>OZ024928.1:48790688-58790688 GCA_964017235.1 Sabellastarte sp. h YS-2021 | reverse complement strand
GAGGCAACGGGTCTAGTATGAATTGGGTTATGGGTGTTTTGGTCGGGCCACTTCCGAGTTTGTTTGCCACAGCCAATATTCCTTCATGATTTGGGATATTGATGTACAAGATGGACACATCTAGAGTGCATAGTATTGCTCCTTCTGGGATGGGTCCTAGGCTTGTTATTTTCTTAATGAAGTCTTGGGTATTTCTAATATGAGACTTAGCATGAAGAACATACTGTTTTATATGTCCATCTACGAATTTCCTGATTCTGCTTGTGGGTTGGTTAACAGAGCTACAAATACGTCTGCCAGGGATCTTTTTCTTATGGATCTTGGGGAGCAAGTAGAATTTTGCTTCTGTGCCAAATTCAGGGATAAATGGATAAAAAGGTTTTTTTCACTAATTAACCCTTTCTTGTACATCTTTGTACACATCTTTTTGTGTGGGGTCATGATCAAGTTTGGTATAGAATCTCTCTGAGATAGTCAGTTGTGTTCAATACCACAACTGCTGATCCCTTATCAGCCTTTTTTATCACAATTCTACGGTTAGAGGATAATTCCTTAAGACCCATCCACTGTTCTTTAGCAAGGTTTGGTTGTCCTTTGTTTTTAAGTCTGCTTTTTAATAGACCATCCTTAAAAGCTTTCTGGAAGACCTCCAATGATTGATGGATTCTTGGCAGCTCCCAGTGACTTTTATCAACATTTTTTTGTGAATATCCTTGTAAGGGTCTTCACTTTCTTCTAGGTTCATAGCCATAAAGTCTACTAGGGCCAGCTCATCTTCATTTAGATCCTGAAGATGTTTATTGTCATAGTACAAGTGATAATTGAGGCTTAGCCTATGGTGGAATTCTTTGAAATCCAGCCAAATCTGAGCCTTATTAGGTGGTCCTGGTGTAGGGCAAAATGTTAGGCCTTTTCTGACTTGTGCCTTACTCAGGGTGACCAATTAACCTCTCCATGTTTCTACCTTTCTTGAGAAACCCTGGAGGGGCTATTTTGGCCTCCTTACTGATTAGTTAAATATCTCCTGATAGTCATAGCCTTCCATCATGAGCACTGTAGAATGCCCAGTAATTCCTGAACAAGAAATTAAACATACTCTGAGATCCTCCTTGATTGCCATGGTGACATACACAACACAAATATTTGTATTATAAACAGTTTATTATTGTAATAACATTAATAACAGAAATTGAGCATAGAGGAGCATATTTAGTTCCTAACTAGTTTATTCACTCCATTAATCAGGAATTGTGGCTGTTTATTGGTCTGTCTTTGGCGGTCAGGGGGATTCTGTTGGTTCTGTCTCTGTTTCCCTCCAGATTTGAATCTTGATTTGAATTCAGGTTGTAGTTTCCTGTGCATGCTGGTGACGGCTGCAACTTTTCAATTGCAATTTTTCAGTTAAAGAATCCTTGACTTCTTTAAATTGGCTTTTGCTGATTCCTTTTTCTTTTGCACAACTCAACTCACTTAGTTTTAAATGACTCGTTGACTGAGACTGGGGGTGTGCATATGAAGTTGGAAGGTACTGGGAATTTGTCCTTATGTTGAATTTGGCTTTAATGGAGTGAATGTTGGTGGCTACACTCAGCTTTCTTCTATGTAGATTCTTATTCTTGAGGTATTGAGGTTTGGATTCAGGGGACTACCTATCTCTGCTAGTAGACTGTCTCTCAGATGAGGGGGGGCTAATTCTTTTTCTTTTGGTGCCTTTGCCTTCTAACTTGTTTGAAGGTTCCTGCAGGATTGCCAATGTCCCACTGCTCATTTTACTAGCTGGGAGTAGTAAAGTGCCACACCAGTTACACAATCACAATTGGATATTTGCAAAACAACTGTAAATAAACTAAATACCTCTAATACCAAGTTCCCAACGCAACCAGATGATCTCACTAACCCTAACCCTAATCTCAGGTGTATAATCGCTAAACTGTAACCCCATCAACAACCACCACCAAATATTTAGCCCCCAATATTTAGGTTCAGTCCTTATATCCAAAAAACAGATTTAAGCTGAGGTATTTAATGACAATGCCATAGATGAGATATAAGTAATTTATGGGCTTAACCCTAACCCTTAACCCTAACCAAACTATCTGTCAACATCATCTAAAACCAATATAACCTAATCTCAGGTATTTTACCCCTAACTCAGCATCTAACTCTAATGTATTTAACTAACAAATATTTCACCAAATAAATACCCCAATTTATGGCATCAAACTTTTATCTGAAAACAGATTTAAGCTGAGATATTAAATGAGATGACAAATCTGAGATGAGTAATCATAATGGTCATTATCTTATGACCTAATCTCAGCTATTTAACCCTTAAACCCAGTATCTGAACTCTATATGTGACAAATATTTTATGTTGTGACATTTCAGCTATCTCGCCCCATTAAATACCTCACTTTAAATCTGTTATCACATAAAAACCCTGAAAAGAAATGTTATTTTTATTCATACTCTAGGTCATGTAATCATATTTCTCCTATTCCAATCTAATTACTGGTCACTCTAAGTAATTATGCATATAACCACAAAATGAATTAGGTTAAATTTGTTGGTAGAATAAACAATCCAGTCCAGTGCATCAGAACTTGATGGTATCTTATTAAACATTGCATATCGTATGTTTACCACTCATAACAATTTTACCATCCATGCTACAACCTGGTAATTAACTCATTCTTATTTACACTAAATTTGATATCCAAACCTAATAGGAATTTTTGACTATGCCTCTGATTCATAATATATTTAATCAAATACACCTCTCATAGAGTACACACTCTATCCATGACCTGTATATTTATAAGATATCTACACCTTATTACAAAATTGAATACCAAATTCCATCAACAATAATTTCCCACCCGCATAACCCACCAAGATGAAGTAGTGATAACTTTGAGGGAAAAAATGGGATCCAAATCACATTGTAACCTTCCTTGACCTAATTTCAACTGACCCAGTCAGCGAATTTTAAGTTTATCACTTTTGGATCCCATCACTCGACAATTTAGTCCAACTATAAATACCTGAACAACAACCTCACTCTCCCTGTCATAAATTTATCAAGCATGCACACCCTTCCAATCGCACGCTATAAGCAACTCTAAGGAAAACTAATAATGTCAGATGAACATAATGCAAATACCCATCAAAGCTATATAAACCCCTTCCTGAACCAATACTCATTATTTACCTGGAATTGTTTAATTTACATATTTCAACCAAAAAATGAAAAAAGGAAAGAAACAAAAGAGAAGGAAATGTTTTCTAACCAAACCATTTTTAGTGAGAAGGATGACAAGAACGAACCTGAAGATGTTACAGATGCTGTTAGACCAACATCTAAACCATCACCCCAGGGAATAGTATCTGTATTTATTTATAAAATAATGAAAATAGGAGATATACATTTAAAGGAGCTGCTAACCACACAGGTCTACACATTCCTTGTGCCACAGAATGCCTCAAGAAATGTTACAGTAATGATTTAACACAATTTTATGATCTACATATATATTCCAGTTACCACAGAAGATATGAAACCTTTAAATCATGGCCAAAGTCTTACACAGTTCATCCTAAACATTTAATTAGAGCTGGATTCTACGAAAGCCTGGAACCGCCATCCAAATTCAAAATTCAAAATATGAAATATGCTATTTGGAATTCCAATTTCAAATATGGTCCCTCCAAATGACAGAGTCATCCTTCCCATGTTATCTACTAGCAGAGCCGGTCTAGTACTATGCTAGGTGGAGCATGGTACTTCCTGTTCAGATGCAAATACATATTTATACTTATTTAGTAAGTCCATAGCATGGTCAGTTGGGAGGACCTCACCTGTTCATTAGGTAAGGTATTAACTTATAAAAATTTTATTTTATTGCGTTAATATATCCTATCCAATGGACAATTGCTAATCCGGTCGGTGCAGACCGGCCCGCCAAAAGACAGAAAAAGTCATCTTATATGAGTGCATAATGCCCCCACAAGCAGGTCGGTCCATAGTACTGTGCACTCCCCAGATGGCGCCTCGTACTTCCTTCCTGTCTAGACAAGATGACGTCATAGCGTCTTTTTCGTTTGGAGCGTGTACTATGCAGACAGGTTTTCTACATTTCATGCATGGATTTACATTAAGAAATCTGCTGGAAATGCTCCCTAGTAGATTCCCTTTGTGTAGATGATAGGGCAGTAATCGATGAGAAATATGAAGGCAGCCTTTTTTCCTAGTTTCCTCCCATTCAACAATTGTGTTGTTAGGGGCAGATCGACAATATTTAGAAAATAATGGATATACTACGTACAAGGTATTTTTATCCGTGTCTTTTGTTTGATTATAGCTTCTGTTACCTTCCACCTACTATCACGGAAAAAACCTCAGTTTATGCTGTATTTAACATAGACGGAATTCCCCAAGGAAGAGATGCATTCTTCAGATTTCTTCAGAGCACACTTGTACTGACTTCTCTGCTGTATAGCATCAGTCACACCAGCCAGCTCGAGTATTTAGTGTTTTCAACAGAAGCAAGAGATGGATTCTTCTGAATTTTAATCTTCAGAGCGTACTGGTCCAGACATCTTTGCTGTAAAGCATTAGTCGACCGGCAAGCTCAAGTTCAGCCGACCTCACAAGTATTTACTACATAGAAGGAACTTCATCTTTAGTCACTCTCAGTCCCATCCTTGTGACCCTGGCACGTGTGTCGGTAATAAGGGCAGTGGATGGCCAGGACACTGGTTTGAGTGCACAGCCAACTAAGAAAGAAGAACCGACTTCAGACCAGCACCGACCAGGACTTTCATCTTCAGAGCGCACTGGTCCAGGCTTCTCTGCTACCAGACGACCGGCCAGCTCAAAAGAACGTGACCTCTGACGTCATTTCCACGAAGCTGGTTACGTGATTCACTGACCAGATCACGAAGCTGATCATGTGATTCACCGACCAGGAAAGTCAGAAGTGCATTCTTCAGAACTCACGTCTACTGTGATTCCAGTCCCTGCCTTGCACACCCAGCCTTGTTGTCGGTAGTGGGGTTTTGTGGACAGTCGGAATACTGTAAAGTTGCCGGTCAAGTATCACACAAAGAACGTGACAACTGATGTCATCTCCAATCAGCCAATGGTGTTTCCTTCCGACCAGCAAGCTGGTCACATGACACACCGAACAACAATTGCTTCTAAAAATAGCTCACAAGGGCTTTCCCAGGAACTGTCAAATTTACAAATAAGACGTGCGTTTTTAAAAGAAATACTTTAATTAATGGAGGAATCCTACAGTAAGTTGGATTCAACACAAAAGATAGTTGTTAAATTGTTTCAACAACTGGTTACAGAGCATACTGATCAGCTACACAGCCTTGTACAGTGTACCCCACCACCTGGTTACAGGGTCTACCGACCGGCTGCCAGGTTCACATCCCTTAATGTACAGTGCTTCAGCCAGTTAGAGTCTCCCTACCTAGTTCCATTCAGCCTGCAGTAAGCTGAGATTTTCAACACAATATAGTTGTTAAATCGCTTCAGCAACTGAGTACAGAGTGTACCAACCAGGTACCGGCTATACAGCCTTTGTACAGCTTACCCGATCCCCAATTGGTTACAGAGTCATCCGACCCAGTCCATTCAACTCTGTTGATTCTGGGGCAGGTAGACAGCTAGTATCTACGAGATATGGCTCCAACTGACTGGTTACAGTCTACCAACTGGCCACACAGCCTGCACTGAACAGCTTGCTTCACATTAGGACCAAGAGTCACCAACCCAAAGGTCTTCTACCAGCTGGCCACTCCTCATCAGCAGCTTATTCACCGAACTAAGACTGATGACAGGCCTAATAATGTATAGTTCCTGACAGGAAGTTTTTTCCTGCACAGAAACTGCTTCAGCCGGTTACCGGCTATACAGTTTTAACTGAGCAGTTTTGCTTCACACCAGCTGGTTACAGAGTCTACCGACCTGCTATCAGATGCAATTACTGTCTTGCCACCTTTTTTCAATACCAGTTTCAGAGGACCGGAACCGACCAGCAGACCCACCTGGGGATCACCTAGTTAGTAGACCAATAACTAAATTCAATGGTCAGCCTAGCTTACCAGTTTTACTGGCTACAGAGTATCACAGGCTACAGAGAATTGCTGTGGCCAAAATTGCTGGTTACAGAGCAGATGGACTGTTAACTGGTTTCATTCAGGATGGACCAGTGTCCAGACAGACAGTTAATGTTTTTTCAGTCTACCAAATGTCTCAAATGTGGCACTAAAGTTTACCTGAAGGGGCCAGACTATATCACCTTTTGGAACTTAGGAAACCTTTGGAGCTGGACCCTAGGTAGTACAATTTTGAAGGAGGGCTGCACCCTCCCTTGCCAGTTCAGACCAGGCTTACAAGGAACCTGAACCTCTACTAGTTTCAGACATTACATCAGCTTATGGACACAAAAAAAAATGGAGACACCGGAAACCATCAGAACCTCCCTCTAACAAGGAGAGTGGGTTACCTCTATAGTTTTCAAGGATGCCTACTTCCATATACCAATACAGGAACAGTCCAGGAAATATCTGGGATCTCATGTACAGGGTCGGACATACCAGTTCAAGGCACTGCCATTTGGTTTATCCACAGAACCCATGGAGTTCACTGTAGTAGCAAAGGAGGTGAAACTGATGGCCATAGATAAGGGTATAAGAAGCCACCAGTACCTAGATGACTGGTCGGTGAGAGCCACACCCCACCAGGTTTGTCTCCAGCATACCCAAGATCTAGTGAAAATATGCCAAGAATTAGGTTGGCTGGTGAAATTAGAAAAATCGGAACTGGAACCAAAGCAGGTCTTCGACCTTGTAGGTTACAAGTTCGACCTAATGGCCAGTTGGGTCCGACCTACACTGGACCATTGGCAGAACCTTCAGGACAAAATACTAGAAATACTGTCACTACTTACTTGTCCGGTCCAGCAGTTCACGTCTCTGATAGGTTTACGAACAGCCACAGGAAAGCTAGTTCACTTAGGCTGACTTCATATGAGACCCATACAGTGGCATCTCAAAAACAACTGGAGGGTACCAGAGTCTCTAGAAAAGGTGATTCCAATACCAAGGTCCTTGCACCCACATTTACAATGGTGGCTGCAAGAGGACAATGACCTTACAGGCCAACCATTACACCCAATAAAACATGCTCTAAAAATCTTTTCAGATGTATCGAAGAAGGGTGGGGAGCTCACATAAATGAATGCCCTGCAAGAGGCACCTGGTCCCTTCCGGAAAGCAAGTTGCATATCAATTACCTAGAACTCAAGGCAGTCTTTCTAGCCTTAAAAGAGTTCCAAGACCTCTGCATACACAAGATAGTACTTGTAGAGACTGACAACACCACAGTGGTGTCATACAGAAACAAGGAAGGAGGCATGAGGTCGGGCCCACTTTGTGCTCTACTATGGAGAATCTTGACCTGGTACACCAGAAATCAAGTAACTCAAAGCCCGACACATTCCAGGCCGGTCTTTCAGGAGGTCTTCCAAGCAATATGCAGCAAGTGGCACTGGCCTCAAATAGACCTATTTGCCACGAGGTTCAACACAGTGGATGCACTAAGTCTGCCATGGTAGGATCTGGATACATATACCTTCCCACCAGCAGCCATCTTGGGCAAAGTGGTGGAGAAGTTATAGGATTCCCCATGCAAAAGAATAATTCTGATTGCTCCGGGTGGCCCAACATGCCTTGGTTTTGGGACCTAGTGACCATGTCCAGTCAGATTCCACTGAGCCTGCCCTTCTTGCCCAACCTGTTAACACAGCCCTTCAATCAGATCCCTCACAGAAATCTGACAACCTAAATCTCCATGCATGGCTCCTAGAGCCACATCAATCAAGGAGCAGGGCTTCTCTGAAGCAGTGGCAGCAAGAATTGAGGCTCCTCAAAGAGGATCAACCAGCTCAGTCTATGAGGCAAGTGGACCATGTTTACAAATTGGTGCCTCACTAATCAGGTGGACTTCAGGGCACCCCTTGTAAAGTCAGTTGCTAACTTCCTTATGTACCTATTGAGGACAGGAAGCTACAACCCAGCACCATTGATGGTTACAGGTCAGCCATTGCTGATAAACTGGGAAATTCACCCTTTAACATCAGCAAGGATGAAAATCTCACTCGTCTCCTGGGTAGTTTCCATAGAAACAGGCCCAAAGGCAGGAGGGGAATCCCCTCCTGGAACCTCTCACTGGTCTTGCACCAGCTGACTAAGGCTCCGTTTGAATCAATCAAGGGGCCTTCCTTGAAGCATTTGACCTTCAAGATGGATTCACTCTTAGCCCTTGGGTCGGGCAAGCATAGAAGTAAGATTCATGCTTGATAAACAGGAATATTAGGCGCCAATCTGACCGGTCAAAGGTGTCCCTGTATCCATCACCCAGCTTTCTTTCCAAGAATCAGCTGGCCAAAGCGGATCCAGACAGTGTGGCCCCAGTGGTTATACCAGCCCTGGCCCCCAACTCTGGATAGATCCCTCAAGTCTGACAGGTCTCTCTTTCCAATAAGAGCATTGTGCTACTATTTAGACAGAACCTCAGACCTCAGGCAGAATAAGGAGGTGGCTTTTTTCTCCTTAAAGAAAGGTTTCGACAAAGACATCTCACCTGCCTCTATCTCCTCTTGGATCAAGCAGACTGTGATCCTATGTTATGAGCTCTCTGACCAGGAGGCCCACTCTTTACATCAGGTTAAAGCCCATGATGTCAGGGCCTTTGCTGCTCCTAAGATCTCCAATCTTGTCAGCCTGCCACTGAAGTCACATAATACTTTCACACAGTTCTATCTGAAGGGTGTGGCTTGGGCTGCCTTGGAGCTTTATCAATGGGGCTCGGTATTGGCTGCTCTGCAGATCCACACGTGGCCACTAGATTGAGGAGATTTGTATATATGTACATACTGTAAACAGTTCTACATGTACATAGTATAAAAAAATTAAGTGTTACGTGCTTCCTTCGGGAGGTTTACTTGCATTCTGGGACTGAACTCATCCCACTCTTCCCCTACCTCAGAGCAGGTCTGCTAAAAGGGGGGGCGACGTCAGTATAGCCCCAGGTAAGCGGCTGCTGACAACCGACCATGGCCTTACAGGGTTTCCTGATCTTAAGGTCAACCCAGGACTGGGGCTATAGTTCTGACGAAGTCAGCCTAGACTGTAGGCTAAAATTTGCTATTGTGAGTTCACACAAGTCCCTAGTAACTTACCCGCCGACCAAGTGGTAGTTATTCAGCAATTGTCCATTGGATAGGATGTATTAACGCAATAAAATTGCAAATTTAATGAATAAATTAAATTTTTATAAGTTAATACCCTATCCAATGGACACACAAGACCATCCCACCGACCTCGCTATCAGCTTACTAGGGGTCTAATAGGTTTAGACAATGAAAAAGATGCTATGACGTCATCTTGTCTAGACAGGAAGGAAGTACGAGGCACCATCTGGGGAGTGCACAGTACTGGGACCGGCCTGCTTGTGAGGGAATTAAGCACTCATATCAGATGACTTTTTCTGTCGTTTGGCGGGCCGGTCTGCACCGACCGGATTAGCAATTGTCCATTGGATAGGGTATTAACTTATAAAAATTTAATTTACACATTAAATTTGCAATTTAGTTATTAATTGCACAAGTTTATTGCGTTAATACATCTTACCTAATGGACAGTTTGGTAGAATAACTACCGCTTGGTAGGCAGGTCAGTTACTAGGGACTACAATTGAACTGTAATATTAAGACAAAGGTATCCTTAAACAGGACTGTAGCCAGTCCCATAGGTTGGTCACCTATGTCGGCAGAATACCAAATTTGCCCCTCCCCTTTTTTACAGACCTGCTCTGAGGTAGGGATAGAGAGGTATGAGTTCAATCCCTGGAAATAAACCTCCTAAAAGGAACCATGTCACTGATTTGATGTTCATGATGATGATCTTTTTTAATATCTCACCAGCGGCTGAAAGATGTGGTCAGGGGGTTATGATATGCCTTCCATTCATGCGTCTGTCTGTGCATCCCTTCGTCATGTTTTTACATAAACCTTAATATCTCATTAATTTATGAAGATATCTTCACCAAATATGTAGGGGATGTTTATGGCTATGAAAACATGTCTGTGCAAATTTGTAGCCTCATATTGAAAATAAAATGACCCCCATAGGCAATTTTTTGAATACGATAAAGATGCTCTAAGTCTTGAAATATTGCAGAGAGTTTCATCAAGGTTTCAGAACCACAGGTAAAGTAGCCTTCAGTGAGAGTGATGTTGAATTTCTCCATCTTGCTACACAGCCAGTCATCTGAAGGTTGCTTTACAGGGACTTCACCAGTTGGCTTTGTCCTGGGACTGGCAAAGGGATTATCACATTGAGATGAGGCTGAACCTGGTGCCACCCTATGAAGGACCTGACCCCTCTGATGGTCTCCCAGTAGTTCTGCTCATCACTCAGCTGTTAGTCCAGTTCTTGCTCTGGCATAGCAGTATCCTGATCAGATACCTCGCCCTCTTCCTCCATGAATTGAGCAGGGGATGATGGATAGCTATGCTACTCCAGATCAGAATCTGGGTCCTGTGAGAGAGCAGCACCAACCAATGAAGATATGGGCCGGACACTCTTGCCGGTAAGAGTCTGACTGTTGTTTTCTGAACAGCCAGTCCGGTGACTTGAAGGTCTTGCATATCACTGTAACTGGTAGCAGTCTGTTACTTGGTGATGTGACTGTAAGACTGAGGCAAAGACATCTCACAGGGACAATAACAATCTGGCTTCCACTAGCAGCTTCGTCGACTGGTGTAAAGGTAAATTCTCCCCCTGGAAATCTTCCCCTCCCCCGGGTGGAGAACATCCTTGTTAATCCTGTCTCCGACCACAAGATCCTACCCCAATCTCATCAAACAGAAGCTTCTTTAGGGTTAAAATGAAAAAAAATCTTTGGATTCTTGGTAAACTTTCTTTTAAATAAACCAGCATATTATGCACAATTAAATTCACATAAACCTATATATAATGCACAATTAAATTGACAAAAAATAAATCACCAGGTTAAATCACCGGAAGGCTAAAAGCTGGATCACTGGAACCAGTAGTGGGCTGAGTCTGACTGCTAGAGACCTGAATGACTGGTCCAGTAGACTGCACAACACTGGAACCGGTAGCAGGCTGAATTGGTGGTATGAAGGGTCTCTCAGATGTCACCACAGTAGTAGGCTGTGAAGGTCTTTGCTGGTGAAACCGGCATAGTGAAGGTCTTGGCTAACGGCATTGTCAGCCAGGCACCAGTCAGGCACTCCCCTGCCATTATCAAGCAGACTGTGATCCTGTGCTATGAGTGCTCTGATCAGGTGTTCCAGTCAGGAGTCTCCTTAGAGCAGCTTTTATCAGCTTGCCATTGCAAGTCACATAACACCTTTGAAAACTGTTCACAGTCCGAACCCCTAGGAGCAAGGAAAAGGGAGATATAAGGTCTTTTGTAATAAGATAACCCCATTTAACATTAAACATGTGATATGGCAGCCATTTTGTTTTTGAAACTAGGTCAAAATTACTATCAGGCTAGCTTTCATAGCCATATATCTTTTGTGCAATATTTCAAGATTTAGAGTATCTTTATGATTTTTCAAACAATTGGCAATTTTGCACACGTTTTCATAGCAATAAACATTCCCTACATCTTTGGTCAAGACACCGGCAACCGACCTATGGGACCGACTAGAGTCCTGTTTAAGGCCACCTTTGTCTTAATATTACGGCTCACTTGTAGTCCCTAGTAACTGACCTGCGTACTAAGCGGTGAGGTGAGGCCCTCCCAACCGACCGTGCTATCAACTTACTAAATAGGGTATTTGGAATTCCAAATACGTATTTGGAATTCTGAATAGGGCATTTGGAATTCCAAATACGTATTTGGAATTCCGAATAGCGTATATGGAATTCCAAATACTGTATTTGGAATTCCGAATACATATTTGGAATTCCAAATAGCATATTTCATATTTTGAATTTGGATGGTGGTTCCAGGCTTTCGCAGGATTCTTATACACTGGACAAGGGGATAAAGTATTATCATGGTGTAAGCTGATGTTAATTGAATGGGAAATCTATGATCTACCATTTGAAGAACATAGAAGACATTCACCTCACTGTCCTTTTTCTGGACATGGTAATGCCATGATACATATTTATGCATAACCAGTGTCGACTCTATGGAAATTCGTTCTTAATTTTAAGTAAAATATCACTTTATAAACCTTAGCCTATGTATGAATTGTAAATCTAAGTCTAATATGTAATAAATAATGTAATCCTCACACCATCTTGTTTTCTACCCAACTTGTTCTCTCACAACACTCGGGTCTATCTTACACAGAATGAAACATGTTGCCTGGTGGATCTCTCACCTCAAATCCACTCTTACAACAATATGCAAATATCTCAAATCTTATCTTCTCAAGCTAATGCACAATCTCGGTGTAGAATTTCTAATAAACCTATAATGGAATATTTATCTAAACATAATTTAAAACTTGCATTGCTATATCTTTTGAATCTTTTCAACCCTCTATTTTGTAAAATATTTTCTAACAATATACTTACTCAATGAACACGAATCCCATTTCACAACACCCTGTATCTACCAATTATGAAATTTCTGCTGACCACCACAAATGTACGGGTGGAAACCCCCCCCTCAACTTCACTCTATAAAAGCTCCAATCTCGTAATAGCCACAGGTCACTTGCCCTGGTGATTGCAGATATACATTTTGAAGGTAAAATAACATTAGTTACCTGAGGGTAAACTTACAGATAAAGAAATCTTAGAATTTTTTTCATATAACACCATTAGAAATATAGAAATGGCCGAGGCAAGTTTATCTATGCAACTCAAAGCAAATAATGTCAAGAAGAGGAAAACAGAGACAGGACAAATGGCAAAGAATAAGAAGGCATTATCTAATTGTTCAAACTCAGATGACATTAATGTAATTGCAGCTACAGACATGGAGCGAATGGAGATCAACCATAATCACAACCAAGTATATAAGAAGAACTATCACCTAGGAGGGCACAGATATTTAGTTTTCTATGGGCCTCATGGCAGTATCGAGGATATCTTTATCGAAGAATGAGATGGGGAGAAGGTGACAATGGAGGGGGTTAGGTTGAACCTCTCTAGGTTCCTAATGATCTTACATAATACAGAAATAATTGATCACACAATTGACAAAATTTTGAAAGGAGCTCAAGATCAGCACACAAAAATTCATATAGGTGCCTCATATTACCTATCAGCAAATAGTCCTTACAAAACTGTTGCCATAAGGGTTTGGAAGAAAGGGGGTAATGGAGAATTGTTTCCAATGAAATTGGGCATAAGTCTGAGAGTTAATCAATGGAGGGAACTCTGTAAGATTTCTAACAAAATATACACCGAGAGGATGGAGGTCTTCATCTTCATACCTTGCCTTATGCAACCAGATAAAACTGGTCATAAATTAAATTGTGTGGAGTGCACAGACATAGATCAAGCATCTATGGGGAGGTGGATTTTAACATTCATATATAATTTCAATATATTACCATCTGTTCATATCCTAACCAGTATTTGAATCTCACAAAATCTAAAAATTCAAGGACATAATCTGAATCTGTATATCATAACTTAAACCTGATATGGCTAACAATCTTCACGGTCAAAGAATATAGCATAAGATTCCAGATATAAATGTCATCCTCTTTATCAGATACGCCATTTGAATGAGGGATCAGAAGACCAATCAAGGTGCTATTAAGTTAAGTTAAAGGATTACCTTCAAAAAAACTAGTTTGTTAGCAAGAAGACACAACAAATTTTAAGAAAAAAGGTTTAATGGATCAACTAATTGAAACAGAGATGAACATATTTTTGGGTAGGCGTTATAATGCCTATTACCCAATTCACATGCCTTCTATGATGATAACATTTGTCCAGCTTTTTTATTTTTTTTCATTTTGTTTATTTCTACAGTATTTGTTAAATATTATCCAAGTTCAAGTATTTTCTAGTTTAAACATATTACGTGTTAAGAAAGGCTAACACTGTTTCACTTAATTATGTTCAGTTATTTCACCAGCAGAAGTTAATACAATCATTATTATGCTGGTGTTTTTGAAAAAGACAAAGAATGAGTGGACATCTGCCTATGTTCCCTGTTTTTCTTTGAGTTTATAAAACAGAGAGAATGGAGTTTGTAAATATCTTCTAGAGAAATAAAATGTTTTAGAAAGAAGTCCAGTTTTTTGTTGTTAAGAACTTAAGATTAAGAACCCGGGGATTTAAGACTAAGAACTAATATGGTGCCGGAACCCGGGACTTAAAAGTGTAAAGTAAAATAAGAAAGAAAAAAGAAAGAAAAGATTGGATATAGATTTAAATCTGTGTCTATAGAACTTCCAAGAACAAAGGATCTATTTTCCTGCCTAATGGTATTCATTTCAACTGGATATCATTACCAATAGTATCAGAGAAATGTATTGAGATAATAGAAATAACATTTTGTGTTATTTATCAAGAAGTATAATCAAGAAATATAACAAGATTTAATGTTATATTAAGAAATTCCAAGAATACAAGTACAAGAACTAAAGGATTTCAAAAATGAGTGATAAGGATTTAATAGAAAAGAAAAAAAGGTCACTGACCGCACAAAAAGGACAAGTTACTAAAGCACTTCAAAGATTAGAGGACACATTATCTCAGCCTGAAGCTGATAATGATGTTATTCAAGAACTGTTGGAAAACCTGAACAAAAGATATGAGAAAGTTGAAGGGATCTATGATACCCTGTCAGAGCTGATTGAATCTGGAGAACAAATAGAACAAATGGCAGTGGAGATTGAAAGCTGTCTCGCCAAAGTACAAGACACAAGAATCAAGGCTAAGAAGAAAATGAGTAAGAAACCACCACCAACATCAAACGTTGGTGCCAACACTTCACAAGCTCATGTCAACCTCCCTGAACTGCACCTACCAAAGTTCAAGGGTGACATACTAGAATTCCCACGGTTTTGGGATTTATTCAGCAACACAGTTGACAAGGATCCAAAGCTGTCTCCAGTACACAAGTTTACTTACTTGACTGGTTATCTTGAAGATGAGGCAGCAGATGTTGTTAAAGAACTGAGAGTCACAGAAGAAAACTATCAAGAAGCGAAGGAGCTCTTAAAACAAAGATACCATCGACCAGATGCCTTAATCTTCCGACATATACATTGCCTCCTGCACCTAGAGATAGATAAAAGCAAGAACAAGGACAATCTGAGTAAACTTAGATCAGTGATGGACCAAGTCAACATACATGTGAGATCACTTGATACTTTAGGAATAAAAGGTGCTGACTATGGTGTAATTCTAGTACCACTGATTTTGTCAAGACTTCCACATGAAATTGTTTGTGAATGGTCCCGAAAATCAAAGAACAAAGAAAGAGATCTACAGTATCTGTTAGATCTGTGCAATGAAGAAATTCATATTAAAGAAAGGACCCAAAGTGTACGGATCACAAGTCTTGAAAAACCAGCAGATAAAACAACAGCCAATCTTGACCGAGAAAGGCGTCGACCAAAGCCAAACCTCAGTCGAGCAACTGCAGCTGCCCTGACCACAGTGGAGAATAGATGCATTTTCTGCAACAGAAATGGCCATGATGCTAGTGTATGCAGGACAGTAAGAAGTTTCACATGGGATCAAATTAAAGAAGCTATACAGAAGGCTGGGGTATGTTACAAATGTCTCAACAGTGGGCATATTGCAAAGACTTGCAAAGTGACATGCTCATCGTGTGGAAGAGGACACCACAGTAATATATGTCGTCCCAGACAAGAAACTGAGTCACCAGGCCAAAGTAACAGTTACCAGTCAAGACAACCAATAACTCAGAAAAGTCTGAGCCAAGACAAGGAGACAAAAACACAGCCTCAACAAGATGATACAAGTGCCTCCTTGAATGTTTCATGCACTGCACATGCAAGTAAAGAAACCATCATGCAGATGACCAGAGTTGAAGCCAGTGGACTTAAAGCTCACAGTTCAGTGAACATTCTGTTTGATTCAGGCAGCAATTGCACCTACATAAAGAAGGAATTAGCAGACAAGCTTGGTTGTAAGAAAGTAAGAAGTGTTCAACATCAAGTGTCTATGTTTGGTGGTCATAAGACCAAATCTACTCTCAAAATGGTAAGAGAAGTTCAACTAACTGATCAATGTGGCAATCTACATAAGATTGAAGCTATAGAGACAACAGAAGTCTGTGCTCCTCTTGTGCAGCCAAAGATAAACACTGATAACCTTCCACAAGAACTCAAATTAGCAACTATACCATTTGGGATGGTGAAGATTGAAATCCTGATTGGGTTGGATAATTATTACAAATTTCTGGGAGATCAAGTGATCAGACTGAATGAGAACCTTGTGGCACACAAAACTCCATTTGGTCACATAGTGAGTGGTGTAGTTGGAACATCAAGCGACAAGGCTGTTCTCTCGCATCAGCTATTTGTAAGGTCATCCTCTGAACAGTGCAATAACTACTGGGAAAATGATTTTAATCTACATTGTCAGTCAACCCAAGTTCAAAAGGACAATGAGTGTTCAGCCCAAGAGGACATAGCATGTTTGTGGAACCTAGAATGGTTAGGAGTTGATGAAAATGTGGTGGAAGAAGACAGCATCTTTACAAAGTTCAAAAGGCAATTAAGATTTGATGAAGATGAAAGGAGATATGCTGTGAAGCTTCCATGGAAACCACTTTCAAGCCAGCTCCAAAGTAATGAAGAAACGGCGAAGAAAAGATGTATCAAACAAATCACCAAACTGTCACCTGAGCAGCACAGTTTATACATGAATGTCTTCAAAGAATGGGAAGACAACAAAATAATAGAAGATGTGCCTGTGGAGGAAATGAATCTCCCCAAAGAAAGAAAAGTCTTCTATCTTCCTCACAGGCCAGTTATAAGAGAAGAAAGTATCACAACTAAAATCCGCCCAGTCTTTGATGGCAGTGCTACTGATCAAAATGGCTTATCAATCAATGATGCCCTGTACACTGGACCAAAGCTCCAGAATGACATAGTTGACATCTTGATAAGATTCAGAACACACCAAGTAGCATTAACAGCAGATATTTCAAAGGCATTTCTTCAAATTCAACTGAGTGAAGAAGACAAAGACAGCTGCAGATTCTTCCTACCAACTGAAAATGGTTCCCTGAGAGTTATGCGATTTAGGCGACTTCCCTTTGGACTGAACTCATCTCCATTTATCCTGAATGGAACATTAAAGGTCCATCTGTCTAAGTACAATAGTAAAACAGCAGAAGAACTGAAAAGGAACCTGTATGTAGACGACTTATTGACTGGTGAGGATAATGCCACTGCAGCAAATCTTCTTTACAGAGAGGCAAATCAGATCATGCAAGATGCCTCCATGCCTCTTGCAAAATGGAGGTCAAATGTCAAAGAATTCAAAGATAGCAACATTCCAGAAACAAAAGTGCTGGGATTATTCTGGGACAGTGAGACTGACGAGTTTCATTATGGAGGAATCAAGATTCCTGTTGAAGTTGTTGTAACCAAACGTCTCATCTTGTCCTGCATTGCAAGAGTGTTTGATCCATTGGGATACATTAGCCCTTATATCATTAAGGCAAAGATTTTGTTCCAAGAAGCTTGGTTTCAAGGACTGGAATGGGATCAAGAAGTAACACCACAGATCAATGAAGAGTTTAAGAAATGGATTGAAGGCCTCCAAGAAATTAAGGATCATTTCAAAGTTAAAAGACAGTATATACAAAATAGGTACACAGATGAAGACAAGAGTTTGACAGTTTTCTGTGATGCTAGTGAAAAGGCATATGGTGCAGCAATCTACCTGAAGTCCAGCCAAGGTTTCTCCTTGATCATTGCTAAAGCAAAGGTAGCACCAATCAAAAAGGTCAGTTTACCAAGACTTGAGTTGATTGCGTGTGTTATGGGATCACTATTGCTGAAGAAGGTCAAGACAGCATTAAGCCTTGAGAAAACTAACTACCAATGTTATACTGACAGTGAAATTGCCCTGCAATACATCAAGCAAAGTCCAGACAAATGGAAACCATTCATAGCCAATAGAGTTATGGCTATTCAAGAAACAACTGATCCCTCACTTTGGCGCCATATACCAGGAGAGAAGAACCCTGCAGATGCTCTGACAAGAGGAGTACCTGCTACAAAGTTTATAAGATGTGTAAATGCATATGTCAGTCCTGCAATGGATTTGCTCCCACATCAGAATCCAGACTCTTCAGACATTAACTCAGCTCCGAACAGCCCCAGCTGGCCTGTGTCTTATTATGCCCATCAGGAAGACATAAAATCAGATGATAGAGATGATTCACGAACATTAATAGAGAATAGGTTCACAAAGCCATTCATTTCATGTGAAAGATGGTCAAAGTTCACTAAAGCTATGAGAGTCATGGCTTTTGTGTTACGCTTCATAGCAAACTGCAGATCCAAAGCAAAGAAAATGGTGGGTCACATATCCCCTACAGAGTTAGCAATGTCAAAAGAAACTTTGATCAGGTGCACCCAGAAAGCTTACTTTCAAGATGAGATCAAGCTTTTGCAGAAAGGAAGCTCAATTCCAAAAGGTTCAAAGTTGTACCCATTGACCCCCTTCCTGGACAACACAGGAATCATGAGGATCAAGGGACGCTTGGAAAACTCTGATCTTTCCTATGAATCTGTCCATCCTGTTATCCTTCCAGGATGTTGGTTAGCCAGACTTGTAGTGAGAGACTATCACAAATCCATGCATCATGCAGGCATATCAACTTTGTTAAATGCTATCCGTCAGAAGTATTGGATCATAGGCCTCAGAAGAATGGCCAAGTCAGAAGTAAAGCTGTGTTTCCAATGTCAGAGAATTCAAGCAACTGCTTGCAATCAACAGTCACCCAATTTGCCCAAAGAGAGAGTTACCAAACAACATCCCTTTGCAGTCACTGGTGTAGACTTTGCCGGACCATTATATGTAACAGACACAGATGAGAAACATTATATATGTTTGTACACTTGCATGACTATCAGAGCTGTGCATCTTGAGCTTACTTCAAGTTTAAAACATGAAGACTTCCTGAAGTCCTTCCGGCGCTTCTCAGCCAGAAGAGGTATACCACAAACAATGTATTCTGATAATGCATCAACGTTTGTTAAGGCTAGAGACAAAATTAATATTATGTATGGAGACCAAGCACCCCAGTGGAAGTTTATCACACCAAGATCACCTTGGAAAGGGGGCTGCTGGGAGAGAATGGTTCACACAGTAAAATCACATCTGAAAAAGGTGTTAGGAAACCAGACAATTACTAAGGATGAACTTGAAACTGTCTTACCTGAAATCGAGTATGTGGTGAACACAAGACCATTGACTACAGTTACTGATGCACCAACTGACATTCGACCACTAACACCAGCTGATTTTGTGTTAAACAGAGAAAACCTTGATTTCTCCACACCAAAATCAATACAAAAATCCTTAGTTACTGGAACACAACAGCTACACAAGTTCTGGAAGTTGTGGAGTAATTCATATCTAAAAGGACTTCCAAGGATGGTTCCTACATTTAAAGAGAAAGGTAATTTACTATTGGGATCTGTTGTTCTCATTAAAGAAGACAATCTTCCAAGACTCCAATGGCCATTAGCCAGGATTATTGACCTCATGCCATCAGACGATGGACGTATCAGGACTGTAAGATTAAAGACAGCAAAGGGCAGTTGTGTTCGGCCTGTACAAAAACTCCACCTTCTTGAAAGTGCAAAGGATGAAGCACTGCCCAGTGATGATTGCCAAATGTCTCCTGTAATAACTAAACACAGGAAATCCAAGACTGCACATTTGGTAAAGCCTTCAGTAAGGTCTTCTGTGAAACCTGTCAAAGAAATCCATGTAACCACACGTACAGGTCGGGTTGTACGAAAACCACACACATATGGCTCACAGTAAATACCTTAGTGCCTTGAAGGAGTATTATCATTCAGATTGGGGCCAGAATAATGCCCAAGTAATGCAAAGGGTGAGGGACAGTCTACCCCAATGACCCCTTCATATCATGTTTAAGACTATTGAACATTATATTGGACATATACTTGTATAAACAGTTTTGTGTTTCATACACTTTTGTATAAACTTATTCTTATGTTTATTGAAACAGAGTGTAAAGATTTACTTTGCATGTGTATTTTCATTTAAGTAAGAGTTTTTTGTTTAGATAGAAGAAGATTTGATTTATAGAGTCTTAAGAGACAACTTAGATTAAGCACAAGAAAAGTCACAGTTGCTATACTGTTTAATTCCCTACTTTGTAAAATGTGTAATCAGAAACTGATCATTGTACTAGTTGCTCCAGTCTTCTTTAGATTCTGGCCAGCTGTTAAGGTTTACGAAATGTAAAATTATATGTTAAACTTAAATGTTCAAAGTTAAAAACCACAGTTACTTTCTGAGATTGTTGGAGCCTCTTCTCCGATCCACGTCTCCAACTGGGGGGAATGTTAAATATTATCCAAGTTCAAGTATTTTCTAGTTTAAACATATTACGTGTTAAGAAAGGCTAACACTGTTTCACTTAATTATGTTCAGTTATTTCACCAGCAGAAGTTAATACAATCATTATTATGCTGGTGTTTTTGAAAAAGACAAAGAATGAGTGGACATCTGCCTATGTTCCCTGTTTTTCTTTGAGTTTATAAAACAGAGAGAATGGAGTTTGTAAATATCTTCTAGAGAAATAAAATGTTTTAGAAAGAAGTCCAGTTTTTTGTTGTTAAGAACTTAAGATTAAGAACCCGGGGATTTAAGACTAAGAACTAATAGTATTAATACATTTTACAAAGGTGTTACATTTTTATAAAAACACCTTTGTCCTTTTTCTGTTATTCACTCAATTTATTACAAATATATTCTAGCACCTTTTTACATGCTTCTGTCATAATGGTGTCATTATTTTTAAGACACTTTGCTTGTACTAAATATAATTCAGCTTCTATTCTTTTACTGAGGTAAGTGTGGTAATACCTCACAGAAAAATTGTTTAGGTACCTTTTTAAAGAGTAAATGTATTGTTTGGTTAACCCTTTCGCTACTTAAGGAACATTATTCTGCTGGACTGTAGCCATATGACGTCATATCACGTCAGAAACGCCTATAAAGTAAATTGTTAACTCACTACCTTATACACTTCATTTGCGGTATTTTTCGGCATATTTCATTAGGAATTGATGAAATGTCGAATGAAGAAACTCCAGGGAATTCTCCAAATAAATATAACCACGAGTAAACAATATGCAGCTATATGCGATAAAGACGGCAATATCTACAGAAACCAGTTAAAATAGGTGAAAATGGTAAGATTATTTAAAATATAGCATAACTTCCATATAAAATACTTAAACAATTGTTTTAATACTGATACACCAAAGAAAACGTATAGCAGTATACTTAAGGAAAAGAAGGAATCAATATTATTTCCGTCAACCCTTGGTCGACAGACATGGTACCTTGTAATACACATTGATGTCGACTGCTAGTCGTCATAGAGGGTAGCGAAAGGGTTAATAGTACCATCAAACTGATCAAGTGAAACGTGCTATATTTCACACAGGGTGTACCGAGTAATATTTTTAACAATGTGAGATCTATTTTAACTTGTAAAGTAGCAGCCACTATAGTTTTAAGATGACCCCAAATCAAGGAAGCCATATTACAATAATAAAAGTAATGCTCAATGGTGTCAATTTCACCACAATATAGGCAAAGAGGTTCTGCTGCAATTTTCCACAGATGTAGATTATAGTTACATGTAAAATAGCGATGAATTATACTACATTGAAAACTTCGCAATTTCAGATCACTTGTTATGATAGAGGGCAAACTGTACACATTTGACCAGTTAATTGTTTCGAGAAATGGATAGTATTCAACCCACTTATTTTCAACTGTGGGAGAACATTTGCTATATGCTAAGCTTTGATATATAGTCTTATTTGAAAGCTTTTCCACATCTATTCTAAGATGCTGAATTGGAAATTCCTTTCCTTGAAGGTTTGTTTCTTCACCTTTTAAAAGTTTGGTTTTCCTATCTGTCAGTATTGCCGAAAGGAGGGCATTATATTGTGAGCAAGAAATGGATTTTTGAAGTTCTACTTCAAGTTCCCCTATAGTTTTGAATCTATAATTAGATCTATTGTTGGTCACTAAATCTCTTATCTTACTTATTTGTGTGTCCTGTAGAAAAATAGACTTTTTGCTCAGAGACTTGCCTTCTATGGTAATGAACTTATTGTAGTGTAATTTTTCATTTAATATTTCATTAATAGTTGTTGGGGATATTAAGAAAAATGTATACCAGGACTTTAGCACTTGATTATAGAATAATGAGGAGTTTTGAACTGCGTTTGAGTTGTCTAATTTATGTAACAGTAAGCTCCTGTCATTAATTCCTGCATTGTAGAGTGCTAAATCTTTCCATTTTTGTATATGTTGAGTATTTTTGTCTTCTGTCAGCCACCTCTTTACCCACATTGCTTTCAATGAGATGCTCATATTTCTGAAATCTATCATATTTATCCCTCCTCTGTCAACACTCTTTATTACAACCTCTTTTTTTACCTTGTGTCTTTTATTTTTCCCCCATAAGAATTCAAAAAATATGTCATCAACATGATTTATAAAAGACTCTGGGGCATAGATAACACTACAGATATTGATTATTTGGCTCAGCACAAGAGTCTTCAGAATCATAACTCCTCCAAAAATTGTTAAGCCTCTGCAGGTCCAAATATTTATAATTCTTTTCATTTTATCTAGTCTTTTATTTAGATTTAAATGAATCATTTCTTTTTCATCTTGGCTGAACCAAACACCAAGCATTTTAAAATTTCCACATTTCCATGAAACCCCAAATAAAGCCTCTTGGACTGGCTTGACATTTAAAGGGATTACCTCAGTTATTTCCTTATTAACTTTCAAGCCCAAACATACTGCAAAGTTATGTAGCACTGCAAGTGCATTCCCTAATGACTCAACATCATTTAAATAAAGACATGTGTCATCGGCCAGTTGACTGATTTTAAATTCAATACAGTTTGTAGAAATACCTTTGATATTACTGGCTGATCTTATACTAGTAGCCAGGAGTTCAACCACTATTATAAACAGCAATGTGCTCAAGCAACAGCCTTGTCTAATTCCTCTTTCTAATTGAAAAAAGTTGGATGATTTACCATTGTTAGTTACACAGCTTTGTATAATAGAATAGATAATTTTGATCCATTTTATGAAGGAATCTCCAAAGTTAAATGCTTTTAGACTCTTGAACAAAAAGGACCAGCTTACTGTATCAAAAGCTTTTTCGAAATCTATTAATGTGATAAGGGCACTTTTATCTGTTAAATTACAGTAGGTTAGTATATCGGCAGTTGTTCTTATATTTTCACCCATAAATCGGTCGGTAATGTACCCTACTTGGTCTGGGTTAATAATCTGTTTCAAAGCAATTTGAAGTCTTTGTGCGAGCACTTTTGTTAAAATCTTATAGTCAATGTTGAGCAAGCTAATTGGCCGCCAACTTTTTAGGGAGCAAAGATCTTTCCCTTTTTTAGGAACCAGTTTTATGATGCCTCTTTTTTGGTCGGTGGACAATTGATTGTTTTGATAGGACCACATAAAGCTTTTAATAAGAAAAACATTAATCTTGTTCCAGAAGAATTTATAGAATTCAGCAGGGAATCCATCACACACTGGAGATTTGTTATTTTTGAGTAGCTTAAGGGCTCTTCCACACTCTTCAATTGAAATAGGTGCATCACAAATTTGTCTATCTTCTTTGGTCAGTGTTTTGATTTTTTCATTTGAGATAAACAATTCATCAAGATTTTCATCATTCTGTTTCAAGGGAGCTGTATAAAGTTTTTCATAAAACATATGCTCCTCTTTCAAAATTTTGCTTTCATCTGTGATCTGACCATGCTTTGTATTGAGGCATTTAATGCATTTCAAGTTAAAATTCTTTTTTTTCAAGGCCTAGAAAGTATCTGGAGTTCCTTTCATTATTTTCAATGAATTCTGCTCTTGAACGAATTGCCGATCCTTTCACTTTTTCCAAGAAGATATGTTCAAGTTCTTTTTTTACCTCAGAATACTGATTTAATTGTTCTAGTGAAGGTTTATGTCCTAGTTTTTTTTCCAGAAAGCTCAATCTATCGTTTAAAATTTTTCCCGCCATTTTCTTTTCTTAGCTTTGAAGGAGGCATGTGATATTGTTAAACCTCTTAGTTTACATTTTATGTAATCCCATGATAGAGCTTTGTTGTTGAGAGTTGTTTCAGTTGTTTTAAATTCTTCAAAAGCAGCATTTACTTTGGCAATATATTCTTGATCTTTTAGCAGATCCACATTAAATTTCCAGAAGCGCCTACCCCTTACCCAATCTGTAGTTTGACTAAATTGTAGTTGTACTAAGCTATGGTCTGAGAGTATTCCAGGTAAAATGTTACAAGTTATATTTTGGTACTGCATTTGTTCAGAAATAAGAAACATGTTTAATCTAGACTGAATTAGGTTGGGCTTACCTTTATTACGCCATGTATATTTTCTTTCTGTTGGATTTTTAAATCTATATATATCAAATAAATCAAATTCTTCACAGATTGTTGAAAGAATGTTAGCACTTTCCGAACAACTTTCTGAGCTACCCCCTGACTTATCTAGTGAAGGGTTGAGATATGTATTAAAATCTCCTCCAATTATAATAACCTTACCCATAATCCTTTGTAGAGTATCTTTTTCAAAATTAAAAAAATCTATTTGTTCTTGTTTGTGGTCTTTTGTGGGCGCATATATATTTACAAAAATTAATTCAGTTTCATTATACTGAGCATGAAGAAGCAAATATCTTCCATCATTATCAGAAATATTTTCTATTATTTTGAAATCGTAGCTTTTTAACATAGCAATACTGACACCTTTTGCATTTGATGTACCATGAGACAAGTAAACATTGTATTCATCAAGATCCTGTTTCCACTGATTTTCAATGTCTGGGTTAGAGTGACATTCTTGAAGGAATATTATATTCTGTTTATGTTTTTTTAGCCAATTAAAAATGGCTTGTCTTTTGTTTTTACTTCTAAGTCCATTGGCATAGAAACAACTTATCTTAATACTGTCTAAACTTTCTAGAGCCATTTTGTTAGACCTCGACTTTTATATAGTAGCACATGACAGCTAGCTTAACACTTGCATGCTGTATTATGTTTAAGCAGAAAAAGAAACCTAGTAAGTGAAAGCTACTAATTACAAATAGAAGCTGAGTGAATAGTGTATATATGTTACACAAAAAACACTGTTGAATTCATTAACTGGTGCTATCATTTTGCCACAAAGGTTTAGACAATTGTGTTTAGATATCAATTCTCTGGTACTATTTGTTGCAATAAGAACTTTACTAAAAATTGACAACAAACTAGAAAAACATGTGATGTGTTAATATTGTTGACATGTGAAGTTAACAATGCTACAGTTGACCCCACAGTGTAGGGGGGAGTAAAAATATTAGTGAGATTCACTCCCTGCAAGAGTTGAAGTTTTTACATAATGTTCTTTTATTTAATTTAACTTTTCAAATATTTGCATATAAACATTTTACTTACTCTCATACTTGTATTGCATCATGTTTTTCTGCTACTGCCTTTTGCATCAAATAGACTTCCACCATGTAATTTAATGTAGATACAGGATGATATAAAACACTAAATACGCCTCAGCCAGCTTAATACTTGTATGCATAACAAACAAGCAAAAAAATTTTTTTTATAGGATATAACATATACATTAATCCTTTACAACATAAGCATAGGTTTTTCTACTGGTAAGTTCTCCCTCCAATAACGCTAAATACTTGTACGCATAAAGTAACAGAATCGATAATTTAAATCTTACACATTAATCAAACTTAATATCTTTATCATGTTTAATGACATATACATATATTTACCAGCTGGTAAGCAGGTTCATATGAGAAACAATTTGTGGACTGTAATTTAACTAAAGCCGTACATGCCTAAAATATGACGGTTAAGTTGGGTACATTATACCTGAGACAGACTCAATTTCATAATTTTATTTGATTTAACTTATGCTGGTTTACAATTAACAGAAAACCTATTCATGTATACAATCTCAATTTTTTTAATAAACTTTAGTTTATATGCAAAAGCGATAAACCAAAAACGTGCATGTTACCTTACCACTAATTTACCACTTCAATTCTCTTTATCAGAAATCTGGTAAATTACTAAATATTACTTTATATTTATCACTTTTTTCCAACACATGTTTAGTTTGCTTCTACATATTAAATTAGCTTTACATACTTTATTTTCTTTCACAGAAAATACTACCACATTTAACTTTATATTTAAAACTTTATTTTTCTTTTATCTAACATTTCATGGTTTTCTAAAACATCCCTATAATGATCTAATATTGTACTTCATTTTACTTTAGGTTTAAACACTCTTTCATAGATCAAAAAAACTACAGCATTTTCTTTAGATTGCCTATTTTATGTTTAGTTTGAGCTGCTTGCGTACTCTTTCTAAAGTCTTTCCCTGCAGATTGCTTCCAATCCACTTTTCTCTGTTCCATAGATCTGGGCTGGCAAGGTTCAGTCCTATACCAAAAAAGCATCATGGCCATTAGCTTCTACTATTTCATTATCCCCCGTATTCAGAAGAAAGGCACCGAGGTGTGGGTTCTCGTTAAATTTTGCACAAAGACCCTTGAAGAGTATAGTACTAACTTCGGCCCTCCACACATCCTCTTTAAAGTTAGCAGCACTTTTACCAAGCCTTTTCTGCTGCACTGGATTGTCCGTTGAAGATATCTTTAGTACACTATCTTGGTCACTGAAGAGTAATGCTTTTTGTATCATAAGATACTGTTCTAAACAGTTGAATTTTTCTCCCTCTAGCTTGAAGTTGCAGGGAAAATGATTTGATAGCGGACTGTTCTTGCTGAAAAATGCAGTGATGTCATCCTTCTCTGCAGTAAACAGAGATTCTGGCCGATACTTGGCAGGCAGAGTGTCTAGGTTTTCTGTTCCATATTGTTTTCCATTGAACATAATTTTATCTGACTTTAAGTAGATCTTGGTTGACTCCTTTTCCAATGATAGCTTTCTCTGTATGGCTTTCATGATGGGAAAAAGCCTAGCTCTTCTTTCCTCCACCTCGGGTGTAAAGTTTTCACTTACTCCTATTCCTTCATTCTGTTTTAGCAGCATCTTTAAGAGCCTTTGCTTGTCTTTGAAGTTGTGGAAGCGAACAATCACAACACAAGTTTTGCCACTTTGAGGTTTCCCAATTCTGTGGATCCTTTCAAATGTGTTTTCGTTAAAGGCATAATTCTGCTGAGCAAGGTAATTATTCAGTAGATCAACCATCATAACATCTAGGTCTTCATTTCTCTGTTCTTTTATATTATACAGTCTAATGTTGTTTCTGCGAAATCTTTCTAAATTTTCTATTTTGCTTCTAAGATTGTAATTTTCTTGTTTCATACACAGTACTTCCTCTTTAAGTTGACTTACTTCATCATATTTTCCTGTCACCTGATCAATTTTGTCATGCAGAGGTTGCAATTTCATGTCCAACAACTTTGATATTGATTCAAGGCTGTTTGCCTCTGGAGAGAAGGCCATCTCTGTAGCAAGTCTTTTACCACTAGGTGTACTGTTGCTAATCTTAACACTTGTCCAGCTGCTGCAATACATAGAGGAGGGGGCTTATCATAATGCCTTTGCATGTCTACTCATGATGGGAGAAATCTTATCTGACTATTTTATGTAAGTATTTACTTTTATTTAATTAATAAATTATGTAACTGACTATATAGATTGTAACTGATACTTGTTTCATTTCATTAATGTTTGAGATCACATCTCTATTTATATGAATTTTTTGAGTCATGTGATGCAATCCCAAACTATGCTTGATTTTTAAAAAAATGATTGGTTAATTCATAAATGTGTCAAGGACGGGCCAAACGCGTGTGGATCCTATACCAGAATCGTATATAAGAGCTCTCTCTCCCTCTCTGTCTTTTACTCCCTCTCTCATCACATCTTTATATACATATTTTCACTACAGGGAAATTTGTTGTTATTTTAATTTTCAGCAAGAAATAGCCAGAATTCGCCCAATACTTCGTAGAAGGGATTACCAAAGCTACATGTGGCATCTGTACAGTCTCTACAGAACAGATCATATTGACCAATCCATGTGACAATATGTTATCTGCAGGTTGTTCAACTCAACTCTGCAAGGTATGGAAAGAGGGTGGCACTGATAGAAAGAGATGCCCTGTTTGCAGGACTGTATTGTTAAGCCATTTATTATCTAAACCAGCCTTATTTAATTGCAGTAGATTAAACCAAACCTCATTGTTTATTTGGGTGCCTACATCTGTGTATATTAGACACAACTATGGCCAGTCTGTCTTAGAAAGTCTTAATCAGAAAAAATTTTGAAAGCCTTTTATTACACCTTTTTGATGAACTCTGTACCATCTAAATTGGAAAAATCATAGGTCACGTGTTCCCAGAGTGAACAGACACACTTTGTAAGCTCTGAAGATCTTTGACAATTTTTACAGTAATATCTGATTAATAAGTTGGAAAATAGGATCACAATATAGTACAAATAACAAGGATCATAAGGATATAGATTATTGTCTGAATTTTTGAAAAAAAAATTGGATATATTCTAAAGAAAAAAATACAAAGTAAAAAGAAGAATTGAATTAAGTACTAAACCACACAAGCATTGGCACTAATTGATTTGGTTAATCAAAAAATGGCAATGCCACTTATACCTCCAGTATTCTTCAAAGCAGGGGACATTATTGATTTCAATACTTTTCATGAATTTGAAGTGTATGAATGTGTTGGAAATGTTCTTGGTCCAGAAAATGTGATTGCATGCCAGAGAATTGGTGGCCTGTGGAGGGTCTATGTGAAAACAACTGAGGACAGGATTAAATTGATTTAAAACAGACTGACCATTAGGGGTCAACTTGTGGATATTTATAATGACAACCCTTTTAGATCAAGCCAAGAAACACCAGATGAAAAAACAATTAAACTTACAATCAGGGACATTCCCCTTTCAAAGGACAAAGCAAGCATTGAAGGATACCTTCAATCAAAGAGTGTTACACTTATTAGACCATTTCAATATGGCAAAATAAGAAATCCAGTCACCAAAGAACTGACTGATTGTTACTCTGGTGATAGGATAGTTTATGTCAAACCTTTTCATGTGGATATTCCTTGTATATTCTAGATAGGAAATACAAGAGCAAGATTATTTTATGGTGGACAACCAATGCCACAGAGAGACATCTTATGTACTAACTGTTTCTAACATCACACTTTCGATCAAAATGCTCAAATCCCACATCTTGTAGTGTATGCAGACTCCCAGGACACAAACCAGGAGACGATACATATGAGGCTCTTAAACAGTCCCCTCATAAGAAAATTACTGCTTTTCAGGGAAAGCATGACATCCTCAGTAACTTTTATCCTTCTGAAATCAAGTGTCATGCATGGGATAATAGCCAAGTCAGCAGAGCATGCCTATAATTATGTTAAAGCAATTCGACGTGGCTCACCAGAAATCGCACAGACTATTAAGGATGCCCCTACAGCTGCTCTTGCCAAACAAGCTGCCAAAAGACTGCCATTCGATCCAAAGTGGAAAGATGAAAAAGTACAAGTCATGAGGGATATACTATCAAGCAAGCGTGATCAAGTGCCTGAATTTAAGCAAGCCTTGGTTGACTCCAAACAGAACAAAATTGTGGAAGCTGTTCCATGGGACTTCTTTTGGGACATCGGTCTCAGCAAGAAGTAAGTAAGTAAGTAAGAAATACTTATATAGCGCCGAATTTGATGTAAACATCCTCTAAGGCACTGATGTGCAAAAAGGGATAGTCCAGTTCCAGAAAGATGTCAGTTTCCATATTAGAAGAAGGAAGGAAGTGTTATGCACCAAAACAAAATTCTGGTTTGGCAAGTATCAGATGGGCTTACTGTTAACTGAACTTTGAGACTCAATTCAGGGTTACCAACTGCAAAATAAGAAGACACGGTAATCGCAGAAAACCAAACTTATGTCACAAAGTCAAGATATCAGAGGCAGATAATCAGATTCTTCAGTGAGTAACTGGGATGTACTTTAAATTATGTAACAGAACTGTATTTTAAATGTGAATTTAAATGACCAAATGTTGTATTATGAGAGTTGTAGAGATGCATGACACCAGCATGACACACAAATAATTTATACAGAATTCATATGTGGAATTTATACAGATATACTGTAAAAATGGAGATAAATTTATATTCATCATAAATGCAATGACATATAGATCTGGATAATGTATGGAATTTGACTTAAAATGCCTTTTTAGAAGAGTTATCTGCAAATAAAAAAAACAAGAAACTGGATTACAGACTATGTAGTATGATAGAAAATCACTGAACCATAAATGATGGCAATAGTAAATAGTCAAAGGCTTGCAAATAAATGGAAAGTGGTATTGAAAAAGGTGCATAAAAAGTTTCTTTTGTATTAACTTTGTGGTTTAATAAAAGACAAAAAGTAGATGTCAAGGCTGAACACTGATGAAATAAAGAGGCCAATACTTGTCCAAAATCAAGGGAAAAAGAGGTAATTTACATGTGTTTGGAGTGAAGATTCCATGAATGGGCTACCTTTGTGGGTCAAATTAAGTGCTAAAAAGTACACTGGTGATAAAAAAATTAGTTGTGAGAGTGATATTGGTACTATACTGAACTAGACAGGAATATTTTAGCATAAGGGAATATGAGACCCAAAAGAAAACATCAAAAGTTTGTTAAATTTAGTGAAATAAGTATACATGTGATCAATGAAATTAACAGTGAGAGTGATATTGTTATTATACTAAATTGAACAGGATTATTTTTAGCACAATGGAATATGAGGCCAAAAAGAAAACATCAAAAAAGTGGTGAAAAATTATCTCCCCTGGAAAAGAAAACAAAGAGTTTATTAAAAGAGAAAGAAAAAAGTGATACAGCCATGAGTGAAACCAAACCAAAAACACCTCCTGAATCTACTGGCACCCCTAAGGCGAGATCTTGGGAAGATCTTGTTATAAAAATTGATGACATTGCCATAAAGACGGATGACATTGCCAAAATAAGAAAATCATTGGATGAAGTCAAGGCAGAAATTGGATACTTCAAGAAAAGATATCAAGAACTGGAGTTGACCATAAACAAATATACAAACAAAACAGAAGAACTGGAAAAAGGAATGGATTAACTTGAAATATGTGATATACCACAGCTAAACAATGAACAAAAACAGTTTCTAGAAAATCCACTTACCTTGGGTGAGATATCTCGGGCATTAAAGGATATTGCAAATGACAAGTCACCAGGTTTCGACGGATTTACCACCAATTTTTATAAATTCTTTTGGGTGGACTTAAGGTCCTTCTTGTATGATAGCTATATATAATTCCAAAAAGTGGCAAAGACCTTAGATATCTCAAATCTTGGAGACCTGTTACACTATTAGCAACAGATTACAAAATTTTAGCAAAGCTTTAGCTACAAGGTTGCAAAAAGTAATCTCATAATCTCAGATTTAGTGAACCATGACCAAGTAGGTTACATAAAAGGAAGGTATATTGGTGAAAATGTCAGAATTATTGAAGATATGATGTTTTACACCTCCAAGAATAATATACCATGGTTTATGATACTGATCGATTATGAAAAAGCATTTGATATGGTAGAGTGGGACTTTTTACTTAGAACACTAACTACCTTTAACTTTGGTTTGAACTTCATAAAATGGATTAAGCTTTTATAAATATACTACTATATTTATAAAAAATCTTAAATCTTTGCAAAGTGCAATAGATTTTTTCCAAAACTTTCAAAAATGTTCAGGTCTAAAATTAAATTTGGAAAAAAATGAGATTATTCCACTTGGGCCTCATAGACTATCTCCAATTGACCTACCAAATAAGGTTGACAAACTGTCAATTAATTATGGTGCATTCAAAACTCTAGGCATTTGGTTTTCTCAAAACTTTGATGAATCATTGAAACTTAATTATGATAAGGACGTCTCATCAAAATAGAAACTCTGCTACAAATTTGGAAACGAAGGTCATTATCTTGGAAGGGAAGAATAATGATAATTAAAACTCTTATACTTTCCCAAGTAACACATTTGCTATCAATGGTTTTTACACCATCCTACATACTCGAAAATTGGACAAAATATTGTTTAAATTTCTGTGGCATGATAAGCCTGCAAGGGTTAAAAGACAAACAATTATTGCAGAAACATGTAATGGAGGTTTGAAAATGCCAGATGTCTTCGCTTTTCACAGTGCAAAAAAGCGGTGTGGATTAAATGCTATCTTACTACCAGTGGGAAATGGAAAGAGCTTTTTCAACAACTCAGACATTTTAACAGCTATCAACTAGACCACAAATTGTCAAAAAATGATCTATAATGTGAAAATAAATTCCATCACCAGGTACTTAATTGTTGGTTCAGACTTAAATCAAACCCCCCAAACATCACAAATGAAATTCTAAATGAATATGTTTTTCTTAATAAATTTATACAAATAGATCACAATTCAATACTACCAAGCAACTTGGGGCTCCAAATCTCAGAATCTCTAATGGATCTAAAAATTAATGACCTTCTGAATGCCAATGGGAAATTTATGTTACCCATTGATTTAAGGGAAAAGAAAAATTGGAAAATAAGTATTTTGCATGTAAATTCTTTATTATCAGCGATTCCTAGAACTTGGATATCAAAAATTGAAAAAAGTGATTCTGGTTATAATGAAATTCCACAGTCTGCAGTAATTATAAAAAACTGTCCAAAACAGATTTCAGAGGTAAAGAGCCAAGATTTATACTGGGAACTTTTAAGAAAGACTACAATGCTACCAACAGCAGTAAGTATCTGGATAAATCTTTTCCCCCTTTTAGAACCAGTAAACTGGGCACATCAAATGGAATATATTAGACCATACCACTTGCGAATACTGCCCTTTAGTGATAGATACTATTGAACACCATTTATACTATTGTACTGAGAGCAAAATTTTTTGGGTAAATATCGAAAAATGGTTAGAATCCACATTTAAAATTAAATTTTCTTTCACCATTTGTGAAGTTATCTTTGGAATGTTAGATCTGGATGTAAAAGTTAGGCACTCAGTAAATTATATATTGCTTTTAGGAAAATGGTATATTAACTCCTCAAAAATTAATAAAAAAAATATTTTTATGTGACTTCATAAATATGCTTAAAGAAAAATTGGAGTGTATTAAGTTGACTTGCACCTTAAACGATAAGGAGACATCTTTTTTACAGTCTTTTGGATTCTTTTATCAAGTGTTATAGAATTTATAAATAAACTTTAATTTGTGTAACTGTAAAGTTAAAGTTTGTTCTTGAAAGCAATTGTATCAGTATTTTTGTATGATTTTGTATGTGTAATCTTAATCGGAACTTTCAGATGTATTACTTCAAAACTAAAATTCATTTTACAGTTATTGTATATCATAAATGAGTGTATGTACTTTGAGGCTTAATAAAAAATATGAAAAAAAAAATTATTCCTTATTTATTCTTTCGGTATGAACTGTATCCGCATAGGCAGTCTAAATGTTAGAGGTCTGAGATCTGAAATTTAGATAAAAATTATTCAAGTGGTTTGAAGAACTTAAATTGGATATTATTTTCTTGCAAGAAACTTATTGCAGAAAAAATTTTGTACAATTCTTTAACTCTTCATGGAAAGGTGAACTTTTACATTCTACTACAGATTCTGTACATAGTCATGGAGTTTGTATCATGTTTAGAAAATATATTAACATTGAAATTTTAAACATTAATTCAAATGAAAATGGTTGTATGCTGTTAATAAATATCAAGATGAATGTAGAGGTAATAAATGTTTATTCTCCCAATTCTGAAACTGATAGAATAAGTTTTTATGGTACTGTTGATTTTTCACTGAATATAAACAAAATTGTAATAGCAGGTGACTTTAATTATTGTCTTTTAGATACTGACAGACAACCAAAAACTCACCTTAAAGACAAAAGTCGACCGTGTTTGAAGGAACTATTAAAAACTAACAGTCTTGTAGACACATTGCACTTACCTAATATAAGTGGTAGATTTACTTTTACTGATAAACAGCATGGAACAAAAAGTAGGTTAGACTATATTTTTGCAAGTCAAAATTAATATCTGAAAATGAACTGCAAATTATTTGAGCCTTTTGATACAAATAAATTAGATCATGAGCTTGTAATTTCTGAATTCCTGTATGATTTCTGCAAACGTGGTTCAAATTACTGGAAATTTAATTCAAGTATTCTAGAAGACAAAATTTATTGTCAAAATACTGAAAAAAAATCATAAACAAATGCACAGACAAATTTAATAATTCATTAAGTAAGCAACAAATGTGGGAGACAATAAACGTTTGTATAAAAGAATATACCACTTCTTATTGTAAAGATAAAGATAAGATAAAAAAACATAAGATAAAAAAACATAAGTCTGACATTCAACACCTAGAAGTTAAATTAGATAACCTAAATGATATGAACTCAGTAGTAAGTGAGAGTGACAAGCAAAAAAAATTAATGACACTAAAATGGAATTAAATAATTTACTAGAAACAATGACAAAACGATCATACATCAGATCAATAGCACAACGGTGTGAAAAAGCTGACAGATGTAACAATTTTTTTGGAAACTTAGAAACTAGAAGACAAAGTAATAATGTCATAAATCAGATTAAAACTACCAGTGGAAATCTTGTCCACAAGCAAAGTAAACTAATTAAAGAGTTAGCATTATTTTATAAAAATTTATTTAAAAGTAAAAACATTGACAATGATGAAATAAGTCAGTATCTTTCTAAAATTAATGCATGCAATAATTAACAGATAATGATAGATCCGTATGTGAGAATCCTATAAGTCAGCTTGAATTTGCAAATGTGATGAACAAGCTAAAAACAATTAATCACCGGGTTTAGATGGCTTAATGCCAGAATTTTACAAATATTTTTGGAAAAGTCTCAGTGCTCCATTTTTTAATATGGCAAATGAATCATTTCAGAAAAAATGTCTACCTGATTTACTAAAAACTGCAATAGTGTCATTGTTGCATAAAAAGGATGAAAAATACCTACTTAAAACTATAGGCCAATCAGCTTAACAAACTATGACTACAAAATTATTGCATTTGCTCTAGCAAAAGGTAATACCAAACATAATTCATAAAAGTGAATCTGCCTATATCAAGACTCGATACATTGGTGACAATGCACGATTGGTCAATGATATTATAGATTATTCAGAAAAATATGAGACACCAGGGATAATTTTAAGTTTAGATTTTTGAAAGGCTTTTGATACAATTGAATGAAATTTCATGTACAAATCATTAAAAAAATTTAATTTGGCAAAAGTTTAATTAACCGGATTGGCATTCTGTACAAAGATGCCAATGTGGTTATAAAAAATAAGGGTTATTTTACAAAGAAGATATTTATTGAAAGAGGCCTGTGACACAGATGCCTGATTTCAGCCATACTATTTATATTATGTATTAAAATGTTAGCATGCCGTATCAGGGAAAATATGCTTATAAAGGGACTTGTCTTTGAAGGAAAAGAATTCAAAATTAGTCAGTACGCTGATGATATTGTACTATTACTTGCTGATATAATCTCTGTAAAGCAATCTATTAACACGATTCGTAACTTTTCAAAAGTAGCAGGATTATTATTAAACTTAGACAAAACTGAAGGTTTACTACTTGGGAACTTAGCACAATCAAAAATTACAAGTTGTGAAAACATCAAATTCAGTGATTCTCCAATTAAATGTTTAGGAATATATATAGGCAAAGATAAACAAAGTTGTGAAACATTAAACTGGAGTGGAAAATTATCTCAATTTGAGAGCCTGCTTAACATATGGCAAAAAAGAAACCTGAACATTTTTGGCAAAGTCACAGTAATGAACAACCTTTGTTTCCCTAAAATTATGTATGCATGTACAGTTTTACCAGTTCCAAAACATATTTTCCACAAAATTGAACATCTACTAAACAAATTTGTATGGCATGGTAAAAGCCAAATCAATAGGAAATGCACCATAAACACAATAGAAAATGGAGGGTTAAATATTATTGACTTAAGGTCAAAGATACAGTCCTTAAAAGTTACATGGCTGTTGAGATGGATTAAAAATCCTTTGTGGAAACCAGTTGCAGATGCATTTTTGACAAAAATTAGGTGTTGCTTTCCAGTACTTTTTGCTGTGAATATTAAAAAGTTAGAAGACTTTCCTGTACTTTTAAATATGACTAGCTTCTACAAGGAAACATGGTTATCGTATTATACTTACAAAAGAGTTAAATTGGTACAGCAAATGAAGGATTTTGACTTTCTGTCTCAGGTGTTATGGGAAAACCACAACTTTAAATTTCAAAGTAAATGTCTTTCCTTTCAAATCTATCTACATAAAAGATATATTTGACAGTGAAGAAAAGTTTCTTAGGGAAAACTCAGTCTTCAGTCAACTCTCTGACACAAGGAATTGGATTAACGAATATACATTAGTCAAAAAAGTGTTAAAACCATATGTAAAAAAAATCGATACATCTTTAGCAAAGTATGTAAATATCAAAAGACCTGAAAATACCTTACACTATGATGGAAACAAAAATAAACCATTTATAGATACCAAAAGTAAAGATATTTACTGCGTTCTAATTAAAAAAATTGCCACAAGACACTATATGGAAAAAAGGTGGAATTCAAAATTTAGTATCAACCTTATACACAGATACACCTTATATACAAGTATTTATACACCGAAAGTAAATAAAGTAATCTGTAGAAAATTGGCTGAATTTAATTACAAGCTTATCCACAATTTCATTTACTCAGGTTATATACTAAGCAAATGGAAAGCATCCATTTCAAAAAAATGTGCTGTTTGCAATGAAAATGAAACTGTCGAACATCTGTTGTATAAGTGCAACTGAGTTAACTGCATTTGGAAGAAATTAGGCGACATAATGAAACTTAATATAAAATGGCAACATCTTGGTCTGGTAGAAATAACTGCTGAAAAATTAAACAAAGCCAGAAACCATATAATCACTATGACAGCCTATTGTGTATATAGTACATGGGTAAAATGTGGAGATTCAAAGGAAAATTTCAAGTTTCAAAATTTGAAAAGTAATGTTCAAAATGATTTGCATAAATACATGAATATATTTAAATGTTTCAGTAAAAAGGAAGAATGGTTTAAACAATTCTACACACTAGTAGAAAATATACTGATTACTTTATAAAAAAATCTATAAATAGATTTAAACAAACCATATTGTAATGTATACACATTAAAGACTTTAACTATTTTAAATAAGTATTAAAACTAAGTTGTTAAAAATGTTAAAGTGTTGAAGTTAAGTTGTCAAAAATGTTAAAATGTAAAAAATTACAGTTAGCCTATTACTGAGAACTAATCATACTGTGTATGATATGGACTGTATAGCATTTGATGGGGGGTTGGCTACCCTCGCCCCTCCAAGTGCTTTGCACCTTGTAAAAAAGAATAAATAAAATATGATGGCTCAAAAACAAAAGGAGAAATCATTGGCACCAGGATGGGCAGAATATTACGAAACAAGAAGAAATAATCTGACATGCAGAATATGTGCTTTACCTACTTAATTCGAAATGGTTTTTGTAGCCAGATGTGGGCACTTCTTCTGCACTATATGTGCAGCGTACCCAGTTGAAAAACGTAGGGATACACCCATAAAATGTAAGGAATGTTTGAAAGAATTGGAAGATGATTGTACTGAAATTGTATTTCTAAGACCAAGCGAGGAGCCACCTGCGCTTGAAAATAGTCTTGATAGAATTGATATGTATCTCTTCATTTGATCTAACTATTTGGACACCTACTTATTTTTATATATATATATATATACCCCGATTTTGAACGTCAGGAAAAGCACACACCAAAATTTCAAGCCTCAGAGAAAGACTCTTCCTTTTTCGGATGTGAAGGTAACAGCTTCAAGATATTGGGTCACGTGACAAATGTCTTCATATTTTATTATAACATAATGGCATAATGAAACAGCTATAAATTAAAGTTACATTTAAAACAAAGAAAAGGTTAGGTTAATGTAATCCACAAGTATATGACTATTTAAAAAATTAGCAATTCACAGTAAAAGAGAAAATGATCAACCAATATCTGCTACACCTTGATTTATCATATCATTGAAGTTACATGCCTAAGAATTAGTGTATGTCTGCAATATCATTACTTGTATATATTAAACAATCTTTGTATGACTACATTTAACATTTTATGCAAAAAATTAATGTACATTGTAAATGTACTTGTTCTTTCAATGTATGTGTTATTAACAAATAACATCATCTGACAAAATGTGCATATCTAGGTCTGGATTGGTAACCTCTTTATCATGTAACTATCTGTTGAATATGTATGTGTACTGCTTCTAGGCATAAGTTGGCCGAGGTCATAAGTTGGCCACCACTCATTTAAATGTGTCAAACAGACAAATGTGTGGTTGCACAGGGTTTAAAAGTGGTCTTTATCATAAATCTTATTATAATAGACCATTCAATAATGATACAGGCCTTTAGATTTATAGAAATTTCAAAATATGATGATGGTGGCCAACTTATGACTGCGGCCAACTTATGCCTAGAAGCAGTATACATTCAAATCAATAAAATTAATGTAAATCTATTTTATACTACACTGAAAACCTCTGACAAATATTAATTTGTCATTTATTTGTCAAAATGGTGCGAACAAATTAACTAACAAACTTATGACAAGAATATAACCCTGATAGTCCAATTAATTTGTCATTTTAGGCATCTGTTATTGGTGAGGGACATTATGAAATTAATTTTAAATGCACTAATTTTCTTGTCATAAGCTTTCAAGTAATATGACCCATAATTTATGAACATTTGACTATCATTCAACAAGAAAATGGCAGAAAAATTTCTCATTTAGGAAACTTGTTGTTTTAGGCACAAAAATTGTAAACAGTCTTTGCCAGAAAGGTTGTTAATGTTGAACCATCTCATTTATGTGAATACATCAGGAATAGATAAATACAATATCAAGTTTTAAATAAAATTAAATAGTTACTTAAAAACCTGTTTCAATCTAAATGTGTTTGTAATAGACGTTTCCTGAACACGTGATCAGGTAGTTTTCATTGCTGGCAACTCTAGTGTCAAAATTAGATACTGGTGACAAATCTTCACAATATGATATCCACTAATCTTGGTCCCTCACTTGTGTGGACTTATCCTCTAATACCACACCTCCTGGGTTTGAATCCAACCTTGTGTTAACACTGGATGTGTCTAAGATGGAGGATGAAGAGCTTGATATTCCTATATCCTCTGATTTGTGCAAGCTCTCAAAATCTGAATCTAATAAAATCTGTTGGCATAATCTATTGGCCTCACTTTCTATCCTACTGTCCAATGGCACTGTTTGAGAACTCTTTGAACTTTGATTGGTAGATGAACTCTGACTGCTCACCTCATTCATTATATTGTAAATTAATCTTCTCTTCAAAGAGGTGATATTGGTTGTACTATAAGAAGAAGAAGATAGTGATGATAAACTATCAACAGATAGTTCTGTTTGTAACTCTACATACATGCAATATCTGAATACAAACAGAATAATCCAATGACATATTTTATCAATAATATCATGCCTGAATTTCTTCATAATGTACACCAGAAGACTTATTTCAATCATACACAGTGGGAGAAATATCAACACCTAGAGTTTTTCATCTTTGTAAATCTCAGAGTCCTCTATGTCAGCATACTGTATCCTACTAATTGTCACCTGCCCCATCTCCTGGACTGAAATTTAAATAAAAAAATAGATACATTTCAATATGTACATGAGATATACACTCTCATTTGTAAATTAATATTATTATTATTACTATCATTATTATTAATAATTTTAATTTGGCCTAGGATTTTATACCTACAATATTATTATTTTTGAATAATCCCTGTAAACATGCTCATCAGAGAAGGTGCTATCTGCTGAGAAAAACGTTAGTATTTAAAAAACAATGATATAATAAATAAAATAAAAATTACCTTGCGTGCAAATCTAATAACACTAGATTCAGATACACGCAGGTGCCCTTACATAACCAAAATAATCTTCTTAATGATGGATAATTCATTTGGATATTTTCAATTGGAAGAGACAAGTAACCCACATAGCAGTTTTCATGGATCCAAATTTTAATATTTTCATTTCTGCATCTGTTGAGAAAGTCTGTGAACTCCTCGTATCCCTCTAAACCCTCTAGTACACATCTAATGCTACATTCTGGAAATCTACATTTTACATGATAACACGATACATAGTCCAATAAACAAACTGTCCACACAACCACACAGAGATAATTAAATAATACTTTATATGCCCCCACTATCGCAAATTCTATTGATAAAAAATGTAAACATTGACACTTTCTAACATAATTGACTAAATGCGTGATTCTAAGGTAATATGGAATGTGACGTCACAGATCAAAATCGCAATGGTAAATAGAATGATTTATAATCACTTTACCTAGGTTCAGGGATATATCACACAGGCTATGTTCCTCCTCATTCCATGAACCACTATTTGTTAATGTTTGATTTCTATGTTGACCATATTGACCACAGCTTGGTCTCATGTATTGGCTATAATTTGACAGGAAAAACTCTCTATACAGGGGGGGACAGCGATTCGCCCATAAAAACAGCAAAATGCAGTTTCTTGAGAACAAATATGCAGTGTGGTTTTATAAAAGTTATCAGAATGAAAAGAGGTTCCTCAAATTGTAAAATGATAGTAGCATCATAAAATATAACCATAGAACTTGTCCCATGGCAATAAGATTAGGGCTGTTGGAAAGTGGACAGCATTTCGCCGATTATTTCATACCTTTCCCCAAAAGTTACAAAGACTGTTAAACACTTTTCAAACAATGATTAAAGCTAAAGATCAATTCTTCTCATTGTATTATAGTACTTAATGAAGTTATAAATAGTATTTATATAGACCCCAGACAGAGTTTAGAGAATGTTCTGTTCTTTGCATCAGTCAGATGCAGTTTGTTTGGCATATTTTTCACTGAGATATAAACTTTTTTATTCATCTTTATAATCCTGCATGCTGTCAGTTCTAAATCTTAGAAAAGTATCAAGACATGTTGCACGCTTTTCTATGCTATATGGCTCCTTCAGTATCAACACAGATGTTAGTTTTAAATGAGGTACAATAGAAATTGGTGAATCGCTGTCCCCCGCGAATTGCTGTCCCCCCTGTAGATATGAAAACTGTTTTTCTTTTAATATCTATCAATTTAGACTCGATAGGATACAATTTATTATTATTTATATATTATTTATTATTGATATAATGCAATATCTTACCATTCCTGCATCTCTATACCCTCTAAATTGGCCTCATTAATAACACTGGTGATTTGCATCATCCCTGCTTCACGAATAATGCAACTTCTCTCCCTAGATCTGCTGTTCTTCCTCATTCCCCTCCTCCCTCTCCCACCCCTATTGAAGACCCTCCAATGAAATTTCCTCAAAAGATATTTGATTAAAAGCCCAATCATTATTATGGCTAGGATGCAACTAGGAATGCTAGCTAACAATATTACCCACTTTGATGCCACACAATCAAAACTCTCTTCTTTAACACATGAATAGTATGTATAGGTTAAGTTTTCCATGATTTCGGTTTAATAGGAGGTACTGGTTTTAATGAATCTTGAATCTAATCTACTAGTCATAGTGCTAATATCTTTACCACCAGGTTTGTGTTTTTGGTAACATCTTCACTTGTGAGTTTGAGGGAGGAAGACCAACTTTGAGAATGAAAATTGGTGGAGGCTGAACTTGAACCTGACATTCCCCCTTCAGAGGTTTCTACTCTATCCACAGGTGTGGGTAATGTTGTAGAGATGATTTCTTTTGTTCTTTGAAAAGCTCTGTCAGTGCTTGGCTGGTTATCTGCATTCATATCTAAGAATTAAGTATATAGCATCTAATGAAGAAATATAAACCTAACAATCTGGTATTGTGTTTAAACGAGTTTCCATCACTCTAATGAAAATCTCAATCTCGGTTTTATAGTCACAATGGAATCCAAATGCAAAGTCAACCGTCCTTGACCTAGATATTTTCAACCAATCTCCGATTTTTAATCAAACCTCAGATTTTAGATCCCATCACGCGATCAAAGTATCTTTTATATATATGTAGTGCAAATTTTGGTTACTCTATCCATATTTACTCACCTTGTGTGGAGATAATCCAATCTCCATCAGATTGACATGCATCAATGTTATTTGCACTGGCATATCCTTTAACCAATTGCAGTTGAAATAAAGCATGTCGACCAATGTCAAATAATGTAGAGAGGGTAAGGAAGAAAAATATTTTGCATATCTAAAACTTGTACCCTTTTGACATATAGATGAGTCACTGTGGGTCTATATATAAAGGAAGGAGTGATGACATCTAAACAAAAATTTGTCTGATCATTACAACTGCAAAAATCTTGTATGCAGCTTGTGCTTGAACCCAAACCAAAAAATAACAGTTGAGAAATATAAAAAAACAACGATATCTATTTTTTCTCTCAACATTTTCGAGCTGCTTCCTTAAAAAGTAATCTTGAAATGTTCAATAACAAATTTGTTTCTTTTAAAACCTGCTAGAATAAAATTAAGACAATAAAATAGATGCAAATACTATGCATATGTGAAGTACCTCTTAACATTGTTTGCCTATAAATAACAGCAATATATCTTGATATTTGTATGTTTCAGGTGAGAGAGTAAGTTGTAAACACCTAATTTATCAATCTAATTGGTAATAAAGGAAACCGACCGGAATGAACTCTATACCATTTGTATCACCTTTTACAGCCATTATATCAGGACCCACAGCCTCAGGAAAATCTACATTTATATTTAAGATTTTGAGAAATCTAAATAACATGTTCAATGACCCTGTACATAAGGTTTATTATTTCTATGGGGTTTGGCAAAGACTTTTTGATAAGATAGAGGTTTCTAACTTGGAATTTATAAAAGATTTACCTACCAATGAACATCTAGAATCGATTGCAGATGATAAGCACAACCTAATTGTTATAGATGACCTAAAGCTTTTAGCTTTAAACACCTTCATAGCCAATCTGTTTTCTATAGAGGCGCATCATAAAAATATTAGTGTATTTTTAATTTTACAAAATTTATTCCACCAGGGAAGATACTGTAGAGATATATCACTAAACACGCATTATTTTATTCTTTTAAAAAATCCCAGAGACATAAATCAAATTAAGCATTTGGGATCACAGTTAGGAATTCATAAGAAATTATTGGAGGCTTATTTAGATGCCACTGGACAACCATTTAGTTATCTAATGGTAGATTTATCACCAGGCTCTGATAGTTCATATATGTTGAGATCAAATATATTTCCCGAAGAGTTAGCAATGGTAAATAAGTAAGTGACACAGAGGTTTATACATAGTTTCCAATTTGTATCATCACCTTTCTTTTATAAGAATTTCAAAAAAAAATTAAGGATATGTCTAAAAACGTAAAAAAAATCTAAACAATTGTGTATCTATTATTAGAGAACAATTTAAATCTTAATAAATATATATTATCACAGCTGGTATGGGGACCCAACAGTCTTTAGCAGAAATCTTTTATAAAGTGTTTTGACTACCTCTATTGACTAAGACTAAGAACAAATTCAATAAGAACATTAGGATTTTAAGAAAATTTATACAAACACCTGGTAATAGAGCCATATTAGCCAAAAAGAATTACAAAGTCCTCACAGAGCTCTTATGTTTAATTGGTAAATATTTAAAAATCATTCTGAAATGAATAAGTTCATATTGGTTCCTAAAGAACAATTTGAGAAACTGAAGGAGAATCAGATATCTTGGTCCGACAAATCTATAAAATCCGAGATAAGTTTAGATGCAAAAAATCCAACATTTGAGAATAAAAATGAATTGTCTATAGAAAGAAAAGTGAGTGAAGAAGGTGACAACAATATAAAAAAGGGTACACCCTCCACCTAGACTACCTAATGACTATCCAAGGGTAGAGAAAGTAAATATATCGAATTATGGTGGACAGCGAGCAGGTGTTAAAAAGACCTCCAGAACAGGATCAGGAAATACAGATCCAGAATGGCTCAGATTCTGGAACAAAAATATCAGATGAAGAAAACGACTACCTCAAGGATATTTATAACAACCCCAGAAGCCCAGTAGTTTTTAGTGAATTTCAAAAGATTTACAAACTCATAAAAAATGAGGGAAAGGATATCAAACCCCAAAAATTAAAGGTTTGGTTAAGTAAACAAGAGGCATATACATCTCATTATCCAGCTAGAAGAAAATTCCCAAGACCGAGGTTGCTGGCTTTCTGAAAAAAATTATCAATTGGATACAGATACAGCCAATATGAATCAATATAAGAAATACAATGATGGCTATGGCTACTTTGTGGTGTTTATAGATATATTTACGAGGTTCTTGTATACAGCTCCTTTGAAAACTTTGACTGGTAAACAAATGGTTTATATTTTGAATGACCTAATTAATACTGTTCATGTCCAACCCCAAAAATTAAGAAGTGATCAGGGAAGTGAATATTTAAATAGAGATATGAAGAGATATCTTAAAGATAAGGAAATCGATCATATTTTTACATTTTACGAAACCAAAGCCAATTTTGTTGAAAGAGTAGTAAAACTATAAAATTAAAGATTGTTAAGTATTTCACAAATAAAGAAACTTTGGATGGAAATATTACCAGATCTAACGTATAGTTACAACCAATCATATCATCAAAACTATGAAAATGTCACCCTCCGAGGCTCAGGATATTGATAATTTTATATTATAGAGGAGGCAATATGCTATTGATTTAAACAAAGACAAGGCTAGCTCTGCTCGCAAAAATAATAAAAAAGGACCAAATAAGAAAATTTATATAAAGAGATATAAGTTCAAATAAGTTGATAAGGTGAAGATTAGCCATTTAAAAAAATTGATAGGGAGTATTCTGAAAGGTAGTCTGGAGAGGTTTTTACTGTTTTTGAGAGAAAAATGAATCAGTATATACCTATGTACAAATTGAAAGACTATAACAATGAGGTTATAGAATCTTTTTTTATGAACCAGAATTACTGATGGCCTATATTGATAGTGATGTGGTTTACAATACTACAAAAACAAAAAGAAATAGAATATCTGAGGTTTTAGTAAAATGGAAAGGCTGGCCCAATAAATTCAACTCATGGATCCTAGAGAGTGATTTACAGAATATAAACTAGCCTTTCTAACTGATAAATCAGCTGTTAGAGATCTTCTTTCTACATGTGTGAGCAAGCATCACATGATGGGATCCAAATGCAGAACTTGTAAAAAATCGAGGATTGGTTCAAATATAGGTCAAGGACAGTGACAGATCACATCCAAATATCTGAAACACCAAAAACATTTCATAATACCCACCTGGACAGAGGGTTTATGTTATATATAAAATGAATAATATTATGTCCTTCAGTCCTATTTATTAATACAGACATGTCTGATGGAGATATTCTAATTCTAATTCGACTTTTATAGCGCTTAATGTCCATTGAGAAGTGGACTCTGAGGTGCAACAAGAAAATAGCAGTATGCAAATTCAATGTCCAGGGACAGAAATAGGTCAGCACCACGGAGAAGCCATAAGAGAAAATGAGCTAAGGAGGATATGCCTTTGTCTAGAGATAGGTTTTGAGCTTCTTTCTAAAAGAGGCAATAGTGGGTGCTGCACGTATGTCTTCAGGAAGTGAATTCCAAACAGTGGGAGCATCAAAGGCAAAACTGAAGCCAAACTGCTTAGTGGACATTGAGGAAGTTGGCAACACTCTGACTACGTCTAGTATTGTAAGTAGTGTGGTATGAGGATAGATATGGAGCAAAATATTTAGGGAAACCAGTATGAATAAACTTGTACACCAGGGTAGCCAGTTTGAACTCTAAGCGAAACTGAATAGGGAGCCAATGGAGTTTCCTGAGTACTGGAGTTATCCGAGTGAATTTAATCGAATTTGTAACAATTCTAGCTGCACTATTTTGGATAGACGGTAATCTATAAAGATTGAATTTGGAGAGACTCCTAAAAATTGAGTTACAGTAGTCCAACTGACAACTAACCAAAGCATTGGCAACCGACACAGCTGCATCCTGAGTCAAGAACTTCCTAAAAGATATGTATTTGTTTATTTCTTCAAGCCATTCCAAGAGATTTCATCCAGATAATAAATCACACACCTTCATTGTAGAACTTAGTGAGAGATTAAATTTGACTGGTAGATGGTTGGTTGCTTTATCTGATCTCAATTTGAATGTAATTATCACGGAGTCTTTGTATATCTTTTATGATATTTGTGACATTTGTGACATGAAACCTATCCTAAGAATGATCTATTTATACAGGATCATCAAAATCATTTAGTTTTCTAGAAAGATACATTCCAATTATTCAGAGAAACATCACACATTTGCATACATATATAAGAGACAAGACCAGGAATGTGCCAAATATTATCACAAAGGATTTACAGCTAACTCTGCATCTAAAAAAAAGATTATTACAATGAATAAATATTTACAATTCTGTAACAGGTGAATGGAAGGAAGGGTGGGCTACCTTAAAAACTTCTATATTCTCAATAATAATTTAAAAACAGAAAATGCAACAAATAAAGGAGGGAAATATGGTGAGATAGATATATGAGTCGTCAGTCCTACACAAGCAGCAGTAGAACAAGGCAGAAGTGAGGTGGAGCAAGAAAAGACTATAAATAAGGGTAAAAAAAAAGAAAATACAATCAGTCGGGGGGGGGGGGGGGGGGGGGGAGGGGGGGGAGTGTGAGAAGAGTTCAAAACAATTTTTTAAAAATTAATAAAAAAAATTAAAAGTGGTTAAATAAAAAAAAGTAAAAAGAAAAAAGCCATTAAAATTAATAAGAAAAAGGGGGTCTTAAGAAAATAAATTAGAGGTATAGGTTACAGTTCAATATGGATGTAGTTCACACATCCCTTAGCCCGTTTCAACCCCACCAATTGACCAGTCTATTCAAAGAGAATATTGTATTGAATTGAACCCTATTGCTGCAATATCTGAGAGTGTTCCTGTAAAATTTAGTATTCCTGGAACCTCACTAGATTATATAAATTTAGCCAAGACTCGATTACAGGTTACCTATGTTTTAACTACTGAGGATGGGAGTCCTATTAAGGATGACAGGGATGGTAATGGTAAACCATTGGGCAATTCTGATCAAGTTCCTCCAGTAAACCTAGCACTACATTCAATATTTCGACAAATAGATTTGTCTTTAAATAAAAAATAGTTTCACCAGAGGTTGGTGTAAACTATCCATATAAGTCTATGATAAACTTTCTTTTAGGGACAAATACTGATATGATCAACTCACAAGGTCCGGCTGTTTTATTTCAGAAAGACCAACCAGAAAAAATGGAGATGGCAACCTATGTAGGAGGTAATCCAGCCTTTACATATAGAGCAGAGAAGACTAAAGATGGTGGAGCAATAACTATAGAAGGATCTTTGTACTTGGATTTTGCATTTGGGCAGAATAGAGCAATTTTAAATGGTGTAGCTATCAATGTTAAGTAATTTCAGGCAAGTAGTGACTTTAGATTAATGCAAAATGGTACCAAAGTCTATAAATTAAAAATATTATCAGCTGTGTTAAAGGTTTGTCATATAGGGCTAAACCCTTCTGTAATTCTAACTCACAATGAGGCTTTGAAGTTAGGTCCAGCATTATATCCATTCTGGAGTAGTGCTATAAATATATATATATATTTCAGTGTAGCAGCGGATTCTCAGACTTTTATGACAGATAACATTTTTTATGGAAACATTCCTAGTAAACTGATAATAGGAATGGTTTCAAATTCTGCCTTATAAGGATTTTACTGAAAACACCTGAATGGTGTCAACCAGTGCCCAATAGACCCCTCAAACCTAACTTTGAGGAAAAAATTATGTAGCCTCTTACCTTAGTTTATTAGATAGCGACCTTAATCGCAAGAAAGGCATCATAATTTGCTGAAGTGATTATCCTGGTGGATATGCATTGTATCTTTTGATATACAGAGTTTCCTTACTGGCAAAATTATGTCAAAATCTATGAAAGGTTATCTGAGGTTGAGTATAAGAAATGCAAAAGCATTAGCTGAGATGATTAATGTTATAGTTTACGCCAAATTCCCCGAATTAGTTAGCATTGGCCAAACCATAAGTGTAAATATGAGTTAATGGCCTCATGAGTACATTATGAAAATGCACTACAAAAGCCTATGAGGTTGGTTTATATACTCAGATTTCGAACGTCAGGGAGATCACTCCTCAAAATTCCGTCCTTCTTGGAAAGCACTCTACAATATTTCAGACGTAAAGAAAAGCACCCCTATGAAATTCAAGGTCATGTGACACTAAAACTCTAGAAAATTACATAAAACCTTAAATGAGGAAAGACATTGAGGGGTATATATGTGTCAAATTTCTAGATCCACCAGATTTGATTTAAACATGAGATCTGTATGGTAAAGATGGATTCCTACACCCTAGCTAAGTTATTGTCAAGTGACAAGATGATTCAAAAAAGGTTTCGTGGAATATATCCACTGGATATGATTCCAGAGAATCTCCCTGCAAATTCATTAATTGTTGTAAATCAGGACAGCTCTATGGAACAAGGAAGTCACTGGATAGTGCTACATTATAAAGAAGACAATATAATAGAAGATTTTGATTCAGTAGGAAAACCACCAAAAAAGCTTATACATAGGTTATTAATAAGCAATAATAATACATATATGTACAATAACAAAAGATTACAAGCATACTATTCTAATACATGTGGAATATTCTGTTTATATAACAGTTCCTATTTGTGTAGGTTGGTTTCGTTTTCTAAAATATTAGAGGGTTTCACAAACAACCTCTCTGAAAATGAAAAAAAATTGTAAATGATTTCTTCTTTGCTAATTTTTTGTCTGTGTAATATCCTAGTAACTTAGTTAAAGCTGTAATAGTTGATTAATTTTTAGACAATAAAAAGTCCTTCTTTGTTATATTTGGATCTCATTAAATTTCTTTGCATATTCCATCAGAATTTGTCCCATAAGGTTATTTCCTGATACTTCTGAAAGAGCTATAACTTTAGCTAATTAGTAGTAATCTAAGTGCCACACCAGTTACACGATCACTATTGGGTATTTGTAAATCAACTGTAAAAGCCTTTTATTGTCAACTACCAAACACACAACTCAAGCATATGATCTCATTAGCTTGCTTTCAAAATATTTTGGGGGTTAGGGGTTGGGTTAGGGAAATAATCTCGAGCCCAACCCCTAACCCCAAAAATATTTTGAAAGCAAGTAATCTCAACATAATCAGAGAAATGCTATGTAACCCCAACCCCTAACCCCAAAAATATTTTGAAAGCAAATAATCTCGACCTAATCAGAGGAATGTAACCCCCCATATCTATATCTCTTGGGATATCATGACCTATGTAAACCTTTACCCATCATATGATTTAAGCCCAGGAATGAATCTCTGTTTATCTAACCTAATATCTATTAATTATGACCTAAACCCAGGAATGTAACCCCAACCCTAATATCTACCTATCCCCAGCTATCTGACCCTGACCCCCACCCTCAATAATCCTGAACATCTGAACTGTCGACTAAGTAAACAAAATCCTAAGCCAGACCTTTAACCTCCAATAACACTCATATCAACAACTTTGTATAACTCAAATATAATCAACCCTACCATTTAGTCATGATATGTACCCAGGTATGTAATAACTCTAACCCACAATAATAATAATAATAACCATACAATTACTTTCTCATGGTTCTATTTCTCCTATTGCAATGAGGTTACATCTCAGGGACCAATCTAAGCTCATTGTAATAACATCATAATTTCCTTCAACCATAATCAAAGCCTAAATAATGGAATTTGGAACAACCCACAAACGAAAAGTGATAATAATAATAATTATTTATTTATTTATTTATTTAATTAATTAAATATTTATATAATTGAAATACCTATGTGAACCTAATGCGAATAACATTTTGTGTCATATTTTTAATTAAATATCCTTTTTCTCACACACTATGGAATTGCTGTATGTTTCAACACTAGCAATATATGTACTTTACAGTAAATAATCTAATCACGAGAACTACAGACCTCCTACCGAAGAAAACTATGGGATCCAAATCACAATCTGACCGACCTTGACCTAATTACATCTCCTCCAATGGATGAATTTTGATCCCTCTCACATTTGGATCCCATCACGTGACAATCCGTTTTCAATATAAATACCCAAGCGACCTCTACACACACACTCACTCGCATAAGCTGTTTCCAACTGAATACCTGACGAAGTGGAGTCATATCTCAAACCCAATAACTGCAGAATGCTACATCAGCAAAATATCTAACACTATATAAACGACCCTCATAGTTGAACCCATATCATTTATTAACCTCAAATATACAAGTAGATACAAGTTAAATATCCTTTAATTTAATCATTTCAACAAAAAAGAAATGTTTGCTAATCAATCAATTTTTGATAAGAAAGATGAAAGAAGTAAACCTGAAGATGCTACAGATGCAGTTAGACCTGCTTCTAAACCACCATCTCAAGGAATCATGGCTGGGTTTTCTTTACAGAATAATCAGAATATGAAGTATACATATAAAGGAGCTGTCAACCACACCTCCCCACCAATTCCAACTTTAGGACATTCACTGAGGAAATGTCTCAACAATGACTTTACATCATTTTATGACCTGTCCATATACTCCAGCTACAGAAGAAGACACGATACCTTTAAATCTTGGCCTAAATCGCATCCAATACGTCCTGAAAATTTGTGTAGGGCTGGTTTCCTATACACAGGAGAGGGTGATAAAGTATTATGCCCTTGGTGTAAGTTGATGTTAATTGAGTGGGAAGTTTATGATCTACCCTTTGAGGAGCATAGAAGGCATTCTCCTTATTGTTCCTATCTGGACATGGTTATGCCATGAAAATTGCTGTGATCCGTCTATTGTCGACATAATGGAAGCATTCTTTAAACAGATGAGACTGATAATATCATAGAATATAATATAATATATGTATAACTGTCTATGTAATTATGTAAACATAGCACTATTCACAAATAAAATTTTCTCCACATCATGGGACATTGTTTTCTTATATTAACCTATATACATTCTGTTCTCATAACCCTTTAACCCTACCACATCCTAGTTATCTATATATTGCATGCTGAATCTTTCAGCCCAGCTCAATCCTCAAGGTTATAAATATGTACGCATAACTCAGTACTATCTCATCTAATTTACCTCAGGTTAACCAAATACGAAGTGTACCCCAGGAATCATAAAAATTTTAATTAAATTTTAATTTTTTTTTTTAAATCTCAGGTATGTTTGGATATCATAGATACGTTTACATATAAATATTTCATGAATTTTTGCTGACCTGTACACAAATTACGCTCATGTTGTATATAAGCCATAAGCTGATACTGTTTGCAGGTCTTTTTTTGCTGACCAAGACAGAAATTGCATTTCAAAGAAATGATAAGAAGATACAAGAACTAACCTACAAATTTACAAGAATTTAAAGTAATTTTGACATAAAACTCGGAATAAAATTTAAGGAAATGGCAGAGGCAAGTCTATCTATGCAACCTAAGGGCTGTAACACAAAGAAGAGGAAATTAGAAAATGGTCAAATGACAAAGAACAAAAAGGCTATATCTCATTGCTCAACCTCAGCTGACATTAATTTAATTGGAAGTATGGACATGGACCACATGGAGGTCAACCAAACCGTTAATCAGATATATAGGAAGAACTATCATCTGGGTGGGCGTAAATATGTCGTATTTTATGGCGCTGGTGGTATTACTGAGGAAATCTACATAAAAGAATGGGATGGTGAGAAGGTCACAATGGAAGGGGTTAAGTTGAACCTATCAAGGTTTCTTATGATATTACATAATGTAGAGATAATCGATCATACAATTGATAAAATTTTAAAAGGAGCTCAGGATCAGGACACCAAGATTCATATTGGGGCCTCTTATTATCTCTCAGCCAACAGTCCCTACAAAACTGTGGCAATTAGGATGTGGAAAAAAGGTGCCTCAGGCGATTTATTTCCAACCAAATTAGGTATAAGCCTTACACTCAATCAATGGAGAGAATTTTGTAAAATTTCTAATATATTATATGCGGAGAGGATGGAAATTTTTACTTTCATACCATGCATTATGGAACCTGGAAAAAAAGGTCATAATAAATTGAAATGTATTGAATGCCCTGATATTGACCAAGCACCTATGGGGGAGGTGGACTTCGATATCCCCATATAACGATAAACTAATAACCCAACTCATCTCTATATATCTTTTTGAATTATGTATAATCTCAAGGACATAAACCAAAGATCTAGTTTAGTATAATCTCTATATATGGCTAACAACCTTCATGGTCTATGCACACTCTATAAATCTGTAAATATAAAATCTGAGACTCTTTTATCAGATAACTTCCTCTGCTAGATGGATCTGAGGTGTATGCAAGTCATCAGTGGTATTAAAGGATAAAATCATACTTAGATCATAGCCATTTTCATTGTGACAGACTGGGAATAATATCAATACTCAGAGGTAATGGATCACTTCATTGAGAATGAAATGAACATCTTTTTAGGTACTCGCTACAATATATACTATCCCATTCATATGCCGTCTGTGATGGTTACATTTGTTCAATTGCTTCAATATATAGATGAGGGAGCCTTCCACAATGCGTTTGCTTGCTTGCTAATGATGGGAGAGATACTTCCGGACTACTTTATGTAAGTATTTTAACTTATCTGGACTCTACGTTTTGATGAAATATTTGCAGCTAAACACCTCACTATTTATACAGTATATTATGTCACGTGATGGGATCCAAAAAACCTTGCAGAATAAAAAAACTGATTGGCTAATACATATCTATGTCAAGGATGGGTCAATCGCATTTGGATCCCATCGCGAAATCATATATAAATGACCCGTCGCTTCTCTCAGTGTGCCAATTTTCAATCTGCATGAAACTGTTAAACACGATAAATTTCTCCTAGCATCTCACATCAATTTATGTATTTATATCTTGTTTAATTTTAGCAAGAAGTATCCAGATTTTTCAAAGTATTTCATCGAGGAACTTACTAAAGCCAGCTGTGGTATATGTAGCGAGTCATTAAACAGAGAACAGATAGTATTAACTAATCCTTGTGGGCATATCCTTTGTGTCACCTGCTCCACACAACTGTGCAAGGTTTGGAAGGAAAATGGTACCACCAGAAAGCGATGTCCTATCTGCAGAACTCTGATGTTAGGTCATCTTTTTGCAAAACCAGCTTTGTTTAATTGTAGTAGGCTAAACAGCACATCTTTGTTCATTTGGGTGCCCACATCTGTGTATGTTCGACAGAATTATCCCCAGTCTCTGTTAGAGTGTCTTAATGAAAGAAACTTTAAGAAGGCATTTTATTATACTTTCCTGTTGAATTCTGTACCAACTAAATTGGAGGAATCTTTGGCACCAGGGTGGGGGGATTACTATCAGAGCCGAAGGAATAATTTGTCTTGCACAATATGTGGCCTACCCATCAGATTCGAAATGGCCTTTGTAGCTAGATGTGCCCATTTTTTTTGTACTATTTGTTCATCTTACACAGTTGAAAGACGTAGGGTAACCCCCCTAAAATGTAAGGAATGTGATGAAGATTTGGAAGATGACATTACAGATATACTCTTTATGAGACCAAGTGCGGAGCCTCCAGCTTTAGAAAACAGTCTGGAGCGTATTGAGTAGGTTGTTTGATTTCTTTGTTGCATAATAACTGAAGGGAATTTTGAATCAGTTTAAAGATAAGCAATCTGGCAGTCTGGTCTTGCTTTACACACATGATATGCCTCTCTCTTGATGTATATATATATACCAAAATTTCGAACGTCAGGGAAAGCACTCATACATACCACAATTTCGAACGTCAGGGAAAGCACTCCAGAAAGGACTGACCTCATTTAAAGGTTGTATCTAGGTTTTGTTTTGTTTTTTTTCTTTTTTTAGATATACACCCATAGTACCTTAGCCAAGAAATAAATATTCAGATGTTTTTGTTTTTTTCAAATTTAATATTACTTTAATGAACATTCTTTACAATGAGACCAATGCATGCACTATTTTTTTATACAGCTTATTATATATGTCTCTGCTAATTACAAACTTTCAGAATGCTAACAATCTACTTTTGGATATTTAAGTGTGTCTATTGCCTCAAACACAAAGCTAACAATTAAATATATATATATATATATAAAAAAAAATAAATAAAAAAAAAAAACTGGTTATATTAGTGCAATATGTTGACTTCAAATATTAAAAAGATTAATTTCAAAACATTTCAAAATATAACTGTGTGCAATATCATCTTTAATTGACATTATAACATAAGGGAGGTGGTTTGACGACGTATTACTGTAGGATATCTCTGTATCTAATGATGAATTATTTTTCATTTCTTTTTTTCCTTTTTGGTACATCCACTTAATTAAATGTTGCAATAAAGATATTCTTGTGTATAATAAAAAGTTAAAACAGTAAATTCTAGTTTTCATATGTCTTTATAGAACCTCTTCCCGGATCTGGTGATAAGGTAGTTATTATTGGAATCACTACAGTCTGGAGTAGTTGTTGTGGATGAATCCTCACAATCCGAGTTACACAGTTCGTCCTTGCTAACTTGTGTGGACTTGTCTTCAATTCTGTCCGCGCATGGGTTTGAATCTGTGTTTGTTTCTATACTACATCTCTCTATAATGGAGGAGGGAGGTGTGGATACCTCACTGATCATAGAAGGTTTGGAATCGCTATGTGCTGATTCGAAATCAGAATCAAATAAAATTTTCTTGCGAATATTATTTGCCTCAGTCCCTATCATACTATTCCATGGTATTTCCTTGGAGGTTAATGAATCTTTACTGTCAGATGAACTCTCAGTACTCACTCCATGTTCTAAATTGCTGCTCAATCTCCTCTTCAGGCTAGTAGTATTCTTTGAATCGCATGAAGATGATGTAATTGATAAAGTATCCTGAGATAAAGCATTTTCTAAATTTTGACAGAAACAACACCTGCATATGAAGAGGATAATACAACTATATATCCTATTGAGGATATCATGCCTAAATTTCTTTAGAATATATGCAAGAAACAGTAGTCCAATAAGGCTGAGGGGAAGAAGAAACAGAAGATTCAGCTGTGGAGATCTATTAATTTGTGATTCCTCTGTCACTGCATATTGGATGCTACTCCTGGTTATTTGCTCCATCTCCTGGACTGTGAAATATATACATAAATTAACATCTGAAATATTTGTTTTCGATGAAAGATTACATGAATACAGGTTGATTTATACGAAGCATTGTGATGTGAAACACTGTACCTCCGACATACACATACAAATGATATCTTGCAAATATTCTTGCTAATAATATTTCAATTTACACCCACAATTTATACCTACAACATAGTTCAATGCAAATCCATGGAAACCATTAACAATATCATTTCCTGAATATTCCTCGTAAATATGAACATCTGAGAAGGAATTATCTGCAAAAATAAATTTTTGAAAAAATTATTATATATATATATATTATATTCTTTATAGATTACAGAAATATAACCAAAATTTACCTTCTGTACAACCCTCAACATAAACAGCGGACCTTGTGTAGACACAAGTGCCTTTACAATACCAATATAAGCGCTTCAATGATGGGTAATTCACTTGGATCCTTTCGACAGGAAGAGACAGATACCCTACATAGCAGTTCGTGTACAACAATATTTTAATAGTTTCATCACCACATCGATTCAAGAAGTCTTTAAACTCTTCATATCCCTCTAGACCTTCCACTGTACCAGTAATACTGTTCTTATGAAATCTACATTTCACGTGATAGCAATTTGTATAGTCCAATACATAGGTTATCCACAAACTTATCAGAAAATTAACCAAGATATTATAACCCGCCATTTTCTTCGTTTCAATGATGAATTTCTGAAACGCAGAAAATTCATACATAATACGTCATGACATAATTACGTCATGGGCATGTGACGTCACAGTCAAAATTCACCAAGGTAAATAGAAATTAAATAATGTATAAGCCTTTTACCTACAATTTTGGACAGTTCGCAGAGGCTACATTCTTCCTCATTCCATAGTGCACTCTCTGTAGGTGTTTGTTTTCTAGCTCGATCATTTTGACAACAGCTTGGTTTCATGTAATGGCTATAATTTGACAGCAAAATAGACTCGAACTATATACATATAGGGAATTTATTCATATTTAATATCTATGGTTTTTTTTCGTCAACATATATATTTTTATATATAAATACATCTTTACATAACTTTTTTAACTGTTATCATTGATTGTCCTACCATTCCTGCAATTCTATTCCTTCCAAATTGCCCTCATTGATAACACTGGTGATTTGCATCATCCCTACATCACGCACAATTCGAGCTCTCTCTCTAGATCTCCTTCTCCTCATTCTTCTCCCAGCTCCTCCACCCCTTTGAGGTAGCCTCCATTGAAATTTCTGTGATAGACATTTGATAAAAAAACCAATGAAAAGCAAGCCTAGGATGGAGCTGGGGATGGATGCTAAAAATATAACCAATTTCGAATGCCCCTGAACAAGAGCATCTACAGTGACCCCTGATTGGTAGACAGGAGATGTTTCTTCAGTGGATTTGGAATTATAGGAGCTAGTTTTTTTGTATGTGAATGAGGATGTGTCTCTACCCATGGTGCCTATATCCGTGCTACTAGGTCTGTTTTCAATGCTAACATCCTGATATGTAGGTTTCCATGAGGAGGCAGGTGTTTTTGAATGCAAAATGTCGTCCTTTGAACTCGAACTCAAGATCTCCTCATTGGTGGTTCCCGATTTACCCTGAATTGTGACTATTGACTTGGAGGTGATGTCCCCAGGATATGTTCTTGGGGTACTACTATCAATGCTTGGGTAATCTACAGAGTAAATAAAAATATATATACTATATTTGAGTCGAGATTAAATATGAAAAGGTCTGAAATATCACAGGTTTTTTTTCTTTTTCATATGTTGTTGACGACAGAAATCTAGCTTTTATATGATCCACGATGGGATCCAAATGCAACTGTAACCGACCTTGACCTAAATAAATCAACCAATAAAGGGTTTATATTGAAACCTCAGATTTTTTAGATCCCATCACGTGATCCAAACATCTTTCATATATAAATGGAACAAATTTTACTTCAATCTGTCATAATCAGTTACTCACCTCGTGTTGGAGTACTGCTCCCCCAGTCAGATTGGCACATATTACCCATCAATTTTATTTGTTGAGGCATATCCTTTATCCAGTCGCAGTTGAAATACAGCATGTTGATTAAAGTTAAATATTCTAGAGAGGGTAGAGAATTAAATATATTTTGCATACCCAGAACTTGTACCCTCTCCATATGCAGTCTACTCACACTGGGTCTATATATAAAAGATGGGGTGATCACATCTAAACAGAAAATTGACTCATCATCACAACTACAGAAATCTTGTATACAGCTAGTGGTTGCACCCATATCCCAGGAAAGTATCAGGGATATGTAAAAAACACAAAAATATCTATCTTTCCTCATCATTTCAATTCTGTTTATTTGCCTGTAGTGTTCTAGTCCAGCCTATTTTCAAAACTACCTACGTTAAAGTGTGCAAACAAATGAGAGGTAGAAATAGATGCAAATAGTATGCATATGTTACATGCATTTCAAATTCGTTTGCCTATAAATAACCGCAATATATCCTGACATTTATATTTAGGAGGTGAGAGGTTAGGTTGTAAACACCTAATTTATCAATCTAATTGCTGATAAAGGAAACCAACCAGAATGACCTCTATACCATTTTTATCGCCTTGTACAGCTATTATATCAGGACCTACAGCATCGGGAAAATCTACATTTATATTTAAGGTTTTGAGAAATCTAAGATACATGTTCAATGAACCTGTTTATAGGGTTTATTATTTCTATGGGGTTTGGCAAAAACTTTTTGATACCATAGAGGCTCCTAATGTCGAATTTATTAAGGATTTACCTACCCAAGAACATTTAGAATCGATTGCAGATGACAAGCACAAATTAATTGTTATAGATGACCTACAGTTTTCGGCTTTGAACAATGCATTCATAGCCAATCTTTTTTCTCAAGAGGCGCATCACAGAAATATTAGTGTATTTTTAATTTTACAGAACCTATTTCATCAGGGCAAATATTGCAGAGATATATCTCTGAATACTCATTATTTTATACTTTTTAAAAATCCAAGAGATGTACATCAAATCAGACATTTCGGGTCACAGTTGGGTATTTGTAAGAAATTATTAGAGGCCTATAGAGATGCCACTGCTTCACCTTTTAGTTATCTGTTGATCGACCTCGCTCCTGCCTCTGATAGTTCCTATATGTTGAGGTCAAATATATTTCCAAAAGAACTAGCAATCGTATATAAGTAAGCATCAGAGGCAATTCCTGCTTAGTTTTCAATTTGTACAAACAGATTGAGGATGCCATATATTTCTAGGATATGAAATTGAGAAGATATGTCAAGAAACCTAAAAAAATCTAAACATTATATATATCTGCTATTAGATAACAATCTGAATCTTAATAAACATATATTGACACATGCTGGAAGGAGAAACCTACAGTCTTTAGCAGAAATCTTCTATAAGATAACTATAATGATTATGGTAGACATTAAGATACATTTTAGAGGAATTTTGTGACATAGTTTCGTATACACAGCTCACAGTTCCATTTGAGTTAAGATTGTATATCAAAATCTTAATATTATAACATTTCTCAATCTCTATGATATCCTGAAAATTGATTCCTGGAAATTGGCTCTCATCCATATCACTGTTGTTTGTATATTTCAGCCACATTCGTAAATAGTCTTTAACCTTTCGGTTATTATTCCCAAAATGTAACTTGATACATCTAAAAAAACATAAATTATCCTGATATGGTTGATTTTTTCTGCGATTCATCACTACATTTTTTAAATATCTGTTAGTGGAGACATAGGATGGTAGTTTGATGTTGGCTCCAAGTGGAAAATCTGTTAAAAATACATTATACTGGACATTGGTTATGAAAGCTAGTCCATGCAGTGGAAGGTCTAACTGCTCTGGCTTGTTCAATAATATCTATTCTTAGGATTTTGTTCATCAATAGACGTAAACTATTTCTATTAGATACTGTAAAAGGATATGTTAGAATTCAACTGTTGAAATATGGTATATAATACCTATATTCCCCTGTTTGATTATTGAATAATATCATACCAAAGGCAAAATTAATTCTATATGTCACATTTAGGTCATCATAAATGTCATTTAAGTGTCTCCTGATTTCTGCATAACCATCATTCAGATTGTTAGTTGAAAAGTTATATACATGCCTCAGATCACCCTCATGATGATAATCCTTAATATGATTCCTGTTGGTTACATAAACCTCTCGAATGTTTTCGTTTTCTTCATTCTGTATATAGTCTGGATTATCCTCATTATCAGTGTCATCATCATCATCATCATTGCCTCCATGTTGGTTCATTCTATGGTGGTAGAGCTCTCGTCTACTTGTACAAATTCTCTTACATAGAGAGCATGCATATGTCCTGGCATTGTTGAGGTTTTCATTACGATGATTTAGATGAATATGAGAATTCAAAGCAACAGTGGTCAAAAAAGGTATATCACAGTTAAAACATTGATACTTGCCACATTTCCTCAGATGAAACCTGAGTTCCTCTGAGGTGTTGAACTTCTTTGCACATATTTTACATATTTCCTGAGATCTTCTGTCAGATAGGAGGCATACTCTTTGATGATGTTGCAGATTTGAATTAGTAATCATATCCCATCCACAATAACAACATCTATAACACCTTGGTGGTGTGGTTGGATCCATGGCGACGTTTCTTAATAGATTGTATAAGATGATGAACAAAAATTTTCATAATATCAAGAGAGTATCTTGGATAGTGGTAACAACAACATCCAGCATACATGAAACACACCCAAAATCTCCTAAGAGAGTTTATATCGACAGAAAATAATATTACATCCAAGATTGGGCATGGATTCTGGTTATGTACATGTGGAACGAGCCTATTTATCTCCCTCAAACCTTTCAAATTGATAAACATATTTATCATTTATGTTATCATATGAGGCGCATTTAAAGTCTGAGTGTGGATATTTATTGGTGTTGTTTATATAATAAAAACAGGGTTAGCCCTCTTGATAACGCAAGGAAAACAGCTGATTAGGTCACGTGATGGGATCCAAATGTGTAGGTTGTAAATTCTGTGATTGGTCAGGTGGTTAATTAGGTCAAGGAAGGTCAAATCGGGTTTTAGATCCCATCGCGATTTCATATAAATAGCGAGTGAGAAATTCCACTTCATCATTTACGCAGAGATGTTTCGAGAGTCCTCAAGTATGCTTTGTACCCTATTACCCTTGTGTTTATGTTACATGTAAATTGTTGGAGTAGTTTAAAGAGGAGCCCCCAAATATACACTCACTTGGTAATTATTCCTACACGAGAGAAGCATTTGATTATATGATATTATTATTAAGTTTATTGCATCTTGAGGTTAATTTAATATTAAAGGTTTACATACCTGAGGATAGGTCTACAATAACATCAAGGGTTTACATACTTGAGGATAGGTGATGGAAAAGTATTTGTAGGGTTGATTATATTGGGGTTACACAGAGTTGAGGGTATGAGTGTTATTAGAGGTGTTAACAGATTATTGGCTCACTTCATGGAAATATTGGTGTTAGGGAGGGTTTAAATAACTCTGGTTAGGTCATAGTGTGTGATTATTTGGTTAGTTGACCAAAATATGTGGGTTGGGGGTTTACATTCCTGTGGTTAGGTCTTAATTAGAGAGATATTTATGACATAGATATTAGGGTTGGGGTTACATAAATAGAGATTCCTGGGGTTAAATCATATGTGGGTAGTTAGGGGTTAGATATAGATATTGGGGTTAGGGTTGGGATTACATTCTTGGGGTTAGGTCATAATTAAACCCAGATATATAGGTGTTGGGTATAAACCTTTGGTTTGGGTTACGTATCTAATTAGGTCGAGATTATTTGCTTTCAAAATATTTTTGGGGTTAGGGGTTGAGGTTACATAGCTGGTTGAGATTATTTGCTTTCAAAATATTTCTGGGGTTAGGGGTTGGGCTCTAATTATGTTGAGATTATTTGCTTTCAAAATATTTTTGGGGTTAGGGGTTGGGGTTACATAGCTGGTTGAGATTATTTGCTTTCAAAATATTTCTGGGGTTAGGGGTTGGGCTCTGATTATGTTGAGATTATTTGCTTTCAAAATATTTTTGGGGTTAGGGGTTGGGGTTACATAGCATTTCTCTGATTATGTTGAGATTACTTGCTTTCAAAATATTTTTTGGGGTTAGGGGTTGGGCTCGAGATTATTTGCTTTCAAAATATTTTTGGGGTTAGGGGTTGGGTTAGGGCTAATGAGATCATATGCTTGAGTTGTGTGTTTGGTAGTTGACAATAAAAGGCTTTTACAGTTGATTTACAAATACCCAATAGTGATCGTGTAACTGGTGTGGCACTTAGATTACTACTCTAATTTAGATGTTATGGTAGTATCCCAGAAGGTATCCTCTTTTTTTATCTAAATTCATCTATTTATAGATTATACACTTGTTTTGAGCATTGTATAATTAATTTCTAAACTGCTCAACCTGTTGAAACTTCTGCAAAATAACAAATCTTATAATTCTTTCTTTTTCAAAATGGTTGGCAAACAATCTATCATATTTCTTAATAATTGCTTGAATCTCGATCGGATCATCAGATTTCATAATCTTATTTGCAAGATTGGTTTGGTTATAAAATTTAGCAAGCAGATGATAAAACATTTGTTCAGATGATTGATAACTTATGTCTCCTATATTCAATTTACAAGAATATAGGTTAGAAAATGGATGGTGGGATTTATCTATAACTAAATTAGTAGAGTCCCAAGGTGATCAATCAATCAATCAGTTGTCCAAGTGCTTAATCTCCATATCTACAGATTCTAAGGCACACCATCCAGTTCGTAAGGCATAAATCATCAAGACATTAGACATGATCCAAGTCGTACCCAGGGAGGCGATCTGGTGTTCGGTAGTTAGAAGCTATAGGTAGGTTTTTAGTAGACTTTTGAAACACAAGAGATTTGGAGCACTGCGGATATCATGTGGAAGATCATTCCATAACTTCGGGGCATCATATGAGAAACTGTTGTTGAAGTCGACCTTTGATTTATGGATGGAAGCACAATAATGAGGAACCTGGAGGAACAAATTTTTTGGGTTGGAACGTCTTGTATTCATGGCAGATTTGTACAAGGAGAGATATGGTCGAAAACACCACTGGCCAGTGGTGAGGTACTTATAAACCCAAACTAGGGTTTTGAAGATAATACATTGTCTGATGGGTAGCCAATGAAGTGTCCTCAGGGTGGATGTGATATGAGTGTACTTTGAAGCACCAGTGACAAACCGTGCAAGAGCATTTTGAACATATTGGAGCCTTGTAGCATTACAGGATGACAAACTGCGAAATAGAGAATTGCAATAATCCAAATGACTACTGACCAGAGTATTTGCAATCACCACTGATGTATCAGCGGAAAGAAACCTCCTGATATGATGAAGGTCCCTGAGGCTAATAAAACAAGATTTGATGACAGAATTTACGTGGTTGGTGAAACAAAACTTTGCATCAAACAGAATACCCAAATTGCGTACAACATCTGTGGGAGAGAGACAATTACCCAGGATATTGACAGGAAATGAGTCACTGAGCCATTTGTATCTGTCTTTGGCACCAAAGACTATGAATTCTGTTTTATCTGGATTTAGCTTGAGTTTGTTTTCAGACATCCAGACCTGAATATCATTCACATAACAGATAGGCACCTGGGTTAGGGGTGCAGTAAGAGGGCATAAACTCACACAAATATGTTGATACCCATTGGGTGAAGGGTGCGGAAGGCCCAGATATAAAATAGTTCCTGTCTTTTGCGTTTAGTGGAGGAATGGGTTACAATCACCCCACTATCTGCCACATCTAGGGGGATTTTGTAAGAGGTGACTGAAACAGACACTCTTGACTCATATAAATCACACCTCAAGACAATGCTATAGGGGAGTGCAACCCAGCTCCCCCTGGGAAAAAGGTTTACAATAGTTGTCAGTATTCATGTTAATATCATACTGTTATTTGAATAACTGGATATAAACATTTGAATAAAACAAAAAGTTTTATCAATAACTTCTTATCACCTATACATATAACTTGAGAAAAAAGTTATATATTATACATCCTCGACCATTAATAAGATTGTATTTAATGGATAGTATAATAACTATTCCATTCATCAATTGGTAAAATAATTTATTGATAAAGATGACTAAAAATTACAGATAAAATATTATTGGTCAATTTAAATTCACTATTTTAAGTCAGATACAAAAAAATCTGAGCCGATCCCTCGGATCTGATCCCCAGGATCTGATCCTCAGGATCTGAGAGGATGCAAAATTCACACTTCAGGTGATCCCCCTATCCCACTCACAGCCTCTGATGAGAACTGACATAATTTAGATCGAAATATTTATACAAATTAAACTGTGAATATAAGGCAGAGATTTAAAGTCTTGACCTACTATTCACTGACTCAAGTACTTATTGTTTTATCTGAATATCATTCAAACAGGATTTAAGACGGTCAAAAGACTTGAGACTATTATCAGGGGATAAGTAAATGAACAGCTGGGTATCGTCAGCATAGAAGTGGTATTTGACTCCAGTATATTTTCTGATGACTTGACCAAGAGGTATTGTATAGAGGAAAAACAGAAGAGGACCTAAGACAGAACTTTGGGGGACTACAAACTTCAATTTGAACAAATTTGAAAGACTGGAACCAATCTTGACTGACTGAAAATGATCCTGGAGGTAGGATTTAAACCATTTTAGTGCCGATCCAGCAAAGCCAAACCTAGCTGACAAACATGATAGGAGTGTGTCATGATCGATAGTATCGAAAGCCGCGGACAGGTTGAGTAGCACCAGTGCTGTAGGCATGCCCTTGGACAGAACTAAGTGAATCTCATTTTTGATGCACAACAAGGCAGTTTCTGTTGAGTGCCCCACCTTATAGGCTGACTGGAAAGTGTTACCAAGATCATGAGAATCCATGTGAGATCTAATTTGGGCAGCCACTTTTCGATAAGGTTATATCTAAAGCTTTTGTAGAAACACCATCAGCCAGAACCTCTCTTTTGCAATAGAAGTAATTAAAACGTATCTTATCTTGAGAGTAGGTATATATATCAGATTTTCTAACTCTATATCCCACATTATTAGACTCAATTGTGGTGTTTTTATGTAGAGCATTTTGTAATTTTTACATTGAATCCTTAAGATTCCTCTTAGATATACCATTACATGATATTTTCTGGTTTCCATCACTATCCTCAATTATGTAGGACTTAGAACAAAGTGAAACCATCTTTATGCCTTGACATTCACATTTGTACATGCCTAAATATCTTGTGCTGGCAACACCTTCTTGGAAACCATCTAGGTTTTTCATTATCTGAACAAGAATTAAAAACCTCTCTGTAAAATTTACTTTTGTGTGTAGGTTTGATACATTTGTCTATAGATGGTTTATTAATAGCCATATAAATACTATCAGTGTCTGTGAGCTCAAAACTATTTTTATAAAATATTCAGATATACATTCATAAAAGAATTCCAACATTCTCAATTTAGCATATTGGAGTATGAAGAAGCCTATCTGAATGGGGTAATCCATTATTATACTTTTCTTATAGCTTTCAACTTCAAAAATCTAGTTATTTAATTCATCTAAGGATTTAAAATTTGAAGAATTAATCATTTGTGTGGCATATATTTAGTCTGTGTGTTTTTAGAACAGTCCATTAACATGGATCCATAGCTCGAGTTGCTTAGCAAAGTGTCACCAATAATAGCTTTATCGGGATTTTCTGATCTCCTCTAATTCTATGCATGGTGACTGTATCTATAAAAGACTTGAATGAGGTAAGTGGTTGGTACTCTACCAGCTGATTCTCGATCTCACAGTGATTATTCAAATACCATTATAAAAGTAGAGTAGCAAAAAGTATTTTTGGGGGACTTTAAGTCCGCTTATTAATAGCCTTTTGTGAGAAAAATTTATATCATTTTGCATACAATATTCTTGCATATGTGCCCCTATGTCATCCATTTTAACACTACATGTGCAGAAAAAAGGGGGAAATTCTTGAAATTTATCTACAAATTTAGGAATAACTCTTATGTCTACCTCTAAGGCATTGAATATTTTGCCAGATTTTTGCCAGATCTCGTATTACCTTATTAATTGACAATGACCCTTTATTCCTTTGATAATAGGATGGTAAATATTCATCATAAATCTTATTACACTTAGGTTTAATTTGTGTAATAAATTCACATTCTTGAATGGTAATCACATTGAACCCCCGTAATAAAAGGAAATTTCTTTTATTTATATCGTTTTTTGTAATTTTGTCCAATTTAGAAAGCCAGGTCTTATTTTTAATCTTAGAAACAATGTAACAATTATTGCTGCAATGGTGGTAATAACAGCCATTATACTCCTAAACTGTATTGTTTTTATGCAAAATCCATCCACTAGATAATTGCTGATTCTTATCTCTTTAAAATTATTCAATTTATGAAGAATTTTGATTTTTTTTGTTCTTTCATAAGGAAATCCATCCAAATGTAAGAATCTATATATTTCTCACTAACTTCAGGTCTGAATTCATTGTGCTCAAATTTCGAATGTATACACCAGTAGGCATCTTCTACTTAATAGCATAAGAATAAAGTCCATTATAATCATAGCCTACCACTGCTTTACATAGGTTGTTATCAATATTTTTTATATTTGTAATATCCTTGTCATGGTATCTTGAAAATATTATACTTGGACCTCCAACTATATTTAAATATATCTATACCCTCGTTCTTATAAATATGTATAAAACTTCTAAGAGCAATAGCAAAAGGACCAGTATTCAAATTATTGTAATATATCATACTATTTCTATTCCAAATATCTTTAAGGTGATCATAGTCTTCTTATTTTGAGTAAATTGCCTCGGGGGGTGGAAGATGTTTTTGATCTAATTTTTCTGGTGAATCAAACCATTCTTATGGAAAAATTCCCTTAGCTATTTCACATCCATAGTCTTTTAGGAATTTCCTATAAGAACAATCTGCAGCAAGATAATTAGATATATCTAGAAACTTCAAATCTGTTACCCCAATAGGTACGTATGTGTTATTTTTTTAATTGTAAATATTTCATTCTGTTTATACATATAAGTAATGTATGCCATTATCTGTTGTTTTATAATATTCAAATCATACTTTCCGGAATTAAATCCCAAAATTGGAACCTGTCTAAGGTATCTCTAAAATTGTTTTTTTAATTTATGAATGGGTTTGAGGCTTGATTTTCATTTTGGACATCATTTGTAGATTTGTTTGATTCAGAATCAGAATCTAGGGTTACTTTGATTATTTTGGTATGTTTCTATGAGTTCATCCAATTTTGAGACATAGTTTCATATACAAAACCTACAGTACCTTTCGAATTCAAATTATATATCAATATCTTGACATTGAGACATTTCTCAATATTTGTGATATCCTCAAACATTATTCCTTGAAATTGTGATTCATCTATTGTTTGTTTATTATATTTCAACCACATGCAAAAATATTCTTTAACTTTTTTGTGATTGTTAAAATGTAACTTGAGACATCTGAAAAACATAAATTGTCTTGATATGGTTGATTTGTTCTTCGATTAATTAAGATATTCTTCAAATATCTATTAGCTATAGTGTAACTGGGTAGATTGGTAATTGATCCTAGTGGGAAGTCTGTTAAAAATATATTATATTGTACATTACTTATGAATGCTAGTGTCCATGCAGTTGAAGGTCTTACAGCACAAGCTTGCTCTATAATATCTATTCTCAAAATTTTATTCATCAAAAACCAGATACTATTTCTATTAGATACAGTAAATGTGTATGTCAGAATTCTACTGTTAAAATATGGAATATAATATCTATATTCCCCTGTGTGATTATTAAATAAGATCATACCAAAAGTTAAGTTAATCCTGTGTCACATTTTGATCATCATAAATTTCGTTTAAATGTCTTCTGATCTCTGCATACCCATCGTTCAAGTTGTATATATGTCTCAATTCATCTTCTTGGTGATAATCCAGTATGTGATTTATATTGGTTATATAAACTTCTCCAATATTCTCATTTTCTTCATTTCTGATATACTGTGGAATATCATCAGGATCATTGTCATCGTTGCCACCATGTTGGTTCATTCTACGGGTGTATAGGTCTCGTCTACTACTACAAATCTTACATTGAGAACAGATATATGTCTTCAAATTGTTGGCTGTAGCATTGTTGCGATGAGAAGAGATAATATGAGAATTCAAGGCTGCTGCAGTCAAGAAAGGTAGGTCACATTGATAACATAGATATTTGGCACATTTCTTCAGATGAAACTTCAATTCCTCTGAACTGTTGAACCTTTTAGCACATATAATGCAGATTTCTGGATTTTTTTCATCATATTTTATACTCCAAGTTAGAGTTAGTAATCATATCCCTTCCTACCTACATGTGTAATGCCTTGCTGGTGGTGTGGTTGGTTCCATTTCTATATTTCTTGAAATATTGCATAAGATGATAAATAAATATTTTCATAATGGTAAGTGAGTGTCTTGAATAATAGTAGCAGCAACATCCCGCATATATAAAACAAACCCAAAATCTCCTGGGGGTGTTTATTTGGGTGGAAAACAAAATTGCATCTAATAATGAACATGGGTTCTGATTGTGAGCTCTTGGAACCAGGCTATTTATCTGTTTCAGCATCTGAAAATTGCTATACATGTTTTTTTGGTTAATTTATCTTTCGTATGTGTGGTGCCTTTGCATCATATAATCGAATGAGAGACGGTTATTAACATTGAGAAATATATATTCACAGAGCAAGGTATGTAATCTATTAACTATGTATAAAGTAAAGTAAACAAAAAAAAAGCTGATTATGGTCATGTAATGGGATCCAAATGAAAAGTTTGTAAATTATTTGATTGGTCAAATGCCTAATTAGGTCAAGGAGGGTTGAATCGCGTTTGGATCCCATTGCAATTCCATATAAATAGCGAGTGTTAGTGAGAAACTGCACATTCCCTTAAACTTAGATAAACCTTGAGAATACACTTAGGTGTAATGTCCCATTCATTCAAAATCTGGTATGTCCTTTTATGTGCATATGAAATTTATAAATTGGTTTGCCGTATTGTCATGTAATGTACAATATATAAACATTGCCCGAGTTTAGAGAGTTATTAGATTTAGAGATATTTATTTATTTATTTACAAAATATTTGCTAGGGATGTCATTTAGTTCGGTGATAAAGGCATCATTTTAGATGGTTTTAGGTGTTTTGATATTGTGCATTTGGATTAATAAAAGGTAATTTTTTAAGAAATAGTTTAGGGTTAAATAACCATTTACTTCTTATGCAGAGGATTAGATATGTATAGTAAGGATATATTGTGTAATACTTGACAAAGAAAATATTTGTGCTCGATTTTTGAGGTTTACAGTGGATTTAAGATTAGGTATTGAGGTAATATTTTAATTAAAATATTTGGTTGATGGTTATTCTTAGGAGGTGTCATTATGGTTTATGGAAAAATGATAGTATATTGGTGAAATGATTAACATTTATTAAGTAATACCTTCATAGATGATGGGTTTGAGATATGAAATATATTTATACATATTGTTAACATGTTTGGTGTTAAAAAGTTTTAAAAAGTGGGATAAGCATATAACTGCATATAACTGAGATTATTCTATAGGTTAAGGTTTAGGTTCATATAGCTGAGATAGGGTTAGGGGTTAACTTTAGGCTTAAGGTTAAACCTCAATAAAATTGTTTTCCCACAAATCAGTTAATATGTCTGCTATGTCATCTGAATAAATAACTCAGCTTTAATCTGATTTCAAATAAAAGGTCTGAACCCAAATATTGGGGTCAAAGATTTGGTGAGGGGTTAAGAGGGTTAAGGTTAAAACTCAATAAGATTGCATGTCCATATCTCAGCTATCTCATTGTCATTAAATACCTCAGCTAAATCTGTTTTTTTTATATATAGAGACTGAACCCAAACATTGGGGTTAAATATTTGGTGTTAGGACTCAGATACCTTGAATTAGGTCATATTGTAGGGTTAGGGTTAGGGATTGCACATATCTGAAATTAGGTCATATTGCTGGGTTAGGGGTTAGGGTTAATGAGATCATCTGGTTGAGTTGTGAACTTGGTATTAGAGGTATTTAGTTTAGTTACAGCTGATTTGCAAATATCGAATTGTGATCATGTAACTGGTGTGGCACTTAGTTTACTACTGCTGGGATGGGAGTCCCAGTAGTAGGAGTGTTGAAAGCTTTGTTATTGTCAACTTCTAGGCACTTTCACTGACATTCATGGTAACCCAATGAAAATAAAACAATGCTTGAGTCAGTGAAAAGTAGGTCAAGACTTTAAATCTCTGCCTTATTTTCACAATTTAATGTCTGAATATTTCGATCTGTGAATGGGAATGGGATAGTTATGCTACCTGAGGTGCCACAAGGGCCTCCTCTCATATCTTGAGGATCAGATCCGAGATCTGGCGGATAAGATCAGATTTTACTGTAATTGATCTCAGAGGGCGTATATACACATAAATTGTCGAATGGTTTAAATGATCCATTTTCTTGATTCAATTTAATGTGATTTCAAAAGGTTAGTGGGGCCTCTTATGTTGATACCTAATATATAGTCCAAATAGTACACCATTATTTAATAATAATTAAATCTTTGTCCCATGTTGAGCTTAGATGTCCAGATAATAAAGTTATTCTAAAAACAGATTTGTTGTTTTATTGTTTGTATTTGTGTCATATTATTACAGTCACATAAAGTAAATAATAATAATTATGTGAGTGTTGGCCATCAACAATATCCTTTTTCCCATGGGGAGTGCAGTTGCAGTCCCCTTATGCATGGTCTTGAGTTATGAATTCTTGGAGTCATAAATGTGTCTGTTTCAGTGAGCTATTAGTGGATTTGCCTTATACAGCAGACACAAGTGGAGTGGGTGAATCCAACTTTTCTGGTACTGAATCAAACCACTTGACTCATTTGTATTGATACAATGTGTGTTTGTGATTGGTGATTACTCATTCTAATTCACCCATAATTAGTAATTGCAAAATAGTATTTATACCTTAATTTATGTTGGTAAAAATAAAATAATAGTTGTGTGGGTGCCTGAAAACTGATTTTTAGAAAAAAAAATGAAAAATAAATTGTGGGATAAAACAATCCCAGTTTATCTGAACTAGGTAAAAATGCGAAAATTGTCTATTGTGCATCCATTTTGAATGAGAACAAATGTGATTCATAAATTCAACTTTAATTCCAGTCAAATCATGGACCATATTTAAAGATTAAAGTCATCTATAAACAACATTCAAATAAAAATCAGAAATTAATATTAGAAGTACTATTTTTAATATCTGAAACAGTCTAGACTAAATTAAAGTCCAAAAACAGTTATTTATCAATATTGTCCATAAATAAAATGTGTCAATAAACACTTGAGTAAAATGCCGGATTATGGATAATTAGAGTATCAAAACTTTAAAATCCATGTTGTGTTGGTGTAATGTTTTGTCACAAGTTTTCCATTTTCTCCAATAGACTGAAGTCACTGGCATGGTGTTCCTTGTGAATTACTCCCCATTCAGGAATTTCTGATGACAGATGGGAGGGTAGGTGGTCCTTTGGAATGATCTGCTCGAGTGGCTCTGCATCTGGGCAGTCCACTTTCTTCCTTTTTGACCTCATATTCCTCAATGAAGAATCTTGAAATGTTGAAGTCAGGGGTTGCTGGTGAGGAAGACTCAGAATCAAAGTCTGCTACTGGGGGTTCATTTATGAACACACAGTGAGGTAAAACTCCTCTTGAAGTCATGATGGGTGCAAACTGAGTGTCTCTGTCTCTCTTTAATTTAGGAGTGGTGTTACATCCCTTGTGGGTAATTGTTCTCTTTGGCGGCAAATTACAGATATATGTCTGTGTGCTGATTGAAATCTGGGTCCTGCTGTGTATAGTGATTTCAATCAGCACACAGACTCATATCTGTAATTTGCCGCCACAGAAAACAATTACCCACAAGGGATGGTGGATAATGTGCATGTTTTGGGAGCAGGGTTCTGTGTCAGGAGAGAGGTGGTGTGTTGTCCTTTGGCCACAAACTGTCTAAAAAGTCATTCAGATCCGGTTGAGTGCTGTGATTAGCAGTTGTGTTGTCCTCAGGATAACTAATCTGATAAGGTGTAAAATTTCTTGATTCACTATCCACACAATCTCTTATGGGAGAAAAAGTATCCAGATGATTATGACAATGTGTTAAATGTCTATCCAAGTATTACTTTCTTCTTAATTTTTGGTAACACTGGTTACATTTTACCCTGCAATTCAGGTGGGCACTTTTATGTCTTTCAACTGGAGGCTTAGTCTGTGGGTGGACCGAAATTTTAGGGGCCAAGGGCTGAGGGAATATAACAAACCTTGGCAAAGGGCTGATTTTTCCAGCTCCCTATTCATGGCTGGCTCTCTTCAATACTGATGTGGATCCAGATTGTTGATCTTGAATATGATCTGAATCAAAAAATCCAGAATTTTTTTCAGTACAATTCATGTGTAAGGCTTTGTATAATCTCAGGTACTGTTGTGTGGTCCTCAGTGGCCTAGTGGTTAGCAAGGTTAGCATCTAATCGCAGGCTGTCACCTCTGTGGGTTTGAATCCCACAAGTGCCACTGTTGAAGACCTCTCCTAATTTGACCCTGGCTGTTGAATGGGACGTAAAACCCAAGTTTGACTAAAGGTACTGTTTGGTTGATGCGTATGTAATGGAATGGAGTAGCACACTGTATCAATTTAAGAAAAGCAAGAATTAGTGATGGTTTTTCATTTTGCTAAAATATTTAAAACATTTGAAAGTGGGTTAAACCATTACAAATGTACAAATGTGGTGAATTTCTTATAGTGATGTACTAAAACTCTGTAAAAATAGATATGGTGTGATATTAGAAAGGTCAGGGATATTTGCTAGCAAAAACAAAACAGAGCAGTTATGGACAAAATATTTCGTTGTGAGATTGGTGTGTTACCCGAGAAGAACTTTGCTCTATCCTTGAAATGCTTGTTTAGCTGAAATTGTAATTTGGGGAGTTATTCTAACTTTACTTTCATTTTACAGACATAAAAGAGGGAACAGAAGAGTGAACATGTGTTTTTTAAGTGCTCTGATATTTATATGAATTTACATTGGATATAGAAGGATTTTGTAAATATAAAATATATGAGTTGGAAGACCTTTATGTATAGCATCCTATTATATACTGTGTATTATAAATAACATATCAAAAAAGAAAATTGTGGATATATTTTGAAATCTAGGAAAAGCATACAGTAATTTTCAACATTAAGCCACAAGCCATTGTGGTAAATTGACACTAATTGGTAAACATGAAGAACTAATTAGACCTACACACAGAGCTTTGGCAGAGAATGGAATCAACACAGAGTGCCACTATTATGCTTCAAACAATGTGTTAAATAATAGTATTGTGAAACCTGAAATGGGTTACTGGGGAATTGACTTCAATCCAAATATAACTTAATGCTGACAAACTTTTTTTGACCCAGAACTAAAGATACTATTTTTTTCCAGTAATCTTCAGTTCAGATGTAAACATTGGTGTTAAATAAACATTTGGCCTGGAATAGAATATTTTTAAATGCAGTGTACTATTCTACAATAGCCCATAGGGGTCATATGAACAAACACTTTTACCAATACTTTATGGTTTATTGAAGCTTAAAACACATTGCATCTCTATTCTGTTGTTCTTGTTACAATTAATCATGTCACAAAGAGGTCTACATCATGCTTTTCGAAGAACAAGTGGGGGTGCCCCTTCCAAACCACTCAAACGTGCACACAGTTTGGTGTCTCCAGTATCTCCAAAGTTCCTTACTTAAAAATTTGCCATCTGAAATTACATCACCTATAACAACAATACCATGATTATACCATGTTGGTTTAATCAAGATAAAATTACTTATGTTCTGATTATGCCACAAGGGTATACACACAAAGTTATTGAATGATTTATAATCATATTCATTCAGGTATAAGAATGCAATTTCAAAGATCTCTTTCCAAAAAACATTGTTTGATTTAGATTGTAAAGTTTTAAACCAGAGTGAACCAAAGTCTAATATATTTTTCACCGATGAAAAAGTCAATTGAAATAGTATAGCCCATTGCAAACTAGGTGAGGTTATAAGTCTCCTAAGCCATGTCAATTTTAAAGCATTTACAAATAGTTGAATGTCAATCATTTTGAGACCACCAGCGTCATAATTTTGACAAATTTGGGATCTACTGATTTTTTCTGGCTTCCCATCCCATATAAAATTGAAGAGCAACTTTTCAATTTTTTTTACAAAACTGGTTCTGAGGTAAAGGGATAGATGTAAAAAGGTGATTCAATTTTGACAGAATAAGAGTTTTTATCACTGTAATTTTCCCCAAAGGAGTCAATGATCGGTTTTTCCGGAAAGCTATTGTCTTTTTAACTTTAATAAGGGCTAAGTTGTAATTGATTTCATTCATTTTGTCCAGATCAACATGGAACTCTAATCCTAGAAGAGAAAAACAATCATTATTCCAGTCAAAGTGAACATTACAATTAAGTTTGTCTTTTGAGTGTTTTTTCCTTCCAATCCATATCATTCTAGATTTTGAACTGTTCATCTTCAAACCTGATAGTGAACCAAAAATTTCCAGTGTATTCAAGGCAGCTGTCAAGGAACTCTCATTACCATCCAAAATCAAAGTAGTATCATCAGCAAATTGCGATATTTTAAATTCAATATTTTTAATAGTTATTCCTTTAATCATTTTATTGCTTTCTATTAATAAGTATAATATTTGTCCACAGAGTAAGAATAAATATGGCGCTAAAGGGTCACCTTGTTTACAACCTCTATTTATTTGAAAAAAATCAGACAATATTCCAAATTGAAGAACTGATGCATTTATATTCGTATTAAAAAACCTAACCCGCATGGTTTAATTTCTGGCATAAAAAGATATGCAAATTGAATTTAAGAATGTATGTCACATCTATTGGTCTTTAACAAAATGTAATATATTTTTGTACAAAACTAAACCCTGAAAAGTCTATCAATTATGATAAGATATCTTCTTTTAGTAAATTTTATATTGGCATATTTCATATTGATATTGAAGAGGTGCTTTGCAATATTTGTTCATAATTTGCGATTCATGTTTGTGAGTAATGGTACTGCTAAATAGAATACAATTATATTACATTGCCCTACAATTCTACTTAATTCTTAATAAGACGCATGGTTAATTTTTGGCGTAAAAAGATGTGAGAATTGAATTTAAGAATATATGTATGTCAACTGTTTCTTGATTTGGTGTGTATCATTACTGTGTGGATCAGACATACCACTACCTTTTTAAGTCAGCTCATTACATGGCATCACTCTAGTGTCTGCATGTACAACTTCTCCAAAAGTGCAAGGCCCAGAGACAGAGCAAGTGAGGTACTCTAACCCAAAGCAAGAGAATTTCAACAGTTGATCACAATTTTTCTCATGGACTATTGCAGGGTCTTCTCTTTTAACATGCATATACATTTATGTACTAGGTCACTGATAGATGGTCTTGTGGGATTGATCTGTCTTAATTTAAAAAAAAAAAAAATTTTTTTTAAATGTGTTAAAATTCATGAAATCATGCTTTTAATCACTTGTAATTTGAAAAGTATAGCATTTAGAGCCTTTAGTTATAATATGTTATTCAGCTACTTTTTCCATAGCTACAACATGGTGAGTAACTAGGGTGTCTCCCCCAATAGCTCGGTGAGCAATTGCTTCTTCTTGACTTTTTCAGTACCTTGAATAATAACTAAAAACACTTGTACTTTGAAAGCTTCACATTAAGAGAAATTTGTACACATATTCTCTGTGAGCAATTGCTTCTTCTTGACTTTTTCAGTACCATCAATAATAACTAAAAACATTTGTAACTTGAAAGCTTTTGAACTTAGAGAAGTTTGTACAAGTATGTTTTTCGGCAAAATTTCAGACATGTAGCCTTATTGTATAGCGGAGTAATAGCTACTTTAAGATTACCACTGTTGTGTAAATTGTTGTAACTTCAAAACTATTGCATTAAGAGTAAAATGGTATTAAAAATTTGGTAGAATATCTCTGATCATTATTTGAGTGTTTACTCTTCTCACCAATTAAAAACAATACAAGTGACAAAAACAAGTAGACAATTCTGCTGTTCCAGTTAGCATAGGTCTTTTGAGACTATTATGGAGACTATCATGTAATATAATAACAAATGTATATTACTTCTACTAAAAGTACTCCCAGCATAATCTTCTGAAAAAGGTTATTGGGTTAGTTTTTCCATTTACAGTTCTGGAGTATGTGTTATTTAATACCCGCCATATATAAAACAAATATCAGAAACCTTATAACTGATTCATTTCTTTTTATTTTTTTTTGTTTTTTTTTTGTTTTTCACTGTACTGTATTACTGTATTGTTGTACTAATATTATTAATATTAATGTTGTTTTTGTTCATCTATAATCTCCAATTCCAAGTCACATTTAGATCTATGTTAAGCTCTCACCAAATATCATATAAAAATATATGTTTACTGATGTACGTAATTAGCATGCTGTGTGAATGCTTCAGCAATAAATGCATAATGTACAAGCTATAAACGGCTGCTTGAGAATAGGTAGTATGAATGTCAAGGGTTTAGCAAATACGAAAAAAAGACAAGACGTTTTTGACTGGATAAAGAGTAAAAAAATGGATATTTATTGTCTTCAAGACACACATTCGGATTCTGCTACTGAAGAACAGTTTATGGATGATTGGGGTGGGAAATGCATTTTGAACTCCAACTCCTCCGCCAGTAGAGGTGTTGCAATTCTCTTTTCTGCAACCCTAGATTTTGAAATTAAATCGATTTACAAACAAAATTATGGTAATCTTACCATTGTGAAGCTTTTGGTTTCAAAACATTTTGAATTTCTATTAGTAACCATATATGGTCCAAACAGAGATGATCCCAACTTTTACATTAATATGAAACAAAAACTTTTAGAATCAGATATCTCATCAATTGTCATCTGTGGCGATTGGAACTTGGTTCAAAATTATCAGCTTGACACCTTTGGATATGTCCATGAAAATAATAAAAGTGCTCAATCCAAGGTGGAATATATAAAAACAATTCTTGACCTCACAGACCCTTGGAGAACAGCCAACCAAGACCTTAAAAAATATACTTGGTTTAGTACAAAGTCACCAAGGCAAATGGCTAGACTGGATTTTTATTTGGTTACCCCTGACATTCAATTAAACATATCTAAAGTTGGGATGTATCATGGATATAGGACTGATCACTCCTTTATATATTTATACCTAGAAAATTTTAATATAACACGTGGAAGGAGCTATTGGAAATTGAATACCTCTCTATTACAAGATATACAGTATGTTGAAATGGTAAAAACAGAGATCCAAAATACAATTTCAGACATAAAGTCTGATCATACTACTACAGTTATGGACAATCAAATGATCTTTGAAATGATCAAGCTAAATGTTAGGGGTAAAACAATATCATATTCTTCGTATAAAGCAAAATGTGAAAAAAAACAGGAACAAACTATGGAAAATAACATTCTTAAGCTCAGAGATCTACTTGTCTGCACCCAGCAGAGGAATGTTTCTAAGCATATATTGCATCAAATTGAAACAGACCTAAGGACTCTTCAAAATGACCTGGAAGCCCTGCGTCAACGGAAAATTAGGGCAATAGTCATGAGAAGTAAAGTTCAATATTATGAAGAGGGGGAAAAGCCAACAAAATTCTTCTGTAATATAGAAAAGAGAAATTCTTCAAGTAAGTCTGTTTCAAAATTGAATGTCAACGGCCAGCTAATCTATAATCAGAAAGACATATTAAGGGAAATGAGATCATTCTACAATGACCTCTATAGTTCAAAATGCTTAAGTTCAACAGATGCAAACTTTTTCTTAGACAGGAAAAATATTACAAAGTTGTCCGAAAATGACCAAAATAAATGTGAAGGTCTAATAACTGAAGCTGAGGCAAAAGAGGTTTTAAAAAATATGAAAAACGGCAAAGTACCGGGAAGTGATGGCTTCCCTGCTGAATTTTATAAATTTTTTTGGAACGACTTAGGAAAATTCTTAATTGACAGTCTAAATGAAGCATTTACAAAATCAAAATTATCAATAACCCAAAGACTAGGAATTCTGACCTGTCTTCCAAAGGGTGAAAAATCCCAAGAATTCATGAAGAACTTGCGTCCAATCACACTTTTGAATGTGGACTATAAAATATTGTCAGGAATTTTGGCTATGAGAATGAGAAGAGTTTTACCACATATCATAAGCAGTTCTCAAAAGGGATTCCTAAAAGACAGATACATAGGTGAAAATATTCGTTTGGTGTATGACATCATTAGCATATTAAAAAAGAAAGGAAAAGAAGGACTTATTCTACTAATTGATTTTGAAAAGGCCTTTGACTCCATAGAGTGGGAGTACATGACCAAAATTTTAAGAGCTTATAATTTTGGTAGCAGTTTCATAAAGTGGTTTAAAATTCTCTACACAGACTCCTGTTCATGTGTTATAAATAATGGATACCTTTCAGAGCAGTTTCATTTGGGCAGGGGTTGCAGACAAGGAGATCCTCTGAGTCCATATATATTTATTCTAGCTATAGAACCATTAGCTATGACGGTAAAAAATAATAACAATATCCAAGGTATAAAGATAGGGAGTGATCAGTACAAAATTGGGCAATATGCTGATGATACTTTTTTACTTTTAGATGGATCAGAAAATTCTCTCAGGGAAAGTATAACCATTTTTGAGAAATTTTTCCAATGTTCAGGTCTTAAAATGAACATGCAAAAGACCCAAGTAGCTTGGATTGGTTTCCTGAAGAATGCAAATAACAATCTATGTCCAGATTTAAACCTAAACTGGGTAAAACACTTCAAGCTTCTTGGGATCGAATTTACCAATAATATAGAATTAATGATGGATAAAAACTATCAACCCAGGTTAGCTAACATTGAAAAACTTTTAAATTCTTATGCAAAAAGAAAAATTTCACTTGTGGGCAAAATAACAGTTATTAAGTCTTTGGCCATCCCTAAACTTGTATATCCAATGTCGGTCCTCCCAAAACCATCAGAAGAAATACTCAATTTATTACACAAACTCTTTAGAAAGTTCATTTGGGGTACATCAAAACCGAGAATGACACTGTCACAATTAGAGCAGGATTTTGTTGAAGGGGGACTAAAGTTGACAAATCTGTTCTGCTTAAATGATGCCTTAAAGCTAGCATGGATCAAACGGACTTTTATAAAATGTGGTGATTGGCAAACCATTTTTGAAAAATTGAGTGATATGGACAAAAATCAGATTTGGGAACTAGATTGCTATTCTCTGGAGTATATGACTAAAAGAATGGGCAATTTATTTTGGGAAGAGGTTCTCATAGCCTGGAAAAAGTATAAGCTTAATTTTGAAAAAGAAATAGATGTTCGAACCTACCCCCTTTGGAATACTTTTTACTTGGTACATCCAAACCTAATTTTGAAGAAAAAAGAATTACAAAAACAGGGTATCAAATATATAAATAACTTGCTTGATGAGTCTGGAAATATACTTGGCTACTCAGACTTTGTGCAAAAATTCAATGTTAGAATTAACTTTGTAGATTTTTATTCACTTATTCACTCTCTCCCAAGACCATGGCGTTTAGAAATTTCAGAATTTAAAAAAAAATTGGATGACCACAACATGCCACAGAAAGTGCTACTAGACCTATTAAAATTTGATAAAGTTTGCAAGAGAACATATTGGACCTTTATGAAACTATATAATACTAAACGTAGAACCACTGAACAGAAATGGAGCAATACTCTCAATGAGAATATATCATATGAAACCTTACAAAAATATTTTGTTGCCAACCTAACTAGTACAATTGACTCGAAATTGAGGAGTTTTCAATTTAAAATACTCCAGAGAATATTAACAACTAATAAATTTTTGAAGATCTGTAAGATCAAGGATAATGATAAATGCAGCTTTTGTGGCATAGAATGTGAAACTATAGAACACTTATTTTGGGGATGTCCAATTGTTAAAAAGTTCTGGGAACAAGTTAGGAAAAATTTTCTCGGTAAGCTAGACCTGGATAGTTTTTTGAATGCAAAGTGTATTATTTTAGGAGTATTAAACAAAAATAAGAAAGATTTAATAAATAATATATTCAGTATATGTAAAAAATATATTTATGTACCTAAATTTCTGTCAAAAAGACTTAATTTACCTGAGGCTATGCACTTGATAAAGGAGGTTATGGAAATTGAATATAATATAGTAATTAAAAAAGATGTGACTGTAACACGATTCAATGAAAAATGGGACCCTGTTAGGGTATGTTTGTGTTAAGAACCACAGCACAGCCTCTTTCTTGTTTCCCCCCCTCCTGTGTCATACTGTGCTATTCAATGTAAAAACTGTTTGGCCTAAAATGTCTTCTTTTCTGTTTTCTCTTGACAATATTAAAAAAAAAAATTAATATTTCTTACAATAGTAAATCTGGTTCTGTAATTACACTGTTTTGAATAAGTATATGTTGTATGTATGTATTCCTTTTGTATTGAATATATGTATGTTTCTAATGTGACTGGTGTGGAGAAACAAAAAAAATAAAAAAAAAAAAAAAAAAAAAACCTAACCCACTTAATTAGGTGGTCAGTAAATCCAAATTTTTCCAGAACCAGATACATAAATTTCTATGATATAGAGTCAAATGCTTTTTCAAAATCAATTAACATTAATAAACCATCAATTTTGTTATCTTCTGTATATTTAATTAAATCATAAATCAAACGAGTGCTTTCACCAATAAATCGACCCTGAAGAAATCCAGTCTGAGTTGTTGAGATAAGCTTGGGAAGAACTTTCTTAATATGAGACGCAATAACCCTAGACCCCCAACTTATACAGGACACTAGCAAGTGAGATTGGGGACCAATTCTTTAAGTTATCTCTGGGCTTATCCCCTTTTGGAATGCAAGTAATAACAAGCTGGCTCATGGTTAATGGTAAAGACCCTGTTTTATAACTTTCATTTAGGGCACGGAGTATAAAAATTCTTAGTTTAACCCAAAATATTTTATAAAAATCAGCTGGAAAGCCATCTAAGCCTGGTGTTTTGTTATTTTTCATTTTAGATAATGTTTCATTTAATTCTTTTAATGTTATTTCCCCATCCAATTCTGAAGACTCGCTTTTTTAAGCAGTTAAATTTTTTATTATCAGTTAAACTATCCAATGTTATTTCTTCATTGAGATTGCCTGTATCTTTATTAGAAAAAAGCTTCTCATAAAAGGCCTTTACTTCATATAATATCTCTTTTTGAGCTGTTAAAAAGGTACCATTCTGCAATTTTAATTTACGTACTGTTTTATCCACATAATTTCTTTTCTCAAGTCCACAAAAATACTTTGTTGGTTTTTCATTATATGTCAAATCTTTTACACGTGAGCGGATCATATGGCCATGTATTTTTATTTCTCTTAAATTTTGCAATCTTGATTTCAATTCTTCAATATCCTTATTTTTAATATTGCTGAAGTTACTAGACTTATTTTCAAATGCTTCAATGTCTTTTTTAGCTTTATTTCTTCAAAGTTTTCTCTATGTTTTTTGCTGAGGCTTATTTAATAGTTTCTCCTCTAATACGCAAAAGTAACATTTCAAGAAAAGTATTATTTGAAATAGTAAATTGTAATTCTGAGTCATCAAGATTATAGAAGTTTTGTAAGTTATAAACTGGAATGGCATATTCTTTTTTAACTTCATCTATGAGACTATTTATTTTTTCTAGATATTCTGAATCCTTTAAAAGGCTACAATTTAAATGAAATATGCCCTTTCCTTTTTCAAATTTGTCAAGGATAATTTCTAATTCTATTGCCGAATGATCACTTCTATAACTTGGCCTAATTTTACAACTTTGTATTAGGTCTGTCAAATTTTTAGATATTATGAAATAATCAAGACGAGCCTGTTTTATTGGATTCCGCCGACGCCATGTATATCGTTTTATATCTGGATGGAAATATCTGAAAGCATCTACTAAGTTATTGGTTTCCATTGATTCGAATGATTGCTCTCTTGATTTAGGATTATTAACATTAACATAATTATAAGAGTCCATGGAAGGTTTCAAAGTTAGATTCAAGTCTCCACATATAAGTACATAACTCTCACTAGATTCTTCGACTAAATCATTTATTTTCTCAAAAAAGGCTGGGTTATCTTTATTTGGTGCATAAACATTAATTATTCTAAGGGATATATCATTTAGCTGAAGGTCTAACAAAAGTAGATTACCTTCATTATCATTACTACAGTTTTTGATTTTATATTCAAAGTTATTACTAAGTAAAATGGCAACACCCCGAGCAGCAGTATTTACTCCATGGAGTATTATTTCACAATTTAATTGTTTTTCTAATTCCCTTTTGTCATCAGGTAAAAGATGTGTGTCTTGTAAACACAGAATATTTGTTTTATTAGTTAAAAATAATTAAGAATATCAACTCTTTTACTTTTATCTCGCAAACCTTGCCATTTGCCGATGATACTGTGATAATGTTAGCGATTGTCATATTCAATTATATCAGGGAGAGCTCCTTGACTGCAGCAATGGAAAACAACTGAAGCATCAACAATTATGTTACCAAACTGGTTCGATAAAGCAAAATTTAAAAGGCATTTAGTTTTAGTAAGTTTCGATTTTTGCGAGTAAGTTGCAAAGCACATATTTTTACCAATACTTATTTTTCTAGAGGATACAAGTTCTCTAAAATAATTGTCATACATGAAATATACATAGTACAACACACTTGTAATGGAACAAAGTGACAATGGTAGAACCAAAGAGTGACAAAACAGAACAGAAACTAGAAACACATAGAAAGACATGCACATAGACAAGATAGACTAAAAGAGAAGTAAATATAGATATACAAGTATATAGCATAAACATATTTGCTGATATGCTATAAATCTTAAGGCAAGGTAAGTGGTAACACTCTCGCCTCCCACCTCTGAGGTCGGGGGTTCGATCCCCGTGACGGCCTTAAGTGGGAAAGCTGGTAGTTGCTTGCCGTTGGTCGGCAGTTTACAGTACACAACCCTAGCGAACTCTATGTACTGGTTTCCTCTGCCCTTCCAACTACCCGTCGTGATATGACCTGTACAGTGTTGAAAGCGACGTAAAACCCCAAATAAATAAATTAAGGCAAGGAATACTGAGCAATATTTAAATATCATTATTTCATTATTACAGAGGCAATAACTCCTTGAAAGGCTATTACTTATAATGCAAAGTTAAATTCTGTATCATTAATGCACTAACTTTTGAAATTAGTTATTCATTCTTCATAGTGAATGGTAACTGATTTTAAAGCAGATGTAATTTAATTCAGCATTGCCTCAATATTGACTATCATAAGAAAGCTTAAACAGATAACAGATAAAATAGTATATAATAGGATTGTAGTCACAAGAAAGTACATTCGAAGTATGAACCTTACACAAAAAAAAAACAAAAAAAAAAACCCCCAAAAAAACCACTTTTATTTTATTCGGATACTTGATTTCCAAAATAATCCGCTTCTACTTTTTTGTTTTAATTCCAAAATCATAATCATATTTAACCAATTATTTATTTTTGTATTATATGCTTAATACAATAATTTTGGATTTTATGATTCATTTTTGAAGCAATCTCCACTTATTATAAGTTACAGTGAATGCAAATGTTCACCAAAGAAAAGTAACATTAAATGGTATTTTATTTGGTATTGCTGGCGGGGGGTTAATGTAATACAGTGGATGAATTAGTGGTTTGGCAGTGAGTAGTAATACCAGAGAGGGTACTAAGACATGGACAGTATTGACTAAGTTAGTGGGGTCAACTGTAATGCTGTTAATTATACTTAGACTAAATGCTATTATGTCACACTACTTTGTGAACCAACCTGGCTGTAAGATTTAATAGTGAATGTTTAACATGAATGTATTTATATATATACATGGTTTTAGACATTAAACCTTTTGCAGATATTAATGTATTAATAAAGTACAACGCTTTGCCTGAGGATGCTTGTTTTATATGACATTCGTGACTTTTTCAATGATTATGTTGCCTCCCAAAGACAACAATTAACAATGTTTTGTCTGCTGGTATTATGTCCTTGATTCAAGTTTTGTAGTTATATTGTAGATGCTATTTGATGATAAAACTTGAAGATTTTTATAACTTAAACATATTTATGATCGCATAAAACACAGTGACATAAAATACATGGATTTTGTATCCTTCAACCATAATTAATGAGACTTAAATGTAATAACCTTTACACAATAAATCATACATTATAAACTATGAGCTATCATTACATAGATCTAGATAAAATTAGACTCAATAATTATCTATAAAATGTAACTGTGTATTTCTGAGACATAATCGAGTTGAACACCACTGTTAAAATGTTAATGTATAATATAAAACATACTGCATTGTGACGTCATCACCAGGTGTGATGTCACAGGTCTTTGAACTTTTTATTATAGGTGCCAATTCTCATGAACATGTGGCTGATCTGCCCACTTATTTGATTGACACGTCAAGCACCCAATGGGATACCTATGTGCTTTATTGATTAATTGGCCTGAGAATGCTATTTTCCTTTCTTATAGAGTCAAGGAGGAGAATGAAATAATGAACAGTTTTTATTTTTCTGATATGTGCTGTATTGATGCATTAAAATATCAAATAGGTAAAAATTTAGTAATGTATTTGTTATGTGGAACAAACAATAAAGGGATTTTGTAACACCACTGACTATTTAAAACTATTTGAGATGACAATAACCTTTCAAGCGAAATATGTTTTTGTGCGATAATTGAAGAAATACAACACTTAACCTGATGCACATGTACTATTTATAACAAATGTTATTTAATTATTATGCAATATCATTATATGGTAAAAGGGGTATATAATTGCAAAATGTGCACTAAATAAGTTGACTAGTATCACATTATATTTTTTTCTTTATTATTGCTAGGTGTAACTATGTAAGACAAGTGTCCAAAATGGTGAACATGGGTACCTAACCCTTTATTGCAATTGAAACCGTCATGGTCACCAGACTGTGCACAATGCATTTTTCATTCGGTACATTTCGGATTTCATTGCTTTTCTCGGTGATTAGTACGAATGTATGTGAAACGAAGGTGCAAATCATCAAATGAAACCCAGGGTATCTTCCCTGTACTGAATGTCACTTTATATTTTACCAGGTAGGAATTGAGATAAATGTCTTGATCCACCGGACGTTTCGACCGTGGTTTTTTCAGACGTTTCGACCTACTTTTATCAGGCAGTTCATCACTAGTCCATAAGAATGTACGAGGACACTGATTTCCCCTACTGTACTGAGTAGTGGTGGTGGACCAATTCACGCCCGTGTAACTATTCACGCCCACCCCTAAATTTATCCAAAACAATCACAGTATATGATCAATTTGATGATTATCTATGATGTGGTAAACATCTTCTCTATGAAAACTTACAAATCTTCAAGAAAATTGAGGGTGGGCCTGAATTGGTACCCGGGCGTGAATTGGTCCCCCACCACTGGTACTTCAGTACCGTACTAGGATTTCCTTGCAATGTTTTGCAATTGTCAAATACTTTAGACCACCCCTTGCAATATTTTATAAAATGGAAGTATAGATTAAGAACAAATACTTCAAACTCGAGAACTCACGGCCATACAGTAGCACCCAAGTCATTAATATTCATGAGAAGATATGAGGTCACGGATTTCCCCTGGGATTTCCTTGCAATATTTTATAAAATAGAAGCATGAACGATTATCAAATACTTTAAACTACAGAACTCACGGTCATAGCACCCAAGTCATTAATATTCATGAGAAGATACAAGGACACAGAATTACCCTGGGATTTCATTCACGAAGACTTGGGTGCTATGGCCGTGAGTTCTCAAGTTTGAAGTATTTGATCTTCATCTATGCTTGCTAGTGCTGGGACGAGTTGACGCAAACTCGAGTTACAACTCGATGGGCGATAATTGGGGGTCACATCGATCGGCGCAAGTGAAACTCGAGTTTTTGAAAACGAATATATTTTCACCATCTAAGGGTGACACTTCACCAAAACAACTGAAATATCTGAAATTTTCAAAAATATGTTGCATTTTTACTTTATTTTGGCTTAAATCAATGAAGATTTAACTTAAATTATATCGCGAAAGCCTATTTCCAGTTTAAAGTTCTGCCTCATGTACGGTTATGTAAAATATTTTCGCTAATAAACGAAATACTTTATCCCGAAAATTACTCGAGTTTGACTCGAGTTCAACTCGCTTCTAACAAGTGATGCTCGATCTGTCATTTAAGCTGGCGATCCCACCACTAATGCTTGCCAATTGGGTCAAATCGTACAGCAAAAGTAGGTCGAAACGTCTGGGAAAAAGCAGGTTGAAATGTCCGGAGGGTTGAAATGTCTGGTAATCATGGTCACAAGGATAAACGGTCACAGTTATAAATAAAACTGATAAACGGTCTTCAGAAATTATGACACAAAAATAGTTAAAGGGTATAATCAACAATATAACACAAACCAAATGTTTTGATAATCATTGTTTAAGTTTATGTTGTTATTTAGTTTGTGCGATTTTGTTATTTAGTGGTGGTGGACCAATTCACGCCCATGTACCTATTCACGCCCACCCCTGAATTTATCCAAAACCAGCACAATTACACAATAAACTACCTATGTATATAGTCAATTTGATAATTATCTATGATGTGGTAAACATCTTTTTCATGACAAAGTACAAATCTTCGAGAAAATTGAGGGTGGACGTGAATTGGTCTACCACCACTACACTACTTAAATTTGAAAGCTTTGAAGACTGTTTATCTTTGTGACCACCCGTGTACACGACGAATCTCATGGGTGGTCACTGAGATAAATGGTCGATTTTGAGACAACTCGCCCCGCATACAATTGGTCCTCATTTTTAGATAGATCGATAGAGTTAATTTCCAAATTTGTATTTAACATGTATATATAAATTATTGATATAACATATATGAAGAAATGAAGTAAATCAAGATATATGTCAGTTGCAGCAGTGATCATGTTACTTAATAAAAACGGAGTGGTTATTTACCCAACGGCTGTTTACGCTAGTTGTGATATTGGTCTAGCATACCCAACGGCTGTGTATGCAAGATCTATATCATGATTATCATCACTAGCGTACCCAATGGCTATGTACACAAGATCACTGCTAGTGTCCCCAAATTTTAATCACTTCTTCCTTTGCTCATTTCTGACAATAACCAAGTTATTCTGCTGTTTCACAGTGTAAACCCATGCTAAGCTGAATAATTTTAATTCAGAGAGTGATCCTTGGCCCATTTCCGATTACTTGAAGAATTTCCTTAAAAACTAACTGCTGCACAATGCCTTGGATACAGTCCTTTTGTAAAAGGTACTGATATCGAATGCACAACCATTGAGTGCATACTACCTTGGGTAAAGAGTAATTGGCTAGGCTGTAAAAAATTGGAGTTGTTGGCTACACTAGCAGCAATATAGATCTTGTGTGCACAACCATTGGGTACACTAGACCAATATCACTGCCAGTGTACACAACCGCTGGGTATGCTAGTAGTGATATAGATCTTGTGTACACAGCCACTCTTTATTTCAGCAATGATATTGATCTTGGGTGCACAACCATTGGGAACATAGAGTTTACTAACTTGGGTACAGGATAGTTGGGTATGCCAGTACCTTACACAGCTTTTGGGTCTACTAACACAAAAAACAAAAACAATGACATAAATCTAGGGTACATAACCATTGGAAAAATAGAACTTAGTGCTTTAATTGGATACAGGATAGTTGGGTATGTCATTTGTGTACATACACAGCTAGCAGTGACATAGATCTTGCGAACACAACCGTTGGGTATGCTAGACCGATATTGTTGAATAAAGTGCCTACCTTTGACAACTTATGCTGCACCATACTGGTACCGGCACATCTACAGGAACTATGTTCCCCTCAAAGTGTCTGTGTAACTGTGTAGTTCACTGCATTAATGGTAGTTCACTGCATTAACTGTAGTCCACTGTATTAATTGTAGTTCACTGCATTAACTGTATAACTATAGTCTCCTCTAAGGACACTGGATTAGCACATGTAGTGGATCTAACAGTTCTCACAACCTCACTATACTACAGGAACTCTGTCCCGCACAGTGTTTCCAACAATATATATGAATATCAGGAACCCCTGTTCCTCACAACCAATTACAGATAATCACTGATAACAATTCACGTCTTTTTCTAACAAGATATACTTTAATCCTGACAGATTTCTCTTCAGGCTTGACACTTCCGACAAATTCGCTTGCATAACAGTGGCCATGTACACGTCAGCGACAACTAAACCTAATCTGCATGATATCCCGCGTAGCCCCGCGATTCAGCAATGGCCATGCACATGCAGACGACACGGCAATATCACTGCTAGTGTACACAACCGCTGGGTACGTTAGGAGCGAGATACATCTTGCGTACACAACCATTGGGTACATTAACTAAAGCTAACCATACAGGAATTCCAACTGCAAATCTATCTGAAGATAGTGCCAGTGGAACTGAGGTCTCTTCCGTGGACATCTCCAAGTGTGACATGGAGTCAGATGAAAATAGGGAATTCAGTGACAATGATGAAAGTACAACTTTACATGTATGACAGCATGCAGCCCCATGAGAGTGTCCTGCCAGTGGACACAAAAAAGTCATACAGAACCTGTATGGAGATGTGAAAAACTATGTTATTACTGATGTAGCACAACAGATGGGAACCATAGACTGTGGTTTGTATGCTATTGCATATTTAATCTTCCTTTGTCATGGCTTTGATCCATCAGATTACCACCTCAGTCAAAGGGAGATGAGAAAACACCTGATTACATGCCTAGAAAATAAGGAAATTACCATATTCCCATCAACTAAAAAGGACAGAAACAGCCACACAAAAGAATAACATTGAATTAATTATTAACATAGCTTTTCGCACACATAAGCATGATATGAAAACTTTACAAGTATTTTTATTTCAACACTTTATATGCTATAGAAGATATAAACCTAAAGAATAAAATATGAAAAAGTATATAGAAAAAGTCTATAACATAAATATATAAAAATAAATTTCTTTGTTTTAAACAAGATAAAAAAAGAAGTTATTATGGTAAGCCTTTGTGAAGATAAAACCCTTGCTGATAAAAAGTGAATGTGTAAAGAATTAGCCTTTAATATTTTTATATGTAGTAAATAGTTTGTTCCTTAAGAAGTAATCAATGTTTCATGATAATCATATCATTGTCTTTGTGATTCTTGTGATTAGCTGAGGTCAATTAAAGTCAATTCCAATCAACATATTAAAAAACACTTCACCCCCTATCATTAATACCTTGTCAGACAATACCTTGTATCAAGACAAGAGGGATACACTTTTTTGATGGGGATACACTATTTTGCTGCATCATTCTGCACCCCCCAATCCCCCTGTTGTTTGGGATGCAAAATGTTGCAGAAAAATATTGCATCCCGCAATAGATCAAAGGAGGGGATACACTATTTATGAGGATGCATTATTTCGCATTACACCAGTCATCGATATGTGCCCTAGTATAAGGTGACCTTAAACTCCCACTTATAACACATTTATATTGAATTTTACTTTTGCGATTTGTGGGCAAGAGCTTAAAGATGCCTTCACAGATTCAAATCAAATTTGGTACGTGGGTGTAACTGGTCTTCAAGGTGTGGCCTATTTTAAGGTGACCTTAAACTCCTAGTGATAACTATATTGAATTTAAATTTTTCAATTTCTTGAGAGTATTTCAAATCTGCATGACAGATTTAATTTAAATTTGGTATGTTGATGTATCTAGTCTTGAAGGTTTGCCCTATTTTAAGGTGACCTTAAACTCTCATGCAGTGTTCGCTCTCGTCAAAAATGAATGCGAGACAACTGTGAAAAAATGTGAGACATGCTAGTGTTTTTTTTTTAAATTTTTTATTTTACTGTTATCTGGATTCATCAAATAAATAAATAAATTGCATTTCTTCTTTTTTCTTTGAAGAAATATATATTTTGTCTCTTCCGATAATAGACAAATTTCTTTGGTCAGTAGTTGTTTCGACTGTTTTGCCTGTGACACAATATGCAGAAGACGAGTTAAAAATTAGACATAAAGCACGGAAATCTCGTGAGAATACCTGAATTCTCCCGTGAATTACTGTTAGCTGGATGTATCAAAAAAAATAAAATAAACTCACTTTCATGTCTTTTTCACCTATTTCTATGAGGAAATATGTATGTCATCGCTTCCGATAATAGACAAATTTCTTTGGCCAGTAGTTCTTTCAACTGTTTCACCTGTGACACTATAAGCAGAAGACGAGTTTAAAAATCGACAAAAAGCATGGAAATCTCACGAGAATACCCGAATTCTCACGTGAAGTACTGTTAGCTGGATATATAAAAAATAAAATAAACTGCCCTTCATGTTTTTCTCGCCCATTTCTATGAGGAAATATGTACGTCGTCACTTCCGATAATAGACGAATTTCTTCAGTCAGTTTTGAGTGTTTTGCCTGGTAGCGACAGCACAGACGTGTTGGTGAGTTGGTTTTGTGACAACTCGCCACAGAGTGTGTACAACTCGCGAAATCGTGCTCGAGAGCGAACACTGCTCATGTGTATAAGAATGTTACTGAGCTCAATTTTTTCTATGATTCCACGAAGTCTACCAAAATGGCATGACATATTTTTTAATCTATATTTTGCAGGTACATGTAACTGATGTTACAGAAATGCCCTAATACTACATTGAGGTGACCTTTAACTCTCAGTAATGGCATAATTAAGCGTCCCACGTTTTGTTTTCCTTATAACTCTGACTGTTGGGCGGATTCTTTTCAAATTTGGCAGGTGTATGCAGTAGCCCTGGGGAATTTTTTGGAATATGCTGCAGTGACATTTCGACCAATCAGAGAGGTCACATGACCAAAAATGTGTCTTTCAAAAGGGTGTGCTTGTCCGGATGATAACTTAAAAAGCGCTTCACCTATTCACGTAAAATTTGGCAAGTAGGTTTGTTATATAGATGTCTGGAAATCATGAACTTTTGGAAGTGATCCAATACAAAATGGCCGACTTATTAATGACTTACTAAATGTCACTATTTTTCTTCATGCTGAAAATGCAAAAACGAGAGTGAGATAGAGCGATTTTGACGAAATTTTTGACCCACAGGGTATCCGCAAATTCTACTGGTGACTTTTTGCAAAAATTGTTTTCCCGCCACTTTTCGCGGCCATCTTGAATTTCTGCATTAAATGCAAAACGTGTTTATCTCGGAAACGGAGCGAGATAGAGTGATTTCGACAAAATTTTTGACCCACAGGGTATCTGCAGAGTTTACTGGTGACTTATCGCAATATTTTTTTCCCCGTCACATTTGGCGGCCATCTTGAATTTCTGCGTTAAACGCAAAAACCTGCTTATTTCAGAAATGGAGTGAGATAGAGCGATTTCGATGAAATTTTTGACCCACAGGGTAGCTGCAGAGTCTACTGGCGACTTTTCTCAAAAAATGTTATCCCGCCACTTTTGGCGGTCATCTTGAATTTCTGCGTTAAATGCAAGAACGCGTTTATCTCAGAAACGGAGCAAGGTAAAGCGATTTCGACGAAATTTTTAACCCACAGGGTATCTGCAGAGTCTACTGGTGACTTTTCTGAAAAATTGTTTTTCCGCCACTTTTGGCGGCCATCTTGAATTTCTGCGTTAAATGCAAAAACCTGTTTATCTTGGAAATGGAGCAAGATAGAGCGATTTCCACAAAATTTTTGACCCACAGGGTATCTGCAGAGTTTACTGGTGACTTTTCGCAATATTTTTTCCCCCGTCACATTTGGTGGCCATCTTGAATTTCTGTGTTAAACGCAAAAACCTGCTTATTGTATCCACCGGATAGCATCCGGTGGATACTATGGATTTGACTTCGTTACGCCTACGCTGCCGCCGCCGCCGCAGTGTGTAGAGAGATTTCACCGTTACCGCTCTAATGAAAAAAATATTATAGCTAGCCTTCTCAAATTTACAGGATATATTCATAGCCATAAAATCTTGGCTGGGAATATTTTTGGCCTCATTTTGAAAAACAAGATGGCCGCCACGGGCGTTTTTCGACTTTAAACAAGGACTTTTGGTGGCCTCTAGAGCAAAGGGTATTATAGGTAGAGATCTCAAATTCGCAGGATATGTTCCTCATTATAAAATCTTGACTGGGAATATTTTTGGCCTCATTTTGAAAAACAAGATGGCCGCCACAGGCGTTTCTTTGCAGTCATGAAAAGTGCTTATATCTCCCTTATTATTGGTCCTAGAGGTTTGGGATGGTAAACCAACCTATAGGAAATCATGGGCTGGGAATCTTTTGGTGTGGTCAGATTTGACCTTGGACCCCTCCTTGAAGGTCAAACGAGGATAGCCAAACTTAAAAGTGCTTATAACTCGCTTATTATTGGTCCTAGAGGTTTGGGATGGTAAACCAACCTATAGGAAATCATGGGCTGGGAATCTTTTGGTGTGGTCGGATTTGACCTTGGACCCCTCCTTCAAGGTCAAATGAGGATAGCCCAACTTAAAAGTGCTTATAACTCGCTTATTATTGGTCCTAGAGGTTTGGGATGGTAAACCAACATATAGGAAATCATGGGCTGGGAATCTATTGCTGTGGTCGGATTTGACCTTGGACCCCTCCTTCAAGGTCAAACAAGGATAGTAGACAAAATCATGTGCTGGGAATCTATTGCTGTGGTCGGATTTGACCTTGGACCCTCCATCAAGGTCAAACGAGGATAGCCAAACTTAAAAGTGCTTATAACTCGCTTATTATTGGTCCTAGAGCTTTGGAATGGTAAACTAAAATCTAGGAAATCACGGGCTGGGAATCTTTTGGTGTGATCGGATTTGACCTTTGGCCCCTCTTTCAAGGTCAAATGAAGATTGCCAAAATTAGTGTTTATATCTTGCTTATTCGTATTCCTAGAGGTTTGCAGTGTCACACCAACCTATAGGAAATCATGGGCTAAGAATCTTTTGATATGGTCAGATTTCACCTTGGGCTTCTCCTTCAAGGTTAAGTGATGTTAGAATGGCTTTGGTGAGTTTTCTTCTGGTGGATACAATTTGCATCGGTTCTTCGAAGCGATAGGTCTAGTTTCAGAAATGGAGTGAGATAGAGCGATTTCGACGAAATTTTTGACCCACAGGGTATCTGCAGAGTATACTGGTGACTTTTCTCAAAAATCGTTTTCCACCCACTTTTGGCGGCCATCTTGAATTTCTGTGTTAAATGCAAAAACCCTCTTATTTCAGAAACGGAGCGAGATAGAGCGATTTCGATGAAATTTTTGATCCACAGGGTAGCTACAGAGTCTGCTGGTGACTTTTCTCAAAAATCGTTTTCCACCCACTTTTGGCGGCCATCTTGAATTTCTACGTTAAACGCAAAAACCCGTTTATCTCGGAAACAGAGGGAGATAGTGCGACTTCGACGAAATTTTTGAACCCCTGGGTATGTGGTAAGTCTACTGGTGACTTTTGCCAAAAACTCTTTCCCAGCGACTTTTGGAGGCCATCTTGAATTTTGCGATAAACACAAAAACTCGTTTATCTTGATAACGGAGTGAGATAGAGCGATTTCGACGAAATTTTTGACCCACAGGGCAGCTGCAGAGTCTACTGGCGACTTTTCTCAAAAAATGTTATCCTGCCACTTTTGGCGGCCATCTTGAATTTCTGCGTTAAGCGCAAAAACCTGTTTATCTCGGAAATGGAGCGAGATAGAGCGATTTCCACGAAACTTTTGACCCGCAGGTTATCTGCAGAGTCTACTGGCGATTTTTCTCAAAAATCGTTTTCCTGCCACTTTTGGTGGCCATTTTGAGTTTCTGCATAAAACGCAAAAAAAAAAAAAAAAAATAAAAAATGAACAAACCAGATTCATCTAGGAAACCTGTTTATCTCGGAAATGGAGCGAGATAGAGCGATTTCCACGAAACTTTTGACCCGCAGGTTATCTGCAGAGTCTACTGGTGATTTTTCTCAAAAATCGTTTTCCTGCCACTTTTGGTGGCCATTTTGAATTTCTGCATAAAACGCAAAAAAAAAAAAAAAAATAAAAAATGAACAAACCAGATTCATCTAGGAAACCTTGCATTTTATTATGCTACAATAGCTTACCATGTGGGACTGAATGCTGTTCTTGGATGGCCGCCAGGCCCGGCCAACGTCTAAGAAAGCAGACATTTATTGTTGGCTGTAGCCTCAGGTTGTCGTCATGTGACCTACCCCATTTGTCTTCTCCATTCTTGTTGGCGCCGCCATATTGGAATATTTTGTGAAGTTTTTCTTCCGTTTTGTACTTATATCTCAGTTCATTTTGATTGTTTGATGTCTATTTTTAGCCATTTTGTTTATTAACCTCTAAAGCACATATTACATAATTTTCCGTCCAATCGGAGAAGTATTTTTTCTTTTATACCTGTTGTGAGTTTTCGCCTCGGCTAGGCTTCTATGTGATCCGGTGCTACTCTTTTATTGCGTTTGAACATGTCTTCACACCAATCCAATAAAGACAAAACCTGTGCATCTAAATACCATCATTTTTGTCATGTTTTCGACACTCATAATTTCTGTCCTACCTGCAGAAAATCAGGTAAGGGCGATGATCCCTGTGTCACATTTATCTCACCTTGTGATATCTGTGCTTCCTTTTCGGAAGAACAATTAACCAAGATCACTCATAGAAAGAGATATGTCAAGAAATCTGACAAAAAAGCTGAGAAAAATGAGGAGGAATTAAATTTATTGGGCGATAATTCTGTAGAATCGTTTGCGGGCTCCCAGGCAGACCTCGAGAGTGCTGCTGACCACCTATTTACTTCCCCGCCTCGCCCTCAACCTCTTGCCTTCGAGGCTTTATCCTTAAGAACTCCAGCAAAAACTGTCCCACCAACTCCAGGTACTGCTTTACAGCAGAAATTGGAAACAAAGCTCGAGAAGTCCTTGGGATCTCGGCTAGACATTCAACTAGACCAAAAGATGGATACCTTTCAGGCCAATATTTTAGAGGCGATGAAGTCCCTTCGAGAAGATTTTCAGAAATCTCTCCATAAAACTTCTTCGCAAGTGGAGGTAGATCAGACCTCCGCTTCGGCCTCAAAACCTGGCCCATCTAACACTCGTCTGGACCCCCTGAGTTCTAATCCTGTTGAGTCGATGGACGTTGATTATGGCCCAGCCTTACTTCCACGCCTCGACTCTCATTCTAGTCGCGTCGATGACGCCTCAGGTCAACATCTTAGTTCTGTCGAGGAACCCTCGAGGCTGTCCTCGGCTAAACCAAAGAAACCTTCTCACTCATTGAAACAGTATGATGTGGTTCCGAGCTCTGCCTCAGATCACTACTCTGATCAATCTGACGAGCCTCGGCCTGTCCCTAGCAGAGCCAAGAAACATACTGATTAATCAAAACACAAATCTAGGTCCAGATATTTACCTTCTTCCTCAGAGGAGGTTAAGTCCTCTGAGCTCAGACATAGGTCTACTAAGCCTTCTAGGAAGACCTACCCTGATCAAGACCATCCTCAACATGACCCAGACCCTCCTTACTACAGGGAAGTAGCTCTGTTTGACATCCCCTCTCAGTATTCAGAGGTGGATACCTTCAGGTGTATCCTCAAACTTCCAGACCCTAGGGACTCTTTACCCAGGTCTTCTACTGCGGTCATGGGCCTTGATGATGAGAAAGGCAGACAGGAGCTCAGGCCAAGAGGCCCTTCCTCTATGCTCCCTCTGAATTCTATTATCAAAGACGCTTTTGATAAATTTGACCAAGATTTTCAAGCAGCAAATTTACCTGAGGGTAAATACATTAAAGATCCTCCCTCCACTGCCAAGTGGTACAAGGTGGGACAGCCTTGTTATGAGGACAAGATACAAGAACTTAATACAGACTTTGCCAAGATCTGTATTTCTCCTAAGCCCTCTGGGGCCCCTATGCGCAAGGTTCCCCTACCAATTCTCAAGGAATTGAAACACCAGGCGAGGCAAAATATCTCCTCTTAACTTTACTACCACCTTTGCCAAGACTTCTTCTGCCTGCAATTCCACTCTGGAAAAATGCCAGCAATAGTTTGAAGTCGACCTTCAAAAAGGTCAAATTTCAAATCAGAAAAGGTGCCGATCCTGACAAGGTAGCAAAGCGTGGATACGAGGAAGCCTGTGAATACCTGGATCTTTGGAACAAGACACTTCTTATCCAGCACAGGGCCTTGACTTGCCTCAGCAAATCCCTTGCTCATATACTCCAGAGGGAGTTATATTCCATGGGCAACACTGGCTTGCTTAGGCGCGAAGCCAAAATGACCCTGTTACAACCACACTTAGGGGAGACGAGATGTCAGGAACTCAGGAATGCGTCCTTTTGGCTGCCTTCCTTGTTCAAGTCTCAATTGGTCAAGGAAGGTGAAGACTTCTTTCTTAAAAAAGGCACCTCAAAAGACTCTCAGGGTTTTTGACCCTACCAGAACAAGCCCTTTTGTGGTCCCCACAAGAAAAGAGGCTCCTACAGGAAACGTCCCTATGGGGGCAACTCCTCTCAAAGCAGTAACCAATCGTTTTCCTCCGGCAGGGGAAAACCAAACTTCAGAGGCTCCAGGGGTCGTTTTCGACCCCACAATAGGGGAAGAGGGCGTGGAAACCCCTCTTCCCAATGACTCCTCCAAAACCTCCCTCAGTCCACCAGTAGGAGGTCACCTCCGTTCTTTCAGAAGAGACTGGCAAACAAACAAATGTTCATCAAACGTGTTAAACATTATCACCAATAGCTATGTACTGCCATTCCTCTCAAAGCCGAACTTGGTCACATTTCCTCTGATTCTGTCAGAATACAAGACCCTTCAAAAAGACCAAGCTGTAGCAGCTTGCATCCAGTCTCTTCTGTCAATGAACGCTATCGAAAGGGTGGAAAATGTAAAATCTCTCGGGTTTTACAGTCGCCTGTTCCTAGTACCCAAGCCTCACCAAAGGTGGAGGCCAGTAATAGACTTAAGCAGGCTCAACACTTTTCTACATGTAGAAAAGTTCAAAATGGAAACTACAGAGTCCATCAGGACCTCCCTGGTCCCAGGAGAATGGGTATCGTCGATAGACCTATCTGACGCTTACCTTCACATCCCCATCCACCCAAACTCAAGGAAATACCTAAGGTTTTGCCACAGGTCCCAGGTGTTCCAGTTCACCTTCCTTCCTTTCGGACTAGCCACAGCTCCCCAGGTCTTTACAATGATCGTAAAGGAAGTGAAGCTAATGGCCCTCTCCAGAGGACTCAGACTTCACTAATACCTGGACGACTGGCTGATCAGGTCCCAGTCTCAGGAAGAAGCCCAAGTGAACACTCAGGCAGTGGTAGACCTGACCCAGTCCTTGGGGTGGATAATAAATCAGGAAAAATCAGAACTGAAACCTACTCAGGTGTTTTCGTTCGTGGGCTACGAATACCATCTCGATTCAGCCCTTGTAAAACCCACTCAAGAGAGATGGCTCAAACTCCAGGATTTGATCCTACGACTCAAGTCAAAACATGTTTTGACTGCAAGATGTTTGATGTCGCTAATTGGGTTGCTTGTCTCAATGGAGAAGATAGTCCCGGAGGGACGCCTTCACATGAGGCCCTTTCAGTTTCATCTCAAGGAGCATTGGAGATATCCTCAGTCGCTGGACAGTCTCCTTCCTTGGACAGATGCCATTTCTGCACACCTAGACTGGTGGCAGAATCCTGCAAACGTGATGAAAGGCTCAGACCTTCATCCCAAAGACCACAGTATCCAGCTCTTTACAGATGCCTCAAACGAAGGTTAGGGTGCTCACTTAGATCAAAGTTCTACCAAGGATCTGTGGTCAGACCAGGAAAAAAGGCTACACATAAACGTCCTAGAGTTGAAGGCGGTCTCACTGGCCCTTCGAAATTTCAAGGACCAGTGCCAGAACCACACAGTTCTAGTGGCAACAGACAACTCGACAGTGGTAGCCTACATAAACAAACAAGGAGGAACTCACTCAGTAGAGATGTGCGCTCTCCTGTGGAAGATCATGACATGGTGTCACCGCTATCACATAACATTAAAAGCCAGACACATTCCAGGGTGTCTGAATGTGATGGCCGACCTATCCAGGTCCAACCAAGTGCAGTCAACAGAATGGTCACTGCATCCACAGGTGTTCAAACAGATCTGCCAGAAGTGGTTCACTCCTCATGTAGACCTGTTTGCCACTCATCTGAACCACAAACTCCCTCTGTACGTGTCTCCAATTCCAGACCCAAAGGCCTGGGACATAGATTCTTTGAACATAAACTGGACGGGTCTCACTGCTTATGCTTACCCTCCGACGGCTCTTCTTCACAGGGTGATCCAAAAAATCAGGCAATGCCACTGTCTAATCATAGTAATAGCCCCAGGCTGGCCAGGGATGCCCTGGTTTTCTGACCTAGTGCAGCTCTCAACAGAGATCCCACTACAACTCCCGGTGTCAACGACCCTACTCAAACAGTCCCACAAGTATGTGTTCCACAACAATCCGCATCATCTCAACCTCCACGCCTGGTGTCTAGGAGCGGACAACTCCAAGAACAAGGCTTCTCTGTGGAGGTGGCAGAGAGAATTGCTGCCCCTCAGCGGTCATCAACAAGGACCATCTACAAGTCAAAATGGGCCCTATTTGAAAAATGGTGCAGAGAAAATTCGGTGGATTTCTCCTCTCCATCTGTGAAACAAATCTCAGATTTTTTCATGTACCCGTACCAAGACCTAAACAGGCGCCCCTCGACCATTGATGGTTACAGGACGGCCATTGTTGACACTTTGGGCCCAACGGCCCACCATATTGCACATAATGCAGACCTTCATTAGGTTACTCTCCAGTTTCCACAGGGATCGTCCCAAAAGTTCCAGAAATCTTCCTAAGTGGAACCTTTCTGTTGTTCTCAATGAGCTCACAAAAGTGCCCTTTGAGCCTATGAAAGACACAGACCTCAAACATCTTACTCTCAAAACTGCTTTCTTGCTAGCTTTGGCCTCCGGCAAGCGCCGCAGCGAAACCCATGCCTGGGTCGCAAACACAGTATCTAATCTAGGCCAATGGGAAAAGGTTGCCTTGTTCCCTTCTTCTGACTTTATAGCCAAAAACCAACTAGCAAGAGAAGGTTCTCAAAGTGTGTCTCCGGTGACTATTCCTGCCTTGACTACCATTGTAGATAGACAATTCAAAGAAGACAGGACCCTGTGTCCGGTGCGGGCCCTGTGATACTATTTGGATCGAACCAAAGACCTGAGGGGTCTCGTTCCCTCCTTTTCATCTCCTTCAAGAAAGGACATACCTCAGACATCAGACCCGCTACTCTCTCTTCTTGGTTGAAACAAACCATTCTACTTTGTTATAAACAAGCAGACCAACAAGCCTTGGACCTGGTCCAAGTTAAAGCGCATGAGATTAGGGCCTTCGCAGCCTCTAAGGCCTTTTACGGTGGGTTATCGGTGGACCAAATCATGCAAGCCTGTCACTGGAAAGCTCACAACACATTTACAAATTTTTACCTAAAAGACCTTACTTGGTCAGACAACGACAACAATATGTATCTGGGGCCAGTAGTAGCGGCACAACAGGTCCTAGACCCTTCCCCTCAGACCAGTCATCCTCGAAAAAAAAAGAGGGGGGGGGGGGCACATCCGCTACAACCAAGTGTTCAGGAGTCTAATACCAGGGTCTAGGTATAGGTTTACCTCATCAGGGTGTTTCGGGTAAGGTCTTTATGTTCTTTATATTCTTTTAGCTTTAGTATTAGTTGTATAATGTATTATGGACCTTAAGGTTGTGATTAATCTCTTTTTGGGTGGCAAGAAGTTTGGTATCTCCTTCCGTGATAGCCCTTGGGTCTTTACCCCGCCTAAGTGTACTTCGGCTACACCTCTTTCTCCTGTCAAAACACCCAGACAGTTTATTAGCACTGTCAATCATTTTTTAGGTTTTTTGGCTTCTTACAGGCCCAGCCCTCGGGTTTGGGGCACTGTAAATGGGACTCAGACTGGTATTTTATAACTTTCTTTCTCCTTATTCTATCTAAAATCTAAGAAAAACAAACATATCTTCCAGTCTCAGCTGTAATCCCGCCAACGGGAGGTTGGATTCGGCATTCAGTCCCACATAAGCTACAAGCTTACCATGTGGGACTGAGAAGAGTCCCACCCGACCTCCCCGCTGTATTACAGCCGAGGGTGTGTGGGTTAAAATTTCAACGAGAATGGAGAAGACAAATGGGGTAGGTCACGTGACGACAACCTGAGGCTACGGCCAACAATAAATGTCTGTTTTTCTTAGACGTTGGCGGGGCCTGGCGGCCATCCGAGAACAGCATTCAGTCCCACATGGTAAGTTTGTAGCTTATAAAAGCTACATTTAAGTGATTAAAATTTTCAATTTTGTCATAAATGGAAAAACATATTAAACACAGGAAGACAGTCATTTCTACAAACTGATTAATACTCATTGGGACGCAGCAAAAACAATTTTTTTTTCTCTTGTGAAGCAATACTCTAGTTATAATTACTTTTCTTTTAAAATTTGGATAATATCTTGAATTATGTGCAATAGATTTTAAGCACATTTAAATTTTGGCTATAAGTAACCTTGACCAGAGTCTACATGCTTTACATGACCTTAAACTCTTAACATTTGCATTGACTTTCATTCAGTTTAAGGTTAGGACAACTTTTATGATATTTTGGCAATATTAAAGTGATAGTTGAGAGTTTTCATTTAAATTAAACATGTACATGTATCTAGACTAAAAAACAGGATCTTTATTGTAATGTTACCATAAAAACCTGAAAGTTAAAGAAGTGAGTTTAAGGTTACAACTTATTTTAGTTATTATATCTATCCTGCTGGACATGGATACTATTTTGCCCTTCCCTCTGAATCACACTTCATTGCTGCTCATTTACAGGTACAGTTTTTATGTCAGCTGACTTGTCAGTCAGCTGACATTATGTCATCACTGTGGCATTGGAGTACCCGTCCGCCTTCGCGTGAATAACTTCCCTTAACCTACAAGACCCAGAGACATGCTGTTTTTTAAGAAGATACCTTAACTATCGAGGATGAAAAATGGTTCAAAGCATGCAGATCTGTTCATTCGTCTGTTCCCCAGACTAAAACCCTGCACAGATTTTCACCAAATTTTCAAGATATGTTTACCCCAAGAGGATCTGGAGCAGATTAGCTTTTGGGGTTATCCTTTTGAGATTTTCGGGTCTTAAATTTTGTGGGTGTTATACAGACTAAACCGCTGCACGGATTTTCACCAAATTTTCAGGGTATGTTTACCCCAAGAGGATCTGGAGCTGATTAGGTTTTGGGGGGTATCCGGCTACCACTGTTGCCATGGCAACGCTTTTAAGATTTTTAGGTCTTAAACTTTGTGGGTGTTCCACAGCCTAAACCCATGCATGGATTTTCACCAAATTTTCAGGATATGTTTACACCAAGAGGATCTACAGCTGATTAGCTTTTAAAATTTTCGGGTCTTAAAGTTTGTTCTAAAATTGTTAATGTTTTCTGTAACCTAAAATATTGCAGCTACCTTCATCAAATTTGCACAAAATGTAAATGAATAGGAAAGCTTGCCTTGTTTTGGAAACAAAATGGCCGTCATATCACATCTTGAATGCCAAATAGGAGGGTCATCATATCAAAAAGGCCTTATTTATTTATTATTCGTACACATAGTACAATATGTAAGTACAAAAAGTAGAAACATTTAGAAATTGACACTATAACTGAAACATATATATATATATACAGGTTTAGTTAAAGAATAAATTAAGATACGCATAAAAATTCAATAATAGTATCAAGTTCTCCCACTGAAAACCTTGTGTTGTTACATTCTTTAATGAACATTAAATCAGTTATGCTACCACAAGATATATAATCTTTTTTATTACATAATGCAGAAGCATACTCATTAACTAACATTCTAAACTGATGTGGGGATGATGAAATATAGCTTGAATGACACTGTAATAGCTTAGATATCTGTATCACACTTTTACCAACACTACCACTCAAAGCAAGTTTACCTGCCAGTTGAGCAGATGCATTCTCACTTGTAAGTAGTTTATACATAAATTTGTTGAACCTTAAAAACAATTGAAGATCAACTGGTAAGTCATTACATAACAGGGGTAAGTACCTTGAATGAGTTCTATAAGGGGGATTAAACAACCTATTCAAACCTTTTCTCCATGTAGAATAGAATTTTAATATGTCATTTGAACTTAGATCCCACAGCACAGAACCATATAGTGGCATGCAAAAACTTTTAAACAATTTATACTTCACTGTCACATTAGCGGAGTTGAAATAATTTAAAATCCCATTTAATGATGTATTAAAACTGTTCACAGCATGTTGAATAGTCTTAGACTTGACATTCAGACCAATAATATGACCAAGATGTAATGGATCTTTTACACACTTAATATAACTATTATTATAATAAATACCATTTATTTGCTTTCCTCTTCTTACTGGGTAGTGAAGTAACTGGTACTTCTCAGCATTAAATAGTACATTATATTCTGAACCAAATTTATCACAAAGTTTCAACATTTGTTTTAAAGCACTAACATATCTCCCTTATAATTGTTTCTTGGGCTTCAGAATATGAAAAGTACTTGTAAGAAATCTTGGTCTCTGAATCTTTTGTAGAACATCTTGTGTCTGAAATTTTCCCGAATCTCAATGTCGTTCGCCATTTAGCTGTACCTACGGGCTGGGGTTCTTGCCTGCCGAGGCTGGCTATTTTTAATTAATTAAAATTCATGAAACCATGCACTAAATCACTTATTTTCTCATTGACTATTGCAGGGATTTTGTTCTTATTTTGCATATATGTACTAGGCCACAATTGGATTACGTTGTGTGAGTATCAGGCCTGAATCTTTCTTAATTATTAAGCGTCCCTGAAAAGGGCGCTTATTTGGTTTCGCGTCAGTTTCCTCGCCGCCGCCGCATTATGGTCTCCCTTGAATATCTCCCTTATTATATCCCCAGACGAAAGTCGGGGATATATTGGATTCAGGTCCGTCGCGCCGCCGCCGCCGCCGTAGAAATTTCCTTGTGGACGCGATAACTCAAAAACGGATTAATATTTTTTTTTAAAACTTGGTACACATGTTAAGGATGCCCAAAGGAAGATCCCTATTTAAGGTGACCTTAAACTCCCAATAATAAAGAACTTATGGCCACCTTAAGGTCAGAAATTGCACTTTTGACCACTTAGAGCCCTCTAGGTCACAAACTATGAGGCGTATCTGGCGTAAATTTTACCTGAGAACACATTAATATATTCTTAGTACATGTGCCGAAAATCAAGACTTTAAGTTGAGGAGAAAATTGTGTTTGGGGCCCATAAAGACCCCACTTAGGACTTTTTTCCTAGATTTTTAACATATTTTGCCCTATAATTTGGAAGTGGTAATTCTGATGAGTCTCAAACTGCTCTAGGTGTAACTCTTATATGTAATCCTTGTCTGTGACAAATTTAAAGGCTGTAGGTTTACCTGTTAGGCTGACTTGAGGTCTCAAAATTGCCCACAGAGACCCAATTTATGGACTTTTTGCCACCTTCAAGCACTGTAGCTTTCAAACAATGTCTCTCATCTAAGTGAAATATCATCTGAGAATATATCAATATGTTTTTCTTGTATGTACTCCAAAATTTAGGCCTTTAATAGACATTCCTTATTTATATATTTGATTTTATTTTAGTGATAAGATTAACTGAGCTTTTTGTATTTGATTACCCCTTTTATATTATAAGTGTTTGTTTACCATTTGTGCTGCAGCACTCCATCTCTTTGTAGTCCCACCCCCCATCCCCCACCCACCTATGGGACCTCCAGCTATTGAGTGACACTAAATAAACAAAGGTATACAGATTTTCTGTAATAGTGAGAGAGGTGTGGAGAAGGGGAGAGAGGTGGGGTGGGGGTGGGAGGTGGTGTTTGCTTCATTATCTAATAAGACAAAGGGGAGTCAGAACTGAGATTGTGTCACATATTTAGGTTGCATATATATGGACCACATATATAGGAATTGAGGAAATGAATAACTGAAAAACAATGCAAATTCTAAAAATAATATAATAAAATAATAATATAAATAATATATAATTTTTAAATAATATTTTATTTATGAACAAATATAGAAACAGAGATACGCTTTTGGAATTATGAATTTAGAATGGACATTCAATCATCAATCATTTAAATACTTTGAAAATAGGTTCAGAGTTACCCTTTGCAGGAAGATTGAAAAGTATGATGAGTTGAGTTAAAAATAATATTTTATTTGTGAACAAATATAGAAACAGATATGCGCTTTTGGGATTATGAATCATTTAAATACTTTGAAAATAGGTTCAGAGTCACCCTTTGCAGGAAGATTGAAAAGTATGATGAGTTGAGTTAGAAATAATATTTTATTTGTCAACAAATATAGAAACAGATATGCTCTTTTGGGATTATTAATTAAGCGGCCCGTCAGGGACGCTTATTTGTTTTCACCGAAGTTCGACTGATCACCGCCGCCGCCGGATTATAGTCTCCCTTGAATAACTTCTTAGCCTTTCAAATTTTTCTTTCCTTCTTATCTTTCTTTAAAACTATAGGGGCGGGAAAATTTTTTTGGATACTTTGCGCAGACCTTAAGCTTTACTTAAGGTAACCTTAAGCATAACTCCAAACCACCCCGTCATCGCGTTTCGGAAAAAAACACACACACTTGTGCTATAAAATTTATCTGGTACATTCTAGATCAAATTTCCAAGGTCGGAAAGGATTTTCTCATCAATCGCACCATAGATACCTGAATGGGAGGCGTTTTATTTTTGTAAATTTTTTTAAAATGGGTACTTGGTCTGTATCTCAAAAACGGTTAGGATCTCGGCGTTTTGTTGGAATAACTTATTCAGCTACTTTTTGATAATCTTTCACATGCCGAAGTTTTAGGTCTGTATCTGCAAACTTAAGGTCACCTTAATGACCAAAACGTGGGTTTTAACCCTCCAGTTCACTTAGTTTTCCACACTTTCCAACCAAACTTGGCATATATATTAAGATTCACCAGAGGATTATCCTGACTTTATGGTGACCTTAAACTGTTAATATTATTAGGGCTATGGCCCCCCTAAAGTCATCAAATTGGAATAAAATTGTCTGGCCTGTTATTTTTCCATCTTTTTTAAAATCTAACATATATTGATATTCAGGTACATCAAAAGAACACTCTTACTACCTTATGATTCAAATATTAATAATGTTAGGGCCATCTTAAACTTAAAATGTAGAGTTTTTCAGCCCTAAGCTTAGTTAATGTGTACATTTTTCAAATAAAACTTGCGACATTTATAAAGGTTGGCAGAAAGGACATTCTGCTTTTATGGTCACCTTAAAGTCCCAATATGAATGAAGTTATGGTCACTTTTCAGTGAAAAAAGGAAGTTTTCGGCCTCCAGCTATCTTATTGTTCAACTGACCTCAGCTAAACTTTGTACACTTATAAAGGATGACAAAAGGGACATTCTCATTTTATGGTGACCTTAAAGTCGCAATATGGATGAAGTTATGGTCACTTGCAGTGAAATTATGGAGTTTTTAATCTGCAGTTATTGTATTGTTCAGCAGAGCTCAGTTAAATTTTGTACACTTTAAAGATGACATTAGGGACATTCTTATTTTCTTTCCACCTTGGAGTTCCAATACAAGTACAGTCATGGCCATCTTGACATGAAAATGAGGATTTTCAGCCCCTAACTGATTTACTGTTCAGTAACATCAGTTTAACTTGACATTAATTATACTAAAGTAAGATTTTGTATAACATTTCACTTAAAATTCCTGTAGTTAAGAGGCTTTGGCCATCTTAACATGATAAATATATACTTCTTGCTCCCTCCTCATTTATTTTAACACTTTTTAAAACCACACCTGGCATATGTATACTTAAAAATATTTATGCTGTCTGGCAAACCTAATCTCTTGGTGTTTATGAAGTTATGACATCTTCAAAGAAAAAAATGAGCTATTTATGATGCACTGATGTGGTTATTAACATATTGCAACTGATCAGTGTTCACATAATATAAATTCCCAATTTTAGGCAGATTAAAAAACCACATTCTTCTGATTCCATTCATTTGGAATTGTGGGGATATAACTTTTCCTTTTTGGAAAAAAGGCTTCAATTGATTCAACTTTTGTTTTGTAGAAGGAGTTGATGATCTAACTACTTGTTCACATAGACTATATAAATTTGTCAAATGTATACACCTGACTTCTTTCACAATATAAGATGCTTGGAAAAAAAAACACTTTCTCATAAACAGTTTTTCTTGTACAGCATTTTATGTATCTCCAGCTGAATGGAAATGAATGACTTGTCCTTTTCTTCTTCCTCCCCAACTCTGTATTTCCTTTTGTGTGATATCTATCAAAAGGCACATTTATGGAAAGTCTTTCTATGCAGAAAGAACCCCCCCCCCCAACTCCCCTTTAGTGCACATAAAAAGCAAGTGGAAAAAAGAATGGCCTCAGTGGGGGAAGTGGGGGGGTTGATGGAGGGAGATGATAGATAGATATATATATATGTGTGTGTGTGAAGCAAAAGTGGAACAAAAAAAAGTGGAATATTTATGCTATTTCGAATTTATATTGTTTTCTTTTACTTCTTCCATTTCACTTAGACTTCTACATTTAATTAATTTTAGCTCAAGTGAGAAATGAATTTTTGAAACTTTAATGCATTCAAATTCCTGAAGTGATGCACTAAATCACTTAAAACTTGAAAAGTATTGCGTTCACAGCATTTTGTTAAAATATGTTATTAGGCTACTTTTTCCACAGCTACACCAAGTCCAGTAACTTGTTTGGTCTTAATTTTGTGCATTATTGAAGTGTGGAATGGATCATGATCTCCTACTATTATTCCTAAGCCTAGATTTTTAATTTCAATTGCTAAATCATTCATAAATATTGCAATATATAAACTCATACTTTTCTTTCCCAATAAATCCAGTAACATTTTTCTAGCGCTATAGCTTGACTTGTTTGTAACTTGATTTTTCTTGTAAGCAATAACACTGAAGGAAAATCAGTAACTTTTGAACCAAAAGCCTAACGCACTTTGGTTCACTGGATTTTATTAGTGGTTTTGTTAAGTTTTTAGTTGAAGCACAATCAGTAATTTTAAACAATAGTTCTTAAGCATCTTAGTCCACTGCATTCAATTAGTGTTTTATACTTAAGTCTGATACTAATGACATTTTGAACAGAAATGTCTGAGGTCAGTGTACCCTTTCACTTGAGACCTCTTCTTCGAGAACATTACCTAAGAATGTAGGACATACAGAATCCGGGGAAAAAAATGCCTCGTGGACAAAATGCCTCACAAGAAAAACACGACACCTGTCATAATGGAAACCAGGGATGAGCAGCCAGCCAAAAGAGTGAGAAGCACCAGCAAAACCTTACAAGAGAAACTTACATACCTTTGTACAGCTAAGCAAAATGGGTAAAAGACTGTGAATTTTTGACAGGCATTGGCGACTATAAGACTCAAGTGGAAAAAATGAAGATCCCTCTGAAGTTGTAAGGTGAACCTGTAGTGCTATAATACTTGAAAGAACTTTTTTTCTTAGGAGGTATTTTTCCTGGTCACAAAATATTCAGGAGGCATTCATTCTAGGAGGTATATTTCCTAGGAGGCATATTTTCTAGGAGGCATTTTTTCCAGGAGGCATTTTTTCCGCGTATCGGACATACATTGTTTTGACAAGTAAATTTCACACCTACAATTTCTCTTCTGCCAAGCTGCGGTCGTTCTTTCATTTGTTAAATATGGTAACATACACAATGCAATAAACTTTACATTTTCTATTCCTTGTGATGCATATCTTGACATCTTTTACGGCTTACTTCACACTTTTTCATCAGGGCCGCTTCGTTTTTGTCAGCAAAAACATTTTTCTAGTTTGGAATGGACATTCAATCATCAATCATTTAAATACTTTGAAAATAGGTTCAGAGTTATCATTGCAGGAAGATTGAAAATATGATCTGTTGAGTTATGTATTCGGCGTCTGGGGATACACCATCTTCCTTGGGAAGATATAAACTTAGTAGATTGATGTGCTGAAGTTCATATAACTTTTCCCAAGATTTATGGCATACAACAAATGGATTAAATAAAAAATTCCCGATCAAAACCTGTGGCGTGAGTGATGACCTGTCTGGGGATATGTTGGCGCCGAGTTGGCCCAATCTAGTTAAATAAATGAGTAATTGGCTAATTTGAATACTGAAAAAGGCAAATGTGCTCATATCTCCTAAACCGTGCGAGATAGAGTGATTTCGTCGAAATTTTCGACCCACAGGGTATGTAAGGAATGTAATCTTTGCAATTTTCAAAAAATTTTCTCCTTCTCAAAAATGGCGGCCATTTTGAATTTTCGAATTTTTGCCAAAAATGGCAAAACACAAATTTGCTTCTATCTCCTTAACCGTGCGAGATAGAGCGATTTCGTCAAAATTTTCGATCCACAGGGTATCTGAGCATTGTACTCTTGGCAATTTTTAAAAAATTTTACCCTCCCCAAAAATGGCGGCCATTTTGAATTTTCGAATTTTTCCCAAAAATGGCAAAACACAAAATTGCTTCTATCTCCTTAACCGTGCGAGATAGAGCAATTTCGTCGAAATTTTCGAGCCACAGGTTATCTCCGAAATGCACTCTCAGCAATTTTCAAAAAAATTTCCACTCCCCAAAAATGGCGACCATTTTGAATTTTCCAATTTTTGCCAAAAATGGCAAAACGCGAATTTGCTTCTATCTCCTTAACCGTGTGAGATAGAGGGATTTCGTCAAAATTTTCGACCCACAGGGTATGTAAGGAATGTACTCTTGGCAATTTTCAAAAATTTCCTCTTCCCACATATGGCGGCCATTTTGAATTTTCGAATTTTTGCCCAAAATGGCAAAACACAAAATTGCTTCTATCTCTTTAACCGTGCGAGATAGAGCGATTTCGTCGAAATTTTCGACCCACGGGGTATCTAAGAAATGTACTCTTGGAAATTTTCAAAAAATTTTCCCCTCCCCACATATGGCGGCCATTTTGAACTTTCGAATTTTTGCCCAAAATGGAAAAACACCAATTTGCCTTAACCGTGCAAAATAGAGTTATTTCGGTGAAATTTTCGACCCATAGGGTATCTAAGAAATGTACTCTTGGCAATTTTCAAAAAATTTTCCTCTTCCCAAAAATGGCTGCCATTTTGAATGTTCAAATTTTTGCCAAAAATAGAAAAACAGAAATTTCTTCTATCTTCTTAACCGTGCAAGATAGAGTGATTTCGTCAAAATTTTCGACCCAACCAATGCAAAAAGGCATAAAGCTGAAAATAATTTACATGTACACTAATAAATATTTAACCATCATTGATATATTTCACAAATGAAACAGGGTCTTGTAAGACTACTGTACAATTTTGGCAAAAGGTTCATCGGGTGGACATTACACATGATAATGTGTGTTCTTCTATGCTATCCTGTTTCTATTCATATGTCGCAGCTACTATCAACAGGGCGTCGTATTTCTAGTTTTACAATGTCTTAAGATGTATTGGGAAACCGTATGTGAAGAGTCTAGATAGCCAGTCAGATTTACCCCCGGACCCCCCCCTTATGGGTTAAACTAGGGTCATAAAATAGCCGATTTTGTGTTTGTGCCTTTTATCTCCTTTATTCTTGTTTTTACAGCTTTAGAATGTATTAAGAGGTATTGGGAAACCTTATGTGAAGAGTCTAGATAGCAGGTCAGATTTACCCCTGGACCCCCCCTTATGGGTCAAACTGGGGTCATAAAATCGCCTATTTTGTGTTTTTGCCTTTTATCACTTTTATTCTTGCTTTTACAACTTTAGAATGTATTAAGAGGTATTGGGAAACCATATGTGAAGAGTCTATTTTATTGCGTTAATATATCTTACCTAGTGGACCAGTGCATTCGTCCGGCGTTGAGCCGGTCCCACCAAACGTTAGAAAAAAACGTCCTGAGCTGGGCTCTGACCGAGACCGGTAGTGTCGTATCCTTTCGCCAGGTGTCCCCTCTGCACCCAGCTCCCCTACTGCACGTGCGCGCGCATGCGCACTTCCTCTTTTTGTTTGGCGCCATTGTGTTTTTTACTCCCAAGAACTTTTACGAAATATTTGTTAAATCGTTTGTGTATTACTGCTTCTTTTCCCCTCATTTGTGGATATTATTGTCTCCCACCGGGCTTTAGCCCGGGAGGGAGATTATGAAATGATGCCTGTGTGTGCGTGCGTGCGTCCGTGCGTGCGTGTGTGCATGCGTGTGTGCGTTAATTAGTCACGCAGATTTCTCCAAAACTACTACAGCTACAGATTTTTTGTAAATTAATTGTCCCAATGAATTTTCACGCCCTCGAAAATTTTTTTTGTTTTATGGACTTAGGCCTAAAGATAAGTGAGTAATAGCTATCTTAGCTACTTGGAGTAAAGGGCTCATAACTCAAAAACTATTGCAGTTACAACTTTTTCTTCAAATATGTTGTTCAGCTACTTTGTCCTTAGCTATAAGATGGTACATAGTTTGGGGTCCCATTGCATGCCATAAGTGAGTAATAGCTATTTTCTTATTTGTAGCAAAATAATGACATAAGTAAATGTCAAATATCTTCAAAAGTATTAAAGTTAGGGAATTCTTTTCAAATATGTTGTTCATCTACTTTTTTTGGGGTGATCTACCACATAGTAAAGTTTCAGATCTGTTGCACATTGGATAGCTGAGTAATAGCTACTTTGAAATTGTGACTGTTGAGTAAATCCATTGTAACTCCAAAACTATTTCAGTTAGAGTATTTTCCTAAAATATGTTATTCAGCTACTTTGTCCTTAACTATAAGATGGCATACAGTTTGGGATTCTATTGCATGCCATAAGTGAGTAATAGTTATTTCCTTATTTGAAGCAAAATAACGACATGAGTAAATTTCAAATATCTTCAAAAGTATTAAAATTAGGGAATTCTTTTCAAATATGTTATTCATCTAGTTTTTGATAAGCTATCACATAGTAAAGTTTCAGACCTGTTGCACATTGGATAGCTGAGTAATAGCTACTTTGAAATTGTGACTGTTGAGTAAATCCATTGTAACTCCAAAACTATTGCAGTTAGAGTATTTTCCTAAAATATGTTATTCAGCTACTTTTTCCTTAACTATAAGATGGCATATAGTTTGCAGTTCTGTTGCATGCCATAAGTGAGTAATAGCTATTTTCTTATTTGTAGCAAAATAACAACATAAGAAAATGTCAAATATCTTCAAAAGTATTCAAGTTAGGGAAATATTTTCAAATATGTTATTCATCTAGTTTTTGATGAGCTATCAGATAGTAAAGCTGCAAACCTGTTGCACACTGGACAGCTGAGTAATAGCTACTTTGAAATTGTGACTGTTGAGTAAATCCATTGTAACTGAAAAACTACTGCAGTTACAGGATTTTCCTAAAATAATTTGTTCAGCTACTTTTTCCTTAACTATAAGATGGCATATCGTTTGGGGTTCCATTGCATGTCATAAGTGAGCAATAGCTATTTTCTTATTTGTAGCAAAATTATGATGGAAATAAATGTCAAATACCTTCACAAGTACCAAAGTTAGGCAAATCTTTTCATTTATTATTCATCTAGTTTTTCAAAAGCTTACTTTCCTGTGTCCTTTATATTTTTGTTGCTTTTGCAGATGTAGGTCAATAGCTAAGTGAGTAGATAGCTGAGCAAGAGCTACTAAAATGAGTAAATGTCTTTTATCTCTAAAAGTATTATAGGTAGGCAATTTCTTCTAAATAAGTCATTCGCCTACTTTTGGGTGATCTACCACATAGTGAAGTTGCACAACTGTAGCTCTTTGGATAGCTGAGTAATAGCTACCAAAATGAGTAAATGTCTTTTATCTCTAAAAATATTACACATAGGCAATTTCTTCTAAATAAGTCATTCACCTACTTTTGTGTGATCTACCACATAGTGAAGTTGCAGAACTGTAGCTCTTTGGATAGGTGAGTAATAGCTACTAAAATGAGTAAATGTCTTTTATCTCTAAAAGTTTTACAGATACACAATTTCTTCTAAATAACTCATTCACCTACTTTTGGGTGATCTACCACATAGTGAAGTTGCAGAACTGTAGCTCTTTGGATAACTGAGTAATAGCTACTAAAATGAGTAAATGTCTTTTATCTCTAAAAGTATTACAGGTAGGCAATTTCTTCTCAATAAGTCATTCACCTACTTTTGTGTGATCTACCACATATTGAAGTTGCAGAACTGTATCTCTTTGGATAGCAGAGTAATAGCTACTAAAATGAGTAAATGTCTTTTATCTCTAAAAGTATTACAGGTAGGCAATTTCTTCTAATAAGTCATTCACCTACTTTTGCGTGATCTACCACATAGTGAAGTTGCAGAACTGTAGCTCTTTGGATAGCTGAGTAATAGCTACTAAAATGAGTAAATGTCTTTTATCTCTAAAAGTATTACAGGTAGGCAATTTCTTCTAAATAAGTCATTCACCTACTTTTGGGTGATCTACCACATAGTGAAGTTGCAAAACTGTAGCTCTTTGGATAACTGAGTAATAGCTACTAAAATGAGCAAATGTCTTTTATCTCTAAAAGTATTACAGGTAGACAATTTCTTCTAAATAAGTCATTCACATACTTTTGGGTGATCTACCACATAGTGAAGTTGCAGAACTCTAGCTCTTTGGATAGCTGAGTAATAGCTACTAAAATGAGTAAATGTCTTTTATCTCTAAAAGTATTACAGGTAGGCAATTTCTTCTAAATAAGTCATTCACGTACTTTTGGGTGATCTACCACATACTTAAGTTGCAGAACTGTATCTCTTTGGATAGCTGAGTAATAGCTACTAAAATGAATAAATGTATTTTATCTCTAAAAGTATTACAGGTAGGCAATTTCTTCTAAATAAGTCATTCACGTACTTTTGGGTGATCTACCACATAGTGAAGTTGCAGAACTGTAGCTCTTTGGATAGCTGAATAATAGCTACTAAAATGAGTAAATGTCTTTTATCTCCAAAAGTATTACAGGTAGGCAATTTCTTCTAAATAAGTCATTCACCTACTTTTGTGTGATCTACCACATAGTGAAGTTGCAGAACTGTAGCTCTTTGGATAGCTGAGTAATAGCTACTAAAATGAGTAAATTTCTTTTATCTCTAAAAGTATTACAGGTAGACAATTTCTTCTAAATAAGTCAATCACCTACTTTTGGGTGATCTACCACATAGTGAAGTTGCAGAACTGTAGCTCTTTGGATAGCTGAATAATAGCTACTAAAATGAGTAAATGTCTTTTATCTCTAAAAGTATTACAGGTAGGCAATTTCTTCTAAATAAGTCATGCACCTACTTTTGGGTGATCTACCACATAGTGAAGTTGCAGAACTGTAGTTCTTTGGATAGCTGAGTAATAGCTACTAAAATGAGTAAATGTCTTTTATCTCTAAAAGTATTACAGGTAGACAATTTCTTCTAAATAAGTCATTCACCTACTTTTGGCTGATCTACCACATAGTGAAGTTGCAGAACTGTAGCTCTTTGGATAGGTGAGTAATAGCTACCAAAATGAGTAAATGTCTTTTATCTCTAAAAGTATTACAGGTAGGCAATTTCTTCTAAATAAGTCATTTACCTACTTTTGGGTGATCTACCACATAGTGAAGTTGCAGAACTGTAGCTCTCTGGATAACTGAGTAATAGCTACTAAAATGAGTAAATGTCTTTTATCTCTAAAAGTATTACAGGTAGGCAATTTCTTCTAAATAAGTCATTCACCTACTTTTGGGTGATCTAGCACATAGTGAAGTTGCAGAACTGTAGCTCTTTGGACAGCTGAGTAATAGCTACTAAATGCTAAAAGTATTACAGGTAGGCAATTTCTTCTAAATAAGTCATTTACCTACTTTTGGGTGATCTACCACATAGTGAAGTTGCAGAACTGTAGCTCTTTGGATAGCTGAGTAATAGCTACTAAAATGAGTAAATGTCTTTTATCTCTAAAAGTATTACAGGTAGGCAATTTCTTCTAAATAAGTCATTCACGTACTTTTGGGTGATCTACCACATACATAAGTTGCAGAACTGTATCTCTTTGGATAGCTGAGTAATAGCTACTAAAATGAATAAATGTATTTTATCTCTAAAAGTATTACAGGTAGGCAATTTCTTCTAAATAAGTCATTCACGTACTTTTGGGTGATCTACCACATAGTGAAGTTGCAGAACTGTAGCTCTTTGGATAGCTGAATAATAGCTACTAAAATGAGTAAATGTCTTTTATCTCCAAAAGTATTACAGGTAGGCAATTTCTTCTAAATAAGTCATTCACCTACTTTTGTGTGATCTACCACTTAGTGAAGTTGCAGAACTGTAGCTCTTTGGATAGCTGAGTAATAGCTACTAAAATGAGTAAATTTCTTTTATCTCTAAAAGTATTACAGGTAGGCAATTTCTTCTAAATAAGTCATTCACCTACTTTTGTGTGATCTGCCACATAGTGAAGTTGCAGAACTGTAGCTCTTTGGATAGCTGAGTAATAGCTACTAAAATGAGTAAATGTCTTTTATCTCTAAAGTATTACAGGTAGGCAATTTCTTCTAAATAAGTCATTCCCGTACTTTTGGGTGATCTACCACATACTTAAGTTGCAGAACTGTATCTCTTTGGATAGCTGAGTAATAGCTACTAAAATGAATAAATGTATTTTATCTCTAAAAGTATTACAGGTAGGCAATTTCTTCTAAATAAGTCATTCACGTACTTTTGGGTGATCTACCACATAGTGAAGTTGCAGAACTGTAGCTCTTTGGATAGCTGAATAATAGCTACTAAAATGAGTAAATGTCTTTTATCTCCAAAAGTATTACAGGTAGGCAATTTCTTCTAAATAAGTCATTCACCTACTTTTGTGTGATCTACCACATAGTGAAGTTGCAGAACTGTAGCTCTTTGGATAGCTGAGTAATAGCTACTAAAATGAGTAAATTTCTTTTATCTCTAAAAGTATTACAGGTAGACAATTTCTTCTAAATAAGTCAATCACCTACTTTTGGGTGATCTACCACATAGTGAAGTTGCAGAACTGTAGCTCTTTGGATAGCTGAATAATAGCTACTAAAATGAGTAAATGTCTTTTATCTCTAAAAGTATTACAGGTAGGCAATTTCTTCTAAATAAGTCATGCACCTACTTTTGGGTGATCTACCACATAGTGAAGTTGCAGAACTGTAGTTCTTTGGATAGCTGAGTAATAGCTACTAAAATGAGTAAATGTCTTTTATCTCTAAAAGTATTACAGGTAGACAATTTCTTCTAAATAAGTCATTCACCTACTTTTGGCTGATCTACCACATAGTGAAGTTGCAGAACTGTAGCTCTTTGGATAGGTGAGTAATAGCTACCAAAATGAGTAAATGTCTTTTATCTCTAAAAGTATTACAGGTAGGCAATTTCTTCTAAATAAGTCATTTACCTACTTTTGGGTGATCTACCACATAGTGAAGTTGCAGAACTGTAGCTCTCTGGATAACTGAGTAATAGCTACTAAAATGAGTAAATGTCTTTTATCTCTAAAAGTATTACAGGTAGGCAATTTCTTCTAAATAAGTCATTCACCTACTTTTGGGTGATCTAGCACATAGTGAAGTTGCAGAACTGTAGCTCTTTGGACAGCTGAGTAATAGCTACTAAATGCTAAAAGTATTACAGGTAGGCAATTTCTTCTAAATAAGTCATTTACCTACTTTTGGGTGATCTACCACATAGTGAAGTTGCAGAACTGTAGCTCTTTGGATAGCTGAGTAATAGCTACTAAAATGAGTAAATGTCTTTTATCTCTAAAAGTATTACAGGTAGGCAATTTCTTCTAAATAAGTCATTCACGTACTTTTGGGTGATCTACCACATACATAAGTTGCAGAACTGTATCTCTTTGGATAGCTGAGTAATAGCTACTAAAATGAATAAATGTATTTTATCTCTAAAAGTATTACAGGTAGGCAATTTCTTCTAAATAAGTCATTCACGTACTTTTGGGTGATCTACCACATAGTGAAGTTGCAGAACTGTAGCTCTTTGGATAGCTGAATAATAGCTACTAAAATGAGTAAATGTCTTTTATCTCCAAAAGTATTACAGGTAGGCAATTTCTTCTAAATAAGTCATTCACCTACTTTTGTGTGATCTACCACTTAGTGAAGTTGCAGAACTGTAGCTCTTTGGATAGCTGAGTAATAGCTACTAAAATGAGTAAATTTCTTTTATCTCTAAAAGTATTACAGGTAGACAATTTCTTCTAAATAAGTCAATCACCTACTTTTGGGTGATCTACCACATAGTGAAGTTGCAGAACTGTAGCTCTTTGGATAGCTGAATAATAGCTACTAAAATGAGTAAATGTCTTTTATCTCTAAAAGTATTACAGGTAGGCAATTTCTTCTAAATAAGTCATGCACCTACTTTTGGGTGATCTACCACATAGTGAAGTTGCAGAACTGTAGCTCTTTGGATAGGTGAGTAATAGCTACTAAAATCAGTAAATGTCTTTTATCTCTAAAAGTATTACAGGTAGGCAATTTCTTCTAAATAAGTCATTTACCTACTTTTGGGTGATCTACCACATAGTGAAGTTGCAGAACTGTAGCTCTTTGGATAGCTGAGTAATAGCTACTAAAATGAGTAAATGTCTTTTATCTCTAAAAGTATTACAGGTAGGCAATTTTTTCTAAATAAGTCATTCACCTACTTTTGTGTGATCTACCACATAGTGAAGTTGCAGAATTCTAGCTCTTTGGATAACTGAGTAATAGCTACTAAAATGAGTAAATTTCTTTTATCTCTAAAAGTATTACAGGTAGGCAATTTCTTCTAAATAAGTCATTCACCTACTTTTGTGTGATCTACCACATATTGAAGTTGCAGAACTGTGTCTCTTTGGATAGCTGAGTAATAGCTACTAAAATGAGTAAATGTCTTTTATCTCTAAAAGTATTACAGGTAGGCAATTTCTTCTAAATAAGTCATTCACCTACTTTTGGGTGATCTACCACATAGGGAAGTTGCAGAGCTGTAGCTCTTTGGATGGCAGAGTAATAGCCACTAAAATAAGTAAATATCTTTTATCTCTAAAAGTGTTACAGATAAGCAATTTCTTGTAAATACGTCCTTACCTACTTTGGGTTGATCTACTGTATAATAAAGTTGTAGAACTGTAGCTCTTTGGATGGCAGAGTAATAGCTACTAAAGTGAGTAAATGCCTTTTGTCTTTAAAAGTATTGCAATCAAACATTAAACTTGTTGTCACTTCTACATGTGCCTCCATCTCACAAGAAAATTTATATTCCACTATCTTTAGTACACTAATTTATATGGCGGGAGATAAATGCATGTGTCAGAATGCTTGTTCTGCTGTGATCTGCCCCCTCCCCACTCCCCTCACTCAAATAAAAATGCATATGACAGAAGGATTGCCTCTATGTATGGGGGGTGGGGGGAAGTGAGATGGGGAAGTGAGATTATGTGTATGTTGTAAGTCTGACTTCCCCCCCCATTCAAACAAAGAGGAGAATATGTGTGCAATGTGATAAGGTCTCTAATATTTCTTTTTATTACATTATATTAATTTACAACATTTACATCAACTTTTGCTTAGTATAATGGATTTAATGGAAAGAGGAGAATAGTGTGCAATGTGATAAGGTCTCTAATATTTCTTTTTATTACATTACATTAATTTACAACATTTACATCAACTTTTGCTTAGTATAATGGATTTACATAAAAAATCCCACCATAAAAAACACCACCATTGAAAAGCCCACTGATTTTGGAAAATCCATAAAAAACCCCACCCTCAAAATTTCTGGGGGCATAAAAAACCCACTGTAACAAAATTGATCATTTTAGGAGACAATACAATACACTGATGGATTGTTTGGATTTCATGAGAGAAAGTAAGTATATTGTATATTGTTTCTTTGTTTTGTTTCACAGGTGATTCAGTGGTGAATGTAATTAAACAGACAAACCTTATGTTGCATGTGCTGGTCAATGGGAAGTCCTTCCATGTTTAATCCTTCAATAGATTGACTGGAAATAGTGGATTACTAAGATAAACAATTGAGTCTTGGTATATGACCAATGTATGTGGCTTCTTGTGAAAAACAAACAATTTTAAGGGTGGGTTTTTTTAAGGGCTGTCCAAAAACAGTGGGGGTTTTTATGGTGGGTTTTTTAATGATCCCTGGTATAATGACCTACTAAATTAATTTGTAACTTGTTTTTTTCTTGTAAGCAATAACTCTGAAGCAAAATCATTAACTTTTGAACAAAAAGTCTTAAGCGCTTTGGTTCACTGGATTTTATTAGTGTTTTTGTTAAGTTTTTAGTTGAAGCACAATCAGTAATTTTAAACAATAGTTCTTAAGGATCTTAGTCCACTGCATTTAATTAGTGTTTTATACGTAAGTCTGATACTAATGACATTTTGAACAGAAATGTCTGTGGTCAATGTACCCTTTCACTTGAGACCTCTTCTTCGAGAACATTCCCAAAGAATGTAGGACATACAGAATCCGAGAAAAAAATGCCTCCTGGAAAAAATGCCTCCCAGAAAAAATGCCTCCTGGAAAAATGCCTCCTGGAAAAATCCCTCCTAGAAAGAATGCCTCCTGAATATTTTGTGACTAGTAAAAAATGCCTACTGAGAAAAAAAAAGTTATTTAAACTTGTAAACATGTTACATATGAAAACTATAACATATAATATCAAAAACATGTTAATTTCAAATATATACAGTCAAAATAAGAATGTACAATATCACAAAGTACAAATTACAAATATCTTCTTGAAAGGGTATCCCTTCAGCTGTACTCTGGACCTGTTTAAAAGCAGGATGTATGGCTGTGAGGTTTCTTGATGAAATAGTTGTGGCCTTTATGGCTTACAATATGCATTCTTATCAAATTACAACATAAATTATCCCCTCTGTAAGGAGTTGATCACAGTTAGGAGGGGCAGAAATGTAATTACAAGAAAAACACGCCAACTGTCATGATGGAAACCAGGGATGAGCAGCCAGCCAAAAGAGTGAGAAGCACCAGCAAAACCTTACAAGAGAAACTTACATACCTTTGTACAGCTAAGCAAAATGGGTAAAAGACTGTGAATTTTTGACAGGCTTTGGCGACTATAAGACTCCAGTGGAAAAATGAAGATGCCTCTGAAGTTGTAATGTGAACCTGTAGTGTTATAATACTTGAAATAACTTTTTTTTCTTAGGAGGCATTTTTCCTAGTCACAAAATATTCAGGAGGCATTCTTTCTAGGAGGCATATTTTCCAGGAGGCATTTTTTCCGCGCACCGGACATACATTCTTTCTAGAAGTAAATTTCACACCTACAATTTCTCTTCTGCCAAGCTGTGGTCGTTCTTTCATTTGTTAAATATAGTAACATACACAATGCAATAAAGTTCACATTTTCTATTCCTTATGATGCCTATGTTGACATCTTTTACGGATTACTTCGCACTTTTTCATCAGGACCCCTTCATTTTTGTCGGCAAAAACCTTTTTCTAGTTTTACTTGAATCTTGGTTGTTACACCTTTGGGTGTCTTTTGATGTAGATTAAGCACTGTTAAAGTTATATTAGAATTCATTAACCATTTTACTTTTGCAACTTCCCATTGTAACAGATGGTATTGCATCAAGTGAGCCACAGGTTTTGCCCCAACTCCACATAAAAGCATGTATTGCCACATCTGTATGTATGGGTAATATTCAAAACATTCAAACCATAATTGTATCCCCGGCGCGAAGCGGGGATACTATGGATTCATCATCGTCGTCGTCCACGCCCATGTCCGCAGAGATTTCTTGTTAGCGACCTACAGTCCACATTTCTTTCTAGATTTCTTTCATGTTTGGCAGGTGGCTTGATATGGTGGAGGACTCGCCATTTAGTTTTTAGTTCACTGAATTGTCTTGTTTTAGTACTTAATCTTTTTACTTGCAGTTTCTTTCTCTTAGATGTTATTGTCTCTACTTAAACATTATTTGGACACTGTCACTGCTCTGAAAGTATCCCAATCTGTGTACTGTTTCACTGCTTCTATATCTCATGGTGTTGAAAATATTTCCCCAGGCTGTGGGTTACGGGCATCTCTGATGCTATTTTTGATCTTGTTTGGGGTCAGTTTTTACAAACTAAAATTGCAGCCCAGTACCTCATTGCATGGCTGAGTAATAGCTCTTTTGAGATATGTTTTTTTCTACTTTCACTGGCACTCTGAATATGAGGTCACTTTTGTGACCCTAACATGATCCTTTCAGGAGAATTTCTCTTCAACCAATAACATTTACCTCTTCACATTGGTCCTTTAACATTTCATATAGAATTGCAAACTGTAGGGAGGCTCTGTTTTTGTGTACAAAAACTATTGTTTAATTTATGAGTTTTTAATGCATTAAAATTCATGAAATCATGCCCTAAATCACTTATAACTTGAAAAGTATTGCATTTAGAGCATTTTGTTTAAATATGTTATTCGTCTGTTTTTGGGTCAACTATAAAATAGTGAAATTGTAGACCTGTAGGTCATTGCATAGATGAGCAATAGCTACTTTGAGGATCTAACTATTGAGTAAATCAGTTGTAATTTGAAAACTTACAAAACTTAATGTTAACTATATATATGATTAAGATTGTTGAAAGAGTACTGTTTGTTAAGATGGCCATGGATTTGTTTCCAACCACCTGAGGAGAGATAAAATAGGTTTGAGGGTTACATTTTTGTGTCAATAAAAATGAAAAAAAAAACAGTTTACCAAAACAGTTTAAAAAAATAAAAAGTCACTGGCCATTTGTCCTACCCCCAAAAAAGTCACTGGCCAAATGTCCACCGGCTAAACATCTGCTGGTCAAATGTCCCCCATCCAAACATCCACTGGCAAAATGTCCCAGATTCCACCTTAGCAGTTAACTTTGTACTTCTGATTACTATTTGCAGTGCACAACTTTTGTGTCCTTTTCTACTTTCATTTGTAGTCTGTGTAAGCTCAAAGCACAAAGTCAGCTGACACAGAGCCTGTTGATGGGCAATGATTGCTTGTTGTTTTAATTTACTTGAAATTCATTATCTTTTTGCAGGATGATGCATAAATAACTTCATTATGGATGGTGGTCGACCAGTTGTTAAGCGAATTTTGAGATCTGCATCAAATTCTTTAAAGCGCAAAAGTACTTTAGCTTCAGCCACAGAGAAGGTTTGTATTCATATGTGAACAAGTGTTAAAAGCTTCGGCATTGAATAGATTTTTGACTTCATCTGCAATCATTACTGGGTACAACACAGCCTTTTTACAAATTGGTGATCACACATTTTCAAGTTGTATTTGGGATTTCTTAAAATTGAAGCTTGTTGATGCAATAAACAACTTTCAAATTTTGTATATTTATAATTAGAAATATTCTAAAAATAGTTGCACTTAAATCTTTGAAATTAAGGTTGTTTGAACTTTATTTTTAATATGCTATTTTTATTATCTCCCGCCAGGCTTTAGCCCGGGAGGGAGATTATGAAATGATGCCTGTGTGTGCGTTCGTGTGTTTGTGCGTGCGTTAGTTAGTCACGCAGATTTCTCCAAAACTATTACAGCTACAGATTTTTTGTAAATTAATTGTCCCAATGAATTTTCACGCCCTCGAAAATTTTTTTGGTTTTATGTACTTGGGCCTAAAGATAAGTGAGTAATAGCAATCTTAGCTACTTGGAGTAAAGGGCTCACAACTCAAAAACTATTGCAGTTACAACTTTTGCTTCAAATATGTTGTTCAGCTACTTTGTTCTTAGCTATAAGATGGTACATAGTTTGGGGTCCCATTGCATGCCATAAGTGAGTAATAGCTATTTTCTTATTTGTAGCAAAATAATGACATCAGTAAATGTCAAATATCTTCAAAAGTATTCAAGTTAGGGAATTCTTTTCAAATATGTTATTCATCTAGTTTTTGATAAGCTATCACATAGTAAAGTTTCAGATCTGTTGCACATTGGATAGCTGAGTAATAGCTACTTTGAAATTCTACAGTTGAGTAAATCCATTGTAACTCCAAAACTAGTGCAGTTAGAGTATTTTCATAAAATATGTTATTCAGCTACTTTGTCCTTAACTATAAGATGGCATACAGTTTGGGATTCTATTGCATGCCATAAGTGAGTAATAGCTATTTCCTTATTTGAAGCAAAATAACGACTTGAGTAAATTTCAAATATCTTCAAAAGTATTAAAATTAGGGAATTCTTTTCAAATATGTTATTCATCTAGTTTTTGGTAAGCTATGACATAGTAAAGTTTCAGACCTGTTGCACATTGGATAGCTGAGTAATAGCTACTTTGAAATTGTGACTGTTGAGTAAATCCATTGTAACTCCAAAACTATTGCAGTTAGAGTATTTTCCTAAAATATGTTATTCGGGTACTTTTTCCTTAACTATAAGATGGCATATAGTTTGGGGTTCTGTTGCATGCCATAAGTGAGTAATAGCTATTTTCTTATTTGTAGCAAAATAACAACATAAGTAAATTTCAAATATCTTTAAAAGTATTCAAGTTAGGGAAATATTTTCAAATATGTTATTCATCTAGTTTTTGATGAGCTATCAGATAGTAAAGCTGCAAACCTGTTGCACATTGGACAGCTGAGTAATAGCTACTTTGAAATTGTGACTGTTGAGTAAATCCATTGTAACTGAAAAACTACTGCAGTTACAGGATTTTCCTAAAATAATTTGTTCAGCTACTTTTTCCTTAACTATAAGATGGCATATCGTTTGGGGTTCCATTGCCTGTCATAAGTGAGCAATAGCTATTTTCTTATTTGTAGCAAAATTATGGTGGAAATAAATGTCAAATACCTTCACAAGTACCAAAGTTAGGCAAATCTTTTCATTTGTTATTCATCTAGTTTTTCAAAAGCTTACTTTCCTGTATCCTTGTTGCTTTTGCAGATGTAGGTCAATAGCTAAGTGAGTAGATAGCTGAGCAAGAGCTACTAAAATGAGTAAATGTCTTTTATCTCTAAAAGTATTATAGGTAGGCAATTTCTTCTAAATAAGTCATTCACCTACTTTTGGGTGATCTACCACATAGTGAAGTTGCACAACTGTAGCTCTTTGGATAGTTGAGTAATAGCTACCAAAATGAGTAAATGTCTTTTATCTCTAAAAATATTACACATAGGCAATTTCTTCTAAATAAGTCATTCACCTACTTTTGTGTGATCTACCACATAGTGAAGTTGCAGAACTGTAGCTCTTTGGATAGCTGAGTAATAGCTACTAAAATGAGTAAATGTCTTTTATCTCTAAAAGTATTACAGGTAGGCAATTTCTTCTAAATAAGTCATTCACCTACTTTTGGGTGATCTACCACATAGTGAAGTTGCAGAACTGTGTCTCTTTGGATAGCTGATTAATAGCTACCAAAATGAGTAATTGTCTTTTATCTCTAAAAATATTACACATAGGCAATTTCTTCTAAATAAGTCATTCACCTACTTTTGTGTGATCTACCACATAGTGAAGTTGCAGAACTGTAGCTCTTTGGATAGCTGAGTAATAGCTACTAAAATGAGTAAATGTCTTTTATCTCTAAAAGTATTACAGGTAGGCAATTTCTTCTAAATAAGTCATTCACCTACTTTTGTGTGATCTGCCACATAGTGAAGTTGCAGAACTGTAGCTCTTTGGATAGCTGAGTAATAGCTACTAAAATGAGTAAATGTCTTTTATCTCTAAAGTATTACAGGTAGGCAATTTCTTCTAAATAAGTCATTCCCGTACTTTTGGGTGATCTACCACATAGTGAGGTTGCAGAACTGTAGCTCTTTGGATAGCTGAGTAATAGCTACTAAAATGAGTAAATGTCTTTTATCTCTAAAGTATTACAGGTAGGCAATTTCTTCTAAATAAGTCATTCACGTACTTTTGGGTGATCTACCACATAGTGAAGTTGCAGAACTGTAGCTCTTTGGATAGCTGAGTAATAGCTACTAAAATGAGTAAATGCCTTTTATCTCTAAAAGTATTACAGGTAGGCAATTTCTTCTAAATAAGTCATTCACCTACTTTTGTGTGATCTACCACATAGTGAAGTTGCAGAACTGTAGCTCTTTGGATAGCTGAGTAATAGCTACTAAAATGAGTAAATGTCTTTTATCTCTAAAAGTATTACAGGTAGGCAATTTCTTCTAAATAAGTCATTCACATACTTTTGGGTGATCTACCACTTAGTGAAGTTGCAGAACTGTAGCTCTTTGGATAGCTGAGTAATACCTACTAAAATGAGTAAATGTCTTTTATCTCTAAAGTATTACAGGTAGGCAATTTCTTCTAAATAAGTCATTCACGTACTTTTGGGTGATCTACCACATAGTGAGGTTGCAGAACTGTAGCTCTTTGGATAGCTGAGTAATAGCTACTAAAATGAGTAAATGTCTTTTATCTCTAAAGTATTACAGGTAGGCAATTTCTTCTAAATAAATCATTCACCTACTTTTGGGTGATCTACCACATAGTGAAGTTGCAGAACTGTAGCTCTTTGGATAGCTGAGTAATAGCTACTAAAATGAGTAAATGTATTTTATCTCTAAAAGTATTACAGGTAGGCAATTTCTTCTAAATAAGTCATTCACCTACTTTTGGGTGATCTACCACATAGTGAAGTTGCAGAACTGTAGCTCTTTGGATGGCAGAGTAATAGCCACTAAAATAAGTAAATATCTTTTGTCTCTAAAAGTGTTACAGATAGGCAATTTCTCCTAAATATGTTCTTACCTACTTTGGGTTGATCTACTGCATAATAGAGTTGCAGAACTGTAGCTCTTTGGATGGCAGAGTAATAGCTATTAAAGTGAGTAAATGCCTTTTGTCTTTAAAAGTATTGCAATCAAACATTAAACTTGTTGTCACTTCTACATGTGCCTCCATCTCACAAGAAAATTTATATTCCACTATCTTTAGTACATCTAATTTATACGGCGGGAGATAAATGCATGCGTCAGAATGCTTGTTTATGTAAATATAATGAAACCTACTTTACCATCAAATGTGTGCTATAGATCAATGGAAAGGTATTCAAACCAGGGCTGCAAGTGAGCCCGAAAATGCGCCTCGATTCCTCGTTTTGGAAGAATCGACTCGGACTCTGTTAATCACTTGATTATCGCCCACGAAATAAACTGCTTCATATTTTGACATATCCCGCCTTATAAAATGGTTACAAGGCACACAACAGGAAAGAATTTTGATAATTTATTGAATTTTGGGAAAAAGATGCATTTATAATGCAAAATATAGGAAACTTTAACCATCTTTACATTGCGAGATTTGAGGCGTCTTTGAAATACGTTATAATAAAATGCCATCTTATAAAACATTGTTACACAAAGAATTAAAGTTTGCAAATACTTAAAATTTAAAATACTGAAACGGAAATACCTTATATTAGTAAAATATATGAATATATTCATATATTTAAAGAAAAAAAAATTGAATTTTGTAGTAGATGTTCCGTGTATGTTTAGTTGTTTTCGAAGACCCGGTTCACTTTTCTTGCCTCGAGTCTTGAACTGAATCGTTCGTTTCCGAGTAACCGAAGAATCGTTGCAGCCCTAATTCCAACAGCATGTTGACTCATTGTATCCCCGGACGAAAGTCGGGGATACTTAGGATTCAATACGGTCACGCCGCCGCCGCAGAGATTTCCTTTTGGACGCGATAACTTAAAAAAATATTTTAGTTAGAACTTTCAAATTTGGTATGTGGGTATATATGGGCAATGCCACGAACGCTATTGTTTTGTGACCTTGACCTTCAATCTCAAGGTCACTGGTGGCCTCTTAAGAGGTCAGATTTTGGCCATTTTTTCACTTTTTGGCCCAGTTCTCCTATACAGAAAGTCAGATCATCCTATGGCTGGTATATATAATACATATATATGTCCTCTGTAAGCATGCAGAAATTTGACCTTGAAGTTCTTCATTGAAGGTCATCCACTGACCGCCAAAGTACCTGACCGAGAGTCATTTTTGACCTTTTTGGAGATATTTTCACACTTAATGCTGACTATATTGCATGGAAACTACTCTGGTAGGTTTGAGTAACAAATGATCATGATAAAGATTTCAAAAGCCTAAGCATAGATTAATGGTATAAAGCTGCTCAGGGGGGATTAAGTTGTTAAAATACAAAAAGGTGTCAGCAACAAATATACAAATAACAAATACTTCTTTGTGCTGTAAATGTTCAGTGACTTACATATGTTTTATACAACAATAAATGTAAAATAAAAAAAAATTAATACTTTTTGTCCGGATATGCAATACTTTTTGTCCAGATACTTTTTGTGCTACTCATTTTAAGGTCAATACTTTTTGTCCAGATACTTTTTGTCCTAAAATCACTTTTTTCGTGGCCACAACATGGTCAATAACTTGGAGGTGTATCTTTATAGGTAAATCAGTAATAACTATTTTCAGCTTTTCAGCACTTACTTAATGAGTGGGTGGCTCATACCTTTAAAATTCTTGCAGCTTCGGAATTTCTTTCGAACATGCTGTTCAATTACCATTTACTGTACTTCTGTACAGCACTTTCCCTGATAATTATGCTTTCCTCTCATTATTACCTTCACAACTCAAAAACACTCAGTCAGCTGACACAGTGCCCGTTCACGGGCACTCTACTCTTCCACTGATTTGTGAGGATATTCCTGTACATTTACAGCTATATAAGAGGTTTAACAAATATATGTTTAACCTCACAAGAAATAGTAATCCTTTGCTTAGGTTGTGTTTAGCATTGGCATTAAATGGCAGTACGTCTAATGTGAGTAAGAATTTAAATTTAATTTCACAAGATTTAGGATGTATTAGAGAGTTCTTTTGCTCTTCCCCAGGTTGTTTCAAGCAGTTGTTGAACATTTATGAATCCTCCTTGTACAATGAACAGGATAGGCTAATAACTGGAAATATCAAAGATTTAATATATATAAGAGATGCAAAGTGTACTAGATTTACTGAATCAGAAATTAATTTTATGCTTAAGCATTTATGTACAGAGTAATGTTTCTCGTTTTGTGTTATGAAGTTTTTTTTGTGCTTGTGTGTTTGTTTGTAATGAAAATTGTTTTTTTTTTTTTTTTATGTACAGAGTAATGTTTCTCTTTTATAGTATGGAGTTTTTTTGTGTGTGTGTTTGTTTGTTTGTAATGAAAATTTTTTTTTTTTTTCTAACTTTCTGTCTGTGCCCTGAGCACGATATATATGAATAAATAAATAAAACAAATTGGATACACCACACCAAGATACCTGTAGAAATATGATACACTAACTGGTTGAAACCATCAAATTATCCAAAAATTTGTCGTGGCTGATAGCAAGGGGCACCTTTGCGGTGTCCATGCACAAACTGGAGGATGAAACACTTACATGGAACGATAGAGCATTAGCAGAGAATAGGGTTACATATTCCCAGTCAGCCGTTTTTAGTTGGTCCGTAACGACCCTTAAACCTGTGCAACAGCCCTCACCCATGGGAAAACGCCTAGTTACCCCACAGCCCTTAAGGGCTGTCGGGGCATTGTTTTCACCCATGGTGTCCGGATGGGCGGGCGGGCGGTCGGTCGGGTGGGCGGGCGGCGGGAAGAAGTTTGTCCGGCCTGTATCTCAGAAACCATAAGGTGTAGGAAGTTGATACTTGGTAGAGACATTGGATCATAATTTTATGATTCCTTGTACCCCTAGTAGTCAGGACTCTTCTGGAAAAAAATTTGAATTATGTCCACCCCACTGGGGGGGTGGGGGGGGTGGACATATTATTTTTGCTTTTCCGGCATCTGCCGTCCGGCGTCCACCGTCCGTCACGCTTGATTTTCGGTCATTTCAAGGAAAGGTATTTATCCTATCTTTACCAAATTTGGTATGGATATTTATTGGGTTAATAGCTTGCATGAGTAATAGCTACTGAGCTACGTTTGTGTACTTCTTTTGTTTCCGGGCATTTTAAGGAAAAATATTTGACATATCTTTACCAAATGTGGTATGAGCAATAGTTAGGTGAATAGCTTGCTGGGGATTGCTTTTAGTGATAATAGCTATATAACTGACTGAGTAATAGCTACTGTGCTTTTTAGCTATTATGCTATTTTGAGTTGACTTTTTTCTGGACATTTTAATGAAACAATGATTTCTATCTTCACAAAAATTTATATGAAGGATAATTGGGTCAATAGTTGGGCCAGGATAGGTGTTGGTCGATGATAGCTTTGTAGCTATCTGAGTAATAGCTGCTTTGCTACTTTGATCCTATTCTGAATTGCATTTCTGTTTTCACTTTAAAGGAAACATATTTAACTCATCTTTATAAATTACAATTGAGTGTGAAGGTTTATAGGGCCAGTTGCTTGCTTGGTATTGTTGTTGATGGTAATAGCTTTAACCTGAGTAATAGCTACACAGCAAAAAACATAAATATGTCTATCTCCTAAACCGTGTGAGATAGAGCGATTTCATCAAAATTTTTGACCCACAGGGTATCTAAGCAAGGTACTCTTGGAAATTTTCAAAAAATTTACCTCTCCCAAAATTGGCAGCCATTACCCACATGGTATCTAAGCAATTTACTCTTGCCAATTTTCAAAACATTTTCCTCTCCCTAAAAATGATGGAAATTCAAATTTTCGCCAAAAATGGAAAACCACAAATTTGCTTCTATCTCCTTAACCGTGTGAGATAGAGGGATTTCGTCGAAATTTTCGACCCCCAGGGTGTCCTGAGTCTACTGACCACTTTTCACAGAAATCACTTTCCAGCCACTTTTGGTGGCCATCTTGGATTTCTGCGTGAAACGTAGAAACACTTATCTTGCAAATGGTGCGAAATTTTGATGAAATTTTTGGCCCGCAGGGTATATGAAGAGTCTACTGGCAACTAAAAGCAAAACTCGCTTTCCCGCTACTTTTGGGGGTCATCTTGAATTTCTGCTAAAAATGCAAAAGTGCATTTATCTCGGAAACGGTGCAAGATACAGCGGTTTCGACAAAATTTTTGACCCGCAGGGTATATGCAGATTCTACTGGCGACTTCGCAAAAAATCGCTTTCCCGCCACTTTTAGCGGCATCTTTAATTTCTGTGTAAAATATAAAAGCGCATTTATCTTGGAAACGGTGCGAGATAGAGCGATTTTGACAAAATCTTGGTCCCGCAGGGTATCTGCAGAGTCGACTAACGACTTCTCGCAAAAATTGCTTTCCTGCTACTTTTGGCAGCCATCTTAAATTTCTGTGTAAAGCGCAAAAACGCATTTATCTCAGAAACGTTGCGAGATAGAGCAATTTCAACAAAATTTTGGATCCGCAGGGAACCTGCAGAGTGTACTGGCGACATTTTGCAAAAATCACTTTCCCGCCATTTTTATGTCATCTGACTTGTCAGTCAGCCGACATTATGGCATCACTCTGCGGCAAGTACGTACGCGTTTGTTTTAAAAGATAGCTTATCTACCTAGCATGAAAAATTGTTCAAGGCATGTAGATCTGTTTGTTCGTCTGTTTGCTAGAGCCATTATAAGTGAGGTACCCCCCACCCTAAGTATGAAAATTTTAACACTTATCACCATTTTCTCAGGGACTATTGCAGGGATTTCTGTAATATCTTGCACATATGTACTAGGTCACAAGTAGATTCCCTTGTGTGAGTGTCAGACCTGGATGTTTCTTAATTATTTTTTTATGAATTTTTAAAATAATTTTTAATGCATTAAAATTAATGAAATCATGCACTAAATCACTTAGAACTTGAAAAGTATTGCATTTAGAGTATTTAGTTTCGATATGTTATTCACCTATTTTGGGGTCAGTTATAACATAGTAAAAGTCCAGACCTGTGTCTCGTTGCATAGCTGAGTAATAGCTACTTTGAGGTTCTTACTCAACACTAAACCATTTATAACTTGAAAAGTATTGCATTTAGAGCATTTTGTTAAAATATGTTATTCAGCTACTTTTTCCATAGCTACAACATGGTGAGTAACTTGGGTGTCTCTCTCAATAGCTAAGTGAGTAATACCTACTTTCGGACTTTTCAGTAACTTCCATCATGAGTAAAATCACTTGTAACTTGAAAACTATTGCATTTAGAGTTTTGTGTAAATATGTTGTTCAGCTACTTTTGGGTCAGCTATAACATAGTAAAATTTCAGACATGTAGCTCATGGCATAGCTGAGTAATAGCTACTTTTAGGTTATCACTGTTGAGAAAATCACTTAGAACTTGAAAAGTATTGCATTTAGAGTATTTAGTTTCAATATGTTATTCACCTATTTGGGGTGAGCTATAACATAGTAAAATTCCAGACCTGTGGCTCATTGCACAGCTGAGTAATAGCTACTTTGAGGTTCTTACTCAACACTAAATCATTTATAACATGAAAAGTATTGCATTTCGAGCATTTTGTATAAATATGTTATTCAGCTACTTGTGGGTCAGCTATAACATAGTAAAATTTCAGACTTGTAGCTCATGGCATAGCTGAGTAATAGCTACTTTTAGGTTATCACTGTTGAGTAAATCACGTATAACTTGAAAAGTATTGCAGTTAGAGTATTTAGTTTCAATATGTTATTCACCTATTTTGGGGTCAGCTTATAACATAGTAAAATTCCAGACGTGTGGCTCATTTATAGCTGAGTAATAGCTACTTTGAGGTTCTTACTCAAGACTAAATCATTTATAACTTGAAAAGTATTGCATTTAGAGCATTTTGTTAAAATATGTTAGTTGGCTACTTTTTCCATAGCTACAAAATGGTGAGTAACTTGGGTGTCTATCTCAATAGCTAAGTGAGTAATAGCTCCTTTTGGACTTTTCAGTACTTCCATTATGAGTAAAATCACTTGTAACTTGAAAACTATTGCATTTACAGAATTTTGTGTAAATATGTTATTCGGCTACTTTTGGGTCAGCTATAACATAGTAAAATTTCAGACCTGTAGCTCATGGCATAGCTGAGTAATAGCTACTTTTAGGTTATCACTGTTGAGTAAATCACTTATAACTTGAAAACTATTGCATTTAGATTATTTAGTTATCTGCCGCCCGGCTCGCCAGCGGGAGATTATAATTTGCACCATGTGTGTGCGTACGTGCGTGCGTGAGTGCATGGGTCACGCAGTTTTCTCTTAAACTACTACAGTTACACATATTTGGTAAATTACAAGTCCTAATGAATTTTTACGCTCTTCAAAATTTTTTTGGTTTGGTGAACTTTGGCCTACTTTTGAGTGAGTAATAGCACTTTTACCTAATATAATTATATGGCTTATAACTCAAACTATTGCATTTACAGTATTTTGTTGCAATATGTTGTTCAGCTACTTTCTCCACAGCTACAACACGGTCAGTAGTTTGGAAGTGTATCTCCATAGCTAAGTGAGTAATAGCTACTTTGTCAATTTTTAATGATAACCATAATGAGTAAATGGCTTATATCTTCAAAGGTATTGCAGCTACACAATTTCTCTCAAATATGTTGTTCATCTACTTTTTTGTGAACTGTAACATATTGAAGTTTCACAACTGTTGCTCAATGTACAAGTGAGTAATGGCTACTTTATTGCTACTTTTAGTGAAAATGTGAAAAATCACAAATATCTTGCAAACCGTAAGAGATAGAGCAATTTTGAGCGAATTTTTGACCCACCGGGTGGTACACCAATGTCCTATGCTAAGGGGATTGGTGAACTTTGGCCTACTTTTGAGTGAGTAATAACACTTTTACCTAATGTAATTATATGGCTTATAACTCTCAAACTATTGCATTTAGAGTATTTTGTTGCAATATGTTGTTCAGCTACTTTCTCCACAGCTACAACATGGTCAGTAGTTTGGAAGTGTATCTCCATAGCTAAGCTGGTAATAGCTACTTTGTCACTATTTAATGATAACCATAATGAGTAAATGGCTTATATCTTCAAAAGTATTGCAGCTACACAATTTCTCTCAAATATGTTGTTCATCTACTTTTTTGTGAACTGTAACATATTGAAGTTTCACAACTGTTGCTCAATGCACAAGTGAGTAGTGGCTACTTTATTGCTACTTTTAGTGAAAATGTGAAAAATCACAAATATCTCGCAAACCGTAAGAGATAGAGCAATTTTGAGCGAATTTTTGAACCACAGGGTGGTACAACAATATCCTATGCTAAGGAGATTGCTGAACTTTGGCCTACTTTTGAGTAATAGCACTTTTACCTAATATAATTATATGGCTTATAACTCTCCAACTATTGCATTTACAGTATTTTGTTGCAATATGTTGTTCAGCTACTTTCTCCACAACTACAACATGGTCAGTAGTTTGGAAGTGTATCTCCATAGCTAAATGAGTAAGAGCTACTTTGTCAATTTTTAATGATAACCGTAATGAGTAAATGGCTTATATCTTCAAAAGTATTGCAGCTACACAATTTCTCTCAAATATGTTGTTTATCTATTTTTTACCCGACAGCCCATGGTGTCCGGATGGGCGGGCGGGCGTGCAGGCGGCGGGAAAAAGTTTCTCCAGACTGTATCTCACAAACCGTAAGGTGTAGGGAGTTGGTACTTGGTAGGGACATTCGTTAGGATGTGTAGGTGTGCAACGTCATGGTCTGACCCTGATTTGACCTTTAACCTTGCCGCAGAGACCTTGAGTTTGAAGATCTTGTCCAAGCTATATCTCGGAAACCGTAAGGTGTAGGAAGTTGATACTTGGAAGGGACATTGGTTAGGGGGTGTAGGTGTGCAACGTCATAGTCTGACCTTGATTTGACCTTTGACCTTGCTGTAGTGACCTTGACCTATAAAATCTTGTCCGGGCTATATCTCGGAAACTGTAAGGTGTAGGAAGTTGATACTTGGTAGGGACATTGGTTAGTGGGTGTAGGTGTGTAACGTCATGGTCTGACCTTCATTTGATCTTTGACCTTGCTGTAGCGACTTTGACCTAAAAAATCTCGTCCGGGCTATATCTCGGAAAGTGTAAGGTGTAGGAAGTTTATATTTGGTAGGGACATTGGTTAGGGGGTGAAGGTGTGCGACGTCATGGTCTGACCTTAATTTGACAATTGCCCTTGCTGTAGTGACCTTGACCTATAAAATCATTGTGAATATCTCGGAAAAGGTATTTCTTCCCCTTTAATGCTCGGCGGGAGATACCCACCACGGCAGTGGTGTTGTGTATGATCACTCCCAATATTGCAGGTGGGGGAAAAAAAATGGTCGACAGGTATTGTCACTTGATCAACTGTCATAAATCATACTAAATATAGGATTTCATCTCATCTTATGGACTTTTAATGTTGTTGGAAGTAAAAAGGTACGTTTTCCATGATATACTTTTTCTCATAAACCTTTAGAAATGATTGATTCACAATCGATCATCGGTCGTTTTTTCCCTTGATTAATCGATCATGGTGTTGAAGACCAATTCCACTCACTACTGTTTAACCAGCTCCTAAAGCATGTCTGTTATCTCATATCTTCTCATGAATATTAATGAGTTGGGTACTATGGCCATGAGTTCTCAAGTTTAAAGTGTTAGATCTTCATTGAGGCTTCCATTTTATAAAATATTGCTAGAAATCTATGACCTCATATCTTCTCATGAATATTAATGACTTGGGTGCTATGGCCATGAGTTCCCTAGTTTAAAGCATTTGATCTTTCACCGAGGCGCTTCTCTGTTTTAAAAGATATTGCTAAAAAAGTATTGTTATAGAATACGGCTCGAGGTCTTTGATATTTTTTTATCCAGGCAGTGATCCAGATAAATAACAAAATTTTATTACGCTACAATAGCTTACCATGTGGGACTTAATGCTGATCTCGGGTTGCCACACCCGGGGCCAACGTCTTAGAAAAAAAGACCGTTCTTGTTAGCCACCGGATACACTGCTAGTTGTCGTCACGTGATAACCTCTGACCTCTTGCCCTACTTTCTCGTTGGCCACGCGAATTAGCAATGCTTTATTTTAGAAGGAAAGTTATTTCATTTTTACAAGGATATACTTGGTGTTGGATATGGAAACTATATCAGTTTCTTTATTTTATTACATAGAATCACAATTTGGTTTCCTTTCATAGTTCAGATAAGTATTTTTAGTATATTTTACAACTGAAGTCCACTTCCGGGTTCTCGTTGTAAAGAACTCCGACTCGTTATGGGGTTTCTAATACAGGATATATATATATGCCTGTCAATAAAATAAAATAAAATATTTAACCCCTATCTGCTTCATTATTTGACCATTTTTAGGGTTTAAAAATATATAAATGTAACACAAACGAGTCCTTGTCGAGTGAAATCATCGGAAACAACTTCCGTTTTATTGTCGAGACAGCAATTTCTTGTAATGCACGTCTCGTGTGAGTAGTTTATATACAGGAATATATGCCTGTTGAAATCAAATAACATAAATTTCTTACTGTTTTATCCCCGTTCTTCAACAGTATTTGCCCTTTTAAGGGTTAAAATACCATATAAAGCACGAACTAACTTGGGGAATCCTCGGGGAAACCCCGGTGATGACGTCACGTCTAGACCGCATGTACTGAGAGACGCGGTTTTCTTACAGTACGTTTATAAAATAAAATAAAATAAATTGAATAACATTCAATGAAATATTTTATCCCTTCTTTCCTGTATTATTGACCATTTATAATGTTTATACTTAAATATACAGGAATAGAATCCTTCATCTAATCGTCTAGACATTACGTGTTCCTTCAAACTAAGGTAACCTTAGTTTCCCATTATTTTAAACATATTTTAATTCTTCCAGCTTTATAATATAAGAAATATTATACTTCCCTTTTAGATTCTATGTTATTTAATCAAATTCTGTGTATTTACTGCTTTCCTTATCTCACAACTAGCCCTACCTGCAGTGAGGCGGGTGGGGCAGGTGACCTTGTGTCACTGTTGATTTACTTACGTAAATCCAGTTGTGTAGTTCCTTCAAAGAAGGAAAGGCAAAGCTTACAAGGAAAGCTTACATAGAAATTATAATATCCAACTTCTTCTCCAGGGTGGATCAGATCCCTGCTTAAATCTAAAGCTAGATAACATCTTAGTTCATCCGAGATTTTAATGCACCCGAGAATCGGATGCATTATTTCCAACTTCTATCCATCCGAATATGATTTGATACTCGGATTTTCGTTGCATCTAGACCTGATGCTCAGATATCAGATCCGAGGCTACTGCTCGGATGATCTAATCTTAACTCCGATGCCCGGATGATTGTATGTAGATCTAATCCTCGGATGATCAGATCTTAAATCTGATGTTCAGATGATGGTTCCAGATCAGAACTCTGAACAATCCTAACACACACTTGGACTAATTTTTCTCCAGCCTGGCAGTAAATATCTCTTATTGGAGGCTTGGGTCCAAGTCCTCAAGCCCAAGAGGGCTTCCAACAAGGTCCTTCATTCAGTCCTGACTCTGTATATTTAGGGAAGTAGGTTGCCTGACTTCACCCTAACCATTTTGGAGAACATTGAAACTTAGGCAGTTTTTTGAACCTCCCTGCCCCCAGGGAATTTATGCCTAGATCCCCCACAGTCTGGACTCTGAATGATGTACTAGGCCAACAGGAAGTCAGTCTGTTATTTTGCCTTAAAATGGAACAACCTTGTTTTGAACACAAATTTTCAAATCTGTATCTCCCTAGGGGCTTCCTTCGGTAAGCCCCTCCTCCCCTTCTGGTCAGCAAGAGTTGAGCTTTAGGCTGCTCTCCACTAGGTTTTTCTTAATACAACCTGGTTATGGATACATGTTAAGACAGTAGCAAGGCTACTACCAGACAGGTCAAACTCAATTTCATTGTGCATATAAGTAGTCAGAAGGGGTATGGTGAATTCAGGTGAGATACTGGATCTTTAGATCTTAAAGTTCCCCATTCACAACTACTTTAGGAGGGACAGGAGTCCCTCATCAAGGCACCTGTAATAACTCTTAGGGTTAGGCCCTATTAATCACCCTTTCCAAATCCCCACATCTAGAGGCTTCTACAGGAACCACCCCAATGGGGGTCATTCCATCCCAAGCAGTATCCATCGTTTTCCCCAGGTAGGGGGAAATCGAGTAGCCGAGGCTCCAAGGTCTTTTCGACCTACTCCAGGGGACGAGGGCATGAAAACCCTTCCCCCCAATGACTCCTCCAGCCTCACAGTCCACCAGTAGGAGGTTGCCTCCGTTTTTTCAGATAAGACTGGCAAACAAATCCTGTCATTCTTTACAAATCCAAGTCCAGTCGGACTCCTGATTCAGTCAGAATACAAGGCCCTTCGAGTCCAAGTCCTGGCCACTTGTATCCAGTCTCTTCTGCCAAAAAACGCAATAGAAAGGGTGGAAAATGTAAAATCTCTCGGGTTTTTACAGTCGCCTGTTCCTAGTACCAAGCCTCACCCAAGGGGGAGGCCAGTCATAGACCTAAACAGGCTCAACACTTTTCTACATGTAGAAAAGTTTCAAAATGGAAACCCCAGAGTCCATCAGGACCTCCCGGATTCCAGGGGAATGGGTATCGTCGATAGATTTGTCGGACACTTACCTACACACCCCACCCATCCAACTCAAGGAAATACCTAAGGTTTTACTACAACTCTCAGGTGTTCCAGTTCACCTCCCTCCCATTGGACTAGCCAGAGCCCCCCAGGTCTTTACAATGATTGTAAAGGAAGTGAAACTAATGGCCCTCTCCAGAGGACTCAGAATTCACCAATACCTGGACGACTGGCTGATCAGGTCCCAGTCTCAGGAGGAAGGCCAAGTGAACACTCAGGCGGTGGTAGACCTAACCCAGTCCTTGGGGTGGATAATAAATCAGGAAAAATCAGAACTGAAACCTACTCAGGTGTTCTCGTTCGTGGGCTACGAGTACCATCTAGATTCAGCCCTTGTAAAACCCACTCAAGAGAGATGGCTCAAACTCCAGGATTTGATCCTACTCCTCAAGTCAAAACGTGTTTTGACTGCAAGATGTTTGATGTCGCTAATTGGGTTGCTAGCCTCAATGGAGAAAATGGTCCCGGAGGGACGCCTTCACACGAGGCCCTTTCAGTTTAATCTCAAGGAGCACTGGAGATCTAGTCAGTCGCTGGACAACCTCCTTCTTTTGACAGAATCCATTGCAGCCCACCTGGATTGGTGGCAAAATCCCTCAAACGTGATGAAAGGCGCAGACCTTCATCCCAAAGACCACAGTATCCAACTCTTTACCGATGCCTCAAATGAAGGTTGGGGCGCTCACTTAGACCAAAATTTTACAAAGGGTCTTTGGTCAGATCGGGAAAAAAGGCTACACATACATGTCCTAAAATTGAAGGCGGTCTCCCTGGCCCTTCGAGACTTCAAGGACCAGTGCCAGAACCAAACAGTGTTAGTTGCGACGGACAACTCAACAGTGGTAGCCTACATCAACAAACAAGGAGGAACTCAGCAGAAATGTGTGCTCTACTGTGGAAGATCATGACCTGGTACCATCACTACCACATAACATTGAAAGCCAGGCACATTCCAGGGAGCCTGAATGTGATGGCCGACCTGTTGTCCAGGTCCAACCAAGTGCAGTCAACAGAATGGTCTCTGCATCCGCAGGTGTTCAAACAGATCTGCCAGTGGTTCAGCCATTCGTCTGAACCACCAACTTCCACTGTACGTATCTCCTGTCCCAGACCCAAAGGCTTGGGACATAGATGCTCTGAACATAAACTGGACGAACCTTTCGGCCTATGCTTACCCTCCTACGGCTCTCCTTCACAAGGTGATCCAAAAGATCAAGCAATGCCATTGCCTGATCATCGTAATAACCCCAGGCTGGCCAGGGATGCCCTGGTTTTGGGACCTAGTGCAGCTCTCAACAGAGACCCCACTACAACTCCCAGTGTCAACGACCCTACTCAAACAGTCCCACAACTATGTATTCCACAACAACCCACAACAGCTGAACCTCCACGCCTGGTGTCTAGGAGCGGACAACTCCAAGAACAAGGCTTCTCTGTGGAGGTGGCAGAGAGAATTGCTGCTCCTCAGCGGTCATCAACAAGGACCATCTTCAAGTCAAGCGGGCCCTTTTTGAAAAATGGTGCAGAGAAAATTCGGTGGTTTTCTCCACTCCATCTGTGAAACATATCTCAGATTTTTTCATGTAACTGTACCAAGACCTGAACAGGCGCCCCTCGACCATGATGGTTACAGGACTGCAATCGTTGACACCTTGGGCCCGACGGCCCACCATATTGCACATAATGCAGACCTTCACAGGTTACTCTCCAGTTTCCACAGGGATCGTCCAAAAAGTTCCAGAAATTTACCTAATTGGAACCTTTCTGTTGTCCTCAACAAGCTCACAAAAGCACCATTTGAGCCCATGAAAGACACAGACCTCAAACATCTTACTCGCAAAACTGCTTTCTTGCTAGCTTTGGCCTCCGGCGAATGCCGTAGCGAAATCCTTGCCTGGGTCGCAAACAAAGTATCTAATCTAGGCCAATGGGAAAAGGTCTCCTTGTTCCCTTCTTCTGATTACATAGCCAAAAACCAACTAGCAAGAGAAGGTTCTCAAAGTGTGTCTCCAGTGACTATTCCTGCTTTGACTACCATTGTAGATAGACAATTCAAAGAAGACAGGACCCTGTGTCCGGTACGGGCCCTGAGGTATTATCTGGACCGAACCAAAGACCTGAGAAGGTCTCGTCCCCTCCTTTTCATCTCCTTCAAGAAAGGACATACCTCAGACATCAGACCCGCTACTCTCTCTTCCTGGTTGAAACAAACCATCCTACTTTGTTACAAACAAGCAGACCAACAAGCCTTGGACTAGATCCAAGTTAAAGCGCATGACATCCGGGCCTTCGCGGCTTGTAAGGCCTTTTATGGTGGGGTATCGGTGGACCAAATCATGGAAGCCTGTCACTGGAAAGCTCAACACATTTACAAATTTTTACCTAAAAGACCTTACTTGGTCGGACACCGACAACAATATGTATCTGGGACCCGTAGTGGCGGCACAACAAGTCCTAGATCCTTCCCCTCAGACCAGTTGTCCTCGGAAAGAAAAAAAGGGGGGGGAGGGGGGGGGGGGCACATCCGCTACAACAAGTCTTCAGGAGTCTCTCCCAGGATCTAGGTATTCCTTTACCTTCAAGATGTTAAGGGTAAGGTCATTTTGTTTTTCAGTTATCAAGTAATTATATCCCCAGACGAAAGTCGGGGATATATTGGATTCAGGTCCGTCGCGCCGCCGCCGCCGCCGCCGCCGTAGAAATTTCCTTGTGGACGCGATAACTCAAAAACAAATTAATATTTTTTTTTCAAACTTGGTACACATGTTAAGGGTGCCCAAAGGAAGATCCCTATTTTAAGGTGACCTTAAACTCCCAGTAAAAAAGAACTTATGGCCACCTTAAGGTCAGAAATTGCACTTTTGGCCACTTAGAGCCCTGTAGGTCACAAACTATGATGCTCAGCTGGCTGAAATTTTACCTGACAACACATTAATATGTTCTTAGTACATGTGCCGAAAATCATGACTTTAAGTTGAGGAGAAAATTGTGTTTGAGGCCCATAAATACCCCCACTTAGGGATTTTTTGCTATACTTTACACATATTTTGCCCTATAATTTGGAAGTGATAATTCTGATGAGTCTCAAACTGCGCTAGGTATAACTTTGATATGTAATCCTTGTCTGTAGAAAATTTTAGGGCTGTAGGTTTACCCAAAGGGGTCGACTTAAGGTCTCAAAAGTGCCCACAGAGACCCAATTTATGCACTTTTTGCCACTTTCAAGCACTGTAGCTTTCAAACTATGTCTCTCATCTAAGTTAAATATCATCTGGGAATATATCTATGTGTTTTCTTATATGTGCCCCAACATTTAGGCCTTTAATAGACAGTTAACCTGTGTATCAGGACCATAAACACCCACCCGAGTGACCCTTATAAGACATTTTTCACATCTTTTTCCCTGTAACTTGGAAATGGTAAGTCTGAGAAGTTTCAAACTGTATTAGATATATATTCTGTGTGTAATCTTAGTATGTAACAGATTTTAAGTCTGAAGCTTTAATTTTGAAGGTCAAATTGAGGTCTCTAAAAGGCTCCCAAAGACCCAATATTTGGACTTTTTGCTACTTTTAAGCCCTGTGACTGTCAAACTATGTGACTGATAGAGCTCAAATCCTATCTGAGAAGATATTAGTATGTTATTTTTATATGTGCCAAAAATTAAGGCTTTAAGAAGACATTTAACCTGTGTATGAGGACCATAAATCCCCACCCGAGTGACCATTTTTAGACATTTTTCACATATTTTTCCCTGTAACTTGGAAATGGTAAGTCTAAGAAGTTTCAAACTGTATTAGATGCATATTCTATGTGTAATCTTAGTATGTGACAAATTTTAAGTCTGAAGCTTTAATTTGAAGGCTACATTTAGGTCTCTAGAAGGCCCCATAAAGACCCAATATTTGGACTTTTTGCCAATTTTAAGGCCTGTGACTGTTAAACTATGTGACTGATAGAGCTGAAATCTCATCTGGGAATACATTATTATGTTCTTTTTACATGTGCCAAAAATCAAGGCTTCAAGTAGACATTTAACCTGTGTATGAGGACCTTAAACACCCACCTGAGTGACCCTTTTAAGACATTTTTCACATATTTTGCTCTGTAACTTGGAAATGGTAAGTCTGAGAAGTTTCAAACTTTATTAGATACATATTCTATGTGTAATCTTAGTATGTAACAAATTTTAAGTCTGAAGCTTTAATTTGAAAGCCACATCGAGATCTCTAAAAGGCCCACAATGACCCAATATTTGGACTTTTTACCACCTTTAAGCCCTGTAACTGTTAAACTATGTGATTGATGGAGCTGAAATCCCATCTGGGAATGCATTATTATGTCCTTTTTACATATGCCGAAAATCAAGGTTTTTAGTAGACATTTAACCTGTGTATGAGGGCCATAGACACTCGCCCAAGTGCCTTTTTTGACATTTTTTCCGTATTTTGCCCTGTTATTTGGAAATGCTTAGTGTGACAAGTCTTAAACTATATTATATATAATTTTTGTTTGTTATGTATGTCCCCCAAAAAGTTTCAGATCTGTAGTTTAATTGCTAAGGTCTCTTTAACAATTGTAAAATGCCCACAGAAACCCAATTTATGGATATTATGCCACTTTAAAGCCCAGTAACTGTCAAACGATGTGGGGTATAGAGCTGAAATCTTTGAATTTTTAAAAGGAAATGCCTGTCTATTTAAATTTTGAATATTAATAATGTTATGGCTATCTTAGTCTTTTAAGAACTTATTTTTGTGTGTTATACCTCTGCTTGCTGAGTTTTTCACTTTTTAAAATGAAACTGGTTAAACATATTCAAGTAGACAAAAAGACACTTTAAGTGAGCTTTAAGTCCCAATATTAATGAAATTATATCCTTATGTAGTAAAACTAGGGGATTTTTAACCCTCAACTAGCCCAGTTTTATTCAACTTGCCTCAGTTAATTTTGGCACAGCTCCTACAGTTATGAACTCATTTCAGTTGATAATCACATACTTAAAATTCTCAATTCTTTTTGTATTTGAGTACCCCTTTTATATAGATTGTTTGTTTACCATTTATGCTCAACCCACATCCCCCACCCGGATTCCCCCCACCCACCTCTGGGACCTCCAGCTATATTGAGTGACACTAAATAAACAATGGTATTTAATGATATCAGATGAGAAACAAAGAACTCAATGGGGTTGCAGATCTTGTGTAATAGTGAGAGAGGTGTGGAGAAGGGGAGAGGGGTGGGGGTGGGAGGTGGTGGGCTTCATTACATATAACACAAAGGGGAGTCAGAACTGAGATTGTGTCACATATTTAGGTTGCATATATATGGACCACATATATAGGTATAGAGGAAATGAATAACTGAAAACAATTTGCAAATTCTAAAAATAATATAATAAAATAATAATATAAACAATTTTTTTTTAAATAATATTTTATTTGTGAACAAATATAGAAACAGATATGCGCTTTTGGGATTATGAATTTTAGAATGGACATTGAATCATCAATCATTTAAATACTTTGAAGGAAGATTGAAAAATATGATGAGTTGAGTTAAAAATAATATTTTATTTGTCAACAAATATAGAAACAGATATGCTCTTTTGGGATTATTATTTTAGAATGGACATTCAATCATCAATCATTTAAATACTTTGAAAATAGGTTTAGAGTTATCATTGCAGGAAGATTGAAAATATAATTTGAGTTATGTATTCGGCGTCTGGGGATACACCATCTTCCTTGGGGAGATATAAACAGAGTAGATTGATGTGCTGAAGTTCATATAATAATGGGTAATTATGTTTTAAAAAATTTCCGATCAAAACCTGTGGCGTGAGTGATGACCTGTCTGGGGATATGTTGGCGCCGAGTTGGCCCAATCTAGTTTCTATTAAGGACTTATTTAGTTGTCATTAATCTCATATTCAGGTTGCAAAAATTTATGAGATGTCCAACCATGGGTTGGTCAGTCACTAGTGAAGGGCCCTCAGGGACCCTTAGACCTCGAAGTGAGCACTGCTGCACTTCTGTCCTACAATCAAACATTTAGACAGTTTCAGCACTGTCTCTCATTTTATTTAGGTTTTTGGCTCGTTACAGGCCCGGTCTTCGGGATCGGGGCACTGTAAATGGGACTCAGACTGGTATTTCTGGCACTATTCTATACATATTAATTCAAAATCTTAGAAAAAATGACATATCTTCCAGTCTCAGCTGTAATCCCGCCACCGGGCGGTTGAATTCAGCATTAAGTCCCACATGGTAAGCTATTGTAGCGTAATAAAATTGATAATTTTAATTACTTAAATGTAGCTTTTATAAGCTACAAGCTTACCATGTGGGACTTAGAAGAGTCCCACCCTGCCTCCCCGCTGTTTACAGCTGAGGGGTAGGTTTTAGAAAATTGCAACGAGAAAGTAGGGCGAGAGGTCAGAGGTTATCACGTGACGACAACTAGCAGTGTATCCGGTGGCTAACAAGAACGGTCTTTTTTTCTAAGACGTTGGCCCCAGGTGTGGCAACCCGAGATCAGCATTAAGTCCCACATGGTAAGCTTGTAGCTTATAAAAGCTACATTTAAGTAATTAAAAGTATCAATTTAGTGGGATTTTTTAATTTAATATTTTTTCACGAAGATCCATACAGTAGCATTTGTGTAATTAATCCCTCTTTGGCGGAGGTACAAGTTCCCAATTTTATTGACCAAGCCCCCACATTTTTCGGACATGGGGGGGGAACTGCCCCCACATTTCAAAATTTCTAGAATCAACACTGATAATGGCAGCCATTTTGAATTTTCCAGAGCGATTTCGATAACTTTTATGATCCACAGGGTATCTCTCCGGAGTAGCCATCCCAATATTCAAAAAGTATTTGTCTCGCCAAATATGGCTGCCATTTTGAATTTTCCAATTTTTCGCAAAAATCGCAAAACACAAAAATGCTTATATCTTGAAAACCATGCTAGATAGAGAAATTTTTGACCCATAGGGTATCCCTGCAAAATAGCCATCTGGATCTAGCCATCACAACAGTATAAGGCTATAAGCAGAGCATTTTCTTAATACTTTAGCACTCCCCTTTATATCCTTTTTGGGACAGCAAAAAACATCTTTTTTTTTGGCAAGCGATCCCCTAGTTAAACTTTACACACCAGCAAATAAATATAAGAAAACTTTACAGTTACATTGTGTTTTTGTGCAAGTGGAAATCTCCTGACAGTCCTATGACATAGTACACACAAACTTTGGACTTTTGGCCTTGAATTTTTCTCTTTCCAAGAGGGAGAGAAATTTGAGTGATAAAAGTGAGGCATGAACGTTGGCTTGTTGTAACTACTATTAGTGTAAATTGATTTTTAGCTTACTGGCCAACGGCTGTAAGCTAATGGCATGGCCTGGCGTCGTCTTCGTTGTCGTTGTTGTTGTTGTCGTCAACAATTTTTTCCAGCCTCTTCTCCTCAGAAACTACTGCACCGATTTCTTTGAAATTTGGTATGGAGCTTTCTTGGGTAGAGGACTATCATTTTTCCTCATTGCATGTTTTTCAACCAACCAGAGAAGGTCACATGACCAAAAACATGTTTTTCAAAAGGGTGTGCTTGTCTGGATGATAACTTAAAAAGCGCTTCACCTATTCACATGAAATTTTGCAAGTAGGTTCGTTATATACATGTCTGGAAATCAATAACTTTTTGAAGTGATCCGATTTCGTCGAAATTTTCGACCCCTGGGGTTTCTAAGGAGCGTACTCTTTGGAATTTTCAAAAAATTTTCCCCTCCCCAAAAATGGCGGCCATTTTGAATTTTTGATTTTTTGCCAAAAAAGGAAAAACACAAAATTGCTTGTATCTCCTTAACCGTGCGAGATAGAGCGATTTCGTTGAAATTTTTGACCCACAGGGTATCACAGGAATGTACTCTTGGCAATTTTCAAAAAATTTTCCCCTCCCCCAAAATGGCGGCCATTTTGAATTTTCGAATTTTTGCCAAAAATGGAAAAACGCAAAATTGCTTCTATCTCCTTAACCGTGCGAGATAGAGCGATTTCGTCGAAATTTTCGACCCATAGGGTATCTAAGGACTGTACTCTTGGCAATTTTCAAAAAAAAATTTCCCCTCTCCAAAAATGGCGGCCATTTTGAATTTTCGATTTTTTGCCAAAAATGGAAAAACACAAAATTGCTTGTATCACCTTAACCGTGCGAGATAGAGCGATTTTGTCGAAATTTTCGACCCACAGGGTATCTTAGGAATGTATTCTTGCCAATTTTCAAAAAATTTTCCCCTCCCCAAAAGTGGCGGCCATTTTGAATTTTTGCCAAAAATGGCAAAACACAAAATTGCTTCTATCTCCTTAACCGTGCGAGATAGAGCGATTTCGTCAAAATTTTCAACCCAGAAGGTATCTAAGGAATATACTCTTGGCAATTTTCAAAAAATTTTCCCCTCCCCAAAAATGGCGGCCATTTTGAATTTTTGCCAAAAATGGCAAAACACAAAATTGCTTCTATCTCCTTAACCGTGCGAGATAGAGCGATTTCATCAAAATTTTCGACCCACAGGGTATCTAAGGAATGTAGTCTTGCTAATTTTCAAAAAATTTTCCCCTTCCCAAAAATGGCGGCCATTTTGAATTTTCGAATTTTTGCCAAAAATGGAAAAACACAAAATTGCTTCCTAAACCGTGCAAGATAGAGCGATTTCGTCGGAATATTCGACCCACAAAGTATCTAAGGAATGTACTCTTGCAATTTTCAAAAAATTTTCCCCTCCCCAAAAATGGCGGCCTTTTTGAATTTTTGCTAAAAATGGCAAAACACAAAATTGCTTCTATCTCCTTAACCGTGCGAGATAGAGCGATTTCGTTAAAATTTTCGACCCACAGGGTATCTAAGGAATGTAGTCTTGCCAATTTTCAAAAAAATTTCCCCTCCCCAAAAATGGCGGCCATTTTGAATTTTCGATTTTTTGCCAAAAATGAAAAAACACAAAATTGCTTGTATCTCCTTAACCGTGCGAGATAGAGCGATTTCGTTAAAATTTTTCACCCACAGGGTATCACAGGAATGTACTCTTGGCAATTTTCAAAAAATTTTCCCCTCCCCCAAAATGGCGGCCATTTTGAATTTTCGAATTTTTGCCAAAAATGGAAAAACGCAAAATTGCTTCTATCTCCTTAACCGTGCGAGATAGAGCGATTTCGTCGAAATTTTCGACCCATAGGGTATCTAAGGACTGTACTCTTGGCAATTTTCAAAAAAAAATTTCCCCTCTCCAAAAATGGCGGCCATTTTGAATTTTCGATTTTTTGCCAAAAATGGAAAAACACAAAATTGCTTGTATCACCTTAACCGTGCGAGATAGAGCGATTTTGTCGAAATTTTCGACCCACAGGGTATCTTAGGAATGTATTCTTGCCAATTTTCAAAAAATTTTCCCCTCCCCAAAAGTGGCGGCCATTTTGAATTTTTGCCAAAAATGTCAAAACACAAAATTGCTTCTATCTCCTTAACCGTGCGAGATAGAGCGATTTCGTCAAAATTTTCAACCCAGAAGGTGTCTAAGGAATGTACTCTTGGCAATTTTCAAAAAATTTTCCCCTCCCCAAAAATGGCGGCCATTTTGAATTTTTGCCAAAAATGGCAAAACACAAAATTGCTTCTATCTCCTTAACCGTGCGAGATAGAGCGATTTCATCAAAATTTTCGACCCACAGGGTATCTAAGGAATGTAGTCTTGCTAATTTTCAAAAAATTTTCCCCTTCCCAAAAATGGCGGCCATTTTGAATTTTCGAATTTTTGCCAAAAATGGAAAAACACAAAATTGCTTCTATCTCCTAAACCGTGCAAGATAGAGCGATTTCGTCGGAATATTCGACCCACAAAGTATCTAAGGAATGTACTCTTGCAATTTTCAAAAAATTTTCCCCTCCCCAAAAATGGCGGCCTTTTTGAATTTTTGCCAAAAATGGCAAAACACAAAATTGCTTCTATCTCCTTAACCGTGCGAGATAGAGCGATTTCGTTAAAATTTTCGACCCACAGGGTATCTAAGGAATGTAGTCTTGCCAATTTTCAAAAAAATTTCCCCTTCCCAAAAATGGCGGCCATTTTGAATTTTCGAATTTTTGCCAAAAATGAAAAAACACAAAATTGCTTGTATCTCCTAAACCGTGCGAGATAGAGCGATTTCGTCGAAATTTTCAACCCACGGGGTATATAAGGAATGTACTCTTGGCAATTTTCAAAAAATTTTCCCCTCCCCAAAAATGGCGGCCATTTTGAATTTTCGAATTTTTGCCAAAAATGGAAAAACACAAAATTGCTTCTATCTCCTAAACCGTGCGAGATAGAGCGATTTCGTCGAAATTTTCAACCCACAGGGTATCTAGGGAATGTACTCTTGGCAATTTTCAAAAAATTTTCCCCTCCCCAAAAATGGCGGCCTTTTTGAATTTTCGAATTTTTGCCAAAAATGGCAAAACACAAAATTGCTTCTATGTCCTTAACCGTGCGAGATAGAGCGATTCGTCGAAATTTTCGACCCACAGGGTATCTAAGGAATGTACTCTTGGCAATTTTCAAAAAATTTTCCCCTCCCCAAAAATGGCGGCCATTTTGAATTTTCGAATTTTTGCCTAAAATGGCAAAACACAAAATTGCTTGTATCTCCTAAACCGTGCGAGATAGAGCGATTTCGTCGAAATTTTCGACCCACAGGGTATCTCAGAAATGAAAAAAAATGGAAAAACAAAAATTTCCTTATCTCCTTAACCGTGCAAGATTAACCGTCAAAATTTTCGACCCAACCGTCCTATTTCTATTTGAGTTATAAGGGTGAAACGGTGCACAGACAGACACACAGAAACAAACTGATTACAATAACCCTCTCCTATTGTCGAGCGTTAACTAGAAAAGTATTGCATTTACAGCATTTTGTTAAAATATGTTATTCATCTACTTTTTCCATAGTAACAACATGGTCAGTAACTTGGGTGTCTATCTCAATAGCTAAGTGAGTAATACCTACTTTTGGACTTTTCACTAACTTCCATCATGAGTAAAATCACTTGTAACTTGAAAACTATTGCATTTAGAGAATTTGGTGCAAATCTGTTATTCACCTACTTTTGGGTCAGCTATAACATAATAAAATTTCAGACCTCCAGCTCGTGGCATAGCCGAGTAATAGCTACTTTTGCCTTTTCTCCATTGGGTCAGCTATAACATAATAAAATTTCAGACCTCCAGCTCATGGCATAGCCGAGTAATAGCTACTTTTGCCTTTGCTGGTGAATACATTTTGCATCTGGCCACAGATGCGTCCTTGGTCTAGTTTACAAATGAAACAGGATCTTGTAAGACTGCTGTACAATTTTGGCAAAAGGTTCATGGGGTGGACATTACACATGATAATGTGTGTTCTATACTATCCTGTTTCTATTCATATGTCACAGCTACTATCAACAGGGCGTCCTATTTCTAGTTACAACTTTTGGCAGCCATCTTGGATTTCTGCGGAAAATAAAACATCATAAATATCTCGGAAACCGTAAGACATAAAGCAGTTTCCAGTGAAGTTTGTACCCTAGGGGTAGTAAGAGTATTTTGTTGCAACCCCAAAAAATTCAATTTTTTTTTCAAATTTTGGCGGCCATCTTCGATTTATGCGGAAAATAAAAAATGGTAATATCTCAGAAACTGGAAGAGATAGCGCAATTTTGAGTGAATGTTGGACCCTAGGGATAGTAAAGAGTATAAACGCTTGCATTATTACTTATGTTAAAGCTGTGGGGTATACTTTCTCCCACATTTATTTCATATTTGGTAGATATCTTGTCACACTTTTCGTAGATGTGGTGTGAAAATCAAGTGAGTTATACCCTTTTTACATTTTCTGAGTAAAAGCCTTAGGTCTCAAAAAATTGTCCGGGCCCCGACATGATGTAAAAATGGCAAGGCACTACAGTAAGGTGAAACTAAGGTTACACTATCGAAAACACACAATAACCTAATTTATACTCCTGACATTCTAAGAAAAGTTTTTTCCTAACTTTCTGGTACATAATGAAATGTATGCCTGCAAAACTGACTAATAATAATTGCTTTATTGAAGAAGTTGTATTACATTGAAGTTTTACTTTTGTTCACAATATATATTCTTTTGCATAATCACCGACCTATTTGGGTGACCAGGTTATATCATCACAGAATATAAAAATACATGTGACGAAATACACAAGTATGAAAAAAGTATTTGGGTGGCACAACCAAAACATGCGGGACGCCAGTAAGCAGCAGGCCTTGGCCTATTTTTATGTGAGGATGTACTTTATAGAAAAACAAAACAAACAAAAAAAAGAAAAAGATATGGCAAAATTGGTACTACAGACTCTTTAAGTTGGTACTTTACTTCTAAATACCATTTGCAGGGCACAACTTTTGTGTCATTTTCTTCTTTCACTTATACTCTGAAACACGAAAGACACAGTCAGCTGACACAGGGCCCATTCACTGGCACTGATTGCTTATTTTATATATATATATGTTACAGTGAATTTGTGTATTTAGGGAATTCACGAGTTACCCAAAACTTCTAGGGAATTCGCGAATTTCCTGAAATTTTAGCTAGGGATTTCATGAAATACCTGATTATATTTTACTCCAACATTTATTAAATAGAAAAAGTTAATGCACATAATTTGTTATTATGCTTCTTTAGGACGATATATATAACACCATAAAATAATAATTCTTGCAATATAAGTGAATCTGCTAAGATATAATCACAGTATTTTATGATTTCATCTCTTTACTAATATATTAAATATATTAAAGGTATGCAAAGAACGATATTGTGAACAAAAATATATATCAATAATAAACTCTAGAGAAAAAATTTGAAGAGACCTGGACTTTATGGGAAAGACTATTCCAGTGAAAAGATAAAAGTGTTTAACATTTCATAAAAGAAAAATGTAAAGATCCTAGTTTATATGTAGGAGTATATATACTCTCGGTATATGCGTATATAAATATAAAATTATGTCAAAAGCGTCATAAAAAATTTCCTATTGTGCAACCAAAATTGTCATTTATGTTGTTATCATTTATATTGTACACATAATCTGACGAAATTATGGAATCAATAAATTGGCCAAAAAAAGGCATAGAAGTTCAGCAAAACTTTGTAGTCCTATTTTAGAAAGTACTGAAAACCATTTAAATACTTTGAAAAAAAAAAAAAAATCTTATCTTTGCAGAAAGACCAAACCAAAAAAAAAAAAAAAAAAAGAAGGTTAGTAACAACTGTGAATCACAAAAATGGGTGCCACAAAAAATGCCCAATGAATGCCTGTGATATCAGAGATGGCCTGTCTAGGGATATGTTGATGTTCAGTTGCCCCGATCGATTTTGATAGGAGTATCTTCTCTGTGATCTTAAATATGAACTGTTCATCATGTATATTACACAGAATGAAAGCCTGTCCTGTCTTTCACAGGTGAAGCTAGCAAAGATTTTGGGTCTCACTGTGTCTAACAATGCATCCTTGGACACAGACTGCAATTCAGGCATCATTGCGTATCCAGCTGGGTAAGATATTTCAAAATTTTAATCTTCTTATTCTTCTATACTGCTTGGTATAAAAAAATATTCTTTTGTGGTCATGAGGGGGTTGGGAGTGGTTTACAAGAGAATACCGTCCTAGAAAAATGCCCTCCTAGAAAAGTGCCCTCTTAGATAACTGCCCTCCCAGATGACTGCCCTCATTAATGTGTATGGGGATGGAAAACTGACCTTGGCTCAAATTAAATGAACTTGCAAAAATTCACTTTAGAACTGCCTAATTTTTATCCCACATCAGTGACAGTTGAATGGGAAAATAGGAATACTCTGTTTGGTCCATTTGTCCCGCCCCTCTTCAATCCACTCTGGAGATCAAACCGCCTAATGGATTTTTGCCAAATTTCCAGGGTATGTTAAGAGCTTGTGCTAGTGGTGGGACCATTTACAGAAATCAAAACCGCTTGCCGGATCTTAGCAACAAAATGAAATCCGTTATTTTGTATGCTTGTTACTGTGCAGTGAAAATTAATCACAGGCATACATGAGCCAGAACCTGCAACTGAAAATGGCTTTCGTGAGATATGATAACTACGTAAACATGATTTTTGCTCAGTATAAAGTAAAAATGTGACATATTTCACAAAATGTGTGTATTTTTTGTCATTTTGATGAAGTATCAGCCATTAGAAAGCCTAAAATTATGACTTTTTCAATAACCGGTTCCCAAATATTCTTTGTTGATTTGTTATTTAGTACCAGAAACAAACAAAAAACTCATACCGGTTTATCGTTCACACAACTACTGTACTGGCAAGTGTTTAGTCAACTTTCCACTAAAACTGTTTTCAGTGTGTGGCTCTCTACAGACCAAACCCCTCTTATGTGTAAATGAATTGTATGTGTTGCTCTTGCTGGCTGTGGGTTCATCTCCAGAATGCCATGACAACTTGATGTTGTTTGTTGCTCTTTCAGATCATCTGACAAGGTTATTTCTTTTACTGGTATGTCACACTGTAACTATGTATCTACCGTATTTATTTGTATAAACGCCCCGGGGGCAATGCATTTTTCAAAGGGGGCGACTATTACCTATATAAAAAATCAACTCTCGAGTCCAGTGGCAATGGGCGATAATGGACACTTATAGCCTTGATCTCGCTTGCCAGCATGTATAATGGCGAGAGAGCTTAAAATATTGGAAACATACCTTAAATTTGAAGAAATTATAAAGTTTATCTCGTATTTTTGCAGATTTCATTGTGTTTGTGATCATAATTGCTTTGTTTTGTTGCGACTTTCTTTATTTCTCGTAAGCGGTATTTGGTTGGGGAAGTACTAAAACGCATCTTTTTTATTTCATAAAAATGTAAATATACTATACCATATGAAAACACTTGGGTAAGCTTTGCTTGGCATTCGGTGACCGCCACGTACACCGTACATAGAATTTAAACTATGAGGGGAGACCCTCTTTAAACCTATATACTTGCTACCCTTTGACCCCTGGTGACCTAGTTCACTCTGCCATGCGCATTAATGCAGAAATAGTTCATTCTTTTTGTGGCGGTTGAACTCTCAACTCGGCATTTTTGCTGCCCAAATTTTTAAGACCTGCAGGTGTTGTGGTGCTCTGTAAGTACGTTTATGCTGTTTTTAATCACTTTTCCTTCATTTTTATTCGATTTTATCGATTTCTGGTGTTTTTTATTGCTTGTTTTTGCAATATTTCTTGTCTTCTTCGTAACTTAGCTCATGTGGTCACGTGGTACGGATGTGGGTTTCCCTTCGGAAATAGTCATTTCCTTGGTGGTTTGCATTAGATTTTTAGTTCTCAATGTTTATTTTCACCTATTCAGGGTATTCCTTCATTCATTCTTCGAAATTCTTCGAATCACCGCAATTTTCACATTTATTTAGCTTTTGTACGAAAACTTCACCAGATCACGTGACTGTGACGTCACATCCAAAATGGAGGTTAATCGTGAACTTTCTGAAGAATAGTCATTCTTTCAGTGAGTACAGCATATTTACTTACTCATTTGCTCCTGGCTCTCAAGACTTTTGTACCTCAGTTATCCCCTCATCAAAGGATTATTCAAGTAGCCTCAGACAACACCACTGTCTGTGCTTACATAAACAAACTAGGGGGCACCCGCTCCTGGGACCTGTTTGCCCTGACTTGGCATCTGTTTGCCTTCTGTCGCAAGAACAAGGTTGTTCTTACAGCAAGACATGTTCCAGGGGTCATGAATCTTGTGGCAGACCAACTCTCCAGGTCTCAACAGACCCTTCATACAGAGTGGTCCCTCAATCCCAAGATCTTCAGGTGACTGTCACAAATAGACTTCCAACCTCAAATAGATCTTTTTGCAACAAGATTCAATCACAAGCTTCCCCAGTATGTTTCTCCAGTGCCAGATCCCAAGGCTCTGGCAGTAGATGCCCTGGAGATGAATTGGTCCGAACTTCATCTCTACTCCTTCCCTCCTACAGCTCTTTGTCCACTTGTGGTCAAGAAGTTAATCAACTCTCAGAGCTGCAGGATGCTTCTTGTGGCCCCTCTCTGGGAAACCAAAGAGTGGCTTCAAGATCTATTGGCACTGTCAATAAGAAGACCAATCGCTCTTCCTCTAAAAGAAAATCTCTTAAAGCAACCTCATCTCGAGGTGTTTCATCAAAATCTAAGGAGTCTAAACCTTCATGCCTTTTGGCTGAAGTCTCCTTAGAGAAAAAAGGGTTTTCTCAGGAAGTGACTTCTAGGATTTTGAGTCCTATTAGAAAGTCTTCTAAATCAGTGTATGAAGCAAAGTGGAACGGCTTCTGCACTTGGTGTGAGGAACATGGCTTCTCTGTCATGCACCCTACTGTCCCCATCATAGCTGAGTTTTTCCTGTTTCTTTTCTCTGAAAAGAAATTACTTCCTCAGACTATAGAGGGATATAGGTCAGCTCTCTCCATGAAGCTTGATGCAGATTTGGAGTTGGGTTCTTATATGGAGCTCAAAAGACTCATTCAGAGCTTTTACAAGTCCAGGCCTAAGACTTCTCGTCACATTCCTTCCTGGGACTTGACATTGGTTTTGCAGGCTCTTACCAAGGCTCCTTTTGAACCTTTGTCTCTTGCTGAGCCAAAGTTCCTCACTTGGAAGACGGTCTTTCTTATTGCCCTTGCATCTGGAAGGAGAAGGAGTGAGATTCATGCCTTTACTTTTAAGGGTTGTTCTCACTCTAAAGGATGGTCAAAGGTCATCCTTAAAACAGATCCTGCTTTTCTGGCTAAGAACCAGTTAGCTTCAGAGGGTGCTTCAATTTTTTCGGAAATTGAAATTCCTGCTTTGACTAAGTGCCTTGGTCAACAGGATACTGAAGATAGGTCTCTATGTCCTGTCAGAGCCCTTAGACATTATTTGTCTAGGACTTCTGACCTCAGGCAGGGTAGATCTCTTCTCTTTGTTTCACTCTTGAAGTCAAAACAGGGTGATATCGCTGCCCAGACGATTTCTAATTGGATTAAAGACTTAATCCATTTCACCCTTAAGAACTGTTCCACTGAGAATGCATCTCTTCATGGTGTCAAGGCTCATGATGTAAGGGCACAGGCTGCGTCCTGGTCCTTTAAGGGTGGAATTCCACTCCTTGATATCATGAGATCCTGCACGTGGAAGAGCCATTCCACCTTTACATCCTTCTACTTTAGGAATGTGGCTCTCAAGAATCTTGAGGATACCTATAGATTCGGAGATATTGTGGCTGCACAACGTGTAGTCTCCCTTTCTACTTGATCTTCCTTTTTCTTGATCCTTTCTGGGGCTTCTTAGCCTCAGAAAAGGGGGGGGGGTATTCCTTTTTTGGGGACTTCCTTTTTTGGGGACTGTGCTTGGTAGTGTACTTTTGGCACATCTTCTGGGTTTTGACACTTTAGTGCTTATCCTCTTAGAGCTGACCTCTTGGGTATAGACAGCAGTGCTGAAGGTAATAAGTAGTTAACTACTTCACACTTAGTCAAGTTGCACCTTCATCACAGGGGTTTCGGTTATGCACCAGGAATTTTCCTTTTTTAGTGCACTTTAACCATGGGTGGTTTCCTCCTTAGTCTGTCTTTTTTCCCACCATCCTTCCATGTGGGCATTCAACCCAAGTGTTTTCATATGGTATAGTATATTTACATTTTTATGAAATAAAATTTCATATTTTTAAATGTAAAATCCATTTTTATGAATAAAAATGTATATACTTACCATATGAAAACAGCAAATCACCCTCCCGCCTGCCCCGCTTTTAGGCCTTTTTCCAGCATCTAGGTTTATTCACAAAAAGAATGAACTATTTCTGCATTAATGCGCATGGCAGAGTGAACTAGGTCACCAGGGGTCAAAGGGTAGCAAGTATATAGGTTTAAAGAGGGTCTCCCCTCATAGTTTAAATTCTATGTACGGTGTACGTGGCGGTCACCGAATGCCAAGCAAAGCTTACCCAAGTGTTTTCATATGGTAAGTATATACATTTTTATTCATAAAAATGGATTTTACATTTAAAAATATGAAATTTTCAGAATCCCGGAATCGCAAAGGTGCTGGCTCTTCAGAGGGATGTAAAACCCCGAAATATGAACTTTGCAAAGGTAGACAGGAGGGGGGAGGAGGGGGGTGACTAATAGGGAGGGGGCGTTAATACGGATAAATACGGTATGTTCTAAGCCACCTTGTCAGAGTTAAACTGCAATAAATTTATCAAAAAAATTATTTATACTGGACCAGGCTGTATCTCAGAAATCGTAAGGTGTACGAAGCTGATACTTGGTAGGGACATTGGTTGGGGGTTGTAGGTGTCAAACGTCATGGTTGAACTTGATTTGACCTTTGACCTTGCTGTACTGAACATGACATATAATGTCTTGTTCAAGCTATATCTCGGGTGTAGGTGTGTGACCTTTAACTTTGGCTCTGCCATAGTGCATTCACCTGCCACATTTGAGACATGTTGCTCTTGTGAAAAAGATATATGGATAATGGATTGCTGCAACTTATTATGTCCGCCCCACCGTCCAGCGTCCGGATGCTTGGTTTCCGCTCATTTGAAGGAAAAGTATTTATCCTATCTTTACCAAATTTGGTATGGGTGTTTATTGGGTTAATAGCTTGCATGGGATTGCTTTTGGTGAAGATAGCTCTATAGCTAACTGAGTAATAGCTACTTTAGTTAGCTACTTTTGTGTACTCTTTTGTTTCTGGGCATTTTAAGGAAAAATATTTGACATATCTTTACCAAATTTAGTATGAGCATTACTTCAGTCGATAGCTTGCTTGGGATTGGTTTTAGTGATAATAGCTATATAACTGACTGAGTAATAGCTACTTTGCCAAAAATGGAAAACACAAATTTGCCTCTATCTCCTTAACCGTGCGAGATAGAGCGATTTCGTCGAAATTTTCGACCCACAGGGTATCTAAACAATGTACTCTTGGAAATTTTCAAAAAATTTTCCTCTTCCCACATATGGTGGCCATTTTGAATTTTCGAATTTTTGTCAAAAATGGGAAAAAAACAAATTTGATACTATCTCCTTAACCGTGCGAGATAGAGTTATTTCGTCGAAATTTTTGACCCACAGGCTATCTAAGCAATGTACTCTTGGCAATTTTCAAAAAATTTTCCTCTTCCCAAAAATGGCGGCCATTTTGAATTTTCGAATTTTTGCCAAAAATTGAAAAACAGAAATTTGCTTCTATCTCCTTAACTGTGCAAGATAGAGCGATTTCGTCGAAATTTTTGACCCACAGGGTATCTGAGAAATGTACTCTTGGTAATTTTCAAAAAATTTTCCCCTCCCCAAAAATGGCGGCCATTTTGAATTTTCAAATTTTGGCCAAATATGGCAAAACACAAATTTGCTTCTATGTCCTTAACCGTGCGAGACAGAGCGATTTCGTCAAAATTTTTGACCCACAGGGTATCTGAGCAATGTACTCTTGCCAATTTTCAAAAAAATTTCCCCTCCCCAAAAATAGCGGCCATTTTGTATTTTCGAATTTTTGCCAAAGAAAGGAAAAACACAAATTTGATACTATCTCCTTAACCGTGCGAGATAGAGCGATTTCGTCGAAATTTTCGATCCACAGGGTATCTGAGAAATGTACTCTTGGCAATTTTCAAAAAAATTTCCTCTTCCCAAAAATGGCGGCCATTTTGAATTTTCGAATTTTTCCCAAAAATTGATAAACAAAAATTTGCTTCTATCTCCTTAACCGTGCAAGATAGAGCGATTTCGTCGAAATTTTTTACCCAACCAATGCAAAAAGGCATGAACCTGAAATAATTTACATGTATACTAATAAATATTTAAGCATCATTGATATATTTTACAAATGAAACAGGGTCTTGTAAGACTACTGTACAATTTTTGCAAAAGGTTCATGGGGTGGACATTACACATGGTAATGTGTGTTCTTCTGTGCTATCCTGTTTGTGTTCATATGTCGCAGCTACTATCAACAGGGCATCCTATTTCTAGTTATTATATGTACTTTTACGTAATTGTGCTATTTATATTGACATCTATTCTCTTAATAAAATTTACAGAAAAATTCTTAAGAAAATTCTTATTCTAAGTATAAGAATGTTAGTGAATACGGGCCCAGACCTTTGTACTGTTTCACTACTTCTATATCTCATGGCATTGAAAACTATTTCCCCAGGCTGTGGGGTATGGGCATTTCCGATGCTATTTTTAGTTTACTGATTAATGCTGTTATCTTGCTATTGGATTGACTTGTTTTATTACTTTATCTCTATATTCATTTTCTTTGTGGTAGACGTTATTTTATCTATATTTTCTCCACTTAAACATTATTTGGACCTTCATATAACTGACACTACTTTGAAAGTATCCCGATTTTTGTATTGTTTCTTTACTTCTATATCTCATGGTGTTGGAAACTATTTCCCAAGTCTGTGGGGTACGGGCATCTGTATTTTATTTTATTAAGCGTCCCACAAGGGACTCTTGTTTGTGTATGGGAGACCTTCAGGCTCCGCCGGCTCTGCCGGCTCCGCATTTTGTTTTCCTTATAACTCTGTAACCGTTAGGCGGATTCTTTTCAAATTTGGCAGGTTTGGGCAGTAGCCTTGGGGAATTTTTTTGAATATGCTGCAGTGACATTTCAACCAATCAGAGAGGTCACATGACGAAAAATGTCTTTTTTCGATGGGGAAGCTTGTCCGGATGATAACTTGAAAGGAATTTTATCAATTCACCTGAAACTTGGCAAATACATTCATTCTATTAAAATCTGGAAATCATTAGATTTTGGCATTGATTGGTTAAGAAATGGCCGAGTAATTAATGATTAATTAATCATTATGAATTTTCCAAATAAGGAAAACACAAAAATGCTTATATCTCGAAAACCGTGCTAGATAGAGCGATTTCGACAAAATTTTTGACCCACAGGGTATCTCTGCAGAGTAGTTATCCCAATTTTCAAAAAATTTTTGTCTCGCCAAAAATGGCGGCCATTTTGAATTTTCGAATTTTTCGCAAAAATGGCAAAACATAAAAATGCTTATATCTCGAAAACCCTGCTAGATAGAGTGATTTCGACAAAATTTTTGACCCACAGGGTATCTCTGCAGAGTAGCCATGCCAATTTTCAAAAAAAAAATTTCTTGCAAAAACTGGCGGCCATTTTGAATTTTCGAATTTTTCGCAAAATTGCAAAACATAAAAATGCTTATATCTCGAAAACCGTGCTAGATAGAGCGATTTCGACGAAAGTTTTGACCCACAGGGTATCTCTGCAGAGTAGCCATGCCAATTTTCAAAAAAATTTTCTCTTGCCAAAAATGGCGGCCATTTTGAATTTTCGAATTTTTGCACAAAAATTGCAAAACACAAAAATGCTAATATCTTGAAAACCATGCTACATAGAGTGATTTCGACGAAATTTTTGATCTTCAGGGTATCTCTGCAGAGCAGCTATCCCAAAGAGCTTTCACTCGGTGAAGTTTCAGACCCGTAGCTAATTATTCACCTACTCAAAATGAGTAAATGCTAATTATCTCTAAAACTATTGCGGATACCCAATTTTTATCAAATAACTCATTCATCTACTTTTGGGAGAGCTTTCACATGGTGAAGTTTCAGACCCGTAGGTAATTACTCACCTACTCAAAATGAGTAAATGCGAATTATCTCTTAAAAGTATTGCAGATAGCCAATTTTTCTCAAATAACTCATTCACCTATTTTTGGGAGAGCTTTCACTCCGTGAAGTTTCAGACCCATAGCTAATTATTCACCTACTCAAAATAAGTAAATACTAATTATCTGTAAAAGTATTGCGGATACCCAATTTTTATCAAATACTCATTCATCTACTTGTGGGAGAGCTTTCACATGGTGAAGTTTCAGACCCATAGCTAATTACTCACCTACTCAAAATGAGTAAATGTGAATTATCTCTAAAAGTATTGCCAATTTTTTTCAAATAACTCATTCACCTACTTTTGGGAGAGCTTTCACTTGGTGAAGTTTCAGACCCATAGCTAATTATTCACCTACTCAAAATGAGTAAATGCGAATTATCTCTAAAACTATTGCGGATACCCAATTTTTATCAAATAACTCATTCATCTACTTTTGGGAGAACTTTCATTTGGTGAAGTTCCAGACCCGTAGGTAATTACTCACCTACTCAAAAGGAGTAAATGTGAATTATCTCTTAATAGTATTGCAGATAGCCAATTTTTCTCAAATAACTCATTCACCTACTTTTGGAAGAGCTTTCACATGGTGAAGTTTCAGACCCATAGCTAATTACTCACCTACTCAAAATGAGTAAATGCGAATTATCTCTAAAAGTATTGCAGATAGCCAATTTTTCTCAAATAACTCATTCACCTACTTTTGGGAGAGCTTTCACATGGTGAAGTTTCAGACCCATAGCTAATTATTTACCTACTCAAAATGAGTAAATGCTAATTATCTCTAAAAGTATTGCAGATATCCAATTTTTATCAAATAACTCATTCATCTACTTTTGGGACAGCTTTCACATGGTGAAGTTCCAGACCCGTAGGTAATTACTCACCTACTGAAAATGAGTAAATTCGAATTATCTCTAAAAGTATTGTAGATAGCCAATTTTTCTCAAATAACTCATTCGCCTACTTTTGAGAGAGCTTTCACTTGGTGAAGTTTCAGACCCGTAGCTAATTATTCACCTACTTAAAATGAGTAAATGCGAGTTATCTCTAGAAGTATTGCAGATAGCCAGTATTTCTCAAATAACTCATTAATATGAAAACAACTTATAGGAAGTCATGGGCTGCAAATCTTTTCATATAGTCAGATTTGACCTTGGGCCCCTCCTGCTTATTATTGGTCCTACAGGTTTGCAATGTGAAAACGACTTATAGGAAATCATGGGCTGCGAATCTTTTGATCAGGTCAGACTTCACCTTGGGCCCCTGCTACAGGGTCAAATAAGGGTAACCAAACTTAAAAGTGCTTTCAGCTTGCTTATTAACGAAAAATGCTGTTTATCTTCTAAACTATGTTAGTTGGCCTTTGTCGGTGGATACATCCAGCATCTGGCCACAGATGCGTCCTTAGTCTAGTTTGGTGACTTTTCATAGTTCAGATAAGTATTTTTAGCATATTTTACAACTGAAGTCCACTTCCGGGTTCACGTTGTAAAGAAACAGCGACTCATTTATGTGGTTTCTAATACAGGATATATATATATATATATATGCCTGACAGTAAAATAAAATAAAATAAAATAAAATAACTATCTGCTTCATTATTTGACCATTTTTAGGGTTTAAAAATATATAAATTTAAGCACAAACGAATCCTTGTCGAGTAAAATCATCGGAAACAACTTCCATTTTTTTGTCAACACGGTAATTGCTTGCAAACTAATGCACGTCTCGTGTATGTAGTTTATATACAGGAGTATATGCCTGGTGAAATCAAATAAGATAAATCTGTTCATGGTTTATCCCTGTTCTTCTACAGTATTTGTCCATTTTAAGGGTTAAAATATGATATAAAGCACGAAACTAACTTGGGGAATCCTCGGGGAAACCCCTGTGGTGACGTCATGTCTAGACAGCATGTACTGAGAGACGCGTGTATGTAGTTTCTTGTACAGTATGTTTACCTAATAAAATAAAATAAATTGAATAAAATATTTTACCTCTTATTTCCTATATATCGACCATTTAAAAAATAATGTATTTTACATTTTAGGTTCTATGTTAAGTAACAAAATTCTGTGTAATTTTTGCTTTCCTTATCTCGCAACTAACCCTACCTGCAGTGAGGCAGGTGGGGGAGATGGCCTTGTGTCACTCTTGATTTAAATAAATCCAGTTGTGTAGTTCTCTTCAAAGAACTATTAAAGGAAAGCTTACGTGAAAATTATAATATCCAACTTCTTTCTAGCCAGAGTGGATCAGATCCCTGCTTGAATCTGAAGCCAGATCCGAACTTAGTTCAGCCGAGTTTTTAATTCAGCCGAGTTTTTTAATCCATCCAAGAATCGGATGCATTATTCCCCAAGTTCTTTCCATCCGAGTATGATTTGATACTCGGATTTTCATTGCGTCTACATCCGATTCTCGAATGTAAGATCCGATGATCGGATGTCTGAAGCTGCCATCCTATACTCGAATGATCGGATGTTTGCAGCTTCCATCCAATGCTCGGATGGTCTGATATAAAATCTGATGATCGGATGTTTGTATCTGAGATCCGATGCTCGAATGATCGGATCTTAAATCTGATGTTCGGATGATGGTTCCAGATAATAACTCTGAATAATCCTAATTCACACTTGGACTAATAGTACACAAGCCTGGTAGTCAGTATCACTTATTGGAGGCTTCGGTACAAGTCCAAAGTCCTCAAGCCCAAGAGGGCTTCCTCTAAATAAGGTCTTTCATTCAGTCTGGACTCTGTATTTTATAGGGAAGTAGGTTTACCTGACTTAACCCTAGCCATATTCCGAGGACATTGAAACTTAGGCAGTTTTGGAATCTCCCTGTCCCCAGGGAATTTATGCCTAGGTCCTCCACAGTTTGGACTCTGAATGATTTAGCAGGCCAACAGGAACTTAGGCCAAGCTCCCATTCGGTCCTCAACTAAGATTCTTGTTAAATTTTACAGGACTTTTAGGCTGCTAATTTCCCTGATAATAATAATATAATAATAATAATAATAATAATAAAACCCCTGGTTTTTACTAGGGGGTACATTTGGGACAACCTTATTTTTTGAGGACAAATTATAAGTTTTAAAACCTGCATCTCCCTAGGGGCCTCTTTGGGTAAGCCCCCCCCCCCCCCCCCATAAAATTCATAAAATCATGCACTAAATCACTTATAACTTGAAAAGTATTGCTTTTAGAGCATTTTGCTTAAATATGTTATTCAGCTACTTTTTTCATAGCTACAACATGGTGAGTAACTTGGGCATCTATCCCCAGAGCTAAATGAGTTATAGCTACTTTGTGACTTTTTAATAACTTCCATAAGGAGTAAAATCACTTATAACTTGAAAACTATTGCATATATAGAATTTTTTGTAAATATGTTATTCAGCTACTTTTGGGTCAGTTATAACATAGTAAAGTTGCAGACCTGTAGCTCATGGCATATCTGAGTAATAGCTACTTTTAGGTTATCACTGTTGAGTAAATCGCTTATAACGTGAAAACTATTGCGTTTCGAGTATTTTGTTTCAATATGTTATCACCTATTTTGGTGTCAGCTATAACAATGAAATTCTAGACCTGTAGCTCATTGCGTAGCTGAGTAATAGCTACTTTGAGGTTCTCACCGTTAAGTAAATTACTTATAACTTGAAAACTATTGCATTTAGAGAATTTTGTTTCAATATGTTATTCACCTACTTTTAGGTCAGGTGTAACATAGTAAAATTTCTGACCTGTAGCTCATTCCATAGCTGAGTAATAGCTACTTTGTGGTTCTCACTGTTAAGTAAATTACTTATAACTTGAAAACTATTGCATTTAGAGAATTTTGTTTAAATATGTTATTTATCTACTTTTTGGTTAGCTATAACATAGTAAAATTGCAGATATATAGCTCCTGGCATAGCTGAGCAATAGCTACTTTGAGGTTGTCACTGTTGAGTAAATCAGTTGTAACTTGAAAACTATTGCATTTACAGAATTTTGTTTAAATCTGTTATTCAGCTACTTTTCAGTTAGCTATAACATAGTGAAATTACAGACCTGTAACATCATTGCATAGCTAAGCAATAGCTACTTTCAGGTTCTTACTGTTGAGTAAATCAATTGTAATGTGAAAACTATACATTTAGAGTATTTTGTTTAAATATGTTATTCAACTACCTTTGGGTAAGCTATAACATAGTAAAATTGCAGACTTGTAGTTCAGTGCATAATTGAGCAATAGCTATTTTGAGGTTCTCACTGTTGAGTAAATTGCTTATAGCTTGAAAACTATTACATTTACAGTAATTTCTTTAAATATGTTATTCACCTACTTTTCAGTCCTCTATAACGTAGTGAAATTGCAGACCTCTAACATTATTGCATACCTGAGCAATAGCTACTTTGAGGTTATCACTGTTGAGTAAATCAGTTGTAAAGTGAAAACTATTGCATTTAGAGTATTTTGTTTAAATATGTTATACAGCTACTTTTGGGTCAGCTATAACATGGTAAAATTGCAGGCCTGTAGGTCATTCCATAGCTGAGCAATAGCTAATTTCAGGTTCTCACTGTTGAGTAAATCAGTTGTAGCTTGAAAACTGTTGCATTTACAGTAGTTTCTTTAAATTTATATTATTTACCTAAAAACTGTTGCATTTACAGTAGTTTCTTTAAATATATTGTTTACCTACTTTTGAGTCCTCTATAACAGTGAAATATCAGACCTGTGTAGCTCATTGCATAGCTGAGTAATAGCTACTTGGAGGTTATCATTGTTGATTAAATCAGTTATAACTTGAAAACTTTGCATTTTGAGTATTTTGTTGAACTATGTTATTTATCTACTTTTGGGTCTGCTATGACACAGTGAAATTGCAGACCTGTAGCTCATTGCATAGCTGAGCAATAGCTACTATCAGGTTTTCACTGTTGAGTAAATCAGTTGTAACTTGTAAACTATTACATTTACAGTAATTTCTTTAAATATATTATTTACCTATATTTCAGTCCTCTGTAACATAGTGAAATATCAGACCTGTAGCTCATTGCGTAGCTGAGTAATAGCTACTTTGACATTATCACTGCTGAGTAAATCAGTTGTAACTTGAAAACTATTATATTTAAAGTAATTTCGTTAAATATGTTATTCACATACTCAGTAATAACTTAGTAAAATTGCAGACCTGTACCTCATTGCATAGATGAACAATATTTTCAGGTTCTCACTGTTGAGTAAATCAGTTGTAACTTGAAAACTATTACATTTACAGTATTTTGTTTAAATATATTATTCGCCTACTTTTCAGTTAGCTATAACATAGTGAAATTGCAAACCTGTAGTTTATTGTATTGTTGAGTAATAGCTACTTTGAGGTTATTACTGTTGAGTAAATCAGTTGTATCTTGAAAACTATTGTATTTACAGTGTTTTGTATAAATATGTTATTCAGCTTCTTTTGGGTGAGCTATAACATAGTGAAATTGTAGACCTGTAGCTCATGGCATAGCTGAGCAATAGCTACTTTGAGATTCTCACTGTTGAGTAAATCAGTTGTAACTTTAAAACTATTGCATTTACAGTAATTTCTTTAAATATTTTATTCACCTACTTTAGAGTCCTCTATAACATAATGAAATTGCAGACCTGGAACATCATTGCATAGCTGAGCGATAGCTACTTTGAGGTTATTATTGTTGAGTAAATCAGTTGTAAAGTAAAAACTATTGCATTTGGAGCATTTTGTTTTAAATATGTTATTCAGCTACTTTTGGGTAAGCTATAACAATAATACAGGCCTTTAGGTCATTGCATAGCTGAGTAATAGCTACTTTGACGTTACCACTGTTGAGTTAATCAGTTATAACTTGAAAACTATTGGATTTTTTAGAGTATTTTGTTTAAATATGTTATTTATCTACTTTTGGGTTAACTATAACATAGTAAAATAGCAGACCTGTAGCTCATGGCATAGCTGAGCAATAGCTACTTTCAGGTTCTCACTGTTGAACAAATCAGTTGTAACTTGAAAACTATTACATTTAGATGATTTTGTTTGAATATGTTTTCTACTTTTTACTCCTTAATGGTTAACTTGGTACTTTACTTCTGAGTACTCATTTGCAGAGCACAACTTTTGTGTCCTTTCCTTCTTTCACTTCTAATCTGAAACTCAAGGCACACAGTCAGTTGACACATAGCCCGTTCACAGGCACTGATTGCTTGTTTCTGAATGCAACCTGGTTATGGAGATCTGTTAAGACAGTAGCCAGGCTACTACCAGACAGGTTAAACTCAATTTCATGGTGCATATAAGTAGTCAGAAGGGATAAGGGGAATTTAGGTGAGATACCAGATCTTAAGAACTTTAAGTTCCCCATTCACAACTAGTTTAGGAGGGACAGGAGTTCCTCATCAGGCACCTGTAATAACACTTAGGGTTTAGGCCCTATCAATCAGCCCTTTCACATTCCCCACAATCTTGAGGCTCCTACAAGAAACACCCCAATGAGGGTCATTCCATTCCAAGCAGTATCCATCGTTTTCCTCAGGTAGGGGGAAATCGAGTAGCAGAGGCTCCGAGGTCATTTTCGACCCCACTCCAGGGACGAGGGGATGAAAACCCTTCCCCCCAATGACTCCTCCAAAGCCTCCCTCAGTCCACCAGTAGGAGGTCGCCTCTGTTCTTTCAGAAAAGACTGGCAAACAAATCCTGTCATTCTTTTTAAATCCAAGTCCGGTCAGATTCCCTCTGATTCAGTCAGAATACAAGGCCCTTCAAAAGACCAAGCTCTGGTCACTTGTATCCAGTCTCTTCTGTCAAAGAACGCAATAGAAAGGGTGGAAAATGTAAAATCTCTCGGGTTTCACAGTCGCCTGTTTCTAATCCCCAAGCCTCACCAAAGGTGGAGGCCAGTAATAGACTTAAGCAGGCTCAACTGTTTTCTACACCTAGAAAAGTTCTAAATGGAAACTCCAGAGTCCATCAGGACCTCCCTGACTCCAGGGAATGGGTATTGTCGATAGACCTATCGCACGCTTACCTTCACACCCCCATCCACCCAAACTCAAGGAAATACCTAAGGTTTTGCCACAGGTGTTCCAGTTCACCTCCCTTCCTTTCGGACTAGCCACAGCCCCCCAGGTCTTTACGATGATTGTAAAGGAAGTGAAGCTAATGGCCCTCTCCAGAGGAGTCAGACTTCACCAATACCTGGGACGACTGGCTGATCAGGTCCCAGTCTCAGGAAGAAGCCCAAGTGAACACTCAGGCAGTTGTAGACCTAACCCAGTCCTTGGGGTGGATCATAAATCAGGAAAAATCAGAACTGAAACCTACTCAGGTGTTTTCGTTCGTGGGCTACGAATACCATCTCCATTCAGCCCTTGTAAAACCCACTCAAGAGAAATGGCTCAACTTCAGGATTTGATCCTAAGACTCAAGTCAAAACGTGTTTTGACTGCAAGATGTTTGATGTCGCTAATTGGGTTGCTTGCCTCAACGGAGAAAATGGTCCTGGAAGGACGCCTTCACATGAGGCCCCTTTCAGTTTCATCTCAAGGAGCACTGGAGATATCCTTAGTCGCTGGACAGCCTCCTTCCTTGGACAGAAGCCATTGCAGCCCATTTAGACTGGTGGCAAAATCCCTCGAACGTGATGAAAGGTGCAGACCTTCATCCCAAAGACCACAGTATCCAACTGTTTACAGATGCCTCAAACGAAGGTTGGGGCGCTCACTTAGATCAAAGTTCTACAAAGGGTCTGTGGTCAGGTCGGGAAAAAAGGCTACACATAAACGTCCTAGAATTGAAGGCGGTCTCCCTGGCCCTTCGAAGCTTCAAGGACCAGTGCCAGAACCAAACAGTGCTAGTTGCAACGGACAACTCAACAGTGGTAGTCTACATAAACAAACAAGGAGGAACTCACTCAGCAGAGATGTGTGCTCTCCTGTGGAAGATCATGACCTGGTGCCATCACTATCACATAACATTGAAAGCCAGACACATTCCAGGGTGCCTGAATGTGATGGCCGACCTTCTGTCCAGGTCGAACCAAGTGCAGTCAACAGAATGGTCACTGCATATGCAGGTGTTCAAACAGATCTGCCAAATGTGGTTCACACCTCATGTAGACTTATTTGCCACTCATCTGAACCACAAACTTCCACTGTACGTATCTCCTGTCCCAGACCCAAATGCTTGGGACATAGTTGCTCTGAACATAAACTGGACTGGTCTCACTGCCTATGCTTACCCTCCGACGGCTCTCCTTCACAGTGTGATCCAAAAAATCAGGCAATGCTGTTGCCTGATCATCGTAATAGCCCCAGGCTGGCCAGGGATGTCCTGGTTTTGGGACCTAGTGCAGCTCTCAACAGAGATCCCACTACGCCTTCCAGTGTCAACGACTATTCTCAAACAGTCCCACAATTATGTGTTCCACAGCAATCCACAGCATCTCAACCTCCACGCTTGGTGTCTAGGAGTGGACAGCTCTAAGAACAAGGCTTCTCTGTGGAGGTGGCAGAGAGAATTGCTGCACCGCAGAGGTCATCAACAAGAACCATCTACAAGTCAAAGTGGGCCTTATTTGAGAAATGGTGCAGTGAAAATTCGGTGGATTTCTCCATTCCATCTGTGAAACAAGTCTCAGCTTTTTCATGCACCTGTACCAAGATCTAAACAGGTGCCCCTCGACCATTGATGGCTACAGGACGGCCATTGTTGACACTTTGGGCTCAACGGGCCACCATATTGCACAAAGTTCAGACCTTCATAGGTTACTCTCCAGCTTTCATAGGGATCGTCCCAAAAGTTCCAGGAATCTTCCTAAGTGGAACCTTTCTGTTGTTCTTAATGAGCTCACAAAAGCATCCTTTGATCCTATGAAAGACACAGACCTCAAACATCTTACTCTCAAAACTGCTTTCTTGCTAGCTTTGCCGCATCGAAATCCATGCCTGGGTTGCAAGCAAAGTATCTAATCTAGGCCAGTGGGAAAAGGTTGCCTTGTTCCCCTCTTCTGACTTCATAGCCAAAAACCAACTAGCAAGAGAAACCATCCGCTACAGCCAAGTCTTCAGGAGTCTAATCCCAGAATCTAGGTATAGGTTTACCTCTCAAGATGTTACGGGTAATGTCATTTTTTATTTTTAGTTTATCAAGTATAATATGTATTAAGGACTTATCCTGTGTATGGGAGAGCTTCAGGCTCCGGCGGCTCCGCCAGCTCCGCATTTTGTTTTCCTTATAACTCTCTAACCGTTAGGCGGATTCTTTTCAAATTTGGCAGGTTTAGGCAGTAGCCTTGGGGAATTTTTTTGAATATGATGCAGTGACATTTCAACCAATCAGAGAGGTCACATGACCAAAAATGTCTTTTTTCGATGGGGAAGCTTGTCCGGATGATAACTTGAAAGGAATTTTATCAATTCACCTGAAACTTGGCAAATACATTCATTCTATTAAAATCTGGAAATCATTAGATTTTGGCATTGATTGGTCAAGAAATGGCCGAGTAATTAATGATTAATTAATTATTACGAATTTTCCAAATAAGGAAAACACAAAAATGCTTATATCTCGAAAACCATGCTAGATAGAGCGATTTCGACGAAATTTTTGATCCGCAGGGTATCACTGCGGAGTAGTTTTCCCAATTTTCAAAAAATTTTTGTCTCGTCCAAAATGGCGGCCATTTTGAATTTTCGAAATTTTCGCAAAAATTGCAAAACACAAAAATGCTTATATCTCAAAAACCGTGCTAGATAGAGCAATTTCGACAAAATTTTTGACCCGCAGTATATCTCTGCGGAGTACTTTTCCCAATTTTCAAAAAATTTTTATCTCGCCAAAAATGGCGGCCATTTTGAATTTTCGAAATTTTCGCAAAAATTGCAAAACACAAAAATGCTTATATCTCAAAAACCGTGCTAGATAGAGCAATTTCGACAAAATTTTTGACCCGCAGGATACCTCTGTGGAGTACTTTTTCCCAATTTTCAAAAAATTTTTGTCTCGCCAAAAATGGCGGCCATTTTCAATTTTCGAAATTTTCGCAAAAATTGCAAAACACAAAAATGCTTATATCTCGAAAACCGTGCTAGATAGAGCGATTTCGACGAAATTTTTGACCCGCAGGGTATCTCTGCAGAGTAGTTATCCCAATTTTGAAAAAATTTTTGTCTCGCCAAAAATGGCGGTCATTTTGAATTTTCGAATTTTTCGCAAAAATTGCAAAACACAAAAATGCTTATATCTCGAAAACCGTGCTAGATAGAGCGATTTCGACGAAATTTTTGACCCACAGGGTATCTCTGCAGAGTAGCCATGCCAATTTTCAAAAAAATTTTGTCTTGCCAAAAATGGCGGCCATTTTGAATTTTCGAATTTTTGCGCAAAAATTGCAAAACACAAAAATGCTAATATTTCGAAAACCGTGCTACATAGAGCGATTTCGACGAAATTTTTTATCTTCAGGGTATCTCTGCAGAGCAGCTATCCCAAAGAGCTTTCACTTGGTGAAGTTTCAGACCTACTCAAAATGAGTAAATGCTAATTATCTCAAAAACTATTGCAGATACCCAGTTTTTATCAAATAATTCATTCATGTACTTTTGGGAGAGCTTTCACATGGTGAAGTTTTAGACCCGTAGATGATTACTCACCTACTCAAAATGAGTAAATGCGAATTATCTCTTAAAAGTATTGCAGATAGCCAATTTTTCTCAAATAACTCATTCACCTACTTTTGGAAGAGCTTTCACATGGTGAAGTTTCAGACCCATAGCTAATTACTCACCTACTCAAAATGAGTAAATGTGAATTATCTCTAAAAGTATTACAGATAGCCAATTTTTCTCAAATAACTCATTCACCTACTTTTGGGAGAGCTTTCACATGGTGAAGTTTCAGACCCATAGCTAATTATTTACCTACTCAAAATGAGTAAATGCTAATTATCTGTAAAAGTATTGCGGATACCCAATTTTTATCAAATAACTCATTCATCTACTTGTGGGAGAGCTTTCACATGGTGAAGTTTCAGACCCATAGCTAATTACTCACCTACTCAAAATGAGTAAATGCGAATTATCTCTAAAAGTATTGCAGATAGCCAATTTTTCTCAAATAAATCATTCACCTACTTTTGGGAGAGCTTTCACTTGGTGAAGTTTCAGACCCATAGCTAATTACTCACCTACTCAAAATGAGTAAATGCGAATTATCTCTAAAAGTATTGCAGACAGCCAATTTTTCTCAAATAACTCATTCACCTACTTTTGGGAGAGCTTTCACTTGGTGAAGTTTCAGACCCATAGCTAATTACTCACCTACTCAAAATGAGTAAATGCGAATTATCTCTAAAAGTATTGCAGATAGCCAATTTTTGTCAAATTAATCATTCACCTACTTTTGGGAGAGCTTGCACTTGGTAAAGTTTCAGACCCATAGCTAATTACTCACCTACTCAAAATGAGTAAATGCGAATTATCTCTAAAAGTATTGCAGATAGCCAATTTTTCTCAAATAACTCATTCACCTACTTTTGGGAGAGCTTTCACTTGGTGAAGTTTCAGATCCATAGCTAATTACTCACCTACTCAAAATGAGTAAATGCGAATTATCTCTAAAAGTATTGCAGATAGCCAATTTTTCTCAAATTAATCATTCACTTACTTTTGGGAGAGCTTTCACTCTGTGAAGTTTCAGACCCATAGCTAATTACTCACCTACTCAAAATGAGTAAATGCGAATTATCTCTAAAAGTATTGCAGATAGCCAATTTTTCTCAAATAACTCATTCACCTACTTTTGGGAGAGCTTTCACTTGGTGAAGTTTCAGACCCATTGCTAATTACTCACCTACTCGAAATGAGTAAATGCGAATTATCTCTAAAAGTATTGCAGATAGCCAATTTTTCTCAAATAACTCATTCACCTACTTTTGGGAGAGCTTTCACATGCTGAAGTTTCAGATCCATAGCTAATTACTCACCTACTCAAAATGAGTAAATGCGAATTATCTCTAAAAGTATTGCAGATAGCCAATTTTTCTCAAATTAATCATTCACTTACTTTTGGGAGAGCTTTCACTTGGTGAAGTTTCAGACCCATAGCTAATTACTCACCTACTCAAAATGAGTAAATGCGAATTATCTCTAAAAGTATTGCAGATAGCCAATTTTTCTCAAATAACTCATTCACCTACTTTTGGGAGAGCTTTCACTCTGTGAAGTTTCAGACCCATAGCTAATTACTCACCTACTCAAAATGAGTAAATGCGAATTATCTCTAAAAGTATTGCAGATAGCCAATTTTTCTCAAATAACTCATTCACCTACTTTTGGGAGAGCTTTCACATGCTGAAGTTTGAGACCCATAGCTAATTACTCACCTACTCAAAATGAGTAAATGCGAATTATCTCTAAAAGTATTGCAGATAGCCAATTTTTCTCAAATAACTCATTCACCTACTTTTGGGAGAGCTTCCACTTGGTGAAGTTCCAGACCCATAGCTAATTACTCACCTACTCAAAATGAGTAAATGCGAATTATCTCTAAAAGTATTGCAGATAGCCAATTTTTCTCAAATTAATCATTCACCTACTTTTGGGAGAGCTTTCACTTGGTGAAGTTTCAGACCCATAGCTAATTACTCACCTACTCAAAATGAGTAAATGCGAATTATCTCTAAAAGTATTGCAGATAGCCAATTTTTCTCAAATAACTCATTCACCTACTTTTGGGAGAGCTTTCACTTGGTGAAGTTTCAGACCCATTGCTAATTACTCACCTACTCGAAATGAGTAAATGCGAATTATCTCTAAAAGTATTGCAGATAGCCAATTTTTCTCAAATAACTCATTCACCTACTTTTGACAGAGCTTTCATTCCATGAAGTTTCAGACCCATAGCTAATTATTCACCTACTCAAAATGAGTAAATGTGAATTATCTCTAAAAGTATTGCAGATAGCCAATTTTTCTGAAATAACTCATTCACCTACTTTTGGGAGAGCTTTCACTCTGTGAAGTTTCAGACCCATAGCTATTTATTCACCTACACAAAATGAGTAAATGCTGATTATCTGTAAAAGTATTGCGGATACCCAATCTTTATCAAATACTCATTCATCTACTTGTGGGAGAGCTTTCACATGGTGAAGTTTCAGACCCATAGCTAGTTACTCACCTACTCAAAATGAGTAAATGCGAATTATCTGTAAAAGTATTGCAGATAGCCAATTTTTCTCAAATAACTCATTCACCTACTTTTGGGAGAGCTTTCACTCGGTGAAGTTTCAGACCCATAGATAATTATTCACCTACTCAAAATGAGTAAAGGTGAATTATCTCTTAATAGTATTGCAGATAGCCAATTTTTCTCAAATAACTCATTCACCTACTTTTGGAAGAGCTTTCACACACGAAAATGAAAAATTGTGAATATCTCGGAAAAGCTATTTCTTCTGCAGTGGTCTTGAGAAAAATTTTTGTCTCCCCAAAAATGGTGGCCATTTTGAATTTTCAAAGTTTTTGCAAAACACAAAAATGCTTATATCTCGAAAACCGTGCTATATGGAGCGAACTCAATAAAATTTTGGACCTGCTGGGTATCTCTGCAGAGTAGCCATGCCAATTTTCAAAATATTTTTGTCTCGCGAAATATAGAAGACATTTTTAATTTTTTAATTTTTTGCAAAACACAAAAATGCTTATATCTTGAAAACCGTGCTAGATAGAGCAGACTGCGCTGACTTTGGTTGCCACAACAGTATAAGGCTATAAACGAAGCATTTTCTTAATACTTTAGCACTCACCTTTATATCCTTTTCGGGACGCTTTGTTTTTGCTATGCAAAAACATTATCTTTTTTTTTTGCGAGTGATCCTCTAGTTAATCTCATGTTCGGTGGCAAAAATTTATGAGAATACCACCATTGGGCTGGTTTTTCACTCGTGGATGGTCCCTAAGGGCCCTTACACTCCTTAAGTGAGCACAGCTGCACTTCTCTCCTACAATCAAAACATCTTGACACTTTTAGCACTGTCATCCATTCTATTCAGGTTTTTGGCTCTTTACAGGCCCGATCTTCGGGATTGGGGCACTGTAAACGGGAATCTGACTGGTATTTCTAAACATCCATTCTAATCTATTACTTCAAAACCTAAGAAAAATTGACATATCTTCCAGTCTCAGCTGTAATCCCTCCACCATGTGGTTGGATTCAGCAATCAGTCCCGCATGGTAAGCTATCGTAGCGCAATAAAATTGAAAATTTTAATTACTTAAATGTAGCTTTTATAAGCTACAAGCTTACCATGTGGGACTGAGAAGAGTCCCACCCTGCCTCCCCGCTGTATTACAGCTGAGGGGGTATGGTTTAACATTGCAACGAGAATAAGGAGACGAATGTCAGAGTGTACCGCGAGACGACAACCTGAGGCTACGGCCAACTATAAATGTCTATTTTTCTTAGACGTTGGCCATGATGCCTTGCGGCCATCCAAGAACAGCAATCAGTCCCACATGGTAAGCTTGTAGCTTATAAAAGCTACATTTAAGTAATTAAGCGGCCCGTCAGGGACGCTTATTTGTTTTCACCGAAGTTCGACTGATCACCGCCACCGCCGCCGGATTATGGTCTCCCTTGAATAACTTCTTAGCCTTTCAAATTTTTCTTCCCTTCTTATCTTTCTTTAAAACTATAGGGGCGGGAAAAATTTTTGAGATACTTTGCGCAGACCTTAAGCTTTACTTAAGGTAACCTTAAGCATACCTCCAAAACACCTCGTCATCGCGTTTCGGAAAAAACCACACACACCTGTGCTATAAAATTTATCAGGTACATTCTAGACTAAATTTCCAAGGTCGGAAAGGATTTTCTCATCAATCGGACCATAGATGCCTGAATGGGAGGCGTTTTATTTTCGTAAATTTAAAAAAAATGGGTACTTGGTCTGTATCTCAAAAACGGTCAGGATTTCGGCGTTTTGTTGGAATAACTTATTCAACTACTTTTTGATAATCTTTCATATGCCGAAGTTTTAGCCCTGTATCTGCAATTTTAAGGTCACCTTCACTTTTTTCAACCAAACTTGGCACATATATTAAGATTTGCCAAAGGAATATCCTGACTTTATGGTGACCTTAAACTCAAAATGTTAATGGACATTTGGCCTGCTTAAAGTCATCAAATTGGAATAAAATGCTCTGGCTCCTTTCTTTTTCCATTTTTTTTATATCGAAATTATCACTGGTATTAAACTAGATAAAAATAATACTTATGGTCACCTTAAACTCTCAGTATTAATGGAGTTGTAGCCACCTTAAAGTGAAATAAGGGGGTTTTCAGCCTCCAAGTATCTTATTGTTCGACTGACCTCAGTTAAACTTTGCACACTTATAAAGGATGACAAACCAAAGGGTTATCCTGACTTTAAGGTGACCTTAAACTGTTAATATAATTTTGGCCCCCCTAAAGTCATAACATTTGAATAAAGCCATCAGCTAAACTTTGTACACTTATAAAGGATGACAAAAGGGACATTCTCATTTTATGGTTACCTTAAAGTCGCAATATGGATGAAGTTATGGTCACCTTGCAGTGAAATTATGGAGTTTTTAATCTCCAGCTATCGTATTGTTCAGCAGAGCTCGGTTAAATTTGTACACTTTTAAAGATGACATTAGCGACATTCTTATTTTCTTTCCACCTTGGAGTTCCTATACAAGTACAGTCATGGCCATTTTGACGTGAAAATGGGGATTTTCAGCCCCTAACTGATTTACTGTTCAGTAACATCAGTTTAACTTGACATTGATTATACTAAAGTAAGATTTTGTATAACATTTCACTTAAAATTCCTGTACTTAACCCTTATCGAGCGATAGACGTATATATACGGCTATTCTATTTGATTCGGTGAAACGCACGACGTATAATTACGTCTTTTGACCGTTATGGCACCAAACGCATACAAAGTGATAAATATGATAGATTCAAGCATTTTTTGTGTGTATTTCGGTAGGAAAAGACTAAAAACAGTGAAATTCTATCTGTGACACCATTTTGTTGCTTATTTGTGTCAAATATGTGAGAGGTTTATCGGAGATGGATATATGATTTTCGGACGTTGATACATGGCATTATCGCTCACCATTTAAACAGTTCTGTGACACCATGGCAACTAATAATGAAGAGTTACTGCATGTAAATGAGGATCTGAGGGGTATATATACAGAATTATTCCTTGGGGATGACTCAGATGAAGATTTTGAAGGTTTCCACTTGGAGGATATTGAGAGCAGTGACAGTGACAGTGATACTAACTTGGACAGTTGGGAGATAGGTGACAGGGAACCATCTACTTTAAATTTTACTGGAACACGTGGACTACAAGCACACTTGCCTGAAAATCCAGAAATTATAGACTTTGTTAAACTTTTTTTGAATGATGGTGACTTTAAAATAATATCGGAGGAGACAAACCGGTATGCCAGTTCTTATTTACAGCAGGCAGAACTTCGGAGTCACTCACGACTGAAACGGTGGCCAACTGACGGTGTAACTTGTGATGATGTCAAATGTTTTATTGCTCTTACCATCGCAATGGGCTTGACTGTACAAGAAGATCTCGGTGAATATTGGTCTACAGATCCCATCATGCAAACACCATTTTATCCAAGCATCATGAGTAGAGATTTTTTTATGAACATTTTGTCTTTCTTACATTTATCTGATAACAGAAATTACATTCTACGAGGTCAGAGAGGTTACAACCCCCTTTTCAAACTTGGTGAGGTTTATGACAATATATTAACAAGGTTCAAAACTGTATGGTATCCCGGTTAGCATGTGTGCATTGATGAGGGCATGATACCATTTCGTGGCAAAGTACACATGCGTGTTTATGCCCCTGACAAACCAGATAAGTACGGCTTGAAGTCATATGAACTTTGTGATTCAGAAAATGCGTACTGTTGTGTTTTTCGCTTATACACAGGCAAAACTGAACAGGCAGTTTCCAAGCATGGCAGAACATATGACCTGGTTATGAGTTTAATGCACGACTATCTCAGGAAAGGGCACATATTGTACATTGATAATTACTATACGTCACCACAGCTTCTCATGGATTTGCACAAGAAAGGAACTGGTGCGACAGGAACGGCTCGTAACCGAAAAGGATTTCCACCAGCTGTCCGTGATGCCAAACTGTCCAACAAGGGTGACAAGATTGTAATGTCAAATGGTCCCATGATGGCAATGAAGATTAAAGACAGAAAGGACGTTAAAATGCTGTCAACTGTTCACTCTTCCACAGATGTCGATACGGCAAAAAGAAATCACAGAGGTGTAGCGATCCGTCGGTGTGAAGCTGTACATATGTACAACCAGTTCATGGAGGCCGTGGACCGTAACGACCAGATGGTAGCGTACTCCAGTTTCCGAAGGCGGACACTCAAGTGGTGGAAAAAAGTATTTTTCCATGTACTTAGCTTGGCAATTCTCAACAGCTGGATAGTGTACAGGGACTGGTGCCAGAGTAAAAGAGTATCTCCTGTCCTTCAGCGGGTGTTCAGGTGGGTATTAACTTGTATCTTATATCGATAAACTTTATAAAGGTTAGCATTTTATAATTTATGTAGTTATTATTCGAACTTTTTCAGAAAATGAATTAATAAAATAACAGCTAAATAGTTGAAATAATACACCAAGCCATAGAACAATTTTAAAAACTACATAAATAGTAAATTAACTAGATATTCTGGCGACTTGACAGATCTTATATGATCCTATCTACTGCTTTCCAGTATCATATCCCCAGACCTTCATTAGTGATGCCCAGTCAGAGACTGATATTTTTACAAGAGGAGCATACTTGTTATTTCAAACCAATTAATACAAACTTAAGGGAAATGCTTTTATTTATATCAATTTAATGATTTTAAAGTAGTTATGAACTCGTTGATTCATAATATGTGCCACCAGAGGGATATTGCTTTAGTAGGCATTATTCAATGTAAAACATTCGTTTTCAGCACTGGCAGAGGAGCACCCACCACCACAGTTACTAATTAATGGGCTACAAACCACATCCAGTACACTGTATGATGTTGAATCTGGGGACATAATAAAATTAAAAAATAAAGCTTAACTCGTCTTAACTAATTAAATAAAAATAAAACGAAACTAATCCTCATCGTTGCTTTCATGTGTTTATAGGAAGGAGTATGTGAGGCAATTGCTGAATGAAGTTCAGGTTACTCCAGCAGATAAAACACATCATAGAACTCGCTGCTTATCTGATCTACCTACACGGCTGAATGGACACCATTATCCATCAAAGGTTCCACCTGGTGAGAAAAAGAAAAATCGGACCAGAAAATGTGCCGTGTGTTTTCCCGGGGAACGCGCCATCCGCCAGATGCTTGGCATGGCAGCTGTCAGTCGTCCAGGGCGGGAGTCATCCTATGAGTGTGTCACATGTGCTGTTGGACTATGTGTAGATCCTTGTTTCAAACTATATCACACAAACAACGACTTTATTTCTGCATACAAAAGACATGTGATTAGAAAAGAAGGTGCAGAAAATGGAGAACTTGAAGAAAATTAGTTTTATTGAAATGGTACCGAATATAAGTTTTGTTGAAATGTACCGAATATGGCTTGTTTTTATTTATTTATTTATTTATTTTTTTAACCACACTCTTCATGTAAATCAAGTACTAGAACTATTGATACAATTTACAACATTTTATCTGAGATATTTTTGACATAATAGCAAGGCACTGCTTACTAAGTTATGTATTCTGTTCATTTTTTTTTTTTTCCCCGGATTTTCTGATAAGTATTGTACACCTCTAATTGAAGTGTTACTGCAAATGTTTAACTCTCTCTTTTGATTTATACTGTATATATTTATCATAACTTTGTGCTGAATGTACTTTTTGCAGACACTTTTGTTATTTGTGGTATTTGAAACTTGTAGTTATAGGTAAACTTTAACTAGTGTTTCAGCCAACAATTTTTTACAATGTTTGCTTTTCGCTGATCTCATTTTACTGCTAGTTGTGTTTTATTTTTATTACAATGTGGATGATTTTACAATTTTTAACTGTTTTACTTTAATTATCTCTATAGTATTATTATTCTAACTGTTTTTACATTGCTATAATTTGTTTTTACCTTTTTAAGCATCTTAAAGTGTCAATGATACCAGTGAACTTTATTTGGCGTTTGTTTTTTTTTAGACTAGCCAAATCTTTTGAAGTTTGTTTACTTTCTTGTGTACACTGCATGAGACTTAGAAAAATAAAATAGTGCTATTTAAACAGTCCTTGTTATTCTGTTTAATTTGATATATAATAAGTCTATATTGCTTAAAAAATAACGAAAATACAAAAAAACCAATGTGTAACCACCCGAATTCAGCTGGCACTATGAAAAATGGCCAGTTTGAGCAATCCGCGAGCCTCAATTCAGTCAGCGCTACAAGAGTTAAGAGGCTTTGGCCATCTTAACATGATAAATATATACTTCTTGCTCCCTCATCATTTATTTTAACACTTTTTAAAACCACACCTGGCATATGTATGCTTAAAAATATTTATGCTGTCTGGCAAACCTAATCTCTTAGTGTTTATGAAGTTATGACATCTTCAAAGAAAAAAATGAGCTATTTATGATGCACTGATGTGGTTATTAACATATTGCAACTGATCAGTGTTCACATAATATAAATTCCCAATTTTAGGCAGATTAAAAAAAACACATTCTTCTGATTCCATTCATTTGGAAATGTGGGGATATAACTTTTCCTTTTTGGAAAAAAAGCTTCAATTTATTCAACTTTTGTTTTGTAGAAGGAGTTGATGATCTAGCTACTTGTTCACATAGACTATATAAATTGGTCAAATGTATACACCTGACTTCTTTCACAATATAAGATGCTTGAAAAAAAAACACTTTCTCATAAACAGTTTTTCTTGTACAGCATTTTATGTATCTCCAGCTGAGTGGAAATGAATGACTTGTCCTTTTCTTCTTCCTCTCCAACTCTGTTGTATGATATCTATCAAAAGGCACATTCATCGAAAGTCTTTCTATGCAGAAAGAACCCCCCAACTCCCCTTTAGTGCACACAAAAAGCAAGTGGAAAAAAGAATGGCCTCAGTGGGGGAAGTGGGTGGGGGGGGGGGGGGGGGGAGGGGGGGGGGGGCTCATGGAGGGAGATGATAGATAGAGATATATATATATGTGTGTGTGAAGCAAAAGTGGAACAAAAAAAGTGGAATATTTATGCCGTTCTTTCGAATGTATATTGTTTTCTTTTCTTTTACTTTCTTCCATTTCACTTAGACTTCTACATTTAATTAATTTTAGCTCAAGTGGGAAATGAATTTTTGAAACTTTAATGCATTGAAATTCCTGAAGTGATGCACTAAATCACTTATAACTTGAAAAGTATTGCGTTCACAGCATTTTGTTAAAATATGTTATTAGGCTACTTTTTCCACAGCTACACCAAGTCCAGTAACTTGTTTGGTCTTAATTTTGTGCATTATTGAAGTGTGGAATGGATCATGATCTCCTACTCTTATTCCTAAGCCTAGATTTTTAATTTCAATTGCTAAATCATTCATAAATATTGCAATATATAAACTCATACTTTTCTTTCCCAATAAATCCAGTAACATTTTTCTAGCACTATAGCTTGACTTGTTTGTAACTTGATTTTTCTTGTAAGCAATAACTCTGAAGCAAAATCAGTAACTTTTGAATAAAAAGTCTAACACACTTTGGTTCACTGGATTTTATTAGTGGTTTTGTTAAGTTTTTAGTTGAAGCACAACCAGTAATTTTAAACAATAGTTCTTAAGCATCTTAGTCCACTGCATTCAATTAGTGTTTTATACTTAAGTCTGATACTAATGACATTTTGAACAGAAATGTCTCTCGTCAGTGTACCCTTTCACTTGAGACCTCTTCTCTGAGAACATTACCAAAGAATGTAGGACATACAGAATCCGGGAAAAAAAATGCCTCCTGGACAAAATGCCTCACAGAAAAAAATGGCTCCTGAGAAAAAAAAGTTATTTCAACATGTTACATATGAAATCTATAACGTATAATATCAAAAACATGTTAATTTCAGATATGTACAGTCAAAACCAGAATGTACAATATTGTGAAGTACAAATTACAAATATCTTCTTGAAAGGGTATCCCTTCGGCTGTACTCTGGAGCAGTTTAAAAGCAGGATTTATGGCTGTGAGGTTTCTTGATGAAATAGTTGTGGCCTTTATGGCTTACAATATGCATTCTTATCAAATTACAACATAGGTTATCCCCTCTGTAAGGAGTTGATCGCAGTTAGATGCACTAGGAGGGGCAGAAATGTAATTACAAGAAAAACACGACACCTGTCATAATGGAAACCAGGGATGAGCAGCCAGCCAAAAGAGTGAGAAGCACCAGCAAAACCTTACAAGAGAAACTTACATACCTTTGTACAGCTAAGCAAAATGGTTAAAAGACTGTGAATTTTTGACAGGCATTGGCGACTATAAGACTCAAGTGGAAAAAATGAAGATGCCTCTGAAGTTGTAATGTGAACCTGTAGTGTTATAATACTTGAAAGAACTTTTTTTTCGTAGGAGGTATTTTTCCTGGTCACAAAATATTCAGGAGGCATTCATTCTAGGAGGTATATTTCCTAGGAGGCATATTTTCTAGGAGGTATTTTTCCAGGAGGCACTTTTTCCGCGCATCGGACATACATTCTTTTGAGAAGTACATTTCACACCTACAATTTCTCTTCTGCCAAGCTGCGGTCGTTCTTTCATTTGTTAAATATGGTAACATACACAATGCAATAAACTTTACATTTTCTATTCCTTGTGATGCATATCTTCACATCTTTTACGGCTTACTTCACACTTTTTCATCAGGGCCCCTTCGTTTTTGTCAGCAAAAACATTTTTCTAATTAAAATTTTCAAATTTACAGTATTTTGTTTGAATATGTTTTCAACCTACTTTTTACACCTAAACAGTTACCTTGTTACTTTCCTTCTGAATACCATTTGCAGGGCACAACTTTGTGTCCTTTTCTTCTGTCAATCCTACTCTGAAACTAAAAACACACAGCTGACACAGAGCCCGTTCACAGGCACTGAATGCTTGTTTTTTCTTGTTTTGTGGACTTAAGATAAGTGAGTAATAGCAATTTTAGCTACTTAGAGTTAAGGACTCATAACTCAAAAAGTATTTTTCTTGAAATATGTTGTTCAGCTACTTTGTCCTTAGCTATAAAATGGTACATAGTTTGGGGTTCCATTGCATGCCACAAGTGAGTAATAGCTATTTTCTTATTTGTAGCAAAATAATGAAAGAAGTGTCAAATATCTTCAAAAGTATTAAGGTTACGGAAATCTGTTCAAATATGTTATTCATCTAGTTTTTGATAAGCTATCACATAGTAAAGTTTCAGACCTGTTGCACATTGTATACCTGAGTAATAGCTTCTTTAAAATTCTTACTATTGAGTAAAGCCTTTGTAACTCCAAAACTCTTGCAGTTAGAGTATTTTCCTAAAATATGTTGTTCAGCTACTTTGTCTTTAACTGTAAGGTGAAGTATAGTTTGAGGTTCCATTGCATGCCACAAGTGAGTAATAGTTATTTTCTTATTTGTAGCAAAATAATGACAGAGGTAAATGTGAAATATTTTAAAAAGTATTAAAGTTAGGGTAATCTTTTCAAATATGTTGTTCATCTACTTTTTGTGGGTGATCTACCACATAGTAAAGTTTCAGATCTGTTGCACATTGGATAGCTGAGTAATAGCTACTTTGAAATTGTGACTGTTGAGTAAATCCATTGTAACTCCAAAACTATTGCAGTTAGAGTATTTTCCTAAAATATGTTATTCAGCTACTTTGTCCTTAACTATAAGATGGCATACAGTTTGGGATTCTATTGCATGCCATAAGTGAGTAATAGTTATTTCCTTATTTGAAGCAAAATAACGACATGAGTAAATTTCAAATATCTTCAAAAGTATTAAAATTAGGGAATTCTTTTCAAATATGTTATTCATCTAGTTTTTGATAAGCTATCACATAGTAAAGTTTCAGACCTGTTGCACATTGGATAGCTGACTAATAGCTACTTTGAAATTGTGACTGTTGAGTAAATCCATTGTAACTCCAAAACTAGTGCAGTTAGAGTATTTTCCTAAAATATGTTGTTCAGCTACTTTGTCCTTAACTATAAGATGCCATATAGTTTGGGGTTCTATTGCATGCCATAAGTCAGTAATAGCTATTTTCTTATTTGTAGCAAAATAATGACATCAGTAAATGTCAAATATCTTCAAAAGTATTAAAGTTAGGGAATTCTTTTCAAATATGTTATTCATCTAGTTTTTGATAAGCTATCACATAGTAAAGTTTCAGACTTGTTGCACATTGGATAGCTGAGTAATAGCTACTTTGAAATTGTGACTGTTGAGTAAATCCATTGTAACTCCAAAACTATTGCAGTTAGAGTATTTTCCTAAAATATGTTATTCAGCTACTTTGTCCTTAACTATAAGATGGTACATAGTTTGGGGTTCTATTGCATGCCATAAGTGAGTAATAGCTATTTTCTTATTTGAAACAAAATAACGACATAAGTAAATGTCAAATATCTTCAAAAGTATTAAAATTAGGGAATTCTTTTCAAATATGTTATTCATCTAGTTTTTGATAAGCTATCACATAGTAAAGTTTCAGACCTGTTGCACATTGGATAGCTGAGTAATAGCTACTTTGAAATTGTGACTGTTGAGTAAATCCATTGTAACTCCAAAACTATTGCAGTTAGAGTATTTTCCTAAAATATGTTATTCAGCTACTTTTTCCTTAACTATAAGATGGCATATCGTTTGGGGTTCCATTGCATGTCATAAGTGAGCAATAGCTATTTTCTTATTTGTAGCAAAATTATGATGGAAATAAATGTCAAATACCTTCACGAGTACTAAAGTTAGGCAAATCTTTTCATTTGTTATTCATCTAGTTTTTCATAAGCTTACTTTCCTGTGTCCTTTATATTTTTGTTGCTTTTGCAGATGTAGGTCATAATATCTAAGTGAGTAGATAGCTGAGCAAGAGCTACTAAAATGAATAAATGTCTTTTATCTCTCAAAGTATTATAGGTAGGCAATTTCTTCTAAGTAAGTCATTCACCTACTTTTGGGTGATGTACCACATAGTGAACTTGCAGAACTGTAGCTCTTTCGATAGCTGAGTAATAGCTACTAAAATGAGTAAATGTCTTTTATCTCTAAAAGTATTATAGGTAGGCAATTTCTTCTAAATAAGTAATTCGCCTACTTTTGGGTGATCTACCACATAGTGAAGTTGCAGAACTGTAGCTCTTTGGATAGCGGAGTAATAGCTACTAAAATGAGTAAATGTCTTTTACCTCTAAAAGTATTACAGGTAGGCAGTTTCTTCTAAATAAGTCATTCACCTACTTTTGTGTGATCTACCACATAGTGAAGTTGCAGAACTGTAGCTCTTTGGATGGCACAGTAATAGCCACTAAAATGAGTAAATGTCTTTTATCTCTAAAATATTACAGGTAGGCAATTTCTTCTCAATAAGTCATTCACCTACTTTTGGGTAATCTACCACATACTGAAAATGTAGAACTGTAGCTCTTTGGATAGCTGAGTTATAGCTACTAAAATGAGTGTCTTTTATCTCTAAAAGTATTACAGGTAGGCAATTTCTTCTAAATAAGTCATTCACCTACTTTTGGGTGATGTACCACATAGTGAAGTTGCAGAACTGTAGCTCTTTGGACAGCTGAGTAATAGCTACTAAATGCTAAAAGTATTACAGGTAGGCAATTTCTTCTAAATAAGTCATTCACCTACTTTTGGGTGATCTACCACATAGTGAAGTTGCAGAACTGTAGCTCTTTGGATAGCTGAGTAATAGCTACTAAAATGAGTAAATGTCTTTTATCTCTAAAAGTATTATAGGTAGGCAATTTCTTCTAAATAAGTCATTCACCTACTTTTGGGTGATGTACCACATAGTGAACTTGCAGAACTGTAGCTCTTTGCATGGCTGAGTAATAGCTACTAAAATAAGTAAATGTCTTTTATCTCTAAAAGTATTATAGGTAGGCAATTTTTTCTAAATAAGTCATTCACCCACTTTTGTGTGATCTATCACATATTGAAGTTGCAGAACTGTAGCTCTTTGGATAGCTGAGTAATAGCTACTAAAATGAGTAAATGTCTTTTATCTGTAAAAGTATTACAGGTAGGCAGTTTCTTCTAAATAAGTCATTCACCTACTTTTGTGTGATCTACCACATAGTGAAGTTGCAGAACTGTAGCTCTTTGGATGGCAGAGTAATAGCCACTAAAATAAATAAATGTCTTTTATCTCTAAAAGTGTTACAGATAGGCAATTTCTTCTAAATACGTCCTTACCTACTTTGGGTTGATCTACTGCATAATAAAGTTGCAGAAACGTAGCTCTTTGGATGGCAGAGTAATAGCTACTAAAATGAGTAAATGCCTTTTGTCTTTAAAAGTATTGCAATCAAACATTAAACTTGTTGTCACTTCTACATGTGCCTCCATCTCACAAGAAAATTTATATTCCACTATCTTTAGTACATCTAATTTATACGGCGGGAGATAAATGCATGCGTCAGAATGCTTGTTAAAATATGTTACTCAGCTACTTCTCCCATACTTACAACACAGTGAGTAACACATAGCTAAGTGAGTAACAGCTACTTCCTGATTTTTCAGTAATTTCCGTAATGAGTAAAATCACTTGTAACTTAAAATCTATTGCATTTACAGAATTTGGTATGAAATATGTTATTCAGCTACTTTTGGGTCAGCTATAACATAGTAACATTTCAGACCTGTAGTTCATTGCATAGCTATTGCATTTAGAGTATTTTGTTTGAATATGTTATTCACTACTTTTGGATCGGATGTAACATAGTGAAATTGCAGACCTGTAGCTCATTGCATAGCTGAGCAATAGCTATTTTGAGGTTCTCACTGTTGAGTAAATTGCTTATAGCTTGAAAACTATTGCATTCAGAGAATTTTGTTTAAATATGTTGTTTATCTACCTTTGGGTTAGCTATAACATAGTAAAATTGTAGCATGTAGCTCATAGCATAGCTGAGCAATAGCTACTTCCAGCTTGTCACTGTTCAGTAAATCAGTTGTAACCTGAAAACTTTTGCATTTAACACTATTTTGTTTAAATATGTTAGTGACCTACTTTTTCAGTCCTCCATAACATAGTGAAACTGCAGACTTGTAACTCATTGCATACCTGAGTAGTAGCTACTTTGAGGCTCTCACTGTTGAGTAAATCACTTGTAACCTGGAAACTATTGCATTTACATTATTTTGTTTAAATAAGTTTTTCACCTACTTTTCAGACCTCTATAACATAGTGAAATTACAGGCCTGTAGCTCATTGTATAGCTGAACAAAGCTATTTTTAGGTTATTACCCCACAGCCCTTAAGGGCTGTCGGGGTATTGTTTTCACCCATGGTGTCCGGATGGGCAAGCGGGCGGCAGGAAAAAGTTTGTCCGGGCTGTATCTCAGAAACTGTAAGGTATAGGAAGTTGATACTTGGTAGGGACATTGGTTAGGAGGTGTAGGTGTGCAATGTCATGGTCTGACCTTAATTTGACCTTTGACCTTGCTGTAGTGACCTTGAGTTTGAAAATGTTGTCCGGGCTATATCTCGGAAACTGTAAGGTGCAGGAAGTTGATACTTGGTAGTGACATTGGTTAGGGGTTGTAGGTGTGCAATGTGATGGTGTGACCTTAATTTGACCTTTGAGCTTGCCGTAGTGACCTTGACCTATAAAATCTTGTCCATGCTATATCTCGGTAACTGTAAGGTGTAGGAAGTTGATACTTGGTAGGGATATTAGTTATTGAGTGTAGGTGTGTAACGTCATTATGTAACCTTGATTTGAACTTTAACCTTGCTGTAGTCACCTTGACCTATAAAATCTTGTCTGGACTAGTTTTCGGAAACCGTAAGGTGTAGGGAGTTGTTACTTGGTAGGGACATTGGTTAGGGGGGTGTATGTGTGCAACGTCATGGTGTGACCTTGATTTGACCTTGCCGTAGTGACATTGACCTATCAAATCTTGTCTGGGCTATATCTCGGTAACTGTAAGGTGTAGGAAGTTGATACTTGGTAGGGACATTGGTTGGGGGTTGTAGGTGTCCAGTGTCATGGTGTGACCTTGATTTGACCTTTGACCTTGCCATAGTGACTTTGACTTATAAAATCTTGTCCGGGCTATATTTCGGAAACTGTAATTAAGGTGTAGGAAGTTGATGCTTGGTAGGGACATTGGTTAGGGGGTGTAGGTGTGCAATGTCATAGTGTCACATTGATTTGACCTTTGACATCGCGGTAGTGACCTTGACCTTTGGAATCTTGTCTGGGCTATATCTCAGAAACTGAAGGATGTAAGAAGTTAATACTTGTTGAGAGCTGTAGGTGTGCAATGTCCTACATTTGCAATGTCATTATGTGACCTTGATTTGACTATTGATCTTACTGTAGTGACCTTGACCTTTAAAATTTGGCTGGGCAATATCTCTGAAACCATTAAGTGTAGGAAGTTGATGCATGGTAGGGACATTGCTTAGATGTTGTATGTGTGACAGGTCATGCTGCAACCTTGATTTGAGCTTTGACCTTGTCATAATGCTATGAGTTTTATGAGTGGGGTGCGGGCATCTCCGATGCTATTTTCACTGTTGAGTAAATCGGTTGTACCTTGAAAACTATTGCAGCTAGAGTATTTTGTTGAAATATGTTATTCACCTATTTTTGGGTTAGCTATAGCATAGTAAAGTTGCAGTAAATCACTTGTAACTTGAAAACTATTGCATTTAGACAATTTTGTTGAAATATGTCATTCAGCTACTTTTGGGTCAGCTATAACATAGTAAAATAGCTGACTTGTAGCTTGTGACATAGATGAGCAGTACTTACTTCCAGCTTCTCACTGTTGAGTAAATTAGTTGTAACTTGAAAACTGTTGCATTTAGAGTATTTTGTTTAAATATGTTGCTGATTTACTTTTGGGTCAGCTATAACATAGTGAAATTGCAGACCTGTAGCTCATGGCTTAAACGAGCAATAGCTACTTCCTGCTTCTCACTGTTCGGTAAATCTGTTGTAACTTGAAAACTGTTGCATTTAGAGTATTTTGTTGAAATATGTTATTCACCTACTTATGGGTCAATATGCACCCAGTTACCCTGGACCAAAGTTTTCTGTTGCCTGACTTATCTGATCACTCGCCAAGGTCTGTACCAACTCAATATGTGACCAGTTCATATCGGTCACTGATTGCTTGTTTCATAGCTATAACATGGTGAGTAACTTGAGCATCCATCTCCATAGCTAACTGAGTAATAGCTACTTTGTGACTTTTCAATAATTTCCATAAGGAGTAAAATCACATATAACTTAAAAACTATTGCATGTACAGAATTTTGTACAAATATGTTATTCAGCTGCTTTTGGGTCAGCTATAACATAGTAAAGTTGCAGCCTGTAGCTCATGGCATAGCTGAGTAATAGCTACTTTGAGGTTCTAACTGTTGAGTAAATTGCTTAGAACTTGAAAACTATTGCATTTAGAGAATTTTGTTTAAATATGTTATTTATCTAGTTTTTGGTTAGCTATAACATAGTAAAATTGCAGACATGTAGCTCGTGACATAGCTGAGCAATAGCTACTTTGAGGTTCTCACTGTTGAGTTAATCAGTTGCAACTTGAAAACTATTGCATTTATAATTTTGTATTAATATGTTATTCAGCTACTTTTACGTCGGCTATAACATAGTGAAATTGCAGACCTGTAACATCATTGCATAGCTGAGCAAAAGCTACTTTCAGGTTCTCACTGTTGAGTAAATCAATTGTTATGTGAAAACTATTATATTTAGAGTATTTTGTTTAAATATGTTATTTAACTACTTTTGGGTCAGCTATAACATAGTAAACAAGCATTCTGACGCATGCAATTATCTCCCGCCATATTAATTAGATGTACTAAAGATAGTGGAATATAAATTTTCTTGTGAGATGGAGGCACATGTAGAAGTGACAACAAGCAAGAGGCACTTTAATGTTTGATTGCAATACTTTTAAAGACAAAAGGAATTTGCTCATTTTAGTAGCTATTACTCTGCCATCCAAAGAGCTACAGTTCTGCAACTTTACTATGTAGTAGATCAACCCAAAGTAGGTGAAGGACATATTTAGAAGAAATTGCCTATCTGTAACACTTTTAGAGATAAAAGACATTCACTCATTTTAGTGGCTCTTACTCTGCCATCCAAAGAGCTACAGTTCTGCAACTTGCCCAAAATTAGGTGAAGGACTTACTTAGAAGAAATTGTCTATGTGCAATACTTTTAAAGATAAAAGGAATTTACTCATGTTAGTAGCTGTTACTCAGCTATGCAGAAGAGCTACAGTTGTGCAACTTCACTATGTGGTAGATCACCACAAAGTAGGTGTATGACTTATTTAGAAGAAATTGCCTATCCCAAATACTTTTAAAGATAAATGGAATTTACTCATTTTAGTAGCTATTACTCAGTTATGCAAAGAGCTACAGTCGTGCAACTTCACTATGTGGTAGATCACCCAAAAGTAGGTGAATGACTTATTTAGAAGAAATTGCCCATCTGCAATACTTTTACAGATAAAAGACATTTAGTCATTTTAGTAGCTTTGACTTAGTTATGCAAAAAGCTATAGATCTGCTTCGCCATGTTATACACAACCCAATAGTAGGTAAATGACTTAATTATCACTGAAATTGCTCTATCTTGCATATCCTAAAAATTTCCTCAAAATCCGTCCATAAGTTTTTAATCTATCTGTGTTTAAAAATTATATTTCATGGATCCAGAAGATCCAGATAGTGACAAGGATCACTCCAAAAATTGAACCATTTCTTCCTTTTACCTTTCCAGACATATCCTAAAAATTTCATCGAAATCCATCCATACGTTTTTGAGTTATCTGTCTTTAAAAATCACATTTCATTGATCCAGAGGATCCAGATAGTGATCCGGATCACTCCCAAAATTGAATCATTTCTTCCGTTCACCTTTCCAGACATATCCTGAAAATTTCATCGAAATCCGTCCATAAGTTTTTGAGTTACCTGTCTTTAAAAATTACATTTCATGGATCCAGAAGATCCAGATAGTGTTCCGGATCACTCAAAAAATTGAATAATTTCTTCCTGTTACCTTTTCAGACATATCCTGAAAATTTCATCGAAATCCGTCCATAAGTTTTGAGTTACCTGTCTTTAAAAATTACATTTCATGGATCCAGAAGATCCAGATAAATGATCCAGATCACTCTAAAAATTGAATAATTTCTTCCTTTTACCTTTTCAGACATATCTTGAAAATTTCATCGAAATCCGTCCTTGGATCCAGAAGATCCAGATAGTGATCCGGATCACTCCCAAAATTGAAAATTTCTTCCTTTTACCATTTCAGACATATCTTGAAAATTTCATCGAAATCTATCCGTAAGTTTTTGAGTTATGTCTTTAAAAATAACTTTTATTGCGTTAATACATCCTATCCAATGGACAATTGCTAATCCGGTCGGCGCAGACCGGCCCGCCAAACGCCAGAAAAAGACGTCCTGTGTTGCCACCGGCTGGCCGGTCCGTAGTACTGTGCACTCCCCAGATGGCGCCTCGTACTTCCTTCCTGTCTAGACAACCTGACGTCATAGCATCTTTTTCATTTGGCGCGTGTACTGTGTAGACGTGTTTTCTACGATCTCCAGATATTTTAAGGAAAAGTGTGCATTATGACGGATTTTCTACCTTTCTACCTAATAATTTATTGTAAAAGTGTTACCTACATATCAAGCACGGATATACTTCAAGAAATCTGCTGGAAACGCTCCCTAGCTGACTCAATTTAGTATTGATGATAGGGCAGTAAGCGACGACAATATGAATTATGAAGGCAACCATTTTGCTAGTTTCCTCCATGTAACCATTTTGTTGTTAAGGGCAGATCGACAATATTAAAGGAAATAATGGATATGCTACTTACAAGGTATTTTTATCCGTGTCTTTTTGAATGTACCTTCTGTAACCTTCCAGCTACAGTCACCATAGAAACGTCTTTTCTAGTACTACAAATGCAAATCACGGAAAACTTCAATCTACGTAGTTTTGAACACTGTATATAGAGGGAATTCCCTTATGGAAGGTGCATTCTTCATCAGAGCGCACTGGTACAGACTTCTCTGCTGTAAAGCATCAGTCACACCAGCCTAGCTCGAGTATTTTTCATCAGAAGCAGGAGGTGAATTCTTCAGATTTCTTCAACCGACCTCTACATAGAAGGAATTTTCACTCTCAGTCCCACCCTTGTGGACCCGGCATTTATGTCGGTAATAAGGGCAGTGGATGGCCAGGAAACTGGTTGAGTGTACAGCCGGCTGAGAAGAACCGACTTCAGACCGGCCAGGAATTTCATCTACAGAGCGCACTGGTCCAGGCTTCTCTGCTTTTAAAGCATCAGGTCAGCCGGCCAGCTCAAAAGAACGCGACCTCTGACGTCATATCCAGTCAGCCAATCGCGTGTCCTTCTGACCAATCACGAAGCAGGTCACGTGTTTTCACCGACCAGGAAGGTCGGAAGTGCGTTTTTCAGAACTCACGTCTACTGTGACTACAGTCCCTGCTTTGCAGACCCGGCCTGGTTGTCGGTAGTGGGGTTTTGTGGACTGTAAAGTTGCCGGTAAAGCATCACACAAAGAACGCGAATACTGACGTCATCTCCAGTCAGCCAATCGCGTGTCCTTCCGGACAATCACGAAGCAGGTCACGTGTTTTCACCGACCAGGAAGGTCGGAACTGCGTTCTTCACAACTTACATCTACTGCGATACCAGTCCTTCTCTCATGAACCGACCTTCGTTGTCGGTAGTGGGGTTTGTGGATGAGCAGTATACTGCGCATTTGCATGTTTAATTATCACAAAAGAACGCGGCAACTGACGAACTCCAATCAGCCAATCGCGTGTCTTTCCGACCAGCAGGCTGGTCACGTGACACACCGAACACCAAGTGTTTCTAAAAATAGATTACAAGGGCTTTCCCAGCAACTGTCAAATCTACAAACAAGACGTGCGATTTAAGAAATACTTTAATTAATGGAGGAAACCTACAGCAAGCTGAATTCGACACACAAGATAGTTGTAACAATGCTTCAACAACTGGTTACAGAGTGTGCCGGGCTGGTACTGGCTACACAGCCTTGTACACTTGCTTCAACAACTGGTTACAGAGTGTACCGGCTGGTACTGGTTACACAGCCTTGTACACTTGCTTCAACAACTGGTTACAGAGTGTACCGGCTGGTACTGGTTACACAGCCTTGTACACTTGCTTCAACAACTGGGTACAGAGTGTACGGCTGGTACTGGCTACACAGCCTTGTACACTTGCTTCAACAACTGTTTACATAGTGTACCGGCTGGTACTGGTTACACAGCCTTGTACACTTGCTTCAACAACTGGGTACAGAGTGTACGGCTGGTACTGGCTACACAGCCTTGTACACTTGCTTCAACAACTGTTGACATAGTGTACCGGCTGGTACTGGCTACACAGCCTTGTACACTTGCTTCAACAACTGGTTACAGAGTGTACCGACTGGTACTGGCTACACAGCCTTGTAAACTTGCTTCAACAACTGGTTACAGAGTGTACCGGCTGGTACTGGTTACACAGCCTTGTACACTTGCTTCAACAACTGGGTACAGAGTGTACGGCTGGTACTGGCTACACAGCCTTGTACACTTGCTTCAACAACTGTTTACATAGTGTACCGGCTGGTACTGGCTACACAGCCTTGTACACTTGCTTCAACAACTGGTTACAGAGTGTACCTTGACCTGGTGAAACAAGTGACTCTAAAGCACGATACATTCCAGGCCGGCCTAATGTGGTAGCAGACAGGCTGTCCAGGCTAGGCCAGACCATCCAAACAGTGGTTTCTCCTTCCAGAGGTCTTCCACTCTATGCAGTAGGTGGCACCGGCCCAAAATAGACTTATTTGCCACGAGGTTCAACAACAAGTCACCTGTTTTGTGTCACCGGTACCGGATCCCCTGGCCACAGCAGTGGATGTGCTCAGTCGGCCATGGTAGGATCTAAAAGGATACACCTCACCATCAGCCATATTGGGCAAAGTGGTGAAGTTGCAAGACTCCCCATGTAAGAGAATCATTCTGATTGCTCCGGGGTGGCCCAACATGCCTTGGTTTTGGAATCTAGTGGCCATGTCCAGCCACATCCCGCTGAGCCTGCCCAATCTGCCCAGCCTGTTCATAGCCATTCGGTCAGATCCCTCACAGAAATCTGACAAATCTTAATCTCCATGCAGGGCTCCTAGAGCCTCAGCAATCGAGGAGCAGGACTTGTCTGAGGCAGTGGCAGCAAGAATTGAGGCCCCTCAAAGGGGGTCAATCAGATCAGTCTATGAGGCAAATGGGTCATTTTTACCAAGTGATGTATCATTCATCAGGTGGACTTCGGGCACCACCTGTTAAGTCAGTTGCTGACTTCCTTAGGTACCTGCTTCAGGACAGGAAGTTGCAGCCCAGTACCATTGATGGGTACAGGTCAGCCATTGCTGATAGTCTAGAAAATTTGCCCATCAATGTTAGTAAGGATGAAAATCTAACTTGTCTCCTGGATAGCTTCCACTGAGACAGACCCAAAGGCCGGAGGGGAACCCCCTCCTGGAACCTCTCCCTGGTTTTTGCACCAGCTGACAAGGTTCATTTTGAACCAATTATAGGCCTTCTTGAAGCATTTGACCTTCAAGGCAGTTTTCCTCTTGGCCCTGGGGTCGGGCAAGCGTAGAAGTGAGATACATGCTTGGCAAACAGCCCAGCACCATTGATGGTTATAGGTCACCCATTGTTGATAAACTGGGAAATTCACCCTTCAACATCAGTAAGGACGGAAATCTCGCTCGTCTCCTGGATAGATTCCTCAGAGACAGACCCAAAGGCAGGAGTGGCATACCCTCCTGGAACTTCTTACTGGCCGTGCACCAGCTAAGACTCCCTTTGATCCAATTAAGGAGGCCCCCTTTGAAGCATTTGACCTTCAAGACGGTATTCCTCTTGGCCCTTGGGTCGGGCAAGTGCAAAAGTGAGATTCATGCCTAGCAAAACTGATATATTGGACACCAATCCGATTGGTCAAAGGTGTCCCTGTATCCATCACCCAGCTTTCTATCCTAGAATCAGCTGGCCATAGAGTATCCAGTGTGGCCCCTGGGGTTATAACAGCCCTGGCCCCGACTCTGGATAGATCCCTCAAGTCTGACAGGTCCCTCTGTCCAGTCAGAGCATTGTGCTACTATTTGGACAGGACCTCAGACATCAGGCAGAATAAGGAGGTGGTTTTTGTCTCCTTTAAGAAGGGTTTCAACAAAGACAGCTCACCTGCCACTATCTCCTCTTGGATCAAGCAGACTGTGATCCTATGTTATGAGCTCTCTGACCAGGAGGCCCACTTTTAACATCAGGTTAAAGCCCATGATGTCAGGGCCTTTGCTGCTTCTAAGGTCTTCCAGTCGGGAGTCTCCTTAGATCCAATCTTGTCAGCCCGCCACTGAAGTCACAATACCTTCACACAGTTCTATATGAAGAGCGGGGCTTGGGCTGATTCAGAGCTTTACCATTGGGCTAGGTAGTGGCTGCTCAGCAGATCCACAAGTGGCCCTTAGATTGAGGAGATTTGTATATGTGCATAACAGTTCTTCATGTACATAAGAATTAAGTGTGGCGTGCTTCCTTCGGGAGGTTTATTTGCATTCTGGGACTGAACTCATCCCTCTCTTCCCCTACCTCAGAGCAGGTCTGCAAAAAAGGGGGGGGGGGGGCGACGGCGGTATAGCCCCGGGTAACTGGCTGCTGGCAATCGACCATGGCCTTGCAGGGCTTCCTGACCTTAAAGTCAACCCAGGCCTGGACCTATAGGTCTCCTGACAAAGTCAGCCTAGACCGTAGGTTAAAATTTGCTATTACTTGTGAGTACATATAAGTCCCTAGTAACTTACCCGCCGGCCAAGCGGTAGTTATTCAGCAATTGTCCATTGGATAGGATGTATTAACGCAATAAAATTGCAAATTTAATAAGTAAATTAAATTTTTATAAGTTAATACCCTATCCAATGGACACACAAGACCCTCCCACCGACCCTGCTATCAGCTTACTAGGGGTCTAAGAGGTTTAGACAACGAAAAAGATGCTATGACGTCAGGTTGTCTAGACAGGAAGGAAGTATGAGGCGCCATCTGGGGAGTGCACAGTACTACGGACCTGCCAGCCGGTGGCAACACAGGACGTCTTTTTCTGGCGTTTGGCGGGCCGGTCTGCGCCGACCGGATTAGCAATTGTCCATTGGATAGGGTATTAACTTATAAAAATTTAATTTACTTATTAAATTTGCAAATTTGATGGATCCAGAAGATCCAGATAGTGATCTGGATCACTCCCAAAATTGAACCATTTCTTCCTTTTACCATTTCATACGTATCCTGAAAATTTCATCGAAATCCGTCCGTAGGTTTTGAGTTATCTGTCTTTAAAAATTACATTTTATGGATCCAGAAGATCCAAATAGTGATCCGGATCACTCCCAAAATTGAATCATTTCTTCCTTTCACGTTTCCACACATATCCTGAAAATTTCATCGAAATACGTCCATAAGTTTTTGAGTTATCTGTCTTTAAAAATTACATTTCATTGATCCAGAAGATCCAGATCATGATCCGGATCAATCCCAAAATTGTATGATCCAGAAGATCCAGATAGTTATCCGGAACACACCAAAAATTGAATCATTTCTTCCTTTTACCTTTTGAGACATATGAACAACATATTTGAAAAGATTAGCCTAACTTTAATACTTTTTAAGATATTTCACATTTAACTCTGTCATTATTTCGATACAAATAACAAAATAGCTATTACTCACTTATGGCATACTATGAAACTCCAAACTATATGTCATCTTATAGTTAAGGACAAAGTAGCTGAACAACATTTATTAGGAAAATACTGTAACTGCAAGAGTTTTGGAGTTACAAAGGGTTTACTCAATGGTAAGAATTTTAAAGTAGCTATTTCTCAGCTGTACAATGTGGGACAGCTCTGAAACTTTACCATGTGATAGCTTACCCAAAACTAGATGAACAACATATTTGAAAAGATTAGCCTAACTTTAATACTTCTTAAGATATTTCACATTTACCTCTGTCATTATTTTACTAGAAATAACAAAATAGCTATTACTCACTTATGGTATGCTATGGAACTCCAAACTCTATGTCATCTTATAGTTAAGGACAAAGTAGCTGAACAACATATTTTAGGAAAACACTCTAACTGCACTAGTTTTAGAGTTACAATGGCTTTACTCAACAGTCAGAATTTCAAAGTAGCTATTACTCAGCTATCCAAGTTGCAACAGGTCTGAAACTTTACTATGTGATAGGTTACCAAAAAGTAGATGGACAACATATTTGAAAAGATTTCCCTAACTTTAACACTTTTGAAGATATTTGACATTTACTTCTTTTGTTATTTAGCTACAAATGAGAAAATAGCTATTAGTCACTTATGACATGCAATAGAACCCCAAACTATGTACCATCTTATAGCTAAGGACAAAGTAGCTGAACAACATATTTTAGGAAAATACTCCAACTGCAATAGTTTTGGAGTTACCATGGCTTTACTCTACAGTCAGAATTTCAAAGTAGCTATTACTCAGCTATCCAAGGTGCAACAGGTCTGAAACCTTACTTTGTGATAGCTTACCAAAAAGTAGATGGACAACATATTTGAAAAGATTTCCCTAACTTTAATACTTTTGAAGATATTTGACATTTACTTCTTTTGTTAATTAGCTACAAATGAGAAAATAGCAATTAGTCACTTATGGCATGCAATAGAACCCCAAACTATGTACCATCTTATAGCTAAGGACAAAGTAGCTGAACAACATATTTTAGGAAAACACTCTAACTGCAATAGTTTTGGAGTTACAATGGCTTTACTCAACAGTCAGAATTTTAAAGTAGCTATTACTCGGCTATCCAAGGTACAACAGGTCTGAAACTTTACTATGTGATAGCTTACCAAAAAGTAGATGGACAACATATTTGAAAAGATTTCCCTAACTTTAATACTTTTGAAGATATTTGACATTTACTTCTTTTGTTATTTAGCTACAAATGAAAAAAATAGCTATTAGTCACTTATGGCATGCAATAGAACCCCAAACTATGTACCATCTTATAGCTAAGGACAAAGTAGCTGAACAACATATTTCAAGAAAAAACTCTAACTGCAATACTTTTTGAGTTATGAGTTCTGTACTCAAAGTAGCTAAAATTGCTATTACTCACTTATCTTTAGGCCTAAGTCCACAAAACTCAAAAAATTTTCAAGGGCATGAAAATTCATTAGGACAATTAATTTACAAAAAATCTGTAGCTGTTGCAGTTTTGGAGAAATCTGCGTGACACACTAGCGCACACACGCACGCACGCATGCACGCACGCACAGGATGCATTTTATAATCTCCCTCCCAGGCTAAAGCCCGGCGGGAGATAATTAGCAGACCAGTAGCTCATTGCATAGCTGAGCAATAACTGTTTTTAGATTCATCCTTTTGCACTTTCACTTGTACTCTGAAGCTTAAAACATAAAGTCAGCTGACACAGAGCCTGTTCATGGGCAGTGATTGCTTGCTTTGTTGCTCATGACATCTAAACTAACATTATTTCAGGTTTTGTTTTGCAAAATCAGTTGTTGATCTACTTATTCATTTAGTCAAATGCATAGACTTTACTTCTTTCAGATGTGTGGTGGTGTTGTACAACAGCAAAAAGAACAAACAGAGCCATATCTTCAACACCTGCAAGAAGACTATAACTACTGTGGCCTTCAGCAGAGATGGGAAGTACTTGGCGACTGGTGAGGTGAGGTTTTGTATATGTAGTCTGAAATTATACACTGAGAAAAGGCGTAAATTTTTTATGTCAGCTGACCTGACATTATGGCATCACTCTACGGCATCCGTGTCCGCGTACATGAACAACTTATTCTACAAAAATACAAGGCCCAGAGACATGCTGATTCTTTTAAAAGATACCTTATCTAATGAGGATGAAAAATTGTTCAAGACAAGCAGATCTGTTTGTTCGTCTTGTCCCCAGAACCATTACAAGTGGTGTACCCCCCAAAGTTTGAAAATTTCAACACTTAATCACAATTTTTCATTGACTATTGCAGGGATTTGTCTCTTATCTTCACTATATACATATAGTTCATTTATTATTGATGGTATTCTGTTATATTGATTTTATTTCATATGGTAGTTGTTTGGGCGTTTATCTCTGTTGATTTACAATAATATTTCCATGTCTTGATATTTGCGGGTATTATCGCCCACTACCGGGAATTATCGTTCAACAACCAAGTTCTCTCACATTGTGTTTATACATTCCTTTCACAATAAATTATTGCACACCATCATACTCCAGAATTTCCATCTATTTAGGTCCCAATAAGGCTTTGCTATGTTTTTCAGGCCCCTCTAAGGGTTTAAAAAAAAATTTTTTTTTTTTTTTACAGTGGCTCCAGTGGGGTAGTTAGGGTGCCTGTGAGACGCCCACAGGACGAAGATTGACTTGAGTGTAAGTTGACTGAACCGACTTTAAAGCTTAGTGGACTCTAGCTGTAAGGTCATTTTTATTTTAGACTCCCCACAGTCCTTTTGTATGTTAAGGCTCTGGAGTACGGAAAAATGCACCTTATACGCTGTCTGGTATTGATCAGTCTTTTCCTCATCAGTACGTCCGACCATAAAGTACAGGTCAAGGGCTGTTTTGTGGGCTCTGTACTACGTCGATCTTTCAAACTGGCTAGTTTGGTACAAATGCAAGATGCTTTCCCTCATCAGTGAAATCACGATCCCTCTGTGTTCTCTTGCTTTTATGTGGGGATATATCCCTTAATCCGGGACCTATTGTGATGGGGGTTGCTAACTGTCGGTCTGTAAGAAACAAGGCTTCAATGATTTCTGATGCTGTGTTCAATCACTCACTGGACATATTATCACTGGTCGAAACTCATATTCGCCCGACTGATACCGATTGTCTGCTTCAATCCATCACACCACCATCTTATAAATTGTGTCAAAGGCCTCATGCACATGGCTCGGGTGGCGGAGTTGGCTTTTTCATAAATAGCAGCCTGCCTAATAGAATTGTGGATCATTTCTCCTCTGTTCTCTCTGAGGCTAGAAAGCTTAAGTTTGGAGTTCCACAAGGTTCAGTTCTTGGTCCTATTCTTTTTTCATTGTATACCACACCTTTGAGCAAAGTAATCTCTAAACATCCAGATGTCAAATTTCACCTCTATGCGGACGATACTCAGCTGTTTATTCACCTGACACACAAAAACGCAGAAATTGCCTTCGATTGGCTAGGAAAGTGCCTCGAAGATGTCAAACTGTGGTTGTGTGCAAATAAACTAAAGCTTGAATGCTGATAAGACCGACTTTTTTATATTTGGCTCCAAGTCTCAACAAAAAAAGTTTAACCCATTCTTTCCAGTAAATATATTGGGTGAATCACTGATACCTTCTGATGCCGTTAAGAATTTGGGTGTCTGGTTTGACTCAGACTTTTCCTTCACCAAACATGTTAAAAATGTATGTAAACGTTGTTTCATCCAGATGAGGGATCTTAGACAAATTCGACAGTACTTGACTCGTGATGCTGCTCTTATGGCACTTGTGGGGAGCAGGCTTGACTACTGTAACTCCTTGTTTAGGAGTCTATCTGTTGCCAACCTACGCAAGCTACAATGCATTCAAAACAGTCTGGCCAGAACTGTTTGTAGAGCCACATGTCTTTCTCACACCACTCCACTAAGAAAAGCCCTTCATTGGCTACCCATAAGGCACCGTTGCATCTTCAAGACTGCCTTGTTGGTATACAAATACCTACATACTAACTGTCCTGAATATTTCAGCCCATTTCTCAAAGTTAGACAATGTGCCTATAATACCCGGTTGAGTCAATCTGATGGTATAATTCTACATGTTCCTCAATACCAACCATCTATTTACACATCCACAAAGCAGTTTAGTTTAAGCTTTGCATATGATGCTCCCAAAATATGGAATGAACTCCCTGATGATGTACGATCTGCCACTTCCATTGATTCCTTCAGAAAAAAACTTATACCTGTTCTGCCAAGCTTATCCTCCTTAGTATTTTCCACCTCATATGGCGTTCTCCGTGATGTCGACCATTGCTATGGATAAGGACGATGATTTTTGTGACTATACCTATGATGTTGCGCCTTAGAGTCTGTCACTCTGGCAGAGATTAAGTGCTATAAAAGTTGAATTGGAATTGGAATTATCTTGCATATGTGAAATAGGCCACAGTAGATTGCCTTATGTAAGTATCAGACCTGGATCTGTCTTAATTGTATCCCCGGACGAAAGTCGGGGATACTTAGGATTCAGTACGGTCACGCCGCCGCCGCCGCAGAGATTTCCTTTTGGACGCGATAACTTAAAAAATATTTTAGTTAGAACTTTCAAATTTGGTATGTGGGTATATATGGGCAATGCCACGGACGCTATTGTTTTGTGACCTTGACCTTCAATCTCAAGGTCACTGGTGGCCTCTTAAAGGTCAGATTTTGGCCATTTTTTCACTTTTTGGCCCAGTTCTCCCATACAGAAAGTCAGATCATCCTATGGCTGGTATATATAATACATATATATGTCCTCTGTAAGCATGCAGAAATTTGACCTTGAAGCTCTTCATTGAAGGTCATCCACTGACCGCCAAAGTACCTGACCGAGGGTAATTTTTGGCCTTTTTGGAGATATTTTCACACTTAATGCTGACTATATTGCATGGAAACTATTGAAAATAGCTTTGGAGGTTGAGTACATGATGGACTTCTACCATCCCGGCTTACTGGTTACAGATCTTCATTTAAGGTCATCCACTGACCGCCAAAGTACCTGACCAAGGGTCATTTTTGGCAAATTTGGAGATATTTTCACACTTAATGCTGACTACATTGCATGGAAACTATTGAAAATGGCTTTGGAGGTTGAGTACATGATGGAGTACCAGCATCCAGGCTCACTGGTTACAGATCTTCATTTAAGGGGCTATCAACGTAACGTATCATTTTCAAAGCCGACTGAAGTGGTTCACAAGCACTGGAATGACTTTCTCAGGAGTGAAAAGTTTACAGGCTTAAAGTCACAACATTCCACAAGTTGAGATTTGTTTTTGCATGACATGTTTTATAAATGATATAACCTATTAAAATAAATTGTTATTATTGTTCTAACTCATTAGGATAATATATAAGCAACAAATATCAAAGACAAACACAGAACATATATGATGTACTTTTAGTCACCTTAGATTTTAAGACATGCCTTCCTTTTGTGACACAAAAAACGCATAAAATAAAAACTAACACCTCTTTTGTACACACTACTCCAAAGGAAAGTGTCTTACTAAAATTTTGTATGATTTAGATTTTTATTAAATTTAAGAATTTGTTTGTAGAAATAAAAAAATAAACCAGCAAGATATTATATGTTTTTACTTTTTCAAACTATCAAACATTACACTAATTTAAAATTTTAAGAAATTTTTTTTTTGAAAAGTAAATCATACAAATTAAACTGCTTGTTTTTTGGATCGCTGTGTATTTCATTATGTCCTCATCCATAACAGTTAAGTGTTGATTTTTTGTCACAATAGACAGGCATGTTCACTCTTTTCTCCTGCAACTTTTCACAACATGTCATCAGTAAGTAATGGCGTAGGAATATGAAACAATTACTTAATATATTGGCATGTATATGTTTGAGAAAATGAATAGTTTTTCTGCATTTGTTTTGTCTAAACTTCGCCTGTGATCTGCTACTCTATATTTACTGACTTTATGCATAGCTTATGTTCCAGTATTAAGGATTATATGTTTGTGTGAAGTGACTCCCTCAGATTGTAATAAGTGCATTACGATTGTAAACAAAGCTCAATATCAACTGCTGATGTATCCCACATACACTCAGTTCTTATGAACATCAAAATCACTGCCTTATCTTTTTTCCTACTACTACATGAACCAATACACACACATACACCTCAACGGAGGAGACTGAGGGGAAAAAAACATCACAGTTTCACATTGGCTGGATTAGATTGGGACAGTTTGTTTCCAGAAATGGAGGATCTGTTATAACAAAAATAAAAATATTTTGAATGAAACAAAACTTGATGTTGTGGAATGGAAATCAAATCTCCCCCTTTAATAGCAGCAACAGGATTACCATAAAATTACTGTCAGTATTTGATTTAAATAACATACATAAGTACAGAACAACCAGATGAGCAGTTTCCAAAAAGAAGAACGTCACAAATTTAATCCACCCTTTGTCTGCACTGAAACTTTATGACGTACATTTCTCTGTTGTAAACAATGGAAAACAAGTCCCTGCCTAACAACGACAACAGTTTTTTCTGTGACGTCTGGTGAGTGTTACGTAAACAAATTTTACGTACTTGCGTTGATAGCCCCTTAAGGTCATCCACTGACCGCCAAAGTACCTGACCGAGGGTCATTTTTGGCCCTCTATTTGTTTGTGAACAAGATAACTCAAAAACTGACAGATGGATTTTGATAAAATTTTCAGGATATGTCCAAAATGGTAAAAGGAAGATATGATTAAATTTTGGGAGTGATCCGGATCACTGTCTGGATCTTCTGGATCCATGAAATTTAATTTTTAAAGACAGATAACTCAAAAACTTATGGGTGCATTTTGATGAAATTTTCAGGAAATGTCCTTAATGGGACGAGGAACAAGTGATTAGATTTTGGGAGTGATCTGGATCACTGTCTGGATCATCCGGATCCATGCTGCCAGATGTGTTTGTGTACAATATAACTCAAAAACATATGGATGGATTTTGATGAAATTTTCAGGATATGTCTGAAAAGATAAAAGGATGAAATGGCTGAATTTTGGAAGTGATCCGGATCACTATATGGATCTTCTGGATCCATGAAATGTAATTTTTAAAGACAGATACCTCAAAAAGTTATGGATGGATTGTGATGACATTTTCAGCAAATGACCTAAATGGTACAAGGAACAAGTGATTACATTTTTGGAGTGATCTGGATCACTGTCTGGATCATCTGGATCCAGGCTGCAACATAATTATATCCCCAGACGAAAGTCGGGGATATATTGGATTCAGGTCCGTCGCGCCGCCGCCGCCGTAGAAATTTCCTTGTGTACGCGATAACTCAAAAACGGATTAATATTTTTTTTTCAAACTTGGTACACATGTTAAGGATGCCCAAAGGAAGATCCCTATTTTAAGGTGACCTTAAACTCGCAATAATAAAGAACTTATGGCCACCTTAAGGTCAGAAATTGCACTTTCATTGCGTTAATACATCTTACCTACCAGACGATAGCTATAGCCCGGCGCCAGCCGGTCCCGCCAAACGAAAGAAAAAGACGTCCCGGGTTTCACCCCCGGCAGGACCGGCACACTACAATCCACTCGCCAGGTGGCCTAGTTCCTGCCTCACTCGCCAGAGGGACGTGACGTCATAGCATCTTTTTCGTTTGGCGCGATATTTAAAGTTGTGGATTTTTATCTGTGAACCTTTTTGGTTTTATATTTGTGTTATTCTGTTTAATTTGTGTCGGAATAGTTGCCATTAGTTGGGATACACCCGGCTGAGCCTGCAGATCCAACTAGGCCGGGTAAATCTGTGAATTCTTGGCCAAATGATGCGGCGAAGATCAACAGTTCATTCCCCAGGATTTCAACCATATCTTCTACATCTCCTGAGGAAACTATTCGCCTCCTCAGCCTCCATCCCGCCCACTATCACAAGACACTATGCGTAAGTGGGAGAAAGCAGCAAAAGAGTCTTCATATATTTGCAACCAGTCAGCGGGGTTTAATCGCTGTATCACCAAAATACAGGATGCCTTCCAAGAACAATTGCATATTTTACAAAGTGAACTTAAGAAAGGCAAGTCCTCTGTCAAAGCTCAAGGTGCACTGGATGAACTTTTATACTTATCCTCATTTAACCAGAATGTCAGTTTCGCCATGGGGAAATCTTTACAACATTTGGCAGACTTTACCTTTGTGCAGATGGCGAATTTGACCCTACTCCGTAGGGACTCATACTTGGAAGCTGTGAAACCGGGGATTAAGCCAGATACTTTCAATTCCTTGAGAAATTGTCCCCTGAATGGATATGGGTTATTTCCAGATGCTGCTATTAGAAAAGCTGAGGATGAAATCAACCAGTTAGAAGCTTCCCGACGTACTTCCCAGCCCGGCCTGGGCCGCGGGGGGTTCGCCGGTAGAGGCAGAAAGCAGAGATACCAACCCTACAGTACTGGTTGGAAACCTCAAGACACTGCTAAATCAACTTCTCAGGCCGGAAAGGAACTACCAGCTTGGAAAGCGTTTGGTTCCCGCAATAGAGGCCGGGGCAGAGGCCGGGGTGGTCAGCCCGGACGTGGTACCAAGATGGCTCATGAGAAGACACAGTATAAATGACAATTACTGCAAGTCAAGTCCGGTGCCGGTGGCCCGGCCAGTCAGTTCTGTAAAAAGTGTCATAACAAGAAACTCTTTTGTATCTGTTCCAACAAATGTTTCTTATCATGTTGTATGTCGTGTACCTACTGTAACAAGGTGGCAGTCGCAAAAGAAAGACGTAAGGCCAAAATCAAAGATCAAAAGTCAAATAAAGTGTGTGAAAAGTGCTTCTTTTGTCGGTCACTTTGTTTCTGCTCCAAATGTTCCAAATGTCCCCAATGTTGCAAGTGTCCAACCAGTGGGGGGACGTCTTCAGAGTTTTTGGGAAATATGGGCTCACAAGGGTGCAAACCCAAAAGTAGTGTCCATATTAAAGGAGGGTTATGTTCTCCCCTTCAAAGTCAGACCTCCCTTGGTAAGGGATCCCCTGATAGTAAGTGGCTATGCAAACCCCATCAGAGACTCCCACTTGCAAGAAGCTGTACAAGCTCTGATCGAGAAAAAGGCAGTAGAGAGGGTCAGGGTTCAAACCTCACTAGCCTTTTTCAACAGACTGTTCATTGTCCCAAAGCCGAACCACAAGTGGCGGCCAATCTTGGATCTCAGTACTCTAAATCAGTTTTTATGCGTAAAAACATTCAAAATGGAGACTCCAGAGACAATCCGGACCTCTCTACAACAAGAGGAGTGGGTGACATCGCTAGACTTCAGCGACGCCTACTTCCACATTCCAATTCACTTCACATCCCGAAAATTCCTCAGGTTCCACTTTCAGAACCAGTCGTACCAGTTTCGGGCACTTCCCTTTGGCCTGTCAACAGCTCCCATGGAGTTCACTGGTGTGGTCAAAGAGGTCAAGTTAATGGCTCAGTCACAGGGTATAAGAATCCACCAGGTACCTAGACGACTGGTTGATTCGAGCCCCTACCAAAGAATCTTGCCACCAGGGAACCCAGTCCCTCCTAGCCCTTTGCCAGGAGTTGGGCTGGATGGTAAACATGCAAAAGTCAGAACTGGAACCCCAACAAGTCTTCGACTTCGTAGGCTACCAGTACGACCTACTCAACGGAGTAGTCAGGCCTACTCAAAACCGTTGGGAAGCCCTTCAACAAAAAATAACAGTGCTTTTACAGAACAGATCTTGCCGAGTGAGAACTTTCATGTCTCTTATAGGTCTTCTCACTGCGACAGAAAAACAGGTGCCCCTAGGCAGACTGCACATGAGACCTATTCAGTGGCACCTCAAGAAGCACTGGAGAGTCCCAGAATCTCTGGAAAAGGAGATCCCAATTCCGAGGTCTCTCCATCAGTACCTGCAGTGGTGGACCCAAGAGGAAAATGTCCTAAAGGGTCAGCCCTTACACCCCCTGCGACACGCAGTTCAAATCTTTACAGACGCCTTCACAGCAAGCGGTACTTGGTCAGTGCCCGAAAGCAAGTTGCACATAAACTTCTTAGAACTAAAAGCCGTGTTGTTAGCACTAAAAAGATTCCAACATTTAGTGCAAGGAAAGGTCGTCCTGATTGCCACAGACAACACTACGGTTGTAGCATACATCAACAAGGAAGGAGGTATGAGGTCAGGCTCACTCTGTGCCCTTCTTTGGCGGCTCCTATGTTGGTGCAGCCTCAATCAAATAGTACTGAAGGCCAGACACATTCCAGGCCGTCTGAATGTAATTGCAGACAAATTGTCTCGCCAAAGGCAGGTCATTCAGACGGAGTGGTCCCTCCATCAAGAGACCTTCGACCTCCTTTGTCAAACCTGGCATTATCCCCGAGTGGACATGTTTGCAACAAGGTACAACTGCAAGCTAGTTCAATTTGTGTCCCCAATTCCAGACCCAAAGGCCTGGTCAGTGGATGCTCTGACATTGTCCTGGGAGGACCTGGACATGTACCTCTTCCCCCCAGTGTCTCTGATGGGGAAGGTGGTCAGCAAGCTGTCAGATCACTGGTATCGCAGAGCAATCCTGATTGCCCCGGGATGGCCCAACATGCCTTGGTTTTGGGACCTAGTGGAGCTATCTGCGAGGGTTCCTCTTTGTCTTCCACACCACCCAGATCTAGTGACCCAACCTTTCAACAAGGCACGTCACAGGGATCTGACAAACCTAAATCTCCATGCCTGGCTCCTAGAGCCCAGACAATCAAGGAGCAGGGGTTCTCTAGCCCAGTGGCGTCAAGAATTGAGGCGCCTCAAAGACGTTCAACCAGAACAGTCTACGAAGCGAAGTGGGCCGTTTTTATCAGATGGTGCGAAACAAGTCAGGTGGACTTCAGGAACCCATCTATAAAACAAATAGCAGATTTCCTCCTGCACCTTTTCCAGGAGAAAAATCTCCAGCCCAGCACTATTGATGGTTACAGGTCAGCCATTGCAGACAAACTGGGAGATACCTCGATTAATGTCGGCAAGGATGACAATTTGACTAGACTGTTAGACAGTTTTCACAGGGATAGACCCAAAGGACGCAGGGGGGTTCCTGCTTGGAACCTCTCCCTAGTTTTACACCAGCTTACAAAAGCACCGTTTGAACCCCTCAGAAAGGCTTCTCTGAAACACCTTACTTTCAAAACTGTTTTTCTCCTAGCCCTGGCTTCAGGAAAACGCAAAAGTGAGATACACGCTTGGTTAAACAAAAATATCAGACACCAAGCTGATTGGTCCAAAGTTTCCCTCTACCCATCACCAAGCTTCTTGGCGAAAAATCACTTGGCAAAAGAGGGACCAGAGTGCGTGGCCCCTGTGGTCATCCCGGCCTTAGCCCCCACTCTGGATAAGTCTTTAAAGGAAGACAGATCCCTTTGCCCCGTTCGGGCTCTTCGCTACTACCTGGACAAAACACAGGACCTAAGAACGGGAAAGGAGTTAGTTTTTGTTTCATTCAAACAAGGTTTTGACAGGGACATCTCTCCTGCCACTATCTCGTCCTGGATCAAACAAACAGTAGTGTTGTGTTATGATCTCTCTGACCAAGAGTCCTTGACCTTACATCAGGTCAAGGCCCATGATGTTAGGGCCTTTGCGGCCTCCAAAGCTTTTCAAGGTGGCATATCTCTGGACCAGATTCTAGCAGCATGCCACTGGAAGTCCCACAACACCTTTACACAGTTTTACCTTAAGGATGTTGCCTGGGCAGATAAGGAGCTTTTTCACTTGGGTCCTGTGGTGGTGGCCCAGCAGATCCACCACTAGTCCCCTAAGCTTCTTTGTATATAATTATATATAGTGTACATACTAGTTAGTTTTAGGTGCAGGCTCACTTTTAGCCTATGCCTTGGCTTCTCAAAGTTTTTTACTTCAGAGTAATTCTCTGGGTATAGGACTTTCCCTACTCTTCCAGGTTAACCGTGGGAATCATGGACTTGAACTCTTGCTCTCTTCCTCCCCTCAGAGCAGTCAAAAAAAGGGGGGGGGGGCGCAGGTAGGTCTAGATACCCTTGAGACTAACATGTCTCCTCAAAGGACTAGAACCTCACACCTAGGTATAATATAAGAGTTCTCTCCAATCCTCAGAAGGCTGCCCTCCTTCCACTGGGTAGTTATTCTAGCTATCGTCTGGTAGGTAAGATGTATTAACGCAATGAAATTGCAAATTTTAATTAGTAAATTAAATTTTTATTAGTTAATACCTTACCTACCAGACGGGAAATTCCCACCCGGCCTTCCCCGCTTCCAGCCTCATCATTCAATCTTAGGGACGAAAAAGATGCTATGACGTCACGTCCCTCTGGCGAGTGAGGTAGGAACTAGGCCACCTGGCGAGTGGATTGTAGTGTGCCGGTCCTGCCGGGGGTGAAACCCGGGACGTCTTTTTCTTTCGTTTGGCGGGACCGGCTGGCGCCGGGCTATAGCTATCGTCTGGTAGGTAAGGTATTAACTAATAAAAATTTAATTTACTAATTAAAATTTGCAATTTTGGCCACTTAGAGCCCTCTAGGTCACAAACTATGAGGCTTATCTGCCTCAAATTTTACCTGAGAACACATTAATATATTCTTAATACATGTGCCGAAAATCAAGACTTTAAGTTGAGGAGAAAATTGTCTTTGAGGCCCATAAAGACCCCACTTAGGACTTTTTTCCTATATTTTAAACTTATTTTGCCCTATAATTTGGAAGTGGTAATTCTGATGAGTCTCAAACTGCACTAGATGTAACTCTTATATGTAATCCTTGTCTGTGAAAAATTTAAAGGCTGTAGGTTTACCTGTTAGGCCAACTTAAGATCTCAAAATTGCCCACAGAGACCCAATTTATGGACTTTTTGCCATCTTGAAGCACTGTAGCTTTCAAACTATGTCTCTCATCTAAGTGAAATATCATCTGAGAATATATCAATATGTTTTTCTTGTATGTACTCCAAAATTTAGGCCTTCAATAGACATTCCTTATTTATATATTTGATTTTATTTTAGTGATAAGATTAACTGAGCTTTTTGTATTTGATTACCCCTTTTATATTATAAGTGTTTGTTTACCATTTGTGCTGCAGCACTCCATCTCTTTGTAGTCCCACCCCCCATCCCCCACCCACCTCTGGAACCTCCAGCTATTGAGTGACACTAAATAAACAAAGGTATACAGATCTTCTGTAATAGTGAGAGAGGTGTGGAGAAGGGGAGAGAGGTGGGGTGGGGGTGGGAGGTGGTGTTTGCTTCATTATCTAATTATCTAAGACAAAGGGAGTCAGAACTGAGATTGTGTCACATATTTAGGTTGCATATATATGGACCACATATATAGGAATTGAGGAAATGAATAACTGAAAAACAATGCAAATTCTAAAAATAATATAATAAAATAATAATATAAATAATATATGATTTTTAAATAATATTTTATTTGTGAACAAATATAGAAACAGAGATACGCTTTTGGAATTATGAATTTAGAATGGACATTCAATCATCAATCATTTAAATACTTTGAAAAATAGGTTCAGAGTTACCTTTTGCAGGAAGATTGAAAAGTATGATGAGTTGAGTTAAAAATAATATTTTATTTGTCAACAAATATAGAAACAGATATGCTCTTTTGAGATTATTAATTTAGAATGGACATTCAATCATCAATCATTTAAATACTTTGAAAATAGGTTCAGAGTTATCATTGCAGGAAGATTGAAAATATGATCTGTTGAGTTATGTATTCGACGTCTGGGGATACACCATCTTCCTTGGGAAGATATAAACTTAGTAGATTGATGTGCTGAAGTTCATATAACTTTTCCCAATATTTATGGCATACAACAAATGGATTAAATAAAAAATTCCCGATCAAAACCTGTGGCGTGAGTGATGACCTGTCTGGGGATATGTTGGCGCCGAGTTGGCCCAATCTAGTTTTAGGATGAATTTTGATGATATTTTTAGGATATGTTACAAATGGTAAAAGGAAGAAGTGGTAAAAGGAAGAAATAGTTCAATTTTGCGAGTGATCTGGACCACTATCTGGATCTTCTGGATCCATGAAATATAATTTTTAAAGACAAATAGCTCAAAAAGTCATGGGTGGATTTTGATGAAATTTTCAGGAAATGTCCTAAATGGGACAAGGAACAAGTGATTAGATTTTGGGAGTGATCTGGATCATCTGGATCCAGGCTGCCAGATGTGTTTGTGTACAAGATAAATCAAAAACTTCTGGACGGATTTTGATGAAATTTTCAGGATATGTCTGAAAAGGTAAAAGGATGAAATGATTGAATTTTGGAAGTGATCCGGATCACTATATGGATCTTCTGGATCCATGAAATGTAATTTTTAAAGACAGATACCTCAAAAAGTTATGGATGGATTGTGATGACATTTTCAACAAATGACCTAAATGGTACAAGGAACAAGTGATTACATTTTTTGGAGTGATCTGGATCACTGTCTGGATCCAGGCTGCAACAGAATTTTAGGATGAATTTTGATGATATTTTTAGGATATGTTAGAAATGGTAAAAGGAAGAAGTGGTAAAAGGAAGAAATGATTCAATTTTGCGAGTGATCTGGACCACTATCTGGATCTTCTGGATCCATGAAATATAATTTTTAAAGACAAATAGCTCAAAAAGTCATGGGTGGATTTTGATGAAATTTTCAGGAAATGTCCTAAATGGGACAAGGAACAAGTGATTAGATTTTGGGAGTGATCTGGATCATCTGGATCCAGGCTGCCAAATGTGTTTATGTACAAGATAAATCAAAAATTTATGGACGCATTTTGATAAAATTTTCAGGATATGTCTGAAAAGGTAAAAGGATGAAATGATTGAATTTTGGAAGTGATCCGGATCACTATATGGATCTTCTGGATCCATGAAATGTAATTTTTAAAGACAGATACCTCAAAAAGGTATGGATGGATTGTGATGACATTTTCAGCAAATGACCTAAATGGTGCAAGGAACAAGTGATTACATTTTGGGAGTGATCTGGATCACTGTCTGGATCATCTGGATCCAGGCTGCCAGATGTGTTTGTGTACAATGTAGCTGAAAAACTTATGGACGGATTTTGATGAAATTTTCGGGATATGTCTGAAAAGGTAAAAGGATGAAATGATTGAATTTTGGAAGTGATCCGGATCACTATATGGATCTTCTGGATCCATGAAATGTAATTTTTAAAGACAGATACCTCAAAAAGTTATGGATGGATTGTGATGACATTTTCAACAAATGACCTAAATGGTACAAGGAACAAGTGATTACATTTTTGGAGTGATCTGGATCACTGTCTGGATCCAGGCTGCAACAGAATTTTAGGATGAATTTTGATGATATTTTTAGGATATGTTAGAAATGGTAAAAGGAAGAAGTGGTAAAAGGAAGAAATGATTCAATTTTGCGAGTGATCTGGACCACTATCTGGATCTTCTGGATCCATGAAATATAATTTTTAAAGACAAATAGCTCAAAAAGTCATGGGTGGATTTTGATGAAATTTTCAGGAAATGTCCTAAATGGGACAAGGAACAAGTGATTAGATTTTGGGAGTGATCTGGATCATCTGGATCCAGGCTGCCAAATGTGTTTATGTACAAGATAAATCAAAAATTTATGGACGCATTTTGATAAAATTTTCAGGATATGTCTGAAAAGGTAAAAGGATGAAATGATTGAATTTTGGAAGTGATCCGGATCACTATATGGATCTTCTGGATCCATGAAATGTAATTTTTAAAGACAGATATAAGTGAAAGAACTAGTGATTAGCTTTTGGGAGTAATCTGGTAATATGGCGAATCCTGACCTGGTGCTCCAGGAAACAGGCTCAAGACCGACATATTCACGCCTTAACTATGTCCCGTCCGGGGATACACTGCGTCGAGACGCAATCTCTAGTTATATTTATCTCCCGCCCGGCTCTCTGAAACTACTACAGTTACACATTTTTGGTAAATTACTTGTCCTAATGAATTTTTATGCTCTTCAATATTTTTTGGGGTTTGGTGAACTTTGGCCTACTTTTGAGTGAGTAATAGCACTTTTACCTAATATAATGATATGGCTTATAACTCTCAAACTATTGCATTTAGAGTATTTTGTTGCAATATGTTGTTTAGCTACTTTCTCCACAGCTACAACATGGTCAGTAGTTTGGAAGTGTATCTCCATAGCTAAGTGAGTAATAGCTACTTTGTCAATTTTTAATGATAACCATAATGAGTAAATGGCTTATATCTTCAAAAGTATTGCAGCACACAATTTCTCTCAAATATGTTGTTCATCTACTTTTTTCTGAACTGTAACATATTTAAGTTTCACAACTGTTGCTCAATGTACAAGTGAGTAATGACTACTTCATTGCTACTTTTAGTGAAAATGTGAAAAATCACAAATATCTCGAAAACCGTAAGAGATAGAGCAATTTCAAACAAATTTTTGACCCACAGGGTAGTACAAGAGTATCCTATGCTAAGGGGAAAAATTTCAATTTTCGCTACTTTTGGCGGCCATTTTAGATTTTAGCGGAAAATAAAAAAGTGTGAATATCTTGAAAACCGTAAGAGATAGAGCGATTTCGAGCAAATTTTTTACCCGCAGGGTAGTACAAGAGTGTCCTATGCAAAAGGGAAAAATTTCAATTTTCGCCACTTTTGGCGGCCATCTTGGATTTTAGCGGAAAATGAAAAAGTGTGAATATCTCGAAAACTGTAAGAGATAGAGCGATTTCGAGCGAATTTTTGAGCCACAGGGACAAGAGTATCCTATGCAAAGGGGAAAGTTTTCAATTTTCACCACTTTTGGCGGCCATCTTGGATTTTTGCGGAAAATGGAAAAGTGTGAATATCTCGAAAACCGTAAGAGATAGAGTGATTTCAAGCAAATTTTTGACCCACAGGGTAGTACAAGAGTATCCTATGCAAAGGGGAAAATTATCGCCACTTTGGGCGGCCATCTTGGATTTTTGCGGAAAATGAAAAAGTGTGAATATCTCAAAAACCGTAAGAATAGAGCGATTTCGAGCGAATTTTTGACCCGCAGGGTAGTACAAGAGTATCCTATGCAAAGGGGAAAATTTTCGCCACTTTTGGCGGCCATCTTGGATTTTTGCGGAAAATGAAAAAGTGTGAATATCTCGAAAACTGTAAGAATTGAGCGATTTCGAGCGAATTTTCGACCCGCAGGGTAGTACAAGAGTATCCTATGCGAAAGGGAAAAATTTCTATTTTCGCCACTTTTGGCGGCCATCTTGGATTTTTGCGGAAAATGAAAAAGTGTGAATATTTTGAAAACCGTAAGAGATAGAGCGATTTCGAGCAAATTTTTGACCCACAGGGTAGTACAACAGTGTCCTATGCAAAAGGGAAAAATTTCAATTTGACAACCTATATAATCCATAATAGATGTTTATTTTTAAAAATTGCATTTTTTTTCATAATGCTAAAACAGATAGGGCTATTTATGTTCAGCTGCAGCTTAGACTCTCACGTAATGGAGATTAAAAGTCCGCATTACAGTAGATTTTAAGCTCATATTTCTGTCCTTTAAGCTCATATTTCTGCCCTTTAACTACAGTTACAGAATTATTTTGTCAGGCATCTTGCATTCCTGTGACCGAACAGTAATTTTGAACCCATATCTGTAAATAGCTGTGTGGGTATTGTCTTCACCCTTGGCGGGCATCTTCCCTGAGAACAAATTTTGTTGCTTGTGAGACTTATTTCATCAGGTTCATGCCAACTCAAGAGATGTGACCGATTCATTTGTCAGTGATTGCTTGTTCTTGAGTTGGCTGTGATTCCCTGAAACAGCATTTAGTTCCATATGGCAAACTTATCAAATTTACATTTAAGTCATTAAAATTTTCTATTCTATTCTGTAGTTTTATAGTGTTTAATCTCTGCCAAGACAGACTCTAAGGGACAGCACCAGAATCAAATTAAAAAAATTATAATTTCTCAGCCGTTGCCAAGTCCAATACCACGGAGATGCCGGATTGAGTATATGCTAAGTTGGGAAAGCCTTTTTGAAGAGATAATTAAGCGCCCTGAAAGGGCGCTTATTTGTTTTCGCCTCAGTTTCCTTGCCGCCACCGCCGCCGCCGCATTATGGTCTCCCGTGAATATCTCCCTTATTATTAGAAGGTTTCAAACCATATTTGGCAGTTATATACCTTAGGCGTGGGAAAATTTTTCTGCATGCTTAAATTTGACCTTTGACCTTTATGAAGGTCACATGATCAAAAACTATTTCTTGAAGTACACCCCCCCGTCATCACAGTTCAGGAAAAACTACTTGCTACAGAGCCTTATAATTTGACACACCTGTTCATACTATCGAAAATGCGAGCTGATTAGATTTTGGGAGCAATCCCTTGAAAAATGTCTCATTTATGAGTGATTTTCTGACACCTTCCAATCTGAAAGCCTTAAATTTAGGCCAACCCCCCTATTATCTTCTTAAGTATTGCATTTAGAGCTATAAAATGTACTGGGAGGTAATAGGAAACCATATGTGGAGAGTCTAAATAGCCAGTCAGTTTTACCCCACGGCCCCCCCCTTATGGGTCAAACTGGGGTGATAAAATAGCTGATTTTGAGTTTTTGCCTTGTATCTCCTTTATTGTTGCTTTTATAGCTTCAGAATGTATTAAGAGGTATTGGGAAAGCATATATGGAGAGTCTAAATAGTTGGTCAGTTTTATCCCCCGACCCCCCCTTATGGGTCAAACTGGGGTAATAAAATAGCCGATTTTGAGTTCTTGCCTTTATCTCCTTTATTGTTGCTTTTATAGCTTCAGAATATATTAAGAGGTATTGGGAAAGCATATGTGGAGAGTCTAAATAGCCGGTCAGTTTTACCCCCTGGCCCCTCCTTATGGGTCAAACTGGGGTCATAAAATAGCTGATTTTGAGTTTTTGCCTTATATCTCCTTTATTGTTGCTTTTATAGCTTCAGAATGTATTAAGAGTTATTGGGAAAGCATATATGGAGAGTCTAAATAGCCGGTCAGTTTTACCCCCCGACCCCTTCTTATGGGTCAAACTGGGGTCATAAAATAGCCGATTTTGAGTTTTTGCCTTTATCTCCTTTATTGTTGCTTTTATAGCTTCAGAATATATTAAGAGGTATTGGGAAAGCCTATGTGGAGAGTCTAAATAGCCGGTCAGTTTTACCCCCCGACCCCCCCTTATGGGCCAAACTGGGGTCATAAATAGCTGCTTTGGAGTTTTTGCCTTATATCTCCTTTATTGTTTCTTTTATAGCTTCAGAATGTATTATGAGGTATTGGGAAAGCATATGTGGAGAATCTAAATAGCCGGTCAGTTTTGTCCCCCAACCCCCCTTATGGGTCAAACTGGGGTCATAAAATAGTTGCTTTGGAGTTTTGCCTTATATCTCCTTTATTGTTGCTTTTATACCTTCAAAATGTATTAAGAGGTATTGGGAAAGCATATGTGGAGAGTCTAAATAGCCGGTCAGTTTTACCCCCCGACCCCCCCCCTTATGGGCCAAACTGGGGTCATAAATAGCTGCTTTGGAGTTTTTGCCTTATATCTCCTTTATCGTTGCTTTTATAGCTTCAGAATGTATTAAGAGGTATTGGGAAAGCATATGTGGAGAATCTAAATAGCCGGTCAGTTTTATCCCCCGACCCCCCTTTATGGGTCAAACTGGGGTCATAAAATAGTTGCTTTGGAGTTTTGCCTTATATCTCCCTTATTGTTGCTTTTATTCAAAATGTATTAAGAGGTATTGGGAAAGCATATGTGGAGAATCTAAATAGCCGGTCAGTTTTATCCCCCGACCCCCCTTTATGGGTCAAACTGGGGTCATAAAATAGTTGCTTTGGAGTTTTGCCTTATATCTCCCTTATTGTTGCTTTTATTCAAAATGTATTAAGAGGTATTGGGAAAGCATATGTGGAGAATCTAAATAGCCAGTCAGTTTTATCCCCCGACCCCCCTTTATGGGTCAAACTGGGGTCATAAAATAGTTGCTTTGGAGTTTTGCCTTATATCTCCTTTATTGTTGCTTTTATTCAAAATGTATCAAGAGGTATTGGGAAAGCATATGTGGAGAGTCTAAATAGCCGGTCAGTTTTACCCCCCGGCCTCCCCCTTATGGGTCAAACTGGGGTCATAAAATAGCTGATTTTGAGTTTTTGCCTTATATCTTCTTTATTGTTGCTTTTATAGCTTCAGAATGTATTAAGAGGTATTGAGAAAGAATATGTGGAGAGTCTAAATAGCCGGTCAGTTTTAACCCCCGACCCTCCCTTATGGGCCAAACTGGGGTCATAAATAGCTGCTTTGGAGTTTTTGCCTTATATCTCCTTTATTGTTGCTTTTATAGCTTCCGAATGTATTAAGTATATTGGGAAAGCATACGGTGCAGCTTTGTGCATTCTTAGCTTTACAGCATGCTTATTAAAACTACAAAGCATTTTAAACTTTAAGGGATGCTTCGCTTTTGTTAGCAAAAGCATTCCTCTAGTTTAACCTTTTTATTGCGTTAATACATCCTATCCAATGGACAATTGCTAATCCGGTCGGCGTAGACCGGCCCGCCAAACGCCAGAAAAAGACGTCCTGTGTCTCCACCGGCCGGCCGGTCCCAGTACTGTGCACTCGCAAGGTGGCGCATCGCACTTCCTTCCTGTCTAGACAGAGTGACATCATAGCATCTTTTTTCATTTGGCGCGTGTACTGTGCAGACGTGTTTTCAACATCTCCAGAGTTTTTGAAGGAAAAAGTGTGCTTCATGACTGATTTTCACCTTATTGCAAATATTTTAGTGTAGTAGTGTTACCTACATATGAAGCACGGATATACATTAAGGAATCTGCTAGAAACGCTCCCTAGTTGACTCATTTTAGTGTTGATGATAGGGCAGTAATCGATGAGAAATATGAAGGCAGCCATTCTGCTAGTTTCCTCCCATTCAACAATTGTGTTGTTAGGGGCAGATTGACAATATTTAGAAGAAAATGGATATACTACTTATAAGGTATTTTATCCGTGTCTTTTGTTTGAATGTACCTTCTGTAAGCTTCCAGCTACAATCACGGTAGAAACGTCAGTATTTATAACTATTAATAGAAGGAATTCCCTAATAGAAGAGGTGCATTCTTCAGAGTGTACTGGTATCGACTTCTCTGCTGTATAGCATCAGTCACACCAGCCAGCTCGAGTATTTAGTGTTTTCTCAACAGAAGCATGAGATGCAGTCTTCAATATCTCCAGAGCACACTAGTACCGACTTCTCTGCTGTAAAGCATCAGTCACACCAGCCTAGCTCGAGTATTTAGTGTTTTTTATCAGAAGCATGAGAAGAATTTCGTCTACAGAATACACTGATATCTACTACAAAGAAGGAATCTCATCTTCTGTCACTCTCAGTCCCACCCTTGTGGACCCGGCACATCTGTCGGTAATAAGAGCAGTGGATGGCCAGGACACTGGTTTGAGTGCACAGCCGGCTGAGAAAGAAGGACCAACTTCAGACCGGCACTGACCAGGATTTTCATCTTCAGAGCGCACTGGTCCAGGCTTCTCTGCTTTAAAAGCATCAGCCGACCAGCCAGCTCAAAAGAACGCGACCTCTGACGTCATCATTCAGTGCGTTCTTCAGAACTCAGGCCTACTGTGATTCCAGTCCCTGCCTTGCGCACCCGGCCTTGTTGTCGGTAGTGGGGTTTTGTGGACAGTCAGAATACTGTAAAGTTGATGGTTAAGTATCACACAAAAGAACGTGACCACTGATGTCATCTCCAATCAGCCAATCGCGTTTCCTTCCGACCAGCAAGCTGGTCACGTGACACGCCGAACAACAATTGCTTCTAAAAATAGCTCACAAGGGCTTTCCCAGCAACTGTCAAATCTACAAATAAGACGTGCATTTTAAAAGAAATACTTTAATTAATGGAGGAATCCTACAGTAAGCTGGATTCAACACAAAAGATAGTTGTTAAATTGTTTCAACAACTGGTTATTGAGTATACTGACCAGCTACACAGCCTTGTATAGTGTAACCCACCAACTGGTCACAGAGTCTACCGACAGACTGCCGGCTTCACAGCCCTTAATGTACAGTGCTTCAGTCAGCCGGTTACAGATTCAACCTGCAGTAAGCCGAGTTTTTAAACAATATATCTGGTAAATTGCTTCAGCAACTGTTTACAGAGTGTACTGACCGGCTACCGGCTACACAGCTTTGTCCAGCTTACCCAACCCAACCAGTTGCAGAGCCCTCTGACCTGGTCCATTCAACTATGTGTTTATTAGGGGCAGGCAGACAGCAAGCATCTACAATATATGGCTTCAACCGACCGGTTACAGAGTCTATCGACCGGCCACACAGCCTGCACTGAATAGTTTGCTTCACATTAGCCGATTACAGAGCCTTCCTGCCCATTACCAACCAGCACCCAGAATCAACCAACCCACAGGTCTTGGAGGTCCAGCTGGCCAATCTTCATCAGCAGCCTATTTACCGGCCTAAGACTGTTAACAGACCTAATCATGTGTAGTCCCTGACGGGAAGTTTTTTCCTACACAACTGGTTCAACCGGTTACAGAGCTCACCAACCAGTTACCAGCTATACAGTTTTCACTGAGCAATTGTGCTTCACACCAACTAGTTACAGAGGCTACTGACCTGCTATCAGGTGCAATTACTGTCTTGCCCCTTTTCATTAGGGGGATCTCCTAGTTAGTAGACTGGTAACACAATTCAATAGTCCGCATAGCCTACTAGTTTTACTGGTTACAGAGTATCACAGGCTACAGAGAATTACTGTGACCAAAAACTGCAGGTTATGGAGAAAACAAATGGGTCTTTTAAACAGCAAGAGAAAAGGTGGTCCACACTCAAACAATGTGTACATGCTCCACCTTACAGGTGACTGGCCCGGGACCAAGAGTCTATAAAATGTGAAGAGTTGTGTCAACCCCACCGGACTGGACCACAACAATAACAGATGGACTGTTAACTGTTTTCATTGTCACCAGGCCGGACCAGTGTCCGGAGAGACAGTAAATGTTTTTCAGTCTACCAATATCCCAAATGTTGCACTAAATTTACCTGAAGGGGCCAGATCAAATCACCTTTGGGAACTTAGGAAACTTTGGGAGCTGGACCCTAGGTAGTACAATTTTGAAGGAGGACTACACCCTCCCTTTCCAGACCAGACCAGGCTTACAAGGACCCTGTACATCATAAGCTGCCATGTCAACCTCCACAAGAACCTCTACTGGCTGCAGACATTACATCAGCTTATGAATAAAAAAAAAAAAAAAAAAAAAATTGGAGACACTGGAAACCATCAGAACCTCTCTCCAACAAGGGGAGTGGGTTACCTCTATACTCTTCAAGGATGCCTACTTCCATATACCAATACAGGAACAGTCCAGGAAATATCTGAGATTTCATGTCCAGGGTCAGACATACCAATTCAAAGCTCTGCCTTTCGGTCTGTCCACAGTATCCTTGGAGTTTACTGTAGTAACAAGGAGGTGAAACTGATGGCCATACACAAGGATATAGGAATCCACCAGTACCTAGATGACTGGTTGGTGTGAGCCAGACACCACCTGGTTAGTCTCCAACACACTCGAGAACTAGTGAAATTATGCCAAGAACTAGGTTGGCTGGTGAATTGAGAAAAATCAGAACTGGAACCAAGGCAGATCTTCGTTTTTTGTAGGCTACCAGTTCGACCTCAGGTCCAACACCGGACCGTTGACAGAACCTTCAGGACAAAATACTGGAAATACTGTCACTACTGGCTTGTCCGGTCCGGCAGTTCATGTCTCTGATAGGTTACTAACAGCCACAGAAAAGCAAGTTCACCTAGGCCTACTGCACGAGACCCATACAGTGGCATCTCAAAATCTACTGGAGGGTACCAGAGTCACTAAAACAGGGGATTCCAATTCCCAGGTCCCTGCACCCCCATTTACAATGGTGACTAAAAGAAGACAATGTTCTCATAGGTCAACCATTACACCCAATAAAGCATGCTCTGCAAATATTTACAGACGCATCAAAAGAAGGGTGGGGCGCTCACTTAAACGAACGCACTGCAAGAGGGTCCTGGTCACCTCCAGAAAGCTGGCTGCATATAAACTATCTGGATCTTAAGCAGTCTTTCTGACTTTAAAAGAGTTCCAAGACCTTTGCTCAAACAAGGTAGTAATTGTAGCAACCAACAACACAACAGTAGTGTCATACATAAACAAAGAAGGAGACGTGTCGGGCCCGCTTTGTGCCCTACTATGGAGAATCTTGACCTGGTATACCAGGAATCAAGTGACTCTAAAGCCCGACACGTTCCAGGCTGGCTGAACGTGGTAGCAGACAAGCTATCCAGGCTAGGCCAGACCATCCAAACAGAGTGGTTTCTCCTTCCAGATGTCTTCCACTCAATATGCAGCAGGTGGCACCGCCCAAAATAGACTTATTTGCCACGAGGTTCAACAACAAGTTGCCTCTGTTTGTGTCACCGGTACCGGATCCCCTGGCCACAGCAGTGGATGCGCTCAGTCTGCCATGGTAGGAGCTGGAAGCATATGCCTTCCCACCATCAGCCATATTGGGCAAAGTGGTGGAGAAGTTGCAAGACTCCCCATGCAAGAGAATCATTCCGATTGCTCCGGGGTGGCCCAACATGCCTTGGTTTTGGGATCTAGTGGCCATGTCCAGCCAAATCCCACTGAGCCTGCCCAATCTGACCAACCTGTTGACAGCCATTCAATCAGGTCCCTCACAGAAAGCTGACAAATCTTAATCTCCATGCATGGCTCCTAGAGCCTCAGCAATCGAGGAGCAGGGCTTGTCTAAGGCAGTGGCAGCAAGAATTGAGGCTCCTCAAAGGGGATCAATCAGATCAGTCTATGAGGCAAGTGGACCATTTTTTACAAAGTGATGTATCACTCATCAGGTGGACTTCGGGGCACCCCCTGTAAAGTCAGTTGCTGACTTCCTTATGTACCTGTTTCAGGACAGGAAGTTGCAGCCCAGCACCATTGATGGTTACAGGTCAGCCCTTGCTGATAGACTGGGAAATTCACCCATCGATATCAGTAAGGATGAAAATCTCACTTGTCTCCTGGATAGTTTCCACTGAGACAGACCCAAAGGCTGGAGAATGCCCTCCTGGAACCTCTCCCTGGTTTTTGCACCAGCTGACAGGGTTCATTTGAACCAATTAAAGAGGCCTGCTTGAAACATTTGACCTTCAAGACAGTTTTCCTCTTGGCCCTGGGGTCGGGCAAGCATAGAAGTGAGATATATGCTTGGCAAAACAGAAATATTAGACACCAATCCAACTGGTCAAAGGTGTCCCTGTACCCATCACCCAGCTTTCTCTCCAAGAATCAGCTGGCCAAGGAGGGTCCAGACAGTGTGGCCCCAGGGGTTATAACAGCCCTGGCCCCAACTCTGGATAGACCAGGCTTACAAGGACCCTGTACATCATAAGCTGCCATGTCAACCTCCACAAGAACCTCTACTGGCTGCAGACATTACATCAGCTTATGAATAAAAAAAAAAAAAAAAAAAAAATTGGAGACACTGGAAACCATCAGAACCTCTCTCCAACAAGGGGAGTGGGTTACCTCTATACTCTTCAAGGATGCCTACTTCCATATACCAATACAGGAACAGTCCAGGAAATATCTGAGATTTCATGTCCAGGGTCAGACATACCAATTCAAAGCTCTGCCTTTCGGTCTGTCCACAGTATCCTTGGAGTTTACTGTAGTAACAAGGAGGTGAAACTGATGGCCATACACAAGGATATAGGAATCCACCAGTACCTAGATGACTGGTTGGTGTGAGCCAGACACCACCTGGTTAGTCTCCAACACACTCGAGAACTAGTGAAATTATGCCAAGAACTAGGTTGGCTGGTGAATTGAGAAAAATCAGAACTGGAACCAAGGCAGATCTTCGTTTTTTGTAGGCTACCAGTTCGACCTCAGGTCCAACACCGGACCGTTGACAGAACCTTCAGGACAAAATACTGGAAATACTGTCACTACTGGCTTGTCCGGTCCGGCAGTTCATGTCTCTGATAGGTTACTAACAGCCACAGAAAAGCAAGTTCACCTAGGCCTACTGCACGAGACCCATACAGTGGCATCTCAAAATCTACTGGAGGGTACCAGAGTCACTAAAACAGGGGATTCCAATTCCCAGGTCCCTGCAACCCCATTTACAATGGTGACTAAAAGAAGACAATGTTCTCATAGGTCAACCATTACACCCAATAAAGCATGCTCTGCAAATATTTACAGACGCATCAAAAGAAGGGTGGGGCGCTCACTTAAACGAACGCACTGCAAGAGGGTCCTGGTCACCTCCAGAAAGCTGGCTGCATATAAACTATCTGGATCTTAAGCAGTCTTTCTGACTTTAAAAGAGTTCCAAGACCTTTGCTCAAACAAGGTAGTAATTGTAGCAACCAACAACACAACAGTAGTGTCATACATAAACAAAGAAGGAGACGTGTCGGGCCCGCTTTGTGCCCTACTATGGAGAATCTTGACCTGGTATACCAGGAATCAAGTGACTCTAAAGCCCGACACGTTCTAGGCTGGCTGAACGTGGTAGCAGACAAGCTATCCAGGCTAGGCCAGACCATCCAAACAGAGTGGTTTCTCCTTCCAGATGTCTTCCACTCAATATGCAGCAGGTGGCACCGCCCAAAATAGACTTATTTGCCACGAGGTTCAACAACAAGTTGCCTCTGTTTGTGTCACCGGTACCGGATCCCCTGGCCACAGCAGTGGATGCGCTCAGTCTGCCATGGTAGGAGCTGGAAGCATACGCCTTCCCACCATCAGCCATATTGGGCAAAGTGGTGGAGAAGTTGCAAGACTCCCCATGCAAGAGAATCATTCCGATTGCTCCGGGGTGGCCCAACATGCCTTGGTTTTGGGATCTAGTGGCCATGTCCAGCCAAATCCCACTGAGCCTGCCCAATCTGACCAACCTGTTGACAGCCATTCAATCAGGTCCCTCACAGAAAGCTGACAAATCTTAATCTCCATGCATGGCTCCTAGAGCCTCAGCAATCGAGGAGCAGGGCTTGTCTAAGGCAGTGGCAGCAAGAATTGAGGCTCCTCAAAGGGGATCAATCAGATCAGTCTATGAGGCAAGTGGACCATTTTTTACAAAGTGATGTATCACTCATCAGGTGGACTTCGGGGCACCCCCTGTAAAGTCAGTTGCTGACTTCCTTATGTACCTGTTTCAGGACAGGAAGTTGCAGCCCAGCACCATTGATGGTTACAGGTCAGCCCTTGCTGATAGACTGGGAAATTCACCCATCGATATCAGTAAGGATGAAAATCTCACTTGTCTCCTGGATAGTTTCCACTGAGACAGACCCAAAGGCTGGAGAATGCCCTCCTGGAACCTCTCCCTGGTTTTTGCACCAGCTGACAGGGTTCATTTGAACCAATTAAAGAGGCCTGCTTGAAACATTTGACCTTCAAGACAGTTTTCCTCTTGGCCCTGGGGTCGGGCAAGCATAGAAGTGAGATATATGCTTGGCAAAACAGAAATATTAGACACCAATCCAACTGGTCAAAGGTGTCCCTGTACCCATCACCCAGCTTTCTCTCCAAGAATCAGCTGGCCAAGGAGGGTCCAGACAGTGTGGCCCCAGGGGTTATAACAGCCCTGGCCCCAACTCTGGATAGATCCCTCAAATCTGACAGGTCCCTCTGTCCGGTCAGAGCATTGCGCTACTATTTGGACAGGACCTCAGACCTCAGGCAGAATAAGGAGGTGGTTTTTGTCTCCTTTAAGAAAGGTTTCGACAAAGACATCTCACCTGCCACTATCTCCTCTTGGTTCAAGCAACTGTGATCCTATGTTATGAGCTCTCTGACCAGGAGGCCCACATTTTACATCAGGTTAAAGCCCATGATGTCAGGCCCTTTGCTGCTTCTAAGGTCTTCCAGTTGGGAGTCTTCTTAGATCCAATCTTGTCAGCCTGCCACTGAAGTCACATAATACCTTCACACAGTTCTATCTGAAGGGTGTGGCTTGGACTGATTCAGAGCTTTACCAATTGGGCTAGGTAGTGGCTGCTCAGCAGATCCACAAGTGGCCCTTAGATTGAGGAGATTTGTATATATGTACATATGTACATAGTGTAAACAGTGTGCCGTGCTTCCTTCGGGAGGTTTATTTGCATTCTGGGACTGAACTCATCCCGCTCTTCCCCTACCTCAGAGCAGGTCTGCAAAAAGGGGGGGGGGGGGGGGACGTTGGTATAACCCCGGGTAACTGGCTGCTGGCAACCGACCATGGCCTTACAGGGTTTCCTGACCTTAAGGTCAACCCAAGCCTGGGCCTATAGGTCTCCTGACGAAGTCAGCCATGACCATAGGCTCAAATTTGCTATTACTTGTGAGTTCACATAAGTCCCTAGTAACTTACCCGCCGACCAAGCGGTAGTTATTCAGCAATTGTCCATTGGATAGGATGTATTAACGCAATAAAATTGCAAATTTAATAAGTAAATTAAATTTTTCTAAGTTAATATCCTATCGAATGGACACACAAGACCCTCCCACCGACCCCGCTTATCAGCTTACTAGGGGTCTAATAGGTTTAGACGAAAAACAAAAAAAGATGCTATGACGTCACTCTATGACGTCACTCTGTCTAGACAGGAAGGAAGTATGATGCACCACCTTGCGAGTGCACAGTACTGGGACCGGCCGGCCGGTGGAGACACAGGACGTCTTTTTCTGGTGTTTGGCGGGCCGGTCTGCGCCGACCGGATTAGCAATTGTCCAATGGATAGGGTATTAACTTATAAAAATTTAATTTACTTATTAAATTTGCAATTTTATGAAACAGGCGAGAGTTGGGGCAGAATGGACCTCATCAGGTAAATCATTCCAAATCATGGGAGCATCAAAGGAAAAAGTGTGGCCAAAGTGTTGGATTTATGTACAGATGGATTGAGGAACCTCCAAGAACCTTTTATCTGGACGGTTGTATCTTGTACTATATCTTCGAGTAGACAAAAAGAGAACCAAAGTAACTGGGATGACCAATTTGAAGAAACTTGTAAACCAGAGTGGTAGATTTGAAGATGCAGCAAAATTTAAGTGGGAGCCAATGGAATGTTGGAGAATAGGGGATGCCCATGTGTATTTGTTACAGTTTGTGACAGTCCTAGCAAGTATGTTTTGAATACACTGCAGTTTGCACATGTTGAGACTGGAACGACTCCTGAAGAGAGAGTTACAGTAATCATGGCGACTATTCACCAACTGAAGGCATTAGCTGCCAGTATTAGCAACCTCATCTGTCAAATACTGTCTAACCTGCCTGAGATCATGCATTAGAAGGAAGCATGTCTCAAAATATTGTGGACATGATCAGCAAAGGAGAAATTAGCATCAAACCAGACACCACTGTTCTTTACAACCACTGCTGGATGCATGAAATTACCAAGTATCCTAACAGGGATTAAGGAATCTAATTTCTTCAGTTGAGCATGAGATCCAAAGATGATAAACTGTGTTTGTCAGGGTTTAATTTGATTATTATAGTACAAATTTTAGTGAAATTTCTTTCTTGCTAGTTAATTTGAGATATGTCACCTTGCTAGTTAATTGTATCCCCGGACGAAAGTCGGGGATACTTAGGATTCAGTACGGTCACGCCGCCGCCGCAGAGATTTCCTTTTGGACGCGATAACTTAAAAAATATTTTAGTTAGAACTTTCAAATTTGGTATGTGGGTATATATGGGCAATGCCACAAACGCTATTGTTTTGTGACCTTGACCTTCAATCTCAAGGTCACTGGTGGCCTCTTAAAGGTCGGATTTTGGCCATTTTTTCACTTTTTGGCCCAGTTCTCCTATACAGAAAGTCAGATCATCCTATGGCTGGTATATATAATACATATATATGTCCTCTGTAAGCATGCAGAAATTTGACCTTGAAGCTCTTCATTGAAGGTCATCCACTGACCGCCAAAGTACCTGACCGAGGGTAATTTTTGGCCTTTTTGGAGATATTTTCACACTTAATGCTGACTATATTGCATGGAAACTATTGAAAATGGCTTTGGAGGTTGAGTACATGATGGACTTCTACCATCCAGGCTTACTGTTACAGATCTTCATTTAAGGTCATCCACTGACCGCCAAAGTACCTGACCAAGGGTCATTTTTGGCAAATTTGGAGATATTTTCACACTTAATGCTGACTACATTGCATGGAAACTATTGAAAATGGCTTTGGAGGTTGAGTACATGATGGAGTACCAGCATCCAGGCTTACCGGTTACAGATCTTCATTTAAGGTCATCCACTGACCGCCAAAGTACCTGACCGAGGGTCATTTTTGGCCCTCTATTTGTTTGGTTGTTTGTGAACAAGATAACTCAAAAACTGACAGATGGATTTTGATAAAATTTTCAGGATATGTCCAAAATGGTAAAAGGAAGATATGATTAAATTTTGGGAGTGATCCGGATCACTGTCTGGATGTTCTGGATCCATGAAATTTAATTTTTAAAGACAGACAACTCTAAAACTTATGGGTGCATTTTGATGAAATTTTCAGGAAATGTCCTTAATGGGACGAGGAACAAGTGATTCGATTTTGGGAGTGATCTGGATCACTGTCTGGATCATCCGGATCCAGGCTGCCAGATGTGTTTGTGTACAATATAGCTCAAAAACTTATGGATGGATTTTGATGAAATTTTCAGGATATGTCTGAAAAGGTAAACGGATGAAATGGTTGAATTTTGGAAGTGATCCGGATCACTATATGGATCTTCTGGATCCATGAAATGTAATTTTTAAAGACAGATACGTCAAAAAGTTATGGATGGATTGTGATGACATTTTCAGCAAATGACCTAAATGGTACAAGGAACAAGTGATTACATTTTTGGAGTGATCTGGATCACTGTCTGGATCATCTGGATCCAGGCTGCAACATAATTTTAGGATGAATTTTGATGATATTTTCAGGATATGTCCAAAATGGTAAAAGGAAGATATGATTAAATTTTGGGAGTGATCCGGATCACTGTCTGGATCTTCTGGATCCATGAAATATAATTTTTAAAGACAAATAGCTCAAAAAGTCATGGGTGGATTTTGATAAAATTTTCAGGAAATGTCCTAAATGGGACAAGGAACAAGTGATTAGATTTTGGGAGTGATCTGGATCATCTGGATCCAGGCTGCCAGATGTGTTTGTATAAAACATAAATCAAAAACTTATGGACGGATTTTGATGAAATTTTCAGGATATGTCTGAAAAGGTAAAAGGATGAAATGATTGAATTTTGGAAGTGATCCGGATCACTATATGGATCTTCTGGATCCATGAAATGTAATTTTTAAAGACAGATACCTCAAAAAGTTATGGATTGTGATGACATTTTCAGCAAATGACCTAAATGGTGCAAGGAACAAGTGATTACATTTTGGGAGTGATCTGGATCACTGTCTGGATCATCTGGATCCAGGCTGCCAGATGTGTTTGTGTACAATGTAGCTGAAAAACTTATGGACGGATTTTGATGAAATTTTCGGGATATGTCTGAAAAGGTAAAAGGATGAAATGGCTGAATTTTGGAAGTGATCCGGATCACTATATGGATCTCCTGGATCCATGAAATGTAATTTTTAAAGACAGATATATAAGTGAAAGAACTAGTGATTAGCTTTTGAGAGTAATCTGGTACTATGGAGAATCCTGACCTGGTGCTCCAGGAAACAGGCTCAAGACCGACATATTGACGCCTTAACTATGTCCCGTCCAGGGATACACTGTGTCGAGACGCAATCTCTAGTTTGAGATATATCATCTGAGTAAGTAAGGAATTTTGCATACTGTAGCATATTTCTCATTTTGTCATGTAGTTTTACCGTTCTTTAATCACCCCTCTTTTTTTCAGTGTGGCCACCAGCCTGCTGTCAGAGTGTGGGACCTTGAGGATTTTACTCAGGCCGCAGAATTTCAAGGTCACAAGTTTGGCATCAACTGTGTGGTAAATACCCCTGTGAAATTGTTTACTTAATCCTTGAGTTAGCAGTTAAGAGAATGCAGTACAACTGTTATCCCAAATTTTCTGATCTCAGCATTCTAATCTAAACATTGATTCTTCAACTGTTTTCCACTGTTTCAATTGAAACCTAATTTTATCTCCAGATGAAAATCAGGCTTCCCAACTTGGGGGTATATTTGTGTCTACTGAATAGTATTTGGTGGATACTATGGATTATGAATCGGTACGTCCGCCACCGCTGCTACTGCAGTGTATACAGGTTATCCTATTAACCCTCTAGAACGAAAAGTAGTACAGGTAGTGTTTTTGAATTTACAGGTTATATCCATTACTGTATTCCATGTAATTAGCAGAGAGTGCACAGGCCTGTGAAAACATCACTTTTTCAGTGGATGTATATATACAGTGATAACCGCAAAGCCTGTGGTCTGGGCCTTCTCCATAGCGGAGAACACTGATATACTGTGTCATACAACAAGGTATTTTGCACATGCCAAAAAAGGATTACAAGTTCAACCTTAATTTGTTCGAAAAAATGATTTGTCTTTGTCACTGCACTGTATACGCATTCTTGAATCATTGCTTTGTAATGTTACACATTTGGAGAGATATTCTGCATTTACAAAAATTAATTTTAACAGCCGTCTGTTCATTACTCTGATTATAGAAAGCTTAAACAAAATTCATTTTTACTTGTGGGGATGTTCCACTGGAACCGACCAAACAACCCACCCTACAACATTAGGGTTGGTTAGCTGAGTTGGAGATCAGGGGCCCAAAAAAAAAAAAAAAAAAATCAGGCCTGAAAAATATCGGTCGGTTTAACCTCCCTGACATGATGTAGTGCATCCTGGCTTGTCTGAATCAAGATCCTGACCTGACTTCGGGTCGGGATGTTTTTCTCCATGACTAGGAAACTATCAGGACAAGCTGAAAATCCCTAACCAACAAGTGGTATCAGGTCATGACAAGCTGTTGCGACAAACCGACAAGACTGGACCTGTGTCTTGATCCACTCCGACTGGACTAAATAATTTCTGGAGTTGGGATTGAGAGTCAGGATCTTAGCAACACTATTTAATCCCCTTGTTCCATCATTTATCACTGCAAAGATGCCAGCTACACCTCAGAGAGACTCTCTACAGAAGCTTAGGGCCCAGTTGTTTTTTCATGAGTTAAATTTTTTCATTGTCATTCTGTTTGGCATACAAAAAAGGACTCGTAAACCCAGGACCAGCACCTGCTATACAGCCAGCACCACCGCCACAGCACCCACCACCAAGCGGGAGAAGAAAGCCTCAAAACCCTTGGGTCATGCCCTGGATTCTTTGAAGAGAAGAAAAAGTATACTACAACAAACTTTTGACCTCATTGAAGAATGCATACATCACTGCATCAAGAAGGAAGTCACCTATTTTAGGAAGCCCTTACAAGTTGGATTGAAACTGGCAATAACCCTGAGACACCTGGCAACAGGAGAAACATACAAGTCCAACCACCTTATGTAAATTTGTCCCTATTGTCTGCTGGACCATCCTTTGCTGAATTCTAGGAAGAGTATTTGACCTGCCCAACCACTCCTGAAGACTGGAAACAGATCAAGGAAGAGTTCAGAACCAGATGGAATGTTTCCTGCTCTCTTGGGGCACTAGACATGAAACATATTGCCAAAGAAAGAAGCCAAAGAGATCTGGGAATGAATTTTACACTTTCTTGCTTTAATACATCCTACCTAACGAACAATTGCTATACTGGTCGGCGCGACCGGATCCGCAAAAAAAACCAGAAAAGTTGTCCTGTGTTATCCTCCGTCAGGACCGGTCTGGTACTGTGAATTTGCTAGGTGGCGCATCACACTTCCTTCCTGTTTAGACAGCGTGACATCATTGTATCTTTTTCATTTGGCGCGTGTACTGTGCAGAGTAACGTGTTTTCTCAAGTTTGAAGGCAAAGTGTGGATATTCACAAGTTTGAACCATTTTATGTCAGCTGACATGGCATCACTCTGGGGCGTCCGCGTCCGTGTCTGCGTCCGCATCCATGTGACCAACTCCTCCAAAACTACAAGGCCCAGAGACTTGCTGTTTTTATGTCAGCTTACTTGTCAGTCAGCTGACATTATGTCACAAAGATACCTTATCTATTGAGGATGATAAATCGTAAAATGCATGCAGATCTGTCTGTTCGTCTGTTCCCCATAGCCGTTAGAAGTGAGGTACTCCCACCCAAAGTGTGAAAATGTCAATACTTTATCACAATTTTCTCATTGACTATTGAAGGGATTTCTTTCTTTTCTTGCATATATGTACTAGGCTACAGGTAGATTCTCTTTTGTGAGTATAAGACTTTTTTTTTTTGTATTTTTATTTTCTTTTTGATATATTTATATATGTACAGAGGTAGAAAAAATAAACTTGTAATGGTGCAAAGGGAAATTTTGACAACATTTTGATACATGTTATCAATACATTTTAAATGCTGCTGAAATTAATACAACTATGTGAGTTAAACTGATACGTGAAACAACACACAATACTGTGACATGGTACCACTGGTATACTAGCATATTTATACATAATTGAAAAAATTACAAGTATGTTTCTTGATCAAACATTTACTGTTAATTGCTTTGTGTATTGGGAGCCCAAGGTTAGGAGTCAGCTAGCTGTGATAAAATTTGAAATTTGGTGATCGTAACATCTAATCATGTATTCCATTGAACAAGTTACTCCAGAAGGACCAGTTTCTGTTAAATCTTTCCTCATGCAAACCAAGGGCGAAAAGTGATTTCTGTTCTTTGTATTTATGCTTGATATGTTTTTGAAGTTCATAGAAGTTTAAAGAATGACCCTTTTTGGAACAATTATATATGTATTGTCTTGTCATAGTCAATATGAAATTGAGTGGCCAAAATTTGTTATCTGTACTTAAGTAACCAAGAATCATTGTAGATTCATTAAAGTCAAAGGTGATGTTTAATTTTCTCAAGATCCATTGCTTGACATTTTCCCATAATTCAAGAGACTTTGTGCACCTACAAAACAAATGCTCTATAGTTTCATTAGTTTGTGAACACAAACCACAAACACTGTCAGTAACCAGTTTAACTTTTTTCAAGTAATCTTTTGTTCCTAGAATTTTGAACAATATTCTATACTGAAACCACACAACCTGATTTTCCTCTATACACTTTAAACAATTTTTATAAATTACTGGCCACATGGCTTCAGTGTGAAGGTATAAGACTTAGATCTTTCTTAATTAAGCGTCTCTTGCGGGACGCTTGTTTGTGTATGGGAGACCTTCAGGCTCCGCCGGCTCCGGCGGCTCCGCATTTTGTTTTCCTTATAACTCTGTAACCGGATTCTTTTCAAATTTGGCAGGTTTAGGCAGTAGCCTTGGGGAATTTTTTTGAATATGCTGCAGTGACATTTCAACCAATCAGAGAGGTCACATGACCAAAAATGTCTTTTTTCGATGGGGAAGCTTGTCCGGATGATAACTTGAAAGGAATTTTATCAATTCACCTGAAACTTAGCAAATACATTCATTCTATTAAAATCTGGAAATCATTAGATTTTGGCATTGATTGGTTAAGAAATGGCCGAGTAATTAATGATTAATTAATCATTATGAATTTTCCAAATAACGAAAACACAAAAATGCTTATATCTCGAAAACCGTGCTAGATAGAGCGATTTCGACGAAATTTTTGACCCACAGGGTATCTCTGCAGAGTAGTTATCCCAATTTTCAAAAAAATTTTGTCTCGCCAAAAATGGCGGCCATTTTGAATTTTCGAATTTTTCGCAAAAATTGCAAACATAAAAATGCTTATATCTCGAAAACCGTACTAGATAGAGCGATTTCGACGAAATTTTTGACCCGCAGGGTATCTCTGTAGAGTAGCCATGCCTATTTTCAAAAAATTTTGTCTCGCCAAAAATGGCGGCCATTTTGAATTTTCGAATTTTTCGCAAAAAATTGCAAAACATAAAAATGCTTATATCTCGAAAACCCTGCTAGATAGAGCGATTTCGACAAAATATTTGACTTACAGGCTATCTCTGCAGAGTAGCCATGCCAATTTTCAAAAAAATTTTGTCTCGCCATTTTGAATTTTCGAATTTTTCGCAAAAATTGCAAAACATAAAAATGCTTATATCTCGAAAACTGTGCTAGATAGAGCGATTTTGACGAAATTTTTGACCCACAGGGTATCTCTGCAGAGTAGCCATGCCAATTTTCAAAAAAATTTTATAGTGCCAAAAATGGCGGCCATTTTGAATTTTCGAATTTTTGCGCAAAAATTGCAAAACATAAAAATGTTAAAAATGAGTAAATGCGAATTACCTCTGAAAGTATTGCAGATAGCCAATTTTTCTCAAATAACTCATTCACCTACTTTTGGGAGAGCTTTCACTCGGTGAAGTTTCAGACCCGTACCTAATTACCTACTCAAAATGAGTAAACGCTAATTATCTCAAAAACTATTGTGGATACCCAATTTTTATCAAATAACTCATTCATGTACTTTTGGGAGAGCTTTCACATGGTGAAGTTTCAGACCCGTAGATAATTACTCGCCTACTCAAAATGAGTAAATGCGAATTATCTCTTAAAAGTATTGCAGATAGCCAATTTTTCTCAAATAACTCATTCACCTACTTTTGGAAGAGCTTTCACATGGTGAAGTTTCAGACCCATAGCTAATTACTCACCTACTCAAAATGAGTAAATGCGAATTATCTCTAAAAGTATTGCAGATACCCAATTTTTCTCAAATAACTCATTCACCTACTTTTGGGAGAGCTTTCACTCTGTGAAGTTTCAGACCCATAGCTAAATATTCACCTACTCAAAATGAGTAAATGCTAATTATCTGTAAAAGTATTTTGGATACCCAATTTTTATCAAATACTCGTTCATCTACTTGTGGGAGAGCTTTCACATGGTGAAGTTTCAGACCCATAGCTAATTACTCACCTACTCAAAATGAGTAAATGTGAATTATCTCTAAAAAGTATTGCAGATAGCCAATTTTTTTCAAATAACTCATTCACCTACTTTTGGGAGAGCTTTCACTTGGTGAAGTTTCAGACCCATAGCTAATTATTCACCTACTCAAAATGAGTAAATGCCAATTATCTCTAAAAGTATTGCGGATACCCAATTTTTATCAAATAACTCATTCATCTACTTTTGGGAGAACTTTCACTTGGTGAAGTTTCAGACCCGTAGGTAATTACTCACCTACTCAAAAGGAGTAAATGTGAATTATCTCTTAATAGTATTGCAGATAGCCAATTTTTATCAAATAACTCATTCACCTACTTTTGGAAGAGCTTTCACACATGAAAATGAAAAATTGTGAATAACTCGCAAAAGCTATTTCTTCTCCTTTAATGCTCGGCGGGAGATACACACTGCGGCAGTGGTCTTGTCAAAAATTTTTGTCTCCCCAAAAATGGTGGCCATTTTGAATTTTCAAAGTTTTTGCAAAACACAAAAATGCTTATATCTCGAAAACCGTGCTAGATGGAGCAAACTCAACAAAATTTTTGACCTGCTGGGTATCTCTGCAGAGTAGCCATGCCAATTTTCAAAATATTTTTGTCTCGCCAAATATAGCGGACATTTTGAATTTTTGAATTTTTTGCAAAACACAAAAATGCTTATATCTTGAAAACCGTGCTAGGTAGAACAGACTGCGCTGACTTTGGTTGCCACAACAGTATAAGGCTAGAAACGAAGCACTTCCTTAATACTTTAGCACTCACAATTATATCTTTTTCGGGACGCTTTGTTTTTGCTATGCAAAAACCTTTCTCTTTTTTTTTGCAAGCGATCCTCTAGTTATTTTTTTTAATGAATTTTTAAAATAATTTTTCCTGCATTAAAATTCATAAAATCATGCACTAAATCACTTATAACTTGAAAAGTATTGCATTTAGAGCATTTTGTTAAAATATGTTATTCAGCTACTTTTCCCGTAGCTACAACATGGTGCATAACTTGTGCTTCTGTCCCCATAGCTAAGTGAGTAATAGCTACTTTCTGACTTTTCAGTACCTTCCATAATTAGTACAATCACTTGTAATTTAAAACTATTGCATTTAGAGAATTTTATATAAATAAATTATTCGGCTACTTTTGGGTCAGCTATAACATAGTAAAATTGCAGACCTGTAGCTTATTACGTAGCTGAGTAATAGCTACTTTTGGGTCAGCTGTAACATAGTAAAATTTCAAACCTGTAGCTCATAGCATAGCTGAGTAATAGCTACTTTGAGGTTATCTCTGTTGAGTAAATCAGTTATAACTTGAAAACTTGCATTTAGAGTATTTTCTTTAAATATGTTATTCACTTACCTCAGGGTCAGCTATAACATAGTGAAATAGCCAACCTGTAGGTCATGGCATACCTGAGCAATAGCTTTTTTCAGGTTCTCACTGTTGAGTAAATCACTTGTAATTTGAAAACTATTTTTTATTGCGTTAATACATCCTATCCAATGGGCAATTGCTTTACCGGTCGGCGCGACCGGTCCTGCCAAACGTCAGAAAAAGACGTCCTGTATAACTACCAGCAGGACCGGTCACAGAGTGTGCATTCGCCAGGTGGCGCAAGGTATATCATTTCCTGTCTGGTCATAATGACGTCATAGCATCTTTTTCGTTTGGCGCGAAAGAGTGTGCAGACATTGTTCATCAGAGATACGTTTTTGAAGTTTTACAACAAACTCTTCCATTTTATTATATCCCCAGACGAAAGTCGGGGATATATTGGATTCAGGTCCGTCGCGCCGCCGCCGCCGCCGCCGCCGCCGTAGAAATTTCCTTGTGGACGCGATAACTCAAAAACGAATTAATTTTTTTTTTTCAAACTTGGTACACATGTTAAGGGTGCCCAAAGGAAGATCCCTATTTTAAGGTGACCTTAAACTCCCAGTAAAAAAGAACTTATGGCCACCTTAAGGTCAGAAATTGCACTTTTGGCCACTTAGAGCCCTGTAGGTCACAAACTATGATGCTCAGCTGGCTGAAATTTTACCTGACAACACATTAATATGTTCTTAGTACATGTGCCGAAAATCATGACTTTAAGTTGAGGAGAAAATTGTGTTTGAGGCCCATAAATACCCCCACTTAGGGATTTTTTGCTATACTTTTCACATATTTTGCCCTATAATTTGGAAGTGATAATTCTGATGAGTCTCAAACTGCGCTAGGTATAACTTTGATATGTAATCCTTGTCTGTAGAAAATTTTAGGGCTGTAGGTTTACCCAAAGGGGTCGACTTAAGGTCTCAAAAGTGCCCACAGAGACCCAATTTATGCACTTTTTGTCACTTTCAAGCACTGTAGCTTTCAAACTATGTCTCTCATCTAAGTTAAATATCATCTGGGAATATATCTATGTGTTTTCTTATATGTGCCCCAACATTTAGGCCTTTAATAGACAGTTAACCTGTGTATCAGGACCATAAACACCCACCCGAGTGACCCTTATAAGACATTTTTCACATCTTTTTCCCTGTAACTTGGAAATGGTAAGTCTGAGAAGTTTCAAACTGTATTAGATATATATTCTGTGTGTAATCTTAGTATGTAACAGATTTTAAGTCTGAAGCTTTAATTTTGAAGGTCAAATTGAGGTCTCTAAAAGGCCCCATAAAGACCCAGTATTTGGACTTTTTGCCAATTTTAAGGCCTGTGACTGTTAAACTATGTGACTGATAGAGCTGAAATCTCATCTGGGAATACATTATTATGTTCTTTTTACATGTGCCAAAAATCAAGGCTTCAAGTAGACATTTAACCTGTGTATGAGGACCTTAAACACCCACCTGAGTGACCCTTTTAAGACATTTTTCACATATTTTGCTCTGTAACTTGGAAACGGTAAGTCTGAGAAGTTTCAAACTTTATTAGATACATATTCTATGTGTAATCTTAGTATGTAACAAATTTTAAGTCTGAAGCTTTAATTTGAAAGCCACATCGAGATCTCTAAAAGGCCCACAATGACCCAATATTTGGACTTTTTACCACCTTTAAGCCCTGTAACTGTTAAACTATGTGATTGATGGAGCTGAAATCCCATCTGGGAATGCATTATTATGTCCTTTTTACATATGCCGAAAATCAAGGTTTTTAGTAGACATTTAACCTGTGTATGAGGGCCATAGACACTCGCCCAAGTGCCTTTTTTGACATTTTTTCCGTATTTTGCCCTGTTATTTGGAAATGCTTAGTGTGACAAGTCTTAAACTGTATTATATATAATTTTTGTTTGTTATGTATGTCCCCCAAAAAGTTTCAGATCTGTAGTTTAATTGCTAAGGTCTCTTTAACAATTGTAAAATGCCCACAGAAACCCAATTTATGGATATTATGCCACTTTAAAGCCCAGTAACTGTCAAACTATGTGGGTTATAGAGCTGAAATCTTTGAATTTTTAAAAGGAAATGCCTGTCTATTTAAATTTTGAATATTAATAATGTTATGGCTATCTTAGTCTTTTAAGAACTTATTTTTGTGTGTTATACCTCTGCTTGCTGAGTTTTTCACTTTTTAAAATGAAACTGGTTAAACATATTCAAGTAGACAAAATGGACACTTTAAGTGAGCTTTAAGTCCCAATATTAATGAAATTATATCCTTATGTAGTAAAACTAGGGGATTTTTAACCCTCAACTAGCCCAGTTTTATTCAACTTGCCTCAGTTAATTTTGGCACAGCTCCTACAGTTATGAACTCATTTCAGTTGATAATCACATACTTAAAATTCTCAATTCTTTTTGTATTTGAGTACCCCTTTTATATAGATTGTTTGTTTACCATTTATGCTCAACCCACATCCCCCACCCGGATTCCCCCCACCCACCTCTGGGACCTCCAGCTATATTGAGTGACACTAAATAAACAAAGGTATTTAATGATATCAGATGAGAAACAAAGAACTCAATGGGGTTGCAGATCTTGTGTAATAGTGAGAGAGGTGTGGAGAAGGGGAGAGGGGTGGGGGTGGGAGGTGGTGGGCTTCATTACATATAACACAAAGGGGAGTCAGAACTGAGATTGTGTCACATATTTAGGTTGCATATATATGGACCACATATATAGGTATAGAGGAAATGAATAACTGAAAACAATTTGCAAATTCTAAAAATAATATAATAAAATAATAATATAAATAATTTTTTTTTAAATAATATTTTATTTGTGAACAAATATAGAAACAGATATGCGCTTTTGGGATTATGAATTTTAGAATGGACATTGAATCATCAATCATTTAAATACTTTGAAGGAAGATTGAAAAATATGATGAGTTGAGTTAAAAATAATATTTTATTTGTCAACAAATATAGAAACAGATATGCTCTTTTGGGATTATTATTTTAGAATGGACATTCAATCATCAATCATTTAAATACTTTGAAAATAGGTTTAGAGTTATCATTGCAGGAAGATTGAAAATATAATTTGAGTTATGTATTCGGCGTCTGGGGATACACCATCTTCCTTGGGGAGATATAAACAGAGTAGATTGATGTGCTGAAGTTCATATAATAATGGGTAATTATGTTTTAAAAAATTCCCGATCAAAACCTGTGGCGTGATTGATGACCTGTCTGGGGATATGTTGGCGCCGAGTTGGCCCAATCTAGTTTTATTTCAAGTAGTACGATTTATTTCTGCTAGTTTACTGATCATCATGTTGTCTCCTGGACAGAAACGAGGTTCTTGCGGGCACCTTATGGTCATATTCGACAACCACAAGAAATGCGTGCGTTGTCGTGAGAAGGGGGTGGGAGATGACCCCTGTGTCAAGAAACTAGATTGCCAGATGTGTAAGGCGTTTACGCCTTCTCAGATTATTCAACTGGCCACTCCGATTTACAAGGCAAGAAAAGAACGTGGAGAGCAGAAGAAATCTGAAGTTAGCAGTGATGTGACCCCCACTCTCGTGGACCCATCAGAGGTCACTCTTTTGGGACGGGTTAGTGCTGACAAGCCGTCTTCAATTGAATCTACCCCCAAGCAGAAGAAGAAGCATTCTGATGGCTCTCCAAGATCCAGCAAACGTAAACACAGCAGTAAGCCCACTTCAGATGATCTCAAGTCCCTTGATGACAAGTGGAGTGAGAGGTTTTCCCGTCTAGAAGCTATGCTTCTTAACCAGTCCTTTGTTGTTTCGCTGAGACCTGTCAGTACTGCTTCTGTGGTGCCCAGAGAACACCCTTTCTTTGATCCGGGTGCTTCTACTAGTGTTGCTCAGACTGCCAGTGTTTCTTCACAGTTGACGGCTCCCCAACCTCCGCTGGGGGTTCCCGGTACGAGTGCTGTGAGAGATGAGAATGAGCATGCTACCCGCCCTGTTCAGGGTCCTGGTACCTCTGTTGTGGCCACCCAGCCTTTACAGGCTCCCGGTGCTGAGTTAGCCACCCAGCCTTTACAGGCTCCCGGTGCAGGGACAGCCACCCAGCCTTCACAGGCTCCTGGTGCAGGTCCTGAAGTTCTGCCCACCGGCATTGAGTCTACGCAGTTGAACAAGCCACTTCCCGGTGTACGACCCGATGAGTTTGCTGGTGAATCTGATAGTGAGGCAGAAGTGGATGGGGAACCGGCTTTACCAGCTAGTGTTCATGTCCAGGGTGATGTACCGGAAGATGCGACTGACCAGGACCTCTCTGAAGATGCCAACTACAGGGAGACTATCAGAGGGGTCAGATCCTTCATGGGCTGGCATCAGATCCCTGATTACGACCATTCATCTTCCTCCCTGGATGATAATCCCTTTGCCGGTTCCAGAACCAAACCAGCCGGCAAAGTCTCAGTGAGGTTACCGGTAGATGAGTGGCTGTGCAGGAAATTTGAGAGACTTAATGTGACTGTTGCTGAAGGTTATCCTTCCAGGAACTCAGAGACTGGTGGACTGCTACGGGACCAGTTTGTGAAGACACCCAGGTCATCAAAATGGTATGCTATGCATGCAGATAAGAAGGACTCTGCTTCTGCAACTGTATGTGACTGGTCTCTGGAACCGGCCAAACTCGACAGTACCTTTACCAGAGTGGCCAGACGGAGTTTGCCTTCTGCCCCTGCTTCCCGTACTTTTAGCCAGGACACGTTGAGAAGGTGGGAGAGGGCGTTCCGGGAACAGTCAGTTGATGTGTAACCAGGCTGCTGGTCTGTCGAGATGTTTGACAAAAGTACAGGACTCCATGGTTACACAGTTAAAGTCACTCAGGGTGGATACCGGGAAAGGCAAGACAGCAGAGAGAACGCAGTTTGTGGCAATCCCTTTGGGCCTAGCCACTGGCCTTTCAGGATTTACTTCCTTAGTCAAGGAAGTAAGGAAGTTGGCTTTGAGGTTGGGCATCTCAGTGCACATGTTACAACACAATTGGCTCATCAGAGCCAGTAGTTGTCAGAGGCTCATTTTGCAACTCTTTGTAAGAGTTGGCTCTTGGGGTGATTCTTTGCAGGAAGTAATGTATCTGCTCCTACAGCAGGTCTCCTTCCTAGGTCAGGTTTTCAACCTGTCCAAAGGTGTTCCTCACAGGGTCAAGGTTTTCTGTCTATTCAGCAGCTCATCCTTCCTTAGAATACCTTTAGTTTCCTCTCCAAGTATGCACCTTTTATATTCCTGGCTTCTACTAAGAAGCCACTTCTTCAGGGTCCTGCATGCTTATGACACTTCTTCAGTGTCATCTAAGGGCACCTTGCTTTTCCTTCTAAGGTGCTTTGGACGCTCCATTCTCGACTCCTTCTGTGAAGGTTTCATTTAAGATGGTAGTTTCCCAGGAACTTTGTCTTTGCATTCCTCCTACACCCTGGTTGTAACATCCACTAACATGGATGCCTCACTTCAGGGTTGGGTAGCTTTTTGTGCTCTTTGGATCACCTAAGGTCCATGTTTGCTGTAACAGTCCAATCTGCTCATCAGTTTCTAGAGCTCATAGGTTTTCTGCTCTCAGACTTTTGTTCCTGTATTATCCTTTCATCAAAGGATGATCCATACAGCCTCAGACAACATGGATGTCTTGTTCTCAAGACATTTGTTCTTCCCTTGTCCTTTCTTCAAAGGATACTTTAGATAGTCTCAGGCAACACTGTTGTCTGTGCTTTCTCTTATAACAAGAGGGCTTCCTCTCTTGGGACATGTGTCACTCTTTTGGTACCTGTTTGCCAATTTATTCTACAAGAACAAGTCTGTTATTCCACCTACTCATGTTCCAGGGGCATGAATCTTTGGCAGACCTTCTTTGGAGGTCTTATCAGACCCTTCATATAGAGTGGTCTCTCAGTTTTTGGATCATCAGTTGGCTGTCTTAGACTTCACATCTGATTTAGATCTCTTTGCCATGTGATTCAATCACAGGCTTCTCTTGCATGTGCTTCCTGTGCTAGACCCTTAGGCTCTGGCAACAGATGCCCTGGTGTTCATTTGGTCCTGAGTACTTGGTTTTCTCCTTTCCTCCTTCAGCTACTAGTGGTCTGAGTTAGTCAACTGTCAGAGCTGTAGGATGCTTCTTGTTGTCTTCCTTGGCAAACCAAGGTTTGGCTTCAAGATCTCCATAAGAAAGCCAGTGGCTCTTCCTCTAACTCTTCTGTAACAACCTTATCTGCAGGTTATTTACTTTATGGAGTTCCTTTCTTCATTCCTTGTGGCTGAAGTCTCCATATAGAAGAATGTTCTGAGGAGGTGTCCAGGAGGATTTTTGATCCTCTGATACTGTCTATGAAGCAAGGTGGAACTGCTTCAAAAACTTGTGAGGAACATGGCCATTCTGCCATGCTTCAACTGTTCCTTTCATTGCTAAATTTTCCTAATTAGGAATTTTTTCATCAGGCAGTAGGGATACAGGTCCGCTCTCTCCATGTAGTACTAGGAGTTGGGTTCTTTTAGGAGCATAGAAGACTCATTTAGAGCTTCTTTAAGTCCAGGATAAGGGTGGTTGTCACCTACCTGCTTGGTACTTAAACCTTGGTTCTGCAGGCTCTCACCAAGGCTCCTTTTGAACCCTTTATCTTGCTGAGCCAAGTTTTTTACATATAAGACAGTCTTTCTTACTCCCTTGTTTCAAGGGAAGGAGAAGGAGTGATTTTGTTTTCTTTACTTAAAGGTCTCTTCTCACTCTCTAGGGGTGGCCTAAATCATCCTTAAGTCAGATCTTACTTTCCTGGCTTATGCCAGTTTCCTTCAGAAGGCTCTTCCTGCTTTGACGTTTTTGTCTTAGTCAGGATGACTTAGAGGACAATTCTTCTTTGTCTTTCTTCTGAAGTCCAAAGAGGGTGATATTGCTGCTCAGACAATATCTATTTGCATTAGCATTTTTACTTTGTTCCCTCAAACTCTGTTCCACTTCTTGTGAAGGCCCATGATGTTTTTCCCAGGCCAATTCCTGGTCTTTTAGGTGGTATTCCACTGCTTTACATCATGGGGGATTCCTCTCGGAATTCTTGTTCTTCATTTATTTTCCTTTTGGAGATGTTACACTTAGAATCTTTGATTTCTTAAGTGTAGTGGACTTTGTTTCCGCTCAGCCAATTTTCTCTCTTTTCCACTTAATTCCTCAATTTAAGTCATTCTGAGAGTCTCTGAAAAAGGGGGGTGGCATTTCCCTTTTAGGGATTCTGTTCTTCATCTCCATTTTATTTTCAGAACCGTGCTTCTTAGTGCCTCTTGGCATGTTCCTATTCTGAGCACAGTGGCATATTTATGTCCCCTCCTTTGAGCTGACCTAATAGGGTGTAGGCAGCAGTGTTGGGGTTCTTGCAGTGGTTAATTCTGCTCATTTAACTCGGTAGAGTTATTTCTTCAGCACAGGGGTTTTGGGTTCAATTGCACCAGGAAGTATCCTCTTTATGCAATTTAACCTTAGGGTGGATTTCCTCAGTCTGTCTTTTTCCCACTATCCTTCCATGTGGGCATTCAACCCAAGTGTTTTCATATGGTAGGGTATATTACATTTTTATGAAATAAAATTTCACATTTTTAAATGTAAAATACATTTTTATGAAGAAAAATGTATATACCTACCACATGAAGACAGCAAATCACCCTCCCGCCAGCCCCGCATTTCAAAAAGACCTTTTTCCAGCATTTATGTTTATTCACAAAAATACTATTTCTGTATTACTGCGCATAGCAGAGTGAATTAGGTCACCACGGGTCAAGGGTAGCAAGTATATGGATTTAAAGAGGGTCTCCCCTTATATTTTAAATTCTATGTATGGTGTATGTGGCGGTCACCGGAAGCCAAGCCATCTGTAACCCAAGTGTTTTCATATGGTAGGTATATACATTTTTCTTCCTAAAAATGTATTTTACATTTAAAAATATGAAATTTATTGCGTTAATACATCCTATCCAATGGACAATTGCTAATCCGGTCGGCGCAGACCAGCCCGCCAAACGTCAGAAAAAGACGTCCTGTGTAGCCACGACCGGCCGGTCCCAGTACTGTGCATTCCCCAGATGGCGCCTCGTACTTCCTTCCTGTCTAGACAACCTGACGTCATAGCATCTTTTTCGTTTGGCACGTGTAATGTGCAGACGTGTTTTCAACATTCGCCAGAATTTTGAGGAAAAATGTGGATTATGACAGATTTACAACCTTATTAGCAAGTATTTTAGTGTTATCTACATATCAAGCACGGATATACATTAAGAGATCTCCTGGAAATGCTCCCTAGCTGATTCAATTTAATGTTGATGATAGGGCAGTAAGCGACGAGAAATATGTAGGCAGCTTTGTTGCTAGTTTCCTCCCTAGTTCATTCATCAGTTTGTGCTGCTAGGGGCAGAACGACAATATAAAGGAATACTGGATGTTCTGCTTTAAAAGGTATTATTTATAAAATCTCAAGTGAGTTTCAGCCAATCAGATTGCAGTATTTGGACAAAAAAATATCACTCAGATGCCCTTTTCGTCTAGAAATGTAAACAAACTACATAGATGGTGTTTACTTTATACATCATTGTCACGTCACATAATGATGTTATTCAGTACACCCCTGTCACTAATATTAGTCTGCATTAATGTTAGACAGAGACAAAAAAGAGGTAACCTATTTTATTTGATACTTATACATTGGTACATATAAACCAGGCTTAAGGAAATCACGTAAAATCAGATAATATAATGACAGCCCATCTAACAATAATATCATCTAACATAAGTGACACGGTGTAATATGTGAACAACAAGTAGGGGGAGGGGGATATTGATTTTCTTTAGTCTCTTTGCAGAAGAACTGGATAGTGAATGACGTAAATGGAGTTGGTTTATGACATCACATTTCATCATATTGAAAGAGATTTTTCACAAACGCAGCGCCTAATCTCTGACAAAAGCATACTCTTAAAGTGTACTTTTGTATACAGTTGCTGCTTAATAAAAAAGATAAAATTAAATACTTTCGGTGTAATAAACAGTATAAAACACTTCTTTCTGGGCAATATTGTGATTTATGAAGCCGTTGGCCAAGTGATATTGCCCTTGGGCCTATTGGGCCTCTCACATTTTCTGTGATAACAAGTGAAGAACGTGACCAGTTACGTCATCTCCAGGAAGCTGATCACGTGATTGACCAACCAGCAATTCTTTCTAAATAGAGCTACTGCGTTCTTCATAACTCACATCTACTGTGATACCAGTCCCTCCCTCATGGACCTGGCCTTGTTATCAGTAGTGGGGTTGGTGAACGAGCAGAATACTGCGCATTTGCCTGTTTAAGTATCACATCTATATGAACGCGATGACTGACGTCATCTTCTCCAGCAAGCTGGTCACGTGACATACCGACCAGCAATTTCTGTGGTGCCGTTCTAAAAATAGCTAACAAGGGCTTTCCCAGCAACTGTCATATCTACACAATAAGATGTGCACTTAAGAGAAATCCTTTTAATTAATGCAGGAAACCTGCTGTAAGTTGGATTCAACACAAAAGATAGTTGTAAAATTGCTTCATCAACTGGTTACAGTGAATACCGACCGGGTACCGGCTACACAGCCTTGTACAGTTTACCACAACCAACCGGTTACAGAGTTTCTACCGACCTATTCCAGTCAACTCTGTGTTGGTTCTGGGGCAGGCAGACAGCAAGTATCTACATGATATGGCTTCAACCGACCGGTTACAGAGTCTACCGATTGGGTGCCGGCCACACAGCCTGCACTGAACAATTTGTTTCACATTAGCCGGTTACAGAGCCTATTACCAACTAGCACCAAGAATCAACCGACCCACAGGTCTTTCTACCAGCTGGCCACTCTTCATCAGCAGCCTGTTCACAGACCTAAGACTGATGACAGGCCAAATAATGGTGTTTTTCCTGACAGGAAGTTTTCCTACACAGAAACTGCTTCAACCGGTTACAGAGCTTACCAACCGGTTACTGGCTATACAGTTTCAATGAACAGTTTTGCTTCACACTAGCTGGTTACAGAGACTACCGACCTGCAACCAGGTGCAATTATTGTCATGCTTCCCTTTCAACATTGGTTACAGAGGACCAGACTGGACCGGCAGGCCTACCTGGGGATCAGCTAGTTAATATAGACCAGTAGCTAATTTTATTGCGCTACAATACTTACCATGTGGGACTGAATGCTGTTCTCGGATTGCCGCAGGCATCACGGCCAATGTCTAAGAAAAATAGACATTTATAGTTGGCCGTAGCCTCAGGTTGTCATCTCGTGGTATAACATGAGATCTCGTCCTACTTTCTTGTTGGCCGCATGAATTGGTAGCGTCTGTCACTTACACAGATATTTTCATCTGTTTCTCAGCACATACGTAATGTTGGATGTTTATTATCTCCCGCCGGGCTTTAGCCCGGGAGGGAGATTATAAAACGCCTCTTGTGTGTGCGTGCGTGCGTGCGTTAGTGTGTCACGTAGATTTCTCCAAAACTACTACAGCTACAGATTTTTTTGTAAATTAATTGTCCCAATGAATTTTCACGCCCTTGAAAATTTTTTTGGTTTTGGGGACTTAGGCCTAGAGATAAGTGAGTAATAGCAATTTTAGCTACTTTGAGTAAAGCACTCATAACTCCAAAACTATTGCAGTTAGAGCTTTTTCTTAAAATATGTTGTTCAGCTACTTTGTCCTTATCTATAAGATGGTACATACTTTGAGGCTCCATTGCATGCCATAAGTGAGTAATAGCTATTTTCTTATTTATTTTATTTCTTATTCTTATTTATAATGACAGAAGTAAATGTCAAATATCTTCAAAAGTGTTAGAGTTAGGGAAATCTTTTCATATATGTTATTCATCTAGTTTTTGATAAGCTATCACATAATAAAGTTTCAGAGCTGTTGCGCATTGGATAGCTGAGTAATAGCTACTTTGACATTCTTACTATTGAGTAAATCCATTGTAACTCCAAAAGTATTGCAGTTAGAGATTTTTCTTCAAATATGTTGTTCAGCTACTGTGTCCTTAGCTATAAGATGGTGTATAGTTTGGGGTTCCATTGTATGCCATAAGTGAGTAATAGCTATTTTCTTATTTGTAGCAAAATAATGACAGAAGTAAATGTCTAATATCTTCAAAAGTATTAGAGCTAGGGAAATCTTTTCAGATATGTTATTTGTCTAGTTTTTGATAAGCTATCACATAGTAAAGTTTCAGAGCTGTTGCGCATTGGATAGCTGAGTAATGGCTACTTTGACAGTCTTACTATTGAGTAAATCCATTGCAACTCCAAAACTGTTGCAGTTACAGTATTTTCTTAAAATATGTTCTTCAGCTACTTTGTCCTTATCTATAAGATGGTATATACTTTGGGGTTCCATTGCATGCGATAAGTGAGTAATAGCTATTTTATTACGCTCCAATAGCTTACCATCTGGGACTCCATGCTTATCTCGGGTCGCCGCACCCGACACGGCCAACTGTCGCAAAAAGAGTTCTAATGACTGTCCGAGTATTAGTACCCAGCCTCTGGTGACCTGGTGAGTGAGCATGCGCAGTATGTCCTTCTTCTTGTTGGCCGCCATATTGGAAAGATCGTGTTTATTTTTCAAAGACATTTTTTGTTTTTCAACAGTGAAATATTCAGTGTTTCTCATCAGATTGCATGTAGCTTAATATATATATGGTAAAGAAAAAGATCTACTTCCTGCTTGTGCAAAGACTTGAAGGTTGATAAGCTTTGTTTATCTGCCTGATATAATTTACTCTGGGTAAATTGTATTTCGACTGGTAAAATTATTCTCAGTCTCATCAGAGGCTATGAGATATTCAGGTTCTTGGTCCCTAAGGTACTTTTGGCTTCCACAGGGGGAGCCCCCGGTTCAGAGCCTGGTTCAGGGCCGGTTCAGAGCCGGTTCAGGAGCCTGGTTGCAGGCTCCAGGTTGTGTAGGGAATTCCTGAAGTGTGGAGTGAATGTGTCTCAATTATCATGTGTATTTTGATTATTGATTTTTTCACTCAGATTTAAGTACTATAAAAATACAACTATATTGTCCTCATTTCGTAATTGATGGTGAGTATGGGTATCTCATTACCAGGCTTTTGTAAAGTCTCTATTTATAGGTTCCATCCAAATGAGAGTAGTTGTTAGCTTCATTAAAATTTTATTATTATGCTTCCTTATGTAATTATATTCTTTTGTGAATATAATTCATAATATAAGTCATACAGAGACAAGTTTGTGTCATGGAAATATTTATTTTAATAAGCTTTATTCACCATATTATCTTTATTTTTATAATAGGTAGTTATATTATTTTAATATCTGTTAAAAAATAAAAATAACTTTAATTATTATATATAATATATTAGTATGTGTATTTATTTTTAATATTAACTAATTTGTGTTTAGTTAATTAGTTATAAATAATATTGGTTTAAAATACTTCAAATATTTAAATATATTTTATACATATGAATATATTTATGTTGTGTTTTTGTACAGTATAATAAAATCAGTATAAAATAATAAATTATGTTAATATTGTTATAAACCTTTTCTGGTTTTGGATAGTATTAATGTGGCGTCTTAAACTTGACTTGTGTTTGAAATCTTGGTTGCACTGACCACATTTATAATTGTTTTTATCCATACTTGTTATTTATGATTTTAACCATCCAAGTACTAAAAATGACTTAGTGACTGATTTTGTGATGTCATTCAATTGTATGACGTTTTTACGTGATGACGTAATTGTTACGATTACGTCACTGCTATAAATCACTTTTTATATAATATTGAAGTGTTATTTTATTTTTAAATAATTTTTATTTTATTTAGAAATAATTTATTATTTTTTATTTTATTTAAGGTGATCTATAATATTATATCTCATGCTCTGGAATATATAAACATGCTTATTTTATTTAAAATAATCCTAAATGCGATTATAAATGTCATTTGTGCGATATTTATAAAATGCCTATTAAATAACTCATATTAATAGTGATTATTTTTAAACCTTTTTGGGTTATTTTTAGGTGAATTCTGGTGATCTTCATGGCCATATAAGACAAAGAAGAAAGAAGGGTGACTACTGAGTGCATTATAGTCAGGATAATAACCAAGAAGAATCACACAAATTGGTTTATGCCCATGGGAGCCAGAGAGTGCAGTTTGAATATCCAGGACAACTCAATACGCCTACGCTTGGAAGTATTGGATGCTTCAAACTTTGGTGTACACCACTCTAGCACAGAGTATTGCATGTTTTTGTGATTATGTCCATCACTTGTGAAGTGACGTGAGACAGGGGTGTCTATTTTATCTGCCTTTTGTACGGAATGTCTGTGTTCATACATTCTTTGTCTAAATGCGCGTGAGGTTTCTCCCACATAATGTTTGTTGCATTTGGAGCAGGTAATCAGGTATATGACATTGGTTATTTCACATGAGAAATGTTTGGGTAAGTTTTGAGGGTTGAATAACTTGTGTGTAAAGTTACATTGTACTGTTCCTTTCTTTTTGATTAAGGGGCAGTATGTGCATTTACCGAGTCTGGTGCATACAGGTAAGTATGGTTTTGTCCTTGATTCAGTAGTGGGGGGGTAAATGAGAGTGGCATTTGTTAATTTATCATATTGCAGGTTTGAGTGGCCAATTTGCCAATGCCTTAGTTTCAAATCTGTCCATAAACAGGTTTGCATAGTTTGGTGCTGTTGCTGTGCCCATTGCAGTGCCACCTATTTGGAGATAGTGGTCTCCATTGAAACTAAAGCTCATAGAGTGTTGTGGTACGTCATTTTATGGTACGTCACTCTATGAGCTTTAGTTTCAATGGAGACCACTATCTCCAAATAGGTGGCACTGCAATGGGCACAGCAACAGCACCAAACTATGCAAACCTGTTTATGGACAGATTTGAAACTAAGGCATTGGCAAATTGGCCACTCAAACCTGCAATATGATAAATTAACAAATGCCACTCTCATTTACCCCCCCACTACTGAATCAAGGACAAAACCATACTTACCTGTATGCACCAGACTCGGTAAATGCACATACTGCCCCTTAATCAAAAAGAAAGGAACAGTACAATGTAACTTTACACACAAGTTATTCAACCCTCAAAACTTACCCAAACATTTCTCATGTGAAATAACCAATGTCATATACCTGATTACCTGCTCCAAATGCAACAAACATTATGTGGGAGAAACCTCACGCGCATTTAGACAAAGAATGTATGAACACAGACATTCCGTACAAAAGGCAGATAAAATAGACACCCCTGTCTCACGTCACTTCACAAGTGATGGACATAATCACAAAAACATGCAATACTCTGTGCTAGAGTGGTGTACACCAAAGTTTGAAGCATCCAATACTTCCAAGCGTAGGCATATTGAGTTGTCCTGGATATTCAAACTGCACTCTCTGGCTCCCATGGGCATAAACCAATTTGTGTGATTCTTCTTGGTTATTATCCTGACTATAATGCACTCAGTAGTCACCCTTCTTTCTTCTTTAATATATATATGCACAGTGAATGCTTCAGTACGTTTTTGTGTGCAGAACAGCATTATTGAAGTTAAAAATCAGATATCACTCTGTTATCGCCCTAGTATAATCCTGCAATATGTCTACCGCTAGTGCTGGCAATAGGTCCATAGCCCTTAAATGTCGTCATTTTTCCAATCCTTGGGATTTGCACAACTACTGCCCTACCTGTAGGGAATCATCTAAAGGCGACAGGTATTGTGTTACTGGCAAGGGAAAATGTATGGTGTGTGCTTCGTTTACTGAAGAACAAAAGCAAAAAATTATAAATAGAAAGCGGTATGTTAAAAAAGATAAGGCTGGGGTATCCGACGTCTCTAAAGATGAATCCGAACTCCTGGGAGAGCCGGATCAGGGTGATAGTTTTGAAGGTTCCCAGCAAGAGCTCGAACAGGCAGTTCAAAGCATTTATCAATCCCCACCCAAACCCAGCAATGTCATACTGGGAGATCCCAGAGCCCGAGTACTGGGACTAGATAACCTTTCTTTAAGAACTCCCCAGCATGTACCTGAGACCACAGGTACTATGTTGCAGCGTAGGATAGAAAAATCCCTGGGTGATCAGTTCCAAGACCAAATGAGTTCTTTTCAACGTTCTATGATGGACGCCTTTAAAAAACTCGCTGCCACAGTGACTGTAACATCCCCAGGACCCCAGCTCCCCATAGGGGGACCAGAGTAAGTCACATTCAAAACCGGGTCCGAGCTCAGCTCCCAGCCCTCCCAGACCTCGGTATCAGAAAGTTCCCAGCCATGAACCCATGGACACTACCACAACCCAGGTAGGCCCAGAATTGCCTCCCAGATTGCGGGCCCAATACTCGGATATTTGCTCAGACCCAGAAATTGAGCCTCCCAGAGCTAAATCAGTTGAAAAGGTCAAGAAACATAAAGAGAAATCTAAATACAAGTCCTCCCGTTATGTCAGCTCCTCATCTGAGGCATCCCCTCACTGTTCCAAATCCAAAAAATCGGGCAGATCTTCCCCTAAGCAAGGAATATCTCCAGTGATAGAGATCAGGAAAAATCAAAACAAACGGCTTTCACTTTTGTATATAGGGATGTGAGGGAGTTGGACAAAGAAAGAAGGAGGTCTCATGAAGTCAGGCGGGAATTGCCCCCTGACCCACTTTATTCTCGGGAGGTGGACCTAAGTGACTTACCACTAAGGTAAGGGCACCCCTTCATGTGGCCAAAGAGCTTGAACATCAAGCCAGACAAAACATCTGCACTCTCAATTTTTCGGCAGTATTTAACCACACAATTTCAGAGTGCAGTAGTGTTATGGATCGCTGTTGGGACAGCATCAAATCCACTATTAAAAAAGCCAAACATCAGATCCTAAAGGGAGCCGACCCTGAGAGGGCCATCAAAAATGCCTTGAAAAAAATGAGACAACCAGAGACTATATGGATATCTGGGACAAGAGAATCCAGATTCAACAAAGGGCACTAGCATGCCAAAGCAAGGCTATGACCCATATGTTACGCCGAAACTTACATGTAATGGTCTGTGCAAGTCTCATGAGGCGAGATGCTGAAATGGCCAATCTTCACCCAGATTTGGGGGAAACTAGAAGACAAGAGCTATGCAATTCCCCCTTCCTCCCCTCTCCTTTGTTTCACTCTCAGCTGGTTCAAGTGGGGGAGGAGTTCCTCCTAAAAAAGGGTTCTTCCAAGTCTCAAGGTCAGACTTTCAGACCCTACCAAAATCAGCCCTTTCGTGGCCCTCAGAGAGGCAGAGGACGTTACAGAAAACGCCCCTATGGACAATCTACCCCTGGTACTTCAGCCTCTTCAGGCAGAGGTAGTTTCAGTAGCAGAGGTAGCAGGGGCCAGTTCAGACCCCATCGCAGGGGCAGGGGTCATGGAAACCCCTCAAAACAATGACTCACACAGAGACCCACCAGTTGGAGGCCGTCTCATGCAGTTCAGGAGAGCCTGGGTAGAAGAAAATTGTTCAAGCTCCATCTTAAACATTATTACGAATGGTTACGTGCTTCCTTTTCACCTCAAGCCCAAACTAACCAGACATCCACTAATCATATCAGAATACAAAAATCAACAAAAAGACCGAGCTCTAGCCTCCTGTATCCAGTCTCTCCTGCACAAACATGCGATAGAAAAAGTACGAAACACAGAGTCTCTTGGTTTTTACAGTCGCCTGTTTCTAGTCCCAAAGCCACATCTAAAATGGAGACCAGTCATAGACTTAAGCAGGCTAAATCAATTCCTGAGGATGGAAAGATTCAAGATGGAGACCCCAGAATCAATAAGAACATCCTTGAATACAGGGGAATGGGTGACATCAATAGACCTACAAAACGCCTACCCCATATTCCAATTCACCCAAGATCCCGAAAATACCTGCGATTTGCACACAGGTGTCAGATCTATCAGTTCACCTCTCTTCCATTCGGGCTAGCCCCAGCTCCTCAAGTATTCACCATGATAGTAAAAGAGGTAAAACTCATGGCCTTATCACGGGGCATAAGAATACACCAATATTTGGACGATTGGCTGATCAGGGCTCAATCTCCGGAGGAGTCATCTCACAACACAAAAGTGGTGGTAGACCTAACCGAATCTCTAGGTTGGATGATAAATCAGGTCAAATTGGAGTTGATTCCAACTCAAGTATTCTCTTTTGTGGGATACGAATACCATCTAAACTCTGCCCTTGTAAAGCCCACTCAGGAGAGGTGGCAAAAACTGCAGGCATTAATCCTCAGGATAACCAACCAGTCTGCCCTGACTGCAAGACATTTGATGTCACTCAATGGGTTGCTAGCATCAACTGAAAAAATGGTCCCAGAAGGCCGCCTTTACATGAGACCTTTTCAGTGGCATCTCAAGGAGAACTGGACATTTCCTCAGTAGTTGGACAAGCTCCTTCCCTGGTCAGACTCCATAATAGCTCATCTGGACTGGTGGCAGAATCCACAAAATGTTCTCAAAGGTGCAGATCTCTACCCCCAAGAACACAACGTTCAAGTGTTTACAGACGCCTCAAACGTAAGCTGGGGCGCTCACTTAAATCAAGATTCTATCAAAGGACTGTGGTCAGATCTAGAAAAATCATTGCACATAAACGTTTTAGAACTAAAGGCAGTGTTCTTGGCCCTAAAACACTTCAGGCTTCAATGCCAAAATCAAACAGTCCTGGTTGCCACGGACAACTCAACGGTAGTAGCCTACATCAACAAACAGGGCGGGACTCACTCAGTAGAGATGTGCGCCCTTCTATGGAGAATCATGAGCTGGTGTCATCGATTCAAAATATCTCTACGTGCCAGACACATTCCAGGGTGCCTAAATGTGATCGCGGACTCCCTGTCCAGATCAACTCAAATTCAGTCAACGGAGTGGTCACTACACCCTCGGGTGTTCAAAAGAATTTGCACAAAGTGATTCACACCTCAGGTGGATCTGTTTGCCACTCGTCTAAACCACAAGTTGCCACGATACGTCTCTCCAGTTCCAGATCAAACGCATGGAACATAGATGCTCTAAACATAAGCTGGTCAAGCCTTGTAGCCTATGCTTACCCTCCAACAGCTCTACTTCCAAAAGTAATACAAAAGGTCCGCCAGTACAACTGCCTCCTAATCCTGATAGCCCCGGGCTGGCCGGCATGCCCTGGTTCTGGGATCTGGTCCATCTATCAGTGGAAATTCCACTTCAGTTGCCAGCATCTCCAAATCTACTCAAGCAGTCAAGCAACCAGGTGTTTCACAACAATCCGCAATATCTCAACCTCCATGCTTGGTGTTCAATTTTCTTATTTGTAGCAAAATAATGACACAAGTAAATGTCAAATATCTTCAAAAGTATTAAAGTTAAGCAAATCTTTTCATTATGTTATTTATCTAGTTTTTATAAGCTATGACACAGTAAAGCTTCAGAGCTGTTGCACATTGGATAGCTGAGTAATAGCTACTTTGAAATTCAGACTGTTGAGTAAATCCTTTGTAACTCCAAAACTATTTCAGTTAGAATATTTTCCTAAAATATGTTGTTCAGCTACTTTGTCCTTAGCCATAAGATGGCATGTAGTTTGGGGTTCCATTGCATGCCATAAGTGAGTAATAGCCATTTTTGTTATTTGTAGCAAAATAATGACAGAGGTAAATGTGAAATATCTTAAGAAGTATAAAAGTTAGGGAAATTTCATATATGTTATTCATCTCGTTTTTGATAAGCTATCGCATAGTAAAGTTTCAGACCAGTTGCACATTGGATAACTGAGCAATAGCTACTTTGAAATTCGGATTGTTGAGTAAATCCATTATAACTACTGAAGTTAGGGTATTTTCCTAAAATATGTTTTTCAGCTACTTTGTCCTTAACTATAAGATGGTGTATAGTTTTGGGTTCCATTGCATGCGATAAGTGAGTAATAGCTACTTTCTTATTTGCAGCAAAATAATGACAGAAATAAATGTCAAATATCTTCAAAAGTATTAAAGTTACGGAAATCTTTTTATATCTCCCTACTTTTGGGTGATCTACCACATAGTGAAGTTGCAGATCTATAGCGCTTAGCATAGCACAGTCATAGCTACTAAAATGAGTAAATGTCTTTTATCTCTTAAAGTATTGCAGATGCGCAATTTCTTCTAAATAAGTTATTCACCTACTTTTGGGTGATCTACCACATAGTGAAGTTGCAGAACTGTAGCTCTTTGCATAGCCGAGTAATAGCTACTAAAATGAGTAAATGTCTTTTATGTCTAAAAGTATTACAGATAGGCTATTTCTTCTAAATAAGTCATTCACGTACTTTTGGATGATCTACCACCTAGTGAAGTTGCAGATCTGTAGCTCTTAGCATAGCACAGTCGTAGCTACTAAAATGAGTAAATGTGTTTTATCTCTAAAAGTATTGCAGATACACAATTTCTTCTAAATAAGTCATTCACCTACTTTTGGATGATCTACCACATAGTGAAGTTGTAGAACTGCAGCTCTTTGGATAGCCGAGTAATAGCTACTAAAATGAGTAAATGTCTTTTATCTGTAAGAGCATTACAGATAGGCGATTTCTTCTAAATAAGTCATTCACCTACTTTTGGGTGATCTACCACATAGTGAAGTTGCAGAACTGTAGCTCTTTGCATAGGTGAGTAATAGCTACTAAAACGAGTAAATGTCTTTTATCTCTTAAAATGTTACAGATAGGCAATTTCTTCTAAATAAGTCCTTCACCTACATCACCTACAAGTCCTCCATCTCACAAGAAAATCTATATTCCACTATCTTGAGCACATCTAATTTATATGGCGGGAGATAATTGCATTCATCAGAATGCTTGTTTTTAGTAATTTTATTTAATATCTATCATAGTTTATTCTGTGAAAGTTACATTTTATTACGCTACAATAGCTTACCATGTGGGACTGAATGCTGTTCTCGGATGGCCGACCTACGCCATTTGTCTTCTCCTTGGCCGCCGCCATATTGGAATATATTGTGAAGTTTTTCTGCCGTTTTCTACTTATATCTCAGCTTATTGATATTGTTGGATGTTTATTTTTAGCCATTTTGTTTATTTACCATTCAAGCACGTTTTGCTTAACTTTCCATCCATTCGGATAAGTATTTCCTCTGTTTTTCTGTTGTGAGTTTTCGCCTCGGCTAGTTTACTTTATGTAATCGGGTCCACCTATTTTATTGTGTTTCAACATGTCTTCTCACCAATCCAATAAAGACAAACCCCGTGCATCTAAATGCCATCATTTCTGTCATGCTTTCGACACCCATAATTACTGTCCTACCTGCAGAGAGGTAGGCAAAGGAGATGATCTCTGTGTCGCTTTCATCTCACCTTGTGAGATTTGCACTTCCTTTACGGAAGAACAGTTAACTAAAATTACACACAGGAAGAGATATGTAAAGAAACCAGATAAGAAGGCTGACAGGAATGATCAAGAATTAGATTTATTGGGCGATAATTCTGTTGAATCTTTAGTGGGCTCACAAGCAGACCTCGAGAGTGCTGCTGATAACCTTTTTACTTCCCCTCCTCGCCCTGAACCTCTTGCCTTCAAGGCTTTGTCACTGAAAACACCAGCGAAAACTGTCCCACCAACTCCAGGTACTGCTTTACAACAAAAATTAGAAACCAAGCTTGAGAAGTCCTTGCGATCTCGGCTTGACATCCAACTGGACCAGAAGATGGGTGCCTTCCAGGCTAATATTTTAGAGGCAATGAAGTCCCTGAGAGAAGATTTTCAGAAATCTCTCAGTAAAACTTCTTCTCAAGTGGAGGTGGATCAGATCTCCGCTTCAGCCTCAAAACCTGGCCCATCTAATAGATGTCTGGACCCCCCGAGCACTAATACCGTCGAGTCGATGGACATAGATTATGGCCCAGCCTTACCTCCTCGCCTCGACTCTCATGGTCGCGTCGATGACGCCTCGGCTTTCAATGTTAGTGCTGTCGAGGAGCCCTCAAGGTTGCCCTCGGCCCAACTAAAGAAGACTTATCACTCTTCTAAACAGTATGCTGTGGCCCCGAGCTCTGCCTCGGACCACTACTCTGACAATTCAGATAAACCTCGGCCTGCCCCTAGCAGAGCCAAGAAGCACACTGATAAGTCGAAACACAAATCCAGGTCCAGATATTTACCTTCTTCCTCAGAGGAGGATCAGTCCCCTGAGGCCAGACATAGGTCTCCAAAACCTTCTAGGAAGACCTACTCTGATCAAGACCATCCTCAACATGACCCAGATCCTCCTTACTACAGGGAAGTAGCTCTGTCTGACATCCCATCTCAGTATGCAGAGGAGGTGGATACCTTTAGGCGTATCCTCAAACTTCCAGACCCCAGGGACTCCCTTCCCAGGTCTTCAACTGCGGTCATGGGCCTTGACGATGAGAAAGGCAGGCAGGAGCTCAGGCCAAGAGGTCCTTCATCTATGCTGCCCCTGAACTCCATTATCAAAGATGCCTTTGATAAATTTGACCAAGACTTTCAGGCAGCAAATTTACCCGAGGGTAAATATATCAGAGCTCCTCCATCCACTTCCAAGTGGTACAAGGTGGGACAACCTTGTTACGAGGATAAGATGCAAGAACTCAATACAGACTTTGCCAAGATCTGTATTTCTCCTAAGGCCTCTGGGGCCCCTATGGGCAAGGTTCCCCTACCAGTTCTCAAGGAATTGGAACATCAGGCTAGACAGAACATATCCACCCTCAACTTCACTACCACCTTTGCCAAGACTTCTTCCTGTAACTCCACTCTGGAGAAGTGCCAACATAGTCTGAAGGCGACCTTTAAGAAGGTCAAATCACAGATCAGGAAAGGTGCCGACCCTGAAAAGGTGGCAAAGCGTGGATACGAGGAAGCCTGTGAGTATCTGGATATTTGGAACAAGACCCTCATTATCCAACATAGGGCCTTGACCTGTCTTAGCAAATCACTTGCTCATATACTCCAGAGGGAGCTATATTCTATGGGCAACACCGGCTTGCTTAGGCGCGAAGCCGAAATGACCCTGTTACAACCACATTTAGGGGAGACGAGATGTCAGGAACTCAGGAATGCGTCCTTTTGGCCGCCTTCCTTGTTCAAGTCTCAACTAGTCAAGGAAGGTGAAGATCTCCTTCTTAAAAAAGGCACCTCAAAAGACAAGAATAAGCCCTTTCGTAGTCCCCACAAGAAAAGAGGCTCCTACAGGAAACGTCCCTATGGGGGCAATTCCTCTCAAAACAGTAACCAGTCGTTTTCCTCTGGCAGAGGAAAACCAAACTTCAGAGGCTCCAGGGGTCGTTTTCGACCCCACAACAGGGGAAGAGGGAGTGGAAACCCCTCTTCCCAATGACTCCTCCAAAGCCTCACTCAGTCCACCAATAGGAGGTCGCCTCCGTTCTTTCAGGAGAGACTGGCAAACAAACAAATGTTCATCAAACGTGTTAAACATCATCACCAATGGCTACGTACTGCCATTCCTCTCAAAGCCAAACTTGGTCAGATTTCCTCTGATTCTGTCAGAATACAAGACCCTTCCAAAAGACCATTCCTTTCAAAACCATGTCTGGTCAGATTCCCTCTGATTCAGTCAGAATGCAAGGCCCTTCAAAAAGATCAAGCTCTGCCCACTTGTATCCAGTCTCTTCTGTCAAAGAACGCAATTGAAAGGGTGGAAAATGTAAAATTTCTCGGGTTTTACAGTCGCCTGTTTCTAGTTCCCAAGCCTCACCAAAGGTGGAGGCCAGTAATAGACTTAAGCAGGCTCATCACTTTTCTACATGTAGAAAAGTTTGAAATGGAAACTCCAGAGTCCATCAGGACCTCCCTGATCCCAGGGGAATGGGTATCATCGATAGACCTGTCGGACGCTTACCTTCACATCCCCATCCACCCAAACTCAAGGAAATACCTAAGGTTTGGCTACATGTCCCTGGTGTATCAGTTCACCTCCCTCCCTTTCGGGCTAGCCACAGCCCCCCAGGTCTTTACAATGATCGTAAAGGAAGTGAAGCTAATGGCCCTCTCCAGGGGACTGAGACTTCACCAATACCTGGATGACTGGCTGATCAGGTCCCAGTCTTAGGAGGAAGACCAAGTGAACACTCAGGCAGTGGTAGACCTAACCCAGTCCTTGGGGTGGATAATAAATCAGGAGAAATCAGAACTGAAACCAACTCACGTGTTTTCGTTCTACCATCTAGATTCAGCCCTTGTAAAACCCACTCAAGAGAGATGGCTCAAACTTCAGGATTTGATCCTACGACTCAAGTCAAAAAGTGTTTTGACTGCAAGATGTTTGATGTCTCTAATTGGGTTGCTTGCCTCAATGGAGAAAATGGTCCCGAAGGGACGCCTTCACATGAGGCCCTTTCAGTTTCATCTCAAGGAGCACTGGAGATATCCTCAGTCGCTGGACAGTCTCCTTCCTTGGACAGAAACCATTTCTGCACACCTAGACTGGTGGCAGAACCCCTCAAACGTGATAAGAGGTGCAGGCCTTCATCACAAAGACCACAGCATCCAACTCTTACAGATGCCTCAAACGAAGGTTGGGGCGCTCACTTAGATCAAATTCTACAAAGGGTCTGTGGTCAGACAAGGAAAAAAGGCTGCACATAAATGTTCTAGAGTTGAAGGCGGTCTCACTGGCCCTTCGAAGTTTCAAGGATCAGTGTCAGAACCAAACAGTGTTAGTTGCAATGAACAACTCAACAGTGGTAGCCTACTTAAACAAACAAGGAAGAACTCACTCAGCGTAGATGTGCGCTCTCCTGTGGAAGATCATGACATGGTGTCATCACTATCACATAACATTAAAAGCCAGACACATTCCAGGGTGTCTGAATGTGATGGCCGACCTTCTGTCAAGGTCAAACCAAGTGCAGTCAACAGAATGGTCACTGCACCCACAGGTGTTCAAACAGATCTGTCAAAAGTGGTTCACCCCTCATGTAGATCTATTTGCCACTCATCTGAACCACAAACTTCCACTGTACGTGTCTCCAGTCCCAGACCAAAATGCTTGGGACATAGATGCTTGAACATAAACTGGACGGGTCTCATTGCTCTCCTTCACAGGGTGATCCAAAAAATCAGGCAATGCCATTGCCTGATCATAGTAATAGCCCCAGGCTGGCCAGGGATACCCTGATTTTGGGACCTAGTGCAGCTCTCAACAGAGATCCCACTGCAGCTTGTGGTGTCAACAACACTTCTCAAACAGTCCCACAATTATGTGTTCCACAGCAATCCACAACATCTCAACCTCCACGCCTGGTGTCTAGGAGTGGACAATTCCAAGAACAAGGCTTCTCTGTGGAGGTGGCAGAGAGAATTGCTGCCCCTCAGAGGTCATCAACAAGGACCATCTACAAGTCAAAGTGGGCCCTATTTGAGAAATGGTGAAGAGAAAATTCTGTGGATTTCTCCACTCCATCTGTGAAACAAATCTCAGCTTTTTCATGCACCTGTACCAAGATCTAAACAGGTGCCCCTCGACCATTGATGGCTACAGGACGGCCATTGTTGGCACCTTGGGCCCAGCGGGCCGCCATATTGCACAAAATTCAGACCTTCACTGGTTACTCTCCAGTTTTCACAGGGATCAAAAAAGTTCCAGGAATCTTCCAAAATGGAACCTTTCTGTTGTTCTCAATGAGCTCACAAAAGTGCCCTTTGAGCCTATGAAAGACACAGACCTCAAGCATCTTACTCTCAAAACTGCTTTCTTGCTAGCTTTGGCCTCCGGCAAGTGCCGCAGCGAAATCCATGCCTGGGTTGCAAAGAAAATATCTAAGGCCAATGGGAAAAGGTTGCCTTGTTCCCTTCTTCTGACTTCATAGCCAAAAACCAACTAGCAAGAGAAGGTTCTCAAAGTGTGTCTCTGGTGACTATTCCTGCTTTGACTACCATTGTAGATAGACAATTCAAAGAAGACAGGACCTTGTGTCCGGTGCGGGCCCTGAGGTACTATTTGGATCGAACCAAAGACCTAAGAGGGTCTCGATCCCTCCTTTTCATCTCCTTCAAGAAAGGACACACCTCCGACATCAAACCCGCTACTCTTTTGTCTTGGTTGAAACAAACCATTCTACTTTGTATCTACTTTATACTTTTGTATCTGACCATGCACTAGTTAAATGCTCAATTATCCTACCTCATCAAGCTGCTCATACTCCAAATAAGGTTCAATATAGAAGGTACCACCATAGCAACATGTCCAATTTCTGCTCTGATCTTAAAAATACTTCCTTTTTGAAATCTCCCACTGATTCTGTTGTAGACCTTTACAACCAATACGTACATGACTTGGCAGATGTTCTCGACAAGCATGCACCACTGATATCTAGAGTGAAAAAGAAAGATTCTACAGATTGGGTGTCTGATTCTTATCGACGTGCTAAATCCCTTAGACGTCAGTTTGAAAGAACTTGGCGCAGGACCAAGAATCCACTGAATAGAAGTCGGCTTCATCGCCAAATTGCACGATGTAATTCACTGGTTAACAAGGATAAGTCAAACTACTATAGTAAACTTATCTCTGATAATAGACAAGACCCTACAAAACTGTGGCATGTACTGTGAAAAACCCTGGGTAGAGTCTCTGACATGACACTTCCACCTCACGATTCTGACAAGGCATTGGCTGACCAGTTTGCCTCCTATTTCCATAATAAAATCAAAACAATTAGAGACACTTTCATCCCCTCTGGCATTGAAATGGATGTTCATCCTTCTTCTGACCCCCCCAAAATTACTACCTTTACTGAAGTTACTCAAGATACTGTCGATAAAATCATCAGAAACTCGCCTACAAAATCCTGCCTGTTGGACCCCTGGCCTACTTTTCTCATCAAAGAGTGTAGTGACATACTATTACCATCAATAACAAAGCTGGTGAACTGCTCACTCATGGAGGGTTGCGTCCCTGATGGTTTCAAAACTGCTGTAGTTAGTCCACTTATTAAAAAGGCTACTCTTCCTGCAGACGATTTTAAGAACTATCGTCTTGTATCTGGCCTTAGTTTCATGTCGAAATTAGTTGAACGTGTGGTTGCTAAGCAACTGCTAGAACATATTCATGTTCATAGCCTAGACAATCCATATCAATCAGCATATAAAACAGGCCACTCGACTGAGACTGCTCTTCTTTCTATAAAAAATGAAGTTCATCTATCTCTATCACGAGGCGAACCAACTGCTCTTGTACTGCTTGATCTCTCGGCAGCATTTGATACGATTGATCATTCCACCCGTCTTCATTATCTTCAGACCTGGTTTGGTATTGGCGGTTCTGTTCTTAAATGGTTCACCTCCTACCTATCTGAGCGCTATCAGTCAGTAAAAATTGGTTCTACTCTCTCCGATCTTTGTAAACTCCTGTTTGGTGTGCCCCAAGGCTCTGTCTTGGGTCCTTTGTTATTTTCTTTGTATACAACCCCCCTTAGTTTGGTTATTGGTAAACACAAAGGAGTAAAGTTTCATTGTTACGCAGATGACACGGAAGTCTATATCCATCTATCCCAGCAGAATTCATCTGCTGCCTTTGAAAATTTGAACAGGTGCCTGGATGATATAAAGGAGTGGATGTCAGCCAGCAAACTCAAACTTAATCCAGACAAAACTGAGTTTATTGTATTTGGTTCAAAAAGGCAGAGGGACAAATTAAAAGCATATTTTCCATCTACCATCTTGGGTAGTCCTCTTTGCCCTGCCGAGTGGGTCAAGAATCTGGGTGTGTGGTTCGATTCCGATTTTTCGTTGTCCAAACATGTTCAGAATGTCTGCAAAAGTTGTTTTGTGCAACTCCGTGATTTTAGACACGTCAGGCGGTTTCTTACTCATGATGCTTCTGTACATGTGGTCAATGCTCTTGTAAGCAGTCGGTTGGATTACTGTAACTCACTTTTCAGGAGTCTCTCTAAGTTTAATCTTCGTAAATTACAGTGCATCCAAAACAGTGCTGCCAGAATTGTATCAAATACCAGTAGATACACTAGTATAACCCCTGTTCTTAAGAATCTGCATTGGTTTCCTGTTGAACATTGCTCAGTCTTTAAAACTGCTACCCTTGTCTATAAGTTTCTCCACTCTGGTTTCCCCAAGTATTTTGCTCCATACATCTCTTCCTACAGCAGCTCCTACAGTACCAGGCGCAGTCAGAGTGGTGGTAATTTCCTTGTCATTCCCAAGTTTCAACCCTCAGTCTATAAATCTGTCAAACAGTTCGGTCATAGTTTTGCCTTCGATGCTCCCACTGTTTGGAATGCTCTTCCTGAGGAGTTTCGTGCGTCCCCCTCTCTTGCCTCCTTCAGAAAACGGCTCAAAACCCACCTTTACACCAAGGCATACCCTCCTTAGTTTCACTCACCCTAGCGTTCTCCGTGGTGCTGAACTTTTTTCTGTCCCTGGACATTGAGATTGGTTGACTGTTTTTGTTTTGTTGCGCCTTAGAGTCCCCTTCCTATTGGGGAGATTAAGCGCTATAAAAGTCCAATTAGAATTAGAATTTGTTATAAACAAGCAGACCAACAAGCCTTGGACTTGGTCCAAGTCAAAGCGCATGACATTAGGGCCTTCGCGGCCTCTAAGGCCTTTTACGGTGGGATATCGGTGGACTAAATCATGCAAGCCTGTCACTGGAAAGCTCACAACACATTTACAAATTTTACCTAAAAGACCTTACTTGGTCAGACAGCGACAACAATATGTATCTGGGACCAGTGGTGGCGGCACAACAAGACCTAGACCCTTCCCCCTCAGACCAGTTATTCTCGGAAAGAAAAAAAGAGGGGACCACATCCGCTACAAACAAGTCTTCAGGAGTCTAATCCCAGGGTATAAGTATAGGTGTACCTCTCAAGATGTTAAGGGTAAGGTCATTTTGTATTTTTAGTTTATAAAGTATATTATGTATTAAGGACTTATCAAGGTTGTCATTAATCTCATGATAGGGTTGCAAAAATTATGAGAATTTCAAGCTTAGGGCTTGTCTTTTCTATCGTGGTAGCCCTAGGGGCTTTAATCTGCCTAAGTGAGCACTGGCTGCACTTCTCTCCTACTATACAAACATCCAGACAGTTTTTAGCACTGTCAGTTTTTCATTCAGGTTTTTGGCTTTTTACAGGCCCAGTCTTCGGGTTTGGGGCACTGTAAATGGGACTCAGACTGGTATTTCTGAACATTCATTCTAATCAGTTACTTCAAAATCTAAGAAAAATTGACATATCTTCCAGTCTGAGCTGTAATCCCTCCACCGGTTGGTTGGATTCAGCATTCAGTCCCACATGGTAAGCTATTGTAGTGCAATAAAATTGAAAATTTTAATTACTTAAATGTAGCTTTTATAAGCTACAAGCTTACCATGTGGGACTGAGAAGAGTCCCACCCTGCCTCCCCGCTGTTTTACAGCTGAGGGGTATGGGTTAAAATTGCAATGAGAAAGTGGGAAGAGATCTCAGTGTACTGCGAAGGGACAACCTGAGGCTACGGCCAACTGTAAATGTCTATTTTTCTTAGACGTTGGCTGGGATGCCTGCGGCCATCCAAGAACAGCATTCAGTCCCACATGGTAAGCGTGTAGCTTATAAAAGCTACTTTAAGTAATTAAAATTTTCAATTTTCTTGTTTTGCCTTATATCTACTTTAAAACTACTCTTCTTACAAACTATAGCATTTATTAAATTAACTATACACAATTTATGAGCATAGAAAACAAAATAAAGCTTAACTTTAGCTTCTTCTCTCAGAGCTGCATGTTTTTCTTTTCAAAAACCTTTTTCTATTTTATACTATAAAGCATCTGACCTTTTGGGACACTTTGTTTTTGTTAGCAAAAATATTTTTCTAGTTTACTTTGTAAAAGGCTTTGAAGGATACATGTCAAATTATGAAGAAAAAAAAATCTAATTGTATATTTGTTTTATAATATTTCACCTATCGACTAATATGTTAAAACATAGAAACAGATAAACTTGTGTGTGGACCTTTGCCCACAATGACTCTTTCCCACGGGACCTTTGCGCACAAGGACTTTAGCCACCACATTTTTACAGGGGAGGAAATAATGATATGAAATAATATCCACATAATTAGCTTTTTAATGTTTTATTGAAGTATAAGTGTACAATATCTACCACATTAAAGGTCAGCTCCTTATTGTGTTATTGAATTATAAGTATGTAATGTTACAATGTAATAATATTCTCAATGACTGTTGGACTTTTTTGAAACCTTTTTTGTATACATGCATTCTTCATTGCAAAGGGGATTTGGCCACCTCTGGTATTATGTCCACCCCCCTGGGGGGTGGATATATTATTTTTGCTTTTTCCGCCGTCCGGCGTCCGATGTCCGGCGTCCGATGTCCGGCGTCACGCATGGTTTCCGCTCGTTTAAAGGAAGAGTATTAGAGCTATTGTCACCAAATTTGGTATGCAGGCTTATTGGGTCAGTAGCTTGCTTGGGATTGCTTTTGGCTGTTGTACCTCTTTTGCTTACTGAGTAATACTTAAGTACAGCTATTTTCAGTACCCATTGGTTTCCGTGCATTTAAGCCAAAATAATTAAAGATATTTTACTACAATTTTGAATACAAGATTGTTATGTCCATAGCTCGCTTGGTATTGCATTTGGGACTGATAGCTTTGTCAGTACATGAGTAATAGCCATTTAGGTACTTCATTGTGTATTTTCAGTACTACTTTTGAGTAATTTGCTAATATCTCAGAAACCGTAAGAGATAGAGCGATTTCGACAGAATTTTTGACCACAGGGTATCTAAGGAATGCAATCTATGCAATTTTCCAAAAATTTTCCCCTCCCCAAAAATGGCGGCCATTTTGAATTTTCGAATTTTTGCCAAAAATGGCAAAACACTAATTTGCTTCTGTCTCCTTAACCGTGCGAGATAGAGCGATTTCGGCAAAATTTTCGACCCATAGGGTATCTGACTATTCTACTCTTGCCAATTTTTAAAAAGTTTTCCCCTCCCCAAAAATGGCGGCCATTTTGAATTTTAGAATTTTTGCCAAAAATGGCAAAACACAAATTTGCTTCTATCTCCTTAACTATGTGAGATAGAGCAATTTCGTCGAAATTTTCAACCCACAGGGTATCTTAGGAGTGTACTCTTTGCAATTTTCCAAAAATTTTCCCCTCCCCAAAAATGGCAGCCATTTTGAATTTTCGAATTTTTGCCAAAAATGGCAAAACACAAATTTCCTTCTATCTCCTTAACCGTGTGAGATAGAGCGATTTCGTCGAAATTTTCAACCCATAGGGTATCTAACAAGTGTACTCTTTGCAATTTTCAAAAAATTTTCCCCTTCCCAAAAATGGCGGCCATTTTGAATTTTCGAATTTTTGCCAAAAATGGCAAAACACAAATTTGCTTCTATCTCCTTAACCATGCGAGATAGAGCGATTACGTCCAAATTTTCGACCCACAGGGTATCTAAGCAATGTAATATTTGCAATTTTCAAAAAATTTTCCCCTCCCCAAAAATGGCGGCCATTTTGAATTTTCGAATTTTTGCCAAAAATGGCAAAACACAAATTTGCTTCTATCTCCTTAACCGTGCGAGATAGAGCGATTTCGTCGAAATTTTCGACCCACAGGGTATCTAAGTAATGCAATCTTTGCAATTTTCCAAAAATTTTCCCCTCCCCATAAATGGCGGCCATTTTGAATTTTCGAATTTTTGCCAAAAATGGCAAAACACAAATTTGCTTCTATCTCCTTAACCGTGCGAGATAGAGCGATTTCGTCGAAATTTTCAACCCACAGGGTATCTAAGGAATGTAATCTTTGCAATTTTCAAAAAAATTTCCCCTCCCCAAAAATGGCGGCCATTTTGAATTTTCGAATTTTTGCCAAAAATGGCAAAACACAAATTTGCTTCTATCTCCTTAACCATGCGAGATAGAGCGATTTCGTCGAAATTTTCAACCCACAGGGTATCTAAGGAATGTAATCTTTGCAATTTTCAAAAAAATTTCCCCTCCCCAAAAATGGCGGCCATTTTGAATTTTCGAATTTTTCCCAACAATGGCAAAACACAAATTTGCTTCTATCTCCTTAACCATGCGAGATAGAGCGTTTTCGTCGAAATTTTTGACCCATAGGGTATCTAAGGAATGTAATCTTTGCAATTTTCAAAAAATTTTCCCCTCCCCAAAAATGGCAGCCATTTTGAATTTTCGAATTTTTACCAACAATGGCAAAACACAAATTTGCTTCTATCTCCTTAACCGTGCGAGATAGAGTGATTTCGTCAAAATTTTCGACCCAACGGGTATCTAAGAAATGTACTCTTTGCAATTTTCAAAAAATTTTCCCCTCCCCAAAAATGGGGGCCATTTTGAATTTTCGAATTTTTGCCCAAAATGGAAAAACACAAACTGGCCTTAACCGTGCAAAATAGAGTTATTTCGTTGAAATTTTCGACCCATAGGGTATCTAAGAAATGTACTCTTGGCAATTTTCAAAAAAATTTCCTTTTCCCAAAAATGGCGGCCATTTTGAATTTTCAAATTTTTGCCAAAAATAGAAAAACAGGAATTTGCTTCTATCTTCTTAACCGTGCAAGATAGAGTGATTTCGTCAAAATTTTCAACCCAACCAATGCAAAAAGGCATGAAGCTGAAATAATTTACATCTACACTAATAAATATTTAAGCATCATTGATATATTTTACAAATGAAACAGGGTCTTGTAAGACTACTGTACAATTTGGGCAAGGTTCATCGGGTGGACATTACACATGATAATGTGTGTTCTTCTATGCTATCCTGTTTCTATTCGCATCTACTATCAACAGGGCATCCTATTTCTAGTTTTTATTATTTCCATTTTGCAGTGCTATGTAAATCTATCAACAGTGAATTAAATGCTACTGAAATCAACTTACATACTTTATATAGTGCAACTTTATTTCAGATAATGTTTGTCTCTTTCAACACTATATATCCTGAGTACTTATCTAAATGGAGTATTGATTGATTGATTGATTGATAAAAAATGAAAATGTCTATGTGGTTAGAAAAATTTCTATTGTGGGTGAACATCCTACCCTATCTGATTGTTGTGGGCAAAGTTCCTTGTGGGCAAAGTGCCTGTGGATAGAGTTTGCATTGGGCAAAGTTCTTGTGGGCAAAGTTCCTGGATTCACATCTGTCGTCTGGGGATACCATTTTGCTTGCAAAATAAAAATATTGTAGATTGAATTAGTCCAGTTCTTATATGAGTGGTTGATTATATTTTCCCTCAAGATTATATCACAGAGAAGGGGTTCCATGGAAAATACCCAGTCAAAACATGTTGCATGAGTGATGAACTGTCTGGGGATATAAAATTGGATACCTGTAGCTCATTGCTTAGCTGAGCAATAGCTGCTCTGAGGTTTTCAGTGTTGATTTATTCAGTTGTAACTTGAAAACTACTGAATTTAGAGAATTTTGTTTAAATATCTCATTTATCTACTTTTGAATCGGCTAGAACATAGTAAAATTGCAGACATGTAGCTCATGGCATAGCTGAGCAATAGTTGTTCTCAGTTTCTCACTGTTGAGTAAATCAGTTGTAACTTGAAAACTGTTGCATTTAGAGTATTTTGTTTTAAGATGTTATTCACCTACTTTTGGGTCAGCTATAACATTGTGAAATTGCATACCTGTAGCTCAGTGCATTGCTGAGTCATAGCTACTTTCATTTTTTGACTGTTGAGTAAATCAGTTGTAACTCAAAAACTATTGCATTTACTGAATTTAGTTTAAGTATGTTATTCACCCACTAATGTTTCAAAATGCACCCAACACCAAATATTTCTTGTGTGACTTATCTTGTCAGTCATCAAGGTCTGTACTAATTATATCCCCAGACGAAAGTCGGGGATATATTGGATTCAGGTCCGTCGCGCCGCCGCCGCCACCGCCACCGCCGCCGCCGTAGAAATTTCCTTGTGGACGCGATAACTCAAAAACAAATTAATATTTTTTTTTCAAACTTGGTACACATGTTAAGGGTGCCCAAAGGAAGATCCCTATTTTAAGGTGACCTTAAACTCCCAGTAAAAAAGAACTTATGGCCACCTTAAGGTCAGAAATTGGACTTTTGGCCACTTAGAGCCCTGTAGGTCACAAACTGTGATGCTCAGCTGGCTGAAATTTTACCTGACAACACATTAATATGTTCTTAGTACATGTGCCGAAAATCACGACTTTAAGTTGAGGAGAAAATTGTGTTTGAGGCCCATAAATACCCCCACTTAGGGATTTTTTGCTATACTTTTCACATATTTTGCCCTATAATTTGGAAGTGGTAATTCTGATGAGTCTCAAACTGCGCTAGGTATAACTTTGATATGTAATCCTTGTCTGTAGAAAATTTTAGGGCTGTAGGTTTACCCAAAGGGGTCGACTTAAGGTCTCAAAAGTGCCCACAGAGACCCAATTTATGCACTTTTTGCCACTTTCAAGCACTGTAGTTTTCAAACTATGTCTCTCATCTAAGTTAAATATCATCTGGGAATATATCTATGTGTTTTCTTATATGTGCCCCAACATTTAGGCCTTTAATAGACAGTTAACCTGTGTATCAGGACCATAAACACCCACCCGAGTGACCCTTATAAGACATTTTTCACATCTTTTTCCCTGTAACTTGGAAATGGTAAGTCTGAGAAGTTTCAAACTGTATTAGATATATATTCTGTGTGTAATCTTAGTATGTAACAGATTTTAAGTCTGAAGCTTTAATTTTGAAGGTCAAATTGAGGTCTCTAAAAGGCTCCCAAAGACCCAATATTTGGACTTTTTGCTACTTTTAAGCCCTGTGACTGTCAAACTATGTGACTGATAGAGCTCAAATCCTATCTGGGAAGATATTAGTATGTTATTTATATATGTGCCAAAAATTAAGGCTTTAAGAAGACATTTAACCTGTGTATGAGGACCATAAATCCCCACCCGAGTGACCATTTTTAGACATTTTTCACATATTTTGCCCTGTAACTTGGAAATGGTGAGTCTAAGAAGTTTCAAACTGTATTAGATGCATATTCTATGTGTAATCTTAGTATGTGACAAATTTTAAGTCTGAAGCTTTAATTTGAAGGCCACATTTAGGTCTCTAGAAGGCCCCATAAAGACCCAGTATTTGGACTTTTTGCCAATTTTAAGGCCTGTGACTGTTAAACTATGTGACTGATAGAGCTGAAATCTCATCTGGGAATACATTATTATGTTCTTTTTACATGTGCCAAAAATCAAGGCTTCAAGTAGACATTTAACCTGTGTATGAGGACCTTAAACACCCACCTGAGTGACCCTTTTAAGACATTTTTCACATATTTTGCTCTGTAACTTGGAAATGGTAAGTCTGAGAAGTTTCAAACTTTATTAGATACATATTCTATGTGTAATCTTAGTATGTAACAAATTTTAAGTCTGAAGCTTTAATTTGAAAGCCACATCGAGATCTCTAAAAGGCCCACAGAGACCCAATATTTGGACTTTTTGCCACCTTTAAGCCCTGTGACTGTTAAACTATGTGATTGATGGAGCTGAAGTCCCATCTGGGAATGCATTATTATGTCCTTTTTACATATGCCGAAAATCAAGGTTTTTAGTAGACATTTAACCTGTGTATGAGGGCCATAGACACTCGCCCAAGTGCCTTTTTGGACATTTTTTCCGTATTTTGCTCTGTTATTTGGAAATGCTTAGTGTGACAAGTCTTAAACTGTATTATATATAATTTTTGTTTGTTATGTATGTCCCCCAAAAAGTTTCAGATCTGTAGTTTAATTGCTAAGGTCTCTTTAAAAATTGTAAAATGGCCACAGAAACCCAATTTATGGACATTATGCCACTTTAAAGCCCAGTAACTGTCAAACTATGTGGGTTATAGAGCTGAAATCTTTGAATTTTTAAAAGGAAATGCCTGTCTATTTAAATTTTGAATATTAATAATGTTATGGCTCTCTTAGTCTTTTAAGAACTTTTTTTGTGTGTTATACCTCTGCTTGCTGAGTTTTTAACTTTTTAAAATGAAACTGGTTAAACGCCGGTTAAACATATTCAAGTAGACAAAATGGACACTTTAAGTGAGCTTTAAGTCCCAATATTAATGAAATTATATCCGTATGTAGTAAAACTAGGGGATTTTTAACCCTCAACTAGCCCAGTTTTATTCAACTTGCCTCAGTTAATTTTGACACAGCTCCTACAGTTATGAACTCATTTCAGTTGATAATCACATACTTAAAATTCTCAATTCTTTTTGTATTTGAGTACCCCTTTTATATAGATTGTTTGTTTACCATTTATGCTGTAGCACTCCATCTCTTTGAGAGAACATGTAAACTGTGTAAAAAAGATGTAGAAGATGAGATACATTTTGTTTGTGTTTGTCCAGCTTTAGAGCTGATTCGTATGAAATATTTCAAAATTTTAAATATAGATAAATCTGAATTATTAATAGATCAATTATCAAGGGTATTAACTCATATGAATGTCAATATGGTTATTAATTTTATTTTTGATTTGTGGCAAGAAAGAAAAAGTAAATTATATTGTTAATTTTTATGTATTGAATTGCTGTCTTTATTTACTGTATCTTACCTCAAAATATGTTTTCTCTGTTTGTTATTAACTCTCTATTTAAAGTGACTTATAAGCCCATATAGGGCTGGGTATTACTTCAATAGTTTTTGTATAATCCTTGTCAACATAATACATGTCACTATAATAAACTAATAAACTAAACTAAGTCCCAACCCACATCCCCCACCCGGATCCCCCCCACCCACCTCTGGGACCTCCAGCTATATTGAGTGACACTAAATAAACAAAGGTATTTAATGATATCAGATGAGAAACAAAGAACTCAATGGGGTTGCAGATCTTGTGTAATAGTGAGAGAGGTGTGGAGAAGGGGAGAGGGGTGGGGGTGGGAGGTGGTGGGCTTCATTACATATAACACAAAGGGGAGTCAGAACTGAGATTGTGTCACATATTTAGGTTGCATATATATGGACCACATATATAGGTATAGAGGAAATGAATAACTGAAAACAATTTGCAAATTCTAAAAATAATATAATAAAATAATAATATAAATAATTTTTTTTAAAATAATATTTTAGTTGTGAACAAATATAGAAACAGATATGCGTTTTTGGGATTATGAATTTTAGAATGGACATTGAATCATCAATCATTTAAATACTTTGAAGGAAGATTGAAAAGTATGATGAGTTGAGTTAAAAATAATATTTTATTTGTCAACAAATATAGAAACAGATATGCTCTTTTGGGATTATTATTTTAGAATGGACATTCAATCATCAATCATTTAAATACTTTGAAAATAGGTTTAGAGTTATCATTGCAGGAAGATTGAAAATATAATTTGAGTTATGTATTCGGCGTCTGGGGATACACCATCTTCCTTGGGAAGATATAAACAGAGTAGATTGATGTGCTGAAGTTCATATAATAATGGGTAATTATGTTTTTAAAAATTCCCGATCAAAACCTGTGGCGTGAGTGATGACCTGTCTGGGGATATGTTGGCGCCGAGTTGGCCCAATCTAGTTGTATTTGTGACCAATTCATTTGCTCACTGATTGCTTGTTTCTGTTTCTTGTATTTAAATTTTTGTGGTTTCTTTGCATTCCGAACCTCTGCATATATTAGGAGCTCATTAGGTTTTCAGCAAATCCTGGTAAGAAGTTTAGCCATGACAACAGTTTTTTCTGTTTCTATATTGTGGATATAAAAAATCATGAAGAAGACCCAGGGTAATGTGACCTCCACTCCTCAAGATAGACAATGATCTTGCTTTGCTGTCCCATAAAATAGCAGAGAATAGTAGTCCCTTCTTTTCTGCATGAAGAGTGGAGGCATACAAGATAGATAGAGCCCATCTTGCAAAGTCAATGCATTTATGTTATATGGGCATATGACAAGCATTTTAAGAGTAGGTTACCAAAATGATAAGTAATAGAATTTCCTACTGAGCGCTGACATCTAGTAAAAACTTGGTAAGTGATAGCTTGTTATATGGTTGCTGCGCCCTGTAATGCCTATGGACGATGGGAATATATATTTTATTGTGTTAATACATCCTATCCAATGGACAATTGCTAATCCGGTCGGTGCAGACCAGCCCGCCAAACATCAGAAAAAGACGTCCTGTGTAGCCACCGGCCAGCTGGTTCCAGTACTGTGCAATTCGCAGATGGCACCTCGTACTTCCTTCCTGTCTAGACAACCTGGCATCACAGCATCTTTTTCATTTGGCGCGTGTACTGTGCAGATGTGTTTTTCAACAATCTGCAGAGTTTTTGAAGAAAAGTGTGGATTATGACGGATTTTGAACCTTATTTGTAAATATTTTAGTGTAGAAATGTTATCTACATATCAAACACGGATTACATTAAGAAATCTGCAGGAAACACTCACTAGCTGACTCAATTTAGTGTTGATGATAGGGCAGTAAGTGACGAAATATGCAGACGGCCATGTTATGAGTTTCCGCCCTAGTTCATTCAACAGTTTGTGTTGATAGGGGCAGAACTACAACATAAGGAAGTATATTGGATACACTGCTTTAAAAGGTAATTTTATCCGTGTTTTTTTTGTAAGAATGTACCTCCTGTAGCCTTCCAGCTACAAATCATGGAAGAAACGCCATATTTCAACTACAAATAGAAGGAAGCCCCCATGAAGTGCATTCTTTTGAATTCACCTCTTCTGTAACACCAGAGTTTCCTGGACCAGACTTCTCTGCTGTAAAGCATCAGTCGACCACTAAAACTCAAACCCACAAACTACAATTCACCTCTTCTGTCTTCAGAGTGCACTGGTAAGACTTCTCTGCTGTAAAGCATCAGTCGACCAGCCAGCTCAAGTGAGACCAGCACCGACCAGGTTTTTATCTTCAGAACGCACTGGTACAGATTTCTCTGCTACAAGCATCAGTCGACCAGCCAGCTCACATTTACTGTGATAACAAGGAAAGAACGCGACCAGTGACGTAATCTTCTCCAGGAAGCTGGTCTCGTGATTCACCGACCAGCAATTCTTTCTACTGCGTTCTTCACAACTCACGTCTACTGTGATACCAGTCCCTCTCTCATGAACCCGGCCTTGTTGTCGGTACTGGGGTTTGTGGATGAGCAGAATACTGCGCATTTGCCTGTTTAAGTATCACAAAAGAACGCGACAACTGGCGAGATGGTCACGTGACACACCGACCAGCAATTTCTGTGGTGCCGTTCTAAAAATAGCTCAAGGGTTTTCCCAGCAATGGTCAAATCTACAGAATAAGACGTGCACTTACAAGAAGTCCTTGAATTAATGCAGGAAACCTGCTGTAAGCTGGATTCAACACAAAGATATTTGTTAAATTGCTTTAACAGCTGGTTACAGAGCATACCGACCGGATACCAGCTACACAGCCTTGTACAGTTTACCCCACCCAACCGGTCATCTTCTCCAGCAAGCTGATCATGTGATTCACCGACCAACAGGTCTTTCTAAATATAGCTCACAAGGGCTTTCCCCGCAACTGTCAAATATACACAATAAAGACCTGCACTTAAGAGACAGTTCTAAAAATTGCTTTCAGACCAGTTTACAGGCTTTACAGCCTTGTTTTTACCAAAGCCGGTTACAGAGTGATTGCCCCAACAACTGGTCACAGAGCCTACCGACTGGTTACAGAGTCTACCGGCCAGGTGTCAGTTGCACAGCCTTTGCTATTCAATGCTTTACCCAAAACTGGTTACAGAGTCTCCCTACCTAGTCCATTCAACTCTGTGTTGATTCTGGGGCAGGTAGACAGGAGGCACCCACAAGAATTTGTCTTAACCGACCGGTTACAGAGTCTATTGAGTCTAGGAAGGATAAACAGGAAGTATCTACAGGAAATTCCTTAAAGAGATGACTCCTACAGAGAAACTGCTTCAACCAGTTACGGAGCCTACCAACCAGTTACCGGCTTTACAGTTTTCACTGAGCAGTTTTGCTTCACACCAGCTGGTTACAGAGACTACTGACCTGTTACCAGGTGCTATTACTGTTACCCCCCTTTTCAACATTGATTACAGAGGACCGGACTGACATACCTACCTGGGGGTCAGCTATCTAATATAGACCAGTAGCTAAATTCAATGGTCACTCCAGCCTACCAGTTTTTATGTCAGCTGACTTGTCAGTCAGCTGACATTATGTCGTCACTCTGAGGCGTTGGCGTCCGCGTCCGCGTGAACAACTTCTCCTCCAAAACTACAAGGCCTAGAGACATGCTGTTTTTTTTAAAAGATACCTTATCTATCGAGGATGAAAAATTGTTCAAGGCATGCAAATCTGTCTGTTTGTCTGTTTGCTAGAGCCATTACAAGGGAGGTACCCCCACCAAAAGTGTGAAAATTTCAACACTTTATCACAATTTTCTCAGTTCCCTTGTGTGAGTGTCAGACCTGGATCTTTCTTAATTATTTTTTTATGAAATTTTAAAATAATTTTTAATGCATTAAAATTAATGAAATCATGCATTAAATCAATTATAACTTGAAAAGTATTGCATTTAGAACATTTTGTTAAAATATGTTATTCTGCTACTTTTCCATAGCTACAACATGGTGAGTAATTTGGGTGTCTATCTCAATAGCTAAGTGAGTAATAGGTATTTAGTTTCAATATGTTATTCACCTATTTTGGGGTCAGCTATAACATAGTAAAATTCCAGATCTGTGGCTCATTGTATAGCTGAGTAATAGCTACTTTGAGGTTCTTACTCAACACTAAATCATTTATAACTTGAAAAGTATTGCATTTAGAGCATTATGTCAAATATGTTATTCAGCTACTTTTTCCATAGCTACAACATGGTGAGTAACTTGGGTGTCTATCTCAATAGCTAAGTGAGTAATAGCTACTTTTGGACTTTTCAGTAACTTCCATCATGAGTAAAATCACTTGTAACCTGAAAACTATTGCATTTAGAGAATTTTGTGTAAATATGTTATTCAGCTACTTTTGGGTCAGCTATAACATAGTAAAATTTCAGACCTGCAGCTCATGGCATAGCTGAGTAATAGCTACTTTCAGGTTCTCACTATTGAGTAAATCATTGTATCCACTGCATAGGCGCAGTGTGTAGAGAGATTTCACCATTACCACTCTAACGAAAAAAATATTATAGCTAGCCTTCTCAAGTTTGCAGGATATATTAATAACCATAAAATGTTGCCTGGGAATATTTTTTGCCTCATTTTGAAAAACAAGATGGCCACCAGGGACGTTTATTCGACTTAAAGCAAGGACTTTTGTTGGCCCCCTAGAGCAAAGGGTATTATAGGTATAGATCTCAAATTGGCAGGATATGTTCGTCATTAAAAAATCTTGACTAGGAATATTTTTGGACTCATTTTAAAAAACAAGATGGCTGCCACGGGTGTTTCTTTGTCAGTCATGAAAAGTGCTTATATCTCACTTATTATTGGTCCTAGAGGTTTGGGATGGTAAACCAACCTATAGGAAATCATGGGCTGGGAATCTATTGGTGTGGTCGGATTTGACCTTGGATCCCTCCTTGAAGGTCAAACGAGGATAGCCAAACTTAAAAGTGCTTATAACTTGCTTATTATTGGTCCTACTAGAGATTTGGGATGGTTAACCAAGCTATAGGAAATCATGAGCTGAGAATCTATTGCAGTGGTTAGATTTCATCTTGGACCCCTCCTTCAAGGTCAAACGAGGATAGCCAAACTTAAAAGTGCTTATAACTCGCTTATTATTGGTCCTAGAGGTTTGGGATGGTAAACCAACCTATATGAAATCATGGGCTGGGAATCTTTTGGTGTGGTCGGATTTGACCTTGGACCCCTCCTTGAAGGTCAAACGAGGATAGCCAAACTTAAAAGTGCTTATAACTCGCTTATTGTTGGTCCTACAGGTTTGGGATGGTAAACCAACCTATAGGAAATCATGGGCTGGGATTCTTTTGGTGTGGTCGGATTTGACCTTGGATCCCTCCTTCAAGGTTAAAAGAGGATAGCTAAAATTAAAAGTGGTTATAACTTGCTTACTATTGGTCCTAGAGGTTTGGGATGGTAAACCAACCTGTAGGAAATCGTGGGCTGGGAATCTTTTGGTGTTGTTGGATTTGACCTTGGACCCCTCCTTGAAGGTCAAACGAGGATAGCCAAACTTAAAAGTGCTTATAACTCACTTATTATTGGTTCTAGAGGTTTGCAATGTCAAATCAACCTATAGGAAATCATGGGCCAGGAATTTTTTGATGTGATCAGATTTGACCTTTGGCCCCTTTTTCAAGGTCAAATGAGGATAGCCAAAATTAACAGTGCTTATATCTTGCTTATTTGTGTTCCTAGAGGTTTGCCATGTCACACCAACCTATAGGAATCATGGGCTAAGAATCTTTTTATATGGTCAGATTTCACCTTGGGCTTCCCCAAGGTTAAGCGATGTTTTAATGGCTTTGGTGAGTTTTCTTTCTGGTGGATACAATTTGCATCGGTTCTCCGATGCGATAGGTCTAGTTTCAGTATGTTATTCACCTATTTTGGGGTCACCTATAACATAGTAAAATTATTATGTCCACCCACTGGGGGGTGGACATATTATTTTTGCTTTTTCCGCCGTCCGGCGTCCCACTTGGTTTCCAGACATTTTAGGCAACAGTTCTTATCCTATCTTTACCAAATTTGGCATGCAGGTTTATTGGGTTAATAGCTTGTATGGGATTGCCTTTGGTGATGATAGCTCTATAGCTAACTGAGTAATAGCTACTTTGCTACTTTTGAGTATCTCTTTGGTTTCCAGACATTTTAAGGAATGCTATTAAGCCTATCTTTCTGAAATTTGGTATGGAGGTTCATTGGGTTAATAGCTTGTATGGGATTGCTTTTGGGGGTAATTGCTTCATAGATGAGTGAGTAATTAACTAAATAAATGAGTAATTGGCTATTTTGAATACTGAAAAAGGCAAATGTGCTCATATCTCCTAAACTGTGCGAGATTTCGTCCAAATTTTCGACCCACAGGGTATCTAAGGAATGTACTCTTTGCAATTTAAAAAAAATTTTCCCCTCCCCAAAAATGGCGACCATTTTGAATTTTCGAATTTTTGCCAAAAATGGCAAAACACAAATTTGCTTCTATCTCCTAAACCGTGCGAGATAGAGCGATTTCGTCGAAATTTTCGACCCACAGGGTATCTGAGCATTGTACTCTTGGCAATTTTTAAAAAATTTTCCCCTCCCCAAAAATGGCGGCCATTTTGAATTTTCGAATTTTTGCCCAAAATGGCAAAACACAAATTTGCTTCTATCTCCTTAACCGTGCGAGATAGAGCGATTTCGTCGAAATTTTCAAGCCACAGGGTATCTAAGGAATGTAATCTTTGTAATTTTCAAAAAAATTTCCCCTCCCCAAAAATGGCGGCCATTTTGAATTTTTGAATTTTTGCCAAAAATGGCAAAACACAAATTTGCTTCTATCTCCTAAACCGTGCGAGATAGAGCGATTTCGTCGAAATTTTCGACCCACAGGGTATCTGAGCATTGTACTCTTGGCAATTTTTAAAAAATTTTCCCCTCCCCAAAAATGGCGGCCATTTTGAATTTTTGAATTTTTGCCCAAAATGGCAAAACACAAATTTGCTTCTATCTCCTTAACCGTGCGAGATAGAGCGATTTCGTCGAAATTTTCAACCCACAGGGTATCTAAGGAATGTAATCTTTGTAATTTTCAAAAAAATTTCCCCTCCCCAAAAATGGCGGCCATTTTGAATTTTTGCCACAAATGGCAAAACACAAATTTGCTTCTATCTCCTTAACCGTGCGAGATAGAGCAATTTCGTCGAAATTTTCAACCCACAGGGTATCTAAGGAATGTAATCTTTGCAGTTTTCAAAAAATTTCCTCCTCCCCAAAAATGGCGACCATTTTGAATTTTCCAATTTTGGCCAAAAATGGCAAAACACAAATTTGCTTCTATCTCCTTAACCGTGCGAGATAGAGCGATTTCGTCGAAATTTTCAACCCATAGGGTATCTAAGGAATGTAAACTTTCTAATTTTCAAAAAAATTTCCCCTCCCCAAAAATGGCGGCCATTTTGAATTTTTGCCAAAAATGGCAAAACACAAATTTGCTTGTATCTCCTTAACCGTGCGAGATAGAGCAATTTCGTCGAAATTTTCGCCCGCAGGGTATCTAAGGAATGTAATCTTTGCAGTTTTCAAAAAATTTTCCCCTCCCCAAAAATGGCGACCATTTTGAATTTTCGAATTTTTGCCAAAAATGGCAAAACACAAATTTGCTTCTATCTTCTAAACCGTGCGAGATAGAGCGATTTCGTCAACATGTTCAACCCACAGGGTATCTGAGCATTGTACTCTTTTTGCAATTTTCCAAAAATTTTCCCCTCCCCAAAAATGGTGGCCATTTTGAATTTTCGAATTTTTGCCAAAAATGGCAAAACACAAATTTGCTTCTATCTCCTTAACCGTGCGAGATAGAGCGATTTTGTTGAAAATTTCGACCCACAGGGTATCTAAGGAATGTAATCTTTGCAATTTTCAAAAAAATTTCCCCTCCCCAAAAATGGCGGCCATTTTGAATTTTCGAATTTGCCAAAAATGGCAAAACACAAATTTGCTTCTATCTCCTTAACCGTGTGAGATAGAGCGATTTCGTCGAAAATTTTCGACCCACAAGGGTCTCTAAGGAATGTAATCTTTGCAGTTTTCAAAATATTTTCCCCTCCCCAAAAATGGCGGCCATTTTGAATTTTCGAATTTTTGCCAAAAATGGCAAAACACAAATTTGCTTCTATCTCCTTAACCGTGCGAGATATAGCGATTTCGTCGAAATTTTCGACCCATAGGGTGTCTAAGGAATGTACTCTTTGCAATTTTCAAAAAATTTTCCCCTTCTCAAAAATGGCGGCCATTTTGAATTTTTGAATTTTTGTCAAAAATGGCAAAATACAAATTTGCTTCTATCTCCTTAACCGTGCGAGATAGAGCGATTTCATCAAAATTTTCAACCCACAGGGTATCTGAGCATTGAACTCTTGCCAATTTTCCAGCAATTTTCCCCTCCCCAAAAATGGTGGCCATTTTGAATTTTCGAATTTTGGCCCAAAATGGAAAAACACAAATTTGCCTTAACCGTGCAAAATAGGGTTATTTCGGTGAAATTTTCGAACCACAGGGTATCTCAGAAATGTACTCTTGACAATTTTCAAAAAATTTTCCTCTTCCCAAAAATGGCGGCCATTTTGAATTTTCAAATTTTTGCCAAAAATAGGGGCCTGTAGGGGCCAGACTAAGTCTGTTTTGGGAAACTTAGGAAGCCTTGGGGTCTGGGTCCTAGGTAGTATAAATGCTGAAGGAGGGCTACTCTCTCCCTTTCCTGCCCAGACCAAGCTTGATAAGGTCACCGAAAGCCTCAGCTGCTATGTTCATCCTCACAGGAACCTCTACCGGTTAGAGGCATTACATCAGCAGATGGACAAAGATGCAGTCGAGCTACTTCAAAACCAAAAATCTCTGGGCTTCTTCAACCGACTTTTCTTGGTTCCAAAATTAATCAACCATTGGAGAACTATTCTAGATCTGAGCAAACTAAACCTTTTTCCTCAAGACTGAAAAATTCAAAATGGAGACACCGGAGACCATCAGAACCTCCGTCCAACAAGGGGAGTGGGTTACTTCAATAGATTTCAGGAACCCCTTCTTCCATATGTCTATACAGGAACAGTCCAGGAAATATCTGGCATTTCACATCCAAGGTTGGATATACCAGGTCAAGGCCCTGCCATTCGGTTTGTCCACAGCACCCATGGAGTTCACTGTAATAGCAAAGGAGGCGAAATTGATGGCCATACACAAGGGTATAAGAATCCACCAGTACCTAGATGACTGGTTAGTCTGGGCCAGGTCCCACTAAACTTGTCTCCAGCACACACAAACACTAGTAGCTCTTTTTCGGGACCTAGGTTGGCTGGTAAACATGGAAAATCAGAACTGGACCCCAAGCAAGTCATTGACTTTGTAGGTTACCAGTTCGACCTGGAAGAGGGCAAGATCAGAACCACCCTGGACCGGTGGCAGACACTGACAACCAAAATCAGTGAATTTCTTGTCCCTCAGAGGGCTGTTAACAGCAACAGAAAAACAGGTTCACCTAGGTCGACTGCATATGAGGCCCATTCAGTGGCACCTCAATAAAACTGGAGGGTCCCAGAATCACTAGAAAAGATTATATCAGTTCCCAGGTTGCTCCACCCCATTTAAAATGGTGCTGGAGTAAAGCAATGTGCTCCCAAGGTCAACCATTATGCCCACTAATCATGCTCTGCAATTGTTAACAGATGCATCAAAAGAAGGCTGGGGCGCTCACTTAAATGATCACACTACAAGTGGAACCAAGCCACACATAAATTATCTAGAACTAAAGGCGGTCTTCTTGGCCCTAAAAGAGTCCCAAGACCTCTGCCAGAACAACGTAGTTCTTATAGCCACAGACAACACCACAGTGGTTGCCTATATAAACAAAGAAGGGGGGGGGGGGGGAGATGAAGTCGGGCCCTCTGTGTGCCCTCCTGTGGAGAATCCTCACCTACTGTACCAGCAAACAGGTCACTCTCAAAGCCTGACACATTCCAGGCCGACTGAATGTGGTAGCAGACAAACTATCCAGACTAGGCCAGGTAATTCAAACAGAGTGATCTCCTTCCAGAGGTCTTCCAGGCAATGTGCAACAGGTGGCACCAACCTCAAATAGACCTCTTGCAACAAGGTTCTACAACAGGCTAGCCAAAATTTGTGTCACCAGTGCTGGACCCCAGGACTGGGCAATCGATGCACTCAGCCTGCCATGGGAGGGGCTGATCCCATGTGCTTTCCCACCAGCAGCCATCTTGGGCAAAGTGGTGGAGGAGTTTGCAGGACTACCCATGCAGGAGAATCATTCTGATTGCTCCGGGGTAGCCGGACATGCCCTGGTTCTGAGATCTAGTAGTCTTGTCCAGCCAAATCCCACTGAGCCAGCCCAACCTGCTAACACAACCATTCAATCAGACTCCTAGAGCCTCAGCAGTCAAGGAGCAGGACTTCTCTAAAGCAGTGGCAGCATGAATTGAGGTTCCTCAGAGAGGATCAACCAGATCAGTCTATGAGGCCAAGTGGGCCACTTTTACAAAGTGTACCTCAGTAATCAGGTGGACTTCAGGGCACCCCCCTATAAAGTCAGTAGCTGACTTCTCATGTACCTATTGCAGGACAGGAAGTTACAGCCTAGTACCATTGATGGTTACAGGCCAGCCATTGCTGATAAACTGGGGAATTCACCCATTAATGTCAGCAAGATAAAACTTTCGCTTGTCTCCTGGGTAGTTTTTACAGAGACAGATCCGAAGGGTGGAGAGGTAACCCCCCCTGGAACCTCTCCCTGGTTTTGCACCAGCTGACAAAGGCTCCATTTGAACCAATTAAAGAGAAATGGATGCTTGTTTCAAACCTAATCTAGACTATTTAAAAGTAACCCCAGTAACCCCCATATATTTTTTTTTTTTTACTGAAAAATGAATATTATAGCACAAATAAAAGTTATCTGGTAGCCATGTTTCAATAAGAAGCACCAAACATTGTAGCCTTATTGTATTGTAATGTATGTAGTGTAATGTTGAATGTAATGTAGGTATTGTATTGTATTGTAATGTATGTATTGTACTATTGTATGTTGTTTATATGAATAAAAAAAAAAAGAAAAAAAGTTAAAGAGGCCTCTTTGAAGCATTTGACCTTCAAGACTGTTTTTTTCTCTTAGCCCTAGGGTCGGCAAACACAGAAGTGAGATACATGCTTGGCTAACAAGAACATCAGACACCAGAATCAGAATCAGAATCAGCTGGCCAAAGAGGGTCCAGACAGTGTGGCCCCAGTGGTTGTTTCAGCCTTGACCCCCAACTCTGGATAAGTCCCTCTACTCAGATAGGTCCCTGTGTCCGGTCAGAGCATTGTGCTACTATTTGGACAGGACCTCATATATTAGGCAGAACAAGGGAGATAGTCTTTGTCTCCTTTAATAAAAGCTTTGACAAGGACTTCTCGCCTGTCACTATCTCCTCATGGATCAACCAGACTGTGTTCCTATGTTATGAGCTCTCTGATCAGGAGTCCTTCACCTTAATCAGGCTTAAGCCCATGATGTTAGGGCCTTTGCTGCTTCCAAGGCCTTCCAGTCAGGAGTATCCTTAGAGCAGATCTCATCAACCTGCCACTTTAAGTCACATAATCCCTTCATACAGTTCTATCCGTGGTTATACCAGCCCTGGCCCCCAACTCTGGATAGATCCCTCAAGTCTGACAGGTCCCTCTTTCCAGGTAGAGCATTGCGCTACTATTTGGACAGGACCTCAGACCTCAGGCAGAATAAGGAGGTGGTTTTTGTCTCCTTTAAGAAAGGTTTCGACAAAGACATCTCACCTGCCACTATCTCCTCATGGATCAAGCAGACTGTGATCCTATGTTATGAGCTCTCTGACAAGGAGGCCCACACTTTACATCAGGTTAAAGCCCATGATGTCAGGGCCTTTGCTGTTTCTAAGGTCTTCCAGTCGGGAGTCTCCTTAGATCCAATCTTGTCAGCCTGCCACTGAAGTCACATAATCCCTTCACACAGTTCTATCTGAAGGGTGTGGCTTGGGCTGATTCAGAGCTTTACCACTTGGGCCCAGTAGTGCTGCTCAGCAGATCCACAAGTGGCCCTTAGATTGAGGAGATTTGTATATATGTACATAGTGTAAATAGTTCTACATGTACATAGTGTTTAAAAAAAAAAGTGTGACATGCTTCTTTTGGGAGGTTTTTTCGCCTTGTGGGACTCATCCCTCTCTTCCCCTACCTCAGAGCAGGTCTGCAAAAAAGGGGAAGGGGGCAAGGTGGGTATAGCGCCGGGTAACCAGCTGCTGGTAACCCACCATAGCCTAACAGGGTTTCCTGACCTTGAGGTCAACCCAGGCCTGGGCCTATAGGTCTCCTGACGAAGTCGGCCTAGACCGTAGGTTTAAAATTTGCTATCATTTGTGAGTTCACAGAAGTCCCTAGTAACTTTTACTTTAGTTATTCAGCAATTGTCCATTGGATAGGATGTATTAATGCAATAAAATTGCAAATTTAATAAGTAAATTAAATTTTTATAAGTTAATACCCTATCCAATGGACACACAAGACTCTCCCAACCGACCCGGCGCTCAGCTTACTAGGGGTCTAATAGGTTTAGACAACGAAAAGGATGCTATGACGTCAGGTTGTCCAGACAGGAAGGAGGTACGAGGCGCCATCTGGGGAGTGCACAGTACTGGGACTGGCCGGCTGGTGGTTACACAGGACGTCTTTTTCTGACGTTTGGCGGGCTGGTCTGCTCTGACCGGATTAGCAGTTGTCCATTGGATAGGGTATTAACTTATAAAAATTTAATTTACTTCTTAAATTTGCAATTTGCAAAAGTTCTGTATAATATTAATAACCAACTGAGTGTTTCGGGAAAAAAAAACCCTGCCCAATTTTGGGTATTTTCGTCTTTGAAATACACCAACTGGAAGTGAAGTGCTGTTGATGTAAACAAATTTCTCGTCAATAAAATGTGAAGTAACTGCTAAAATAAGGAAAATTTTGTTGAAAATGGATATCAGCTAATCAAATTAGATCTGTTATTGGGTTTTAATTGAGAAAGTATGTGTAAGTGTGGCATGTGTAATTATGTATGTCTGTGTGTTTGTCTTTCTGTCTGCCCTTGTGCTTATAGTCAAAACTTCATACATTGAATCTGGGTTATATTTTCCAACAAGGTGGGGCCTCACCATGGCTCGATCCTTCTCAGAGATGGTCTGGATCTGCAAAAATACAGCTGGTCACCCAACTATTTATGTCCGTCCAGCATAATATTTGTATTTCTGAATTTCATTTTTTTTCAGTCTATAACCAAACCTGGTGACACAGTAGAATTCCAACGAATTATTGTTCAGTCATGTCACTGCGGTGGTCTTATGTATTTTGTATGGTATATGTTTCAGTTGTTCTCTCCCAATCTGAAATATATAATCTCTGTGGGAACTCAGCATGACATGGTCATCAATGTGTGGAACTGGAGAGCCAACTCCAAGATTGCTTCCAACAAAGTCGCAAACAATGTATGTATATATTTGTGTGATCACTTGTTTTTTCAAGAATAGATTGCTTTATATTGTTAAGTATATACAAGCTTATAAGTGACATTTCATTGCGTTAATATTAGGGCTGCAAGCGAGTCCGAAAATGCGCCTCGATTACTCGTTTTAAAAGAACCGACTCGGACTCGGTTATTCGCTTGATTATCGCCCACGAAATAAACTACATCATATTTTGATATACCACACCTTATAAAATGGTTAAAAGGCACACAATAGGAAAGAATTTTGATAATTTATTGAATTTTGGGGAAACGACACATTTATAATGCAAAATATAAGAAAATTTTATCCATTTTTATATTGCGAGATTTGAGGCGTCTTCGAAATACGTTATATAAAATTGCCGTCTATTAAAAACATTGTTGCACATACAATTAAGTTTGCAAATGCTTAAAATATAAAAAACTGAAACGGAAACACCTTATATTAGTAAAATTTATAAATATATTCACATATTTAAAGAAAAAAAATAATTTTGCAGTAGATTTTACGTCTATTTTTAGTTGTTTTCGAATAGCCGGTTCAGTTTTCTTGACTCGAGTATTGAACTGAATCGTTTCGTTTCCGAGTAACCGAAGAATCGTTGCGGCCTTAGTTAATATATCTTACTAGTGGACCAATGCATTAGTCCGTCGCTCAGCTGGTCCCACGAAACGTTAGAAAAAAACGTCCTGAGCTGGGCTCTGACCGGGACCGGTAGTGTCGTATCCATTCGCCAGGTGTCCTCTCAGCACCCAGCCTCCCTACTGCCCATGTGCGTGCATGCGCACTTCCTCTTTTTGTTTGGCGCGAGAGTGTTAAGCTGTAAAAATTCTGAAGAGAACTGTTTTATAATATTTAGTGGTTATTTGTGTGTTTTTGTTACATCGTTTGGATATATAAAGAGGAAAGTAGTTATGTCTTCCCCTTCTCAACGTAGAGGCAGTTGTGGCCACATGATGGCTGGTTTCGACACTCATAAAAAGTGTGCCCAGTGTAGAGACAAGGGTATTGGGGATGACCCGTGTGTTAAACAGGAAGTTTGTGGAATTTGTGATTCGTTTACTGATGTACAACGTTCTATGCTCTCCACCCCTCAATACCAGATACGTAGAGAAAAGAAAGCAGGTCTATTAGTGTCACCTTCCAAGGTTACAATTGTTGGACTGGTAGAAGGTTTGCCTCAAGAATACACTGAACAGGAAGATGCGCATGCGCCTTCATCTGATGGAAATGAGCCGGAAATATTTGCTATTTCTCACCATTCACCCAGTGAATTTGTGTCTCGACAGGACCTGAACATGCTCAGCAATCAATTGGAAGAAAAATTTGCCCGGTTTGAGGCGCTCCTGAGCAGAACAAATATATTTTCTACACCAAAACTGCCGGTCTCAATCACAGATCCACCTGTTTCTGACAAACCTTTCATAAACCCGTCCAACCCCAGAGCCACAGGTCCGGTGAGGCCTCCGGGTCAGGACAGGGATCAGTCTCTTGAAAAATCAAGTAAAAAGGGGAAATCCACTGGCAAGTCGAAAGACAAAAAGAAATCTTCCACTGCCTCCTCTGCAGCCGGTAAGCCCGGTGACTTGCCTTCAGATATGCCTGCAACCGGTTACAATGTTTCTACCTCAGATGCACCGGTTCTACCGGTTTCCCAACCAGTTATCACCGGTCCAATTCAACAGCCTTCTACAGCTTCATCAGTACCGGCCAGTTCATGTGTCTCAGCTTCTTCACCGGCCACTGGTTCCGGTTCCACCGGCATTGATCAGTTTGTACCTCCAGATCAAGTGTCTGTTATTTCCGAAGAGGACACCTTTCAAGCCCAATCTGATAAAGAGTCGGAAGAAGGAGAGATTTCTGATGCTGAAGTCTGATGCTGAAGACAAAAATGAGATGAATGAGACAGTGAGGGCTGTCTGGGTATTTCTGGGTTTCACTCATATTCCAGACTTTGAACATCTACCAGTGATTATGACCACTCAGAGAACCCTTGGAAGGGAAAACATCCCCAGAAGTGAGGGAAGGTGTCAGTTGAACCGGCTGATGATTTGCCATAAGATTGAGAAGCTTAGCGTGAGGGCTGCAGAAGTCTCTCCTTCTAGATTGCAGGAGTTGAACGCTCAATTCTCACGTGTGGCAAAGGTGTCCTCCTATTCAGTCTGGTCCAGCGTCAAGGCCCATTCCACAGGACATTCTCAGACGCTGGGAAAAGTTAGCACGTGAGGGCTCCTATATAACCAACCACGCTGCCGCATTCAGCAGGTGTACCAGCGAGATTCAGGAGAAAATGGGTTATTGTTAAAGGAAAGGCCCCAAAGAAGTGACTGATGCGCTTAAGGAGCTGAAGGATTTATCTGCCTTTCATACAAGCGTCTCTATTGCCTTAGGTACTTCACTGCAACACTTGACGGACAGTCTTTTTGTTCAGTTAGCAAACTTTGTCATCCTCCGGAGAGACTCCTACCTGGACTATCTTAAACCAGGGGTCAAACCGGATACCTGAAACAGGCTAAGGAACACGCCCTTATTCAGCTCAGGTCTCTTTCCGGACGACATTCTTGCCATAACGGAACAAGACATCATTAAGCATGAGACTAACCCAGGTGCTCCTGGTCTCGGTTCGGGCACACACCAGCACCATGGGCGTAGATCACAATTTTGGTACAAGCCTTATGAAAAGGAGAGTAAACAAACCGGTTATGGATCGAGTCAATCCCAGCAATCGTGGAGACAATTCTCCCCAACAGAGCAGAGGTCGAGGTCGTGGATGTGGTAGGTCCAGCTCTCGAGATCTTATTTCTCCAAGACCTCCCGGGGTGCAAAGGCTTATAAATGACAATTACTGGCTAAAGGATCCTTCAAGTCTTTTTCAGGATCAAAATCAAGTAAACTCGAGAACTCTTCTAAATTGTCATTTTTATTGCGTTAATACATCCTATCCAATGGACAATTGGCCCGCCAAACGCCAGAAAAAGACGTCCTGTGTTTCCACTGGCTGGCCGGTCCCAGTACTGTGCACTCGGCAGATGGTGTGTCGTACTTCCTTCCTGTCTAGACAGCGTGACGTCATAGCATCTTTTTCGTTTGGCGTATGTACAGTGTACACGGAATAATTTTGAGTTTAGTGTTTTCAGTTTTTTTGTGAGAATACTTAATATTTTGCTTTGAAAAGTTATTTACGGATTCTTAACAATTTGCGGCCACATGATGGCTGGGTTTGATCTCCACAGTGTCTGTGCACGTTGCCATGACAAGAAGAAGGGTAAGGATCCCTGTGTTGAGAAACCAGATACTGAATGCCAGCACTGCAAAGCTCTTACACCAGAGCGATTAGCCCAGCTATCCACGCCTTCCTACAAGCTCAAGAAGGAGAAACGTGATAGATCTGACTCTACCCCTTCAAAGAAGAATCCATCATCTTCAGTCACTCTCAGTTCCACCCTTGTGGACCCGGCACGAGTGTCGGTAATAAGGGCAGTGGATGGCCAGGACACTGGTTTGAGTGCACAGCCGGCTGAGAAAAAGAAGAAGGTGGAGAAAAAGAAGAAGTCGGTCAAACCTAAGTCTTCTGCTTCAACTAGCCATCCGGATGCAGTGTCCACCGACCAGAGATTTCAGGAACTGGACCAGAAATGGTCGGACTGGTTCAACAGTCTTGAAGCACTCCTGTTAGCAAAGACTCTGGACCAACCTCAGCAACAACCGACTTTTAACACAGTGAAGGTGGTCCCAGCTCACTCTCCACCAGCTAATGTCATCAGGTCGGAGCCTTTTATCAGACCTACTGACCAGCCAGCTTCTCAGCCCACTGACCGACCTTCTGTGTCTGCTGACCGACCTTCTGTGGCTGCAGCTACCGACCCACCGACCTAAACTTCAGTTTGACCGGCCTCAGGCCATTGAACGACCAGCAGCCCCTGATAGACCTTCTACTAGTGCCTTCCAACCGACTAGAAGGGATGTCACCAGTGAGTCGGACTCAGACAGTGTAGTATCAGTCCGACCCCCTGTGGATACTTTTGTAGAGGAGGGTGAACTGTCGGTTGAACTGGATGCTACTATCACCGACCCTGAACAGTCATTATCCGAAGAGCAATCATACATGGAAACAATGAGGGGCATCCGGGCCTATATGGGATGGACCCATATTTTGGATATGGAATCTGCTGCCGGATCCTCAGATGACAACCCCTTTGCTGGACCTAAACTACAAACACTGGGCAAAGTATCAGTTCAGTTACCCACAGATGAATGACTATGCCGGAAATTGCTAAACTGAACTCTCACTGATGGATATCCAGGGTTTGAAACTAGCGCCAGTCCGTGACTGACAGAAATGCTTCTGGGTCAGAAAGATTTAAACCCTTTCAGTCCCTTTGACCTGGAAACTTTAAGTCATGCCTGTAAGCACACTTGTGCATGGTCGTATTATGGTTTGGATGTTTGAATATTATCCAAACATACAAAAGTGACCACACATGTGTGTTGAGATGGAGACCTCTTTCAATTCAGTTGTCTTGTGTTTATAATCCGCGTGCATGGTCGAATTATGGTTTGCATGTTTTGAATATTACAATACATACAGAAATGATAATAAAGTCAATGAATGCTTATGTGTGGTGTTGAGGCAAAACCAGTGGCTCACTAAATGAAATCCTATCTGTTACAGTGGGAAGTTGCAAAAGTAAAATCCTCACTGAATTCTAATTTGACTTTAATAGTGCTTAATCTGCATAGACACCCAAAGGTGCAACAACCAAGATTCAAGTAAAAAGAATTAAGAGAGATATAAAAATCATAATTTTATTTTCAGACAATGCAATGAACAATACAGTGATACAATAACACAGCTTAAATAAAATAATGCAGTACAGTAGAACCTCTATTATCCGACCCTATTGGGGGAGTAACAATTAGGTTGGGTAATAGAAGGGATAAAATAACAGGTTTAAATGGAGTTGGGAGAGTGGGTCTGAGGTCGGAGAGATTTCAATATCTGGATAATAGAAGGTAGGATAATAGAGGTTCTACTGTACTTAAAATGCCAAAATCTTGCGATCTGTAACATAGGACTCAAAAAAAAAAATTACTGGGACTTAATGGAGGTCATGGACTCCCGTTTTAGAGGTGCTTCACAATCACTGTAACGTACATCCTTTCTAGCATTTCATTGGTTAAAGACATGTGTTGTTTTTACAAACATCAGCTTTGCAGCCTAGCACTTGTACAAATAATCTTCCATGAAAGTTTCAGCTCAGTGGTGTGGCAGTTAGAGTGCTCGCCTTCAACGTCTGAGGTCGCTGGTTCGAATCTCAGCATGGGCACTTCATGTTGGAAAGTTGCTAGTTACTTGCCGATGCCCTGTGGTTTACAGTGCAGAATCTTGACCAACTAGTATGTACTGGTTTCTCCACCCATAAACTACCTATCGCAATATGACCCTAGCTGTTGAACGCAAAGTATAACAAAAAATCCATCAAAATCCATGTAACGTTAAATATTGTCCTCTGATGTTTTCACTAAATATACATTAAGTAAATTAAAATCTAATTTAAATATCTTCACTTACAGTGTGTGATAATTGCTGCCATGTATAATATATTTTTTACAGCCTTCTAGCGACTTTTCATTCTCAGAAATGTTTTCATATTGGACTGATAAACTTTCTGACGGACCAGTAACTTCGGCAAGTTGTCAGTCCTGAAAATATTTTGGCTTAATTTCGTATCCTGTGGATATCCATCCCGTGGTGCTGAAGCTGGTGGATTACAGAGAGATCAGTTTTTGAAACCTCCTAGATCTCAAGCAAAGTGGTATGGTTGCCATCCCCCACAGAAAAGTGACAATGCTGAGACTGGAGTACGGATTCAACAAAACTGAACAGTGGATACAGGCTAGAATCGCCAGTCGCGGCCAATCTCTCAAGATACCTTGAGGAAATGGGAGAAAAGTGCTCGGGAGTCGTCGGTTATCTGCAACTAGGCTGCAGGTTTCAATCGCTGTTTGGTTAAGGTACAACAGGAGATGCAGTCCCAGTTGAAAGCCATTAGAGTAGAACAGAAAGGAAAGTCAGCATCTAAACTGTCAGCTTCTACGGAAGAACTTCAGTTCCTTCTGGACTTTAATTCCAGCATTTGCCAGGCCATGGCCAAGTCCATGGAACATCTTACGGACTTTGTGTTTGTTAATGTGGCTAACGTCACACTACTCAGGCGGGACTCGTATCTAGCGTACTTGAAGGCTGGCATCAAGGCAGATACACTGGCTGCTCTCAGAACTGCTCCTCTACATCTTCATACTTTGTTTCCAGACAGTGTGATTAAACAAGCAGAGGACGATATAGCAAGTTTTGATAAAGGTCGGTCTACAAGAAAGGTTGGTACCACCCTTACGAACGTCCAGAGAGCAAGTCGGATAACAGAAAGCAAGAGAGGCCGGCTTGGAAGAATCTATCACGTGGACACAACAGACGCAGAAAAGGGAAGCATCAGTTTTCATCACGACCTGCCAAGGCCCAGCAGCCTTATAAATGACAATTATTGTGTAAATTTGTTACAGGAAAGGCTGCTGGCCGGGAGCACTTTCAGTACCAAGACAGACAATGAACTCTTTAAAGTCAGATGTAAATTGTCATGTTGCAAAAGTTGTTTATACTGCCCCCCGGGCTTTTGCAAAAGAAAGATGTAAGTCCTGGGGTAGCAGGTTGTCACTTGAGAAAATGCAAATTAAAATATGTGAAAAGTGCTTCCTGTGTCACTCAATTGTCTTGTGTAAAACCTGTAACAAATGTCAAAAATGTTGTCTCAAATCTGCCTGTAGGGGCAAGACTTCAAAACTATTGGCAAACTTGGCTGGAACTGGGTGCCGGTCCGAAAATTGTTCAAATCCTGAAAGAGGGTTATCCCCTCCCCTTTCGGATCCGGCCAAAACTCACAAGGTATCCCACAGTCATAAGCTGTTATGTCAATCCCCACAGGAACAGCTACCTGTTGGAGGCATTACATCAGCTTATAGACAAGAACGCAGTAGAACTGGTGCAAAATCAAACATCTCTAGGGCTTTTCAACCCGTTGTTTTTGGTGCCGAAACCCAACAACAAATGGAGACCTATACTAGATCTGAGCAAACTCGATCTTTTCCTCAAGGTGGAGAAATTCAAAATGGAGACACCGGAAACCATCAGGACTTCCCTCCAACAAGGGGAGGGGGTGACCTCTATAGATTTCAAGGACGCCTACTTCCATATACCAATACAGGAACAGTCCAGGAAATATCTCAGATTTCATGTCCAAGGTCAGACATACCAATTCAAAGCACTGCCCTTTGGTCTGTCCACAGCACCTATGGAGTTCACTGTAGTAGCAAAGGAGGTGAAACTAATGGCCATACACAAGGGTATAAGGATCCACCAGTACCTAGACGACTGGTTGGTGAGAGCCAGGTCCCACCAGGTTTGTCTCCAACATACACAAGATCTAGAGGAAATTTGTCAAAAATTGGGAAGGCTGGTGAACTTAGAAAAATCAGAACTGGAACCAAAGCAGGTTTTCAACTTTGTAGGTTACCAATTCGACCTCAAGTCCGGTCATGTCCGACCCACACCGGACTGGTGGCAGAACCTTCAAGAGAAAATCCTGAAACTGCTATCCCTACTGGCTTGTCCAGTGTGGGAGTTCATGTCCTTGATAGGTTTGTTGACAGCCACAGAGAAGCAAGTTCACCTAGGTCGACTGCATATGAGACCCATACAGTGGCATCTCAAACACAATTGGAGGGTACCAGAATCTCTAGAAAAGGTCATTCAAATACCCAGGTCCTTGCACTCCCATCTGCAATGGTGGCTGGAGGAAAGCAATGTTCTACAAGGTCAACCATTACACCCAATAAAACATGCTCTGCAGATATTTACAGATGCATCAAAAGAAGGGTGGGGCACTCACTTAGATGAGAACACTGCAAGAGGCACCTGGTCACTTCTGGAAAGAAAACTGTACATAACTATCTGGAACTAAAGACAGTCTTTCTTGTTTTAAAAGAGTTCCAAGACCTCTGTTCAAACAAGATAGTACTTGTAGCAACCGACAACACTACAGTAGTGTCATATATAAACAAGGAAGGAGGCATGAGGTTGGGCCCACTGTGTGCCCTACTGTGGAGAATCTTGACCTGGTGTACCAGGAAACAAGTAACTCTCAAAGCCTGACACATTCCAGGCCAGCTGAACGTGGTAACAGACAAGCTATCCAGACTTGGCCAGACCATCCAAACAGAGTGGTCTCTCCAGAGGTCTTCCAAACAATATGCAGCAGGTAGCACCGGCCTCAAATAGACCTATTTGCCACAAGGTTACCTCAGTTTGTGTCACCGGTACCGGATCCCCGGGCTACAGCAGTGGATGCACTCAGTCTGCCATGGGAGGTTCTGGACGCATATGCCTTCCCACCAGCAGCCATCTTGGGCAAAGTGGTGGAGAAGTTACAGGACTCCACATGCAAGAGAATCATTCTGATTGCTTCGGGGTGGCCCAATATACCTTGGTTTTGGGACCTAGTGGCCATGTCCAGTCAGATCCCATTGAGCCTGCCCAACCTGCCCAATCTGTTGACACAGACCTTTAATCAGATCCCTCACAGAAATCTGACAAATCTGAATCTCCACGCATGGCTTCTAGAGCCTCAGCAATCAAGGAGCAGGGCTTCTCTGCAGCAGTGGCAGCAAGAATTGAGGCTCCTCAAAGGGGATCAACCAGATCAGTCTATGAAGCAAAGTGGGCCATTTTTACAAAGTGGTGCCTCACTCATCAGGTGGACTTCAGGGCACCCCCTGTAAAGTCAGTAGCTGACTTCCTTATGTACCTGTTCCAGGACAGGAAGTTACAGCCCAGTACCATTGATGGTTACAGGTCAGCCATTGCTGATAAGCTGGGAAATTCACCCATTAATATCAGCAAAGATGAAAATCTCACTCATCTCCTGGATAGCTTCCACAGAGACAGACCCAAAGGCCGGAGGGGAATCCCCTCCTGTAACCTATCCCTGGTCTTGCACCAGTTGACAAAGGCTCCTTTTGAACCAATTAAAGAGGCATCTCTGAAGCATTTGACATTCAAGACAGTTTTCCTCTTGGCCCTTGGGTTGGGCAAGTGTAGAAGTGAGATTCATGCTTGGCAGAACAAAAATATCAGACACCAATCTGACTGGTCAAAGATGTCCTTGTACCCATCACCCAGCTTTCTTTCCAATAATCAGCTGGCCAAAGAGGGTCCAGATAGTGTGGCCCCACTGGTTATACCAGCCCTGGCCCCAACTCTGGATAGATCCCTCAAGTCTGACAGGTCCCTGTGTCCGGTCAGAGCTTTGTGCTATTATTTAGACAGGACCTCAGACCTCAGGCAGAATAAGCAGTTAGTTTTTGTCTCCTTCAAGAAAGGCTTCAACAAAGACATCTCACCTGCCACTATCTCCTCATCTATCAAGCAGACTGTGATCCTATGGTATGATCTCTCTGATCAAGAGGCCCACACCTTACATCAGGTTAAAGCCCATGATGTCAGGGCCTTTGCTGCTTCTAAGGCCTTCCAGTCGGGAGTCTCCTTGGAACAGATCCTATCGGCCTGCCATTGGAAGTCACATAACACCTTCACACAATTTTATCTGAAGGATGTGGCTTGGGCTGATTCAGAGCTCTACCACCTTGGGCCTGGCGTTTGGCGGGCTGGTCTGCGCCGACCGGATTAGCAATTGTCCATTGGATAGGGTATTAACTTATATTAAATATTAAATTTGCAAGTTGTTACTCCTGCATACTGTGTAATAGGGCAGTCACAAAAAAAGACACAAGTCCCTCCTTGTCACAAGAAATAATAAAGTGTGTGAAAGGTGCTCCTTGTGTAAGTCCCTGTCTTTCTGCCCCAGTTGTCTCAAATGCCCTCAATGTTGTCAAAAATCCACCTGTGGGAGGCCGTCTGCAAAAGTTTTGGCAGGTCTGGCTCTCCCGTGGTTCACATGGGGCCCATTCATTGGCATTTAAAGAAACATTGGCATGTCCCAGAAGCCCTGGAAGAGATCATTCCCCTGCCAAAATCCCTCCATATTCATCTGAGGTGGTGGTTGGACCCAAACAAGGTTCTGAAAGGTCAACCTCTACACCCTTTGCGTCACACCCTCCAACGGTTTACAGACGCCTCAAACAAAGGCTGGGGCGCACACTTAGGAGATTACACTGCAAAAGGCCTCTGGTCCAAGCCAGAAGGCACCTTGCACATAAACTTTCTAGAGCTCAAAGCGGTTTTGTTGGCCCTGAAACAGTTCGAGCCCTTGTGTTGGGGCCAGACTATCGTGGTGTGCACAGACAACACAACAGTGGTTTCCTACACCAACAAGGAGGGAGGTATGAGATCAGGCTCTCTTTGTGCCCTCCTTTGGAGACTCCTATCTTGGTGCAACCAGAGACAAATTGTGTTACGGGCCAGACACATTCCGTGTCAGCTAAATGTCTTTGCCAACAAACTGTCCAGATTCAAACAGGTGATTCAAATGGAGTGGTCTCTCCTCCAGGAGGTTTTCAACCTTCTCTGCCGGAGGTGGCACACACCAGAAGTGGATTTATTCAAGACCAAAGACCACAGTATCCAACTCTTTACCGACGCCTCAAACGAAGGTTGGGGCGCTCACTTAGATCAAAATTCTACAAAGGGTCTGTGGTCAGATCGGGAAAAAAGGCTACACATAAACGTCCTAGAATTGAAGGCAGTCTCACTGGACCAGTGCCAGAACCAAACAGTGCTAGTTGCAATGGACAACTCAACAGTGGTAGCCTACATAAACAAACAAGGAGGAACTCACTCAGCAGAGATGTGTGCTCTCCTGTGGAAGATTATGACCTGGTGCCATCACTATCACATAACATTGAAAGCCAGGCACATTCCAGGGTGCCTGAATGTGATGGCCGACCTTCTATCCAGGTCAAACCAAGTACAGTCAACAGAATGGTCACTACATCCGCAGGTGTTCAAACAGATCTGCCAAAACTGGTTCACACCTCATGTAGACTTATTTGCCACTCATCTGAACCACAAACTTCCCACATGGTAAGCTTGTAGCTTATAAAAGCTACATTTAAGTAATTAAAATTTTCAATTTTGTGTTTTTCCCTTATATCTCCTTTATTCTTGCTTTTACAGCTTTAATATGTATTAAGAGGTTTTGGGAAACGTTATGTGAAGAGTCTAATTAGCCGGTCAGATTTACCCCTGACCTCCCTATGGGTCAAACTGGGCTCATATAATAGCCAATTTTGTGTTTTTGCCTTATATCTCCTTCATTAATGCTTTTACTGCTTTAGAATGTATGAAGAAGTATTGAAAAACCATATGTGAAGAGTCTATATAGCTGCTCAGATTTACCCCCTGACCCCCCCTTATGGGTCAAACTGGGGTCATAAAATAGCCAATTTTATTGGGTTAATACATCCTATCCAATGGACAATTGCTAAACTGGTCGGCACAGACCGGCCCGCCAAATGCCAGAAAAAGACGTCCTGTGTTTCCACCGGCTGGCCGGTCCCAGTACTGTGCATTCGCCAGGTGGCGCATGGTATTTACTTCCTGTCTAGACAACATGACGTCATATCATCTTTTTCTTTTGGCGCGTGTACTGTGCAAACGTGTTTTTCAACATCTCCAGAGTTTTTAAAGGAAAAAGTGTGCATTATGACAGATTTTCAACCTTATAATATAGTGTGGAAGTGTTATCAACATATCAAGCACGGATATACATTAAGAAATCTGCTGGAAACGCTCCCTAGTTCACTCAATTAATTTTGATGATAGGGCAGTAATCGACGAGACATATAATGGCAGCCATTTTGCTAGTTTCCTCCCATTCAACAATTGTGTTGTTAGGTGCAGATCGACAAGTTTAAAATAATGGATATACTACTTACAAGCTATTTTTATCCGTGTTGTTTATTTGAATGTACCTTCTGTAACCTTTCAGTTACAATCACGAAAGAAACGTCAGTCATTCATATGTAGAAGGAATTCCCCAAGAGGTGCATTCTTCAGAGCGCACTGGTACCGACTTCTCTGCTGTAAAGCATCAGTCACACCAGCCAGCTCGATTATTTAGTGTTTTTTCAACAGAAGCAAGAGATGCTTTCTTCAGATTTCTTCAGAGCACATTGGTCCAGACATCTTTGCTGTAAAGCATTAGTCGACCGGCATGCTCCAGTTCTGTTGACCTCTCAAGTATTTACAACACAGAAGGAATTTCATCTTTGTCACTCTCAGTCCAACCCTTGTGGACCCGGCCCATGTGTCGGTAATAAGGGCAGTGGATGGCCAGGACACTGGTTTGAGTGCACAGCCGGCTGAGAAAGAAGAATGGACTTCAGACCGGCACCGACCAGGACTTTCATCTTCAAAGCGCACTGGTCCAGGCTTCTCTGCTTTTAAAGCATCAGCCGAATGGCCAGCTCAAAGAACGCGACCTCTGACGTCATCTTCTACACGAAGCTGGTCATGTGATTCACCGACCAGGTCACGAAGATAATCACGTGATTCACCGACCAAGAAGGTGGGAAATGCATTCCTTTTGCTCAGGTCTACTGTGATTACAGTTTTAGTTCCTGAAATTCACCTACAGAGCGCACTGGTACAGACTTCTCTGCTACACGCATCAGTCGACCAGCCAGCTCACGTTTATTGTGGTAAAAGGAAAGAACGCGACCAGTGACGTCATCTCCCCGAAGCTGGTCACGTGATTCACCGATCGGCAATTCTTTCTGCATATTGCTACTGCGTTTTTTCACAACTTACGTCTACTGTGATACCAGTCCCTCTCTCATGGACCCGGCCTTTGTTGTCGGTAGTGGGGTTTGTGGAGGAGCAGAATACTGCGCATTTGTCTGTTTAAGTATCACAAAAGAACGCGACAACTGACGAGCTGGTCACGTGACACACCTGCCAACAATTGCTTCTAAAAATAGCTGACTAGGGCTTTCCCAGCAACTGTCAAATCTACAAATAAGACGTGCGCTTAAAAGAAATACTATAATTAATGAAGGAAACGTGCAGTAAAGTGAATTCACTACAAAAGATAGTTGTAAACTTCCTTCAGCAACTGGTTACAGAGTTTGCCGACCGGGTACCGGCTACACAGCCTTGTACAGTTGCTTCAACAACTGATTACATTGTACCTACCGGCTACACAGCCCTGTACAGTTGCTTCAACAACTGGTTACAGTATACCGGCTACACAGCCTTGCACAGTTGTTTCAACAACTGGTTACAGAGTGTACCGACCGGGTACTGGCTACACAGCCTGCACTGAACAGTTTGGTACATATTAGCCGGTTACAGAACCTTCCTGCCTATTACCAACCAGCACCAAGAATCACCAACCCAAAGGTCTTCTACCAGCTGGTCACTCCTCATCAGCAGCCTATTCACCAGCCTAAGACTGATGACAGGCCTAATAATGTGTAGACCCTGACAGGAAGTTTTTTCCTACACAGAAACTGCTTCAACCGGTTACAGAGCTCACCAACCGGTTACCGGCTATACAGTTTTTACTGAGCAGTTTTACTTCACACCAGCTAGTTACAGAGACTACCGACCTGCTATCAGGTGCAATTACTGTCTTGCCCCTTTTCAATACTGGTTACAGAGAACCGGAACTGACCAGCAGACCCACCTGGGGATCACCTAGTTAGTAGACCAGTAACTAAATTCAGTGGTCAGCCTAGCCTACCAGTTTACTGGTTACAGAGTATCACAGGCTACAGAGATTTACTATAGCCAAAAAATTGCAAATGGCCAAGAATTGCTGGTTACAGAGAAAACAAATGTTTTTTTTTTGAACAGCAAGAGATAAGGTGGTCCACACTCACACAAGCTTTGATCATGTCCGGTCAGGGGTCAGCCATCATACAAAATAACAATATGTACATTCTCCACCTTACAGGCTACTGGCCCGGGGCCAAGAGTCTATAAAATGTCAAGAGTTGTGTCAGCCCCACCGGACTGGACCACAGCAAGAACAGATGGACCTTTAACTGGTTTTCATTGTCACCAGGCCGGTCCAGTGTCCGGAGGGACAGAAAATGTTTGTCAGACTACCAAATGTCCCAAATGTGGAACACAATCTGCCTGTAGGATCCAGACTAAATCCTTTTGGGAACCTTGGAAGCCTTGGGGGCTGTACCCTAGGTAGTACAAATGTTGAAGGAGGGCTACACTCTCCCTTTCTAGTCAAGACCAAACTTAACAGGGTCACCAAAAATCCATCAGCTTATGGACAAGATGCAGTCGAGCCAGTTCAAAATCTCTGGGCTTCTTCAGCTGACCTTTCTTGGTTCCAAAACCACACAGCCGTTGGAGATCTATTCTAGATCTGAACAAACCAAACCTTTGGAGACCATCAGGACCTCTCTCCAAGAAGGGGAGTGGGTTACCTCAATAGACTCCAAGGACGCCTACTTCCATATACCTATTCAGGAACAACCCAGGAAATACCTGAGATTTCACATCCAAGGTCAGGCATACCAGGTCAAGGCCCTGCCATTCGGTTTGCCCACAGCACCCATGGAGTTCACTGTGATACCAAAGGAGGTGAAACTGATGGCTATACACAAGGGTTTAAGAATCCACCAGTACCTAGACTGGTTGGTGAGAGCCAGATCTCACCAGGCTTGTCTCCAACATACACAGGAACTAGTAAAAATGTGTCAGTAATTGGGTTGGCTGGTGAACTTAGAGAAATCAGAGCTGGAGCCCAAACAAGACTTCGATTTTGTAGGCTACCAGTTCGACCTCAGGTCTGGTCGGGTCCGACTGACTCCAGACCGGTGGCAGAACCTTCAAGAGAAAATGCTGAAACTGCTATCCCTACCGGCTGGCCCGGTCCGGGAATTCATGCCCTTAATAGGTTTACTAACATCTACAGAAAAAAGCAAGTTCATCTAGGCCGACTAGTTCAGGACCCATTCAGTGGCATCACTGGAAGGTACCAGAATCACTAGAAAAGGTGATCCCAATCACCAGGTCCCTGCAACCCCATTACAATGGTGGCTGAAGGAAGACAATGTACTTACAGGCCAACCATTACACCCAATATAACATGCTCTGCAAATATTTACAGACGCCTCAAAAGAAGGGTGGGGCGCTCACTTAGACAAGCACACTGCAAGAGCAACCTGGTCCCTTCCGGGAAGCAAGGTAAGCTATTGTAGCGTAATAAAATTGAAAATTTTAATTACTTAAATGTAGCTTTTATAAGCTACAAGCTTGCCATGTGGGACTCAGAATAGTCCCACCCTGCCTCCCCGCTGTTTACAGCTGAGGGGTAGGTTTAAAAAATTTCAACGAGAAAGTAGGGCGATTGGTCAGAAGTTATCACGTGATGACAACTTGAGGCTACGGCCAACTATAAATGTCTATTTTTGTTAGACGTTGGCCATGATGCCTTGTGGCCATCCGAGAACAGCATTGAGTCCCACATGGTAAGCTTGTAGCTTATAAAAGCTACATTTAAGTAATTAAAATTTTCAAGTTTATCCTTGTGTTGAATTTCATTTTTAGTCAGTTTTTGGGAAGAACATAACTTGAAGTGCTGCTTTCTGAGAGATGACTTAAATTTATCTTCTTATTACCACAATTTTACAGCTCATCCATTTAAATTCTGATAATCTCTGATATTTAAATATGATGAGTGTCCATTGTTTGGTTCAACAGAGACCAGTTTATTTAGAAGGGGATACAGCTTGTTAACACGTTTACTTTCTTTATGAAAACCTTGTTTAAAAAAACAGTGTTACAAAAGTGGTCAATCAGCTGGGTAGGCCTATCTAGCTCCCTTTGTAAATGAAGACTTTATTTTGAAAACTATATTACATGATTAATCAATGCCACAAAAACCATTCTTGAGTACATGTGTACTGAGTGACACATTCAGTGTGATATGAAATAATCCATAGTAAATACAAAAGTATTCCATTGAAGTAGAGGTTAAATCATAGTTTTATTGCGTTAATACATCCTATCCAATGGACAATTGCTTTACCGGTTGGTGTGACCGGTCACGGAGTGTGCATTCGCTAGGTGGCGCATCATACTCCCTACCTGTCTAGACATCATGACGTCATAGCATCTTTTTCGTTTTTTTTTCTACAGAGAGATGTTTTCGAAGTTTTACAATGAACTTTATCATTTTATGAACTTTTAATTATATCCACGTAATTCTACTGCTGTATTGATCATCATGTCCTCCCCTGGACAAAAGAGAGGCAATTGCAGCCATGTTTATGGCTCTGTTTGATAGCCACAAGAAATGAGTGACACATTCAGTGTCAGAAAATATTCTAGAAAATATTACCCCTGGGGGTATATTTTCTAGAAAATATTCCCCTCCTGTCTGTAATCTGTAACATACTGTTAGCATAAACAGGTTAGATGTTTTGTAATCTGCATTTTTTTATCTCCCGCCCGGCTCGCCGGCGGGAGATTATAATTTGCACCATGTGTGTGCGTACGTGCGTGCGTGGGTCACGCAGTTTTCTCTGAAACTACTACAGTTACACATTTTTGGTAAATTACTTGTCCTAATGAATTTTTACGCTCTTCAAAATTTTTTTTGGTTTGGTGAACTTTGGCCTACTTTTGAGTGAGGAATAGCACTTTTACCTAATCTAATTATATGGCTTATAACTCTCAAACTATTGCATTTAGAGTATTTTGTTGCAATATGTTGTTCAGCTACTTTTTCCACAGCTACAACATGGTCAGTAGTTTGGAAGTGTATCTCCATAGCTAAGTGAGTAATAGCTACTTTGTCAATTTTTAATGATAACCATAATGAGTAAATGGCTTATATCTTCAAAAGTATTGCAGCTACATAATTTCTCTCAAATATGTTGTTCATCTACTTTTTTGTGAACTGTAACATATTGAAGTTTCACAACTGTTGCTCAATGCACAAGCGAGTAATGGCTACTTTATTGCTACTTTTAGTGAAAATGTGAAAAATCACAAATATCTCGCAAACCGTAAGAGATAGAGCAATTTCAAGCGAATTTTTGAGCCACAGGGTGGTACAACAATGTCCTATCCTCAGGGGATTGGTGAACTTTGGCCTACTTTTGAGTGAGTAATAGCACTTTTACCTAATATAATTATATGGCTTATAACTCTCAAACTATTGCATTTAGAGTATTTTGTTGCAATATGTTGTTCAGCTACTTTCTCCACAGCTACAACGTGGTCAGTAGTTTGGAAGTGTATCTCCATAGCTAAGTGAGTAATAGCTACTTTGTCAATTTTTAATGATAACCATAATGAGTAAATGACTTATATCTTCAAAAGTATTGCAGCTACACAATTTCTCTCAAATATGTTGTTCATCTACTTTTTTGTGAACTGTAACATATTGAAGTTTCACAACTGTTGCTCAATGTACAAGTGAGTAATGGCTACTTTATTGCTACTTTTAGTGAAAATGTGAAAAATCACAAATATCTCGCAAACCGTAAGAGATAGAGCAATTTCGAGCGACTTTTTGACCCACAGGGTGATACAACAATGTCCTATGCTAAGGGGATTGATGAACTTTGGCCTACTTTTGAGTGAATAATAGCACTTTTACCTAATGTAATTATTTGGCTTATAACTCTCAAACTATTGCATTTAGAGTATTTTGTTGCAATATGTTGTTCAGCTACTTTCTCCACAGCTACAACATGGTCAGTAGTTTGGAAGTGTATCTCCATAGCTAAATGAGTAATAGCTACTTTGTCAATTTTTAATGATAAGCAGAATGAGTAAATGGCTTATATCTTCAAAAGTATTGCAGCTACACAATTTCTCTCAAATATGTTGTTCATCTACTTTTTTGTGAACTGTAACATATTGAAGTTTCACAACTGTTGCTCAATGTACAAGTAAGTAATGGCTAATTTATTGCTACTTTTAGTGAAAATGTGAAAAATCACAAATATCTCACAAACCATAAGAGCAAAATGAGTAAATGCTAATTATCTGTAAAAGTATTGCGGATACCCAATTTTTATCAAATAACTCATTCATCTACTTTTGGGAGAGCTTTCACACGGTGAAGTTTCAGACCCGTAAATAATTACTTGCCTACTCAAAATGAGTAAATGCGAATTATCTCTTAAAAGTATTGCAGATAGCCAATTTTTCTCTAATAACTCATTCATCTACTTTTGGAAGAGCTTTCACATGGTGAAGTTTCAGACCCATAGCTAATTACTCACCTACTCAAAATGAGTAAATGGGAATTATCTCTAAAAGTATTGCAGATAGCCAATTTTTATCAAATAACTCATTCATCTACTTTTGGGAGAGCTTTCACATGGTGAAGTTCCAGACCCGTAGCTAATTACTCACCTACTCAAAATGAGTAAATGCGAATTATCTCTAAAAGTATTGCAGATAGCCAATTTTTCTCAAATAACTCATTCATCTAGTTTTGGGAGAGCTTTCACATGGTGAAGTTTCAGACCCGTAGATAATTACTCACCTACTCAAAATGAGTAAATGCAAATTATCTCTTAAAAGTATTGCAGATAGCCAATTTTTCTCAAATAAGTCATTCACCTACTTTTGGAAGAGCTTTCACATGGTGAAGTTTCACAGCCATAGCTAATTACTCACCTACTCAAAATGAGTAAATGCGAATTATCTCTAAAAGTATTGCGGATACCCAATTTTTATCAAATAACTCATTCATCTACTTTTGGGAGAGCTTTCACATGGTGAAGTTCCAGACCCGTAGCTAATTACTCACCTACTCAAAATGAGTAAATGCGAATTATCTCTAAAAGTATTGCAGATAGCCAATTTTTCTCAAATAACTCATTCATCTAGTTTTGGGAGAGCTTTCACATGGCGAAGTTTCAGACCCGTAGATAATTACTCACCTACTCAAAATGAGTAAATGCGAATTATCTCTTAAAAGTATTGCAGATAGCCAATTTTTCTCAAATAACTCGTTCACCTACTTTTGGAAGAGCTTTCAGATGGTGAAGTTTCAGACCCATAGCTAATTACTCACCTACTCAAAATGAGTAAATGCGAATTATCTCTAAAAGTATTGCAGATAGCCAATTTTTTTCAAATAACTCATTCACCTACTTTTGGGAGAGCTTTCACTTGGTGAAATTTCAGACCCGTAGCTAATTATTCACCTACTCAAAATGAGTAAATGGTAATTATCTCTAAAAGTATTGCGGATACCCAATTTTTATCAAATAACTCATTCATCTACTTTTGGGAGAGCTTTCACATGGTGAAGTTCCAGACCCGTAGCTAATTACTCACCTACTCAAAATGAGTAAATGCGAATTATCTCTAAAAGTATTGCAGATAGCCAATTTTTCTCAAATAACTCATTCATCTAGTTTTGGGAGAGCTTTCACATGGCGAAGTTTCAGACCCGTAGATAATTACTCACCTACTCAAAATGAGTAAATGCAAATTATCTCTTAAAAGTATTGTAGATAGCCAATTTTTCTCAAATAAGTCATTCACCTACTTTTGGAAGAGCTTTCACATGGTGAAGTTTCACAGCCATAGCTAATTACTCACCTACTCAAAATGAGTAAATGCGAATTATCTCTAAAAGTATTGCAGATAGCCAATTTTTCTCAAATAACTCATTCACCTACTTTTGAGAGAGCTTTCACTTGGTGAAGTTTTAGACCCGTAGCTAATTATTCACCTACTCAAAATGGGTAAATGCTAATTATCTCTAAAACTATTGCTGAGACCCAATTTTTATCAAATAACTCATTCATTTTTTTTTGAGAGAGCTTTCGCATGGTGAAGTTTCAGACCGGTAGATAATTACTCATCTACTCAAAATGAGTAAATGCGAATTATCTCTTAAAAGTATTGCGGATAGCCAATTTTTCTCAAATAACTCATTCACCTACTTTTGGAAGAGCTTTCACATGGTGAAGTTTCAGACCCATAGCTAATTACTCACCTACTCAAAATGAGTAAATGCAAATTATCTCTAAAAGTATTGCAGATAGCCAATTTTTCTCGAATAACTCATTCACCTACTTTGGGGAGAGCTTTCACTTGGTGAAGTTTCAGACCCGTAGCTAATTATTCACCTACTCAAAATGAATAAATGCGAATTATCTCTTAAAAGTATTGCAGATAGCCAATTTTTCTGAAATAACTCTTTTGGAAGAGCTTTCACATGGTGAAGTTTCAGACCCATAGCTAATTACATGCCTATAAAATCTTGTCCAGTCTATATCTCGGAAACTGTAAGGTGTAGGAAGTTGATACTTGGTAGAGACATTGGTTAGGGGGTGCAGGTGTGCGACGTCATGGTCTGACCTTGATTTGACCATTGCCCTTGCTGTAGTGACCTTGACCTATAAAATCATTGTGAATATCTCGGAAAAGGTATTTCTTCCCCTTTAATGCTTGGCGGGAGATACACACCGTGGCAGTGGTCTTGTTTTTGACCTTTTACCTTTTATGTTGCTTATATCTTGTAGAAATTTTATTGACTTCCCTTATATTCTGTATACACTGTTTAAATGAAGATAATTTGAAAATATTGATATTCTTTTATAATTATCACAGGTGGGGAGGGGGACTATTTTGTGGAAAATCTACCGGTGGAAAGACTGTTGATATTACTGGTGGGTCTGACAGTGATTGAGATCTACAGAGTGAATCGGGCTCCCCAGTTGATCACAACTTCCGGGACGGTTCCCCAGAAAGAGACTTCACCAGAGATGAAATAGCAGATCAGGAACTCTCTGAGGAGGCTAGTTATAGAGAGACCAGGCGTGAGATCATTTATATTTGACAGTGTTTCATCTGCAGATGACAACCCTTTTGCTGGTTCCCGAGTTAAGCCAACCGGGAAGGTCTCTGTCAAGTTGCCAGTAAACGACTGGTTGTATAGAAAGATGGAGAAGTTAAACCTCACCATTAATGAAGCCCTTCCAGAAACGCAGAAACTGCTGGACTCCTCAGGGACCAGTTTGTCAAGCTACCCAGGTTGTCTAGATGGTACGACAATCATGCTGACAAGAAAGACTGATAGATCCACCGTGTGTTCCTGGTCTCCGGAACCAGCAAAGCTAAATATAGCGTTCAGCAGGGTGGCCAGACATAGTTTACCTGCTGCTTCACGGGCCCTTAGCCAGGACATTCTAAGATGCTGGGAAAGAGCAGCCAGAGAACAAACTGTAACGTGCAACCAGGCTGCTGGACTGTCAAGGAGTCTGACTAGGGTACAGGACGCGATGTCTACTCAACTCATGAACCTGCATTTGGATAAGGGCAAGGGCAAGTCCTCTGAAAGAACGCAGCAAGCTGTGGACAAACTGGAGTATTTGGTGACCTTTAACGGTCAATCTCCCAAGCCATGGCCAGAACAATGCAGGACTTGTCTGAAGGCGTTTTCGTCAACATGGCAAAGGTAGAGACAGCTACCTGGAGTATTTACATGCTGGTGTAAAACAGGACACACTCACTGCACTGCGTACTGCTCCCATCCATTTGCACTCACCTTTCCCGGACCAGCTTCTCATTAAAGCTGAGGAAGAAGTTTCCAGAAGTGAGGAGAGGCGTTCTTCTGACCAGTCACACAGGAAAGTGGTCGTTTTCACCTGTATGCTTCCAATGACAAGTCTTCTCATCAACCGGACCAGAAGTCCAGTATCCCAGCTAGGAAGCAGATACGTGAACGTCAACAGGGAAAGAAAGGTCATGGCAAGTCTTCCACTTTCTCACAGAAACTGGCCAAGGGTTCTAAACAACATAACTGACAATTATTGTGTATAGTGTGTTACCGGACTGAAGGACTGTGCTTGTGTGTCCGGAGAGATAAGTTTGAACCCTTCACCAGTGATGGCCGGAAGCAGGGACTTGACCAGCAAGAGCGAGACTGTAAATTTACTTGTAAACTCTTGTGTTGCAAATACTCATTCTGTTACTGGGTTGCCACAAAAGAAAGGCGTAATTCCCAATTATTGTCACAATTACAATAAAATATGTTTCCTGTGTAGGTCACTTGAGTTCTATAAATCTTGTCACAAATGTTCCAACTGTTGCTATAGATCTACCTGTAGGGCCAGACTGCACCAGTTTTGGAAAAAATCTGAAGCCCTGGGGGTAAGCCCCAAGGTGATAACAGTACTTAGAGAGGGCTACACCCTCCCCTTCCGTTTCAGACCCAACTTGACCAGGTCACCAGCTGTCATAAGCAACTATGTCAACCCCCACAAAAGCTCCACTTGCTGGAGACCTTGCACCCGCTGGTGAACAAAATGCAGTAGAACCGGTAGCAAATCAAAAATCTCTGGGGTTTTACAACAGGCTATTTTTGGTACCCAAACCCAACAACCGGTGGAGACCTATCTTGGACCTGAGCACCTTGAACACCTTCCTGAACACAAGAGTCGTTCAAAATGGAGACACCAGAGACAATAAGAACCTCCCTACAGGCAGGGGAGTGGGTTACCTCCATAGATTTCAAGGACGCATACTTCCACATACAAATTCACAGTCAGTCCAGGAAGTACATGCCTTTTCACGTCAAGGGACGGTCCTACCACAGTTCAAAGCACAAACCTTTGGCCTTGTTAAAAACCCATGGAGTTCACAGTGGTGGCCAAAGAGGTCAAACTGATGGCTTTACAGAAGGGTATAAGAATCCACCAGTACCTAGATGACTGGTGAGAGCCACATCCCACCAAACTTGTCTCCAGCATACACAGACCTTGGTAACTCTTTGTCGAGAACTAGGTTGGGTGGTGAACAAGGAGAAGTCAGAATTGGATCCAAAACAGCTTTTAAACTTCGTAGGTTACCAGTTCGACCTGAGAGAGGGCAAGGTCAGACCCACACCAGAGCGTTGGCAGGCTTTAACAGACAAGATTCAGTCAATACTGTCCGGTCCAGTAGTTCATGTCCCTTATAGGTCTACTCACAGCAACAGAAAAGCAAGTCCACCTAGGGCGACTCCATAAGAGACCCATACAGTGGTATTTGAAAAACAAATGGAGGGTACCAGAATCACTAGAAAAGGTGATACCAGTTCCCAGGTCGCTCCAGGTGGCTGGAGAAAAGCAATGTTCTACCAAGTCAACGATTACACCCTCTAAAGCATGCTTTGCAGAGCTTTACAGACGCATCAAAAGAAGAGTGGGGCGCTCACTTAAACGAACTTACTGCGAGGGGAACCTGGTCCCTTCCAGAAAGCAAGTTGCATATAAACCATCTGGAACTAAAGGCGGTCTTTCTGGCTTTAAAAGAGTTCCAAGACCTTTGTTCGAACAACATAGTTCTGGTGGCCACAGACAACACAACAGTGGTTGCCTATATAAATAAAGAAGGGGAGATGAAGTTGGGCCCCCTGTGTGCCCTTCTTTGGAGAATCCTGACCTCTTGCACCAGGACACAGGTAGCTCTAAAAGCTCAACACATCCCAGGCCGGCTGAATGTGATAGCAGACAAGCTATCCAGGCTGGGTCAGACCATCCAGACTGAGTGGTCCCTTCACCCAGAGGTCTTCCAAGCCATATTGCTCCTAGTGTTTCAGCCCCAAGTGGACCTGTTTGCCACCAGGTTCAACAACAAACTACCACAGTTTGTGTCACAGTTTGACCCAACATGCCCTGGTTTTGGGACCTAGTGGGCATGTCCAGTCAGATCCCTCTGTGCCTGCCCAATGTGGTGACCCAACCTTTCAACCAGACCCTGCACAGGAACCTGTCAAACCTGAACCTACATGCCTGGCTCCTAGAGCCACAGCAATCAAGGAGCAGGGCAGTGGCAGCACGAATTGAGGCTCCTCAAAGAGGATCAACCAGATCCATCTATGAGGCAAAGTGGACCATTTTTACAAAGTGGTGCCTCAGTAATCAGGAGGACTTCAGGGCACCACCTCTGAAAGCCATAGCTGACTTCCTTCTGTACTTGTTCCAGGACAGGAAGTTGCAGCCGAGCACTATTGATGGCTATAGATCAGCCAAGTTGGGCAACTGCCCCATTAATGTCAGCAAAGATGAGAATTTCACTCGTCTCCTGGGTAGTTTCCATAGAGACAGACCCAAGGGCAGGAGGGGCATCCCCTCCTGGAACCTCTCACTGGTTCTACACCAGCTGACAAAGGCTCCCTTTAAACCTTAAAAGAGGCCTCATTAAAACAATTGACTTTCAAGACTGTTTTCCTGCTGGCCCTGGGTTCTGGTAAATGCAGGAGTGAGACCCATGCTTGGTTACATAAGAATATCAGACACCAGTCAGACTGGCCTAAGGTGTCTTTGTACCCCTCACCCAGCTTTCTATAGAAGAACCAGCTGGCTAACGAGGGTCCAGATAGTGTGGCTCCAGTGGTCATACCATCCCTGGCCCCCACTCTGGATAAGTCACTCAAGGGTGACAGGTCCCTGTGTCCAGTCAGACCCCTGCGCTATTACTTGGACTGGACCTCAGATCTTAGGCAGAGCAAGGAGTTAGTTTTTGTCTCCTTCAAGAAAGGTTTTGATAAAGACATCACACCTGCCACCATTTCCTCTTGGATCAAGCAGACTGTGATCCTATTCTATGAGCTCTCTGAGCAGGAAGCATCCAGTTAAAACCCATGATGTTAGGGCCTTTGCTGCTTCTTTGGCCTTCCATTTGGGAGTTTTCCTTAGAATAGTTGTTACCTGCCTGCCATTGGAAATCGCATAACACCTTCACTCAGTTTTATCTAAAGGATGTGGCTTGGGCTGATTCAGAACTTTTCCATTTGGGCCTGGTAGTGGCTGCTCAGCAGATCACCAACAGCCCTTATTAACTGAGGAGATTGGTACGTATGTATATATTGTACACATTTGTGTATAATTACAAAAAAAAAAGCCTTTGATGTGCTTCCTTCGGGAGGTTTATTTTCCTGGGAATGAACTTGTACCTCTCTTCCCCTCCCTATCTCGCACCAGGTCTGTTAAAGGGGGGGGGGGGGGGGGGGGGGGGGGGGGGACCTTTAGGAGTCACTGGAGTCCTGGTTAGGGTCATTTTTGATCTTCATTTTTGAGTTCACTTGAAGTCCCTAGTAACAGTCCAGCAAACCTACCAAGCGGTAATTATTCAGCAGTTGTCCATGGGTAAGAAGTATTAATGCAATAAAATTGCAAATTTAATAAGTTAATTCTTTACCCAATGGACAGGAAAGGCCCTCCTAACCAACCCCGCCACCAGCTTACTAGGGGTCTAAATAGGTTTAGACAGCAAAAAAGATGCTGTGACGTCCTGTTGTCTAGACAGGAAGGAAGTATGATGCTCCACCTAGTGAATGCACACTACTAGACTGGTCCTGCTGGTGGAAACACAGGATTTCTTGTTCCGTCATTTGGCAGGACTGGTTTAACTGACCGATGTAGCAATTGTTCATTGGGTAAGGTATTAACTTACAAAAATTTGATTTTCTTATTAAATTTACAATTTGCCGTGAGTAATAGCCATAATTCCTGGGTATAAACCATGAATTGTTTTCAGGTTTGGTTGCTTTGCTTAGCTGAATCATCTGACATCTGAACCTTAGTGATAAGTAAGCAATTTACTGTAGTTAATCATTCTAATTCTGTTTGTTGCAGGTTCAAGATATGGACTTTTCGGAAGATGGCAGTTATTTTGTCACAGTTGGGAACCGCCACGTGAAATTTTGGTACCTTGATGCAAGCAAATCAAGGGCAACTGTGAGTAATATAAAGAAGATCCTTAGAAATTATTTAAATGGTTCATTGAATCTCTGCAAACTACAGAGTATAAAGTGACCAAACTCTTCAAGGCTCGATGATGTCTATTTCTAAACCAAGGCATATGAGCTATCCTTACATTTTCCAATGTAATAATTATGCTCTTTTACCCCACAGCCATTAAGCGATGCCGGGCAGCTGGGAAAAAGTTTGACCGGGCTTTATCTAAGAAACTGTAAGGTGTAGGAAATTGATACTTGGTAGGGGCATTGGATGGCGGGTGTAGGTGTGCAACGTCATGGTGTGACCGTGTTTCACCTTTGACCATGCCGTAGTAACATTGACCTATAAAATCTTGTCCGGGCTATCTCAGAAATTGTAAGATATAGGAAGTTGATGCTTGGTAGGGACATTGGTTAGGGGTTGTACGTGTGCAGCATCATGGTGTGACCTTGATTTGACCTTTGACCTTGTCGTAGTGACCTTGACCTTTAAAATATTGTTACACCTTTGGGTCTGTCTTTTGATGCAGATGAAGTACTGTTAAAGTCATATTAGAATTTACTAAGAATTTTACTTTTATAACTTCCCATTGTAACAGATGGAATTTCATCAAGTGAGCCACAGATTTTGCTCCAACACCACACAAGCATTCATTGAATGTATTACCACTTCTGTATGCATGGTAATATTCCAAACATCTAAACTAGTGTTCTCAATTCACTCTTTTTAGTAGGACCGGATAGGTAGAGATTTCAACAGGCGGGTACACGGGTACTCGTGCCGATGGGCGATAATAGCGGATACTACAAAAATTTCCATATTTACAAACTTAAAACTTTCACAAATAATAGTTTATTTGTTGTAGGTTACCGTTTTTGCATTCAAAACAGTAGGACATGGAAGAAATGTTAAATAAAAAAAGACTTCTGTACATACATTCAAAACACGGTTGTTTACTGCAGTCTCCATAAAAATGGAGTCACATGACCTATCAGGAAAGCTTCACAGTATTGCTCGAATGTATCTTCGGAATTGAAATTATTTTTTTTTTCAGATAGGTAATGATTTTTTATTGATGCAAAATTATCAAATACTGTGTGAAAATATTGTAATTTTATTTATTTAAGGGGTGCATGTCACTATATAGCCAATATACAGCGTTTTATGTACTCGGAATTAGGTAAGTCTGTTAATATACTGACGATTTTCAAAGGGTTCCGGCATTTGATAAACAACCAAAATAAAAGACAAATAAAATACTATAAACGGTGTACAAGGGTGAGAAAACAATATTCTTGTGCATTTTAATTGAATAGTTTCATTTTTAAGTGAGTTGATGAAGTCGAGATATGTCTGTACTCAGTCAGCCAATGTGGGCGATATTGAAAGATATAAAGCTTAGATTCGGGTACTCGGGTTTGTGATTTCGGATTCAGGTAAATATTCAGGGTTCGGGTACCCGGATATCCGGATACCCGTTGAGATCACTAATCTAAACCATAATTCGGCCATACAGATGTAGATAAAGAGTGTAATGTTTAGTTTACTGATTAATGCTGTCATCTTGTTATTGAATTATCTTGTTTTAATACTTCATCTTTACATGCATTATCTTTTTCTTAGACATTATTTTCTCTATTTAAACATCATAAAATCTTGTCCGGGGTATATCTTGGAAACCGTAAGGTGTAGGAAGTTGATACTGAGTAACGACATTGGTTAGGGTGTGTAGATGTAAAACATCATGGTGTGACCTTGATTTGACCTTTAACTGTGCCGTAGTGACCTTGACCTCTAATGCCTTGTGGGGTTATATAATATGTAGGAAGTTGATATTTGGTAGGGACATTGGTCAATGGTTATATGTGTGCAACGTATGCATAGTGTGACCTGGATTTGACCTTTGATCTTGCATATCTGATGCTATTTTATGTCTCTACGAGGATATGTGATACTATTTATCTCTCTTATATCTCTCATATCTTTTTACTTGAATCTTGGTTGTTGCACCTTTGGGTGTCTTTTGGTGTAGATTAAGCACTGTTAAAGTCATATTAGAAGTCAATAACTATTTTACTTTTGCAACTTCACATTGTAACAGATGGTATTGCATCAAGTGAAAACACAGGTTTTGCCCCAATTCCACATAAAAGCATGTATTGCTACATCTGTATGTATGGGTAATATTCGAAACATCCAAACCATAATTCGACCATACAAATGAAAATCAAAATGGGAGAAGTCTTAAAGCTTCATAATTTTTAGTTTACTGAATTGTCTTGTTTTAATACTTAATCTTTACATGCAATTTCTTTCTCTTAGATGTTGTTTTCTCTACTTAAACATTATTTGGACACTGACACTGCTCTGAAAGTATCCCAATCTGTGTACTGTTTCACTACTTCTATATTTCATGGTGTTGAAAACTATTTTCCCAGGCTGTGGGGTACGGGCGTCTCTGATGCTATTTTTACACCTTAACAGCTAACTTTGTACTTTTGTTCTGGATACCATTTGCAGGGCACAACTTTTGTGTCCTCTTCTTTTACTTCTACTCGGAAACTAATAGCACACTGTCAGCTGACACAGCCCGTTCACGGCCACTGATTGCTTGTTCAAGGTCATGTCGGGCCATCATGCTAAAAGGGCCTTATATCTCCCTTATAATTATATCCCCAGACGAAAGTCGGGGATATATTGGATTCAGGTCCGTCGCGCCGCCGCCGCCGCCGTAGAAATTTCCTTGTGGACGCGATAACTCAAAAACAAATTAATATTTTTTTTTCAAACTTGGTACACATGTTAAGGGTGCCCAAAGGAAGATCCCTATTTTAAGGTGACCTTAAACTCCCAGTAAAAAAGAACTTATGGCCACCTTAAGGTCAGAAATTGCACTTTTGGCCACTTAGAGCCCTGTAGGTCACAAACTATGATGCTCAGCTGGCTGAAATTTTACCTGACAACACATTAATATGTTCTTAGTACATGTGCCGAAAATCACGACTTTAAGTTGAGGAGAAAATTGTGTTTGAGGCCCATAAATACCCCCACTTAGGGATTTTTTGCTATACTTTTCACATATTTTGCCCTATAATTTGGAAGTGGTAATTCTGATAAGTCTCAAACTGCGCTAGGTATAACTTTGATATGTAATCCTTGTCTGTAGAAAATTTTAGGGCTGTAGGTTTACCCAAAGGGGTCGACTTAAGGTCTCAAAAGTGCCCACAGAGACCCAATTTATTCACTTTTTGCCACTTTCAAGCACTGTAGCTTTCAAACTATGTCTCTCATCTAAGTTAAATATCATCTGGGAATATATCTATGTGTTTTCTTATATGTGCCCCAACATTTAGGCCTTTAATAGACAGTTAACCTGTGTATCAGGACCATAAACACCCACCCGAGTGACCCTTATAAGACATTTTTCACATCTTTTTCCCTGTAACTTGGAAATGGTAAGTCTGAGAAGTTTCAAACTGTATTAGATATATATTCTGTGTGTAATCTTAGTATTAACAGATTTTAAGTCTGAAGCTTTAATTTTGAAGGTCAAATTGAGGTCTCTAAAAGGCTCCCAAAGACCCAATATTTGGACTTTTTGCTACTTTTAAGCCCTGTGACTGTCAAACTATGTGACTGATAGAGCTCAAATCCTATCTGGGAAGATATTAGTATGTTATTTTTATATGTGCCAAAAATTAAGGCTTTAAGAAGACATTTAACCTGTGTATGAGGACCATAAATCCCCACCCGAGTGACCATTTTTAGACATTTTTCACATATTTTTCCCTGTAACTTGGAAATGGTAAGTCTGAGAAGTTTCAAACTTTATTAGATACATATTCTATGTGTAATCTTAGTATGTAACAAATTTTAAGTCTGAAGCTTTAATTTGAAAGCCACATCGAGATCTCTAAAAGGCCCACAGAGACCCAATATTTGGACTTTTTACCACCTTTAAGCCCTGTGACTGTTAAACTATGTGATTGATGGAGCTGAAATCCCATCTGGGAATGCATTATTATGTCCTTTTTACATGTGCCGAAAATCAAGGTTTTTAGTAGACATTTAACCTGTGTATGAGGGCCATAGACACTCGCCCAAGTGCCTTTTTTGACATTTTTTCCGTATTTTGCCCTGTTATTTGGAAATGCTTAGTGTGACAAGTCTTAAACTGTATTATATATAATTTTTGTTTGTTATGTATGTCCCCCAAAAAGTTTCAGATCTGTAGTTTAATTGCTAAGGTTTCTTTAACAATTGTAAAATGCCCACAGAAACCCAATTTATGGACATTATGCCACTTTAAAGCCCAGTAACTGTCAAACTATTTGGGTTATAGAGCTGAAATCTTTGAATTTTTAAAAGGAAATGCCTGTCTATTTAAATTTTGAATATTAATAATGTTATGGCTATCTTAGTCCTTTAAGAACTTATTTTTGTGTGTTATACCTCTGCTTGCTGAGTTTTTAACTTTTTAAAATGAAACTGGTTAAACATATTCAAGTAGACAAAATGGACACTTTAAGTGAGCTTTAAGTCCCAATATTAATGAAATTATATTCTTATGTAGTAAAACTAGGGGATTTTTAACCCTCAACTAGCCCAGTTTTATTCAACTTGCCTCAGTTAATTTTGACACAGCTCCTACAGTTATGAACTCATTTCAGTTGATAATCACATACTTAAAATTCTCAATTCTTTTTGTATTTGAGTACCCCTTTTATATAGATTGTTTGTTTACCATTTATGCTCTAGCACTCCATCTCTTTGTAGTCCCAACCCACATCCCCCACCCGGATTCCCCCACCCACCTCTGGGACCTCCAGCTATATTGAGTGACACTAAATAAACAAAGGTATTTAATGATATCAGATGAGAAACAAAGAACTCAATGGGGTTGCAGATCTTGTGTAATAGTGAGAGAGGTGTGGAGAAGGGGAGAGGGGTGGGGGTGGGAGGTGGTGGGCTTCATTACATATAACACAAAGGGGAGTCAGAACTGAGATTGTGTCACATATTTAGGTTGCATATATATGGACCACAAAAAACAATTTGCAAATTCTAAAAATAATATAATAAAATAATAATATAAATAATTTTTTTTTTAAATAATATTTTATTTGTGAACAAATATAGAAACAGATATGCGCTTTTGGGATTATGACTTTTAGAATGGACATTGAATCATCAATCATTTAAATACTTTGAAGGAAGATTGAAAAGTATGATGAGTTGAGTTAAAAATAATATTTTATTTGTCAACAAATATAGAAACAGATATGCTCTTTTGGGATTATTATTTTAGAATGGACATTCAATCATCAATCATTTAAATACTTTGAAAATAGGTTTAGAGTTATCATTGCAGGAAGATTGAAAATATAATTTGAGTTATGTATTCGGTGTCTGGGGATACACCATCTTCCTTGGGAAGATATAAACAGAGTAGATTGATGTGCTGAAGTTCATATAATAATGGGTAATTATGTTTTAAAAAATTCCCGATCAAAACCTGTGGCGTGAGTGATGACCTGTCTGGGGATATGTTGGCGCCGAGTTGGCCCAATCTAGTTGGTTCTGGGCCTTCAAAATATGAAAACAACTTGTAAGAAACCATGGACCATGAATATTACATCTGGCAACATTTTATGGATTCTGTATACTTCTTACAACTGAAGTTCTTCCAAAGTTTTTCCGAAATCTGAATGTTGTTGCTCATTGAGTTGTACCTGCGGGCTGGGATTCTTGCCCTTCGAGTGACTATTTTTTTTTTAAAGGTCGGTAAGGACTTTCACATATTTTAATGCCCTAGAGGAAAAGTTATTGTTATTTTCTCTACTTAAACATTATTTGGATTTGGAATGCCAAATGATAAGATTGTAACTTACAAATACTATATTTAATAATACAATTAACAAATTATTGTTACTTTTTAAAAATATTCCCCTTTTAAAAGTAACAGCAAATTATAATTGATTAACATGATTAACAGTAATTAGACCCTGCATTTTGAATTCATGAGTTAATAACTACAAAGAAGCCTTTTAACAGGCAATGTGTAATTTGCTGTTCTCTTACTGATACTTACACACTGATAAGTACTGTAAGTGTAAAGGTGTAGAGGATATGTATTTTGCCTTTTGTTTGAAGGTGAATGAGACTGTGCCACTGATGGGTCGGGCAGGGATCCTGGGTGAGCAGAGAAACAACTGGTTCTGTGGAGTAGCCTGTGGGAAGGGCTGCATCTCCAGCAAGACATTTGTCATTACTCAGGGAGGCCTGCTGTGCGAGTTCAATGATAAGAGATTGCTGGACAAATGGGTAGAGCTTAGGGTAAGTCAGAAAATTAAGTGTCCTGCAAGGGACGCTTGTTTGTATACAGAAGAAAATTCACTCGGAAAAGGCTGCTGGCTCCTACATTTTCTATTGCTTATAGCTCGCAACCAATGTGTGGATTCTCTTCAAATTTGGCACATGTATTCAGTAGCCCTGGGAAAATAATCTGAACATGGTGTCATGACATTTCGACCAATCAAAGAAGTCACATGACCAAAAATGTGTTTTTAAGAGGGGTGTGCGTGTGTGTCTGGAAATCATTAACTTTTTGAAGTGATCCATTACATAATGGCTAACTTGTTTACAACTAACCAAACGCAGCAATTTTTTACCCCTCATCCTTTAAGGGCTGTTGGGGTGTTGTTTTCGCCCATGGTATCAGCTTGAAAAAGTTTGTCCAGGATGTATCTCAAAAATCGTAAGGTGTAGGAAGTTGATACTTAGTAGGGATATTGGTTAGGGGTTGTAGGTGTGCAACATTATGGTGTAACCTTGATTTGACCTTTAATCTTGCCGTAGTAACCGCTAGTTTGAAAATCTTGTCCGGGCTATATTTTGGAAACCGTAAGGTGTAGGAAGTTGATACTTGGTAGGGACATTGGTTGGGGGTTGTAGGTGTGCAATGTCATGGTGTGTTATTGATTTGATCTTTGACCTTCCCTAGTGACCTTGACCTATAAAATCTTGTCTGGGCTATATATCTCGGAAACTGTGTTGGAAGGTGTAGGAAGTTGATACTTGGTAGGGTCATTGTGTAGGTGTGCAACGTCATGGTATGACCTTCATTTGACCTTGCTGTAGTGACCTCGACCTATAAAATATTGTCCGAACTATATCTCGGAAACCGTAAGGTGTAGGAAGTTGATACTTGGTATGGACATTAGTTGGGGGTTGTATTTGTGCAACGTAATTGTGTGACTTTGATTTGACCTTTGACCTTGCTGTAGTGACCTTGAACTATCGTGTCTTGTCCAGGCTATATCTTGGCAACTGTAAGGTGTAGGAAGTTGATACTTGGTAGGGACATGCCTTCAATTCATTGATCTGGATATCCTCCATATTTCTCGCTCTTCTGTCTTGGCCTTCATTGAATTTCTTTGTTTTAATAACCTTTCCCTTCATAGTATCCTAGCCTACCTCTCATCCATCAAGTCAAAGTTTAAGGCTTTGTCCCTCCCTCTTTCCCCCTTTACACATCACTCTATGGCCCTGGCTTTGCGCAGTATTGCACTCAATGTCCCCAAAGGTATTTTTGATATACAGTCCCCTTCCTCCATCATTTATTCTTGTTCTTCCCTCCCTCTAGGTCCCATTTATAAAGCCCTTTTTCTTACTGCATTTTTTGCCTTTTTCCGTCTTTCTAATCTTGTCCCCTCTTCAGCCTCCTCCTATGCAGGGCTGACTTTATTCCCCACCATGATTTTGCAACCCTCATTGTTAAGTGGTCAAAAACTCTCCAGAAACAGTGCCAGTTCGCCACTGTTCAGATCCCAGTTCTCTTTCCATCCCCTCTTTGCCCTGTTTCTGCTCTCCAATCTATGATCCATGCTTTTCCCCTTCCCCCCCCAATGCCCCTCTTTTTGCCATTCCTCAAGGGCGTTCCTTTGTTCCTCTCACTGAAAGCAAAGTCAGAAAAACCCTCTCTTCTATCGTCTCCTCTCTTGGCCTTGACCCTCATTCCCACTCTTTCCATTGCTTCTGTAGGTCGGGGGTCTCCCTGGCCTTCAATTCAGATGTTTCCCTACAGTACATCCAGAAACAGGGCACTTGGTCCTCAGATGCAGTCTGGTCATATATAGTTTTCAACTCTCAATCTGAAGGCTCTGTTTACCTTGCCTTCAAAAAACTCCTACAACCTTCCCTATAACTATCCCTATTTAAGCGTCCCGCAAGGGATGCTTGTTTGTGTATAGGAGGAAATCAGGATCCGCCGGCTCCGCGCTTTGTTTCCTTATAACTGTGTGACTGTTGGGCGGATTCTTTTCAAATTTGGCAGGTGTATGCAGTAGCCTTGGGGAATTTTTTGGAATATGCTGCAGTGACATTTTGACCAATCAGAGAGGTCACATGACCAAAAATGTGTTTTTCGAAAGGGTGTGCTTGTCCGGATGATAACTTAAATAGCGCTTTACCTATTGACATAAAATTTGTAAGTAGGTTTGCTATATAGATGGACTAAATCCTCTCTGCATGCCATTGGAAAGCCCATAATACTTTTACCCAATTCTATCTGAAAGACATGGCTTGGGCAGACTCTGATCTATACCACTTAGGTCCTGTGGTAGCTGCTCAACAGGTCCACAAGAGGTGCTGCATGGTAGCGACAAGGAAATGTATATAGTGTATATATGTACATTGTGTGCATATCTTCTTTCATTAAAAAAAAAAAAAAAAAAACCTTGGCTATCCTTACTTCTGGATTGCCATGATCCTAAGTGGATCCAGGAGGTTAGTGATGGCTTCATAGGTTCCTATTCTTCCTCCTCTTCTAGGTGGGTCCGAACTCTAGTTCCCGCTCACTCCTCCCTGTACGCTCGGGTCGAGTCTGTAGATAGGAAAGAAAAAGTGGGGACAAGGATGTTTTCTCCTTAGGACTGGTCTATTTTAACCTGGTTGGAGATACCTATCATTATTGTTCAGAGTTCTAAATTTCCCCATGTTTAGCTACCCTCCATCCACTCGGTAGTTATTCTGCATCTGTCCACTAGGTAAGATATATTAACACAATAAAATGGAAAATTTAATAGTAAAGTATATTTTTATAAGTTAATACCTTTAAGTTACCTAGTGGACAGAGGGACTCCCGCCCTACCTTTCCCGCAATTCTAAGCTAAAAAGGGGACTTTCTAAGGTAGACAACAAAAAGAGGAAGTGCACATGCGCAGTGCACCGGCAGGGAGGCCTATATAACCACCTGGGGAATGAACAGGACACTACCGGTCCTGGCCAGAGCCCAGCTCCGGACATTTTTATCTCTCACCGGGCTTTAGCCCGGGAGGGAAATTATGAAATGCATCCTGTGCGTGCGTGTGTGCGTGTCGCACCTACTATCAACAGGGTGTCCTATTTCTAGTTAATTCCTGTACTTGTGTGTCCTCAGTTTGCTATTAAATATATGACTTAGTGTGTCCTCAGTTTGACGGATCATACATAAAGTGTGTGTCCTCTATCATGTGTGTTAAGTCCTCTACCTGTGCGTCCTCAGGTTGCTGGTAAGAGTACAACTAAGTGTGTCCTCAGTTTGACGGATCATTTTTGAAATGTGCGTCCTCAATCATATGCATTAATTCCTACATACTTATGGTCCTCAGTTGGATAGTAAACATACAACTAAGTGCGTCCTCAGTTGTCTTGTAAAAAACCACCTTCTAGAAAATAAGTTTTTTCTCAGATTTAAATACATGGGATGATATAAAATAATTCATTTTATGCATATCAATCAAAATCTGATGTTTAAACACAAAAATAAAGATGTCCTCGGTTGGATAGTAAAAAACCAGTGTCCTCGGTCTACACCATAAACCTGTATGGGTGTGTGCGTTAGTGTGTCACGCAGATTTCTCCAAAACTGCTACAGCTACAGATTTTTTGTAAATTAATTGTCCTAATGAATTTTTATGCCCTTGAAATTTGTTTTTGGTTTTGTGGACTTAGGCCTAAAGATAAGTGAGTAATAGCAATTTTAGCTACTTTGAGTAAAGGACTCATAACTCATAAAGTATTGCAGTTAGAGTTTTTTCTTGAAATATGTTGTTCAGCTACTTTGTCCTTAGCTATAAGATGGTACATTGTTTGGGGTTCTATTGCATGCCATAAGTGAGTAATAGCTATTTTCTTATTTGTAGCAAAATAACAGAAGAAGTAAATGTCAAATATCTTCAAAAGTATTAAAGTTAGGGAAATCTTTTCAAATATGTTGTCCATCTACTTTTTGGTAAGCTATCACATAGTAAAGTTTCAGACCTGATGCACCTTGGATAGCTGAGTAATAGCTACTTTGAAATTCTGACTGTTGAGTAAAGTCATTGTAACTCCAAAACTATTTCAGTTAGAATATTTTCCTAAAATATGTTGTTCAGCTACTTTGTCCTTAACTATAAGATGGTACATAGTTTGGGGTTCTATTGCATGCCATAAGTGAGTAATAGCTATTTTCTTATTTGTAGCAAAATAATGAAAGAAGTAAATGTCAAATATCTTCAAAAGTATTAAAGTTAGGGAAATCTTTTCAAATATGTTATCCATCTACTTTTTGGTAAGCTATCACATCACAGACCTGTTGCACGTTGGATAGCTGAGTAATAGCTACTTTGAAATTCTGACTGTTGAATAAAGCCATTGTAACTCCAAAACTGTTGCAGTTACAGTATTTTCCTAAAATATGTTGTTCAGCTACTTTGTCCTTAACTATAAGATGACATATATTTTGGAGTTTCATAGCATGCCATAAGTGAGTAGTTGCAAGATAAAGATCCTTCGCCATACCAAAAACATGGACCGCTGTCAGAAGTACTCAGTGGTAGAGCAGCTTCCACCTGAGCTCAATGAACGAAAACGAAAATTATGGCCTCAATACAAAAAGGCAAAAGAAGAGTCCAAGGCAGCAAAATGGTTTGGTGAAAAACTCATGGTGGACAACAAAATGATAGAAGCCAAACCAGACCCAATACACTGACCAGATATAGATGATGAGATGATGCAACAGAAAAAGTTCAACCACACTCAACCTAAACTTGTACAAGGAAGTAATTTCCAAGGACACATAACTGACATTCATGACAGAAATGATGTTGCTTTTTGCTTACAAGCATTTTTCATGGATCCATGTGTTGCTTGTGCTACTCATAACACATATGCATACAGAATAGCATCAAGCGATGGGCTTATTGAGCATCATGAGGACGACGGAGAATGGTCTGCAGGGCGCCGCATATTGAGGATTATGAAGGAACAGAACATTACCAACAAACTAGTTGTTGTCACCCGATGGTATGGAGGCACACACATTGGGCACCCAAGGTTTCAATGCATAGAGGAACTAACAAGAGAAGCCTGTGAATTTAAACCATGAACAGAATGTTCTTAAAAAGGTACTGTAAAAATAATGACTAGAAACTCAAATATCAAAAGGCTTAATCTAACCCATAATGATTATCGCTGTTTGTTGTGCTCATTGTTAAAAGGTAAATGCTCTTGTTTTTTATTAAGACAGTGCCTTAATTTACTTTATTTTTATTTATTTATTTTTTTACAATGACAAAACGTATTCTACATTAACAAAAAGTTGGTCAACACTATACAAATTCTGGATAACTTGAAAACGATTGAAACCACTTTCTTTTTAGTCACATTTGTCATCATTGTGGCAGTATTGTAATGCTCAATCCCATGTCAGAGCAATATTATGGTAACTTAGAATATTAAAAAATCTTTTCTTAGAACTGCGACTTTTTTCTGTATTGGTATTGTGTAGTTATTTTCTGCTAGCAAAAGTTATAATGCAAGTAATTTCATGACCTCTACGCAGTGTTTGACGTTGCTGGTTGAAACGAAACTGTATTGTGATTAATTTGGGTAATCACTTGTGAGATTGTATATAAAGTTTCTGTGGTAGTCTCAGTCTGCATAAATATATTTGTTAAAAATTATCTGGTGTACTCAGTATCTTTACAAAATTTAAGGGAGACTGCACTCTCGTGCCTCACAGTTTTTATGAATACTAACAATATAACGATATTCAATCGTATTGATTTAGGAAAAGGTCTGTTTAAGTTTAGGTCGGTGCTAATTATTAGGTCACTACAATTCATTTGAAATGCCTGGTCTCGATTTTCTTTACCGTTATACAAGTGTCATTTCAGTTTAAAGTAATTGACGTGAAATACCTGCTTTTCATACTGATCAAGTTTATATAAGCATATTTTTTTTCTGTAATAATCTGTGGAACAAATTGCAGCCCAGTGATAATTTAATGTTAAAACTTGCATTTATATAACGCGCATACCTTATTTTGTTAATTGTGATACCTTCACTTTTTTTTAATTGTTTTAGTTAAATTTAGGTAACAAATGATTGAATATATCACATGTTGTGGTGCCACAGTTGTTTGTAGATATACATGTAGACAACGACATTTGAAAATTTACTTCATTGATAGTCCCTAAAAAGGACGATAGCTGTCACCTAAGAATAGATGCGTTTTAGGAAGTTTTTAACTATTATAGGTTTAGCCTTTAATCGATGCACTTGGTAACAGTTATGTGGTGTACTCGAAATGAAATCTGAAAATTTATTTCATTAATAGTAGCATAAACATCCTCTAAAATGGATGAGAGTTGTCACCTGAGAAATGACATGTTTCAGTAAGTTTCGCATTATTATAGTTCTAGCATTCATTCAATGCACCTGATAACAGTCATGTGGTGTAATTCCTTTCTAAACTCAATTTCAGCTCTATTTTCAAAAAAAAAGATACAAAAATGCATTATGATGCATGTCTCAACAAAGAAGCACTTCTAGGTTTAAACAGTTATTATCACTATTGAATGTTTAATTGTTACATTACTAAGAGACTTCCCCCTACTTGTAACACTGTCACTACATGTTTTTAAATTATGGACAGTTGTAGATCCATAACTTACTCTCTTTATCTTTATTTAAGTTTTTACTTTTATTTTTATTTAAGTTTTTATTATTCATTCCCACTAAAGCTCTTTCCTTTACTGTGTTCTTTGAAAATTTTATTTACCATACACATATGGACTAATTTTGATAAATCATGTCCAAAAGATATAAAGGAATCCAGAATTCCAATGTCTGTAACATATTGTAAGAAGTTGAAAGATCATCATTTAGTAAATATGTACCAGCTGTCAGCAGGGACCCATCGGGTTCCTTACAATGAATGATGAAATCAGGGTGTTGTCAGTAAATTGCCACGGTTTAAGGGACCATTAATATTGAACGGGGTTGCAGACAGGGAGATCCCATTGCATCTTACTTATTTCTTATGTGTGCTCAAGTACTTCTACTACTTGTTAAATTTAATAAGGATATAGTGGGGATTACCATTGATCATATGGAATATAAACTAACCCAGTTTGCTGACGACACCACACTCATTTTGGATGGTTCGGTGGGGTTCCTTCTGGCAGCCGTAAATACTTTAGAAATTTTTGGTACACTATCAGGATTGAAAATCAACACTGATAAAACCAAGTTAGTCTGGATTGGAAAGAAACGATACTCAAAAGATAAACTAGATATAAAAGACGACTTTATATGGGGAGCTACAGAGTTTAGTTTTCTAGGGATAATGTTTTCTGTAAATTTAAGCAAAATGGTGGATCTAAATTTTGAACTAGTTGCCTCTGAAATAGAAACTATAGTAAATCGGTGGAAAAATCGTTATTTAACACCACTGGGAAAGATAACTGTGATTAAAACTTTATTACTTCCCAAGCTTACACATCTATTTATGTCCATCCCAAGTCCAAATGCCGATTTTATATTAAAAATAAATAAAACTTTTTAAAATTTTATTTGGGATGGAAAGCCTGGTAAGGTCAGCAGAGACTTGTTATGCAAAGACTATTTAGAAGCAGGACTCAAAATGATAAATCTGAAACCTTTTATTAAGTCTCTGAAACTGACTTGGCTACGCAGGATATATGTAAATGTCGATGCTCCTTGGATAAAGTTAGCAATTTCAAATACAGGTGCTAGAAATAAACTGCTTTTTATGGGACCACAATGGGCAGTGATGCTTCTAGAGCGCGGGATACGCGATATCTCGCGAGTTTTAGTACTAGCCCGCAATTCGGTATATTCGGCGCGTTTGGTAGAAGACGCGATCCCGCATGTTTACAAAATGGAGGGGCACCGATCGTTTCGGCAGAATCCTTTAATTTTATCATCATGAAGGCTATATTTTGTCATTTTTTCAGTGAAAAATGTTATTTCATATGAAAACAAAATGGATACTACAGTTTGGAAGTGGATGATGCAAACGTCAGATACTAACAATAATACTGTTGAACCAGTTCATACAGCATGTGTGCTACCTCATATCTTCTCATGAATATTAATGAGTTGGGAGCTATGGCCGTGAGTTCTCAAGTTTAAAGTGTTAGATCTTTGTTGAGGGTTCCATTTTATAAAATATTGCTAGAAAACCCCAATGGAAATCGGAAATTTATGACCTCATATCATCTCATGAATATTAATGACTTGGGTGCTATGGCCATGAGTTCCCCAGTTTAAAGCATTTGGTCTTTCATCTATTTTAAAAAATATTGCTAGAAAAGTATTGTTGTAGAATATGGCCCCAGGTCTTTAATATTTTTTTTATCCAAGCAGTGATCCAGATAATAAAAATTAATGTGCTCTAAGTTGGATCAGTTTCCATCTTCAATTTTTTTCATGAAGATCCATACAGTAGCATTTGTGTATTCCCGCCCATTTTACCATTTTCTTCACCAACTGTCCACGATTAAGGGTTGCAGACAGGATCAGGGCTTAGTCCTTTGGTGTATCAGGGGCGTAACAAACATACGGACAGACAGATGCTTCCGAAATTAACCCCTCTTTGGCGGATGTAAAAGTTCCCATTTTTATTGACCAAGCCCCCACATTTTTCGGACATGGGGGGGAACTGCCCCCACATTTCAAAATTTCTAGAATCAACACTGAATGGTCATATAAATGTGCTGGCAACACCACTAATATTTTTTGGAAAGACGTTATGTTTGCTTGGGGGGATTTTATGACTAAAATTTTCGAATGTTGCGAGCCTTATGAGAACATTTGAGGACCTCTATGGTACAATCAGAAAAATTCTCATGCTCTGTTATTTGAACCTTCACTATATCAGAAAGGTATTATTTCCCCAATAGATTTATTAACGAAAGATGGAAATATTTTAACTTTGGAAGAAATTAATACCTTATTCAACAGCCCCATTATTGTATCCCCGACGCGAAGCGGGGATACTATGGATTCATCATCGTTGTTGTCCGCGTCCACAGAGATTTCTTGTTAGCGACCTACAGTCCACATTTCTTTCCGGATTTCTTTCATATTTGGCAGGTGGCTTGATATGGTAGAGGACTCGCCACCCTATCTTTTTGGTAGGCTTTATGTCTAAATTAGGCCTGTGGTAGACAAAAATGTCTAAAATGTGGAATATTGCTTGTTAGCGACCTACAGTCCACATTTCTTTCCGGATTTCTTTCATATTTGGCAGGTGGCTTGATATGGTAGAGGACTCGCCACCCTATCTTTTTGGTAGGCTTTATGTCTAAATTAGGCCTGTGGTAGACAAAAATGTCTAAAATGTGGACTATTGCTTGTTAGCGACCTACAGTCCACATTTCTTTCATATTTGGCAGGTGGCTTGATATGCTAGAGGACTCGCCACCCTATCTTTTTGGTAGGCTTTATGTCTAAATTAGGCCTGTGGTAGACAAAAATGTCTAAAATGTATTAAAAGTCATGAAATCATGCATTAAATCACTTATAACTTGAAAAGTGTTGCATTTAGAGCATTTTGTTAAAATATGTTATTCAGATACTTTTTTCATAGCTACAACATGGTGAGTAAGTTGGGTGTCTGTCTCAATAGCTAAGTGAGTAATAGCTACTTTTGGGCTTTTCAGTAACTTCCATCATGAGTAAAATCACTTGTAACTTGAAAACTATTGCATTTACACAATTTTGTGTAGATATGTTATTCAGCTACTTTTGGGTCAGCTATAACATAGTAAAATTTCAGACCTGTAGCTCATGGCATAGCTGAGTAATAGCTACTTTTAGGTTATCACTGTTGAGTAAATTACTTATAACGTCAAAAGTATTACATTTAGAGTATTTTGTTTCAATATGTTATTCACCTATTTCGGAGTCAGCTATAACATAGTGAAGTGCCAGACCTGTGGCTCATTGCATAGCTGAGTAATAGCTACTTTGAAGTTCACACTGTTGAGTAAATCAGTTGTAGTTGGAAAACTATTGCATTTACAGAAATTTGTGTAAATATGTTATTCAGCTACTTTTGGGTCAGCTATAACATAGTGAAATTACAGACTTATAGCTCATGGCATAGCTGAGCAATAGCTATTTTCAGGTTCTCACTATTGAGTAAATCAGTTGTAACTTGAAAACTATTGCATTTACAGTATTTTGCTTAAATATATTGTTCACCTAATTTTGGGTCAGCTATAACATAGAAAAAATTCAGACATGTAGTTCATTGCATAGCTGAGTAATAGCTACTTTGAGGTTATCACTGTTGAGTAAATCAGTTATAACGTGAAAACTATTACATTTACAGTATTTTGTTTAAATATGTTATTCACATAATTTTTGTGAAATTGCAAGTGAAATTGCAGACCTCTATGTCATGGCATAGCTTACCAATATCTACTTTCAGGTTCTCGCTGTTGAGTAAATCATTGTATCCACTGGATAGCCGCAGTGTGTAGAGAGATTTCACCATTACCGCTCTAACGAAAAAATGTTATAGCTAGCCTTCTCAAGTTTGTAAGGTATATTTGATGGTGCACCACAGTATTCTATTGGTAGGCTTTATGTCTAAATTAGGCCTGTGGCTAAATTACTTGCGTACTAAAAATGAGTAATTCTGCATTTTCTCTAAAAGTATTGCAGATAGCAAATTTTTCTTAAATAACTCATTCACCTACTTTTGGGAGAGCTTCCACATGCTGAAGTTCCAGACCTGTAGGTAATTACTCACCTACTCAAAATGAGTAAATGCGAATTATCTCTAAATGTATTGCAGATAGCCAATTTTTCTCAAATAACTCATTCACCTACTTTTGGGAGAGCTTTCACTTGGTGAAGTTTCAGACCCGTAGGTAATTACTCACCTACTGAAAATGAGTAAATGCAAATTATCTCTAAAAGTATTGCAGATAGCCAATTTTTGTCAAATAACTCCTTCACCTACTTTTGGGAGACCTTTCACTTGGTGAAGTTTCAGACCCGTAGGTAATTACTCACCTACTGAAAATGAGTAAATGCAAATTATCTCTAAAAGTATTCCAGATAGCCAATTTTTGTCAAATAACTCCTTCACCTACTTTTGGGAGACCTTTCACTTGGTGAAGTTTCAGACCTGTAGCTAATTATTCACCTATTCAAAATGAGTAAATGCTAATTATCTCTAAAAGTATTCCAGATAGCCAATTTTTGTCAAATAACTCCTTCACCTACTTTTGGGAGACCTTTCACTTGGTGAAGTTTCAGACCTGTAGCTAATTATTCACCTATTCAAAATGAGTAAATGCTAATTATCTCTAAAAGTATTCCAGATAGCCAAGTTTTGTCAAATAACTCCTTCACCTACTTTTGGGAGACCTTTCACTTGGTGAAGTTTCAGACCTGTAGCTAATTATTCACCTACTCAAAATGAGTAAATGCTAATTATCTCTAAAAGTATTGCAGATAGCCAATTTTTCTCAAATAACTCATTCACCTACTTTTGGGAGAGCTTTCACTTGGTGAAGTTTCAGACCCGTAGGTAATTACTCACCTACTGAAAATGAGTAAATGCAAATTATCTCTAAAAGTATTGCAGATAGCCAATTTTTGTCAAATAACTCCTTCACCTACTTTTGGGAGACCTTTCACTTGGTGAAGTTTCAGACCCGTAGGTAATTACTCACCTACTGAAAATGAGTAAATGCAAATTATCTCTAAAAGTATTCCAGATAGCCAATTTTTGTCAAATAACTCCTTCACCTACTTTTGGGAGACCTTTCACTTGGTGAAGTTTCAGACCTGTAGCTAATTATTCACCTATTCAAAATGAGTAAATGCTAATTATCTCTAAAAGTATTCCAGATAGCCAATTTTTGTCAAATAACTCCTTCACCTACTTTTGGGAGACCTTTCACTTGGTGAAGTTTCAGACCTGTAGCTAATTATTCACCTATTCAAAATGAGTAAATGCTAATTATCTCTAAAAGTATTCCAGATAGCCAAGTTTTGTCAAATAACTCCTTCACCTACTTTTGGGAGACCTTTCACTTGGTGAAGTTTCAGACCTGTAGCTAATTATTCACCTACTCAAAATGAGTAAATGCTAATTATCTCTAAAAGTATTGCAGATAGCCAATTTTTCTCAAATAACTCATTCACCTACTTTTGGGAGAGCTTTCACTTGGTGAAGTTTCAGACCCGTAGGTAATTACTCACCTACTGAAAATGAGTAAATGCAAATTATCTCTAAAAGTATTGCAGATAGCCAATTTTTGTCAAATAACTCCTTCACCTACTTTTGGGAGACCTTTCACTTGGTGAAGTTTCAGACCCGTAGGTAATTACTCACCTACTGAAAATGAGTAAATGCAAATTATCTCTAAAAGTATTCCAGATAGCCAATTTTTGTCAAATAACTCCTTCACCTACTTTTGGGAGACCTTTCACTTGGTGAAGTTTCAGACCTGTAGCTAATTATTCACCTACTCAAAATGAGTAAATGCTAATTATCTCTAAAAGTATTCCAGATAGCCAATTTTTGTCAAATAACTCCTTCACCTACTTTTGGGAGACCTTTCACTTGGTGAAGTTTCAGACCTGTAGCTAATTATTCACCTACTCAAAATGAGTAAATGCTAATTATCTCTAAAAGTATTGCAGATATCCAATTCTTATCAAATAACTCATTCATCTACTTTTGGGAGAGCTTTCACATGGTGAAGTTCCAGACCCGTAGGTAATTACTCACCTACTGAAAATGAGTAAATTCGAATTATCTCTAAAAGTATTGTAGATAGCCAATTTTTCTCAAATAACTTATTCGCCTACTTTTGAGAGAGCTTTCACTTGGTGAAGTTTCAGACCCGTAGCTAATTATTCACCTACTCAAAATGAGTAAATGCAAATTATCTCTAGAAGTATTGCAGATAGCCAATATTTCTCAAATAACTCATTAATATGAAAACAACTTATAGGAAGTCATGGGCTGCAAATCTTTTCATGTGGTCAGATTTGACCTTGGGCCCCTCCTGCTTATTATTGGTCCTAGAGGTTTGCTATGTGAAAACGACTTATTTTCGTCTGTTTGCTAGAGACATTACAAGGGGGGTACCCCCACCAAAAGTGTGAAAATTTCAACTTTTTATCACAATTTTCTCAATGACTATTGCAGGGATTTCTCTCATATCTTGCATATATGTACTAGGCCAGAGGTAGATTCTCGTGTGTGAGTATGAGACCTGGATCTGTCTTACTTTTTTTAAAATAAATTTTTTTAATAATTTTTAATGCATTAAAATTCATGAAATCATGCACTAAATCACTTATAACTTCAAAAGTGTTGCATTTACAGCATTTTGTTAAAATATGTTGTTCAGCTACTTTTTTCATAGCTACAATATGGTGAGTAAGTTGGGTGTCTGTCTCAATAGCTAAGTGAGTAATAGCTACTTTTGGGCTTTTCAGTAACTTCCATTATGAGTAAAATCACTTGTAACTTAAAAACTATTGCATTTAGAGAATTTCGTATAAATATGTTATTCAGCTACTTTTGGGCCAGCTATAACATAGTGAAATTTCAGACCTGTAGCTCATGGCATAGCTGAGTAATAGCTACTTTTAGGTTATCACTGTTGAGTAAATCGCTTATAACTTGAAAACTATTGCATTTAGAGAATTTCGTATAAATATGTTATTCAGCTACTTTTGGGTCAGCTATAACATAGTAAAATTTCAGACCTGTAGCTCATGGCATAGCTGAGTAATAGCTACTTTTAGGTTATCACTGTTGAGTAAATCACTTATAACTTGAAAAGTGTTGCATTTAGAGCATTTTGTTAAAATATGTTATTCAGCTACTTTTTTCATAGCTACAATATGGTGAGTAAGTTGGGTGTCTGTCTCAATAGCTAAGTGAGTAATAGCTACTTTTGGGCTTTTCAGTAACTTCCATCATGAGTAAAATCACTTGTAACTTAAAAACTATTGCATTTAGAGAATTTCGTATAAATATGTTATTCAGCTACTTTTGGGCCAGCTATAACATAGTAAAATTTCAGACCTGTAGCTCATGGCATAGCTGAGTAATAGCTACTTTTAGGTTATCACTGTTGAGTAAATCACTTATAACTTGAAAACTATTGCATTTAGAGTATTTTGTTTCAATATGTTATTCACCTATTTTGGGGTCAGCTATAACATAGTGAAGTTTCAGACCTGTGGCTCATTTCATAGCTGAGTAATAGCTACTTTGAAGTTCTCACTGTTGAGTAAATCAGTTATAATTGGAAAACTATTGCATTTACAGAAATTTATGCAAATATGTTATTCAGCTACTTTTGGGTCAGCTATAACATAGTGAAATTATAGACCTATAGCTCATGGCACAACTGAGCGATAGCTATTCTCAGGTACTGACTGTTGAGTAAATCAGTTATAACTTGAAAAGTATTGCATTTGGAGTATTTTGTTAAAATATATTGTTCACCTACTTTTGGGTCAGCTATAACATAGTGAAATTACAGACCTATAGCTCATGGCATAGCGGAGCAATAGCTATTTTCAGGTTCTCACTATTGAGTAAATCAGTTGTAGCTTGAAAACTATTGCATTTACAGTAGTTTGCTTAAATATGTTGTTCACCTACTTTTGGGTTAGCTATAACATAGTAAAATTTCAGACATGTAGCTCATTGCATAACTGAGTAATAGTTCCTTTGAGGTTCTCACTGTTGAGTAAATCAGTTGTAACTTGAAAACTATTACATTTAGAGTAATTTGTTAAATATGTTATTCACAGAATTTTTGGTCAGCTATAACATAGTGAAATTGCAGACCTGTATGTCATGGCATAGCTGAGCAATAGCTACTTTCAGGTTCTCACTGTTGAGTAAATCATTGTATCCACTGGATAGCCACAGTGTGTAGAGAGAGATTTCACCATTACTGCTCTGATGAAAAAAAATATTATAGCTAGCTTTCTTAAGTTTGCAGTATATATTAATAACCATAAAATGTTGTCTGGGAATATTTTTGGCCTCATTTTGAGAAACAAGATGGCCGCCACAGGTGTTTTTTGTCAGTCATGAAAAGTGCTTATATCTCCCTTATTATTGATCCTAGAGGTTTGGGATGATAAACCAACCTGTAGGAAATCATGGGGTGGGAATCTTTTGGTGTGGTCAGATTTGACCTTCAATGACCCCTCCTTCGAGGTCAAACAAGGATAGCCAAACTTAAAAGTGCTTATAACTCGCTTATTATTGGTCCCAGAGGTTTGGGATGGTAAACAGACAGGAAATCATGGGCTGTGAATCTGTTGATATGGTCCGATTTGACCTTGGAACCCTCCTTCAAGGTCAAATGAGGATAGCGAAAATTGAAAGTGCCTACAACTTGCTTATTATTGGTGACAGAGATTTGGGATGGTTTACCATCCCATAGGAAATCATTGGCTCGGAATCTTTTGGTATGGTCAGATTTGACCTTTGGACCCCTCCTTCAAGGTCAAATGAGGACAGCCAAGCTTAAAAGTGCTTATAACTCATTTATAATTGGTCCTAGAGGTTTGGAATGGTAAACCATAGGAAATCATGGGCTGGGAATGTATTTGTGTGGTTAGATTTGACCTTGGACCCCTTCTTCAAGGTCGAACGAGGATATTGCATTTGTAGTATTTCTTTAAATATGTTTTAACCTATTTTTACACTTAAACAATTACCTTGTTATTTTCCTTCATAATACCATTTACAGGGCACAACTTTTTTATCCTTTTCTTCTGTCAGCTTCGGAATTTCTTTCGAACTTGCTGTTCAGTTACCGTTTACTGTATTTCTGTACAGCCCTTTTCCTGATAATTATTCTGTCCTCTAATCACCTTCACAAATCAAAAACACTCAGTCAGCTGACACAGTGCCCGTTCACGGGCACTCTCCTCTTGTTTAACTTATCATAGAATTCATTCAACTGTAAAAATTATCTAGAGAAAATAAAACCAACCGATCAATCATTTGAAAAGCCCTTTATGTTACCTCAGATAAAAGTGCTGACTAAATCTAGTCGGGGAAACAAGGATCTTTACAATATCTTTGTTAGAAAAGGTACAAAGCAGGCCCACAACTACACTACAAAATGGACAGGCATACTAAAAATAGATTTAGATAAAAAATATTGGACTACCGCACACAAAATTTGCTTTCATACTATATGTGATAACACTCTTATCTGGTTTCAGTATCGTGTGATCCACAGACTGCTTGGAACAAAGCAATATTTGCACAAAATTCATCATGCTGATAGTTCTTTGTGTTCACTCTATAGCAATGATCCGGAAGCCATGGTACACCTCTTTTTAGAATGTGAAATAAGTAAAATATTTTGGGAAAATGTTCAAATATGGTTAAAGAGAAAAGGAGATGTAGTTTTAAGTTTAGATCCAGTTGATATACTATTTGGAAAACAGGAAACAATTGGCTTTTACTCCCCTTGTCTTTGTCTTAATGTTATATATATTGTTGGTAAATACTACATTTATTGGTGTTCAAGAAATAAAAGAAAACCTCATATTTTTTAATTTCAAAATTACCTAAAACAAAAATATAATGAACAAGAATACCTGTCCAGGCTTGAAGTAAAACATGATAAATTTTGCAAAAAGTGGTTAGTATTTCACAATGTGTTTCAGTAACATACTTAAATGTGACTGTTGTTCATACTGTGTATGAAAAATTTCTGTTAAAACCCTGATGGAGGGTTCGAACCCTCGCCCTCCCGGGGCTTAGTTAAGTATATATAATTGTGAAAAAAGGGTCAATATAGTTTTATTATTTGTGGGGAAAAAAAAATAAGTGAGTAGTAGCTATTTTGTTATTTGTAGCAAAATAATGACAGATAAATGTGAAATATCTTAAAAAGTATTAAAGTTAGGCTATTCTTTTCAAATATGTTGTCCATATGTCTGAAAAGGTAAAAGGAAGAAATGATTCTATTTTTGGATTGTTCCGGATAACTATCTGGATCTTCTGGATCAATAAAATGTAATATTTAAAGACAGATAACTCAAAAACTTATGGACGGATTTCAATGAAATTTTCGGGATATGTTTGAAAAGGTAAAAGTAAGAAATTATACAATTTTGGGATTGATCCGGATCACGATCTGGATCTTCTGGATCCATGAAATGTAATTTTTAAAGACAGATAGATAACTCAAAAACTTATGGACGAATTTCGATGAATTTTTCAGGATATGTCTGGAAAGGTGAAAGGAAGAAATGATTCAATTTTGGGAGTGATCCGGATCACTATCTGGATCTTCTGGATCCATAAAATGTAATTTTTAAAGACAGATAACTCAAAAACCTATGGACAGATTTCGATGAAATTTTCAGGATATGTCTGAAAAGGTGAGAGGAAGAAATGATTCAATTTTTGGAGTGATCCGGAACACTGTCTGGATCTTCTGGATCAATGAAATGTAATTTTTAAAGACAGATAATTCAAAAACTTATGGACGGGTTTCGATGACATTTTCAGGATATGTCTGAAAAGGTAAAAGGAAGAAATGATTCAATTTTTGGAGTGATCCGGATCACTGTCTGGATCTTCTGGATCCATGAAATGTGATTTTTAAAGACAGATAACTCAAAAACGTATGGATGGATTTTGATATAATTTTCAGGATATGTCTGGAAAGGTAAAAGGAAGAAATGTTTCAATTTTGGAGTGATCCGGATCACTGTCTGGATCTTCTGGATCCATGAAATATAATTTTTAAAGACAGATAACTTAAAAACTTATGGACTGATTTTGAGCAAATTTTCAGGATATGCAAGATAGAGCAATTTCACCTACTATTGGGTGATGTACCACATGGTGAAGAAGATCTATAGCTTTTTGAACAGCTGAGTCAGAGCTACTAAAATGGATGAACGTCTTTTATCTCTAAAAGTGTTGCTGATATGTTATTTCTTCAAAATAAGTAATTCACCTACTATTGAGTCTTTTATCTGTAAAAGTATTGCAGATGGGCAATTTCTTCTAAATAAGTCATTCACCTACTTTTGGGTGATCTGCCACATAGTGAAGTTGCACGACTGTAGCTGTTTGCATAACTGAGTAATAGCTACTAAAATGAGTATATTATCTCCCGCCCAGCTCGCCGGCGGGAGATTATAATTTGCACCATGTGTGTGCGTGCGTGTGTGCGTGCGTGCGTGCGTGCATAGGTCATGCAATTTTCTCTGAAACTACTACAGTTACACATTTTTGGTAAATTACTTGTCCTAATGAATTTTTACGCTCTTCAAATTTTTTTTGGTTTGGTGAACTTTGGCCTACTTTTGAGTGAGTAATAGCACTTTTACCTAATATAATTATATGGCTTATAACTCTCAAACTATTGCATTTAGAGTATTTTGTTGCAATATGTTGTTCAGCTACTTTCTCCACAGCTAAAACAGGGTCAGTAGTTTGGAAGTGTATCTCCATATCTAAGTGAGTAATAGCTACTTTGTCACTTTTTAATGATAACCATAATGAGTAAATGGCTTATATCTTCAAAAGTATTGCAGCTACATAATTTCTCTCAAATATGTTGTTCATCTACCTTTTTGTGAACTGTAACATATTGAAGTTTCACAACTGTTGCTCAATGCACAAGTGAGTAATGGCTACTTTATTGCTACTTTTAGTGAAAATGTGAAAAATCACAAATATCTCGCAAACCATAAGGGATAGAGCAATTTCGAGCGAATTTTTGACCCACAGGGTGGTACAACAATGTCCTATGCTAAGGGTATTGGTGAACTTTGGCCTACTTTTGAGTGAGTAATAGCACTTTTACCTAATATAATTATATGGCTTATAACTCTCAAACTATTGCATTTAGAGTATTTTGTTGCATTATGTTGTTCAGCTACTTTCTCCACAGCTACAACATGGTCGGTAGTTTGGAAGTGTATCTCCATAGCTAAGTGAGTAATAGCTACTTTGTCAATTTTTAATGATAACCATAATGAGTAAATGGCTTATACCTTCAAAAGTATTGCAGCTACATAATTTCTCTCAAATATGTTGTTCATCTACCTTTTTGTGAACTGTAACATATTGAAGTTTCACAAGTGTTGCTGAATGCACAAGTGAGTAATGGCTACTTTATTGCTACTTTTAGTGAAAATTTGAAAAATCACAAATATCTTGCAAACCGTAAGGGATAGAGCAATTTTGAGCGAATTTTTGACCCACCGGGTGGTACAACAATGTCCTATGCTAAGGGGATTGATGAACTTTGGCCTACTTTTGAGTGAGTAATAGCACTTTTACCTAATATAATTATATGGCTTATAACTCTCAAACTATTGCATTTAGAGTATTTTGTTGCAATATGTTGTTCAGCTACTTTCTCCACAGCTACAACATGGTCAGTAGTTTGGAAGTGTATCTCCATAGCTAAGTGAGTAATAGCTACTTTGTCACTTTTTAATGATAACCATAATGAGTAAATGGCTTATATCTTCAAAAGTATTGCAGCTACACAATTTCTCTCAAATATGTTGTTCATCTACTTTTTTGTGAACTGTAACATATTGAAGTTTCACAACTGTTGCTCAATGTACAAGTGAGTAATGGCTACTTTATTGCTACTTTTAGTGAAAATGTGAAAAATCACAAATATCTCACAAACCGTAAGAGATAGAGCAATTTTGAGCGAATTTTTGACCCACAGGGTGGTACAACAATGTCCTATGCTAAGGGGATTGGTGAACTTTGGCCTACTTTTGAGTGAGTAATAGCACTTTTACCTAATGTAATTATATGGCTTATAACTCTCAAACTATTGCATTTAGAGTATTTTGTTGCAATCTGTTGTTCAGCTACTTTCTCCACAGCTACAACGTGGTCAGTAGTTTGGAAGTGTATCTCCATAGCTAAGTGAGTAATAGCTACTTTGTCAATTTTTAATGATAACCATAATGAGTAAATGGCTTATATCTTCAAAAGTATTGCAGCTACATAATTTCTCTCAAATATGTTGTTCATCTACTTTTTGTGAACTGTAACATATTGAAGTTTCACAACTGTTGCTCAATGTACAAGTGAGTAATGGCTATTTTATAGCGAAATACCCTTACCATTTCCTAACAATAGCTATTTGTTGGAGCCATCGAACCCAATGGCCAACGCAGAGATGCGATTTTAAGGTTTTATAACAACCTTAACCAAGCCATTGGGTTACAGTAGTCCGTCCTCCCGCCAAATAGGTCACATGACCACATTGTTTACTTCATTATTTTTGTTGGCCATCAACAGTAGAGACGTGTTTTGAAAATCTTGGGAAGTTATTTCCATATTTGCAGGGATTATTTCATTTTTTATTGAGTTTTTGAATCATGGCGAACAATAAGGATTCATCAGATTCTAAGACCAAAAAATCCAGTTTTTGTGGACATATTATGTTGGGTTTTGATACCCACAGATATTGCTTCAAATGCCGGGAATCTGGCAAGGGTGATGATCTTTGCACACTTAAGAAAGACTATCTTCTGTGTATTGCTTTTTCCGAAGAGCAGAAGTGTAAACTCGCTGAGAAGCTTTCTAAGGGTAAGAAATCTTTAAAAGAATCAACCTTACAAAAGGAAAAAGAGAAAATAGATGATTCCATATTGGATGAGGAAGACAGTTCGGTTGGAATGTCTTCTCATTCTGTGGTCGCTGGCCAGTCGTCAGGTTCAAATAGCCAGGCTTTGGCAGCGATCCTCTCACAGCTTACAACCCTAACGAACAGAATTACTGCGATAGAAAACAAGGATTCCCCTGCGGAGGCGGACATCTTGGTTTCTAGGAAAGCTACGGGAAGGACGAGTACCCAATGCAAGAGGAGATCTACGTCCACTGCATTTTCTTCCGAAGAGGCACATTCAAAACGACCTGCGGAGGAAAATCCCTCTACGTCTGGGACTGTCGACAGTCGAGTTTCGATACCTGCTAAAAGAGTGAGGGTAGATTTGTCAGATGACGGGGAATACGATTCCTCTCAAGAAGACAAACAACCAGTTCCTTCTTATTCAGATACCCTTTTTGCTATCAAAAAATGGTTGGATATTGCTATCACTGAGACTGATACAATTATAGCCCCTTCAGTGTTTTCACAAGCTTCAAAGCTGAAGAAGTCTGCAGAAGTTTCCTTGGCTTTACCACCAGCTGAGAATATGGTTAGTTTGTGGAATTTCAAGGAGTATGAGGCTTCGGGTGTTTCAAAGGAACATGATTCCTTGAAAACCAAGTCTTCCAGGAGGAATCCTTTGCCAAAGGGTCAATTTTTGAGCTTTGATAGACCACCCATGAAGTGGTATAACATTTCACCTCAACCTCATGCAGTGGCAGCTCCCAAGTTACAGGATGCATTCAGGAATATTACCTCAGCTCAGTTTCAAATGCCTTCTGCCATTTCAACACCTTGGAAGCAGTTTACTCTCTGGGAGACTGTAAACAGGGAGAATATCAATGTCCTGAATCATATTTTTTGGTTCAATTCAGCCAATTGCAAGGCCACAGAAGAGATGGAGAGGCAGTTTGCTATTATAAAATCTGCTGAGAGTGAGACAGATTTTAACAATGCTCTGGAATATGTACAGGAGTGTCTGCAGTTACAGGCTTCAGTCAACCAGTCTTTGGGGAAGTCCTTGGATTCTTTGCTTGGTAGTTCCATGACCATGTCAGCAAACATGTTACTGAGCAGGAGAGACAATTACTTGAAAAACTGTTCAAAGGATGTCACTGAGGATGACATTAGCAGATTAAGAAATGCTCCTTTTACTTCTAATGAAGTGTTTCCAGTGGATATGCTCTCTGAGGTTCAGAAAAACTTGTGAGTCTCATGTGAATAGGGACTCCAGAAGTAGGGATTCTAGGAAGGAGCACACTTCGAGACATGAGGACAAGAGAGATAACAGGTCTCAGAATAGATGTTTTCGACCCTACCATGACAACTCTTCATCAACCTCAACAAAAAGCAGTGTCTCCTCTTCAGTTGGGAATAGAGGAAGAGGTTCCTTCTCCTCTAGGCCTTTCAGAGGCAGGGGTGGCAGGAGGAAGTGATTGTCTGTGCCCAGGAGGCCGTCTGTCCAGTTTTTGGCAGGTATGGGAGACCAGAAAAGCTCATCCAAGGGTTGTGACCATTTTGAAGGAGGGTTATTGTCTGAATTTCAGAAATCAACCTCCATTGACAAAGGTTCCTCTAATAAGGAGCAAATATTTGAACCGGGAGAAGCAACAGTTTTTGATAAAGACGGTTTATCAAATGATCGACAAAAGAGCGATAACTCCAGTTCAAAAGGTCACATCCCTGGGATTTTACAGTCGTTTGTTTCTTGTTCCCAAGCCAGGAAAGAAATGGCGACCAGTAATAGATTTGAGTGTGGTAAACAAATATTTGCATATTCCGACTTTCAAGATGGAAACTGCCGAAAATATTCGACATTCGCTTCAGCAAGGCGAGTGGGTAACCTCACTCGACCTCACAGATGCATATTTTCACATACCAATTCACCCACGGTTTCAAAAGTATCTTCGCTTCAATGTAGGCGACAGATCCTACCAGTTCACTGCCTTGCCCTTCGGAATCGCTACGGCTCCACTCGAGTTCACCATGGTAGCAAAAGAGGTGAAACTGATGGCTCTTGCAGAAGGCATCAGGATTCACCAGTATATAGACGATTGGCTAATGAGAGCAGAAACAAAACAGCAATGTCAAGAGAATACCCACAGGTTGATTCATCTTGTGCAGAACTTGGGTTGGATCATAAATTTCGAAAAATCTGATTTAATTCCAACTCAAGAAATCGAATTTTTGGGTTACAAATTCAACCTCAGGGTAGGGTTAGTCTTTCCAACTCAAAGGAAAATCGATCGTCTTCTGGAAAAAACAGTTTCCATGTTGGAATCTCATCAAACATCTCCAAGGAAGCTCATGTCACTAATTGGGAGCATGGCTTCAATGGAGAAGACAATACCATTGGGTCGTCTGCATATGAGGCCACTACAATGGTATCTGAAGACACACTGGAGGTATCCCCAGTCTCTGGATATCCCAGTACCTGTGTCCCAGGTTCTCAAACAGCATCCCCAGTGGTGGACCAATCTTTCGAACTTGAGGAGGGGTTCCCCACTTCATCAGAAGGAGCACAATCTCCTTCTATTCACAGATGCTTCCCTAAAAGGCTGGGGTGCTCACTTAAAGCATCACACAGCCAGTGGTCTGTGGAATCAGGTGGAGTCAAGGCTTCACATAAACATTCTAGAGTTAAAAGCAGTGTTTCTAGCTTTAAAATCATTCGAAAATCATCTTCTAAATCAAAATCTGCTGATTTCCACAGACAATTCGTCAGTGGTTGCCTATCTCAACAAGCAGGGAGGTACCCACTCTCAGGAGATGTGTGCACTAATCTGGAGAACCATGGCTTGGACGAATGCCAGGGGAATCCAGATTCGGGCAAAACATATTCCAGGGAATCTCAATGTGTTAGCAGATTCCTTATCAAGAAAGGACAAGGTGATTCAGACCGAATGGGCATTGAATCATCAAGTATTCAATCAGATCTGCCATTGTTGGCATCAACCAATGGTAGATTTGTTTGCAACAAAGTTGAATCACAAGCTGCCAATGTATGTGTCTCCTGTCCCCGACAGTCGGGCTTGGGAAACAGATGCATTGAACATCTCTTGGGAGGGTCTGGACGCTTATGTGTTTTGTCCAGTGGCTCTCATTCCTCAGGTGATTCAAAAGATGACCACTTACAGGTGCAGAATCATCATGATTGCACCAGGGTGGCCAGGTATGTCTTGGTTTTGGGATCTGGTGGATCTGTCCACAAGGCTCCCTCTGAGACTTCCCCTGTGGGTGGATCTGTTGACTCAGCCTTTCAGCAACAGACTTCACAACAATTTGACTTACCTGAATCTTCATGCTTGGCATCTGGAGTCAGTCATGAATATTCAGAAAGATTCTCAGAGGAGGTGGCGAAGCGAATTAAGGAGCCTCAGAGACACTCCTCAAGGAGAATCTATGAATCAAGGTGGTCCATTTTTGGGAAGTGGTGTGAAGAGAATCAGGTGGATGTCTCCAATCTCACTATTCCAGATGTAGCGAATTTTCTTAACTGTTTGTTTAAGGAAAGAAATCTCAAGCCATCTACCATTGCTGGCTATAGAACAGCTATTGCAGATGGTTTGGGTGTGAAAGGGGAGCAGATCTCTAAAAGTCTTGAGCTGAATAGACTGTTAGCAAGCTTTTATAGAGACAAGCCAGTGGTGAATAGGTCTATACCTTCTTGGGATTTGGCTTTGGTACTCCATGCACTGACAAAACAACCTTTTGAACCCTTGGGGAAAGCTTCTTTGAAGTTACTAACCTTTAAGACAGTTTTTCTTTTGACTTTGGCATCGGGCAAAACGAGAAGTGAAGTTCATGCTTGGACTCATTCATCTCTCAGTTATAAGGAGAATTGGTCACAAGTTACTTTGGCCCCATCAACTGCCTTTTTGGCAAAGAACCAGTTGGCTTCAGATGGGCCTGCTGCAATTAAGCCAGTGGTCATTCCAGCATTGAAACCTCAGTTAGACAGAAGTTTGACTCAAGATAGATCTCTTTGTCCTGTGAGAGCTTTGAAATACTACCTGGACAGGACAAAAGATTTGAGGAAGAATAAGAATCTTTTGTTTGTAGCTATTAAGGAGGGCTTTACTAGAGATATTTCCAGGGCAACTATCTCATCTTGGTTGAAACAGACTATCCTTTTGGCTTATGAGAGTTCAGATTCTGAGTCTCAACAGCTACATCAGGTGAAAGCTCATGATGTCCGTTCAATGGCTGCATCTTTGGCATTTAGAGGAGGGATTTCCTTGAATGAGATCCTTGAGGCTTGTTTTTGGAAGTCTCACAATACATTCACCAATTTCTATCTGAAGGACCTCTGTTGGCATAATGGTCAGATTTTGAAATTGGGCCCTATAGTATCTGCTCAGCATGTGATAGATTTATAACTAGGTACTGAATTGTATGTTATATTTCTATGTTTCATATGGTATTGATTTTTGTATTTTGTATGTTTTGATTGTGAATACATTGTATTTTCATGTATTTACAGGATGGATGGCTGTAGCACCTGTAAAGTGTACAGTATTGTTTAGCTTGAGCCTCACTTGGAGTTTATGATGCGTCAGCTGATATTGGTGCCAAGTGGGGTTTGACCTGTTGTTGCTTTCAAGTTGAAATTGAAGTTTTGTTTGTGTTATACTTCTTGTACATTGGATGGAATTATACATTGTGAGATCGACCACATTCTGCCTTTATTTTAATGTATGTTGAATGTTAGGTGTTGACAGGTTAACGTTTATGTGTTTTAATCATGTTAAACGCACTGTTAAACGTTAAATGTTGGAGTTTATGTGTTCATGTTGCATGTAGAACTCACATGGTTGCTCTGTTACAGTTTCTCACAGTGTTTTCTTCTGGTTGTGGAAGTAGGGCAGGTGGAGGAAGTTGCAAAAAGTAATTCCCTCCGTCCTACAAGGCTGAATTCAGCTATTGTTAGGAAATGGTAAGGGTATTTCGCTATAAAATTGGAAAATTTTATAGTAATTTGAATTTTTATTAGAAATACTTACCATTTCCTAACACTCAAATTTCCCTCCCGCCTCCCCGCAAGTCATACTTTTACTTGCAACAAAAATAATGAAGTAAACAATGTGGTCATGTGACGTATTTGGCGGGAGGACGGACTACTGTAACCCAATGGCTTGGTTAAGGTTGTTAGAAAACCTTAAAATCGCATCTCTGCGTTGGCCATTGGGTTGGATGGCTCCAACAAATAGCTATTGTTAGGAAATGGTAAGTATTTCTAATAAAAATTCAAATTACTATAAAATTTTCCAACTTTATTGCTACTTTTAGTGAAGATGTGAAAAATCACAAATATCTCGCAAACCGTAAGAGATAGAGCAATTTCGAGCGAATTTTTGACCCACAGGGCGGTACAACAATGTCCTATGCTAAGGGGATTGGTGAACTTTGGCCTACTTTTGAGTGAGTAATAGCACTTTACCTAATGTAATTATATGGCTTATAACTCTCAAACTATTACATTTACAGTATTTTGTTGCAATATTTTGTTCAACTACTTTCTCCACAGCTACAACATGGTCGGTAGTTTGGAAGTGTATCTCCATAGCTAAGTGAGTAATAGCTACTTTTTCAATTTTTAATGATAACCGTAATGAGTAAATGGCTTATATCTTCAAAAGTATTGCAGCTACACAATTTCTCTCAAATATGATGTTCATCAACTTTTTTGTCAACTGTAACATATTGAAGTTTCACAACTGTTGCCCAGTGTACAAGTGAGTAATGGCTACTTTATTGCTACTTTTAGTGAAAATGTGAAAAATCACAAATATCTCGCAAACTGTAAGAGATAGAGCAATTTCGAGCGAATGTTTGACCCATGTTGTTCATCTATTTTTTACCTGACAGCCCATGGTGTCCGGATGGGCGGGTGGGCGCGCAGGCGGCGGGAAAAAGTTTGTCCAGACTGTATCTCACAAACCGTAAGGTGTAGGGAGTTGGTACTTGGTAGGGACATTCGTTATGATGTGTAGGTGTGCAACGTCATGGTCTGACCCTGACTTGACCTTTGACGTTGCCGCAGTGACCTTGAGTTTGAAGATCTTGTCCAAGCTATATCTCGGAAACCGTAAGGTGTAGGAAGTTGATACTTGGTAGGAACATTGGTTAGGGGATGTAGGTGTGCAACGTCATGGTCTGACCTTGATTTGACCCTTGACCTGGCCGTAGTGACCTTGACCTATAAAATCTTGTCTGTGCTATGTAATGCTCGGCAGGAGATACACACCGCGGCAGTGGTCTTGTTCCATTTATCTTTAAAAGTATTTTAGATAGGCAATTTCTTCTAAATACGTCATTCGCCTACTTTTGGGTGAGCTACCACATAGTGAAGTTGCACAACTGTGGCTCTTCTGCATGGCTGAGTAACAGCTACTAACATGAGTAAATTCCTTTTATCTTTAAAAGTATTGCACATAGACAATTTCCTCTAAGTAAGTCCTTCACCTACTTTTGGGCAAGTTGCAGAACTGTAGCTCTTTGGATGGCAGAGTAAGAGCCACTAAAATGAGCAAATGTCTTTTATCTCTAAAAGTGTTACAGATAGGCAATTTCTTCTAAATATGTCCTTCACCTACTTTGGGTTGATCTACTACATAGTAAAGTTGCAGAACTGTAGCTATTTGGATGGCAGAGTAATAGCTACTAAAATGAGCAAAAGTCTTTTATCTTTAAAAGTATAGAATTCAAACATTAAAGTGCCTCTTGCTTGTTGTCACTTCTACATGTGCCTCCATCTCACAAGAAAATTTATATTCCACTATCTTTAGTACATCTAATTAATACGGCAGGAGATAATTGCATGCGTCAGAATGCTTGTTTCTAACGTATGGTGAGACCGGTAGGGCGCCGGACAAATGCATATGTCCACTAGGTAAGGTATTAACTTACAAAAATTTAATTTACTATTAAAATTTAATTTACTATTAAATTTTTCATTATGTGTATATATGTTGGGATTTTGTACAAGTTATAACTTGTACGGCTGAGTTGTACAAGTTATAACTTGTACAAAATCATTTTCAAATTTTCAGCTGTATAAGTTACAACTTGTACAATATTTTGTGCAGGTTATAACTTGTACAAAATCCCATTTTATTGCACTACAATAGCTTACCATGTGGAACTGAATGCTATCTCAGATGGCCACGGCATCATGACCAACGTCCAAGAAAAATGGACGTATACTAGCGTGATGCCTATATCTTGAGGTGACCCGGAAGTAAATTGCCGCTTACACAGGTTCAGTATGTTATTGAAGCATGAAAATTGAGTTTATAGCTTCAATTTATTTAGTTGGATTTAAACGTCGCTTTCAACACTGTACAGGTCAAATCACAATGGGTAGTTTTATGGGCAGAGGAAACCAGTACATACAGTTGGTCAAGGTTCTGTGCTGTAAACTGCCGACCAAGAGCAAGCAAGTACCAGCTTTCCCACCGGAGGTTGGGCTGGGAACTGAACCCCGATCTCAGAGGTGGAGGGCGTGAGTGTTACCACTATAGCTTCAAAAGTTAATCAGTGTGTTAAGGGTACATTAAATTCAGCCAAATTAGGTGTCTTTGTTATGCTGTATACAGGCAGAAGAAATTTGTAAACTGTCAAAATTTTTGGATTTAGAGCTTGGAATGTTTTGGGAGGTGAAAGGAAATCATGGCCTGGGATTCCAAGTATACCATCAAGTCTGACCCCCCACCCCCACCCCTCGACCCCACAATGTCAAACTGGGGTCATAAAGTGGTATTTCTGATATCTTACAGTGTATCTGCAAAAATATGAACTGAAATTAATTAAGCGTCCCTGAAAGGGCGCTTATTTGTTTTTGCCTCAGTTTCCTTGCCGCCGCCGCCGCATTATGGTCGCCCTTGAATATCTCCCTTATTATTAGAAGGTTTCAAACCATATTTGGCAGTTATATACCTTAGGCATGGGAAAATTTTTCTGCATGCTTAAATTTGACCTTTGACCTTTATGAAGGTCACATGATCAAAAACTATTTTTTGAAGTACACCCCCCCCGTCATCACAGTTCAGGAAAAACTACTTGCTACAGAGCCGTATAATTTGACACACCTGTTCATACTATCGAAAACACGAGCTGATTAGATTTTGGGAGCAATCCCTTGAAAAATGTCTCATTTATGAGTGATTTTCTGACACCTTCCAATCTGAAAGCCTTAAATTTAGGCCAACCCCCCTATTATCTTCTTAAGTATTGCATTTAGAGCTATAAAATGTATTGGGAGGTAATAGGAAACCATATGTGGAGAGTCTAAATAGCCGGTCAGTTTTACCCCACGGCCCCCCTTATGGGTCAAACTGGGGTAAAAAAATTAGCTGATTTTGAGTTTTTGCCTTATATCTCCTTTATTGTTGCTTTTATAGCTTCAGAATGTATTAAGAGGTATTGGGAAAGCTTATATGGAGAGTCTAAATAGCCGGTCAGTTTTACCCCCCGACCCCCCCTTATGGGTCAAACTGGGGTCATAAAATAGCCGATTTTGAGTTTTTGCCTTTATCTCCTTTATTGTTGCTTTTAGAGCTTCAGAATATATTAAGAGGTATTGGGAAAGCATATGTGGAGAGTCTAAATAGCCGGTCAGTTTTACCCTCTGGCCCCCCCTTATGGGTCAAACTGGGGTCATAAAATAGCTGATTTTGAGTTTTTGCCTTATATCTCCTATATTGTTGCTTTTATAGCTTCAGAATGTATTAAGAGGTATTGGGAAAGCATATATGGAGAGTCTAAATAGCCGGTCAGTTTTACCCCCGACCCCCCCTTATGGGTCAAACTGGGGTAATAAAATAGCCGATTTTGAGTTTTGCCTTTATCTCCTTTATTGTTGCTTTTATAGCTTCAGAATATATTAAGAGGTATTGGGAAAGCATACGGTGCAGCTTTGTGCATTCTTAGCTTTACAGCATGCTTATTAAAACCACAAAGCATTTTAAACTTTAAGGGACGCTTCGCTTTTGTTAGCAAAAGCATTCCTCCAGTTGAATTAGTCTTCGAACCTACTGATATGAATTTTTGTCCCATTCTTACCACCAAGGGCCAACAGCTCCAGTGCTGCCCTCGGCAGCTACTGTCCCAGGACTGCCCCCACATTTCAAAAATTCTAGAATCAACACTGAGGGTACAAATTCAAAATTGGCCTCATTACATACAAAATTCTAAACCAAGGTCAACCAGCTTACCGAAGTGAATTAATTCATCCCTACACCTTCTCCAAAAAACACAAGACGCAGCAACCTAAACTTAAGTTCCTTCACATCCCCACCCTTGATCGCACAGTTCACAAATCAAACAAACACTTTTCAAATACTTTCAGTCACTATGCCCCTGTTCTTTGGAACTCTTCCAAATAAGAAACAGTTTATTTGTCATATCCTTCAGGAAACACCTGAAAACTCACCGGTCTCCATCCCTTTGGTCAACTTCGGATTATTGACCTTGACCGCCCCTCGATTATCCATATGACAAATGTATTTGTTACTATAGCACACTGAGTTCCCCTTTGTGGGAAGATATTGCACCTGCAGAGCAGTAGATTAGATTAGATTTACCTCGGAAATGGTTTCGATATCGAGTGATTTCAACAAAATGTTTGGTCTGCAGGGTATGTGCAGCCATCTGACACTCTTTCAAGAAAGCTGCGCATTGCTGTGCAAAACAATTTCCCTTTCTCATACGAAAGAACACTTTAATTATTTGTGCTTAAGGGGGAGTCAGTTCATCTTTTTCGTTTGGCGTGTGTAGTGTGTAGACGTGTTTTTGACAAGCTCCAGCAGTTTGAAGAAAAAATGTTGAATACTACACATTTTCAACTTTTTGTAGTGTAAAAGTGACCCTTTATACAAAAGAAGACGTTTCTTATGGGCGATTTACATCCCTGCCTAGCAAATGTAGATAGCCTCTTCAACAACTAATTGCACGACAACAAAGTAGAAGTATCTACAGAGAAATTGCTTCTACAAGAATTGAACTCAGAAGAGTCGAGTAACAACCTTGGGTTAGTGAAAGACAAGAAGCATGTAAAGAGTTCAGAAGAGTCGAGTAGCATCCTATAGGTAGCGAAAGACAGGAAGTCTCAGAGAACACCAGACACTGCCCAAGAACTCAGAAGAATCAAGTAGCAAACTTAGTTACCAAAAGACAAAAAGACTAATAATAGTTCAGAAGGGTAGAGTTAAGCACCCTTGGAGTAGTGAAAGACAGGAAGCCTCAGAGAGCACCAAACACAAGCCAGTTACAGAGCCTACCGGCCGGATGCCAGCTATACAGCCTTCATTGAACAGTTTGCTTCACACCAGCCGGTTACAGAGTCTATCGACCTAGTCCATTCAACTGTTTGAGAATTCTAGGTGGACACGAAATTTTCCACAGGGAAATTGCTTCAATTGGTTACAGAGCCTACCAACCGGGTGCCGGTTACACAGCCATCATTGAACAGTTTGCTTCAGCCTACCTGGTTACAGAGGCTCCCGACCTGGCACCAGGTTCAATTGCTGTCGGAAAGCTTCTGGTTACAGAGAAATTCCAATCTACAAAAATAGCTGGACTGACCTGGGCTCTCTCAAAACATTGGTTAAATCCCAACTTCTGAACCAGCCAACAGGTCGGTAGAAGACCCACATGAGGTGATCCAACCAATTGCTGTCTGAAAATTTGTTGGTTACAAAGAAATCCCGGACTACCGGACCGGCAGATCTGCCTGGGTGTCAGAAAACTTGCAACTTTAGATAAGTCTTCTCCTGCAAAGAAGAAATTTCCAATCACCCAGTTCTGTCAGCTCCAGTGATGTTTTCAGCTCTGTGGAGCCACCAGATACCGGTTACAGAGGTTTGCTTCACCTGCACCAGTTGGGACCTGGTACAGGACAGGTCTACAGGACTGGTTAACAGACCGGTAGAAGGTTTAAGGGGTCCAAGTAGCTGGTTAGGTAGACCAATTGTTGCCTCAACAAATTGGTTACAGAGAAACTCTTAGACCACTCACTTGTCCTGTTGAGATGACAGTGTCTCAAGCTACCTGACCAGTCAGCCAGCAAAGACCTGTGCAACATCTACCAGTCAGTCTTCCCTTATCAGACCTCACACCAGCCAGTTACCAGTGCCGGACTCAACCGGACAGGGCAATCTGGCTACAGTCAGCCAGAAATCTGCTGTATCAGTAGCTGTAGAGGTTCACTAAGTTTTTGTAACTGGCTCCAGTGAAATGCCGGTGACCCAAGCTCCTAGACTGGCCATCCAACATACTTTTACCCAGTCTGTGACCTATGTCAGCTGACACCAGGGGCCAGAGTTTGGAAGCTCAGCTTTCCCCTCAAGATGATACCCCTTTTGCCAGTTTTCAAAACGCAAGCAATGGGAAAAAATATCTATTAATCAGACCAGGGGTCACAGTTTCTTATAAATGACAATTACTATTTCCACAGTGGGGTTGTGTAGAAATGTCCTAAAGAACAGAGATCCATTTGGATGGTGTTTTCCTCGGTGGATCAGTGGGGTTCTGTCTAGCCTGTTAACAGTGTTTACACTGTTTCTTGGCTCAGACCTTCCTGTTCAAAAAAAAAAAAAGAAAAAAAAAATATTTGGGCCACCCTAGGGGCCAGCCCCAAGTTTATAAGAATCTTCCAGGAAGGCTACACCCTCTCCTTCCGGAAACAACCAATATGACCAGGTCTCCAGGCAGAAGTGGCTCACCCCGTTCAACCAACCAGGAAGTACCAGCATTTTTCACGTCCAGGGCCTTCCGTGCAAGTTCAAGCACGCCCCTTTGGTCGCTTCACAGCACCCAGGGTGTCTTTTCCTGGTGGTGGCTGAGGAGTTCTAACTATGGCATTACAGGGCATAATAATCCACCAGTATGACTGGTTGGTCAAATCCAGGTCACACCAAGCCTGTCTCCAGCATACACAATCTCTAGTAGCTCTGTTTCAGGAGTAAGTTTGAATGGTAAACATGTAAAAAAAAATGGACCTTTGACTTGTTAGGCTGCCAGTTCAGTCTGAAAGAGGGCAAGGTCAGATCCGCCCTAGAGCATTGGTAGACCGTAATTGCAAAATCCAGGAACTTCTCTCCGGACTGACATGCCCAGTCTGGCAGCTGATGCCCATGATAGGATTACTGACAGCCATAGAGAAGCAGGTCCACATAGGTTGCCTCCACACTAGGTCGATACAGTGGCGCTTGAAGAACAGCTGGAGGGTACCAGAATCACTGGAAAAGGGGATCCCCGTTCTCAGTTCACTGCACCCCCATTTAAAATGGTGGCTGCAGGAAGACAGTGTGCTGCGGGGTCAAAATTTACACCCACTAAAGATGCTCTGCAAATCTTTACAGATGCATAAAGAAACGTGGGGCACTCACGTAGGGGAACACACTGCAAGGGCAACCTTGTCCCTTCCAGAAGCAAGTTACACATAAACTGCCTGGAACTAAAAGTCGTCTTCCTGGCCCTAAAGGAGTTCCCAGACCTCTGCTTGAACAACATAGTACTTATAGCTACAGACAACACCACAGTGGTTGCCTACATAAACAAGGAGGGGGGGGGGGGGGGAGGTAAAGTCGGACCCTCAGTGTGCCCCTTGTGGATAATCCTGACCTGGTGTTCCGAAAAACAGTTTATTCTCAAAGCCCGACACATTCTAGGCCGGCTAAATGTGGTAGCAGACAAGCTATCCAGACTAGGCCAGACCATTCAGAGTGGTTTCTCCTCCCAGAGGTCTTCCAGTCAATATGCAACAGGTGGTACCAACCTCAGATAGATTTGTTTACTACATTTTTCAACAACAAACTGGCTTAATTTGTGCCACTAGTTCTGGATCCCTTAGCCTGGGCAGTCGATGCACTCAGTCTTCCATGGGAGGATCTTGATCCATATGCCTTCCCACCAGTACCCATCTTGGGCAAGTGGTGGAGAAGTTGCGGGACTACCCGTGCAGGAGAATCATTCTGATTGCTCCGGGGTGGCCCAACATGCTTTGGTTCTGGGAGCTAGTGACCATGTCCAACCAGATCGCACTGTGCCTGCCTAACCTGCCCACCAACCAAGCAGTAGTTATTCAGCAATTGTCCATTGGATAGGATGGATTAATGCAATAAAATTGCAAATTTAATAAGTAAATTAAAGTTTTATACCCTATCCAATGGACAGACAAGGCCCTCCCAACCGGCCACGCTATCAGCGTACTAGGTTTAGACAACGAAAAAGATGCGATGACGTCAGCATGTCTAGACAGGAAGGAAGTGCGGTGCCCCGTCTAGCGAATGTACACTCCATGACCGGTCCTGTCGGTATTATATACAGGACACTTTTTCTGTCGTTTGGCGGGACCGGTCTCACTTTTAAATTTGAAATTTCTCTCATTTTGCAGTATATCTAGACAAGAATTAGCTGGAATGCTATAAAACTTTCTTATAACCACTGATCTGGCGGATACTTTGGTTTAGCTTTCACTATGCCGCTGCCGATGTTAAAGTACCTTTACCTCCCTTAATATTGGTCGTAGAAGTCTGGCATGTTAAGCTGTCCTATGGGAAATCATGGGCTGGGAATCTTTTGATGTAGTCAGATTTCACCTTGGGCCCCTTCTTCAAGGTTAAACAAGGATAGCCAAACTTATGAGTGCTTGTATCTTGCTTATCATTTGTCCTAAAGTTTTGGGATGTGAAACCAACCTATAGGAAATCATGGGCTGGGAGTCTTCTAATGTGGTCAGATTTCTTTGTCTAGGTTGGTCAGGTTTTGACATTGTTGCAAAACTTCTGAAATATTCCAAATTTTTGTATGGGAAACACAAAACGTGTCTGTTTGAATAAAACAAAAGTGACTTTTGGGTACTTATGCAACATCGTAAGGGTGTATACTACAGATAAATGTGTACTTATACTCATATATTGATATATATTGATCTATGGTTTGAATGAGACATTACATCTCCAGATTTTTACAATATTGCATTTTTTTCTCATTCTGCGGCAAGTGTGTCTACTATATTCAATCTTGAGTATGCCTGTTTATGTCGCATCAAACCGACAAGTTTCCTTAACCCTATAGTACATACCATGCCATGTATTTCCAGACATCCAGGGCAAGTGCAATTGTAGTGGGTGAGAAGTACATCTATATTGGTTGTGCTGACGGTTTGGTTCGTATATTCAGCTGCCTCACGCTTCATTATATAGCCTCCCTGCCAAGACCTCACCACCTTGGAATTGATGTGTCTGTAGGATTAGATCCCAGGTTTGCAATTTGTCTTTTGTATTGTGAAAATAAAGTGTTAAAATGTTGAAAGTTTCATCTGTTCTTTATATTAGAATTGATCTTGCTGGGAAATACTTTGTATTGTGTTAGTACATCTTAAATAGTGGACAAGTTATATATGTCATGCTGCTGGTCTCATTAATCATTAGGAAAAAACTTCAGGAGCAGGGCTGAGACCTGGAATGGTGGTGTTATCGCTAGATGGAGCAACAGATTTCTTTGTAGACAAGCCGAGGCCAAATCTTAGATCAGAGCACACTGAACATATGTTTCAAGACAGAAACTTTCAAGATTGAAACTACTTGAATGAAACAGCAATTTGCCAAAAATAATCGAAACTTTCTACAATAGGAAGCCATGGTGGCTGGCATGAATGGCTGCTGAACTCAGACTGCAGCCCTGGAAGCCAGATGTGCCGCTGTTTGGTGCAAACCTGTTATATAGACCAGTCTAAATTAGCAGTATGTTTAGGGACATGTAGCCACACAGGATTATGCAAAAGTTGTTTCAAAACATTACCTGGCATTTTGGTTATATACTACCTGGACAATAAGTCAGCAACTTTATTGTGTACCTGTTGATTGTGCTGTAATCCTTAAGATGTAACGACAATCATGAATCACATTAAATGTAAATTTATTATAAAATATTTGAAAGTGCGTGTATGTGGTTCAAGCACTGATACAAGACTCCTGGATGGTGTACATTCCTTGAGTCACCACTAATACAGTTGCTATGATGTGTACAACATAAGATTGGCATTACAGTAAAGTCATTAAAATTAGGAAACATATATGAAATATATCTACATCTCTCTTCTTTTAAAATGAATGTCTTAAACAAATGAATTATACATTAAAGTTAATGTCATTCTTGATTTAAATATTAACGCCCAAAATGAATATCAATGGTGGACTACATTGATATCAAACAGTTGATAGCTGGATTATTCTGCCAGATGACTATTAACTGGAATTTAGAAAATATACTCTTAAACTAGATGTTGATATTGATAGTGTTGTTGTCTCTGCCTCTGTGATCTTCTTGGTGGAGGGCTGTATGTAGTTGAATCAGGCTGATCTTGGTGATCCGTCTGCTGATTGGTGGTCACATTGTGATGATCTTGATCTCCACTGTCATCTGTTGATCTTGTAAGGCTGACATAGTCCTCTAAAAAATGTTCATTTTGCATTTTGGCATTTTCTTTGGTCTGGAGTAAATCACGCCGGTTCCTTCGGTATTCTTTACCTCCTGATTCCACAACATATGAATGCGGTGCTTGGTGAGCTCTTTGTACTATTGCTAGCTTCTTGTACCCATTCTTTGTTTGCATTCTAACGATATCTCCTCTTCTCAACTCTGGTAGGTTCTTTGCGGACTTATCATAGTAGTATTTCTTTGTCAGTCTCAGCTTTCTTAAGTTTTTGGGAATGTTCTCAATAACTTTGGGAGACAAACTGTTTTCGGTTTGTGGAACTTTCGATCTGAGGATTCTGGATTGTAATCTTTCTGCTGGTGACTTTAGATGGTTCTCACGAGGTACATTTCTGTGATTAAGCAGTGCCAAATGGAAATCTGACCTACTTTCCTCGCACTTAGACAGCAGTGTTTTTGCTCTTTTTACTCCAAGCTCGGCAGTGGAATTGGCCTGGTGATACTCTGGACTGCTTGTCTGATGTTCTATGTCCCATTCTCTGCAAAATTGTTTGAACTCCTGACTGGTCAAGTTTGGAGCAGAGTCGGACAGCAGGGTTGCTGGTATGCCAAATCTGCTGAAGTGTTGTTTTAATTTGGCGATAATGGTGGTTGACCGTAAACTTGGTAGTTCATCAACTTCAAACCATCCTGAGTAGCTGTCGGTTGTCAACAAGTATTGCTTTCCATGCCATTCAAAGACATCAGTGGCAACAATTTGCCATGGGAAATTTGGCACAGGAAGTGATGTTAGCTTCTCCTTTCTTTGGTATGGTTTGTGGGAGGCACAAGTTTGACATGCATCAGCCCAAGTTTTGATATCATCTTGGATTTTGTCCCAAAAGACACATTCTTTGGCACGTCTGATGGTGGCTTCAACTCCTACATGTGGGTAATGTAGTTGTTCCAGTATGTCGTTCCTCATGTTGAATGGGATGACGATACGATTGGCTTTGAAAATGATTCCATCTTCCACGATCAGTTCATGATGAAATGGGAAGTACGGTCGCAGATTTTTTGACACATCTTGACTACTGTCTGGCCATCCATGCTGGATCTTAGTTATCAAAGTCTGAAGCATCTTATCTTGTTTTGTAGCTTCGCGAATTTTGTCCATTTTGCTTTGTGTGACCTTAGTGACACAGAGTACTTCAAATTCTTCAGCCATGTCACTGTCATCTTCATCTCTTAAATATGCTCTGGACAATGTGTCACTAATTTGCATTTGAGTAGTACTTTTATGGACTAGATTCAGATCATAACTTTGCAGCTTGAGCAGCATCTTCTGTAGGCTGGCAGGTGCATCAGATAGTGGTCTATTGAGTATTGTCACGAGTGGTTTGTGATCCGTCTCAACAGTGACCTGTTTTCCATAGATGTAGTGCCGGAATTTCTTTGTTGCAAACACGATTGCAAGGAGCTCTTTCTGGATTTGAGCCATGTTACTTTCTGTTGATGTAAGTGCACGACTGGCAAAGTGAATTGGCTTGCCATCTTGCAGCAATGCACATCCAAGTCCAGATTGTGATGCGTCGGCAGTAATGGTTACTGGTTTGGTTACATCGTAAAACTGAAGAGTAGTGATGTTTGCTACAGCAGCTTTTACTTCATCAAGTGCTTTGCTATGGTTTTCATTCCATTGGAATTCTTTATCTTTGTGGAGCAGCTCTCTGAGGCTTGCAGTGAGCGTACTTTGTAGCTTAATGAATTTTGACAGGTAGTTCACCATCCCTAGGAATCTCTGCAAGGACTTCACATCAGTTGGCTGTGGCATCTGTGTGATTGCTTTGACCTTTTCTGGATCTGGGTGAACTCCTGTGTCTGACAATATGTGTCCGATGTATGGAACAGAACTGACTCGGAATCTGCACTTCTTTGGATTTAGTTTGAGGTTTATCTCACGACATCTGTCAAGGACAACCTTCAATTTCTGGTCATGATCTTGTTGACTGGCACCCCAAATAAGAATATCATCAACTACAATCTTACAGGGTTGATGCTTGAATAGATCATCCATGGCTCTCTGGAAGACTTCTGAGCCTGACTTGATACCATATGGCATTCTGTTGAACTTGTAACGACCAAAAGGTGTTGCAAAAGTAGTCAGCTTGGATGACTCTTCTTCTAGAGGAATCTGCCAGAATCCATTTTTTGCATCAAGAGTAGTAAATACTCTGGCATTCGTCAAGTCAGATAGAACTTCTTCCACTGTTTTCAATGGGTGGTGAGGCCTTTTGAGAACATTGTTCAAATCATGCGGATTTAAGCAGATTCGAAGTTCGTCCTTCCCTTTTTTCTTGGCAGCAACTAAATTTGATACCCAGTCTGTTGGTTCAGTCACACTTGAAATTATTCCATCCCTTTCCATCTGGTTTATTTCTGCTTTGACCTTGTCCTTAATGGCAACAGGAATTTTGTGTGCCGCCCTGACTATTGGTGTAGCATTTTCAGTTAATGTCATCTTGTACTTGACTGGTAGCTTGCCAAGACTTCCATCAAACAAATCTTGATACAATTGAAGTTCTGGGATGTCACTAGTTTTTACTTCATGAATGTCTGGACTGAGCGTTATCAGCTTCAACTTCAGTGAATCTTGCAGACCAATCAATGATTGCACTGGTCTATCAACAACATGGAACACTAGATCAGTGGTTATGCCATTGTGTTGACATTTGAGAGCAGTGGTACCAATAGTGCTAAAACTATCACCTCCATAGGCTACTAATTTACAGCTCTGTCTCTTGTCTACCTTGATGGGCTTTTTCTGAGCTTTGGATATTCTGCTCGCAAGAGTCTTGGTGATGACATTGCATTTTGCTCCGGTATCCACCTTTATGTCAATGGTCTCACCTTCGAGGTTGAGATTGATGTGTATTTCATCTTTTTCATGGGAATTCTGTAGGGCATCTATGACAAAATAATTGTCACTTTCCGGTTGAACTTCACAATGATATACTCTTTTATCCTGAGTATATTGCTTTCTGTATGAACTTGCATGTGGCTTTGATGGTGAATGTGACTTATTTGTGTTTGAGGAACTTCTGCACACATTGCTGAAATGGTTCCATTTGTGACATCTAGTGCACTGTTTTCCTTTGGCTGGACATTTGCCTTCTTTGTGATTTCTACCACAATTTCCACAATTTCCATCTGGTCTTGCTGAAGGCGTACTTGTGGTATGCTTCTTATGTACAACATTCACATCTTTTTCTTTCTTGAAAACTTGTAATCTAGCCTGAGTTAACTCATCAAGCTGTGCGATTTGAACAGCTCTATTCAGGGTCAGTTTTGCTTCTTTCAGTAGAACTCTTCTGAGTGATTCCGAGACAATGCCTGATATAAATCTGTCACGGATCAACTCATCTTGTAGATCAGCAAACTGGCATGTGCTGGCTTTCTGTTTTAAATCTGTGATGTAAGCATCTATGGTTTCACCTTGTTTTTGGTCACGGGTGAAAAATATGTGACGTTCCAATGACACATTTGATTGAGGGTCGCAGAGTTCACTGAATTTCTTCAGGAGTGTTTTCACTTGTTCTTTTGTTTCTGCAGGCTGGACTACATCATCTCCTTCCTTCACTTCAGGTTTATATACAAAATTCTTGGATCTTTTCACAGCTTCAGGCCCAGCTAAATTTAATAATGTGTAGGCCTTTACCTTATCAGTTTTGTCATATAATGCAGCCTCACAATAAATATTGAACTCTTCCTCAAATATACTCCAATTGTGAGCGATGTTGCCCTCGAATGATAATTCTGAAGGTTTCCTGAGACCTCCTTCTGCCATGGCAGTTTGTTGTATCAGTTGTTCACAAAAGTTTGTTCACTATTTGTTTCATCGGTGTAGTCTCTGAAAGGCTAGTTTTTTAGATCTGTCAGTCTTTTTACAGAAGCACATAAAAATGATTGATAGTAAGTTGTGTACACATTTGTGCAATACAATGCAGCAATGCAGTCAGCTGAATGTTTATCTAACACACATTGGGAGAACACTGGGAATGGAATGTCTTATATCTGTATGATATAGATATCCAAAATTTAAAATGCAGTTGATTTAATTAACCGATTTATGTCCTCACTGGTCGTTGTATCCAGAGATAACTTCTGACACCATGTTGATTGTGCTGTAATCCTTAAGATGTAATGACAATCATGAATCACATTAAATGTAAATTTATTATAAAATATTTGAAAGTGTGTGTATGTGGTTCAAGCACTGATACAAGACTCCTGGATGGTGTACATTCCTTGAGTCACCACTAATACAGTTACTATGATGTGTACAACATAAGATTGGCATTACAGTAAAGTCATTAAAATTAGGAAACATATATGAAATATATCTACAGTACCACTAAAATATATATAACCTGTAAGTCGATATCATTTTCATATATATCCATCATAATATTGCTCGCAATGGCAGCTAACGTTAAATCTTGTGTTTTACCTGCATTAAGTACTGATACAACCGCCTACAAAAAAACACTGTACCATTTAATTTTGACAAAATATTTTTAAACCAAATCAAGTCTATAAAAATTAATGTCCAGAGAAATTTTTTTTCCCAAAATGGATTCTCAGTGTGTCGCGCATTCAATTTCAAAATGTTCTTGAAGTTTTGACACAGTTCGAAATGTACAGTAAACAACGTAAAAGGGACTGGAGTTCTTTCTTTGTACATTGTGACTTCCCAGACCAGTTGTAACAAATATGCATTATATTGGTTAATTTTTCATCAGGGACTGAAATGGTGAATTCTACTGTGACCCCTAAACAAGTGACCTTGGTGGTAGGTTCAACTAACTTTTTCAAGCTGATATCAAAACCAAGTTTTTGAAGTAACTCTTTGAAGAGTATCAAAAGATGGTTTTGCTGTGGAAACTGTGCCAAATCCGATGACTCAATATAGTTGATGACGTCATAAACGCTGGACTTCATAATGAAGCGTATAGCGTTGCTGAGGTGCTGAAAAATTCCGCATCCATGTCTGAATCCGAATGGGAGACAGGTGTCTAGTAGTGGTCGGACTGGTTCTGAAACCAAAAACCGGTTTTCGGGGATTTGAAACCGAACGAAATCTGGGATTTCGAAAGTTTACAGAGATTTGATAAAAAGTTTTGCGCGAGCGTACATGAGCTATATTCTCAATAGGAAATATGCATTCGCGAGATATTTTTAAGTTTGTAAACTTCATTTACCATGAATATAACGTGAAAATGTAAGTTATTACTCCAAATGTATATGTTCTTTATTGGTTTGATGAAATATTAACCAGTAGAAAGCCTAATATAATGACGTTTTCAACAACCGGTGCTTAAATATTCTTTGCGGATTTCGTCATTTCTACCTAAACGAAACGAAATGCGGTTTACCGTTCACAACACTAGTGTCCAGATAGTAGTCCTGGTGCCTTAAACCCAAAAGGACATATCCCTGGGGTCAATTTTGACATGTCGAAAGGCTCTGCTAATGTCAATTTTACATAAAAGTGATCCCTTGCCTAATTTGCAACTTATTTAAATTATTAGTAATTAGTAATAATTAAGTTATTAGTAATTAAATCAATAGAAGGTAAAGTCAAAATGAAGTCAGTGCCTAAATATTGGTCTTTACTAATTTTCGAATTAACTGCCTCACCATCAGGGAAACTTAAGTCTATGATCACCCTTCTATGAGATGCCCCTGGTTTGTTTCTTGTCATAAATGGGGAAGTGTGAAAGTTGTCAAAAGGTGGATTTTTGAAAGGGCCATAGTTTGCCACATGCTGTATTTCTTCTGTTAAGTATGCATCTATATCCTTTGGAAAGACTACTGCTGATGCATGATTTTTATGCCGTCACTCTGCGGTGTACACGTGAACATCTTCTCCGACGAAACTTCAAGGCCCAGAGACATACTGATCATTTTAAAAGGTACCTTATCTGTCGAGGATGATAAATCTGCATGCAGATCTGTCTGTTTGTCTGTTCCCCAGAGCCGTTAGAAGTGAGATATCCCCACCCAAAGTGTGAAAATTTCAACACTTTATCACAATTTTATCATTGACTATTGAAGGGATTTCTCTCTTATCTTGCATATATGTACTGGGCTACAGGTAGATTCCCTTTTGTGAGTATAAGACTTGAATCTTTCTTAATTATATTTTATGAATTTTTAAAATAATTTTAAATGCATTAAAAATCATGAAATCATTCAGTAAATCACTTATAACCTGAAAAGTATTGCATTTAGAGCGTTTTACTAAAATATATTTTTTATTGCGTAAAATACCCTTACCTTATCCTCACTAGTGCTTACGTGTTGGCGGGAGCAAACAAGTACGACCAAACGAGAATATTTTTAAAATAAATATTCTTGTCGGTACCAGTATGTATACGCATGACCGCGCATGCGCGTGCACCGGAAGAACCCCATTAAGCCTCACTTTTATTTTGGTCGTGAGGGAGTAAACATCGTTTGACACGATCTTCGTTTGCGAAGAATTTCAACATGGCTGGCGAGGAAGAAGATGTGAAGAATGTTTTTATTGTAAAGAATTCACTCTTTCATAAGAATTGGAAGATTTATTCTTTCTTTGTTGTTTGCCAGCCATCTTCATCAAGAAGTCTGCTTTTGACTGGATCTGCGGCTCTTGCAGACCTTTTACAGGGTACTGCATGGTAGGGTCCTGTTCGCCATTTAAGAAGAAGATTTTCCTCGACATTGGGAAAAGAATTCACCTTCTGCAGCTTATACTAGCAAGTCTAGAAGCTATGCACGGTCCATCAACACTCTTATTATGCTCAGAAGAATCTCTGCTTCATTGTTTATTTAATGCAGATGGAAGATGACAGAATATGCAATTCTTCATACAGACTTCATCTCACAAAAGGGTAGTACCTCTGTCTCCTCTAGTGAGGTGAATATGGCAGAGGCAACCCCTATAACAGAAGAATCCACTATAAACAGAAGTTCTTCTCATCGGATAGGTCACACCTACAAGCTACAGACTTTCATTTGCAAACAAATGACAGTTCTGACTCTGGTGAAGCAACTTAGCCGGGAATGCACAGTGCTTTGAGGCGGAAGGTGGCCAGAATAAGATCTTCATCTCACAAAACAGTAATTCTTCTGTCTCCTCTAGTGAGGTAAATATGGCAGAGGCAACCCTGTAATAGAAGAAGGGTTCAAGAATAATGTTATTCTCATCAGATGGTTTCACAACTACAACTTACAGGAACTTCAGCTGCAAGCAAATGGCAGGGCTTCCACTGGTAGAGTAAACTCGGCAGAGAATGGACTTGGTCAGGACAGATTTCCTTCAAACTGATCAGAATGGGTAAAAATTAAATTTCACTGGTCAGTTATTTACAACAACAGAAGAAGACGATCATGCTGTTAATGTTTCTTGCTAGGAACTAGAATGTCACTACAAATCTGGCATTCTTAGTCCTCTCACACTTCAGACAAGTTATCCACGACTGGGAGAGCTTCATGAGGACAACTTGAACAGGAAACAAGCAACAACTCTGTAGATTCGACAGAAACTACTTGAGATCAAGGAGAACACACCAGCAGTTTTCACATGCACAGAAATACTGCAAGGTTTTGTTTGCTTCCAGTGGACCAGCTTTTCATTTAGAAGTTGAATCACTGCTCATCTACATTCAGATCTAATGTCTTTCTTCTCATTTATTGGAAGTGTTAGAGATTAAAGAAGAGGCATTAAATGGCAAGGAATTTGCAGCATGAACTTGTTTAATATCACATATACTCTAGTATGTCACAAGGTATTGGGTGTTACAACAGACAAGAATTAACAGAATGCATCACAATTCACCAGAGGGGAAGTGACAACCAAGTTAAAGAAATGATGTGGAGGTTGTTTTACTGCAACATCTATTTTAAAAACGAATCTCATCTCAAAGTTGGGCACATTCTGCAATTCGCTTAATATTGAATGTACCTTATCGAATTGTTGAGAATTCCCACAATTCATAGCGGTTATACATTCTGACAGGAAACAACAACTTTAATGGTTAAAGTGTACATCAAAGGCTTCTGTACGTTTATAATCTCAGTAAAATGAGTACAACCCTACAGTTTTACAGTTCATTGGTGACCTTTGAGGGTAGTGTATGCATAAAACAGCACACGGGTTCACCATTGAGGACGCAAGGTAACAGTACTTCATTTGCGAAGATGGATAGGTAGTCGCGGTACATGTATCGGACGCGTTCTTCCTGAATCCCAGGTACATCAAACTGCTATGCTTCATTGTTTATTTGCTGGTGGAAGAATGCACCCTGTCATAAGTCATTCTTTTCAGTTCACAGCCCTACACTTCGGTACAGCAACGGATCCATTCGAATTTGTCCGTGTAGCTCCACATTCATCAGTATCGGGAACACTGGTTATATGCAGTCACCAACATCACATATTTGCTTGTAGAAATCGAAGCAATTAGTGGCCTGTGTACAGAACTACAGTGGGTGATAAGCTTATGGGGTTAGAACTCATCTCAATAAAACACTTCCAGTTCTTTGGTGACAAATTCAACCTTGGCAAGGGTGAAGTGTCCCTATAGGAAGAAGTCTGGTATTTGAGAAGTTTAGGGATACATTGTACATGGGGTGATAACCTTGATGTCAGAACTGATCCCATCACAGCACTTACTAATTCAACCATGGCAAGGATGAAGTGTCCCCATAGAAGGGAAGTGGGGTATTTCAGAAGTTTATGGATGGTGTACATACAAGTTTATAAACCATTCCAGAATTCTACTGTCATTTATAGTATTTTAGAACCTATAAATATTCACAATCTTTACACATTCAGATATGTTGTTCATACTTTTGAAAATATATCTGTTTTTGATGTAAATCAGAGGTCTTACCAGTTCTTAGTGCCCTAAAGGAGAGGGTATTCAGAAGGCTATGGATGGGTATATGCAAGTTTGTTAGCATAATTTCATTCCCATAATTCTAATGTCATTTATAGGAATCTATAACCTACAGCATGTTATCCCAATGGACATTTTTCACATAATTGTTGCTTGGAAATTCCATTGGAAACCAGAAACCAGGAAGTACTCAAGGCTGCATTTCTGATAATGTTTCAGATTCACCTTCACAGTACAGGGTTTTACTTCAGATAATGGCATGGCACAGTGTTGTCTTATCTTAACAAGAGGGACCCATTCATTAGATAGGTGTCTGATGGTCCTTTGGAAGCCCACAACACTGTTCTGAGGGCCCACCACAATTAGGGCAGTCAAGGTAGGATATCAACCTCTTTTCATACAGGGATAAACCATTCAAACAGAATGTCCTTCATCTCATAGTTTCGCATTATTTGCCAAATTTGGCATTCTGCAAGGTTAGATAGCTTTGTTTCAAAGATAAAGAACAAACTATCTGTGTTTATTTCACCAGTCTAATATACTAGTGCAATGCAATACAATGGCTGTAGATGTATTGAGTATCCTACAGTTGAGTATTTCTCATTTCAGAGGTGGTACAAAAAATGGGAATTATACTTCTTACATATAACCAGGAGCCCCAGGGTGGCCAGGGATGTGTTGGTTTGGGACCTAATTGACTTATTCTGCAAACCATTTTTGCCCTACAGAATAGAGGATTCTCGGTGAACAAATATCAAATAGAGATTCTTGAAAGGCTGCCATATTTAAAAAAAAAAAAAAAAAAAAAAAAAAGGCAAGGTAGTTCTTTTTGAATCTGATGCAAAGAGATTCAGTTGGACTTCCAATAGCCTCCTCTCTTCTCAATAGTTGATTTTTGAGCCTTTGATTAACAGGCAAAATCTAGTTTCTTTCACACTGACATGTTACAGTGATGTTATTGCTAATCATTTGGGTTCACTACTGCAATCATTCATGGTTATGAACTCAATAGATTGATACATGGGTTTCATTTGGGTTCACTATTGAAGTAACTCATAGGTATGAATTCAACAGACTGGTACATGGTTTTTTCATTTGGGTTCACTCTTGAAGTGATTCTTAGATATGAATTCAATATACTGATACATGCTTTTCCAGTTGGGTTCACTGTGGAAATCATTCATACTTATGAACTCAGTAGACTGATAGATGGGTTTCATTTGAGTTCATTTTTGAAATTATCCATAGTAATGGACTAAATGGATTGATAGTGGTTTCCTAGCAGAGAACAGATGACCTCAGAGGGTCACAATATTGTTCAAGCTGTTTTTCATTCCTGCTTTATGCTAGTCTAGATCATTCTTTGACTGAAGATATGATAAGATATGATCTTTTAGAGCTCTAAGATTTTATCTGGATATATTTCAGATCTTAGATAGGGGAAGTATGTGCTATACTATACATGTGTGTATATGTATGTACTTTTCAGGAGGCATTCAAGGAGCTACCATGTCAACAGGTAGACATCTCTGCTAGCTGATCAAATATTTGACCTTGAAACTTACAATGTTTCCTTGGCCAAGGCTCAAATTGTTCCTTAAATGGCTGGAAGTCACACTCCACAGTTTTACTTTAACTTCTGACTTGGAAGTCTGATGAAGGTCAGATTAATTGTTGGAACTATAGTATCACCATGTGGTTCCTTCATAAGGGGTGTATAGTTGGTACATTACAGTAATTGTATGTATATGTACAGTTTCAATGGCCAGATCACGCTGTTTAGTGGTACCTGAAAGCCCATTGGAAATACCCAATCATGTTCCTGTTTTTGGGGAAGCATCTGATCTAGTGGAAAGGCCCAAGGAATAGGTTAATAGGTGGTTTGATCCATATAAAGGAGCACAATCTCCTGTTATTACCAATGCGCCTGTCCATGGTTGGGGAACACATTGGTATTTAGTGTGATAAAAATTCCAAGGTGTGGGAATTTTTCAATGCGTATTCTGGACAATTCCAGTTACTTAATAACATAATATAACTACATAGGTTATGTTGCTATGTTGCTAGGTATGCCTTTCATACTCTTGTACTTATCACCACAAGTGTGTTTGAAATTAGTACATTGCATATAAGATACATGCAGGGCCAAGGCACCTTTGGAAAGGTTGCCAGGTAGTGCTTACATATATAACTACTAAATGTTATTTTGTTAGGTTACTTGTACTGCATAATATAGTCTGATATTCTCAAGTTTTCTTGAGATGTGTACTTTGACTTTTCTTTGGTTATACCTGCTTTTGGTGGCAAAAATATTAAAAATCCCACCACCAGTATGGTTGTAATCAAGCACTAGTGAGGATAAGGTAAGGGTATTTTACGCAATAAAATGTAAAAATTTTATTGTAATTTAACTTTTTGTAAGTTAAATACTTACCTTATCCTCACTAGATTCGGATTCCCACCCATTCAACCCCACATTTTCAAAATTTTTGGGGTTTGCAATATATTATATTGACTCCCAAAATTAAAGTGAGGCTTAACAGGGTTCTTCCGGTGCACGCGCATGCGCGGTCATGCGTATACATACTGGTACCGACAAGAATATTTATTTTAAAAATATTCTCGTTTGGTCGTACTTGTTTGCTCCCGCTAACACGTAAGCACTAGTGAGGATAAGGTAAGTATTTAACTTACAAAAAGTTAAATTACAATAAAATTTTTACAATTCAGCTACTTTTCCCATAGCTACAACATGGTGAGTATCTTGGGCATCTATCCCCATAGCTAAGTGAGTAATAACTACTTTCTGACTTTCCAGTACCTTCCATAATGAGTAAAATCACTTGTAACTTTAAAACTATTGCATTTAGAGTATTTTGTTTAAATATGTTATTCACTTACTTTTTGGTTAGCTATAACTAGGGCTGCAAGCGAGCCCGAAAATGCGCCTCGATTCCTCCATTTTGAAGAATCGACTCAGACTCGGTTAATCGCTTGATTATCGCCCACGAAATAAATTTCATCATATTTCGACATATAACGCCTTATAAAAAGATTAAAATGCACACAACAGGAAACAGTGTTCATAATTCATGGAATGTTGAAATTAAGAAGCATTTTTAATGCAAAATACAGGAAACTTCAACTATTTTTATATTGCGAGATTTGAGGCGTCTTTGAAATATGTTATATTAAAATGCCGTCTTATAAAAGCATTGTTACACATACATGTAAAGTTTGCAAATGCATAAAAAATAAAACTTAAAAACGGAAACACCTTACATTAGAAAAATATATAAATATAATCATACTTTTTAAAGAAAAATCAAATTTGGTAGTAGATTTTATGTCTCTTTTTAGTTGTTTTCAAAGACCTGGTTCACTTTGCTTGACTCGAGTATTTAAACTGAATCGTTTTGTTTCCAAGTAACCGAAGAATCGTTGCAGCCCTAGCTATAACATAACAGACCTATGCAAGCAATAGCTATTTTCAGATTCTCACTGTTGAGTAAATCAGTTTTAACTTGAAAACTATTGCATAATGCATATACAGTATTTTGTTTAAATATGTTGTTCACCTACTTTTGGATCAGCTACAACATAGTAAAATTGCAGACTTGTAGCTCATTGCATAGATGAGCAATAGCTATTTTCAGGTTTTCACTATTGAGTAAATCAGTTGTAATTTGAAAACTATTGCATTTAGAGTATTTTTATCTCCCGCCCGGCTCGCCGGTCAATTTTTAATGATAACCATAATGAGTAAATGGCTTATATCTTCAAAAGTATTGCAGCTACACAATTTCTCTCAAATATGATGTTCATCTACTTTCTTGTGAACTGTAACATATTGAAGTTTCACAACAGTTGCTCAATGTAAAAGTGAGTAATGGCTACTTTATTGCTACTTTTAGTGAAAATGTGAAAAATCACAAATATCTCGCAAACCGTAAGAGATAGAGCAATTTCGAGCAAATTTTTGACCCACAGGGTGGTATAACAATGTCCTATGCTAAGGGGATTGGTGAACTTTGGCCTACTTTTGAGTGAGTAATAGCACTTTTACCTAATGTAATTGTATCCCCAGACGAAAGTCGTGGGTTACTTAGGATTCAGTACGGTCACGCCACCGCCGCAGAGATTTCCTTTTGGATGCAATAACTTAAAAAATATTTTAGTTAGAACTTTCAAATTTGGTATGTGGGTATACATGGGCAATGCCACGAACGCTATTGTTTTGTGACCTTGACCTTCAATCTCAAGGTCACTGGTGGCCTCTTAAAGGTCAGATTTTGGCCATTTTTTCACTTTTTGGCCCAGTTCTCCTATACAGAAAGTCAGATCATCATATGGCTGGTATATATAATACATATATATGTCCTCTGTAAGCATGCAGAAATTTGACCTTGAAGCTCTTCATTGAAGGTCATCCACTGACCGCAAAAGTACCTGACCAAGGGTCATTTTTGGCCTTTTTGGAGATATTTTCACACTTAATGCTGACTATATTGCATGGAAACTATTGAAAATGGCTTTGGAGGTTGAGTACATGATGGACTTCTGCCATCCAGGCTTACTGGTTACAGATCTTCATTTAAGGTCATCCACTGAGCGCCAAAGTACCTGACCAAGGGTCATTTTTGGCAAATTTGGAGATATTTTCACACTTAATGCTGACTACATTGCATGGAAACTATTGAAAATGGCTTTGGAGGTTGAGTACATGATGGAGTACCAGCATCCAGGCTTACCGGTTACAGATCTTCATTTAAGGTCATCCACTGACCGCGAAAGTACCTGACCGAGGGTCATTTTTGGCCCTCTATTTGTTTGTTTGTTTGTGAACAAGATAACTAAAAAAACTGACAGATGAATTTTCATAAAATTTTCAGGATATGTCCAAAATGGTAAAAGGAAGATATGATTAAATTTTGGGAGTGATCCGGATCACTGGCTGGATCTTCTGGATCCATGAAATTTAATTTTTAAAGACAGATAACTCAAAAACTTATGGGTGCATTTTGATGAAATTTTCAGGAAATGTCCTTAATGGGACGAGGAACAAGTGATTAGATTTTGGGAGTGATCTGGATCACTGTCTGGATCATCCGGATCCAGGCTGCCAGATGTGTTTGTGTACAATATAGCTCAAAAACTTATGGATGGATTTTGATGAAATTTTCAGGATATGTCTGAAAAGGTAAAAGGATGAAATGGTTGAATTTTGGAAGTGATCCGGATCACTATATGGATCTTCTGGATCCATGAAATGTAATTTTTAAAGACAGATACGTCAAAAAGTTATGGATGGATTGTGATGACATTTTCAGCAAATGACCTAAATGGTACAAGGAACAAGTGATTACATTTTTGGAGTGATCTGGATCACTGTCTGGATCATCTGGATCCAGGCTGCAACATAATTATATCCCCAGACGAAAGTCGGGGATATATTGGATTCAGGTCCGTCGCGCCGCCGCCGCCGCCGCCGCCGCCGCCGCCGCCGCCGCCGCCGTAGAAATTTCCTTGTGGACGCGATAACTCAAAAACAAATTAATATTTTTTTTTCAAACTTGGTACACATGTTAAGGGTGCCCAAAGGAAGATCCCTATTTTAAGGTGACCTTAAACTCCCAGTAAAAAAGAACTTATGGCCACCTTAAGGTCAGAAATTGGACTTTTGGCCACTTAGAGCCTTGTAGGTCACAAACTATGATGCTCAGCTGGCTGAAATTTTACCTGACGACACATTAATATGTTCTTAGTACATGTGCCGAAAATCACAACTTTAAGTTGAGGAGAAAATTGTGTTTGAGGCCCATAAATACCCCCACTTGGGGATTTTTTGCTATACTTTTCATATATTTTGTCCTATAATTTGGAAGTGGTAATTCTGATGAGTCTCAAACTGCGCTAGGTATAACTTTGATATGTAATCCTTGTCTGTAGAAAATTTTAGGGCTGTAGGTTTACCCAAAGGGGTCGACTTACGGTCTCAAAAGTGCCCACAGAGACCCAATTTATGCACTTTTTGCCACTTTCAAGCACTGTAGCTTTCAAACTATGTCTCTCATCTAAGTTAAATATAACCTGGGAATATATCTATGTGTTTTCTTATATGTGCCCCAACATTTAGGCCTTTAATAGACAGTTAACCTGTGTATCAGGACCATAAACACCCACCCGAGTGACCCTTATAAGACATTTTTCACATCTTTTTCCCTGTAACTTGGAAATGGTAAGTCTGACAAGTTTCAAACTGTATTAGATATATATTCTGTGTGTAATCTTAGTATGTAACAGATTTTAAGTCTGAAGCTTTAATTTTGAAGGTCAAATTGAGGTCTCTAAAAGGCTCCCAAAGACCCAATATTTGGACTTTTTGCTACTTTTAAGCCCTGTGACTGTCAAACTATGTGACTGATAGAGCTCAAATCCTATCTGGGAAGATATTAGTATGTTATTTTTATATGTGCCAAAAATTAAGGCTTTAAGAAGACATTTAACCTGTGTATGAGACCATAAATCCCCACCCGAGTGACCATTTTTAGACATTTTTCACATATTTTTCCCTGTAACTTGGAAATGGTAAGTCTAAGAAGTTTCAAACTGTATTAGATGTATATTCTATGTGTAATCTTAGTATGTGACAAATTTTAAGTCTGAAGCTTTAATTTAAAGGCCACATTTAGGTCTCTAGAAGGCCCCATAAAAACCCAGTATTTGGACTTTTTGCCAATTTTAAGGCCTGTGACTGTTAAACTATGTGACTGATAGAGCTGAAATCTCATCTGGGAATACATTATTATGTTCTTTTTACATGTGCCAAAAATCAAGGCTTCAAGTAGACATTTAACCTGTGTATGAGGACCTTAAACACCCACCTGAGTGACACTTTTAAGACATTTTTCACATATTTTGCTCTGTAACTTGGAAATGGTAAGTCTGAGAAGTTTCAAACTTTATTAGATACATATTCTATGTGTAATCTTAGTATGTAACAAATTTTAAGTCTGAAGCTTTAATTTGAAAGCCACATCGACTTTGGACTTTTTACCACCTTTAAGCCCTGTGACTGTTAAACTATGTGATTGATGGAGCTGAAATCCCATCTGGGAATACATTATTATGTCCTTTTTACATGTGCCGAAAATCAAGGTTTTTAGTAGACATTTAACCTGTGTATGAGGGCCATAGACACTCGCCCAAGTGCCTTTTTTGACATTTTTTCCATATTTTGCCCTGTTATTTGGAAATGCTTAGTGTGACAAGTCTTAAACTGTATTATATATAATTTTTGTTTGTTATGTATGTCCCCAAAAAAGTTTCAGATCTGTAGTTTAATTGCTAAGGTCTCTTTAACAATTGTAAAATGCCCACAGAAACCCAATTTATGGACATTATGCCACTTTAAAGCCCAGTAACTGTCAAACTATGTGGGTTTAATAGAGCTGAAATCTTTGAATTTTTCAAAGGAAATGCCTGTCTATTTAAATTTTGATTATTAATAATGTTATGGCTATCTTAGTCTTTTAAGAACTTATTTTTGTGTGTTATACCTCTGCTTGCTGAGTTTTTAACTTTTTAAAATGAAACTGGTTAAACATATTCAAGTAGACAAAATGGACACTTTAAGTGAGCTTTAAGTCCCAATATAAATGAAATTATATCCTTATGTAGTAAAACTAGGGGATTTTTAACCCTCAACTAGCCCAGTTTTATTCAACTTGCCTCAGTTAATTTTGACACAGCTCCTACAGTTATGAACTCATTTCAGTTGATAATCACATACTTAAAATTCTCAATTCTTTTTGTATTTGAGTACCCCTTTTATATAGATTGTTTGTTTACCATTTATCCCCACCTCTGGGACCTCCAGCTATATTGAGTGACACTAAATAAACAAAGGTATTTAATGATATCAGATGAGAAACAAAGAACTCAATGGGGTTGCAGATCTTGTGTAATAGTGAGAGAGGTGTGGAGAAGGGGAGAGGGGTGGGGGTGGGAGGTAGTGGGCTTCATTACATATAACACAAAGGGGAGTCAGAACTGAGATTGTGTCACATATTTAGGTTGCATATATATGGACCACATATATAGGTATAGAGGAAATGAATAACTGAAAACAATTTGCAAATTCTAAAAATAATATAATAAAATAATAATATAAATAATTTTTTTTTAAATAATATTTTATTTCTGAACAAATATAGAAACAGATATGCGCTTTTGGGATTATGAATTTTAGAATGGACATTGAATCATCAATCATTTAAATACTTTGAAGGAAGATTGAAAAGTATGATGAGTTGAGTTAAAATAATATTTTATTTGTCAACAAATATAGAAACAGATATGCTCTTTTGGGATTATTATTTTAGAATGGACATTCAATCATCAATCATTTAAATACTTTGAAAATAGGTTTAGAGTTATCATTGCAGGAAGATTGAAAATATAATTTGAGTTATGTATTCGGTGTCTGGGGATACACCATCTTCCTTGGGAAGATATAAACAGAGTAGATTGATGTGCTGAAGTTCATATAATAATGGGTAATTATGTTTTAAAAAATTCCCGATCAAAACCTGTGGCGTGAGTGATGACCTGTCTGGGGATATGTTGGCGCCGAGTTGGCCCAATCTAGTTTTAGGATGAATTTTGATGATATTTTTAGGATATGTTACAAATTGTAAAAGGAAGAAATGGTAAAGGGAAGAAATGGTTCAATTTTGCGAGTGATCTGGACCACTATCTGGATCTTCTGGATCCATGAAATATAATTTTTAAAGACAAATAGCTCAAAAAGTCATGGGTGGAATTTGATGAAATTTTCAGGAAATGTCCTAAATGGGACAAGGAACAAGTGGTTAGATTTTCGGAGTGATCTGTATCATCTGGATCCTGAGGCTGCCAGATGTGTTTGTGTACAAGATAAATCAAAAACTTATGGACGGATTTTGATGAAATTTTCAGGATATGTCTGAAAAGGTAAAAGGATGAAATGATTGAATTTTGGAAGTGATCCGGATCACTATATGGATCTTCTGGATCCATGAAATGTAATTTTTAAAGACAGATACCTCAAAAAGTTCTGGATGGACTGTGATGACATTTTCAGCAAATGACCTAAATGGTGCGAGGAACAAGTGATTAGATTTGGGGAGTGGTCTGGATCATCTGGATCCAGGCTGCCAGATGTGTTTGTGTACAATGTAGCTGAAAAACTTATGGACGGATTTTGATGAAATTTTCAGGATATGTCTGAAAAGGTAAAAGGATGAAATGGCTGAATTTTGGAAGTGATCCGGATCACTATATGGATCTTCTGGATCCATGAAATGTAATTTTTAAAGACAGATACCTCAAAATGTTATGGATGGATTGTGATGACATTTTCAACAAATGACCTAAATGGTACAAGGAACAAGTGATTACATTTTTGGAGTGATCTGGATCATCTGGATCCAGGCTGCAACAGAATTTTAGGATGAATTTTGATGATATTTTTAGGATATGTTAGAAATGGTAAAAGGAAGAAGTGGTAAAAGGAAGAAATGATTCAATTTTGCGAGTGATCTGGACCACTATCTGGATCTCCTGGATCCATGAAATATAATTTTAAAGACAAAAAGCTCAAAAAGTCATGGGTGGATTTTGATGAAATTTTCAGGAAATGTCCTAAATGGGACAAGGAACAAGTGATTAGATTTTCAGAGTGATCTGGATCATCTGGATCCAGGCTGCCAGATATGTTTATGTACAAGATAAATCAAAAACTTATGGACGGATTTTGATGAAATTTTCAGGATATGTCTGAAAAGGTAAAAGGATGAAATGATTGAATTTTGGAAGTGATCCGGATCACTATATGGATCTTCTGGATCCATGAAATGTAATTTTTAAAGACAGATACCGCAAAAAGTTATGGATGGATTGTTTCAGCAAATGGCCTAAATGGTACAAGGAACAAGTGATTAAATTTTTGGAGTGATCTGGATCACTGTCTGGTTCATCTGGATCCAGGCTGCCACATAATCTTGGGATGGACTTTGATATTTTTAGGATATGTTACAAATGGTAAAAGGAAGAAGTGGTAAAAGGAAGAAATGATTCAATTTTGCGAGTGATCTGGACCACTATCTGGATCTTCTGGATCCAAGAAATATAATTTTTAAAGACAAATAGCTCAAAAAGTCATGGATGGATTTTGATGAAATTTTCAGGAAATGTCTTAAATAGGACAAAGAACAAGTGATTAGTTTTGGGGAGTAATCTGGATCACTGTCTGGATCATGTGGATCCAGGCTGCCAGATGTGTTTGTGTACAAGATAACTAAAATACTTATGGACGGATTTTGATGAAATTTTTAGAATATGTCTGAAAAGGTAAAAGGATGAAATGATTAAATTTTGGAAGTGATCCGGATCACTATATGGATCTTCTGGATCCATGAAATGTAATTTTTAAAGACAGATATAAGTGAAAGAACTAGTGATTAGCTTTTGGGAGTAATCTGGTACTATGGAGAATCCTGACCTGGTGCTCCAGGAAACAGGCTCAAGACCGACATGTTCACGCCTTAACTATGTCCCGTCCGGGGATACACTGCGTCGAGATGCAATCTCTAGTTATATGGCTTATAACTCTCAAACTATTGCATTTAGAGTATTTTGTTGCAATAAGTTGTTCAGCTACTTTCTCCACAGCTACAACATGGTCAGTAGTTTGGAAGTGTATCTTTTTCTCAAATAACTCATTCACCTACTTTTGGGAGAGCTTTCACTTGGTGAAGTTTCAGACCCGTAGCTAATTATTCACCTACTCAAAATGGGTAAATGCTAATTATCTCTAAAACTATTGCGGAGACCCAATTTTTATCAAATAACTCATTCATCTATTTTTGAGAGAGCTTTCGCATGGTGAACTTTCAGACCCATAGCTAATTACTCACCTACTCAAAATGAGTAAATGCGAATTATCTCTTAAAAGTATTGCAGATAGCCATTTTTTCTCAAATAACTCATTCACCTACTTTTGGAAGAGCTTTCACTTGGTGAAGTTTCAGACCCATAGCTAATTATTCACCTACTCAAAATGAGTAAATGCTAATTATCTCTAAAAGTATTGCAGATAGCCAATTTTTCTCAAATAACTCATTCATCTACTTTTGGGAGAGCTTTCATTTGGTGAAGTTTCAGGCCCATAGTTAATTATTGACCTACTGAAAATGAGTAAATGCTAATTATCTCTAAAAGTATTGCGGATACCTAATTTTTATCAAATAACTCATGCATCTACTTTTGGGAGAGCTTTCACATGGTGAAGTTTCAGACCCGTAGACTCACCTACTCAAAATGAGTAAATGCGAATTATCTCTTAAAAGTATTGCACATAGCCAATTTTTCTCAAATAACTCATTCACCTACTTTTGGGAGAGCTTTCACTTGGTGAAGTTTCAGACCCGTAGCTAAGTATATGTGCTACGTTTAGTGAAAATGTGAAAAATCACAAATATCTCACAAACCATGAGAGATAGAGCAATTTCAAGCGAATTTTTGACCCACAGGGCAGTACAAGAGTATCCTATTGTACTGGGTTTGGTGACCTTTGGCCTACATTTGAGTGAGTAAGAGCACTTTACCTAATGTAATTATATGGCTTATAACTCTCAAACTGTTACATTTACAGTATTTTGTTCCAATATGTTGTTCAACTACTTTCTCCACAGCTACAACATGGTCAGTAGTTTGTAAGTGTATCTCCATAGCTAAGTGAGTAAGAGGTACTTTGTCAATTTTTAATGATAACCGTAATGAGTAAATGGCTTATATCTTCAAAAGTATTGCAGCTACACAATTTCTCTCAAATATGTTGTTCATCTATTTTTTACCCCACAGCCCATGGTGTCTGGATGGGCGGGCGGGCAGGCGGCGGTGTGCAACGTCATGGTCTGACCCTGATTTGACCTTTGACCTTGCTGCAGTGACCTTGAGTTTGAAGATCTCGTCCAAGCTATGTCTCGGAAACCGTAAGGTGTAGGAAGTTGATACTTGGTAGGAACATTGGTTAGGGGATGTAGGTTTGCAACATCATGGTCTGACCTTGATTTGACCCTTGACCTGGCCGTAGTGACCTTGACCTATAAAATCTTGTCTGGGCTATTTAATGCTCGGCGGGAGATACATACCGCGGCAGTGGTCTTGTTTTTAAATGTGTTATTCACCTACTTTCCAGATAGTGACATTGCATTCTTGTATCTCATTACATAGTTGAGCAATAGCTACTTTCAGGTTATCACTGTTGAGTAAATCAGTTGTATTTTGGAAACTATGGCATTTAGAGTATTTTCTTTAAATATGTTATTCACCTACTTTTGGGTCAGCTATAACATAGTAAACTTGCAGACACGTAGCTCATTACATAGCTGAGCAATAGCTACTTTGCAATTCTCACTGTTGAGTAAATCACTTGTAACTTGAAAACTATTGTATTTACAGTAATTTCTTTAAATATGTTATTACCTACTTTTCACTCCTCTATAAAATAGTGAAATAGCAGACTTGTAACTCATTGCACAGCTCAGCAATAGCTTCTTCCAGGTTCTCACTGTTGAGTAAATCCGTTTTAACTTTAAAGCTATTGCATATACAGTATTTTGTTTAAATATGGTATTCACCTACTTTAAACACCTTAATAGTTAACTTTGTACTTTACTTCTCAAAACCAGTTACAGGGCACAACTTTTGTGTCCTTTTCTTCTTTCACTTCTACTCTGATACTCAAAACACACAGCTGACACAGAGCCCGTTCACGGGCACTGATTGCTTGTTGTTATTTTTTCCCAGTTTAGAATGTCAATCAAAATCCAAAGGAAAGCCATATCTAATTAAAAAGGGTAGTTGTTGGTCCCAATAGCCTTTTAACAACTCCTACCAAGGGGTTAATTTGCGAATGAATCTGTATCTGACTGGAAAAAATTACTTTGTTGTTGGTCCCAATAGCCTTTTAACAACTCCTACCAAGGGGTTAATTTGCGAATGAATCTGTATCTGACTGGAAAAAATTACTTTGTTGACCTTTTTATCCGATAATGGAAGGACAAAGGGTCCTAATGGTATGAAGCCAAATTTCCCATCATTTTGTCGGTCCTATTGCTGAAAAGTGGGATCCTCACTGGCTTGTTTCATTGTTTTTACCCATGGTGTCCGGATGGGCAGGCGGGCGGATGGGCAGCGGGAAAAAGTTTGTCCGGCCTGTATCTCAGAAACCGTAAGGTGTAGGAAGTTGATACTTAATAGGGACATTGGAAAGGGGGTGTAGGGTGTGAGCAACGTCATGGTGTGACCTTGATTTGACCTTTGACCTTGCCATAGTGACCTTGACCTATAAAATCTTGTCCGGGCTATATCTTGGAAACCGAAAGGTATAGGAAGTTGATACTTGGTAGGGACATTAGTTAGGGGGTTTAGGTGTGCAACGTCATGGTGTGACCTTGATTTGACATTTGACCTTGCCGTAGTGACCTTGACCTATAAAATCTTGTGTGGGCTATATCTCGGAACCGTAAGGTGTAGGAAGTTGACACTTGGTAGGGACATTGGTTTAGGGGTTGTAGGTGTAGAACATCATGGTGTGACCTTGATTTGAGCTTTGACCTTGCCGTAGTGACCTTGACCTATAAAATCTTATCCGGGCTATATCTCGGCAACCATAAGGTGTAGGAAGTTGATATTTGGTAGGGACATTGGTTAGGAGGTGTAGGTGTGCAATGTCATGGTGTGACCTGGATTTGACCTTTGATCTTGCATATCTGATGCTATTTTATCTCTACAGAGATATGTGATACTATTTTATCTCTCTTATATCTCTCATATCTTTTTACTTGAATCTTGGTTGTTGCACCTTTGGGTGTCTTTTGATGTAGATTAATCACTGTTAAAGTCATATTAGGATTCAATGCAATAGGTTTTATTTTTGCAACTTCCCATTGTAACAGATGGTATTGCATCAAGTGAGTCACAGGTTTTGCCCCAACTCCACGTAAAAGCATGTATTGCCACATCTGTATGTATGGGTAATATTCAAAACATTGAAACCATAATTCAACCATAAATAATTGTGATATTTTCATTGACAGCTTTTTATTGCGTTAATACATCTTACCTAGTGGACAGATGCATTTGTCCGGCGCCTTGCTGGTCTCGCCAAACATTAGAAAAAAACGTCCTGAGCTGGGCTCTGGCCGGGACCGGAAGTGTCCTGTTCATTCGCCAGGTGGCTGTGCAGCCAACCTGCCGGTGTACTGCTTCCTCTTTTTGTTTGGCGCGTCCATATGGTAAACGCTTGAAGTTTTAAGAGAAACTTTTTGAAATTTTACTAGTGTTATTCTGGATATTTAGTCAAAGTGTGTTAGTAGTGTTACTCTTCTAACATCATGGATTCACCAGGAGAAAAGAAGGGACAAAGGCGGGGCTCATGTGGCCATGTTATGGCCGCCTTTGATCTGCACAAGAAATGCGCGTGCTGTCGCGATAAAGGCATTGGGGATGACCCTTGTGTTAAAGACGAGCAGTGTAGTGTGTGTGATTCCTTTTCAGATGAACAGAGGGAGTTGATTTCTACTCCATCTTACAGAATTAGGAAGGACCGTAAAGCAGGCATCTTAGTCTCACCTAAAGAGGTTGAAGTTATTGCTCCAATTGATTCTTCTAACACTGCTGAACCAACATTTTCTGCCCCTCCCCAGGGCCCGTCTCAGCCTTCCACTTCTTCTTTTGTTACAGCAGAACAGTTTTCTTTGATGAACGATAAATGGGCTGAACAATTTGCACGTTTCGAGGCTTTGTTAAGCAGAGGAAATGTGTTTTCCACCCCTAAAGCTGCGGTGAGTCCTCCAAGTTCAAAGGTTGTGTTGTCTGATTCCCCCTTTATTGCCCCGGCTGCCCAGCTCACCGGTCCGGTGGAGACCCCACAGTGCAGGAGGTTGGTACTAAATCTGGGGAAACAAAACCAAAGAAGTCTAAAGACAAAAAGCTTAAGAAGTCAGTTCAAATATCTGACAAGCCGGTTCCTGTGGATCAACCGGTCCCTGCCTTGGGCACCTCCGGTCCGTAGAGTGTAGAGCAGGCTTCAGTACACAAGAAAACAACCCGGGCATCCTCAGTTGTTCTTCCACCGGAAGATGTTCAAACCGGTCCTGCCGGTGACAGTTTTATAGACAAGTCTTCATCTGTAGCCACCTCGGGTCCTTCCTTTACCGGTGCATTTAACTTGCCACCGGAACCGGACGATGTAGATTTTGACAACCCTTTGGCCGGTTCTGATGTGTCGTCTGAACAATCTGACTATGATGAAGGTGAAATCTCGTCCGATACTGTGGAACGCCCTGACCAGACTGAGGATATGAACTACAGGGAAACTGTGAGATCTATTCACTCTTTCATGGGCTGGACATACATACCGGACTTTGAAAGTGACCTAAATGAGCCAGGTAAATCCAATAACCCTTGGAAGGGTAAAAATCCTAAAAGACCTGCACGTATTTCAGTGGAGATGCCACCGGATGACTGGCTGTGCCAGAAGTTGGAGCGGCTCAACACAGTAGTGGCGGAAGGGTATCCTTCAAGAGCTCAAGACTCGGCCGGTCTTAAAACAGACCAATTTGTGAAAATCCCCAAGTCACAGGCAAGGTGGTACCAGATGTATACCATCAAACAGGATGGCCCTCACAGACCTGGAAGAAACTTTTCAGTTGGCACAATACCGAAGCTAAACTAAACTCCCAGTTCCCAAGGATTACTAAGGCTTCGGCCTATCCATCTGCCGGCCCTCCTTCTAGGCCAGTATCTCAGGAATACCTCAGAAGGTGGGAAAAGTGTGCCAGAGAAAACTCTTATATCATCACCAACACCGCAGGTTTTAACCGGTGCACTAGTGAGTTGCAAGAGAAAATGTCTAACCATGTCACTATGTTGTGTTCTCGGATCAACAAGGGCAAGGCCCCTAAAGAAGTTACTGGTGCCCTGAACGACCTGAAGGACCTTATGGCCTTTCACCAAAGTGTCTCTGTTGCCATGGGCACGGCTTTACAACATCTCGCGGACAGTGTGTTTATGCAGCTTGCTAATCTCATTTTGATCCGACGCGATGCTTATTTAGAACATGTGAAGCCAGGAATCAAGCAGGATACATGGTTACATCTTAGAAATGCCCCAATGTTTGGCTATGGCCTCTTCCCTGATGCCGTCATTGCCACTGCGGAACAGGACATTATTAAACATGAGGCTTCCAGTACTGCTCTGAGACCCGGTCCGGGTGCTTCACAGCAGTCCGGTTGGAGAACAGCCCAGAGATATCGACCTTATGACAGAAGGGATCATAGGTCTGCTGGTACGGAACAGGAGCAGCAGCCCTGGACACAATTTTATTACGCTACAATAGCTTACCATGTGGGACTTAATGCTGATCTCGGGTTGCCACACCCGGGGCCAACGTCTTAGAAAAAAAGATCGTTCTTGTTAGCCACCGGATATACTGGTAGTTGTCGTCACGTGATAACTTCTGACCAATCGTCCTACTTTCTCGTTGGCCACGATTGACTGGTAGCAGTTTGTAAATATACAGACATTTTCATTTATTTCTCAGACTTTACTTATTGTTGGAGGCTAATATTTGCATATTTCTTGTAATATATATCATAGATCATTCTGTAAAATTTTAATTTTCACAGGATAAGTATTTTGTTTTCAGTCGCGTGTTTTTGAGTTTCCCTCGGTTCAGGCAAGTACATTGTACGTCTTTTATTGCGTATAAAATGTCGTCTCATCAAGCAAATAAAGACAAACCGAGAGCGCAGAAATGCTGCCATTTCTGCTTTAGCTTTGATACACATAATTTCTGCCCTACCTGTAGGGAGGCTGGCAAGGGAGATGACCCCTGTGTCACCTTTGAAACCCCTTGTGAAATTTGCACGTCTTTCACAGATGAGCAACTACAGAAAATCCAAAACTGGAAACGGTATTTGAAAAAGCAGAAAGCGACAACTAGTTCCAAAGATGAACTAGATCTTTTGGGTGAAGGCGACGGGGACTCCTTCACTGGGTCCAATGCAGACCTCGAGTGTGCTGCTGATAGCCTTTTTACTTCACCCCCCCCCGTCCACAACCTCTTGCCTTCAGTTCCCTGTCCTTGAAAACGCCAGCTAAAACTATTCCACCCACCCCTGGTACGGCTTTGCAAAATAAAATCCAGAAAAACCTAGAGAAATCACTCGGTGATTCCTTAAATATACATTTACAGCAGCAAATGGGTACCTTCCAGGCATCCATGTTGGAAGCTTTTCAGTCACTCCGAGAGGAGTTGGCTGCAAAACAGAAAGTCGAGGTAGAGTCTTCTCTTCCTGCTTCAAAACCTGGCTTGTCCAGTAGTACTGCTGCCCCTCTGGATTTGCCCCCTCCGAGATCTGGTACTAACATCCCAAGCGAGGATATGGATGTGGACTTCGGTCCAGCACTTCCTCCGCGTTTAGTATCTGCTCAACCTTCCTCGGATCAGTACGTTCCCCCCTCTGAAGGTCACCCCGAAGAGGTCTCGTACTCTCACAAAAAGCAAAGCCATAGGCAGCCAGTTGACCCGAGCTCTGCCTCGGACCAACTAAATGAGGATTCCGATGAACCTCGGATCCCTTCTTCTAGATCCAAAAAACACTCTGACAAGAGCAAACATAAATCAAGATCTAGATACGTGTCATTTACCTCAGAGGAGGAGCACTCCCCTGAAACCAGACGCAGGTCTTCTAAGCCCTCTAGGGCTCAGCCCTCAGGAGTAGCTTCTGATCAAGACCTACCACAACATGATCCAGACCCCCCTTATTATAGGGAAGTAGCTTTGTCTGACATGCCCTCACAATACTCTGAAGAAGTGGACACTTTCAGGCGTATTTTGTCTCTCCCTGACCCCAGGGAATCTATGCCCAGGTCGTCCACCTCAGTGTTGGGTCTGGATGATGAAAAAGGCCGTCAAGAGCTCAGACCTAGAGGTCCCTCCTCTATTCTTCCACTTAGCTCAGTTATCAAGGACGCCTTTGATAAATTCCAACATGACTTTAAGGCTGCCAACTTATCTGAGGGAAAATATGTCAGGCCTCCTCCCTCAACTTCAAAGTGGTACAAGGTGGGACAACCAACTTTTCAGGACAAAATTCAGGAGTTGAATACGGACTTTGCTAAGATCTGTATTACTCCTAGACCTTCTGGGCCCCCAGTAGCCAGAGTTCCCCTGCCAGTTCTCAAGGAGCTAGAACTTCAGGCTAGACAAAACATTTCTACCCTCAACTTCACCGCTGCATTTGCCAAAACCTCCTCTTCTTGCAATGCTTCATTGGAAAAATGCCAACATAGCATCAAGTCTACGGTCAAGAAGATTAAGTCTCAGATTCAGAAAGGTGCCAATCCTGAGAAAGCGGCAAAGCGCGGATATGAGGAAGTAGCTGACTACTTAGATTTTTGGAACAAGACAGTACTTGTTCAACACAGGGCCCTCACTTGTCTCAGCAAATCTCTAGCCCATATTTTGCAGAGGGAATTATACTCTATGGCTAATACCGGCTTGCTCAGGCGCGAAGCCGAAATGACTCTATTACATCCACAATTAGGAGAAACGAGACGTCAAGAACTCAGGAACTCGTCCTTTTGGGGCCCTTCCTTGTTCGAGTCTCAATTAGTGAAGGAAGGTGAGGACTTCCTTCTCAAAAAAGGCACCTCAAAAGATTCTCAGGGTTTTACACCCTACCAGAATAAGCCCTTTCGTGGTCCCCACAAGAAAAGAGGCTCCTACAGGAAACGCCCCTATGGGGGCAATACCTCTCAAAGCAGTAACCAGTCCTTTCCTTCGGGAAGAGGAAAATCCAACTTCAGAGGCTTCAGGGGTCGTTTTCGACCCCACAATAGAGGAAGGGGGCATGGAAACCCCCCTCCCCAATGACTCCTCCAAAGCCTCACTCAGTCCACCAGTAGGAGGTCGCCTCCGTTCTTTCAGGAGAGACTGGCTCACAAACAAATGTTCTCAAAACGTGTTAAACATTATCACCAATGGCTACGTTCTGCCATTCCGTTCAAAGCCAAACTTGATCAGATTTCCTCTGATTCTGTCAGAGTACAAGGCCCAACAAAAAGACCAAGCCTTGGCTACTTGTATCCAGTCCTTCCTGTCAAAGAACGCTATCGAAAGGGTAGACAATGTAAAATCTCTCGGGTTTTACAGTCGCCTGTTTCTAGTACCCAAGCCTCACCAAAGGTGGAGGCCAGTCATAGACTTAAGCAGGCTCAACACTTTTCTACACGTAGAAAAGTTCAAAATGGAAACTCCAGAGTCCATCAGGACCTCCCTGATTCCAGGGGAGTGGGTAGCGTCGATAGACCTGTCGGACGCCTACCTGCATATCCCCATCCACCCAAGCTCAAGGAAATACCTAAGGTTTTGCTACAAGGCTCAGGTGTTCCAGTTCACCTCCCTCCCGTTCGGACTAGCCACAGCCCCCCAGGTCTTTACCATGATCGTAAAGGAGGTGAAACTAATGGCCCTCTCAAGAGGACTCAGAATTCACCAGTACCTGGACGACTGGCTGATCAGGTCCCAGTCTCAGGAGGAAGCCCAAGTGAACACTCAGGCAGTAGTAGAACTGACTCAGTCCTTGGGGTGGATAATAAATCAGGAAAAATCAGAACTGAAACCTACACAGGTGTTCTCGTTCGTGGGCTATGAATACCACCTAGATTCAGCCCTTGTAAAACCCACTCAAGAGAGATGGCTCAAACTTCAGGATTTGATCCTACAACTCAAGTCAAAACGTGTTTTGACTGCAAGATGTTTGATGTCTCTAATTGGGTTGCTAGCCTCAACGGAGAAAATGGTCCCGGAGGGACGCCTTCACATGAGGCCCTTTCAGTTTCACCTCAAGGAGCACTGGAGATATCCTCAGTCGCTGGACAACCTCCTTCCCTGGACAGAAGCCATTGCAGCCCACCTAGATTGGTGGCAAAATCCCTCCAATGTGATGACAGGTGCAGACCTTCATCCCAAAGACCACAGTATCCAACTCTTTACCGACGCCTCAAACGAAGGTTGGGGCGCTCACTTAGACCAAAATCTTACCAAGGGTCTGTGGTCAGATCGGGAAAAAGGCTTCACATAAATGTCCTAGAATTGAAGGCGGTCTCCCTGGCCCTTCGAGACTTCAAGGACCAGTGCCAGAATCAAACAGTGTTGGTTGCGACGGACAACTCAACAGTGGTAGCCTACATCAACAAACAAGGAGGAACACACTCGGCAGAGATGTGTGCTCTCCTGTGGAAGATCATGACCTGGTGCCATCACTATCACATAACATTGAAAGCCAGGCACATTCCAGGGTGCCTGAATGTGATGGCCGACCTGCTATCCAGGTCCAACCAAGTGCAGTCAACCGAATGGTCTCTGCACCCACAGGTCTTCAAACAGATCTGCCAGAAGTGGTTCACACCTCATGTAGACTTATTTGCCACTCACCTGAACCACAAACTCCCTCTATACGTGTCTCCTATCCCAGACCCAAGGGCCTGGGACATAGATGCTCTGAACATAAACTGGACCAACCTCACAGCATATGCGTACCCTCCTACGGCTCTCCTTCACAAGGTGATCCAAAAGATCAGGCAATGCCAGTGCCTGATCATCGTAATAGCCCCAGGCTGGCCAGGGATGCCCTGGTTTTGGGACCTAGTGCAGCTCTCAACAGAGATCCCACTGCAACTCCCAGTGTCAACAACCCTACTCAAACAGTCCCACAAGCTGGTGTTCCACAACAACCCCCAGCACCTGAACCTCCACGCCTGGTGTCTAGGAGCGGACAACTCCAAGAACAAGGCTTCTCTGTGGAGGTGGCAGAGAGAATTGCTGCCCCTCAGCGGTCATCAACAAGGACCATCTACAAGTCAAAGTGGGCCCTATTTGAAAAATGGTGCAGAGAAAATTCGGTGGATTTCTCCACTCCATCTGTGAAACAAATCTCAGATTTCTTCATGTACCTGTACCAAGACCTTAACAGGCGCCCCTCGACCATTGATGGTTACAGGACTGCAATCGTTGACACTTTGGGCCCAACGGCCCAACATATTGCACACAATGCAGACCTTCATAGGTTACTCTCCAGCTTTCACAGGGATCGTCCTAAAAGTTCCAGAAACTTACCCAAGTGGAACCTTTCTGTTGTCCTTAACGAGCTCACCAAAGCACCTTTTGAGCCCATGAAAGACACAGACCTCAAACATCTCACTTTAAAAACTGCTTTCTTGCTAGCCTTGGCCTCCGGCAAGCGCCGCAGCGAAATCCATGCCTGGGTCGCGAACAAAGTATCTAATCTAGGCCAATGGGAAAAGGTTGCCTTGTTCCCTTCTTCTGACTTCATAGCCAAAAACCAACTAGCAAGAGAAGGTTCTCAAAGTGTCTCTCCGGTGACTATCCCTGCTCTGACTACCATTGTAGATAGACAGTTTAAAGAAGACAGGACCCTGTGTCCCGTGCGGGCCCTGAGGTTTTATTTGGACCGAACTAAAGACCTCAGAGGGTCTCGTTCTCTCCTTTCATCTCCTTTAAGAAAGGACATACCTCAGACATCAGACCCGCTACACTCTCTTCATGGTTGAAACAAACCATTTTACTTTGTTACAAACAAGCAGATCAACAAGCCTTGGACTTGGTCCAAGTCAAAGCGCATGACATCCGGGCCTTCGCGGCCTCTAAGGCCTTTTACGGTGGGGTATCGGTGGACCAAATCATGCAAGCCTGTCACTGGAAAGCTCACAACACATTTACAAATTTTTACCTAAAAGACCTTACTTGGTCGGACACCGACAACAATTTGTACCTGGGATCCGTAGTGGCTGCTCAACAAGTCCTAGATCCTTCCCCTCAGACCAGTTGTCCTCGGAAAGAAAAAGGGGGGGGGGGGGGGGGGGGGGGGGGCACATCCGCTACAACCAAGTCTTCAGGAGTCTTTCCCAGGATCTAGGTATTCCTTTACCTTCAAGATGTTACGGGTAAGGTCATTTTATCCTTTAATTATCAAGTAATTTCTATTAAGGACTTATTTAGTTGTCATTAATCTCATTTTCAGGTTGTAAAAAATTTTATGAGATGCCCAACCACTGGGTTGGTCAGTCACACGTGAAGGGCCCTTTTGGACCCTCAGACCTCGGAGTGAGCACTGCTGCACTTCCGTCCTACAATAAAACATCTAGACAGTTTTAGCACTGTCTCTCAATTTCTTAGGTTTTTGGCTCGTTACAGGCCCGGCCTTCGGGATCGGGGCACTGTAAATGGGACTCAGACTGGTATTTCTGGCACTATTCTATTAAAAAAAAAAAAATGACATACCTTCCAGTCTCAGCTGTAATCCCGCCACCGGGCGGTTGAATTCAGCATTAAGTCCCACATGGTAAGCTATTGTAGCGTAATAAAATTGGAAATTTTAATTACTTAAATGTAGCTTTTATAAGCTACAAGCTTACCATGTGGGACTTAGAAGAGTCCCACCCTGCCTCCCCGCTGTTTACAGCTGAGGGGTAGGTTTTAGAAAATTGCAACGAGAAAGTAGGGCGAGAGGTCAGAGGTTATCACGTGACGACAACTAGCAGTGTATCCGGTGGCTAACAAGAACGGTCTTTTTTTCTAAGACGTTGGCCCCGGGTGTGGCAACCCGAGATCAGCATTAAGTCCCACATGGTAAGCTTGTAGCTTATAAAAGCTACATTTAAGTAATTAAAATTTCCAATTTAGTAGATCTAGGAATAGGGGGCGTGGACGGGGTAGAGGTTCTAATCCTCGTTTCTCTCGTTCAAAGGGATACAAAGCTTACAAATGACAATTATTGCATCGTTCCTCCAGTTCAGAGCTCAGTAAATGTGTGGAGGAAATCAAAGTTAGCAAAACAAACTGTACAACAATTAGTTCAGGACAGTTTCAATGTTCAGACAGTAGTCAAGGTGCCAAGTTTAGACAATGTTCCAAAACAGTCAAAACATCTTGTTTTCTTGTCATGTTGCAACTCATTGTCTTTCTGCAATTTCAAAAGGGCTTCCGCAAAAGAAAGGTATAAGACCCGATGTAAAAGAGACAAAAATAAAACATGTCAAAGGTGTTTCTTTTGTAAATCACTGTCTTTCTGCAAGGTCTGTTCCAAATGTCCCCAATGTTGTCAAAGAGCTGGGTGTAGGGGCCAGACTCCAAACATTTTGGCCCAAATGGCACGAGCTAGGTGCAAACCCCAGGGTGGTCTCCATCTTGAAGGAGGGTTATGCCCTACCATTCAAAATGAGACCACCTCTGACACGGTTTCCTCTCATCAAAAGTGGTTATGCAAATCCGGTAACAAGCCGGGCTCTGTCAGAGGCCTTAATTGTCTTGAGAGAGAATTTGGTAGTTGAAAAGGTTGTCGTACGGACCTCCCTGTCCTTTTACAACCGGTTGTTCTTGGTTCCAAAACCCAACAACAAGTGGAGACCCATTTTAGACCTCAGTCAGCTAAATGTTTATCTCCAAACAAACACCTTCAAGATAGAAACCCCGGAGACCATCAGGGTCTCCTTACACAAAGGGGAGTGGGTCACGTCACTGGATTTCAGCGACGCTTACATTCATATCCCCATCCACCCCAGATCCAGAATATACCTCAGGTTCTTTTTGAACAGCAAGGCATATCAGTTCACAGCCCTTCCCTTCGGACTGGCCACGGCTCCGTTGGAATTTACCAAGGTGGTCAAAGAGGTGAAATTGATGGCTCAGACAAGGGGTATAAGAATCCACCAGTACCTAGACGACTGGTTGCTCAGAGCCCCGTGCCCGGAAATCCGCCAACAACATACTCAGACCCTCTTGGCCCTGTGCTGCGAACTAGGGTGGGTAGTCAACATGAAGAAGTCCGAGCTGGTTCCTCAACAAATTTTCAATTTCGTAGGTTACCGGTTCGATCTCCTAACCAGGCGGGTGTTAACTACTGTAGAGCGTTGGGAGACATTAAGGACGAAACTCCTCTTTATCAAGAACAAGGACTTTTGCACTGTCAGACAGTTCATGTCGCTCATAGGTCTCTTAACAGCCACAGAGAAGCAAGTGTGGTTAGGTCGCCTCCACATGAGGCCAATTCAATGGCACCTCAAGAAGCATTGGCATGTGCCGGAGGTCCTAGACAAGGTGATCCCGGTTCCCCCTGCTCTCCATCTTCACCTGGATTGGTGGTTGCACGAAAAGAATGTACTTCGAGGCCAACCCTTACACCCTCTGCGTCACGCTCTACAAGTTTTTACAGACACAGCAAACGAAGGTTGGGGAGCTCACTTAGGGGAATCCACAGCAAGAGGCGTTTGGTCGGAACCAGAAAGTCACCTCCACATAAATTTTTTGGAGCTAAAAGCAGTGTTTCTGACCCTCAAGAGTTTCGAGCATCTCTGCAGGGATCAGACTGTCCTAATAGCCACGGACAACACAACTGTGGTCTCCTACATCAACAAGGAAGGAGGTATAAGATCAGGCTCTCTTTGTGCCCTCCTATGGAGACTTCTGTCGTGGTGCCACCCCAGAGGAATAGTCCTGAGAGCAAGGCACATTCCGGGTCGCCTGAATGTGATAGCGGACAAACTATCCAGGCACAATCAGGTGATCCAGACAGAATGGTCCCTGTCTCAGCAAGTGTTCAGTCTCTTGTTTTCCAGCTGGGACCTTCCACAACTCGACCTCTTTGCAACCCAGTTCAATCACAAACTTCCCAGGTTTGTGTTGCCGGTTCCGGATCCGACAGCTTGGGCTGTCGACGCTCTCAGCATACCATGGGAGAATCTGGATGTTTACGCTTTCCCCCCGGTCTCATTGCTCAATCAAGTGGTGTCGAAGGTAATGGATCAGGGTTGCCACAGAATGGTTCTGATCGCACCAGGTTGGCCCAACATGCCTTGGTTTTGGGATCTGGTCAATCTGTCCGTGCAAATCCCTTTCCAGCTCCCACTCCACAAGGATCTGGTGATTCAGCCTGTCAATGGCCTCCTTCACAGGAACCTCACCAATTTAAATCTACATGAGTGGCTCCTAGAGCCTCGGCCATTCAGGAGCAGGGATTCGCTGATGAAGTGGCAGCAAGAATTGAGGCTCCTCAGAGAAGTTCAACCAGAGCCGTTTATAAATCGAAGTGGGCCATTTTTGTCAAATGGTGTGACTCACGTAAGGTGGACTTCCGGTCGCCCTCTGTGAACCAGATTGCGGATTTTCTTCTCTATCTCTTCAAGGAAAGAAAACTCCAGCCTAGCACCATTGACGGCTATAGAACAGCTATTGCGGACATGGTGGGAAACCATGAGGTGAACATCAGCAAAGATGAGAATTTAACCCGTCTGTTAGACAGCTTTCATAGAGATAAGCCCAAAGGCAGACGAGGAGTTCCCTCCTGGAACCTTTCCCTGGTACTTCACCAGTTGACTAAGGCCCCTTTTGAACCTATGAGAAAGGCCTCTCTTAAGCATCTGACCTTTAAGACAGTGTTTCTTTTAGCTCTAGGTTCAGGCAAGTGAAGAAGTGAGATTCATGCTTGGTTGTTCAAGAACATACGACACCAAGAAAACTGGAGTCAGGTGTCCCTCTATCCTTCTCCCATATTCATTTCCAAGAATCAGTTGGCTAAGGAGGGTCCGGCTTCTGTGGCTCCGGTAGTGATCTCAGCCTTGGCCCCCTCTTTGGACAGAGATCTTAAGGAAGATAGGTCACTGTGTCCAGTCAGAGCCTTGCGTTACTATCTAGATAGAGTTTTCAGAAAGATATTGTCCCTGCCACTATCTCTTCTTGGATTAAACAAACAGTGCTCCTGTGTTACCAACTGTCAGATGAGGATGCCCAGAAATTGCTTCAGGTCAAGGCCCATGATGTCCGGGCTTTTGCGGCTTCCAAGGCTTTTCAAGGAGGGGTGTCCTTGGAACAAATTATCTCAGCCTGGCATTGGAAGGCCCACAATACCTTTACACAGTTCTATCTGAAGGACCTAGCTTGGGCAGATTCTGAACTGTACCATTTGGCTGCACAACAGTTCCATGATGATAAATAAATCCAGTTCTGTGTACATATTGTATATTCTGGATTGCCATGATCCTAAGTGGTTCCAGGGGTGTTCAGGTTGTTTCTTCAGTTCCTGTTCTTCTTCCTCGCTAGGTGATGAACTCGTCCCTCTCCTTCCCTCTGTACCCTCGGATCGAGTCGGTACAAGGAAATTTTCAAAAAAAAGAGGGGGGGGGGGAGTTCTCAGGAATTCTCCCTTTTCCTGGGCTACCCTCCTTCCACTGGGTAGTGATTCTGCATCTGTCCACTAGGTAAGATGTATTAACGTGATAAAATGGAAAATTTAATAGTAAATTAAATTTTTATTTTTATAAGTTAATACCTTACCTAGTGGACAGGGGGATTCCCACCCTGCCTTCCCCGCTATTCTAGACCAAAAACGGGGGCTTCTAAGGTAGGCAACAAAAAGAGGAAGAGCGCATGCGCGAGCATGCGCAGTACACCGGCAAGTTGGCTGCACAGCCACCTGGCGAATGAACAGGACACTACCGGTCCCGGCCAGAGCCCAGCTCAGGACGTTTTTTTTCTAACGTTTGGCGAGACCGGCAAGGCGCCGGACAAATGCATCTGTCCACTAGGTAAGGTATTAACTTATAAAAATTTAATTTACTATTAAATTTTCCAATTCTCCAGTTAAGAAATTTTACAGCTTCATAACTTTTAGTTTACTGAATTGTGTTGTTTTAATATTTAATCTTTACATGCAGTGCTATGAAAGTATCCCAATCTGTGTACTGTTTCACAACTTCTATATCTCATGGTGTTGAAAAATATTTCCCCAGGCTGGGGGGTACGGGCATCACTGATGCTATTTTTTATTTCAGCTGACTTGTCAGTCAGCTGACATTATGTCGTCACTCTGCGGCGTGGGCGTCCGCGTCCACATGAACAACTTCTCCTCCTAAACTACAATACCCAGAGACATGCTGTTTTTTTTAAAAAGATACCTTAACTATCAAGGATGAAAAAGTGTTCAAGCCATGCAGATCTGTTTGTTCGTCTGTTCCCCAGAGTCATTACAAGTCAGGTACCCCCACCCAAAATGTGAAAATTTCAACCCTTTATCACAATTTTCTCATATCTTGCATATATGTACTAGGCCACTAGTAGATTACCTTGTGTGAGAATTTAGACCTGGATCTGTCTTAATTTTTTTTATTAATTTTTAAAATAATTTTTAATGCAATAAAATTCATGAAATCATGCACTAAAACACTTATCACTTGAAAAGTATTGCAGTTAGAGCATTTTGTTGAAATATGTTATTCAACTACTTTTTTCATAGCTACAACATGGTGAGTAACTTGAGTGTCTATCCCAATAGCTAAGTGAGTAATAGCTACTTTCTGATTTTTCTGTACCTCCCATAATGAATAAAATCACCTATAACTTGAAAACGATTGCATATACAGAATTTTGTATAAATATGTTATTCAGCTACTTTTGGGTCAGCTACAGCATAGTAAAATTTTAGACCTGTAGCTCAGTGCATAGCTGAGTAATAGCTACTTTGAGGTTATCACTGTTGAGTAAATCAGTTCTAACTTGAAAACTATTGCATTTAGAGTATTTGTTTAAATATGTTATTCGCCTAATTTTTGGTCAGCTATAACATAGTAAAATTGCAGACCTGTAGCTCATTACATAGCTGAGCAATAGCTATTTTCAGGTCCTCACTGTTGAGTAAATCAGTTATAACTTGAAAACTATTCCGTTTACAGTATTTTGTTTAAATATGTTGTTCACCTACTTTTGGGTTAGCTATAACATAGTGAAATTACAGACCTGTGGCTCATGGCACAGCTGACCAATAGCTATTTTCAGGTACTGACTGTTGAGTAAATCAGTTGTAACTTGAAAAATATTGCATTTAGAGTATTTTGTTAAAATATGTTGTTCACCTACTTTTGGGTCAGCTATAACATAGTAAAATTACAGACTTATAGCTCATGGCATAGCTGAGCAATAGCTATTTTCAGGTTCTCACTATTGAGTAAATCAGTTGTAACTTGAAAACTACTGCATTTACAGTATTTGCTTAAATATGTTGTTCACCTACTTTTGGGTCAGCTATAACATAGTAAAAATTCAGACATGTAGCTCATTGCATAGCTGAGTAATAGCTACTTTGAGGTTATCACTGTTGAGTAAATCAGTTGCAACTTGAAAACTATTGCATTTAGAGTATTTTGTTTAAATATGTTATTCACGTAATTAAGCGTCCCTGAAAGGGTGCTTATTTGTTTTCGCCTCAGTTTCCTCGCTGCCGCCACCGCCGCCGCCGCATTATGGTCTCCCTTGGATATCTCCCTTATTGTATCCCCGACGCGAAGCGGGGATACTATGGATTCATCATCGTTGTCGTCCGCGTCCGCAGAGATTTCTTGTTAGCGACCTACAGTCCACATTTCTTTCTGGATTTCTTTCATATTTGGCAGGTGGCTTGATATGGTAGAGGACTCGCCACCCTATCTTTTTGGTAGGCTTTATGTCTAAATTAGGCCTGTGGTAGACAAAAATGTCTAAAATGTGGAATATTGCTTGTTAGTGACCTACAGTCCACATTTCTTTCCAGATTTCTTTCATATTTGGCAGGTGGCTTGGTATGCTAGAGGACTCGCCATCCTATCTTTTTGGTAGGCTTTATGTCTAAATTAGGCCTGTGGTAGACAAAAATGTCTAAAATGCATTAAAAGTCATGAAATCATGCACTAAATCACTTATAACTTGAAAAGTGTTGCATTTAGAGCATTTTGTTAAAATATGTTATTCAGCTACTTTTTTCATAGCTACAACATGGTGAGTAACTTGGGTGTCTGTCTCAATAGCTAAGTGAGTAATAGCTACTTTTGGGCTTTTCAGTAACTTCCATCATGAGTAAAATCACTTGTAACTTGAAAACTATTGCATTTACACAATTTTGTATAAATATGTTATTCAGCTACTTTTGGGTCAGCTATAACATAGTAAAATTTCAGACCTGTAGCTCATGGCATAGCTGAGTAATAGCTAGTTTTAGGTTATCACTGTTGAGTAAATTACTTATAACTTGAAAACTATTGCATTTAGAGTATTTTGTTTCAATATGTTATTCACCTATTTTGGGGTCAGCTATAACATAGTGAAGTTTCAGACCTGTGGCTCATTTCATAGCTGAGTAATAGCTACTTTGAAGTTCACACTGTTGAGTAAATCAGTTGTAATTGGAAAACTATTGCATTTACAGAAATTTGTGTAAATATGTTATTCAGCTACTTTTGGGTCAGCTATAACATAATGAAATTACAGACCTGTAGCTCATGGCACAACTGAGCAATAGCTATTTTCAGGTACTGACTGTTGAGTAAATGACTTGTAACTTGAAAAATATTGCATTTGGAGTATTTTGTTAAAATATGTTGTTCACCTACTTTTGGGTCAGCTATAACATCGTGAAATTACAGACTTATAGCTCATGGCATAGCTGAGCAATAGCTATTTTCAGGTTCGCACTATTGAGTAAATCAGTTGTAACTTGAAAACTATTGCATTTACAGTATTTTGCTTAAATATGTTGTTCACTTAATTTTGGGTCAGCTATAACATAGAAAAAATTCAGACATGTAGCTCATTGCATAACTGAGTAATAGCTACTTTGAGGTTATCACTGTTGAGTAAATCAGTTATAACGTGAAAACTATTACATTTACAGTATTTTGTTTAAATATGTTATTCACATAATTTTTGGTCAGCTATAACAGAGTGAAATTGCAGACCTCTATGTCATGGCATAGCTTTCCAATATCTACTTTCAGGTTCTCACTGTTGAGTAAATCATTGTATCCACTGGATAGCCGCAGTGTGTAGAGAGATTTCACCATTACCGCTCTAACGAAAAAAAATATTATAGCTAGCCTTCTCAAGTTTGCAAGGTATATTAGAGGGTGCACCACAGTATTCTATTGGTAGGCTTTATGTCTAAATTAGGCCTGTGGCTAAATTACTTGGCTACTAAAAATGAGTAATTCTGCATTTTCTCTAAAAGTATTGCAGATAGCAAATTTTTCTTAAATAACTCATTCACCTACTTTTGGGAGAGCTTTCACATGCTGAAGTTCCAGACCTGTAGGTAATTACTCACCTACTCAAAATGAGTAAATGCGAATTATCTCTAAAAGTATTGCAGATAGCCAATTTCTCTCAAATAACTCATTCACCTACTTTTGGGAGAGCTTTCAGTTGGTGAAGTTTCAGACCCGTAGGTAATTACTCACCTACTCAAAATGAGTAAATGCAAATTATCTCTAAAAGTATTGCAGATAGCCAATTTTTGTCAAATAACTCCTTCACCTACTTTTGGGAGAGCTTTCACTTGGTGAAGTTTCAGACCCGTAGCTAATTATTCACCTACTCAAAATGAGTAAATGCTAATTATCTCTAAAAGTATTGCAGATATCCAATTCTTATCAAATAACTCATTCATCTACTTTTGGGAGAGCTTTCACTTGCTGAAGTTTCAGACCCGTAGGTAATTACTCACCTACTGAAAATGAGTAAATGCAAATTATCTCTAAAAGTATTGCAGATAGCCAATTTTTGTCAAATAACTCCTTCACCTACTTTTGGGAGAGCTTTCACTTGGTGAAGTTTCAGACCCGTAGCTAATTATTCACCTACTCAAAATGAGTAAATGCTAATTATCTCTAAAAGTATTGCAGATATCCAATTCTTATCAAATAACTCATTCATCTACTTTTGGGAGAGCTTTCACTTGCTGAAGTTTCAGACCCGTAGGTAATTACTCACCTACTGAAAATGAGTAAATGCAAATTATCTCTAAAAGTATTGCAGATAGCCAATTTTTGTCAAATAACTCCTTGACCTACTTTTGGGAGACCTTTCACTTGCTGAAGTTTCAGACCCGTAGGTAATTACTCACCTACTGAAAATGAGTAAATGCAAATTATCTCTAAAAGTATTGCAGATAGCCAATTTTTGTCAAATAACTCTTTCACCTACTTTTGGGAGACCTTTCACTTGGTGAAGTTTCAGACCTGTACCTAATTATTCACCTACTCAAAATGAGTAAATGCTAATTATCTCTAAAAGTATTGCAAATATCCAATTCTTATCAAATAACTCATTCATCTACTTTTGGGAGAGCTTTCACATGGTGAAGTTCCAGACCCGTAGGTAATTACTCACCTACTGAAAATGAGTAAATTCGAATTATCTCTAAAAGTATTGCAGATATCCAATTCTTATCAAATAACTCATTCATCTACTTTTGGGAGAGCTTTCACATGGTGAAGTTTCAGACCTGTAGGTAATTACTCACCTACTCAAAAGGAGTAAATGCAAATTATCTCTAAAAGTATTGCAGATAGCCAATTTTTGTCAAATAACTCCTTCACCTACTTTTGGGAGAGCTTTCACTTGCTGAAGTTTCAGACCCGTAGGTAATTACTCACCTACTGAAAATGAGTAAATGCAAATTATCTCTAAAAGTATTGCAGATAGCCAATTTTTGTCAAATAACTCTTTCACCTACTTTTGGGAGACCTTTCACTTGGTGAAGTTTCAGACCTGTACCTAATTATTCACCTACTCAAAATGAGTAAATGCTAATTATCTCTAAAAGTATTGCAAATATCCAATTCTTATCAAATAACTCATTCATCTACTTTTGGGAGAGCTTTCACATGGTGAAGTTCCAGACCCGTAGGTAATTACTCACCTACTGAAAATGAGTAAATTCGAATTATCTCTAAAGGTATTGTAGATAGCCAATTTTTCTCAAATAACTCATTCGCCTACTTTTGAGAGAGCCTTCACTTGGTGAAGTTTCAGACCCGTAGCTAATTATTCACCTACTCAAAATGAGTAAATGCGAATTATCTCTAGAATTATTGCAGATAGCCAGTATTTCTCAAATAACTCATTAATATGAAAACAACTTATAGGAAGTTATGGGCTGCAAATCTTTTCATGTGGTCAGATTTCACCTTGGGCCCCTCCTGCTTATTATTGGTCCTAGAGGTTTGCAATGTGAAAACGACTTATAGGAAATCATGGGCTGCGAATCTTTTGATGTGGTCAGACTTCACCTTGGGCCCCTGCTACAGGGTCAAATAAGGGTAGCCAAACTTAAAAGTGCTTTCAGCTTGCTTATTAACGAAAAATGCTGTTTATCTTCTAAACTATGTTAGTTGGCCTTTGTCGATGGATACATCCAGCATCTGGCCACAGATGCGTCCTTAGTCTAGTTATTAGAAGGTTTCAAACCATATTTGGCAGTTATATACCTTAGGCGTGGGAAAATTTTTTTGCATGCTTAAATTTGACCTTTGACCTTTATGAAGGTCACATGATCAAAAACTATTTTTTGAAGTACACCCCCCCCACCCCCCCACCCCCCCCCACCCCCCCCACCCCGTCATCACAGTTCAGGAAAAACTATTTGCTACAGAGCCCTATAATTTGACACACATGTTCATACTAACGAAAACGCGAGCTGATTAGATTTTGGGAGCAATCCCTTGAAAAATGTCTCATTTATGAGTGATTTTATGACACCTTCCAATCTGAAAGCCTTAAATTTAGGCCAACCCCCCTATTATCTTCTTAAGTATTGCATTTAGAGCTATAAAATGTACTGGGAAGTAATAGGAAACCATATGTGGAGAGTCTAAATAGCCGGTCAGTTTTACCCCACGGCCCCCTTATGGGTCAAACTGGGGTCATAAAATAGCTGATTTGAGTTTTTGCCTTATATCTCCTTTATTGTTGCTTTTATAGCTTCAGAATGTATTAAGAGGTATTGGGAAAGCTTATATGGAGAGTCTAAATAGCCGGTCAGTTTTACCCCCCGACCCCCCCTTATGGGTCAAACTGGGGTCATAAAATAGCCGATTTTGAGTTTTTGCCTTTATCTCCTTTATTGTTGCTTTTAGAGCTTCAGAATATATTAAGAGGTATTGGGAAAGCATATGTGGAGAGTCTAAATAGCCGGTCAGTTTTACCCCCTGGCCCCCCCTTATGGGTCAAACTGGGGTCATAAAATAGCTGATTTTGAGTTTTTGCCTTATATCTCCTTTATTGTTGCTTTTATAGCTTCAGAATGTATTAAGAGGTATTGGGAAAGCATATATGGAGAGTCTAAATAGCTGGTCAGTTTTACCCCCCGACCCCCCCTTATGGGTCAAACTGGGGTCATAAAATAGCCGATTTTGAGTTTTTGCCTTTATCTCCTTTATTGTTGCTTTTATAGCTTCAGAATATATTAAGAGGTATCGGGATAGCATATGTGGAGAGTCTAAATAGCCGGTCGGTTTTACCCCCCGACCCCCCCTTATGGGCCAAACTGGGGTCATAAATAGCTGCTTTGGAGTTTTTGCCTTATATCTCCTTTATTGTTGCTTTTATAGCTTCAGAATGTATTAAGAGGTATTGGGAAAGCATATGTGGAGAATCTAAATAGCCGGTCAGTTTTATCCCCCAACCCCCCCTTATGGGTCAAACTGGGGTCATAAAATAGTTGCTTTGGAGTTTTGCCTTATATCTCCTTTATTGTTGCTTTTATACCTTCAAAATGTATTAAGAGGTATTGGGAAAGCATATGTGAAGAGTCTAAATAGCCGGTCAGTTTTACCCCCCGGCCTCCCCCTTATGGGTCAAACTGGGGTCATAAAATAGCTGATTTTGAGTTTTTGCCCTATATCTCCTTTATTGTTGCTTTTATAGCTTCAGAATGTATGAAGAGGTATTGAGAAAGAATATGAGGTGAGTCTAAATAGCCGGTCAGTTTTACCCCCCCCCCCCCATGGGCCAAACTGGGGTCATAAATAGCTGCTTTGGAGTTTTTGCCTTATATCTCCTTTATCGTTGCTTTTATAGCTTCAGAATGTATTAAGAGGTATTGGGAAAGCATATGTGGAGAATCTAAATAGCTGGTCAGTTTTATCCCCCGACCCCCCTTTATGGGTCAAACTGGGGTCATAAAATAGTGGCTTTGGAGTTTTGCCTTATATCTCCTTTATTGTTGCTTTTAGACCTTCAGAATGTATTAAGAGGTATTGGGAAAGCATATGTGGAGAGTCTAAATAGCCGGTCAGTTTTACCCCCCCCCGACCATCCCTTATGGGCCAAACTGGGGTCATAAATAGCTGCTTTGGAGTTTTTGCCTTATATCTCCTTTATTGTTGCTTTTATAGCTTCAGAATGTATTAAGAGTTATTGGGAAAGCATACGGTGCAGCTTTGTGCATTCTTAGCTTTACAGCATGCTTATTAAAACCACAAAGCATTTTAAACTTTAAGGGACGCTTCGCTTTTGTTAGCAAAAGCATTCCTCTAGTTTTTGGTCAGCTATAACATAGTGAAATTGCAGACCTGTATGTGATGGCATAGCTAAGCAATAGCTACTTTCAGGTTCTCACTGTTGAGTAAATCATTGTATCCACTGGATAGCCGCAGTGTGTAGAGAGATTTCACCATTACCACTCTAACAAAAAAAATATTATAGCTAGCCTTCTCAAGTTTGCAGGATATATTAATAACCATAAAATGTTGCCTGGGAATATTTTTGGCCTCATTTTGAAAAACAAGATGGCCGCCAGGGACGTTTATTCGACTTAAAGCAAGGACTTTTGTTGGCCCCCTAGAGCAAAGGGTATTATAGGTATAGATCTCAAATTGGAAGGATATGTTCATCGTTAAAAACTCTTGACTGGGAATATTTTTGGACTCATTTTGAAAAACAAGATGGCTGCCACGGGTGTTTCTTTGTTAGTCATGAAAAGTGCTTATAACTCGCTTATTATTGGTCCTAGAGGTTTGGGATGGTAAACCAACCTATAGGAAATTATAGGCTGGGAATGTTTTTGTGTGGTCAGATTTGGCCTTGGACCCCTCCTTCAAGGTCAAACGAGGATATTGCATTTACAGTATTTCTTTAAATATGTTTTAACCTACTTTTTACACTTAAACAGTTACCTTGTTACTTTCCTTCATAATACCATTTGCAGGGTACAACTTTTATGTCCTTTTCTTCTGTCACTTCTACTATTTATATATAGTGGAGTACTAGTAGATTTTCTTGTGTGAGTATCAGCCCCACATCTATCTTAATTTATTTTAAATATTTTTTTTTGTGTTGAAAAACATGAAATTACACACTTAGTCGCCATTTTCTCAGTCACTATGATAGGGATTTATCTGAAATCTTACATTTTTATAGCGAAATACTCCTACCATTTCCTAAAAGTAGCTATTATGTTGGAGCCATCCAACCCAATGGCCAACACCAAAAAGCGTTTTTAAGGTTATATAACAACCTTAATCAGCCAAAGGGCTTACATAGTAGTCCGTCCTCCCGCCACTAGGTCACCTGACCACTCTTTGTTTACCATATTTTATTGGCCATCTTAGTAGTCGAGACGTGTTTTGGAAAGCTCTGATTATGGACATTTTCTTTACAAAATGTCTTACAATATGGATTCGTATGACATATCAACAAGAAATAATCTTCATTTGGACACGTTATACAAGTAAATACCTTATCATGCGATCCATGCGCAGTTTGGAGATAGATTTGTGTCATGGTTTTTCTAGGAACTGGACTTCTACAGATACATTGGAAGAAGGTTACTCAAGTTCTACAAATATATGCTACCTTTTGCTGCTACTGTGGAAAAGATGGTTATTTTAGCAAAATCCTTGCATTACACCGCTACGGTGGTGAATGGAGGTAAAAAGTCTTAGGCATAGGACAAAAAGTATTTCATATATATTTTATTTATGCATGTGTATTATATGAATGTGTACATATATGAACTTCAATTTACTTATTTTTATAGATTTTTTGTACATTGCAAAACAGTGTTTGGGATTTACATGGTCCTTTAAATTTCAATATAAATTTTGGGATTAACATTATCACAAGTGGCTTCATTGCTTTTTGTTTTGCCTGATGCATCAAAGTGCAACTATTATGGTGTGAAATCTTTTGAAGTATATTAGATGGCTTCACAACATTCCCTCTTTCCAATCAAAGAAATACTATTATGAAGTGAAATCCTTTGAATTATAATACCTGTGGCTTCACTGCCTTTTAATCTTGTATCCTTTGCAATCAAAGAAAATCTATAATCTTTTGTATTATATTAGATATAGCTTCACTGTCTTTGAACTTTCTTTCCTTTTCAATTGAAGAACAGTTATTGTTTTTACAACACAAAAGCAAGAATGTATGAAAAGAATAATGTAATTGTAATTAATTCCATCTTTGCTATGGGAAAACTTGACAATGCAATTGGGATGAAAACTACAAGACACATTATTAAGTGTTCCTTTTCAAGTGTACTCTGGTAGGTTTGAGTAACAAATGATCATAATAAAGATTTCAAAAGCCTAAGCATAGGTTAATGGTATGAAGCTGCTCAGGGGGGATTAAGTTGTTAAAATACAAAAAAGTGTCAGTGACAAATATACAAATAAATACTTCTTTATGCTGTAACTGTGCAGTGACTTACATATGTTTTATACAACAATAAATGTAAAATGAAAAAAAAATTAATATTTTTTGTCTGGATATGCAATACTTTTTGTCCAGATACTTTTTGTCCTACTCATTTTAAGGTCAATACTTTTTGTCCAGATACTTTTTGTCCCACAATCACTTTTTTCATGGCCACAATATGGTCAATAACTTGGAGGTGTATCTCCATAGGTAAGTCAGTAATAACTATTTTCAGCACTTACTTAATGAGTGGGTGGCTCATATCTTTAAAATTCTTGCAGCTTCAGAATTTCTTTCGAACATGCTGTTCAATTACCATTTACTGTACTTCTGTACAGCACTTTCCCTGATAATTATGCTTTCCTCTCATTATCACCTTCACAACTCAAAAACACTCAGTCAGCTGACACAGTGCCCGTAAACGGGCACTCTGCTCTTGTTTTTGTTTTATTTTTGTTTTTGATCTGCAATGCTAAGTCGTACTTGTCATCTAGTGCGTCATTTTTAGGGCACATTTTTGTATGTTTTTAACAATTCTCACCAATATGTTTACTATGCTTTTGATGATTTTGTTCAGGTGACTGGGAAACACGACCCATAATGGGTTTGTTAGGGACTTTTTTACCTTGTACTGCCGGCTTTATATGGTTGTTGTGACACTTATTGAGCTTTAAGGTTGAGTTTCAAAAGTAGAATAATCTTTACTTTCTTGGCCTTCAACAGAAGGGGACAAGCAGTGCAAACCTATTCTTAGTTGGACAAGAATACTTGTCATGCATTTGACCAACTTGGGACAATGTCTCAGAACCATTTGTGTTTGCGTCATTTTTGTTTATAACATTTTTGTCATTTTTCAAGACAGGAAAGCAAACTGGGGAAGCATTATATCTATTAACAAAAACCATTTGTTTGAACTCCCATTGGACCTTAGCTTGTTTGGGTTAAATTTCACTGTGACCTTTAAGGTCATCTTTAACAAGTCTAGTGGTTTTAAGTACTTGTGCATATGTCTTGCCCACAAATCTCACCCAGTCAGCTCTCCAGTTCACACTACAACCATTTTTTTGACTCAGTAGAACACACAACTCTTGTATTGCAATACTTTTGATTACTATGACAACTATTTACAAACTTATGCACTGCCTTTTGTCAGTGCTTTATTCGTTTTTTGCTGGCTTTACTGAGACATGACAATCTTTAGCCATGTGCCTATGTTCCCTACCCATTGTAAAACAGGTGGCACAGACATGTTTATAGAAAGTTCCCCCAGTTTCATGATCTATTTGGTTTTGACACATACCTCTCTGGTAAACGATAAACAGCTGACTTTGACTCAAATTTTGACTTATTGCTCATGCTACTGCTTTGATAACAGAGTCTTTGTGCAAAAGCAAGCCTAATCCTATCAATTTTGGCGGTCTCAGACCATTAAACCTTTCCCTCCTCCATCCTACATAATAAGACAGCATGTGATGGTTTTTGCAGACTGTCAACTGAAATCATTGGCGTCTTCGGAGTTCATTTTACCACATGTTTCTGCATCTTTTGTTACTATACTGGGGCGAAAAGAGGCGTACACGTTATGGATTTTGCTTTAAAAATCAAGTAAAAGGACACATATATTGTCTTTTTAACCCGATTCCTCCATGTTTCCTTGCTTCTAAATGCCTTAATTATGTCCACCCACTGGGGGGGTGGACATATTATTTTTGCTTTTTCCGCCGTCCGGCGTCCCACTTGGTTTCCAGACATTTTAGGCAACAGTTCTTATCCTATCTTTACCAAATTTGGCATGCAGGTTTATTGGGTTAATAGCTTGTATGGGATTGCTTTTGGTGATGATAGCTCTATAGCTAACTGAGTAATAGCTACTTTGCTACTTTTGAGTATCTCTTTGGTTTCCAGACATTTTAAGGAATGCTATTAAACCTATCTTTCTGAAATTTGGTATGGAGGTTCATTGGGTTAATAGCTTGTATGGGATTGCTTTTGGGGGTAATTGCTTCATAGATGAGTGAGTAATTAATTAAATAAATGAGTAATTGGCTATTTTGAATACTGAAAAAGGCAAATGTGCTCATATCTCCTAAACTGTGCGAGATAGAGCGATTTCGTCGAAATTTTCGACCCACAGAGTATCTATGGAATGTACTCTTTGCAATTTTCAAAAAATTTTCCCCTCCCCAAAAATGGCGGCCATTTTGAATTTTCGAATTTTTGCCAAAAATGGCAAAACACGAATTTGCTTCTATCTCCGTAACCATGCGAGATAGAGCGATTTCGTCGACAGGGTATCTAAGGAATGCAATCTTTGGAATTTTCAAAAAAATGTCCCCTCCCCAAAAATGGCGGCCATTTTGAATTTTCGAATTTTTGCCAAAAATGGCAAAACACAAATTTGCTTCTATCTCCTTAACCGTGCCAGATATAGCGATTTCGTTGAATTTTTCGACCCACGGGGTATCTAAGGAATGTACTCTTCGCAATTTTCAAAAAAAATTTCCCCTTCTCAAAAATGGCGGCCATTTTGAATTTTCGAATTTTTGTCAAAAATGGCAAAACACAAATTTGCTTCTATCTCCTTAACCGTGCGAGATAGAGCGATTTCGTCAAAATTTTCGACCCACACGGTATCTGAGCATTGTACTCTTGGCAATTTAAAAAAAATTTTCCCCTCCCCAAAAATGGCGGCCATTTTGAATTTTCGAATTTTTGCCAAAAATGGCAAAACACAAATTTGCTTCTATCTCCTTAACCGTGCGAGATAGAGCGATTTCGTCGAAATTTTCGACCCATGGGGTATCTAAAAAATGTACTCTTGGCAATTTTCAAAAATTTTTCCCCTCCCCACATATGGCGGCCATTTTGAATTTTCGAATTTTGGCCCAAAATGGAAAAACACAAATTTGCCTTAACCATGCAAAATAGAGTTATTTCGGTGAAATTTTCGACCCACAGGGTATCTAAGAAATGTACTCTTGGCAATTTTCAAAAAATTTTCCTCTTCCCAAAAATGGCGGCCATTTTGAATTTTCAAATTTTTGCCAAAAATAGAAAAACAGAAATTTGCTTCTATCTTCTTAACCGTGCAAGATAGAGTGATTTCGTCAAAATTTTCGACCCAACCAATGCAAAAGGGCATGAAGCTGAAATAATTTACATGTACACTAATAAATATTTAACCATCATTGATATATTTCACAAATGAAACAGGGTCTTGTAAGACTACTGTACAATTCTGCCAAAAGGTTCATGGGGTGGACATTACACATGATAATGTGTCTTCTTCTATGCTATCCTGTTCCTATGCATATGTCGCAGCTACTATCAACAGGGCGTCCTATTTCTAGTTTGATTGGTAAAGTGGAAACGGCATTGTCCAATCACAGTTCGTTTGACAAATATTCGGTATTTATCAATAGAAAACACATTTCGTGGTTCTTTTGATGACTCCAATCATGAATAGCTCTAAGGGACAAATTTTAAAGGAAGTTAAAGGATATTTTTAAAACATTATGATGAGGTAAATAAAAGTGATATTGGGTCAAGCAATATTGGGGGGAAAATCAAAAGAACTTTTAGTGAGAGTTGGTTAGGGAAATATTCCTGGTTAAGGTTTGACTCATTAATATTAAATAAAAAAGCTTGATGATTTTCCATCTGTAATTCCTGGTAATTTGCCATGACTTGAAATTGTCACAGCAGAAATTTGAACTGGTTAACTTAAAAAATAAACAAACTTTAATAATTGCAAATATATGTGTACATACTGACTACAAATGTATGTCTCAAACTGTGTTTTTTTCACAGTGAGTAGACTTGAATTTGATTTAGTATTGCAAATTCTTTTTTAAGATAGACTAATGGTACATTTTTTCTGTTCTCTTCTATTTAAGTCAGTTTGCTCAAATGTAAGGTTCATTTTTACTTGTCAGTCAGCTGACATTATGTCGTTACTGTGCGGCGTTGGCGTCTGTGTGAACAACTTCTCCTCCAAAACTACAAGGCCTAGAGACATGCTGGTTTTTTAAAAAGATACCTTATCTATCGAGGATGAAAAATTGTTCAAGGCATGCAAATCTGTCTGTTCGTCTGTTTGCTAGAGCCATTACAAGGGAGGTACCCCCACCAAAAGTGTGAAAATTTCAACACTTTATCACAATTTTCTCAGTGACTATTGCAGGGATTTCTCTCATATCTTGCATATATGTACTAGACCACAAGTAGATTCCCTTGTGTGAGTATCAGGCCTGGATCTGTCTTAATTTTTTTTAATGAATTTTTTAAATAATTTTTAATGCATTAAAATTCATAAAATCATGCACTAAATCACTTATTTTCTCATTGACTATTGCAGGGATTTCTCTCTTATTTTGCATATGTGTACTAGGCCACAAGTATATTCCCTTATGTGAGTATCAAGGCTGGATCATTTTAAATTATTTTTTTATGAATTTTTAAAATTTTTAATGCATTAAAATTCATGAAATCATATACTAAATCACCTATAACTAGAAAAGTATTGTATTTAGAGCATTTTGTTAAAATATGTTATTCAGCTACTTTTTTCATAGCTACAACGTGGTGAGTATCTTGGGTGTCTATTCCAATAGCTAAGTGAGTAATAGCTACTTTCTGATTTTTCAATACCTTTCATAATGAGTAAAATAACTTATAACTCAAAAACTATTACATTTAGAGAATTTTGTATAAATATGTTATTCAGCTACTTTTGGGTCAGCTATAACAAAGTAAAATTGCAGACCCGTAGCTCATTGCATAGCCGAGAAAAACTACTTTGAGGCTATCACATTGAGTAAATTACTTGTATCTTCAAAACTATTTCATTTAGAATATTTTGTTTAATATGTTTTTCATGTATTTTTGGGTCAGCTATAATATAGTGAAATTGCAGACCTGTAGCTCATGTCATAGCTGAGCAATAACTACTTTCAAGTTCTCACTGTTGAGTAAATCAGTTGTAACTTGAAAAATATTGCATTTAGAGTATTTTGTTTAAATATGTTAGTCACCTACTTTTGGGTCAGCTATAACATAGTGAAATTGCAGACCTTTATGTCATGGCACAGCTGAGTAATAGCTACTTTCAGGCTCTCACTGTTGAGTAAATCAGTTGTAACTTGAAAACTATTGCATTTAGAGTATTCTTTTTAAATATGTTGTTCACCTACTTTTTGGTCAGCTATAACATAGTAAAATTGCAGACCCGTAGCTCATTGCATAGCCGAGTAATAGCTATTTTATTGCGTTAATACATCCTATCCAATGGACAATTGCTTTACCGGTCGGCGCAAACGGTCCTGCCAAACGCCAGAAAAAGACGTCCTGTATATACTACTGGCAGGACCGGTCACAGAGTGTGCATTCGCTAGGTGGCGCGTCGTACTTTCTTCCTGTCTAGACAGCGTTACGTCATAGCATCTTTTTCGTTTGGCGCGTGGAGTGTGCGGACGTGTTTTCAACAAGAGACGTTTTTTGAAGTTTACTGCGAATTCATCCATTCTTTTTTTTACTTCTACGTATTTCTACTGAAGTATCTAACATCATGTCGTCCCCAGGACAGAAAAGAGGCACCTGTGGTCACGTTATGGCTATATTTGATGGCCACTTGAAGTGTGCAAGATGTCGGGACAAGGGTGTTGGAGAAGACAACTGCGTTCTTAATAAAGACTGCCCTATATGTAAAGCCTTTACACCAGAGCAGATCCAACAGCTAGCCACCCCCACCTACAGACAAAGAAAGAAAAAAGACGAGAAAATGGTTTCCGCCTCCCCTACCCCACTCTCGTGGACCCTTCACACGTGAGTGTGTTGGGTAAAGTAGAGGGAGAGAAGGCTGTAGTTCAGCCTGAAACCATCCCTGCTGGGAAGAAGAAGAAATGTAGTGACTCACCAAAGCCTTCTCCCAGATCCAGCCCAGTACCAGTAGCAGACCTTCATCTAAAGATCTTAAGAACTTAGATGACAAATGGGCTGAGAGATTTGCAAGGCTGGAAGTAATGCTGTTGGCCAAGTCCTTTACCATTCCTGTGGAACCGGTTGTGAAGCCAGCAGAAGTCACCACCAGCCAGAAGCCATTCTTTGATCCTGGTGCCAGCACCAGTAGTTTGGCTAAGTCCAGGGGAGATGAGGTGCAGACTGCCACCCAGCCTGTTGAGGCTCCCGGTGCTGGGACAGCCATCCCGCCTGTTCAGGCCCCCGGTGCAGTCCCTGATGTACTGCCCTCTATGGTACCGGTGATGCTGACCTTAGTGCAGACCAGACCCTGACCAGTAGCAGAGTTGTCCAGAGCACCAGTGGGTCTCAAAGTGAGGATGACCAGCACAGTTTGACCGGTTCCCTGTTGGAAGGAAACTACCGGGACGGGTCTCCAGACGGAGAACTCACCAGGGATGAGTCTACAGATCAAGAACTCTCTGAGGAGGCCAGGTATAGGGATACAATCAGAGGCGTGAGATCCTTCATGGGTTGGCACAAGGTTCCTGAGTTTGAGAGTGTTTCCTCTTCTGATGACAACCCTTTTGCCGGCTCACGTGTTCAACCAACCGGTAAAGTGTCAGTCAAGCTTCCGGTGGACGATTGGCTGTGTAAGAAGATGGAAAAGCTTAATCTCACCATCACAGAGGGCTACCCTGCAAGAAACACTGACACTGCTGGCCTCCTCAAAGATCAGTTCATCGAGCCTCCCAGGTCGTCCAGATGGTATGGGATGCATACTGATAAGAAGGACTGTGATAGTACTACTGTATGCTCCTGGTCTCTGGAACCGGCCAAGCTCAACCATTCTTTTAGCCGAGTTGCCAGACGTAGTCTTCCTACTGCCCCACCCTCCCGGGCCTTCAGCCAGGACATGCTTAGGCATTGGGAAAGAGCAGCCCGTGAACAGACTGTCATGTGCAATCAGGCTGCTGGACTATCAAGATGCTTGACCAGGGTTCAAGATGCCATGTCTGCTCAGTTAAGGACTTTAAACCTGGACAAGGCAAAGGGCAAGTCGTCTGAAAGAATGAAGCAGGCTGTGGATGAACTTGACTATTTAGTTACCTTCAACCGGTCAATCTCTCAAGCTATGGCCAGGACTATGCAAGACCTTTCTGAGGGTGTGTTTATCATTATGGCCAACTTCACCCTTGCTCGCAGGGACAGTTTCCTAGAATATCTACATGCTGGTGTGAAGGAAGACACCCTCACTGCTATGAGAATGTCCCCAGTTCATCTACACTCACTATTCCCTGACCAGCTTATCACCAAGGCTGAAGAGGAAATCTGCAGAAGTTAGGAGAGGCGTTCTTCTGGCCAGTCACACCGACGTCAAGGTCGCTTCCACCCTTATGCTGCCAGTGACAAGTCTGCTAGCCAACCGAACCAGAAGTCCGGTAACCCAGCATGGAAGCAAATAAGGGATAGACAATAAGCAAAGAAAGTTCGTGGCAAGTCTTCAACCTTCTCCCCGAAGTTGGCTAAGGGTTCAAAGCCGCGTAAATGAGAATCAATGTGTAGAGTTTGTGACCGGACGGAAGAAGTCTGTTTATGTGTCCGGTCAGATATGCTTGAAACCCCCCTCCAGTGTTAGCCAGAGACAAGAAAGTGACTGTAAATTCTCATGTAAACTTTTGTGTTGCAAATGCTCATTTTGTCACAGGGTTGCCACAAAAGAAAGGCCTAAATCCCAATTTTTGTCAAATTTACACAGAAGTGAAATATGTGAAAGATGTTTCCTGTGTAGGTCACTTGAGTTCTGCAAATCTTGTCACAAATGTCCCAACTGCTGTTATAGATCCACTTCTAGGGGCAAGGTTACACAAATTTTGGGAGAAATGGGAAGCTCTGGGTTCAAGTCCAAAAGTAGTAACCACAATGAGAGAGGGTTACACCCTCCCCTTCCGATTCAGACCCAACTTGACCAGGTCACCAACTGTCATAGGCACCTATCACACCCCAGCAAATTTGTGGCGTGTGTCCATTAGGGAAGTACCGTTTTTATAAATTATTACTGTTAAACGCAATATCTTTAATTCAACGCCCTCTCCGTCTCCCTCTTTATAGTTTTTCAATCCACAATCAACTTTTGTACTTATCAACCCCCTTTTGACAAAATTATTAGATAACTACACATAAAAATTGCCTATTTTATCGTGTGATCCCCTTTTATCGCTCACATTCCCCATTATCGGGGACCATCACTCTCACAATATACACCCACTAACCACAGAATTCACCAAATTTTATGTTCAGTTTTTAAACTTAAAGCCCCCCAAGTTCTCAAAAATGATTTTTCTCCATATTCTACTGGCAATCCAACCAGTCATTGCTGCATATCAGCACCACATTAACTCAACCATTCAATGTCCTGATGTTGTCAATTTCTGCACCTTCAAACCCCCTACCACCCCGTTCTGTTTACATTTCACCTTCAGATCCTCAATATTTATTCCACCAGCTCTGTCACCCTCCCGTCTGTTCATCCTACTCCTCCTTGCCGGTGATATTAACCCAAACCCAGGACCACCCAAGTATCTGAATATCACCTACGCAAACATCAGATCAATAAACAACAAATACCCGGCCATTGCAAAATTTATTTCTGACAATGATACTGATCTCTTTGCCATGTCGGAGACCTGGATAAGACCTGACATCACAAGCGCCAACTTGTCGGAAATCACCCCACCAGGTTACAGTCAGTATCAACAGCCTCGAGTGGCCCGCCGTGGCAGAGGACTGGTTTTTTTTGTTAAAGATGGACTGGATGCATCCCTTGTTTCTACAAAGACCTGCTCCACCTTTGAAAACTTCCTCATCAAGATATCCCTGAACAAGGAATCCTTTTACTTTTTGAACATATACAGACCACCTTCCTCAAGTACTTCTACCTTTTTTGAACATTTTCAATCACTTTTGGAGGACATTCACCTCACCACAGAAAATCTGGCCATCATCGGTGATTTCAATCTTCACCTTGAAACAACATGTTCAAATTCAAAAACCTTTCACTCACTGATCAATTCATTTGACTTAATTCAGAAAGTTAATTTCCCTACTCACATTCACGGACATACCCTCGATCATGTTTTAACTAAATCTAACAATGACAATATTTCCAACGTCCATACCACTGATGCTTTTTCCGACCATCTCTCAGTTAATTTTTTAACCCTTAGATCTCAGAATAATGCTACTGTCTCCTTTCGAAAATACCATAAAATTGACAAAGAGAAAGTGAAAGCAGATCTCCTTGCTTCAGAACTGATCAATAATCTATCCAGAGAACCTGATACTCTCTACAAACAATATCACTCCACCTTGTCGACCCTTATCGACAAACATGTTCCACTACACACTAAACATACCAAGGCAAAGTACATCCCAGGATGGGTTAACGACACTGTAATTGTGGCAAAATTCTAATTCTAATTGGACTTTTATAGCGCTTAATCTCCCCAAACAAGAGGACTCTAAGGCGCAACAAAACAAAAAGCAGACATCAAAATTTCTGTATCCAGGGGCATAGCAGGGGTCAAGCACCACAGAGAATGCCAGGGGAATGATCCAGGCTAAGGTGGGTATGCTTTGGTGTACAGGTAGGTTTTGAACTGCTTTCTGAAGGAGGCCAGCGAGGGAGAGGCACGAATCGCATCAGGGAGAGCATTCCACACAGTGGGAGCATCAAACACAAAACTATTACCAAACTATTTGACAGATTTGTGAACGGAGGGGCAGAACTTTGGAATGACAAGGAAATTACCACGACTTTGACTGCGCCTGGTGCTATAAGAACTGCTGTAGGAGGAAAGATATGGAGCAAAATACCTGGGAAAGCCTGTGTGAAGATACTTATAAACAAGTGTGGCCGTCTTGAACACTGTGCGCTGTTCAACAGGAAGCCAATGCAGTTTCTTTAGCACAGGAGTTATACTGGTGTATCAACTGTTGTTTGATACAATTCTAGCTGCACTATTTTGGATGCACTGTAATTTGCGTAGATTGAACTTGGAGAGGCTCCTGAAAAGTGAGTTGCAATAATCCAGCCGACTACTAACCAGAGCATTAGCCACAAGCACAGAAACATCATGAGTGTGAGAAACTGCCTGACATGTCGGAAATCATGGAGTTTAACAAAACAACTTTTGCAGACATTCTGAACATGCTTGGACAAAGAAAAGTCTGAATCAAACCACACACCCAGATTTTTTACTGAATCAGCAGGGCAGAGTGAGTTGCCCAAGATATTAATTGGAAACATGCTTTCAACTTGTCCCTCTGTCTCTTCGAACCAAAGATGATAAACTCGGGAGACCAAAGAGACAAAACGTTTGTTTGAACGCATTTGGCAAAGAGATAAATCCACCTTCAATAGATCCCGGTACATGCAGAAAGTCCATCAATATAATAGAATCTGCATGTAAGCCAAATCTCAATTCCTTAAAGCGAAAATTCAGGACAATCAAAACAATCCACAAAAATTATGGCGTGTCCTGGGCGATGTGTTGCAAAGACTTCCAGTCAAGATCCTCCCATCGATAAAGCCCCCTCAGCTTTTGGCTGACAGGTTTGTGGAGTTCTTCACAGAAAAAATAGAAAAAATACGCTCAACATTCTCTGCTTCTGCCAATTTGCAACACATCACCCCTGACTCTCCTCGCCCTATGTTCTCCACTTTTTCGACTGTAACAGAGGATCAATTGACTAAAGTTTTACCAATTCTCCTAGTAAATCATGTTCAAGATTCTTGAAAGGGTAGTAGCCGTCCAGCTACAAACTCATCTTGATGAAGCCGGTCTTATGACTGCCTTCCAATCGGCTTATAGAAAACACCATTCTACTGAAAGCGCCCTCCTTAATATACAAATCTATATTCTTCTTAACATGGCCAAGGGTTCTGTCACTGCCCTTACCCTTCTGGATCTATCCACCGCTTTCGATACCATTGACCACACCATTCTCCTGGACAGACTCAATGTTTATTATGGATTCAGTGAGCTAGCACTTGGCTGGTTCAAATCATACCTGTCGGGAAGGACACACTCGGTCAAGGTAGGTAGTACTCTCTCGCATCCTGCTGCACTCCACTATGGATTACCCCAGGGCTCTGTCCTAGGACCAATCCTGATCTCTCTCTACACTAACCCAATCAGCTCAATCATTCATTCCCACAGTAGCATCAACTACCACTTTTATGCCGATGATACCCAGTTATACATAACACTTTCACCAGAAAATTTCTCTCACTCAATCCAAAAACTAAAGAACTGCCTAAACGACATTCAAAATTTCATGTTCGCAAATAAATTAAAACCCAGACAAAACCGAGTTCATTCTCATAGGCTCCCAAAAATATCATAACCATGCTTGGTTACATAAGAACATCAGACACCAGTCAGACTGGTCTTAGGTGTCCTTGTATCCCTCACCCAGCTTTCTATCCAAGAATCAGCTGGCTAAGGAGGGTCCAAATAGTGTGGCTCCAGTGGTCATACCAGCCCTGGCCCCATCTCTGGATAAGTCATTCAAGGGTGACCGGTCCTTATGTCCAGTTAGAGCCCTGCGCTACTACTTGGACAGGACCTCAGATCTTAGGCAGAACAAGGAGCTGGTCTTTGTCTCCTTCAAAAAAGGTTTTGACAAAGACATCTCACCTGCCACCATCTTCTCATGGATCAAACAGACTGTGATCCTGTGCTATGAGCTCTCTGACCAGGAGGCCCTCACCTTGCATCAGGTTAAAGCCCATGATGTCAGGCCTTTGCCTTCCAATCAGGGGTTTCCTTAGAGCGGATTCTGTCAGCCTGCCACTGGAAAAGGGGGGGGGGGGGGGGCAACGTCGGTAGACTTACGGGTAACCAGTTAGTTGGTAGCCGACCTTGACCTCACAGGGTTCTCTGACACTAGGTCAAAATGGGCCTTCTTAGTTTTGTTCTGTTATGAGTTCACTTGAGTCCCTAGTAGCTTACCTGCCTTCCAAGCGGTAGTTATTCAGCAATTGTCCATTGGATAGGATGTATCAACGCAATAAAATTGCAAATTTAATAAGTAAATAAAATTTTTATAAGTTAATACCCTATCCAATGGACAGGCAAGGCTCACCCATCTGGCCCCGCTATCAGCTTACTAGGGGTCTTACTAGGATTAGACACGAAAAAGATGCTATGACGTCACGCTGTCTAGACAGGAAGGAAGTACGATGCGCCACCTAGCGAATGCACACTCTGTGACCGGTCCTGCCGGTAGTATATACAGGACATCTATTTCTGGTGTTTTGGCAGGACCGGTCGCGCCGACCGGTAAAGCAGTTGTCTATTGGATAGGGTATTAACTTACAAAAATTTAATTTACTTATTAAATTTGCAATTTTGAGGCTATCATGTTCAGTAAATTGCTTGTATCTTCAAAACTATTTCATTTAGAGTATTTTGTTTAATATGTTTTAATGTACTTTTGGTTCAGCTATAACATAGTAAAATTGCAGACCTGAGCAATAGCTACTTTCAGGTTTTCACTGTTGAGTAAATCAGTTGTAACTTGAAAAATATTGCATTTAGAGTATTTTTTTAAATATGTTATTCACCTACTTTTGGGTCAGCTATAACATAGTGAAATTGCAGACCTTTATGTCATGGCACAGCTGAGTAATAGCTACTTTCAGTCTCTCCCTGTTGAGTGAATCAGTTGTAACTTGAAAACTTTTGCATTTAGAGTATTTTCTTTAAATATGTTATTGACCTACTTTTGGCTCAGCTATAAGATAGTAAAGTTGCAGACCTGTAGCTCATTGCATAGCTGTGCAATAGCTACTTTTAGGTTCCCTAAGTTGAGAAAATCAGTTATAACTTGAAAACTATAGCATTTAGAGGATTTTGTTCAAATATGTTATTCATCTACTTTTGAATTAGCTGTAACATGGTAAAATTTCAGATGTGTAGCTCATGGCATAGCTGTGTGATAGTTATTCTCTGGTTCTCACTGTTGAGTAAATCAGTTGTAACTTGAAAAATATTGTGTTTTAAGTATTACCAAAGCTTTAGGTCTTTGCCTATTTTCCCCTTTATCCCATCCTCACTGCTAACACACCATTGTATAACTGTGTATGTGTTATTTGTACTTAGCCACATACTTGGTCCTCCTCCTGAAGCTAAATATCCAGACACCATTGCCATAAGCTTTGACGATGAGGCACAGAAGATGACCTGTGTATACAGTGACCACTCAATGTACATCTGGGATGTGAAGGACATCAAGAGAGTGGGCAAATCCAAGTCATTTCTCTACCACAGTGCTTGCATTTGGGGGTTAGATGTAAGATTGACTAATTGCTATTTATGTATCTGTAAATTGTCAAAATATCACTTAATTGACAATAAAACGTCTGTTGAGATTAATACCTGCTGCAGAGTAAAGTAATGGGGATATATGGTTGAAGTTGAATATCAAGGAACCAAAGAGATACTTCCACTTGACCAGTAAGTAAGAGTGTAAATTTCAACAGAAAAGGCGTTCCAATAGTGCTGTCACGACACTCGCTACTTCCGATACTATTGTTTGTTAGGTCTATTATGAGCGATAATCGGATGCATTTTTCAAATCCGATTACAAAGGATTTGGCATATTTATATAATAATGATTTATATAAGATGAGGCTCATCTGGCTAAAATTTTACCTGAGAACACATTAATATATTCTTAGTACATGTGATGTAAATCAAGACTTTAAGTTGAGGAGAAAATTGTGTTTGAGGCCCATGAAGACCCCACTTAGCGATTTTTTCTACATTTTTCACATATTTTGCCCTATAATTTGGAAGTGGTAATTCTGATAAGTCTCAAACTGCACTAGGTATAACATTTATATGTAATCCTTGTCTGTGAAAAATTTAAGGGCTGTAGGTTTACCAATAAGGTCGACTTAAGTTCTCAAAATTGCCCACAGAGATCCAATTTATGGACTTTTTGCCACTTTCAAGCACTGTAGCTTTCAAACTATGTCTCTCATCTAAGTGAAATATCATTTGGGAATATATTATTATGTTCCTTTTACATGTGCCAAAAATAAAGGCTTTCAGTAGACATTTAACCTGTTTATGACAACCATAAACACCCACCCGAGTGACCCTTTTTAGACATTTTTTCACATATTCTGCCCTGTAACTTGGAAATGGTAAGTCTGAGAAGTTTCAAACTGTATTAGATAAACATTCTATATATAATCTTTGATTGTGAAAGATTTTAAGTCTGAAGCTTTAATTTGAAGGTCACATTGAGGTCTCTAGAAGGCCCACAGAGACCCAATATTTGGACTTTTTGCCACTTTTAAGCCCTGTGACTGTTAAACTATGTGGCTGATAGAGCTGAAATCTCAACTAGGAATACATTATTATTACCCCACAGCCCTTAAGCCCATTGCACACTAGAGCGGCGCGGTGCGGCGCGGCTAAATAAAATAGAAATAATGGCAGTAGTTCACTACTTGTACATATGTGCGTCGCGGCAGCTAGCGGTGCGGATTTTTCCATTTAGAAAATTTTCTATTTTTTTTTAAAAACTGCGCGGTTTTTTCTCTGTTTTGCCCAAGTTTTCATATATATTTGGATTTTCCACATATTTAAAATTGTAGTGTATCACAGAACTCTACACAGATATATTAATTGGAAAACAAAATGCAAGCACACAGGCTCATTGTGAAGGAATTAACTACAGGCAGATAGATGACAAAATATGGTGTGTGTCCATATAGTCACATAAAAGGGTTGAACTGAATGAGGATTGCAATTACCAGTTATTCTAAGGGGCACACTGGACAATAGCCAGTATTATAAAAGGGACACTGGTCAAAGGCAAGGCCCTTCATTGTGGAGAGATTAAATGTAATTAAGGGTAGATAGCTGTTGAAATGGGGATTGTGGAAATGTACTGTGGGGTATTGGATGTTTAATTGTATCCCCGACGCGAAGCGGGGATACTATGGATTCATCATCGTTGTCGTCCGCGCCCTCGTCCGCGTCCGCAGAGATTTCTTGTTAGCAACCTACAGTCCACATTTCTTTCCGGATTTCTTTCATATTTGGCAGGTGGCTTGATATGGTAGAGGACTCGCCACCCTATCTTTTTGGTAGGCTTTATGTCTAAATTAGGCCTGTGGTAGACAAAAATGTCTAAAATGTGGAATATTGCTTGTTAGCGACCTACAGTCCACATTTCTTTCCAGATTTCTTTCATATTTGGCAGGTGGCTTGGTATGCTAGAGGACTCGCCACCCTATCTTTTTGGTAGGCTTTATGTCTAAATTAGGCCTGTGGTAGACAAAAATGTCTAAAATGCATTAAAAGTCATGAAATCATGCACTAAATCACTTATAACTTGAAAAGTGTTGCATTTAGAGCATTTTGTTAAAATATGTTATTCAGCTACTTTTTTCATAGCTACAACATGGTGAGTAACTTGGGTGTCTGTCTCAGTAGCTAAGTGAGTAATAGCTACTTTTGGGCTTTTCAGTAACTTCCATCATGAGTAAAATCACTTGTAACTTGAAAACTATTGCATTTACACAATTTTGTATAAATATGTTATTCAGCTACTTTTGGGTCAGCTATAACATAGTAAAATTTCAGACCTGTAGCTCATGGGATAGCTGAGTAATAGCTACTTTTAGGTTATCACTGTTGAGTAAATTACTTATAACTTCAAAAGTATTACATTTAGAGTATTTTGTTTCAATATGTTTTTCACCTATTTCGGAGTCAGCTATAACATAGTGAAGTTCCAGACCTGTGGCTCATTGCATAGCTGAGTCATAGCTACTTTGAAGTTCACACTGTTGAGTAAATCAGTTGTAATTGGAAAACTATTGCATTTACAGAAATTTGTGTAAATATGTTATTCAGCTACTTTTGGGTCAGCTATAACATAGTGAAATTACAGACCTGTAGCTCATGGCACAACTGAGCAATAGCTATTTTCAGGTACTGACTGTTGAGTAAATGACTTGTAACTTGAAAAATATTGCATTTGGAGTATTTTGTTAAAATATGTTGTTCACCTACTTTTGGGTCAGCTATAACATCGTGAAATTACAGACTTATAGCTCATGGCATAGCTGAGCAATAGCTATTTTCAGGTTCTCACTATTGATTAAATCAGTTGTAACTTGAAAACTATTGCATTTACAGTATTTTGTTTAAATATGTTGTTCACCTAATTTTGGGTCAGCTATAACATAGGAAAAATTCAGACATGTAGCTCATTGCATAGCTGAGTAATAGCTACTTTGAGGTTATCACTGTTGAGTAAATCAGTTATAACGTGAAAACTATTACATTTACAGTATTTTGTTTAAATATGTTATTCACATAATTTTTGGTCAGCTATAACATAGTGAAATTGCAGACCTCTATGTCATGGCATAGCTTACCAATATCTACTTTCAGGTTCTCGCTGTTGAGTAAATCATTGTATCCACTGGATAGCCGCAGTGTGTACAGAGATTTCACCATTACCGCTCTAACGAAAAAAAATATTATAGCTAGCCTTCTCAAGTTTGCAAGGTATATTAGAGGGTGCACCACAGTATTCTATTGGTAGGCTTTATGTCTAAATTAGGCCTGTGGCTAAATTACTTACCTACTAAAAATGAGTAATTCTGCATTTTCTCTAAAAGTATTGCAGATAGCAAATTTTTCTTAAATAACTCATTCACCTACTTTTGGGAGAGCTTTCACATGCTGAAGTTCCAGACCTGTAGGTAATTACTCACCTACTCAAAATGAGTAAATGCAAATTATCTCTAAAAGTATTGCAGATAGCCAATTTCTTTCAAATAACTCATTCACCTACTTTGGGGAGAGCTTTCACTTGGTGAAGTTTCAGACCCGTAGGTAATTACTCACCTACTGAAAATGAGTAAATGCAAATTATCTCTAAAAGTATTGCAGATAGCCAATTTTTGTCAAATAACTCCTTCACCTACTTTTGGGAGACCTTTCACTTGGTGAAGTTTCAGACCTGTAGCTAATTATTCACCTACTCAAAATGAGTAAATGCTAATTATCTCTAAAAGTATTGCAGATATCCAATTCTTATCAAATAACTCATTCATCTACTTTTGGGAGAGCTTTCACATGGTGAAGTTCCAGACCCGTAGGTAATTACTCACCTACTCAAAATGAGTAAATTCGAATTATCTCTAGAATTATTGCAGATAGCCAGTATTTCTCAAATAACTCATTAATATGAAAACAACTTATAGGAAGTCATGGGCTGTAAATCTTTTCATGTGGTCAGATTTCACCTTGGGCCCCTCCTGCTTATTATTGGTCCTAGAGGTTTGCAATGTGAAAACGACTTATAGGAAATCATGGGCTGCGAATCTTTTGATGTGGTCAGACTTCACCTTGGGCCCCTGCTACAGGGTCAAATAAGGGTAGCCAAACTTAAAAGTGCTTTCAGCTTGCTTATTAACGAAAAATGCTGTTTATCTTCTAAACCATGTTGGTTGGCCTTTGTCGGTGGATACATCCAGCATCTGGCCACAGATGCGTCCTTAGTCTAGTTATATGTGATTATGTGAACTATTCTAGTCAATTTCTCTGTACTTTAATAAAATTTTATCATTTTACTGAAAACCGCTTGGGAAAATCGCCCAAATGTGCAAAGTAAAGAAAAATAGCCTACTCAGCATGCAGTAAAAAATCGTATCGCGCCGCACCGCGCCGCATATATGTGCATAGGCCTTGAAGGACTGTCGGGGTATTGTTTTCACACATGGTGTCTGGATGGGCGGGCAGGCGGGTGGGTGGCGGGAAGAAGTTTGTCCGACCTGTATCTCAGAAACCATAAGGTGTAGGAAGTTGATACTTGGTAGGGACATTGGTTAGGGGGTTGTAGGTGTGCAACATCGTAGTGTGACCTTGATTTGACCTTGCCGTAGTGACCTTGAGTTTGAAAATCTTGTCCGGGCTATATCTCGGAAACTGTAAGGTGTAGGAAGTTGATACTTGGTAGGGACATTGGTTAGGGGGTGTAGGTGTGCAACGTCATGGTGTGACCTTGATTTGACCTTTGACCTTGCCGTAGTGACAATGACCTATAAAAACTTGTCCAGGCTATATCTCGGAAACCATAAGGTGTAGGAAGTTGATACTTGGTAGGGACATTGGTTAGGAGGTGTAGGTGTGCAACGTCATGATCTGACCTTGATTTGACCTTTGACCTTGCCTTAGTGAGCATGACCTATAAAAACTTGTCCGGGCTATATCTCGGAAACTGTAAGGTGTAGGAAGTTGATACTTGGTAGGGACATTGGTTAGGCGGTGTAGGTGTGCAACGTTATGGCATGACCTTGATTTGATTTGACCTTTGACCTTGCTGTAGTGACCTTGACCTATAAAATCATGTCTGGGGTATATCCCGGAAACCGTAAGGTGTAGGAAGTTGATACTTGGTAGGGACATTGGCTAGGGTGTGTAGATGTAAAACTTCATGGTGTGACCTTGATTTGACCTTTGACCTTACCATAGTGACCTTGACCTATAATGTCTTGTCTGGGCTATCTTTTGGAAACCATAAGGTGTAGGAAGTTGATATTTGGTAGGGACATTAGTCAAGGGTTATATGTGTGCAACGTCATGGTGTGACCTGGATTTGACCTTTGATCTTGCATATCTGATGCTATTTTATGTCTACGAGGATATGTAATACTATTTTATCTCTCTTATATCTCTCTTACATCTTTTTACTTGAATCTTGGTTGTTGCACCTTTGGGTGTCTTTTGATGTAGATTAAGCACTGTTAAAGTTATATTAGAATTCATTAAGCGTTTTACTTTTGCAACTTCCCATTGTAACAGATGGTATTGCATCAAGTTAGCCACAGGTTTTGCCCCAACTCCACGTAAAAGCATGTATTGCCACATCTGTATGTATGGGTAATATTCAAAACATCCAAACCATAATTCGATCATACAAATCAAAATCAAAATGGGAGAAGTCTTAAGGCTCCATAATTTTTAGTTTACTGAATTGTCTTGTTTTAATACTTAATCTTTACATGTAGTTTCTTTCTCTTAGATGTTATTTTCTCTACTTAAACATTATTTGGACACTGACACTGCTCTGAAAGTATCCCAATCTGTGTACTGTTTCACTACTTATGTATCTCATGGTGTTGAAAACTATTTCCCCAGGCTGTGGGGTACGGCATCTCTGATGCTATTTTGTTCTTTTTACATGTGCCAAAAATCAAGGCTTTTAGTAGACATTTAGCCTGTGTATGAGGACTATAGGCACTCACCCAAGTGACCTTTTTTGACATTTGTTTCTGTATTTTGCCATGTAATTTGGAAATGCTAAGTGTGACAAGTCTTAAACTGTAGTATATATAATTAAGCGGCTCGTCAGGGACGCTTATTTGTTTTCACGTAATTTCGATCACCGCCAACTTCTTGGGCTTTCAAATTTTTCTTTCCTTCTTATCTTTCTTTAAAACTATAGGGGCCGGAAATTTTTTTTGGATAGTTTGTGCAGACCTTAAGCATTTTTCAAAAACACCTCGTCATCATGTTTCAGACAAAACCACACACACCTGTGCTATAAAATTTATCAGGTACATTCTAGACCAAATTTCCAAGGTCGGAAAGGATTTTCTTATCAATCGGACTATAGATGCCTGAGTGGGAGGCGTTTTATTTTCATAAATTTTTTTTAAATGGGTACTTCGTCTGTATCTAAAAAACGGTAAGGATTTTGGCGTTTTGTTGGAATAACTTATTCAGCGACTTTTTGATAATCTTTCACATGCCGAAGTTTTAGCCCTGTATCTGCAGTCTTAAGGTCACCTTAATGTCAAAAGGGGGTTTTAGTCCTCCAGTTCACTTAGATTCTTACTTTTTTTCAACCAAGCTTGGAATATATATTAAGATTTACCAAATGGTTATCCTGACTTTATGGTGACCTTAAACTGTTAATATTATTGGAACTATGGACCCCCTAAAGTCATCAAATTGGAATAAAACCGTCTGGCCCCTTTATTTTTCCATTTTTATGTCAGCTGACTTGTCAGTCAGCTGACATTATGTCGTCACTCTGCGGCGTGGGCGTACGCGTCCGCGTACGCGTACGCGTACGCGTCTGCGTACGCGTCCGCGTGAACAACTTCTCCTCCAAAACTACAAGGCCTAGAGACGTGCTGTTTTTTTTAAAAGATACCTTATCTATCGAGGATGAAAAATTGTTCAAGGCATGCAAATCTGTCTGTTCGTCTGTTTGCTAGAGACATTACAAGGGGGGTACCCCCACCAAAAGTGTGAAAATTTCAACACTTAATCACAATTTTCTCAGTGACTATTGCAGGGATTTCTCTCATATCTTGCATATATGTACTAGGCCAGAGGTAGATTCTCTTGTGTGAGTATGAGACCTGGATCTGTCTTACTTTTTTTTTAATAAATTTTTTTAATAATTTTTAATGCATTAAAATTCATGAAATCATGCACAAAATCATTTATAACTTGAAAAGTGTTGCATTTAGAGCATTTTGTTAAAATATGTTATTCAGCTACTTTTTTCATAGCTACAATATGGTGAGTAACTTGGGTGCCTGTCTCAATAGCTAAGTGAGTAATAGCTACTTTTGGGCTTTTCAGTAACTTCCATCATGAGTAAAATCACTTGTAACTTAAAAACTATTGCATTTAGAGAATTTCGTATAAATATGTTATTCAGCTACTTTTGGGTCAGCTATAACATAGTAAAATTTTAGACCTGTAGCTCATGGCATAGCTGAGTAATAGCTACTTTTAGGTTATCACTGTTGAGTAAATCGCTTATAACTTCAAAACTATTGCATTTAGAGTATTTCGTATAAATATGTTATTCAGCTACTTTTGGGTCAGCTATAACATAGTAAAATTTCAGACCTGTAGCTCATGGCATAGCTGAGTAATAGCTACTTTTAGGTTATCACTGTTGAGTAAATCGCTTATAACTTGGAAACTATTGCATTTACAGTATTTTGTTTCAATATGTTATTCACCTATTTTGGGATCAGCTATAACATAGTGAAGTTTCAGATCTGTGGCTCATTGCATAGCTGAGTAATAGCTACTTTGAAGTTCTCACTATTGAGTAAATCACTTGTAACTTAAAACCTATTGCATTTAGAGAATTTCGTATAAACATGTTATTCAGCTACTTTTGGGCCAGCTATAACATAGTGAAATTTCAGATCTGTAGGTCATGGCATAGCTGAGTAATAGCTACTTTAAAGTTCTCACTATTGAGTAAATCAGTTGTAATTGGAAAACTATTGCATTTAGAGTATTTCGTATAAATATGTTATTCAGCTACTTTTGGGTCAGCTATAACATAGTAAAATTTCAGACCTGTAGCTCATGGCATAGCTGAGTAATAGCTACTTTTAGGTCATCACTATTGAGTAAATCAGTTGTAACTTGAAAACTATTGCATTTACAGTATTTTGCTTAAATATGTTGTTCACCTACTTTTGGGTCAGCTATAACATAGTAAAATTTCAGACCTGTAGCTCATTGCATAGCTGAGTAATAACCACTTTGAGGTTCTCACTATTGAGTAAATCAGTTGTAATTGCAAAACTATTGCATTTAGAGAATTTCGTATAAATATGTTATTCAGCTACTTTTGGGCCAGCTATAACATAGTGAAATTTCAGATCTGTAGGTCATGGCACAGCTGAGTAATAGCTACTTTGAAGTTCTCACTATTGAGTAAATCAGTTGTAATTGGAAAACTATTGCATTTACAGAATTTCGTATAAATATGTTATTCAGCTACTTTTGGGTCAGCTATAACATAGTAAAATTTCAGACCTGTAGCTCATGGCATAGCTGAGTAATAGCTACTTTTAGGTTATCACTGTTGAGTAAATCGCTTATAACTTGGAAACTATTGCATTTACAGTATTTTGTTTCAATATGTTATTCACCTATTTTGGGATCAGCTATAACATAGTGAAGTTTCAGATCTGTGGCTCATTGCATAGCTGAGTAATAGCTACTTTGAAGTTCTCACTATTGAGTAAATCACTTGTAACTTAAAACCTATTGCATTTAGAGAATTTCGTATAAACATGTTATTCAGCTACTTTTGGGCCAGCTATAACATAGTGAAATTTCAGATCTGTAGGTCATGGCATAGCTGAGTAATAGCTACTTTAAAGTTCTCACTATTGAGTAAATCAGTTGTAATTGGAAAACTATTGCATTTAGAGTATTTCGTATAAATATGTTATTCAGCTACTTTTGGGTCAGCTATAACATAGTAAAATTTCAGACCTGTAGCTCATGGCATAGCTGAGTAATAGCTACTTTTAGGTCATCACTATTGAGTAAATCAGTTGTAACTTGAAAACTATTGCATTTACAGTATTTTGCTTAAATATGTTGTTCACCTACTTTTGGGTCAGCTATAACATAGTAAAATTTCAGACCTGTAGCTCATTGCATAGCTGAGTAATAACCACTTTGAGGTTCTCACTATTGAGTAAATCAGTTGTAATTGCAAAACTATTGCATTTAGAGAATTTCGTATAAATATGTTATTCAGCTACTTTTGGGCCAGCTATAACATAGTGAAATTTCAGATCTGTAGGTCATGGCACAGCTGAGTAATAGCTACTTTGAAGTTCTCACTATTGAGTAAATCAGTTGTAATTGGAAAACTATTGCATTTACAGAATTTCGTATAAATATGTTATTCAGCTACTTTTGGGTCAGCTATAACATAGTAAAATTTCAGACCTGTAGCTCATGGCATAGCTGAGTAATAGCTACTTTTAGGTTATCACTGTTGAGTAAATCGCTTATAACTTGGAAACTATTGCATTTACAGTATTTTGTTTCAATATGTTATTCACCTATTTTGGGATCAGCTATAACATAGTGAAGTTTCAGATCTGTGGCTCATTGCATAGCTGAGTAATAGCTACTTTGAAGTTCTCACTATTGAGTAAATCACTTGTAACTTAAAACCTATTGTATTTAGAGAATTTCGTATAAACATGTTATTCAGCTACTTTTGGGCCAGCTATAACATAGTGAAATTTCAGATCTGTAGGTCATGGCATAGCTGAGTAATAGCTACTTTAAAGTTCTCACTATTGAGTAAATCAGTTGTAATTGGAAAACTATTGCATTTAGAGTATTTCGTATAAATATGTTATTCAGCTACTTTTGGGTCAGCTATAACATAGTAAAATTTCAGACCTGTAGCTCATGGCATAGCTGAGTAATAGCTACTTTTAGGTCATCACTATTGAGTAAATCAGTTGTAACTTGAAAACTATTGCATTTACAGTATTTTGCTTAAATATGTTGTTCACCTACTTTTGGGTCAGCTATAACATAGTAAAATTTCAGACCTGTAGCTCATTGCATAGCTGAGTAATAACTACTTTGAGGTTCTCACTATTGAGTAAATCAGTTGTAATTGCAAAACTATTGCATTTAGAGAATTTCGTATAAATATGTTATTCAGCTACTTTTGGGCCAGCTATAACATAGTGAAATTTCAGATCTGTAGGTCATGGCACAGCTGAGTAATAGCTACTTTGAAGTTCTCACTATTGAGTAAATCAGTTGTAATTGGAAAACTATTGCATTTACAGAATTTCGTATAAATATGTTATTCAGCTACTTTTGGGTCAGCTATAACATAGTAAAATTTCAGACCTGTAGCTCATTGCATAGCTGAGTAATGACTACTTTGAGGTTCTCACTATTGAGTAAATCAGTTGTAATTGCAAAACTATTGCATTTAGAGAATTTAGTATAAATATGTTATTCAGCTACTTTTGGGTCAGCTATAACATAGTAAAATTTCAGACCTGTAGCTCATGGCATAGCTGAGTAATAGCTACTTTTAGGTCATCACTATTGAGTAAATCAGTTGTAACTTGAAAACTATTGCATGTACAGTATTTTGCTTAAATATGTTGTTCACCTACTTTTGGGTCAGCTATAACATAGTAAAATTTCAGACCTGTAGCTCATGGCATAGCTGAGTAATAGCTACTTTGAGGTTATCACTGTTGAGTAAATCGCTTATAACTTGGAAATTATTGCATTTAGAGTATTTTGTTTCATATGTTATTCACCTATTTTGGGGTTAGCTATAACATAGTGAAGTTCCAGACCTGTGACACATTGCATAGCTGAGTAATAGCTACTTTGAAGTTCTCAATGTTGAGCAAATCACTTATAATTTGAAAACTATTGCATTTAGAGAATTTAGTATAAATATGTTATTCAGCTACTTTTGGGTCAGCTATAACATAGTAAAATTTTAGACCTGTAGCTCATGGCATAGCTGAGTAATAGCTACTTTTAGGTTATCACTGTTGAGTAAATCGCTTATAACTTGGAAACTATTGCATTTAGAGTATTTTGTTGCAATATGTTATTCACCTATTTTGGAGTCAGCTATAACATAGTGAAGTTCCAGACCTGTGGCTCATTGCATAGCTGAGTAATAGCTACTTTGAAGTTCTCACTGTTGAGTAAATCAGTTGTAATTGGAAAACTATTGCCTTTACAGAAATTTGTGCAAATATGTTATTCAGCTACTTTTGGGTCAGCTATAACATAGTGAAATTACAGACCTGTAGCTCATGGCACAACTGAGCAATAGCTATTCTCAGGCACTGACTGTTGAGTAAATTGGCTATAACTTGAAAAATATTGCATTTGGAGTATTTTGTTAAAATATATTGTTCACCTACTTTTGGGTTAGCTATAACATAGTGAAATTACAGACCTATAGCTCATGGCATAGTGGAGCAATAGCTATTTTCAGGTTCTCACTATTGAGTAAATCAGTTGTAACTTGAAAACTATTGCATTTACAGTATTTTGCTTAAATATGTTGTTCACCTACTTTTAGGTCAGCTATAACAGAGCAAAAATTCAGACATGTAGCTCATGGCATAGCTGAGTAATAGTTACTTTGAGGTTCTCACTCTTGAGTAAATCAGTAGTAACTTGAAAACTATTACATTTAGAGTATTTTGTTAAATATGTTATTCACAGACGTTTTGGTCAGCTATAACATAGTGAAATTGCAGACCTCTATGTCATGGCATAGCTGATCAATAGCTTCTTTCAGGTTCTCACTGTTGGGTAAATCATTGTATCCAACCTGTAGGAAATCATGGGCTGGGAATCTGTTAATATGGTCCGATTTGACCTTGGAACCCTCCTTCAAGGTCAAATGAGGATAGCCAAACATAAAAGTGCTTATAACTCGCTTATTATTGGTCCTAGAGGTTTGGAATGAAAACCAACCTATAGAAAATCATGAGCTGGGAATTTTTTGGTGTGGTCGGATTTGACCTTGGACCCCTCCTTCAAGGTCAAATGAGGATAGCCAAACTTAAAAGTGCTTATAACTCGCTTATTATTGGTCCTAGAGGTTTGGAATGGAAAACCAACCTATAGAAAATCATGGGCTGGGAATCTTTTGGTGTGGTCAGATTTCACCTTAGACCCCTCCTTCCAGGTAAAACGAAGATAGCCAAACTTAAAGTGCTTATAACTCGCGTATTATTGGTCTTGGAGGTTTGGGATGGTAAACCAACATATAGGAAATCATGGGCTGGGATTCTTTTGGTGTGGTCAGATTTGACCTGGGACCCCTCCTTCAAGGTCAATTGAGGATAGCCAAACTTACAATTGCTTAGAACTCGCTTATTATTGGTCCTACAGGTTTGGGATGGTAAACAAGCTACAGGAAATCATGGGCTGGGAATTTTTTTGTGTGGTCGGATTTGACCTTGGACCCCCTCCGTCAAGGTCAAACAAGGATAGCCAAACTTAAAAAGTGCCTATGACTCACTTATTATTGGTCCGAGAGGTTTGGGATGGTAAACCATCCTAAATTCTTTGGCTGGGAATCTTTTGGTATGGTCAGATTTGACCTTTGGACCCCTTCTTCATTTTTTTGTGTGGTCGGATTTGACCTTGGACCCCCTCCGTCAAGGTCAAACAAGGATAGCCAAACTTAAAAAGTGCCTATGACTCACTTATTATTGGTCCGAGAGGTTTGGGATGGTAAACCATCCTAAATTCTTTGGCTGGGAATCTTTTGGTATGGTCAGATTTGACCTTTGGACCCCTTCTTCATGGTCGAACGAGGATATTGCATTTATAGTATTTCTTTAAATATTTTTAACCTACTTTTTACACTTAAACAATTACCTTGTTACTTTATTTCATAATACCATTTGCAGGGCACAACTTTTTGTCCTTTTTTTCTGTCAGCTTCGGAATATCTTTCGAACATGCTGTTCAGTTACCATTTACTGTATTTCTGTACAGCCCTTTCCCTGATAATTATGCTTTCCTCTCATTATCACCATCACAAATCAAAAACATTCAGTCAGCTGACACAGTGCCCGTTCACGGGCACTCTCCTCTTGTTTAAAAATCTAACGTATATTGATATTGAGGTAGATCAAAAGAAGACTCTTACTACCTTATGATTATGTCCACCCCACTGGGGGTGGACATATTATTTTTGCTTTTTCTGGCGTCCGGTGTCCGCCGTCCGGATGCTTGGTTTCCGCTCATTTGAAGGAAAAGTATTTATCCTATCTTTACCAAATTTGGTGTGGGTGTTTATTGGGTTAATAGCTTGCATGTGATTGCTTTTGGTGAAGAAAGGTCTATAGCTAACGGAGTAATAGCTACTTAGGTACTTTTGTGTACTTCTTTTGTTTCCGGGCATTTTAAGGAAAAATATTTGACATATCTTACCTAATTTAGTATGAGCATTACTTAGGTCGATAGCTTGCTTGGGATTGGTTTTAGTGATAAAAGCTATATAACTGACTAAGTAATAGCTACTTCGCTACTTTGCCAAAAATGGCAAAACACAATTTTATTGCGTTAATACATCCTATCCAATGGACAATTGCTTTACCGGTCGGGGCGACCGGTCCCGCCAAGCGCCAGAAAAAGACGTCCTGTATATAATACCGGCAGGACCGGTCAGGAGAGTGTATTCGCTAGGTGGCGCATCGTACTTCCTTGCTGTCTAGACCACGTGATGTCATAGCATCTTTTTCGTTTGGCGCGTGGAGAGTGTGGACGTGTTTTCAACGAAGACGTTTTTATGTCGTCACTCTGCGGCGTGGGCGTCCGCGTGAACAACTTCTCCTCCAAAACTACAAGGCCTAGAGACATGCTGTTTTTTTTAAAAGATACCTTATCTATCGAGGATGAAAAATTGTTCAAGGCATGCAAATCTGTCTGTTCCTCTGTTTGCTAGAGACATTACAAGGGAGGTACCCCCACCAAAAGTGTGAAAATTTCAACACTTTATCACAATTTTCTCAGTGACTATTGCAGGGATTTCTCTCATATCTTGCATATATGTACTAGGCCAGAGGTAGATTCTCTTGTGTGAGTATGAGACCTGGATCTGTCTTATTTTTTTTTTAATAAATTTTTTTAATACTTTTTAATGCATTAAAATTCATGAAATCATGCACTAAATCACTTATAACTTGAAAAGTGTTGCTTTTATTACACTACAATAGCTTACCATGTGGGACTCAATGCTGTTCTCGGATGGCCACAAGGCATCACGGCCAACGTCTAAGAAAAAAAGATATTTATGCTTGGCCGTAGCCTCTAGTTGTCGTCACGTGATAACTTCTGACCAATCGCCCTACTTTCTCGTTGTCCACGTTGAACTGGTAGCTGTTTGTAAATATACAGACATTTTCATTTATTTCTCAGCTTTTACTTATTGTTGGAGGTTCTTTTTTTGATATTTCTTTTATTATATAACATAGATCATTCTGTAAAATTTTTATTTTGACAGGATAAGTATATTTCTTGTTTTCGCGTGTTTTGAGTTTTCCTCAGTTCAGGCCCTTTACACTGAACGTCTTTTATTGCGTTTAAAATGTCTCTCCACCAAACGAATGAAGACAAACCGAGAGCTCAGAAATGCCGCCATTTTTGTTTTAGTTTCGACCTACACAACTATTGCCCTACCTGTAGGGAGGCTGGCAAGGGTGATGACCCCTGTGTCACCTTTGAAACACCGTGATATCTGTGCATTTTTTACAGATGACCAGATGAAGAAAATTCAGCACAGGAAACGCTATATTAAAAAACAAAAGGCGGAAACTAGTACTAAAGATCATGAACTTGATCTCTTGGGCGAAGACGACGGGGATTCCTTCACTGGCTCAAATGCAGACCTCGAGAGTGCTGCTGACAATCTTTTTACCTCACCCCCCTGTCCTCAGCTCCTTGCTTTCAGTTCTTTATCTCTTAAAACACCAGCCAAATCTGTCCCACCCACCCCAGGTACTGCCTTACAACAAAAAATTGAAACAAATCTTGAAAAATCCCTGGGAAATTCTTGAAATATTCATTTACAGCAACAAATGGGTTCCTTCCAGGCATCCATGTTGGAAGCTTTTCAGTCACTCCGAGAGGAGTTAACTGCAAAAAAGCAAACAGAGGTGGATCAGACCTCGTTTCTTGCTTCCAAACCTGGTACATCCAGTACTGCTGTTAATCTGGACCTACCCCCTCCGAGACCTAGAGCTAACCTTCAAACCGAGGCTAAGGATGTGGACTACGGTCCAGCACTCCCTCCTCGTCTAGTACTTGACCAGCATGATACCTTGGATCAGTACGTTGCTCCATCTGAACTACCTCCGAAAAAGGTCTCGGACAAACACAAAAAGCAAAGCCACTCTCGTAGTAAGCAGGAAATTGAACCCAGGTCTGCCTGAGATCAATCTAATGAAGAATCCGATGAACCTCGGATCCCTTCTACCAAACCTAAAAGCACTCTGATAAGAGTAAACACAAATCAAGGTCCAGATATGTGTCATCTTCCTCAGGGGAGGATCAGTCCCCTGTAGCCAGACACAGGTCTTCTAAGCCCTCTGGGGCTCAGCCCTCAGGGGCTGTTTCTGATCAAGACCTCCCACAACATGATCCAGACCCCCCTTATTATAGGGAAGTATCTCTGTCTGACATTCCCTCACAGTACGCTGAAGAGGTCGACACTTTTAGGCGCATTCTTTCCCTCCCTGACCCCAGGGAGTCTATGCCTAGGTCCTCAACTTCAGTGATGGGTCTGGACGATGAAAAAGGCCGTCAAGAGCTCAGACCTAGAGGTCCTTCCTCTATTCTGCCCCTCAGCTCAGTTATCAAGGACGCCTTTGATAAATTTCAACATGACTTCAAGGCTGCTAATTTACCCGAGGGTAAATACGTCAACCCCGCCTCCTTCCACTTCTAAGTGGTACAGGGTGGTTCGTTTAAAATATTTTACTTTCTCCATAGAACTGGCTGGTATTTGATATATTTTACTGTAACTATATGTATTTTATCAAATAATTGTAAACAAATAGATTACTGACTGTCACCACACCCAGATATCAGTTAAAAGTGCTGTTTGTCATTAAACGGGTATTATCGCCCACTCGATAATTCCTGCGGTAACACTTTCATTGTTCTACACACAAAGCAGATCAAGTGTATTACATGTAAAATAGATATATATCATAAAATATTATTTACCAATTAATTATCCCTGTCCACTGTTTGTTATATTCTAATCCCACACATCTATCAATCATATGCACTAATCTGCTCCTTCCTAACCTACCATCTTTTGATTTTGGTACTGTGATGCTGTAATTAGAAAGGTTTGTACGTAGGAAAGGTAGGTGCACCTATTTCTAAATTTTAATTTTTGGCTTTCATTGGTCATGCATTGCACTTTTTGGTTCTGTTTTTCCATCCTCTTGACTGTTCGGTCAACAACCCCCACCAAGAAAAATAGTTTGCCATCACCAAAAATTATTCACCCAAGTTTACTCTCCTCTTTGGACAGTTGCAACATTGCTTTTGTCGCCCTGCAGGCCCACTGTCGTCAAGTGACGCACTGTTTCAGAAATGTCAACCCTTGGTGGTCCATCATCCTGATTCTTTCTGGCGACATTAGTTTGAACCCAGGTCCATCAGCCAGAAATATCAAAGCCTGTCATCTGAATGTCCGTTCATTGCGTAACAAAACATCAGCATTTAGTGATTTTGTTTTGTCAAATGATCTCGACATCGTTGGTGTCACTGAGACATGGCTAAGACCGTCGGACACACAAGGCCTAATGGATGAGATAACCCCTGTAGGTTTCCAGCTTCACCAGGTCCCACGCGAGAACAAGAAAGGAGGTGGAGTTGCTGTCCTTGTTAGGAATGACATTGATAGCGTCCGTTGTCAAATTGATCGGCGGGAAACGTTTGAACACATTACCGTCAAACTGTCAGATCGACAGTCAAGCCAGCTCCTGGTACATGTAATTTACCGACCTCCAAGTACCAGCAAAAGCAGATTTATCGAGGAATTCAACAGTTTCATGGAAGCAGCTGCTTTGTCACCACATGAAAATATTATCCTGGGAGATGTCAATATCCAGCTTGACAGTCAAAATTGCTGGACAGAAAATTTCAACACAGTTCTATTGGATTTTGATTTTATTCAACATGTGTCAACACCTACACACATACAAGGACATATCCTTGATGTACTCTGCACTAGTAAATCCCTAACTTCCTCAGTTCACCATCATGTAAAGGACGGCATATCAGACCACCTAGCTGTCTTTTTCACTACAACATTCCCTGTCAAAAATTCCTGCAGAGTAAAACGGTTGAAAATCAGGAAACTTCGCAAGATAAATAAAACTGAATTTATGTCTGACATTGAAAATTCTGAGCTTATCCAGGCTCCTTACAAAACAGCTAGCTTACTTTCACACCAATACTTTCATACCCTTAGGAACATACTTGACAAGCATGCACCTGAACATGAATGTAAAACCCCACAACATGTCAACAAAGGGTTCATCAACAGTGAGATTTTGGCAGCAAAGAGACGTAAGCGCAAACTCGAAAGGGAGTGGCGAAAGGACAACTCTGCCATAAACCGCAGTAGGTATAGAGCCGCTGTGAACCATTTCAACCGTCTCGTGGAATGTGCAAAAACCAAACACTACAGTGATATGGTTAGGGAAAATGAGGATAACCCCAAGGCCTTGTGGAATTCCATAAAGAAAGTCCTCCATAGATCACCAAAAATGGTACTTCCAGATTATACCACCATGAACAGTCTAGTCAACACTTTTGGCAGGTATTTTGCAGACAAAATTGCTAAATTAAGATCTGGATTACTGTCTACTGATGCCGATCCCCCTGTCTCAGGTTCCTACAAAAACAAGTTTGTTTCTTTCCGGACCATGTCAGAGGAAGAAGTCCTTAAAATCATAAAGTCCACACCAAATAAATCATGTGACTTGGATCCCATCCCAACATCATTGGTCCTTGAATGTATCAGTGTGCTCCTGACTCCTATTACAAATATTGTGAACTACTCTCTACAGGAGGGCAGTTTCCCATCCTGCTTTAAGACTGCACATGTTACACCCTTGTTGAAAAAAGCTGGTCTTGACAAGAATATTCTCAAGAATTATCGACCAGTGTCCAACCTCAGCTACATCTCCAAACTCATAGAGAAAGCTGTGGCTAAGCAGATAAATGAGCATATTGCTCACGAGGGTATATCTAACGAAAACCAGTCTGCATATAGAGCTTTTCACTCAACTGAAACGGCGTTGCTCAAAATACAAAATGACATTGCCACATCAATGGACAAGGGTGCAGCTGTTGGATTAGTCCTTTTGGACTTATCTGCAGCTTTCGATACAATAGACCACTCAATCCTATTCAACTGCCTTCAGCACTGGTATGGCATTGATGGGGTAGTGCTTAAGTGGGTCCAGTCATACCTCAACTCACGCAAGCAGCGCATCAAAATAGATGGACATCTTTCAGATGCTTTTCAACTCCCTTACGGGGTTCCCCAGGGCTCAGTTCTAGGGCCACTCCTTTTTACCCTATACACAACCCCTCTCAGTTCAGTCATATCTAAATTCAATGTCACCCACCACTTATATGCAGATGACACACAAATTTACTTGGAACTCGACTCTAGGAACTTCGATTCCAGTATCACTGAATTAACAAATTGCCTTGAGGCGGTCCAGGCTTGGATGGGAAATAATAAGCTTAAATTAAATCCTGACAAGACAGAATTCATAGTGATTGGTGATGATCAAATTAGAAGTTCCCTGAAGTCATCTTTCCCAGTGAGTTTGCTTGGCAACACCATGGAACCAGCTGAATCGGTAAAAAACCTTTGTGTCATCCTGGGCCCAGTTTCACAAAGGCCTACTATCTCCTTAGTAGGCTACTAAGTCCTAGTAGTCTACTAAGCCTATACTATCTGATTCACTGAGATGGTTTTTTACTGCGGTAATTGGTAGGCTGTCCTCACTAGAAGCCCTGCTGCCTCAGGAACTTGATAGGTCCCAAGTATCAGCTCAGTGGAACACTTTTGTAGTGGCTACTAAGGGCCTACTAAGATCTAGATTTAATAGCATACTCTCTTCTATATTTAGTAGGCCTTTGTGAAACTGGGCCCAGGATGCTGAAAATTCAATGCAAAGACACGTGGCTAATCTATGTCGCATAAGTTACTACCATCTCCGGGAACTACGAAGGGTCCGCAGGTACTTAAATCATGAAACAGCTGTAAAGGTGGCAAATGCCTTGGTAAGCAGTCGTCTGGATTACTGTAACTCACTGCTTTACAACACAAAAAAGGCATATACTAGCAGACTACAGAGAGTTCAAAATGCCTTATGTCGGACGGTGTGCAAGCTAAATAAATACTGTCATGTTACACCCTTCCTGCACAAACTACACTGGCTCCCCATTCATTACCGTATACTGTTCAAATATAATCTCCTCATTTATAAAGCAATACATTTGAGCCAACCTCCATATCTCTCCGCTCTAATTAGGCGGAGTGATCTCACACGGGGCAATCGCCTATCAATTTCCTCATCTAAACCAAATAAACGCTCAGGGCTACGCAGTTTCATAGCAGGGGCTCCCACAGAGTGGAACAAGCTTCCTCAAGCCATCAGAACCATAGAAAGCATTTCTGGTTTCAGGAAACAGTTGAAAACATACCTTTTTAGATTGGCTTATCCTCCACCATAGCCTATCTCCCCTACCGGACGCTAATATGGAAACGGACATCTTTCTGGAACTGGACTATCCCTTTTTACACATCAGCGCCTTAGAGGATGTTTACATCAAATTCGGCGCTATATAAGTGTTTCTTACTTACTTACTTACAGCCCTGTTATCAGGACAAATTTCAGGAGTTGAATACAGATTTCGCCAAAATCTGTATTACTCCTAAACCCTCTGGGGCCCCTATGGGCAAGGTCCCCCTTCCAATTCTCAAGGAGTTGGAGCATCAGGCTAGACAAAATATCTCAACCCTCAATTTCACCGCTGCCTTTGCCAAAACTTCTTCTTCTTGCAATGCTTCCCTTGAGAAGTGTCAACATAGCATCAAGTCAACTGTCAAGAAGATTAAGTCTCAGATTCAAAAAGGTGCCAATCCTGAGAAAGCAGCAAAGCGCGGATATGAGGAAGTCGCTGAGTACATGGATTTTTGGAATAAGACAGTTCTTATTCAACACAGGGCCCTTACATGCCTCAGCAAATCCCTAGCCCATATTCTCCAGAGGGAGTTATATTCTATGGCTAATACCGGCTTGCCTAGGCGCGAAGCCGAGATGACCCTCTTACAGCCACATTTGGGGGAAACGAGACGCCAAGAACTTAGGAACTCGTCCTTTTGGGACCCGTCCTTGTTCGAGTCTCAACTTGTGAAGGAAGGGGAAGACTTCCTTCTCAAAAAAGGCACCTCTAAAGACTCTCAGGGTTTCGCACCCTACCAGAATAAGCCCTTTCGTGGTCCCCACAAGAAAAGAGGCTCCTACAGGAAACGCCCCTATGGGGGCAACTCTTCACAAAGCAGTAACCAATCGTTTTCCTCAGGAAAGGGGAAACCGAACTTCAGAGGCTCCAGGGGTCGTTTTCGACCCCATAATAGGGGAAGGGGGCGTGGAAACCCCTCTTCCCAATGACTCCTCCAAAGCCTCACTCAGTCCACCAGTAGGAGGTCGCCCGAGAGACTGGCAAACAAAAAAATGTTCTCCAAACGTGTTAAACATTATCACCAATGGCTACGTACTGCCATTCTTTTCAAAGCCAATTTGGTCAGATTCCCTCTGATCCTGTCAGAGTACAAGGCCCATCAAAAAGTCCAAGCCCTGGCCACTTGTATCCAGTCTCTCCTGTCAAAGAACGCAATCGAAAGGGTGGAAAATGTAAAATCTCTCGGTTTTTACAGTCGCCTGTTCCTAGTATCCAAGCCTCACCAAAGGTGGAGGCCAGTCATAGACCTAAGCAGGCTCAACACTTTTCTACACGTAGAAAAGTTCAAAATGGAGACTCCAGAGTCCATCAGGACCTCCCTGATTCCAGGGGAGTGGGTATCGTCGATAGATCTGTCGGACGCTTACCTACACATCCCCATCCACCCAAACTCAAGGAAATACCTAAGGTTTTGCTACTACAAGTCACAGGTGTTCCAGTTCACCTCCCTCCCATTCGGACTAGCCACAGCCCCCCAGGTCTTTACAATGATTGTAAAGGAAGTGAAACTAATGGCCCTCTCCAGAGGACTCAGACTTCACCAATACCTGGACGACTGGCTGATCAGGTCCCAGTCTCAGGAGGAAGCCCAAGTGAACACTCAGGCGGTGGTAGACCTAACTCAGTCCTTGGGTTGGATAATAAATCAGGAAAAATCAGAACTGAAACCTACTCAGGTGTTTTCGTTCGTGGGCTACGAATACCATCTGGATTCAGCCCTTGTAAAACCCACTCAAGAGAGAGGCTCAAACTTCAGGATTTGATCCTAAGACTCAAGTCAAAACATGTTTTGACTGCAAGATGTTTGATGTCGCTAATTGGGTTGCGTGCCTCAACGGAGAAAATGGTCGAGAAAACGCCTTCACATGAGGCCCTTTCAGTTTCATCTCAAGGAGCACTGGAGATACTCAGTCGCTGGACAACCTCCTTCCTTGGACAGAAGCCATTGCAGCCCACCTAGATTGGTGGCAAAATCCCTCAAACGTGAGGAAAGGTGCAGACCTTCATCCCAAGGACCACAGTATCCAACTCTTTACCGACGCCTCAAACGAAGGTTGGGGCGCTCACTTAGATCAAAATTCTACAAAGGGTTTGTGGTCAGATCGGGAAAAAAGGCTACACATAAACGTCCTAGAATTGAAGACGGTCTCACTGGCCTTTCGAGACTTCAAGGACCAGTGCCAGAACCAAACAGTGCTAGTTGCGACGGACAACTCAACAGTGGTAGCCTACATCAACAAACAAGGAGGAACTCACTCAGCAGAGATGTGTGCTCTCCTGTGGAAGATCATGACCTGGTGCCATCACTACCACATAACATTGAAAGCCAGACACATCCCAGGGTGCCTGAATGTGATGGCCGACCTGCTGTCCAGGTCCAACCAAGTGCAGTCAACAGAATGGTCACTGCATCCGCAGGTGTTCAAACAGATCTGCCAGAAGTGGTTCACCCCTCATGTAGACTTATTCGCCACTCACCTGAACCACAAACTTCCACTGTACGTATCTCCTGTCCCAGACCCAAAGGCTTGGGACATAGATGCTCTAAACATAAACTGGACGAACCTCACGGCCTATGCTTACCCTCCTACGGCTCTCCTTCACAAGGTGATCCAAAAGATCAAGCAGTGCCATTGCCTGATCATCGTAATAGCCCCAGGCTGGCCAGGGATGCCCTGGTTTTGGGACCTAGTGCAGCTCTCAACAGAGATCCCACTACAACTCCCAGTGTCAAAGACCCTACTCAAACAGTCCCACAAGTATGTGTTCCACAACAACCCACAACAGCTGAACCTCCACGCCTGGTGTCTAGGAGCAGACAACTCCAAGAACAAGGCTTCTCTGTGGAGGTGGCAGAGAGAATTGCTGCTCCTCAGCGGTCATCAACAAGGACCATCAACAAGTCAAAGTGGGCCCTATTTGAAAAATGGTGCAGAGAAAATTCGGTGGATTTCTCCACTCCGTCTGTGAAACAAATCTCAGATTTTTTCATGTACCTGTACCAGGACCTAAACAGGCGCCCCTCAACCATTGATGGTTACAGGACTGCAATCGTTGACACTTTGGGCCCAACGGCCCACCATATTGCACACAATGCAGACCTTCATAGGTTACTATGAAGTTCCAAACAAAAAGTTCCAGAAATCTTCCTAAGTGGAACCTTTCTGTTGTTCTCAATGAGCTCACAAAAGCACCCTTTGAGCCTATGAAAGACACAGACCTCAAACATCTTACCCTCAAAACTGCTTTCTTGCTAGCTTTGGCCTCCGGCAAACGCCGCAGCGAAATCCATGCCTGGGTCGCAAACAAAGTATCTAATCTAGGCCAATGGGAAAAGGTCGCCTTGTTCCCTTCTTCTGATTTCATAGCCAAAAACCAACTAGCAAGAGAAGGTTCTCAAAGTGTGTCTCCGGTGACTATTGCTGCTTTGACTACCATTGTAGATAGACAATTTAAAGAAGACAGGACCCTGTGTCCGGTGCGGGCCCTGAGGTACTATTTGGACCGAACCAAAGACCTGAGAGGGTCTCGTTCCCTCCTTTTCATCTCCTTCAAGAAAGGACATACCTCAGACATCAGACCTGCTACTCTCTCTTCCTGGTTGAAACAAACCATCCTACTTTGTTATAAACAAGCAGACCAACAAGCCTTGGACTTGGTCCAAGTTAAAGCGCATGACATCCGGGCCTTCGCGGCCTCTAAGGCCTTTTACGGTGGGGTATCGGTGGACCAAATCATGCAAGCCTGTCACTGGAAAGCTCACAACACTTTTACAAATTTTTACCTAAAAGACCTTACTTGGTCAGACAACGACAACAATATGTATCTGGGACCCGTAGAGGCGGCACAACAAGTCCTAGATCATTCCCTTCAGACCAGTTGTCCTCGGAAAGAAAAAAAGGGGGGGGCACATCCACTACAACCAAGTCTTCAGGAGTCTCTCCCAGGATCTAGGTATTCTTTTACCTTCAAGATGTTACGGGTAAGGTAATTTTGTTTTTTAGTTTATCAAAATTATTTGTATTAAGGACTTATTAAGTTTTCATTAATCTCATATTCAGGTGGCAAAAATTTTATGAGAATTCCAACCATTGGGCTGGTATGTCACTCGTGATGGGCCCCTAGGGACCCTTAGACCTCTAAGTGAGCACTGCTGCACTTCCGTCCTACAATCAAAACATCTTGACAGTTCTAGCACTGTCTTTTATTCTATATAGGTTTTTGGCTCCTTACAGGCCCAGTCTTCGGGATTGGGGCACTGTAAATGGGACTCAGACTGGTATTTCTAACACTATTCTAATATAATTATTATTCAAAATCTAAGAAAAAATGACATTCCTTCCAGTCTCAGCTGTAATCGCGCCACCGGGCGGTTGGATTCAGCATTGAGTCCCACATGGTAAGCTATTGTAGCGTAATAAAATTGAAAATTTTAATTACTTAAATGTAGCTTTTATAATCTACAAGCTTACCATGTGGAACTCAGAAGAGTCCCACCCTGCCTCCCCGCTGTTTACAGCTGAGGGGTAGGTTTTAGAAAATTTCAACGAGAAAGTAGGGCGATTGGTCAGAAGTTATCACGTGACGACAACTAGAGGCTACGGCCAAGTATAAATGTCTTTTTTTCTTAGATGTTGGCCGTGATGCCTTGTGGCCATCCGAGAACAGCATTGCGTCCCACATGGTAAGCTTGTAGCTTATAAAAGCTACATTTAAGTAATTAAGCGTCCCTTGAAAAGGGGACGCTTATTGGTTTCACCCCCGGTTTTCAGTCAGCCGCCGCCGCCGCCGCCGCCGCATTATCGTCTCCCTTGAATATCTCCCTTGTTATTAGGCCTATCTAAATGATATGTGGCAGTGTTCTTCTATAGGCGTGGGGAAATTTTTTGACAGGCATAAATTTGACCTTTGACCTTTATCAAGGTCGCTTTATCAAAAATTCAAAAAAAAATTTACTTCCTTTTCACTAGATTTCCTCAGAAAGTACTGGGTGTGGGCCAACCAAATTTGGTATGCACATTCCTGAGGGAAGAATCTAGGCGCCAGTCGATATTGGGATCAATCGGGCCATAATTGACCGATTGACGGACGATTAATTATAAGTTCATAAAAATTTTGCTAAGATTAAGCCTTGAACTCGCTTATTATTGGTCGTAGAGGTTTGGGATGGTATACCAACATATAGGAAATCATGTGCTGTGAATCTTCTGGTGTGGTCAGATTTGACCTTGGGCCCCTCGTTCAAGGTCAAGCGAGGATAGGCAAAGTTTAAAGTGCTTATAACTCGCTTATTATTGGTCCTAGAGGTTTGGGATGGTATACCAACATATAGGAAACCATGGGCTGGGAATCTTTTGGTGTGGTCAGATTTGACCTTGGACGTCTCCTTCAAGGTCAAATGAGGATAGCCAAACTGAAAAGTGCTTATAACTCGCTTATTATTAGTCCCAGAGGTTTGGGATGGTATACCAACATATAGGAAATCATGTGCTGGGAATCTTCTGGTGTGGTCGCATTTGACCTTGGGCCCCCCCTTTAAGGTCAAACGAGCATAGCCAAACTTAAAAGTGCTTATAACTCGCTTATTATTGGTCCTAGAGGATTGGGATGGTATACCAACATATAGGAAATCATGGGCTGGGAATCTTCTGGTGTGGTCAGATTTGACCTTGGGCCCCTCCTTCAAGGTCAAACGAGGATAGCCAAACTTAAAAGTGCTTATAACTCGCTTATTATTAGTCCTAGAGGTTTGTGATGGTAAACCAACATATAGGAAAGCATGTGCTGGGAATCTTCTGGTGTGGTCCGATTTGACCTTAGGCCTCTCCTTCAAGGTCAAATGAGGATAGCCAAACTTAAAAGTGCTTATAACTCGCTTATTATTGGTACTAGAGGTTTGGGATGGTATACCAACATATAGGAAATCATGTGCAGGGAATCTTCTGGTGTGGTCCGATTTGACCTTAGGCCTCTCCTTCAAGGTCAAACGAGGATAGGCAAAGTTTAAAGTGCTTATAACTCGCTTATTATTGGTCCTAGAGGTTTTGGATGGTATACCAACATATAGGAAATCATGGGCTGAGAATCTTCTGGTGTGGTTGGATTTGACCTTGGGCCTCTCGTTCAAGGTCAAATGAGGATAGCCAAACTTAAAAGTGCTTATAACTCGCTTATTATTGGTCCTAGAGGTTTGTGATGGTATACCAACATGTAGAAAATCATGGGCTGGGAATCTTCTGGTGTGGTTGGATTTGACCTTGGGCCTCTCGTTCAAGGTCAAATGAGGATAGCCAAACTTAAAAGTGCTTATAACTCGCTTATTATTGGTCCTAGAGGTTTGTGATGGTATACCAACATATAGGAAATCATGTGCAGGGAATCTTCTGGTGTGGTAGGATTTGACCTTGGACGTCTCCTTCAAGGTCAAATGAGGATAGCCAAACTGAAAAGTGCTTATAACTCGCTTATTATTAGTCCCAGAGGTTTGGGATGGTATACCAACATATAGGAAATCATGTGCTGGGAATCTTCTGGTGTGGTCGCATTTGACCTTGGGCCCCCCCTTTAAGGTCAAACGAGCATAGCCAAACTTAAAAGTGCTTATAACTCGCTTATTATTGGTCCTAGAGGATTGGGATGGTATACCAACATATAGGAAATCATGGGCTGGGAATCTTCTGGTGTGGTCAGATTTGACCTTGGGCCCCTCCTTCAAGGTCAAACGAGGATAGCCAAACTTAAAAGTGCTTATAACTCGCTTATTATTAGTCCTAGAGGTTTGTGATGGTAAACCAACATATAGGAAAGCATGTGCTGGGAATCTTCTGGTGTGGTCCGATTTGACCTTAGGCCTCTCCTTCAAGGTCAAATGAGGATAGCCAAACTTAAAAGTGCTTATAACTCGCTTATTATTGGTACTAGAGGTTTGGGATGGTATACCAACATATAGGAAATCATGTGCAGGGAATCTTCTGGTGTGGTCCGATTTGACCTTAGGCCTCTCCTTCAAGGTCAAACGAGGATAGGCAAAGTTTAAAGTGCTTATAACTCGCTTATTATTGGTCCTAGAGGTTTTGGATGGTATACCAACATATAGGAAATCATGGGCTGAGAATCTTCTGGTGTGGTTGGATTTGACCTTGGGCCTCTCGTTCAAGGTCAAATGAGGATAGCCAAACTTAAAAGTGCTTATAACTCGCTTATTATTGGTCCTAGAGGTTTGTGATGGTATACCAACATGTAGAAAATCATGGGCTGGGAATCTTCTGGTGTGGTTGGATTTGACCTTGGGCCTCTCGTTCAAGGTCAAATGAGGATAGCCAAACTTAAAAGTGCTTATAACTCGCTTATTATTGGTCCTAGAGGTTTGTGATGGTATACCAACATATAGGAAATCATGTGCAGGGAATCTTCTGGTGTGGTAGGATTTGACCTTGGGCCCATCCTTCAAGGTCAAACGAGGATAGCCAAACTTAAAAGTGCTTATAACTCGCTTATTATTGGTCGTAGAGCTTTGGGATGGTATACCTACATATAGGAAATCATGTGCTGGGAATCTTCTGGTGTGGTTGGATTTGACCTTGGGCCTCTCGTTCAAGGTCAAATGAGGATAGCCAAACTTAAAAGTGCTTATAACTCGCTTATTATTGGTCGTAGAGCTTTGGGATGGTGTACCTACATATAGGAAATCATGTGCTGGGAATCTTCTGGTGTGGTCGCATTTGACCTTGGGCCCATCCTTCAAGGTCAAACGAGGATAGCCAAACTTAAAAGTGCTTATAACTCGCTTATTATTGGTCGTAGAGCTTTGGGATGGTATACCTACATATAGGAAATCATGTGCTGGGAATCTTCTGGTGTGGTCGGATTTGACCTTGGGCCTCTCGTTCAAGGTCAAACGAGGATAGCCAAACTTAAAAGTGCTTATAACTCGCTTATTATTGGTCGTAGAGCTTTGGGATGGTATACCGACATATAGGAAATCATGTGCTGGGAATCATCTGGTGTGGTTGCATTTGACCTTGGGGCTCTCGTTCAAGGTCAAACAAGGATAGCCAAACTTAAAAGTGCTTATAACTTGCTTATTATTGGTCGTAGAGCTTTGGGATGGTAGACCAACATATAGGAAATCATGTGCAGGGAATCTTCTGGTGTGGTCAGATTTGACCTTGGGCCCCTCCTTCAAGGTCAACCGAGGATAGGCAAAGTTTAAAGTGCTTATAACGCGCTTATTATTGGTCCTAGAGGTTTGGGATGGTATACCAACATATAGGAAATCATGTGCTGGGAATCTTCTGGTGTGGTTGGATTTGACCTTGGGCCCATCCTTCAAGGTCCGACGAGGATAGCCAAACTTACAAGTGCTTATAACTCGCTTATTATTGGTCCTAGAGCTTTGGGATGGTATACCAACATATAGGAAATCATGGGCTGGGAATGTTTTGGTGTGGTCGGATATGACCTTGGGCCCCTCCTTGAAGGTCAAATGAGGATAGCCAAACATAAAAATGCTCATAACTCACTTATTATTGTTCCTAGAGCTTTGGGATGGTAAACCAACATGTAGGAAATCATTGGCTGGGAACCTTCTGGTGTGGTCGGATTTGAGCTTGGGCCCCACGTTCAAGGTCAAACGAGCATAGCCAAACTTAAAAGTGATTAGAACTCGCTTATTATTGGTCCTAGAGGTTTGGGATGGTGTACCAGCATATAGGAAATCATGGGCTGGGAACCTTCTGGTGTGGTCGCATTTGACCTTGGGCCTCTCATTGAAGGTGAAATGAGCATAGCCAAGCTTAGAAGTGGTTATAACTCGCTTATTGTTGGTCCTACAGGTTTGTGATGGTATACCAGCATATAGGAAATCATGTGCTGGGAATCTTCTGGTGTGGTCGTATTTGACCTTGGGCCTCTCGTTTAAGGTCAAACGAGCATAGCCAAACTTAAAGGTCATAGGAAACATTTTTCACAAAAATTATGAAGTTAACTTCATTCAGTAGACAAACAACCTATAAGAATGAAAATGTGGTTTATTTTAAGAAATATATGGTACAAGAGCCATAAATAGCATTATAAAAATAAATATCACGAACGTGGAGTAAATTTATTTATTTGTTGCTTTACGTCGCGTTCAACAGCCAGGGTCATATTGCGACGGGTAGTTTACAGGTGGAATAAACCAGTGCATAGTGCACTGTAAACCACCGGGCATCGGCAAGTAACTACCAACTTTCCAACATGAAGCGCCCGGCCCGAGATTCGAACCGGCGGCCACAGAGGTTGGAGGCGAGAACCGAACATGGAGTAAAAAGTGGACATATTGTTTTTCTCGTAGTAGATGATTGATGACGTCACAGGTTCATAATGAAGTTCTGTGTAGTTGGAGATATTGTGTATATATTTACAAACTGAAGGGACATAACATTTTCCTTTGCCAAAAAAGCTCACTAGCCTCTATTTTTTCTAGATGCTGTTTTTTTGTCAAGTTTTACCTAACTTTTAACCACTGACAGTTCTAACAAACACAGATATAGTGTAAGTAGGCTTGTCTTGGAATGCAGAAAGCGTAAACATATGTATGAGATTTTGCCTCCTTCCATCATTTTTTTCCAGGTTTTTAAACTGTGATGGGAAAGTAGCCTTTCAAGTTAGATAAATTTACACAAAACTAAGAATCTCTTGATAAATTCAAAAGTGGTCATTTGAACTTACTGGATAATGTTTTTTTGCCTTTAATCACCGGCATTTCTATCAAGAAAAGGCATGATGTAAAGTGAAATCAAAATACACAATTTGTTTTCATTTGCATCAATAATTTATAAAAGCATGCTGTTGTAGTCAAACTTATTGAATTTATTCTGAAAGAATCATGTTTGAAGTTCTAACTTTTACATTATCAGTTTATGAAATAATTCAGTATATGAGTTTTCCTTAAGATATTAGTTCAGTATTTCTTGGCCTTAAGTTTGGATAATTTAAAGTTTTGGAAATTAGTTGGTGACATTTTATTCTCAATTTAAGCCTTTGTTGAGACCAAAAAAAAGGATATGTGTTTAGGGGAACTGTAATCAACACTAGATGGCTAGACTCATTATGTATACTATGAAAGCAGTATTGTTTACAGTTTTGGTTGGAAACTAATTTGGGGAACATATATGATTATCCTTGCTTGAGGCCCAGTTCTAAAGACATTTATGTTGTATTTATTTCATCTCCTGGCAATAGTGTTTTCAAAATTGAAAAAAATAACTATCAAAATTCATCTCAGAGTTGAACCTGGTTGACTGCATTGTTTGGTGATTTTTATGCAACTTGCTTAATACATCTCTAAATATTTTTTATCTGAGAACAAATATAAAAGATGTTCTGAAGGCTATTTCAAAAATTTACTGTGGCAGACTGATGTCTTATAAACAAATAAACTTCATAAGAACACATTATGCAATCTTTTAAATATATATGTATGTATTAAAAGGCTTACGGAAATAATAGTTTGTTTACATTGTCATTAACCTGTGACGTCAAGGCTAGTATTTTCTACGGGAGTTGTCAAGTGAACAATAATGGCGACAGTTGTGAAAATCTTGAAAAAACAGCCAGAAAGTGATTGAATATACCATGTAACCTTGTCCAGACGCATCTTATTTTCACAGAAATTGAACTTACATATGTATATGTAATCACTAATGAATGATTTGAAAATACTTCCTATGACCTTTAAAAGTGCTTATAACTCGCTTATTATTGGTCCTAGAGGTTTGGGATGGTATACCAACATGTAGGAAATCATGGGCTGGGAATCTTCTGGTGTGGTCGGATTTGACCTTGGGCCCCTCCTTCAAGGTCAAACGAGCATAAGGAAACATAAAAGTGCTTATAACTCGCTTATTATTGGTCCTAGAGGTTTGGGATGGTAAACCAACCTATAGGAAATCATGGGCTAGGAATGTTTTGGTGTGGTCAGATTTGACCTTGGGCCTCTTCTTCAAGGTCAAACAAGCATAGCCAAACTTAAAAGTGTTTATAACTCGCTTATTATTGGACCTAGAGGTTTGGGATGGTATACCAACATGTAGGAAATCAAGGGCTGGGAATCTTCTGGTGTGATCGCATTTGACCTTGGGCCCCTCCTTCAAGGTCAAACGAGGATAGGCAAAGTTTAAAGTGCTTATAACTCGCTTATTATTGGTCCTAGAGGTTTGGGATGGTATACCAACATATAGCAAACCATGGGCTGGGAATCTTTTGGTGTGGTCGGATTTGACCTTGGGCCTCTCTTTCAAGGTCAAATGAGCATAGCCAAACTTAAAATGCTTATAACTTGCTCATTATTGGTCCTAGAGGTTTGGGATGGTATACCAACATATAGGAAGTCATGGGCTGGGAATCTTTTGGTGTGGTCGGATTTGACCTTGGGCCTCTTCTTCAAGGTGAAACGAGCATAGCCAAACTTAAAAGTGCTTATAACTCGCTTATTATTGGTCCTAGAGGTTTGGGATGGTATACCAACATACAGTAAATCATGTGCTGGGAATCTTCTGGTGTGGTCGGATTTGACCTTGGGCCCCTCCTTCAAGGTCAAACGAGTATAGCCAAACTTAAAAGTGCTTATAACTCGCTTATTATTGGTTCTAGAGGTTTGTGATGGTATACCAACATATAGGAAATCATGGGCTGGGAATGTTTTGGTGTGGTCGGATTTGACCTTGGGCCTCTTCTTCAAGGTCAAACGAGGATAGCCAAACTTAAAAGTGCTTATAACTCGCTTATTATTTGTCCTAGAGGTTTGGGATGGTATACCAACATATAGGAAATCATGTGCTGGGAATCTTCTGGTGTGGTCGCATTTGACCTTGGGCCTCTCATTCAAGGTCAAATGAGCATAGCCAAACTGAAAAGTGCTTATAACTCGCTTATTATTGGTCCTAGAGGTTTTGGATGGTATACCAACATATAGGAAATCATGGGCTGGGAATCTTTTGTGTTGTCCGATTTGACCTTGGGCCTCTCCTTCAAGGTCAAACGAGCATAGCCAAACTTAAAAGTTCGATAACTCGCTTATTATTAGTCCTAGAGGTTTGGGATGTGAAACCAACATGTAGGGAATCATGTGCTGGGAATCTTCTGGTGTGGACGGATTTGACCTTGGGCCTCTCATTCAAGGTCAAACCAGCATAGCCAAACCTAAACATGCTTCTTCTACTTTGCAGCTTAAAAGACACAGTCAGCTGATACAGAACCTGTTCACAGGCACTGATTGCTTTTTTCGTTTTAAGATCACTCTTGCGACCCTAACATGGTCCTTTCAGGAGAATTTCTCTTCACCAATAACATTTACCTCTTCACATTGGTCCTTTAGCATTTCTTATAAAACTTAAAAGCTGTAGGGACGCTTTGTTTTTGTGTACAAAAACTTTTGTCTAGTTAAAATTTTCAAATTAAGAGCATTTTGTTAAAATAGGTTATGCAGCTACTTTTTTCATAGCTACAACATGGTGAGTAACTTGGGTGTCTGTCTCAAAAGCTAAGTGAGTAATAGCTACTTTTGGGCTTTTCAGTAACTTCCATCATGAGTAAAATCACTTGTAACTTGAAAACTATTGCATTTAGAGAATTTCGTATAAATATGTTATTCAGCTACTTTTGGGTCAGCTATAACATAGTGAAATTACAGAGCTGTAGCTCATGGCACAACTGAGCAATAGCTATTTTCAGGTACTGTATGTTGAGTAAATCAGTTGTAACTTGAAAAATATTGCATTGGGAGTATTTTGTTAAAATATGTTGTTCACCTAATTTCGGGTCAGCTATAACATAGTGAAATTATAGACCTATAGCTCATGGCATAGCTGAGCAATAGCTATTTTCAGGTTCTCACTATTGAGTAAATCAGTTGTAACTTGAAAACAATTGCATTTACAGTATTTTGCTTAAATATGTTGTTCACCTACTTTTGGGTCAGCTATAATATAGTAAAAATTCAGACTTGTAGCTCATTGCATAGCTGAGTAATAGCTACTTTGAGGTTATCACTGTTGAGTAAATCAGTTGTAACTTGAAAACTATTACATTTAGAGTATTTTGTTTAAATATGTTATTCACATAATTTTTGGTCAGTTATAACATGATAGTGAAATTGCAGACCTCTATGTCATGGCATAGCTGAGCAATAGCTACTTTCAGGTTCTCACTATTGAGTAAATCATTGTATCCACTGGATAGCCGCAGTGTGTAGAGAGATTTCACCATTACCGCTCTAATGAAAAAAAATATTATAGCTAGCCTTCTCAAGTTTGCAGGATATATTAATAACCATAAAATGTTGCCTGGGAATATTTTTGGCCTCATTTTGAAAAAAAAGATGGCCGCCAGGGACGTTTATTCGACTTTAAACAAGGACTTTTGTTGGCCCTCTAGAGCAAAGGGTATTATAGGTAGAGATCTCAAATTCGCAGGATATGTTCCTCATTATAAAATCTTGACTGGGAATATTTTTGGCCTCATTTTGAAAACCAAGATGGCCGCCACAGGCGTTTCTTTGTCAGTCATGAAAAGTGCTTATATCTCCCTTATTATTGGTCCTAGAGGTTTGGAATGGTAAACCAACCTATAGGAAATCATGGGCTGGGAATCTTTTGGTGTTGTCAGATTTGACCTTTGACCCCTCCTTCAAGGTCAAACGAGGATAGCCAAACTTAAAAGTGCTTATAACTCGCTTATTATTGGTCCTAGAGGTTTGGGATGGTAAACAGACATGTAGGAAATCATGGGCTGGGAATCTGTTGATGTGGTCCGAATTGACCTTGGACCCCTTCTTCAAGGTCAAACGAGGATAGCCAAACTTAAAAGTGCTTATAACTCGCTTATTATTGGTCTTAGAGGTTTGGGATGGTAAACCAATATATAGGAAATCATGGGCTGGGATTCTTTTGGTGTGGTCAGATTTGACCTTGGACCCCTCCTTCAAGGTCAGACGAGGATAGCCAAACTTAAAATTGCATATAACTCGCTTATTATTGGTCCTACAGGTTTTGGATGGTAAACCAACATACAGGAAATCATGGGCTGGGAATCATTTGGTGTGGTCGGATTTGACCTTGGACCCCCTCCTTCAAGGTCAAACAAAGATAGCGAAACTTAAAAGTGGTTATAACTCGCTTATTATTGGTTCTAGAGGTTTGGGATGGTAAACCATCCTATAGGAAATCATGGGCTGGGAATATTTTTGTGTGGTTGGATTTGACCTTGGACCCCTTCTTGAAGGTCGTACGAGGATACTGCATTTGCAGTATTTCTTTAAATATGTTTTAACCTACTTTTTACACTTTGTTACACAGTTACCTTGTTACTTTCCTTCATGATACCATTTGCAGGGCACAACTTTTTGGTCCTTCTGTCAGCTTCAGAATTTCTTTTGAACATGCTGTTCAATTACCATTTACTGTACTTCTGTACAGCACTTTCCCTGATAATTATGCTTTCCTCTCATTATTACCTTCATAAATCAAAAACAATCAGTCAGCTGACACAGTGCCCGTTCACGGGCACTCTCCTCTTGTTTGATTTCTACAACGAACTTTACCTTTTAAATTTTACTTCCAAGTATTTCTTCTGAATTATCTACCATCATGTCGTCCCCAGGACAGAAACGCGGCACATGTGGCCATGTTATGGCTAGTTTTGACGGCCACTTCAAATGTGCAAGATGTCGGGACAAGCGGGTGGGAGAAGACGCCTGTGTTCTCAAGAAGGACTGTACAGTTTGCAAAGGGTTTACCCCTGAGCAGATTCTGCAATTAGCCACCCCCACTTACAGAGAACGCAAGAGTAAAGAAAAGAAGTTGGTTTCGTCCTCACCTGCTCCCACTCTCGTGGACCCTTCACACGTGAGTGTGCTGGGTAAAGTGGAGGGGGACAAGGTTGTACAACCTGAAACCACACCAGCTGCGAAGAAGAAGAAACGCAGTGAATCACCCAAGCCCTCTTCCAACAAGAAGAAATCCAGCTCTGGTAGCAGACCTTCAACATGTGACTTGAAGCAGCTGGATGATAAGTGGGCAGAGAGGTTCTCCCGGCTGGAAGCAATGCTGTTAGCCAAGTCTTTCACAGTACCGGTTGAACCGGTTGTGAAACCAGCAGCAGAGGTCACCACCAACCAGAAGCCCTTTTTTGACCCTGGTGCCAGCACCAGCAGTCTGGCTAGAGAAACTTCCGGTCCCATCCTTGTTCAGGCCACCGGTGAGGCTGTAGAGGAGATGCAGATGGCCACCCAGCCTCTTGAGGCCCCCGGTGCAGGGACAGCAACCCAGCCTGTTCAGGCCCCGGGTCCAGTCCCTGATATACAGCCAGCCGGTGAGGGAGATATCAGTGCAGCATCTGATAGTGAGGGTGACCAGCACATTGTTACCGGTTCTCTATCTGATGAGAACTACTGGTACGGGTCCCCAGACAGAGACCTCCCCAAGGAAGAGGCTGCAGATCAGGAACCTTCAGAGGAGGCAAACTACCGGGAGACAATGAGAGGTATCAGAAGTTTCATGGGTTGGCACAACATCCCAGAGTTTGAGACTGTGTCCTCTTCTGATGACAACCCCTTTGCCGGTGCACGTGTTCAGCCAACCGGTAAAGTTTCAGTCAAGCTCCCGGTGGATGACTGGTTATGCAGGAAGTTGGGCAAACTTAACCTCCACATCACAGAGGGGTATCCTGCAAAGAACACTGACACTGCTGGCCTCCTCAAAGATCAGTTTATCAAGCCACCCAGATCTTCCAGATGGTATGGGATGCATACTGAGAAGGACTGTGAGAACAACACAGTATGCACCTGGTCACCGTAACCGGCCAAACTCAACCATTCCTTCAGTAGGGTTGCACGTAGAAACCTTCCTTCTGCCCCACCCTCCCGGGCCTTCAGCCAGGACATGCTCAGGCATTGGGAGAGAGCAGCACGTGAACAGGCGGTTATGTGTAACCAGGCTGCTGGTTTGTCAAGGTGTTTGACCAGAGTTCAAGATGCCATGCCTTCTCAGCTGAAAACCCTGCATCTGGACAGGAAAGGCAAGTCTTCTGAAAGAACGAAGGAAGCTATTGATGAACTAGACTATCTTGTGACCTTCAACCGGTCAATTTCTCAAGCCATGGCCAGAACTATGCAAGATTTGTCGGAAGGGGTGTTTATCAGCATGGCCAACTTCACACTGGCTCGCCGGGACAGTTATTTGGAATATTTACATGCTGGTGTGAAGCAAGATACCCTGAACGCCTTGAGAACGTCTCCTGTCCATCTCAACTCACTGTTCCCGGATCAGCTTATCACCAAGGCTGAGGAAGAGATCTGCAGAAGTGAGGAGAGACGTTCTTCTGGCCAGCCACACAGACGTCAAGGTCGTTTTCACCCTTATGCGTCTATTGATAGGTCTACTAGCCACCCGGACCGGAAGTCCGGTGTCCCCGCGTGGAAACAGATAAGGGACAGGCAACAGTCAAAGAAAGGTCGTGGCAAAGCCTCAACATTCTCCCAGAGGCCGGCTAAGGGTTTCAAGCCACGTAAATGACAATCACTGTGTAAATTCTGTGACCGGTCAGAAGAACTCTGTTTGTGTTACCGGTCAGACAGGCTTGAAACCACCAGTCGTAGCCGGGGACAAGAAAGTGACTTTAAATTTGAATGTAGACTTTTGTGTTGCAAATGCTCATATTGTCACCGGGTTGCCACAAAGGAAAGGCATAAATCCCAATTTTTGTCAAATGTACACAGAAATAAAATATGTGGAAGATGTTTCCTGTGTAGGTCACTTGAGTTCTGTAAATCTTGTCACAAATGCCCCACCTGTTGTCACAAATCCACCTGTAGGGGCAAGGTTACAAAAGTGTTGGGAGACGTGGGAAGCCTTGGGTGCGAGTCCAAAAGTAGTCACCACTCTGAGAGAGGGCTACACCCTCCCCTTCCGGTTCAGACCAAACTTGACCAGGTCACCAACTGTCATAAGCAACTGCCACAACCCAGCAAGACAGGCCAACCTTTTAGAGGCACTGTATCAGCTGGTGAACAAAAATGCAGTAGAACAGGTAGAAAATCAAAGCTCACTGGGTTTTTACAACCGGCTATTTTTGGTTCCCAAACCCAACAACTGGTGGAGACCTATCCTGGATCTGAGCACCTTGAACACCTTTTTGAACACAGAGTCGTTCAAGATGGAGACCCCAGAGACAATAAGAACCTCCCTACAGGCAGGGGAGTGGGTCACTTCCATAGACTTCAAAGACGCGTACTTCCACATACCTATTCACAGTCAATCCAGGAAGTACATGCGTTTTCACCTCCAGGGTTGGTCCTACCAATTCAAAGCCCTACCCTTTGGCCTCTCCACAGCTCCCATGGAGTTCACAGTGGTAGCCAAAGAGGTCAAACTCATAGCACTACAGAGTGGTATAAGGATCCACCAGTACCTAGACGACTGGTTGGTGAGAGCCTCGTCCCACGAAACTTGTCTACAACACACACAGAACTTGGTAGTTCTCTGCCAAGATCTACGTTGGCTGGTGAACAAGGAAAAATCAGAGCTGGTTCCAAAACAGGTTTTCAACTTCGTAGGTTACCAGTTCGATCTGGAAGAAGGCAAGGTCAGACCCACACCAGAGCGTTGGCAGGCCTTGAGAGACAAGATCCAGTCAATACTGTCCGGTCCGGTATGTCCGGTCCGACAGTTCATGTCCCTCATAGGTCTTCTCACAGCAACAGAAAAGCAAGTCCACCTAGGGCGACTTCACATGATGCCCATACAGTGGCACTTGAAAAACAACTGGAGGGTCCCAGAATCACTAGACAAGGTGATCCCAGTTCCCAGGTCGCTCCACCCCCACCTTAGGTGGTGGCTGGAGGAAAGCAATGTGCTACCAGGTCAACCTCTACACCCTCTAAAACATGCTCTGCAAATATTTACAGACGCATCAAAAGAAGGGTGGGGCGCGCACTTAGACGAGCACACTGCAAGGGGAACCTGGTCCCTTCCAGAAGGCAAGTTGCACATAAATCACTTAGAGCTAAAAGCTGTCTTTCTAGCTCTAAAAGAGTTTCAAAACTTCTGTTGCAACAAAACAGTATTGATAGCTACAGACAACACAACAGTGGTTGCCTATATCAACAAAGAGGGGGGGATGAAGTCAGGCTCCCTGTGTGCCCTACTGTGGAGAATCCTGTCCTGGTGCACCAGGAAGCAGGTGACCCTCAGGGCACGTCACATCTCCGGCCAGCTGAACGTGATAGCAGACAAGCTATCCAGACTGGGCCAGACCATTCAAACAGAGTGGTCACTTCATCCAGAAGTGTTCAAAGCTATATGCTCCCAGTGGCACCAGCCACAAGTAGACCTGTTTGCCACCAGATTCAACAACAAACTACCACAGTTTGTGTCACCGGTTCCGGACCCCCAGGCATCGGCAGTGGATGCACTCAGCCTGTCATGGGAGAATCTGGATCCATACGCCTTTCCACCAGCAGCCATCTTGGGCAAAGTGGTGGAGAAGTTGCAGGACTACCCTTGCAACAGGATTATTCTGATTGCCCCAGGGTGGCCCAACATGCCCTGGTTCTGGGATCTAGTGGCAATGTCCAGTCAGATCCCACTGTGCCTGCCCAACATACCCAACTTAGTGTCTCAGCCTTTCAACCAGGTCCTTCACAGGAACCTGTCAAATCTGAACCTACATGCCTGGCTCCTAGAGCCTCAGCTATCAAGGAGCAAGGTTTCTCTGAGGCAGTGGCAGCATGAATTGAGGCTCCTCAAATAGGATCAACCAGATCTGTCTATGAAGTGGACCATTTTTACAAAGTGGTGCCTCTGTAATCAGGTGGATGTCAGGGCACCACCTCTGAAAGCCATTGCTGACTTCATCCTGCACTTGTTTCAGGACAAGAAGTTACAACCAGGCACTATTGATGGCTACAGATCAGCTATTGCTGCCAAATTGGGTAATGTCACCATTAATGTCAGCAAAGATCAGAATCTCACTCGTCTCCTGGATAGTTTCCATAGAGACAGACCCAAGGGCAGGAGGGACATCCCCTCCTGGAACCTCTCTCTGGTTCTGCACCAGTTGACAAAGGCTCCAATTGAACCCCTGAAGGAGGCCTCCTTGAAACACTTGACCTTCAAGACTGTTTTTCTGATGGCCTTGGGTTCTGGTAAACGCAGGAGTGAGATCCATGCTTGGCTACATAAGAACATCAGACACCAGTCAGACTGGTCTAAGGTGTCGTTATACCCTTCACCCAGCTTTCTATCCAAAAATCAGCTGGCTAAGGAGGGTCCAGATAGTGTGGCCTCAGTGGTCTTACCAGCCCTGGCCCCTTCTCTAGATAAGTCACTCAAAGGTGACAGGTGACCTATGTCCAGTTAGAGCCCTGCGCTACTACTTAGACAGGACCTCAGACCTTAGGCAGAATAAGGAGCTGGTCTTTGTCTCCTTCAAGAAAGGTTTTGACAAAGACATCTCCTGCCACCATCTCCTCATGGATCAAACAGACTGTGATCCTATGCTATGAGCTCTCTGACCAGGAGGCCCTCACCTTGCATCAGGTTAAAGCCCATGATGTCAGGGCTTTACTGCCTCTAAGGCTTTCCAATCAGGAGTCTCCTTAGAGCAAATTTTGTCAGCCTGCCACTGGAAATCTCATAACACCTTCACTCAGTTTTACTTGAAGGATGTTGCCTGGGCTGACTCGGAGCTTTTCCATCTAGGGCCTGTTGTGGCTGCCCAACAGGTGTACCACCAGACCCAGAAATGAGGAGATGTGTATTAATGCAATAAAATTGCAAATTTAATAAGTAAATTAAATTTTTAAAAGTTAATACCCTATCCAATGGACAGGCAAAGCCCACCCAACCGGCCCCGCTATCAGCTTACTAGGGGTCTTAATAGGATTAGACACGAAAAAGATGCTATGACGTCACGTTGTCTAGACAGCAAGGAAGTACGATGCGCCACCTAGCGAATACACTCTCCTGACCGGTCCTACCAAATTTGCAAATTTGCATCTATGTCCTTAACCATGCGAGATAGAGCGATTTCGTCAAAATTTTTGACCCACAAGGTATCTGAGAAATGTACTCTTGGCAATTTTCAAAAAATTTTCCCCTCACCAAAACTGGCGGCCATTTTGAATTTTCGAATTTTTGCCAAAAAATGGAAAAAACACAAATTTGCTACTGTCTCCTTAACCGTGCGAGATAGAGCGATTTCGTCGAAATTTTCGACTCACAGGTTATCTGAGCAATGTACTCTAGCAATTTTCAAAAAAATTTCCCCTCCCCAAAAATGGCGGCCATTTTGTATTTTCGAATTTTGCCAAAAAAATGGAAAAACACAAATTTGCTTCTATCTCCTTAACCGTGCGAGATAGAGCGATTTCGTTGAAATTTTCGACCTATAGGGTATCTGAGCAATATACTCTTGGCAATTTTCAAAAAAATTTCCCCTCACCAAAATGGCGGCCATTTTTGTATTTTCGAATTTTTGCCAAATTTTCGACCCACAGGCTGAGAAATTTTTGACCCACAGGGTATCTCTGCAGAGTAGTTATCCCAATTTTGAAAACATTTTTGTCTCGCCAAAAATGGCGGCCATTTTGAATTTTTGAATTTTTTGCAAAAATTGCAAAACAATAAAAATGCTTATATCTCGAAAACCGTACTAGATAGAGCGATTTTGACGAAATTTTTGACCCATAGGGTATCTCTTCAGAGTAGCCATGCCTATTTTCAAAAAAATTTTCTCTCGCCAAAAATGGCGGCCATTTTGAATTTTTGAATTTTTCGCAAAAATTGCAAAACATAAAAATGCTTATATCTCGAAAACCGTGCTAGATAGAGCGATTTCGACGAAATTTTTGACCCACAGGGTATCTCTGCAGAGTAGCCATGCCTATTTTCAAAAAAATTTCTCTCCCCAAAAATGGCGGCCATTTTTAATTTTCGAATTTTTGCCAAAAATGGCAAAACATAAAAATGCTTATATCTCGAAAACCGTGCTAGATAGAGCGATTTCGACGAAATTTTTGACCCACAGGGTATCTCTGCAGAGTAGCCATGCCTATTTTCAAAAAAATTTCTCTCCCCAAAAATGGCGGCCATTTTTAATTTTCGAATTTTTGCCAAAAATGGCAAAACATAAATTTGCTTCTATCTCCTTAACCGTGCGAGATAGAGCGATTTTGTCGAAATTTTCGACCCACAGGGTATCTAAGCAATGTACGCTTGGCAATTTTCAAATAATTTTCCTCTTACCAAAAATGGCGGCCATTTTGAATTTTCGAATTTTTGCCAAAAATTGAAAAACAGAAATTGCTTCTATCTCCTTAACCGTGCGAGATAGAGTGATTTCGTCGAAATTTTCGACCCAACCAATGCAAAAAGGCATGAAGCTGAAATAATTTACATGTATACTAATAAATATTTAAGCGTCATTGATATATTTTACAAATGAAACAGGGTCCTGTAAGACTACTGTACAATTTTTGCAAAAGATTCATGGGATGGACATTACACATGATAATGTGTGTTCTTCTATGCTATCCTGTTTCTATTCATATGTCGCAGCTGCTATCAACAGGGCGTCCCATTTCTAGTTTAAACTTAAAATCTAGGGTTTTTCAGCCCTATTAAAGCTCAGTTAATGTTTAAATTTTTAAAATAAAACTTGGCACATTTATAAATGTTGGCAGAAGGGACATTCTGATTTTATGGTCACCTTAAAGTCCCAATATGAATGAAGTTATGGTCACCTTTCAGTGATAAAAGAAAGTTTTTGGCCTCCAGCTATCTTACTGTTCAATTGACCTCAGTTAAACTTTGTACATGTATAAAGGATGACAAAAGGGACATTTTATGGTCACCTTAAAGTCCCAATATGAATGAAGTTATGGCCACCTTGCAGTGAAATTATGGAGTTTTTAATCTCCAGCTATGGTATTGTTCAGCTGAGCTGAGCAATTTTGCACACTTTTAAAGATGACAATAGGGACATTCTTATTTTTTTCCACCTTGGAGTTGCAATACAAGTACAGTCATGGCCATCTTGAAGTGAAAATGAGGGTTTTCAGCCCCTAACTGATTTACTGTTCAGTAACATCAGTTTAACTTGACATTGGTTCTTATAGCACTAGGCGCAGTCAAAGTGGTGGTAATTTCCTTGTCATTCCTAAGTTTTGCCCCTCTGTTCACAAATCTGTCAAACAATTTGATAATAGTTTTGCGTTTGATGCTCCCACTGTGTGGAATGCTCTCCCTGATGAGATTCGTGCCTCTCCCTCACTGGCCTCCTTCAGAAAGCAGCTCAAAACCCACCTGTACACCAAAGCATACCCACCTTAGCCTGGATCATTCCCCTGGCGTTCTCCGTGGTGCTTGACCCCTGCTATGCCCCTGGATACAGAAATTTGATGTCTGCTTATTGCTTAGTTGCGCCTTAGAGTCCTCTTATTTGGGGAGATTAAGCGCTATAAAAGTCCAATTAGAATTAGAATTGGTTATACTTAAGGAAGAATTGTATGACATTTCACTTAAAATTCCTGTATTTAAGATACTTTGGCCATGTTAACATAATTAAATATATACTTCTTGCTCCCACCTCATTTATTTTAAGACTTTTTTAAACCACACCTGTCATACGTATACTTAAAATAAAATTTTTGCGATTGTATGTGAAAATCCCCAGATTGAAAATCCCCGCATTGAAAATCCCTGCATTGAAAATCCCTGGAAATCTGCAGACCCATAGAAAATCCCCAGATGGGGCTTAGAAAATCCCCAGATCAAAAATCCCCAATACAATACCATTGACAAATGTATTGTTATATTATCTCCCACCCGGCTCGCCGGCGGGAGATTATAATTTGCACCATGTGTGTGCGTACGTGCGTGCGTGCGTGGGTCACGCAGTTTTCTCTGAAACTACTACAGTTACACGTTTTTGGTAAATTACTTGTCCTAATGAATTTTTACGCTCTTCAAAATTTTTGGGGTTTGGTGAACTTTGGCCTACTTTTGAGTGAGTAATAGCACTTTTACCTAATATAATTATATGGCTTATGACTCTCAAACTATTGCATTTAGAGTATTTTGTTGCAATATGTTGTTCAGCTACTTTCTCCACAGCTACAACATGGTCAGTAGTTTGGAAGTGTATCTCCATAGCTAAGTGAGTAATAGCTACTTTGTCAATTTTTAATGATAACCATAATGAGTAAATAGCTTATATCTTCAAAAGTATTGCAGTTCATCTACTTTTTTCTGAACTGTAACATATTGAAGTTTCACAACTGTTGCTCAATGTACAAGTGAGTAATGGCTACTTTATTGCTACTTTTAGTGAAAATGTGAAAAACCACAAATATCTCGCAAACCGTAAGAGATAGAGCAATTTCGGGCGAATTTTTGACCCACAGGGTGGTACAACAATGTCCTATGCTAAGGGGATTGGTGAACTTTGGCCTACTTTTGAGTGAGTAATAGCACTTTTACCTAATGTAATTATATGGCTTATAACTCTCAAACTATTGCATTTAGAGTATTTTGTTGCAATATGTTGTTCAGCTACTTTCTCCACAGCTACAACATGGTCAGTAGTTTGGAAGTGTATCTCCATAGCTAAGTGAGTAATAGCTACTTTGTCAATTTTTAATGATAACCATAATGAGTAAATGGCTTATATCTTCAAGAGTATTGCAGCTACACAATTTCTCTCAAATATGTTGTTCATCTACATTTTTGTGAACTGTAACATATTGAAGTTTTACAACTGTTGCTCAATGTACAAGTGAGTAATGGCTACTTTATTGCTACTTTTAGTGAAAATGTGAAAAATCACAAATATCTCACAAACCATAAGAGCAAAATGAGTAAATGCTAATTATCTGTAAAAGTATTGCGGATACCCAATTTTTATCAAATAACTCATTCATCTACTTTTGGGAGAGCTTTCACATGGTGAAGTTTCAGACCCGTAGATAATTACTCGCCTACTCAAAATGAGTAAATGCGAATTATCTCTTAAAAGTATTGCAGATAGCCAATTTTTCTCAAATAACTCATTCATCTACTTTTGGAAGAGCTTTCACATGGTGAATTTTCAGACCCATAGCTAATTACTCACCTACTCAAAATGAGTAAATGCGAATTATCTCTAAAAGTATTGCAGATAGCCAATTTTTCTCAAATAACTCATTCACCTACTTTTGGGAGAGCTTTCACTTTGTGAAGTTTCAGACCCGTAGCTAATTATTCACCTACTCAAAATGAGTAAATGCTAATTATCTCTAAAAGTATTGCGGATACCCAATTTTTATCAAATAATTCATTCATCTACTTTTGGGAGAGCTTTCATGTGGTGAAGTTCCAGACCCGTAGGTAATTACTCACCTACTCAAAATGGGTAAATGCAAATTATCTCTAAAAGTATTGCGGATAGCCAATTTTTCTCAAATAACTCATTCACCTACTTTTGGGAGAGCTTTCACTTGGTGAAGTTTCAGACCCGTAGCTAATTATTTACCTACTCAAAATGAGTAAATGCGGATTATCTCTAAAACTATTACGGAGACCCAATTTTTATCAAATAACTCATTCATCTATTTTTGAGAGAGCTTTCGCATGGTGAAGTTTCAGACCCGTAGATAATTACTCACCTACTGAAAATGAGTAAATGCGAATTATCTCTTAAAAGTATTGCAGATAGCCAATTTTTCTCAAATAACTCATTCACCTACTTTTGGAAGAGCTTTCACATGGTGAAGTTTCAGACCCATAGCTAATTACTCACCTACTCAAAATGAGTAAATGCGAATTATCTCTAAAAGTATTGCAGATAGCCAATTTTTCTCGAATAACTCATTCACCTACTTTGGGGAGACCTTTCAATTGGTGAAGTTTCAGACCCATAGCTAATTATTCACCTACTCAAAATGAGTAAATGCGAATTATCTCTATAAGTATTGCTGATAGCCAATTTTTCTCAAATAACTCATTCATCTACTTTGGGAAGAGCTTTCACTTGGTGAAGTTTCAGACCCGTAGCTAATTATTCACCTACTCAAAATGAGTAAATGCGAATTATCTCTAAAAGTATTGCAGATAGCCAATTTTTCTCAAATAACTCATTCATCTACTTTTGGGAGAGCTTTCACTTGGTGAAGTTTCAGGCCCGTAGTTAATTATTGACCTACTCAAAATGAGTAAATGCTAATTATCTCTAAAAGTATTGCGGACCTTGATTTGACCATTGCCCTTGCTGTAGTGACCTTGACCTATAAAATCATTGTGAATATCTCGGAAAAGGAATTTCTTCCCCTTTAATGCTCGGCGGGAGATACACACCGCGGCAGTGGTCTTGTTGTCTTTGTATATGGTGTGGCTTCCAATTACTGTCATATTCAAAATAATTTTGGCCCTTCATTTTCCTTTTTGTTGTTTATTGATTAAATAAACCAGTTTTAACTGTGGTCTTTACATTGACAAATGCATTGTGATGTTGTCTTTGTCTATAATGTGGCTTCCAATTCCTGTCCTCTGCCAACAAATTGTGTGGTACTCCGTTTTCTTTTTTATTATTCATTGATTAAATAAACCACTTTTAACTGTAGTCTTTAATCTATCTCTTCCAGGGAATGCATGTGATTAGATTTGTAGCCCTCTATGGATTGATGTATTAAAGAACTATTTTATAACTGTGTTCTTTAATCTACCTGTATGAAGTGTGGCCCTAACTGTTAATTTGCTATCAGGGAAAGTGGCTTTTATTTGTCCCATTGTCTATAGATAGATAGGCTGACTTTTTTCTTTGATAACTGCTCAGGAAGGATGTTGAAAGACTAACTCAAAATTTAAGCTGTTTCATGTATGCTATGGAACCCATTCAAAAACCTTTTGAGTCTTTAAGGGTTGGTAATATTACAGACACCTTAAAGGAGCTTTTAAACCTACTCAGAAACTAATTCTATCAAGGGAAATGTTAATAGCAATTTTTAAAAAGATGTGTTCATGTTAAAATGTTAATATTCAGTGCAGCAATATACCAAACCTGAATGTATGTAAAGTTCAGTAACTCCAAATAAAGTGTACTTTATTTTTACTCCTACTTTTAGGGATTTTTTGATCTAGGGATTTTTGATCTGGGGATTTTCTAAGCCCCATCTGGGGATTTTCTATTGGGTCTGCAGATTTCCGGGGATTTTCCATCTGGAGATTTTCAATCTGGGGATTTTCAGCGTACACCCTGGCAAACCTGGGGTACGGACATTAATTTTCGAATGATAATTGGCATTTTTAAGTTTTGGGTACGAAATGTCCTAGGTTGGGTACGAATTGTCCGGTACGAATTTTTCTGGTACGAAATGTCCCGGTATGAAGTGTCCGGGTACGAAATGTCCTACACCCGGCAAACCTAACCTCCTGGTGTTTATGAAGCTATGGCATCTCCAAAGAAAAAAATGAGGTGTTTATCATGCACTGATGTGGTTATTAACATATTGCAACTGATCGGTGTTCACATAATATAAATTCCCAATTTTAGGCAGATTAAAACAAAACATTCTTCTGATTCCATTCTTTTGGAATTGTGGGTATATAACTTTTCCTTTTTGGAATAAAGCTTTAATTGATTCAACTTTTGTTTTGCAGAAGGAGTTGATGATCTAGCTACTTGTTCACATAGACTATGTAAATTGGTCAAATGTATAGACTTCTTTCAGAATATAAGATGACTGAAAAAAAAACACTTTCTCATAAACAGCTTTTCTTGTACAGTATTTTATGTATCTCCAGCTAAGTGGAAATGAATGCACTGTCTCTTTGTTCTTCCTCCTCCAACTCTGTATTTCCTTTTGTTTGATATCTACCTAGAGGCACATTCATGGAAAGTCTTTCTATGCAGAAAGAACCCCCCCCAACTCCCCTTTAGTGTACATAAATGCAGGTGAAAAAAAGATTTGCCTCTGTATGGGGGGGGGGGGGGGGGGGGGGGCAGGGATGGAGAGAGAGTGGGTATGTGTGTGGTATAGATGATAGATAGATATATAAATATATGTGTGTGTGCACTTCATTGAAACAAAAAGTGGAACATTAATGTAAAATGTGTCTCTCTTCTGTAAATGAAAGTAACTGGGAAGGTTCAGTTTCGCTGAGCTTTATCATGTCTAGCTGTGTATGCTGTTCATTCGAATGCATATTGTTTTCTTTTGCTTTCTCCCATTTCAGTTAGACTTCTAGATTTAATAAATTATAGCTAAAGTGGGAAATGAATTTTTGAAATTTTAATGCATTCAAATTCCTCAAATCATGCACTAAATCACTTATAACTTGAAAAGTATTGCGTTTAGAGCATTTTGTTCAAATATGTTATTAGGCTACTTTTTCCATAGCTACAACAAGTTGAATAACTTCTTTGGTCGTAATTTTGTGCATTATTGTATCCACCGGAAGCATCCGGTGGATACTTTGGTTTAGCATTCGCTACGCTGCCGCCGCGCGTAGAGAGATTTTCGGCGTTAACGCTCTAAGAGGAAAACAACAGCAGCTAGGTTCACCAAATTTGCAGGATATCTTCATTGGGGGGTAAGCTTCTCTGGGAAGGAAAATAGCCTCATTCTTAAAAACAAGATGGCCGCCACGGGCATTTCTTTGAAAATAATCTACATTTTTCTACTGGCTGTTGCTCATAGGTAGAAGGTTGAATCTCTTCATAGGTGATATGTATGACACATATACATATCCTCTACAACCTTGCACACATTTGACCTTGAAGCTCCTAACTCAAGGTCATCCACAGAGTGCCGAAGTAACCCACATAGAGGACTTTAAAAGTGCCTATATCTCCCTTATTATTGGTCCTAGAGGTTTGCAATGTGAAGCCAACCTATAGCAAATCATGTGCTGCGAATCTTCTGATGTTGTCAGATTTGACCTTGGACCCCTCCTTCAAGGTCAAACAAGGATAGCCAAACTTAAAAGTGCTTATAAGTCGCTTATTATCGATCCTAGAGGTTTGGGATGGTAAACCAACATATAGGAAATCATGTGCTGCGAATCTTCTGATGTGGTCAGATTTGACCTTGGACCCCTCCTTCAAGGTCAAACAAGGATAGCCAAACTTAAAAGTGCTTATAACTTGCTTATTATTGGTCCTAGAGGTTTGGGATGGTAAACCAACATATAGGAAATCATGGGCTGGGAATCTTCTGGCGTGGTCAGATTTGACCTTGGGCCCCTCCTTCAAGGTCAAACGAGGATAGCGAAACTTAAAAGTGCTTATAACTCGCTTATTATTTGTCCTAGAGGTTTGGGATGGTAAACCAACATATAGGAAATCATGGGCTGGGAATCTTCTGGCGTGGTCGGATTTGACCTTGGGCCCCTCCTTCAAGGTCAAACAAGGACAGCCAAACTTAAAAGTGCTTATAACGCTTATTATTGGTCCTAGATGTTTGGGATGGTAAACCAGCATATAGGAAATCATGGGCTGGGAATCTTTTGGTGTGGTCGGATTTGAACTTGGGCCCCTCCTTGAAGGTCAAACGAGGATAGCCAAAGGTAAAAGTGCCTATAACTCACTTATTATTGGTCCTGGAGGTTTGGGATGGTAAACCAACATATAGAAAATCATGGGCTGGGAATCTTCTGGTGTGGTCGGATTTGACCTTGGGCCGCTCATTCAAGGTCAAACGAGGACAGCCAAACTTAAAAGTGCTTATAACTGGCTTATTATTGGTTCTAGAGGTTTGGGATGGTAAACCAACCTATAGGAAATCATGGGCTGGGAATCTTCTGGTGTGGTCGGATTTGACCTTGGGCCCCTCCTTCGAGGTCAAACGAGGATAGCCAAACTTAAAAGTGCTTATAGCTCGCTTATTATTGATCCCAGTGGTTTGGGATGGTAAAGCAACATACAGGAAATCATGGGCGGGGAATCTTCTGGCATGGTTGGATTTGACCTTGGGCCCCTCCTTCAAGGTCAAGTGAGGACGGCCAAACTCAAAAGTGCTTATAACTTGCTTATTATTGGACTTAGAGGTTTGGGATAGTAAACCAACATATAGGAAATCATGGGCTGGGAATCTTCTGGCGTGGTTGGATTTGACCTTGGGCCCCTCCTTCAAGGTCAAACGAGGACAGCCAAAGGTAAAAGTGCCTATAACTCGCTTATTATTGGTCCTAGAGGTTTGGGATGGTAAACCAACATATAGGAAATCATGGGCTGGGAATCTTCTGGTGTGGTTGGATTTGACCTTGGGCCCCTCCTTCAAGGTCAAACGAGGACAGCCAAACTTAAAAGTGCTTATAACTCGCTTATTATTGGTCCTAGAGGTTTGGCATGGTAAACCAGCATATAGGAAATCATGGGCTGGGAATCTTCTGGTGTGGTCGGATTTGACCTTGGGCCCCTCCTTCAAGGTCAAACGAGGATAGCCAAAGGTAAAAGTGCCTATAACTCGCTTATTATTGGTCCTAGAGGTTTGGGATGGTAAACGAACATATAGAAAATCATGGGCTGGGAATCTTCTGGTGTGGTCGGATTTGACCTTGGGCCCCTCCTTCAAGGTCAAATGAGGACAGCCAAACTTATAAGTGCTTATAACTCGCTTATTATTGGTCCTAGAGGTTTGGGATGGTAAACCAACATATAGGAAATCATGGGCTGGGAATCTTCTGGCCTGGTCGGATTTGACCTTGGGCCCCTCCTTGAAGGTCAAATGAGGACAGCCAAACTTAAAAGTGCTTATAACTTGCTTATTATTGGTCCTAGAGGTTTTGGTGCATTGTCTTTACGGTGGATACAATTTGCATCGGTTTTCCGATGCGCTAGGTCTAGTTTCAGTTGATAATCACACATTTATAATTCTCAACTCTGAATTATTATTATAAATCTGTTCTTGTGGTTTAATAATTTATATTTAAATCTGGAGGTACAGATTTCCTGTTGGACGTTCCTTATTTATATATTTGATTTTTTTTATTGGTCATAAGATTAACTGAGCTTTTTGGCGGCAAGTTTATAAAATAGAGTATTTTATTACCCCTTTATATATACCAGAGTGTTTGTTAGATCTTCAGTGATAGTGTTAGATGTTTAATTAGATGTTCATCATACATCAATCAGATTTATACCATATCTTCTTTTTTTTTCTCTACACAGATATATGAAAAAAGCACTCCTCTTTGTTTAAGCAGTATGATGGTATAAAAAGGGCATATGTAAAAGGGCATATATAGCATTATATAAACTAAAACTTCATTTTGTTTGCAAGGAACTGAGAAGTGATATTGTCAGATTTTACTGTTTCTTCTTATTATAAATGAAACTGTGAAGCCAGCTTTAATTTACTTTGTAAAAGTCTTGGAAGGATATATGTCAAATTATGAAGAAAAAAAAATCTAATTGCATATTTGTTTTATAATATTTCATCTATCTACTAATATGTCAAAACATAGAAACAGATAAACTTGTGTGTGGATCTTTGCCCACAAGGACTCTTGCCCACGGGACCTTTGCCCACAAAGAACTTTGCCCACCACATTTTTACAGGGGAGGAACTTTGCATAAAATAATGATATGCAATAATATCCACATAATTAGCTTTTTAATGTTTTATTGAAGTATAAGTGTACAGTATCTACCATATTAAAGGTCAGCTTCTTATTATGTGATTGAATTATAAGTATGTAATGTTACATTGTGATAATGTTCTCAATGACTGTTGGACTTTCTTGAAACCTTTTTTGTATACCGTAAATGACCTATTTAGCGCACAGTGCGCTAAGGAAAGACGATTTTTATTCAATACTTGGTGGAAAAAATTTCCCCTTTTAGTGCCCCCATCATGAAACACTTTCCGGGATGAAGTATAGGTCAATCCGGTAAGAATAACGGTGTTCCGACATTTAGAATCTACTAAAAATACCCACTTCCTGTAAATATGGCGGTAGATAAAAACAAACTCGAAAGTCATGACAAAAATGCCAATATATTAAGTAAAAATACGTACAATATATAAAAAATATGTGGATATTGTGCACTGTCACCTATGATATTGCTGGGAAAAAGAGGTAGGGTGTGGTTACAAGGGCGGATGTGCTAAATAGGTTATTTACGGTACATGCATTCTTCATTGCAAAGGTTTTGGCCACCTCTGGTATTTTTATTGTCTCCATTTTGCAGTACTATGTAAATCTATCAACGATGAATTAAATGCTATTGAAATCAACTTACATACTTTATATAGTGCAACTTTAGTTCAGTTAATGTTTGTCTCTTTCAACACTATATATCCTGAATAGTTATCTAAATGGAGTATTGATTGATTGATTGATTGATAAAAATGAAAATGTCTATGTGGTTAGAAAAATTTCTATTTTGGGTGAACATCCTACCCTGTCAGATTGTTGTGGGCAAAGTTCCTTGTGGGCAAAGTACCTGTGGATAGAGTTTGCATTGGGCAAAGGTCTTGTGGGCAAAGTTCCTGGATGCACATCCGTCGTCTGGGGATACCATTTTGCTTGCAAAATAAAAACATTGTAGATTGAATTACTCAAGTTCTTACATAAGTGGTTGATTATGTTTTCCCTCAAGATTATATCACACAGAAGGGGTCCCATGGAAAATACCCAGTCAAAACATGTTGCGTGAGTGATGACCTGTCTGGGGATATGATGGCGCCAAGTTGGCCCAATCTAGTTATTTTAATATACGGACGGTTTTCAAAGTGTTCCTACTTTTGACAGTGCATAAACAACCAAATAAAAAAAAAGACAAATATGACACTAAAATGGTGTATTTAGGTGAGAAAACAATATTACTTTACATTTTAATGGAATAGTTTCATTTTGAAGTGAGTTTATAAAGTCGACATATGTTGGTACTCAGTCGGCCAACGTGGGGGATATCGATGTTAATTTGCAGTGGCAAGTGACAGCACTACCTTCCAACCAAATGATATGGATTTCCACTTTAGAGGAAATGCTACAAATCGGAGATCAACAAAAGTGGTTTCACTAGGCAAAGCACTAGGATAATCTATGTATTATTAAGTGAGGTTTGAAAATATATGACACCTGGGGTGTATTTTGGAGAAACAAAAGTTTGGTTATCGTTGTTGTTGTTTGTTTCCTATGTTAGGTTGATTCAAATAATTATGCAAAAGTGCAGCTACTTTCATGTTTTGAAAGATGAAGTATTATCTCAATCTTGTTCCATTAACTCATTTAAAAAAAAAAAATTTTAAAAATAAGATAATAAATGTGTATGAAAGTAAAACATAACTGTGCAAAGGGGGTGTTTAAATGTTGTACATAATTATGAGGGTGTTGTTTTGATTGTGTAGTAATCAGTGTTAGTGTAACAAACTGTACTTGTGATTAAAGATTGATTGATTAAAGCTGCCATATGTTTTTACTTGTGTGCGTGATAACTCAAAAATGCTTTTGCTTTCATGTATTTGGGTCAGGAAAGGAATTTTAAGCTTTTAATAATAAAGAAGTTATGGCCAGCTTAAGGTCAGAAATGTACCTTTGGCCACTTAATGCCATCTAGGTCACTTGCTATGTGCCTGATCTGGCTAAATTTTTTCTGAGAACACAAATATATTTTTCCTACATATGCCAAAAATCAATACTTTATGTTGAAAGTAAAAGTTGTGTTTGAGCCCATAAAGACTCTACTTGAAGATTTTTTCTTTGACTTTCTTAAGGTCACCTTAAGGTCTCAAACTTGCCCATAGAGACGCAATTTATGGACTTTTTGACACTTTTAAGCCCTATAGCTGTATAACTATGTGACACATTCACCTAAAATCTCATCTGGGAGTATATTAATATGTTCTTTTTACATGTGACATAAATCAGGGCTTTAAGTAGACATTTGATCTGTGGTTGAGGAAAATAACCACCCCTTCCGGAGGACTTTTTTTTTTGTTGCTTTTTCTGCCGTCCGATGTCCGGCGTCCGATGTCCGGCGTCACGCATGGTTTCCGCTCATTTAAAGGAAAAGTATTAGAGCTATTGTCACCAAATTTGGTATGCAGGCTTATTGGGTCAGTAGCTTGCTTGGGATTGCTTTTGGCTGTTGTACCTCTTTTGCTTACTCAGTAATACTTAAGTACAGCTATTTTCAGTACCCATTGGTTTCCGTGCATTTAAGCCAAAATAATTAAAGATATTTTACTACAATTTTGAATACAAGATTGTTATGTCCATAGCTCGCTTGGTATTGCATTTGGGACTGATAGCTTTGTCAGTACATGAGTAATAGCCATTTAGGTACTTCATTGTGTATTTTCAGTACTACTTTTGAGTAATTTGCTAATATCTCAGAAACCGTAAGAGATAGAGCGATTTCGACAGAATTTTTGACCCACAGGGTATCTAAGGAATGTAATCTATGCAATTTTCCAAAAATTTTCCCCTCCCCAAAAATGGCGGCCATTTTGAATTTTCGAATTTTTGCCAAAAATGCAAAACACAAATTTGCTTCTATCTCCTTAACCGTGCGAGATAGAGCGATTTCGTCGAAATTTTCGACCCACAGGGTATCTAAGGAGTGTACTCTTTGCAATTTTCAAAACATTTTCCCCTCCCCAAAAATGGCGGCCATTTTGAATTTTCGAATTTTTGCCAAAAATGGCAAAACACAAATTTGCTTCTATCTCCTTAACCGTGCGAGACAGAGTGATTTCGTCGAAATTTTCGACCCACAGGGTATCTAAGGAATGCAATCTTAGCAATTTTCCAAAAATTTTCCCCTCCCCAAAAATGGCGGCCATTTTGAATTTTCGAATTTTTGCCAAAAATGCAAAACACAAATTTGCTTCTATCTCCTTAACCGTGCGAGATAGAGCGATTTCGTTGAAATTTTCGACCCACAGGGTATCTCAGCATTGTACTCTTGGTAATTTTTAAAAAATTTTCCCCTCCCCAAAAATGGCGGCCATTTTGAATTTTAGAATTTTTGCCAAAAATGGCAAAACACAAATTTCCTTCTATCTCCTTAACTGTGTGAGATAGAGCGATTTCGTCGAAATTTTCAACCCACAGGGTATCTAAGGAGTGTACTCTTTGCAAATTCAAAAAATTTTCCCCTCCCCAAAAATGGCGGCCATTTTGAATTTTCGAATTTTTGCCAAAAATGGCAAAACACAAATTTCCTTCTATCTCCTTAACTGTGTGAGATAGAGTGATTTCGTCGAAATTTTCAACCCACAGGGTATCTAAGGAGTGTACTCTTTGCAATTTTCAAAGAATTTTCCCCTCCCCCAAAATGGCGGCCATTTCGAATTTTCGAATTTTTGCCAAAAATGGCAAAACACAAATTTGCTTCTATCTCCTTAACCGTGCGAGATAGAGCGATTTCGTCGAAATTTTCGACCCACAGGGTATCTAAGGAATGTAATCTTTACAATTTTCAAAAAATTTCCCCTCCCCAAAAATGGCGGCCATTTTGAATTTTCGAATTTTTGCCAAAAATGGCAAAACACAAATTTCCTTCTATCTCCTTAACCATGCGAGATAGAGCGATTTCGTCAAAATTTTCGACCCACAGGTATTTGAGCATTGTATTCTTGGCAATTTTTAAAAAAATTTCCCCTCCCCTAAAATGGCGGCCATTTTGAATTTTCAAATTTTTGCCAAAAATGGCAAAACACAAATTTGCTTCTATCTCCTTAACCATGCGAGATAGAGCGATTTCGTCGAAATTTTCGACCCACAGGGTATCTAAGGAATGTAATCTTTGCAATTTTCAAAAAATTTTCCCCTCCCCAAAAATGGCGGCCATTTTGAATTTTCGAATTTTTGCCAACAATGGCAAAACACAAATTTGCTTCTATCTCGTTAACCATGCGAGATAGAGCGATTTCGTCGAAATTTTTGACCCACAGGGTATCTAAGGAATGTAATATTTGCAATTTTCAAAAAATTTTCCCCTCCCCAAAAATGGCAGCCATTTTGAATTTTCGAATTTTTACCAACAATGGCAAAACACAAATTTGCTTCTATCTCCTTAACCGTGCGAGATAGAGCGATTTCGTCGAAATTTTCGACCCAAGGGGTATCTAAGAAATGTACTCTTTGCAATTTTCAAAAAATTTTCCCCTCCCGACATATGGCGGCCATTTTGAATTTTCGAATTTTTGCCCAAAATGGAAAAACACAAACTGGCCTTAACCGTGCAAAATAGAGTTATTTCGTTGAAATTTTCGACCCATAGGGTATCTAAGAAATGTACTCTTGGCAATTTTCAAAAAAATTTCCTTTTCCCAAAAATGGCGGCCATTTTGAATTTTCAAATTTTTGCCAAAAATAGAAAAACAGGAATTTGCTTCTATCTTCTTAACCGTGCAAGATAGAGTGATTTCGTCAAAATTTTCAACCCAACCAAATGCAAAAAGGCATGAAGCTGAAATAATTTACATCTACACTAATAAATATTTAAGCATCATTGATATATTTTACAAATGAAACAGGGTCTTGTAAGACTACTGTACAATTTGGGCAAGGTTCATGGGGTGGACATTACACATGATAATGTGTGTTCTTCTATGCTATCCTGTTTCTATTCGCATCTACTATCAACAGGGCGTCCTATTTCTAGTTTTTCATATATTTGGTCTTGTAACTTAAAAATGGCAAGTCTGACCAGTCTCAAACTGTAGTAGATATAACTTTTATTTTTTTGCACAATCAGACTCTTAAACTTTGTCATGTGTACGATCAAATATAACTTATTATAAATATAATTAAATTTTAACAACAGTAAATACTAGTTTAAAATGCAGTTATTATTAATAATATGATTGTATAACTAAATACAATGTCTTATATTCAAGAAACATTTATTGTTAAAAGTTATTTCTTTGCAGGTTTACCCAGATGTACAAGAGAATCGTGCATTGCCTGAGGGAACTTTTGTCACCTGCAGCTCAGACAACACTATACGTATGTGGAACGTTAACCCAGGCATGGACACTGATACAAACTACAAACGCAACATTTACAGCAATGTGAGAAACTCAGTAAATACTCCAATCTTATTCTGATTTCAGTGTTTTAACCCACAGTCTTTAAAGTCTGTACAGGTATTGTATGGGGAGGATGGTGGGGAAAAAAGCTTTTCTGGGCTGTATCTCAGAAACTTGAGGTGTAAGATATTGATACTTGGTAGGGACGTAGGCTGAGGCATGTAGGTGTGCAGAGTAGTTATGGTCTTGATTTGACCTTTGACCTTGATTTAGTGATGTTTAATTTGAAAATCTTGTCCGCACTATATCTCAGAAACTGTAAGGTGTAGGAAGTTGATGCTTAGTAGGGACATAAGTCTAGGGGGTGTATTTGAGACATATTTGTATTATGACAAAGTTATATGGACTGCTGCAACTGAATATTATTATGTACTTTTTTATTGCATTAATACATCTTATCCAGTGGACAATGGCTAATTTGGTCGGCGCAGACTGGCCCGCCAAACATCAGAAAAAGATGTCCTGTGTTTCCACCGGCTGGTCGGTCATTGTCTGTGCATTCGCCAGGTGGCGTATCATACTTCCTTCCTGTCTAGACAGCATGACGTCATAGCATCTTTTTCATTTGGCGCGTGATCTGTGTAGACTCAGTTTGTGAGAAATTTTTCAAAGTAAAGTATTCTTGGCGATATTTCACAGAACGAACTTTATTTTACTTAGACCCTAACTTGGTTTCTGTTAGAAGTGTTGCTCCCACTGATAAGAAGGCGGTGAAGTAACCAGAAACTTCTGCTAGTAAAGCAAAACAGAAGAAAAAGCACTCAACACCTGTGAAGAAGTCTTCCACTGATGCAAAACTTGAGGCTATGGACTAGAAATGGTCATAATGTTTCAGTTGCCTTGAAGCGTTTCTGTTATCCAAGTCTCTGAAAAAGTTAGAACCGACTTTTCAAACAGTAAAGATGCCAGCGAAGACTCTACCAACCAGTGCTGTCAAAGCTACAGAACCTTTTTTATGTCAGCTGACTTGTCAGTCAGCTGACATTATGTCATCACTCTGCGGCGTGGGCGTACGCGTCCGCGTGAACAACTTCTTCTCCAAAACTACAAGGCCTAGAGACATGCTGTTTTTTTTAAAAGATACCTTATCTATCGAGGATGAAAAATTGTTCAAGGCATGCAAATCTGTCTGTTCGTCTGTTTGCTACAGACATTACAAGGGGGGTACCCCCACCAAAAGTGTGAAAATTTCAACTTTTTATCACAATTTTCTCAGTGACTATTGCAGGGATTTCTCTCATATCTTGCATATATGTACTAGGCCAGAGGTAGATTCTCTTGTGTGAGTATGAGACCTGGATCTGTCTTACTTTTTTTTTAATAAATTTTTTTAATAATTTCTAATGCATTAAAATTCATGAAATCATGCACTAAATCACTTATAACTTCAAAAGTGTTGCATTTACAGCATTTTGTGAAAATATGTTGTTCAGCTATTTTTTTCATAGCTACAATATGGTGAGTAAGTTGGGTGTCTGTCTCAATAGCTAAGTGAGTAATAGCTACTTTTGGGCTTTTCAGTAACTTCCATTATGAGTAAAATCACTTGTAACTTAAAAACTATTGCATTTAGAGAATTTCGTATAAATATGTTATTCAGCTACTTTTGGGCCAGCTATAACATAGTGAAATTTCAGACCTGTAGCTCATGGCATAGCTGAGTAATAGCTACTTTTAGGTTATCACTGTTGAGTAAATCGCTTATAACTTGAAAACTATTGCATTTAGAGAATTTCGTATAAATATGTTATTCAACTACTTTTGGGTCAGCTATAACATAGTAAAATTTCAGACCTGTACCTCATTGGCATAGCTGAGTAATAGCTACTTTTAGGTTATCACTGTTGAGTAAATCACTTATAACTTGAAAAGTGTTGCATTTACAGCATTTTGTTAAAATATGTTATTCAGCTACTTTTTTCATAGCTACAATATGGTGAGTAAGTTGGGTGTCTGTCTCAATAGCTAAGTGAGTAATAGCTACTTTTGGGCTTTTCAGTAACTTCCATCATGAGTAAAATCACTTGTAACTTAAAAACTATTGCATTTAGAGAATTTCGTATAAATATGTTATTCAGCTACTTTTGGGCCAGCTATAACATAGTAAAATTTCAGACCTGTAGCTCATGGCATAGCTGAGTAATAGCTACTTTTAGGTTATCACTGTTGAGTAAATCACTTATAACTTGAAAACTATTGCATTTAGAGTATTTTGTTTCAATATGTTATTCACCTATTTTGGGGTCAGCTATAACATAGTGAAGTTTCAGACCTGTGGCTCATTTCATAGCTGAGTAATAGCTACTTTGAAGTTCTCACTGTTGAGTAAATCAGTTATAATTGGAAAACTATTGCATTTACAGAAATTTGTGCAAATATGTTATTCAGCTACTTTTGGGTCAGCTATAACATAGTGAAATTATAGACCTATAGCTCATGGCACAACTGAGCAATAGCTATTCTCAGGTACTGACTGTTGAGTAAATCAGCTATAACTTGAAAAATATTGCATTTGGAGTATTTTGTTAAAATATATTGTTCACCTACTTTTGGGTCAGCTATAACATAGTGAAATTACAGACCTATAGCTCATGGCATAGCGGAGCAATAGCTATTTTCAGGTTCTCACTATTGAGTAAATCAGTTGTAGCTTGAAAACTATTGCATTTACAGTAGTTTGCTTAAATATGTTGTTCACCTACTTTTGGGTTAGCTATAACATAGTAAAATTTCAGACATGTAGCTCATTGCATAGCTGAGTAATAGTTCCTTTGAGGTTCTGACTGTTGAGTAAATCAGTTGTAACTTGAAAACTATTACATTTAGAGTAATTTGTTAAATATGTTATTCACAGAATTTTTGGTCAGCTATAACATAGTGAAATTGCAGACCTCTATGTCATGGCATAGCTGAGCAATAGCTACTTTCAGGTTCTCACTGTTGAGTAAATCATTGTATCCACTGGATAGCCGCAGTGTGTAGAGAGAGATTTCACCATTATTGCTCTGATGAAAAAAAATATTATAGCTAGCTTTCTTAAGTTTGCAGTATGTATTAATAACCATAAAATGTTGTCTGGGAATATTTTTGGCCTCATTTTGAGAAACAAGATGGCCGCCACAGGTGTTTTTTGTCAGTCATGAAAAGTGCTTATATCTCCCTTATTATTGATCCTAGAGGTTTGGGATGATAAACCAACCTGTAGGAAATCATGGGGTGGGAATCTTTTGGTGTGGTCAGATTTGACCTTCAATGACCCCTCCTTCAAGGTCAAACAAGGATAGCCAAACTTAAAAGTGCTTATAACTCGCTTATTATTGGTCCCAGAGGTTTGGGATGGTAAACAGACAGGAAATCATGGGCTGTGAATCTGTTGATATGGTCCGATTTGACCTTGGAACCCTCCTTCAAGGTCAAATGAGGATAGCGAAAATTGAAAGTGCCTACAACTCGCTTATTATTGGTGACAGAGATTTGGGATGGTTTAGGAAATCATTGGCTCGGAATCTTTTGGTATGGTCAGATTTGACCTTTGGACCCCTCCTTCAAGGTCAAATGAGGACAGCCAATCTTAAAAGTGCTTATAACTCATTTATAATTGGTCCTAGAGGTTTGGAATGGTAAACCATAGGAAATCATGGGCTGGGAATGTATTTGTGTGGTTAGATTTGACCTTGGACCCCTTCTTCAAGGTCGAACGAGGATATTGCATTTGTAGTATTTCTTTAAATATGTTTTAACCTATTTTTTACACTTAAACAATTACCTTGTTATTTTCCTTCATAATACCATTTACAGGGCACAACTTTTTTATCCTTTTCTTCTGTCAGCTTCGGAATTTCTTTCGAACTTGCTGTTCAGTTAAAATTTACTGTATTTCTGTACAGCCCTTTTCCTGATAATTATTCTGTTCTCTAATCACCTTCACAAATCAAAAACACTCAGTCAGCTGACACAGTGCCCGTTCACGGGCACTCTCCTCTTGTTTCTCCCAAGCCGGCTGAGCGACCTTTGGACCGACCAGCTCTTCCTACAGTCCAGGCTCATGTTGAAGTTCTATGTGACCGACCTCAGACTACAGAAATTCATCAACTGACCGACCAGCCTTCTACCGACCACACCCCTGCTATGTCACATCAGATACGAGGCCCGTCTGGCTTACAGACTACTCAGGTCAGTGACTTGGATATGGATACGGATTCTGATAGTGATCCGACCGACCAGTGGTTTTGTTGAGGAAGGAGAGTTTTCTGATCCGGACCATGACCTCGCTGCTACAGAAACCGACCAGCCTCTTTCAGAAGAGCTGAAAGTGTACATGGGATCAGATCTTTTATGGGCTGGACAACTCTTCATCATCTGCAGACGATAACCCTTTTGCAGCTTCAAAACAACCACAGGGCAGAATTAGTGTAAAACTACCTACTGATGAGTCTTCCTCCAGCTACAGAAAGGAACGTCATAAATGACAATCAATGTGTAAAGTCTCTGCCCTCAAGAAGACTGCCCGGAAGCAAACACATTTTAAATGTAGTTCAGTGTCACTAGGCCAGACCAGAGACTGTAAATTGTAGTCATTTCAACCAAACCAGACCAGAGTCCGGACAGACTTTAAACATTTGTCAGCCAGTAGTAAATTTTGCAGACTCAATTGTTGTAAATCATGCACATATTGTACAAGGGCAGCCACAAAAGAAAGGCGCAAGTCTGGTTGTTGTAAGACAACGTCAGTCATTAAAATATGTGAACAATGTTTCCTGTGTCGATCAATTGTGTTCTGTAAAAAATGTACCAATTGTCCAAAATGTTGCTGAAGATCTACCTGTAGGGGCAAGACTTCATCAGTTTTGGGAAACTTGGGAAACCTTTGGGGCCAGACCAAAGGTCATAAAAATCCTCCAAGAGGATTACACTCTTCCCTTCCGTACCCGACCAAACCTGACAAGGCACCGACCATCATAAGCTGCTATATAAATCCCCACAGGAACCTCTACCTGATGGAGGCATTGCATCAGCTTATGAACAATAATGCAGTAGAGTTGGTCAAAAATCAAGAATCTCTGGGGTTTTATAACTGGCTATTTTTGGTCTCAAAACAACAAGTGGAGACCTTTACTAGATCTCAGCAACCTGAACAAATTCCTCAAGGTGGAAAACAATAAGGACCTCCCTCCAGATAGGGGAGTGGGTGACCTCTATAGATTTCAAGGATGCCTACTTCTATATACCCACACAAAACCAGTCCAGAAAGTACCTACGCTTTCACGTCTAAGGTCAAACATGCCAGTTCAAAGCACTACCCTTTCACAGCACTCATGGAGTTCACAATGGTGGCCAGAGAGGTCAAATTGACGGCACAACACAAGGGTATAAGGATCCACCAGTACCTAGACGACTGGTTGGTCTGGACCGGATCCCGACAAACCTGTCTCCAGCATACACAAACACTAGTTGCTATTTGTCAGGATTTAGGTTGCTTGGTAAACATGGATAAATCAGAGCTGGACCCCAAAGAAGTCTTTAACTTTGTAGGCTACCAGTTTGATTTGAAGGAGGGCAAGGTCAGACCCACACTGGAACGTTGGCAGATCCTAATAGCAAAGATCCAAGACCTACTGACTGGACCGACCTTCCAGTCCGGCAGTTGATGTCCCTCATAGGGCTGCTGACAGCCACAGAAAAGCCAGTCTACTTGGGCTGGCTGCACACGAAGCCCATACAGTGGCACATACAGCAGATTGTTATTACAAAGAAAGCAAATTAAAATTTGTGAAAAGTGTTTCTTGTGTCACTCAATTGTCTTGTGTAAATCCTGTTACCAATGTCAGAAATGCTGTCTTAAATCTGCCTGTAGGGGCCAGACTTCAAAATTTTTGGCAAACTTGGCTGGATCTGGGGGCTGGTCCCAAAGTGGTTCAAATCTTGAGAGAAGGTTATACCCTCCCGTTCCAGAACCAGCCAAAACTCACAAGGTTTCCTACAGTCGTAAGCTGTTATGCCAATCCCCACAGGAACAGTTACCTGCTGGAGGCATTGCATCAGCTTATAGACAAGAATGCAGTGGAGTTAATACAAAACCAAACATCTCTGGGGTTTTTCAACCGACTATTTTTAGTCCCAAACCCAACAACAAGTGGAGACCTATATTAGATCTGAGCAAACTGAATCTTTTCCTCAAGGCGGAGAAATTCAAAATGGAGACACCGGAAACCATCAGGACATCCCTCCAACAAGGGGAGTGGGTTACCTCAATATATTTCAAGGACGCCTACTTCCATATACCAATACAGGAATAGTCCAGGAAATATGAGATTTCATGTCCAGCATCAGACATACCAATTCAAAGCACTGCCCTTTGGTCTGTCCACAGCACCCTTGGATTTCACGGTGGTAGCAAAGGAGGTGAAACTGATGGCCATACACAAGGGTATAAGAATCCACCAGTACCTAGACGACTGGTTGGTAAGAGCTACATCCCACCGGGTTTGTCTCCAGCACACTCAAGATCTAGTGAAAATTTGCCAAGAACTAGGTTGGCTGGTGAATTTTGAAAAATCAGAACTGGAACCAAAACAGATCTTCGATTTTGTACGCTACCAGTTCGACCTCAGGGCCGGTCGGGTTCGACCCACACCGGACCGTTGGTAGATCCTTCAGGACAAAATATCAGAAATACAGTCACTACCGGTCTGTCCGGTCCGGCAGTTCATGTCCCTAATAGGTTTGCTAACAGCTACAGAGAAGCAAGTTCACCTAGGCCGACTACACATGAGATCCATACAGTGGCATCTCAAAAACAATTGGAGGGTACCAGAATCACTAGAAAAGGGGATCCCAATTCCCAAGTCGCTCCACCCCCACTTAAGATGGTGGCTGGAGGAAAGCAATGTACATCCAGGTCAATCATTACACCCACTAAAATATGCTCTGGAGATTTTTACAGACACATCAAAAGAAGGGTGGGGTCCTCAGTTCAATGAACACACTGCAAGGGGAACCTGGTCCCTTCCAGAAAGCAAACTACACATAAACTAAAAACGGGATAAGGGGTATAGTGGCACCAACTATACAATAAGAGGAATATTATTACACGAGTTGATTGATGCCAATAGGTTAATGGTTGGCACATCCCAAATGATACCAATAGTTTGGTGCTGTGCCTATGTTGGGTATGTGGGTTGATAATAGTTCCTGGCCATTCAATTACACTGAGCCTCATATGTTTGTGAGTGTGGTGTTGTTAAGTGGAAATGTTAGGATTGGTTTCGCATATTTTCAGTAATTTTGGCACTGGAGGTTATGCTTATAATCCTGTCTCTAAATGGATTTCTTGTTCCACCGATATTTGGTTCCCCACATAGTATAAATTCATGTGGGTATTGCCTTCTCCTTATATGTGGGTTGGCTGGCTAGGTGTCTCTTCAGTACACCTGATGCCATGGCTGCTTATTAAAGCAGTTGTAGAGAGTCATTACTTGGCATAGATTTGGGTATTAAGATGTCCCATGTAAGTGTAATATAGGTGGTGGACTTTGTGCCTCAAGTGTACATGGCAATGACAGTAGTCTGACCAGCATTACTAGACAAAATGGTGCCTTCAGAAAAAACTGAGAAAAGCTGTTTTGTGCTAGTCAGAGGTAAATGCCTGATATATGTTTTTCATGATTATATATGCAATCATGAAATGCATATATATGCAATCATGAAAAACATATACACATAAACTACCTGGAACTGTTGGCCCTAAAAGAGTTCCAAGACCTCTGCAAGAACAACATAGTACTCATAGCTACAGATAACACCAAGGTTGTTGCTTACATAAACAAAGAAGGGGGGGATGAAGTCTGGCCCTCTGTGTGCCCTTCTGTGGAGAATCCTGACTAGGTGTGCCAGAGAACAGGTTACTCTCAAAGCCGGACACATTCCAGGCCGGCTGAATGTGGTAGCAGACAGGTTATCCACAGTAGGCAGACCATTCAAACAAGTGGTCTCTCCTTCCAGAGGTCTTCCAAGCAATATGCAGCAGGTGGCACCAGCCTCAGATAGACCTTTTTACAACAAGGTTCAACAACAAGCTAGCTCAATTTGTGTCACCAGTACCGGACCCCCTGGCCCGGGCAGTCAATGCACTCAGCCTGTCATGGGAGGATCTGGACCCATATGCCTTCCCACCAGCAGCCATCTTGGGCAGAGTACGACTACCCGTGCAGCAGAATCATTCTGATTGCTCCAGGATGGCCCAACATGCCTTGGTTCTGGGACCTAGTGACTATGTCCAGTCAGATACCACTGTGCCTGCCCCATCTGCCCAACTTTCTCACTCAACCATTCAATCAGACCCCTCACAGGAATCTGTCAAACCTAAATTTGCATGCTTGGCTCCTAGAACCTCAGCAGTCCAGGAGCAGGACTTCTCTGAGGCAGTGGCAGCATGAATTGAGGCTCCTCAATGAGAATCAACTAAATCAGTCTATGAGGCAAAGTGGACCATTTTTACAAAGTGGTGCCTCAGTAATCAGGTGGACTTCAGGGCACCCCCTATAAAGTCCATCGCTGACTTCCTTTTGTACCTGTTCCAGGACAGGAAGTTACAGCCGACCACCATTGATGGGTACAGATCAGCCATTGCTGCCAAACTGGGAAATTCGTCCATAAATGTCAGCAAAGATGAGAATCTCACTCATCTCCTGGACAGTTTCCACAGAGATAAAACCAAAGGTCAGAGCGGCATCCCCTCCTGGAACCTCTCCCTGGTGTTGCACCAGCTGACAAAGGCTCCATTTGAACCGATTAAAGAGGCCTCTTTGAAACATTTGACCTTCAAAACGGTTTTCCTCTTAGCCCTAGGGTCGGGCAAACACATGAGTGAGATCCATGCTTGGCAGAACAAAATCATCAGACACCAGTCTGACTGGTCAAAGGTGTCTGTACCCAGAATCCAGCCTTCTTTCAAAGAATCAACTGGCCAAGGAGGGTCCAGCAAGTGTGGCCCCAGTGATTATAGCAGTCCTGGCCCCAACTCTGGATAAGTCCCTCAAGGCTGATAGGTCCCTTTGTCCGGACAGAGCACTGCACTACTATTTGGACAGTACCTCTGGCAGAACAAGGAGTTGGGTCTTTGTCTCCTTTAAGAAAGGTTTTGATAAAGAAAATTCACCTGCCACTATCTCCTCATGGATCAAGCAGACTGTGATCCTATGTTATAAGCTCACTGATCAGGAGGCACTCACCTTACATCAGTTTAAAGCCCATGATGTCAGGGCCTTTGCTGCCTCTAAGGCCTTCCAATCGGGAGTCTCCTTGGAGCCGATCGTATCAGCCTGCCACTGGATGTCACATAACACCTTCACTATTTGAAGGATGTGACTTGGGCTGATTCAGAGCTTTTTAACTTGGGCCCAGTAGTGGCTGCTCAACAGATCCACAAATAGCCCTTACATTGAGGAGATTTGTGTATATGAACATAGTGTAAATAGTTCATAAAAAAAAACTGTGACGTGCTTCCTGCGGGAGGTTTATTTGCCTTATGGGACTGAACTCATCCTTCTCTTCCCCTACCTCAGAGCAGATCTGTAAAAAAGGGGATGGGTGGGGGCAACGTCAGTATATCCTAACCGGCCCTGCTATTAGCTTACTATGAGTCTTAATAGGGACAACGAAAAAAATGCTATTACATCAAACTGTCTAGACAGGAAGGAAGTATGATACGCCAACTGGCAGATGCACAGAACGTGACCGACCAGCCAGTGGAAACACAGAACGTCTTTTTCTGACGTTAGGCAGGCCTGTCTGCACCGACCGAGTTAGCAATTGTCCATTGAATATGGTATTGACTTATAAAAATTTACTTTAATTATTAAATTTGCAAAATTGTGCTATTTCCATTGACAGCTATACTGTAAATATCAGTGCATTAATACATTTGAACTAGTGGAAAAATTGCATAAGTCCAGTGGCCTACTGGTCTTGCCAAGCGCCAGAGAAAAAGTACTGAGCTGGGCTCTTGCTGGGACTAGTAGTGTGCCGTTCACTTGCCAGGTGGATATCATACCCCAAGCTCTGTGCTAGATGGAGTAACATACTTCTTGTTGTTGTGTGGTGCAAGATGTGGATAAATGAGTGAGATTTAAGAGAAACTTTTTAACCCCAGCACATGAAGGCTGGGGTTATAGTCATCCTCTGCGCTGTCCGGATGGCATTGGTGTTAGCGGCAAACATAAAGCTTGTGGGTGTTCCAAAGCCAAAACTCATGCATGGATTTTCACCAAATATTCAGGATAGGTTTACTCCCAGAGGATCTAGAGGTGATTAGGTTTTGGGGGTATCAGGCAACAACTGTTGCCATGGCAACACTTTTAAGATTTTTGGGTATTAAAGGTTGTGGGTGTTCCACATTCTAAACCAGTGCATGGATTTTCACCAAATTTTCAGGATATGTTTACCCCAAGAGGTTCTAGAGCTAATTGGGGGTATATGGCAACACAATTTTTTTATGTCAGGTGACTTATCAGTCAGCTGACATTATGTCATCACTCTGTAACATGGGCACCCGTGTCCGCGTACAAATCTGCGTGAACGACTTTTCCTCCAAAACTACAAGGTCGAGAGACATGCTGTATTTTTTAAAAGAAAGCTTATCTATCAAGGATGAAAAATTGTTCAAGGCATGCAGATCTGTTTGTATGTCTGTTCCCCAGAGCCATTACAAGTAAGGTACCCCCACCCAAAGTGTGAAAATTTCAACACTTTATCACAGATTTTTCATTGACTATTGGAGGGATGTGTCTCTTATCTTATATATATGTACTAGGCCACAAATAGATTCCCTTGTGTGAGTATCAGTCTTGGATCCTTTTTAATTATTGTATCCGCTGGTCTATGAATTACGCATGAATATGCTGCCGCCTCAGTGTGTAGAGATTTTCTCATTACCCCTCTAGAGGCCAGGGTATTATAGGTAGACTTATCAAATTTGCAGTTTATATTCATGAACATAAAATCTTGCCTGGGAATATTTTTGACCTCATTTTGAAAAACAAGATAGCCGCCACGGGTGTTTTTCGACTTTCAGCAAGGAGCTTTGTTGGCCCTCTAGATCAAGGGGTATTATAGGTAGATATCTCAAATTCACAGGATATGTTCATTATTACAAAATCTTGACTGAAAATATTTTTGGCTGTCACGGTCTTTCTTTTCAGTCATGAAGAGTGCTTATATCTCTCTTATTATTGGTCTTAGAGGTTTGCATTATTAAACCAACCTATAGAAAATCATGGGCTGCGAATCTTGATGTGGTCAGATTTGACCTTGGGTCCCTCCGTCAATGTCAAACAAGGATAGCCAAACTTAAAAGCACTTATAACTCGCTTATTATTGGCCCTAGAGGTTTGCAATGTGAAACCAGCCTGTAGGAAATCATGGGCTGCAAATCATGGGCCCTTCTTCAAAGTCAAACGAGGATAGGCAAACTTAAAAGTGCTTATAACTTGCTTATTATTGAAAAATGCTGTTTATCTTCAAAACTATGTTAGTTGTCCTTTTCCGGTGGATACATCTGTGGCCCTTGGTCTAGTTTTTAACCCCAGCCCATAAAGGCTGGGGTTATAGTCGACCCCTGCGCCGTCCGGGCTTCAGCGGCGGGCATAAAGCGTTAATACATCCTATCCAATGGACAACTGCTTTACCGGTCAGCGTGACCGGTGCGGCCAAATGCCAGAAAAAGACGTCCTGTATATACTACCGGCAGGACCGGTCACAGAGTGTGCATTCGCTAGGTGGCGCATGGTACTTCCTTCCTGTCGAGACAGCGTCATAGCATCTTTGTCGTTTGGCGCGTGGAGTGTGCGGACGTGTTTTTAAGAGACTTTTTTATTTCACACGTAAGTGTGTTGGTTAAAGTAGAGGGAGAGAAGGCTGTAGTTCAGTCTGAAGCCACCCCTGCTGGAAAGAAGAAGAAGCGCAGTGATTCACCAAGGCCTTCTCCCAGATCCAGCAAGATGAAGCCCAGTACCAGCAGCAGACCTTCATCTGAAGATCTTAAGAACTTAGATGATAAATGGGCTGAAAGATTTGCCAGGCTGGGAGGAATGCTGTTGTCCAAATCCTTTACCGTTCCTGTGGAACCGGTTGTGAAGCCAGCAGAAGTCACCACCAGCCAGAAGCCATTGTTTGACCCTGGTGCCAGCACCAGTAATTTGGCTAAGTCTACAGAGCCTTCCGGTCCCAGCCTTGTTCAGGCCACCGGTGATGCTGTAGTTCCACCCAGGGGAGATGAGGGGGCCACGGTGGCAGAGTGGTAACACTCTCGCCTCCCACCTCTGCGGCCGGGGTTCGATCCCCGTCATGGCCGTAAGTGGGAAAGCTGGTAGTTGCTTGCCGTTGGTCGGCAGTTTACAGTACAGAACCCTAGCGAACTATATGTACTGGTTTCCTCTGCCCTTCCAACTACCCGTCGTGATATGACCTGTACAGTGTTGAAAGCGACGTAAAATCCCAAATAAACAAATAAACAGGGGAGATGAGATGCAGACGGCCACCCAGCCTGTTGAGGCTCCCAGTGCCGGGACAGCCACCCAGCCTGTTTAGGCTCCCAGTGCAGTCCCTGATGTACTGCCCTTCGGTACCGGTGATGCTGACCTCAGTGTAGATTAGACCCTGACCGGTGGTAGAGTTGTCCAGAGCACCAGTGGGTCTGAAAGTGAGGATGACCAGCACAGTGTGACCGGTTCCCTGTTGGAAGGAAACTACCGGGACGGTTCCCCAGACAGAGAACTCACCAGGGATGAGTCTGCAAATCAAGAACTCTCTGAGGAGGCCAGCTATAGAGAGACAGTCAGAGACGTGAGATCCTTTATGGGTTGGCACAAGGTCCCTGAGTTTGAGAGTGTTTCATCCTCTGATGATAACCCTTTTGCCGGTTCATGTGTTCAACCAACCAGTAAAGTGTTAGTCAAGCTTCCGGTGGCTGTGTAAGAAGATGGAGAAGCTTAATCTCACCATCACAGAGGGCTACCCTGCAAGGAACACTGAGACTGCTGGCCTCCTCAAAGATCAGTTCATCAAGCCTCCCAGGTCATCCAGATGGTATGGGATGCATACTGATAAGGACTGTGACAAAACACTACAGTATGCTCCTGGTCTCCGGAACCGGCCAAGCTCAACAGTTCTTTTAGCCGGATTGCCAGAGGTAGCCTTCCTACTGCCCCACCCTCCCGGGCCCTCAGCCAGGACATGCTTAGGCATTGGGAGAGAGCAGCCTGTGAACAGACTGTCATGTGCAACCAGGCTGCTGGACTATCAAGATGCTTGACCAGGGTTCAAGATGCTATGTCTGCTCAGTAAAAAACTTTAAACCTGGACAAGACAAAGCGCAAGTCTTCTGAGAGAATGAAGCAGGCTGTAGATGAACTTGACTACCTAGTTACCTTCAACCGGTCAATATCTCAAGCCATGGCCAGAACTATGCAAGACCTTTCCGAAGGCGTATTCATCAGTATGGCCAACTTCACCCTTGCACGCAGGGACAGTTACTTAGAATATCTACATGCTGGTATGAAGCAAGACACCCTTACTGCTCCGCATATGGCTCTGGTTCATCTACACTCACTATTCCCTGACCGGCTTATCACCAAGGCAGAAGAGGAGATATCTAGAAGTGAGGAGAGGCGTTCTTCTGGCCAGTCACACTGACGTCAAGGTCGCTTCCACCCTTATGCTGCCAGTGACAAGTCTGCTAATCAACCGGACCGGAAGTCCAGCAACCCAGCATGGAAGCAAATAAAGGATAGACAAAAAGCAAAGAAAGGTCGTGGCAAGTCTTCAACCTTCTCCCAGAAGCCAGCTAAGGGTTCAAAGCTGCATAAATGACAATCAATGTGTAGAGTTTGTGACCAGACGGAAGGACTCTGTTTATGTGTCTGGTCAGATAGCCTTGAACCCGCCTCCAGTGATAGCCAGAGACAAGAAAGTGACTGTAAATTCTCATGTAGACTTTTGTGTTGCAAATGCTCATTTTGTCACTGGGTTGCCACCAAAGAAAGGCGTAGGTCCCAATTTCAAATTTACACAGAATGTTTCCTGTGTAGGTCAATTGAGTTCTGCAAATCTTGTCACAAATGTCCCAACTGTTGTTATAGATCCACCTGTAGGGGCAAGGCTACACGAATTTTGGGAGAAGTGGGAAGCTCTGGGTTCGAGTCCAAATGTAGTAACCACACTGAGAGAGGGTTACATCCTCCCCTTCCGTTTCAGACCCAATTTGACCAGGTCACCAACTGTCATAAGCAACTATCACAACACATCAAAACAGGCCCACATTTTAGAGGCACTATATCAGCTGGTGAACAAAAATGCAGTAGAACCGGTAACAAACCAAAACTCACTAGGGTTTTACAACCGGCTATTTTTGGTGCCCAAACCCAACAACCGGTGGAGACCTATCTTGGACCTAAGCAACTTGAACACCTTCCTAAACACAGAGTCGTTCAAAATGGAGACCCCAGAGACAATAAGGACCTCCCTACAGACAGGGGAGTGGGTCACATCCATAGACTTCAGAGACGCATACTTCCACATACCTATTCACAGTCAGTCCAGGAAGTACATGCGTTTTCACCTCCAGGGTCGGTCCTACCAGTTGAAAGCCTTACCCTTTGGCCCCTCCACAGCTCCCATGGAGTTCACAGTGGTGGCCAAAGAGATCAAACTGATGGCCTTACAGAGGGGTATAAGAATCCACCAGTACCTCAACGACTGGTTGGTAAGAGCCACATCCCACCAAACTTGTCTCCATCATACACAAACCTTGGTAGGTCTCTGTCAGAAACTAGGTTGGCTGGTGAACAAGGAGAAGTCAGAACTGGATCCAAAACAGGTTTTCAAATTCGTAGGTTACCAGTTCGACTTGGAAGAGGGCAAAGTCAGACCCACACCAGAGCGTTGGCAGACTTTGGTAACCAAAATTCAGTCAATTCTGTCTGGTCCGGTGTGTCCGGTCTGGCAGTTCATGTCCCTCATAGGGCTCCTAACAAGTCTGAAGATAGGAAGGAAGTACACTGCGCCACCTAGCGAATGCACACTCTGTGACCGGTCCTGCCGGTAGTATATACAGGACGTCTTTTTCTGGCGTTTGGCGGGACCGGTCGCACCAACCGGTAAAGCAATTGTCCATTGAATATGGTATTAACTTATAAAAATTTAATTTACTTACTAAATTTGCAATTTTATTGCGTTAATACATCCTATCCAATGGACAATTGCTAATCCGGTCGGCGCAGACCGGCCCGCCAAACGCCAGAAAAAGATGTCCTGTATCTCCACCGGCTGGCCGGTCCGTAGTACTGTGCACTCCCCAGATGGCGCCTCGTACTTCCTTCCTGTCTAGACAACCTGACGTCATAGCATCTTTTTCGTTTGGCGCGTGTACCGTGCAGACGTGTTTTCAACATCTCCAGAATTATTAAGGAAAAGTGTGCCTTATGACGGATTTTCAACCTTATATGTGGATATTTTCAGTGTAGAAGTGTTACCTACTAACCAAGCACGGATATGCATTTATAAGTCTGCTGGAAACGCTCCCTAGCTGACTCAATTTAGTGTTGACGATAGGGCAGTAATCTACGAGAAATATGAAGGCAGCCATTTTCTAGTTTCCTCCCATTCAACAATTGTGTTGTTAGGGGCAGATCGACAATTTTAGAAATATAATGGATATACTTACAAGGTATTTTTATCCGTGTTTTTTGTTTGAATGTTCCTGCTGTAACTTTCCAGCTACGATCACCATAGAAACGTCTTTTTTAGTACTACAATAGAAATCACGGGAAACTTCAGTCTACGTAGTTTTGAACACTGTAAAGAAGGAATTCCCAGCAAGATGCATTCTTCATCTTCAGAGCGCACTGGTACCGACTTCTCTGCTGTATAGCATCAGTCTCACCAGCCTAGCTCGAGTATTTAGTGTTTTTTCATCAGAAGCAAGAGATGAATTCTTCAGATTTCTTCAGAGCGCACTGGTCCAGACATCTTTGCTTTAATGCATTAGTCGACCGGCAAGCTCGTATTCAGCCGACCTCACCTAGTATTTACATAGAAGGAACTTCATCTTAATCACTCTCAGTCCCACCCTTGTGGACCCGGCACTTGTGTCGGTAATAAGGGCAGTGGATGGCCAGGAAACTGGTTTGAGTGTACAGCCGGCTGAGAGGAAAAACCGACTTCAGACCGGCCAGGAATTTCATCTACAGAGCGCACTGGTCCAGGCTTCTCTGCTTTAAAAGCATCAGCCGACCGACCATCTCAAAAGAACGCGACCTCTGACGTCATATCCAGTCAGCCAATCGCGTGTCCTTCCGACCCATCACGAAGCAGGTCACGTGTTTTCTCCGACCTCGGAGGTCGGAAGTGCGTTCTTTCAGAACTCACGTCTACTGTATTCCAGTCCCTGCCTTGCAGACCCGGCCTGGTTGTCGGTAGTGGGGTTTGTGGACTGTAAAGTTGCCGGCAAGCATCACACCAAGAACGCGAATACTGACGTCATCCCCAGTTAACCAATCGCGTGTCCTTCCGACCAGTCACGAAGCTGGTCACGTGGTTTCACCGAACAGGTCACGAAGTAAATCACGTGATTCACCGAACAGGAAGGTCGGAAATGGTCGGAAGATCCGACCAGGTCACGAAGCTGATCGTCATCTCCAATCAGCCAATCACGTTCTCCCTCCGACCAGCAAACTGGTCATGTGACACACCGACCAACACTTGTTTCTAAATATAGATCATAAGGGCTTTCCCAGCAACTGTCAAATCTACAAATAAGATGTGCGTTCAAAAGAAATACTTTATTAATGGCGGAAACCTACAGCCAGCTGATTTCAACACAAGATAGTTGTAAGTACATTTACTTCAACAACTGGTTACAGAATGTACCGACCCACTACCGGCTAAACAGCCTTGTACAGTTACTTCAACAACTGGTTACAGTGCACCGACCGACTACACAGCCTTATACAGTAGCTTTAACAACTGGTTACAGTGTACCGGCAGGGTACCGGCTACACAGCCCTGTACACTTGCTTCCACAACTGGTTTCAGAGTGTACTGACAGGTACCGACTACACAGCCCTATACACTTGCCTCAATGACTGGTTACAGAGTGTACCGGCTGGTACTGGCTACACAGCCTTGTACACTTGCTTCCACAACTGAGTACAGTGTACCGGCTGGTTCTGGCTACACAGCCTTGTACACTGGCTTCAACAACTGGTTACAGAGTGTCCGGCTGGTACTGGCTACACAGCCTTGTACACTTGCTTCAACCTACCGGTTACAAAGTCTACTAACAGGGTGCTGGCTACACAGTCCTTACTGTACAGTGCTTCACCCAACTAAAAAAAAACAAAAAAAAAATATATATATATATTGTTACATATATTGGACACTATATTAGTACATTGTATATTACATATATTAGGCGCTATATTAGTGCATTGTTTAATTTAAGCTTTATGTTTATACATTGTCATAAAAGATAATTGTGTTGTTGGTTCTTTTTGTGTGTTGACATTTAAAGTAAGGGAGTTATTGACTTTTGTGTTTTAGTGTTTATTGATCTGTTCACAGACTGGGGGAAATCCCCCCCTCAGTGGTTATGATAGATTTGGGGAAACCCAATTGCCAGTAGTTTCTAGAACTTCCTCCTTTGGCCTAGATGGCTCAAGCCTTTTTGAGTTGGTTCTGTATAATTCCAGAGAAATCTGTGAATGTATATAAGAAATGTACATCTGACCACAAGTGAACTTTGTATTCGCGGGCTATAAGGAGATCTATTGTGTTTTGGAATATAATATAACTTGTGTTGCTGTGAACTTTTACTGGAGTGAACTGGATACATCATCTGGACAGATTTATTGTACTGTGGATATTTTGGATATTGTACATTCATATAACAGAGAGTGAATTTACTGCATTTTGGACATTGTCCACATCTTGGAGCAGACAGTACAGTTGTGTTAACTCTCTAAATATCTCCAGACAGACATTCTGTGTGACTAGATATATAAAGAATAGCAGGACAAGAACCTTTTGTGTTGTTGAGTGTGAGACAGGTCACAGGATATAGATATCCGTGTGTGAGTGAACATTGGACAGATCACAGGACAGACCACAGGACATTAGACAGACCACAGAATATACCACAGGACGGATTACAGAACAGATTGCTGGATACGGCGGATAAACTTAACTCTTAATCTCAGTGGTCAGGTCAGCTAGATCTTATTATTGTATTTGTGTGTTTGGTTAAGAGCACACCAGTTGACTGTAATCATTATTGTTGACTATTAAATAAATTTGTTAAGTTTAACTTTTTGCTTTTTCTGTTACAACTTAAAGACAACCGGTAATTGCTACCGCGCTTGCCCGTGACCGTAACAATATATATATATATATATAGACCAGTAGCTGTCAAATTCATTGGTGACCCCAGCCTGCCAGTTTTTTGCCGGTTACAGAGAATTACTGGTTACAGTAAATACCGGTTATGGAGTCCTGGTACCGGACAGAGTTGCCTAAGGTAAATTTGGTTACAGAGAAGTCTTAGACCAGTCAGTGGGCTGGGTGATATGACAGTATCCCAAGCTGCTGCCAGTCAACCTTCCCTTATCACACCTCTCAACAACCTGTTATCAGTGTTGGACTTGACTGGAGAGATAATAAATTTTGTCATCACGTCCGGCCAGGGGTCAGACATCTCACAAATGGCAGTTGCTCTGTAAATGCTGCACCTTGCAGGCTGCTGGCCCGGGGCAAAGAGTCCATTAATATGAAAAGTTGTGTCAGCCCCACCAGATCACAATAAGAACAGAGAGACTGTTAACCTAGATCATTGTCACCAGACCGGACCAGTGTCCGGAGGGACAGAAAATGTTTATCAAAATACCAAATGTCCCAAATGTGGCACACAATCTGCCTGTAGGGTCCAGACTAAGCCCTTTTTCGGGAACTTAGGAAGCCTTGGGGGCTGGACCCTAGGTATTACAAATGTTAAAGGAGGGATACCTACTCCCATATACCTATACGCCTCCCACCTCTGAGGCCGGGGATCGATCCCCGTACGGGCTCAAGTGGGAAAGCTGGTAGTTGCTTACCGTTGGTCGGCAGTTTACAGTACACAACCCTAGCGAACTCTATGTACTGGTTTCCTCTGCCCTTCCAACTACCCGTCGTGATATGACCTGTACAGTGTTGAAAGCGACGTTAAACCCCAAATAAAGCCCATATACCTATACAAGAACAATCCAGGTAATGCCTGAGGTTTCACATCCAAGGTCGGGCATACCAGTTCAAGGCCCTGCTATTCGGTTTGTCCACAGCACCTTTGGAGTTCACTGTGATACCAAAGGAGGTGAAATTTGTGACCATACACAAGGACTTAAGAAGCCACCAGTACCTAGACGACTGGTTGGTGAGAGCCAGATCCCAGGCTTGTCTCCAACATACACAGGAACTAGTAAATAATGTGTCAGCAACTGGGTTGGCTGAGGAACTTACAGAAATCAGAGCGGGAGCCCAAACAAGACTTTGATTTTGTAGGCTACCAGTTCGACTTCAGGTCTGATCGGTTCCGACCGACTCTGGACCGGTGACAGAACCTTCAAGAGACTATGTTAAAACTGCTATCCCTACCGGCTTGCCCGGTCCGGGAATTCATGTCCTTGATAGGTTACTGACGGCTACAGAAAAGCAAGTTAATCTAGGTAGACTTCATATGAGACCCATACAGTGGCATCTCAAAACAACTGGAGGGTACCAGAATCACTGGAAAAGGTGATCCAAGTCCCCAGGTCCTTGCACCCCCCATTTACAATGGTGGCTGAAGGACGACAATGTTCTTACAGGCCAACCATTACACCCAATAAAGCATGCGCTGCAAATATTTACAGACACATCAATAGAAGGGTGGGGTGCTCACGTAAACGAGCACACTGCAGAAGGAACCGGGTCCCTTCCGGGAAGCAAGCTGCATTTAAACTATCTAGAACTTAAGCAGTCTTTCGGGCTTTAAGAGTTCCAAGACCTTTCCTCAAACAAGATAGTACTTGTAGCAACCGACAGCAACACAGTAGTGTCATACATAAACAAGGAAGGAGGCATGAGGTCGGGCCCACTTGTGCCCTGCTATGGAGAATCTTGACCTGGTGTACCAGGAAACAAGTGACTCTAAGCCCGACACATTCCAGGCCGGCTGAACGTGGTAGCGGACAAGCTATCCAGGCTAGGCCAGACCATCAAAACAGAGTGGTTTCTCCTTCCAGAGGTCTTCCACTCAATATGCAGCAGGTGGCACCGGCCCAAGATAGACTTAATTGCCATGAGGTTCGACAACAAGTTGCTTCTGTTTGTGTCACCGGTACCGGATCCCCCGGCCACAGCAGTGGATGCGCTCAGTCGGCCATGGTAGGATCTGGAAGCATACACCTTCCCACCATCAGCCATATTGGGCAAAGTGGTGGAGGAGTTGCAGGACTCCCCATGCAAGAGAATCATTCTGATTGCTCCGGGGTGGCCCAACATGCCTTGGTTTTGGGATCTAGTGGCCATGTCCAGCCAAATCCCACTGAGCCTGCCCATCTGCCCAACCTGTTGTCAGCCATTCAATCAGATCCCTCACAGAAATCTGACAAATCTTAATCTTCGTGCATGGCTCCTAGAGCCTCAGCAATCGAGGAGCAGGGCTTGTCTGAGGCAGTGGCAGCAATAATTGAGGCTCCTCAATTTGACCTCAAAGGAGATCAGTCAGATCAGTCTATGAGGCAAGTGGTCCTTTTTACAGAGTGATGTATCACTCCTCAGGTGGACTTCGGCAGATCCACAAGTGGCCCTTAGATGGAGGAGATTTGTATATATATATATAAACAGTTCTACAAGCACATAGTATAAAATGTGGTGTGCTTCCTTCGGGAGGTTTATTGGCTTTCTGGGACTGAACTCATCCCTCTCTTCCCTTACCTCAGAGCAGGTCTGTTAAAAAAAGGGGGGGGGGGGGGCGATGTCGGTATAGCCCCCGGGTAACCGGCTGTTGGCAATCGACCAAGGTCTTACAGGGTTTCCTGACCTTAAGATCAACCCAGACCTGGGCCTATAGGTCTCCTGACAAAGTCAGCCTAGACCGTAGGTTAAAATTTGCTATTACTTGTGAGTTCACATAAGTCCCTAGTAACTTACCCGCCGACCAAGCGGTAGTTATTCAGCAATTGTCCATTGGATAGGATGTATTAACGCAATAAAATTGCAAATTTAATAAGTAAATTAAATTTTTATAAGTTAATACCCTATCCAATGGACACACAAGACCCTCCCACCGACCCCGCTATCAGCTTACTAGGGGTCTAAGAGGTTTAGACAACGAAAAAGATGCTATGACGTCAGGTTGTCTAGACAGGAAGGAAGTACGAGGCGCCATCTGGGGAGTGCACAGTACTATGGACCGGCCAGCCGGTGGAGACACAGGACGTCTTTTTCTGGCGTTTGGCGGGCCGGTCTGCGCCGACCGGATTAGCAATTGTCCATTGGATAGGGTATTAACTTATAAAAATTTAATTTACTTATTAAATTTGCAAGTTTGTGGGTGTTCCACAGACTAAACCCCTGCACAGATTTTCACCAAATTTTCAGGGGATGTTTACCCCAAGAGGATCTAGAGGTGATTAGGTTTTGGGGGTATCCGGTGGCATCTGTTGCCATGGCAACACTTTAAAATTTCAGGGTCTTAAAGTTTTTTCTAAAATCTTTGATATTTTCTGTAATTAAAATATTGCAGCTAGCTTCATCAGTTTTGCACAAAATGTAAATGGATATGAAAGCTTGCCTAAGAGTAATTGTGTCCTTGTTTTGGAAACAAAATGACTGCAAAGGCCTTATATCTCCCTTATAATTGCTTCTCGGGCTACAAAATATGAAAACTACTTGAAAGAAATCATGGCCTGTGAATCTTTTGTAGAACATCTCGTGGGTTCTCTGTACTTCTTACAAAAGAAGTTGTTTCTAAGATTTTCCCAAATCTCAATGTTTTTGGCCATTTAGCTGTACATGCGGGCTGGGGTTCTTGGCTGCCGAGGCTGGCTATTTTTTTTTAATGAATTTTTCAAATAATTTTTAATGCATTAAAATTCATGAAATTATGCACTAAATCACTTATAACTTGAAAAGTATTGCTTTTATTGCGCTACAATAGCTTACCATGTGGGACTGAATGCTGTTCTCGGATGGCCGCGGGGCATCACGGCCAATGTCTAAGAAAAACGGGGTGGGTGGGGAGAAAAAGTTTGTCCAGCCTGTATCTCGGAAACCATAAGGTGTAGGAAGTTGATACTTGGTAGGGACATTGGTTAGGGGTTGTAGGTGTGCAACTTCATGGTGTGACCTTGATTTGACATTTCACCTTGCTGTAGTGACCTTGACCTATAAAATCTTGTCCGAGCTATATCTCGGAAACCGTAAGGTGTAGGAAGTTGATACTTGGTAGGGACATTGGTTAGGGGATGCAGGTGTGCAACGTCATGGTGTGACCTTGATTTGACCTTTGACCTTGGTGTAGTGACCTTAACCTATGAAATCTTGTCCGGGCTATATCTCGGAAACCGTAAGGTGTAGAAAGTTGATACTTGGTAGGGGCATTGGTTCGGCGGTGTAGGTGTGCAACATCATGGTGTGACCTTGATTTGATCTTTGACCTTGCTGTAGTGACCTTGACCTATAAAATCTTGTCCGGGCTATATCTCGGAAACTGTAAGGTGTAGGAAGTTGATACTGGGTATGGACATTGGCTAGGGTGTGTAGATGTAAAACATTATGGTGAGACCTTGATTTGACCTTTGACCTTGCTGTAGTGACCTTGACCTATAAAATCTTGTCCGGGCTATATCTCGGAAACCGTAAGGTGTAGGAAGTTGATACTTGATATGGACATTGGCTAGGGTGTGTAGATGTAAAACATTATGGTGTGACCTTGATTTGACCCTTGACCTTGCCATAGTGACCTTGACCTGTAATGCCTTGTCTGGGCTATATTTCGGAAACCATAAGGTGTAGGAAGTTGATATTTTGTAGGGACATTGGTCGGGGGTTATAGGTGTGCAACGTCATGGTGTGACCTGGATTTGACCTTTGATCTTGCATATCTGATGCTATTTTATCTCTCTACGGGGATATCTGATCCTACTTTATATCTTATATCTCTTATATATCTTTTTACTTGAATCTTGGTTGTTGCAACTTTGGGTGTTTTTTGATGTAGATAAAACACTGTCATATTAGAATTCATTAAGTGTTTTACTTTTTCAACTTCCCATTGTAACAGATGGTATTGCATCAAGTGAGCCACAGGTTTTGCCCCAACTCCACATAAAAGCATGTATTGCCACATCTGTATGTATGGGTAATATTCAAAACATTCAAACCATAATTCAACCACACACATGAATATCAAAATGGGAGAAGTCTTAAATCTTCACACAAATGTACGAGGTCACTTTGGTATGGTTGAACAATATCGAAACCATGCAAATCATAATTCAACTTTTTGCCAAAATCGTTTTTCCGCCATTTTTGGCGGCCATCTTGAATTTCTGCGTTAGCGCAAAACAAGTTTATCTCGGAAACGGAGCCAGATAGAGCGATTTCAAGGAAATTTTGACCCACATTCTATCCGCAAAGTCTACTGGCCACTTTTCGCAAAAATCATTTTCCCGCCACTTTTGGCGGCCATCTTGAATTTCTGCATTAAACGCAAAAACGTGTTTATCTCGATAACGGAGCGAGATAGAGCGATTTCAACGAAATTTTTGACCCACAGGATATCTGCAAAGTCTACTGGCCACTTTTCGCAAAAATCATTTTCCTGCCACTTTTGGCGGCCATCTTGAATTTCTGCGTTAAACGTCAAAAAAAAGTGCTTATCTCGATAACGGAGCGAGATAGAGCGATTTCGACGAAATTTTTAACCCACAGGGTATCCGCAAAGTCTATTGGCCACTTTTTGCAAAAATCGTTTTCCCGCCACTTTTGATGGCCATCTTGAATTTCTGCATTAAATGCAATACGCATTTATCTCGGAAACGGAGCGAGATGGAGAAATTTGACAAATTTTATTTTTAAATTTTTTTTTATTATTTTTTTTTTAATAATTTTTTTTTATTGAATACAGATTTATACATATACTTAATTACAACTGGCACAAGAAAACATGAATATGTAAGAAAAAAAGAATTTTAACATGACACTACAATAATCAACAGTCAGTAATTGAAACTTTCGTACAAATCAATATTTACATTACAGTGGTTACAATTGTCAAAACTTCTTGATGTTTATTATTCCAGAATTAAGAAAAGGGGGAAAAAATATCTCAAATATTAAATTTGGTTTATTCCAGAAATATTAAATATTTTTATAGAGATTTTTCCAACAGGACCATATTTTCTCAAAGAATTTATTATTATTTTCCAATTTTGAGAGTGCTTCCTGTTCAGAATATAATTTTTTAAGAATACTTTGCAGATGATAAATATTTAGTTTGCCAAATTTCTTTGCTCTGGTAAAAATATAATGTTTTGTTACTAAAAGTATAAAATTTAAAGGCCAGAAATTGGGACCTGGTTCAATATTTTCCAATATTTTCATGTTTATGTCAAGATGTAATTGCATGTTTAAGCTTGTATTTATCCAGGATGTTACATTTTTCCACAGATTATTGGATTCCTGATAGTGTGAAAATAAGTGCAAAATTGTTTCAGATTGCTCATTACACAGTCGACAATTTTCTGTATTTGAAAGTTTGATTTTATAAAGCAGTTGTTGGACACCCAAAATTCTATGTAAAACACGATATTGAAACCATATGAAAGTGTTATCTCGAAGAGTATAAAAAACATATCTTATATATTATACTCCAACTAACACTGGTTGGTTCTATAAGGTGTAAATCCAATGTCCACTTTTGTTCATGTTTTTGTATGCAACTTTCATTTTGTTGCAACTTTAGATACACATGTTTACTCTTAGTACTAGATCCTAATAGGGCCCGGATATGCATTGGGATATGTGGTCTCCTAAAATCAAAATTGATATCTTTACCATTCATTGATATGTACTTTTTTGTAAGAGCTCTCATTGTGAAATAATTAAGGACATTAACAGTAACATTAAATTTTTTTTCTATTTCTTCAAGTGGAAAAATGTTACCTTCAGAATTTAAAATATCTCCAACAACTTGTATACCATGTTTAAACCAGTTGGCAAAAAATATTTTCTCAGTCCCTAGAGACTTGTTTAGCCAGATACTGGTACATATTCGATCTTCATTTGTTTTGATATTTTGACTCTGTTGACAAAAATGATTATAATAGGAAAAATTGTTTTTCCAAAATGGGTTCAACTTAGGCATTAATGATAAACACCACTCACTACCCATAGATGAAAGGTAGTTAAGATTAAGTTTAGTATCATTATGTCCTCATATTATTTTTGCTTTTTCCGCCGTCCAGCGTCCGGCGTCACACTTGGTTTCCAGACATTTTAGGCAACAGTTCTTATCCTATCTTTACCAAATTGGGCATGCAGGTTTATTGGGTTAATAGCTTGTATGGGATTGCACTCTTTGCAATTTTCAAAAAAATTTCCCCTTCTCAAAAATGGCGGCCATTTTGAATTTTCGAATTTTTGCCAAAAATGGCAAAACACAAATTTGCTTCTATCTCCTTAACCGTGCGAGATAAAGCGATTTCGTCGAAATTTTCAACCCACAGGGTATCTGAGCATTGTACTCTTGGCAATTTTCAAAAAATTTTCCCCTCCCCACATATGGCGGCCATTTTGAATTTTCGAATTTTTGCCCAAAATGGAAAAACACAAATTTGCTTCTATCTCCTTAACCGTGCAAAATAGAGTTATTTCGTTGAAATTTTCGACCCATAGGGTATCTAAGAAATGTACTCTTGGCAATTTTCAAAAAATTTTCCTCTTCCCAAAAATGGCGGCCATTTTGAATTTTCGAATTTTTGCCAAAAATAGAAAAACACAAATTTGCTTCTATCTTCTTAACCGTGCAAGATAGAGTGACTTCGTCAAAATTTTCGACCCAACCAATGCAAAAAGGCATGAAGCTGAAATAATTTACATGTACACTAATAAATATTTAAGCATCATTGATATATTTTACAAATGAAACAGGGTCTTGTAAGACTACTGTACAATTTTGGCAAAAGGTTCATGGGGTGGACATTACACATGATAATGTGTGTTCTTCTATGCTATCCTGTTTCTATTCATATGTCACAGCTACTATCAACAGGGCGTCCTATTTCTAGTTACTTAATATATATAGCCAAATCTTTGTACTTCCAGTGAAGATTTGTTTCAGCCAATTTAATTTCAGAGATTTTTCAAAGTTGTAAATTTTGGTCATATTGAGGCCCCCTTTTAATTTGTTAGTACATATCTGTTCTCTTTTAATTTTGTCTGGCTTTCCGTCCCATATAAAGTTAAAAAGTAATTTGTTTAAATCGTTTAAAATTGTTACAGGAGTGGATAAGGTCATAAATAAATGGGTAAATTTTGAGATTATTAAGCTCTTAATAATAGTTATTTTCCCAATAGGTGTTAAATATCTGTATTCCCATGAATTCACTACTTGTTTTGCTTTAATGAGAGCACTCTGTTAATTATTTGTTTTCACCGAAGTTCGACTGATCACCGCCGCCGCCGCCGGATTATGGTCTCCCTTGAAAAACTTCTTAGCCTTTCATATTTTTCTTTCCTTGTTACCTTTCTTTAAAACTATAGGGGCGGGAAAATTTTTTGGGATACTTTGCGCAGACCTTAAGCTTTACTTAAGGTAACCTTAAGCATAACTCCAAAACACCCCGTCATCGCGTTTCGGAAAAAAGCACACACACCTGTGCTATAAAATTTATCACGTACATTCTAGACCAAATTTCCAAGGTCGGAAAGGATTTTCTCATCAATCGGACCATAGATGCCTGAATGGGAAGCGTTTTATTTTCGTAAATTTTTTTTAAATGGGTACTTGGTCTGTATCTGAAAAACGGTGAGGATTTCGGCGTTTTGTTGGAATAACTTATTCAGCTACTTTTTGATAATCTTTCACATGCCGAAGTTTTAGCCCTGTATCTGCAATCTTTAGGTCGCCTTAATGTCAAAAAAAGGGGGTTTTAGCCCTCCAGTTCACTTAGTTTTTCACTTTTTTCAGCCAAACTTGCCACATATATTAAGATTTGCCAAAGGAATATCCTGACTTTATGACCTTAAACTCAAAATGTTAATGGACATATGGCCTGCTTAAAGTCATCAAATTGGAATAAAATCCTCTGGCTCCTTTTTTTTCCATTTTTTTATATCGAAATTATCACTGGTATTAAACTAGATAAAAATAATACTTATGGTCACCTTAAACTCTCAGTATGAATGGAGTTGTAGCCACCTTAAACTGAAATAAGGAGGTTTTCAGCCTCCAAGTATCTTATTGTTCGACTGACCTCAGTTAAACTTTGCACACCTATAAAGGATGGCAAACCAAAGGGTTATCCTGACTTTATGGTGACCTTAAACTGTTAGTATAATTTTGACCCCCCTAAAGTCATAAAATTTGAGTAAAGCTGTCTGGCTCCTTTCTTTTTCCATATGTAACATATATTGATATTGAAGGGACGTTCTCATATTATGGTCACCTTAAAGTTGCAATATGAATGAAGTTATGGTCACCTTACAGTGAAAAAGGAAGTTTCAGCCTCCAGCTATCTTATTGTTCAACTGACCTGAGCTAAACTTTATGCTCAGTTAAATTTTCTACACTTTTAAAGATGACAATAGGGACATTCTTATTTGCTTTCCACCTTGGAGTTCCAATACAAGTACAGTCATGGCCATCTTGACGTGAAAATGAGGGTTTTCCGCCCCTAACTGATTAACTGTTCAGTAACATCAGTTTAACTTGACATTGATTATACTTAAGTAACACTTTGTATAACATTTCACTTAAAATTGCTGTACTTAAGAGGCTTTGGCCGTCTTAACACGATAAATATATACTTCTTGCTCCCTCCTCATTTATTTTAGCACTTTTTAAAACCACACCTGGCATATGTATACTTCGAAAATATTTATGCTCACTTTAACTTGACATTGATTATACTTAAGTAAGATTTTGTATAACGTTTCACTTAAAATTCCTGTACTTAAGAGCCTTTGGCCATCTTTACATCATAAATATATACTTCTTGCTCCCTCCTCATTTATTTTAACACTTTTTAAAACCTTACCTGGCATATGTATACTTAAAAAATATTTATGCTATCTGGCAAACCTAATCTCTTAGTGTTTATGATGTTATGACATCTTCAGAGACAAAAATGAGGTATTTATGATGCACTGATGTGGTTATTAACATATTGCAACTGATCAGTGTTGGAATTGTGGGGATATAACTTTTTCTTTTTGGAAAAAAGCTTTAATTTATTCAACTTTTCTTTTGCAGAAGAAGTTGAGGATGTAGGTACTTGTTCGAAATTCACTTGTTCACATAGACTATGTAAATTGGTCAAATTTATAGACTTGACTTCTTTCAGATTATAAGATGACTGTAAAATAAAATTTAATAAAATTAAGCTCAAGTTAGAAATGAATTTTGGAAATTCTCCTTTAGTGCACTAACATGCAGGTGAAAAAAATATTTGCCTCTATATGTGGGGGGTGGGGGGTGGATGGAGGGAGAGTGGGTATTAGTGTGGTTTAGATGATAGATAGAGATATAAATATATGTGAGTATGCACTTCATGGAAACAAAAAAGTCAAGCTGTTTATGCTGTTCTTTAGAATGTGTGTTCTTTTCTTTTACTTTCTTCCATTTTGTGTTACACTTGTATATTTAATAAAATTAAGCTCAAGTTGGAAATGAATTTTGGAAATTTTAATGCATTAATATTCCTCAGATCATGCACTAAATCACTTATAACTTGAAAAGTCTTGTGTTTTAGAGCATTTTGTTCAAATATGTTATTTTTCCATAACCTTAAGCATTTTTCATAAAAAACGGTCGTCGCGTTTTGGGAAAAAGCGCACACACCTATGCTATAAAATTTATCACGTACATTCTACACCAAATTTAGAAGGTCGGAAAGGATTTTCTCATCATTCGGACCATAGACATCTGAATGGTAGGCGTAAATTTTGTAAAAAGGGGTACTTGGTCCGTATCTCAGAAATGGTCAGGATTTTGGCGTTTTGACATCTTTTACAGATTACTTCGCACTTTTTCATCAGGGCCGCTTCGTTTTTGTCAACAAAAACATTTTTCTAGTTTAAATTTTATTGTGTTAATACAACTTACCTAGTGGACAGATGCATTTGTCCGGCGCTCTGCCAGTCACGCCAAACGTTAGAAAAAAAACGTCCTGAGCTGGGCTCTGGCCGGGACCGGTAGTGCCCTGTTCACTCGCCAGGTGGCTGTACAGCCTACCTGCCAGCATACTGCAGCATACCTCTTTTTGTTTGGCGCGTGAGGTTTTGAAATGCTTGAAGTTTAAGAGAAACTATTGTAATTTTTTTATATTCTTTACAAGTGAAATTTCTACAATTTTGTAGTCTGTGTTTGTGTTCATACATCATGGCATCTCCTGGAGATAAAAAAGGACAGAGGCCATATTATGGCCTCTTTTGATTTGCACAAACGATGTGCTAGGTGCCGTGACAAGGGCATTGGAGATGATGACTGTGTTGAAAAAAGATCTTGTGTTATTTGTGACGGGTTCACGGAAACCCAAAAGGACATACTTGCCACACCCACATATAAGATACGTAAGGACAAGAAATCGGGTGTTTTGATTTCCCCGGATCAAGTTACAGTCATTGCTTCTGTCGAGGATAAAGAGCCCATTTTCCATTCCTCTCCTCCGGCATCTCAACCTTCTGCGCATGCACAGTCAGAGGCTTCAAGTTCTACTGCTTCATTTGTTACCTCTGATCAACTTCAGCAAATATCGGATCAATGGGCTGATCAATTCGCCCGGTTTGAGGCGTTACTCTCCAGGGGAAATGTGTTTTCTACGCCCAAATCTACTGTCCAGCATGTGCCTTCCCATGCTGTGGTGTCAGATCCACCCTTTATTCCCCCTTCTGCCCAGCTCACCGGTCCGGTGGAGTTCCCGGCAGAAGGTGAGGTAGATAAACCACAAGACAGTAGTGCTATTCAAAAGGATGTAAAAGAGAAGAGAAAGTCACGTAAATCCCGTAGGGAAAGTAGAGAGGAGGATAAACATTCAAAGAAGAGACAGGTGTCTCCCTCCCCGGATGTTAGTGCTTCTCATGTGAAATCTGCACCGGTTCAGGTTAAGCCACCGGTTCAAGTTCAAGCCACCCCCGGTCTGGAGGTTGTGCAGAAGTCTAAGACTAACCCTACATCAGTTTCCACTGTTGCCTCCAACCCGGAGCAAAAAGAATATTTTCTTCCCGGTACAACCGGTCAAGGAACTGTTCAACCCGGTTCATCTGGTCAGGCTCTCCCAGTAGCTCAAGCTTCTTCATCTCTGTTTGGGGATTCCACTGTGACTGGTGCTTATCGTACCCCACCGGAGCCGGATACCTTGGACATTGACCCCCCTCTTTCTGAAGCCAGTTATTCTGATGATCAGGGTTCTGATGAAGGTGAAATATCCTCTGATGCTCTGGAAAGACCTGAACAAACGGAAGATATGAACTATAGAGAAACAGTTAGGTCCATCCGGTCGTTTATGGGATGGAATCACATTCCCACGTTTGAGAGTGATCTCAGTGAGCCAGATAAAAGCAACAATCCTTGGAAAGGAAAGCTACAAAAAAGGCCTGCCCGTATCTCTGTGGCCATGCCACCAGACGACTGGCATTGTCAGAAACTTGAAAAGTTGAATACGGTTGTGGCTGAGGGTTACCCTTCAAGGGCCCAAGACTCAGCCGCCTGCATACCCAGACCCTCTTGGCCCTGTGCCGCGAAGTAGGGTGGGTGGTAAACAAGGAAAAATCGGAACTTACACCTCAACAGGTTTTCAATTTCGTAGGTTACCGGTTCGATCTATTGTCAGGTCGGGTTTTACCCACTCAGGACAGATACGTCACCCTTCAGCAGAAACTACAGTTCATCAAAGGCCAGAAAAGTTGCTCAGTCAGATAGTTCATGTCCCTAATCGGACTCCTTACTGCAACAGAGAAACAGGTATGGGCAGGTCGCCTCCACATGAGACCCGTTCAGTGGCACCTGAAGCGACATTGGCAAGTACCCGAGAGTCTGGAAAAGATTATTCCAATCCCCCTCTCTCTCCATCCACACCTAGATTGGTGGTTAGAAGAGAACAATGTGCTCAAGGGTCAGCCCTTGCACCCCCTTCAACACGCTCTACAGATATTTACAGGCGTCTCAAACGAAGGCGGGGGCGCACACTTAGGGGGATCCACAGCAAGAGGCGTTTGGTCAGAACCAGAAAGTCGTCTCCACATCAATTTCTTGGAGCTCAAGGCAGTTCTTCTGCTTCTCAAGAGTTTTGAGCATCGTTGCAGGGTACAGATTGTTCTGATAGCAACGGACAACACAACTGTAGTCTCCTACATCAACAAGGAGAGCAGTATGAGATCAGGCTCTCTTTGTGCCCTCCTTTGGAGACTCCTGTCCTGGTGTCATCGCAGACAAATAGTTCTGAGAGCGAGGCACATTCCAGGGCACTTGAGTGTCATAGCCGACAAGCTGTCCGGACACAATCAAGTGATACAGACCGAGTGGTCCCTGTCTCCACAGGTTTTCCATCTCTTGTGTTTCAAATGGGACCGGCCTCAGATAGACCTTTTTGCAACTCGGTTCAATCACAGGCTCCCCAAGTTTGTATCTCCGGTTCCGGATCAGGCAGCTTGGGAAGTGGATGCTCTCTTGCATGGGGAAACCTGGATGTGTATGCCTTCCCTCCAGTCTCCCTCCTAAATCAAGTGGTGTCCAAGCTCATGGATCAAGGCTGTCACAGGATGATCCTGATCGCCCCAGGATGGCCAAACATGCCTTGGTTCTGGGATCTGGTCAGTATGTTGAGTCAGATTCCCTTCAGTCTCCCATTGAAGAGGGATCTGTTAACTCAACCGTTCAACGGTCTCCTCCACAGGAACCTGAATCACCTAAATCTGCATGCTTGGCTCCTAGAGCCTCGACCATTCAGAAACAAGGGTTTTCTGATGAAGTGGCAGTAAGAATTGAAGCTCCTCAGAGAAGCTCAACCAGAGCGGTTTATAAATCAAAGTGGACCATTTTTGTTAAATGGTGTAGTTCAAACGAGGTGGACTTCCGGTCGCCCTCTTTGAAGCAGGTTGCAGATTTTTTGTTATATCTCTTCCAGGAGACATTTGCAGCCTAGCACTATAGAAGGCTACAGAACGGCCATTGCGGATATGATAGGGAATGATACGGTCCATTTTGGCAAAGATGAAAACTTAACTCACTTGTTAGAGAGTTTTCACAGAGACAAACCAAAGGGGAGACGGGGAGTTCCTTCTTGGAACCTATCCTTAGTTCTCCATCAGTTGACAAAAGCTCCTTTCGAACCCATGAGGAAGGCTTCGCTTAAACATTTGACCTTTAAGACGGTTTTTCTGTTGGCTTTGGGTACGGGCAAGAGACGGAGCGAAATTCATGCTTGGTTGTACAGAAAAATCAGGCACCAGGAAAACTGGAGTCAGGTCACCCTTTATCCATCTCCCAGTTTCCTATCTAAGAACCAGTTAGGCCGGGACGGCCCTGCCTCTGTGGCACCTGTGGTCATCCCGGTTTTGGCTCCGTCTTTAGACAAGACTCTCAAGGAAGACAGATCGCTTTGCCCAGTGAGAGCCTTGCGTTATTACTTGGACAGAACCATGGACTTGCGAGCGGGCAAGGACCTGGTTTTTGTGTCTTTTAGGAAGAGTTTTCAAAGGATATTATCCCAGCTACCATCTCTTCCGGGATCAAACAGACTGTGTTATTGTGTTATCAGCTTTCGGATTAAGAAGCTCAAAATATTCCAGTCTAGGGAAAAAGTGTAAAGTTTTCCTTAAATTCATTCCCCTCCCCATGACCCTCCCTGTCATACCCCACTGAGTTTTATTGCTGTCAGTTGTCAGGTTGTGTTTTCTTCAATTTGATAACACAGATATGTTAGTGTATAAGGTACTTGCAGTAAACTGTCTTTTCAACTATTTTCTTGAGTTGTCAGTGTTGTGTGTACATACACTGATACACTGGAAAAAAGAAAAACATCCAATTTTGACTTGTTCTTTGAGTGTAGAGGACTATTAGAAAAAAAGAAACAAGTGATTATAAAAGCTACATCAGTCAATATATCCAGAGTATATTTTAGTAACCTTAATCATACAATACCTAACATAGTTAGCATGCCAATTTTACCCTTTTATTACAAATTGAACCAGAAGTGCTTGTATAGTGCAGACCTCCGCCTGGTAGAATTTCAGAAAATTTGGGATTTTTTGGGTATCTAGAACATGATTCAGATATTTCTCAATCTATTTCACACTGGAAACCAAATATGTACAATCAAATTTTTTGAGGCAAAAATAAATTCATTCCTTACATCCATCAGGAGGTCATGTTTTAGGTACATTTGTTTATCTGTTTGTGTTTGCAATTACTCCAACAGTAACTGGAGATTACATTTCAATGCAATGCATCCCCAAACGTGACATCCCAGGTCATTTTGTAGTCGTAAATACTTTACTCCAATCAGCTACTGGTGCTAATCTACTCAGCCATAGACTGATTTGCAATAGCAACCAAAACTAGAGTATTGCTTCTCAAGAGAGAACGAAATTGGTTTTGCATAGCAAAAACAAAGTGTCCCAATGGGTATTAATGATTTTGTAGAAATGAACATCTTCCTGTGTATAATATGTTTTTCCATTGATGTAAAATAACTATATCCAAAATGCAAGGTTTCATAGATGAATGTGGTTTTTTTTCTGTTTTTGTGTTTTACGTAGAAATTCAAGATAGCCACCAAAAATGGCAAAAAAAAGGATTTTTGAAAAAATCGGTAGTTGACTCTGCAGATAATCTGGAGGTCAAAAATTTTGCAAAAATCGCTCTATCTCCAACCATATCTGAGATAAATACATTTTGGCAATTCATGCAGAAATTCAAGATGACCGACAAAATTGGTGGGAAAATGATTTGTGCGAAAAGTCGTCAGTAGACTCTGCGGATACACTGGGGGGTCAAAAATTTTGTCAAAATCACTCTAACTTTCACCGTTTCTGAGATATTAAAGATTTTTCATTTTCAGTGTTAAGATGGCGTTTAGTTAATCATTCAAAAATTGGCCATTTTGTATTAGATCACTTCCAAAAGCTAATGATTTCCAGATATCTATAGCGAACCTAATTGCCACATTTCATGTGAATAGGTGAAGCGCTTTTTAGGCGGGTTGCATGTAACCAACCCGCCTATTAGATTGATGGTCTGACATCTGTCTGTCCGTCAACATTTTCGTTTCCGGACACTAGGACACTAGGGAGATAGATGATCATCATAGCTAGGTTGCTTTCGAAATTGGTGTCCATTCGCTTGTCCATTTGTCTGTCGGTCAACATTTCCGTTTCTGGACTCTAACTCAAAAATGCTTTGTCCAATCGAATTCAAACTTGACAGGGAGATAGATCACCATCATAGCTAGGTTGCTTTCGAAATTGGTGTAATTCCGTCTGTTCATTTGTCTGTGTGTCTGTCCGTCAACATTTCCGTTTCCGGACTCTAACTCAAAATGCTTTGTCCAATCGAATTCAAACTTGACAGGGAGATAGATCACCATCATAGCTAAGTTGCTTTCGAAATTGGTGTAATTCCATCTGTTCGTTTGTCCGTTTTTTTGTCCATCTATCTGTCCATCAACATTTTTGTTTCCGGAATCTAACTCGAAAATGCTTTGTCCAATCGAATTCAAACTTGACAGGGAGATAGATCACCATCATAGCTAGGTTGCTTTCAAAATTGGTGTAATTCCGTCTGTTTGTTTGTCTGTTTTTGTCTGTTTGTCTGTCAGTCAACATTTCCGTTTCCTGACTCTAACTCGAAAATGCTTTATCCAATCGAATTCAAACTTGACAGGGGGATAGATAACCATCAAAGATAAGTTGATTTTGAAATTGGTGTAATGCCGTCCGTTCCTTTGTCCGTGATTTGTCCGATTGTCTGTCCTTCAACATTTTCGTTTCCGGACTCTAACTAGAAAATGCTTTGTCCAATCAAATTTAAACTTGACAGGGAGATAGATCACCATCATAGCTAGGTTCCTTTCGAAATTGGTGTAATTCCGTCTGTTCATTTGTTGTCCGTTTGTCTGTCCGTCAACATTTCCATTTCCGGACTCTGACTCAAAAAACGCTTTATCCAATCGAATTCAAACTTGACAGGGAGATAGATCACCATCATAGCTAAGTTGCTTTCAAAATTGGTGTAATTCCGTGTTTGTTTTCCATTTGTCTGTCCGTCAACATTTCCGTTTCTGGACTCTAACTCAAAAATGCATTGTCCAATCGAATTCAAACTTGACAGGGAGATAGATCACCATCATAGCTAAGTTGCTTTCGAAATTGGTGTAATTCCGTCTGTTCGTTTGTCCGTTTTTTTGTCCATCTATCTGTCCATCAACATTTTTGTTTCCGGAATCTAACTCGAAAATGCTTTGTCCAATCGAATTCAAACTTGACAGGGAGATAGATCACCATCATAGCTAGGTTGCTTTCAAAATTGGTGTAATTCCGTCTGTTCGTTTGTCTGTTTTTGTCTGTTTGTCTGTGAGTCAACATTTCCGTTTCCTGACTCTAACTCGAAAATGCTTTATCCAATCGAATTCAAACTTGACAGGGGGATAGATGACCATCAAAGCTAGGTTCCTTTCGAAATTGGTGTAATTCCGTCTGTTTGTTTGTCCGTTTATAGCATAGATACAATTATGTAACCTAGATTACAAGTTTTACATTTCTTAGCACGTCTAACACATTTACCTTAAGTGGGTGACCTAACATTTCTTTCCTTGTTTCTAAATTTAATGACAGCAGTCGCTAACCTTATTGCTGCCTGCGCAACCCGCCTTTTGGGGGCATTTCTGACCCTCTTGTTAAGTTATCATCTGGACAAGCACACCCCTTTCAAATCACATTTTTGGTCATGTGACTTGTCTGATTGTTTGAAATGTTATGACACCATATACAGAAATTTTTCCCAGGCCTGCTTCATACATGTGCTAAATTTGAAGAGAATCCGCCCAGTGGTTGCCAAGCTAAAAGCAATAAAGAATGCGGGAGCCGGCTACGCTGGTGGACCCACTCTCTCTCCCCTCTCCCCTAAATACAAACAAGCGTCCTGCAAGGGACGCTTAAATACAGAGGACCTTGGAGTAGTTGATCCTTCTAAAAATTCACAGCCCATGATTTCTTATAGGCTGTTTTCATTTTGCAAAATTCCAGAACCAATAATGGAGAAGACACAAAGCCTTTTCGCAAACACACTTTGACCTTAAAGCAGGGGTCAAATGTTAAATCTGACCATTCCATACGATTCCTAGTCCATGATTTCCAAAAGGTTTGTTTGACATTCTGAACCCATATGACCAGTAACAGAGAGTTATTAAATGTAATTATCCAACAATATGTCAAAAATGCCAAAATGTTGATATTAGAACCAATGACCTTGAAGAAAAAGCTCAAGTCAAATTTTATATGTTTATATATAAAATGACATGACATGACAGAACTTCAAATTTGACAGAATTACAAATTCAACCGAACTTGTAATTAGAAGTTGTTTCAACAGAACTTCCAATTCTTGTGTTTCATTAGTTTGGAGGAATTTGAAGTTCTGTCAACAGAATTTGAAATCATGTCGATAGAACTTCAAATCCTGTTAATGACGACTGGCGATATTGCTTTAGATTTTAGGTTATTTTGAAAACTATAATTTTCATCTCTTTTTTTAATATACCTACTCACTCATGTCTATTAATCAAGGCAGTTATGGCTGTTAACCTATTATCTTTTGTTTTTAAATTTTCCTAATTTTCCTGAGTTCCAAGGATTAAATACCTACTTTCTATTCGGCACTAATTTTTTTAATCGATCAATTTACTACTTGTACTACTTGTGCCTAGATCCCTCTGATAACTCCTTATACCTTTACAATCTTTTAAAAAAATATTAACATATCCTGGTAATTAACTTAAAAGGAATCATCATTTAAAATTGTAACGTCATTTGTGAATGGTTCTGTCCTGTATAGAAACATAAAAATTTTCTTATATATAAGCCAATGGATATTCTGTCCTGTATAGAAACATAAAAATTTTCTGCTTTCATTTCTACTCTGAAACCCAAAACACAGTCAGCTGATACAGAGCTCATTCATGGGCACTAATTGTTTATGTGAGTAAGGTCTGAGCAAAGGAAGAACTGTTTTAATTTTGGAAAAGATCAGGATAACATTCGGGATGCAAAAAAAAATCCATTATTTTCAGATATACCTCGCCTGGTGGGGCTTTGCACTCTACAAGTGATTTCTAGTCTCTTTTATTTTTACAGTATATCAGTAGTACAACAAATACAATCCACCCTCTGTACAAGTACATTGGTATGAGTGTAAGTATCATGTTTGTTTTGACAAGATCTGGAGGCATGCTTCAGAGTAATTTGAGTGATGCCTGTGGTTTTTAACTGTGGCTGAGATCCAGCCACTTTCCAGCACTTTTTCTCTAGACTGATTCATCAAGTTAGGGCTCATGATGTCCGGGCCTTTGCAGCCTCCAAGGCTTTTCAAGGAGGGGTCTCCTTGGATTAGATCCTTTCAGCTTGTCATTGGAAAGCCCACAACACCTTTACACAGTTCTATCTGAAAGATCTAGCTTGGCCAGACTCAGAATTGTACCATTTTGGTCCTGTGGTGGCTGCACAACAGATCCACGATGCTAAGTAATGATGGTTTACCCGTGTACATATTGTATAGAGTATACATAGAGATTTAAGTCATCTCCGTAGTTACACATAATATGGTTAAAAAAAAACAAAAAAAAACAAAGAAACCTTCCACTATCCTTTGCTGCTGGATTGCCATGATCCAAAGTGGATCCAGGAGCTTCTCAAGGGTGGTGTTCTTCTGCTCCTTCTTCCTCACATAGGTGATAATATTTCATGCCCTCCTTCGTCTCCCTGTACACTCGTGTCGAGTTTGTGCATAGACGGATCAGCTTTTAAAAAAAAATTTCGGGGGGGGGGGGGGCGGGGCGGGGCGGGGCGGGGCGGGCGGGCATTACAGATTCCCCTTATTTGGCTACCCGCCAGCCACTGGGTAGTCATTCTGCATCTGTCCACTAGGTAAGTCGTGTTAACGAATAAAATGGAAAATTTAATAGTAAATAGTAATAGTAAGTGTTTTAATTTCCCCCAAAAAACCTTTAAAAAATCTGCCGAGATTCCGTTAATACCTGGTGATTTGTTATTGTGTCGCCAGCATTTATGCTGAGTGGCATATAGGGATCGCTTTGTCGTCCAATTTTGTGGCGTCGTCTGTCGTCGTCACACTTTGTATTATGGACAGTATCTCAAAAATGGCTTGTCAGATTTAATTCAAATTTGGTATGTGGATGTAACTGGTCCTGGGGGTGTGCTGTATAGTTTTGTGACCTTAAACTCCCACTAGTAAAATACTTAAACTCAATTTAAGTTTTTTCGTTTCCGGACAATATCTCAAAAATTGCTTCATGGATTCAATTCAAATTTGGCATGTGGTTGTAACTAGTTTTGAAGGTGTGCCCTATTTTAAGGTGACCTTAAACTCCCTTATATAAAAAATTTATGTCCAGTTTACGTTTTTTCTTTCTCCATGGAGTATACTGAAAGTAACTTCAGAAATTTCATTCAACTTTTAGAATTATATATAACTGGCCATAGGTAAGTGCCACACAATAAGGTGACCTTAAACTCCCATTAATAACAGAATTATTTCACTTTAAGTTTGCTAACTTTTGAACAATATTTTAAATATTGTGCAATTCTAGGCGTTTCAGTTGTGGATGTAACAAACCTTGAACAAAACTTTCAAGAAAAGATTACCTTAAACTCGCTAACGTACAGCAGTGCAAACAAACTTTGAGTTTAAGGTTGGGGCAATATTTTTGGTGTTTAGAAGATATTTTATATGGTAATTAGGACTTTTTACATCGATATTCATCATGTACATATATATCCACCAAAAATGGTCTCTTTTGTAAGGTTATAGTAAGTTGCTGATATTTTATAAACTAATGAGTTTAAGGTTGCATTATTTTGTGTCACTAACAGCTTTGATGGAAGACATACATGGTCAGAGTAGTCTTCACACTTACTTTTCAGAGAGTATCTCAAAAATGTCTTGATGAATTAAGTTCCAATTTGGCATATTGATGAAACTTTTCCTCAAGGTGTGCCCTATTTAAGGTGACCTTAAACTCACAGTAGTAAGATTCTAAGTAAGGTTTTTTGTTTCCGGACGGTATCTCAAAAATTTGTTGATGGATTCAATTCAAATTTGGCATGTGCTTGTAACTGGTTTTCGAGGTGTGCCTTACTTTAAGGTGACCTTAAACTCTCATGTATTAAAAGGTTATATTGAGTTTACATTATTTTTCAATATAGTATACTCAATAGAGTATACTCGAAACAATTTCATTCAAATTTTGCATGTATATGTAACTGGCCACAGGTAAGTGCATTTCAATAAGGTGACCTTAAACTCCCAGTAATAACCAAATTATATTCACTTTAAGTGTGGCAATTTTTCAACAGTATTTCAAACACTGTGCAATTCTAAGCATCTTTCAAGTTATGGATGTAACAAACCGTGAACAAAACCTACAGGAAAAGATTCCCTTAAACTCTCTCACATCTGCAAACTAACTCTTTGAGTTTAAGGTTGGGACAATTTTTTGGTTTTTAAAAGATATTTGATGTGCTAATTAAGACTTTATTCTTTGATATTAATCATATATATCTGTTTACACCAAAAAGTTCTTTTGTAAGGTTATAGTAAATTCCTGATATTTCATAAACTTATGAGTTTAAGGTTGCATTTCTTTTGTGTCACTAGCAGCTATGTTTAAGGAAAAGTATGGTCAGTGTCGTTGTCACGCATCCTTTCCAGAGAATATCTCAAAAATGGCATGATGGATTAAATTCCAATTTGGCATGTGCATGTAACTGGTTCTCAAGGTGTGCCCCATTTTAAGGTAACCTTAAACTCCCAGTAGTAACATACTTATATTGAGGTTAAGGTTATTCATTTCCAGACAGTATCTCAAAAATGGGTTGATGGATTCAAATTCAAATTTGCCATGTGGTTGTAACTGGGTTTCAAGGTGTGCCCTATTTTAAGGTGACCTTAAACTCACACATATTAAAAAGCTATTTGTTAAGTTTACATTTTTTTATTTTACCATAGATTCCACTGAAAATAAATTAAGAAATTTCATCCAAATTTGTCTTGTATATGTAGCTGGCCATAGATAAGTGTCATACATTAAGGTGACCTTAAACTACCAGTAATAACAGAATTATATTCACTTTAAGTTTGACAATTTTTAAAAAGTATTTCAAATACTGTGCAATTCTATGCATGTTTCAGTTGTGGATGTAACAAACCTTGAACAGAACCTTCAGGAAAAGATTACCTTAAACTCCTTACCTTAAACTAACATTGACTCTAAGGTTAGGACAATTGTTTTGGTGTTTGGAAGATATTTGATGTGCTGAGATTTTTTCATCGATATTCATCATGTACATATATTTAGACCAAAAAATAAGTCTCCTTTGTAAGGTTACAATAAATTGCTGATATTTTAGAAACTTATGAGTTTAAGGTTGTAACAGTTTGGTGTCACTCAGCTGTGATGGATCACCTATAGGACCAGCATCGTCATCACACTTTGTTTCTGGAAAATATGTCAAAAATTGCAAGTAGGATGAAATTCAAATTTGGCATGTGGGTGTTGCCGGTCATCGACATGTACCCTATTTTAAGATGACCTTAAACTCCCATTTATAACACATTTATATTGAATTTTACTTTCGTGATTTGTGGGCAATAGCTTAAAGATGGCTTCACAGATTCAAAACAAATTTGGTACGTGGATGTAACTGGTCAAGGTGTGGCCCACTTTAAGGTGACCTTAAACTCCTAGTGATAATATAACTATATTGAATTTAAGTTTTTCAATTTCTGGAGAGTATTTCAATTCTGCATGACAGATTTAATTAAGTGACTCCGCATTTTGTTTTCCTTAGAACTCTGTAACCGTTAGGCAGATTCTTTTCAAAGTTGGCAGGTTTAGGCAGTAGCCTTGGGGAATTTTTTTGAATATGCTGCAGTGACATTTCAACCAATCAGAGAGGTCACATGACCAAAAATGTCTTTTTTCGATGGGGAAGCTTGTCCGGATGATAACTTGAAAGGAATTTTATCAATTTACCTGAAACTTTGCAAATACATTCATTCTATTAAAATCTGGAAATCATTAAATTGGGCAATTCACCCCTTAATATCAGCAAGGATGAAAACCTCACTCATCTCCTGGATAGTTTCCACAGACAGACCCAAAGGTCGGAGGGGAATCCCCTCCTGGAACCTGTCCTTGGTGTTACACCAACTGACTAAGGCTCCTTTTGAACCAATTAAAGAGGCCTCCTTGAAACATCTGACTTTCAAGACAGTCTTCGTCTTAGCCCTTGGGTCAGGCAAGCGCAGAAGTGAGATTCATGCTTGGCAGAGCAGGAATATTAGGCACTAATCTGATTGGTCAAAGGTGTCCCTGTACCCATCACCCAGCTTTCTTTCTAAGAATCAGCTGGCAAAAGAGGGTCCAGACAGTGTGGCCCCAGTGGTTATACCAGCCCTGGCCCCAACTGTGGATAGATCCCTCAAGTCTGACAGGTCCCTCTGTCTGGTCAGAGCATTACGGTACTATTTGGACAGGACCTCAGACCTCAGGCAGAATAAGGATTTGGTCTTTGTCTCCTTTAAGAAAGGATTTGACAAGGACATCTCACCTGCCATTATCTCCTCATGGATCAAACAAATTGTGATCCTGTGTTATGAGCTCTCTGATCAAGAGGCCCACACTTTACATCAGGTTAAAGCCCATGATGTTAGGGCCTTTGCTGCTTCTAAGGCTTTCCAATCGGGAGTCTCTTTGGAACAGATCTTATCAGCCTGCCACTGGAAGTCACATAATATCTTCACACAATTTTATCTGAAGGATGTGGCCTGGGCTGACTCAGAGCTCTACCATCTGGGACCTGTAGTGGCTGACCATAATAGAGAATAGAGGACATATTCGACTTCTTATGGGACTGAACTCATCCCTCTCTTCCCCTACCTCAGAGCAGGTCTATTAAAAAGGGGGGGGGGAATAAGTCGGTTTGGACCAGTTATGCGGTCTCTGATAACCGACTATGGCCTTAAGGGTTTCCTGACCACAGGTTTGACCCAGGCCTGGAAGAAAATTTTGTTAGTTCTGTTTGAGTTCACCTAAGCCCCTAGTAACTTACCCCGCCAACCAAGCGGTAGTTATTCAGCAATTGTCCATTGGATAGGATGTATTAACGCAATAAAATTGGTCCTAGAGGTTTGCAATGTCAAACCAACCTATAGGAAATCATGGGCTGGGAATCTTTTGATGTGGTCAGATTTCAGCTTGGACCCCTCCTTCAAGGTTAAATGAGGATAGCCAAACTAAAAGTGCTTATAAATCGCTTATTATTGGTCTTACAGGTTTGGGATGGTAAACCAACTTATAGGAAATCATGGGCTGGGAATCTTCTGGTGTGGTCAGATTTGACCTTGGACCCCTCCTTCAAGGTCAAGCAAGGATAGCCAAACTTAAAAGTGCTTATAACTCGCTTATTATTGGTCCTACAGGTTTGGGATGGTAAACCGACTTATAGGAAATCATGGACTAAAAATCTTTTGATGTGGTCAGGTTTGACCTTGGATCCCTCCTTCAAGGTCAAACGAGGATAGCCAAACTTAAAAGTGCTTATAACTCACTTATTATTGGTCCTAGAGGTTTGCAATGTGAAACCAACTTATAGGAAATCATGGGCCGGGAATCTTTTTATATTATCAGATTTGACCTTGGACCCCTTCTTCAGGGTCAAACGAGGTTAGCCAAACTTAAAAGTGCTTATAACTCGCTTAGTATTTGTCATACAGGTTTGGGATGGTAAACCAACTTATAGGAAATCATGGGCCGGGAATCTTTTTATATTATCAGATTTGACCTTGGACCCCTTCTTCAAGGTCAAACGAGGTTAGCCAAACTTAAAAGTGCTTATAACTCGCTTGGTATTTGTCATACAGGTTTGGGATCGTAAACCAACTTATAGGAAATCATATGATGGGATTCTTTTGATGTGGTCAGATTTGACTTTGGGCCCTTCCTTCAAGGTCAAACGAGGATAGCAAAATCTAAAAGTGCTTATAAATCCCATTTTCTTGATCCTAGAGGTTTTTAATGTGAAACCATCCTATAGGAAATCATGCGCTAGGAATCTTTTGATGTGTTCAGATTTGACCTTTAGCCCCTTTTTCAAGGTCAAATGAGGATAGCCAAAATTAAAAGTGCTTATAACCCGCTTATTCGAGTTCCTAGAGGTTTGTAATGTCACACCAACCTATTGGAAATCATGGGCTAAGAATCTTTTGATGTGGTCAGATTTCACCTTGGGCTCCTCCTTCAAGGTTAAGTGATTGGTGACATTTTGTTTACTTAGTGTCAGTACAAGTTGCTCCCATAAATACTTAGGCCCCCTCCCCACAGGGGTATATTTGTGTCAACCATAATACTCTGTATGTCATGCTTCGATCATGTCCCGTCCGGGGATACACTGCGTCGAGACACAATCTCTAGTCTCATGTTGTCAATATCCTATGTAACCTAATGTACCCTCAGGTGACCTTGGCCTTGCGGGTAGTGTTAATCAGGATAGTGAAGCCTTGCAGGTTAGAGCATTTTCAGGTGAAATGAGATTCACCTTTTCCTTTAAAATCCAGATATCCAGAGACAAATGCTGTCTCAAGTGTGGCAAAATATATACCGGTATGCATATTGTATGTTATTGTTATTCCAAGTAGATACATGCTCCGTCAGAGCGTGCCAAATATATGTTGCATACTATTATTATATCCCCAGACGAAAGTCGGGGATATATTGGATTCAGGTCCGTCGCGCCGCCGCCGCCGCCGCCGCCGCCGCCGCCGCCGCCGCCGCCGTAGAAATTTCCTTGTGGACGCGATAACTCAAAAACAAATTAATATTTTTTTTTCAAACTTGGTACACATGTTAAGGGTGCCAAAAGGAAGATCCCTATTTTAAGGTGACCTTAAACTCCCAGTAAAAAAGAACTTATGGCCACCTTAAGGTCAGAAATTGGACTTTTGGCCACTTAGAGCCTTGTAGGTCACAAACTATGATGCTCAGCTGGCTGAAATTTTACCTGACAACACATTAATATGTTCTTAGTACATGTGCCGAAAATCACGACTTTAAGTTGAGGAGAAAATTGTGTTTGAGGCCCATAAATACCCCCACTTAGGGATTTTTTGCTATACTTTTCATATATTTTGCCCTATAATTTGGAAGTGGTAATTCTGATGAGTCTCAAACTGCGCTAGGTATAACTTTGATATGTAATCCTTGTCTGTAGAAAATTTTAGGGCTGTAGGTTTACCCAAAGGGGTCGACTTAAGGTCTCAAAAGTGCCCACAGAGACCCAATTTATGCACTTTTTGCCACTTTCAAGCACTGTAGCTTTCAAACTATGTCTCTCATCTAAGTTAAATATAATCTGGGAATATATCTATGTGTTTTCTTATATGTGCCCCAACATTTAGGCCTTTAATAGACAGTTAACCTGTGTATCAGGACCATAAACACCCACCCGAGTGACCCTTATAAGACATTTTTCACATCTTTTTCCCTGTAACTTGGAAATGGTAAGTCTGAGAAGTTTCAAACTGTATTAGATATATATTCTGTGTGTAATCTTAGTATGTAACAGATTTTAAGTCTGAAGCTTTAATTTTGAAGGTCAAATTGAGGTCTCTAAAAGGCTCCCAAAGACCCAATATTTGGACTTTTTGCTACTTTTAAGCCCTGTGACTGTCAAACTATGTGACTGATAGAGCTCAAATCCTATCTGGGAAGATATTAGTATGTTATTTTTATATGTGCCAAAAATTAAGGCTTTAAGAAGACATTTAACCTGTGTATGAGACCATAAATCCCCACCCGAGTGACCATTTTTAGACATTTTTCACATATTTTTCCCTGTAACTTGGAAATGGTAAGTCTAAGAAGTTTCAAACTGTATTAGATGTATATTCTATGTGTAATCTTAGTATGTGACAAATTTTAAGTCTGAAGCTTTAATTTAAAGGCCACATTTAGGTCTCTAGAAGGCCCCATAAAGACCCAGTATTTGGACTTTTTGCCAATTTTAAGGCCTGTGACTGTTAAACTATGTGACTGATAGAGCTGAAATCTCATCTGGGAATACATTATTATGTTCTTTTTACATGTGCCAAAAATCAAGGCTTCAAGTAGACATTTAACCTGTGTATGAGGACCTTAAACACCCACCTGAGTGACACTTTTAAGACATTTTTCACATATTTTGCTCTGTAACTTGGAAATGGTAAGTCTGAGAAGTTTCAAACTTTATTAGATACATATTCTATTTGAAAGCCACATCGACTTTGGACTTTTTACCACCTTTAAGCCCTGTGACTGTTAAACTATGTGATTGATGGAGCTGAAATCCCATCTGGGAATACATTATTATGTCCTTTTTACATGTGCCGAAAATCAAGGTTTTTAGTAGACATTTAACCTGTGTATGAGGGCCATAGACACTCGCCCAAGTGCCTTTTTTGACATTTTTTCCGTATTTTGCCCTGTTATTTGGAAATGCTTAGTGTGACAAGTCTTAAACTGTATTATATATAATTTTTGTTTGTTATGTATGTCCCCCAAAAAGTTTCAGATCTGTAGTTTAATTGCTAAGGTCTCTTTAACAATTGTAAAATGCCCACAGAAACCCAATTTATGGACATTATGCCACTTTAAAGCCCAGTAACTGTCAAACTATGTGGGTTATAGAGCTGAAATCTTTGAATTTTTCAAAGGAAATGCCTGTCTATTTAAATTTTGATTATTAATAATGTTATGGCTATCTTAGTCTTTTAAGAACTTATTTTTGTGTGTTATACCTCTGCTTGCTGAGTTTTTAACTTTTTAAAATGAAACTGGTTAAACATATTCAAGTAGACAAAATGGACACTTTAAGTGAGCTTTAAGTCCCAATATTAATGAAATTATATCCTTATGTAGTAAAACTAGGGGATTTTTAACCCTCAACTAGCCCAGTTTTATTCAACTTGCCTCAGTTAATTTTGACACAGCTCCTACAGTTATGAACTCATTTCAGTTGATAATCACATACTTAAAATTCTCAATTCTTTTTGTATTTGAGTACCCCTTTTATATAGATTGTTTGTTTACCATTTATCCCCACCTCTGGGACCTCCAGCTATATTGAGTGACACTAAATAAACAAAGGTATTTAATGATATCAGATGAGAAACAAAGAACTCAATGGGGTTGCAGATCTTGTGTAATAGTGAGAGAGGTGTGGAGAAGGGGAGAGGGGTGGGGGTGGGAGGTAGTGGGCTTCATTACATATAACACAAAGGGGAGTCAGAACTGAGATTGTGTCACATATTTAGGTTGCATATATATGGACCACATATATAGGTATAGAGGAAATGAATAACTGAAAACAATTTGCAAATTCTAAAAATAATATAATAAAATAATAATATAAATAATTTTTTTTTAAATAATATTTTATTTGTGAACAAATATAGAAACAGATATGCGCTTTTGGGATTATGAATTTTAGAATGGACATTGAATCATCAATCATTTAAATACTTTGAAGGAAGATTGAAAAGTATGATGAGTTGAGTTAAAATAATATTTTATTTGTCAACAAATATAGAAACAGATATGCTCTTTTGGGATTATTATTTTAGAATGGACATTCAATCATCAATCATTTAAATACTTTGAAAATAGGTTTAGAGTTATCATTGCAGGAAGATTGAAAATATAATTTGAGTTATGTATTCGGTGTCTGGGGATACACCATCTTCCTTGGGAAGATATAAACAGAGTAGATTGATGTGCTGAAGTTCATATAATAATGGGTAATTATGTTTTAAAAAATTCCCGATCAAAACCTGTGGCGTGAGTGATGACCTGTCTGGGGATATGTTGGCGCCGAGTTGGCCCAATCTAGTTGTTATTGCAAGTTCTCAGTACCTGGTCAGCTTGGCACTGTAACTTGGGGACTCTCCTGTAAGAAAAGTGCACAATTTAATGTTAATCATAATAATAATAAAAAATTATATGCTCAAAAAAGGTAGTTCAAATAACAAGATCACAATCTCTGCTGCAATCCCTGTGTCCTAACGGTGGGATTCAGCATTAAGGAATCACCTGTATCCACCAGCATTGAGTCCCAGATGGTAAGCTATTGGAGCATAATAAAATTAAAAATTTAATTATATGTAGCTTTTAATAAGCTACAAGCTTACCAAATGGGACTCAGGAGAGTGCCCCCCTGCCTCCCCGCTGAAATTGCAGCTGAGGGGGTGGGGCCATCTCGAAGAAGGAAGTACTTCTCATGCTCAATGTCCAAGTCACCGAATAACGGTGCCAGTCGAGATAAGCATTGAGTCCAAGATGGTAAGCTTGTAGCTTATAAAAAGCTACATATAATTAAAATGTTCAAATCTGTGGTTTTCTTTATTAAAATACAGGAACTGTTAAAGATACTCTACACAGATTCCGACCTGTCAACCCTTACTGAGCTTAACACAGGTAAGTAATATTTTAATGATAACATTTGAATAATCTTGAAGAATCAAGTATAGTTAGTTGATTTTGAGTCATTTTAGTTAAGAAAAAACATAAAAAATATGACCATTACACTCATCCTTTTTGAATGCCAGCATTAAGTAGACGAATATGATTTTTATGCATTTTATGTCATCCGATTTCTGTAAAGTGTAGGACTTGATAGGTGACTTGAGGTCTGGGTATTGCAACAGGTATAAAGCAGAGTGACAAAGGAGAGAGTGTGCTTGAGAAGATTGGTGTGCGGTCAGTGAAGTTCAGCCCAGATGGTGAACTGCTGGCATCTGGTGACCGCCAGGGAAACATCCGGGTACACACACTGAAACACATGGAACAGATCCAGATGTTAGAGGCTCATAACTCGGATGTGCTGGACTTAGAATTCACTCACCCAAAGTGTGGTAAGTTGAACTTTAAAAGGAATCACTTGAGAGGTTCAAACCTCAGATTAAGACAAATATTTAGAAAGGGTTTGTAACAACATATTGGACAATTTTGGACAATAATAAGCTGTTTTGTAAATTAAAAGTGGGTACACAGATGCAGCAATAATAACAGAAGCTGTATATCATTAAAACAAAAGTGTTCTTTGTTATAAATATATTTTGTGAGAGCAATATAGGGGCTCTAAATATATTGAATGTTACTGCAAAAAAAAAAAAAGAGAAAAAAAGATGTATAACTTTTATAAAAATAGTAATAGTTACAACCATCCTTTAATCAAAAAGTCTTTTTTGTACTAACACAACAGTACTCTTTTTATAGTCCGATATCAGGTGATTTGCAAATATTTTCATAACATTGACCTCAAGTCTTGTTCTGCATGTTTCATAAAGGCATGTAAATTGGATTTTATGCTGTGAGAATTCTCACTGAAAAGTAGAATAGCATTAAAACCTTTAAGCAAAGTTAAACCAAAGTAAAATAATCAAATCTGGTTTGATCTCATCCGGTGTCTTCTTTGCATATGAAGTTAAGTGAAATCCTGCAATACATTTGGTGTCTCGTATCAGTTCCCTTTTATTGGCCCAATACTTTCAAATTTCTATTCTCTTTCTCAGGTTTGAATTTACTGGCCACTGCTAGCAGGGACCGGCTTATTCACGTGTTTGACAGGGACCAGGACTTTGGACTGATTCAGACCCTGGATGACCACTCAGCAGCAATCACAGCAGTCAGGTTTACCCAGCAAGATCACAGCCTCAACATGCTCAGCTGTGGAGCAGACAAGTCCCTGCTCTTTAGAAATGCTCAGTTGGTTAGGACCAATAATTTATAAAAGTTACCTTTTGTTTTCTGGTTGGAAGCTATCTAATTCTTAATTAAGAAATCAGGGGGCGTACTGTATTCAGATCTGTCACATCACTGCTGCTGAAGTAATTTCCTTGTGTATGTAATAACTCAACAACATATTGACCTTTTCTTTCACACTTGTTACTCGTGTTAATTATAGTGTGAGAAAGATCCTTATTTTCAGGTGACCTTAAACTTCCCATATGAAAGATGTTGTGGCCACCTAAGGTTGGAAATGGACCTTTGGCCTCTTAAAACCTCTAGGTCATAAACTCTGGCTTATCCAGCTACAATTTTATAGCGAAATACCCTTACCATTTCCTAACAGTAGCTATTTGTTGGAGCCATCCAACCCAATGGCCAACGCAGAGATGCGATTTTAAGGTTATGTAACAACCTTAACCAAGCCATTGGGTTACAGTAGTCCGTCCTCCCGCCAATTAGGTCACATGACCACATTGTTTACTTCATTTATTTTTGTTGGCCATCATCAGTAAGGACGTCTTTGGAAATTAGGAGAAGTTTTTGTCAAGGTTTTATTTATTTCTTGAGATTTTACAGTCAATCTCACTTATTATTTTAAATGTATATCATACAGAACTTATACCTTTGTTAAATCTTCGAAGGTATGCATTATATTATGCAAATAAAGGACTTTTGGATGGTGACTTCGAGGTTTCATCGTCTTCAACCTCGAGGAAATACATTAACATAAAGAGGGTCATTATGCAACAATAATATTTTTATTTAGCTTGCCAGTCGTTCGGTTCAGTTTGCTGGACGTTGGAAGCTATAATTTTGCAGCATACATGTTTACAAAGAATGTACTCTTCAATAACAGAAGCGATCTGGAAGACGCCATCTTGGATGAGAATGACAATTCGAGTGGCCGTTATTGCTGTTCACGTCGGGTTCTAATAGCCAGGCGTTGAAAGCAGTTTTTTGATCACAATATACATCCCAGTCGAATTGATTGTCGACGAGTCAGTAGAAGGAATCTCCCTTGGGGGCGGCCATTTACGTTGCCATGGACACGGCATCGTGGAGGAGTTTTGAATGCAGGAAATACTACTTCTTCGGAAAACTCTTCCGTCGAAGTCCAGTCAAAACATTCACCAGAGGAAATACCTGTGTGAGGTCATGCACAATCGAGTATTCTATACCTCTCAGAAGGTCAGAATTCGGGTTGTCAGATGTCCGGGAGTGTCATTCATATCTACAAGGAGAGGCTTTTGATTCTATGGTTTTGCACAAGAATTTAGTACAATCGGGTTTCTATACCTCTCAAAAGGTTTAGAATTCAGGTTGTCAGGAGATGGTGATTATGATTCATCTCATTACAAGGAATCTATTCCTTATTTTACTTTTGCTTGACTGTTATTGAGTGGCTAGGGATTGATTTAACAGGCACAGTTTCTGTGAATGCTCCTTTGTTTGGTCACATTTACATTCCTTGGGTGAACAGCCAGCATTGAAATGTGGCTTTTATGTTGGGTTTCAAGGAGTTTGAAGCCTCTGATGTTTTAAAGAGCAGCTATGCAGGAAGAAGTTTTGCTTGCACTTCCTTACATACATTACTTTCCTGGACAGCTCCTTAGTTACAGCAGGTCTGCAGGAGGAACATGACCTTTCAGACACTTTGCAAACAGGGTCCCTGGTAGGGGACTGTAAGAGAGAAGAAGCGTGTATATTCTCACTCCTTCAGTTCAGGTCATATTTAGAGGATCCTAGGGATCACTATGATATGTTATAGACTTCATTATGCTTTGGACTGGGTGCAATGATGTTTGCATTTCTAGTCCAGTCAACCAGTTGGTGTCCAAATCTTCTTGTTGCAGTTTGCCCATGTCTAAGAACATGTGACTCAACAGGAGGGATGTAATTAGAATGTCTTTAGCAAACCTACAATGCATTTTTCACTCCTAATGATGTTCTCTTGCTGGGCATATTAGATGTTCAGAGGATTTTCATCTAGTGTTTTCATGGAAATAATTAACAAGGATTAGTAACTCTAGAAGTGAGCATGCTTCTAGTTCTGGTCTAATAAACCATGGAATAGAGTTACAAGTGCCTCCTACTCCTCAGCTAGTTAAAAGGGGAGTGGATCTCACTTATACAGGCCTATGGAAGCAGGGATGATAGCTGGCTTCCTGTGGTTTCAAGGAACCTTTCTCCAGTTTGGTACTATACAAGTCCTGGGAAAGAATAATATTCAGCCAGACTTTTTAGAAGTGAGGTTGGCAGAAGTTTAAAAAAAAAAAAAAAAAAAAAAACGGGAGAAACAGCAATTTTGATAAAAGCTGTTTATGAAATGATCGACAAAAGGGCGATATCACCAGTCACATCGCTGGAAGTTTACAGTTACAGTCTATTTCTTGGGGTTAGTGAAGAAGAAATGACTGTCAGTATACTTAAGGTCAGGTAAACAAGCTTTGCATGTACCTTACTCAATATGAATTGTTTAATATTTGGAATTCGTCTATATAACGAGAGTGGATGACGTCACTCGACTCTTATGGGTACACACTCGTCACCGGTAGACTCAGCTGGAGGCTACAGATTCTACCAGTTCACTGCCTTACCCTGCAATATGGCTACAGTTCCTCTCCAGTTCACCAAGGTAGCAAAAGTGGTGAAGCTGATGGCTCGTGCAGAAGGCATCAGTATTCGCCAGTATATAGACGGTTGGCTAATGAGAATAAATTCAAAACAGTCGACCTCAGGGTAGATAGCAATGCCAAGAAAACATCTATTGGTTGGTGCATCTTGTTGAAAGCTTGGGTTGGATCACAATTTCTAAAGTCAGATTTATTTCCAACTCCAGTAATCGAATTGTTGGTTTACAATTCGACCTCAGGGTAGGGCTAGTCTTCCCAACTCAGAGGAAATCTATTGTCTTCTGGCAAGGACAGTTACCATGTTGGAAGCTTCTCGTTTATCTCCAGGGAAGCTCATGTCACTTTGAAAGCATGGTTTCAATGGAGAATACCATACCATTGGGTTATCTGAACATGAAGTCATTCCAATGGTATCTGGAAACACTGCTGATATCTTCAGTCTCTGGATGTCCCATTTCTTGGGTTTTTTGGTTCAGGGATCATCTTCAGTGGTGGACCTCTAGTTCAATTTTGAAGGAGGACTCACCACTCCTTCAGGAGCACAGTTTTCTCTCCATTCACAGAAGCTTCCCTAATGGGTTGGGGTGCTTCTTGAGTCATCCACAGCCATTGGTCTGTGGCATCAGGAAGAGTCAAGACTCCACATTACATAACATTGGAAGCAATGTTGTTATTTTAAAAAATGATTCAGAAGTCAGTTTCTGGATTGAAATCAGTTTCATTTTCTCTTGACAATTTATTAGTGGTTGCCTATATGAACAGACAGGGAGGCATCCACTCTTAGGTAACATGTACCTTAATCTGCATAATCATGGTTTAATTAAATGCCAGAATGATTCAGATTCACGAAAGTACATCCTAGGGAATCTAGATGTTCTGCCAGATTCCTTGTCTAGAAGTTTAGTTATTCAAACCAAAGGGGCTATGAGTCGCCAGGTTTTCAATCAATTAGACATGTTTTGCCCAGGGCCTTGGTCCTGCAGGTAATGTAAATGTGTCTGTCTCATGTCCCAGACAGTCGGGCTTGGGGAACAGATGCATTGAATGTCAGGGGGAGGGTCTGGTCAGTTATGTCCAGTGGCCCTCATCCCTCAGGTGATTCAACTAATGACCACCTACAGGTGTAGAATCATCATGATTGGGTGGCCAGGGATATCTTGTTTTTTGTGTCTTATGAATCTGTTCCACAAAGACTCCTAAATGGGTGAATCTGTTAGTTCAATTTTTCAGCAACAGACTTCACAACAATCTAGCCTATTTGAATCTTCATGATTGGCATCTGGAGTCAGGCATGAATAGTATGAAAGATTCCCAGAGGAAGTGGTGAAACAATGAAGGAGCACTCCTCAAGGAGAATCTGAGAAGCAATTGTTCTTTTTATGTCAGCTGACTTGTCAGTCAGCTGACATTATGTCGTCACTCTGCGGCGTGGGCGTACGCGTACGCGTACGCGTCCGCGTGAACAACTTCTCCTCCAAAACTACAAGGCCTAGAGACGTGCTGTTTTTTTTAAAAGATACCTTATCTATCGAGGATGAAAAATTGTTCAAGGCATGCAAATCTGTCTGTTCGTCTGTTTGCTAGAGACATTACAAGGGGGGTACCCCCACCAAAAGTGTGAAAATTTCAACACTTAATCACAATTTTCTCAGTGACTATTGCAGGGATTTCTCTCATATCTTGCATATATGTACTAGGCCACAGGTAGATTCTCTTGTGTGAGTATGAGACCTGGATCTGTCTTACTTTTTTTTTAATAAATTTTTTTAATAATTTTTAATGCATTAAAATTCATGAAATTATGCACAAAATCATTTATAACTTGAAAAGTGTTGCATTTAGAGCATTTTGTTAAAATATGTTATTCAGCTACTTTTTTCATAGCTACAATATGGTGAGTAAGTTGGGTGCCTGTCTCAATAGCTAAGTGAGTAATAGCTACTTTTGGGCTTTTCAGTAACTTCCATCATGAGTAAAATCACTTGTAACTTAAAAACTATTGCATTTAGAGAATTTCGTATAAATATGTTATTCAGCTACTTTTGGGTCAGCTATAACATAGTAAAATTTTAGACCTGTAGCTCATGGCATAGCTGAGTAATAGCTACTTTTAGGTTATCACTGTTGAGTAAATCGCTTATAACTTGAAAACTATTGCATTTAGAGAATTTCGTATAAATATGTTATTCAGCTACTTTTGGGTCAGCTATAACATAGTAAAATTTCAGACCTGTAGCTCATGGCATAGCTGAGTAATAGCTACTTTTAGGTTATCACTGTTGAGTAAATCGCTTATAACTTGGAAACTATTGCATTTAGAGTATTTTGTTTCAATATGTTATTCACCTATTTTGGGATCAGCTATAACATAGTGAAGTTTCAGATCTGTGGCTCATTTCATAGCTGAGTAATAGCTACTTTGAAGTTCTCACTATTGAGTAAATCACTTGTAACTTAAAACCTATTGCATTTAGAGAATTTCGTATAAATATGTTATTCAGCTACTTTTGGGTCAGCTATAACATAGTAAAATTTCAGACCTGTAGCTCATGGCATAGCTGAGTAATAGCTACTTTTAGGTCATCACTATTGAGTAAATCAGTTGTAACTTGAAAACTATTGCTTTAACAGTATTTTGCTTAAATATGTTGTTCACCTACTTTTGGGTCAGCTATAACATAGTAAAATTTCAGACCTGTAGCTCATTGCATAGCTGAGTAATAACTACTTTGAGGTTCTCACTATTGAGTAAATCAGTTGTAATTGCAAAACTATTGCATTTAGAGAATTTCGTATAAATATGTTATTCAGCTACTTTTGGGCCAGCTATAACATAGTGAAATTTTAGATCTGTAGGTCATGGCACAGCTGAGTAATAGCTACTTTGAAGTTCTCACTATTGAGTAAATCAGTTGTAATTGGAAAACTATTGCATTTACAGAATTTCGTATAAATATGTTATTCAGCTACTTTTGGGTCAGCTATAACATAGTAAAATTTCAGACCTGTAGCTCATGGCATAGCTGAGTAATAGCTACTTTTAGGTCATCACTATTGAGTAAATCAGTTGTAACTTCAAAACTATTGCATTTACAGTATTTTGCTTAAATATGTTGTTCACCTACTTTTGGGTCAGCTATAACATAGTAAAATTTCAGACCTGTAGCTCATTGCATAGCTGAGTAATAACTACTTTGAGGTTCTCACTATTGAGTAAATCAGTTGTAATTGGAAAACTATTGCATTTACAGAATTTAGTATAAATATGTTATTCAGCTACTTTTGGGCCAGCTATAACATAGTGAAATTTTAGATCTGTAGGTCATGGCACAGCTGAGTAATAGCTACTTTGAAGTTCTCACTATTGAGTAAATCAGTTGTAATTGGAAAACTATTGCATTTACAGAATTTCGTATAAATATGTTATTCAGCTACTTTTGGGTCAGCTATAACATAGTAAAATTTCAGACCTGTAGCTCATGGCATAGCTGAGTAATAGCTACTTTTAGGTCATCACTATTGAGTAAATCAGTTGTAACTTCAAAACTATTGCATTTACAGTATTTTGCTTAAATATGTTGTTCACCTACTTTTGGGTCAGCTATAACATAGTAAAATTTCAGACCTGTAGCTCATTGCATAGCTGAGTAATAACTACTTTGAGGTTCTCACTATTGAGTAAATCAGTTGTAATTGCAAAACTATTGCATTTAGAGAATTTAGTATAAATATGTTATTCAGCTACTTTTGGGTCAGCTATAACATAGTAAAATTTCAGACCTGTAGCTCATGGCATAGCTGAGTAATAGCTACTTTTAGGTCATCACTATTGAGTAAATCAGTTGTAACTTGAAAACTATTGCATGTACAGTATTTTGCTTAAATATGTTGTTCACCTACTTTTGGGTCAGCTATAACATAGTAAAATTTCAGACCTGTAGCTCATGGCATAGCTGAGTAATAGCTACTTTGAGGTTATCACTGTTGAGTAAATCGCTTATAACTTGGAAATTATTGCATTTAGAGTATTTTGTTTCAATATGTTATTCACCTATTTTGGGGTCAGCTATAACATAGTGAAGTTCCAGACCTGTGACTCATTGCATAGCTGAGTAATAGCTACTTTGAAGTTCTCAATGTTGAGCAAATCACTTATAATTTGAAAACTATTGCATTTAGAGAATTTAGTATAAATATGTTATTCAGCTACTTTTGGGTCAGCTATAACATAGTAAAATTTCAGACCTGTAGCTCATGGCATAGCTGAGTAATAGCTACTTTTAGGTTATCACTGTTGAGTAAATCACTTATAACTTGGAAACTATTGCATTTAGAGTATTTTGTTGCAATATGTTATTCACCTATTTTGGGGTCAGCTATAACATAGTGAAGTTCCAGACCTGTGGCTCATTGCATAGCTGAGTAATAGCTACTTTGAAGTTCTCACTGTTGAGTAAATCAGTTGTAATTGGAAAACTATTGCCTTTACAGAAATTTGTGCAAATATGTTATTCAGCTACTTTTGGGTCAGCTATAACATAGTGAAATTACAGACCTGTAGCTCATGGCACAACTGAGCAATAGCTATTCTCAGGCACTGACTGTTGAGTAAATCGGCTATAACTTGAAAAATATTGCATTTGGAGTATTTTGTTAAAATATATTGTTCACCTACTTTTGGGTTAGCTATAACATAGTGAAATTACAGACCTATAGCTCATGGCATAGCGGAGCAATAGCTATTTTCAGGTTCTCACTATTGAGTAAATCAGTTGTAACTTGAAAACTATTGCATTTACAGTATTTTGCTTAAATATGTTGTTCACCTACTTTTAGGTCAGCTATAACAGAGCAAAAATGCAGACATGTAGCTCATTGCATAGCTGTGTAATAGTTACTTTGAGGTTCTCACTCTTGAGTAAATCAGTAGTAACTTGAAAACTATTACATTTAGAGTATTTTGTTAAATATGTTTTTCACAGACGTTTTGGTCAGCTATAACATAGTGAAATTGCAGACCTCTATGTCATGGCATAGCTGAGCAATAGCTTCTTTCAGGTTCTCACTGTTGAGTAAATCATTGTATCCAACCTGTAGGAAATCATGGGCTGGGAATCTGTTAATATGGTCCGATTTGACCTTGGAACCCTCCTTCAAGGTCAAATGAGGATAGCCAAACATAAAAGTGCTTATAACTCGCTTATTATTGGTCCTAGAGGTTTGGAATGAAAACCAACCTATAGAAAATCATGAGCTGGGAATTTTTTGGTGTGGTCGGATTTCACCTTGGACCCCTCCTTCAAGGTCAAATGAGGATAGCCAAACTTAAAAGTGCTTATAACTCGCTTATTATTGGTCCTAGAGGTTTGGAATGGAAAACTAACCTATAGAAAATCATGGGCTGGGAATCTTTTGGTGTGGTCAGATTTCACCTTAGACCCCTCCTTCCAGGTCAAACGAAGATAGCCAAACTTAAAGTGCTTATAACTCGCGTATTATTGGTCTTGGAGGTTTGGGATGGTAAACCAACATATAGGAAATCATGGGCTGGGATTCTTTTGGTGTGGTCAGATTTGACCTGGGACCCCTCCTTCAAGGTCAATTGAGGATAGCCAAACTTACAATTGCTTAGAACTCCCTTATTATTGGTCCTACAGGTTTGGGATGGTAAACAAGCTACAGGAAATCATGGGCTGGGAATTTTTTTGTGTGGTCGGATTTGACCTTGGACCCCTCCGTCAAGGTCAAACAAGGATAGCCAAACTTAAAAAGTGCCTATGACTCACTTATTATTGGTCCGAGAGGTTTGGGATGGTAAACCATCCTAAATTCTTTGGCTGGGAATCTTTTGGTATGGTCAGATTTGACCTTTGGACCCCTTCTTCATGGTCGAACGAGGATATTGCATTTATAGTATTTCTTTAAATATTTTTAACCTACTTTTTACACTTAAACAATTACCTTGTTACTTTATTTCATAATACCATTTGCAGGGCACAACTTTTTTGTCCTTTTTTTCTGTCAGCTTCGGAATATCTTTCGAACATGCTGTTCAGTTACCATTTACTGTATTTCTGTACAGCCCTTTCCCTGATAATTATGCTTTCCTCTCATTATCACCATCACAAATCAAAAACATTCAGTCAGCTGACACAGTGCCCGTTCACGGGCACTCTCCTCTTGTTTGGGAAGTGGTGTGAAGAGAGCCAGGTTTATATCTCAGACCCCACTATTCCACATTGAGCAATTTCCTGAAATTCTAGTTTAAGGAACATACTAATACCATCCTCTATTCTGGGCTATAGAACAGCAATTACGGATGGTTTGGCGCTGAAAGGGTAAAAAGTATCTAAAAGTTGAGCTAATATTAGATTAGCAACTTTTAGAAAGGGACAAACCAATAGTTTTGGATTTTGTCATTGGTCCTTCAGGCTCTTATCAAACAGCCGTTGGGCTTGTGAGGAAGGCTTTTTTGAAGTTATTATCTTTCAAGACGTTTGGTCTTGGTTTCAAGTAAGTAGTGACATTCATGCTTCCCTTACTTGTAGGGAGGATTGGTCACAAGTAACTTTGGTCATTAACTGCCTTTTTTGGCCATGAACCAGTTGGTTTCAGATGGGCCTACTGCAATTACTGCAACTGAGTCAGTGGTCTTTGTCTCTGTGGATTCATGGTAATGGGGTGACATTAATGCTTGGACATATTCCTCCTTTAGTTATAAGGAGAATTGGTCACAAGTAACTCTGGCCCATCAATTGCCAGATCCAGTTTGCTTTGGATGGGCCTACTGCAATTAAGCCTGTGGTCATGCCAGCTCTTAGCCTCTTTGGACATCAGTTTGACTCAATGTGGGTCTGTCTGTTCCTGTTAGGGGTGGTAATCAAAAGGTTTGGGATAGAACAAAATTTTTTGTTTTTACTGCCATTAAGAAAGTTTCTTAATAAGACTTATCTTTTGGTACCTATTTCATCTTGATTGAGTCAAGATTGAGTCACGGAAACTATTGATGTAGGTTTTTGATTGCATCTTTAGTTTATAGGTGATTTCCTTACATGAGTTTCTTGATACATGTTATTGGAAATTGCATTGTATGTATACTAATTTCTATCTGAAAAACCTCTGTTGTCATAGGGTCAGATTTGAAATTGGGTCCTACAGTTGCAGTTACAGTTTTGTTACTTTATAAGTATGTGTTTCATACTTATATTGGTACATTTGCAGTTTGTGGCTGGTATGTCTGCAGTGCTGGATGTTTGTAGTTAGATATCAATCTTGCCTAAATCTTTCTTGGGAAGGATTAGGCATTATGCTGATGACACTTTCAGGTTGGTTTGACCTTGTCTTGAGGTCGGATGTTACAATGTAGATGGGATATCTATGTATGACATCCTTTTGCAACACCAACATTGTCAGCAGTTGTGAGAACTACAACTACATACTTTCAGTTTTTTGGGAGTTGTATGTTGTGATTGTTGGAAGTTTATATGTTATTAATGCCTGTAAATTCCATTGTGAAGTTCTCATGTTGTTTAGTTGTAGGTTGGGTAGTGGTTTTTCTTAAAAGAATTCCCTCCATCCTACAAGGCTGAATTCAGCTACTGTTAGGAAATGGTAAGGGTATTTCGCTATAAAATTGGAAAATTTAATAGTAATTTAAATTTTTATTAGAAATACTTACCATTTCCTAACACTCATATTTCCCTCCCGCCTCCCCGCAAGTCATTCTTTTACTTGCAACAAAAATAATGAAGTAAACAATGTGGTCATGTGACCTAATTGGCGGGAGGACGGACTACTGTAACCCAATGGCTTGGTTAAGGTTGTTACATAACCTTAAAATCGCATCTCTGCGTTGGCCATTGGGTTGGATGGCTCCAACAAATAGCTACTGTTAGGAAATGGTAAGTATTTCTAATAAAAATTTAAATTACTATTAAATTTTCCAATTTTACCTGAGCAAACATTATCTTTTCTTCTCACATACACCAAAAATCAAGACTATAAATTGAGGTCAAAACTGTACCTGACACCCGCAAAGACCCTTCATTGTGACATACTTTATTGTGTCCTTACCAACTAGACAATTAGCTACACTGTTAGTGCAACCTGCCCCGCCAAATGTCAGAAAAAGATGTCCTGTGTATTCACTGGTGGAGCCGGCTATGTGCACTCTACTCGTCAGGTGGCATGGCCTACTTCCTTCTCGGCTAGAGAATGTGATGTGGAAGCATCTTTTTTATTTGGCGTATGTGGAGACAAGACGTCTCTCAAGTTGTGAAGATTTTGTTGTGAAATACTTCAGTTTCAAGTTTAATTTCTACAGAACTTTTGTGTAGATTATCTACATATTTATTATGGCATCGACAGGACAAAGAAGAGGTGCCTGCAGTCACCTAATGGCAGTGTTTGACAGTAATTCACGATGTGTGCATTGTAGCGGAAAAGGTCAAGGCTCAGAGCCCTTTATGATGAACAGAGATTGCGAGTTTTGTGCTTTGTTTTCTAAAGACCAGAGAAAACAGCTTGCTAATAAACCTCGGTTCTAGGGCCAGCCATCACTGTTAGTACGGCGAATCCAGATAAATCCTCCAAATCTTCCGACTGACACACCCATTTTCCAACCAGTCAAGGATGCTCCCTCTTATTTTTCCACTGGCCTGTGCGATTAGTGATACACCTTCCTGCCACTGACCGGACCGACCAGACCACGCTGACCAGGCTCCTGTTTTGCAGAAGCAACTCCCATCTAACTGGCTACCAGGTTGCTCCCATCACTGCATCCAGAACCTGAGTTTCGACTGACAAGTGGCTGTGCAGGAAACCAGAGGTTAGAACATGACCAGCGGTTAAAACAAGTTACAAACTGTTTGACAGATTTTTGAACAGAAGGGTAGAACTTTGGAATGACAAGGAAATTGCCACCACTTTGACTGCACCTGGTACTATAAGAACTGCTGTAGGAAGAAAGATATGGAGCATAATACCTAGGAAAACCTGTGTGAAGAAACTTATAAACAAGTGTGGCTGTCTTAAACACCATGCACTGTTCTACAGGAAGCCAATGCAATTTCTTAAGCACAGGAGTTATACTGGTGTATCGACTGGTGTTTGATACAATTCTGGCTGCACTATTTTGGATACACTGTACTTTGCATAGATTGAACTTGGAGAGGCTCCTGAAAAGTGAGTTGCAGTAATCCAACCGACTACTAACAAGAGCATTAGTCACAAGCAAAGAAACATCATGAGTAAGAAACCGCCTGACATGTCTGAAATCACAGAGTTTAACAAACCAACTTTTGCAGACATTCTGAACATGCTTGGACAAGGAAAAATCACCAGAAAGAGTTCTCCAGAAGTGCACATAACTAAACATAACACTAATAAGGATAAGTGTGTGTTCAAACTTCCAGAAATAGATTACCTAGGTCACATTATATCATGTGAGGGAGTGAAGCCTGATCCAGAAATAAAAACTCAGAAACTGTAAGGTGTAGGAAGTTGATACTTGGTAGGGACATTGGTTTAGGGGGTGTAGGTGTGCAACGTCATAGTGTGACATTGATTTGACCTTGCCGTAGTGACCTTGACCTATAAAATCTTGTCCGGGCTATATCTCAGAAACCATAAGGTGTAGGAAGTTGATACTTAGTAGGAACATTGGTTAGGGGGTGTAGATGTGCAATGTCATGGTGTAACCTTGATTTGACCTTCGACCTTGCCGTAGTGACCTTGACCTATAAAATCTTTTCCGGGCTATATCTCTGAAAGCGTAAGGGTGTAGGAGTTGATATTTGGTAAGGGACATTGGTTGGGGATTGTAGGTGTGCATCGTAATGATGTGACCTTGATTTGACCTTTTACCTTGCTGTAGTGATCTTAACCTATAAAAGCTTGTCCGGGCTATATCTCAGAAACTGTAAGGTGTAGGAAGTTGATATTTGGTAGGGACATTGGTTAGGGGGTGTAGGTGTGCAACATCATGGTGTGACCTTGATTTGACCTTTGAGCTTGCCGTAGTGACCTTGACCTTTAAAATTTTGTGGCAATATCTCTGAAACTGTAAAGTGTAGGAAGTTGATAGTTGGTAGGGACATTGCTTAGGGGTTGTAGGTGTGCATCATAGTTTTTAGTTTACTGATTAATGCTGTCATCTTGCTATTGAATTGTCTTGTTTTAATACTTTATCTTTGCATACATTTTGTTTCTCTTAGATGTTATTTTATCTACTTAAACATCATTTAGACCTTAATATAACTGACACTGCTCTGAAAGTATGTACTGTTTCACTACTTCTATATCTCATGGTGTTGAAAACTATTTCCCCAGGCTGTGGGGTACGGCATCTCTGATGCTATTTTTGAACTCTGTATTGATTTAACCCACATGGAAATATAGACTGGCAACTTTTGCTTTGGACCTGTAATATATTTAGTTGCAGGTCTGTAGGACCAAGAAAGTTTTTTTAAAATTTGTACACTGCTAACAAAGTCTTTTCCTCTCAAGTTTTAAGTGTGATGCACTAACAATAGGATTTTTTTTACCTTGTCCACACAGGCAAGTGAACCCTAAATATTTGGACATACCTCTGTACCTCCCTCTGTGCTTTTCATTGATCTCTGCCTGGTTGTTTAGTTTTGGTTACCATATTGGGTCTTTATCAATATTGAAATTCTCTCTGATTCATTTTATGCTCTTTAGGGTCTTGAAAGCCTCTGCACTTGAAGAAATTCCCAGATATGAATGAGTGAATGATTTTTGGGCGGGATGTATTTAACCAACCCACCTATGAGATTGATGTGTCCAACATCGGTCTGTCCATCTGTCATCTTTTTGGTTTTTGGACTCTTACTGTAAGGCACTGCTAAGATCAATTTAACATTTGACCAGGTGATAGGACACCATTTGGGGTAGGTTGCTTTTGAAATTGGTGCAGTCAGTCCATCCTTCTGTTCTTGTGTCTGTCCAACATTTTATGTTCCAGACTTAAACTTGAAGATGCTTACACCAATTGTTTTAAAATTTGACAGGGTGGTAGCACACAACCTGGGCTAGGTTGCTTTTGAAATTGGTGCCAGTCAGTGCATCCATCTGATAACATTTTGGTTTCTGGCTCTAACTGGAAGACCCTTCCACCGATCCATTTGAAATTTGACAGGCTAGTTTGCCAGTTGGTATGTCTCTTGATCAACATTTTGGTTTCCAGACTCTTACCCAAAGATGCATCAGCTGATCGATATGAAATTTGATAGAGTGGTAAGACATCACCTGGGCTAGGTTACTGTCGAAATTGGAGCTAGTCCATGCATTTCTGTTCATCTTTACATACATTTTATTTCTCTTAGATGTTATTTTCTCTACTTAAACATTGTTTAAACCTTTATATAACTGACACTGCTATGGAAATATCCCAATCTTTGAACTGTTTCAGTACTTCGTTATCTGATGATGTTGAAAACTTTTTTCCCAGGCTGTGGGGTACGGGCATCTCTGATGGTGTTTTTATCAATATAAAGTTGGATGTAGCATATAAGCTACCTACCTGTAGTTAATTTGTGGAGAAAAATCTGTATTTTTTATCAGAACTAGAGCCTCTGTCTCCATTTGTGCAATGTTCTTCATACACCATATGTTCACTGGTCTCCTGTTTGTACATGTGACCACCACCTGCTATCCCTTTATGTGCACATATGCTTTGACTTGAGTTACTGCTCACTGATTGCTTTTCTGCAACTTTTATCCTACCTATATTTTCAGGACCCCGAGTTTCAGTTTGTTTTGGACAAGCACCTGGTGAGTAAGACCACCTTTTATGACATGGATGTTGATCCTACCAATAAATTTGTAGCCACTGCCTGCCAGGATAGAAACATCAGGTAAATTATCCTTATTATTATTTTTATTAAGACCAGCTCATAAAGACTGTGGTTATAGTCATTCCCTGTGCCATGCGAGCAGTGTCAGTGGCAGCGTAAACATAAACTTTGTGGGCGTTCCATAGCCTAAACCCACCCATGGATTTTCACCAAATTTTCAGGATATATTTACTCCATGATAATCTAGAACTGATGAGGTATTTTGGGGGTATCTTAATTTAAAAAGAGGCACTATTAACCCGATGTTACAGCTGTTAAATTTCTGTCTCCAGTTTGCCAGAGGCTGGGGTTGGGAGATTATGAAATGCCTTCCATGCATGTGAGTGTGCATGTGTGCATTTGTCACTCTTTGACATAAACCGTTATATATGTTATGTACAAGTTGAGATTTTGTGCAAAGAGCCTGTACAAGTTGCAACTTGTACAAGCAGTTTGTACAAGTTGCAAATCGTATAAGATTGGTTTTACAAGTTGTAACTTGTACAGAATTTCACCATCAAATAATCCCAACTTGTACAATACTGTTGTACAAGTTAGATTTAAAAAGAATTTTGGTTAAATTAACAATTTTGTTTAAAATTTGTTTAAAAGAAGGACGTTAATAAGTTGATGAAAGTAAGAAGTAAGAAATAGAAATCTTCTAAATGCAATCAACTGTCCTGGTGTGTCTTCTTATATCATCAGGGCTATTTTGTGATTTACCAAGTTTACCACAGTTGTTTTTGTGATCACAAGTGGGCCAGGGAAGGCATCAAAGGACAGATTATAGTATATCCATAATTGTAAGTGACACATGCTTTTTGTGTCACCAGCATTTATGCTGCGTGGTATATAGGGATCGCTTCGTCATCCAAATTTGTGGCGTCGTCGTCTGTCGTCGTCACACTTTGTATTCCGGACAGTATCTCAAAAATGGCTTGTCAGATTTAATTCAAATTTGGCATATGGATGTAACTGGTCCTGGGGGTGTGCTGTATAGTTTTGTGACCTTAAACTCCCACTAGAAAAATACTTAAACTCAATTTAAGTTTTTTCGTTTCCAGACAATATCTCAAAAATGACTTGATGGATTCAGTTCAAATTTGGCATGTGGTTGTAACTAGTTTTGAAGGTGTGCCCTATCTTAAGGTGACCTTAAACTCCCACGTATAAAAAACTTATGGCCAGTTTACGTTTTTTCTTTCTCCATGGAGTATACTGAAAGTAACTTAAGAAATTTCATTCAACTTTTGCAGTTATATGTAACTGGCCATAGGTAAGTGCCACACATTAAGGTAACCTTAAACTCCCATTAATAACAGAATTATATTCACTTTAAGTTTGGTAATTTTTGAATAGTAAGTCAAATATTGTGCAATTCTAGGTGTTTCAGTTGTGGATGTAACAAACCTTGAACAAAACTTTCAGGAAAAGATTACCTTAAACTCGCTACAATATACAACAGTGCAAACAAACTTTGAGTTTAAGGTTGGGTCAATTTTTTTGGTGTTTGGAAGATATTTTATATGCAAATTAGGACTTTTTACATTGATATTCATCATGTACATATATCTCCACAAGAAGAAAATGGTCTCTTTTGTAAGGTTATAGTAAATTGCTGATATTTTATAAATTAATGAGTTTAAGGTTGCATTGGTTTGTGTCACTAGCAGCTTTGATGGAAGACATACATGGTCATTGTCGTCTTTACACTTACTTTGCAGAGAGTATCTCAAAAATGGCTTGATGAATTAAATTCCAATTTGGCATGTTGATGTAACTTTTCCTCAAGGTGTGCCCTATTTAAGATGACCTTAAACTCACAGTTGTAAGATGCTTATATTGATTTGAATGTTTTTTTGTTTCTGGACAGTGTCTCAAAAAATTGTAGACAGATTTGATTCAAATTTGGCATGTGGTTGTAACTGGTTTTCAAGGTGTGCCCTAGTTTAAGGTGACCTTAAACTCTCATGTATTAAAAAGTTATATTGAGTTTACATTATTTTTCCATAGAGTATACTGGAAATAACTTGGGAATTTCATTCAAGTTTTGCATGTATATGTAACTGGCCCCAGGTAAGTGCGTTACAATAAGGTGACCTTAAACTCCTAGTAATAACAAAATTATATTTACTTTAAGTTTGGCAATTTTTGAACAGTATTTCAAACACTGTGCAATTCTAAGCATTTTTCAAGTTGTGGATGTAACAAACCGTGAACAAAACCTACAGGAAAAGATTCCCTTAAACTTCGTTACAGCAGCAAACTAACTTTGAGTTTAAGGTTGGGACAATTTTTGGTGTTTGAAAGATATTTGATGTGCTAATTAAGACTTCAAGCTTTTGATATCCATCATGTACATCTGTCTACACAAAAAAATCTCTTTTGTAAGGTAAATTCCTGATATTTGATAATCTTATGAGTTTAAGGTTGCATTACTTTTGTGTCACTAGCAGCTATGTTGTAGGACAAATATGATCAGTGTCGTTGTCACACTTCCTACACTACAGAGTATCTCAAAAATAGCATCATGGATTAAATTCAAATTTGGCATGTGCATTTAATTGGTCCTCAAGGTGTTCCCTATTTTAAGGTGACCTTAAACTCCCACTAGTAACGTATTTATATTGATTTTAAGTTTTTCCGTTTCGAGACAGTATCTCAAAAATTTGTTGACAGATTCAATTCAAATTTAGCATGTGGTTGTAACTGGTATTCAAGGTGTGTCCTATATTAAGGTGGCCTTAAACTCCTCTGTCTGAAAGAATTATGTTCAGTTTAAGCTTTTAACTTTTCCATAGAGTATACTGAAGGATTTTAAGTATTTCCGTTTCCAGATAGTATGTTGAAAATGGGTTGATGGATTCTATTCAAATTTGGCTTGTGGTTGCAACTGGTATTCAAGGTGTGTCGTATTTTAAGGTGACCTTAAACTCCCATGTATAAAGGAAGTATGTTGAGTTTAAGTTTTTACTTTTCCATAGAATATACTGAAGGTAACTTAAAAAATTCCATTCAAATTTTTGCATATATCTGTAACTTGCCATAGATAAGTACCACATATTAAGGTGACCTTAAACTCCCAGGACTAACACATTGAGAGTGTCGTTGTCACACTTCCTTTCCAGACAGTATCCCAAAAATGGCATGATGGATTAAATTCATATTTGGCATGTGGATGTAACTCGTACTCAAGGTGTGCCCTGTTTTAAGGTGATCTTAAACTCCCACTTGTAACATACTTATATAGATTTTAAGTTTTTCCGTTTCCAGACAGTATCTCAAAAGTAGGTTGATGGATTCTATTCAGATTTGGCATGTGGTTGTAACTGGTATTCAAGGTGTGTCCTATTTTAAGGTGACCTTAAACTCCCATGTATAAAAGAATTAGGTTGAGTTTAAGCTTTTAACTTTTCCATAGAGTATACTCAAGGTAAGTTAAGAAATTTCATTCAAGTTTTGCATGTGTATGTAACTGGCTATAGATAAGTGCCATACATTAAGGTGACCTTAAACTCCCAGTAATAACACATTTTTAGTGTCGTCATCACACTTCCTTTCCAGACAGTATCTCAAAAATGGCATTATGGATTAAATTCCAATTTGGCATGTGGATGTAACTGGTGATCAAGGTGTGCCCTGTTTTAAGGTGACCTTAAACTCCCACTAGTAAAGTACTTATATTGATTTTAAGTTTTTTCGTTTCTTAGATAGTATGTTGAAAATGGTTTGATGGATTCTATTCAAATTTGACATGTGGTTGAAACTGGTATTCAAGGTGTGTTCTATTTTAAGGTGACCTTAAACTCCCATGTATAAAAGAATTATGTTGAGTTTAAGCTTTTTCTTTTCCAGAGGTTGCTGAAGATAACTTAAGAAATTTCATTCAAATATTTGCATGTATATGTAACTGGCCATAGATAAGTGCATACATTAAGGTGACCTTAAACTCGCAGTAATAACACATTGTCAGTGTCGTCGTCACATTTCTTTCCTGACAGTATCTCAAAAATGGCATGATGGATTAAATTCAAATTTGCAATGTGGATGTAACTGGTGATCAAGGTGTGCCCTGTTTTAAGGTGACCTTAAACTCCCACTAGTAACGTACTTATATTGATTTTAAGTTTTTCCATTTCGAAGATAGTATGTTGAAAATTGGTTGATGGATTCTATTCAAATTTGGCATGTGGTTGTAACTGGTGTTCAAGGTGTGTCCTATTTTAAGGTGACCTTAAACTCCCACTAGTAACATACCTATATTAATTTTAAGGTTTTCCGTTTCTAGACAGTATCTTAAAAGAGGTTGATGGATTCAATTCCAATTCGGTATGTGATTGTAACTGGTATTCAAGGTGTGTCCTATTTTAAGGTGACCTTAAACTCCTATGTGTAAAAGAATTATGCTGAGTTTAAGCTTTTTCTTTTCCAGAGGTTGCTGAAGATAACTTAAGAAATTTCATTCAAATATTTCCATGTATATGTAACTGGCCATAGATAAGTGCATACATTAAGGTGACCTTAAACTCCCAGTAATAACACATTGTAAGTGTTGTCGTCACATTTCCTTTCCAGACAGTATCTCAAAAATGGCATGATGGATTAAATTCAAGTTTGCAATGTGGATGTAACTGGTGATCAGGGTGTGCCCTGTTTTAATGTGACCTTAAACTCCCACTAGTAATGTACTTACATTGATTTTAAGTTTTCCCGTTTCGAAGATAGTATGTTGAAAATGGTTTGATGGATTCTATTCAGTTTTGGCATGTGGTTGTAACTGGTATTCAAGGTGTGTTCTATTTTAAGGTGACCTTAAACTCCCATGTATAAAAGAATTATGTTGAGTGAAAGCTTTTTATTTTTCCAGAGGTTGCTGAAGATAACTTAAGAAATTTCATTCAAATATTTGCATGTAAATGGCCATAGATAAGTGCATACATTAAGGTGACCTTAAACTCCCAGTAATAACACATTGTCAGTGTTGTCATCACACTTCCTTTCCAGACAGTATCTCAAAAATGGCACGATGGATTGAATTCATATTTGGCATATGGATGTAACTCGTACTCAAGGTGTGCCCTGTTTTAAGGTGACCCTAAACTCCCACTAGTAACATACTTATATTGATTTTAAGTTTATCCATTTCCAGACAGTATCTCAAAAGCAGGTTGATGGATTCAATTCAAATTTGGCATGTGGTTGTAACTGGTATTCAAGGTGTGTTCTATTTTAAGGTGACCTTAAACTCCCATGTATAAAAGAATTATGTTGAGTTAAAGCTTTTTATTTTTCCAGAGGTTGCTGAAGATAACTTAAGAAATTTCATTCCAATTTTTACATGTATCTGTAACTCGCCATAGATAAGTGCCACATATTAAGGTGACCTTAAACTCCCAGAAATAACACATTGTCAGTGTCGTCGTCACACTTCCTTTCCAGACAGTATTGCAAAAATGGCATGATGGATTAAATTCATATTTGGCATATGGATGTAACTCGTAATCAAGGTGTGCCCTGTTTTAAGGTGACCTTAAACTCCCACTAGTAACATACTTGTATTGATTTTAAGTTTTTCCATTTCCAGACAGTATCTCAAAAGTAGGTTGATGGATTCAATTCAAATTTGGCATGTGGTTGTAACTGGTATTCAAGGTGTGTCCTATGTTAAGGTGACCATAAACTCCCATGAATAAAAGAATTATGTTGAGTTTTAAGTTTTTTTAAATTTTTACATAGAGTATACTGAAGATAATTTGAGAAATTTCATTTAAGTTTTGCATGTATATGTAACTGGCCATAGGTAAGTGGCATACATTAAGGTGACCTTAAGCTCCCAGTAATAACACATTTTGACTGTGACACTTTCCACACATTATCTCAAAAATGGCATGATGGATTAAATTCAAATTTGGCATGTGGTTGTAACTGGTATTCAAGGTGTGTCGTAACTTAAACTCCTATGTATAAAAGAATTATGCTTTTAAGCTTTTTATTTTTCCATTTTTGACTAAATTCAAATTTGGCATGTGGATGTAACTGATCCTCAAGATATGTCTTATTTTAAGGTGACCTTAAACTCCCACTAGTAACATGCTTATATTGATTTTAAGTTTTTCCGTTTCCAGACAGTATCTTGGACATTGGACAGACATTGACCTGTACATTGAATCAAGGCTATATTTTGCAACAAGGTACTTCTTAAGGATGGTCTGGATATGCAAAAATACTGCCAGTCAGCCAACTAATTTATGTTCAGCATAATTTTTGTCCCTTTGAATTTCATCCACTTCAGTCTTTAAACCAAAGCTGGTGACACAGTACAATTCTTCTGAATTCTTGTCATTAATAAAATCCTTGAATAGTCTTAAAATTCAGATGTGGTTTTATCATCATTAAATAATTAATTTCATGTGTCCGTTTGTTTTGGAACAAATAAATTTAGGAGAATTGTTAACCCAAAAACATGATTATAAATCACAAGATTACCAACACACCAAAAAGTCAGATACAAGCTTCAGTTGGGCCAATGTGACTCAAACTTTTAAAATAATATAAAGATATGCAATAAAAGTTTCGTAAGTGTCAAAAGAATTATGAAAATGTACAGGTCAACAGTTTGCTTTCTCATCAAAAAAGTATAATTTACAGTGAATCTGTCATTCATGAAGATTAGATATGTTCATGTTATGAATTTTAAAGGATAAATTCTTTAAAATACATTGTTCAGCTGAAAAATAAGGAGCTTGTACAAGTTGCAACTTGTACAGGTCCAAAATTTGTACATATTGCAACTTGTACAAGTCAACCTGTATGAGTTGCAACTTGTACAAGCTGTTTGTACAAGTGACAACTTGTACAGATTTCTCGAGAAGAACTTGTACAGAGGCTCCATTTCCTATTATATGCATATTTAGTAAAAACTAAGCTGTTACAAAAGCTAGAACAGCTTTCATTTATTGCTAATCTAAAACATAATTTAATTAAACTGTTATTACTTAGCATCACTTCTCTAGCAAAATTTACAAATCTTTTATGTAGCTGCATTTCTACTGGAATATCAGTTATAATAGGATACAATAACTTACAGTGTGTATTATATGGTACATTTACTAAACGTCTGATACATTTTCGCCATGTTACATAAAATCTGTTCAATCTTGACCTGAAAAATCCCATAAACAACAGCCATATAGTGGCATACAGTATGACTTAAACAAATTATATTTTACCCCTGTGTTGGTCATGTGAAAGTGACACAATTTGGTATTGCCATTTGATATGAAGTCATTTATATTCTTCTGTACATTATCAGCCTTTACATTATTTCCAATCAGGTTACCTAAATGACAAGTACTTGCTTCACAACATATTTTGTGAAAATTAAATAACAGATAGTCATTACAATACATCTGATTAGATGTTCCAAATTTCACAAGCTTTGTTTTACTAGGATTAAACTTGTTAAGTGTTCATTACCAAATTACTCTACAACTTTCAATAATAATTTAACTGATGTTAATGTTGGGTGATAACAAAGTTACATCATCAGCATAAGCCAATGCACCGCAAAAGGCATTCCCTGTCCAACAGCCATAACCTGGATCTTTAATTTAAGTAGTAGCTCATCAAAACAGACAGTTAACAGTATAGGTGAGAGTATCCCTCCTTGTTTCACACTTTTTTTACACAGAATTCAGGTGAAAAAGTGTTTTCCCATTTCACTCTTACTTTTTGCTGAGTGTATAACCTGATAAAAAATCTTACTGTTAAAGAACACATACCTCTCCTATTGAGGGTATTATAAAGTTTGATATAGTGTACAAGATCAAATGCTTGTGTTGCATCCAGCAACAAACAATATACATTACTGTTATTATTATTCTGATACTGTACAATTTCTTTTAAGGCAAAACTACATTGGACTGTGGAATGTTTATGTTTAAACCCAAATTCTAAATCACATGTATTGAGAACACTATTGTTTATGGGTAGTGTAATGTTGTCAAACAGTTTACCTAAACTACTACTTAAAGTTATAGGTTTACAGTTATGAGAATCCTTATAAGATATGCGCTTATTCTTAGTTATTGGAATTATAGTCCCAAGTCCCATATCTTCAGGTACGACCCCAAGGGTTAACATACATTGGAATAACAGTGATAACAATACAAATGACAATTGGGGAGCAATCAATAAAATGCCATATGCTTACCATCACTTTTGTTATTCTTCAGCTTCTGAATACTTTGGCATACATCGTCTATGGTAACTGTGTGTTTATTATAATATCTACCCCCAACACAGTTGTTTACAACATTTGTATCAATGATATTGCTTAAGGTTTTGATTTCTTCTTTATTATAGGGCACAGACTTGTATAACTTTTTGTTTTTATTGCGTTACCATAGCTTACCATGTGGAACCGAATGCTAATCTTGGGAGGCCGTAGCCTCAGATTGTACTCTCATGGAACTCATCTCAACTCTTCCTCCTTTTCTTGTTGGCCGCGTGATTTGGAAGCATTTGCTTTTTGCATTCATATTTTACAGTTTTTACGTATTGTTGGATGTTATAACTTGGCTATTTTACTTTATTAATAATATGGATTTTTCTGTGAAACTTCGGTTTTGACAGGATAAGTATTTCTTTACATTTTTGTGATTTGTGAGTTTTCTCGGTTCAGGCTTGCTTGTTTAGGCATTTTTATTGCAGTAAACATGTCCTCCAATACCCAAAGAACAAGCAAAGATAAACCTAGATCTTTGAAATGTCAGCATTTCTGTCTCCCATTTGATAATCACAATTATTGCCCTGGATGAACTGGATTTGCTGGGTGACAAGGACGTGGAGTCCTTTACTGGATCTGAGGCAGACCTTGAGGGTGCAGCTGACAATTTATTTGCTTCTCCACCACGTCCTCAGTCCCTGCGTTTCGAGTCATTGTCTCTTAAAACTCCAGCTAAAACTGTCCCTCCTACTCCAGGTACAGCTTTACAACAGAAAATTGAGTCCAAACTCGAGAGATCCTTGGGTTCTCAGTTTAACATCCAACTGCAACAGCAAATGGGGTTTTTCCAGGCTTCTATGCTTGAGGCCATGAAGTCTCTCTGAGACGAGTTTCAGTCTTTCAAAAAGACGTCTAAAGAAGTGGAGGTGGATCAGACCTCCACTTCAGCCTCTAAGCTTGGTACCAGTAAACAAACTGAGAATCTGGACCCAACCCCTCCGAGACCTCCTGCGAGAACTCAACCATCGTTAGGTCCAGATATTTGTCTCAGTCATCATCTTCAGAGGAGGATCAGTCCTCTGTACACATACAAAGGTCTTCCAAGCCCTCTAGGGCCCTTTCTGATCAAGACCAGCCTCAACACGATCCAAACCCACTTTTTTATAGGGAAGTAGCCATGGCTGATTTAACCTCTCAATATGCTGAGGAAGTGGAGACCTTTAGGCATATTCTTGATCTCCCTGACCCCAGGGAAACCATGGCCAGGTCTTCCACTTCTGTTCTGAGCCTGGATGACAAAAACGGGCAACAGGAGCTTAGGCCAAGAGGCCCTTCCTCTATAGCTCTCACAGCAAAGATGCCTTTGATAATTTTGAGCATGATTTTCTGGTCTCTAATTTACCTGGGGGTAAATATATTAAACCCCCTCCCTCCACCGCAAAGTGGTACAAGGTGGGACAGCCTTGTTATGAGGACAAAATCCAGGAGTTGAATACAGACTTTTTGAAGATCTGTATCTCTCCTAAACCCTCTGGAGCACCTATGGTCATGGTTCCCCTACAAGTTCTTAAGGAACTTGAGCACCAAGCTAGCATCAACTTTACAGCTACCTTTGCAAAGACTGCTTCCTCTTGTAACACTACTATGGAGACGTGTCAGGACAGTCTTAAGTCCACTTTCGAAAAGGTTAAAAGCCAGATTCAGAAGGATGCCAATCCTGAAAAGGCTGCCAGGCATGGCTATGAAAACGCCTGTGGCTATTTTGAAATATTGAATAAGAGAATCCTTATTAAACAGAGAGCTTTAGCTTGCCTAAGCAAATCCTTGGCCCATATTCTCCAGAGGGAGCTGTATACCATGGGCAACACTCGCCTGCTAAGACGCGAGGCTGAGATGGCACTCCTTCAACCACATCTAGGGGATTCGAGACGTCGAGAACTCAGGAATTCGCCCTTTTGGCCTACTCCTTTGTTCAAGTCTCAGCTAGTCAAGGATGGAGAAGACTTCCTCCTTAAAAAAGGCACCCCTAAAGAATCACAGGGTTTTGGACCCTATCAAAATATTCCCTTTCGTGGTCCCCACCACAATAAAAAAGAGGCTCCTTCATGAAATGCCCCTATGGGGTAGACTCCTCCCAAAGCAGTAACCAATCGTTTTCCTCAGGTAGGGGGAAATCGAACAACAGAGGCTTCAGAGGTCGTCTTCGACCCCATTCAAGGGGACGAGGCCATGGAAACCCCTCTCCCCAATGACTCCTTAAAAGCCTCCCTCAGTCCACGAGTAGGAGATCGCCTCGGTTCTTTCAGAAGAGACTGGCTAGCAAACAAATATTCAAACAACTTGTTAAACATTATCACCAATGGTTACGTTCTTCCATTCATCTCAAAACCAAATTTAGTCAGAGTTCCCCTGATTCAATCAGGATACAAGGCCCTTCAAAAAGACCAAGCTCTGGCCTCTTGTATCCAGTCTCTTCTGTCAAAGAATGCAATAAAAACGGTGGAAAATGTAAAATCTCTCAGGTTTTATAGTCGCCTGTTTCTAGTCCCACCAAAGGTGGAGGCCAGTAATAGACCTAAGCAGGCTCAACACCTTCCAGTCCCCAAACTCCAACAAACAACCACAGAGGATTTAAAAAGTTTATTATATATAAATTCATTAATACAGTAAATTATTGCATAGACTATCTCATAATAATATTTACATTTCCTTTATAAGATTACACAATGTAAAATACAAGTATATATAAAAGTTACAATTCCATTAAAAGTTATAAAAATTTTGACTAGATTAGCATGAACTGTGACCTCCCTCGAGGTCACCTGTTGACCCCATAGGTCAATATTCAATTCACAGTTATTCTTCATTACTTGACCTCTGAAGGTCAAGGTTGTGATGCCAAGGTCAGTATTCAGTTTACAGTTATTATTATCTCCTGCCCGGCTCGCCGGCGGGAGATTATAATTTGCACCATGTGTGTGCGTACGTGCGTGCGTGCGTGAGTGCGTGCGTGCGTGTACTGTAACATATTGAAGTTTCACAACTGTTGCTCAATGCACAAGTGAGTAGTGGCTACTTTATTGCTACTTTTAGTGAAAATGTGAAAAATCACAAATATCTCGCAAACCGTAAGAGATAGAGCAATTTCGAGCGAATTTTTGAGCCACAGGGTGGTACAACAATGTCCTATGCTAAGGGGATTGCTGAACTTTGGCCTACTTTTGAGTGAGTAATAACACTTTTACCTAATGTAATTATATGGCTTATAACTCTCAAACTATTGCATTTAGAGTATTTTGTTGCAATATGTTGTTCAGCTACTTTCTCCACAGCTACAACATGGTCAGTAGTTTGGAAGTGTATATCTCCATAGCTAAGTGAGTAATAGCTACTTTGTCAATTTTTAATGATAACCATAATGAGTAAATGGCTTATATCTTCAAAAGTATTGCAGCTACACAATTTCTCTCAAATATGTTGTTCATCTACTTTTTTGTGAACTGTAACATATTGAAGTTTCACAACTGTTGCTCAATGTACAAGTGAGTAATGGCTACTTTATTGCTACTTTTAGTGAAAATGTGAAAAATCACAAATATCTCGCAAACCGTAAGAGATAGAGCAATTTTGAGCGAATTTTTGACCCACCGGGTGGTACAACAATGTCCTATGCTAAGGGGATTGGTGAACTTTGGCCTACTTTTGAGTGAGTAATAGCACTTTTACCTAATATAATTATATGGCTTATAACTCTCAAACTATTGCATTTAGAGTATTTTGTTGCAATATGTTGTTCGGCTACTTTCTCCACAGCTACAACATGGTCAGTAGTTTGGAAGTGTATCTCCATAGCTAAGTGAGTAATAGCTACTTTGTCAATTTTTAATGATAACCATAATGAGTAAATGGCTTATATCTTCAAAAGTATTGCAGCTACACAATTTCTCTCAAATATGTTGTTCATCTACTTTTTTGTGAACTGTAACATATTGAAGTTTCACAACTGTTGCTCAATGTACAAGTGAGTAATGGCTACTTTTTTTATTGCGAAAAATACACTTACCATTTCCTGACCATAGCTATTTGTTGGTGCCATCCAACTCACTGGCCAACGTTGAGAAACGTTTATAAGCTACCTTAAGAAGCCAGTGAGTGAGTGTGGAATAGGAAGCCCCCCAATGGTCATGTGACCATGCCAATAGGCGCCATTCATTGTTTTTGTTGGCCATCATTGAGTGTGGATGTGTTTGGAATAGTTCGTCTTTTTTTCTGGAATTTCTTGAATTATTTAACTTTATCTTTTTCTGTAGTGAGGCATATGTTTTTACAATGTCTTCACAGGATAAAATTAAAAAAGGACAGAGGAAAAGTGCTTTTTGTGGCCATTTTATGGCGGATTGGGATGACCACCATTATTGTCCCAAGTGTCTTGATGACTTGAAGGGTGACGATTCCTGTGTTACTAGTTCTTCTAATGATTGCTCTGTGTGTGCAGCTTTTTCTGAAGATCAGAGGAAGAAAATCAAAAACAGGAACAGGTATAAAAGTAAGAAGGATCATAGTTCTGAAGATTCTAGTAAAGAAGTCGCCATTGATGATTCGTTATTGGATGATGACGATTCTTCAGTCGTTATTGCTTCACAAAGATCTGGGCCTCAGAAAGGTAGATCTTTAGAAGAAAAGCTGGACAGATTTTTTACAGAATTTGCAGATTTTTCACAAAGATTGAAGAATCTTGAGGATAAAGACTCTGAAACTGTCGGCAGTCACCATATCTCCGACAGGGACAGTGTACATGTTGCCAGGCAACCCTTGGCGAATGATAAACTTCAATCAGCCCGATCTTCCTCTTCGGGACGTTTGGAGAGAAGGTCGGCCACTATTACAAGGGCTGAAGCTGAACAACAATCCGGGGTTTCTCACAGATCTGAAGATACCGGATTCAATCTTGGAAGGAAAAGATCTTTATCTCAATCCTCAGATGAACTGGATCCGGATTTAGAACAGGGTGAAATCCGAAGCAAAGAAGAAGAATTTCCAGCTTATGCTGACACTTTAGAAACTATTAAGAAATGGTTGGATTTACAAGTGTCGGGTGGATTCTTTGGTTCCTCCTTCTGTGTTTTCAGGTAGAGACCAAGTAAAGAAATCTGTGCAACAATCTATGGCTTTGCCCCCGGCTCAGCCATTAGTAGAATTATGGAAGTTCAAGGAGTTTTCTGCTTTAGGGAGTAATGATGTTGATGACAATGATCCAAACGGCAATTTTTGAATTTTCCAAAAACCTCAAATGAAGTTCTACCAAATGTCTCCTCAGTCGTTTTCTTTAACAGCACCAAGACTTCAAGATGCTTTTAAGAATATCGCTTCTCCTCCTTATCAAACTCCAACTTCAGTTTCCACTCCTATGAAACACTATTTGGCTTGGGAAACAGTGTCTAGGGAGACGATTCAGATCTTAAATCATGTGTTTTGGTTCAAATCTGCTATTGAAAAAGCCACAAATGAGATGTTTACAGAGGTAGATAAACTCAAGGAGTCTGTGGTTCAGGAAGACATTCAGCAAAGCATGAATTTTATACAGAATTGTCTCCATTTGCAGTCTACAACCATGGGTTGTCTATGTAAAGCTTTAGATGATGTCTTGGCCACGTCTATGAGAATGGCCTCTAATCTTTCGCTCAACAGAAGGGATAATTTCCTGAAGCTCTGTCACAAGGATGTTACTGACAAGGACATTTCTAAGTTAAGGAATGCTTCTCTAACTGAAAAGGAGTTATTTAACTCTAAGGTTCTTTCTGAGGTTGAACAAAACTTCATTCAGTGGAGCCAGATAAAGCGGGAGCCGGTTTATAAGAAGCAAAGAACTGACAACTATGGTTCCCGTTATTCTGATTCTAAGAAGGATTCCTCGCAGAACAGGTACCAGAATGCTGCCTTCCAGAATTTTCGTCCCCAGTCTAAACAGGGAGATCAAAATAAGAGACAATCTAGCAGTTACAACTCCACCAGAGGCTCTTCCCGAGGGGGTAGGGGCAGGAGGAAGTGACTACATGGAGGTGAGTCCAAAATATCCTGGCGCCCGTTTACAAAGTTATTGGAAAGTGTGGGAAAACTTCAAGGTTCATCCGAGGGTAGTTCTTGTTTTAAAGCAAGGGTATTGTCTTCCATTCAAACAAAAACCTCCTTTGACCTGGTTTCCAACAATCAAAAGCAGTTATTCGGCTCCAGTAAAACAAAAAGCTTTGCTGGAGGCGGTTCAACAAATGGTTCAGAAACAGACAGTGGTTCCGGTTCAAAACAAGAACTCTCTTGGATTCTACAGTCGTTTGTTTCTGGTTCCAAAACCAGAAAACAAATGGCGACCAGTAATAGATCTCAGTGTGGTAAATACATTCTTACATGTTCCCACCGTCAAAATGGAAACTGCAGAAGTCATTCGGGCTTCTCTTCGGACAGACGAGTGGGTGGCTTCCATAGATCTTACCGATGCTTATTTTCATGTACCCATACACCAAAAGTTTCAAAAGTATCTACGTTTCCATGTTCAGGGTCAGGCTTATCAGTTCAGAGCCCTACCCTTCGGGATTGCGACTGCTCCATTGGAGTTCACTCGAGTAGTGAAAGAGGTCAAATTCATAGCACTTTCACAAGGGGTTCGAATCCATCAGTATTTGGACGATTGGCTGGTGAGGGCCAAGGATCCGGATTCTTGTGCTCGGGACGTTCAGAAATTGATCAATCTAGTCGAAAAGTTGGGTTGGATTGTCAATTTGAAAAAATCGGAACTCAAACCAACTCAAAATCTCGAGTTTCTGGGTTATCGGTTCAACCTTCAAGAAGGTTTGGTCTACCCAAATCAAAAGAAAGTGGACAAACTAAAAATTCTGGCAGTTTCCATTTTGCAAGGTCACTCTACTACTCCAAGGAGGCTCATGTCACTAATTGGGGTCATGGCTGCCATATGGAAAAACAGTTCCTTTGGGTCGAATCCATATGAGACCGTTTCACTGGTTTCTGAAGACCAACTGGCAGTTTCCCCAGTCCTTGGACAAGGTAGTCCCAATTTCTCAGCTGATAAAGGACCATCTGGCCTGGTGGATGGATCCTCAGAACTTACTCAAGGGTTCGAATCTGCATCAGAAAGAACACAATGTGCTGATGTTCACAGATGCATCAGAGAAGGGTTGGGGGGCCCATTTGAGCAATTGTACTATAAGTGGGTTCTGGCAAAAAATCAGAAAGAAACTTGCATATCAATATTTTGGAGCTGAAAGCTGTTTTTCTAGCCCTGAAACATTTTCAAGGACAATTAAGGCAAAAAATAGTGTTGGTTTCTTCAGACAACTCAACTGTGGTCTCCTACATCAACAAGAAAGGAGACACTCACTCCTTTGAAATGTGTGCTTTGATGTGGAGAATTCTGGCATGGTCCAATGCCAGGGAGATCCATATCAGAGCCAGACATATCCCAGGGAATCTCAATGTAATAGCAGATTCCCTGTCAAGGAGGGACAAGGCCATTCAGACAGAATGGTCTTTACATCCTCAGGTTTTTCAAGAAATTTGCCAAGTTTGGCGCAAGCCAATGGTGGATCTGTTTGCCAACCAGCTTGAATGCCAAGCTTCCAACCTACGTATCTCCTGTCCCAGACGACAAGGCCTGGCAGATAGATGCATTGAACATCTCTTGGGAGGCTCTGGACGCCTATGCTTTTTGTCCAGTAGCCATCCTGCCCCAGTTAGTTCAGAAAATGATCACCTACAGGTGCAGGGTCATTGCCATAGCACCAGGGTGGCCAGGGATGCCTTGGTTTTGGGATCTGGTGGAGTTGTCAGCCAAGATTCCACTGAGGCTTCCTCAAGTGCACAATCTTCTGAAGCAACCCTTCAGTCTCAGATTCCACAAGAATCTGGAATATCTGAATCTCCATGCGTGGTATCTGGACTCCTACAAGAAGGTCAAGGAGGATTCTCTGTTGAGGTGGCAGATAGAATTAAGGCACCTCAGAGAGAATCCTCAAGGCGAGTGTATGATTCAAGGTGGGCCATATTTCAAAAGTGGGCCCAGGAGAATCAGGTGGATGTCACAAAACCAACTATTCCTCAAATAGCTGATTTTTTGAATCATCTTTTCACTGATAAGAATTTGAAACCCAGAACTATTGCTGGTTACAGAACTTCAGTAGCAGATGGGTTAGGCTCTGTAGGTCAAATGGTTTCTCAAAGTTTGGATTTGAATCGTTTGATTGCTAGTTTTCATAGGGACAGACCTTCAGCAAATAGGTCTATTCCTAACTGGGATTTGTCTTTGGTCCTACTTGCCCTCACTCGGGCTCCTTTTGAACCTTTGGGTAAAGTTGATCTTAAGATTTTGACTTTTAAGACAGTTTTCTTATTGGCTTTGGCTTCTGGTAAGAGGCGTAGTGAAATCCATGCTTGGACTTTTGACTCCTTCAGTAGGAAAAGGGATTGGTCAGAAGTTACTTTTTCACCTTCAACTGCTTTCATAGCTAAAAATCAGTTGGCTTCTGAGGGACCTTTGGCTATTCAACCTGTAGTTATCCCTGCTTTGAAACCCACATTAGATCCATCTTTGGTGCAAGATAAATCTCTTTGTCCAGTGAGATCTTTGAGATATTACCTTGATAAGACAAAAAATCTCAGGAAGGGCAAGAAACTTCTTTTTGTAGCTATTAAGGAGGGCTACTCAAAAGATATCTCGAAGGCTACTATATCTTCTTGGATTAAGCAGTCTATCATTTTGGCTTACCAAAAATCTGATCAGGAGGTTCAGAATGTTTCCCAGGTCAAGGCACATGAGGTTAGAGCTTTGGCTGCCTCTTTGGCTTTTAAGGGAGGAGTTGCTCTAGATGAGATTATGGCTTCCTGTTTTTGGAGAAGCCATTCAACCTTCACAAATTTTTATCTGAAAGATTTGTGTTGGCATAATGGTGATGTGATGAAAATTGGGCCTGTGGTTACGGCTCAACATATTGTAAATTATTAAAAGGTAATGTCATTATTAATATTTATATTATTATAATGTCATTGTTTGGAATTATGTTATTATGAAGCCTGTATTTGTATTGGCTTCTTATATGTGGCTTCTTGTGTTTTCAGATCTGTTCTGAGGTGGTTGTACAGCTGTAAATAGTCCGTTTGTTAGCTGTTAGTTTGCTGTTTGATGAGTTTAGAGGTGGTGGTGTGAACAGTATCAACAGATGCAGTATGGCTTCCACAGCATTACTCAGCAGCCCGGCTTCCTTGTCTTTGAGGTGAGTCTGAGTATGAATGTCTGTATGCTTGTAGTGTCTTTTATTTACTGTTCATTTGGTTGTTACTAGGTCTTTATATTCTAGTACTGCCCGCCATCCATGAAGGCTGTATTCAGCTATGGTCAGGAAATGGTAAGTGTATTTTTCGCAATAAAATTGAAAAATTTTGTTATAATTTTAATTTTTATTAGATAAATACTTACCATTTCCTGACCAGGATAGTCCCCCCTCCCTGCCTCCCCGCAGATTCAGTACTAGGTTACTAGGGGTGAGCTTTGCAACAAAAACAATGAATGGCGCCTATTGGCGTGGTTACATGACCATTGGGGGGCTTCCTATTCCACACTCACTCACTGGCTTCTTAAGGTAGCTTATAAACGTTTCTCAACGTTGGCCAGTGAGTTGGATGGCACCAACAAATAGCTATGGTCAGGAAATGGTAAGTATTTATCTAATAAAATTTTTCAAATTGCTACTTTTAGTGAAAATGTGAAAAATCACAAATATCTCGCAAACCGTAAGAGATAGAGCAATTTTTGACCCACAGGGTGGTACAACAATGTCCTATGCTAAGGGGATTGGTGAACTTTGGCCTACTTTTGAGTGAGTAATAGCACTTTTACCTAATGTAATTATATGGCTTATAACTCTCAAACTATTGCATTTAGAGTATTTTGTTGCAATATGTTGTTCAGCTACTTTCTCCACAGCTACAACATGGTCAGTAGTTTGGAAGTGTATCTCCATAGCTAAGTGAGTAATAGCTACTTTGTCAATTTTTAATGATAACCATAATGAGTAAATGGCTTATATCTTCAAAAGTATTGCAGCTACATAATTTCTCTCAAATATGTTGTTCATCTACTTTTTGGTGAACTGTAACATATTGAAGTTTCACAACTGTTGCTCAATGTACAAGTGAGTAATGGCTACTTTATTGCTACTTTTAGTGAAAATGTGAAAAATCACAAATATCTCGCAAACCGTAAGAGAGAGAGCAATTTCAAACGAATTTTTGACCCACCGGGTGGTACAACAATGTCCTATGCTAAGGGGATTGCTGAACTTTGGCCTACTTTTGAGTGAGTAATAGCACTTTTACTTAATATAATTATATGGCTTATAACTCTCAAACTATTGCATTTAGAGTATTTTGTTGCAATATGTTGTTCAGCTACTTTCTCCACAGCTACAACATGGTCAGTAGTTTGGAAGTGTATCTCCATAGCTAAGCGAGTAATAGCTACTTTGTCAATTTTTAATGACAACCATAATGAGTAAATGGCTTATATCTTCAAAAGTATTGCAGCTACACAATTTCTCTCAAATATGTTGTTCATCTACTTTTTTGTGAACTGTAACATATTGAAGTTTCACAACTGTTGCTCAATGTACAAGTGAGTAATGGCTACTTTATTGCTACTTTTAGTGAAAATGTGAAAAATCACAAATATCTCACAAACCATAAGAGCAAAATGAGTAAATGCTAATTATCTGTAAAAGTATTGCAGATACCCAATTTTTATAAAATAACTCCTCTACTTTTGGGAGAGCTTTCACATGGTGAAGTTTCAGACCCGTAGATAATTACTCGCCTACTCAAAATGAGTAAATGCGAATTATCTCTTAAAAGTATTGCAGATAGCCAATTTTTCTCAAATAACTCATTCATCTACTTTTGGGAGAGCTTTCACATGGTGAAGTTTCAGACCTATAGCTAATTATTCACCTACTCAAAATGAGTAAATGCTAATTATCTCTAAAAGTATTGCGAATACCCAATTTTTATCAAATAACTCATTCATCTACTTTTGGGAGAGCTTTCACATGGTGAAGTTTCAGACCCATAGCTAATTACTCACCTGCTCAAAATGAGTACATGCGAATTATCTCTAAAAGTATTGCAGATGGCCAATTTTTCTCAAATAACTCATTCATCTAGTTTGGGGAGAGCTTTCACATGGCGAAGTTTCAGACCCGTAGATAATTACTCACCTACTCAAAATGAGTAAGTGCAAATTATCTCTTAAAAGTATTGCAGATAGTCAAGTTTTCTCGAATAACTCATTGACTTACTTTTGGAAGAGCTTTCACATGGTGAAGTTTCAGAGCCATAGCTAATTACTCACCTACTCAAAATGAGTAAATGCGAATTATCTCTGAGTATTGCGGATAGCCAATTTTTCTCAAATAACTCATTCACCTACTTTTGGGAGAGCTTTCACTTGGTGAAGTTTCAGACCCGTAGCTAATTATTCACCTCAAAATGGGTAATGCTAATTATCTCTAAAACTATTGTGGATACCCAATTTTTATCAAATAACTCATTCATCTATTTTTGAGAGAGCTTTCGCATGGTGAAGTTTCGGACCCGTAGATAATTACTCACCTACTCAAAATGAGTAAATGCGAATTATCTCTTAAAAGTATTGCAGATAGCCAATTTTTCTCAAATAACTCATTCACCTACTTTTGGAAGAGCTTTCACATGGTGAAATTTCAGACCCATAGCTAATTACTCACCTACTCAAAATGAGTAAATGCGAATTATCTCTAAAACTATTGTGGATACCCAATTTTTATCAAATAACTCATCTATTTTTGAGAGAGCTTTCGCATGGTGAAGTTTCGGACCCGTAGATAATTACTCACCTACTCAAAATGAGTAAATGCGAATTATCTCTTAAAAGTATTGCCAATTTTTCTCAAATAACTCATTCACCTACTTTTGGAAGAGCTTTCACTTGGTGAAGTTTCAGACCTCAGTTTCCTCGCCGCCGCCGCCTCATTATGGTCTCCCTTGAATATCTCCCTTATTATTAAAAGTTTTCAAACCATATTTGGCAGTTATATACCTTAGGCGTGGGAAAATTTTTCTGCATGCTTAAATTTGACCTTTATGAAGGTCACATGATCCAAAACTATTTTTTAAAGTACACCCCCCCCCCCCCCCCCCCGTTATCAGAGTTCAGGAAAAACTACTTGCTACAGAGCCTTATAATTTGACACACCTGTTCATACTATCGAAAACGCGAGCTGATTAGATTTTGGGAGCAATCCCTTGAAAAATGTCTCATTCATGAGTGATTTTCTGACACCTTCCAATCTGAAAGCCTTAAATTTAGGCCAACCCCCCTATTATCTTCTTAAGTATTGCATTTAGAGCTATAAAATGTACTGGGAGGTAATAGGAAACCATATGTGGAGAGTCTAAATAGCCGGTCAGTTTTACCCCACGGCCCCCCTTATGGGTCAAACTGGGGTCATAGAATAGCTGATTTTGAGTTTTTGCCTTATATCTCCTTTATTATTGCTTTTATAGCTTCAGAATGTATTAAGAGGTATTGGGAAAGCATACATGGAGAGTCTAAATAGCTGGTCAGTTTTACCCCCCGACCCCCCCTTATGGGTCAAACTGGGGTCATAAAATAGCCGATTTTGAGTTTTTGCCTTTATCTCCTTTATTGTTGCTTTTATAGCTTCAGAATGTATTAAGAGGTATTGGGAAAGCATATGTGGAGAATCTAAATAGCCGGTCAGTTTTATCCCCCGACCCCCCTTTATGGGTCAAACTAGGGTCATAAAATAGTTGCTTTGGAGTTTTGCCTTATATCTCCTTTATTGTTGCTTTTAGACCTTCAGAATGTATTAAGAGGTATTGGGAAAGCATATATGGAGAGTCTAAATAGCCGGTCAGTTTTACCCCCCGACCCCCCTTATGGGTCAAACTGGGGTCATAAAATAGCCGATTTTGAGTTTTTGCCTTTATCTCCTTTATTGTTGCTTTTATAGCTTCAGAATGTATTAAGAGGTATTGGGAAAGCATATGTGGAGAATCTAAATAGCCGGTCAGTTTTATCCCCCGACCCCCCTTTATGGGTCAAACTAGGGTCATAAAATAGTTGCTTTGGAGTTTTGCCTTATATCTCCTTTATTGTTGCTTTTAGACCTTCAGAATGTATTAAGAGGTATTGGGAAAGCATATGTGGAGAGTCTAAATAGCCGGTCAGTTTTACCCCCCGACCCTCCCTTATGGGCCAAACTGGGGTCATAAATAGCTGCTTTGGAGTTTTTGCCTTATATCTCCTTTATTGTTGCTTTTATAGCTTCAGAATGTATTAAGAGGTATTGGGAAAGCATACGGTTCAGCTTTGTGCATTCTTAGCTTTACAGCATGCTTATTAAAACAACAAAGCATTTTAAACTTTAAGGGACGCTTCGCTTTTGTTAGCAAAAGCATTCCTCTAGTTATTCACCTACTTAGAATGAGTAAATGTGAAGTATCTCTAAAAGTAAGGGGAAATATTTCATTTTTGCCCACTTTTGGCGGCCATCTTAGATTTTAGCGGAAAATGAAAAATTGTGAATATTTCGGAAAAGGTATTTCTTCCCCTTTAATGCTCGGCGGGTGATACACACCGCGGCAGTGGTCTTGTTTATACTCATCTCTGTACTGCATGCTCTTGGACCATTTAACTAAAAGCTGAACTTCATTCTCTTGAAAGAACACGTCCCCCATGTAAAGTGCCTTGCAATGTCAAATTCAACTATTGCATGTGGAGCAAGATTGGACAGACGGAAGAAGCCGAAGAACGCAGTTAACAAGACAGATTTGTAGACCTCTGTATCTGGAAACCGCTGACACAAAGCCACCATACGTTTCAATGTGTTAAAATCTATAATGTTTCTCCTAGTAATAGCCATGGGTCTGTGCAACTTCAAGACTTTCACAAAATACCTAATTTTATTACGCTACAATAGCTTACCATGTGGGACTCAATGCTGTTCTCGGATGGCCACAAGGCATCATGGTCAACGTCAGACATTTATAGTTGGCCGTAGCCACAAGTTGTCGTCATGTGATAACTTCTGACCAATCACCCTACTTTCTTGTTGGTCATGTTGAACTGGTAGCTTTCTGTAAATTATGCAGACATTTTCATTTATATCTCAGCTTTTACGTATTGTTGGAGGATTATTTTTGGTTATTTCTTTTATTATATAACATGGATTATTCTGTAAAATTTCTGTTTTGACAGGATAATTATATTTCTTATTTTTGCGTGTTTTGAGTTTTCCTCGGTTCAGGCTTTTTTACATCTACGTCTTTTATTGCGTTTAAAATGTCCACCCATCAAACGAATGAAGACAAACCGAGAGCTCAAAAATGCCGTCATTTACACAACTATTGCCCTACCTGTAGGGAATCTGGTAAGGGTGATGACCCCTGTGTCACCTTTGAAGTGCCCTGTGTTCAGATGCAGACCTTGAGAGTGCTGCAGACAATTTATTTACCTCACCCCCCCGTCCTCAGCCCTTATCCTTCAGTTCTTTGTCGCTCAAAACTCCAGCCAAAGCTGTCCAGCCAAACCTGGTACATCTTCTCGTACTGCTGTTAATCTGGACCTACCCCCTGCGAGACATAGAACTACCATTCAGACCGAGGATATGGATGTGGACTATGGTCCAGCAATTCCTCCACGTCTCGGATCTGATCCTCATAATGCATCGGATCAGAATGTTAGTGCATCCGAGGAACCTTCTAAGAAGGTCTCGGGTAGATCTAAAAACACTGTCATTCTCGCAGTAGGCATGGGGTTGAACCCAGGTCTGCCTCGTATCAATCCAATGAGGAATCTGATGAATCTCGGATCCCATCTACTAAACCTAAAAAACACTCTGATAAGAGTAAACATAAAACCAGGTCCAGATATGTCTCATCTTCCTCAGAGGAGGATCAGTCCTCTGTAGCCAGACACAGGTCTTCTAAGCCCTCTGGGGCTCAGCCCTCAGGGGCTGTTTCTGATCAAGACCAACCTCAACATGATCCAGACCCCCCTTATTATAGGGAAGTAGCTCTATCTGACATTCCCTCATAGTACGCTGAAGAGGTTGACACTTTTAGGCGCATTCTTTCCCTCCCTGACCCCAGGGAGTCTATACCTAGGTCCTCAACTTCAGTCATGGGTCTGGACGATTAGAAAGGCCATCAAGAGCTCAGACCTAGAGGTCCTTCCTCTATACTTCCACTTAGCTCAGTTATCAAAGACGCCTTTGATAAATTTGAACATGACTTTAAGGCCGCTAATTTACCCGAGGGTAAATATATCAAACCTCCTCCTTCCACTTCTAAGTGGTACAGGGTGGGACAGCCCTGTTATCAGGACAGATTTCCGGAGTTGAATACGGATTTTGCCAAAATCTGTATTACTCCTAAACCCCCTGGGGCTCCTTTGGGCAAGGTTCCCCTAGAATTGGAACACCAAGCTGGGCAAAATATCTCCACGCTCAACTTCACTGCTGCCTTTGCCAAAACTTCATCTTCTTGCAATGCTTCCCTTGAGAAGTGTCAACATAGCATTAAATCAATCAAGAAGGTTAAGACTCAGATCCAGAAAGGTGCCAATCCTGAGAAAGCAGTAAAGCGTGGCTATGAACAAGCCTGTGAGTACTTAGATTTTTGGAATAAGAAGGTTCTTATCCAACACAGGGCTCTTACATGCCTCAGCAAATCCCTAGCCTATATACTCCAGAGGGAACTATATTCTATGGGTAACACTGGCTTGCTTAGGCGCGAAGCCAAAATGACCCTCTTGCAACCACAATTAGTGGAAACGAGACGCCAAGAACTCAGGAACTCGCTCTTTTGGCACTCCTCCTTGTTCAAGTCTCAACTCGTGAAGGAGGGGGAAGACTTCCTCCAAAAAAAGGCACCTCTAAATACTCTCAGGGTTTCACACCCTATCAGAATAAGCCCTTTCGTGGTCCCCACAACAAGAGAAGAGGCTCCTACAGGAAACGCCCCTATGGGGGCAACTCCTCACAAAGCAGTAACCAATTGTTTTCCTCAGGTAGGGGGAACTCGTCCTTTTGGGACCCCTCTTTGTTCCAGTCTCAACTTGTGAAGGAAGGTGAAGACTTCCTCCTCAAAAAAGGCACCTCTAAAGACTCTCAGGGTTTCGGACCCTATAAGCCCTTTCGTGGACCCCACAAGAAAAGAGGCTCCTACAGGAAACGCCCCTATGGGGGCAACTCCTCACAAAGCAGTAACCAATCGTTTTCCTCAGGAAGGGGGAAACCGAACTTCAGAGGCTCCAGGGGTCGTTTTTGACCCCACCATAGGGGGCGGGGACGTGGAAACCCCTCTCCCCAATGACTCCTTAAAAGCCTCCCTCAGTCCACCAGTAGGAGGTCGCCTCCGTTCTTTCAGAAGAGACTGGCAAACAAACAAATGTTCTTCAAACGTGTTGAACATTATCACCAATGGTCACGTACTGCCATTCCTTTCAAAGCCAAATTTGGTCAGATTCCCTCTGATTCTGTCAGAGTACAAGACCCGTAAAAAAGACCAAGCACTGGCCACTTGTATCCAGTCTCTTCTGTCAAAGAACGCAATCGAAAGGGTGGAAAATGTAAAATCTCTCGGGTTTTACAGTCACCTGTTCCTAGTACCCAGATCTAGATCTGTCGGACGCTTACCTGCACATCCCCATCCATCCAAACTCAAGGAAATACCTAAGGTTTTGCTACAAGTCTCAGGTGTTCCAGTTCACCTCCCTCCCATTCGGACTAGCCACAGCCCCCCAGGTTTACACTGATTGTAAAGGAAGTGAAGTTAATGGCACTCTGCAGAGGACTCAGACTTCACCAATACCTGGACGACTGGCTGATCAGGTCCCAGTCTCAGGAGGAAGCCCAAGTGAACACTCAGGCGGTGGTAGAGCTAACCCAGTCCTTGCGTTGGATAAAAAATCAGGAAAAATCAGAACTGAAACCTACTCAGGTGTTTTCGTTTGTGGGCTACGAATACCATCTAGATTCAGCCCTTGTAAAACCCACTCAAGAGAGATGGCTCAAACTTCAGGATTTGATCCTACGACTCAAGTCAAAACGTGTTTTGACTGCAAGATGTTTGATTTCGCTAATTGGGTTGCTTGCCTCAATGGAGAAAATGGTCCCGGAGGGACGCCTTCACATGAGACCCTTTCAGTTTCATCTCAAGGAGCACTGGAGATATCCTTAGTCGCTGGACAGCCTCCTTCCTTGGACAGAAGCCATTGCAGCCCACTTAGACTGGTGGCAAAATCCCTCAAACGTGATGAAAGGTGCAGACCTTCATCCCAAAGACCACAGTATCCAACTCTTTACAGACGCCTCAAACGAAGGTTGGGGCGCTCACTTAGATCAAAATTCTACAAAGGGTCTGTGGTCAGACTAGGAAAAAAGGCTACACATAAGTGTCCTAGAATTGAAGGCGGTCTCCCTGGCCCTTCGAAGCTTCAAGGACCAGTGCCAGAACCAAACAGTGCTAGTTGCAATGGACAACTCAACAGTGGTAGCCTACATAAACAAACAAGGAGGAACTCACTCAGCAGAGATGTGCGCTCTCCTGTGGAAGATCATGACCCAGTGCCATCACTAACACATAACATTGAAAGCCAGACACATTCCAGGGTGCCTGAATGTGATGGCCGGCCTTCTGTCCAGGTCAAACCAAGTGCAGTAAACAGAGTGGTCACTGCATCCGCAGGTGTTCAAACAGATCTGCCAAAAGTGGTTCAAACCTCATGTAGACTTATTTGCCACTCATCTGAACCACAAACTTCCACTGTACGTATCTCCTGTCCCAGACCCAAAGGCTTGGTACATAGATGCTCTGAACATAAACTGGACGGGTCTCACTGGCTATGCTCTCCTTCACAGGGTGATCCAAAAAATCAGGCAATGCTATTGCCTGATCATCGTAGTAGCCCCAGGCTGGCCAGGGATGCCCTGGTTTTTTTTTTTTTTGGACCAAGTGCAGCTCTCTACAGAGATCCCACTGCAACTTCCAGTGTCGACAACTCTTCTCAAAGAGTCCCACAATTATGTGTTCCACAGCAATCCACAGCATCTCAACCTCCACGCCTGGTGTCTAGGAGTGGACAGCTCCAAGAACAAGGCTTTCTCTGTGGAGGTGGCAGAGAGAATTGCTGCACCTCAGAGGTCATCAACAAGAACCATCTACAAGTCAAAGTGGGCCTTATTTGAGAAATGGTGCAGAGAAAATTCGGTGGACTTCTCCACTCCATCTGTGAAACAAGTCTCAGACTTTTTCATGTACCTGTACCAAGATCTAAACAGGCGCCCCTCGACCATCGATGGTTACAGGACGGCCATTGTTGACACTTTGGGCCCAACGGGCCACCATATTGCACAAAGTTCAGACCTTCATTAGGTTACTCTCCAGCTTTCACAAACATTGTCCCAAAAGTTCCAGGAATCTTCCTAAGTGGAACCTTTCCGTTGTTCTTAATGAGCTCACAAAAGCACCCTTTGAGCCTTTGAAAGACACAGACCTCAAACATCTTACTCTCAAAACTGCTTTCTTGCTAGCTTTGGCCTCCGGCAAGCGCCGCAGTGAAATCCATGCCTGGGTTGCAAACAAAGTATCTAATCTAGGCCAATGGGAAAGGTTGCCTTGTTCCCTTCTTCTGACTTCATAGCCAAAAACCAACTAGCAAGAGAAGGTTCTCAAAGTGTGTCTCTGGTGACTATTTCTGCTTTGACTACCATTGTAGATAGACAATTCAAAGAAGACAGGACCCTGTGTCTGGTGCGGGCCCTGAGGTACTATTTGGATCGAACCAAAGACCTGAAAGCGCATGACATCCGGGCCTTCACGGCCTCTAAGGCCTTTTACAGTGGGGTATCGGTGGACCAAATCATGCAAGCCTGTCACTGGAAAGCTCACAATACATTTACAAATTTTTACCTAAAAGACCTTACTTGGTCAGACAATGACAACAATATGTATCTGGGACCAGTGGTGGCGGCACAACAAGTCCTAGATCCTTCCCCTCAAACCAGTTGTCCTCGGAAAGAAAAAGGGGGGGGGGGGGGGCACATCCGCTACAACCAAGTCTTCAGGAGTCTAATCCCAGGATCTAGGTATACTTTTACCTTCAAGATGTTACGGGTAAGGTCATTTTGTTTTTAGTTTATCAAATATAATATGTATTAAGGACTTATTAAAGTTGTCATTAATCTCATATTCGGTGGCAAAAATTTTATGAGAATTCCAACCATTGGGCTGGTTTGTCACTTGTGAAGGGCCCCTAAGGACCCTTAGACCTCTAAGTGAGCACTGCTGCACTTCCGTCCTATATTACTTCAAATCTAAGAAAAATTGACATATCTTCCAGTCTTAGCTGTAATCACACCACCGGGCGGTTGGATTCAGCCCCACATGGTAAGCTATTGTAGCGTAATAAAATTGAAAATTTTAATTACTTAAATGTAGGTTTTATAATCTACAAGCTTACCATGTGGGACTGAGAAGAGTCCCACCCTGCCTCCCCGCTGTTTACAGCTGAGGGGTAGGTTAAAAAAATTTCAACGAGAAAGTAGGGCGATTGGTCAGAAGTTATCACGTGATGACAACTTGAGGCTACGGCCAACTATAAATGTCTATTTTTCTTAGACGTTGGCCATGATGCCTTGTGGCCATCCGAGAACCGCATTGAGTCCCACATGGTAAGCTTGTAGCTTATAAAAGCTACATTTAAGTCATTAAAATTTTCAATTTTAGGGTGTTCCCAAGACCCATAATACAAATCAAACACTATTGACATAGCCCTAATGGCTGAAATGTGGTTATTAATCATGTTTACAGACACATCATTTTCAACTAAAAATTCCAAATATGACAATGCAGCTGATACAGACACATTTGACAATTTGACATTGGCCAACAGGCGAAAGGCCACAAAGGACCTAAATAGCATGTTATAACATTTGACAGTTCTTGGTCGAAAGGCAGACTTGGCTCATACTGAGGCCTTTCTGGCATATTCTGTCAAGGCATCATTATCTGAAAATACAAAGTATAGCATCTGCAGCAACAGTATCATAAATTATAATCAACATCAAGCATGCTCACATTAACCGGAAGCCACACAGGGTTTTCAATAAACTGTTGCAATTGCATGACATTTTGCTGGGAAAATTTCCATCTGGATAACAATCAGCCATTGTGTTATTTCTGCCTAATACATGTTCATATTGCAGATCCACATCTGCCAAAGCTGAGATATACCATATTTTTATTGCGTTAATACATACTATCCAATGGACAATTGCTTTACCGGTAGGCGCGACCGGTGCCGCCAAACGCCAGAAAAAGACGTCCTGTATATAATACCGGCAGGACCGGTCAGTAGTGTGCATTCGCTAGGTGGCGCATCATACTTGCTTCCTGTCTAGACAGAGTGACGTCAGTGCATCTTTTTCGTTTGGTGCGTGTAGTGTGTAGATGTGTTTTTGAAGTTATCTCCAAGTTTGAAGAAAAGATGGATTATTCTACGAATTTAAAGCTTATTTTCATCTGAAAATATATATATTGTGTTACTTACATACCATGGCCTCTCCAGGACTTAAAAGAGGCAATATCCAGCATTTTACAGCCAGTTTTTGAAGATTTTCGCTGTGCTTGTCGTCGAGACGAAGCCATGGGTGAGAGCTCGTTTGTCGTCCCTGCAGCATTCCTTCTGCTAAATGAAGTGTATATTTGCCACGGTTCACCCACCATTTACTTCTACATAGTCGAGTAACACTGCGTGTATGTCGACCAGAAGAAATTAGAAGAATAAGAAGAATGTATCGTCTGATGTCACTTCCAGCTTATGCTTGTCACGTGACACAGACCTGGTCACGCGACACAGACCTCATCACGTGATACACATTAAACAATGGAGGAATCGTGTTTTCAACAGAAGTTTTCATGAGAAGAAGACGACCATTTATTACTCAACACCCATTTTACTGGGTAGAAGAAATCCAGCCAACTTGTCTGTTGGCCTGAAGAAATTAGATGACTAGTGGCCACAGAAATCTGCGAGTTTTTGAAGTGCCGGTCATGTGACTTCACAGATCTCTATACAACTACCGGCAAGCAGATCCCCAAGTGGGATTGGTTCAGCTGTCAAGAAGTGATGAGTTTTACCGGTACTAGTTCTGTTCAGACTACCGGTGGGGACCCCTAGTGATGAGTTTGCAGGTTCCAGTCTGTTCAGACTACCGGTGGGGTACCCTGCTAGCTAGCAAGAAGTGATGGCTGTTTTACTGGTACCAGTTCTGTTCAGACTACCGGTGGGGACCCCCACTGATGAGTTTTGCCAGTACCGGTGGGGTCTCCTGCTAGCCCTATTAAATCTACCTTGGTACAGGTGCTGAGGCAGGTCCAGAGCAAGAAGAGAACTGGAACTACCGGGAACCGGTCATAGAGGGTTGACCTACCAGAAGTTGCTGTGACCATAGAGACCCTTACCTCCCCAGTGCAGATTTTTGGACCGGTACCAGTCCTGTTCAGGCTACCTGTAGGGTCTCTAGCCATCCAGTGATGAGGGTTACCAGCGCCAGTTCTGCTCAGACTGCTGGTTGTGGTCACACAGAGGTCCAGCAAGGGCTACCGGTTACAGAGGTTTACTGTAAAGATTTGTCGGTTACAGAGAAATCTGCTATTCTCACCATTACTGGCAAGGAGAAGGCAGCTACAGTGAACAAGTCCAGTGAGGATGGCAGATCTACCGGTTACAGAATATTGCTGGTTAGAGAACTACCGGTTACAGAGAATTGCCGGTTACTGAGAAATCTGCTGTTCCCATTTTTACTGGCCAGAAACCAGCTTCAAATCTAGTGCTGACAACAGGTTCACCGGTTACAGAGGTTTCCCGGTTACAGAGAATTGCTGGTGACAAGTTAGTTGGACAGGAAGTTTCTTCAGAAAAATTCCTTTAACCAACCGGTTATAGAGCCTACCGACCGGGTGCCGGCTTAACACAACCTTCAGTGACAGTTGCTTCACAAGAAACTGAGAGATACTGGTGAAGTAACCAGACTGAACCTGGAACACCAGGCTACTGGACTGGCAGATCTACCAAGGAATTAACTAATGGTGCAGACCTGTACTGCCCCAATTCTTTGGTTGCAGAAAACTTTGGTTACAGAGAGGCACAATCCTACAGGTTTGACCGGTTACAAAGATTGTTGGTTGCAGAGAAAAGCTGCTGAATCCACCACTGTGGACAGGCAGAAGGCAGTTTCATATGAGTCTATCCCTGCTAAGAAGTTCAATTCACCCAGTTAAAGTACCAGTCAACCTCCCCTTATCAGACCTCACACCTATTAGACTGGCCATCCAGTTTGCCTTTTTACCCAGCCTGTGACCAGTGTCAGCTGACACAAGGGGGCCTGAGTTTGCAAGCTCAGTTTTCCCCTCAAGATTATAACCCATTTTGCCAGTTTTCAAAACTCAAGCAATGCGAAAAACATCTGTTAATTAGACCAGGGCTCACCGATGTTATAAATGGCTATTAGTGTTTCTTCCTATGTGGATCAGTGAGGTCAAGCCTGTCACCAGTGTTGACACTGTTTTCTGGCTCAACCTGCCTGCTCAAACTTGGGCCGCCCTAGGGGCCAGCCCAAGTTCATAAGAAATCTCCCAGGAAGGCTACACCCGCACCTTCAGGAAACGACCGGCTTGACCAGGTCTCCAGGCAGGAGAAGTGGCCCAGTACCTTGAATCATTCAGATTGGGAAACATCGGGAACCATATTAACTTCTCTTCAGCAAGGGGAGTGGATAACTTCAAGGTTTCCTACTCCGTCACCCCATTCTACTAACAAGGAAGTACCCGAGTTTTTCATGTCCAGGGTCTTCCCCACCAGTTCAATCACTCCCCTTGGGTCTGTTCACAGTACAATGGGAGTCTTCTCTCGGTGGTGGCGAAGGGGGTCTAACTATGGCATTACAAAGTACCACAATCCACCAGTACGACTGGTTGGTCAAAGCCAGTTCCCACCAAGCCTGTCTCCAACATACACAGTCTCTAGGAGCTCAGTGTCAGGAGTAAGTTTGAATTGTAAACATGAAAAAATTAGAACTGGACCTCGAGCAAGTCCTCGACTTAGTAGGCTTCCAGTTAGCTTGGAAAAGCGTACGGTCAGACCCGCGCTAGAGCATTGATAGACCTTAAATGCTTATCCAGAAACTTCTCCCCGGACCTACAGGCCCGGTCTGGCAGCTGATGCCTCAGATAGGGTTACTGACAGCCATGGAGAAGCAAGTGCACCTAGGTCACCTCCACATGAGGCTGATAAAGTGGCACTAGAAGAACAGCTGGAGGGTACCAGAATCACTGGAAAAGGTGACCCCGGTTCCCTCCTCCCCCATCCTAAATGGTGGCTGCAGGAAGACAATGTGCTTCAGGGTCAACCATTACACCCACTAAATATGCTCTTCAGTCCTTACAGATGCATCAAAGAAGGATGGGGTGCTCACTTAGGGGAACACACTGTAAGGGGAACCTGGTCACTTCCAGAAGCAAGTTACACAACTATCTGGAACTAAGGTGGTCGTTTGGCCCTTAAAGAATTCCAAGACCCCTGGTTGAACAATATTGCTGTCATGGCTACAGACAACACAATGGTGGTTGCCTGTAGTAAGGAAGAAGGGGGAAAGAAGTCGGGCCCTCATTGTGCCCTACTATGGAGAATCCTGACTGGTATTCCAGGAAACAGGTGACTCTAGCCCGACACATTCCAGGCGGCTGAATATCATAGCAGACAAGCTACCCAGCCTCAGCCAAATCAGGCAGGAGACAGAAGGGTACCTCCTGTCAGAGTTTTTCCAAGCAATATGCTCCTGGTGGCACCAGCCCTAAGTGGGCCTGTTTTTGCCACCTGGCTCAACAACAAACTGCCACAAACTTGTATCACCGGGGCCAGACCCCCAATATGGACAATGATGCAATCAGTCTGTCATGAGAGGATCTGGGCCCATATGCCTTCCCACTGGTAGCCATCTTGGGCAAGTGGTGAAGTAGCAGGACTACCCATGCCGGGGAATCATTGATTGCTCCAATGTGGCCCAACATACCTGGTTCTGGGATCTCTTGATCATGTCAAGTCAGATTCCTTGGTACCTGCCCAACCTGCTCTCTCAACCATTCAATCAGACTCCTCACAGGAATCTGTCAAAATTAGATCTGCGTGCATGGCTCCTAGAGCCTCAGCAGTGGCAGCAGGAATTGAGGCTCCTCAAGAGGATCAACCAGATCAGTCATTGCTGACAACTGGGTAATTCACCAATAAATTTTAGCATGATAAGAATCTTGCTTGTCTCTTGGACAGTTCACAGAGACAGAGACAACGTCGGTATACGCTTCGGCAACCAGGCACTGGTATCTGACCATAGGCCTACAGGTTTCCTGACTTAAAGTCAACCTAGGCCAGAGGGAATTTTCTTATCATTTATGAGTTCACCTAAGTCCCTAGTAACTTACCATCCGACCAAGTGGTAGTTAATCAGCAATTGTCCATTGGATAGGATGTATTATCGCAATAAAATAAGTAAATTAAATTTTTATAAGTTAATACCCTATCCAATGGACAGGCAAGGCCCTCCCAACTGACCCCGCTACCAGCTTACTAGGGGTCTAAATCTGTTTAGACAACGAAAAAGATGCACTGGCGTCACTCTGTCTAGACAGGAAGCAAGTATGATGCGCCACCTAGCGAATGCACACTACTGACCGGTCCTGCCGGTATTATATACAGGACGTCTTTTTCTGGCGTTTGGCAGGCCGGTCTGCGCTGACCGGTAAAGCAATTGTCCATTGGATAGGGTATTAACTTATAAAAATTTAATTTACTTATTAAATTTGCAAATTGCGAGCACATGCCCCTAGGAATGCATCCCTGGCTTTGCCAGCATTTAACACTTTGACCACAGCGTCATTGTCACATTTAATCAGAATTCTAGTACCAGACCAGAAACGAACAAATAAACGCAAGGCCATGACAATATTGACCATTTCCCGGTGGACAATATCCAGATTTGCAAATCCACGTTCTATGGGGAGATGGTACACATCTCCCCATCTACCCCCGAAACCCATCAAACAGGCGTCAAGTTCCAAAATGGACTGTGACTTGCCATGAGCATATATGGAAACCCCATTGTACAAAGGCAAGAATCTGTCAAAACCAATTTAGGTCTTTCAGAAAGTCATGATCTAACTGGACCCTAACTGGGTTACTGACGTTACGTAACGTCGTCAGCATCCTATTCAGGAAGTACCTGGCTGGTTTGATGCATTTATGTACATACAGTAACGTGCCAAGGAGTGACTGGAGCTGACGTTTAGTACACAACTTCCTTCCTCTCCATTCCTTGATCATTTGTTTTATGACCTCCAACTTTTAAGGCGGTATTGCTACGGTACCTTGCACTGTGTCAATTAATATGCTGAGGCAAACTGCTCTGGTCGTGGGTACAACCAATTTCTTTTCATTGACCGTCAGACCTAATTGCGTCATTACGTCAAGTAACGCGTCAAAAGATTTACGCGCAACGCTAGGCCTGCCGTATCCCAAAAAATTGTCAATATAATTAAGCGTCCCTGAAAGGGTGCTTATTTGGTTTCGCGTCAGTTTCCTCGCTGCCGCCGCCGCATTATGGTCTCCCTTGAATATCTCCCTTATTATTGCAAGCTTTTAAACCATATTTGGCAGTTATATACCTTAGGCATGGGAAAATTTTTCCACATGCTTAAATTTGACCTTTCATCTTTATCAAGGTCACATGATCAAAAAATAGTTTTTTTCGGGTACACCCGCCCGTCATCGCAGTTCAGGAAAATCTACTGACCGCAGAGGCTTGTAACTTCATACACATGTTTATACTATCAAAAACGTGAGTTGATTAGATTTTGGGAGCAATCTGATGAAAATTGACCGATTTATAAGTGATTTTCTCACAGGTACCAATCAGAAAGCTTAAAATTCATGTGAACCCCCCTATTATCTTCTTAAGTATTGCATTTAGAGCCATAAAATGTATTGGGAGGTAGTAGGAAACCATATGTGGAGAGTCTAGAAAGCAAGTCAAATTTTCCCCCCTGACCCCCTGTAGGGGTCAAACTGGGATCATAAAATAGCCAATTTCATCTTTTCCCCTTATATCTCCTTTATTCTTGCTTCTAGAGCTTGAGAATGTATTAAGAGGTATTGGGAAACCATATGTGAAGAGTCTAGATAGCCGGTCATATTTACCCCCAGACCCTCCCTTATGGGTCAAACTGGGGTCATAAAATAGCCGATTTTGTGTTTTTGCCATTTATCTCCTTTATTCTTGCTTTTAGAGCTTTAGAATGTATTAAGAGGTATTGGGAAACCATATGTGAAGAGTCTAGATAGCTGGTCAGATTTACCCCCAGACCCCCCCTTATGGGTCAAACTGGGGTAATAAAATAGCCAATTTTGTGTTTTTGCCTTATATCTCCTTTATTCTTGCTTTTACAGTTTTAGAATGTATTAAGAGGTATTGGGAAACCTTATGTAATGAGTCTAGACAGCCGGTCAGATTTACCCCTGTATCCCCCCTTATGGGCCAAACTGGGGTCATAAAATAGTCAATTTTGTGTTTTGGCCTTTTATCTCCTTTATTCTTGCTTTTACAGCTTTAGAATGTATTAAGAGGTATTGGGAAACCATTTGTGAAGAGTCTGGATAGCTGGTCAGATTTACCCCCGGAACCCCCCTTATGGGTCAAACTGGGGGCCATAAAATAGCTGATTTTGTGTTTTTGCCTTATATCTCCTTTATTCTTGCTTTTAGAGTTTAGAATGTATTAAGAGGTATTGGGAAACCTTGTGTGAAGAGTCTAGGTAGCTGGTCAGACTTACCCCCAGATCCCCCCTTACGGGTCAAACTAGGGTTATAAAATAGCCGATTATGTGTTTTTGCCTTTTATCTCCTTTATTCTTGCTTTTAGAGCTTCAGAAGTATTAAGAGGTATTGGGAAACCATATGTGAAGAGTCTAGATAGCTGGTCAGATTTACCCCCGGACCCCCCCTTATGGGTCAAACTGGGGTCATAAAATAGCCGATTTTGTGTTTTTGCCTCTTATCTCCTTTATTCTTGCTTTTAGAGTTTTAGAATGTATTAAGAGGTATTGGGAAACCTTATTTGAAGAGTTTAGATAGCTGGTCAGATTTACCCCCGGATCGCCCCTTATGGGTCAAACTGGGGTTATAAAATAGCCGATTTTGTGTTTTTGCCTTTTATCTCTTTTATTCTTTTAGAGTTTTAGAATGTATTGAGAGGTATTGGGAAACCTTAATGCATGAACTTCCACACTGTCTGCTTAACTTTCACTTCTTCTCTCAGCACTGCATGTTTTTATTTTCAAAAAACCTTTTTCTACTGTATATTATATTGCAGTGAACCTTTTTGGGACGCTTAGTTTTTGTTAGCAAAAACATTTTTCTAGTTTATGACGTTGACGTCACGGTGACGCATGACATGACGCACTACATCGCTGGTTCTCTGGAAAAAATTGGCTTCCGTGCCGACTGCTGAACGGAATTCTTGTATCAGTGAATGTGACGCCCCAGTTGACGCCCAAAAGGTCATAATATCATGCGGGTCTACATTCAAGTGCCTAAAGGCCCTGCTGACATCTACTTTAAAAATGTGTGCCCCTTTCACAATTTTGACCAGTTCTTGCGTCAGATCATCAATAGTCGCGAACATCAACTTAAAGTCAAATCCCATATAGCCATTTTTCTCCACTCCAGCATTGACTGACTCCCCCCTAGGCCAACTTAAGTCCAAAATTACTCTTCTGTTATCCAAATTTGGCTTGTTTCGTGTCATGAATGGGGAGTAATGAAGATTTTTGATGGGAGATTTTGCAAATGGGCCTATAATCGCCCCAATTTTTTTTTTGTTCCTCTATGTATTTAGACACATGTTCTGGAAATTCTACTGCTGACTTGTGATTTTCTTTATCATGTTTAAGGGGACAAGTTCTATTAAATCCCAAAGGAAAACCAAATTTCAAACATTCCAATAGCTGTTTGTCCCAGTAGCCTTCCAACAATGATTCCCAAATGTGAATATACATCTCGGAAGGAACAGGAACGCACGCACCCAAGTAATTGTTTTTTAACTTCATTATGCAACTCTATTTGGATCTTTGCATTTTATAGTGGACATTTTATCATCACTTGGTATGATCGAGTCAGTGAGTGGTATAAATCCGAACTTGACCTTTGATTGTTGACACCAAAGGTCATATGCAACGCACTGTGTTGGACTGGTGAATTTACTCTGATCATTAAAAATAATCGAGCTGATAAACTCGTCATTATCAGTATTTCTAATATCAAATATCAACTTCTGTTGGGTATTTGATGTGTCACAATCATTGTCACCTATTTCCGTGTCAAATAAGCGCATGCTCTTGTGCAAGTGAACATAATCACCATTATTGGCCACCTTGTGTGGACTGGACCTCAATGCTGTGAATGGCCATTGTGGTGTGAAAGAACGCGCCCTCCTTATTTTTTGTTTCTGTTTTATTGTCACTCTCAATGACTTCATTGTTAGGAGTGTGGCAGTAAGCTTTCACATGTGCATTGTTGGTGCCTGTATCAAGATTTCTGGCCCAAAATGTGCGACTTTTGTTATGGGTGAGGACCTTTTTCCTGCCCTTAACGACCTCAGCATAAGATCTAGCCATACCTTCTTGTCCACTGGCTTTGAATATTTTGACAGATTGTTCAATGGGATGAACCAAAAGGCTGGAATTTTTGGTATAGAATGAACGGCAACACTGTTTGAAAGGGGGGGCAGAGCCTCCCCCGACATGACCTTGACCCTTTTACTGGCCAATTTGACCATTTGACGTGTCTTGGACTTATGGCATGTTTTAAGATCAATTTTGTCACCCACAATATCACTAGATTCATCACTGCTGCCCATCCCTTGATTCTTGGAAGGACAGCAACTTATTCGTTTTTTGCATTGGTTTTTTACTGAATATACAATCTTTTTCAGCATGCCCCAAATACCGACCCTGTGACAGACAAAATGAAAACAAATGCTTGTGCATTTTTCCATTAACCTCATGATCATTATTATATGCACAGGATCCACTCTGAAATTGCTTGCAGTGCCAAGGTTTCTGTAATTTTTCGTTCTTGACCCAAGCCTTACCCCCACTGATGTGTTTTTGAGCGTGTGCTCTTCGTATTCGGTCAATGCAAGCTGTGTCTTCCCCATTGGAACCACCCCTCTCAAATTCACACAGCAACACAGCATGGGCTGCCTTAGCGCCCTGCCACGAAAAATCTGCGGCATCCTCCATTAACTCCCCCATATACTGTATCATTTTTTCCCTTTTCTTGTGGTCTGGCTCCTCCAACACATTTTTACAGAAACCCTGTACCCATTGTGACATTGTTAACTGATCATAAGATACTCTGGATCTAGTAACCCCACCCAATATTGCCTCATGTGGCCATGCAACTTTATGTTTCACTAAAACTTCTACAGTTCCACCACGTTTTGATTTAATTTTGCCCAAAGTACCTGCAATTTCACTATGCTGTTCTAACTCCCTAATTCTTTTTTCAACCTGATACTGGATTTTGGCAGATTTTCCTAAATTTTAACTATCAAAGCTGTGAAATGTCTCTTAGAAAAGTTACTTAACTTCTTGCTGCTGGTTTTGCTGTTGTGTTCCTTGTCTCTGTGGGGCTCCTGCGTTATTCTGTCCTCCACCTTGTCCAATCGCCGATTCACCTTCTGAAGTTGGTCCAGTATCTGTCTTTGAATCTCCTCTTGCACTCCGTGAGTGCTGCTGTCTGGTGGCATCTTGGAGGTGCTGGGAATAACGTGAGAGTCCTTCTCTGTTTCAGACCCAGCAGCATCCACACCCATATCATTGCTGTTATTATATCCCCAGACGAAAGTCGGGGATATATTGGATTCAGGTCCGTCGCGCCGCCGCCGCCGCCGCCGCCGCAGAAATTTCCTTGTGGACGCGATAACTCAAAAACAAATTAATATTTTTTTTTCAAACTTGGTACACATGTTAAGGGTGCCCAAAGGAAGATCCCTATTTTAAGGTGACCTTAAACTCCCAGTAAAAAAGAACTTATGGCCACCTTAAGGTCAGAAATTGCACTTTTGGCCACTTAGAGCCCTGTAGGTCACAAACTATGATGCTCAGCTGGCTGAAATTTTACCTGACAACACATTAATATGTTCTTAGTACATGTGCCGAAAATCATGACTTTAAGTTGAGGAGAAAATTGTGTTTGAGGCCCATAAATACCCCCACTTAGGGATTTTTTGCTATACTTTACACATATTTTGCCCTATAATTTGGAAGTGATAATTCTGATGAGTCTCAAACTGCGCTAGGTATAACTTTAATATGTAATCCTTGTCTGTAGAAAATTTTAGGGCTGTAGGTTTACCCAAAGGGGTCAACTTAAGGTCTCAAAAGTGCCCACAGAGACCCAATTTATGCACTTTTTGCCACTTTCAAGCACTGTAGCTTTCAAACTATGTCTCTCATCTAAGTTAAATATCATCTGGGAATATATCTATGTGTTTTCTTATATGTGCCCCAACATTTAGGCCTTTAATAGACAGTTAACCTGTGTATCAGGACCATAAACACCCACCCGAGTGACCTTTATAAGACATTTTTCACATCTTTTTCCCTGTAACTTGGAAATGGTAAGTCTGAGAAGTTTCAAACTGTATTAGATATATATTCTGTGTGTAATCTTAGTATGTAACAGATTTTAAGTCTGAAGCTTTAATTTTGAAGGTCAAATTGAGGTCTCTAAAAGGCTCCCAAAGACCCAATATTTGGACTTTTTGCTACTTTTAAGCCCTGTGACTGTCAAACTATGTGACTGATAGAGCTCAAATCCTATCTGAGAAGATATTAGTATGTTATTTTTATATGTGCCAAAAATTAAGGCTTTAAGAAGACATTTAACCTGTGTATGAGGACCATAAATCCCCACCCGAGTGACCATTTTTAGACATTTTTCACATATTTTTCCCTGTAACTTGGAAATGGTAAGTCTAAGAAGTTTCAAACTGTATTAGATGCATAGTCTATGTGTAATCTTAGTATGTGACAAATTTTAAGTCTGAAGCTTTAATTTGAAGGCCACATTTAGGTCTCTAGAAGGCCCCATAAAGACCCAGTATTTGGACTTTTTGCCAATTTTAAGGCCTGTGACTGTTAAACTATGTGACTGATAGAGCTGAAATCTCATCTGGGAATACATTATTATGTTTTTTTTACATGTGCCAAAAATCAAGGCTTCAAGTAGACATTTAACCTGTGTATGAGGACCTTAAACACCCACCTGAGTGACCCTTTTAAGACATTTTTCACATATTTTGCTCTGTAACTTGGAAATGGTAAGTCTGAGAAGTTTCAAACTTTATTAGATACATATTCTATGTGTAATCTTAGTATGTAACAAATTTTAAGTCTGAAGCTTTAATTTGAAAGCCACATCGAGATCTCTAAAAGGCCCACAATGACCCAATATTTGGACTTTTTACCACCTTTAAGCCCTGTAACTGTTAAACTATGTGATTGATGGAGCTGAAATCCCATCTGGGAATGCATTATTATGTCCTTTTTACATATGCCGAAAATCAAGGTTTTTAGTAGACATTTAACCTGTGTATGAGGGCCATAGACACTCGCCCAAGTGCCTTTTTTGACATTTTTTCCGTATTTTGCCCTGTTATTTGGAAATGCTTAGTGTGACAAGTCTTAAACTGTATTATATATAATTTTTGTTTGTTATGTATGTCCCCCAAAAAGTTTCAGATCTGTAGTTTAATTGCTAAGGTCTCTTTAACAATTGTAAAATGCCCACAGAAACCCAATTTATGGATATTATGCCACTTTAAAGCCCAGTAACTGTCAAACTATGTGGGTTATAGAGCTGAAATCTTTGAATTTTTAAAAGGAAATGCCTGTCTATTTAAATTTTGAATATTAATAATGTTATGGCTATCTTAGTCTTTTAAGAACTTATTTTTGTGTGTTATACCTCTGCTTGCTGAGTTTTTCACTTTTTAAAATGAAACTGGTTAAACATATTCAAGTAGACAAAATGGACACTTTAAGTGAGCTTTAAGTCCCAATATTAATGAAATTATATCCTTATGTAGTAAAACTAGGGGATTTTTAACCCTCAACTAGCCCAGTTTTATTCAACTTGCCTCAGTTAATTTTGGCACAGCTCCTACAGTTATGAACTCATTTCAGTTGATAATCACATACTTAAAATTCTCAATTCTTTTTCTATTTGAGTACCCCTTTTATATAGATTGTTTGTTTACCATTTATGCTCAACCCACATCCCCCACCCGGATTCCCCCCACCCACCTCTGGGACCTCCAGCTATATTGAGTGACACTAAATAAACAAAGGTATTTAGTGATATCAGATGAGAAACAAAGAACTCAATGGGGTTGCAGATCTTGTGTAATAGTGAGAGAGGTGTGGAGAAGGGGAGAGGGGTGGGGGTGGGAGGTGGTGGGCTTCATTACATATAACACAAAGGGGAGTCAGAACTGAGATTGTGTCACATATTTAGGTTGCATATATATGGACCACATATATAGGTATAGAGGAAATGAATAACTGAAAACAATTTGCAAATTCTAAAAATAACATAATAAAATAATAATATAAATAATTTTTTTTTAAATAATATTTTATTTCTGAACAAATATAGAAACAGATATGCGCTTTTGGGATTATGAATTTTAGAATGGACATTGAATCATCAATCATTTAAATACTTTGAAGGAAGATTGAAAAATATGATGAGTTGAGTTAAAAATAATATTTTATTTGTCAACAAATATAGAAACAGATATGCTCTTTTGGGATTATTATTTTAGAATGGACATTCAATCATCAATCATTTAAATACTTTGAAAATAGGTTTAGAGTTATCATTGCAGGAAGATTGAAAATATAATTTGAGGTATGTATTCGGCGTCTGGGGATACACCATCTTCCTTGGGGAGATATAAACAGAGTAGATTGATGTGCTGAAGTTCATATAATAATGGGTAATTATGTTTTAAAAAATTCCCGATCAAAACCTGTGGCGTGAGTGATGACCTGTCTGGGGATATGTTGGCGCCGAGTTGGCCCAATCTAGTTCACATTACTATACAGTTCAGTTTTATTGCGCTACAATAGCTTACCCTGTGGGACTGATTGCTGTTCTAAGAAAAAACATCTAAGAAAAATAGACATTTATAGTTGGCCGTAGCCTCAGGTTGTCGTCTCGCGGTACACTCTGAGATTCGTCTCCTTTTTCTTGTTGGCCACGTGATTATATGTTTTTTATTTTGGAAGGAAAAGATCTCAATTTTACAAGAATATACTTGTCGCTGGATATTGAAACTACATCAGTTTCCTTATTTTAATACATAGAATCATAATTTGGTGACTTTTCATAGATCAGATAAGTATTTTTAGCATATTTTACAACTGAAGTCCACTTCTAGGTTCAAGTTGTAAAGAAACATCAACTCATGTATGTGGCTGTTTTTCAGGATATATATATGTATATATGCCTGTAGAAATAAATATTTAACCCCTACCTGCTTTATTCCTTGTTCATTTTAAGGGTTAAAATAATATATATAATTAAATATATAAGCACAAAACGAGTCTTTGAATTAAATAGTCGGAAACAACTTCCGTCTTTGTCTAGACGGCAATTGCTTGCAAACTAATGCACGACTCATGCATGTAGTTTATATACAGGAATATATGCCTGTTGAAATCAAATAAGATAAATTTGTTAATGGTTTATCCCCGTTTTTCTACAGTATTTGTCCATTTTAAGGGTTAAAATTATGATATAAAGCACGAAACTAACTTGGGGAATCCTTGGGGAAACCCCTGTGATGATGTCACGTCTAGACAGCATGTGCTGACAGACGCGTGTATGTAGTTTCTTATACAGTATGTTTACCTATTAAATAAAATGAAATAAAATATTTTACCCCTTCTTTCCTGTATTATTATAGCATATCCTCCACCATAGTACATCTCCCTGGCGGGCACTAATTTTTGGATCTCGACCTGATACGTCCCTGGACTTTCCCTTTTTGACCTCAAGCGCATTAGAGGATGTTACATCAATTTTGCGCTATATAAATGTTTCTATTCTATTCTATTCTATTCTATTGTTGACCATTTAAAATGTTAATACTTAAATAAAACAGGAATTGAATCCTTGCTCAAATCGTCTAGACAGTACGTGTTTTTCAAACTAAGGTAACCTTGGTTTGGTATTATTTTAAGTGATCCAATTTTATAATATAAGAAATATAATATATTTTGCATTTTAGGTTCTATGTTATTTAATAAAAATTCTGTGTAATTATTGCTTTCCTTATCTCACAACTAGCCCTACCTGCAGTGAGGCGGGTGGGGCAGATGACCTTGTGTCACTCTTGATTTAAATAAATCCAGTTGTGTAGTTCTCTTCAAGAACTGGTAAAGGAAAGCTTACATGGAAATTATAATATCCAACTTCTTCTAAGCCTGGGTGGATCAGTTAGTTCCCTGCTTGAATCTGAAGCCAGATCCGAACTTAGTTCATCCGAGTTCTTTTTAACCATCCGAGAATCGGATGCATTATTCCCAAGTTCTATCCATGATGGTTTTGATGCTAGGATTTTCATTGCATCTAGATCCGATGCTCAGATCTAACATCCGACGATCGGAGGTCTGCAGCTACCATCATATGCTCGGATGATCGGGCGTTTACAACTACGTTCCGATACTCGGATGATTGGATCTTAAATCTTATGTTTGGATGATGGTTCCAGATCAGAACTCCGAATAATCCTAACACACACTTGGACTAATAGTACACACGCCTGGTAATAAATATCACTTATTGGAGGCTTCGGTGCAAGTCCAAAGTCCTCAAGCCCAAGAGGGCTTCTTCTAAACAAGGTCCTTCATTCAGCCCGGACACTGTATTTTATAGGGAAGTAGGTTGCCTGACTTAACCCTAACCATATTCCGAGGACATTGAAACATGGAATCTCCCTCACCCCAGGGAATTTATGCCTAGGTCATCCACAGTCTGGACTCTGAATGATTTAGCAGGCCAACAGGAACTTAGGCAAAAGGGCCCTTCAGCCATGCTCCCATTCGGTCCTCAACTAAAGATGCTTTGTTAAATTTTAACAGGTCTTTTAGGCTGCTAATTTCCCTGAAAATAATGTAAACCCCTGGTTTTACTAGTGGGTACATTTGGGACAACCTTGTTTTGAAGACAAATTACAAGTTTTCAATCTGTATCTCCCTAGGGGCCTCTTTGGGTAAGCCCCCCGCTCCCCCTTCTGGTCATCAAGAGTTGAGCTTCAGGCTGCTCTTCACTAGGTTTTTTTGAATGCAACCTGGTTATGGATATCTGTTAAGACAGTAGCAAGGCTACTACCAGACTGGTTAAACTCAATTTCATGGTGCATATAAGTAGTCAGAAGGGGTATGGGGAATTCAGGTGAGATACCGGATCTTAAGAACTGAAAGTTCCCCATTCTCAACTAGTTCCTCATCAGGCACCTGTAATAACACTTAGGGTTTAGGCCCTATCAAATCAGCCCTTTCACATTCCCCACAATCTAGAGGCTCCTACAGGAAACACCCCAATGGGGGTCATTCCATTCCAAGCAGTATCCATCGTTTTCCCCAGGTAGGTGGAAATCGAATAGCAGAGGCTCCAAGGTCATTTTCGACCCCACTCCCCATGAGGGCATGACCCCCCACCCCCCCCCCCACCCCACCCCCACCCCACCCCCACCCCAATGACTCCTCCAAAGCCTCCCTCAGTCCACCAGTAGGAAGTCGCCTTCATTCTTTCAGAAGAGACTGGCAAACAAGCAACTGTTCATCCAACGCGTTAAACAATTTCACCAATGGCTACATCCTGTCATTCTTTTCAAAACTAAGTTTGGTCAGATTCGCTCTGATTCAGTCAGAATACAAGGCCCTCCAAAGGATCAAGCTCTGGCCTCTTGTATCCAATCTTTTCTGTCAAAGAACGCAATAGAAAGGGTGGAAAATGTAAAATCTCTCGGGTTTTACAGTCACCTGTTTCTAGTCCCTAAGCCTCACTAAGGTTGAGGCCAGTAATAGACTTAAGCAGGCTGATCTTCAAATGGAATCTCCAGAGTCCATCGGGACCTCCCTGATTCCAGGGGAATGGGTATCGTTGATAGACCTATCGGACACTTACCTTCACATCCCCATCCACCCAAACTCAAGGAAATACCTAAGGTTTTGCCACAGGTCCCAGGTGTTCCAGTTCACCTCCCTCCCTTTCGGACTAGCCACAGCCACCCAGGTCTTTACAATGATTGTAAAGGAAGTGAAGCTAATGGCCCTCTCCAGAGGACTCAGACTTCACCAATACCTGGACGACTGGCTGATCAGATCTCAGTTTCAGGAGGAAGCCCAAGTGAACACTCAGGCAGTGGTAGACCTAACCCAGTCCTTGGGTTGGATAATAAATCAGAAAAAAATCAGATCTGAAACCTACTCAGGTGTTTTCGTTCGTGGGCTACGAATATCATCTAGATTCAGCCCTTGTAAAACCCACTCAAGAGAGATAGCTCAAACTTTAGGATTTGATCCTACGACTCAAGTCAAAACATGTCTTGACTGCAAGATGTTTGATGTCGCTAATTGGGTTGAAACGGAGAAAATGGTCCCGGAGGGACGCCTCCACATGAGGCCCTTTCAGTTTCATCTCAAGGAGCACCGGAGATTTCCTCAGTCTCTGGACAGCCTCCTTCCTTGGACAGAAATCCTAGATTGGTGGCAGAATCCCACAAACGTGATGAGAGGTGCAGACCTTCATCCCAAAGACCACAGTATCCAACTCTTTATAGACGCCTCAAACGAAGGTTGGGGCACTCACTTAGATCAAAGTTCTACAAAGGGTCTGTGGTCAGACCGGGGAAAAAAGGCTACACATAAACGTTCTAGAATTGAAGGCGGTCTCCCTGGCCCTTCGAAGGTTCAAGGACCAGTGTCAGAACCAAACAGTGCTAGTTGCAACGGACAACTCAACAGTGGTAGCCTACATAAGCAAACAAGGAGGAACTCACTCAGCAGAGATGTGCGCTCTCCTGTGGAAGATCATGACATGGTGCCATCACTGTCACATAACATTAAAAGCCAGACACATTCCAGGGTGTCTGAATGTGATGACTAACCTTCTGTCCAGGTCAAACCAAGTGCAGTCAACAGAATGGTCAATGCATCCACAGGTGTTCAAACAGATCTGGTTCACTCCTCATGTAGATCTATTTGCCACTCATCTGAACCACAAACTTCCACTGTACGTATCTCCTGTCCCAGACCCAAAGGCTTGGGACATAGATGCTCTGAAGTCAAACTGGACGGGTCTCACTGCCTATGCTTACCCTCTGATGGCTCTCCTTCACAGGGTGATCCAAACAATCAGGCAATGCCATTGCCTGATCATCGTAATAGCCCCAGGCTGGCCAGGGATGCCCTGGTTTTGGGACCTAGTGCAGCTCTCAACAGAGATCCCACTGCAACTTCCAGTGTCAACGACTCTTCTCAAACAGTCCCAAAATTATGTCTTCCACAGCAATTCACAACATCTCAACCTCCACGCCTGGTGTCTAGGAGTGGACAGCTCCTAGAACAAGGCTTCTCTGCGGAGGTAGGAGAGAGAATGGCTGCCCCTCAGAGGTCATCAACAAGGACCATCTACAAGTCCAGGTGGGCCCTATTTGAGAAATGGTGCAGAGAAAATTCGATGGACTTCTCCACTCCATCTGTGAAACAAATCTCAGACTTTTTCATGTACCTGTACCAAGATCTAAACAGGCGCCCCTCGACCATTGATGGTTACAGGACGCCTATTGTTGACACTTTGGGCCCATCGGGCCACCATATGTCACAAAGTTCAGACCTTCACAGGTTACTCTCCAGTTTTCACAGGGATCGTCCCAAAAGTTCCAGGAATCTTCCAAAATGGAACCTTTCTGTTGTTCTCAATGAGCTCACAAAAGCACCCTTTGAGCCTATGAAAGACACAGACCTCAAACATCTTAGTCTCAAAACTGCTTTTCTTGCTAGCTTTGGCCTCTGGCAAGCGCCGCAGCGAAATCCATACCTGGGTTGCAAAGTATCTAATCTAGGCCAATGGGAAAAGGTTACCTTGTTCCCTTCTTCTGACTTCATAGCCAAAAACCAACTAGCAAGAGAAGGTTCCCAAAGTGTGTCTCCGGTGACTATCCCTACTCTAGCTACCATTGTAGATCGACAATTCAAAGAAGACAGGACCTTGTATCCAGTGCGGACCCTAAGGTACTACTTGGATCGAACCAAAGACCTGAAAGGGTCTCGATCCCTCCATCTCCTTCAAGAAAGGACATACCTCAGACATCAGGCCCACTACTCTTTCTTCTTGGTTGAAACAAACCATTTTACTTTGTTATAAACAAGCATACCAACAAGCCTTGGACTTGGTCCAAGTTAAAGCGCCTGACATTAGGGCCTTCGTGGCCTCTAAGGCCTTTTACGGTGGGGTATCGGTGGACCAAATCATGCAAGCCTGTCACTGGAAAGCTCACACACATTTACAAATTTTACCTAAAAGACCTTACTTGGTCAGGCAACGACAACAATATGTATCTGAGACCAGTGGTGGCGGCACAACAAGTCCTAGACCCTTCCCCTCAGACCAGTCATCCTCGGAAAGAAAAGGGGGGGGGGACACATCCGCTACAGCCAAGTCTTTGGGAGTCTAATCCCAGGGTCCAGGTATAGGTTTACCTCGCAAGATGTTACCGGTAAGGTCATTTTTTATTTTTTGTTGATCAAGTGTAAAATGTATTAAGGACTTATCAAGGTTGTCATTAATCTCATGTTCGGTGGCAAAAATTTATGAGAATTCCAACCATTGGGTTGGTCTTTCACTCGTGGATGGTCCCTAAGGGCCCTTACACTCCTTAAGTGAGCAAGGCTGCATTTCTCTCCTACAATCAAAACATCTTGACAGTTTTAGCACTGTCATCCATTCTATTCAGGTTTTTGGCTGTTGACAGGCCCGGTCTTCGGGATTGGGGCACTGTAAACGGGACTCAGACTGGTATTTCTAAACATTCATTCTAATCTATTACTTCAAAATCTAAGAAAAATTGACATATCTTCTAGTCTCAGCTGTAATCCCTCCACCGAGCAGTTGGATTCAGCAGTCAGTCCCACATGGTAAGCTATTGTAGCGCAATAAAATTGAAAATTTTAATTACTTAAATGTAGCTTTTATAATCTACAAGCTTACCATGTGGGACTGAGAAGAGTCCCACCCTGCCTCCCGCTGTATTACAACTGAGGGGGTATGGTTTAACATTGCAACGAGAAAAAGGAGATGAATCTCAGAGTGTACCGCGAGACGACAACCTGAGGCTACGGCCAACTATAAATGTCTATTTTTCTTAGATGTTGGCCGTGATGCCTTGTGGCCATCCGAGAACAGCAATCAGTCCCACATGGTAAGCTTGTAGCTTATAAAAGCTACATTTAAGTAATTAAAATTTTCAATTTTATCACACTTATCGCCCGTAGGGGGGGTAATGTCTGCTCCCACACTTCCAACAGATCTTCTTCTGCTTTCCCATATTGTTTATAATTAAAGCTCGTATGCTATTCTCATATACTTAAATGTTTTGTCTGTTAAAATGACACTGAAAAATATAAACAAGCCGCCTTCAGTGCTCTGGCATGACTTTATCAGAGCTTGGTTCAGATAATTTGAAAAATTTGAATCTCAGCCAAATGACATTTAACCCAGAAGCAAAGAAACATAGGTTAGACCGTCCCTTTGGGGCCCAGACGTCGGGCAAGTGGAACCAAGCCTGAATTTGTCAAACAAGAGCTGTCAAAAAGGCGCTTCAGATCACACTATATGTACTGTTCATCAATAACATTCCAGAGTGTCCAGCTTGTGATAATCACTAAAACTTGTTCATGTATATAAAATAATGAAAAATATTAAAAGTTCTTTGTAAAATCTCATGAAGCACAACACAAGAATTTGAAAGCCTCCAGATAGCGAAAAGTCCTTCTTGACTCTTCAAATTCTTGTGAAATAATGACTCTGTCCCCAGAATTTTGGAGGGAAAGCCAGTAAATATTTCCAATGACAAATAGATTCAAAAACCTCCCTGGTAGAACCTGATGACCCATTTCAACATTATTTATAAATTTCAGTCTGGTACCCTACCCCCTGAAGGCTAAGGTTGGAGCAAGGACTGACTGACCGACTACTTGTAGAAAGGTTCACAATTGAAACAAAAATGTCCATCAGGACCTCTCTCATTCCAGGGGAATGGGTGTCGTCGATAGACCTGTCAGACGCCTTCACATCCCCATCCACCCAAACTGAAGGAAGTACCTAAGGTTTTGCCACAAGTCACAGGTGTTCCAGGTCACCTCTCTTCCCTTCGGGCTAGCCACGGTCCCACAGGTCTTTACAATGATTGTAAAAGAAGTGAAGCTGATGGCCCTGTCAAGGGGAATCAGACTTCACCAGTGATTTATGGCATTTTAGGTGCTATTTAGCTCAGGTGGAACCATGGCTTTAACCCTTCTTTCTATCATGATCATGTCATTCAGATTTGAGTAAATCACGCTTGGGTGGTCTGTCTATCTGTATGGCTGGATGGGTCATGTGACTTTTGGGGCATAGTGCATTGGCTTGCATTAACTTTGAAGTTTGGTTTCATGAGGGAAGTTGTTAAAAGAATTGGAGTAAAAAGGATTCGAACATTCTTGTTTCATATAAACATTTTAACTTTAACATTTTAACTGTTGTGGTCTATAACTGGATTATTCACAAGTAAATGACCTATGGGTCGAGTGGTTTACTGCAAGAAGTGTGATTCCAGACATCAGAGGCCTGTGGGTAGACATTGTGAGGTATTGAGGACAATGGCTACCAGTTCACAATCTCAGGACAATGGTGAGGCTTCTATCAATAGTTCTGTATCTGACGTTGACACCCCTCAGCCTGGCACTAGTAATCAAGGGCCTCAATTGGGTCAAGACATGGGGAACGCCTTGGTGTTGGCTGAACTACGAGCCTTGGCTAGCAGAATAGACAGGTTTGAAGCCGAATTTAACACTTCTCAGTCTGACACTAGAACCTCCACACCTAGAAGGAGAAAGCAGGTCAAGAAAAATCAGGGGAGTGTACGTATCATTAACTCACAGCTTAGTTTAAATGAAAGTATAATACCAATGACTGTTACTTCTACACCCATTACATCTATGGCCGTGTCTAGGGCGATAGATGTGACAGCTGGCAGGACGACTACTACGGCTATTACAATGGTGACCTCTGGTACGCCTATCGCCACTGTTCCATTGGTAGGACCAATGTCCACCACCTCGATGGCTACAGGAATAGTGTCGACAGGTCTCAGTGGAGTATCCCCCCATATGCAGTTGCCAATAGTGGGAGCACCGGTGGCGTCTTACTCTGCCCATTCAACCCCTGGTCTGGGTCTATCCGGTGGAGCTCAGACAGTGATGACTGGAAGCCAGATGTCTGCAGGGCTTCCCCAACCAGTGGTATGTACTGCTGCATACAATAATCAGCCAACTATGTCATATCCTCACAGAAACCATTTCAGCACCCCCTAGAGTGGTGGCAGAATCCCACAAACGTGATGAAAGGTGCAGACCTTTATCCCAAAGACCACAGTATCCAACTCTTTACAGACGCCTCAAACAAAGGCTGGGGCACTCACCTAGAGCAAGTCTCTACAAAGGGTCTGTAGTCAGACAGGGAAAAAAGGCTACACATAAATGTTCTAGAGCTGAAGGCGGTTTCTCTGGCCCTTCAAAGGTTCAAGGACCAGTGTCAAAACCAAACAGTGTTGTCGGTGGACCAAATCATGCAAGCGTGTCACTGGAAAGCTCACAACACATTTACAAATTTTTACCTAAAAGACCTTACTTGGTCAGACAACGACAACAATATGTATCTGGGACTAGTAGTAGCAGCACAACAAGTCCTAGACCCGTCGTCACTCTGCGGCGTGTATGTACGCATACGCGTGAGTGACTTCTCCGACGAAACTACAAGGCCCAGAGACATGCTGGTTTTTTTAAAAGATAGCTTATCTATCTAGTATGAAAATGTCTTCCATTCATGCAGATCTGTTTGTTCGTCTGTTTGCTAGAGCCATTATAAGTGAGGTACCCCCCACCCTAAGTATGAAAATTTTAACACTTTATCACAATTTTCTCAGTGACTATTGCAGGGATTTCTATCATATCTTGCACATATGTACTAGGCCACAAGTAGATTCCCTTGTGTGAGTGTCAGACCTGGATCTTTCTTAATAATTTTTTTATGAATTTTTTAAATAATTTTTAATACATTAAAATTCATGAAATCATGCACTAAATTACTTATAACTTGAAAAGTATTGCATTTAGAGCATTTTGTTAAAATATGTTATTCAGCTACTTTTTCCATAGCTACAACATGGTGAGTAACTTGGGTGTCTATCTCAATAGCTAAGTGAGTAATAGCTACTTTTGGACTTTTCAGTAACTTCCATCATGAGTAAAATCACTTGTAACTTGAAAACTATTGCATTTGGAGAATTTTGTATAAGTATGTTATTCAGCTACTTTGGGGTCAGCTATAACATAGTAAAATTTCAGATCTGTAGCTCATGGCATAGCTGAGTAATAGCTACTTTTAGGTTATCACTGTTGAGTAAATCACTTATAACTTGAAAACTATTGCGTTTACAGAAATTTGTTTCAATATGTTATTCACCTATTTTGGGGTCAGCTATAAGATAGTGAAATTCCAGACCTGTGGCTCATTGCATAGCTGAGTAATAGCTACCTTGAGGTTCTCACCGTTGAGTAAATCAGTTGTAATTGGAAAACTATTGCATTGACAGAAATTTGTGTAAATGTGTTGTTCAGCTACTTTTGGGTCATAGCATAGCTGAGTAATAGCTACTTTGATATTATCCCTGTTGAGTAAACCAGTTATAACTTGAAAACTATTGACTTTAGAATATTTTCTTTAAATATGTTATTCACCTACTTTTGGGTCAGCTACATTATATAAAAATTACAGACCTGTAGCTTATTTCATAGCTGAGCACTAGCTATTTTGAGGTTCTCACTGTTGAGTAAATCAGTTGTAACTTGAAAACTATTGCTTTTATTACGCTACAATAGCTTACCATGTGGGACTCAATGCTGTTCTCGGATGGCCACAAAGCATCATGGCCAACGTCTAAGAAAAATAGACATTTATAGTTGGCCGTAGCCTCTAGTTGTCGTCACATGATAACTTCTGACCAATCGCCCTACTTTCTCGTTGGCCACGTTGAACTGGTAGCTGTTTGTAAATATACAGACATTTTCATTTATTTCTCAGCTTTTACGTATTGTTGGAGGTTCATTTTTGGTTATTTCTTTTATTATATATCATGGATTATTCTGTAAAATTTTTATTTTGACAGGATAAGTATATTTCTTGTTTCGCGTGTTTTGAGTTTTCCTCGGTTCAGGCCTTTATATTCTACGTCTTTTATTGCGTTTAAAATGTCCATCCATCAAACGAATAAAGACAAACCGAGAGCACAAAAATGCCGCCATTTTTGTTTTTCCTTTGATTTACACAACTATTGCCCTACTTGTAGGGAATCTGGCAAGGGTGATGATCCCTGTGTCACCTTTGAAGCGCCCTGTGATATCTGTGCATCTTTTACAGATGACCAAATGAAAAAAATCCAACACAGGAAACGCTACTTAAAGAAACAAAAGGCGGACGCTTCTAATGCAAAAGATGATGAACTTGATCTTTTGGGCGAAGGCGACGGGGATTCTTTCACTGCTTCAAATGCAGACCTTGAGAGTGCTGCTGACAATCTTTTTACCTCACGCCCCCGTCCTCAGCCCCTACCCATCAGTTCTTTATCACTTAAAACACCAGCCCAAACTGTCCCACCCACCCCAGGTACTGCCTTGCAACAAAAAATTGAAACAAATGTAGAAAAATCCCTGGGAAATTCATTAAATATTCATTTACAGCAACAAATGGGTTCCTTCCAGGCATCCATGTTGGAAGCTTTTCAGTCGCTCCGAGAGGAGTTGACTGCTAACAAGCAAACAGAGGTGGATCAGACCACGGTTTCTGCTTCCAAACCTGGTACATCTTCCCGTACTGCTGTTAATCTGGACCTACCCCCTCCGAGACATAGAACTAACATTTAAACCGAGGATATGGATGTGGACTATGGTCCAGCACTTCCTCCACGTCTCGGATCTGACCCTCATGATACATCGGATCAGAATGTTGCTACATATGAGTTACCTTCAAAGAAGGTCTCGGATAAACCCCAAAAGCATTGCCACTCTCGCAGTAGGCATGAAATTGAATCCAGGTCTGCCTCGGATCAATCTAATGAGGAATCTGATGAACCTCGGATCCCTTCTACTAAACCTAAGAAGCACTCTGATAAGAGTAAACACAAATCAAGGTCAAGATATGTGTCATCTTCCTCAGAGGAGGATCAGTCCTCTGTAGCCAGACACAGGTCTTCTAAGCCCTCTGGGGCTCAGCCCTCAGGGGCTGTTTCTGATCAAGACCTTCTTCAACATGATCCAGACCCCTCTTATTATAGGGAAGTAGCTCTGTCTGACATTCCCTCACAGTACGCTGAAGAGGTCGACACTTTTAGGTGCATTCTTTCCCTCACTGACCCCAGGGAGTCTATGCCTAGGTCCTCAACTTCAGTCATGGGTCTGGACGATGAGAAAGGCCGTCAAGAGCTCAGACCTAGAGGTCCTTCCTCTATACTTCCACTTAGCTCAGTTATCAAGGATGCCTTTGATAAATTTCAACATGACTTTAAGGCTGCTAATTTACCCGAGGGTAAATATATCAAGCCCCTCCATCCACTTCTAAGTGATACAGGGTGGGACAGCCCTGTTATCAGGACAAATATCAGAAGTTGAATACGGATTTCGCCAAAATCTGTATTACTCCTAAACCCTCTGGGGCCCCTATGGGCAAGGTTCCCCTACCAATTTTTAAAGAATTGAAGCATCAGGCTAGGCAAAATATCTCAACCCTCAATTTCACCGCTGCCTTTGCTAAAACTTCATCTTCTTGCAATGCTTCCCTTGAGAAGTGTCAACATAGCATTAAGTCAACTGTCAAGAAGATTAAGACACAGATCCAGAAAGGTGCCAATCCTGATAAAGCAGCAAAGCGTGGACATGAGGAAGTCTGTGAGTACATGGATTTTTGGAATAAGACAGTTCTTATTCAACACATGGCCCTTACATGCCTCAGCAAATCCCTAGCCCATATACTCCAGAGGGAACTATATTCTATGGGTAACACCGGCTTGCTTAGGCGCGAAGCCGAAATGACCCTCTTACAACCACAATTGGGGGAAATGAGACGCCAAGAACTCAGGAACTCGTCCTTTTGGAACCCCTCCTTGTTCCAGTCTCAACTTGTGAAGGAAGGTGAAGACTTCCTCCTCAAAAAAAGGCACCCTATCAAAATAAGCCCTTTCGTGGTCCCCACAACAAGAGAAGAGAGGCTCCTACAGGAAACGCCCCTATGGGGGCAACTCCTCACAAAGCAGTAACCAATCGTTTTCCTCAGGAAGGGGGAAACCGAACTTCAGAGGCTCCAGGGGTCGTTTTGGCCCCATCACAGGGGGCGGGGGCGTGGAAACCCCTCTCCCCAATGACTCCTTAAAAGCCTGCCTCAGTCCACCAGTAGGAGGTCGCCTCCGTTCTTTCAGAAGAGACTGGCAAACAAACAAATGTTCTTCAAACGTGTTAAACATTATCACCAATGGCTACGTACTGCCATTCCTTTCAAAGCCAAATTTGGTCAGATTCCCTCTGATCCTGTCAGAGTACAAGGCCCGTTCAAAAGGACCAAGCACTGGCCATTCGTATCCTGTCTCTTCTGTCAAAGAACGCAATCGAAAGGGTGGAAAACGTAAAATCTCTCGGGTTTTCCAGTCGCCTGTTCCTAGTACCCAAGCCTCACCAAAGGTGGAGGCCAGTCATAGACCTAAGCAGGCTCAACACTTTTCTACACGTAGAAAAGTTCAAAATGGAAACTCCAGAGTCCATCAGGACCTCCCTGATTCCAGGGGAATGGGTATCGTCGATAGATCTGTCGGACGCTTACCTACACATCCCCATCCATCCAAACTCAAGGAAATACCTAAGGTTTTGCTACAAGTCACAGGTGTTCCAGTTCACCTCCCTCCCATTCGGACTAGCCACAGCCCCCCAGGTCTTTACAATGATTGTAAAGGAAGTGAAACTAATGGCCCTCTCCAGAGGACTCAGACTTCACCAATACCTGGACGACTGGCTGATCAGGTCCCAGTCTCAGGAGGAAGCCCAAGTGAACACTCAGGCGGTGGTAGACCTATCCCAGTCCTTGGGTTGGATAATAAATCAGGAAAAATCAGAACTGAAACCTACTCAGGTGTTTTCGTTCGTGGGCTACGAATACCATCTAAATTCAGCCCTTGCAAAACCCACTCAAGAGAGATGGCTCAAACTTCAGGATTTGATCCTAAGACTGCAAGATGTTTGATGTCGCTAATTGGGTTGCTCGCCTCAACGGAGAAAATGGTCCCGGAGGGACGCCTTCACATGAGACCCTTTCAGTTTCATCTCAAGGAGCACTGGAGATATCCTCAGTCGCTGGACAGCCTCCTTCCTTGGACGGAAGCCATTGCAGCACACTTAGGCTGGTGGCAAAATCCCTCAAACGTGATGAAAGGTGCAGACCTTCATCCCAAAGACCACAGTATCCAACTCTTTACAGACGCCTCAAACGAAGGTTGGGGCGCTCACTTAGATCAAAATTCTACAAAGGATCTGTGGTCAGATCGGGAGAAAAGGGCTACACATAAACGTCCTAGAATTGAAGGCGTCCTAGAATTGAAGGCTTCAAGGACCAGTGCCAGAACCAAACAGTGCTAGTTGCAACGGACAACTCAACAGTGGTAGCCTACATAAACAAACAAGGAGGAACTCACTCAGCAGAGATGTGTGCTCTCCTGTGGAAGATTATGACCTGGTGCCATCACTATCACATAACATTGAAAGCCAGACACATTCCAGGGTGCCTGAATGTGATGGCCGACCTTCTATCCAGGTCAAACCAAGTGCAGTCAACAGAATGGTCACTACATCCGCAGGTGTTCAAACAGATCTGCCAAAAGTGGTTCAAACCTCATGTAGACTTATTTGCCACTCATCTGAACCACAAACTTCCACTGTATGTATCTCCTGTCCCAGACCCAAAGGCTTGGGACATAGATGCTCTGAACATAAACTGGACGAGTCTCACTGCCTATGCTTACCGTCCGACGGCTCTCCTTCACAGGGTGATCCAAAAAATCAGGCAATGCTATTGCCTGATCATCGTAGTAGCCCCAGGCTGGCCAGGGATGCCCTGGTTTTGAGACCTAGTGCAGCTCTCAACAGAGATCCCACTGCAACTTCCGGTGTCAACGACTCTTCTCAAACAGTAGTGTTAGGAATCTGTCTGAAAACTCAGAATCGATTAATCGGTAATTCTTGGCGATCGATTAGCGATTATAATCGTTTTTCTGCTTGTTTGTAAAAAAAAGAAAAATTCTTTACTTTTTGCCATAAACCACAAAATAATAGATTTGGTTACAGTGGGTTTCAGTGGGGGTGGGGTATGTAGGAAACCAGTAAATTAAAAGACTCAGCAAGTATGTTTATGAGCAATAATATAGTAATCTATGATGCTAACCTTAACAGCTATAAATATTTATTTGTGTCTTTTCAGCTCATAAGATCATTAATGGTATAAAAATGTTAACCAGCAGATTACCAACCAATCAACTGAAAAATAATCATTATTTCAACCAGTTTAGTTCAACATCCCTGTGTACACCAGTTTTTATTATACAAGACCACACTTTACTTCTTATAATTTGTGGGGTTAACTTTACCTCAGACTGCAAATATCTAAGTCACATGAAGAGAGCTTTAGAAATTATGTTAGCTTCAAAATTAGCCTGGCTTTCCAGGCTGTCTGAATCATAATGCAAATGTGAAATATTTTCACCATAATGCACACTGTATCAGAGGCCTTTCTCCTGGGAGTCTCTTCAGCTAGCTAAGCTAAATAAATATATGAAAACATGATGAAAAATACTTATTGAGCAATTAAACAGTTGTGTCCATACTATACATATAAATGCCTATGACAAGGCTACTTCAAAGTCCCCTGTACTCTTTCTTTTTCTTCCCCCATGTGTGAACATGAAATCAATTGGCTGTAAAGTAATTGCCAATTATTCTAAAAAATTTCTCTCACCCCCCAAAAATATTCCATGAATATCCTTTTTTTCAACAGGTCTACATGATCTATTCAATTCATATAATTATAGTCTGTTAAATGAGGCACAATTCAATGCATGATGAAGTAGTAAACTTTTGATTTCTATAATTTAACAATATTTGTCAAAAACATTCATGGCAAATTGGTGAAGTGTTACAGTAAATACAGTGTGGTCTATATTACTTTTTTTTTTTTTTTTTTTTTTTTTAAATATCTAATTTTATTGAAAATGTTTGTTATCACTATGTATACAAAGTAGTGAGAAAACATAATAATACATAATTACATATACTATAGACTGTTAACTGTAATGTTATGAAAAGGTGACATAATTGACCAAGACATGTATTATATATAGTGAATTCTCATCAACATACTTAATGTCATTACATATATATTGTTTTGTGAACAAAATCAGCAATGAAACTTTACATGATTGTGCTAAAATACCAAACAGAGAATCTGTCATCTGTAGAACTGGCAACTAATTTCAGCTTCTAAATCATTGTAGACCTTTGGTATCAGAATATACACATAACAAGACCAGGAAACACAGTCTCTTGACAAAAAAAAAAAGAAAAACTACTGCACATTATGTCCTTCTTACAACTAAATTAAAAGAGGTACAGAATATATGACTTATTGGTCACATTGCAAAACTGCTCATTTATTTATTCAATTATACAGAAAAAGTATAAAAGTATGAGAAATATCAAAATGTACCTATGTTACTTGTCATTCAGTTAAAAATTAAATTTGAATTGCTTCTATCAGCAAGAAAGAACACATCAATACAACTTTTGAAAAGATAATCACACAGACTGTATTTGATATAATTAAAGAAGCCACATAACAACATTAGAGGACATACTAAGAACTACAAAATCATTTGAACATAGTACCCTTCTTACAAGTAAAAGGAGAATAAGTATGAAATGTATCATTTTGAATGACTATGTAGTAAAACTGTTTCTTTACTCATTTATGCAAAAATGTATCAAAATATATCATTAATTGTCATATATAGTTAAAACTACATCATGAATTGCTTATAGGAAGAAATAACCATATTCCATCAAAAAAAGATACTTTAAAAAGATGATTACACAGATTGCCTGAAATCTCAAATACCTCTTGAGGCAATCTGTGTAACACTGAACCTTATATTTCAGTCATTACATGAAATACCTAGGCATTTCGCGAAATGGCTAAACTGTTTAGGCACTTCGCAAAATGATTAAAAGTTCAGTCATTATGCCGTAATGAATGATTACACTGGATTGCCTGTAACATATATAAAGCAACTACAAACAACTCTCAATGACTGATACAAAATGGACTCCTCTATTTTTTGTTAAATAAAATAGTATACGTATGAGTACATTGTGGCATAACAGTGCACAAGATTTAATACGTTAGTCAAAATCATCACCAAACCTGGACTTAACATCACGCTAAAATATGAAATTATTAAACAAAACTTTAACATCTTTTCAGATAGTGGCATAGGGTCCAACATATAACATTTTATTGAAAGAAAGTAAAGGTACATTTACTGATTCCTGATCTTGAGCATTTGATTAGAATTAGTTCATTCATTAGTTCTATTGTTGTCTTCTCCCAAATTAATGATATGCAAGGGTAGTAAAGAAACTGTAGAATGCTAGTTTTAATGACAGGGATTGACCTGTATAAACTGTGGAAGTAATATTTTTTTATTGATTTATGTTTCTTTTTGTATTGTCTTTGTATACGCACATGTTATACCCAAAAATATAAAAAAAAAAAAATTAGTTCATTTAATCAATAATTTTATGAAATTTTAAAATTCCAATTACATTTTGATATAAATAAAATGAAACATAAAAATGATATTTAGTATCATAGATGTTCAGATATCACAGCAAATTTTAACTGAGTAAATTCATTTCTATGTAGGTACTATATATTTGCCTTTAAATTTTTGTTTCTACAATTAATTTTGAAGATTCAGCTCGAAGATTTGGTCCAAATAAGGAAAAAGTTCAGTTATAAGAAATGTCTATTTGGATTCAGCTGTCTTGTGTTGTTATGAAGCCTCTCTTTATTTTTAAGCCTGAAAAATCCTGATTCAGATACAGACAGTGTACATCAGCCTTTTGGGTCTTCAAATCTCTTTCTTATAAGTATCTATATCACCTGGTGGTTTTATCTGGCTGTACAACTTTCCAAAATAATACAGTGCCATTTACAGTAATAAAAGTTGTTGTTGGTATTACTAGTTTTCAGAGACAAAAACAATCCACAATAAAATATGGCCACAAAATAATTGAAGGTGGATTTCAAAGCTGTCACACAGTTCGTACATTAAATGACTACACTTAAGTGACGCTCTCTGTGTCCTACATTTCTTAAAAAATGCCAAAACAAAGTGATGTCCACAACCCAATAAGTCAGATGACACTGGCAACACTAACAAGTCACCCACAATTTTCATTTTCTTTGAGAATGTAGATGATATACTCATCATAAGCAGTCAATGCTCAGCAAGTTACAAGATTTACCGTTGATAACCACTGATTTTCTTTTATACATGGAGATTATAACTTGATATTTGAACAAAACAAGGTTGTTTTTGAAGCAGTACAAGAATTTTTAAAGGAATCAGGGCGGGTTGCATATTTTTATATTAGCCATATATCCACACCTTTAGCATCATCATTATCATCTATTCATATTCTTTTGTAAATAGTTCTTCCTACAAGAAGGCTTATTGTAATGTTTGTTGATTTTGCCTGAATGCTTCAATAAAATCTTGTTTATGAAAAGTCACATGTAATGTACAGCTATCTCATTATGTTATACAAAATAAATGTTTTTACAAAATGCCCTAAAATCAGACACCACTCCATCAAGATTTGGGATACAGTAGCACCTTGTTGAGGTTACAGCTTTACTATACAAGTGTGTGAATACAACACATTTACAATAGAACACTAAATGTTTTTTTTTTTTTTTTTTTTTTCCATATTCCAGTACATTAAATATACATTATGAACAAAATAGTTACCTCATTGTTAACACAGGGAAAGTAAAAATAAGGCACATTATTAAAAAATTAACATCATAAATAATTTTTTAACTTATTTTCAATTTATCAATATGCTAAACTGAGTATTTATGTCCACCCCCCTGGGGGGTGGATATATTATTTTTGCTTTTTCCGCCGTCCGATGTCCGGCGTCCGATGTCCGATGTCCGGCGTCCGATGTCCGGCGTCACGCATGGTTTCCGCTCATTTAAAGGAAAAGTATTAGAGCTATTGTCACCAAATTTGGTATGCAGGCTTATTGGGTCAGTAGCTTGCTTGGGATTGCTTTTGGCTGTTGTACCTCTTTTGCTTACTGAGTAATACTTAAGTACAGCTATTTTCAGTACCCATTGGTTTCCGTGCATTTAAGCCAAAATAATTAAAGATATTTTACTACAATTTTGAATACAAGATTGTTATGTCCATAGCTCGCTTGGTATTGTATTTGGGACTGATAGCTTTGTCAGTACATGAGTAATAGCCATTTAGGTACTTCATTGTGTATTTTCAGTACTACTTTTGAGTAATTTGCTAATATCTCAGAAACCGTAAGAGATAGAGCGATTTCGACAGAATTTTTGACTCACAGGGTAGTAGAAGAGTATTTTGTACAAAATTGAAAATTTTCAATTTTCGCCACTTTTGGCGGCCATCTTGAATTTTTGCGAAAAACGAAAAAATCTTAATATCTCAGAAACCGTAAGAGATAGAGCGATTTGGACAGAATTTTTGACTCACAGGGTATCTAAGGAATGTACTCTTTGCAATTTTCCAAAAATTTTCCCCTCCCCAAAAATGGCGGCCATTTTGAATTTTCGAATTTTTGCCAAAAATGGCAAAACACAAATTTGCTTCTATCTCCTTAACCGTGCGAGATAGAGCGATTTCGTCGAAATTTTCGACCCACAGGGTATTTAAGGAATGCAATTTTTGCAATTTTCCAAAAATTTTCCCCTCCCCAAAAATGGCGGCCATTTTGAATTTTCGAATTTTTGCCAAAAATGGCAAAACACAAATTTGCTTCTATCTCCTTAACCGTGCGAGATAGAGCGATTTCGTCGAAATTTTCGACCCACAGGGTATTTAAGGAATGCAATCTTTGCAATTTTCAAAAAATTTTCCCCTCCCCAAAAAAGGCGGCCATTTTGAATTTTCGAATTTTTGCCAAAAATGGCAAAACACAAATTTCCTTCTATCTCCTTAACCGTGCGAGATAGAGCGATTTCCGCAAAATTTTCGACCCACAGGGTATCTGAGAATTCTACTCTTGCCAATTTTTAAAAAATATTCCCCTCCCCAAAAATGGCGGCCATTTTGAATTTTTGAATTTTTGCCAAAAATGGCAAAACACAAATTTGCTTCTGTCTCCTTAACTGTGTGAGATAGAGCGATTTCGTCGAAATTTTCAACCCATAGGGTATCTAAGGAGTGTACTCTTTGCAATTTTCCAAAAATTTTCCCCTCCCCAAAAATGGCGGCCATTTTGAATTTTTGCCAAAAATGGCAAAACACAAATTTGCTTCTATCTCCTTAACCGTGCGAGATAGAGCGATTTCGTCGAAATTTTCGACCCACAGGGTATTTAAGGAATGCAATCTTTGCAATTTTCAAAAAATTTTCCCCTCCCCAAAAAAGGCGGCCATTTTGAATTTTAGAATTTTTACCAAAAATGGCAAAACACAAATTTCCTTCTATCTCCTTAACCGTGCGAGATAGAGCGATTTCGGCAAAATTTTCGACCCACAGGGTATCTGAGAATTCTACTCTTGCCAACTTTTAAAAAATATTCCCCTCCCCAAAAATGGCGGCCATTTTGAATTTTTGCCAAAAATGGCAAAACACAAATTTGCTTCTATCTCCTTATCCGTGTGAGATAGAGCGATTTCGTCGAAATTTTCGACCCACAGGGTATCTAAGGAGTGTACTCTTTGCAATTTTCCAAAAATTTTCCCCTCCCCAAAAATGGCGGCCATTTTGAATTTTTGAATTTTTGCCAACAATGGCAAAACACAATTTTATTGCGTTAATACAACTTACCTAGTGGACAGATGCATTTGTCCGGCGCTCTGCCGGTCACGCCAAACGTTAGAAAAAAACGTCCTGAGCTGGGCTCTGGCCGGGACCGGTAGTGTCCTGTTCACTCGCCAGGTGGCTGTACAGCCTACCTGCCGGTATACTGCGCATGCGTGCGCATGCGCTCTTCCTCTTTTTGTTTGGCGCGTGAGGATTTGAAACGCTTGAAGTTTAAGAGAAACTATTTTAAATTTTTTATGTGTTATACAAGTGAATTCTTGGTAAATTTGTAGTGAGTTATTGTGTTCATATATCATGGCATCCCCTGGAGATAAAAAAGGACAGAGGCGAGGCGTTTGCGGTCATATTATGGCCTCCTTTGATTTGCACAAACGCTGTGCCAGATGCCGTGAGAAAGGGCTTGGAGATGATGACTGTGTTGCTAAGAAATCTTGCTTTATTTGTGATGGGCTCACAGATTCCCAAAAGGATATGCTTGCTACCCCTACATATAAGATACGCAAGGACAAGAAGTCTGGTGTTTTAGTATCTCCGGAGCAAGTGACAGTCATTGCTTCTGTTGAAGACAAAGAACCCGTTTTTCAGCCGTCTCCTTCTGCAGCTCAGTCTGCTGCGCATGCGCAACCAGAGGTTTCAAGTACTGGTACGTCTTTTGTTACCTCTGATCAACTCCAACAAATATCGGATCAATTGGCTGAACAATTCGCCCGGTTTGAGGCATTACTCTCCAGGGGCAACGTTTTTTCTACTCCTAAATCGTCTGTCCAGCATGTGCCTTCCCATGCTCCTATTTCAGACACTCCTTTTATTCCCCCTTCTGCCCGGCTCACCGGTCCGGTGGAGTTCCCGGCAGAAGGTGAGGTTGATAAACATCAGGATGCTAACACTGTTCAAAGGGATGTAAAGGAACAGAAAAAGTCACGCAAGTCCCATAAAGACACTAAAGATGATAAACGCTCAAAGAAAAGACAAGTGTCTCCTTCCCCGGATGTTGGGACCCTTCAGACTAAATCAGTACCGGTCCCTGTTAAGCCACCGGTCCAGGCTCAAGTCACCTCCGGTCCGGAGGTTGTGCCTAAGCAGAAATCTATACCTGCTCCACTGTCTACTGTGGCTTCTGAACCGGAACAGTCAGAACTCTTTCTTCCCGGTACAACCGGTCCAGTTTTTGCTCAACCCGGTCCGTCCGGTCAAGTTCCACCCATAGTTCAAAGTTCATCTCTCTTTGGGGATTCCACTGTTTCTGAAGCTTACCGGGCTCCACCGGAGCCGGATTCCCTGGACATTGACCCCCCTCAGTCTGAGGCCAGCTATTCCGAGGATCAAGTGTCTGATGAAGGTGAAATATCCTCTGATACCATGGACAGGCCTGAACAGACGGAAGATATGAACTACAGAGAGACAGTTAGATCCATCCGGTCTTTTATGGGTTGGAATCATATCCCTACGTTTGAGAGTGACCTCAGTGAGCCTGACAAGAGTAATAATCCCTGGAAAGGGAAGCTACCTAAAAGACCTGCTCGCATCTCAGTAGCCATGCCGCCGGATGACTGGCTCTGCCAGAAGTTGGAAAAGTTGAACACAGTGGTGGCGGAAAGGTACCCTTCCAGGTCTCAAGATTCGGCTGGCTTAAAGAAGGATCAGTTTGTGAAAGTGCCGAAATCGCAAAGCAGATGGTACCAAATGCATATGATCAGACCGGAGGGCCCGCATAGGCCGGGAAAGACATTATTTAGTTGGCATAACTCAGAAGCCAAGGTCAACTCTCAGTTCCCCCGCATTGTGAAGGCATCTGCTTACCCTTCCACAGGACCCCCGTCGCGTCCTATTTCTCAGGAATACTTGCGCCGGTGGGAAAGGTGCTCCAGGGAAAATTCATACATAGTAAATCACGCAGCAGGCTTTAACCGTTGCACCAGTGAATTACAGGAACGCATGACCGGCCATGTCAATATGCTTCATGCCAGAATTAACAAGGGAAAAGCACCAAAAGAGGTTTCTACTGCCCTTTCCGACCTGAAAGATCTTACTGCCTTTCATCAAAATGTTTCTGTGGCCATGGGCACTGCACTCCAGCACCTGGCGGACAGTCTCTTTGTACAAATGTCCAACTTGATTTTGCTACGTCGGGACTCTTACCTTGACCATGTCAAGAACGGGATCAAACCTGATACATACAACCAGCTGCGTAATGCTCCGTTATTCGGGCTTGGATTATTCCCTGATGCCGTTATACGTACAGCAGAGCAGGATATTGCCAGTCATCACTCCGCCGGTTCTGTTCCCAGACCCGGTCCGGGTGCTGCCCAACAGACCGGCTGGAGATCTTCACAGAGGTACCGTCCCTATGATAGCAGAGACAGGAATACCGGTACCGGAGATCAGGATCGTCAGGCTTGGAGGCAGTTTAGCCGGAATAGAGGCCGGGGTCGTGGCAGAGGACGTGGTTCCAATCCCCGTTTCTCTAAATCGAGAGGTTACAAGCACTATAAATGACAATTACCTATTAGATCCAACTCCCTCAACATCAGTTTTTGCAAAGTTGGACAAAATGACCTTAAACAAGACTGTAAACTCAGAAGTAATAGACAGTCCATGTTCAGAGACATTTCATCAGACACCAAGTTTACCTTCTCAAAGTGTGTCTTATCTTGCTGTAGATCATGTTCATTCTGTTTGTTTCCAAGGGCAACCGCAAAAGAAAGGTATAAGTCCCTGTATACCAAAGAGAAAAATAAAAGATGTGAAAGATGTTTTTTGTGCAAGTCAATGTATTTTTGCCCCACATGTTCCAAATGTCCCCAATGTTGTCCCAAGTTTGGCTGTAGGGGGCAGACTGCAAAAGTTTTGGCAAGTTTGGCTCAGTCTGGGTGCGAATCCAAGGGTGGTCTCGATTTTACGAGAGGGATACACGCTACCCTTCAAAATCAGACCACCTCTGACCCGATCCCCGGTGATCAAGAGTGGTTATGCTCACCGCGGCAAAAGCAAAGCCTTGTATCAGGCAGTAACAGACCTCATAAACAAGTTGGTAGTCGAAAAGGTGGTCATCAGATCCTCCCTGGCCTTTTACAACCGCCTCTTTCTGGTACCAAAACCGAATCAGAGATGGAGACCTATCTTGGACCTCAGCCATCTCAATCTCTTTTTGAAACCAGGCACCTTCAAAATGGAAACTCCGGAAACAATAAGGTTGTCTCTCCAAAAAGGGGAGTGGGTAACGTCGCTGGACTTCAGCGACGCTTATTTTCACATCCCCATCAGTCAGAGATCACGAAAGTATCTCAGGTTTTTTCTGGGAAAGAAAGCTTATCAATTCACAGCCCTTCCTTTCGGGCTCGCCACAGCTCCACTGGAATTCACCAAGGTAGTCAAGGAGGTGAAACTGATGGCTCAGGCACGGGGTATCCGGATCCACCAGTACCTCGACGACTGGTTAGTCAGAGCCCCGGACCAGGAAACTTGCCAGTTACATACCCAGACCCTCTTGGCCCTGTGCCGCGAATTAGGGTGGGTGGTAAACATGGAGAAATCGGAACTTACACCTCAACAGGTTTTCAATTTCGTAGGTTACCGGTTCGACCTGCTGTCCGGTCGAGTGTTGCCCACTCAGGACAGATGGATCACTCTTCAGCAGAAACTACAGTTCATCAAAAGCAGGGACTGTTGTTCAGTCCGTCAGTTCATGTCCCTAATCGGGCTACTTACTGCCACGGAAAAGCAAGTATGGGCCGGCCGGCTTCACATGAGACCGGTTCAGTGGCATCTAAAAAGACACTGGCATGTGCCGGAGAGCCTGGAGAAGATTATTCCGGTTCCCCTTTCTCTTCACCCACACCTGGATTGGTGGTTGGACGAGACCAATGTGCTAAAAGGGCAACCCTTGCATCCTCTTCAGCACGCCCTACAGATTTTTACAGACGCCTCAAACGAAGGCTGGGGCGCACACTTAGGGGGATCCATAGCAAGAGGTGTTTGGTCAGAACCCGAAAGTCGCCTCCACATCAACTTCTTGGAACTCAAGGCAGTTCTTCTGGCTCTCAAGAGTTTCGAGAAGCAGTGCAGGGGACAGATTGTTCTCATAGCAACCGACAACACGACTGTAGTGTCATACATCAACAAAGAGGGCGGTATGAGATCAGGGTCTCTCTGTGCCCTACTTTGGAGGCTCCTATCCTGGTGTCATCCCAGGAAGATAATTCTGCGGGCCAGACACATTCCGGGTCGCTTGAATGTCATAGCAGACAAGCTGTCCCAACACAATCAGGTGATCCAGACCGAGTGGTGCCTGTCTCAACAGGTGTTCAATCGCTTGTGCTCCAACTGGGGCCAGCCTCAGATAGATCTTTTTGCCACCCGATTCAATCACAAGCTTCCCAAGTTTGTCTCTCCAGTTCCGGACTCGACAGCTTGGGCGGTGGATGCTCTCAGCCTACCATGGAGCAACCTGGACGTGTACGCCTTTCCTCCAGTCTCCTTGCTCAGTCAGGTCACATCCAAACTGGTGAATCAGGGCTTTCACAGAATGATCTTAATCGCTCCGGGTTGGCCCAACATGCCTTGGTTTTGGGACCTGGTCAGTCTCTCAAGTCAAATTCCCTTCAGTCTTCCCTTGGAGAGGAACCTGTTGACTCAACCGTTCAATGGCCTTCTCCACAGGAACTTGAATCATCTGAATCTGCATGCTTGGCTCCTAGAGCCTCGTCCATCAGGCGACAAGGGTTTTCTGAGGAGGTGGCAGCAAGAATTGAAGCTCCTCAGAGAAGTTCAACCAGAGCGGTCTATAAGTCAAAGTGGGCCATTTTTGTTAAGTGGTGCGACTCCAACCAGGTGGACTTCAGGGCGCCCTCTCTGAAACAGGTGGCCGATTTTTTGTTGTATCTTTTTAAGGAGAGACAGTTACAACCCAGTACTATAGAAGGCTACAGAACAGCTATTGCCGATATGGTGGGTAACGACCCGGTTCATTTTGGCAAGGATGAAAGCTTGACTCGCTTGCTGGACAGTTTCCATAGAGACAAGCCGAAAGGCAGGCGGGGAGTCCCTGCGTGGAACCTTTCATTAGTGCTCCACCAGTTGACCAAAGCTCCTTTCGAACCCATGCGGAAGGCCTCTCTTAAACATTTGACCTTTAAGACGGTTTTCCTATTGGCTTTGGGTTCCGGCAAAAGGCGGAGCGAAATCCATGCATGGTTATACCGCAACATCAGGCATCAGGAGAACTGGAGTCAGGTCTCTCTATACCCCTCTCCCAGTTTTCTATCTAAGAATCAACTAGCGCGGGACGGACCGGCTGCTGTGGCACCGGTGGTCATTCCAGCGTTGGCTCCATCATTGGACAGGTCCCTCAGGGAGGACAAGTCACTTTGCCCGGTCAGGGCCTTGCGTTACTATTTAGACAGGACCAAGGACTTACGCTCGGGCAAAGATCTGGTGTTTGTGTCTTTCCGGAAGAGTTTTCAGAAGGACATTGTTCCGGCTACTGTTTCTTCCTGGATCAAGCAAACTGTGTTGTTGTGCTATCAGCTGTCCGATCATGAGGCTCAAACTATACATCAAGTTCGGCTCATGATGTGCGGGCCTTTGCCGCATCCAAAGCCTTTCAGGGCGGGGTTTCCTTGGATCAGATCCTATCGGCTTGCCATTGGAAGGCCCACAATACTTTTACACAATTCTACTTGAAGGACCTAGCCTGGGCAGATTCAGAGTTGTACCACCTAGGTCCTGTGGTAGCTGCTCAGCAGATCCACGAACATCAGTAGTAGTCTTATTACTGACTGTATATAGTGTACACATGTTTTTTTGGGTTTAGTGTATATATAAAAAAAAAAAAAAAAAAAAAAACCTCCACTATCCTTTGCTGCTGGATTGCCATGAGCCAAAGTGGATCCAGGAGCTTCTCAAGGATGGTGTTTCTTCGCTCCAGTTCTTCTTCCTCATTCATGAATTTATTAGTTCATGCCCTCATTAGTCTTCCTGCACCTTCGGCTAGAATTGGTGCACAGGCTATTTCCTGCTGGAAAAATCAGGGGGGGGGGCAAGGGTGTTTTGGTCCTTAAAGGTTGGTTTATTTAACCAGTACCGGATACACCCGTTATGCTATTGTCTATATGGGTTCCCCTTGTTTGGCTACCCTCCATCCATTGGGTAGTCATTCTGCATCTGTCCACTAGGTAAGTTGTATTAACGCAATAAAATAGAAAATTTAATAGTAAATTAAATTTTTATAAGTTAATACCTTACCTAGTGGACAGGGGGAGTCCCACCCTACCTTCCCCGCTATCATCACCAACAAGGGGTCATAAGGTAGACAACAAAAAGAGGAAGAGCGCATGCGCACGCATGCGCACGCATGCGCAGTATACCGGCAGGTACGCTGTACAGCCACCTGGCGAGTGAACAGGACACTACCGGTCCCGGCCAGAGCCCAGCTCAGGACGTTTTTTTCTAACGTTTGGCGTGACCGGCAGAGCGCCGGACAAATGCATCTGTCCACTAGGTAAGGTATTAACTTATAAAAATTTAATTTACTATTAAATTTTCTAATTTGCTTCTATCTCCTTAACCGTGCGAGATAGAGCGATTTCGTCGAAATTTTCGACCCACAGGGTATTTAAGGAATGTAATTTTTATGTCAGCTGACTTGTCAGTCAGCTGACATTATGTCGTCACTCTGCGGCGTGGGCGTACGCGTACGCGTCCGCGTACGCGTCCGCGTGAACAACTTCTCCTCCAAAACTACAAGGCCTAAAGACGTGCTGTTTTTTTTAAAAGATACCTTATCTATCGAGGATGAAAAATTGTTCAAGGCATGCAAATCTGTCTGTTCGTCTGTTTGCTAGAGACATTACAAGGGGGGTACCCCCACCAAAAGTGTGAAAATTTCAACACTTAATCACAATTTTCTCAGTGACTATTGCAGGGATTTCTCTCATATCTTGCATATATGTACTAGGCCACAGGTAGATTCTCTTGTGTGAGTATGAGACCTGGATCTGTCTTACTTTTTTTTTAATAAATTTTTTTAATAATTTTTAATGCATTAAAATTCATGAAATCATGCACAAAATCATTTATAACTTGAAAAGTGTTGCATTTAGAGCATTTTGTTAAAATATGTTATTCAGCTACTTTTTTCATAGCTACAATATGGTGAGTAAGTTGGGTGCCTGTCTCAATAGCTAAGTGAGTAATAGCTACTTTTGGGCTTTTCAGTAACTTCCATCATGAGTAAAATCACTTGTAACTTAAAAACTATTGCATTTAGAGAATTTCGTATAAATATGTTATTCAGCTACTTTTGGGTCAGCTATAACATAGTAAAATTTTAGACCTGTAGCTCATGGCATAGCTGAGTAATAGCTACTTTTAGGTTATCACTGTTGAGTAAATCGCTTATAACTTGAAAACTATTGCATTTAGAGAATTTCGTATAAATATGTTATTCAGCTACTTTTGGGTCAGCTATAACATAGTAAAATTTCAGACCTGTAGCTCATGGCATAGCTGAGTAATAGCTACTTTTAGGTTATCACTGTTGAGTAAATCGCTTATAACTTGGAAACTATTGCATTTAGAGTATTTTGTTTCAATATGTTATTCACCTATTTTGGGATCAGCTATAACATAGTGAAGTTTCAGATCTGTGGCTCATTTCATAGCTGAGTAATAGCTACTTTGAAGTTCTCACTATTGAGTAAATCACTTGTAACTTAAAACCTATTGCATTTAGAGAATTTCGTATAAATATGTTATTCAGCTACTTTTGGGTCAGCTATAACATAGTAAAATTTCAGACCTGTAGCTCATGGCATAGCTGAGTAATAGCTACTTTTAGGTCATCACTATTGAGTAAATCAGTTGTAACTTGAAAACTATTGCTTTAACAGTATTTTGCTTAAATATGTTGTTCACCTACTTTTGGGTCAGCTATAACATAGTAAAATTTCAGACCTGTAGCTCATTGCATAGCTGAGTAATAACTACTTTGAGGTTCTCACTATTGAGTAAATCAGTTGTAATTGCAAAACTATTGCATTTAGAGAATTTCGTATAAATATGTTATTCAGCTACTTTTGGGCCAGCTATAACATAGTGAAATTTTAGATCTGTAGGTCATGGCACAGCTGAGTAATAGCTACTTTGAAGTTCTCACTATTGAGTAAATCAGTTGTAATTGGAAAACTATTGCATTTACAGAATTTCGTATAAATATGTTATTCAGCTACTTTTGGGTCAGCTATAACATAGTAAAATTTCAGACCTGTAGCTCATGGCATAGCTGAGTAATAGCTACTTTTAGGTCATCACTATTGAGTAAATCAGTTGTAACTTCAAAACTATTGCATTTACAGTATTTTGCTTAAATATGTTGTTCACCTACTTTTGGGTCAGCTATAACATAGTAAAATTTCAGACCTGTAGCTCATTGCATAGCTGAGTAATAACTACTTTGAGGTTCTCACTATTGAGTAAATCAGTTGTAATTGGAAAACTATTGCATTTACAGAATTTAGTATAAATATGTTATTCAGCTACTTTTGGGCCAGCTATAACATAGTGAAATTTTAGATCTATAGGTCATGGCACAGCTGAGTAATAGCTACTTTGAAGTTCTCACTATTGAGTAAATCAGTTGTAATTGGAAAACTATTGCATTTACAGAATTTCGTATAAATATGTTATTCAGCTACTTTTGGGTCAGCTATAACATAGTAAAATTTCAGACCTGTAGCTCATGGCATAGCTGAGTAATAGCTACTTTTAGGTCATCACTATTGAGTAAATCAGTTGTAACTTCAAAACTATTGCATTTACAGTATTTTGCTTAAATATGTTGTTCACCTACTTTTGGGTCAGCTATAACATAGTAAAATTTCAGACCTGTAGCTCATTGCATAGCTGAGTAATAACTACTTTGAGGTTCTCACTATTGAGTAAATCAGTTGTAATTGGAAAACTATTGCATTTACAGAATTTAGTATAAATATGTTATTCAGCTACTTTTGGGCCAGCTATAACATAGTGAAATTTTAGATCTATAGGTCATGGCACAGCTGAGTAATAGCTACTTTGAAGTTCTCACTATTGAGTAAATCAGTTGTAATTGGAAAACTATTGCATTTACAGAATTTCGTATAAATATGTTATTCAGCTACTTTTGGGTCAGCTATAACATAGTAAAATTTCAGACCTGTAGCTCATGGCATAGCTGAGTAATAGCTACTTTTAGGTCATCACTATTGAGTAAATCAGTTGTAACTTCAAAACTATTGCATTTACAGTATTTTGCTTAAATATGTTGTTCACCTACTTTTGGGTCAGCTATAACATAGTAAAATTTCAGACCTGTAGCTCATGGCATAGCTGAGTAATAGCTACTTTTAGGTTATCACTGTTGAGTAAATCGCTTATAACTTGGAAACTATTGCATTTAGAGTATTTTGTTTCAATATGTTATTCACCTATTTTGGGATCAGCTATAACATAGTGAAGTTTCAGATCTGTGGCTCATTTCATAGCTGAGTAATAGCTACTTTGAAGTTCTCACTATTGAGTAAATCACTTGTAACTTAAAACCTATTGCATTTAGAGAATTTCGTATAAATATGTTATTCAGCTACTTTTGGGTCAGCTATAACATAGTAAAATTTCAGACCTGTAGCTCATGGCATAGCTGAGTAATAGCTACTTTTAGGTTATCACTGTTGAGTAAATCGCTTATAACTTGGAAACTATTGCATTTAGAGTATTTTGTTTCAATATGTTATTCACCTATTTTGGGATCAGCTATAACATAGTGAAGTTTCAGATCTGTGGCTCATTTCATAGCTGAGTAATAGCTACTTTGAAGTTCTCACTATTGAGTAAATCACTTGTAACTTAAAACCTATTGCATTTAGAGAATTTCGTATAAATATGTTATTCAGCTACTTTTGGGTCAGCTATAACATAGTAAAATTTCAGACCTGTAGCTCATGGCATAGCTGAGTAATAGCTACTTTTAGGTTATCACTGTTGAGTAAATCGCTTATAACTTGGAAACTATTGCATTTAGAGTATTTTGTTTCAATATGTTATTCACCTATTTTGGGATCAGCTATAACATAGTGAAGTTTCAGATCTGTGGCTCATTTCATAGCTGAGTAATAGCTACTTTGAAGTTCTCACTATTGAGTAAATCACTTGTAACTTAAAACCTATTGCATTTAGAGAATTTCGTATAAATATGTTATTCAGCTACTTTTGGGTCAGCTATAACATAGTAAAATTTCAGACCTGTAGCTCATGGCATAGCTGAGTAATAGCTACTTTTAGGTCATCACTATTGAGTAAATCAGTTGTAACTTGAAAACTATTGCTTTAACAGTATTTTGCTTAAATATGTTGTTCACCTACTTTTGGGTCAGCTATAACATAGTAAAATTTCAGACCTGTAGCTCATTGCATAGCTGAGTAATAACTACTTTGAGGTTCTCACTATTGAGTAAATCAGTTGTAATTGCAAAACTATTGCATTTAGAGAATTTCGTATAAATATGTTATTCAGCTACTTTTGGGCCAGCTATAACATAGTGAAATTTTAGATCTGTAGGTCATGGCACAGCTGAGTAATAGCTACTTTGAAGTTCTCACTATTGAGTAAATCAGTTGTAATTGGAAAACTATTGCATTTACAGAATTTCGTATAAATATGTTATTCAGCTACTTTTGGGTCAGCTATAACATAGTAAAATTTCAGACCTGTAGCTCATGGCATAGCTGAGTAATAGCTACTTTTAGGTCATCACTATTGAGTAAATCAGTTGTAACTTCAAAACTATTGCATTTACAGTATTTTGCTTAAATATGTTGTTCACCTACTTTTGGGTCAGCTATAACATAGTAAAATTTCAGACCTGTAGCTCATTGCATAGCTGAGTAATAACTACTTTGAGGTTCTCACTATTGAGTAAATCAGTTGTAATTGGAAAACTATTGCATTTACAGAATTTAGTATAAATATGTTATTCAGCTACTTTTGGGCCAGCTATAACATAGTGAAATTTTAGATCTATAGGTCATGGCACAGCTGAGTAATAGCTACTTTGAAGTTCTCACTATTGAGTAAATCAGTTGTAATTGGAAAACTATTGCATTTACAGAATTTCGTATAAATATGTTATTCAGCTACTTTTGGGTCAGCTATAACATAGTAAAATTTCAGACCTGTAGCTCATGGCATAGCTGAGTAATAGCTACTTTTAGGTCATCACTATTGAGTAAATCAGTTGTAACTTCAAAACTATTGCATTTACAGTATTTTGCTTAAATATGTTGTTCACCTACTTTTGGGTCAGCTATAACATAGTAAAATTTCAGACCTGTAGCTCATTGCATAGCTGAGTAATAACTACTTTGAGGTTCTCACTATTGAGTAAATCAGTTGTAATTGGAAAACTATTGCATTTACAGAATTTAGTATAAATATGTTATTCAGCTACTTTTGGGCCAGCTATAACATAGTGAAATTTTAGATCTATAGGTCATGGCACAGCTGAGTAATAGCTACTTTGAAGTTCTCACTATTGAGTAAATCAGTTGTAATTGGAAAACTATTGCATTTACAGAATTTCGTATAAATATGTTATTCAGCTACTTTTGGGTCAGCTATAACATAGTAAAATTTCAGACCTGTAGCTCATGGCATAGCTGAGTAATAGCTACTTTTAGGTCATCACTATTGAGTAAATCAGTTGTAACTTCAAAACTATTGCATTTACAGTATTTTGCTTAAATATGTTGTTCACCTACTTTTGGGTCAGCTATAACATAGTAAAATTTCAGACCTGTAGCTCATTGCATAGCTGAGTAATAACTACTTTGAGGTTCTCACTATTGAGTAAATCAGTTGTAATTGGAAAACTATTGCATTTACAGAATTTAGTATAAATATGTTATTCAGCTACTTTTGGGCCAGCTATAACATAGTGAAATTTTAGATCTGTAGGTCATGGCACAGCTGAGTAATAGCTACTTTGAAGTTCTCACTATTGAGTAAATCAGTTGTAATTGGAAAACTATTGCATTTACAGAATTTCGTATAAATATGTTATTCAGCTACTTTTGGGTCAGCTATAACATAGTAAAATTTCAGACCTGTAGCTCATGGCATAGCTGAGTAATAGCTACTTTTAGGTCATCACTATTGAGTAAATCAGTTGTAACTTCAAAACTGTTGCATTTACAGTATTTTGCTTAAATATGTTGTTCACCTACTTTTGGGTCAGCTATAACATAGTAAAATTTCAGACCTGTAGCTCATTGCATAGCTGAGTAATAACTACTTTGAGGTTCTCACTATTGAGTAAATCAGTTGTAATTGCAAAACTATTGCATTTAGAGAATTTAGTATAAATATGTTATTCAGCTACTTTTGGGTCAGCTATAACATAGTAAAATTTCAGACCTGTAGCTCATGGCATAGCTGAGTAATAGCTACTTTTAGGTCATCACTATTGAGTAAATCAGTTGTAACTTGAAAACTATTGCATGTACAGTATTTTACTTAAATATGTTGTTCGCCTACTTTTGGGTCAGCTATAACATAGTAAAATTTCAGACCTGTAGCTCATGGCATAGCTGAGTAATAGCTACTTTGAGGTTCTCACTGTTGAGTAAATCGCTTATAACTTGGAAGTTATTGCATTTAGAGTATTTTGTTTCAATATGTTATTCACCTATTTTGGGGTCAGCTATAACATAGTGAAGTTCCAGACCTGTGACTCATTGCATAGCTGAGTAATAGCTACTTTGAAGTTCTCAATGTTGAGCAAATCACTTATAATTTGAAAACTATTGCATTTAGAGAATTTAGTATAAATATGTTATTCAGCTACTTTTGGGTCAGCTATAACATAGTAAAATTTCAGACCTGTACCTCATGGCATAGCTGAGTAATAGCTACTTTTAGGTTATCACTCTTGAGTAAATCACTTATAACTTGGAAACTATTGCATTTAGAGTATTTTGTTGCAATATGTTATTCACCTATTTTGGGGTCAGCTATAACATAGTGAAGTTCCAGACCTGTGGCTCATTGCATAGCTGAGTAATAGCTACTTTGAAGTTCTCACTGTTGAGTAAATCAGTTGTAATTGGAAAACTATTGCCTTTACAGAAATTTGTGCAAATATGTTATTCAGCTACTTTTGGGTCAGCTATAACATAGTGAAATTACAGACCTGTAGCTCATGGCACAACTGAGCAATAGCTATTCTCAGGCACTGACTGTTGAGTAAATCGGCTATAACTTGAAAAATATTGCATTTGGAGTATTTTGTTAAAATATATTGTTCACCTACTTTTGGGTTAGCTATAACATAGTGAAATTACAGACCTATAGCTCATGGCATAGCGGAGCAATAGCTATTTTCAGGTTCTCACTATTGAGTAAATCAGTTGTAACTGAAAACTATTGCATTTACAGTATTTTGCTTAAATATGTTGTTCACCTACTTTTAGGTCAGCTATAACAGAGCAAAAATGCAGACATGTAGCTCATTGCATAGCTGTGTAATAGTTACTTTGAGGTTCTCACTCTTGAGTAAATCAGTAGTAACTTGAAAACTATTACATTTAGAGTATTTTGTTAAATATGTTTTTCACAGACGTTTTGGTCAGCTATAACATAGTGAAATTGCAGACCTCTATGTCATGGCATAGCTGAGCAATAGCTTCTTTCAGATTCTCACTGTTGAGTAAATCATTGTATCCAACCTGTAGGAAATCATGGGCTGGGAATCTGTTAATATGGTCCGATTTGACCTTGGAACCCTCCTTCAAGGTCAAATGAGGATAGCCAAACATAAAAGTGCTTATAACTCGCTTATTATTGGTCCTAGAGGTTTGGAATGAAAACCAACCTATAGAAAATCATGAGCTGGGAATTTTTTGGTGTGGTCGGATTTCACCTTGGACCCCTCCTTCAAGGTCAAATGAGGATAGCCAAACTTAAAAGTGCTTATAACTCGCTTATTATTGGTCCTAGAGGTTTGGAATGGAAAACTAACCTATAGAAAATCATGGGCTGGGAATCTTTTGGTGTTGTCAGATTTCACCTTAGACCCCTCCTTCCAGGTCAAACGAAGATAGCCAAACTTAAAGTGCTTATAACTCGCGTATTATTGGTCTTGGAGGTTTGGGATGGTAAACCAACATATAGGAAATCATGGGCTGGGATTCTTTTGGTGTGGTCAGATTTGACCTGGGACCCCTCCTTCAAGGTCAATTGAGGATAGCCAAACTTACAATTGCTTAGAACTCCCTTATTATTGGTCCTACAGGTTTGGGATGGTAAACAAGCTACAGGAAATCATGGGCTGGGAATTTTTTTGTGTGGTCGGATTTGACCTTGGACCCCTCCGTCAAGGTCAAACAAGGATAGCCAAACTTAAAAAGTGCCTATGACTCACTTATTATTGGTCCGAGAGGTTTGGGATGGTAAACCATCCTAAATTCTTTGGCTGGGAATCTTTTGGTATGGTCAGATTTGACCTTTGGACCCCTTCTTCATGGTCGAACGAGGATATTGCATTTATAGTATTTCTTTAAATATTTTTAACCTACTTTTTACACTTAAACAATTACCTTGTTACTTTATTTCATAATACCATTTGCAGGGCACAACTTTTTTGTCCTTTTTTTCTGTCAGCTTCGGAATATCTTTCGAACATGCTGTTCAGTTACCATTTACTGTATTTCTGTACAGCCCTTTCCCTGATAATTATGCTTTCCTCTCATTATCACCATCACAAATCAAAAACATTCAGTCAGCTGACACAGTGCCCGTTCACGGGCACTCTCCTCTTGTTATAATTTTCAAAAAATTTTCCCCTCCCCAAAAATGGCGGCCATTTTGAATTTTCGAATTTTTGCCAAAAATGGCAAAACACAAATTTGCTTCTATCTCCTTAACCGTGCGAGATAGAGCGATTTCGTCGAAATTTTCGACCCACAGGGTATTTAAGGAATGTAATGTTTACAATTTTCAAAAAATTTTCCCCTCCCCAAAAAAGGCGGCCATTTTGAATTTTCGAATTTTTGCCAAAAATGGCAAAACACAAATTTCCTTCTATCTCCTTAACCGTGCGAGATAGAGCGATTTCGTCAAAATTTTCGACCCACAGGTGTTTGAGCATTGTATTCTTGGCAATTTAAAAAAAATTTCCCCTCCCCTAAAATGGCGGCCATTTTGAATTTTCAAATTTTTGCCAAAAATGGCAAAACACAAATTTCCTTCTATCTCCTTAACCATGCGAGATAGAGCGATTTCGTCGAAATTTTCAACCCACAGGGTATCTAAGGAATGTAATCTTTGCAATTTTCAAAAAATTTTCCCCTCCCCAAAAATGGCGGCCATTTTGAATTTTCGAATTTTTGCCAAAAATGGCAAAACACAAATTTCCTTCTATCTCCTTAACCGTGCGAGATAGAGCGATTTCGTCGAAATTTTCGACCCACAGGGTATGTAAGGAATGTAATGTTTACAATTTTCAAAAAATTTTCCCCTCCCCAAAAATGGCGGCCATTTTGAATTTTTGAATTTTTGCCAAAAATGGCAAAACACAAATTTCCTTCTATCTCCTTAACCGTGCGAGATAGAGCGATTTCGTCAAAATTTTCGACCCACAGGTGTTTGAGCATTGTATTCTTGGCAATTTAAAAAAAATTTCCCCTCCCCTAAAATGGCGGCCATTTTGAATTTTCAAATTTTTGCCAAAAATGGCAAAACACAAATTTCCTTCTATCTCCTTAACCATGCGAGATAGAGCGATTTCGTCGAAATTTTCAACCCACAGGGTATCTAAGGAATGTAATCTTTGCAATTTTCAAAAAATTTTCCCCTCCCCAAAAATGGCGGCCATTTTGAATTTTTGAATTTTTGCCAACAATGGCAAAACACAAATTTGCTTCTATCTCCTTAACCATGCGAGATAGAGCGATTTCGTCGAAATTTTCGACCCATAGGGTATCTAAGGAATGTAATCTTTGCAATTTTCAAAAAATTTTCCCCTCCCCAAAAATGGCGGCCATTTTGAATTTTCGAATTTTTGCCAAAAATGGAAAAACACAAACTGGCCTTAATCGTGCAAAATAGAGTTATTTCGTTGAAATTTTCGACCCATAGGGTATCTAAGAAATGTACTCTTGGCAATTTTCAAAAAAATTTCTTTTTCCCAAAAATGGCGGCCATTTTGAATTTTCGAATTTTTGCCAAAAATAGAAAAACAGGAATTTGCTTCTATCTTCTTAACAAAAGGTTGATAGGGTGGACATTACACATGATAATGTGTGTTCTTCTATGCTATCCTGTTTCTATTCATATGTCGCAGCTACAAGCAACAGGGCGTCCTATTTCTAGTTTCAATACTTCAATATACCTTGATCATAAGACTAGTAACAGAATAAGAAAGAACATCAATGTTTTATTATCATGAACCTCTATATCTCATTTGCCACTGCTAAATATAATGGTTGCATATTTTGAGATTTTTTTTTTTAACGGTTAGGAAATTTTAACCCAGATTTTCCATTTTCTTAAGATTGGTTTATGTTACAAAAAATATTTTTCCACACTGTCCATCTCTTTTCAAATTTTTCATGTTGAGAATTTAATTTTGAGAGTGATTCTTGCTCCAAGTATTTATCTTTTACAATCATTTGAAGGTTATAGATGTTCAAGTGCCTCTTATGTCTAGAGCAAGTAAATATGTAATTTCTCACAATTAACAACAAGAAATTAAGAGGCCAAAAGTTTTCGTCATATGTGATATATCCCAAAATTTTTGTTATTCTGTTAAGGTCTAAGACATATGAAATTGAATTTTTTATCCAGTTTTTAACATTAATCCATAATTCATTAGATTCTATACAGTCTGAAAATAGATGCATTATACTCTCACTTTGGTTACCACAGAGGCCACAAAGGTTTGAATCAGAAATTTTTAATTTATTCAAGTATTCATTGGTACCTAAAATCATATATAAAATGCGGTACTGAAACCATACAAATGAATTGTCAGTTAACGACTGAAAGCAAATTTTGTATAATATTTTCCAATGATGTTTGTGTAAAAGGTAGTCAAACCTATTACTTGACGGTCTGTTCTCTCCACCGATGGCAAGGTTGTTAGTCCCTATTTACAGCGAGTATGTATGTTGTGTATGAACCAGTGGAAGTTCAAATTTAATCTAGGTTGAACTTAGAATATTATGTTAAAAGATCTAAAAACATTCAGAATTCTCGAGTTTTAGTTGTAACCAACAGGAAGTTCCTGAATCCAATCAAATAAAAATAGCAGATTATGTAAACAAATATTACGAAAATAAAATGTTAAACATCTGTCAAAATAAGAAAAATAAGGTAACCTTTATATCTCATTTTCGATTCACAATCGATTCTTAACATGAGAATTGATTTTTTACATCGAAAGTTGTAAAAAGACGTCGAATCGTAGGACCACTATCAAACAGTCCCACAATTATGTGTTCCACAGCAATCCACAGCATCTCAACCTCCACGCCTGGTGTCTAGGAGTGGACAGCTCCAAGAACAAGGCTTCTCTGTGGAGGTGGCAGAGAGAATTGCTGCACCTCAGAGGTCATCAACAAGAACCCTCTACAAGTCAAAGTGGGCCTTATTTGAGAAATGGTGCAGAGAAAATTCGGTGGACTTCTCCACTCCATCTGTGAAACAAGTCTCAGACTTTTTCATGTACCTGTACCAAGATCTAAACGGGCGCCCCTCGACCATCGATGGTTACACGACGGCCATTGTTGACACCTTGGGCCCAACGGGCCAGCATATTGCACAAAGTTCAGACCTTCATAGGTTACTCTCCAGTTTTCACAGGGATCGTCCCTAAAGTTCCAGGAACCTTCCTAAGTGGAACCTTTCTGTTGTTCTTAATGAGCTCACAAAAGCACCCTTTGAGCCTATGAAAGACACAGACCTCAAACATCTTACTCTCAAAACTGCTTTCTTGCTAGCTTTGGCCTCCGGCAAGCGCCGCAGCGAAATCCATGCCTGGGTTGCAAACAAAGTATCTAATCTAGGCCAATGGGAAAAGGTTGCCTTGTTCCCTTCTTCTGACTTCATAGCCAAAAACCAACTAGCAAGAGAAGGTTCTCAAAGTGTGTCTCCGGTGACTATTCGTGCTTTGACTACCATTGTAGATAGACAATTCAAAGAAGACAGGACCCTGTGTCCGGTGCGGGCCCTGAGGTACTATTTGGATCGAACCAAGGACCTGAGAGGGTCTCGATCCCTCCTTTTCATCTCCTTCAAGAAAGGACAGACATCAGACCCGCTACTCTCTCTTCCTGGTTGAAACAAACCATCCTACTTTGTTATAAACAAGCAGACCAACAAGCCTTGGACTTGGTCCAAGTTAAAGCGCATGACATCCGGGCCTTCGCGGCCTCTAAGGCCTTTTACGGTGGGATATCGGTGGACCAAATCATGCAAGTCTGTCACTGGTAAGCTCACAACACATTTACAAATTTTTACCTAAAAGACCTTACTTGGTCAGACAACGACAACAATATGTATCTGGGACCCGTGGTGGCGGCACAACAAGTCCTAGATCCTTCCCCTCTGACCAGTTGTCCTCGGAAAGAAAAAAAGGGGGGGGGGGGGGGGGGGGGGGGGGCACATCCGCTACAACCAAGTCTTCAGGAGTCTAATCCCAGGATCTAGGTATTCTTTTACCTTCAAGATGTTACGGGTAAGGTCATTTTGTTTTTTAGTTTATCAAAATAATATGTATTAAGGACTTATTAAGTTGTCATTAATCTCATATTCAGTGGCAAAAAATTTATGAGAATACCAACCATTGGGCTGGTCTGTCACTCGTGAAGGTCCCCTGGGGACCCTTAGACCTCTAAGTGAGCACTGCTGCACTTCCGTCCTACAATCAAAACATCTAGACAGTTTTAGCACTGTCTTCCATTCTATTTAGGTTTTTGGCTCTTTACAGGCCCGGTCTCCGGGATTGGGGCACTGTAAATGGGACTCAGACTGGTATTTCTAACAGTATTTCTAATATATATATTACTTCAAATCTAAGAAAAATTGACATACCTTCCAGTCTCAGCTGTAATCCCGCCACCTGGCGGTTGGATTCAGCATTGAGTCCCACATGGTAAGCTATTGTAGCGTAATAAAATTGAAAATTTTAATTACTTAAATGTAGCTTTTATAAGCTACAAGCTTACCATGTGGGACTCAGAAGAGTCCCACCCTGCCTCCCCGCTGTTTACAGCTGAGGGGTAGGTTTTAGAAAATTTCAACGAGAAAGTAGGGCGATTGGTCAGAAGTTATCACGTGACGACAACTAGAGGCTACGGCCAACTATAAATGTCTATTGTTCTAAGACGTTGGCCATGATGCCTTGTGGCCATCCGAGAACAGCATTGAGTCCCACATGGTAAGCTTGTAAAAGCTACATTTAAGTAATTAAAATTTTCAAATTTAGAGGATTTGTTATTCAGCTACTTTTTTACCCGACAGCCCTTAAAGGCTATTGTTTTCACCCATTGTGTCCGGATGGGCAGTATCTCAGAAAGCATAAGATGTGGGAAGTTGATACTTGGTAGGGACATTGGTTGGGGGGTGTAAGTATACAACGTCATGGTGTGATCTTGATTTGACCTTTGATCTTGCTGTAGTGACCTTGTGTTTGAAAATGTTGTCCTGCTATATCTCAGAAACTATAAGGTGTAGCAAGTTCATACTTTGTAGTGACCTTGACCTATAAAATTGTGTCCGGACTTTATATCGGAAATCGTAAGGTGTAGGAAGTTGTTAATTGGTAGGAACATTGGTTGGGGGTTGTAGGTGTGCTGCATCATGGTGTGATCTTGATTTGACCTTTGACCTTGCCGTAGTAACCTTGACCTATAATGTCTTGTCCAGGCTATATCTTACCAACTGTAAGGTGTCAGAAGGTCGGAGCGCATCTTTGTATTTAGGGGAGAGGGGAGAGAGAGTGGGTCCGCCAGCTCCCACATTTTTGTGTCCCCAACGTTTATGCGGTGTGGCATAGGGTAGTGATTGCAATGGGTATCCGAATATCAGGGTACCCGATTGCTGAATATCTACCCCAATCCAAAATCACATACCCAAGTACCCCTATATAAGCATAAGTCCTTCCAATATTGCCCATGTTGGCTGACCAAGTACCGACATGTCCCCAATATCATCAATTCACTTCAAGAGGAAAGTATTCAGTTACAATGTACAACAATATTGTTTTCTCGCCATTATACTCTATTCATAGTGTTATATTTATCTTTTATTTTGGTTGTTTATGCATTAAGAAATGCAGGAACACTTTAAAAATCATCAGTATGTTAAAACAACTGTCTAATTCCGACAACATAAAATGCTGTAAATGTGGCTATATAGTGTCATGTATTACTTAAATAAATAAAGGCACAATGTTTTGTGTCACCAGAATTTTTGCTGCGTGGCGTATAGGGATTGCTTCATCATCTCATTTTGTGGCGTCGGCATTGTCTGTCGTCATCGGTGTTGTCGTCACACTTTCTATTCTGGACAGTAACTCAAAAATGGCTTACCAGATTAAATTCAAATTTGGCATGTGGATGTAACTGGTCCTCAGGGTGTGCTGTATAGTTTGGTGACCTTAAACTCCCACTAGTAACATACTTATCTTGAGTTTAAGTTTTTTTCTTTTCCAGGCCATATCTGAAAAATGGATTCACGGATTCAATTCAAATTTGGCATATGGTTGTAATTAGTTTTGAAGGTGTGGCCTATTTTAAGGTGACCTTAAACTCCTAGGTATAAAGGAATTATGTTGAGATTACGTATTTTATTTTTCCATAAAGTATACTGAAAATAACCTGACAGATTTCATTCAAATTTTGTATGTATATGTAGCTGGCCATAGCTAAGTGTCATACATTAAGGTGACCTTAAACTCCCACTTATAACAGAATTATATTCAGTTTGCAAATTTTTGAACAGTATTTCAAATACTGTGCAATTCTGTGCATGTTTAAGTTGTGGATGTGACAAACCTTGAACAGGACCTTCAGGAAATGATTACCTTAAACTCCCACACAACTGCAAACCAACATTGAGTGTAAGGTTGGGACAACATTTTTTTGTGTTTGGAAGGTATTTCATGTGGTAATTGAGATCTTTTTTCATTTATATTCATCATGTACATATAGCTAGACAAAAAAGGTCTCTCCGGTAAGGTTATAGTAAATTACTGATATTTAAAACTTATGACTTTAAGGTTGCAACAGTTTTGTGTCACTAGCAGCTATGATGGAGGACATACGTGGTCTTTGTCATCACACTTTTTTTCCAGACACTATATAAAAAATTGCGCGATAGATTGAATTCATAGCTATTATGTGGATGTAAGTGGTCATCAAGGTGTGCTCTATTGTAAGGTGACCTTAAACTCACAGTAGAAACATACTTATATTGAGTTTAACTTTTTCCGTTTCCAGACAGTATCTCAAAAATGGCTTGACTGATTCATTTCAAATTTGGCATGTAGTTGTAATTAATTTTCAATATGTTCCCTATTTTAAGGTGACCTTAAATTCCCATGTATAAAATGATTATGTTGAATTTAAGTTTCTTATTTTTCCATAGAGTATACTGAAAATCACTTGACAGATTTCATTTATATTTTGCATGTATATGTAACTGGCCATAGCTAAGTGTCATACATTAAGGTGACCTTAAACTCCTAGTAATAACAGAATTATATTCACTTTAAGTTTGCCCACTTTTGAGCAGTATATTCAGATACTATGCAATTCTAGGCTTGTTTCAGTTGACGATGTAACAAACCTTGAACAGAACCTTCAGAAAAAGATTACAACTGCAAACTACTATTGATTTTAAGATTGGGACATTTTTTGGGGGTTTTTTCAAGGATATTTGATATGCTAATTGAGATTTTTTTCATTGATATTCAGCATGTATATATATTTAAATAAAAACGAAAATTTCTCTTGTAAGGTTACAATAAATTGCTGATAATTTAGACTCTTATGAGTTTAGGGTTGTAACAGTTTGCTGTCACTCAGCAATGATGAATCACATATAATACCAGCATTGTCATCACACTTTGTTTCTCGAAAATACGTCAAAAATTTCTTGTAGGATGAAATTCAAAGTTGGCGTGTGGATGTTGCCAGTCATCGATGTGTACCCTATTTTAAGATGACCTTAAATTCCCAATAATAACATATTTATATTGAATTTAACTTTTGCAATTTGCGGGCAATAGCTTAAAAATGGCTTCACAGATTCAAATCAAATTTGGTATGTGGGTGTAACTGGTCTTCAAGGTGTGGCCTATTTTAAGGCGACCGTAAACTCCTAGTGATAACATAATTATATTGAATTTAATTACTGGAGAGCATTTGAAAGCTGCATAAGAGATTTTATGTATATTTAGTGTATTACAAGTGAGGTACCCCCCACTCTACGTGTGAAAATTTCAACACTTTAACACAATTTTCTCATTAACTGTTGAACTCATTCCTTTCTTTACCCTGCATATATGTACCAGACCGTAAGTTGATTACCTTGTGTGAGTATCAGGCCTAGATCTTTCTTAATTATTATATCCCCAGACGAAAGTCGGGGATATATTGGATTCAGGTCCGTCGCGCCGCCGCCGCCGCCGCCGCCGTAGAAATTTCCTTGTGGACGCGATAACTCAAAAACAAATTAATATTTTTTTTTCAAACTTGGTACACATGTTAAGGGTGCCCAAAGGAAGATCCCTATTTTAAGGTGACCTTAAACTCCCAGTAAAAAAGAACTTATGGCCACCTTAAGGTCAGAAATTGGACTTTTGGCCACTTAGAGCCCTGTAGGTCACAAACTATGATGCTCAGCTGGCTGAAATTTTACCTGACAACACATTAATATGTTCTTAGTACATGTGCCGAAAATCACGACTTTAAGTTGAGGAGAAAATTGTGTTTGAGGCCCATAAATACCCCCACTTAGGAATTTTTTGCTATACTTTTCACATATTTTGCCCTATAATTTGGAAGTGGTAATTCTGATGAGTCTCAAACTGCGCTAGGTATAACTTTGATATGTAATCCTTGTCTGTAGAAAATTTTAGGGCTGTAGGTTTACCCAAAGGGGTCGACTTAAGGTCTCAAAAGTGCCCACAGAGACCCAATTTATGCACTTTTTGCCACTTTCAAGCACTGTAGCTTTCAAACTATGTCTCTCATCTAAGTTAAATATCATCTGGGAATATATCTATGTGTTTTCTTATATGTGCCCCAACATTTAGGCCTTTAATAGACAGTTAACCTGTGTATCAGGACCATAAACACCCACCCGAGTGACCCTTATAAGACATTTTTCACATCTTTTTCCCTGTAACTTGGAAATGGTAAGTCTGAGAAGTTTCAAACTGTATTAGATATATATTCTGTGTGTAATCTTAGTATGTAACAGATTTTAAGTCTGAAGCTTTAATTTTGAAGGTCAAATTGAGGTCTCTAAAAGGCTCCCAAAGACCCAATATTTGGACTTTTTGCTACTTTTAAGCCCTGTGACTGTCAAACTATGTGACTGATAGAGCTCAAATCCTATCTGGGAAGATATTAGTATGTTATTTATATATGTGCCAAAAATTAAGGCTTTAAGAAGACATTTAACCTGTGTATGAGGACCATAAATCCCCACCCGAGTGACCATTTTTAGACATTTTTCACATATTTTGCCCTGTAACTTGGAAATGGTAAGTCTAAGAAGTTTCAAACTGTATTAGATGCATATTCTATGTGTAATCTTAGTATGTGACAAATTTTAAGTCTGAGGCTTTAATTTGAAGGCCACATTTAGGTCTCTAGAAGGCCCCATAAAGACCCAGTATTTGGACTTTTTGCCAATTTTAAGGCCTGTGACTGTTAAACTATGTGACTGATAGAGCTGAAATCTCATCTGGGAATACATTATTATGTTCTTTTTACATGTGCCAAAAATCAAGGCTTCAAGTAGACATTTAACCTGTGTATGAGGACCTTAAACACCCACCTGAGTGACCCTTTTAAGACATTTTTCACATATTTTGCTCTGTAACTTGGAAATGGTAAGTCTGAGAAGTTTCAAACTTTATTAGATACATATTCTATGTGTAATCTTAGTATGTAACAAATTTTAAGTCTGAAGCTTTAATTTGAAAGCCACATCGAGATCTCTAAAAGGCCCACAGAGACCCAATATTTGGACTTTTTAACCACCTTTAAGCCCTGTGACTGTTAAACTATGTGATTGATGGAGCTGAAATCCCATCTGGGAATGCATTATTATGTCCTTTTTACATATGCCGAAAATCAAGGTTTTTAGTAGACATTTAACCTGTGTATGAGGGCCATAGACACTCGCCCAAGTGCCTTTTTGGACATTTTTTCCGTATTTTGCCCTGTTATTTGGAAATGCTTAGTGTGACAAGTCTTAAACTGTATTATATATAATTTTTGTTTGTTATGTATGTCCCCCAAAAAGTTTCAGATCTGTTGTTTAATTGCTAAGGTCTCTTTAACAATTGTAAAATGCCCACAGAAACCCAATTTATGGACATTATGCCACTTTAAAGCCCAGTAACTGTCAAACTATGTGGGTTATAGAGCTGAAATCTTTGAATTTTTAAAAGGAAATGCCTGTCTATTTAAATTTTGAATATTAATAATGTTATGGCTATCTTAGTCTTTTAAGAACTTATTTTTGTGTGTTATACCTCTGCTTGCTGAGTTTTTAACTTTTTAAAATGAAACTGGTTAAACATATTCAAGTAGACAAAATGGACACTTTAAGTGAGCTTTAAGTCCCAATATTAATGAAATTATATCCTTATGTAGTAAAAGTAGGGGATTTTTAACCCTCAACTAGCCCAGTTTTATTCAACTTGCCTCAGTTAATTTTGACACAGCTCCTACAGTTATGAACTCATTTCAGTTGATAATCACATACTTAAAATTCTCAATTCTTTTTGTATTTGAGTACCCCTTTTATATAGATTGTTTGTTTACCATTTATGCATCCCCCACCCGGATTCCCCCCACCCACCTCTGGGACCTCCAGCTATATTGAGTGACACTAAATAAACAAAGGTATTTAATGATATCAGATGAGAAACAAAGAACTCAATGGGGTTGCAGATCTTGTGTAATAGTGAGAGAGGTGTGGAGAAGGGGAGAGGGGTGGGGGTGGGAGGTGGTGGGCTTCATTACATATAACACAAAGGGGAGTCAGAACTGAGATTGTGTCACATATTTAGGTTGCATATATATGGACCACATATATAGGTATAGAGGAAATGAATAACTGAAAACAATTTGCAAATTCTAAAAATAATATAATAAAATAATAATATAAATAATTTTTTTTTAAATAATATTTTATTTGTGAACAAATATAGAAACAGATATGCGCTTTTGGGATTATGAATTTTAGAATGGACATTGAATCATCAATCATTTAAATACTTTGAAGGAAGATTGAAAAGTATGATGAGTTGAGTTAAAAATAATATTTTATTTGTCAACAAATATAGAAACAGATATGCTCTTTTGGGATTATTATTTTAGAATGGACATTCAATCATCAATCATTTAAATACTTTGAAAATATGTTTAGAGTTATCATTGCAGGAAGATTGAAAATATAATTTGAGTTATGTATTCGGCGTCTGGGGATACACCATCTTCCTTGGAAGATATAAACAGAGTAGATTGATGTGCTGAAGTTCATATAATAATGGGTAATTATGTTTTAAAAAATTCCCGATCAAAACCTGTGGCGTGAGTGATGACCTGTCTGGGGATATGTTGGCGCCGAGTTGGCCCAATCTAGTTTTTTATGAAGTTTTGAGAAAATTTTTAAATACATTAAAATTTATGAATTCATGCAGTAAATCTCTTATAACTTGCCACAAATCTAAGTTGAAAAAGAAAGAAAAATAAAAAAAATTATTCAACATTCCTACACTGTGGACTGCAGCTGATTAACTCTTTGACAATATCTGGCAACAATGTTGCCATGGCAGTACTTTCTTCTGTTTCTTGGACTTATAAATATTTTTATGGGTTCTTTACTTTCTATACCCCTGCAAAGATTGGAGCTGATTAGTTTTTTGGCAACAAGTGTTGTCATGTTTATGTCGTCACTCTGTGTCGTTGGCGTCCGCATCCGTGTGAACAACTTCTCCTCCTAAACTACAATACCCAGAGACATGCTGGTTTTTTTTTAGCTTACTGGCCAATGGCCGTAAGCTAATGGCATGGCCTGGCGTCATCTTCGTTGTTCTTGTTGATGTTGTCGTCAACAATTTTTTCCAGCCTCTTCTCCTCAGAAACTACTGCACCGATTTCTTTGAAATTTGGTATGGAGCTTCCTTGGGTAGAGGACTATCATTTTTCCTCATTGCATGTTTTTCAACCAATCAGAGAAGGTCACATGACCAAAAACATGTTTTTGAAAAGGGTGTGCTTGTCTGGATGATAACTTAAAAAGCTCTTCACCTATTCACATGAAATTTTGCAAGTAGGTTCGTTATATACATGTCTGGAAATCAATAACTTTTCGAAGTGATCCAATACAAAATGGCCGACTTATTAATAATTTACTAAATGTCTCGATTTTTCTTAACGCTGAAAAAACAAAAACGTGTTTATCTCAGAAACGGTGTGAGATAGAGCGATTTCGTCGAAATTTTCGACCCCCTGGGTATCTAAGGAGCGTACTCTTTGGAATTTTCAAAAAATTTTCCCCTCCCCAAAAATGGCGGCCATTTTGAATTTTCGATTTTTTGCCAAAAATGGAAAAACACAAAATTGCTTGTATCTCCTTAACCGTGCGAGATAGAGCGATTTCGTCGAAATTTTCGACCCACAGGGTATCTTAGGAATGTATTCTTGCCAATTTTCAAAAAATTTTCCCCTCCCCAAAAGTGGCGGCCATTTTGAATTTTTGCCAAAAATGGCAAAACACAAAATTGCTTCTATCTCCTTAACCGTGCGAGATAGAGCGATTTCGTCGAAATTTTCGAACCACAGGGTATATAAGAAGTGTACTCTTGCCAATTTTGAAAAAATTTTCCCCTCCTCAAAAATGGCGGCCATTTTGAATTTTTGCCAAGAATGGAAAAACACAAAATTGCTTCTATCTCCTTAACTGTGCCAGATAGAGCGATTTCGTCAAAATTTTTCACCCACAGGGTATCTAAGAAATGTACTTTTGCCAATTTTCAAAAAATTTTCCCCTCTCCAAAAATGGCGGCCATTTTGAATTTTCGAATTTTTGCCAAAAACGGCAAAACACAAAATTCTTTTATCTCCTTAACCGTGCAAGATAGAGCGATTTCGTCGAAATTTTCGACCCATAGGGTATCTAAGAAATTTACTCTTGCAATTTTCAAAAAATTTTCCCCTCCCCAAAAATGGCGGCCTTTTTGAATTTTTGCCAAAAATGGAAAAACACAAAATTGCTTCTATCTCCTAAACCGTGCGAGATAGAGCGATTTCGTCGGAATATTCAACCCACAGAGTATCTAAGGAATGTACTTTTGGCAATTTTCAAAAAATTTTCCCCTCTTCAAAAAATGGCGGCCATTTTGAATTTTAGAATTTTTGCCAAAAATGGAAAAACACAAAATTGCTTCTATCTCCTAAACCGTGCGAGATAGAGCGATTTCGTCAGAATATTCAACCCACAGAGTATCTAAGGAATGTACTCTTGCAATTTTCAAAAAATTTTCCCCTCCCCCAAAATGGCGGCCTTTTTTAATTTTTGCCAAAAATGGCAAAACACAAAATTGCTTCTATCTCCTTAACCGTGCGAGATAGAGCGATTTCGTCAAAATTTTCGACCCACAGGGTACCTAAGGAATGTAGTCTTGCCAATTTTCAAAAAAATTTCCCCTTCCCAAAAATGGCGGCCATTTTGAATTTTCGAATTTTTGCCAAAAATGGAAAAACACAAAATTGCTTCTATCTCCTTAACCGTGCGAGATAGAGCGATTTCGTCGAAATTTTCAACCCACAGGGTATCTAAGGAATGTACTCTTGGCAATTTTCAAAAAATTTTCCCCTCCCCAAAAATGGCGGCCATTTTGAATTTTCAAATTTTGGCTAAAATGGAAAAACACAAAATTACAGGCAAAATGTGTTCTTTTTTATTTTACATTTATTGTTGTATAAAACATATATTAATTGCTGCACATTTATAGCATGAAAAAAGTATTTGGGTGGCACAACCACAACATGCGGGTCGCCAGTAAGCAGCAGGCCTTGGCCTATTTTTTAAAGATACCTTAACTATCGAGGATGAAAAATTGTTCAAGCCATGCAGATCTGTTTGTCCGTCTGTTCCCCAGAGCCATTACTAGTCAGGTACCCCCATCCAAAGTGTGAAAATTTCAACACTTTATCACAATTTTCTCATTCACTATTGCAGGGATTTTTCTCATATCTTGCATATATTATATGTACTTTTAAAATAATTTTTAATGCAATAAAATTCATGAAATCATGCACTAAATCACTTATAACTTGAAAAGTATTGCATTTAAAGCATTTTGTTAAAATATGTCATTCAGCTACTTTTTCCATAGCTACAACATGGTGAGTAACTTGAGTGTCTATCCCAATAGCTAAGTGAGTAATAGCTACTTTCTGATTTTTCAAAATCACGGATTGCTTGTTTATGTTTCTTGGGCTTAAACATCCTTTTTGGGGTTCGTTGCATTCCAAAATCCTGCATGGATTGGAGCTGATTAGCTTTTCAACAATACCTGGCAACAAGTGTTGCCATGGCAACACTCCTTTCTGGTTCTTGGACTTATAAATATTTTAGGGCTTCTTTGCACAGTCCCCCCGGGTCGCCAGTAAGCAGCAGGCCTTGGCCTATTTTTTAAAGATACCTTAACTATCGAGGATGAAAAATTGTTCAAGCCATGCAGATCTGTTTGTCCGTCTGTTCCCCAGAGCCATTACTAGTCAGGTACCCCCATCCAAAGTGTGAAAATTTCAACACTTTATCACAATTTTCTCATTCATTATTGCAGGGATTTTTCTCATATCTTGCATATATTATATGTACTTTTAAAATAATTTTTAATGCAATAAAATTCATGAAATCATGCACTAAATCACTTATAACTTGAAAAGTATTGCATTTAAAGCATTTTGTTAAAATATGTCATTCAGCTACTTTTTCCATAGCTACAACATGGTGAGTAACTTGAGTGTCTATCCCAATAGCTAAGTGAGTAATAGCTACTTTCTGATTTTTCAAAATCACGGATTGCTTGTTTATGTTTCTTGGGCTTAAACATCCTTTTTGGGATTCGTTGCATGCCAAAATCCTGCATGGATTGGAGCTGATTAGCTTTTCAACAATACCTGGCAACAAGTGTTGCCATGGCAACACTCCTTTCTGGTTCTTGGACTTATAAATATTTTAGGGCTTCTTTGCACAGTCCCCCCCCGGGTAGGAAAACACCAAGTTGCGGAGCATTGAGTGTATTATTTATACACATAACAATTGTAGATTACTATGAATACAGGATTAAATACAACTAATTCTAAATGTATTTACAAGCCAAATTATAAGTTATACAATCACAGATCCATATGAATACACAAGTATTACATGTTACTATACGCAGTTACAAACATCTGAGTACCAAATTAATATCAATACAGATGAATATGAAATAAGTCATGAGCAACAATACTGTGAGTAAGTGTCAATGGCTAAATGTGAATACATCCATGAACAAGTCATATTAAAACAGTTAAGAAGTAATTTACTAAGCTACATTCACACACATTACAATGATTGAACAAATTTCACCATCTGGTGAAATAAGCAAATCTCATATAATTAAGGTAACCTTAACTCCAGGGAGAATACGTACAGATCATACACACACACTTGAAATGTCCCAGAATGGACCCTGGAGAAAAATAGACCCAAGTGATGAATGGGCATAACTTTTTAAGTTCTTACTCAGCAACATAAAATCCCTCAAACCCAAACAATAGCATTATAAACCAGCATTTATTACAGAAGCAAAGGACGCTGCAATATCTTGACTATAATTTGAATCCTGCTGAATATACCTCCACACACAATCCGACGTCCAGGAGCCATGATGCTTGATCTTTTGAATTGGCACATGGGCATTATAAGCCAAAGTAGCTCCTGAACGCCGGAAAGTGTGGAAGGTAAAGTGGTTTGGAGAAAACCCCATTTTGACATTAAGCCTGGACAACACTTTACGAATACGACTATCAGTGACTACTTGCCACCCATTGAGTGTATATATCTGGAAGAGAGGATCCAAACCCTGTGGTTTATACACTTGTACAGCCCTCTTAAGAGCTTTGACTGGACAAAGTGGGGATTTTGGTAGGCGGGGTAAAGTGAGTAAATGGACTTTATCCCGTGTCTGCAAAGTCTTGGACCATTTTATAACTACTGTCATGTTAGTTTTGGTGATCGAAATGTCTTCAATTGTTAAATTACTGGAGGGATCAAACGCCCTCACTGCATGTGGTGCCAGGTTCGAGATTCTGAGGAACCCAAAAAACCCCATAAGAAAAATGGCTTTAAATACTTTCCCCCCATATATCCCATCACATTCCAAGACCAGTCTGGTGAGGGTTTCAATGGACATGATATTCCTGACAACTGGAATCAGTGGTCTGTTTATTTTCATAGATCGGACAAAATATCTTATCTTTGGGTGTTCTAGCAAGTGGTAATTTAAATCATACATTATGAATTTAGATTTCAGAGCAGAAACATGATTGGCTACCATGTTTGGTGACACATTATTTCTTGCCAAAAACTCAAGATAAGCCAACACACATTGCAAAGTTACATGTATTACATCAAATTTGGCACAAATACAGAAGGCCACAAACAACCTGAACAACATGGTGTAACACTTGGCTGTCTTGGGCCTGAAGGCTGACTGTAACCTCTCTCGGGCACCTTTCACCAAGTCAGTGACCGCCTTCTCGTCTGAAACAAAGTGCAGAACATGTTCTCATGAAACAACATTATATCTCATAATTAAGGTCCAACAAAGCAGAACTAGTGTTCACCCATACTGGATTCTCAACTAACTCCTGTAAAGCCTTAAACTGGGAGGGTGCACCTTGCCACCTGGATAACAAGTCGGCCACCTTATTGTCTCGACCCCTAATGTGTGTATATATGAGGCTGACATCAGCCAAGGCAGATTCAAACCAGATATTTCTGGCACATGTGGCCAGGAACGGGTCCCTGGTTCTACCAGACTTGAGGACTTGAACCACCGCCTCATTATCACAACGAATGAGGACCTGTTTTCTGTGCCATGAGGGAGGAAAAATCCTGAGGGCCACCAGTATATTAATCATTCCCAAGTGTACAATGGACAGATTGCGATAATGACGGACCACAGGGAGATGATAGACCCAGGACTGATATCGACCACCTAGGCCAACTAGACATGCATCCAAATCTACCAGACCATCTGTTGGCCTATGGTCAAAGTATGATGTTCCATTGTACTTGGTCAAAAATTTGGTAAACCACCTGAGGTCTCTCCTGAAGTCAATGGTCAATTTAATATGATTTGCGTCATAATTCGCTCTCAGGAGGTCCAGCATCCTGTTTAAAAATAACCTGCCAGGTCTAACACATTTATGGACATATAGCAAATTGCCTAGCAGGGACTGAAGTTGACGCTTGCTACATGAAGTCTTGGTAGACCATTCAGTGATCATTCTACAAATGTGGGTAAGTTTTTCAGCAGGAATTGAGATGGTGGAGTGTACAGAGTCGATCTCGACGCCCAAACACACAGCAACAGTACTTGGAGGTACTAATTTTTTCTCGCTTATGTCCAGACCCAGATGACGCAACTCGCGACGCAACGTGTCAAAAGAATGACGGACGACGTCGGGCGTCACGACCCCGATAAAATCGTCCACATAGTTTGTGATGTCATATCCTTTGCGACGCGTGATATGACGCACGGCGTCGCTGACACGCGTAAAAATTTGCGTGCCATGGCGACTCCCAAATGGGAGACAGGTGTCTATGAACATGACGTCACGCCAACGCAACCCAAGCAAGTCATAATCCCTGGGGTCGATCTTTATGTGGCGGAAAGCACGACTTATGTCAACTTTGTACATGAGAGCCTCTTTTCCCAAACTCTTAAGCTGATCTGTGATGTCATCGACCGTGGGGAATGTGAGACTAAAGTCTGTGCCCAAGTAGGAGTCTTTGTCCACCCCTGCGTTTACTGAGGCATGCTTAGGCCATGAGAGATCTATGATGACATGACGTTTATCTGACGCACTTTTTTCCCTGGTCATAAAAGGTGAAAAGTGACATTTATCAATAGGATCAACGTCAAAAGGCCCCAAAATCGCCCCAAAAGGTGTCTCTTCCAAATATGCATCCACATGACTTGGGTGGTCAAGGGCTGAGGAATGATTTATATTTTCACATTTGAGGTCACACTGCCTGTTGAAATCAAGGGGAAAACCAAAGGCTAATAACTCGATAAGCTGGGTATCCCAGTACCTGTAACGCCTCCTGCCATGCAGGAATATTCAGTTGAGACTCGACTGGAATGCGACAGCCCAGGAAATTTGGTCTACCACTGGCCTTGACCTTTTCATGCATGCAAAAAGGATCTTTTATACTAGTATCTCTTATTTCTGTATTTTCTGGTAGGACAAAATCAGTCAAAGGAACAAAACCAAAGTCAACTTTGGACTGAGACCGCCAGTTCTGAAAACTGACACAATTATTAGGAGCCGCAACACACTTCTTTTTATTCATAATAGAATGCAGAAATTTGTCATCTGTAACCCCCCAATTTGAATCATAAATTGGACAAAGCTCATTGACCCCATCGCCCACATCAGTATCCTTGACTTTTCCACCTAAGTGCCCACTAGTCAACGACACATTGGAATTGGATGGAACAATGGTTTCCTGTACAACTGAGTTGTTTGTGTTAATAGCACCAATATAATAGACGCCGTCACCCACCTTAGTACACTCTGTTTCATTCACTGAGTGGTGATCAGCCAGTGACACGCCTATACAAGAGGGAACAATAGTTGGCTGTTGAACCAATGCATTTCTATTTATAGTAACACTCACGCCCCCACTTTTGCACTTGTCATGCGATTGTCCATTAACCGCCTTGAGAATGAGAATTGGAGCCTGGAAATCTATTTTTAGATCCACCCCTGCATGCAGACAGTACACAATTCGGTGCAACCGAGTTTTTTTACCCCCCCCCTTGTCCGGGCCTACATTGAGAGTGCTTGAATTACATGTGGCCTTGCCACATTGTGTATTACTGTTTTCTACCACTTTTGATACAACCAAGTCTTTGTACAATGTATTCTGATTGCTACTTCGTCTACTCACTTTCAACTGCTTGAGTTTATTGCCTTTTGCAAATAAGCCTTGGACATTTTTGTATTTTACATCAGAATTGTACACAATTCGAGTGAACACTGGACTACACAGCACCTTGTCAATTTTTTCAGCTCTACCAACACTATTACACAGCTTATTTACCGTTCCACTCTTGATTGTACTATCAGTCATATTAACACCTACCACATCTACTCCGAGAACACTATCACTGCTGCCCAGTTTTGCTATCAAATCTGAGCAGCTGCTACTTCGTTTTTTGGAGTGACTTTCTTTTGCAACCCACACTCTTTTTGTGAGTGATTCATGATCTTGCCTACACTTAGACAATGAGCACATATGTGTCTGTGGAGTTTTCCGTTTACCTCATGATCTCTGTAAAAAGTGCAACTGTTTGGCTGGAATGCTTTGCAGAACCAAGGTTTCTTGTGAAAGTCTGAATTTCTACCCCAATTTTGTTTATGTGCAATGGTATGTTTTTGGGCATGAGCCCTCCTTATCCTGTCAATTTTGTTTGTATCATGCCATGTGAGGACCCCCCTTTCCATTTCACATAAAAGTACTGCATGTGCGGCCTTGGCATTAGACCAGGTGAAATCATTAGTGTCTTCCATAAGGTCCGCCATATACTGAAGCATTAACTCATGACAATTTTGGTCTTTTTCCTCAAGGATATTTTTGGCAAACCCCTGTATGAACTGAGTCAAATTTAGCTGATCATAGGTAAGCCTTTGCTTACTTGCCCCTCCCAAAATGTGCTCATGCGGCCATGCCACTTTGTGAGAAACCACTACATCTACGTTCCCACCCCTCTTGGATTTGAGTTTTTGAATTTGGTCATTACCTGTTGCACTATTTGCCTGGTCTAGGCTCTTGACCTTAGCATCGACCTTTTTCTGCAACACAGTGGAACTTCTTAACTCAGACAAAGAAGAGATAGCTTGCTCATCATCTGACGACTCACTAGTGTAAATAACCTTTTTGACTTTAGAATTTGACACTTTTGTACTACTTAACTTAACACAGTTCCTTCCATGCGATGGTCCCACTGCTCTGCCCTCAGCTACCTGCTCTTCCACCACATCTAGCCTGCTGTTAACTCTGCGCAGTTCTTTGAGGATCATCAGCTGGACATCTGCCTGCGTACTACCTTCCTGTGGTGAGTGGTCCTCATCTGCAGAAACATCAGACCCCTGGGGCTGAGCCCTCTTTGCTTTACAGTTCTGTCCTTTGGGGTTGGGGGTCATGGCACTCCTTTTGAGAGCCTGCTTTTTACGTGAACCACTTTTTACACCACTGTCCTTCACACTCACATCGTGCTGCACAACTTCATCCATGGTATCTGATTCACTGTCCTCCAGTGCCTTCTTTTGCAGTTTACATTTTTTGTCCGTAGGTGGCACATGGCGCTCCTCACAGTTGGAACAATAACCTTTATTTTTTCCCATTATTCATAAGTTTACAGTTCATTCGCTGTAAATACAGAAGCAAAGACCCCTGAGAATGCTGTGCTGACGAGGATCAGATCTAATCTGGCTTCTCAATCTAAGTAAGGGAATACAAATAGGTTAGACCGTCCCTCTTAGGAAAACCAGATCAAGCCTGAGGTCGTCAAAAACACAGCAGTCCCAGCACAGTGGTGGTGTCACAACAGTTCATAAAACTTCTGTGTCAATTCATCCAGCATAAACAATATGACATGACTCCAGTATATTAACCACAGTTAAAAACAGTACATTAATGTTGCACAGTTTGTATATATGTATAATCTAAAAATGTCAACTTCCAGTAAAATCAAGATAAAAACACATAAAATAATCGTTTCCAGTTCAAAATGGCTACAGCCAATATCACAACATTGAAAATTTAGTCCATATTCTTCAGTCCCATAAACACAAGTGAGGGTTTTTCATTCAAAGTCCAATGAACCAGAAGAGTGACCCAATGACAGCCTAGAATTCAAGTATCCCCATGGGAACCACAGAAGCCCCGCCAAGAAGCAGATGACTGCCCCCAGAAGTACTTAAGGGGCAGTCACACCTACCCAGGGAGGGGACTGACAGCCGTGATGTCCAGACACCACTTATGATTCTCTTCCAATTCCTTTCGAATTTCATCCGCTTCAATCTTTAACCAAAGCTGGTGACACAGTACAATTCTACTGAATTCTTGTCTATTGCTTATATCTCGGCAATCACTGGGCGGATTCTCGTCAAATTTAGTACATGTATGCAGTAGCCCTGGGAAAAATTTCTGTATATGTTATGACATTTCAACCAATGAGAGAAGTCACATGACCAAAAACATGTTTTTCAAAAGGGTGTGCTTGTCCGGATGATAACTCAAAAAGCGCTTCACCTATTCACATGAAATTTAGCAAGTAGGTTCATTATATAGATGTCTGGAAATCATTAACTCTTGGAAATAATCCAATACAAAATGGCCGACTTATTAGCTAGTAACCAAATGCCACGATTTTTCTTAACGCTGAAAATGAAAAATCGTTAATATCTCACAAATGGTGTGAGATAGAGTAATTTCGACAAAATTTTTGACCTGCAGTGTATCTACGGAGTCTACTGGCAACTTAGCCCAATGGTTTTCCCGCCATTTTTTGGTGGCCATCTTGAAATTCTTTCTAAAACACATTTACCTTCGACACGGTACAAGATAGAGCGATTTCGACAAAATTTTTGATCCACAGGATATCTGCAGACTCTACTGGTGCTTTTTCCCGAAAATTGTTTTCCTACCATTTTTGGTGGCCATCTTGAATTTCTGTGTGTAACGCAAAAATGCATTTATTTTGGAAACAGTGTGAGATAGAGCGATTTCGACTAAAATTTTGACCCACAGGGTATCTGCAGAATCTACTGGCATCTTTTCTCAAAAATCATTTTTTCACCATTTTTAGTGGCCATCTTGAATTTATGCTTAAAACGCCAAAATACATTTATCTTGGAAACATTGTGAGATAGAGCGATTTCCCGAGAATCGTTTTCCTGTGGTGGCCATCTTGAATTTCTGCCTAAAATGCAAAAAATGCATTTATCTCGGAAATTGTGTGAGATAGAACAATTACAACAAAATTTTTAACCCCAAGAATATCTTAAGAAATACTGCCAACTTTTCCAAAAGTTTGACAAAAATTTTGATCTGAAGGGTATCTGCAGAGTCTACTGGCGACTTTTCTTAAAATTTCTTTTTCTCTTGCGAAGCAATGCTCTAGTTTCATACTGTTTGCATAAACATTTTAAGGTAAACATTGCTATATTCTTTCAGAATCTATAATTTAAAGAACAGCAAACAAAAGAAGTGTTACCCGGGCAGTGTAGGTTCTGATGGCACCCTGATTCGCGTGGGACTGGATGCGTCTGGTAGTTACGCAGTGACTAGCTGCTCTGACAAAAACCTCTGTGTAATTGACTTCTTTACTGGCGAGCTGCAGGGAACAATGTGTGGTCACTCTGAGGTTGTAACTGGGGTCAAGGTGATGAATGACCTCAAACATGTCATCTCTGTGGGAGGGGATGGGTTAGTACTGGAAATTGATTTATTGTTTGAAGTAAGTGCAGTAATGAGAGCTCTGGCACTTGTTAACAATTGAGAAATAAATTTAGGAAAAAGAACTCTTTTCTTGTTTCATATTAACAGTTTTGCAGGTATTCCCATGAAACCGTAATATCAGTCATTTCATACATTTTTATGTTCAATTAATGCATATTGTGACAATATTTATATTAAAAGAGTACACTTAAAAGAATAAATGTATAAGAGTTCTCATACAAAACTTATAACTGATAAACCTTCTCATAAGCTTTCCTTTGCAACATGTTGTTTAATAATTTTTAAGCCAGTAATTAAGACATCTTTTTTCTTTTAATTTTGAAGTGTATTTCTCTGCGATCAGAGAAACATAGCATTGAATGTATCTGAATATTCTCTTGCAATCTTATTGTATCCCCGGACGAAAGTCGGGGATACTTAGGATTCAGTATGGTCACGCCGCCGCCGCAGAGATTTCCTTTTGGACGCGATAACTTAAAAAATATTTTAGTTAGAACTTTCAAATTTGGTATGTGGGTATATATGGGCAATGCCACGAACACTATTGTTTTGTGACCTTGACCTTCAATCTCATGGTCACTGGTGGCCTCTTAAAGGTCAGATTTTGGCCATTTTTTCACTTTTTGGCCCAGTTCTCCTATACAGAAAGTCAGATCATCCTATGGCTGGTATATATAATACATATATATGTCCTCTGTAAGCATGCAGAAATTTGACCTTGAAGCTCTTCATTGAAGGTCATCCACTGACCGCCAAAGTACCTAACCAAGGGTCATTTTTGGCCTTTTTGGAGATATTTTCACACTTAATGCTGACTATATTGCATGGAAACTATTGAAAATGGCTTTGGAGGTTGAGTACATGATGGACTTCTACCATCCAGGCTTACTGGTTACAGATCTTCATTTAAGGTCATCCACTGACCGCCAAAGTACATGACCAAGGGTCATTTTTGGCAAATTTGGAGATATTTTCACATTTAATGCTGTCTACATTGCATGGAAACTATTGAAAATGGCTTTGGAGGTTGAGTACATGATGGAGTACCAGCATCCAGGCTTACCGGTTACAGATCTTCATTTAAGGTCATCCACTGACCGCCATAGTACCTAACCGAGGGTCATTTTTGGCCCTCTATTTGTTGTTTGTGAACAAGATAACTCAAAAACTGACAGATGGATTTTCATAAAATTTTCAGGATATGTCCAAAATGGTAAAAGGAAGATATGATTAAATTTTGGGAGTGATCCAGATCACTGTCTGGATCTTCTGGATTCATGAAATTTAATTTTTAAAGACAGATAACTCAAAAACTTATGGGTGCATTTTGATGAAATTTTCAGGAAATGTTCTTAATGGGACAAGGAACAAGTGATTTGATTTTGGGAGTGATCTGGATCACTTTCTGGATCATCCGGATCCAGGCTGCCATATGTGTTTGTGTACAATGTAGCTCAAAAACTTATGGATGGATTTTGATGAAATTTTCAGGATATGTCTGAAAAGGTAAAAGGATGAAATGATTGAATTTTGGAAGTGATCCGGATCACTATATGGATCTTCTGGATCCATGAAATGTAATTTTTAAAGACAGATACCTCAGAAAGTTATGGATGGATTGTGATGACATTTTCAGCAAATGACCTAAATGGTGCGAGGAACAAGTGATTAGATTTTGGGAGTGATCTGGGTCACTGTCTGGATCATCTGGATCCAGGCTGCCAGATGTGTTTGTGTACAATGTAGCTGAAAAACTTATGGACAGATTTTGATGAAATTTTCGGGATATGTCTGAAAATGTAAAAGGATGAAATGGGTGAATTTTGGAAGTGATCCGGATCACTATATGGATCTTCTGGATCCATGAAATGTAATTTTTTAAAGACAGATACCTCAAAAAGTTATGGATGGATTGTGATGACATTTTCAACAAATGACCTAAATGGTACAAGGAACAAGTGATTACATTTTTGGAGTGATCTGGATCACTGTCTGGATCATCTGGATCCAGGCTGCAACATAATTTTAGGATGAATTTTGATGATATTTTTAGGATATGTTACAAATGGTAAAAGGAAGAAGTGGTAAAAGGAAGAAATGATTCAATTTTGCGAGTGATCTGGACCACTATCTGGATCTTCTGGATCCAAGAAATCTAATTTTTAAAGACAAATAGCTCAAAAAGTCATGGGTGGATTTTTATGAAATTTTCAGGAAATGTCTTAAATGGGACAAAGAACAAGTGATTAGTTTTCGGGAGTAATCTGCATCACTGTCTGGATCATGTGGATTCAGGCTGCCAGATGTGTTTGTGTACAAGATAACTAAAAAACTTATGGACGGATTTTGATGAAATTTTTAGAATATGTCTGAAAAGGTAAAAGGATGAAATGATTGAATTTTGGAAGTGATCTGGATCACTATATGGATCTTCTGGATCCATGAAATGTAATTTTTAAAGGCAGATATAAGTGAAAGCACTAGTGATTAGCTTTTGGGAGTAATCTGGTACTATGGAGAATCCTGACCTGGTGCTCCAGGAAACAGGCTCAAGACCGACATATTCACGCCTTAACTATGTCCCGTCCGGGGATACACTATGTCGAGACGCAATCTCTAGTTCTCTTAAGGTCTTATTGACTTGTCTCAAACCTCTGTGGATGTGGGTTTAAACACAGCTGACAGCAACATGTTGAAATTTCTGTAGGCTTTGTCAAAATATTACTTTTGAGTTTGAATGGACATTAAAAGTACCACTATAGAAGAAAGCCTCAGCCTTGATTTCCTCTTTTCTTGTAGATGTATTTTTATTTGGCGTCTACCAATCAATCTCACAGAACAGGCCCAGGCTCGACTGTTAGAACTGAAGGAGAAGTCTCATCTCGCTAACAGGGACCTGCCTGATGGGTAGGTACATTCAAATGTCTGAACTGTTTAAATTTCTGTTTTCCAAATATTCATCTTTGTATCACCAGTATCTCTACGCTGGGTGGCATGTAAAGATTGCTTTGTCCTCTCTCATGTGGCGTCGTGTGTCATTGTCACACTTTCGTTTCCAGACTGTATCTCAAAAGTGGCATGACAGATTAAATTCATTCAAATTTGGCATGTAGATGTAACTGGTCCTCAAGGTGTGCTCTATAGTAAGGTGATCTTAATACAGCCACTAGTAACATACTTATATTGAGTTTAAGTTTTTTTCATTTCCAGATAATATCTCAACAAGAGCACTCAGAGAGCACAGACCTCTGCCAAGGCAGCTCAGTCCCCCAACGCTGTGTCTACTCCATAAAATAATTCCTGGGCTTTGAAAACCTACCATTAGCATTGATATTGTAATTTTTACACTTTGTTCCTTGTCCCATTTCAGACATTTAATGAAAATTTCATCCAAATCCATCCATAACTTTTTGAGTTATCTTCTTTTAAAAATACCTGGATCCAGAAGATGCAGACAATGATCTGGATCACACCCAAAATCTAATCACTTCTTCCTTGTCCCATTTTGGACATGTCGGAATCTGTCCATAACTTTTCGAATTATCTTCCTTTAAAGAATTCAGGGATCCAGAAGATCCAGACGGTGATCCGGATCACTCCCAAAATCTATTCACTTCTTCCTTTACCCATCATTTCTCACATATCCTGATAATCTCATCAAAATCCCTCCATAAGTTTTTGAGCTATCTTTCTTTAAAAATTAAATTTCATGGATCCAGAAGATCCAGACAGTGATCCGAATCACTCCCAAAATCTAATCACTTCTTCCTTTTACCATTTCGGACATATCCTGAAAATTTCATCAAAATGCGTCCATAAGTTTTTGAGTTATATTGTTCACAAACAAACAGACGGACAGACAAACCCAGGCGAAAACATAAATTCCTTGATGGAGGTAAAAATAGGTTGACAGGTTCAATTCAAACTTAACATGTGGTTGTAACTGGTTTTCAAGGTGTGTCCTATTTTAAGGTGACCTTAAACTCTCATGTTTAAAAGAATTATGATGAGTTTAAGTTTTTTATTTTTCCACAGAGTATACTAAAAATAACTTGAAAGATTTTGTTCAAATTTTGCATGTATATGTAACTGGCCATAGATAAGTGCCATGCATTAAGGTGACCTTAAACCCCCTGTAATAACATATTTATATTCACTTTAAGTTTGGCAAAGTAACATTGAGATTAAGGTTGGGACAAATTATTGGTGTATGGAGGATGTCTGGTGTAATTGAGATTTTTATTTTAAGGAAGGATAGGAAGGATCGCATAGAAACTTTTGTTGCACTACAATAGCCTACCATATGGAATTGAATGCTATCTCAGATGGCTGCAGACATCTGGCAAACGTCCAAGAAAAATAGACGTATAATAGTGGCCCAATGCTTTGAGTACTGAAGGTGAACCCCGTAGTGAAATATTGCAAAACTCCCTTCTGCTTGTTGGCCACCACATTGTTTTGAAGTGTCTGATTATCGCTCTGAAATATTTTTCTTACATACTCATTGGCATGTCATATCACAAAGCAAATACCAACAAACCCCATGCATTGAAATACAGACATTTTTGTTTCCCATTTGATTTTCACAACGACTGCCCTACCTGTAGAGAGGCAGGTAGGGAGATGACCCTTGTGTCACTGGTCAGAAATCTTGTCAGTTGTGCAGTTCCTTCTCCTAGGAACAACTTTGCAAAATGAAGAATTGGAATTGTTATGCAAGAAAACATAAGTCAGACTCATCAAAAGACGAATTAGATCTGTTAGAGATGGAAGAGGTCTTTTCAGGATCTCACAAAGATCTGGAACAAACTGCTCAGCAGTTACACTCATCCTCTCCTTGAACCCAGCACTTAGGCTTGGAGGCATTGTCAATAAAAACACCCCAACTTGTCCCACCAACTCCAAGTACAGCCCTCCAGAAAAAGATTGAAAAGTCACTGGGTTCGCAACTAAACATACAACTTCAACAGCTTCAACAAGGGTTTTTCAGGCTTCCATAATGGAAACAATTAATAAGCTAGCAGACCAGCAACAGTCCTTCAGGGATGAGATAAAATCTGTAGCAAAACCCCCTTCAGAAGCTGTGGTGGATCAGATCTCCGTTTCCGATCCAAAACTTGGTACGAGCCAGCAATCTGACTTGCAAATCCACCCAAGCTTGGACGAACCGATGGAGACCCAGTTTGCTGGGCCTCCTTTGCCTCCCCAGTTTGTCCAGAGATTTGAATCTGAGATTCCTTTGGAAGGCACATCAGAACAGACTGAAGCATTTCAAACTACAAAACCGAAGAAACACTCGGACAAAAAAACACAGAAGTCTCGGGCTAAGTATCTTACTTCCTCGTCCTCTTCGGAGGAATCTGAGGTTTCTGTGCAAGTCAAAAGATCCTCGAAACCCAAAGGGGATTCTACTGAACAAATTAAAACAAATCTTGACCCAGACCCTGTATTTTACAGGGAAGTAGATATGTCTGACTTACCCTCACAATATACTAAGGACATAGAAACCTTCAGGCAGATTTTGAAGCTGCCTGACCCTAGGGACAATATGCCTATGTCCTCTACCACAGTGTGAGGTCTAAATGATGTAGCCAGCCAACAGGAGCTCAGACCAAAGGGCCCCCCAGTCTTGCTCCCAGTCAGCTTAAAGAAGATTAAGACAAATTTGAACTTGACTTTCATGCTGCCAATTTACCTGAGGGTAAATTTATAAAAACCCCTCCTTCAACTTCCAAGTTGTACAAATTGGGTCAACCTTGTTTCGAGGACAAGTTACAAGAATTGAGGGGGGGGTGGGGGGGCAATCCACTCCAAGCAGTAACCAATCATTTTCCTCAGGTAGGGGGAAATCAAGTAACAGAGGCTCCAGAGGTCGTTTTCAACCTCACCAAAGGCCTCTGTTCTTTCAGAAGAGACTGGAAAACAAAAAAATGCTCAAACAACATGATAAACATTATTACCAATGGTTACGTTCTACCATTCATCACAAAACCAAAATTAACCAGAGTACCCCTTATTCACTCAAGATACAAGGCCCATCAAAAAGATCTAGCTCTGGCCTCTTGTATCCAGTCTCTTCTGTCAAAGAATGCTATAGAAAGGGGGAAAATGTAAAATCTCTCGGGTTTCACAAGTCACCTGTTTCTAGTCTCCAAGCCTCACCAAAGGCGGAGGCCAGTGATAGTCATAAGCAGGCTCAACACCTTCCTACTAGTAGAAAGGTTCAAAATGGAAACACCATCAGGGCTTCACTGATTTCAGGGTAATGGGTGTCGTCTATAGACCTGTCAGACGCCTACATTCATATCCCCGTCCACCCAAACTCAAGGAAGGACCTACGGTTTTGCCATGATTCTCAGGTGTTCCAGTTCAACGCCCTCCCTTTCAGCCTAGCCACAGCCCCTCAAGTCTTTACAATGGTTGTAAAGGAAGTGAAACTGATGGCCCTCACAAGAGGAATGAGACTTCACCAATACCTGGACGACTGGAGGAGGAGCACAAGCTGAATACTCAGACTGTGGTAGACCAGGGTGGATAATCAATCAAGAGAAGTCCAAACTCAAACCCACTCAGGTGTTTTTGTTTTTGGACTACGAATACCTCCTAGATTCAGCCCTTGTAAAACCCATTCAAGAGAGATGACTCAAACTTCAGGATTTGATACTATGCGTAAGATGCTTGATGTTGCTAATTTGGTAGCTCGCCTCAACAGAGAAGATGGTCCCGGAGGAACGCCTTCATATGAGGCCCTTCCAGTTTCATCTCAAGGAGCACTGGAGATATCCTCAGTCATTGGACAACCTCCTTCCTTGGTCAGAGACCATTTCAGCTCACCTAGAGTGGTGGCAAAACCCTGTAAACATGATGAAGGGTGCAGACCCTCACTCCAAAGACCATGGTATCCAAATCTTTACAGACACCTCAAACAAAGGTTGGGCAGTTGTGCAAGTCTCTACAAAAGGTCTGTTTTCAGACAGGGAAAAAAGGCTACACATAAATGTTCTAGAGTTGAAGGCGGTATCTCTGGCCCTGAAAAGGTTCAAGGACCAGTGTCAAAATCAAACAGTGTTGGTTGGTAAGGACAACTCAACAGTAGTGGCCTACATAAACAAGGAGCAACCCACTCAATGGAGGTGTGTGGTCTCCTGTGGAAAATCATGAGCTGGTGTCATCATTACCAACTAACTCTAAAAAGCCAGGCACATTCCAGGGTGCCTGAATGTGATGGCCGACCTACTGTCAAGGTCAAACCAAGTCCAATCAACAGAATAATCACTGCATGCACAGGTGTTCAAACAGATCTGTCAAAAGTGGTTCACTCCCCATGTAGATATATTTGCCACTCGTCTGAACCTCTCAGTTCCATTGGATGTATCATCAGTCCCAGACCAACATGCATGGGATATAGATGCTCTGAACATTAACTGGTCGGGTCTCACTGCTTATGCTTATCCTCCCAAGGCTCTCCTTCACAGGTTGATCCAAAAATCTGGTAAAACATTTCCCTCATCATTGTGATAGCCCCAGGCTGGCCAGGAATGTCCTGGTTTTGGGGTCTAGTGCAGCTCTCAACAGAGATCCCACTTCAGTTACCAGTGTCAACAACACTTCTCAAACAGTCCCACAACCAAGTGTTTCACAACAATCCACAACATCTGAACCTCCATGCCTGGTATCTAGGAGTGGAGAGCTCTAACAACAAGGCTTCTCTGTGTAAGTGGCAGAGAGAATTGCTGCCCCTCAAAGGTCATCAACAAGGACCATGTACAAGTGAAAGTGGTTCCTGGTAACAAGTGTCAGCCAAATCTCACCCTTCTTTTAAGACTCCCCATCTTGGAGGTCATTTGACAGGAGTGCTGACACCCAAAGACCCTTGAGGGGTAGGGGCTGCTTGAAGTCTGCACACCGCTCGAAATTTAAATGATAGTTACTGTTCTCATTGACTTTTCACTGACTTTATCAGGGGAACTCAGTGTGTTAAGTGCTATCAGTCAGGACTATCAAAATTGTTGAAAATCTAAATTTTGTTGTCAGAAACTTAGTGTTGCGTCTTGGGCCTCTAAAATAGGAGTAAGTCCTCTTTGTATGAAAGCAAAAATAAAAGATGTAAAGCATGCATGCAGTGTCAGTCAATTAGTCTTTGTCAACCCTGTCACAAATGCCCCTCCAGTTGTGCAAATTTCCCCCATGGTTGACACTTTGTCACAGCTGTCATTGTTAAAGGGTTTGAATCCATTATCTGACCAGGGTTTAAAAATAGTCTCAGACCATCTCTTCAACCTAAAAGTTCACAGGTCTAATCCTCTAAGGAAGCATGTATTCTCAGGTCCTGTACCTTCTGTGGACATAAAAGAACCAATCATCACAAAAAGGGTACCTCTAAAAGAGCACCTTTTCCTGCCAAGGCATGTGCTTCTTTTGCAGGTCCATCAGTCAGCTGACATTATGCCATCACTCTGCGGCTTCCGGGTCCCTGTGAACAACTTCTTCTCCAAAACCACAAGACCCAGAGACATGCTGTTTTTTTAAAAGATACCTTAACTATTGAGGATGAAAAATTGTTCAAGACATGCAGATCTGTTCGTTCATCTGTTCCCCAGAGCAATTACAAGAGAGGTACCCCCACCCAAAGTGTGAAAATTTCAACACTTTATCACAATTTTCTCATTCACTATTGCAGGGATTTTTCCCTTTTCTTGTATATATGTACTAGACCACTAGTAGATTCCCTTGTGTGAGTACCAGGCCTGGATCTTTCTTAATTATTTTTTTATGAATTTTTAAAATAATTTTTAATGCCTTAAAATTTATGAAATCATGCACTAAATCACTTATAACTTGAAAAGTATTGCATATAGAGCATTATGTTAAAATATGTTATTCAGCTACTTTTTTCATAGCTACAACATGGTGTGTAATTTGGGTGTCTATCCAAATGGCTAAGTGAGTATAGCGTCTGTCACGCTTGGTTTCCGGTCATTTCAAGGGAAAGTATTTATCCTATCTTTACCAAATTTGGTATGGGTGTTTATTGGGTTAATAGTTTGCATGGGATTGCTTTTGGTGAAGATAGCTGTATAGCTAACTGATTAATAGCTGCTTTGCTACTTTGAGCCTACTCTGAATTGCATTTCTGTTTTCACTCTTTTAACAGAAACATATTTAACTCATCTTTGTAAAATTTGGTGTGAAGGTTTATAGGGTCAATTACTTGCTTGGTATTGTTGTTGATGGTAATAGCTTTAATCTCCTGAGTAATAGCTACATAGAGAAAAAAAACATCAATATGTCTATCTCCTAAACCGTGCGAGATAGAGCGATTTCATCAAAATTTTCAACCCACAGGGTATCTAATGTACTCTTGACAATTTTCAAAAAAAATTTCCTCTCCCCAAAAATGGTGGCCCTTTTGAATTTTCGCCAAAAATGCAAAAAGAGTATTTTATTGCGAAAAATACACTTACCATTTCCTGACCATAGCTATATGTTGGAGCCATCCAAATCACTGGCCAACATTGAGAAACATTTTAAGGTACCTTAAGAAGCCAGTGAGTGAGTATGGACTAGGAAGCCCCCCAATGGTCATGTGACCACGCCAATAGGCGCCATTCATTGTTTTTGTTGGCCATTCTTGAGTGTGGATGTGTGTTTGGAATATTTCGTTTTGGAAGTGTTTTTTTGTGGAATTTATTTATTCTGTTATAAGGCATCAGTTTCACTATGTCTTCTTCATTTTATGGCGGAATGGGACAGTCACCATTATTGTCCAAAATGTAGGGATGATTTGAAGGGTGACGATCCGTGTTTCAAATCTACAGAGTGTGCTATTTCTTCTGCTTTTTCTGAGGAACAGAAGAAAAAGATAAGGAATAGGAATAGCTATAAAAGCAAGAAAGATCAAGGTTCTTCTCTGTTTGGGGATAATAGCAAAGATGGCAGCATAGATGATTCGTTGTTGGACGAAGACGAATCTTCTGCTACTGGTTCCTCTCAAGTGCCTTCTTCTCAGAAGAATAGGTCATTAGAGGATAAATTGGACAGATTTTTTACTGAATTTCAAAGTTTGTCACAAAGATTACAGAATTTGGAACATAAAGAGGCTGAAACTGTCAGTAGTCATACTAGCTCTGGCAGGGACAGTTTATATGTTGCTAGGCAACCTGTGGAGACTTCTAAATCTCATCCGGCTTTGGTCGCTTCTGTGGTGCCCGGTCGTTTGGATAGAAAGTCGGCTATCATCACGAGAGCTGAGTTTAATCAACAGTCCTCTGCTAATCAGACATCCGGTGAATCTTGTCATCTGACTTCATCCAGGAAAAGATCCTTTTCCCAATCTTCAGAGGAACCGGATCCGGATCTAGAACAGGGTGAAATTCGTTCTAAAGAGGAAGATGCTCCAGCCTATTCTGATACCTTGGAGACCATTAAGAAATGGTTGGATTTGGAGGTCAAGGATGTGGAATGTTTTGTGCCTCCTTCTGTTTTCTCTGGTAGAGATCAAGTTAAAAAGTCAGTACAACAGTCTATGGCATTACCTCCAGCTCAGCCTTTGGTGGATCTATGGAAGTTTAAGGAATTTTCGGCTTTGGGAAGCAACAGTGTGGATGACTGCAATCCTCACCATCCTCCATTGTCTAAAGGCCAGTTTTTAAATTTCCCCAAACCTCAGATGAAATTTTATCAGGTGTCTCCTCAGTCTTTTTCCCTGACTGCACCCAGGATCCAGGATGCTTTTAAAAACATTGCTAATCCTCCCTATCAGGCTCCAACCTCAATTTCTACCCCTTTGAAACAGTACTTGGCTTGGGAGACAGTCTCCAGGGAGACAATTCAAATTTTAAACCATGTCTTTTGGTTCAAATCTGCAATGGAGAAAGCTACCAATGAAATGTTTTCAGAGATTGACAAGATGAAGGATTCGGTAGATCATGAAGATATTCAGCAGAGTATGAATTATATTCAAAACTGTCTCCATTTGCAAACTAGTACTATGGGATGCCTGGGTAAGGCTTTGGATGATGTGTTAGATACTTCCATGTCTTTGGCTTCGAATTTGCTGCTGAATAGGAGAGATAATTTCCTTAAATTGTGTCACAGAGATGTCACAGATAAGGATATAGCTAGATTCAGAAAGGCTTCCCTCACAAAGAAAGAGTTGTTCAATTCCAAAGTGTTATCTGAAGTGGAACAGAACTTCATACAATGGAGTCCGATTAATCGAGAACCGGCCTTCAAAAAACACAGAGGAGATTCATATGCTTCCCGTTCTTTTGCCGATTCGAAGAAAGATCAGTCACAAAACAGGTACCAGAATGCTGTGTTTCAGAATTTTCGTTCTCAAAGCAAGCAGAATGATCAAAACAAAAGACCAGCTGGTTCCTACAACAACTCCAACAGAGGCTCTTCCCGAGGGGGTAGGGGCAGGAGGAAGTGACTACATGGAGGTAAGCGCAAAATTTCCTGGTGCCCGTTTAGAAGGTTATTGGAAAGTGTGGGAAAACTTCAAAGTGCATCCGAGGGTAGTTCTTGTTTTAAAGCAAGGTTATTGTCTTCCATTCAAACAAAAACCACCTCTGACCCGGTATCCGGCAATCAAAAACAGTTATTCATCTCCTGTAAAACAAACAGCTTTACTAGATGCGGTTCAACAAATGGTTCAGAAAAGGGCAGTGGTTCTGGTTCAAAACAAGAACTCTCTCGGATTCTACAGTCGTTTGTTTCTGGTTCCAAAACCAGAAAACAAATGGCGACCAGTAATAGATCTCAGTGTGGTAAATACTTTTTTGCATGTTCCCACCTTCAAAATGGAAACCGCGGAAGTCATTCGAGCTTCTCTTCAGGCAGGCGAGTGGGTGGCTTCCATAGATCTCACCGACGCTTATTTTCATGTGCCCATTCACCCAAAGTTTCAAAAATATCTTCGATTTCATGTACAGGGTCAGGCTTATCAGTTCAGAGCCCTACCCTTCGGCATTGCGACTGCTCCATTGGAGTTCACCCGAGTGGTGAAAGAGGTCAAATTCATAGCTCTTTCACAAGGGGTTCGAATTCATCAGTATTTGGGCGATTGGTTGGTGAGAGCCAAAGATCGGGACACTTGTGCTTGAGATGTTCAAATATTGATCACTCTGGTCGGAAAATTGGGTTGGATTGTCAATTTGATAAAATCCGAGCTCAACCCAACTCAGGATCTCGAGTTTCTGGGTTATCGTTTCAACCTTCGGGAGGGTTTGGTCTATCCAAATCAAAAGAAAGTGGACAAACTCAAAATTCTGGAAGTTTCCATTTTGCAAGGTCACACTACTACTCCAAGGAAGCTCATGTTGCTGATTGGGGTCATGGCTTCCATGGAGAAGACAGTTCCTTTGGGTCAAATCCATATGAGGCCTTTTCAGTGGTTTCTGAAGACCAACTGGCAGTTTCCCCAGTCCCTGGACAAAATTGTCCCAATTTCTCAACTGATAAAGGACCATCTTGCTTGGTGGATGGATCCTCAGAACGTACTCAAGGGTTCGAATCTGCATCAGAGAGAACACAATATGTTGATGTTCACAGATGCATCAGAGAAGGGTTGGGGGGCCCACTTGAGCAATTGTACTGTAAGTGGGGTTTGGCAGCAATCAGAAAAAGACTTACATATCAATATTTTAGAGCTGAAAGCTGTTTTTCTAGCCCTAAAACATTTTCAAAAACAATTGAGGCAAAAAATCGTGCTAGTTTCTTCAGACAACTCAACTGTGGTCTCCTATATCAACAAGGAAGGAGGCACTCACTCCTTCGAAATGTGTGCTCTGATGTGGAGAATTCTGGCATGGTCCAATGCCAGGGAGATCCATATCAGAGCCAGGCATATTCCAGGGAATCTCAATGTTATAGCAGATTCCCTATCCAGGAGGGACAGGGCCATTCAGACAGAATGGTCTCTGCACCCTCTGATCTTTCAGGAAATCTGCCAAGTTTGGCACAAGCCAATGGTGGATCTGTTTACCACCAGCTTGAATGCCAAACTGCCAACTTACGTATCTGCTGTCCCAGACGACAAGGCCTGGCAGATAGATGCGTTGAACATCTCTTGGGAGGCTCTGGACGCCTATGCCTTTTGTCCAGTGGCCATCCTGCCCCAGTTAGTTCAGAAAATGATCACCTACAGGTGCAGGGTCATTGTGATAGCACCAGGGTGGCCAGGGATGCCTTGGTTTTGGGATCTGGTGGAATTGTCAGCCAAGATTGCACTGAGGCTTCCTCAAATGCACAATCTCCTAAAGCAACCCTTCAGTCTCAGATTCCACAAGAATCTGGAGTATCTGAATCTCCATGCATGGTATCTGGACTCTTACAGGAAGGTCAAGGAGGATTCTCTGTTGAGGTGGCAGATAGAATTAAGGCACCTCAGAGAGAATCCTCAAGACGAGTGTACGATTCAAGGTGGGCCATATTTCAAAAATGGGCCCAGGAGAATCAGGTGGATGTCGCTAAACCAACTATTCCTCAAATAGCTGATTTTTTTAACTATCTCTTTACTGATAAGAAATTGAAGCCCAGAACCATTGCTGGTTACAGAACTTCAGTGGCAGATGGGCTGGGCTCCACAGGTCAAATGGTTTCTCAAAGCTTGGATTTGAATCGTTTGAATGCTAGCTTTCATAGGGACAGACCTTCAGTAAATAGATCTATTCCCAATTGGGACTTGTCTCTGGTGTTACTGGCCCTCACTCGACCCCCGTTTGAACCTATGGCAAAGGCTGATCTTAAGATTTTGACTTTTAAGACAGTTTTCTTATTGGCTTTGGCTTCTGGCAAGAGGCGTAGCGAAATTCATGCTTGGACTTTTGACTCCTTCAGTAGGAAGAGGGATTGGTCAGAAGTTACCTTTTCACCTTCAACTGCTTTCATAGCCAAAAATCAGTTGGCTTCGGAGGGACCCTTGGCTATTCAACCTGTGGTCATTCCTGCTTTGAAATCCACATTAGATCCATCTTTGGTGCAAGATAAATCTCTTTGTCCAGTGAGATCTTTGAGATATTACCTTGATAAGACAAAAGATCTTAGGAAAGGCAAGAAACTTCTTTTTGTAGCTATTAAAGAGGGCTACTCAAAAGATATTTCAAAGGCTACTATTTCATCCTGGATTAAGCAGTCAATCATTTTGACAAACCAAAAGTCTGATCAGGAAGTTCAAAATGTTTCCCAGGTCAAGGCGCATGAGGTTAGAGCTTTGGCTGCCTCTTTGGCTTTTAAGGGAGGAGTTGCTTTGGATGAGATTATGGCTTCCTGTTTCTGGAGAAGCCATTCTACTTCACAAATTTTTACCTGAAAGATTTGTGCTGGCATAATGGTGATGTTATGAAGATTGGGCCTGTAGTTGCGGCTCAACATGTTGTAAATTGTTAATAGGTAATGTCATTACATTAATATGTTGATATTGTTTTATTGTATTTGTATTTGGATTTTATTTAATTGAAGCCTTTATTTGGAATGTGTTCTGATACTTGGCTTGTTCTTTTCAGATGTGTTCTCATGTCAGTGTACAGCTGTAAATAGAGAGTTCGTTTACCTGTTAGTTTGATGCGTTTCATTTGATGGTGGTGGTTGAACAATAACACTATATGGAATATGGACTTCTACAGTATTCCACAGCAGTCCGGCTTCCTCATGATGGAGGTGAGTTTGAGTCTGAGTGTCTGGATGCTTTTTGTGTGTTATTACTGTTCAGGGTTGTTTCTAGGTCATGTAATCTAGTACTGCCCGCCATCCATGAAGGCTGCATTCAGCTATGGTCAGGAAATGGTAAATGTATTTTTCGCAATAAAATTGAAAAATTTTGTTGTAATTTTAATTTTTATTAGATAAATACTTACCATTTCCTGACCAGGATAGTCCCCCCCCCCAGCCTCCCTGCGGATTCAGTACTAGGGTACTAGGGGTGAGCTTTGCAACAAAAACAATGAATGGCGCCTATTGGCGTGGTCACATGACCATTGGGGGGCTTCCTAGTCCACACTCACTCACTGGCTTCTTAAGGTAGCTTAAAATGTTTCTCAATGTTGGCCAGTGAGTTGGATGGCTCCAACATATAGCTATGGTCAGGAAATGGTAAGTATTTATCTAATAAAAATTAAAATTACAACAAAATTTTTCAATTCACCTACTTTAGAGTCCTCTATAACATAATGAAATTGCAGACCTGTAAACATCATTGCATAGCTGAGCAATAGCTACTTTGGGGTTATTATTGTTGAGTAAATCAGTTTTAAAGTGAAAACTATTGCATTTGGAGTATTTTGTTTAAATATGTTATTCGGCTACTTTTGGGTCAGCTATAACATAATAATACAGGCCTGTAGGTCATTGCATAGCTGAGTAATAGCTACTTTGACGTTATCACTCTTGAGTTAATCAGTTATAACTTGAAAACTATTGGATTTTTTTAGAGTATTTTGTTTAAATATGTTATTTATCTACTTTTGGGTTAACTATAACATAGTAAAATAGCAGACCTGTAGCTCATGGCATAGCTACTTTCAGGTTCTCACCGTTGAGTAAAGCAGTTGTAACTTGAAAACTATTACATCTACATTATTTTGTTTGAATATGTTTTCTACCTACTTTTTACCCCTTAATAGTTAACTTGGTACTTCTGAGTATCATTTGCAGACCACAACTCTTGTGTCCTTTCCTTCTTTCACTTCTAATCTGAAACTCAAAAACACAGTCAGCTGACACAGAGCCGGTTCACGGGGCACTGATTGCTTGTTTTTGGTAAGCTATCACATAGTAAAGTTTCAGACCTGTTGCACATTGCATAGCTGAGTAATAGCTACTTTGACATTCTGACTGTTGAGTAAATCCATTGTAACTCCAAAACTATTGCAGTTAAGTATTTTGCTAAAATATGTTGTTCAGCTACTTTTTCCTTAACTAAAACATGGCATATAGTTTGGGGTTCCATTGCATGTCATAAGTGAGCAATAGCTATTTTCTTATTTGTAGCAAAATTATGATGGAAATAAATGTCAAATACCTTCACAAGTATTAAAGTTAGGCAAATCTTTTCATTTGTTATTCATCTAGTTTTTGATAAGCTTACTTTCCTGTGTCCTTTATATTTTTGTTGCTTTTGCAGATCTAGGTCAATAGCTAAGTGAATAGCTAAGTGAATAGCTAAGTAATAGCTACTAAAATGAGTAAATGTCTTTTATCTCTAAAAGTATTGCAGATAAGCAATTTCTTCTAAATAAGTCATTCACCTACTTTTGGGTGATCTACCACATAGTGAAGTTGCACAACTGAGCAATAGCTGAGCAATAGCTATTTTTGGGTTCTGACTGTTGAGTAAATCAATTGTAACTTAAAAACTGTTGCATTTACAGTATTTTCTTTAAATATGTTATTCACCTACTTTTGAGTCAGCTATAACATAGTGAAATTACAGACCTGTAGCTCATGCCATAGCTGAACAATAGCTACTTTCATGTTCTCACTATTGAGTTAAATAAGTTGTAACTTCAAAACTATTGCATTTACAGCATTTTGTTGAAATATGTAATTCACCTATTTTTGTCAGCTATAACATGGTAAAATTGCAGACCTTTTGCTCATTGCATACCTGAGCTATAGCTACTTTCAGAGTATCACTGTTGAGTTAATCAGTTGTTATTTCAAAACTATTGCATTTGCAGTATTTTGTGTAAATATATTATTCACCCACTTTTTGGTCAGCTATAACATAGTAAAACTGCAGACCTGTAGCTCATAGCATAGTTGAGCAATAGCTATTTTCAGGTTCCCAGTGTTGAGTAAGTCAGTTATAACTTCAAAACTATTGCATTTAGAGAATTTTGTATATGTATGTTATTCACCTACTCATGGCTCACCTATAACATATAGGTAATAACATATAGTGTAATTGCAGACCTGTAGCTCATTGCATAGCAGAGCAATGCCTACTTTCAGGTTCTCACGGTTAAGTACATCAGTTGTAACTTGAAAACTATTGCATTTACATTATTTTGTTTACATATGTTGTTCACCTACTTTTGGGTCAGCTATAACACAGTAAATTTGCAGACCTCTAGTTCATTGCAAAGCGCAGCAATAGCTACTTTGACGTTTTCACTGTTGAGTAAGTTGGTTGTAACTTGAAAACTATTGCATTTAGAGAAATTTGTTTAAATATGTTATTCACCTACTTTTTTGTCAGCTTTATCATAATAAAATTAAAGACCTGTAGCTCATGGCATATGTGAGCAATAGCTACTTTAAGGTTCTCACTGTTGAGTAAATCATTTGTAACTTCAGAGCTATTGCATTTAGAGTTTTTATTGCGTTAATACATCCTATCCAATGGACAATTGCTTTACCGGTCGGCGCGACCAGTCCCGCCAAACGACAGAAAAAGTCATTCTGTATAGAATACCGGCAGGACTGGTCACAGAGTGTACATTCGCCAGGTGTCGCCTCGTGCATACTTCCTGTCTAGACAGAATGACGTCACGGCGTCTTTTTTCGTTTGGCGCATCAGTGTACGGACGTGTTTTCTACTGTGTTGTGAAACGCTTGAAGTTTTAAAGACTACTCCTTTTAATTACATTTTATTTTAATTTCATCTATTCTACCTTACTTCTGGAGTGTTATGGCGTCCCCTGGACAGAGAAGAGGGACTTGTGGCCACGCTATGGCTTTATTTGACACTCACACCAAGTGTGCACGTTGTCGTGATAAGGGGCTAGGCCAAGATGCATGTGTTGAAAAGAAAGACTGTACCATTTGCAATAACTTTTCTGCGGAACAGAAACTACAGCTGGCCACCCCTACTTATAAAGCCAGGAAAGAAAAGGAACTCCAGAAGAAGACTGCCTCTCCCTCCCTTGTTGATCCGTCTACTGTGACTGTTGTTGGGAAGGTCGAGAGTGCCAAGAGTGATTCTAGTGATAGAGGCGAATCCCTTACCAAGAAGAAAAAGACCTCTCACAAATCACCCAAGAAGACTTCCAAGCCTCCTAAAGTGCCAGATTTCCAGGCTGACCTGAAAACCCTTGATGATAAGTGGTCAGAACGCCTTACGCGTCTGGAGGCTCTCCTTTTGTCGAAGTCCTTCCAGCTCCCGGTGGAACCGGTTCAGAGCTCTAACGTGGTGGTGTCTGAAAAGCCCTTTATTCCACCAGCTCAGCAATCTACTAGCCAGAGTCCTGCTACCGGTTTGACCGGTAAGAAGAAGAAGACAGCCACCCAGCCTGTTGAGGCCCCCGGTGTGAAGAAACTGGCCACCCAGCCTGTTGAGGCTCCCGGTGCTGGTACAGAGTTTCTACCAACCGACCAAACTGCAGTTTCCTCTGCCGGTGCTTCTGTTAGTGGTCGACCCGAGGTTCAGCCCCCAGGTCCCACTATTGCTGATCAACCGGAAGACTTTGCTTCAGAAGATGATCAGTTCAGTGATCATCCAGACCTTAGCTTGGATGAAGAAAGGGAACTGTCTGAAGTTTTGTCAGTGGGTCCGGATCGAGAAGAGCTTGTTGATACGGACCAGGAGTTAAGTGCAGAACAGACCTACAGAGAGACTCTCCGTGGTGTTAGGTCGTTCATGGGCTGGGATCAAGTACCAGAGTTCGATTCCTCTTCCTCTGCACAGGACGATAACCCTTTTGCCGGTACCAGACCTCAGTTGCCCGGAAAAGTTTCTGTTAAAGTTCCGGTAGACGACTGGCTATGCCGAAAATTTGAAAAACTTAACATTACTGTGCAGGAAGGATATCCATCCAGGGCTTCAGAAACTGCTGGTCTAGTCAGGGATCAATTTGTCAAACCACCAAGAACACTTAAATGGTACGACATGCACACAGAGAAGAAGGATTTCTCCAGATCCAAAGTGTTTTCCTGGACTAATCAACCGGCACGCCTCAACAGCAGTTTTCCCCGTATAGCCAACCGGTCACTTCCTTCTGCTCCAGCCTCCAGGGCTATCTCACAGGATAATTTACGAAAGTGGGAGAGGGCAGCTAGAGATCAAACTTACATGTGCAACCAGGCTGCCTCATTTTCCCGGTGCCTCACCAAAGTACAGGACTCTATGGCTTCTCATCTGAAAGTGTTACAAGCAGACAAGGGCAAGGGAAAATCGACCGGGAAATCTCACCAAGCTGTTGAAGAACTGGATTTTCTGATAATGTTTAACAAGAGCATCACACAGGCAATGGCTAGGACGATGCAGGACTTATCAGAAGGTGTGTTCATTAATGTAGCCAACCTTACGTTGACAAGAAGGGACAGCTACTTGGATTATCTGAAAGCAGGGATCAAGCAGGACACTTTGAATGCTCTTAGATCTGTGCCCCTGCACATGAGTGCCTTATTTCCAGATCATCTCATCAGCAAAGCTGAAGAAGAAATAAGACACCATGAGGATAAACGTAATACCGGTTCTTCACACAAGGGTTCTAATCGTTTCCACCCTTATCACCAGCCCGGTAAGCAGCAACAACCGGATCAGGACAGAAATCCGGTCTACCTGCCTGGAAACAACTGGGTAGAAGGCGTGGACAGAGATCTCACCAGGGCAAGACTGCTTCTTTTTCCCAGCGACCTGCTAAGACACAGAAGCAGTATAAATGACAATTATTGTGCTCAGTTTGTAACAGGAACCTTGATTCCTGTAAGTGCTACCGGACAGAACTGCTGTGTGACCGGAAATGTAGTGACAAGAACTCCATTACCTGTATTTTATCATGTTGCTTCTCATGTACCTTTTGCAGGAGGGTCGCCGCAAAAGAAAGGCATAATTCCCGAACATCAAAGTTCAATAAAATTTGTGAAAGGTGTTTCCTGTGTAAATCAATTGAGTTCTGTACAAAATGTCACCAATGTCCCACCTGTTGCACCAAATCCTCCTGTAGGGTCAAGATTGCACAATTTTTGGGAAAGATGGGCAGCCTTAGGTGTCAACCCCAAGGTTATATCAGTCCTCAGGGAGGGATACATCCTACCCTTCCGGTTCAGACCTTACCTGACCAGAAAACCCACAGTAACAAGCTGCTATGTAGATCCTCACAGGAACAGCTACCTGTTGGAGGCATTGCATCAGCTGTTAGACAAAAATGCTGTAGAATTGGTTCAAAACCCCCAGTCCCTGGGTTTTTACAACCGGTTATTCCTGGTTCCCAAACCCAACAACCGGTGGCGCCCCATCTTGGATCTGAGCAAACTAAACAAATTTCTGGAAACCCAAACATTCAAGATGGAGACCCCAGAGACAATACGGACCTCTCTCCAGACAGGGGAGTGGGTGACCTCCATAGACTTCAAAGACGCGTACTTCCATGTCCCAATAAACAGTCAATCCAGGAAGTACATGCGTTTTCATATCCAAAGCAACACCTATCAATTCAAAGCACTACCCTTTGGCCTGTCCACGGCTCCCATGGAGTTCACAGTGATAGCCAAAGAGGTCAAGTGGCTAGCCATGGGACAGGGTATAAGGATCCACCAGTACCTAGACGACTGGTTGGTCAGAGCCAAGTCCCTCCAAGCCTGTCGTCAACAGACACAAAACCTAGTAACACTTTGCAAGGACCTGGGATGGTTGGTAAACGAGGAAAAGTCAGAACTGGAACCCAAACAGATTTTCAATTTCTTAGGCTACCGGTTCGACTTGAAGGAAGGCAGGGTCAGACCTACCCAAGAACGTTGGCAGAATCTGCAGGTCAAGATATGGGAGATTTTAGCCTCTCCAGTGTGTCCGGTCCGGAACTTCATGTCCCTGATCGGGCTGTTGACTGCCACGGAAAAACAGGTACACATGGGCAGATTACATATGAGACCCATACAGTGGCACCTCAAGAACAACTGGAGAATCCCAGAGACTTTGGAGAAGACCATTCCCATACCCAAATCACTCCACCCACATCTGAAATGGTGGCTGGAGGAGGACAATGTTATCACAGGCCAACCCCTACACCCTCTAGCACATGCACTGCAAATCTTTACAGACGCATCAAGAGAAGGGTGGGGCGCTCATTTAAACGAGCATATGGCAAGGGGAAACTGGTCACTCCCAGAAAGCAAACTGCACATAAACTATCTAGAGTTGAAGGCAGTTCTCCTGGCCTTAAGAGAATTCCAGGCTCTCTGCACAAACAGGGTAGTTCTCATAGCTACCGACAACACTACTGTGGTAGCCTATATAAACAAAGAAGGGGGAATGAAGTCGGGCCCTCTGTGTGCACTACTATGGAGAATACTGACCTGGTGCACCAGAAATCAAGTAACCCTCAAGGCTCGACATATCCCCGGTCGTCTAAATGTCATAGCCGACAAACTATCCAGACTGGGCCAAACCATTCAAACAGAATGGTCCCTCAACCCAGAGGTATTCAAGGCAATATGCAGCCGGTGGCACAGGCCCCAAGTGGATCTCTTTGCCACCAGGTACAACAACAAGCTTCCACAGTTCGTCTCCCCAGTCCCAGACACTCAGGCTTGGGCAGTGGATGCCCTCAGTCTGTCTTGGGAGGGACTGGATCCTTACGCCTTCCCACCAGCAGCCATCTTGGGCAAAGTGGTGGAGAAGTTACAGGACTACCCGTGCAACAGAATAATTCTGATTGCCCCCGGGTGGCCCAACATGCCTTGGTTCTGGGATCTAGTGGCAATGTCCAGCCAAATCCCCCTGGGCCTACCCAACATACCAAACTTAGTGTCTCAGCCATTCAACCAGGTCCTTCACAGGAACCTGCCGAATCTGAACCTACATGCCTGGCTCCTAGAGCCTCAACAATCAAGGAGCAAGGTTTCTCTGGGGCAGTGGCAGCACGAATTGAGGCTCCTCAAAGAGGATCAACCAGATCTGTCTATGAGGCAAAGTGGACCATTTTTACAAAGTGGTGTCTCAGTAATCAGGTGGACTTCAGGACACCACCTTTAAAGGCTATAGCTGATTTCCTACTGTACTTGTTTCAAGACAGGAAATTACAACCAGGCACAATAGATGGTTATAGATCAGCCTTTGCTGCCTCTAAAGCCTTCCAATCTGGAATTTCTTTAGATCAAATTCTGTCAGCTTGCCACTGGAAATCTCACAACACCTTCACACAATTCTATCTGAAGGATGTGGCCTGGGCTGACTCAGAGCTTTTCCATTTAGGGCCGGTTGTGGCTGCTCAGCAGATCCACCAACAAGCCCAATAATGAGGGGACATACTTGTAAATACCGTAAATTTCCAAAATAACGCCCAGGTTCGAATAAACGCCTGGTTCAAATTAACGCCTGGGTACCAAGCACACTGTTTACAATTTATGACACTGTTTTTATACTTCAAAAGAACGCCTGGTTCAATTTAACGCCTGATCTGATGCCATTTGAAAATAATTAACGCTCGGGCCATATTTTGGAAAAATACGGTATGTACATAGTGTATATGCTCACACTTAGATAATTATAAATCAATCAAAAAAAAAACAAAAAAAAAACAAAAAACTGCGACATGCTTCCTTTGGGAGGTTTATTTCTTGGGTTTGAACTCATCCCTCTCTTCCCTCCACTCAGAGCAGTAATGCTTAAAAAAGGGGGGGGGGGGGGGGGGGGGGGGGGGGGGGGGGGGGGGGGGGGGGGGGGGGGGAGCAGTGTCGGTTAATTCACCCGGTTTAACCGGTTTCTGGATACCGACTTGGGCCCTATTGGGTTACCTGGATTAGGACTACCCAGGCCTGGGAATGTTGTTAGTTTTTGAGTTCACTCAATTTCCCTAGTAACTCACCCGCCGACCAAGCGGTAGTTATTCAGCAATTGTCCATTGGATAGGATGTATTAACGCAATGGACAGACAAGACCCTCCCATCCGGCCCCGCTATCAACTTACTAGGGGTCTAATAGGTTTAGACATCGAAAAAAGACGCCGTGACGTCATTCTGTCTAGACAGGAAGTATGCACGAGGCGACACCTGGCGAATGTACACTCTGTGACCGGTCCTGCCGGTATTCTATACAGAATGACTTTTTCTGTCGTTTGGCGGGACCGGTCGCGCCGACCGGTAAAGCAATTGTCCATTGGATAGGGTATTAACTTATAAAAATTTAATTTACTTATTAAATTTGCAAATTTTCTTTAAATGTGTCATTCACCTACTTTTCAGTCACCTATAACATAGTGAAATTGCAGACCTGTAGCTCATTGCATAGCACAGCTATAGCTACTTTCAGGTTCTCACTGCTGAGTTATATATAGCTCTGCTACTTTCAGGTTCTCACTGCTGAGTTAATCAGTCGTAACTTGATAACTAATGCACATACTGTATTTTCTTTAAATGTGTCATTCACCTACTTTTGTGGCCATCTAAACCACAGTAAAATTTTCCTTTAATTCATTTCATAGCTGAGCTGTTCTCACTGTTGAGTAAATCAGTTGTAACTTGAAAACTATTGCATTTACAGTATTTTGCTTAAAGATGTTTTCCACCTACATTTTACTCCTTAACTTGGTACTTTACTTCTGAATACCACTTGTAGGGCACAACTTTTGTGCTGTTTTTACCCCACAGCCCTTAAGGGCTGTCGGGGTATTGTTTTCACCCATGGTGTCCGGATGGGTGGGTGGGCGGGAAAAAGTTTGTCCAGACTGTATCTCAGAAACCATAATGTGTAGGAAGTTGATACTTGGTAGGGACATTGGTTAGGATGTGTAGGTGTGCAACGTCATGGTCTGATGTTGATTTGACCTTTGACCTTGCCGTAGTGACCTTGAGTTTGAAAATCTTGTCCGGGCTATATCTCAGAAACCGTAAGGTTTAGGAAGTTGATACTTGGTAGGGACATTGGTTAGGGGTGTAGGTGTGCAACGTCATGGTGTGACCTTGATTTGACCTTGCTGAAGTGACCTTGACCTATAAAATCTTGTCCGGGCTATATCTCAGAAACCGTAAGGTTTAGGAAGTTGATACTTGGTAGGGACATTGGTTAGGGGGTGTAGGTGTGCAACGTCATGGTGTGACCTTGATTTGACCTTTGACCTTGCCGTAGTGACCTTGAGCTATAAAATCTTGTCAGGGCTATATCTCGGAAATCGTGAGGTGTAGGAAGTTGATACTTACTAGGGACATTGGTTAGGGGGTGTAGGTGTGCAACGTCATGGTTTGACCTTTGATCTTGTCGTAGTGACCTTGACCTATAAAACCTTGTCTGGGCTATATCTCGGAAACCGTAAGGTGTAGGAAGTTGATGCTTGGTAGGGACATTGGTTAGGGGTTGTAGGTGTACAGCATCATGGTGTGACTTTGATTTGACCTTTGACCTTGTCGTAGTGACCTCGACCTTTAAAATCTTGTTGCACCTTTGGGTCTGTCTTTTGATGCAGATTAAGCACTGTTAAAGTCATATTAGAATTCATTAAGAATTTTACTTTTACAACTTCCCATTGTAACAGATGGAATTTCATCAAGTGAGCCACAGATTTTGCTCCAACACCACACATAAGCATTCATTGAATGTATTACCACTTCTGTATGCATGGTAATATTCAAAACATCCAAACCATAATTCGGCCATACAGATGTAGATAAAGAGTGTTGTAATGTTTAGTTTACTGATTAATGCTGTCATCTTGTTATTGAATTGTCTTGTTTTAATACTTCATCTTTACATGCATTATCTTTCTCTTAGACATTATTTTCTCTATTTAAACATTGTTTGGACCTTTATGTAACTGACAGTGCTCTGAAAGTATCCTAAACTTTGTACTGATACAGTACTTCTTTATCTCATGGTGTTAAAAATATTTCCCTAGGCTGTGGGGTACGGGCATCTCTGATGCTATTTTTTTTACAAAAATTTTTCTTTCTTGAGAGTTATTTCACCTGCGCCTTTACGTAAGTTACACACTTCTTTACATAACTTACACTGTTTTGAGAGACTTTGTATCTTTGCACTTGTTCACCTCTTCTGTATTTTTTGGTGTTCAGCACTATTTCCCCAGACTGTAGAGTATCGGCATTTCTTATGTCATTTTTATTTGGTCAGATTTTAATGTGATTTCTGCATTCATAGTAAATTCAATATATTTTATATATTTGTAGGGAGTCGTCGGTGACCAGTGAAGTTTCTGACAAAGAACTCTCTACCAATATACCGAAGGTTGCACGTATACTGGATAATAATGCCAACATCCCTGAGAAGAATCCTGACTACAGTTTCAATATAGGACAGCTGCCAACTTGGGCCAAAAAGCAGGTGAGAAAAAATATTCTTTGAAATGATGATAATGTATTTATTGGTATGTAATATGAATATAATACAGTAGAACCTCAATTATCCGAACCCCATGGGAGACATACAATCCGGTCCGTTAATCGAGGGGTTTGGATAGATGAAGGAAACCGAAATTCACCCTCTATGGGTTACCGAGTGGGCGATAATTGAAGAATTGTCATATTTATACAATAAAGATAGACATTGGTGGTCGTTAATAAAATAATTTAATATATTTGTGTACCTTCAATTGTCGTTTATTTGCTCCATATCCATGGATATTATTATTTTTATTTAAAATATTACGCGGACTTCAGCTGGTTGTGTTCGGTTGGTACTTGCATTGTTGACGTTTTAATTGTATCCACCGGATGCATCCGGTGGATACCATGGTTTTCGCGGGGGTACGCCGCCGCCGCCGCAGTGTGTGGATGATTTCTCGTTACCCCTCTGCAGCCAAAAGTATTAGCAGTAGAGGCCTCATATTTGCAGGATAGGTTCAATGGTACAAAAGCTTGCCTCCGAGTTTTTTTGGCCTCGTTTCCAAAAACAAGATGGCCGCCACGGCCGTTTCATTCAAATTTTTAGGGACTTTTGCTGCCCCAGTATATCAAAGGGCATGCAATGTACACTTTCCAAATTTGCAGGATATGTTCATCATGGTCAAAGCTTCTTTGGGAATTATTCTGGATATCTGGACAAAAACAAGATGGCCGCCGTGGGTGTTTGTTGACCGTTTTTTTTTTTTACAAAATACAAAAAGTGCAATATCTCGAAAACCGTAAGAGATAGAGCGATTTCGAGTGAATTTTTGACCCGCCGGGTAGTACAGGAGTATTTGGTTGCAATATGAAAAATTTCAAATTTTACAACTTTTGGCGGCCATCTTGAATTTTTGCGGAAAATGAAAAATGGCAAATATCTCTGAAACTGTCAGAGATAGAGTGATTTCGAGCGAATTTTGGACCCGCAGGCTTTTGGGAGAGCTTTCAATTAGTGAATTTTCAGATCCGTAGCTAATTACTCACCTACTCAAAATGAGTAAATGCCTATTATCACTGAAGGTATTGCAGATAGCCAGTATTTCTCAAATAACTCATTCACCTACATTTTGGAGAGCTTTCACATGCTAAAGTTTTTTTATGAATTTTTTAAATAATTAAGCGTCCCTGAAAGGGCGCTTATTTGGTTTCGCCTCAGTTTCCTCGCCGCCACATTATGGTCTCCCTTGAATATCTCCCTTATTATTGCAAGCTTTTTAACCATATTTGGCAGTTATATACCTTAGGTGTGGGAAAATTTTTCCACATGCTTAAATTTGACCTTTGATCCTTATCAAGGTCACATGATCAAAATATAGTTTTTTCGGGTACACCCGTCTGTCATCGCAGTTCAGGAAAATCTACTGACCGCAGAGGCTTTTAACTTCACATGTTTATACTATCAAAAACATGAGCTGATTAGATTTTGGGAGCAATCCGATGAAAATTGACCGATTTATGAGTGATTTTCTCACAGGTACCAATCAGAAAGCTTAAAATTCATGTGAGCCACCCTATTATCTTCTTAGTATTGCATTTAGAGCCATAAAATGTATTGGGAGGTAGTAGGAAACCATATGTGGAGAGTCTAGAAAGTCAAATTTCCCCCCCCGACCCCCCTCTAGGGGTTAAACTGGGGTCATAAAATAGCCAATTTCATCTTTTCCCCTTATATCTCCTTTATTCTTGCTTCTAGAGCTTGAGAATGTATTAAGAGGTATTGGGAAACCATATGTGAAGAGTCTAGATAGCTGGTCAGATTTACCCCCAGACCCCCCCTTATGGGTCAAACTGGGGTCATAAAATAGCCGATTTTGTGTTTTTGCCTTATATCTCCTTTATTCTTGCTTTTAGAATTTTAGAATGTATTAAGAGGTATTGGGAAACCTTATGTGATGAGTCTAGATAGCCGATCAGATTTACCCCCGCATCCCCCCTTGTGGGTCAAACTGGGGTCATAAAATTGTCGATTTTGTGTTTTGGCCTTTTATCTCCTTTATTCTTGCTTTTACAGCTTTAGAATGTATTAAGAGGTATTGGGAAACCATATGTGAAGAGTCTAGATAGCTGGTCAGATTTACGCCCGGACCCCCCTTTATGGGTCAAACTGGGGGTCATAAAATAGCTGATTTTGTGTTTTTGCCTTATATCTCCTTTATTCTTGCTTTTAGAGTTTAGAATGTATTAAGAGGTATTGGGAAACCTTGTCTGAAGAGTCTAGGTAGCTGGTCAGATTTACCCCCGGATCCCCCCTTATGGGTCAAACTGGGGTTATAAAATAGCCGATTATGTGTTTTTGCCTTTTTTCTCCTTTATTCTTGCTTTTAGAGCTTTAGAATGTATTAAGAGGTATTGGGAAAGCATATGTGAAGAGTCTAGATAGCTGGTCAGATTTACCCCCGGATCCCCCTTATGGGTCAAACTGGGGTCATAAAATAGCCGATTTTGTGTTTTTGCCTGTTATCTCTTTTATTCTTCTGGTCAGATTTACCCCCTTGGGTGTCTATCTCAATAGCTAAGTGAGTAATAGCTACTTTTGGATTTTTCACTTACTTCCATCATGAGTAAAATCACTTATAACTTGAAAACTATTGCATTTACAGAATTTTGTGCAAATATGTTATTCATCTACTTTTGGGTCAGCTATTACATAATAAAATTTCAGACCTGTAGCTCATGGCATAGCGGAGTAATAGCTACTTTTAGGTTATCACTGTTGAGTAAATCACTTCTAACTTGAAAACTGTTGCATTTAGATTATTTAGTTTCTAAATGTTATTCACCTATTTTGACGCTGCTATAACATAGTAAAATTCCAGACCTGTGGCTCATTGCATAGCTGAGTAATAGCTACTTTGAGGTTCTTACTCAACACTAAATCATTTATAACTTGAAAAGTATTGCATTTAGAACATTTTGTTAAAATATGTTATTCAGCTACTTTTTTCCATAGCTACAACATGGTGAGTAACTTGAGTGTCTATCTCAATAGCTAAGTGAGTAATAGCTATTTTTTGACTTTTCACTAACTTCCATCATGAGTAAAATCACTTGTAACTTGAAAACTATTGCATTTAGAGAATTTTGTGCAAATCTGTTATTCACCTACTTTTGGGTCAGCTATAACATAGTAAAATTTCAGACCTCTAGCTCGTGGCATAGCTGAGTAATAGCTACTTTTGCCTTTGCTGGTGGATACATCTTGCATCTGGCCACAGATGCGTCCTTGGTCTAGTTTTAGATTAACATCGTCCCGCATTTTGTCAATTGAAAAACTCCGGCAGATTATTTATTGTAAAACCCCAAGCGAACGCGCCTTCAGTGGTATGTGTGTTTGATTGGTAATGCATTGTTGACGTCTTTTCTTTTCTACACGTTGTCAGTGTGTAAACCTACTCCGGGAGATTATAAATCTGCGAAACCCAATCGAACACACTTTCATTGATTAGCGCATTATCAAAGAAGTTGTGTAGCGGGGTCGTGTAATTGAATTAATCCCTCCCTATTGTAACAATGGTGATAAAGATGAAAGAAGTTAGGCTTTTATTACGCTACAATAGCTTACCATGTGGGACTCAATGCTGTACTTGGATGGCCACAAGGCATCATGGCCAACGTCTAAGAAAAATAGACATTTATAGTTGGCCGTAGCCTCTTGTTGTCGTCACGTGATAACTTCTGACCAATCGCCCTACTTTCTCGTTGGCCACGTTGACTGGTAGCTGTTTGTAAATATACAGACATTTTCATTTATTTCTCAGTTTTTACTTATTGTTGGAGGTTCTTTTTTGGCTATTTCTTTTATTATATAACATAGATTATTCTGTAAAATTTTTATTTTGACAGGATAAGTATATTTCTTGTTTTCGCGTGTTTTGAGTTTTCCTCGGTTCAGGCCCTTTATATTCTACGTCTTTTATTGCGTTTAAAATGTCCATCCATCAAACGAATAAAGACAAACCGAGAGCACAAAAATGCCGCCATTTTTGTTTTAGTTTTGATTTACACAACTATTGCCCTACCTGTAGGGAGGCTGGCAAGGGCGATGACCCCTGTGTCACCTTTGAAACGCCCTGTGATATCTGTGCATCTTTTACAGATGAAAAAAATTCAGCACAGGAAACGCTATCTTAAGAAACAAAAGGCGGACACTAATACAAAAGATGATGAACTTGATCTCTTGGGCGAAGGCGACGGGGATTCCTTCACTGGTTCAAATGCAGACCTCGAGAGTGCTGCTGACAATCTTTTTACCTCACAACCCCTTCCCTTAAGTTCTTTATCACTTAAAACACCAGCCAAATCTGTCCCACCCACCCCAGGTACTGCCTTGCAACAAAAAATTGAAACAAATCTAGAAAAATCCCTGGGAAATTCTTTAAATATTCATTTACAGCAACAAATGGGTTCCTTCCAGGCATCCATGTTGGAAGCTTTTCAGTCGCTCCGAGAGGAGTTGACTGCTAAAAAGCAAACAGAGGTGGATCAGACCTTGTTTCCTGCTTCCAAACCTGGTACATCCAGTACTGCTGTCAATCTGGACCTACCCCCTCCGAGACCTAGAACTAACATACAAACCGAGGATATGGATGTGGACTACGGTCCAGCACTCCCTCCTCATCTCGTACTTGACCCTCATGATACATCGGATCAGTACGTTGCTACATCTGAACTACCTCCGAAAAAGGTCACGGACAAACCCAAAAAGCATAGCCACTCTCGCAGTAGGCATGAAATTGAATCCAGGTCTGTCTCGGGTCAATCTATTGAGGAATCCGATGAACCTCGGATCCCTTCTACTAAACCTAAGAAGCACTCGGATAAGAGTAAACACAAGTCTAGGTCCAGATATGTGTCATCTTCCTCAGGGGAGGATCAGTCCCCTGTAGCCAGACACAGGTCTTCTAAGCCCTCTGGGGCTCAGCCCTCAGGGGCTGTTTCTGATCAAGACCTCCCTCATCATGATCCAGACCCCCCTTATTATAGGGAAGTAGCTCTGTCTGACATTCCCTCACAGTACGCTGAAGAGGTCGACACTTTTAGGCGCATTCTTTCCCTCACTGACCCCAGGGAGTCTATGCCTAGGTCCTCAACTTCAGTCATGGGTCTGGACGATGAGAAAGGCCGTCAAGAGCTCAGACCTAGAGGTCCTTCCTCTATTCTTCAACTTAGCTCAGTTATCAAGGATGCCTTTGATAAATTTCAACATAACTTTAAGCATTAAGTCAACTGTCAAAAAGATTAAGTCACAGATCCAAAAAGGTGCCAATCCTGAAAAAGCAGCAAAGCGTGGATATGAGGAAGTCTGTGAGTACATGGATTTTTGGAATAAGACAGTTCTTATTCAACACAGGGCCCTTACATGCCTCAGCAAATCCCTAGCCCATATACTCCAGAGGGAATTATATTCTATGGCTAATACCGGCTTGCTTAGGCGCGAAGCCGAAATGACCCTCTTACAGCCACAATTGTTCCAGTCTCAACTTGTGAAGGAAGGTGAAGACTTCCTCCTCAAAAAAGGCACCTCTAAAGACTCTCAGGGTTTCGCACCCTATCAAAATAAGCCCTTTCGTGGTCCCCACAACAAGAGAAGAGGCTCCTACAGGAAACGCCCCTATGGGGGTAACTCCTCACAAAGCAGTAACCAATCGTTTTCCTCAGGAAGGGGGAAACCGAACTTCAGAGGCTCCAAGGGTCGTTTTCGACCCCATAATAGGGGAAGAGGGCGTGGAAACCCCTCTTCCCAATGACTCCTCCAAAGCCTCACTCAGTCCACCAGTAGGTCGCCTCCGTTCTTTCAGAAGAGACTGGCAAACAAACAAATGTTCTCCAAACGTGTTAAACATTATCACCAATGGCTACGTACAGCCATTTCTTTCAAAGCCAAATTTGGTCAGATTCCCTCTGATCCTGTCAGAGTACAAGGCCCATCAAAAAGACCAAGCCCTGGCCACTTGTATCCAGTCTCTTCTGTCAAAGAACGCAATCGAAAGGGTGGAAAATGTAAAATCTCTCGGATTTTACAGTCGCCTGTTCCTAGTACCCAAGCCTCACCAAAGGTGGAGGCCAGTCATAGACCTAAGCAGGCTCAACACTTTTCTACACGTAGAAAAGTTCAAAATGGAAACTCCTGAGTCCATCAGGACCTCCCTGATTCCAGGGGAGTGGGTATCATCGATAGATCTGTCGGACACTTACCTACACATCCCCATCCATCCAAACTCAAGGAAATACCTACGGTTTTGCTACAAGTCACAGGTGTTCCAGTTCACCTCCCTCCCATTCGGACTAGCCACAGCCCCCCAGGTCTTTACAATGATTGTAAAGGAAGTGAAACTAATGGCCCTCTCCAGAGGACTCAGAGTTCACCAATACCTGGACGACTGGCTGATCAGGTCCCAGTCTCAGGAGGAAGCCCAAGTGAACACTCAGGCGGTGGTAGACCTAACTCAGTCCTTGGGTTGGATAATAAATCAGGAAAAATCAGAACTGAAACCTACTCAGGTGTTTTCGTTCGTGGGCTACGAATACCATCTAGATTCAGCCCTTGTAAAACCCACTCAAGAGAGATGGCTCAAACTTCAGGATTTGATCCTAAGACTCAAGTCAAAACATGTTTTGACTGCAAGATGTTTGATGTTGCTAATTGGGTTGCTTGCCTCAACGGAGAAAATGGTCCCGGAGGGACGCCTTCACATGAGACCTTTTCAGTTTCATCTCAAAGAGCACTGGAGATATCCTCAGTCACTGGACAACCTCCTTCCTTGGACAGAAGCCATTGCAGCCCACCTAGACTAGTGGCAAAATCCCTCAAACGTGATGAAAGGTGCAGACCTTCATCCCAAAGACCACAGTATCCAACTCTTTACAGACGCCTTAAACGAAGGTTGGGGCGCTCACTTAGATCAAAATTCTACAAAGGGTCTGTGGTCAGATCGGGAAAAAAGGCTACACATAAACATCCTAGAATCGAAGGCGGTCTCACTGGCCCTTCGAGACTTCAAGGACCAGTGCCAGAACCAAACAGTGCTAGTTGCGACGGACAACTCAACAGTGGTAGCCTACATAAACAAACAAGGAGGAACTCACTCAGCAGAGATGTGTGCTCTCCTGTGGAAGATTATGACCTGGTGCCATCACTATCACATAACATTGAAAGCCAGACACATTCCAGGGTGCCTGAATGTGATGGCCGACCTCCTGTCCAGGTCAAACCAAGTGCAGTCAACAGAATGGTCACTGCATCCGCAGGTGTTCAAACAGATCTGCCAAAGGTGGTTCACACCTCATGTAGACTTATTTGCCACTCATCTGAACCACAAACTTCCACTGTGTATCTCCTGTCCCAGACCCAAAGGCTTGGGACATAGATGCTCTGAACATAAACTGGACGAGTCTCACTGCCTATGCTTACCCTCCTACGGCTCTCCTTCACAAGGTGATCCAAAAGATCAAGCAATGCCATTGCCTGATCATCGTAATAGCCCCAGGCTGGCCAGGGATGCCCTGGTTTTGGGACCTAGTGCAGCTTTCAACAGAGATCCCACTAGAACTCCCAGTGTCAACGACCCTACTCAAACAGTCCCACAGGTATGTGTTCCACAACAACCCACAACAGCTCAACCTCCACGCCTGGTGTCTAGGAGCGGACAACTCCAAGAACAAGGCTTCTCTGTGGAGGTGGCAGAGAGAATTGTTGCTCCTCAGCGGTCATCAACAAGGACCATCTACAAGTCAAAGTGGGCCCTATTTGAAAAATGGTGCAGAGAAAATTCGGTGGATTTCTCCACTCCATCTGTGAAACAAATCTCAGATTTTTTCATGTACCTGTACCAAGACCTAAACAGGCGCCCCTCGACCATTGATGGTTACAGGACTGCAATCGTTGACACTTTGGGCCCAACGGCCCACCATATTGCACACAATGCAGACCTCCATAGGTTACTCTCTAGTTTCCACAGGGATCGTCCAAAAAGTTCCAGAAATCTTCCTAAGTGGAACCTTTCTGTTGTTCTCAATGAGCTCACAAAAGCACCCTTTGAGCCTATGAAAGACACAGACCTCAAACATCTTACCCTCAAAACTGCTTTCTTGCTAGCTTTGGCCTCCGGCAAATGCCGCAACGAAATCCATGCCTGGGTTGCAAACAAAGTATCTAATCTAGGCCAATGGGAAAAGGTCGCCTTGTTCCCTTCTTCTGATTTCATAGCCAAAAACCAACTAGCAAGAGAAGGTTCTCAAGTGTGTCTCCGGTGACTATCCCTGCTTTGACTACCATCGTGGATAGACGATTCAAGAAGACAGGACCCTGTGTCCAGTACGGGCCCTGAGGTACTATTTGGACCAAACCAAAGACCTGAGAGGGTCTTGTTCCCTCCTTTTCATCTCCTTCAAGAAAGGACATACCTCAGACATCAGACCCGCTACCCTCTCTTCCTGGTTGAAACAAACCATCCTACTTTGTTATAAACAAGCAGACCAACAAGCCTTGGACTTGGTCCAAGTTAAAGCGCATGACATCCGGGCCTTCGCGGCCTCTAAGGCCTTTTACGGTGGGGTATCGGTGGACCAAATCATGCAAGCCTGTCACTGGAAAGCTCACAACACATTTACAAATTTTTACCTAAAAGACCTTACTTGGTCAGACAACGACAACAATATATATCTGGGACCCATAGTGGCGGCACAACAAGTCCTAGATCCTTCCCCTCAGACCAGTTGTCCTCGGAAAGAAAAAGGGGGGGGGGGGGGGGGGGGGGGGGGGGGGCACATCCGCTACAATCAAGTCTTCAGGAGTCTAATCCCAGGATCTAGGTATTCTTTTACCTTCAAGATGTTACGGGTAAGGTCATTTTTGTTTTTAGTTTATCAAAGTAATTATGTCCACCCCACTGAGGGGTGGACATATTATTTTTGCTTTTTCCGCAATCCGCCGTCCCACTTGGTTTCCAGACATTTTAGGCAACAGTTCTTATCCTATCTTTACCAAATTTGGCATGCAGGTTTATTGGTTTAATAGCTTGTATGGGATTGCTTTTGGTGATGATAGCTCTATAGCTAACTCAGTAATAGCTACTTTGCTACTTTTGAGTATCTCTTTGGTTTCCAGACATTTAAAGGAATGCTATTAAGCCTAGCTTTCTGAAATTTGGTATGGAGGTTAATTAGGTTAATAGCTTGTATGGGATTGCTTTTGGGGGGAATTGCTTCATAGATGAGTGAGTAATTAATTAAATAAATGAGTAATTGGCTACCACAGGGTATCTAAGGAATGTACTCTTGGCAATTTTTAAAAAATGTTCCCCTCCCCAAAAATGGCGGTCATTTTGAATTTTCGAATTTTTGCCAAAAATGGCAAAACACGAATTTGCTTCTATCTCCTTAACCGTGTGAGAAGGATTTCGTCGAAATTTTCGACCCACAGGGTATCTGAGCAATGTACTCTTGGCAATTTAAAAAAATTTTCCTCGTCCCACATATGGCGGCCATTTTGAATTTTCGAATTTTTCCCCAAAATGGCAAAACACAAAATTTCTTCTATCTCCTTAACAGTGCGAGATAAAGCGATTTCGTCAAAATTTTCGACCCATGGGGTATCTAAGAAATGTACTCTTGGCAATTTTCAAAAAAATTTTCCCCTCCCCACATATGGCGGCCATTTTGAATTTTCGAATTTTTGCCCAAAATGGAAAAACACAAATTGGCCTTAAACGTGCAAAATAGAGTTATTTCGTTGAAATTTTCGACCGATAGGGTATCTAAGAAATGTACTCTTGGCAATTTTCAAAAAATTTTCCTTTTCCCAAAAAATGGCGGCCATTTTGAATTTTCAAATTTTTGCCAAAAATAGAAAAACAGAAATTTGCTTCTATCTTCTTAACTGTGCAAGATAGAGTGATTTCGTCAATATTTTCGACCCAACCAATGCAAAAAGGCATGAAGCTGAAATAATTTACATGTACACTAATAAATATTTAGGCATCATTGATATATTTTACAAATGAAACAGGGTCTTGTAACACTACTGTACAATTTTGGCAAAAGGTTCATGGGGTGGACATTACACATGAGAATGTGTGTTCTTCTATGCTATCCTCTTTCTATTCATATGTCGCAGCTACTATCAACAGGGCGTCCTATTTCTAGTTTGTATTAAGGACTTATTAAGGTTGCAAAAGATTTTATGAGAATTCCAACCATTGGGCTGGTATGTCACTCGTGACGGGCCCCTAGGGACCCTTAGACCTCTAAGTGAGCACTGCTGCACTTCCGTCCTACAATCAAAACATCTTGACAGTTTTAGCACTGTCTTCCATTCTATATAGGTTTTTAGCTCCTTACAGGCCCAGTCTTTGGGATTGGGGCACTGTAAATGGTATTTCTAACACTATTCTAATATATATATATTACTTCAAATCTAAGAAAAATTGACATTCCTTCCAGTCTCAGCTGTAATCCCACCACCGGGCGGTTGGATTCAGCATTGAGTCCCACATGGTAAGCTATTGTAGCATAATAAAATTGAAAATTTTAATTACGTAAATGTAGCTTTTATAAGCTACAAGCTTACCATGTGGGACTCAGAAGAGTCCCACCCTGCCTCCCCGCTGTTTACAGCTGAGGGGTAGGTTTTAGGAAATTTCAACGAGAAAGTAGGGCGATTGGTCAGAAGTTATCACGTGACGACAACGAGAGGCTACGGCCAACTATAAATGTCTATTTTTCTTAGACGTTGGCCATGATGCCTTGTGGCCATCCGAGTACAGCATTGAGTCCCACATGGTAAGCTTGTAGCTTATAAAAGCTACATTTAAGTAATTACAATTTTCAAGTGTCTGTGAATGGTACGTTTTATAAAGCACTGGAATTCATCGTTTCCGAGACTGTGTAAAATCTTGTATTATCGCTCACGCTAGACTGTGCATTATGTGTAGGGAGACACGATTTCGGTTTGGTTAATTCGGAGATTCGGATAATAGAAGGCCAGATAATCGAGGTTCTACTGTATATCCTTTCATCCCAAAGCCTAAAGTCAGGGATATATTGGTATGGAGCTTGTTATGCTTAAAGCTGTGATAACCTGAAGAGTAGAGCTTTTTAATATGGTGTGTGTTCAGGTGAAGAGGCCCATCTTACCTAACATATAATAGCCTATGCCCAGGGCCAGCCAGTCCTGACAAATGCTATAAACAGGCCTCCTAAACTATGCTTCAGCCAGACTGGTAGGATCCTAACTATTCGCTAGGTGGTGGGCTGGTCATGTGACTTCATCTTTTCGTCTGGTGTGAAGGACTACACAGCCATTTCAGTTGTGTGAGAGTACTTTGTATTTTGTAGAGCATTTTCCTCCTGTTATTCTTGATCATCCTTTGATGTGGATATTATCAATTTTTATTATACCTCAAGTCCATATCAGCCAATCAGAATGCTGTATTTACAGACTTATATGACATGATATTACCGTTTAAGGATGAAAATATCACTCTGATGCCTCTTTTTTGTCTAGATCATCAATAGGCATGTGTTGTGAATGGAAACACTGCAAAGAATCATTTAAAAATATGGCAAATTTGAGCTGCCATAAGTGTAGAAAATGCGAGCAAATTGTTACATAATAAGAACACAAAAAAAGTTATTGTGTATTTTTAAAAAATAACTTTGGCATAAAATGCTTCAAATTGATATCTTTGTGGGTTAAAAACATAATATTAATAAATTAATGATCACATAAATAACAAAGTGGAACAACAAGCAGTCGATAATGATTTTTTCTGTCTCTTCAGTCTCTTTCTTCAATCACTTGTAAAAACCTACCACCTAAACATAGAATCACTTGTGAAATCTATGTGATCTACTTAATTCAGTGCAAGAAATGTAATAAACAATACATAGGAGAAACAGGCAGACCCTTGAGAAACAGGATGTATGAACACGTAGCAAGTGTTAAAAACCCTAAAAAAGCCCTCTCAACTCCTGTATCAAAACATTTCACTACTGAAAACCACTCTCACCAACATATGAGATTTAGTGTAATAGAATGGTTAGGAAATCACACAGGTCCAGATATCATGAGAAGCCGCAGAAAGCATGAACTCAAATATCTGGGATGTCCCAACGATTTCACCAATAGGCATCAACCAATATGTATAATTAATTACATCTCATCTGGTATTTTGTGTCCAAATATCACCACTATATTTTTTGCTCTGAACATAATCTGGTCAGGTCTTACTGCTTATGCTTACTCTCCCACGGCTTTCCTTCATAGGATGATCCAAGAATCAGGCAATGCAACTGCCTCATTGTAATAGCCCCAGGCTGGAAAGGAATGCCCTGGTTTTGGGACCTAGTGCAGCTCTCAACAGAGATCCCACTCCACTTACCAGTGTCAACAACACTCCTCAAACAGTCCCACAACCAAGTGTTTTAAAGCAACCCACAACATTTCCATGCCTGGTGTCTAGGAGTGGACAGCTCCAAGACCAAGGCTTCTCTGTGGAAGTGGCAGTGACAATTGCTGCTCCTCAAAGGTCATCAAAAAGGACCAGAGAAAATTCGGTCGATTTCTCCACTCCCTCTGTGAAACAAGTCTCAGACTTCTTCATGTACCTGTACCAAGATCAAAACAGGCGTCCGTCGACCATTGATAGTTATAGGATGGCCATTGTTGAAACCTTGGGCCCAGCAGGGCTCCATATTCCTCAAAGCTCTGACCTTAACAAGTTACTTACTAGCTTTCACAGGGATCTTCCCCAAAGTTCTAGGAATCTCCCAAAGTGGAACTTTTCTGTTGTTCTTAATGAGCTCATAACACCCTTTGAGCCCATGAAAAACACAGACCTCAAACATCTAACACTCAAAACTGCATTTTTGACAGCTTTGGCCTCCTGCAAGCGCCGCAGCGAAATTCATGCCTGTTTTGCAAACAAATTATCTCATCTAGGCCAATGGGAAAAGGTAGCTTTGTTCCTCTCTTCAGACTTCATAGCCAAAAACCAACTAGCAAGAGAAGGTTCTCAAGTGTGTCTCCGGTGACTATCCCTGCTTTGACTACCATCGTGGATAGACAATTCAAGAAGACAGGACCCTGTGTCCAGTACGGGCCCTGAGGTACTATTTGGTTCAAACCAAAGGCCTGAGAGGGCCTCGGTCACAACTCTTTATTTCCCTCAAGAAAGGACATACCTCAGACTTCAGACCCGCTACTCTCTCTTCTTGATTAAACAAACTATCCTACTAGTTATATAACAAACAAGCAGACCAACAGTCCTTGGACTTGGTCCAAGTTTAAGCGCATGACATTAGGGCCTTTGCGGCCTCTAAGGCCTTTTACAGTGGGGATTTTGGTGGACCAAATCATGCAAGCTTGTCACTGGAAAGCTCACAACACTTTTTCAAATTTTTTATTTTTTTACCTTACTTGTTCAGATAACAACAGCAATATGTATTTGGGTCTAGCAGTAGCTGTTCAACAGCTCCTAGCCCCTTCCCCTAGTCATCCTCAGAAAGAAAAGGGGGGGGGCACATCCGCTGGAGCCAAATCTTCAGGAGTCTAAATCCCAGGGTCCAGGAATATGTCTACTTCCTCAGGATGTTTGGTAAGGTCTTTTATTTCAGTTACAATATTTAACATGTATTAAGTACTTATTCAGGTGATCCCATAATCTCATCATAAGGGTGCCAAGTTGATGAGATTTTCAAGCCTAGGGCTTGTTTTTTATTTGTGGCGAAGCCCTTCGGGCTATATACCATTTAAGTGAGTACGGCTGCACTTACCTTTCAAAATCCAGACATCCAGACTGCTTTAGTACTGTCATTCATTCAAGTATTCTGGTTTTTAGCTTCTTGCAGGCCCAGTTCCCGAGACCGGGACACTGTAAGCGGGACTCAGACGGGTTTTCTAAAAACATCATTCTAATCTAATTAAGCGTCCCTGAAAGGGCGCTTATGTGTTTTCGCCTCAGTTTCCTCACCGCCGCCACATTATGGTCTCCCTTGAATATCTCCCTTATTATTAGAAGGTTTGAAACCATATTTATGTCCACCCCACTGGGGGGTGGACATATTACTTTTGCTTTTTCCGGCGTCCGCCGTCCGGCGTCACACTTGGTTTCCAGACATTTTAGGCAACAGTTCTTATCCTATCTTTACCAAATTTGGCATGCAGGTTTATTGGGTTAATAGCTTGTATGGGATTGCTTTTGGTGATGATAGCTCTATAGCTAACTCAGTAATAGCTACTTTGCTACTTTTGAGTATCTCTTTGGTTTCCAGACATTTTAAAGGAATGCTATTAAGCCTAGCTTTCTGAAATTTGGTATGGAAGTTCATTGGGTTAATAGCTTGTATGGGATTGCTTTTGGGGGGAATTGCTTCATAGATGAGTGAGTAATTAATTAAATAAATGAGTAATTGGCTATTTTGAGTACTGAAAAAGGCAAATGTGCTTCTATCTCCTAAACCGTGCGAGATAGAGCGATTTTGTCTAAATTTTCGACCCACATGGTATCTAAGTAATGTAATCTTTGCAATTTTCAAAAAATTTTCCCCTCCCCAAAAATGGCGGCCATTTTGAATTTTCGAATTTTTGCCAAAAATGGCAAAACACAAATTTGCTTCTATCTCCTTAACCGTGCGAGATAGAGCGATTTCGTCGAAATTTTCAACCCACAGGGTATCTGAGCAATGTACTCTTGGCAATTTTCAAAAAAATTTTCCCCTCCCCAAAAATGGCGGCCATTTTGAATTTTCGAATTTTTGCCAAAAATGGCAAAACACGAATTTGCTTCTATCTCCTTAACCGTGCGAGATAGAGCGATTTCGTCGAAATTATCAAGCAACAGGGTATCTAAGCAATGTACTCTTGGCAATTTTCAAAAAATTTTCCCCTCCCCAAAAATGGCGGCCATTTTGAATTTTCAAAATTGCTTCTATCTCCTTAACCGTGTGAGATACAGGGATTTCATCGAAATTTTCGACCTACAGGGTATCTGAGAAATGTACTCTTGCCAATTTTCAAAAATTTTCCTCTTCCCACATATGGCGGCCATTTTGAATTTTTGCCAAAAATGGCAAAACACAAAATTTCTTCTATATCCTTAACTGTGCGAGATAGACCGATTTCGTCGAAATTTTCGAACCACAGGGTATCTAAGAAATGTACTCTTGGCAATTTCCAAAAAATTTTCTCCTCCCCACATATGGTGGCCATTTTGAATTTTCGAATTTTTGCCCAAAATGGAAAAGCACAAATTTGCCTTAACCATGCAAAATAGAGTTATTTCGTTAAATTTCAACCCATAGGGTATCTAAGAAATGTGGCAATTTTCAAAAAATTTTCCTCTTCCCAAAAATGGCGGCCATTTTGAATTTTCAAATTTTTGCCAAAAATAGAAAAACAGAAATTTCCTTCTATCTTCTTAACCGTGCAAGATAGAGTGATTTCGTCAAAATTTCCACCCAACCAATGCAAAAAGGCATGAAGCTGAAATAATTTACATGTACACTAATAAATATTTAAGTATCATTGATATATTTTACAAATGAAACAGGGTCTTGTAAGACTACTGTACAATTTTGGCAAAAGGTTCATGGGGTGGACATTACACATGATAATGTGTGTTCTTCTGTGCTATCCTGTTTTTATTCATATGTCGCAGCTACTATCAACAGGGCGTCCTATTTCTAGTTGGCAGTTATATATCTTAGGCGTGGGAAAATTTTTCTGCATGCTTAAATTTGACCTTTGACCTTTATGAAGGTCACATGATCAAAAACAATTTTTTTGAAGTACACCCCCCCGTCATCGCAGTTCAGGAAAAACTACTTGCTACACAGCCTTATCATTTGACACACCTGTTCATACTATCGAAAACGCGAGCTGATTAGATTTTATGAGCAATCCCTTGAAAAATGTCTCATGTATGAGTAGGTCAACCCCCCTATTATCTTCTTAAGTATTGCATTTAGAGCCATAAAATGTACTGGGAGGTAATAGGAAACCATATGTGGAGAGTCTAAATAGCTGGTCAGTTTTACCCCATGGCCCCCCCTTATGGGTCAAACTGGGGTCATAAAATAGCTGATTTTGAGTTTTTGCCTTATATCTCCTTTATTGTTGCTTTTATAGCTTCAGAATGTATTAAGAGGTATTGGGAAAGCATATGTGGAGAGTCTAAATAGCTGGTCAGTTTTACCCCCCGACCCTCCCTTATGGGTCAAACTGGGGTCATAAAATGGCTAATTTTGAGTTTTTGCCTTATATCTCCTTTATTGTTGCTTTTATAGCTTCAGAATGTATTAAGAGGTATTGGGAAAGCATATGTGGAGAGTCTAAATAGCTGGTCAGTTTTACCCCACGGCCCCCCCTTATGGGTCAAACTGGGGTCATAAAATGGCTGATTTTGAGTTTTTGCCTTATATCTCCTTTATTGTTGCTTTTATAGCTTCAGAATGTATTAAGAGGTATTGGGAAAGCATATGTGGAGAATCTAAATAGCTGGTCAGTTTTACCCCACAGCCCCCCCTTATGGGTCAAACTGGGGTCATAAAATGGCTGATTTTGAGTTTTTGCCTTATATCTCTTTTATTGTTGCTTTTATAGGTTCAGAATGTATTAAGAGGTATTGGGAAAGCATATGTGGAGAATCTAAATAGCCGGTCAGTTTTATCCCCCAACCCTCCCTTATGGGTCAAACTGGGGTAATAAAATAGTTGCTTTGGAGTTTTGCCTTATATCTCCTTTATTGTTGCTTTTATAGCTTCAGAATGTATTAAGAGGTATTGGGAAAGCATATGTGGAGAATCTAAATAGCCGGTCAGTTTTATCCCCCAACCCTCCCTTATGGGTCAAACTGGGTAATAAAATAGTTGCTTTGGAGTTTTGCCTTATATCTCCTTTATTGTTGCTTTTATTCCTTCAGAATGTATTAAGAGGTATTGGGAAAGCATATGTGGAGAGTCTAAATAGCCGGTCAGTTTTACCCCCGGTCCCTCCTTATGGGTCAAACTGGGGTCATAAAATAGCTGATTTGAGTTTTTGCCTTATATCTCCTTTATTGTTGCTTTTATAGCTTCAGAATGTATTAAGAGGTATTGGGAAAGCATATGTGGAGAGTCTAAATAGCTGGTCAGTTTTACCCCACGGCCCCCCCTTATGGGTCAAACTGGGGTCATAAAATAGCTGATTTTGAGTTTTTGCCTTATATCTCCTTTATTGTTGCTTTTATAGCTTCAGAATGTATTAAGAGGTATTGGGAAAGCATATGTGGAGAATCTAAATAGCCAGTCAGTTTTATCCCCCGACCCCCCCTTATGGGTCAAACTGGGGTCATAAAATAGTTGCTTTGGAGTTTTGCCTTATATCTCCTTTATTGTTGCTTTTATACCTTCAGAATGTATTAAGAGGTATTGGGAAAGCATATGTGGAGAGTCTAAATAGTCGGTCAGTTTACCCCCTGACCCCCCCTTATGGGCCAAACTGGGGTCATAAATAGCTGCTTTGGAGTTTTTGCCTTATATCTCCTTTATCGTTGCTTTTATAGCTTCAGAATGTATTAAGAGGTATTGGGAAAGCATACGGCGCAGCTTTGTACATCTTAGCTTTACAGCATGCTTATTAAAACCACAAAGCATTTTAAACTTTCAGGGATGCTTCGCTTTTGTTAGCAAAAGCATTCCTCTAGTTAATTCAAAATCCAAGAAAATTGACAAATACTTCCAGTCTCAGCTGTAATCCCTCCACTGAGCGGTTGAATTCAGCATTCAATTCCATATGCGCATTAAAATTGAAAATTTTAATTACTTAAATGTAGCTTTTATAAGCTACAAGCTTACCATGTGGAACTGAACCCCACCCTGCCTCCCCGCTGTATTACAGCTGAGGGGGTACCTGCAAAATTACAACTTGAAAGAAGGGAGATTATGCGGTATTTCACGACAGGGATCACCCCCCTGTGAGGCACCGGCCAGCTTTGCTTTGTATATTTTGGTTTAGCGTTCGCTACGCCGCCGCGCATAGAGATTTTCGGCGTTAACTCTCTAAGAGGAAAACTACATCAGCTAGGTTCACCAAATTTGCAGGATATCTTCATTGGGGGTAAGCTTCTCTGGGAAGGAAATTAGCCTCATTCTGAAAAACAAGATGGCCGCCATGGGCATTTCTTTGAAAATTATCTACATTTTTCTACTGGCTGTTTCTCATAGGTAGAAGGTTGAATGTATTCATAGGTGATATGTATAACAGATATATATGTTCTCTACAAACTTGCAGACATTTGACCTGGAAGCTCTTAATTCAAGGTCATCCATGGAGTGCCAAAGTAACCCACATAGTGGACTATAAAAGTGCTTATATATCCTTTATTATTGGTCCTAGAGGTTTGCATGTGAAACCAACCTATAGGAAATCATGTGCTGCGAATCTTTTGATGTGGTCAGATTTGACCTTGGACCCCTCCTTCAAGGTCAAATGAGGATAGCCAAACTTAAAAGTGCTTATAACTTGCTTATTATTGGTCCTAGAGGTTTGGGACGGCAAAGCACCTTAAGGAAATCATGGACTGGGAATCTTGTGGTGTTGTCGGATTTGTCCTTGGACCCCTCCTTCAAGGTCATACGAGGATAGCCAAACTTAAAAGTAGTTATAACTCGCTTATTATTGGTCCTACAGGTTTGGGATGGTAAACCAACCTATAGGAAATCATGGACTGGGAATCTTCTGGTGTGGTTGGATTTGACCTTGGGCCCCTCCTTCAAGGTCAAACGAGGATAGCCAAAGTTAAAAGTGCTTATAACTCGCTTATTATTGGTTCAAGACATTTGGGATGGTAAACCAACCTATAGGAAATCATAAGCTGGGAATCTTCTGGTGTGGTCGGTTTGACCTTGGGCCCCTCCTGCAAGGTAAAACGAGGATAACCAAACTTAAAAGTGCTTATAACTCGCTTATTATTGGTCTTAGAGGTTTGGGATGGTAAACCAACTTATAGGAAATCATGGGCTGGGAATCTTTTGATGTGGTCAGATTTGACCTTGGACCCCTCCTTCAAGGTCATACGAGGATAGCCAAACTTAAAAGTGCTTATAACTCACTTATTATTGGTCCTAGAGGTTTTCAATGTGAAACCATCTTATAGGAAATCATGGGCTGGGAATCTTCTGATGTGGTCAGATTTGACCTTGAGCCCCTCCTTCAAGGTCAAACGAGGATAGCCAAATTTAAAAGTGCTTATAACTCTCTTATTATTGGTCCTAGAGGTTTGCAATGTGAAACCAACTTATAGGAAATTATGGGCTGGGAATCTTTTGATGTGGTCAGATTTGACCTTGGGCCCCTCTTTCAACATCAAATGAGGACGGCCAAACCTAAAAGTGCTTATAACTCGCTTATTATTGATCCTAGAGGTTTGCAATGTGAAACCAACTCATGGGCTGAGAATCTTCTGATGTTGTTAGATTTGACCTTTGGCTCCTCCTTTAAGGTCAGACGATGGTTCACTGGCTTTGGTGAGTTGTCTTTCCGGTGGATACAAATTTGCATCGGTTCTCCGATGCATAGGTCTAGTTAAAATTTTCAAGTTCATCAAACCACAAAAGACATTAAAGTGCTATGAGATGTACAGTGAAAAGAAGGACTTTCTAGTTCCAAGATGCATTCATGGACAAATGAACCAGCAAGACTGAACAGTAGCTTTCCCAGGATGGCAAGTCACTTACTGCCTTCAGCACCCGTCTCCCGACCAGTTTCAGAGGACACTTTTAGAAGATGGAGCGGGCTGTACATGATAACAGTTACATGTGTAACCAGGCTGCTGAACTTAGGTGGTGCCTTACTGAAGTCCAAGAATCCATGGAGTCACAGCTCAAGGTGATCCAAGGTGATAAGTCCAAAGGCAAGTCCTCAAGTAAAGTTCACCAGGGGCAGCAGAAGAGTTAGACTATTTGATGATGTTCAACCGGAGCATTACACAAGCAATGGCCCGGACCAAGCAGGACTTACCTGAGGGTGTGTTCATAAATGTAGCCACCATCACACTTGCTCACCAGGACAGTTATATGGACTACCTGAAAGCCAGCATTAAACAGGATACCCTTAGTGCCCTCAGAACTGCACCTCTCCATATGAGTGCCTTGTTCCCGGACCATCTGATCTCCAAGGCAGAGGAGGAGATACGCCATCATGAGGACAAACATTCTACCAGTCTGGCACACAAGAAACCGCATTGTTTTCACCCTTACAGTCAAGCTAGTAGACAGCAACAGGAATCTGACCGAGAGTCCGGTCAACCTGCCTGGAAACAGTTGAAGAAACATGGTGAGAACAGGTCAGGTAGAAGCAAGGCCTCGAGTTACCAACAACGTCTGGCCAAGGGGCAGTAAAATTATAAATGACAATTACTGTGCAAATTGTTTAGCCGGCAAGAAGAACTGTGTACATGTGACCAGCAAGTTGAACAGTTTAAATGTAATAACAGAGATAGCCGGACAGAAGGACTGTTTATTTGTGACCAGCAAGAGAGAGAGAGACAGTAATTTTTTTACCTGTAAACTCTTGTGTTGTAAGTCATGTTAATTTTGCAGAAGAGTTGCTGCAAAAGGAAGGTGTAAATCCTGACATTGTTCATCATCCATAAATAAGATATGTGAATTATGTTTCCTGTGCAGATCTTGAGTCCTGTAAAAAATGTCACAAATATCCCAATTGTTGTTCTAGATCTGCCTGGTTCGATCTGAAAGAAGGCAAGGTCAAACCCACTGCAGAACTTTGGCAGACCTTAAATACTGAGATCGAGAAACTTCTCACCGGACCCCTCTGTCTTGTCCGGCAGCTGATGTCCCTGATGGGGTTACTTATAACCACAGAGAAGCAAGTTTGATCAATACAGTTTCACTTGAAAAACAATTGGGAGGGTTCCAGAATCACTAGAAAATGTGATCCCTCTCCCCAGGTCACTCCACCCCCACCTGAAATGGTGGCTAGAGGAAGACAATGTGATACAAGGTAGACCATTACACCCACTAAAGCATGCCATGCAAATCTGTACAGACACATCAAAAGAAGGGTGGGGTGCTCACTGAAATGAGCACACTGCAAGGAGAACCTGGTCCATTCCAGAAAGCAAATTAAGCATAAACTACCTGGAACTAAAGGCAGTCTTTCTAGCCTTAAAAGAGTTCCAGCACCTCTGCTTGAACAATATAGTCATCATAGCTACAGGCAACACCACCGTGGTTGCCTGCATAAATAAGGAGGGGGGGGGATGGGGTCGGGCCCCTTGTGTGCCCTGCTATGGAGATTTCTGACCTGGTACACAATGAAACAGGTGACTCTCAAAGTTCAACACATTCCCGGCCATCTGAATGTGATAACGGATAAACTATCCAGGCTAGGCCAGAACATCCAGACAATATGGTCCCTCCTTCAAAAGGTCTTCCAGGCAATATGCTCCCAGTGGCACCAGCCCCAAGTGGACCTGTTTGCCACCAGGTTCAACCACAAAGTGCCACAATTTGTTTCAAAAGTCACTCAAGGCTGAAAGGTCCCTATGCCCAGTCCCTATGCCCTGCGTTACTGGATAGGGCCTCAGACCTTTAAGGCAGAACAAGGAAGTGGTCTTTGTCTCCTTCAGGAAAGGCTTTGACAAGATATCTCCCATGCCACCATCTTCTCATGGATCAAGCAGACTGTGCTTCTAAGGCCTTCAAATCGGGAGTCTCCTTAGAACAGCTGTTATCAGCCTACCCTTGGAAATCACATAACACATTCACACAGTTCTATCTGAAGGATTTGGCTAGGGCTGATTCAGAACTTTTCTATTTGGGCCCATGTGACATGCTTCCTTCGGGAGGTTTATTTCTCCTGTTACTGAACTCATGGCTTTCTCAGAGCGGTCTGGTAAAAGGGGGAGGACACTGCCGGAGACCGGGTCAACTGGCGACTTTTCTGAAAAATCATTTTTACACCATTTTTGGCAGCCATCTTGAATTTCTGCGTAAAACACATTTATCTCAGAAACGGTGTGAGATAGAATAATTTTGACGAAATTTTTGACCCACAGGGTATCCGCAGAGTGAAGTGGCAACTTTTCCCAAAAATCATTTTTATTGCGTTAATACATCCTATCCAATGGACAATTGCTATTCCGGTCAGCGCAGACCGGCCCGCCAAACGCCAGAAAAAGACGTCCTGTGTTTCCACCAGCTGGCCAGTCCCAGTACTGTGCATTCGCCAGATGGCGCATGGTATTTACTTCCTGTCTAGACAACACGACGTCATAGCATCTTTTTTGTTTGGCGCGTGTACTGTGCAGACATGTTTTTCATTATCTCCAGAGTTTTTAAAGGAAAAAGTGTGCATTATGACGGATTTTCAACCTATTATTTACTGTGAAAGTGTTATCTACATATCAAGCACGGATATACATTAAGAAATCTGCTGGAAACGCTCCCTAGCTGACTCAATTTAGTGTTGATGATAGGGCAGTAACACGAGAAATATGAATTATGAAGGCAGCCATTTTGGCTAGTTTCCTCCCATTCAACAATTGTGTTGTTAGGGGCAGATCGACAATATTAAGAAAAATAATGGAGATACTACTTACAAGGTATTTTTATCCATGTCTTTTGTTTGAATGTACCTTCTGTAACCTTCCTGTTACATCACCATAGAAACGTCTTTAGAAATCACGGAAAACTTCAGTCTACGTAGTTTTGAACTCTGTAAATAGAAGGAATCCCCATATAAGAGGTGCATTTTTCAGAGCGCACTGGTACAGGCTTCTCTGCTGTAAAGCATCAGTCACACCAGCCTAGCTCGAGTATTTTGTGTTTTTCAACAGAAGCAAGAGATGCATTCTTCAGAATTTTAATCTTCAGAGCGCACTGGTCCAGACTTCTTTGCTGTAAAGCATTAGTCGACCGGCAAGCTCCAGTTCAGCCGACCTCTCAATAGAAGGTGATATCAGTCCCTCCCTTGCAGACCCGGCTTTGTTGTTGGTAGTGGGAGTTGTGGATGGCCAGTTCACTGGTTTTATCACGAAAGAAAGAAGGATTTTCATCTACACATCTACAGAGCGCACTGGTCCAGGCTTCTCTGCTTTTAAAGCATCAGCCGACCGGCCAGCTCAAAAGAACGCGACCTCTGACGTCATCTCCACGAGGCTGGTCATGTGGTCCACCGACCAAGGCACGAAACTGATCACGTGATTCACCGACCAGGAAGGTCGGAAGTGCGTTCTTCAGAACTCACGTCTACTGTGATTCCAGTCCCTGCCTTGCAGACCCGGCCTTGTTGTCGGTAGTGGGGTTTGTGGACTAGCATAATAGAATTACAGACCGACCAGTTTTTTTTCCTTCTTCAGAGTGCACTGGTACCGACTTCTCTGCTGTAAAGCATCAGTCTACCAGCCAGCTCCAGCTGACCACACAACCAACTATGTTGTTGGTAGTGGGATTTTTGTAGACGGTAAAAATACTGTTAAGTTGCCTGTTGAGTATCACAAAGAACGCGACCACTGACGTCGTCTCCAATCAGCCAATCGCGTGTCTTTCCGACCAACAAGCTGGTCACGTGATACGCTGAACAACAATTCTAAAAATAGCTCATAAGGGCTTTCCCAGCAACTGTCAAATTTACAAATAAGACGTGCGCTTAAAAGAAATACTTTAAATAATGGAGGGAACCTACAGTAAGCTGAATTCAACACAAAAGATAGTTGTAAAATTGCTTCAACAACTGGTTACAGAGTGTACCGACCGGGTACCAGCTATACAGCCTTGTACAGCTTACCCCACCCAACCAGTTACAGAGTCTTCCGACCTAGTCCATTCAACTCTATGTTGATTCTGGGGCAGGTAGACAGCAAACATCTACAACATATGGCTTTAACCGACCGGTTACAGAGTCTACTGACCAGCCTGTACTTAAAGGTTTGCTTCGCATTAGCCGGTTACAGAGCCTTTCTGCCTTTTACCAATCAGCACCAAGAATCAACCAACCCACAGGGTTTTCTACCAGCTGACCACTCTTCATCAGCAGCCTATTCACCGGCCTAAGACTGATGACAGGCCTAATAATGTGTAGTCCCTGACAGGAAGTTTTTTCCTACACAGAAACTGCTTCAACCGGTTACAGAGTTCACCAACCGGTTACCGGCTATACAGTTTTCACTGAGCAGTTTTGCTTCACACCAGCTGGTTACAGAGACTACCGACCTATCATGTGCAATTACTGTCTTGCCCCTTTTCAGTACTGGTTACAGAGGACCGGAACCGACCAGCAGTCCCTCCTGGGGATCACCTAATTAGTAGACCAGTAACTAAATTCATTGGTCAGCCTAACCTACCAGTTTTTCTGGTTACAGAGTATCACAGGCTACATAGATTTACTGGCCAAAAATTGCTGGTTACAGAGGAAACAGATGGGTCTTTTGGACAGCAAGAGAAAAGGTGGTCCACACTCAAACAAGCCTTCATCGTGTGTCTGTTCAGGGGTCAGCCATCATACAAATGACAATATGTACATGCTGCACCTTCAAGGCGGCTGGCCCGGGGCCAAGAGTCTGTAAAATGTGAGCGTTGTGTCAGCCCCACTGGACTGGACCACAGCAATAACAGAAGGACTGTTAACTGTTTTCATTGTCACCAGGCCAGACCAGTGTCCGGAGGGACAGAAAATGTTTGTCAGACTACCAAATGTCCCAATTGTGGCACACAATCTGCCTGTAGGGTCCAGATTAAATCTGTTTTGGGAACTTAGGAAGCCTTGGGGGCTGGACCCTAGGTAGTACAAATGTTGAAGGAGGGCTACACTCTCCCTTTCTAGTCAAGCCCAAGCTTGACAAGTTCACCAAATATCATCAACGGCTATATACATTCTCACAGGAACCTATACTGGTTAGAGGCATTACATCAGCGTATGGACAAAGATGCAGTCGAGCCAGTTCAAATCTCTGGGCTTCTTCAACCGACCTTTTTTGGTTCCAAACCAGACAGCCATTGGAGACCTATTCTAGATCTGAGCAAACCAAACCTTTAGGAGACCATCAGGACCTCCCTCCAACAAGGGGAGTGGGTTACCTCAATAGATTTCAAGGATACCTACTTCCATATACCTATACAAGAACAATCCAGGAAATGCCTGAGATTTCACATCCAAGGTCGGGCATACCAGTTCAAGGCCCTGCCATTCGGTTTGTCCACAGCGCCCTTGGAGTTCACCGTGATACCAAAGGAGGTGAAACTGATGGCCATACACAAGGATTTGGGAATCCACCAGTACCTAGACGACTGGTTGGTGAGAGCCAGATCCCACCAGGCTTGTCTCCAACATACACAGGAAATAATGTGTCCGCAACTGGGTTGGCTGGTGAACTTAGAGAAATCAGAGCTGGAGCCCAAACAAGACTTCGATTTTGTAGGCTACCAGTTCGACCTCAGGTCTGATCGGGTCCGACTGACTCCGGACTGGTGCCAGAACCTTCAAGAGAAAATGCTGAAACTACTATCCCTACCGGCTTGCCCGGTCCGGGAATTCATGTCCTTGATAGGTTTACTAACAGCTACAGAAAAGCAAGCTCATCTAGGCCGACTTCATATGAGACTCGTTCAGTGGCATCACAAAACAAGTGGAGGGTACCAGAATCACTAGAAAAGGTGATCCCAATCCCCAGGTCCCTGCACCCCCATTTACAATGGCGGCCGAAGGAAGACAATGTACTTACAGGCCAACCATTACACCCAATAAAACATGCTCTGCAAATATTTACAGACGCATCAATAGAAGGGTGGGGCACTCACTTAGATGAGCACACTGCAAGAGGAACCTGGTCCCTTCTGGGAAGCAAGCTGCATATAAACTATCCAGAACTAAAAGCAGTCTTTCTGGCTTTAAAAGAGTTCCAAGACCTTTGCTCAAACAAGATAGTACTTGTAGCAACCGACAACACCACAGTAGTGTCATACATAAACAAGGAAGGAGGCATGAGGTCAGGCCCACTTTGTGCCCTACTATGGAGAATCTTGACCTGGTGTACCAGGAAACAAGTGACTCTAAAGCCGGACACATTCCAGGCCGGCTGAACGTGGTAGCAGACAAGCTATCCAGGCTAGGCCAGACCATCCAAACAGAGTGGTTTCTCCTTCCAGAGGTCTTCCACTCAATATGCAGCAGGTGGCACCAGCCCAAAATAGACTTAGTTGCCCGAGGTTCAACAACAAGTTGCCTCTGTTTGTGTCACCGGTACCAGATCCCTTGGCCATACCAGTGGATGCGCTCAGTCGGCCATGGTAGGATCTGAAAGCATACACCTTCCACCATCAGCCATATTGGGCAAAGTGGTGGAGAATCATTCTGATTGCTCCGGGGTGGCCCAACATGCCTTGGGGTGGTACAACATGCCATGCAGGGCTCCTAGAGCCTCAGCAATCGAGGAGCAGGGCTTGTCTGAGGCAGTGGCAGCAAGAATTGAGGCTCCTCAAAGGGGATCAATCAGATCAGTCTATTAGGCAAGTGGGCCATTTTTTACAAAGTGATGTATCATTCATCAGGTGGACTTCGGGGCACCCCCTGTAAAGTCAGTTGCTGACTTCCTTATGCACCTGTTTCAGGACAGGAAGTTGCAGCCCAGCACCATTGATGGTTACAGGTCAGCCATTGCTGATAGACTGGGAGATTCGCCCATCAATATCAGTAAGGATGAAAATCTCACTCGTCTCCTGGATAGTTTCCACTGAGACAGACCCAAAGGCCGGAAGGGAATCCCCTCCTGGAACCTCTCCCTGGTTTTTGCACCAGCTGACAAGGTTCATTTTGAACCAATTAAAGAGGCCCCCTTGAAGCATTTGACATTCAAGACAGTTTTCCTCTTGGCCCTGGGGTCAGGCAAGCGTAGAAGTGAGATACATGCTTTGCAAAAGAGAAATATTAGACACCAATCCGACTGGTCAAAGGTGTCCCTGTACCCATCACCCAGCTTTCTCTCCAAGAATCAGCTGGCCAAAGAGGGTCCAGACAGTGTGGCCCCAGGGGTTATAACAGCCCTGGCCCCAACTCTGGATAGATCACTCAAGTCAAACAGGTCCGTCTGTCCGGTCAGATCATTGCGCTACTATTTGGACAGGACCTCAGGCAGAATAAGGAGGTGGTTTTTGTCTCCTTTAAGAAAGGTTTCGACAAAGACATCTCACCTGCCACTATGTCCTCTTGGATCAAGCAGACTGTGATCCTATGTTATGAGCTCTCTGACCAGGAGGCCCACACTTTACATCAGGTTAAAGCCCATGATGTCGGGGCCTTTGCTGCTTCTAAGGTCTTCCAGTCGTGAGTCTCCTTAGATCCAATCTTGTCAGCCTGCCACTGAAGTCACACAATACCTTCACACAGTTCTATCTGAAGGGCGGGGCTTGGGCTGATTCAGAGCTTTACCAATTGGGCTCGGTAGTGGCTGCTCAGCAGATCCACAAGTGGCCCTTAGATTGAGATTTGTATATATGTATAAACAGTTCTTCATGTACATAAGAATTAAGTGTGATGTGCTTCCTTCGGGAGGTTTATTTACATTCTGGGACTGAACTCATCCCTCTCTTCCCCTACCTCAGAGCAGGTCTGCAAAAAGGGGGGGGCGACGGTGGTATAGCCCCGGGTAACCGGCTGCTGGCAACCGACCATGGCCTTACAGGGTTTCCTGACCTTAAAGTCAACCCAGGCCTGGGCCTATAGGTCTCCTGACGAAGTCAGCCTAGACCGTAGGTTAAAATTTGCTATTACTTGTGAGTTCACATAAATCCCTAGTAACTTACCCGCCGACCAAGTGGTAGTTATTCAGCAATTGTCCATTGGATAGGATGTATTAACGCAATAAAATTGCAAATTTAATAAGTAAATTAAATTTTTATAAGTTAATACCCTATCCAATGGACACACAAGACCCTCCCACCGACCCCGATATCAGCTTACTAGGGGTCTAATAGGTTTAGATAACGAAAAAGATGCTATGACATCATGTTGTCTAGACAGGAAGTAAATACCATGCACCACCTGGCGAATGCACAGTACTGGGACTGGCCAGCCGGTGGAAACACAGGACGTCTTTTTCTGGCATTTGGCGGGCCGGTCTGCGCCGACCGGAATAGCAATTGTCCATTGGATAGGGTATTGACTTATAAAAATTTAATTTACTTATTAAATTTGCAATTTCCTGCCACTTTTGGCGGCCATCTTGAATTTCTGCGGAAAATGTAAAAATGCATTTATCTCGGAAATAGTGCGAAATAAAGCGATTTCGGCGAAATTGTTGACCCACGGGGTATCTGCGAGTCTGCTGGCTACTTTTCTCAAAAATCGCTTTCCTGCCATTTTTGACAACCATCTTGAATTTCTGCATAAAATAAAAAAAAAGTTATCTGGCAAACGTTGAGATAGAGCAATTTCCAACAAAATTTTTGACCCACAGGGTAGTTGCAGAGTCTACTGGCGACTTTTCTTAAAAATTGTTTTCCCGCCATTTTGGCGGCCATCTTGAATTTCTGTGTAAAACACATTTATCTCAGAAACGGTGCTAGATAGAGTGATTTCAAAGAAATTTTTGACCCCCAGGTTATCTGCAGTCTACTGGTGACTTCCCAAAAATTGTTTCCCCAACATTTTTGGGGGCCATCTTGAATTTCTGCATAAAACGCAAAAAAAAACCACATTTACCTTACAAACGGTTCAAGATTTCGACAAAATTTTTTACCCTCAGGGTATTCGCAGAGTCAATTGGCGACTTCTCCCAAAAATCGTTTTCCTGCCATTTTTGCCGGCTATCTTGAATATCTGCATAAAATGCAAAAACACATATTGGAAACGTCATAAGAGCAATTTCGACGAAATTTTTGATCCCCACCATATCTTCATAGTCTACTGGCGAATTATCCCAGAAATTGTTTTCTCGCCAGTTTTGGTGACCATCTTGAATTTCTGCGTAAAATGTAAAAAACACATTTTTTCTCTCGGAAACAGTGCGAAATAGAGTGATTTTGACGAAATTTTTGACTCCCAAGGTATCCGCAGAGTCAGCTGGCGACTTTTCCCCAAAATCGTTGTCTTCTGCGTAAAACAATATTACACTCTTAAAACGTAATAGCACATTTATCTAGCATATCTTAAAAAACACATTTATCTAAGAAACCTTGCATTTTGGCATTAATGGAAAAAACATATTAAACACAGGAAGATAGTCATTTCTAAAAAAATTGTTAATACTCATTGGGACGCTTTGTTTTTGCTGTTCAAAAATGATTTATTTTTCTCTTGCGAAGCAATACTCTAGTTCTATTTGGTGGCTTTTATCATTTTCACGGGTTTGCTTATGTCCAGCTATATGCCCATGTTCGCATTATTGCCCATTCCCAAATTCCCACCTCCTTTCTTTCCAGCGAAGGGCCAAAGGATGCTAATGCGGACAATTTTGGTATATATTCTGTGGCTTCTGTGGTGAAAGTGGAAACCAGAGATTCATAATATGTGCCATTTTGACTCAAAGACACTGTCATGTCAGAAAGCCTTTGCTCTTAGACAGATCAGAGTGTAATATTGTTATCCATGTTAAAAATGGAATCAATACCAATCATTTTTCATTTGTTATATTGTCAAAGCTGGTGAAACTTGGACTGGTAATGGTGCATTGTGCAACTTACACTGTACATACACAAACTTAAGTTTATCAAGCTCACTGCATGTCCACATCACAGTAGTTAAGATAAGGGCACTATTGGAGTATTCTGTAACAATAGTTTAAGCACGAGTTGTTTTTAACCACAGCCCAAAAAAGCTGGGGTTATAGTCGTCCCCTGCCCATTTTTATGTCAGCTGACTTGTCAGTCAGCCGACATTATGTCATCACTCTGCGGCATTGGCGTCCACATGAACAACTTCTCCTTCTAAACTACAAGACCCAGAGACATGCTGTTGTTTTCTAAAAGATACCTTAATTATCGAGGATGAAAAATGCATGAAGATCTGTTCGTTTGCCTGTTCCCCAGAGCCATTACAAGTCAGGTACCCTCACCCAAAGTGTGAAAATTTCAACACTTATCACAATTTTCTCATTGACTATTGCAGGGGTTTTTCTCATATCTTGCATATATGTACTAGGCCACTAGTAGATTACCTTGTGTGCGTATTAGACCTGGATCTGTCTTAATTTTTGTTTATGAATTTTTTAAATATTTTTAGTGCATTAAAATTCATGAAATCATTCACTAAATCACTTATAACTTGAAAAGTTTTGCATTTAGGGCATTTTGTTAAAATATGTTATTCAGCTACTTTTTCCATAGCTACAACATGGTGAGTAACTTGAGTGTCTGTCCCAATAGCTAAGTGAGTAATAGCTACTTTCTGACTTTTCAGTACCTCCTGTAATGAGTAAAGTCACCTATAACTTGAAAACTATTGCATATAAAGAATATTCAGCTACTTTTGGGTCAGCTACAACATAGTAAAATTTCAGACCTGTAGCTCATCGCATAGCTGAGTAATAGCTACTTTGAGGTTATCACTGTTGAGTAAATCAGTTGTAACTTGAAAACTATTGCATTTAGAATATTTTGTTTAGATATGTTATTCACCTAATTTATTTTAATATGCTGCAGTGACATTTCGACCAATCAGAGAGGTCACATGATGAAAAATGTCTTTTTTTCGATGGGTAAGCTTGTCCGGATGATAACTTGAAAGGGATTTTATCAATTCACCTGAAACTTGGCAAATACATTCATTCTATTAAAATCTGGAAATCATTAGATTTTGGCATTGATTGGTTAAGAAATGGCCGAGTAATTAACGATTAATTAATCATTACGAATTTTCCAAATAAAGAAAACACAAAAATGCTTAAAATCTCGAAAACCGTGCTATAGAGTGATTTCAACGAAATTTTTGACCCACAGGGTATCTCTGCAGAGTAGCCATGCCAATTTTCAAAAAAAAAATTTGTCTCACCAAATGTGGCAGCCATTTTGAATTTTCAAATTTTTCGCAAAAATTGCAAAACACAAAAATGCTTATATCTCGATAACCGTACTAGATAGAGCGATTTCGATAAAATTTTTGAATGACACGGTATCTCTGTAGAGTAGTCATGCTAATTTTCAAAAAAACTTTGTTTCACCAAAAATGGCAGCCATTTTTGAATTTTCAAATTTTTTGCAAAAATTGCAAAACACAAAAAGGCTTATATCTTCAAAACCGTGCTAGATAGAGCAGACTACGCTAACTTTGGTTGCCACAACAGTATAAGGCTAGAAGCAGAGCATTTTCTTAATACTTTAGCACTCACCTTTATATCCTTTTCGGGACGCTTTGTTTTTGCTGTTCAAAAACATAATCTTTTTTTTGCAAGCGATCCTCTAATTTTTTTTTTCAGGTATAGCATAGTGAAATTGCAGACCTGTAGCTCATTACATAACTGAGTAATAGCTATTTTCCGGTTCTCACTGTTGAGTAAATCAGTTGTAACTCGAAAACTGTTGCATTTGCAGTATTTGGTTAAAATAAGTTGTTCACCTACTTTTGGGTTAACTATAACATAGTGAAATTACAGACCTATAGCTCATGGTATAGCTGAGCAATAGCTATTTTCAGGTTCTCATTGTTGAATAAATCAGTTGTAACTTGAAAACTATTGCATTTACAGTATTTTTTTAAATATGTTGTTCACCTACTTTTCGGTCAGCTATAAGATAGTGAAAATACAGATCTGTAGCTCATGGCATAGCTGTGCAATAGCTAATTATGTCCACCCCACTGGGGGTGCTTTTTCTGGCGTCCGCCGTCCGCTAGCTTGGTTTCCGCTCATTTCAAGGAAAAGTATTTATCCTAGGTTTACCAAATTTGGTATGGGTGTTTATTGGGTTAATAGCTTGCATGGGATTTTGGTGAAGATAGCTCTATAGCTAACTGAGTAATAGCTACTTAGTTACTTTTGTATACTTCTTTTGTTTCCAGGAATTTTAAGGAAAAATATTTGACATATCTTTACCAAATTTAGTATGAGCATTACTTAGGTCGATAGCTTGCTTGGGATTGGTTTTAGTGATAATAGCTATATAACTGACTAATAGAGTAATAGCTACTTAGCCAAAAATGGAAAACACAAATTTGCTTCTATTTCCTTAACCGCGCGAGATAGACCGATTTCGTCGAAATTTTCGACCCACAGGGTGTCTAACCAATGTACTCTTGGCAATTTTCAAAAATTTTCCCCTCCCCAAAAATGGCGGCCATTTTGAATTTTTGCCAAAAATGGCAAAACACAAATTTGCTTCTATCTCCTTAACCATGCGAGATAGAGCAATTTCGTTGAAATTTTCGACCCACAGGGTATCTAACCAATGTACTCTTGGCAATTTTCAAAAAATTTTCCTCTCTTCAAAAATGGCAGCCATTTTAAATTTTCAAATTTTGGCCAAAAATAGCAAAAACACAAATTTGCTTCTATCTCCTTAACCGTGCGAGATAGAGCGATTTCGTCGAAATTTTCGACCCATAGGGTATCTGAGAAATGTACTCTTGCCAATTTTCAAAAAAATTCCCCTCCCAAAAATGGCGGCCATTTTGTATTTTCGAATTTTTTGCCAAAAAATGGAAAAACACAAATTTGCTACTATCTCCTTAACCGTGCGAGATAGAGCAATTTCGTCGAAGTTTTCGACCCATGGGGTATCTGGGCAATGTACTCTTGGCAATTTTCAAAAAAATTTTCCCCTCCTCAAAAGTGGCGGCCATTTTGGAATTTTTGCCAAAAATGGCAAAACACAAATTTGCTTCTATCTCCTTAACCGTGCGAGATAGAGCGATTTCGTCGAAATTTTCGACCCACAGGGTATCTAAGAAATGTACTCTTGGTAATTTTCAAAAAAATTTCCTCTCCCCAAAAATGGTGGCCATTTTGAATTTTCGAATTTTTGCCAAAAATGGAAAAAACGCAAATTTGCTTCTATCTCCTTAACTGTGCGAGATAGAGCGATTTCGTCGAAATATTCGACCCAAAGGGTACCTTAGCAAACTACTCTGCAATTCTCAAAAAATGTTACTCTCTTCAAAAATGGCGGCCATTTCGAATTTTCGCCAAAAATGGAAAAACACACAAATTTGCTTCTATCTCCTTAACCGTTCGAGATAGAGCGATTTTGTCAAAATTTTCAACCCCCAGGGTGCGTAAAACGCAAAACACATTTATCTGGCAAACTGTTCAAGATAGAGTGGTTTCGACGAAATTCTGACCTGCAGGTTATCTGCTGAGTCTACTGGTGGCTTTTCACAAAAATCACTTTCCCGCCATTTTTGGCGGTCATCTTGAATTTCTGCGTAAAATGCAAAAACGCATTTATCTTGGGAACAAGATTTTGCCTGCCACCTTGAATATTGGTAGAAATTGAAAATGCCATTTATCTCAAAAACCCTCAGAGATAAAGTGATTTCGAGCAATGTTTGGACCCTTTGGGTACTAGAGACCTTAGATATAGTGCCTGTGAAAAAAGTTGAATTTCCAGAATTTTGTCGGCCATCTTGAATTTTGTCGGAAATTGAAAATGTCGTTTATCTCGAAAACTGTAAGGGATAGAGCAATTTCAAGCTAATTTTTGACCATTTGGATATTAGAGATCTTTGGTATATTGCCTCTGAAAAATGTCAAATTTCGCCCACCATCTTCAATTTTATTGGGAATCGAAAATGTTGGTTATCTCAAAAACCTTTAGAGACAGAGTGATTTTGAACAAATTTTGAACCAATGCAAAAGGGCATGAAGCCGAAATAATTTACATGTATACTAATAAATATTTAAGCATCATTGATATGTTTTACAAATGAAACAGGGTCTTGTAAGACTACTGTACAATTGTTACAAAATGTTCATGGGGTGGACATTACACATGATAATGTGTGTTCTTCTATGCTATCCTGTTTCTTTTCATATGTTGCAGCTACTGTTAACAGGGCGTCCTATTTCTAGTTTGAGGTTCTCACTGTTGAGTAAATCAGGTTTAACTTGAAAACTATTATATTTTGAGTATTTTGTCTAAATAAGTTGTTCACCTATTTTTGGTTCAGCTATAATATGGTAAAATTTCAGAGGTATAGCTCATTGCATAGCTGAGCTATAGCTACTTTTAGAGTATTACTGTTGAGTAAATTGGTTGTAACTTGAAAATTATTGCATTTAGAGTATTTTCTTTAAATATTTTCTTTACCTACTTCTGGGTCAGCTATAACATAGTAAAATTGTAGACCTGTAGCTCATGGCATGGCTGAGCAATAGCTACTTTGAGGTTCTCAGTGTTGAGTTAATAAGTGGTAACTTGAAAACTATTGCAATTAGAGTATTTTCTTTAAGCATGTTGTTCACCTACTTTTGACATAGTAAAATTGCAGACCTGTAGCTCATTGCAAATTGGAGTAAATCAGTTGTTAACTTGAAAACTGTGGCATTTAGAGAGTTTTGTTAAAATATATTATTCACCTATGGGTCAGCTATAACGTGGTAAAATTGTAGACCTGTAGCTCATGGCATAGCTGAGCAAAAGCTACTTTTAGGTTCTCTTTGTTGAGTAATATGGAAACGGACCTCTTTTTGGAACTGGACCTCTTTTTTGGAACTGGACTATCCCTTTTTGGACATCAGGGCCTTAGAGGATGTTTACATCAATTTCGGCGCTTTATAAGTGTTTCTTACTTGTTTACTTACTTAGTAAATCAGTTGTAACTTGAAAACTCGAAAACATTTAGAGTATTTTCTTTAAATATATTATTCACCCACTTTTCAGTCACCTATAAATACTGAAATTACAGACCGGTGTCTCATTGCACAGCAGTGCAATAGCTACATTCAAGTTCTCACTTTTGAGTAAATCAGTTGTAACTTGATAACTATTGCATTTATAGTATTTTTATCTCCCGCCCAGCTCGCCGGCGGGAGATTATAATTTGCACCATGTGTGTGCGTATGTGCGTGTGTGGGTCACGCAGTTTTCTCTGAAACTACTACAGTTACACATTTTTGGTAAATTACTTGTCCTAATGAATTTTTACGCTCTTCAATATTGGGTTTGGTGAACTTTGGCCTACTTTTGAGTGAGTTATAGCACTTTTACCTAATATAATTATATGACTTATAACTCTCAAACTATTGCATTTAGAGTATTTTGTTCCAATATGTTGTTTAGCTACTTTCTCCACAGCTACAACATGGTCAGTAGTTTGGAAGTGTATCTCCATAGCTAAGTGAGTAATAGCTACTTTGTCAATTTTTAATGATAACCATAATGAGTAAATGGCTTATATCTTCAAAAGTATTGCAGCTACACAATTTCTCTCAAATATGTTGTTCATCTACTTTTTTGTGAACTGTAACATATTGAAGTTTCACAACTGTTGCTCAATGTACAAGACCCGCATGGTAGTACAAGAGTATCCTATACAGAGTATCCTATACAACGGGGGAAAAATTTCAATTTTCGCCACTTTTGGCGGCCATCTTGGATTTTTGCGGAAAATGAAAAAGTGTGAATATCTCGAAAACCGTACGAGATAGAGCGAATTTGTGACCCACAGGGTAGTACAAGAGTTTTAAAGGGGAAAAATGAAAAAGTGTGAATATCTCGGAAAATTTATTTCTTCCCCTTTAATGCTCGGCGGGAGGTACACACCGCGGCAGTGGTCTTGTCTTTAGATGTGTTATTAACCTACTTTTGAGTCAGCTATACCACAGTAAAATTGCAGCCCTTTAACTTATTACGTAGCTGAGCAAAAGCTACTTTGAAATTCTCTGTTGAGTAAATCAGTTGTAACTCTAAAACTTCTTTCACTTCTACTCTGAACTGAAAAAACACACAGTCAGCTGACACAGAGCCCGTTCACGGGCACTGATTGCTTGTTTTTTTTGTGGCTGTTCTACACCCTAAGCCAGTACATGGATTTTTACCAAATTTTCAGGATATGTTTATCCCAAGAGGATCTAGAGCTAATTAGCTTTTGGAGGGTGCTATTAAACTGCTGTTACTACAGTCACATTTTTATCTCCCACAGGCCAAAGGCTTTGGTTGGGGAATTATGAAATGCCTTACATGTGTTTTTGTGTATGTGCATGCATATGACTGTACATTTGTCACATTTTTAGGTAGACATTTATATCTCATTCATTTATGAAGCTATCTTCACCAAATTTGCAGAGAATGTTTATGAATATAAAAACATGTCTGTAAAAAATTTTGTTCTCATTGTGAAAAACAAAATGCCAAAGTGCACGTTTTCAGTCCGGAGATGAAATTCGCAGACTCGGACACCTGGGTAACCACCAATGTCAAACACTGCGTGTAGCTCATATCATAGCTGTGTAATAGCTATTCTTAGGTTCTCACTGTTGGGTAAATCAGTTGTAACTTGAAAACTATTTCATTTACAGTATTTTTTTAAATATGTTATTCACCTACTTTTGTGTTAGCTATACCACATTAAAATTGCAGCCCATTAACTGATTGCATAGCTGATCAGAAGCTACTTTTGAGATTCTCTCTATTGTGTAAATCAGTTGTAACTATTGCATTTGCAGTATGTTCTATAAATATGTTTTTAACCTACGTTTTATACCAAAACAGTTACCTTGTTACTTTCCTTCTGAATACCATTTGCACGGCACAACATTTGTGTCCTTTTCTTCTGTCACTTCTACTCTGAAACTCAAAACACACAGTCAGCTGCCACAGAGCCTGTTCAAGGGTGCTGATTGCTTGTTAAAATTTTCTGTAGTCTATATATTTCATTTTAAATTATTCTATTTATTTCTTTGTTAGTATTAACTGACAGGTGTAAATATTTAATATTGTTCAATTTTGGCTGTAAAATTTGTCACAACCTAAGTTCTAGTTTGTAAATATGTTTTTGTACTTTGTTTAACAGTTTATAATTTAGGGCATCATAAATAAACAATAATACTCTTCCAATTTTTGTCCATTGGTGATATTGACACCACAAAATCCACCCTTATGGTCAATCGCCAAGAATTTTGATGGGGGTATTAAGTGTAATCCTCAATTGTACGATCGCAGAAATATCAAATATGTTTGGTATTTCTGCAACTCTGCCCATGACCTACTGAATTGCCTTTAAAGTCTAGAACTTCAACCGCCAACATGAAAACTCATGTTGCCTTCCGATGCCACCTATTGTACATACATTTGTGGGTCCATATAATTTTCAAAACCTGGCCAGTTCATCTCGTTGGATTGGCAATGGGCTGTCTGCTTTTGAAAAGAGGTTCAAAAGTTTATCTGCTACAGACTTTGCATGAGCTATTCTCCTTGCTGATCCACCAATCCATCTCATTGCTTTTGACATGTGATCTGTTGCACACTAACACTGGTCCCTAATATTTGGTTTTGATAGTTAAACTTTTCCACCAAGAATTAGTGAAAAAATTGTGTAATGTAGCCATTGCCTGTGTAATGCAGCCAATTTTTGCCTAATTTTATAATGTTTAACAGATCATGCTGCCAGTCATATGCAAAAATTGATATTGATGTAGGGTTTTGGAGTTAACTGTATCCACCTGAGGCATCCGGTGGATACTTTGGTTTAGCATTCGTTACGCCGCCGCCGCACGTAGAGGAAAAACTACATCAGCTAGGTTCACCAAATTTGCAGGATATCTTCATTGGGGGTAAGCTTCTGTGGGACTGAAATTAGCCTCATTCTGAAGAACAAGTTGGCGCCGCGGGCATTTCTTTGAAAATTATCTACATTGTCGGGGTATTGTTTTCTACCATGGTGTCCGGATGGGCAGGCGGGCGGGAAAAAGTTTGTCCGGGCTGTATCTCAGAAACCGTAAGGTGTAGGAAGTTGATACTTGGTAGGGACATTGGTTAGGATGTGTAGGTGTGCAACATCATGGTCTGACCTTGATTTGACCTTTGACCTTGCCGTAGTGACCTTGACCTATAAAATGTTTGTCTGGGCTATATCTCGGAAACCGTAAGGTGTAGGAAGTTAATACTTGGTAGGGACATTGGTTAGGGGGTGTAGGTGTGCAACATCATGGTCTGACCTTGATTTGACCTTTGACCTTGCTGTAGTGACCATGACGTATAAAATCTTGTCCGGGCTATATCTCAGAAACTGTAAGGTGTAGGAAGTTTATGTTTGGTAGGGGTTGTAGGTGTACAGCATCATGGTGTGACATTGATTTGACCTTGTCGTAGTGACCTTGACCTATAAAACCTTGTTGCACCTTTGGGTCTGTCTTTTGATGCAGATTTAGCACTGTTAAAGTCATATTAGAATTCATTAAGAATTTTACTTTTACAACTTCATCAGAAACAAATTTTTACAAATTTCATCAGGTGAGCCACAGATTTTGCTCCAACACCACACATAAGCATTCATTGAATGTATTACCACTTGTGTATGCATGGTAATATTCAAAGCATCCAAACCATAATTCGGCCATGCTGATTAATGCTGTCATCTTGTTATTGAATTGTCTTGTTTTAATACTTCATCTTTACATGCATTATCTTTCTCTCAGACATTATTTTCTCTATTTAAACATTGTTTGGACCTTTATATAACTGACAGTGCTCCGAAAGTGTCCTGAACTTTGTACTGATACAGTACTTCTATATCTCATGGTATTAAAAATATTTCCCCAGGCTGTGGGGTACGGGGCATCTCTGATGCTATTTTCTACTGGCTGTTTCTCATAGGTAGAAGGTTGAATCTCTTCATAGGTGATATGTATGACAGATATATATGTCCTCTACAACCTTGCAGACATTTGACCTTGAAGCTCTTAATTCAAGGTCATCCATGGAGTGCCGAAGTAACCCACATAGCGGACTTTAAAAGTACCTATATCTCCCTTATTATTGGTCCTAGAGGTTTGCAATATTGAAACCAACCTATAGGAAATCATGTGCTGCGAATCTTCTGATGTGGTCAGATTTGACCTTGGACCCCTCCTTCAAGGTCAAACGAGGATAACCAAACTTAAGTGCTTATATCTCCCTTATTTTTGATCGTAGAGGTTTGGGATGGTAAACCAACCTATAGGAAATCATGGACTGGGAATCTTGTGGTGTGGTTGGATTTGACCTTGGGCCCCTCCTTCAAGGTCAAACGAGGATAGCCAAACCCTAAAGAGCTTATAACTTGATTATTATTGGTCCTAGAGGTTTGGGATGGAAAACCAACCTATAGGAAATCATGGGCTGGGAATCTTTTGGTGTGGTCAGATTTGACCTTGGGCCTCTCGTTCAAGGTCAAACGAGGATAGCCAAACTTAAAAGTGCGTATAACTTGCTTATTATTGGTCGTAGAGGATTGGGATGGTAAACCAACCTATGGGAAATCATGGACTGGGAATCTTCTGGTGTGGTTGGATTTGACCTTGGTCCTCCCCTTCAAGGTCAAATGAGGATAGCCAATCTTAAAAGTGCTTATAACTCATTTATTATTGGTCCTAGAGGCTTGGGATGGTAAACCAACCTATAGAAAATCATGGGCTGGGAATCTTTTGGTATGATCGGATTTGACCGTGGGCCCCTCCTTCAAGGTCAAACGAGGATAGCCAAACTTAAAAGTGCTTATATCTCCCTTATTATTGGTCCTAGAGGTTTGGGATGGTAAACCAACATGTGGGAAGTCATGGGCTGGGAATCTTGTGGTGTGGTCGGATTGGACCTTGGGCCTCTCGTTTAAGGTCAAACGAGGATATCCAAACTTAAAAGTGCTTATAAATCGCCTATTATTTGTCCTAGAGGTTTGGGATGGTAAACCAACATATGGAAAGTCATGGAATGGGAATCTTCTGGTGTGGACGGACTTGACCTTGGGCCACTCCTTCAAGGTCAAACGAGGATAGCCAAACTTAAAAGAACTTATAACTTGCTTATTATTGATCATAGAGGTTTGGGATGGTAAACCAACCTATAGGAAATCATGGACTGGGAATGTTGTGGTGTGGTTGGATTTGACCTTGGGCCCCTCCTTCAAAGTCAAACGAGGATAGCCAAACTTAAAAGTGTTTATATCTCGCTTATTATTGGTCCTAGAGGTTTTGGATGGTAAACCAACCTATAGGAAATCATGGGCTGGGAATCTTTTGGTGTGGTCAGATTTGACCTTGGGCCTCTTGTTCAAGGTCAAACGAGGATAGCCAAACTTAAAAGTGCGTATAACTTGCTTATTATTGGCCTTAGAGGTTTGGGATGGTAAACCAACACATAGGAAATCATGGGCTGGGAATCTTGAGGTGTGGTCGGATTTGACCTTGGGCCCCTCCTTCAAGGTCAAACAGGGTAGCAAATCTTCAAAGTGCTTATAACTCGCTTATTCTTGGTCCTAGAGGTTTGGGATGGTAAACCAACCTATAGGAAACCATGGACTGGGAATCTTGTGGTGTGGTCAGATTTGACCTTGGGCCCCTCCTTCAAGGTCAAACGATGGTTCAGTGGCTTTGGTTAGTTGTCTTTCCAGTGGATACAAATTTGCATCGGTTCTCCAATGTGTAGGTCTAGTTTTTATTATGTCAGCTGACTTGTCAGTCAGCTGGCATTATGTCGTCACTCTGCGGCGTGGGCGTACGCGTACGCGTCCGCGTGAACAACTTCTCCTCCAAAACTACAAGGCCTAGAGACGTGCTGTTTTTTTTAAAAGATACCTTATCTATCGAGGATGAAAAATTGTTCAAGGCATGCAAATCTGTCTGTTCGTCTGTTTGCTAGAGACATTACAAGGGGGGTACCCCCACCAAAAGTGTGAAAATTTCAACTTTTTATCACAATTTTCTCAGTGACTATTGCAGGGATTTCTCTCATATCTTGCATATATGTACTAGGCCAGAGGTAGATTCTCTTGTGTGAGTATGAGACCTGGATCTCTCTTACTTTTTTTTTAATAAATTTTTTTAATAATTTTTAATGCATTAACATTCATGAAATCATGCACAAAATCATTTATAACTTGAAAACTGTTGCATCTAGAGCATTTTGTTAAAATATGTTATTCAGCTACTTTTTTCATAGCTACAATATGGTGAGTAAGTTGGGTGTCTGTCTCAATAGCTAAGTGAGTAATAGCTACTTTTGGGCTTTTCAGTAACTTCCATCATGAGTAGAATCACTTGTAACTTAAAAACTATTGCATTTAGAGAATTTCGTATAAATATGTTATTCAGCTACTTTTGGGTCAGCTATAACATAGTAAAATTTTAGACCTGTAGCTCATGGCATAGCTGAGTAATAGCTACTTTTAGGTTATCACTGTTGAGTAAATTGCTTATAACTTCAAAACTATTGCATTTAGAGAATTTTGTATAAATATGTTATTCAGCTACTTTTGGGTCTGCTATAACATAGTAAAATTTCAGACCTGTAGCTCATGGCATAGCTGAGTAATAGCTACTTTTAGGTTATCACTGTTGAGTAAATCGCTTATAACTTGGAAACTATTGCATTTAGAGTATTTTGTTTCCAATATGTTATTCACCTATTTTGGGATCAGCTATAACATAGTGAAGTTTCAGATCTGTGGCTCATTGCATAGCTGAGTAATAGCTACTTTGAAGTTCTCACTATTGAGTAAATCAGTTGTAATTGGAAAACTATTGCATTTAGAGAATTTCGTATAAATATGTTATTCAGCTACTTTTGGGTCAGCTATAACATAGTAAAATTTCAGACCTGTAGCTCATGGCATAGCTGAGTAATAGCTACTTTTAGGTCATCACTATTGAGTAAATCAGTTGTAACTTGAAAACTATTGCATTTACAGTATTTTGCTTAAATATGTTGTTCACCTACTTTTGGGTCAGCTATAACATAGTAAAATTTCAGACCTGTAGCTCATGGCATAGCTGAGTAATAGCTACTTTTAGGTCATCACTATTGAGTAAATCAGTTGTAACTTGAAAACTATTGCATTTACAGTATTTTGCTTTAATATGTTGTTCACCTACTTTTGGGTCAGCTATAACATAGTGAAATTTCAGACCTGTAGCTCATTGCATAGCTGAGTAATAACTACTTTGAGGTTCTCACTATTGAGTAAATCAGTTGTAATTGGAAAATTATTGCATTTAGAGAATTTAGTATAAATATGTTATTCAGCTACTTTTGGGTCAACTATAACATAGTAAAATTTCAGACCTGTAGCTCATGGCATAGCTGAGTAATAGCTACTTTTAGGTCATCACTATTGAGTAAATCAGTTGTAACTTGAAAACTATTGCATTTACAGTATTTTGCTTAAATATGTTGTTCACCTACTTTTGGGTCAGCTATAACATAGTAAAATTTCAGACCTGTAGCTCATGGCATAGCTGAGTAATAGCTACTTTTAGATCATCACTATTGAGTAAATCAGTTGTAACTTGAAAACTATTGCATTTACAGTATTTTGCTTAAATATGTTGTTCACCTACTTTTGGGTCAGCTATAACATAGTAAAATTTCAGACCTGTAGCTCATGGCATAGCTGAGTAATAGCTACTTTTAGATCATCACTATTGAGTAAATCAGTTGTAACTTGAAAACTATTGCATTTACAGTATTTTGCTTAAATATGTTGTTCACCTACTTTTGGGTCAGCTATAACATAGTAAAATTTCAGACGTGTAGCTCATGGCATAGCTGAGTAATAGCTACTTTTAGGTTATCACTGTTGAGTAAATCGCTTATAACTTGGAAATTATTGCATTTAGAGGATTTTGTTTCAATATGTTATTCACCTATTTTGGGGTCAGCTATAACATAGTGAAGTTCCAGACCCGTGACTCATTGCATAGCTGAGTAATAGCTACTTTTAGGTTATCACTGTTGAGTAAATCGCTTATAACTTGGAAACTATTGCATTTAGAGTATTTTGTTTCAATATGTTATTCACCTATTTTGGGATCAGCTATAACATAGTGAAGTTTCAGATCTGTGGCTCCTTGCATAGCTGAGTAATAGCTACTTTGAAGTTCTCACTATTGAGTAAATCATTTGTAATTGGAAAACTATTGCATTTAGAGAATTTAGTATAAATATGTTATTCAGCTACTTTTGGGTCAACTATAACATAGTAAAATTTCAGACCTGTAGCTCATGGCATAGCTGAGTAATAGCTACTTTTAGGTCATCACTATTGAGTAAATCAGTTGTAACTTGAAAACTATTGCATTTACAGTAATTTGCTTTAATATGTTGTTCACCTACTTTTGGGTCAGCTATAACATAGTAAAATTTCAGACCTGTAGCTCGTGGCATAGCTGAGTAATAGCTACTTTTAGGTCATCACTATTGAGTAAATCAGTTGTAACTTGAAAACTATTGCATTTACAGTATTTTGCTTTAATATGTTGTTCACCTACTTTTGGGTCAGCTATAAAATAGTGAAATTTCAGACCTGTAGCTCATTGCATAGCTGAGTAATAACTACTTTGAGGTTCTCACTATTGAGTAAATCAGTTGTAATTGGAAAATTATTGCATTTAGAGAATTTAGTATAAATATGTTATTCAGCTACTTTTGGGTCAACTATAACATAGTAAAATTTCAGACCTGTAGCTCATGGCATAGCTGAGTAATAGCTACTTTTAGGTCATCACTATTGAGTAAATCAGTTTTAACTTGAAAACTATTGCATTTACAGTATTTTGCTTAAATATGTTGTTCACCTACTTTTGGGTCAGCTATAACATAGTAAAATTTCAGACCTGTAGCTCATGGCATAGCTGAGTAATAGCTACTTTTAGATCATCACTATTGAGTAAATCAGTTGTAACTTGAAAACTATTGCATTTACAGTATTTTGCTTAAATATGTTGTTCACCTACTTTTGGGTCAGCTATAACATAGTAAAATTTCAGACGTGTAGCTCATGGCATAGCTGAGTAATAGCTACTTTTAGGTCATCATTATTGAGTAAATCAGTTGTAACTTGAAAACTATTGCATTTACAGTATTTTGCTTAAATATGTTGTTCACCTACTTTTGGGTCAGCTATAACATAGTAAAATTTCAGACCTGTAGCTCATGGCATAGCTGAGTAATAGCTTCTTTTAGATCATCACTATTGAGTAAATCAGTTGTAACTTGAAAACTATTGCATTTACAGTATTTTGCTTAAATATGTTGTTCACCTACTTTTGGGTCAGCTATAACATAGTAAAATTTCAGACGTGTAGCTCATGGCATAGCTGAGTAATAGCTACTTTTAGGTCATCATTATTGAGTAAATCAGTTGTAACTTGAAAACTATTGCATTTACAGTATTTTGCTTAAATATGTTGTTCACCTACTTTTGGGTCAGCTATAACATAGTAAAATTTCAGACCTGTAGCTCATGGCATAGCTGAGTAATAGCTACTTTTAGATCATCACTATTGAGTAAATCAGTTGTAACTTGAAAACTATTGCATTTACAGTATTTTGCTTAAATATGTTGTTCACCTACTTTTGGGTCAGCTATAACATAGTAAAATTTCAGACGTGTAGCTCATGGCATAGCTGAGTAATAGCTACTTTTAGGTTATCACTGTTGAGTAAATCGCTTATAACTTGGAAATTATTGCATTTAGAGTATTTTGTTTCAATATGTTATTCACCTATTTTGGGGTCAGCTATAACATAGTGAAGTTCCAGACCCGTGACTCATTGCATAGCTGAGTAATAGCTACTTTTAGGTTATCACTGTTGAGTAAATCGCTTATAACTTGGAAACTATTGCATTTAGAGTATTTTGTTTCAATATGTTATTCACCTATTTTGGGATCAGCTATAACATAGTGAAGTTTCAGATCTGTGGCTCCTTGCATAGCTGAGTAATAGCTACTTTGAAGTTCTCACTATTGAGTAAATCAGTTGTAATTGGAAAACTATTGCATTTAGAGAATTTCGTATAAATATGTTATTCAGCTACTTTTGGGTCAGCTATAACATAGTGAAATTACAGACCTGTAGCTCATGGCATGGCTGAGTAATAGCTACTTTTAGGTCATCACTATTGAGTAAATCAGTTGTAACTTGAAAACTATTGCATTTACAGTATTTTGCTTAAATATGTTGTTCACCTACTTTTGGGTCAGCTATAACATAGTAAAATTTCAGACGTGTAGCTCATGGCATAGCTGAGTAATAGCTACTTTTAGGTTATCACTGTTGAGTAAATCAGTTGTAGTTGGAAAACTATTGCATTTAGAGAATTTAGTATAAATATGTTATTCAGCTACTTTTGGGTCAACTATAACATAGTAAAATTTCAGACCTGTAGCTCATGGCATAGCTGAGTAATAGCTACTTTTAGATCATCACTATTGAGTAAATCAGTTGTAACTTGAAAACTATTGCATTTACAGTATTTTGCTTAAATATGTTGTTCACCTACTTTTGGGTCAGCTATAACATAGTAAAATTTCAGACCTGTAGCTCATGGCATAGCTGAGTAATAGCTACTTTTAGGTCATCACTATTGAGTAAATCAGTTGTAACTTGAAAACTATTGCATTTACAGTATTTTGCTTAAATATGTTGTTCACCTACTTTTGGGTCAGCTATAACATAGTAAAATTTCAGACGTGTAGCTCATGGCATAGCTGAGTAATAGCTACTTTTAGGTTATCACTGTTGAGTAAATCGCTTATAACTTGGAAATTATTGCATTTAAAGTATTTTGTTTCAATATGTTATTCACCTATTTTGGGGTCAGCTATAACATAGTGAAGTTCCAGACCCGTGACTCATTGCATAGCTGAGTAATAGCTACTTTTAGGTTATCACTGTTGAGTAAATCGCTTATAACTTGGAAACTATTGCATTTAGAGTATTTTGTTTCAATATGTTATTCACCTATTTTGGGATCAGCTATAACATAGTGAAGTTTCAGATCTGTGGCTCCTTGCATAGCTGAGTAATAGCTACTTTGAAGTTCTCACTATTGAGTAAATCAGTTGTAATTGGAAAACTATTGCATTTAGAGAATTTCGTATAAATATGTTATTCAGCTACTTTTGGGTCAGCTATAACATAGTGAAATTACAGACCTGTAGCTCATGGCATAGCTGAGTAATAGCTACTTTTAGGTCATCACTATTGAGTAAATCAGTTGTAACTTGAAAACTATTGCATTTACAGTATTTTGCTTAAATATGTTGTTCACCTACTTTTGGGTCAGCTATAACATAGTAAAATTTCAGACCTGTAGCTCATGGCATAGCTGAGTAATAGCTACTTTTAGGTCATCACTATTGAGTAAATCAGTTGTAACTTGAAAACTATTGCATTTACAGTATTTTGCTTTAATATGTTGTTCACCTACTTTTGGGTCAGCTATAACATAGTGAAATTTCAGACCTGTAGCTCATTGCATAGCTGAGTAATAACTACTTTGAGGTTCTCACTATTGAGTAAATCAGTTGTAATTGGAAAACTATTGCATTTAGAGAATTTAGTATAAATATGTTATTCAGCTACTTTTGGGTCAACTATAACATAGTAAAATTTCAGACCTGTAGCTCATGGCATAGCTGAGTAATAGCTACTTTTAGGTCATCCCTATTGAGTAAATCAGTTGTAACTTGAAAACTATTGCATTTACAGTATTTTGCTTAAATATGTTGTTCACCTACTTTTGGGTCAGCTATAACATAGTAAAATTTCAGACCTGTAGCTCATGGCATAGCTGAGTAATAGCTACTTTTAGGTTATCACTGTTGAGTAAATCGCTTATAACTTGGAAATTATTGCATTTAGAGTATTTTGTTTCAATATGTTATTCACCTATTTTGGGGTCAGCTATAACATAGTGAAGTTCCAGACCCGTGACTCATTGCATAGCTGAGTAATAGCTACTTTGAAGTTCTCAATGTTGAGTAAATCACTTGTAATTTGAAAACTATTGCATTTAGAGAATTTAGTATAAATATGTTATTCAGCTACTTTTGGGTCAGCTATAACATAGTAAAATTTCAGACCTGTAGCTCATGGCATAGCTGAGTAATAGCTACTTTTAGGCTATCACTGTTGAGTAAATCACTTATAACTTGAAAACTATTGCATTCAGAGTATTTTGTTTCAATATGTTATTCACCTATTTTGGGGTCAGCTATAACATAGTGAAGTTCCAGACCTGTGGCTCATTGCATAGCTGAGTAATAGCTACTTTAAAGTTCTCACTGTTGAGTAAATCAGTTGTAATTGGAAAACTATTGCCTTTACAGAAATTTGTGCAAATATGTTATTCAGCTACTTTTGGGTCAGCTATAACATAGTGAAATTACAGACCTGTAGCTCATGGCACAACTGAGCAATAACTGTTCTCGGGCACTGACTGTTGAGTAAATCAGCTATAACTTGAAAAATATTGCATTTGGAGTATTTTGTTAAAATATATTGTTCACCTACTTTTGGGTTAGCTATAACATAGTGAAATTACAGACCTATAGCTCATGGCATAGCGGAGCAATAGCTATTTTCTGGTTCTCACTATTGAGTAAATCAGTTGTAACTTGAAAACTATTGCATTTACAGTATTTTGCTTAAATATGTTGTTCAGCTACTTTTAGGTCAGCTATAACAGAGCAAAAATTCAGACATGTAGCTCATTGCATAGCTGAGTAATAGTTACTTTGAGGTTCTCACTCTTGAGTAAATCAGTTGTAACTTGAAAATTATTACATTTAGAGTATTTTGTTAAATATGTTATTCACAGACGTTTTGGTCAGCTATAACATAGTGAAATTGCAGACCTCTATGTCATGGGATAGCTGAGCAATAGCTTCTTTCAGGTTCTCACTGTTGAGTAAATCATTGTATCCAACCTGTAGGAAATCATGGGCTGGGAATCTGTTAATATGGTCCGATTTGACCTTGGAACCCTCCTTCAAGGTCAAATGAGGATAGCCAAACATAAAAGTGCTTATAACTCGCTTATTATTGGTCCCAGAGGTTGGAATGAAAACCAACCTATAGAAAATCATGAGCTGGGAATTTTTTGGTGTGGTCGGATTTCACCTTGGACCCCTCCTTCAAGGTCAAATGAGGATAGCCAAACTTAAAAGTGCTTATAACTCACTTATTATTGGTCCTAGAGGTTTCGAATGGAAAACCAACCTATAGAAAATCATGGGCTGGGAATCTTTTGGTGTGGTCGGATTTGACCTGGGACCCCTCCTTCAAGGGCAGTTGAGGATAGCCAAACTTACAATTGCTTAGAACTCGCTTATTATTGGTCCTACAAGTTTGGGATGATAAACAAGCTACAGGAAATCATGGGCTGGGAATTTTTTTGTGTGGTCGGATTTGACCTTGGACCCCCTCCTTCCAGGTCAAACGAAGATAGCCAAACTTAAAGTGCTTATAACTCGCGTATTATTGGTCTTGGAGGTTTGGGATGGTAAACCAACATATAGGAAATCATGGGCTGGGATTCTTTTGGTGTGGTCAGATTTGACCTGGGACCCCTCCTTCAAGGGCAGTTGAGGATAGCCAAACTTACAATTGCTTAGAACTCGCTTATTATTGGTCCTACAAGTTTGGGATGGTAAACAAGCTACAGGAAATCATGGGCTGGGAATTTTTTTGTGTGGTCGGATTTGACCTTGGACCCCCTCCTTCAAGGGGTCAAACAAGGAGAGCCAAACTTAAAAAGTGCCTATAACTCACTTATTATTGGTCCGAGAGGTTTGGGATGGTAAACCATCCTAAATTCTTTGGCTGGGAATCTTTTGGTATGGTCAGATTTGACCTTTGGACCCCTTCTTCATGGTGGAACGAGGATATTGCATTTATAGTATTTCTTTAAATATTTTTAACCTACTTTTTACCCTTGAACAATTACCTTGTTACTTTATTTCATAATACCATTTGCAGGGCACAACTTTTTTGTCGTTTTCTTCTGTCAGCTTCGGAATATCTTTCGAACATGTGTTCAGTTACCATTTACTGTATTTCTGTACAGCCCTTTCCCTGATAATTATGCTTTCCTCTCATTATCACCATCACAAATCAAAAACATTCAGTCAGCTGACACAGTGCCCGTTCACGGGCACTCTCCTCTTGTTTGAAGGAGAATCAGAGTATCCATATTTTGCGTACACACAAGGTAAAGGTGCCTCTGGTTAACCTAAAATCACAGGCGACAGGTATTTGACAAAAGGTCAAAAATTAAATCTTGAACCCAACAGTAATTTTTATTTTCAGATGACAGACATATGGTCTAACTTTTCCATTGGTATTATGTGAAGAAAGAAGTAAATTTAAGCCATGTTTTTATTGTGTTAATACAACTTACCCAGTGGACAGATGCATTTGTCCGGCGCTCCGCCGGTCACGCCAAACGTTAGAAAAAAACGTCCTGAGCTGGGCTCTGGCCGGGACCGGTAGTGTCCTGTTCACTCGCCAGGTGGTTGTACAGCCTACCTACTGGTATACTGCGCATGCGCTCTTCCTCTTTTTGTTTGGCGCGTGAGGATTGAAACGCTGGAAATTTAAGAGAAACTATTTTAATTTTTTTTTGTTCTTTACAACTTTAATCTCTACAATTTTGTAGCCAGTTTTGTGTTTATATATCCTGGCATCCCCTGGAGATAAGAAAGGACAGAGGCGAGGCTTGTGCGGTCATATTATGGCCTCCTTTGATTTGCACAAACGTTGTGCCAGATGTCGTGACAAGGGCATTGGGGATGATGACTGTGTTGAGAAAAGATCTTGTGTTATTTGTGATGGTTTCACTGATACCCAGAAGGATATGCTAGCCATCCCTACGTATAAGATACACAAGGACAAAAAGTCAGGTGTTTTGGTATCTCCGGATCAAATAACAGTCATTGCTTCTGTTGAGGATAAAGAGCCCGTTTTTCAGCCCTCTCTGTCGGCATCTCAACCTGCTGCGCATGCGCAGTCAGAGGCTTCAAGTTCTAGTGCTTCTTTTGTTACCTCTGATCAACTACAGCAAATGTCGGATCAATGGGCTGAACAATTCGCCCGGTTTGAGGCATTACTCTCCAGGGGCAACGTTTTCTCTACCCCAAAATCTACTGTCCAGCATGTGCCTTACCATGCTGCAATTTCAGACACTCCTTTTATTCCCCCTTCTGCCCGGCTCACCGGTCCGGTGGAGTTCCCGGCAGAAGGTGAGGTTGACAAACAACAGGACAGTAAACTTGTTGAAAGGGATGTTAAAGATAAGAGAAAGTCACGTAAATCCCGTAAGGAAACTAAAGAGGATAAACATTCAAAGAAAAGACAGGTGTCTCCCTCTCCTGATGTTAGTACTCTTCTTGTCAAATCTGCACCGGTTCAAGTTAAACCACCGGTTCAAGCTCAAGTCTCCTCCGGTCCGGAGGTAGTGCAGAAATTAAAACATAAGCCTGCTCCACTGGCTACCGTTGCTTCCCACCCGGAACAGTCAGAACTTTTCTTCCCGGTGCAACCGGTCAAGGTTTTGCTCAACCTGGTTCATCCGGTCAAGCTCCCCTGGTAGATCAGACTTCTTCATCTCTCTTTGGGGATTCCACTGTTTCGGATGCTTACCGGGCCCCACCGGAGCCGGATACTTTGGACATTGACCCTCCTCTTTCTGAAGCCAGTTACTCCGAGGATCAAGTTTCTGACGAAGGTGAGATATCCTCTGATACCCTGGACAGGCCCGAACAAACAGAAGATATGAACTATAGAGAGACAGTTAGGTCCATCCGGTCGTTTATGGGATGGAACCATATTCCCACATTTGAAAGTGACCTCAGTGAGCCTGATAAGAGTAATAACTCCTGGAAAGGGAAGCTACCAAAGAGGCCTGCCCGCATCTCTGTAGCCATGCCGCCGTACGACTGGCTCTGTCAAAAATTGGAAAAGTTGAACACAGTTGTGGCGGAAGGTTACCCTTCAAGGGCCCAAGATTCAGCTGGATTAAAAAAGGATCAGTTTGTGAAAGTTCCGAAATCGCAAAATAGATGGTACCAGATGCATATGATCAGACCGGAGGGCCCCCATAGACCTGGAAAGACCTTGTTTAGTTGGCATAACTCTGAGGCCAAGGTGAATTCTCAGTTCCCGCGCATTGTGAAAGCGTCTGCTTACCCTGCCACGGGGCCTCCTTCGCGTCCTATTTCCCAGGAATACTTGCGTTGGTGGGAAAGGTGCGCCAGAGAAAATTCATACATTGTGACTCATGCGGCAGGATTTAACCGTTGTACCAGTGAGTTACAGGAACGCATGCCCGGCCATGTTAACATGCTTCATTCTAGGCTTAATAAGGGAAAAGCACCCAAAGAAGTGTCTGCTGCCCTCTCAGACTTGAAAGCCCTTACTGCCTTTCACCAGAATGTGTCCGTGGCCATGGGCACTGCGCTTCAGCATCTGGCGGACAGTCTTTTTGTACAATTGTCCAACTTGGTTTTACTGCGTAGGGACTAAACGGGATTAAACCTGATACCTATAGCCAATTGAGAAATGCTCCGCTGTTCGGACATGGACTGTTCCCTGATACCGTTATACGTACAGCAGAACAAGATATTGCCAGTCATCACTCCTCCGGTTCTGTTCCCAGACCCAGTCCGGGTGCTGCCCAACAGACCGGATGGAGATCTTCACACAGGTACCGTCCCTATGAAAGCAGAGAGAGTAGAAATACCGGTACCGGAGATCAGGACCGTCAGTCTTGGAGACAGTTTAGCCGAAATAGAGGCCAGGGTCGTGGCAGAGGACGTGGTTCCAATCCCCGTTTCTCTAAATCGAGAGGCTACAAGCAATATAAATGACAATTACCTATTGTGTCCAACTCTCTCAAGATCAGTAGTTACAAAGTTGGACCAGAAAACATTAACCAGGACTGTAAAATCGGAAGTAGTAGACAGTTCAGTGTTAAACAAAGTTCAGATGACACCAAGTTTAAATTCTCAAAGTGTGTCTTATCTTGCTGTCGATCATGCTCATTCTGTTTGTTTCCAAGGGCAACCACAAAAGAAAAGTATAAGTCCCTGTACTCAAAAGATAGAAATAAAAGATGTCAAAGGTGTTTTTTGTGCAAATCAATGTCTTTTTGCCCCGCATGTTCCAAATGTCCCCAATGTTGCCCCAAGTTTGGCTGTAGGGGGCAGACTGCAGAAGTTTTGGCAAGTTTGGCTCACACTGGGGGCGAATCCAAGGGTGGTCTCGATTTTGAGAGAGGGATACACGCTACCCTTCAAAATCAGGCCTCCTCTGACCCGATCCCCGGTGATCAAGAGTGGTTATGCTCACCCAGGGAAAAGCAAGGCCTTATTCCAAGCATTGATAGAACTCATAAACAAGCTGGTGGTAGAAAAGGTGGTAATAAGATCCTCCCTGGCCTTTTACAACTGCCTTTTTCTGGTACCAAAATCCAACCACAGATGGAGGCCTATCTTGGACCTCAGCCATCTAAACCTGTTCTTGAAACCAGGCACCTTCAAGATGGAAACTCCGGAAACAATAAGGTTGTCTCTCCAAAGGGGGGAATGGGTAACGTCGCTGGACTTCAGCGACGCTTACTTTCACATCCCCATCAGTCAGAGGTCCCGGAAGTATCTCAGGTTTTTTATGGGAAAGAAAGCTTATCAATTTACGGCTCTTCCTTTCGGGCTCGCCACAGCTCCACTGGAATTTACCAAGGTAGTCAAGGAGGTGAAGCTGATGGCTCAAGCACGGGGTATCCGGATCCACCAGTACCTCGACGACCAGCCCCGGACCAGGGAACTTGCCGACTACATACCCAGACCCTCTTGGCCCTGTGCCGCGACCTAGGGTGGGTGGTAAACATGGAGAAATCGGAGCTTACGCCTCAACAGGTGTTCAATTTCGTAGGTTACCGGTTTGATCTTCTGTCGGGTCGAGTTTTGCCCACTCAGGACAGATGGATCACTCTTCAACAGAAACTACAGTTCATCAAAGGCAGGGACAGTTGTTCAGTCCGACAGTTCATGTCCCTAATCGGGCTCCTTACTGCCACAGAGAAACAGGTATGGACTGGCCGCCTTCACATGAGACTGGTTCAGTGGCATCTAAAACGACACTGGCATGTGCCCGAGAGCCTTGAAAAGATTATTCCAATTCCTCTCTCTCTCCATCCACACCTGGATTGGTGGTTAGAAGAGAGCAATGTTCTCAAGGGGCAACCTTTGCACCCCCTGCGACACGCCCTACAGATCTTTACAGACGCCTCAAACGAAGGCTGGGGCGCACACTTAGGGGGATCCACAGCAAGAGGCGTTTGGTCGGAACCAGAAAGTCGCCTCCATATCAATTTCTTGGAACTCAAAGCAGTTCTTCTGGCTCTCAAGAGTTTCGAGCAGCAGTGCAAGGGACAGATTGTCCTCATAGCAACAGACAACACAACTGTGGTCTCTTACATCAACAAGGAGGGCGGTATGAGATCAGGTTCTCTCTGTGCCCTACTTTGGAGGCTCCTATCTTGGTGTCATCCCAGGAAGATAGTTCTGCGGGCCAGACACATCCCAGATAGACCTGTTTGCAACCCGATTCAATCACAAGCTTCCCAAGTTTGTCTCTCCGGTACCGGACTCGACAGCTTGGGCAGTGGATGCCCTCAGCCTTTCATGGAGCAACCTGGACGTGTATGCCTTTCCTCCAGTATCCCTTCTCAGTCAGGTCGTGTCAAAACTCGTGGATCAGGGCTTTCACAGGATGATATTGATCGCCCCGGGCTGGCCCAACATGCCTTGGTTCTGGGATCTGATCAGTCTGTCAAGTCAGATTCCATTCAGTCTGCCCTTGGAGAAGCACCTGTTGACCCAACCATTCAACGGTCTCCTCCACAGGAACCTGAATCACCTAAATCTGCATGCTTGGCTCCTAGAGCTTCGTTCATCAAGAGACAAGGTTTTTCTGATGAAGTGGCAGCAAGAATTGAAGCTCCTCAGAGAAGTTCAACCAGAGCGGTTTATAAATCAAAGTGAGCCATTTTTGTTAAGTGGTGCGAGCCCAACCAGGTGGACTTCAGGTCGCCCTCTCTGAAACAGGTGGCGGATTTTTTGTTGTATCTCTTTAAGGAGAGACATTTACAACCCAGCACTATAGAAGGCTACAGAACAGCCATTGCTGACATGATAGGCAACGACACGGTTCAATTTGGCAAGGATGAAAACTTAACTCGCTTGTTAGACAGTTTTCACAGAGACAAGCCGAAGGGCAGGCGGGGAGTCCCTGCGTGGAACCTTTCTTTAGTTCTCCATCAGTTGACGAAAGCTCCTTTCGAGCCCATGCGAAAGGCCTCTCTTAAACATTTGACTTTTAAGACGGTTTTCCTATTGGTATTGGGTTCCGGCAAAAGGCGGAGCGAAATCCATGCATGGTTGTACCGCAACATCAGGCATCAGGAAAACTGGAGTCAGGTCTCTCTATACCCCTCTCCCAGTTTCCTTTCTAAGAATCAGCTAGCTCGGAAAGGACTGGCTGCTGTGGCGCCGGTGGTCATTCCTGCCTTGGCCCCATCGTTGGACAGGTCTCTAAAGGAGGACAAGTCACTTTGCCCGGTGAGAGCCTTGCGTTACTATTTGGACAGGACCAAGGACTTGCGCACGGGCAAAGATCTGGTGTTTGTGTCTTTGCGGAAGAGTTTTCAGAAGGACATTGTTCCGGCTACTATCTCTTCCTGGATCAAGCAGACTGTGTTGTGCTATCAACTTTCAGACGATGAAGCTCAAACTATACATCAAGTTCGGGCTCATGATGTTTGGGCCTTTGCCGCTTCCAAAGCTTTTCAGGGCGGGGTTTCTTTGGATCAGATCCTATCCGCTTGCCATTGGAAGGCTCACAACACTTTTACACAATTCTACCTGAAAGATCTAGCCTGGGCAGATTCAGAACTGTACCATCTGGGTCCTGTGGTAGCTGCTCAACAGATCCACGAGGATAAGTAGTAGCCCTATTGCTTATTGTATATAGTATACATATATGTTAGGGTTTTTTCATTCAGTGTACATACTGTAGATTTCAAAAAAAAAAAAAAAAAAAAAAAAACCTCCACTATCCTTGGCTGCTGGATTGCCATGATCCAAAGTGGATCCAGGAGCTTCTCAAGGATGGTGTTCTTTGCTCCTGTTCTTCTTCCTCATTCATGAATGTTATTAGTTCATGCCCTCCTTAGTCTCCCTGCGCATTCGGGTCGAATTTGTGCACAGACTTTTTCCTTTTGGAAATTTCAGGGGGGGGGGGGGGGGGGGGGGGGCAAGTGTGTTTTGGTCCTTAAAGGTTGGTTTATTTAACCAGTACCGGACGCACCCGTTGTACTATTGTCTATATGGGTTCCCCTTATTTGGCTACCCTCCATCCAATGGGTAGTCATTCTACATCTGTCCACTAGGTAAGCTGTATTAACGCAATAAAATAGAAAATTTAATAGTAAATTAAATTTTTATAAGTTAATACCTTACCTAGTGGACAGGGGGAGTCCCACCCTACCTTCCCCGCTATCATAACCAAACAAGGGGTCGTAAGGTAGACAACAAAAAGAGGAAGAGCGCATGCACACGCATGCGCAGTATACCGGCAGGTAGGCTGTACAGCCACCTGGCGAGTGAACAGGACACTACCAGTCCCGGCCAGAGCCCAGCTCAGGACGTTTTTTTCTAACGTTTAGCGTGACCGGCAGAGCGCCGGACAAATGCATCTGTCCACTAGGTAAGGTATTAACTTATAAAAATTTAATTTACTATTAAATTTTCTATTTTGTCATATGGTTATAACTGTCATGCTGGTGGTGAAAATGAAGGCTTCATTGGCCTAGTGGTCAACAAGTTTGGCATGTAATCATTGTTTATTGCCTCTGTGGTTGTGGGTTTGAATGTAAGACATAATCATATGTAGGTTTCACCAATAGTCTGTACTGATATGACCTAAGTTGTGCAAACGGACATAAAATCTTCACTGTGATCTTTGACGATTAAAAATCTTTCATTTGCTCATCATGCCTTAAGCGCATTAGAGGATGTTGCATCAATTTTGCGCTATATAAATGATTCTATTCTATTCTATTCTATCATGACTAGCTTGTATTAAGAGCTTTGTTGATTATAGTTTTAGTAATGATAACATTTGGGAAAGTTGACCAGACAGATTTTTTTGCATGGAACATGTATTGTTGATCTGCTTTAAGTAAAATGTTAACCAGTAGTAATACCTTGTAATAAATATATCTTAAATCTTATATCATTGGGCTTTTTATGTTGGGCTAGTGGAATTATTGTGGTTAGAAACTTCAAAATGAGTCTACTAAAGTATGATGAAAAAAGTTTTGCCTAATTTTATACTGCTTAACAGTATTCATCCTGCACATAACTTTTCTTAGGTGAAGCAGGAGCCCAGTAAAACCCCAAATGGTCAGCCACTGAATGCCCAAGCACCACGTGGAAAGTGGGCTCAACGTGTAGAGAATGCCCCAGTAAGCATCAAGTCTGTCATGGATGATAGTAACATCAACCTCTGTCTGGCTGAATGCATGGGTGAGTGGAGAGCAACTTTATTTTTTACTTTATTCAAGCTTGTGTAAATGATTTGTTTTTGGGATGTTGATTCACTGTTTGAAGAGACGCAAAACCCCAACTTTGGCCTGTGTTTGACATTAGAACAATGATATCAACCTCTGCCCAATAACACTTTTATAGTGCTTAATCTCCCCTATAATGCACAACATCACCAAAACAGTCAACCAATTTCAGCATCCAGGGACAGAAGAGAGGTCAAGCACCACAGAGAATACCAGGGGCCGTATTCACTAAACCTCCTTTGTTTTTAAGGTCCCTTTATTAAAGGAAGGTGAAAAATTGGTTAAAACGTTTGTTCAAAAAGGCTCCTTTATCTTTCCCTTACTTTCGCATTTTCTTCTTTCCATATTAAGTATTCAGTGCAAGATCAGTGTTATGATGTATTTTCTGTTGCCGTTTAAGGTGATATTTTATATTTTAAGGAATAAATACCAAACTTTTAAAGATTTTTGCATTGCATACCACATTGTGGTGATAGCCACTTTTCATACAGATATTGTGACACACACATCATACACATTTTCACTGGGTTTGATGACAATCAAAGAATTATCCCATACATTTCAAAGAAAGAAGTACGGTGATATAAATGATATCATATGGAAAAAAACATGTGTAAGAACTTTTTATGTCCACCCCACTTTATTTTTGCTTTTTCCGCCGTCCGGCGTCCCACTTGGTTTCCAGACATTTTAGGCAACAGTTCTTATCCTATCTTTACCAAATTTGGCATGCAGGTTTATTGGGTTAATAGCTTGTATGGGATTGCTTTTGGTGATGATAGCTCTATAGCTAACTGAGTAATAGCTACTTTGCTACTTTTGAGTATCTCTTTGGTTTCCAGACATTTTAAGGAATGCTATTAAGCCTAGCTTTCTGAAATTTGGGATGGAGGTTCATTGGGTTAATAGCTTGTATGGGATTGCTTTTGGGGGGAATTGCATCATAGATGAGTGAGTAATTAATTAAATAAATGAGTAATTGGCTATTTTGAATACTGAAAAAGGCAAATGTGCTCATATCTCCTAAACTGTGCGAGATAGAGCGATTTCGTCGAAATTTTCGACCCACAGCGTATCTAAGGAATGTACTCTTTGCAATTTTCAAAAAATTTTCCCCTCCCCAAAAATGGCGGCCATTTTGAATTTTCAAATTTTTGCCAAAAATAGCAAAACACAAATTTGCTTCTATCTCCTTAACCGTGCGAGATAGAGCGATTTCGTCGAAATTTTCGACCCACAGGGTATCTAAGGAATGTAATCTTTGCAATTTTCAAAAAAATTTCCCCTCCCCAAAAATGGCGGCCATTTTGAATTTTCGAATTTTTGCCAAAAATGGGAAAACACAAATTTGCTTCTATCTCCTTAACCGTGCGAGATAGAGCGATTTCGTCAAAATTTTCAACCCACAGGGTATCTAAGGAATGTAATCTTTGCAGTTTTCAAAAAAATTTTCCCCTCCCCAAAAATGGCGGCCATTTTGAATTTTCGAATTTTTGCCCAAAATGGAAAAACACAAATTTGCCTTAACCATGCAAAATAGAGTTATTTCAGTGAAATTTTCGACCCATAGGGTATCTAAGAAATGTGGCAATTTTCAAAAAATTTTCCTCTTCCCAAAAATGGCGGCCATTTTGAATTTTCAAATTTTTGCCAAAAATAGAAAAACAGAAATTTGCTTCTATCTTCTTAACCGTGCAAGATAGAGTGATTTCGTCAAAATTTTCGACCCAACCAATGCAAAAAGGCATGAAGCTGAAATAATTTATATGTACACTAATAAATATTTAACCATCATTGATATATTTTACAAATGAAACAGGGTCTTGTAAGACTACTGTACAATTTTGGCAAAAGGTTCATGGGGTGGACATTACACATGATAATGTGTGTTCTTCTATGCTATCCTATTTCTATTCATATGTCGCAGTTACTATCAACAGGGCATCCTATTTCTAGTTTTTTAATTATTATAATTTTAGCAAATATCAGAATACTTCACCAATAACCTCATTTTTATGTCAGCTGACTTGTCAGTCAGCTGACATTATGTCGTCACTCTGCGGCGTGGGCGTACGCGTCCGCGTCCGCGTCCGCGTGAACAACTTCTCCTCCAAAACTACAAGGCCTAGAGACGTGCTGTTTTTTTAAAAAGATACCTTATCTATCGAGGATGAAAAATTGTTCAAGGCATGCAAATCTGTCTGTTCGTCTGTTTGCTAGAGACATTACAAGGGGGGTACCCCCACCAAAAGTGTGAAAATTTCAACACTTCATCACAATTTTCTCAGTGACTATTGCAGGGATTTCTCTCATATCTTGCATATATGTACTAGGCCACAGGTAGATTCTCTTGTGTGAGTATGAGACCTGGATCTGTCTTACTTTTTTTTTAATAAATTTTTTTAATAATTTTTAATGCATTAAAATTCATGAAATCATGCACAAAATCATTTATAACTTGAAAAGTGTTGCATTTAGAGCATTTTGTTAAAATATGTTATTCAGCTACTTTTTTCATAGCTACAATATGGTGAGTAAGTTGGGTGCCTGTCTCAATAGCTAAGTGAGTAATAGCTACTTTTGGGCTTTTCAGTAACATCCATCATGAGTAAAATCACTTGTAACTTAAAAACTATTGCATTTAGAGAATTTCGTATAAATATGTTATTCAGCTACTTTTGGGTCAGCTATAACATAGTAAAATTTTAGACCTGTAGCTCATGGCATAGCTGAGTAATAGCTACTTTTAGGTTATCACTGTTGAGTAAATCGCTTATAACTTCAAAACTATTGCATTTAGAGAATTTCGTATAAATATGTTATTCAGCTACTTTTGGGTCAGCTATAACATAGTAAAATTTCAGACCTGTAACTCATGGCATAGCTGAGTAATAGCTACTTTTAGGTTATCACTGTTGAGTAAATCGCTTATAACTTGGAAACTATTGCATTTACAGTATTTTGTTTCAATATGTTATTCACCTATTTTGGGATCAGCTATAACATAGTGAAGTTTCAGATCTGTGGCTCATTGCATAGCTGAGTAATAGCTACTTTGAAGTTCTCACTATTGAGTAAATCACTTGTAACTAAAAACCTATTGCATTTAGAGAATTTCGTATAAATATGTTATTCAGCTACTTTTGGGCCAGCTATAACATAGTGAAATTTCAGATCTGTAGGTCATGGCATAGCTGAGTAATAGCTACTTTAAAGTTCTCACTATTGAGTAAATCAGTTGTAATTGGAAAACTATTGCATTTAGAGAATTTTGTATAAATATGTTATTCAGCTACTTTTGGGTCAGCTATAACATAGTAAAATTTCAGACCTGTAGCTCATGGCATAGCTGAGTAATAGCTACTTTTAGGTCATCACTATTGAGTAAATCAGTTGTAACTTCAAAACTATTGCATTTACAGTATTTTGCTTAAATATGTTGTTCACCTACTTTTGTGTCAGCTATAACATAGTGAAATTTCAGACCTGTAGCTCATTGCATAGCTGAGTAATAACTACTTTGAGGTTCTCACTATTGAGTAAATCAGTTGTAATTGCAAAACTATTGCATTTAGAGAATTTAGTATAAATATGTTATTCAGCTACTTTTGGGTCAGCTATAACATAGTAAAATTTGAGACCTGTAGCTCATGGCATAGCTGAGTAATAGCTACTTTTAGGTCATCACTATTGAGTAAATCAGTTGTAACTTGAAAACTATTGCATGTACAGTATTTTGTTTAAATATGTTGTTCACCTACTTTTGGGTCAGCTATAACATAGTAAAATTTCAGACCTGTAGCTCATGGCATAGCTGAGTAATAGCTACTTTGAGGTTTTCACTGTTGAGTAAATCGCTTATAACTTGGAAATTATTGCATTTAGAGTATTTTGTTTCAATATATTATTCACCTATTTTGGGGTCAGCCATAACATAGTGAAGTTCCAGACCTGTGACTCATTGCATAGCTGAGTAATAGCTACTTTGAAGTTCTCAATGTTGAGTAAATCACTTATAATTTGAAAACTATTGCATTTAGAGAATTTCGTATAAATATGTTATTCAGCTACTTTTGGGTCAGCTATAACATAGTAAAATTTCAGACCTGTAGCTCATGGCATAGCTGAGTAATAGCTACTTTTAGGTTATCACTGTTGAGTAAATCACTTATAACTTGGAAACTATTGCATTTAGAGTATTTTGTTGCAATATGTTATTCACGTATTTTGGGGTCAGCTATAACATAGTGAAGTTCCAGACCTATGGCTCATTGCATAGCTGAGTAATAGCTACTTTGAAGTTCTCACTGTTGAGTAAATCAGTTGTAATTGGAAAACTATTGCCTTTACAGAAATTTGTGCAAATATGTTATTCAGCTACTTTTGGGTCAGCTATAACATAGTGAAATTACAGACCTGTAGCTCATGGCACAACTGAGCAATAGCTATTCTCAGGCACTGACTGTTGAGTAAATCGGCTATAACTTGAAAAATATTGCATTTGGAGTATTTTGTTAAAATATATTGTTCACCTACTTTTGGGTTAGCTATAACATAGTGAAATTACAGACCTATAGCTCATGGCATAGCGGAGCAATAGCTATTTTCAGGTTCTCACTATTGAGTAAATCAGTTGTAACTTGAAAACTATTGCATTTACAGTATTTTGCTTAAATATGTTGTTCACCTACTTTTAGGTCAGCTATAACAGAGCAAAAATTCAGACATGTAGCTCATTGCATAGCTGAGTAATAGTTACTTTGAGGTTCTCACTCTTGAGTAAATCAGTTGTAACTTGAAAACTATTACATTTAGAGTATTTTGTTAAATATGTTATTCACAGACGTTTTTGGTCAGCTATAACATAGTGAAATTGCAGACCTCTATGTCATGGGATAGCTGAGCAATAGCTTCTTTCAGGTTCTCACTGTTGAGTAAATCATTATATCCAACCTATAGGAAATCATGGGCTGGGAATCTGTTAATATGGTCCGATTTGACCTTGGAACCCTCCTTCAAGGTCAAATGAGGATAGCCAAACATAAAAGTGCTTATAACTCGCTTATTATTGGTCCTAGAGGTTTGGAATGAAAACCAACCTATAGAAAATCATGAGCTGGGAATTTTTTGGTGTGGTCGGATTTCACCTTGGACCCCTCCTTCAAGGTCAAATGAGGATAGCCAAACTTAAAAGTGCTTATAACTCGCTTATTATTGGTCCTAGAGGTTTGGAATGGAAAACCAACCTATAGAAAATCATGGGCTGGGAATCTTTTGGTGTGGTCGGATTTCACCTTAGACCCCTCCTTCCAGGTCAAACGAAGATAGCCAAACTTAAAGTGCTTATAACTCGCGTATTATTGGTCTTGGAGGTTTGGGATGGTAAACCAACATATAGGAAATCATGGGCTGGGATTCTTTTGGTGTGGTCAGATTTGACCTGGGACCCCTCCTTCAAGGTCAATTGAGGATAGCCAAACTTACAATTGCTTATAACTCGCTTATTATTGGTCCTATAGGTTTGGGATGGTAAACAAGCTACAGGAAATCATGGGCTGGGAATTTTTTTTGTGTGGTCGGATTTGACCTTAGACCCCTCCGTCAAGGTCAAACAAGGATAGCCAAACTTAAAAAGTGCCTATGACTCACTTATTATTGGTCCGAGAGGTTTGGGATGGTAAACCATCCTAAATTCTTTGGCTGGGAATCTTTTGGTATGGTCAGATTTGACCTTTGGATCCCTTCTTCATGGTCGAACGAGGATATTGCATTTATAGTATTTCTAACCTAATATCTAATATTTTTAACCTACTTTTTACACTTAAACAATTACCTTGTTACTTTATTTCATAATACCATTTGCAGGGCACAACTTTTTTGTCCTTTTCTTCTGTCAGCTTCGGAATATCTTTCGAACATGCTGTTCAGTTACCATTTACTGTATTTCTGTACAGCCCTTTCCCTGATAATTATGCTTTCCTCTCATTATCACCATCACAAATCAAAAACATTCAGTCAGCTGACACAGTGCCCGTTCACGGGCACTCTCCTCTTGTTGACTTAAAAAGTCAAACCACAAAAATTCACCGTTATCATAAAGGTAGTCACACAGTAACCTAGAAACAGGGCTCGATGTTTCCATTGGCCGGCAGCCTGAGTCTGCCGAAAATTCGACCGGGCTGCCGTTGTACACTGATAGGCTGACCGAAGGGCTACAAGCAAATAAAATGTATAAATACATACATATTTCGATATATTGTAGCTTTATTTTACAAAACAATGGTTGAAATAGTTCTAATTTCATCATTGTTTATGTCTGCCATGACACTTTTTATTTTCAGCCGTGAACATTCGAAGATAATTATTTTCAGTTGCGAATTCATTCAAAAATAATTATTTTCAGTCGTGGATTCATTCGAGTTTTTTTCATGGGGCCTACAGTGCTTTACATGATTTAGTCAAGTTTAACTGGAATTAGCAATTTTAATGACATTGGTGTAATTAAGCGTCCCGCAAGGGACGCTTGTTTGTGTATGGGAGAGCTTCAGGCTCCGGCGGCTCCGCCGGCTCCGCCGGCTCCGCATTTTGTTTTCCTTATAACTCTGTAACCGTTAGGCGGATTCTTTTCAAATTTGGCAGGTTTAGGCAGTAGCCTTGGGGAATTTTTTTGAATATGCTGCAGTGACATTTCAACCAATCAGAGAGGTCACATGACCAAAAATGTCTTTTTTCAATGGGGAAGCTTGTCCGGATGATAACTTGAAAGGAATTTTATCAATTCACCTGAAACTTGGCAAATACATTCATTCTATTAAAATCTGGAAATCATTAGATTTTGGCATTGATTGGTCAAGAAATGGCCGAGTAATTAATGATTAATTAATCATTACGAATTTTCCAAATAAGGAAAACACAAAAATGTTTATATCTCGAAAACCGTGCTAGATAGAGCGATTTCGGCGAAATTTTTGACCCGCAGGGTATCTCTGCGGAGTAGTTTTCCCAATTTTCAAAAAATTTTTGTCTCGCCCAAAATGGCGGCCATTTTGAATTTTCGAAATTTTCGCAAAAATTGCAAAAGACAAAAATGCTTATATCTCAAAAACCGTGCTAGATAGAGCAATTTTCGTACTTTTCCCAATTTTCAAAAAATTTTGGTCTCGCCAAAAATGGCGGCCATTTTGAATTTTCGAAATTTTCGCAAAAATTGCAAAACCCAAAAATGCTTATATCTCGAAAACCCTGCTAGATAGAGCGATTTCGACGAAATTTTTGACCCAAAGGGTATCTCTGCAGAGTAGTTATCCCAATTTTGAAAAAAATTTTGTCTCGCCAAAAATGGCGGCCATTTTGAATTTTCGAATTTTTCGCAAAAATTGCAAAACACAAAAATGCTTATATCTCGAAAACCGTGCTAGATAGAGTGATTTCGACGAAATTTTTGACCCACAGGGTATCTCTGCAGAGTAGCCATGCCAATTTTGAAAAAAATTTTGTCTCGCCAAAAATGGCGGCCATTTTGAATTTTCGAATTTTTCGCAAAAATTGCAAAACATAAAAATGCTTATATCTCGAAAACCGTGCTAGATAGAGCGATTTCGACGAAATTTTTGACCCACAGGGTATCTCTGCAGAGTAGCCATGCCAATTTTCAAAAAAATTTTGTCTCGCCAAAAATGGCGGCCATTTTGAATTTTCGAATTTTTCGCAAAATTGCAAAACACAAAAATGCTTATATCTCGAAAACCGTGCTAGATAGAGCGATTTCGACGAAATTTTTGACCCAAAGGGTATCTCTGCAGAGTAGTTATCCCAATTTTGAAAAAAATTTTGTCTCGCCAAAAATGGCGGCCATTTTGAATTTTCGAATTTTTCGCAAAAATTGCAAAACACAAAAATGCTTATATCTCGAAAACCGTGCTAGATAGAGCGATTTCGACGAAATTTTTGACCCAAAGGGTATCTCTGCAGAGTAGCCATGCCAATTTTGAAAAAAATTTTGTCTCGCCAAAAATGGCGGCCATTTTGAATTTTCGAATTTTTCGCAAAAATTGCAAAACATAAAAATGCTTATATCTCGAAAACCGTGCTAGATAGAGCGATTTCGACGAAATTTTTGACCCACAGGGTATCTCTGCAGAGTAGCCATGCCAATTTTCAAAAAAATTTTGTCTTGCCAAAAATGGCGGCCATTTTGAATTTTCGAATTTTTGCGCAAAAATTGCAAAACACAAAAATGCTAATATTTGGAAAACCATGCTACATAGAGCGATTTCCACGAAATTTTTTATCTTCAGGGTATCTCTGCAGAGCAGCTATCCCAAAGAGCTTTCACTTGGTGAAGTTTCAGACCCATAGCTAATTACTCACCTACTCAAAATGAGTAAATGCGAATTATCTCTAAAAGTATTGCAGATAGCCAATTTTTCTCAAATAACTCATTCACCTACTTTTGGCAGAGCTTTCACTTGGTGAAGTTTCAGACCCATAGCTAATTACTCACCTACTGAAAATGAGTAAATGCGAATTATCTCTAAAAGTATTGCAGATAGCCAATTTTTCTCAAATAACTCATTCACCTACTTTTGGGAGAGCTTTCACTCTGTGAAGTTTCAGACCCATAGCTAATTACTCACCTACTCAAAATGAGTAAATGCGAATTATCTCTAAAAGTATTGCAGATAGCCAATTTTTGTCAAATTAATCATTCACCTACTTTTGGGAGAGCTTTCACTTGGTGAAGTTTCAGACCCATAGCTAATTACTCACCTACTCAAAATGAGTAAATGCGAATTATCTCTAAAAGTATTGCAGATAGCCAATTTTTCTCAAATTAATCATTCACCTACTTTTGGGAGAGCTTTCACTTGGTGAAGTTTCAGACCCATAGCTAATTACTCACCTACTCAAAATGAGTAAATGCGAATTATCTCTAAAAGTATTGCAGATAGCCAATTTTTCTCAAATAACTCATTCACCTACTTTTGGGAGAGCTTTCACTCTGTGAAGTTTCAGACCCATAGCTAATTACTCACCTACTCAAAATAAGTAAATGCGAATTATCTCTAAAAGTATTGCAGATAGCCAATTTTTCTCAAATAACTCATTCACCTACTTTTGTGAGAGCTTTCACTTGGTGAAGTTTCAGACCCATAGCTAATTACTCACCTACTCAAAATGAGTAAATGCGAATTATCTCTAAAAGTATTGCAGATAGCCAATTTTTCTCAAATTAATCATTCACCTACTTTTGGGAGAGCTTTCACTTGGTGAAGTTTCAGACCCATAGCTAATTACTCACCTACTCAAAATGAGTAAATGCGAATTATCTCTAAAAGTATTGCAGATAGCCAATTTTTCTCAAATTAATCATTCACCTACTTTTGGGAGAGCTTTCACTTGGTGAAGTTTCAGACCCATAGCTAATTACTCACCTACTCAAAATGAGTAAATGCGAATTATCTCTAAAAGTATTGCAGATAGCCAATTTTTCTCAAATAACTCATTCACCTACTTTTGGGAGAGCTTTCACTCTGTGAAGTTTCAGACCCATAGCTAATTACTCACCTACTCAAAATGAGTAAATGCGAATTATCTCTAAAAGTATTGCAGATAGCCAATTTTTCTCAAATAACTCATTCACCTACTTTTGTGAGAGCTTTCACTTGGTGAAGTTTCAGACCCATAGCTAATTACTCACCTACTCAAAATGAGTAAATGCGAATTATCTCTAAAAGTATTGCAGATAGCCAGTTTTTCTCAAATTAATCATTCACCTACTTTTGGGAGAGCTTTCACTTGAAGTTTCAGACCCATAGCTAATTACTCACCTACTCAAAATGAGTAAATGCGAATTATCTCTAAAAGTATTGCAGATAGCCAATTTTTCTCAAATAACTCATTCACCTACTTTTGGGAGAGCTTTCACTCTGTGAAGTTTCAGACCCATAGCTAATTACTCACCTACTCAAAATGAGTAAATGCGAATTATCTCTAAAAGTATTGCAGATAGCCAATTTTTCTCAAATAACTCATTCACCTACTTTTGGGAGAGCTTTCACTTGTTGAAGTTTCAGACCCATAGCTAATTACTCACCTACTGAAAATGAGTAAATGTGAATTATCTCTAAAAGTATTGCAGATAGCCAATTTTTATCAAATAACTCATTCACCTACTTTTGGGAGAGCTTTCACTTGGTGAAGTTTCAGACCCATAGCTAATTACTCACCTACTCAAAATGAGTAAATGCGAATTATCTCTAAAAGTATTGCAGATACCCAATTTTTCTCAAATAACTCATTCACCTACTTTTGGGAGAGCTTTCACTTGAAGTTTCAGACCCATAGCTAATTATTCACCTCAAAATGAGTAAATGTGAATTATCTCTTAATAGTATTGCAGATAGCCAATTTTTCTCAAATAACTCATTCACCTACTTTTGGCAGAGCTTTCACACACGAAAATGAAAAATTGTGAATATCTCGGAAAAGCTATTTCTTTTGCTTTAATGCTCGGCGGGAGATACATACCGCGACAGTGGTTTTGACAAAAAATTTTGTCTCCCCAAAAATGGTGGCCATTTTGAATTTTCAAAGTTTTTGCAAAACACAAAAATGCTTATATCTTGAGAACCGTGCTATATGGAGCGAACTCAACAAAATTTTAGACCTGCTGGGTATCTCTGCAGAGTAGCCATGCCAATTTTCAAAATATTTTTGTCTCGCCAAATATAGCGGACATTTTTAATTTTTTTATTTTTTGCAAAACACAAAAATGCTTATATCTTGAAAACCGTGCTAGATAGAGCAGACTGCGCTTACTTTGGTTGCCACAACAGTATAAGGCTAGAAACGAAGCATTTTCTTAATACTTTAGCACTCACCTTTATATCCTTTTCGGGACGCTTTGTTTTTGCTATGCAAAAACATTATCTTTTTTTTTTGCGAGCGATCCTCTAGTTTTAGTTTAGAGTTAATGGTTTGTGTAATTGCAACTTTTTATTATCTCCCGCCGGGCTTTAGCCCAGGAGGGAGATTATGAAATGATGTCTGTGTGTGCGTGCGTGCGTGCGTGTGTGCGTGTTCTTGTTTACGCATTTAAACTGAGGACATGACCCTGGTTGCACACCTTCTAACCGAGGACGCACTGCCAACCGAGGACGTCCTCAGTTAGAATCTTGTTAGAAATCCAATAAGTATACACTAAATAACCTTTTCTCAAGTTTTCATTGAATTCTGAGATATGTCCTCAGTTAGACTGTAAAACACCTAGCACATATGTATGGAGTTATAGGAATTTATTAAAAGCTGTTAATATTCTCCATGCACTCCATGTCCTCAGTTCCTCCATAAAAATCCAAGCACACTCCATGTCCTCAGTTGTACATAAAAATTCCTGCACAGAATTCTAGTGATGTCCTCAGTTATACAGGTTAATACTTGGACACCTATGTCCTCATATTGGTATTAAAATGCCAACTGTGTGCTTAAATTGGATATTTTGAATTTTTCATCTCTAAATAATGCACAGAGATATTGCATTATATTTATATGAGGGACAACTAAAGTTAGTATATTGATCTCATAATTATTGTACCAAAACTTGTTTTTCGACTTTTTTTTAATAATAAATGATTAAAAACAGATTGTAGACAACATGTCTTAAACACCAGCTATGTGGTAAGATAACACAATAGATATATGCATAATTTATCCTCATTTTAGTGGTTGAATTGATATACAAATTAATAAATATAATTAAACTAATTAAGCAGATTTATTCTTTCAAAATCTAAATTGGCCTTTAGTGTTGAGTATGTGATGAAAATGACAAATATTAATACTTGTTTCATTTTAAATTGATGGATGCTCTATAATGTAGATAATCCCATACCAACTTATTCAAGGAATAATATGAAATTAACATATTTATGAATTTGCTAAGTTTTTTAAAAAGATAGGGAGACAGAAATAACAAGAATATGGGCTATGCAAAAGTAAAATAACTTAACACAAGAAAGAGTTGAATATGTTTTTGTCTGTCAGTTATGTGGCTTTTCCATAATTAAGATGAAGTAGGAATACTCCTTTGTGCAGGTTATTTAAATCAAATTCTTAATGAAAAACAATAATTTGAGTGACCTTAAATGTGTTTTTATCAAGAACAAGATAACTCAAAAACTTATGGATGGATTTTGATGAAATTTTAAGGATATGTCTGAAAAGGAAGAAATGATTAAATTTTGGGAGTGATCCGGACCACTCTTTGGATCTTCTGCATCCATGAAATGTAATTTTTAAACACAGATATCTCAAAAAGTTATGGATGGATTTTGATGAAATTTTCAGGAAATGTCCTAAATGGGACAAGGAACAAGTGATTAGATTTTGGGAGCGATCTGGATAACTGTCTGGACCATCTGGATCCGTGCTGCCAGATAATTGTATCCACTGGAGGCATCCGGCGGATACTTTGGTTTAGCGTTTGCTACGCCGCCGCTGCGCGTAGAGAGATTTTCGGCGTTAACGCTCTAAGAGGAAAACTACACCAGCTAGGTTCACCAAATTTGCAGGATATCTTCATTGGGGGATAAGCTTCTCTGGGACTGAAAATAGCCTCATTCTGAAAAACAAGATGGCCGCCATGGGCATTTCTTTGAAAATAATCTACATTTTTCTACTGGCTGTTTCTCATAGGTAGAAGGTTGAATCTCTTCATAGGTGATATGTATAACAGATATACATGTCCTCTACAACCGTGCACACATTTGACCTTGAAGCTCTTAATTCAAGGTCATCCACAGAGTGCTGAAGTAGCCCACATAGCAGACTTTAAAAGTGTCTATATCTCCCATATTATTAAGGCTGCAGCGATTCTTCGGTTACTCGGAAACAAAACGATTCAGTCTAATACTCGAGTCAAGAAAAGTGAACCGGACCTTCGAAAACAACTAAAAATAGACGTAAAATCTACCACAAAATTAGATTTTTCTTTAAAAATATGAACATATTTGTATATTTTACTAATATAAGGTGTTTCCGTTTTCAGTTTTTATATTTTAAGCATTTGCAAACTTTAAATTTTCGCGTAACAATGTTGCTTTATGGTATTTTAATATAACATATTTCGAAGACGCCTCAAATCTCGCAATATTAAAATGGCTAAACGTTCCTGTTTTTTGCATTATAAATGCGTATTTATTCCAAAATTCAATGAATTTTCAACATCCTTTCCTGTTGTGTGTATTTTAGTAATTTTATATAAGGCATGATATGTGAAAATATGAAGCAGTTTATTTCGTGGGCGATAATCAAGCGAATAACCGAGTCCAAGTCAGTTCTTTCAAAATGAGGACTCGAGGCGCATTTTCGGGCTCACTTGCAGCCCTACTTATTATTGGTCCTAGAGGTTTGCAATGTGAAACCAACCTGTAGGAAATCATGTGCTGCGAATCTTCTGATGTTGTCAGATTTAACCTTGGACCCCTCCTTCAAGGTCAAACAAGGATGCTTATAACTCGCTTATTATCGGTCCTAGAGGTTTGGGATGTCAAACCAACCTATAGGAAATCATGGGCTGGGAATCCTTTGTTGTGTTCAGATTTGACCTCGGACCCCTCATTCAAGGTCAAACGAGGATAGCCAAACTTAAAGGTGCTTATAACTCACTCATTATTGATCCTAGAGGTTTGGGATGGTAAACCAACCTATAGGAAATCATGGGCTGGGAATCTTTTGGTGTGGTCAGATTTGACCTTGGACCCCTCCTTCAAGGTCAAACGAGGATAGCCAAACTTAAAAGTGCTCGTAACTCATTTATTATTGGTTGTAGAGGTTTGGGATGGCAAACCAACTTACAGGAAATCATGGGCCGGCAATTGTTTATGTGGTCAGATTTGACCTTGGACCACTCCATCAAGGTCAAACAAGGATACCCAAACTTAAAAGTGCTTATATCTCGAAACATTTTGCTTACTTAGTGTCAGTACAAGTTGCTCCCATAAACGCTTATGCCCCCTCCCTACAGAGGTATATTTGCGTCAACCATAATACTCTGTATGTCACGTTTCAACCATGTCCCGTCCGGGGATACACTGCGTTGAGACGCAATCTCTAGTCTATTGGATGGTGTACATTGAATAAAATGCGTGGACACTCTTGTTATTATATATATCTTTATTTGATATTTTATTATTATACAGAAATTATGCATCCACTATTTGATATTACTGATCCCGAAATGTGTTTCTCTCATTTGCTCTGATAAATTAACAATTATGTGCTCTCTATTTTGTAAGATAAATCCCAAACTATTTTTATCTACTGCCTGCGTCCGTGAGTCTGTCTGCCCATTCGTCACGTTTTTACATAAACCTTAATATCTCATTCATTTATAAAGATATCTTCACCAAATTTGCAGGGAATGTTTATGGCTATAAAAACCTGTCTGTGTAAAATTTTAGCGTCATTTTGAAAAACAAAATGGCTGCCATCGCTAATTGTTTGAAAATCATAAAGGTGCTTTAAATCTTAAAATATTCCAGCTAGTTTCATCAAATTTGCACAAACGCTATATGGCTAGAAAAGCTAGCCTGATAGTAATTTTGGCCTAGTTCAAAAAACAAAATGGCCGTCATATCGCATGTTTTATGTCAAACAGGGTTATCCTATTAAAAAGGCCTTATATCTCCTAGAGGTTCGGAATTTGAAAACAACTTGTAGGAAGTCATGGTCTGGGAATCTTTTTCAGGTGTTGAATTTGACCTTTGACGCCTGCTTCAAGGTTAAATCGGGTCATCACACTAAAACACCCTTATTTCTCCCTTTTTATTGGTGCTATGGCTTTAGAATGTAAAGATAGACCATGAAAAGTCCTGGCCTGCAAATGTTTTTGACAAAATTTTGGCCTTATTTGAAAAACAAAATGGCCACCATAGCCGATTATTTCAAAATCATTAGTATGCTATAAAAATGGAAATATCGCAGCTAGGTTGATCAAATTTGCACAAAAGATATAAGGCTAGGAAAGTTAGCCTGATAGTAATTTGACCTAGTTTCGAAAACTAAATGTCCATCATATCAGATGTTTAATGTTAAATGGCATTATCCTATTAAAAAGGTCTTATATGTCCCTTATCATTGCTACTAGGGGCTCCAAATGTGAAAACAACTTAAAGAAAGTCATGGTCTGAGACTTTTCCAACTGCTGACTTTTACTTTTGACCCCTTTTTCAATGTCAAGTGGGGTTATCTTACTACAAAGGCCTTATTATTATATATCCTTTAGTTCTCCATTTTTACTGATTCTAAGGCGGGAGATAACTGCTTCAGCAGTGGCCTTGTATATTTTGTAATTGATTTCAAATAAACAGTGGCATATGTTATCAGCTACAAATCTTATCAAGTAAATTTAATCATTGATATTGTTAAGATCATTGACTGTTTGACAGATCATCTTGCAAATGTATGTCCTCTGTCATATAGATTAATTCATATATGTGTGTCCTCAGTTTGGTGGCAAATGTACCATATGGTGTGTCCTCAGATTGGCAGAACACATGTAAAATGTGTGTCCTCTATCGCATGTATTAATTCCTATACTTGTGTGTCCTCAGTTGGCTGTAATACATAACTAAGTGTGTCCTCAGTTTGACGGATCATGTATAAAGCGTGTGTCCTCTATCATGGGTATTAATTCCTGTACTTGTGTGTCCTCAGTTTGCTATTAAATATATGACTTAGTGTGTCCTCAGTTTGACGGATCATACATAAAGTGTGTGTCCTCTATCATGTGTGTTAAGTCCTCTACCTGTGCGTCCTCAGGTTGCTGGTAAGAGTACAACTAAGTGTGTCCTCAGTTTGACGGATCATTTTTATGTCAGCTGACTTGTCAGTCAGCTGACATTATGTCGTCACTCTGCGGCGTGGGCGTACGCGCACGCGTCCGCGTACGCGTCCGCGTGAACAACTTCTCCTCCAAAACTACAAGGCCTAGAGACGTGCTGTTTTTTTTAAAAGATACCTTATCTATCGAGGATGAAAAATTGTTCAAGGCATGCAAATCTGTCTGTTCGTCTGTTTGCTAGAGACATTACAAGGGGGGTACCCCCACCAAAAGTGTGAAAATTTCAACACTTAATCACAATTTTCTCAGTGACTATTGCAGGGATTTCTCTCATATCTTGCATATATGTACTAGGCCAGAGGTAGATTCTCTTGTGTGAGTATGAGACCTGAATCTGTCTTACTTTTTTTTTAATAAATTTTTTTAATAATTTTTAATGCATTAAAATTCATGAAATCATGCACAAAATCATTTATAACTTGAAAACTGTTGCATCTAGAGCATTTTGTTAAAATATGTTATTCAGCTACTTTTTTCATAGCTACAATATGGTAAGTAAGTTGGGTGCCTGTCTCAATAGCTAAGTGAGTAATAGCTACTTTTGGGCTTTTCAGTAACTTCCATCATGAGTAGAATCACTTATAATTTAAAAACTATTGCATTTAGAGAATTTCGTATAAATATGTTATTCAGCTACTTTTGGGTCAGCTATAACATAGTAAAATTTTAGACCTGTAGCTCATGGCATAGCTGAGTAATAGCTACTTTTAGGTTATCACTGTTGAGTAAATCGCTTATAACTTCAAAACTATTGCATTTAGAGAATTTCGTATAAATATGTTATTCAGCTACTTTTGGGTCAGCTATAACATAGTAAAATTTCAGACCTGTAGCTCATGGCATAGCTGAGTAATAGCTACTTTTAGGTTATCACTGTTGAGTAAATCGCTTATAACTTGGAAACTATTGCATTTAGAGTATTTTGTTTCAATATGTTATTCACCTATTTTGGGATCAGCTATAACATAGTGAAGTTTCAGATCTGTGGCTCATTGCATAGCTGAGTAATAGCTACTTTGAAGTTCTCACTATTGAGTAAATCAGTTGTAATTGGAAAACTATTGCATTTAGAGAATTTCGTATAAATATGTTATTCAGGTACTTTTGGGTCAGCTATAACATAGTAAAATTTCAGACCTGTAGCTCATGGCATAGCTGAGTAATAGCTACTTTTAGGTCATCACTATTGAGTAAATCAGTTGTAACTTCAAAACTATTGCATTTACAGTATTTTGCTTAAATATGTTGTTCACCTACTTTTGGGTCAGCTATAACATAGTAAAATTTCAGACCTGTAGCTCATGGCATAGCTGAGTAATAGCTACTTTTAGGTCATCACTATTGAGTAAATCAGTTGTAACTTGAAAACTATTGCATTTACAGTATTTTGCTTTAATATGTTGTTCACCTACTTTTGGGTCAGCTATAACATAGTGAAATTTCAGACCTGTACCTCATTGCATAGCTGAGTAATAACTACTTTGAGGTTATCACTATTGAGTAAATCAGTTGTAATTGCAAAACTATTGCATTTAGAGAATTTAGTATAAATATGTTATTCAGCTACTTTTGGGTCAACTATAGCATAGTAAAATTTCAGACCTGTAGCTCATGGCATAGCTGAGTAATAGCTACTTTTAGGTCATCACTATTGAGTAAATCAGTTGTAACTTGAAAACTATTGCATTTACAGTATTTTGCTTAAATATGTTGTTCACCTACTTTTGGGTCAGCTATAACATAGTAAAATTTCAGACCTGTAGCTCATGGCATAGCTGAGTAATAGCTACTTTTAGGTTATCACTGTTGAGTAAATCGCTTATAACTTGGAAATTATTGCATTTAGAGTATTTTGTTTCAATATGTTATTCACCTATTTTGGGGTCAGCTATAACATAGTGAAGTTCCAGACCTGTGACTCATTGCATAGCTGAGTAATAGCTACTTTGAAGTTCTCAATGTTGAGTAAATCACTTGTAATTTGAAAACTATTGCATTTAGAGAATTTAGTATAAATATGTTATTCAGCTACTTTTGGGTCAGCTATAACATAGTAAAATTTCAGACCTGTAGCTCATGGCATAGCTGAGTAATAGCTACTTTTAGGTTATCACTGTTGAGTAAATCACTTATAACTTGAAAACTATTGCATTTAGAGTATTTTGTTGCAATATGTTATTCACCTATTTTGGGGTCAGCTATAACAGTGAAGTTCCAGACCTGTGGCTCATTGCATAGCTGAGTAATAGCTACTTTGAAGTTCTCACTGTTGAGTAAATCAGTTGTAATTGGAAAACTATTGCCTTTACAGAAATTTGTGCAAATATGTTATTCAGCTACTTTTGGGTCAGCTATAACATAGTGAAATTACAGACCTGTAGCTCATGGCACAACTGAGCAATAGCTATTCTCAGGCACTGACTGTTGAGTAAATCAGCTATAACTTGAAAAATATTGCATTTGGAGTATTTTGTTAAAATATATTGTTCACCTACTTTTGGGTTAGCTATAACATAGTGAAATTACAGACCTATAGCTCATGGCATAGCGGAGCAATAGCTATTTTCTGGTTCTCACTATTGAGTAAATCAGTTGTAACTTGAAAACTATTGCATTTACAGTATTTTGCTTAAATATGTTGTTCAGCTACTTTTAGGTCAGCTATAACAGAGCAAAAATTCAGACATGTAGCTCATTGCATAGCTGAGTAATAGTTACTTTGAGGTTCTCACTCTTGAGTAAATCAGTTGTAACTTGAAAATTATTACATTTAGAGTATTTTGTTAAATATGTTATTCACAGACGTTTTGGTCAGCTATAACATAGTGAAATTGCAGACCTCTATGTCATGGGATAGCTGAGCAATAGCTTCTTTCAGGTTCTCACTGTTGAGTAAATCATTGTATCCAACCTGTAGGAAATCATGGGCTGGGAATCTGTTGATATGGTCCGATTTGACCTTGGAACCCTCCTTCAAGGTCAAATGAGGATAGCCAAACATAAAAGTGCTTATAACTCGCTTATTATTGGTCCTAGAGGTTGGAATGAAAACCAACCTATAGAAAATCATGAGCTGGGAATTTTTTGGTGTGGTCGGATTTCACCTTGGACCCCTCCTTCAAGGTCAAATTAGGATAGCCAAACTTAAAAGTGCTTATAACTCACTTATTATTGGTCCTAGAGGTTTCGAATGGAAAACCAACCTATAGAAAATCATGGGCTGGGAATCTTTTGGTGTGGTCGGATTTGACCTTAGACCCCTCCTTCCAGGTCAAACGAAGATAGCCAAACTTAAAGTGCTTATAACTCGCGTATTATTGGTCTTGGAGGTTTGGGATGGTAAACCAACATATAGGAAATCATGGGCTGGGATTCTTTTGGTGTGGTCAGATTTGACCTGGGACCCCTCCTTCAAGGGCAATTGAGGATAGCCTAACTTACAATTGCTTAGAACTCACTTATTATTGGTCCTAAAAGTTTGGGATGGTAAACAAGCTACAGGAAATCATGGGCTGGGAATTTTTTTGTGTGGTCGGATTTGACCTTGGACCCCCTCCTTCAAGGTCAAACAAGGATAGCCAAACTTAAAAAGTGCCTATGACTCACTTATTATTGGTCCGAGAGGTTTGGGATGGTAAACCATCCTAAATTCTTTGGCTGGGAATCTTTTGGTATGGTCAGATTTGACCTTTGGACCCCTTCTTCATGGTCGAACGAGGATATTGCATTTATAGTATTTCTTTAAATGTTTTTAACCTACTTTTTACCCTTAAACAATTACCTTGTTACTTTATTTCATAATACCATTTGCAGGGCACAACTTTTTTGTCCTTTTCTTCTGTCAGCTTCGGAATATCTTTCGAACATGCTGTTCAGTTACCATTTACTGTATTTCTGTACAGCCCTTTCCCTGATAATTATGCTTTCCTCTCATTATCACCATCACAAATCAAAAACATTCAGTCAGCTGACACAGTGCCCGTTCACGGGCACTCTCCTCTTGTTGAAATGTGCGCCCTCAGTCATATGCATTAATTCCTATATACTTATGGTCCTCAGTTGGATAGTAAACATACAACTAAGTGCGTCCTCAGTTGTCTTGTAAAAAACCACCTTCTAGAAAATAAGTTTTTTCTCAGATTTAAATACATGGGATGATATAAAATAATTCATTTTATGCATATCAATCAAAATCTGATGTTTAAACACAAAAATAAAGATGTCCTCGGTTGGATAGTAAAAAACGCGCGTCCTCGGTCTACACCATAAACCTGTATGCGTGCGTGCGTTCGTTAGTCACGCAGATTTCTCCAAAACTACTACAGCTACAGATTTTTTGTAAATTAATTGTCCCAATGAATTTTCATGCCCTTGAAAAAATTTTTGGTTTTATTGACTTAGGCCTAAAGATAAGTGAGTAATAGCAATCTTAGCTACTTTGAGTAAAGGGCTCATAACTCAAAAACTATTGCAGTAACAACTTTTTCTTCAAATATGTTGTTCAGCTACTTTGTCCTTAGCTATAAGATGGTACATAGTTTGGGGTCCCATTGCATGCCATAAGTGAGTAATAGCTATTTTCTCATTTGTAGCTAAATAACAGAAGAAGTAAATGTCAAATATCTTCAAAAGTATTGAAGTTAGGGAAATCTTTTCAAATATGTTGTCCATCTTCTTTTTGGTAAGCTATCACATACTAAAGTTTCAGACCTGTTGCACCTTGGATAGCTGAGTAATAGCTACTTTGAAATTCTGACTGTTGAGTAAAGCGATTGTAACTCCAAAACTATTGCAGTTAGAGTATTTTCCTAAAATATGTTGTTCAGCTACTTTGTCCTTAGCTATAAGATGGTACATAGTTTGGGGTTCTATTGCATGCCATAAGTGAGTAATAGCTATTTTCTCATTTGTAGCTAAATAACAGAAGAAGTAAATGTCAAATATCTTCAAAAGTATTAAAGTTGGGGAAATCTTTTCAAATATGTTGTCCATCTACTTTTTGGTAAGCTATGACATGGTAAAGTTTCAGACCTCTTGCACCTTGGATAGCTGAGTAATAGCTACTTTGAAATTCTGACTGTTGAGTAAAGCTATTGTAACTAAAAAAGTATTGCAGTTAGAGTGTTTTCCTAAAATATGTTTTCAGCTACTTTGTTCTTAGCTATAAGATGGTACATAGTTTGGGGTTCTATTGCTTGCCATAAGTGAGTAATAGCTATTTCCTCATTTGTAGCTAAATAACAGAAGAAGTAAATGTCAAATATCTTCAAAAGTATTAAAGTTAGGGAAATCTTTTCAAATATGTTGTCCATCTACTTTTTGGTAAGCTATGACATAGTAAAGTTTCAGACCTGTTGCACCTTGGATAGCTGAGTAATAGCTACTTTGAAATTCTGACTGTTGAGTAAAGCCATTGTAACTCCAAAACTATTGCAGTTGGAGTATTTTCCTAAAATATGTTGTTCAGCTACTTTGTTCTTAGCTATAAGATGGTACATAGTTTGAGGTTCTATTGCTTGCCATAAGTGAGTAATAGCTATTTTCTCATTTGTAGCTAAATAACAGAAGAAGTAAATGTCAAATATCTTCAAAAGTATTGAAGTTAGGGAAATCTTTTCAAATATGTTGTCCATCTACTTTTTGGTAAGCTATAACATAGTAAAGTTTCAGACCTGTTGCACCTTGGATAGCTGAATTATAGCTACTTTGAAATTCTGACTGTTGAGTAAAGCCATTGTAACTCCAAAACTATTGCAGTTAGAGTATTTTCCTAAAATATGTTGTTCAGCTACTTTGTCCTTAGCTATAAGATGGTACATAGTTTGGGGTTCTATTGCATGCCATAAGTGAGTAATAGCTATTTTGTTATTTGTAGCAAAATCATGACATAAGTAAATGTCAAATATCTTCAAAAGTATTAAAGTTAGGGAATTCTTTTCAAATATGTTATCCATCTACTTTTTGATAAGCTATCACATAGTAAAGTTTCAGATCTGTTGCACATTGGATAGCTGAGTAATAGCTACTTTGAAATTCTACAGTTGAGTAAATCCATTGTAACTCCAAAACTATTGCAGTTACAATATTTTCGTAAAATATGTTGTTCAGCTACTTTGTCCTTAGCTATAAGCTGGCATGTAGTTTGGGGTTCTATTGCATGCCATAAGTGAGTAATAGCTATTTTCTTATTAGTAGCAAAATAATGACAGAAGTAAATGTCAAATATCTTCAGAAGTATTAAAGTTACGGAATTCTTTTCAAATATGTCATTCATCTACTTTTTTGTAAGCTATCACATAGTAAAGTTTCAGACCTGTTGCACATTGCATAGCTAAGTAATAGCTACTTTCAAATTGTGACTGTTGAGTAAATCCATTGTAACTCCAAAACTATTGCAGTTACAGCTTTTTCTTCAAATATGTTGTTCAGCTACTTTGTCCTTAGCTATAAGCTGGCATGTAGTTTGGGGTTGTATTGCATGCCATAAGTGAGTAATAGCTATTTTCTTATTAGTAGCAAAATAATGACATACGTAAATGTCAAATATCTTCAGAAGTATTAAAGTTACGGAATTCTTTTCAAATGTCATTCATCTACTTTTTTGTAAGCTATCACATAGTAAAGTTTCAGACCTGTTGCACATTGCATAGCTAAGTAATAGCTACTTTCAAATTGTGACTGTTGAGTAAATCCATTGTAACTCCAAAACTATTGCAGTTACAGCTTTTTCTTCAAATATGTTGTTCAGCTACTTTGTCCTTAACTATAAGATGGTATATATTTTGGGGTTGTATTGCATGCCATAAGTGAGTAATAGCTATTTTCTTATTTGTAGCAAAATAACAACATAAGTAAATGTCAAATATCTTCAAAAGTATTAAAGTTAGGGAAATATTTTCAAATATGTTATTCATCTAGTTTTTGATAACCTATCACATAGTAAAGTTTCAGACCTGTTGCACATTGGATAGCCGAGTAATACCTACTTTGAAATTGTGACTGTAGGATAAATGCATATAGTTTGGGGTTCTATTGCATGCCATAAGTGAGTAATAGCTATTTTCTTATTTGTGGCAAAATAATGACATAATTTTTCTCAAATAACTGCTTCATCTACTTTTGGGAGACCTTTCACTTGGTGAAGTTTCAGACCCGTAGCTAATTATTCACCTACTCAAAATGAGTAAATGATAATTATCTCTAAAAGTATTGCGGATATCCAATTTTTATCAAATAACTCATTCATCTACTTTTGGGAGAGCTTTCACATGGTGAAGTTCCAGACCCGTAGCTAATTACTCACCTACTCAAAATGAGTAAATGTGAATTATCCCTAAAAGTATTGGGGGATATCCAATTTTTCTTAAATAACTCATTCACCTACTTTTGGAAGAGCTTTCACTTGGTGAAGTTTCAGACCCATAGCTAATTATTCACCTACTCAAAATGAGTAAATGCTAATTATCTCTAAAAGTATTGTGGATATCCAATTTTTATCAAATTACTCGTTCATCTACTTTTGGGAGAGCTTTCACATGGTGAAGTTCCAGACCCGTAGCTAATTACTCGCCTACTCAAAATGAGTAAATGTGAATTATCTGTAAAAGTATTGCCGATATCCAATTTTTCTCAAATAACTCATTCACCTACTTTTGGGAGAGCTTTTACTTGGTGAGGTTTCAGACCCATAGCTAATTATTCACCTACTCAAATTGAGTAAATGTGAATTATCTCTAAAAGTATTGCGGATATCCAATTTTTATCAAATAACTCATTCATCTACTTTTGGGAGGGCTTTCACATGGTGAAGTTCCAGACCCGTAGCTAATTACTCACCTACTCAAAATGAGTAAATGTGAATTATCCCTAAAAGTATTGGGGATATCCAATTTTTCTTAAATAACTCATTCACCTACTTTAGGAAGAGCTTTCACTTGGTGAAGTTTCAGACCCGTAGCTAATTATTCACCTACTCAAAATGAGTAAATGCTAATTATCTCTAAAAGTATTGTGGATATCCAATTTTTATCAAATTACTCGTTCATCTACTTTTGGGAGAGCTTTCACATGGTGAAGTTCCAGACCCGTAGCTAATTACTCACCTACTCAAAATGAGTAAATGTGAATTATCTGTAAAAGTATTGCAGATATCCAATTTTTCTCAAATAACTCATTCGCCTACTTTTGGGAGAGCTTTTACTTGGTGAGGTTTCAGACCCATAGCTAATTATTCACCTACTCAAAATGAGTAAATGTGAATTATCTCTAAAAGTATTGCAGATAGCCAATTTTTATCAAATAACTCATTCACCTACTTTTGGGAGAGCTTTACTTGGTGAATTTTCAAAGCCGTAGCTAATTATTCACCTCCTCAAAATGAGTAAATGCTAATTATCTCTAAAAGTATTGCGGGTATCCAATTTTTATCAAATTACTCGTTCATCTATTTTTGGGAGAGCTTTCACATGGTGAAGTTCCAGACCCGTAGCTAATTACTCACCTAATCAAAATGAGTAAATGTGAATTATCTGTAAAAGTATTGCAGATAGCCAATTTTTCTCAAATAACTCATTCACCTACTTTTAAGAGAGCTTTCACTTGGTGAAGTTTCACACCCGTAGTTAATTATTCACCTACTCAAAATGAGTAAATGCGAATTATCTGTACAAGTATTGCAGATAGCCAGTATTTCTGAAATAACTCATTCACATACATTTTGGAGAGCTTTCAATTAGTGAATTTTCAGATCCGTAGCTAATTACTCACCTACTCAAAATGAGTAACTGCCTATTATCACTAAAAGTATTGCAGATAGCCAATATTTCTCAAATAACTCATTCACCTACATTTTGGAGAGCTTTCACATGCTAAATTTTTTTAATGAATTTTTTAAATAATTTTTAATGCATTAAAATTCATGAAATCATGCACTAAATCAATTATAACTTGAAAAGTATTACATTTAGAGCACCTTGTCAAAATATGTTATCTTTAGTACATCTCATTTATATGGCGGGAGATAAATGCATGTGTCAGAATGCTTGTTACCAATAAAACAGTGATTCAGATTGTTAACATACTTATTATGACATGTTTATTTGCAGCAGTAAGCCTTGATGAGAAGAGTTCATCATAAAATATTTCGGGCTCTTCCTTTGGCCACCGGTCTCCCTAACGCCAACTGTAGGCAGCCCGGTGGGCTGCCAGACAATTTTGTGTAACATCTTTCCCTGAGAAAGTTAAGGAAAAAATACAAGGATTCCTCAGTAAAGGATGGTTAGTGAATATCAAAATTAAAGATTTCCTCAAAAGTTAAAGATTTCCTAGATTTTTAAGGTTTCCTTGAAATTCAAGGAAAGAAAGTTAGACTCCTTTGTTTGGAGGAAGTTTAATGAATACCAAAACAAAGCAAGGCGCAAGAAATAAAGTAAATCCTTACTTTTAAGAGTTCCTTGGATTAAAGGAGGTTTAGTGAATACGGGCCCTGGTGAATAATTAAGGCTAATGTGGGTGTGCCTTGGGGTAGAGATGGGTTTTAAGCTTCTTTCTGGAAGAAGGGGAACACACAAATCTCATCAGAAAGAGCATTCTAAACAGTGGGGGTTTCAAAAGCAAAGCTATAACTAAACTGTTTTCACAGATTTTTGAGTACATAATGTGAAATTCTGGTACAACAAGGAAATTACCAACTCTCTGACTGTGCCTGGTACTGTGAAAACTACCATAAGAAGAGAGATACAGAGCAAAATACTGGGGAAAACCAGTTTGTAAAAACCAGTAAATAAGTGTGGTTGTTTTAAACACTGAGCATTGTTCAACTGGAAGTCAGCGCAATTTCTTGAGGGAAGAAGTTTTACTGGTGTATCTACTAGTGTTAGATACATTGCCTGCCTGCCTGGTGGACTGCATGGGTAAGTGCAGACAGGGGATTTTATTTACCAAAGGATAAAATGATCTACATAAAAACCCACTTACTTGAGCTGAAGTATCACTGAACGCATGGGCAAATAAACTAACCCTTTGGAAAATCAGTTAAAGCTCATGATTAACTTAGATTTGAATAAATTGTTAGAATTATGTAAACAGTATGAAATATTTCCTAAAATTGTTCGACCTATGATCCATGAACAATTGAATAAGGCTGTCACATAAAAAATAACACTATCAACCTCTGTTGGACTGACTACATGGTCACTACATCAGACATATCCGTATTAAAATCATGCTTCATTGAAATTCATGGAATAATCAAAGATTACATTTAATTCAACAGTATGAACAGTGAATCACATTGACTGTATCTTATTGTCTGGCATTTTAGTGATAAAAATATAAACATTGCAATCAAATAATTAAATGTGCAACAAAATTGAAATTTCAATCTTTCCAGTTGTCTGAAATTCTGTGAAATCACTTGTACATTTCATATATATTTTTTCGGTCACCAGCATCTATGCTGGGTGGCATATAGGGATTGTTTTGTCCTCTCTCCTGTGGCGTTTTTTGTTGTCAAACTTTTGTTTTCAGAAAGTATCTCAAAAATAGCTTAACAGATTAAATTCAAATTTGGCATGCGGATGTAACTGGTCCTCAAGGTGTGCCCTATGGTAAAGTGACCTTAAACTCCCAGAAGTAATATACTTATATTGAGTGTAAGTTTTTTTCATTTCCGGACAGTAATCTCAAATATAGGTTAACAGATTCAATTTAAATTTGGCATGTGATTGAAACTGGTTTTCTTTGTCTGCCCTATTTTAAAGTGACCTTAAACACCCATGTCTAAATAAAATTGTTGAGTTTAAGTTTTTGACCTTTTACCTTTCCATAGTGACCTTGACCTTTAAAATATTTTCCGGGCTATATCTTGTAAACCGTAAGGTAAAGAAGTTTGATACTTGATAGGGACATTGGTTGGGAGGTGTAGGTGTGCAACATCATGGTGTGACCTTGATTTGACCTTTAACCCTGTTGTAGTGACCTTGACCTGTAAAATCTTGTCCGAGCTATATTTCAGGAAACTTAATGTGTATGAAGATGATTCATGGTTGGGACATTGGTTGGGGATGTAGGTGTGCAACATTATGGTGTGACCTTAATGATTTGACCTTTGACCTTGCTGTAGTGACCTTATCCTTTAAAATCTTGTCTGGGCTATATCTCGGAATCTGTAAGGTGTGGAAGGGTTGATAGTAAGTATATTGGTTAGGGGTGTAGCTGTGCAACGTCATAATGTGACCTTGAGTTGACCTTTGACCTTGCTGTAGTGACCTTGACCCTTAAAATTTTTTCTTGGCTTTATCTCGGAAACTGTAAGGTGTAGGAATTTGATACTTGTTAGAGACATTGGTTAGAGGGTGTAGATGTGCATTGTCATGGTGTGACCTTTAACCGTGATACTACTGAATTGTTGAATTATTTAATACTTTATCTTTACATAAATTTTGTTTCCCTTAAACATTATTTTCTCTACTTAAATATTATTTTTGACCTTTACAAAGCTGACACTGTTTACTCTGAAAGTCTCCTGATCTTTGAACTGTTTCACTTCTTCTATATCTCATGGTGTTGAAAACTATTTCCCTGGGCTGTGGGGTACGGGCATCTCCGGTGCTATTTTATTACATGGTTATATTACATTTTCCAATGATTAAAATTATGCACTTTTTGTGATGTAATGGGAATGAAACTTAAGTAAAATATGCATTAAAATTGCCCAAATAATCTGGCCTCTGCTTTTTGTTGGAAAGGATAGGCATTTATGCATATGTCATGTGTTTTGGGGAATGGGTGATAATACAAACATGTATGCTTCCGCCGAATGATTTTGCTAAGTGCAATGGCAGTATAGCTAATTGTCCATTAGGTAACATGTATTAATGCAATAAAAAGCTACTTTCTTGACTTTTCAGTACCTTCCATAATGAGTAAAATCACTTATAACTCGAAAACTGTTGTATAGAAGGCATTTTCTTGATATATATTGTTCACCTACTTTTTCCATAGCTACATGTTAAGAAGTTTGGAAAGTCTATCTCCAAACCTAAATGAGTCATTTTTATTGCATAAAATACCCTTACCTTGTCCTCAGTAATGCTTACGTGTTGGCAGGAGCAAACATGGATGACCAAATGAGAATATTTTTAAAATAAATATTCTTATTCGTACCATTATGTACACAGGAGTGTGCATGCGCCTGCACCAAAAGAACCCCGATAAGCCTCACTTTTATCTTGGTCGCGAGGGAGTAAACATCGTTTGACACAGTTTTCATTTGCGTATAATTTCAATATTGCTGGCAAGAAAGAGACGTTTTTGAAAAGATCTAACGCTTTTTCATAAGAATTGGAAGATTTTATTCTTGCTATTGATGATTTCCAGCCTTCTTCAACAGAAGTCTGCATTTAGACGGCTTTTACAGACCTTTTCCATAGTTAACAGTTATGTAGGGTCCTGTTCGCCAATAAACAAGTTTCATAGAAGACTTTTCTCACATTTAAAGACAAGATTTCATCTTCTGACCCTCTTCAGCGTATACTAGCACTTCTTCAAGATCTACCTCTCTTCAGAGTACAGCCATAGATCTCTTCCTTGATGTGGAAGAATGGCCAGAGTAAGATCCTCATCTTACAGAAGGGTAGTACTTCTGCCTCCTCTAGTGAGGTAAATATGGCAGAGGCAACCCCTGCAGCAGAAGAATCCTCCAGGAATGGAAGTTCTCATCAGATATTTTCAGAGACGAGGGGTTACAGAAGTTCAACTGAAAACAAATAGCAGGTTTTCTCTAGTGAGATTAACACGGGAGATACTGCAATCGGCCAAGAAGAACTACCTAGAGTCAGACCATGGCCATTGATATCTACCTCCAGTGTTAAGAGTCACTGTCCAATTTAAGTGACCATGTGGTGAAACAAATTAAAATTTACTGGTTACTTACAACAACAGAGAGGATGGTCATGCTGTAAATGAAGAGATTTCCACTAGAAAAAACTACCATGCAGTGTAAATGGTTTTCAGTGGCTAGAACGTCATTAAAACCCAGAATTCTATGTCTTTTCGCATTTCTTGACAAGCTCTCCATGTCTAGGGAGGAAGAAGTTCAGGGATACAAAACTTCAACAGGAAACAAATTACAATCTAGCCTCGCTGGAGAGGTAAATACACTAGAAATGGCATGTGATCAAAAAGAACATAAGTCAGACTTTCTTCCCATCCATCCACTTCATTGCAATCTGTAGGATCGAGAGGTTTTGCTTTCTTCACCTTTCTACCTCATGCGAGGTCTGTTTTGAGGTTATATAAATTTAAAGCAGATCAACAGACATCACTACATCACACAAATCCCAGGATTCTTTCAGTAGCATTTATTCCAATGTACCTTGTCTTCAATGACCTTCAGTTCTAACTACACATTTTCATCGATATACAGCTTTTGAAAACACTGAATATTCAAATGCTAGAAGGAAGTCTATCTACAGTTTCCTTGGGATCCAGTGAATCCAACTTCTTTCTTTCTATCTCTTGGGGAAGTTTTAGAAACTATAACAGAGTTTTCAATGTCAAGGACTTCCAACAGGGAACTGGTTGATGGTGTAACTATTCTCAGATTATGACCACACACACTAATATGATAGAAATTGTCAAGAATAAGGGGCAGTTTAAATTATGCCTACGCCTTTCTTACTTCCATGACCTCATCTCAGAGTTGTGCAGTTTGCAATTCGGTTATGTACTGGAATCACAAATCAATTTGTCGAGAATACCCATAATTTATAGCAGATATATTCTGACAAAGGAAACAACAATATTCTACTGGATTGTGTAGATCAAATGCTTCTAACATTATATTCTCGTAAAATATGTACAAACCTAGGGTTTTACAGCACATTGATTACTTGTGATAGTTTTAGGCATATTAATCAAAATATCACACGGTCGCAACTTTGAAGATGGAAACCACAAGGTAATCAGAACTCCATTTGCGAAGTGGATGGGTAGCTGTGTTACATCTAGCAGACACGTTCTTCCTCATTCCCAGACACAACTAAATGTTAGTTTTCATTGGAAGATTTCTTGTGAAAGAATGCACATTGTCATAGGTCGTTCTTATCAGTTCACAGCGCTACCCTTCGGTATAGCAACGGCTCCTCTCGAATTTATCAGCGTAGCATCACTTTCACCAGTATCGAGACTATAGGCTATACACTGCCTCCTACATCACAAATTTGCTTGGAGCAGTTGAGGCAATTAGTGGCTGTATGTACAGGAATCTACAGTGGGAGATTAGCTTTTGAAGTCAGAACTCATCCCAATAAAACACTTTCACTTCTTTGGTTACAAATTCAACTGTTGCAAGGGTGAAGTGTCCCCATAGAAGAAAAAAGTGGGGTATTTGACAAGGTTATGAATGGTTTACATGCAAGTTTGAAAATTGTGACAGAACCCAGTGATAAATAGCTACTAATGGCTTGGCTAGTAGCGATTTCCCTTATAGTTCACCTGGTAGAGTGTGGACCTTGTGAGTGAGGAGTTGTGGGTTCAAGTCCCCTGAAATTCTGGTTCTGTGACACAACCATTCCTAGAATTCTAATGTCATTTATAGTAATCTAGAACTTATAAAATTCAGTCCCAATCGACAGTCTTTACATAAGTGGTACATGGAAACCCATTGGGAATATTCATGATCTCGACATATTCAGATATGTTGTTCAAAGTTTTTGAAAATATATCTGTGTTGTTGTAAAACCACAGAGGTCTTGCCCGGATATCACAGTTTCTCCTTCATTAGTCCTTTCTGGCAAAGAGCAGATAGCCTTCAGATAGACCTTGTATGGTATGGTTCAGCCAGGGTCATTCCTGCTCTTAGGTCATTTTTAGATCATTTTTGGATTGAAGATATAACTCTTTGCTCTTTAAGGGTTCTAAGATGCTATCTTGACAGCATTAGAGATCTTAGATTGGGGAATATGTGCTATTCATCTCTTTCAAAGATAGCTTTTCAGGAGATATACAAAGAGCTACCATGTCTTCTTGGGCAGAATAGTCAGTCCTGCTAGCTTTTCAATGTTCTGACCTTGAAACTTAGAATGTTCCATGGGCAAGGCTCAGGATTCTCCTTTATATGGAGGCTTCTTTGTCCTTCAAAGGAGGTGTTTTCCCTTGATCACATCTTGGGAGCATGCTTCTGGAAGTCACACTCCACAGTGTCAAATTTTACTTTAAGTTGTGGCTTGGAAGTCAAATGAAGGTTGACTACTCTTTGGGACTTGTAGTATTGCCATGTAGTTCTTTTGTAGTTTGTGTATTGTATTATACATTATATTAATTATATGTATATACAGTTCCAATGGACAGAGTACACATTTTAGTGGTATCTTAAACCCATTGGAAATACTACATTCATTGGACATTCAATTCCCATATTCATAGATTTTAGAAAAGCATCTGATCTGGTGGAAAGACTCAGAAAATGTGTTTATTTTTTTGTCCTCTCGGTGCAGAGGAGCACAATAACCTGTCATTTACCAATGCATCTATCAATGGTTGGGGAGCACATTTGTCTTTAGAGTTATAACCAGGAGAGTGCTGTATTTATATATAAGCGTATATACAGCAACATTTAACAGGTTTCAGAAAGAATGTATACCTGTTCTTAATGTTATGAAATCCCAAGTTTGTGGAAATTTTTTTCAATACATATTCTATCAGGCTTGTACTTTATCATCACAAGAGTGTTTGAAATTAGTACATTGACGTTACTTTGCTTGTACCTACTCTTGGTGTGGCAAAAACTTTTGAAAATCCCACCACCAGTATGGTTATAATTAGGGCTGCGAATGAGTACTCGAGCCTCGATAGACGAGTCAATCTTTGCTTGTACTCGAGTCCATTTTAAATACTCGGATACTCACGAGGTATTTTATTATCGCCCACGTAATGAAACGCTTGTGTAAAATGTGCTACATTTCAGCCTTTCCGTCACATAATATCAATTAAACTTGTTATTTTCACTTGAAAACGTATAATTTACTCCATATTCTATAATATCTGGTCAAGTAGAAGACGTTTTTCTTCAAAAGTTTTGTTTCCGGAACCGACTATTTGTTTACAGAAAACTTCTAATGGTAGGTTCTAAATCTCGCAGTTACTCGAATTCGGGCTGGTTGTCAGAGGGCGAGTACTCTGTGCTGTTTTTCAGCACCTGTCCCAGCCCTAGTTGAAATCAAGTATTAGTGAGGCTAAGGTAAGGGTATTTTACACAATAAAATGTAAAAATTTTATTGTAATTTAACTTTTTTAAGTTAAATACTTACCTTATCCTCACTAGATTCGGATTACCACCCTGCAAACCCCACATTTTCAAAATTGTTGGTTTACAATACATTATATTTACTCCCAAAATTAAAGTGAGACTTATCGGGGTTCTTCTGGTCAGGCGCATACACACTAATCTGTACATAATGGTACGAACAAGAATATTTATTTTAAAAATATTCTCGTTTAGTCGTCCATGTTTGCTCCCACCAACACGTAAGCATTAGTGGGGATAAGGTTAGTATTTAACTTATAAATAGTTAAATCACAATAAGATTTTTACAATTTACCTTCATACTTTTCAGAAACTACCTAATAAGTAAATGGCTTATATCTTCAAAAGTACTGCAGCTGCGCAATTTCTTTTGCGGTGTCGTTCATGTACTTTTTATGTCAGCTGATTTGTCAGTCAGCTGACATTATGTCATCACTCTGCGGCGTGGGCGTCCGCGTCCGCGTGAACAACTTCTTCTCCAAAACTACAAGGCCTAGAGACATGCTGTTTTTTTAAAAGATACCTTATCTATCGAGGATGAAAAATTGTTCAAGGCATGCAAATCTGTCTGTTCGTCTGTTTGCTAGAGACATTACAAGGGGGGTACCCCCACCAAAAGTGTGAAAATTTCAACTTTTTATCACAATTTTCTCAGTGACTATTGCAGGGATTTCTCTCATATCTTGCATATATGTACTAGGCCAGAGGTAGATTCTCTTGTGTGAGTATGAGACCTGGATCTGTCTTACTTTTTTTTTAATAAATTTTTTTAATAATTTTTAATGCATTAAAATTCATGAAATCATGCACTAAATCACTTATAACTTCAAAAGTGTTGCATTTACAGCATTTTGTGAAAATATGTTGTTCAGCTACTTTTTTCATAGCTACAATATGGTGAGTAAGTTGGGTGTCTGTCTCAATAGCTAAGTGAGTAATAGCTACTTTTGGGCTTTTCAGTAACTTCCATTATGAGTAAAATCACTTGTAACTTAAAAACTATTGCATTTAGAGAATTTCGTATAAATATGTTATTCAGCTACTTTTGGGCCAGCTATAACATAGTGAAATTTCAGACCTGTAGCTCATGGCATAGCTGAGTAATAGCTACTTTTAGGTTATCACTGTTGAGTAAATCGCTTATAACTTGAAAACTATTGCATTTAGAGAATTTCGTATAAATATGTTATTCAGCTACTTTTGGGTCAGCTATAACATAGTAAAATTTCAGACCTGTAGCTCATGGCATAGCTGAGTAATAGCTACTTTTAGGTTATCACTGTTGAGTAAATCACTTATAACTTGAAAAGTGTTGCATTTAGAGCATTTTGTTAAAATATGTTATTCAGCTACTTTTTTCATAGCTACAATATGGTGAGTAAGTTGGGTGTCTGTCTCAATAGCTAAGTGAGTAATAGCTACTTTTGGGCTTTTCAGTAACTTCCATCATGAGTAAAATCACTTGTAACTTAAAAACTATTGCATTTAGAGAATTTCGTATAAATATGTTATTCAGCTACTTTTGGGCCAGCTATAACATAGTAAAATTTCAGACCTGTAGCTCATGGCATAACTGAGTAATAGCTACTTTTAGGTTATCACTGTTGAGTAAATCACTTATAACTTGAAAACTATTGCATTTAGAGTATTTTGTTTCAATATGTTATTCACCTATTTTGGGGTCAGCTATAACATAGTGAAGTTTCAGAAATGTGGCTCATTTCATAGCTGAGTAATAGCTACTTTGAAGTTCTCACTGTTGAGTAAATCAGTTATAATTGGAAAACTATTGCATTTACAGAAATTTGTGCAAATATGTTATTATCTCCCGCCGGGCTTTAGCGTGCGTGCGTGTGTGCGTGCGTTAGTTAGTCACGCAGATTCCTCCAAAACTACTACAGCTACAGATTTTTTGTAAATTAATTGTCCCAATGAATTTTCACGCCCTCGAAAATTTTTTGGGTTTTATGGACTTAGGCCTAAAGATAACTGAGTAATAGCTATCTTAGCTACAGAAATCTTTTCAAATATGTTGTTCATCTACTTTTTGGTAAGCTATCACATAGTAAAGTTTCAGACTTGTTGCACCTTGGATAGCTGAGTAATAGCTACTTTGAAATTCTGACTGTTGAGTAAAGCCATTGTAACTCCAAAACTATTGCAGTTAGAGTGTTTTCCTAAAATATGTTGTTCAGCTACTTTGTCCTTAGCTATAAGATGGTACATAGTTTGGGGTTCTATTGCATGCCATAAGTGAGTAATAGCTATTTCTCATTTGTAGCTAAATAACAAAAGAAGTAAATGCCAAATATCTTCAAAAGTATTAGAGTTACAGAAATCTTTTCAAATATGTTGTTCATCTACTTTTTGGTAAGCTATCACATAGTAAAGTTTCAGACCTGTTGCACCTTGGATAGCTGAGTAATAGCTACTTTGAAATTCTGACTGTTGAGTAAAGCCATTGTAACTCCAAAACTATTGCAGTTAGAGTGTTTTCCTAAAATATGTTGTTCAGCTACTTTGTCCTTAGCTATAAGATGGTACATAGTTTGGGGTTCTATTGCATGCCATAAGTGAGTAATAGCTATTTTCTCATTTGTAGCTAAATAACAAAAGAAGTAAATGCCAAATATCTTCAAAAGTATTAGAGTTACAGAAATCTTTTCAAATATGTTATTCATCTACTTTTTGGTAAGCTATCACATAATAAAGTTTCAGACCTGTTGCACCTTGGATAGCTGAGTAATAGCTACTTTGAAATTCTGACTGTTGAGTAAAGCCATTGTAACTCCAAACCTATTGCGGTTAGAGTGTTTTCCTAAAATATGTTGTTCAGCTACTTTGTCCTTAGCTATAAGATGGTACATAGTTTGGGGTTCTATTGCATGCCATAAGTGAGTAATAGCTATTTTCTCATTTGTAGCTAAATAACAAAAGAAGTAAATGTCAAATATCTTCAAAAGTATTAAAGTTAGGGAAATATTTTGAAATATGTTGTCCATCTACTTTTTGGTAAGCTATTACATAGTAAAGTTTCAGACCTGTTGAACCTTTGATAGCTGAGTAATAGCTACTTTCAAATTCCGACTGTTGAGTAAAGCCATTGTATCTCCAAAACTATTGCAGTTAGAGTGTTTTCCTAAAATATGTTGTTCAGCTACTTTGTCCTTAGCTATAAGATGGTACATAGTTTGGGGTTCTATTGCATGCCATAAGTGAGTAATAGCTATTTTCTCATTTGTAGCTAAATAACAAAAGAAGTAAATGTCAAATATCTTAAAGTATTAAAGTTAGGGAAATCTTTTCAAATATGTTGTCCATCTACTTTTTGGTAAGCTATCACATAGTAAAGTTTCAGACCTGTTGAATCTTTGATAGCTGAGTAATAGCTACTTTGAAATTCTCATTTGTAGCTAATTGAGAGCTTTCACTTGGTGAAGTTTCAGACCCTTAGCTAATTACTCACCTACTCAAAATGAGTAAATGCGAATTATCTCTAAAAGTATTGCAGATAGCCAATTTTTCTCAACTCATTCACCTACTTTTGGAAGAGCTTTCACATGGTCAAGTTTCAGACCCGTAGCTAATTACTCAAAATGAGTAAATGCTAATTATCTCTAAAAGTATTGCAGATAGCCAATTTTTCTCAAATAACTCATTCACCTACTTTTGGGAGAGCTTTCACTTGGTCAAGTTTCAGACCCATAGCTAATTACTCACCTACTCAAAATGAGTAAATGCGAATTATCTCTAAAAGTATTGCGGATAGCCAATTTTTCTCAAATAACTCATTCACCTACTTTTGAGAGAGCTTTCATTTGGTGAAGTTTCAGACCTGTAGCTAATTATTCACCTACTCAAAATGAGTAAATGCAAATTATCTCTAAAAGTATTGCAGATAGCCAATTTTTCTCAAATAACTCATTCACCTACTTTTGAGAGAGCTTTCACTTGGTGAAGTTTCAGACCTGTAGCTAATTATTCACCTACTCAAAATGAGTAAATGCAAATTATCTCTAAAAGTATTGCAGATAGCCAATTTTTCTCAAATAACTCATTCACCTACTTTTGGAAGAGCTTTCACTTGGTGAAGTTTCAGACCCGTAGCTAATTACTCACCTGCTCAAATTGAGTAAATGTGAATCATCTCTAAAAGTATTGCAGATAGCCAATTTTTCTCGAATAACTCATTCACCTACTTTTGGAAGAGCTTTCACTTGTTCTTAAATAACTCATTCACCTACTTTTGGGAGAGCTTTCACTTGGTGAAGTTTCAGACCCGTAGCTAATTATTCACCTACTCAAAATGAGTAAATGCTAATTATCTCTAAAAGTATTGTGGATATCCAATTTTTATCAAATTACTCGTTCATCTACTTTTGGAAGAGCTTTCACATGGCGAAGTTTCAGACCCGTAGCTAATTATTCACCTACTCAAAATGAGTAAATGATAATTATCTCTAAAAGTATTGCGGATATCCAATTTTTATCAAATAACTCATTCATCTACTTTTGGGAGAGCTTTCACATGGTGAAGTTCCAGACCCGTATCTAATTACTCACCTACTCAAAATGAGTAAATGTGAATTATCCCTAAAAGTATTGGGGATATCCAATTTTTCTTAAATAACTCATTCACCTACTTTTGGAAGAGCTTTCACTTGGTGAAGTTTCAGACCCGTAGCTAATTATTCACCTACTCAAAATGAGTAAATGCTAATTATCTCTAAAAGTATTGCGGATATCCAATTTTTATGAAATAACTTATTCATCTACTTTTGGGAGAGCTTTCACATGGTGAAGTTCCACACCCGTAGCTAATTACTCACCTACTCAAAATGAGTAAATGTGAATTATCCCTAAAAGTATTGGGGATATCCAATTTTTCTTAAATTACTCGTTCATCTACTTTTGGAAGAGCTTTCACTTGGTGAAGTTTCAGACCCGTAGCTAATTATTCACCTACTCAAAATGAGTAAATGCTAATTATCTCTAAAAGTGTTGTGGATATCCAATTTTTATCAAATTACTCGTTCATCTACTTTTGGGAGAGCTTTCACATGGTGAAGTTCCAGACCCGTAGCTAATTATTCACCTACTCAAAATGAGTAAATGATAATTATCTCTAAAAGTATTGCGGATATCTAATTTTTATCAAATAACTCATTCATCTACTTTTGGGAGGGCTTTCACATGGTGAAGTTCCAGACCCGTAGCTAATTACTCACATACTGAAAATGAGTAAATGTGAATTATCTCTAAAAGTATTGCAGATAGCCAATTTTTATCAAATAACTCATTCACCTACTTTTGGGAGGGCTTTCACTTGGTGAATTTTCAGAGCCGTAGCTAATTATTCACCTACTCAAAATGAGTAAATGTGAATTATCTCTAAAAGTATTGCAGATAGCCAATTTTTATCAAATAACTCATTCACCTACTTTTGGGAGAGCTTTCACTTGGTGAATTTTCAGAGCCGTAGCTAATTATTCACCTACTCAAAATGAGTAAATGTGAATTATCTCTAAAAGTATTGTGGATATCCAATTTTTATCAAATAACTCATTCATCTACTTTTGGGAGGGCTTTCACATGGTGAAGTTCCAGACCCGTAGCTAATTACTCACATACTGAAAATGAGTAAATGTGAATTATCTCTAAAAGTATTGCAGATAGCCAATTTTTATCAAATAACTCATTCACCTACTTTTGGGAGAGCTTTCACTTGGTGAATTTTCAGAGCCGTAGCTAATTATTCACCTCCTCAAAATGAGTAAATGCTAATTATCTCTAAAAGTATTGCGGGTATCCAATTTTTATCAAATTACTCGTTCATCTACTTTTGGGAGAGCTTTCACATGGTGAAGTTCCAGACCCGTAGCTAATTACTCACCTAATCAAAATGAGTAAATGTGAATTATCTGTAAAAGTATTGCAGATAGCCAATTTTTCTCAAATAACTCATTCACCTACTTTTGGGAGAGCTTTCACTTGGTGAAGTTTCACACCCGTAGTTAATTATTCACCTACTCAAAATGAGTAAATGCTAATTATCTCTACAAGTATTGCAGATAGCCAGTATTTCTGAAATAACTCATTCACATACATTTTGGAGAGCTTTCAATTAGTGAATTTTCAGATCCGTAGCTAATTACTCACCTACTCAAAATGAGTAACTGCCTATTATCACTAAAAGTATTGCAGATAGCCAATATTTCTCAAATAACTCATTCACCTACATTTTGCAGAGCTTTCACATGCTAAATTTTTTAATGAATTTTTAAAATAATTTTTAATGCATTAAAATTCATGAAATCATGCACTAAATCAATTATAACTTGAAAAGTATTACATTTAGAGCACCTTGTTAAAATATGTTATCTTTAGTACATCTAATTTATATGGCGGGAGATAAATGCATGCGTCAGAATGCTTGTTCAGCTACTTTTAGGTCAGCTATAACATAGTGAAATTATAGACCTATAGCTCATGGCACAACTGAGCAATAGCTATTCTCAGGTACTGACTGTTGAGTAAATCAGCTATAACTTGAAAAATATTGCATTTGGAGTATTTTGTTAAAATATATTGTTCACCTACTTTTGGGTCAGCTATAACATAGTGAAATTACAGACCTATAGCTCATGGCATAGCGGAGCAATAGCTATTTTCAGGTTCTCACTATTGAGTAAATCAGTTGTAGCTTGAAAACTATTGCATTTACAGTAGTTTGCTTAAATATGTTGTTCACCTACTTTTGGGTTAGCTATAACATAGTAAAATTTCAGACATGTAGCTCATTGCATAGCTGAGTAATAGTTCCTTTGAGGTTCTCACTGTTGAGTAAATCAGTTGTAGCTTGAAAACTATTACATTTAGAGTAATTTGTTAAATATGTTATTCACAGAATTTTTGGTCAGCTATAACATAGTGAAATTGCAGACCTCTATGTCATGGCATAGCTGAGCAATAGCTACTTTCAGGTTCTCACTGTTGACTAAATCATTGTATCCACTGGATAGCCGCAGTGTGTAGAGAGAGATTTCACCATTACTGCTCTGATGAAAAAAAATATTATAGCTAGCTTTCTTAAGTTTGCAGTATATATTAATAACCATAAAATGTTGTCTGGGAATATTTTTGGCCTCATTTTGAGAAACAAGATTGCCGCCACAGGTGTTTTTTGTCAGTCATGAAAAGTGCTTATATCTCCCTTATTATTGATCCTAGAGGTTTGGGATGATAAACCAACCTGTAGGAAATTATGGGGTGGGAATCTTTTGGTGTGGTCAGATTTGACCTTCAATGACCCCTTCTTCAAGGTCAAACAAGGATAGCCAAACTTAAAAGTGCTTATAACTCGCTTATTATTGGTCCCAGAGGTTTGGGATGGTAAACAGACAGGAAATCATGGGCTGTGAATCTGTTGATATGGTCCGATTTGACCTTGGAACCCTCCTTCAAGGTCAAATGAGGATAGCGAAAATTGAAAGTGCCTACAACTCGCTTATTATTGGTGACAGAGATTTGGGATGGTAAACCATCCCATAGGAAATCATTGGCTCGGAATCTTTTGGTATGGTCAGATTTGACCTTTGGACCCCTCCTTCAAGGTCAAATGAGGACAGCCAAGCTTAAAAGTGCTTATAACTCATTTATAATTGGTCCTAGAGGTTTGGAATGGTAAACCATAGGAAATCATGGGCTGGGAATGTATTTGTGTGGTTAGATTTGACCTTGGACCCCTTCTTCAAGGTCGAACGAGGATATTGCATTTGTAGTATTTCTTTAAATATGTTTTAACCTATTTTTTACACTTAAACAATTACCTTGTTATTTTCCTTCATAATACCATTTACAGGGCACAACTTTTTTATCCTTTTCTTCTGTCAGCTTCGGAATTTCTTTCGAACTTGCTGTTCAGTTAAAATTTACTGTATTTCTGTACAGCCCTTTTCCTGATAATTATTCTGTCCTCTAATCACCTTCACAAATCAAAAACACTCAGTCAGCTGACACAGTGCCCGTTCACGGGCACTCTCCTCTTGTTGATGAACTATAACATATTGAAGTTTCAGACTGCTGCCCAATATATAAGAATGTAACAGTTACTTTTATTTTTGTCATAGTTGAGTAAATTGCATCTTGAAAAGTTACAGATTTATGGCATTTTCATGAAATAGATTGTCCAGAAATGTTCACAGTCACTTATTGCTTATTTGAATACCCAGGCATCCTGTCACACCCCTACTCTTAATCGCCTCCAACACTAAAGTATATCTAAAGGTGTTGCTTAACATTTCTAATAACTCAGCTGCTTATTTATATGGGTTGAGACAAATGTAACAGTACTGTCACATAGGGGCAGTATATGTTGATCTATACTGTTTCACTTTTTTACAACATTCTTTTTGAAAAAATTATCATTTTTGTAATAGTTTAAATCAGTAAATTTATGATTTGTTGTTATGAAGTTCACTCTATAAGCTAGTGTTCTTGATTTGGAAAATACACTCAAGCACATACATCTTTTTTTTTGCATTTTAGAGGAGAATTTAATAATAATTTAACAATAAATTTGCAGGATACGACTCATTTACTGTCCCAGCCATGATAATATATACTTGTTATACTTTAGTTTGTTATTTTTGGTAAATTAAATTGTTATACTCAGTGGTACATCACTTGCTTTACTCTCCTCACTTGTTGCCTTGTTGCCCTTGGTATTGTATGATTAATAGTAATACATTACGAGACACTTTTTCTTTTTTATATGTGAAGATTATTGTAAAATACTTTTCTGTTTGTCTCAGACATTTGCAGGCATTTTACAAATATGAGTATAATTATCACAAAAAAATGTCTCAAACCATTTTATTGAGCATGAAAAAAGATCCCTTGTAAGTAATAAATTCTGTTATGATGTTTTGTTTCATCTGAATTAAGCATAACATTTCTTTGTGTACATATGTCACATCTTTTCATGGCCTCTTATCATTACGTTTGTTTCATGAGGTCTTATAAGAAATGAATGGGAGTGTTTTTCTCCTATTTGTCATAGTTATTTAATCAAACAGGCATATGTTGACAAGCTTTTAGATTCTGATGGAATAGTCAATACTATTAGTATTAGCTCTGTCATTCCCAAGTGTAAACATTATAGGCTGTAATATAAGTTTAACTTACATACAGATCATATATAATAGTCTTATTGTTCATTATAATCAGGTCATTATTTTCAGCATTGTGCATCAATCAGAATAAGCAAAAAATTATATTTTATATACTGTACAGAAATTTCAGTTTTTTGCAAAATATGTTTGGAAAATACAGAAATTTAACTTTTTGCAAAATATGTTTGGAAAGAACAAACCCCAACTTACTTTGCTTGGTTACAAAAATGCTGGCTCATCTGAGTTTGAATGTTGAAGTTATAAATGCTGGTACACAGAAAACTGATATTAATAGACAAAAATTAAGAGTTTGGGAATAATCAAAGTTTGATCTTAAAGCTCCTTATTAGTTTCTTAGTTTGCACTGTTTTTTAATGTTCTGTTTAATATTAGCATATAAAGTCAAAGTATATATGATTGTTCATTTTATTTTGATGTTTAAAGAGTTTTAGAAGTAAAACTTATTCATGTAATATTTCGCTTGGTGTCACATCTGGTGGACTTAATCAAAATGCAAAATTCAAAACACTTCCCTAGATTGGTAATAGAAGCCTATAATCTTAAGCTCAGATAGAAAAAAAAATTTCATACAAAAATCTGCCGTTTATGATTTATGTACTAATAATGTGTATCACATTTAACCTTTTTGAAATATTTCAAAGCTAATGGTAAGAGATTGATTGATTAATGTTTGTAATTAGAAATTCAAGATTTTTGTGTGCCAGGATAATGAATTCATCCCGGGCACCCTTTAGCCCTGAGGATGTGTTTCTGGACCAACATATTCAGTTTAATTGGTATTTTTTATTACTCATGGAGTATTTTTGTTTAGTCCATACACAAGTGTGGAACACACTCCAGAAAAATGATAATTGGTTTATATGTGTTGCGCGAACTCTTTAATGGATGCTCCCGGCTTGGTACAGTGTTTTGTAAGAAATTAATTTTGGAGTTTTATGCAGAGGTTTTTATTGTTATCTGACATTTCTTGGATTTGAGTTGCCTATATAAAAAAGTGCAGTTAATGTAAAGAAGCTATTCCAAATAAACTGTCTACCAAAAGAATAATATTATTTTACTACTCTGTATACTCAAAAAGGGGGTCGTAAGCATCATGTACATTGAATATTCATACAGACTGAAATTTGGAAGTAATGACTGCTTTAATTATATCATGTCACTTTATATAACATGCCGAACAGGATAAATGCAGAACAAGTTATTGATATCACCCATACTTCTTATACTGAATAGGTGCAAGTCAGTGAGTCAGAGCCTCATGTAGGATATATTGATAAATACAGATAACATGGATGTAGAATGAGAATTTGAAGTGATGGTGTGACTCCAACAGAACTTGGAGTTTGATGTTCAGCTTGAGACAGGGTTGTTAAGAAAGAAATGTGAATTAGCCTCTGAGGAAACCTCTTCTATTTCTTTGACCTGTGGGAAATTCAGTCAATATTTGTGATGTTTAAGACTACATTAAGCCTTTCATCTGCCCTAAATAACAGTTATCATAAGTTTCAATTATTTTGTCTTACTTAAAATGGTGCCCCGTAAGTGCAGTTCCACAGTGACACATTTTTTCATTAAGTGGCACATTTTACATTTCTTGGCCTTGTAGCACTAGTACACAAACTTAGAATGGATGCAGAGCGAGAGATTGAGTTGCTGATGTCTGATAACGAGGTTAGTGAGTACAGTCTGGTACCACTGTCTGATATTGAGGAAGAACCTTCAGGTTATGAGGAGTCATCCGATGTCATCAGTATCAGCAGCTATTGCAGTGAATTAATTGGTCATAGAGATGAAATGTTGAGTGATGGGAGACTAGTTGTGGGACGATGGAAAACACATGATGTGGCACAGACAGACAGCAGTAATACAGATGATTTTAGCACTCATAGTCAACAACTGTTTAGAAACTTCACACAGAACAAAGAAGTAACTGAAAATATGTCTTGCAAAAACTTAAGTGATAGAAATTACTACAACAGCCATGGTGGTCAGGAGTTTTGGGATTTCAGATGGAATGGAGGAAATCCTAAATCCAGGGATTGCATCTTGGACTATGGAAGTCTAAAAGATTTGTGCAAGACGCTAAAGAATTATGACCCGATTAATGAAGATAAAATGGTGAGAAATGGCGTCATTTGGCAAAAGTGTTGTAATATACAAAACCTAAACAGTCCGAGTAAAGAATCCTGCAAGTGTAACAGGCTGGTTAGTGGAAAAACAGTGAGCAATGGTATCTTGCATAAAGAATATAGAAGTGGTCTGGATTTGGGTTTTCAAAATACAAATATACTTAAAGTTAAAGGGCAGACTGTTGGAGAAGAAGTCAGGAATAGTTTATTGTCATCAGGGCATAACAGTAAAGACACAGATCTCAACATGGGGAAGAGAAGTCGATCTAGGAAAGTGAGGGATGCACCAGACAAAAGGCATGGCTATAATCTGCGTGTTTTCAGTGAACGTTTACATAATAACAAGCATATGGAGTGTGATAGCCACCATAATAATATAAGATCATTAATACCAGTGTTACAACATGATGATTCAGAAAGCAGGCAGAAAGAAATGTCCAGGCCAACATGCTCTGGCAATGACTTGCAAGGAAAGCAGAGCTATAAACCCTTGTTTGAAGAAGTAAAAGAAGAAATTGAAAAGGGCAAAATTTGTGATTTGTGGAGTAATCATTGTATTGAAGCATTCAGTATTCGGGACAGTAAATCTTTTGGAAAAGTGACAGATGGAATACAGGGAGAAAAGCAGGTTCTAAAGAGAAAGAAGAACAGTTCTGATAGTGTTAATGACCCAAAAAAACTACAACACCATCAGGGAAAGGATATGGAAGATACTGATGATGAACCTGCAGCCAGAAGTATTAAAGGATCTATTAGTCATCTTGATACAGAACTATCTTGTGGGAAATTAAAACTAAACATTAGTGATAAACTTGATCAAGGGAGTAATAATAACAATATATCAACTGTTAATCCTCAGTTATGGGATGGAACAACATCAGGTAAAATGGACATGATGTACAAACACAAACGTCATTCAGTGCAGAATGGAAGCTCGCATTGTGCAGCAGCAGAAAGACAGAGTTTACATCAAAATAAAAGTCAAGACCCATATCAGAGTTTGTATTCAGGTGGAACATGGCAAGATGTATTTCTGGCAGGTAATCATTTGTGGTGTATTCATGATTACAGAGATTTTCCTTATCATGGCACAAACTCAGTCCAATGCATACACTTCCTGACGTGGATGTAATTGTATCCAATTTTTGGTTTAACATTCACTATGCCGCCACCATCGCACGTAGAGAGATTTGTGGCGTTAACGCTCTCAGAGGAAAACTACACCAGCAACTACACCAAATTTGCAGGATATCGTTATTGGGAGGTAAGCTTCTCTGGGACTGAAATTCCCAGTCCCCATTCTGAAAAACAAGATGGCCGCTGCAGGCATTTCTTTGAAAATTAACTTTTTCTAATGGCTGGTTCTCATAGGTAGAAGGTTGAATCTCTTCATAGGTGATATGTATAACAGATATACATGTCCTCTACAACCTTGCAGACATTTGACCTTGAATCTCTTAATTCAAGGTCATCCACAGAGTGCCAAAGTACCCCATGTAGCGGACTTTAAAAGTGCCTATATCTCCCTTATTATTGGTCCTAGAGGTTTGCAATGTGAAACCAACCTATAGGAAATCATGGACTGGGAATCTTCTGATGTGGTCACATTTGGTCTTGGACCCCTCTTTCAAGGTCAAACGAGGACAGCCAAACTTAAAAGTGCTTATAACTTGCTTATTATTGGTCCTAGAGGTTTGCAATGTGAAACCAACTTATAGGAAATCATTGGCTGGGAATCTTCTGATGTGGTTAGATTTGACCTTGGACCCCTCCTTCAAGGTCAAATGAGGACATCCAAACTTAAGAGTGCTTATAACTTGCTCATTATTGATCCTAGAGGCTTGCAATGTGAAACCAACTTGTAGGATATCATGGGCTGGGAATCTTCTCATGTCAGATTTGACCTTTGGCCCCTCTTTCAAGGTGAAATGATGGTTCATTGGCTTTGGTGAGTTGTCTTTCCAGTGGATATAAATTTGCATCGGTTCTCCGATGTGTATGTCTAGTTTATTTTTTTTTAAATTTACTCTCTCAACAGATTCAAGGTTGCAAATATGAACTTTTATTGCGTAAATACATCGTACCCAATGGACAATTGCTATACCGGTCGGTAAGACCGGTCTCGCCATATGACAGAAAAAAGCTGTCCTGTTTTATCTACCAGCAGGACCGGTCTGGTACTGTGCATTTGCTAGGTAAAACATTGTACTTCCTGCCTTACTAGACAGCATGACTTCACAGGATTGTTTTCGTTGGCTAGACAATGTGACGTCATATCATCTTTTTCCCTCGTTGCATTTACTGTTCAGACGTGTTTTGAATAAATCTTAAGTTCTCTGGATATTTCCACTATTTTATAAATAATACAAGTTTTGGGAATAATTTATATGTATAGAAGCACATTTTATCTTCTGTTGGCCAGCATTGCGAATCGTGTTGATATATCGAGGTGAATCTTGACCTTACGGCTGTAATGTATTTGTTGAGAAAGGCATCAGTACTGTTACATAAAGACCTTTTAAAATTAGTTTCCTTCATATCTTCTCCCTAGTCAATTCAACTCCCTGTGGATCCTAGGGCAGCTAGGATGAGACGAACTTAGAAGGTTCTACAAATAGAGAGTTTCCTTCATTTCTACAGACAATACATCGTCTTACAACTCAGAACAGTCCGAGGCGTTTCCTGCCCAAAAGTCAAGATCCAAGAAACACTCGGACAAAAAGAAACATAAGTCTTGGCCTAAATATGTGACATCCTTGTCCTCTACAATACACTGAGGACAGATTTTGAAACTCCCTGACCCCAGGGCCAGTATCCAGTGTCCTCTGCCACAGTGTGGTGTCTAAATGACATGGCCAGTCAATAGGAACCTAGGCCAAAGGGCCCTTCAGCTATGCTCCCAGTCAGCCCTACCCTCAAAGAAGCCTTAGACAAGTTCAAACAGGACTTCCAGGCTGCCAATTTATCTGAGGGTAAATTCATTAAACCCCCTCCCTCCACTGCCAAGTGGTATAAATTGGGTCAATCTTGTTTTGAGGACAAGAATTGAACACTGATTTTGCAAAAATCTGTATCTCTCTTAGACCCTCTGGAGCACCCATGGACAAGGTCCCTCTACCGATAGTCAAAGAGTTTGAGCACCAGGCCAGCCAAAATCTGTGTACCCTTAATTTTTTGGCTGCCTTTACCCGGGTGATATCTGAATGCAACCTGACATGGAAAACTGTCAAGACAGTATTAAGACTACTGTCAAACAAATCAAAAATCACATTCAAAAAGGGTGCCAATCCTGATAAAGCAGCCAGAAATGGTTATGAAAAGACCTGCAAATATCTGGATATCCTGAATAAAAGGATTCTTATTCAACAGAGAGCCCTAGTCTGTCAAAGTAAGGCTTCATTCCACATTCTCCAGAGAGAGATGTATTTTATGGGCAGTTCAGTACTCATTAGGTGTGAGGCTGAAATGACCCATCTTGAACCTCAGTTGGGAGATACCAGATGTCAGGAACTTAGGAGCTCCCCATTTTGTCCCACTCCTTTGTTCCGTTCTCAATTGGTCAAGGAAGGAGAAGAGTTCCTCCTTAATAAAGGCACGTCTAAAAACACTCAGGGTTTTAGACCTTATCAAAACCAGCCCTTTTGTGGTCCACACCACAACAAAAAAGAGGCTTTTACAGGAAACGCCCCTATGTGGGTCAGTCCACTCCAAGCAGTAACCAATCGTTTTATTCAGGCGGGGGAAACTGAGTAACAGGGGCTCCAGAGTTCGTTTTTGACCTCACACAAAGTTACGAGGGCGTGGAAACCCCTCCTCCCAATGACTCCTTAGCCTCACTCAGTCCACCAGTAGGAGGTCGCCTAGCCATGGCCCTACAAGTTTTTACAGTGATTGTAAAGGAAGTGAAGCTGATTGCCCTCATGAGGGGAGTCAGACATCACCAATACCTGGATGATTGACTTATAAGGGCCCCATCCCAGGAGGAGGCACAAGTGAACACTCAGACCGTGGTGACCTGGTAGTCCTTAGGGTGAATAATCAATCAAGAAGTCCAACCTCAAACCCACTCAAGTGTTTTCTATCGTGGGCTACTAATACCACCTAGATTCAGACCTTGTAAAACCCACTCAAGAGAGATGGCTCAAACTTCAGGATTTGATCCTACGCATGTTTTATCCTAACATGTTGTGACTGCAAGATGTTAGATGTCGCTAATTGGGTTGATTGTCACAGCGAAGAAGATGGTCCCGGAGGGACTCCTTCAAGGAGCACATGAGATATCCTCAGTCATTGGACAGCCTCCTTTCTTGGTCAGAGACCATTTCAGCTCACCTAGAGTGGTGGCAAAACTCTGTCAACATGATGAAGGGTGCAGACCTTCACCCCAAAGACCACAATATCCAAATCTTTACAGACTCCTCAAATGAAGGTTGGAGCACTCACTTAGAGCAAGTCTCTACAAAAGGTCTGTGATCAGACAGGGAAAATAAGCTACACATAATTGGTCTAGAGTTGAAGACAGTCTCTGGTTTTGAAAAGGTTCAAGCACCAGTATCAAAATCAAACAATGTTGGTTACTACGGACAACTCGACAGTAGTAGCCTACATAAACAAACAAGTAGGAACCCACTCACCTGTGATGTGTGCTCTCCTGTGGAAAATCATGACCTGGTGCCATCATTACAAGATAATATTAAAAGCCAGACACATTCCAGGGTGCCTGAATATGATGGCCGACCTACTGTCCAGGTCAAACCAAGTCCAGTCAACAGAATGGTCACTGCATCCGCAGGTGTTCAAACAGATCTGTCACAAGTGGTTCACCCCTCATGTAGATCTATTTGCCACTCATCTGAACCACAAACTTCCACTGTACGTGTCTCCAGTCCCAGACCAGAATGCTTGGGACATAGATGCTCTGAACATAAACTGGTCAGGTCTCACTGCTTATGCTTACCCTCCCATGGCTCTCCTTCACAGGGTGATCCAAAAAATCAGGCAATACAATTGCCTCACCATTCAAATAGCCCCAGGCTAGCCAGGGATACCCTAGTTTTGGGACCTAGTGCAGCTCTCAACAGAGATCCCACTCCAGTAACCAGTGTCAACAACACTTCTCAAACAGTCCCACAACCAAGTGTTTCACAACAATCCACAACATCTGAACCTCCACGTCTTGTGCCTAGGAGTTGACTGCTCCAAGAACAAGGCTTCTCTGTGGAAGTGGCAGAGAGAATTGCTGCCCCTCAACAAGGTCATCAACAAGGACCATCTACAAGTCAAAGTGGGCCATATTTAAAAAATGGTGCACAGAAAATTTGGTGGATTTCTCCATTCCCTTTGTGAAACAAGTCTCAGACTTTTTTTTTTTTTCAATATTTTTTTTATTACTTCAGAAGTTAACATATTTTAAACAATGAAGAAAAAGAGGAGTATATAACATATAACATAATACAGAACATTCTCCGATACACAAATAAAGCAGCCAATCAAATGAAAGAGCAAACAAATCTGCATTCAAAATTACAGGATTCACACAAGGCAGCGGTACTAAAAAAGGAATGTTACAGGGCCAAAACAAAAGTGAATATTTTAACTTTTTGTAAAGTTTTAGATTAACCCCAAACTGGTGTCATAAGTAACATTATAAGCCACTGAATAGTTCTTTCCAAAACACCCATTTTAAAAAAAATAATTGTTCTTGACCATTTATATTTGCAAGAGACTCTTGTTCTTCAAATTTTTCTTTTGCTATTTGTTGTAGTCTGAAAATATTAATTCTCTCTTTATTTCTGACACAAGAAAAAATATACTCCCTAGCTATCATCAGGATAAAGTTTAATGGCCAAAAATGCTCATTCTGCACATGATATCCTAAAAGTTTTGTAGCAGTATCCAGTTCAACATTCACTGACAATTTATTTTCAATCCAACTTAGGATGTTTATCCACAATTCTTTTACGTTTTAAAAACACTCAGTGAATATATGAACAATTGTCTCACTTTCACTTCCACATAAGCCACACAAATTTAAGTCAGCAATTTTGATCTTGTACAGATAGCTTCTAGTTCCCAGTATTCTAAATAGTACTCTGTATTGAAGCCATGTAAGTGAATTTTCTTTTATAGTCCAAAAACAAACTTTGTAGTAGATATTCCAATTATCATTATCAATAAGGTAATTTAATAAGGAATTCCATTTCACTTCGTGAGTGGGAAATTCTCTCTGATGTTCAACCTGTATTAAACTCCTATAAAATGAATTACTTTTGGTTTTTGTGCCAAATAAAATATTTGCATGAAAAGGAAGGTATGGCCTAACTTGCAATAATTTGCATTGCAAATTCAAATTTTTATATTTCTTTATGAAAGCTGATACATTTGATCTAACAGTATAGTAGTTCAAAAGGTTTATATATAAATTAAAACAGTGTCTTAGAACACTAATTGACAATAATTTTCCATCAGATTCAACAACATCTCCTACAGTTAATATCCCTTTTTGATACCAATTGGAGTAAAACATATCTTTTGATATATGACTGTTATACCACAGACAACTGTCTGCAAAAATGAGCCCAATATTGAAACACTGTTTTCCAGAAGGGATTGGTTTCTTTATTGATAGAATCGAGCCATTCTCCACCTAGTGTTATTACATTTAAAATCTTTGGGTATTTTGCAGCCAAAATGGGACACCAAGCATTGTCATCACTATTTACTATCCATTTTATCCAGGAGAGTTTTTGAGCCATTTCAAAATGAAAAACATTCACCATATTCAAACCACCAGATTTATAAGGCTTTGTTACTAGGTTCCTCATTATTTTGTCAGGTTTTCCATTCCACAGGTAGAAAAAAAATGTTTTGTTGCAAATATATGGTTGAATTTTGGTAGTGCCAAGGATTTAATTACAGTTATACGCCCAATTGGGGTTAATTTTCTGGATTTCCAATTATTGAAGAGTTTGTTAATTTGTAATATAGAATTTCTGTAATTAATTTCTGGCATTTCTTCCAGATTTGTACTGAATTTAACACCAAGCAAAGTAAAATTTCTTTCATCCCAAGTTAATCTAACGTTAACTTTTCATTTGTCTTTGGAATGTCTCTTGCAACCAATCCATATAACCTTCGTCTTCTCCACATTCATTTTTAGCCCTGAGTAAGATCCAAATATTTCCAGTAAATTTAAGACAGCCTGCAAAGAACACATGCTACCATCAAGAAAGAGTGTTGTGTCGTCTGCAAACTGAACTATTTTGAAATGAGATTTTCCTATTTTGACTCCTTGAATACTAGTCATTTTCAACCAGAAGCTTTAAAATTTCAGCAGCAAGAATGAATAGATATGCTGAGATAGGGTCACCCTGTCTACAACCACGGCCTATATGTATTGGGTTTGATAATTTACCACACTGTAGTACATATGCGTTTATATTATTATTAAAAAGTTTAATCCATTTTATAAATTTATTGTCAAATCCAAAGAATGATAGTACATTATATAAAAAGTGCCAAGATATCGAATCAAAAGCTTTTTCAAAATCGATTAGCATCCCTGGAATGTTGTACATTTCTGTATAGTGCATTAAGTCATATACCAGTCGTGTAGTTTCCCCAATATAGCGTCCACTAAGGAATCCAGTTTGACTTCTACTAATAATTTTGTCTAAGTGTGGCTTTATTCTTTCAGCTATAACTGATGATGCCATTTTATATACCACACATAGTAATGAGATAGGTTGCCAATTTTTCAAATTTGTTCTATCTTTGTTACCTTTTGGTAAACAGGAAAGAATACTCTGCCTTAAAGATGTAGATAGTATTCCTTTTTCATAACGTGAGTTAATGCTGTTCGAGATATAATACTTGATTTTGCACCAGAATACTTTCATTTTTCATTTTTATGTCAGCTGACTTGTCAGTCAGCTGACATTATGTCATCACTCTGCGGCGTGGGCGTACGCGTCCGCGTGAACAACTTCTTCTCCAAAACTACAAGGCCTAGAGACATGCTGTTTTTTTTAAAAGATACCTTATCTATCGAGGATGAAAAATTGTTCAAGGCATGCAAATCTGTCTGTTCGTCTGTTTGCTAGAGACATTACAAGGGGGGTACCCCCACCAAAAGTGTGAAAATTTCAACTTTTTATCACAATTTTCTCAGTGACTATTGCAGGGATTTCTCTCATATCTTGCATATGTGTACTAGGCCAGAGGTAGATTCTCTTGTGTGAGTATGAGACCTGGATCTCTCTTACTTTTTTTTAAATAAATTTTTTTAATAATTTTTTATGCATTAAAATTCATGAAATCATGCACTAAATCACTTATAACTTCAAAAGTGTTGCATTTACAGCATTTTGTGAAAATATGTTGTTCAGCTACTTTTTTCATAGCTACAATATGGTGAGTAAGTTGGGTGTCTGTCTCAATAGCTAAGTGAGTAATAGCTACTTTTGGGCTTTTCAGTAACTTCCATTATGAGTAAAATCACTTGTAACTTAAAAACTATTGCATTTAGAGAATTTCGTATAAATATGTTATTCAGCTACTTTTGGGCCAGCTATAACATAGTGAAATTTCAGACCTGTAGCTCATGGCATAGCTGAGTAATAGCTACTTTTAGGTTATCACTGTTGAGTAAATCGCTTATAACTTGAAAACTATTGCATTTAGAGAATTTCGTATAAATATGTTATTCAGCTACTTTTGGGTCAGCTATAACATAGTAAAATTTCAGTCCTGTAGCTCATGGCATAGCTGAGTAATAGCTACTTTTAGGTTATCACTGTTGAGTAAATCACTTATAACTTGAAAAGTGTTGCATTTAGAGCATTTTGTTAAAATATGTTATTCAGCTACTTTTTTCATAGCTACAATATGGTGAGTAAGTTGGGTGTCTGTCTCAATAGCTAAGTGAGTAATAGCTACTTTTGGGCTTTTCAGTAACTTCCATCATGAGTAAAATCACTTGTAACTTAAAAACTATTGCATTTAGAGAATTTCGTATAAATATGTTATTCAGCTACTTTTGGGCCAGCTATAACATAGTAAAATTTCAGACCTGTAGCTCATGGCATAGCTGAGTAATAGCTACTTTTAGGTTATCACTGTTGAGTAAATCACTTATAACTTGAAAACTATTGCATTTAGAGTATTTTGTTTCAATATGTTATTCACCTATTTTGGGGTCAGCTATAACATAGTGAAGTTTCAGACCTGTGGCTCATTTCATAGCTGAGTAATAGCTACTTTGAAGTTCTCACTGTTGACTAAATCAGTTATAATTGGAAAACTATTGCATTTACAGAAATTTGTGCAAATATGTTATTCAGCTACTTTTGGGTCAGCTATAACATAGTGAAATTATAGACCTATAGCTCATGGCACAACTGAGCAATAGCTATTCTCAGGTACTGAGAGTAAATCAGCTATAACTTGAAAAATATTGCATTTGGAGTATTTTGTTAAAATATATTGTTCACCTACTTTTGGGTCAGCTATAACATAGTGAAATTACAGACCTATAGCTCATGGCATAGCTGAGTAATAGCTACTTTTAGGTTATCACTGTTGAGTAAATCGCTTATAACTTGAAAACTATTGCATTTAGAGAATTTCATATAAATATGTTATTCAGCTACTTTTGGGTCAGCTATAACATAGTAAAATTTCAGACCTGTAGCTCATGGCATAGCTGAGTAATAGCTACTTTTAGGTTATCACTGTTGAGTAAATCACTTATAACTTGAAAAGTGTTGCATTTAGAGCATTTTGTTAAAATATGTTATTCAGCTACTTTTTTCATAGCTACAATATGGTGAGTAAGTTGGGTGTCTGTCTCAATAGCTAAGTGAGTAATAGCTACTTTTGGGCTTTTCAGTAACTTCCATCATGAGTAAAATCACTTGTAACTTAAAAACTATTGCATTTAGAGAATTTCGTATAAATATGTTATTCAGCTACTTTTGGGCCAGCTATAACATAGTAAAATTTCAGACCTGTAGCTCATGGCATAGCTGAGTAATAGCTACTTTTAGGTTATCACTGTTGAGTAAATCACTTATAACTTGAAAACTATTGCATTTAGAGTATTTTGTTGCAATATATTATTCACCTATTTTGGGGTCAGCTATAACATAGTGAAGTTTCAGACCTGTGGCTCATTTCATAGCTGAGTAATAGCTACTTTGAAGTTCTCACTGTTGAGTAAATCAGTTATAATTGGAAAACTATTGCATTTACAGAAATTTGTGCAAGTATGTTATTCAGCTACTTTTGGGTCAGCTATAACATAGTGAAATTATAGACCTATAGCTCATGGCACAACTGAGCAATAGCTATTCTCAGGTACTGACTGTTGAGTAAATCAGCTATAACTTGAAAAATATTGCATTTGGAGTATTTTGTTAAAATATATTGTTCACCTACTTTTGGGTCAGCTATAACATAGTGAAATTACAGACCTATAGCTCATGGCATAGCTGAGTAATAGCTACTTTTAGGTTATCACTGTTGAGTAAATCGCTTATAACTTGAAAACTATTGCATTTAGAGAATTTCGTATAAATATGTTATTCAGCTACTTTTGGGTCAGCTATAACATAGTAAAATTTCAGACCTGTAGCTCATGGCATAGCTGAGTAATAGCTACTTTTAGGTTATCACTGTTGAGTAAATCACTTATAACTTGAAAAGTGTTGCATTTAGACCATTTTGTTAAAATATGTTATTCAGCTACTTTTTTCATAGCTACAATATGGTGAGTAAGTTGGGTGTCTGTCTCAATAGCTAAGTGAGTAATAGCTACTTTTGGGCTTTTCAGTAACTTCCATCATGAGTAAAATCACTTGTAACTTAAAAACTATTGCATTTAGAGAATTTCGTATAAATATGTTATTCAGCTACTTTTGGGCCAGCTATAACAAAGTAAAATATCAGACCTGTAGCTCATGGCATAGCTGAGTAATAGCTACTTTTAGGTTATCACTGTTGAGTAAATCACTTATAACTTGAAAACTATTGCATTTAGAGTATTTTGTTTCAATATGTTATTCACCTATTTTGGGGTCAGCTATAACATAGTGAAGTTTCAGACCTGTGGCTCATTTCATAGCTGAGTAATAGCTACTTTGAAGTTCTCACTGTTGAGTAAATCAGTTATAATTGGAAAACTATTGCATTTACAGAAATTTGTGCAAATATGTTATTCAGCTACTTTTGGGTCAGCTATAACATAGTGAAATTATAGACCTATAGCTCATGGCACAACTGAGCAATAGCTATTCTCAGGTACTGACTGTTGAGTAAATCAGCTATAACTTGAAAAATATTGCATTTGGAGTATTTTGTTAAAATATATTGTTCACCTACTTTTGGGTCAGCTATAACATAGTGAAATTACAGACCTATAGCTCATGGCATAGCTGAGCAATAGCTATTTTCAGGTTCTCACTATTGAGTAAATCAGTTGTAGCTTGAAAACTATTGCATTTACAGTAGTTTGCTTAAATATGTTGTTCACCTACTTTTGGGTTAGCTATAACATAGTAAAATTTCAGACATGTAGCTCATTGCATAGCTGAGTAATAGTTCCTTTGAGGTTCTCACTGTTGAGTGAATCAGTTGTAACTTGAAAACTATTACATTTAGAGTAATTTGTTAAATATGTTATTCACAGAATTTTTGGTCAGCTATAACATAGTGAAATTGCAGACCTCTATGTCATGGCATAGCTGAGCAATAGCTACTTTCAGGTTCTCACTGTTGAGTAAATCATTGTATCCACTGGATAGCCGCAGTGTGTAGAGAGAGATTTCACCATTACTGCTCTGATGAAAAAAAATATTATAGCTAGCTTTCTTAAGTTTGCAGTATATATTAATAACCATAAAATGTTGTCTGGGAATATTTTTGGCCTCATTTTGAGAAACAAGATGGCCGCCACAGGTGTTTTAAGGTCAAACAAGGATAGCCAAACTTAAAAGTGCTTATAACTCGCTTATTATTGGTCCCAGAGGTTTGGGATGGTAAACAGACAGGAAATCATGGGCTGTGAATCTGTTGATATGGTCCGATTTGACCTTGGAACCCTCCTTCAAGGTCAAATGAGGATAGCGAAAATTGAAAGTGCCTACAACTCGCTTATTATTGGTGACAGAGATTTGGGATGGTAAACCATCCCATAGGAAATCATTGGCTCGGAATCTTTTGGTATGGTCAGATTTGACCTTTGGACCCCTCCTTCAAGGTCAAATGAGGACAGCCAAGCTTAAAAGTGCTTATAACTCATTTATAATTGGTCCTAGAGGTTTGGAATGGTAAACCATAGGAAATCATGGGCTGGGAATGTATTTGTGTGGTTAGATTTGACCTTGGACCCCTTCTTCAAGGTCGAACGAGGATATTGCATTTGTAGTATTTCTTTAAATATGTTTTAACCTATTTTTTACACTTAAACAATTACCTTGTTATTTTCCTTCATAATACCATTTACAGGGCACAACTTTTTTATCCTTTTCTTCTGTCAGCTTCGGAATTTCTTTCGAACTTGCTGTTCAGTTACCATTTACTGTATTTCTGTACAGCCCTTTTCCTGATAATTATTCTGTCCTCTAATCACCTTCACAAATCAAAAACACTCAGTCAGCTGACACAGTGCCCGTTCACGGGCACTCTCCTCTTGTTTTCAAAACTTGTCCTAATTCCTCTAGTGTAATAGGTGTACCTAGATTTGTTTCACAAATTTTATATAATGTATCACGTTGACAACGAAATGTCTCATCGAGATCAACATTGTTCAAGTATTCATCGTTCTTGTCTTTTAGTAGTTGTCCCTATAGTACCAGGCATAGTCACCCAGATCGTCAATACCTTACAGTTCCTCCTTTCCATTCATCAGTCTTTAAGTCAGCCAAACATTTTGGCCATAGTTTTGCCTTTGATGCTCCTAAGATCTGGAATGACCTCCCTCAAGATGTTCGCAGTGCAACATCAGTTGCCTCCTTCAGAAAGAAGCTTAAAACTTACCTGTTTGCAAAAGCCTACCCACCATAGCCTCTCCCGTCACATCTGTGTCTCCTTGGTACGACCTGGCTATGTCCCTTGATTAACGATAACTGCCTTGCTTTATGTTTAGATGCGCCTTAGAGTCCATCAGTGATGGAGATTAAGCGCTATAAAAGTCCACATTAGATTAGATAGATTAGATTAGATCATCCTGGCTTTTGAATAAGTTATTGTAAAAATTTTTAATCTGAGCCATAATTTGTGTTTGGTCAACTAGTGTGGTTCCATCATGCAAGTTCAGTTTCCTGATAGTTTTTTCAACATAATTTTTATGTTCTAACTTACAAAAGAAATTTGTTGTTTTTTCCCCCTCACTGAGCCATTGTAATCTTGCCCTTGTAATTTGACCTTTGATCTCTTCTTTCCGTAATATTTCCAGTTGTTGCTTTTTATCTTCCAATAGATCACTGCCCATTGCACAGAAGTCCTTCAATCTTTCCTTCCAATTTTTCCTTTTCTTCATGTCTCAGATTTTTTCATGTACCTTTAACAAGATCTAAACAGGCGCCCTGCGACCATTGATGGTTATAGGATGGCCATTGTTGAAACCTTGGGTCCAGCAGGTCGCCATATTTGTCATAGCTCCAACCTTAACAGGTTACTGTCTAGCTTTCACAGGGATCATTCCAAAAATTCCAGGAATCTGCCAAAGTGGAACCTTTCTGTTGTACTTAAGGAACTCACAAAAGCACCCTTTGAGCCTATGAAAGACAGACATCAAACAACTTACCCTCAAAACTGCTTTTTGCTAGCTTTGGCCTCCACAAGTGCCGCAGTGAAATTCATGCCTGGGATGCAAAAAAAGTGTCAAATTGGCCAATGGGAAAAGGTAGCTCTTTTCCCCTCTTCAGATTTCAGAGTGAAAAACCAACTAGCAAGAAAATGTTCTCAAAGTGTATCTCCAGTGACTATTCCTGCTTTGACTACCATCGTGGATAGAAAGTTCCAAGAAGACAGGACCCTGTGTCCGGTACAGGCCCTGCGGTACTACCTGGATCGAACCAAAGACCTGAGAGGGTCTCGATCCCTCCTCTTTATTTCCTTCAAGAAAGGACATACCTCAGAAATCAGACTGGCTACTCTCTCCTTGGTTTAAACAAACTATCTTACTATGTTACAAACAAGCAGATCAACATTCCTTGGACTTGGTCCAAGTTAAGCTCATGACATTAGGGCTTCACGACCTCTAAGGCCTTTTATGGTGGGGTTTCGGTGGACAAAATCATGCTAGCTTGTCACGGGGAAGCTCACAACACATTTACAAATTTTTACCTAAAAGACTTCACGTGGTCAGAAAACGACAACAATATGTATCTGGGTTCAGTAGTGGCAGCTGAACAAGTCCTAGACCCCTCCCCTCAGACTAGTCATCCTTAAAAGGAAAGAAGGAGGGGGGGCACATCCGCTGCGACCGAGTCTTCAGGAGTCTAAATCCCAGGGTCTGGGTATATGGATACCTCCTCAGGATGTCTAGTAAGGCCTTTTAACTTTCATTTTTTGAAAACCAGTATTAACATGTATAAGGTATTATGTGTTTCTTGAGGTGACCCCATAATCTCATTATTAGTCTTCATCTTATCATTAGTTGTAAATTAATGAGTTTTTAAGCCAAGGGCTTGTCATCATTAGTAGTGAAGCCCTTGTGGTTATTTACCAAAAAAAGTGAGCTTGGCTGCACTTCTTCCTTCAAAAATCCAGATATCCAGACAGAATCCGTACTGTTTTTTCATTTAAATTTTCCAGTTTTTTTGCTTCTTGCAGGCCCAGTTTTCGTAACCGGGGCACTGTAATTGGGACTCAGACTGGTAATTTTTAACATACATTCTAACTTAATTTAAAATCCAAGAAAAATTGACAAAATACCTCCAGTCTCAGCTGTAATCCAGCCGCCTAGCGGTTGGATGCAGCATTCAGTTCCACATGGTAAGCTATTGTAGTGCAATAAAATTGAAAATTTTAATTACTTAGATGTAGCTTTTACAAGCTACAAGCTTACCATGTGGAACTGAAGAGTGTCCACCCCTGCCTTCCCACTGTATTACAGCTGGGGGGTACGGCAAAAGTTCTAACTCGAAGAAGGAAGTCTTGCGGTATTTCACTACATGTTTCACCTTCACTATTGAAGGCATCGGGCCAGTGTTATGCGTCTATTTTTCTTGGACGTTAGGCAAATTTCATGAAAATTCGATCCCAATTCTCAGGGTCGAGTGCTCGTGTATATACAACAACCTATAGAACTGGTTACGTTTTTATTACGCTACAATAGCTTACCATGTGGGACTCAATGCTGTTCTCGGATGGCCACAGGGCATCATGGCCAACGTCCTAAGAAAAATAGACATTTACAGTTGGCCGTAGCCTCTCGTTGTCGTCACGTGATAACTTCTGACCAATCGCCCTACTTTCTCGTTGGCCACGTTGAACTGGTAGCTGTTTGTAAATATACAGACATTTTCATTTATTTCTCAGCTTTTACGTATTGTTGGAGGTTCTTTTTTAACTATTTCTTTTATTATATAACATGGATCATTCTGTAAAATTTTTATTTTGACAGGATAAGTATATTCCTTGTTTGCCCTTGGTTCAGGCCCTTTATTTTCTACGTCGTTTGTTGCGTTTAAAATGTCCATTCATCAAACCAATAAAGACAAACCGAGAGCACAAAAATACCGCCATTTTTGTTTTTCCTTTAATTTACACAACTATTGCCCTACTTGTAGCTGGCAAGGGTGATGATCCCTGTGTCACCTTTGAAGCGCCCTGTGATATCTGTGCATCTTTTACAGATGACCAAATGAAAAAAATTCAGCACAGGAAACGCTACTTAAAGAAACAAAAGGCGGACACTAATACAAAAGATGATGAACTTGGGCGAAGGCGACGGGGATTCTTTCACTGGTTCAAATGCAGACCATGAGAGTGCTGCTGACAAACTTTTTACCTCAACCCCCCGTCCTCAGCCCCTACCCTTCAGTTCTTTATCACTTAAAACACCAGCCAAATCTGTCCCACCCACCCCAGGTACTGCCTTGCAACAAAAAATTGAAACAAATCTAGAAAAATCCCTGGGAAATTCTTTAAATATTCATTTACAGCAACAAATGGGTTCCTTCCAGGCATCCATGTTGGAAGCTTTTCAGTCGCTCCGAGAGGAGTTGACTGCTAAAAAGCAAACAGAGGTGGATCAGACCTCGTTTCCTGCTTCCAAACCTGGTACATCCAGTACTGCTGTCAATCTGGACCTACCCCCTCCGAGACATAGAACTAACATTCAAACCGATATGGATGTGGACTACGATCCAGCTCTCCCTCCTCGTCTCGTATCTGACCCTCATGATACATTGGATCAGTATGTTGCTACATCTGAGTTACCTCCGGAGAAGGTCTCAGATAAACCCAAAAAGCATAGCCACTCTCGCAGTAGGCATGAAATTGAGTCCAGGTCTGCCTCGGATCAATCTAATGAGGAATCCGATGAACCTCGGATCCCATCTACTAAACCTAAAAAGCACTCTGATAAGAGTAAACACAAATCAAGGTCCAGATATGTGTCATCTTCCTGAGGGGAGGATCAGTCCCCTGTAGCCAGACACAGGTATTCTAAGCCCTCTGGGGCTCAGCCCTCAGGGGCTGTTTCTGATCAAGACCTCCCTCAACATGATCCAGACCCCCCTTATTATAGGGAAGTAGCTCTGTCTGACATTCCCTCACAGTACGCTGAAGAGGTCGACACTTTTAGGCGCATTCTTTCCCTCCCTGACCCCAGGAAGTCTATGCCTAGGTCCTCAACTTCAGTCATGGGTCTGGACGATGAGAAAGGCCGTCAAGTGCTCAGACCTAGAGGTCCTTCCTCTATTCTTCCACTTAGCTCAGTTATCAAGGACGCCTTTGATAAATTTCAACATGACTTTAAGGCTGCTAATTTACCCGAGGGTAAATACGTCAAGCCTCCTCCATCCACTTCTAAGTGGTACAGGGTGGGACAGCCCTGTTATCAGGACAAATATCAGGAGTTGAATACGGATTTCGCCAAAATCTGTATTACTCCTAAACCCTCTGGGGCCCCTATGGGCAAGGTCCCCCTACCAATTCTTAAAGAATTGGAGCATCAGGCTAGGCAAAATATCTCAACCCTCAATTTCACCGCTGCCTTTGCTAAAACTTCTTCTTACAATGCTTCCCTTGAGAAGTGTCAACATAGCATTAAGTCAACTGTCAAGAAGATTAAGACACAGGTCCAAAAAGGTGCAAATCCTGAAAAAGCAGCAAAGTGTGGATATGAGGAAGTCTGTGAGTACATGGATTTTTGGAATAAGACAGTTCTTATTCAACACAGGGCCCTTACATGCCTCAGCAAATCCCTAGCCCATATACTCCAGAGGGAATTATATTCTATGGCTAATACTGGCTTGCTTAGTCGCGAAGCCGAAATGACCCTCTTACAACCACAATTGGGGGAAATGAAACGCCAAGAACTCAGGAACTCGTCCTTTTGGGACCCTTCCTTGTTCCAGTCTCAACTTGTGAAGGAAGTTGAAGACGTCCTCCTCAAAAAAGGCACCTCTAAAGACTCTCCGGGTTTCGCACCCTATCAAAATAAGCCCTTTCGTGGTCCCCACAACAAGAGAAGAGGCTCCCACAGGAAACGCCCCTATGGGGGCAACTCCTCACAAAGCAGTAACCAATCGTTTTCCTCGGGAAGGGGGAAACCAAACTTCAGAGGCTCCAGGGGTCATTTTGCGACCCCATAATAGGGGAAGAGGGCGTGGAAACCCCTCTTCCCAATGACTCCTCCAAAGCCTCACTCAGTCCACCAGTAGGAGGTCGCCTCCGTTCTTTCAGAAGAGACTGGCAAACAAACAAATATTCTCCAAACGTGTTAAACATTATCACCAATGGCTACGTACTGCCATTCCTTTCAAAGCCAAATTTGGTCAGATTCCCTCTGATCCTGTCAGAGTACAAGGCCCATCAAAAAGACCAAGCCCTGGCCACTTGTATCCAGTCTCTTTTGTCAAAGAACGCAATCGAAAGGGTGGAAAATGTAAAATCTCTCGGGTTTTACAGTCGTCTGTTCCTAGTACCCAAGCCTCACCAAAGGTGGAGGCCAGTCATAGACCTAAGCAGGCTCAACACTTTTCTACACGTAGAAAAGTTCAAAATGGAAACTCCTGAGTCCATCAGGACCTCCCTGATTCCAGGGGAGTGGGTATCGTCGATAGATCTGTCGGACGCTTACCTACACATCCCCATCCATCCAAACTCAAGGAAATACCTAAGGTTTTGCTACAAGTCGCAGGTGTTCCAGTTCACCTCCCTCCCATTTGGACTAGCCACAGCCCCCCAGGTCTTTACAATGATTGTAAAGGAAGTGAAACTAATGGCCCTCTCCAGAGGACTCAGAGTTCACCAATACCTGGACGACTGGCTGATCAGGTCCCAGTCTCAGGAGGAAGCCCAAGTGAACACTCAGGCGGTGGTAGACCTAACTCAGTCCTTCGGTTGGATAATAAATCAGGAAAAATCAGAACTGAAACCTACTCCGGTGTTTTCGTTCGTGGGCTACGAATACCATCTAGATCGGGCCCTTGTAAAACCCACTCAAGAGAGATGGCTCAAACTTCAGGATTTGATCCTAAGACTCAAGTCAAAACATGTTTTGACTGCAAGATGTTTGATGTCGCTAATTGGGTTGCTTGCCTCAACGGAGAAAATGGTCCCAGAGGGACGCCTTCACATGAGACCCTTTCAGTTTCATCTCAAGGAGCACTGGAGATATCCTCAGTCGCTGGACAGCCTCCTTCCTTGGACAGAAGCCATTGCAGCCCACCTAGATTGGTGGCAAAATCCCTCAAACGTGATGAAAGGTGCAGACCTTCATCCCAAAGACCACAGTATCCAACTCTTTACTGACGCCTCAAATGAAGGTTGGGGCGCTCACTTAGATCAAAATTCTACAAAGGGTCTGTGGTCAGATCGGGAAAAAAGGCTACACATAAACATCCTAGAATTGAAGGTGGTCTCACTGGCCCTTCGAGACTTCAAGGACCAGTGCCAGAACCCAACAGTGCTAGTTGCGACGGACAACTCAACAGTGGTAGCCTACATCAACAAACAAGGAGGAACTTAAATGTAGCTTTTATAAGCTACAAGCTTTCCATGTGGGACTGAGAAGAGTCCCACCCTGACTTCCCGCTGTATTACAGCTGAGGGGTAAGGTTTAAAAATTAAATGAGAAAGTAGGAAGAATTCGCGTAGTGTACCACGAGAGGACAACTTGAGGCTACGGCCAACTATAAATGTCTATTTTTCTTAGACGTTGGCCTGATGCCTTGTGGCCATCCGAGAACAGTATACAGTCCCACATGGTAAGCTTGTAGCTTATAAAAGCTATATTTAAGTAATTAAAATTTTCAAATTTACAGTGTTTTATTTAAATATGTTTTTCACCTACTTTTTACACCTTAACAGCTAACTTTGTACTTTACTTCTGAATAACATTTGCACTGCAAAACTTTTGTGTCCTTTTCTTCTTTCACTTCTACTCTGAAACTCAAAACACAGTCAGCTGACACAGAGCCACTGATTGCTTGTTTGTATAATTTCAGGATGATAAATAAACATGCTTTTACCCAAAGTTGCTCGTAAACTTATTTATCTACTTAATGATTTTTTCTATAAGTGCATGCCATGCAACGTGAATTCTTCAAGATTATACATATTACATAATATACAAATATAACTTTATGTTTTGTTAACAGAGAAGAGACGTTACACTGTAGAACCAGAAACATTGAAGAGCCAAGTGGATTTGGCCAACTTACGCAGGGAAACCATGACCTTGAGTGCTGGAAGGAATCCAAATGTGAGAAACTTATGCCAGAACATTAATTCTATGATCTCAGCTTGGGATATTGGATATTTTAAATACTAAAAGATAACAACTCAGAAATAAAACAAAAGCCAGCAAAGATTAGCACAAAGATGGATTTACCTTGTTTTACTCAAAATTTAGTCAAAGCTGATTAATAGGAAATCACATATGCTCTGGTATTAATTTCGCTGACATGCCTGACAATCTTCATGGGAGTTCCAGAATATTTTAACATTACAGTCAATTTCTCAGCCACATTGACAGCCACATACTACATTCATTTATTCCTTTGGTTGTTGTACCAATGATGTTTTATCAGAATTTGCTGAAAGAGGTGTGGTTTAAATGTCTGAAGGTGTTTTAAATTGTTATACACTGGCTTGAAAGTCTTAATATTGTCCCAGGGGCCTCAATGACATATGTGTTTCCACACTCGTCTTCTACCTCTTCAGGTTTATGAATCTTGGGCAGCACTTGTATGTGGCAAAGGTGTCGGTAGAGTTATCAAAGATTGCCAGTGTAGCAATTATGTCCACCCCACTATGGGGAGACGGGGGTAGCGGGGGGATAGACATATTATCGTTGCTTTTGTCCCACCAGACGCCACATCCAGTGTCCACCGTCACTCTTCATTTCTGCTTATTTTAAGGAAAAGTCTTGAAGCTATCATTACCAAAGTTGGTATGCTGGATTATTGGGTCAAGAGCTTGCTTTATATTGCTCTTGGTTATTATAACAGTCTGCTGTAAGGTTAACTGAGTAATAGCTAATTAGCTATTTTGAGTAGCTGTTTGGTTTCTGTACATTTAAATGAAAAGGAATCAAAATATTCAAAACTAATTTGGTATGGAAGATTATTGGGTTGATAGCTGGCTTGGTATTGCTTTTGACAGTCATAGCTCTATAGCTGAGTGAATAAAACCACTTAGCTGCTTAATTAGCTATTTGGAGTAAGTAAAACGTGGTTTTCTGTTCCCTTAAATGGAAAGGGTAAGAGATATCTAAACCAAATTTAACCAAAGCTTGACTGATATAGCTTTGGGGTGTTATTATAGCTTCATAGTTTTGCTATTTATAGGTAGTTAGCTATTTTGAATAAATATAAATAAATAAATCACTTTTTCATCACACTTTCTTTCTACTTATTGTAAGAAAAAATATTTTAGCTATTTTTACCAAATATGCTTTGTAGGGTAATTGGGGTAATAGCTTGCTTGGTATTGCTTTTAGATGTCATAACTACAGTAAATTTGTAATGGCTAATTACCTATTTTGAGTAGCAGTTTTGTTTCGAAGCTTTAAAAGGAAAAGGATTCAAGATATTTGAACCAAATTTACTATAGAAGATTACTGGATTAATAGCTTGCTTGTTATTGCTTATCTGAGTCATAGCTGTATAGCTAAGTGAGTAATGGCCACTTAGCTACTTGTTATTAATAGCTAATTAGCTATTTTGAGTAAATACCTCATCATTTTTAAACCATTATTTTTTTTCAACCATTTCAACCAGTTATTGTAAATTAAAGGTCACAGGCTCAGCTACTTTCTTGCAACTTACAATGCATTCACTATTGTAGAAATCTGTCACTGTAGGTATGTGAGTAGTAGCTATTTAAGCGTCCCGTAAGCGCCGCTTGTTTGTATTTAGGGGAGAGAGAGTGGGTCTGCCGGCTCCCACATTTTCTATTGCTTATAGCTCGGCAACCACTGGGTGGATTCTCTTCAAATTTAGCAGATGTATGCAGTAGCCCTGGGAAAAATTTCTGAATATGGTGTCATGACAATTCAACCAATCAGAGAAGTCACATGTGCTTGTCAGGATGATAACTTAAAAAGCGCTTCACCTATTTACGTAAAATTTGGCAAGTAGGTTTGTTATATAGATGTCTGGAAATCACTAACTTTTGTAAGTGATCCAATACAAAATGGCGGACTTATTAATGATCAACTAAACCGCATGATTTTTCTTAGCCCTGAAAATGAAAAATCTTTAATATCCCAGAAACATTGCGAGATAGAGCGATTTCGACAAAGTTTTGACCCATAGGGTATCAGCAGAGGCTACTGGCAACTTTTTCCAAAAATCGTTTTCCTGCCATTTTTGGCGGCCATCTTGAATTTCTGCATAAAATACAAAAAAAACCCACTTTTATTGCGCTACAGAAGCTTACCATGTGGAACTGAATGCTATCTCAGATGACCACGGCATCATGGCCAACGTCCAAGAAAAATAGATGTATAATACTGGCCTGATGCCTTATTCCTGAGGCGAGGTGACCCTGAAAGAGATGTTGTACTTCCTTCTTCTCATTGGCCACCATATTGCATTTAAGCATCTGATTTTTGCTCTCGAATTTTATTTCCTACACTGGATATACGTGTTTTTGGGTGTTAAAATTCATGTAGTTTCTTTATTTTATATCATAGAATCTTAATTTTATGACAGTTCACGGAACAGTTAAATATTTTTGACATATTTTACAACTTAAATCCATTTCCAGGTTCACATTGTGAAACAAAGAATGGACGACTCGTGTATGTAGCTTATTTACAGGACCTACGCCTGTCAAAATAAAATATATATATAAAATATATCGAGTCCTTGTTGCAGGGAATCCCTGGGAAACCCCTTCATCCCTTCAGGAAACCCCTTCAACGTCTAGACAGCAGGCACTTGCCGAACCATGGTGTTCAGGAGACCTTGGTTTGACAATAATTAAAGTTGTCCCCTTTTTGTGCATTTCATAAAATATTAACCATATATTTGGCATACATAAGTATACTTAACCCTTTCGCTACCATCTATGATGTCAAGCAGTCGACGGTAATGTGTATTACAAGGTACCATGTCTGTCGACACAGGGTCGACGGCAATAATATTGATTTCTTCTTTCCCTTCGGTATACTGCAATAGGTTTTCTTTGGTGTATCAGTATTAAAACGATTGCTTAAGTAAACTATATATAGGTTCTGCTTTATTTTCACATTATTTCAACATTTTCAGCCATTTTAACTGGTTTTTGTATATATTGCCGTATTTATCGCATATACCTGCATATTGTTTACTCGTGGTTATTTTTATTTGGGGAATTCTCACGAATTTTCCCATTCGACTTTCATCAATTCCTGATGAAATATGCCGAAAAATACCGCAAATAAAGTGCATAAGGTAGTTAGTTAATGTTTTACTGTATTGGCTTTTCTGACGTGATATGACGTCATATGGCTACAGTCCCCCAGAATAATGATCCTTCAGTAGCGAAAGGGTTAAATATTGAGAAAATTTTCACACACAAGTATTTGTAAAATAATACAAATATTTAATGCACACTTGCAAGGCATTTGGCAAACGTGCCTTCTCATTCTCAATTTATTTTACTTTATCTCCCCAATATTGTTTCCCAACAAATAATTTCTGCAGTAGTGCAGAGTTTTCAACCTCTTCCCAACTCAGTGGTGGATCAGATCACTGAGTGATCCTAAACCCGGAAAAGGTGGATCAGATCTCCGCTTTGGATCAGAAGCCTGGTCCGAACCAACAACCAGACTTGCAAATACCCGAACACTAATCATTCGAACACCGATCACTCGGATGAGAACCCATGAAAACTGAGTTTGTTGGTCATCCTTACCACCACAGTCTGTCCAGGTTTGGATCGGGTTCGGATCCAAACTCCGAACACTAATTATCCAAGCACCGAACACTGTTCGGATCTGGTTCGGATCTAAATGTACAAGTCAAAAAAAATTTTAAAAATCCTCTAAGCCCAAAGGGGCTTCTTTCCAAACAAGGCAAACAAAATCAAACCCAGACCCTGTACTTTATCGGAAAGTAGATATGTCTGACTTGCCCTCACAATATTCCGAGGACATGGAAACTTTTAGGCAGTTTTTAATTCTCCCCGACCCCATGGACAGTATACCTAGGTCCTCTACCACAGTCTGGGCTCTGAATGATGTAGCAGACCAACAGGAGCTTAAGCCAAGGGGCCCTTCAGCTATGCTCCGACTCAGTCCCCAACTAAAAGAGGTATTTGATAAAATCAAACAGGACTTTCGGGTTGCTAATTTACCTGAATATATTAAACCTTGTTTTGAGAACAAAATACAATTAAACACAGATTTTGCAAAAATCTGTATCTCCCCTAAACACTCTGTGATCCTATGGGCAAAGTCCCCCTACCGGTAGTCGAAGAGTTTGAGCATCAGACAAAATCTCTGTACTCTTAATTTTTTCTGCTGCATTTACCAAGGTTGCATCTGAGAGCAACTTGACCATGAAGAAATGTCAGGACAGTATCAAAAGGATAAAAGTTAGATATTGAAGGGTGCCAATCCTGAAAAAGCAGTCAGAAATGGTTATGAAAAGAAATGTGACTATCTAGATATCCTCAATAAGATGATTCTTATTCAATAGCGAGCCTTAGCCTGTCAAAGTAAGGCCTTAGCCCTCCTGCTCCAGAGGGAGTGGTACACCATTGGTAATTCAATCCTTATCAAATGTGAGGCTAAAATGATTCCAGATGTCAGGAACTTAGGAGCTCCCGTTTTCGGCCCACTCCCTTGTTCCGGTCTCAATTGGTCAAGGAAGGAGAGGAGTTCCTCCTTTAAAAAGGCACCCCTAAAACTCTCAGGGTGTCAAAACAAGCCCTTTCGTGGTCCCCACAATAAGAAAAGAGGCTTCTACAGGAAAAGCCCCTAATGGGGAGAATCCACTCCAAGCAGTATCCAGTCGTTTTCCTCAGGTAGCAGAAAAGCGATTAACAGTGGCTCCAAAGGTCGTTTTTCGACCTCACCCAAGGGGACAAGGGCGTGGAAACCCCTCCTCCCAATAACTCGTTCAAAGCCTCCCTCAGTCCACCAGTAGGAGGTCGCCACCGTTTTTTCAGAAGAGACTGGAAAACAAACATGCCCAAACAATGTGTTAAACATTTTTACCAATGGTTACATTCTACCATTCATCACAAAACAAAATCAGCCAAAGTTCCTCTGATTCACTCAGGATACAAGGCCCATCAAAAATATCTAGCTCTGGCCTCTTGTATCCAGTCCCCTCTCTCAGTGTGTCAAAGAACGCAATAGAAAGGGTGGAAAATGTAAAATCTCTTGTTTTACAGTCGCCTGTTTCTAGTCCCTAAGCCTCACCAGAGGTGGAGGCCAGTGATAGACCTAAGCAGGCTAAACACCTACCTTCTTGTAGAAAGGTTCAATATGGAAACTCCGGAGTCCATCAGGGCCTCTCTGATTCCAGGGGACTGGGTGTCATAAATAGACCTATCAGACACCTACCTTCACATCCCCATCCACCAAAACTGAAGGAATTACCTACGTTTTGCCACAATTAACAGGTGTTCCAGTTCAGCTCCCTCCCTTTCAGCCTAGCCACATACCGGTCTTTACAATGATTGTAAAGGAAATGAAACTGATGGCCCTCACACGGGGAGTCAGAATTTACCAATACCTGGACGACTGGCTTATCAGGGCCCCATCTCAGGAGGAGGCACAAATGAACACTCAGAGTGTGGTACACCTGACACAGTCCTTAGGGTGGATAATAAATCTAGAGAAGTCCAAACTCAAACCTACTCAGGTGTTTTCATCTGTGGGCTATGAATACCACCCAAGAGAGATGGCTCAAACTTCAGGATTTGATCCTACGCTTGAAGTCAAAACATGTTTTGACTGCAAGGTGTTTTATGTCGCTAATTGGGTTGCTTGCCTCAACAGAGAAGAGTTTCCTGGAGGGACGCCTTCACATGAGGCCCTTTCACAGGGTGTATCCAGTCATGGAAAACCTGGAAAAGTCATGGAATTCCATTTTGTATTTCCAGGCCTCGAAAAGTCATGGAAATTGACTCCGGGTTTTGAAAATTCATAAAAAGTCAGGGAAATTAAAAGGCATCCTCTCACGAAATGGCGTTGTTCCTTTCTTTCATCCAGCATTTCAATACAAGGATACATTTATGTAATCAGATCAAATTTTGGTGTCTTCCAAATCTTCCTGTACTCTGACTGGAATCTTGTGTATAGTTCTCAAAGGCAAAACCGGCCTGTCGCATCTTCCCTCGTGGCCTCGGTACATGTCTCTTTAATGCCATGAAGCATGTAAAAGGTCCTTGATTTTAAAGCTTTGGTCATGGAAAAGTCATTGAAAAGCCATGGAAAAAAAATTGAAATTTAGTGGATACACCTGCTTTCAGTTTCATCTCAAGGAGCACTGGAGATATCCTCAGTTATTGGACAGCCTCCTTCCTTGGTCAGAGACCATTTCAGCTCACCTAGAGTGGTGGCAAAACCCTGCAACGTGATGAAGGGTGTGGAGCGTCACCCCAAGACCGCAGTATCCAAATCTTTATAGACACCTCAAACAAAGGTTGGCGTGCTCACTCAGAGCAAGTCTCTGCAAAAGGTCTGTGGTCAGACAGGGAAAAAGGCTACACATAAATGTCCTAGAGTTGAAGGCGGTATATCAGGTTTTGAAAAGGTTCAAGGACCAGTGTCAAAATCAAACAGTGTTGGTTGCCACGGACAACTCAACAGTAGTAGCCTACATAAACAAACAAGGAGGAACCCACTCATCCGTGATGTGTGCTCTTCTTTGGAAAATCATGACCTGGTGCCATCACTACCATTACTCTAAGAGCCAGGCACATTCCAGGGTGTCTGAATGTGATGGCTGACCTCCTGTCCAGGTCGAACCAAGTCCAATCAACAGAATGGTCACTGCATCCATAGGTGTTCAAACAGATCTGCCAAAAGTGGTTCACTCCTCATGTAGATCTATTTGTAACTCGTCTGAACCACCCAGGTTCCTTTGTATGTATCTCCAGCCCCAGACCAACATGCTTGGGACATAGATGCTCTGAACATAAATTGGTCAGGTCTCACTGCTCATGCTTACCCTCCCATGGCTCTCCTTCATGGGCTGATCCAAAAAATCAGGCAATGCAATTGTCTCATCATTGTAATAGCTCCAGGCTTGCCAAGGGATGCCCTAGTTTTGGGACCTAGTGCAGCTCTCAACAGAGATCCCACTCTAGTTACCAGTGTCAACAACACTTCTCAAACAGTCCCACAACCAAGTGTTTCACAACAATCCACAACATCTGAACCTCCACGCCTGGTGTCTAATGTCTGGTGGACGACTCCAAGAACAAGGCTTCTCTGTGGAAGTGGCAGTGAGAATTGCTGCTCCTCAAACGTCATCAACAATGACCATCTACAAGTCAAAGTGGGTCCTATTTGGGAAATACTGCAGAGAAAATTTGGTGGATTTCTCCACTCCCTCTGTGAAACAAGTCTCAGACCTTTTCATTTACCTGTACCAAGGTCTAAACAGGCGCCCTTCGACCATTTATCATTACAGGACGGCCATTGGTGACACCTTGGGCCCAGTGGGGTTTCATATTCCTCAAAGCTCAGACCTTAACAGGTCACTTTCTAGTTTTCACAGGGATCATCCTGAAAGTTCCAGGAATCTCCCAAAGTGGAACCTTTCTTTTTATTGCGTTGATACATCCTATTCATAGGACAATTGCTTTACCAGTCTACGTGACAGGTCCTGCCAAACGCCAGAAAAAGACATCCTGTATATACTATCGACAGGACCAGACACGGAGTGTGGCACATACTTCCTTCCTGCCTAGACAGTGTGATGTCATAGCATCTTCTTCGTTTGGTGCGTGGCGTGTGCAGAAGTTTTCAACGAATTTATATATTTTAATGAACTGTGTTTTAATTGAATCTTATTTTGCCATCTTCCTGAAGTACTATGTCATCACCAGGACAAAAATGAGACACTTGTGGTCATGTTATGGCTATGTTTGATGTTCATCTTAAGTGCACACGTTGCAGAGATAAGGGGGTGGGAGACGACCCTTGTGTTTTGAAGAAGGACAGTCTAATCTGCAAGGCTTTCACTGCAGAGCAAGTATAGCAATTAGCCACCCCCACCTATAGAACCAGGAAAGAAAAAGAGCAGAAGAAGACAGCTGCTGCCTCCCCTCCTACTGCTACCCCCACCTTGGTGGACCCTACAGCAGTTAAACAGTTAGGGTGGGTAGAGGGAGGTAGGGTTATAGAAGAAACCCCTGCTGGCAAGAAAAAGAGACCTGACGAGTCCCCAAAGCCCAGCGAGAAGAAATCCAGCAGCAAACCTACATCTGAAGATCTCAAGAGCCTTGACAAGTAGGCCCAGAGGTTTGCACAACTTGAGGCCATGCTGCTAGCCACGTCATTTACAGTACTGGTGGAACCGGTGCAGAAACCTGTTGAAGTGCTGACCAGTGAGAGGCCCTTCTTCCAACCAGAAGCTGGTACCAGCAAGACGTCTACTGGTCCGGTCACCCAGCCTGCTGAAGTATTTACCGGTGCAGGTCTTGTTCAGGCCACCAGAGATGTTGCTGCCAGCATGACTACTACCCAGCCTGTTGAGGCTTCCGGGAAGAATGATGGGAAGTGTCACCAGCTTGACTGCTACCCGGCCTGTTGAGGCTCCCGGTAACAGAAGATTAACCACCCAGCCTGTTGAGGCTCCAGGTGCGAGATCTGAAGTTCACTCTCAGTCTACCGGTACCGGTAGTGTAGATGTGAGTGCTATGGATCGATCCCTCACCAGTAAGAGGACTGTTGCTGCTACTAATACTGGTGTGTCTGACTCTGAGGACGACCTGAACAGTGAACCGGAATCCCCTGCTGCTGATAGTGACGAGGGCAATTTATCAAACAGGGACCCACCCAAGGACGACGAGCTTGACCAGGAGTTCTCAGAAGAGGCCAACTACAAACTACAAACATCACAGACGATGAGAGGGGTGCACTCTTTTATGGGCTGGCACCAGATACCAGACATTGATAGCTTGTCATCTTCACAGGACAACAATACTTTTGCTGGTTCTAGAGCCCAGCCTACCAGGAAAGTATCCATCAAGCTACCGGCTGATGACTGGCTTTGCAAAAAAGCTTGAGAAACTGAATGTCACCATAGCTGAAGGGTACCTGTCCAAGAGTGCTGAAACTGCTCGACTATTAAGAGATCAGTTTGTGAAGACACCCAGAAGCAGTAAGTGGTGCGATATGCACACAGACAAGAAGGACTTTACAATAGCAAAAATGTCATCTTGGTCACCGGATCCAGCAAAGCTTAAGAGTAGTTTCAGGAGGGTTGCCAGACACAGTTTGCCTTCTGCTCCCATGTCCCGGTCCATCAACCAAGACGTCTTGAGAAGATGTGAGAGATCATCTAGAGAACAGACATTTATGTGCAACCAGGCTGCTGGTCTGAGTAGATGCCTGAGAAAGGTTCAAGACCCTATGGAAGCACAACTGAAAACTCTACATTTGGACAGGGGCAAGAGCAAAGCTTCCGGTAGGGCTCAGCATGCTGTGGACAAACTAGAATACTTGGTGACGTTCAACAGGTCCATCAACCAGGCTATGGCACATATGATGGAAGATCTCTCAGAGGACGTCTTCATTAACATAGCAAACCTCACACTAGCTCGTCGTGACAGCTATCTGGATTACATCAGAGCTGGAGTTAAGCAGGACACCCTCAATGCTTTATGCAATGCCCCTCTTCGTATGCAGTCTACTGATGAAAGCGGAGGAGGAGGTGTCACAAAGTGAGGAAAGGTGTTCTTCTAGTTCTTCGAACAGGAAGTCCAGTCATTTTCATCCTTATGCTTCCTCCAGCAAGTCATCTCGCCAACCGGACAGGAAGTCCAGTGTTCCGGCTTGGAAACAAATCAGGGACACACAACAAGGCCAGAAAGGACGTGGCAAGGCCTCAACCTACCAGCAGAAACCGGCTAAGGGTTCAAAACAGAGTAAATGACAATTACTGTATAAACTGTGTAACCAGACAGGAGGACTTTGTGTATGTGTCCGGCAAAGTAGACAGGTTGAACCCTCCACCAGTGTTATCTGCAGAGAAGGACTTGTCTATAACCAGCAAGAGAAAGACTGTAAATTTACATGTAAACTCTTGTGTTGTCAGCCCTGTTCATTTTGCAAAAGGGTATCCGCAAAAGAAAGGGGTAAATCCCATCAATTGTCAGAATTGTACAGAAATAATATATATGAAAGATGTTTCCTGTGTAGTTCACTTGAGTTCTGTAAATCTTGTGACTAATGTCCTTACTGTTGCTCCAGATCTACCTGTAGGGGCCAGATTGCATCAGTTTTATGAGAAGTGGTAACAGTACTCAGGGAAGGCTACATGCTCCCCTTCCAGTTCCGGCCTGATTTGACCAGGTCACCCACTGTCATAAGCTGTAAATCCCCACAAGAACCTCTACTTGTTGGAGGTATTGCATCAGCTTTTGAACAGAAATGCAGTGGAACTGGTAGCAACTCAGAAATCTCTAGGGTTTTACAACAGACTATTTCTAGTACCAAAACCCAACCATCAGTCGAGACCCATCTTAGACCTGAGCACCTTGAACACCTTCCTAAACACAGAGTCGTTCAAAATGGAGACACCAGAGACAATAAGAACCTCCAGGTAGGGGAGTGGATTACCTCCATAGATTTCGAAGATGCATGCTTCCATATACCAATACACAGACAGTCCAGGAAGTACATGCATTTTCACGTCCAGGGTCGGTCCTACCAATTCAAAGCACTGTCCTTTGGCCTGTCCAGAGTACCCATGAAGTTCACAGTGGTGGCCAAAGGGTTCAAATTGATGGCTTTACAGAGGGGTATAAGGATCCACCAGTACCTAGATGACTGGTTGGTCTGGTTGGTCAGAGCCAGATCCCACCAAACCTGTCTCCAGCATACACAGACCTTGGTAGCTCTGTGTGGAGAACTAGGCTAGCTGGTGAACAAGGAAAAATCAGAACTGGATCCAAAACAGGTTTTCAACTTCGTAGTGTACCAGTTCGACTTGAAAGAGGGCAAGGTCAGACCCACTTTGGAACATTGGCGCGCCTTAACAACCAAGATTCAAACAATACTGTCTGGTCCGGTGTGTCTACTCACAGCAACAGAAAAACAAGTCCACCTAGGTCGGCTCCAAATGAGGTCCATACAGTGGCACTTGAAGAACAACTGGAGGGTACCAGAGTCATTAGAAAAGGTGATCCCCATACCCAGATCATTCCATCCTCACTTAAAATGGTGGCTTAAGGAAAGCAATATTCTTTAAGGTCAACCATTACACCCACTAAAACATGCTCTGCAGATCTTTACAGACGCATCAAAAGAAGGCTCACTTAAATGAGCGCACTGCAAGGGGAACCTGGTCCCTTCCAAAAAGCAAGGCACACATCAATTATCTGGAACTAAAGGCAGTCTTTCTGGCCCTAAAAGAGTTTCAGGACCTCTGTTTGAACACAGTAGTTCTCATAGCCACAGACAACACCACAGTGGCTGCCTACATAAATAAGGAGAGGGGGATAAAGTCGGGCCCTCTGTGTGCCCTTTTGTGGATGATCCAGCAGCATCAACCAGATCAAGTCTATGAGGCAAAGTAGGCCATTTTTACGAATGTGCCTCAGTAATCAGGTGGCCATAGCTGACTTCCTCCTGTACTTGTTTCAGGACAGGAAGTTACAACCAGGCACCATTGATGGCTATAGTTCAGCCATTACTGACAAGCTGGGAAATTTCCCCCCATAAATGTCAGCAAAGATGAAAATCTCAACTGTCTCTTGGATAGATTCCACAGAGATAGACCCAAAGGGCATCCCCTCCTGGAACCTCTCCCTAGTGTTACACCAGCTGACAAAGGCTCCCTTTGAACCCCTTAAAGAGGCCTCCCTGAAGCACTTGATCTTCGAGACTGTCTTCCTTTTGGCCTTGGGTTCTGGCAAACACAGGTGTAAGATCTGTGCGGGGCTACATAAGAACATCAGACACCAGTCAGACTGGTCCAAGGTCTCCCTTTACCTCTCACCCAGCTTTCTTTCCAAGAATCAGATGGCCAAAGAGGGTCCCGACAGTATGATCCCAGTGGTTATCCCAGCCCTGGCCCCCACTCTGGACAAGGCACTCAATGGTGACCAGTCCTTATGTCCAGTCAGAGACCTGTGCTATTACTTGGGCTATTGCTTCCCCTTAGATCAATTCCTATCAGCCTGTTACTGGAAATTTCACAACACCTTCACACAGTTCTATTTGAAGGTTGTTGCTTGGGTTGATTCAGAGCTGTTCCACCTGGGGCCAGATTTGGCTACTGTGACATACTTCCCTTACGAGGTTTATTCCCCTTTATGGGACTGAACTCGTCCCTCTCTTCCCCTATCTCAGTGTAGGTCTGTAAAAAGGGGGGGGGGGGGGGGGGGGGGGGCAACATCAGTATATCCTATCCAATGGACAGTCAAGGCCCTCCCAACCGGCCCCGCTATCAGCTTACTAGGTGTCTAAATAGGACTAGACAACGAAAAAGATGCTACACACTATCTAGACATGAAGCAAGTACGATGCACCACCTAGCAAATGCACACTCCGTGACCGGTCCTGCTGGTAATATATACAGGACGTCTTTTTTGGCATTTGGCTGGACCGGCAAGGTGTTCATGTTGCAGGGATATAGGAGAGGGCTCAGACCTGTGTGTTTTAAAGCAGGACTGTACATTTTGCGGTGTACTCACAAAAGGATGTGACTCAAATCTCCACTCCTTCTTGTAAACTTAAGAAAGACAAAAAATCAGAGAAACAGGGAGCCAGTCCCTCCATAGTGGACACAAGTTCTGTATTGGTCTTGAGAAAAGAAAAAATCTGCACCACCTAATGGTAGCAGCAGCATTATTGAGGATTTGAAAGCAGTTGACCGGACATGATCCGAGAGACTGTTTTGGTTTTAGAAGCTCTGCTCATATAGAATCTAGTGAGAAATCATCTGACCAACCTACATTCCAGCCAGTCAAGATTTCTCCAGTTAAGCAGCCATCAGACAGTGCAGTGAGCTCTGACCAACCTTTTCTGCCACCGACCAGACTGTCTGGCCGGACTGACACTGACCAGGCTCCTGTCATACACAAAGAAATGCCCACCACGTTGGCTGCTGGATCTTCTCCAACACAAGCTTCTGATACAGACATTGCTATGCACCCTACAGAACATTTGACACCAACCCCTGCTTTTAAAGGAGAGGGTGAATTGTCAGACCAGCAGACCAGCCCCACCACACAAGAGCCTGACTGGCTTTTGTCGGAAGAGCAGAACTACAGGGAAACAGTCAGGGGTGTCCGGTCCCGCATGGGATGGCACCAAATCCCAGAGTTTGAATAATCTTCATTGTCGACTAATGACTGCCCCTTTGATGGACCTAGGTCTCCACCAACCGGCAAGATCTCTGTTAAACTTTCAACTAATGTGTGGTTTTGCAGGAATCTGGAAAAAATTATCATTCCTCTTACTGAGGGCTATCCCTGCAGAAGCTCAGAAACCAGTGGTCTATAGGGAGACCATTTTATTGCGTTAATATATCTTACCTAGTGGACCAGTGCATTTGTCCGGCGCGCAGCCGGTCCCGCCAAACGTTAGACAAAAACGTCCTGAGCTGGGCTCTGACCGGGACCGGTAGTGTACTCCCCATTCGCCAGGTGTCGTGACTGCACCCAGCTCCTCTACTGCGCGTGCGCGCGCATGCGTACTTCCTCTTTTTGTTTGGCGCCATAGTGTTTTAGCGGATAAATTTCAGTAAAATAAACTTTAAATTATATTGTTTCTTTGCAAACGTGTTAGAAGGAAAGCTTTGGATATTGCAAAATATATTTATCATGGCATCACCAGGACAGAGGCGTGGTAGTTGTGGCCATGTTATGGCGGGGTTTGACCTTCATAAAAAGTGTGCCCGCTGTAGGGACAAAAAGGTGGGAGATGACCCTTGTGTCAAAGGTCAGGACTGTGAATTGTGTGATGCGTTGTCTGACTCCCAGAAAGGTATGCTAGCAACCCCACAATATCAAATCCGAAAAGACAAAAAAGCAGGGATTTTGATTTCTCCCAGTAAAGTTACTGTTGTGGGTCCGGTGGAGGAACAGGATGAACTTGAGATGTCTCCGGACACTGCGCATGCGCAGGAACGGATTGTTGCCGGTGCTTTCCCGGTTTCTGACCAGACAAGTACTGGAGACTTTGTCTCCCGTCAGGATTTTGAATTATTGAACAATCAGTTGGAGGAAAAATTCGCCCGTTTTGAGGCTCTCCTTACTAGAACCAACATATTTTCTACTCCAAAGATGCCTGTTTCAACGGGTCAAGCCCCTATCTCTGACACGCCTTTTGTCAATCCCTCTCCTGACCCTAGAGCCCCAGGCCTGGTGAGGCCTCCGGGTCAGGACGTAGAGGATTCTGCTTCTTCTGTTAAAAAACAGAAAGGAAAATCAAAACACAAGAAGTCTATCAAACCGGCCGCTGCTGCCGGTTCTGCAAGTCAGATTGCTAGGGACCCTATTTCTCCCAAGACAGTGGTACCCGGTCCGGGTTTACAAGTTCTTGGTGAACCGGAGGAAACTGTGCCTGCTGTCACCAGTGTCTCCTCCCTAGGGTCCGCCTCTCAACCGGTCATCACCGGTCCACAGTATACCAGTACTTCTGCTTCCTTTACACAGGATAGTTTTGCTCAGCCGGATCCGGCTCTGTCAGACGGGGAACCCCTTCCGGACCGGTCAGATAAGGAATCCGGTGAGGAGGGTGAACTTTCAGATACTGAAATCAATGAGAAAAACGAGGAAATGAACTACAGAGAAACGGTCCGGTCGGTCCGATCCTTTCTTGGCTGGTCTCACATACCAGATTTTGAAGCTTCAGCCAGTGATGCAGACAACCGTTCTGACAACCCTTGGAAAGGAAAGCATCCTCGTCGCTCAGGCAAAGTTTCAGTAGAGTTACCAGCTGACGACTGGCTTTGCTATAAGATGGAGAAACTGAACACTCGTGTTGCAGAAGGTTACCCTTCTCGTTCCCAGGAAGCTGCAGGTCTGAAACAGGACCAGTTTGTCAGAACTCCCAAAAGCCAGGCAAAGTGGTATACACAGTCACGACTTAAACAGGACATAAATCAAAGACCTGGACGTACAATCTTTGGCTGGTCGGGTTCCGAAGCACGCCTGAACTCTCAATTCTCCCGTATTGCCAAGATTTCCTCATATCCATCTTCAGGACCAGCATCTAGGCCTATCCCTCAGGAGATTCTTAGAAGGTGGGAGCAATGTGCTAAGGAAGGCTCTCTGATTACCAATCACGCAGCCGGGTTCAACAGGTGTGTGAGTGAAATTCAGGACAAAATGAATCAACATATTTCATTTTTAAACGCTACCATTGTTCAGGGCAAGGCCCCTAAGGAAGTCACCGACGCCATCAAGGACTTGAAAGACTTGTCAGCTTTCCACAGTAGTGTTTCTGTCGCCTTAGGTACTGCCTTCCAGCACCTCGCAGACAGCTTATTTGTTCAGCTAGCCAACTTCATTTTGTTGAGGAGAGATTCTTATCTCGAGTACGTTAAACCAGGCCTGAAACCTGATACCTGGAATAAACTACGAAATGCTCCCCTGTTCACTTACGGGCTATTCCCGGATGATGTACTGGCAGTAGCGGAGCAGGATATTCAAAAGCATGATTCAAACAAGAGTGCTACTGGTCCCGGCCCGGGCACATATCAGCACTCAAAGAAGCATCAATTCCGGTACCAGCCATATGAAAAGAAAGAGAGTCGTCAATCCGGCTTCTCCTCTTCCCAAAATCAACAACCTTGGAGGCAATTCTCGGGCAGAGGCAGGGGTAGGGGTCGTGGTAGAGGTGGATCTGGTTCTACTTACTACTCCAAGCCTGCCCGTGGTACAAAACCGTATAAATGACAATCAATATCTACGGAGTCCCCCAGTTGTGTTAAGTTCAAGTTTAGGGGATCTCAATCTAGTGTCATCAGCAAACAAAGAGACTTTTCAAGAGACTGTAAATTTGCATGTTGTTCTTCCTGCACCTTCTGTAAAAGGGCTGTTACAAAAGAAAAACGTAAGACCCTCTCATTCTCAAATAGGAATAAAATCTGTGAACAGTGCTTTGTCTGTAAATCAGTGTCTTTTTGCCCCAAATGTAACAAATGCCCCATGTGTTGCAAAAGATCCACCTGTGGGAGGCCGTCTGCAACTGTTTTGGCAGGTTTGGCTCTCCCTGGGTTCAAATCCAAGGGTAGTCTCCATCCTCAGGGAAGGGTATCAACTACCCTTCAAGGAGAGACCACCTCTGGCAAGATTTCCTGTGATTATCAGTGGTTCATCAAATCCCTCTCGAAACAAAAGTCTGAACGAGGCATTGCATTCCCTAGGTCAAAAACAGACTATCGAAAAGGTGGCCATTCAGTCATCTCTGGGTTTCTACAACCGGTTGTTCCTGGTGCCCAAACCCAACGGGAAATGGAGGCCCATTCTAGATCTAAGCCAACTGAACCTTTACCTTGCTCCAGCAACGTTCAAGATGGAAACTCCGGAGACCATCAGACTCTCCCTGCAACAGGGGGAGTGGGTCACTTCGCTGGATTTCAGCGACGCTTATTTTCACATTCCCATAAACCACAGGTCGCGAAAATATCTCCGGTTCCACTTAAAAGGTCAGACCTTTCAGTTCACAGCACTTCCCTTTGGCCTGTCGACGGCTCCGTTGGAGTTCACAAAGGTGGTCAAGGAGGTAAAACTCATGGCTCAATCGAGGGGTATTCGCATCCACCAATACCTAGACGATTGGTTACTGAGAGCCCCATGCCGGGAAATTTGCCTACGTCATACCCAGATCCTTTTGGACCTTTGCCGCTCTCTAGGTTGGGTAGTCAACATGGACAAGTCAGAGCTGGTTCCCCAACAAACCTTCGACTTCGTAGGTTATCATTTCGACCTATCTCAAGGGTTAGTCAAACCAACTCAGGACAGGTGGAGGAGTCTATCTCAGAAGCTCAACCTTCTCCTGGGTCTGGAATGTTGCACGGTCAGGCAGTTCATGTCTTTAATCGGCCTTCTGACAGCAACAGAAAAACAAGTAGTATCGGGGCGACTACATATGAGGCCCATTCAGTGGCACCTAAAAAAGCATTGGCATGCCCCGGAATCTCTGGAAAAGGTCATCCCAATTCCTTCATCTCTCCATGTACATCTAAGGTGGTGGTTGGACCCGGCCAAGGTGCTCTCCGGTCAACCCTTACACCCTCTTCAACACGCCCTTCAACTGTTTACAGACGCCTCAAACGAAGGTTGGGGCGCTCACTTAGGCGATTACATGGCAAAAGGAGTTTGGTTAGAGTCAGAAAGCGCCTTGCACATAAATTTGTTGGAACTCAAGGCAGTCCTGCTGGCCTTAAAACGGTTCGAGCGGTTATGTTGCAACCAGATAGTTCTTGTTTGTACAGACAACACCACTGTGGTCTCTTACATCAACAAGGAAGGGGGTATGAAATCAGGCTCACTCTGTGCCCTCCTTTGGAGACTGATGCTTTGGTGCAATCAAAGGCAGATTGTCCTGAGGGCCAGGCATATTCCGGGTCACCTGAACGTCATAGCCGACAAACTGTCCCGACTCAATCAGGTGATCCAAACGGAATGGTCCCTCCTCCCGGAGGTGTTTGCTCAAATATGCCGGCGTTGGCACCGCCCGTCTGTGGACCTGTTTGCCACCCGGTTCAATCACAAACTTCCCCGGTTTGTATCCCCGGTTCCAGACCAATCAGCGTGGGGAGTGGACGCCTTAAGTCTCCCTTGGGAGGACCTGGACGCTTATGCCTTTCCACCGACGGCCCTTCTTCATCAGGTGGTAACGAAACTCTTAGACCACGGATTCCGTCGTCTCATTCTGATAGCACCAGGTTGGCCCAACATGCCTTGGTTTTGGGACCTGGTCAACATGTCAGCTCAAATTCCCCTCCTGCTCCCTCAGGTGTCGAATTTGATCACTCAACCGTTCAATCAGTGTCCTCACCGGGACCTTTCCAATCTGAACCTTCATGCTTGGCTCCTAGAGCCTCTGCCATCCAGCAAGCCGGGTTCTCGGCAGAAGTGGCAACAAGAATTGAGGCTCCTCAAAGACGCTCTACCAGAGCCATTTATGAATCAAAGTGGTCCGTTTTTGTCAGATGGTGTGAAAAGAATCAGGTGGACTTCAGAACTCCCTCTATAGAGCAAATTGCGGATTTTCTCCTTTCCCTTTTTCAGGAGAAACATCTTCAACCTAGTACCAGGGGCCACGGTGGCAGAGTGGTAACACTCTCGCCTCCCACCTCTGCGGCCGGGGTTCGATCCCCGTCATGGCCGTAAGTGGGAAAGCTGGTAGTTGCTTGCCGTTGGTCGGCAGTTTACAGTACACAACCCTAGCGAACTCTATGTACTGGTTTCCTCTGCCCTTCCAACTACCCGTCGTGATATGACCTGTACAGTGTTGAAAGCGACGTAAAAACCCCAAATAAACAAAATCAACCTAGTACCATAGAAGGCTATAGGACTGCCATAGCCGACAAAGTGGGGAATTCCAGAATTAACATCAGCAAGGATGAAAACTTGTCCAGGTTGTTGGACAGTTTTCATAGGGACAAACCAAAAGGCAGGCGTGGGGTTCCTACGTGGAATTTGTCTTTGGTCCTTCACCAACTTACACAACCTCCCTTTGAACCTCTCAGGAAGGCTTCGCTGAAGTACCTCACCTTTAAGACTGTCTTCCTTCTAGCCTTGGGCTCTGGGAAACGGAGGAGTGAAATTCATGCTTGGGTCCACAGGAACATTAGGCACCAAGAGGATTGGTCGAATGTTTCCTTATCGCCTTCTCCTAGTTTCATCTCTAAGAACCACCTGGCTAAAGAGGGCCCCGCTTGCGTGGCCCCTGTTATCATTCCAGCCTTGGCTCCTTCTTTGGACAAATCCCTCAAGGAGGATAGGAGTCTGTGCCCGGTCCGGGCACTACGTTATTACTTGGACAAAACCAAAGATCTCCGTTCAGGCAAAGAATTGGTTTTTGTTTCCTTTAGGAAGAGTTTCCAGAAGGATATTGTCCCTGCTACCATTTCCTCCTGGATCAAACAAACCATAGTCCTTTGTTACCAGATGTCAGACCAACAGGCTCAACAGTTGCATCAGGTTCGGGCTCATGACGTTCGCGCGTTCACGGCGTCCAAAGCCTTTCAGGGAGGTGTTCCCTTAGACCAGATTTTGGCAGCCTGTCACTGGAAATCTCATAACACCTTCACCCAATTTTACTTGAAGGACTTGGCCTGGGCAGACTCTGAGGTGTACCATTTGGGTCCTGTGGTAGCTGCCCAGCAAATTAGGGACTAAGTGGAGACGCCCATGTATATAGTGATGTATATATGTATTCATACATGTAAAAAAAAAAAAAAAAAAAAAAAACACGTCCCTGCAGTCTGTCTTGCGTTGCAAGAAGATGGGGGACCATCTTAATCTTCAATTCCCCTTCTTCACTTCCTCGGGGACTCGTCAGCTACAAAACTAAGGGGGGGGGAGAGAGAGACTGTACCTATCCAGGGTAGTTAGAAACCCTTCCCGGGTGTTGTCCTCTGGATTTACGGAGTATATATGTAGATCTTAGAGTCTCTGTCTCCCCTTTGTCCATAGCTACCCTCCAACCACTGGGTAGTTATTCTGCACTGGTCCACTAGGTAAGATATATTAACGCAATAAAATGGAAAATTTAATGGTTAAATTAAATTTTTATTAGTTAATATCTTACCTAGTGGACCAAGAGAGTCCCACCCTACCTGCCCCGCAATAGCTCAAAGGGGGACATTCTTAGGTAGACCACAAAAAGAGGAAGTACGCATGCGCGCGCACGCGCAGTAGAGGAGCTGGGTGCAGTCACGACACCTGGCGAATGGGGAGTACACTACCGGTCCTGGTCAGAGCACAGCTCAGGACGTTTTTGTCTAACGTTTGGCGGGACCGGCTGCGCGCCGGACAAATGCACTGGTCCACTAGGTAAGATATTAACTAATAAAAATTTAATTTAACCATTAAATTTTCCAATTTGTCAAGATTCATTGGTCATAGATAGAGTGGTATGACACTCACTCAAAAAAAAAGGACACTTCCTGCTCCACTATCTCTTACTGGTACAACAAGCCGGCTAAGCTAAACAGTGCATACAGCAGGATTGCCAGGTAGTCAGGGCTCTGATGTACACCACCTTCTTCCCATCCTATATCGCAAGAAACCCTTAGGAAATGGGAGAAAACAGAGGGTCCTCCTTCATCTGCAATCAGGCTGCCACCTTCAGTCATTGCCTCACCAGGATGCAAGAAAACATGGCCACTCACCTAAAAATTATACAGAAAGACAAGGAAAATTGAAAGTCATCAGTGAAAGAGCAGGGTGATCCTGAGGAACTGTCCTATCTTGTGAACTTTAATTAGAGCATCACCTTTGCTTGGCCAGGATAGTGCAGGACCTTTCAGATTTTGTTTTTGTAACTATGGCCAACATCACTCTCGCCAGACATGACAGTTAATTGGATCATCTTGTGTGTGGTATCAAGCACAATATTATGACTGCACTCAGGAATGAACCCCAACATTTGGCTTCCCTGGTTTCAGAAAGTGCCATTTGCAAAGTTGACGATGCCCAATATGATGATAAACACTTCTTGGTGACTCTCGTAAGAAGCCAGGATGCTATCACCCATATGCACAGTCTTCTAAGCCTGCACAGGACACTGGCCAAAAAATTTGGACCATCGGCATGGAAAACTATTCCAACTGTTCATCATGACTGGCCAAGGCCCCGTCGACTTATAAATGACAATTACAGTATAACCTACAGGGTGTTATAAGACAAGTCAGGATAAGAAAGACCTTATGTCAGACTTTTACCTTGTGTAAACTGTGTTGTAAATGTACAAAATGTTCAGACTTTAAAAGTAAATTGTCATGATGTGAATCATGTACCTTTTTCATTGGGCAGCTGCAAAAGAAAGGCTTTAAGACCCATTGTAAAAGCAATGAAAATCAGATTCTGTGAAAGGCGTTTCCTTCTGTCCACCTGTCACAAATGTCCACACTGTTCTATATCTGCCTGTAGGGGCCAGACTGCACCAGTTTTGGGAAACATAGGCACACTATGGGCTAGCCCAAGGTCACAAGAATCCTCAAGGAAGGTGACACCCACCCCTTTCAGAACGGACTAACTCTGACAAGATGTCCAATTATTATAATTGGCTATGTACATTCCCTCAGGAACAGCTACCTGATGGAGGCATTCCATGCACTTGGCAGAAGCGAGCAATAGAAATGGTAAATGTCCAGCATCTCAGACTTTTCTTGATTCCCAAATCCATCAACAAGTGGAGACCTATCCTAGATCTGAGCTAAACAAATTTCTGAAGTCAGAAAAATTCCAAATGCAGACACCAGGAAGTATAGGAACCTCCCTTCAGACAGGAAAATGGGTCCATAGACTTCAAGGTTACTTACTTCTATATCCCAATAAACCCACAGTCCAGGAAATACATGTACCTACATTTTTTCATCCAAGGTCAATCCTACCAAATCAGAGCCCTACCATTTGGTCTGCCCACTGCTCCAATGGAAATGACAACAGTAGTCAAGGAAATCAAGCGGATGGCTCAAAACAAGGGTATAAGAATACACCAGTACCTAGACAATTGGTAGGTCATAACCACCAAACCTGTCTCCAGCATACTCAGACCTTAGCAGATCTGTGTCAAAAACTAGGTTGAATAATGAACATGAAAAAATCAGAACTGGAACTGAAACAATATTCGATTTCATAGGCTACCTGTTCAACCTCAAGTAGGGAAAGGTCGGACCTACCCTGGAATGGTGGCACACCTTAAAGATCCAGAAACTTCTCACAGACCCTTCGTGCTGGGTCTGACAGCTCATGTTTCTGATATGCTTGTTGACAGCTACCGAGAAGCAAGTCCTCTTAGGTCGGCTCCATATGAAATCAATTTTTGGTTTGAATAATTTTAACTAAACGATCGTTCAGTTTCTTTGCCATTCTTTCGTCACTTTAATAAAAATTTGAGGAGGAATTTCTCTTTTTTTTGACATATATAACCTATTTTTACACCATAACCTCTTGAACTTAAAACAGCACTGATAAGATCTATTATGACCAGCTACAACTTAACATCAAAGTCATCAAAGAAAATATTTAATCCTGGAAAATGCAAGCTTTTATTTTTCAGTGTGATGTAGTCAGATTTGACCTTGGACCCTCCTTCAAGGTCAATGAGGATAGCCAAACTCAAAAGTGCTTATAACTCACTTATTATTGGTCCTAGAGGTTTGCAATTTGAAACCAACTTATAGGAAATCATGTGCTGGGAATCTTCTGATGTCTTCAGATTTGACATTGGGCCCCTCCTTCAAGGTCAAACAAGGATCGCAAAACTTAAGTGTTTATAACTCACTTATTATTGGTCCTAGAAGTTTGCAATGTGAAATCAAGTTATAGGAAATTTTGGGCTGCGAATCTTTTGATGTCGTCAGATTTGACCTTGGACCCCTCCTTCAAGGTCAAACAATGGTTCACTGGCTTTGGTTAGTTGTCTTTCCGGTGGATACAAATTTGCATCGGTTCTCCGATGCGTAGTTCTAATTTTGTTTGCAGTTTATTTGTTTGACAAATGAGTAGCAGAAGTCATGCACAGAAAACAATTTTACACTAACAATGACTGCACGACACTTGAGGGCTTTATTGGATGAACGATGTAATATATTTCTCCAAATTGGATATAATATATATCTCCAATTGGAGTTTTCTGTTATTTCTCCAATGAAGGCATACTGAATCTCTGAAATTCGCCTATTTTTGACCCCGAAAAATGCCCCAGAAACATTATGGCATCACTCTGCGGCGTATGCATCCGCATGAACAACTTCTCCAAAACTAAAGAGACATGCTATTTTTTTAAAAGACACCTTAACTATCGAAGATGAAAAATTGTTCAAGGCATGCAGATCTTTTTATTGCGTTAATACTTCTTACTTAACAGACTCCCGCTATATGCCGGCGCGAGCCGGTCCGCCAAACGCCAGAAAAAGACGTCTGGTACCGCCCTCTCCACTCACTAGAGGGCTAATGCTTCCTGTACTCGCCAGGTGGCCAATGACGTCATGGCCTCTTTTTCATTTGGCGCGAAACTACTTGGAAGTGTTTCTTCAGTCAAGGATTAAATTCATTTTATATACTGTTATTTGTGTGAGGTTGTACCTATTTTACTGTGATGTTTGTTTTTGGATATCATGGCATCGTCTGGCCAGAGAAAAGGAAGCTGCGGCCACATTATGGCCAGCTTTGATACTCATGTTCGTTGTGCATGTTGTCGAGAGAAGGGTTCTGGATCAGACCCCTGTGTACAAGGGAAGGACGACTGCGCAGCTTGCTTAATGTTATCACCAGAGCAGCGGAAACAACTGGCCACACCCACTTATAAACTTCGGAAGGAAAAGAAATCTTCCAAAAATGATGTTTTGATTGATCCGTCACAGGTTAGTGTGGTAGACAGGTCAGTAGCCTCTGTTGCTTCTTCACCAAGTAATGTTTCTGTGGAAGATTCATTTAAGAAGGAAATATCAAACTTAAAAGATGAGTGGTCTACTCGATTTGCTTGTATTGAGGCCTTGCTAACCATGGGTTCTAACCCTAATTCTGCTCAACCTATTTCTGCAGTAGGAAATATTGCACCGGTGTTTTCCCCGGTCCAAGTGAAGGTTACTCAGGGGTCTTGTCTTCCTCACCTTTCCTGCCTCACACTGTTTCCTCTCACCCCCCCCCACCCCCACCCCACCCCCCCAACCGGACCGGTACCAGGAGCCAACCGGTTGGGAAAATATCTGTAGCCTTTCCCCCAGAAGATTGGTTTTGTCAGAAGTTCGAACAGATGAACTTATACATCATTGATGGTCATGTGTCTCGTTCTGGGGAAAGGGGTTGGCTTAGGACTGACCAATTTTTAAAAGTTCCCAAGACTCAGAACAGATGGTATGGTTTACATCCGGCCCCCAATCCAGTGGACATCCGTCCCGGGAAAGTGGTCAAATTTTGGTCAAATGATGCCCCACATCTCAACAGCTCTTACAGTCGCATTGCTAAGCCTTCAGGATTAACGGTTACTCCTCCTCCTTCTCGCCCGATAGACCAGGATACTCTCCGTAAGTGGGACAAGGCTTTACGTGAAGGCACGTATATCTGCAACCAAGCTGCCGGTTTTAACCGTTGCATCTCCAAGCTTCAGACTGACATTCAGGACAATTTTAGGGCCCTTGAGGCTGAACTGTCAAAAGGTAAATCATCCCAGAAGGCTGAAAAGGCTCTCACAGAAATTCGGGATCTGACCGCCTTCAATCAGAATGTGAGTTTTTGCATGGGTAAGGCTATGCAGCATCTGGCGGATATACTGTTTGTGCAGATGGGGAACGTTACGCTCCTTAGAAGGGACGCCTACTTGGATCACCTGAAACAGGGCATAAAGCCGGACACTTGGTGTGCTTTGCGTAACAGCCCTCTCAATTCCTTGTGTCTTTTCCCGGATGATATGGTCCGTAGGGCAGAGGAAGAAATTGCGAAATCAGAGACGGAACGCCGTGCCACCCAGCCCTGATTGGGCCATGGTGGGTACGGCTCAAGAAAACAGAACAGGTATCAGCCTTATCAGGGCGGTTGGAACCGCAACCAAGAGGCAAATAGGTCGGCTCCTACCACTCAGGACACAGAAGTCCCAGCCTGGCGCTCCTTTGGAAGGAGTCGTAACAACAGGGGTAGGGGTAGAGGTGCCTCCTCAGGAGGTCGTAACCCCAAGGCTTTCAAAGGGAATAACAAAAAATGACAATTACTGTGCAAATTCTGTTCAAACCCAGACCTTTGAAGTATTGTCCAGTTTGTTTGAAAGACGCTAAATGTTCTGTTTGTTTTAAATGTTCTTGTGAGAAGTCAAAATGTACATTGCATAAATGTTGCAACTCCTGCACAAAAGAAAGGTGTAAGTCCCAGTGTAATCTCAGAAAATGGCCTAATAAAGCCTGTGAAAGATGTTTTTTCTGTAAATCTGTCTCCTTCTGCCCCTCCTGTGACCAATGTCCTCAATGTTGTAGAAGGTCTGCCTGTGGGGCCCGACTGCAAAAATTTTGGCAAGTGTGGGCCCAAAAGGGTTCAAGTCCAAGGGTAGTATCGATCCTGAAAGAGGGATACAATCTTTCATTCGGGCTAAAACCTCCTCTCACCAGGTTACCTCTGATAAGGAGCGGATATGCCAATCCCCTCAGGAACAGCTACCTGCAGGAGGCATTGCATTCCCTCCTTCAGAAACAAGCTATAGAAAGAGTATGGGTTCAGTCCTCTGGGGTTTTACAACAGGCTTTTCATTGTCCCCAAACCAAATAAAAAATGGCGGCCAATCCTAGATCTCAGTGCCCTCAACCGGTTTCTCAAGGTCAAAACCTTCAAAATGGAAACCCCAGAGTCCATTCGGCTGTCATTACAACAAAGAGAGTGGGTGACTTCAGCGACGCCTACTTTCACATCCCTATCAGTCCAAACTCAAGGAAGTTCCTCCGGACCAAACCTTCCAGTTTCGAGCTCTCCCGTATGGCCTCTCTGCAGCTCCTATGTTGTTCACAATAGTGGTCAAAGAGGTGAAACTCATGGCTCAGGCAAGAAACATCCGAATGCACCAGTACCTGGACGACTGGCTGATCCGGGCAAGAGACTTGTTTTCAAGATACCCAAACCCTTCTAACCTTGTGTCAGGAATTGGGTTGGGTCGTAAATCTCAAGAAATCAGAGCTGGAGCCCAAACAGATCTTCAATTTTGTGGGCTACTAGTACGACTTGATCCAAGGAGTAGTCAGACCCACCCCGGAAAGATGGGAAGCTCTAAACTCCAAAATCAATTCCCTACTGGAGAGGACCAGTTGTTCGGTAAGGCAACTCATGTCCTTGATAGGCCTTCTCACGGCGACGGAAAAACAGGTCCCTTCTACATTTCTACACATGAGACCCATCCAGTGGCACCTGAAGAGCCATTGGCACATTCCGGAATCATTGGAGAAAGTCATTCCGATTCCCAGGTCCCTTCATCCCCACCTGCTTTGGTGGCTAAAGGAGGAAAACGTCCTGCCAGGCCAAAACTTGCACCCCCTTCGTCAGGCGGTTCAGATCTTTACAGACGCATCAAACGAAGGTTGGGGCGCATATTTAGGAGACTATACCGCCAGGGGCGGTTGGTCTGTGCTGGAAAGCAGATTGCATATCAATTTCCTAGAATTGAAGGCGGTTTCATTGGCCCTAAAGGCCTTCGAACCGCTCTGCCGGGGTCGGGTAGTTTTAGTTGCCACCGACAACACCACTGTGGTAGCTTACATAAACAAAGAAGGAGGCATGCGTTCAGGCTCTCTATGTGCACTCCTTTGGAGACTCCTGTCTTGGTGCAATCTCAGGGAAATTTGCCTTAGAGCGCGTCACATTCCGGGCCGGCTCAATGTGATAGCCGACAAACTATCCCAACACCGTCAAGTCATTCAGACGGAGCGGTCGCTTCACCCGGATGTCTTTGCTCAGATCTGCCACAAATGGCACCTTCCCAAGGTGGACCTATTTGCGACGAGGTACAATTGCAAACTGCCTCAGTTTGTGTTCCCGATCCCAAAGCATGGGCCATGGATGCGTTGACCCTGTCATGGGAGGATCTGGACCTGTATGGCTTTTCCCCCAGTTCCCCTCCTGACAAATGTTCTGACAAAGGCTCTCAGCCATCGGTGCAAAAGGATGATAATAGTAACCTCAGGCTGGCCGAACATGTCTTGGTTCTGGGATCTGGTGGAGATGTCATCTCAAATCCCAGTTTGTCTTCCCAACCGACCGGATCTCCTGTCCCAACCGTTCAACGGCAACCTTCACAGGGATCTGCAAAATCTGAACCTTCATGCCTGGCTCCTAGAGCCAAAAATATCCGGGAAGAAGGGTTCTCTGACCAAGTGGCAACGCGAATTGAAGCTCCTCAAAGACGGTCTACCCGATTTGTCTATGAAGCAAAGTGGGCCGTTTTTGTTCGATGGTGTAAGGCGCATCAGGTGGACTTCCATGCACCATCTGTAGAACAAATTGCGGATTTTTTCCTACACCTGTTTCAGGACAGGAAGTTACAACCTAGTACTATAGATGGGTACAGGTCGGCTATTGCTGACAAAGTAGGAAACTTTACTGTGAATATCAGTAAGAATGAGAACCTCAACAGATTGCTCGATAGCTTCCACAGGGACAGACCCAAAGGGCGTTGAGGCGTCCCTTCCTGGAACCTTTCTTTGGTTCTTCACCAGCTGACAAAGGCCCCTTTTGAACCTCTTCGAAAGGCATCCCTTTAAGACGGTTTTCCTTTTGGCGCTGGTTTCAGGAAAACGCAGGAGTGAAATCCATGCCTGGGTAAACAGGAACATCCGTCATCAATCAGATTGGTCCAAAGTTTCTCTTTCCCCTTCGCCATGTTTTCTATCAAAAAACCAACTGGCACAGGAGGGCCCAGGAAGCGTCGCTCCAGTGGTCATTCCGGCCCTGGCACCGACATTGGACAGCTCGCTCAAGGAGGATCAATCTCTTTGTCCGGTTAGAGCTCTACGCTATTACCTGGACAAAACCAAAGACCTTAGGGACAAGAAAGAACTGGTGTTTGTCTCCTTTAAGAAGAATTTCAACAAGAATATTTCTCCTTCCACCATTTCTTCTTGGATCAAACAAACTGTTCTCCTGTGCTATCAGTTGTCAGATCAGGAGTCGCTAACCCTACATCAGGTCAAGGCTCATGATGTAAGGGCCTTCGCGGCTTCCAAGGCTTTTCAAGGAGGAGTCTCCTTGGAACATGTCATTGGAAGTCACACAATACCTTCACTCAGTTTTACCTGCAGGATGTGGCTTGGGCTGACTCGGAAGTATACCATCTGGGTCCTATAGTGGCGGCCCAGCAGGTTCATTCGTAAGTCTTACTGCCTGTTGTCTTAGTCATGTACATAGTGTAGATAGTTGTACATTTAGGTAGTTAGGTTGTTAGGTCTTGGTCCCTCATCCATATCCCAGGGGATTTGGTTGATGGGCTTGAAGTTTCCTGTCTCCTCAAGGCTCAACTCTCCTCTCCCTCTCTCTCATCCAAGGTGAGAAGGAAAAAGGGGGGGGGGGGGGTACCCACCCGGTCACCCGGGGGGTTTTTCTTTACACCGGTTATTGGGTTTAGAGTTTTTTGCCTGGTCCCTCAGTCAGCTACCCTCCACCACTGGGTAGTTATTCTAGCGGGAGTCTGTTAGGTAAGAAGTATTAACGCAATAAAATAGAAAATTTAATAGGTAAATAAAATTTTTATAAGTTAATACCTTACCTAACAGACGGTGGAGTCCCACCCAACTGTCCCCGCTGTTCTACCTGCCTGGGGACCATTAAAGGTTAAGGCAACTGAAAAAGAGGCCGTGACGTCATGGCCACCTGGCGAGTACAGGAACATTAGCCCTCTAGTGAGTGGAGAGGGCGGTACCGGTCCGACCGGGGGTATTCCCAGGACGTCTTTTTCTGGCGTTTGGCGGACCGGCTCGCGCCGGCATATAGCAGGAGTCTGTTAGGTAAGGTATTAACTTATAAAAATTTAATTTGCCTATTAAATTTTCTAGTTCGTTCTTCTGTTCCCCAGAGCCATTACAAATGAGGTACCCCCACCCAAAGTGTGAAAATTTCAACACTTTAGGCCACAAGTAGATTACCTTGTGTCAGTATCAGTCCTGGATCTTTCTTAATTATTATTTTATGATTTTTTAAAATATTTTTTTATGCATGAAAATTTATGAAATGATGCACTAAATCACTTACAACTTGAAAAGTATTGCATTTAGAGGATTTTGTTAAAAATATGTTATTTAGCCTTTTTTCCCCATAGCTACAACATGGTGAGTAACTTGGGTGTCTATCCCAATTTCTAAGTGAGTAACAGCTACTTTTTAGTACCTTCCATATTGAGTAAAATCACTTTTAATTTGAAAACTATTGCATTTAGAGAATTTTGTATGAATATGTTATTCAGCTACTATTGGGTCAGCTATAACATAGTAAAATTTCAGACCTGTAGCTCATGGCATAGCTGAGCAATAGCTACTTTGAGGTTCTCACTGTTGAGTAAATCAGTGTAACTTGAAAACTATTGCAATTAGAGTGTTTTCTTTAAATATGTTATTTACCTACTTTTGCGTCAGCTATAACATAGTGAAATTGCGGAGCTGTAGCTCATTGCATAGCTGAGCAAAAGCGACTTTGAGGTTCCACTGTTGAGTAAATCAGTTGTAGCTTGAAAACTATTGGATTTACAGTATTTTGTTTCAATTTTTCTCCTACTTTTTACACCTTAACAGTTAACTTGGTACTTTACTTCTGAATACCATTTTCAGGTCACAACTTTTGTGTCCTTTTCTTCTTTCACTTCTACTCTGGAACTCAAAACACACACAGTCAGCTGACAGAGCCTGTTCACGGGCACTGATTCTTGACATATGTTACAACTTTAATCCACTTTCGGGTTCATGTTGTAAAGTAGAATGGACGACCAGGACTCATGCACGTAGCTTATATACAGGACGTACGCCTGTCGAAATTAAACACATTATAAAATATTTTAATATTTTTATTCTTTGACCATTTAAAGGGTTAGAATATGAAATAAAGTATGAAAACCAAGTCCTTGTTGAAGGGAATCCCTGGGAAACCCCTTCTGTGAAGTCATCGTCTAGACAGCAGGTGACTGTTAACAGCCACAGAAAAACTGGTCCACCTAGGTTGACTCTATATGAGGCCCATACAGTGGCACCTGAAATACAATTGGAGCATTCCAGAGTCACTAGAAAAGGTGATAACCATTCCCAGATTGCTCCACAGTCATCTGAAATGGTGGCTGGAGGAAAGCAATGTGCTTCAAGGTCAACCATTACACCCACTAAAATATGCTCTTCAGATCTTTACAGACACATCAAAAGAAGGGTGGGGCTCTAACTTAAATGAACACACTTCAAGGGAAACCTGGTCCCTTCCAGAAAGCCAACTACACATAAAATACCTGGAACCAAAGGCGGTCTCTTTGGCCTTAAAAGAGTTTCTAAGACCTGTGTTTGAACACCATAGTTCTTATAGCCACAGACAACACCACAGTGGTTGCTTACATAAACAAAGAAGGGGGAATGAAGTCGGGCCCTTCTGTGGAGAATCCTGACCTGGTGCCCCAGAAAATGGGTTACTCTTAAAGCCTGACACATTCAAGGCCAGCTGAATGTGGTAGCAGACAAACTATCCAGGCTAGGCCAGACCATTCAAACGGAGTGGTCTCTCCTCCCAGAGGTCATCCAAGCCATATACAACAGGTGGCACCAGCCTCAGATAGACTTTTCGCACCAAGGTTTAACAACAAACTGGCTCAGTTTGTGTAACCAGTTCTGGAGTCCCTGACCTGGGCAGTCAATTCACTTTCATAGCCATCTTGGGCAAAGTGGTGGAGAAGTTGCAGGAGAATGATTCTGATTGCTACAGGTGGCCCTACATGCCCTGGTTCTGAGATCTAGTGACCATGTCAAGTCAGATCCCTCAACCATTCAATCAGGTACCACACAGGAATCTGTCAAAACTAAATCTGCATGCTTGGCTTCTCGAGCCTCAGCAATCAATGAGCAGGGCTTCTTTGAGGCAGTGGCAGCATGAATTGAGGCTCCTCAAAGAGGATCAACCAGATCCGTCTATGAGGCAAAGTGGTGCCTCAATAATCAGGTGGACTTCAGGGCACTCCCTATAAAGTCAATAGCTGACTTCCTTCTGTTCCAGGACAGGAAGTTACAGCCAAGTACTATTGATGGGTACAGATCAGCCATTGCTGACAAACTGGGGTATTTGCCCATAAATGTCAGCAAAGATGAGAATCTCACTCGTCTCTTGGACAGTTCCAATAGAGATAGACCCAAGGGTCGGAGGGGCATCTCCTGCTGGAACCTCTCCCTGGTGTTGCACCAGCTGACAAAGGCTCCATTTGAATTTGAATTGATTGGCCCTGGGGTCGAGCAAATGCAGGAGTGAGATCCATGCTTGGCAAAATAAGAACATCAGACACTAGTCAGACTGGTTAAAGCTGTCTTTGTGCCCAGCACCCGGCTTTCTTTCCAAGAACCATCTGGACAAGGATGGTCAAGACAGTATGGCCCCAGTGGTTATACCAGCCATGGCCCCAACTCTGGATAAGTCTCTCAAGTCTGATAGGTCCCTATGTCTGGTCAGAGCACTGCACTACTATTTGGACAAGACATCCGACCTCATGCAGAACAAGGAGTTAGTCTTTGTCTCCTTTAAGAAAGGTTTTGATAAGGACATCTCACCTGCCACTATCTCCTCATGGATCAAACAGACTGTGATCCTATGTTATGAGCTCTTTGATCAGGAGCCCTCACCTTACATCGGGTCAAAGCCCATGGTGTAAGGACCTTTGGTGCTTCTAAGGCCTTCCAGTCAGCATTCTCCTTAAAATAAATCTTATCAGCCTGCCACTGGAAGTCACATAACACCTTCACACAGTTCTACTTGAAAGATGTGGCTTGGGATGATTCAGAGCTTTTTCACTTGAGCCCAGTAGTGGCTGCTCAGTAGATCCACAAATATTCCTTATATTGAGGAGATTTGTACATATGTACATGGTGTAAATAGTTCATGAAAATAACAAAAAAAAACTCGGACACGCTTCCTTCGGGAGGTTTATTTGCCTTCTGGGACTGAACTCATCCCTCTCTTCCCCTACCTCAGAGCAGGTCTGTAAAAAAGAGGGGGGGGCAACGTTGGTACAACCCCAGCAACCGGGTACTGGTAAACGACCATAGGCCTACCGTTTTCCCAACCTAGGTCAGAGGAAATTTTATCATTTATGAGTTCACTTAAGTCCCTAGTAACTTACCCGCTGACCAAGCGGTAGTTATTCAGCAATTGTCCATTGGATAGGATGTATTAACACAATAAATTTTGCAAATTTAGTAAGTATAAGGGCAAGGCCCTCCGAATCGGCCCCGCTATCAGCTTACTAGGGGTCTAAATAGGTTTAGACAACAAAAAAGATGCTATGACGTCACACTTTCTAGACAGGAAATAAATACGATGTGCCACCTGGCGAATGCACAGTGGGACCGGCCAGCCAGAGGAAACACAGGACAACCTTTGCTGTCATTTTGGGGGCCGATCTGCACTGACCGGATTAGCAATTGTCCATTGGATAGGCAATTGACTTATAAAAATTTAATTTACTTATTAAATTAGCAATTTTACCCACAGCCCTTAAGGGCTATCAGGGTGTTTTCATCCACGGTGTCCTGGTTGATGGGCAGGCAGGCCGGCGGGGCGGGCGGGTTGGTTAACTCAGAAGATGTAGGAAGTTGATACTTTGTAGGGACATTGGTTAGGGGGTGTAGGTGTACCACGTCATGGTGTTACCTTGATTTGACCTTTGATCTTGAAGCAGTGACCTTGACATATAAAATCTTCTCCACACAATATCCTAGAAACTGTAAGGTGTGGGAAGTTGATACTTGGTAAGGACATTGGTTAGGGGGTGTAGGTGTGCAACATCATAGTCTTACCTTGATTTGACCTTTGTATTGCCATAGTGATCTTGACCTATAAAATCTTGTCTGGGCTATATCTCAGAAACCATTAGGTGTCGGAAGTTATTACTTTGTAGGGACATTGGTTAGGGGGTGTAGGTGTGCAACATCTTGGTGTTGCCTTGATTTGACCTTTGACCTTGCCGCAGTGACCTTGACATATAAAAATCTTGTCGGGGGTATATCACCGTAAGGTGTAAGTTGATACTTGATGGGAACATTGGTTAGCGGTGTAGGTGTTCAACGTCATGATGTTACCTTGATTTGACCTTTGACCTTGCTGCAGTGACCTTGACATATAAAATCTTCTCCAGGCTATATCTCAGAAACAGTAAGGTGTAGGAAGTTGATACTTGGTAAGGACATTGGTTAGGGGGTGTAGGTGTGAAACGTCATGGTGTGACCTTGATTTGCCCTTTGACCTTAACCTATAAAATCTTGTCTGGGCTATATCTCGGAAACCGTAAGGTGTAGGAAGTTATTTGGTAGGGACATTGGTTAGGGGGGTGCAGGTGTACAATGTCTTGGTGTGACCTTGATTTGACCTTGCTGTAGCGACCTTGACCTATCAAATCTTGTCCAGGCTATATCTCAGAAATCGTAAGGTGTAGGAAGTTGATACATTGTAGGGACATTGGTTAGGGGTTGTAGGTGTGCAACATCATGGTGTAACTTTGATATGACTTTTGACCTTTTCATAGTGACCCTGAGTTTTAAAATCTTGTCCGGGCTATTTCTTGGATTCCATAAGGTGTAGAAGGTTGACACTTTGTATTGACATTGGTTAGGGGGTGTAGGGGTGCATCATGGTGTGACCTTTAACTTTGGCTCTGCATGTTCACCTGCCAAATTTGAGACATGTTTCTCATATGACAAAGATTTCTTATGGATTGCTGCAACTGATTATTATATGCACTTTTACATACTTTTGCTATATCCATTGACAGCTTTTCTTCCATTAATAAATTTTATAGCTTCATAATTTTAGTCTACTGATTAATGTTGTCATCTTCCTGTTGAATTTTCTTTTTTTAATACTTTATCTTTACATACATTTTCTTTGTCGTAGATGTTATTTTCTCTACTTTAACATTATTTGGAGCTTTATATAACTGACGCTTCTCGGAAAGTATCCTGCTTTTTGTACTGTTTCACTACTTTTATATCTTGGTATTGAAAACTATTTCCCCAGTCTGAGAGGTATGGGCATCTCTGATGCTATTTGTAAAGATTACTGTACAACCCTTGACAAAGCAGTTAAATAGGGTGGACATTACACATGATAATGTGTTTTCTTCTACAGCATCCTCTTATTTTTCATGTGTTGCAGCTACTTATAACAGGGCATCCTATTTCTAGTCTTAACCAACTGCCTGAAGATCAGTGGTCTATTTAAAGTGGCTCTTTAATCCATCCCAATATAATTCTAGTTATTCTACCAAAAAAGGAATGTAATTATTTGAGTCCTACGTAAATGTGTTTGACTATACTTGATGTCTTTTTACTTTGTTCTTAGGTGCCAATCATTGATGATGATATGGACAATGTAGATGAGGAAGAGGATGATGATTTCAAGCCTCCTTCAGAGGGCGAACATATTCACAAGGTGAGAATTGTAGTTTCATACCCATGAGTTCAGAAGCAATCAGTATTCTTCATTTTATGAACAAAGTATTAAAAATGTTCATATAAAAATTATTCCTTCATATCAGTACAGAGGAAAATATCCTGGATAATTTTGGCAGCTTTATCTATAAAAGGAGTTTTTATTGCGTTATTACATCCTACCCAGTGTACAATTGCTATACGTTCAGCATGACTGGTCCCACTAAACGACAGAAAGAGCCGTCCTGTGTTTCCACCGACAGGACGAGTCTAGTAGTGTGCATTCGCTAGGTATCGCATCTTACTTCCCTCCTGTCTAGACAGGGTGACATCACAGCTTCTTTTTCGTTTGGTGGGTGTAGTGTGCAGACATGTTTTTGAAGAGCTCTTGAAGTTTGAAGAAAAGTTGAAATATCTATGAATTTGAACTTTATTTTTGTTTTTATGTATTGTGTGAAGTTTATGTATTGTGTTCCTTACATATTATGGCCTATCCTGGACAAAAACGAGGTAGTTGCAGACATATTATGGCCAGTTTTGATAAACATTCCAAATGTGCTCGATGTTGAGACATAGGTGTGGATGATAATTCCTGTGTCCTTAAGAAAGACTGTTGTTTGTGTAGCATTCTTTATGCTGAGCAGAAGCTTCAACTTGCAACCCCCATGTATAAGGCCTGCAAGGAACACTGCCTCCCTAGTCGATCCTGAGACTGTCCAGCTCCTATGAAAGGTTGAGAGTGGCGAGGTCATACAGGACACCACCCCTGCTAGTAAGAAGAAGATGTCCGATTCTGTTACTACTCTTAAAGCTAGCAAGAAGAAATACACTAAAACCTTTTCTGATGACCTGAAAGCCCTTGATGACAAGTGGTCAAAGAGGTTGGCCAGATTGGAGGTGATGTTGCTGACCAAATCTTTCTCAGTACTGGTGGAACCGGTTAAGCAGATGTCTACCCATTGTAACCAATGAGAGGCGCTTTATTCATCCAGTGCAGAGTATCAATTCTGTTCAGACTACCGGTGTGGTCACACAAACTTCCAGCAGCCAGCGTCTTATCAGTACCAGCTCAGGACAGGTTTCTGGACCGGTCACCCAGCCTACTGTGATGAACTAGCCTTATGATATCCCTAGTGTGATATCCACCCGTCCAATCCACTGGTCAGGCCACCAGTGTCCAGGATATTACCGGTGCCACTGGTTGCTCTGATGTGCAGTTCACCGAACTAGTTGGCCAACCTGTCAGCAGCAAGATGTCTTTGCCTTCATTTTCTCTGACCGGTGTTGCAGCTCACTCGCAGGACCCAGACTGTGATGTTAAACGTCATAGTGAGCCTACCTCCTCTACTCAGCCCATGGAGGAAGAGGGTGAGTTATCTGACCAGGAGTCTACCAAACCTAAGCAGGATCTGGACCAGGAAGTCAGTGAGGAATTGACTTACCGGGAGACAGTGATAGGTGTAAGATCTTTCATAGGGTGGAAGCAGGTACCTGAGTTAGAGTCCTCCTCTTCCTCACTTCATGGCAATCCCTTTGCCGGCGCCAGACACAGCCAACCAGCAAGGTCTCTGAAGCTCCCATCTGATGAATGGCTATGCAAGAAGATGCAGAAACTGAACGTTACTGTAACTGAAGGCTACCCTTGCGGGACCTCAGTCCTTTCTAGGGATCAGTTCATCAAGACCCCAAAGACATTAAAGTGGTATGGCATGTTTGTTGTGAAACAGGACTTCTCAAGATCCAAGGTACACTGTTGGACCAATGAGCAGGCTAGACTGAACAGTTATTTTTGTAGGGTTGCCAGACAGTCACTGCCTTCAGCACCCAGTTCCCGGCCAATACATCAGGACACTCTCAGGAGATTGGAGAAGTTGGCCCGGGACCAGTCTTACATGTGTAATCAAGCTGCTGGACTTAAGCCTTGTCTTTTTTTATGTGAATCACCTTCAATTAAACTCCCATTGAGACTTGAACTAGCAGTACTTCTAGATACAACTTTTTAGGCCTTAGGCCAGGCAGCAGAAGCCGAACTATTTTCAGTTGCATTGAAACGCTTACCAATTGCGTCCAGTTGAGTAAGAATCTGGTTATTAATCAGTGCCTGATCCAGTTGAAATCTCCCAGTATCATCCCTAGGTCTAGAATTTGCAGTGTTGGTTGCTATAGACAACTCAACAGTAGTAGCTGCATAAACAAACAAGGAGGAAAATCATGACCTTGTACCATCATTACCAGATAACTTGAAATCTTGTCCAGGCTATATCTCAGAAAACGTAAGGTGTAAGAAGTTGATACCTGGTAGGGACATTGCTTAGGGGGTGTAGGTGTGCAATGTTATGGTGTGACCTTGATTTGACATTTGACCTTGCCGTAGTGACCTTGACCTATAAAATCTTGTTCGGGCTATATCTCGGAAACTGTAAGGTGTAGGAAGTGGATACTTGGTAGGGACATTGGTTACTGGTTGTAGGTGTGCAACATCATGGTGTGACCTTAATTTGACCTTTTACCTTGCCATAGTGACCTTGACCTATGAAATCTTTTCCGGGCTATATCTCGGCAACCGCTAGGTGTAGGAAGTTGATACTTGGTAGGGACATTGGTTGACGGTTGTAGGTGTGCAACGTCATGGTGTGACCTTGATTTGACCATGGGCTGGGAATCTTTTGCTGTGGTCAGATTTGACCTTGGACCCCTCCTTCAAGGTCAAACGAGGATAGCCAAACCTAAAAGTGCTTATAACTTGCTTATTATTGGTCGTACAGGTTTGGGATGGTAAACCAACCTATAGGAAGTCATGGGCTGGGAATCTTTTGATGTGATCTGATTTGACCTTGGACCTCTCCTTCAAGGTCAAACGAGGATAGCCAAACTTAAAAGTGCTTATAACTCACTTATTATTGGTCCTAGAGATTTGGGATGGAAAAAGAACCTATAAGAAATCATGGGCTGGGAATATTCTGGTGTGGTTGGATTTGACCTTGGGCCTCCCCTTCAAGGTCAGACGAGGATAGCCAAACTTAAAAGTGCTTATAAGTCGCTTATTATTGGTCCTAGAGGTTTGGGATGGTAAACCAACCTATAGGAAATCATGGGCTGGAAATCTTTTGGTGTGGTCAGATTTGACCTTGGACCCCTCCTTCAAGGTCAAACGAGGATAGCCAAACCTAAAAGTGCTTATAACTCGCTTATTATTGGTCGTACAGGTTTGGGATGGTAAACCAACCTATAGGAAATAATGGTCTGGGAATCTTTTGGAGTGGTCATATTTGACCTTGGACCCCTCATTCAAGGTCAAACGAGGATAGCTAAACTTAAAAGTGCTTATAACTCGCTTATTATTGGTCCTAGAGGTTTGTGATGGTAAACCAACCTATAGGAAATCATGGGCTGAGAATCTTTTGATGTGGTCAGATTTGACCTTGTACCTCTCCTTTAAGGTTAAGCGAGGATAGCCAAACTTAAAGTGCTGATAACTTGCTTATTATTGGTCCTAGAGGTTTGCAATATGAAATCAACTTATAGGAGGTCATGGGATGGGAATCTTCTGATGTTTTCAGATTTGACCTTGGGCCCCTCCTTCAAGGTCAAATGATGGTTCACTGGCTTTGGTGAGTTGTCTTTTCGGTGGATACAAATTTGCACCGGTTCTCCGAAGCGTAGGTCTAGTTAAATACATTTTCTTTCTCTTAGATGCTATTTTGTCTACTTAAACATTATTTGGAGCTTTATATAACTGACACTGCTCTATCCCAAGTATCCCAATCTTTGTGCTGTTTCACTACTTCCATATCTCATGGTGTTGAAAACTATTTCCCCAGGCTGTGGGGTATGGGCATCTCTGATGCTATTTTTATAGGTTATTTTCAGAATAGATCTTTCATATCTTTGCAGCCAGCCCTTTAATGTCAGGTCTGGAACCTCACTCAGTCCAGCAAGTTGTCTCTGTGTCTAATTACAATATGTTTTTCCATTTTTTTAGTCTAATCATTCTGTCATTGCCTCTCAGTATATTTTCCATTGTTTCAGTTGAAGTATCATATGTCATTTTATTTCAGGTAAAGTCAGAAATACCAGTGCATATATAACGAGTCTGTAGTTATCTATGAATGATGATTTCCCTGTTTTCCCATTGTTTCAGTTTATTGTCCCTTTGTGATAGGTTTATTCCAGTGTGTTTGTGTGTTTCAGCTGGAGTTGCAGATATCTGTGTTCAACCCTTCTCATCAGTCACTGCACCTCACTCAGTCCAGTGAGCTAGAGGAAAAGGATGATGACAACCCGGTCATATACTACCCAGCTACTGACCAGGAACCTGACTCCCCCGACACCATGGCAACGTGCGTTACACAAACTGTTATAATCAAAACTGATTCCCATCACTCAAACAAGACAAAACAATCAGTATGTGTGCTTACAAAGGTCATTCCCATTGAAAAGTGTAAGTCAGTGTATCCAAAAAAATATTAAATTAAATTATACAAATTAAGGCTGAAACAATCAGCATGCCTTGGTTGCCCAGTAGCTGCTTGAATTAGCTGTCGACTAACCATTATAGTGTTTCCAATTTAAAATATCTTTGAGGAAATGCTGAAAATGTCAGGTGCTCCTGGGCCCTTGATATAAACATTGGAAACAGCATGATGGATCTTAAAATGCTAGACAAGTATAAAATTCACGCCAATTGTTTTGTAATTTCTAGATAAAAATTTTAATTTATATTATGAAAATAATATGCACATAGAAATGCTTTAATTTATGTTTTACGTAGGTTAAAAAATATGATGAAGGATCGATTGTGTAAAGTGCAGTAAAATCCAATCTCAGGCAATGTACACAAGCAAACAGCTAACCGGTCCAACAATATTGGCACTGGCTAGTGCTTTGATAACCTTATGTTTAGTTACTACAGTAAATTGTTTCACGTACATACATATGTATGCAGTTTACAGCATTCAATGTCTGATTCATGATCTTAGTCACATGATTTTTGTAGAGTTGGGGGCGCGCATGCGCCTTACAACTCTATACTGTTCTGTGTTTTTGCATGTCTTTGTCCTCGAATTTCTGGTGTTTTGAGTGCTCAATAATTGCCGTTTTCGGTGAGTTTGGAATAATTACAACTAAACGATCGTTCTGTTTCTTGGCCATTCTTTCGTCACTCTAATAAAAATTTGTGGACAACTTTTTTTTTGACATGCTTGTACTCTATAACCTTTAAGCTTAAAACAGGATTGATAAGATCTATATGGGCCGGCTGCAACCAAAGTCCAAATAAATAAAGGCTTAATGTAACCCCAGAAAATGCAAGCTGTGATAATCAAAAATATTTACAGGGGATGTTACAAAAATGGCTGTATCTCTGAAACCAGTCAATGGATTTTCTTTAAATAAAAAGCAACAGAAAGTTTTTTGAAAAACCTTTAAAGTGGTATCAATATTATATTTGTAGCTGAAATAAAATAATCACAAAAAATACTTTAAACGAAATTGGAGTAAGATATAGGTTGCCAACAGGGCTTTGTCTTCTCGAAATATTTTAAAAACTGTTTTAACTACACATACATATTGTATATCAGCCCATAAAGGCTGGGGGTTATAGTCGTTCCCTGCACCGTCCGGGCGGCGGCGGGCATAAAGCTTGTGGGTGTTCCACAGCTTAAACCTGTTCACAGATTTTCTCCAAATTTTCAGGGTATGTTTACCCAAAGAGGATCCAGACCTGTTTAGGTTTTAGGGGGTATCCAGTAACAACTGTTGCCATTGCCATGGCAACAGTTTTAAGATTTTTTGTTTTAAAGGTTGTGGGTATTCCACAGCCTAAACAGACGTATGGATTTTCACCAAATTTTCAGGATATCTTAACAGAAACAGGATCTACAGCTGAGTAGGTTTGGGAGGGTATCTGACAACACCTGTTGCCATGGCAGTGCTTTACATACTTTTCGGTCTTAAACTTTTTAATTGAAAAAGGGCGATATTAAACCAATGTTACTACAGTTGCATTTTAATCTTCCGCTGGCCAAGGCCGGGGTTGGGAAATTATGAAATGCTTTCTGTGTGTGTGTGCATGCAATGTGTGCATTTGTCACATTTTTAAATCAAGCTTTATATCTCATTCAGTCATGAAGATATCTTCACCAAATTTGCAGAGAATGTTTATGGGTGTGAAAAGTTGTTATGGTGCTCATTTGAAAAAAAACACAAAAACATGGTAGCCATAGCTGATTACTCGAAATTAATGGATATGTTCTAAAATTTTAAATATTGCAGCTAGCTGTGTCAGATTTGCACAAAATGTTAATGGCTGGGAAAGGTTACCTAAGGGTAATTAAGCGTCCCTGAAAAGTGCCACCACTGTATTATGGTCTCCCTTGAATATCTCCCTTATTATTGGAAGCTTTGTAACCATATTTGGCAGTTATACACCCTAGGCGTGGGAATATTTTTCCACATGCTTAAATTTGACCTTTGATCTTTATCAAGGTCACATTTTTTGGGGGTACACCCACCCGTCATCGCCGCTCAGCAAAATCTACTGACCGCAGAAGGTTATAATTTTACACATTGATTATATTTTGGGAGCGACCCAATGAAAATTGACTGATATATGAGCGATTTTCCAGGTACCAACCAGAAAGCTTAAAATTCATGAAAACCAACTAAAGCTTACATTTTTCTTTCATGTTAATGCATAAACTTGCACACTGTCTTCTTAACTTTAACTTCTTCTCTCAGCACTGCATCTTTTTCTTTTCAAAAACCTTTTTTATAGAGTTGGACGCGCATGCGCATCCAACTCTATTATACTTTGTGTTTTTGCGAGTCTTTGTCCTCGAATTTCTGGCGTTTCGAGTGCTTACTGATTGCCGTTTTCGGTGAGTTTGGAATAACTTTAATTAAAGGATCGTTCGGTTTCTTGGCCATTCTTTTGTCACCTTAATAAAAATATGTAAACAAACTTCTTTTTTTGACATGCATAGCACACTAACCTCTTCAATTTAAATATAACCTTTTGAACTTAAATTACTGATAAGATCTATATGGGCCGGCTACAGCTAAAGACAGAATTCATCAAGGTTGAATTTAATCCCGGATATGAAAGCTTGTATTTTTCATTAAAGGCTCTTGTCTTTGTAGATATCAATAACCAAGATCTATTATATAGATTAATTACTTTATTTAACAGCATAAGTTATGTAAATGCTGCAAAATACAGGGATTTGTGTACGACCTTTGGGTACGGGTTTGTGGTCACTTCATCCATTATTTTCTTTGCAGTTTATGTGTTTGACAATGACTAGCAGAAATCATGTGCAGACAACGATTTTACAATAACAGTAACTGCGCTATTGTTGAGGATTTCATTGGATGAACAGTATAATATATTTCTGCAATGACGTAATTGGACTTTTGTGTACTTTTCTCCAATGAAGACATACTAAAACTGGGAAATTCGCCTCTTTTTAACCCCGGAAAATGCCCCCCAGAAATTGCAAGCTATGTTTTTCATTGAAGTCTCACGAACTCGCTTCATTCATTGATTTATTTGGTAGACAAATGCAGTACTAAATATTTCTTTCCATTTCTGTTGTAAAATAAGATGCATTTTCATATTATTTCGTTTAAAATACTGAACCGGAAAACAAACTGGTTCACGGACTTGTATGTTCATAATGTTCCAGTTCCAATTTCATTCACCAGAGTGTAATAATAAAATCGTTGTCTGCGCATGCCCCACATTTTTATTGAATGAAAGCTCGTACTATAATGACGTCATCTCATTCATAATTTCTTTGCGGTTTATTATCTCCCGCCGGCCGGGCGGGAGATTATAAAACTCATTCCGTGCGTGTGTTCGTGTGTTATTGAGTGTGTGTCACACTTTTATAAAGGGCTGTACATCACACTGGTTGTTTCTCCTTGGCCTTTTCAATGTTTTTTATGACCTTATTGCTTATGTCCTTTCATTTGATGCTGTTATTTCACACCTAGGACCATAGCTAAGTGAGTAATAGCAATGGTGGCTACTTTGAGTAAAGTGCTCATAACTCCAAAACGAGTGCATTTAGAGTGTTTCTGTAAAATACGTTGTTCAGCTACTTTCTCCATGCCTACAAGATGGTACCATTTTTAGGGTTCTATCTTCATAGCTAAGTGAGTAATAGCTATTTCATTGCGTTAATACATCTTACCTACCAGACGATAGCTATAGTCCGGCGCCAGCCGGTCCCGCCAAACGAAAGAAAAAGACGTCCCGGGTTTCACCCCCGGCAGGACCGGCACACTACAATCCACTCGCCAGGTGGCCTAGTTTCTGCCTCACTCGCCAGAGGGACGTGACGTCATAGCATCTTTTTCATTTGGCGCGATATTTAAAGTTGTGGATTTTTATCTGTGAACCTTTTTGGTTTTATATTTGTGTTATTCTGTTTAATTTGTGTCGGAATAGTTGCCATTAGTTGACTTTTCTATCATGGCATCTCCAGGACAGAAAAAGGGTGCGTGTGGCCATATTATGGCTTCATTCGACAAGCATAGCAGGTGTGCGCGTTGTCGCGAGAAAGGACATGGTGATGACCCTTGTGTTCAAAATCTGCAGTGTGACTTTTGCAGTGTCCTTACCCCGGAGCAAGTGCTCAAGTTAAGTACGCCTACCTATAAACTCAGAAAGGAAAAGGCTAAAGCAAAGGAGGTGTTAGTCGATCCGTCTACTGTGGTAGTACTTGATACCCAGCCAGAACAAGAACCTGATGTTTCTTTGTCTTCTGCTCCGGATTTGTCCCTTCCTGTGCCTCAGTTTAAGAAAGATCTTCAAGAACTGGACGAAAAGTGGGCCACTCGTATGGCCAGGCTTGAGGCACTTATTACTTTAGGACATTGCCCCTCACCTTCTGTGCAACAAAATCCGTCATTTTCTCCGGTCAAAGTACCGGTCTCTCATGCTGCTCCAGCAGGTGCTCTTTCCCAGACACCCTTTTTTGTCACTACTTCGGCTTCTTCCGGCCCAGCCGGCCCGGCTGTTGGCCCGGATGAGGCTAGAGATCAGGATGTTTCCTTTGCTGACAGACAATCTCCACTTCAAAACCTCTACCCGGAAGCAGAGCCTATGTTTAAACACCCTGCTCCGGTGGCTACTGTTTCGTCAGCTGCTATGTCTGCTTCCTCTCAATCTTCATTTCAACAACCTTCTTCCGGCTCCGGGCCAGTCACCTTCCGCGATGTCAATCCTCAGGAAACATTTGAAGAGGGTGAGTTATCTGACGCAGAGGAATCCCCAGACTTGGAAACCCCTGAATGGATATGGGTTATTTCCAGATGCTGCTATTAGAAAAGCTGAGGATGAGATCAACCAGTTAGAAGCTTCCCGACGTACTTCCCAGCCCGGCCCGGGCCGCGGGGGGTTCGCCGGTAGAGGCAGAAAGCAGAGATACCAACCCTACAGTACTGGTTGGAAACCTCAAGACACTGCTAAATCAACTTCTCAGGCCGGAAAGGAACTACCAGCTTGGAAAGCGTTTGGTTCCCGCAATAGAGGCCGGGGCAGAGGCCGGGGTGGTCAGCCCGGACGTGGTACCAAGATGGCTCATGAGAAGACACAGTATAAATGACAATTACTGCAAGTCAAGTCCGGTGCCGGTGGCCCGGCCAGTCAGTTCTGTAAAAAGTGTCATAACAAGAAACTCTTTTGTATCTGTTCCAACAAATGTTTCTTATCATGTTGTATGTCGTGTACCTACTGTAACAAGGTGGCAGTCGCAAAAGAAAGACGTAAGGCCAAAATCAAAGATCAAAAGTCAAATAAAGTGTGTGAAAAGTGCTTCTTTTGTCGGTCACTTTGTTTCTGCTCCAAATGTTCCAAATGTCCCCAATGTTGCAAGTGTCCAACCAGTGGGGGGACGTCTTCAGAGTTTTTGGGAAATATGGGCTCACAAGGGTGCAAACCCAAAAGTAGTGTCCATATTAAAGGAGGGTTATGTTCTCCCCTTCAAAGTCAGACCTCCCTTGGTAAGGGATCCCCTGATAGTAAGTGGCTATGCAAACCCCATCAGAGACTCCCACTTGCAAGAAGCTGTACAAGCTCTGATCGAGAAAAAGGCAGTAGAGAGGGTCAGGGTTCAAACCTCACTAGCCTTTTTCAACAGACTGTTCATTGTCCCAAAGCCGAACCACAAGTGGCGGCCAATCTTGGATCTCAGTACTCTAAATCAGTTTTTATGCGTAAAAACATTCAAAATGGAGACTCCAGAGACAATCCGGACCTCTCTACAACAAGAGGAGTGGGTGACATCGCTAGACTTCAGCGACGCCTACTTCCACATTCCAATTCACTTCACATCCCGAAAATTCCTCAGGTTCCACTTTCAGAACCAGTCGTACCAGTTTCGGGCACTTCCCTTTGGCCTGTCAACAGCTCCCATGGAGTTCACTGGTGTGGTCAAAGAGGTCAAGTTAATGGCTCAGTCACAGGGTATAAGAATCCACCAGTACCTAGACGACTGGTTGATTCGAGCCCCTACCAAAGAATCTTGCCACCAGGGAACCCAGTCCCTCCTAGCCCTTTGCCAGGAGTTGGGCTGGATGGTAAACATGCAAAAGTCAGAACTGGAACCCCAACAAGTCTTCGACTTCGTAGGCTACCAGTACGACCTACTCAACGGAGTAGTCAGGCCTACTCAAAACCGTTGGGAAGCCCTTCAACAAAAAATAACAGTGCTTTTACAGAACAGATTTTGCCGAGTGAGAACTTTCATGTCTCTTATAGGTCTTCTCACTGCGACAGAAAAACAGGTGCCCCTAGGCAGACTGCACATGAGACCTATTCAGTGGCACCTCAAGAAGCACTGGAGAGTCCCAGAATCTCTGGAAAAGGAGATCCCAATTCCGAGGTCTCTCCATCAGTACCTGCAGTGGTGGACCCAAGAGGAAAATGTCCTAAAGGGTCAGCCCTTACACCCCCTGCGACACGCAGTTCAAATCTTTACAGACGCCTCAAAAGAAGGCTGGGGTGCTCACTTAGGCGACTTTACAGCAAGCGGTACTTGGTCAGTGCCCGAAAGCAAGTTGCACATAAACTTCTTAGAACTAAAAGCCGTGTTGTTAGCACTAAAAAGATTCCAACATTTAGTGCAAGGAAAGGTCGTCCTGATTGCCACAGACAACACTACGGTTGTAGCATACATCAACAAGGAAGGAGGTATGAGGTCAGGCTCACTCTGTGCCCTTCTTTGGCGGCTCCTATGTTGGTGCAGCCTCAATCAAATAGTACTGAAGGCCAGACACATTCCAGGCCGTCTGAATGTAATTGCAGACAAATTGTCTCGCCAAAGGCAGGTCATTCAGACGGAGTGGTCCCTCCATCAAGAGACCTTCGACCTCCTTTGTCAAACCTGGCATTATCCCCGAGTGGACATGTTTGCAACAAGGTACAACTGCAAGCTAGTTCAATTTGTGTCCCCAATTCCAGACCCAAAGGCCTGGTCAGTGGATGCTCTGACATTGTCCTGGGAGGACCTGGACATGTACCTCTTCCCCCCAGTGTCTCTGATGGGGAAGGTGGTCAGCAAGCTGTCAGATCACTGGTATCGCAGAGCAATCCTGATTGCCCCGGGATGGCCCAACATGCCTTGGTTTTGGGACCTAGTGGAGCTATCTGCGAGGGTTCCTCTTTGTCTTCCACACCACCCAGATCTAGTGACCCAACCTTTCAACAAGGCACGTCACAGGGATCTGACAAACCTAAATCTCCATGCCTGGCTCCTAGAGCCCAGACAATCAAGGAGCAGGGGTTCTCTAGCCCAGTGGCGTCAAGAATTGAGGCGCCTCAAAGACGTTCAACCAGAACAGTCTACGAAGCGAAGTGGGCCGTTTTTATCAGATGGTGCGAAGCAAGTCAGGTGGACTTCAGGAACCCATCTATAAAACAAATAGCAGATTTCCTCCTGCACCTTTTCCAGGAGAAAAATCTCCAGCCCAGCACTATTGACGGTTACAGGTCAGCCATTGCAGACAAACTGGGAAATACCTCGATTAATGTCGGCAAGGATGACAATTTGACTAGACTGTTAGACAGTTTTCACAGGGATAGACCCAAAGGACGCAGGGGGGTTCCTGCTTGGAACCTCTCCCTGGTTTTACACCAGCTTACAAAAGCACCGTTTGAACCCCTCAGAAAGGCTTCTCTGAAACACCTTACTTTCAAAACTGTTTTTCTCCTAGCCCTGGCTTCAGGAAAACGCAGAAGTGAGATACACGCTTGGTTAAACAAAAATATCAGACACCAAGCTGATTGGTCCAAAGTTTCCCTCTACCCATCACCAAGCTTCTTGGCGAAAAATCACTTGGCAAAAGAGGGACCAGAGTGCGTGGCCCCTGTGGTCATCCCGGCCTTAGCCCCCACTCTGGATAAGTCTTTAAAGGAAGACAGATCCCTTTGCCCCATTCGGGCTCTTCGCTACTACCTGGACAAAACACAGGACCTAAGAACGGGAAAGGAGTTAGTTTTTGTTTCATTCAAACAAGGTTTTGACAGGGACATCTCTCCTGCCACTATCTCGTCCTGGATCAAACAAACAGTAGTGTTGTGTTATGATCTCTCTGACCAAGAGTCCTTGACCTTACATCAGGTCAAGGCCCATGATGTTAGGGCCTTTGCGGCCTCGAAAGCCTTTCAAGGTGGCATATCTCTGGACCAGATTCTAGCAGCATGCCACTGGAAGTCCCACAACACCTTTACACAGTTTTACCTTAAGGATGTTGCCTGGGCAGATAAGGAGCTTTTTCACTTGGGTCCTGTGGTGGCGGCCCAGCAGATCCACCACTAGTCCCCTAAGCTTCTTTGTATATAATTATATATAGTGTACATACTAGTTAGTTTTAGGTGCAGGCTCACTTTTAGCCTATGCCTTGGCTTCTCAAAGTTTTTTACTTCAGAGTAATTCTCTGGGTATAGGACTTTCCCTACTCTTCCAGGTTAACCGTGGGAATCATGGACTTGAACTCTTGCTCTCTTCCTCCCCTCAGAGCAGTCAAAAAAAGGGGGGGGGGGGGGGGGCAGGTAGGTCTAGATACCCTTGAGACTAACATGTCTCCTCAAAGGACTAGAACCTCACACCTAGGTATAATATAAGAGTTCTCTCCAATCCTCAGAAGGCTGCCCTCCTTCCACTGGGTAGTTATTCTAGCTATCGTCTGGTAGGTAAGATGTATTAACGCAATGAAATTGCAAATTTTAATTAGTAAATTAAATTTTTATTAGTTAATACCTTACCTACCAGACGGGAAATTCCCACCCGGCCTTCCCCGCTTCCAGCCTTCATCATTCAATCTTAGGGACGAAAAAGATGCTATGACGTCACGTCCCTCTGGCGAGTGAGGCAGGAACTAGGCCACCTGGCGAGTGGATTGTAGTGTGCCGGTCCTGCCGGGGGTGAAACCCGGGACGTCTTTTTCTTTCGTTTGGCGGGACCGGCTGGCGCCGGACTATAGCTATCGTCTGGTAGGTAAGGTATTAACTAATAAAAATTTAATTTACTAATTAAAATTTGCAATTTTCTGGTATTAACAATGAGCAAAATGAGTAAATTGATTTTGTCTTTGTAACTGTTACTTACAATATTGGCCTGAAATATGTTGTTCAACAACTCCTTCATGTACTATATTATGGTGAGGTGTCCAAGGTGTAGCACCATAGCTAACTGAGTAATAGCTATACTAAGTTTAACATTTGACCATTGAGCAAGTCACTTATAACTCAAAAACTATTGAATATAGAGGATTTTTGTCGAATATGTTGTTCACCTATCTTTTGGATATACTGTATTGTGAATTTTCACAGCTGTAACTCCATAGCTAACTGAGTAATAGCTACTTTGATGATAACCATAATGAGTAAATGGCTTATATCTTCAAAAGTATTGCAGCTACACAATTTTGTTCCAATATGTTGTTCAGCTACTATCTCCACAGCTACAACATGGTCACTAGTTTGGAAGTGTATCTTCATAGCTAAGTGAGTAATAGCTACTTTGTCAATTTTTAATGATAACCATAATGAGTAAATGCCTTATATCTTCAAAAGTATTGCAGCTACACAAGTTCTCTCAAATAAGTTGTTCATCTACTTTTTTGTGAACTGTAACATATTTAAGTTTCACAACTGTTGCTCAATGTACAAGTGAGTAATGGCTACTTTATTGCTACTTTTGGTGAAAATGTGAAAAATGACAAATATCTCGCAAACCGTAATAGCTACTTTGTCAATTTTTAATGATAACCATAATGAGTAAATGCCTTATATCTTCAAAAGTATTGCAGCTACACAATTTCTCTCAAATAAGTTGTTCATCTACTTTTTAAGTCATTCATCTACTTTTGGGAGAGCTTTCACATGGTGAAGTTTCAGACTCGTAGCTAATTACTCACCTACTGAAAATGAGTAAATGCTATTGAGTGTGTGTCACGCTTTTACAAAGGGCTGTACATCACACTGGTTGTTTCTCCTTGGCCTTTTCAATGTTTTTTATGACCTTATTGCTTATCTCCTTTCATTTGATGTTGTTATTTCACACCTAGGACCATAGCTAAGTGAGTAATAGCAATGGTGGCTACTTTGAGTAAAGTGCTCATAACTCCAAAACGACTGCATTTAGAGTGTTTCTGTAAAATACGTTGTTCAGCTACTTTCTCCATGCCTACAAGATGGTACCATTTTTAGGGTTCTATCTTCATAGCTAAGTGAGTAATAGCTATTTCCTGTTATTAACAATGAGCAAAATGAGTAAATTGATTTTGTCTTTGTAACTGTTACTTACAATATTGGCCTGAAATATGTTGTTCAACAACTCCTTCATGTACTATATCATGGTGAGGTGTCCAAGGTGTAGCACCATAGCTAACTGAGTAATAGCTATACTAAGTTTAACATTTGACCATTGAGCAAGTCACTTATAACTCAAAAACTATTGAATATAGAGGATTTTTGTCGAATATGTTGTTCACCTATCTTTTGGATATACTGTATTGTGAATTTTCACAGCTGTAACTCCATAGCTAACTGAGTAATAGCTACTTTGATGATAACCATAATGAGTAAATGGCTTATATCTTCAAAAGTATCGCAGCTACACAATTTTGTTCCAATATGTTGTTCAGCTACTATCTCCACAGCTACAACATGGTCACTAGTTTGGAAGTGTATCTCCATAGCTAAGTGAGTAATAGCTACTTTGTCAATTTTTAATGATAACCATATAGGAGTTTTGTCAAATATGTTGTTCACCTACTTTTTGATGTAGTGCGGCGGGAGATCATACCACAGCAGTGGTCTTGTTTGTTTGACAAATGAGGTATTAGAAGTTATCTTGTGATTTTGTTGGAAGCGAGGCTGCATACAGCCTGGAGGTTATCATGTGACTTCATAAAATTGTTTTGCTCGACAAATAATGAAAAGAAATCTATTTGTTATAAAATAAGATGCATTTTTTTTTTTTTTTTACTTTAAAATACTGATCATGGATAGCTTATATAAAAAGAAGACAAAATGAACTAGCTTGGCTACAGAGTAAAAGATCAATTCGTGGACTTGTACATCTCATTAGTATTCATGAGCTCTGCTGTGAGATTTAGTTACGACAGCAAGACGAAATGGCTTTCATCAGGGAATATAACTACTACAAAGAATTATCGGCAATATATTTCTTTTGAAAATAAGGTAATTTTATTTCAGTTTAAAATATTTATCAATGTTAAATACTATGGACACGAGGAATATATGGACGAAGATTGCACGGGAAGCTACACGAAAAGTACCGACTACCACCTACAGTATCTACATATCACGAACATTTGAACTTAAAAAGCAATATATTTTCTTATTTTAAATGAAGTTGGTGAATATTATATAAAAATGCTTACAGTTTGCTTGTGTTAAGTATTCATGTTACAATATTTTATAAAATCCAAATTGCTTTTATATTATATGAACTAGTTTGCTAATCTTATATTACACATATCCATGCTTCAAACTTAAAATATGTGTTCTCCCTCCGAAATCCAGATTAAAATGTGCAGTTTACAGATACTGACCCCTCTATTTATAAACCTTTCACTTCACATTTTCTGGTCAGTGCAAGAATTCCACACATCTTGCCTCACAGATCTGTAGACAACGTCTTTGCAAGCATTTAGTAAATGGGGCAATAATAGAATAGTTCACAGATTTATAAACAGATACAGGTTGTACAGATCACGCAAATAGAAAGGCAATATGTCTTATTTAAAAAATAAACCAGTTTAGTAATCTTATTTTATATCCACGCTTCAAACTTAAAATACGTCTTCTCCCTTCAAAATCAAAATCCAAACTGCGGTTACACAGATCCACCCCTCCACTTATAAGCCTTTCTTGTCATGTTTCTGATTAGTACAAATACCCAACACATCTCGCCACACAGATCTGCAAACGCCTTTGCAAGCGTTTTGCAATGGGCGATAATACAGACTTTAAAGGTTTCAGCACCAAGTGCTGTCCAAAGATTTGACTCCGTGCAAAGCTTTAAAGGCAATAGATTTCTTTTAAGAATAAGGTAATTTTATTTCATTGTAAAATATTTATAAATATTAAATACTATTGTCACGAGAAATATATGGATGAAGACAGGACACAACACGAAAAGCACAGGATGCTACACGAAAAGTACTGACTGCCACATGTATGTACAGACTACGAAAATATGAAGGCAATTGATTTTCTTATTTTACATGAAATTGTTGAATATTTGATAAAAAATACTAACTTACAGTTTGCTTGTATGAAATATCCGTGTTACAATATTTTATAAAATCCAAATAGGATTTATATTTATTAAAGGAACTACATAGAAGTACATGTACATTCACAAAGTGAAGGGAATATGAGGCGGCGATGGGTTTCCAGCAGTATTTTACTGTCCCCTACTGTTTAAGTCTTCTCGCAATGAAAAACAAATAAAATATCAAATGCTGGTAGTTGTACACAAGGATATACGGAAATAGGTTTCCAGCAATAATTTGCAAATATATGATCCAGCAATAATTTACTGTCACCTCACCTACTGTATTCTAGCAATATAAAACAAATGAAATGGCTGCTACATGTATGTACAGACCACAAAAACTTGAAGGAAGGCAATTGATTTTCTTACTTTAAATGAAATTGTTGAATATTTTATCAAAATACTTACAGTTTTGTGGTGTAGAATATCGGTACAACAATATTTTATAAAATCCAAATAGATTTTATATTTATTTAATGAACTACTACGACGTACTAGTTTGCTCATCTGCTGTGTATGCTTCAAACTTAAAATACGTCTTCTCCCTTCGAAATCCAAATTCAAACTGCGTAGTTACAGATAAACCCCTGTATTTAGAAACCTATATTTAGAAACCTATATTTCTTTTGAAATTTATTTCACTTAAAATATTTATAAATGTTAATATACTATGGCCACGAGAAATATTGATTAAGACTGCACAGAAAGCTGTTGAATATTTTATAAAAATACTTACACTTGGCTAGTTTCAAATATCCATATAACAATTATGTCTGTAACTATCTTTGCAAGTGTTTTGCGAATGGGCGATAGTTTACAGACTTTAATTCCCAGTGCTGTCCAAAGATTTGACTCCGTCTTTGGCAGAAAGCCAGCCACTGCACCCTTGTTTTAAAATATTGCTTGGGGGGGCCACGGTGTCGCAGTGGTAGCACACTGGTCTCTCAACTCTGAGGTCAGAGGTTCAAGCCACGGACCCTATGTGGGAAAGTTGGTAGTTTCTTACCAATGGTCGGCAATTTACATTATAAGTACAAAAATTGGACAAACTGTATGTACTGGTTTCCTCTGCCCATAAAACTACCGGTTGTGATATGACCTTTACAGTGTTGACGTTAAACCCAAATACATAAATAAAATATTACTTTTGGACCAGCTATAACATAGTAAAATAACAGACATGTAGCTCATGGCATATCTGAGCAATAGCTACTTTCAGGTTGTCACTGTTGAGTAAATCAGTTGTAACTTGAAAACTATTGCTTTTATTGCGCTACAATATCTTACCATGTGGAACTGAATGCTGATCTCGGATGGCCACAGGCTTATTTTGCTTAATTAATGTTTTAGATTATTCTGTGAAAGTTCCATTTCGACAGGATAAGTATTTTCTTACTTTTTTGAATTTTGTGAGTTTTCTCAGTTCAGGCTTGCTTGTATGCGTACATTTTTATTGCATAAAAATGTCTTCCAAAGAACAAGCAAAGATAAACCTAGATCTGCGAAGTGTCAGCATTTCTGCCTCCCCTTTGATAGCCATAACTATTCCTTCCTTTAGGTGATGATCCCTGTGTTACTCTCGAATCTCCCTGTGGGATCTGTGCTAGCTTCTCGGATGAACAAATGAATAAAATTAAAAACAGGAAACGTTATGTAAGGAAGCAGAAGGCTGACACTTCTAGGGACAATGAGCTTGACTTGCTGGGTGATGAGGACGTGGATTCTTTTACAGGATCCCAGGCAGACCTTGAGGGTGCTGCGGACCAACTATTTGCATCCCCTCCACGTCCTCAGCCCCTGCGTTTTGAGTCACTGTCTGTACAAACTCCAGCAAAATCTGTCCCTCCTACCCCAGGTACTGCCTTACAGCAGAAAATCGAAACCAGGCTTGAAAAATCCCTGGGTTCTCATTTTAACATCCAATTACAACAACAAATGGGGGTAATCCAGGCTTCTATGCTTGAGGCAATGAAGTCTCTCCGAGACGTCTAAAGGGGAAGTGGATCAGACCTCTTCTGACTCAAAGCCTGCTACTAGTAAACAGCCCGAGAACCTGGACCCAACCCCTCCGAGAACTCAATCTTCCTCTCGGGCGGATGAGGCGTTGGATGTGGACTTATATGGTCCATCCCTTCCTCCTCATCTCAGAGGTAAACAGTCCACTCAGGACTCTGACCCGAGACATCATCTCGGAGATCAACAACCTATGCATGAATCTGACCTGAGACCTGTCTCGGATGAACATTTAGGTCAGTTGGAGGAACCCTCTGGGCTAGTCTCGGCTAGACCCAAAAAACATGCAGATAAAAAAAAAACAAGGTCAGGTCCAGGTACCCATCTTCATCTTCAGGGGAAGATCAGTCCCCTGTACACACACACATAGGTCTTCCAAGCCCTCTAGAGCTCCTTCTGATCAAGACCAACCTCAACACGACCCAGATCCTCTTTTCTATAGGGAAGTAGTCATTGCTGACTTACCCTCACAATATGCTGAAGAAGTGGAAACCTTCAGGCATATTCTCAATCTCCTTCACCCCAGGGAAACTATGCCCAGGTCTTCCACCTCTGCTCTGGGTCTAGACCAAAAAGGCCAACAGGAGGTTAGGCCAAGAGGCCCTTCTTCTATGCTCCCTCTTAGTTCTCACATCAAAGATGCCTTTGATAAGTTTGAACATGACTTTTTGGCCTCTAACTTACCTGAGGGTAAGTATATTAAATCCCCTCCCTCCACTGCAAAGTGGTACAAGGTGGGACAGCCTTGTTCTGAAGACAAGATCCAGGAGTTGAATACATACTTTTCGAAGATCTGTATCTCTCCAAAACCCTCTGGAGCCGCTATGGGCAAGATTCCCCTTCCAGTTCTTAAGGACTGGAACATCAAGCTAGGCAGAACTTTTCCACCATAAACTTCATGGCTGCTTTTGCCAAGACTTCATCTTCCTGTAATTCCACTTTAGAGAAGTGTCAACACAGTCTGAAGTCTTCATTCAAGAAAGTTAAATCTCAGATTCAAAAAGGTGCCAATCCTGAAAAAGCAGCCAGGTGTGGTTACAAAGAGGCCTGTGAATATTTGGAGATTTGGAATAAGACTATTCTTATCCAACAAAGAGCTCTTGCTTGCCAAAGCAAATTCCTGGCCCATATCCTCCAAAGGGAACTTTACACAATGGGTAACACCGGCCTGCTAAGGCGCGAGGCCGAGATGACCCTACTTCAACTACATCTAGGGAATACAAGACGCCAAGAGCTCAGGAATTTGTCTTTTTGGCCTTCCTCGCTGTTCAACTCTCAGTTAGTTAAGGAAGGTGAAGACTTCCTCCTCATAAAAGGCGCCTCTAAAGATTCTCAGAGTTTTGGACCCTATCAAAACAAGCTCTTTCGTAGTCCCCACAATAAGAAAAGAGGCTCCTACAGGAAACGCCCCTAAGGGGGCAACTCCTCTCAAAGCAGTAACCAATCGTTTTCCTCAGGTAGGGGAAAACCGAATTTCAGAGGCTCCAGGGGTTGTTTTCGACCCCACCCCAGGGGACGAGGGCGTGGAAACCCCTCCCTCCAATGACTCCTCAAAAGCCTCCCTCAGTCCACCAGTAGGAGGTTGCCTCCATTCTTTCAGAAGAAACTGGAAAATAAACAAATGTTCAGACAGCGTATTAAACATCACCAATGGCTACATTCTGCCATTCATCTCAAACCAAAATTGGTCAGAGCTCCCCTGATTCGTTCAGGTTACAAGGCCCTTCACAAAGAACAAGCTCTGACCTCTTGCATCCAGTCTCTTCTGTCAAAGAACGCAATAGAAAGGGTGGAAAATGTAAAATCTCTTGAGTTTTACAGTCGCCTGTTTCTAGTTCCCAAGCCTCACCAAAGATGGAGGCCAGTGATAGACCTAAGCAGGCTCAATACCTTCCTACTTGTAGAAAATTTCAAAATGGAAACTCCAGAGTCCATCAGGGCCTCTCTAATTCCAGGGGAATGGGTGTCGTCGATTGACCTATCAGACGCCTACCTTCACATCCCCATCCACCCAAACTTAAGGAAGTACCTAAGGTTTTGCCACAGGTGTTCCACTTCACCTCCCTTCCTTTCAGACTGGCCACAGCCCCTCAGGTCTTTACAACAATTGTAAAGGAGGTGAAGCTAATGACCCTCGAAAGGGGAGTCAGACTTCAATACCTGGACAACTGGCTGATCAGGGACCAGTCTCAAGAAGAAGTCCAAGTGAACACTCAGGCAGTGGTAGACCTGACTCAATCCTTAAGGTGGATAATAAATCAGGAGAAATCCGAACTAAAACATGCTCAAGTGTTTTCCTTCGTGGGCTACGAGTACCACCTAGATTCAGCCCTTGTAAAACCCACTCAAGAGAGATGACTCAAACTTCAGGATTTGATCCTGCATCTCAAGTCAAAACATCTTTTTACTGCAGGATGTTTGATGTCGCTAATTTGGTTGCTCGCCTGAACGGAGAAGATGGTCCCGGAGGGACTCCTTCACACGAGGCCCTTTCAGTTTCACCTCAAAGAGCACTGGATATATCCTTAGTTGCTGGACAGCCTCCTTCCTTGGACAGAGACCATTTCAGCACACCTAGACTGGTGGCAAAATCCCACAAACATGATGAAAGGCGCAGACCTTCATCCCAAAGACCGCAGTATCCAACTCTTTACAGACGCCTCCAAAGGTTCAAGGACCAGTGTCAAAACCAAACAGTGCTGGTTGCTACAGACAACTCAACTGTAGGAGCCTACATAAACAAGCAAGGAGGAACTCACTCTGTGGAGATGTGTGCTCTCCTGTGGAAAATCATGACCTGGTGCCATCATTACAGGATAACATTAAAAGCCAGACACATTCCAGGGTGTCTGAATGTGATTGCCGACCTACTGTCCAGGTCAAACCAAGTCCAGTCACCAGAATGGTCACTGCATCTGCAGGTGTTCAAACAGATCTGTCACAAGTGGTTCACCCCCCATGTAGATCTATTTGCCACTCGGTTGAACCACAAACTGCCACTGTACGTGTCTCCAGTCCCAGACCAGAATGCTTGGGACATAGATGCTCTAAACATAAACTGGTCTGGTCTCACAGTTTATGCTTACCCTCCAATGGCTCTCCTTCACAGGGTGATCCAAAAGATCAGACAATGCAATTGTAATAGTCCCAGGCTGGCCAGGGATGCCCTGGTTTTGGGACCTAGTGCAGCTCTCAACAGAGATCCCACTTCAGCTACTGGTGTCAACAACTCTTCTCAAACAGTCCTACAACTATGTGTTTCACAGCAATCCACAACATCTCAACCTCCACGCCTGGTGTCTAGGAGTGGACAACTCCAAGAACAAGGCTTCTCTGTGGAGGTGGCAGAGAGAATTGCTGCCCCTCAGAGGTCATCAACAAAAACCATCTATAAATCAAAGTGGGCCCTATTTGAAAAATGGTGCATAGAAAATTTGGTGGATTTCTCCACTCCCTCTGTGAAAAAGTCTCAGACTTTTTCATGTACCTGTACCAAGACCTAAACAGGCGCCTTTCGACCATTGATGGTTATAGGACTGCTATTGTTGACACCCTGGGCCCAGCTGGGCACCATATCTCCCAAAGCTCAGACCTTAACAGGTTGCTCTCCAGTTTCCATAGGGATCATCCCCAAAGTTCAAGAAATCTTCCAAAATGGAACCTTTCTGTTGTTCTTAATGAGCTCACAAAAGCACCCTTTGAGCCTATGAAAGACACAGACCTCAAACATCTTACTCTCAAAACTGCTTTCTTGCTAGCTTTGGCCTCCGGCAAGCGCCCCAGCAAAATTCATGCCTGGGTTGCAAACAAAGTATCTAATCTAGGCCAATGGGAAAAGGTTGCCTTGTTCCCTTTTTATGTCGTCACTCTGCGGCGTGGGCGTACGCGTGAACAACTTCTTCTCCAAAACTACAAGGCCTAGAGACATGCTGTTTTTTTTAAAAGATACCTTATCTATCGAGGATGAAAAATTGTTCAAGGCATGCAAATCTGTCTGTTCGTCTGTTTGCTAGAGACATTACAAGGGAGGTACCCCCACCAAAAGTGTGAAAATTTCAACACTTTATCACAATTTTCTCAGTGACTATTGTAGGGATTTCTCTCATATCTTGCATATATGTACTAGGCCAGAGATAGATTCTCTTGTGTGAGTATGAGACCTGGATCTGTCTTAGTTTTTTTTAATAAATTTTTTTAATAATTTTTAATGCATTAAAATTCATGAAATCATGCACTAAATCACTTATAACTTGAAAAGTGTTGCATTTAGAGCATTTTGTTAAAATATGTTATTCAGCTACTTTTTTCATAGCTACAACATGGTGAGTAACTTGGGTGTCTGTCTCAATAGCTAAGTGAGTAATAGCTACTTTTGGGCTTTTCAGTAACTACCATCTTGAGTAAAATCACTTGTAACTTGAAAACTATTGCATTTAGAGAATTTCATATAAATATGTTATTCAGCTACTTTTGGGTCAGCTATAACATAGTCAAATTTCAGACCTGTAGCTCATGGCATAGCTGAGTAATAGCTACTTTTAGGTTATCTCTGTTGAGTAAATCACTGATAACTTGAAAACTATTGCATTTGGAGTATTTTGTTTCAATATGTTATTCACCTATTTTGGGGTCAGCTATAACATAGTAAAATTTCAGATCTGTGGCTCATGGCATAGCTGAGTAATAGCTACTTTGAGGTTATCACTGTTGAGTAAATCACTTATAACTTGAAAACTATTGCATTTACAGAAATTTGTGTAAATATGTTATTCAGCTACTTTTGGGTCAGCTATAACATAGTGAAATTACAGACCTGTAGCTCATGGCACAACTGAGCAATAGCTATTTTCAGGTACTGTATGTTGAGTAAATCAAAGGTCAAAGGTCAAAGTTGGGGTTTTACGTCCCGTTCAACAGCCAGGGTCATATTGGGACAGGTTCTCAGAATTGCCACTTGTGGGACTCGAACCCACAGAGGTGACAGCCTATGATTAGATGCCAAACTTGCTAACCACTAGGCCACTGAGGACCTCGTTGAGTAAATCAGTTGTAACTTGAAAAATATTGCATTTGGAGTATTTTGTTAAAATATGTTGTTCACCTGCTTTTGGGTCAGCTATAACATAGTGAAATTACAGACCTATAGCTCATGGCATAGCTGAGCAATAGCTATTTTCAGGTTCTCACTACTGAGTAAATCAGTTTTAACTTGAAAACTATTGCATTTACAGTATTTTGCTTAAATATGTTGTTCACCTACTTTTGGGTCAGCTATAACATAGTAAAATTTCAGACATGTAGCTCATGGCATAGCTGAGTAATAGCTACTTTTAGGTTATCACTGTTGAGTAAATCAGTTGTAACTTGAAAACTATTGCATTTAGAGTATTTTGTTTCATATGTTATTCACCTATTTTGGGGTCAGCTATAACATAGTAAAATTTCAGACCTGTAGCTCATGACATAGCTGAGTAATAGCTACTTTGAGGTTATCACTGTTGAGTAAATCACTTATAACTTGAAAACTATTGCATTTACAGAAATTTGTGTAAATACGTTATTCAGCTACTTTTGGGTCAGCTATAACATAGTGAAATTACAGACCTGTAGCTCATGGCACAGCTGAGCAATAGCTATTTTCAGGTACTGTATGTTGAGTAAATCAGTTGTGAGTTGAAAAATATTGTATTTGGAGTATTTTGTTAAAATATGTTGTTCACCTACTTTTGGGTCAGCTATAACATAGTGAAATTACAGACCTATAGCTCATGGCATAGCTGAGTAATAGCTACTTTTAGGTTATCACTGTTGAGTAAATCACTTATAACTTGAAAACTATTGCATTTAGAGTATTTTGTTTCAATATGTTATTCACCTATTTTGGGGTCAGCTATAACATAGTAGAATTTCAGACCTGTAGCTCATGGCATAGCTGAGTAATAGCTACTTTTAGGTTATCACTGTTGAGTACATCACTTATAACTTGAAAACTATTGCATTTAGAGTATTTTGTTTCAATATGTTATTCACCTATTTTGTGGTCAGCTATAACATAGTAAAATTTCAGACCGGTAGCTCATGGCATAGCTGAGTAATAGCTACTTTTAGGTTATCACTGTTGAGTAAATCATTTATAACTTGAAAACTATTGCATTTACAGAAATTTGTGTAAATACGTTATTCAGCTACTTTTGGGTCAGCTATAACATAGTGAAATTACAGACCTGTAGCTCATGGCACAACTGAGCAATAGCTATTTTCAGGTACTGACTGTTGAGTAAATCAATTGTAACTTGAAAAATATTGCATTTACAGTATTTTGCTTAAATATGTTGTTCACCTACTTTTGGGTCAGCTATAACATCGTAAAATTTCAGACATGTAGCTCATGGCATAGCTGAGTAATAGCTACTTTTAGGTTATCACTGTTGAGTAAATCACTTATAACTTGAAAACTATTGCATTTAGAGTATTTTGTTTCAATATGTTATTCACCTATTTTGGGGTCAGCTATAACATAATAAAATTTCAGACCTGTAGCTCATGGCATAGCTGAGTAATAGCTACTTTTAGGTCATCACTGTTGAGTAAATCACTTATAACTTGAAAACTATTGCATTGACAGAAATTTGTGTAAATATGTTATTCAGCTACTTTTGGGTCAGCTATAACATAGTAAAATTTCAGACCTGTAGCTCATGGCATAGCTGAGTAATAGCTACTTTGAGGTTATCACTGTTGAGTAAATCATTTATAACTTGAAAACTATTGCATTTACAGAAATTTGTGTAAGTATGTTATTCAGCTACTTTTGGGTCAGCTATAATATAGTGAAATTACAGACCTGTAGCTCATGGCACAACTGAGCAATAGCTATTTTCAGGTACTGACTGTTGAGTAAATCAATTGTAACTTGAAAACTATTGCATTTTCAGTATTTTGTTAAAATATGTTGTTCACCTACTTTTGGGTCAGCTATAACATAGTGAAATTACAGACCTATAGCTCATGGCATAGCTGAGCAATAGCTATTTTCAGGTTCTCACTATTGAGTAAATCAGTTGTAACTTGAAAACTATTGCATTTACAGTATTTTGCTTAAATATGTTGTTCACCTACTTTTGGCTCAGCTATAATATAGTAAAAATTCAGACATGTAGCTCATTGCATAGCTGAGTAATAGCTACTTTGCTTATAACTCACTTATTATTGGTCCTAGAGGTTTGGAATGGTAAACAGACATATAGGAAATCATGGGCTGGGAATCTGTTGATGTGGTCCGATTTGACCTTGGACCTCTTTTTCAAGGTCAAACGAGGATAGCCAAACTTAAAAGTGCTTATAACTCGCTTATTATTGGTCTTAGAGGTTTGGGATGGTAAAACAACATATAGGAAATCATGGGCTGGGATTCTTTTGGTGTGGTCAGATTTGACCTTGGACCCCTCCTTCAAGGTCAGTTGAGGATAGCCAAACTTAAAATTGCTTATAACTCGCTTCTTATTGGTCCTACAGGTTTGGGATGGTAAACCAACCTACAGGAAATCATGGGCTGGGAGTCATTTGGTGTGGTCGGATTTGACCTTGCACCCCTCCTTCAAGGTCAAACAAAGATAGCAAAACTTAAAAGTGCCTATAAATCTCTTATTATTGGTTCTAGAGGTTTGGGATTGTAAACCATCCTATAGGAAATCATGGGCTGGGAATCTTTTGGTGTGGTTGGATTTGTCCGTGGGCCCGTTCTTCAAGGTCGTACGAGGATACTGCATTTGCAGTATTTCTTTAAATATGTTTTAACCTACTCTTAACACTTAAACAGTTACCTTGTTACTTTCCTTCATAATACCATTTGCAGGGAATAACTTTTTTGTCCTTTTCTTCTGTCAGGTTCAGATTTTCTTTTGAACATGCTGTTCAATTACCATTTACTGTACTTCTGTACAGCACTTTCCCTGGTAATTATGCTTTCCTCTCATTATTACCTTCACAAATCAAAAACACTCAGTCAGCTGACACAGTGCCCGTTCACGGGCACTCTCCTCTTGTTCTGATTTCATAGCCAAAAACCAACTAGCAAGAGAAGGTTCTCAAAGTGTGTCTTCGGTGACTATTCCTGCTTTGTCTACCATTGTAGATACACAATTCAAAGAAGACAGGACCTTGTGTCCGGTACGAGCCCTGAGCTATTACTTGGATCGAACCAAAGACCTGAGAGGGTCTCGATCCTCCTTTTCATTTCCTTCAAGAAAGGACACACCTCAGACATCAGACCCGCTACTCTCTCTTCTTGGTTAAAACAAACCATCCTACTTTGTTATAAACAAGCAGACCAACAAGCCTTGGACTTGGTCCAAGTTAAAGCGCAAGACATTAGGGCGTTCGCGGCCTCTAAGGCCTTTTATGGTGGGGTATCGGTGGACCAAATCATGCAAGCCTGTCACTGGAAAGCTCACAACACATTTACAAATTTTTACCTAAAAGACCTTACTTGGTCAGACAACGACAACAATATGTATGTGGGACCAGTAGTAGCGGCACAACAAGTCCTAGACCCTTCCCCTCAGACCAGTTATCCTCAGAAAGAAAAGGGGGGGGGGGGGGGGGGGGGGGGGGGCACACCTGCTACAACCAATACAACCAAGCCTTCAGGAGTCTAATTCCCAGGGTCTAGGTATAAGTTACCTCATCAGGATGTTTGGGTAAGGTCTTTTAATTTTTTCAGTATATATTGTATTATGTATTTAGGACTTATTAAGGTTGTCATTAATCTCATTTTAGGGTGGCAATAATTATGTAATTTCCAAACCTAGGGCTTGTTTCCATCGTGGCTTGCCTCTAAGGGGTTTACTCTTCAAGTGAGCATAGGCTGCACTTCTCTCCTCCAATCAAAACATCCAGACAGTTTTTTGGCACTGTCATTGATTATTTTCGGCTTTTGGCTTATTACAGACTCAGTCCCCGTGAGTGGGCTCTGTAAACGGGACTCAGACGGGCATTTTCTAAAACATTCTATCTATTTATTCAAATCTAAGAAAAATTAACTACTTCTTCCAGTCTCAGCTGTAATCCCTCCACCGGACGGTTGGATTCAGCATTCAGTTCTACATGGTAAGCTATTGTAGCGCAATAAAATTGAAAATTTTAATTACTTAAATGTAGCTTTTATAAGCTACAAGCTTACCATGTGGAACTGAAGAGAGTCCCACCCTGCCTTGCCGCTGTATTACAGCTGAGGGGTATGGTTCAAAAATTGCAACAAGAAAAGGAGGACGAATTAGGAAGAGTTCCACGAGAGTACAATAGCCAGTTAATAACATCCAACAATACGTAAAAACTGGGAAAAACAGTAAAATATGACTACAAATAGTAGACGCTTCCAAATCACGCGGCCAGCAAGAAAAGGAGGACGAATTAAGAAGAGTTCCACGAGAGTACAACCTGAGGCTACGGCCAACTATAAATGTCTATTTTTCTTAGACGTTGGCCGGATGCCTGCGACCATCCGAGATCAGCATTCAGTTCCACATGGTAAGCTTGTAGCTTATAAAAGCTACATTTAAGTAATTAGAATTTTAAAATTTACATTATTTCCTTTAAATATATTATTCACGTACTGTGTCAGCTACAGCGTAGTAAAATTGCAGAGCTTTAGCCCATTGCATAGATGAGCAATAGCTATTTTCAAGTTTTCACTGTTGAGTAAATCAGTTGTAACTTAAATAGGTTATTCACCTACTTTCCAGATAGTAAAATTGTACACCTGTACCTCATAACATAGTTGAGCAATAGTTACTTTCAGGTTATCACTGTTGAGTAAATCAATTGTATATAAATATGTTATAAATCTACTTTTGGGTCAGCTATAACATAGTGAAATTGCAGACATGTAGCTCATTGTATAGCTGAGCAATAGTTATTTTGAGGTTTTCACTTTTGAGTAAATCAATTGTAACTTGAAAACTATTACATTTAGAGAATTTTGTTTAAATATATTATTCACCTTCTTTGGAGTCGGCTGTAACATAGTAAAATTGAAGACCTGTAGCTCATTGCATAGCTGCGTAATAGCTACTCTGAGGTTATCACTGTTGAGTAAATCAGTTTTTACTTGAAAACTATTGCATTTAGAGTAATAACTATTTTGTTTTAATATCTTATTCACCTAATTTTGGGTCAGCTATAACATAGTAAAATTGCTGACGTGTAGCTCATGGCATAGACAAGCAATAGCTAATTTCAGGTTCTCCTGTTGAGTAAATCACTTGTAACTTGAAAACTATTGCATTTATAGAATTTTGTTGAAATATATTATTCACCTACTTTTCAGTCCTCCATAACATAGTGAAACTGCAGACTTGTAACTCATTACTTACCTGAGCAGTAGCTACTTTGAGGCTCTCACTGTTGAGTAAATCGGTTGTAACCTGAAAACTATTGCATTTGCAGTATTTTGTTTAAATATGTTATTCACCTACTTTTCAATCCTCTATAACATAGTGAAATTACAGGCCTATAGCTCATTGCATAGCTGAGCAATACATGGTAAGCTTGTAGCTTATAAAAGCTACATGGTAAAATGACCTTAATAATATACCGTTTGTACGGTCCCCTGAAGGTACTGCTGCAGAACTTTATGATCAGTACATAACTGGTGTTACACAGGTACTTGATAAGCATGCTCCTATCATTTCACGCAAGGCTAAACAGCAGTCTGATGAGTGGTTGTCTGATTCGTATCGCATGGCTCGATCTCTTAGACGGCAATTTGAACGAAGGTGGAGAAAACATAAGTCAGAGTTGAATAGGTCAAGACTCCGCAGGCAAATTGCCTGGTGTAATCGACTGGCCAATAAAGACAAGGGTTCATACTATACAAATCTCATAACTGCTAATAGTCGTGACCCCAAGAAGCTATGGCAGTCATTGAGGAAGGTGTTGCATTGCACCTCCGAGACTGTTCTGCCTGCTCATAGCTCAGACAAAAGCCTCGCAGACATGTTTGCTTCTTTTTTCTCCAATAAAATAAGTAAAATCAGGGACACCTTTGCTACTTCTGGCTCTTTCAATGATGCACCGGATTCGGTGCCTCCTGCTTTCAATGCCTTTATACCTGTCACTGAAGACGAGGTCTATAAGTGTATTAGTGAATCCCCCACTAAATCTTGCTCGCTAGACCCTATACCAACATTCCTCCTTAAGGATTGTCTTGATATCCTCCTCTCTTCCATTACCAAGTTGGTAAATTATTCTCTCATTGAAGGATCCTTCCCAAATTCTTTCAAAAAGGCGGTTGTCACCCCCCCTCATAAAAAAGGCTTCCCTTCCTAGAGACGACCTTAAGAATTATCGCCCAGTGTCTGGTCTTTGTTTCCTGTCAAAGTTGGTTGAGCGAGTCGTTGCCAGGCAGCTGACGTCACACATTAATAACAACAAACTGGACAATCCTCATCAGTCAGCATATAAGCCAGGACATTCCACGGAAACTGCTTTATTGTCTATTAAAAACGAGGTTCATCTCTCTCTGGCACGTGTTGAACCCACAGCTCTAGTACTTCTTGACTTATCAGCCGCATTTGACACTATAGACCATAATATTCTCCTTGGTTACCTTAAATCCTGGTTTGGTCTTGGTGGAACAGCTCTAAGGTGGTTTGCTTCCTACTTAAGAAATCGTTGCCAGGCCATTAAGATAGGCTCCACACTATCTGAATTAAGCAATCTCATCTATAGAGTCCCACAAGGTTCTGTTCTGGGTCCATTACTGTTGTTCTCTACACAACACCACTTAGTAAAATTATTCGCCTCCACCCGCATATTAAATTCCATTTTTATGCAGATGACACTCCGTTATACATCCATCTCTCCCACAAGAATGCTTCTTCGGCTATCGCCAAGCTAAATGCCTGCCTTTGGGATGTTCAAGAGTGGATGTCTCTCAGTAAATTGAAGCTCAACCCTGAAAAAACTGAGTTTATTGTCTTTGGTTCCAAGGCTCAACGTCAGAAGATTTCCTCTCACTTTCCTGTTAGCATTCTTGGTAGCCTTCTTCATCCGGTTGATTCTGTCAGAAATCTAGGTGTGTGGTTTGATGCAGATTTTTCATTCTCTGAGCATATCAAGAGGACTTGCAAAGCGTGCTTCCTTCAGATGCGTGACCTCCGTAGAATTAGAAAGTATCTCACTTCTGAAGTGGCAGTCCTTGCTGCAAATGCCTTGGTTAGTAGTCGTCTGGACTATTGTAACTCTCTGTTCAGAGGTTTGTCCGGTTTCAATCAGCACAAATTGCAAAGTATTCAGAACACCCTTGCTCGCATTGTTACAAATAATAGAAAGTATGCTCATGTTACACCCATTCTACAGAAACTCCACTGGTTGCCTGTTAAGTATCGTTGTATTTTCAAAACCGCAACACTTGTGTATAAATTTTTGCATAGTGGTTCTCCTTCTTATTTGGAACCGTTCTTGTCCTTTAGTAGTTGTCCCTATAGTACTAGGCATAGTCACCCAGATCATCAATACCTTACAGTTCCTCCTTTCCATTCATCAGTCTTTAAGTCAGCCAAACATTTTGGCCATAGTTTTGCCTTTGATGCTCCTAAGATCTGGAATGATCTCCCTCAAGATGTTCGCAGTGCAACATCAGTTGCCTCCTTCAGAAAGAAGCTTAAAACTTACCTGTTTGCAAAAGCCTACCCACCATAGCCTCTCCCGTCACATCTGTGTCTCCTTGGTACGACCTGGCTACGTCCCTTGATTAACGCTAACTGCCTTGCTTATGTTTAGATGCGCCTTAGAGTCCATCAGTGATGGAGATTAAGCGCTATAAAAGTCCATATTAGATTAGATTAGATTTTAGGTTATCACTGTTGAGTAAATTGGTTGTAACTTGAAAACTATTGCAGTTAGAATATTTTGTTTTAATATGTTATTCACTTACTTTTGGGTCAGCTTTAACATAATAAAGCTGCATACCTGTAGCTTATTGGATAGCTGAGCAATAGGTATTTTTAGGTTCTCACTGTTGTAAATCGGTTGTAACTTGAAAACTATTGCTTTTATTACACTACAATAGCTTACCATGTGGGACTCAATGCTGTTCTCGGATGGCCACAAGGCATCATGGCCAACGTCTAAGAAAAATAGACATTTATAGTTGGCCGTAGCCTCTCGTTGTCGTCATGTGATAACTTCTGACCAATCGCCCTACTTTCTCATTGGCCACGTTGAACTGGTAGCTGTTATAAATATACAGACATTTTCATTTATTTCTCAGCTTTTACGTATTGTTGGAGGTTCTCTTTAAACTATTTCTTTTATTATATAACATGGATCATTCTGTAAAATTTTTATTTTAACAGGATAAGTATATTCCTTGTTTTCGCGTGTTTTGAGTTTTCCTCGGTTCAGGCCCTTTATTTTCTACGTCTTTTATTGCGTTTAAAATGTCCATTCATCAAACGAATAAAGACAAACCGAGGGCACAGAAATGCAGCCATTTTTGTTTTTCCTTTGATTTACACAACTATTGCCCTACTTGTAGGGAGGCTGGCAAGGGTTATGACCTCTGTGTCACCTTTGAAGCGCCCTGTGATATCTGTGCATCTTTTACAGATGACCAAATGAAAAAAATTCAGCACAGGAAACGCTACTTAAAGAAACAAAAGGCGGACACTAATACAAAAGATGATGAACTTGATCTCTTGGGCGAAGGCGACGAGGATTCTTTCACTGGTTCAAATGCAGACCTTGAGAGTGCTGCTGACAATGTTTTTACCTCACCCCCCCATCGTCAGCCCCTACCCTTCAGCTCTTTATCACTTAAAACACCAGCCAAATCTGTCCCACCCACCCCAGGTACTGCCTTGCAACAAAAAATTGAAACAAATCTAGAAAAATCCCTGGGAAATTCTTTAAATATTCATTTACAGCAACAAATGGGTTCCTTCCAGGCATCCATGTTGGAAGCTTTTCAGTCGCTCCGAGAGGAGTTGACTGCTAAAAAGCAAACAGAGGTGGATCAGACCTCGTTTCCTGCTTCCAAACCTGGTACATCCAGTACTGCTGTCAATCTGGACCTACCCCCTCCGAGACATAGAACTAACATTCAAACCGAGGATATTGATGTGGACTACGGTCCAGCTCTCCCTCCTCGTCTCGTATCTGACCCTCATGATACATCGGATCAGTATGTTGCTACATCTGAGTTACCTCCGAAGAAGGTCTCGGATAAACCCAAAAAGCATAGCCACTCTCGCAGTAGGCATGAAATTGAATCTAGGTCTGCCTCGGATCAATCTAATGAGGAATCCGATGAACCTCAGATCCCATCTACTAAACCTAAAAAGCACTCTGATAAGAGTAAACACAAATCAAGGTCCAGATATGTGTCATCTTCCTCAGGGGAGGATCAGTCCCCTGTAGCCAGACACAGGTCTTCTAAGCCCTCTGGGGCTCAGCCCTCAGGGGCTGTTTCTGATCAAGACCTCCCTCAACATGTTCCAGACCCCCCTTATTATAGGGAAGTATCCCACCTCTGAGGCCGGGGTTCGATCCCCGCACGGTTTCAAGTGGGAAAGCTGGTAGTTGCTTGCCGTTGGTCAGCAGTTTACAGTACAAAACCCTAACGAACTGTATGTACTGGTTTCCTCTGCCCTTCCAACTACCCGTCGTAATATGACCTGTATAGTGTTGAAAGCGACGTAAAACCCCAAATAAATAAATAAATAAATTATAGGGAAGTAGCTCTGTCTGACATTCCCTCACAGTACGCTGAAGAGGTCGACACTTTTAGGCGCATTCTTTCCCTCCATGACCCCAGGGAGTCTATGCCTAGGTCCTCAACTTCAGTCATGGGTCTGGACGATGAGAAAGGCCGTCAAGAGCTCAGACCTAGAGGTCCTTCCTCTATTCTTCCACTTAGCTCAGTTATCAAGGACGCCTTTGATCAATTTTACATGACTTTAAGGCTGCTAATTTACCCGAGGGTAAATACGTCAAGCCTCCTCCATCCACTTCTAAGTGGTACAGGGTGGGACAGCCCTGTTATCAGGACAAATATCAGGAGTTGAATACGGATTTTGCCAAAATCTGTATTACTCCTAAACCCTCTGGGGCCCATATGGGCAAGGTCCCCCTACCAATTCTTAAAGAATCGGAGCATCAGGCTAGGCAAAATATCTCAACCCTCAATTTCACCGCTGCCTTTGCTAAAACTTCTTCTTCTTGCAATGCCTCCCTTGAGAAGTGTCAACATAGCATTAAGTCAACTGTCAAGAAGATTAAGTCACAGGTCCAAAAAGGTGCCAATCCTGAAAAAGCAGCAAAGCGTGGATATGAGGAAGTCTGTGAGTACATGGATTTTTGGAATAAGACAGTTCTTATTCAACACAGGGCCCTTACATGCCTCAGCAAATCCCTAGCCCATATACTCCAGAGGGAATTATATTCTATGGCTAATACCGGCTTGCTTAGGCGCGAAGCCGAAATGACCCTCTTGCAACCACAATTGGGGGAAGCGAGACACCAAGAACTCAGGAACTCGTCCTTTTGGGACCCTTCCTTGTTCCAGTCTCAACTTGTGAAGGAAGGTGAAGACTTCCTCCTCAAAAAAGGCACCTCTAAAGACTCTCAGGGTTTCGCACCCTATCAAAATAAGCCCTTTCGTGGTCCCCACAACAAGAGAAGAGGCTCCTACAGGAAACGCCCCTATGGGGGCAACTCCTCACAAAGCAGTAACCAATCGTTTTCCTCGGGAAGGGGGAAACGAAACTTCAGAGGCTCCAGGGGTCACTTTGCGACCCCATAATAGGGGAAGAGGGCGTGGAAACCCCTCTTCCCAATGACTCCTCCAAAGCCTCACTCAGTCCACCAGTAGGAGGTCACCTCCGTTCTTTCAGAAGAGACTGGCAAACAAACAAATGTTCTCCAAACGTGTTAAACATTATCACCAATGGCTATGTACTGCCATTCCTTTCAAAGCCAAATTTGGTCAGATTCCCTCTGATCCTGTCAGAGTACAAGGCCCATCAAAAAGACCAAGCCCTGGCCACTTGTATCCAGTCTCTTCTGTCAAAGAACGCAATCGAAAGGGTGGAAAATGTAAAATCTCTCGGGTTTTACAGTCACCTGTTCCTAGTACCCAAGCCTCACCAAAGGTGGAGGCCAGTCATAGACCTAAGCAGGCTCAACACTTTTCTACACGTAGAAAAGTTCAAAATGGAAACTCCAGAGTCCATCAGGACCTCCCTGATTCCAGGGGAGTGGGTATCGTCGATAGATCTGTCGGACGCTTACCTACACATATCCGTATCCATCCAAACTCAAGGAAATACCTAAGGTTTTGCTACAAGTCGCAGGTGTTCCAGTTCACCTCCCTCCCATTCGGACTAGCCACAGCCCCCCAGGTCTTTACAATGACTGTAAAGGAAGTGAAACTAATGGCCCTCTCCAGAGGACTCAGAGTTCACCAATACCTGGACGACTGGCTGATCAGGTCCCAGTCTCAGGAGGAAGCCCAAGTGAACACTCAGGCGGTGGTAGACCTAACTCAGTCCTTGGGTTGGATAATAAATCAGGAAAAATCAGAACTGAAACCTACTCAGGTGTTTTCGTTCGTGGGCTACGAATACCTTCTAGATTCAGCCCTTGTAAAACCCACTCAAGAGAGATGGCTCAAACTTCAGGATTTGATCCTAAGACTCAAGTCAAAACATGTTTTGACTGCAAGATGTTTGATGTCGCTAATTGGGTTGCTTGCCTCAACGGAGAAAATGGTCCCGGAGGGACGCCTTCACATGAGACCCTTTCAGTTTCATCTCAAGGAGCACTGGAGATATCCTCAGTCGCTGGACAGCCTCCTTCCTTGGACAGAAGCCATTGCAGCCCACCTAGACTGGTGGCAAAATCCCTCAAACGTGATGAAAGGTGCAGACCTTCATCCCAAAGACCACAGTATCCAACCCCTTTACCGACGCCTCAAACGAAGGTTGGGGCGCTCACTTAGATCAAAATTCTACAAAGGGTCTGTGGTCAGATCGGGAAAAAAGGCTACACATAAACGTCCTAGAATTGAAGGCGGTCTCACTGGCCCTTCGAGACTTCAAGGACCAGTGCCAGAACCAAACAGTGCTAGTTGCAACGGACAACTCAACAGTGGTAGCCTACATCAACAAACAAGGAGGAACTCACTCAGCAGAGATGTGTGCTCTCCTGTGGAAGATTATGACCTGGTGCCATCACTATCACATAACATTGAAAGCCAGGCACATTCCAGGGTGCCTGAATGTGATGGCCGACCTGCTATCCCGGTCAAACCAAGTGCAGTCAACAGGATGGTCACTACATCCGCAGGTATTCAAACAGATCTGCCAAAAGTGGTTCACTCCTCATGTAGACTTATTTGCCACTCATCTGAACCACAAACTTCCACTGTACGTATCTCCTGTCCCAGACCCAAAGGCTTGGGACATAGATGCTCTGAACATAAACTGGACGAGTCTCACTGCCTATGCTTACCCTCCTACGGCTCTCCTTCACAAGGTGATCCAAAAGATAAAGCAATGCCATTGCCTGATCATCGTAATAGCCCCAGGCTGGCCAGGGATGCCCTGGTTTTGGGACCTCGTGCAGCTCTCAACAGAGATCCCACTACAACTCCCAGTGTCAACGACCCTACTCAAACAGTCCCACAGGTGTGTGTTCCACAACAACCCACAACAGCTCAACCTCCACGCCTGGTGTCTAGGAGCGGACAACTCCAAGAACAAGGCTTCTCTGTGGAGGTGGCAGAGAGAATTGCTGCTAATCAGCGGTCATCAACAAGGACCATCTACAAGTCAAAGTGGGCCCTATTTGAAAAATGGTGCAGAGAAAATTCAGTGGATTTCTCCACTCCATCTGTGAAACAAATCTCAGATTTTTTCATGTACCTGTACCAAGACCTAAACAGGCGCCCCTCGACCATTGATGGTTACAGGACTGCAATCGTTGACACTTTGGGCCCAACGGCCCACCATATTTGCACACAATGCAGACCTTCATAGGTTACTCTCCAGTTTCCATAGGGATCGTCCAAAAAGTTCCGGAAATCTTCGTAAGTGGAACCTTTCTGTTGTTCTCAATGAGCTCACAAAAGCACCCTTTGAGCCTATGAAAGACACAGACCTCAAACATCTTACCCTCAAAACTGCTTTCTTGCTAGCTTTGGCCTCCGGCAAACGCCGCAGCGAAATCCATGCCTGGGTCGCAAACAAAGTATCTAATCTAGGCCAATGGGAAAAGATCGCCTTCCCTTCTTCTGATTTCATAGCCAAAAACCAACTAGCAAGAGAAGGTTCTCAAAGTGTTTCTCCGGTGACTATTCCTGCTTTGACTACCATTGTAGATAGACAATTCAAAGAAGACAGGACCCTGTGTCCGGTGCGGGCCCTGAGGTACTATTTGGATCGAACCAAAGACCTGAGAGGGTCTCGGTCCCTCCTTTTCATCTCCTTCAAGAAAGGACATACCTCAGACCCGCTACTGTCTCTTCCTGGTTGAAGCAAACCATTCTACTTTGTTATAAACAAGCAGATCAACAAGCCTTGGACTTGGTCCAAGTTAAAGCGCATGACATCCGGGCCTTCGCGGCCTCTATGGCCTTTTACGGTGGGGTATCGGTGGACCAAATCATGCAAGCCTGTCACTGGAAAGCTCACAACACATTTACAAATTTTTACTAAAAGACCTTACCTCGTCAGACAACGACAACAATATGTATCTGGGACCCGTGGTGGCGGCACAACAAGTCCTAGATCCTTCCCCTCTGACCAGTTGTCCTCGGAAAGAAAAAAAAAAGTGGGGGGGGGGGGGGGGGGGGGGCACATCCGCTACAAACAAGTCTTCAGGAGTCTAATCCCAGGATCTAGGTATTCTTTTACCTTCAAGATGTTACGGGTAAGGTCATTTTGTTTTTTAGTTTATCAAAGTAATTTGTATTAAGGACTTATTAAGTTGCCATTAATCTCATATTCAGGTGGCAAAAAATTTTATGAGAATTCCAACCATTGGGCTGGTCTGTCACTCTTGAAGGGTCCCTAGGGACCCTTAGACCTCTAAGTGAGCACTGCTGCACTTCCGTCCTACAATCAAAACATCTTGACAGTTTTAGCACTGTCTTCCATTCTATATAGGTTTTTGGCTCTTTACAGGCCCAGTCTTCGGGATTGGGGCACTGTAAATGGGACTCAGACTGGTATTTCTAACACTATTCTAATATATTACTTCAAATCTAAGAAAAATTGACATTCCTTCCAGTCTCAGCTGTAATCCCGCCACCGGGCGGTTGGATTCAGCATTGAGTCCCACATGGTAAGCTATTGTAGCGTAATAAAATTGAAAATTTTAATTACTTAAATGTAGCTTTTATAAGCTACAAGCTTACCATGTGGGACTCAGAAGAGTCCCACCCTGCCTCCCAGCTATTTACAGCTGAGGGGTAGGTTTTAGGAAATTTCAACGAGAAAGTAGGGCGATTGGTCAGAAGATATCACGTGACGACAACGAGAGGCTACGGCCAACTATAAATGTCTATTTTTCTTAGACGTTGGCCATGATGCCCTGTGGCCATCCGAGAACAGCATTGAGTCCCACATGGTAAGCTTGTAGCTTATAAAAGCTACATTTAAGTAATTAAAATTTTCAAATTTACAGTATTTTGTTGAAATATGTTATTCACTTACTTTTTGGTCATCTATAGCATAGTAAAATTGCAGGCCTGTAGCTCATTGCATAGCTGAGCAATAGCTACTTTGAGGTTCTCACTGTTTAGTAAATTGCTTAACTGGTGAGTAAATCACTTGTAACTGGGAAACTATTGCATTTAGAGAATTTTGTTGAAATATGTTGTTCAGCTACTTTTGGGTCAGCTATAACATAGTAATATAGCTGATTTGTAGCTCATGACATAGAGGAGCTATAGTTACTTTCAGGTTCTCACTGTTGAGTAAATCAGTAGTAACTTGAAACTATTGCATTTAGAATATTTTGTTGAAATATGTTATTCACCTACTTATGGGTCAATATGCACCTAGTGACTCTGGACCAAATTTTTTCTGTTGCCTGACTTATCTTGTCACTCACCAAGGTCTGTACCAACTCTATATGTGACCGATTCATATCGGTCACTGATTGCTTGTTAATTATAGACTGTATTCATTTTGTAGATCTTTTCAAGTATATGAAGGTGATGCTACATCTCTAAAAGATTTTGGTGAGTAAAGATAATGGATTTGTGTAATTTGAAAACTAAACACGGTTTCCATTAGTTGTGAGTGTATTTATTAAGTCATCACATATTCACTTGTGTGTTAAGATGTTGAGAGTAAGTGTAAATAAAAATTTAAAAGTAAATTTGAGCTCACCAAATATGTAAAGTAGTTTTCAAAATTTTTCTGAATTTAAGTTAAAATGGTTTTCCTTAAGAAAATTAATTTTTATTGCGTTAATACCTCTTACGTAATGGACAGTATGCTAAACCAGTCAGTACAGACCGGCCCGCCAAACATCTGAAAAAGATGCCGTGTTTCCACCAGGAGGCGACTCCAGTAGTGTGCATTCACTAGATGGCATGTCGTACTGCCTGTCTGGACAACATGATGTCATAGCATCTTTTTAGTTTGGCGCGTGTACTGTGCAGACGTGTTCTTAAGAACACGAGGGTAGCCAAACTTAAAAGTGCTTATAACTCGCTTATTATTGATCCTCGAGGTTTACAATGTGAAACCAACTCGTACGAAATCTTGGGCTAGGAATCTTCTGATGTTAGATTTGACCTTTGGCCCCTCCGTCAAGGTCAAATGATGGTTCACACTGGCTTTGGTGAGTTGTCTTTCCGGTGGATACAAATTTGCATCGGTTCTCCGATGTGTAGGTCTAGTTTACTTCTGAATACATTTGCTAGGCACAACTTTTGTGTCTTTTCTTCTTTCACTTCTACTCTGAAACCCAAAACACACAATCAGCTGACACAGAGCCCATTCATGGGCACTGATTGCTTGTTTATCATTTGGCGGGCCAGTCTGCACCGACCGGATTAGCAATTGTCCATTGAAAAGGATATTAACTTATAAAAATTTAATTTACCTATTAAATTTGTAATTCAGCTACTTTTTGGTGAGCTATAATATAGTAAAATTGCAGACCTTTAACTGATTGCATAGCTGACTAATAGCTACTTGGAGGTTATCGCTGTTGAGTAAATTGCTTGTAACTTGAAAACTATTGCATTTACAGAATTTTGTTTACAGATATTATTCATGTACTTTTGAGGTTGTCACAGTTGAGTAAATCAGTTGTACCTTGAAAACTATTGCATTTAGAGAATTTTGTAAAAATATGTTACTCAGCTACTTTTGGGTCAGCTATAAAATTACAGACCTGTAGCTCATTGCATAACCGAGCAATATCTATTTTCAGGTCTCACTGTTGAGTAAATAAGTTGTAACTTGAAAACTATTGCATTTATAGAATTGAGTTAATGCATTCTACCCAGTGGACAATTGCTGATCCTACCCTTCACTGTTATTCACCTACTTCTGGGCCAGCTATAACATAGTAAAATTTCAGACCTGTAGCTCATGGCATAGATGAGCAATAGCTACTTTCAGGTTCTCAGTGTTGAGTAAATCAGTTGTAACTTGAAAACTATTGCATCTACAGTATTTTCTAGAAATATGTTTTCACCTACTTTTTACATCTTAGCAGTTAACTTTGTAGTTAACTTCTGAATACCATAATCAGGGCACACTTTTTTATTCTTTTCTTCTACCCTGAAGCTCTAACGCACAGTCAGCAGACACAGAGGCTGTTCATAGGCACTGATTGCTTGTTTTTATTTCATAAAAATGTAATACAGAAATAGTTCATTCTTTTTGTGGCGGTTGAACTCTCAACTCGGCATTTTTGCTGCCCAATTTTTAAGACCTGCATTAGTGTGTTGGTGCTCTGTAAGTACTAATATGCCGTTTTCAGTCACTTTTCCTTCATTTTATTTCGATTTCATCGATTTCTGGTGTTTTTATTGCTTGTTTTGCAGTATTTTTTATTCCTATTCGTAACTTGGCTCATGTTATCACGTGGTGTGGATGTAGGTTTCCCTTCGGAAATAGTCATTTCCCTGGTGTTTTTCATTATATTTTCATTTCTAAATACTTATTTTCACCAATTCAGGGTATTCCTTCATTCATTCTTCAAAATTTTTCGAATCACCGCATATTTTAACATGTATTTTGAGCTGTTGTACGAAAACTTCACCAGATCACGTGACTGTGACGTCACATTCAAAATGGAGGTTAACCGTGAACTTTCTGAGGAATAATCATTCTCTCAGTGAGTACAGCATTTTTACGCTTTCTTTTCCTTTAATTATTATTATAATTAAGCGTCCCTTGCGGGACGCTTGTTTGTGTATGGGAGACCTTCAGGCTCCGCCGGCTCCGCATTTTGTTTTCCTTATAACTCTGTAACCGTTAGGCGGATTCTTTTCAAATTTGGCAGGTTTATGAAGTAGCATTGGGTAGCTATCCCAATTTTGAAAAAAAAATTTCTCTCGCCAAAAATGGCGGCCATTTTGAATTTTCGAATTTTTCGCAAAAATTGCAAAACATAAAAATGCTTATATCTCGAAAACCGTGCTAGATAGAGCGTTTTCGACAAAATTTTTGACCCACAGGGTATCTCTGCAGAGTAGCCATGCCAATTTTCAATAAAATTTTGACTCACCAAAAATGGCGGCCATTTTGAATTTTCGAATTTTACGCAAAAATTGCAAAACACAAAAATGCTAATATCTCGAAAACTGTGCTAGATGGCGAATTATCTCTTAAAAGTATTGCAGATAGCCAATTTTTCTCAAATAATTCATTCACCTACTTTTGGAAGAGCTTTCACATGGTGAAGTTTCAGACCCATAGCTAATTACTCACCTACTCAAAATGAGTAAATGCGAATTATCTCTAAAAGTATTGCAGATACCCAATTTTTCTCAAATAACTCATTCATCTACTTTTGGGAGAGCTTTCACTTGGTGAAGTTTCAGACCTGTAGCTAATTATTCACCTACTCAAAATGAGTAAATGCTAATTATCTGTAAAAGTATTGCGGATACCCAATTTTTATCAAATAACTCATTCATCTACTTTTGGGAGAGCTTTCACATGGTGAAGTTTCAGACCTGTTGGTAATTACTCACCTACTCAAAATGAGTAAATGCAAATTATCTCTAAAAGTATTGCAGATAGCCAATTTTTCTCAAATAACTCATTCATCTACTTTTGGGAGAGCTTTCACTTGGTGAAGTTTCAGACCCGTAGCTAATTATTCACCTACTCAAAATGAGTAAATGCTAATTACCTCTAAAAGTATTGCAGATAACCAATTCTTATCAAATAACTTATTCATCTACTTTTGGGAGAGCTTTCACATGGTGAAGTTCCAGACCCGTAGGTAATTACTCACCTACTCAAAATGAGTAAATACGAATTATCTCTAGAAGTATTGCAGATAGCCAATTTCTCTCAAATAACTCATTCATCTACTTTTGGGAGAGCTTTCACATGGTGAAGTTTCAGACCCGTAGATATTTACTCACCTACTCAAAATGAGTAAATGCGAATTATCTCATAAAAGTATTGCAGATAGCCAATTTTTATCAAATAAAAGATTCACCTACTTTTGCAAGAGCTTTCACATGGTGAAATTTCAGACCCATAGCTAATTACTCACCTACTCAAAATGAGTAAATGCGAATTATCTCTAAAAGTATTGCAGATAGCCAATTTTTCTCAAATAACTTATTCATCTACTTTTGGGAGAGCTTTCACATAGTGAAGTTCCAGACCCGTAGGTAATTATTCATCTAGTAGTAGACTCAAAATGAGTAAATGCTAATTATCTCTAGAAGTATTGCAGATAGCCAATTTCTCTCAAATAACTCATTCATCTACTTTTGGAAGAGCTTTCACATGGTGAAGTTTCAGACCCATAGCTAATTACTCACCCACTCAAAATGAGTAAATGCGAATTACCTCTAAAAGTATAGCAGATAGCCAATTTTTCTCAAATAACTCATTCACCTACTTTTGGGAGAGCTTTCACTCGGTGAAGTTTCAGACCCGTAGCTAATTATTCACTTACTCAAAATGAATAAATGCTAATTATCTCTAAAACTATTGCGGATACCCAATTTTTATCAAATAACTCATTCATCTACTTTTGGGAGTAAATGCGAATTATCTCTTAAAAGTATTGCAGATAGCCAATTTTTCTCAAATAACTCATTCACGTACGTTTCGAAGAGCTTTCACACACAAAAATGAAAAATTGTGAATATCTCGGAAAACCTATTTCTTCTCCTTTAATGCTCGGCGGGAGATACACACCGCGGCAGTGGTCTTGTTTTCAAAAATTTTTGTCTCACCAAAAATGGTGGCGATTTTGAATTTTCGAAGTTTTTGCAAAACACAAAAATGCTTATATCTCGAAAACTGTGCTAGATGGAGCGAATTCAACAAAATTTTTGACCTGCTGGATATCTCTGCAGAGTACCCATGCCAATTTTCAAAATATTTTTGTCTCGCCAAATATAGCGGCCATTTTGAATTTTTTGCAAAAATTGCAAAACACAAAAATGCTTATATCTTGAAAACCGTGCTAGATAGAGCAGACTGCGCTGACTTTGGTTGCCACAACAGTATAAGGCTAGAAACGGAACATTTTCTTAATATTTTAGCACTCACCTTTATATCCTTTTCGGGACGCTTTGTTTTTGCTATGCAAAAACATAATCTTTTTTTTGCGAGTGATCCTCTAGTTATAATTTGCATTTTTACGCTTTCTTTTCCTTTAATTATTATTATAATTTGCACCATGTGTGTGCGTACGTGCGTGCGTGGGTCACGCAGTTTTCTCTGAAACTACTACAGTTACACATTTTTGGTAAATTACTTGTCCTAATGAATTTTTATGCTCTTCAAAATTTTTTTGGTTTGGTGAATTTTGGCCTACTTTTGAGTGAGTAATAGCACTTTTACCTAATATAATTATATGGCTTATAACTCTCAAACTATTGCATTTAGAGTATTTTGTTGCAATATGTTGTTCAGCTACTTTCTCCACAGCTACAACATGGTCAGTAGTTTGGAAGTGTATCTCCATAGCTAAGTGAGTAAGAGCTACTTTGTCAATTTTTAATGATAACCGTAATGAGTAAATGGCTTATATCTTCAAAAGTATTGCAGCTACACAATTTCTCTGAAATATGTTGTTCATCTATTTTTTACCCGACAGCCCATGGTGTCCGGATGGGCAGGCGGGCGGGCAGGCGGCGGAAAAAAGTTTGTCCAGACTGTATCTCATAAACCGTAAGGTGTAGGGAGTTGGTACTTGGTAGGGACATTCGTTAGGATGTGTAGGTGTGCAACGTCATGGTCTGACCTTGATTTGACCCTTGACCTGGCCGTAGTGACCTTGACCTATAAAATCTTGTCTGGGCTATATCTCGGAAACCGTAAGGTGTAGGAAGTTGATACTTGGAAGGGACATTGGTTAGGGGGTGTAGGTGTGCAACGTCATGGTCTGACCTTGATTTGACCTTGCTGTAGTGACCTTGACCTATAAAATCTTGTCTGGGCTATATCTCAGAAACCGTAAGGTGTAGGAAGTTGATACTTGGTAGGGACATTGGTTAGTGGGTGTAGCTGTGCAACGTCATGGTCTGAACTTCATTTGATCTTTGACCTTGCTGTAGCGACCTTGACCTATAAAATCTTGTCCGGGCTATATCTCGGAAACTGTAAGGTGTAGGAAGTTGATACTTGGTAGGGACATTGGTTAGGGGGTGTAGGTGTGCGACGTCATGGTCTGACCTTGATTTGACCATTGCCCTTGTTGTAGTGACCTTGACCTATAAAATCATTGTGAATATCTCGGAAAAGGTATTTCTTTCCCTTTAATGCTCGGCAGGAGATACACACCGCGGCAGTGGTCTTGTTTTAAGTGTTTTATTTTGTACTTTATTTTCAGAGCAATATTGTGTACTGCATTATCATCAAATTCTAATTTTTTGTGTTTTCACAACTACCTACCACACTCGGTTCCTTATGGATCCTCCTCTTAGTTCCGGTACTTCAGTTACTTCTGGTTCATGTTTCTCCACTCTGCCTTCGGGTTTTCAGCCTAGTATGACTTCTTTGGAAGCGTGCACTAGTTGGCTGTTGGGGGTTACTCAATCCCCACCCGTGGATACACGACCAGTAACTGGGATGCCTTACCCCCCTCAGCCCTGTGTTATGTCCTCTTGGTCTGTGAATTCTTCACATTCTATGGGTAGACCTATTTCACATCAGCCTATGTCTGTAGGTACCTTCAGCTCAGCCTACTCAGGCTGTTCCGGCTGCTGCAGGCTATCCCTCTTATGACCAAGCATTCCCCAGGGCTCCTTTTCAGCCTCAGGCTGATTTCTTTAATACCTTTTCATCTTTCATGTCCAACATGTTAGATAGAGTTCAAGGTATTGTTAACCCTGCTGTTACTCAACAGCCATTACCTTCAAGTCAGGATCTCTCTCAACCTTCGGGTTCGACTATGGATGACTCACAGGAGATCCCTCAGTCTCAGGATAATCTTGAAGCTGAATTGCAAGTGGTCGATTCTATGCCTAATATTCCCTATGTCCAGTCGGTCAATAGGGACTACAGGGAGGCCTTAGATTCTGTTTTTGATATTTTATCAGACAAGATCTCTAGGCCTTCGGTTCAGAATCATGACCCTGACGACTGCTCGGATCTGTATCCGAACCAGTCTAAGTCCTCTCCAATGAGTCTCCCCATTAGTTCCAGACTAAGGAGCTCCTTCAGGATGGCAGATTCTTATCTTTCTGATCTCCATTCTCGCTCTTCTCCTGTTGGGGCTTCTCAAACTAAGCTAAGGAGGTTGGGAATTTTCCCAAACAAACCCTCAAAGCATAGTTTTGCCAGGTATAAACCCATGGCTTCTGATGTCTGGGCTGATCTTCTTAAAGATCCGGATCAGGGGTCAGGTTTGTCAGTCCCTAAAAAGGAGATTTACTTGTCCAGGAATATTGCTCATGCCTTGGAAAGAAGTCTCAGGTCAGATCTTACGATTCTGAATTCCCTGGACTTCTTTCGTGGGGCCTTGTCGGTCAATCATACCAACTAAGTTAAGTTGGTTGACCAAAGTGAGTCTCAGCTTTCACTGGACATACAGCAGGCCTTGGATGTCAATTCTTTATTGATCAATCAGGTGAAGTTTCATTTGATTGATCTCTTGGCTTCCATCACCCATTCCATCTCTACCCTGACCTTGGCTAGGAGGGATTCTTTTCTCTCTACTCTCCCTAAACATGTTCCTGATCATATTGTTAGGGAGCTCAAGTCACATTCTATCTATGGTCCTTCTCTCTTTAGTGAATCTGCCTTGAAGGCGATTCATTCTCATGCTAAGGAGTACAAACAGGTCTGTCCTTACTAAAGGAGTTTCCAAACAGCTCTCTGCTTCTGCTTCCAGAGGCAAGTCTTTCAAAAGACCAAAATCCCAGGATAGGGATTTTCAAGATGGGAAAGTTCAGAAGGGTTCTGGTTCTGGTTCCTTTCGAGGTTCCAATAAACCACGTGGTGGAAAGTCTTCCAGGGGTTGGGGCAAGAAGCCCCAACCTCAATCTCAACAATGATGTCCTTCAGGAGGTAAGAGTGACCTTGGAACTCTCCAAGGTTCCACTCATACCTCCAGACCCCTCCACTTTGCCAGTGGGAGGTCGACTGGGTTATTTCCATCTCAATTGGAAGTTTCTAGGGGCCCATCCTTCTGTTATCAAGACCCTGGAATTTGGACTTCAACTCCCAATAGGTTCAGTTCGAATTCCTTTATCCAGGGTTCCTTTGATAAACAGCCATTATTCTTCCCCAGAGAAGAATGCTGTTCTTTGCCAAGCAGTCTCAGACATGTTGGTCAAAGGAGCAATTCAGGAGGTCAGGGATCCATCATCCCTGGCTTTCTACAGCAGACTCTTTGTTGGCACAGAAGACAGGAGGATGGAGGCCAGTAATAGATTTGAGCTGTTTAAATCTTTATCTGGAGTTCCCCACCTTCAGGATGGAAACTGCTCAGTCCATCAGAAATTCCCTTCAAGTTGGCCAGTGGACAACTTCTCTGGACCTCAAGGACGCATACTTTCATATTCCCATGGCTCCTTCGGTTCACAAACTGCTCAGATTTCAGGTCTTGGGCATGTTGTACCAGTTTGGGGCAATGCCTTTTGGCCTAGCTACAGCTCCCAGGGAATTCACTACCTTAGTCAAGGAAGTGAAGAGGATGGCCTTGAGGTTGGGCATCTCAGTTCACATGTACCTAGACGATTGGCTTATCAAGGCCAACAGTTGTCAAGAGGCTCATTCAGCAACTCTAACTTTGTTAGAGTTGACTCACAAGCTGGGTTGGATTGTAAACAGGGAGAAGTCGGACTTGCTTCCAATGCAAGTTTTCACCTTCCTGGGCCAGGTTTTCGACCTGTCCAAGGGTGTTTGTTATCCGACAGAGGACAGGTTCCTGTCTATTCAGGACTCTATTCATCCTCTGCTTCTCAACCCCTTCACTACTCCACGCCAGGTTATGCACCTTTTGGGTCTGCTAGCTTCCACAGAGAAGTTAGTGCCTCAGGGTCATCTACACATGCGACACCTTCAGTTTCATCTCAGGAAACATTTCAATTGCCACCTGAAAGGTGCCCTGGATTCTCCATTCTCCTTAGACCCTTCAGTGAAGGTTCATCTAAGGTGGTGGTTACTAAGGAACAATGTCATGGCGCAAGCTCCACTGCACCCACCCAAGTATGTAACATCCATTTACACAGATGCCTCAGTTCAGGGTTGGGGAGCTCATTGTGCTTGGCACCTGTTTGCCTTTTGTCACAAGAACAAGGTTGTTCTTTCAGCAAGGCATGTTCCAGTGGTCATGAATCTTGTGGCAGACCAACTCTCCAGGTCTCAACAGACCCTCCACACAGAGTGGTCTCTCAATCCCCAGATCTTCAGGTGGTTGTCTCAAATAGACTTCCAACCTCAGATAGATCTGTTTGCAACAAGATTCAATCACAAGCTTCCTCAGTATGTCTCACCAGTGCCAGATCCCAAGGCTCTGGCAATAGATGCCCTGGAGATGAATTGGTCCGGACTTCTTCTTTACTCCTTCCCTCCTACAGCTCTTTGTCCACTTGTGGTCAAAAAGTTCATCAACTCTCAGAGCTGCAGGATGCTTCTTGTGGCCCCTCTCCGGGAAGCCGAGGAGTGGCTTCAAGATGTATTGGCACTGTCAATAAGAAGACCAGTGGCTCTTCCTCTAAAAGAAAATTTGTTAAAGCAACCTCATCTCGAGGTGTTTCATCAAAATCTAAGGAGTCTAAATCTTCATGCCTTTTTGCTGAAGTCTCCTTAGAGCGTAAAGGGTTTTCTCAGGAAGTGACTAAAAGGATTTTGAGTCCTATTAGAAAGTCTTCTAAGTCTGTGTATGAAACAAAGTGGAACGGCTTTTGCACTTGGTGTGAGGAACATGGCTTCTCTGCCATGCATCCTACTGTCCCTATCATTGCTGAGTTTTTCTTATTTCTTTTCTCTGAAAAGAAATTACTACCTCAGACTATAGAGGGATACAGGTCAGCTCTCTCCATGAAGCTTGATGCCGATTTGGAGTTAGGTTCTAATAAGGAGCTTAGAAGGCTCATTCAGAGCTTCTACAAGTCCAGGCCTAAGGCTAGTCATCACATTCCTTCCTGGGACATGACCTTGGTTTTGCAGGCTCTTACCAAGGCTCCTTTTGAACCTTTGTCTCTTGCTGAGCCAAAGTTCCTCACTTGGAAGACGGTTTTACTTATTGCCCTTGCTTCTAGAAGAAGGAGTGAGATTCATGCCTTTACTTTTAAGGGTTGTTCCCACTCTAAAGGATGGTCTAAATTCATCCTTAAACCAAATCCTGCTTTTCTGGCTAAGAACCAGTTGTCTTCAGAGGGTGCTTCAATTTTTTCGGAAATTGAAATTCCTGCTTTGAGCAATTGCCTTGGTCAACAGGATAAAGAGGACAGGTCTCTATGTCCTGTCAGAGCCCTTAGACACTATTTGTCTAGGACTTCTGACCTTAGACATGGTAGGTCTCTTCTCTTTGTTTCTCTTTTGAAGTCAAAACAGGGTGCTATCGCTGCTCAGATGATTTCTAATTGGAATATAGACTTAATCCTTTTCACCCTTAAGAACTGTTCCACAGACAATGCATTTCTTCATGGGGTTAAGGCACATGATGTTAGGGCACAGGCTGCGTCCTGGTCCTTCAGAGGTGGAGTCCCACTCTTGGACATCATGAGGTCTTGCACCTGGAAGAATCATTCTACCTACACATCCTTTTATTTCAGGGATGTGTCACTTAAGAATCTGGAGGATTCTTATAGATTGGGAGATATTGTGGCTGCACAACGTGTAGTCTCCCTTTCTACTTGAATTTCCTTTCTTGAGTCTTTTCTGAGGTTTCTTAGCCTCAGAAAAGGGGGGGGGGGGATTTCCCTTTTGGGGACTTCCTTTTTGGGACCGTGCTTGGTAGTGTACCCTTTTGGCACATTTTCTGGGTTTTTTGCACTTGAGTGCTTATCCTCCTAGAGCTGACCTTTTGGGTGTTGACAGCAGTGCTGAAGGTAATAAGTAGTTCTCTACTTTACACTTCGTTAAGTTGCATCTTCACCACAGGGGTTTTGGGTTAGGCACCAGGAATTATCCTATTTTTGTGCACTCTAACCATGGGTGGTTTCACCTCAGTCTGTCTTTTGTCCCACCTTCCTTCCATGTGGGCATTCAACCCAAGTGTTTTCATATGGTAAAGTATATTACATTTTTATGAAATAAAATTTCATATTTTTAAATGTAAAATACATTTTTATGAAGAAAAATGTATATACTTACCATATGAAAACAGCAAATCACCTTCCCGCCTGCCCCGCATTTAAAAAACTTTTTTTCAGCATTTATGTTTATTCACAAAAAGAATGAAGTATTTCTGTATTCATGCGCATGGCAGAGTGAATTAGGTCACCAGGGGTCAAAGGGTAGCAAGTATATAGGTTTAAAGAGGGTCTCCCCTCATATTTTAAATTCTATGTATGGTGTACGTGGCGGTCACCGAATGCCAAGCAAAGCTTACCCAAGTGTTTTCATATGGTAAGTATATACATTTTTCTTCATAAAAATGTATTTTACAGTTAAAAATATGAAATTTTCCATCGGGTATACTGAAAATAACTTAAGAGATTTCATTTAAATTTTCAAGATATATGTAACTGGCCATAGATAAGTGCCATACAATAAGGTGACCTTTAACTCCCAGTAATAACAGAATTATATTCACTTAAAGTGTGGCATATTTTAAGGTGACTTTACAATTCTAGTGCTAACATAATGATATTGAATTTAATTTTTGGAGCATATCTCAAAACTGCATGACTTTGACTGCCCTTTTTAAGGTGACCTTAACTCCCATGTGTAAAACAATTATACTGAGCTAAAAGTTTTCTATATTTCTGCAAATATGCCAAATATAGCATGACATATTTGATCTATATTTTGCAGGTACATGTAGCTAATGTTACAGAAATGCCCTACGACTACATTGAGGTGATCGTATATTCCTAATAATGGTATAATTATATATATATAATTAATTTTCTTTTAAAATTTTAGACATTATCTTAAATTATAATAAATATACTTCATGCTATTAGCATGAAGTATATTTATTGTAGTTTTTACTATGAGTGCTCCTTCAACAACTGCTAGTCAGACTGATTTCTGTGATGCCATGTACCGAGACAACATCACCTCTGAACCACCAAGTGGTTGTGGCACACCCACCCCAATCACAAGGATATCAGATGAGACATTGAACAGCCTGAATACTATAACACCCAACATTGAGGATGAACATCTCTTGCACACCCTCAAACCTGAGACCAAAACATCACGACTTGGTACTGCCATGGGCGCACCATTAGCACCAAATTATGCTAACTTATTTATGCACAGGTCCAAAATCAAATGCAATCTACCTGATAACCTACACTAAATGCATCACATACCAATAAATAAAAAGGGCATTTAGGAGAAGAACATGAACATGATGGACACGACCACAGATACATGTAGTTCTCTGTGCTAAAGTAGTGTACAGCAAAATTTGAGGCATCCAACACAGCCAGGCACAGGTGAACTGAGTTGGCTGGACACCCAAATTACACACTCTGGCCCAAATTGGCATAAACCAATTTGTGTGATACTTTATGGATATTATTGGACTATCAAGCACTCATTAGTCCCCCCTTTCTTCTCTTCTATTATCTTAAATTATGTTCAATGGATTTTAAGCATATTTAAATTTTGGATATAACTAACCTTGAACAGAATCTGCATGGTTAACATGACCTTAAAAGTCTTAACATTTGCATTGACTTATTTTCAGTTTAAGGTAAGGACAAACTTTTATGATATTTGGACAATATTAAAGTGGTGGTTGAGAGTTTTCATTTAAATTAAACGTGTACACATATCTAGACCAAAACAAGATCTTTATTGTAATGTTACCATAGAGACCTGATAGTTAAAGAAATAAGTTTAAGGTTACAATTTTTTAACCCTAGCCCGTAAAGGCTGGGTTTATAGCCATCCCCTGCACAGTCTGGGCGACATAAAGCTTGTGGGTGCTCCATAGCCTAAACCCATGCACAAATTTTCACCAAATTTTCGGGATATGTTTACCCCAAGAGGATCTAGAGCTGATTAGGTTTTGGTGGGTATCTGGCCATGGCAACACTGAATATTTTTGGGTGTTAACGTTTGTGGGTGTTCCACAGCCTAAACCAAGGCATGGATTTTTACCAAATTTTCAGGATTAGTTAACCAAAACAGGATCTAGAGCTGATTAGGTTTTGAAGGGTATTAGGCGACACATGTGTGCCATGGCAACGCTTTAAATACTTTTCGGTCTTAAACTTCTTGATTGAAAAAGGGGCGCTATTAAACAGATGTTACTACAGTTACATTTTTATCTCCCACTGGCCAAGACCGGGGCTGTAAGATTTTGAAACTCATTCCATGTGTATGTGGGTGCATACATGTGCATTTGTCACATTTTTAAATCAAGCTTTTTTTTGCATTCATTTATGAACATATCTTCTCCAAATTTGCAGAGAATGTTTATGGCTGTGAAAACATGTCTGTAAAAAATTTTGTACTCATTTTAAAAAACAACATGGCCACCAAAGCCAATTGTTCGAAAGTCATTAATATATTCTAAAATTTTAAATATTGCAGCTAGCAATGTCAGATTTGTGCAAAATGTAAATGGCTGGGAAAGCTTGACTGAGAGTAATTTTATTGCGTTAATACATCCTATCCAATGGACAATAGCTTATCCGGTCGGCGCAGACCGGCCCGCCAAACGTCAGAAAAAGATGTCCTGTGTCTCCACCGGCCAGGCCGGTCCAATGCTGTGCACTCGCCAGGTGGCGTGTGGTACTTCCTTCCTGTCTAGACAGCATGACGTCATAGCATCTTTTTCGTTTGGCGCACATGCTGTGTACAAGGAAATTTTCGTCAGGAATCTTAATTTTAGTCTTTAGACTTTATTTCTTCAGAGTGTGTTAAGTTTTTATTATCATTGTGTTACAGAGTGTGTATAGACCTTTCTGGACATATTTTCGCCTTTTATCAGTTAACATGTCTTCTCCAAGCCAGAAACACGGGAGCTGCGGACATATCATGGCTAGTTTCGACAGCCATTGTTTCTGTGTCAGGTGCAGGGAGAAAGGTAAGGGCTCTGACCCCTGTATCTCCCACCTAGACTGTAACGCTTGCAACTCTCTTACTGAAGAACAACGCATCCAGTTGTCCACACCCTCTTATAGGATAAAGAAAGAGAAGCGGGAATTAAAAAAGGTTTCAGACACTCCAAAACAGGACTCCAGTTCCTCTCTCATAGACCCGTCTGTAGTTACGGTAGTGGGAGCAGTGGACGACCAGGGGATTGTGAAGTCTCCTGGTTCTAGTTCTGACAAGAAGAAAAAGCCAAGTTCAGATAAACCAGAACCTCACACTTCTAAGGTTTCCAAATCTGACAAGCCGTCCAAGTCACTTAAACCTACCAAGTCGTCTCAGGACTCCAGATTTGATCAGTTAGACCAGAAATGGTCCGAACGCTTTAACAGACTTGAGGCCTTGTTATTATCAAAATCATTGGAACAACCAACACCGGCTTTTACAACTGTGAAGGTTACCCCTACACACTCACCACCAAAAACAGTCACTTCTTCCAAGCCGTTCATCAAACCTACACCGACCACCGACCGACCACCGGTCATGTCTTCAGATTTGCCTGGTAGTGTTCAGACTGCTTTCAAGTCGACCAGCAAATCGACCACAGGAAAAGTGCTCACCGACCAACCTTCAGATCTGGCTGGTGCTGATTCACCCTTACCTCGTCAAGTACCAAGCAGGTCTTCATCAGCCCCTACTAGGAGGCAGAGCACATCCTCCATGGACACGGACTCTGATTCAGATACCTCCGACCGTCCCCCAGTAGACATCTTTGTCGAAGAAGGGGAGTTGTCAGACCCAGACCTGGAGGCTTCTACTGCTGACCGGGACTTAACTCTATCCGAAGAGCAGAACTATAGGGAGACCATGAGCGGCATCAGGTCTTTTATGGGGTGGAGTCACATCCCAGAGATGGATACAACAGCATCCAGGTCGGAGGATAACCCCTTTGCGGGTCCTAAGACACAACCGATAGGGAAAATCTCAGTCTCCATGCCTACAGACGAATGGCTCTGCAGCAAGATGGGAAAAATGAACCTCACCCTTACAGAGGGATACCCGTCGCGTAGCTCAGAGGCCGGTGGACTGTTCAAAGATCAATTCGTCCGCCCACCAAGATCTCAGGCAAAGTGGTACAGCTTTGTACCCAACCGACCCTCTGAGGAACAGGACCCGAAAACTGTACATTCTTGGAATACGGACTCTTCAAAAGTCAATAGCACTTACAGCCGTATAGCCAAGGCTGCCGGGCTTGCCTCAACAGCCCCACCTTCAAGGCAGATATCTCAGGACAATTTAAGACGCTGGGAAAAGTCGGCACGCGAGGCTTCCATCACTTGCAATCAAGCTGCCGCTTTTAATAGGTGTGTCTATAAAGTTCAAGAAAACATGCAGGCCCAGTTGAAAATAGTGAAGTCGGAGCTTAGTAAGGGGAAGTCTTCTGAGAGAGTTTCACAGGCCGCTAGTGAACTACAATTTCTACTCAATTTCAACTCCAGCATCACTCAGGCTACGGCCAAGACGCTTGAACATTTAACAGACTTTGTCTTTGTCACAGTGGCCAATACAACTCTGATAAGGCGTGACGCTTACCTCTCTCATCTTAAGATGGGCATCAAGCCAGATACCTTGTCCGCACTACGTACTGGACCCCTGCATATTGCCACCTTATTTCCAGACACTGTTTTGAAACAGGCCGAACAGGACATCGCTAACTTTGAGAGTAAGGGGCAGATCCACTCAGGAAAGAAGGGTCGTTATCATCCTTACGAGAGACAAGACAAGCGACCTGATTACAGAAAGTCCGACCGTCCTTCCTGGAAGAATATTGGCAACAGAGGACAGAGTAAGAGAGGCAGAGGCAAGGCCTCCTACTACACCTCGCGACCAGCCAAGGGCCAGCAGTCCTTTAAATGACAATCACTTTGTAAACAGTTTACAGGAGGGACTGCTGGCCGGGAGCCAGACATTGACACTAGAAGAGACTTTAAATTTTGCAAATTTTCATGTTGTAAAAAGTGTACCTTCTGCGCCCGGGCACTCCCAAAAGAGAGAGTTAAGTCCCGGGGCAGCAGCTTGTCAGACATCAAGAAATTACAAATTAAAATATGTGAACAGTGTTTCTTGTGTCACTCAATTGTGTCCTGTCCAACCTGTAGCAAATGCCCCCAATGTTGCACCAAATCTACCTGTAGGGGCCAGACTTCAAAATTTTTGGAAAACCTGGCTAAATCTAGGGGCCGGTCCGAAGGTAGTTCAAATCCTTCGAGAGGGTTACTCCCTCCCCTTCCGGATCCGCCCCCAACTCACATGATCCCCTACAGTCATAAGCCGGTATGTCAATCCCCACAGGAACAGCTACCTGTTGGAGGCATTACATCAGCTTATAGACAAAAGAGCGGTAGAAAGAGTTCAAAATCCAAGATCCCTAGGGTTTTTCAACCGACTATTTTTAGTCCCAAAGCCCAACAACAAATGGAGGCCAATACTGGACCTAAGCAATTTAAATGTTTTCCTCAAAGTGGAAAAGTTCAAGATGGAAACACCGGAAACCATCAGAACATCCCTCCAGCAGGGAGAGTGGGTCACCTCAGTAGACTTCAAAGATGCCTACTTTCACATACCGATACAGGAACAATCCAGAAAATATCTACGTTTTCATGTCCAGGGCCGGACCTACCAGTTCAAAGCATTGCCTTTCGGCCTGTCCACAGCGCCCATGGAGTTCACTGTATTAGCCAAAGAGGTGAAACTGATGGCCATACACAAGGGTATAAGAATCCACCAGTACCTAGACGACTGGTTGGTGAGAGCCAGATCTCAACACCTTTGTCTCCAACACACCCAAATCCTGGTCAAAATGTGCCAGGACCTCGGTTGGCTGGTGAATCTAGAGAAATCAGAACTGGAACCCAAACAAGTATTCGACTTCGTCGGTTACCAGTTCGACCTCAGGTCCGGCCGGGTTAGACCGACCCCGGACCGGTGGCAAAGCCTTCAAGACAAGATACAAGCACTTCTATCACTACCGACCTGTCCGGTCCGGCAGTTCATGTCCTTGATAGGCCTCCTCACAGCCACAGAAAAACAGGTTCACCTCGGCCGACTACACATGAGACCCATACAGTGGCACCTCAAAAACAATTGGAGGGTACCAGAATCTCTGGAGAAGATTATCCCCCTACCGAGGTCCCTGCACCCGCACTTACAATGGTGGCTAGAAGAAGACAAGGTGCTTCAAGGCCAACCTTTACACCCAGTAAGACATGCTCTGCAAATTTTTACAGACGCATCAAAAGAAGGGTGGGGCGCTCACTTAAACGAGTTCACTACAAGGGGTTCCTGGTCGATACCGGAAAGCAAGCTGCACATAAACCTTCTAGAACTAAAAGCAGTTTTCCTAGCTTTGAAAGAGTTCCAAGATCTCTGTGTAGGAAAAATAGTTCTAGTAGCAACCGACAATACTACAGTAGTAGCTTACATAAACAAGGAAGGAGGAATGAGGTCGGGCCCACTGTGTGCCCTACTGTGGAGAATCTTGACCTGGTGCTCCCAGCGACAAGTAACTCTCAAAGCTCGGCACATTCCAGGCCACTTAAATGTGATAGCCGACAAACTGTCCAGGCTGGGTCAGACCATCCAGACGGAGTGGTCCCTCCTCCCAGAAGTTTTCCAACAGATATGCAGCCAATGGCACCGGCCTCACATAGACCTGTTTGCCACGAGGTTCAACCACAAATTACCTCAGTTTGTCTCTCCGGTGCCGGACTCCCTGGCAGCAGCAGTAGATGCACTTACTCTGCCTTGGGAGGACCCGGATGCATACGCCTTCCCACCGACCGCCATCTTGGGCAAAGTGGTGGAGAAGCTTCTGGACTCCCCGTGCAAGAGACTCATTCTGATTGCCCCGGGGTGGCCCAACATGCCTTGGTTTTGGGACTTGGTGAATATGTCCAGCCAGGTCCCTCTCAGCCTGCCCAATCTGCTAACACAACCATTCAATCAGATCCCTCACAGAAATCTGACCAACCTAAATCTCCATGCCTGGCTCCTAGAGCCACAAAGATCAAGGAGCAGGGCTTCTCTGAGGCAGTGGCAGCAAGAATTGAGGCTCCTCAAAGAAGATCAACCAGATCAGTCTATGAGGCAAAGTGGACCATTTTTAAGAAGTGGTGTGTCTCTAATCAGGTGGACTTCAGGTCACCACCTATAAAGTCGGTGGCTGACTTCCTTATGTACCTCTTTGAGGACAAGAAGCTACAGCCCAGTACCATTGATGGATACAGATCTGCCATCGCTGATAAGCTAGGTGACACAACAGTCAATATCAGTAAAGATGATAATCTCACTCGTCTCTTGGAAAGTTTCCACAGAGATAGACCCAAAGGGCGCAGGGGAATACCCTCCTGGAACCTCTCCCTGGTACTACACCAGCTGACCAAGCCCCCTTTTGAACCTCTGAAGGAGGCATCATTGAAGCATTTGACCTTCAAAACTGTCTTCTTGTTAGCCTTGGGCTCGGGCAAAAGAAGGAGTGAGATTCATGCATGGCAGCATAAGAACATCCGACACCAGTCTGACTGGTCCAAGGTGTCTCTCTTTCCATCTCCCAGCTTTCTTTCTAAGAACCAGCTGGCCAAAGAGGGCCCGGGAAGTGTAGCCCCAGTGGTCATACCAGCCCTGGCTCCTACTCTGGATAGATCCCTCAAGTCGGATAGATCTCTTTGTCCAGTCAGAGCCTTGCGCTACTATCTGGACAGGACTTCAGACATAAGGCAGGACAAACAACTGGTTTTTGTCTCCTTCAAGAAAGGTTTCGACAAAGACATTTCACCTGCCACTATCTCCTCTTGGATCAAACAGACTGTGATCTTGTGCTATGAGCTCTCTGATCACCAGGCCCACACCCTACATCAAGTCAAAGCCCATGATGTCAGGGCCTTCGCTGCTTCCAAGGCTTTCCAATCCGGAGTCTCCTTGGAGCAGATCTTATCAGCCTGCCACTGGAAATCTCACAACACCTTCACCCAATTCTATCTGAAGGATGTGGCCTGGGCTGATTCAGAGCTCTACCATCTCGGTCCGGTCGTGGCTGCTCAACAGATCCACCAACGGACTGATACTTAGAGGGGAGTGACACATATCTGTATATATTGCACCTTTAGTTAAGAAGTATTAAAAAAAAAAAAAAAAAAATCTTCTCAGGTACTTCCTCAGGGAGTCTTACTTCTATGGGACTGAACTCATCCCTCTCTTCCCCTACCTCAGAGCAGGTCTGTTTAAAAAGGGGGGGGGGCATGGTCGACTCTGACGGTTCCAGTCCGGTTAACCGGATGATGATATTCGACCAGAGCCTTAGCGGTTTTTTGACTGCAAGGTCTACCCAGGCTTCAGGACGGAGTTTTTTTCTTATCTCTATCATGAGTTCACACAAGTCCCTAGTAACTTACCCGCCGACCAAGCGGTAGTTATTCAGCTATTGTCCATTGGATAGGATGTATTAACGCAATAAAATTGCAAATTTAATAGGTAAATTAAATTTTTATAAGTTAATACCCTATCCAATGGACACACAAGACCCTCCCACCGACCCCGCTATCAGCTTACTAGGGGTCTAATGGTTTAGACAACAAAAAAGATGCTATGACGTCATGCTGTCTAGACAGGAAGGAAGTACCACACGCCACCTGGCGAGTGCACAGCATTGGACCGGCCTGGCCGGTGGAGACACAGGACGTCTTTTTCTGACGTTTGGCGGGCCACCATATCACATCTTTAATGGCAGGGTCATCATGCTAAAAGAGCCTTATATCTCCCTTATAATTGGCTTCTAAGACTTCAAATATGAAATCAACTTGAAAAAAATCATCGCCTGTAAGTCTTACATCTGACAACATCTCGTGGATTCTGTATACATCTTACAACTGAAATTGTTCCCAAGATATTCCCAGATCTCAATGTTGCATTATGGCATCACTCTGCGGTGTCTGTGCCCAAATGAACAACTTTTCCAAAAGTACAAGGCCCAGACACATGCTGTTACTTTTGAAAGATAACTTATCTATCGAGGATCATAAATCATAAAATCCATGCAGATCTGTCTGTTGGTCTGTTTCCCAGAGCCATTAGAAGACTGTTGCATCTGCCATTATTTGTGTAGGTTCAGAAGGGACAGAGCCCACCTCTGTAGAGGATGTGAGTGACGATGAATCTAATGCCAGCACACCATTGGATAACAAGGGATTTGTTACACCTGACCAGGTAAGTAAAGCATTATAAGTGTAACACTAACACATCTTTATATAACAGGAGATATGTTATACTCAACAAGATATGCAAGTCATGATGATGATTCCAGTTGATTTGTACCAAGTTACATTCGGTATGGAAATCTTTCAATGGCTTTCATTTTCCAGTTTCTTTTTCGGAAAATGTCTGATTAGTAAACAAATGGTATACCTTTGGAGAGCATGCTATTTGACATATCTAAGTAACTCCCTACAGTATTAAGCGTTTACCTGTTTTACCTGTTGTTGAAAACAAAACATTAAAATAATAAAATAATAATAATTAGAGTAAAAAGTTATCAGGTTTTACCAGTGTATTTAAAAGTAAACAATCAAACATGCTTTATTGTATCCCCGAAAAGTGTGGGTTACCATAGATCATGCACGTTCATCATCCGGGTCCGTATACGCGTCCGCATCAACAGAGATTTCTTGTGTTCAACCTACAAGCCACATTTCTTTTGCGATTTCTTTTAAACTTTGCAAGTGCCTTCATATGGCAGCGATCTGGCCACCCTATTCGTTTGGTAGCCCAGGAGTTAAAATTATGTCCTGGGGAGTCAAAAACATCAAAAATTTTTTACTATTGATTTATTTTGTATTTAGTACATGAATTGGTGGTTATGATGTCTTGTTTTAATTGTGTCCAGATTGAAAGCATGTACAAACATTTGTTACCTCCATCAATTTATGTTTCTAGATCTTTCTTAAATTTTATTTGGAGGGGTGGGCTGCTGACCAAAGAAAGAAGTGATAGCTTTATGGGAAAAATCTTGATCTTAGTTTCTGTATACAAAAAAATCCCAAATTTTTGGAAACCCACCATGTTGAAATTGTGCACTCTGAGAGTCATTCCAGGTCCTAATCTTGTTCCACGACATAACAACTCTTCCACATAAGCAGCTTTTATTAAAATTTCACTTATTCTGGATTTTACGTAATAGTCTGTGTCTGTACTTCATCCAGGAAAAATTCATGAGGGATCACTTTGAAAGTATGGCACTAAAGGAAAGTTTTAACACTACATGGGCTGACCTTGACACAGAGATCACTGGAGGTCATGCCTTACATGCAGATGACTCATTCACACGGAGACTGAGTATCTCCACTCGCTTCTTGTCTAGAGCTCAACCACAGCACATGAGGTATAGTATTAATAATGGTTGGCTTGTAACACCATAATATTTAGAAAAATATGCCATTAATACATCTTACCTAGTGAACAAATTGTATATGTCCAACCCCCCCTGCCAGTCTCGTGAAACACTAGAGAAGAACCTTGTGATGGGCTCTGACAGAAACCAGTAGTGTAAACACAACAAGGGGGTTTAAGAGAACCTTTTTTTTCGTAAAATACTAAGTACAAACTGTGTGTTTTTGAATATTTTTGTGAAAGAAGTTTGGATTAATTGTTATGGCATCTCCAGGACAAAGAAAGAGTGAGTGTGGCCATATTATGGTGGGATTTACCTCCATGACAAGTGGGCACATTGTCAAAATAGGGATTTTAGAGTCCCCAAAAGATGTAACCATTATTAAGCGTCCCTTGAAAAGGGGACGCTTATTGGTTTCACCCCTGGTTTTCAGTCAGCCGCCACCGCCGCCGCCGCCGCATTATCGTCTCCCTTGAATATCTCCCTTGTTATTAGGCCCATCCAAATGATATGTGGCAGTTGTCTTCTATAGGTGTGGGGAAATTTTTTGACAGGCATAAATTTGACCTTTGACCTTTATCAAGGTCACATTATCAAAAATTCAAAAAAAAATTTACTTCCTTTTCACTAGATTTCCTCAGAAAGTACCAGGTGTGGGTCAACCAAATTTGGTATGCGCATTCCTGACAGAAGAATCTAGGCACCAGTCGATATTGGGATCAATCGGGCCATAATTGACCAATTGACAGGCGATTGATTATCTGTTCATAAAAAAATTGCTAAGATTAAGCCTTGAACTCGCTTATTATTGCTCCTACAGGTTTGGGATGGTATACCAACATATAGGAAATCATGTGCTGGGAATCTTCTGGTGTGGTCAGATTTGACCTTGGGCCCCTCGTTCAAGGTCAAACGAGGATAGCCAAACCTAAAAGTGCTTATAACTCGCCTATTGTTGGTCCTAAAGGTTTGGGATGGTATACCAACATATAGGAAATCATGGGCTGGAAATCTTTTGGTGTGGTCAAATTTGACCTTGGGCCCCTCATTCAAGGTCAAATGAGGATAGCCAAACCTAAAAGTGCTTATAACTCGCTTATTATTGGTCCTACAGGTTTGGGATGGTAAAACAACATATAGGAAATCATGGACTGGGAATCTTTTGGTGTGGTCAAATTTGACCTTGGGCCTCTTCTTCAAGGTCAAACGAGCATAGCCAAACTTAAAAGTGCTTATAACTCGCTTATTATTGGTCCTAGAGGTTTGGGATGGTAAACCAACATATAGGAAATCATGGGCTGGGAATCTTCTGGTGTGGTCGGATTTGACCTTGGGCCCCTCGTTCAAGGTCAAACGAGGCTAGCCAAACATAAAAGTGCTTATAACTCGCTTATTATTGGTCCTAGAGGTTTGGGATGGTAAACCAACATATAGGAAATCAGGGGCAGGGAATCTTCTGGTGTGGTCGGATTTGACCTTGGGCCCCTCGTTCAAAGTCAAACGAGGCTAGCCAAACTTAAAAGTGCTTATAACTCGCTTATTATTGGTCCTAGAGTTTTGGGATGGTATACCAACATATAGGAAATCATGGGCTGGGAATCTTTTGGTGTGGTCGGATTTGACCTTGGGCCTCTCCTTCAAGGTCAAACGAGCATAGCCAAACTTAGAAGTGCTTATAACTCGCTTATTATTGGTCCTACAGGTTTGGGATGGTAAACCAACCTGTAGGAAATCATGGGCTGGGAATCTTCTGGTGTGGTCAGATTTGACCTTGCACCTCTTCTTCAAGGTCAAACGAGCATAGCCAAACATAAAGGTGCTTATAACTCGCTTATTATTGGTCCTAGAGGTTTGGGATGGTAAACCAACATGTAGGAAATCATGTGCTGGGAATCTTTTGGTGTGGAGGGATTTGACCTTGGGCCTCTTCTTCAAGGTCAAACAAGCATAGCCAAACATAAAAGTGCTTATAACTCACTTATTATTGGTCCTAGAGGTTTGGGATGGTATACCAACATATAGGAAATCATGTGCTGGGAATCTTCTGGTGTGGTGGGATTTGACCTTGGGCCTCTTCTTCAAGGTCAAACGAGCATAGCCAAACATAAAAGTGCTTTATAACTCGCTTATTATTGGTCCTAGAGGTTTGGGATGGTATACCAACATACAGGAAATCAAGTGCTGGGAATCTTCTGGTGTGGTCAGATTTGACCTTGGGCCCCTCGTTCAAGGTCAAACGAGGATAGCCAAACCTAAAAGTGCTTATAACTCGCTTATTATTGGTCCTAGAGGTTTGGGATGGTAAACCAACATATAGGAAATCATGGGCTGGGAATCTTCTGGTGTGATCAGATTTGACCTTGCACCTCTTCTTCAAGGTCAAACGAGCATAGCCAAACATAAAAGTGCTTATAACTCGCTTATTATTGGTCCTAGAGGTTTGGGATGGTAAACCAACATATAGGAAATCATGGGCTGGGAATCTTCTGGTGTGGTCGGATTTGACCTTGGGCCCCTCATTCAAGGTCAAACGAGGATAGCCAAACTTAAAAGTGCTTATAACTCGCTTATTATTGGTCCTAAAGTTTTGGGATGGTAAACCAACATATAGGATATCATGGGCTGGGAATCTTCTGGTGTCGTCGGATTTGACCTTGGGCCCCTCGTTCAAGGTCAAATGAGGATAGCCAAACTTAAAAGTGCTTATAGCTCGCTTATTATTGCTCCTAGAGTTTTGGGATGGTATACCAACATGTAGAAATCATGTGCTGGGAATCTTTTGGTGTGGTGGGATTTGACCTTGGGCCTCTTCTTCAAGGTCAAACAAGCATAGCCAAACATAAAAGTGCTTATAACTCGCTTATTATTGGTCCTAGAGGTTTGGGATGGTATACCAACATATAGGAAATCATGGGCTGGGAATCTTCTGGTGTGGTCGGATTTGACCTTGGGCCCCTCGTTCAAGGTCAAACGAGGATAGCCAAACCTAAAAGTGCTTATAACTCGCTTATTATTGGTCCTACAGGTTTGGGATGGTAAACCAACATATAGGAAATCGTGTGCTGGGAATATTTTGGTGTGGTGGGATTTGACCTTGGGCCTCTTCTTCAAGGTCAAACGAGCATAGCCAAACATAAAAGTGCTTATAACTCGCTTATTATTGGTCCTAGAGGTTTGGGATGGTATACCAACATACAGGAAATCAAGTGCTGGGAATCTTCTGGTGTGGTCAGATTTGACCTTGGGCCCCTCGTTCAAGGTCAAACGAGGATAGCCAAACCTAAAAGTGCTTATAACTCGCTTATTATTGGTCCTAAAGTTTTGGGATGGTATACCAACACATAGGAAATCATGGGCTGGGAATCTTTTGGTGTGGTCGGATTTGACCTTGGGCCTCTCCTTCAAGGTCAAACGAGCATAGCCAAACTTAGAAGTGCTTATAACTCACTTATTATTGGTCCTACAGGTTTGGGATAGTAAACCAACCTGTAGGAAATCATGGGCTGGGAATCTTTTGGTGTGGTCGGATTTGACCTTGGGCCTCTCCTTCAAGGTCAAACGAGCACAGCCAAACTTAGAAGTGCTTATAACTCGCTTATTATTGGTCCTACAGGTTTGGAATGGTAAACCAACATATAGGAAATCATGTGCTGGGAATCTTCTGGTGTGGTCGGATTTGACCTTGGGCCCCTCGTTGAAGGTCAAACGAGGATAGCCAAACTTAAAAGTGCTTATAACTCACTTATTATTGCTCCTAGAGTTTTGGGATGGTATACCAACATGTAGGAAGTCATGTGCTGGGAATCTTCTGGTGTGGTCAGATTTGACCTTGGGCCCCTCGTTCAAGGTCAAACGAGGATAGCCAAACTTAGAAGTGCTTATAACTCGCTTATTATTGGTCCTAGAGTTTTGGGATGGTATACCAACATGTAGGAATTCATGGGCTGGGAATCGTTGGTGTGGTCGGATTTGACCTTGGGCCTCTCCTTCAAGGTCAAACGAGCATAGCCAAACTTAGAAGTGCTTATGACTTGCTTATTATTGGTCCTAGAGGTTTGGGATGGTAAACGAACATGTAGGAAATCATGGACTGGGAATCTTCTGGTGTGGAGGGATTTGACCTTGGGCCTTTCCCTCAAGGTCAAACAGTGATAGCCAAACTTAGAAGTGCTTATAACTCGCTTATTATTGGTTGTAGAGGTTTTGGGTGTGAAACCAACCTATAGGAAATCTTTTGGCTTTCCTAAAATTAATAATGCTAATGTCCTATATTACTTACCTACAGATAATTTGTGTTATAAATTCAGGTGTAACAAGTCATATCTTCTGTGTAAATGACTAAAGACAAGGTACACATGTTATTCTACTAACTCATCTTACAATCACATGGAAGTTGTTTTTTTATGTTTTTGAAATGTTTCACAGTTGGCCTTCATATCTCTCACAAGTGTATTTACTTTGCAACCTGGTTTTGTAAAAATATACAGGTTCATGCCACCTTAGTAGTAGATTCAACCCTTTTTTTAACACTCACTAAATGAGAATTGCCACTGGGAAAAAGACACTGTTGTAAACTTCAAGGATGAAAACACCATGTAGCCTTGTTAAGATGCACTGATTGTTTCCCCAATTTAATCAGCTCTTGAATATCAGACCAGTTTATATCATTGTCCGATGGTATATTGGTGATCGATGTGCCCAAGATGAATACAAATAATATTTCACAAGTCCATATAATAATATACATTGCATTGTATTCACTTTATTTCCTGTAATATGCCACAGTACATTATAAAAATAATATCCTGTGTTACTGACATTATATACAGATAATATAGGTTTCACATAATTTGTTAATTTATACACTGGACACATTTTTTGTTAATGAAAGCAATGACCTACAATATTATAATTGCTTCATTTTTTAAGCCAGCAATGTACACAAGTGGAATAGATTGAAATATGCGAAGTCTGGGACAGGTAACATTTCATCCCACTTTATAAAAACAACTTGTGCACTCTTATTAGCCTTGCCACAGGCATTTATATGTACAATATAGACACAACAGTTTGATTGCATTATAAGTATTTTTCATAATGTTCTCAAATATTTGCTGAAAAATGTGCTGGAAATTATGTTAAAAAAATCAAATCAAATATAATTTAAAATAAAAAAGAAAGTGCATTTGTTTGTCAATGTCTAGCAGTCTACTGATGAAGTCAGATTCTCCAATTTCCAGCACTTCAGTCATGCAGTGTACATACATGGGTTTTACCCATGATTGAGTTTATGAAATCTTATTATTGGTTATTAAGTGGTCCATCTGAGCAGCTCTGATGATCAGTAATGCACAAAAAAAATTATGGTTTCTTTGTTTCTATGTCAGCTGACATGGTATCACTCTGCATTGTCTGGTATGCATCCACATCCTCATGAACAACTCCAAAAGTACAAGGCCCAGAGACATGCTTTTACATTTAAAAGATACCTTGTCTATTGAGGATGATAAATTGTTCAAGGCATGCATATCGGTCTGTTCATCTGTTAGGAATCTTCTGATGTGGTTAGATTTGGCCTTGGGCCCTGTTTAGAGGTATACAGTTGTAAGTAGAGACTTTGGGAAAGGCTAAGACAGTTATGAAGTGGAGTATGCAGTCCAAGTATATCAGTTTATGGGAATGACCTCCTCTTGAACTGTAGGATCCTTTTATAAAGGTAAACAGCAGTAGTTAAATGTTGGGAACAAGACCAAAAATACATTTATATATGTGTGTCTGTGATTATACAATAAAATAGAAACAGATATAACTTCTATGTAACTATCTCTTGCAATTCTTAAAAAAATATATAAACATGTCAGGTGTGTGACTATTAGAGAGGAATACATCTCATAATAGGATACAAATAGTGATAACAGCATATAATGCACAGAACATTGAAAATATTCTGAATGGCTTTTGTTAATATCCCTTTTCCAGCTCCAATGAAGGTGAAAGGTGACTTATTTAGTAATTGGACATTTTTCATAGCTGAATGGCAAAATAACGAAATTGCCACTGGACTAAGGGAAAAATAAAAGAATGTAAGGGTTGTAACTTTAAGATCTGTTATGGGTAGAGATTGTTTTAGATTCTTAAGAAATCATGAGATAACAGATGAAAACTGCAAAGATCCAGCAAAGTGTAGAAAGGCACTGGAAAGTTATTTCAAACCAACCCAAAATGAGATTTACGGATTGTATATGTTCTGTTCATGTGGTGAAGGACCCAATGAAAATGTGGATCAGTGGGTTAACAGACCAAGACTACTTTCAAAGTCTTGCAACTTTGAAGCAATGACTGACAGTTTGTTAAGAGACCGTGTCATTCTTGGGACGAAAGACAAGGCTACAAGAGCATGGATGTTTAGAGAGAAGGTAAAAAAGTCAATCTGAATGAAGCAGTTGAAATTCTGAGAGCTAGTGAAGTAGCTGCTTAACACATAACATAAAGGAGTTTGACCAAGGGACATCTGAGGAAGTGGTACACTTCAACAATCAGGAGAAGGCTAACAGATGTCCAGCAAAAATTCTCTACTTATAACTGTGTACGCCTAATCAGGCCCCTCCTTCAAGGTCAAATGAGGGTAGGCAAACTTAAAAGTGCTTATAACTTGCTTATTATTGAAAAATGCTGTTTATCTTCAAAACCATGTTAGTTGTCCTTTTCCATTGGATACATCAAATGCGTCCTTGGTCTATTTTTTTAATGAATTTTAACATAATTTTTAAGACATTAAAATTCATGAAATCGTGCACTAAATCAATTATAACTAAAAAAGTATTGCACTTACAGTATTTTGTTAAAGTATGTTACTCAGCTACTTTATCCATAGCTACAACAAGGTAACTTGGAAACCTTTCCCAATAGCTAAGTGAGTAAAAGCTACTTCCTGACTTCTCAGTAGCTTCCATAGTTAGTAAAATTACTTGTAAATTGAAAACTATTGCATTTAGAGAATTTTTTATAAATATGTTATTAAACTACTTTTGAGTGAGCTATAATATAGTAAAATTGCAGACCTGTAGCTCGTTGCATAGCTGAGCAATATTTACTTTCAGGTTTTCACTGTTGCATAAATCACTTGTAACTTGAAAACTATTGCTGTTAGAGAATTGTGTTTAAATATGTTATTCACCTACTTTTGGATGAGCTACAGTTAGTAATATTGCAGACCTGTAGCTCATTGCATAGCTGAGCAAAAGCTACCTTCGTTTTCTCACTGTTGAGTAAATCGGTTGTATTTTGATAACTATTACATTTAGAGTTTTTTCTGTAAATTTGTTATTCATCTACTTTTGGATCAGCTATAACATTGTGAATTTTGCAGACTACTTTATCCATAGCTACAATATTGTGAGTAACTTGGAAACCTTTCCCAATAGCTAAGTTAGTAATAGCTACTTTGTGACCTTTCAGTAGCTTCCGTAATGAGTAAATCACGTGTAACTTGAAAACTATTTCATTTACAGCATTTTCTTTAAATATGTTATTCACCTACTTTCTTTGTCAGCTATAAGATAGTTTACTTTTCAGACCTGTAGCTCATTGCATAACTGAGGAATAGCTACTTCAAGTTTCCACTGTTGAGTAAATCGCTTGTACCTCAAAAATATTACATTAATTTTACAGTATCTTCTTTAAATGTGTTTTTCACCTACTTTTTTCACTGTAACAGTTAACTTTGTACTTTACTTCTGATTACCATTTCCAGGGCACAACTTTTGTGTCCTTTTATGCTTTTACTTCTACTTTGCAGCTAAAAACACACTGATACAGAACCCGTTCACAGGCACTGATTGCTTTTTTTATTTTAAGGTCACTCTGGTGACCCTAACATGGTCCTTTCAGGAGAATTTCTCTTCACCAATAACATTTACCTCTTCACATTGATCCTTTAACATTTTATATAAAACTTACAAGCTGTAGGGACGCTTTGTTTTTGTGTACAAAAACCTTTTATCTAGTTGGATCTGTGGACCAGTTACTGGATGAAGATGCAAACTTGGAGTCTACTGCACATGTGTGCCTATTTATTTATTTATTGTATATTACTTTGGTTTAGCGTTCGCTACTCCGCCGCAGCGCATAGAGAGATTTGCGGTGTTAATGCTCTAAGAGGAAAACTATACCAGCTAGTAGTGCGGGTATTGTTTATCGATATTGAAATATTTATCGATTCACGCTACATTTGCCGATATCAATAATGTAGAGTATAATATCAATATCGAAACATACCACTTAACAGGTACAAATATCATGTTTTTCATTCAAATAAAGGACAATATTTGAAGAATATATTGGTTTTATTGCGTTAATACATCCTATCCAATGGACAATAGCTTATCCGGTCGGCGCAGACCGGCCCGCCAAACGTCAGAAAAAGACGTCCTGTGTTTCCACTAGCAGGTCGGTCCGTAGCACTTGTGCACTCGCCAGATGGCGTGTCGTACTTCCTTCCTGTCTAGACAGCGTGACGTCATAGCATCTTTTTCGTTTGGCGCGCACTTGTGTGGACGGATTTTTATCTCAGCCAGAATTTTTGTGTTATATAGTGGATTTAAGCAACTTTCTTCATAATTTTGATATTATTTTGTGTAATAAAGTGTGTAGAACAGTATGTCATCCCCGGGTCAAAAGAGGGGCAGTTGTGGACACGCCATGGCCATTTTTGATGGTCACGCTTATTGTGCACGTTGCCGCGAAAAAGGCAAGGGAGAAGAACCATGTATTGCTAACAAGGAAACTTTGGATTGTACCATTTGCAACTCCCTAACCCCAGAACAACGTACTCAGCTTGCTACTCCATCTTACAAGATCAAAAAGGAAAAAAGGGAAGCAAAACGTTTAGACAGTAACCCTTCAGACGAAGTAGCGTTGGTGGATCCTAACACTGTGTCAGTTATTGGGGTTGTTGGAGAGTCTAGCAGTGCACAAACATCATCTGCCCCCCCGGAAAAGAAACCTAAGAAGGATAAAGCCCCTACCAAAGGCAAGAAATCTGTTGAAGTTTCTTCCACTGATTCTAAGATATCTCAGCTGGATGATAAGTGGTCGGAACGCTTTAATAGGCTCGAAGCCCTTCTGCTTTCCAAGTCCCTCCAGCCGGCTTTTTCTTCTGAGGTTCGTGTGACCCCTACACACTCTCCACCCGCAGACATTGCTAAAGATACAGAGCCCTTCTTTCAGCCTACTGCTCAGCTAGGAAATATTCCACCTGTTAAGCGCACTGGTCCAGACAATGATGCTGCCTTGCAGCGGTCGACCGGTAAGCTTTCTGTTACCCAGGAGTCTCAGCAACAGGTGTCTTCAGAGCGCACTGGCCCAGACGTACATGCTTCACAGCATCAGTCGGCCGGTAAGCTGAAGCCGGATCTTCACCGGCCAAGGTCATCTTCTTCAAGGCGCACTGGTCCAGACGTTGGTGCTAAACCTCAGTCGACCGGCAAGCCTATATCAGACAGACAATCTTCAGACTCTGATCTTCCTGTCACCGGACAAGCTTCAACCAGCAAAACCCTCACCGACCGACCTCCAACTCTCCGACCTATCACCGACCGACCAGGCTCCTCTGCTATCACTGGTCCGGAATCACCTTTTCTACAAAGTGGTAGGCGCGATAGTTTCTCAAGTGTGGACTCTCAACCGGACACTGAAGGGTCGGATCAGCCTCCAATCACCTTGTTTGTAGACGAAGGGGACCTATCAGATGATCAGGATTTTGTTGAATCGGATCAACCGAATTCGGAAGAGCAAACGTATAGGGAGACCATGAGTGGCATACGCTCCTTCATGGGCTGGTCTCACGTGCGGACATGGAAAGTTCTAATCCATCGGACGACAATCCATTCGCAGGACCCAAGGTTCCAGTTCCTAACAAGGTGTCTGTACACATGCCTACAGAAGAGTGGCTGTGTAAGAAACTGAATAGACTTAACGTGACATTAGTAGAAGGATACCCCTCCAGAACAGCTGAGGCCGGACATTTAACCATGGACAGTTTCATCAAACCGGCTAGGTCACAAAATAAGTGGTACGGGCTCTACCCCGGACAAGACAAGGATGCGTCTTCAGTGACTAGCTGGCACATGGGCTCAACTAAGCTGAACAGTAGTTTTGGCAGGATTTCAAGGAAGGCGGGTATGACCTCTACCCCTCCAGCATCACGTCGCATTTCACAGGACACGCTCCGGAAGTGGGAGAAGAGCTCCAGAGAAACTTCTGTAATCTGCAACCAATCCGCGAGTTTCAACTGCTGCCTCTTTAAGGTTCAGCAGGAAATGCAGACACAGTTAAAGATCATCCGGAGTGAGTCCAAAGGAAAAACATCCAAGAAAGTGTCGGAGGCGTCTGATGAGTTACAATTTCTCATGAATTTTAACAACAGTATCACCCAAGCGGCTGCTAAAGCCATGGAACATTTGACAGACTTCGTGTTCGTGACTATGGGAAATGTTACTCTTGCCAGACGTGATTCCTACCTCAGCCATATCAAAAACGGGATAAAATCAGACACTCTTGCTGCTCTTAGGTCAGCTCCACTTCAGCTCGGAACATTGTTCCCGGATGCAGTTATTAAGAGAGCAGAGGAGGAAATCGCCCTTCATGATAGTAAGAACCAGTCTTCTACTGCCTTTGCTAGGGGCAAAAATCGTTTTCACCCCTATGAGCGGGTTGACAAGAAGTTTGAAGGCCGGGCGGAGGTTAAACAGGATAGACCGGCCTGGAAGAACATAGGCCGACGTCAGTTCAGGAGAGGCCGGGGAAAGAGTGTTGGTTTTTCATCCCGACCGGCCAAGGGTCAGCAGTCTTACAAATGACAGTTATTGTGTAGTTCATTTACAGGCGAGGCTGCTGACCCCGTACACCATTCCAGAACAGAACTCAGACTTTTTAAATGTAAACTTGCCTGTTGCCAGTCTTGTCACTTCTGCTCCCGGGCATTCCCAAAAGAAAGAAGTAAGTCCCGGGAGAGCAGATTGTCAATTCAAAAATCAAGAATTAAAATTTGTGAAAGGTGTTTCTTGTGTCACTCCATTGTGTTATGCCCAACCTGTAACATGTGTCCCAAATGTTGTTTCAGATCCTCCTGTAGGGGCAAGACTTCAAAGCTTTTGGAAAACTTGGATGTCTCTAGGGGCCGGTCCAAAAACAATACAGATTTTGAAGGAGGGTTATACCCTCCCTTTCAGGACCCGGCCACATCTTACAAGATCCCCAACAGTCATAAGTTGTTATGTCAATCCTCTCAGGAACAGCTACCTGTTAGAGGCATTACATCAGCTTATAGACAAGAATGCGGTGGAATTAGTTCACAATCAAATTTCCCTAGGGTTTTTCAACCGACTTTTTCTGGTTCCCAAACCAAACAACAAATGGAGACCGATCTTAGATCTGAGCAAACTGAATCTTTTCCTAAAAACGGAGAAATTCAAGATGGAAACACCAGAGACCATCAGAACTTCCCTCCAACAAGGAGAGTGGGTAACCTCAGTAGACTTCAAGGATGCCTACTTCCATATTCCAATACAGGAACAGTCCAGGAAATATCTCAGATTTCATGTCCAGGGTCGGACATACCAGTTCAAAGCTCTGCCCTTTGGTCTATCCACAGCCCCTATGGAGTTCACTGTGATAGCAAAGGAGGTAAAACTGATGGCCATTCACAAAGGTATAAGAATCCACCAGTACCTAGACGACTGGTTGGTCAGAGCTACATCCCCTCAAACTTGTATAAAACACACCCAGACCCTGGTCAAAATGTGCCAGGATTTGGGTTGGTTGGTGAACTTGGAAAAGTCAGAACTGGAACCCAAACAAGTCTTCGACTTCGTAGGCTACCGGTTCGACCTCAGGTCCGGTCGGGTCAGACCTACACCGGACCGTTGGGAAAGTCTCCAAGGAAAGATACAAGAGTTGCATCAAAAGAAGGGTGGGGCGCTCACTTAAACGAGCTCACTGCAAGAGGGTCTTGGTCGGTGCCCGAGAGCAAATTGCACATAAATTACCTGGAACTCAAAGCAGTTTTTCTAGCCTTAAAAGAGTTCCAAAGCTGCTGTACCGGTCAAATGGTTTTGGTAGCAACGGACAACACTACAGTAGTGGCTTACATAAACAAGGAAGGAGGCATGAGGTCGGGTCCCCTCTGTGCCCTACTCTGGAGAATATTGACTTGGTGCTCCCAAAGACAAGTAACACTGAGGGCCCGGCACATACCCGGCCACCTCAATGTGATAGCGGACAAACTATCCAGGCTAGGACAAACCATACAGACGGAATGGTCCCTCCTTCCCGAGATTTTTCACAAAGTATGCAAGAAGTGGCACCGTCCTCAGATAGACTTGTTTGCCACGAGGTTCAATCACAAACTGCCTCAGTTTGTGTCTCCAGTTCCGGACCCCTTGGCAGTAGCAGTGGATGCACTCACTCTACCTTGGGAGGATCTGGATGCCTACGCCTTCCCACCGACCGCCATATTGGGCAAAGTGGTGGAGAAACTCTTGAATTCTCCCTGCAAAAGACTCATTCTCATTGCCCCGGGTTGGCCCAACATGCCTTGGTTTTGGGACTTGGTGACCATGTCCAGTCAAGTCCCTCTCAGCCTTCCAAATCAGCCCAACTTGCTGACTCAGCCCTTCAATCAGATCCCTCACAGAAATCTCACCAACCTAAATCTCCATGCATGGCTCCTAGAGCCACAAAGATTAAGGAACAGGGCTTCTCTGAGGCAGTGGCGGCAAGAATTGAGGCTCCTCAAAGGAGATCAACCAGATCAGTCTACGAAGCAAAGTGGACCATTTTTACAAAGTGGTGCAAGACTAATCAGGTGGACTTCAGATCACCACCTGTAAAGTCGATAGCAGACTTCCTCCTATACCTTTTTCAGGACAGGAAGCTACAACCCAGCACCATTGATGGGTACAGATCTGCCATTGCTGATAAACATGGAAATGCAGTAGTTAATGTCAGCAAGGATGACAATCTCACTCGCCTCTTGGAAAGTTTCCACAGAGATAGACCCAAAGGAAGGAGGGGAATACCCTCATGGAACCTCTCTCTGGTATTGCACCAGCTGACAAAGGCCCCATTTGAGCCTCTTAAGGAAGCAACACTGAAGCATCTAACCTTCAAAACGGTCTTCCTTTTGGCTCTGGGTTCCGGTAAAAGAAGAAGTGAGATCCACGCATGGCAGCATAAGAACATCAGACACCAATCCGATTGGTCTAAGGTGTCTTTGTTTCCATCTCCCCGCTTTCTCTCCAAGAACCAGCTGGCCAAGGAGGGCCCAGGGAGTGTGGCCCCAGTAGTCATCCCAGCCCTGGCCCCTACTGTGGATAGGTCCCTCAAGTCTGATAGATCCCTTTGTCCAATCAGGGCCCTGCGCTACTACCTGGACAGGACTTCAGACCTGAGACAGCACAAAGAGTTAGTCTTTGTCTCTTTTAAGAAAGGTTTTGACAGAGACATCTCACCTGCCACCATCTCCTCATGGGTTAAGCAGACTGTGATCTTATGTTATGAGCTATCTGATCAGCAGTCTCACACCCTACATCAAGTCAAAGCTCATGATGTTAGGGCCTTCGCTGCTTCTAAGGCCTTCCAGTCGGGAGTTTCCCTAGAACAAATTTTGTCGGCATGCCACTGGAAATCACACAATACCTTCACTCAATTCTACTTGAAGGATGTGGCATGGGCTGATTCAGAGCTATATCATTTAGGTCCTGTGGTGGCTGCTCAACAGATCCACCAAGAATCCAGGACCTAGAGGGGATGGAGGAATATGTAAATAGTGTACATACAGTTAAAAAAAAAAAAAAAAAAAAAAAAAATAATAAGGGAATGTGCTTCCTTCGGGAGGTCTTTACTGCTGTAGGACTGAACTCATCCCTCTCCTCCTCTACCTCAGAGCAGGTCTGTACAAAAGAGGGGGGGGGGGAAACAGGGTCGATTCTGACGGTTAAACCCCTAATAGCCGGATGATGATATTCGACCATGGCCTATAAGGTCATTGACTTCAAGTCTGACCAGGCCTGTATTATCCTGAGTATGAGTTCAAATTATTGAGTCCCTAGTAACTTACCCGCCATCCAAGCGGTAGTTATTCAGCTATTGTCCATTGGATAGGATGTATTAACGCAATAAAATTGCAAATTTAATAAGTAAATTAAATTTTTATAAGTTAATACCCTATCCAATGGACACACAAGACCCTCCCACCGACCCCGCTATCAGCTTACTAGGGGTCTAATAGGTTTAGACAACGAAAAAGATGCTATGACGTCACGCTGTCTAGACAGGAAGGAAGTACGACACGCCATCTGGCGAGTGCACAAGTGCTACGGACCGACCTGCTAGTGGAAACACAGGACGTCTTTTTCTGACGTTTGGCGGGCCGGTCTGCGCCGACCGGATAAGCTATTGTCCATTGGATAGGGTATTAACTTATAAAAATTTAATTTGCTTATTAAATTTGCAATTTTCCTACTATTTGTGTCATCTTTCACTTACCGCTAAAGCGGAAATGCCATATTTGTTTACGTTTCGGGAAATACTAAACCTCGCGAAAGAGTTTGGATGGTCTCTCCCAGGAAAGCATCTAATACCCCGATATTTCAATATCGATCGATACGCAAGGCAAAATATGGTTTGATATCGATGTGCATATTATCATTCGATACCAACACTACCAGCTAGGTTCACCAAATTTGCAGGATATCTTCATTTTGGGGTAAGCTGAAATTAGCCTCATTCTGAAAAACAAGATGGCCGCCGCGGGCATTTCTTTGAAAGTTATCTACATTTTTCTACTGGCTGTTTCTCGTAGGTAGAAGGTTGAATATCTGCATAGGTGATATGTATAACAGATATACATGTCTTCTACAACCTTGCAGACATTTGACCTTGAAGCTCTTAATTCAAGGTCATCCACAGAGTGCCAAAGTAACCCACATAGGGGACTTTAAAAGTGACTATATCTCCCTTATTATTGGTCCTAGAGGTTTGCAATGTGAAACCAATCCATAGGAAATCATGTAATGCGAATCTTCTGATTTGGTCAGATTTGACCTTGAACCCCTCCTTCAAGGTCAAACGAGGATAGCCAAACTTAAAAGTGCTTATAGCTCGCTTATTATTGGTCATACAGGTTTGGGATGGTAAACCAACATATAGGAATTCATGGGCTGGGAATCTTCTGGTGTGGTCGGATTTGACCTCGGGCCCCTCCTTCAAGGTCAAACGAGGATAGCCAAACTTAAAAGTACTTATAACTCGCTTATTATTGGTCCTAGAGGTTGGGGATGGTAAAACAACCTATAGGAAATCATGGGCTGAGAATCTTTTGGTGTGGTCAGATTTGACCTTTGGCCCCTCCTTCAAGGTCAAACTAGGATAGCCAAACTTAAAACTCCTTATAACTCGCTTATTATTGGTCCTAGAGGTTTGGGATGGTAAACCAACCTATATGAAATCATGGGCAGGGAATCTTTTGGTGTGGTCAGATTTGACCTTTGGCCCTTCCTTCAACGTCAAACGAGGATGGCCAAAGTTAAAAGTGCTTATGAGTTGCTTATTATTGGTCCTAGAGGTTTGGGATGGTAAACCAACCTATATGAAGTCATGGCCAGGGAATCTTTTGGTGTGGTCAGATTTGACCTTGGGCCCCTCCTTCAAGGGTCAAACAAGCATAGCCAAACTTAAAAGTGCTTATAACCCTCTTATTATTGATCCTACGGGTTTGGGATAGTAAACCAACATATTGGACATCATGGGCTGGAAATCTTTTTGGATTTGTATTTGGGCCCCTCCAAGGTCAAACGAGGATAACCAAAATTAAAAGTGCTTATAACTCGTTTATTATTGGCCCTAGAGGTTTGGAATGGTAAATCAACCTAATCATGAGCTGGGAATCTTTTGGTGTGGTTAGATTTGACCTTTGGCCCCTCGTTCAAGGTTAAACGAGGATAGTCAAACTTAAAAGTGCTTATAACTCGCTTATTATTGATCCCAGAGGTTTACAGTGTGAAACCATCTCATACGAAATCTTGGGCTAGGAATCTTCTGATGTTAGATTTGACCTTTGGCCCCTCCTTCCAAGGTCAAACGATGGTTCACTGGCTTTGGTGAGTTGTCTTTCCAGTGGATACAAATTTGCATCAGTTCTTCGATGCGTAGGTCTAGTTTATTTATTTATTTGCCTATTTATTTATTTACCTATTCATTTATTTATTTACTTCTTCATTCGTACATCAGATAGTACACAGTTTACAATTTTGAACTAAACACAGTTGAACATATACACAAGGTTTATACAGTGCTAACAAATTCTATGATATCATACAAATCATTCTTAAATGGTGTTTGATTTGTTTCTATCAGAGATATAAAATCTGCTAATATTCCATATCTGACAAGTACATCTTCATTATATATTTCTGGCATTGTTAACCCCAGCCCATTAAAGACGGGTTAAAGTCGTCCCCTGCGCCATCCCGGTGGCGGCAGGCATAAAGCTTGTGGGTGTTCCACAGCTTAAACCCCTGCATGGATTTTCACCAAATTTTCAGGAGATGTTTAACCCAAAAGGATCTAGAGCTGATTAGGTTTTGGAAGGTATATGGTAACAACTGTTGCCATGGCAACACTTTTAAATTTTCAAGTCTTGATATTAAGATTTTTAAGTCTTAAAGTTTGTTGGTGTTCCACAGACTAAACCCCTGCACAGATTTTCACCAAATTTTCAGGATATGTTTACCGAAAGAGGATCTAGAGCCGATTAGGTTTTGGGGGATATCCAGTAACAACTGTTGCCATGGCAACACTTTGGGTCTTAAAGGTTGTGTTTGTTCCACAGACTAAACCCCTGCACAGATTTCACCACATTTTCAGGATATGTTTACCCCAAGAGGATCTAGAGCTGATTAGGTTTTAGGGGGTATCCAGCTACCACTGTTGCCATGGCAACACTTTTAAGATTTTCGGGTAAGATTTTCAGGGGCACTTATTTGTTTTCACATAAGTTCGACTGATCACCGCCACCGCCGCAGGATTATGGTTGAATTTCCAAAATTTTGTCTGCCATCTTGAATTTTGGCGGAAAGTGAAAATGTTGTTTATCTCAAAAACCGTAAGGGATAGAGCAATTTCAAGCTATTTTTTGACCATTTGGATATTAGAGATCTTTGGTATATTGCCTCTGAAAAATGTCAAATTTCTCAAATTTCGCCCACCATCTTCAATTTTATCGGAAATCGAAAGTGTTGGTTATTTCAAAAGCCCTTAGAGACAGAGTGATTTTTAGCAAATTTTGACCAATGCAAATAGGCATGAAGCTGAAATAATTTACATGTATACTGATACATATTTAAGCATCATTGATATATTTTACAAATGAAACAGCGTCTTGTAAGATTAATGTACAATTGTTACAAAACATTCATGGGGTGGACATTACACATGATAATGTGTGTTCTTCTATGCTATCCTGTTTCTTTTCATATGTTGCAGCTGTTATCAACATGGCGTCCTATTTCTAGTCTTTTTTTTGCAGCGATCCTCTAGTTAAAATATCAATTCACCTATTATTATTTTAATCTAAGCTTCCACATTAGGTGGTTTGTAAAGGTAAATAGCAGTCTTTTAACATATTTCATATTTAAGCGTCCCTGAAAAGGGCGCTTATTTGTTTTCGCGTCAGTTTCCTCGCCGCCGCATTCTGGTCTCCCTTCACTATCTCTCTTATTATTTGAAGCTTTTTAACCATATTTGGCAGTTATATACCTTAGGCGTGGGAAAATTTTTCCACATGCTTAAATTTGACCTTTGATCTTTATCAAGGTCACATGATCAAAAAATAGTTTTTTTGGGTATACCTGCCCGTCATCGCCGCTCCACAAAATCCTCTGACCGCAGAGGCTTGTACTTATACACACATGTTCATACTATCAAAAACATGAGCTGATTAGATTTTGGGAGCGATCCGATGAAAAATGAGTGATTTATGAGCGATTTTCTCACAACTACCAACCAGAAAGCTTAAAATTCATGTGAACCCCCCTATTATCTTCTTAAGTATTGCATTTAGAGCCATACAATGTATTGGGAGGTAGTAGGAAACCATATGTGGAGAGTCTAGAAAGCAAGTTAAATTTCCCCCCCGACCCCCCTGTAGGAGTCAAACTTAGCCAATTTTGACATTTTTCCTCATATCTCCTTTATTATTGATTTTAGAGTGTGTTAAGAGGTATTGGGAAACCATATGTGAAGAGTCTAGATAGCCGGTCAGATTTAACCCCTGACCCCCCCCCCCCCCCCCCCCCCCCCCCCCCCCCCCCTTATGGGTTAAACTGGGGTAATAAAATAGCCGATTTTGTGTTTTTGCCTTATATCTCCTTTATTCTTGCTCTTAGAGCTTTAGAATATATTAAGAGGTATTGGGAAACCATATGTGAAGAGTCGAGATAACCGGTCAGATTTACCCACCCCCCACCCCCCTTATGGGTCAAACTGGGGTCATAAAATAGCTGATTTTATTGTGTTAATACATCCTATCCAATGGACAATAGCTTATCCGGTCGGCGCAGACCGGCCCGCCAAACGTCAGAAAAAGACGTCCTGTGTCTCCACCGGCAGGTCGTTTGGCGCGTGCTAGTGCACAAGGAATTTTATTCAAAGAAGTTTTCTGAGTTTTTCTTCTACCATTTTGTTTTTTCTTCACTCTTATTTGATATCATTATATACCAGGACTATTATGTCGTCTCCTGGCCAACGCAGAGGCGGTTGTGGGCACGCTATGGCAAACTTTGACTCTCATGCATTTTGTGCAAGATGTCGCGAGAAGGGTAAGGGGACGGACGATTGTGTAAAAAACCCCAGACTTCGGATTGTAAAATCTGCAATGCCTCACGTTGTTCTTCAGCTAGCCACTCCCTCGTATAGAATTAAGAAGGAGAAAAGGGAGGCAAAGAAACTGGAAGCAACGCCTACTAAAGACAATGAGGATTTAGTTGACCCTGCTAGCGTGTCCGTTATTGGGCCTATAGACAAATCAAGTTCTTCCAAAGCAAGTTCTTCTAAACCTACTGTGGAGGCCCCGCCGCCTGATAAGAAAATAAGGAAAGACTCTAAGAAGGTCGGTAAGAAGGATAAGTCACCTTCTGCTACTGTTTCAAAGCCCCCTTCTGCTGATGACAAGATAGCGAACTTAGATTCCAAATGGGCGGAGCGTTTCAACCGCTTAGAAGCACTCCTTTTGAACAAGAACTTTGAACCACAGTTTTCTGCCAATGTCAAAGTTACTCCGACCCATTCACCTCCAACTTCAGTAGAACATGTATCGGATCCTTTCATCCGACCCTCATCTTCATCTGCTGCGCTTCCTGGAACTGGCTTCTCTGCTGAAAAGCATCAGCCGACCAGTAAAGCATTGACCAGTCAGCAGTCTTCAGGCAGCAAGTTTCCTGGTACGGGCTCCTCTGCTCATAAGCATCTGCCGGCCAGTCAAACTAAAACCAGCCGACCTACTTCATCTACCACCACCGACCGACATACCCCGGCTGGAGATATTGGTACCGACCCAACACCTCTCACTCAGCATGGCACTCACCGACCCATGCCCTCTGATACAGCAGATTCGGGCTCCCCGGCTTTACACAGGTCCAGACAGGACAGTTTTTCAAGCCTCTCTTCCAATGATGGTAGTGAACTGTCGGACAGGCCCCCCTTGGATTTATATGCCGAAGAGGGAGAATGGTCTGAGGAACATTCTGTAGCTGAACAGGACCAACCCATATCTGAAGAGCAAACCTACCGGGACACCATGCAAGGTATCCGATCTTATATGGGTTGGACACACATTCCTGAGGTCGACAACACCACTGCCACATCCGACAACAATCCTTTCGCCGGACCGAAAACTGTTACCCCGGGCAAGGTATCTGTCAGAATGCCCACAGAGGAATGGCTCTGCAAAAAGCTTGGGAAACTCAAACCTTACTATAGCGGAGGGTTACCCTTCCAGAGGGTCGGAGGCCGGTGGACTGGCCAAGGACGTTTTCCTCCGACCACCACGTTCTCAATCTAAGTGTTATGGACTTCACACCGACCAGAAGCCTGAACCTTCCAAAATCTCCGCATGGCACACCGACGCGGTTAAGCTAAACAGTAGTTACAGTCGCATAGCCAGGTATATGGGACTGGGCTCCACTCCTCCCGCTTCACGCAGAATCTCTCAAGAGACTTTACGCAGATGGGAAAGGTCGGCCCGCGAGGCCTCAGTTATTTGTAACCAGACTGCTAGTTTTAACCGTTGCCTGGTAAGAGTGCAGTAGAATATGAAAGAGCAGCTCAAGGTTCTGAAAGCACAGAATAAAGGGAAAGGGTCGGCAAAGGTCTCCCCTGCTATTGATGAACTCCATTATTTACTAGATTTCAACGCTAGCATCTCACAAGCAGCAGCAAAGTCGATGGAGCACCTATCCGACTTCGTCTTCATCACAATGGGAAACCTTACCCTTGTCCGTCGTGATGCATATCTCAGTCATCTCAGAACAGGGATTAAACAGGACACCCTCACAGCATTAAGAACTGCTCCTCTTCACCTGTCAACTCTTTTCTCAGATGCCACCATCAAACGAGCAGAGGAAGACATAGCTCAGTTTGAATCTAAGGGCCAATCTACTTCTGGTCATGGCAAGGGTCGGTACCACCCGTACGAACGTCCGGAGAAGAAATCTGGTAACAGAGACTCTCGACCGGACAAGCCTGCATTGAAGACTATCGGGAAAAGACAGTACAGAAAAGGAAAGGGTCGTGCTGCCTCATTCTCATCCCGACCTGCCAAGGGCCAGCAGTCGTATAAATGACAGTTACTGTATAACCAAGCTCCACACACGACTGCTGGCCCGGAGCAACACCCTTACACAGACAATAGACACTTTAAATGCAAAGCTTCCTGTTGTTCATCATGTCACTACTGCGCCCGGGCAATCACAAAAGAAAGATTTAAGTCCCGGGCCAGTAAATTGTCAATACAAAGAATGCAAATTAAAATCTGTGAAAAGTGTTTCTTGTGTCACTCAATTGTCTTGTGTCAATCCTGTTACAAATGTACCAAATGTTGCCCCCAATCTAGCTGTAGGGGCCAGACTTCAGAACTTTTGGAAAACTTGGCTGGACCTAGGTGCCGGTCCAAAGGTGGTTCAAATCCTCAAAGAGGGCTACACCCTCCCCTTTCAGACCCGACCGAAACTAGTAAGATTTCCAAGCGTCATAAGCTGCTATGGCAATCCCCAGAGGAACAGTTGCCTGCTGGAGGCATCGCATCAGCTTATAGACAAAAATGCAGTCGAGTTAGTAAGAAACCAATCATCTCAGCTTTTTCAACAGATTGTTTCTAGTCCCCAAACCAAACAATCGGTGGAGACCGATCTTGGATCTGAGCAATATAAATAGGCTTGTGGGAACATTGACCATTTATTTACTCATTGGGATAGATGTCTTCAGAGCATTGTGTCAAAAACTTCTTGCCTTTCTAAAGGCTTAAATTTTACTACACCTTTTTCTAAAATATAAATAAATATATGGCATTTAACAGCTATTTCATGTAAAGGCTTTTATTGTTTTGCAACTTCCCCCTTAGCAAATATTCCTTTAAATGCCTGTAATATTAGTAAGACTTTGATATTCAAAGTGACATAATATGTAGCATCAAGATTGAAAAAGTTTTTTTAAACCAAGTCGATTGATGAATTGATCAGGTTTGCAAAACTTGATTTGCAAATTGATTCAGTTCACAATTTTATGATTCCTTGCACCCCTAGTAGTAAGGACTCTTCTGGAAATAAAATTGAATTTTCAATATTCTGACAGGGGTCTTGAATTTTTGTGGAAATGGAAAATGTCATTTATTTAACTGTAAAACATACAGTGATTTATCAAATTTTACATCTGCTGCTTAGTAAAGTTGCTTCAAAGTTGAGTTTATCATATGGAAAAGTTCTTTTATCCCTCTCATTATTGCTTCTTGGGCTTTTAACCCAGTTTTGTGGTCACGCTACCCCATATATGGAGAGTCTATATAGCCAGTCAGGTTTACCCACTGACCCCTTCTTACGGGTCAAACTGGGGTCATAAAATAGCAGATTTCATTGCGTTAATACACCTTACCTAACAGACGATAGCTATAGTCCGGCGAGAGCCGGTCCCGCCAAACGCCAGAAAAAGACGTCCCGAGTTTCACCTCCGGCAGGACACTACAATCCACTCGCCAGGTGGCCTAGTTCTTGTTTCATTCGCCAGAGGGACGTGACGTCATAGCATCTTTTTCGTTTGGCGCGATTTGAAAAGTTGTGTTTTTATTTGTGGCTTATAAATTGTGGATATTTCTTCTGTTACCTAGTATTTTTTGTTCAGAGTGTTTCTTATTGTTGAGTATTCATCATGTCTTCACCGGGACAAAGGAAAGGGTCATGTGGACATATTATGACCTCCTTTGACAAGCGTGCTAGGTGTGCCAGATGTCGAGATAAAGGACATGGCGATCCCTGTGTTAAAAATTTTGCTTGTGAATTTTGTGACCTACTAACCCCTGAGCAGTTGCTTCAACTCTCTACGCCTACCTACAAAATTCGGAAAGAAAAACAAAAAAGTAAGGAGTTTTTGTAGACCCATCAACAGTAACTGTAGTTTCTCAAGCTGAGCAAGAAGGCACGGACCGTCCTTCTTCTATAAATAGTTCTGTTGATTTTTCCTTGCCTGCTCCATCTTTCCGCAAAGAGTTACAGGACTTGGATGAGAAATGGTCGGTCAGGATGGCCAGATTAGAAGCCTTGTTAACAATGGGTCACCGTCCACCTTCCCAGCAGCCATCTTTTTCACCGGTCAAAGTACCGGTCGCACATCAAGCTCCTGCTGGTGCTCTATCTCAAACCCCCTTTATTCAGTCTTCTGTTCCTTCTGGCCAAGCCGGTCCGGCTTCCGGCCCAGATGGAACCAAGACTTCTATGGAAACTATGATCATGTCTTCACCGCTTGAAAACTTATATCCAAAAACTGATCAGGAACCGGTTTTTCAACAACCCGGTCCGGTAGCTTCTGCTGTGTCTTCCGGCCCGTTGCGTTTCCCAGCTCGGGATATTATGTCACCGGACCAGATTGAGGAAGGGGAAGTCTCCCAACCCGAACCAGATGATCAACAGGACTCTGATTCCGGAGATAAGGATAAAGTTTTGAGTGAGGATCAAAATTACCGAGAGACTGTACGCGGTGTTAGAGCTTTCATGGGGTGGACACGTATTCCAGATTTAGAATATTCTCCTACCTCTCGCACAGACAACCCTTGGACTGGACACCGTTCACAGCCAGTGGGCAAAGTGTCAGTGTTGCTCCCGCCAGAAGACTGGCTTTGCAAAAAACTGGAAAACATGAACTTAGTGCTAATGGAAGGTTACCCTTCCAAGTCATCTGAACCAGGGGGCCTTCACATGGACCAGTTTCTATGCCCTCCCAAATCCCAGAGTCGCTGGTATGGGATACACCCAGCAGAACCCAAAGATCCTTCAAGACCAGGCAACTACGTGAACACTTGGCCCAATGATGCGGCCAAAATTAACAGCTCCTTCCCTCGTAGTGCTAAACCAAACATTGCCAATTCTCAACCTGCTGTACGTCACATTCCCCAAGACACCATCAGAAAGTGGGGAAAAGCTGCCAAAGAATCAAATTACATTTGTAATCAGTCGGCAGGCTTTAACAGATGTATTACAAAAATTCAGGACTCAGTTCAAGATCAACTCAAAATTTTACATGCTGAACTGGGAAAAGGAAAGTCTTCAGCTAAAGGTCAATCTGCATTAGATGAACTCCACTATTTGACAAGTTTCAACCAAAATGTGGGTTTTGCTATGGGGAAGTCGTTGCAGCATCTGTGCAACTTCACTTTCACTCAGATGGCAAATTTGACTCTTGTCCGTAGGGACATTTAAAAAAAACATTTAAAACAAGGCGTTAAACCAGACTCCTTCTCCGCCCTTAGAAATTGCCCTCTGAATGGATATGCCCTGTTCCCTGACGCGGTCATCAGAAAGGCTGAGGATGAAATTGCCCAACATGAAAATGCTAAGCGTACCTCCCAGCCCGGCCACAGAAACTCAAAAAACAGTCAATTTTCAGACCAGTATACCTTTTGCAACAAAAATTGTAAGGCAGCCGCAAAAGAAAGGCTTAAGTCCTCCATTAAAGAAAGTAGAAATAAAGTCTGTGAACTGTGTTTCTTTTGTCGTTCAGTGTGTTTCTGCCCCATCTGTTCCCAATGCCCACAGTGCTGTTCATGCTCCCTTAGTAGGCGGCTGCCTACAGCCCTTTTGGCATACTTGGGCCCGCCTGGGGGCAAATCGGAGAGTGGTGTCAATTTTGAAGGAGGGTTATGTGCTCCCATTCAAACTCAAACCTCCTCTAGTGAGATACCCCCTGATAGTCAGTGGTTATGCACACTCCCAGAGAAACACCTCCCTAAGGGAGGCCGTACAAACCCTGTTGCACAAGAAAGCAGTAGAGTTGGTAAGGGTTCGAGCATCTGTAGCCTTCTTCAACAGACTATTCATAGTCCCCAAACCAAATCAAAAATGGCGACCAATCTTGGACCTCAGTGCTCTAAACAAATTTTTGAGCGTAAAAACATTCAAAATGGAAACCCCAGAGATAATTAGGGTGACATCGCTGGATTTCAGCGACGCCTATTTCCACATTCCAATTCACACCGGGTCCCGGAAGTATCTCAGGTTCCATTTCCAAAACCAATCCTACCAGTTCCGGGCCCTCCCCTTTGGCCTATCAACAGCTCCGATGGAGTTCACTTGTGTGGTCAAAGAGGTCAAGTTAATGGCTCAGTCCCGGGGTATAAGGATCCACCAGTACCTAGACGACTGGTTGATTCGAGCCCCTACCAAAGAATCCTGCCACCAGGGCACTCAATCCCTCCTCGCCCTTTGTCAGGAGTTGGGTTGGGTGGTGAACCTACAAAAGTCAGAGTTGGAACCCAAACAGACTTTCGAGTTTGTGGGTTACAGGTACGATCTCTCTCAAGGACTGGTCAAACCGACCCAGAACCGTTGGGAGTCGATTCTCCAAAAGGTGGAATCCATTCTATCCAAACCAACTTGCCGAGTCAGGAAATTTATGTCCCTGATAGGCCTGATCACAGCAACAGAAAAACAGGTACCCCTGGGGAGACTCCACATGAGGCCCATCCAGTGGCACCTCAAAAGACATTGGAGAGTCCCAGAATCTCTAGAAAAGGAGATTCCAGTTCCAAGGTCTCTTCACTCGCACCTTCTATGGTGGACCAAGAAGTCAAATGTCTTGATAGGCCAGCCTTTGCACCCTTTGTGTCATGCCATTCAAATCTTTACAGATGCCTCAAAAGAAGGCTGGGGTGCTCACTTAGGTGACTTCACGACAAGCGGCACTTGGTCAGTTCCAGAAAGTCGTCTTCATATAAACTTCCTGGAACTAAAAGCTGTCTTACTAGCCTTAAAAAGATTCCAGCACCTAGTACAAGGAAAAGTCGTTCTAGTTGCCACAAACAACACTACAGTTGTGGCATACATCAACAAGGATGGAGGTATGAGGTCAGGCTCACTTTGCGCCCTTCTATGGCGACTCCTGTGCTGGTGCAATCTGAGACAGATTGTTCTAAAGGCCAGGCACATCCTGGGTCATCTGAATGTGATTGCAGACAAGTCTCGACAAGGCCAAATCATTCAGACAGAATGGTCTCTTCATCAGGAAGTTTTCAACCTCCTGATTCAGACCTGGCACCGGCCCCAAGTGGACATGTTTGCGACAAGGTACAATTTCAAGTGATCCTCCGGGTTGGCCCAACATGCCATGGTTTTGGGATCTGGTGGAACTGTCGTCCCAGATCCCTCTTTGCCTACCCCATCATCCCGACCTAGTGACACAGCCATTCAACAAGGCTCGTCACAGGGATCTGACCAACCTAAACCTTCACGCCTCGCTCCTAGAGCCGAGGCAATCAAGGAGCAAGGTTTCTCTAGTCCAGTGGCATCACGGATTGAGGCTCCTCAAAGAAGTTCAACCAGAACAGTCTATGAGGCAAAATGGTCTGTTTTTGTCAGATGGTGTGAGACAAGTCAGGTGGACTTCAGGTCTCCATCTGTCAAACAAACAACAGATTTTCTCCTTCATCTCTTCCAGGAGAAAAATCTCCAGCCCAGTACCATTGATGGTTACAGATCAGCCATTGCGGACAAATTAGGCAATTCCTCCTTGAATGTCGGCAAAGATGAAAACTTAACTCGCCTTTTGGACAGTTTTCACAGAGATAGACCAAAGGTTCGGCGAGGAATTCCTTCGTGGAACCTCTCTTTGGTATTGCATCAGCTCACCAAACCACCATTTGAGCCTCTCAGGAAGGCCTCATTAAAGCATCTGACTTTTAAAACGGATTTTCTCCTAGCTCTTGGTTCTGGAAAGCGTAGGAGTGAAATACACGCATGGTTGAACAAAAATATTAGACGCCAAGCTGACTGGTCAAAAGTGTCCCTTTACCCGTCGCCAAGTTTCTTGGCTAAGAACCACTTGGCAAAAGAGGGTCCAGAGTGCGTGGCTCCAGTGGCCATCCCGGCTCTGGCTCCTACTCTGGATAAATCCTTGAAGGAGGATAGGTCACTCTGTCCAGTTCGAGCTTTACGCTACTATCTGGACAAAACACAACAAAGACGACAAGGCAAAGAGCTAGTCTTTGTCTCCTTCAAGAAGGGTTTTAATAAGGATATTTCTCCTGCTACAATCTCATCTTGGATTAAGCAGACAGTTATCCTTTGCTATGAACTTTCAGATCAGGAGGCTCTAACGTTACATCAGGTTAAAGCGCATGATGTTAGAGCCTTTGCGGCTTCCAAAGCCTTTCAAGGTGGCATTTCTCTGGACCAAATTTTGGCGGCATGCCACTGGAAGTCCCACAACACCTTTACTCAATTCTATCTTAAAGATGTTGCTTGAGCAGATTCGGAGCTCTTTCATTTAGGTCCTGTGGTGGCTGCACAGCAGATCCATCACTAAACCTCCCGTGCTCCTATCCTGTATATAGTGTACATAACAGTTATAAGATTTGTTGGGTATAGGTCTCCCCTTTTTTGACCTATTCCCTAATTGTAAGGTTTTTTACCTGGGTGCCTAAAGTACGAGGTATAAAACCTTTCTCCACTCTTTCTTGGGTGTATCTGGAATCTGAATTCTCTAGGACGGAACTTTCTCTCTTCCTCCCCTCAGAGCAGAAAAGGGGGGGGGGGGGGGGGGGGGGGGGGGGGGCATGCTCTTTGGGCCTTAAGAGCCTGGTGTGACCTTTTCACCAAACAGGCCAGTGCCCCTGAGCCTAGACATAGAGTTCCCTTTTATCCTGAGAAGCTGCCCTCCATCCACTGGGTAGTTATTCTAGCTATCGTCTGTTAGGTAAGGTGTATTAACGCAATGAAATTGCAAATTTTAATTAGTAAATTAAATTTTTATTAGTTAATACCTTACCTAACAGACGGGAGATTCCCACCCGGCCTTCCCCGCTTTCAGCTTTAGTTTCAAATCTAGGGACGAAAAAGATGCTATGACGTCACGCCCCTCTGGCGAATGAAGCAAGAACTAGGCCACCTGGCGAGTGGATTGTAGTGTACCGGTCCTGCCGGAAGTGAAACTCGGGACGTCTTTTTCTGGCGTTTGGCGGGACCGGCTGGTGTCGGACTATAGCTATCGTCTGTTAGGTAAGGTATTAACTAATAAAAATTTAATTTACTAATTAAAATTTGCAATTTTCTTGTTTTGCCTTATATCTACTTTAAAACTACTCTTCTTACAAACTATAGCTTTCATTGCGTTAATATATCTTACCTAGTGGACCAATGCATTTATCCGGCGCGCAGCTGGTCCCGCAAAACGTTAGAAAAAAACATCCTGAGCTGGGACCAGTATTGTCGTCTCCATTCGCCAGGTGTCCTCTCAGCACCCAGCCTCCCCATTGCGCGTGCACGCACATGCATGCGTACTTCCTCTTTTTGTTTGGCGCGAGAGTGTTAAGCAACAAAAATTCTGAAGAGAACTGTTTTAAAATATTTAGTGGTTATTTGTGTGAATTTGTTTCCGTTGTTTGGATATATACAGAAATCAATAGTCATGTCTTTCCCTTCTCAATGAAGAGGCAGTTGTGGCCACATGATGGCTGGTTTCGACAGTCATAAGAAATGTGCCCGGTGTAGGGACAAGGGTATTGGGGATGACCCGTGTGTTAAACAGGAAGTTTGTGAAATTTGTGAGTCTTTTACTGATACACAACGTTCTATACTCTCCACCCCTCAATACCAGATACGTAGAGAGAAGAAAGCAGGTCTCTTGGTGTCACCTTCCAAGGTTACAATTGTTGGACCGGTAGAAGATGCACCTCAAGAATACCAGGGACACGAAATCAAGCATGCGTCTTCAGAGGTTAATGAACCGGAGTTTTTTGCTGTTTCTTACCAGTCACCCAGTGAATTTGTATCTAGACAGGACTTGAATGCACTCAGCAATCAATTGGAAGAAAAATTTGCCCGGTTCGAGGCACTCTTGAGTAGAACCAATATAATTTCCACACCTAAACTGCCAGTCTCAGTTACAGACCCACCTGTTTCAGACAAACCTTTCATAAACCCCTCTGACCCTAGAGCCACCGGTCCGGTGAGGCCTCCGGGTCAGGATATGGATCAGTCTGTTGAAAAATCAACAAAGAAGGGGAATCTTCTGGCAAGCCTAAAGTCAGAAAGAAATCTTCCAGTGCCTCTTCTGCAGCCGGTAAACCCGGTGACTTGCCCTCAGATATGCCTGCAACCGGCTACAATGTTACTTCAACCTCAGTTGCACCGGTTATACCGGTTGCCCAGCCGGTTTTTACCGGTCCTTCTCACCAGCCTTCTACAGATTCCTCTATGCCGGCCGGTTCCATCGCCGGCCGCTTCCATAGCTTCTGCACCAGAAACCGGTTCCGGTTCCACCAGCGTTGATCAGTTTGTATCTCCAGATCAAGGTTCCGTTATGTCTGAAGATGATACCTTTCAAGCACAATCTGATAAAGAGTCGGAAGAAGGAGAGATCTCTGATGCTGAGGTTCAAGAGAAAAATGAGGAAATGAACTATAGAGAGACAGTGAGGGCTGTCCGGGCTTTTCTAGGTTTTACTCAGATTCCGGACTTTAAGGCATCTACTGGGGATTATGACTGTTCAGACAACCCTTGGGTGAGAAAACATCCCCGGAAGTCAGGGAAGGTGTCGGTGGAACTTCCAGCCGACGATTGGCTTTGACACAAGATAGAAAAACTAAATGTCAGGGCTGCAGAAGGCAACCCATCTAGATCTCAGGAGTCGGCAGGACTAAAACAAGACCAATTCATACGCACTCCCAAAAGTCAGGCCAAATGGTATAGACAGTCACGTCTGAGACCAGAAGATCCTCAACGCCCTGGAAGGAGTGTCTTTAGCTGGTCTGATTCTGAGGCAAGGCTGAATGCGCAATTTTCACGTGTCGCTAAGGTCTCATCCTATCCACAGTCTGGTCCAGCGTCAAGGCCCATTCCACAGGACATCGTAAGGCACTGGGAAAAATGTGCGCATAAAGGCTCATATATGACTAATCACGCTGCCGCGTTCAACAGATGTACCAGCGAAATACAGGAGAAAATGGGGGAGCACATTAACTTTTTGCAGGATGTTATTGTTAAAGGAAAGGCCCCCAAAGAAGTAACTGATGCACTAAAGGAACTGAAGGACCTATCTGCCTTCCATACAAGTGTTTCTACTGCTTTAGGTACTTCACCTGACAGACAGTCTTTTTATTCAGTTAGCTAACTTTGTCGTTCTCAGGAGAGACTCCTACCTGGACTACCTTAAAGCAGGGGTCAAACCAGATACCTGGAACAGGCTCAGGAACGCCCCCCTTTTCCACTCAGGTCTTTTTCCGGACGACATCCTTGCCATGGCGGAACAAGACATTATCAAACATGAGACTAACCCAGGTGCTCCTGGTCCCGGTTCGGGCACACACCAGCACCATGGGCGCAGATCACAATTCCGGTACAAACCTTATGAAAAGAAGGAAAGTAAACAGACCGGTTATGGTTCAGGTCAATCCCAGCAATCGTGGAGACAATTCTCCCAACAAAGCAGAGGACGAGGTCGTAGACATGGTGGCTCCAACTCTCCTTATTTCTCCAAGACCTCCCGGGGTACTAAAGCTTATAAATGACAATTACTGGATAAAGGATCCTTCAGGTCCTTGTCAGGATCAATATCAAGAACATTCAAGAACACTTGTAAATTGTCGTGTTGTTACTCCTGGACCCTGTGTAATAGGGCTGTCACAAAAGAAAGACGCAAGTCCCTCCTTGTCAAGAAAAAGGTGAAAGGTGCTCCTTGTGTAAGCACTGTCTTTCTGTCCCAATTGTCACAAGTGCCCTCAATGTTGTCAAAAATCCACCTGTCTGAGGCCGTCTGCAAAAGTTTTGGCAGGTCTGGCTCTCTCAGGGTTCAAATCCAAGGGTAGTGTCCATACTGAAGGAAGGGTATTCCCTACCCTTCAAAGTAAGACCCCCTCTGTCAAGGTCACCAGTGATAGTCAGTGGTTATGCAAATCCAGTAAGAAACAAGCATCTCAAAGAGTCCTTGCAGGTGATAGAAAAGGTAGTAGTACCCTCATCTCTGGCCTTTTACAACAGATTATTTCTGGTGCCAAAACCCAACAACAAGTGGAGGCCCATTCTAGACCTAAGTCAGCTGAATTTGTACCTAGCATCAGCCTCCTTCAAGATGGAAACCCCAGAGACCAACAGACTCTCCCTTCAACAAGGGGAGTGGGTCACTTCGCTGGACTTCAGCGACGCTTATTTTCATGTTCCAATAAGTCAAAGGTCGCGGAAGTTCTTACGATTCCATCTCAACAGTCAGACATATCAATTCACCGCTCTTCCTTTTGGCCTGCCAACGACATACCCAGACCCTCTTCGACCTATGTCGCGATCTAGGGTGGGTAGTCAATCTTTCAAAGTCAGAACTGGTTCCACAACAGGTTTTCAACTTTGTCGGCTATCGTTTCGACCTCTGTCAAGGTCTGGTCAAACCCACTCAGGAGAGGTGGATAGCTCTGTCCCAAAAAATCAATCTTCTTTTGGGACAGGAGACCTGCTCGGTCAGGCAGTTCATGTCCCTAATAGGACATTTGACAGCCACAGAAAAGCAAGTGGTATCGGGACGCCTGCACATGAGGCCTATTCAATGGCATTTAAAGAAGCATTGGCATGTCCCAGAAGTCCTGGAAAAGATCATTCCCCTGCCAAAGTCTCTCCATGTTCATCTGAGGTGGTGGTTAGACCCCAACAAGGTTCTGAAAGGTCAACCTTTACACCCCTTATGACACGCCCTCCAACTGTTTACAGACGGCTCAAACGAAGGCTGGGGCGCATACTTAGGAGACTGCACTGCAAAAGGCCTTTGGTCCAAACCAGAAGGCGACTTGCACATAAATTTGCTAGAACTCAAAGCAGTTTTGTTGGCCCTAAAACAGTTCGAGCATTTGTGTTGGAACCAGACCATCCTAGTTTGCACAGACAACACAACAGTGGTTTCTTACATCAACAAGGAGGGGGCTATGAAATCAGGCTCTCTTTGTACCCTCCTTTGGAGACTCCTGTTATGGTGCAACCAGAGACAAATTGTGTTACGGGCCAGACACATTCCGGGCCACCTGAATGTCATTGCCGACAAACTGTCCAGACACAAACAGGTGATTCAGACAGAGTAGTCTCTCCTTCAAGAGGTTTTCGACCTACTCTGCCGGAGACGGCACAAACCGGAGGTGGATCTTTTTGCAACCAGATTCAATCACAAACTTCCCAGGTTTGTATCGTCAGTACCAGACCAGTTGGCTTGGAAGGTAGATGCATTAACTCTTCAGTGGGAGAACCTGGACGCTTATGCCTTTCCTCCCGTAGCAATTCTGGGACAGGTGGTCACCAAACTGTTGGACCAAGGATGTCACCGAATCATCCTGATTGCACCAGGATGGCCCAACATGGCATGGTTTTGGGACCTAGTCAGCATGTCAGTTCAAATTCGCCTCTCACTTCCCAAGGTGGAGAATTTGCTAACTCAACCGTTCAGTCAGTGTCCGCACAGAGATCTCCACAACCTAAATCTGCATGCCTGGCACCTAGAGCCACAGCCATTCAACAAGCAGGTTTCTCTGATGAAGTGGCAAGAATTGAGGCTCCTCAGAGACGCTCAACCAGAGCTGTCTATAAGTCAAAGTGGACCGTTTTTGTCAGATGGTGTGAGGAGAATAAGGTGGACTTCCGGTCTCCCTCTATAAAGCAGATTGCGGATTTCCTTCTCTACCTTTTTCAGGAGAAACTCCTTAACCTAGCACTATTGATGGCTATAGGACTGCTATAGCCGACAAAGTGGGCAATAGCAAAATCAACATCAGCAAAGATGAAAATTTGACTAGGTTGCTGGATATTTTTCATAGAGATAAACCAAAAGGTCGACGGGGTGTCCCCGCGTGGAACCTCTCCTTCGTCTTACACCAGCTTACCAAGCCCCCATTTGAACCGCTTAGGAAGGCTTCGCTTAAGCATCTTACTTTTAAGACAGTCTTCCTTTTAGCTCTGGGTTCTGGGAAGAGAAGAAGCGAGATTCATGCCAGGGTCCACAAGAACATTAGACACCAAGAGGATTGGTCAAATGTTATTATATCCTTCCCCAGGTTTCATCTCTAAAAATCATCTAGCCAAGGAGGGTCCAGGTTGTGTAGCCCCGGTTATCATCCCGGCTCTAGCTCCTACCCTGGACAAGTCACTGAAGGAGGACAGGACTTTGTGTCCAGTGAGGGCCTTACGTTATTATTTAGACAAGACCAAAGACCTCCAGGCTGGTAAGGAATTGGTTTTTGTCTCCTTCAGAAAGAGCTTCAATAAGGACATTGTTCCTGCCACTGTCTCCTCCTGGATTAAGCAGACAATTGTCTTATGCTATCAACTGTCAGACGAACAAGCTCAAACTTTGCACCAAGTTTGGGCACATGATGTCCGTGCCTTCGCGGCTTCCAAAGCCTTCCAAGGAGGTGTGCCATTAGATCAGATCCTATCAGCCTGTCATTGGAAATCTCACAACACGTTCACCCAATTCTATCTGAAGGATGTGGCCTGGGCAGACTCAGAGTTGTACCATTTGGGACCAGTAGTGGCTGCACAAAAGGTTAGAGAGTAACATGTCAGACTTCCTATACCTTATATATATATGTAAATATTCTGTACATAAAAAAAAAAAACGTCCCTGCAGTCTGTCTTGATCCAAATGACGGATGAGGGATCATTCTATTTTCCCCTACATCACTTCCTTAGGAATCCTTGGGACAGAACTTCTGTTCTCCTCCCTCTTATCTATCCAGTTTTCAGATTTTTCTGAAAAAAGAGGGGGGGGAATCGTAGCCGAGGTTGTTGAGACATCTGTCCAGGTGTGTTTAACCTCTGGGCTTTATGGAATGGTTCTGGAGTTTCAGACTTAAGTCCCTTTTTAAGAGCTACCCTGCATCCAATGGGTAGTTATTCTGCATTGGTCCACTAGGTAAGATATATTACCGCAATGAAATGGAAAATTTAATAAGTAAATTAAATGTTTTTAAGTTAATATCTTACCTAGTGGACCAGGGGATTCCCACCCTACCTTTCCCGCTTTATAGCTCAAAAGAGGGACATTCTAAGGTAGGCAACAAGAAGAGGTAGTACGCATGCGCGCACGCGCAATGGGGAGGCTGGGTGCTGAGAGGACACCTGGCGAATGGAGACGACACTACTGGTCCCAGTCAGAGCCCAGCTCAGGGCGTCTTTTTTCTAACATTTGGCGGGACCGGCTGCGCGCCGGATAAATGCATTGGTCTACTAGGTAAGATATTAACTTATAAAAATTTAATTTACTTATTAAATTTCCCAATTTATTAAATTAACTTTACACAATTTATGACCATAGAAAACAAAATAATGCTTACATTTTTCTTTCATGTTAATGCATAAACTTCCACACTGTCTGCTTAACTTTAGCTTCTTCTCTCAGCGCTGCATGTTTTTCTTTTCAAAACCTTTTTCTATTTTACACTATAAAGCATCTGACCTTTTGGGACGCTTTGTTTTTGTTAGCAAAAGCATTTTTCTAGTTTAATCATATTTCTTGTCATGTTTTATTTAATTTGTTTGATGTATTTACAGGCAAGGGGTTGGACACAGCACACCTATTAGTGTAAGTAATTTCTGAGTGTTTTCTGTCTTCTACCTACTGCTTCACAAGTTATTACAATATATTAATAAAATTGACCTCCATTTGTTGTGCCACCAGCATTTATGCTGCGTGGCATATAGGGATTGCTTCGTCATCTCATTTTGTGGTGTCGGTGTCAGCGTCGGCGGCGTCTGTCATCGTCACACTTTCTATTCCAGACAGTATCTCAAAAATGGCTTGTCAGATTTAATTCACACTTGGCATGTGGATGTAAATGGTCCTCAGGGTGTGCTGTATAGTTTGGTGACCTTAAACTCCCACTAGTAAGATACTTATATTGAGTTTAAGTTTTTTCATTTCCGGACAATATCTCAATAATGGCTTGATGGAATCAATTCAAATTTGGCATGTGGTTGGAACTAGTTTTGAAGGTGTGCCCTATTTTAAGGTGACCTTAAAGTCCCACGTATAAAAAACTTATGTCCAGTTTCCGTTTTTATGTCGTCACTCTGCGGCGTCTGCGTACGTGTACGCGATTTCTCCGAGAAAACTACAAGGTCCAGAGACATGCTGTTTTTTTAAAAGATAGGTTATCTATCTAGGATGAAAAATTGTTCAAGCATGGTGATCTGTTTGTTTGTCTGTTTGCTAGAGCCATTATAAGTGAGGTACCCCCCACCCTAAGTGTGAAAATTTCAACACTTTATCACAATTTTCTCATTGACTATTGCAGGGATTTCTCTCATATCTTGCACATATGTACTAGGCCACAAGTAGATTTCCTTGTGTGAGTGTTAGACCTGGATCACCCAAGAAATTTCAACACTTTTTCACAATTTTCTCATTCAATATTGCAGGGATTTTTCTCTTTTCTTGCATATATGTACTAAACTACTAGTAGATTCCCTTGTGTGAGTATCAGACCTGGATCTTTCTTAAGTATTTTTTTATGAATTTTTAAAATAATTTGTAATGCATTAAAAGTCAAGAAATCATGCACTAAATCATTTATAACTTGAAAAGTATTGCATTTAGAACTTTTTGTTAAAATATGTTATTCAGCTACATTTTCCATAGCTACAACATGGTGAGTAACTTGGGTGTCCATCTCAATAGGTAAGTGAGTAATAGCTACTTTTGGACTTTTAAGTAACTTCCATCATGAGTAAAATCACATGTAACTTGAAAACTGTTGCATTTAGAAAATTTCGTATAAATATGTTATTCAGCTACTTTGGGGTCAGCTATAACATAGTAAAATTTAAGACCTCTAGCTCATTGCATAGCTGAGTAATAGCTAATTTGAGGGTATCAGTGTTCAGTAAATCAGTTAGAACTTGAAAACTATTGCATTTAGAGCATCCCTTTAAATATGTTATTCACCTATTTTTGGATCAGCTGTAACAAAGCAAATTTGCAGACATGTAGCTTATTTAATAAATAAGCAATAGCTATTTTGAGAATAATAAGTGACTGTGTGTAGTGACTATCAGTTACCCTCAGTAACCTGCCTTACATTATCCAAAAATTGTTTGGCAATATTTCAAAAAATATTTGATTTTTCTCATCAGAGGCTGAAAATTTCATCCCATTTGGTTCAAAAATCCTATCCACCTGGAGCCACTCAACTGAATCTCTTTGGGCGGATTGAGCCTCTTTTAGGAGGCTCAGGGGGGATAAAATCAATAATTAAGGTCATAGACCCAAAAATAACCATTATTATTTGGCTGCAAGAGTATCACATCAAGGACATGAACCTTCTAAATCAACATATTAAACAGCAAATATAATGTTCTGTGGAATCCTTTATTTAATTCAATAGATGATGTTTACAAGATCCAACATTGGGTCACTGAACATAAAAATCACCCACTTGTACACCAATTAAGGATTCAATAACATACCACTGGAATCCCCCACTTGTACACCAGGGGCGGATTTCACGAAAGGTCTTAGCCCGGTCTCAGACTCAAACTTAGCTGAGCCAAAAGGCTCAGATTTGAGCCAGTGGCTCAGCCTGAGACTGGGCTAAGTCTGAGACCTTTCATGAAATCCGCCCCTGGGGCCGGTTTCATGAACAGACTTAAGCCTTGAGTCTGACTCAAAAGTTGAGACTTTGTCTCAAATTTTGGAAATATTTTGCTGAGTCTGTGAACTCAGACTCAATGCATTTCACAAACAAGCTCAACTTGAGACCTGGCTCAGTCACAGGCTCAAATTTGAGCCCATGAAGGAGGTGTCTCAAATTTGAGTCCAAGCTTTAATGCCAAAAAACACATACATAAAGCGATACAATTTGTTCCAAAATGAAATTGATAAATCTTAAAATCTTCTATTTTCATTTTATTTTGTAATTACAGCCACATATTCAATATTTACTAATAACAAAAGTCAATAGAATTGACATGCTTTATAGGCTATTATCAAGTGACAGGCCTCAAGGGTGGACTCAAAGCCAGACTCAACCTCAGTTGAGTCTCAATCTTATGGATCACTTAGAATAATATATTATCATATAATTTCTTTGTATTATGAGTATTAAAGATATTTAAAATGATAATAATCATGAAATATAACTTTTTAAACTAAAAATAAGCCCACTAAATATATGAAATGAGATTAAAAAGTTGAGACCATAACTTGAGACTGGTCTCAGCTGATCCACCCTTTGTGAAATCCATTTGAGCCAAAAACTCAGCCGAGACAAAAGTCTCAGATTTGAGACCCTGACTCAGCCTTGAGTCTGGCTCAGTTTGAGACTTTTCATGAAACCGGCCCCAGTTACAGCCTAGTGACCACTATATTGATCTGGCATTTTCTTGACATTACCATATTTGGTAGTCCTTTACAATATAGATTTCATCTAGCTCTACAAATTTAATCCTTGTCCCAAATATTTAATTTGATTTTAGCACACAAATTATTTCTATTTTGACATGGTCATTATCACAATAGCTTCTCTGTATATTCTTTCAACATATTTCCATTTTTCTGTACACTTTAGTCACTTAATACTCATGATATTTCTTGAAAACTCCAGTCAGGAAAAAACACTCCTCAAGCACACAAAGCCATACCCTAATATCTAATTAAGACTTTATTCTTTGATATTCATCATGTACATCTGTCTTAACTCAAAAAGTCTCTTTCATAAGGTTATAGTAAATTCCTGATATTTCATAAACTTATGAGTTTAAGGTTGCATTACTTTTGTGTCACCAGTAGCTATGTTGGAGGACAAATATGGTCAGTGTCGTCACACTTCCTTTCCAGAGAGTATCTCAAAAATGGCATGATGGATTAAATTCAAATTTGGCATGTGCATGTAACTGTTTCTCAAGGTGTGCCCTATTTAAGTTAACCTTAAACTCACAGTAGTACCATATTTATATTGAGGTTAAGGTTTTTAGTTTCCAGACAGTATCTCAAAAATGGGTTGATGGATTCAATTCAAATTTGCAATGTGGTTGTAATTGAGTTTACATTTTTTAAATTTTTCCACAGAGTACACAGAAAATAACTTTAGAAATTTCATTTCAAATTTTGCATGTATATGTAACTGGCCATGTATAAGTGTCATTCAATAAGGCAACCTTAAGCTCCCAGTAATAACAGAATTATATTCACTTTATTCACAGTATTTCAAATACTGTGCAATTCTTTGCATGTTTAAGTTGTGGATGTAACAAATCTTGAACAGAACCTTCAGGAAAAGATTACCTTAATCTCCTTACCTTAAACTAACATTGACTTTAAGGTTGAGACAATTGTTTGGTGTTTGAAAGATATTTGATGTGCTGAGATTTTGTCATCAATATTCATCATGTACATATATTTAGACAAAAAGAAAAAGGTCTCTTTTGTAAGGTTACAATAAATTGCTGATATTTTAGAAACTTATGAGTTTAAGGTTGTAACAGTTTGGTGTCACTCAGCTGTGATCACCTATAGGACCAGCATCGTCATCACACTTTGTTTCTGGAAAATATGTCAAAAATTGCTTGTAGGATGAAATTAAAATTTGGCATGTGGGTGTTGCCGGTCATCAATATGTGCCTTATTATAAGATGACCTTAAACTCCCACTTATAACACATTTATATTGAATTTTACTTTTGCGATTTGTGGGCAATAGCTTAAAGATGGCTTCACGGATTCAAATTAAATTTGGTACATGGGTGTCACTGATCTTTAAGGTGTGGCCTATTTTAAGGTGACCTTAAATTCCTAGTGATAACATAACTATATTGAATTTAATTTTTCAATTTCTGGAGAGTATTTCAAATCTGCATGACAGATTTAATTTAAATTTGGTATGTTGATGTATCTAGTCCTGAAGGTGGGCCCTATTTTAAGGTGACCTTAAACTTCCATGTGCAAAAGAATGTTACTGAGCTCAACTTTTTCAATGATTCCACAAAGTATACCAAAATGGCATGACATATTTGATCTATATTTTGCAGGTACATGTAACTGATGTTACAGAAATGTCCTAAAACTACAGCGAGGTGACCTTTAACTCTCAGAAATGGCATAATTATAATTACTTTTCTTTTAAAATTTGAGATAATATCTTAAATTATGTGCAATACATTTTAAACACATTTAAATTTTGGCTATAAGTAACCTTGAACAGAGTCTACATGGTTAACATTTGCATTGACTTACATTCAGTTTAAAGTTAGGACAAATTTTTATGATATTTTGGCAATATTAAAGTGATAGTTGAGAGTTTTCATTTAAATTAAACATGTACATGTTTCTAGACCCAAACAGGATCTTTATTGTAATGTTACCATAAAAACCTGAAGTTAAAGAAGTGAGTTTAAGGTTACAACTTATTATGTCCACCCCCCTGGGGGGGTGGATATATTATTTTTGCTTTTTTCGCCGTCCGATGTCCGATGTCCGATGTCCGGCGTCCGGCGTCCGGCGTCCGGCGTCCGATGTCCGGCGTCACGCATGGTTTCCGCTCATTTAAAGGAAAAGTATTAGAGCTATTGTCACCAAATTTGGTATGCAGGCTTATTGGGTCAGTAGCTTGCTTGGGATTGCTTTTGGCTGTTGTACCTCTTTTGCTTACTGAGTAATACTTAAGTACAGCTATTTTCAGTACCCATTGGTTTCCGTGCATTTAAGCCAAAATAATTAAAGATATTTTACTACAATTTTGAATACAAGATTGTTATGTCCATAGCTCGCTTGGTATTGCATTTGGGACTGATAGCTTTGTCAGTACATGAGTAATAGCCATTTAGGTACTTCATTGTGTATTTTCAGTACTACTTTTGAGTAATTTGCTTCTATCTCCTTAACCGTGCGAGATAGAGCGATTTCGGCAAAATTTTCGACCCGCAGGGTATCTGAGGAGTGTACTCTTTGCAATTTTCAAAAAATTTTCCCCTCCCCAAAAATGGCGGCCATTTTGAATTTTCGAATTTTTGCCAAAAATGGCAAAACACAAATTTGCTTCTATCTCCTTAACCGTGCGAGATAGAGCGATTTCGTCGAAATTTTCGACCCACAGGGTATCTAAGGAATGTAATATTTGCAATTTTCAAAAAAATTTCCCCTCCCCAAAAATGGCGGCCATTTTGAATTTTCGAATTTTTGCCAAAAATGGCAAAACACAAATTTGCTTCTATCTCCTTAACCGTGCGAGATAGAGCGATTTCGGCAAAATTTTCGACCCACAGGGGATCTAAGGAATGCAATCTTTGCAATTTTCCAAAAATTTTCCCCTCCCCAAAAATGGCGGCCATTTTGAATTTTCGAATTTTTGCCAAAAATGGCAAAACACTAATTTGCTTCTATCTCCTTAACCGTGCGAGATAGAGCGATTTCGGCAAAATTTTCGACCCACAGGGTATCTAAGCAATGCAATCTTTGCAATTTTCAAAATATTTTCCCCTCCCCAAAAATGGCGGCCATTTTGAATTTTCGAATTTTTGCCAAAAATGGCAAAACACAAATTTGCTTCTATCTCCTTAACCGTGCGAGATAGAGCGATTTCGTCGAAATTTTCGACCCACAGGGTATCTAAGGAATGTAATATTTGCAATTTTCAAAAAATTTTCCCCTCCCCAAAAATGGCGGCCATTTTGAATTTTCGAATTTTTGCCAAAAATGGCAAAACACAAATTTGCTTCTATCTCCTTAACCGTGCGAGATAGAGCGATTTCGTCGAAATTTTCGACCCACAGGGTATCTAAGGAATGCAATCTTTGCAATTTTCCCAAAATTTTCCCCTCCCCAAAAATGGCGGCCATTTTGAATTTTCGAATTTTTGGCAAAAATGGCAAAACACAAATTTGCTTCTATCTCCTTAACCGTGCGAGATAGAGCGATTTCGTCGAAATTTTCGACCCACAGGGTATCTAAGGAATGTAATATTTGCAATTTTCAAAAAAATTTCCCCTCCCCAAAAATGGCGGCCATTTTGAATTTTCGAATTTTTGCCAAAAATGGCAAAACACAAATTTGCTTCTATCTCCTTAACCGTGCGAGATAGAGCGATTTCGGCAAAATTTTCGACCCACAGGGGATCTAAGGAATGCAATCTTTGCAATTTTCAAAAAATTTTCCCCTCCCCAAAAATGGCGGCCATTTTGAATTTTCGAATTTTTGCCAAAAATGGCAAAACACTAATTTGCTTCTATCTCCTTAACTGTGCGAGATAGAGCGATTTCGGCAAAATTTTCGACGCACAGGGTATCTAAGCAATGCAATCTTTGCAATTTTCAAAATATTTTCCCCTCCCCAAAAATGGCGGCCATTTTGAATTTTCGAATTTTTGCCAAAAATGGCAAAACACAAATTTGCTTCTATCTCCTTAACCGTGCGAGATAGAGCGATTTCGTCGAAATTTTCGACCCACAGGGTATCTAAGGAATGTAATATTTGCAATTTTCCAAAAATTTTCCCCTCCCCAAAAATGGCGGCCATTTTGAATTTTCGAATTTTTGCCAAAAATGGCAAAACACAAATTTGCTTCTATCTCCTTAACCGTGCGAGATAGAGCGATTTCGTCGAAATTTTCGACCCACAGGGTATCTAAGGAATGTAATATTTGCAATTTTCAAAAAATTTTCCCCTCCCCAAAAATGGCGGCCATTTTGAATTTTCGAATTTTTGCCAAAAATGGCAAAACACAAATTTGCTTCTATCTCCTTAACCGTGCGAGATAGAGCGATTTCGTCGAAATTTTCGACCCACAGGGTATCTAAGGAATGTAATATTTGCAATTTTCAAAAAAATTTCCCCTCCCCAAAAATGGCGGCCATTTTGAATTTTCGAATTTTTGCCAAAAATGGCAAAACACAAATTTGCTTCTATCTCCTTAACCGTGCGAGATAGAGCGATTTCGGCAAAATTTTCGACCCACAGGGGATCTAAGGAATGCAATCTTTGCAATTTTCCAAAAATTTTCCCCTCCCCAAAAATGGCGGCCATTTTGAATTTTCGAATTTTTGCCAAAAATGGCAAAACACTAATTTGCTTCTATCTCCTTAACCGTGCGAGATAGAGCGATTTCGGCAAAATTTTCGACACACAGGGTATCTAAGCAATGCAATCTTTGCAATTTTCAAAATATTTTCCCCTCCCCAAAAATGGCGGCCATTTTGAATTTTCGAATTTTTGCCAAAAATGGCAAAACACAATTTGCTTCTATCTCCTTAACCGTGCGAGATAGAGCGATTTCGTCGAAATTTTCGACCCACAGGGTATCTAAGGAATGTAATATTTGCAATTTTCAAAAAATTTTCCCCTCCCCAAAAATGGCGGCCATTTTGAATTTTCGAATTTTTGCCAAAAATGGCAAAACACAAATTTGCTTCTATCTCCTTAACCGTGCGAGATAGAGCGATTTCGTCGAAATTTTCGACCCACAGGGTATCTAAGGAATGCAATCTTTGCAATTTTCCAAAAATTTTCCCCTCCCCAAAAATGGCGGCCATTTTGAATTTTCGAATTTTTGCCAAAAATGGCAAAACACAAATTTGCTTCTATCTCCTTAACCGTGCGAGATAGAGCGATTTCGTCGAAATTTTCGACCCACAGGGTATCTAAGGAATGTAATATTTGCAATTTTCAAAAAAATTTTCCCCTCCCCAAAAATGGCGGCCATTTTGAATTTTCGAATTTTTGCCAAAAATGGCAAAACACAAATTTGCTTCTATCTCCTTAACCGTGCGAGATAGAGCGATTTCGTCGAAATTTTCGACCCACAGGGTATCTAAGGAATGTAATATTTGCAATTTTCCAAAAATTTTCCCCTCCCCAAAAATGGCGGCCATTTTGAATTTTCGAATTTTTGCCAAAAATGGCAAAACACAAATTTGCTTCTATCTCCTTAACCGTGCGAGATAGAGCGATTTCGTCGAAATTTTCGACCCACAGGGTATCTAAGGAATGTAATATTTGCAATTTTCAAAAAAATTTCCCCTCCCCAAAAATGGCGGCCATTTTGAATTTTCGAATTTTTGCCAAAAATGGCAAAACACAAATTTGCTTCTATCTCCTTAACCGTGCGAGATAGAGCGATTTCGTCGAAATTTTCGACCCACAGGGTATCTAAGGAATGCAATCTTTGCAATTTTCAAAAAATTTTCCCCTCCCCAAAAATGGCGACCATTTTGAATTTTCGAATTTTTGCCCAAAATGGCAAAACACAAATTTGCTTCTATCTCCTTAACCGTGCGAGATAGAGCGATTTCGTCGAAATTTTCGACCCACAGGGTATCTAAGGAATGCAATCTTTGCAATTTTCCAAAAATTTTCCCCTCCCCAAAAATGGCGGCCATTTTGAATTTTCGAATTTTTGCCAAAAATGGCAAAACACAAATTTGCTTCTATCTCCTTAACCGTGCGAGATAGAGCGATTTCGTCGAAATTTTCGACCGACAGGGTATCTAAGGAATGCAATCTTTGCAATTTTCCAAAAATTTTCCCCTCCCCAAAAATGGCGGCCATTTTGAATTTTCGAATTTTTGCAAAAAATGGCAAAACACAAATTTGCTTCTATCTCCTTAACCGTGCCAGATAGAGCGATTTCGTCGAAATTTTCGACCCACAGGGTATCTAAGGAATGTAATATTTGCAATTTTCAAAAAATTTTCCCCTCCCCAAAAATGGCAGCCCTTTTGAATTTTCGAATTTTTGCCCAACATGGAAAAACACAAACTGGCCTTAACCCTGCAAAATAGAGTTATTTTGTTGAAATTTTCGACCCATAGGGTATCTAAGAAATGTACTCTTGGCAATTTTCAAAAAAATTTCCTTTTCCCAATAATGGCGGCCATTTTGAATTTTCAAATTTTTGCCAAAAATAGAAAAACAGGAATTGGCTTCTATCTTCTTAACCGTGCAAGATAGAGTGATTTCGTCAAAATTTTCAACCCAACCAATGCAAAAAGGCATGAAGCGGAAATAAATTACATCTACACTATCAAATATTTAAGCATCATTGATATATTTTACAAATGAAACAGGGTCTTGTAAGACTACTGTACAATTTGGGCAAAAGGTTCATGGGTGGACATTACACATGATAATGTGTGTTCTTCTATGCTATCCTGTTTCTATTCGCATCTACTATCAACAGGGCGGCCTATTTCTAGTTTAATTATTCTATCCATCCTACTGGACATGGATATTATTTTGCCTTTCCCTCTGAATCACCCTTCATTGCTGCTCATTTACAGGTACAGTTTTTACGTATCTCAGCTAAATTTGGTGTGGAGGTTTAATGACATGAGTTTGTGTGTGATTGCTTTCTTGGCAATATCTGGCAACAAGTGTTGCCGTGGCAACACTTTTTCATGTTTCTTTGGCTTTAATATCATTTTTGGGGTTCTTTACATTCCAAACCCCTGCATGGATTTGGGCTGATTAGCTTTTAAACGATAACTGGCAACAAGTGTTGCCATGGCAACACTTTTTTCTGTTTCTTGGACTTGCTTTCCATACTCCTGCACAGACTTGCGCTGATTAGCTTTTCGGCACACCTGGAAACAAGTGTAGCCATGACAACACTTTTTTATGTCAGCTGACTTGTCAGTCAGCTGACATATCGGCATCACTCTGCAGTGTCCGCATCCGCGTGAACAACTTCTCCTCCAAAACTACAAGGCCTAGAGTCATGCTGTTTTTTTAAAAAGATACCTTATCTATCGAGGATGAAAAATTGTTCAAGGCATGCAAGTCTGTCTGTTTGCTAGAGCCATTACAAGGTAGGTACCCCCACCAAATGTGTGAAAATTTCAACACTTTATCACAATTTTCTCAATGACTATTGCGGGGATTTGTCTCATTTCTTGCATATATGTACTGGGCCACAAGTACATTCCCTTGTGTGAGTATCAGACCTGGATCTGTCTGACTTTTTTTATGAATTTTTAAAATAATTTTTAATGCATTAAACTTCTTGAAATAATGCACTAAATCACTTATTTTCTCATTGATTATTACAGGGATTTCTCTCATTTCTTGCATATATGTACTACGCCACAATTAGATTCCCTTGTGTGAATATCAGGCCTGGATCTTTTTAGGCGGGTTGCGTGTAACCAACCCGCCTATTAGATTGATGTGTCCGTCTGTCTGTCTGTCCGTCTGTCCGTCCACATTTTTCGTTTCCGGACTCTAACTTTAAAACGGTTTGACCAATCAAATTCAAACTTCACAGGGAGATAGATCACCATCATAGCTAGGGTCCTTTCGAAATTGGTGAAATTCTGTGTGTTCGTTTGTCCGTTTTTCGTCCGTTTGTCTGTCCATCCATCTGTTTGTCCACATTTTCGTTTCCGGACTCTAACTTTAAAACGGTTTGACCAATCAAATTCAAACTTCACAGGGAGATAGATCACCATCATAGCTAGGTTCCTTTCGAAATTGGTGAAATTCCGTGTGTTCGTTTGTCCGTTTTTCGTCCGTTTGTCTGTCCATCCATCTGTTTGTCCACATTTTCGTTTCCGGACTCTAACTTTAAAACGGTTTGACCAATCAAATTCAAACTTCACAGGGAGATAGATCACCATCATAGCTAGGTTCCTTTCGAAATTGGTGAAATTCCGTCTGTTTGTTTGTCCGTTTTTCCGTCCGTTTCTTCGTTTTTGTCCGTTTTTCTGTCCATCCATCTGTCCGTCCACATTTTTGTTTCCGGACTCTAACTCGAAAACGGTTACTCCAATCTAATTCAAACTTCACAGGGACATACATCACCATCATAGCTAGGTTCCTTTCGAAATTGGTGTAAATCCGTCCGTTCATTTGTCTTGTTTTTCTGTCCATTTGTTCGTTTTTAGGCGGGTTGCATGTAACCAACCCGCCTATTAGATTGATGTGTCCGACGTCCGTCTGTCCGTCCACATTTTCCATTTCCGGACTCTAACTTGAAAACGGTTTGACCAATCAAATTCAAACTTGACAGGGACATAGATCAACATGATAGCTAGGTTCCTTTCGATATTGGTGAAATTCTGTCTGTTCGTTTGTCCGTTTTTCGTCCGTATGTCTGTCCATCCGTCTGTTTGTCCACATTTTCGTTTCCGGACTCTAACTTGAAAACGGTTTGACCAATCGAATTCAAACTTGATAGGGAGATAGATCTCCATCATATGTAGGTTCCTTTCGATATTGGTGAAATTCCGTCCATTCATTTGTCTGTTTTTCGTCCGTTTGTCCATCCATCTGTTTGTCTACATTTTCATTTCCGGACTCTAACTCGAAAATGGTTTGACCAATCGGATTCAAACTTGATAGGGAGATAGATCTCCATCATAGCTAGGTTCCTTTCGAAATTGGTGAAATTGCGTCTGTTCGTTTGTCTGTTTTTCGTCCATTTGTCTGTCCATCTGTCTGTCCGTCCACATTTATCCTGTACATATGGTAAATAATACTATGACTTACATTTATTTTAATAAATTATCTTTTGTGATTAGGTGCCATGCAATATTATGGTACATTTTGTTAGTATATGCTATAGCCAAATTTCCCAAGTTCTCACTAAAATAATTTCACCAAATTTTTTGTTATTACCGTTTCATAGTTTTTACTCTTTACTTTATTATTTACAAACAGAAACCTTACAACTAGATCATCTGTGGATATTTCAATTTCTGGTGAAAATAAGTGGTAAATTAATGGTCTTCATTTACTTAGTTTTAGTTCTATATTTATTATAGTATAGATACAATAATGTAACTTAGATTAGAAGTATTACATTTCTTAGCACGTCGAACACATTTACCTTAAGTGGGTAACCTAACATTTCTTTCCTTGTTCCTAAATTTAATGAGAGCAGTTGCTAACCTTGTTTCCTGCGTGCGCAACCCGCCTTTTGGGGCACCTCTGACCCTCTTGTTAAATTATTTTTTTATGAATTATGTCCACCCCACTGGGGGGTGGATATATTATTTTTGCTTTTTCCGCCATCCATTGTCCGATGTCCGGCGTCACGCATGGTTTCCGCTCATTTAAAGGAAAAGTATTAGAGCTATTGTCACCAAATTTGGTATGCAGGCTTATTGGGTCAGTAGCTTGCTTGGGATTGCTTTTGGCTGTTGTACCTCTTTTGCTTACTGAGTAATACTTAAGTACAGCTATTTTCAGTACCCATTGGTTTCCGTGCATTTAAGCCAAAATAATTAAAGATATTTTACTACAATTTTGAATACAAGATTGTTATGTCCATAGCTCGCTTGGTATTGCATTTGGGACTGATAGCTTTGTCAGTACATGAGTAATAGCCATTTAGGTACTTCATTGTGTATTTTCAGTACTACTTTTGAGTAATTTGCTAATATCTCAGAAACCGTAAGAGATAGAGCGATTTCGACAGAATTTTTGACCCACAGGGTATCTAAGGAATGCAATCTATGCAATTTTCCAAAAATTTTCCCCTCCCCAAAAATGGCGGCCATTTTGAATTTTCGAATTTTTGCCAAAAATGGCAAAACACAAATTTGCTTCTATCTCCTTAACCGTGCGAGATAGAGCGATTTCGTCGAAATTTTCAACCCACAGGGTATCTAAGGAATGTAATATTTGCAATTTTCAAAACATTTTCCCCTCCCCAAAAATGGCGGCCATTTTGAATTTTCGAATTTTTGCCAAAAATGGCAAAACACAAATTTGCTTCTATCTCCTTAACCGTGCGAGATAGAGCGATTTCGTCGAAATTTTCAACCCACAGGGTATCTAAGGAGTGTACTCTTTGCAATTTTCCAAAAAAATTTCCCCTCCCCAAAAATGGCGGCCATTTTGAATTTTCGAATTTTTGCCAAAAATGGCAAAACACAAATTTGCTTCTATCTCCTTAACCGTGCGAGATAGAGCGATTTCGTCGAAATTTTCAACCCACAGGGTATCTAAGGAGTGTAATATGTGCAATTTTCAAAAAATTTTCCCCTCCCCAAAAATGGCGGCCATTTTGAATTTTTCGAATTTTTGCCAAAAATGGCAAAACACAAATTTGCTTCTATCTCCTTAACCATGCGAGATAGAGTGATTTCGTCGAAATTTTCGACCCACAGGGTAACTAAGGAATGCAATCTGCAATTTTCCAAAAATTTTCCCCTCCCCAAAAATGGCGGCCATTTTGAATTTTCGAATTTTTGCCAAAAATGGCAAAACACAAATTTGCTTCTATCTCCTTAACCGTGCCAGATAGAGTGATTTCGTCGAAATTTTCGACCCACAGGGTATCTAAGGAATGCAATCTTTGCAATTTTAAAAAAATTTTCCCCTCTCCAAAAATGGCGGCCATTTTGAATTTTCGAATTTTTGCCAAAAATGGCAAAACACAAATTTGCTTCTATCTCCTTAACCGTGCGAGATAGAGCGATTTCGTCGAAATTTTCAACCCACAGGGTATCTAAGGAGTGTACTCTTTGCAATTTTCCAAAAAAATTTCCCCTCCCCAAAAATGGCGGCCATTTTGAATTTTCGAATTTTTGCCAAAAATGGCAAAACACAAATTTGCTTCTATCTCCTTAACCGTGAGAGATAGAGCGATTTCGTCGAAATTTTCGACCCACAGGGTATCTAAGGAGTGTAATATTTGCAATTTTCAAAAAATTTTCCCCTCCCCAAAAATGGCGGCCATTTTGAATTTTTGAATTTTTGCCAAAAATGGCAAAACACAAATTTGCTTCTATCTCCTTAACCGTGCGAGATAGAGTGATTTCGTCGAAATTTTCGACCCACAGGGTAACTAAGGAATGCAATCTGCAATTTTCCAAAAATTTTCCCCTCCCCAAAAATGGCGGCCATTTTGAATTTTCGAATTTTTGCCAAAAATGGCAAAACACAAATTTGCTTCTATCTCCTTAACCGTGCCAGATAGAGTGATTTCGTCGAAATTTTCGACCCACAGGGTATCTAAGGAATGCAATCTTTGCAATTTTTAAAAAATTTTCCCCTCTCCAAAAATGGCGGCCATTTTGAATTTTCGAATTTTTGCCAAAAATGGCAAAACACAAATTTGCTTCTATCTCCTTAACCGTGCGAGATAGAGCGATTTCGTCGAAATTTTCAACCCACAGGGTATCTAACGAGTGTACTCTTTGCAATTTTCCAAAAAAATTTCCCCTCCCCAAAAATGGCGGCCATTTTGAATTTTCGAATTTTTGCCAAAAATGGCAAAACACAGATTTGCTTCTATCTCCTTAACCGTGAGAGATAGAGCGATTTCGTCGAAATTTTCGACCCACAGGGTATCTAAGGAGTGTAATATTTGCAATTTTCAAAAAATTTTCCCCTCCCCAAAAATGGCGGCCATTTTGAATTTTTGAATTTTTGCCAAAAATGGCAAAACACAAATTTGCTTCTATCTCCTTAACCGTGCGAGATAGAGTGATTTCGTCGAAATTTTCGACCCGCAGGGTATCTAAGGAATGCAATCTTTGCAATTTTCCAAAAATTTTCCCCTCCCCAAAAATGGCGGTCATTTTGAATTTTCGAATTTTTGCCAAAAATCGCAAAACACAAATTTGCTTCTATCTCCTTAACCGTGCCAGATAGAGCGATTTCGTCAAAATTTTCGACCCACAGGGTATCTGAGCATTGTACTCTTGGTAATTTTTAAAAAATTTTCCCCTCCCCAAAAATGGCGGCCATTTTGAATTTTCGAATTTTTGCCAAAAATGGCAAAACACTAATTTGCTTCTATCTCCTTAACCGTGCGAGATAGAGCGATTTCGTCGAAATTTTCGACCCACCGGGTATCTAAGGAATGCAATCTTGGCAATTTTCAAAAAATTTTCCCCTCCCCAAAAATGGCGGCCATTTTGAATTTTCGAAGTTTTGCCAAAAATGGCAAAACACAAATTTCCTTCTATCTCCTTAACCATGCGAGATAGAGCGATTTCGTCAAAATTTTCGACCCACAGGTATTTGAGCATTGTATTCTTGGCAATTTAAAAAAAAATTTCCCCTCCCCTAAAATGGCGGCCATTTTGAATTTTCAAATTTTTGCCAAAAATGGCAAAACACAAATTTGCTTCTATCTCCTTAACCGTGCGAGATAGAGCGATTTCGTCGAAATTTTCGACCCACAGGGTATCTAAGGAGTGTAATATTTGCAATTTTCAAAAAATTTTCCCCTCCCCAAAAATGGCGGCCATTTTGAATTTTCGAATTTTTGCCATAAATGGCAAAACACAAATTTGCTTCTATCTCCTTAACCGTGCGAGATAGAGTGATTTCGTCGAAATTTTCGACCCACAGGGTATCTAAGGAATGCAATCTGCAATTTTCAAAAAATTTTCCCCTCCCCAAAAATGGCGGCCATTTTGAATTTTCGAATTTTTGCCAAAAATGGCAAAACACAAATTTGCTTCTATCTCCTTAACCGTGCCAGATAGAGTGATTTCGTCGAAATTTTCGACCCACAGGGTATCTAAGGAATGCAATCTTTGCAATTTTTAAAAAATTTTCCCCTCTCCAAAAATGGCGGCCATTTTGAATTTTCGAATTTTTGCCAAAAATGGCAAAACACTAATTTGCTTCTATCTCCTTAACCGTGCGAGATAGAGCGATTTCGTCGAAATTTTCGACCCACAGGGTATCTAAGGAATGTAATATTTGCAATTTTCAAAAAATTTTCCCCTCCCCAAAAATGGCGGCCATTTTGAATTTTCGAATTTTTGCCAAAAATGGCAAAACACAAATTTGCTTCTATCTCCTTAACCGTGCGAGATAGAGCGATTTCGTCGAAATTTTCGACCCACAGGGTATCGAAGGAGTGTAATATTTGCAATTTTCAAAAAATTTTCCCCTCCCCAAAAATGGCGGCCATTTTGAATTTTCGAATTTTTGCCAAAAATGGCAAAACACAAATTTGCTTCTATCTCCTTAACCGTGCGAGATAGAGTGATTTCGTCGAAATTTTCGACCCACAGGGTAACTAAGGAATGCAATCTGCAATTTTCCAAAAATTTTCCCCTCCCCAAAAATGGCGGCCATTTTGAATTTTCGAATTTTTGCCAAAAATGGCAAAACACTAATTTGCTTCTATCTCCTTAACCGTGCGAGATAGAGCGATTTCGTCGAAATTTTCGACCCACCGGGTATCTAAGGAATGCAATCTTGGCAATTTTCAAAAAATTTTCCCCTCCCCAAAAATGGCGGCCATTTTGAATTTTCGAAGTTTTGCCAAAAATGGCAAAACACAAATTTCCTTCTATCTCCTTAACCATGCGAGATAGAGCGATTTCGTCAAAATTTTCGACCCACAGGTATTTGAGCATTGTATTCTTGGCAATTTAAAAAAAAATTTCCCCTCCCCTAAAATGGCGGCCATTTTGAATTTTCAAATTTTTGCCAAAAATGACAAAACACAAATTTGCTTCTATCTCCTTAACCATGCGAGATAGAGCGATTTCGTCGAAATTTTCAACCCACAGGGTATCTTAAGGAATGTAATCTTTGCAATTTTCAAAAAATTTTCCCCTCCCCAAAAATGGCGGCCATTTTGAATTTTCAAATTTTTGCCAACAATGGCAAAACACAAATTTGCTTCTATCTCCTTAACCATGCGAGATAGAGCGATTTCGTCGAAATTTTTGACCCACAGGGTATCTAAGGAATGTAATCTTTGCAATTTTCAAAAAAATTTTCCCTCCCCAAAAATGGCAGCCATTTTGAATTTTCGAATTTTTGCCCAAAATGGAAAAACACAAACTGGCCTTAACCATGCAAAATAGAGTTTTTTATTGCGTTAATACATCCTATCCAATGGACAATAGCTTATCCGGTCGGCGCAGACCGGCCCGCCAAACGTCAGAAAAAGACGTCCTGTGTCTCCACTAGCAGGTCGGTCCGGAGTACCAGTGCACTCGCCAGATGGCGTGTCGTACTTCCTTCCTGTCTAGACATAGTGACGTCATAGCATCTTTTTCGTTTGGCGCGAACCAGTGCACAGTGGAAAAATTTATATCTGCCAGAATTTGTGTTTTATCAGTGTTTATTGTGAAGAACAATCTTGGATTTGATTTTATTATTATCTTCTGTGTTCCTACTCTACTATGTCGTCTCCTGGCCAGAAGAGAGGGAGTTGTGGTTATGCAATGGCCATTTTCGATGGACATGCATTTTGCGCACGTTGTAGGGAAAAAGGAAAAGGTGAGGAACCTTGTGTGAAGGATAAGGACTCTGTTGACTGTTCTCTGTGTAACTCTTTCACCCCGGAGCAACGTGCCCAGATCTCAACACCGTCTTATAAAATTAAGAAGGAAAAACGGGAGGCTAAACGTGCTGACATTTCCCAACCCACGGATGAACTTATAGACCCTTCAAGCGTTTCAGTTATTGGGGTTGTGGGTGGACCTAGTACTGACAAGTCTCCAGCTCCTCCTGAGAAAAAGACAAAAAAGGACAAACCTTCTGTTAAACCCAAGAAATCTGCTACTGCAACTCTCTCTTCTGCTACAGACGACAAGTTCACAGCCTTAGAGGATAAGTGGTCCGACCGCTTTAACAGGTTAGAGGCATTACTGTTAGCCAAGTCTATGGAACCTGCCTTTTCGTCGGAGGTCAGAGTAGCCCCTACTCATTCTGCACCAACTAATGTGTCTCGGGACTCTGAGCCCTTCTTTCAACCACCTAATCCTTCAGATGACGCTTTTCAGCGCACTGGCCCAGACTCTAGTGCTGCCTTGCAGCCGTCGGCCGGTAAGCTTGTCAGAGACTCTTCACTTCTTGGATCTTCATCATCTGAGCGCACTGGCCCAGACAATGTTGCTTCACAGCAAAAGTCGGCCGGTAAGCTTAAAAGTCAGAGCACTTCTCAAGGGCGCACTGGTCCAGACACCGCTTCTCAGAAGCATAAGTCGACCGGTAAGCCTAGTGCTGGTTGTCACCGACCTACTACAGCTGAGACTTCCAAACAACCGACAACCGACCATCCTCCCTCCGACCGACCTCTTGGCTCCACCGGCTCTGCTTCACCGACCCTTCAGAAGAGCGGAAAGGACAGCATTTCTAGTTTAGATTCAGATACTGATAGTCAAATCTCTGATACCCCTCCGGTGGAACTTTTTGCAGAGGAAGGGGATTTTTCGGAAGATCCAGAATTTGAACAGGAATTACCGACCTCAGAAGAACAGACGTATAGGGAGACCATGCGCGGCATACGATCCTTTATGGGTTGGTCCCATATCCCTGACATGGATAGTTCAAACCCATCTGACGACAACCCTTTCGCTGGACCTAAAGCTCCCCTTCCCAGCAAGGTCTCAGTCCAGATGCCTACGGAAGATTATCTTTGTCACAAGCTATCTAAACTCAATCTCACCATGACGGAGGGATACCCATCCAGAACTACAGAAGCCGGCAGCCTGCCAATGGACCACTTTCTCCGACCTCCCAAGCCGCAAACAAAGTGGTATGGCCTATATTCTGATCAACAATTGGATCCAGCTACTGTCACCAGTTGGAATACAGGCCCGTCTAAATTGAACAATAGTTTTGGTCGTATAGCTAGAAGAGCAGCTTTGGCAGCCACCCCACCGGGTTCCCGTAGAATTTCACAAGATACCCTGCGCCGTTGGGAAAGGACGGCTAGAGAAGCCTCAGTGGTGTGTAACCAGACTGCTAGTTTTAACAGGTGTTTGTTTAAAGTTCAGGGAGAAATGAATGCACATTTGAAAGTTATCAGACATGAAAACAAGGGCAAAGTGTCAAATAAGTTATCTGAAGCGGCTGAGGAACTTCAATTCCTTATGGAATTTAATTCCAGTATTACACAGGCGGCCGCGAAGGCCATGGAGCATTTAACAGACTTTGTTTTTCTTACCATGGGGAATATTACCTTGACCCGTAGAGACTCTTACCTTAGCCATCTGAAGAATGGTATCAAGCCCGACACCTTCGCAGCTCTCAGAACAGGCCCCTTGCACATTGCCACTCTGTTTGCAGAGCCTGTGGTTAAGAAAGCGGAAGAGGAGATTGCTCTGTATGACAGCAAGAGTCATCCTGCACCTACTAATACTGCACGGGCTAAGAACCGTTATCACCCATATGAGAAGAGTGATAGGAAGCAAGAGGGCCGGTCGGAAGGGAAGCAGGACAGGCCAGCCTGGAAGAACATTAACCGTCGACAATTCAAAAGAGGCAGAGGCAAGGCCTCTAGTTTTTCATCCCGACCTGCACGTGGTCAGCAGCAATATAAATGACAGTTATTGTTTAAACAGGGTTTCCAGTCAGCTGCTGACCCAGAACTCTTTCACAGACCAGACAATGAACAATTCCTTAAGTTCAAATGTAAAATATCATGTTGTACAAAATGTTCCTTCTGCACCCGGGCTTCCGCAAAGGAAAGGTTTAAGTCCCGGAGTGTCAGACTGTCACCAAACAAAATCTCAATTAAAATCTGTGAAAAGTGCTTCTTGTGTCACTCAATTGTTGTTTGCCAATCCTGTCTCAAATGCCCCAAATGCTGTTCCCTATCTGCCTGTAGGGGCCCGTCTTCAAAAATTTTGGAAAAGTTGGTTGAAACTGGGTGCCGGCCCGAAAGTAGTTCAAATCTTAAAAGAGGGCTACACCCTCCCCTTCCGGGTCCGGCCAAAACTCACAAGGTCTCCGACTGTCATAAGGTGCTATGTCAATCCCCAGAGGAACAGCTACCTACTGGAGGCATTACATCAGCTTATAGACAAAAATGCAGTAGAACAGGTCATAAACAAAACATCTCTGAGCTTTTTCAACAGACTTTTCCTAGTCCCAAAACCAAACAACAAGTGGCGTCCTATTTTAGACCTCAGCCATCTAAACCCATTTCTCAAGACGGAGAAATTCAAGATGGAGACGCCAGAAACCATCAGGACATCCCTCCAAGGAGGGGAGTGGGTAACCTCTATAGATTTCAAAGACGCCTACTTCCACATCCCAATACAAGAACAATCCAGGAAGTATCTGAGGTTTCATGTCCAGGGGCAAACATACCAGTTCAAAGCCTTACCTTTCGGCCTGTCCACAGCACCCTTAGAGTTCACTGTAATAGCAAAGGAGGTAAAGCTGATGGCCACCTGCCAGGGTATAAGGATCCACCAATACCTAGACGATTGGTTGGTCCGGGCTGGATCCCACCAACTCTGTCTCCGGCATACCCAGCATCTAGTGAAGATATGTCAAGATTTAGGTTGGCTAGTAAATTTGGACAAGTCGGAGCTGGAACCCAAGCAAATCTTCGACTTTGTAGGCTACCAGTTCGACCTCAAGGTCGGTCGGGTCCGGCCGACTCCGGACCGGTGGCAAAGCCTTCAAGGAAAGATTCTAGAGATATTAGACCAACCGACCTGTCCGGTCCGGCAGTTCATGTCCCTCATTGGCCTGTTAACGGCCACAGAGAAGCAAGTTCACCTAGGTCGACTACACATGCGACCTATACAGTGGCACCTCAAGAACAATTGGCACGTACCGGAATCACTAGAAAAAGTGATCCCCATCCCCGTATCCTTACACCCTCACCTACAGTGGTGGTTACTGGAAGAAAACGTGCTATCCGGCCAACCTTTACACCCAGTCAGACATGCTCTGCAGCTCTTTACAGACGCATCAAAAGAAGGCTGGGGCGCTCACTTAAACGACCGCACTGCAAGAGGTTGCTGGTCCTTACCAGAAAGCAGACTGCATATCAATTACTTGGAGCTAAAGGCAGTTCTTCTTGCTCTCAAAGAGTTCACAGATCTCTGTACCGGTCAAATAGTACTTGTGGCAACAGACAACACCACAGTAGTTTCCTACATAAACAAAGAAGGAGGCATGAGATCAGGCCCCCTGTGTGCCCTTCTCTGGAGAATCCTGACCTGGTGTTCCCAGCGGCAGGTAACCTTAAAAGCCCGTCACATTCCAGGCCGGCTAAATGTAATAGCGGACAAGCTATCCCGTCTGGGTCAGACCATTCAGACAGAGTGGTCCCTTCTGACCGAAGTGTTTCAGACCTTATGCCAAAGGTGGCACCGACCTCAGATAGACCTATTCGCTACGAGGTTCAACCACAAGCTGCCCCAGTTTGTATCTCCAGTACCGGACTCCCTAGCGGTAGCAGTGGATGCCCTCACTCTGTCATGGGAGGACCTGGATGCCTATGCCTTCCCGCCAACAGCCATATTGGGCAAAGTAGTGGAAAAGTTAATACACTCCCCGTGCAAGAGAATCATTCTGATTGCCCCGGGTTGGCCCAACATGGCTTGGTTTTGGGACTTGGTGAACATGTCCAGCCAAGTTCCCATCTGTCTGCCCATCCAGCCAAACCTGTTAACTCAACCCTTCAATCAGATCCCTCACAGGAATCTGACAAATCTGAACCTGCATGCATGGCTCCTAGAGCCACAGCAATTAAACAACAGGGCTTCTCTGAGGCAGTGGCAGAGAGGATTGAGGCTCCTCAAAGAAGGTCAACCAGTCTATGAGGCGAAGTGGGCCGTTTTTACAAAGTGGTGCATCGCTAATCAGGTGGACTTCAGATCTCCACCTGTGAAGTCAGTCGCTGACTTTCTACTGTACCTCTTTGAGGACAAGAATTTACAGCCCAGCACCATTGATGGATACAGATCTGCTATCGCTGATAAACTGGGTAGTACAACAGTCAATATTAGCAAAGATGAGAATCTCACCCGTCTCCTGGAAAGTTTTCACAGAGACAGACCCAAGGGAAGGAGGGGAATCCCCTCCTGGAACCTTTCCCTGGTACTACACCAGTTGACAAAGGCCCCCTTTGAACCTCTTAGGGACGCATCCCTGAAACATTTGACTCTCAAGACGGTTTTCCTTTTGGCCCTGGGTTCGGGCAAAAGAAGAAGTGAGATTCATGCATGGCAGCACAAAAACATCAGACATCAAACCGATTGGTCCAAGGTGTCTCTATATCCATCACCCAGTTTTCTCTCCAAGAACCAGCTGGCTAGGGAAGGTCCAGAGAGCGTAGCCCCAGTGGTCATACCAGCCCTGGCTCCTACTCTGGACAGATCCCTCAAGTCGGATAGGTCTCTTTGTCCAGTCAGAGCTTTACGTTACTACTTGGACAGGACTTCCGATACTAGGCAGGGCAAAGATTTGGTCTTTGTCTCTTTCAAGAAAGGTTTCGACAAGGACATTTCACCTGCCACAATCTCGTCATGGATCAAACAGACTGTGATCCTATGCTACGAGCTCTCTGATCATCATGCTCACACCTTACACCAAGTTAAGGTTCATGATATCAGAGCCTTTGCTGCTTCTAAGGCCTTCCAGTCGGGAGTCTCCTTGGAGCAGATCCTATCAGCCTGCCACTGGAAATCCCATAATACCTTCACTCAATTCTACTTGAAGGATGTGGCGTGGGCTGATTCAGAGCTCTTCCATCTTGGTCCAGTCGTGGCTGCCCAACAGATCCACCAACAGACTGGTACCTAGAGGAGATCAGAGCCTATGTAAATAGTTGTACATATTATATATATAGCACATATATTTAAGTAAAAAAAAAAAAAAAAAAAAAGAAAATCTCACGTACTTCCTCCGGGAGAATTGGATTTATGGGACCGAACTCATCCCTCTCTTCCCCTACCTCAGAGCAGGTATGATAGAAAAAAGAAAGGGGGGGGGGGGGGGACAAGGTCGACTCTGACGGTTCCATTCTGGTTAACCGGATGATGATATTCGACCATAGCCTTATGGGTTTTGACCTCAATATCTACCCAGGCTTTAAGAAAGAATCTTCATTATCCCTAACAAGAGTTCACGCAAATCCCTAGTAACTTACCCGCCGACCAAGCGGTAGTTATTCAGCTATTGTCCATTGGATAGGATGTATTAACGCAATAAAATTGCAAATTTAATAAGTAAATTAAATTTTTATAAGTTAATACCCTATCCAATGGACACACAAGACCCTCCCACCGACCCCGCTCTCAATTACTAGGGGCCTAATAAGTTTAGACAACAAAAAAGATGCTATGACGTCACTATGTCTAGACAGGAAGGAAGTACGACACGCCATCTGGCGAGTGCACTGGTACTCCGGACCGACCTGCTAGTGGAGACACAGGACGTCTTTTTCTGACGTTTGGCGGGCCGGTCTGCGCCGACCGGATAAGCTATTGTCCATTGGATAGGGTATTAACTTATAAAAATTTAATTTACTTATTAAATTTGCAAATTTCGTTGAAATTTTCGACCCATAGGGTATCTAAGAAATGTACTCTTGGCAATTTTCAAAAAAATTTCCTTTTCCCAAAAAATGGCGGCCATTTTGAATTTTCAAATTTTTGCCAAAAATAGAAAAACAGGAATTTGCTTCTATCTTCTTAACCGTGCAAGATAGAGTGATTTCGTCAAAATTTTCAACCCAACCAATGCAAAAAGGCATGAAGCTGAAATAATTTACATCTACACTAACAAATATTTAAGCATCATTGATATATTTTACAAATGAAACAGGGTCTTGTAAGACTACTGTACAATTTGGGCAAAAGGTTCATGGGTGGACATTACACATGATAATGTGTGTTCTTCTATGCTATCCTGTTTCTATTCACATCTACTATCAACAGGGCGGCCTATTTCTAGTTTTTAAAATAATTTTTAATGCATTAAAATTCATGAAATCATGCACTAAATCGCCTATAACTTGAAAACTATTGCATTTAGAGCATTTTGTATAAATATGTTATTCAGCTACTTTTTCCATAGCTACAACATGGTGGGTAAATTGGGTGTCTATTCCAATAGCTAAGTGAGTAATAGCTACTTTCTGACTTTTCAGTAACTTCCATCATGAGTAAAATCACTTGTAACTCCAAAACTATTGCATTTAGAGAATTTTGTATAAATATGTTATTCAGCTACTTTTGGGTCAGCTATAACATAGTAAAATTACAGACCTGTATGTCATGGCATAGCCAAGCAAGAGCTACTTTCAGGTTCTCACTGTTCAGTAAATCAGATGCAACTGGGAAAACTATTGAATTTCGAGTATTCTGTTTAAATATGTTGTTCATGTACTTATGGGTCAGCTATAACATAGTGAAATTGTAGACCTGTAGCTCATTGCGTAGATGAGCAATAGCTATTTTTAGATTTTCACTGTTCAGTTAATCGGTTGTAACTTGAAAACTATTGCATTGACAGTATTTTGTTTAAATAAGTTATTAACCTACTTTTGGGTCAGCTATAAAATAGAAAAATCACAGACCTTTAGCTCCTTGCATAGCTGAGTAATAGCTACTTTCAGGTTCTCACTGTTGAGTTAATCAGTTGTAACTTGAAAACTATTTCATTTACAGCATTTCTTTAAATGTGTTATTTACCTACTTTTGCATGAGCTATACCATATTAAAATTGCAGCCCTTTAACTGATTGCATAGCTGAGCAAAAGCTACTTTGAGATTCTCACTGTTGAGCAAAGCAGTTGTAACTCAAAAACTATTGCATTTGCAGTATTTTTATTAAATAATTATCATGATTTTAACCTACTTTTTACACCTAAACAGTTACTTTATTACTTTTCTTCTGAATACCATTTGCAGGGCACAACTTTTGTGCCTTTTTCTTCTGTCACTTCTACTCTAAAATTCAAAACATAGTCAGCTGACACAGAGCCCGTTCACGGGCACTGATTGCTTGTTTTCTTTTGTTTGGACTTAGAAATATTTTTATGGGTTCCTTGTTTTCCATACCCCTACACAGATTGGAGCTGATTAGTTTTTCGGCAACACCTGGCAACAAGTGTTGCCATGGCCACACTTTTTTCTGTTTTTTAGACTTATATTTCTGTGGATTTTTTGCATTCCAAACACCTGCATGAATAGAAGCTGGTTAGCTTTTCAGCAATATCAGGCAGCTAGTGTTGCCATGGCAGCACTTTTTCTGTTTCTACATTGTGGATATAAAACCTCCTGAAGAAGACTTGTACGGTAAAGTGACCTAACACTCCACAAGATTAGACAATGATCTTGCTTGTTTGCTCTCCCACAAAATGGTGGTGGACAAATATAAGTCCTTCTTTTCTCCATGAAAAGTGGAGGCAGGCAAGACAGGACATCTTGCACAATGCATTAATTTGTAGGGTCATATGACTAGCAGTTATATTTTTCAACAAGGTGGGGCTTTACCATGACTCAATCCTTGTGAAAGATGGTCTGGATCTGCAAAAATACTGCACGTCAGCCAACTATTTTTGTCTATCCAGCATAATTTATGTCTTTTCGAATTTCATCCGCTTCAGTCTTTAACCAAAGCTGGTGACACAGTACAATTCTACTGAATTATTGTTGTATAATCAGTATGAAATTAACTCCAATATTAGAACAACCTAAAGTGTGACCAAAGAAATTAAAAGTGTGACCAAAAAGTGTTCATATGACATCCACTTACCAGTCTAGGAACAGAGGAAATATAATCGGTACTGTTATTGCGTTAATATATTTTTTCCCCAGCAGACTAATGCCATAGGTCCGGCTTGTCCCCTTTCTCTTGTTTTTCAGATTTATCCTTATTTTGGTCTTTGCGAAATTTTACACTGCAACAGAAGGTCAAAAAGATCCTTTGTCCACTAAAAACCCTCTAGGGCACAAACTATGTAGCTTATTTGGCTAAATTTGTACCTGAGAACACATTAATAAATTTTTGATTCCACGGACGAAAGTGGGGGATACTTAGGATTCAGTACGGTCACGCCGCCGCAGAGATTTCCTTTTGGATGCGATAACTTAAAAAATATTTTATTTAAACCTTTCAGATTTGGTATGTGGGTTTATATGGGCAATGCTACAAACGCTATTGTTTTGTGACCTTGACCTTCAATTTCAAGGTCACTGGTGGCCTCTTAAAGGTCAAATTTTGGCCATTTTTTCACATTTTGGCCCAGTTCTCATGTACAGAAAGTTAGATCATCCTATGGCTGGTATATATAATACATATATATGTCCTCTGTAAGCATGCAGAAATTTGATCTTGAAGTTCTTCATTGAAGGTCATCCACAGACCGCCAAAGTACCTGACCGAGGGTCATTTTTGGCAAATTTGGAGATATTTTCACACTTAATGCTGACTACATTGCATGGAAACTATTGAAAATGGCTTTGGAGGTTGAGTACATGATGGAGTACCAGCATCCAGGCTTACTGGTTACAGATCTTCATTTAAGGTCATCCACTGACCGCGAAAGTACCTGACCGAGGGTCATTTTTGGCCCTCTATTTCTTTGTTTGTTTGTGAACAAGATAACTCAAAAACTGACAGATGGATTTTGATAAAATTTTCAGGATATGTCTGAAAAGGTAAAAGGATGAAATGGTTGAATTTTGGAAGTGATCCGGATCACTATATGGATCTTCTGGATCCATGAAATGTAATTTTTAAAAACAGATACCTCAAAAAGTTATGGATGGATTGTGATGACATTTTCAGCAAATGACCTAAATGGTACAAGAAACAAGTGATTACATTTTTGGAGTGATCTGGATCATCTGGATCCAGGCTGCAACAGAATTTTAGGATGAATTTTGATGATATTTTTAGGATATGTTACAAATGGTAAAAGGAAGAAGTGGTAAAAGGAAGAAATGGTTCAATTTTGCGAGTGATCTGGACCACTATCTGGATCTTCTGGATCCATGAAATATAATTTTTAAAGACAAATAGCTCAAAAAGTCATGGGTGGATTTTGATGAAATTTTCAGGAAATGTCCTAAATGGGACAAGGAACAAGTGATTAGATTTTGGGAGTGATCTGGATCATCTGGATCCAGGCTGTCAGATGTGTTTGTGTACAAGATAAATCAAAAACTTATGGACGGATTTTGATGAAATTTTCAGAATATGTCTGAAAAGGTAAAAGGATGAAATGATTGAATTTTGAAAGTGATCCGGATCACTATATGGATCTTCTGGATCCATGAAATGTAATTTTTAAAGACAGATACCTCAAAAAGTTATGGATGGATTGTGATGACATTTTCAGCAAATGACCTAAATGGTGCGAGGAACAAGTGATTAGATTTTGGGAGTGATCTGGATCATCTGGATCCAGGCTGCCAGATGTGTTTGTGTACAATGTAGCTGAAAAACTTATGGACGGATTTTGATGAAATTTTCGGGATATGTCTGAAAAGGTAAACGGATGAAATGGCTGAATTTTGGAAGTGATCCGGATCACTATATGGATCTTCTGGATCCATGAAATGTAATATTTAAAGACAGATACCTCAAACAGTTATGGATGGATTCTGATGACATTTTCAGCAAATGACCTAAATGGTACAAGGAACAAGTGATTACATTTTTGGAGTGATCTGGATCATCTGGATCCAGGCTGCAACAGAATTTTAGGATGAATTTTGATGATATTTTTAGGATATGTTACAAATGGTAAAAGGAAGAAGTGGTAAAAGGAAGAAATGATTCAATTTTGCGAGTGATCTGGACCACTATCTGGATCTTCTGGATCCATGAAATATAATTTTAAAGACAAATAGCTCAAAAAGTCATGGGTGGATTTTTATGAAATTTTCAGGAAATGTCCTAAATGGGACAAGGAACAAGTGATTAGATTTTGGGAGTGATCTGGATCATCTGGATCCAGGCTGCCAGATGTGTTTATGTACAAGATAAATCAAAAACTTATGGACGGATTTTGATGAAATTTTCAGGATATGTCTGAAAAGGTAAAAGGATGAAATGATTGAATTTTGGAAGTGATCCGGATCACTATATGGATCTTCTGGATCCATGAAATGTAATTTTTAAAGACAGATACCGCAAAAAGTTATGGATGGATTGTTTCAGCAAATGGCCTAAATGGTACAAGGAACAAGTGATTAAATTTTTGGAGTGATCTGGATCACTGTCTGGATCATCTGGATCCAGGCTGCCACATAATCTTGGGATGGACTTTGATATTTTTAGGATATGTTACAAATGGTAAAAGGAAGAAGTGGTAAAAGGAAGAAATGATTCAATTTTGCGAGTGATCTGGACCACTATCTGGATCTTCTGGATCAAGAAATGTAATTTTTAAAGACAAATAGCTCAAAAAGTCATGGATGGATTTTTATGAAATTTTCAGGAAAGGTCTTAAATGGGACAAAGAACAAGTGATTAGTTTTTGGGAGTAATCTGGATCACTGTCTGGATCATGTGGATCCAGGCTGCCAGATGTGTTTGTGTACAAGATAACTAAAAACTTATGGACGGATTTTGATGAAATTTTCAGAATATGTCTGAAAAGGTAAAAGGATGAAATGATTGAATTTTGGAAGTGATCCGGATCACTATATGGATCTTCTGGATCCATGAAATGTAATTTTTAAAGACAGATATAAGTGAAAGAACTAGTGATTAGCTTTTGGGAGTAATCTGGTACTATGGAGAATCCTATATCACTATATGGATCACTACCATTGTGGATAGACAGTTCAAGAAGACAGGACCCTGTGTCCGGTGCGGGCCCTGAGGTACTATCTGGACCGAACCAAGGACCTAAGAGGTTCCCGGTCCCTCCTTTTCATTTCCTTCAAGAAAGGACATACATCAGTCATCAGACCCGCTACTCTGTCTTCTTGGTTGAAACAAACCATCCTACTTTGTTATAAACAAGCAGACCAGCAAGCCTTGGATTTAGTCCAAGTCAAGGCGCATGACATTCGGGCCTTTGCAGCCTCTAAGGCGTTTTACGGTGGGGTATCGGTGGACCAGATCATGCAAGCCTGTCACTGGAAAGCTCACAACACTTTTACCAATTTTTATCTAAAAGACCTTACTTGGTCGGACAATGACAACAATCTGTATCTGGGACCAGTAGTAGCGGCACAACAGGTCCTAGACCCTTCTCCTCAGTCCAGTCTTCCTCGGAAAGAAAAGAAGGGGGGGGGGGGGGGGGGGCACATCCGCTACAACCAAGTCTTCAGGAGTCTAAGCCCAGGGTCTAGGTATATGTCTACCTCATTAGGGTGTATCCGGTAAGGTCTATCTAATCTTTAAATCATTATAATTGTACATTGTATTAAGGACCTTAAGGTTGTCATTTTAGTCAGTACCCGAGCCTTAAGCTCGGATTCTTTCGTGATCGTCCTTGGGACTGACCCCGTCTGTGTATCTAGGGTACACATCTCCTTCTCGTCAAACACCCTGACAGTTTTTATGTCGTCACTCTGCGGCGTGGGCGTCCGCGTGAACAACTTCTCCTCCAAAACTACAAGGCCTAGAGACGTGCTGTTTTTTTTAAAAGATACCTTATCTATCGAGGATGAAAAATTGTTCAAGGCATGCAAATCTGTCTGTTCGTCTGTTTGCTAGAGACATTACAAGGGGGGTACCCCCACCAAAAGTGTGAAAATTTCAACACTTAATCACAATTTTCTCAGTGACAATTGCAGGGATTTCTCTCATATCTTGCATATATGTACTAGGCCACAGGTAGATTCTCTTGTGTGAGTATGAGATCTGGATCTGTCTTACTTTTTTTTTAATAAATTTTTTTAATAATTTTTAATGCATTAAAATTCATGAAATCATGCACAAAATCATTTATAACTTGAAAAGTGTTGCATTTAGAGCATTTTGTTAAAATATGTTATTCAGCTACTATTTTCATAGCTACAATATGGTGAGTAAGTTGGGTGCCTGTCTCAATAGCTAAGTGAGTAATAGCTACTTTTGGGCTTTTCAGTAACTTCCATCATGAGTAAAATCACTTGTAACTTAAAAACTATTGCATTTAGAGAAATTCGTATAAATATGTTATTCAGCTACTTTTGGGTCAGCTATAACATAGTAAAATTTTAGACCTGTAGCTCATGGCATAGCTGAGTAATAGCTACTTTTAGGTTATCACTGTTGAGTAAATCGCTTATAACTTCAAAACTATTGCATTTAGAGAATTTCGTATAAATATGTTATTCAGCTACTTTTGGGTCAGCTATAACATAGTAAAATTTCAGATCTGTAGCTCATGGCATAGCTGATTAATAGCTACTTTTAGGTTATCACTGTTGAGTAAATTGCTTATAACTTGGAAACTATTCCATTTACAGTATTTTGTTTCAATATGTTATTCACCTATTTTGGGATCAGCTATATCATAGTGAAGTTTCAGATCTGTGGCTCATTGCATAGCTGAGTAATAGCTACTTTGAAGTTCTCACTATTGAGTAAATCACTTGTAACTTAAAACCTATTGCATTTAGAGAATTTCGTATAAATATGTTATTCAGCTACTTTTGGGCCAGCTATAACATAGTGAAATTTCAGATCTGTAGGTCATGGCATAGCTGAGTAATAGCTACTTTAAAGTTCTCACTATTGAGTAAATCAGTTGTAATTGGAAAACTATTGCATTTAGAGAATTTCGTAAAAATATGTTATTCAGCTACTTTTGGGTCAGCTATAACATAGTAAAATTTCAGACCTGTAGCTCATGGCATAGCTGAGTAATAGCTACTTTTAGGTCATCACTATTGAGTAAATCAGTTGTAACTTCAAAACTATTGCATTTACAGTATTTTGCTTAAATATGTTGTTCACCTACTTTTGGGTCAGCTATAACATAGTGAAATTTCAGACCTGTAGCTCATTGCATAGCTGAATAATAACTACTTTGAGGTTCTCACTATTGAGTAAATCAGTTGTAATTGCAAAACTATTGCATTTAGAGAATTTAGTATAAATAGGTTATTCAGCTACTTTTGGGTCAGCTATAACATAGTAAAATTTCAGACCTGTAGCTCATGGCATAGCTAAGTAATAGCTACTTTTAGGTCATCACTATTGAGTAAGTCAGTTGTAACTTGAAAACTATTGCATGTACAGTATTTTGCTTAAATATGTTGTTCACCTACTTTTGGGTCAGCTATAACATAGTAAAATTTCAGACCTGTAGCTCATGGCATAGCTGAGTAATAGCTACTTTGAGGTTATCACTGTTGAGTAAATCGCTTATAACTTGGAAATTATTGCATTTAGAGTATTTTGTTTCAATATGTTATTCACATATTTTGGGGTCAGCTATAACATAGTGAAGTTCCAGACCTGTGACTCATTGCATAGCTGAGTAATAGCTACTTTGAAGTTCTCAATGTTGAGTAAATCACTTATAATTTGAAAACTATTGCATTTAGAGAATTTAGTATAAATATGTTATTCACCTACTTTTGGGTCAGCTATAACATAGTAAAATTTCAGACCTGTAGCTCATGGCATAGCTGAGTAATAGCTACTTTTAGGTTATCACTGTTGAGTAAATCACTTATTTTGTTGCAATATGTTATTCACCTATTTTGGGGTCAGCTATAACATAGTGAAGTTCCAGACCTGTGGCTCATTGCATAGCTGAGTAATAGCTACTTTGAAGTTCTCACTGTTGAGTAAATCAGTTGTAATTGGAAAACTATTGCCTTTACAGAAATTTGTGCAAATATGTTATTCAGCTACTTTTGGGTCAGCTATAACATAGTGAAATTACAGACCTGTAGCTCATGGCACAACTGAGCAATAGCTATTCTCAGGCACTGACTGTTGAGTAAATCGGCTATAACTTGAAAAATATTGCATTTGGAGTATTTTGTTAAAATATATTGTTCACCTACTTTTGGGTTAGCTATAACATAATGAAATTACAGACCTATAGCTCATGGCATAGCGGAGCAATAGCTATTTTCAGGTTCTCACTATTGAGTAAATCAGTTGTAACTTGAAAACTATTGCATTTACAGTATTTTGCTTAAATATGTTGTTCACCTACTTTTAGGTCAGCTATAACAGAGCAAAAATTCAGACATGTAGCTCATTGCATAGCTGAGTAATAGTTACTTTGAGGTTCTCACTCTTGAGTAAATCAGTTGTAACTTGAAAATTATTACATTTAGAGTATTTTGTTAAATATGTTATTCACAGACGTTTTGGTCAGCTATAACATAGTGAAATTGCAGACCTCTATGTCATGGCATAGCTGAGCAATAGCTTCTTTCAGGTTCTCACTGTTGAGTAAATCATTGTATCCAACCTGTAGGAAATCATGGGCTGGGAATCTGTTAATATGGTCCGATTTGACCTTGGAACCCTCCTTCAAGGTCAAATGAGGATAGCCAAACATAAAAGTGCTTATAACTCGCTTATTATTGGTCCTAGAGGTTTGGAATGAAAACCAACCTATAGAAAATCATGAGCTGGGAATTTTTTGGTGTGGTCGGATTTCACCTTGGACCCCTCCTTCAAGGTCAAATGAGGATAGCCAAACTTAAAAGTGCTTATAACTCGCTTATTATTGGTCCTAGAGGTTTGGAATGGAAAACCAACCTATAGAAAATCATGGGCTGGGAATCTTTTGGTGTGGTCGGATTTCACCTTAGACCCCTCCTTCCAGGTCAAACGAAGATAGCCAAACTTAAAGTGCTTATAACTCGCGTATTATTGGTCTTGGAGGTTTGGGATGGTAAACCAACATATAGGAAATCATGGGCTGGGATTCTTTTGGTGTGGTCAGATTTGACCTGGGACCCCCCCTTCAAGGTCAATTGAGGATAGCCAAACTTACAATTGCTTATAACTCGCTTATTATTGGTCCTACAGGTTTGGGATGGTAAACAAGCTACAGGAAATCATGGGCTGGGAATTTTTTTGTGTGGTCGGATTTGACCTTAGACCCCTCCGTCAAGGTCAAACAAGGATAGCCAAACTTAAAAAGTGCCTATGACTCACTTATTATTGGTCCGAGAGGTTTGGGATGGTAAACCATCCTAAATTCTTTGGCTGGGATCTTTTGGTATGGTCAGATTTGACCTTTGGATCCCTTCTTCATGGTCGAACGAGGATATTGCATTTATAGTATTTCTTTAAATATTTTTAACCTACTTTTTACACTTAAACAATTACCTTGTTACTTTATTTCATAATACCATTTGCAGGGCACAACTTTTTTGTCCTTTTCTTCTGTCAGCTTCGGAATATCTTTCGAACATGCTGTTCAGTTACCATTTACTGTATTTCTGTACAGCCCTTTCCCTGATAATTATGCTTTCCTCTCATTATCACCATCACAAATCAAAAACATTCAGTCAGCTGACACAGTGCCCGTTCACGGGCACTCTCCTCTTGTTTAGCACTGTCATTCATTCAGGTTTTTGGCTTCTACAGGCCCGGTCTTCGGGATTGGGGCCCTGTAGACGGGACTCAGACTGGTACTTTTGATATTTCATTTTACTATTATTATCAAAATTCTAAGAAAAAGACAGACTTATCTGCCAGTCTCAGCTGTAATCCCTCCTCCGGACGGTTGGATTCAGCATTCAGTCCCACATGGTAAGCTATTGTAGCGCAATAAAATTGAAAATTTTAATTACTTAAATGTAGCTTTTATAAGCTACAAGCTTACCATGTGGGACTGAGGAGAGTCCCACCCTGCCTCCCCGCTGTATTACAGCTGAGGTGTATGGGTTTAAATCTCAATGGGAAAAGTTGTAACATAAGGGGCAGATCAAGTGACGACAACCTGAGGCTACGGCCAAGTATAAATGTCTTTTTTTCATGGACGTTGGTCGTGATGCCTCGCGGCAACCAGTAAAGCATTCAGTCCCACATGGTAAGCTTGTAGCTTATAAAAGCTACATTTAAGTAATTAAAATTTTCAAATTTAGAGCCATAAAATGTATTGGGAGGTAGTAGGAAACCATATGTGGAGAGTCTAGAAAGCAAGTCAAATTTTCCCTCCGACCCCCCTGTAGGGGTCAAACTGGGGTCATAAAATAGCCAATTTCGTCTTTTTCCCTTATATCTCCTTTATTCTTGCTACTAAAGCTTTAGAATGTATTTAGAGGTATTGGGAAACGATATGTGAAGAGTCAAGATAGCAGGTCAGATTTTCCCCCAGACCCCCCCTTATCGGTCAAACTGGGGTCATAAAATAGCCGATTTTGTGTTTTGGCCGTGTATCTCCTTTATTCTTGCTTTTAGAATTTTACAATATATTAAGATATATTGGGAAACCGTATGTGAAGAGTCTAGATAGCCGGTCAGATTTACCCCCGGACCCCCCCTTATGGGTCAAACTGGGGTCATAAAATAGCCGATTTAGTGTTTTTGCCTTTTATCTCCTTTATTCTTGCGTTTACAGCTTTAGAATGTATTAAGAGGTATTGGGAAACCTTATGTGAAGAGTCTAGATAGCTGGTCAGATTTACCCCTGGACCCCCCCTTATGGGTCAAACTGGGGTCATAAAATCGCCTATTTTGTGTTTTTGCCTTTTATTACTTTTATTCTTGCTTTTACAACTTTAGAATGTATTAAGAGGTATTGGGAAACCTTATGTGAAGAGTCTAGATAGCTGGTCAGATTTATCTCCGGATCCCCCCTTATGGGTCAAACTGGGGTCATAAAATAGCCAATTTTGTGTTTTGGCCTTTTATCTCCTTTATTCTTGCTTTTACAGCTTTAGAATGTATTAAGAGGTATTGGGAAACCATATGTGAAGAGTCTAGATAGCTGGTCAGATTTACCCCCTGATCCCCCCCCCCCCCCCCCCATGGGTCAAACTGGGGTCATAAAATAGCCGATTTTGTGTTTTTGCCTTATATCTCCTTTATTCTTGCTTTTAGTGTTTAGAATGTATTAAGAGGTATTGGGAAACCTTATGTGAAGAGTTTAGATAGCAGGTCAGATTTACCTCCGGATCCCCCCTTATGGGTCAAACTGGGGTCATAAAATAGCCGATTTTGTGTTTTGGCCTTTTATCTCCTTTATTATTGCTTTTACAGCTTTAGAATGTATTATGAGGTATTGGGAAACCATATGTGAAGAGTCTAGATAGCTGGTCAGATTTACCCCCTGAACCCCCACCCCCCACCTCCCCACCCCAAAAAATAGCCGATTTTCAATTATATCTAAATAGAAATGAGCATTATTCATAAGATATAAATCGGCTTGTGGGAACATTGACCTTTTATTTACTCACTGGGATAGATGTGGTCACAGCATTGTGTCATAAACTTCTTGCCTTTCCAAAGGCTCAAATTTTACTGTGCCTTTTTCTAAAATGTAAATAGGTATATGGCATTTATAAAGCACTGTTACTCTTTAATTAAGTAGTTTTATGGTGTAATTTTCAACCTATTATAAGTATTGATGCTTTATGCTTTATGAGCCAGAGCATTTATTCAATTAACTTTTCACAATTTATAACCATAGAAAACAAAATAAAGCTTAAATTTTTCTTTCATGTTAATGCATAAACTTCCACACTGTCTGCTTAACTTTCACTTCTTCTCTCAGCACTGCATGTTTTTATTTTCAAAAACCTTTTTCTACTGTATATTATATTGTGGTGAACCTTTTTGGGACGCTTAGTTTTTTTTAGCAAAAACATTCTTCTAGTTTTACCAAATTTTTAAAATAATTTTTTATGCATTAAAATTAATGAAATCTTGCACTAAATCATTTATAACATGGAAAGTATTTCAATTAGAGCATTTTGTTCCGCGTGAACAACTTTTCCTTCAAAACTACAAGGCCTAGAGACATGCTTTTAAAAAAAAGATAACTTATCTATTGAGGATGAAAAATTGTTCAAGGCATGTAAATCTGTCTGTTCCTCTGTTTGCTAGAGCCATTTACAAGGGAGGTACCCCCACCAAAAGTGTGAAAATTTCAACACTTTATCACAATTTTCCCATTTACTATTGCAGGGATTTCTCTCACATCTTGCATATATATACTACTCCACAAGTAGCTTATGTGAGTATCAGACCTGGATCTGTCTTAATTTTTAAAATTCATGAAATCATGCACTAAATCACTTATTTTCTCATTGACTATTATAGGGATTTCTCTCTTATCTCGCTTATATGTACAAGGCCACTAGTAGATTCCCTTGTGTGAGTATCAGGCCTGGATCCTTTTTAATTATTTTTTTGTGAATTTTTAAATGATTAAAACGTTCAGCAGAGGAAACCCCCTGCAGTACGCAAACTAGTGACAATCCAGTTTCTGTACCTCCTAAAAGGTCCAGGATCGAGATTTCGGATGGAGAATACGATTCATCTCGAGAAGAAAAACAGTCAGGTCCATCTTATTCAGATACTTTGTTAACTGTAAAGAAATGGCTGGACATAGATATCACTGACACAGATGCTATTATTGCCCCATCTGTTTTTTCACAAGCTCACAAAATTAAGAAGTCTGCACAGGCTTCTCTTGCTTTGCCACCAGCAGAAAATATGGTTAATCTTTGGGATTTTAAGGAGTATGAAGCTTCTGGAATTTCCAAAGATCAAGACCACATGACGAATAAATCTTCCAGGAAAAATCCTCTAGCCAGGGGTCATTTTTATGTCAGCTGACTTGTCAGTCAGCTGACATTATGTCATCACTCTGCGGCGTGGGCGTCCGCGTCCGCGTGAACAACTTCTTCTCCAAAACTACAAGGCCTAGAGACATGCTGTTTTTTTTAAAAGATACCTTATCTATCGAGGATGAAAAATTGTTCAAGGCATGCAAATCTGTCTGTTCGTCTGTTTGCTAGAGACATTACAAGGGGGGTACCCCCACCAAAAGTGTGAAAATTTCAACTTTTTATCACAATTTTCTCAGTGACTATTGCACGGATTTCTCTCATATCTTGCATATATGTACTAGGCCAGAGGTAGATTCTCTTGTGTGAGTATGAGACCTGGATCTGTCTTACTTTTTTTTTAATAAATTTTTTTAATAATTTTTAATGCATTAAAATTCATGAAATCATGCACTAAATCACTTATAACTTCAAAAGTGTTGCATTTACAGCATTTTGTGAAAATATGTTGTTCAGCTACTTTTTTCATAGCTACAATATGGTGAGTAAGTTGGGTGTCTGTCTCAATAGCTAAGTGAGTAATAGCTACTTTTGGGCTTTTCAGTAACTTCCATTATGAGTAAAATCACATGTAACTTGAAAACTGTTGCATTTAGAGAATTTCGTATAAATATGTTATTCAGCTACTTTTGGGCCAGCTATAACATAGTAAAATTTCAGACCTGTAGCTCATGGCATAGCTGAGTAATAGCTACTTTTAGGTTATCACTGTTGAGTAAATCACTTATAACTTGAAAACTATTGCATTTAGAGTATTTTGTTTCAATATGTTATTCACCTATTTTGGGGTCAGCTATAACATAGTGAAGTTTCAGACCTGTGGCTCATTTCATAGCTGAGTAATAGCTACTTTGAAGTTCTCACTGTTGAGTAAATCAGTTATAATTGGAAAACTATTGCATTTACAGAAATTTGTACAAATATGTTATTCAGCTACTTTTGGGTCAGCTATAACATAGTGAAATTATAGACCTATAGCTCATGGCACAACTGAGCAATAGCTATTCTCAGGTACTGACTGTTGAGTAAATCAGCTATAACTTGAAAAATATTGCATTTGGAGTATTTTGTTAAAATATATTGTTCACCTACTTTTGGGTCAGCTATAACATAGTGAAATTACAGACCTATAGCTCATGGCATAGCGGAGCAATAGCTATTTTCAGGTTCTCACTATTGAGTAAATCAGTTGTAGCTTGAAAACTATTGCATTTACAGTAGTTTGCTTAAATATGTTGTTCACCTACTTTTGGGTTAGCTATAACATAGTAAAATTTCAGACATGTAGCTCATTGCATAGCTGAGTAATAGTTCCTTTGAGGTTCTGACTGTTGAGTAAATCAGTTGTAACTTGAAAACTATTACATTTAGAGTAATTTGTTAAATATGTTATTCACAGAATTTTTGGTCAGCTATAACATAGTGAAATTGCAGACCTCTATGTCATGGCATAGCTGAGCAATAGCTACTTTCAGGTTCTCACTGTTGAGTAAATCATTGTATCCACTGGATAGCCGCAGTGTGTAGAGAGAGATTTCACCATTACTGCTCTGATGAAAAAAAATATTATAGCTAGCTTTCTTAAGTTTGCAGTATATATTAATAACCATAAAATGTTGTCTGGGAATATTTTTGGCCTCATTTTGAGAAACAAGATGGTCGCCACAGGTGTTTTTTGTCAGTCATGAAAAGTGCTTATATCTCCCTTATTATTGATCCTAGAGGTTTGGGATGATAAACCAACCTGTAGGAAATCATGGGGTGGGAATCTTTTGGTGTGGTCAGATTTGACCTTCAATGACCCCTCCTTCAAGGTCAAACAAGGATAGCCAAACTTAAAAGTGCTTATAACTCGCTTATTATTGGTCCCAGAGGTTTGGGATGGTAAACAGACAGGAAATCATGGGCTGTGAATCTGTTGATATGGTCCGATTTGACCTTGGAACCCTCCTTCAAGGTCAAATGAGGATAGCGAAAATTGAAAGTGCCTACAACTCACTTATTATTGGTGACAGAGATTTGGGATGGTAAACCATCCCATAGGAAATCATTGGCTCGGAATCTTTTGGTATGGTCAGATTTGACCTTTGGACCCCTCCTTCAAGGTCAAATGAGGACAGCCAAGCTTAAAAGTGCTTATAACTCATTTATAATTGGTCCTAGAGGTTTGGAATGGTAAACCATAGGAAATCATGGGCTGGGAATGTATTTGTGTGGTTAGATTTGACCTTGGACCCCTTCTTCAAGGTCGAACGAGGATATTGCATTTGTAGTATTTCTTTAAATATGTTTTAACCTATTTTTTACACTTAAACAATTACCTTGTTATTTTCCTTCATAATACCATTTACAGGGCACAACTTTTTTATCCTTTTCTTCTGTCAGCTTCAGAATTTCTTTCGAACTTGCTGTTCAGTTACCATTTACTGTATTTCTGTACAGCCCTTTTCCTGATAATTATTCTGTCCTCTAATCACCTTCACAAATCAAAAACACTCAGTCAGCTGACACAGTGCCCGTTCACGGGCACTCTCCTCTTGTTATTGCATTAAAATTCATGAAATCATGCACTAAATCATCTATAAGTTGAAACGTATTGCATTTAGAGCATTTTGTTAAAATATGTAATGCAGCTACTTTTTTCATAGCTACAACATGGTAAATAACTTGGGTGTCTATCCCAATAGCTATGTGAATAATGGCTACTTTCTGCCTTTTCAGTACCTTCCATAATGAGTAAATTCACTTGTAAACTCAAAAACTATTGCATTTAGAGAATTTTGTATAAATATATTATTCAGCTACTTTTGGATCCACTATAACATAGTAAAATTACAGACCTGTAGCTCATTGCATAGCCGTGTAATAGCTACTTTGAGGTAATAACTGTTGAGTAAATTGCTTGTAACTTGAAAACTATTGCATTTAGAATATTTTCTTTAAATATGTTATTTACCTACTTTGGGTCAGATATAACATAGTGAAATTGCAGACCTGTAGCTCATTGCATAGCTGAGCAATAGCTACCTTGAGGTTCTCACTGTTGAGTAAATAGCTTGTAACTTGGAAACTATTGGATTTAGAGAATTTTGTTTAAATATGTTATTCACCTACTTTTGGGTCAGCTATAACATAGTAAAATTGCAGACCTGTAGCTCATTGCATAGCTTAGTAATAGCTACTTTGAGGTTCTCACTGTTGATTAAATAGCTTGTAACTGAAAACTATTGGAATTAGAGAACTTTGTTTAAATATGTTATTCACCTACTTTTGGGTCAGCTATAACATAGTGAAATTGTAGACCTGTATATCATAGCATAACTGAGCAATAGCACTTTGAGGTTCTCGCTGTTGAGTAAATCAGTTGTAACTTGAAAAGTATTGCATTTACAGTATTTTGCCTAAATATGTTATTCACCTACTTTTCAGGTAGTTATAACATAGTAAAATTGAAGACCTGAAGCGCATTGCAAAGCTGAGCAATAGGTACTTTGTGGTCATCACTGTTGAGTAAATCACTTGTAACTTAAAAACTATTGCATTTAGAGTATTTTCTTTAAATATGTTAATCACCTACTTTTGGGTCAGCTATAACATAGTGAAATTGTAGACCTATAGGTCATAGCATAGCTGGGCAATAGATACTTTGAGGTTCTCACTGTTGAGTGAATGAGTTGTAACATGAAAACCATTGCATTTAGAGTATATTCTTTAAATATGTTATTCACCTACTTTTGGGTCAGCTATAACATGTAACACATCATTTTTACCCCACAGCCCTTAAGGGCTGTCGGGGTATTGTTTTCACCCATGGTGTCTGGATGAGCGGGTGGGCGGGCGGCAGGAAATAGTTTGTCCGGGCTGTATCTCAGAAACCGTAAGGTGTAGGAAGTTCATACTTGGCAGGGCCATTGGTTGGGGGGTGTAGGTGTGCAACGTCATGGTCTGACCTGGATTTGACCTTTGACCTTGCCGTAGTGACCTCGAGTTTGAAAATCTTGTCCAGGCTATATCTCGGCAACCATAAGGTGTAGGAAGTTGATACTTGGCAGGGACATTAGTTAGGGTTTGTAGGTGTGCAACGTCATGGTCTGACCTTGATTTGACCTTTGAGCTTGCCGTAGTGACCGTGACCTATAAAATCTTGTCCGGGCTATATCCCGGAAACCGTAAGGTGTAGGAAGTTGATATTTGGTAGGGACATTGGTTAGGGGGTGTAGGTGTGCAACGTCATGGTCTGACCTTGATTTGACCTTTGACCTTGCCGTAGTGACCTTGACCTATAAAATCTTGTCCGGGCTATATCTCGGAAACCGTGAGGTGTAGGAAGTTGATACTTGGTAGGAACATTGGTTAGGAGTTGTAGGTGTGCAACATCATGGTCTGACCTTGATTTGACCTTTGACCTTGCCGTAGTGACCTTGACCTAAAAACCTTGTCCGGGCTATATCTCAGTAACTGTAAGGTGTAGGAAGTTGATACTTGGTAGGAACATTGGTTAGGGGGTGTAGATATGCAAGGTCATAGTGTGACCTTGATTTGACCTTTGACGTAGTGACCTTGACCTATAAAATCTTGTCCTGGCTATATTTCGGAAACTGTAAGTTGTAGGAAGCTGATACTTGGTGAGGACATTGGTTGGGGTAGTAGGTGTACAACATCATGGTGTGACCTTGATTTGACCTTTGACCTTGCCGTAGTGAACTTGACCTGTAAAACCTGGTCCGGGCTATATCTTGGAAACCGTAAGGTGTAGGAAGTTGATACTTGGTAGGGACATTGGTTAGGGAGTGTAGGTGTGCTACGTCATAGTGTGACCTTGATTTGACCTTTGACCTTGCTGTAGTGACCTTGACCTATAAAATCTTGTCCAGGTTATATCTGAGAGACTGTAAGGTGTAGGAAGTTTATACTTGGTAGGGACATTGGTTGAGGGTTTTAGGTGTGCCACGTCATGGTGTGACACTGATTGACCTTTGACCTTGCTGTATTTCCCATTGTAACAGATGGAATTTCATCAAGTGAGCCACAGGCTTTTCTCCAACACCACACATAAGCATTCATTGAATGTATTGCCACTTCTGTATGCATGGGTAATATTCAAAACATCCAAACCATAATTCGGCCATTTTTGGTTTACTGATAAGTGCTGTCATTTTATTATTGAATTGTTTTGTTTTAATACTTCATCTTTACATACATTTCTTTTCCTTAGATATTATTATCTCCCGCCTGGCTCGCCGGCAGGAGATTATAATTTGCACCATGTGTGTGCGTCCGTGAGTGCGTGGGTCACGCAGTTTTCTCTGAAACTACTACAGTTACACATTTTTGGTAAATTACTTGTCCTAATGAATTTTTACGCTCTTCAAAATTTTTGGGCTTTGGTGAACATTGGCCTACTTTTGAGTGAGTAATAGCACTTTTACCTAATATAATTATATGGCTTATAACTCTCAAACTATTGCATTTAGAGTATTTTGTTCCAATATGTTGTTCAACTACTTTCTCCACAGTTACAACATGGTCAGTAGTTTGGAAGTGTATCTCCATAGCTAAGTGAGTAATAGCTACTTTGTCAATTTTTAATGATAACCGTAATGAGTAAATGGCTTATATCTTCAAAAGTATTGCGGCTACACAATTTCTCTCAAATACGTTGTTCATCTACTTTTTTGTGAACTGTAACATGTTTAACTTTCACAACTGTTGCTCAATGTACAAGTGAGTAATAGCTACTTTATTGCTACTTGTGAAAATGTGAAAAATCACAAATATCTCGCAAACTGTAAGAGATAGTGCAATTTCGAGCGAATTTTTGACCCACAGGGCAGTACAAGAGTATCCTATTGTACTGGATTTGGTGACCTTTGGCCTACATTTGAGTGAGTAATAGCACTTTACCCAATATAATTATATGGCTTATAACTTCCAGACTATTACATTTAGAGTATTTTGTTCCAATATGTTGTGCAGCTACTTTCTCCACAGCTACAACATGGTCAGTAGTTTGGAAGTGTATCTCCATAGCTAAGTGAGTAAGAGCTACTTTGTCAATTTTTAATGATAACCGTAATGAGTAAATGGCTTATATCTTCAAAAGTATTGCAGCTACATAATTTCTCTCAAATATATTGTTCATCTACTTTTTTTGTGAACTGTAACATATTGAAGTTTCACAACTGTTGCTCAATGCACAAGTGAGTACTGGCTACTTTATTGCTACTTTTAGTGAAAATGTGAAAAATCACAAATATCTCGCAAACCGTAAGAGATAGAGCAATTTCGAGCGAATTTTTGACCCACAGGGTGGTACAACAATGTCCTATGCTAGGGGGATTGCTGAACTTTGGCCTACTTTTGAGTGAGTAATAGCACTTTTACCTAATATAATTATATGGCTTATAACTCTCAAACTATTGCATTTAGAGTATTTTGTTGCAATATGTTGTTCAGCTACTTTCTCCACAGCTACAACATGGTCAGTAGTTTGGAAGTGTATCTCCATAGCTAAGTGAGTAATAGCTACTTTGTCAATTTTAATGATAACCATAATGAGTAAATGGCTTATATCTTCAAAAGTATTGCAGCTACACAATTTCTCTGAAATATGTTGTTCATCTACTTTTTTGTGAACTGTAACATATTGAAGTTTCACAACTGTTGCTCAATGTACAAGTGAGTAATGGCTACTTTATTGCTACTTTTAGTGAAACTGTGAAAAATCACAAATATCTCACAAACCATAAGAGCAAAATGAGTAAATGCTAATTATCTGTAAAAGTATTGCGGATACCCAATTTTTATCAAATAACTGATTCATCTACTTTTGGGAGAGCTTTCACATGGTAAAGTTTCAGACCCGTAGATAATTACTCGCCTACTCAAAATGAGTAAATGCGAAATATCTCTTAAAAGTATTGCAGATAGCCAATTTTTCTCAAATAACTCATTCATCTACTTTTGGAAGAGGTTTCACATGGTGAAGTTTCAGACCCATAGCTAATTACTCACCTACTCAAAGTGAGTAAATGCGAATTATCTCTAAAAGTATTGCGAATAGCTAATTTTTCTCAAATAACTCATTCATCTACTTTTGGGAGAGCTTTCACTTGGTGAAGTTTCAGACCCATAGCTAATTATTCACCTACTCAAAATGAGTAAATGCTAATTATCTGTAAAAGTATTGCGGATACCCAATTTTTATCAAATAACTCATTCATCTACTTTTGGCAGAGCTTTCACATGATGAAGTTCCACACCCGTAGGTAATTACTCACCTGCTCAAAATGAGTAAATGCGAATTATCTCTTTAAAGTATTGCACATAGCCAGTTTTTCTCAAATAACTCATTCACCTACTTTTGAGAGAGCTTTCACTTGGTGAAGATTCAGACCCGTAGCTAATTATATATGCTACATTTAGTGAAAATGTGAAAAATCACAAATATCTCACAAACAATAAGAGATAGAGCAATTTAGAGCGAATTTTTGAGCCACAGGGTAGTACAACGGTAACCTATGCTGTTGGGTTTGGTGAACTTTGGCCTACTTTTGACTGAGTAATAGCACTTTTACCTAATATAACTATATGGCTTATAACTCTCAAACTATTGCATTTAGAGTATTTTGTTCCAATATGTTGTTCAACTACTTTCTCCACAGTTACAACATGGTCAGTAGTTTGGAAGTGTATCTCCATAGCTAAGTGAGTAATAGCTACTTTGTCAATTTTTAATGATAACCGTAATGAGTAAATGGCTTATATCTTCAAAAGTATTGCGGCTACACAATTTCTCTCAAATACGTTGTTCATCTACTTTTTTGTGAACTGTAACATGTTTAACTTTCACAACTGTTGCTCAATGTACAAGTGAGTAATAGCTACTTTATTGCTACTTGTGAAAATGTGAAAAATCACAAATATCTCGCAAACTGTAAGAGATAGTGCAGTTTCGAGCGAATTTTTGACCCACAGGGCAGTACAAGAGTATCCTATTGTACTGGATTTGGTGACCTTTGGCCTACATTTGAGTGAGTAATAGCACTTTACCCAATATAATTATATGGCTTATAACTTCCAGACTATTACATTTAGAGTATTTTGTTCCAATATGTTGTGCAGCTACTTTCTCCACAGCTACAACATGGTCAGTAGTTTGGAAGTGTATCTCCATAGCTAAGTGAGTAAGAGCTACTTTGTCAATTTTTAATGATAACCGTAATGAGTAAATGGCTTATATCTTCAAAAGTATTGCAGCTACATAATTTCTCTCAAATATATTGTTCATCTACTTTTTTGTGAACTGTAACATATTGAAGTTTCACAACTGTTGCTCAATGCACAAGTGAGTACTGGCTACTTTATTGCTACTTTTAGTGAAAATGTGAAAAATCACAAATATCTCGCAAACCGTAAGAGATAGAGCAATTTCGAGCGAATTTTTGACCCACAGGGTGGTACAACAATGTCCTATGCTAGGGGGATTGCTGAACTTTGGCCTACTTTTGAGTGAGTAATAGCACTTTTACCTAATATAATTATATGGCTTATAACTCTCAAACTATTGCATTTAGAGTATTTTGTTGAATATATTGTTCAGCTACTTTCTCCACAGCTACATGGTCAGTAGTTTGGAAGTGTATCTCCATAGCTAAGTGAGTAATAGCTACTTTGTCAATTTTTAATGATAACCATAATGAGTAAATGGCTTATATCTTCAAAAGTATTGCAGCTACACAATTTCTCTGAAATATGTTGTTCATCTACTTTTTTGTGAACTGTAACATATTGAAGTTTCACAACTGTTGCTCAATGTACAAGTGAGTAATGGCTACTTTATTGCTACTTTTAGTGAAACTGTGAAAAATCACAAATATCTCACAAACCATAAGAGCAAAATGAGTAAATGCTAATTATCTGTAAAAGTAGTGCGGATACCCAATTTTTATCAAATAACTCATTCATCTACTTTTGGCAGAGCTTTCACATGATGAAGTTCCACACCCGTAGGTAATTACTCACCTGCTCAAAATGAGTAAATGCGAATTATCTCTAAAAGTATTGCAGATAGCCAATTTCTTTCAAATAACTCATTCATCTACTTTTGGGAGAGCTTTCACTTGGTGAAGTTTCAGACCCATAGGTAATTACTGACCTACTCAAAATGAGTAAATGCGAATTATCTCTTTAAAGTATTGCACATAGCCAGTTTTTCTCGAATAACTCATTCACCTACTTTTGAGAGAGCTTTCACTTGGTGAAGATTCAGACCCGTAGCTAATTATATATGCTACATTTAGTGAAAATGTGAAAAATCACAAATATCTCACAAACCATTAGAGATAGAGCAATTTAGAGCGAATTTTTGAGCCACAGGGTAGTACAACGGTAACCTATGCTGTTGGGTTTGGTGAACTTTGGCCTACTTTTGACTGAGTAATAGCACTTTTACCTAATATAACTATATGGCTTATAACTCTCAAACTATTGCATTTAGAGTACTTTGTTCCAATATGTTGTTCAACTACTTTCTCCACAGTTACAACATGGTCAGTAGTTTGGAAGTGTATCTCCATAGCTAAGTGAGTAATAGCTACTTTGTCAATTTTTAATGATAACCGTAATGAGTAAATGGCTTATATCTTCAAAAGTATTGCGGCTACACAATTTCTCTCAAATACATTGTTCATCTACTTTTTTGTGAACTGTAACATGTTTAACTTTCACAACTGTTGCTCAATGTACAAGTGAGTAATAGCTACTTTATTGCTACTTGTGAAAATGTGAAAAATCACAAATATCTCGCAAACTGTAAGAGATAGAGCAATTTCGAGCGAATTTTTGACCCACAGGGCAGTACAAGAGTATCCTATTGTACTGGATTTGGTGACCTTTGGCCTACATTTGAGTGAGTAATAGCACTTTACCCAATATAATTATATGGCTTATAACTTCCAGACTATTACATGTAGAGTATTTTGTTCCAATATGTTGTGCAGCTACTTTCTCCACAGCTACAACATGGTCAGTAGTTTGGAAGTGTATCTCCATAGCTAAGTGAGTAAGAGCTACTTTGTCAATTTTTAATGATAACCGTAATGAGTAAATGGCTTATATCTTCAAAAGTATTGCAGCTACACAATTTCTCTCAAATATATATTGTTCATCTATTTTTTACCCGACAGCCCATGGTGTCCAGATGGGCGGGCGGGCAGGCGGCGGGAAAAAGTTTGTCCAGACTGTATGTGTAGGGAGTTGGTACTTGGTAGGGACATTCGTTAGGATGTGTAGGTGTGCAACGTCATGGTCTGACCCTGATTTGACCTTTGACCTTGCCGCAGAGACCTTGGGTTTGAAGATCTTGTCCAAGCTATATCTCGGAAACCGTAAGGTGTAGGAAGTTGATACTTGGTAGGAACATTGGTTAGGGGATGTAGGTGTGCAACATCATGGTCTGACCTTGATTTCAACCTTCACCTGGCCGTAGGGACCTTGACCTATAAAATCTTGTCTGGGCTATATCTCGGAAACCGTAAGGTGTAGGAAGTTGATACTTGGAAGGGACATTGGTTAGGGGGTGTAGGTGTGCAACGTCATGGTCTGACCTTGATTTGACCTTGCTGTAGTGACCTTGACCTATAAAATCTTGTCCAGGCTATATCTCGGAAACCGTAAGGTGTAGGAAGTTGATACTTGGTAGGGACATTGGTTAGGGGGTGAAGGTGTGCCACGTCATGGTCTGACCTTGATTTGACCTTTGACCTTGCCGTAGTGACCTCGGCCTATAAAATCTTGTCCGGGCTATATCTCAGAAACTGTAAGGTGTAGGAAGTTGATACTTGGTAGGGACATTGGTTAGGGGGTGTAGGTGTGCGACGTCATGGTCTGACCTTGATTTGGCCATTGCCCTTGCTGTAGTGACCTTGACCTATAAAATCATTTTGAATATCTCGGAAAAGGTATTTCTTCCCCTTTAATGCTCGGCGGGAGATACACACCGCCGCAGTGGTCTTGTTTTCTCTACTTAAGCATTATTTGGACCTTAATATAACTGACATTGCTCTGAAAGTATCTTGAACTTTGTACTGTTATACTACTTCTATATCTCATGGTGTTGAAAAATATTTCCCCAGGCTGTGGGGTACGGGCATCTCTGATGCTTTTTCCGCCGGACGCTTGGTTTCCGCTCATTTGAATGAAAAGTATTTATCCTATCTTTACCAAATTTGGTATGGGTGTTTATTGGGTTAATAGCTTGCATGGGATTGCTTTTGGTGAAGATAGGTCTATAGCTAACTGAGTAATAGCTATGTAGCTACTTTTGTGTACTTCTTTTGTTTCCGGGCATTTTAAGGAAAAACATTTGACATATCTTTACCAAATTTAGTATGAGCATTCCTTAGGTCGATAGCTTGCTTGGGATTGGTTTTAGTGATAATAGCTATATAACTGACTGAGTAATAGCTACTTAGCTACTTTGCCAAAAATGGCAAAACACAAATTTGCTTCTATCTCCTTAACTGTGCGAGGTAGAGCGATTTCGTCGAAATTTTCGCCCCACAGGGTATCTGAGAAATGTACTCTTGGTAATTTTCAAAAAAAATTTTCCCCTCCCCAAAAATGGCGGTCATTTTGAATTTTCAAATTTTGGCCAAAAATGGCAAAACACAAATTTGCTTCTATGTCCTTAACCGTGCGAGATAGAGCGATTTCGTCGAAATTTTCGACCCATAGGGTATCTGAGCAATGTACTCTTGCCAATTTTCAAAAAAATTTCCCCTCCCCGAAAATGGCGGAAATTTTCGACCCAGGGATATCTAAGCAACGTACTCTTGTCAATTTTCAAAAAATTTTCCCCTTCCCAAAAATGGCGGTCATTTTGAATTTTTGCCAAAAATGGCAAAACACAAATTTGCTTCTATCTCCTTAACCGTGCGAGATAGAGCGATTTCGTCGAAATTTTCGGCCCACAGGGTATCTAAGAAATGTACTCGTGGTAATTTTCAAAAAATTTTCCCCTCCCCAAAAATGGCGGCCATTTTGAATTTTCCAATTTTGCCCAAAAATGGCAAAACACAAATTTGGTTTTATGTCATTAACTGTGCGAGATAGAGCGATTTCGTCGAAATTTTCGACCCACAGGGTATCTGAGCAATGTACTCTTGCCAATTTTCAAAAAAATTTCTCCTCCCCGAAAATGGCAGCCATTTTGTATTTTTGAATTTTTGCCAAAAAATGGAAAAACACAAATTTGCTACTATCTCCTTAACCGTGCGAGATAGAGCGATTTTGTCAAAATTATCAATCCACAGGGTATCTGAGAAATGTACTCTTGGCAATTTTCAAAAAATTTTCCTCTTCCCAAAAATGGCAGCCATTTTGAATTTTCGAATTTTTGCCAAAAATTGAAAAACAGAAATTTGCTTCTATCTCCTTAACCGTGCAAGATAGAGTGATTTCGTCGAAATTTTTGACCCAACCAATGCAAAAAGGCATGAAGCTGAAATAATTTACATGTATACTAATAAATATTTAAGCATCATTGATATATTTTACAAATGAAACAGGGTCTTGTAAGACTACTGTACAATTTTTGCAAAAGGTTCATGGGGTGGACATTACACATGATAATATGTATTCTTCTATGCTATCCTGTTTCTATTCATATGTCGCAGCTACTATCAACAGGGCGTCCTATTTCTAGTTTATTACGCTACAATAGCTTACCATGTGGGACTCAATGCTGTTCTCGGATGGCCACAAGGCATCAGGCCAAAGTCTAAGAAAAATAGACATTTATAGTTGGCCGTAGCCTCCAGTTGTCGTCACATGATAACCTTTGACCTCTCTTCCTACTTTCTCGTTGGCCATGTGAATGGGTAGCTTTCTGTAATTTATACAGACATTTTCATTTATATCTCAGCATATTCGTATTGTTGGAGGTTTATTTTTGGTTATTTCTTTTATTATATAACATAGATTATTCTGTAAAATTTCCGTTTTGACAGGATAAGTATTTTCTTATATATTGCGTGTTTTGAGTTTTCCTCAGTTCAGGCTTTTTAGTATGTAATTTTTATTGCGTTTAAAATGTCTTCTCAGCAATCGAATAAAGACAAACCGAGATCTAACAAATGCAGGCATTTTTGCTTCCCTTTTGATGTACATAATTACTGCCCTACCTGTAGGGAATCTGGCAAGGGTGACGACCCCTGTGTCACCTTTGAATCTCCATGTCCAATTTGCGCTTCTTTCACAGAAGAACAGATGCAAAAAATTGCACAAAGGCAACGGTACATCAGGAAGCAAAAAGGCAACACTGTTAGTTCTAAAGACGATGAACTAGACCTATTAGGGGACGACATTGAATCTTATACTGGTACTAATGCAGACCTTGAGAGTGCTGCTGACAACTTATTTACCTCACCCCCACGTCCCCAGCCCCTACCCTTCAGTTCATTGTCACTTAAAACGCCTGCAAAGACTGTCCCACCCACCCCAGGTACTGCTTTACAGCAGAAAATTGAATCTAATTTACAAAAATCCCTGGGTAACACACTAAACTTGCATTTGCAGCAGCAAATGGGTTCGTTCCAGGCCTCCATGTTAGAAGCATTCCAGTCTCTCCGAGACGAAATATCAAGTAAAAAACAGACAGAGGTAGTTCAGACCGCAGCCTCAGCTTCTAAGCCTGGGACTAGTGCTGTTAACCCTGACCTACCTCCTCCGAGACCTACCACTAACCTTCAAACCGAGGATATGGATGTGGACTATGGTCCAGCACTTCCTCTAGGTCCCGGATCTGATCACCAGAATTTCTCGGATCAGAACTCTAATGCATCCGAGTTACCTTCCAAGAAGGCCTCGGATGGACATAAAAGACACTCTCATAGGAAGCATGATGTTGGTCCAAGATCTGCCTCGGACCAATACTCTGATGAATCCGACCAACCTCGGATGTCATCTACCAAACCCAAAAAACATGCTGACAAGAGTAGATATAAATCTAGGTCCAGATATGTTTCATCTTCCTCAGAGGAAGATCAGCCCTCTGTGGCTAAACGCAGGTCTTCTAAGCCCTCTGGGGCTCAGCCCTCTGGGGCTAACTCTGATCAAGACCAACCTCAACATGATCCAGACCCCCCTTATTATAGGGAAGTAGCTCTGTATGACATTCCCTCCCATTATGCGGAAGAGGTGGACACTTTTAGGCGCATTCTTTCCCTCCCTGACCCCAGGGAGTCCATGCCTAGGTCCTCAACTTCAGTCATGGGTCTGGACCATGAGAAAGGCCGTCGAGAGCTCAGACCTAGAGGTCCCTTCCTCTATGCTCCCACTTAGCTCAGTTATCAAAGATGCCTTTGATAAATTTGAACATGATTTTCAGGCCGCTAATTTACCTGAGGGTAAATATATCAAACCTCCTCCTTCCACTACAAAGTGGTACAAGGTGGGACAGCCCTGTGATCAAGAGAAATTTCAGGTTTTGCAAAGATCTGTATTACTCCTAAACCCCCTGGGGCTCCTATAGGCAAGGTTCCCCTACCAATTCTTAAGGAATTGGAACACCAAGCTAGACAAAATATCTCCACGCTCAACTTTACTGCTGCCTTTGCCAAGACTTCATCTTCTTGCAATGTTTCTCTTGAAAAGTGTCAACATAGCATTAAGTCAACCTTCAAGAAGGTTAAGACTCAGATCCAGAAAGGTGCCAATGCTGAGAAAGCAGCAAAACATGGATATGAACAAGCCTGTGAGTACCTAGATTTTTGGAATAAGACTGTTCTTATCCAACACAGGGCTCTCACATGCCTCAGCAAAACCCTAGCCCATATACTCCAGAGGGAACTATATTCTATGGGTAACCCTGGCTTGCTTAGGCACGAAGCCGAAATGACCCTTTTGCAACCTCATTTAGGGGAAACGAGACGCCAAGAACTCAGGAACTCATCCTTTTGGGACCCCTCCTTGTTCCAGTCTCAACTTGTGAAGGAAGGTGAAGACTTCCTCCTCAAAAAAGGCACCTCTAAAGACTCTCAGGGTTTCGCACCTTATCAGAATAAACCCTTTCGTGGTCCCCACAACAAGAAAAGAGGCTCCTACAGGAAACGCCCCTATGGGGGCAACTCCTCACAAAGCAGTAACCAATCGTTTTCCTCAGGTAGGGGGAAACCGAACTGTAGAGGCTCCAGGGGTCGTTTTCTACCCCACTCCAGGGGACGAGGGCATGGGAAACCCCTCCCCTCAATAACTCCTTAAAAGCCTCCCTCAGTTCTAGTGGTCCTACGATTAGCCGGAAAATCGATTCATCGTCTATTTAAAACTTTCGATGTAGAAAATCGATTCTCATTTTAAGAATCGATTGTGAATCGAAAGTAAGACTTATAAACCACCTAATTTTCCCTTTTTCTACAGATATTTAACATTTTATTTTCGTAACATTTGTTTACATTATCTGCCATGTTTCTTTCACTGGTATCTACTTCCTGTTGGTTACAACTAAAACTCAAAATTTCTGTAGGTATTTAGAAGATCTTTTAATACAATAAACTAAGTTCAACCTAAATTAAATTTAACTTTCACTGCTTCACACACAACATGTATACTCCCTATAAATGGGGAATAACAACCTTGGCCATAAATCAAGTGGAGAGAGATCACATTACTGTAATACTTCAGCAGTCTGCCATGAATATTTTTGACAAATTTTGTTGAACAAGAAAACTAAAATGTTTACTACATTGCCATACTTAGAATTTTACAGTATCTAAGAAATTATAATTATATGAAATGAATAAGTCATGAAGATCTGCTTAAAAAAGGAAATTCATGGAATATTGTTTTCAGGATGAGAGAAATTTAACAGAATAATAGACAACTGCTTTACAGTAACATAAACAGGCAGAGAGAGAGTGAGGGGGATCTGACTTCGTTGAAGCTGGTGGGAGATACTTAGCCTTGCCACAGGCATTTATATGTATAAAGAAGGCACAACTGTTTGACTGCATTATAAGTATTTTTCATAATGTTCTCATACACTTACTTAGCCTAGCTTGCTGAGGAGACTTCCAGACTAGAAAGGCCTTTGATACAGTGTGCATTATGGCAAAAATATTTCACGTTTGCATTATGGTTCAGACAGCCTGGAAGGCCAGGCTAAGAGATACTTTCAGTTTGAACTACACCTGTGTTGCTAACTGGGGAAGGTTTTAACTCAGGACACCCATGCACTGAAACACATACAAGTGCTAAATACACTTGATAAAATAACTGCACCATCCATTTATCAATGATACACAACTATTTATGTCATATATATGCTGTTTTGAGAAATTTTCATCATATTATTCCTGAGATAAGAGTCAGATTTTCCAGACCCCATCCAATACACATAAACTTAAGTGACAATGCTGAAATACATGTTCACTTGTGCCAAACTGTTTCATATAACCTAGTATATATTACAAAACATCAATATTGACCAGAAACAATAAAAGTCACTCTTCCATTTGATTAATGAAAATAGCATGTCTTTGAAAAGTGTCCTGAGTTAAAAATGGAAGGAAAATTCCATGAACACATGTCTATGTATTGTTTAGTTCCCAAAGAAGCATTTTATTCAGGATAATTTTCAGAAGCTGCTTGGCAGTCACTGTTCTTGACATATGATAATGATAAGCAGATATTCTATTCTTCTTTGTTGCATATATACAAAGTGTCCTGAGTTCACAACACGGGTGTACCACATGGTGATGTTGAACAAAAGGGGTTGAAATAGACTTGCACCAAGTCTTTGTATTTCTCATCCCACTAAATCTGACATAGATGAAAACATTATACATCCACTTAAGGAGGGAAAAATCCTTCTCTATGCTGAAACAGTACTTTTGTCAGCCCCACATTCTAGTATAAAGTCATACAGTGCTCATATAATACCTTAGAAAAAAGGACTTGAAGAAAGTCTAGGGTTGAAATATTGTTTATTTTAAGCATGATTGGTTGCTAATCTGCTGATGTTACATTGAAACACTGTAAATGATTTAGCTGATGAAAAGGGAGAATGAAAATAAATATTATTTTGCAACTGTTAAGGCCACCTTAATAGATTATTATATTATTGCTGATACACAAACTTGTTGACTCTTCAACCTACTGGTTTCCTAACATACCCCCTTCCCTATCCCAAAATGTAAACAAATAACCTAGATTTTTTTCACCACTGACCTATCAGAAGACTACTGTTATTATATTTGGTAAAAAAAGAATATTCTGTCTTTCTTACAAAGCAAGCAGAAAAACGATTATAATCGATAATCGATTGCTCAGAGTTACCGATTAATCGATTCTGATTTTTTAGACCGATTCCTAACACTACTCAGTTCACCAGTAGGAGGTCGCCTCCGTTCTTTCAGAAGAGACTGGCAAACAAACAAATGTTCTTCCAATGTGTTAAACATTATCACCAATGGCTACGTACTGCCATTCCTTTCAAAACCAAATTTGGTCAGATACCCTCTGATTCTGTCAGAGTACAAGGCCCGTCAAAAAGACCAAGCTCTGGCCACTTGTATCCAGTCTCTTCTGTCAAAGAACGCAATCGAAAGGGTGGAAAATGTAAAATCTCTCGGGTTTTACAGTCGCCTGTTCCTAGTACCCAAGCCTCACCAAAGGTGGAGGCCAGTCATAGACCTAAGCAGGCTCAACACTTTTCTACACGTAGAAAAGTTCAAAATGGAAAGTCCAGAGTCCATCAGGACCTCCCTGATTCCAGGGGAATGGGTATCGTCGATAGACCTATCAGACGCTTACCTTCACATCCCCATCCATCCAAACTCATGGAAATACCTAAGGTTTTGCCAACAGGTCCCAGGTGTTCCAGTTCACCTCTCTCCCATTCGGACTAGCCACAGCCCCCCAGGTCTTTACAATGATTGTAAAGGAAGTGAAGCTAATGGCCCTCTCCAGAAGACTCAGATTTCACCAATATCTGGACGACTGGCTGATCAGGTCCCAGTCTCAGGAGGAAGCCCAAGTGAATACTCAGGCAGTGGTAGACCTAACCCAGTCCTTGGGTTGGATAATAAATCAGGAAAAATCAAAACTAAAACCTACTCAGGTATTTTCATTCGTGGGCTACGAATACCATCTAGATTCAGCCCTTGTAAAACCCACTCACGAGAGATAGCTCAAACTTCAGGATTTGATCCTGTGACTCAAGTCAAAACATGTTTTGACTGCAAGATGTTTGATGTCGCTAATTGGGTTGCTTGCCTCAATGGAGAAAATGGTCCCGGAGGAACGCCTTCACATGAGGCCTTTCAGTTTCACCTCAAGGAGCACTGGAAATATCCGCAGTCGCTGGACAGCCTCCTTCCTTGGACAGAAACAATTTCTGCACACCTAGACTGGTGGCAGAACCCCACAAACGTGATGATAGGTGCAGACCTTCATCCCAAAGACCACATCATCCAACTCTTTACAGACGCTTCAAACGAAGGTTGGGACGCTCACTTAAACCAATGCTCTACAAAGGGTCTGTGGTCAGAAGGGGAAAAAAGGCTACACATAAATGTTCTAGAGTTGAAGGCGGTCTCACTGGCCCTTTGAAGTTTCAAGGACCAGTGTCAGACCAAACTGTGCTAGTTGCAACGGACAGCTCAACAGTGGTAGCCTACATAAACAAACAAAGAGGAACTCACTCAGCGGAGATGTGCGCGCTCCTGTGGAAGATCATGAAATGATCATGACAGCTCTCAACAGAGATCCCACTGCAACTCCCGGTGTCAACAACTCTTCTCAAACAATCCCACAATTATGGAAGATCATGACATGATCATGACAGCTCTCAACAGAGATCCCACTGCAACTCCCGGTGTCAACAACTCTTCTCAAACAATCCCACAATTATGTGTTCCACAGCAATCCACAACATCTCAATCTCCACGCCTGGTGTCTAGGAGTGGACAGCTCCAAGAACAAGGCTTCTCTGTAGAGGTGGCAGAGAGAATTGCTGCACCTCAGAGGTCATCAACAAGGACCATCTACAAGTCAAAGTGGGCCCTATTTGAGAAATGGTGCAGAGAAAATTGGTAGATTTCTCCACTCCATCTGTGAAACATATCTCAGATTTTTTCATGCACCTGTACCAAGATCTAACGGACGGCCATTGTTGACACTTTGGGCCCAGTGGGCCACCATATTGCACAAAGTTCAGACCTTCACAGGTTACTCTCCAGCTTTTCCCAAAAGTTCCAGGAATCTTCCTAAGTGGAACCTTTCTGTTGTTCTTAATGAGCTCACAAAAGCACCCTTTGAGCCTATGAAAGACACAAACCTCAAACATCTTACTCTCAAAACTGCTTTCTTGCTAGCTTTGGCCTCCGGCAAGCGCCGCAGCGAAATCCATGCCTGGGTTGCAAACAAAGTATCTAATCTAGGCCAATGGGAAAAGGTTGCCTTGTTCCCTTCTTCTGACTTCATAGCCAAAAACCAACTAGCAAGAGAAGGTTCGCAAAGTGTGTCTCCGGTGACTATTCCTGCTTTGACTACCATTGTAGATAGACAATTCAAAGAAGACAGGACCTTGTGTCCCTTGCAGGCCCTGAGGTACTATTTGGATCGAACCAAAGACCTGAGAGGGTCTCGATCCCTCCTTTTCATCTCCTTCAAGAAAGGACATACCTCAGACATCAGACCCGCTACTCTCTCTTCTTGGTTGAAACAAACCATTCTACTTTGTTATAAACAAGCAGACCAACAAGCCTTGGACTTGGTCCAAGTTAAAGCACATGACATTCGGGCCTTCGCTGCGTCTAAGGCCTTTTATGGTGGGGTATCGGTGGACCAAATCATGCAAGCCTGTCACTGGAAAGCTCACAAGAATATGTATCTGGGACCCGTGGTGGTGGCACAACAAGTCCTAGATCCTTCCCCTCAGACCAGGTATCCTCGGAAAGAAAAGAGGGGGGGGGGGGGGGGGGGGGGCAGTGTTCATTCTAGAGTTGGAGCTACTTGAGTCAAATGACTCCTTTACTAAATTTTGGTGGGACATTTAGTAAATGCGATGAATCAAATGACAAAAATTAACCTTACATTTGAGCAAATTGGCTTAAATAGGGGAGAAGAGAAAAAAGTACTATTAGACTATCTTCAAAGTGAATTTGCAATACTAAATCAAATTCAAGTCTACTCACTGTGAAAAAAACTTTATTTCAATTCAAGACATTTTTGTAGTCAGCATGATGTACATATATATTTGCAATAATTAAAGTTTAATTTTTACTGATTTTTTTTCATTTTTTTGTTTCAATAAATATGGTCCAACCCTGCACTATCTAAAACTAGAAACAAAATTAATTCACCTTGACATAGGTTCACTCAGGGAGTTGTTTTTATTTCATACAAAAAAAATCCATTATTTATGTAAATGGATATAAATTCGCCACTTTTTGAAAAAAAAAACAAAAAAAAAAAACAACTGGATTTAAAGCAATAACATGCCATGTAAAATTTAAGTTAAATTATTATTTAACATCTTTTCCAGCCGAAAATTGTTATTAACATAGATGCAACTTTTCAAAAGTTTGTCCCACAGTAGTTTAAAATGTTTGTTGTTACTTGTTAACAATTGTCTGAAGTCACCTGTAAGAGTGCATTATGCAAAAATATACTTTAAAAAGTGAAAATATTAAAAACTGGATAATAAAATCTTGTTGTGCAACAGATATTTATTTCTATATATATTTAACAAAACTATGAAAAAAGTGGCAAATTTATATCCACTGGTGAGTTTACATCACTTACTATAAACGTGTTTTCTATTGATAAATACCAAATTTTTGTAAAACGAAGTATGATTGGACAGTGCCGTTTCCGCTCGACCAATCAAATTAAGGCATTTAAAAGCAAGGAAACATGCAGGAATTGGGTTAAAAAGACAATATATGTGTCCTTTTATCTCATTTTGAAACAAAATTTGTCTAATTTCGGCAATATTTACTGCGAAAACGCGGGCGATAATGCAAGATCTATGCGTTACCGCGACTCGGGACCATAACGTGTACGCGTCTTTTCGCCCCAGTATAGCGACAAAAGACGCGGAAACGCGTAGTAAAATGAACTCGGGGGGGGGGGGGCACATCCGCTACAACCAAGCCTTCAGGAGTCTAATCCCAGGGTCTACGTATAGGTTTACCTCTCAAGATGTTACGGGTAAGGTCATTTTTTAATTTTAGTTTATCAAAAAATATGTATTAAGGACTTATCAAGTTGTCATTAATCTCATATTCGGTGGCAAAAATTTATGAGAATTCCAACCATTGGGCTGGTTTTTCACTCGTGATTGGTCCCTAAGGACCTTTACGCCTCTAAAGTGAGAACAGCTGCACTTCGTTCCTACAATCAAAACATCTTGACAGTTTTAGCACTGTCATCCATTCTATTCAGGTTTTTGGCTCTTGACAGGCCCAGTCTTCGGGATTGGGGCACTGTAAACGGGACTCAGACTGGTATTTCTAACACTCTTTGTAATGTATATTACTTCAAAATCTAAGAAAAATTGACATATCTTCCAGTCTCAGCTGTAATCCCGCCACCGCGCAGTTGGATTCAGCATTGAGTCCCACATGGTAAGCTATTGTAGTGTAATAAAATTGAAAATTTTAATTACTTAAATGTAGCTTTTATAAGCTACAAGCTTACCATGTGGGACTCAGAAGAGTCCCACCTTGCCTCCCCGCTGTATTACAGCTGAGGGGTAAGGTTTAAAAATTTCAACGAGAAAGTAGGACAAGAGGTCAAAGGTTATCACGTGACGACAACTGGAGGCTACGGCCAACTATAAATGTCTGTTTTTCTTAGACGTTGGTCTGATGCCTTGTGACTATCCGAGAACAGCATTGAGTCCCACATGGTAAGCTATTAGGTAATTAAGTAATTAAAATTTTCAAATATGTTTGTATGAGGTTATGCCCTCTCATGGCACCCCCTACCCAGGTGCCCCCACCCCAAAGGATTTATAATAATTGTGAGTCACACGAAGTGAATGATTAAAAACATATCCAATGAATGCCTGTGGTGTGTGAGTTTGTGTCTGGGGATATGCTGGCCTTCAGTCAGTGCAAATTAGTTCGATTTAAGGAGGTTCATTGTATAGAGAGTTTACTGTGTATGTTAGAAACTTTAATACTTTAGTTCCAGGTGGTGTTTACACAGTGTAATATGTCTCTGATTTGGTTTTGTCACCTGTTTATATGTTAATATCTTCAAATCAGGCAGTACAGAGAAAACGAGAGGAAGTGAATAAAGCTGTGGAAGACACTAAAAAGAGACTACATGCGGTAAGTAGGACAGGACATTGTGGCTCAGTGAAACTATTCTTCTTAGAAAAAAGGCATTTCTAAAGCTACAAATCTTGCTCAAGGTTATGTTCTGAAATAAAACATTTGAAATTATCAAGCACTCTTAAAGCACATACCTCTACTGGGGGAAGGGGAATTCCTGCAAATTTAGGAAATTTGGAATGTGTTCTACATATTTCCCAAAATGCCATCACTTTTTCCTTTGGCCAGGCTTTAGCCATATAAAAAATAAATGAAGATCTGCTCATTACTGTTGGAGTAATATCAACCAAAAATCAAAGTCATCGAAAATACATTGATAATGGGACTTTTGAAAGTTTGGGATTTTCTGGAGTCCGGAATATTAAGTTTTCCAACTTTTAATCATTTTTATGTCGTCACTCTGCGGCGTTGGCGTACGCGTCTGCGTGAACAACTTCTCCTCCAAAACTACAAGGCCTAGAGACATGCTGTTTTTTTTTAAAAGATACCTTATCTATCGAGGATGAAAAATTGTTCAAGGCATGCAAATCTGTCTCTTGTCTGTTTGCTAGAGCCATTACAAGGGAGGTACCCCCACCAAAAGTGTGAAAATTTCAATACTTTATCACAATTTTCTCAGTGACTATTGCAGGGATTTCTCTCATATCTTGCATATATGTACTAGACCACAATTAGATTCCCTTGTGTGAGTATCAGACCTGGATCATCCATAATTATTTTTTTATGAATTTTTTAAATAATTTTTAATGCATTAAAATTAATGAAATCATGCACTAAATCAATTATAACTTGAAAAGTATTGCATTTAGAGCATTTTGTTAAAATATGTTATTCAGCTACTTTTTCCATAGCTACAACATGGTGAGAAACTTGGGTGTCTATCTCAATAGCTAAGTGAGTAATAGCTACTTTTGGACTTTTCAGTAACTTCCATCATGAGTAAAATCACTTGTAACTTGAAAACTATTGCATTTAGAGAATTTTGTTTAAATATGTTATTCAGCTACTTTTGGGTCAGCTATAACATAGTAAAATTTCAGACCTGAAGCTCATGGCATAGCTGAGCAATAGCTACTTTTAGGTTATCACTGTTCAGTAAATCATTGTATCCACTGGATAGGTGCAGTGTGTAGAGAGATTTTACCATTACCGCTCTAAAACGAAAAAAATATTATAGCTAGCCTTCTCAAGTTTGCAGGATATATTAATAACCATAAAATCTTGCCTGGGAATATTTTTGGCCTCATTTTGAAAAACAAGATGGCCGCCAGGGACCTTTATTCGACTTAAAGCAAGGACTTTTGTTGGCCCCCTAGAGCAAAGGGTATTATAGGCATAGATCTCAAATTGGCAGGATATGTTCGTCATTAAAAAATCTTGACTGGGAATATTTTTGGACTCATTTTGAAAAACAAGATGGCTGCCACGGGTGTTTCTTTGTCAGTCATGAAAAATGCTTATATCTTCCTTATTATTGGTCCTAGAGGTTTGGGATGGTAAACCAACCTATAGGAAATCATGGGCTGGGAATCTTTTGGTGTGGTCAGATTTGACCTTGGACCCCTCCTTCAAGGTCAAATGAGGGTAGTCAAACTTAAAAGTGTTTATAACTCGCTTATTATTGGTCCTAGAGGTTTGGGATGGTAAACCAACCTATAGGAAATCATGGGCTGGGGATCTTTTGGTGTGGTCAGATTTGACCTTGGACCCCTCCTTCAACTTCAAGGTCAAACGAGGATAGCCAGACTTAAAAGTGCTTATAACTCGCTTATTATGTCCACCCCACTGGGGGGTGGACATATTATTTTTGCTTTTTCCATCGTCCGCCGTCCGGACGCTTGGTTTCCGCTCATTTGAGGGGAAAGTATTTATCCTATCTTTACCAAATTTGGTATGGGTGTTTATTGGGTTAATAGCTTGCATGGGATTGCTTTTGGTGAAGATAGCTGTATAGCTAACTGAGTAATAGCTACTTAGCTATTTTTGTGTACTTCTTTTGTTTCCGGGCATTTTAAGGAAAAACATTTGACATATCTTTACCAAATTTGGTATGAGCAATAGTTAGGTCGATAGCTTGCTTGGGATTGCTTTTAGTGATAATGGCTATATAACTGACTGAGTAATAGCTACTTAGCTACTTTGCCAAAAATGGCAAAACACAAATTTGCTTCTATCTCCTTAACTGTGCGAGATAGAGCGATTTTGTCGAAATTTTCGACCCACAGTATATATAAGAAATGTACCCTTGGCAATTTAAAAAAATAATTTCTCTCCCTAAAAATGGCGGCCATTTTGAATTTTCGAATTTTTGCCAAAATGGAAAAACACAAATTTGCTTCTATCTCCTTAACTGTGCGAGATGGAGCGATTTCGTTGAAATTTTCGACCCAAGGGGTATCTAAGCAATGTAATTTTGGCGATTTTCCAAAAATTTTACTCTCCCCAAAAATGGTGGCCATTTGGAATTTTTTCCACCTTTTGCCAAAAATGGAAAAACACAAATTTGCTTCTATCTCTTTAACCATGCGAGATAGAGCGATTTCGGCAAAATTTTCAACCCACAGGGTATCTAAGCAATGTAGCATTGGCAATTTTCAAAGAAAATTTCGTCTCCCCAAAAATGGCGGCCATTTGAATTTTCGAACTTTTGCCAAAAATGGAAAACACAAATTTGCTTCTATCTCCTTGACCGTGCGAGATAGAAAAATTTCGTCGAAATTTTCGACCCACAGGGTATCTGATAAAAGTACTCTTGGCAATTTTCAAAAAATTTTCCTCTTCCCACATATGGCGGCCATTTTGAATTTTCGAATTTTTGGCAAAAATGGAAAAACACAAATTTGCTTCTATCTCCTTAACCGTACGAGATAGATCGATTTCGTTGAAATTTTCAACCCACAGGCTATCAAAGAATGTATTATTGGCAATTTTCAAAAAAATTTTCCTCTTCCCAAAATTGGCGGCCATTTTGAATTTTCAAATTTTTGCTAAATATGGAAAAACAGAAATTTCCTTCTATCTCCTTAACCGTGCAAGATAGAGCAATTTTATTACGCTACAATAGCTTACCATGTGGGAATCAATGCTGTTCTCGGATGGCCACAAGGCATCATGGCCAACGTCTAAGCAAAAAATGATACGTGATAACTCAAAAAGAATTAAGATTTTCGTGCTTCTGCTTCTGTTGCGTTAGTTTATGTTTATAAACTATCAATTTGTCAACTTATCACAAAAGTATGCACTTGAACAGTGTTTATCTGAGTGTTCATAAGAGTTATAATAAAAGGAGGTAAGGATGGCCATAAGACCCCAGTTACACATCTAAGAATCGTCCACTGGATCACGCCTATTTCCTAATATGGAAAATTTTGAGTAATTTACGTATCATATTTTTCATCCGTGAGCTCGTCCTTAATGTCCTTATGGCATCCGACACAGCAGTTTGATTTTTCTGTAAATACTTTGCGGACCTTATCTGTAATTGATATCCGTAACTCATCCATAACTCATCCCTAATGTCCTTAAACCCATCCGGGATGTCGTTGTGGCATCCCTAACATCCTTGACTCCTCCGCGCCAATGAAAGCTCGGGAAATTTCCACGGAGATCCCCGGAGGCTACAAGGATGGACATTCCCGGAAACCCCACGGACCAATCAGAATTCAGAATGGAGGGTGTTTGGGATAAGTTTTGTGAGGAGAACTACATGGACAAAGATGCCTGCCAAAGATGGTTTCAGAGCCAGCGCACACTCTTCAGAAAGGTCACTCATATAAAGTCAGGCCAGGGGGAACCACAGCTGACAGAGAGGCAGAAATGGACCAGCAACAATTTTGACTTCCGGAGGGACCACATCGTGTGCCACCTTACAGCAAAAAGTGAATTCAGGGCTCCCAAGGGGTCAGCTTCCCAAGCCAGTGTAGCAGCGGGCTCAGCATCCAGATGGGAGACTGTGCACATGGAACCGTTCCAGGATACTTCTCGCCCAGAATCCACTGATGACCCACCAGACCTGTCCAACCTGGATACACATACCCCTACTCCTAGATCGCGTGGTGTCAATGTGACCTCAAGCTTAGCAGAATCCAACCTCAAATCAGCTCTTGCAGAATCACAGAGGGGGATAACAGAGTTACTCATGCACCAGCTCAACAGCAGATCCACGGCCAAGCTCCACAGCAAAGCATACAGGTATCTGATCCTCAGTAGGTTGTGCAGTACAAGGCAGACCATGGTGGTGACCACCAGGAGCTCCTGCTGCATCAGCCTCTGGAAGATCCTAAAGTGAGACGCGAGGATCTTGAAGGCGTTCTCAACCACCCTTCTTCAATGGCTGATCATGTAGTAGAATACTCTCCTTCAAGTCCATGCCGCGTCTTGAGTAGGGCTTCATTAGCCAGAGCTTGAGGGGGAAAGCGTCATCCCCAAGGATGAAAAAGTTCACCTTTGGTCCACCAATCCTCATGGATTCACGTTTAGGGAAGCCGATGCTGCCGTCCTCTATTTTGTGCTGCAAATCCGAGTGCTTGAAAATCTGAGCATCTGAGCTTGACCCGGCAGCCCCCACTTTCACCCAGAGGAACTTGCAGTCTCCATCCACCAGGGCCAGGATTACTATAGAGTGGAAGCCCTTGTAGTTGTGGTAGAGGCTGCCTTCCCCTTGTGGACATCTGATTGGAATATGCTTTCCATCCAGGGCACCCATGGCATGTGGAATGTTCCATCCCCGGCAGAAGATGGACTCGACCTTCAACTAGTCCTCTGGGAGTGTGGGGCACCACATCACCTGATCTCGATAGGCCCTGGTGATAGTGTCACAGACCTCAGGCACAAACTTGTTGATGGTCAAACTGGCCACCCTGAAGGCATACTGCAGGGTGGTGTAGCTGTCTCCAGTGGCCAGATGTCTGAGGGTGACAGCCAACTTGGGGCCACGGTGGCAGAGTGGTAACACTCTCGCCTCCCACCTCTGAGGCCGGGGTTCGATTCCTGGCATGGCCTCAAGTGGGAAAGCTGGTAGTTGCTTGCCGTTGGTCGGCAGTTTACAGTACAGAACCCTAACGGACTGTATGTACTGGTTTCCTCTGCCCTTGCAACTACCCGTCGTGATATGACCTGTACAGTGTTGAAAGCGACGTAAAAACCCCAAATAAATAAATAAAGTGACAGCCAACTTGAGTCCTGAACTCAGGGGCTCTCTCATCCAGGGGCTCCCTCTGGAGCTCAGGAGTGAGTCTCTGCTCGAGCTCTTGAAAGAGCTCGGGAGGCATCTGGATGAAGTTTCGGTATGCCATAGGGTCATCTAAATCGAGCCTTGGCATCAGTCTGGTGTACTGACCCTCTTCTTCATGCTCTGTGTGGGTTAGCCATAGCCTGAATCAATATCTTCTGTGTTTTCGCTGTCTTACTTGCAGATCCCATCTACTTCTCAGCCTCTCTATCATAGCTGAAATGATGACTGATAACTGCCTCTCCATTTCTAATAGTAAGAGTTGAATTTGTGCAAGATTTCTGTCCATATTGGCATCAAAATTCTATCTGGCTAGTGACCTGACCCTCACCCTTTTATAGCCATTGGGATCCAGGTATCCAGTGGTCACTAGCTCCCAGCGGGACACCTACAATGTTATCTTAAAACTCCCTTATCAATAAGCAGACATCCGCGACAAAAATTTTGATTCTTAAACCACATCTGCGAGTGTCCGCACGGTCCATAAACACATCCGGGGTGTCCTTGAGACGTCCTGGAGCATCCCTGTGTAGTCTTGGCATGTCTTGGAGTGTTTCCACTGTACTGCAGGTAGTCACAGACGTGTATCTGTCCCTAACATCCTTGTGGCATCCTTATCATCCGTAGAGTTTTCTGTGGCACATCTGTAAATCACTCATTTGTCCAAAATTCCCTCCCCAAAAAACCCTCGATCCGCAGGAGATCCATGTCAGTTACCATATGTGGAACCGTGGCCTATATCCGTGGGGTATCCTTGGATGTGTAACTGCCATATAAGGGGTGGAGGAGGCCATAATATTAAAAAAGCATGCATTTCTCATCAGATTGATGAGTGAAATAGGGTATTAGATCTCCGATATTTTGCTCAAAACCTCCTATTTTTTCGTTAGGTTTAATATATTCCTATATTTTGAGAACCAAAAATCCCTTGACGCCATGCTTCTGACCAATCGCCCTACTTTCTCGTTGGCCACGTTAAACTGGTAGCTTTCTGTAAATTATACAGACATTTTTATTTATATCTCAGCTTTTACGTATTGTTGGAGGTTTATTTTTGGTTATTTCTTTTATTATATAACATGGATTATTCTGTAAAATTTCTGTTTTGACAGGATAAGTATATTTGTTATTTTCGCGTGTTTTGAGTTTTCCTCGGTTCAGGCTTTTTACATCTACTTCTTTTATTACGTTTAAAATGTCCACGCATCAAACGAATAAAGACAAACCGAGAGCTCAAAAATGCCGCCATTTTTGTTTTTCCTTTGATTTACACAACTATTGCCCTACCTGTAGGGAACCTGGCAAAGGGTGATGACCCCTGTGTCACCTTTGAAGCGCCCTGTGATATCTGTGCATCTTTCACAGATGATCAAATGAACAAAATTCAACACAGGAAATGCTATATAAAAAAACAAAAGGCGGACGCTTCTAATGCAAAAGATGATGAACTTGATCTTTTGGGTGAGGGCGACCGGGATTCTTTCACTGGTTCAAATGCAGACCTTGAGAGTGCTGCAGACAATCTATTTACCTCACACCCAGCCCGTACCCTTCAGTTCTTTGTCGCTCAAAACTCCAGCCAAAACTGTCCCACCCACCCCAGGTACTGCCTGGCAGCATAAAATTGAAACAAATCTAGAAAAATCCCTGGGCAATTCACTAAACATCCATTTACAGCAGCAAATGGGTTCTTTCCAGGCATCTATGTTGGAAGCTTTTCCGTCGCTCCGGGAGGAGTTGACGTCTAAAAAACAAACAGAGGTGGATTAGACCTCGGTTTCTGCTTCTAAACCTGGTACATCTCGTACTGCTGTTAATCTGGACCTACCCCCTCCGAGACATAGAACTACCATTCAAACCGAGGATATGGATGTGGACTATGGTCCAGCACTTCCTCCACGTCTCGGAACTGATCCTCATAATGCATCGGATCAGAATGCCAGTGCATCCGAGGAACCTTCTAAGAAGGTCCCGGATAGACCCAAAAAACACTGCCATTCTCACAGTAGGCATGAAGTTGAATCCAGGTCTGCCTCGGATCAATTCAATTAGGAATCCGATGAATCTCGGATCCCATCTACTAAACCTAAAAAACACTCTGATAAGAGTAAACATAAAACCAGGTCCAGATGTGTGTCATCTTCCTCAGAGGAGGATCAGTCCTCTGTAGCCAGACACAGGTCTTCTAAGCCCTCTGGGGCTCAGCCCTCAGGGGCTCAGCCCTCAGGGGCTGTTTCTGATCAAGACCACCCTCAACATGATCCAGACCGCCCTTATTATAGGGAAGTAGCTCTGTCTGACATTCCCTCACAGTACGCTGAAGAGGTCGACACTTTTAGGCGCATTCTTTCCCTCCCTGACCCCAGCGAGTCTATGCCTAGGTCCTTAACTTCAGTCATGGGTCTGGACGATGAGAAAGGCCATCAAGAGCTCAGAGGTCCTTCCTCTATACTTCCACTTAGCTCAGTTATCAAAGACACCTTTGATAAATTTCAAGATGACTTTAAGGCCGCTAATTTACCCGAGGGTAAATATATCAAACCTCCTCCTTCCACTTCCAAGTGGTACAGGGTGGGACAGCCCTGTTATCAGGACAAATATCAGGAGTTGAATACGGATTTTACCAAAATCTGTATTACTCCTAAACCCCCTGGGGCTCCTATGGGCAAGGTTCCCCTACGAATTGGAACACCAGGCTAGGCAAAATATCTCCACGCTCAACTTCACTGCTGCCTTTACCAAAACTTCATCTTCTTGCAATGCTTCTCTTGAGAAGTGTCAACATAGCATTAAGTCAACTGTCAAGAAGGTTAAGACACAGATCCAGAAAGGTGCCAATCCTGAAAAAGCAGCAAAGCGTGGCTATGAGCAAGTCTGTGAGTATTTAGATTTTTGGAATAAGACGGTTCTTATCCAACACAGGGCTCTTACATGCCTCAGCAAATCCCTAGCCCATATACTCCAGAGGGAATTATATTCTATGGGTAACACTGGCTTGCTTAGGCGCGAAACCGAAATGACCCTCTTACAACCACAATTAGGGGAAACGAGACGCCAAGAACTCAGGAACTCATCCTATTGGGACCCCTCCTTGTTCCAGTCTCAACTTGTGAAGGAAGGTGAAGACTTCCTCCTCAAAAAGGCACCTCTAAAGACTCTCAGGGTTTCGGACCCTATAAACCCTTTCGTGGTCCCCACAACAAGAAAAGAGGCTCCTACAGGAAATGCCCCTATGGGGGCAACTCCTCACAAAGCAGTAACCAATCGTTTTCCTCAGGAAGGGGGAAACCGAACTTCAGAGGCTCCAGGGGTCGTTTTCGACCCCACCACAGGGGGCAGGGGCGTGGAAACCCCTCTCCCCAATGACTCCTTAAAAGCCTCCCTCAGTCCACCAGTAGGAGGTCGCCTCCATTCTTTCAGAAGAGACTGGCAAACAAACAAATGTTCTTCAAACATGTTAAACATTATCACCAATGGCTACGTATTGCCATTCCTTTCAAAACCAAATTTGGTCAGATTCCCTCTGATTCTGTCAGAGTACAAGGCCCGTCAAAAAGACCAAGCACTGGCCACTTGTATCCAGTCTCTTCTGTCAAAGAACGCAATCGAAAGGGTGGAAAATGTAAAATCTCTCGGGTTTTACAGTCGCCTGTTCCTAGTACCCAAGCCTCACCAAAGGTGGAGGCCAGCCATAGACCTAAGCAGGCTCAACACTTTTCTACATGTAGAAAAGTTGAAAATGGAAACTTCAGAGTCCATCAGGACCTCCCTGATTCCAGGGGAATGGGTATCGTCGATAGATCTGTTGGACGCTTACCTGCACATCCCCATCCATTCAAACTCAAGGAAATACCTAAGGTTTTGCTACAAGCCTCCCTCCCATTCGGACTAGCCACAGCCCCCCAGGTCTTTACAATGATTGTAAAGGAAGTGAAGCTAATGGCCCTCTCCAGAGGACTCAGACTTCACCAATACCTGGACGACTGGCTGATCAGGTCCCAGTCTCAGGAGGAAGCCCTAGTGAACACTCAGGCGGTGGTAGACCTAACCCAGTCCTTGGGTTGGATAATAAAACTGGAAAAATCAGAACTGAAACCTACTCAGGTGTTTTCGTTTGTGGGCTACGAATACCATCTAGATTCAGCCCTTGTAAAACCCACTCAAGAGAGATGGCTCAAACTTCAGGATTTGATCCTGTGACTCAAGTCAAAACGTGTTTTGACTGCAAGATGTTTGATGTCGCTAATTGGGTTGCTTGCCTCAATGGAGAAAATGGTCCCGGAGGGGCGCCTTCACATGAGGCCCTTTCAGTTTCATCTCAAGGAGCACTGGAGATATCCTCAGTCGCTGGACAGCCTCCTTCCTTGGACAGAAGCCATTGCAGCCCACTTAGACTGGTGGCAAAATCCCTCAAACATGATGAAAGGTACAGACCTTCATCGCAAAGACCACAGTATCCAACTCTTTACAGACGCTTCAAATGAAGGTTGGGGCGCTCACTTAGATCAAAATTCTACAAAGGGTCTGTGGTCAGACCGGGAAAAAAGGCTACACATAAACGTCCTAGAATTGAAGGCGGTCTCCCTGGCACTTCGAAGCTTCAAGGACCAGTGCCAGAACTAAACAGTGCTAGTTGCAACCGACAACTCAACAGTGGTAGCCTACATAAACAAACAAGGAGGAACTCACTCAGTAGAGATGTGTGCTCTCCTGTGGAAGATCATGACCTGGTGCCATCACTGTCACATAACATTGAAAGCCAGACACATTCCAGGGTGCCTGAATGTGATGGCCGACCTTCTGTCCAGGTCAAACCAAGTGCAGTCAACAGAATGGTCACTGCATCCGCAGGTGTTCAAACAGATCTGCCAAAAGTGGTTCACACCTCATGTAGACTTATTTGCCACTCATCTGAACCACAAACTTCAACTGTACGTATCTCCTGTCCCAGACCCAAAGGCTTGGGACATAGATGCTCTGAACATAAACTGGACGGGTCTCACTGCCTATGCTTACCCTCCGATGGCTCTCCTTCACAGGGTGATCCAAAAAATCAGGCAATGCTATTGCCTGATCATTGTAGTAGCCCCAGGCTGGCCAGGGATGCCCTGCTTTTGGGACCTAGTGCAGCTCTCAACAGAGATCCCACTGCAACTTCCGGTATCAATGACTCTTCTCAAACAGTCCCACAATTATGTGTTCCACAGCAATCCACAGCATCTCAACCTCCATGCCTGGTGTCTAGGAGTGGACAGCTCCAAGAACAAGGCTTCTCTGTGGAGGTGACAGAGAGAATTGCTGCCCCTCAGAGGTCATCAACAAGAACCATCTACAAGTCAAAGTGGGCCTTATATGAGAAATGGTGCAGAGAAAATTTGGTGGACTTCTCCACTCCATCTGTGAAACAAGTCTCAGACTTTGTCATGTACCTGTACCAAGATCTAAACAGGCGCCCCTCGACCATCAATGGTTACAGGATGGCCATTGTTGACACTTTGGGCCCAACGGGCCACCATATTGCACAAAGTTCAGACCTTCATAGGTTACTCTCCAGCTTTCACAGGGATTGTCCCAAAAGTTCCAGGAATCTTCCTAAGTGGAACCTTTCTGTTGTTCTTAATGAGCTCACAAAAGCACCCTTTGGGCCTATGAAAGACACAGACCTCAAACATCTTACTCTCAAAACTGCTTTCTTGCTAGCTTTGGCCTCCGGCAAGCGCCGCAGCAAAATCCATGCCTGGGTTGCAAACAAAGTATCTAATCTAGGTCAATGGGAAAAGGTTGCCTTGTTCCCTTCTTCTGACTTCATAGCCAAAAGCCAACTAGCAAGAGAAGGTTCTCAAAGTGTGTCTCCGGTGTCTATTCCTGCTTTGACTACCATTGTAGATAGACAATTCAAAGAAGACAGGACCCTGTGTACGGTGCAGGCCCTGAGGTACTATTTGGATCGAACCAAAGACCTGAGAGGATCTCGATCCCTCCTTTTCATCTCCTTTAAGAAAGGACATACCTCAGACATCAGACCTGCTACTCTCTCTTCCTGGTTGAAACAGACCATTCTACTTTGTTATAAACAAGCAGACCAACAAGCCTTGGACTTGGTCCAAGTTAAAGCGCATGACATCCGGGCCTTCGCTGCCTCTAAGGCCTTTTACGGTGGGGTATCGGTGGACCAAATCATGCAAGCCTGTCACTGGAAAGCTCACAACACATTTACATATTTTACCTAAAAGTCCTTACTTGGTCAGACAACGACAACAATATGTATCTGGGACCTGTGGTGGCAGCACAACAAGTCCTAGATCCTTCCCCTCAGACCAGTTGACCTCGGAAAGAAAAAAGTGGGGGGGGGGGGGGGGGGGGGGGACACATCCACTACAACCAAGTCTTCAGGAGTCTAATCCCAGGATCTAGGTATTCTTTTACCTTCAAGATGTAAGGGTAAGGTCATTTTGTTTTTTAGTTTATCAAAATAATATGTATTAAGGACTTATTAAAGTTGTCATTAATCTCATATTCGGTGGCAAAAAATTTTATGAGAATTCCAACCATTGGGCTGGTCTGTCACTCGTGAAGGGCCCCTAAGGACCCTTAGACCTCTAAGTGAGCACTGCTGCACTTCCGTCCTACAATCAAAACATTTAGACAGTTTTTAGCACCGTCTTCCATTCTATTTAGGTTTTTGGCTCTTTACAGGCCCAGTCTTTGGGATTGGGGCACTATAAACAGGACTCAGACTGGTATTTCTAACACTCTTTTTAATATATATTACTTCAAATCTAAGAAAAATTGACATATCTTCCAGTCGCAGCTGTAATCCCGCCACCGGGCGGGCCAAACTAAAAAGTGCTTATAACTCACTTATTATTGGTCCTAGAGGTTTGGAATGGTAAACCAACCTATAGAAAATCATGGGCTGGGAATCTTTTGTTGTGGTCGGATTTGACCTTGGACCCTGCCTTCAAGGTCAAACGAGGATAGCCAAACTTAAAAGTGCTTATAACTCACTTATTATTGGTCCTAGAGGTTTGGAATGGAAAACCAACCTATAGAAAATCATGGGCTGGGAATCTTTTGGTGTGGTCGGATTTGACCTTGGACCCTGCCTTCAAGGTCAAACGAGGATAGCCAAACATAAAAGTGCTTATAACTCGTTTATTATTGGTCCTACAGGTTTGGGATGGTAAACCAACCTACAGGAAATCATGGACTGGGAATCTTTTGGTGTGGTCGGATTTGACCTTGGACCCCTCCTTCAAGGTCAAACAAGGATAGCGAAACTTAAAAGTGCCTATAACTCGCTTATTATTGGTCCTAGAGGTTTGGGATGGTAAACCATCCTATAGGAAATCATGGGCTGGGAAACTTTTGGTGTGGTCGGTTTGACCTTGGACCCTGCCTTCAAGGTCAAACGAGGATAGCCAGACTTAAAAGTGCTTATAACTCGCTTATTAATGGTCCTAGAAGTTTGGGATGGTAAACCAACATATAGGAAATCATGGGCTGAGATTCTTTTGGTGTGGTCAGATTTGACCTTTGGACCCCTCCTTCTAGGTCAAATGAGGACAGCCAAACTTAAAAGTGCTTATAACTCGCTTATTATTGGTCCTAGAGGTTTGGGATGGTAAACCAACCTATAGGAAATCATGGGCTGGGAATGTTTTTGTGTGGTTGGATTTGACCTTGGACCCCTTCTTCAAGGTGGAACGAGGATATTGCATTTGCAGTATTTCTTTAAATATGTTTTAACCTACTTTTTACACTTAAACAGTTACCTTGTTACTTTCCTTCATAATACCATTTGCAGGGCACAACTTTTTTGTCCTTTTCTTCTGTCAGCTTCGGAATTTCTTTCGAACATGCTGTTCAATTACCATTTACTGTACTTCTGGACAGCACTTTCCCTGATAATTATGCTTTCCTCTTATTATCACCTTCACAAATCAAAAACACTCAGTCAGCTGACACAGTGCCCGTTCACGAGCACTCTCCTCTTGTTTCAACCTTTTGCCAAAAATGGAAAAACACAAATTAGCTTCTATCTTCTTAACCGTGCGAGATAGAGCAATTTCGTCAAAATTTTCGATCCACAGGGTATCTAAGAAATGTACTATTGCCAATTTTCAAAAAAATTTTCCTCTCCCCAAAAATGGTGGCCATTTTGAATTTTCAAATTTTTGCCAAAAATGGAAAAACACAATTTTATTGCGCTATAATAGCTTACCATGTGGGACTGAATGCTTTACTGGTTGCCGCGAGGCATCACGACCAACGTCTAAGAAAAAAAGACATTTATACTTGGCCGTAGCCTCAGGTTGTTGTCACGTGATCTGCCCCTTATGTTACAACTTTTCTCGTTGGTCGCCGCCATCTTACAATCTTTGGGAAGTATTTACTGCCTTTTTCTTTCTATATCTCAGTGCAGTATTATTGTTAAACGTTCCCGTTTATGTAGTTCATTTATTATGGTATAAAGCCCATTCTGGCCAATTTTCAGCACTTCCGCTTTTGTAAATTGTCCTTATTTTAAGTTTTCTGAACTCGCCTCGACTGGCTTTTCTTCTGCGAGCTGTTGACTCGAGGTCTACTCGCGTTTGTTTATTGCATTAAAGCATGTCTTCTCATGGAGGAACACACCAAACTAGTAAAAATACCTACAGCAAATGCATTTATTTCCTTCCTACCTGCAGAGAGGCAGGTAAGGTCGACGATCCGTGTGTCACAGCTAATCTTAAAATATCTTTGTCTTCTCGCGTCGACATACATATATTGGAGGCGTTCAATAACTTCCGTGAAGATTTTCAGAAATCTTTACAAAAGCAAAGGGAGGTGGATCAGACCTCTTCTTCTGCTCATAAAACGAACGCACCCTCCAAAGATCTGGACAAATCCTCAAATCCAGTAGTGCTATCGAGTCACTGGAGGTGAAGTTCGCCCCAGAACTTCAAATTTCTCGCCTCGACTCGTATTCTAGTCGCCTCGTAGATGACTCAGGTCAAGGTCGTAGTTTGGCCGAGGATCCCTCGAAGGTTGCCTCGACCAGCCCAAAACAATATTCACACTCTTCTAATGACCCTCAACCAGCCCTAGTAGGCCCAAAGCACTCTGATAGCCAACACAAGTCGAGGACCAGATTCGTACCTTCATCTTCAGAGGAAGATCAGTCCCCTGAACATATGCATAGGTTCTCTAAGCCCTCCAGGAAGTCATACCCTGATCAGGACCACTTAATTCACAGTTGGTGAAGGAAACCCCAACGTGACCCCTACCCTCCTTATTATAGGGAAGTAGCATTGGCTGACATCCCATTCCAATATGCTGAGGAGGTGGATACGTTTCGACGCATCCTCAAGTTGCCTGAAACTAGGGAATCCTTACCTAGATCTTCAACTGTGGTCATGTGCCTTGATGATGAGAAAGGCAGGCAAAAACTTAGACCAAGAGGTCCTTCCTCCATGTTGCCTCTCAATTCAATCCTTAAGAATGCCTTTGATAAACTTGATCAGGACTTCCAAACAGCAAATTTACCTGAGGGTAAGTACATCCAACCACCTCCTTCCACTGTCAAGTGGTACCAGCTAGGCCAGTCTTGTTATGAGGACAAAATACAAGAGTTGAATACAGACTTTGCCAAGATTTGTATTTCTCCTAAGTCATCTGGGCTCCTATGGTCAAGGTTCCTCTTCCAATTCTTAAAGAATTGGAATATCAGGCAAGACAGAATTTTTCCACTCGCAATTTCGCTACTACCTTTGCCAAGACTTCCTTTTTCTGTCATGTCACTTTGGAGAAGTGTCAATATAGCCTGAAACACTTTTCAAACAGGTCAAGTCTCAGATCAGGAGAGGTGCCGACCCTGATAAAGTAGCGAAACGTGGTTATGAGGAAGCCTGTGAGTCTCTGGATCTGTGGAATAAGACCATCCTGATCCAACACAGGGCCTTGACTTGCCTTAGTAGTCCTTGTCCCATATTCTCCAGAGAAAATTATACTCAATGGGCAATACCGGCTTGATTAGGCTCGAAGCCGAAATGACCCTATTACAACCACACTTAGGAGAAACCAGGCACCAAGAATTAGTTGGTGAAGGAAGACGAGGACTTCCTTCTTAAAAAAGGCACCTCAAAAGGTTCTCAGGGTTTCGGACCCTACCAGAATAAGCCCTTTAAGAACTCCGGAAGGCGTCCTTCTGGCCGTCTTCCTTGTTTAAATCATAGTTGGTGAAGGAAGGCAAGGACTTCCTTCCTAAAAAGGCACCTCAAAGATTCTCAGGGTTTCGGACCCTACCAATAAGCCCTTTCGTGCTCCCCACAAGAAAAGAGGCTCCTACAGGAAACGCCCCTATGGGACAACTCACCTGATTGTCGAAATACAGTTGTGTGTTAATAAACATAACAGTATAAGGCCACAAACACTTTACAAGTGAACTAGTAGTAGTGACTGGACACATATATACCTGTGTTTTGTACATTCTCCAGTCTCAGCTGTAATCCCTCCACCATGCGGTTGGATTCAGCATTCAGTCCCACATGGTAAGCTATTGTAGCGTAATAAAATTGAAAATTTTAATTACTTATATGTAGCTTTTATAAGCTACAAGCTTACCATGTGGGACTGAGAAGAGTCCCACCCTGCCTCACCCCTATATTACAGCTGAGGGGGTATTGTTCAAAATTTCAACGAGAAAGGAGAAGACAAATGGAGTGTGTCACGTGACGACAACCTGAGGCTACAGCCAACTATAAATGTCTGTTTTTCTTAGACGTTGGCCGGGCCTGGCGGCCATCCGAGTACAGCATTCAGTCCCACATGGTAAGCTTGTAGCTTATAAAAGCTACATTTAAGTAATTAAAATTTTCAATTTAACAGTGACAAGCTGTTTGATGTAAAGGCTTTAATTGAGTTGCAACTTCCCCCTTAGCAAATTTTCCTTTAAATGCCTGATATACAGTAGAACCTTGATTATCCGGCCCTCTATCATCCGAATCTCCGGATGAACCGATTGGAAACCTTGTCTCCCTACATACATGTATAATACACGGTCTAGCCTGAGCGATAATACAAGATTTTACACATTCTCGGAAAGCATTAATTCTAGTACTCTATAAAACATACAGTCAACACAAGCGCCTAATCTTCTTTGATCTTTAATGCCATTGTTTCAATTGGGGAGGGATCAATTCATTTACACGACCCCACTACACAACTTTTTTGATAATGCGCCAATTATTGCATGGGTGTTTGGGGTTTGCAATTTATAATCTCCTGGAGTAGGTCTATTCACAGAGTGACGTGTAGTAAAAGAAAAAACGTGAACTATGTATTACCACCCAAACACCCAATCATGAAGACGTGTTCGGGTGAGAGTTTCACCGTTAATAATCCCCTAGAGTGTTTCAATGACTAAAATGCATCACAACGTTATCAAAAGTAAATCGTCAATAGTGAATGCAGTACCACCCGAACACACCCAGCTCAGATCCGCGTAATATTTTAAACAAAAATAACAATATCCATAGAAATGAAGCAAATAAGTTGAAATTAGACAGTCAGTAATATTATATTACATAAATATATTAAACTGCTTCAACAGTGACCACCCACATGTACATGTAAAGCTAAAAATGTTGTTCCTTCAATTATCGCCCACTTGGTAACCCATAGACGGCGAATTTCGGTTTTCTTCATCTATCCGAACCCCTCGATGATCCGACCCGATTGTATGTCTCCCATGGAGTTCGGATAATTGAGGTTCTACTGTATTAGTAAGACTTTGATATTCATAGTGACATAATATTTAGCATCAAGATTGAAAAAGTTTTTTTAAACCAAGTTGATTCATGAATTGATCTGGTTTGCAAAACTTGATTTGCAAATTGATTCAGTTCACAATTTTATGATTCCTTGCACCCCTAGTAGTAAGGACTCTTCTGGAAATAAATTTGAAATTTTGATCTTCTGATCGAGGTCTTGAATTTTTGTGGAAATGGAAAATGTCATTTATTTAACTGTAAAACATACAGTGATTTTAGCAAATTTTACATCTGCTGCTTAGTAAAGTGGCTTCAAAGTTGAGTTTATCATATGGAAAAGTTCTTTTATCCCTCTCATTATTGCTTCTTGAGCTTTCAACCCAGTTTTGTGGTCACGCTACCCCATATATGGAGAGTCTATATAGCCTGTCAGGTTTACCCACTGACCCCTTCTTACGGGTCAAACTGGGGTCATAAAATAGCAGATTTTCTTGTTTTGCCTTATATCTACTTTAAAACTACTCTTCTTACAAACTATAGCATTTATTAAATTAACTTTACAAAATTTATGACCATAGAAAACAAAATAAAGCTTAATTTTTCTTTCATGTTAATGCATAAACTTCCACACTGTCTACTTAACTTTAGCTTCTTCTCTCAGCGCTGCATGTTTTTCTTTTCAAAAACCTTTTTCTACTTTATACTATAAAGCATCTGACCTTTTGGGACGCTTTGTTTTTGTTAGCAAAAGCATTTTTCTAGTTTACTAATTAAATTTGCAACTTTGTGACATTAATTTTCTCACAATGTTTGCTGGTAGGTTCTCTGGAAAGAATTCCCTCATTCCAATAGTGCTCATTTCAGCTACTGTTAGGAAATGGTTAGGGTATTGCACTATAAAATTGAAAAGTTGGTAATTTAAATATTTATTTGAGATACTTACAATGTTTGCTGGTAATAAACAATGTAAACAATGTGGTCATGCGACCAATTGGCAGGAGGGTGGACTACTGTGACTCAATGGCCTGTTGAAGGTTGTTATATAGCCTTAAAATCGCATCTCTGCATTGGCCATTGGGTTGGGTGGTTCCAACAAATAGCTACTGTTAGGAAATGTATTTCTATTAAAAATTTAAATTACTGTAAAATTTTTGAAGATTGCTTGTTTTACAAAGCTCTTTATTTAATAAGAATTTCTTTTTACCCACAACAGATGGGATTATATTTGAAAACATCTTCTTACCATTTTCAATATTACTGATCAATAAAATTCTGTACAATAACTGTTTTCTTTTTGTTCTTTAGACATGTGTAATATTTCTTGTTTTCAGTAGTTTTGCTTCATTTTGTATTTCTGCAGTTGGGTTGGAGACCAGGAGGTGACATTGAACCAGACTCGGTGTTTGTCAGACAAACCCCACCACCCTCCACCCCTAACAAGGTATGTCAACAGTCATTAGTATGGCATGAAATCTGTGTACTAACAATTCTGATAAGTCAAACCCTATTTGTCATTGAAAATACATCAGTACTGAAATCTCATGATGTGCTATGTACACTCACACATATTTTCCAGCCGAGGTTTATAAATTCCACCAAATAAAACTTTTGTCAAAATAATTATTTGAAAATATAAATTTGATGTTCTAATCACTATAACTACATGTATAGTGAATGTAACTGACCACATTTATTCTGTATGCTTGTAAAATATTTTTTTATTGCGCTACAATAGCTTACCATGTGGGACTGAATGCTAACTCGGGAGACCGCAACTCCAGCCAATGACCAAGAAAAATGGACGTTTGGATTTGGTAGTTTGGTAGTAGTCGTTTGGTAATTCGTCCTTCTTCTCTCGTTGGCTGCCATATTGGAAAGACGTTTGAAATATCTCTCAATAATTTACTGTTTTCTCAGCACATATGTATTGTTGGATGTTATTATTCAGCCATTTGTTTAATTTTATATTATACAACGTTCTGTAAATTTTTGGGGAGTACAGGATAAGTATTCTTTGAATATTTAATGTTTTTTTGTGAGTTTTCCGCTTTTCGACTCTCATGTTTTTATTGCAGTAAAAATGTCTTCCCAACAAGCTAGTGTTAAGGCAAGATCATCTAAATGCCGTCACTTCTGCTACCCATTCGATACCCACAACTACTGCCCTACCTGTAGGGAATCTGGCAAGGGAGACGACCCCTGTGTTACTTATCAGTCTCCTTGCAATATCTGTGAGAGTTTCTCAGAACAACAAATTAAAATAAAACATAGATGTCGGTATATTCGGAAGCAGAAGACATCGGATGTTAATACTAGCAAAGATGATCTTGACCTGTTGGGGGACAATGGTGATGCCTTTTCTGACTCTCATGCAGACCTTGAGGGTGCTGCAGAAAACTTGTTTTCTTCACCTCCACGTCCCCAACCCTTGCGTTTTGAATCTTTTTCATTAAAGACTCCACAAACTGTCCCACCCACCCCAGGTACTGCATTGCAAAATAAAATAGAAAGTAGGCTTGACAAATCCCTGAGTAGTACATTTAACATCCAACTTAAGCAAGAAATGGGGGTCTTCCAGGCGTCCATGCTAGAGGCAATGAAGTCTCTCAGAGACAAAATGCTTTCCTTCAAAAAAGCATCCGACTCGGATGTAGTTAAGACATCCGACTCTGCCCAAGCTGGACCTAAACCTGGACCCAGTAATCAGCCCGACCCTATTCCGACTCAGACTTCTAACTCCAGATCATGCGACCACTCGGATGTTCAACCCATGGACACTGAACATTATGGACCTCCTCTTCCTCCCAAGTCTTCTCAAAATGTCCAGTCCGAGCTTGCTTCCAAGCAATTGGATCCTGAATCCGACCACTCAGAACGCCCTTCCAAGTCGGAACACCCTAAAAAGGTGGTTCCTAAAACAAAAAAGCATTCTGACAAAAGGAAGCACAAGGCATGGGCAAAATATTATTCTCAGTCTTCTTCAGAGGAAGATGAGTCCTCTGCCCTATCTAAAAAGCCTACTAAACCTCAACATAAGGCTCCTCAAGAGCCTCAACATCAGGATAGCACAGATCCAGTTTTTTACAGGGAGGTAGACATGTCTGACCTCCCCTCTCAATATGCCGAGGAAGTGGAAACTTTTAGGCAAATTCTAGATCTCCCTGACCCCAGGGAAACTTTGCCTAGGTCCTCAACCACTGTACTAGGCATGGACGAGAAGAAAGGCCAACAGGAGCTAAGGCCAAGAGGCCCTTCTGCTATGCTCCCCTTAAACCCTATTCTCAAAGATGCCTTTGAGAAATTTGAACAAGATTTTTTGGCCTCCAATTTACCTGAAGGTAAATACATCAAACCCCCGGCTTCAACAGCCAAGTACTACAAGGTGGGACAGCCTTGTTTTGAAGATAAGCTTCAAGAACTTAAAACAGATTTTGCAAAATTCTGTATCTCTCCAAAACCCTCTGGGGCCCCTGTGGGCAAGGTTTCCCTACAAGTTCTTAAGGAACTTGAACATCAAGCTAGGCAGAATTTTTCTACCAACAATTTCACAGCTACTTTCGCTAGAACTGCCTCCTCCTGTAACACTGTTATGGAGAAGTGCCTACACAGTGCCAAGGCAACCTTCAAAAGGGTCAGAAACCAAATTCAAAAGGGTGCCGACCCGGAAAGAGCTGCCAGACGTGGTTATGAAAATGCCTGTGATTATTTTGATCTTATGAATAAGAGGATTCTGATTCAACAGAGAGCCTTAGCCTGCCTTAGCAAATCTGTAGCCCACATACTCCAGAGGGAACTATATACCATGGGCAACACTGCCCTTCTGAGAAGAGAGGCTGAAATGACTCTTCTTCAACCACATCTAGGGGACTCGAAACGTCAGGAACTAAGGAACTCACCTTTTTGGCCTACTCCTCTTTTCAAGTCTCAACTAGTGAAGGATGGAGAGGACTTCCTCCTTAAAAAAGGCACCCCTAAAGACTCTCAGGGTTTTGGACCCTATCAAAACAAGCCCTTTCGTGGTCCCCACCACAACAAGAAAAGAGGCTCCTACAAGAAATGCCCCTATGGGGGCAATTCCTGTCAAAGCAGTAACCAATCCTTTTCCTCAGGTAGGGGGAAACCGAACTTCAGAGGCTCCAGGGGTCGTTTTCGACCCAACTCAAGGGGACGAGGGAGTGGAAACCCCTCCTCTCAATGACTCCTTTCAAGCCTCCCAGTAGGAGGTCGCCTCCGTTCTTTCAGAAGAGACTGGCTCACAAACAAATGTTCAGACAATGTGTTAAACATTATCACAATGGTAACGTTCTTCCATTCATCTCAAGACCAAATTTAGTCAGAGCCCCACTGATTCAGTCAGGTTACAAGGCCCTTCAAAAAGAACTAGCTCTGAGCTCTTGTATCCAGTCTCTTCTGTCAAAGAACGCAATAGAAAGGGTGGAAAATGTAAAATCTCTCGGGTTTTACAATCGCCTGTTTCTTGTACCCAAGCCTCACCAAAGGTGGAGGCCAGTAATAGACCTAAGCAGGCTCAACACCTTCCTACTTGTAGAAAGGTTCAAAATGGAAACACCAGAATCCATCAGGGCCTCTCTGATTCCAGGGGAAAGGTGTCGTCAATAGACCTATCAGACGCCTACCTTCACATCCCCATCCACCCAAACTCAAGGAAGTACCTAAGGTTTTGCCACAGGTGGCAGGTGTTCCAGTTCACTTCCCTTCCCTTCAGACTAGCCATGGCCCCTCAGGTCAGACCAATGATTGTAAAAGAGGTGAAGCTGATGGCCCTGTCAAGGGGAATCAGACTTCACCAGTACCTGGACGACTGGCTTATCAGGGTCCAGTCTCAGGAAGAAGCAAAAGTGAACACTTAGACAGTGGTGGACCTGACTCAGTCCTTAGGGTGGATAATAAATCAGGAGAAGTCCGAACTAAAGCCAACTCAGGTGTTTTCCTTCATGGGCTACGAACACTATCTAGATTCAGCCCTTGTAATACCCGCTCAAGAGAGATGGCTCAAACTTCAGGATTTGATCCTACGACTCAGCAAGATGTTTGATGTCGCTAATTGGGTTGCTTGCCTCAATGGAGAAAATGGTCCCGTAGGGACGCCTTCACATGAGGCCCTTTCAGTTTCACCTCAAGAAGCACTGGAGATTTCCTCAGTGGTTGGACACCCTCCTTCCTTGGACAGAAACCATTTCAGCACACCTAGAATGGTGGCAAAATCCCACAAACGTGATGAAAGGCTCAGACCTTCATCCCAAAGACCACAGTATCCAACTCTTTACAGACGCCTCAAACAAAGGCTGGGGCACTCACTTAGAGCAAACCTCTGCAAAAGGTTTGTGGTCAGACAGGGAAAAGAGGCTACACATAAATGTTCTAGAGCTGAAGGCAGTTTCTCTGGCCCTTCAAAGGTTCAAGGACCAGTGTCAAAAGCAAACAGTGTTAGTTGCCACAGACAACTCAACAGTGGTAGCCTACATAAACAAACAAGGTGGAACCCACTCGTCGGAGATGTGCGCTCTCCTGTGGAAGATCATAACATGGTGCCATCGTTACCAGATAACACTAAAAGCCAGACACATTCCAGGGTGTCTGAATGTGATGGCCGACCTACTGTCCAGGTCGAACCAAGTTCAGTCAACAGAATGGTCACTGCATCTGCAGGTGTTCAAACAGATCTGCCTCAAGTGGTTCACTCCTCATGTAGATCTATTTGCCACTTGCCCGAACCACAAAGTTCCACTGTACGTGTCTCCAGTCCCAGACCAAAATACTTGGGACATAGATGCTCTGAACATAAACTGGTCGGGTCTCACCGCTTATGCTTACCCTCCCACGGCTCTCCTTCACAGGGTGATCCAAAAAGTCAAGCAATCCAATTGCCTGATCATCGTAATAGCCCCAGGCTGGCCAGGGATGCCCTGGTTTTGGGACCTAGTGCAGCTCTCAACAGAGATCCCACTTCAACTTCCAGTGTCAAGAACTCTTCTCAAACAGTCCCACAATTATGTGTTCCATTGCAATCCACAGCATCTCAATCTCCACGTCTGGTTTCTAAGAGTGGACAGCTCCAAGAACAAGGCTTCTCTGGAGGTGGCAGAGAGAATTGCTGCCCATCAGAGATCGTCCACAAGGACCATCTACAAGTCAAAGTGGGCCCTGTTTGAGAAATGGTGCAGAGAACATTCGGTGGATTTCTCCACTCCCTCTATAAAGCAAGTCTCAGACTTCTTTATGTACCTGTACCAAGATCTAAACAGGTGCCCTTCGACCATTGATGGTTATAGGACGGCCATTGTTGACACTTTGGGCCCTTCAGTGCTCCATATCTCTCAGTGTTCAGACCTTAATAGGTTACTCTCCAGTTTTCACAGAGATCGTCCCAAAAGTTCCAGGAATCTTCCTAAGTGGAACCTTTCTGTTGTTCTCAATGAGCTCACAAAAGCACCCTTTGGGCCTATGAAAGACACAGACCTCAAACATCTTACTCTCAAAACTGCTTTCTTGCTAGCTTTGGCCTGCGGCAAGCGCCGCAGCAAAATCCATGCCTGGGTTGCAAACAAAGTATCTAATCTAGGCCAATGGGAAAAGGTTGCCTTGTTCCTCTCTTCAGATTTCATAGCCAAAAACCAACTATCAACAGAAGGTTCTCAAAGTGTGTCTCCGGTGACTATTCCTGCTCTAACTACCAATGTAGCTAGACAATTCAAGGAAGACAGGACCTTGTGTCCTGTACGGTCCCTGAGGTACTACTTGGATCGAATCAAGACCTAAGAGGGTCTCGATCCCTTCTTTTCATCTCCTTTAAGAAAGGACACACCTCAGACATCAGACCCGCTACACTCTCTTCCTGGCTAAAACAAACTATCCTACTTTGTTATAAACAAGCAGACCAACAAGCCTTGGACCTGGTCCAAGTCAAAGCGCATGACATTAGGGCTTTCGCGGCCTCTAAGGCCTTTTACGGTGGGGTATCGGTGGACCAAATCATGCAAGCGTGTCACTGGAAAGCTCACAACACATTTACAAATTTTTACCTGAAAGACCTTACTTGGCCAGACAGCAACAACAATATGTATCTGGGACCAGTAGTAGCGGTACAACAAGTCCTAGACCCTTCCCCTCAGCATCCTCATCTTCAGGAAGAAAAGAACGGGGGGCACACCCGCTGCAGCCAAGTCTTTAGGCTAAATTTCTAAATTCTAAATTTACCACAAGAGAAGAAGGACAAATTACCAAACAACACTGCTATGGTACATACTAAACCACGGACTCGGCCAAATCCAAACGTCCATTTTTCTAGGTCGTTGGCTGGAGTCGCGGCCTCCCGAATTAGCATTCAGTCCCACATGGTAAGCTTGTAGCTTATAAAAGCTACATTTAAGTAATTAAAATTTTCAAATTTACATTATTGTGTGTAAAATTTCTCTTTCTATTGCTTCTAGACCATGCTCTTTCTGTGGTTGATTGAATATTGAAGAAATTTTAACTAATCATGAATTACAGACACATTTTGGGACTGACTGAAGCTTCTGTTAGTGCTAACCCATAATGCATTTTAGTGTCACCAGCATTTATGCTGCGTGGCATGGAGGCATTGCTTCGTCATCTCATTTTGTGGCGTTGGCGTCGTCTGTCATCGTCACAGTTTGTATTCCGGACAGTATCTCAAAAATGGCTTGTCAAATTTAATTCAAATTTGGCATGTGGATGTAACTGCTCCTCCTTATATTGAGTTTTTTCGTTTCCGGATAGTATCTCAAAAATGGCTTGATCGATTCAATTCAAATTTGGCATGTGGTTGTAACTAGTTTTGAAGTTGTGCCATATTTTTAAGGTGACCTTAAACTCGCACGTATAAAAAAACTTATGTCCAGTTTACGTTTTTCTTCTCCATGGAGTATACTGAAAATAACTTCAGATATTTCATTCAACTTTTGCATGTATATGTAACTGGCCATAGGTAAGTGCCATACAATAAGGTGACCTTAAACTCCCAGTAATAACAGAATTATATTCACTTTAAGTTTGGTAATTTTTAACAGTATTTCAAATATTGTGCAATTCTAGGCATATTTCATTTGTGGATGTAACAAACCTTGAACAGAACCTTCAGAAAAAGATTACCTTTAACACAATATACAGCAGTGCAAACAAATTTTGAGTTTAAGATTGGGACAATATATTTGGTGTTTGGAAGATATTTTATATGCCAATTAGGACTTCTACATTGATATTCATCATGTACATATATCTCCACCAAAAATGGTCTCTTTCGTAAGGTTATAGTAAATTGCTGATATTTTATAAACTTATGAGTTTAATGTTGCATTAGTTTGTGTCACTAGCAGCTATGATAGAAGACATACATGGTCAGTGTCGTCATCACACTTACTTTCCAGACAGTATCTCAAAAATGGCTTGATGAATTAAATTCCAGTTTGGCATGTTGATGTAACTGTTCCTCAAGGTGTGCCCTATTTAAGGTGACCTTAAACTCACAGTAGTAAGATACTTATATTGAGTTGAAGGTTTTTCGTTTCCGGACAGTACCCAAAAATGGGTTTACAGATTCAATTCAAATTTGGCAGGTGGTTGTAACTGGTTTTCAAGGTGTGCGCTATTTTAAGGTGACCTTAAACTCTCATATTTTAAAAAGTTCTGTTGAGTTTATATTATTTTTCCATAGAGTATACTGGAAATAACTTCATAAATTTCATTCAAATTTTGCATGTATGTGTAACTGGCCACAGGTAAGTGCCAAACAATAAGGTGACCTTAAACTCCCGGTAATAACAAAATTATGTTAATAAATTTTGAGTTTAAGATTGGGACAATATATTTGGTGTTTGAAAGATATTTGATATGCTAATTAAGACTTTATTCTTTGATATTCATCATGTACATCTGTCCACACCAAAAAAGTCTCTTTTGTAAGGTTATAGTAAATTCCCGATATTTCATAAACTTATGAGTTTAAGGTTGCATTACTTTTGTGTCACTAGCCACTATGTTGGAGGACAGATATGGTCAGTGTCGTCATCGCACTTCCTTTCCAAAGAGTATCACAAAAATGGCATGATGGATTAAATTCAAATTTGGCATGTGCATGTAACTGGTCCTCATGGTGTTCCCAATTTTAAGGTGACCTTAAACTCCCAGTAGTAACATATTTAGATTTAGGTTAAGGTTTTTCGTTTCCAGACAGTATCTCAAAAATGCGTTGATGGATTGAATTCAAATTTGCCATGTAGTTGTAACTGGTTTTCAAGGTGTGCCCTATTTTAAGGTGATCTTAAACTCCCACATATTAAAAAGTTATTTTTATTGCGTTAATACATTCTATCCAATGGACAATTGCTTTACCTGTCGGCGCGACTGGTCCCGCCAAACACCAGAAAAAGACGTCCTGTATATACTACCGGCAGGACCGGTCACGGAGTGTGCATTCGGTATGTAGCGCATCGTACTTCCTTCCTGTCTAGACATCGTGACGTCATAGCATCTTTTTTGTTTGGCGTGTGGAGTGTTTTCTACAGAGAAACGTTTTGGAAGTTTTACAACAAATTCAACCACTTTATAAACTTTTATTTATATCTACATATTTCTACTGAAGTACTGATCATTATGTCATCTCCTGGTCAGAAGAAAGGCACGTGTGGCCATACTATGGCTTTGTTTGATGGCCACCTCAAGTGCGCAAGATGTAGAGACAAAGGGGCTTGGTGACGATCCGTGTGTCCTCAAACGTGATTGTCCAATCTGCAAGGCGTTCACCCCAGAGCAGATTCTTCAACTTGCTACCCCCACCTACAGAGAGAGGAAGAATAAGGAGAAGAAGGTTTCTGCCTCCCCCACCCCCACTCTCGTGGACCCTTCACAGGTCAGTGTGTTGGGATGGGTGGACGGAGAGAAGACAGTTAAGAAGTCTGAAACTCCTGCTGGCAAGAAGAAAAGAACTGACGAATCTCCCAAGCCCAGCAGTAAGAAAAAATCCAGCAGCAAACCCAGGTCTGATGAACTGAGGGACCTAGATGAGAAGTGGTCAGAGCGGTTTTCAAGGCTGGAGGCCATGTTGCTGTCAAAGGCGTTGCTGTCCCTGTGGAGCCTGTGAGGAAACCCCCTTCAGAGGTTACCAGTGATCAGCCCATTATTGATCCTGGAACCTCCGCCAGTGGCTTGTCCTCTGGTGTGACTGTTGGGGGCGCCGGTTCCAGTCTTGTTCAGACCACCGGTGATCCAGCTGTTTTGTCTGCTACCCAGCCTGTTCAGGCTCCCGGTACGAGAGTTCCTGTGACTGCATGTAAGAGTGCTACCAGCCCTGTTGAGGGTACCGATACGAGTGTTGTGACCCAGCAGAATGCCACCCTGTCTGTTAAGCCTCCCGGTGCAGGGACGGCCACCCAGCCTGTTGATGCTCCCAGTGCAGGTCCAGTGACCGGTAGTGCTGCCCTACATGCTGAGGTGACTGGGTCAGACAGTGAGGAGGAACTCCAGAGTGAACCAGGCTCTCCCGTTGATGGCAACGTCCGGGACAGGTCCCCAGACCTCACCAGAGATGAATCAGCTGATCAGGAACTGTCTGAGGAGTCTACATATAGAGAGACTATCAGAGACGTGAGGTCTTTTATGGGCTGGTATCAGATTCCTGAATTCGCTAAAGTTTCTGTCAAGTTGCTGGTAGATGACTGGCTGTGTAGGAAGATGGAGAAGTTAAACCTCACTGTTGCTGAAGGCTACCCTTCCAGGAACACAGAAACGACTGCTCCGGGACCAGTTTGTCAAGACACCAAGGTCGTCTAGATGGTACGACATGCATGTTGAGAAGAAAGACTCTGGTTGATCTACTGTGTGTTCCTGGTCTCCGGAACCGGGAAAACTCAACAGTGCATTCAGTAGGGTAGCCAGACGTAACCTACCTACTGCTCCACCCTCCCGGGCCCTTAGCCAGGACATCTTGAGACGTTGGGAGAGAACAGCCAGAGAACAGTCTGTTATGTGCAGTCAGGCTGCAGGGTCATCAAGGTGTTTCACTAGGGTACAGGACGCTATGTCTACACAGCTGAAGAATTTACATGTGGACAAAGGCAAGGGCAAGTCCTCTGAAAGAATGCAGCAAGCTGTGGATGAACTGGAGTATTTGGTGACATTTAAGTGGTCAATCTCCCAAGCCATGGCCAGGACAATGCAGGACTTATCAGAAGGTGTGTTCATTGGTGTCTCAAATTTCACTCTTGTGCGTAGGGACAGCTACTTGGACTATTTACACACAGGTGTAAAACAGGACACACTCACTGCACTGCATACTGCTCCCGTTCATTTGCAGTCACTTTTCCCGGACCAGCTTCTCATTAAGGCTGAAGAGGAAGTGGCCAGAAGTGAGGATAGGCGTTCTTCTAGCCAGTCTCACAGGAAACCCAGTTGTTTCCATCCATATGCTTGCAATGACAAGTCATCTCGTCAACAAGACAGAAGTCTTCTGTCCCAGCTTGGAAACAAATCGGAGAACGCCAGCAAAGCAGTAAAGGTCGTGGCAAGTCTTCCACCATACCATCAAATAACATCAATGTGTTATCTGCAAACTGTAGAGGATTACAAAATAAGAAAAAAAGACTTGAGGTATTAACATATTTCAAACAAACAAAAGCAAACATAGTGTGTCTTCAAGACACACACTGGGTAGATAAAGATTTTGAGGCAGTATATGGAATTTGGGGAAACAAATGCTTTATACATGGAATGAAAAAAAATGCTAGAGGGGTTGCTATTTTATTTAATAATAATTTTGAATTTGAAATAACTGGGTTGTCAAAAGATGATGATGGTAACTTTTTGTGTTTGACTATAAAAACAACCTCAATGACGTTCAACCTTGTAACTTTGTATGGACCTAATACAGACAATCCAGAGTTCTTCGCAAGAATAACAGAGGTTGTACAGAAAAACAATCCGGATTATTATGTTATATGTGGGGACTTTAATTTGGTTTTGGATCCTGAAATAGACTGTTTCAACTATAAACATGTTAATAACCCAAAAGCAAGAATAGAAGTTTTGAAACTCATAGAAGAGCTGGGTTTATCAGATGCTTTCCGATGCACTTATCAAGAAATGCGAAGATACACCTGGAGAACTCGTAATCCTATAAAACAAGCCCGACTTGACTTTTTCTTAATTTCAAATTCAATGCTTGACCTTTTAGCTAAGTGTGATATAAATCCTGGTTATCAATCTGACCACTCGATTATAGGTATCGATTTCATTCAGAGTAAATTTAATATTGGAAAAGGAGTATGGAAATTTAATAACAATCTACTTAAAAACACGAACTTTGTAGAAGTAATTAATAAAATCATTGATGATGAAATATCAAAATATGCTCTACCAGTTTATCATACTAATTTCCTGTTGGGAAATTATAAAAATCTTGTATTTATTTTGATGATGATGACCTATTTCTCGAGTTACTCTATTTAAGAATTAGGGGAGAAACAATTAAATTTTCCTCTTCTCAGAAAAAACAAGATAATTTAAAAGAAAAAAATTTATTCCGAGATATTGAGCATCTAGAGGTAACAAATAGTATAAACTTGCAACTTCTGTCTGACAAAAAGACTGAACTAGAAGATATCAGAAATGTAAGATTACAAGGCCAAATAGTACGATCTAGAATGAAGTGGTTAGTTGAAGGTGAAAAACCTTCAAGTTACTTCTGCAATCTTGAGAATAAAAATTTCCTAGAAAAAACTATCAAAAAACTTAAGACACAAGATGGTAAAATTTTGAATGATCAAAAAGAAATTTTAGCATATATAAAAATCTACTATGAAAATCTGTTTGCAAATAAAGATAGCTTTTTCGAGGATGTTAGTTTAGCTGAACTTTTGAAAAAAGCAAATATTAGAACAGCTTCAGATCATGAATTGGGGAATTTAACAACACCTGAACTTGGACAGGTTTTGAAGGCCATGAAACATAATAAAACACCTGGAATGGATGGAGTAACAACCAAATTTTTGAAAATTATTTTGGGCCAAACTCAAATATTTTGTTACTAATGCCATAAATTGCTGTTTTTTGAAGGGCAAGCTAACAACTACCTTGTGACAGAGTATTATTACATGCATTCCAAAAGGGGATAAAGACCGAACTCAAATGAAGAACTGGAGACCAATCTCTCTTTTATGTACTACCTATAAGTTAGCATCAGGTGTAATTGCCATGAGAATAAAATCTATTTTAGACAATATCATTTCAAAAACTCAAAGGGGATTTATAGCAGGGAGACAGAAGAGCGACTGCACTAGATTAATATATGATATCATCCATACAACAGAAAATCTAAATTTACATGGACTTCTTATGTTAATAGATTTCGAAAAAGCTTTTGACTCTATTTCATGGAATTTTTTATACAAAACTCTGAAATTCTTTGGTCTCAGTGAAAAATTTATTAACTGGATTAAACTGTTCAATAATGACACAAAGGCATATGTTTTGCAATGTGGTTTTCTTTCTGAGCCAATAAATATCGGACGTGGATGTAAACAAGGTGATCCCCTTTCTCCATACCTCTTCCTATTTGGAGCAGAAATTTTAGCACTATTGCTTATTCTTAACCTAGATTAAAATTATTTACCCACGAATTTAAGCTCACACAGTTTGCAGATGACACAACCCTTATATTGGATGGTTCACAAGACTCCTTACAGGCTGCATTGAATACTTTAGAGATCTATGGTAATTTCTCAGGGCTGAAAATGAACAGGGAAACGACAAAGGTCATATGGATAGGAAGAAAGAAGCATTCAACAGATAAATTAAAAGTTTCTGTGAATCTTGATTGGGGAAAATCAGAATTTGTACTATTGGGAATAAGTTTTAATGTTGACCTGGCTAAAATGCCTGAAACAAACCTAAATAGTGCTCTAAATAAAGCCGAAACTCAGCTAAAAAATTGGAATGTAAGAAGATTGTCCCCTATTGGGAAGATAACTGTTTTGAAAAGTTTGATACTATCTAAATTTATCCATATCTTTTTGGTTTTACCAGTACCAGAAAACTTTATTCGTAAGCTGAACACCTTATTTTTTCAATTTCTCTGGAACAATAAACCAAATAAGATTAAAAGAGCTACTATTTGTGGGAACTATTCCAAAGGTGCTTTGAAAATGGTCAATGTTTGTCAATTTATCAAATTATTGAAAATTACTTGGATAAGAAGAATATTTTTCCAGACTGATTGTCAATGGTTAATATTATTTTAAAAAATGTACCTAAGCACAAACAAATATTGTCTTGGAAATCAATGGTGGGAAACTCTTATATTGAAATCACCAAATACCTTTTGGACTGATGTAATAAAGAATTGGCAATTACTCTGTACAAAACAACAATGTCGCAGCAATTTTGACATAATGAACACTTGTTTCTGGTATAATTCAAAGATTACAAAAGAACCTCTCTTTTTTCAAAATTGGTATAAAAATGGAATAACCCTGATTGGTGATATTACCGATAGAGACGGTAAAGTAAAACCCACAAAAGACCTGATAAAGTGCTACAGTTTTAACATTAACATACTAGATTACTTCAGAGTTAAACATCTTGTTCAAAATTTTATCGACAAATTTAAATTAGGAGACACTTTTACCTATACAAAGCCGAGTTACCCATTTCATCTGCAGATTCTTTCAAAAGCCAAAAAAGGTTGCAAAGATTTTCACAATGTACTCATGCAAAATGTGGAAAATCCCACAGCCTGGACAAAATGGATGAATTTAGTGGATACTTCTGAACCAAATTTCTGGACCAATGTCTACAAAGTATGCTTTAAATCAATTCAAGATAACAAATTCATCTGGTTCCAGTATAGAATTATAAATAATATTTTGGACACCAATAATTATCTGAATAAGGTCAAAATACAAGATTATAACACGTGCCATTTATGGAATGCTTCTCCAGAAACAATAAATCATTTATTTGCCGAATGTGATAAGGCTTTGGAATTGTGGGCCAATGTAAAACAATGGGTCACCAATCGTACCAGCATATATCTTGAATTGAATGACACAACAAAGATACTTGGATATATCACATATGATGAAACATTTTGGGCTGCTAATTTTATTCTTAAGGTTACTCGGTTTTACATTTATTGGTGTTCTAAAAAGAAACTTGATCTAAATATCTTTTATTTGCAAAGAAAAATTAAGTCTTTGTATAATGAACATAGATTTTTATCAGAGTTGAATGGTTTTCAAGACATCTTTGACAAGAGATGGACTCATTGGGTAAATCTTCTCACAAATATATAACAAAGTATGAACTTGCTTCCTCATCCTGACTTGTTATACTTTTGTTTTAATTTTCCCTTATTAATCTTACACCAGTATATTTACGTTTTTGGAATGATGTCTTTATTTATTTAAAGAGAAATAATATATGTATGCTTTTCTAGAAAACTAGTTAAAATTTCTGAACTAGCTAGCTAATCGTTTACACTTTTTGACTTGTAAGTCCTCTCTTTGAATATTGTAAACCGTTTTTGTATGTGTTTCTTTTTTTGTAGAGAAAAAAAATATATATAAAAAAAAAAAAAGTCTTCCACCTTTTCACAGAAACCGGCCAGGGGTTCTAAACCGCGTAAATGACAATTACTGTGTGAAGTGTGTTACCGGGTTGAAGGACTGTGTATGTGTGCCCGGTCAGAGAGGTTTGAACCCTTCACCAGTGACAGCCAAGGACAGAGACTTGTCCAACAAGAGCGAGACTGTAAATTTACTTGTAAACTGTTGTGTTGCAAATGCTCATTCTGTTACCAGATTGGCACAAAAGAAAGGCGTAAATCCCAATTATTGTCACGACACAGAAATAAAATATGTGAAAGATGTTTCCTGTGTAGGTCACTTGAGCTCTGTAAATCTTGTCACAAATGTCCCAACTGCTGCCATAGATCTACCTGTAGGGGCAAGGCTACACCAGTTTTGGGAAAAATGGGAAACCCTGGGGGTGAGTTCAAAGGTAGTAACAGCACTCAGAGAGGGCTGCACCCTCCCCTTCCGGTTCAGACCCAACCTAACCAAATCACTAACTGTTGTAAGCAGCTATACCAACCCTCACAAAAATCTCAACCTTTTGGAGGCCCTGTATTAGCTGGTGAACAAAAATGCAGTAGAACAGGTGGAAAATCAAAACTCCCTGAGGTTTTACAACCAGCTATTTTTGGTACCCAAACCCAACAACCGGTGGAGACCTATCTTGGACCTGAGCACCTTGAACACCTTTCTAAACACAGAGTCGTTCAAAATGGAGACCCCAGAGACAATAAGAACCTCCCTGCAGACAGGGGAGTGTGTAACCTCCATAGATTTCAAAGACACCTACTTCCACATACCAATTCACAGTCAGTCCAGGAAGTACATGCGTTTTCACATTCAGGATGTGAATCCAATTCAAAGTCCTACCCTTTGGCCTGTCCACAGCACCCATGGAATTCACAGTGGTGGCCAAAGAGGTCAAACTGATGGCCTTACTGAGGGGTATAAGAATCCACCAGTACCTAGACGACTGGTTGGAGAGAGAGCCACATCCCAACAAACTTGTCTCCAGCATACACAGACCTTGGTAGCTCTCTGTCGAGAACTAGGAAAAATCAGAACTGGATCCAAAACAGGTTTTCAACTTCATAGGTTACCAGTTAGACTTGAAAGAGGGCAAGGTCAGACCCACAAGAGCGCGTTGGCAGGCCTTAATAGACAAAATCCAGACAATTCTGTCCGGTGTGTCCAGTCAGGCAATTCATGTCCCTCATAGGGCTTCTGACAGCCACAGAAAAACAAGTCCACCTAGGTCGACTTCATATGAGACCCATACAGTGGCACTTAAAGAACAACTGGAGGGTACCAGAATCACTAAAAAGAGTGATACCAGTTCCCAGGTCGCTCCACCCCCACTTAAAATGGTGGCTGGAGGAAAGCAATGTGCTTCCAGGTCAACAATTACACCCACTAAAACATGCTCTGCAAATTTTTACAGACGCATCAAAAGAAGGGTGGGGCGCTCACTTAAACGAGCACACTGCAAGGGAAACTGGTCCCTTCCATCAAGCAAATTGCATATAAACCACTTGGAACTAAAGGCGGTCTTTCTGGCCCTGAAAGAGTTCCAAGACCTCATTTCAAACAACATAGTTCTGGTGGCCACAGACAACAGAACAGTGGTTGCCTATATCAACAAGGAAGGGGGTTGAAGTCGGGCTCTCTGTGCGCCCTACTGTGGAGAATCCTGTCCTGGCGCACCAAAAAACAGGTAACTTTCAAAGCACGTCACATCCCTGGCCGGCTGAACGTGATAGCAGACAAGCTATCCAGACTTGGCCAGACCATTCAAATGGAATGGTCCCTTCACCCAGAGGTTTTCAAAGCTATATGCTCCCAGGTGGATCTGTTTGCCACCAGGTTCAACAACAAACTACCACAGTTTGTGTCACCGGTTCTAGACCCCCAGGCATGGGCAGTGGATGCACTCAGTCTGTCCTGGGAAAATCTGGACCCTTATGCCTTCCCACCAGCCCGTCATCTTGGGCAAAGTGGTGGAGAAGTTGCAGAACTACCCATGCAACAGAATCATACTTATTGCACCGGGGTAGCCCAACATGCCCTGGTTCTGGGATCTAGTGGCAATGTCCAGTCAGATCCCACTGTGCCTGCCCAACCTGGTGCCTCAGCCATTCAACCAGACCCTGCACAGGAACCTGTCAAACCTGAACCTACATGCCTGGCTCCTAGAGCCACAGCAATCAAGGAGCAGGGCTTCTCTGAGGCAGTGGCAGCACAAATTGAGGCTCCTCAAAGAGGATCAACCAGATCCGTCTATGAGGCAAAGTGGACCATTTTTACAAAGTGATGCCTCAGTAATCAGGTGGACTTCAGGGCACCACCTCTGAAAGCCATAGCTGACTTCCTCCTGTACTTGTTTCAGGATAGGAAGTTGCAGCCAGGCACCATTGATGGCTACAGATCAGCAATTGCTGACAAATTGGGCAACTCTCCCATCAATGTCAGCAAAGATGAGAATCTCACTCATCTCCTGGATAGTTTCCATAGAGATGGACCCAAAGGCAGGAGGGGCATACCCTCCTGGAATCTCTCCCTGGTTTTACACCAGCTGACTAAGGCTCCCTTTGAACCGTTAAAAGAGACCTCACTAAAACACTTCAAGACTGTTTTTCTGTTGGCCCCGGGTTCTGGCAAACGCAGGAGTGAGATCCATGTTTGGTTACATAAGAACATCAGACACCATTCAGGCTGGTCTAAGGTGTCTTTGTACCCCTCACCAGCTTTCTAGAACCAGCGGGCTAAGGAGGGTCCAGATAGTGTGGCCCCAGTGGTCATACCAGCCCTGGCCCCCACTCTGAATAAGTCACTCAAGGGTGACAGGTCCCTATGTCCAATCAGAGCCCTGCGATACTACTTGGACAGGACCTCAGATCTTGGGCAGAACAAGGAGTTAGTCTTTGTCTACTTCAAGAAAGGTTTTGACAAGGACATCTCACCTGCCACCATCTCCTCATGGATCAAGCAGACTGTGATCCTATGTTATGAGCTCTCTGATCAGGAGGCCCTCACACTGCATCAGGTTAAAGCCCATGTCCGGGCCTTTGCTGCTTCTAAGGCCTTCCAGTCGGGGGTCTCCTTAGAGCAGATTTTCTCAGCCTGCCACTGGAAATCACATAACACCTTCACACAGTTCCATTTTGAAGGATGTAGCTTGGGCTGATACAGAGCTTTTTCATTTGGGGCCAGTGGTGGCTGCTCAACAGGTCCACCACCGAGCCCAAAAATGAGGAGATATGTAAATATGCATATATGTACATATGTTGTATATTTGTATATAATGCTACAAAATAAACCAAAAAAAACCCTGGACTTGCTACCTTCGGAAGTTTATTTCTTATGGGACTGAACTCAACCCTCTCTTCCTATTTTCAGAGCAGGTCTGAGAAGGGGGGGGGGGCAATGTCGGTAGACTTCCGAGTAACCGGTTAGTGGTAGCCGACCTTGACCTTACAGGGTTCTCTGACCCTAGGTCAAACTGGGCCTTTTCAGTTTTGTTCTGTTTATGAGTTCACATGAGTCCCTAGTAACTTAACCACCTATCAAGCGGTAGTTATTCAGCAATTGTCCATTGGATAGTATGTATTAACGCAATAAAATTGCAAATTTAATTAAATTTTTATAAGTTAATACCCTGTCCAATGGACAGGCAAGGCCCACCCATCTGACCCCGCTATCAGCTTACTAGGGGTCTTAATAAGACTAGACACAAAAAAGATGCTATGACGTCACAATGTCTAGACAGGAAGGAAGTACGATGCACCACCTAGCGAATGCACACTCCGTGACCGGTCCTGCCGGTAGTATATACAGGACGTCTTTTTCTGGCGTTTGGCGGGACCCTTCGCACCGACTGGTAAAGCAGTTGTCCATTGGATAGGGTATTAACTTATAAAAATTTAATTATGTCCACCCCCCTGGGGGGTGGATATATTATTTTTGCTTTTTTCGCCGTCTGATGTCCGGCGTCCGATGTCCGGCGTCACGCATGGTTTCCGCTCATTTAAAGGAAAAGTATTAGAGCTATTGTCACCAAATTTGGTATGCAGGCTTATTGGGTCAGTAGCTTGCTTGGCTGTTGTACCTCTTTTGCTTACTGAGTAATACTTAAGTACAGCTATTTTCAGTACCCATTGGTTTCCGTGCATTTAAGACAAAATAATTAAAGATAGTTTACTACAATTTTGAATACAAGATTGTTATGTCCATAGCTCGCTTGGTATTGCATTTGGGACTGATAGCTTTGTCAGTACATGAGTAATAGCCATTTAGGTACTTCATTGTGTATTTTCAGTACTACTTTTGAGTAATTTGCTTCTATCTCCTTAACCGTGCGAGATAGAGCGATTTTGGCAAAATTTTCGATCCGCAGGGTATCTCAGGAGTGTACTCTTTGCAATTTTCAAAAAATTTTCCCCTCCCCAAAAATGGCGGCCATTTTGAATTTTCGAATTGTTGCTAAAAATGGCAAAACACAAATTTGCTTCTATCTCCTTAACCGTGCGAGATAGAGCGATTTCGTCGAAATTTTCAACCCACAGGGTATCTCAGGAGTGTACTCTTTGCAATTTTCAAAAAATTTTCCCCTCCCCAAAAATGGCGGCCATTTTGAATTTTCGAATTTTTGCCAAAAATGGCAAAACACAAATTTGCTTCTATCTCCTTAACCGTGCGAGATAGAGTGATTTCGTCGAAATTTTCGACCCACAGGGTATCTAAGGAATGCAATCTATGCAATTTTCCAAAAATTTTCCCCTCCCCAAAAATGGCGGCCATTTTGAATTTTCGAATTTTTGCCAAAAATGGCAAAACACAAATTTGCTTCTATCTCCTTAACCGTGCCAGATAGAGTGATTCGTCAAAATTTTCGACCCACAGGGTATCTGAGCATTGTACTCTTGGTAATTTTTAAAAAATTTTCCCCTCCCCAAAAATGGCGGCCATTTTGAATTTTCGAATTTTTGCCAAAAATGGCAAAACACTAATTTGCTTCTATCTCCTTAACCGTGCGAGATAGAGCGATTTCGTCGAAATTTTCAACCCACAGGGTATCTAAGGAATGCAATCTTTGCAATTTTCAAAAAAAATTTCCCTCCCCAAAAATGGCGGCCATTTTGAATTTTCGAAGTTTTGCCAAAAATGGCAAAACACAAATTTCCTTCTATCTCCTTAACCATGCGAGATAGAGCGATTTCGTCGAAATTTTCAACCCACAGGGTATCTAAGGAATGTAATCTTTGCAATTTTCAAAAAATTTTCCCCTCCCCAAAAATGGCAGCCATTTTGAATTTTCGAATTTTTGCCCAAAATGGAAAAACACAAACTGGCCTTAACCGTGCAAAATAGAGTTATTTTGTTGAAATTTTCGACCCATAGGGTATCTAAGAAATGTACTCTTGGCAATTTTCAAAAAAATTTCCTTTTCCCAATAATGGCGGCCATTTTGAATTTTCAAATTTTTGCCAAAAACAGGAATTTGCTTCTATCTTCTTAACCGTGCAAGATAGAGTGATTTCGTCAAAATTTTCAACCCAACCAATGCAAAAAGGCATGAAGCTGAAATAATTTACATCTACACTAACAAATATTTAAGCATCATTGATATATTTTACAAATGAAACAGGGTCTTGTAAGACTACTGTACAATTTGGGCAAAAGGTTCATGGGTGGACATTACACATGATAATGTGTGTTCTTCTATGCTATCCTGTTTCTATTCGCATCTACTATCAACGTGGCGGCCTATTTCTAGTTTACTTATTAAATTTGCAATTTATTGCGCTACAAAAGCTTACCATATGGAACTGAATGCTTACTTGGGAGGCCGCAGGCATCCAGCCAACATCCAAGAAAAATGGACGCATAATACTGGCGAGATGCCTTGGAATCAAGGTGACCCCAGTAGTGACATAGCCATCCACTTCCTCGTTCGAGTTGGCCGCGAATATGGAATACGTGCCTTTTTATTGTAGGGAAAGAGAAATCCACTTCCGGGTTAACGTTGTAAAGAAACAGTGGGTGACAATGACTTGTGTATGTGGCTTTTACACAGGAATATATGCCTGTAGAAATAAAATTAAAAATATTTAACCCCTACCTGCTTCATTATTTGACCATTTTAAGGGTTAAAATATATAAATTAAGCACAAAATGACTCCTTGTTGAAAGAAATCATCGGAAACAACATCTGTCCTGTCTAGACAGCAATTGCTAGCAAATTAATACACGACTCGTGTATGTAGCTTATCTACTGGATATCAAATAAAATAAATATTTTAAGGGTTTATCACCTATCTGCTACATTATTTGACCATTTTAGGGTTAAAATATGAAATAAAGCACCATTTCGAGTCCTTGTAGAAATCTTTGTCTAGACAGCAGGGGCCAATTTCACTAAAGGACTTAAACTAAGTCCCTTTATTGACTAAGTCAGGGACTTAAAATCTAAGACTTTGGTCTTAGCTAGGTCTGGGACTTAAAATGGATTTCACAAAGGTGACTTAGCTAAGTCCAAGCTTATCAAATAACCACAGTGGTTTTCTGTGTCATGTGACCTTTTATATGTATTCAAAATATAATATTGGTGCCATATATCCTTCATTTGATGTGTTTTATCTAAGGATAAGGGCTGTTTTGAAATGGAAAAACTTGTTGCCACATATAAACTTCCCATAGAGTACTTTAGTGAAGTGTTCTGTGTAATTATACTTTATTTACAGCCATTTCAAATTTTGAAGTGGAGAAAACTTTATGGCGGCCATATTTAAGTTCTCTTTACAAAATTTAAGCCCACTACCTCCCAGACTTAAAGTTTAGTCCACTGACTTAGCAGTTTCATGGACTTAGCTGCTTTGTGAAATCCGTTAAGTCTTAGACCACAGACTTAACATAAATTTAAGACCAAAGTCTTAAATTTAAGTTTAAATCTTCAATGCGGTTTGAGAGACCTTGGTTTGGCAATTTTAAGTGGTCCTCTCTTTCATCAAATTTTATAAAATATTTTTTGCATTCAAGGTTCTATGTTATTTTATAAATTTCCGTGCATTAAATGCTTTCCTTATCTCACCACTAGGCCTACCTGCAGTGAGGCAGGTGGGGGAGATGACCATGTGCCACTTGTGATTAAAATAATTCTAGTTGTGTAGTTCTTTTCAAAGAACTGTAAAATTTAACAAGAAAGCTTACACGGAAATTATAATATCCAACTTCATCCACATGGGGGTTTTCTTATAAAAACAGGCTTCTATTATGATATTGTAGTCCCTGGGGGACTAGTTTTAAGATCCGGTTCGGATCTGAAGCCTGGTACTAACATAACCTGACTTGCATCCTTCAAAACCTCGGCTCCCCATCCGAGCTCAGATCCTCTCCCCATGCCCAGGCTCCCTACATCCAAACATATGGATCCCCATCCCATTCACGGATCCCGACCCTCAGGTCCCCAACCCTCAGCCCATAGGCCTGTCCAAGTCTTTTGCTGCTGCATCTGAAGACTCTTGGATGATAATAAGTTCAGACACAATAGGGGAGTCCATGTTATCTATGCAAGTTAAAAGTCCTCAAAGCCAAAAAGGGCGTCTTCTTCTTCTGAACGAGGTTTTTCAACCCAGTCCCTGTATTTTATAGGGAAGTAGACTTGTCTGACTTCCCTCAGGACATACTGAGGACTTTAAAATTAGGCAGTTTTTTGAATCACTCTCTCCCCAGGGACAGTATGCCTAGGTCCTCTTCCAGTCTGAAGTCTGAATGATGCAGCAGGCCAACAAGAACTTGGGCCCAAGGGCCCTTCAGCTATCCCCCTCATTCCTCAACTTAAGATGCTTGTTTAATTAAGAGGACTCGCTGGGTGCTATTAAACCCCCTGGTCCCAATCTTAAGTAGTACTAATTGAGACAACATTGTTATGTCAGCTGACTTGTCAGTCAGGTGACATTATGGCATCATTCTGTGACGTGGACGTACGCGTAAGCGACTTCTCCAACGAAACTACAAGGCCCAGAGACATGCTGTTTTGTTTTAAAAGATAGCTTATCTACCTAGCATGAAACATTGTTCAAGGCATTCAGATCTGTTTGTTCGTCTGTTTGCTAGAGCCATTATATGTGAGGTACCCCCCACCCTAAGTATGAAAATTTTAACACTTTATCACAATTTTCTCAGTGACTATTGCAGGGATTTCTCTAATACCTTGCACATATGTACTAGGTCACAAATAGATTCCCTTGTGTGAGTGTCAGACCTGGATCTTTCTGAATTATTTTTTTATGAATTTTTAAAATAATTTTTAAAGCATTAAAATTAATGAAATCATGCACTAAATCAATTATAACTTGAAAAGTATTGTATTTAGAGCATTTTGTTAAAATATGTTATTCAGCTACTTTTTCCATAGCTACAACATGGTGAGTAACGTGGGTGTCTATCTCAATAGCTAAGTGAGTAATAGCTACTTTTGGACTTTTCAGTAACTTCCATCATGAGTAAAATCACTTGTAACTTGAAAACTATTGCATTTAGAGAATTTTGTGTAAATATGTTATTCAGCTACTTTTCGGTCAGCTATAACATAGTAAAATTTCAGACCTGTAGCTCATGGCATAGCTGAGTAATAGCTACTTTTAGGTTATCACTGTTGAGTAAATCACTTATAAGTTGAAAAGTATTGCATTTAGAGTATTTAGTTTCAATATGTTATTCACCTATTTTGGGGTCAGCTATAACATAGTAAAATTCCAGACCTGTGGCTCATTGCATAGCCGAGTAATAGCTACTTTGAGGTTCTTACTCAACACTAAATCATTTATAACTTGAAAAGTATTGCATTTACAGCATTTTGTTAAAATATGTTATTCAGCTACTTTTTCCATAGCTACAACATGGTGAGTAACGTGGGTGCCTATCTCAATAGCTAAGTGAGTAATAGCTACTTTTGGACTTTTCAGTAACTTCTATCATGAGTAAAATCACTTGTAACTTGAACACTATTGCATTTAGAGAATTTTGTGTAAATACATGTATGTTATTCAGCAACTTTTCAGTCAGCTATAACATAGTAAACTTTCAGACCTGTAGCTCATGGCATAGCTGAGTAATAGCTACTTTTAGGTTATCACTGTTGAGTAAATCACTTATATGTTGAAAAGTATTGCATTTAGAGTATTTAGTTTCAATATGTTATTCACCTATTTTGGGGTCAGCTATAACATAGTAAAATTCCAGACCTGTGGCTCATTGCATAGCTGAGTAATAGCTACTTTGAGGTTCTTACTCAACAATAAATCATCTATAACTTGAAAAGTATTGCATTTAGAGCATTTTGTGTAAATATGTTATTCAGCTACTTTTGGGTCAGCTATAACATAGTAAAATTTCAGACCTGTAGATCATGGCATAACTGAGTAATAGCTACTTTTAGGTTATCACTGTTGAGTAAATCAGTTATAACTTGAAAATTATTGCATTTAGATTATTTAGTTTCAGTATGTTATTCACCTATTTTGGGGTCAGCTATAACATAGTAAAATTAAAACTATTGCATTTGCAATATTTTCTTTAAATATGTTTTTAACTTACTTTTTACACCTTAACAGTTACCTTCTTACTTTCCTTCTGAACACCATTTCCAGGGCACAACTTTTGTGTCCTTTTCTTCTGTCACTTCTACTCTGAAACTCAAAACACACAGTCAGCTGACACAGAGCCCGTTCACGGGCACTGATTGCTTGTTTTTTATCTTGAAGACAAATTACAAGATTTCAAATCTGTATCTCCCCTAGCCCCTCTGGGGCCTCTATGGGTAAGGTCCCCTTCTGGTAGTCAAAGAGTTTGAGCTTCAGGCAAGGCATTCTCTGTCCCCTTTTTGACTACTCTTTACTAGGTCTTTCTGAATGCAACCTGGTCATGGAAATCTGTGAAGACAGTAGCAAGGCTACTGCCAGACGGGTCAAACTAAATTTAAGGGTGCATATATGCAGTCAGAATTGATTACAAGACCTGACTAGATATCCTGAATAAGAGGATACTTATCCAACAGAGTTCCTTAGGCTGTCATGTAGGTCTTAACCCTCTTTTCCAGAGAGACTTATACACTATGATCTTAAGAACTTAGGAGTTCCCCATTCACAATCAGTTAAGGAGGGACAGGAGTTCCTATCAAATCAGCCCTTTCACGTTCCCCACAATCTTGAGGCTCCTACAGGAAACAACCCTAGGGGAGTCAATCCATTCCAAGCATTATCCATCGTTTCCCCCAGGTAGGGGAAATCGTGTAGCAGAGGCTCCAGAGGTCGTTTTTGACCTCACTCAAGGTGAAGAGGGTGTGGAAACCCCTCCAAATGACTCCTTTCAATGGTTCGAATGGAAACGCCTGAATCCATCAGGGCCTCCCTGATTCCAGGGGATTGGGTGTCTTCAATAGACCTGTCAGACCCCTACCTTCCAATATATCAGGAGAAGTCCGAACTCAAAACCTTCTCAGGTGTTTTCCTTTCATGGGCTATGAATGATACCTAATTTTAGCCCTTGTAAAACCCACTCAGAGAGATGGCTCAATCTTCAGGATTTGATCATATGCTTAAAGTCAAAACATGTTTTGACTGCAAGATGTTTGATGTCTCTAATGTTTGATGTTGCTCTCCTCAATGGAGAAGATGGTCCCAGAGGGATGCCTTCACATGAGACCTTTTCAGTTTCACCTCAAGGAGCGCTGGGAATTTTCAGCTCACCTAAAGTGGTGGCAAAATCCCGCAAATGCTATGAAGGGGCAGACCTTCAACCCTAGTATCAAAATTTTTACAGACACCTCATATAAAGGTTTCTCAGATGTTTGCTCTCTTAGAGCAAGTCTCTTCAAAGGCCGTGTGGTCAGACCGGGATAAAAGGCTACATATAAATATTTTAGAGTTGAAGGCGGTTTCTCTGGCCCTAAAAAGGTTCTAGGTCCAGTGCCAAACCAAACAGTGATGGTTGCCACAGACAACTCAACAGTAGTAGCCTGCACAACCTAACAAGGAGGAAACCACTCGGCGGAGATGTGCGCTCTCCTGTGGAATATCATGACCTGGTTCCATCATGACCAGATAACCTTAAGAGCCAGGCACATTCCAGGATGCCTGAATGTGATGGTCCGACCTTCTATCCAATCCTCATTAGAATGGCCAGTGCATCCGCAGATGTTCAAACAGATCTATCAAGTGGTTCACTCCTCTGTAGATCTATTTACCACTCATCTGAAACACAAAGTTCCATTATACATATCTCCAATCCCAGTCCAACATGCTTGGGACATGGATGCTCTAAACATAAACTGGTCGGGTCTCACTGCTTATACTTACCCTCCCATGGCTCTCCTTCACAGAGCGATCCATGTCAAGCAAAACAATTGCCTGATTAATGTAATGACCCCAGGCTGGCCAGGGATGCCCTGGCTTTGGGACCTAGTGCAGCTCTTAACAGGGATCCCACTTCAGTTACCCGTGTCAACAACATCTCAACCTCCATGCCTGGTGTCTAGGAGTGGATGGCTCCAGGGACGGAGCTTCTCTGTGGAGGTAGCAGAGAGAATTTTCTGCCCCTCAAAATCATCAACAAGGATCATCTACAAGTCAAGTGGGCCCTATAAAATATAAGTGGCAGAGAAAATTCGGTGGATTTCTCCACTCCCTCTCTAAATAAATTTCAGATTTTTTCATGTGACTGTACCAAGATCTAAATAGGCGCCCTTCGACCATTGATGGTTACAGGATGACCATTGTTGACACCTTGGGCCCAGCATGGCTCCATATTTCCCAAAGCTCAGACGTTTATATTTTACTCTCCAGTTTTTCATAGGGATCATCCCAAAAGTACCAGGAATGTTCCAAATGTAACCCTTTCTGTTTTGCTTAATGAGCTCACAAAAGCACCCTTTGAGCCTATGAAAGACACAGACCTCAAACATCTTACCCTCAAACTGCTTTCTTGCTAGCTTTGGCCTCTGGCAAGCACCACAGCGACATTCATGCCTGGGATGCAAACAAAGTATCTACTCTAGGCCAATGGGAAAAGGTAGCCTTGTTCCCTTCTTCAGATTTCATAGCCAAAACCAACCAAAAACCAAGACAAGGTTCTCGAGTGTGTCACCGGTGACTATTCCTGCTTTGACTACCATTGTAGATAGACAATTCAAGAAGACAGGACCTTGTGTCCAGTACGGGCCCAGAGGTATTATCTGGATTGAACCAAGACCTGAGAGGGTCTCAGTCCCTACTTTATATTTCCTTCTTTAAAGGAAATACCTCAATCATCAGACCGGCTTCTCTCTCTTCTTGGCTAAAACAACTATCCTACCTTACAACAAGCAGATCAACAGTCCTTGGACTGTGTCCAAGTTAAAACACATGACAGGGCCCCTTTGCAGCCTCTAAGGCCTTAGACGGTGATCATGCAGTATTTCATGATGGGGATCACCCCCCCTGTGAGGCACCAGCCAGTACTAGACGTCTATTTTTCTTGGACATTGGCTGGGGCCTGCGGCCATCCAAGATCAGCATTCAGTTCCACATGGTAAGCTTGTAGCTTATATGTCCGATGTCTGTCTGCCTGTCTGTCTGTCCGTCAACATATTTGTTTCCGGTCTCTAACTCGAAAACACTTTGTCCAATTGAATTCAAACTTGACAGGGAGATAGCTCACCATCATAGCTAAGTAGCTTTCGAAATTGGGGTAATTCTGTCTGTTCGTTTGTCTGTTTTTTGTCTGTGCGTCAACATTTCCGTTTCCAGACTGTAACTCGAAAACGCTTTGTCCAATCAAATTAAAACTTGACAAGGAGATAGATTACCATCATAGCTAAGTTGCTTTTGAAATTGGTGTAAATCCGTCAGTTCGTGTGTCCGTTTTTTGTCCGTTCGTCTGTCAGTCAACATTTCTGTTTCCGGACTCTAACTCGAAAACGCTTTGTCCAATCAAATTCAAACGTGACTGGGAGATAGATCACCATCATAGCTAAGTTGCTTTCGAAATTGGTGTAATTCCATATGTTCATTTGTCCATTTTTTGCCCGTTTGTGGGTCAACATTTTGGTTTCCAGACTCTAACTCGTAAACACTTATAAACAGAAATCTTACAACTAAATCACCTGTGGGTATTGCAATTTCTTGTGAAAATAAATGGTAAATTAATGCTCTACACTTACTTAGTTTCAGTACTATATTTAGCATAACATAGATAGAATAATGTAACCTAGATTACAAGTTTTACATTTTATTGTGTTAATACATCCTATCCAATGGACAATTGCTTTACCGGTCGGCGTGACTGGTCCCGCCAAACGCCAGAAAAGGACGTCCTGTATATAATACCGGCAAGACCGGTCAGTAGTGTGCACTCGCTAGGTGGCGCATCATACTTGCTTCCTGTCTAGACAGAGTGACGTCAGTTCATCTTTTTCGTTTGGCGCGTGTAGTGTGCAGACATGTTTTTGAAGTGATCTCGAAGTTTGAAGAAAAGTTGAATTTTTCTACGAATTTAAAGCTTATTTTCATCTGAAAATATATATATTGTGTTACTTACATATCATGGCCTCTCCAGGTCTTAAACGAGGCAATATCCAGCATTTTATGGCCAGTTTTGAAGATTTTCTTTGTGCTTGTCATCGCGACGAAGCCGTGGGTGAGAGTTCGTGTGTCGTCCCTGCAGCATTCCTTCTTCTGAACAGAAGTGTATATTTGCCACAATTTACCTTCCTTTTACTTCTACATAGTCGAGTGTATGTCGACGAGAAGAAATTAGAAGAATAGTCATCACTTACAGCTTATGCTTGTCACGTGACACGGGCCTGGTCACGTGATACGCATTCAATAATAGAGGATTTGTGTTTTCAACAGAAGTTTTCATGAGAAGAAGACGACCATTATTACTCAATGCCCACTTTAACTGGCAAGATGAAATCCAGCAAACTTGTCTGTTGGCCTGAAGAAATTAGATGACGAGTGGCCACAGATATCTGCAAGTTTTTGAAGTGCCGGTCATGTGACTTCACAGATTTTGATACAACTACCAGCAAGCAGATCCCCAAGTGTGATTGGTTCAGCTGACAAAAAGTGATGAGTTTTACCGGTACCAGTTCTGTTCAGACTACCGGTGGGTGCTGTTCCTGTGGAGCCTTTGAAGAACCCCCTTCAGTGGTTACCAGTGATCAGCCCTTTTTTGATCCTGAAACCTCCACCAGTGGCTTGTCCTCTGGTGTGACTGTTGAGGGTAGCGGTTCCAGTCTTGTTCTCCCTTCAGTGGTTACCAGTGATCAGCCCCTTTTTGATCCTGGAACCTCCACCAGTGGCCTGTCCTCTGGTGTGAGGTTCCACCCTTGTTCAGACCACCGGTGAGGCTGCTCAGAGGGTTGACCTACAAGAAGTTGCTGTGACCATTTAGACCCTTATCTCCCCAGAGCAGATTTTTGGACCTGTACCAGTCCTGTTCAGGCTACCGGTAGGGTCTCTAGCCAGCCAGTGATGAGAGATACGGGCAACAGTTCTGCTCAGACTGCCGGTTGTGGTCACACAGAGATCCAGCAAGGGCTACCGGTTAAACAGGATTACCGGTTACAGGGAGTTGCTGGTGACATAGGAATCAGTTGGTACCATATTTCTGGCAAGAGGGTAGCTTCAGTTGAATAGGTCCAGTGATGTCTGCAGGGCTACCGGTTACAGAGGTTTATCGGTTACAGAGAGTTGCCGGTTACAGAGAAACCTGCTATCACCACTATTACTGGCAAAGAGAAGGCAGCTACAGTGAACAAGTCAAGTAAGGACAGCAGGTCTACCGGTTACAGAAAATTACTGATTACAGAGAAATTTGCTGTCCCCACCATTACTGGCAAGAAGACACCTAGTCAACAGGTCTAGTGATGACAGCAGGGTTACTGGGTACAGAAAACTGTCGCTTAAGAGAACTCCAGTTACAGAGAATCTCCTGTATCCACTCTTACTGGCTAGAAGCCAGCTTAAAATCCAGTACTGACAGCAGATTCACCGGTTACAGAGGTTTCCCAGTTACAGAGAATTGCTGGTGACAAGTTATGTCAACAGGAATTTTTTTTTCTACAACACAACCTTTATTTAAAGTTGCTTCACACCAAACTGAGGGATACCGGTAAGGTAACCAGATTGATCCTGGAACACCAGGCTACTGGACCAGCAAATCTACCAAGGGATTAACTGATGGTTCAGACCTGTGCTGTCTAAATTCATTGGTTACAGAGCTTTCTTCCAGAAATCTTGGTTACCGAGAAGCACCAGCCTACGGGTTTACCGGTTACAGAGCTTGTTGGTTACAAGGGGAAGCTGAAAGTTGGACAATAAGAAGGCTTCATATGAGCATATTCCTGCTAAGAAGTCCAATTCACCCAGTTCTGCCAACTCCACTGAGTTTCGCAGAACTATGGAGTCACCAGGAACCAGTTACAGAGCATTACTTCACCTATAACTGGTTAGGACCTGGTACTGGGCAGGTCTCCAAGACGGGCTCACAGACCAGCAGAAGCCTTTTTTAAGGGTCCAAGTAGCTGTCAGGCCAACCAGTTGTTGCCTAAGAAAACTGGTTACAGAGGAATTCTTAAACCTGTCATGGGTCCCGATGAGATGACAGTGTCAATCTACCGGACCAGTCAGCCAACCTATTTTCAGGACCTCCTACCTGGTCAGACGGTGGCTATAGATAAGAGGAAGACTGTCCAAGCAAGACTTGTCCAACAACTTCCAGTGAACCTTCCCTTATCAGATCTCACACCAATAGACTGGACAAACAGCTTACATTTTACCCAGCCTGTGACCAGTGTCAGCTCACACAAGGGGTCTGAGTTTGCAAGCTCAGCTTTCCTCGCAAGATTATAACCCATTTTTGCCAGTTTTCAAACCTCAAGCAATGGGAAAATATCGGTTAAGCAGACCAAGGGTCACATTTGTTATTTTGGCTATTAGTGTTTCCAAAGTGGGGTTTGTGTGAAATGACGTAAAGGTCGCACATCCTTTGGATGGTGTTTCTCTCTTTGTGGATCAGTGAGATCTAACCTGTCCCCAGTGTTGACACGGTTTTTGTAGGGGAGGCTCAACCTGCCTGTTCAAAACATGGGCTGCCCTAGGGGCAAGCTGCAAGTTCATAAGAATCTCCAGGAAGGCTACACCCTCACCTACCAGAGTTTTTCACGTCCAGGGTCTTCCCTGCCAGTTCAGTCACTCCCTTTTCATCTGTTCACAGTACATTGGGAGTCTTTTCTCAGTGGTGGTGAAGGAGGTCTAACTATGGCATTACAAAGTACCACAATCCTCCAATACAACTGGTTGATCCAAGCCAGTTCCCACCAACCTGTCTCCAGCATACACAGTCTCTAGTAGCTCTGTGTCAGGAGTAATTTTGAATGATAAAGATGAAAAAATTAGAACTGGACATCAAGCAAGTCCTCGACTTGGTAGGCTTCCAGTTCAGTTTGAAAGAGGGTAAGGTCAGACCCGCCCTAGAGTGCTAGACCTTGAACGTAAATCCAGAAACTGCTCCCTGGACCCACATGCCCGGTCTGACGGCTGGTCCCACTGATAGGGTTACTGACAGCCATAGAGGAGTCCACCTAGGTCGCCTCCACATGAGGCCTATAAACTGGCACTGGAAGAACAGCTAGAGGGTTCCAGAATCACTTGAAAAGGTGACCCCTGGTCCCACTTCCCCCCATCCTAAATGGTGGCTGGAGGAAGACAATGGGCTTCAGGGTCAACCATTACACCCACTAAATATGCTCTTCAATCCTTACAGATGCATCAAGAAGGGTGGGGAACACACTGCAAGGGGAACCTGGTCCCTTCCAGAAGCAAGTTACATAAACTATCTTGAACTTGGGTGGTCTTTTGGCCCTAAAAGAGTTCCAAGACCCCTGGTTAAACAATTTTGCTGTCATATCTACAGACAACACCATGGTGGTTGCCTGTATTAAGAAAGGGGGGGGGGGTAAAGTCAGGCCCTCTGCCCTACTATGGGGAATCCTGACCTGGCCCTCCAGGAAGCAGGTGACTCTAGCCCAACACATTCCAGGTGGCTGAATGTCATAGCAGACAAGCTATCCAGGCTCTGCCAAACCAGACAGAACAGACTGAATGGTCCCTCCTGCCCATTTTTTCCAAGCAATATGCTTCTGGTGGCACCAGCCCTAAGTGGTCCAAGGTGGCCCAATATGCCTGGTTCTGGGATCTTGTGACCATGTCCATCTTAGATCTGCATGCATGGCTCCTAGAGCTTCAGCAGTCAAGGAGCAGGGCTTCTCTGAGGCAGTAGCAGCAGGAATTCAGGCTCCTCAAGAGGATCAACCAGATCAGTCATTGCTGACAACTGGGTAATTCACCAATAGTGTCAGCAAGATGAGAATCTCACCCGTCTCTTGGACAGTTCACATAGAGACACAGCTAAGGGTCGGAGGGGCATCCTCTCCTAGATCCTCCTCCTGGTGTTGCACCAATTGGCAATGGCTCCATTCAAACACCTTAAGAGGCCTCTTTAAAGCATTGGCCTTCAAGACTGTTTCCTCTTGGCCCTGGGTTCGGGTTAGTGCAGGAGTAAGATCCTTGCTTGGCAAACAAAAAACATCAGACACCAGTCAGACTGGTCAAGGTGTCTTTGTACCCAGCTTTCTTTCCAAGAACTAGCTGGCCAAGGAGAGTCCAGACAGTGTGGCCCCAGTGGTTATGCCAGCCCTGGCACCAACTCTGGATTAGTCCCTCAAGTCTGATAGGCCCCTGTATCCGGTCAGAGCCCTGCTCTACTTATTGGGAGAGGACCTCAGACAGAACAAGGAGTTAGTCTTTGTCTCCTTTTAGAAAGGTTATAACAAGACATCCCATCTGCCACTATCTCCTCGTGGATCAAGTAGACTGTGATCCTATTTTATGAGCTCTCTGGTCAGGAGGCCCTCACCCTAAATCAGGTTAAAGCCCATTTTGTGGGGCCCCTTGCTGCTTCTAAGGTCTTCCAGTTGGGAGTCTCCTTAGAACAAATTTTTCAGCCTTCCACTTGAAGTAACATAACACCTTCACACAGTTCTATTTGAAGGATGTGGCTTGAGCTGATTCAGAGCTTTTTTCAATTGGATTTAGTAGTGGTTGCTCAGCACAATTAGCCCTTATATTGAGGAGATTTGTAGATAGGTACATAGTGTTAATAGTTTATGGAACTAATTGACATGCTGTCCTTCAGGAGGTTATTGCATTCTGGGACTGAACTCATCTCTCTCTTCCCCTACCTCAGAGCAGGTCTGCTTAAAAAAGGGGGGGGTGCAATGTCGGTATACAGCCCGGCTACCGGGCATTGGTATCCGACCATAGGCCTACAGGTTCCTGACTAAGTCAACCTAGGCTAGAGGGAATTTTGTTATCATTTATGAGTTCACTTAAGTCCCTAGTAACTTACCCGCCGACCAAGCGGTAGTTATTCAGCAATTGTCCATTGGATGGGATGTATTAACGCAATAAAATTGCAAATTTAATAAGTAAATTAAATTTTTATAAGTTATTACCCTATCCAATGGACAGGCAAGGCCCTCCCAACCGACCCCGCTACCAGCTTACTAGGGGTCTAAATGTGTTTAGACAACGAAAAAGATGAACTGACGTCACTCTGTCTAGACAGGAAGGAAGTATGATGCGCCACCTAATGAATGCACACTACTGACCGGTCCTGCTGGTATTATATACAGGACGTCTTTTTCTGGCATTTGGCGGGACCGGTCGCACCGACCGGTAAAGCAATTGTCCATTGGATAGGGTATTAAATTTAATTTACTTATTAAATTTGCAATTTAGCAAGTCTAACACATTTACCTTAACTGGGTGACCTAACATTTCTTTCCTTGTTTCTAAATTTAATTACAACAGTCGCTAACCTTATTGCTGCCGGCGCAACCCGCCTTTTGGGGCATCTGGCACCCTCTTGTTGATGTTCTGTCTTGTGGCAAATTTTCGTAGCTGTTGTTCTATAGCTAAGCCAGTCATAGCTACTTTGATTTTGTGCCATTCAAGTAAATCACTTGTCACTTCAACAAAATTGAATTTGGAGGATTACATGTTATACGTTGTTCACCTACTTCCTCATGATCTGTGTCATGGTATATTTTCACAATTAGAATTTATTGCTTTCACCTACTTTTTGATGTACTGTGTTATGGCCAGTTTTCAGAGCTGTAAATCCATAGTTAACTCAATTATATGTACTTTGTTCACCATTGAGTAAATCACTTGTAATTGCAGAACTATTGAACTTGTAACATTTGATTGTGATTTCTTGTCATTTATGTCCATTGCATACCTGGCCCAACCAAGCTGGTGGGAGATAACCTGGTAGTGGCCTGGTTATTAATAACAAAACTAACATAAATTGTTTTCATTGACATAATTGAGAAGCCTTTACAATGATATCTGCTTTCAGTACCGAAATTTTGTTTGAAAAGTCATTAATCTTTCCTTCACATCTCCTTCAGAATGGAGATCCATCTAGATCTAGGTCTGCCTCAGCTCGACGTAAACCAGAACCAGGAAGTGAAAGACGCAAGACAATTGGTGATGTTAGACCAGGTTCGTTGAGAATTATTAAATTTTGATTCTTTTTTCTTTTCTGTATCTTGGTATTTGATTTGCACTGAAATGTTTATTCAAGAAACAGGCTCATGTCCTTCATTGTATGTAACAAATCAGATCTTTTAATTGTATCCACCGGAAACATCCGGTGGATACTTTGGTTTAGCGGTCGCTACACCGCCACCGCCGCGCATAGAGATTTTCAGTGTTAACGCTCTAAGAGGAAAACGACAGCAGCTAGGTTCACCAAATTTGCAGGATATCTTCATTGGGGGGTAAGCTTCTCTGGGAAGGAAAATAGCCTCATTCTGAAAAACAAGATGGACGCCACGGGCATTTCTTTGAAAATAATATACATTTTTCTATTGGCTGTTTCTCATAGGTAGAACGTTGAATCTCTTCATAGGTGATATGTATAACAGATATAGATGTCCTCTACAACCTTGCACACATTTGACCTTGAAGCTGTTAATTCAAGGTCATCCACAGAGTGCCGGAGTAACCCACATAGCGGACTTTAAAAGTGCCTATATCTCCCTTATTATTGGTCATAGAGGTTTGCAATGTGAAACCAACCTATAGGAAATCATGTGCTGCGAATCTTCTGATGTCAGATTTAACCTTGGATCTCTCCTTCAAGGTCAAACAAGGATAGCCAAACTTAAAAGTGCTTATAACTCGCTTATTATCGATCCTAGAGGTTTGGGATGGTAAACCAACCTAAAGGAAATCATGGGCTGGGAATCTTTTGGTGTTGTCGGATTTGACCTTGGACCCCTCCTTCAAGGTCAAACGAGGATAGCCAAACTTAAAAGTGCTTTTAAGTCGCTTATTATTGGTTCTAGAGATTTGGGATGGTGAACCAACCTATAGGAAATCATGGGCCTGGATTCTTTTGGTGTGGTTGGATTTGACCTAGGACCGCTCTTTCAAAGTCAAACAAAAATAGCCAAACTTAAAAGTGGTTATAACTTGCTTATTATTGGTCCTAGAGATTTGGGATGGTAAACCAACCTATAGGAAATCATGGGCCTGGATTCTTTTGGTGTAGTCGGATTTCACCATGGACCCCTCTTTCAAGGTCAAAAGAGGGTAGCCAAACTTAAAAGTGCTTATAGCTCGCTTATTATTGGTCCTAGAGATTTGGGATGGTAAACCAACCTATAGGAAATCATGGGCCTGGATTCTTTTGGTGTGGTCGGATTTGACCTTGGACCCCTCCTTCAACGTCAAACAAAAATAGCCAAACTTAAAAGTGCTTATAACTTGCTTATTATTGGTCCTAGAGGTTTGGGATGGAAACCAACCTCTAGGAAATCATGGGCTGGGAATCTTTTGGTGTGGTCGGATTTCACCTTGAAACCCTCCTTCAAGGTCAAACGAGGATAGCCAAACTTAAAAGTGCTTATAGCTCGCTTATTATTAGTTCTAGAGGTTTGGAATGGAAAACAAACCTATAGGAAATAATGGGCTAGGAATCTTTTGATGTGATCAGATTTGACCTTTGGCCCCTCTTTGAAGGTCAAATGAGGAAAGCCAAAATTAACAGTACTTATATCTCGCTTATTTGTGTTCCTAGAGGTTTGCAATGTCACACCAACCCATAGGAATCATGGGTTAAGAATCTTTTGACATGGTCAGATTTCACCTTCAGCTCCAAGGATAAGCATGTTTTAATGGCTTTTGTGAGTTTTCTGGTGGATACAATTTGCATCAGTTCTCCGATGCTATAGGTCTAGTTTCAGTGTGTTATTCACATATTTTGGGGTCAGCTATAACATAGTAAAATTAAAACTATTGCATTTGCAATATTTTCATTAAATATGTTTTTAACTTACTTTTTACACCTTAACAGTTACCTTCTTACTTTTCTTCCAAACACCATTTCCAGGGCACAACTTTTGTGTTTTTTTCTTCTGTCACTTCTACTCTGAAACTCAAAACACACAGTCAGCTGACACAGAGCCCGTTCACGGGCACTGATTGCTTGTTCAGTTTTAGTGTTGGATATACGTTTTAGATTTACAACAATTTTATATCAAATTGTCACTGAATATTCATGGCATCCCCTGGAGATTTTAAGGGGCAGCACAGAGGCGCTTGCGGACATATAATGGCCGCGTTTGATCTTCACAAACGTTGTGCAAGATGTAGGGAAAAGAAGTTGGGGGAGGATCCGTGTGTCAAGGACAAACCTTGCTCATTATGGGACAAATTTTCGGATACTCAAAAGGAGACTTTGTCTACACCATCTTATAGAATAAGAAAGGAAAGGAAAGCAGGATTGCTGGTATCCCCCAAAGAGGTGACAGTTATTTCTCCGGTGGAGGACTTGTCGTCTGCTAACGCTCGGGCAGATAATTCTTCTGCGCACCCTTCTGCGCAGTCAGCACCGGATTTTCAACCCTCTGCGCAGCTTTCCACGCAGGCACCTGCCGCGTCTTCTGCTTCTACTTCAAACACCTCTTATGTCACTTCTGTTCAGTTCTCTGCATTATCTGACAAGATGTCTGAGCAGTTTGCAAGATTCGAGGCACTACTCTCACGAGGTAACATTTTTAGTGCTCCTTCTATGCCTAGTAACCCCGTTTCTGCTCAAAAAGTGCTATCAGATACTCCCTTTCTTGACCCGTCTTCTGCCCGACCCACCGGTCCGGTGTGGCTTCCGGCAGAAGCTGAAGATAATAAAGGGTCTGATGCTAAACCGGAAAAGAAAAAATCTCACAAGTCTAAACACAAATCTGACAAGAAGTCTGATAAGAAGACTCACAAGCATTCCGGTAGACATTCTGATAAATCCACCGACAGGCACGGGGATACATCTGATTTAAATCCGGTCGGTGCTAAACAACTGGCCACAAGCTCATCACAGGCAACCACTGAAGACATTACCGACACCGGTTCTCAAGCTCTTCCGGCCAAATTACATTTCTCTCAGCCTGCTGTCTAGTCTACCGGTCAACCGGCCAAGGAATTTTCAGCAACCGGTCCGAACCCCAGTTACTCTCAGGCCAGTGCTACCTATAGGACCACCGGTCCGGGGGATTATCCACAGGCTAGTGCGTATTCTGAACTACCATATGATCCGGAAGACAGTGATCATTGTTCAGCTTCTGAACCGGATGAGGGAGAACTGTCGGATACTGGTGAAAAACAAGAAGTTACGGAGGATATGAACTACCATGAAACTGTCCGATCTGTCAGATCCTTTATGGGGTGGAATCATATTCCTGTCTTTGAGGCTGATTTCAGTGAGCCTGACAAGAGCAACAACCCTTGGAAGGGGAAGGTACCCAGGCGACCAGCTCGTGTGTTTGTAGCTATGCCACCAGACGGCTGGTTATGTCAAAAACTTGAGCGTCTCAATACCACGGTGGCCGAGGGTTATCCCTCTAGAAGTCAAGACTCAAGTGGTCTGAAGAAGGACCAATTTATCAAGATGCCGAAATCGCAAGCTCGTTGGTATCAGATGCACACCCACAAACCTGACACCACTCCTCGCCCTGGCAAGTCTGTGTTTAGTTGGAGGAATACCGAGGCTAAAGTCAATTCGCAATTTCCACGTATAACCAAGGCCTCTTCCTATCCACATTCTGGTCCTGTTTCACGCCCAATTTCCTAGGAATACCTACGTCGATGGGAACGGAATACCAAAGAAGGCAGCTACATTGTCAATCAGGCTGCAGGCTTTAACAGATGTGCTAGTGAACTGCAGGACCGTATGAACCAGAGTTTAGTGTGCCTTCAGTCTAATTTTAGTAAAGGAAAGGCCCCAAAAGAAGTCTCAGAGGCTCTTCACGACCTGAAAGACTACCTAGCTTTTCATCAAAATGTCTCCATCGCCATGGGAACCTCATTGCAGCATCTGGCTGACAGCCTTTTCGTCAACATGGCAAATCTTGTGCTTCTGAGGCGGGACTCTTATTTAGACCATGTCAAGCCGGGAGTCAAGCCTGACACCTGGACTCGGCTCAGGAATGCTCCACTGTTCAATTACGGTCTCTTCCCTGATGACCTGATATGCATTGCAGAACAGGATATTACTAAGTCTGAATCCATCAGTGCCGCTCCAAGACCCGGGCCGGGGGCTATGCAGCGCACTGGGCGGCGTAGCCAGAATAGGTTCCAACCCTATGATCGCCGGGAGTTTAGGAATGCAGCTTCATCTGAACCGACTCAACCATGGCGGCAGTTTGCTCGGGGCAGGGGCAGATCAAGAGGAAGGGATCGTAGTACTAACCCCCGTTTCTCTCGCGCCCGTGGTTTTAAAAACCAAAAATGACAATTACCAATACAACCCAACCTCTGTAGTCAAGACATTCAATCAGTTGGGCAGAAAACAGACTCTAAACTTAGTCAAGAAAGTTTGTCTCAAACCAGTTCTTTGTTCGAAGTTAAGTCAATTTCCACCGGGAATGACCGGGTCAAGTTTTCAAAAGACAGTAAAAGACATGTTAACAGAAAATTCGGGTCAGTTACTGGACTCAGTACAGATAGTCAATTCTCGACCCCACACATCTCAGGATCAAGACTTTCCCATGAGGCAAGTAGATCATGTAAGTCAGGATGTGTTCTTTCATGTTGCAACTCATGCTCCTTCTGTAGCTACCACCGGGCCTCCGCAAAAGAAAGGTCTAAGTCCCGTACCAGTGTTGAGCAAAATAAAGCATGTGAACAGTGTTTCTTGTGTCGATCCATGTCTTTTTGTCCAAAATGTTCAAGGTGTCCCCACTATTGTGCACGATGGTCCTGTAGGAGGCCGTCTTTAAAAATTTTGGCAAGTTTGGCATCGGTTAGGCGCAAACCCTCGAGCAGTGTCCATACTAAAGGAGGGTTACAGCCTTCCATTCAAGTTAAGAGCAGTTCAGAGCAGTTATGCCAATCCGGTCAAAAGCCGTTTCCTCAAAGAGGCACTGATCTCTCTCCAAGGAAAGTTGGTAGTAGAACCAGTCCTGGTCCGGTCTTCTCTAGCCTTCTACAACCGGCTGTTTTTAGTCCCCAAACCGGAAAACAAGTGGAGACCAATTTTAGATCTGAGTCGTTTGAACAAGTTCCTCAAAGCCGACACATTCAAGATGGAAACTCCGGAAACCATCCGGACCTCTCTACAAAAGGGGGAGTGGGTAACCTCGCTGGATTTCAGCAATGCATACTTTCACATCCCCATTCACCCCAGGTCGAGGAAGTACATGAGGTTCTTCCTCAACAAACGAGCGTACCAGTTCACTGCCCTTCCCTTCGGGTTGGCCACGGCTCCTCTAGAGTTCACCAAGGTGGTCAAGGAGGTGAAACTTATGGCTCAGAACAGGGGTATAAGAATCCACCAGTACCTAGACGACTGGTTACTGAGAGCCCCTTCAAGGGAGATTGGTCTATGTCACACCCAGGTTCTGTTGTCTCTTTGCCGCGAACTGGGCTGGCTGGTCAACATCAAAAAGTCGGAGTTGACTCCTCAACAGGTCTTTACCTTCGTCGGTTACCGGTTCGACCTGTTGACGGGTCGGGTTTTGCCAACTCAAGAAAGATGGGCAAGCTTGCGTCGGAAGCTGTTGTTTTTAAAGGCTTAGGACAATTGCACGGTCCGGCAGTTCATGTCCTTGATAGGACTCTTGACAGCCACCAAGAAACAGGTCTGGTCAGGTCGTCTCCACATGCGTCCCATTCAGTGGCACCTAAAGAGACACTGGCAGGTACCCGAGGTCTTAGAGAAAGTCATTCCTCTACCTCCCTCTCTTCAGCCTCACCTAGACTGGTGGTTAGACGAGGGAAATGTGTTAAGAGGTCAACCCTTACATCCATTAAGTCATGCCCTTCAACTGTTTACAGACGCATCAAACGAAGGTTGGGGCGCTCACTTAGGGGACTCTACGGCAAGAGGAGTTTGGTCAGAAGTAGAAAGTCAACTTCATATAAACTTCTTGGAACTAAAGGCAGTCTTTCTGGCCCTCAGGAGTTTCGAGCTTCTCTGTCAGAACCAGATTGTGTTGGTTGCAACAGACAACACAACTGTGGTCGCTTATATCAACAAACAGGGAGGTATGAAATCAGGCTCTCTTTGTGCCCTCCTCTGGAGACTCCTATCCTGGTGCCACCCCAGAGGAATAGTTCTGAGAGCCAGGCACATTCCGGGTCGGTTAAATGTGATAGCAGACAAGCTCTCTCGGCACAATCAGGTAATCCAGACAGAGTGGTCACTCGATCAGAGTGTGTTCAATCTCTTGTGCTCGAGATGGGCCCAACCACAAGTGGATCTGTTTGCCACCCGGTACAATTACAAACTTCCCAAGTTTGTCTCACCGGTTCCGGACCCGACGGCCTGGGCTGTGGATGCCCTGAGTCTACCCTGGCAGGATCTGGATGCGTATGCCTTCCCTCCCGTCTCCCTCCTCAGCCAAGTGATCTCCAAAATAGTGGATCAGGGGTGTCGACGGATGATTCTCATTGCCCCAGGGTGGCCCAACATGACTTGGTTTTGGGACCTGGTCACTCTGTCAGTACAGATTCCATTCACTTTCCCGCAGCAGAGGGATCTGGTGACCCAACCGTTCAGCGGGATTCCCCACCGAGATCTGTCAAACCTGAATCTGCATGCATGGCTCCTAGAACCTCCTTCATTCAAGGGAAAGGATTCTCTGGCGAAGTGGCAGCACGAATTGAGGCACCTCAGAGACTCTCAACCAGAGCAGTCTACAAGTCAAAGTGGGCCATTTTTGTCAAATGGTGTGGGGAGAACAAGGTGGACTTCAGGGCGGCCACTCTAAGTCACATTGCCGATTTCCTGTTGTATTTGTTTAAGGAAAGAAATTTACAACCCAGTACCATTGACGGCTACAGAATGGCTATTGCCGACATGATCGGAAATGAGAAACTGAATATCAGTAAAGATGAAAACTTGACTCGGTTGTTAGACAGTTTTCATAGAGATAAACCTAAAGGGAGAAGAGGCATTCCTTCTTGGAATCTTTCTCTGGTACTTCATCAGTTGACTAAGGCTCCCTTTGAACCCATGAGACAGGCTTCTCTGAAACATCTCACGTTTAAGACCATTTTCCTCCTAGCCTTGGGTTCGGGCAAACGACGGAGCGAGATCCATGCATGGCTTTACAAGAATATCAGACACCAGGAAAACTGGAGTCAGGTTTCCCTTTACCCTTCTCCAAGTTTCCTGTCGAAAAACCAACTTGCGTGGGATGGACCGTCTTCCATAGCTCCTGTGGTTATTCCAGCCTTGGCTCCTTCTTTAGATAGGTCCTTAAAGGAGGATAAGTCACTTTGCCTGGTACGCGCCTTGCGTTACTATTTGGACAGAACCAAAGATCTTCGCAAGGGTAAAGATTTGGTCTTTGTGTCTTTTAGGAAAAGTTTCCAGAAAGACATAGTTCCAGCAACTATCTCATCTTGGATTAAGCAGACGGTCATTTTATGTTACCAGCTGTCAGATGAGGAATCTCATTCTCTGCATCAGGTCAGAGCTCATGATGTCAGGGCCTTTGCAGCATCCAAGGCTTTTCAGGGTGGGGTCTCCTTAGACCAGATCCTTGCAGCCTGTCATTGGAAAGCCCATAATACCTTTACTCAGTTCTATCTAAAGGATCTTGCATGGGCAGACTCTGAACAATACCACTTAGGACCTGTTGTAGCTGCTCAGCAGGTCCACTATGACAAGTAATAGCATTCAATTGTTACATATTGTAAATAATGTATATAAAAAAAAAAATTAAAAAAAAGGTTATTCTTAGGGTTCACTCCTCTTGTGTTTGTTTCCCAAATAATTCAGGAGTGCCCCCTTGGATAGTTTCTCATTCCTGTTCCTCCTCTTCCTCACTGGAACTCTTACTCCTCCCTAGGTCTTCCTGGCTCTCCTTCGAGACGTTATAAGACCGATATGTCGAAGAAAAAACAAGGGGGGGGAGTTGTCGGGTGGTTTACCTAGATTGGTTAATTTAGTATTCACCGGTTCACCCTTTCTACATTTATAGAGTTCTGGGAAATCCCCTTTTGGCTACCCTCCATCCAATGGGTAGTTATTCTGCATCTGTCCACTAGGTAAGATGTATTAACGTAATAAAATAGAAAATTTAACAGTAAATTAAATTTTTATAAGTTAATACCTTACCTAGTGGACAGGGGGATTCCCACCCTACCTTCCCCGCGGGTTACACCAACAAGGGGATTTATTAAGGTAGGCAACAAAAAGAGGAAGAGCGCATGCACAAGCATGCGCACTACACCGGCAGGTAGGCTGTACAGCCACCTGGCGAGTAAACAGGACACTACCGGTCCCGGCCAGAGCCCAGCTCAGGACGTTTTTTTCTAACGTTTGACGTGACCGGCAGGGCGCCGGACAAATGCATCTGTCCACTAGGTAAGGTATTAACTTATAAAAATTTTATATACTATTAAATTTTCTAATTTTGAGGTTTTCTCTGTTGAGTAAATCAGTTGTAACTGGAAAACTATTGCATTTAGAGAATTTTCTTGAAATATCTCATTCATCTACTTTTAAATTAGCTGTAATATAGTAAAATTGCAGACCTGTAGGTCATGGCATAGCTGAGTAATAGCTATTCTAAGGTTCTCACTGTTGAGTAAGTCTGTTGTAACTTGAAAAGTATTGCATTTAGAGAATTTTGTTTAAATATCATATTCATCTGCTTTTGAATTAGCTATAACATATTAAAATTGCAGAACTGTAGATCATGGCATAGCTGAGCAATATATCTCAACATGTTGAGTTAGTATCTCAACATGTTGACATATTATCTCAACATGTTGAGTTAATATCTCAACATGTCAACTTAGTGTCTCAACAGGTTGAGTTACTGTCTCAACATGCTGAGTTACTATCTCAACATGTTGAGATATTATCTGAACATGTTGAGATATTATCTCAAGATGTTGAGTTAATATCTCAACATGTTGACTTACTATTTCAACGTGTTGAGATATTATCTCAACATGTTGACTTATTAAAAGTCTGACTAGAAATTAACTTATTGGCTGACCGCCTATCACCAACCCTGGTTGGATGATCATACAATTAAGAGTTCTTCCACACTGCCACTATACTGAGTCACAAATGAGTACTTAATTGACAGCCCACTACCGCCCCTGGCTGGACTAAAAGGGAATTCACTCCACAATACTGATAAGAAATTAAGCTATCAACAATCCCCCAAAACATGCATCATACTAGTCAGCAGTTTATGCTTAAAGTGTTGGAGTATTCGGAAATACATACAGTAAGTGAACTTTTCATATGAATTGTTATGAATTAAGCTAAATTAAATATTACTTTCTCATCAGAAAACTATTCAGAGAGCACAAACCCTCACCATGTAAATTTCTACCAATGACAAAGAAAGACAAATTGCTTTAATATTCAAATTTTCTTACCCATAATTTAGACTAAAAAAGTTTGTTAATATTAGGGCTGTCAGAACAGAAGTGGGATTAACATGACATTCAATAGATTTATACGGAAAAGAAGTAAATTATAAACATTTTTTATAGACCAGTCTAGTGTTGCATTTGGTAGATAACATTATAACCAAAACCTAGGAGGGCACATTGATGCGTGAGTATGCCTTTGCGCAATTATACCTGTCCTGCAACCAGTGTGTTGTAAAGTATCAAGATGTTAAAGGTCAACATTGCTATAACAAGGTTAAAGGTTAATCCCATTTGTCACTATGATGTTGCACACCTACACCACCTAACCAATGTTAACCACCACTTAACCACCTAACAAATATCACCATCCTATTCCTTATCATTCCCAAGATATGGCCCGAGAAAGATTTTATAGGTGAAAGTCTCTATGACAAGGTCATACGTCAAATCCAGGTCTCACTATGATGTTGCAGACCAACACACCCAAAATATGTCACTACCAAATATCAACATCATACACCTTACAGTTTCCGAGATATGGTCCGGACAAGATTTTAAAGGTCACTGTCACTACAGAAAGGTCAAATGAAGGTCACACTATGATGGCACATACCTACACCCCCAACAATGTCCCTACCAAATAATGACATGATTTCAGAGATATAACCTGGACAAGAGTTTAATTGTCGAAGTCACTATGGCAAGGTCAAAGGTCAAATCAAGGTCACACTATGATACTGCACACCTGCGCCCCTTAACCAATGTCCCCACCAAATAGATTTCTGAGATTTTAAAGGTCAAGGTCACTGCAGCAAAGTCAGTGAGATATTAAGTCAACATGTTGAGATACTAAGTCGACATGTTGAGAAACTATCTCATAGTAACTTAACATGTTGAGACAGTAATTCAACATGTTGAGATATTAAGTCAACATGTTGAGATATTAAGTCAACATGCTGAGATACTATCTCAAGGTCATACGTCAAATCCAGGTCTCACTATGATGTTGAGATAGTAACTCAACATGTTGAGATAGTAACTCAACATGTTGAGATATTAAGTCAACATGTTGAGATATTAAATCAGCATGTTGAGATACCAAGTCAACACAATGAGATATTAACTGAACATGTTGAAATACTAAGTCAACATCTTGAGATATTAACTCAACATCTTGAGATACTAACTCAACATCTTGAGATATTAACTCAGCATGTTGAGATACTAACTCAACATGTTGAGATACTAACTCAACATCTTGAGATATTAACTCAACATGTTGAGATACTAAGTTGACATGTTGAGATATTAACTCAACATGTTGAGATATTAACTCAACATGTTGAGATAATAAGTTGACAATTCAAAAAAAAAAATTTTTTTCTGTGGCACTAATACTCCTCCGTAATTTTCTTTAAATATGTTATTCATCTACTTTTGGGTCAGCTATAACATAGTAAAGTTGCCTACCTGTAGCTCATTGCATAGCTGAGTAATAGCTACTTTGAGGTTTTCTCTGTTGAGTAAATCAGTTGTAACTTGAAAACTATTGCATTTAGAAAATTTTGTTTAAATATCTGATTCATATTCATTTAAATATATTATTCATCTACTTTTGGGTCAGCTATAACATAGTAAAATTGCAGACCTGTAGCTCATTGCATAGCTGAGCAATAGCTACTTTCAGGTTCTCAATGTTGAGTAAATCACTTGTAACTTGAAAACTGTTGCATGTAGAGAATTTTGTATAAATTTGTTGTTCACCTCCTTTAGGGTCAGCTATAATATAGTAAAGTTGCATTACCTGTAGCTCATTGCGTAGCTGAGCAATAGCTACTTTGAGGCTTTCTCTGTTCAGGAAAACGGTTGTAACTTGAAAAGTATTGCATTTAGAGAATTTTGTTTAAATATCTCATTCATCTACTTTCGAAATAGCTATAACATAGTAAAATTGCAGCTACTTTTAGGTTTTCTCGTTTGAGTAAATCAGTTGTAACTTGAAAACTATTGCATTTAGAGAATTAAGCGTCCCGCAAGGGACGCTTGTTTGTGTATGGGAGAGCTTCAGGCTCCGCCGGCTCCGCCGGCTCCGGCGGCTCCGCCGGCTCCGCCGGCTCCGCATTTTGTTTTCCTTATAACTCTGTAACCGTTAGGCGGATTCTTTTCAAATTTGGCAGGTTTAGGCAGTAGCCTTGGGGAATTTTTTTGAATATGCTGCAGTGACATTTCAACCAATCAGAGAGGTCACATGACCAAAAATGTCTTTTTTCGATGGGGAAGCTTGTCCGGATGATAACTTGAAAGCAATTTTATCAATTCACCTGAAACTTGGCAAATACATTCATTCTATTAAAATCTGGAAATCATTAGATTTTGGCATTGATTGGTCAAGAAATGGCCGAGTAATTAATGATTAATTAATCATTACGAATTTTCCAAATAAGGAAAACACAAAAATGCTTATATCTCGAAAACCGTGCTAGATAGAGCGATTTCGACGAAATTTTTGACCCGCAGGGTATCTCTGCGGAGTAGTTTTCCCAATTTTCAAAAAATTTTTGTCTCGTCCAAAATGGCGGCCATTTTGAATTTTCGAAATTTTCGCAAAAATTGCAAAACACAAAAATGCTTATATCTCAAAAACCGTGCTAGATAGAGCAATTTCGACAAAATTTTTGACCCGCAGGGTATCTCTGCAGAGTACTTTTCCCAATTTTCAAAAAAATTTTGTCTCGCCAAAAATGGCGGCCATTTTGAATTTTCGAAATTTTCGTAAAAATTGCAAAACACAAAAATGCTTATATCTCGAAAACCGTGCTAGATAGAGCGATTTCGATGAAATTTTTGACCCACAGGGTATCTCTGCGGAGTAGTTTTCCCAATTTTCAAAAAATTTTTGTCTCGTCCAAAATGGCGGCCATTTTGAATTTTCGAAATTTTCGCAAAAATTGCAAAACACAAAAATGCTTATATCTCAAAAACCGTGCTAGATAGAGCAATTTCGACAAAATTTTTGACCCACAGGGTATCTCTGCAGAGTACTTTTCCCAATTTTCAAAAAATTTTTGTCTCGCCAAAAATGGCGGCCATTTTGAATTTTCGAAATTTTCGTAAAAATTGCAAAACACAAAAATGCTTATATCTCGAAAACCGTGCTAGATAGAGCGATTTCGACGAAATTTTTGACCCACAGGGTATCTCTGCAGAGTAGTTATCCCAATTTTGAAAAAATTTTTGTCTCGCCAAAAATGGCGGCCATTTTGAATTTTCGAATTTTTCGCAAAAATTGCAAAACATAAAAATGCTTATATCTCGAAAACCCTGCAAGATAGAGCGATTTCGACGAAATTTTTGATCCACAGGGTATATCTGCAGAGTAGCCATGCCAATTTTCAAAAAAATTTTGTCTTGCCAAAAATGGCGGCCATTTTACTCACCTACTCAAAATGAGTAAATGCGAATTATCTCTAAAAGTATTGCAGACAGCCAATTTTTCTCAAATAACTCATTCACCTACTTTTGGGAGAGCTTTCACTTGGTGAAGTTTCAGACCCATAGCTAATTACTCACCTACTCAAAATGAGTAAATGCGAATTATCTCTAAAAGTATTGCAGATAGCCAATTTTTGTCAAATTAATCATTCGCCTACTTTTGGGAGAGCTTTCACTTGGTGAAGTTTCAGACCCATAGCTAATTACTCACCTACTCAAAATGAGTAAATGCGAATTATCTCTAAAAGTATTGCAGATAGCCAATTTTTCTCAAATAACTCATTCACCTACTTTTGGGAGAGCTTTCACTCTGTGAAGTTTCAGACCCATAGCTAATTACTCACCTACTGAAAATGAGTAAATGCGAATTATCTCTAAAAGTATTGCAGATAGCCAATTTTTCTCAAATAACTCATTCACCTACTTTTGGGAGAGCTTTCACATGGTGAAGTTTCAGACCCATAGCTAATTATTTACCTACTCAAAATGAGTAAATGCTAATTATCTGTAAAAGTATTGCGGATACCCAATTTTTATCAAATAACTCATTCATCTACTTGTGGGAGAGCTTTCACATGGTGAAGTTTCAGACCCATAGCTAATTACTCACCTACTCAAAATGAGTAAATGCGAATTATCTCTAAAAATATTGCAGATAGCCAATTTTTCTCAAATAAATCATTCACCTACTTTTGGGAGAGCTTTCACTTGGTGAAGTTTCAGACCCATAGCTAATTACTCACCTACTCAAAATGAGTAAATGCGAATTATCTCTAAAAGTATTGTAGATAGCCAATTTTTCTCAAATTAATCATTCACCTACTTTTGGGAGAGCTTTCACTTGGTGAAGTTTCACACCCATAGCTAATTACTCACCTACTCAAAATGAGTAAATGCGAATTATCTCTAAAAGTATTGCAGATAGCCAATTTTTCTCAAATAACTCATTCACCTACTTTTGGGAGAGCTTTCACTTGGTGAAGTTTCACACCCATAGCTAATTACTCACCTACTCAAAATGAGTAAATGCGAATTATCTCTAAAAGTATTGCAGATAGCCAATTTTTCTCAAATAACTCATTCACCTACTTTTGGGAGAGCTTTCACTTGGTGAAGTTTCACACCCATAGCTAATTACTCACCTACTCAAAATGAGTAAATGCGAATTATCTCTAAAAGTATTGCAGATAGCCAATTTTTCTCAAATAACTCATTCACCTACTTTTGGGAGAGCTTTCACTTGGTGAAGTTTCACACCCATAGCTAATTACTCACCTACTCAAAATGAGTAAATCCGAATTATCTCTAAAAGTATTGCAGACAGCCAATTTTTCTCAAATAACTCATTCACCTACTTTTGGGAGAGCTTTCACTTGGTGAAGTTTCAGACCCATAGCTAATTACTCACCTACTCAAAATGAGTAAATGCGAATTATCTCTAAAAGTATTGCAGATAGCCAATTTTTGTCAAATTAATCATTCGCCTACTTTTGGGAGAGCTTTCACTTGGTGAAGTTTCAGACCCATAGCTAATTACTCACCTACTCAAAATGAGTAAATGCGAATTATCTCTAAAAGTATTGCAGATAGCCAATTTTTCTCAAATAACTCATTCACCTACTTTTGGGAGAGCTTTCACTCTGTGAAGTTTCAGACCCATAGCTAATTACTCACCTACTGAAAATGAGTAAATGCGAATTATCTCTAAAAGTATTGCAGATAGCCAATTTTTCTCAAATAACTCATTCACCTACTTTTGGGAGAGCTTTCACATGGTGAAGTTTCAGACCCATAGCTAATTATTTACCTACTCAAAATGAGTAAATGCTAATTATCTGTAAAAGTATTGCGGATACCCAATTTTTATCAAATAACTCATTCATCTACTTCTGGGAGAGCTTTCACATGGTGAAGTTTCAGACCCATAGCTAATTACTCACCTACTCAAAATGAGTAAATGCGAATTATCTCTAAAAATATTGCAGATAGCCAATTTTTCTCAAATAAATCATTCACCTACTTTTGGGAGAGCTTTCACTTGGTGAAGTTTCAGACCCATAGCTAATTACTCACCTACTCAAAATGAGTAAATGCGAATTATCTCTAAAAGTATTGTAGATAGCCAATTTTTCTCAAATTAATCATTCACCTACTTTTGGGAAAGCTTTCACTTGGTGAAGTTTCAGACCCATAGCTAATTACTCACCTACTCAAAATGAGTAAATGCGAATTATCTCTAAAAGTATTGCAGATAGCCAATTTTTCTCAAATAACTCATTCACCTACTTTTGGGAGAGCTTTCACTTGGTGAAGTTTCACACCCATAGCTAATTACTCACCTACTCAAAATGAGTAAATGCGAATTATCTCTAAAAGTATTGCAGATAGCCAATTTTTCTCAAATAACTCATTCACCTACTTTTGGGAGAGCTTTCACTTGGTGAAGTTTCACACCCATAGCTAATTACTCACCTACTCAAAATGAGTAAATGCGAATTATCTCTAAAAGTATTGCAGATAGCCAATTTTTCTCAAATAACTCATTCACCTACTTTTGGGAGAGCTTTCACTTGGTGAAGTTTCACACCCATAGCTAATTACTCACCTACTCAAAATGAGTAAATGCGAATTATCTCTAAAAGTATTGCAGATAGCCAATTTTTCTCAAATAACTCATTCACCTACTTTTGGGAGAGCTTTCACTTGGTGAAGTTTCACACCCATAGCTAATTACTCACCTACTCAAAATGAGTAAATGCGAATTATCTCTAAAAGTATTGCAGATAGCCAATTTTTCTCAAATAACTCATTCACCTACTTTTGGGAGAGCTTTCACTTGGTGAAGTTTCACACCCATAGCTAATTACTCACCTACTCAAAATGAGTAAATGCGAATTATCTCTAAAAGTATTGCAGATAGCCAATTTTTCTCAAATAACTCATTCACCTACTTTTGGGAGAGCTTTCACTCGGTGAAGTTTCAGACCCATAGCTAATTACTCACCTACTCAAAATGAGTAAATGCAAATTATCTCTAAAAGTATTGCAGATAGCCAATTTTTCTCAAATAACTCATTCACCTACTTTTGGGAGAGCTTTCACTCTGTGAAGTTTCACACCCATAGCTATTTATTCACCTACTCAAAATGAGTAAATGCTAATTATCTGTAAAAGTATTGTGGATACCCAATTTTTATCAAATACTCATTCATCTACTTGTGGGAGAGCTTTCACATGGTGAAGTTTCAGACCCATAGCTAATTACTCACCTACTCAAAATGAGTAAATGCGAATTATCTCTAAAAGTATTGCGGATAGCCAATTTTTCTCAAATAACTCATTCACCTACTTTTGGGAGAGCTTTCACTTGGTGAAGTTTCAGACCCATAGATAATTATTCACCTACTCAAAATGAGTAAATGTGAATTATCTCTTAATAGTATTGCAGATAGCCAATTTTTCTCAAATAACTCATTCACCTACTTTTGGAAGAGCTTTCACACACGAAAATGAAAAATTGTGAATATCTTGGAAAAGCTATTTCTTCTGCTTTAATGCTCGGCGGGAGATACACACCGCGGCAGTGGTCTTGACAAAAATTTTTGTCTCCCCAAAAATGGTGGCCATTTTGAATTTTCAAAGTTTTTGCAAAACACAAAAATGCTTATATCTCGAAAACCGTGCTATATGGAGCGAAATCAACAAAATTTTGGACCTGCTGGGTATCTCTGCAGAGTAGCCATGCCAATTTTCAAAATATTTTTGTCTCACCAAATATAGCGGACATTTTTAATTTTTTTATTTTTTGCAAAACACAAAAATGCTTATATCTTGAAAACCGTGCTAGATAGAGCAGACTGCGCTGACTTTGGTTGCCACAACAGTATAAGGCTAGAAACGAAGCATTTTCTTAATACTTTAGCACTCACCTTTATAGCCTTTTCGGGACGCTTTGTTTTTGCTATGCAAAAACATTATCTTTTTTTTTTGCAAGCGATCCTCTAGTTTTTTTTAAATATCTCATTCATCTACTTTTAAAAAGCTATATCATAGTAAAATTGCAGACATGTAGTTCATGGCATAGCTTAGTATTAGCTTTTCTCAGGTTCTCACTGTTGAGTAAATCAGTTGTAACTTGATAACTATTGCATTTAAAGTATTTTCTATAAATATGTTGTTGACCTACTTTTGGGTCAGCTATAACATAGTAAAATTGCAGTCCTGTATGCCATAGCATAGCTGAGCAAGAGCTACATTGAGCAGTAGTTTCTTTAAATATGTTTTTATCCTACTCTTCACACCTGAACAGTTACCTTGTTACTATACTTTTGAATACCATTTGCAGGGCACAACTTTTGTGTCCTTCTGTCACTTCTACTCTGAAACTCAAAACACACAGTCAGCTGACACAGAGCCCATTCACAGGCACTGATTGCTTGTTCTTATTTTTGCCAGCTTTCAATAAAGTTTCAATTAATTTAAAAGAGGACAAAAAAGTCTGTCACTCTGTTCCTCTCATGGAGTTTATCTTGTTCCAAACTCAGCAACTTTATAATACACGTACATGAAAACTAGATATATATTCACTGCTTTTGGGCCCTTCAAGTATTATTTGCTGTGCCTAAGAATCCACATGTAGAAAGATTAAGTGCCAGCATGATAGAAATTTTTAATGCTGCAATTTTAACAGGAGCAAATTATTAAACTTCTGACTGTTACTCCACAACCCCTAATGGCTGTCGGGGTATTGCGTTCACACATGTTGTCTGGATGGGCAGGTAGTGGGAAAAAGTTGTCCGGGCTGTATCTCAGAAACTGTAAGGTGTAGGAAGTTGATACATTGTAGGGACATTGGTTAGGGGGTGTAGGTGTGCAACATCATAATGTGACCTTGATTTGACCTTGTCAAGTGACCTTGAGTTTAAAAATCTTGTCCTGCTATATCTCAGAAACTGTAAGGTGTAGGAAGTTGATATTTGGTAGGGACATTGGTTAGGGGGTGTAGGTGTGCAGCTTCATGGCGTGAGCTTGATTTGACCTTGCCGTAGTGACCTTGACCTTTAAAATCTTGTCTGGGCTATATCTTGGAAATGGTAAGGTGTAGGAAGTTGATACTTGGTACTGACATTAGTTCGGGTTTGTAGGTGTGCAATGTCATAGTGTAAATTTGATTTGGCATTTTACCTTGCTGTAGTGACCTTGACCTATAAAATCTTGTCCGGACTGTAAGTGTATTAAGTTGATACTTGGCAGGGACATTGTTTAAGGATTGTAGGTGTGTGCAACATCATGGTGTGACCTTTCTCTTGCTGTAGTGACCTTGACCTATAAAATCTTATCCATTCAATATCTCGGAAACTGTAAGATGTAGGAATTTGTTACTTGGTAGGAACATTGGTTAGGGTATGCATGTGTGTAACATCATGGTGTGACCTTGTTATAATGACCTTGACCTTTAAAATCTTTTCTTGGCTGTATCTTAGAAACCATAAGGTGGTAGGGACATTGGTTAGGCAGTGTAGGTGTGCAACTTTAATATGTTACCTTGGTTTTGACCTTGCTGTTGTGACCTTGACCATTAAAATCTTGTCTGGGCCATATCTCAGAAACTGGAAGATGAAGAAAATTGATTTTTGGATAGTTCATTAGTTGCAGAGTGCAGGTATGCTGAGGCATGGTGTGATCTTTAACCTTAGCTCTGCCAAAGTTTGTTCACCTGCCATAATTGAGATATATTTCTCCTATGATATATGGATTGTTGTAACTGATTATTAAATGTACTTTTACTTTAATTGTGCAATTTCTATTGGTAGCTTTTCTGCAGTTAATAAACTTTACAGCTTCATAGTTTACTGACATTTTCTCTGTTAAACATTTTTTCTCTGCTAACATTATTTGGACTTTTTCATAACTGACTTTGTTTACTGTAAAAGTGTTCTGATCTTTGTACTGTTTCATTTCTATATCTCATGGTGTCGAAAACCATTTCCCCTGGCTGTGGGGTACAGACATCTTGAATGCTATTTTCAATCATTCATTCATTCATGTCTTGCAAATACATCTTGTGTTTTATAGCATTTACCAACATAGCAGATATCTTGTAATTTTTACATTTGCTTGACGTTTGATCAGTGAACATCATACCCAGATTTAAAATTTGCCCAAATTAAGGTTTTTTCTTTATGGTGAATTGCCTGTGCTGTGCTATGTGTCAGTCTATGTTCTGGCTTTAAGTGATCTGCCTTTATTTGTTACTTAGAGTCCCCTCCCCACCGTAGTAAACCCCCTCCTTCCCCAGCACTCACACCCGACAGGAAGCGCTGGCCATCATCATCAGATGAAGCAGGAGATAGCGGTGGCATGCGGCGGTGGCAGTCGATGCTTAACATGTCTGGGGGACGCACTACCCCAATCAAATCTCAGGCCAAACCCACCCCCCGCTCCAAAACCCCACTCTCTTACAGCATTTCACAGGGCCGCACTCTGCCACCTACCCCTACTTCAAGCAGTTACGGTATAAATAGATATATTCATGTGTATATAGACTTGTAAGTGCATAATACTGATAAATATATGATTATATAGGTCACAGGCCTAATTGAAATCCAAGCTTATACTACCTGGATTGTTTTATTATGTCTGTCACATAAATAATTAAAAGGAATGCTTCACATGAATTTTGTGGTGATATCTTGTTTGTATGCAAAACACAATTAATCTGGTAATGTTGAAAGCCCTTTAATTAGAACTCTGTTTAGTAGAATTCTTTTTTTTCCAATTGACATAAATAACAGGTCCTGGGAGGGCCTGTTCTGTGGAAATGTGCCATTATATGCATTCATGTTGAAGTAGAAATGTTTTTCTGATATCTAGAGATTTAGCTAAATGGAGTCCAACTCCGCATTAGGAAAACTACCTGAATGATATGTACAGAAAATATAAATCACAAATGAAGATGACAATATTATGCGAGTGCATAGTGTTATTGTTTATGAGTGATATATTTTTTTCTGTATGTGTCTAATGATTGATGTTTTACTTTTATTATCCAACATTTTATTATGCTACAATAGCATACCATGTGGAACTGAATGCTATCTCGGGAGGCCGCAGGAATCCGGCCAACGTCCAAGAAAAATAGACGTTTAGTGCTGACTGAACTTCTAATTCTGTAGGCGAGCCCTGTAGTGTACTTCTGCTGAGCTTCCTTCTTTTCTTGTTGGCTGCGTGACTAGGAAGCATTTATTTTCACTCACACATATTTTACTAGTTTTCTCTTGATATATGTATTGTTGGATGTTTTTATTCAGCTATTTGCTTTATTAATTGTCATAGCATATTGTGTAACATTTTGAACATTGCAGCATAAGTATTTTTAAATTTATTGTGTTGTGAAAGTTCCAGTTCGGACTGTTCGGAAAATAATTGCTGTAAAAATGTTCTCCCACCAAGCAAGCTCAAACAAGCCCAGATCATTAAAGTACTACCATTTTTGTCTTCCGTTTGATCTGCACAACTACTGTCCATCTTGCAGAGAAGCTGGCAAGGGTGATGATCCCTGTGTCACAAATGAAAAGTCCTGCAATATTTGCAGTTCATTCTCTGAGGAACAGCTTCTGAAAATTAAAAATAGGCGCAGATATTTTCGGAAACAAAAAGTGGCTGATACGTCTAAAGATGAACTGGACTTGTTGGGGATGATGTGGAGGCATTTTCTGGATCACAAGCAGACCTTGAGAGTGCTGCTGAAAATTTATTTTCATCTCCATGACCCAACCCTTACGTTTTGAGACGTTATCATTAAAAACTCCACAAACTGTCCCACCCACCCCAGGCACGGTTTTACAAAGTAAAATTGAAAACACGCTAGAAAAAAGCCTGGGTGCATATTTCAACATCCAACTTCAACAACAAATGGGGGTGTTCCAGGCTTCCATGCTTGAGGCTATGCAGTCTCTCAGAGATGAATTTAAAACCATGAAAAAGGCCTCAGAAGCGGGGGTGGATCAGATCTCCGCTTAAAATCCAAAGCCTGGAACAAACAAGCAGAATGATGACTGGCCAACTAACACGAACCGAAATGTGAACACTCAACAACCGACTATCCAAGCATCCGAACATTTAGATGAACCCATGGAGATGGACTTCTGTGTCCTTCTTCCTCCACAGTTCGGACAGAGTGTTCAGTCCTAGCATGGCTCAGATCCAAACAGATCAGATCAGAATTCCGAACAATTCGAACAACCCGAGCGGGTGTGTTCGGTGAAGGTAAAGAAGCACTCGGACAAAAGAAAACATAAGGTATGGGCTAAGTATATTTCACAGTCATCTTCTTCAGAGGAATCAGAGCACTCTGTTCAAGTAAAAAAAGTCTTCTCAACCCCAGAGAGCTCCTCTGAGCAAGACAAACAGCAAACAGATCCAGACCCAGTTTTTTATAGGGAGGTAGACATGTCTGACTTGCCCTCATAGTATGCAGAGGAAATTGAAACCTTTAGGCATATTTTGAACCTCCGTGACCCCAGGGAAACTATGCCTAGGTCCTCTACTACTATTCTAGCGCAGGATGGCTCAGGCCAAGAGGCCCTTCAGCTATGCTCCCTCTAAGTCCTTACGTCAAAGATCCTTTTGAGAAATTTTAACAGGACTTTCAGGCCTCAAATTTACCTGAGGGTAAATATATTAAACCCCCTGCTTCCACTGCAAAGTGGTACAAAGTGGGACAACCTTGTTTTGAGGACAAGATGCAGGAGTTAAACTCAGATTTTGCCAAGATCTGTATCTCTCGAAAACCCTCTGGGGCTCCTATGGGCAAGGTTCTCCTACAAGTTCTTAAGGAACTTGAACACCAAGCAAGGCAGAATCTCTGCACTATCAACTTTGCAGCTACCTTTGCTAAGACTGCTTCTGTCTGTAACTCCACCATGGAGAAGTGCCAAGACAGTCTCAAGTCTACTTTTAAGAAGGTTAAAAGCCAAATTCGAAAGGGTGCCAATCCTGAAAAAGCAGCCAGGCATGGCTATGAGAATGCCTGTGACTACTTTGAGGTTTTGAATAAGAGGATTCTTATTCAGCAGAGAGCTCTAGCCTGCCTAAGTAAGTCCTTAGCCCATATTCTCCAGAGGGAGTTGTACACCATGGGTAACACTGGCCTGCTAAGACGTGAGGCTGAAATGACCCTTCTTGAGAACTTTGGGGATTCGAGATGACCAAAACTTAGGAGCTCTTCCCTTTTGGTGTACTCCTTTGTTCAAGTTAAGAAGAGTTCCTCCTTTAAAAAGGCACCCCTAAAGAATCTCTGGGTTTCGGACCATATCAAAACAAGCCCTTTCACTGTCCCCATCATAATAAGAAAGCTCCTACAGGAAACACCCCTATGGGGGTCAGTCCATTCCAAGCAGTAACCAATTGTTTTCCTCAGGTAGGGGGAAATCAAACAACAGAGGTTCTAGAAGTCGTTTTTGACCTCACTCTAGGGGATGAGGGCAGGGAAACCCCTCCACCCAATGACTCCATTAAAGCCTCCCTCAGTCTACCAGTAGGGGGTCGCCTCCATTCTTTCAGAAGAGACTGGCAAACAAACAAATGTTCAAAAAACGTGTTAAACATTATTACCAATGGTTAGGTTGTACCATTCATCACAAACCCAAAACTAGCCAGAGTTCCCCAGATTCTCTCAGGATACAAGGCCCATCAAAAAGATCTAGCTCTGGCCTCTTGTATCCAGTCTCTTCTGTCAAAGAATGCAATAGAAAGGGTGGAAAATGTAAAATCTCCTGGTTTTTACAGTCACCTCTTTCTAGTACCCAAGCCTCGCCAAAGGTGGAGACCAGTGATAGACCTAAGCAGGCTCAACACCTTCTTACTTGTAGAAAGGTTCAAAATGGAAACTCCAGAGTCCATCAGGGCCTCTCTGATTCCAGGGGAATGGGTGTTGTCGATAGACTTATCAGACGCCTATCTTCACATTCCCATCCACCAAAACTCAAGGAAATACAATTCACAGGTCTTCCAGTTCACCTCCCTCCCTTTCATCCTAGCCATGGCCCCACAGGTCTTTACAATGATTGTGAAGCTGATGGCCCTGACAAGGGGAATCAGGCTTCACCAATACCTGCACTACTGGCTTATCAGGGCTCAGTCTCAGAAAGAAGCACAAGTGAACACTCAGACTGTGGTAGACCTGACACAGTCCTTAGGGTGGATAATAAATCCGGAGAAGTCTGAACTCAATCGTGGGCTAGGAATACCACCTAGATTCAGCCCTTGTAAAACCCACTCAAGAGAGATGGCTCAATCTTCAGGATTTGATCTTGCACTTAAATTCAAAACATGTTTTGACTGCAAGATGTTTGATGTTGCTAATTGGGTTGCTCGCCTCAACAGAGAAAATGGACCTGGAGGGACGCCAAGAGGCCCTTTCAGTTTCATCTCAAGGAGATATCCTCAATCGTTGCACTCCCTCCTTCCTTCGTCAGAGACCATTTCAGCTCACCTAGAGTGGTGGCAAAATCCTGCAAATGTGATGAAGGGTGTAGACCTTCATCCCAAAGACCACAGTATCCAAATTTTTACAGATGCCTCAAAAGAAGGCTGGGGTGTTCACTTAGAGCATGTCTCTCCATAGGGTCTGTGGTCAGACGGAAAAATGGCTGTACATAAATGTTCTAGAGTTAAAGAAGTTTCTTTGGCTCTTCAAAGGTTCAATTACCAGTGCCAAAACCAAACAGCGTTGGTTTCTACAGACAACTTGACAGTAGTAGCCTACATAAACAAACAAGGAGGAACCCACTCGGCAGCGATGTGTGCTCTCCTGTGGAAAATCATGACCTGGTGCCATCATTACCAGATAACCCTACGAGCCAGACACATTCCAGGGTGTCTGAATGTGATGGCCGACCTTCTGTCCAGGTTAAACCAAGTCCAATAAACAGAATGGTCACTGCATTCGCAGGTGTTCAAACAGATCTGTCAAAAGTGGTCCACTCGTCATGTAGATCTATTTGCCACTTGTCTGAACCACAAGGTTCCATTGTATGTATCTCCAGTCCCAGACCAAAATGCTTGGGACATAGATGCTCTGAACATAAACTGGTCAGGTCTCACTGCTTATGCTTACCCTCCCACGGTTCTCCTTCACAGGGTGATCCAAAAAATCAGGCCATCCAATTCCCTCATCATTGTAGTTGCTCCAGTCTGGCCAGGGATGCCCTGGTTTTGGGACCTAGTGCAGCTCTCAGTAGAGATCCCACTCCAGTTACCAGTGTCAACAACACTTCTCAAACAGTCCCACAACCATGTGTTTCACAGCAATCCCCAAAATCTCAACCTCTGTGCCTGGTGTCTAGGAGTGGACAGCTCCAAGAACAAGGCTTCTCTGTGGAGGTGGCAGAGAGAATTGCTGCCCCTCAAGGTCATCAACAAGGACCATCTACAAGTCAAAGTGGGCCCTATTTGAGAAATGGTGCAGAGAAAATTCAGTGGATTTCTTCACTCTCTCTGTGCAAAAAAATCTCAGACATTTTCATTTACCTGTACCAAGATTTAAACAGGCACCCTTCGACCATTGATGGCTACAGGACAGCCATTGTTGACACCTTGTGCCCAGCAGGGCTCCATATTTCTCAAAGCTCAGACCTTAACAGTTTACTCTCCAGTTTTCACAGGGATCGTCCCAAAAGTTCCAGGAATCTTTCAAAGTGGAACCATTGTGTTGTACTTTTTGAGCACCTTTTGAGCCTATGAAAGACACAGACCTCAAACATCTTACTCTCAAAACTGATTTCGTGCTAGCTTTGTCCTCCGGCAAGCACCACAGCGAAATTCATGCCTGGGTTGCAAACAAAGTATCAAATCTAGGCCAATGAGAAAAGGTTACCTTGTTCCCCTCTTCAGATTTCATAGCCAAAAACCAACTAGCAAACTAATGTTCTCCAACTGTGTCTCCGGTGACTATTCCTGCTCTGACTACTATTGTGGATAGACAATTCAAAGAAGACAGGACCCTGTGTCCGGTACGGGCCCTGAGGTACTATCTGGATCGAACCAAAGACCTGAGAGGGTCTTGATCCCTACTTTTCATTTTCTTTAAGAAGGGACATACCTCAAACCCGCTACACTCTCTTCTTGGTTAAAACAAACTTTCCTACTTTGTTACAAACAAGCAGATCAACAAGCCTTGGACTTGGTCCAAGTAAAACGCATGACATTAGGGCCTTTGCAGACTCTCAGGCCTTTTACGGTGGGGTTTCGGTGGACCAAATCATGCAAGCTTGTCACTGGAAAGCTCACAACACATTTACAAATTTTTACCTGAAAGACTTTACTTGATCAGACAATGACAACAATATATATTTGGGTCCAGAAGTAGCGGTTCAACAAGTCCTAGACCCTTCCCCTCAGACTAGTTATCCTCGGAGAGAAAAGAAGGGGGGGGGGGTCACATCCGCTGCAGCCAAGTCTTCAGGAGTCTAAATCCCAGGGTCTAGGTATATGCCTACCTTCTCAGAATGTGTGGTAAGGTCTTTTATCTCTTATTTCAGTATTTAGCTTGTATAATGTATTAAGGACTTATTCAGGTGTTCCCATAATCTCATTATTAGGGTGGCAAGTTTATGAGATTTTCAAGCCCAGGGCTTGTGTTCATTGTAGTGAAGCCCTTGGGGCTATACTCAGCATAAGTGAGCACAGCTGTACTTGCCCCTTGCAATCAAAACATCCAGGCAGTTTTGGTACTGTCATTCATTCAGTATTCTGGTTTTTGCCTTCTTACAGGCCTAGTTCCCAGAACTGGGGCACTGTAAGCAGGACTCAGACTGGTCTTTCTAAAGCATTCATTCTAATCTATTAATTCAATATCTAAGAAAAATTGACTAAACTTCCAGTCTCAGCTGTAATCCCTCCGCCTTGAGGTTGGATTCAGCATTCAGTTCCACATGTTAAGCTATTGTAGCGCAATAAAATTGAAAATTTTAATTACTTAAATGTAGCTTTAGGCTGTATTACAGCTGAGGGGGTATGGTCTAAATTTGCAACGAGAAAAGAAGGAAGCTCAGTGGAAGTACACTACAGGGCTCACCTACAGCATTAGGAGTTCGGTCAACACAAAACATCTATTTTTCTTGGACGTTGGCTGGATTCCTGAGGCCTCCTAAGATAGCATTCAGTTCAACATGGTAAGCTTGTAGCTTATAAAAGCTACATTTAAGTAATTAAAATTTTCAATTTTGTAGTATTTATGACTTAAATAAATGCATATTTAAAGAGAGAAGGTGAAAAAGGCTGTCATATATGCAGCGGCATGAGTGAATATAAAATCTCAATCTTTAACTGACGATTTTTCAGCCATTTCTGCATTGATTTGTATGCAACAGAAGTGAGCAGTAGCACTCTAAAAAGGCCTTTCTAGTGATATATAATACATAGAAATTACAATTTAAATGCCTATGAACTTTGTTGATAATATGCATCAGAATATTTAACAAACATGAAGAGGAAAGTGTTCAATGAAATGTAAATTTAAATACTCCGACCTAAAAAAACATCAGTGTCACCACTAGTTTAAGTGAAGCATTTTTTATATGTTTAACTTTTGGCTGTGGTTTTTTATGTTCATGGGTGTTGAACGATCAGGATCAACAATATTGGTGTTGTTGTGTGACTTCTGATACACAGAAAATTCAAACTGGCAGATGGTTTCTGTACTGAAGTCATGAAAAATAGTTTCAGTCAGTACTTGTATACTTTGCAACCTTGAATATGTCCTTACATACTATTTACCTTCATTACAAAGTAAACATTGAAATTAAGCAAAAGTCATTGGAATTTGAATGCTATGACATTATTTTTACAATTTATGCAAAATTCAGGTAATAAATCATTAGATTTGAATGTCCTGTTAAAGCCTCAAGCTCTGCATGTAGTAGTCTTTTTGTTAGGATTTTAGACTAGAAATTGACCATCTGTCAGGTTTTGATGGCTTAATTGAGTAGGCTTGTTGCCTACACTAAATAATCCTAATGAAAGATTATGGCATACTTTAATCAATTTTAGTTGGGTAATCTATACTGCACAGTATTGAGTAAAAAGAATGCCTGGTATTATATGATTTATTAATAATTCTTGGTGCATCTGTGGCCATATAAGGTGATGGAAAAACTCAATTAATGTTGGACATTTAATGCATCACTCACAAAGCATGTAAACAGAAACAACAAAGTTCTGTTGTCAGAGATGAAGGTGATCAAATCATATATTTAGTCAGCTATACACTATAGAACCACAACTATGAAAATTACTAGTCAAGAGTTCTAAAACAGAGTAATGAATTATTTATGAGTCATATTACATAACTTTCACAAGAATGTCAGGTAAAAATTGACCGTTTTTGTGTCACCAGCATTTATGCTGCGTGATATATAGGGACTGCTTCGTCACCTCATTTGTGGCGGTGTCGTTGTCTGCCGTCATCACGCCATCAAAAATGGCTTGATGAATTAAATTCCAATTTGGCATGTTGATGTAACTGTTCCTCAAGGTGTGCCCTATTTAAGGTGACCTTAAACTCACAGTAGTAAGATACTTATATTATATTCTTAGATCCACTTGCCATCATGTTTGGTATTTCAAGTTCAAGACATTCACAACAAGCCACTAATGTTATTTATATTACTGGTAAATACTTCATCTTCATTTGCACAAGAAAAAATGAAAGTTTAAATATATTTAACTATCAAACTTTCCTGAAGACAAAATATGTTGAACAGTATTACCTATCCAGAGTTCAAATGAGACAAATAGCTTTCTGTCAAACCTGTAAGATTTTTAGTCAGTTATTCAATTAGATAAATGTCCTAATAGTTTACTTTTATTTTTTGAAAAGTTACATTTACATACTTTATTAGGTTTAGTTTGTTTTACTTGTAATGTATATAGACAACCTGCTGTTAGAAGGTATTAGGTATTACAAACATAATTCGAAAAGAAACTGTAATTCCAAATGTTGATTCATAAAACTGTTAATATGCTATACGTCTCCCTTCTGTGACTACGTATGTACGTATGTAGCACTTGTTATGCGTCCGATGGAGGGTTTCCTACTCTCGCCCTTCCGGACTCTTGCACTGCTGTAAAAAAAGGGTAAATAAAAAAAAAAAAGATACTTATATTGAGTTGAAGGTTTTTCGTTTCCAGAAAGTACTTCAAAAATTTGTTGACAGATTCAATTCAAATTTGGCATGTGGTTGTAACCTGGTTTTCAAGGTGTGACCTATTTTAAGGTGACCTTAAACTCTCATGTATTTAAAAGTTATTTGAGTTTACATTATTTTTCCATAGAATATACTGGAAATAACTTGAGAACTTTCATTCAAATTTTGCATATATATGTAACTGGCCACAGGTAAGTGCCATACAATAAGGTGATCTTGAACTCCCAGTAATAACAGAATTATATTCACTTTAACTTTGGCAATTTTTCAATGGTATTTCAAACACTGAGCAATTCTAAGCATCTTTCAAGTTGTGGATGTACCAAACTGTGAACAAAACCTACAGGAAAAAATTCCCTTAAACTCCCTCACAGCTGCAAACTAACTTTGAGTTTAAGGTTGGGACAATTTTTTGGTGTTTGAAAGATATTTGATGTGCCAATTAAGACATTATTCTTTGATATTCATCATGTACATCTGTCTACACCGAAAAAGTCTCTTTTGTAAGGTTATAGTAAATTCCTGATATTTGATAAACTTATGAGTTTAAGGTTGCATTACTTTTGTGTCACTAGCAGCTATGTTGGAGGACAAATATGGTCAGAGTCGTTGTCACACTTCCTTTCCAGAGAGTATCTCAAAAATGGCATGATGGATTAAATTCAAATTTGGCATCTGCATGTAACTGGTCTGCAAGGTGTGCCATATTTTAAGGTGACCTTAAACTCCCAGTAGTAACATATTTATATTGAGGTTAAGGTTTTTCGTTTCCAGACAGTATCTCTAAAATGGGTTGATGTATTGAATTCAAATTTGCCATGTGGTTGTAACTGGTTTTCAAGGTGTGCCCTATGTTGAGTTTATATTTTTTATTTTTACATAGAGTACACTGAAAATAACTTGCATGTATATGTAACTGTAGAAATTCAAATTTTGCATATATATGTAAGTGGCCATAGATAAGTGTCATACAATAAGGTGACCTTAAGCTCCCAGTAATAACAGAATTATATTCACTTTAAGTTTGGCAATTTTTGAACAGTATTTGAAATACGGTGCAATTCTAGGCATGTTTCAGTTGTGGATGTAACAAACCTTGAACAGAGCCTTCAGGAAAAGATTACCTTAAACTCCTTACCTTAAACTATTATTGAATTTAAGGTTGGGACAATTTTGGTGTTTGGAAGATATTTGATATGCTGAGATTTTTTTCATTGATATTCATCGTGTACATATATTTAGACAAAAAGAAAAAGGTCTCTTTTGTATGGTTACAATAAATTGTTTATATTTTAGAAACTGTTGAGTTTAAGGTTGTAACAGTTTGGTGTCACTCAGCTGTGATGGTGTCACTCAGCTGTGATGGATTACCTATAGGACCAACATCGTCATCACACATGAAATTCAAATTTGGCATGTGGGTGTTGCCGGTCATCGATATGTGCCCTATTTTAAGATGACCCAATTATAACACCTTTATATTGAATTTTACTTTTGCGATTTTTGGGAAATAACTTAAAGATGGCTTCACAGATTCAAATCAAATTTGGTACGTGGGTGTAACTGGTCTTCAAGGTGTGGCCTAGTTTAAGGTGACCTTAAACTTCTAGTGATAACATAACTATATTGAATTTAAATTTTCAATTTCTGGAGAGTATTTCAAATCTGCTTAACAGATTTTCACGTAAGTTCGACTGATCACCGCCACCGCCGGATTATGGTCTCCCTTGAATAACTTCGTGGCCTTTCAAATTTTTCTTTCCTTTTTTTATCTTTCTTTAAAACTATAGGGGCGGAAAAAAGTTTTGGGATACTTTGTGGAGACCTTAAGCTTTACTTAAGGTAACCTTAAGCATTTTTCAAAAACATCGCATTTCGGAAAAAAACACACACACCTGTGCTATAAAATTTATCGGGTACATTCTACACCTAAATCCGCAGGTTGGAAAGGATTTTCTGATCAATCGGACCATATATGCCTGAATAGGAGGAGTTTGATTTTCATAAATTTTTTAAAAATGGGTACTTGGTCTGTATCTCAAAAACGGTCAGGATTTCGGCGTTTTCTTGGAATAACTTATTCAGCTACTTTTTGATAATCTTTCACATGCCAAAGTTTTAGCCCTGTATCTGCAATCTTAAGGTCACCTTAATGTCAAAAAAGGGGGTTTTAGCCCTCCAGTTCACTTAGTTTTTCACTTTTTTCAACCAAACTTGGCATATATATTAAGATTTACCAAAAGATTATCCTGACTTAATCATGACCTTAAACTGTTAATATAATTGGAGCTATGACCCTCCCTAAAGTCGTAAAACTGAAATAAAGCCATCTGGCCCCTTTCTTTTTCCATATCTAATGTATATTGATATTGAAGTAGATCAAGAGACGACTTAAATCTTAAGATCTTAAATTTAAAATGTAGGGGTTTTCAGCCCTAAGCTCAGTTAATGTTTAAATTTTTAAAATAAAACTTGGCACATTGATAAAGGTGGGCAGAAGGGACATTCTTATTTTATGGTCACCTTAAAGTCCCAATATGAATGAAGTTATGGCCACCTTGCAGTGAAATTATTGAGTTTTTAATCTCCAGCTATCGGATTGTTCAACTGACCTCAGTTAAATTTTCAACACTTATTAAAGATGACAATAGGGACATTCTTATTTTCTTTCCACCTTGGAGTTCCAATACAAGTACAGTCATTGCCATCTTGAAGTAAAAATGAGGGTTTTCAGCTCCCAACTGACTTACTGTTCAATGACATCAGTTCATCTTGACACATTGATTAAGCTTAAGGAAGATTTTTAATAACCTTTTTACTTAAAATTCCTGTATTTGAGAGACTTTGGCCATCTTAACATAATAAATATATAGCTTTTGCTCCCACCTCATTTATTTTAAGACTTTTTAAAACCACACCTGGCACATGTATACTTAAAACAAAATTTCTGTTATCTGGCAAAGCTAACCTCCTAGTGTTTTTGAAGTGATGGCATCTTCAAAGAAAAAAAATGAGGTATTTAGCATGTGCTGATGTGGTTATTAAGCGGCCCGTCAGGGACGCTTATTTGTTTTCACCGAAGTTCGACTCATCACCGCCGCCGCCGCAGGATTATGGTCTCCCTTGAATAACTTCTTAGCCTTTCATATTTTTCTTTCCTTGTTACCTTTCTTTAAAACTATAGGGGCGGGAAAAATTTGTGGGATATATTGCGCAGACCTTAAGCTTTACTTAAGGTAACCTTAAGCATAACTCCAAAACACCCCGTCATCGCGTTTCGGAAAAAAGCACACACACCTGTGCTATAAAATTTATCACGTACATTCTAGACCAAATTTCCAAGGTTGGAAAGGATTTTCTCATCAATCGGACCATAGATGCAGAGTTGCTTCTAGGATGCGTTTTCCGCGGGATCGCGCATTAATTCGCCTACAAACGCGGATTTTCTTGGAGCCTGCGGTAACCAAATTATATGAGAACGCGTAGTACATAAGGCGATGCGGGAAATATATGAAGCGAAAAGACGAGAGATCTAGAAAATCGAAACACTGCACGGATCGAGAGTTTGTCGAGGTTTTGATTTTTCGGTCGAAACGTTCTTCGAATAATGCCTGTAGACGATTGTGGTTTCGTGATCGTTTGCAAACTCAAATATATTATGAGGTACAGACAGTATTTGGACAGATTATGCCCAAAAATATAAAATTAAGCTGAAAGTGGATGATTTATAAAAAATGGCTGCAAGAAAAACGAAACTTACAGTAGACTGGATTGTTACCACAACAGGCCATGGCAGTGAAGCCAGTGCTGACCCTACGGGCGTACGTATCTGTCTGAATTCCCTAGAAAAATATTTTACTGGATCAAAATTCACGGACAACTCATTAATATTAATGAGGTCACAGATTTTCATGGTGGTTTTAATTCTTAATATTTTCTGATTTAAGATCAAATACTAGCTGGACTACAGAGCTCATGTATGCGTAAAAAATATTTGACGATTCCATTGGATTTTTAGCAATATTTTACTTGAAGAATTTGTGGACTACTCATTAATATTCATGAGGTCATGGTATTCTGTGGGGTTTTCCAACATATTTGTATGAATTGATGGTGTAATGAGTAATGACTGAATTTGTGATGCCATGACTTCAGATGAAAACTTAAAACCATAATGCCGTGACAGGAGCCAGTTTGATGTAAATAACCATTTTCAGTATTTTTTTAAAATTCTATCACTATAGCCTTGAAGTGTATTTTTATTGGGCTAGACAATAAAAATTGACCACTAATTAATAGAAGTCCACTGTTAAACATGTCTAAATAAACTGAAAATGTATTTTTTTATTAGTTTAAACTTATCATAAAGTCGTCCCCCAGAATTTTTAGCCCCTCCCCCACATTTTGTGTAGTGGTGGGGGATCGCCCCCACTTTTTGAAATTCCTAGAATCAACACTGTAGATGCCTGAATGGGAGGCGTTTCATTTTCGTAAATTTTTTTAAAATGGGTACTTGGTCTGTATCTCAAAAACGGTGAGGATTTCGGCGTTTTGTTGGAATAACTTATTCAGCTACTTTTTGATAATCTTTCACATGCTGAAGTTTTAGCCCTGTATCTGCAATCTTTAGGTCGCCTTAATGTCAAAAAAGGGGGTTTTAGCCCTCCAGTTCACTTAGTTTTTCACTTTTTTCAGCCAAACTTGCCACATATATTAAGATTTGCCAAAGGAATATCCTGACTTTATGCTGACCTTAAACTCAAAATGTTAATGGACATATGGCCTGCTTAAAGTCATCAAATTGGAATAAAATCCTCTGGCTCCTTTTTTTTCCATTTTTTTATATCGAAATTATCACTGGTATTAAACTAGATAAAAATAATACTTATGGTCACCTTAAACTCTCAGTATGAATGGAGTTGTACCCACCTTAAACTGAAATAAGGAGGTTTTCAGTCTCCAAGTATCTTATTGTTCGACTGACCTCAGTTAAACTTTGCACACCTATAAAGGATGGCAAACCAAAGGGTTATCCTGACTTTATGGTGACCTTAAACTGTTAATATAATTTTGACCCCCCTAAAGTCATAAAATTTGAGTAAAGCCGTCTGGCTCCTTTCTTTTTCCATATCTAACATATATTGATATTGAAGGGACGTTCTCATATTATGGTCACCTTAAAGTTGCAATATGAATGAAGTTATGGTCCCCTTACAGTGAAAAAGGAAGTTTCAGCCTCCAGCTATCTTATTGTTCAACTGACCTGAGCTAAACTTTATGCTCGGTTAAATTTTCTACACTTTTAAAGATGACAATAGGGACATTCTTATTTGCTTTCCACTTTGGAGTTCCAATACAAGTACAGTCATGGCCATCTTGACGTGAAAATGAGGGTTTTCCGCCCCTAACTGATTAAGTGTTCAGTAACATCAGTTTAACTTGACATTGATTATACTTAAGTAACACTTTGTATAACATTTCACTTAAAATTCCTGTACTTAAGAGGCTTTGGCCGTCTTAACACGATAAATATATACTTCTTGCTCCCTCCTCATTTATTTTAGCACTTTTTAAAACCACACCTGGCATATGTATACTTCAGAAATATTTATGCTCACTTTAACTTGACATTGATTATACTTAAGTAAGATTTTGTATAACGTTTCACTTAAAATTCCTGTACTTAAGAGCCTTTGGCCATCTTTACACGATAAATATATACTTCTTGCTCCCTCCTCATTTATTTTAACACTTTTTAAAACCTCACCTGGCATATGTATACTTAAAAAATATTTATGCTATCTGGCAAACCTAATCTCTTAGTGTTTATGATGTTATGACATCTTCAAAGACAAATATGAGGTATTTATGATGGACTGATGTGGTTATTAACATATTGCAACTGATCAGTGTTGGAATTGTGGGGATATAACTTTTTCTTTTTGGAAAAAAGCTTTAATTTATTCAACTTTTCTTTTGCAGAAGAAGTTGAGGATGTAGGTACTTGTTCGAAATTCACTTGTTCACATAGACTATGTAAATTGGTCAAATTTATAGACTTGACTTCTTTCAGAATATAAGATGACTGTAAAAAAAGCACTCTCTCTTAAACAGTTTTTCTTGTACAGTATTTTATGTAGCTCCAACTAAGTGGAAATGAATGAGTTGTCTCTTTCTGCTTCCTCCTCAAACTCTGTATTTGCTTTGGTGTGATATCTATCTAGAGTTACATTCATGGAAAGTCTTTCTAACCAGAAAGACCCCCCCCCCCCCCCCCCCCAACTCTCCTTTAGTGCACTAACATGCAGGTGAAAAAAGATTTGCCTCTATATGTGTGGGGTGGATGGAGGGAGAGTGGGTATTAGTGTGGTTTAGATGATAGAGATATAAATATATGTGTGTGTGCACTTCATGGAAACAAAAAAGTCTAGCTGTTTATGCTGTTCTTTAGAATGTGTATTGTTTTCTTTTACTTTCTTCCATTTTGTGTGACACTTGTACATTTAATAAAATTAAGCTCAAGTTGGAAATGAATTTTGGAAATTCTCCTTTAGTGCACTAACATGCAGGTGAAAAAAATATTTGCCTCTATATGTGGGGGGGTGGATGGAGGGAGAGTGGGTATTAGTGTGGTTTAGATGATAGATAGAGATATAAATATATGTGTGTTTGCACTTCATGGAAACAAAAAAGTCAAGCTGTTTATGCTGTTCTTTAGAATATGGCTGTAAGGTTTCTTGCTGAAATAGTTGTGGCCTTTATGGCTTACAATATGGATTCTTATCACATTACAACATAGGTTAACCCCTCTGTAAGGAGGTGATTGCAGTTAGATGCACTAGGAGGGGTAGAAATGTAATGACAAGAAAAACACAACACCTGTCATAATGGAAACCAGGGATGAACAGCCAGGCAAAGGAGTGAGAAGCACCAGCAAAACCTTACAAGAGAAACTTACGTACCTTTGTACAGCTAAGCAAAATGGGTAAAAGACTGTGAATTTTTGACAGGCATTGGCGACTATAAGACTCAAGTGGAAAAATGAAGATGCCTCTGAAGTTGTAATGTGAACCTGTAGTGTTATGATACTTGAAAGAACTTTTTTTCTTAGGAGGTATTTTTCCTGGTCACAAATTATTCAGGAGGCATTCATTCTAGGAGGTATACAGTCAATCACCGAAAATAAGAATGTGGAATGTGCGAAGAATTTGAGGCCCCCCCCCTAGGGGCACGTTCTTATTTTCCATACAGGCATTTTGGCCCCCCTAGGGGCATGTTCTTATTTTCCATACATCACTTTTGAGTTCCCCCCCCCCCCCCCCACTAGCCGTTCTTATTTTTGGTAAAATTTTACAAACAAAACACAAACAGGTACTCAACACCTTTATTTAAACTCTAAAATGTAACTTTAATGTAACACTTTTACAAGTACAATGCCAGTAGAACATGTTTGAATTGTTTTCTTAGCCACTGTATGTTAACATCCTAATGTTTCATTTCTTCATATTCCTCATCATCTGACTCCTCACACACCTCAGACTTTAACAGGGCCTCTAAGCTGATTAACTTTATCCTGTCTAAATCCCTCAAACTCCACCCCTCCCATCAGACTCCAATAAATCACAAAGAGTTGTTGGCATTTGTTTGTGTTTAGAATTAGTGTCACTATTGGCTTTGTCTTTAGATTAAATGCCACTCTTGGCTTTGTCTTTATGCTTAATCTCTGTATGTACTTTAAGACTACTATTGTTTCCCTTGACAAAGATGTTGCACACATTATGATTCACTCCTCTTCCAGCATTACCTGGTACAAACTGCTCACAAATATCACAAGTATTTTCAGGCTTGTTTTGAATAATTGAAAAATATCAATGAAACTTTTCTTCTTTTTTTTCTGAGTACATTTCAATCATTATTTGATACTTTTCCTGAAAAGTTTGTAAACAAATTTTGATTAAATGTTATTCTTTACACTTTTTTGAAATGATTCTGAAAATAACAAAAAAATTAATGCAGTTTAATGTGATTGTTTAGACATGTGGAGGGGGGCATTTTGACGTTCTTATTTTTGGTAAAAATTAGCAGGCCCATTTTGCCCCATGTTCTTATTTTTGGTAAAAATTAGTAAGGCCATTTGGGGGGGCCACATTCTTATTTTCGGACGTTCTTATTTTCAGTGACTGACTGTAATAGTCTACTGGATACAAAACAGCAATCTAATACTTTAAACAATGGATTCACATTCATTGATAAACAACATGGTACCAAAAGCAGGTTAGATTACATATTTGTAAGTCAAAATAAATATACCAAGATTAATAGTAAAGTAGTGGAGCCTTTTGACTAAGTCAAAATTGATCACAAACTGGTTATTGCTGAATTAACTTATAATTTTATAAAAGGGGACCAAATTACTGGAAATTCAACTCCAGTCTTCTCAAAGATAATGAGTACTGTCAATATATTATAAAAGCTATTAATGAATGTATAGATAAATACAATAGTTCATTAAATAATCAACAATTATGGGAAATGATTAAAGTTTCAGTAAAAGAATTTACAGTTAACTATTGTTGCAAAAGATCTCAGAAACAAAAATCAGAAATTCTATCCCTACAGAACAAACTAGATGAAGTAAAAAACTTAATTGATTCTCAAAATGTGCAGAACAAAATCTGTGATACACAAATAAGATTAAATGAGTTATTAGAAACAGCAACACAAGGTTCATATATAAGATCTAAAGCAGAGTGGTGTGAAAAGGGTGACAGATGTAGTAAATTTTTTATGAACCTAGAGACTAAGAGACAAAGTAATAACACCATTAACCAGATTAAAACTTCGAATGGTAATTTTGTTCATACAGACAGTGACATCATCAATGAGTTGGCTAAATGTTATGAAAACTTATTTAAAAGTAACAAAACCAGCAATGATAAGATCGAGCAGTACTTTTCAGATATAAACCTAAAGGTTAAATTAAAAGACACAGAAAAGCTTATGTGTGAGACTCCTATCAGTGAGAATGAGTTTTCCAATGTAGTAAATAAGTTAAAGATTAATAAATCGCCTGGCCTGGATGGCCTAACACCTGAATTTTACAAGCACTTTTGGCGTCATCTCAGCACCCCTTTCTGTAATATGGTGAATGAGTCATTTGTGAAAAAAAACACTTCCTGAAACAATGAAAATCGCAGTAGTTTCCTTATTACATAAAAAGAATGAAATATACTTGCTTAAAAATTTTAGACCCATAAGCTTAACAAATTATGATTATAAGATTATTGCATTTGCTTTATCGTATAGGTTACAAAAAGTGATAACAACTTTAGTGAGCAAAAATCAATCTGCCTACATCAAAACTAGATATATTGGTGATAACTTACGACTAATTAACGACATTATTGAATACTCTGAAAAGTATGACACAGATGGAGTCATTCTAAACTTAGACTTCCAAAAAGCTTTTGACACAGTTGAATGGAACTTTCTGTTTAAAACCCTGGAAAAATTTAATTTTGGCACAAACCTTATTCAGTGGATTAGTACTCTTTACAATGGCGCTAACGTAGTTATAAAAAATAATGGTTATCTTTCCCGAAAAGTTTTCCTTGAAAGAGGTTTACGGCAAGGGTGCCCAGTGTCTGCCATTTTATTATGTCGTCACTCTGCGGCGTACACGTCCGCGTGAACAACTTCTCCAAAACTACAAGGCCTAGAGACATGCTGTTTTTTTTAAAAGATACCTTATCTATCGATGAAAAATTGTTCAAGGCATGCAAATCTGTCTGTTCGTCTGTTTGCTAGAGATGTTACAAGGGAGGTACCCCCCACCAAAAGTGTGAAAATGTCAACACTTTATCACAATTTTCTCAGTGACTATTGCAGGGATTTCTCTCATATCTTGCATATATGTACTAGGCCAGAGGTAGATTCTCTTGTGTGAGTATGAGACCTGGATCTGTCTTACTTTTTTTTTAATAAATTTTTTTAATAATTTTTAATGCATTAAAATTCATGAAATCATGCACTAAATCACTTAAAACTTGAAAAGTGTTGCATTTAGAGCATTTTGTTAAAATATGTTATTCAGATACTTTTTTCATAGCTACAACATGGTGAGTAACTTGGGTGTCTGTTTCAATAGCTAAGTGAGTAATAGCTACTTTTGGGCTTTTCAGTAAGTACCATCTTGAGTAAAATCACTTGTAACTTGAAAACTATTGCATTTAGAGAATTTCGTATAAATATGTTATTCAGCTACTTTTGGGTCAGCTATAAATAGTAAAATTTCAGACCTGTAGCTCATGGCATAGCTGAGTAATAGCTACTTTTAGGTTATCACTGTTGAGTAAATCACTTATAACTTGAAAAGTATTGCATTTAGAGTATTTTGTTTCAATATGTTATTCACCTATTATGGGGTTAGCCATAACATAGTAAAATTTCAGACCTGTAGCTCATGGCATAGCTGAGTAATAACTACTTTGAGTTTATCACCGTTGAGTAAATCACTTATAACTTGAAAACTATTGCATTTACAGAAATTTGTGTAAATACATTATTCAGCTACTTTTGGGTCAGCTATAACATAGTGAAATTACAGACCTGTAGCTGATGGCACAACTGAGCAATAGCTATTTTCAGGTACTTACTGTTGAGTAAATCAGTTGTAACTTGAAAAATATTGCTTTTGGAGTATTATGTTAAAATATGTTGTTCACCTACTTTTGGGTCAGCTATAACATAGTGAAATTACAGACCTATAGCTCATGGCATAGCTGAGCAATAGCTATTTTGAGGTTCTCACTATTGAGTAAATCAGTTGTAACTTGAAAACTATTGCATTTACAGTATTTTGCTTAAATATGTTATTCACCTATTTTGGGGTCAGCTATAACATAGTAAAATTTCAGATGTGTAGCTCATGGCATAGCTGAGTAATAGCTACTTTGAGGTTATCACTGTTGAGTAAATCACTTATAACTTGAAAACTATTGCATTTACAGAAATTTGTGTAAATATGTTATTCAGCTACTTTTGGGTCAGCTATAACATAGGGAAATTACAGACCTGTAGCTCATGGCACAACTGAGCAATAGCTATTTTCAGGTACTGACTGTTGAGTAAATCAGTTGTAACTTGAAAAATATTGCATTTGGAGTATTTTGGTAAAATATGTTGTTCACCTACTTTTGGGTCAGCTATAACATAGTGAAATTACAGACCTATAGCTCATGGCATAGCTGAGCAATATCTATTTTGAGGTTCTTACTATTGAGTAAATCAGTTGTAACTTGAAAACTATTGCATTTACAGTATTTTGCTTAAATATGTTGTTCACCTAATTTTGGGTCAGCTATAACATAGTAAAATTTCAGACATGTAGCTCATGGCATAGCTGAGTAATAGCTACTTTGAGGTTATCACTGTTGAGTAAATCACTTATAACTTGAAAACTATTGCATTTAGAGTATTTTGTTTCAATATGTTATTCACCTATTATGGGGTTAGCCATAACATAGTAAAATTTCAGACCTGTAGCTCATGGCATAGCTGAGTAATAGCTACTTTGAGGTTCTCACTGTTGAGTAAATCATTTATAACTTGAAAACTATTGCATTAACAGAAATTTGTGTAAATACATTATTCAGCTACTTTTGGGTGAGCTATAACATAGTGAAATTACAGACCTGTAGCTCATGGCACAACTGAGCAATAGCTATTTTCAGGTACTGACTGTTGAGTAAATCAGTTGTAACTTGAAAAATATTGCATTTGGAGTATTATGTTAAAATATGTGGTTCACCTACTTTTGGGTCAGCTATAACATAGTGAAATTACAGACTTATAGCTCATGGCATAGCTGAGCAATAGCTATTTTCAGGTTCTCACTATTGAGTAAATCAGTTGTAACTTGAAAACTATTGCATTTACAGTATTTTGCTTAAATATGTTGTTCACCTACTTTTGGGTCAGCTATAATATAGTAAAAATTCAGACATGTAGCTCATTGCATAGCTGAGTAATAGCTACTTTGAGGTTATCACTGTTGAGTAAATCAGTTGTAACTTGAAAACTATTACATTTAGAGTATTTTGTTTAAATATGTTATTCACATAATTTTTGGTCAGTTATATCATAGTGAAATTGCAGACCTCTATGTCATGGCATAGCTGAGCAATAGCTACTTTCAGGTTCTCACTATTGAGTAAATCATTGTATCCACTGGATAGCCGCAGTGTGTTGAGAGATTTCACCATTACCGCTCTAATGAAAAAAATATTATAGCTAGCCTTCTCAAGTTTGCAGAATATATTAATAACCATAAAATGTTGTCTGGGAATATTTTTGGCCTCATTTTGAAAAACAAGATGGCCGCTAGGGACGTTTATTCGACTTTAAAAAGGACTTTTGTTGGCCCTCTAGAGCAAAGGGTATTATAAGTAGAGATCTCAAATTCGCAGGATATGTTCCTCATTATAAAATCTTGACTGGGAATATTTTGGGGCTCATTTTGAAAAACAAGATGGCCGCCACTGGTGTTTCTTTGTCAGTCATGAAAAGAGCTTATATCTCCCTTATTATTGGTCCTAGAGGTTTGGGATGGTAAACCAACCTGTAGGAAATCATGGGCTGGGAATCTTTTGGTGTGGTCAGATTTGGCCTTTGACCCCTCCTTCAAGGTCAAACGAGGATAGCCAAACTTAAAAGTGCTTATAACTCGCTTATTATTGGTCCTAGAGGTTTGGGATGGTAAACAGACATATAGGAAATCATGGGCTGGGAATCTGTTGATGTTGTCCGATTTGACCTTGAACCCCTTCTTCAAGGTCAAACAAATATAGCGAAACTTAAAAGTGCCTATAACTCGCTTATTATTGGTTCTAGAGGTTTGGGATGGTAAACCATCCTATAGGAAATCATGGGCTGGGAATCTTTTGGTGTGGTCAGATTTGACCTTTGGACCCCTCCTTCAAGGTCAAATAAGGACAGCCAAACTTAAAAGTGCTTATAACTCGCTTATTATTGGTCCTAGAGGTTTGGGATGGTAAATCAACCTATAGGAAATCATGGGCTGGCAATATTTTTGTGTGGTCAGATTTGACCTTGGACCCCTTCAAGGTCGTACGAGGATACTGCATTTGCTGTATTTCTTTAAATATGTTTTAACCTACTCTTTACACTTAAACAGTTACCTTGTTACTTTCCTTCATAAAACCATTTGCAGGGCACAACTTTTTTGTCCTTTTCTTCTGTCAGGTTCAGAATTTCTTTGAACATGCTGTTCAATTACCATTTACTGTACTTCTGTACAGCACTTTCCCTGATAATTATGCTTTCCTCTCATTATTACCTTCACAAATCAAAAACACTCAGTCAGCTGACACAGTGCCCGTTCACGGGCACTCTCCTCTTGTTTCAGAGCTACAACATGGTGAGTAACTTGGGTGTCTGTTTCAATAGCTAAGTGAGTAATAGCTACTTTTGGGCTTTTCAGTAACTACCATCTTGAGTAAAATCACTTGTAACTTGAAAACTATTGCATTTAGAGAATTTCGTATAAATATATGTTATTCAGCTACTTTTGGGTCAGCTATAACGTAGTAAAATTTCAGACCTGTAGCTCATGGCATAGCTGAGTAATAGCTACTTTGAGGTTATCACTGTTGAGTGAATCACTTATAACTTGAAAACTATTGCATTTAGAGTATTTTTTTTTCCAATATGTTATTCACCTATTTTGGGGTCAGCTATATCATGGTAAAATTTCAGATCTGTAGCTCATGGCATAGCTGAGTAATAGCTACTTTGAGGTTATCACTGTTGAGTAAATCACTTATAACTTGAAAACTATTGCGTTTACACAAATTTGTGTAAATATGTTATTCAGCTACTTTTGGGTCAGCTATAACATAGTGAAATTACAGACCTGTAGCTCATGGCACAACTGAGCAATAGCTATTTTCAGGTTCTCACTACTGAGTAAATCAGTTGTAACTTGAAAAATATTGCATTTGGAGTATTTTGGTAAAATATGTTTTTCACCTACTTTTGGGTCAGTTATAACATAGTGAAATTACAGACCTATAGCTCATGGCATAGCTGAGCAATAGCTATTTTGAGGTTCTCACTATTGAGTAAATCAGTTGTAACTTGAAAACTATTGCATTTAGAGTATTTTGCTTAAATATGTTGTTCACCTACTTTTGGGTCAGCTATAACATAGTAAAATTTCAGACCTGTAGCTCATGGCATAGCTGAGTAATAGCTACTTTTAGGTTATCACTGTTGAGTAAATCACTTATAACTTGAAAACTATTGCATTTAGAGTATTTTGTTTCAATATGTTATTCACCTATTTTGGGGTCAGCTATAACATAGTAAAATTTCAGACCTGTAGCTCATGGCATAGCTGAGTAATAGCTACTTTTAGGTTATCAATGTAAATCACTTATAATTTGAAAACTATTGCATTTAGAGTATTTTGTTTCAATACGTTATTCACCTATTATGGGGTTAGCCATAACATAGTAAAATTTCAGACCTGTAGCTCATGGCATAGCGGAGTAATAGCTACTTTGAGGTTATCACTGTTGAGTAAATCATTTATAACTTGAAAACTATTGCATTTACAGAAATTTGTGTAAATACATTATTCAGCTACTTTTGGGTCAGCTATAACATAGTGAAATTACAGATCTGTAGCTCATGGCACAACTGAGCAATAGCTATTTTCAGGTACTGACTGTTGAGTAAATCAGTTGTAACTTGAAAAATATTGCATTTGGAGTATTTTGTTAAAATATGTTGTTCACCTACTTTTGGCTCAGTCATAACATAGTGAAATTACAGACCTATAGCTCATGGCATAGCTGAGCAATAGCTATTTTCAGGTTCTCACTATTGAGTAAATCAGTTGTAACTTGAAAACTATTGCATTTACAGTATTTTGCTTAAATATATTATTCACCTATTTTGGGGTCAGCTATAACACAGTAAAATTTCAGATCTGTAGCTCATGGCATAGCTGAGTAATAGCTACTTTGAGGTTATCACTGTTGAGTAAATCATTTATAACTTAAAAACTATTGCATTTACAGAAATTTGTGTAAATACATTATTCAGCTACTTTTGGGTCAGCTATAACATAGTGAAATTACAGATCTGTAGCTCATGGCACAACTGAGCAATAGCTATTTTCAGGTACTGACTGTTGAGTTAATCAGTTGTAACTTGAAAAATATTGCATTTGGAGTATTTTGTTAAAATGTGTTGTTCACCTACTTTTGGGTCAGCTATAACATAGTGAAATTACAGACCTATATCTCATGGCATAGCTGAGCAATAGCTATTTTCAGGTTCTCACTATTGAGTAAATCAGTTGTAACTTGAAAACTATTGCATTTAAAGTATTTTGCTTAAATATGTTGTTCACCTACTTTTGGGTCAGCTATAATATAGTAAAAATTCAGACATGTAGCTCATTGCATAGCTGAGTAATAGCTACTTTGAGGTTATCACTGTTGAGTAAATCAGTTGTAACTTGAAAACTATTACATTTAGAGTATTTTGTTTAAATATGTTATTCACATAATTTTTGGTCAGTTATATCATAGTGAAATTGCAGACCTCTATGTCATGGCATAGCTGAGCAATAGTTACTTTCAGGTTCTCACTATTGAGTAAATCATTGTTTCCACTGGATAGCCGCAGTGTGTAGAGAGATTTCACCATTACCGCTCTAATGAAAAAAATGTTATAGCTAGTCTTCTCAAGTTTGCAGAATATATTAATAACCATAAAATGTTGCCTGGGAATATTTTTGGCCTCATTTTGAAAAACAAGATGGCCGCTAGGGACGTTTATTCGACTTTAAAAAGGACTTTTGTTGGCCCTCTAGAGCAAAGGGTATTATAAGTAGAGATCTCATATTCGCAGGATATCTTCCTCATTATAAAATCTTGACTGGGAATATTTTGGGGCTCATTTTGAAAAACAAGATGGCCGCCACTGGTGTTTCTTTGTCAGTCATGAAAAGAGCTTATATCTCCCTTATTATTGGTCCTAGAGGTTTGGGATGGTAAACCAACCTGTAGGAAATCATGGGCTGGGAATCTTTTGGTGTGGTCAGATTTGACCTTTGGACCCCTCCTTCAAGGTCAAATAAGGACAGCCAAACTTAAAAGTGCTTATAACTCGCTTATTATTGGTCCTACAGGTTTGGGATGGTAAACCAACCTATAGGAAATCATGGGCTGGGAATATTTTTGTGTGCTTGGATTTGACCTTGGACCCCTTCTTCAAGGTCGTACGAGGCTACTACATTTGCAGTATTTCTTTAAATATGTTTTAACCTACTCTTTACACTTAAACAGTTACTTGTTACTTTCCTTCATAATACCATTTGCAGGGCACAACTTTTTTGTCCTTTTCTTCTGTCAGGTTCAGAATTTCTTTTGAACATGCTGTTCAATTACCATTTACTGTACTTCTGTACAGCACTTTCCCTGATAATTATGCTTTCTTCTCATTATTACCTTCACAAATCAAAAACACTCAGTCAGCTGACACAGTGCCCATTCACGGGCACTCTCCTCTTGTTTATAATGTGCGTTGAAATACTAGCAATGCATATTAAAGAAAATAATAATATAAAGAGTATTGTTTTTGAGGGAAATGAAATGAAAATCAGTCAGTACGCTGATGATACAACATGAATACTTTATGACCTAAACTCAGTAAGTGAAGCAATAAACACTGTAAATAAGTTTCAAAAGTTGCAGGGCCGCGATTGAACAGAAGGGTTTTTGCTTGAAAACCTGAAAAGGTTAAAAATAAATAATTTTCAGAACATTTGCTTTTGTGAATCACCAATTAAATCCCTAGGTATATATATAGGAAGTGACAAACAAACGTGAAAATTTAAGCTGGAATACCAAATTGATGGAAAAATCTGAATATATTCGGTAGAGTTACAGTACTTAATTCTATTTGTTTTCCTAAATTAATCTATCTGTGTACAGCAACATCAGTTCCAGAACATATTATTCACCAAATTGAACAACAAATAAATAAATTTATGTGGTATAACAGAAACCGCATAAACAGAAAATGCACAATAAACACAGTAGAAAATGGTGGTGTGAATGTCATTGATGTAAGGTCCAAGATACAGTCTTTAAAGATTCCATGGTTGATTAGATGGTTAAAAAGCCCCTTATGGGAACCTGTCGCTGAAGCTTTCTTGAAAAAATTTGGCTGTAGCCTACAAATGCTTCTTCACATGAATATTAAAAGTTTAGTAGACTTTCCAATTCTGTCAAACTTACCAAGTTTCTATCAAGAATTGTGGTTAGCCTTTTTTATGTATATAAAAGTGCAAAACCAGTAAAGTTAATGAGTGACTATGATTTTTTATCACAAGTTGTTTGGGGAAATCCAATTTTTAAGTTTCGAAAAAAATGTATCCACTTTCAAAACTGGATAAAAAGAGGTATCATTTGTGTCAAGGACCTGTTTGATATGCATGGAAATTTCCACAACGAAAGCTTTATTTTAAGTAAGATACTCAGCAAAAGAGATTGGATTAGAGAATATACAATTGTAAAAAAGGTATTAAAACCTTATTTAGCACTATTCAATACCTCCCTCACAAATTTTGTGAACATTAAAAAAACAAATGATCTACTGTTTTATAACAAGAACAAAAATGTTACAGTACCTCTTTTGACATTGAAAAGTAGCAATATATATCACAACCTCATACTCAAAATTGCTACAAGGCATTATATGGAAAAAAATTGGTGTTCTAAGTTTGACAAGAAATTTAACCATGATGAGTGGAGGTTAATATATAGACGCAAAGTGGGAGGAATTTTATGCAAAAAATTGTCAGAATTTAATTGAGCGTCCCTGAAAGGGCGCTTCTTTGTTTTCGCCTCAGTTTCCTCGCCGCCGCCGCATTATGGTCTCCCTTGAATATCTCCCTTATTATATCCCCAGACGAAAGTCGGGGATATATTGGATTCAGGTCCGTCGCGCCGCCGCCGCCGTAGAAATTTCCTTGTGGACGCGATAACTCAAAAACAAATTAATATTTTTTTTTCAAACTTGGTACACATGTTAAGGGTGTCCAAAGGAAGATCCCTATTTTAAGGTGACCTTAAACTCCCAATAAAAGAGAACTTATGGCCACCTTAAGGTCAGAAATTGCACTTTTGGCCACTAAGAGCCCTCTAGGTCACAAACTATGATGCTCAGCTGGCTGAAATTTCACCTGAGAACACATTAATATGTTCTTAGTACATGTGCCGAAAATCACGACTTTAAGTTGAGGAGAAAATTGTGTTTGAGGCCCATAAAGACCCCCACTTAGGGATTTTTTGCTATATTTTTCACATATTTTGCCCTATAATTTGGAAGTGGTAACTCTGATGAGTCTCAAACTGCACTAGGTATAACTTTGATATGTAATCCTTGTCTGTAGAAAATTTTAGGGCTGTAGGTTTACCCAAAGGGGTCGACTTAAGGTCTCAAAAGTGCCCACAGAGACCCAATTTATGCACTTTTTGCCACTTTCGAGCACTGTAGCTTTCAAACTATGTCTCTCATCTAAGTTAAATATCATCTGAGAATATATCTATGTGTTTTCTTATATCTGCCCCAAAATTTAGGCCTTTAATAGACATTTAACCTGTGTGTGAGGACCATAAACACCCACCCGAGTGACCCTTATAAGACATTTTTCACATATTTTTCCCTGTAACTTGGAAATGGTAAGTCTGAGAAGTTTCAAACTGTATTAGATATACATTCTATGTGTAACCTTTGAATGTGAAAGATTTTTAGTCTGAAGCTTTGATTTGAAGGTCACATTGAGGTCTCTAAAAGGCCCACAGAGACCCGATATTTTGCCTTTTTGCCACTTTTAAGCCCTGTGACTGTTAAACTATGTTACTGATAGAGCTGAAATCTCACCTGGGAATATATCATTATGTCATTTTTACATGTGCCAGAAATAAAGGCTTTAAGTAGACATTTAACCTGTGTGTGAGGACCATAACACCCACCCGAGTGACCCTTTTTAGACATTTTTCACATATTTTTCCCTGTAACTTGGAAATGGTAAGTCTTGAGAAGTTTCAAACTGTATTAGATATACATTCTATATGTAACCTTTGATTGTGAAAGATTTTAAATCTGAAGCTTTGATTTAAAGTTCACATTGAGGTCTCTAAAAGGCCCACAGAGACCCAATATTTGGACTTTTTGCCACTTTTAAGCCCTGTGACTGTTAAACTATGTGACTGATAGAGCTGAAATCTCATCTGGGAATATATTATTATGTTCTTTTTACATGTGCTGAACATCAAGGCCTTTAGTAGATATTTAACCTGTGTATGACGACCATAGATACTCACCCGAGTGACCCTTTTTAGACATTTTTTACATATTTTGCCTTGTAACTTGGAATGGTAAGTCTGAGAAGTTTCAAACTATATTAGATATACATTCTATGTATAATCTCTGATTGTGAAAGATTTTAAGTCTGAAGCTTCAATTTGAAGGTCACATTGAGGTCTCTAAAAGGCCCACAGAGACCCAATATTTGGACTTTTTGCCACTTTTCAGCCCTGTGACTGTTAAACTATGTGACTGACAGGGCTGAAATCTCAACTAGGAATACATTATTAAGCGTCTTCTTTTTCCATGTACCGAACATCAAGGCCTGTAGTAGACATTGAACCTGTGTATGACGACCATAGACACTCATCCAAGTGACCTTTTTTGACATTTTCTACTGTATTTTGCCCTGTAATTTGGAAATGCTTAGTGTGACAAGTCTTAAACTGTATTATATCTAATTTTTGTTTGTTATGTATGTCCCCCAAAAAGTTTCAGATCTGTAGTTTAATTGCTAAGGTCTCTTTAACAATTGTAAAATGCCCACAGAAACCCAATTTATGGACATTATGCCACTTTAAAGCCCTGTAACTGTCAAACTATGTGGGTCATAGAGCTGAAATCTTTGAATTTTTATGTCAGCTGACTTGTCAGTCAGCTGACATTATGTCGTCACTCTGCGGCGTGGGCGTACGCGTCCGCGTACGCGTCCGCGTGAACAACTTCTCCTCCAAAACTACAAGGCCTAGAGACGTGCTGTTTTTTTTAAAAGATACCTTATCTATCGAGGATGAAAAATTGTTCAAGGCATGCAAATCTGTCTGTTCGTCTGTTTGCTAGAGACATTACAAGGGGGGTACCCCCACCAAAAGTGTGAAAATTTCAACACTTAATCACAATTTTCTCAGTGACTATTGCAGGGATTTCTCACATATCTTGCATATATGTACTAGGCCACAGGTAGATTCTCTTGTGTGAGTATGAGACCTGGATCTGTCTTACTTTTTTTTTAATAAATTTTTTTAATAATTTTTAATGCATTAAAATTCATGAAATCATGCACAAAATCATTTATAACTTGAAAAGTGTTGCATTTAGAGCATTTTGTTAAAATATGTTATTCAGCTACTTTTTATGTCAGCTGACTTGTCAGTCAGCTGACATTATGTCGTCACTCTGCGGCGTGGGCGTACGCGTTCGCGTACGCGTCCGCGTGAACAACTTCTTCTCCAAAACTACAAGGCTTAGAGACGTGCTGTTTTTTTTAAAAGATACCTTATCTATCGAGGATGAAAAATTGTTCAAGGCATGCAAATCTGTCTGTTCGTCTGTTTGCTAGAGACATTACAAGGGGGGTACCCCCACCAAAAGTGTGAAAATTTCAACACTTAATCACAATTTTCTCAGTGACTATTGCAGGGATTTCTCTCATATCTTGCATATATGTACTAGGCCAGAGGTAGATTCTCTTGTGTGAGTATGAGACCTGGATCTGTCTTACTTTTTTTTTAATAAATTTTTTTAATAATTTTTAATGCATTAAAATTCATGAAATCATGCACAAAATCATTTATAACTTCAAAAGTGTTGCATTTAGAGCATTTTGTTAAAATATGTTATTCAGCTACTTTTTTCATAGCTACAATATGGTGAGTAAGTTGGGTGCCTGTCTCAATAGCTAAGTGAGTAATAGCTACTTTTGGGCTTTTCAGTAACTTCCATCATGAGTAAAATCACTTGTAACTTAAAAACTATTGCATTTACAGAATTTCGTATAAATATGTTATTCAGCTACTTTTGGGTCAGCTATAACATAGTAAAATTTTAGACCTGTAGCTCATGGCATAGCTGAGTAATAGCTACTTTTAGGTTATCACTGTTGAGTAAATCGCTTATAACTTCAAAACTATTGCATTTAGAGAATTTCGTATAAATATGTTATTCAGCTACTTTTGGGTCAGCTATAACATAGTAAAATTTCAGACCTGTAGCTCATGGCATAGCTGAGTAATAGCTACTTTTAGGTTATCACTGTTGAGTAAATCGCTTATAACTTGGAAACTATTGCATTTACAGTATTTTGTTTCAATATGTTATTCACCTATTTTGGGATCAGCTATAACATAGTGAAGTTTCAGATCTGTGGCTCATTGCATAGCTGAGTAATAGCTACTTTGAAGTTCTCACTATTGAGTAAATCACTTGTAACTTAAAACCTATTGCATTTAGAGAATTTCGTATAAATATGTTATTCAGCTACTTTTGGGCCAGCTATAACATAGTAAAATTTCAGACCTGTAGCTCATGGCATAGCTGAGTAATAGCTACTTTTAGGTCATCACTATTGAGTAAATCAGTTGTAACTTCAAAACTATTGCATTTACAGTATTTTGCTTAAATATGTTGTTCACCTACTTTTGGGTCAGCTATAACATAGTAAAATTTCAGACCTGTAGCTCATTGCATAGCTGAGTAATAACTACTTTGAGGTTCTCACTATTGAGTAAATCAGTTGTAATTGCAAAACTATTGCATTTAGAGAATTTAATCTAAATATGTTATTCAGCTACTTTTGGGTCAGCTATAACATAGTAAAATTTCAGACCTGTAGCTCATGGCATAGCTGAGTAACAGCTACTTTTAGGTCATCACTATTGAGTAAATCAGTTGTTACTTGAAAACTATTGCATGTACAGTATTTTGCTTAAATATGTTGTTCACCTACTTTTGGGTCAGCTATAACATAGTAAAATTTCAGACCTGTAGCTCATGGCATAGCTGAGTAATAGCTACTTTGAGGTTATCACTGTTGAGTAAATCGCTTATAACTTGGAAATTATTGCATTTAGAGTATTTTGTTTCAATATGTTATTCACCTATTTTGGGGTCAGCTATAACATAGTGAAGTTCCAGACCTGTGACTCATTGCATAGCTGAGTAATAGCTACTTTGAAGTTCTCAATGTTGAGTAAATCACTTATAATTTGAAAACTATTGCATTTAGAGAATTTAGTATAAATATGTTATTCAGCTACTTTTGTGTCAGCTATAACATAGTAAAATTTCAGACCTGTAGCTCATGGCATAGCTGAGTAATAGCTACTTTGAGGTTATCACTGTTGAGTAAATCACTTATAACTTGGAAACTATTGCATTTAGAGTATTTTGTTGCAATATGTTATTCACCTATTTTGGGGTCAGCTATAACATAGTGAAGTTCCAGACCTGTGGCTCATTGCATAGCTGAGTAATAGCTACTTTGAAGTTCTCACTGTTGAGTAAATCAGTTGTAATTGGAAAACTATTGCCTTTACAGAAATTTGTGCAAATATGTTATTCAGCTACTTTTGGGTCAGCTATAACATAGTGAAATTACAGACCTGTAGGTCATGGCACAACTGAGCAATAGCTATTCTCAGGCACTGACTGTTGAGTAAATCGGCTGTAACTTGAAAAATATTGCATTTGGAGTATTTTGTTAAAATATATTGTTCACCTACTTTTGGGTTAGCTTTTGGGTTAGCTATAATATTACAGACCTATAGCTCATGGCATAGCGGAGCAATAGCTATTTTCAGGTTCTCACTATTGAGTAAATCAGTTGTAACTTGAAAACTATTGCATTTACAGTATTTTGCTTAAATATGTTGTTCACCTACTTTTAGGTCAGCTATAACAGATCAAAAATTCAGACATGTAGCTCATTGCATAGCTGAGTAATAGTTACTTTGAGGTTCTCACTCTTGAGTAAATCAGTTGTAACTTTAAAACTATTACATTTAGAGTATTTTGTTAAATATGTTATTCACAGACGTTTTGGTCAGCTATAACATAGTGAAATTGCAGACCTCTATGTCATGGCATAGCTGAGCAATAGCTTCTTTCAGGTTCTCACTGTTGAGTAAATCATTGTATCCAACCTGTAGGAAATCATGGGCTGGGAATCTGTTAATATGGTCCGATTTGACCTTGGAACCCTCCTTCAAGGTCAAATGAGGATAGCCAAACATAAAAGTGCTTATAACTCGCTTATTATTGGTGCTAGAGGTTTGGAATGGAAAACCAACCTATAGAAAATCATGGGCTGGGAATCTTTTGGTGTGGTCGGATTTCACCTTAGACCCCTCCTTCCAGGTCAAACGAAGATAGTCAAACTTAAAGTGCTTATAACTCGCGTATTATTGGTCTTGGAGGTTTGGGATGGTAAACCAACATATAGGAAATCATGGGCTGGGATTCTTTTGGTGTGGTCAGATTTGACCTGGGACCCCTCCTTCAAGGTCAATTGAGGATAGCCAAACTTACAATTGCTTATAACTCGCTTATTATTGGTCCTACAGGTTTGGGATGGTAAACAAGCTACAGGAAATCATGGGCTGGGAATTTTTTGTGTGGTCGGATTTGACCTTAGACCCGTCCGTCAAGGTCAAACAAGGATAGCCAAACTTAAAAAGTGCCTATGACTCACTTATTATTGGTCCGAGAGGTTTGGGATGGTAAACCATCCTAAATTCTTTGGCTGGGAATCTTTTGGTATGGTCAGATTTGACCTTTGGATCCCTTCTTCATGGTCGAATGAGGATATTGCATTTATAGTATTTCTTTAAATATTTTTAACCTACTTTTTACACTTAAACAATTACCTTGTTACTTTATTTCATAATACCATTTGCAGGGCACAGCTTTTTTGTCCTTTTCTTCTGTCAGCTTCGGAATATCTTTCAAACAACTTTATTTCTGTACAGCCCTTTCCCTGATAATTATGCTTTCCTCTCATTATCACCATCACAAATCAAAAACATTCAGTCAGCTGACACAGTGCCCGTTCACGGGCACTCTCCTCTTGTTAAAAGGAAGTGCCTGTCTCTTTAAATTTTGAATATTAATGATGTTATGGCTATCTTAGTCTTTTAAGAACTTATTTTTGTGTGTTGTACCTCTGCTTGCTGAGTTTTTAACTCTTTAAAATGAAACTGGTTAAACATATTCAAGTAGGCAAAATGGACACTATTATTTTCTGGTGAGCTTTAAGTCCCAATATTAATAAAAGTATATCCTTATATAGTAAAACTAGGGGATTTTTAACCCTCAACTAGCCCAGTTTTATTCAACTTGCCTCAGTTAATTTTGACACAGCTCCTACAGTTATGAACTCATTTCAGTTGATAATCACATACTTAAAATTCTCAATTCTTTTTGTATTTGATTACCCCTTTGATCTATATCAGATTGTTTGTTTACCATTTATGCTGTAGTCCCAACCCACATCCCCCACCCACCTCTGGGACCTCCAGCTATATTGAGTGACACTAAATAAACAAAGGTATTTAGTGATATCAAATGAGAAACAAAGAACTCAATGGGGTTGCAGATCTTGTGTAATAGTGAGAGAGGTGTGGAGAAGGGGAGAGGGGTGGGGTAGGAGGTGGTGGGCTTCATCATATAACACAAAGGGGAGTCAGAACTGAGATTGTGTCACATATTTAGGTTGCATATATATGGACCACATATATAGGAATAGAGGAAATGAATAACTGAAAACAATTTACAAATTCTATAAATAATATAATAAAATAATAATATAAATAATTTTTTTTTAAATAATATTTTATTTGTGAACAAATATAGAAACAGATATGCGCTTTTGGGATTATGAATTTTAGAATGGACATTCAATCATCAATCATTTAAATACTTTGAAATTAGGTTAAGAGTTATCATTGCAGGAAGATTGAAAAGTATGATGTTGAGTTAAAAATAATATTTTATTTGTCAACAAATATAGAAAGAGATATGCTCTTTTGGGATTATTATTTTAGAATGGACATTCAATCATCAATCATTTATTAATAAATACTTTGAAAATAGGTTTAGAGTTATCATTGCAGGAAGATTGAAAATATAATTTGAGTTATGTATTCGGCGTCTGGGGATACACCATCTTCTTGGGAAGATACAAACAGAGTAGATTGATGTGCTGAAGTTCATATAATAATGGGTAATTATGCTTTAAAAAATTCCCGATCAAAACCTGTGGCGTGAGTGATGACCTGTCTGGGGATATGTTGGCGCCGAGTTGGCCCAATCTAGTTATTAGAAGGTTTCAAACCATATTTGGCAGTTATATACCTTAGGCGTGGGAAAATTTTTCTACATGCTTCAATTTGACCTTTGACCTTTATGAAGGTCACATGATCAAAAACAGTTTTTTTAAGTACACCCCCCCGTCATCGCAGTTCAGGAAAAACTACTTGCTAGACAGCCTTATAATTTGACACACCTGTTCATACTACCGAAAACGCGAGCTGATTAGATTTTGGGAGCAATCCCTTGAAAAATGTCTCATTTATGAGTGATTTTCTGACACCTTCCAATCTGAAAGCCTTAAATTTAGGTCAACCCCCCTATTATCTTCTTAAGTATTGCATTTAGAGCCATAAAATGTATTGGGAGGTAATAGGAAACCATATGTGGAGAGTCTAAATAGCTGGTCAGTTTTACCCCCTGGCCCCCCCTTATGGGTCAAACTGGGGTCATAAAATAGCTGATTTTCAGTTTTTGCCTTATATCTCCTTTATTGTTGCTTTTATAGCTTCAGAATGTATTAAGAGGTATTGGGAAAGCATATGTGGAGAGTCTAAATAGCCGCTCAGTTTTACCCCCCGACCCCCCCTTATGGGTCAAACTGGGGTCATAAAATAGCTGATTTTGAGTTTTTGCCTTATATCTCCTTTATTGTTTTTTTTATAGCTTCAGAATGTATTAAGAGATATTGGGAAAGCATATGTGGAGAATCTAAATAGCTGGTCAGTTTTATCCTCCGACCCCCCTTATGGGTCAAACTGGGGTCATAAAATAGTTGCTTTGGAGTTTTGTCTTATATCTCCTTTATTGTTGCTTTTATACCTTCAGAATGTATTAAGAGATATTGGGAAAGCATATGTGGAGAGTCTAAATAGCCGCTCAGTTTTACCCCCCCACCCCCCCTTATGGGTCAAACTGGGGTCATAAAATAGCTGATTTTGAGTTTTTGCCTTATATCTCCTTTATTGTTTTTTTTATAGCTTCAGAATGTATTAAGAGATATTGGGAAAGCATATGTGGAGAATCTAAATAGCTGGTCAGTTTTATCCTCCGACCCCCCTTATGGGTCAAACTGGGGTCATAAAATAGTTGCTTTGGAGTTTTGTCTTATATCTCCTTTATTGTTGCTTTTATACCTTCAGAATGTATTAAGAGATATTGGGAAAGCATATGTGGAGAGTCTAAATAGCCGCTCAGTTTTACCCCCCGACCCCCCCTTATGGGTCAAACTGGGGTCATAAAATAGCTGATTTTGAGTTTTTGCCTTATATCTCCTTTATTGTTTTTTTATAGCTTCAGAATGTATTAAGAGATATTGGGAAAGCATATGTGGAGAGTCTAAATAGCTGGTCAGTTTTAACCCCCCCCCCCCCCCCCCCTCCCCCCTATGGGTCAAACTGGGGTCATAAAATAGGTCATTTGGAGTTTTTGTCTTATATCTCCTTTATTGTTGCTTTTATAGCTTTGGAATGTATTAAGAGGTATTGGGAAAGCATATGTGGAGAATCTAAATAGCTGGTCAGTTTTATCCTCCGACCCCCCCTTATGGGTCAAACTGGGGTCATAAAATAGTTGCTTTGGAGTTTTGTCTTATATCTCCTTTATTGTTGCTTTTATACCTTCAGAATGTATTAAGAGATATTGGGAAAGCATATGTGGAGAGTCTAAATAGCCTGTCAGTTTTACCCCCCGACCCCCCTTATGGGCCAAACTGGGGTCATAAATAGCTGCTTTGGAGTTTTTGCCTTATATCTCCTCATTGCTTTTCTAGCTTCAGAATGTTTTAAAAGGTATTGGGAAAGCATATGTGGAGAATCTAAATAGCCTGTCAGTTTTATCCCCTGATCCCCCCCCCCCCCCCCCCCCCCCTTATGGGTCAAACTGGAGTCATAATACAGTTGCTTTGGAGTTTTTGCATTATAACTCCGTTATTGTTTCTTTTATAGCTTCAGAATGTATTAAGAGGTATTGGGAAAGCATATGTGGAGAATCCAAATAGCCGGTCGGTTCCCCGACCCCTCCCGACCCCCCCCCCCCTTTATGGCTGAAATTGGGCTTATAAAATAGGTCATTTGGAGTTTTTGCCTATATCTCCTTCATTGTTGGTTTTATAGCTTCAGAATGTATTAAGAGGTATTGGGAAAGCATATGTCGAGAGTCTAAATAGTCGGTCAGTTTTACCGCCCGACCCCCCCCCCCCCTTATGGGTCAAACTGGGGTAAAATAGCTGTTTTGGAGTTTTTACCTGATATCTCCTTCATTGTTGCTTTTATAGCTTCGGAATGTATTAAGAGGTATTGGGAAACCATATCTGGACAGTTGAAATAGCCGGTTAGTTTTACCTCCTGACCCCCATGTATGGGTCAAACTGGGGGCATAAAATAGCTTTTGCCTTTATTGTTGCTTTTATGCTTTCACAATGTATTAAAAGCTATTGCAAAACCCTGTGGACAATCTAAATAGCAATACATACTTGCACACATGGTTATATATGAAGTTATCAATACTCGTTACTGAAATGCTTTGTAGCATTTACACAAAATTTACTTAAGTTATCCTTAACACTTAAACAGTGTGAAATATACACATCAGAATATTACTACAAGCATATTTAGTAGGCTTGGCTTAATGTTTTAATTAGAATAGGACATTTCCTCAAAAAAGCATAATACATGCTTTTTCCAATCTACAACACTTTCTCCAGCTTGTCTATGTCTACAACACTTGTTTATGTTAATTAAAGAAGACTTTTGTAGGATTTTCCCTCTCATGATATCATTAAGTGGGTTGGTTTATGTAACAGTATGGTGCAGCTTTGTGCATTCTTAGCTTTACAGCATGCTTATTAAAACCACAAGGCATTTTAAACTCTCAGGGACGCTTCGCTTTTGTTAGCAAAAGCATTCCTCTAGTTATAAACTCACTCATAATCTTGTTTACACTGGATATATATTGAGTAAATGGAAATTGGGTATTTCAAGTAAATGTGTAGTTTGTGGTGAAAATGAAACAGCAGAGCACATGCTATTTGAATGCGAAAGAGTAAAAAATATCTGGAAAAGAGTAGGAGAAATTCTAAAACTTGATATAAGTTGGCATCATATTGTTCTTGGTTTAGATGAAATCAACGCAAAACAAATAAATATAACCAGAAATAATATAATTACTATTATAACCTATTCCATGTATGCATTATGGGTGAAATGTGGTGAGACTAAAGAAAGTTTTAAGTATCTAAATATTACAAAAAATGTGCACAACTATCTGCATTACTATATGAAAATTTTTCAAAATTTTAGTAAAAAAGAATGGTTTACTTTGTTTTACAAATGGGTACAAGTTATACTTCATATAATTAATTAGTTTTTATGCAACTAATAATGGATGACATATTTAAAAATTTGAATTTGTATTACTGAAAATCTATGAGAGTAAACTACTATCTGTTGATATTTGTTACTTTTTTGATTCATATGAAACTATTTTATTGAACTAATATACTTTTCTGATACATATGAATGAATATTTCAAATATATTGGTACCCCAGAATAAAATAATGTCATACTGCGTATGACTTTGCACTGTAAATAGGCTTTGATGGAGGGTTTGCTACCCTTGCCCTCCCAAAGTCCTTTTGCACTTATGTAAAATAAGGGTAAATAAATTTAATGGTAAAAAAAAAAACAAAAAACAAAAAAAAAACAGTTTTTCTTGTACAGTATTTTTTGTATCTCCAGCTAATTGAAAATGAATGAGTTTTTTTTCTCCTCCAACTCTGTGTTTGCTTTTGTGTCATATCTATCTGGAGGGAGATTCATGGCAAGTCCCACTGACTCACTGATGCCCCACTGTGCTTTGTGTGTTAACATCTGTGTGTTACATAATGTGTCTCCACACTGAGTGAAAAGGTTGATAAGGGATATCAAGATGTATTCATTTCATTTCTTTTCATCAAGGGATATGCTTACAGTAAATCTTTTTGGGGTAAACAATTCAAACAAGGACATTTATCTTTAGGTTCATGGAAGTAGAGCCTTGTAGAAAGAATGCCTTGTCTGTTTTGAGAGAATGGAAAAAGCCTTAGTAATATGTAAAAACCTTTCATGATATACAGATATAGAGTCATGTGTGAATTTAAAATGTTAACAATAACATCTGACAACATGACTTTGTGTATTAGTTATGGGGTGTAGGTGTGCAACATGGTGTGACCTTGATTTGACCTTTGACCTTGCCATAGTGACCTTGACCTATAAAATCTTGTCCAGGCTATATCTCGGAAACCGTAAGGTGTAGAAGTTGATACTCGGTAGCGACATTGGTTAGGGGGCGTAGGTGTGCAACGTCATGGTGTGACCTTGATTTGACTTTTGATCTTCACATATCTGATGCTATTTTATCTCTCTACAGGGATATGTGATACTATTTTATCTTTTTTATATCTCTCATATCTTTTTACTTGAATCTTGGTTGTAGCACCTTTGGGTGTCTTTTGATGTAGAATAAGTACTGTTAAAGTCATATTAGAATACATTAAGGGTTTTACTTTTGCAACTTCCCATTGTAACAGATGGTATTGCATCAAGTGAGTCGCAGGTTTTGCCCCAACTCCACATATAAGCATGTATTGCCACATCTGTATGTATGGGTAATATTCAAAACATTCAAACCATAGTTCAACCATACATAATTTTGATATTTTCATTGACAGCTATTCTGCAATTAAGAAATTTTACAGCTTCATAACTTTTAGTTTGCTGAATTGTCTTGTTTTAATACTTAATCTTTACATGCAGTGCTCTGAAAGTATCCCAATCTGTGTACTGTTTCACTTCTATATCTTATGGTGTTGAAAAATATTTCCCCAGGCTGTGGGGTACGGGCATCTCTGATTCTTTTCTTCACTTTTTTCAACCAAACTTGGCATTTATATTAAGATTTACCAAAGGATTATCCGGATTTATGGTGACCTTAAACTATTAATATAATTGGAGCTATGGCTCCCCCTAAAGTCATAAAATTGACATAAAGCCATCTGACCTCTTTCTTTTTCCATATCTAATGTATATTGATATTGAAGTAGATTAAAAGAAGACTCTTACTACCTTATGATTTAAATATTAATAATGTTATGGCCATCTTAAACTTAAAATATAGGTTTTTTTCAGCCCTTAGCTCAGTTAATGTTTAAATTTTTAAAATAAAACTTGGCTAATTTATAAAGGTTGGCACATTCTATTTTATGGTCACTTTAAAATTGCAATATGGATGACGTTATGGTCACCTTACAGTGAAAAAAGGAAGTTTTCGGCCTCCAGCTATCTTATTGTTCAACTGACCTCAGCTAAAACTTTATACATTTCTAAAGGATGACAAAAGGGACATTCTTATTTTATGGTCACCTTAAAGTCCCATTATGAAGGAAGTTATGGCCACCTTGCAGTGAAATTATTGAGTTTTTAATCTCCAGCTATTGTATTGTTCAGCTGACCTCAGTTAAATTTGGCACACTTATTAAAGATGACAATAGGGACATTCTTGTTTTCTTTCCACCTTGGAGTTCCAACATAAGTACAGTCAGGGCCATCTTGAAGTAAAAATGAGGGTTTTCAGCTCCCAACTGACTTACTGTTCAATGACATCAGTTCAACTTGACACATTGATTAAGCTTAAGGAAGATTTTTAATGACCTTTTTACTTAAAATTCCTGTATTTGAGAGACTTTGGCCATCTTAACATAATAAATATATAGCTTTTGCTCCCACCTCATTTATTTTAAGACTTTTTAAAACCACAAGTGCTACATGTATACTTAAAAACAAAATTTCTGTTATCTGGCAAAGCTAACCTCCTAGTGTTTTTTGAAGTTATGGCATCTTCAAAGAAAAAAATGAGGTATGTAGCATGATGTGGTTGTTAGTGATGTGGTTATTAAGCATCCCACAAGTGGGACGTTTGTCTGTGTATGGGAGACCTTCAGGCTCCGCCGGCTCCTGCGGCTCCGCATTTTGTTTTCTTATAACTCTGTAACCGTTAGGCGGATTCTTTTCAAATTTGGCAGGTTTAGGCAGCAGCCTTGGGGAATTTTTTTGAATATGCTGCAGTGACATTTCAACCAATAAGAGAGGTCACATGACCAAAAATGTTTTTTTTTTTCGATGGGGAAGCTTGTCCGGATTATAACTTGGAAGGAATTTTATCAATTCACCTGAAACTTGGCAAATACATTCATTCTATTAAAATCTGGAAATCATTAGATTTTGGCATTGATTGGTTAAGAAATGGCCGAGTAATTAATGATTAATTAATCATTATGAATTTTCCAAATAAGGAAAACACAAAAATGCTTAAATCTCGAAAACCGTGCTAGATAGAGCGATTTCGACGAAATTTTTGACCCACAGGGTATCTCTACAGAGTAGTTATCCCAATTTTCAAAAAAATTTTGTCTCACCAAAAATGGCGCCCATTTTGAATTTTCGAATTTTTCGCAAAAATTGCAAAACATAAAAATGCTTATATCTCGAAAACCCTGCTAGATAGAGCGATTTCGACGAAATTTTTGACCCGCAGGGTATGTCTGCAGAGTAGCCATGCCAATTTTCAAAAAAATTTTGTCTCGCCAAAAATGGCAGCCATTTTGAATTTTCGAATTTTTCGCAAAATTGCAAAGCATAAAAATGCTTATATCTCAAAAACCGTGCTAGATAAAAAAAAATTTTTGTCTCGCCAAAAATGGCGGCCATTTTGAATTTTCGAATTTTTCGCAAAATTGCAAAACATAAAAATGCTTATATCTCGAAAACCATGCTAGATAGAGCGATTTCGACGAAATTTTTGACCCACAGGGTATCTCTGCAGAGTAGCCATGCCAATTTTCAAAAAAAAAAATTTCTCGCAAAAAATGGCGGCCATTTTGAATTTTCGAATTTTTCGCAAAATTGCAAAACATAAAAATGCTTATATCTCGAAAACCGTGCTAGATAGAGCGATTTCGACGAAATGTTTGACCCACAGGGTATTGCTCCAGAGTACCCATGCCAATTTTCAAAAAAAAAATTGTCGTGCCAAAAATGGCGGCCATTTTGAATTTTCGAATTTTTGCGCAAAAATTGCAAAACACAAAAATGCTAATATCTCGAAAACCGTGCTACATAGAGCGATTTCGACGAAATTTTTGATCTTCAGGGTATCTCTGCAGAGCAGCTATCCCAAAGAGCTTTCACTCGGTGAAGTTTCAGACCCGTAGCTAATTATTCACCTACTCAAAATGAGTAAATGCTAATTATCTGTAAAACTATTGCGGATACCCAATTTTTATCAAATAACTCATTCATCTACTTTTGGGAGAGCTTTCACATGGTGAAGTTTCAGACCCGTAGATAATTACTCACCTACTCAAAATGAGTAAATGCGAATTATCTCTTAAAAGTATTGCAGATAGCCAATTTTTCTCAAATAACTCATTCACCTACTTTTGGGAGAGCTTTCACTCCATGAAGTTTCAGACCCATAGCTAATTATTCACCTACTCAAAAGGAGTAAATGCTAATTATCTGTAAAAGTATTGTGGATAGCCAATTTTTCTCAAATAACTCATTCATCTACTTGTGGGAGAGCTTTCACATGGTGAAGTTTCAGACCCATAGCTAATTACTCACCTACTCAAAATGAGTAAATGCGAATTATCTCTAAAAGTATTGCAGATAGCCAATTTTTCTCAAATAAATCATTCACCTACTTTTGGGAGAGCTTTCACTTGGTGAAGTTTCAGACCCATAGCTAATTACTCACCTACTCAAAATGAGTAAATGCGAATTATCTCTAAAAGTATTGCAGATAGCCAATTTTTCTCAAATAACTCATTCACCTACTTTTGGGAGAGCTTTCACTCCGTGAAGTTTCAGACCCATAGCTAATTATTCACCTACTCAAAAGGAGTAAATGCTAATTATCTGTAAAAGTATTGCGGATACCCAATTTTTATCAAATACTCATTCATCTACTTGTGGGAGAGCTTTCACATGGTGAAGTTTCAGACCCATAGCTAATTACTCACCTACTCAAAATGAGTAAATGCGAACTATCTCTAAAAGTATTGCAGATAGCCAATTTTTCTCAAATAACTCATTCACCTACTTTTGGGAGAGCTTTCACTCCGTGAAGTTTCAGACCCATAGCTAATTATTCACCCACTCAAAATGAGTAAATGCGAATTATCTCTAAAAGTATTGCGGATACCCAATTTTTATCGAATAACTCATTCATCTACTTTTGGGAGAACTTTCACTTGGTGAAGTTCCAGACCCGTAGGTAATTACTCACCTACTCAAAAGGAGTAAATGTGAATTATCTCTTAATAGTATTGCAGATAGCCAATTTTTTTCAAATAACTCATTCATCTACTTTGGGAAGAGCTTTCACACCCGAAAATGAAAAATTGTGAATATCTCGGAAAAGCTATTTCTTCTCCTTTAATGCTCGGCGGGAGATACACACCGCGGCAGTGGTCTTGTCAAAAAATTTTGTCTCCCCAAAAATGGTGGCCATTTTGAATTTTCAAAGTTTTTGCAAAACACAAAAATGCTTATATCTCAAAAACCGTGCTAGATGGAGCGAACTCAACAAAATTTTTGACCTGCTGGGTATCTCTGCAGAGTAGACATGCCAATTTTCAAAATATTTTTGTCTCGCCAAATATAGCGGACATTTTGAATTTTCGAATTTTTGCAAAACACAAAAATGCTTATATCTTGAAAACCGTGCTAGATAGAGCAGACTGCGCTGACTTTGGTTGCCACAACAGTATAAGGCTAGAAACGAAGCATTTTCTTAATACTTTAGCACTCACCTTTATATCCTTTTTGGGACGCTTTGTTTTTGCTATGCCAAAACATTATCTTTTTTTTTTGCGAGCGATCCTCTAGTTAATATGTTGCAGCTGATCAGTGTTTATATAATATAAATTCCCAATTTTAGGCACATTAAATCCCACATTCTTCTGATTCCATTCTTGTGGAATTGTGTGGATATGACTTTTCCTTTTGGGGGAAAAAAAGCTTTAATTAATTCAGCTTTTGTTTAGCAGCAAGAGTTGTTGATCTAGCTACTTATTCAGGTGGAGATCCATCTTGGACCTGAACACCTTGAACAACTTTCTAAACACAGAGTCGTTCAAAATGGAGACACCAGAGACCGTAAGAACCTCCCTACAGGCAGGGGAGTGGGCACCTATAGATTTCAAAGATGCATACTTCCTATAGATTTCAAAGATGCATACTTCCACATACCCATTCACAGTCAGTCCAGGAAGTACCTGCATTTCACATCCAGGGTCGGTCCTACCAGTGCAAAGCACTACCCATTGGCCTGTCCACAGCACCCATGGAGTTCACAGTGGTGGCCAAAGAGGTCAAACTGATGGCTTTACAGAAGGGTATAAGGATCCACCAGTACCTAGATGATTGGTTGGTGAGAGCCACATCCCGCCAAACCTGTCTCCAGCATATATAGACTTTGGTAGCTCTCTGTCGAGAGCTAGGCTGGCTGGTGAACAGGGAGAAATCAGAACTGGATCCAAAACAGGTTTTCAACTTTGTAGGTTACCAGTTCGATCTGAAAGAGGGCAAAGTCAGACCAGCACCAGAGTTGGCAGGTCTTATCTACAAAAATCCAAGCTATGCTTTCCGGTCCGTTGTGCCCAGTCCGGCAGTTCATGTCCCTCATAGGTCTCCTAACTGCAAGGGAAAAGCAATTCCACCTTGGTCGGCTCCATATGAGGCCCTTACATTGGCACTTGAAGAACAACTGAAGGCTCCCAGAGTCACTAGAAAAGGTGATACTAGTCCCCAGGTCACTCCACCCTCACTTAAAGTGGTGGCTGGTGGAAAGCAATGTGCTTCAAGGTCAACCATTACATTTAACAATGCATCAAAAAAGGGTGGGGCGCTCACTTAAACGAACGCACTGCAAGGGGAACCTGGTCCCTTCCATAAAGCAAGTTACACATAAACCAACTGGAACTTAAGGCGGTCTTCCTGGCCCTAAAAGAGTTCCAAGACCTCTGTTTGAACAACATAGTTCTGGCAGCCACAGACAGCACTACAGTGGTTGCCTATATAAACAAAGAAGGGGGGATGAAGTTGAGCCCTCTGTGTGCCTTTCTGTGGAGCATCCTGACCTGGTGTGTCAGGAGACAGGTGACTCTCAAGGCCCATCACATCCCAGGCCCTCTAAATGTGATAGCAGACAAACTGTCCAAACTTGGCCAGACAATTCAGACAGAATCGTCCCTTCATTCTGGGGTCTTCCAAGCAATATGCAACCGGTGGCACCAGCCTCAAGTGGATTCAACAACAAGCTACCACGGTTTGTCTCACTGGTTCCAGATCCCCAGGCCTGGGCAGTGGACGCACTCAGCCTGCCCTGGGAAGATCTGGATCCATATGCCTTCCCACCAGCAGCCATCTTGGGCAAAGTGGTAGAGAAGCTACAGGACTACCCTTGCAACAGAATCATACTGATTGCACCAGGGTGGCCCAACATGCCTTGTTTTGGGACCTAGTGGCCATGTCCAGTCAGATCCCACTCTGTCTGCCCAGTTTGTCCAATCTGGTGACTCAACCATTCAACCAGACCCTGCACAGGAACCTGTCAAACCTGAACCTACATGCCTGGTTCCTACAGCCTCAGCAACCAAGCAGCAGGGCTTCTCTGAGCAGTGGCAGCACGAATTGAGGCTCCTGAAAGAGAATCAACCAGATTAGTCTGTGAGGCAAAATGGACCATTTTTACAAAGTGGTGCCTCAGTAATCAGGTGGACTTCAGGGAGAGACCAAAGGTTGGAGGGGCATTCCCTCCTGGAACCTTTCCCTGGTTCTGCACCAGCTGACAAAGTCTCCCTTTGAACCCCTTAAAGAGGCCTCCTTGAGGCACTTGACCTTCAAGACCGTCTTCTTATTGGCATTGGGTTCAGGCAATTGCAGGAGTGAGATCCATGCTTGGCTACATAAGAACATCAGACACCTGTCAGCCTGGTCCAAGGTGTCCTTATATCCCTCACCCAGCTTTCTATCCAACAATCAGCTGGCCAAAGAGGGCCCAGACAGAGTGGCCCCAGTGATTATTCCAGCTCTGGCCTCCACTCTGGACAAGTCACTTAAGGGTGACCAGTCCTTATTGTCCAGTTAGAGCCCTGCATTATTACTTGGACAGGACCTCAGATCTTAGGCAGAACAAGGAGTTGGCCTTTGTCTCTTTCAAGAAAGGTTTTGATAAAGCCATCTCACCTGCTACTATCTCCTCATGGATCAAACAGACTGTGATCCTATGCTATGAGCTCTCTGACCAATAGGCCCTCACACTACATCAGGTTAAAGCCCATGATGTTAGGGCCTTTGCTGCTTCCAAGGCCTTCCAGTCTGGAGTCTCCTTGGATCAAATTTTGTCAGCCTGCCACTGAAAGTCACACAATACCTTCACACAGTTCTATCTGTGTGGCTTGGGCTGATTCAGAGCTCTTTCATTTGGGCCCAGTGGTGGCTGCCCAACAGGTCCACCATCAAGCCCAAAAATGAGGGGATATACGGTACATATGTACTTATTGTATATAGATCCTGTGCATATTTTGTATTCCAAAATTGTCACATGCTTCCTTTGGGAAGTTTATTTACATTATGCGACTGAAGTCATCCCCCTGTTTCCCTAACATCAGAGCAGGTCTGTAAAAAAAAGGAGGGGGGTAGTGTCGGTCTACTCCCGGTTAACCGAATTCTGGTAGCCGACATTGACCTTATAGGGTGCTTCTGACCCTTAGGTCAACCAGGGCCTGTTTTTGTTTTGTTATGAGTTCACCTTAGTCCCTAGTAACTTACCCACCGACCAAGCGGTAATTATTCAGAAATTTTCCATTGGATAGGATGTATTAATGCAATAAAATTGCAAACTTAATAAGTAAATTAAATTTTTATAAGTTAATACCCTATCCCAACCTATCAGCTTAATAGGATTAGACTAAGAAAAAGATGCAATGAAGTCAGCATGTCTAGACAGGAAGGAAGTACGATGCACCACCTAGCGAATGCACACTCCGTGACCGGCCCTGCCGATAGTATATACAGGACGGCTTTTTCTGTTGTTTGGCGGGACATGCAAATTAAAGCAATTGTCCATTGGATAGGGCATTAAGTATTAACTTATAAAAGTTTAATGTACTTATTAAATTTGCAATTTTGTGGGGTTTTTGCACTCCAAACCCCTGTATGGATAGGAGCTGGTCAGCTTTTTTGGCAATATCCAGCAACAAGTGTTGCCATGGCAACACTTTTTTCTGTTTCTTGATTGTGGATATAAAAAGCCAATGATCTCACTTGTTTGCTTTCCCAAAAATTGAGGGACAAATATTAGTAATTCCCAGACATTTCCAATCTTGTACAATACATTAACTTGTATGGGCATATGACAAGCAGTTTAACAGTAGGTTACTAAAATTATACTTTTAAATTATTGAATTGTCTGCTGCTGCTGCTGACATCTAATAAATACTTGGTAAGTGATAACTTCTTGTGTTTGCCTCTCTGCCTGTGTGCATTTGTCATAACCTGTATATTGGATCAAGGTTATATTTTTAACAAGGTGGTGCTTCACCATGGCTTAATCCTTGTGAAAGATGGTCTGGATCTGCAAAATACTGCCAGTCAGCCAACTATTTTTGTCTATCCAGCATAATTTTTGTCCTTTCGACTTTCATCTGCTTCACTCTTTAACCAAAGCTGGTGACACAGTACAATTCTACTGAATTCTTATTATTTTTAGCAAAGTAATACAATGATTAACTATCAAATATCGTAAAATGTATTACAGCTATTTTTTCTCTGTATTTAATTTAGGTACTGTAGGGTACATGGTGAAGTTGTACACCGGTAGCTTATTGTATAGCTGAGTAATAGCTACTTTGACTTACTCACTGTTGAGTAAATCACTTGTATCTTTAAAACTGTTGCTTCTAAAGGTTTGCTATGTTCAACCAACCTATATGAAATTGTAAGCTGTGGATCTTTTTAGGATATCAGATTTTACCATGGACTCCTCCTTCAAGGTGGAAACAACATTAGTAAAACCCTAAAGTGCCTCGATCTGTTTTATTATTGCTTCTACAGGTTTGCTATGTTCGGGGATACACCAGCTCGCAATAAAGCAAGCGGCAAATTTCTAGTTCTGTCAATGTTTTTATTATCTTGACTATTAATGATTTATGCCTGTTTTAATTTTGATATATGATATACTGTTAGTATTGGCACTGTTGTAGCTGCTTATTATGATCAGGTATTTAACCACAATATTAATGTACACAATTAAACTGATATGCATAATGCAAAGATCTTTAATGTCTGCATATAGGTCCTCAGTGGCCTAATGGTTAGGTAGTGTTAGTGGGCAATTCTCAATGTTGTGGATTATTTAGTTGTACATGCAGGCAAGGGTGTCTGCCTGCTGAGGCTGGCTATTTTAAGTTACTACTTTAATGTTGAAATCTTATAACATGTCTAGTAGAAGCTGTATAATTAGAATACACCATGTATTATAGTGTTAGCAATCAGCCCGAAATGTATGGAGTTTGTATAATTCCATCACAAACTGATGTATTTCTTAGTCCCTGCCATCTAAAATTATTGAAATATTTGAAATACACTTTCAGTATAAGCAATGGACATGCTAGCTTTAGGTATATATACAAAACATGGAGTATGTTGAGTACTTGAAAACTTTAATATTAATATGATCTGTTATATTGTTGTACAAAGCCACAAAGATGGAGTTCAAGCTGGAAGGCAATGCCGCTGGATCCTCAGCTAACACCAGTGGAGGGTCAGGTAGACCAATGGACACTAGGGCACCATCCAGAGCACGGTCAGAGAAAAACCTGCCAGCTGCACTGGGAGATACAACTGAGGTATTGTATTCCACTGGAAAACCTTACCTTAGGACAGATGTATTCTAGTGAATGTTTATAAGGATATAATGTCATCGTACTGCCTGCCCAATTATGCATTGGGTTGCAAAATTTGCAAGCTGTATGACTAATCTTTTCACCTTTGAAAGTTGGTAGGCCAGCAGAAATTTCAGTTGTGCTTTTCTGTATCATGTGCCTAGAATGTGTCTTTAAGATAGATATTAGGTACTATAAAGTAGCATTAGAACTAACCAAATATTACATGTTTTATCTCTACCTTACAGCTCTATCTCCATTGATAACTATATTTCTTTTCCAAGTAATATATTTTTAGCTGCATTAGTTTTTGCTACCCCACAGCCCTTAAGGGCTGTCGGGGTATTGTTTTCACCCATGGCTTCCGGATGGGCGGGCGGGCGGCGGGAAATAGTTTGTCCGGGCTGTATCTCAGAAACCGTAAGGTGTAGGAAGTTCATACGTGGCAGGGACATTGGTTGGGGGGTGTAGGTGTGCAACGTCATGGTCTGACCTTGATTTGACCTTTGACCTTGCCGTAGTGACCTTGAGTTTGAAAATCTTGTCCGGGCTATATCTCGGCAACCATAAGGTGTAGGAAGTTGATACTTGGCAGGGACATTAGTTAGGGGTTGTAGGTGTGCAACGTCATGGTCTGACCTTGATTTGACCTTTGACCTTGCCGTAGTGACCTTGACCTATAAAATCTTGTCCGGGCTATATCTCGGAAACCGTAAGGTGTAGGAAGTTGATACTTGGTAGGGACATTGGTTAGGGGGTGTAGGTGTGCAATGTCATGGTCTGACCTTGATTTGACCTTTGACCTTGCCGTAGTGACCTTGACCTATAAAATCTTGTCCGGGCTATATCTCGAAAACCGTGAGGTGTAGGAAGTTGATACTTGGTAGGAACATTGGTTAGGAGTTGTAGGTGTGCAACATCATGGTCTGACCTTGATTTGACCTTTGACCTTGCCGTAGTGACCTTGACCTATAAAACCTTGTCCAGGCTATATCTCAGCAACTGTAAGGTGTAGGAAGTTGATACTTAGTAGGGACATTGGTTAGGGGGTGTAGATGTGCAACGTCATAGTGTGACCTTGATTTGACCTTTGCCGTAGTGACCTTGACCTATAAAATCTTGTCCGGGCTATATTTCGGAAACTGTAAGGTGTAGGAAGCTGATACTTGGTGAGGACATTGGTTGGGGGTAGTAGGTGTGGAACATCATGGTGTGACCTTGGTTTGACCTTTGACCTTGCTGTAGTGAACTTGACCTATAAAACCTGGTCCGGGCTATATCTTGGAAACCGTAAGGTGTAGGAAGTTGATACTTGGTAGGGACATTGGTTGCGTGCTACGTCATAGTGTGACCTTGATTTGACCTTTGACCTTGCTGTAGTGACCTTGACCTATAAAATCTTGTCCAGGCTATATCTGAGAGACTGTAAGGTGTAGGAAGTTTATACTTGGTAGGGACATTGGTTGAGGGTTTTAGGTGTGCCACGTCATGGTGTGACACTGATTGACCTTTGACCTTGCTGTATTGACCTTTAAAATCTTGTTGCACCTTTGGCTCTGTCTGTTGATGCAGACTAAGCACTGTTAAAGTCATATTAGAATTCATTAAGAATTTCCTTTTGTAAGTTCCCATTGTAACAGATAGAATTTCATCAAGTGAGCCACAGGCTTTTCTCCAACACCACACATAAGCATTCATTGAATGTATTGCCACTTCTGTATGCATGGGTAATATTCAAATCATCTAAACCATAATTCGGCCATTTTTGGTTTACTGATAAGTGCTGTCATTTTATTAATAAAGCCCGGCAGGGAGATTATGAAATGATGTCTGTGCGTGCGTGCGTGTGTGCGTTAGTTAGTCACGCAGATTTCTCCAAAACTGCTACAGCTACAGATTTTTTGTAAATTAATTGTCCCAATGAATTTTCATGCCCTTGAAAAATTTTTTGGTTTTATTGACTTAGGCCTAAAGATAAGTGAGTAATAGCAATCTTAGCTACTTTGAGTAAAGGGCTCATAACTCAAAAACTATTGCAGTAACAAGTTTTTCTTCAAATATGTTGTTCAGCTACTTTGTCCTTAGCTATAAGATGGTACATAGTTTGGGGTCCCATTGCATGCCATAAGTGAGTAATAGCTATTTTCTCATTTGTAGCTAAATAACAGAAGTAAATGTCAAATATCTTCAAAAGTATTGAAGTTAGGGAAATCTTTTCAAATATGTTGTCCATCTTCTTTTTGGTAAGCTATGACATAGTAAAGTTTCAGACCTGTTGCACCTTGGATAGCTGAGTAATAGCTACTTTGAAATTCTGACTGTTGAGTAAAGCTATTCTAACTAAAAAAGTATTGCAGTTAGAGTGTTTTCCTAAAATATGTTGTTCAGCAACTTTGTTCTTAGCTATAAGATGGTACATAGTTTGGGGTTCTATTGCTTGCCATAAGTGAGTAATAGCTATTTTGTTATTTGTAGCTAAATAACAGAAGAAGTAAATGTCAAATATCTTCAAAAGTATTAAAGTTAGGGAAATCTTTTCAAATATGTTGTCCATCTACTTTTTGGTAAGCTATGACATAGTAAAGTTTCAGACCTGTTGCACCTTGGATAGCTGAGTAATAGCTACTTTGAAATTCTGACTGTTGAGTAAAGCTATTCTAACTAAAAAAGTATTGCAGTTAGAGTGTTTTCCTAAAATATGTTGTTCAGCTACTTTGTTCTTAGCTATAAGATGGTACATAGTTTGGGGTTCTATTGCTTGCCATAAGTGAGTAATAGCTATTTTGTTATTTGTAGCTAAATAACAGAAGAAGTAAATGTCAAATATCTTCAAAAGTATTAAAGTTAGGGAAATCTTTTCAAATATGTTGTCCATCTACTTTTTGGTAAGCTATGACATAGTAAAGTTTCAGACCTGTTGCACCTTGGATAGCTGAGTAATAGCTACTTTGAAATTCTGACTGTTGAGTAAAGCTATTCTAACTAAAAAAGTATTGCAGTTGGAGTGTTTTCCTAAAATATGTTGTTCAGCTACTTTGTTCTTAGCTATAAGATGGTACATAGTTTGGGGTTCTATTGCTTGCCATAAGTGAGTAATAGCTATTTTGTTATTTGTAGCAAAATCATGACATAAGTAGATGTCAAATACCTTCAAAAGTATTAAAGTTAGGGAATTCTTTTCAAATATGTTATCCATCTACTTTTTCATAAGCTATCACATAGTAAAGTTTCGGATCTGTTGCACATTGGATAGCTGAGTAATAGCTACTTTGAAATTCTACAGTTGAGTAAATCCATTGTAACTCCAAAACTATTGCAGTTACAATATTTTCGTAAAATATGTTGTTCACCTACTTTGTCCTTAGCTATAAGCTGGCATGTAGTTTGGGGTTCTATTGCATGCCATAAGTGAGTAATAGCTATTTTCTTATTAGTAGCAAAATAATGACATAAGTAAATGTCAAATATCTTCAGAAGTATTAAAGTTACGGAATCCTTTTCAAATATGTCATTCATCTACTTTTTTGTAAGCTATCACATAGTAAAGTTTCAGACCTGTTGCACATTGCATAGCTAAGTAATAGCTACTTTGAAATTGTTACTGTTGAGTAAATCCATTGTAACTCCAAAACTATTGCAGTTACAGCTTTTTCTTCAAATAGGTTGTTCAGCTACTTTGTCCTTAACTATAAGATGGTATATATTTTGGGGTTGTATTGCATGCCATAAGTGAGTAATAGCTATTTTCTTATTTGTAGCAAAATAACAACATAAGTAAATGTCAAATATCTTCAAAAGTATTAAAGTTAGGGAAATATTTTCAAATATGTTATTCATCTAGTTTTTGATAACCTATCATATAGTAAAGTTTCAGACCTGTTGCACATTGGATAGCCGAGTAATACCTACTTTGAAATTGTGACTGCAGGGTAAATGCATATAGTTTGGGGTTCTATTGCATGCCATAAGTGAGTAATAGCTATTTTCTTATTTGTGGCAAAATAATGACATAATTTTTCTCAAATAACTGCTTCATCTACTTTTGGGAGAGCTTTCACATGGTGAAGTTTCAGACTGGTAGCTAATTATTGACCTACTCAAAATGAGTAAATGATAATTATCTGTAAAAGTATTGCGGATATCCAATTTTTATCAAATAACTCATTCATCTACTTTTGGGAGAGCTTTCACATGGTGAAGTTCCAGACCCGTAGCTAATTACTCACCTACTGAAAATGAGTAAATGTGAATTATCCCTAAAAGTATTGGGGATATCCAATTTTTCTTAAATAACTCATTCACCTACTTTTGGAAGAGCTTTCACTTGGTGAAGTTTCAGACCTGTAGCTAATTATTCACCTACTCAAAATGAGTAAATGCTAATTATCTGTAAAAGTATTGTGGATATCCAATTTTTTTCAAATTACTCGTTCATCTACTTTTGGGAGAGATTTCACATGGTGAAGTTTTAGACCCGTAGCTAATTACTCACCTACTCAAAATGAGTAAATGTGAATTATCTGTAAAAGTATTGCAGATGTCCAATTTTTCTCAAATAACTCATTCACCTACTTTTGGGAGAGCTTTTACTTGGTGAGGTTTCAGACCCGTAGCTAATTATTCACCTACTCAAAATGAGTAAATGTGAATTATCTCTAAAAGTATTGTGGATATCCAATTTTTATCAAATAACTCATTCATCTACTTTTGGGAGGGCTTTCACATGGTGAAGTTCCAGACCTGTAGCTAATTACTCACCTACTGAAAATGAGTACATGTGAATTATCTCTAAAAGTATTGGGGATATCCAATTTTTCTCAAATAACTCATTCTCCTACTTTTGGAAGAGCTTTCACTTGGTGAAGTTTCAGACCTGTAGCTAATTATTCACCTACTCAAAATGAGTAAATGCTTATTATCTCTAAAAGTATTGTGGATATCCAATTTTTATCAAATTACTCGTTCATCTACTTTTGGGAGAGATTTCACATGGTGAAGTTCCAGACCCGTAGCTAATTACTCACCCACTCAAAATGAGTAAATGTGAATTATCTGTAAAAGTATTGCAGATGTCCAATTTTTCTCAAATAACTCATTCACCTACTTTTGGGAGAGCTTTTACTTGGTGAGGTTTCAGACCTGTAGCTAATTATTCACCTACTCAAAATGAGTAAATGTGAATTATCTCTAAACGTATTGTGGATATCCAATTTTTATCAAATAACTCATTCATCTACATTTGGGAGGGCTTTCACATGGTGAAGTTCCAGACCTGTAGCTAATTACTCACCTACTGAAAATGAGTAAATGTGAATTATCTCTAAAAGTATTGGGGATATCCAATTTTTCTCAAATAACTCATTCACCTACTTTTGGAAGAGCTTTCACTTGGTGAAGTTTCAGACCCGTAGCTAATTATTCACCTACTCAAAATGAGTAAATGCTAATTATCTCCAAAAGTATTGTGGATATCCAATTTTTATCAAATTACTCGTTCATCTACTTTTGGGAGAGATTTCACATGGTGAAGTTCCAGACCCGTAGCCAATTACTCACCTACTCAAAATGAGTAAATGTGAATTATCTGTAAAAGTATTGCAGATATCCAATTTTTCTCAAATAACTCATTCACCTACTTTTGGGAGAGCTTTTACTTGGTGAGGTTTCAGACCTGTAGCTAATTATTCACCTACTCAAAATGAGTAAATGTGAATTATCTCTAAAAGTATTGCGGATATCCAATTTTTATCAAATAACTCATTCATCTACTTTTGGGAGGGCTTTCACATGGTGAAGTTCCAGACCTGTAGCTAATTACTCACCTACTGAAAATGAGTAAATGTGAATTATCTCTAAAAGTATTGCAGATAGCCAATTTTTATCAAATAACTCATTCACCTACTTCTGGGAGAGCTTTCACTTGGTGAATTTTCAGAGCCGTAGCTAATTATTCACCTCCTCAAAATGAGTAAATGCTAATTATCTCTAAAAGTATTGCGGGTATCCAATTTTTATCAAATTACTCGTTCATCTACTTTTGGGAGAGCTTTCACATGGTGAAGTTCCAGACCCGTAGCTAATTACTCACCTAATCAAAATGAGTAAATGTGAATTATCTGTAAAAGTATTGCAGATATCCAATTTTTCTCAAATAACTCATTCACCTACTTTTGGGAGAGCTTTCACTTGGTGAAGTTTCACACCCGTAGTTAATTATTCACCTACTCAAAATGAGTAAATGCGAATTATCTCTACAAGTATTGCAGATAGCCAGTATTTCTGAAATAACTCATTGACATACATTTTGGAGAGCTTTCAATTAGTGAATTTTCAGATCCGTAGCTAATTACTCACCTACTCAAAATGAGTAACTGCCTATTATCACTAAAAGTATTGCAGATAGCCAATATTTCTCAAATAACTCATTCACCTACATTTTGGAGAGCTTTCACATGCTAAATTTTTTTAATGAATTTTTAAAATAATTTTTAATGCATTAAAATTCATGAAATCATGCACTAAATCAATTATAACTTGAAAAGTATTACATTTAGAGCACCTTGATAAAATATGTTATCTTTAGTACATCTAATTTATATGGCGGGAGATAAATGCATGCGTCAGAATGCTTGTTATTGAATTGTTTTGTTTTAATACTTCATCTTTACATACATTTCTTTTCCTTAGATATTATTTTCTCTACTTAAGCATTATTTGGACCTTAATATAACTGACAATGCTCTGAAAGTATCTTGAACTTTGTACTGTTATACTACTTCTGTATCTCATGGTGTTGAAAAATATTTCCCCAGGCTGTGGGGTACGGGCATTTCTGATGCTATTTTTTTTAACTTATTACCTACATCTGCTAGTAAATTATCTTTTGTTTTAATACTTTGTCTTAACATTCATTATTTCTTTCTGTACCTAACATAACTTATATAATCTCGATGTAATGCCACTTTTCTTTCTTTACATTTGATTATTGTGATATGACCTATAAATGTTCTTAACACTTTATTAGCTTACTGGCCAACGGCTGTAAGCTAATGGCATGGCCTGGCGTCGTCTTTGTTGTTGTTGTTGTTGTCGTCAACAATTTTTTCCAGCCTCTTGTCCTCAGAAACTACTGCACTGATTTCTTTGAAATTTGGTATGGAGCTTCCTTGGGTAGAGGACTATCATTTTTCCTCATTGCATGTTTTTCAACCAATCAGAGAAGGTCACATGACCAAAAACATGTTTTTCAAAAGGGTGTGCTTGTCTGGATGATAACTTAAAAAGCGCTTCACCTATTCACATGAAATTTTGCAAGTAGGTTCGTTATATACATGTCTGGAAATCAATAACTTTTCGAAGTGATCCAATACAAAATGGCGGCCTTTTTGAATTTTTGCCAAAAATGGAAAAACACAAAATTGCTTCTATCTCCTTAACCGTGCCAGATAGAGCAATTTCGTCGAAATTTTTGACCCACAGGGTATCTAAGAAATGTACTTTTGGCAATTTTCAAAAAATTTTCCCCTCTCCAAAAATGGCGGCCATTTTGAATTTTCGAATTTTTGCCAAAAATGGCGAAACACAAAATTCCTTCTATCTCCTTAACCGTGCAAAATAGAGCGATTTCGCCGAAATTTTCGATCCATAGGGTATCTAAGAAATGTACTCTTGCCAATTTTCAAAAAATTTTCCCCTTTCCAAAAATGGCGGCCATTTTGAATTTTCGAATTTTTGCCAAAAATGGAAAAACACAACATTCCTTCTATCTCCTTAACTATGCGAGATAGAGCGATTTCGTCGAAATTTTCAACCCACAGGGTATCTAAGGAATGTACTCTTGGCAATTTTCAAAAAATTTTCCCCTCCCCAAAAATGGCGGCCATTTTGAATTTTCAAATTTTTGCCTAAAATGGAAAAACACAAAATTACAGGCAAAATGTGTTCTTTTTTATTTTACATTTATTGTTGTATAAAACATATTAATTGCTGCACATTTATAGCATGAAAAAAGTATTTCGGTGGCACAAGCACAACATGCGGGTCGCCAGTAAGCAGCAGGCCTTGGCCTATTTTTTTTATCTTAAGTCGGGCTTTAGCCCAGGACAGAGATTATAAAATGCATCATGTGTGGGTGCGTGCTGGCGTGGCCTACAAGCGCCTCTTCTTAGTTCCCAAGCCAAACAACAAGTGGTGGCCATTCCTAGACCTCAGTTCTTTAAACAAGTTCCTAAAGGTCCAGACGTTCAAACTGGAAACACCAGAATCAATAAGGCTGTCACTGCAAACAGGAGAGTGGGTCTCCTCTCTAGATTTCAGCGACACCTACTTTCACATCCCTATAAGTCAGAGTTCAAAAAAGTATCTCAGGTTCCACTGTCAGAATCAGACCTTCCAATTCACAGCTCCACCTTTTGGCCTCTCCACAGCTCCCATGGAGTTCACTATAGTGATAAAGGAGGTCAGACTTGTGGCTGAAGCCCATCATATCCAGATTCATCCGTGTCTGGATGAATGGCTAATCCGGACGAAAGCAAAAACAGACCTGTTGTCAAAACACCCAGTCCTTCTTTGCCCTTTGTCAGGAGCTAGGCTGGGTTGTGACATACAACAGTCAGAGCTCAACCCCCAGCAGATCGTAGGTTACCAGTTCAACTAAGAAAACAGTTTGGTCAGGCCCACTCCAGAAAGATTGAATGCCCTTAACATCAAAATAGGGAATCTGTTGAAATGGGAAAATTACACTGAGGCAGTTCATGTCACGGATAGGCCTCCCTATTGCTACCAAAAAACAGTCTCCTTCAGGCCACTGTTTTTTTTAGTGTAGAAGTGTTATCTACATATTCAGCACAGATATACATAAAGAAATCTGCTGGAAACCTTCCCTAGTCAATTCAGCTCTGTGTTGATGATAGGGCAGTAAGCAACAAGAAGAAATGCAGGTGGCCATATGGCTAGTTTCCTCCCCACTATTAAACCTTGTGTTGATGGGGGCAGAATGACAATATAAAGAAATATTCTGGATACTCTGCTGTTTAAAAGTTAAGGAATTTTGTGTGTTTGTAAAAGGAAATATGTCAGTTCCTCCCTCATGGACTCGGCCCTGTTGTCGTTAGGGGGGTTGTGGATGGGCAGTGGATGCTACAATCTCCTGATTCTAGTATTTCCAAAATAACAATAAATAGTAATATAATTCTAATTTTTTGAAGGTTTTTTGCTCTATCATCGTTTTTTACACTAGTTTCCTGCCTCATGTACCTGGCCCTAGAGTTGGTAGTGGGGGTTGTAGACGACCAGTACTTTTGTAGAGAAATGCATTCTTTAGAAGTCAATGTCTACTGTGATACCAGTCCCTCCCTTATGGACTCGACTTTGTTGTCGGTAGTGGGGGTTGTGGACGACCAGGTCACTGTGTAAGTTTCCTGGTTAAGTGTCACGAAAGGATTTGACCGAATGATGCCATCTTCTCCAGTCAGCTGGTATAGTTTTATCAACGGAAGAGCAAGAAGTGCATTCTTCAGAATTCCACTCTACTGTGATACCAGTCCCTCCCTCATGGACCTGGCCTTTGTTGTCGGTATTGGGTTTCGTAGATGGCCAGAATACTGTACAGTTGCCTGGTTAAGTATCACGAAAGAACGCAACCACTGACATCATCTTCTCCAGCAAGCTGGTCATGTGATTCACCGACCAGCAATTCTTTCTAAATATAGCTCACCAGGGCTATCTCTGCATTTGTCAAATTATCAAATATACACAATAAAGATGTGCACTGAAGTGATGGTTGAAAAATTGTTTTCAACAACTGGTTACAGAGCCTACCGACCAAGCACCAGCTACACAGCCTTTTTATCCCAACCGGTTACAGAGTTTAGAAATTGTTTAAACAACTGGTTGGATGGGAAGTGTCTACAAAGACATTGCTTCAACCAACCAGTTACAGAGTCTACTGACTGGGTGCCAGCCACACAGTTTTCATTGAATAATTTGCTTCACCCAAGCTGCTTACCGACCTAGTCCATCCAACTTTGGGTTGATTCTAGGATATAGGGACAGGAAGTATCTGCAAGAATTCCCTTCAACAGGTGGCTCCAATCGGCTACACAGACTAATGACCTAGTGCCAGCTACACACCGGTCACAAGAACTCAAGGTCCTCAAGGGTGCCAGAGCCGACCATCCTGGTACTAGCTACACAATTGACTGGCAAAGTGTTGTTGGGTGGTTTCTTGGTTACAGAGAAATCTACTGGACCAGCCTACAGGCAAAAATAAAGGTGGATTAACCAAATTGACCCTTCCTCTCTGAAAAACATTGCTTACAGAGAAAAGTACTATCTACCGGAGCGGCTAGTATGCCTGCAGGAGATCCACAAGACAGTTAACCAACCACCTGGACCGACCTGTGGTCTGAAAAATTATAGTTACAGAGAGACACCAGGCTGCTGGCCCAGCAGATCTATTTGGGGTTGCTTAGCAAATCCCATAGACCAGCTGCTGTCTGATTCCATTGGTTACAGAGAGACAGCAGCCTACCAGACTGGCAGTGAAGCAAAAAGGGGTTCCCCTTTGCTCTATGAAAACATTGGCCTGACCCATTACCCTCTGAATACTTGGATTACAGAAAAACACCAGGCAGCCGGTCCTAGTACAACCAGCCTTTGTTAGATCTTTTCACCTACACCAGCGGCCAGACCCATCTCCCAAGAAACCCTGAGGAAGTGGGAGAGAGCGTTGAAGAAGCCCTGTTACATTGTAGTCAGTCTTCAGGGCATGACCAATGCTTACCAAGAGTGTAAGGCGCTATATAAACACAGCTGAAACTCATTAAGGTGGTCAGAGGAAAGGAAAGTCTTCCACCAACTCTGCAACACCTAGGAGCCAACATTAAACTGAATACACTGGATGCACACAGGGTGGTTCCCGTTAGCCTGGCTAGTCCCCAGGCAGTGTCCTGAAAAGAACAGAAGGTCTTGCCACACTCTGAAATCTAAGGCTAATCAGGATTATCGTCTCATTAGAGGGGTCTTGGTCACCCTTTCGAGGAACAACAGAAGCCTTTCAAGGACACTGACCGGTCTGACCAACCAGCATGTAAGCTATGGTCACTACAAAGGTTATTTACACCTCAATACCGTCCAAGGGTCAGTTTTGTCATTTTTAGAATGTATAGCCTCAGTATGTGGGATGTGACTGACCAGGGACCAAAGACAGTGTAGAATAGTGTCAGACTTTAATTACTAGGTCACTTGCTGCAGATCAATTCTCTGCCCAGGCTCACCAATGCCCCAGTAGCTGCTGCTGATCTGCCTAGATGGGCCAGATTGCACCAGTTTGGGAGGTATGAGAAGCCCTAGGGGTCAGACCCAAGGTCAGAAGAATCCTGACCACACTCGTCCCTTTCGGATCCGACCAAATTGATCAGGTCACTGACCTTCATAAGTGGCCATGTACATCCCCTGAGGAACAGATACCTGATTAAGGCATGCATGTGTTTTCAAGGAATGCGGTAGCATTGGTCAGACCTCAGAACTCATAGCCTTCTTCAGTCAACTTTCCTTGGTACCAAACCCAACAACTGGTCTATCCGCAGCACCCGTGGATATTACGGTGCTAAAGTGAATCTAATGGTCTTACACAAGGGTATAAGGACCCACCAACCTGTCTCCTAAGGTGAACTTGGAGAAATCAGAACTGAGCCCCAAACAGGTCTTCGACTTTGTAGGTTAGCAGTTTTACCTCAGATGCTGCCGTGTCTGGGTCACACCAGACCGGTGGCAGACTCTTCAACAGAGAATACTGAACTACTCTCCCAACAGGGTCCTGCAGTTCATGTCCTTGATAGGTCTGTTAACAGCCACAGAAAAGCAACTTTACCTTGGCCTCGCCATATGAGACCCATTCAGTGGCATCTCAAAAATTGCTGAAGGGTACCAGAATCACTTAAACAGGTGATCCCTATCCCCAAGTCTCTGCTTACACAGCCCTTCAATCCGACTCCTCATAGGAATCTGACAAACCTAAACCTACATGCGTTTCATCTATCAAAGAACAGGGCTTCCCTGAGGCAGTGGCAGCACAAAATGAGGCTCCTCTGATAGGATCAACCAGATCAGTCTATGAGGCAAGTGGACCATTTTTACAAAGTGGTGCCTCAGTAATCAGGTGGACTTCAGCCCCCCCCCCCCCTCCTCCTGTACCCCTCACCCAGCTTTCTTTCCAAGAACTTGTGTGTTTTCGGTTTCAGATAGTGTGGCCCCAGTGGTTATAACAGCCCTGGTCCTGACTCTGGATAAGTCACTCAGGTCTGATAGGCCCCTTTTTCTGGTCAGAGCTTTGCGCTACTATTTGGACAGGGCTTCAGACCTCAGGCAGAACAAGGAGTTGCTTTCTTGTCTCCTTTAAGAAAGGCTTTGACAAAGACATCTCTCCTGCCACTATCTCCTAATGCATCAAGCAACTGTGATCCTATGCTATGAGCTCTCTGACCAAGAGGCCCTCACCTTACACCGGGTTAAAGCCCATGAGGCGAGGGCATTCGGTGCTTCCAAGGCATTCCTATCAGGGGTCTCCTTGGAACAAATATTGTCAGCCCACCATTGGAAGTCACATAGCACCTTCATACAGGTCTGAAGGATGTGGCTTGGGTTGATTCAGAGCTCTACCATCTGGGGCTGGTAGTGACTGCTCAGCAGATCCACCAGTGGCCCATATTATTGAGGATAATAGTTATACATAGCAAAAAAAAAACAACAGAAAAAAACATGCTTCCTTTGGGAGGTTTATTTCCTGGGACTGAACTCATCTCTCTCTTCCTCTACCTCAGAGCAGGTCTGTAAAAAGGGGGGGGGCAACGTTGGTATTTCCCTGGCAACCGGGTGCTGCTAACCGACCATAGGCCTTCAGGGCTTCCTGACTCGAAGTCAATCCAGGCCTGGAAAATGTGTTTGTTAATGAGTCCCTAGTAACTTACCCGCCAAACAAGCAGTAGTAATTCAGCAATTGTCCATTGGGTACGATGTATTAACACAATAAAATTGCAAGGCCCTCCCAGCCGACCCCGCTATCAGCTTACTTGGCGTCTAAATAGGTTTAGACAACGAAAAAGATGAACTGACATCACTCTGTCTAGACAGGAAGGAAGTACGATGCGCCACCTGGCAAATGCACAGTACTGGACCGGCCTGGCCAGTGAAAACACAGGACGTCTTTTTCTGATATTTGGCGGGCCGGTCTGCGCCGACTGGATTAGCAGTTGTCTATTGGATTTGGTATTGACTTATAAAACTTTAATTTACCTATTAAATTTTCAAATTATTACACATTATCTGTTAACACCAGGTGTGCTGGCACCACAGAGAAATACTTAAATGTACCCGTCTTTAACCCTCATAATCACATGTCCAAGACTCATTTTGATAGATCCTTTGCTAATGATAGACCCAGGCTATGGAATGGTATCCCACTTTCTGTACAATCTGCCCCCATACTGGCATCTTTTAGGCGAGATCTTAAGGCTCACCTGTTTCATGAAGCCTATCCTGCTTAGCACCTTCTCCTCTGGTTGCGCAAACACTTTCTGATGCCAAGTCTTTTGTGTCCACAGACTTACAATATTCTCTTTATCGCAGGATTTACTGCACCTTAGAATTTGATTTAGATCAAAGCCAGGCGCTTAAAAAGTTTGTATATTATTATTATTTTAGCTTATAAGGTAAGGGTGAGAACCTTAGGATTCCTTAAAACATTTAACCTTCAAAATCGTCTTCCTATTGGCTCTGATATCAGGAAAACATAGAAGTGAAATCCATGCCTGGGTGAATCAAAACATTCCCTATCGAGAAGAATGGTCTCAAGTTCCCTTTACCTTTTGCCCAGTTTCCTTTCTAAGAACCAACTGGCTCAGACGGAAAAATTATAAGGATTGTGGGAACATTTTTCCACATGCTTAAATTTGACCTTTATCAAGACCACATGATCAAAGAAAAAATTTTTTGGTACACCTGCCCATCATCACCACTCGGCAAAATCTACTAACCACAGAGGCTAGTAATTTTATACACTTGTTGACACAATCAAAAATGCAAGCTGATGAGATTTTGGCAGTGATTCGATGAAAATTGACCAATTTAGAGCACTTTTTCTCAAAGGTACCAACCAAAAAGCATGTGAACCCCCATTATCTTCTTAAGTATTGCACTTAGAGCCATAAAATATATTGGAAGGTAGTAAGAAACCATATGTGGACAGTCTAGAAAGAAAGTCTAATTTCCCCCCCTCTGTAAGTACATCAGTTGCAACATACATTTATTTTTACAATGTTTATCTTGTTCTATCAAATTACAGGGGCCGGTTTCACGAAGCCTCCTTAAGATAAAGGTCACCTTAAATTCTTGGATTTCCTTGATTTTCTCCCTCCTTTAAAAAATCTCAGTTTCACAAAGCCTCCTTCCTTAAAGGAGACCTTGAAAACTCCCTTGAATTTCAAGGAAGATAAGGACCTACCTTAGATTTAAGGAAGTGTCCTTCAAGGAATGTTTATTGTGTCACCAGCATTTATGCTGAGTGGCATATAGGGATCGCTTTGTCATCCAATTTTGTGGCCTCGTCGTCGTCTATCGTCACACTTTGTATTCCGGACAGTATCTTAAAAATGGCTTGTCAGATTTAATTCAAATTTGGTATGTGGATGTAACTGGTCCTGGGGGTGTGCTGTATAGTTTTGTGACCTTAAACTCCCACTAGTAAAATACTTAAACTCAATTTAAGTTTTTTCGTTTCCGGACAATATCTCAAAAATGGCTTGATGGATTCAATTCAAATTTGCCATGTGGTTGTAACTAGTTTTGAAGGTGTGCCCTATTTTAAGGTGACCTTAAACTCCCTTATATAAAAAATTTATGTCCAGTTTACGTTTTTTCTTTCTCCATGGAGTATACTGAAAGTAACTTCAGAAATTTGATTCAACTTTTGGAATTATATATAACTGGCCATAGGTAACTGCCACACAATAAGGTGACCTTAAACTCCCATTAATAACAGAATTATTTCACTTTAAGTTTGCTAACTTTTGAACAATATTTCAAATATTGTGCAATTCTAGCCGTTTCAGTTGTGGATGTAACAAACCTTGAACAAAACTTTCAAGAAAAGATTACCTTAAACTTGCTAACATACAGCAGTGCAAACAAACTTTGAGTTTAAGGTTGGGGCAATATTTTTGGTGTTTAGAAGATATTTTATATGCTAATTAGGACTTTTTACATCAATATTCATCATGTACATATATATCCACCAAAAATGGTCTCTTTTGTAAGGTTATAGTAAGTTGCTGATATTTTATAAACTAATGAGTTTAAGGTTGCATTATTTTGTGTCACAAACAGCTTTGATGGAAGACATACATGGTCAGAGTAGTCTTCACACTTACTTTCCAGAGAGTATCTCAAAAATGTCTTGATGAATTAAATTCCAATTTGGCATATTGATGAAACTTTTCCTCAAGGTGTGCCCTATTTAAGGTGACCTTAAACTCACAGTAGTAAGATTCTTATATTGATTTGAAGGTTTTTTGTTTCCGGACGGTATCTCAAAAATTTGTTGAATTCAATTCAAATTTGGCATGTGCTTGTAACTGGTTTTCGAGGTGTGCCCTACTTTAAGGTGACCTTAAACTCTCATGTATTAAAAGGTTATATTGAGTTTACATTATTTTTTATACTGGTAACAACTTGAGAAATTTCATTCAAATTTTGCATGTATATGTAACTGGTCACAGGTAAGTGCATTTCAATAAGGTGACCTTAAACTCCCAGTAATAACCAAATTATATTCACTTTAAGTGTGGCAATTTTTAAACAGTATTTCAAACACTGCAATTCTAAGCATCTTTCAAGTTGTGGATGTAACAAACCGTGAACAAAACCTACAGGAAAAGATTCCCTTAAACTCTCTCTCATCTGCAAACTAACTCTTTGAGTTTAAGGTTGGGACAATTTTGGGGTTTTTAAAAGATATTTGATGTGCTAATTAAGACTTTATTCTTTGATATTCATCATACATATCTGTTTACACCAAAAAAGTTCTTTTGTAAGGTTATAGTAAATTCCTGATATTTCATAAACTTATGAGTTTAAGGTTGCATTTCTTTTGTGTCACTAGCAGCTATGTTTGAGGACAAGTATGGTCAGTGCATGTAACTGGTTCTCAAGGTGTGCCCCATTTTAAGGTAACCTTAAACTCCCAGTAGTAACATACTTATATTGAGGTTAAGGTTATTCATTTCCAGACAGTATCTCAAAAATGGGTTGATGGATTCAAATTCAAATTTGCCATGTGGTTGTAACTGGGTTTCAAGGTGTGCCCTATTTTAAGGTGACCTTAAACTCATACATATTAAAAAGCTATTTGTTAAGTTTACATTTTTTATTTTTCCATAGATTACACTGAAAATAAATTAAGAAATTTCATCCAAATTTTGCCTTGTATATGTAACTGGCCATAGATAAGTGTCATACATTAAGGTGACCTTAAACTACCAGTAATAACAGAATTATATTCACTTTAAGTTTGACAATTTTTAAACAGTATTTCAAATACTGTGCAATTCTATGCATGTTTCAGTTGTGGATGTAACAAACCTTGAACAGAACCTTCAGGAAAATATTACCTTAAACTCCTTACCTTAAACTAACATTGACTCTAAGGTTAGGACAATTGTTTTGGTGTTTGGAAGATATTTGATGTGCTGAGATTTTTTCATCGATATTCATCATGTACATATATTTAGACCAAAAAATAAGTCTCCTTTGTAAGGTTACAATAAATTGCTGATATTTTAGAAACTTATGAGTTTAAGGTTGTAACAGTTTGGTGTCACTCAGCTATGCTGGATCACCTATAGGACCAGCATCGTCATCACACTTTGTTTCTGGAAAATATGTCAAAAATTGCAAGTAGGATGAAATTCAAATTTGGCATGTGGGTGTTGCCAGTCATCGACATGTACCCTATTTTACGATGACCTTAAACTCCCATTTATAACACATTTATATTGAATTTTACTTTTGCGATTTGTGGGCAATAGCTTAAAGATGGCTTCACGGATTCAAAACAAATTTGGTACGTGGATGTAACTGGTCAGGGTGTGGCCCACTTTAAGGTGACCTTAAACTCCTAGTGATAATATAACTATATTGAATTTAAGTTTTTCAATTTCTGGAGAGTATTTCAATTCTGCATGACAGATTTAATTTAAATTTGGTATGTTGATGTATCTAGTCCTGAAGGTGTGCCCTATTTTAAGGTGACCTTAATCTCCCATGTGTAAAAGAATGTTACTGAGCTCAACTTTTTCTATGATTCCACAAAGTATACCAAAATGGCATGACATATTTGATCTATATTTTACAGGTACATGTAACTGATGTTGCAGAAATGCCCTGAGACTACATTGAGGTGACCTTTAACTCTCAGTAATGGCATAATTAAGCGTCCCACAAGGGACACTTGTTTGTGTATGGGAGACCTTCAGGCTCCGCCGGCTCCGCATTTTGTTTTCCTTATAACTCTGTCACCGTTGGGCGGATTCTTTTCAAATTTGGCAGGTTTATGCAGTAGCCTTGGGGATTTTTTTTGAATATGCTGCAGTGACATTTCAACCAATCAGAGAGGTCACATGACCAAAAATGTCTTTTTTCGATGGGGAAGCTTGTCCGGATGATAACTTGAAAGGGATTTTATCAATTCACCTGAAACTTGGCAAATACATTCATTCTATTAAAATCTGGAAATCATTGGATTTTGGCATTGATTGGTTAAAAAATGGCCGAGTAATTAATGATTAATTAATCATTATGAATTTTCCAAATAAGGAAAACACCAAAATGCTTATAACTCGAAAACCGTGCTAGATAGAGCGATTTCGACAAAATTTTTGACCCACAGGGTATCTCTGCAGAGTAGCTATCCCAATTTTGAAAAAAAAATTTGTCTCGCCAAAAATGGCGGCCATTTTGAATTTTCGAATTTTTCGCAAAAATTGCAAAACATAAAAATGCTTATATCTCGAAAACCGTGCTAGATAGAGCGTTTTAGACGAAATTTTTGACCCACAGGGTGTCTCTGCAGAGTAGCCATGCCAATTTTCAAAAAAAATTTGACTCACCAAAAATGGCAGCCATTTTGAATTTTCGAATTGTTCACAAAAATTGCAAAACATAAAAATGCTTATATCTCGTAAACCGTGCTAGATAGAGCGTTTTAGACGAAATTTTTGACCCACAGGGTGTCTCTGCAGAGTAGCCATGCCAATTTTCAAAAAAAATTTGACTCACCAAAAATGGCGGCCATTTTGAATTTTCGAATTTTACACAAAAATTGCAAAACACAAAAATGCTAATATCTCGAAAACTGTGCTAGATGGCGAATTATCTCTTAAAAGTATTGCAGCCAATTTTTCTCAAATAATTCATTCGCCTACTTTTGGAAGAGCTTTCACTCCGTGAAGTTTCAGACCCATAGCTAATTATTCACCTACTCAAAATGAGTAAATGCTAATTATCTCTAAAAGTATTGCGGATACCCAATTTTTCTCAAATAACTCATTCATCTACTTGTGGGAGAGCTTTCACATGGTGAAGTTTCAGACCCATAGCTAATTACTCACCTACTCAAAATGAGTAAATGCGAATTATCTCTAAAAGTATTGCGGATAGCCAATTTTTCTCAAATAACTCCTTCACCTACTTTTGGGAGAGCTTTCACTTGGTGAAGTTTCAGACCCATAGCTAATTATTCACCTACTCAAAAGGAGTAAATGCGAATTATCTGTAAAAGTATTGCGGATACCCAATTTTTATCAAATACTCATTCATCTACTTGTGGGAGAGCTTTCACATGGTGAAGTTTCAGACCCGTAGCTAATTACTCACCTACTCAAAATGAGTAAATGCGAATTATCTCTAAAAGTATTGCAGATAGCCAATTTTTCTCAAATAACTCCTTCACCTACTTTTGGGAGAGCTTTCACTTGGTGAAGTTTCAGACCCATAGCTAATTATTCACCTACTCAAAAGGAGTAAATGCGAATTATCTGTAAAAGTATTGCAGATAGCCAATTTTTCTCAAATAACTCATTCACCTACTTTTGGAAGAGCTTTCACACACGAAAATGAAAAATTGTGAATATCTCGGGAAAAGCTATTTCTTCTCCTTTAATGCTCGGCGGGAGATACACACCGCGGCAGTGGTCTTGTCAAAAATTTTTGTCTCCCCAAAAATGGTGGCCATTTTGAATTTTCAAAGTTTTTGCAAAACACAAAAATGCTTATATCTCGAAAACCGTGCTAGATGGAGCGAACTCAACAAAATTTTTGACCTGCTGGGTATCTCTGCAGAGTACCCATGCCAATTTTCAAAATATTTTTGTCTCGCCAAATATAGCGGACATTTTGAATTTTCGAATTTTTTGCAAAACACAAAAATGCTTATATCTTGAAAACCGTGCTAGATAGAGCAGACTGCGCTGACTTTGGTTGCCACAACAGTATAAGGCTAGAAACGAAGTATTTTCTTAATACTTTAGCACTCACCTTTATATCCTTTTCGGGACGCTTTGTTTTTGCTATGCAAAAACATTATCTTTTTTTTTTTACGAGCGATCCTCTAGTTATCTCTAGAAGTATTGCAGATAGCCAATTTTTCTCAAATAACTCATTCATCTACTTTTGGGAGAGCTTTCACTTGGTGAAGTCTCAGACCCGTAGCTAATTATTCACCTACTCAAAATGAGTAAATGCTAATTACCTGTAAAAGTATTGCAGATACCCAATTTTTATCAAATAACTTATTCATCTACTTTTGGGAGAGCTTTCACATGGTGAAGTTCTAGACCCGTAGGTAATTACTCACTCACCTACTTTTGGGAGAGCTTTCATTCGGTGAAGTTTCAAACCTGTAGCTAATTACTCACCTACTCAAAATGAGTAAATGCTAATTATCTCTAAAAGTATTGCGGATACCCAATTTTTATCAAATAACTCATTCATCTACTTGTGGGAGAGCTATCACATGGTGAAGTTTCAGACCCGTAGATAATTACTCGCCTACTCAAAATGAGTAAATGCTAATTATCTCTAAAAGTATTGGAGATAGCCAATTTTTCTCAAATAACTCATTCACCTACTTTTGGGAGAGCTTTCACTTGAAGTTTCAGACCCATAGCTAATTACTCACCTACTCAAAATGAGTAAATGCGAATTATCTCTAAAGTATTGCAGATACCCAATTTTTCTCAAATAACTCATTCATCTACTTGTGGGAGTAAATGTGAATTATCTCTTAAAAGTATTGCAGATAGCCAATTTTTCTCAAATAACTCATTCACCTACGTTTGGAAGAGCTTTCACACACGAAAATGAAAAATTGTGAATATCTCGGGGAAAGCTATTTTTTCTCCTTTAATGCTCGGCGGGAGATACACACCGCGGCAGTGGTCTTGTTTTCAAAAATTTTTGTCTCACCAAAAATGGTGGCCATTTTGAATTTTCAAAGTTTTTGCAAAACACAAAAATGCTTATATCTCGAAAACTGTGCTAGATGGAGCGAACTCAACAAAATTTTTGACCTGCTGGATATCTCTGCAGAGTACCCATGCCAATTTTCAAAATATTTTTGTCTCGCCAAATATAGCGGCCATTTTGAATTTTTGAATTTTTTTCAAAAATTGCAAAACACAAAAATGCTTATATCTTGAAAACCGTGCTAGATAGAGCAGACTGCGCTGACTTTGGTTGCCACAACACTATAAGGCTAGAAACGGAACATTTTCTTAATGCTTTAGCACTCACCTTTATATCCTTTTCGGGACGCTTTGTTTTTGCTATGCAAAAACATTATCTTTTTTTTTTGCGAGCGATCCTCTAGTTATAATTACTTTTCTTTTAAAATTTTGGATAATATCTTAAATTATGTGCAATAGATTTTAAGCACATTTAAATTTTGGCTATACGTAACCTTGAACACAGTCTACATGGTTAACATGACCTTAAACTCTTAACATTTGCATTGACTTACATTCAGTTTAAGGTTAGGACAAATTTCTGTGATGTTTTGGCAATATTAAAGTGATAGTTTAGAGTTTTTCATTTAAATTAAACATGTACATGTGTCCAGACCAAAACAGGATCTTTATTGTAATGTTACCATAAAAACCTGAAAGTTAAAAAAGTAAGTTTAAAGTTACAACTTATTTTAATTATTATCTCCATCCTGCTGGACGTGGATATTATTTTTATTTTCCATCTGAATCACCCTTCATTGCTGCTCATTTACAGGTACAGTATTTTATGTGTCTCAGCTAAATTTGGTGTGGAAGTTTAATGGCATGAGAGTTTGTGTGTGATTGCTTTCTTGGCAATATCTGGCAACAAGTGTTGCCGTGGCAACACTTTTTCATGTTTCTTGGGCTTTAATATCTTTTGGGGAGTTCTTAGCATTCCAAACCCCTGCATGGATTGGAGCTGATTAGTTTTATAACGATAACTGGCAACAGGTGTTGCCATGGCAACACTTATTTCTGTTTCTTGGACTTATAAATATTTTATGGGTTCTTTGCTTTCCATACCCCTGCACAGACTGGAACTGATTATTTTATTGCGTTAATACATCCTATCCAATGGACAATTGCTTTACCGGTCGGCGCGACCGGTCCCGCCAAACGCCAGAAAAAGACGTCCTGTATATACTACCGGCAGGACCGGTCACAGAGTGTGCATTCGCCAGGTGGCGCATCGTACTTCATTTCCTGTTTACCTATTGACGTCATAGCATCTTTTTCGTTTGGCGCGAAAGAGTGTGCAAAAGATTTTCTTCAGAGATACGTTTTTGAAGTTTTACAACGAACTCTTCCAAGTTTCTTGTTTTTTATTAGTACGGAGTAATTCTACAACGTTACTGATCATTATGTCGTCTCCTGGACAGAAACGAGGTTCTTGCGGGCACGTTATGGCCCTTTTCGACAACCATAAGAAATGCGCGCGTTGTCGTGACAAGGGGGTGGGAGACGACCCGTGTGTGAAGAAGTTGCCTTGTAGTATCTGTAAGGCGTTTACGCCTGCTCAGATTCACCAGTTAGCAACCCCCACCTATAAGGAACGGAAAGAACGCTCTAGCCAGAAGAAATCTGAAGAATTGACAAGTACGTCTCCCAAGCTTGTTGATCCGTCTGAGGTTTCACTGCTGGGTCCAGTCAACTCAGGGACGCAGTCTCCTGTTGATTCTACACCCAAGCAGAAGAAGAAGCGTTCTGATGGCTCCCCAAGGTCTAGTAAACGAAAGCACAGCAGTAAGCCCACTTCAGATGACCTCAAGTCCCTTGATGACAAGTGGAGTGAGAGATTTTCCCGTCTGGAAGCAATGCTGGTTAACCAGTCATTTGCTGTCCCTGTGAGACCGGTGAATTCTGCTTCTGTGGTGCCCAGAGAACACCCCTTCTTTGATCCGGGTGCTTCTACAAGTGTTATGTTTTCTGAGGGCACTAGTGACGTTGCTACGCAGTTGACGGCTACCCAACCTCCGCTGGGGGTTCCCGGTACACAAGCTGTGAAGGAAGTGACTAAGAGTGCTACCCACCCTGTTCAGGGCCCCGGTACCTCTGAGACTGTTGCCACCCAACCTTTACTGGTTCCCGGTGCAGGGACTGCCACCCAGCCTCCACAGGCTCCCGGTGCGGGTCCTGAGGTTCTGCCTTCCGGTTATGAAACTACGCTGTCTAACCAGTCGCCTCCCATTGGCCAGAATTCTGAGGTTGCTAGGGAATCTGACAGTGAGGCTGAGGTGGATGCGGAACCGGCTTCACCGGCTAGTGTTCACTACCAGGGTGATGTACCGGAATCTAACACTGACCAGGATCTTTCTGAAGATGCTAATTACCGGGAAACATTGAGAGGGGTGAGGAGTTTCATGGGCTGGCATCAAATCCCGGATTATGACACCTCAGCTGCATCTATGGATGACAATCCCTTTGCCGGTTCTAGAGTGAAGACTACCGGTAAAGTGTCAGTAAAATTGCCGGTGGATGAATGGCTTTGTAAAAAGCTGGAGAAACTAAATATAACTATTGCTGAAGGTTATCCTTCCAGGAATACAGAAACCAGTGGTCTGCTGCGTGACCAATTTGTCAAGACACCCCGTACTTCCAAGTGGTACGACATGCAAGCTGTTAAGAAGGATACGTCTAACCAGGCTGTTGGTGACTGGTCTCCGGAACCGGCAAAGCTTAACAGTATGTTTTCTAGAGTTGCAAGGCGCAGTTTACCTTCTGCCCCAGCTTCCAGGACCTTCAGCCAGGACACCCTTAGAAGGTGGGAGAGGTCATTCAGAGAACAATCAGTGATGTGTAATCACGCTGCTGGCCTCTCTAGATGCCTCACCAAAGTACAGGACTCCATGGTCACCCAGTTAAAGTCCCTGAGGTTCGATTCCTCAAAGGGCAAAAGTGCTGAGAAACAACAACAAGCTGTTGAAGAACTGGAATATCTGGTTACGTTTAACCGGTCAATTTCACAGGCTATGCAGCGTACCATGCAGGATTTATCAGAGGGAGTCTTTATCAGCATGGCTAATCTCACCCTGGCCCGTCGGGACAGTTATTTAGAGTTCATAAGGGGTGGCATTAAACCGGACACCTTGTCTGCCTTACGTACGTCTCCAGTTCACCAACTATCACTCTTCCCGGACAGCTTACTGGTCAAAGCTGAAGAGGAAATCTTACGTAGTGAAGAGAGGCGTTCTGCTGGTACCACACCAAGGAAACCTGGACGTTTTCATCCATACGTCTCCTCCAATCGAACCCCTCACCAGCCGGACCGGAAGCCCACTACTCCGGCATGGAAGCAGATTAGAGACCGGCAAACTGCTCAGAAAGGGGGTGGTAAAGCCTCAAACTTCAGCCAGAAGCCGGCCAGAGGTTTTAAAAAGCATAAATGACAATCACTGTTTTGCAAATGTGGTTGGATTGGTGAACTCTGTAAATGTATCCGACAAGATGGAGGGCTTGAACCCACCACCACCAGTGACAAACAAGAGCGAGACTGTGTTTCCACATGTAAACTCTTTTGTTGCAAGTGTTCCTTTTGTCAGCGGGTCACCGCAAAAGAAAGGTGTAAATCCCGTTTATTGTCAATCTATCAGAGAAATAAACCATGTGAAAGATGTTTCCTGTGTAGATCACTTGAGTTTTGTAAATATTGTCACAAATGTCCAAACTGTTGTCACAAATCTTCCTGTAGGGGCAAGACTTCAGCAGTTTTGGAAAAAGTGGGAAACTCTGGGTGCGAGTCCAAAAGTTATCAGAATACTGAGAGAGGGCTACACCCTTCCCTTCCGGTTCAGACCCAACCTAACCAGGTCACCAATGGTCATCAGCAAATATGTAAACCCCCAAAGACAGGCCTTCCTTTTGGAGGCACTGACTCAGCTAACAAACAAGAATGCAGTAGAACCGGTAACAAATCAGACCTCCCTAGGGTTTTACAACCGGCTGTTTTTGGTTCCCAAACCCAACAACCGGTGGAGACCTATCTTGGACCTGAGCACTTTGAACACCTTTTTAAACACAGAGTCGTTCAAGATGGAGACCCCAGAGACAATAAGAACCTCCCTACAGGCAGGGGAGTGGGTCACATCCATAGACTTCAAAGACGCTTACTTCCACATTCCAATTCACAGTCAGTCAAGGAAGTACATGCGTTTTCACATTCAGGGCCACTCCTACCAGTTCAAGGCCCTGCCCTTTGGTCTTTCCACAGCACCCATGGAGTTCACAGTGGTGGCCAAAGAGGTCAAGCTCATGGCCTTACAACAGGGTATAAGAATCCACCAGTACCTAGACGACTGGCTGGTGAGGGCCTCTACCCTCCACACCTGTCTCCAGCATACTCAAACCCTGGTCACTCTTTGTCAGGAACTAGGGTGGCTGGTGAACAAGGAAAAGTCAGAACTGGCACCCAAACAGGTCTTCAACTTCGTAGGTTACCAGTTCGACCTGAAAGAGGGCAAGGTCAGACCAACAGAAGACCGTTGGCAGGCCTTGACAGACAAAATCAGATCAATGATGTCGGATCCGGTTTGTCCGGTCCGGAAATTCATGTCCCTCATAGGTCTCCTCACAGCAACAGAAAAACAAGTCCACTTAGGGCGACTCCACATGAGACCCATACAGTGGCACTTGAAAAACAATTGGAGGGTCCCAGAGTCACTGGAAAAGGTGATACCGGTCCCCAAGTCCCTCCACCCTCATCTAAGGTGGTGGCTGTAGGAAGGCAATGTGCTACTAGGTCAACCATTACACCCTCTAAAACATGCTCTGCAGATCTTTACAGACGCATCAAACGAAGGGTGGGCGCTCACTTGGACGACCATACTGCAAGGGGAACCTGGTCCCTTCCAGAAAACAAGTTGCACATAAACCACTTAGAGCTAAAAGCAGTTTTTCTAGCTCTAAAGGAGTTTCGAACCCTGGTCTGCAACAAGACTGTGTTGATAGCTACAGACAACACAACAGTGGTTGCCTATATCAACAAAGAAGGGGGGATGAAGTCGGGGTCACTGTGTGCCCTACTGTGGAGAATCCTGTCCTGGTGCACCAGACAACAGGTAACCCTCAGGGCACGTCACATCCCCGGCCGGCTGAACGTGATAGCAGACAAGCTATCCAGACTTGGCCAGACCATTCAAACAGAGTGGTCACTTCATCCAGCAGTATTCCAAGCTGTATGCGCAAGGTGGCACCAGCCAAAAGTGGACCTGTTTGCCACCAGGTTCAACAACAAACTACCTCAGTTTGTGTCACCGGTGCCAGATCCCCAGGCTTGGGCAGTGGATGCACTCAGTCTCTCCTGGGAGTACCTGGACCCATACGCCTTCCCACCGGCAGCCATCTTGGGCAAAGTGGTGGAGAAGCTCCAGGACTACCCCTGCAACAGAATAATCCTGATTGCCCCAGGGTGGCCCAACATGCCCTGGTTTTGGGACCTGGTAGCAATGTCAAGCCAGATCCCACTCTGTCTGCCCAGCATACCAAACCAGCCATTCAACCAGGTCCTTCACAGGAACCTGTCGAATCTGAACCTACATGCCTGGCTCCTAGAGCCTCAGCAATCAAGGAGCAAGGCTTCTCTGAGGCAGTGGCAGCACGAATTGAGGCTCCTCAAAGAAGATCAACCAGATCTGTCTATGAGGCAAAGTGGACCATTTTTACAAAGTGGTGCCTCAGTAATCAGGTGGACTTCAGGGCACCACCTTTGAAGGCCATTGCTGACTTCCTCCTGCACTTGTTCCAGGACAAGAAGTTACAACCAGGCACTATTGATGGCTACAGATCAGCCATTGCTGACAAACTGGGCAATTCCACCATTAATGTCAGCAAAGATGAGAATCTCACTCGTCTCCTGGATAGTTTCCATAGAGACAGACCTAAGGGCAGGAGGGGCATCCCCTCCTGGAACCTTTCACTGGTTTTACATCAGCTCACGAAGGCTCCTTTTGAACCCCTGAAAGAGTCCTCCTTGAAACATTTAACTTTCAAGACTGTTTTCCTGCTGGCTTTGGGTTCAGGTAAACGCAGGAGTGAGATCCATGCTTGGTTACATAAGAACATCAGACACCAGTCAGACTGGTCTAAGGTGTCTTTGTACCCCTCACCCAGCTTCCTATCCAAGAATCAGCTGGCTAAGGAAGGTCCAGATAGTGTGGCACCAGTGGTCATCCCAGCCCTGGCACCATCTCTGGATAGGTCACTCAAGGGTGACAGGTCCCTATGTCCAGTTAGAGCCCTGCGTTACTACTTGGACAGGACTGCAGACCTCAGGCAGAATAAGGAGTTAGTCTTTGTCTCCTTCAAGAAGGGTTTTGATAAAGACATCTCGCCTGCCACCATCTCCTCATGGATCAAACAGACTGTGGTTCTGTGCTATGAGCTCTCTGACCAGGAGGCCCTCACCTTACATCAGGTTAAAGCCCATGATGTTAGGGCCTTTGCTGCTTCTAAGGCTTTCCAATCAGGGATCTCCTTAGATCAGATCTTGTCAGCCTGCCACTGGAAATCTCACAACACCTTCACCCAATTCTATTTGAAGGATGTTGCCTGGGCTGACTCAGAGCTTTTCCATCTGGGATCTGTAGTGGCTGCCCAGCAGCTGCACCACCAGGCCCAGAAGTGAGGAGATGTTGTATATATGTAAATATGTACATATTGTAAAGATGCTAGATATGTACATAATGTAAATATGTTGAATGTACATATATGTTCAAAAAAAAAAAAAAAAAAAAAAAAAAAAAACTGTGACTTGCTTCCTTTGGGAAGTTTATTTCTTCTGGGACTGAACTCAGCCCCTCTCTCTCTCTATCTTTCCAACTCAGACCAACTCTGAAAGGAAAGAAAAAGGGGGGGGGGCAACGTCGGTAGGCTCCCGGTTAACCGGTGAGTTAGTGACCGACCCTGACCTTTCAGGGTTCTCTGACCCTAGGTCAAATGGGCCTGTTAAAAATTGTTGTTATGAGTTCACATAAGTCCCTAGCTGCTTACCCGCCTACCAAGCGGTAGTTATTCAGCAATTGTCCATTGGATAGGATGTATTAACGCAATAAAATTGCAAATTTAATAAGTAAATTAAATTTTTTATAAGGTAATACCCTATCCAATGGACAGGCAATGCCCACCCAACCGGCCCCGCTATCAGCTTACTAGGGGTCTTACTAGGATTAGACACGAAAAAGATGCTATGACGTCAATAGGTAAACAGGAAATGAAGTACGATGCGCCACCTGGCGAATGCACACTCTGTGACCGGTCCTGCCGGTAGTATATACAGGACGTCTTTTTCTGGCGTTTGGCGGGACCGGTCGCGCCGACCGGTAAAGCAATTGTCCATTGGATAGGGTATTAACTTATAAAAATTTAATTTACTTATTAAATTTGCAAGTTTTTCGGCAAACCTGGCAACAAGTGTTGCCATGGCAACACTTTTTTATGTTTCTTGAACTTGTAAATATTTTTATGGGTTCTTTGCTTTCCATACCCCTGCACAGACTGCAGCTGATTAGTTTTTCGGCAACACCTGGTAACAAGTGTTGCCATGGCAACACTTTTTTCTGTTTCTTGGGCTTATAAATATTTTATGGGTTCTTTGCTTTCCATACCCCTGCACAGACTGGGGCAGATAAGTTTTTCGGCAAACCTGGCAACAAGTGTTGCCATGGCAACACTTTTTTTCTGTTTCTTTGACTTTTATTCCTGTGGATTTTTTGCATTCCAAACCCCTGCAAGGATAGGAGCTGGTTAGCTTCTTCAGCAATATCAGGTAGCTAGTGTTGCCATGGAAACAGTTTTTTTCTGTTTCTCCGTTATGCATATAAAAAGTCCTGAAGTAACCTGTATGGTAAAGTGACCTAACACTCCACAAGATTAGACAATGCTCGTTTGCTGTCCCACAAAATGGTGGACAAATAGCTGTCCTACTTTCCTCAATGAAGAGCCGAGGCAGACAAGACATGACCCATCTTGTACAATGCATTTACATGTATTATGACTAGCTGAGCATGCTTTACTAGTGGATTATCAGTGCAGAATTGATAGACAATGATCTTGCTTGTTTGCTCTCCCACAAAATGGCGGACAAATATAAGCCCTTCTTTCCTCTATGAAGAGAGGAGTTGAACAAATAGAAGTCCTTCTTGGCTCCATGAAGAGGGGAAGCAGACAAGACAGGATATCTTGCACAATGCATTAATTTGTCATATGACTAGCAGTTTAAGTTATATTTTTCAACAAGGTGGGGCTTCACCATGACTCAGTCCTTCTGAAAGATGGTCTGGATTTGCAAAAATGCTGCACGTCAACTATTTTTGTATACCTGGCATAAGTTATGTCCTTTCGAATTTCATCCGCTTCAGTCTTTAACCAAAGCTGGTGACACAGTACAATTCTGTTGAATTCTTGTTAACTTTAATGAACATTTTAAGGTGAATCCACCTAAATGTATAGAACTTGAAACATTATTGTCAAACCTATATCCACAAACAATGTTTTGCTGTTTATTTTATACAATTTGGTTGTTTAATTCTTGAAAAATTGATGTTCAAACTTTTGAAGTGAGAAACATATTCACAGAGTTTCCTTGAACATAAAAGGCCCCTCTCTGACTTTGGGTGAAAAATTGTCATGTGACCTACTGTATTAATTTGCAAAATATAATCACAACCAATCTGCATTTTACAAAAATTTTATTAAAATATAGTAAAATATAGATTTACTGACTTTACTGATCTTTAACAGTGTTACAATAAGGACATTGCCTCCATAAGGTAATTTAGGTACAAAATAAGTGCACAAGTACACATGTACTTGCAGTGAAAGAAAAACATTGGTGTGGTTATAGGTATTGGAAACAACTCCCAAAAGAAATAAAAATGCAAATAATGTATCTGAAAATTAAAATGTACCTAATGTACCAAGTTTAAAATAGTTAAAATGCTAAAATGCAATTTACTCTCTTAATATTTAAAATAAATTGTGTGAAGGTTATATAAGTAATGGATTCCAAGCAGTGTGGTTATACAGGGAATTGCCCTTCCTTTGTAATGGATTTCAAGCAGTGTGGTTATACAGGGAATCACCCTTCCTTTGTTTTAAGGAAAATCTTTGGTAAGGTGGAATAAAGGAGGCTTTGTGAAACAGGATTTAAGGGAAGCCTTTCCAAAGGTTAGAAATCCCCCTTCCTTTACTTTATGGAAGGAAAAAACAACTAAAGTCTCAACAGTGTCGGAATCATTTTGAATCATATTGAGAGTCACAACAGTGTCACTTTTCAAAGAATTATCAGGTCTTAACTGTGTCAGAACCACTATTTATTATCCACTGCGTGCCGTATTTGACCCATATAGGGTGATATAGGGATGGGGGATGTATTTTTTTGTATACAACGGCGCCTCCATGCCATGGATAATGGGTGTAAACAACTTCCGTTTTTCACCAATATCTCAGAAACTATGTAATCTACAAATATATGTATTATATATCATTAGAAAGGTCTTCTCACAGCACTTCTACTCATGTTTGTTGCATAGAAATCCATGCAAAAAATGACCCAGATATTACAAGTTAAAGATTGAAGTTTTTGTTTTCACTGTTGGCCATGCTTTTTAACAGCCTGAATCAGATTCTCTCATTAAATATTCATTTTATTTAACTCATAAACCATACAAAATGTTGGATAATAAAAGTAAAACATCCCTCACTGGACATATGCAGAAAAAATATATCACTCATGAAGATCAACAATATAATATTCGTGCTATGCACTTGTATAATATTGTTATCTTCATTTGTGATATATTTTTTCTGTACATGTCATTCAGGAAGTTTTCCTGTTGAACAAGAGTCTTAACTTCTTTTTTATTGCATTGCTATAGCTTACCATGTGGAACTGAATGCCATCTCGGGAGGCCGCAGGCAGGATGACGTTGAGGCATTTTCAGGCTCTCATGAAGACCTTGAAAGTGCTACTGCACAGCTATATTCCTCTCCTCCACGCCCATAACCCCTGCGCTTTGAAACATTATCTCTGAAACATTATTCTGAAGCGGGGGTGGATCAGATCTCCACTTCAGATCCGAAGCCTGGTCCAAGCAAACATCCAGATGACTTGCCTTTATACCCGAACATTCAACCAAACATCCGAACACACAGATGAGCCCATGGATACAGAGTCCTGTGGGCCTGCTCTACCACCACAGTTCGGTCAAAGGTTGCTGTCCGAGATCAGATCCGAACAAACCGAGCGTATTTGTTCGCCTAAGCCAAAGAAACACTCAGATAAGAGAAAACATAAGATTTGGGCCAAATATGTGTCTTGATCTTCTTCCTCAGAAGAATCTGAGGCCTCTGTGCAAGTCAAAAATCTTCTAAGCCCAATGGGGCTTCTTCTGATCAAGACAAACAACAAACAGACCCAGATCCTGTTTTTTATAGGGAGTAGGTATGTCTGACTTGCCCTCACAATATGCAGAGGACATAGAAACTATTAGGCAGATTTTAAATCTCCGTGACCCCAGGGACACTATGCCAAGGTCCTCTACCACTATCTGGGCTCTGGATGATGAAAAAGGCCAACAGGAGCTTAGGCCAAGGGGCACTTCAGCTATGCTCCCACTCAGTCCTTTGAGTAAATTTGAACAGGACTTTCAGGCCGCTAATTTACCTGAGGGTAAATATATCAAACCCCCCTGGCTCAACTTCGAAGTGGTACAAAGTGGGACAACCTTGTTTTGAGGACAAATTACAGGAATTGAACACAGAAAAAATATGAATCTCCCCTATACAATCTGGGGCCCCTATGGGCAAGGTTCCCCAACATGTAGTCAAAGCTTTTGAGCACCAGGCAAGACAAAACCTCTGCACTGTTAATTTTGCGGCTACTTTTACTAAGAAAGCTTCTGTTTGTAATTCCACCATGGAAAAATGCCAGGACAGTATCAAGTCTACTGTCAAAAGAATTAAAAGCCAAATTCAAAAGGGTGCCAATCCTGATAAAGCAGCCAAACGTGGTCATGAAACAACCTGTGACTATCTAGATGTCCTGAATAAGAGGATACTCATTCAGCAGAGTGCCTTAACCTGTCTAAGTAAGGCCTTAGCCCACATTCGCCAGAGGGAGTTGTACACCATGGATAATTCAAACCTTATCAGACATGAGGCTGAAATGACCCATCCACCATGGATAATTCAAGCCTTATCAGACATGAGGCTGAAATGACCAATCTTCAACTTCATTTGGTTGATTCTAGACATCAGGAATTTTGGAGCTCCCCTTTTTGGCCCACTCCTTTGTTCCGGTCTCAGCTGGTTAAGGACAGAGAAGATTTTCTCTTTAAAAAAGGCACCCCTAAAGACACTCAGGGTTTTGGACTATATCAAAACAAGCCCTTTCATGGTCCCCACAATAAGAAAAGAGGCTCCTACAGGAAACACCCCTGGGGACAATCCACTCCAAGCAGTAATCAATCGTTTTCCTCAGGTAGGAGGAAATCGAATAACAGAGGCTCCAGAGGCCATTTTCAACCTCACCCAAGGGGACGAGGGCGTGGAAACCCCTCCTCCCAATGACTCCTTAAAAGCGTGCCTCAGTCCACCAGTAGGGGGTCGCCCCCATTCTTTCAGAAGAGACTGGCAAACAAACAAATGCTCAAGCAACGTGTTGAACATTATTACTAATGGTTACATTCTGCCGTTCATCACAAAACCAAAATTAGTCAGAGCTCCCCTGATTCACTCAGGATACAAGGCCCATCAAAAAGATCGAGCTCTGGCTCTTGTATCAGGTATCCATGTGCTTAATCTCTGAAAGTCGCGGATTCTAAAGCACACCATCCAAATCATAATGCATAAATCATAAGTCGTAAACCATAACAGGGTCCTCACCAGGGGATCATCGGTGTTTGGTAGCAAGAAAAACTAAGGAGGAAAAGACTTCTGAAACAGATAGGTTTTAAGTCGCGTTTTGAAACATGATAGTGTTGGAACAGTTCGAATTTCCAGTGGCAAATCATTCCAGAGTTTTGGAGCATCATATGAGGACTTGTTGAAATGTACTTGTACTTTTATCTCTAATGATTTATGAACTGATTAACTATAGAAGGGAACTGTAAGGAACATCTTTTCTGGATTACTATGTCTTGTCTTAACAGCAGATGTATATAAAGACAAATATGGGGCAAAGTATTTTGGCTTTCCAGTGGTAAGGAACTTGTATATGAGTAACAAACAGATCTGTCAAATGTGGTTCACTCCTCATGTAGATCTATTTGCCACTCATCTGAACCATTCTGTTCAGTGTATGTATCTCCAGTCTAAAAACCAAAATGCTTGGGACATAGATGCTCTAAACATAAAGTGGTCGGGTCTCACTGCTTATGCTTACCCTCCCACAGCTCTCCTTTGCAGGGTGATCCAAAAATCAGGCAAAGCAGTTACGTCATCAATCTGATAACCCCAGGAAATCCAGGCACGTCCTGGTTTTGGGACCTAGTGCAGCTCTCAACAGAAATCCCACTCCAGTTACCAGTGTCAACAACACTTCTCAAACAATCCCACAACCAAGTGTTTCAAAGCAATCCACAACATTTCAACCTCCACACCTGGTGTCTAGGAGTGGACAGCTCCAAGGCTTCTCTGTGAAAGTGGCAGAAAAAATTGCTGCCCCTCAAAGGTCATCAACAATAGTGTTAGGAATCGGTCTAAAAAATCAGAATCGATTAATCAGTAATTCTAAACGATCGATTATCAATTATAATCGTTTTTCTGCTTGCTTTGTAAGAAAGACAGAATATTCTTTTTTTACAAAATATAATAACAGTAGTCCTCCAATAGGTCAGTGGCGAAAAAATCCAGGTTATGATCTCCCGCCGGGCTTTAGCCCGGGAGGGAGATTATGAAATGATGCCTGTGCATGCGTGCGTTAGTGTGCCATGCAGATTTCTCCAAAACTACTACAGCTACAGATTTTTTGTAAATTAATTGTCCCAATGAATTTTCTCACCCTTGAAAAATTTTTTGGTTTTATGGACTTAGGCCTGAAGATAAGTGAGTAATAGCAATCTTAGCTACTTTGAGTAAAGGACTCATAACTCAAAAACTATTGCATTTACAGGTTTTTCTTCAAATATGTTGTTCAGCTACTTTGTCCTTAGCTATAAGATGGTACATAGTTTGGGGTCCCATTGCATGCCATAAGTGAATAATGGCTATTTTCTTATTTGTAGCAAAATAATGACACAAGTAAATGTTGAATGTCTTCAAAAGTATTAAAGTTAGGGAAATCTTTTCAATATGTTATTTATCTAGTTTTTGATAAGCTATCAGATAGTAAAGTTTCAGACCTGTTGCACATTGCATAGCTGAGTAATAGCTACTTTGAAATTCTGACTGTTGAGTAAATCCATTGTAACTCCAAAATTATTGCAGTTAGAGTATTTTCCTAAAATATGTTGTTCAGCTACTTTGTCCTTAACTATAAGATGGCATATAGTTTGGGGTTCTATTGCATGCCATAAGTGAGTAATAGCTATTTTCTTATATGTAGAAAAATAAAGACATAATAAAATATTGAATATCTTCAAAAGTATTAAAGTTAGGGAAATATTTTAAAATATGTTATTCATCTAGTTTTTGATAAGCTATCAGATAGTAAAGTTGCAGACCTGTTGCACATTGGATAGCTGAGTAATAGCTACTTTGAAATTCTGACTGTTGAGTAAATCCATTGTAACTCAAAAACTACTGCAGTTACAGTATTTTCCTAAAATAATTTGTTCAGCTAATTTTTCCTTAACTATAACATGGCATATCGTTTGGGTTCCATTGCACATCATAAGTGAGCAATAGCTATTTTCTTATTTGTAGCAAAATTATGATGGAAATAAATGTCAAATACCTTCACAAGTATTAAAGTTAGGCAAATCTTTTCATTTGTTATTCATCTAGTTTTTGGTAAGCTTACTTTCCTGTGTCCTTTATATTTTTGTTGCTTTTGCAGATCTAGGTCAATAGCTAAGTGAGTAGATAGCTGAGTAATAGCTACTAAAATGAGTAAATGTCTTTTAATCTCTAAAAGTATTGCAGATAGGCAATTTCTTCTAAATAAGTCATTCACCTACCTTTGGGTGATCTACCACATGGTGAAGTTGCAGAACTGTAGCTCTTTGGATAGCTGAGTAATAGCTACTAAAATGAGCAAATGTCTTTTATCTCTTAAAGTATTACAGATAGACAAATTCCTCTAAATAAGTCATTCGCCTACTTTTGGGTGATCTACCACATAGTGAAGTTTCAGATAATTAGCTCTTTGCATAGCTCAGTCATAGCTACTAAAATGAGTAAATGCCTTTTATCTGTAAATGTATTGCATACACGCAATTTCTTCTAAATAAGTCATTCACCTACTTTTGGTGATCTACCACATAGTAAAGTTGCAGAACTGTAGCTCTTTACATAACTGAGTAATAGCTACTAAAATGAGTCAATACCCTTTATCTTTAAAAGTATTACAGATAGGCAATTTCTTCTAAATAAGTCATTCACCTACTTTTGGGTGATCTACCACATAGTGAAGTTGCATAACTGTAGCTCTTTGGATAGCTGAGTAATAGCTACTAAAATGAGCAAATGTCTTTTATCTGTAAAAGTATTACAGGTAGGCAATTTCTTCTAAAGAAGTTATTCACCTACTTTTACCTGATCTACCACATAGTGAAGTTGCAGATCTATAGCTTTTTGCATAGCACACTGATAGCTACCAAAATGAGTAAATGTCTTTTATCTCAAAAAATATAACAGATAGGCAATTTCTTCTAAATAAGTCATTCACATACTCTTGGGTGATCTACCACATAGTAAAGTTGCAGAACTGTAGCTCTTTGGATAGCTGAGTAATAGCTACTAAAATGAGCAAATGTCTTTTATCTCTAAAAGTATTACAGGTAGGCAATTTCTTCTAAAGAAGTTATTCACCTACTTTTACCTGATCTACCACATAGTGAAGTTGCAGATCTATAGCTTTTTGCATAGCACACTGATAGCTACCAAAATGAGTAAATGTCTTTTATCTCTAAAAATATAACAGATAGGCAATTTCTTCTAAATAAGTCATTCACATACTCTTGGGTGATCTACCACATAGTAAAGTTGCAGATCTATAGCTTTTTGCATAGCACACTGATAGCTACCACAAAATGAGTAAATGTCTTTTATCTCTAAAAGTATTACAGATAGGCAATTTCTTCTAAATAAGTCATTCACATACTTTTGCGTAATCTACCACATAGTAAAGTTGCAGAACTGTAGCTCTTTGGATAGCTGAGTAATAGCTACTAAAATGAGCAAATGTCTTTTATCTCTATTACAGATAGGCAAGTTCTTCTAAATAAGTCATTCACCTACTTTTGGCTGATCTACCACCCATTGAAGTTTCAGATCTGTGTCCCTTTGCCTAGCTCAGTCATAGCTACTAAATTGAGTAAATGTCTTTTATCTCTAAAAGTATTGCAGATAGGCAATTTCTTCTAAATAAGTCATTCACCTACTTTGGGTGATCTACCTAACAGTTAAGTTTCACATCTATATCTCTTTGCATAGCTCAGTCATAGCTACTAAAATGAGTAAATGTCTTGTATCTGTAAAAGTATTGAATATACGCAAATTCTTCTGAATAACTGATTCGCCTTTGGGTGATCTACCACATAGTCAAGTTGCACATCTATAGCTGTTTGCATAGCTGAGTCATATACCTGCTAAAATGAGTAAATGTCTTTTATCTCTAAAAGTATTGCAGATAGGCTATTTCTTCTAAATAAGTTGTTCACCTACTATTGGGTGATCTACCACATAGTGAAGTTGCACAACTGTAGCTCTTTGCATAGCTGAGTAACAAGTACTAAAATGAGTAAATGTCTTTTATCTTTAAAAGTATTGGACAGACAATTTCTTCTAAGTAAATCCTTCACCTACTTTTGGGTGATCTACCACATAGTGAAGTTGCAGAACTGTAGCTCTTTGGATGGCAGAGTAATAGCTACTAAAATGAGTAAATGCCTTTTGTCTTTAGACGTATTGCAATCAAACATTAAAGTGCCTCTTGCTTGTTGTCACTTCTACATGTGCCTCCATCTCACAAGAAAATTTATATTCCACTATCTTTAGTACATCTAATTTATATGGCGGGAGATAAATGCATGCGTCAGAATGCTTGTTTGGTTACAGTTTGGGGTAGGGAAGGGGGTTATGTTAGGAAACCAGTAGGTTGAAGAATCAACAAGTATGTGTATCAGTAATAATCTATTAAGTTGGCCTTCACAGTTACAAAATAATATTTATTTTCATTCTCCCTTTTCATCAGCTAAATCGTTTACAGTGTTTGAATGTAACTTCAGCAGATTAGCAACCAATCATGCTTAAAATAAACAATATTTCAACCACTTTTGTTCAACATCACTCTTTGGTACTGTTTTTATAACATATATATTTTTTCTTTTTTAATTTTTGTGTATAAGAGAAAATCAGGCTCCGCCGGCTCCGCAATTCGTTTTCCTTGTAACTCTGTAACCGTTGGGTGGATTCTTTTCAAATTTGGCACGTGTATGCAGTAGCCTTGGGGAATTTTTTTGAATATGCTGCAGTGACATTTCGACCAATCAGAGAGGTCACATGACCAAAAATGTCTTTTTTCGATGGGGAAGCTTGTCCGGATGATAACTTGAAAGGAATTTTAGCAATTCACCTAAAACTTGGCAAATACATTCATTCTATTAAAATCTGGAAATCATTAGATTTTGGCATTGATTGGTTAAGAAATGGCCGAGTAATTAATGATTAATTAATCATTATGAATTTCTAAATAAGGAAAACACAAAAATGCTTATATCTCGAAAACCGTGCTAGATAGAGCGATTTCGACGAAATTTTTGACCCACAGGGTATCTCTGCAGAGTAGTTATCCCAATTTAAAAAAAAATTTTGTCTCGCCAAAAATGGCGCCCATTTTGAATTTTCGAATTTTTCGCAAAAATTGCAAAACATAAAAATGCTTATATCTCGAAAACCCTGCTAGATAGAGCGATTTCAACGAAATTTTTTTACCCACAGGGTGTCGCTGCAGAGTACCCATGCCAATTTTCAAAAAAAATTTGTCTTGCTAAAAATGGCGGCCATTTTGAATTTTCGAATTTTTGCGCAAAAATTGCAAAACACAAAAATGCTAATATCTCGAAAACCGTGCTACATAGAGTGATTTCGACGAAATTTTTGATCTTCAGGGTATCTCTGCAGAGCAGCTATCCCAAAGAGCTTTCACTCGGTGAAGTTTCAGATCCATAGCTAATTATTCACCGACTCAAAATGAGTAAATGCTAATTATCTGTAAAACTATTGCGGATACCCAATTTTTATCAAATAACTCATTCATCTACTTTTGGGAGAGCTTTCACATGGTGAAGTTTCAGACCCGTAGATAATTACTCACCTACTCAAAATGAGTAAATGCGAATTATCTCTTAAAAGTATTACAGATAGCCAATTTTTCTCAAATAACTCATTCACCTACTTTGGGGAGAGCTTTCACTCCGTGAAGTTTCAGACCCATAGCTAATTATTCACCTACTCAAAAGGAGTAAATGCTAATTATCTGTAAAACTATTGCGGATACCCAATTTTTATCAAATAACTCATTCATCTACTTTTGGGAGAGCTTTCACATGGTGAAGTTTCAGACCCGTAGCTAATTACTCACCTACTCAAAATGAGTAAATGCTAATTATCTCAAAAACTATTGCGGATACCCAATTTTTATCAAATAACTCATTCATGTACTTTTGGGGAGAGCTTTCACATGGTGAAGTTTCAGACCCGTAGATAATTACTCACCTACTCAAAATGAGTAAATGCGAATTATCTGTTAAAAGTATTGCAGATAGCCAATTTTTCTCAAATAACTCATTCACCTACTTTTGGGAGAGCTTGCACTCCGTGAAGTTTCAGACCCATAGCTAATTATTCACCTACTCAAAATGAGTAAATGCTAATTATCTGTAAAAGTATTGTGGATACCCAATTTTTATCAAATAACTCATTCATCTACTTGTGGGAGAGCTTTCACATGGTGAAGTTTCACACCCATAGCTAATTACTCACCTACTCAAAATGAGTAAATGCGAATTATCTCTAAAAGTATTGCGGATACCCAATTTTTATCAAATAAATCATTCACCTACTTTTGGGAGAGCTTTCACTTGGTGAAGTTTCAGACCCATAGCTAATTACACACCTACTCAAAATGAGTAAATGCGAATTATCTCTAAAGGTATTGCAGATAGCCAATTTTTGTCAAATAACTCATTCACCTACTTTTGGGAGAGCTTTCACTCTCAACATAATGAGATTATTTAGTGAACCAGTGAACCAATGTTGACCCATCTCACCTTCATTGTCTTTTAAGACATTTGTAAAGCCTAAATTAGGCTTTAATATTCATACCATTAAAACCATAATCAAGTGTGAATTGTTTATTATAATTTGGAACCAATGATTGCTTTTAAATTATTTATTGGTGTGTTCTTATCCATCCATAAGACTTCTCACATCCAGAAAAAATTATTTTTGGACCATAATTTAAATAAATATTTAAATAATGCTAAAAACTCCATATTTTGGGATTTTATCCTCCTGAGCCTCCTTTATGAGGCTCAATCCGCTCAAAAGCGGATGGATCCGACGGCTCAAAGCGGATAAGATTTTTGCACCTTATGGGCAAAATTGGATGAAATCTTCAGCCTCTGATGATAAATTACAAATTAATTTTGAAATATTACCAAATAGCTCTTGGTTAATATAAGGCAGGTTTATTGGGTAACTGCTATTGTCACTTCACACAGCTATATTATTCTTATTATTCGCTGGGTAAACATGAGTGCAAGTGACACAGCCTTGTCTGCCAACATCCAGAATCTGGAAGTTCAGGATTCTAGTGCTTTCAACACTCCTACAAGTGGAACACCTATCCCCACTACTAGTGTCAGCAGTGAAACTACTTCTCTACTGCAAGATGTAGCCAACAAGCTTAAAGACCCCGTCTCCACCAGAGGAAAGGGCATGAAGAGAAAAAGAGTAATGTCTCCAGCCACCTCTCCTGATAGCCGAGGACAATATCCTCCTGCTGCTAAGCCTCTTTACCTTAGAGCTAAGAACTTATACAGGAAGAAGCTTAACCTGGCAACCAACCTCCACTCTGTGAGAAGCAGCCTGAAGAGTGGTTCCTTTCCACCACAGTGTAACTTCAGAAGCTCCCCACCAGAGAGCTCAGATGCATCATTTAAACAGAAATGGGTGGACCATACCTCTAAATGCAAGAGAGAACTGACCTTGCTCTGGACAGAAGAAATGAACCGTAAATACTCAGGTATTAAAGGCGAAATCCAAGGGACTCTAGCTGAACTTGAAACAGTACTTGATCAAGCTCAGTTTAAAGAAATCAAGGACTCCCTCACCACCAAATTCCAGTCAGCAGCTCCTGCTACACTTCAGAAAAAACTGAAGCCTAACCTTCAACACCAGAAGAAAACAACTAGGCCAAATAAGAAGGTCAAGCAAGGAAGAAGACCACAGAATCCAAATAAACAGCTCAACTTGTTGTTAAATGGACTCTCAAGACTCATCCAGAATAAATCTAAATAGACAATTTATTCTACCATGATCATCAATTTATCATGTGTATTTTATTTATTCATACTATACATTATTATGTTAATAAAATATCAAATATTATTTGCTACTTTCTGGATCTTTACCTCATCATGGGTTTTGTGTGTTTATCTCCTTATACCTCTCTTTAGCCTCCAAAAACTGGCTAAAAGCGGCTGAGCCTCTATTTTCCGGCTCAAAGCGGATGAGCCTCTAAAAATTAGAGGCTCAAAGCGGATAAGAATTTCTCACCTTAATAGAAATACCCCCACCCTCTCTGAAGTTCCACATAATCATGATGGCAACTTCTGACTTTAATGATATTCTGAAACATATACAGGATGAGGCCAAAATTGCCCCACCTGGCATACTCCCCAAAGGGAAAACTATGGACAGCCACATTGGTCACACAGTCATCAACCTGTCTGACATCACTTTAACAGAAAGCCAAGTGCAAGCCCTACAAAAAGGACTTACCTTTTGCCCTACACCTGGTCCACCAAATAAGGCAAAAATTTGGACTGACTTTAAGGAATTTCACAGAAGACTGTGCCTTAAATTTCACTTTTATAATGACAATCAACAATTTGATCATTTGTCAGAAAATGAAATTGATCTAATCAATTTCATGGCTGATAACATGGAGGAAGAAACTAATCCTTACCATAGTATACACAACAAATTTGTGAATAAAAGTTCATGGAAGCCATCGAGAGTCCACCAGTCCCTGGATATCTTCCAAAGATCATTCAAAATTGGCCTTCTCAATAGCAATATTAAACATGCCAGGAAACCTAACCTGACAAGGGAACAAATGTCAAGCCTTAAAGAACTCTCAGATAACCCTGAAATTGTCATCCAGAAAGCTGACAAAGGATCTGCAGTGGTTGTTATGAACACCACTGACTACCTGAGAGAGGGCTATAGACAATTGAGTGACACCCAATTTTATACTAAATTGAGCCATGATTCAACTCAAGAGATAGCCACCAATGTCACCAAAACCCTCACATTGATGAAACAAAAAGGTCTTATCTCAGAAAAAAACTTTGACCACCTAAACCCAGCAGATTGCACTGAGGCTAGGTTTTATATGCTACCAAAAATCCACAAAAAAGGAGTCCCAGGCAGACCCATCTGCAGTTCGGTAAACCATCCCACTAGCAGAATCAGTAAACTGGTAGATGAACATATTAAAAAATATGTCCCTCAAACCAAGTCCTACATCAGAGATACCCAAGACTTTATCAAGAAAATTAAAGACTTAGGACCCATCCCTGAAGGAGCGATTTTATGCACTTTGGATGTTTCCTCTCTCTATACCAATATACCTAACAGTGAAGGTATTCTGGCTGTAGCTGAGAAATTAAGGAATGACCCTACCAAAACCCCTATAGCGTCATTTATTCTTGACCTACTTAAACTAGTGCTTCATAGTATGAGCTTTACGTTTAATGGGGATCATTACCTACAAACTGGAGGCACAGCTATGGGTACATCACTGGCACCTAACTATGCTAACCTGTTTATGAATAGATTTGAGACCAAAGCTTTAGCAGGTTTCCCATTGAAACCACTCACCTGGAAACGGTTCATTGATGACTGTTTTATGGTGTGGACCCATGGAGAAGAATCATTGAAAAACTTCATTGAATACTTAAACTCCTTGCACCCAACTATCAAATTCACCCATGAAATGAGTTACACTCACATTGACTTTCTTGACACAACAGTCAAATTTGATTCTAATAGAGGGCTTATCACAACCCTATTCAACAAACCCACAGACACCCATCTGTATCTGGAATACAGTTCAGCCCACCCCCAAAGTGTCCTCACCAAAGGACCATTTGGTCAGTACCTTAGACTCAGGAGGATCTGTACCCTGGACAGTGACTTTGAGGCAAACGCCAAAAAACTCACTGGCTTCTATCTGAACAGAGGGTACCCTTTCCAAAGCCTCAAAAGGCATTATCTGAGGGCTAGAAAATTTAATCAGGATGAATTATTGAACATTGTCTCTAAAGAAACTAAAGAGGCACCAGTTATGGTCACTCAATTTAATCCCAGGAATCCAGTTATTGGGTCACTGGTTAGAAACAATTGGAACATAATCCAAAATACTGAGGAACTTACACAGATCTTCAATATTAAACCACTCATTGGTTTTAGGCGCCTGCCTAATCTCAGGGATATCCTCACCAGTAGCACTATCTCATACCCCCCTAAACCTAGTACTGAATCCAAAAAATCAGTACACATTCCTATCTGCACTAGATTAGGTAAATGCACCTACTGCCCAAGAATCAGGAAAGTTGACCAGATCACCAGCTTTCATACTAACCAAGTGTTTAAATGCAAACACTTACCACCCAAACATAAAGTTACCTGTGAACTCACTAATTTAATTTACATCATAAACTGTAAAAAGTGTGGCCACCAATACATTGGCGAAACCAAGAGACCATTCAGAAACAGAATGTATGAACACCATTCTAGTGTCCAGAAATTCTCCACTGATAAATCCACTCCTGTCTCTAGACATTTCAGCCAGAAAGATCATTCTGTGAAACATATGGAGTTCAGTATTTTACATTGGATGGGGGATCCAATAAACCCAAATACCACAAATAGGCGCAGAAGCCAAGAACTATATTACATTTGGGCATTCCCCACACTCCACCCAGCAGGCATCAACATGTTTGTATGAAGCATATGCCCTCTCATGGCACCCCCTACCCAGGTGCCCCCTCTTTTCCCTTAATAAATTTTACAGCTTCATAATTTTTAGTTTACTGTCATCTTGCTATTGAATGACATTATTTTCTCTACTGAAACATTATTTGGTCCTTTTCAAAACTGACACTGCTCTGAAAGTCTCCAGATTTTTGTACTCTTTCACTACTTGTCAGTCTCATGATGTTGAAAACTATTTCCCCAGCTGTGGGTACGGGCATCTCCAATGCTATTTTATATTTGTTTTATAAACTAATTTGCTAATAGGGACCTTGGTCAGGGAGTGTAGGTGGTCATCGTGTGACCTGGCTTTGACCTTAAAACCTTGTCATAGGAATATTGACCTTAACATAACATATTCCATTTGATATTGAGCACTTTTACAATTCTGTTTTAAATGTGCAGAAAACGTTACTGCATCAGCTGGGAGTCAAATCCAAATCGACTGCTTGGAAGGCAACCATGCTAACCGCTACCTTAAAATTGTTGTCCGGGCTATGTCTCTGAAACTGTAGGGTGTAGGAAGTTGATACTTGGTAGAGACATTGGGTAGGGGGACCGTATATCTCGGACATTATGATGTGGCCTTGATTTGACCTTTGTCCTCACTGTATTGACCTTGACCTTTAATATTTTGTCTGAGTTATATCTCGGAAACCAAAAGATATAGGAATTTCATACTTGGTAGAGACATTGGTTAGGGATGTAGGTGTGCAATGTCATGGTGTAACCTTGATTTGAGCTTCGGCCTAGTTGTAGTGAGAATGACCTTTTAATTCTTTTCTGGGCTATATTTTGAAAACCGTAAGGTGTAGGAAGGTGATGCTTGGTAGAGATATTGGCTAGGAGATGTAGGTGTGTAACATCAGGTCACACTGTTTGCTCTGAAATTCACATAAGCTTTGTACTTTACCACTTCTATATCATGATGCTCAAAACCATTTCCCCAGGCTGTGAGGTATGGGCAGCTTCTATGCTATTTTTATATTTATTGTATAAACTAGTTCCCTTGGCATCCCATTGCTGCTCACTTGTACTCATCGTCCACATCCACACCAACTCAAGATATGTCATGATTCAGTCACAGTGATCGCTTGTTTCTTTTTGATAAAATAAGTGTAATTATAATATATGGATTTTCAGGGTAACCGCAGGCGTTCCAGCAAACCCAGCTATATGCAGCATACATCCAGTTCTAACTCCAAGCTCGCCAAATCTGGTTCTACTTCAGGTTTAAATAAGGTAATCCCCTGACAATTAGAAGTTATGAATCGTATATACTTTGTGTCAGAATGTCAGTTCATAAAGTTGTGGATTAATTTAATTATTTTATTTTCCATAAATTCTTGTAGCATTTTTACCAAGCAGGGTCATGTTCAGATTGTTTTATCCTCTAACCTTTGTCTGGGGATCTACTGGATTCATGTCCATCATGTCACCACTGCTGTCATAGATATTTCTTTGTGCACATAATAACTTTTAAAAAGTATATAGACATTTTCTGTTAAACGTGGCACACATTAAGCATGGTTTAACGAAAATCACAATTTTCAGATTACCTTAAACACTTTAAAAGTCAAAAGGGGGTTCCAACCCACTAGTTATATCCCCAGATGAAAGTTGGGGATATACTGGTTTCACAGCCATCGTGACGCCACCGTATGTTCTTATTTGTGTGCGTGATAATTCAAAATGCTTTCACAGATTTTATTCAAACTTGAAACGCACATGCATTTGGGTAAGGAAAGGAAGCCAATTTTAATTAAGCGTCCCTTGAAAAGGGGACACGTATTGTTTTCAAACCTCCACATTATTGTCTTGCTTGAATATCTCTCTTGATATTAGGCCTATCAAAATTATATTTGGCAGTTATCTTCGTTGGGAAAATTTTTGACAGGCATAAATTTGACCTTTATCAAGGCCACATGATCAAAAGTAATTTTTTTCTTGTACTTTCGTTTCACCAGATTTTCTCATAAGTACAGACTGTGGGTCTACCAAATTTGCATATTCCTCACATCAAAATCTAAGACCAGTTGATTTTGAGATCAATCGGGCCATAATTGACTGATGGATGAGCGATTAATTACCAGTTGGTAAAAATGTGCTAAAATTAAGCATTTTGGCCATATCTTATGTCTCTTTCAAGGTATTAAGGAGCTGAAAAAGTTTCAATATCATATTGAACTATGACCCTTGGGTGTATAGGTTTAAAAAAATTCAACCTCTTATTAAGGCTACCTTAAATCAGCCAAATCAGCCAGCTTTCCTACGCTGTGTACATGCGGCAGAGATTGTTAAAATGTCAAATATCTCCTTTATTGTTGGGTTTAGTGCTTCAGAATGTATTGGGAGGTAATAATAAATCATGGACTGGGAGTCTTCTCATGTGGTCAGATTTGACCTTGGGCCCCTCTTTCAAGGTCAAACAAGGATAGCCAAAGTTAAAAGTGCTTATAACATGCTTATTATTAGTCCTAGAGGTTTGGAATGTGAAACCAAGCTATAGGAAATCATAGGCTGGGAATGTTCTGATGTCAGATTTTACCTTTGGCCCGTCCCTCAAGGTCAAACAAGGGTAGCCAAACTTTAAAGTGCTTATAACTCCCTTATTATTGTTCCCAGAGGTTTGGGATATGAAATACAACCCATAGGAAATCATGGGCTGGGAGTCTTCTGATGTGGTCAGATTTGACCTTAAGACCCTCATTCAAGGTCAGACAAGTGTTGGATACTGAAACTACATCATTTTATTGCGTTAATACATCCTATCCAATGGACAATTGCTAATCCGGTCGGCGCAGACCGGCCCGCCAAACGCCAGAAAAAGACGTCCTGTGTTTCCACCGGCTGGCCGGTCCCAGTACTGTGCATTCGCTAGGTGGCGCATGGTATTTACTTCCTGTCTAGACAATATGACGTCATAGCATCTTTTTCGTTTGGCGCGTGTACTGTGCAGACGTGTTTTCAACAATCTCCAGATATTTTAAGGAAAAGTGTGCATTATTGCGGATTTTCTACCTTATTTGCAAATATTTATTGTAAAAGTGTTACTACATATCAAGCACGGATATACATCAAGAAATCTGCTGGAAACGCTCCCTAGCTGACTCAATTTAGTGTTGATGATAGGGCAGTAAGCGACGAGAAATATGAATTATGAAGGCAGCCATTTGCTAGTTTCCTCCCTTTAACCATTGGGTTGTTAGGGGCAGATCAACAATATTAAAGGAAATAATGGATATACTACTTACAAGGTATTTTTATCCGTGTCTTTTTGAATGTACCTTCTGTAACCTTCCAGCTACAGTCACCATAGAAACGTCTTCTAGTACTACAAATGCATATCACGGAGTCTACGTAGTTTTGAACACTGTATATAGAGGGAATTCCCCTTATGAAGGTGCATTCTTCATCAGAGCGCACTGGTACAGACTTCTCTGCTGTAAAGCATTAGTCACACCAGCCTAGCTCGAGTATTTTTTCATCAGAAGCAGGAGGTGAATTCTTCAGATTTCTTCAACCGACCTCTACATAGAAGGAATTTTGTCACTCTCAGTCCCACCCTTGTGGACCCGGCACTTGTGTCGGTAATAAGGGCAGTGGATGGCCAGGAAAATGGTTTGAGTGTACAGCCGGCTGAGAAGAAGAACCGACTTCAGACCGGCCAGGAATTTCATCTACAGAGCGCACTGGTCCAGGCTTCTCTGCTTTAAAAGCATCAGCCGACCGGCCAGCTCAAAAGAACGCGACCTCTGACGTCATATCCAGTCAGCCAATCGCGTGTCCTTCCGACCAATCACGAAGCAGGTCACGTGCTTTCACCGACCACGGAGGTCGGAAGTGCGTTCTTTCAGAACTCACGTCTACTGTAATTCCAGTCCCTGCTTTGCAGACCCGGCCTGGTTGTCGGTAGTGGGGTTTGTGGACTGTAAATTTGCCGGCAAAGCATCACACAAAAGAACGCGAATACTGACGTCACCTCCAGTCAGCCAATCTCGTGTCTTTCCGACCAATCACGAAGCAGGTCACGTGTTTTCACCGACCAGGAAGGTCGGAAGTGCATTTTTCAGAACTCACGTCTACTGTGATGCCAGTCCCTGCCTTGCAGACCCGGCTTCGCTGTCGGTAGTGGGGTTTGTGGATGAGCAGAATATTGCGCATTTGCATGTTTAAGTATCACAAAAGAACGCCACAACTGACGAGCCCCAATCAGCCAATCGCGTGTCTTTCCGACCAGCAAGCTGGTCACGTGACACACCGAACACCAAGTTTTTCTAAATATAGCTCACAAGGGCTTTCCCAGCAACTGTCAAATCTACAAATAAGACGTGCGATTTAAGAAATACTTTAATTAATGGAGGAAACCTACAGCAAGCTAAATTCAACACAACAGATAGTTGTAAAATTGCTTTAGCAATTGGTTACAGAGTGTACCGACCAGTATACCGGCTACACAGCCTTGTACACTTGCTTCAACAACTGGTTACAGAGTGTACCGACTGGTACTGGCTACACAGCCTTGTACACTTGCTTCAACAACTGGTTACAGAGTGTACCGACTGGTACTGGCTACACAGCCTTGTACACTTGCTTCAACACCTGGTTACAGAGTGTACCGGCTGGTCCTAGCGACACAGCCTTGTACACTTGCGTCAACAACTGTTTACAGAGTGTACTGGCTGGTACTGGCTACACAGCCTTGTACACTTGCTTCAACCTACTGGTTACAAAGTCTACTAACAGGGTGCTGGCTACACAGTCCTTACTGTACAGTGCTTCACCCAACTGGTTACATAAAAAAAGCTGGCTAAATATAGACCAGTAGCTGTCTAAATTCATGGGTGACTCCAGCCTACCAGTTTTGCCAGTTACAGAGATTTACTGGTTACAGGAAATTACCGGTTACAGAGACCTGGTACCTGACAGAGTTGCCCAAGGTCAGCCCTTTTTTCAAATAACAATTACTGTGTGAATGCTGCACCTTGCAGGCAGCTGGTCTGGGGCAAAGAGTGTAAAAAAAAAATGTCACCAGGCCGGACTAGTGTCCAGAGGGACCGGAAATGTTTGTCAGACTTCCAAATGTCCCAAATGTGGAACACAATCTGCCTGTAGGATCTAGACTAAATCCCTTTCGGGAACCTTGGAAGCCTTGGGGGCTGTACCCAAGACCAACTTGACAAGGTCACCAAAGATCCATCAGCTTATGGACAAGATACAGTCAAGCCAGTTCAAAATCTCTGGGCTTCTTCAGCTGACCTTTCTTGGTTCCAAAACTACACAGCCGTTGGAGACCTATCCTAGGTCTGGTCAAACCAAGCCTTTCAGAGACCATCAGGACCTCCCTCCAACAAGGGGAGTGGGTTACCTCAGTAGATTTCAAGGACGCCTACTTCCATATACCTATACAGGAACAATCCAGGAAATACCTGAGATTTCACATCCAAGGTCGGGCATACCAATTCAAGGCCCTGCCATTCGGTTTGTCCACAGCACCCTTGGAGTTCACCGTGATCCCAAAGGAGGTGAAACTGATGGCCATACACAAGGATTTTAAAAATCCTCCAGTACCTAGACAACTGGTTGGTGAGAGCCAGATCCCACCAGGCTTGTCTCCAACATACACAGGAACTAGTAAATAAAGTGTCGGCAACTGGGTTGACTGATGAACTTAGAGAAATCAGAGCTGGAGCCCAAACAAGACTTCAATTTTGTAGGCTACCAGTTCGACTTCAGGTCTGATCGGTTCCGACCGACTCTGGACCGGTGGCAGAACCTTCAAGAGACTATGTTTAAACTGCTATCCCTACCGGCTTGCCCGGTCCGGGAATTCATGTCCTTGATAGGTTACTAACAGCTACAGAAAAGCAAGTTCATCTAGGCCGACTTCATATGAGACCCATCCAGTGGCATCTCAAAAACAACTGGAGGGTACCAGAATCACTAGAAAAGGTGATCCAAGTCCCCAGGTCCCTGCACCCCCATTTACAATGGTGGCTAAAGGAAGACGATGTATTTACAGGCCAACCATTACACCCAATAAAGCATGCTCTGCAAATATTTACAGACGCATCAATAGAAGGGTGGGGCGCTCACTTAAACGAGCACACTGCAGGAGGAACCGGGTCCCTCCCGGGAAGCAAGCTGCACATAACTATCTAGAACTTAAAGCAGGCTTTCTGGCTTTAAAAGAGTTCCAAGACCTTTGCTCAAACAAGATAGTACTTGTAGCAACCGACAACACCACAGTAGTGTCATACATAGACAAGGAAGGAGGCATGAGGTCGGGCCCACGTGTGCCCTACTATGGAGAATCTTGACCTGGTGTACCAGGAAACAAGTGACTCTAAGCCCGACACATTCCAGGCCGGCTGAATGTGGTAGCGGACAAGCTATCCAGGCTAGGCCAGACCATCCAAACAGAGTGGTTTCTCCTTCCAGAGGTCTTCCACTCAATCTGCAGCAGGTGGCACCGGCTCAAATAGACTTATTTGCTATGAGGTTCAACAACAAGTTGCCTCTGTTTGTGTCACCGGTACCGGATCCCCTGGCCACAGCAGTGGATACACTCAGTATGCTATGGTAGGATCTGAAAGCATACACCTTCCCACCATCAGCCATATTGGGCAAGTGGTGGAGAAGTTGCAAGACTCCCCATGCAAGAGAACCATTCTGATTGCTCCGGGGTGGCCCAACATGCCTTGGTTTTGGGATCTAGTGACCATGTCCAGCCAAATCCCACTGAGCCTGCCCAATCTGCCCAACCTGTTGACAGCCATTCAATCCGATCCGTCACAGATATCTGACAAATGTTAATCTCCATAAAGGGCTCCTAGAGCCTCAGCAATCGAGGAGCAGGACTTGTCTGAGGCAGTGGCAGCAAGAATTGAGGCTCCTCAAAGGGGATCAATCAGATCAGTCTATGAGGCAAGTGGCCATTTTTACAAAGTGATGTATCATCAGGTGGACTTCAAGGCCCCCCCCCCCCCCCCCCCCCCCGTAAAGTCAGTTGCTGACTTCCTTATGCACCTGTTTCCGGACAGGAAGTTGCAGCCCAGCACCATTGATGGTTACAGGTCAGCCGTTGCTGATAGTCTGGGAAATTTACCCATCAATGTCAGTAAGGATGAAAATCTCACTCGTCTCCTAGATAGTTTCCACTGAGACAGACCCAAAGGCCGGAGGGGAATCCCCTCCTGGAACCTCTTCCTGGTTTTTGCACCAGCTGACAAGGTTCATTTTGAACCAATTAAAGAGGCCTCCATGAAGCATTTGACCTTCAAGACAGTTTTCCTCTTGGCCCTGGGGTCGGGCAAGCGTGGAAGTGAGATACATGCTTGGCAAAACAGAAATATTATACACCAATACGACTGCTCAAAGGTGTCCCTGTACCCGTCACCCAGCTTTCTCTCCCAAGAATCAGCTGGCCAAAGAGGGTCCAGACAGTGTGGCCCCAGGGGTTATAACGACCCTGGCCCCAACTCTGGATAGATCCCTCAAGTGTGACAGGTCCCTCTATCCAGTCAGAGCATTGCGCTACTATTTGGACAGGACCTCAGACCTCGGGCAGAATAAGGAGGTGGTTTTTTTTGTCTCCTTTAAGAAAGGTTTCGACAAAGACATCTCACCTGCCACTATCTCCTCTTGGATCCAGCAGACTGTGATCCTATGTTATGAGCTCTCTGACTAGGAGGCCCACACTTTACATCAGGTTAAAGCCCATGATGTCGGGGCCTTTGATGCTTCTAAGGTCTTCCAGTTGAGAGTTTCCTTAGATACAGTCTTGTCAGCCTGCCACCTAAGTTACATAATACCTTTATACAGTTCTATCTGAAGGGTGTGGCTTGGGCTGATTCAGGGCTTTACCAATTGGGCTCGGTAGTGGCTGCTCAGCAGATCCACAAGTGGCCCTTAGATTGAGGAGATTTGTATATATATGTATAAACAGTTCTTCACGTACATTAGAATTACGTGTGGCGTGCTTCCTTTGGGAGGTTTATTTGCATTCTGGGACTGAACTCATCCCTCTCTTCCCCTACCTCAGAGCAGGTCTAAAAAAAGGGGGGGGGGGCGACGGCGGTATAGCCCCGGGTAACCGGCTGCTGGCAACCGACCATGGCCTTACAGGGTTTCCTGACCTTAAGGTCAACCCAGGCCTGGGCCTATAGGTCTCCTGACGAAGTCAGCCTAGACCGTAGGTTAAAATTTGCTATTACTTGTGAGTTCACATAAGTCCCTAGTAACTTACCCGCCGACCAAGCGGTAGTTATTCAGCAATTGTCCATTGGATAGGATGTATTAACGCAATAAAATTGCAAATTTAATAAGTAAATTAAATTTTTATAAGTTAATACCCTATCCAATGGACACACAAGACCCTCCCACCGACCCCGCTATCAGCTTACTAGGGGTCTAATAGGTTTAGACAACGAAAAAGATGCTATGACGTCATATTGTCTAGACAGGAAGTAAATACCATGCGCCACCTAGCGAATGCACAGTACTGGGACCGGCCAGCCGGTGGAAACACAGGACGTCTTTTTCTGGCGTTTGGCGGGCCGGTCTGCGCCGACCGGATTAGCAATTGTCCATTGGATAGGGTATTAACTTATAAAAATTTAATTTACTTATTAAATTTGCAAGTTTCTTTATTTTATATCATAGAATCTTAATTTTGTGACAATTCACAGAACAGATAAGTATTTTTAACATATTTTACAACTTAAATTCCACTTCTGGGTTCATATTGTAAAGAAACAGTGGGTGACAACTACTCGTGTATGTGACTTTTATACAGAAATATATGCCTGTCAAAATAAATAAAATATTTAACCCCTATCTGCTTCATTATTTGACCATTTTAGGGGTTTAAAATATATATTTTATTGCGTTAATACATCCTATCCAATGGACAATTGCTTTACCGGTCAGCGCGACTGGTCCCGCCAAACGCCAGAAAAAGACATCCTGTATATACTACTGGCAGGAACGGTCACAGAGTGTGCATTCACTAGGTGGTACATCGTACTTCCTTCCTGTCTAGACAGCGTGATGTCATAGCATCTTTTTGTTTAGCGCGTGGAGTGTGTGGACGTGTTTTCTACAGAGAGACCTTTTTGAAGTTTATCAACAAATTTAACCATTTTATTGCGTTAATACATCCTATCCAATGGACAATTGCTTTACCGGTCGGCGCAGACCGGCCCGCCAAACGACAGAAAAAGTCGCCTTATATGAGTGCATAATGCCCCCACAAGCTGGCCGGTCCCATTGTGCACTCGCCAGGTGGCGTGTCGTACTTCCTTCCTGTCTAGACAGCGTGACATCATAGCATCTTTTTCGTTTGGCGCATGCTTTGTGTACACGGAGTTTTTTGCACAGAAATTTATCTTCAGATAATCACATACATCGGTGAGAATTGTTTTAAAAACTTATTGTAACTTTATTCTGGGAGTGTATAGAACGTTTTGGGATAATTTATATTTTGCCATCAGATCATTATGTCTTCTCCGGGCCAGAAGCATGGTAGCTGTGGCCATATCATGGCTAGCTTCGACAGCCATTGTTTCTGCGCACGTTGCAGAGAGAAGGGTAAAGGTACAGACCCCTGTATTAACCATAATGATTGCCAGGCCTGTAATTCTTTGACTGAGGAACAACGCGTTCAGTTGTCTACCCCCAGTTATCGATTAAAGAAAGAAAAGCGTGACTTAAAGAAGTCTTCTGATACTCCCATCAAGGAATCTGACAGTTCCACCCTCATCGACCCGTCCTCTGTGACGGTAGTGGGGGCTGTGGACGGCCAGGGGATGACTCGGTCTCCTGGTTCAGGTTCATCTACAAAAAAGAAGAAGTCTACATCTACTGAGAAGAAAGTTTCCACTTCTAAACATACTAAGTCTTCAGAGAAGCCGGTTAAGGGGCTATCAACGTAACGCATTACTTTTACGGCCCGACGAAAGTGGTTTCAACAAGGGAATGATTTTTTCAGGGATGTATATTTCTTAGGCTTAAAGTCACAAATTATTGAGGAGAATATGTTTGTTTGTTCTGTGATATGTTGAATAAGAGGAATAAAGTTATACAACAAAATGTCCTTGTTGTTTTAAAGTTTTATATTTTTACATATAAACACCAAATAACAAAGATAAATGTGAAATAAATATGTTCTATTTCTGGACATCTAAAACAGTGCATACCTTCCTGTTGTGACACAATTAGCATACAAAAAGAAAAGCAACAACAGTTTTTTATACACTATTCCAAAGAAAAATGTGTCACAAAAATTTTGAATGAATTAGATTTTCATTTAATTTGGGCATTTATTTTCAGAGATAAAAACAAAGAAACACAACATTTTATGTTTTCATTTTTTCATCTCTATTTCTCATTACACTCATTTAAAATGTCAAGAAACCACTATTTAAAATTGTAAATCATTCAAATTAATCTGTATGCGTTTGGAGGCTTGTGTATGTATTTAGATCTTTATTTAGAACAGCATGGTTTACACATCGTGTCACAGTACAGAAGCATCTCCCTTCTCTCTGAGCCAACTTTTATAGCCTCTCACCAGTAACTAAGGCGTAGTTATACAAAATATTCTATTTTTAATTTGGCTTCCTATATCTTAGTGTATATATCTCTAAATAAAAACAATTTTTCCTAACATGTTATGTCTATATTTTTATAGGTAAACTACTGAATTCTCATTGAATATATGTACATCTTATCTTCCATCAGTGAGAATTATATTTTATATGGACAGATACTCTTTCAATGTAAGAAGTGCCTTGACTAATGAAAACAAAGCTTTGTAAATTATTGTTACACTTAAGAAATTTTCATCAGAATAGTATAACACTAGATAAATTTATTATATTAACAATTAAGATTATACAAATATAGATTCAGTGTGTGTAAAGAAATGTTTCACTGTAAGTAAGCAGAAAGGCTAAATACACACGCAGTGCATGTTTTAAAAATGTGGGTTCATTTTATCAGTGCAGAAAAGACTGGCACTCACATACAGTAACAGTAGTAAACTGGCAAGATCTACAAGAGCATTATTGATTTTTCCAAGTGGGTGCTATACATATATAGAAGGCAAGAGCAATGTTTACAAAACGTAGTACTAAATGCAGTGTTTTATCATTTATACTGATCTTTTTCAACGGCTGAAAGAAAATGACGTAACTGTCCCTCTGGTAAATAATAGTCCGTGCATAGCAACAGTGACTCTGTCTGCTTCACCATCTGGCGGACGTTACGTAAACAAATTTTATGTACTTACGTTGATAGCCCCTTAAGTCGCCTACCCCTCACAGATCCTCAGCTGACGCAAGGATTGATGAGCTGGACCAGAAATGGTCCGATAGGTTTAATAGACTGGAGGCTATCTTGCTTGCAAAGACTGTGGATAAGGAACCTACCTTCTCAACTGTTAAAGTAGCTCCTACTACTTCAGCTCCGGCTGGTATCTCCAAGTCAAAGGAACCCTTCATCCGACCATCAGATACTGTTCAGACTTCAGATTTGGCCGGTAGCCACAACTCCCCTCAGAGTCAGGCCACCGACAAGTCGCTTTCTTCCGCTTCTGATAGCCAACGCCCATCTACTTCAGATTTGCATGGTGTATCTCAGACTGCTCTCAGAGCTCAGTCGACCAGCAAGTCGCGTAAGGAGAAATCAGTCACCGACCGACCCTCAGACCTTGCTGGTACCGACCCACCATCTTTTCAACAGGTTTCCAGCAGGTCGTCCTCAGCACCGGCCGGCCGACAAAGCCCACTGGCTATGGATACTGATTCTGCCTCTGATTTCTCTGATCAACCGCCAGTGGACCTTTTTGTTGAAGAAGGGGAGTTGTCCGACCAGGACCCAGATGCTGTTTCTGCCGACCCCGACCAGACCCTCTCAGAGGACCAGAACTATAGAGAAACTATGAGAGGCATCAGGTCCTACATGGGGTGGTCGCATATACCTGATATGGACATAACGGCCGCTACATCCGACAACAACCCTCACGCTGGTCCACAGTCACAGCCTACAGGATAGGTCTCCGTTAAAATGCCAACCGACGAGTGGTTGTGCAAAAAAATGGGCAAACTAAACCTGACTCTGGTGGAGGGTTACCCCTCACGTAGCTCAGAAGCGGGAGGTCTGTTAAAGGACCAGTTTGTGAAGCCGGCACGTTCACAGGCCAAATGGTACGGCTTTGTATCTGATCAACAGAAAAGTGACACTGGTACTGAGAAAACTGTTACTTCTTGGAATACAGACGCCTGTAAGGTCAACAGTACTTATAGCCGTATTGCTAAGGCAGCAGGTGTTTCATCTACACCACCAGCCTCCCGACAAATCTCTCAGGACAACCTAAGACGTTGGGAGAAGTCGGCAAGGGAAGCTTCCACCGTATGTAACCAGACTGCTGGTTTCAACAGGTGTTTGTATAGAGTTCAAGACAACATGAAAACACAGTTAAAGATCATCAAGACAGACATGGCCAAAGGGAAGTCGTCTTCCAAAGCAGCTGGCGCGGCCGACGAGCTGCAATTTTTGATGAACTTAATGCTAGTATTACCCAGGCCATGGCAAAGACTCTAGAACATCTGAGTGACTTTGTTTTTGTGACAGTGGCCAATACGACCTTGACTCGCAGAGACTCGTATTTGTCACACCTCAAAGCTGGTATCAAACCAGACACCCTAGCCTCTGTCAGGACCGCACCTCTCCACATCCCAACGCTTTTCCCTGATGAAGCCCTCAGGCAGGCAGAACAGGACATTGCCGCTTTTGAAAGCAAGGGTCAGCATCAGCCAGGGAAGAAAGGTCGGTTCCACCCCTATGATCGTCCTGACAAATGTGGGGATAACAGAAAACAGGAACGACCAGCATGGAAAAACATTGGTCAACGAGGACAGGGCAAGAAAGCTAGGGGCAAGGCCTCCTACTACTCTTCGAGACCGGCCAAGGGCCAGCAGTCTTACAAATGACAGTTATTGTGTAAACAGTTTGACAAGAAGACTGCTGGCCGGGAGCACAGTTCACAGAAAAACAGACACTTTTGTAAACTTAAATGTTGTGCCTCGTGTTCATACTGCGCCCGGGCATTCGCAAAAGAAAGAAATAAGTCCCGGGGCAGCAGTTTGTTTTTCTCAGAGCAATTACAAAATAAAATCTGTGAAACTTGCTTCTTGTGTCACTCCATTATCTTGTGTCAAATCTGTGGTAAATGTCAGAAATGCTGTCACAAATCCCTCTGTAGGGACCAGACTTCAAAAATTTTGGCAAGTTTGGTGGAATCTGGGGGCCAGCCCCAAAATAGTCCAGATCTTAAAGGAAGGCTACACTCTCCCCTTCCAGAACAGGCCCCTCCTGTCAAGGCACACTACGGTCATAAGCCGTTATGTGAACCACCACAGGAACAGCTACCTGTCGGAGGCTTTGCATCAGCTTATTTCCAAAAATGCAGTCGAACGGGTGCAAAATCCAAGATCTCTAGGGTTTTTCAACAGATTTTTCCTAGTGCCAAAACCCAACAACAAATGGAGACCCATTCTAGACCTAAGCAAACTGAATCTTTTTCTCAGGGTGGAGAAATTCAAGATGGAAACACCGGAAACCATCAGAACTTCCCTGCAACAAGGGGAATGGGTCACCTCAATAGACTTCAAAGACGCCTACTTCCACATACCAATACAGGAACAATCCAGAAAATTTCTGAGATTTCATGTCCAAGGTCAGACATACCAATTCAAGGCCCTGCCCTTTGGTCTGTCCACAGCACCTTTGGAGTTCACAGTGGTAGCCAAGGAAGTAAAGCTAATGGCCATACACAAGGGTATAAGGATCCACCAGTACCTAGATGACTGGTTGGTGAGAGCCAAGTCCCACCAAGTCTGTCTCCAGCATACCAGGGACCTGCTGAAATTATGCCAAGACCTGGGCTGGATAGTCAACTTAGAAAAATCAGAGCTGGAACCGAAACAAGTCTTCGACTTTGTAGGTTACCAATTCGAACTCAAAGCTGGTCGGGTCCGACCCACACCAGAACGGTGGCAGAATCTCAAAGCTAAGATTCAAGCTATGCTAGCCCGACCTTCCTGTCGGGTCCGACAGTTCATGTCCTTGATAGGTCTCCTAACGGCCACAGAAAAGCAAGTTTATCTAGGCCGACTACACATGAGGCCTATACAGTGGCACCTGAAAAACAACTGGAGAGTACCGGAATCACTAGAAAAGGTCATTCCAATACCCACTTCTCTGCACCCCCATCTAGAATGGTGGTTAGAAGAAGACAACGTGCTACACGGTCAACCGTTACACCCACTAAAACATGCTCTGCAGATCTTTACAGACGCATCAAAAGAAGGGTGGGGTGCTCACTTAAACGAGCACACAGCCAAAGGCGTCTGGTCTCTACCAGAAAGCAGGCTACACATAAATTACCTAGAGTTGAAGGCAGTCCTTCTAGCTCTAAGGGATTTTCAGCAACACGTAGCAAACCAAATAGTCCTTGTAGCTACAGACAACACCACAGTAGTTTCTTACATAAACAAGGAAGACGGCATGAGGTCAGGCCCACTCTGTGCCCTACTGTGGAGAATTTTGACATGGTGTACGGTAAACCAAGTTACTCTCAAAGCCCGGCATATTCCAGGCCGGTTGAATGTGGTAGCGGACAAACTGTCCAGACTAGGCCAGATTATTCAAACCGAATGGTCTCTCCTCACAGAGGTTTTTCAGACCATATGCATCAGGTGGCACCGACTTCAAATAGACCTCTTTGCCACGAGGTACTCCCTCAGTTTGTCTCACCGGTGCCCGACTCCCTGGCCACTGCAGTCGATGCACTCAGTCTGCCATGGGAGGATCTGGATGCCTATGCCTTCCCACCAGTAGCCATCTTGGGCAAAGTAGTGCAGAAGCTACTAGACTCCCCAGGCAACAGGATAATCCTGATTGCTCCAGGTTGGCCCAACATGCCTTGGTTTTGGGACCTAGTGGACATGTCCAGCCAAATCCCATTGAGTCTGCCCAACCTACCAAATCTTCTGACACAGCCCTTCAACCAGACCCCTCACAGAAATCTGTCAGGGCTAAATCTCCATGCATGGCTCCTAGAGCCTCAGCAATCAAAGAGCAGGGCTTCTCTGAGGCAGTGGCGACAAGAATTGAGGCTCCTCAAAGAGGAACCACCAGATCAGTCTATGAGGCAAAGTGGGCCATTTTTACAAAGTGGTGCCTCACTAATAAGGTGGACTTCGGGGCTCCCCCTGTAACCTCAATCGCCGACTTCCTTCTCTATCTTTTCCAAGATAGGAAGTTACAGCCCAGTACCATTGATGGGTACAGATCCGCCATTGCTGATAAGCTAGGGAATTCCTCTCTTAACATCAGTAAGGATGAAAATCTCACTCGTCTAAAGCCTTCCAATCGGGAGTCTCTTTAGAACAAATTCTGTCAGCTTGCCATTGGAAGTCGCATAACACCTTCACACAATTTTACTTGAAGGATGTGGCTTGGGCTGACTCAGAGCTCTACCACCTGGGCCCTGTAGTGGCTGCACAGTAGATCCACCAACAGCCCAAAATATAGAGGAGATCTGTACATATGTAAATATTTGTACATCTGTATATATTGCACATATAGCTAAGAAAAGCACAAAAAAAAAAAAACTCTTGACGTGCTTCCTTCGGGAGGTTTATTTCTATGGGACTGAACTCATCCCTCTCTTCCCCTACCTCAGAGCAGGTCTGTTAAAAAGGGGGGGGGAGGTAGGTCGGTTGGAACTGGTTAGCCGTTTTCTGTTAACCGACCTTGGCCTTTAAGGGTTTCCTGACCTCAAGGTCCACCCAGGCTTTCATCAATTTGTTATTTCTCATTTTGAGTTCAATTGAGTCCCTAGTAACCAAGCGGTAGTTATTCAGCAATTGTCCATTGGATAGGATGTATTAACGCAATAAAATTGCAAATTTAATAGGTAAATTAAATTTTTATAAGTTAATACCCTATTCAATGGACACACAAGACCCTCCCACTGACCCCGTTATCAGCTTACTAGGGGTCTAATAGGTTTAGACAACGAAAAAAGATGCTATGACGTCACGCTGTCTAGACAGGAAGGAAGTACGACACGCCACCTGGCGAGTGCACAATGGGACCGGCCAGCTTGTGGGGGCATTATGCACTTTTTCTGGCGTTTGGCGGGCCGGTCTGCGCCGGTTTAATTTACCTATTAAATTTGCAATTTTATGAACTTTTAAGTATTTCTACTTAATTCTACCAGTTTTATCATCATTATGTTGTCACCTGGACAGAAAAGAGGAACTTGCTATGTTATGGCTTCATTTGACAACCACAAGAAATGTGCTCGTTGTAGAGAAAAGGGAGTGGGTGACGATCCGTGTGTTCAGAAGATGGATTGTCAGATTTCTAAGGCGTTTACGCCTGTGCAGTTAAAGCAGTTATCCACCCCTATCTACCAGTCCAGGAAAGGACGAGACCAGAAGAAAATGGCCTCAGATTCCCCTGCTAGTGTCACCCCCACTCTCGTGGACCCATCAGAGGTAACTTTGTTGGGACGGTGTACAAGGAATCTTCAGCTGACTCTACCCCTGCTAGCAAAAAGAAGAAGGCAGACTCTTCCCCTACCCCCAAGGCTAGGAGTAAGAAGAAATCCAGCAGCAAATCTAGGTCTGATGACATTAAAGACCTAGATGAGAAGTGGAGTGAACGGTTTGCCAGATGGGAGGCTATGCTGGTGTCCAAGACGTTCACGGTTCCTGTGAATCCTGTACAGAATCCCCCTTCAGTGGTTACCAGTGATCAGCCCTTGTTTGATCCTGGAACCTCCACCACTGGCTTGTCCTCTGGTGTGACTGTTGGGGGCACCGGTTCCAGTCTTGATCAGACCACCGGTGAGGCTGCTGTGATGAGAGAAGCTGACAACAAGAGTGCTACCCGCCCTATTGTGGGTCCCGGTAGTGATGTGAAACAGCAGAATGCCACCCAGCCTGTTGAAGCTCCCGGTGCAGGGACGGCCACCCAGCCTGTTGAGGCTCCCGGGGCAGGTCCTGAGGTTCTGCTTTCCGGTGCTGGTGAGACAACTCTGCAGTGTGACAGTGACTACGACCTGCAGAGTGAGCCCGGTTCCCTAGTGGATGTTAATGACCAGTCCGGCTCTCCAGACAGAGACTTCAACAGGGAAGATACCGGTGACCAAGACCTCTCTGAAGATGCTACTTATAGAGAGACAATCAGAGGGGTGAGGTTGTTCATGGGTTGGCACGACATTCGTGAGTTAGACAGAGTTTCATCTTCAGATGACAACCCTTTTGCCGGGTCCCGAGTCCAGCCTACCTGGAAAGTTTCTGTTAAGCTGCCTGCGGACGAATGACTTTGTCGTAAGATGGAGAAGCTCAACCTCACCATTACTGAAGGCTACCCTTCAAGAAATACAGAAACTGCTGGCCTACTCCGGGACCAGTTCGTCAAACCACCCAGGCCATCCAAGTGGTATGATATGCACACAAAACAGAAGGACTATGACGTTTCTACAGTGTGTGCCTGGCCTCAGGAACCGGCAAAGCTGAACAGTGCATTCAGTAGGGTGGCCAGATGAAGTTTACCGGTTGCTCCACCCTCCAAAACTTTCAGCCAGGAGATGTTGAGACGCTGGGAAAGGGCTTCGCGTGAACAGACGATCATGTGTAACCAGGCTGCCGGTCTGTCACGTTGTTTGACCAAAGTCCAGGATGCCATGTCTTCTCAACTTAAAAATCTGCACTTTGATAAGAGCAAGGGCAAGACTTCTGAAAGAACACAGCAGGCTGTTGACGAGTTGGAGTATTTGGTCACTTTCAACCGGTCAATCTCCCAAGCCATGCTGGCTTCTGCTGGCCAGTCACACAGGAAACCCGGTCGTTTCCATCCATATGCTTCCAATGACAAGTCTTCTCATCAACCGGACTGGAAGTCTTCTGTCCCAGCTTGGACGCAGATCAGAGAACGCAAATAAGGAAAGAAAGGTCCTGGCAAGCCTTCCACCTTTTCACAGAAATCGGCCAAGGGTTTTAAATCACGTAAATGACAATTACTGTGTTCAGTGTGTTGCCGGGCTGAAGGACTGTGTATGTGTGCCCGGTCAGTTAGGTTTGAACCCTTCACCGGTGGTGGCCAGGGACAAGAAACTTTCCAGCAAGAGTGAGACTGTAAATTTACTTGTAAACTCTTGTGTTGCAATTGCTCATTCTGTCACCGGTTTGCCACAAAAGAAAGGCGTAAATCCCAAATTTTGTCACAATTACACAGGTCTCTTGAAATCTCTAAATCTTGCCTTAAATGTCCCAACTGCTGCCGTAGATCTTCCTGTGGGGGCCAGACTGCACCAGTTTTGGGAAAGATGGGAAGCCCTGGGGGCGAGTCCCAAGGTGGGACTCAGAGAGGGCTACACCCTGTCCTTCTGGTTCAGACCAAACTTGGCCAGATCACCAACTGTCATAAGCAATTATGCAAACCCTCACAGAAACCTCGATCCTGTGGAGGCCCTGTGTCAGCTGGTGAACAAAAATGCAGTCGAACTGGTAGCAAATCAAAACTCACTGAGGTTTTACAACCGGCTATTTTTGGTACCCAAACCCAACAACCGGTAGAGACCTATCTTGAACCTGAGCACCTTGAACACCTTCCTAAACACAGAGTCGTTCAAAATGGAGACACCAGAGACAAAAAGAACCTCCCTACAGGCAGGGGAGTGGGTCACCTCCATAGATTTCAAGGACGCATACTTCCATATACCAATTCGCAATCAGTCCAGGAAGCACATGCATTTTCACGGCCAGGGCCAGTCCTACCAGTTCAAGGCCCTACCCTTTGGTCTTTCCACAGCACCCATGGAGTTCACAGTGGTGGCCAAAGAAATCAAACTGATGGCCTTACAGAAGGTACCCTTAACAGCCAAGATTCTTAGACCCTTCTGTAAGGTCCGGTGTGCCCGGTCCGGCAGTTCATGTCCCTCATAGGGCTTCTAACAGCCACAGAAAAGCAAGTCCACCTAGGTTGACTTCATATGAGACCCATACAGTGGAACTTGAAGAACAACTGGAGGGTACCAGAATCACTAGAAAAGGTGATACCCGTCCCCAGAGGAGAGCAATGTGCTTCCAGGTCAACCATTACACCCACTAAAACATGCTCTGCAGATATTTACAGACGCATCAAAAGAAGGGTGGGGCGCTCACTTAAACGAGTGCACTGCAAGGGGAACCTGGTCTCTTCCAGAAAGCAAGTTGCATATAAACCACTTGGAACTAAAGGCTGTCTTTCTGGCCCTAAAAGAGTTCCAAGACCTCTGTTCAAACAACATAGTCCTGGTAGCCACAGACAACACAACAGTGGTTGCCTATATCAACAAAGAATGGGGGGATGAAGTCGGGCTCTCTGTGTGCCCTACTGTGGAGAATCCTGTCCTGGTGCACCAGGAAACAGGTAACTCTCAAAGCACGTCACATCCCCGGCCGGCTGAACGTGATAGCAGACAAGCTATCCAGACTTGGTCAGACCATCCAAACGGAGTGGTCCCTTTACCCAGAGGTGTTCCAAGCTATATGCTCCCGGTGGCATCAGCCCCAAGTGGACTTGTTTGCCACCAGATTCAACAACAAACTCCCACAGTTTGTGTCACCGGTTCCAGACCCCCAAGCATGGGCAGTGGATGCTCTCAGTCTGTCTTGGGAAAATCTGGACCCATATGCCTTCCCACCAGCAGCCATCTTGGGCAAAGTGGTGGAGAAGTTACAAGACTACCCTTGCAACAGGATCATTCTGATTGCACCAGGGTGGCCCAACATGCCCTGGTTCTGGGACCTAGTGGCAATGTCCAGTCAGATGCCTCTGTGTCTGCCCCCCTTCTGGTAGGTCAAGAGTTTGAGCTTCAGGCTGCTCTTTACTAGGTCTTTTCTGAATGCAACCTGGTCATGGAAATCTGTTAAGACAGTAGCAAGGCTACTGCCAGACGGGTCAAACTCAATTTAAGGGTGCTTATATGCAGTCAGAATGATTATGGGGTATTCAGGGGAGATACCAGATCTTAAGAACTTAAGAGTTCCCCATTCACAATTAGTTTAGGAGGGACAGGAGTTCCTCCTCAAGGCACCCATAAAACACTTAGGGTTTAGGCCCTATCAAATCAGCCCTTTCAGCTCCCCACAATCTAGAGGCTCCTACAGGAAACACCCCAATGGGGGTCATTGCATTCCAAGCAGTATCCATCGTTTTCCCCAGGTAGGGGGAAATCGAGTAACAGAGGCCCCAGAGGTCATTTTTGACCTCACTCAAGGTGAAGAGGGTGTGGAAACCCCTGCTTCCAATGACTCCTTAAAAAGCCTCGCTCAGTCCACCAGTAGGAGGTCGCCTCCGTTCTTTCAGAAGAGACTAGCAAACAAACAAATGCTCATACATTATGTTAAACATTTTTACAATTCATCATCAATCAAAATTTGCCAGAGTTCCCCTGATTCTCTTAGGACCCAAGGCCCATCTCTCAGGACCATCAAAATCCAGCTCTGGCCTCTTATCCAGTCTCTTCTGTCAAAGAATGCAATAGAAAGGGTGGAAAATGTAAAATCTCTCTTGTTTTTACAATCGCCTGTTCCTAATCCCCAAGCCTCACCAAGGGTGGAGGCCAATGACAGACATAAGCAGACTCACCCCCCTTTCTACTTGTAGAAATGTTCAAATGTAAACTCCAGACTCCATCAGGTCCTCTCTGATTCCAGGGGAATGGGTGTCGTCCTCATACACATACTTTCTCATTCCCATCCTCCAAGCTCAAGGAAGTTCCTCACACAGTCCTAAGACAGGATAATAAATCAGGAGAGGTCCGAACTCAACCTACTCAGGTGTTTCCGTTCATAGGCTACGAATTTCACCTACATTTAGCCCTTGTTAACCCACTCAGAGAGATGGCTCAATTTTCAGGATTTGATCCTGCACTTAAAGTCAAACATGTCTTTGACTTCAGGATGTTTGATGTCGCTAATTAAGCGGCCCGTCAGGGACGCTTATTTGTTTTCACCGAAGTTCGACTGATCACCGCCACCGCCGCCGGATTATGGTCTCCCTTGAATAACTTCTTAGCCTTTCAAATTTTTCTTCCCTTCTTATCTTTCCTTAAAACTATAGGGGCGGGAAAAATTTTTGAGATACTTTACGCAGACCTTAAGCTTTACTTAAGGTAACCTTAAGCATACCTCCAAAACACCTCGTCATCGCGTTTCGGAAAAAACCACACACACCTGTGCTATAAAATTTATCAGGTACATTCTAGACCAAATTTCCAAGGTTGGAAAGGATTTTCTCATCAATCGGACCATAGATGCCTGAATGGGAGGCGTTTTATTTTCGTAAATTTTTTAAAAATGGGTACTTGGTCTGTATCTCAAAAACGGTCAGGATTTCGGCGTTTTGTTGGAATAACTTATTCAGCTACTTTTTGATAATCTTTCACATGCCGAAGTTTTAGCCCTGTATCTGCAATCTTAAGGTCACCTTAATGTCAAAAAACGGGGTTTTAGCCCTCCAGTTCACTTAGTTTTTCACTTTTTTCAACCAAACTTGGCACATATATTAAGATTTGCCAAAGGAATATCCTGACTTTATGGTGACCTTAAACTCAAAATATTAATGGACATTTGGCCTGCTTAAAGTCATCAAATTGGAATAAAATGCTCTGGCTCCTTTCTTTTTCCATTTTTTTATATCGAAATTATCACTGGTATTAAACTAGATAAAAATAATACTTATGGTCACCTTAAACTCCCAGTATGAATGGAGTTGTAGCCACCTTAAAGTGAAATAAGGGGGTTTTCAGCCTCCAAGTATCTTATTGTTCGACTGACCTCAGTTAAACTTTGCACACTTATAAAGGATGGCAAACCAAAGGCTTATCCTGACTTTAAGGTGACCTTAAACTGTTAATATAATTTTGGCCCCTCTAAAGTCATAACATTTGAATAAAGCCATCAGCTAAACTTTGTACACTTATAAAGGATGACAAAAGAGACATTCTCATTTTATGGTCACCTTAAAGTCACAATATGGATGAAGTTATGGTCACCTTGCAGTGAAATTATGGAGTTTTTAATCTCCAGCTATCGTATTGTTCAGTAGAGCTCGGTTAAATTTGTACACTTTTAAAGATGACATTAGGGACATTCTTATTTTCTTTCCACCTTGGAGTTCCAATACAAGTACAGTCATGGCCATCTTGACGTGAAAATGAGGATTTTCAGCCCCTAACTGATTTACTGTTCAGTAACATCAGTTTAACTTGACATTGATTATACTAAAGTAAGATTTTGTATAACATTTCACTTAAAATTCCTGTACTTAAGAGGCTTTGGCCATCTTAACATGATAAATATATACTTCTTGCTCCCTCCTCATTTATTTTAACACTTTTTAAAACCACACCTGGCATATGTATGCTTAAAAATATTTATGCTGTCTGCCAAACCTAATCTCTTAGTGTTTATGAAGTTATGACATCTTCAAAGAAAAAAATGAACTATTTATGATGCACTGATGTGGTTATTAACATATTGCAACTGATCAGTGTTCACATAATATAAATTCCCAATTTTAGGCAGATTAAAAAAAACACATTCTTCTGATTCCATTCATTTGGAAATGTGGGGATATAACTTTTCCTTTTTGGAAAAAAAGCTTCCATTGATTCAACTTTTGTTTTGTAGAAGGAGTTGATGATCTAGCTACTTGTTCACATAGACTATATAAATTGGTCAAATGTATCCACCTGACTTCTTTCACAATATAAGATGCTTGAAAAAAAAACACTTTCTCATAAACAGTTTTTCTTGTACAGCGTTTTATGTATCTCCAGCTGAGTGGAAATGAATGACTTGTCCTTTTCTTCTTCCTCCCCAACTCTGTTGTGTGATATCTATCAAAAGGCACATTCATGGAAAGTCTTTCTATGCAGAAAGAACCCCCCCCCCCCCAACTCCCCTTTAGTGCACACAAAAAGCAAGTGGAAAAAAGAATGGCCTCAGTGGGGGAAGTGGGGGGGTTCATGGAGGGAGATGATAGATAGAGATATATATATGTGTGTGTGAAGCAAAAGTGGAACAAAAAAAAGTGGAATATTTATGCTGTTCTTTCAAATGTATATTGTTTTCTTTTCTTTTACTTTCTTCCATTTCACTTAGACTACTACATTTAATTAATTTTAGCTCAAGTGGGAAATGAATTTTTGAAACTTTAATACATTCAAATTCCTGAAGTGATGCACTAAATCACTTATAACTTGAAAAGTATTGCGTTCACAGCATTTTGTTAAAATATGTTATTAGGCTACTTTTTCCACAGCTACAAGAAGTCCAGTAACTTGTTTGGTCTTAAGTTTGTGCATTATTGAAGTGTGGAATGGATCATGATCTCCTACTCTTATTCCTAAACCTAGATTTTTAATTTCAATTGCTAAATCATTCATAAATATTGCAATATATAAACTCATACTTTTCTTTCCCAATAAATCCAGTAACATTTTTCTAGCACTATAGCTTGACTTGTTTGTAACTTGATTTTTCTTGTAAGAAATAACTCTGAAGCAAAATCAGTAACTTTTGAACAAAAAGTCTAACACACTTTGGTTCACTGGATTTTATTAGTGGTTTTGTTAAGTTTTTAGTTGAAGCACAACCAGTAATTTTAAATAATAGTTCTTAAGCATCTTAGTCCACTGCATTCAATTAGTGTTTTATACTTAAGTCTGATACTAATGACATTTTGAACAGAAATGTCTCTGGTCAGTGTACCCTTTCACTTGAGACCTCTTCTCTGAAAACATTACCAAAGAATGTAGGACATACAGAATCTGGGGAAAAAAATGCCTCCTGGACAAAATGCCTCACAGAAAAAAATGCCTCCTGGAAAAAATGCCTCCTAGAAAGAATGCCTCCTGGATATTTTGTGACTAGGAAAAAATGGCTCCTGAGAAAAAAAAGTTATTTCAACTTGTAAACATGTTACATATGAAACCTATAACGTATAATATCAAAAACATGTTAATTTCAGATATGTACAATCAAAACCAGAACGTACAATATCGTGAAGTACAAATTACAAATATCTTCTTGAAAGGGTATCCCTTCAGCTGTACTCTGGAGCAGTTTAAAAGCAGGATTTATGGCTGTGAGGTTTCTTGATGAAATAGTTGTGGCCTTTATGGCTTACAATATGCATTCTTATCAAATTACAACATAGGTTATCCCCTCTGTAAGGAGTTGATCACAGTTAGATGCACTAGGAGGGGCACAAATGTAATTACAAGAAAAACACGACACCTGTCATAATGGAAACCAGGGATGAGCAGCCAGCCAAAAGAGTGAGAAGCACCAACAAAACCTTACAAGAGAAACTTACATACCTTTGTACAGCTAAGCAAAATGGGTAAAAGACTGTGAATTTTGGACAGGCATTGGCGACTGTAAGACTCAAGTGGAAAAAATGAAGATGCCTCTGAAGTTGTAATGTGAACCTGTAGTCTTATAATACTTGAAAGAACTTTTTTTTCTTAGGAGGTATTTTTCCTGGTCACAAAATATTCAGGAGGCATTCATTCTAGGAGATATATTTCCTAGGAGGCATATTTTCTAGGAGGCATTTTTTCCAGGAGGCACTTTTTCCGTGTATCGGACATACATTCTTTTGAGAAGTAAATTTCACACCTAGAATTTCTCTTCTGCCAAGCTGTGGTTGTTCTTTCATTTGTTAAATATGATAACATACACAATGCAATAAACTTTACATTTTCTATTCCTTGTCATGCATATTTTCACATCTTTTACGGCTTACTTCACACTTTTTCATCAGGGCCGCTTCGTTTTTGTCAGCAAAAACATTTTTCTAGTTGGGTTGCTTGTCTCAATGGAGAAAATTGTCCCGGAGAGATGCCTTCACGTGAGGCCCATTTTCAGTTTCACCTTAAGGAGCACTGGAGATATCCTCAGTCATTGCACAGCCTCCTTCCTTGGACAGAGTCCTTTTCACCTCACCTAGAGTGGTGGCAAGTCCCTCAAACGTGATGAAAGGTGCAGACCTTTATCCCAAGACCACAAGATCCAACTCTTTACAGATGCCTCAGACGAAGGCTGGGGCTCTCACTAAGAGCAAGCCTCTACAAGGGTCTGTGGTCAGACAAGGAAAAAAGGCTATTCATAAATGTTCTAGAGTTGAAGGCGGTTTCTCTGGTCCTTCAAGTTTCAAGGTCCAATGTCAAAACCAAACAGTGTTGGTTGCAATGGACAACTGAACAGTGATAGCCTACATCAACAAACAAGGAGGAACCCTCTTGGCGGAGATGTGCGCTCTCCTGTGGAAGATCATGACCTGTGCCATCATTACCAGATAACCTTAAAAGCCAGACACATTCACAGGGTGTCTGAACGTGATGGCCGATCTTCTGTCCAGGTCAAACCCAGTTCAATCATCAGAATGGTCACTGCATCTGCAGGTGTTCAACAGATCTGTCTAAGTGGTTCACCCCTCATGTAGATCTATTTGCCACTCGTCTGAACCACAAACTTCCTCTGTATGTGTCTCCAGTCCCAGACCAAAATGCTTGGGACATAGATGCTCTAAGCATAACTGGTCGGATCTCACTGCTTATGCTTACCCTCCCACGGCTCTTCTTCACAAGGTGATCTAAAATCAGGCAGTTCATTTGCCTGATCATTGTTATAGCCCCAGTCTGGCCAGGGATGCCCTGGTTTTGGGACCTAGTGCAGCTCTCAACAGAGATCCCTCTTCAGCTACTAGTGTCAACAACTCTTCTCAAACAGTCCCACAATTATGTGCTTCATAGCAAGCCACAACATCTCAACCTCAGCGCCTGGTGTCTAGGAGTGGACAGCTCTAAGAACAAGGCTTCTCTGTGGAGGTGGCAGAGAGAATTGCTGCCCCTCAAAGGTCATCAACAAGGACCATCTACAAGTCAAAGTGGGCCCTATTTGAGAAATTATGGAAAGAAAATTCGGTGGACTTCTCCACTCCCTCTGTGAAACAAGTTTCAGATTTTTTCGTGTACCTATACTAAGTTCTAAACAGGTTCCCTTCGACCATTGACGGCTACAGGAGGGCCATTGTTGACACCTTGTAAATAGACAATTCAAGAAGTCAGGACCTTGTGTCCGGTACGGGTCCTGAGGTATTATCTGGATCGAACCAAAGACCTAAGAGGGTCTCGATGCCTACCATGTAGTTCCTTCAAAAGGACACACCTCAGACCCGCTACGCTCTCTTTTTGGTTAAAATAACTATCTTACTTTGTTTCAAACAAGCAGACCATCAGGCTTGGACTTGGTCCAAGTTAAAGCGCATGACATTAGGGCCTTCACAGCCTCTAAGGCCTTATACGGTGGGGTTTTGGTGGACCAAATCATGCAACCCTGTCACTGGAAAGCTCAGACACATGTACAACTATTTTAGCTAAAAGACCTTGCTTGGTCAGATAACAACAATATGTATCTGGGTACATTAACAGCGGCTTAACAAGTCCTAGACCCTTCCCCTCAGCCCAGTCATCCTCGGGAAGAGAAAAAAAGGGGGGGGGGGGGCACACCCACTTCAACCAAGTCTCAGGAGTCTAAATCCCAATGTCTAGGTAAATGCCTACCTCCTCAGGATGTTTGGTAAGGTCTTTTAGCTTTTTATTAAGACAGTACTTAATATATATAATGTATTATGTTTTCCCCTGGTGACCCCATAATCCCCTTTTAGTTTTCATCTTTTCGTGGGTGGCAAGATGATGAAATTTCCGAGCCAGGGCTTGGTGTCATTGGTAGTGTAGCCCTTCGGGCTATTTATACCATTTTTAGTGAGTATGGCTTCTCCTTCTTCCAAAATCCAGGCATCCAGAGAGTATCAGTACTGTCATTGCAATTACCTTCTGGTTTTGGCTTCTTGCAGGCCCAGTTTTCCAAAACCGGGGCACTGTAAGCGGGACTCAGACTGGTAATTCTAATACATCCATTCTAATCTAATTCATTCAAAATCCAAGAAAAATTGACTAATACTTCCAGTCTCAGCTGTAATCCCTCCACTGAGCAGTTGGATTCAGCATTCAGTTCCACATGGTAAGCTATTGTAGCGCAATAAAATTGAAAATTTTAATTACTTAAATGTAGCTTTTATAAGCTTTTATAACCAAAATGTTGGTTAAGGGATAATGTACTTAAAATTGTGGTTTATAAATTTGAAAATTTTAATTACTTAAATGTAGCTTTTATAAGCTACAAGCTTACCATGTGGAACTGAAGAGAGTCCCACCCTGCCTCCCTGCTGAATAACAGCTGAGGGGGTATGGGCCAATTTCCAACTTGAAAAGAGGAAGTGGATGGTTACTTCACTACTGGGGTCACCTCGATTCCAAGGCATCTCACCACTATTATGTGTCCATTTTTCTTCGACGTTGGCCCAATGTCTGCAGCCTCCCGAGTAAGCATTCAGTTCCACATGGTCAGCTTGTAGCTTATAAAAGCTACATTTAAGTAATTAAAATTTTCAGATTTATAAACCACAATTTTAAGTACATTATCCCTTAACCAACATTTTGTTCTTGTGGCTTAATAATTTATAAGTCTGAATATATAATTTTCCTGTTGAGAATTCCTCAGTGATATTTATTTGATTTTTTTATTGCTTTAGCTCTATAAATTGTGATTGGTATTGAAATCCAAATGAAAGCTCTATCTACTTTCAATTTAAATATTAATGATGTTATGGCTATCTTACACTTTAAAAACGGTGTTTTTATCCCTATGCTCACTGAGGTTTTAAACATTTTAAAATCAAACTTGTTACACATATTAAAATTGCTAAAAGGAATACTCTTCATTTGTGGTGACCTTGAAGTCACATTGGAACTAATTTCACTTAGTCAATTAATAATCACACTTTTATTACGCTACAATAGCTTACCATGTGGGACTCATTGCTGTTCTCGGATGGCCACAAGGTATCATGGCCAACGTCTAAGAAAAATAGACATTTATAGTTGGCCGTAGCCTCTAGTTGTCATCACGTGATGAGACCTTGAGAGTGCTGCTGACAATCTTTTTACCTCACCCCCCCCGTCCTCAGCCCCTACCCTTCAGTTCTTTATCACTTAAAACACCAGCCAAAACTGTCCCACCCACCCCAGGTACTGCCTTGCAACAAAAAATTGAAACAAATCCAGAAAAATCCCTGGGCAATTCATTAAATATTCATCTACAGCAGCAAATGGGTTCCTTCCAGGCATCCATGTTGGAAGCTTTTCAGTCGCTCCGAGAGGAGTTGACTTCTAAAAAGCAAACAGAGGTGGATCAGACCTCGGCTTTTGCTTTCAAACCTGGTACATCTTCCCGTACTGCTGTTAATCTGGACCTACCCCCTCCGATACATAGAACTACCATTCAAACCGAGGATATGGATGTGGACTACAGTCCAGCACTTCCTCCACGTCTCGGACCTGACCCTCACGATACATCGGATCAGAATGTTACTGCATCTGAGTTACCTTCGAAGAAGGTCTCGGATAAACCCAAGAAACACTGCCACTCTCGCAGTAGGCATGAAATTGAATCCAGGTCTGCCTCGGATCAATCTAATGAGGAATCTGATGAACCTCGAATCCCCTCTACTAAACCTAAAAAGCACTCTAATAAGAGTAAACACAAATCTAGGTCCAGACATGTGTCATCTTCCTCAGAGGAGGATCAGTCCTCTGTAGCCAGACACAGGTCTTCTAAGCCCTCTGGGGCTCAGCCCCCAGGGGCTGCTTCTGATCAAGACCTCCCTCAACATGATCCAGATCCCCCTTATTATAGGGAAGTAGCTCTGTCAGACATTCCCTCACAGTACGCTGAAGAGGTTGATACTTTTAGGCGCATTCTTTCCCTCCCTGACCCCAGGGAGTCTATGCCTAGGTCCTCAACTTCAGTCATGGGTCTGGACGATGAGAAAGGCCGTCAAGAGCTCAGACCTAGAGGTCCTTCCTCTATACTTCCACTTACCTCAGTTATCAAGGACGCCTTTGATAAATTTCAACATGACTTTAAGGCTGCTAATTTACCTGAGGGTAAATATATCAAGCCTCCTCCTTCCACTTCTAAGTGGTACAGGGTGGGACAGCCCTGTCATCAGGACAAATATCAGGAGTTGAATACGGATTTTGCCAAAATCTGTATTACTCCTAAACCCTCTGGGGCCCCTATGGGCAAGGTCCCCCTCAGGCTCGGCAAAATATCTCAACGCTCAATTTCACTGCTGCCTTTGCCAAAACTTCATCTTCTTGCAATGCTTCCCTTGAGAAGTGTCAACATAGCATTAAGTCAACTGTCAAGAAGATTAAGACACAGATCCAGAAAGGTGCCAATCCTGATAAAGCAGCAAAGCGTGGATATGAGGAAGTCTGTGAGTACATAGAATTTTGGAATAAGACAGTTCTTATCCAACACAGGGTTGTTACATGCCTCAGCAAATCCCTAGCCCATATACTCCAGAGGGAATTATATTCTATGGGTAACACTGGCATGCTTAGGCGCGAAGCCGAAATGACCCGTTTACAACCACAATTAGGGGAAACGAGACGCCAAGAACTCAGGAACTCGTCCTTTTGGGACCCCTCCTTGTTCCAGTCTCAACTTGTGAAGGAAGGTGAAGACTTCCTCCTCAAAAAAAGCACCTCTAAAGACTCTCAGGGTTTCGCACCCTATCAAAATAAGCCCTTTCATGGTCCCCACAACAAGAAAAGAGGCTCCTACAGGAAGAGGGAAACCGAACTTCAGAGGCTCCAGGGGTCGTTTTCGACCCCACCACAGGGGACGGGGGCATGGAAGCCCCTCTCCCCAATGACTCCTTAAAAGCCTCCCTCAGTCCACCAGTAGGAGGTCGCCTCTGTTCTTTCAGAAGAGACTGGCAAACAAACAAATGTTCTTCAAACGTGTTAAACATTATCACCAATGGCTACGTACTGCCATTCCTTTCAAAACCAAATTTGGTCAGATTCCCTCTGATCCTGTCAGAGTACAAGGCCCGTCAAAAAGACCAAGCACTGGCCACTTGTATCCAGTCTCTTCTGTCAAAGAACGCAATCGAAAGGGTGGAAAATGTAAAATCTCTCGGGTTTTACAGTCGCCTGTTCCTAGTACCCAAGCCTCACCAAAGGTGGAGGCCAGTCATAGACCTAAGCAGGCTCAACACTTTTCTACACGTAGAAAAGTTCAAAATGGAAACTCCAGAGTCCATCAGGACCTCCCTGATTCCAGGGGAATGGGTATCGTCGATAGATCTGTCGAACGCATACCTGCACATCCCCATCCATCCAAACTCAAGGAAATACCTAAGGTTTTGCCACAAGTCACAGGTGTTCCAGTTTGGACTAGCCACAGCCCCCCAGGTCTTTACAATGATTGTAAAGGAAGTGAAACTAATGGCCCTCTCCAGAGGACTCACAGTTCACCAATACCTGGACGACTGGCTGATCAGGTCCCAGTCTCAGGAGGAAGCCCAAGTGAACACTCAGGCGGTGGTAGACCTAACTCAGTCCTTGGGTTGGATAATAAATCAGGAAAAATCAGAACTGAAACCTACTCAGGTGTTTTCGTTCGTGGGCTAGGAATACCATCTAGATTCAGCCCTTGTAAAACCCACTCAAGAGAGATGGCTCAAACTTCAGGATTTGGGTTGCTTGCCTCAATGGAGAAAATGGTCCCGGAGGGACGCCTTCACATGAGACCCTTTCAGTTTCATCTCAAGGAGCACTGGAGATATCCTCAGTCACTGGACAGCCTCCTTCCTTGGACAGAAGCCATTGCAGCCCACTTAGACTGGTGGCAAAATCCCTCAAACGTGATGAAAGGTGCAGACCTTCATCCCAAAGACCACAGTATCCAACTCTTTACAGACGCCTCAAACGAAGGTTGGGGCGCTCACTTAGATCAAAATTCTACAAAGGGTCTGTGGTCAGATCGGGAAAAAAGGCTACACATAAACGTCCTAGAATTGAAGGCGGTCTCATGGGCCCTTCGAAACTTCAAGGACCAGTGCCAGAACCAAACAGTGCTAGTTGCAACGGACAACTCAACAGTGGTAGCCTACATAAACAAACAAGGAGGAACTCACTCGGCAGAGATGTGTGCTCTCCTGTGGAAGATTATGACCTGGTGCCATCACTATCACATAACATTGAAAGCCAGACACATTCCAGGGTGCCTGAATGTGATGGCCGACCTTCTATCCAGGTCAAACCAAGTGCAGTCAACAGAATGGTCACTACATCCACAGGTGTTCAAACAGATCTGCCAAAAGTTGTTCACACCTCATGTAGACTTATTTGCCACTCATCTGAACCACAAACTTCCACTGTACGTATCTCCTGTCCCAGACCCAAAGGCTTGGGACATAGATGCTCTGAACATAAACTGGACGAGTCTCACTGCCTATGCTTACCCTCCGATGGCTCTCCTTCACAGGGTGATCCAAAAAATCAGGCAATGCTATTGCCTGATCATCGTAGTAGCCCCAGGCTGGCCAGGGATGCCCTGGTTTTGGGACCTAGTGCAGCTCTCAACAGAGATCCCACTGCAACTTCCGGTGTCAACGACTCTTCTCAAACAGTCCCACAATTATGTGTTCCACAGCAATCCACAGCATCTCAACCTCCACGCCTGGTGTCTAGGAGTGGACAGCTCCAAGAACAAGGCTTCTCTGTGGAGTTGGCAGAGAGAATTGCTGCACCTCAGAGGTCATCAACAAGAACCATCTACAAGTCAAAGTGGGCCTTATTTGAGAAATGGTGCAGAGAAAATTCCGTGGACTTCTCCACTCCATCTGTGAAACAAGTCTCAGACTTTTTCATGTACCTGTACCAAGATCTAAACAGGCGCCCCTCGACCATCGATGGTTACAGGACGGCCATTGTTGACACCTTGGGCCCAACGGGTCAACATATTGCACAAAGTTCAGAGCTTCATAGGTTACTCTCCAGCTTTCACAGGGATCGCCCCAAAAGTTCCAGGAATCTTCCCAAGTGGAACCTTTCTGTTGTTCTTAATGAGCTCACAAAAGCACCCTTTGAGCCTATGAAAGACACAGACCTCAAACATCTTACTCTCAAAACTACTTTCTTGCTAGCTTTGGCCTCCGGCAAGCGCCGCAGCGAAATCCATGCCTGGGTTGCAAACAAAGTATCTAATCTAGGCCAATGGGAAAAGGTTGCCTTGTTCCCTTCTTCTGATTTCATAGCCAAAAAGCAACTAGCAAGAGAAGGTTCTCAAAGTGTGTCTCCGGTGACTATTCCTGCTTTGACTACCATTGTAGATAGACAATTCAAAGAAGACAGGACCCTGTGTCCGGTGCGGGCCCTGAGGTACTATTTGGATCGAACCAAAGACCTGAGAGGGTCTCGATCCCTCCTTTTCATCTCATTCAAGAAAGGACATACCTCAGACATCAGACCCGCTACTCTCTCTTCCTGGTTGAAACAAACCATCCTACTTTGTTATAAACAAGCAGACCAACAAGCCTTGGACTTGGTCCAAGTTAAAGCGTATGACATCCGGGCCTTCGCGGCCTCTAAGGCCTTTTACGGTGGGGTATCGGTGGACCAAATCATGCAAGCCTGTCACTGGAAAGCTCACAACACATTAACAAATTTTTACCTAAAAGACCTTACTTGGTCAGACAACAATATGTATCTGGGACCCGTGGTGGCGGCACATTAAGTCCTAGATCCTTCCCCTCAGACCAGTTGTCCTCGGAAAGAAAAAAGGGGGGGGGGGCACATCCGCTACAACCAAGTCTTCAGGAGTCTAATCCCAGGATCTAGGTATTCTTTTACCTTCAAGATGTTACGGGTAAGGTCATTTTGTTTTTTAGTTTATCAAAATAATATGTATTAAGGACTTATTAAGTTGTCATTAATCTCATATTCGGTGGCAAAAATCTTATGAGAATTTCAACTATTGGGCTGGTCTGTCACTCATGAAGGGCCCCTAGGGACCCTTAGACCTCTAAGTGAGCACTGCTGCACTTCCGTCCTACAATCAAAACATCTAGACAGTTTTAACACTGTCTTCCATTCTATTTAGGTTTTGGGCTCTTTACAGGCCCGGTGTAAAAGGAAATCCTCCCCCCCTGAAAATCCTCCCCCCGGGGGGGAGAATTTCCTAGGAAATCATCCCCTCCACCAGGAAATAAACAAGGAGGGGCAAGAGGGGGCTTCAATTTAAAAAAATATATCATCAAAGGCTTAGGTTACATGAATCTAACTTAGCCATAAAAAGGTAACTGAAAATTAAGACATATAATCATATTAATATTCTAATTTGTTCAGTTTATATCCCTTATGAATACTATTTGGGCTGTCCCTTATATAAATATATTCAAATTGATTTGATTATTTCCAATCCATTTATCTGCTCATCATTAAAATTATACTCAATGATATATATGCAAAATATACATTTCGGGGTTCTTTGGGAGTTACCAACAACAGTAAAAATCACTAATGATTTCTTCAGAAAATAATACAGAAAGTATGCCAGTGACAAAAGTATGCATTTAAAGGGAGGTTCCATAAATTTTTTCATTTTGTTAATAAATAGATAGATAGATAAATTTTTTATTACACTGACAGTGTGTTTTTATTTTTTGCCAAAATTCCCTGGGATTTGAAGAACTTACAGTTTCTATATTTGCAATAATATTTTTGTTATATTGCCTCTCATAATATCGGAGTCTTTTGTCAAATGTTTTTCTTGCAGTTGAAAATTTTATTCTTAATGATTTTTTATGTTGTAAATTACTTGTTAAACATCGAGCTGACCTTTCCTTATGACACATATCTTTCCATAAGCTAGTTAATTCACTATTCCAAAATGGTTTATAACTTTTAAATTTTTTACGTAACATCTTTCCTTGAGATTTGTAATTTATATATTTATCCACTTCTGCAATAGTACATTGACAAAATTCAGAATACACAAGATCTAGCTGACACTGTATATTTTCAGTTTTTTAACTCAAAATTTGTGTAGTACAGTATGGTGGGGGGAGGATTTCTTAGAAGATCTGTTACGAAATCCTCCATCCCCAAATTTATAAATTCCCAATTATACAATATAATATAACACTTTCTCTGATTTTCATAAACAGATCTTTGGTGATAAGTTGTGTAAATTGCATAGACTAGAGCATTGAGATAGCTACAGAAGAAAAACACTATTCCCAATACCCACTGAGCCATTTTTTTTTTGCGTTAATACATCCTATCCAATGGACAATTGCTAATCCGGTCGGCGCAGACTGGCCCGCCAAACATCAGAAAAAGACATCCTGTGTCGCCACCGGCTGGCCGGTCCCAGTAGTGTGCATTCCCCAGATGGTGCCTCGTACTTCCTTCCTGTCTAGACAACCTGACATCATAGCATCTTTTTCGTTTGGCGCGTGTAATGTGTAGATGTGTTTTCAACATCTCCAGAAAAGTGTGAATGATGGCGGATTTTCAACCTTATTTGCAGATATTTTATTTCAGAAATGTTATATACATATCAAGCACAGATTCACAATAAGAAAGCTCCCTGGTCGACTCAATTTAACTGATGATAGGGCAGTAAGCAACGAGAAAATATGCAGATGGCCATGTTGCTAGTTTCCTACCTAGTTGATTCAACCTTGTGTTGAGGATAGGGTCAGTAGAAGATAGATGACAATGAAATATGCTGAATATTGCTTTTTAAAGAGTTTCCTTACGTTCTACAAAGAATGCATCGTCTTCATTAGAATTCTTTAACTCCAGCAAGGTCGCTTGCGAGATCTATAAATAGAAATCCTGTCTCCACTGTTTTCAACCAGCATTGCTGTAGGCGGCCAGCAATGAGGCAAGTGGCAGGTCACTTGCGAGATCTATAAATAGAATTCCTGTCTGCACTGTTTTCAACCAGCATTGCTGTTAGCGGCCAGCAATGAGGCAAGTAGCAGGTCGCTTGCGAGATCTATAAATAGAATTCCCGTCTTCACTGTTTGACGTCATCATCTCCAGCTAAGCCGGCTGGTGCACTGCGCATGCGTGAGATTTTCTAAATATAGCTCACAAGGGCTATCCCAGCAACTGTCAAATATTTTACAATGAAGACGTGAAATCAACAGAAGACAAGGAAACAGTTAGAACTCGAGAAGTGTCAAGTAGCAACCTTGTGTTAGTGAAAGACAAGAAGATAAATAAGAGTTCAGAAGAGTCCAGTAGCACCCTTGCGGTGGTGAAAGACAGGAAGACTCAGAGAGCACCAATCTCAACCGGCCATTGTTCATCACCAGCCTGTTTACCGGCCTAAGACTATTAACAAGCCTAGTACTACCGACTGCACCAAATACAAGCCGGTTACAGAGTCTGCACTGAACAGTTTGCTTCACACTAGCTGGTTACAGAGCTTATACCGACCTATTGCCTTCACACTAGCTGGTTACAGAGCCTACCGACCCGTTACCGGCTACACAGCCTGCATTGAACAGCTTGCTTCACTCTAGCCGGTTACAGAGCCTACCAGCTTATAACCAACCAGCATCAAGAATCAACCAACCCACAGGTAATTCTACCAACCGGCCACTCTTCATCAGCAGCCTGTTCACCGGCCTAAGACTGATAACTTGCCTAATGATGGTGTTGAGGCTGACAAGAAGTTTCCTACAGAGAAACTTCTTCAACTGGTTACAGAGCCTACCAACTGGTTACCGGCTATACAATTTTTACTGAGCAGTTTTTGCTTCACACCAGCTGGTTACAGAGACCACCGATGTGGTACCAGGTGCAATTACTCTCATGCCTCCCTTTTCAACATTGGTTACACAGCAGGACCGGACCGGCAGACCTACCTGGGGGTCAGCTAGCTAAATATAGACCAGTAGCTGTCTAAATTCTTTGGTGACTCCAGCCTACCAGTTTTGCCTGTTACAGAGAATTACTGGTTACAGTGAATTACCGTTTACAGAGAATTACTGTTTACAGTGAATTGCTGGTTACAGAGAGGGGGAGTTTTCAGAACGAGTTACCGGATACTGGTTACAGAGGAGTGTTTCACCTACACCAGGTAGGACCTGGTACCGGACAGTTGCCTGAGGTGATTGGTTAAAGAGAATGCTTGGACCAGTCATTGGTCTTGATGAGATGCAAGTGTCCCAAGCTACTATCAGTCAGCCTTCCCTTATCACACCTCTCACCAGCCTGTTATCAGTGCTGGACTTGACTGGAGGGATAATAGATTTCACCCTTACAATCAGACAAACAGGAACAGAGATCTGACAAACCAGCATGAAAACAAATAGGTCATTTCAACACCAAGAGAAAAGGTGATCGACAGTCAAACAAGTTTTCATCACGTCCAGCCAGGGGTCAGCCATCATGACAATTACTGTGCAAATGCACCACCTTGCAGGTGACTGGCCCGGGGCCAAGAGTCTAAAATGTGAAAAGTTGTATCAGTCCCACCAGACCGCACCGGACCAGAAAGACTGTTAACTTGTATCATTGCCACCAGGCCGGACAATGTCCGGAGAGACAGTAAATGAAAGAACAGGAAGACTGTTACCTTCTATCATTGTCACCAGGCCGGACCAGTGTCCGGAGACAGTAAATATTTGTCAGACTAATGTTCCAAATGTTGCACAGAATCTGCCTGTAGGGGCTAGACTAAATCAGTTTTGGGAGACTTAGGAAGCCTTCAGGGTCAGATCCTAGGTAGTACTAATGTTGAAGGAGGGCTACCCCCCCCCCCCCCCCCACTTCCAGACCAGACCAAGCTTGACAAGGTCACCGCCAATCATCAGTAGAGTTGGTCTAAAATCAAATCTGGGGTTCATACAACCAGCTATGTTTTGGTCTCGTACACCAAACAACAAGTGGAGATCTATGTGTGTGTATCGATGGTGTGTGGCGTGAGGCCGTGGCGGGTATTGCTTTTCAAAGATAAGTAAATTAAAAACTCAAGAATCTTGCTACTTGCTGGTCTGACTAGTTCTATTCGCCGTTTTTAGTTAATACATAACACCCTAATAATTACCTATTTAAAATATTTGTTAAATCTCCTTTATATCTTCAGTATTGTTGAAATACCCCATTATCGCCAACATTCCCCGTTATCGTGGTAGTATTTATTCAACCCCTTGCTGATGTGATTCACATTCCCCGTTATCACCTGATATCCCAGTGATTATTTTATGGTTTTTTCATATCCCAGTGTTTATTCTATGGTTTCTATGGTTTTTTGTTGACTATATTCTTGTACATGGTGTTTCTAACTCTTGCTTTTGTTTGATTGTAATTATGAGTTTCTCTGCTCTCATGGTTGTTAACCCTTAGGCAGTGTTTAGTCTATGGTTTTTAATGGTATTTTATGTTGATTCTATACTTGTACTTGTACATGGTGTTTCTAACTTTGCTTTTGATTGATTGAAATTCATGGGTTTCTCTGCTCTTATGGTTCGTTAACCCTTGGCTTTGGTGATCTTTTTGGCATTTCTTTTTCTTGCCACAGTTCTCTTTTGCATAATCCTTGTTTTCTTTTTGCTTTTTGGATCCGGTAGTGTGTTCTGGACCATGTTAGTCGTAAAAACTATTCTTTTGATATGTTTCCTATGTGTCGGTTTCTCTAGGAATAGGCTTAATGCTGACAAGGGTCAGAATTGCGAAAAGTTGACAGAAGCATTCCATCTATTTTTCGGCTCCCTGTTGTGTTGCGTAAATATTGCTACCTAACTCAAAACAGGTTCCTCCAAAATTGAAATTTAAAAACCTACTCCTATTCCTCTTGTTGTGTGGCGATGTTGCTATAAACCCTGGCCCAACCAATTTTGGATTTGTCAACTGCAGATCCATTCGCAATAAAGGCCCTCTCCTGCATGACCTTATACAACACAGTGACTTGGATATCCTGGGCCTGGTTGAGACTCATATCAGACCAACCGACACTGATGGTCTCCTAAACTCCCTCACACCATTAAATTACAACTTAATCCAAAAACCAAGGTGTACTGGATTGGGTGGTGGTGTTGGCTTTCTGTGCAGAAAATCCTTTTCTCCCAGTATTGTCTCTTCACCGGTTTTTACGTCGGCTGACTTGTCAGTCAGCTGACATTATGTCGTCACTCTGCGGCGTGGGCGTACGCGTGAACAACTTCTCCTCCAAAACTACAAGGCCTAGAGACGTGCTGTTTTTTTTAAAAGATACCTTATCTATCGAGGATGAAAAATTGTTCAAGGCATGCAAATCTGTCTGTTCGTCTGTTTGCTAGAGACATTACAAGGGGGGTACCCCCACCAAAAGTGTGAAAATTTCAACACTTAATCACAATTTTCTCAGTGACTATTGCAGGGATTTCTCTCATATCTTGCATATATGTACTAGGCCAGAGGTAGATTCTCTTGTGTGAGTATGAGACCTGGATCTGTCTTACTTTTTTTTTAATAAATTTTTTTAATAATTTTTAATGCATTAAAATTCATGAAATCATGCACAAAATCATTTATAACTTGAAAACTGTTGCATCTAGAGCATTTTGTTAAAATATGTTATTCAGCTACTTTTGTCATAGCTACAATATGGTGAGTAAGTTGGGTGCCTGTCTCAATAGCTAAGTGAGTAATAGCTACTTTTGGGCTTTTCAGTAACTTCCATCATGAGTAGAATCACTTGTAACTTAAAAACTATTGCATTTAGAGAATTTCGTATAAATATGTTATTCAGCTACTTTTGGGTCAGCTATAACATAGTAAAATTTTAGACCTGTAGCTCATGGCATAGCTGAGTAATAGCTACTTTTAGGTTATCACTGTTGAGTAAATCGCTTATAACTTCAAAACTATTGCATTTAGAGAATTTCGTATAAATATGTTATTCAGCTACTTTTGGGTCAGCTATAACATAGTAAAATTTCAGACCTGTAGCTCATGGCATAGCTGAGTAATAGCTACTTTTAGGTTATCACTGTTGAGTAAATCGCTTATAACTTGGAAACTATTGCATTTAGAGTATTTTGTTTCACTATGTTATTCACCTATTTTGGGATCAGCTATAACATAGTGAAGTTTCAGATCTGTGGCTCATTGCATAGCTGAGTAATAGCTACTTTGAAGTTCTCACTATTGAGTAAATCGGTTGTAATTGGAAAACTATTGCATTTAGAGAATTTCGTATAAATATGTTATTCAGCTACTTTTGGGTCAGCTATAACATAGTAAAATTTCAGACCTGTAGCTCATGGCATAGCTGAGTAATAGCTACTTTTAGGTCATCACTATTGAGTAAATCAGTTGTAACTTGAAAACTATTGCATTTAGAGTATTTTGCTTAAATATGTTGTTCATCTACTTTTGGGTCAGCTATAACATAGTAAAATTTCAGACCTGTAGCTCATTGCATAGCTGAGTAATAACTACTTTGAGGTTCTCACTATTGAGTAAATCAGTTGTAATTGCAAAACTATTGCATTTAGAGAATTTAGTATAAATATGTTATTCAGCTACTTTTGGGTCAGCTATAACATAGTAAAATTGAAGATCTGTAGCTCATGGCATAGCTGAGTAATAGCTACTTTTAGGTCATCACTATTGAGTAAATCAGTTGTAACTTGAAAACTATTGCATTTACAGTATTTTGCTTAAATATGTTGTTCACCTACTTTTGGGTCAGCTATAACATAGTAAAATTAATGAAATCATGCACTAAATCAATTATAACTTGAAAAGTATTGTATTTAGAGCATTTTGTTAAAATATGTTATTCAGCTACTTTTTCCATAGCTACAACATGGTGAGTAACGTGGGTGTCTATCTCAATAGCTAAGTGAGTAATAGCTACTTTTGGACTTTTCAGTAACTGGTCATCACTATTGAGTAAATCAGTTGTAACTTGAAAACTATTGCATTTACAGTATTTTGCTTAAATATGTTGTTCACCTACTTTTGGGTCAGCTATAACATAGTAAAATTAATGAAATCATGCACTAAATCAATTATAACTTGAAAAGTATTGTATTTAGAGCATTTTGTTAAAATATGTTATTCAGCTACTTTTTCCATAGCTACAACATGGTGAGTAACGTGGGTGTCTATCTCAATAGCTAAGTGAGTAATAGCTACTTTTGGACTTTTCAGTAACTTCCATCATGAGTAAAATCACTTGTAACTTGAAAACTATTGCATTTAGAGAATTTTGTGTAAATATGTTATTCAGCTACTTTTCGGTCAGCTATAACATAGTAAAATTTCAGACCTGTAGCTCATGGCATAGCTGAGTAATAGCTACTTTTAGGTTATCACTGTTGAGTAAATCACTTATAAGTTGAAAAGTATTGCATTTAGAGTATTTAGTTTCAATATGTTATTCACCTATTTTGGGGTCAGCTATAACATAGTAAAATTCCAGACCTGTGGCTCATTGCATAGCCGAGTAATAGCTACTTTGAGGTTCTTACTCAACACTAAATCATTTATAACTTGAAAAGTATTGCATTTACAGCATTTTGTTAAAATATGTTATTCAGCTACTTTTTCCATAGCTACAACATGGTGAGTAACGTGGGTGCCTATCTCAATAGCTAAGTGAGTAATAGCTACTTTTGGACTTTTCAGTAACTTCTATCATGAGTAAAATCACTTGTAACTTGAACACTATTGCATTTAGAGAATTTTGTGTAAATACATGTATGTTATTCAGCAACTTTTCAGTCAGCTATAACATAGTAAACTTTCAGACCTGTAGCTCATGGCATAGCTGAGTAATAGCTACTTTTAGGTTATCACTGTTGAGTAAATCACTTATAACTTGAAAACTATTGCATTTAGAGTATTTTGTTGCAATATGTTATTCACCTATTTTGGGGTCAGCTATAACATAGTGAAGTTCCAGACCTGTGGCTCATTGCATAGCTGAGTAATAGCTACTTTGAAGTTCTCACTGTTGAGTAAATCAGTTGTAATTGGAAAACTATTGCCTTTACAGAAATTTGTGCAAATATGTTATTCAGCTACTTTTGGCTCAGCTATAACATAGTGAAATTACAGACCTGTAGCTCATGGCACAACTGAGCAATAGCTATTCTCAGGCACTGACTGTTGAGTAAATCAGCTATAACTTGAAAAATATTGCATTTGGAGTATTTTGTTAAAATACATTGTTCACCTACTTTGGGGTTAGCTATAACATAGTGAAATTACAGACCTATAGCTCATGGCATAGTGGAGCAATAGCTATTTTCAGGTTCTCACTATTGAGTAAATCAGTTGTAACTTGAAAACTATTGCATTTACAGTATTTTGCTTAAATATGTTGTTCACCTACTTTTAGGTCAGCTATAACAGTGCAAAAATTCAGACATGTAGCTCATTGCATAGCTGAGTAATAGTTACTTTGAGGTTCTCACTCTTGAGTAAATCAGTTGTAACTTGAAAATTATTACATTTAGAGTATTTTGTTTAAATATGTTATTCACATAATTTTTGGTCAGCTATAACATAGTGAAATTGCAGACCTCTATGTCATGGCATAGCTGAGCAATAGCTTCTTTCAGGTTCTCACTTCTCACTGAGTAAATCATTGTATCCAACCTGTAGGAAATCATGGGCTGGGAATCTATTAATATGGTCCGATTTGACCTTGGAACCCTCCTTCAAGGTCAAATGAGGATAGCCAAACATAAAAGTGCTTATAACTTGCTTATTATTGGTCCTAGAGGTTGGAATGAAAACCAACCTATAGAAAATCATGAGCTGGGAATTTTTTGGTGGTCGGATTTCACCTTGGACCCCTCCTTCAAGGTCAAATGAGGATAGCCAAAGTTAAAAGTGCTTATAACTCACTTATTATTGGTCCTAGAGGTTTCGAATGGAAAACCAACCTATAGAAAATCATGGGCTGGGAATCTTTTGGTGTGGTCGGATTTGACCTTAGACCCCTCCTTCCAGGTCAAACGAAGATAGCCAAACTTAAAGTGCTTATAACTCGCGTATTATTGGTCTTGGAGGTTTGGGATGGTACACCAACATATAGGAAATCATGGGCTGGGATTCTTTTGGTGTGGTCAGATTTGACCTGGGACCCCTCCTTCAAGGTCAATTGAGGATAGCCAAACTTACAATTGCTTAGAACTCGCTTATTATTGGTCCTACAAGTTTGGGATGGTAAACAAGCTACAGGAAATCATGGGCTGGGAATTTTTTTGTGTGGTCGGATTTGACCTTGGACCCCCTCCTTCAAGGTCAAACAAGGATAGCCAAACTTAAAAAGTGCCTATGACTCACTTATTATTGGTCCGAGAGGTTTGGGATGGTAAACCATCCTAAATTCTTTGGCTGGGAATCTTTTGGTATGGTCAGATTTGACCTTTGGACCCCTTCTTCGTGGTCGAACGAGGATATTGCATTTATAGTATTTCTTTAAATATTTTTAACCTACTTTTTACACTTAAACAATTACCTTGTTACTTTATTTCATAATACCATTTGCAGGGCACAACTTTTTTGTCCTTTTCTTCTGTCAGCTTCGGAATATCTTTCGAACATGCTGTTCAGTTACCATTTACTGTATTTCTGTACAGCCCTTTCCCTGATAATTATGCTTTCCTCTCATTATCACCATCACAAATCAAAAACATTCAGTCAGCTGACACAGTGCCCGTTCACGGGCACTCTCCTCTTGTTAGATCATTTGAAATCATTATACTATCTTTCAGGTCCGACTACAATAGCTTTGTTGCTGCTTGTGTGTATCGTCCCCCTGGTTCTTGTACTATCCAATTTCTGGAAGATTTTCTTGCTCTTTCTGGCTTTCTGTCTTCAATTGGTTCCAATTTCATCATTTGTGGTGACATAAATATTCATCTGTATGTTGAGTGTGGTGATAGGTCGAGGTTTAACGACATCCTTCAGTGCTGCAGTTTCAATGTGTCAGTGGCCCAACTCATATACTGGGTCACACTCTGGACATTTTGATATCTCCTTGTGACTCTGATTTTGTCCGCAATGTTAATGTTGGAGACTTTATCTCAGACCAGGCTGCTGTACGATGCCAACTCGACTTTTCCCACCCAACAACCTGCATTGAAAAAATAGTCTCTTATCATTGGTATCATAGAATTGATATCGACCAGTTCCGCAATGACCTCAGTAATATATCATTTGTACTGTCCCCTGGAGGAACTGCAGCAGAACTGTATGATCAGTATATGGTCGGTGTTACCCAGGTACTTGATATGCATGCTCCTATCATCTCACGCATGACAAAAAGGCAGTCGGATGAGTGGTTGTCTGATTCATATCACATGGCTCGCTCTCTAAGGCGGCAATTTGAACGTATGTGGAGAAAACATAAGACACAGTTGAAAAGGTCAAGGCTCCGCCTGATGCAATCGACTGGCCAATAAAGACAAGGGTTCCTATTATACTAATCTTATAACTGCGAATAGTGATGACCCCCAAGAAGCTCTGGCAGTCATTGAGGAAGGTATTGCATCGCACCTCGGAAACTGTTCTGCCAGCTCATTCCTCAGAAAAAAGCCTTGCGGACACGTTTGCTTCTTTCTTCACCAATAAAATAAGCAAAATCAGAGACATGTTTTCTACTTCTGGTTCGTTCAATGATGCACCTGATGACCCCATACCAACATTCCTCCTTAAGGATTGTCTTGATATACTCCTTCCGTCTATTACCAAGTTGGTAAATTACTCTCTCATTGATAGCTCTTTCCCAAGTGCTTTCAAAAGAGCGGTTGTCACCCCCCTCATTAAAAAGGCTTCTCTGCCCAGAAACGACCTTAAGAATTATCGCCCAGTGTCTGGTCTTTGTTTCCTGTCAAAGTTGGTGGAGCGAGTTGTTGCTAAGCAACTTACGTCACGCATCCATAATAACAAACTGGACAATCCACATCAGTCAGCTTATAAGCCAGGACATTCCACTGAAACAGCTTTATTGTCAATAAAAAACGAGGTTCATCTCTCTCTGGCATGCGGCGAACCTACGGCTCTAGTTCTTCTTGATTTATCAGCCACGTTTGACACCATAGATCATAATATTCTCCTCGGTTACCTTAAATCCTGGTTTGGTCTTGGTGGAACTGTTCTAAAATGGTTTGCTTCCTGCCTGAGTGATCGATGCCAGACCATCAAGATAGGCTCCACACTATCTGAATTAAGCAAGCTCATCTATGGCGTTCCCCAAGGTTCTGTTCTTGGTCCATTGCTGTTTTCATTTTATACTACACCACTTAGCAAAATCATCCCCCTTCATCCGCATATTAAATTTCACTTCTATGCGGACGACACACAGCTATACATCCATCTCTCCCATAAGAATGCCTCTGCTGCTCTTGCCAAGCTAAATGCCTGCCTCCATGATGTTCAATGATGGATGTCTCTTAGTAAACTCAACCCAGAAAAGTAAAGCTCTCTTAGTAAAGCTCAACCCAGAAAAAACTGAATTTATTATCTTTGACTCTAAGGCTCAGTGTCAGAAGATTTCCTCTAATTTTCCTGTTAGTATTCTTGGTAGCCTTCTTCATCCGGTTGGTTCGGTCAGAAATCTAGGTGTGTGGTTTGATGCAGAATTTTCCTTCTCTGAACATGTCAAGAGGACTTGCAAAGCGTGCTTTCTTCAGATGTGCGACCTTCGTAGAATAAGACAGTATCTTACTCTAGAAGTGGCAGTCCTTGCTGCAAATGCCTTGGTTAGTAGTCGTCTAGACTATTGCAACTCTCTGTTTAGGGGTTTGTCATGTTTCAATCAGCACAAATTGCAAAGTATTCAGAATACCCTCGCTCGGATTGTTACAAATCATAGAAAGTATGCTCATGTTACACCCATTCTGAAGCAACTCCACTGGCTCCCCGTTAAGTATAGATGTATGTTCAAAACTGCAACACTAGTTTATAAATTTTACATAGTGGTTCTCCTTCCTATTTTCAACCATTCTTGTCACTCAGTAGTTGTTCCTACAGTACCAAGCGTAGTCACCCAGATCGTCAATACCTTACTATTCTTCCTTTCCGCTCATCAGTCTTCAAGTCAGTCAAACATTTTGATCACAGCTTTGCCTTTGATGCTCCAAAGATTTGGAATGAACTCCCTCATGACGTGCATAGTGCAGCATCAGTTGCCTCCTTCAGAAACAAGCTTAAAACTTACCTGTTTGCAAAAGCATATCCCCCATAGCCTCTCCTGTCACCCTGTGTCTCCTTGGTATGACCTGGCTATGTCCTCAGATTAATGTTAATTGCCTTGCTTTATGTTTAGTTGCGCCTTGGAGTCCATCAGTAATGGAGATTAAGCACTATAATAGTCCACATTAGATTAGATTAGATTATACAAGATCTAATAATTTCAACAAATTCCTCAAGGGGGAAAATTCAAAATGGAGACACCAAAAACGATCTGGACATCCCTACAGACAGGGGAGAGGGTCACGTCCATAGATTTCAATGATGCCTACTTCCATATACCCATAGAAAACCAATCAAGAAAATATCTGAGATTTCCTGTACAGGGCAACATACCAGTTCAAAGCAAGAGGTCAAACTGATGGCTTTACAGAAGGTTATAAGAATCCACCAGTACCTGGACGACTGGTTGTTTCAGGCCAGATCCGACCAACTTGTCTCCAGAATACACAAACACTTGTAGCTCTTTGTCAGGACCTAGGTTGGCTAGTAAACATGGAAAATCAGAACTGATTCACCTAGGCCGACTGCATATGAGGCCCATTCAGTGGTACCTCAAACAAACTGGAGGGTCCCAGAATCAAAGGAAAGCAATGTGCTCCAAGGGTAACTATTACACCCACTAAAACATGCTCTGAAATTGTTAACAGACGCATCAGAAGAAGGCTGGGGCGCTCACTTAAACAATCACACTGCAAAGGGAACCTGGTCCCTTCCAGAAAGCAAGCTACACATAAATAACCCGGAACTAAAGGCGATCCTTTTGACCCTAAAAGAGCTCTACCAAAACAACATAGTTCTTATAGCCACAGACAACACCACAGTGGTTGCCTATATTTAAACAAAGAAGGATGAAGTCGGGCCCTCTGGAGAATCCTGACCTGGTGTACCAGGAAGCAAGTTACTCTCGCCCAACACATTCCAGGCCAGCTGAATGTGATAGCAGACAGACTATCCAGACTAGGCCAGACAATTCAAACAGAATTGTCTCTCCCTCCAGAGGTCTACCAGGCAATATGCAACAGGTGGCACCAACCTCAAATAGACCTCTTTGCAATGAGGTTCAACAAACTAGCCCAGTGTCACCAGTGCCGGACCCCCCAGGCCTGGGCAGTCGATGCACTCAGCCTGCCATTGGACTATCTTGACCCATACGCCTGCCCACCAGCAGCCACCTTGGTCAAAGTGGTGGAGAAGTTGCAGGACTACCCATGCAGGAGAATCATTCTGATTTCTCCGGGGTGGCCCAACATGTCCTGATTCTGGGATCTAGTGGCCATGTCCAGCCAAATCCCACTGAGCCTGCCCAACCTGCTCACACAACCATTCAATTAGACTCCACACAGAAATCTGTCAAACCTAAATCTGCATGCGCGGCTCCTGGAGTCTCAGCAATCAAGGCGCAGGACTTTTTTGGGGCAGTGCAGCATGAATTGAGGCTCCTCAGAGAGGATCAAGCAGATCAGTCTATGAGGCAAAGTGAACCATTCTTTACAAAGTGATGCCTTAGTAATCAGGTGGACTTCAGGGCACACCCTATAAAGTCAGTGGTTGACTTCCTTATTTTTCTGTTTCAGGACAGGAAGTTACAGCCTGGAACCATTGATGGATACAGGTCAGCTATTGCTGTTAAACTGGGAAATTCACCCTTTAATGTCAGCAAAGATGAAAATCGCACTCGTCTCCTGGATAGTTTCTATGGAGACAGACCCAAAGGATGGAGGGGAATCCCCTCCTGGAACCTCTCCCTGGTGTTGTACCAGCTAACAAAGGCTCCATTTGAACTAATTGAAGAGGCCTCTTTGAAGCATTTGACCTTCAAGACTGTTTTTCCTCTTAGCCCTAGGGTCGGTCAAACGCAGAAGTGAGATACATGCTTGGCAAACAAGAACATCAGACGCCAGTCAGACTGGTTGAAGGTGTCTCTGTTTCTATCACCCAGCTTTCTTGCCAAGAATCAGCTGGCCAAAGAGGGTCCAGACAGTGTGGCCCCAGCGGTTATACCAGCCCTGGCCCCAACTCTGGATGAGTCCCTCAAATCTGATAGGTCCCTGTGTCCAGTCAGAGCATTGTGCTACTATTTGGACAGGACTCTGACCTCCGGCAGAACAAGGCGTTAGTCTTTCTCTGCTTTAAGAAAGGTTTTGACAAGGACATCTCACCTGCCACTATCTCCTCATGGATCAACAGACTATGATCCTATGTTATGAGCTCTCTGATCAGGAGGCCCTCACCTTGCATCAGGCTAAAACCCATGATGTCAGGGCCTTTACTGCGTCTAAGGCCTTCCAGTCGGGAGCTTTTCCTTAGAACAAATCTTATCAGCCTGCTACTGGAAGTCACATAACACCTTCACACGGTTCTGTTGAAGGATGTGGCTTGGGCTGATTCACAGCTTTTTCACTTGGGCCCAGTAGTGTCTGCTCAGCAGATCCACAAATAGCCCTTATATTGAGGAGATTTGCAAATTGTTCAGTTGTTATCTATATTTATTAACACAGTGTCAGAGAGAGATGTGGAGAGGGGAGGGGGACTTCATTACCTAATAAGACAAAGGGGAAGGAGGACTAAGATTGTGTCACATATTAAGGTTGCATATATATGGAGCACATATATAGGTACTGAGGAACTGAAAAACAGTGCAAATTCTAAAAATATTATAAAATAATAATATAAATAATATCTTTTTTTAAACTAATATTTTGTCTACAAATATAGAAACAGATAAGCTCTTCTGGGATTATAAATTTAGAATAGACATTCAATCATCAATCATTTAAATACTTTCAAAATAGGTTCAGAGTTATCATTGCAGGAAGATTGAAAATATGATAAATACAAAAAATTTTGTTTTAGTTGAGTTATGTATTCGACGTCTGGGGATACACCATTTTCCTTGGAAAATAAAAACATAGTAGATTGAAGTACTGAAGTTCATATAATAGTGGGTAATTATCCTAATATTTATGGCATACAGCAAATGGCTTCAATTGAAAATTCGCGATCAAAACCTGTGGCATGAGTGATGACCTGTCTGGGGATATGTTGGTGCCGAGTTGGCCCAATCTAGTTTTTAAAGTAAAAAGCTTGTCTGGCACTACGTATCTGCCTTTCTGTAAGGTCCCGTATGTCCTAGCAAGTATTGTGTTTCCCATTGTCTTGGCATACTCAAGTGAGTAATTTTTAACGGTTTCATCTGCTGGTTTCTAGACATGAAAATGTGTGTACAGTCAGTGAAAATGTAAAATAGTTGTCTGCGCATCCCCAATTAATATATTTATTTATCTGTCTGCTTGTTGATTGCGCAGTTACTGTTAGTGTAAAATAGTTGTCTGCACATCTACTACGTGCCTTAATTCATTCATTCATTAATCGAAGCATGACAATCAATTTACAAAGTATTTGTTGTGAACCAATCACATAGCTTGACAGATATTTGTGTTTAAAATACTTATTAGGTAGTCACAGCCTTACTCCTTTGTTAAATAAAATGTAAAGAAATTAATGAATGAGGTGATGTCACGGTAATACTAGACATTGGTCAATAAATATATGGAGAGATGCGCAGACGACTTTATACTAACAGAGACTGCACAACACTTAAGGGTTATATTAGAAGCATTTACGACAATGAAATTCGTGAGTTAATTTGATTTCTACATGTTTATCGATATTTATCTGCATTTCTCACAAAGATGACCTTAATAATTGCAAATATATTCCGTCTACAGTGCCCCTCCAATTTCAGAACCTGTTAGTTGTAAAGTCCTCTAATATCGGCCTACAAAATGGATAGACAGAAAAATGAATCGATTATTTTACTACGGATTGATTTGTGACCAAGAATTCAATAAAAATGTGCACAACTCCGTAGTTCTACATTAAACCACTTGACGGCGCTATTGGGGTTTCCATTTCCTACAATCATCATGTGATTTAATTTGTCTGTCATGTGTTTCGAAGTGTTGCAAAAACGTGTGAAATATTTTATATATCTGGAAAGGTCTGTTTTGCTTGAGAATGAAAATAATATATATTCACAGTTTATGTGCACACATTAACGACAAACGTCTGCATATTTTCTTTAAGATCATATGCTTGACATCATAAAAGATCTATTTGAAAAACCTTGTCTGGGCTGTATCTCAGAAACCGTAAGGTGTAGGAAGTTTATACTTAGTAGGGAGATTGGTTAGGGGGTGTAGGTGTGTATCGTCATGGTGTGACCTTGATTTAACCTTGCCGTAGTGACCTGGCCCTATAAAATCTTGTCCGGGCTATATCTCACAAACCATAAGGTGTAGGAACTTGATACTTGGTAAGGACATTGGTTGGAAGTTGTAGGTGTGCAACATCATGGTGTGACCTTGATTTGACCATTGACCTTGCCATAGTGACCTTGACTTATAAAATCTTGTCCGGGCTAAATCTCAGAAACCATAAGGTGTAGCAAGTTGATACTTGGTAGGGACATTGGCTGAGGGTTGTAGGTGTGCAACGTCATGGTGTGATCTTGATTTGACCTTTGACCTTGATGTATTGACCATGAGTTTTAAAATCTTGTCCGGGCTCTTGAATTCTGTAAGTTGTAGAAGGATGGCACTTGTTACAGACATTGGTTAGGGGGTGTAGATGTGCATCATGGTGTGACCTTTAGCTTTGGCTCTGCCAGTGTGTTCACCTGCCATTCATGACACATGTTTCTCTTATGACAAAGATATATGGATTAATGCAACTGATTATTATATACACTTTTATATAATTGTGCTATTTCCATTGACATATATTCTCCAGTTAATAAATTTTACAGTGTCATAATTTTTAGTTTACTGATTAATGCAGTCATCTTCCTATTGAATTCTCTTGTTTTAATACTTTATCTTTACATACATTTTCTTTATTTTAGACATTATTTTCTCTGCTTAAACATTATTTGGATTAGTTTGACATTTTGCTAATGAACTTACCCCATGAGTATTAAGGAATACTATTTTATGGCTTCTGAAAAATGTAGAATTTTTCAAATTTCGGCCGCCATCTTGAATTTTGACGGAAACGGAAAATGTCATTTATCTCAAAAACTATAAGAGATAGAGCGATTTTGGGCAAATTTCTACTCCCTTTATAGCTTCTGTAAAATTTTTGAATTTTAGCCACCATCTTGAATTCTGGCAGGAATTGAAAATGTCATTTATCTCAAAAATTGTAAGAGATAGAGCGATTTGGAGCAAATTTTGGGCCCCTAAGGTAATAAAGACTATTCCTCTAGGACCTCTGAAAAATTTAGACTTTTCTGAATTTTGCCTGCCATCTTGAATTATCGCAGGAATTATGTCCACCCCACTGGGGTCCGCCTTTCAGACGCTTGGTTTCCGCTCATTTGAAGGAAAAGTATTTATCCTATCTTTACCAAATTTGGTATGGGTGTTTATTGGGTTAATAGCTTGCATGGGATTGCTTTTGGTGAAGATAGGTCTATAGCTAACTGAGTAATAGCTACTTAGGTACTTTTGTGTACTTCTTTTGTTTCCAGGCATGTTAAGGAAAAATATTTGACATATCTTTACCGAATTTAGTATGAGCATTACTTAGGTCAATAGCTTGCTTGGGATTGCTTTTAGTGATAATAGCTATATAACTGACTGAGTAATAGCTACTTTGCCAAAAGTGGAAAAACACAAATTTGCTTCTATCTCTTTAACCGTGCGAGATAGAGCGATTTCGTCAAAATTTTCGACCCACAGGGTATCTGAGCAATGTACTCTTGGCAATTTTCAAAAAAATTTTCCCTCCCCAAAAATGGTGGCCATTTTGAATTTTCGATTTTTTGCCAAAAGTGGCAAAACACAAATTTGCTTCTATCTCCTTAACCGTGCGAGATAGAGTGATTTCGTCGAAATTTTCGACCCACATGGTATCTGAGCAATGTACTCTTGGCAATTTTCAAAAAAAATTTCCCCTCCCCAAAAATGGCGGCCATTTTGTATTTTAGAATTTTTGCCAAAAAATGGAAAAACACAAATTTGCTATATCTCCTTAACCGTGCGAGATAGAGCAATTTCGTCGAAATTGTCGACCTATAGGATATCTAAGAAATGTACTCTTGAAATTTTCAAAAAAAAATTTCCCCTCACCAAAAATGGCGGCCATTTTGAATTTTCGATTTTTTGCCAAAAATGGCAAAACACAAATTTGCTTGTATCTCCTTAACCGTGCGAGATAGAGCGATTTCGTCGAAATCTTCGACCCACAGGTTATCTGAGAAATGCACTCTTGGCAATTTTCAAAAAATTTTCCCTCCCCAAAAATGGCGGCCATTTTGTATTTTCGAATTTTTGCCAAAAAATGGAAAAACACAAATTTGCTTCTATCTCCTTAACTGTGCAAGATAGAGCGATTTCGTCGAAAAATTTTCGACACACAGGGTATCTGAGAAATGTACTCTTGGCAATTTTCAAAAAATTTTCCTCTTCCCAAAAATGGCAGCCATTTTGAATTTTCGAATTTTTGCCAAAAATTGAAAAACAGAAATTTGCTTCTATCTCCTTAACCGTGCAAGACAGAGTGATTTCGTCGAAATTTTCGACCCAACCAATGCAAAAAGGCATGAAGCTGAAATAATTTACATGTATACTAATAAATATTTAAGCATCATTGATATATTTTACAAATGAAACAGGGTCTTGTAAGACTACTGTACAATTTTTGCAAAAGGTTCATGGGGTGGACATTACACATGATAATGTGTGTTTTTCTATGCTATCCTGTTTCTATTCATATGTCGCAGCTACTATCAACAGGGCGTCCTATTTCTAGTTGAAAATAGCATTTGTCTGGAAAACTGTAAGAGAGATAGAGCAATTTCCAGTAAATATTGAACCCACAGGGTAATAACGACTACCCCTTTTACAACCATGAAAAATTTAGAAATTTCTGAATTTTGGAATCTTGAAAACCATGTTAGTCATCCTTTTCCAGTGGATACATCTTACCTCTGGCCACAGAAACGTCCTTAGACTAGTTTAGAATGTACAGTAAACCATTTAAAAGATTGAATATAAAATAATACAAAATGTTTCATTTTAAATGTGGCATACAGAAAATGGGTCCCATGGAAAATACCCAATCAACACCCGTGGCATGAGAGATGGCCCGTCTTACTTTTTGTTGGCATTGAGTGTGACCAAGGTAGTTAGATGTGGATATTTATGTTGAAGATCATTATATTCATAACACATGAAACAAATTTCTAGAAAAGTAATATTGACAAATGAGTGTGTAAGTTAATAAACTCTGCCCTAAATTTTGTTTACGTTGCATAAAATGTTACTGTGTCTTCCTTACTTTAAATATGATATTGAGGAGGCTGCCATAATTAAATTTAAAACCTGCATAAAAATACATATAACTGTCAAATTGAAGGAGTACTATTTTTATAGCCCTTGGTCGAGCCTGTTCCAGTGACTACTGCAAATTGTGGACCATCAAAAGCATCAAGTAACAGAAGGTCACAGCCGATCAAGAAGGGTCGCCTCTCCTCCAGCTTGAAGTCAAAATTCCAGTCCACTCCAAACCTTGCAGAATCATCACTTAAAGATGATGACTCAGATTCCCTCTCCCAGGTTATGGATGATATGGGAAAACTGGGAAGTTCCCCAGAGAAAACCCTATCTTCATTTAAGTCTGCATTTAAGAGAGACATGCCTGCAGCCAGAGAACCCAGAGATCCCTATTTGAATGGAAACACAGTGGACATCAGTCATGACAGTGGGATATCGCATAACATAGATGACAAAATGCTGAAAGATGTACCATTGATATCTGTTTGGAAACGCATAGCACCTGAGTTTAAGGCTGAACATATAGAACCTGAACAGAAAGAGGGAGAGACAGAAGATAGTTTAAATGACACTGTCAAATCACAAGCTAAAGAGATAGAGGATAGTCTCGCCATGCCACCACCTGCCACCACTGAGGTGCCTCATTCCCGGCTAGCACAGATTACCCATGAAGCCCGGAGCACTACTACTGAGATCACCTTAGACCAAGCCAAAGACATCCTACTGGGTAAATCACACAAATCAGAAACTACTGCATCCTATTCATCTCTCTCCAAAAATAGTTCAATAGAGACAGCAGCAACGGTCACTAAAGTGACTCCTCCTGTTAATTTGTCTTCCTACCCATCTGCACCATGGAGATCAGTATATTCCAACAACACAACAGCTACCTCTCCATCCAGTACCAGCTCTACAGTCACCCCTTCTATTACCAAATCTGGTTCAAACATAATTCAATATGGCAGCTCAACTCTGGCAGCTTCTGACTTAGATGAAACCCCTGTGAAAGGTGACAGTGCTCCTACTAGAGAGAGGAGTGTTGTTGATATGTCCAAAGGTCATCTTCCACAAGGGTCACCACCCCTTTTTCCTTTATCAGATCGAGTATCTGCTTTCACTGTCGGTACAACAACTTCCACTACCAGTGTGTTCAGAGAGCCTCTTACTTCATCTCGGAGTGAAAAGGTTGACAGTGGTAGAAGAGAAGGCGAGCCAGATGACATTCCTCCTCAACTTAGACCCAAGTCAGCCACTGGGGGGCTCAGTGCTAGATCAGTAAGAGATGGTGGAATGGGGTATTTTGTGGAAGAGTCTCTAGAGCCAGCGGACTGTGGTGATACAACTCCAAACCAGGACAGAGTTGACAGTGTTCCCATAGAACACGTGTACAGCTCTGCTGATAAACCCAAAGTTACTGTTTTATCCAGGAACAGGGAGAATATATTGAACAGTTTGTTCAATACTTCCAATAAAAACCCAATCACCTCAGAAATTGGTATGAAATCAGAGACTGTGATCAGCCATAATCGAACATCTTCCACACAAATTGATACAGGGGATCAACGGCAACAACAGACTCCTGCAGTATCAAATGCACAACACCTATCCACAGACTCCTCTGCAAAGACAGTGAGATCATCATTTGCTTTACCAACAAATCCTCTACATACCACTCCCAGAGCATCACCACGACGACGCGTGCCTACGACACCATCAAGTCCCGCAGCCATGACTGCTCGCAGTCAATGGGAACAGACTTTCAAAGACCAAAAGCTACGCAAACAACAGTTGCTACAGATGGACCTACCTCAAAGTAGTGTAAAACAGTCTGCCAAAGTAATAGCAGAAAAAGACCAGATGGATGGCAGCATGAGTGTAACATCTAAGAGTGGAGTTGATGTAGTTGCAACAGCAACTGATAAATCTTTGGTGACTGGGCAATCCTGTGGTACTGAGCTGACAAGCAGCATTGTGTCTGTAGAAGCAACAAACAGGTGAGCAGCTAACAGCATTCATATTTTATTGGGCTACAATAGCTTACCATTTGGAACTGAGTGCTGCCTCAGGAGACCGCAGGCATCCGGCCAACATCCAAGAAAAATAGACATTTAGTGTTGACCGAATCTCATGTTGTACGTGATCAATGTAGTGTACTTCCGCCATTCTTCCTTCTTTTTTTGTTGGCTGCGTGACTAGGAAGCATTTATTATCGCTTATACTTATTTAAGTGTTTTCTCAGGATATACGTATTGTTGGATGTTTCTATTCAGCCATTTACTTTATTAATTGTCATAGCATATTCTGTAAAGTTTTGAACATTGCAGGATAAGTATTTCTTAAGTTTAATTTGTTGTGAGAGTTCCCGTTCGGACTGCTGGGATTTATTGCTTTAAAATTGTCCTCCCCCCAAGCAAGTTCTAACAAGCCCAGATCATGAAATATGTGCCACTTTTGTCTTCCGTTTGATTTACATAACTACTGTCCAGCTTGCAGAGAAGCAGGTAAAGGAGATGACCTCTGTGTTACTCATGAAAATCCATGCAATATTTGCAGCTCATTTACTGAAGAACAGCTTCTCGAGATCAAAAATAGGCGTAGATATGTTCGGAAACAAAAAGTGGCTGATATATCTAAAGATGAACTGGACTTGTTGGGGGATGATGACGTGGAGGCATTTTCTGGATCAAAGGCAGACCTTGAGGGTGCTGCAGAAAAATTTTTTTCATCTCCTCTACGCCCCCAACCCTTACGCTTCGAAATGTTATCTTTAAAATCTCCACAAACTGTCCCACCAAACCCAGGCATGGCTTTACAACATAAGATTGAAAGCAAACCAGAAAAATCCATGGGTACACAGTTTAACATCCAACTGCAGTAACAAATTGGGGTGTTCCAGGCTTCCATGCTTAAGGCCATGCAGTCTCTCAGAGACGAATTTAAAACAATAAAAAAGGCCTTAGAAGCGGGGGTGGATCAGATCTCCGCTTCAAATTCAAAACCTGGAACAAGCAAACAGACTGATGATTTGTCATCTTCTCTGAACCAAAATCCAAACACTCAATAACCGAACATCCAAGCATCCGAACATACTGATGAACCTATGGAGATTGACTTCTGTGGTCCTTCTCTTCCTCTACATTTCAGACAGAGTGTTCAGTCCGAGCAGGCTCAGATCCAAACAGATCGGGTCATGATTCTGAACAATCCGAACAACCTGAACGGGTGTGTTCAGTGAAAGCCAAAAAACACTCAGACCGAAGAAAACATAAGGTTCCGGCAAAATACACTTCACAGTCATCTTCTTCAGAGGAAGCACAGTCCTCTGTTCAAATTAAAAATTCTGCTAAGCCCAAGAGGGGTCTATCTAAGCAAGACCAACAGGAAACAGATCCAGTTTTTTTATAGGGAGGTGACTTACCCTCACAGTATGCAGAGGAAGTTGAAACTTTTAGGCACGTTTTAAAACTCCCTGACCCCATGGAAACTATGCCTAGGTCTTCTACTAATGGTCTGGCGCTGGATCATGAAAAAGGCCAACAGGAGCTCAGGCCAAGGGTTCCTTCAGTCCTTACCTCAAAGATGCTTTTGAGAAGTTTGAACAGGACTTCCAGGCCTCAAATTTACCTGAGCGTAAATATATTAAACCCCCAGCTTCCACAACAATAGGGTACAAGGTGGGACAGCCTTGTTTTGAGGACAACATACAGGAGTTAAATTCTTTGCCAAGATCTGTATCTCTCGAAAACCCTCTGGGGCTCCTATGGGCAAGGTTCCCCTGTAAGTTCTTAAAGAACTTGAACACCAAGCTAGGTAGAATCTCTGCACCATCAACTTTGCAGCTACCTTTGCTAAGACTGCTTCTGTCTGTAACTCCACCATGGAGAAGTGCCAAGACAGTCTCAAGTCCACTTTTAAGAAGGTTAAAAGCCAAATTCAAAAGGGTGCCAGTCCTGAAAAAGCAGCCAGGCGTGGCTATGAGAATGCCTGTGACTACTTTGAGGTTTTGAATAAAAGGATTCTTATTCAGCAGAGAGCTCTAGCCTGCCTAAGTAAGTCCTTAGCCCATATTCTCCAGAGGGAGTTGTATGCCATGGATAACACCGGCCTGCTAAGACACGAGGCTGAGATGACCCTTCTTGAGAACTTAGGGGATTCGAGACGTCAGGAACTTAGGAGCTCTTCCCTTTTGGTCTACTCCTTTGTTCAAGTGTCAATTGGTTAAGGATGAAGAAGAGTTCCTCCTTAAAAAAGGCACCTCTAAAGAATCACAGGGTTTTAGACCCTATCAAAATAAGCCTTTTCATGGTCCACACCACAATAAGAAAAGAGGCTCCTACAGGAAACACCCCTATGGGTTTTCCTCAGGTAAGGGGAAATCGAACAACAGAGGCTTCAGAGGTGATTTTCGTCCCCATTCGAGGGGACGAGGGCATGGGAACCCCTCCCCCAATGACTCCTTAAAAGCCTCCCTCAATCCACCAGTAGGAGGTCGCTTCCATTCTTTCAGAAGAGACTGGCAAACAAACAAGTGTTCAAACAACGTGTTAAACATTATTAACAATGGTTACGTTCTTCCATTCATCACAAAACCAAAACTAGCCAGAGTTCCTCTGATTCACTCAGGATACAAGGCCCTTCAAAAATATCAAGCTCTGGCCCTTGTATCAAGTCTCTTCTGTCAGAGAACGCAATAGAAAGGGTGGAAAATGTAAAATCTCTCGGGTTTTACAGTAGCCTGTTTCTAGTCCCGAAGCCTCACCAAAGGTCTAGGCCAGTAATAGACCTAAGCAGGCTCAACACCTTCCTACTTGTAGAAAGGTTCAAAATGGAAACTCCAGAGTCCATCAGGGCCTCTCTGATTCCAGGGGAACTATCAGACGCCAATCTTCACATCCCCATCCACCAAAACTCAAGGAAATACCTCAGATTTTGCCACAATTCACAGGTGTTCCAGTTCAATTCTCTTCCTTTCGGCCTAGCCACGGCCCCACAGGTCTTTACAGTGATTGTAAAGAAAGTGAAGCTGATGGCCCTGACAAGGGGAATCAGGTTTCATCAATACCTGGACGACTGGCTCATCAGGGCCCAGTCTCAGAAAGAAGCACAAGTGAACACTCAGACAGTGGTAGACCTGACAGAGTCCTTAGGGTGAATAATAAATTAGGAGAAATCCGAACTCAAACCTACTCAGGTGTTTTTGTTTGTGGGCTACGAATACCACCTAGATTCAGCCCTTGTAAAACCCACTCAAGAGAGATGGCTCAACCTTCAGGAATTGATCCTACGCTTAAAGTCCAAACATGTTTTGACTGCAAGATGTTTGATGCCACTAATTCGGTTGTTCACCTCAACGGAGAAGATGGTCCCGGAGGTACGCCTTCACATGAGGCCATTTCAGTTTCACATCAAGGAGCACTGGAGATATTATCAGTCTTTGGAAACCCTCCTTCCTTGGTCAGAGGCCATTTCAGCTCACCTAGAGCAGTGGCTAAATCCTGCATATGTGATGAAGGGTGCAGACCTTCATCCCAAAGACCACAGTATCAAACTCTTTACAGACGCCTCAAATGAAGGCTGGGGTGCTCACCAAGAGCAAGTCTCTACAAAGGGTCTGTGGTCAGACAGGGAAAAAAGGCTACACATAAATGTTCTAGAGTTGAAGGTGGTTTCTCCGGCTCTTCAAAGGTTCAAGGACCAGTGTCAAAACCAAACAGTGTTGGTTGCTACGGACAACTCAACAGTAGTAGCCTACATAAACAAACAAGGAGGAACCCACTCGGTGGAGATGGGCACTATCCTGTGGATCATCACCTGGTGCCATCATTATCAGATAACCCTAAGAGCCAGACACATTCCAGTGTGTCTGAATGTGATGGCCGACCTTCTGTCCAGGTCGAACCAAGTCCAGTCAACAGAATGGTCAAGCATCCACAGGTGTTCAAACAGATCTGTCAAAAGTGGGTCACTCCTCATGTAGATCTATTAACCACTCATCTGAACCACAGAGTTCCACTGCATGTATCTCCAGTCCCAGACCCAAATGCTTGGGACATAGATGTCTGAACATAAACTGGTCGGGTCTCACTGCTTATGCTTACATTCCCACAGCTCTCCTTCATATGGTGATCCAAAAAATCAGGCAATGTAGTTGCCTGATCATTGTAATAGCTCCAGGCTGACCAGGGATCCCCTGGTTTTGGGACCAAGTGCAGCTCTCAAGAGAGATCCTGCTACAGTTACGGGTGTCAACAACACTTCTCAAACAGTCCCACAACTATGTGTTTTACAGCAATTCACAACATTTCAACCTCCATGCCTGGTGTCTAGGAGTGGACAGCTCTAAGAACAAGTCTTCTCTGTGGAGGTGGCAGAGAGAATTGCTGCCCCTCAAAGGTCATCAACAAGGAGCATCTACAAGTCAAATTGGGCCCTATTTGAGAAATGGTGCAAAGAAAATTCGGTGGATTTCTCCACTCCCTCTGTGAAACAAGTCTCAGACTTTTTACCCCACAGCCCTTAAGGGCTGTCAGGGTATTGTTTTCACCCATGGTGTCCAGATGGGCGGGCAGGTGGGCGGCGGGAAAAAGGTTGTCCGGGCTGTATCTCAGAAACCGTGAGGTATAGGAAGTTCATACTTTGTAGGGACATTGGTTGGGGGTGTAGGTGTGCTACGTCATGGTGTGACCTTGATTTGACCTTGCCGCAGTGACCTTGAGTTGAAAAATCATGTCCGGGCTATGGGGGTTGTAGATGTGCATCATCATGGTGTAGTCTTGATTTGACCTAGTCATAGTTACCATGAGTTTGAAAATTTTGTCTGGGCTATTTATTGGATTCGGTAAGGTGTAGAAGGTTGACACTTGGTAGGGACACTGGTTAGGGGATGTAGGTGTGCATCATGGTGTGACCTTTAACTTTAGCTCTGCCAAAGTATGTTCACCTGCACGATTTGAGACATGTTTCTCTTATGACAAAGATATATGGATTGGTGCAACTGATTGGTTTATGTACTTTTGTATGTGCTATTTCCATCAACAGCAGTACTCCAATTAATAAAAGTTACAGCTTTGTAATTTTTGTGTCACCAGCATTTATGCTGAGTGGCATATAGGGATCGCTTTGTCATCCAATTTTGTGGCGTCGTCTGTCGTCGTCACACTTTGTATTCCGGACAGTATCTCAAAAATGGCTTGTCAGATTTAATTCAAATTTGGCATGTGGATGTAACTGGTTCTGGGGGTGTGCTGTATAGTTCTGTGACCTTAAACTCCCACTAGTAAAATACTTAAACTCAATTTAAGTTTTTTCGTTTCCGGAGAATATCTCAAAAATGGCTTGATGGATTCAATTCAAATTTGGCATGTGGTTGTAACTAGCTTTGAAGGTGTGTCCTATTTTAAGGTGACCTTAAACTCCCTTATATAAAAAATTTATGTCCACTTTACGTTTTTTCTTTCTCCATGGAGTATACTGAAATTAACTTCAGAAATTTCATTCAACTTTTGCAGTTATATATACATATACATACATTATATATATACTGGCCATAGGTAAGTGCCACACAATAAGGTGACCTTAAACTCCCATTAATAAGAGAATTATTTCACTTTAAGTTTGCTAACTTTTGAACAATATTTCAAATATTGTGCAATTCTAGGCATTTCAGTTGTGGATGTAACAAACCTTGAACAGAACTTTCAAGAAAAGGTTACCTTAAACTCGCTAATATACAGCAGTGCAAACAAACTTTGAATTTAAGGTTGGGCAATATTCCAAACATATTATATTAGGGAGTTTAAACAGAACAGACCATTCAAAATTTTCCATAAATGGGTAGTATTCTATCCATTTGTTTACAGAAATAGGAAATTTGCGTTTGTAAGTACATGGAAAGCGTACATATCTTTTGCAGTAATCGTTTTCATATCTTTTTTTAAGTGAGGAATATCGTAGGTTTCATACATGATTGGTTTGTAGTTTCTTGAGATTTCTTCTTTCCAGTGGAAAGGTATTGAAGAAATCAAAGAATTATAAAGCATGATAGGAATGTTACATTCAAATTTTTCATTTAAACGATCTCGTGATATCAATACTTTATTTTCAACTAGGTCACTTATACAGAGTATTCCTTTTCTGGTAAATGAGTCAAACTCCTTGTTGAGAGGCTTACCTCCAACTTGGATTAGAGTATTGTTGCACAGCTTTTCCTGAAGCATATCTGTATAAGAACTGGGAACAACTGTATATATTTTGTGCCAACATTTAAGAATCTGTTGGTAAAAATCACTTAAGGGTACGTTGCTATATTTGCGAGTGTTGGTCTTTTGTAAAAGTGAGTCTTTGTTTTGTATCTGTAACATCTTTTTTGCTAGGTGGCACCATTTATTCACAAAATTATTTTCAGAATTGACCGAGTCAGACAGATAAATACGCTTTATCCAAGTGGCCTTTAGTAAGGTTATTGTGTTCTCAAAATTGACCATTCTTATGCCTCCAAATTCGTAGTCATTTGTTATTATGTCCTTTCTAACTTTAGGTCTTTTGTCCTTGCCCCATAAAAAGCTAAAAAGCATCTGATGGATTTTTAGAATGAAGTGTTGTGGAACATAGACCATGCTACAGATATTAATAATTCGACTCAGTATTAGGGTTTTAATAATCACATTTTATTACGCTACAATAGCTTACCATGTGGGACTTAATGCTGATCTCGGGTTGCCACACCCGGGGCCAACGTCTTAGAAAAAAAGATCGTTCTTGTTAGCCACCGGATATACTGGTAGTTGTCGTCACGTGATAACTTCTGACCAATCGCCCTACTTTCTCGTTGGCCACGATTGACTGGTAGCAGTTTGTAAATATACAGACATTTCTATTTATTTCTCAGTTCTTACTTATTGTTGGAGGCTAATATTTGCATATTTCTTTAATTATATGCTATAGATCATTCTGTAAAATTCTGATTTTCTTGACTTTCGCGTGCTTTTAGCTTTCCTCGGTACAGGCAATTCTATTGTACGTCTTTTATTGCGTATAAAATGTCGACACATCAAGCAAATAAAGACAAACCGAGAGCGCAGAAATGCCGCCATTTCTGCTTTAGTTTTGATTCACATAATTTCTGCCCTACCTGTAGGGAGGCTGGCAAGGGAGATGACCCCTGTGTCACCTTTGAAACCCCTTGTGAAATTTGCACGTCTTTCACAGATGAGCAATTACAGAGAATTCAAAACCGGAAACGGTATTTGAAAAAGCAGAAAGCGACAACTAGTTCCAAAGATGAACTAGATCTTTTGGGTGAAGGCGACGGGGATTCCTTCACTGGATCCAATGCAGACCTCGAGTGTGCTGCTGATAGCCTTTTTACCTCACCCCCCCCCGTCCACAACCTCTTGCCTTCAGTTCCCTGTCCTTGAAAACGCCAGCCAAGACTATTCCACCCACCCCTGGCACGGCTTTGCAAAATAAAATCCAGAAAAACATAGAGAAATCACTCGGTGATTCCTTAAATATACATTTACAGCAGCAAATGGGTACCTTCCAGGCATCCATGTTGGAAGCTTTTCAGTCACTCCGAGAGGAGTTGGCTGCAAAACAGAAAGTCGAGGTAGAGTCCTCGCTTCTTGCTTCCAAACCTGGCTCGTCCAGTAACACTGCTGCCCCTCTGGATTTGCCCCCTCCGAGATCGGGTACTAACCTTCCAAGCGAGGCTATGGATGTGGACTACAGTCCAGCACTCCCTCCTCGTCTTGTATCTACTCAAGCTTCCTCGGAACAGTACGTTGCCCCCTCTGAAGGTCATCCCGAAGAGGTCTCGTACTCTCACAAAAAGCAAAGCCATAGGCAGCCAGTTGACCCGAGCTCTGCCTCGGACCAACTAAATGAGGATTCCGATGAACCTCGGATCCCTTCTTCTAGATCCAAAAAACACTCTGACAAGAGCAAACATAAATCAAGATCTAGATACGTGTCATTTTCCTCAGAGGAGGATCACTCCCCTGTAGCCAGACACAGGTCTTCTAAGCCCTCTAGGGCTCAGCCCTCAGGAGTAGCTTCTGATCAAGACCTCCCACAATATGATCCAGACCCCCCTTATTATAGGGAAGTAGCTTTGTCTGACATGCCCTCACAATACTCTGAAGAAGTGGACATCTTCAGGTGTATTTTGTCTCTCCCTGACCCCAGGGAATCTATGCCCAGGTCGTCCACCTCAGTGTTGGGTCTGGATGATGAAAAAGGCCGTCAAGAGCTCAGACCTAGAGGTCCTTCCTCTATCCTTCCACTTAGCTCAGTTATCAAGGACGCCTTTGATAAATTCCAACATGACTTTAAGGCTGCCAACTTATCTGAGGGTAAATATGTCAAGCCTCCTCCCTCAACTTCAAAGTGGTACAAGGTGGGACAACCAACTTTTCAGGACAAAATTCAGGAGTTGAATACGGACTTTGCTAAGATCTGTATTACTCCTAGACCTTCTGGGTCCCCAGTAGCCAGAGTTCCCCTGCCAGTTCTCAAGGAGCTGGAACTTCAGGCTAGACAAAACATCTCTACCCTCAACTTCACCGCTGCATTTGCCAAAACCTCCTCTTCTTGCAATGCTTCATTGGAAAAATGCCAACATAGCATCAAGTCTACGGTCAAGAAGATAAAGTCTCAGATTCAGAAAGGTGCCAATCCTGAGAAAGCGGCAAAGCGCGGATATGAGGAAGTAGCTGACTACTTAGATTTTTGGAACAAGACAGTACTTGTTCAACACAGGGCCCTCACTTGTCTCAGCAAATCTCTAGCCCATATTTTGCAGAGGGAATTATACTCTATGGCTAATACCGGCTTGCTCAGGCGCGAAGCCGAGATGACTCTATTACATCTACAATTAGGAGAAACGAGACGTCAAGAACTCAGGAACTCGTCCTTTTGGGGCCCTTCCTTGTTCGAGTCTCAATTAGTGAAGGAAGGTGAGGACTTCCTTCTCAAAAAAGGCACCTCAAAAGATTCTCAGGGTTTTGCACCCTACCAGAATAAGCCCTTTCGTGGTCCCCACAAGAAAAGAGGCTCCTACAGGAAACGCCCCTATGGGGGCAATACCTCTCAAAGCAGTAACCAGTCCTTTCCCTCGGGAAGAGGAAAATCCAACTTCAGAGGCTCCAGGGGTCGTTTTCGACCCCACAATAGAGGAAGGGGGCGTGGAAACCCCCCTCCCCAATGACTCCTCCAAAGCCTCACTCAGTCCACCAGTAGGAGGTCGCCTCCGTTCTTTCAGGAGAGACTGGCTCACAAACAAATGTTCTCAAAACGTGTTAAACATTATCACCAATGGCTACGTTCTGCCATTCCGTTCAAAGCCAAACTTGATCAGATTTCCTCTGATTCTGTCAGAGTACAAGGCCCAACAAAAAGACCAAGCCTTGGCTACTTGTATCCAGTCTCTCCTGTCAAAGAACGCTATCGAAAGGGTAGACAATGTAAAATCTCTCGGGTTTTACAGTCGCCTGTTCCTAGTACCCAAGCCTCACCAAAGGTGGAGGCCAGTCATAGACTTAAGCAGGCTCAATACTTTTCTACACGTAGAAAAGTTCAAAATGGAAACTCCAGAGTCCATCAGGACCTCCCTGATTCCAGGGGAGTGGGTATCGTCGATAGACCTGTCGGACGCCTACCTGCATATCCCCATCCACCCAAGCTCAAGGAAATACCTAAGGTTTTGCTACAAGGCACAGGTGTTCCAGTTCACCTCCCTCCCGTTCGGACTAGCCACAGCCCCCCAGGTCTTTACAATGATCGTAAAGGAAGTGAAACTAATGGCCCTCTCAAGAGGACTCAGAATTCACCAATACCTGGACGACTGGCTGATCAGGTCCCAGTCTCAGGAGGAAGCCCAAGTGAACACTCAGGCAGTAGTAGAACTGACTCAGTCCTTGGGGTGGATAATAAATCAGGAAAAATCAGAACTGAAAGCTACACAGGTGTTTTCGTTCGTGGGCTACGAATACCACCTAGATTCAGCCCTTGTAAAACCCACTCAAGAGAGATGGCTCAAACTTCAGGATTTGATCCTACGACTCAAGTCAAAACGTGTTTTGACTGCAAGATGTTTGATGTCTCTAATTGGGTTGCTAGCCTCAACGGAGAAAATGGTCCCGGAGGGACGCCTTCACATGAGGCCCTTTCAGTTTCACCTCAAGGAGCACTGGAGATATCCTCAGTCGCTGGACAACCTCCTTCCCTGGACAGAAGCCATTGCAGCCCACCTAGATTGGTGGCAAAATCCCTCCAATGTGATGAAAGGTGCAGACCTTCATCCCAAAGTCCACAGTATCCAACTCTTTACCGACGCCTCAAACGAAGGTTGGGGCGCTCACTTAGACCAAAATTCTACAAAGGGTCTGTGGTCAGATCGGGAAAAAAGGCTACACATAAATGTCCTAGAATTGAAGGCGGTCTCCCTGGCCCTTCGAGACTTCAAGGACCAGTGCCAGAATCAAACAGTGTTGGTTGCGACGGACAACTCAACAGTGGTAGCCTACATCAACAAACAAGGAGGAACACACTCGGCAGAGATGTGTGCTCTCCTGTGGAAGATCATGACCTGGTGCCATCACTATCACATAACATTGAAAGCCAGGCACATTCCAGGGTGCCTGAATGTGATGGCCGACCTGCTATCCAGGTCCAACCAAGTGCAGTCAACCGAATGGTCTCTGCACCCACAGGTCTTCAAACAGATCTGCCAGAAGTGGTTCACACCTCATGTAGACTTATTTGCCACTCACCTGAACCACAAACTCCCTCTATACGTGTCTCCTATCCCAGACCCAAGGGCCTGGGACATAGATGCTCTGAACATAAACTGGACCAACCTCACGGCATATGCGTACCCTCCTACGGCTCTCCTTCACAAGGTGATCCAAAAGATCAGGCAATGCCAGTGCCTGATCATCGTAATAGCCCCAGGCTGGCCAGGGATGCCCTGGTTTTGGGACCTAGTGCAGCTCTCAACAGAGATCCCACTGCAACTCCCAGTGTCAACAACCCTACTCAAACAGTCCCACAAGCTGGTGTTCCACAACAACCCCCAACACCTGAACCTCCACGCCTGGTGTCTAGGAGCGGACAACTCCAAGAACAAGGCTTCTCTGTGGAGGTGGCAGAGAGAATTGCTGCCCCTCAGCGGTCATCAACAAGGACCATCTACAAGTCAAAGTGGGCCCTATTTGAAAAATGGTGCAGAGAAAATTCGGTGGATTTCTCCACTCCATCTGTGAAACAAATCTCAGATTTCTTCATGTACCTGTACCAAGACCTAAACAGGCGCCCCTCGACCATTGATGGTTACAGGACTGCAATCGTTGACACTTTGGGCCCAACGGCCCAACATATTGCACACAATGCAGACCTTCATAGGTTACTCTCCAGTTTTCACAGGGATCGTCCTAAAAGTTCCAGAAACTTACCCAAGTGGAACCTTTCTGTTGTCCTTAACGAGCTCACCAAAGCACCTTTTGAGCCCATGAAAGACACAGACCTCAAACATCTTACTTTAAAAACTGCTTTCTTGCTAGCCTTGGCCTCCGGTAAGCGCCGCAGCGAAATCCATGCCTGGGTCGCAAACAAAGTATCTAATCTAGGCCAATGGGAAAAGGTTGCCTTGTTCCCTTCTTCTGATTTCATAGCCAAAAACCAACTAGCAAGAGAAGGTTCTCAAAGTGTGTCTCCGGTGACTATCCCTGCTCTGACTACCATTGTAGATAGACAGTTTAAAGAAGACAGGACCCTGTGTCCCGTGCGGGCCCTGAGGTTTTATTTGGACCGAACTAAAGACCTCAGAGGGTCTCGTTCACTCCTTTTCATCTCCTTTAAGAAAGGACATACCTCAGACATCAGACCCGCTACACTCTCTTCATGGTTGAAACAAACCATTTTACTTTGTTACAAACAAGCAGATCAACAAGCCTTGGACTTGGTCCAAGTCAAAGCGCATGACATCCGGGCCTTCGCGGCCTCTAAGGCCTTTTACGGTGGGGTATTGGTGGACCAAATCATGCAAGCCTGTCACTGGAAAGCTCACAACACATTTACAAATTTTTACCTAAAAGACCTTACTTGGTCGGACACCGACAACAATTTGTACCTGGGACCCGTAGTGGCTGCACAACAAGTCCTAGATCCTTCCCCTCAGACCAGTTGTCCTCGGAAAGAAAAAGGGGGGGGGGGGGGCACATCCGCTACAACCAAGTCTTCTGGAGTCTTTCCCAGGATCTAGGTATTCCTTTACCTTCAAGATGTTACGGGTAAGGTCATTTTATACTTTAATTATCAAGTAATTTCTATTAAGGACTTATTTAGTTGTCATTAATCTCATATTCAGGTTGTAAAAATTTTATGAGATGCCCAACCACTGGGTTGGTCAGTCATACGTGAAGGGCCCTTTTGGACCCTCAGACCTCGGAGTGAGCACTGCTGCACTTCCGTCCTACAATAAAACATCTAGACAGTTTTAGCACTGTCTCTCATTTACTTAGGTTTTTGGCTCGTTACAGGCCCGGCCTTCGGGATCGGGGCACTGTAAATGGGACTCAGACTGGTATTTCTGGCACTATTTTATACTTTTAACTCAAATCTTAGAAAAAAAAATTACATATCTTCCAGTCTCAGCTGTAATCCCGCCACCGGGCGGTTGAATTCAGCATTAAGTCCCACATGGTAAGCTATTGTAGCGTAATAAAATTGGAAATTTTAATTACTTAAATGTAGCTTTTATAAGCTACAAGCTTACCATGTGGGACTTAGGAGAGTCCCACCCTGCCTCCCCGCTGTTTACAGCTGAGGGGTAGGTTTAAAAATTTCAACGAGAAAGTAGGACGATTGGTCAGAAGTTATCACGTGACGACAACTACCAGTATATCCGGTGGCTAACAAGAACGATCTTTTTTTCTAAGACGTTGGCCCCGGGTGTGGCAACCCGAGATCAGCATTAAGTCCCACATGGTAAGCTTGTAGCTTATAAAAGCTACATTTAAGTAATTAAAATTTCCAAATTTTTCCTTTTATACTAATTGAGAACTTGGACCAGGTTTTCATTATTCTATCAATTTCAGCAATTTTAGGTTTCAAGTTAAGTTCATAAGAGTCATCATTTTCTGAGAACCAGACACCTAAGACTTTAAAAGGTCCTTTCTTTATTTGATTTAGTTTTTGTTTATCCCCATGACCCCCTAATGCAATAATTTCTGTTTTGCTTTTATTAAGTTTTAAGCCTGAACATTGGCCAAATAAGTCAAGTCTGTGAAATGCTAATTTCACTGACTGTTCATCTTGTGAAAACAGGGTAGTATCATCAGCGAGCTGGCAGATTTTGTACTCAATATTGTTTATAGTAATACCTTTTATGCTTTCATTTGATCGAAGATCAATTGCTAATACCTCTACCACTAGCAAAAACAAAAGTGCACTCAAACAGCATCCCTGCCTTATCCCACGATATAATTTAAAAAACTGTGAAGCCTTTCCATTATTTGTAACACAACTTTCAATGTTATTATATAGCATTTTAACAGCTGCTATGAAGTTCTTGCCAAAATTAAAAGCTTTAAGACACTTCAATAAAAATGACCAGCTTACAGAATCGAAAGCTTTTTCAAAGTCTAGCAAAGTTAGTAGCCCAGGTTTTTGCGAGCTGGAACTAAGATTAATCAAATCACTTATGGTGCATACAACTTCCCCAATGAACCTACCCTTAATATAGCCCACTTGATCTGGGTTTATAATTTTGCCGAGAATTTTTTGTAAGCGAGACGCAAAAAGTTTTGTTAAAATTTTATAGTCAACATTCAAAAGACTAATTGGTCTCCAATTTTTTAGTTGACAGAGATTTTTATCTTTTTTAGGAACAAGGGTAATAACCCCCCTTTTCTGATCATCAGATAATTCACCACTTTGCAAAAACCAAACAAAACTATTAAATACAAAGTTCTTTATTTTTGACCAGAAGAATTTATAAAACTCTACCGGTATACCATCACATCCTGGTGATTTGTTGTTAGAGAGACCCTGAAGAGCTTTGGAACATTCTTCTATTGAAATTGCTTGGTCGCATAATGCTCTATCAATTTCAGACAATTTTGGCAAGTTAGGGTTTGAGAGGAGCTCTTTTGTTGATGTTTCAATCAAATTATCAGATGATGCAGTGGTGGTGCTATACAAATTCTGATAAAAAGTTTTTTCTTCATTGAGGATTTCGATTTCCTCTGTGATGTTACCAGTCGGGGTTTCTAGGCACTTAATACATTTAGAATTGTAATTCCTTTTTTCGATTGACAAAAAGTATTTTGAACATTTTTCATTTTCTTCAATATCTTGGGCTCTTGACCTAGTTAGGTGACCTTTAGCCTTTGTAATATGAATTTCTTCCAACAATTGCTTTGTTTCCTGATATCTGTTTAACAGGTCAGGTGAGGGAGTTTCACCTATGACTTGTTCTAAACTTTCCACCTCAGCTGATAATTGTGCCTCAACCATTTTCTGCTGTTTTGATTTAAACGATGAATAGGATATAGTCAAACCCCTAAACTTGCATTTACATTAGTCCCAAAAGAGTGCTTTATTTTGGGTACTTTTATTTTCATTTTCAAGTTCTGTAATTTCCTTGTTAATCATGTCAATGTAAAATTTATCTTTGAGCAAGCTGGTATTGAACTTATAAAAGCCTTTACCTCTCTCCCAGTCTTTGCTTATAACAAAATTGATTTCAATCAAGCTGTGATCAGTCTTTATACTTGGGTGGATTAATGCTTTTATTTTTTGAAATTGTAAATCTTGGGATACTAGAAACACATCAAGTCTAGAATGCACCCAACCATTTCTTCCTTTGTTTCTCCAAGTGTATCTATGTTTATCAGGATTTTGGAGCCGATAAATATCACAAAGATTAAGTTCATCAACAAGGTCTTGTAATATTACTGAACATTCTGATTGATTTTCACAGATTCCTCCTTTTTTATCTAATTCAGGATTCATATATATATTAAAGTCTCCTCCCATAATAATCTTCTTGCCTAAAAAGTAACACAAGTGCTCTCTTACAAAGTTCAGAAATAGCTTCTGTTCTTCTGGATTATCTTTTGTTGGTGCATATAAGTTTACTAGCACAAATTCTGAGTTGTCAATAAAAGTATGCAACAAAAGAAATCTTCCGTTTTCGTCAGAAATTTGTTTAACTACCTTATAACTAAGCTGCTTTGGAATCATTGTACATACGCCACGTGCCCTATTGGTCCCATGTGAATACCAAATATTGTAATCGCTTGCGTATTTATTCCAGTCTAATTCAACTGCTTCGGATGAGTGAGTTTCCTGTAGGAAGGTTAAACCCTTGTGGTTAGAAGCCAACCAAGATAAAACGGATGTTCTTTTTAACTTGTTATTAAGTCCATTGCAATTCAAGCTTAATATTTTAATTTTGCTGCCATTATTTGCCATTTTGGATTTGAAAAGCAATTAGCATAGCATAAAATCCCGAAGGAAGCATTACATTAATAATCTGGGTATTACTTATAATCATTGTAATATTCGGGTAATGAGAAAGGTTTTTCATTTTAAAGCAAAAGTAAACGATTTTTGGAGATGATCGATACAGAGCTGCTGCTGGTACCTTTGAGACCAAACTATAATAAACAGAACTAGTAGTCGCAAAGCAACATTGCCACATACAAAAGGAAATAACATAATATGAGAAAAAGTCTGTTACTACACCAAGGTCTGGAATAACACAGATCATTAAAACTGTAAACAAAGATTTAGAAAGACAAGAAAGCAAAACAGAACATACACTCCCATAGACATAATCTATGAGGATATATCGAACATAAGAAAGAAAGACAGAACATAAAATCCATTGGAGACAAACCATGTGGACTAAAATACTTGTGAGAAAACTGGAAAAAAAATGCAGAGAGAGAAATAAATTGGACTTCTTTATCTCCGATTTTAAATAAAAAACAATTATCTATGTCATTGTATGTTTGGTGGTGTCATTGAAAGACAGCTAAAGCAAAAAAAAATCGATCACAAAACAGTAAGGTTTATCTTAACCACAAAAAGTAAAAAAGGTAGATTTATAGCTGACCATATAAAGAGATATTCAATTCAATGATATAGGTAAATGTATCAATTCTTATAGGAATATTGTTTCTACAAATTCTACAAACTTTCTATACGAGACTTAACTGATTTGCATTTGTAATGCAGAGTGCTAGTGAGCTATTTACATTACATTACCGAACAAAATATTGTTTCACTTTTAACAACTTACGTGCATTAATACATATTAGAGAAGTATTATTAAAAGCTCTTTTTTCTAAATTCCTGATATTTGATAAACTTATGAGTTTAAGGTTGCATTACCTTGGTGTCACTAGCAGCTATGTTGGAGGACAAATATGGTCAGCGTCGTTGCCACACTTCATTTTCAGAGTGTATCTCAAAAATGGCATGATGGATTAACTTCAGATTTGGCATGTGCATGTAATTGGTCCTCAAGATATGCCCTATTTTATTACGCTACAATAGCTTACCATGTGGGACTTAATGCTGTTCTCGGGTTGCCACACCCAGGGCCAACGTCTTAGAAAAAAAGATCGTTCTTGTTAGCCACCGGATATACTGGTAGTTGTCGTCACGTGATAACTTCTGACCAATCGCCCTACTTTCTCGTTGGCCACGATGACTGGTAGCAGTTTGTAAATATACAGACATTTCTATTTATTTCTCAGTTCTTACTTATTGTTGGAGGCTAATATTTGCATATATCTTTATTTATATGCTATAGATCATTCCGTAAAATTCTGATTTTCCCACCTTAAGTATTTCTTGACTTTCGCGTGTTTTTAGCTTTCCTCGGTTCAGGCAATTCTATTGTACGTCTTTTATTGCGTATAAAATGTCTCTCCATCAAGCAAATAAAGACAAACCGAGAGCTCAGAAATGTCGCCATTTTTGCTTTAGTTTTGATACACATAATTTCTGCCCTACCTGTAGGGAGGCTGGCAAGGGAGATGACCCCTGTGTCACCTTTGAAACCCCTTGTGAAATTTGCACGTCTTTCACAGATGAGCAATTACAGAAAATTTCAAACAGGAAGCGGTACCTGAAAAAGCAAAAAGCGGCAACTAGTTCCAAAGATGAACTAGATCTTTTGGGTGAAGGCGACGGGGATTCCTTCACTGGATCCAATGCAGACCTCGAGTGTGCTGCTGATAGCCTTTTTACCTCACCCCCCCCCCCCCCCCCCCCCCGTCCATAACCTCTTGCCTTCAGTTCCCTGTCCTTGAAAACACCAGCCAAGACTATTCCACCCACCCCTGGCACGGCTTTGCAAAATAAAATCCAGAAAAACATAGAGAAATCACTGGGTGATTCCTTAAATATACATTTACAGCAGCAAATGGGTACCTTCCAGGCATCCATGTTGGAAGCTTTTCAGTCACTCCGAGAGGAGTTGGCTGCAAAACAGAAAGTCGAGGTAGAGTCCTCGCTTCTTGCTTCAAAACCTGGCTCGTCCAGTAATACTGCTGCCCCTCTGGATTTGCCCCCTCCGAGATCTGGTACTAACATCCCAAGCGAGGCTATGGATGTGGACTACGGTCCAGCACTCCCTCCTTGTCTAGTATCTACTCAAGTTTCCTCGGATCAGTACGTTGCCCCCTCTGAAGGTCATCCTGAAGAGGTCTCGTACTCTCACAAAAAGCCAAGCCATAGGCAGCCAGTTGACCCGAGCTCTGCCTCGGACCAACTAAATGAGGATTCCGATGAACCTCGGATCCCTTCTTCTAGATCCAAAAAACACTCTGACAAGAGCAAACATAAATCAAGATCTAGATACGTGTCATTTTCCTCAGAGGAGGATCACTCCCCTGTAGCCAGACACAGGTCTTCTAAGCCCTCTAGGGCTCAGCCCTCAGGAGTAGCTTCTGATCAAGACCTCCCACAACATGATCCAGACCCCCCTTATTATAGGGAAGTAGCTTTGTCTGACATGCCCTCACAATACTCTGAAGAAGTAGACACCTTCAGGCGTATTCTGTCTCTCCCTGACCCCAGGGAATCTATGCCCAGGTCGTCCACTTCAGTGTTGGGTCTGGATGATGAAAAAGGCCGTCAAGAGCTCAGACCTAGAGGTCCTTCCTCTATCCTTCCACTTAGCTCAGTTATCAAGGACGCCTTTGATAAATTCCAACATGACTTTAAGGCTGCCAATTTATCTGAGGGAAAATATGTCAAGCCTCCTCCCTCAACTTCAAAGTGGTACAAGGTGGGACAGCCAACTTTTCAGGACAAAATTCAGGAGTTGAATACAGACTTTGCTAAGATCTGTATTACTCCTAGACCTTCTGGGTCCCCAGTAGCCAGAGTTCCCCTGCCAGTTCTCAAGGAGCTGGAACTTCAGGCTAGACAAAATATCTCTACCCTCAACTTCACCGCTGCATTTGCCAAAACCTCCTCTTCTTGCAATGCTTCATTGGAAAAATGCCAACATAGCATCAAGTCTACGGTCAAGAAGATAAAATCTCAGATTCAGAAAGGTGCCAATCCTGAGAATTCTAATTGGACTTTTATAGCGCTTAATCTCCCCAAACAAGAGGACTCTAAGGCGCAAAAGAGAGAAAAGCGGCAAAGCGCGGATATGAGGAAGTAGCTGACTACTTAGATTTTTGGAACAAGACAGTACTTGTTCAACACAGGGCCCTCACTTGTCTCAGCAAATCTCTAGCCCATATTTTGCAGAGGGAATTATACTCTATGGCTAATACCGGCTTGCTCAGGCGCGAAGCTGAGATGACTCTATTACATCCACAATTAGGAGAAACGAGACGTCAAGAACTCAGGAACTCGTCCTTTTGGGGCCCTTCCTTGTTTGAGTCTCAATTAGTGGAGGAAGGTGAGGACTTCCTTCTCAAAAAAGGCACCTCAAAAGATTCTCAGGGTTTTGCACCCTACCAGAATAAGCCCTTTCGTGGTCCCCACAAGAAAAGAGGCTCCTACAGGAAACGCCCCTATGGGGGCAATACCTCTCAAAGCAGTAACCAGTCCTTTCCTTCGGGAAGAGGAAAATCCAACTTCAGAGGCTCCAGGGGTCGTTTTCGACCCCACAATAGAGGAAGGGGGCGTGGAAACCCCCCTCCCCAATGACTCCTCCAAAGCCTCACTCAGTCCACCAGTAGGAGGTCGCCTCCGTTCTTTCAGGAGAGACTGGCTCACAAACAAATGTTCTCAAAACGTGTTAAACATTATCACCAATGGCTACGTTCTGCCATTCCGTTCAAAGCCAAACTTGATCAGATTTCCTCTGATTCTGTCAGAGTACAAGGCCCAACAAAAAGACCAAGCCTTGGCTACTTGTATCCAGTCTCTCCTGTCAAAGAACGCTATCGAAAGGGTAGACAATGTAAAATCTCTCGGGTTTTACAGTCGCCTGTTCCTAGTACCCAAGCCTCACCAAAGGTGGAGGCCAGTCATAGACTTAAGCAGGCTCAATACTTTTCTACACGTAGAAAAGTTCAAAATGGAAACTCCAGAGTCCATCAGGACCTCCCTGATTCCAGGGGAGTGGGTATTGTCGATAGACCTGTCGGACGCTTACCTGCACATCCCCATCCACCCAAGCTCAAGGAAATACCTAAGGTTTTGCTACAAGGCTCAGGTGTTCCAGTTCACCTCCCTCCCGTTCGGACTAGCCACAGCCCCCCAGGTCTTTACAATGATCGTAAAGGAAGTGAAACTAATGGCCCTCTCAAGAGGACTCAGAATTCACCAATACCTGGACGACTGGCTGATCAGGTCCCAGTCTCAGGAGGAAGCCCAAGTGAACACTCAGGCAGTAGTAGAACTGACACAGTCCTTGGGGTGGATAATAAATCAGGAAAAATCAGAACTGAAACCTACTCAGGTGTTTTCGTTCGTGGGCTACGAATACCACCTAGATTCAGCCCTTGTAAAACCCACTCAAGAGAGATGGCTCAAACTTCAGGATTTGATCCTACGACTCAAGTCAAAACGTGTTTTGACTGCAAGATGTTTGATGTCTCTAATTGGGTTGCTAGCCTCAACGGAGAAAATGGTCCCGGAGGGATGCCTTCACATGAGGCCCTTTCAGTTTCACCTCAAGGAGCACTGGAGATATCCTCAGTCGCTGGACAACCTCCTTCCCTGGACAGAAGCCATTGCAGCCCACCTAGATTGGTGGCAAAATCCCTCCAATGTGATGAAAGGTGCAGACCTTCATCCCAAAGACCACATTATCCAACTCTTTACCGACGCCTCAAACGAAGGTTGGGGCGCTCACTTAGACCAAAATTCTACAAAGGGTCTGTGGTCAGATCAGGAAAAAAGGCTACACATAAATGTCCTAGAATTGAAGGCGGTCTCCCTGGCCCTTCGAGACTTCAAAATGGTGCAGAGAAAATTCGGTGGATTTCTCCACTCCATCTGTGAAACAAATCTCAGATTTCTTCATGTATCTGTACCAAGACTTAAACAGGCGCCCCTCGACCATTGATGGTTACAGGACTGCAATCGTTGACACTTTGGGCCCAACGGCCCAACATATTGCACACAATGCAGACCTTCATAGGTTACTCTCCAGTTTTCACAGGGATCGTCCTAAAAGTTCCAGAAATTTACCCAAGTGGAACCTTTCTGTTGTCCTTAACGAGCTCACCAAAGCACCATTTGAGCCCATGAAAGACACAGACCTCAAACATCTTACTTTAAAAACTGCTTTCTTGCTAGCCTTGGCCTCCGGCAAGCGCCGCAGCGAAATCCATGCCTGGGTCACAAACAAAGTATCTAATCTAGGCCAATGGGAAAAGGTGGCCTTGTTCCCTTCTTCTGATTTCATAGCCAAAAACCAACTAGCAAGAGAAGGTTCTCAAAGTGTGTCTCCGGTGACTATCCCTGCTCTGACTACCATTGTAGATAGACAGTTTAAAGAAGACAGGACCCTGTGTCCCGTGCGGGCCCTGAGGTTTTATTTGGACCGAACTAAAGACCTGAGAGGGTCTCGTTCCCTCCTTTTCATCTCCTTTAAGAAAGGACATACCTCAGACATCAGACCCGCTACACTCTCTTCATGGTTGAAACAAACCATCTTACTTTGTTACAAACAAGCAGATCAACAAGCCTTGGACTTGGTCCAAGTCAAAGCACATGACATCCGGGCCTTCGCGGCCTCTAAGGCCTTTTACGGTGGGGTATCGGTGGACCAAATCATGCAAGCCTGTCACTGGAAAGCTCACAACACATTTACAAATTTTTACCTAAAAGACCTTACTTGGTCGGACACCGACAACAATTTGTACCTAGGACCCGTAGTGGCTGCACAACAAGTCCTAGATCCTTCCCCTCAGACCAGTTGTCCTCGGAAAGAAAAAAGGGGGGGGGCACATCCGCTACAACCAAGTCTTCAGGAGTCTTTCCCAGGATCTAGGTATTCCTTTACCTTCAAGATGTTACGGGTAAGGTCATTTTATCCTTTAATTATCAAGTAATTTCTATTAAGGACTTATTTAGTTGTCATTAATCTCATATTCAGGTTTTAAAAATTTTATGAGATGCCCAACCACTGGGTTGGTCAGTCACACGTGAAGGTCCACTAGGGACCCTTAGACCTCGAAGTGAGCACTGCTGCACTTCCGTCCTACAATCAAACATCTAGACAGTTTTAGCACTGTCTCTCATTTACTTAGGTTTTTGGCTCGTTACAGGCCCGGCTTTCGGGATCGGGGCACTGTAAATGGGACTCAGACTGGTATTTCTGGCACTATTCCATACTTTTAATTCAAAATCTTAGAAAAAGAAAAAAATTACATATCTTCCAGTCTCAGCTGTAATCCCGCCACCGGGCGGTTGAATTCAGCATTAAGTCCCACATGGTAAGCTATTGTAGCGTAATAAAATTGGAAATTTTAATTACTTAAATGTAGCTTTTATAAGCTACAAGCTTACCATGTGGGACTTAGGAGAGTCCCACCCTGCCTCCCCGCTGTTTACAGCTGAGGGGTAGGTTTAAAAAATTTCAACGAGAAAGTAGGGCGATTGGTCAGAAGTTATCACGTGACGACAACTACCAGTATATCCGGTGGCTAACAAGAACGATCTTTTTTTCTAAGACGTTGGCCCCGGGTGTGGCAACCCGAGAACAGCATTAAGTCCCACATGGTAAGCTTGTAGCTTATAAAAGCTACATTTAAGTAATTAAAATTTACAATTTTAAGGTGATCTTAAACTCCCAGTAGTAACATATTTATATCAAGATTAAGGTTTTCCGTTTCCAGACAGTATCTCAAAAATGGGTTGATGAATTCAATTCAAATTTGGCATGTGGTTGTAACTGGTTTTCAAGGTGTGCTCTATTTTAAGGTGACCTTAAACTCCCACTAGTAACATACTTATATTGATTTTAAGTTTTTCAGTTTCCAGACAGTATCTCGAAAATTTGTTGATGGATTCAATTCAGATTTGGCATGTGGTTGTAACTGGTATTGATGGTGTGTCCTATTTTAAGGTGGCCTTAAACTATGTATAAAAGAATTATATTGAGTTTAAGTTTTTTTACTTTTCCATAGAGTATACTGAAGGTAACTCAAGAAATTTCATTCAAGTTTTGCATGTATATGTAAGGTTACAATAAATTGCTGATATTTTAGAAACTTATGAGTTTAAGGTTGTAATAGTTTCGGGTCACTCAGCTGTAATGGATCATCTATAGGACCAGCATCGTCATCACACTTTGTTTCTGGAAAATATGTCAAAAATTGCAAGTAGGATGAAATTCAAATTTGGCATGTGGGTGTTGCTGGTCATCGACATGTACCCTATTTTAAGATGACCTTAAACTCCCATTTATGACACATTTATATTGAATTTTACTTTTGCGATTTGTGGGCAATAGCTTAAAGAAGGCTTCACAGATTCAAATCATATTTGGTACGTGGATATAACTGATCAAGGTGTGGCCCACTTTAAGGTGACCTTAAAATCCTAGTGATAATATAACTATATTGAATTTAAGTTTTTCAATTTCTGGAGAGTATTTCAATTCTGCATAGCAGATTTAATTTAAATTTGGTATGTTGATGTATCTAGTCCTGAAGGTGTGTCCTATTTTAAGGTGACCTTAAACTCCCATGTGTAAAAGAATGTTACTGAGCTCAACTTTTTCTATGATTCCACCAAGTATACCAAAATGGTATGACATATTTCATCTATATTTTACAGGTACATGTAACTGATGTTGCAGAAATGCCCTGAGACTACATTGGGGTGACCTTTAACTCTCAGTAATGGCATAATTATAATTACTTTTCTTTTAAAATTTTGGATAATATCTTAAATTATGTGCAATAGATTTTAAGCACATTTAAATTTTGGCTATAAGTAGCCTTGAACAGAGTCTACATGGTTAACATGAACTTAAACTCTTAACATTGACATTGACTTACATTCAGTTTAAGGTTAGGACAAATTTCTGTGATGTTTTGGCAATATTAAAGTGATAGGTTAGAGTTTTTCATTTCAATTAAACATGTACATGTGTCTAGACCAAAACAGGATCTTTATTGTAATGTTACCATAAAAACCTGAAAGTTAAAAAAGTAAGTTTAAGGTTACAACTTATTTTAATTATTATATCCATCCTGCTGGACATGGATATTATTTTTATTTTTCATCTGAATCACCCTTCATTGCTGCTCATTTACAGGTACAGTATTTTATGTGTCTCAGCTAAATTTGGTGTGGAAGTTTAATGGCATGAGAGTTTGTGTGTGATTGCTTTCTGTGTGTGATTGCAATATCTGGCAACAAGTGCCGTGGCAACACTTTTTCATGTTTCTTGGGCTTTAATATCTTTTGGGGAGTTCTTAGCATTCCAAACCCCTGCATGGATTGGAGCTGATTAGTTTTTTAACGATAACTGGCAACAAGTGTTGCCATGGCAACACTTTTTTCTGTTTCTTGGACTTATAAATATTTTATGGGTTCTTTGCTTTCCATACCACTGCACAGACTGGAGCGGATTAGTTTTTTGGCACACCTGGCAACAAGTGTTGCCATGGCAACACTTTTTTTCGTTTCTTGGACTTGTAAATATTTTTATGGGTTCTTTGCTTTCCATACCACTGCACAGATTGGAGCTGATTAGTTTTTCGGCAACACCTGGCAACAGTGTTGCCGTGCTAGTGTTGCCGTGGCAACAGTTTTTCTGTTTATCCGTTGTGGATATAAAAAGTCCTGAAGAAACCTGTATGGTAAAGTGACCTAACACTCCACAAGATTAGACAATGCTCGTTTGCTGTCCCACAAAATGGTGGACAAATAGATGTCCTTCTTTCCTCAATGAAGAGCCGAGTCAGACAAGACATGACCCATCTTGTACAATGCATTTACATGTATTATGACTAGCTGAGCGTGCTTTACTAGTGGATTATTAGTGCAGAATTGATAGACAATGATCTTGCTTGTTTGCTCTCCCACAAAATGGCGGACAAATATAAGCCCTTCTTTCCTCCATGAAGAGAGGATGTGAACAAATATAAGTCCTTCTTTCCTCCATGAAGAGAGGAAGCAGACAAGACAGGACATCTTGCACAATGCGTTAATTTGTATGGTCATATGACTAGCAGTTTAAGTTATATTTTTCAACAAGGTGGGGCTTCACCATGACTCAGTCCTTCTGAAAGATGGTCTGGATTTGCAGAAATGCTGCACGTCAACAATTTTTGTCTATCTGGCATAAGTTATGTCCTTTCGAATTTCATCCGCTTCAGTCGTTAACCAAAGCTGGTGACACAGTACAATTCTGTTTAATTCTTGTTAGTTTACTGATTAATGCTGTCATCTTGCTGTTGAAATGTCTTGATTTAATACTTTATCTTTGCATACATTTTCTTTCTTTTAGATTTTATTTTCTCTACTTAAACATTATTTGGAGCTTTATATAACTGACACTGCTCTGAAAGTATCCAGATCTTTGTACTGTTTCACTACTTCTATATTTCATTGTGCTGAAAACTATTTCCCCAGGCTGTGGGGTACGGGCATCTTTGATGCAATTTTTCATGTACCTGTACCAAGATCTAAACAGACGCCCTACGACCATTGATGGTTATAGGATAGCCATTGGTGGCACCTTCGGCCCAGTGGGGCTCCATATTTCCCAAACCTCGGACCTTAACAGGTTACTCTCCAGTTTTCACAGGGATCGTCCCAAAAGTTCCAGGAATCTTCCAAAATGGAACCTTTCTGTTGTGCTTAATGAGCTCACCAAAGCACCATTTGAGCCTATGAAAGACACAGACCTCAAACATCTTACTCTTAAGATTGCTTTCTTGCTAGCTTTGGCCTCTGGCAAGCGCCGCAGCGAAATTCATGCCTTGAGGTACTACTTGGATCGAACCAAAGACCTAAGAGAGTCTCGATCCCTACTCTTTATATCGTTCAAGAAAGGACACACCTCAGACATCAGACCAGCTACACTCTCTTCTTGGTTAACACAAACTATCCTAATTGGTTACGAACAAGCAGACCAACAAGCCTTGTTAAAGCACATGTCATTACGGCCTTTGCGGCCTCTAAGGCCTTTTACGGTGGGGTATCGGTGGACCAAATCATGCAAGCTTGTCACTGGAAAGCTCACAACACATTTACAAATTTTTACCCAAAAGATCTTACTTGGTCAGACAAGGACAACAATATGTATCTGGGTCCAGTAGTAGTGGCACAACAAGTCCTAGACCTTTCCCCTCAGACTAGTTATCCTCAGAAAGAAAAGAAGGGGGGAGCACATCCGCTGCAGGAGTCTTCAGGAGTCTAAATCCCTGGGTCTAGGTATATGACTACCTCCTCAGGATGTATGGTAAGGTCTTTTAACTTTTATTTCAGTATTTACTTGTATGATGTATTAAGGACTTATTCAGGTGTTCCCATAATCTCATCATAAGGGTGGCAAGTTAATGAGATTTTCAAGCCCAGGGCTTGTGTTCATTGTAGTGAAGCCCTTGGGGCTATACTCAGCATAAGTGAGCATGGCTGCACTTTCTCCTTCAATCTAAACATCCAGGCAGTTTTAGCACTGTCGTTCATTCAGTATTCTGGTTTTTGGCTTATTACAAGCCCAGTTCCCGGTACTGGGGCACTGTAAGCGGGACCCAGACTGGTCTTTCTAAGCATTCATTCTAATCTATTTAATTCAAAATCAAGAAAAAGTTACAATTTTTCCAGTCTCAGCTGTAATCCCTCCACCTTGGATTCAGCATTCAGTTCCACATGGTAAGCTATTGTAACGCAATAAAATTGAAAATTTTAATTACTGAAATGTAGCTTTTATAACCTTTTCTGACCTTTGACCTTGCCATAGTGACCTTGACCTATAAAATCTTGTCCGGGCTATATCTTGGAAACAGTAAGATGTAGGAAGTTGATACTTGGCAGGGACATTAATTAAGCAGCCCGTCAGGGACGCTTATTTGTTTTCAACGAAGTTCGACTGATCACCGCCGGATTATGGTCTCCCTTGAATAACTTCTTAGCCTTTCATATTTTTCTTTCCTTGTTACCTTTCTTTAAAACTATAGGGGCGGGAAAAATTTTTGGGATACTTTGCACAGACCTTAAGCTTTACTTAAGGTAACCTTAAGCATAACTCCAAAACACCCCGTCATCGCGTTTCGGAAAAAAGCACACACCTGTGCTATAAAATTTATCACGTATATTCTAGACCAAATTTCCAAGGTCGGAAAGGATTTTCTCATCAATCGGACCATAGATGCTTGAATGGGAGGCGTTTTATTTTCGTAAATTTTTTTAAAATGGGTACTTGGTCTGTATCTCAAAAACGGTGAGGATTTCGGCGTTTTGTTGGAATAACTTATTCAGCTACTTTTTGATAATCTTTCACATGCCGAAGTTTTAGCCCTGTATCTGCAATCTTAAGGTCACCTAGGTCGCCTTAATGCCAAAAAAGGGGGTTTTAGCCCTCCAGTTCACTTAGTTTTTCACTTTTTTCAGCCAAACTTGCCACATATATTAAGATTTGCCAAAGGAATATCCTGACTTTATGGTGACCTTAAACTCAAAATGTTAATGGACATATGGCCTGCTTAAAGTCATCAAATTGGAATAAAATCCTCTGGCTCCCTTTTTTTTTCCATTTTTTTTATATCGAAATTATCACTGGTATTAAACTAGATAAAAATAATACTTATGGTCACCTTAAACTCTCAGTATGAATGGAGTTATAGCCACCTTAAACTGAAATAAGGAGGTTTTCAGCCTCCAAGTATCTTATTGTTCGACTGACCTCAGTTAAACTTTGCACACCTATAAAGGATGGCAAACCAAAGGATTATCCTGACTTTATGGTGACCTTAAACTGTTAATATAATTTTGACCCCCCCTAAAGTCATAAAATTTGAGTAAAGCCGTCTGGCTCCTTTCTTTTTCCATATCTAACATATATTGATATTGAAGGGACGTTCTCATATTATGGTCACCTTAAAGTTGCAATATGAATGAAGTTATGGTCACCTTACAGTGAAAAAGGAAGTTTCAGCCTCCAGCTATCTTATTGTTCAACTGACCTGAGATAAACTTTATGCTCGGTTAAATTTTCTACACTTTTAAAGATGACAATCGGGACATTCTTATTTGCTTTCCACCTTGGAGTTCCAATACAAGTACAGTCATGGCCATCTTGACGTGAAAATGAGGGTTTTCCGCCCCTAACTGATTAACTGTTCAGTAACATCAGTTTAACTTGACATTGATTATACTTAAGTAACACTTTGTATAACATTTCACTTAAAATTCCTGTACTTAAGAGGCTTTGGCCATCTTAACACGATAAATATATACTTCTTGCTCCCTCCTCATTTATTTTAGCACTTTTTAAAACCACACCTGGCATATGTATACTTCAAAAATATTTATGCTCACTTTAACTTGACATTGATTATACTTAAGTAAGATTTTGTATAACATTTCACTTAAAATTCCTGTACTTAAGAGCCTTTGGCCATCTTTACATGATAAATATATACTTCTTGCTCCCTCCTAATTTATTTTAACACTTTTTAAAACCTCACCTGGCATATGTATACTTAAAAAATATTTATGCTATCTGGCAAACCTAATCTCTTAGTGTTTATGATGTTATGACATCTTCAAAGACAAAAATGAGGTATTTATGATGCACTCATGTGGTTATTAACATATTGCAACTGATCAGTGTTGGAATTGTGGGGATATAACTTTTTCTTTTTGGAAAAAAGCTTTAATTATTCAACTTTTGCAGAAGAAGTTGAGGATGTAGGTACTTGTTCGAAATTCACTTGTTCACATAGACTATGTAAATTGGTCAAATTTATAGACTTGACTTCTTTCAGAATATAAGATGACTGTAAAAAAAGCACTCTCTCATAAACAGTTTTTCTTGTACAGTATTTTATGTAGCTCCAACTAAGTGGAAATGAATGAGTTGTCTCTTTCTGCTTCCTCCTCAAACTCTGTATTTGCTTTGGTGTGATATCTATCTAGAGTTACATTCATGGAAAGTCTTTCTAACCAGAAAGAACCCCCCCCCCCCCCCCCCCAACTCTCCTTTAGTGCACTAACATGCAGGTGAAAAAAGATTTGCCTCTATATGTGGGGGGTGGATGGAGGGAGAGTGGGTATTAGTGTGGTTTAGATGATAGATAGAGATATAAATATATGTGTGTGTGCACTTCATGGAAACAAAAAAGTCTAGCTGTTTATGCTGTTCTTTAGAATGTGTATTGTTTTCTTTTACTTTCTTCCATTTTGTGTTACACTTGTACATTTAATAAAATTAAGCTCAAGTTGGAAATGAATTTTGGAAATTCTCCTTTAGTGCACTAACATGCAGGTGAAAAAAATATTTGCCTCTATATGTGGGGGGTGGATGGAGGGAGAGTGGGTATTAGTGTGGTTTAGATGATAGATAGAGATATAAATATATGTGTGTGTGCACTTCATGGAAACAAAAAAGTCAAGCTGTTTATGCTGTTCTTTAGAATGTGTATTCTTTTCTTTTACTTTCTTCCATTTTGTGTTACACTTGTATATTTAATAAAATTAAGCTCAAGTTGGAAATGAATTTTGGAAATTTTAATGCATTAATATTCCTCAGATCATGCACTAAATCACTTATAACTTGGAAAGTCTTGTGTTTAGAGCATTTTCTTCAAATATGTTATTTTTCCATAACCTTAAGCATTTTTCATACCGGTCATCGCGTTTTGGGAAAAAGCGCACACAACTGTGCTATAAAATTTATCACGTACATTCTACACCAAATTTAGAAGGTCGGAAAGGATTTTCTCATCAATCGGACCATAGACATCTGAATGGTAGGTGTTTTGTTTTCGTAAATTTTGTAAAAATGGGTACTTGTTCCATATCTAAGAAATGGTCAGGATTTCGGCGTTTTGTTACAATAACTTATTCAGCTACTTTTGGATAATCTTTCACATGCCGAAGTTTCAGCCCTGTATCTCCAATCTTAAGGTCACCTTTATGTCAAAAAAGGGGGGTTTAGCCGTAGTAAAGTTTCAGATCTGTAGCTCCTTGCATAATTAAGTAATTGCTGTGAAACCTAAACATTCTACTGCAGTAAATAATCTTTTCCTTACATCTGCATTTTATTTCAGTGACTCTTTCTTCTATTCTCATCTGCTCCATCCCGCATTCCCCTCACTTAAATAAAAATGCATGGGACACAAGAGGTGGACGGACGTTTCGGCCACGGACGTTTCGGCCTAGGACGTTTCGGACTAGGACGTTTCGGCCACGGACGTTTCGGCCAGGCCATTTTTAAGGGTGGACGTTTCGGCCAAATCTATATTTTTAGGAGATTTATATAATAAGAACATCTTTTAATGTCCTTGTGTCCAAAAAGGGAAAATCTATATCACTAAGTGACTTGAAAGGAGAGCTGTGAAAGCAAACCTTTTATGGTTTAAGGAAAGCAGTGTCCCATGAAGTGTCTGAAGGGATGACCTACCTGAGAGAATCGGCTCCAGAAGAATCAACCCCACTGCTGGAGTACTTTGACACAAATTATGTGACAGGCCATCTGCGTCCCAGACCTCAGACTCCAGATCTTCAGCTAAGGTTCCGGCGTGTGCCACCCATATTTGCTCCCGCCCAATGGAATATGCATGAGGTGACCCTTACAAACCAACCAAGGACCAACAACGTATCAGAGGACTGGAACAACAAATTCAGGAACCTTGTTGGCCAAAGCCACCCTACAGTGTGGAAACTGATTGAGTGTTTGCAAGCAGAGTGTGCCCGTGTATCTGCTGTACTTCTACAGGATGAGCGTGGTGTGAGACCAAAGAAGAGGATCAAGAAAGTATACACCGAACTTCAAGGTAGACTGCACAATCTCTGTGAGGACAGATCTCTAGGCCGCAAGTCCATACCAGACTTCCTTCGGGGTGTAAGCCATAACCTGAGAGGTGGTCAGCCAAACATTTAAAATGACTCTGAATTGTGTGATCTGAAGTTTATGTATATAGCTTAATTGTGTAAAATGTTATTATATTATTGTTATAAAATGTGGGAAAGGTTGTACATTAAATGTTGTTATCACAGTTGTATTATTTGCATGTTTAATCATTGAAAACCTGATCCAAAAATATATTTGGCCGAAACGTCCACCCTCAAAAATGGCCGAGCCGAAACGTCCGTGGCCGAAACGTCCGTGGCCGAAACGTCCGTGGCCGAAACGTCCTACATTCGACACAAGAATTGCCTCTCTGTATGGGGGATTTCTCATGGCCATGTCTTATACAGTATTTTATAGAGCTCCAGCTAATTGAAAATGAATAAGTTGCCCCTTTCCTTCTTTCTGCTACTGCACTACTCTGTATTGGCTTGTGTGTTCTATCTATCTGGGAGGGACATTCATATAAAGCCCCTCCTCCACTCACTTAAGCCCTGCTGTGCTTCCTCTGTTACATAATGTGTCTGCTATTTTACCTCTTCCCTGGCCTCTTTTAAACAAAACCTTATGTTTGTTTACAAGGTTTGGTTTGTGATTTTCAGTGTGCAACAAAAAGCACTCTTATCAATATCTTGATCGAGTGTTTTATACCTTTGCAATTATGAATTGTGTGGAAACTCATTCCTTCTTTATGACACTACAGTGCTTCAAACATAACTTACAATTTGTACCCTTTTGTTTTTTTAATCCTGAAAGCCTTTGTCCTTTTCTACTTTTTCAAATAAAGGTCTTTGCCTTTAAAGGTCTTTGTCTAAAATGACTGGGTAAAGAGGGTGTTTCACTAATATATTCTATTCAACAATTTCTTGATTGGTCAAAAGGGTTATTGGTGTGCAGGTTGCAAAGAAATGATTGTATATGAAAATCCCCAGATTGAAAATCCCTGGAAATTTGCAGACCCATAGAAAATCCCCAGGTGGGGCTTAGAAAATTCCCCAGATCAAAAATCCCCAATACAATACCATTGACAAATGTATTGTTATATTGTCTTTGTCTTTGTGTATGGTGTGGCTTCCAATTACTGTCATCTTCAAAATAATTTTGGCCCTGCCTTTTCCTTTTGGTTGTTCAGTGATTAAATAAACCAGTTTTAACTGTGGTCTTTACATTGACAAATGCATTGTTATGTTGTCTTTGTCTATGATGTGGCTTCCAATTCCTGTCCTCTTCAAACCAATTGTGTGGTGCTCCCTTTTCTTTTTATGTCAGCTGACTTGTCAGTCAGCTGACATTATGTCATCACTCTGCGGCGTGGGCGTACGCGTCCGCGTGAACAACTTCTTCTCCAAAACTACAAGGCCTAGAGACATGCTGTTTTTTTTAAAAGATACCTTATCTATCGAGGATGAAAAATTGTTCAAGGCATGCAAATCTGTCTGTTCGTCTGTTTGCTAGAGACATTACAAGGGGGTTACCCCCACCAAAAGTGTGAAAATTTCAACTTTTTATCACAATTTTCTCAGTGACTATTGCAGGGATTTCTCTCATATCTTGCATATATGTACTAGGCCAGAGGTAGATTCTCTTGTGTGAGTATGAGATCTGGATCTGTCTTACTTTTTTTTTAATAAATTTTTTTAATAATTTTTAATGCATTAAAATTCATGAAATCATGCACTAAATCACTTATAACTTCAAAAGTGTTGCATTTACAGCATTTTGTGAAAATATGTTGTTCAGCTACTTTTTTCATAGCTACAATATGGTGAGTAAGTTGGGTGTCTGTCTCAATAGCTAAGTGAGTAATAGCTACTTTTGGGCTTTTCAGTAACTTCCATTATGAGTAAAATCACTTGTAACTTAAAAACTATTGCATTTAGAGAATTTCGTATAAATATGTTATTCAGCTACTTTTGGGCCAGCTATAACATAGTGAAATTTCAGACCTGTAGCTCATGGCATAGCTGAGTAGTAGCTACTTTTAGGTTATCACTGTTGAGTAAATCGCTTATAACTTGAAAACTATTGCATTTAGAGAATTTCGTATAAATATGTTATTCAGCTACTTTTGGGTCAGCTATAACATAGTAAAATTTCAGACCTGTAGCTCATGGCATAGCTGAGTAATAGCTACTTTTAGGTTATCACCGTTGAGTAAATCACTTATAACTTGAAAAGTGTTGCATTTAGAGCATTTTGTTAAAATATGTTATTCAGCTACTTTTTTCATAGCTACAATATGGTGAGTAAGTTGGGTGTCTGTCTCAATAGCTAAGTGAGTAATAGCTACTTTTGGGCTTTTCAGTAACTTCCATCATGAGTAAAATCACTTGTAACTTAAAAACTATTGCATTTAGAGAATTTCGTATAAATATGTTATTCAGCTACTTTTGGGCCAGCTATAACATAGTAAAATTTCAGACCTGTAGCTCATGGCATAGCTGAGTAATAGCTACTTTTAGGTTATCACTGTTGAGTAAATCACTTATAACTTGAAAACTATTGCATTTAGAGTATTTTGTTTCAATATGTTATTCACCTATTTTGCGGTCAGCTATAACATAGTGAAGTTTTAGACCTGTGGCTCATTTCATAGCTGAGTAATAGCTACTTTGAAGTTCTCACTGTTGAGTAAATCAGTTATAATTGGAAAACTATTGCATTTACAGAAATTTGTGCAAATATGTTATTCAGCTACTTTTGGGTCAGCTATAACATAGTGAAATTATAGACCTATAGCTCATGGCACAACTGAGCAATAGCTATTCTCAGGTACTGACTGTTGAGTAAATCAGCTATAACTTGAAAAATATTGCATTTGCAGTATTTTGTTAAAATATATTGTTCACCTACTTTTGGGTCAGCTATAACATAGTGAAATTACAGACCTATAGCTCATGGCATATAGCGGAGCAATAGCTATTTTCAGGTTCTCACTATTGAGTAAATCAGTTGTAGCTTGAAAACTATTGCATTTACAGTAGTTTGCTTAAATATGTTGTTCACCTACTTTTGGGTTAGCTATAACATAGTAAAATTTCAGACATGTAGCTCATTGCATAGCTGAGTAATAGTTCCTTTGAGGTTCTCACTGTTGAGTAAATCAGTTGTAACTTGAAAACTATTACATTTAGAGTAATTTGTTAAATATGTTATTCACAGAATTTTTGGTCAGCTATAACATAGTGAAATTGCAGACCTCTATGTCATGGCATAGCTGAGCAATAGCTACTTTCAGGTTCTCACTGTTGAGTAAATCATTGTATCCACTGGATAGCCGCAGTGTGTAGAGAGAGATTTCACCATTACTGCTCTGATGAAAAAAAATATTATAGCTAGTTTGCAGTATATATTAATAACCATAAAATGTTGTCTGGGAATATTTTTGGCCTCATTTTGAGAAACAAGATGGCCGCCACAGGTGTTTTTTGTCAGTCATGAAAAGTGCTTATATCTCCCTTATTATTGATCCTAGAGGTTTGGGATGATAAACCAACCTGTAGGAAATCATGGGGTGGGAATCTTTTGGTGTGGTCAGATTTGACCTTCAATGACCCCTCCTTCAAGGTCAAACAAGGATAGCCAAACATAAAAGTGCTTATAACTCGCTTATTATTGGTCCCAGAGGTTTGGGATGGTAAACAGACAGGAAATCATGGGCTGTGAATCTGTTGATATGGTCCGATTTGACCTTGGAACCCTCCTTCAAGGTCAAATGAGGATAGCGAAAATTGAAAGTGCCTACAACTCGCTTATTATTGGTGACAGATAGGAAATCATTGGCTCGGAATCTTTTGGTATGGTCAGATTTGACCTTTGGACCCCTCCTTCAAGGTCAGATGAGGACAGCCAAGCTTAAAAGTGCTTATAACTCATTTATAATTGGTCCTAGAGGTTTGGAATGGTAAACCATAGGAAATCATGGGCTGGGAATGTATTTGTGTGGTTAGATTTGACCTTGGACCCCTTCTTCAAGGTCGAACGAGGATATTGCATTTGTAGTATTTCTTTAAATATGTTTTAACCTATTTTTTACACTTAAACAATTACCTTGTTATTTTCCTTCATAATACCATTTACAGGGCACAACTTTTTTATCCTTTTCTTCTGTCAGCTTCGGAATTTCTTTCGAACTTGCTGTTCAGTTACCATTTACTGTATTTCTGTACAGCCCTTTTCCTGATAATTATTCTGTCCTCTAATCACCTTCACAAATCAAAAACACTCAGTCAGCTGACACAGTGCCCGTTCACGGGCACTCTCCTCTTGTTTTATTATTCACTGATTAAATAAACCACTTTTAATTGTAGTCTTTAATCTACCTCTTCCAGGGAATGCATGTGGCTTCCAATTAATCAGATTAGATTTGTAGCCCTCTATGGATTGATGTATTAAAGAACTACTTTATAACTGTGTTCTTTAATCTACCTGTATGAAGTGTGGCCCTGTTAATTGCTATCAGGGAAAGTGGCTTTTATTTGTCCCATTGTCTATAGATAGATAGGCTGATTTTTTCTTTGATAACTGCTCAGGAAGGATGTTGAAAGACTAACTCAACATTTAAGCACTTTCATGTATGCTATGGAACCCATTCAAACACCTTTTAAGTTTTTAAGGGGTGATGATATTATAGGCTTCTTAAAGGAGCTTTTAAACCTACTCAGAAACTAATTCTATCAAAGGAAATGTTAACAGCAATTTTTAAAAAGATGTGCTTTTAAATCATGTTAAAATCTTAATATTCAATGCAGCAATATACCAAACCTGAATGTATCTAAAGTTCAGTAACTCCAAATAAAGTGTACCTTATCTTTTACTTTTCAGGATTTTTTCATCTAGGGATTTTTGATCTGGGGATTTTCTAAGCCCCATCTGGGGATTTTCTATGGGTCTGCAGATTTCCGGAGATTTTCCATCTGGGGATTTTCAATCTGGGGATTTTCAACGTACACCCAAAAAAATATACCAAATCCCAATATAAACAGTGTGCACAGAAATCATTGTCACTTTTATTATACACTTTCTTTCTATATTTTCAACTTGTAAACATGTTACATATGAAACCTATAACATATAATATCAAAAACATGTTAATTTCAAATATGTACAGTCAAAACCAGAACGTACAATATCACAAAGTACAAATTACAAATATCTTCTTGAAAGGGTATCCTTCAGCTGTACTCTGGACCAGTTTAAAAGCAGGATTTATGGCTGTAAGGTTTCTTGCTGAAATAGTTGTGGCCTTTATGGCTTACAATATGGATTCTTATCAAATTACAACATAGGTTAACCCCTCTGTAAGGAGGTGATTGCAGTTAGATGCACTAGGAGGGGCAGAAATGTAATTACAAGAAAAGCACAACACCTGTCATAATGGAAACCAGGAATGAACAGCCAGGCAAAAGAGTGAGAAGCACCAGCAAAACCTTACAAGAGAAACTTACGTACCTTTGTACAGCTAAGCAAAATGGGTAAAAGACTGTGAATTTTTGACAGGCATTGGCGACTATAAGACTCAAGTGGAAAAATGAAGATGCCTCTGAAGTTGTAATGTGAACCTGTAGTGTTATGATACTTGAAAGAACTTTTTTTTCTTAGGAGGTATTTTTCCTGGTCACAAATTATTCAGGAGGCATTCATTCTAGGAGATAGATTTCCTAGGAGACATATTTTCTAGGAGGCATTTTTTCTGCGCATCGGACATACATTCTTTTGAGAAGTAAATTTCACACCTACAATTTCTCTTCTGCCAAGCTGTGGTCGTTCTTTCATTTGTTAAATATAGTAACATACACAATGCAATAAAACTTATAAACTTAAACTACATTTTCTATTCCTTATCATGCATATCTTGACATCTTTTACAGATTACTTAGCACTTTTTCATCAGGGCCGCTTCGTTTTTGTCAGCAAAAACATTTTTCTAGTTAGGGGTTGTAGGAGTGCAACATCATGGTGTGACCTTGATTTGACCTTGTCATAGTGACCATGAGTTTTAAAATCTTGTCTGGGCTATTTCTTGGATTCCATAAGGTGTAGATACCGTCCAGTATCTGGCCTCAGTTTTATCTCAAAACTGGTAGAACGTGTGGTTGCAGCAGCTATTAGAACATATTCATGTCCATAACTTAGACAATCCGTACCAGTCGGCATATAAGGCCGGCCATTCAACTGAGACAGCTCTTCTCTACATAAAAAATGAAGTTCACTTATTGTCAAGAGGTGAAACCACTGCCTTGGTATTGCTCGACCTGTCTGCCGCCTTCGACACCATAGATCATTCCACTCTTCTTAGTTGCCTCCGAAACTGGTTTGGTGTCGGTGGTTGTGTTCTGAAATGGTTCACATCCTACTTAACAGACCGTTACCAATCAATAAAAATTGGATCTACTTTGTCAGATGTTTGTAAACTCCTATTTGGCATTCCCCAAGGTTCTGTCCTGGGCCCTTTGCTGTTCTCATTGTACACCACCCTCCTCAGTTTGATTATCAGTAGACATAAGGGAATAAAGTTTCATTTCTATGCAGATGATAGCCAAGTTTATATACATTTATCCCAGGAGAATGTATCTGCTGCCTTTGAAAAGCTAAATAGGTGCCTAGACGATGTTAAAGAGTGGATGTCCACTAGTAAGCTCAAATTGAATCCAGACAAGACCGAGTTTATCATCTTTGGTTCAAAGAGACAGAGGGACAAGTTGAAAGCATGTTTTCCAATTAATATCTTGGGCAACTCACTCTGCCCTGCTGATTCAGTAAAAACTCTGGGTGTGTGGTTTGATTCAGACTTTTCTTTGTCCAAGCATGTTCAGAATGTCTGCAAAAGTTGTTTTGTTAAACTCCGTGATTTCCGACATGTCAGGCGGTTTCTCACTCATGATGTTTCTGTGCTTGTGGCTAATGCTCTGGTTAGTAGTCGGCTGGATTATTACAACTCACTTTTCAGGAGCCTCTCCAAGTTCAATCTACGCAAATTACAGTGCATCCAAAACAGTGCAGCTAGAATTGTATCAAACACCAGTCGATACACCAGTACAACTCCTGTGCTAAAGAAACTGCATTGGCTTCCTGTTGAACAGCGCACAGTGTTCAAGACGGCCACACTTGTTTATAAGTATCTTCACACAGGCTTTCCCAGGTATTTTGCTCCATATCTTTCCTCCTACAGCAGTTCTTATAGCACCAGGCACAGTCAAAGTGGTGGTAATTTCCTTGTCATTCCAAAGTTCTGCCCCTCCGTTCACAAATCTGTCAAACAATTTGGTAATAGTTTTGCGTTTGATGCTCGCACTGTGTGGAATGCTCTCCCTGATGCGATTCGTGCCTCTCCCTCGCTGGCCTCCTTCAGAAAGCAGCTCAAAACCTACCTGTACACCAAAGCATACCCACCTTAGCCTGGATCATTCCCCTGGCGTTCTCCGTGGTGCTTGACCCCTGCTATGCCCCTGGATACAGAAATTTTGATGTCTGCTTTTTCTTTTGTTGCGCCTTAGAGTCCTCTTGTTTGGGGAGATTAAGCGCTATAATAGTCCAATTAGAATTAGCATTAGAAGGTTGACACTTGATAGGGACATTGGTTACGGGGTGTAGGTGTGCATCATAGTGTGATCTTTTTGCTCTGCTAAAGTGTGTTCACCTGCCATATTTGAGACTTCTTTCTCTTATGCCAAAGATATATGGATTGCTGCAACTGATTATTATATGCACTTTTACATAATTAATTGTTTGTGTATGGGAGACCTTCAGGCTCCGCCGGCTCCGCATTTCGTTTTCCTTATAACTCTGTAACCGTTAGGCGGATTCTTTTCAAATTCGCCAGGTTTATGCAGTAGCCTTGGGGAATTTTTTTGAATATGCTGCAGTGACATTTCAAGCAATCAGAGAGGTCACATGACCAAAAATGTCTTTTTTCGATGGGGAAGCTTGTCCGGATGATAACTTGAAAGGGATTTTATCAATTCACCTGAAACTTGGCAAATACATTCATTCTATTAAAATCTGGAAATCATTAGATTTTGGCATTGATTGGTTAAGAAATGGCCGAGTAATTAATGATTAATTAATCATTATGAATTTTCCAAATAAGGAAAACACAAAAATGCTTATAACTCGAAAACCGTGCTAGATAGAGAGATTTCGACAAAATTTTTGACCCACAGGGTATCTCTGCAGAGTAGCTATCCCAATTTTGAAAAAAAATTTGTCTGGCCGAAAATGGCGGCCATTTTGAATTTTTCGCAAAAATTGCAAAACATAAAAATGCTTATATCTCGAAAACCGTGCTAGATAGAGCATTTTCGACGAAATTTTTGACCCACAGTATCTCTGCAGAGTAGCCATGCCAATTTTCAAAAAAATTTTGACTCACCAAAAATGGCGGCCATTTTGAATTTTCAACTTTTACGCAAAAATTGCAAAACACAAAAATGCTAATATCTCGAAAACTGTGCTAGATGGCGAATTATCTCTTAAAAGTATTGCAGATAGCCAATTTTTCTCAAATAATTCATTCGCCTACTTTTGGAAGAGCTTTCACATGGTGAAGTTTCAGACCCATAGCTAATTACTCACCTACTCAAAATGAGTAAATACGAATTATCTCTAAAAGTATTGCAGATACCCAGTTTTTCTCAAATAACTCATTCATCTACTTTTGGGAGAGCTTTCACTTGGTGAAGTTTCAGACCTGTAGCTAATTATTCACCTACTCAAAATGAGTAAATGCTAATTATCTGTAAAAGTATTGCGGATACCCAATTTTTATCAAATAACTGATTCATCTACTTTTGGGAGAGCTTTCACATGGTGAAGTTTCAGACCCGTTGGTAATTACTCACCTACTCAAAATGAGTAAATGCGAATTATCTCTAAAAGTATTGCAGATAGCCAATTTTTCTGAAATAACTCATTCATCTACTTTTGGGAGAGCTTTCACTTGGTGAAGTTTCAGACCCGTAGCTAATTATTCACCTACTCAAAATGAGTAAATGCTAATTACCTCTAAAAGTATTGCAGATACCCAATTTTTATCAAATAACTTATTCATCTACTTTTGGGAGAGCTTTCACATGGTGAAGTTCCAGACCCGTAGGTAATTACTCACTCAAAATGAGTAAATGCGAATTATCTCTAGAAGTATTGCAGATAGCCAATTTCTCTCAAATAACTCATTCATCTACTTTTGGGAGAGCTTTCACATGGTGAAGTTTCAGACCCGTAGATATTTACTCACCTACTCAAAATGAGTAAATGCGAATTATCTCATAAAAGTATTGCAGTTAGCCAATTTTTATCAAATAAATGATTCACCTACTTTTGCAAGAGCTTTCACATGGTGAAGTTTCAGACCCATAGCTAATTACTCACCTACTCAAAATGAGTAAATACAAATTATCTCTAAAAGTATTGCAGATAGCCAATTTTTCTCAAATAACTTATTCATCTACTTTTGGGAGAGCTTTCACATGGTGAAGTTCCAGACCCGTAGGTAATTATTCACCTACTAAAAATGAGTAAATGCTAATTATCTCTAGAAGTATTGCAGATAGCTAATTTTTCTCAAATAACTCATTCATCTACTTTTGGGAGAGCTTTCACATGGTGAAGTTTCAGACCCATAGCTAATTACTCACCTACTCAAAATGAGTAAATGCGAATTACCTCTAAAAGTATAGCAGATAGCCAATTTTTCTCAAATAACTCATTCACCTACTTTTGGGAGAGCTTTCACTCGGTGAAGTTTCAAACCTGTAGCTAATTACTCACCTACTCAAAATGAGTAAATGCTAATTATCTCTAAAAGTATTGCGGATACCCAATTTTTATCAAATAACTCATTCATCTACTTTTGGGAGAGCTTTCATTCGGTGAAGTTTCAGACCCGTAGCTAATTATTCACCTACTCAAAATGAATAAATGCTAATTATCTCTAAAACTATTGCGGATACCCAATTTTTATCAAATAACTCATTCATCTACTTTTGGAAGAGCTTTCACATGGTGAAGTTTCAGACCTGTAGATAATTACTCACCTACTCAAAATGAGTAAATGCTAATTATCTCTTAAAAGTATTGCACATAGCCAATTTTTCTCAAATAACTCATTCACCTACTTTTGGGAGAGCTTTCATTCGGTGAAGTTTCAGACCTGTAGCTAATTACTCACCTACTCAAAATGAGTAAATGCTAATTATCTGTAAAAGTATTGCGGATACCCAATTTTTATCAAGTAACTCATTCATCTACTTGTGGGAGAGCTTTCACATGGTGAAGTTTCAGACCCGTAGATAATTACTCGCCTACTCAAAATGAGTAAATGCTAATTATCTCTAAATGTATTGCGGATACCCAATTTTTATCAAATAACTCATTCATCTACTTTTGGGAGTAATGCGAATTATCCCTTAAAAGTATTGCAGATAGCCAAGTTTTCTCAAATAACTCATTCACCTACATTTGGAAGAGCTTTCACACACGAAAATGAAAAATTGTGAATATCTCGGAAAAGCTATTTCTTCTCCTTTAATACACACCGCGGCAGTGGTCTTGTTTTCAAAAATTTTTGTCTAACCAAAAATGGTGGCGATTTTGAATTTTCGAAGTTTTTGCAAAACACAAAAATGCTTATATCTCGAAAACTGTGCTAGATGGAGCGAATTCAACAAAATTTTTGACCTGCTGGATATCTCTGCAGAGTACCCATGCCAATTTTCAAAATATTTTTGTCTTGCCAAATATAGCGGCCATTTTGAAGTTTTGAATTTTTTTCAAAAATTGCAAAACACAAAAATGCTTATATCTTGAAAACCGTGCTAGATAGAGCAGACTGCGCTGAGTTTGGTTGCCACAACAGTATAACGCTAGAAACGGAACATTTTCTTAATACTTTAGCACTCACCTTTATATCCTTTTCGGGAAGCTTTGTTTTTGCTATGCAAAAACATTATCTTTTTTCTTTGCGAGCGATCCTCTAGTTAACATTGTTTGTAAATGCAAACCTCTGCTACCCCACTACCAGGCCATGCTCATATTTTTCAACAATATTTGCAGCACACTTACGTGTGTATACACATACGATGGGATGTAAGAGAAGCTTTAACAGTAGGTTACCAAAATGATATTTTATTATGTCCACCCCACTGGGGGTGGATATATTATTTTTGCTTTTTCCGGCGTGCGCCGTCCGTCACGCTTGGTTTCCGCTCATTTCAAGGAAAAGTATTTATCCTATGTTTACCAAATTTGGTATGGGTGTTTATTGGGTTAATAGCTTGCATGGGATTGCTTTAGGTGAAGATAGCTCTATAGCTAACTGAGTAATAGCTACTTAATTACTTTTGTGTACTTCTTTTGTTTCCGGGCATTTTCAGGAAAAATATTTGACATATCTTTACCAAATTTGGTATGAGCAATAGTTAGGTCAATAGCTTGCTTGGGATTGCTTTTAGTGATAATAGCTATATAACTGACTGAGTAATAGGTACTTAGCTACTTTTAGTAGCTTTTTTATTTTAAGTATTTTAAAGGAAAAGTATTTCACCTATGTTCAGGAAAAGTATTTATCCTATCTTTACCAAATTTGGTATGGGTGTTTATTGGGTTAATAGCTTGCATGGGATTGCTTTTGGTGAAGATAGCTCTGGCTAACTGAGTAATAGCTACTTAGCTACTTTTGTACACTTCTTTTGTTTCCGGGCATTTTAAGGAAAAATATTTGACATATCTTTACCAAATTTGGTATGCGCAATAGTTAGTCAAAAAGTGTTTGCATAGAATATGTTATTCACAAACGTTATCCTTAGGTACAAGATATCACTAAGTTTAGATTAATTAAGGGAGAAATAGCCACTTTTTATATTGTACAGGAAACCTAGGCTGCGCTTATTATGATCTCCCACAGGGTTCAAAGTTTGCATGTGACTAAGGCCTCTAATCAGCAAATATTTACATGTGCGCTAATAGCTACTTTTTGACTCAGTATTGAGTAAATCACTTGAAACTGAAAAACTTGCTTCAGGAGGTTTTCTGTGTAATACCAACCTATAGGAAATCATTAAGGTGTCGATCTTTTTAGGATCTCAGATTTTGCCATGGACTCCTCCTTCAAGGTGAAACATCGTAAAAACCCCTAAAGTGCCTCAATCTCTTTTATTATTGCTTCTACAGGTTTGCTATGTTCGGGGATACACCGCTAGTTCGCAATAAAGGGTGGGGCAAATTTCTAGTTTTCCTTATACATGTATTGTCCTTTTCAGTAATTTAACCCATGATTTCTGAGATTTAGTAGATTTTCCATTGAATATCAGTCCAAATGGATCTTGTCAGCACAGTTTGCATAGTTTCTTTCAGATTTTACAGTAGGGTATGTGTGTCGATAAGAGAAATTCATCCAAAAATCTTTTTTTTTTTTAATTGCACAGAAGAATGGTAAAGACATCGAAAGATTGTTTACTATAGTTAGAATTATTCAAAACACATCCCAAAAACGGCATTTAATGGCCACTCAAAACTGCTGGAGTTTTTACCATAAGGTTCACCAAACAACAGAAAAGTCTTTCAAAATGTGCATCCATAGATTAAGAGAAAGAAAGCCTTATATCTTCCTTCTTATTGCTCCTAGACTTCAAGTCCCGTTCAGAATATTTTATGTTTGTTTATTATCTGTAACTCTTATTAAACTGTTGTATTTTCCTTCCAGTGTCTTTTCAACTGCTTCCAAGAAGCCGAGTTTGCATCTGTCCCTGCAGCATGTGAACCAGCCGAGTTCTCCTATTCCAGCAACTGATGGAAGTCATCTGAATTATACAGAGACACCCAGTGGTATGTTTGTTTGATACATGTACACTGAAAGTCATATGTTAATTAGAATTCCTTTTTAGTTGAACATCACTATGAAATCTTTTCCCATAAATTTACTGTTAGTATTACCTCAAATTTAGGGTGAAGTAGAATTATATTTTGTGTTGCGTTAACGTTACTCTTAAAAAGGTTCATCTGTATTATTCCAAGAGAATAAACAAATTACAACAAAGAGCCGATATTTGGACATTTGAATAGTATTACAGATATAAGTATCAATACTGCACTTTATATCTGTTTAATATTATTAAAATAATTATACTAAGTTTACTTGGTTTCTGTAAGGAATTTACTTGTGTTTTAATAATTATATTAGCATATCATGTTCTGACCAGCACAATGCACAAGATTTCCGTTTCTTTGTAACATGATTTGTTCTCAATGTTCAGATCAGCTAGAGAAGGCAGTGAAAGATCTAACGAAATCCTCAGACACTGTGCTACATTTGTTATCTCAGGTGGGTATGTCAATTTTAACTCCAGCCCATAAAGTTTATAGTTATAGTTATTACCCAAGCCTCCATGCAGTGGTGGGTGCAGTGGTGAGCATAGAGTTTGTGGGTGCTGTACACTCCAAACCCCTGTAGGGATTTTTACCTCTAATTGTCAGGAGATAAATCTGAGATATAGGTCAATTTCAAACTTGTGTGCCTGTACATGGCCCATTTGCTTTCCACTGTCACCAACTTTATACCAAAACCATTCATATGATTTACATAATAACATCTCCCATTTTACTGTGTTTTTAACCCCAGCCCATAAAGGCTGGGGTTATAGTCATCCCCTGAGCCGTCTGGGCGGCAGCGGCGGCGGGCATAAAGCTTGTGAGTGTTCCACAGCCTAAACCCCTGCACGGATTTTCACCAAATTTCCAGGTATGTTTACCCCAAGAAGATCTAGAGCTGATAAGGTTTTGGGGGGTATCCGGTAACAACTGTTGCCATGGCAACACTTTTAAGATTTTCGGGTCTTAAAGTTTGTGGGTGTTCCACAGCCTTAACTCCTGCGTGGATTTTCACCAAATTTTCAGGATATGTTTACCCCAAGAGAATCTAGAGCTGATTAGGTTTTGGGGGGTCTAAAATTTTGGGGTCTTAAAGTTTGTTCTAAAATCTTTACTATTTTCTGTAACCTAAAATATTGCAGCTAGCTTCATCAGATTTGCACAAAATGTAAATGGACAGGAAAGCTTGTCTCAGAGTAATTGTGTCCTTGTTTTGGAAACAAAATGGCCGCCATATCACATCGTTAATGCCAAATAGGAGGGTCATCATGTCAAAAAGGCCTTATATCTCCCTTATAATTGTTTCTAGGGCTTCAAATTTTGAAAACTACTTGTAAGAAATCATGGCCTGAGAATCTTTTGTAGAACATCTTGTGGGTTCTCTATACTTCTTACAACAGACGTTGTTTCTAAAATTTTCCCAAATCTCAATGTCATTGGCCATTTACCTGTACCTGCGGGCTGGGGTTCTTGCCTGCCGAGGCTGGCTATTTTTATGTCAGCTGACTTGTCAGTCAGCTGACATTATGGCATCACTCTGCGTACGCATACGCGTGAACATCTTCTCCTCCAAAAGTACAAGGCCAAGACACATGCTGTTACTTTTAAAAGATCCCTTATCTATAAAAGATCCCTTATCTATTTATAAAAAATTGTAAAATTCATGCGGATCTGTCTGTTCCCCAGAGCCATTAAAAGCGAGGTACCCCCACCAAAAGTGTGAAAATTTCAACACTTTATCTCAATTTTCTCATTGACTATTGAAGGGATTTCTCTCTTATCTTGCATATATGTACTAGGCCACAGGTAGATTACTTTGTGTGAGCATAAGACCTGGATCTTTCTTAATTATTTTATTTGTGAATTTTTTAAATAAATTTTAATGCATTCAAATTCATGAAATCATGCACTAAATCACTTATAACTTGAAAAGTATGGCATTTAGAACATTATGGTAAAATATGTTATTCAGCTACTTTTTTCATAGCTACAACATGGTGAGTAACTTGGGCGTCTATCCCCATAGCTAAATGTGTAATAGCTACTTTGTGACTTTTCAGTAACTTCCATAATGAGTAAAATCAGTTATAACTTGAAAACTATTGCATATACAGAATTTGGTATAAATATGTTATTCAGCTACTTTTCGGTCAGCTATAACATAGTAAAATTGCAGACCTGTAGCTCATGGTATAGCTGAGTAATAGCTACTTTAAGGTTATCAGTGGTGAGTAAATCACTTATAACTTGAAAACTATTGCTTTTAGAGTATTTTGTTTCAATATGTTATTCACCTATTTTGGAGTCAGCTATTACATAGTGAAATTCCAGACCTGTAGCTCATTGCATAGCTGAGTAATAGCTACTTTGAGGTTCTCACTGTTGAGTAAATTGCTTATAACTTGAAAACTATTGTATTAAGAGAATTTTGTATAAATATGTTATTCATCTACTTTTGGGTTTGCTACAACAAAGTAAAATTGCAGACTTGTAACATCATTGCCTAGCTGAGCAATAGCTACTTTCAGGTTATCACTGTTGAGTAAATCAGTTGTAACATGAAAACTATTACTTTTATTGCGCTACAATAGCTTACCATGTGGGACTGATTGCTGTACTCGGATGGCCGCAAGGCATCATGGCCAACGTCTAAGAAAAATAGACATTTATAGTTGGCCGTAGCCTCTGGTTGTCGTCTCGCAGTACACTCTCACATTCGTCTCCTTTTCTCGTTGGCCGCGTGATTTAGCAATGCTTTATTTTAGAAGGAAAGTTATCTCATTTTTACAAGGATATACTTGTTGTTGGATATGGAAACTACATCAGTTTCTTTATTTTATTACATAGAATCATAATTCGGTGTCTTTTCACAGTTCAGATAAGTATCCTTACCATTTTTTTACAACTGAAGTCCACTTCCGGGTTCACGTTGTAAAGCAACAGCGACTCGTTTATGTGGTTTCTAATACAGGATATATATATATGCCTGTCAGTAAAATAAAATAAAATATTTAACCCCTATCTGCTTCATTATTGGACCATTTTTAGGGTTTAAACATATATAAATATATAAATTTAATCCAAACGAGTCCTTGTTGAGTGAAATCGGAAGCAAGTTCCGTTTTTATGTCGAGGCAGCAATTACGTACTTACAACTAATGCACGTCTCGTGTAGGTAGTTTATGTACAGGAATATATATTTTTATTTTTTTATTTTTTATTTTTTTTCATTTTTTATTATTTCCCATATTTGTAATAACCATATACACAATTCACAGTATTGTACACTCTATCAGACAAAGTTACAATTCCAGACTAAAAGAGAATTTAAATCAAATAATAGGACTAATCAACATGTAATACAAAAAAACAACATACAATTTGTTACCTGCTACATAATTGAAAAGACACTATAACATGTACATTTGAAAGAAAAAAAAATTACTTCAAGATTAATTCAAACTTTTAAAATGTTTATTCTGAAAATACTGGAAGCCATCGAAGCCAGGTTTTGACAAATTTTTCTTCCATTTTACCAAACTTTGATAACAGACATTCGTCTGTATATATCTGACAAAGCTTATGCTTAAGGGCTGATATATTTAGTCTGCCAGCTTTGGATGTTTCAAAAATGTATTTCTTGGTGACAATAATTAATGTGTTAATTGGGATATTGTTTTGATCATGCAAGGGATAACCACAGATTATAATAAAGTCAGTAAATTTTATTTGAAAGTTAATTTTTTCAACAAGATACTTTTCGATAGCTTCCCCAAAAAGTTTCACTTGACCACATTGACAAAAAGAGTGCAAAATACTTTCTGATACATTGTTACATCTGAGACACAATCGGACAACCCCACTTTTTGAAGATACTGTTTTGTCCCGAGTATTCTGTACAATACTTTCATCTGGAACCATATCAGGTTATTGTTTTGGATAGTTTTGAAACATGTTCTGTAAATATACTTCCACTGTTGTTCATTTATGTGTGTGTTTAAATCCGTACTCCATCGTTTTTTTTGAAGAATGATTATTTTTTTCCATGGATATCAAACATCTATAAAAATCACTGACCCCTTTAGATGACTTGAATATAATCCGGATATGGTTCGGTATAAAGGGTCTTGCTAGAGAGTCGTTGTCTTGTTGATCATTATCCTTTAAAAATTTAAGGGCATTAAGTTTTACACGAAGGTATGAAAGAAAGTTGACATGATCCAAATTATAAAGTCTCTGTAACTGATTGCAGCTCATAATTGTACCCCTTGGGTCTAATATATCACTGACTGTTATTATACCTTTTAAGTACCAATCAGAAAAAATAGGGGTTCAGCTGAAATTTTGTTGTTATACCAAATAGGAGATGTTAGTAAGTGACTTTTAGACTGAAAGATTTGGTTGTTTAGGACATTATACCATGAATCAAATGTGTGTAGCCAAAACTTATTTGTTGTCCATTGCTTCAGTAATTTAATATATTCTGGGCCAAGCGTTAGAATTCTGTCAAGTTTGGAGTTTACTGTGAGTTGAAATAACTTAATCCAAGGGGTGGAATCTTTTCCTCTGAATAGTCTTCGAAGCCAACTTGTTTTAAGAGAACTTAAAAATTGTTTTACATTTATCATTTTTATTCCCCCCAGGCAATTTTCCTTCATCAAAGTTCTCCGATTTATCTTGTCTGGCTTATCAGACCAAATGAATTTGAATAATATATCATTTTATTACGCTACAATAGCTTACCATGTGGGACTTAATGCTGTTCTCGGGTTGCCACACCCGGGGCCAACGCCTTAGAAAAAAAGACAGTTCTTGTTAGCCACCGGATACACTGCTAGTTGTCGTCACGTGATAACCTCTGACCTCTCGCCCTACTTTCTCGTTGGCCACGCGAATTTACAATGCTTTATTTTACAAGGAATATTATTTCTTTTTTACAAGGATATACTTGTCGTTGGATCTGGAAACTACATCAGTTTCTTTATTTTATTACATAGAATCACAATTCGATGTCTTTTCATAGTTCAGATAAGTATCTTTACTATATTTTACAACGGAAGTCCACTTCCGGGTTCACGTTGTAAAGCAATAGAGACTCGTTCATGTGGTTTCTAATACAGGATATATATATATGCCTGTCAATAAAATAAAATAAAATAAAATATTTAGCCCTATCTGCTTCATTATTTGACCATTTTTAGGGTTTAAAAGTGTATAAATGTAACACAAACGAGTCCTTGTCGAGTGAAATAATCGAAATCACTTCCGTTTTTTTATCGAGACAGCATTTCTCCAATTTGCACGTCTCGTGTAAGTAGCTTATATACAGGAATATATGCCTGTTGAAATCAAATAAAATAAATTTTGCAAGGGTTTATCCCCGTTCTTCTACTCTATTGGTCCATTTTAAGGGTTAAAATATGATATAAAGCACGATTCCAACTAGACCGCATGTTCTGAGAGACGCGGGTTTCTTACAGTACGTTTATCAATAAAATAAAATAAAATAAATAAATAAAATGAAATATAATATTTTATCCCTTCTTTCCTGTATTATTACCATTTATAATGTTAATACTTAAATATACAGGAATAGAATCATTCATCAAATCGTCTAGACATTACGTATTTCTTCAAACTAAGGTAACCTTAGTTTGGCTTTATTATTTTAATTCATCCAATTTCATAATATAAGAAATATTGTACTTGCTTTTTAGATTCTATGTTATTTAATCAAATTCTGTGTAATTTCTGCTTTCCTTATCTCACAAGTAGCCCTACCTGCAGTGAGGCGGGTGGGGCAGGTGACCTTGTGTCACAGTTGATTTACTTACGTAAATCTAGTTGTGTAGTTCCTTCAAAGAAGGAAAGGCAAAGCTTACATGGAAGCTTACCTTAAGGAAAGCTTACATAGAAATTATAATATCCAACTTCTTTCTCCAGGGTGGATCAGATCCCTGCTTAAATTCAGATAAGATCTTAGTTCATCCGAGATTTTTAATGCATCCGATTCTCGGATGCAGTATTCCCAGCTTCTATTCACCCAAGTATGATTTGATACTCGGTTTTCATTGCATCTCTCGGATCATCTGAAATCTAATGCTTGGTGGATTGTATGTAGATCTGATCCTCGGATGAGCGGATCATCTAATCTGATGCTCGGATGTTGATTCCAGATCAGAACACTAACCATCCTCACACACACAAAAAAAAAAAAAAAAAAAAAAAACTTGGACTAATAGTTCACCAGCCTGGCAGTAAATATCACCTATTGGAGGCTTGGTTCCAAGTTCAAGTCCAAGTCCTCAAGCCCAAGAGGCCTTCTAAACAAGGTCCTTCATTCAGTCCTGGCTCTATATTTTAGGGAAGTAGGTTGCCTGACTTCACCCTAACCAATTTTTGAGGACATTGAAACTTAGGCAGTTTTTTGAACCTCCCTGCCCCCAGGGAATTTATGCCTAGATCCTCCACAGTCTGGACTCTGAATGATTTACTAGGCCAACAGGAACTTGGGCCGTTTAATTCCCTTAAAATGGAACAAGTTTTCAAATTTGTATCTCCTTAGGGGCCTCCTTGGGTAAGCCCCTCCTCCCCTTCTGGTCAGCAAGAGTTGAGCTTCAGGCTGCTCTTCACTAGGTTTTTTCTGAATACAACCTGGTTATATATATATGTTAAGACAGTAGCAAGGCTACTACCAGACAGGTCAAACTCAATTCCATGGTGCATATAAGTAGTCAGAAGGGGTATGGTGAATTCAGGTGAGATACTGGATCTTTAGATCTTAAAGTTCCCCATTCACAACTACTTTAGGAGGGACAGGAGTCCCTCATCAAGGCACCTGTAATAACACTTAGGGTTTAGGCCCTACTAATCAACCCTTTCCAATTCCCCACATCTAGAGGCTCCTACAGGAACCACCCCAATGGGGGCCATTCCATCCCTAGCAGTATCCATCGTTTACCCCAGGTAGGGGGAAATCGAGTAGCCGAGGCTCCAAGGTCTTTCGACCCACTCCAGGGGACGAGGGCATAAACACCCTTCCCCCCCAATGACTCCTTCTGCCTCACTCAGTCCACCAGTAGGAGTTCTCCGTTCTTTCAGATAAGACTGGCAAACAAATCCTGTCATTCTTTTCAATCCAAGTTTAGTCAGACTCCTGACCCGGTCAGAATACAAGGCCCTTCAAAGACCAAGTCCTGGCCTCTGTATCCAGTCTTCTGTCAAAGAACGCAATAGAAAGGGTGGAAAATGTAAAATCTCTCGGGTTTTACAGTCGCCTGTTCCTAGTACCAAGCCTCACCTAAGGTGGAGGCCAGTCATAGACCTAAACAGGCTCAACACTTTTCTACACGTAGAAAAGTTCAAAATGGAAACTCCAGAGTCCATCAGGACCTCCCTGATTCCAGGGGAGTGGGTATCGTCGATAGATCTATCGGACACTTACCTACACATCCCCATCCATCCAAACTCGAGGAAATACCTAAGGTTTTGCTACAAGTCACAGGTGTTCCAATTCACCTCCCTCCCATTTGCACTAGCCACAGCCCCCCAGGTCTTTACAATGATCGTAAAGGAAGTGAAACTAATGGCCCTCTCAAGAGGACTCAGAATTCACCAATACCTGGACGACTGGCTGATCAGGTCCCAGTCTCAGGAGGAAGCCCAAGTGAACACACAGGCGGTTGTAGACCTAACTCAGCCCTTGGGGTGGATAATACATCAAGAAAATCAGAACTGAAACCTACTCAGGTGTTTTTCGTTCATGGGCTACGAATACCACCTAGATTCAGCCTTTGTAAAACCCACTCAAGAGAGATGGCTCAAACTTTAGGATTTGATCCTAAGACTCAAGTCAAAACGTGTTTTGACTGCAAGATGTTTCATGTCTCTAATTGGGTTGCTAGCCTCAATGGAAAAAATGGTCCCGGAGGGACGCCTTCACATGAGGCCCTTTCAGTTTCATCTCAAGGAGCACTGGAGATATCCTCAGTCGCTGGACAACCTCCTTCCTTGGACAGAAGCCATTGCAGCCCACCTAGATTGGTGGCATAATCCCTCAAACGTGATGAAAGGTGCAGACCTTCATCCCAAAGACCACAGTATCCAACTCTTTACCGACGCCTCACACGAAGGTTGGGGCGCTCACTTAGACCAAAATTCCACAAAGGGTCTGTGATCAGATCGGGAAAAAAGGCTACACATATATGTCCTAGAATTGAAGGCGGTCTCCCTGGCCCTTCGAGACTTCAAGGACCAGTGCCAGAATCAAACAGTGTTAGTTGCAATGGACAACTCAACAGTGGTAGCCTACATCAACAACAAGGAGGAACACACTCAGCAGAGATGTGCGCTCTCCTGTGGAAGATCACGACCTGGGGCCATCACTACCTCATAACATTGAAAGCCAGGCACGTTCTAGGGTGCCTGAATGTGATGGCCGACCTGCTGTCCAGGTCCAACCAAGTGCAGTCAACAGAATGGTCTCTGCACCCACAGGTGTTCAAACAGATCTGCCAGAAGTGGTTCACACCTCATGTAGACTTATTTGCCACTCACCTGAACCACAAGCTCCCACTGTACGTGTCTCCTATCCCAGACCCAAGGGCCTGGGACATAGATGCTCTAAACAGAAACTGGACCAACCTCACGGTCTATGCGTACCCTCCTACGGCTCCTTCACAAGGTGATCCAAAAGATCAGGCAATGTTATTGCCTGATCATCGTAATAGCCCCAGGCTGGCCAGGGATGCCCTGGTTTTGGGACCTAGTGCAGCTCTCAACAGAGATCCCACTACAACTTCCAGTGTCAACGACCCTACTCAAACAGTCCCACAGGTATGTGTTCCACAACAACCCCCAGCACCTGAACCTCCACGCCTGGTGTCTAGGAGCGGACAACTCCAAGAACAAAGCTTCTCTGTGGAGGTGGCAGAGAGAATTGCTGCCCCTCAGCGGTCTTCAACAAGGACCATCTACAAGTCAAAGTGGGCCCTATTTGAAAAATGGTGCAGAGAAAATTCGGTGGATTTCTCCACTCCATCTGTGAAACAAATCTCAGATTTTTTCATGTACCTGTACCAAGACCTAAACAGGCGCCCCTCGACCTCTGATGGTTACAGGACTCCAATCGTTGACACTTTGGGCCCAACGGCCCAACATGTTGCACACAATGCAGACCTTCATAGGTTACTCTCCAGTTTTCACAGGGATCATCCCAAAAGTTCCAGAAATTTACCCAAGTGGAACCTTTCTGTTGTCCTCAACGAGCTCACAAAAGCACCTTTTATTGCGCTACAATAGCTTACCATGTGGGACTGAATGCTTTACTGGTTGCCGCGAGGCACAGACGACCAACGCTCGAGAAAAACAAGCATGTAGTTGGTTCGGCCTCATAGGTTGTCGTGACGTCATCACTTCCTGTGTATCAGCCTCCTTTTCGTTGGTCGCCGCCATATTGGATGCTCTGCTAAGTCTTCAAAGCTGTTTTCTATTATATCTCTGGATATATTGTTTGTCATTCGTCCATAATTCGGCTTTTCCCTTATTTAGCAGTATAGAATCTTATACCCAATTTTCAGCACTTCCGGTGCTGTATTTTGTCAGTTTTTTAACGTCTTCTTAATTCACGTGTTGTGTGCTCGCCACTACACTAGTACTGCTCGAATCTACGGTTCGGAGTATTTCATATTTTATTGCATTAAAACATGGCCACCGCCCACCAGTCTTCTAAAGATAAACCCAGATCCAGCAAATGCAATCATTTCTGTCAGCCGTTCGACAGTCATGGCTATTGCCCCTCCTGCAGAGATGCTGGGAAGGGCGATGATCTGTGTGTTACAAAAGCTGGTACTTGTCAAATCTGTGCGTCTTTCACAGACGAACAGTCCACTAAAATTGCTAATAGAAGACGATACAAGAAAAAACATCCCACTTCACAGGCTTCGGACAAAGATCGGGACGAGGTTCTTGGCGATTCTTTTGAATCGTTTTCTGGATCGCAAGCCGAGCTTGAGGCTGCGGCCGATCATTTGTTTACTTCACCTCCACGTCCCAGACCCTTATCTTTCGATCCTTTGCCTCTTACTACACCAGGGCGTACTGTTCCTCCCACGCCCAGTACAGCCTTACATCATAAAGTCCATTCTTCTGTAGAGAAGGCTCTGGACCACAAATTTGATCAGAAATTGGGTGCTTTTCAAGCCAACATCTATGATGCCCTTAAATCTATGCGTGACGATTTCCTAAAATCTCAACAAGGGCTGGCTGATAAGCTCGCCTCTTCGGCTGTTCGCACCGAACCTCAGACCTCTGTCAGTGCTTCAGAACCCATGGATATTGAATATGGCCCTTCTCTTCCTCCTCGCCTTCAGGCCGAGCAAGGTTCGGACGTTCGTCCTAGCTCTTCCGAACATACACAGTCTGTTCGTCCCAAGACGTCCTCTCACAAGGTTAGCCATGCTCCAATCTCAGGTTCGGGATCTGATTCCGATCATGATCGCCCCTCATATCCTAGACCTAAAAAGCACTCTGACAAGTCTAAACATAAGTCAAGGTCCACATATTTGCCCTCATCGTCAGGGGAGGATCAGTCGCCTAGACGTAGACACAGGTCTCCCAAGCCCCAGAGAATGGCCTCTGATGATCAGGAACATCCTCAAATTGACCTTGATCCGCCCTACTATAGGGATGTGGCTTTGGCTGACATCCCAAATCAATATGCGGAGGAGGTAGATACTTTTCGACGTATCCTCAAATTACCTGATCCGAGGGACTCAGTCCCCAGACCTGCTACTGCTATCATAGGTATCGATGACGAGGTGGCCGTCCAAGAGCTGAGACCTACGGGTCCATCAGCTATGTTGCCCCTCAACTCTGGTATAAGAGATGCCTTTGACAAATTCAACAATGACCTTATGGCTGCAAACCTGGCAGAGGGCAAATACCCAAAGCCCCCCCCCCCCCTTCCACTTCTAAGTGGTACAAGGTTGGACAACCTTGCTTTTCGGAGAAACTCCAAGAATTAAATGCAGACTTTGCTAAGATCTGTATATCTCCTAAACCTTCGGGGGCCCCTTTAGGCAAGGTCCCACTCTCTGTCCTCAAGGACTTAGAACAACAGGCAAGGTACAATTTAACCACGTTGAATTTCACGACCACTTTTGCCAAGACATCCTCCTCCTGCAACTCCACCATGAGGAGGTGTCGTTATGGACTGAAAGAGACCTTCAAGAAGGTCAAGTCCCAGGTCAGGAAAGGTGCCGACCCTGAAAAAGCAGTAAAACGTGGTTATGATGAGGCCTATGACTACTTTGATCTCTGGGAGAAGACCCTCACTATTCAACATAAGGCCATAACCTGCCTGAGCAAATCCCTTGCCCATATTTTACAAAGGGAACTTTACACAATGGCAACTTCCGGCTTGCTTAGACGCGAAGCCGAAATGTCCCATCTGCAGCCACAATTAGGGGAAACCAGACGTCAAGAGCTCAGGAATTCCTCTCTCTGGACTCGTTCCCTGTTCAACTCCCAGTCAGTGAAGGAAGGCGAGGACTTCCTTCTCAAAAAAGGCACCTCAAAAGATACTCAGGGTTTCGGACCCTACCAAAATAAGCCCTTTCGTGGTTCCCACCACAATAAGAGAAGAGGCTCCTACAGGAAACGCCCCTTTGGGGGCAATTCCTCCCAAAGCAGCAACTATTCGTTTCCCTCTTCTAGAGGAAAACCAAACTTCAGAGGCTCCAGGGGTCGTTTTCGACCCCACAACAGAGGAAAAGGGCGTGGAAACCCCTCTTCCCAATGACTCCTATCAAGCCTCAATCAATCCACCAGTAGGAGGTCGCCTCCGTTCTTTCAGGAGAGACTGGCACGCAAACAATTGCTCAGCCAACGTGTTAAATATCATCACCAATGGCTACGTTCTGCCATTCCTCTCAAGGCCAAACTTGATAAGATTTCCTCTGATTGTGTCAGAGTACAAGGCCCCTCAAAAAGACCAAGCCTTGGCCGATTGCATCCAGTCTCTCCTGTTAAAGAACGCTATCGAAAGGGTGGAAAATGTAAAATCTCTCGGGTTTTACAGTCGCCTGTTTCTTGTACCCAAGCCTCACCAAAGGTGGAGGCCAGTAATAGACCTAAGCAGGCTCAACACTTTTCTACATGTAGAAAAGTTCAAAATGGAAACGCCAGAGTCCATCAGGACTTCTCTGATTCCAGGGGAATTGGTAGCGTCAATAGATCTGTCGGACGCTTACCTCCACATCCCCATCCATCCAAACTCAAGGAAGTACCTAAGATTTTGCCACAGGTCACAGGTGTTCCAGTTCACCTCGCTCCCATTCGGACTAGCCACAGCCCCCCAGGTATTCACCATGGTCGTAAAAGAAGTGAAACTCATGGCCCTCAGCAGAGGACTCAGACTTCACCAATACCTGGACGACTGGCTGATCAGGTCTCAGTCCCAGGAGGAAGCATTAGTGAACACTCGGGCAGTGGTAGATCTCACCCAGTCCTTGGGATGGATCATAAACCAAGAGAAATCAGAACTGAAACCAACTCAGGTGTTCTCGTTCGTGGGCTACGAATACCACCTAGATTCAGCCCTTGTAAAACCCACTCAAGAGAGATGGCTCAAACTTCAGGATTTGATCCTACGACTCAAGTCGAAACATGTTTTGACTGCAAGATGTTTGATGTCTCTAATTGGGTTGCTAGCCTCAACGGAGAAGATGGTCCCGGAGGGACGCCTTCACATGAGACCGTTTCAGTTTCACCTGAAAGAGCACTGGAAATTTCCTCAGTCGCTGGACAGCCTCCTTCCCTGGACAGAAGTCATTTCTGCTCATCTGGACTGGTGGCAGAATCCTACAAATGTGATGAGAGGCGCAGACCTTCATCCCAAAGACCACAGTATCCAACTCTTTACCGACGCCTCAAACGTAGGTTGGGGCGCTCACTTAGATCAAAGTTCCACCAAGGGTCTGTGGTCTCCCCAGGAAAAAGGACTTCACATAAACGTCCTAGAATTAAAAGCTGTCTCTCTGGCTCTCAGACACTTCAAAGACCAGTGTCAGGACCAAACAGTGCTAGTTGCCACGGACAACTCAACTGTGGTAGCCTACATAAACAAACAAGGGGGAACACACTCGGCGGAGATGTGCGCACTCCTGTGGAAACTCATGACCTGGTGCCACCACTATCACATAACCTTGAAAGCCAGGCACATTCCAGGGTGCCTGAATGTGATGGCCGACCTACTTTCCAGGTCGAACCAGGTCCAGTCGACCGAATGGTCACTTCATCCACAGGTGTTCAAACAGATCTGCCTAAAGTGGTTCACTCCCCACGTGGACCTCTTTGCCACTCATCTGAACCACAAGCTCCCTCTGTACGTGTCTCCTATCCCAGACCCCCAGGCCTGGGACATAGATGCTCTAAACATAGACTGGACGGGTCTCACTGCTTATGCTTACCCTCCAACGGCTCTCCTTCACAGGGTGATCCAAAAAATCAGGCAGTGCACCTGCCTGATCATTCTAATAGCCCCAGGCTGGCCAGGGATGCCCTGGTTTTGGGACCTAGTGCAGCTCTCAACAGAGATCCCTCTGCAACTCCCGGTGTCGACAACACTCCTCAAGCAGTCCCACAACTTCGTGTTCCACAGCTCCCCGCAGCACCTCAACCTCCACGCCTGGTCTCTAGGAGTGGACAACTCCAAGAACAAGGCTTCTCTGTGGAAGTGGCAGAGAGAATTGCTGCACCTCAGCGGTCTTCAACAAGGAACATCTACAAATCAAAGTGGGCCCTATTTGAAAAATGGTGCAGAGATAATTCGGTGGATTTCTCCTCACCATCTGTGAAGCAAATCTCAGATTTCTTTATGTATCTGTACCAAGACCTAAACAGGCGCCCCTCTACCATTGATGGTTACAGGACAGCTATTGTTGACACTCTGGGCCCTACGGCCCAGCATATTGCCCATAATGAGGACCTTCACAGGTTGCTCTCCAGTTTTCACAGGGATCGCCCCAAGAGTTCCAGAAACCTTCCTCAGTGGAACCTATCTGTTGTCCTCAATGAGCTCACAAAAGCGCCCTTTGAGCCTATGAAAGACACAGACCTCAAACATCTCACTCTCAAGACTGCTTTCTTGCTAGCTCTGGCCTCCGGCAAGCGCCGCAGCGAAATCCACGCCTGGGTCGCAAACAAAGTATCTAATCTAGGCCAATGGGAAAAGGTAGCCTTGTTCCCTTCATCAGATTTTATAGCCAAAAACCAGCTAGCAAGAGAAGGTTCTCAAAGTGTGTCTCCGGTGACTATTCCTGCCTTGACTACCATTGTAGATAGACAATTCAAAGAAGACAGGACCTTGTGTCCTGTACGGGCCCTGAGGTACTATCTGGACCGAACCAAGGACCTGAGAGGGTCCCGGTCTCTTCTTTTCATCTCCTTCAAGAAAGGACATACCTCAGATATCAGACCCGCTACTCTCTCTTCATGGTTGAACCAAACCATTCTACTTTGTTATAAGCAAGCAGACCAGCAAGCCTTGGACTTAGTCCAAGTTAAAGCGCATGACATTAGGGCCTTCGCAGCTTTTCTAAGGCTTTTTACGGTGGGGTATCGGTGGACCAGATCATGCAAGCGTGTCACTGGAAAGCTCACAACACGTTTACCAATTTTTATCTAAAAGACCTTACTTGGTCGGACAACGACAACAACTTGTATCTGGGACCAGTAGTAGCGGCTCAACAGGTCCTAGACCCTTCTCCTCAGTGATGTCTCCTTCGGGAAGAAAAGGGGGGGGGCACGTCCGCTACAGCTAAGCCTTCAGGAGTCTCCCCAGGTCTAGGTATAAGCTACCTCATCAGGGTGTTACAGGTAAGGTCTCTCATATTAAATTTACGTTAACTTTAAATTCTTGGGACCATAAGGTTGTCTTATAAATAAGGTTGCAATAACAATTCTCGAACCTTGACCTCATTTCTGACGTCATAGCCCTTAGGGGTTCTTCCTATCTGTGTACTCCGGGTACACAATCCTCCTTCCAAACACCCTACAGTGTGCTGTATTTTGTCAGTTTTTTAACGTCTTCTTAATTCACGTGTTGTGTGCTCGCCACTACACTAGTACTGCTCGAATCTACGGTTCGGAGTATTTCATATTTTATTGCATTAAAACATGGCCACCGCCCACCAGTCTTCTAAAGATAAACCCAGATCCAGCAAATGCAATCATTTCTGTCAGCCGTTCGACAGTCATGGCTATTGCCCCTCCTGCAGAGATGCTGGGAAGGGCGATGATCTGTGTGTTACAAAAGCTGGTACTTGTCAAATCTGTGCGTCTTTCACAGACGAACAGTCCACTAAAATTGCTAATAGAAGACGATACAAGAAAAAACATCCCACTTCACAGGCTTCGGACAAAGATCGGGACGAGGTTCTTGGCGATTCTTTTGAATCGTTTTCTGGATCGCAAGCCGAGCTTGAGGCTGCGGCCGATCATTTGTTTACTTCACCTCCACGTCCCAGACCCTTATCTTTCGATCCTTTGCCTCTTACTACACCAGGGCGTACTGTTCCTCCCACGCCCAGTACAGCCTTACATCATAAAGTCCATTCTTCTGTAGAGAAGGCTCTGGACCACAAATTTGATCAGAAATTGGGTGCTTTTCAAGCCAACATCTATGATGCCCTTAAATCTATGCGTGACGATTTCCTAAAATCTCAACAAGGGCTGGCTGATAAGCTCGCCTCTTCGGCTGTTCGCACCGAACCTCAGACCTCTGTCAGTGCTTCAGAACCCATGGATATTGAATATGGCCCTTCTCTTCCTCCTCGCCTTCAGGCCGAGCAAGGTTCGGACGTTCGTCCTAGCTCTTCCGAACATACACAGTCTGTTCGTCCCAAGACGTCCTCTCACAAGGTTAGCCATGCTCCAATCTCAGGTTCGGGATCTGATTCCGATCATGATCGCCCCTCATATCCTAGACCTAAAAAGCACTCTGACAAGTCTAAACATAAGTCAAGGTCCACATATTTGCCCTCATCGTCAGGGGAGGATCAGTCGCCTAGACGTAGACACAGGTCTCCCAAGCCCCAGAGAATGGCCTCTGATGATCAGGAACATCCTCAAATTGACCTTGATCCGCCCTACTATAGGGATGTGGCTTTGGCTGACATCCCAAATCAATATGCGGAGGAGGTAGATACTTTTCGACGTATCCTCAAATTACCTGATCCGAGGGACTCAGTCCCCAGACCTGCTACTGCTATCATAGGTATCGATGACGAGGTGGCCGTCCAAGAGCTGAGACCTACGGGTCCATCAGCTATGTTGCCCCTCAACTCTGGTATAAGAGATGCCTTTGACAAATTCAACAATGACCTTATGGCTGCAAACCTGGCAGAGGGCAAATACCCAAAGCCCCCCCCCCCCCTTCCACTTCTAAGTGGTACAAGGTTGGACAACCTTGCTTTTCGGAGAAACTCCAAGAATTAAATGCAGACTTTGCTAAGATCTGTATATCTCCTAAACCTTCGGGGGCCCCTTTAGGCAAGGTCCCACTCTCTGTCCTCAAGGACTTAGAACAACAGGCAAGGTACAATTTAACCACGTTGAATTTCACGACCACTTTTGCCAAGACATCCTCCTCCTGCAACTCCACCATGAGGAGGTGTCGTTATGGACTGAAAGAGACCTTCAAGAAGGTCAAGTCCCAGGTCAGGAAAGGTGCCGACCCTGAAAAAGCAGTAAAACGTGGTTATGATGAGGCCTATGACTACTTTGATCTCTGGGAGAAGACCCTCACTATTCAACATAAGGCCATAACCTGCCTGAGCAAATCCCTTGCCCATATTTTACAAAGGGAACTTTACACAATGGCAACTTCCGGCTTGCTTAGACGCGAAGCCGAAATGTCCCATCTGCAGCCACAATTAGGGGAAACCAGACGTCAAGAGCTCAGGAATTCCTCTCTCTGGACTCGTTCCCTGTTCAACTCCCAGTCAGTGAAGGAAGGCGAGGACTTCCTTCTCAAAAAAGGCACCTCAAAAGATACTCAGGGTTTCGGACCCTACCAAAATAAGCCCTTTCGTGGTTCCCACCACAATAAGAGAAGAGGCTCCTACAGGAAACGCCCCTTTGGGGGCAATTCCTCCCAAAGCAGCAACTATTCGTTTCCCTCTTCTAGAGGAAAACCAAACTTCAGAGGCTCCAGGGGTCGTTTTCGACCCCACAACAGAGGAAAAGGGCGTGGAAACCCCTCTTCCCAATGACTCCTATCAAGCCTCAATCAATCCACCAGTAGGAGGTCGCCTCCGTTCTTTCAGGAGAGACTGGCACGCAAACAATTGCTCAGCCAACGTGTTAAATATCATCACCAATGGCTACGTTCTGCCATTCCTCTCAAGGCCAAACTTGATAAGATTTCCTCTGATTGTGTCAGAGTACAAGGCCCCTCAAAAAGACCAAGCCTTGGCCGATTGCATCCAGTCTCTCCTGTTAAAGAACGCTATCGAAAGGGTGGAAAATGTAAAATCTCTCGGGTTTTACAGTCGCCTGTTTCTTGTACCCAAGCCTCACCAAAGGTGGAGGCCAGTAATAGACCTAAGCAGGCTCAACACTTTTCTACATGTAGAAAAGTTCAAAATGGAAACGCCAGAGTCCATCAGGACTTCTCTGATTCCAGGGGAATTGGTAGCGTCAATAGATCTGTCGGACGCTTACCTCCACATCCCCATCCATCCAAACTCAAGGAAGTACCTAAGATTTTGCCACAGGTCACAGGTGTTCCAGTTCACCTCGCTCCCATTCGGACTAGCCACAGCCCCCCAGGTATTCACCATGGTCGTAAAAGAAGTGAAACTCATGGCCCTCAGCAGAGGACTCAGACTTCACCAATACCTGGACGACTGGCTGATCAGGTCTCAGTCCCAGGAGGAAGCATTAGTGAACACTCGGGCAGTGGTAGATCTCACCCAGTCCTTGGGATGGATCATAAACCAAGAGAAATCAGAACTGAAACCAACTCAGGTGTTCTCGTTCGTGGGCTACGAATACCACCTAGATTCAGCCCTTGTAAAACCCACTCAAGAGAGATGGCTCAAACTTCAGGATTTGATCCTACGACTCAAGTCGAAACATGTTTTGACTGCAAGATGTTTGATGTCTCTAATTGGGTTGCTAGCCTCAACGGAGAAGATGGTCCCGGAGGGACGCCTTCACATGAGACCGTTTCAGTTTCACCTGAAAGAGCACTGGAAATTTCCTCAGTCGCTGGACAGCCTCCTTCCCTGGACAGAAGTCATTTCTGCTCATCTGGACTGGTGGCAGAATCCTACAAATGTGATGAGAGGCGCAGACCTTCATCCCAAAGACCACAGTATCCAACTCTTTACCGACGCCTCAAACGTAGGTTGGGGCGCTCACTTAGATCAAAGTTCCACCAAGGGTCTGTGGTCTCCCCAGGAAAAAGGACTTCACATAAACGTCCTAGAATTAAAAGCTGTCTCTCTGGCTCTCAGACACTTCAAAGACCAGTGTCAGGACCAAACAGTGCTAGTTGCCACGGACAACTCAACTGTGGTAGCCTACATAAACAAACAAGGGGGAACACACTCGGCGGAGATGTGCGCACTCCTGTGGAAACTCATGACCTGGTGCCACCACTATCACATAACCTTGAAAGCCAGGCACATTCCAGGGTGCCTGAATGTGATGGCCGACCTACTTTCCAGGTCGAACCAGGTCCAGTCGACCGAATGGTCACTTCATCCACAGGTGTTCAAACAGATCTGCCTAAAGTGGTTCACTCCCCACGTGGACCTCTTTGCCACTCATCTGAACCACAAGCTCCCTCTGTACGTGTCTCCTATCCCAGACCCCCAGGCCTGGGACATAGATGCTCTAAACATAGACTGGACGGGTCTCACTGCTTATGCTTACCCTCCAACGGCTCTCCTTCACAGGGTGATCCAAAAAATCAGGCAGTGCACCTGCCTGATCATTCTAATAGCCCCAGGCTGGCCAGGGATGCCCTGGTTTTGGGACCTAGTGCAGCTCTCAACAGAGATCCCTCTGCAACTCCCGGTGTCGACAACACTCCTCAAGCAGTCCCACAACTTCGTGTTCCACAGCTCCCCGCAGCACCTCAACCTCCACGCCTGGTCTCTAGGAGTGGACAACTCCAAGAACAAGGCTTCTCTGTGGAAGTGGCAGAGAGAATTGCTGCACCTCAGCGGTCTTCAACAAGGAACATCTACAAATCAAAGTGGGCCCTATTTGAAAAATGGTGCAGAGATAATTCGGTGGATTTCTCCTCACCATCTGTGAAGCAAATCTCAGATTTCTTTATGTATCTGTACCAAGACCTAAACAGGCGCCCCTCTACCATTGATGGTTACAGGACAGCTATTGTTGACACTCTGGGCCCTACGGCCCAGCATATTGCCCATAATGAGGACCTTCACAGGTTGCTCTCCAGTTTTCACAGGGATCGCCCCAAGAGTTCCAGAAACCTTCCTCAGTGGAACCTATCTGTTGTCCTCAATGAGCTCACAAAAGCGCCCTTTGAGCCTATGAAAGACACAGACCTCAAACATCTCACTCTCAAGACTGCTTTCTTGCTAGCTCTGGCCTCCGGCAAGCGCCGCAGCGAAATCCACGCCTGGGTCGCAAACAAAGTATCTAATCTAGGCCAATGGGAAAAGGTAGCCTTGTTCCCTTCATCAGATTTTATAGCCAAAAACCAGCTAGCAAGAGAAGGTTCTCAAAGTGTGTCTCCGGTGACTATTCCTGCCTTGACTACCATTGTAGATAGACAATTCAAAGAAGACAGGACCTTGTGTCCTGTACGGGCCCTGAGGTACTATCTGGACCGAACCAAGGACCTGAGAGGGTCCCGGTCTCTTCTTTTCATCTCCTTCAAGAAAGGACATACCTCAGATATCAGACCCGCTACTCTCTCTTCATGGTTGAACCAAACCATTCTACTTTGTTATAAGCAAGCAGACCAGCAAGCCTTGGACTTAGTCCAAGTTAAAGCGCATGACATTAGGGCCTTCGCAGCTTTTCTAAGGCTTTTTACGGTGGGGTATCGGTGGACCAGATCATGCAAGCGTGTCACTGGAAAGCTCACAACACGTTTACCAATTTTTATCTAAAAGACCTTACTTGGTCGGACAACGACAACAACTTGTATCTGGGACCAGTAGTAGCGGCTCAACAGGTCCTAGACCCTTCTCCTCAGTGATGTCTCCTTCGGGAAGAAAAGGGGGGGGGCACGTCCGCTACAGCTAAGCCTTCAGGAGTCTCCCCAGGTCTAGGTATAAGCTACCTCATCAGGGTGTTACAGGTAAGGTCTCTCATATTAAATTTACGTTAACTTTAAATTCTTGGGACCATAAGGTTGTCTTATAAATAAGGTTGCAATAACAATTCTCGAACCTTGACCTCATTTCTGACGTCATAGCCCTTAGGGGTTCTTCCTATCTGTGTACTCCGGGTACACAATCCTCCTTCCAAACACCCTACAGTGTACAACACTGTATATTCTCATCAGGTTTTTGGCTCTTTACAAGTCCGACCTTCAGGATTGGGACTCTGTAAATGGGACTCAGACTGGAAATTTTTCGGAACTATTTTTTATTACTCTCAATTCGAGAAAAACAATATTCAGACCTTCCAGTCTCAGCTGTAATCCCGCCACCGGGCGGTTGAATTCAGCATTCAGTCCCACATGGTAAGCTATTGTAGCGCAATAAAATTGAAAATTTTAATTACTTAAATGTAGCTTTTATAAGCTACAAGCTTACCATGTGGGACTGAGAAGAGTCCCACCCTACCTCCCCGCTGTATTACAGCTGAGGGGACATGGGTTTAATCTCAACGAAAAGGAGGCTGATACACAGGAAGTGATGACGTCACGACAACCTATGAGGCCGAACCAACTACATGCTTGTTTTTCTCGAGCGTTGGTCGTCTGTGCCTCGCGGCAACCAGTAAAGCATTCAGTCCCACATGGTAAGCTTGTAGCTTATAAAAGCTACATTTAAGTAATTAAAATTTTCAAATTTGAGCCCATGAAAGACACAGACCTCAAACATCTTACTCTAAAACTGCTTTCTTGCTAGCTTTGGCCTCCGGCAAGCGCCGCAGCCAAATCCACGCCTGGGTCGCAAACAAGTATCTAATCTAGGCCAATGGGAAAAGGTTGCCTTGTTCCCTTCTTCTGATTTCATAGCCAAAAACCGACTAGCAAGAGAAGGTTCTCAAAGTGTATCTCCGGTGACTATCCTGCTTTGACTACCATTGTAGATAGACAATTTAAAGAAGACAGGACCCTGTGTCCCGTGCGGGCCCTGAGGTTTTATTTGGACCGAACAAAAGACCTGAGAGGGTCTCGTTCTCTCCTTTTCATCTCCTTTAAGAAAGGACATACCTCAGACATCAGACCCGCTACTCTCTCTTCATGGTTGAAACAAACCATCCTACTTTGTTACAAACAAGCAGATCAACAAGCCTTGGACTTGGTCCAAGTCAAAGCGCATGACATCCGGGCCTTCGCGGCCTGTAAGGCCTTTTACGGTGGGGTATCGGTGGACCAAATCATGCAAGCCTGTCACTGGAAAGCTCACAACACATTTACAAATTTTTACCTAAAAGACCTTACTCGGTCGGACACCGACAACAATATGTATCTGGGACCCGTAGTGGCGGCACAACAAGTCCTAGATCCTTCCCCTCAGACCAGTTGTCCTCGGAAAGAAAAAAGGGGGGGGGGGGGGGGGCACATCCGCTACAACCAAGTCTTCAGGAGTCTCTCCCAGGATCTAGGTATTCCTTTACCTTCAAGATGTTACGGGTAAGGTCATTTTTGTTTTTCAGTTATCAAGTAACTTCTATTAAGGACTTATTTAGTTGTCATTAATCTCATATTCAGGTTGTAAAAAATTTATGAGATGTCCAACCACGGGTTGGTCAGTCACTAGTGAAGGGCCCTCAGGGACCCTTAGACCTCGAAGTGAGCACTGCTGCACTTCCGTCCTACAATCAAACATCTAGACAGTTTTAGCACTGTCTCTCATTTACTTAGGTTTTTGGCTCGTTACAGGCCCGGCTTTCGGGATCGGGGCACTGTAAATGGGACTCAGACTGGTATTTCTGGCACTATTCCATACTTTTAATTCAAAATCTTAGAAAAAGAAAAAAATTACATATCTTCCAGTCTCAGCTGTAATCCCGCCACCGGGCGGTTGAATTCAGCATTAAGTCCCACATGGTAAGCTATTGTAGCGTAATAAAATTGGAAATTTTAATTACTTAAATGTAGCTTTTATAAGCTACAAGCTTACCATGTGGGACTTAGGAGAGTCCCACCCTGCCTCCCCGCTGTTTACAGCTGAGGGGTAGGTTTAAAAAATTTCAACGAGAAAGTAGGGCGATTGGTCAGAAGTTATCACGTGACGACAACTACCAGTATATCCGGTGGCTAACAAGAACGATCTTTTTTTCTAAGACGTTGGCCCCGGGTGTGGCAACCCGAGAACAGCATTAAGTCCCACATGGTAAGCTTGTAGCTTATAAAAGCTACATTTAAGTAATTAAAATTTACAATTTTAAGGTGATCTTAAACTCCCAGTAGTAACATATTTATATCAAGATTAAGGTTTTCCGTTTCCAGACAGTATCTCAAAAATGGGTTGATGAATTCAATTCAAATTTGGCATGTGGTTGTAACTGGTTTTCAAGGTGTGCTCTATTTTAAGGTGACCTTAAACTCCCACTAGTAACATACTTATATTGATTTTAAGTTTTTCAGTTTCCAGACAGTATCTCGAAAATTTGTTGATGGATTCAATTCAGATTTGGCATGTGGTTGTAACTGGTATTGATGGTGTGTCCTATTTTAAGGTGGCCTTAAACTATGTATAAAAGAATTATATTGAGTTTAAGTTTTTTTACTTTTCCATAGAGTATACTGAAGGTAACTCAAGAAATTTCATTCAAGTTTTGCATGTATATGTAAGGTTACAATAAATTGCTGATATTTTAGAAACTTATGAGTTTAAGGTTGTAATAGTTTCGGGTCACTCAGCTGTAATGGATCATCTATAGGACCAGCATCGTCATCACACTTTGTTTCTGGAAAATATGTCAAAAATTGCAAGTAGGATGAAATTCAAATTTGGCATGTGGGTGTTGCTGGTCATCGACATGTACCCTATTTTAAGATGACCTTAAACTCCCATTTATGACACATTTATATTGAATTTTACTTTTGCGATTTGTGGGCAATAGCTTAAAGAAGGCTTCACAGATTCAAATCATATTTGGTACGTGGATATAACTGATATAACCAAATCCAAATGATATATGGTTAACCCAATTAAATTGTAAATTTTAATTACTTAAATGTAGCTTTTATAAGCTACAAGCTTACCATGTGGGACTTAATGCTGTTCTCGGGTTGCCACACCCGGGGCCAACGCCTTAGAAAAAAAGACAGTTCTTGTTAGCCACCGGATACACTGCTAGTTGTCGTCACGTGATAACCTCTGACCTCTCGCCCTACTTTCTCGTTGAAATTTTCTAAAACCTACCCCTCAGCTGTAAACAGCGGGGAGGCAGGGTGGGACTCTTCTAAGTCCCACATGGTAAGCTTGTAGCTTATAAAAGCTACATTTAAGTAATTAAAATTTACAATTTAATTGGGTTAACCATATATCATTTGGATTTGGTAGACTTAGAAACAGATGATTTAATTTGGCCAGAAAAAAGGTCTTTATTACAGTCACTTTTCCTATTGGGGTGAGATATCTTCTGTTCCATATATTGATGAGATCTTTAATTTCGGTTAGTTTTGCACTAAGATTCAGGTCTAACATACTATCTAGGTCTACTGAAAAAGTTAATCCCAGGAGGTCAAACTGAGTACATCCCCATTGTAATCCTTTGGTAATTAATTTATCTTTGCAATGTTTTTTCTTTCCTATCCAAATTAATTTTGTCTTGTCTGTGTTGACCTTTAAACCTGAGATTGAGCCAAAAATTTCCAATATATTTAAGGCTGCTTGTAAAGAAGAATACGAACCATCTAAAAAAAGGTGGTATCATCTGCATATTGTGTAATTTTGAATTCCAAATTATTAATGGATATCCCCTTTACATCAATGCATTGTGAAATAAGAATAGATTGTATCTGTCCAACCAAAATATATAAATAAGCTGAAATTGGGTCGCTTTGTCTACAACCTCGGCCGATATTGATGGTTTCTGATGTGATACCACATTGTATAACTCTTGCCTGTATATCTTTATTGAATAATTGTATCCATTGTACAAAGTTTCTCCCAAAACCCAGATAAGTCAAAGTTTTATATATAAAATTCCATGATATCGAATCGAACGCTTTTTCAAAATCAATTAGCATGAGGAGCCCAGGTATATTTTTGGTTTCCGTGAAGTTCATTATGTCATACACTAATCTGGTGCTGGGGGGTGGACATATTATTTTTGCTTTTTCCGCCGTCTGCCGTCCCACTTGGTTTCCAGACATTTTAGGCAACAGTTCTTATCCTATCTTTACCAAATTTGGCATGCAGGTTTATTGGGTTAATAGCTTGTATGGGATTGCTTTTGGTGATGATAGCTCTATAGCTAACTGAGTAATAGCTACTTTGCTACTTTTGAGTAGCTCTTTGGTTTCCAGACATTTTAAGGAATGCTATTAAGCCTAGCTTTCTGAAATTTGGTATGGAGGTTCATTGGGTTAATAGCTTGTATGGGATTGCTTTTGGGGGGAATTGCTTCATAGATGAGTGAGTAATTAATTAAATTAATGAGTAATTGGCTATTTTGAATACTGAAAAAGGCAAATGTGCTCATATCTCCTAAACCGTGCGAGATAGAGCGATTTCGTCGAAATTTTCGACCCACAGGGTATCAAAGGAATGTACTCTTTGCAATTTTCCAAAAATTTTCCCCTCCCTTGAATTTTCGAATTTTTCCCAAAAATGGCAAAACACAAATTTGCTTCTATCTCCTTAATCGTGCGAGATAGAGCGATTTCGAAATTTTCGACCCACAGGGTATCTAAGGAATGTAATCTTTGCAATTTAAAAAAAATTTTCCCCTCCCCAAAAATGGCGGCCATTTTGAATTTTTACCAAAAATGGCAAAACACAAATTTGCTTCTATCTCCTTAACCGTGCGAGATAGAGCGATTTCGTCAACATTTTCGACCCACAGGGTATCTGATCATTGTATTCTTGGCAATTTTTAAAAAATTTTCCCCTCCCCTAAAATGGCGGCCATTTTGAATTTTCGAATTTTTGCCCAAAATGGAAAAACACAAATTGGCCTTAACCGTGCAAAATAGAGTTATTTTGTTGAAATTTTCGACCCATAGGGTATCTAAGAAATGTACTCTTGGCAATTTTCAAAAAATTTTCCTTTTCCCAAAAATGGCGGCCATTTTGAATTTTCAAATTTTTGCCCAAAATAGAAAAACAGGAATTTGCTTCTATCTTCTTAACCGTGCAAGATAGAGTGATTTCGTCAAAATTTTCGACCCAACCAATGCAAAAAGGCATGAAGCTGAAATAATTTACATCTACACTAATAAATATTTAGGCATCATTGATAAATTTTACAAATGAAACAGGGTCTTGTAAGACTACTGCACAATTTTGGCAAAAGGTTCATGGGGTGGACATTACACATGATAATGTGTGTTCTTCTATGCTATCCTGTTTCTATTCGCATCTACTATCAACAGGGCGTCCTATTGCTAGTTAAATGATCTAAATATGGTTTGATTCGATTAGCAATAGAAGCAGAAGCTATTTTATATAGAACAGACAGCATGGATAAGGGTCGCCTATTTTTTAGAAATTCTCTAGTTTTATTGCGTTAATACATCCTATCCAATGGACAATATGCTTAACCGGTCGGCGCAGACCGGCCCGCCAAACGTCAGAAAAAGACGTCCTGTGTTTCCACCGGCTGGCCGGTCCGTAGTACTGTGCACTCCCCAGATGGCGCCTCATACTTCCTTCCTGTCTAGACAACCTGACGTCATAGCATCTTTTTCGTTTGGCGCGTGTACTGTGCGGACGTGTTTTTTCAACATTTCCAGAGTTTTAAGGAAAAGTGTACATTATGACGGATTTTCAACCTTATTTGCAAATATTTTAGAGTAGAAGGGTTATCTACATATCAAGCACGGATATACGTTAAGAAATCTGCTGGAAACGCTCCCTAGTTGACTCAATTTAGTGTTGATGATAGGGCAGTAATCTACGAGAAATATGAAGGCAGCCATTTTCTAGTTTCCTCCCATTCAACAATTCTGTTGTTAGGGGCAGATCGACAATATTAAGAAATATAATGGATTTACTACTTACAAGGTATTTTTTATCCGTGTCTTTTGTTTGAATGTACCGTCTATAACCTTCCAGCTACAGTCACCATAGAAACATCTTTCTAGTACCAAGAAATCACGGAAACCTCAATCTACGTAGTTTTGAGCACTGTAAATGGAAGGGAATCCCCATGAAGGTGCATTCTTCATCAGAGCGCACTGGTAAAGAAGCAAGAGTATTTAGTGTTTGAAGCATGAGATGAATTCTTCAGATTTCTTCAGAGCTACATAGAAGGAACTTCACTCTCAGTCCCACCCTTGTGGACCCGGCACTTGTGTCGGTAGTAAGGGCAGTGGATGGCCAGGAAACTGGTTTGAGTGTACAGCCGGCTGAGAAGAAGAATCGACTTCAGACCGGCCAGGACTTTCATCTACAGAGCGCACTGGTCCAGGCTTCTCTGCATTTAAAGCATCAACCGACCGGCCAGCACAAAAGAACGCGACCTCTGACGTCATATCCAGTCAGCCAATCGCGTGTCTTTCCGACAACTCACGAAGCTGGTCACGTGTTTTCACTGACCAGGAAGGTCAGAAGTGTGTTCTTCAGATTTCCCGTCTACTGTGTTTACAGTTCCTGCTTTGCAGACCCGGCCTTGTTGTCCAGGCTTCTGTGCTTTTAAAGCATCAGCCGACCGGCCAGCAAAAAAGAACGCGACCTCTGACGTCATATCCAGTCAGCCAATCGCATGTCTTCACGAAGCTGGTCACGTGTTTTTACCGACCAGGTCACAAAGTTAATCACGTGATTCACCGAACAAGAAGGTCAGAAAGGGTCGGAAGATCCGAAGCTGGTCACGTGATTCACCGACCAGGTCACGGAAGCTGATCGTCATCTCCAATCAGCCAATCACGTTCTCCCTCCGACCAGCAAGCTGGTCACGTGACACACCGACTAACAATTGTTTCTAAATATAGCTCACAAGGGCTTTCCCAGCAACTGTCAAATCTACAAATAAGAAGTGCGTTCAAAGAAATATTTTAATTAATGGAGGAAAAGTGCAGTAAGCTGAATTTCAACACAAGATAGTTCATTTACTTCAACAACTGGTTACAGTGTACTGACCGGCTACACAGCCTTGGACACTACCTTGTACACTAGCTTCAACAACTGGTTACAGAATGTACCGACTGACTACCGGCTAAACAGCCTTGTACAGTTACTTCAACAACTGGTTACAGTGTACTGACCGGCTACACAGCCTTATACAGTAGCTTTAACAACTGGTTACAGTGTACCGGCAGAATACCGGCTACACAACCTTGTACAGTTACTTCAACAACTGGTTACAGTGTACCGACCGGCTACACAGCCTTATACAGTAGCTTTAACAACTGGTTACAGTGTACTGGCAGGGTACCGGCTACACAGCCTTGTACAGTTTTGTCAACTGGTTACAGAGTGTACCGACCGGTTACCGGTGGCACAGCCTACACTGAACAGCTTGCTTCTCATTAGCCGGCTACAAGCTTTCTTGCCTTACCAACCAGCACTAGGAATCACCAGCCCAAAGGTATCCTACCAGCTGACCACTCCTCATCAGCAGCCTATTCACCGAGCTAAGACTGATGACAGGACTAATAATGTGTAGTCACTGACGGGAAGGTTTTTCCTACACAGAAACTGCTTCAGCTGGTTACAGAGCTCACCAACCGGTTTCTGGCGATACAGTTTTCACTGAGCAGTTTTGCTTCACACCAGTTAGTTACAGAGACTACCGACCTGCTATCAGGTGTTAGTAGACCAGTAACTAAATTCAATGGTCAGCCTAGCCTGCCAGTTTTACTGGTTACAGAGTACTACGGGCTAAATGGAGACACTGGAAACCATCAGATTAATCTCTCTCCAACAAGGGGAGGGGGTTACCTCTATAGTTTTTTCCAGGATACCTACTTCCATATGCCAATACAGGAACAGTCCAGGAAATATCTGAGATTTCATGTCCAGGGTTAGACATACCTATTCAAAGCTCTGCTTTTCGGTCTGTCCGCAGCAGTCTTTGAGTTCACTGTAATAACAAGGGGGTGAAACTGATGGCCATTTAGAAGGATATAAAAATCCACCAGTACCTATATGACAGGTTGGTGAGAGCTGCATCCCACCACTTTTGTCTCCAGCATACTCAAGATCTGTTAAAAATATGCCATCTAGGTTGGCTGGCGAATTTGGAAAAGTCGGAACTGGAACCAAAACAGATCTTCGATTTTGTAGGTTACCAGTCCGACCTCAGGGCCGGTCGGGTCCGACCGACACCGGACCCTTGGCAGAACTTTCAGGACATCATACTAGAAACACTGTCACTACTGGCTTGTCCGGTCCAGCAGTTCATGTATGTGATGGGTTTACTAACAGCCACAGAAAAGCAGGTTCGTCTAGGCCGATCTCTTATGAGACCCATACAGTGGCATCTCAAAACAACTGGAGGGTACCAGAGTCACTAGAAAAGGAGATTACAATACCAAGGTCCTTGCACCCACATTTACAATGGTGGCTGCAAGAGGACATTGACCTTACAGGCTAACCATTATACCCAGTAAAACATGCTCTACAAATCTTTTCAGACACATGAAAAGAAGGGTGGGCCCCTCACTTGAACGAACGCACTACAAGAGGCACCTGGTTCCTTCCGGAAAGCAAGTTGCATATCAATGATCTAGAACTCAAGGCAGTCTTTCTAGCCTTAAAAGAGTTCCAAGACCTCTGCATACACAAGATAGTACTTGTAGCAACTGATAACACCACAGTGGTGTCATTCATAAACAAAGAAGGAGGCATGAGGTTGGGCCCACTTTTGCTCTACTAGGGAGAATCTTGACTGGGTGCACCAGAAATCAAGTAACTCAAAGCCCGACACCTTCCAGGCCGGCTAATGTTGTAGCAGACAAGCTATCCAAGCTAGGCCAGACCATCCAAACAGAGTGGTCTCTCCTTCAGGAGGTCTTCCAAACAATATGTAGCCGGTGGCACTGGCCTCAAATAGACCTATTTGCCACGAGGTTCAACAACAAGTTGCCTCTGTTTGTGTCACCCGTACCGGATCCCCTGGCCACAGCAGTGAATGCATTAAGTCTGCCATGGGAGGATTTGGACACGTATGCCTTCCCACCAGAAGCCATCTTGGGCAAAGTGGTGGAGAGGTTACTGGACTCTCCATGCAAGAGAATCATTCTGATTGCTCCGGGGAGGCCCAACAGACCTTGGTTTTGGGATCTAATGGCTATGTCCAGTCAGATTCCACGGAGTCTGCCTAACCTGTCCAACCTGTTAACACAGCCCTCAATCAGATCCCTCACAGAAATCTGACAAATCTGAATCTCAAAAACAGGGATTCTCCGAGGCACTGGCAGCAAGGTTTGAGGCTCCGCAAAGAGGATCAATCAGATCAGTCAGTGAGGCAAAGTGGTGCATCACTAATCAGGTGGACTTCAGGGCACCTCCTATAAAGTCAGTTGCTGGCTTCCTTATGTGTCATTTTGAGGACAGGAATTTACAGCCCATCACCATTTATGGTTACAGGTCAGGCATTGCTGATAAACTAGGTATTATACCTTTCATCATCAGCAAAGACAAAAATCTCACTCGTCTCCTGGATAGCTTCCATAGAGACAGACCCAAAGGTAGGACGGGGATCCCCTCCTGGAACCTATCCTTGGTGTTACACCAGCTAACTAAGGCTCCCATTGAACCAATCCTAGAGGTTTCCTTGAAGCACCTGACCTTCAAGACTTTTTATCCTCTTGGCCCATGGGTCAGGCGAGTGCAGAAGTGAGATTCATGCTTGGCAAAACAGGAATATCAGACACCAATCTGTTTGATCAAAGGTGTTCCTGTATCCATAACCCAGCTTTCCTTTCAAGAATCAGCTGGCCAAAGAGGGTCCAGACAGTGTGGCTCCAGTGGTTATACCAGCCCTGGCCCAAACTCTGGATAGGTCCCTCAAGTCTGACAGGTCCCTCTTTCCGGTTAGAGCATTGCGCTACTATTTGGACAGGGCCTAAGACCTCAGGCAGAATAAAGAAGTGGTTTTGTCTCCTTTAGGAAAGGTTTCAACAAAGACACGTCACCTGCCTCTATCTCCTCTTGGATCAAGCAGACTGTGATCCTATGTTATGAGCTCTCTGACCAGGAGGCCCACCCTTTACATCAAGTTAAAAGCTCATGATGTCAGGGCCTTTGCTGCTCCTAAGGGCTTCCAGTCGGGAGTCTTCTTAGATCCATTCTTGTCAGCCTACCACTGAAGTCACTTAATACCTTCACACTGTTCTATCTGAAGGGGGTGACTTGGGCTGACTCAGAGCTTTACCAATTGGGCTCGGTGTTGGCTGCTCAGCAGAACCACAAGTGGCCCTTAGATTGAGGAGATTTGTATGTATGTACATAATGTACACAGTTCTACATGCACATAGTATAAAATGCGACGTGCTTCCTTCGGGAGGTTTATTTGCCTTCTGGGACTGAACTCATCCCTCTCTTCCCCTACCTCAGAGCAGGTCTGTTAAAAAGGGGGGGGCGACGTCGGTATAGCCCCTGGTAACCGTCTGTTGGCAACCGACCAAGGCCTTGCAGGCTTTCCTGACCTTAAGGTCAATCCAGGCCTGGGCCTGTAGGTCTCCTGACGAAGTCAGCCTAGACCGTAGGTTAAAATTTGCTATCATTTGTGAGTTCACATAAGTCCCTAGTAACTTACCCGCCGACCAAGCGGTAGTTATTCAGCATATTGTCCATTGGATAGGATGTATTAACGCAATAAAATTGCAAATTTAATAAGTAAATTAAATTTTTATAAGTTAATACCCTATCCAATGGACACACAAGACCCTCCCACCGACCCCGCTATCAGCTTACTAGGGGTCAAAGAGTTTTAGACAACGAAAAAGATGCTATGACGTCAGGTTGTCTAGACAGGAAGGAAGTACAAGGCGCCATCTGGGGAGTGCACAGTATTACGGACCGGCCAGCCGGTGGAAACACAGGACGTCTTTTTCTGACGTTTGGCGGGCCGGTCTGCGCCGACCGGTTAAGCATATTGTCCATTGGATTATTAACTTATAAAAATTTAATTTACTTATTAAATTTGCAAATTTAGCCTTCTTTGGTAGGCATGTTATAATACATTGTCTTAAGGAAATTGTGAATGTCCCTTTTTCAAAACACTGATTTAGCGCCTTCAATATCCAGTGACTAAGATTTTTCCAAAATAGTTTAAATAATTCCGCAGGAAAAACCCATCAATTCCTGGTGTTTTGTTATTTTTCATTTGCTTTACAGTCAATGATATTTCTTTATATGTTAAGGGTCCGTCAAGGCTTCTACTTTGTTCAGCACTAAGCGTATTTACTTGATAACCGGCTAGTAGTTGATTTAAGTCGATATCTTCTAATTGATGATCAAAAGATTTGAAAAGGTTTGACTAGAAATTTTTTAATTCAAACATGATATCATTTTGGTCTACCAAAATTGTTCCGTCATGCTCTATTATTTTTTTGATAGTTTTATCAGTGTAGTTATGGCGTTCTAAGGAACAAAAATATTTGCTTGGTTTTTCTCCATCACCTAGCCATTGTATAAGTGAGCGAATCCGATGGCCCCTAATAGTTTCTCCCCTGATGTTTTCCAGCTCCAACTTTTTTTTGTCCAAAATATTAATATTTTCAGATAAATTTTCTTGCCCTAAAGCATTTATTTCAGATATCAGTTTCTTTTCACTTTCAACAGTTTGTTTTTTCTTATGACTGGCATATCTGATCGTTTTGCCACGTATGCGGAGCAAGATCAGTTCTAAAAATAAATCATAATCTATTGTTAAATGAATTTGTTCATCAGAAATCATATGAAAATTATCTAAGTCATATAAAGGCGCAGCATATCTTTGTTTTTCTTCTAAGATGCAATCATTCACAAGTTTAATATAATTTTCATCTTTCAGCAGGTTTGTGTTAAGTTTCCAAATACCACGACCTCTTCTGAAATTATTTATCAGCAATGACATTAAGATGATGGAGTGATCAGATTTATAACCGGCTTGTATATCAATATTAGATACTAAGCTAGTTAAGGAAGAAGTAGTGATGAAGTAATCGAGTCTTCCTTGCTTAATGGGGTTCTGTCTGCGCCAAGTGTAATGCTTACGGTTTGGGTTAAAGTATCTATACATGTCAACTAAATTATAATCATGTATTATATTAAATAATGTGTTTCGGGACTTTGGATTGTTTAAATTTACATAATTGTGGCTATCTAGGTCAGGATTAAGTATAATGTTGAAGTCACCACACCAAATAACATAATCTTGTTCATGTTCTTGTAAAAGATCTCTAATTTTATTGAAGAAACTACAATCATCAGCAGGCCTGGGGTCAAGTACATGGAGCCAAGTACAAGTACAATTACTTTGCCAAGTTGCAAGTACAAGTACAAGTACTGATCTCAAGAGTCAAGTACAAGTACTTTGAAAAATTACAAGTACAAGTACTTTAATAGCGTACGACCCCAAAACTATAATAACTAGATAATCACTATTTATTTAAAATTAATTATTTATTGAGACATACAATTTAAAGCAATCCTGCAACAAACACTGATGAGCTAAAATCTGCTCCATTACTTTTCTGGTTACACTTAGTAAATACAGGTCTTTCAAAAATTTTGCCTGTGAGACTCACAGTGTGAGTAAACACCTGAATGCATGGAAATCCTGTCTTGCAATGCTAAAAAATCTGATTTCAAAAGATCCACTTGGACATCAGTATGCTTGTGTTGACAGATAATGAATTAGTTACTTGGGGCACATAAAAGGTTTACCCACATAAAACGTTTTTAAAGGGTTTGTACCAGTCCTTTATGTAAAACTGATATTACATATGGTTGGAATACATTTAATAAATGAATGAATGAACAAATGAAATAAAACTTTATATTTAAGGGCAATTGTATAGTGTAAAAAGCCAAAGCAGATATACTAAACATTGATAATTGTTTATAAAGGGGTGTATTGAAATGAATGAGTCAACAGTTTATTTGTGTAAGGGATTAGCTTGTTTGTCTTACATAAACAAGTAATTGGCCCTCCTGTCCACTAAGCTTGGCATCAACACTCAGGCTGAGTGGGTCTTTTGTGTGAAAATGAATAAGGGTAGGTACATGACAAAAGCAAAGCTATGCTGTGACTGAGTGGATCTTTTGTGTAAAAGTGAAAAAGGATAGATTAAATGCTGTACCTTTATGATTAAAACACAGCTATATTCTGAATGAGTGGGTATCTTGTTTAAAATGTGAAAAGGTGTTGATTAAATGCAGCCTTGTTATAATTAAAGAAAACCAAAGTTCTGGCTAACTAAACAGCCCTTTGTACTTTGACAAAACAACACAAACTATAATCTATCTACACTCTGCTGAAAGAAACAGTAAAAATTTACACCTAATAAGTCACTTAATTAAAGTTATAAAACTACAAAATCAATGTACTTGGAATGTACTTGAAAGTAATTGAAAAGTACTTGGATATTTTAGCCAAGTACAAGTACAAGTACTTTTAATTTTCAGCTGTCAAGTACAAGTACTTGAAAAAGAGTAATTAAGTACAAGTACCAAGTACAAGTACTTGTACTCGCCCCAGGCCTGATCATCAGTGTTTGGCCTATATATTTTTATTAATCGAATTTTTTATATCGCTAATGATCATGTCTAAAAGAAGCATATTTCCTATAGCATCACCTTCGGAATGGCTTACTTTGTACTCAATATTATTGCTAATTAGAACTGCAACACCTCTGGCATTCGTTTTATATCCATTCAAAAAAATTTCTCCTTCCCATATAGTTTTAAGCCAATGGAAGTCGTGATTTGTAACATGTGTATCTTGAAGGCATATTACCTTTGCACCCATATTTTTATGTCAGCTGACTTGTCAGTCAGCTGACATTATGTCATCACTCTGCGGCGTGGGCGTACGCGTCCGCGTGAACAACTTCTTCTCCAAAACTACAAGGCCTAGAGACATGCTGTTTTTTTTAAAAGATACCTTATCTATCGAGGATGAAAAATTGTTCAAGGCATGCAAATCTGTCTGTTCGTCTGTTTGCTAGAGACATTACAAGGGGGGTACCCCCACCAAAAGTGTGAAAATTTCAACTTTTTATCACAATTTTCTCAGTGACTATTGCAGGGATTTCTCTCATATCTTGCATATATGTACTAGGCCAGAGGTAGATTCTCTTGTGTGAGTATGAGACCTGGATCTGTCTTACTTTTTTTTAAATAAATTTTTTTAATAATTTTTAATGCATTAAAATTCATTAAATCATGCACTAAATCACTTATAACTTCAAAAGTGTTGCATTTACAGCATTTTGTGAAAATATGTTGTTCAGCTACTTTTTTCATAGCTACAATATGGTAAGTTGGGCGTCTGTCTCAATAGCTAAGTGAGTAATAGCTACTTTTGGGCTTTTCAGTAACTTCCATTATGAGTAAAATCACTTGTAACTTAAAAACTATTGCATTTAGAGAATTTCGTATAAATATGTTATTCAGCTACTTTTGGGCCAGCTATAACATAGTGAAATTTCAGACCTGTAGCTCATGGCATAGCTGAGTAATAGCTACTTTTAGGTTATCACTGTTGAGTAAATCGCTTATAACTTGAAAACTATTGCATTTAGAGAATTTCGTATAAATATGTTATTCAGCTACTTTTGGGTCAGCTATAACATAGTAAAATTTCAGACCTGTAGCTCATGGCATAGCTGAGTAATAGCTACTTTTAGGTTATCACTGTTGAGTAAATCACTTATAACTTGAAAAGTGTTGCATTTAGAGCATTTTGTTAAAATATGTTATTCAGCTACTTTTTTCATAGCTACAATATGGTGAGTAAGTTGGGTCTCTGTCTCAATAGCTAAGTGAGTAATAGCTACTTTTGGGCTTTTCAGTAACTTCCATCATGAGTAAAATCACTTGTAACTTAAAAACTATTGCATTTAGAGAATTTCGTATAAATATGTTATTCAGCTACTTTTGGGCCAGCTATAACATAGTAAAATTTCAGACCTGTAGCTCATGGCATAGCTGAGTAATAGCTACTTTTAGGTTATCACTGTTGAGTAAATCACTTATAACTTGAAAACTATTGCATTTAGAGTATTTTGTTTCAATATGTTATTCACCTATTTTGGGGTCAGCTATAACATAGTGAAGTTTCAGACCTGTGGCTCATTTCATAGCTGAGTAATAGCTACTTTGAAGTTCTAACTGTTGAGTAAATCAGTTATAATTGGAAAACTATTGCATTTACAGAAATTTGTGCAAATATGTTATTCAGCTACTTTTGGGTCAGCTATAACATAGTGAAATTATAGACCTATAGCTCATGGCACAACTGAGCAATAGCTATTCTCAGGTACTGACTGTTGAGTAAATCAGCTATAACTTGAAAAATATTTCATTTGGAGTATTTTGTTAAAATATATTGTTCACCTACTTTTGGGTCAGCTATAACATAGTGAAATTACAGACCTATAGCTCATGGCAGAGTGGAGCAATAGCTATTTTCAGGTTCTCACTATTGAGTAAATCAGTTGTAGCTTGAAAACTATTGCATTTACAGTAGTTTGCTTAAATATGTTGTTCACCTACTTTTGGGTTAGCTATAACATAGTAAAATTTCAGACATGTAGCTCATTGCATAGCTGAGTAATAGTTCCTTTGAGGTTCTCACTGTTGAGTAAATCAGTTGTAACTTGAAAACTATTACATTTAGAGTAATTTGTTAAATATGTTATTCACAGAATTTTTGGTCATATATAACATAGTGAAATTTTTTTACACTTAAACAATTACCTTGTTATTTTCCTTCATAATACCATTTACAGGGCACAACTTTTTTATCCTTTTCTTCTGTCAGCTTCGGAATTTCTTTCAAACTTGCTGTTCAGTTACCATTTACTGTATTTCTGTACAGCCCTTTTCCTGATAATTATTCTGTCCTCTAATCACCTTCACAAATCAAAAACACTCAGTCAGCTGACACAGTGCCCGTTCACAGGCACTCTCCTCTTGTTTATGAATTTTTTAAATAATTTTTAATGCATTAAAATTAATGAAATCATGCACTAAATCAATTATAACTTGAAAAGTATTACATTTAGAGCACTTTGTTAAAATATGTTATTCAGCTACTTTTTCCATAGCTACAACATGGTCAGTAACTTGAGTGTCTATCTCAATAGCTAAGTGAGTAATAGCTATTTTTGGACTTTTCACTAACTTCCATCATGAGTAAAATCACTTGTAACTTGAAAACTATTGCATTTAGAGAATTTTGTGCAAATCTGTTATTCACCTACTTTTGGGTCAGCTATAACATAGTAAAATTTCAGACCTCTAGCTCGTGGCATAGCTGAGTAATAGCTACTTTTGCCTTTGCCGGTGGATACATCTTGCATCTGGCCACAGATGCGTCCTTGGTCTAGTTTTTTCACAGAACCTCACCACCTTACTAATCTGAGAGTTAGAAGTTCTGTCACTGCTTCCCTATCCTTCATCTGGAAATCCCTAGGAACGGAACTCTTACTCCTCTCCCCCCCCCCCCTCGCTCTCCCATTCTAGGGGAGAAAAAATGGGGGTGGGGGGTACCCAGTCTAGTCAACCGGTCGGACCTAGGACCTGATAAGAGGGATTTTCTGATTAATTCCTTCTTAGATTTCTATCTTGTCCCCCCAGTAAGCTACCCACCATCCTTTCGGTAGTTATTCTGGCTATAGTCTGTTAGGTAGCATATATCAACCAATAAAATAGAAAATTTAACAAGTAAATTAAATTTTTATTAGTTAATATCTTACCTAACAGATGGGAGAGTCACACCCTCAAACCCCGCGAAACTACCTTACTGGTCAAGAATTTCAAAAAAGAGGAAGTCATGTCACTGGCCACCTAGCGATTGTAAGAGGCACTAGCCTCCTAGCGAGTGGCGGGGAGAGCACCAAGGCCGGTTCTGCTGGAGGAGACTCAAGACGTCTTTTTCTAACATTTGGCAGGAACAGCTTGCGCCAGTCTGTTAGGTACAAATTTTCTATTTCATAGGTTGATAACAAAGACGACAAGAAGCGGCAGGTGCTGAAACAGATAACCACTGTGTGTGATCGACTCTACAGTGCAGTGGGAGTGAACACCACTGAGACCACCACCACACTTAACTTAGTGGACCGTGTCTGTAAACTGTTAGAACACAAGATTCCCACCATCACACCAGCAACTGAAACACACTTATAGTACTGAACGAAGTTGACCGTATGTATAAACTGTTAGGACACAAGAATCCCCACCTTTGCAACTAATACTGAACCATAACAATGTGCTGTGTACTAACTGCCCATTATTTAACCAGTCTCTGTGACTGACTCTGACTTAAACTACAGATTAGTTAAAAGACAATCCACTCAGACAACTGTAGGTTGGGAGCCTCTTAAAGTACAACACAGAAACAGTCTGTCTCACTGTAGTACAATACATCATGCAGTAAAGAGTCTGGTCACAGTAAGACATACTTGTTACACAGAGATGTTTTTAGCACAATAATTGTTTGAGAGCTTGAGTGTATGTGGGAGGGATATACATACACCAGCTCAATCTCTCCCTGTCAAATACATTCTGACCACAGACCAGAGGCCCCAGTGGTGTCTGGTTGAATCCCTTTGTGTAGATGTTTGTTTGGCAGAAAACCTATTTAAGTAGAAACAACTATCAGGTCCCTAGAAGGCCTCTTCTGTTTGGACTGTTATCTGAGATTTTTCCTAAAGTGGAAGTAGTTTTTTCTGATCCCTTAAGATTCAACAGTTCCTGTTTTATAATCCAAACATCATTCAGTAAAGCCTCAGTTTTGCAAAATATTACTGTGTTCCCCATGACCTCAGTGTTGTGCACTGTAGTTATTGTTAATTGTATCCTCCGCTGAATACTTTTGTTTAGCGTTCACTATGCCGCCAAGAGATTTTCAGCGTTAATGCTCTCAGAGGAAAACTACACCAGCTAGCTTCACCAAATTTGCAGGATATCTTCATTGGGAGGTAAGGTTCTCTGGGAACGAAATTAGCCTCATTCTGAAAAACAAGATGGCCACCGCAGGCATTTCTTTGAAACTTATCTACCATTTTCTACTGGCTGGTTCTCATAGGGAGAAGGTTGAATCTCTTCATAGGTGATATGTATAACAGATATACATGTCCTCTACAACCTTTCAGACATTTGACCTTGAAGCTCTTAATGCAAGGTCATCCACAGAGTGCCAAAGTACCCCACATAGCGGACTTTAAAAGTGCCTATATCTCCCTTATTATTGGTCCTAGAGGTTTACAATGTGAAACCAACTTATTGGAAATCATGGGCTGGGAATCTTTTGATGTGGTCAGATTGACCTTGGGCCCCTCCTTCAAGGTCAAATGAGAAAAGCCAAACTTAAAAGTGCTTATAACTCGCTTATTATTGGTCCTAGAGGCTTGCAATGTCAAACCAACTAATAGCAAACCATTGACTGTGAATCTTCTGACGTGGACAGATTTGATCTTGAGCCCCTCCTTCAAGGTCAAACAAGGACAGCCAAACTTAAAAGTGCTTATAACTTGCTTATTATTGATCCTAGAGGTTTGCAATGTCAAACCAACTTATAGGAAATCATGGGCTGGGAATCTTCTGATGTGGTCAAATTTGACCTTGGGCCCCTCCTTCAAGGTCAAATGAGGATAGCCAGACTTAAAGGTGCTTATAACCCCCATAAACATTAGAAACGTTTGAAAATGGTTGAAATGTTTACAAAACATTTTTAAAACCTATGTAAACCCAATTTTATGTTTTTCTTAACATTTCCAAGTAAGCGTTATGCTGTAATGTTTAAAAAAGTTTATAAACATTCTATATACAAACGTTTTTACTAAACAAGTTTATTAAATCTTTATAAAATAACTCAAGAAACTAGGTTTGACTGGAAATGTTTTTTAAGCATTTATAAAATAGCTAAAGAAATGAAGGTTATGCTGGAAATGTTTTTCAAACATTCATCATGAAATGGTTTATAAACAGTACACATAAAATGTTTTAAAAACGTTTTTAAACCCATCTTTTCAGAATGCTTATTAAACCTTCAACTCCAAACATGTTCAAACAAAGATGCGGTGAGCAATAATAGGGGATTTTAGAGGACTTTGTCAAAAATTGCCCCACATGCAATCCCTAAAAGTAAGAATTGAATGGGGGCACAATTTTTAAGCCACTAACAATTTTAGACATAAAAATAATATTTTCATTAGTGATAATCCCTAAAAAGATATTTAATCTGACCTCTGACCCCATTATTATTCAGACATTAATATGTTCATTTTATAACGTTTTTCTAACATTTATCATAAAACATATAATAAACAATATACATAAAACGTTTTAAAAAAATTCTTTTATAAATGGTTTTTTGTACCCATCATTTTTAAACTTTGCCAAACGTTTCCTATCAAATGTTTACAAAACCCAAAAATGTTTACTGGGAACTTGCTTATTATTGGTCCTAGAGGGTTGCAATATGAAACCAACTTATAGGAAATCATGGGCTGGGAATCTTCTGATGTGGTCAAATTTGACCTTGGGCCCCTCCTTCAAGGTCAAATGAGGACAGCCAAACTTAAAAATGCTTATAACTCTCTTATTATTGGTCCTAGAGGTCTACAATGTGAAACCAACCTAAAGGAAATCATGGGCTGGGAATCCTCTGATGTGGAGAGATTTGACCTTCAAGGTCAAACGATGGTTCACTGGCTTTGGTGAGTCTTTTTTTCAAATTTGCATCGGTTCTCTGATGCGTAGGTCTAGTTTATTCTGTGAATAATGTGTGCACACATTGGCCATGCAGAATGAATATAGATGACATGCAGTAGAAAAAAATAGTCATTTGGGATGTTTGTAAGAAATTACTTCTACATACATTAGAGTGGAAGGTCTTGTTTATAGTTACAAAGTATAGTGATCCTCTGGTTGTCCTAGCATAATTGTATCATGTTACAAGTACCTGACAAGATTATACAAGTGACAGTTTCAATATCTTCTTAAGTTCCCACCAGTGTGATAAATACAACATTGAAGTAATCTTATCCCACCTTATTTAATCAAAAGCTGTTGGCCAGATGTTCAGTAGTTGGCTGCCGTAGTCAGACGCCGGGTCTAGTGAATTAGTTGAACATGCTAGTTTGTCCACTCATTTTTATGTCAGCTGACTTGTCAGTCAGCTGACATTATGTCGTCACTCTGCGGCGTGGGCGTACGCGTGAACAACTTCTCCTCCAAAACTACAAGGCCTAGAGACGTGCTGTTTTTTTTAAAAGATACCTTATCTATCGAGGATGAAAAATTGTTCAAGGCATGCAAATCTGTCTGTTCGTCTGTTTGCTAGAGACATTACAAGGGCGTACCCCCACCAAAAGTGTGAAAATTTCAACACTTAATCACAATTTTCTCAGTGACTATTGCAGGGATTTCTCTCATATCTTGCATATATGTACTAGGCCAAAGGTAGATTCTCTTGTGTGAGTATGAGACCTGGATCTGTCTTACTTTTTTTTTAATAAATTTTTTTAATAATTTTTAATGCATTAAAATTCATGAAATCATGCACAAAATCATTTATAACTTGAAAACTGTTGCATCTACAGCATTTTGTTAAAATATGTTATTCAGCTACTTTTTTCATAGCTACAATATGGTGAGTAAGTTGGGTGCCTGTCTCAATAGCTAAGTGAGTAATCGCTACTTTTGGGCTTTTCAGTAACTTCCATCATGAGTAGAATCACTTGTAACTTAAAAACTATTGCATTTAGAGAATTTCGTATAAATATGTTATTCAGCTACTTTTGGGTCAGCTATAACATAGTAAAATTTTAGACCTGTAGCTCATGGCATAGCTGAGTAATAGCTACTTTTAGGTTATCACTGTTGAGTAAATCGCTTATAACTTGAAAACTATTGCATTTACAGTATTTTGCTTAAATATGTTGTTCACCGACTTTTAGGTCAGCTATAACAGTGCAAAAATTCAGACATGTAGCTCATTGCATAGCTGAGTAATAGTTACTTTGAGGTTCTCACTCTTGAGTAAATCAGTTGTAACTTGAAAATTATTACATTTAGAGTATTTTGTTTAAATATGTTATTCACATAATTTTTGGTCAGCTATAACATAGTGAAATTGCAGACCTCTATGTCATGGCATAGCTGAGCAATAGCTTCTTTCAGGTTCTCACTGTTGAGTAAATCATTGTATCCAACCTGTAGGAAATCATGGGCTGGGAATCTATTAATATGGTCCGATTTGACCTTGGAACCCTCCTTCAAGGTCAAATGAGGATAGCCAAACATAAAAGTGCTTATAACTCGCTTATTATTGGTCCTAGAGGTTGGAATGAAAACCAACCTATAGAAAATCATGAGCTGGGAATTTTTTGGTGTGGTCGGATTTCACCTTGGACCCCTCCTTCAAGGTCAAATGAGGATAGCCAAACTTAAAAGTGCTTATAACTCACTTATTATTGGTCCTAGAGGTTTCGAATGGAAAACCAACCTATAGAAAATCATGGGCTGGGAATCTTTTGGTGTGGTCGGATTTGACCTTAGAACCCTCCTTCCAGGTCAAACGAAGATAGCCAAACTTAAAGTGCTTATAACTCGCGTATTATTGGTCTTGGAGGTTTGGGATGGTAAACCAACATATAAGAAATCATGGGCTGGGATTCTTTTGCTGTGGTCAGATTTGACCTGGGACCCCTCCTTCAAGGTCAATTGAGGATAGCCAAACTTACAATTGCTTAGAACTCACTTATTATTGGTCCTACAAGTTTAATGGGATGGTAAACAAGCTACAGGAAATCATGGGCTGGGAATTTTTTTGTGTGGTCGGATTTGACCTTGGACCCCCTCCTTCAAGGTCAAACAAGGATAGCCAAACTTAAAAAGTGCCTATGACTCACTTATTATTGGTCCGAGAGGTTTGGGATGGTAAACCATCCTAAATTCTTTGGCTGGGAATCTTTTGGTATGGTCAGATTTGACCTTTGAACCCCTTCTTCATGGTCGAACGAGGATATTGCATTTATAGTATTTCTTTAAATATTTTTAACCTACTTTTTACACTTAAACAATTACCTTGTTACTTTATTTCATAATACCATTTGCAGGGCACAACTTTTTTGTCCTTTTCTTCTGTCAGCTTCGGAATATCTTTCGAACATGCTGTTCAGTTACCATTTACTGTATTTCTGTACAGCCCTTTCCCTGATAATTATGCTTTCCTCTCATTATCACCATCACAAATCAAAAACATTCAGTCAGCTGACACAGTGCCCGTTCACGGGCACTCTCCTCTTGTTTACCTTCACAGAGTGCACAAGGGTGCTTTTCAATAAAATTTTATCTCTTTGTTTTGATGTGTTTTCATTTCTAAGATTAGTTAAAAATTTGTGAATTTATTGTAAAATCAGGGGAACAGATACAGTATTTGTTCATATTTTTGCAACTTACACAGTCAGAAGAAGTTGAGCTGTAGGTGCTGTATCAGTACTGTCTCTGCATTGGCTTTGCATTTTGTTTTGTATTGTGTTTTAATTTTGTCTTGTAAAATAGATGCCAGTAGGTGCATTCACTTATGTATGATGATTATATGCCATATCTGTGAAGAGATATATCAGGGAAAAATGACTTCACATCCTGCAAATGTGAATGGCTTCTAATAAGATGATAGATTTAGTAGTATAATTGATGCAGTAAAGCCTGTTAATATTAAACTAAGAATATGACTGTGAATATGAAACTTCCATAAGATCTCTGCCCACTTACTTCAGCCTGGAAATTTCAAGTTTTGTTTGGGCAGATATGTTATGAGAAGCAATTTTCAGTGGTTTATGTTATTCAAATAATGGAGGATGTAGTTTCATGTGGTGTAATGATATTATGAATAATGTACTTATACACAGTATTCAGACTTTACACAAGTTGGTGCTGATTTAATGTAATATGAACTTGTCTTCCTTATAAATGATGCATTTATAAATATCTGTTGTTAATAAAATGACCAAATGTTCAGTAGTCTTCTAAAATTTGCGGATTGTAAATGAGTTTACTGGTGTTGAATCTCCAGATATGTTTGAGGCAAAAGATGTCGAGAGTTCAGTATTACTGTTCACATCATGATGGATTAGTCTTGGAAAATGCTGGCATATTGTGAAGGACCAAAGTTAATTAAGCGTCCCTGAAAGGGCGCTTATTTGTTTTCGCCTCAGTTTCCTCGCCGCCGCTTCATTATGGTCTCCCTTGAATATCTCCCTTATTATTAGAAGGTTTCAAACCATATTTGGCAGTTATATACCTTAGGCGTGGGAAAATTCTTCTGCATGCTTAAATTTGACCTTTGACCTTTACGAAGGTCACATGATCAAAAACTATTTTTTGAAGTACACCCCCCTGTCATCACAGTTCAGGAAAAACTACTGGCTACAGAGCCTTATAATTTGACACACCTGTTCATACTATCGAAAACGCGAGCTGATTAGATTTTGGGAGCAATCCCTTGAAAAATGTCTCATTTATGAGTGATTTTCTGACACCTTCCAATCTGAAAGCCTTAAATTTAGGCCAACCCCCCTATTATCTTCTTAAGTATTGCATTTAGAGCTATAAAATGTACTGGGAGGTAATAGGAAACCATATGTGGAGAGTCTAAATAGCCGGTCAGTTTTACCCCACGGCCCCCCCTTATGGGTCAAACTGGGGTCATAAAATAGCTGATTTTGAGTTTTTGCCTTATATCTCCTTTATTGTTGCTTTTATAGCTTCAGAATGTATTAAGAGGTATTGGGAAAGCATATATGGAGAGTTTAAATAGCCGGTCAGTTTTACCCCCCGACCCCCCCTTATGGGTCAAACTGGGGTCATAAAACAGCTGATTTTGAGTTTTTGCCTTTATCTCCTTTATTGTTGCTTTTATAGCTTCAGAATGTATTAAGAGGTATTGGGAAAGCATATATGGAGAGTCTAAATAGCCGGTCAGTTTTACCCCCCGACCCCCCCTTATGGGTCAAACTGGGGTCATAAAATAGCCAATTTTGAGTTTTTGCCTTTATCTCCTTTATTGTTGCTTTTATAGCTTCAGAATATATTAAGAGGTATTGGGAAAGCATATGTGGAGAGTCTAAATAGCCGGTCAGTTTTACCCCTCGGCCCCCCCCTTATGGGTCAAACTGGGGTCATAAAATAGCTGATTTTGAGTTTTTGCCTTATATCTCCTTTATTGTTGCTTTTATAGCTTCAGAATGTATTAAGAGGTACTGAGAAAGAATATGTGGAGAGTCTAAATAGCCGGTAAGTTTTACCCCCCGACCCCCCCCCCCACCCCCCCTTATGGGCCAAACTGGGGTCATAAATAGCTGCTTTGGAGTTTTTGCCTTATATCTCCTTTATCGTTGCTTTTACAGCTTCAGAATGTATTAAGAGGTATTGGGAAAGCATATGTGGAGAATCTAAATAGCCAGTCAGTTTTATCCCCCGACCCCCCTTTATGGGTCAAACTGGGGTCATAAAATAGTTGCTTTGGAGTTTTGCCTTATATCTCCTTTATTGTTGCTTTTATAGCTTCAGAATGTATTAAGAGGTATTGGGAAAGCATATGTGGAGAGTCTAAATAGCTGGTCAGTTTTACCCCCGACCCTCCCTTATGGGCCAAACTGGGGTCATAAATAGCTGCTTTGGAGTTTTTGCCTTATATCTCCTTTATTGTTGCTTTTATAGCTTCAGAATATATTAAGAGGTATTGGGAAAGCATACGGTGCAGCTTTGTGCATTCTTAGCTTTACAGCATGCTTATTAAAACCACAAAGCATTTTAAACTTTAAGGGACGCTTCGCTTTTGTTAGCAAAAGCATTCCTCTAGTTTAAATCAGTTTTACAAGAAAAAAAATTAAATAGCAATGTTTTGTGTGAAAGTGTATTAACATGATCAAGCACAACCGTTGTTTTTGTATTCATTCCAAGATTCAGTCATCTAGGACATTTAGGAAAAGTTTCATTCATATCATGTTTTAACCATATTTTTAACAGTATACATATAAGGAGGCAACAGTTACACATTGGAGATGATAACTGATTCCAGACACATGGGACCAGAAGAAAAATCATTCCTATTTGCATGTGTGGTGTGCATTTTGTATTTCACTAATTCACAATATCTTGCTGTGTGAGGGTTTTAATTGTCTTCAGGAAGTTAATGTAGAATTCACAGTAAAAAGTCCTCATTCCACTTTTTTGTATTTTGCCACACTGAAAAACATCTAGGTAACTTGACAATGAAATGGAGAAGAAACTGGAATGAGAGTCTTCTCTTGGCAATGTAAATAAATTGCAGTTTAATGTTTATATTTTTCTTCTGTATTTTTTAGGGGTACATTTTGTATTCACATTATTGCACAGTAATTTTATAAACATTAACAAATGTTTCAACAAACACTGGATAGTTGGGAGTAAAACTGAGGATGACCTGACAATTTGATCTTTCAGCTTCATGTATGTGCGATGTAATAATCTAACCGGATCTGCTACGGATTGACACAGAAAGGGTTTGCGGATTAAAAAAAACAGTCAAAAGACCAATTCTTTGTGCAGTTTTTTCATCAGCAAACCTGTCCTTGGGTCATCGTAGCGCTCCGTAGGAGATCCGTAGCGGATCCGTGGCAGATCCGTAAATCTTTTACATGACCCACCCTCATCCATGTCAGTTTCCATATATGGAACTGTGGCCTATATCTGTGGGGGATCCGTGAAAGTGTAACTGGCCCCTAACCAGCAATTCTAGTTCTTTAAAATAATTCTAGTTCTTTAACACATCTGTACAGATCCTAACTTTGTATTTTTACCAATCTGTGTTTGAAGATTAATATAACATAATGCATTTACTAGTTTTAACAAATGCAAAAATGTTCTGCTTAATACTGCATAATTCAGTAGTTTGCCATTAACATTATATAGCAAAGGTAAATATAAATGACAATAAGCAGTAACAGTTTGTGGTCTGTGAGCTATTTATACTGCATGTTTTATTTATTTAACATTCCAGTGTAAAAGAGTTTGAGGCTTCCGTATATATAACACTTCATTTTATTGCATCAAAACATACATAATCCCAACAGATGCTTATGTGACCTACCGTTTGGTCAAGGACACAGACAATGTGTCACGCCATGATTATTTTGCACACATAAACCCCAGCGGGCACCTTCTGGAGGTTATAGATCCTCTGTAAGTTGCCATTCTTATTTTGACCGCCGTCGAGTGCACACGCGTTCTTTTTGCCGCTTCAAAGTATTTGTAATCATGGCTGAGAAACAAAGGAAATGCTCGGTATGTGTAACTGACATGCTGCCTTGGGATGACCACCAAGGGAGTATTAAATGCAGGAGTGAGAAGAAAGACAAAGACAAATGTGTCTCTGGTAAGGACTCAGATTGTCCCATTTGTGCTGGCTGTTTGAAGGTACCTCATAAGAAGAAATCATCTAAATCTAAATCTTCTGAAAAGTTTGATGATTCATTATTAGATGAACCTACACCTTCCATATCATCTCAATCCAATCCTTCCACTCCTGATACCTCTTTTCAGGATCTGATTAAGAACATGAGCTCTCAGTTGGCGTCACTGATTTCCCAGTTTGAGGAATTCAAACGTAAAGACAAACCTTCTTCTCAGAAAGATTCATTTTTGTCACAGGAGCAGGGTATGTGTGCCCCTGCCTCCCAGTAAAGACCTGAAGCATCAGAAGGAGAGCTTTCTGATGACGATTCGACCTTGCCTTCTAGGAAGCGTCCTAGATCCAGGTCTCCTCAAGGCGAGGGAGACTCACATCAGCAGGAGTTGGACCCCTCATATGTGGAGATGTTAAATGCGATCAGGGGTCTCCTTGACCTTGAAGTCCCACAAGTAGAGTGCCTTGTGGCCCTTTCTGCCTTCTCAAAGAAACCTTCTAAGCAGGTTGTAAGGAAACAAAGATATGTACAAGATATTCAAACCATGTGGGATTATAGATTCAGGAAGGCTTCTGGTACTACATTGAAGGACAAGTCGAGCTCAGAATCCTTGTCTCAAGGTCAGTTTGTTGCCTTTGAGAGCTCTGATATGATTTATTATACAACTTCTCCTCAGGTTACTCCTTTGAAGGCTCCAAAGTTGTCAGATTCTTACTTTAATATTGCCAGAGTGAAAACTTTATCAGCCTCCATCTCTGTTCCTCAAAACAGCACATTATTCAGGAGACAGTCTGTAGAGAGAATATGCAGATTTTAGGCCATGTTGTGTGGTTCAAGATGGCCATTGAGGAGCTAAATAACAGGATGCAGGAACTAGCCAATGAAATTAGGAGATCTGGATACTGTGAAGGAGTCAGCAGATCTCATTGTGAAGTATTCACAATTCCAGGCTTCAGTCACTTTTTCTCTGGAGATTGCTTTGCACACTGTTTTGAAGCAAAATATGACGTTTGCAACATGCTACTAGCTAGGAGGGACAGTTTGTTGAAAGATTGTAGCTCGAAACTGGGTCCTAAAGATCTGGCAAATTTACGTACTGACCACTTTGATCAACAGGAGGTCTTCAACTCAGACATTTTTTCTCAAGTGGAGGACAATATGATAAAAAGACTGTCGATTATAAAAGAATCTGACTCCAAGTCATACAGAGATACTCCCAGAAATTTTGCTTTCAGGAGGTCATCTCACTCAAAAACTGCTCAGGAAGGTAACAAGTCTTTCCGTGACAAACGAAGCAGCCAAACACCTCATGTAAATTACTCTGCACACGCGTCACAAGGTGGCAGGGGAGGAAAGAGGAAATGACTTTACAGGGGCAAGATTACAGGATTTTTGGCAGGTATGGTCAAGAAATCACGCTCATCCCAGGGTAGTAAACTTACTACAACATGGTTATCGTCTAGATTTCAAAATTCTCCCCAGATTGTCAAAAATTCCGCTCATTTTGAGCGAATATCACATGAAAAACAAAGATGGCGCCCTCCATGAGGCAGTTCAGGCCATGCTTACAAAGAAGGCGATAACTCATGTCAGAAAACCCACAACTCTGGGATATTACAGCAGACTATTTCTGGTACCCAAACCCATGAAACGGTGGAGACCAGTGATAGATTTAAGTATGTTAACCATTTACATGTACCAACTTTCAAAATGGAAACAGCCGAATCTATCAGGAAGTCGATTCGAAAAGGGGAGTGGGTCACCTCAATAGACCTCACAGACGCTTATTTTCATGTTCCAATTCACCCTCAATCTCAAAAATATCTGAGATTTCAGACCAAAAAAGGGGTTTTCCAATTTCGGGCACCCCTTTTTGGTGTAGCAACAGCTCCCCTAGAGTTTACTCGTATTGTAAAAGTAGTAAAACTCATAGCTCAAGCCAGGAACCTCAGAATCCATCAATATCTGGACGACTGGCTTCTTTGGTCACCCACAAAAGCCCAAGGTCTCATAGATTCTCAAAACTTGGTAAAATTGGCGCAAGAATTAGGCTGGATTATCAATTTTCAAAAGTCAGAATTGGTACCCATGCAAAATCTGGATTTTCTAGGCTACCACTTTGATCTTCAGAGGAATCTAGTCTTTCCAACCCAAAAGAAGCTTAACCGGTTAAAAGATCAGACTGTTTCCATCAGAAAGTCTTTAGTCTTGACTCCAAGAAAGCTCATGTCGCTCATAGGGACTTTAGCTTCCTTAGAGAAAACAGTACCACTAGGAAGGTTACACGAGTTCTTTCCAGTGGTACCTGAAGTCACATTGGAAATTTCCACAGTCACTGGACAAAAGCATCCCAGTAACAGGGAATTTTCTGAAACATCTCAAATGGTGGGAGGATCTACAGAATCTCATGGCAGGTGCTCCTATCCATTCTCATGTTCACAACACATTGGTATTCACAGATGCCTCTCAAAAGGGCTGGGGTGTTCACTTCAACAAGATAGTGATAAGTGGCCTCTGGTCAAACAAGGAAGCTCAGCTTCACATCAGTGTACTGGAGCTAAAAGCTGTCCTTCTGGCCCTAAAGGGTCTTCAGGAGCACTTACAGGGTCAAAGAGACTCAGTGTTCATTTGTTCAGACAACAGCACGGTAGTATCTTATCTGAACAAAGAAGGAGGCACACATTCCATAGAAATGTGTGCTCTTATCTGGAGAATTCTGGCATTTACAAATTCCAGAAGGATCCAGATAAGAGCAAGACACGTACCTGGATCCCAAAATGTGATAGCAGACTCCCTATCACAAAGAGACAAGGTCATACAAACAGAGTGGTCCCTTCATCAAAAGATATTCAACCAAATTTGCAGAGTTTGGCACACAGCAATGGTAGATCTGTTTGCAACTCATCTAAATCACAAACTTCCAATTGATGTATCTCCTGTCCCAGGCAAAAAGGCTTGGAAAATACATGCATTGAATATCTGTTGGGAAGGTCTAGACAGCTATGTCTTCTGTCCAGTAGCCATCCTGCCACAAGTGATTCAAAAAATAATAACATACCCATGCAGGATGATTGTGCTGGCCCCAGGGTGGCCAGGGATGCCACGGTTTTGGGATCTGGTCAATCTCTCAACCAGGGTACCCCTACACCATCACTGGAAGACACTACTCAAACAACCACATTCCAACAGGTTCCACAACAACGTGGAGTACCTGAATCTTCATGTGTGGCTTCTGGATTCCAGGAATCCAAGTCTGGAAGATTCTCATCTGAGGTGGCAGAAAGAATTAAGGCACCTCAAAGGGAATCCTTAAGAAAAGTCTATCAATCAAGGTGGTCCATTTATGGGCAATGGTGCTCACAGAATAAGGTGGACATCACCTCAGCGACTTTTCCGCAGGTAGCAGAGTTTCTTAACTACCTGTTCACAGTCAAAAATCTCAAACCAGTCACAATTACTGGCTACAGAACAGCAATTGCTGATGCTTTGGGTTCACAGGATGAACTCATCTCAAAAAGTCTAGAGGTGAATAGACTGATAGCCAGCTTCACCAGGGATGGACCTAAACCAAATAGGTCCATACCTACATGGGACCTCTCCTTGGTCTTCCTAGGTTTGACAAAACCTCCATTTGAGCCGTTATCTGAGGCTCCTTTACAGTGGCTAACTTACAAGACAGTGTTCCTGTTCGCTTTAGCCTCAGGCAAAAAAAGGAGTGAAATACATGCATGTACTCACTCTTCTGTCTCTTGAAGGAGAAATTGGTCAGAGGTCACTGTTTCTCCTTCTCCAGCATTCTTGGCCAAAAACCAATTGGCTTTGGATGGCCCTGATTCTATAAAACCAGTAGTGATACCAGCTCTCACTACCATGTTGGACAGCTTACTGGTGGAAGACAAGTCACTTTGTCCAGCTAGGGCCCTCAAAGCCTACTTAAACAAAACTAAATCCATGAGAAAGGGCAAGGCCCTTCTTTTTGTATCACTTAGGGAGGGTTACTCTAAGGATATCACAAGAATAACCATTTCCCAGTGGATCAAACAGACCATTCACACTTGCTATCAGTTTTCAGATATGACTGATCAACAGGTCACTCGGGTTAGAGCTCATGATGTTAGAGCTATGGCTGCATCACTTGCATTTAAAGGAGGTATCTCCTTAGAGCAGGTCTTGAGCTCCTGTTACTGGAGGTCCCACAATACCTTCACAAACTTTTATGTCAAAGATATTTGCTGGGAGAATTATAATATATTTAAGTTAGGTCCGGACCATTGTATCTGCACAACATGTAGTGAACAGTTGAGACTTAATAATTTAATCAACTCTTTATTTTTAGGATGTGTGGAGTTGGACTGGACTGGATTAGGACTATGATTATGGATGTGATTTCAAAGTACATGTGGATGGCTTGAAGGACAGCTGCACTCTGACTGTTGGAGTTGTAATTCAAGTGGGCGCAACTGACCTTTGACCCCTGCACAACTGTACAGACAGGGTGACGGAATTGATATATTTCATGTTTATGTATGGTACAGCATGCTGCTTTCATTAGTGGACGAGTACCTTTCAGTTACTTTACTACAACTACTTTATGAGTTCATCAGTACTTGTAGATTAATATAATTTTAATTATATGTAATATATTACAGTTGTTTGTAGTATAACATATTGTTTCAATGCATTTTTGTATCTGTATAAGCTCAAGAACTCTCCTATAGCACTTGACAGCCCTCAGAAGTCTACCCACCATGGACCTCAGGGCTGCATTCAAGCATCTGTTAGGTTTATGTAAGTACGTTTTTATACAATAAAATTGGTTAATTTTATTGTAATTGGAATTTTTATAAATAAAAATACTTACATAATCCCAACAGGGAGAGTCCCACCCTCCTCCCCACTACCATTTTCTGGTTGGTAGGGTCAAAATTTTAAGAGTGGCAACTTACAGAGGATCTATAACCTCCAGCAGGTGCCCGCTGGGGTTTACGTGTGCAAAATAAAAATGGCGTGACACATTGTCTGCATCCTTGACCGAACGGTAGGTCACGTAAGCATCTGTTGGGATTATGTAAGTATTTTTATTTATAAAAATTCCAATTACAATAAAGTTAACCGATTTTGTCCAAATTCATATCTTTAGTTTTGATAAAAAATTAGTTACATTATGTCAACATTAGGTTAGCAAATAGTGTCACAATTAACAGATCTCAGTTTCAATTAAAATTTGTGAGTTTTTGCACTGGGTTATACTATCTAATTTAGAAAATACGGTGTGATAGTTAAATACAGCTGCAAATGTAGATCTGTGTTTCACAGAATTGTTTTTATGTAGAAGTAAATAGCACGGCTTAAGATGGCCTTTTCCATTATAATTTAGCCCACTCTGTTTTCTGGAATTCTTGGTTAACATAGTATTTTCCTGATCACTTAATATTCCACTCACACTGTTCAACTCTTGAGTCAGCAGTTATTATCAGGTGTCGGTGCATATTCTTGTGAATTGTAGGTGTAGTTTCAACAACAATACCATAACTAAATAATTTGGAGTATTCAGCAAACATGAACAAAGCATTAAAAATTGCAGCCAGGAAACAAACATATTTGGTTTGAGGATCAAAGGTTGCATGTGTTGGTAAATTGAAACCTTAGGGAAGGGTGAGAAGTTGTGTAGTGGGTTACAGATCCCTCCTTTCAGGTTGTAGGTTTGAATCCCAATCACCGCCTTCAGTGGAAAATTTGGTAGTTGTGTTTGGTGGTACCCCACTGCGGCATGACCAACTTGCATGAACTGCTTTCCTCCACCACCTCAACTACTAGTGGTTATATGACTTCTACAATGTTAAAACCAAATCAATCAGTTTTAAAAGGTGCCCAATCTGCAGTGATAGCATGTGTTTCAATACCTTCAGTTGCCACAATCAACATCAACCTGATGTTAAAACTTCCTCATGCATGTGCTGTATGATGTATTGAAAGTGATGTTTAACCATCAAAACATGGAGCTGGTTTATGTACCCATGTATTTTGTACATTCTATTCACATATTATTTTGTCCACATTGTTTCAGCTATATTTGACATGTATTTGTATTTCCCCCTAATTTATGTAAATACCTTCACTTTAAATTTTCTCAGTGCCATTAACATATTGTAAACAGTTTCAGTGTTCAGTTTCAATGTTAATTTTGTGACCCACTTCACATATTTTCTGCTGATGACAATTCCCACTTTGTATTATTTGCTTGGTTTGAGTTTATGAAATTTATAGGTATAAATTATCTAAAGTTATAATTCTTCTGATGTTTTATTATCCTATATTGGTGATCTTTATGACATGTATTCTATATTCTTGTTAATTTCATCTAGAAGATTTAAATACACAAAGTTTACCTAATTTGTACCTCAGAATAACAATCATTGTAGTTTAGTTGCATTGAGACAAGGGTTTTTTCTCAACAAATTCGTAATCAGTAGGTTCTAATTTAGCTTAACAAGGGTGAAACTTTAGAGTAACATTAATTTGGCAGTTCCACCAAAGTTAATGTTGACATGTTTTCTGAAATGTAATGCTTCTAATTGCAATGTGTGTACTCTAACCATTGAGCCATTAAGAAATCAGTGCTGTTTACTATTTAATAAGTAATTATTGGAAAGTGCAATACTGTGGTGATCAAGTAATAAAAGTTTCGTTCTAAGGCCTGTGTTTTATTTTTTTTATGTCAATACCTGATCATAGATAGAAAATTAGAAAGTATGTCACTTGCAAAATTTATGTTCCTTGGATAATACTGTGGAGGACACTGAATAACACCAGCCAAAATGTGGCAACACAAATGTTCAATTATTACTGCTTTGACAGCTCCACTTTAACATTTGTGTTCATACATCTTACCTTATAAACAACAGCTATATGTCCTGGCCAGCCGGTCCTACCAAATGCCAGATAAAGACATCCTGAGTTTCACCTCTGGCCAGACCTGCTCCATGTACTCCACTCGCCAGGGGGCCTAGTTCCTATCTCACCTGCTAGAGGGATGCAATGTCATAGAAATTTTTTCATTTGGTGCATGTCCATACAGACGTGTTTCTGAAGAACTCTCAAGTTTCAAGAATATTCAATTTTTTTTACAGAGAAAAACAAGTATTATGGACTAATCTATATAAACACATTTTGTCTTCTGCTTGTCCAGGATCGCAGATCATGTGGATTTTAAGTGACCTTTGACCTTGATCTTTTCTGTAACTATTTGTTGAGAAGGCATCAGTGTGATTTTATATTGCATACTACAAGCCCATTTATTAGGATTTCTACCAGGAACTCCTGTTTCCTGGCCATTTTACCATGTAAAGACCTTTTTAAAATAGTTAAGATTATGCTGAGTGCTAACTCAAAATTGCCTGATATATGATTTATTTATTTACATATATTTCAACCTTCTCAGTGGAATTGGTCTCAGAGGCTGAAGATTCAAAATATCTGACCCCCTAAGGTACATTTTTGGGCTCTGGCAAGCTCCAGCATAAATGTGCCCCAGCTTACCACCAGGTAAATCAATGGACAGTCTTATTGGACACAGTAATAAACATATCCAATATTGACTTAACAGGTGCACAAATAGAAGCCCTACAAAAAGACAAAAAGGTCTCACCTTCTGTCCAACTCCAGGACCATCTAAGAAATCTCTGATTTGGAATGACTTTAAGGCCTTTCACGGAAGACTGGTCTTACAACACCATTTCTGTAATGACAGTAACATTTTGGACTCACAAGATAGAGAACTAGTCAATATACTTGCCGAAAACTTGGATAGTGAACATAACCCATATCAATCTATCCATGCCAAATTCAAACCAAAGAGCAATTGGCTCCCAATAATACCCACATCTCACTCAAAAGCTTCAAACTAGCTTTTCAGAATAACCTACTCTATAGTAAACCCACTAAAAATAGACAAAATAATCTCACAAATGAACAAAGATCTGGACTGTTAGAACTAACCAAAAATCCAGATATAATTATTAAAAAGGCTGACAAGGGTTCAGCTGTGGTAGTCATGAACACCAAAGACTACCTTCGGGAAGGATACAGACAAATAGTGGATCAAAATTTCTACACTAGGATTGATAAGGACCCAACAGAGGAGGTCTCTGAAAGGATAACACAAAAACTGATCCAAATGAGATCCAAAGGCTTAATCTCAGAGAAAAACTTTGATTATCTGAAACCAACAAACTGTAAACATGGACAGTTCTACCTACTACCCAAAATCCACAAAAAGGGTATCCTGGGTAGACCAGAGGTCCTCGGTGGCTTCGTGGTTAGCAAGTTTGGCATCTAATCATAGGCTGTCACCTCTGTGGGTTCGAGTCCCACAAGTGGCAATTCTGAGGACCTGTCCCAATATGACCCTGGCTGTTGAACGGGACGTTAAACCCCAACTTTGACTTTGCCTGGGTAGACCAATCTGTAGCTCAGTGAATCACCCCTTCACACAAATATTCCTAACCACGAGGGAATACTAGCAGTGGCTGACCATCTTAGGAAAAACCCATCCAAGGGACCCATTGCCAGCTACATCTTAGATTTACTGAAACTTGTCCTACACAATATGTACTTTGAATTCAATGATGAATTCGTCTTATAAATAAGAGGCACAGCCATGTGAACCGCACTAGCTCCCAATTATGCAAACCAATTCATGGATAGGTTTGAAACTGAGGCTCTCAACAATTATCCATTAAAACCATTAATTTGGAAAAGATTCATAGATGATATTTTCCTAATATGGACTCATGGGGAAGACTCACTCAAGGACTTTGTTGATTACCTAAACTCCTTGCACCCTACAATCAAGTTCATATCAGAAACAAGCACCAAAAGTGTGAATTTCCTAGACATAACAGTTAAACTTGATCAGAACAGGAACATCATAACTACCCTATACAATAAACCTACAGACACACATCTATTTTTGCACCACACAAGTGCATGTCCTAGTAGTGTCACTAACAAGGGGCCCTATGGACAATATCTGTGCCTGAGGAGAATCTGCACTCTGGATTCAGACTTTGAAGAAAATGCAGATAAATTGAGTCAATACTACCTAAAAAGAGGATACCAGATTAAACAGCTAAAACATCACCATGAGAGAGTCAAGAAGTTCTCACAAGAACTACTAGAACCAAAAACATCAAAAAACACCACAAATACGCCTCCAGTCATGGTCACAAAATACAATCCTAAAAACCCAAACATTAAAAAGTTCATTCATTCAAATTGGAATATGATTGAACACTGTGATGAATTGAAAAAGATTTTCACACAAAAACCATTAATTGAATTCAGAAGACTACCAAATCTCAGGGACATGCTAACAAACAATAACATATCCTACCCCCAAAACCAACAAATATAACTACAGATAAACACAAATCTGTAACAGACTGGGCAGATGTACATACTGCCCTAAAATCAATTTTTTTTTAAATATTTCTTCTAAGGGACCAACCATGGCTTGTTTATAAACTGTAGCAAAATATTTATCAACACCCTCTGGTCTTTGAAGAACAGAATATATCTCTCCTCATGGCTAGGGGCAAGCCTGATGGGGGTGTAAGAGTAATTATTGACTTGTCATGGCCACTTGGTCAGAGTGTTAACAGTTGGGTTTATTCAGATATGTATGATGGTATACCATTTACTTTAAAATATCCCACAATAGATGATGTGGTTGGTCAGATTAGAACACTTGGTCCACAGGCATTACTCTTTAAAATTGACCTTGAAAGGTCATTTCAAAATCTTCAAATTAATCCTTTTGATTATCCACTATTAGGTTTACAGTGGTAAGGTAAATGTTATGTCGACGTAGGACTTCCGTTTGGTTTTCTTACAGGGGCCACAGCATGCCAGATGTGCACCAACGTCATTACTCATCATTTGCGTTTGCTCAACATCTGGGTTATAAACTATCTCAATGATTACATTGGGGTCGAGTTGCCAGAGAACACAACTAATCCTTTTCAAACTCTTACGAATTTGCGTCAAAAGGTTGGGTGACCCATTAATGACAAGAAAATTGAAGAACCTAGTGAACAAATAACTTGTTTGGGTATTGAAATTAATGCAAAAACTGGTATTTTGAAAATACCATAAAATAAAATGTTGGAAGTTAAGAATATGTGTCATAAATGGTTGTCTCGTACCCATGCTACTGGACCCAGATACATATTCTTGTTATCTGACCAAGTAAGGTCTTTTAGGTAAAATTTGTAAATGTGTTGTGAGCTTTCAAGTGACAAGCTTGCATTATTTGGTCCACCGAAACCCCAACGTAAAAGGTCTCAGAGGCTGCAAAGGCCCTAATGTCATGTGCTTTAACTTGGACCGACTGTTGATCTGGTTGTTTGTAACCAATTAGGATAGTTTGTTTTAACCAAGAAGATAGAGTAGTATGATGTCTGAGGTATGTCCTTTCTTAAAGGAAATAAAAAGTAGGGACTGAGACCCTCTCAGGTCTTTGGTTCGATCCAAATAGTACCTCAGACTACTACTATATGGAGGGATATAGTCACATAAATTATGGTCCCACAGGTTATGGTCACACCAAATACAGTCACACAAGTTTATAGTCACACAAATTAGATAATTACGGTCACAGAGAGATTGGAGTAATTATAGTCACATGAAAGGAGTCACAAGAAAAACATTCACAGACTTGATTCATTTCTAATGATAGTAAATTATGGTCACACAGATGATTTCTGTTTGAAGTTTATAGTCACAGTTTAAAGTCACGGCTGATGAATTTCTATTTATAACCACAGTCTATTTCAACAAATTTAGGAAAGTTTTCAGGCCAGTAGTTTAAACCACAGTATAAGGAGAGATATTGTCACTCAAATTATGGTTCCAGAAGTTATGGTCACATGGAGGATTGTCACAGATTTTGTCACAGACCAGTCACAAAGTAAGTAGTGTCACGGTGGTTGAACACAGCCTTGTCAATGGAGATTATTGTCACAGCCATATTTGGTCATTATAGTCATAGATTATTACCAATTAGAATCTTCTTGATACTTGTGGGTATTTATGGTTACAGATATTGCCACGAAAGGGACAGGTATTTATGGTCACAGGTATGTCAGAAGAGGGAGACAATTCTATTCACAGAATTACTCATGGGTTTTTATTGTCACAGATATTTTAATATACATATGTGTGACATAAAATATGGTCACAGAAAATTATTGTCACAGAAAAATCCCGGCCACATAAGGTCACAACTATTTTATCTTGGAAATCTCTCATCAGTTTTAGCATTTAAAAGAGGTCCAATGCTCTCCATTTATACTCCATGCCGATATTGTTAATAAAACAAGAAGTCTACATTTTGGACATAACTTTCTTATTTATGTGTGGATTTTGGTAAATTACATACCAAATTAAAGCTCTTTTTATGAACAATTTGGCCATAATGAAATATATATCACTAGAGAGTGTGTGTCTTTAATATCGTTATTTAATTATTGTTATTTTTTAACCAAAATAATAAAATATTTTTTGTTCCATAAAGATTCACTCCAGAATATAGTAAGTTCTAGTCGTATACCAAATGAAGTTATAGTCATGTTTAGTATCAAAATGTTCATATTTTTACACTGGATGCAAATATCAAAAAGACAGTAAACATGTATCTCAGCACATTAATGCATATAGCTCTGAACCAATTTGAAAACCTCAATTAGGGTGGGATTTCTAAGACCTGTGTGGGGAGTGATTGGCATGCCAGGTTTTTTAAATTGTTGACATGTGTTTAAAGAGCTTCTGTTCTCTCCTGGTATTGGGGGTGATGTGTTTGCTTTGAGTGATCAACTCAGTTGAGTTTCTCAATCAGATTACTGGGATTTGTTTGTTTACATCATATAATAGTTTAATCCTATTTAACCTGACATTCTTGCCTGTGTGATTGTTATTGACCTTGTAGTTTGTACAATTGAGTGGTGTATTTGGTTTAAATATGATGGGTCTTGTAGATTTTATTAAGATCAGTGTTTATAATTTTGATAAATTGCAAAACATTACCTGAGCCACATGACCTATTACTTTTAAATGATTTATCAGCATAATTTTTCACTTCTCTAATTTTGTAAAAAAAGCAAAGTGAAGAAATATTGTCACACAAATGAGATTTTCCATTTTTATAGTCATGCCAATGGTACAACTTTCTTGTATACTGACACAAATTAAATTTAAGGTATATTTTCTTTTGTGTTCTGTCCTTATATATATTTTTTGTAAAAAGTGTCCTTCAAGCTTAATTGATATGAAATAAGAAACCAAAATGTCTGATAACAGTATTTTGTAGTAACTCTTAAAAAAGTAAATTTGACAAATCTCAGTTTATGAGAATCAGAAAGGGAAAAATGTAGATTTGTTTTTCCAACCGAGAGTTAAAATATCTTAGGAATCTCAAGGAAGAATTTGATGCTGCAGTTGAATGTTCAATACCCATGCAGTGTAAACTGAATCAGGGCATTTCAATGTTTGTGGACATACACAAAGACCCCATTGTGATTTCATTCAAGAAGTTTACCATGAGAATAAATATTTCACCAGAAGAACGGCCTCAGCTGATGAAAGTTATTCTACAAGGCAAAGCAGATCATCATGAAACAAAATTTAAAAGACAGTGTACAACTTAAGAAAGCAAGACAATGTACATGTAAGGATGTTGCCGTAACACCATAATAATAATCCTAAATGGTTCTACAGAGAAATTGCTGAGAAATTTGCTGAACAAGAGACATGGGACTTTACCATTGTGACTATGAATTTACTATCCCCAGACAGGAATATATTGGTACTGCAGTTTTTAGCTTACAAAACCAAAGCCAGAATACCACAATGTACCAAAGATTGCTAATGTTGTCAGTATGATAGACCAAGGCAAACTGACCATCCCTGTTTAGACCCTTAAAATAATATTATTGAGGCTTACTATGAAAAAAATGCAGTAAAATTGTGCAATGTCTTGGATGAGCTGACCAAACTACAGAATCTTTTTGGATTGAAGTACAACATTCATGGCCTGTCTGTGATGGATCACGATATGAAAAAAAATATTGAAGAAAAACAGTTGCCGAGATGAATTTATTTCAAGAACTGTAACTTTATATTTAAAGTAAACTGCCTCTGTATGCATAATCTGAAACATAATGATATCAGTCAAATGTATCCATTATATGTATGTCAAAACAATCTTGTATGTATATAAAGTGAATCTTATATGTGTGTAAAAGAATCTTATGTACCTAAGAATAAAATTGAGTTTTTATTGCGTTAATACATCCTATCCAATGGACAATTGCTAATCCAGTCGGCGCAGACCGGCCCGCCAAACGCCAGAAAAAGACGTCCTGTGTTTCCACCGGCGGGCCGGTCCCAGTACTGTGCATTCGCCAGGTGGCGCATGGTATTTACTTCGTGTCTAGACAACATGACGTCATAGCATCTTTTTCGTTTGGCGCGTGTACTGTGCAGACGTGTTTTCAACGTGGATTATGACGGATTTTCTACCTTATTATCAAGCACGGATATACATTTAGAGATCTGCTGGAAACGCTCCCTAGTTGACTCAATTTGGTGTTGATGATAGGGCAGTAATTGACGAGAAATATGAAGGCAGCCATTTTACTAGTTTCCTCCCATTCTACAATTGTGTGGTTAGGGGCAGACAATATCGACAATATTAAGGAAACAATGGATATACTACTTACAAGGTATTTTTATCCGTGTCTTTTGTTTTGAATGTAGCTTCTGTTACCATCCATCTACTATCACGGAAAACCTCAGTCTATGCAGTTTTTAACATAGACGGAATTCCCCCAAGAGATACATTCTTCTTCAGAGCGCACTGGTACCGAGTTCTCTGCTGCATAGCATCAGTCACACCAGCCAGCTCGAGTATTTAGTGTTTTTTCAACAGAAGCATGAGATGCAGTCTTCAATGTCTTCAGAGCGCACTGGTACCGACTTCTCTGCTGTAAAGCATCAGTCACACCAGCCTAGCTCGAGTATTTAGTGTTTTTCATCAGAACTTCATATCTACGACATAGAAGGAATTTCATCTTCAGTCACTCTCAGTCCCACCCTTGTGGACCTGGCTCATGTGTCGGTAATAAGGGCAGTGGATGGCCAGGACACTGGTTTGAGTGCACAGCCGGCTGAGAAGAACCGACTTCAGACCGGCACCGACCAGGACTTTCATCTTCAGAGCGCACTGGTCCAGTCTTCTCTGCTTTAAAGCATCAGCCGACTGGCCAGCTCAAAAGAACACGACCTCTGACGTCATATTCTACACGAAGCTGGTCACGTGATTCACCGACCAGGTCACGAAGCTGATCACGTGTTTCACTGACCAGGAAAGTCTGAAGTGCGTTCTTCAGAACTCACGTCTACTGTGATTCCAGTCCCTACCTTGCACACCCGGCCTTGTTGTCGGTAGTGGGGTTTTTGGACAGTCAAAATACTGTAAAGTCGCCGGCTAAGTATCACACAAAGAACGCAACCACTGACGTCATCTCCAATCAGCCATTCGTGTTGTCCTTCCGACCAGCAAACTGGTCACATGACACGCCGAACAACAATTGCTTCTAAAAATAGCCACAAGGGCTTTCCCAGCAACTGTCAAATCTACAAATAAGACATGCGTTTTTAAAAGAAATACTTTAATTAATGAAGGAACCCTACAGTAAGCTGGATTCAACACAAAAGATAGTTGTTAGATTGTTTCAACAACTGGTTACAGAGCATACCGACCGGCTACACAGCCTTGTACAGTGTACCCCACCAACTGGTTACAGAGTCTACCCACCGGCTGTCGGCCTCACAGCCCTTAATGTACAGTGCTTCAATCAGCCGGTTACAGATTCAGCTTGCAGTACACCGAGTTTTTAATCAGAATATAGCTGGTAAATTGCGTCAGCAACTGGTTGGAGTGTACCGACCGGATACCGGCTACACAGCTTTGCACAGCTTACCCAACCCAACCGGTTACAGAGCCCTCCGACCTGGTCCATTCAACTATGGGTTTATTCTGGGGAGGCAGACAGCAAGCATCTTAAATATATGGCTTCAACCGACCGGTTACAGAGTCTAGCGACCGGCCACACAGCCTACACTGAATAGTTTTCTTCACATTAGCCTATTACAGAGCCTTCCAACCAGCATCAAGAATCAACCAACCCACAGGTCTTCGAGGTCCGGCTGGCTACTCTTCATCAGCAGCCTATTTACCGGCCTAAGACTGATAACAGGCCTAATAATGTGTAGTCCCTGACAGTAAGTGTTTTCCTACACAACTGCTTCAACCGGTTACAGAGCTCACCAACCGGTTACCAGCTATACAGTTTTCACTGAGTAATTGTGCTTCACACCAGCTAGTTACAGAGGCTACCGACCTGCTACCAGGTGCAATTACTGGCTTGCCCCTTTTGAATAGGGGGATCTCCTAGTTAGTAGACTGGTAACACAATTCAATGGTCAGCCTAGCCTACTAGTTTTACTGGTTACAGAGTATCACAGGCTACAGAGAATTACTGTGGCCAAAAATTGCGGGTTATAGAGAAAACAAATGGGTCTTTTGAACAGCAAGAGAAAAGGTGGTCCACACTCAAACAATGTGTACATGCTCCACCTTACAGGTGACTGGGACCAAGAGTCTATAAAATGTGAAGAGTTGTGTCAGCCCCACTGGACCACAACAATAACAGATGGACTGTTAACTGTTTTCATTGTCACCAGGCCGGATCAATGTCCGGAGAGACAGTAAATGTTTTTCAGTCTACCAATATCCCAAATGTTGCACTAAATTTACCTGAAGGGGCCAGATCAAATCACCTTTGAGAACTTAGGAAACCTTGGGAGCTGGACCCTAGGTAGTACAATTTTGAAGGAGGACTACACCCTCCCTTTCCAGACAAGACCAGGCTTACAAGGACCCTGTACATCATAAGCTGCCATGTCATCCTCCACAGGAACCTCTACTGGCTGCAGACATTACATCAGCTTATGAACAAAACAAAAAAAACAAAAAAATTTTTGGAGACACTGGAAACCATCAAAACCTCCCTCCACCAAAGGGGAGTGGGTTGCCTCTATACTTTTCAAGGATGCCTACTTCCATATACCAATACAGGAACAGTCCAGGAAATATCTGAGATTTCATGTCCAGGGTCGGACATACCAGTTCAAAGCTCTGCCTTTCGGTCTGTCCACAGCACCCTTGGAGTTTACTGTAATAACAAGGTGAAACTGATGGCCATACACAAGGATATAGGAATCCACCAGTACCTAGATGACTGGTTGGTGCAAGCCAGACCCCACCTGGTTAGTCTCCAACACACTCAAGAACTAGTGAAAATATGCCAAGAACTAGTTTGGCTGGTGAATTTAGAAAAATCAGAACTGGAACCAAGGCAGATCTTCGTTTTTTGTAGGCTTCCAGTTCGACCTCAGGTCCAACATCGGACCGTTGGCAGAACCTTCAGGACAAAATACTAGAAATACTGTCACTACCGGCTTGTCCAGTCCGGCAGTTCATGTCTGATAGGTTACTAACAGCCACAGAAAAGCAAGTTCACCTAGGCCTACTGCACATGAGACCCATACAGTGGCATCTCAAAATCTACTGGAGGGTACCAGAGTCACTAAAAAACGGGCATTCCAATTCCCAGGTCCCTGCACCCCCACTTACAATGGTGGCTAAAAGAAGACAATGTTCTCACAGGTCAACCATTACACCCAATAAAACATGCTCTGCAAATATTTACAGACACATCAAAAGAAAGGTGGGGCGCTCGCTTAAATGAACGCGCTGCAAGAGGGTCCTGGTCACCTCCAGAAATTACTTGTAGCAACCAACAACACCACAGTAGTGTCATACATAAACAAGGAAGGAGACATGTCGGGCCCGCTTGTGCCCTACTATGGAGAATCTTGACCTGGTGTACCAGGAAACAAGTGACTCTAAAGCCCGACATGTTCCAGGCCGGCTGAGCATGGTAGCAGACAAGTTATCCAGGCTAGGCCAGACCATCCAAACAGAGTGGTTTCTCCTCCCAGAGGTCTTCCACTCAATATGCAGCAGGTGGCACCGGCCCAAAATAGACTTATTTGCCACGAGGTTCAACAACAAGTTGCCTCTGTGTCACCGGTACCAGATCCCCTGGCCACAGCAGTGGATGCGCTCAGTTGGCCATGGTAGGATCTGAAAATATGCACCTTCCCATCAGCCATATTGGGCAAAGTGGTGGAGAAGTTGCAAGACTCCCCATGCAAGAGAATCATTCTGATTGCTCCGGGGTGGCCCAACATACCTTGGTTTTGGGATCTAGTGGCCATGTCCAGCCAAATCCCACTGAGCGTGCCCAATCTGCCCAACCTGTTGACAGCCATTCAATCAGATCCCTCACAGAAATCTGACAAATCTTAATCTCCATGCAGGGCTCATAGAGCCTCAGCAATCGAGGAGCAGGGCTTGTCTAAGGCAGTGGCAGCAAGAATTGAGGCTCCTCAAAGGGGATCAATCAGATCAGTCTATGAGGCAAGTGGGCCATTTTTACAAAGTGATGTATCATTCATCAGGTGGACTTCGGGGCACCCCCTGTAAAGTCAGTTGCTGACTTCCTTATATACCTGTTTCAGGACAGGAAGTTGCAGCCCAGCACCATTGATGGTTACAGGTCAGCCATTGCTGATAGACTGGGAAATTCGCCCATCAATATCAGTAAGGATGAAAATCTCACTCGTCTCCTGGATAGTTTCCACTGAGACAGACCCAAAGGCCGGAAGGGAATCCCCTCCTGGAACCTCTCCCTGGTTTTTGCACCAGCTGACAAGGGTCATTTTGAACCAATTAAAGAGGCCTCCTTGAAGCATTTGACCTTCAAGACAGTTTTCCTCTTGGCCCTGGGGTCGGGCAAGCGTAGAAGTGAGATACATGCTTGGCAAAACAGAAATATTAGACACCAATCCGACTGGTCAAAGGTGTCCCTGTACCCATCACCCAGCTTTCTCTCCAAGAATCAGCTGGCCAAAGAGGGTCCAGACAGTGTGGCCCTAGGGGTTACAATAGCCCTGGCCCCAACTCTGGATAGATCCCTCAAGTCTGACAGGTCCCTCTGTCCGGTCAGAGCATTGCGCTACTATTTGGACAGGACCTCATACCTCAGGCAGAATAAGGAGGTGGTTTTTGTCTCCTTTAAGAAAGGTTTCGACAAAGACATCTCACCTGCCACTATCTCCTCTTGGATCAAGCAGACTGTGATCCTATGTTATGAGGCCCACACTTTACATCAGGTTAAAATCCATGATGTCGGGGCCTTTGATGCTTGTAAGGTCTTCCAGTCGAGAGTTTTCTTAGATACAGTCTTGTCAGCCTGCCACTGAAGTCACATAATACCTTCACACAGTTCTATCTGAAGGGCGGGGCTTGGGCTGATTCAGAGCTTTACCAATTGGGCTCGGTAGTGGCTGCTCAGCAGATCCACAAGTGGCCCTTAGATTGAGGAGATTTGTATATATGTATAAACAAATACATTAGAATTAAGTGTGGCGTGCTTCCTTTGGGAGGTTTATTTGCATTCTGGGACTGAACTCATCCCTCTCTTCCCCTACCTCAGAGCAGGTCTGCAAAAAGGGCGGGGCCACGGCGGTATAGCCCCGGGTAACCGGCTGCTGACAACTGACCATGGCCTTACAGGGTTTCCTGACCTTAGACCGTAGGTTAAAATTTGCTATTACTTGTGAGTTCACATAAGTCCCTAGTAACTTACCCGCCGACCAAGCGGTAGTTATTCAGCAATTGTCCATTGGATAGGATGTATTAACGCAATAAAATTGAAAATTTAATAAGTAAATTAAATTTTTATAAGTTAATACCCTATCCAATGGACACACAAGACCCTCCCACCGACCCCGCTACCAGCTTACTAGGGGTCTAATAGGTTTAGACAACGAAAAAGATGCTATGATGTCATGTTGCCTAGACAGGAAGTAAATAACATGCGCCACCTGGCGAATGCCCAGTACTGGGACCAGCCAGCCAGTGGAAACACAGGACGTCTTTTTCTGGCGTTTGGCGGGCCGGTCTGCTCCGACCGGATTAGCAATTGTCCATTGGATAGGGTATTAACTTATAAAAATTTAATTTGCTTATTAAATTTGCAAATTTATCGATTGTGTGATTTTAAATACTTAGACTTTCCTGGTCCCCAGATTTCTCTAAGAATCTTATTATACACTCACAGGGGTATCATAAAGGAAAGCTAACCTTCACTCATTGTTGCCAGGAAGATACAATCTCTCCATTTTTCAAAATTTTGACACTGATCAATTTATTTCCAAATGCAGATTGACCAGAAATCATTGACCTGCTTCAGTACACTCATTAAAATTTTAGTAACTTTGTTTATATGGTAAACATAACGCAATAATATATGTGAATTTTTGTTGAACCTTGTCCATCTTGTACACTTCAAATATTCGATCTTCATGCCCAGAATTTCTATTTCCAAAAGGGTTGGATTTATATAATTTATCATCTTTTTATTCTTAATGCTAGTGATTACAACCTTTCCCAATTTATACACAATGAAATAAGACCATTTTACCTGATATCTAGAGCCTGACATTTTTCTGGTTCATACTCAACTCCTGGGAGTCTGAATAATTCCTATCAATTTTCAGCAGGGTGGGTGATAATCTTTACTTAGATTTTCAATCATAGTAGCATCAGTGGACTGGGAATATCCTGTGCACATTATAGTGATAAAAATTAAAATCATTTTTGTCTAACTACCACTGTAAACTTTACTGGGACCAAATTATTTGGTTACAGACTATCAGTAGATATCCCCAATACCCTATTTGTAGTTACAAGTTAAATGTCATAGGTCTTGTTATCAGACTTCCAGGCGACTTCACTACTAACCATTCTACTGACAAATATCCATTCTTAATAGTCCATCCAAAACTGTTATTTTGCTATTTTAAGTGTGGAACTGTCAGTCTTAATGGCCTATATTACTACCAGTCCTGTTCATCCATGGCGACAGCAGTATTGTTGTAAAACAATCGATTTTGTAAAACAGTCCCTATCTGCTAGTTTGTGCCATCCAGAAGCACATCAAAGAAAGCTTTGTTGGAATGATTCAACCCAACGATAACTTCCATATGGCCATGTAATTTTCAATTAAACTTTAAGCAGAATTTTGCTAGAGTCTGTATAAGTTGCAACATTACTAGAAATATTAAATGCATATTTGTTGGAAATTTTTTTTTTGTAGCTTTTCTTATAATATTTTGGGGGATAAAATTTTATAGCTTTTCTTTGTAACTTTTTTTCAGTAAACTTTTATTATGTATATTTTTTGGTTAACTTTTATTGTGTATAATTTTTTGGTTATCTTATTTTGTGTAACTTTTTTGGCAAATTTTGGGTTTTTTTTTAAATTTTTGATTATTTTTCTTGTGCAACTTTTTGGCAGCTATTTTGTAATAGTTTTGTTATTCTTTTTGGTAACTCTTTTGTATTTTTGTAACCTCGTTTTGGTAACTTCTTTGTTCTTTGTTTTGCAACTTTTTGTAACTTTACTTTTTTGGGGGAAAATTTTTTTATAACTTTGTTTCTTGTGAATTTATTTGTAACCATTGGAAACCCTTAAATATTATATTGAACACCAAGTAATGCATGTTCAATAAAATAGTCCAACAAAACTTACCCTACTGAAAAGAGTTGTGTGTAATAAATATCATGCTTAAGCTTAAGTAATGCACACCTTGGGTAAATTGCTTTTACATTTCTGTTTTTCTAACCACATCATCCATATGGTCATCGAGAAGAGCCAGGTCATGTTTACACCCTTCTGCAAACTGTCTAATTTAGTGGGCAGACCTTTGTTAAATGAAAAATTTATTATGCATTCACTCATTTTTTCACATAATGGCTGATAAACACTGTAACGGTATAAATCATTTTCAATCAGTTCTGTTAACATCTGTATTTTAATAATGTATTTTAATAATGATATACCACCAGTTTTACTAGATTTAGTGGCACCAGCAATACAAAAAGTAGAACATGATTCAAATGATAAAGGTATGATGGTTAAACAACTACATTGTAAGCATTTATTTTATAATGTGCACAGGATATTCCCAGTCCACTGATGCTACTATGATTGAAAACTTGGTGCCACAGAATCTGTTAAACAGTTCAACTGTATATAATTTAATTTTTTTATTTATTTTTTTGGAACTATTTGGTATCCATCTAACTCATCTGTCAAGTCTCCCAGGAAATCTCCAGTCAGAATGAGATCCTTTCTATAAGGGGAGTTATATAAAATGGAATCTGCATCGAAATACAGAACAACCTCCTCAACTGAGGAACATCAAAGAGACCTAGATAGCCATGATGGATGGGACTTTACCATTGGATACCAAATAGTTCAATTTATATCAGCAGGACCAAAGAACTATGCCTACAAATTGGATAAGGTGGAGTGTTTTCACAAGGTGAAAGGGTTTACTTTTGACCACTAGGTCTCACAAGTTCTGAACTTTGCAAAAAGGAAGCTAAAAATACTGCCTTTTCATATCCAAAAAAGATAAGGAGGAACCTGTTAAAACAGGAAGTATACAAAGATGAATCCAAAAAGTGCTGTGTTGTGTATTCAAAGCAGTATGTTATTGCTAACTATGATACCATACCATACAGTTACAAAAAGCACCAAGGGAGCCAGATCCTATTGACAGTGAGTGAAAGTGGGCCCCTCCATGATATCTTTAGAATGGATAATATCATATACTATGAATATGGAAACGTAGATTTTATAAGCATTTTCACAAAAACTGGTTACATTTTTTTTGTATGTTGCAATTTTGAAAAAACACTACTTTTTACATTTTAAACTTTTGCCTATTTTTTGTATTTTGCAATTTAAAAAAAAAAGCTTTTTCCACTTTTGAACTTTTCTATTTTTTTTTATCTCCTGCCCGGCTCGCCGGCGGGAAATTAAAATTTGCACCATGTGTGTGCGTACGTGCGTGCGTATGTGCGTGCGCGCGTGGGTCACGCAGTTTTCTCTGAAACTACTACAGTTACACATTTTGGTAAATTACTTGTCCTAATGAATTTTTACGCTCTTCAAAATTTTTTGGGTTTGGTGAACTTTGGCCTACTTTTGAGTGAGTAATAGCACTTTTACCTAATAGAATTATATGGCTTATAACTCTCAAACTATTGCATTTAGAGTATTTTGTTACTATATGTTGTTCAGCTACTTTCTCCACAGCTACAACATGGTCAGTAGTTTGGAAGTGTATCTCCATAGCTAAGTGAGTAATAGCTACTTTGTCAATTTTTAATGCTAACCATAATGAGTAAATGGCTTATATCTTCAAAAGTATTGCAGCTACACAATTTCTCTCAAATATGTTGTTCATGTACTTTTTTGTGAACTGTAACATATTGAAGTTTCACAACTGTTGCTCAATGTACAAGTGAGTAATAGCTACTTTATTGCTACTTTTAGTGAAAATGTGAAAAATCACAAATATCTCACAAACTGTAAGAGATAGAGCAATTTCGAGCGAATTTTTGATCCACAGGGAAGTACAAGAGTATCCTATTGTACTGGGTTTGGTGACCTTTGGCCTACATTTGAGTGAGTAATAGCACTTTACCTAATATAATTATATGGCTTATAACTTCCACACTATTATATTTACAGTATTTTGTTCCAATATGTTGTTCAACTACTTTCTCCACAGCTACAACATGGTCAGTAGTTTGGAAGTGTATCTCCATAGCTAAGTGAGTAATAGCTACTTTTTCAATTTTTAATGATAACCGTAATGAGTAAATGGCTTATATCTTCAAAAGTATTGCAGCTACACAATTTCTCTCAAATATGTTGTTCATGTACTTTTTTGTGAACTGTAACATATTGAAGTTTCACAACTGTTGCCCAGTGTACAAGTGAGTAATGGCTACTTTATTGCTACTTTTAGTGAAAATGTGAAAAATCACAAATATCTCGCAAACTGTAAGAGATAGAGCAATTTCGAGCGAATTTTTGACCCACAGGGCAGTACAAGAGTATCCTATTGTACTGGATTTGGTGACCTTTGGCCTACATTTCAGTGAGTAATAGCACTTTACCTAATATAATTATATGGCTTATAACTTCCAGACTATTACATTTAGAGTATTTTGTTCCAATATGTTGTGCAGCTACTTTCTCCACAGCTACAACATGGTCAGTAGTTTGTAAGTGTATCTCCATAGCTAAATGAGTAAGAGCTACTTTGTCAATTTTTAATGATAACCGTAATGAGTAAATGGCTTATATCTTCACAAGTATTGCAGCTACACAATTTCTCTCAAATATGTTGTTCAGCTATTTTTTACCCGACAGCCCATGGTGTCCGGATGGGCGGGCGGGCGGGCAGGCAGCGGGAAAAAGCTTGTCCAGACTGTATCTCACAAACCGTAAGGTGTACGGAGTTGGAACTTGGTAGGGACATTCGTTAGGATGTGTAGGTGTGCAACGTCATGGTCTGACCCTGATTTGACCCTTGACCTTGCCGCAGAGACCTTGAGTTTGAAGATCTTGTCCAAGCTATATCTCAGAAACCATAAGGTGTAGGAAGTTGATACTTGGTAGGAACATTGGTTAGGGGATGTAGGTGTGCAACGTCATGGTCTGACCTTGATTTGACCCTTGACCTGGCCGTAGTGACCTTGACCTATAAAATCTTTTCTGGGCTATATCGCGGAAACCGTAAGGTGTAGGAAGTTGATATTTGGTAGGGACATTGGTTAGTGGGTGTAGGTGTGCAACGTTATGGTCTGACCTTCATTTGATCTTTGACCTTGCTGTAGCGACCTTGACCTAAAAAATCTTGTCCGGGCTATATCTCAGAAACTGTAAGGTGTAGGAAGTTGATACTTGGTAGGGACATTGGTTAGGGGGTGAAGGTGTGCGACGTCATGGTCTGACCTTGATTTGACCTTTGACCTTGCTGTAGTTACCTCGGCCTATAAAATCTTGTCCGGGCTATATCTCCAAAACTGTAAGGTGTAGGAAGTTGATACTTGGTAGGGACATAGGTTAGGGGGTGTAGGTGTGCGACATCATGGTCTGACCTTGATTTGACCATTGCCCTTGCTGTAGTGACCTTGACCTATAAAATCATTGTGAATATCTCGGAAAAGGTATTTCTTCCCCTTTAATGCTCGGTGGGAGATACACACCGCGGCAGCGGTCTTGTTATTGTGAAATTTAAAAAAATAACTATTAGTACTTTTCAACTTTTCACTTTTTTGTATTTTGCAATTGTGAAAAATGTCCATTTTGCAATTGTGAAAAATGTCCATTTTGTATTTTACAATTCAGAAAAAAAAGTTTTGCGTTTTAAATATTTCACTTTTGTGTATTTGCAATTTTCAAAATATAACTTTTACATTTTGAACTTTTCTCATTTTTGTATTTTGCAATTTTTAATATATGAAGTTTTGCAGTTCATATTTTTACCTTTTTTGATTTTACAATTTTGAAAAATTACTGTTTGCGCTTATGAACTTTTTCCTTTTTATGTCAGCGTCCGCGTGAACAACTTCTTCTCCAAAACTACAAGGCCTAGAGACATGCTGTTTTTTTTAAAAGATACCTTATCTATCGAGGATGAAAAATTGTTCAAGGCATGCAAATCTGTCTGTTCATCTGTTTGCTAGAGAGATTACAAGTGTGAAAATTTCAACTTTTTATCACAATTTTCTCAGTGACTATTGCAGGGATTTCTCTCATATCTTGCATATATGTACTAGGCCAGAGGTAGATTCTCTTGTGTGAGTATGAGACCTGGATCTGTCTTACTTTTTTTAAAATAAATTTTTTTAATAATTTTTAATGCATTAAAATTCATGAAATCATGCACTAAATCACTTATAACTTCAAAAGTGTTGCATTTACAGCATTTTGTGAAAATATGTTGTTCAGCTACTTTTTTCATAGCTACAATATGGTGAGTAAGTTGGGTGTCTGTCTCAATAGGTAAGTGAGTAATAGCTACTTTTGGGCTTTTCAGTAACTTCCATTATGAGTAAAATCACTTGTAACTTAAAAACTATTGCATTTAGAGAATTTGGTATAAATATGTTATTCAGCTACTTTTGGGCCAGCTATAACATAGTGAAATTTCAGACCTGTAGCTCATGGCATAGCTGAGTAATAGCTACTTGTAGGTTATCACTGTTGAGTAAATCGCTTATAACTTGAAAACTATTGCATTTAGAGAATTTCGTATAAATATGTTATTCAGCTACTTTTGGGTCAGCTATAACATAGTAAAATTTCAGACCTGTAGCTCATGGCATAGCTGAGTAATAGCTACTTTTAGGTTATCACTGTTGAGTAAATCACTTATAACTTGAAAAGTGTTGCATTTAGAGCATTTTGTTAAAATATGTTATTCAGCTACTTTTTTCATAGCTACAATATGGTGAGTAAGTTGGGTGTCTGTCTCAATAGCTAAAAGGGTAATAGCTACTTTTGGGCTTTTCAGTAACTTCCATCATGAGTAAAATCACTTGTAACTTAAAAACTATTGCATTTAGAGAATTTCGTATAAATATGTTATTCAGCTACTTTTGGGCCAGCTATAACATAGTAAAATTTCAGACCTGTAGCTCATGGCATAGCTGAGTAATAGCTGCTTTTAGGTTATCACTGTTGAGTAAATCACTTATAACTTGAAAACTATTGCATTTAGAGTATTTTGTTTCAATATGTTATTCACCTATTCTGGGGTCAGCTATAACATAGTGAAGTTTCAGACCTGTGGCTCATTTCATAGCTGAGTAATAGCTACTTTGGAGTTCTCACTGTTGAGTAAATCAGTTATAATTGGAAAACTATTGCATTTACAGAAATTTGTGCAAATATGTTATTCAGCTACTTTTGGGTCAGCTATAACATAGTGAAATTATAGACCTATAGCTCATGGCACAACTGAGCAATAGCTATTCTCAGGTACTGACTGTTGAGTAAATCAGCTATAACTTGAAAAATATTGCATTTGGAGTATTTTGTTAAAATATATTGTTCACCTACTTTTGGGTCAGCTATAACATAGTGAAATTACAGACCTATAGCTCATGGCATATAGCGGAGCAATAGCTATTTTCAGGTTCTCACTATTGAGTAAATCAGTTGTAGCTTGAAAACTATTGCATTTACAGTAGTTTGCTTAAATATGTTGTTCACCTACTTTTGGGTTAGCTATAACATAGTAAAATTTCAGACATGTAGCTCATTGCATAGCTGAGTAATAGTTCCTTTGAGGTAAATCAGTTGTAACTTGAAAACTATTACATTTAGAGTAATTTGTTAAATATGTTATTCACAGAATTTTTGGTCAGCTATAACATAGTGACCTCTATGTCATGGCATAGCTGAGCAATAGCTACTTTCAGGTTCTCACTGTTGAGTAAATCATTGTATCCACTGGATAGCCGCAGTGTGTAGAGAGAGATTTCACCATTACTGCTCTGATGAAAAAAAATATTATAGCTAGCTTTCTTAAGTTTGCAGTATATATTAATAACCATAAAATGTTGTCTGGGAATATTTTTGGCCTCATTTTGAGAAACAAGATGGCCGCCACAGGTGTTTTTTGTCAGTCATGAAAAGTGCTTATATCTCCCTTATTATTGATCCTAGAGGTTTGGGATGATAAACCAACCTGTAGGAAATCATGGGGTGGGAATCTTTTGGTGTGGTCAGATTTGACCTTCAATGACCCCTCCTTCAAGGTCAAACAAGGATAGCCAAGCTTAAAAGTGCTTATAACTCGCTTATTATTGGTCCCAGAGGTTTGGGATGGTAAACAGACAGGAAATCATGGGCTGTGAATCTGTTGATATGGTCCGATTTGACCTTGGAACCCTCCTTCAAGGTCAAATGAGGATAGCGAAAATTGAAAGTGCCTACAACTCGCTTATTATTGGTGACAGAGATTTGGGATGGTAAACCATCCCATAGGAAATCATTGGCTCGGAATCTTTTGGTATGGTCAGATTTGACCTTTGGACCCCTCCTTCAAGGTCAAATGAGGACAGCCAAGCTTAAAAGTGCTTATAACTCATTTATAATTGGTCCCAGAGGTTTGGAATGGTAAACCATAGGAAATCATGGGCTGGGAATGTATTTGTGTGGTTAGATTTGACCTTGGACCCCTTCTTCAAGGTCGAACAAGGATATTGCATTTGTAGTATTTCTTTAAATATGTTTTAACCTATTTTTTACACTTAAACAATTACCTTGTTATTTTCCTTCATAATACCATTTACAGGGCACAACTTTTTTATCCTTTTCTTCTGTCAGCCTCGGAATTTCTTTCGAACTTGCTGTTCAGTTACCATTTACTGTATTTCTGTACAGCCCTTTTCCTGATAATTATTCTGTCCTCTAATCACCTTCACAAATCAAAAACACTCAGTCAGCTGACACAGTGCCCGTTCACAGGCACTCTCCTCTTGTTTTTGTATGTTACCATTTTGAAAAATAATTTTATATTTTAAATTTTTACCTTTTTTGTATTTTGAAGTTTAAAAAAATTACTATTTGCATTTATGCTTTTTTATACTTTGCAATTTTGAAAAATGACCTTTTGTGACTTTAAAATTTACCCTTTTTGTATTTTACAATTTAGAATAAATAAGTTTTGCATTTTAAACTTTTCAATTGTTTTGTATTTTGAAAATAAAACTTTTTGCATTTTATATTTTTAGATTTTACAATTTTGAAAATTTACTGTTTTTTTCGTATTTTGCAATTTTAAAAGAAATAACTTCTTACAACTTTGAATTTTTCAATTTTTAGATTTTACAATTTAGAAAAATAATTTCTGCATTTGAACTTTTCATTTGGTTTGTTTGTATTTTGCAATTTAAAAAAAAAACAAATAAAAAATTATATACAGTTGAACTGTTTAACGGATTGTGTGGCACAAAGTTTTCAATCATAGTAGCATCAGCGGACTGGGAATATCCTGTGCACATTATATAATAAATGCTTACAATGTAGTTGTTCAACCATCATACCTTTATCATTTGAATCAAGTTATACTTTTTGTATTGCTGGTGCCTATAAATCTAGTAAAACCGGTGGGGTATATCGTTATTAAAATACAAAGATGTTAACAGAACTGATTGAAAATGATTTATTGAAAGTGTTTATCAGCCATTATGTGAAAAAATGAGTGAATGCATAATAAATTTTTTATTTAACAAAGGTCTGCCCACTAAATTAGACAGTTTGCAGAAGGGTGTAAACATGACCTGGCTCTTCTCGATGACCATATGGATGATGTGGTTAGAAAAACAGAAATGTAAAACCAATTTACGCAAGGTGTGCATTACTTAAGCTTAAGCATGATATTTATTACACACAACTCTTTTCAGTAGGGTAAGTTTTGTTGGACTATTTTATTGAACATGCATTACTTGGTGTTCAATATCAAATTTAAGGGTTTCCAATGGTTACAAATAAATTCACAAGAAGTTCACAAGAAACAAAGTTATAAAAAACAATTTTCCCCCAAAAAAGTAAAGTTACAAAAAGTTGCAAAACAAAGAACAAAGAAGTTACCAAAAAGAGGTTACAAAAATACAAAAGAGTTACCAAAAAGAATAACAAAACTATTACAAAATAGCTGCCAAAAAGTTGCACAAGAACAATAATCAAAAATTAAAAAAAAAAAAAATTTGCCAAAAAGTTGCACAAAATAAATAGTGTGTGTGTGTGTAAAGGAAAAGGTTCAAAAGTTTATGGAAATCTGCTATATTGGATTTTTCTGAAGGTTTTGCAGCAGATACCGGATTCAAAAAGACAGTATGTAAAGGATAAATTATCAGGGATCATTTTGGAGGTAACTTTAGTTTGAAAAATAATGAGGTTTTTTTAAAATATGGATGAAAACTTTTCAAAAGTTATGGTTCAATATGGTCAGTTTAATTGAATGACAAGCCAAGCATGAAAAAGAACAAGTCTCTGAAGGGTTGTGTTTAGCAATTGGTATTGAACTGATTTGCAAACTGGAATGTAAATTAAATGACCTCTTAGAATAAACCTTGTGTTGAGTGCAATTATATTGGAAAAGCTGAAAGCCAATAAACCTTTTCAAGCCTGTGTTTTGACTGAAAGCCCATAAAACATTTAAAGTGTGCAAGGTGTATAAGTTGACACACATTGTGTGACAAGTGAATGGTGTACTTAATAGGACCTTCCAAAAAGGTGTCCTAAAACACAGGTTGTGAACTCTGTGCACTTAACAGTATTTGATACAGCCTCAAACTTGTGTACTGGAAGCCTAAATAAAAACATTACTGAGTGCAAGGTGTATGAATCGGGATAATTTGTATAACAAAAAAAAGCATCACTTCAAAACAAATTTTATGAACCCTGTCTACTAAAGCAATTTTCAAAATAACAAATACAATTTGAAACCTGTGAACTTCTGTGGATAAACTAAAAATGGAAACACCAAGGAGTAAGAGACGATTTTTAGAATTGTCTTTCTCACCAGATGGAAAGGCAGCTATGGATACATCAGGGTTGAGAGATATCATGAGTGACATACTGGATGAAAAGCTTGAAAAACATTTGAAACCAATTAAGGATGAATTAGCTGAATTTAAGAGTAAGTCGGAAAGAAAACAGACAGAAAATTCCCAAGCAATCTCATCTCTTAAAAAGGAAGTGAATGACGTCAAATCTGAAAATACACTCTTAAAACAGCAACTCTTGAAACTCGAGGGATTTCAAAGGAAAAACAACCTCAGAATTGTTGGTCTTAGGGAAAATAGAGGGGAGAACATTGAAATTGCAGTTATTTCCATGTTCAATGAAATTCTGCAGAGATCTCAGCACTTTGATGAGAAAACACTGGAACGTGTCCACCGTCTTGGTGCCTTTAGCAAACATAGAAGGAGGGATGTCTTGGCTAGGTTTGCCAACTTCAAGGACAAGTTAACTGTCCTGGAAATGAAAGATAGATTAAAGGAAAAGCATGGTATTTTGCTCTTTGATGATCTGCCTCTCGACATTCAAAGAAGACATCAAAAACTACATCCTGTTTTTAAAGCTTTGAGATTTGTGAAAGAAAACACCCAAGGAAATGGTCCGGTCACTTCTGTGAAACTAAAAGATGGCTCTCTTGTCCTCAATGGCAGGACTTATGGAGTAGAAAATCTCAAAGAACTTCCTCCTGACGTAGCCTTAGATAAGTTGTTCACTGTGACCCAAGATGATACAACTGCTTTCTTCAGATGTTACAGTCCATTATCCAATCACTACAGTTGTCACTTTGAAGTGAATGGGGAAAACTATTCCAGTATGGAAAAGTTTATCATGATGCAGAAAGCCCACTTGTTTGGTGACGACCAATCCGTAGAACAGATGAGGATGGAGGATGACCCTGTTGCACTGAAGAGACTCGGTAAGACTGTAAAAGACTTTGAACCTAAAAAATGGAATAGGGAGATTGACAACATACTTGCCACAGGGCTACAGGCCAAATTCACCCAAAGTGATGTCTTGTGTGACTTTCTGAAAAATACTGGCAAAACTGTACTAGTTGAGGCCAACCCCAATGACAAGAAGTTTGCAGTGGGTAAATCGCTCTTTTCCAAAGACATTTGGGACTCATCCAAATGGAATGGCGAAAACAAACTGGGTAAGGCCCTCATGAAGATCAGAGAAGCTCTCAGTGAAGTAGACCAGAACTCGTTCAACTCTTTAGAACTTTCATAAAATTTCCAAGACGCTAGTTTTATGGTAGATTTTGAAGTTGCTTTTTTCAATGCTGATTATTACACTTGGATTTATGAACATTGTAATCACATTAGTTTTAAGGTAGTAATGAAATACAACTTAAATACTATCACTGTGTTGCTATGGTACAGATTTAACATTCTATTTCTCAGTATGCAATATTTGTGATGAAACAGATTGAATTTTGCTTGACAGAATTTGTTTTAAATTTATATAAAATTGTTCTTTGAGGCACATAAGTTGTTTTCTTTATGCTGCTTAATACACTTGGATTGGTGAACTTAATCTCAAATTAGTTTGTGAATTAGTTTGCTTAGATTGGTTGTATTGTTCTAACGCTATTTAATACATATGGGTTTGTGAGCTTAGAAATCACTTTTGCTTTAAGCCAGTACTGAAATGCAACTTGAATAATATAGCTTAGAAATTACTTTTGCTTTAAGCCAGTATTGAAATGTAACTTGAATACTACTACTGTGTTGCTGTTGCACAGATTTAACATTATCTTTCACAGTATAAAATATTTTTATGAGACAGATTGAATTTAAATTACTCTTTGTGGCAGATAAGCTGTGTATTTATGCTGCTTAATACACTTGGAGTTGCGAACTTAAAATATTAGAAAAGCTGTCTACTTACTTTGGGTAGATTTGATGGTTTTGTTTAAGGCTAATTAATATATATATATGGGTTAGTGAGCTCAGTGTGTACATCTGTTTTAAGCTAGTATTGTAATATAACTTAAATACTACTACCATGTTGCCATGGCACATATTTAGCATTCTTTCTCAGAGCCTACAAAATTTCCTATGAGATTGAATTCCTTTTATGTAACTATTTTGTGTGGTAGATAAATTGTGTTCTGTTCTGGCAGATCAAACTTGGATTTTGTTTAAAGCTGATTATTACATATGGTTTATGACCTTAGTAACTTAACATTAGTTTTAACCTGGTATTTGTAATATAATTTAAATACTACTAATGTATTGCTACGGAACAGGTTTAGCATTACGTTTGAGGGTATGCTTAATTTGTTACGAGACAGAATAAACATTCTTTTTCAGAATATATAAAATTTCTTGTGAGACAGATTAAATTTTTCTTGTTTAAAATTATGCAAACTATTCCTTGTGGTAGATAAACTGTGTTCTGTTCTGGCAGATCAAACTTGGATATTGTTTAAAGCTGATTATTACATATGGTTTATGACCTTAGTAACTTAACATTAGTTTTAACCTGGTATTTGTAATATAATTTAAATACTACTAATATAATTTAAATACTACTAATGTATTGCTACAGAACAGATTTAGCATTACGTTTGAGGGTATGCTTAATTTGTTACGAGACAGAATAAACATTCTTTTTCAGAATATATAAAATTTCTTGTGAGACAGATTAAATTTTTCTTGTTTAAAATTATGCAAACTATTCTTTGTGGTAGATAAACTGTGTTCTGTTCTGGCAAATAACTTGGGGTTTTGTTCTAAAGCTGATTAATACATATGGTTTATGACCTTAGTAATTACATTAGTTGTAAGCTAGTATTGTAATATATAAAATATATACTACTAATGTGTTGCTATGGAACATATTTAACATTCTGTTCCTGGGTATGTTTGATTTGCTACGAGACAGTTTTTTGTTTCATTAAATATATGTAAAAACTGTTCTTTACCATGTTTTAAGCACACTCAAGAACTGGTTCAAGAAATAATTGTAGTTGATAAACAGGATATCAAATTTTATTGTTAAAATATAAGTATATGTATTTTTGCTTTTTGAGTGCATAGTATCAACATAACAGAACTATTTGGGAATTGTTTGTTAATATAAATAAAACATCAGTATAAATTACTTGTATTGCTATGATATATTTTAGCTTATAAGTACCAAAATTTTGAATGACACCTCACTTATATTACATTAGTATTTGGAGCTTTATAATTGATTTGTTGGATCTAACACCAAATATATAATTTTACTAAACCAACATAGGCTATGTAGGTAAAAAGTTTGACTCTTAATAGTAAATGATTATTAATTTTCCTTTTTGCACTCTTTCTAATTGTTCAAGATAATTAATGTTAAATTTGTTACCTCCGAATGATCATTATATATATATTTTTTTTGGTCTTTCTTTATTATTTCTGCACTACTACTTACAATTTTTATATGTGTTTTATTTTTTCTGTGTATCCTCTGTATATACATGTAGTTGATTTTGTGAAATATTTGGGAAGGATAACAGTGGCTCCTATGATGGTATTTCTCTCACTTGATTTTAACATGTATAGAAAATGGAAAGCTGAAAGGGTTGATATTGTGGTTTGCTTCATAGCCAGCACATATTTAAGGAAAATCCTTTCTTCAATAATGTTTTTGGAGTCCTGCATGTAAATGAACACTTCTTTTTAAAAGAATACAGTAAACATGAAAAATGAAACAAAGACACTGCCAGACAAAATCACAAAACAAACTCTCGTGGGGTAATAATCCTTCTGAATAATAATTTTGAATATAGCATTTTAGACTCTTTCCAAGACGGTGAGGGTAACATCCTTCAGTTATTGATAAACTTTGGTACATTCAAGCTTATTGGGAAGGATAACAGTGGCTCCTATGATGGTATTTCTCTCACTTGATTTTAACATGTATAGAAAATGGAAAGCTGAAAGGGTTGATATTGTGGTTTGCTTCATAGCCAGCACATATTTAAGGAAAATCCTTTCTTCAATAATGTTTTTGGAGTCCTGCATGTAAATGAACACTTCTTTTTAAAAGAATACAGTAAACATGAAAAATGAAACAAAGACACTGCCAGACAAAATCAAAAAACAAACTCTCGTGGGGTAATAATCCTTCTGAATAATAATTTTGAATATAGCATTTTAGACTCTTTCCAAGACGGTGAGGGTAACATCCTTCAGTTATTGATAAACTTTGGTACATTCAAGCTTAATTTGATTAATATTTATGCTCCAAACAAAGACAATCCAAATTTCTTTTCAAAAATTGTAGAGTTAGCCCAGAATGAGAATGCAGACCATGTGATGATATGTGGTGATTATAACTTAGTTTTAAACCCATCGATTGATTGTCAAAATTATACAAGTATTAATAACCCACAAGCGAGACAAAAGGTTCTTCAGATGATAAATGATCTAGATTTAATCGACTCATTTCGATATTTGAACAAGAATGTCAAACGATTTTCATGGAGAAAAAAAAATCCATTGAAACAAGGTAGACTTGATTACTTTCTTACTTCAAATACAATGCTAGATATGGTTGATTCATGTGACATTAAGCCAAGTTATCGGTCAGACCATTCGATAATCGAAATTAATATATGTATCAGTAGTTTTGTAATTGGTCGTGGGACATGGAAAATGAATAATAGTTTACTGAAAAATGAAGATTATCTGGCTTTAATAAATAGATTAATTGATGAGGAAAAAGAAAAATATTGTATACCAGTGTATAATGTTGACTATATTAAAGAAAAATTTAAAGATCTTACTTTTTCAATCGATGATGACTTATTTCTGGAAATGTTATTTTTGAAATTTCGAGGTGAAACTATAAAATTTGCAACTTTTTTGAAAAAGCAACAAATGTCGCAGGAAAAGAAACTGTTACAAGATATCATTAATCTTGAAACAACGATGCTTGGCAATTCTAATTTTGCCTTATTAGAGGACAAAAAATTTGAACTTGAAAACTTAAGGAAAGAAAAAGTTAGAGGTCACATAACTCGTACAAGGTTACAGTGGTTAAACGAGGGTGAAAAACCTACCTCATTTTTCTGTAAATTGGAAAAGGAACATTGTGCAGAAAAGACAATGAAAAAACTTGAAACAAATTCTGGAACTGTTGTTACTGGTCAAAAGCACATTTTGAAAGAGATACAAAATTTCTATTGTAAGTTATTTAAATCAAAGGATTGTAATGTTGAAACTCACAACCAAAAGGAAGAAATTAAACGAGCAAATGTAAAATGCATTCCAAAAGTTCAACTGGGCCAACCAATATCAGTAACAGAACTTGGTAGTGCCCTAAAGAAAATGAAAAATAGTAAATCACCCGGTATAGATGGAATTTCAGTAGACTTCCTCAAAGTTTTTTGGGGAAAACTAAAATTTTTTATCACAAACGCCATAAATAGTTGTTATTCAAAGGGAATTATGAGTACCTCCATGAGACAAGCTATTATTACATGTATACCCAAGGGTGATAAAGATCGAAAGTTTATAAAAAATTGGCGTCCAATATCACTTTTGACTGTTATCTACAAATTAGCATCTTCAGTAATTGCGGAGAGGATAAAGCCATTTTTAAATGCTATCATTAGTGAACCTCAATCTGGTTTCATACCTGGTAGATGTATTGGCGATTGTACTCGATTGATATACGACTTAATGTTTTACACTGAAAAACACCATATTCCGGGTTTACTGATGCAAATTGATTTCGAGAAAGCCTTCGATTCTGTATCATGGAAATTCTTGTATAATGTATTGGAGTCTTTCGGTTTTGATGATAATTTTATCAAATGGGTGAAATTATTCAACACTGATATTAAAGCTTATGTTACTCAATGTGGGTTTTTATCTGATCCTATTCTAATTGAGCGCGGATGTAGACAGGGGGACCCTCTTTCGCCGTACCTGTTTATACTTGTAGCAGAAGTGTTATGCTCTTTAATCAGCAGATCCCCAAATGTGATAGGTTTATCAATTGGCAACACTGTGTTTAAGCTTACACAGTTTGCAGACGACACTACTTTGATTTTGGATGGCAGTGCAAACTCTTTGCAAGCAGCATTGAATATATTAGAGATATTTGGCGACATTTCAGGACTAAAAATAAACACGGAAAAGACAAAGCTAATCTGGATAGGAAGTGAGATATCTTCAACACAAAAGCTAAAAGTTTCACACAAACTGCAGTGGGGTGAAAACATTTTTAATTTATTGGGAATTAATTTCTCAAATGATTTGAACATGTTACCAATTTTGAATTATCAGAATGCAATAAGTAAGGCAAAAAAAATTATCAATTCCTGGAAATATAGATACTTAACTCCCTTTGGGAAAATTACAGTAATCAAAACTTTGATTCTCTCTGTCTTCACCCACTTATTTATGACAATTCCAACTCCAATAGGTATATTGAATGAAATAAATAAATTGTTGTTTAACTTTGTCTGGGATGGCAAGCCAGATAAAATTGGTAGAGACAGACTTTGCACTTCCCGGTTAAGCGGAGGACTGAATATGACTAATATATACAATTTTGAAAAGTCAATGAAAACAAGATGGCTTAAACAAATGCTTATTTCAAATCATAAAAGTTGGCTTGACCTGCTTCAGAATGATATCAATTTGACCTTCTTTTCATCCTTAGGAAGCCAATGGTGCCTTTCTGTGATATACAAACTAAATCCGTTTTGGAAAACAGTATTTACATACTTTAATAAATTTAGTCAAAATGTAATGTACAAAACAAATCTTGATATTTTAAGTACAAATCTATGGTTAAATAAACCATTAGGAACAGAAAATATATATTTTGTAGACTGGTTTAAAAATGGGATACATGTTATTGGGGACATTGTAAAATCAGATGGTCATCTTCTAACACTAGATGAAATAAAGAACAGATTTGGGTTTAAACCAAATTTTTTGAATTATTTTACTATGAGAAGTCTTTTGAAGAAATTTATTGAACAAAACTCTTTCGGTAACAATTTTGAGTTTCACAGACCATATATACCTTTGAATATTAGACTCTTAGTAGGCCACCAAGCTGGAAGTAAAAATATCTACAAAGTCTTTCAACAGAGTTGTGGCATTGTTCCAAATAATGAATTAAAATGGAACCAGTCTTTAGACTGTAATGTTATCCCATGGAGGCCATTGTATAAGAGTTGTTTTTATTCAATATTAGACAACCATTATGCATGGTTCCAATACCGCATCTTACACAGAATCCTTGGCGTTCAAGATCTGTTGTTTAAAATAAAGATATCGGATACAAACAAATGTAGACTGTGTGGAGAACAAAAGGAAACAATTATTCATCTTTTCACCGAGTGCAGAAAGTCAGTCGTTTTATGGGAAAATCTTCTATCTTGGATACATTCTAATGTTACTATTAGAATTGAATTGAATAAAGCTGATAAAATTTTGGGCTATGTGCAACCAGATTCAAATTTTTGGTCATTAAACTTAATACTCACAGTTACAAGGTACTATATTTTCACTTGCGCAAAGGCAACTCGCCAATTGAATATTTACCACTTGCAAAGTGTAATTAAACAGAAATATCTTGAACAAGAAACTCTATCAAAGCTAAGTAATAAAAATGATTTTTTTGAAAAAAATTGGTCTGTTTGGAAAAATATATTTATAAATATATAACTTAACCTTATCTTTAGCTTGTCTATTTTCCATATATCACTAGAATTAACGAAACACAGATCATGCAGGTGCTATACTGAACTGAATCATATATCAACAGTTTCATCCAAAATCAATGCTGAAGAGAGACATACATTTATCTTTGGGGCCTTTGTTGACTTACCTACCCAAACCATAAATCAGTGGAGTAAAGAAACTTTGAACACTATGAATTGAGTTGTTATTGTTAAAGAATAGATGTATCTTTAATATGTTTCCTTATGTAACTATTATACGCACATATACATGTTGTATACCCAAAAAGATCAATAAAAAAAAAAAAAAAAAAAAAAAAAAAAAAAAAAAAAAAAAAGTTGCACAAAATAAGATAACCAAAAAATTATACACAATAAAAGTTAACCAAAAAATGTACATAATAAAAGTTTACTGAAAAAAAGTTACAAAAAAAAGCTATAAAATTTTATCTCCCAAAATATTACAAGAAAAGCTACAAAAAAAATTTTCCAACAAATATGCATTTAATATTTCTAGTAATGTTGCAACTTATACAGACTCTAGCAAAATTCTGCTTAAAGTTTAATTGAAAATTACATGGCCATATGGAAGTTATCGTTGGGTTGAATTATTCCAACAAGGCTTTCTTTGATGTGCTTCTGGATGGCACAAACTAGCAGATAGGGACTGTTTTACAAAATCGATTGTTTTACAACAATACTGCTGTCGCCATGGATGAACAGGACTGGTAGTAATATAGGCCATTAAGACTGACAGTTCCACACTTAAAATAGCAAAATAACAGTTTTGGATGGACTATTAAGAATGGATATTTGTCAGTAGAATGGTTAGTGGTGAAGTCACCTGGAAGTCTGATAACAAGACCTATGACATTTAACTTGGAACTACAAATTGGGTATTGGGGATATCTACTGATAGTCTGTACCAAATAATTTGGTCCCAGTAAAGTTTACAGTGGTAGTTAGACAAAAATGATTTTAATTTTTATCACTATAATGTGCACAGGATATTCCCAGTCCACTGATGCTACTATGATTGAAAATCTAAGTAAAGATTATCACCCACCCTGCTGAAAATTGATAGGAATTATTCAGACTTCCAGGAGTTGAGTATGAACCAGAAAAATGTCAGGCTCTAGATATCAGGTAAAATGGTCTTATTTCATTGTGTATAAATTGGGAAAGATTGTAATCACTAGCATTAAAAATAAAAAGATGATAAATTATATAAATCCAACCCTTTTGGAAATAGAAATTCTGGGCATGAAGATCAAATATTTGAAGTGTACAAGATGGACAAGGTTAAAAAAAATTCGCATATATTATTGCGTTATGTTGAATGTTTACCGTATAAACAAAGTTACTAAAATTTTAATGAGTGTACTGAAGCAGGTCAATGATTTCTGGTCAATCTGCATTTGGAAATAAATTGATCAGTGTCAAAATTTTGAAAAAATGGAGAGATTGTATCTTCCTGGCAACAATGAGTGAAGGTTAGATTTCCTTTATGATACCCCTGTGAGTGTATAATAAGATTCTTAGAGAAATCTGGGGACCAGGAAAGTCTTAGTATTTAAAATCACACAATCGATAAATACTCAATTTTATTCTTAGGTGCATAAGATTCTTTTACGCACATATAAGATTCACTTTATATACATACAAGATTGATTTGACATACATATAATGGATACATTTGATTGATATCATTATGTTTCAGATTATGCATACAGAGGCAGTTTACTTTAAATATAAAATTACAGTTCTTGAAATAAATTCATCTCGGCAACTGTTTTTCTTCAATATTTTTTTTCATATCGTGATCCATCACAGACAGGCCATGAATGTTGTACTTCAATCCAAAAAGATTCTGTAGTTTAGTCAGCTCATCCAAGACATTGCACAATTTTACCGCATTTTTTTCATAGTAAGCCTCAATAATATTATTTTAAGGGTCTAAACAGGAATGGTCAGTTTGCCTTGGTCTATCATACTGACAACATTAGCAATCTTTGGTACATTGTGGTATACTGGCTTTGGTTTTGTAAGCTAAAAACTGCAGTACCAATATATTCCTGTCTGGGGATAGTAAATTCATAGTCACGATGGTAAAGTCCCATGTCTCTTGTTCAGCAAATTTCTCAGCAATTTCTCTGTAGAACCATTTAGGCAACATCCTTACATGTACATTGTCTTGCTTTCTTAAGTTGTACACTGTCTTAAATTTTGTTCCATGATGATCTGATTTGCCTTGTAGAATAACTTTCATCAGCTGAGGCCGTTCTTCTGGTGAAATATTTATTCTCATGGTAAACTTCTTGAATGAAATCACAATGGGGTCTTTGTGTATGTCCACAAACATTGAAATGCCCTGATTCAGTTTACACTACATGGGTATTGAACATTCAACTGTAGCATCAAATTCTTCCTTGAGATTCCTAAGATATTTTAACACTCGGTTGGAAAAACAAATCCACATTTTTCCCTTTCTGATTCTCATAAACTGAGATTTGTCAAATTTACTTTTTTAAGAGTTACTACAAAATACTGTTATCAGACATTTTGGTTTCTTATTTCATATCAATTAAGCTTGAAGGACACTTTTTACAAAAAATATATATAAGGACAGAACACAAAAGAAAATATACCTTAAATTTTATTGGTGTCAGTATACAAGAAAGTTGTACCATTGGCATGACTATAAAAATGGAAAATCTCATTTGTGTGACAATATTTCTTCACTTTGCTTTTTTTACAAAATTAGAGAAGTGAAAAATTATGCTGATAAATCATTTAAAAGTAATAGGTCATGTGACTCAGGTAATGTTTTGCAATTTATCAAAATTATAAACACTGATCTTAATAAAATCTACAAGACCCATCATATTTAAACCAAATACACCACTCAATTGTACAAACTGCAAGGTCAATAACAAACACACAGGCAAGAATGTCAGGTTAAATAGGATTAAACTATTATATGATGTAAACAAACAAATACCAGTAATCTGATTGAGACACTCAACTGAGTTGATCACTCAAAGCAAACACATCACCTCCAATATCAGTGGAGAACAGAAGGAATTGCAATTAGTGAAAACAAGTGGCCCCTCTTTAAACACATGTCAACAATTTAAAAAAACTGGCATGCCAATCCCTCCCCACACAGGTCTTAGAAATCCCACCCTAATTGATGTTTTCAAATTGGTTCAGAGCTATAGGCATTAATGTGCTGAGATACATGTTTACTGTCTTTTTGATATTTGCATCCAGTGTAAAAATATGAACATTTTGATACTAAACATGACTATAACTTCATTTGGTATACGACTAGAACTTACTATATTCTGGAGTGAATCTTTATGGAACAAAAGATATTTTATTATTTTGGTTAAAAAATAATAATTAAATAACGATATTAAAGACACACACTCTCTAGTGATATATATTTAATTATGGCCAAATTGTTCATAAAAAGAGCTTTAATTTGGTATGTAATTTACCAAAATCCACACATAAATAAGAAAGTTATGTCCAAAATGTAGACTTCTTGTTTTATTAACAATATCGGCATGGAGTATAAATGGAGAGCATTGGACCTCTTTTAAATGCTAAAACTGATGAGAGATTTCCAAGATAAAATAGTTGTGACCGTATGTGGCCGGGATTTTTTCTGTGATAATTTTCTGTGACCATATTTTATGTCACACATATGTATATTAAAATATCTGTGACAATAAAAACCCATGAGTAATTCTGTGAATAGAATTGTCTCCCTCTTCTGACATACCTGTGACCATAAATACCTGTCCCTTTCGTGGCAATATCTGTAACCATAAATACCCACAAGTATCAAGAAGATTCTAATTGGTAATAATCTGACTATAATGACCAAATATGGCTGTGACAATAATCTCCATTGACAAGGCTGTGTTCAACCACCGTGACACTAATTACTTTGTGACTGGTCTGTGACAATCCTCCATGTGACCATAACTTCTGGAACCATAATTTGAGTGACAATATCTCTCCTTATACTGTGGTTTAAACTACTGGCCTGAAAACTTTCCTAAATTTGTTGAAATAGACTGTGGCTATAAATAGAAACTGTGACTTTAAACTGTGACTATACACTTCAAACAGAAATCATCTGTGTGACCATAATTTACTATCATTAGAAATGAATCAAGTCCGTGAATGTTTTTCTTGTGACTCCTTTCATGTGACTATAATTACTCCAATCTCTCTGTGACCGTAATTATCTAATTTGTGTGACTATAAACTTGTGTGACTGTGTTTGGTGTGTGACCATAACCTGTGGGACCATAATTTATGTGACTATATCCCTCCATATAGTAGTAGTCTGAGGTACTATTTGGATCGAACCAAAGACCTGAGAGGGTCTCAGTCCCTACTGTTTATTTCCTTTAAGAAAGGACATACCTCAGACATCAGACATACTACTCTATCTTCTTGGTTAAAACATTCTATCCTAATTGGTTACAAACAAGCAGATCAACAGTCCTTGTACATGGTCCAAGTTAAAGCGCATGACATTAGGGCCTGTGCAGCCTCTGAGATGTTTTACGTTGGGGTTTCGGTGGACCAAATAATGCAAGCTTTTGCAACACATTTACAAATTTTACCTAAAAGACCTTACTTGGTCAGATAACAACAAGAATATGTATCTGGGTCCAGTAGCATGGGTACGAGACAACCATTTATGACACATATTCTTAACTTCCAACATTTTATTTTATGCTTTTTTCAAAATACCAGTTTTTGCATTAGTTTCAATACCCAAACAAGTTATTCGTTCACTAGGTTCTTCAATTTTCTTGTCATTAATGGGTCACCCAACCTTTTGATGCAAATTTGTAAGAGTTTGAAAAGCAATGTAATCATCCAGATAGTTTATAACCCAGATGTTGAGCAAATGCAAATGATGAGTAATGACGTTGGTGAACATCTGGCATGCTGTGGCCCCTGTAAGAAAACCAAACGGAAGTCCTACGTCGACATAACATTTACCTTACCACTGTAAACCTAATAGTGGATAATCAAAAGGATTAATTTGAAGATTTCGAAATGCCCTTTCAAGGTCAATTTTAAAGAGTAATGCCTGTGGACCAAGTGTTCTAATCTGACCAACCACATCATCTATTGTGGGATATTTTAAAGTAAATGGTATACCATCATACATATCTGAAGAAACCCAACTGTTAACACTCTGACTAAGTGGCCATGACAAGTCAATAATTACTCTTACAACCCCATCAGGCTTGCCCCTAGCCATGAGGAGAGATATATTCAATTTTTTTAAAAATATTTCTTCTAAGGGACCAACCATGGCTTGTTTATGAACTTCTGTAGCAAAATATTTATCAACACCCTCTGGTCTCTGAAGAACAGATGGGTGATTATCAACCATCATGTTAAACTGAAAAATATCATAGTCCACATTAAACGTAACCCAAATTGCAAATATTCTCGCAATATCTTGAGGTCGTAGTTATTGAGTAAATAACATCATTCTAGTATATTCAGGCCCGAAGGGACTTGTATTCTCGCCCCTTTATAATTAGGTACAAGAAACGCAGCCACTTTACTATGCATATCGTATAACCATTTACCAGAATTTTCAAATGTACATGGTGTCATTTTGTCACTAATTGGAATATGTGCTATGCTAAATGAAAAAAAAAAAACTTTTTACCCCTATAACCTTTACTCCTATATTTCACAATGTTATTCTGGTTGTGTGCATATTCAACAATACTTCTTGTAATACTACCTTGTGTATTCTCATCTGTGTCAGTTTCAACTGACCCCATTATATTCTTGCACTGAACTATGGCAGATATATTAGCCTCAATACAACTGTCATTTTTTTCAACTATTTGTATAATGTTGCCATTAACACAAGTAAAATCTACTCCTTGATTACGACATATATTCATTTGTTCATTAAATTGCAAGAATATCAGGCTGTCTGTAAAAGTTTCAATGTGACCAGCCATATATTGATCACAATAGTTTATTATCGACGCTCCACACCTTCCTAATGTTTCAAGCAAGTGAGACACATTTTGGTATTTACTTGACTATTCTATATTTCCATCCTTGACCCCGCCTCATGTGGTGAGATAACCCCATATGTTGTAGCTTTCTATAAGAGTGTTGACATTAAGCTGTGAAAAGCTATAGTTTAAGTCAAAACTTTTATTATATTATCCTCAATATTTACAGCCCTTTCATACACGAAGCTGCCAGTGTATTTGACAATATAAAACCAACTGATTCCACCTTCAGGGTCAGCAACAGAACATGGACTGTCAAATTTCTCGACACTAGAAACCTGGGGCCAGATTCACAAACAATACTTAGATAAGGTGACCTTAGATCTAAGTAAGGGAAGGTTTTTCACTTGACTAAGTTTTTCTTAGAATTGGTATTCACGAAACAATACTTAGATAAGGTCACCTTAGATTTTAAGTAAGCAAAAAACCTTTCCTAACTCTTTAGTTATGGTTGAGCCAGTGAATCTGATTGGCTGAGAGGTATATGGAAAATTTTGGTCTATACATTTGATTGTTTATGATAATGACCCTCTTCAAAGAATATTAGTCACAGCTTATTAAAGTGAGATTTTTAATTATTTTAGCTGATGAGCTTGGAGAGTAAAATTAATTCCTGGTGAAAATTTTAATCTGTTCTTTTCAAGTAGAATCTAGCCATTAGTGGAAATTATTTCTGAAGAATTAGTTAAAACTTCTTACTAATATTTTCACTTATACACTAACCACATGGATAAATAAACCTCTCCATCCAAAAACAACACTATTATTGCCCAATGTTTACAAACTAAATCATGTAATATCAACATCCTGTCCTCCCAAGGTAGCTTTCAACTTAATTTAAAATCTAAGTACGGGTTTTAAGGTCACCTTACAGTTAGGAACATTCGTGAATAAGGTTTCATAATTTTTTACTTGAAATCTAAGTAATACTTAAAATCTAAGTCAGCAATGGCCTAAGTAACGTTCATGAATCTGGCCCCAGATTTATACTAACCGCCACTCGGCAACTATTATGTTTGTGCACTTTTGGAACAAAATTTGTATTTGTATACACCTGAAACAAAACTGGCACAACTGTTACTTACATTATTCTCAATATTTGCCACCCTTTCATACACATAACTGCCAGTGTATTTTGACATTATAAAACTGCAATGGCCCCACCCTCAAGGTCAGTAACAGGTCATGGACTATCACATTTCTCGACACTAAAAACCTGATCTAGACTACCTGCCACTTGGCAACTATTATGTTTGTGCACTCTTGTAGCCATTGGATTTAATCTATATTCAACCTGACCTTTTTTATTGAGATCTGATAAATTGTTGTTATAGATCTTAAATAGACGATTAGTTAAATCACAATTTTTACCAACATTCAAGCAACCATATCTACTGTTTTTTGCTGTTACCATAAGTACGTGGGTTGCATCTATTTCAATCTTTCTGTTCTTTGTGTTTAACGTGCTCATTTTTTACATTTGACCCATTATTTTTTATTCTCAGACATTTACTCATAGCATGTTCAAACTTTCAACCAGTTTCTCATAGGCAATATTAGTAAATGTGTTGATAGACTGTATTCTTGAGGACATGGTGACTTTAAAATCTACAACTACCTTTGTTGAAATGAATACAAGGTTGAATCCTATCTTGGGGGGTAGCCTTAGTTTTGTAACCTTGAACCAACCTCTGAGTATTTCTGTTTTTACCCCACAGCCCCTAAGGGCTGTCGGGTATTGTTTTCATCCATGGTGTCCAGATGGGCGGGCAGGCGCGTGGCAAGAAAAAGTTTGTCCGGCTTATATCTCGAAAAGCGTAAGGTGTAGGAAGTTGATACTTGGATATTGGTTAGGGGGTGTAGGTGTGCAACATCATGATGTGACCTTGATTTGACCTTGCCGTAGTGACCTGGCCCTATAATTTTGTCCGGGGTATATCTCGGAAACCCTAAGGTGTAGGAAGTGATACTTGGTAGGGACATTGGCTAGGGTGAGATGTAAAATGTCATGGTGTGACCTTGATTTGACCTTTAACCTTGCCGTAGTGACCTTGACCTATAATGCCTTGTCTGGGCTATATTTCGGAAACCATAAGGTGTATGAAGTTGATATTTCGTAGGGACATTAGTCGGGGGTTATAGGTGTGCAACATCATGGTGTGACCTGGATTTGACCTTCAATCGTGCATATCTGATGCTATTTTATCTCTCTACGGGGATATCTGATGCTATTTTATCTCTCTTATATCTCTCTTATATTTTTTTACTCGAATCTTGGTTGTTGCACCATTGGGTGTCTTTTGATGTAGATTAAGCACTGTTAAAGTCATATTAGAATTCATTAACCATTTTACTTTTGCAACTTCCTATTGTAACAGATGGTATTGCATCAGGTGAGCCACAGGTTTTGCCCCAACTCCACATAAGAGCATGTATTGCCACATCTGTATTTATGGGTAATATTCAAAACATTCAAACCATACAAATGAATATCAATATGGGAGAAGTCTTCTTAATTTTTAGTTTACTGAATTGTCTTCTTTTAATACTTTATCTTTACGTCCACTTTCTTTCTCTTAGATGTTATTTTCTCTACTCAAACATTATTTGGGGACTGACACTGCTCTGAAAGTATCCCAATCTGTGTACTGTTTCACTACCTCTATATCTCATGGTGTTGAAAACTATTTCCACATGCTGTGGGGTACGGGCATCTCTGATGCTATTTTTGACTTGTTCTACTAGATTCAACTGTTCCCAATTAATCTTACCCTTCTCCATATCCTGGAGTACAACAGTATGTGCTTTCCTAGCTGTATTCAATGACAACTCAATAGCATCCTGCATTAGATATGTCAGATACTGTAACATATTCTCTCTAATTTTTTATTGTCCTCATTGTTATGGTCATGTAGCAAGCACAGTAGCAATTACTGGTTGCTTTTAAGTTGCAACAGGAAAAGACCAAAAAATTAACTTAACAAATTTATTTAGCAATTAAAAATACTGATTACAGTCAACTGGTATGCTCTCAATAGTACATACAATGACACAGTAATGAAACCAATCTGACCTGACCACTTTAACTGACAGTTAAGTTTGTCCACTGTATCCAGCAATCTGTCCTGTGATCCCTCCAGTGTCCACTTACACACAGATATCTATATCCTGTGAACTGTTTAATGTCCGATAACACGAAATGTCCTTATCCTGTGATCCTTTCGATATTCAGTCACACAAAATGTCTGTATAGAGATATTCAGAGAGTTTGCAAAACTGTACTGTCTGCTCCAAGATTTGAACAATGTCCAAAATGCAGTAAATCCACTCTGGTATATCAATGCACAATATCGAAAGTATAGCAAATCTATCCAGACACTGTATCCAGTTCACTCCAGTAAAAGTTCGCAACAACACAAGTAGTTTATATCCACTTGATATTAGTTCTAAGACACAAGTAGCCTTCCTTATAGCCAGCGAATACTAAGTTAATTTGTGGTCAGATGTACAGTCCTTCTATATAGTTATGGAATTGTCTAGAATGTTATAGAACTAACTTGAACATAATATCAGTCACCAGAACAAGTGAGGAAGCTCTAGAAAGCAGTTTAAAAAGATTTCCCCAAATCTATTAATATAATCACTAACTTTAATAAATCTTAGAGGGATTTACCCAGTCTATAAATAGATCAATCTACAATAAACATCAATACCACTTAACACACAAAAATCAATAACTCCATTACCTTAAATGTTAATACATATATATAATGCTTAGATTAAACAATGCACTGGCACAATGCCTGTATTTGTAACACTCATCTAGCATACAGAAAAGAAAACCTTGCATCCATTGCTCATTTGTTAACTCATCATAGGTTGGTTGTTTACTACCTGAGGCAACAGAACAAAAATCTTGGGGCCAGTTTATGTGTTTGCGAATTTTTGTTACCCCAGCCCTGAATCTTCCTGACTTACCTGTTATTTCTGTTTTATTACAGGTTATTTCTGTTCTCGAGGTTTGCTGGTAGTCTTGCAGGCAATGTTCTACCTCAGCTTGTATATGTGAGTCAGATCTGAAATCTTCAAATGAAGGTAATTACGGGTTGTGCCACATCGCCAGGAAGTTTGGAAGTTTTTGACTTAGACTGGTTGTCCGACTTTGGTGAACTCTGTGCTGAAGGGGCAACTACAGAAAGTTAATTTAAGCTCACCCTTTTTTCTTGTTTACGTAAACGTAACTCTTGTTGTTGTAACTGTTCATTCATAGTCTGTACAGAGTTTAACAATAAGTCTAATTTGTGAGCTATTACCCCGCCAGCTTGTGCAGTCAACTCATCCAGAGTTCCATCCAGTTCCTCAGTAAGCGAAACATCTGACTCCGCTGGCCCTTTACTTGCCTTCGATTTATCTGGTTTATTTTTATGTACACTGTGTTTTGTCATTCTCAAATATAAAATATATGAGAGGCTGACCACACCATGAGAAATCGACAATACTAGCTATAAATATGATATAATTCGAAGCGAAAGACGAAATTTCTCATAGTGAGGTAAACACTCCCTGCTGAATTTTATGGTGACTAGCAGCATGAAACCCACAACTAAAGAATTCAACAGCGTGGTGCCCTATTTAAAAGCAATTTGGTGGGAGTTTAACCAGACAGTGTTGATTCGACAAACTTCTCACCCGCTCAAAATATAACTTGTCCTTGAAAGCACACAGTGTATGTGACCGACGAAAAACTATTACTTGGACATACTGTAACCAATGTTCTATTCCATCATGATAAATTCTACCCTTCAAGTGAAGTGGTGTGCTACATACCTTGCATCACCACCAGCAACACTAGAGTTCCTTTTATCACCATAACTCTCCTGAAGTGTAAGAAACTTTTTTTTTTGCTTTTGGAGGCATTTTCAGTTATTCTGAACATGTGAGAAAATATGAAATTCTGACAAAATGTAAGCCTTTTTATACTCATATGGTTTAAGTAAATCCCAATGATTAAACCTTCAAACCTTTAACAACTGCACTCAGGAGAATCTTTTCAAAAGATTTCCTTTATTGATATGTTTTTAATTTACATTGATAACAGAATATCACAGGTCTCTTTAAAAATCAGGGGGCATCCCGTTAATTTGATTTCCCATTTATAAAACGAAAAACAGAAAATGACAGTTTTCCTTTTTGTGTTTTGCAAACATTCAAAAATAAAAAGGAAATAACAGGTGTTTCTCATTACCAATCTTTATGGTTATCTTCTGGAAATTGGTCTTCTGTGCTATCTCAGTTTAAGTTTTTGTACAAATGAAACAAGTGTAAAGCTTCATTTTCTGTTTTGTTAAAAGCCTTTGTATATTTTTCTCATTTGTTTAATTTTTTAGATAAAATAATGAAAAACATTTCAATTTTGCTTTTACAAGTTTAATTTTAGAATAAGTGTAATGTACCCAGTTTCTGTACTTTAAGTTTAAAATGGTGAATGAAAACCTTGAAACTTATACCAATTAATGACTCCCTTTGATTGGTGACTTTCTTTGTCTGTGGGCGGGGCCTCCCCTCCCCTGCCACTTCAAAGATCAGTGACGTTACACATGTTAGTGATGTCACAATGCAGGATTGGCATTGTAGTTTGGGATGAACAATTTTTATATGGCCAAAATAACAAATAATTCAAAAACTGCTTGACCGGTTTAATTCATAATTGGCAAGAACATTTGTGGTGACCTGAAACTCCCAACAATTAACAAGTACATACCAGCTTTAAGGTTACCACTTACAGGCCAATAAGAAAGGAACAGCTTACTTTGTGAATGTCAGTTATGAACTGGAGAATGGGTTTTACTTGGCCCTATGCAGCTATACACTTTAAGGTGGCCTTAAACTCTGAACAATGATATTGTCATTTGCGAGTAAATCAAATAGAAGTGACTTAATATATTATTTGGTAATGCCTTTATTATAATCATATAAAGGCAAATAAATATTACTTCAACTAGTGTTTTGTGAAGAGTGGTTTATACAAGTTGTACGTCCTTTACTATAAAATTTTATGAGATATAGCCCATATAAGAATCAGACTCATGGCAACAATGCAAGGTTAGTAGTCAAAGTCAAATAAAGGTCAGGGGTTGAAACAGAAAAAGACTCACTGCATTTTAAACTTTTGTGGTAAATACTGTTACTTCATATTTGCACACAGTCCAGAAGGTGAAGGTCATTTTAATGACAACCACAGATTCAGTTAATGGATGCTCAGTGGGTGTTAGCAAGGACATCTGTATTAATGACTTTAAGTGTGCCGTTTACAGAACCAAAATAGAAATATTACTTTTAATTACTGATTTCACTCATAATTAGTATGTTTATGTGACTTTAAAATCAGTGAATATGTCATCAACATATGTTTTTCATATAACTTATATTTATTTGAAATTAAATATTTTCACAGAATGACTAGTTTAGCTGTTGTGCATAAACTTAAGATCGGTAAAATCTTAAGATTTGCTTGCTCAAACTTAGGATCCTAAGTTTAGGCATAAATCTTAAGATTTCTTCCCAATCTTAAGATTAAGCAGCCCAAACTTAAGATGTTGCCCTGGACTGTGATTGGCCTCTTATTGGTGGTCTATTGTTGGGTGATTGGTTGATTATTATGATTGATCAATGGTTGTGAGAAGAGGGCCTATGTTTCTTATTATAATTGCAATTATTGCATACCAGAAGCCCTTTGTTATTTAAAACAAAAAGTGGTATATAATATCATTTATTCATTACTTTATTTGCCATTGTTCTTTTTTATGTACAAATCACAGCAAAATCAGTTAAAATGACACTTACAGAACAGTAAAATTGAAAACTATTAATAAGAGATTTACACCACAGCAGCTTACAAAGGAGAAAAAGTAATTGACACAAGCCACATAAGACTGAATGAACATACTTAACAGTCAAATTAATGTTCCATTGACAGCTTTAAATATAATATACAGATTACAATTGAGTTATACAGATTAAAATTTGATTCATACAGATTAAAATTTGAGTTATACAGATTAAAATTTGAGTTATACAGATTAAACTTTGAGCTATACAGATTAAAATTTGAGTAATACAGATTAAAATTTGAGTGATACAGATTAAAATTTGAGTTATACAGATAAAAAATTGGGCTATACAGTTTAAAATATCATGTACAGACTTATTTTGTAAATTCCTTCCTCATACCAAGGAGAATAAATCAACAAGAACTGACTGCTAAGACAACAGACACTAATCCTATTAGAAACCATCCCAATAATAGATCAACATCAATGAGACCCTAAGACAATAGGCTCAAATCCTCCAAGAAACCATTCCAATAATAGACAAACAAATCAACATCAATAGAATACTTAGACAATTATCAAAAATCCTATTAGAAGCCATCCCAATAATAGACAATCAAATCAAGATCAATAGAATATAATAATAGTAAACCCTGGCAGGGTTATGTCATTGGTCCAGTTATGAATAGTTTATATTTTATTTGTATTTGCATTTGATGAATATTAAAAATGAATTTGGTTTTATCAATTTGTGGATTGTTAATATTACCATTAACAATTTGTTAATTACCGTAAAATACTTTTACAGACTTTTACAAATACTATTATACTGATGTTAAAAATTATTACAAAACTCTATAAGCTTGAGTAGTAATTATATCTCATCTGAGAAATTAAATTGAAATGTTAACAGACCTCATTTAATCATGATTTAACTCAAATATACATCAACAATAAAACAAATACACAATTGTCATTTACAAGTGTAGAATTGCTATTGATAATAATCTTTAAAAATATAATGTAAGAAGAAATTTCTCAGTTAATATATGTGCATTGTAAGATATAAAATTGACAAACTTAAGACAACACACCAAAGAATTGTGAAGTACAATTAATAAAGACCTTCCTATGTAAGATATGCGACAATGGGATATAATCCCTTTATAGAATAAGCCTTTATATACTGTCAAATTAAAAATATTTCATATTTTTATATACGTTACAGATATATTGACATTACATAACCCTCATATTATCCTTAATTATCTTTGTTTATCACTAAACAAGTATAGAGGATTTCATCTTAAGTTTGTGCAGCAAAATCTTGAGATTTTTTGCACAATCTTAAGATTTCTGCCTAAACTTAGGATCCTAAGTTTGAGCAAGCAAATCTTAAGATTTTACCGATCTTAAGTTTTAGGCCTAACATAGCTACTTCTTCATAAATGTTCTTTTCTGCAAAGCTATCTCTTTCTTTGGCTGTTGTAGTTGTCAAGTACTACTTAATTTGATCTATAGCTTATCAGTTAGAAACTATTTGGAAACCAGTGCATTCCTCCACAAGGGCAAGTAATAATAAGTAAATGGTAAAATCCAGATTATTTTTGTATCCAGATAGTGATCTAGATCACTGTCAAAATTTAATGGGATCTAAGTTGGGCCAAGATCCATCTTCTGAGTTTAGAAATATCTAATCAGTAGTATTTTTGTAATTGTGGTAACAAACAAACAGACAAATAAACAAACAGACAGGTGGTCATGAAGTAATACCTCCTTGACGGACGTAATAAAGCTCCTCTATTAAGGTTTGGTTCATTTATTGATTGATTTAAGTTTGCACCTAGTATATTGCAAATGTTTCAGTTAGATTGCAATATGGCAACTATTTAAGTGATCATCTGAGTCACTATGTATCTGCCCATATCTGACCCAGAACTCAGATGGTCACTTATAGAAGTACTAACCAAGCCAAGTCCTGCGTAACTTCAGCTAACAGAACTGGTCATGCTACTGCGGAGTCCAGGAAGGGACACAGAACTGTTTTCATATCATTTTTTTATCTCGTTACCACAAGATAGAAAGTCGTTACCACAAGATACTAACTCGTTCCCACAAGTTAGAAAGTTGTTCCCACAAGTTAGCAAGTTGTTACCACAAGATATGAAATCATTCCCACAAGTTTTACTAAGGCATGATTTGATGCCAATGTACAGGCAATTTCTTTGTCTATGATACCTAACTTATACAGAGGTCACCCATCTACTAACATACCAATCAAGTTTATATGTGCGTGTAGGCTTTTAGTGACCATCAGAGGTCGCATGTTTCCTATTACTTTACATGTCCAACTTTTATACCGTTATCATTTTAGCAATTTTAATGGTTATTCTTCTTAGTTACCCACCTAATGACCTTCAGAGGTCACCTACTTATTATTACAGGTATATTGCATTAGTGTCTTTTAGAGGTGCCTTTACTTGGTCTTTCTACGATATTTTAGTATGTTACATTGGATTGAGTACTTTTTGGCACAGCATACCTTGCAGGAACTCCATCGGATTCTCATATAAGCTATACTTGGACACAGCAAAACTCATGTTTGCTGTGCTGCAAATTGCATAGCCTTTTCATACAGTAATTCTAATTCTAATTTGACTTTTATAGCGCTTAATCTCCACTGAGTAGTGGACTCTAAGGCGCAACAAGACAATAGCAATATGCAAATTCAAAGTCCAGGGACAGAAGCAGGTCGGCACCACGGAGAAGCCATAAGAGAAAAAGAGCTAAGGAGGATAAGCCTTTGCGTAGACATAGGTTTTGAGCTTCTTTCTAAAAGAGGCAATAGTGGGTGATGCACAAATGTCATCAGGAAGCGAATTCCAAACAGTGGGAGCATCAAAGGCGAAACTGAAACCAAATTGCTTTAGTGGACTTGTGAATTTTAGGTTGAAATTTTGGTACATTAAGGAAATTGGCAACACTCTGACTACGTCTAGTATTGTAAGTATTGTGGTATGTGGATAGATATGGAGCAAAATATTTAGGGAAGCCAGTATGAATAAACTTGTACACCAGGGTAGCCAGTTTGAACTCTGAGCGAAACTGAACAGGGAGCCAATGGAGTTTCCTGATTACCAGAGTTATCCGAGTATATTTACTCGAATTTGTAACAATTCTGGCTGCACTATTTTGGATAGACTGTAATCTGTGAAGATTAAATTTGGAGAGACTCCTGAAAAGTGAGTTACAGTAGTCTAACCGACTGCTAACAAAAGCATTGGCAAGTGACACAGCTGCATCATGAGTCAAGAACTGCCTAATATTTCTAAAATCCCTCAGTTGAATAAAACAGCTTTTACAAACATTCTGGACGTGTTTAGAGAAAGAGAAATCAGAGTCAAACCACACACCCACGTTCCTGACTGACTTGGTGGGGTGAAGGGGGTTACCCAAGATGTCAATTGGGAAACATGTATTTAACCTTTCTCTCTGTTTCTTGGAGCCAAAAAGTATGAACTCAGTTTTATCTGGGTTAAGTTTAAGTTTGCTAGCCAACATCCATTCCTTAACATTGTGAAGGCACCTGTTCAACTTATCAAAAGCAGCTGAGGCATTCATGTGCGACAGATGGACATAAAGTTGTGAATCGTCAGCATAAAAATGAAATTTTACACCTTTGTGTTTACCAATCAGAGTACTAAGGGGAGATGTGTAAAGAGAGAATAGCAGAGGACCCAGAACAGAACCCTGAGGTACACCGAACAGCAATTTTTGTAAATCAGACAAAGTAGAACCAATCTTAACAGATTGAAAGCGTTCCGTCAAATAGGAAGAGAACCATTTGAGAGCGGAGCCACCAACACCGAACCAATCCAGAAGACAGCTGAGGAGAGTGGAATGATCAATAGTATCAAAGGCGGCCGAGAGATCCAGAAGTACCAAGGCAGTAGCTTCACCCCAAGATAGTGACAAATGGATGTCATTTTTGATGGAAAGCAGAGCTGTTTCCGTTGAGTGACCTGACTTATATGCTGACTGGTATGAGTTATCCAAGCCTTGTCGATGAATATGGTCAACCAGTAAATGGCATAGTCTTATCATTCTCAACCCCTTCTTTATATTCTTTTCCCTTTAACTTTTTCTTTCTTCATAGACTGTTTCTTTTTCTTACAAAAAATTTGCCATTTTGGCCCTGGTCTTAACTACGGAGCCCAGGAAGGGCCACGAGTTAGCAACTCATTACCACAAGGTAACAACTCATTACCACAAGTTGACAACTCATTACCACAAGTTAGAAAGTCGTTCCCACAAGTTAGCAAGTCATTACCATAAGATATGAAGTCATTACCATGCCATACTGTCTTTTAGAGGTTTACTGCTAATTGGGTTATAGTGTCTGTATTTGGCACCTAAGGGGGAACCAAGGTTACCCAAACTACTGGCAAAGCCAGAGATACTAGAAGAATTTAGAAATTTAGACAGGGGGCTAAGACTAGGGCAAAAATGGCAAGTTTTAGTAATAAAAAGAAAATGCAATTTACTGTATGAAAGTCTATGCCATTTGCAGCACAGCAAACACGAGTTTTGCTGCATCAAGGTAAAGAGCTTGTATGAGAATCCAATGGAGATCTTGCAAGGTATGCTGTGCCAAAAAGCACTCAGTCCAATGTAACAGACTAAAATATCTTAGAAGGCCCAATTTATTTATTTGGGGTTTTACATTTCCCCCATTTACTGTAACCCAAAGTGTTTTATAGCCAGTTTCCTCCTTTCTGATGTGTCAATTTGCCTTTATAGTTTTTCAATGTTGAATAAAAAAGTTATGGTTAACCTATTTATCTTGTATATTCCTTCTAGTTAATTAGAAAAATAACAAAATCTTACAATAAACAGATTAAATTCAGTTACCCAACGTCTACTTAAATCCATGAAGTAATCAGTATCAAATTTAAACAGAGACTGTTTAAGTGTTCAGCAAGCCATTGATCTATATGGATTAAGTTTGGGGTGTACTACTATCTTTAGTGCATAGAATGTAATCTGCAGTATTACCAATGTAACATTTATCTTCATAACCACCATTGAGCCTTTTTAGACTGTATTTACTAGTAATAATGTTTTGATTAGTCTTCTATAGGGCTAGTTGGAGTTGTATAAATACTATACATATAATGGCTGATGTCTATAATCTGTTACTGCCATTTAATATTTGAAAGAAGGAACTAGATTAGATTCGCTTCATGTTGTCATTTAATATTGGATTAATGACAGAAAACTACATATACTGCGTGGTGCTATCTAAAGAACAGCCATGTCTTTAAATGTGTTAAGATAACTATTATTCAGTAGAAACAAAAAGATAGGTGCTACCCCCAAATATATAATCCTGGAACTATTGTGTTGATTGTAGATACATGTCAACTCCAATCGGGAAAAGGCCACTTCTCCAAAGTACACTGAGTCCAAATACAGAACAGGTGAAAAAGGTCCCCAAAATGGCGGAGACTGCACAGAGTCCACCAGGTACAACAGGGCTTTTTGCCAATAGTCAAGTAATTGATAATAGTCAAGCTATACATAGTCAAGAGGCTATTAACCTTTTTCTTCAGATCTTTGGAATAACAGAAGACAATGCCATAGGATTGAATTCTGGTGAAGAAAAATGTGAATTTGTTGTGAAATCACTAAAATCATTTAGCAAAGAAATTGGGTCACTAGGGAAAGAAAATTATGACCTAAAAACTCCCTACAATCTGCCAAAGGTCAAATAATCAAACTGGAAAACAAAATAGAACATTTCCAGACAAAAGTTATGGAACTGGAATGGAGCGGCCTTCAGAAAAACATTGTTATATACAATGTAGATGAAAAGTGTTCCAGATCAGGGAAGAAGACATAAAAACACTTGAAAATCCATTAGGGTTGATCGAAATCGATACAGCCTACCGAATAGGTAGGACCTTTGGACATAAAGGTAGGCCAATTCTAGTTAAGTTCACAACATACAAAGGAAAAGAAGTGGTTATGAAGAAGGTGCGAGGAAACAAGTCAGGATCGAAAATTAGAGTCTCAGACCAGTATCCACCAGCCATGAAGGAAAAACGAATGGCCCAAATTGAAGACCTCAAACAGTATAGAGAATTATATAGTGATAGCGGGAAGAAGGTGGCCCTGATAAAAGACAAGCTGACTACTACTCACAAGTAGTTCAAGATGCTTTTGAAAAGAACAAACTGCCTTCTTTGCCAAGCTCTAACCCCCCCTCTTTAGATTCAATTACCCAAACAGAAGTGGTGGAGACCAACGGCAGTCGCTTCAAGGGCTTTTCAGCAAAAGTTCACTCGGTCCGTCACACAGCCGAAGTGCGGGAGTCCCTTTTTCAGTCTCAACATGTAGCCATGGCTGACCATACCCTCTATGCTTACATAGTAACAGATGACACGGATGAAAATCACAGGCCACAGTGACGATGGAGAATGGTCTGCATCTAAGATTTTGTCAAATAAATTATTAGAGACCAAGCAAGAAAACACTTTTTAGCAGTGTCAAGAATACATGCGGGACCTAATCTGGGAAAACAACACTTCAATATCATTGCAAAAGTTGCCTCTGATGCTCTAAAGTTGTTGGAATAAGTTTAGATAAGCTAACAGCTATTTTGTTTATGCCTTTTAAATTTGTACTACTAACATATTAAGGCACCTCAATGTTTATATGTTTTTCATGTATAAATTTTATAGTATAATTAACATGTCTATAAATGTCAGTGTCATAACTGTTAAATATCTTGAGTTTTTTTTTTATACTGAATAATTTAGTATGTTGTCCATTGTTGGAAATCATAAAGAAAAGAGTCTAAGTTATATTATTTAAATGATAAAGAAAGGAGCTAGAGTTATATATTTCAAATTGAGTAAGATATTAAAAATTATATTAAACATAATATTTAATCTTCTGTCTATTTTATCATCCAATACTTTTGATTCTAGTTTTACCACACTCCTTGATCCTGTCAGATTCGATCACAAAGGGCCTAAGATTGAAGAAAACAGTGGTAATAACAAGGCCTGGAGCTACACCCAAGAAAATACTTGACTACATCACAAGGTTTCCCACCACCATTGTGAACTACAAAGTTATTGTACTACATATAGGCACAAAGTGGTTAAGCCAGAAAGAAGAATGCGTTTGGTAAACAATGTTATCTCAACTGAATGTTACAGAGAAGAATTAGCCAAACTAAACCCTCCTTCAGCAAACGGTTCTGCTATTGTATTCCGAGACACTTTTGCAGAAATCATAAATTTCATCAAGGCATCAAACCCACAAGCCAGAATTCTACTGTCAGCATTACTGCCAAGGAAATGGGATCATGAACGTAGAAATCTGATAAGGATTAGTTATAATAATATCCTTAAAAAATGGCAGATGGTACAAAAACTTTTTTCATTGAAACTTATCAGCCTTTCTTTGATAGCCAAGGGAATCTCAAAAGCAATCTTTTCGCCTATGATGGCCTTCACCTTTCTTATGCAGGCTCAACAGTTTTGAGGACCTTCCTTTGTGATAAAATAGATAGAGCAATGAAAAATTTACTAGTTTGAATTCTAAGCTTGAAGTCATAAATAATAGCCAAGTATGTGAAAACCCCATTTCCAGCACTGACGATGAAAATCGTCAAAAATGATATTGACAGAGCAATGAAAAATTAACTAGTTTGAATTCTAATCTTGAAGTCATAAATAATAGCGAAATATGTGAAAACCCTTTTCCTGCACTGACGATGAAAATCCTTCAGTGGGAAAAAGTAGGGAGTTTATTAATTTTGAAAATAGATGTACAATAATAACAGAGATATTTCAAATACTTCTATGGACCTGACAGTCAGAATGTTCTACTACAGGAGCGGTATGGTATTGTGCATGCACACGTGTTATTTGTGTAAAAATGAATGTACCTGGGATACGGTTAATGTACTTCAAGTCATTTACTGTTGGTGGCGAATAATGTTCCTATACACCAAAGCTGTAAAAGTTGGATTACTTGACAGTTACAATCAATCAAAGTCTATTATGGAAACAGTATGGTATTGTGCATGTCCACACGTGTAATACTGAATAATCTTGTAACTAGGGATATTAAACTTCAAATCGTTTACTGTTGGCAGCAATATTGCTTGTATACACCAACTTATAAAAAAAACATTGGATTACTTGTCAATTATAATCAACTAACAATAGATAATATGCCAACTTGTGAAAGACCCGTTTCCAGCACTGACGATGAAACTTTTTCAGTTTTCTTCCAGTGGGAAAAGGTAGAGAGTTTAGTAATTTTAAAAATAGTTTTACAGTAATAACAAAGGCTTTTCAAGTACTTTTATGTTTCCGAGTTTAGTAATATACTAGTATGGAAACGACATGGTCTTGCACCCTGTTTATGTATGAATGAGGATGAATATCTTCCAGTGGAAAAAGGTAGAGTGTTTAGGATTTTTGAAAGTAGATTTACAGTAATAACAAAGGCTTTTCAAGTACTTGTATGTTTCCGTGTGTAATAACATTCTAGTATGGAAACGACATGGTTCTGTACATATATATTCATTATCTATGTGTTAATGAATGTGCTGGTAATCGGTGCTAATGTACTTCGAGCTAGTAACAACATACTTGTATGGAAACAACATGGTTTTCTACATGTATAATCATTGTTTATGTAATAATGAATGTGCTGGTAATCAATGCTAATGTGATACGGTTAATGCACTTCAAGTCATTTACTGTTGGCAGAGAACAACATGTATATATTCGTTATTTATGTTATACAGACTCGTAATCGGGGCCAACATTCTTCAAGTTGTTTTTGTTGGCACAAAGAATACCCTTATACACCTGAGACCTAAATGTTCACTTGACTACTTGACAGGTGTAAGAAAGTACTAACAAATAATAGGCTAACATATGAACATATGGCGTTTTAATTGTAGCCTGCTAAAAAATCTCGAATACTTACATGTCCAAAAATGGTTCAAAGAAGTTAAAGTACAGTATGCCGTACCATTTTACCACCCAGATAGCATACACAAAGTGGAGGACACTGATATTCACTTTACAATTCCGGATCCTACATTCTTAGAGATGCTTTTACTGAATATAAGAGGCAATACAATAAAATATTCCAGTAAACTTAAAAACAATCAAATGAAAAGGAAGATAAGTTAATTAAAGAGATCAAATATCTTGAAGGTATGTCAAATAATGATATTACAAACCTAATCACCTCTAAAAAGATGAGTTAGAAAAATTAAGAGAGGTGAAGTCGAGGGGATGTATGATAAGGTCTAGAGTGCAAGATATCCAGATGAATGAAAAACCTACTAAGTTCTTTTGTAACTTAGAAAAAGTAAAATACGTTGACAAAACGATTAAGAAAATTATACTTCCTAATGGAAAACTAGTTCAGTCACAAAAGGAAATATTGGCGCAAATCAGACAGTACTATGCCGATCTTTTCTCCTGTAAGGATAAAAATTGTACTGAGGAAGAGAATTTGGAGGATCTGTTTACTACCAAAAGAAAACTTACAAGGTTTGAATCTGAAGCTCTAAACGGACCAATTACTATAACAGAGCTAGGCAGTATAGTTAAAAACATCAAAAACAACACAACACCAGGCATAGATGGTTTCCCTGCTGACTTTTTCAAAATTTCTTGGAAAGATCTTAAAACATATATAGTGAGAGCACTAAATGAAAGTTACAGAAGTGGAATCTTATCACCTAGTCTAAGACAGACTGTCATCTGTTGTCTGCCCAAAGGTAATAAACCAAGGGATAATCTGAAAAACTGGCGGCCAATTTCACTAATAAGCTCATTATATAAAATGGCAACCAATGTGATTGCTTGTAGACTTAAGAAAATCCTCCCAGACCTGATATCACAATCTCAAACTGGTTTCATTAAAGGGAGATTTATTGGGGAGAGCACCAAACTTGTCTATGATGTTATGAATTATACTGAATTTAAAAAAAATCAAAAGACTGTTGATGTTCATTGATTTTGAAAAGGCTTTTGATCCGGTATCATGGAAATTTATGTACAAGGTACTACGATATTACAACTTTAGTGAAGAATTTGTTAAATGGATAACTCTATTTAATAATAAAATAACGGCCTCAATACTAGTTGGCGTTTTATCAGAATTTTTCCCAATTGAAAGAGGATGTAAACAAGGGGACCCCATAGCTCCATACCTTTTCCTGTTGTGTGCCCAGGTGCTGTATGAAATGATTCAAAGTAATAGAATAGGCGTATTCCGGTGGTACTTATTTCTCTAAACCACGCCCACCTGCGCAATGGATAAAATAATTATTGCAATAAGTACCAACAGAATGAAATATGTAAGTACTGGGTATATAAAATGGCGGCAAATGATCCTATTGGTAGTTCTGTTCTTAATGTGTAAACAAACCTTGGACAGCACATAAACAAATACACATGGTTGGCGAAAATAGGTGAATTTTGTGTCTCCATCTGCATAACTAAAATGACTATATCTGAAAATACTTTATGGATTTTTAACCAAATAAAAAACAACAGAAAATGAAATAAATTTCCTTTGAAGTGGAACTAGAAATATTGTTTATATTTGTAAATTTTCATTTATGCTACACGGGTGGTCACTAAGTGTACGTACACATGTATGCGGCTTACGACATCCGACGGCCGATTTGCGATAGCGAATTTTGTTTCAACCTTCCCAATATTCTGTCGACATTCATCTAAATTCACTTGTCATCCGATTTTTTCGGTCCCAGATCGAAAAAATCGCTGTCGCACATCGGACGTCGGATGTCGCAAATCGGAGTCGGACACATGTAAACAACCAAACATAAATGAGAAGGAGGGAAAAATTCGCTGTCGCAAATCGGCCGTCGGATGTCGTAAGCCGCATACATGTGTACGTACACTAAGATAAACGGTCACGGAGATAAACGGTCCTCAGAAATGCTCACATAAAAACAGTTAAAAGGTTTAAACAACAATATAACACAAACCAAAATCATGAAAAGCATTGTTTAAGTCTATTTTGTTGTTTAGTTTCTGCGATTTTGCTATTTACACTATTTAAATTTGAAAACTTTGAAGACCGTTTATCTTCGTGACCATTTATCTTTGTGACCACCCGTGTATTTTTTGTCGTATTTACGTCTCAATGATTGTAGAGTGATCACGTGACCTATTCACCAAAGAAATCTGCCGAGATATGTCTATCACTTCAATACTTATTTTAGTTATTCGAAAGTGCCACCGGAAGACAAATAAATAAGTATTGTGAACAAAAATAAGTATTGAAGCGACCACCGGAATACGCCTAATGGTTAAAGGTATAAAAATTGGTCAAGAAGAAATTAAAATTTCACAATTTGCTGATGACAAAAATTTTTATGGATGGTTCGGAGAGCTCTTTACAACAAATACAAAATATCTTGGAAGTCTAAAACGAATATGGTATGGATTGGCAAAAAGAAATACTCCATGGAAAAACTTTGCTGTGCTAGCTCTTTAAACTGGGGTGCAAATCTATTTACCTTGCTAGGGATAGATTTTGATGTTAATTTACAAAATATACCAGCTCACAACTACTCCAAGGCACTTATCAAAGTAGATGAAGTAATTTCTGCATGGACAAAAAGAACCTTTAGGTAAAATTACTGTTATTAAATCACTAATATTGTCCCACCTAAATCATTTGTTCATGGCTATTCCACTTCCCAACAATAAGTTTCATGTAGACTTGAATAAAAACTTTATAAGTATAACTATGTGCCAAAACAAAATAGATAGTGGTCTAAAAATGCCAGATCTAGAGAAATTTATTAAATCCTTAAAATGTACTTGGATAAGGAGACTTATTGCCTCTCCGGCCAGCCCATGGGCTAAACTATTTGAAACATCATATGGACCTATTGATTTATTGTTCAAATTTGGTCCATATTGGGGGATAAAGAGTAATAAAAGAGTACCCAATGACTTCTGGAAAGAGATATTTGTATCCTGGAATATAATAGATCAATCAATTCAAATGAGATCTGAACAATGTATACTTTCAACCTGTCTGTGGTATAATAGTAAACTAGGAAATTCTGATATATTTTGGAAAACATGGTCTGACAATGGGATATTTGTGATCGGGGATATTGTTCATCAAAATCTTAAAATGATGAGCAGTAAAGAAATAGAGGTAAAGTTTAGCTTTCACATAAGGAATTTTTAGAATACTTTCAAGTCAGCTCAATGGTACAGAGATACATTAATGACTATAAACATTTAACCATTCAAAGTAATCGACTCGAGAGACCTTTCCTCCCGCATCATATATCCCTTTTTTTCCATTGTCATCAAGGATGTAGAAATATCTAAAGTACAAAATTAACTGTTAAGCTGCTTACTAGGGGGCTACTGAGGAAATGCAAATGGTACAGAGTTTTAAAAGTTGGTGCATAGTGACTACAGATTAAGAGCTGATACTTCACAAAAAGTAATCTCCCTCTAGCCCAGTATATCTTCCAGACAAATCCCTCCAATTTCAGAAAAAAAAATTATGAAAGGGTGCAGGCAGAAGTGAGGCAAAACGACTCAGAATTCTACCGCCTAACACAAAATTTATACTCACCTAGTAATCTTCACAACTGGTGGGTGCATTCAGAATTTCAAGATGGCGGTGTAAACAAAGGAGTCACAAGGTTTCACTATCTTGGCCGTTTGGCTGCTAATTTGGAGGATTCACAGTAAAAATGGAGAGCTGTCACATGAATTTCTCATATTTTATGATGCATTATTTTATTGAAAGGGGTTACATATTGGGTGCAAATGAGATTATGAAGTTACAGAATTCTGTGGGGGTTTCCTAGCAATATTATATAAATAGAATTTAAAATGATGGTTGTTTGTGAGGCCACAGACTTTCTAACAATATTTCAATAAAAATACTCTTAATAAAATATGAAAATTTACAGAAGTCAGTGTGGTTTCCTAACAATATATTAAAGACTGCTGAATACTTCGTGGATGGACAAACTCATTAATATTCATAAAGTAACAGAAGAAATATATAGCCAGGACCGGATGTATATCACAAATGTTAAATGGTATGTAGTATTAGATCCCTGATTACAAACTAACAATGGTACCTAAATGATTAAAATGGATGCATAAATAAAGATTATGTGTGACTTTTAAGAAAAAATGAAATTTTACCGTCAATCCTCCAGTCAGTTTTACCGCGAACCCTCCAAAGAGTGGCGCGAAAACTCCAACCGCAAAATCTCCTGTAATCTAAACAAAGTGGTAATTATCTGGTTATATAGTCACGTTTATGCATTTTCGTATCACCATGAAGGATAGGTAAGATATTAACTAATAATATTGTAAATTTGATAAGTTAATTAAATTTTTAAAGTTAATACCCTATCCATTGGACAATTGCTAATCTGGTCGGTGCAGACTGGTCCGACAAATGAAAGAAACATTTGTCGTGTTTCCACCGGCTGGCCGGTCCCACTATGCATTCGCCAGACAGCATGATGTCATAGCCTTGTCTGTCCATTGGATAGGGTATTAACTTATAAAAATTTAATTTACTTATTAAATTTGCAATTTGATTGTGTTAATACATCCTAACCAATGGACAATTGCTGAATAACTACCGCTTGGTCGGTGAGTAAGTTACTAGGGACTTAAGTGAACTCATAAATGATAACAAAATTTTGTCGTGTTTCCACCGGCTGGCCGGTCCCACTATGCATTCGCCAGACAGCATGATGTCATAGCCTTGTCTGTCCATTGGATAGGGTATTAACTTATAAAAATTTAATTTACTTATTAAATTTGCAATTTGATTGTGTTAATACATCCTAACCAATGGACAATTGCTGAATAACTACCGCTTGGTCGGTGAGTAAGTTACTAGGGACTTAAGTGAACTCATAAATGATAACAAAATTTTGTCGTGTTTCCACCGGCTGGCCGGTCCCACTATGCATTCGCCAGACAGGCTGATGTCATAGCCTTGTCTGTCCATTGGATAGGGTATTAACTTATAAAAATTTAATTTACTTATTAAATTTGCAATTTTATTGTGTTAATACATCCTAACCAATGGACAATTGCTGAATAACTACCGCTTGGTCGGTGAGTAAGTTACTAGGGACTTAAGTGAACTCATAAATGATAACAAAATTTCCTCTGGCCTAGGTTGACTTAGAGTCAGGAAACCTGTAGGCCTATCGTTGTTTACCAGTACCCAGTTGCCGGAGCTATACCAACGTTTTTTTTGTGACTCTTTATTTTTCTTCATATGGTACAATAAGCAAACATACAATCTCGTAATATAGTGAGTATATAACTGCATTTAACAATTTATATGCCACCGGCACATAATAACCAACTATATAAACACACACTTGTTCACTTACTCACAACAACTGAAATATTGGTTACACAATATAAAAACAATACTTTTCATAATATAATATATATACTTTTAATATATAATAAAAACAATATTTTTAATAATTTATTCCAATTCTTTTCAAAAACTTCTTCTTTATATTTTTCTTTATGTATTAAAAATTCGTGGGTATACAATGACTTTAGTTTTTTCTTTAAATGTGATAGGTTTAAGGGCGACTTTGAAATGGCACAAGAAAAAATGTATGACTTTGTTATCAAAATAATGACATTAACTGGAAGGAAATAGTCTGTTTTTAATAAGTATCCAAGAATTATATCCTTAGCTTGAAGGTTTAATTGAATGGACGTTGAATTGCACAACCAAAGGATTAAATCATCCCCCAACTTTTTTACTGGTCCACAAGAAACAAATAAATGAATTAAAGTTTCTACATTTGAATTGCAGATCCTACAATAATCTGAGTCTGAAATTTTCATTTTAAACAACTGTTTTTGGGTACCCAGAATACAATGTAATATTTTATATTGAAGCCATATTATTTGATGATCATTGACAGACTTAAAACAGATTGTAAATGCTTCTTTCCATGTCTGATCATCAATTACTATACCCAAATCTGTGCTCCATTTTTGTTGGTATTTCACATTGAAATTCTGTTTAATCATTTTATAATACATGTCTTGGCAACCAGATTTGCTTTTTAAAAGTAATTGAAAATGACTTGGAATGTACAGTCTTTTGATATTATCAAGTTGGTTAAGTACCCCATATTTTTGAAGGAATTTATTTACATCTGGCCTCACTTGGTAATAATCCAGAAAATATATTTCCGGGAGGTCATACAATAATTCTATAGCTTCCTTACTTAAAAATTTGCCATCTGAAATTACATCACCTATGACAACAATACCATGGTTATACCATGTTGGTTTAATCAAGGTAAAATTACTTATGTTCTGATTATGCCACAAGAGTATACACACAAGGTTATCAAATGATTTATAATCATATTCATTCAGGTATAAGAATGCAATTTCAAAGATCTAGTTCCAAAAAACATTGTTTGATTTAGATTGTAAAGTTTTACATCAGAGTGAATCAAAGTCTAATATATTTTTCACCGATGAAAAAGTCAATTGAAATAGTATAGCCCATTGCGAACTAGGTGAGGTTATAAATCTCCTAAGCCATGTCAATTTTAAAGCATTTACAAATAGTTGAATGTCAATCATTTTGAGACCACCAGCGTCATAATTTTGACAAATTTGGGATCTACGGATTTACTGTCAAGGAACATTCATTCTGGCTTCCCATCCCATATAAAATTGAAGAGCAACTTTTCAATTTTTTAAAAAACTGATTCTGAGCTAAAGGGATAGATGTAAAAAGGTGATTCAATTTTGACAGAATAAGAGTTTTTATTACTGTAATTTTCCCCAAAGGAGTCAATAATCAGTTTTTCCAGAAAGCTATTGTCTTTTTAACTTTAATAAGGGCTAAGTTGTAATTGATTTCATCCATTTTGTCCAGATCAACATGGAAGAGAAAAACAATCATTATTCCAGTCAAAGTGAACATTACAATTAAGTTTGTCTTTTGAGTGTTTTTTCCTTCCAATCCATATCATTTTAGATTTTGAACTGTTCATCTTCAAACCTGATAGTGAACCAAAAATTTCCAGTGTATTCAAGGCAGCTGTCAAGGAACGTTCATTACCATCCAAAATCGAAGTAGTATCATCAGTAAATTGCGATATTTTAAATTCAATATTTTTAATAGTTATTCCTTTAATCATTTTATTGCTTTCTATTAATAAGTATAATATTTGTCCACAGAGCAAGAATAAATATGGCGCTAAAGGGTCACCTTGTTTACAACCTCTATTTATTTGAAAAAATCAGACAATGTTCCAAATTGAAGAACTGAAGCATTTATATTTGTATTAAAAAGCCTAACCCACTTAATTAGGTGGTCAGTGAATCCAAATTTTTCCAGAACCAGATGCATAAATTTCCATGATATAGAGTCAAATGCTTTTTCAAAATCAATTAACATTAATAAACCATCCATTTTGTTATCTTCTGTATATTTAATTAAATCATAAATGAAACGAGTGCTTTCACCAATAAATCGACCCTGAAGAAATCCAGTCTGAGTTGTTGAGATAAGCTTGGGAAGAACTTTCTTGATACGAGACGCAATAACGCTAGACCCCAACTTGTACAGGACACTAGCAAGTGAGATTGGGCGCCAATTCTTTAAGTTATCTCTGGGCTTATCCCCTTTTGGAATGCAAGTAATAGCAAGCTGTCTCATGGTTAATGGTAAAGACCCTGTTTATAACTTTCATTTAGGGCATGAAGTTCAAAAATTCTTAGTTTAACCCAAAATAATGTATAAAAAAATCAGCTGGAAAGCCATCTAAGCCTGGTGTTTTGTTATTTTTCATTTTAGATAACGTTTCATTTAATTCTTTTAATGTTATTTCCCCATCCAATTCTGAAGCCTCCCTTTTTTTTAAGCAGTTAAATTTTTTATTATCAATTAAACTATCCTATGTTATTTCTTCATTGAGATTGCCTGTATCCTTATTAGAAAAAAGCTTCTCATAAAAGGTCTTTACTTCATGTAATATCTCTTTTTGAGCTGTTAAAAAGGTACCATTCTGCAATTTTAATTTACGTATTGTTTTATCCACATAGTTTCTTTTCTCAAGTCCACAAAAATACTTTGTTGGTTTTTCATTATATGTCAGATCTTTTACACGTGAGCGGATCATATGGCCATGTATTTTTATTTCTCTTAAATTTTTCAATCTTGATTTCAATTCTTCAATATCCTTATTTTCAATATTGCTGAAGTTACTGGACTTATTTTCAAATGCTTCAATGTTTTTTTTAGCTTTTTTTCTTCAAAGTTTTCTCTATGTTTTTTTGCTGAGGCATATTTAATAGTTTCTCCTCTAATACGCAAAAGTAACATTTCAAGAAAATTATTATTTGAAATAGTAAATTGTAATTCTGAGTCATCAAGATTATAGAAGTTTTGTAAGTTATAAACTGGAATGGCATATTCTTTTTTGACTTCATCTATGAGACTATTTAACGCCATATGCCCTTTCCTTTTTCAAATTTGTCAAGGATAATTTCTAATTCTATTGCTGAATGATCACTTCAATAACTTGGCCTAATTTTACAACTTTGTATTAGGTCTGTCAAATTTTTAGATATTATGGAATAATCAAGACGAGCCTGTTTTATTGGATTCCGCCGACGCCATGTATATTGTTTTATATCTAGATGGAAATATCTGAAAGCATCTACTAAGTTATTGGTTTCCATTGATTTGAGTAATTGCTCTCTTGATTTAGGATTATTAACATTAACATAATTATAAGAGTCCATGGAAGGTTTCAAAGTTAGATTCAAGTCTCCACATATAAGTACATAACTCTCACTAGATTTTTCGACTCAATCATTTATTTTCTCAAAAAGGTCAAAGGTCAAAGTTGGGGTTTTACGTCCCGTTCAACAGCCAGGGTCATATTGGGACAGGTCCTCAGAATTGCCACTTGTGGGACTCGAACCCACAGAGGTGACAGCCTATGATTAGATGCCAAACTTGCTAACCGCTAGGCCACTGAGAACCTTTATTTTCTCAAAAAAGGCTGGGTTATCTTTATTTGGTGCATAAACATTAATTATTCTAAGGGATATATCATTTAGCTGAAGGTCTCACAAAAGTAGATTACCTTCATTATCATTACTACACTTTTTGAGTTTATATTCAAAGTTATTACTAAGTAAAATGGCAACACCCCGAGCAGCAGTATTTACTCCATGGAGTATTATTTCAAAATTTAATTGTTTTTCTAATTCCCTTTTGTCATCAGGTAAAATATGTGTGTCTTGTAAACACAGAATATTTGTTTTATTAGTTAAAAAATAATTAAGAACATCAACTCTTTTACTTTTATCTCACAAACCTTGCACATTTGCCGATGATACTGTGATAATGTTACCGATTGTCGTATTCAATTATATCAGGAGGAGCTCCTTGACTGCAGCAATGGAAAACAACTGAAGCATCAACAATTATGCTACCAAACTGGTTCAATAAAGCAAAATTTAAAAGGCATTTGGTTTTAGTAAGTTTCGATTTTTGCGAGTAATTTGCAAAGCACATATTTTTACCGATACTTATTTTTCCAGAGGATACAAGTTCTCTGAAATAATTGTCATACATGAAATATAAATAGTATAGCACACTTGTAATGGAACAAAGTGACAATGGTAGAACCAAAGAGTGACAAAACAGAACAGAAACTAGAAACACATAGAAAGACATGCACATAGACAAGACAGAATAAAAGACAAGTAAATACAGATATAATATACAAGTATATAGCATAAACATATTTGCTGATATGCTATAGAGCTTAAAGCAAGGAATACTGAGCAATATTTAAAATCATTATTTCATTATTACAGCAGAGGCAATAACTCCTTGAACGGCTATTACTTATAATACAAAGTTAAATTCTGTATCATTAATGCACTAACTTCTGAAATTAGTTATTCATTCTTCATAGTGAATGGTAACTGATTTCAAAGCAGATGTAATTTAATTCAGCATTGCCCCAGTATTGACTATCATGAGAAAGCTTTATAACAGATAAAATAGTATATAATAGAATAGTATTCACAAGAAAGTACATTCGAAGTATGAACCTTACACAAAAACTGTGAAAAAGAATATTAACATTGCCCCCCTCCCTTTTTTACAGACCTGCTCTGAGGTAGGGGAAAAGAGGGATGAGTTCAGTCTGAAAAGGCAAATAAACCTCCTAAAAGAAGCACGTCGCAGTTTTTTGGGGGGATTTTTTTGTAAGTTACATGAACTATTTACACTTTACACTACATACAAATCTCCTCAATATTAATGGCTATTGGTGGAACCGCTGAGCAGCCACTACTGGGGTCAAGTGAAAAAGCTCTTAATCAGCCCAAGCCACGTCCTTCAAATAGAACTGTGTGGAGGTGTTATGTTACTTCCAGTGGCAGGATGATAAGATTTGCTCTAAGGAGACTCCTGACTGGAAGGCCTTAGAAGCAGCAAAGGCTTCTGACCAGACAATGGGACCTATCAAACATGAGGGACGTATCCAGAGTTTGGGCCAGGGCTGATATAACCTCTGGGGGCACACTGGTCTGGATCCTCCTTGGCCAGCTGTTTCTTGGATAGAAAGCTGGGTGCTGGGTACAGAGACACCTTTGACCAGTCTGACTGGTGTTCTTGTTTCACCAAGCATGGATCTCACTCCTGCGTTTGTCCGACCTCAGGGCCAAGAGGAAAACAGTCTTTAAGGTCAAATGTTTCAAAGAGGCCTCTTGAATGGGTTCAAATGGAGCCTTTGTCAGCTGGTGCAACACCAGGGAGAGGTTCCAGGAGGGGATACCCCTCCGCCCCTTGGGTCTGTCTCTATGGAAACTGTTGTTATAATGAGTAAACTTTATGTATTTTACTTAGTCAGCTGTCATGAGTAGATTTTACATATAACATATTTCATGTGTATTATTAGCATATATTGTATAAAGTTCTGTGTATTGGTACATACAAACTTAGGACTGCATCATATTTCTTGTTTCTAATGTACAGTCTTGTGAAGGCTGATAGAGCATAATCTTACTTTTATTATTATTGTATCTTAAGCCCTATGGAATCAAACAGTGTGTCTATATACTTGGCACTTTGTAATGATTCTTGTGAAGTCACACATGGTGTACAAAGACTGTTTGTTCTTTAACAGGCATTTTTCAACAGAAACAGGGATCAATCTGTATAGTGTGGTAGCTTGTCAGTACATCTTAGATAATTTTGTAATTACCGTGAACATTTCAAAAGCTTAACAACAAGGGACTTATTCATTACTCTCCTCGGAACTGGTTACACCAATGCTGTTAATATCTCATCAGATTTTGTATGTGATAAGCAGGTTATAAAGATATATATGGTCAGGAAATTATAAAAGAATATATACCTCCACACTTAATGACAACCAAACAGCTATAGCAGCTTGTATGAAAGCTGGATAAGCACATAATTACTGATATGTATTCTACATCAAAGTCTATAACTTCTCTGTTAAGTAACCCTCACTTAGGTACAATAATTAACTTGTTGCCCTTAATGTCACTAAGCATTTATCTTGTACTGTTATACTAGTTCATGTTTCTACCCTAGCTTCTACATGTAACTGGCTGATATGCTGCAACTACCTTATTGGCTTATGGTCACCTGACTGACCTAGACTGTTTTTCATTTTTTAAAAGGTCAGCTAATATGTGGCTTTAGAGTCAGAAAAACCATATAAAATATCATGTGTTCAGATATTCCAGTGGAGATCAGGACAGTGTTATAGGAAGCTATGACACTGGTTAACTTAACAAGAAACTGTTATTATGAACATTATGAACATACAGGAACATTTCATGGAATATGTCAATTTTTAAGAATATGTGTAACCTTCTTGTTGTGAACTTGATATAAATATTAAAAGGAATAAAGTGTATAAAAATTGCAATGTGTATGTGTATGGATATTTGATACAACATCCAAGGACCCACATAAAGCAGCTACACCCACAAGCACACCCTTTATCACATCAGTAGTAAACTGATATCTATTATTGATATTGAGAAGAGATTTGAAATAGAGACTTTAATGAGAATTATAGAAGTGACATTGGGTTATAATTATGGAATTGTTTGATAACTGTTGATTAATAAATTGTTCAATAAATGAATAAGAACATCAAAAAGAACTCTTTTACACCCCAACCCAAAAAACTCCCAGTATCACATCTGGTGGAGAATGCAAAATTGACCACTTTTTAGCTGGTCATTGATGCTCACTTGAAGCGGAACCAACTATAATTACACAGCAGTGACTCCAGTGGAAAACATGGCTTCTGGTGATGACAGAGGAAGGCCAATCTTCTGAGCAGGCATATCGAGTCCAGAAGTCTTTCTCATGAAACTCAAGGCCCATTGCAAGAAGCACAAATTTGAGGATGGACCCCTTATGGAAGAAATCAGTCTGTACCTGGATGACAACTCGAACAACTGGCTGATGTCCCTAGATGAAGCAACACTGGCAGACCTCAAGAAGTTTACAGATCAACTCCTCCAGCGCTACTCACGAACTACAGATACATTCACAGCCATGCGGGAGCTGAAGAACATGAAACAGATCAAAGGGCAGGTATCCGCTCCAGTTTGTGGATGACTTTGCCATTTGTATACAAAGTGTAAGATGGACATGCAACAGATAGTGCCTTTTACAGTCGCAGCCATGGAAGAGAATGTAGGACAGTACATTCAAGCACAGAATCCTAAATCCCTACATGATGTCAGGACTGCAATCACAAGATATTCTGGATCTGCTACTACAGGAAAATCAGATACAACTCTTCAAACACATACAGCAGTAGGAGCATTATGCTCTCGCCTTGATGATGTAGTGACCCAACTGGCATCCGTTTCTGCCATTCAAACACAGGGACAAATTAAGTGGAATCACAACAGGGCCAGACCAAAGACAGACTCTAGGCAACCACAGGGACAGGCTAAAAGTGACTGCAACTTTTGTGGAGGTAAGTTTCACTCCAAATTGTCTGGATGTCCGGCAAGAAACAAAAACTGCAGAAATTGTGGTATTGTGAATCATTTTGAGAAAGTGTGTAGAAGCAAAAAGGAATAGGATTTTTTTGCCTATCCTTGAACAGGTACTGAATATTACTAAAATCAAGGATAGGCCTACTGCTATCAGTAACTGCCAAACCCAGTGTGAGAAGACAAATAAGGTACAGTCTAAGGGCAGTAAGCAGATAGGAACTTTCTATTAAAATGAAAGTGATAAAAACATTACAAACATTGAAACACAGTCACATTCAAAAACATGCATTGACAACAATGGTCAAAGTTTGCAAAGTAGTTCTATTGTTACCTTTTAACACCCTTTAGTGAGAAAAAAGGCTTAACATCAATTCTTATTGATGGTATTATTGTCCAGGCTTTAGTAGATACAGGTGCAGAAGTATCTTGCATTGATTGGTTTATTTTTGAGAAACTGGACAAAAACAAACACTCTTTAGGACCAAAACAAACCCTAACCCACGCAGGAAGTGGCACAATTCAAACAAAAGGTACTGCAGATCTCACATTTACTGTTGCAAATGTCCCATTCACCCAGACATTCAATGTGTGTCCTCAACTCTCCCATCAGTTAATTCTAGGTTTAGACTTTTTGAAGAAAAATGCAGCAGTTATTAGTTTAAAAAAACAACACCTTACAGCTTTCACATAATCAACATGTTTCTGCTGTGGAACTACATAGTACCAGTTCTAAAACATACACTGCCACATTGCTAAAAGGTGTAGAAATTCCACCCAAAACACACACCCTACTACCAGTCAAGTGTAAAGCCAAACATGTGACATGCTTAGCTGAACCTGTGATAATGCTTGCTTCTAAATACTATCTTGGTGGGGCAAGGTGTGTTGTACAACTGCTCAATGGGAAAACAACCTATCAGATTTGCAATTCAACACATAATACAGTCACATTACCACAAGGCACTGTCATAGCTACTTTAGCAGAAATAGATGTGGCTAAGATTTCCAACACTGCAGACATAGAAGCTCCCTCTGACAATATTTCCTCCCTATCAAGTGGGACTTTTCTTGATGAACATTATATTGCTATTGCACATGACTTAGGCATAAACCTAGATAAATGTGACTTATCAATGGGGAAAAACACAGTTGCTGTTATTCTTGGGAAAATACAGGCATGTTTTTGCAAAAGATGCCTCAGAACTTCCTGGCACCATAAAATATTTCCATACTATTCATACGGCCAACGCTGTCCCTGTTCATAGCTACCCATACAAACAGACACCCCAAACAGTCAGAGACACTGATAAACTTGTAAAAGGTATGCTGGAAAATAATCTGATTGAGCCGTCACAATCTGTTTGGTCAAGCCCAGTAGTCCTAGTCAAAAAGAAAAAAGGGGATTATCGTTTTGCTTTAGACTACAGGAAACTCAATTTAGTCACTGAAGACCAGTTCTTTGTCATCCCATGTTTCTCAGAAGTGGTTGACTCAGTTGCAGAAACAAAACCAAAACTTTTTTCAACTCTAGATTTAGCTTCCGGCTTCTGGCAGGTTCCCCTCAATCCAGAGATAAAACACAAAACTGCATTTGTAACTAGGAACGGTGTTTATGAATTCAACAGACTGCCATTTGGACTCAAAAATGCACCAATGGCTTTCTCCATGCTCATGAATGAGGTACTTAGGGGCATCAACTGGAAATTTGCACTAGTTTTATTGATGATATAATTATCTACAGTAGCTCATTCCAACAACACCTGCACCACCTTACCCAAGTTTTTGACAGATTAGCTGAAGCCAGTCTTAAGCTACAACCACCTAAGTATCAGTGAACATGGAATTACTCCTCAGCCAGATAAGACAAGTGCTGTTGAATCCTTCCTTGTACCAACTAGCAAAAAAGAGCTACAAAGTTCTTGGGCTTGTGCAACTATTATCGACGGTTTGTAAAAGACTTTGCCCACATCGCTGCACCCTTGACCAACCTTTTGAAGAAACAGGTCAAATTTGCTTGGACCATTGAAGCTCAAATTCCTTTTGAAACACTCAAATCCAAACTTGTTGCTCATCCAGTGTTAATATTTCCTGATTTTAAAAAACCATTTACACTCTACAATGATGCTTCTGATCTTGCCATAGGGTACATCTTGGGTCAAAGGGACAAACAAGACATGGAGCATGTCATAGCTTATGGTGGACACTCTATGAACATGGCTGAGCGAAGGTGGGGAATCACAGACAAAGAAGGTCTGGCACTTATTGAAGGTGTGCGCTACTTCAAACACTACCTTGTAGGCAAACCTTTTACCATCTACACAGACCATTCTGCCTTGAAAAAGTTAGATCTTGCCAAACAAACTTCAGGCAGAAGACAACGCTGGTACGACTACCTCCAAGGGTTTGATTTCACCATTATTCATAAGCCTGGTCATGTTCATCAAAATGCTGATGCCCTGTCTCGCCGAACTTACACTGAACATGGTTCAACTGAAGAACCCAACACTTTCCCCATGACATCTGCCCTCACCCTAGGTAATGACCTTAAAGAGTATAAACTATCCTATACTTTCACCTACACCACTTACCCATCTGAATCCCCTTGAAAAGTAAGCAACTACAAGACCAAGACATTGCACCCTTTATCCACTACCTTGAAAGTAAAACACTTCTCAAGGATCCAGACCAGATTGTGCGAGTAACAAGAACTGCAGCTGATTATGACTTGATTGATAATGTGTTATACTTCAGAGGATATGCACCCTTTGGAAAAGGTCACCGTGAAGACTGTTTCATAAAACAACTGATGGTGCCCTTGGCACGCCCACTTGGAGCCCATCAAGGATTTGATAGGACATATCAACGCTTGAAACAGAAGTACTGGTGGCCTTCAATTGCAAAAGATGTCAAAACATACATCCAGTGTTGTGACACATGCCAACACACTAAACGTCAGTACCACATTTCAAAGACACCCTTGCAGCCACTTCTGACAACAGAAAGATTTCAAAGAATTCACATGACGGACTGAGGACAACAGTTCATGTCTCACCTTCTGGCAGAATTGTGTAAACTTTTCCAGATCCAGAAAATTTCCACCACTGCGTATCATCCTCAGACCAACTCAACAGCAGAACGTATGAACAGCTACATCTTACAATGTACACCAATGAGTTCCAGAACAACTGGCATGTGTACCTCCAAAGTGTTATGCTGTTATACAGATCTACCCCAGCAACCCAGTCCACACAGTATACACCCCATATGCTGATGTTTGGTAAAGAATGCAATCTACCCGATGATGTTGCACTTTTGACACATGAAAACAAACTTCTTTCCCCAAATGAACATTACCAAAAACTACAGACATGCATGAAATTAACTTCTGAACTAGCAGTAAAACATCTACAAGTCTCACCAAAATCATCAAAATTACGATATGACAAAACAGCACTTGAGCCTACATTCAAACTTGGTGATCATGTACTCCTCAAGAACAACAAGACCAAAAAGGGGCTTTCACCTAAACTCACAACCAAATATCTCGGACCTTATTACATTGTAGATGTTAACCCCAACAATACCTACCAAATACGCAACTGCAAAACAGATAACATTAGACGAGGTAGTATCCATGCCAACCAGCTTAGAAAGTACCATGAACAAGCACACTCTGGACAAAATGAAACAACAACCCTGGCCGTCCCTCAGCAAGAACAGCCCAACAGTCCCGATGATTACACTGACCCAACAATTCTCCAACAGTCACCGAACAACCACATCATGTTGAAAAAATACACCATGCTACCAGACCCCAAAATGGTCAAAGGTGGTACTATGTCAGACTGAAAGGACAACGTGGGACCAAGGTTTTTGTTCCAGCAGAATCCATTCCAAGGCACTTAAAGGAAGCATTTCACCTACACAAAACAGTCACAGGAAAAGTTCGGAAAAGAAAAACTAGGAAATAAACTCCAACATAAACAGTCTTCCAGATCAGTTTTGTACTGGTAACATCCTTTTTTCCAAAGTCTTAACTGAAAACACTGCCACTTGACCTCTGATTTGTATTCCTTAACTATATTATCTTTTACTTCTAGTCTTCTGTGACCCATTAATAAGATACAACTTTGTAGCTGTACACATATTTTTTTTACAAATTCAATATTTTGCGCACACCTTTTGGCTTCCTTTGTATTTTTCTTGCTACTCAGTTATATTGTATTGTGGATCACCTTCCGAATCAATCTACCTTACCAGATTACTTACACAATGGTACATTTCTGTAATTGTGGTCAAACAAATGTGGTTGATGATTTCCCTGCTGATCATGCTGAGCTCCACTACAACAGCTGCAAACAGCCGATGCAACCATGGTGTGTCTTCACCACAGTGGGACAGCTAGGAGCAGCAGAGCAACAATGGCATACATATATCACAGCTGCCTTTGGCTGAAAGTAACATTACTGATGCCATATGTGAACAACTCAACAAGAAGTTAAACATGCTCAATGGACTGCAGCAAGTCTCGCAGTATTGACAACCAGATAATCAACACCATAAAAAGCCCTTACACAAACATTTAACAATGTCATAGACAAAACAGGCAACAAGTGTGCCACACGTTCTATCTTACCATTCATTGGTGATCTATCAAAAACGTTGTTTGGTACAGCCACACATACACATATGTTAATACATTGAAAGTACACATAAGCAAACTGACCTGTGAAGAGAATCATCTCATCGGAGTTTTCAGTAGAGTTGACCACCTAATACATGGCCAATTAGCATCCAAAATATTACCATTACAGTTTTTCACTCATACCTTCACCAATTTACAAACAGCTACACAAGAATCAAAATGTACAACTTATTGATTGCTTCCCTACTATTAACTTTCTACTACAACACTTAACTTAGGCCTCGCTTGCACTGTTGTCTGTACAATTATTGTGAATAACTTTGTACATAGTGTGTTCTGCAGATGTTTCTTGTCAGTACATTGCAAACTAGTGGAGTGGAACTTCGCCTTCTGTGAAGTTATATGTGTAACGTATAACAAGCATTAATGTGTGACATACTGCTTTCTAAACTTTCCCTTTGATTAATGTATAACATATTTCTATGTATAACTGTAACCTATGATGAATGTGTACTATGTACACCTTATGTAACTATTATTAATGTCCACTATGTCACTTATACAACTACGGTTGAATGTGTAATGTACAACTGCAGTCCGTGCATCAACTGTATATAGCATCTATCTATTGAACAATGTACTAGCATACGCCAGACATATCGTCATGATTAGTCTATCACGCCATATTAAGGTTGACGGAGCAACCTTTTCCGCAGCGGTCACAGATGTTATAATGAGTAAACTTTATGTATTTTACTTAGTCAGCTGTCATTAGTAGATTTCACATATAACATATTTCATGTGTATTATTAGCATATATTGTATAAAGTTCTGTGTATTGGTACATACAAACTTAGGACTGCATCATATTCCTTGTTTCTAATTTACTTGTAAAGGCTGATAGAGCATAATCTTACTTTTATTATTATTGTATCTTAAGCCCTATGAAATCAAACAGTGTGTGTCTATATACTTGGCACTTTGTAATGATTCTTGTGAAGTTACACATGGTGTACAAAGACTGTTTTTAACAGGCATTCTTTCAACAGAAACAGGGATCAATCTGTATAGTGTGGTAGCTTGTCAGTACATCTTGGATAATTTTGTAATTACCGTGAACATTTCAAAAGCTTAAGCACAAGGGACTTATTCATTACTCTCCTCAGAACTGGTCACACCAATACTGTTAATAGCTCATCAGATCTTGTATGTGATAAGCAGGTTATACAGATATATATGGTCAAGAAGTTATAAAAGAATATATACCTCCACACTTAATGACAACCAAACAGCTATAGCAACTTGTGTCAAAGCACAGCTGGATAAGCACATAATAACTGATATGTATTCTACATCAAAGCCTCTAACTTCTGTTAAGTAACCCTCACTTAGGTACAATAATTAACTTGTTGCCCTTAATGTCACTAAGCATTTATCTTGTACTGTTATACTAGTTCATGTTTCTACCCTAGCTTCTACATGTAACTGGCTGATAGGCTGCAACTACCTTATTGGCTTATGGTCACCTGACTGACCTAGACTGTTTTTCATTTTTAAAAGGTCAGCTAATATGTGGCTTTGCGGTATCAGAAAAAACAATATAAAATATCATGTGTTCAGATATTCCAGTGGAGATCAGGACAGTGTTATAGGAAGCTATGACATTGGTTAACTTAACAAGAAACTGTTATTATGAACATTATGAACATACAGCAACACTTCATGGAATATGTCAATTATTAAGAATATGTGTAACCTTCTTGTTGTGAACTTGATATAAATATTAAAGAGAATAAAGTGTATAAAAATTGCAATGTGTATGTGTATGGATATTTGACACAACATCCAAGGACCCACATAAAGCAGCTACACCCACAACAAACACCCTTTATCACATCAGTAGTAAACTGATATCTATTATTGATATTGAGAAAAGATTTAAAACTTTAATGAGAATTATAGAAGTGACATTGGATTATAATTATGGAATTGTTTGATAACTGTTGATTAATAAATTCTTCAATAAATGAATAAGAACATCAAGAATAACTCTTTTACACCCCAACCCCCAAAAATCCCAGTATCACTCTGTCCTAGAGGCGAGTGAGATTCTTGTCTTTGCTGACATTTATGGACAAATTCCCCAGTTTATCAGCCATGACTGATCTATACCCATCAATTGTACTTGACTGTAACTTCCTGTTCTGGAACAGATACAAAAGGAAGTCAGCTATTGGTTTTACAGGGGGTGCCCTGAAGTCCACCTGATTACTGAGGCACCACTTTGTAAAAATGGTCCACTTTACCTCATAGACTGATCTGGCTGATCCTATTTGAGGAGCATCAATTCGTGCTGCCACTGCCTCAGAGAAGCCCTGAATGAAGAATCAGAATGATTCTCCTGCACCAGTAGTCCTGCAACTTTTCCACCACTTTGCCCAAGATGGCTGCTGGTGGGAAGGCATATGGGGTCCAGATCCTCTCATGGTAGGAGTGCCCAGGCCAGGGGGTCTGGGACTGGTGACACAAATTGAGCCAGTTTGTTGTTGAACCTTATTGCAAAAAGGTCTATCTGAGGCTGGTGCCACCTTTTGCATATTGCTTGGAAAACCTCTGGAAGGAGACCACTCTGAATGGTCTGGCCTAGTCTAGACTCAGTCGGCCTGGATTGTGTCAGGCTTTTAGAGTAACCTGTCTTCTGGCACATCAGATCAGGATTCTCCACAGGTCACACAGAGGGCCCGACTTCATTCCCTCCTCTTTGTTTATGTAAGCAACCACTGTGGTGTTGTCTGTGGCTATGAGCACTGTTGTTCTCGCAGAGGTCATGGGCCAAAAAGACCGCTTTTAGTTCCAGGTAGTTTATATGTAGCTTGCTTTCTGGAAGGGACCAGGTTCCCCTTGCAGTGCGTTCATTTAAGTGGACGCCCCACCCTTCTTTTGATGCATCTGTAAAGATCTGCAGAGCATGTTCTAGTGGGTGTGATGGTTAATCTTGATGAACATCGCTTTCCTGCAGCCACCATCGCAGATGAGGGTGGAGTGACATGGGAACGGGTATCACCTTTTCTAGTGACTCTGGAACCCTCCAGTTGTTTTTCAGGTGATACTGTATGGGCCTATGGAGTCGACCTAGGTGGACCTGTTTTTCTCTGGCTGTTAACAGCCCTATGGGGGACATCAGTTGCCAGACCGGACAGGTCTGTCTGGTTAGTAATTCTTGGATCTTTGCTGTAAGGGTCTGCCACTGGTCTAGGGTGGGTCTGACCCTGCCCTCTTTCAGGTCGAACTGGTAACCTATGGAGTCAAAAACTTGTTTGGAGGTCCAGCTCTGATTTCTCCATGTTGATTTACCAACCTAGGTCCTGATAACTAGCTACTAGGGTTTGTGTATGCTGGAGACAGGTTTGGTGGGATCTTACCCAGACCAACTAGTCGTCTAGGTACTGGTAGATCCTTATACCCCTCTGTAAAGCCACCAGTTTGACCTCCTTGGCCACAAAAGTGAACTCCATTGGTGCTGTGGACAGGCTGAATGGTAGTGCTTTGAACTAGTGAAATCTCAGGTACTTCCTGGACTGGTTGGCAATTGGTATGTGGAAGTAGGCGTCCTTGAAGTCGATGGACGTTACCCTCTCCCCCGTCTTGTTTCTGGTGTCTCCATTTTGAATTTTTCTGCCTTGAAGAATTTGTTGAGGTTGCTGAGATCTAGTATAGGTCTCCACCTGTTGTTTGGTTTTTGGACCAAAAATAGTCAGTTGTAAAAGCCCAGAGATTCTTGATTTTTGACCAACTCTACTGCATTTTTGTTCATCACCTGATGCCTCCAACAGATAGAGGTTCCTGTAATGATTTACATAGCAGCTTATGATGGTCAGTGACCTTGTCAAGTTTGGTCTGGTCTTGAAAGGGAGGGTGTAACCCTCTTTCAACATTTGTATGACCTTTGGTCCGGCCCCCAAGGCTTCCCAAGTTTCCCAAAACTGGTTTAGCCTGGCTCCTACAGGCAGATCTTTTGCAACAGTTGGGACATTTGGTACATGTTTGACAGAACATAATTGATCAGCACAGGAAACATTGTTCACATATTTTAATGACTGACGTCTTACAACAGCCGGACTTAAACCTTTCTTTTGTGGCTGCCCCTGTACAATATGTGCATGATTTACAACAACTGAGTTTACATTTGTTACTGTCTGACAAACTTTTAATGTCTCTCTGGACACTGGTCCAGTTTGGTGACACTGATACAAGTTTACAGTCTCTTTGTTGTTCTGGTTGTCCGGTCCAGTCCAGTGGAGCTGAAACAACTTCTCACTTTACAGTCTCTTTGCTCCGGGCCAGCCGCCTTGGTACCAGAGCACTTACACAGTAATTGTCATTTATATGACAGCTGACCCCTGGCTGGATGTGATGAGAACTTGTTGGACTGACGACCACTTTTCTTCTTGCTGAAGCGTCCCAGTGTTTGCCAAGCTGGTTTACCAGACCTTTGTTCCTGTCTGTTTATCCGACCTCTTGTAAGGGTGAAAACAATTGTTCATCAGGTACTGAAGCAGCCCTCACTTTACCAGCTGACTTTCCTTTGGTCTGCTCAGACTGTAACAGTCTCAGCTGTGACTGCATTCCCTGTTGAACTTTGCTGAGGCACCTACTGAGTCCGGCTTCCTGCTTACAGACATAAGTGGACTCCCTTGCAGCCTTCTCACATCTGAGGGTGTGCTGTGACAAGGTATGTGAGGTCGGTGCCGGTGTTGTGAGTCCGGATGATCTTGCTATTTGACTGTATGCACTGTTTTGGCTGAATCACAATGCCAGAATGAAACAGATCCGGCCGGTCTGTCCTGACTGGGGTGGAGCCCGCATCACTTAGCATGAGATTTACTGGGTTTGACAAACTGGTCCCTCTGCAATCCCCTCGTTCTGAACTTCTAAACGGGTATCCTTCTACAAGTGTCAGGTTAAAACCGTCCATTTTTCTGCACAGCCAGTCGTCTGTTGGAAGATTACCACTCACTTTACCCACTGGCTGTTGTTTGGGTGCAGCATAGGGGTTATCCTCAGCACTGGACGCAGCTGAATCAATGTCCGGTATATACGTAAAACACCATTAGTTTCTCTGTAGTTTTGTTCTTCAGTAGAGGTCTGGTTGGTGTCAGTTACAGATCCTGATCCAGATCCGACAATTCACCTTCCTCTGCCTGACCAGTAGGGATTTCATGCACTACAGACTCTGAATCAGAGTCAGAGCTGGTCTCCATATCAATCTCTGGTGTTTGCTGGACATCCACAGGTGAAGTGCTGGGTACAAACTTTGTGATCTGGTTGGTATGTGGCTGGTCGGTAGTACTAGACCTGTTATCAAACTTAGGCCGGTGAGCAGACTGCTGATGACGAGTGGCTGGTTGGTTGGTTGCTGGTGAGCGATGGTAGTACTAGAATGGTTATCAGTCTTAGGCAGTAAGCAGGCTGCTGACGAAGCGTGGCCGTGGGTTGGTTGTTGAGTGGTGGTTGGTCAGTTGGCAGTTGAGGCTCAAAAAAGAGCTGAGTGTTGTTTACAGCACCGGCTGGTGGAGGCTTGGCTGGAGATGTGACCACTGGCTGGCAAACCGGCTCTGGCTGGGTGAACGCCTTTGACAGCAGCATAGCCTCCAATCTGCTAAACTGTTCCGACCATTTCTGATCCAACTGCTCCAGCTTGCTGTCGAAGGTTTTGCAACATTAGCCGGTGAGCCATGTTTCTTAAATGTCTTGCCCTTCTCTTCTGTCTTCTTGTCATTTGCATATCTGCTACTCAACTCTTCTGAACTCTGCTTTCGCACCAGGAGTACTACTCCCCTCTTCTGAGTTCAAATCTTGTCTGTCTTTCGCAACCCCCAACACTGAAACTTAAGCTGGATCGGCCAGGGTGCTACTCAACTCTTCTTGGATGGCTTTTTGGTGACATTTTCTTTCATTTTCAGGTAAGATGGGGTAAACAAACGTGCCTTTTCATCCTGGGTTAATATGCTGACAATCTTCATGCTTGATACAGGGGTCAGTACCTTTTTCTTTGTCTCTGCAATGGGCACAGTAAGTGTGGGAATCGAACCCCGCCACTGAATGACGCTGTTTCTGCCCAGGTGAAGCCATCATGATCTATAAGTTGTTATCAACAGTGACATAAAATACACCTAAGTTTATGCAATAATACGCCACCAAACATCACTTTGAAAACTTCTACAAAAATCTGTCTGCACAGTACACACGCCAAACAAAAAAGGTGTTATGACGTCACGCTGTCAAGACAGGAAGGAAGTACAATGCCACCTGGTAAATGCACAGTCGGACTGGCCACCTGGTGGAAACACAGGATGTTTTGTGTAGCGGGCTGGTCTGCCCCAACCGGATCAGTAATTGTACATTGGATAGGATGTATTAACGCAAAAAAAGTTAATTTATCAATTAAATTGGCAATTTTATTGTGTTAATACATCTTACCTACCAGACAATAGCTAGAATAACTACCCAGTGGATGCTGGGGAGCTTACCAGGGGTTAAAGTGAACTCTGAATGGTGGCAAATAGGGGTCCGGTCCGGTCTGGGTAAGAGGCGGACTATAGAGCATGGACCCTAACTGCTTAACAGTATACTTCCACCTTTTTTCTGTTCTGAGGAGGGGAAGAGCGGAAGAGTTCAGCCCTAAAAATTTCATGAAACCTGTGCTTAGGTAAAGATTCCAACAGGGAAGAATAGGTCATAATGCAACAAAAAGACCTATACTACCAAAATAGGGACAAGGTCAAACCTTGACAACTTTAATACACTATATACAATGGAAGGAGCAAGAGAGCCTCAATGGTGGATCTGCTGAGCAGCCACCACGGGTCCTAAATGAAAAAGCTCCAAATCAGCCCAAGCAACATCCCTTAAATATTACTTGGTAAAGGTGTTGTGGGACTTCCAGCGGCAGGCTGCTAAAATTTGCTCCAAAGAGATGCCTCCTTGAAAAGCCCTAGAAGCAGCAACGGCTCTAACATCATGTGCCCTTACCCGGTGCAAGGTTTGAGCCTCCTGATCTGACAACTCATAGCAGAGGATAATCGTCTGCTTAATCCAAGATGAGATAGTAGCAGGAGAGATATCCTTAGCAAAACTCTTCTTGAAGGAGACAAAAACTAGCTCCTTGCCATGTCTCAGATCTTGAGTCTTGTCCAGATAATAGCGCAGAGCTCGCACTGGACAGAGGGACCTATCCTTCTTAAGGGATTTGTCCAGAGTAGGGCCCAAAGCTGAGATAACCACTGGGGCTACACATTCTGGGCCCTCCTTAGCCAAATGGTTTTTTTGGAAAGAAAACTTGGGGCAGGGTACAGACACAGAGCAAGGAGAAAACTGTTTTGAAGGTTAAATGTTTCAAAGATGCCTTTTTGAGGGGCTCAAAAGGTGTTTTGGTCAACTGTTGCAAGACCAAGGAAAGGTTCCAGGAGGGAACACCTGGACGACCCTGGGGCCCATCTCTATGAAAACTATCTAAACGCCTATTTAGATTTTCATCCTTGCTTATATTCAAAGTAGAGTTTCCCAGTTTTTGTCTGAGATGGCTGACCTATAGCCGTCAATGGTACTAGGCTGAAGATTTTTCTCATGAAAAAGGTGCAGGAGAAAATCAACTATCTGCTTAAAGATGGCGCCCTGAAGTCCAGCTGTCTTGTCTTACACCATCTAACAAATATGGACCACTTTGCCTCAGACTGCTCTGGTTGAGCATCTCTGAGGAGCCTCAATTCGTTCTGCCACTGGGCCATAGCACCCTTGCTCCTTGATTGCCGCAGCTCTAGGAGCTACACATGAAGATTGAGACTGCCCAGATCCCTGTGTCATGCTCTGCTGAATGGCTGTGACACAAGGCTGGGTTGGTTTGAGACAAATGGGTATCAGTAATGACAGATCCACCAGGTCCCAAAATCATGGCATATTGGGCCAACCCTGGGCTGTCAAAATCACCCCTTTGCACAGATGATCTGATAATTTACTGATGCTTTTCCGAAAAGGGACACTGGGGGAAAGACATACAGATCCAGGGCGTCCACTGCCCAAGCTTTGGGGTTGGGGACACAAATTTGGGCTGTTTGCAGTTGTATCTGGTCGCAAACAAGTCAATTTCTGAACGGTGCCATATCTGGCAAAGGTGGTCAAAAACCTCCTGTAGGAGAAACCATTCTGTCTGGATCACTTGGCCCTGATGAGACAACTGATCTGCAATCACATTCAGGTGACCTGGAATGTGTCTGGTTTTAGAACAATGTATCTCAGATTGCATCATGAAAATAGTTGTCATAGCAGGGCACAAAGTGAACCTGACCTCATACCTCTTTCCTTGTTTATGTAGGCTACAACTGTGGTGTTGTCTGTGGCAACCAACACAATTTGGCCTTGCACCACATGTTGGAACCTTTTTAAAGCCAGCAGGACCACCTTTAACTCCAGAAAGTTTATGTGCAATCGACTTTCTGTAACTGACCATGACCTACTTGCCGTAAAGTCTCCTGAGTGAGCACCCAAGCCTTTGCTTGAGGTGTCTGTAAAGACTTCGAGGGCGTGATGCAAGGGATGCAGGGGATGACCTGGAAGGACATTTTCCTCCCAAAAAGGTCGCAGTTCACCACTGAAGGTGAGGGTTATACTGCCGTTGGAACTGGAATTTCCTTTTTCAGTGATTCGGGCACCCTCCAAAGATTCTTGAGGTGCCACTGGATGGGTCTCATATGAAGCCTGCACAGGGGTACCTGTGTCTCTGTTGGCATGAACAGTCTGATTAGGGACATGAATTGTCTGACCCTGCAACTTGGATTGGCCAGGAATGACACCTTCTGCAGAAGGGACTCCCATCTGTTTTTGGTCGGCCTGACTAGCCCATGCAACAGGTTGTACTGTTATCCACAAACTCGAAGATCTATTTTGGTTCCAACTCTGACTTTTGAAGATTGACCCCCCAAACCTAACTCCTGGCAAAGGGCAATGAGAGATTGAGTGCCCCGAAGGCAGGACTCTTTGGTGTGGGCTCAAATCAACCAGTCATCCAGGTACTTGTTGATCCTTATACCCGGAGACTGACGGATCAACTTGACTTCCTTGACCATGCAAGTGAACTCCATGGGAGCTGTTGATAGGCCAAAGGGAAGTGCCTTGAACTGACAAGTTCGTACTTGGAAATTGAATCTCAGGAATTTCTGCAACCTTTTGTGTATGGGGATGTGGAAACAGGCATCGCTGAAATCCAGCAGTCACCCATTCCCCTTCTTGCAGAGAGATCCTGATTTTCTCTGGAGTTTCTATTTTGAATGTTTTTAAGGCCAAAAATTTGGTCAGAGCACTGAGATCCGGAATTGGACGGCATTTTTGATTGGGTTTTGGTACAATGAACGGTCTGTTGAAAAAGACTAGAGGTGTTTGAACCTTGACCATATCTACTGCCTGCTTGTTAATCAGGGCATGCAAAGCCTCCTTCGGGTAAAGGTTCCTGAGGGGGTTTGCAGACTGATGATCAAGGGATCCCGAACTAGAGGAGGTCTGAGTTTGAAAGGGAGCACATAGCCGTCCCTCAAGATTGAGACTACCCTCGGATTTGCACCCAAGAGAGACCAGGTCTGCCATACGACCCCCTACCAGCTGAACATGTGCAACAATGGGGACATTGGCAACAGTTGGGACAGAAACACAATGACCTACAATGGAAGCACTTTTCACACACTTTATTTTTTTCTTTGATTTTAATGAAGGACTCACGTCTTTCTTTTGTGACAGCCTTGTTGTATTTGTTACAGAAAATACAGGATTTGCAACAGGACAAATAACATTCACTGGTACAGAAAAGAAATGTCTTTGTCTCTAACACTTTGTACATCAAGTTTCCCGGACCGGGCCAAATGCACCGGGCCTAACACATTGTAATTGTCATTTATACTGAGTGGTATCCTTGGCAGGTCAGGGTACCATGACCGGCATGACCTCCCTTGCCTCCATCACACCAACTGATTTCCAGCCAGGCAGTTCTTTTCCGGCCCAAGCAGAAGAATGGGTAGAGTCCTGGTTTTATTTCCAACTGGTATTATATGGCTGATACTGGTGTTGTCTTTTCTGTCCAGAAGCAAATCCCCCATGGCCCGGGTCGGGCTGGGTGGTACGCTGGTTATTCTCAAATTGAGTGATTTCATCTTCTGTTCGTCTGATGACAGCATCCGGGAAAAGAGCATAGCTGTTCAAGAGGCAGTTTCTTAAAGCTGAAAAAGTGTCCGGCTTTACTCCAGGCTTGATATATTCCAGAAATGAGTCTCTTCTAACTAAAGTTAGGTTAGCCATTTGAACAAAAGTAAAATCCGAAAGATGCTGAAGAGATTTTTCCATTGCGAAGCTGACACTTTGGTTCAATGAAGTCAAATAATGCAGATCGTCCAAGGCTGCCTGTGCTTTGGATAAAGATTTCCCCTTGCCAAGCTCAGACTGAAGAATTTTCAAGTTTTCCTGCACACTATCCTGTATCTTAGTAATACAACGGTTGAAACCAGCAGACTGGTTACATATGTAGCTAGTCTCTTTTGCTGCCTTCTCCCACTTGCGTAGATTATCCTGTGATATCGGACGTGGTGGTGGCTGAGAAGATGAAGAGGCAGAAGCTTTTGAAATTCTTCCAAATGCACTATTAAGCTTAGCTGCCTCATTCGGCCAAGTGTTGACATACTTCCCCGGGCTAGTTTGATCTTTAGGTTCAGCCGGGTGTATGCCGTACCATCTACTCTGCAACTTTGGAGGACGCAAAAACTGATCTACATGCAAACCCCCCAGTTCACTAGATTTAGAAGGATAGCACTCTATCAGTACTAAGTTTAAGTTCTTAAGCTTTTTACAGAGCAATTCCTCTGTGGTAGAAGTACTGAAACTTTCCCTACTGGTTGAAAACGGTAACCTATCCATAGGTTATCAGCCCTGGTTGCTGGAAAATATTTCAGGTCTGGAATGTGTGTCTAGATTATAAACACCCTTACTCTGCGAATGGTCTCTCTGTAATTTTGGTCTTCGCTGATAGCTCTATCCGAGTCACCAGTATCCAGATCTGGTTGATGCTCTGAGTCAGAAACCTCTCCCTCTTCAAACTGCTCCCGTGGTACAACATCCCGGGCAGAGACCGGTAGGGGTTCAAAATTAGGCACAGTAGCAGACACAGTACTGGCCTGAGTAAAGTTCCGGATCATTGTCTGGCTAGAGATTCTCCAGTGGAGAAGACATATGCATAGACTTGCTAGCTTGTGCTTCATCCGGGCCAGAAACCAGACCGGCTTGGCCAGAAGAAACAGCTGATAACATAAAAGGAGTCTGGGAAATAGCACCTGCTGGTGGCTTATGGTCAACCGGTGCCTTGACTTGTGAAAATATGAAGACTTTGGTGATGGTAGATGACCAAACGTAAGAAAAGATCCAGGTCTCGCCATTTTGACTATTTCTCGTCCATTTCCTGCAGTTCCTTATGGAAAGAAGGCTGAGGCAATGACAAGTCAGAGGAAACACTCTGAGAGGGAGTGGCTTGATCCACACCTTCATTTTCAACTGGGGCCAGAACTGTTACAGTAGAAGGGTCTATTAAAGAGTCTTTTTCCTTCTGTTTTTCTTTCCTCAATTTATAAGTAGGAGTTCACAACTGAGTCACTTGTTCAGATGTTAACATGTTACAGTACTCACAGTTCTGGTTAAGAATACAGTGATCATTGCCCTGGCCTTTGCCTCTGCACCGAGCACATCTTTGATGCTTGTCAAACAAAGCCATATTATGTCTGCAGGCTCCACAATGTTGTCCAGGTGATGCCATGATGAACTTATGGTTAAATGATAACACCAGGAACAACAAACATGCACAAATTATAGAGTATCCAGAAGTTTGAAATATATTTTGAAAACCACGACTTTCCAAACATGCCAAATGAAAAAGATGCCATGATGTCTAGTCATAGGCCACCTGGCGAGTGGAGTGTAGTGTACCGGTCCTGCCGGAGGTAAAACTCGTGACATCTTTTTCTGGCATTTGGCAGGATAGGCCGATGCTGGAGTATAACTATTGTCTGTTAGGCAAGATGTATTAACATAATATAAAACCCAAACGGGCGACCCTTCGATTGCCTCAACTCTCCATTATTTTTGCATAATGTAGAGTTAACACTATATTATTTTCTAACAGTGGATTGTGGTTTAGTTCAATGGCTAGTCTGCCAAGAACAATAGGGTACTTAGTATTTGCCAGTCATCCTCAGCACAATGTATTCAATATTGAAATGTTTTCACCACTTATTTCATATTAATTAGTTCAGTGGGTACATTTACAAAGTCTTTTCTATTCTGAATGACATTCAGAGTTCATAGAAAAATACCTCATGGAAAAATGCTACCTTAAAAATCTTCTGTGAACTTAATCGAAGGAGCAACTAACTTTCAAACAAACTCACTGTGAAAATCTAACTCAGCATGCTATAATAAAAGGAGTGTTTTTAGTGGCTCAAAATTTACTCAAGTAAAATGAGAAAAAAACGTAGTTCAAAAATGCAGTACTGAAATGCATTACTGCTGGGTTTAAAATTTGATTTAAATTTTCAATGTTTTTTAGTTCAAAACAAAGATTTTAATTTACCTTATTACAGTTTGTTATATACTTCTAAAATGATACACTGTTTGTGGTTGAAATGAATTTTGTTCTTAATTACTGAGGTATTACTGAAATACAAAATGTGGAGTAGGCATTCTTCCTATGAGTTTTTTTTCCAGGAGACAATCTTTCCAGGAGGCATTTTTCCTTGATTCCAAATTAAGAGACAAAGAAGCACACAAAATAAAAATCTTGAGAAACCCAAAAACTTCAACACAAAATAAAACAAGTAATTCTCCAGTTTCTAGTACTTTCAATGCCTGAAACTCAAAAATAATAGCTTACTGTCTTAAAATAAGCACAGATTAATAATGTAACATGAAACATTCACCATAACAAATTATCCACAGCATTGTTAAACAAGCAGTCTAATTTTTTTTCTGGAAAGTGCTTTCTGTAAGTCACAGATCCATATTTTATCGATTACCATTTTCCATGGTTAAATTTTGTGGCAGTCACATTATATTAAAACTTTTCAAGCTTTATCCAAAATTATATTTTCCCATAAAGGAAAACCAGTGCTACACATGGTGATTATGTATTGAAATAAAAAAAACAACCATACTAGAACTAATTTAGTGAAAGCCCCATATGGTATGCAACACGAAAGGAAACATTGCAAAGATTGTCTAGGTTGATCATTTGGTACAAGGTGTTAAATTATTGAATTAATAAATTGGTTTTAATTTACAGGGTTTTATAATAGATAATTGCCTCGTGGCGCTTCCATTATTGTAAACTTAATGACCCTTCGGCCCTTTCAGGGCCTCAGGCCATTAAGTTTACATAATGGAGCGCCACTTGGCCATTATCTATATAATAAAACTTCACTAGCACAAAACTTTAGTAAAATATCCACATATTAAACAACAAATTATGAAAATTGTCTCTTAAATCTGAAATTTTTTTAAACTTCTTCGTTCCGAACAAAAAAGAGGAAGTATGCATGCGTGGGCATGCTTAGCAGAGGAGCTGGGGGTTATATAGCCACCTGGCAAATGAACAGAACACTACCAGTCCCGCCCAGAGCCCACCTAAAGAGGTTTTTTTATAATGTTTGGAGAGACAAATGTGTTTGTCCACTAGGAAAGATGTACTGACGCAATAAAAAAAATCAGTTAATTCCGACTGGATGGAAAACTCTGATATTCCACATCCACCACCTCCCTCCCCTTTGTCTATGCTAAGGTTTTAGGTGTGTTGGATTTTAAAGAACACCATTCTAATACTGGGAAGTGCAGATCTCTGACTGAGTGCCCCTTATTATTGAAATGTTTTGATACTGGGGTAACCCTGTTGTTTTTTTCATTGAGAGGATGTGCTCATACATTCTTTATCTGAAGGCACACACAATTTCACCCACATATTGTCACATTCTTTACATGTAATAAGGCATGCTATATCACTCAGCTCAGAGCTGATATGGGTGGGCAATATGTTGAGGTTGAGTTCTGTGTGATTTTACACAATACACTCATATTTTTGTATTAAGGGGCAGCATGTGCATTTGCCCAATCTCATACAGTGTTTGGGTAGGATTTACTGCTGTTGTACAAACTTTGGGGGATATGGTATTGTTGCATTAGTTAGGATGTCCCTGAGGTTAAGAATTCTTTTAAAGCCTGTGGTGCTGGCTTTGGCAAGTAAATCCAAATTCTCATTAGAAATCCTCTGTCTGGGTATCGGAGTGTCTGCAGTTCGCATGTTCAGATTACTAGACTGTAGGTCCAACTTGGAGATGACTGTAGACAGAAGTGCTATGACTACAACTTCCAGATGCCAAACTCATTGTAAAGATACACAAAACTAAAACTTATTATGTGTGTAGTCACAAGGTAAGTTCAATGAATGTGTGCTTATGGCTTTATACTGTTATGACATTATTCACAAATGTATTTCTACAATCAGATGTCTCATCAGAGGCTGGAGTTTATACCAAGTCCCATCCCTTAAGTACCTTTTGGAGAGTGCAATTGTAATGCTAGATAGCACATTTTGCTGGTGCAGGTACTTTTGGGTTCAAAAACCCGTGTTGTTGATGATTTTGTGATATTGTGTATTTTGTTAAGGTAAGTATTTTTAATAATCATTATGTTTATGTGATTATAATTAGTGAGATAAATATTTATGTCTCACTTGTCAATTTTACTTTGTTAGATAAGTGGCCTTTGACCTTTAACATAATTTATTGTCACCAGCATTTATGCTGCATGGCATACAGGGATCGCTTTGTCCTCTCTCTTGTGGTGTTGGCATGAGTTGTCGTCATTCTTTGTATTGCGGACAGCATCTCAAAAATGGCTTGACAGATTAAACTCAAATTTGGTATGTGGATGTAACTGGTCCTCAAAATGTGCCCTATGTGACCTTAAACTCACAGTAGTAACATATTGAGTTTAAGTTTTTTGTTTCCGGACAGTATCTCAAAATCGAGTTGATGGATTCAAATCAAATTCGGCATCTGGTTGTAACTGGTTTCGAGGTGCATCCCATTTTAAGGTGACCTTAAACTCCCATTTATAAAAGAATTATGTTGAGTTTAAGTTTTTTATTTTTCCATAGAGAATATTCAAAATATTTCATTCAAATTTTGCATGCATATGTAACGGGGCATAGATATGTGCCATGCATTAAATTAACCTTAAACTCCCATAAATAACAGAATTATATTCACTTCAAGTTTGGCAAATTTCAACAGTATTTTAAATACTGTGGAATTCTAGGCATGTTTAAGTTGTGGATGCAATGAACCTTGAACAGAATCTTCATGAAAAGATTACTTTTAAACTCCCTTACAGCTGCAAACTAACATTGATTTTAAGGTTGGGATAATTTCTTTGGTGTTTAAAAGATATTTGAAAAAATTGAATTCCTGATTCCTATACCCGGGAAATATATTTACAGCGAGTGTTACAAAAAATACTGCATCTTCAGTAACTACCCAATGAATTTTCTTCAAATAAAAAGCAACAGAAACTGCAATAAATTTTAGTTATTTTACCCCACAGCCCTTAGGGCTGTCAGGTAATGTTTTCACCCATGGCATCCAAATGGGCAGGTGGTAGGAAAAAGTTTGTCTGGGCTGTATCTCAAAAACCATAAGGTGAAGGAAGTTGAAATTTGGTAGGGACATTGGTTGGGGGTGTAGATGTGTAGATGATTAGACCTTTGACATTGCCATATTGACCGTGAGTTTGAAAATCTTGTCCGGGCTATATCTCAGAAAATGTAAGATGTAGATAGTTGATACTTGGTAGGGACATTGGTTAGGTTGTGTAGGTGTGTAACATCATGGTTGGAATATTTTTTTCGTGTTTGGAAGATATTTGATGTTTTAATTGAGATTTTTTTTCACTAATATTCATCATGTACATATATCTAGACAAAAAAGAAAAATGTCTGGCAAGGTTACAATAAATTGCTAATATAAATTTACGAGTTTAAGGTTGCAATAGTTTGGTGTCACTCAGCTGTGATGGATCACTTACATGACCAGCATCGTTGTCACACTTTGATGCTTGTTGCCGGTCATCGATATTTGTCCTATTTAAGATGACTTTAAACTCCCACTCATAACACAATTATGCCATTACTGGGAGTATACCAAAATAGCATGACATAATCAGATTTGGTATGTGGATGTAACTGATCTTCAAGTTGTGTGGAGAGTATCACAAAATTACATCACTGATTTAATTTAAATTTATGTTGATGTATCTAGTCCTGGAGGTGTGCCCAATTTTAAGGTGACCTTAAACTCCCATGTGTAAAAGAATTTTACTGAGATGAAGTTTTTCTATGTTACAACAAAGTATACCAAAAATAGCAGGACACATCAGATCTATATTTTGCAGGTACATGTAACTGATGGTACAGAAATGCCCTACGACTACATTGAAATGACCTTAAACTCCCAGTAATGGCATGATTATAATAGCTTTTCTTTTAAAATTTTGGACATCTTAAATTGTATGCAATAGATTTTAAGCATATTTAAATTTTAGATATAACTAACCTTGAACAGAGTCTACATGGTTAAAGGTCTTAACATTTGCATTGAGTTACAGTCAGTTTAAGGTTAGGACAGACTTTTACGAGATTTGGAGAATATTAAAGTGGTAGTCTATAGTGTTCATTTAAATTAAGCATGTACACATACCTAGACCAAAACAAGATCTTTATTGTAATGTTACCACAAGGACCTGATAATTAAAGGAATGAGTTTAAGGTTACAACTTATTTTAATTATTGTAACCATCCTTCTGGGCATGGATATTATTTTGCCTTTCCCTCTGAAACATCCTTCATTGATGCTCATTTATAGGTACAGTTTTTTACGTGTCTCAGCTAAATTTGGTGTGGAGGTTTAATGGCATGATAGTTTGTATGTTATGGCTTTCTTGGCAATATCTGGCACCAATTTTTGTCATGGCAACCCTTTTCCTGTTTTTTTGGTGTTGTAATTTTGTGGACATTTAAAATTATTCGCCTATTGTTTTTCACTTTTAATTTTGTGGTTTCTTTATGAACACAAACCATGCAAAGATTTTAATCAATATTTTCAGGGTATATTTCTTGCAAGGGGAACTGGAAGAGTAGTGATTGAGCCTTTTGGCAACATTTTTTCTGTATTGTTTTTGAACTTGTGATTTTGTGGGTACTTTACATTCAAAACCTGTGCACAGATATTAACCATCTGGATATATTCTTTGGAAAGGGTACTGAGGCTGATTAGCTTTTCGGGAATAACTGGTAACAAGTATTGCCATGTCAACACTGTTTTTTGTTTCTTGAGCTTAAAAATCTTTTTTGGGTTCTTTGCATTGCAAACCTTTGCATGGATTGGAGATGATTAGCCTTTTGACCATACCTGGCAACAAGTGTTGCAATGGCAACACTTTTCCATTTCTTGGACTTACAAATATTCATGTGGGTTCTTTGCATTCCATACCACTGCACAGACTCGAGCTGCTTAGCTTTACGGCAATACCAGGCAACAAGTGTTGCCATGGAAACACTTGATGTTTCTTGGACTTATAAATAAATACTTTTATGGGTTCTTTGCTTTCCATACCCCTGCACAGATTGCAGCCGATTAATTTTTGGCAATACCTTGCAACAAGTGTTGCCATGGCAACACTTTTTCTTTGGTTTCATGGACATATACATATTTTTGTGGTTATTTTGCCTTCCATACCGCTGCACCGATTGGAGCCGATTAGTTTTTCTGCAAGATCTGTTTTTAGGTTGTGGATATAAAAGGTCCTGAAGAATATCTATAGGGTGAAGTGACCTTTACACTCTAGAAGATTAGACAATGATCTCGCTCATTTGCTGTGCCACAAAATGGCGGACAAATAGGAGTAATTCCTTCTTTCCTCCAGGAAGAGAGGAGGCAGACAAGGCAGGACCCATCTTGCACAATGCATCAACTTGTATGGGCATATGACTAGCAATAGGTTACCAAAATGATATTTTATTGAATTTCCTGCTGACATCTAGTGAAAACTTGGCAAGTGATTGCTTTGTGTTTGCCTCTCTGTCTGCCTGTGTGCATTTGGTACAACCTCTATATTGGATCTAGGTTATATTTTTCAACAAGGTGCGGGCTCACCATGGCTCAATCCTTCAGAAAGATGGTCTGGATCTGCAAAAATACTGCCAGTCAGTCAACTATTTTTGTCTATCCAGTACAACTTTTGTCCTTTTGAACTTCATCTGCTTCAGTCTTTAACCAAAGCTGGTGACAAAGTACAATTCTACTGAATTCTTGTTTGTATTAGGTGCATTTCTATAGTGTTATTTACACTCTTCGCTGGATTATAAATAAACAGTTCAACAGTCAACAGTTCAGTTTACTAACCATATCTAGTAATAGATGTGGTAATCAATTACTTGGACCAGTTCTTGTGGATGCAGAGTATGAATCCAGATATGGGTAAACTGCTGTACAGCTAATGTCATGCCCATGTACAAGCACAAAGTGAAGTATTCTCTTAGTTATACTTTTTTATTTATATTCATGGAACCAGATTTCAGAGGTATAAATTTAATCAGTATACATAATGTTACTATTAAATTTCAGACATATGATCACTTGGTTTTAATCATGGCAGTAACAATTTTATACTGTCCTCAATTAATTATTTGTGATAGTATAAAATAATATGTAAACTAGATATTGCGTCGTTAAGCAAGTTATAAGCACTTTTAAGTTTGGCTCTCCTCGTTTGATCTTGAAGGAGGGGCCCAAGGTCAAATCCATCCACACCAGAAGATTCCCAACCCATGATTTCCTATATGTTGGTTTACCATCCCAAACCTCTAGGGCCAATATTATGCCAGTTATACGCACTTTTAAGTTTGACTATCCTCGTTTGACCTTGAAGGAGGGCCCCAAGGCCAAATCCGACCACACCAAAATATTCCCAGCCCATGATTTCCTATAGGTTGGTTTATCATCCCAAACCTCTACGACCAATAATAAACGAGTTATAAGCACTTTTAAGTTTGGCTATCCTCATTTGACCTTGAAGGAGGGGCCCCAATGTCAAATCCGACCACACCACAAGATTCCCAGCCCATGATTTCCTATAGGTTGGTTTATCATCCCAAACCTCTAGGACCAATAATAAGCGAGTTACAAGCACCTTTTAGTTTGGCTATCCTCGTTTGACCTTGAAGGAGGGCCCAAGGTCAAATCCGACCACACCAGAAGATTCCCAGTCCCTGATTTCCCATAGGTTGGTTTACCATCCCAAATCTCTAGGACCAATAATAAGTGAATTATAAGCACTTTTAACTTTGGCTATCCTCATTTGACCTTGAAGGAGGGGCCCAAGGTCAAATCCAACCACACCAGAAGATTCCCAGCCCATGATTTCCAGTGTTGGTTTACCATCTCAAACCTCTAGGACCAATAATAAGCAAGTTATAAGCACTTTTAAGTTTGGCTATCCTCATTTGACCTTGCAGGAGGGGTCCAAGGTCAAATCTGACCACATCAGAAGATTCGCAGCACATGATTTCTTATAGGTTGGTTTCACATTGCAACCGTGAATTTGAAAATTTTAATTACTTAAATGTAGCTTTTATAAGCTACAAGCTTACCATGTGGAACTGAATGCTAACTCGGGACGCCGCAGCCATCTGGCCAGCGTCCAAGAAAAATAGACATTTAGTGTTGGCCGTAGCCTCAGGTTGTACTCTCGTGGAACTCTTCTCAATTCTTCCTTCTTTTCTCGTTGCAATTTTGAACCATACCCCTCAGCTGTAATACAGTGGGGAGGCAGGGTGGGACTCTCTACAGTTCCACATGGTAAGCTTGTAGCTTATAAAAGCTACATTTAAGTAATTAAAATTTTCAGTTTTATTGCACTACAATAGCTTACCATGTGGAACTCAATGCTGAATCCAACCGCTCGGTGGAGGGATTACAGCCGAGACTGGAAGAAGTAGTCAATTTTTCTTTGTTGATTAGAATGAATGTTTAAAAATACCAGTCTGAGTCCCATTTACAGTGCCCAAGTCCCGAAGACTGGGTCTGTAGAGAGACAAAAACCTGAAATGAATGAATGACAGTGCTAAACTGTCTGGATGTTTGATTGGAGAGAAGTGCAGCCTATGCTCACTCCTGAAGAGTAAAGACCCTAGGGCTACGCAAAGCCCTAGGCTGGGGAATCTCATAATTTTTACCGCCCTAAAATGAGATTAATGACAACCTTAATACAATATATACTGAAAAATACCTTGCCCAACATCCTGATGAGGTAAACTTATACCTAGACCCCAGGATTTAGACTCCTGAAGGTTGTAGCAGATGTGCCCCCCCCCCTTTTCTTTTTGAGGATAACTGGTCTGAAGGGAAGGGTCTAGGACTTGTTGTGCCGCCACTACTAGACCCAGATACATATTGTTGTCGTCTGATCAAGTAAGGTCTTTTAGGTAAAAATTACTAAATGTGTCGTGAGCTTTCCAGTGACAGGTTTGCATGATTTGGTCCACCGATACCCCACCATAAAAAGCCTTAGAGGCCGCGAAGGCCCTAATGTCATGTGCTTTAACTTGGACCAAGTCCAAGGCTTGTTGGTCTGCTTGTAGGATTGTTTGTTTCAACCAAGAAGAGAGTGTAGGGGTTCTGATGTTTGAGGTGTGTCCTTTCTTGAAGGAAATGAAGAGTAGGGATCGAGACCCTCTCAGGTCTTTGGTTCGATCCAAGTAACACCTCAGGGCCCATACCGGACACAAGGTCCAGTCTTCTTGGAATGGTCTATCTACAATGGTAGTCAAAGCAGGAATAGTCACACACTTTGAGAACCTTCTCTTTCTAGTTGGTTTTTGGCTATGAAATCAGAAGATGGGAACAAGGCAACCTTTTCTCATTGGCCTAGATTAGATACTTTGTTTGCAACCCAGGCATGAATTTCGCTGCGGCGCTTGCCGGAGGCCAAAGCTAGGAAGAAAGCAGTTTTGAGGTAAGATGTTTGAGGTCTGTGTATTTCATAGGCTGAAAGGGTGCTTTTGTGAGCTCATTGAGTACAACAGAAAGGTTCCACTTAGGAAGATTCCTGGAACTTTTTGGACGATCCCTGTGAAAACTTGAGAGCAACCTGTTAAGGTCTGAGCTTTGTGAAATATGGTGCCCAGTTGGGCCCAAGGTGTCAACAATGGCCGTCCTGTAACCATCAATGGTCGAGGGGCATTTAGATCTTGGTAGAGGTACATGAAATAGTCTGAGACTTGTTTCACAGTGGGAGTGGAGAAATCCACCAAATTTTCTCTGCACCATTTCTCAAGCCCACTTTGACTTGTAGATGGTCCTTGTTGATGACCTTTGAGGGGCAGTAATTCTCTCTGCCACCTCCACAGGGAAGCCCTGTTCTTGGAGCTGTCCACTCCTAGACACCAGGCGTGGAGGTTCAGATGTTGTGGATTGCTATGAAACACATAATTGTGTGACTGTCTGAGAAGGGTTGTTGACACTGGTAGCTGAAGTGGGATCTCTGTTGAGAGCTGCACTAGGTCCCAAAACCAGGGCATCCCTGGCCAGCCTGGGGCTATTATGATGATCAGGCAATTGGGATTGCCTGATCTTTTAGATGACCATGTGAAGGAGAGCAGTTGGAGGGTAAGCATAGGCAGTGAGACTCGATCAGTTTATGTTTAGAGCATCTATGTCCCAAGTATTTTGGTCTGGGACTGGAGACACGTACAGTAGAAGTTTGTGGTCCAGAGGAGTGGCAAATAGATCTACATGAGGGGTGAACCACTTTTGACAGATCTGTTTGAACACCTGTGGATACAGTGACCATTCTGTTGACTGCACTTGGTTCGACCTGGATAGAAGCTCGGCCATCACATTCAGATACCCTGGAATGTGTCTGGTTTTCAAGGTTATCTGGTAATGATGGCACCAGGTCATGATCTTCCAAGAAGAGCGTACATCTCTGCTGAGTGAGTTCCTCCTTGTTTGTTTATGTAGGCCACTACTGTTGAGTTGTCCATTGCAACCAACACTCTTTGGTTTTGACACTGGTCCTTGAAACTTTGAAGGGCCAGAGAAACCACCTTCAACTCTAGAACATTTATGTGTAGCCTTTTTTCCCTGTCTGACCACAGACCCTTTGTATAGAGGCTTGCTCTAAGTGAGCGCCCCAGCCTTCGTTTGAGGCGTCTGTAAAGAGTTGCATACTGTGGCCTTTGGGATGAAGGTCTGCACCTTTCATAACGATCTGTGGGATTCTACCACCACTCTAGGTGTGCTGAAATGGTTTCTGTCCAAGGAAGGAGGCTGTCCAGCGATTGAGGATATCTCCAGTGCTCCTTGAGATGAAACTGAAAGGGCCTCATGTGAAGGTGTCCCTCCGAGACCATTTTCTCTGTTGAGGCAAGTAACCCAATTAGCGACATCAAACATCTTGCAATCAAAACATGTTTTGACTTGAGTCGTAGGTTCAAATCCTGAAGTTTGAGCCATCTCTCTTGAGTGGGTTTTACAAGGACTGAATCTAGATGGTATTCATAGCCCACGAACGAAAACACCTGAGTTGGTTTTAGTTCGGATTTCTCCTGATTTATTATCCACCCCAAGGACTGGGTTAGGTCTACCACGGCCTGAGTGTTCATTTGGGCTTCTTCCTGAGAATGGGACCTGATCAGCCAGTCGTCCAGGTATTGGTGAAGACTGAGTCCCCATCGTGAGGGCCATTAGCTTCACTTCCTCTGCGGTCATTGTAAAGACCTGAGGGGCTGTGGCCAGGCCGAATGGAAGAGAGGTCAACTGGTACACCTGTGTATTTCCTTGAGTTTGGGTGGATGGGGATGTGAAGGTAGGTGCCTGATAGGTCCATCGACAATACCCATTCCCCTGGAATCAGGGAGGTCCTGATGGACTGGAGTTTCCACTTTAAACTTTTCTACAAGTACAAAAGTGTTGAGCCTGGTTAAGTCTATTACTGGCCTCCACCCAAGGTGAGGCTTGGGTACAAGAAACAGGCGACTGTAAAACCCGAGAGATTTTACATTTTCCACCCTTTCTATTGCGTTCTTTGACAGAAGGAGACTGGATACAAGTGGCCAGAGCTTGTTCTTTTTGAAGGGCCTTGTATCCTGACTGAATCAGAGGGACTCTGGCAAGATTTGATATTGAAATGAATGGAAGAACGTCATTACTGATAATGTTTAACACGTTGTTTGAACATTTGTTTGTTTGCCAGTCTCTTCTGAAAGAACGGAGGCAACCTCCGACTGGTGGACTGAGGGAGGCTTTTGAGGAGTCATTGGGGGAGGGGTTTCCACGCCCTCGCTCCCTAGATAGGGGTCGAAAACGATCCTTGGAGCCTCTGAAATTTGGTTTCCCCCCTACCTGAGGAAAATTGCAAATTTAATAAGTAAATTAAATTTTTATAAGTTAATACCCTATCCAATGGACAATTGGTAATCCGGTCGGCGCAGACCAGCCCGCCAAACGACAGAAAAAGTCATCTTATACGAGTGCATAATGCCCCCACAAGCTGGCCGGTCTACCCAGTACTGTGCACTCCCCAGATGGCGCCTCGTACTTCCTTCCTGTCTAGACAACGTGACGTCATATCATCTTTTTCGTTGTCTAAACCTCTAGACCCCTAGTAAGCTGATAGCGGGGTTGGTTGGGAGGGTCTTGTGTGTCCATTGGATAGGGTATTAACTTATAAAAATTTAATTTACTTATTAAATTTGCAATTTTATTGCGTTAATACATCCTATCCAATGGACAATTGCTGAATAACTACTGCTTGGTCGGCGGGTAAGTTACTAGGGACTTATGTGAACTCACAAATGATAGCAAATTTTAACCTACGGTCTAGGCTGACTTCGTCAGACCTATAGGCCCAGGCCTGGGTTGACCTTAAGGTCAGGAAACCCTGTAAGGCCATGGTCGGTTGCCAGCAGCCGGTTACGCGGGGCTATACCGACGTCGCCCCCCCCCCTTTTTAACAGACCTGCTCTGAGGTAGAGGGAAGAGAGGGATGAGTTCAGTCCCAGAATGCCAATAAACCGCCCGAAGGAAGCACATCACATTTTTTTTCTTTTTAATACTATGTACATGTAGAAACTGTTTATACTATGTACATATATACAAATCTCCTCAATCTAAGGGCCACCAGTGGATCTGCTGAGCAGCCAATACCGAGCCCAATTGGTAAAGCTCTGAGTCAGCCCAAGCCACACCCTTCAGATAGAACTGTGTGAGGGTATTATGTGACTTTAGTGGCAGGCTGACAAGATTGGATCTAAGGAGACTCCCGACTGGAAGACCTTAGGAGCAGCAAAGGCCCTAACATCATGGGTTTTAACCTGATGTAAAGAGTGGGCCTCCTGGTCAGAGAGCTCATAACATAGGATCACAGTCTGCTTGATCCAAGAGGAGATAGAGGCAGATGTCTTTGTTGAAACCTTTCTTAAAGGAGACAAGAACCACCTCCTTATTCTACTTGAGGTCTGAGGTCCTGTCCAAATAGTAGCGCAATGCTCTAACCGGAAAGAGGGACCTGTCAGACTTGAGGGACCTATCCAGAGATGGGGCCAGGGCTGTTATAACCACTGGGGCCACACTGTCTGGACCCTCTTGGCCAGCTGATTTTTGGATAGAAAGCTGGGTAGATAGATACGGGGACACCGTTGACCAATCGGATTGGGGTCTAATATTTTTGTTTTGCCAAGCATGAATCTCACTTCTGCGTTTGCCCGACCCAAGAGCCAAGAGGAATACCATCTTGAAGGTCAAATGCTTCAAGGAGGCCTCCTTGATTGGTTCAAACGGAGCCTTATTCAGCTGGTGCAAGACCAGTGAGAGGTTCCAGGAGAGTATGCCCCACCTGCCTTTGGGTCTGTCTCTGTGGAAACTATCCAGGAGACGAGCAAGATTTTTGTCCTTGCTGATGTTGAAGGGTAAATTTCCCAGTTTATCAGCAATGGCTGAACTGTAACCATCAATGGTGCTGGGCTGTAGCTTCCTGTCCTCATAAGGTACATAAGGAAGGCAGCATCTGACTTTACAGGGGTACCCTGAGGTCCACCTGATTAGTGATGCACCACTTGTAAAATGGTCCACTTTGCCTCATAGACTGATCTGGTTGATCCCCTTTGAGGAGCCTCAATTCTTGCTGCCACCGCCTCAGAGAAGCCCTGCTCCTCGAATGCTGAGGCTCCAGGAGCCGTGCATCGAGATTACGATTTGTCAGATTTCTGTGAGGGATCTGATTGAATGGTTGTGTCAACAGGTTGGGCAGATTGGGCAGGCCCAGTGGGATTTGACTGGACATGGCCACTGGATCCCAAAACCAAGGCATGTTGGGCCACCCCAGAGCAATCAGAATGATTCTCTTGCATGGGGAGTCCTGCAACATCACCGCTTTTCCCAATATGGCTGATAGTGGGAAGGTGTATGCTTCCTGATCCTACCATGGCAGACTGAGCGCATCCACTGCTGTGGCCAGGGGATCCGGTAGCGGTGACACAAACAAAGGCAACTTGTTGTTGAACCTCGTGGCAAATAGGTCTATTTGAGGCCGGTGCCACCTGTTGCATATTGCTTGGAAGACCTCCTGAAGGAGAGAACACTCTGTTTGGGTGGTCTGGCCTAGCCTGGATAGCTTGTCTGTGACCACACTCAGCCGGCCTGGTATGTGTCGGGCTTTGAGAGTTACTTGATTTCTGGTGCACCAGGTCAAGATTCTCCATAGTAAAGCACAAAGTGGGCCCGACCTCATGCCTCCTTCCTTGTTTATGTATGACACCACTGTGGTGTTGTCTGTCTCTACAAGTACTATCTTGTGTATGCAGAGGTCTTGGAACTCTTTTAAGGCTAGAAAGACTGCCTTGAGTTCTAGGTAATTGATATGCAACTTGCTTTCAGGAAGGGACCAGGTGCCTCTTGCAGTGCGTTCGTTTAAGTGAGCGCCCCACCCTGCTATTGATGCATCTGTAAAAATTTGCAGATCATGTTTTATTTGGGTGTAATGGTTGGCCTGTAAGGACATTGTCCTCTTGCAGCCACCATTGTAAATGTGGGTGCAATCACCTTGGTATTGGAATCACCTTTTCTAGTGACTCTGGTACCCTCCAGTTGTTTTTCAGATGCCACTGTATGGGTCTCCTATGAAGTTGGCCTAGGTGAACTTGCTTTCCTGTGGCTGTTAGTAAACCTATCAGACATGAACTGCTGGACCGGATAAGCCGGTAGTGACAGTATTTCTAGTATTTTGTCTTGAAGGTTCTGCCAACGGTCCGGTATAGGTCGGACCCGACCAGCCATGAGGTTGAACTGGTAACCTACAAGGTCGAAGACCTGCTTTTGGTTCCAGTTCCGATTTTTCTAAATTCACCAGCCAACCTAATACTTGGCATATTTTCACTAGATCTAGTGTATGCTGGAGACAAACCTGGTGGGATGTGGCTTTCACCAACCAGTCGTCTAAGTACTGGTGGATTATTAAACCCGTGTGTATGGCCATCAGTTTCAACTCCTTTGCTACTACAGTGAGCTCCATGGGTGCAGTGGACAGACCGATAGACAGTGCTTTGAACTGGTATGTCCGACCCTGGACATGAAATTTAATATGTCCTGGACTGTTCCTGTATTGGTATATGGAAGTAGGCGTCCTTGAAATCTACTGAGGTAACCCACTCCCACTGTTGGAGGGTGGTCCTGATGGTCTCCAAAAGGTTTGGTTTGCTCAGACCTAGAATAGGTCTCCAATGGTTGTATGGTTTTGGAACCAAGAAAGGTTGAAGAAGCCCAGAGATTTTGAACTGGCTTGACTGCATCTTTGTCCATAAGCTGATGTAATGCCTCTAACCAATATAGGTTCCTGTGAGGATGTACATAGCAGTTGATAATTTTGGGTGACCTTGTCAAGCTTGGTCTTGACTGGAAAGGGAGAGTGTAGCCCTCCTTCAACATTTGTACTACCTAGGGTCCAGCCCCCAAGGCTTCCTAAGTTCCCAAATGGGTTTAGTGTGGACCCTACAGGCAGTTGTGTGCCACATTTGATGTTCATTTCTGTCCCCCCCCGGCCTCTGGTCTGGTCTGGTGACAATGATCCAAGTAAACAGTCTCTCTGTTCTTGATGTGGTCCGGTCCGGTGGGGCTGACACAACTTTTCACATTTAAAAGACTCTTGCCCCAGGCCAGCATCCTGCAAGGTGCAGCATTTACACAGTAATTGTCATTTGTGAGATGGCTGACCCTTGGCCGGACATGAAGAACTTGTCTGACGATCGACCACTTTTTTTTTTTTTTTTTTTTTTGAGACCTATTTCTTTTCATTCTGGTTATTCAGGTCTGTGTTTGTAAAGGTGAAATCTATTATCTCTCCAGTTAAGTCCAGCACCAATAACAGGCTGTTGAGAGGTGTGATAAGGGAAGGTTGCCTGGCAGTAGCTTGGGACACTGTAATATCACCAAGATCACTGACTGGTCTAAGAATTCTCTGTAACCAAATTTACCTTAGGCAAATTTACCGGTACCCAGGTTTCCATAACCGGTAATTTACTGTAAACAGTAATTATCTGTAACCGGCAAAAAACTGGACCAAGTTGGGGTGAAGCACTGTACAGTATGGACTGTGTAGCCAGTACTCGGTCGGTAGACTTTGTAACCGGTACGTTGAAGCCATATGTAGCCAGTTGCTAAAGCAAGTGTACAAGGCTGTATAGTCGGTACCGGTTGGTACACTCTGAAACCAGTTGTTGAAGCAAGTGTACAGGGCTGTGTAGCTGGTACCGGTCGGTACACTCTGTAACCAGTTGCTAAAGCAATTTTACAACTATCTTTTGTGTTGAATTCAGCTTACTGTAGGTTTCCTCCATTAATTAAAGTATTTCTTTTAATCGCACGTCTTATCTGTAGATTTGACAGTTGCTGGGAAAGCCCTTGTGAACTAGTTTTAGAAGCAATTGTTGTTCGGCGTGTCACGTGACCAGTCTGCTGGTAGAAAGGACACGCGATTGGCTGATTGGAGATGACGTCAGTGGTCGCGTTCTAGTGTGATACTTAACCGGCAACTTTACAGTATGCTGAACTGTCCACAAAACCTCACTACCGACAACAAAGCCGGGTCTGCAAAGCAGGGACTGGAGTCACAGTGGACGTTAATTCTGAAGAACGCAGTTCCGACCTTCCTGGTTGGTAAAAACACGTGACCAGCTTTGTGATTTGGTCGGAAAGACACGCGATTGGCTGACTGGAGATGACGTCACTGGTCACGTTCTTTGCGTGATACTTAACCAGCAACTTTACAGTCTACAAAAACCCCACTACCGACAACAAGGCCGGGTCTGCAAAGCAGGGACTGTAATCACAGTAGACGTGAGTTCTGAAGAACGCACTTCCAACCTTCCTGGTCGGTGAAAACACATGAGCAGCTTCATGATTTGGTAGGAAGCCTGACTGGTTATGACGTCAGAGGTCACGTTCTTTTGAGCTGGCCGGTCGGCTGATGCTTTAAAAGCAGAGAACCCTGGACCAGTGCGCTATGTAGATGTGTAGATGAAATTCCTTCTTTCTTTCGTGATAAAACCAGTGAACTGGCCATCCACAACCCCCACTACTGACAACAAAGCCGGGTCTGCAAGGGAAAGACTGATATCACCTTCTATTGTGAAGTCGGTTGAACTGGAGCTTGCCGGTCGACTAATGCTTTACAGCAAAGATGTCTGGACCAGTGCGCTCTGAAGAAATCTGAAGAATTCATCTCCTGCTTCTGATGAAAAAACACTAAATACTCGAGCTGGCTGGTGTGACTGATGCCTTTCAGCAGAGAGGTCGATACCAGTGCGCTCTGAAGAATGCACCTCTTTTATGGGGAATTCCTTCTATTTACAGGGTTCAAAAACTATGTAGACTGAACTTTCCCGTGATTTCTATTTGTAGTACTAGAAAAGACGTTTCTATGGTGATTGTAGCTGAAGGTACATTCAAACAAAAGACACGGATAAAAATACCTTGTAAGTAGTATATCCATTTTCTTCTAAATATAGACGATCTGCCCCTAACAACACAAGTGTTGAATGGGAGGAAACTAGAAAAATGGCTGCCTTCATATTTCTCGTCGATTACTGCCCCATCATCAAAACTAAATTGAGTCAACTAGGGAGCGTTTCCAGCAGATTTCTAAATGTATATCCGTGCTTGATAAGTAGATCAGACTTCTACACTAAACTATTCACGTATAAGGTTGAAAATCCGTCATAATGCACACTTTTCCTTAAAATATCTGGGGATTGTTGAAAACACGTCTGCACAGTACACGCGCCAAACGAAAAAGATGATATGACGTCACGTTGTCTAGACAGGAAGGAAGTACGAGGCGCCATCTGGGGAGTACACAGTACTGGGTAGACCGGCCAGCTTGTGGGGGCATTATGTACTCATATAAGATGACTTTTTCTGTCGTTTGGCGGGCCGGTCTGCGCCGACCGGATTAGCAATTGTCCATTGGATAGGATGTATTAACGCAATAAAATGATTGGTTACTGCTTTGAGAGGAGTTGCCCCCATAGGGGCGTTTCCTGTAGGAGCCTCTTTTCTTATTGTGGGGACCACGAAAGGGCTTATTTTGATAGGGTGCGAAACCCTGAGCATCTTAAGAGGTGCCTTTTTTGAGGAGGAAGTCTTCTCCCTCTTTGACTGAGACTTGAACTACGAGGAAGGCCAAAAGGGCGAATTCCTGAGTTCTTGGTATCTCGTATCCCCTAAATGTGGTTGAAGTAGGGTCATCTCGGCCTCGCGCCTAAGCAGGCCAGTGTTACCCATGATGTATAGCTCCCTCTGGAGTATATGAGCTAGGGATTTGCTTAGGCAGGCAAGTGCTTTTTGTTGAATAAGAATGGTCTTATTCCAAATCTCCAAATATTCACAGGCCTGTTCACAACTACGCCTAGCTGCTTTTTTAGGGTTTGCACCTTTCTGGATCTGAGATTTAACCCTTTTGAAGGAAGACTTCAGACTGTGTTGACACTTCTCCAAAGTGGAGTTACAGGAAGAAGAAGTCTTAGCAAAAGCAGCCATGAAGTTGATAGTGGAGAGGGTCCGCCTAGCTTGATGTTCCAGTTCCTTAACAAATGGTAGGGGAACCTTGCCCACAGGGGCTCCAGAGGGTTTAGGAGAGATACAGATCTTCGAAAAGTCTGTATTCAACTCCTGGATTTTGTCTTCATAACAAGGCTGTCCCACCTTGTACCACTTTGCAGTGGAAGGAGGGGGTTTAATACATTTACCCTCAGGTAAATTAGAGGCCAGAAAATCATGCTCAAACTTATCAAAGGCATCTTTGATGTGAGAGCTAAGTGGGAGCATAGAAGAAGGGCCTTTTGGCCTAAGCTCCTGTTGGCCTTTGTCGTCCAGGCCCAGAACATAAGTGGAAGACCTGGGTGTGGTTTCCCTGGGGTCAGGGAGATTAAGAATACGCCTAAAGGTCTCCACTTCCTCAGCATATTGAGAGGGTAAGTCAGCCATGGCTACTTCCCTATAAAAAGTGGGTCTGGATCGTGTTGAGGTTGGTCTTGATCAGAGTGGGCCTCAGAGGGCTTGGAAGACCTTTGTGTGGGTACAGAGGACTGATCTTCCTCTGAAGATGATGACTGAGATAAGTACCTGGACCTAACCTTGTGCTTTCTTTTATCTGCATGTTTTTTGGGTCTAGCCAAGACCACCCGAGAAGGTTCCTCGAACTGATCTGAATGTTGATCCGAGAAATGTCTCTGGTCAGATTCATGCATAGAGTGATCATCTCTGAGACGCGGTGGAAGAGATGGACCGTACAAGTTCACTTCCATAGCCTCATCCGGTTGACAGGATGGCTGAGTTCTCGGAGGAGGGGTTGGGTCCAGCTTCTCAGTTTGTTTACTAGTACCAGGCTTTAGAGGCTGAAGTGGAGGTCTATTCCACCTCCACTTATTTAGGCGTCTTTTTGAAAGACTGAAATTCGTCTCAGAGACTTCATGGCCTCAAGCATGGAAGCCTGAAAAACCCCCATTTGCTGTTGCAATTGGATGTTAAACTGAGAACCCAGGGATTTTTCAAGTTTGGACTCGATTTTCTGCTGTAAACTTGTACCTGGGGTTGGTGGGACAGATTTAGCTGGAGCTTTTAAAGACAATGATTCAAAATGTAGGGGTTGAGGACATGGAGGAGAAGCAAATAAATTGTCAGCAGCACCCTCAAGGTCTGCCTGAGATCCAGTAAAGTACTCCACATCCTCGTCCCCTGGCAAATCTAGTTCATCGTCTTTTGAAGTGTCTGCTTTCTGATTTCTAACATATCGTTTTCTATTTTTTATCGTTAACATTTGTTCTTCAGAGAACCCAGAGCAAATCTCACATGGAGCTTCAAGTGCGACACAGGGGTCATCCCCTTTATTGGTAAAAAAATTGTGGTTATCAAATGGCAAACAGAAATGACGACACTTCAAAAATCTAGGTTTATCTTTGCTTGATCTTTGGTGGGAGGACATTTTACAGCAATAAAAAGATGCGTAGATGAGAAGCCTGAACCGAGAAACTCACAAAAACACAAATAATTAAAGAAATACTTACCCTGTCGAAACGTAACTTTCACAGAATATGCTATTCAAATATTTAAAGGTCATAGGAAGCATTTTCAGATCATTCATTAATAATTACATATACATATGAAAGTTCAATTTCTGTAAAAATAAGATGCATCTGGAGAAGGTTACATGGAATATTCAGTCACTTTCTGTCTGCTTTTTCAAGATTTTCACAACTGTCGCCATTATTTTTCACTCGACAACTCTCGTAAAAAGTACTAGCCTTGACGTCACAGGTTCATGATAATGTAAACAAACTATCATTTTCGTAGGCTTTTTAGTACATACATATATATTTAAAAGATTGCATTTTCTGTTTTTATGAAGTTTATTTGTTTATAAGACACCAGTCTGCCACAGTAAATTTCTGAAATAGCCTCGAGAATATCTTCTATATTTGTTGCAGACAAAAATTATTTACAGAGGTATAAAGCAAGTTGGACAAAAATCACAAATCTTGCAGTCAACCAGGTTCAACTCTGAGATGAATTTTGATAGTTATTTTTTCAATTTTGAAAACTAATTATTGCTAGGAGATGAAATAAATACAACATACATGTCTTTACAACTGGGCCTCAAAGCAAGGATAATCATATATGTTCCCCAAATTAGTTCAGAACTTTCCCATCAACACTGTAAACAATGCTTTCATGGTATTTACAATGCGTTTAGCCATCTACAGTGTATAGTGTAGATTACAGTTCCCCCAAACACATTTCCTTTTTCTTGGTCTCAACGAAGGCTTAAATTGAGAAGAAAATGTTACCAACTAATTTCCAAAACTTAAAATTATCCAAACTTAAGGTGAAACTTAAGAACTACTATCGTAAGGAAACCCCATTATATACTGAATTAATTCTTGAACTGATAATATAAAAGTTAGAACTATAAGGATTCTTTCAGAATAAATTCAATAAATTTGACTATAACAGCATGATTTTTATAAATGATTTATGCAAATGAAAACAAATTTCATATTTTGATTTCACTTTAGATCATACCTTATCTTGATAGAAGTACCAGTGATTCAAGGAAAAAAACCCAGTATCCAGTACATTTTAATGAAAACCTTTGAATTTGTCAACAGATTTGCAAATTTAATAAGTAAATTAAATTTTTATAAGTTAATACCCTAGCCAATGGACAATTGCTAACTCCGGTCGGTGCAGACCGGCCCGCCAAACGTCAGAAAAAGACATATTTACAAATGTATATCCATCTCCTCTAACTCCTGGGTTCCTGGTGAATCTGCTGAGCAGCCACTACAGGTCCCAGGTGGAAAAGCTCAGAGTCGGCCCAGGCCACATCCTTCAAGTAAAATTGGGTGAAGGTGTTATGAGATTTCCAGTGGCAAGCTGCCAAAATCTGTTCCAAGGAGACCCCTGACTGGAAAGCCTTGGAGGCGGCAAAGGCCCTAACATCATGAGCTTTGACTTGATGTAGGGTATGGGCTTCCTGATCTGAGAGTTCATAGCATAGGATCACAGTTTGCTTGATCCATGAGGAGATGGTGACAGGTGAGATGTCTCTGTCGAAACCTTTTTTGAAGGACACAAAGACAAACTCCTTGTTCTGCCTGATGTCTGAGGTCCTGTCCAAGTAGTAGCGCAAGGCTCTCACTGGGCAGAGTGACTGGTCAGACTTGAGGGATTTATCCAGGGTTGGGGCCAGGGCTGGTATAACCAGTGGGGCCACACTATCTGGACCCTCTTTTGCCAGCTGATTCTTGGAAAGGAAGCTGGGTGATGGGTACAGGGACACCTTTGACTAGTCAGATTGGTGACTGATATTTTTATTCTGCCAAGCATGTATCTCACTCCTTCGTTTGCCTGACCCAAGGGCTAAGAGGAAGACCGTCTTGAAGGTCAAAAGCTTCAGAGAGGCCTCCTTAATTGGTTCGAAGGGAGCCTTTGTTAGCTGGTGTAGTACCAGGGAAAGGTTCCAGGAGGGGATGCCCCTCCTACCCTTGGGTCTGTCTCTATGGAAACTATCCAAGAGGCGGGTGAGATTTTCGTCTTTGCCAATATTGAGAGCAGAGCTGCCCAATTTATCAGCAATGGCTGACCTGTAACCATCAATGGTACTGGGCTGGAGTTTCCTTTCCTCAAAGAGGTACATGAGGAAATCCGCCACTGACTTTATAGGAGGTGACCTGAAGTCCACCTTATTAGAGAGGCACCACTTTGTAAAAATGGTCCACTTTGCCTCATAGACCGATCTGGTTGATCCTCTCTGAGGAGCCTCAATTCGTGCTGCCACTGCCTCAGAGAAACCCTGCTCCTTGATTGCAGTGGCTCTAGGAGCCAAGCATGGAGATTGAGGCTTGGGAGATTCCTGTGAGGGATCTGATTGAAAGGCTGTGTCAGGAGATTGGGCAGATGAGGCAGGCTCACTGGGATCTGGCTGGACAATTCCACTAGGTCCCAGAACCAAGGCATGTTGGGCCACCCCGGGCCAATCAGAATCATTCTTTGGCACGGGGAGTCCTGCAACTTCTCCATCACTTTGCCTAAAATGGCTGTCGGTGGGAAGGCATATGCGTCCAGATTCTCCCGTGGCAGGCTGAGTGCATCCACTGCAGTGGCCAATGGGTCCGGAACCGGTGACGCAAACAAGGGGAGCTTGTTGTTGAACCTCGTGGCGAACAGATCTATTTGAGGTCGGTGCCACCTGCTGCATATCAATTCGAAAGTCTCTGGAAGGAGGGACCATTCTGTCTGTATGGCTTGGCCTAGCCGGGATAGTTTGTCTGCTACCACGTTTAGTCAGCCTGGAATATGTCGGGCCTTCAAAGTCACTTGACTTCTGGAACACCAGGTCAAGATCCTCCACAGAAGGGCACATAATGGGCCCAACCTCATGCCTCCTTCCTTGTTTATGCAAGACACTATTGTGGTGTTGTCGGTTGCCACTAGGACTATCTTGCCTAAGCAGAGGTCCCGTAACTGTTTTAAAGCTAGAAACACGGCTTTGAGTTCTAAGTAGTTTATGTGCAGCTTGCTTTCCGGGAGGTACCAGGTTCCTCTTGCAGTGTGCTCGTTTAAGTGAGCGCCCCACCCTTCTTTTGATGCGTCGGTAAAGATCTGCAGAGCATGTCTTGCCGGGTGTAATGGTTGGCCTGTTAGAACATTGCTTTCTACTAGCCACCAACGCAAGTGTGGGTGCAGTGACCTGGGTAGTGGAATGGATTTTTCCAGAGATTCCGGTACCCTCCAATTGTTTTTGAGATGCCACTGAATGGGTCTCATGTGTAGTCGGCCTAGGTGAACCTGTTTTTCTGTGGCTGTTAACAAGCCTATCAATGACACGAACTCTCGGACCGGACAGGCCGGTAGAGTTAGAAGCTCCAGTATTTTGTCTTGAAGGCTTTGCCACCGGTCCGGTGTTGGTCGGACCCGACCGGACTGAAGGTCGAACTGGTAGCCTACAAAGTTGAAAACCTGCTTGGGCTCCAATTCTGACTTTTCTACGTTCACTAGCCATCCCAGTTTCCGGCACATTTCTACCAGGACTTGTGTGTGCTGGAGACAGACCCGGTGGGATGTTGCCTCACCAACCAGTTGTCTAGGTACTGGTGGATTCTTATACCCTTGTGTATGGCCATCAGCTTCACTTCCTTTGCTATCACAGTGAACTCGAAGGGTGATGTGGACAGTCCGGAAGGCAGAGCTTTGAATTGATAGGTCTGCCCTTCTACGTGAAACCTCAGATATTTCCTGGACTGTTCCTGTATGGGGATATGGAAGTAGGCATCCTTGAAGTCTATTGAGGTGACCCACTCCCCTTGTTGGAGGGATGTGTCCTGATAGTTTCCGGTGTCTCCATCTTGAATCTTTCCACCTTGAGGAAGGGGTTCAGATTGCTTAAGTCTAGAATAGGCCTCCACTTGTTGTTGGGTTTTGGGACTAAAAATAGCCGGTTGGAGCTCGTCTACTGCTGTTGAAAAACTCTAGGGAGTTTGGCTTGTGTACCAGTTCTATTGCGTTTTTGTCCATAAGCTGATGTAATGCATCTAACAGGGAGAGATTCCTGTGAGGATTGCCATAGCAGCTTATAACTGTGGGGGTTCTTGATAAGTTCGGCCGGGTCCGGAAGGGGAGGGTGTACCCCTCCTTGAGGATTTGAACTGCCTTTGGACCGGCCCCCAGATCCAACCAAATTTTCCAAAAGTTTTGGAGTCTTGCCCCTACAGGTAGATTTGTGGCAACATTGGGAGCATTTATTACAAGTTTTGCACAAGACAATGGAATGACACAAGAAACACCTTTCACAAATTTTAATTTGCTTTGCTCTGATTGACAATCTGCTGTCCCGGGACTTATTTCGTTCTTTTGAGAATGCCCGGGCGCAGAAGGAACAGGATGTACAACATTGAACTTTACAACAGAAAGAGTGTTCATTGTCTCTTGTGGTGAGCTCCCGGCCAGCAGTCGTAGAGGTAAGAAACTTACACATTGATTGTCATTTACGCGACTGCTGGGCCTTGGCTGGTCGGGATGAGTATTGCTGCTTTCCCTTGTACTTTCTACGTTGAGTCCTAGAAAGATTCTTCCAAGCCGGTCTATCTTGTCCTTTATCCGACCTTGACTCTTGTCTCTCATACGGGTGATATCTCTGGCTCTTGTAAATGGAGGCTGACCGACCCTTATCAAAGCCACTGATGTCCTCTTCTGCTCTCTTCACAGTGCTATCTGGGAACAGAGTGTCTAGTTGGAGTGGAGCTGTCCGGAGAGCATTCAGAGTGCTTTCACACCGGCCTTAAGGTAGGAGAGATATGAATCCCGTCTCAGTAGGGTAGCATTTGCCATCCCGTCAAGTGTTCCATAGATTTTGCCATGGCCTGACACTGGAGTCCAACAGGAATTGAGGCTCGTCTACTGCTGTTGCTACCTTGGCCGGTGTCTTCCCTTTCGACTCCACTCTGACAGCCTTAACCTGGGACTGCATACTTTGTTGGATCTTCAACAGGCATCGGTTAAATCCGGCTGCTTGATTGCAAATCACTGTAGATTCACGTGCAGACCTCTCCCACTTGCGAAGATTTTCTTGAGAAATCGGGCAGGACATAGGATGAGAACTAGCAATGCCGGCCTGTCTGGCAATCCGTAAGTATGTACTGTTCAGTCTTGAGGAGCCGGTGTGCCAGGAAGATATGTGATCAGAGTCCTTCTTGGGTTCAGCATGGAAACCGTACCACTTTCCCTGTGACTTAGGTGGCCGCGCAAATTGGTCTCGGAGCAATCCTCCTGCCTATGATGTACGTGAGGGGTATCCCTGTACTAGAGTCAAGTTCAATTTGGCCATCTTTTTACATAGCCACTCGTCGGTGGGTAGGTTTACCGACACTTTGCCCGGCGTGTGAAGCTTGGGACCCGCGAAGGGGTTGTCGTCGGAAGTAGTGGCATTGGAATCAACGTCCGGGATGTGGTTCCACCCCATATAAGGTCTTATCCCTCTCATAGTTTCACGATATGATTGTTCCTCCGAGAGGGATTGATCATGATCTGACAGGTTAGCTTCTTGGTCCGCAGAGAGCTCGCCCTCTTCCGGAAAAATGACCAGGGCTGGTCAGTCCGATGACAAGCTGTCGGCATCAGAATCACTGGGTGAGGAAGTTTCCTTCCTGGAAGTGTCAAAGGCACTATACCACTGTCTCTGAGACGCATGAGCAGTGGCCGGTTTCGGCTGAGATGAAGAAGGAACCTTGGTAGAGGTGTGCTGAGAGGTCGGTCGGTGACAAGTGAAGACTGAGGTTTCAGAAATGGGTCGGATCTGACCACGTTGGCCGGTGGTGTAGGAGTGGGAGCCACCTTCACCGTGCCAAAAGTGGGATCATGAGGTCGGTCTACAGTCTTGGCTAGAAGTGCCTCCAATCTGTTGAACCTGTCCGCCCACTTTTTATCCAGTTCAGATATTCTTGAGTCGGTAGTGGAGGTGGTGGACTTTCCCTGGTTAGGTGAGGCAGCCGGTGGTCGGCTAGAGGAGGGCTTCACCGACTTTTCTGGCTTAGTCGGCTTGGAAGATGAAGATGATGAAGATTTCTTAACCTCAGACTTCTTAGACTTCTTTTCTGCCGGACCACTCAAACCAGAGGTTGTCTGGCCATCCACGACCCCCACTACCGACACAAGTGCCGGGTCCACGAGGGTGGGACTGAGAGTGTCTGAACTCCGGTCTTTAACAGGTGTAGAAGACTTGGCATCCCTCTTCTCCTTCTTGAGCTTATAAGAGGGGGTGGAGAGTTGGTTGAGCTGGTCTGCGGTTAGGGCAAGACAAAGTTTACAGTCCTTCTCTGGATTCTCAACGCAAGGGTCTGAGCCCTTCTTCTTATCACGACAATGCGCACAGACAGAGTGAGGGTCAAACCCTGCCATGATGTGGCCACAACCCCCCCCCCCCCTTCGCTGGCTGGGAGAAGACATAATGCTCTATAAGGTCTATGGAAGTAAATAAAAAGGTTGTAAAACAAAAAACTTCTGTAGACTCAGAATAACTTTAAAATATTTCAAACACAAAATAATCCGTGCAGGCAGTGCATGCGCCAAACGAAAAAGATGCCATGATGTCAGGTTGTCTAGACAGGAAGGAAGTACGATGCGCCACCTGGCGAGTGCACAGTGTGAGGACCGGCCGGCCTGTGGAAACACAGGACGTCTTTTTCTGACGTTTGGCGGGCCGGTCTGTGCCGACCGGAGTTAGCAATTGTCCATTGGATAGGATGTATTAACGCAATAAAATTTTAGTTTTAAGTAAATATCTAACTTGCGAAAGGCTACTATCCCATCACAATTAAAAACCTTGAAAAAAATGGGAGGAGGCATTCTTATATACCTTATGCATTCCCCTATATAAAAGAGTGTAAACACTCAATGTTATTGTAAACACACCTCATTGCAAGTCTTGTGGTAGTACCTTGTGTTTGTGTGTGATGAGAATTCTGTTCAATCTGTGTTGTGCAGGTTATTACTACTGTTAATTTACAAAACATTTTAAGCTGTATTATATTATTAATATTATTTAAAAATTATACTTAGATAAATGTTAAAATATACATTGCAAACAACATATTTGGACAACAGTTGTTGCATGCATTAGGTGTAAAAGAAACACTTTTTGAAAAGAATTAGGGAAATATCAAAACTGTCTTTAATCTTTTATAATGAATCTATTTTTTTTTTTTTGCAAATTGTCAAATTATGTCAAAGCTTACATCTTTATGTATTTTAGAACAAAAGTGATTGTGAAGTTTTCATGATTAAAACCACACATTCCAATCATAATAGATGTTCATGGTAAAAATGTTAATACACCCTGCAATTGAAGTATCTAACCCCAGTTGAATTAAGAAAGTTTTCTAATTGCAGTAAAGTGTTGATTATTTAACTTATCTTTGAAAACTTTAGTTGCTGTCTAAAACTTAATGCTAATTTTGTGTGGAATGTTGAAAATCAAATGGTATGATGAGAAACAATATGTGTGTTTAGTTTAATAGTTGGTACAAAAACACAGGTTCAGTAATGAGTGTATTTAAAGATTTTGAGCAGCTTATTCTTTGTATTCTCTTTTGTGATATATTAATATATTACATCAGTGCCTTGTATAGGACACTGGATATAAGACCAGGACAAAAATCATAATTGACTTTTCCATGTTACCACAAAGATAAAGCTACTTCTGTCACCAAATCTTGTTTTCTTAATTTTTTGCTACATCAAAACCTAACATACATCAAAATTTGGACTATTTTTATTGCAAATTTAATGGATTGTTTTATCAATCAAAATGAAATATTATCAATAATCAACTTTGAACTTAAAAGGGCTAAAATCGGGTTTTCTTAAAATTAAAATGTATTAAGTGTCTACAGATAGATTTAAGGGGCTGCAGTGGTGTCGTGGTAACACACTCGATCTCCTCCCACCTATGAGGTCTGCAGTTCAAACCCCAGACCCTATGTGGGAAAGTTTGTAGTTGCTTACTGATGGTTGACCAATTGTATGAACAGGTTTCCTCTGCCCATAGAACTACCCATCAAGATATGACCTATACAGTGTTGAAAGTGACAATAAAATGCAATTAAATAAATAAATCTACAGATAGATTCATGGCTATATCTATACATTATATTTTGAATTAGTGTCAAATACAGTGTTATATTGTATCTTTACCATAAATAATGAACATGTTTATTATACATTTCCTACCTTGAAGCAAAGTTTATTCAAAACTCATGCCCACCACATCAGTCCCTTAAATATGGAAATTGATGTCTAGTATAATTAGAGAATAATTTATATATCTCATTATAGCTACTTTTAAATTTATTTAATCAATAAAATTTGTGCGTGGTTTGTTTTGTTTACAAATGGGCTTGTATGCATAAGGTCTATAGGTTGTTTGTCTATTGAATTAAGTTAACTTCACATTTTTTTGTGAAAAATGCTTCCTATGACCTATAAACAAAATGGCTAAATGGCAACATCCAACAATACGTATAAACTGAGATATAGTAGAAAATATGAATGCAAAAAGCAAATGCTTCCAAATCATGCGGCCAACGAGAAAAGGAGGAAGAATTGAGAAGAGTTCCATGAGAGTACAACCTGAGGCTACGGCCAACACTAAACGTCTATTTTTCTTGGACGTTGGCCGGATGCCTGCGGCCTCCAGAGTTAGCATTCAGTTCCACATGGTAAGCTATTGTAGCACAATAAAATTTGAGCTTCAAGGTCAAATGTCTGCAAGGTTGTAGAGGACACGTATATCTGTTATACATATAACCTATGAAGAGATTCAACCTTCTACCTATGAGAAACAGCCAGTAGAAAAACGTAGATAAATTTCAAAGAAATGCCCACGGCGGCCATCTTGTTTTTCCGAATGAGGCTAATTTCAGTCCTAGAGAAGCTTACCCCCCAATGAAGATATCCTGCAAATTTGGTAAACCTGGCTGGTGTAGTTTTCCTCTGAGAGCGTTAATGCTGCGTAGCGAACGCTAAACCAAAGTATCCACCGGATGCCTCCAGTGGATACAATAATCAACATGCACTAGTAAGTTATACAGCCAATAATAAAGGAGGTATATGGCCTCACAGTCTCATATAGGCATATATATGCAGTAAAAGGTATCATTTTGAGTCATTTTAGCAGGCCTAAGGTGACCTTGAAAACAATAGCCAAGGTCAACCAACTGGATGCTGGTACTCCATCATGTACTCAACCTCCAAAGCCATTTTCAATAGTTTCCATGCAATATAGTCAGCATTAAGTGTGAAAATATCTCCAAAAAGTCCAAAAATGGCCTCAGTGAGGTACTTTGGCAGTCTGTGGATGACCTTCAGTAAAGAGCTTCAAGGTCAAATTTCTGCATGCTTAGAGGACATATATCTGTTATATATACCACCCACAGGATGATCCAACTTTCTGTATATGAGAACTGGGCCAAAATGTGGAAAAATGGCCAAAATCTGACCTTTAAGAGGCCACAGTGACCTTGAAATTGAAGGTCAAGGTCACAAAACAATAGCGTTCGTGACATTGCCTATATATACCTACATACCAAATTTGAAAGGTCTAACTAAAATTTTTTTAAGTTATCGCGTGCGAAAGGAAATCTCTGCGGCATCCGGGGATACAATTACTGAATATGATATTTTACTAATAATAAATAAATTACAAAACATACATGTCTATCAGTTAGATAAGTAACTACTTTTGGATATTATCCAATGGGTAGTGCTCTTTGACTGATACTACTGTCTTTTAAGACTTGCATTTCTGGTGAATGTCTTTTGGCATAGTTCATATTATATGAATTTAGTTTTATCCATATTAAATCAAAAGTGATAACTGTGGGTACACTTTGATTATTATACTTACCTCTGCCAGCAGAAGTTATGTAATCATTGGGGTTTGTTTGTCTGCTTGTTAGTGAACAGCGTAACTCAAAAAGTTATGAATGGATTTTCTTCAAATTTTCAGAGTATCCATGAAATTGGGAAATTTAATAGGTAAATTAAATTTTTATAAGTTAATATCTTACCCAGTGGACAACTGCATTTGCCCGGCGCACAGCCGGTCCCGCCAAACGTTAGAAAAAAACGCCCTGAGCTGGGCTCTGACCGGGACCAGTAGTGTCGTATCCATTCCCCAGGTGTCCTCTCAGCACCCAGCCTCCCTATTGCGTGTGTGTACGCATGCGTACTTCCTCTTTTTCTTGCCTAACTGAGAAGGTCCCCTCTTTTGAGTTTAGAAAGTGTGGGGAAGGTAGGGTGGGAATCCCCTTGTCCACTAGTAAGATATTAACTTATAAAAATTTAATTTAACTATTAAATTTCCCATTTCATTGCGTTAATATATCTTACCCAGTGGACAACTGCAGAATAAATACCCACTGGATGTAGGGGAGCTCTAAAAGAGGGACTTGTACGAATAACTGCCAATAAGCTATATCCAAACCTCCAGTCTGTCCCCCCCCCTTTTTCATCCCTCGAAACGAGAAACAAGAGAGGAGAGATAGGAGTTCAGTCCCTAAGGAAGTAAGTAGGGAGAATAAATGATCCCTCATCCGTCACTTTGGATCATGACGGCCTGCAGGTTTTTTTTTATATATATATAAGAAAGGAAGTTAGGGCTGGCTAATCTCTGACTTGTTGGACAGCCACTACTGGACCCAAGTGATAAAGTTCAGAGTCCACCCAAGCCACATCCTTCAGATAGAATTGTGTGAAGGTATTATGTGACTTCCAATGACAGGCTGATAGAATCTGTTCTAATGGAACACCTCCTCAAAAGGCTTTGAAGGCGGCAAACGCTCGAACATGGTGTGCCCGAACTTGGTGCAAATTTTGAGCCTGTTCATCTGAAAGCTGGTAGCACAGTACAATAGTCTGCTTGATCCAGGAAGATACAGTGGCAGGGACAATGTCCTTCCGGAAACTCTTCCTGAAGGAGACAAAAACCAACTCCTTATCAGACCGGAGGTCTTTGGTTCTGTCCAAATAATAACGCAAGGCTCTCACTGGACAGAGCATTCTATCCTCCTTATGGGATTTGTCAAGAATAGGAGCCAGAGCTGGAATAATCATGGGAGCTACACAATAAGGTCCTTCCTTCACCAAATGGTTTTTGGAAATAAAGCTCGGGGAAGGATACAAGGAAACATTTGACCAGTCCTGATGTCTTATGTTTTTGTGCAACCAAGCGTGAATTTCGCTCCTTCTTTTTACCAGAGCCTAGGGCTAAAAGGAAGACATGTTTTTGTGCAACCAAGCGTGAATTTCGCTCCTCCTTTTACCAGAGCCTAGGGCTAAAAGGAAGGCAGTTTTGAAAGTAAGATGTTTTAGAAAAGCCTTCCTAAGTGGTTCAAATGGGGCTTTTGTGAGTTGATGCAGGACCAAGGAGAGGTTCCAAGAGGGGACGCCCCTTCTCCCCTTGGGTTTGTCTCGATGAAAGCTGTCTAACAATCTATTCAAGTTTTCATCCTTACTGATATTGACCCTGGAGTTGCCTTATCTTATCAGCTATGGCAGTTCTATAGCCATCAATGGTACTGGGCTGAAGGAGTTTCTCCTGAAACAAATATAGAAGAAAATCCGCAATCTCCTTTATAGAAGGAGACCTGAAGTCCACCTGATTCGTTTCACACCATCTGATAAAAACAGCCCATTTTGACTCATATACTGCTCTGGTAAACTTTCTCTGAGGAGCTTCAATTCTTGTTGCCACTTCTGCAGAGAAGCCTTCTTGCTGAATGACCGAGGCTCTAGGAACCAAACATGTAGATTTAAGCTCAGGAGATCCCTGTGAGGACAACTGTTGAAGGGTTGGGTTAACAGGTTCTCCACCCTTGGAAGAGCTATAGGAATCTGAACCGACATGTTGATCAGATCCCAAAACCAAGGCATGTTGGGCCACCCTGGAGCAATTAGAATCATTCTGTGGCACTCTTGATGGAGTAATTTGGTGACCACTTGACCTAGGATTGCCACCAGAGGAAAAGCATAGGCGTCTAGATCCTTCCACTGAAGATTCAATGCGTCCATCTGCCAAGTCAGCCGGTTCAGAACCGGAGACACAAATCTGGGCAGTATATGATTGAACCGGGTTGCAAACAGATCCACCTCCGGGGTGTGGCACCTCCGGCAGCTTGTCGGCAATGACATTTAGGTGACCCGGAATGTGTCTGGCTCTTAAGATTATCTCCCTCAGATTGCACCAAGTCGGGAGTCTCCATAGGAGGGCACAAAGAGAGCCTGATTTTATACCCCCCTCTTTGTTGACGTAAGAAACCACAGTTGTGTTGTTTGTGCAAACCAGAACATTCTCGCCCTGACACAAAAGCTCGAACTGTTTTAGGGCTAACAACACCACCTTTAGTTCTAGAAAGTTTATGTGCAAGGTCCCCTCTGGCTTTGACCAAAGGCCTTGTAACAACTTATTTTGTATCAACGACTTATTTTGTATTACCTGACTTATTTTGTATCAATTTTTGACTTATTTTGTATTACCAACTTATTTTGTAGTAAAATTGCCTTATTTTGTATTACTTGGCCGACTTATTTTGTACCAACAGTTGACTTAATATGTTACAAAACGGTGCGCAGAATTTTGGCCAGATTTCAGGGTGATACAAAATAAGTCGATAATACAAAATAAGTTGCTCTATAGACAACTTGTTTTGTATCACTGACTTATTTTGTAGTAATTTCAATTCACCTTTTATTGTGGCTTGTCTCAATCAAAGGATGGACTCAGAGGAATTTAATCCTTACTGTATTCCATCTTGAAGTCCATTTACTATTTGCCTGATAGTAATTCTTATTTTCAGCACTGACATTAAACAGAGTTATAATTAATTAGACTAGTTAATAGTATATTGAAGATAATATCTGCATCTGTAAATGAACTTGAATTTGGTGTTAAATCTTGGACTGGAATATATTTGTGGAAGTATAAATGCCCTTGATGAGTCAGATAAAGTTTACATATAGAGAGCTCAGATTTGGTTTATCAGTAGAAACACTAGCATAAAAAGGTTAAAATGCTGCAACTGGTTGCAACAAACATATTGTTTCCCGATAAAAAATAGCATCAGAGACGGCCAGATCCCACAACCTTGGGAAAATCAATGAACTCAATGAGATTAGATGTTAAAATGTACACGTCATACACTCAAAAAACATCTGCCTAAATATTATATTCATGTTCAACATTACAAGTGAAAGTTATAGGGAGCATTGATGTAAGACTATGAAGTTGAACAATACAATGGTGAAAGTAATAGACTACCAGACAAAATATATGGACGAGTGAGAACAAAATTGCAAGAAATAACAGAAATAAAGCCGCAACAGATATATCAAGAATTAATTAGTAGAACTGTCAAACAACCAACATCCCAAAATACATGGTCAAAACTATTTACATTCCTGGAAAATCATTCATGGGAAGACACTTACACCCTACCATTCAAAGTTATTAGTGAGCCATATTATCAAAGTTTTCAGTATAAAGTAATTCACAGAATTATAAACTGCAAAGAAAACTTGCACAAGTGGAAACTAACTGATAGTCCAAAGTGTGACTATTGCATGTCAATAGACACACTAGAACACCATTTATATTACTGTAGCAGTAGTAAAGTTTTCTGGGAAAAAATGTCCCAAAAAATAAAATACACTTTTGATATTAATATACATTTTACTGTTTGTGAAATTATGTTGGGGCTAAATTTATACCAAGACCCCCTATTTTACTGTATCAACTACCTCATACTTATAGGTAAATGGTACATAAACAAAGTTAAAAATTGCAAAAAGGAAATTAACTTTACCGAATTTTTAATAATTTTAAAGTCTAAGCTACATGTTCTACACAATATATACAATAAGAAAAACGAGTTGAATACATCAGAGACACATTTTTGCACTTTGTATGGATTATTGTGAGTGCATTCCTGTATACAAACTTGTCACAATGCATCAGAGTGTGCGTGTGTGTGTAGCGTCCCCTGTTTGTGTGTGTGTGCATAGTCTTTTTTTGTGGCAAGTTGCATGTATGAAAACAGTAATAATATGTCTATTTTTTTGGTATGTGAAATTAATACGTACATATTAATTTTTTTCCATTGTTATACTATATACTCTATTGTAAATCATTATAGCTATGAATAAAAAAAAAAAAAAAAAAAAAAGTTGAACAATACACCTGTCCCCCGGCCAATGTTCATGTGAAGTATCAACCTTTTAAAGACTATAAAGTTCAGCATTGCTAAGACAGGCTCAAAGGTCAATATGTTACACTGCACATTGCTAACCTATACTTCCTAAGTATCAACATCCTACACCTTATAGTTTGAAAGATAGTGGCTGGATAAGATTTTAAAGGTCAAAGTCACTACAGCAAGGTCAAAGGTCAAATCAAGGTCATACTATGATGCTGTACACCTACACCCCTTACCCGATGTCTCTCAATGTCTCGGTCAAGGCTCAGCATCCTACCCCTTATGGTTTATGAGATACAGCAGGGATGAGTTATTACTAAAGCCAGCCCGTCCATTTGGCCGAGACTGCCCAACTGCCCAGCCTGACACCAATACCTGGGTGACAACAATACCTGCACCAGCGTAAAAGCTACACATGTCCCAAATACTGTTTTGCAAAATGTCCAATACTATAGTCAACAGGCAAATGGTAATCACATGGCAGCTCAGCATTATTCAATAGAATATAGAGAAGGTGGCACATGTGTTGATCCATTGGTAGCATTTTTTATGTATCAGAAAGAAAACAAGAATGACTGTGTATCATTTTAATAACCATAATCTTTGCAATACTAAACTTTCAGGGAAAAATACAATTTTTCCAATTCTTATCTGCTAATTACCATTGTAAGACGTCCTCGTTCTACAAAATTATCATGAAAATTACATGAAAAGGATGAAAAATAATGTCAAGTTTGGCACATTTATCATCATTCCAAAATATTTCTATGTCTTTTTAACATGTTGTACCTATTGTAGTTTTTGAGATGTCCAAGGATCTTCAATTTGCAATAGGAATGGAAACACATCCAAGGAAAATTGCATGGTCTTTTATGGAATGGCTAATAAGAGGCAAATATTTGAAAATTATAACAATTTGGATGTATTTTCTAACTTATGATCTATGTTTTAGTGTAATCTATTCCAAAGTGTTAATGTAACATTAAAATAATGAATAAACAAAGAGTTCCACAGTTTTAAAAACAAAATTCGTTACACAGTTTGGAGTTTTATAACCTGATAATACAAAATAAGTCAGTGATACAAAATAAGCTGTCTATATTGCAGTTTATTTTGTATTATCGACTTATTTTGTATCAATGTCAGTGCTGAAAAAAAGAATTACCATCAGGTGAATGGTAAATGGACTTCAAGATTGAATACAGTAAGGATTAAATTCCTCTGAGTCCATCCTTTTATGGAAAGACAAGCCACTATAAAAGGTGAATTGAAATTACTACAAAATAAGTCATTGATACAAAACAAGTTGTCTATAGAGCAACTTATTTTGTATTATCGGCTTATTTTGTATCGCCCTGAAATCTGGTCAAAATTCTGCGCACCGTTTTGTAACATATTAAGTCAACTGTTGGTACAAAATAAGTCGGCCAAGTAATACAAAATAAGGCAATTTTACTACAAAATAAGTTGGTAATACGAAATAAGTCAAAAATTGATACGAAATAAGTCAGGTAATACAAAATAAGTCGTTGATACAAAATAAGTTGTTACAGGCCTCTTTCCATGTGATCCCCTAAGTGAGCGCCCCAGCCTTTGTTTGAGGCATCTGTAAACAATTGAAGAGCGTGACGAAGAGGATGCAATGATTGCCCCCTCAACACATTGTGCTCGTTCAGCCACCACTTCAGGTGAACGTGGAGGGACCTGGGAAGAGGAATGATTTTCTCCAGGGCCTCCGGAACATGCCAATGTTTCTTCAGGTGCCACTGAATTGGTCTCATATGCAATCATCCCGACACCACCTGTTTTTCTGTGGCTGTCAAAAGTCCATCACCATGTGGTAGATCACCCAAAAATAGATGAGTGACTTATTTATCTCCGAAATTGCTCTATCTTGTACCGTTACTAAGATAATTAGTTTTGTATTTTATGCAGAAATTCAATATGGCCACCAAAAAGTGGCGAGAAAATGATTTTTGGCAAAATATTGCAGATGACTGCATATACCCTGTGGGTCAAAGATTTCATCGAAATCGCTCTACCTCGCACCGTTTCTGAGATACACGTGTTTTTGCATTTTACGATGGCCACCAAAAATGGCGTGAAAACGATTTTTGGCAAACAGTTGCAGATGACTCTATTAATACCCTGCGGGTCAAAAATTTTGTCAAAATCACTCTATCTTGCACCATTTTACACAGAAATTCAATATGGCCACCAAAAATGGCGGGAAAGCAATTTTTGGGAAACAGTTGCAGAGGACTCTGGGGGTCAAAAATTTCGTTGAAGTTGCTCTATCTCACACTGTTTCCAAGATAAACATGTTTTTGCATTTTACGCAGAAATTGAATATGGCCGTCAAAAATGGTGGGAAAACAATTTTTGGCAAAAAGTTGCAGGTGACTTTACACATGCCCTGTGGTGCAAACATTTTGTCGAAATTGCTCTATCTTGAACCTTTTCGAGATAAAATACATTTTTGCATTTTATGCTGAAATTCAAGATGGCCACCAAAAGAAGGCGGGAAAATGATTTTGGCAAACAGATGCAGATGACTCTGTGTACACCCTGCAGGCCAAATATTTCGTTGGAATCACTCAATCTCGCACCGTTTCCAAGATACATACGTTTTTGCATTTTATGCAGAATTTCAAGATAGCCACCAAAAATGGCGGGGAAAACGATTTTTGGCAAATAGTTGCAGATGACTCTGTGTATACACTTTGGGTCAAAAATTTCATCAGAATCGCTCTATCTCACATCATATCCAAGATACATACGTCTTTGCATTTTACGCAGAATTTCAAGATGACTTCCGAAAATGGCAGGAAAACGATTTTCGGCAAATAGTTGCAGATGACTCTGCGTATACCTTTGAGGTAAAAAATTTCGTTGTTGCACCATTTCTGAGATAAATGCGTTTTTGCATTTTACGCAGAAATTCAATATGGCCGTCAAAAATGACGGGAAAACCATTTTTGGCCAAAAGTTGCAGGTAACTCTACACATACCCTCCGGGTAAAAAATTTCGTCGAAATCGATCTGTCTCCGAGATAACGCGTTTTTGCATTTTTATTACTGTAAAATTCAGAAAATAGCTATTACTCTCTTAGCTATTGAGGTACACCTGTAAAACAGGTACCATCTTGTAGGTACAGAGAAAGTAGCTGAACAACATATTTTTGCAAAATGCTTTAAATGCACTGGTTTTGGAGTTATAAGCAATTTACTCAAAGTAGCTACTACCCCTATTACTCAATTACCCCTATTACTCAATGACCTTGATATGCAAAAGCACCAAAAATATAAAGGACATAAGAAACTAAACCAAAACTAGTGGAGTAGTCCTTAATATCCTGGGGGTCCCAAATTTGCCCGAAATCGCTCTATCTCTTACAGTTTTTGAGATAAATAATATTTTCCATTTCTGTCAAAATTCAAGATGGCGGCTGAAAATTGGAAAAGTCTTAAATTTTTCAGAGGTGCTAAAGGAGTAGCCCTTATTACCCCAGGGGTCCGAAATTTGCCCAAAATCACTCTATCCCCGACGGTTTTTTGATAAATGATATTTTCCATTTCCGCCACAATTCAAGATGGCGGCCAAAATTCGAAAAAGTCTAAACATTTCAGAGGTCCTAGTGGAGTAGTCCTTAGTCCACTGGGGATCCACAATTTGCCCGAAATCTCTCCATCTCTTACGGCTTTTGAAATAAATGGCATTTTTCATTTGTGCCAAAATTCAAGATGGCGGGTGCATTTCAAACAAGTCTGAAAATGTTTGAGAGGTCTAGGTCCTTAGTGCCCTAAGGATAACATATTTTATAGCAAACCTCTACACTGAATACTTTTGAACTTAAAAAGTGACTTACTCAGTGGCAAAATGTCAAAGTAGCTATTACTCACTTGGCATTATAGCTAGAGCTCTGAGAATGCGTCATGTCACAGAACATGAAAAATAGCATCAGAGATGCCCGTACCCCACAGCCTGGGGAAATAGTTTTCAACACCATGAGATATAGAAGTGAAACAGCACACAGATTGGGATACTTTCAGAGCAGTGTCAGTGTCCAAATAATGTTTAAATAGAGAAAATAACATCTAAGAGAAAGAAACTACAAGTAAAGATTATGTATAAAAACAGGACAATTCAGTTAACTAAAAATTATGAAGCTTTGAGACTTCTCTCCCATTTTGATATTCATTTGTATGGTCGAATTATGGTTTGCACGTTTTGAATATTACCCATACATACAGATGTGGCAATACATGCTTTTATGTGGAGTTGGGGCAAAACCTGTGGCTCACTTGACACAATACCATCTGGTACAATGGGAAGTGGCAAAAGTAAAACAGTTAATGAATTCTAATATGACTTTAACAGTGCCTAATCTTCATCAAAAGACACCCAAAGGTGCAACAACCAAGATTCAAGTAAAAGATATAAGAGAGATATAAGACAGATAAAATAGTATTAGATATCCCTGTAGAGAGATAAAATAGCATCAGATATGCAAGATCAAAGGTCAAATCATCGTCACACCATGACGTTGCACACATATAACACCCGACCAATGTCCCTACCAAATATCAACTTCCAACCACCTTATGGTTTCCGAAATATAGCCCAGACAAGGCATTATAGGTCAAGGTCACTAAGGTAAGGTCAAAGGTCAAATCAAGGTCACACCATGACATTTTACATCTACACACCCTAGCCAATGTCCCTACCAAGTATCAACTGCCTACACCTTACGGTTTTCCAAGATATACCCCAAACAAGATTTTATAGGTCAAGGTCACTACAGCAAGGTCAAATCAAGGTCAGGCTATGACGTTGCACACCTACACCGCCTAACCAATGTCCCTAACAAGTATCAACTTCGTACACCTTATGGTTGCTGAGATATAGCCCGGACAAGATTTTGTAGGTCAAGGTCACTACAGCAAGGTCAAAGGTCAAATCAAGGTCAGACCATGACGTTGCACACCTACACCCCCCTAACCAATGTCCCTACCAAGTATCAACTTCCTACACCTTACGGTTTCCGAGATATAGCCCGGACAAGATTTTATAGGTCAAGGTCACTACGGCAAGGTCAAATCAAGGTCACACCATGACGTTGCACACCTACAGCCCCTTACCAATGTCCCTACCAAGTATCAACTTCCTGCACCTTACGGTTTCCGAGATATAGCCCGGACAAGATTTTATAGGTCAAGGTCACTATGGCAAGGTCAAATCAAGGTCAGACCATGACGTTGCACACCTACACCCCCTGACCAATGTCCCTACCAAGTATCAACTTCCTACACCTTATGGTTTCTGAGATACAGGCCGGACAAACTTCTTCCCACCGCCTGTGCATCCGCCCGCCCATCCAGACACCATGGGTGAAAACAATACCCCGACAGCCCTTAAGGGCTGTGGGGTAAAAAGTAGATAAGCAACATATTTGATAAAAAACCTCTAAATTTAATACTTTTGAAATTACAAGTGATTTACTCATTAGAAAAATAGCAAAGCAGCTATTACTCAGTTAGCTGTGGAGCTATAGCTCTGAAAATTTGCCATGGCAAAGAACATCAAGAAGTAGCTAAACAACATATTTGATAAAAAACCTATAAAATGACTACTTTTGAAGTTACCAGACCAGATAGGTCTGGTGGATACAATAAGCTAAAAGTAGTAAATGATATGTTATTAAAAACTCAATGAATAACATATTTGAAAAGATTGGCCTGCAATAGTTTTGGAGTTACAGAGGCTTTACTCAATAGTAAAAATTTTAAAGTAGCTATTACTCAGCTATTCAATGTGCAACAGGTCTGAAACTTTACTACGCGATAGCTTATCAAAAACTAGATGAATAACATATCTAAAAATGTTTGGCTAACTTGAACACTTGACATTTACTTTAGTCATTATTTTGCTACAAATAAGAAAATTGCAAATTTAATAAGTAAATTAAATTTTTATAAGTTAATACCCTATCCAATGGATAATTGCTTTACCGGTTGGCACGACCGGTCCTGCCAAACGCCAGAAAAAGACGTCCTGTATATACTACCGGCAGGACCGGTCACAGAGTGTGCATTCGCTAGGTGGCGCCTCGTACTTCCTTCCTGTCTAGACAGCGTGACGTCATAGCATCTTTTTCGTTGTCTAAACATATTAAGACCCCTAGTAAGCTGATAGCGGGGCCGGATGGGTGGGCCTTGCCTGTCCATTGGATAGGGTATTAACTTATAAAAATTTAATTTACTTATTAAATTTGCAATTTTATTGCGTTAATACATCCTATCCAATGGACAATTGCTGAATAACTACCGCTTGGAAGGCGGGTAAGCTGCTAGGGACATACATGAACTCATAAAAGAACAAAACTGAGAAGGCCCATTTTGACCTAGGGTCAGATGATCCCAAGGTCGAGGTAGGCTAAGACTAACCGGTTATCCGGAAGTCCAAGGTCGCCCCCCCTTTTTCTCTCAGACCTGCTCTGAGAATAGGAAGAGAGGGTTGAGTTCAGTCCCATAAGAAATAAACTTTCCAAAGGAAGCAAGTCAGAGTTTTTTTTTTTTTTTTTTTTTTATAATATATACAATTGTACAAGCTATGTACATATTGGAAAATTTAATGGTTAAATTAAATTTTTATTAGTTAATATCTTACCTAGTGGACCAGTGCATTTGTCCGGCGCGCAGCCGGTCCCGCCAAACGTTAGACAAAAACGTCCTGAGCTGGGCTCTGACCGGGACCGGTAGTGTACTCCTCATTCGCCAGGTGTCGTGACTGCACCCAGCTCCCCTACTGCGCGTGTGCGCGCATGCGTACTTCCTCTTTTTGTGGCCTACCGAAGAATGTCCCCTTTTTGAGCTATGCGGGGCAGGTAGGGTGGGACTCTCTTGGTCCACTAGGTAAGATATTAACTAATAAAAATTTAATTTAACCATTAAATTTTCCATTTTATTGCGTTAATATATCTTACCTAGTGGACCAGTGCAGAATAACTACCCAGTGGTTGGAGGGTAGCGGGAAGGGTTTCTAACTACCCTGGATAGGTACAGTCTCTCCCCCCCCCTTATTTTTGTAGCTGACGAGTCCACGAGGAAGTGAAGAAGGGGAATTGAAGATTAAGATGGTCCCCCATCTTCTTGCAACGCAAGACAGACTGCAGGGAACACCCCCTTGAAAGGCTTTGGACGCCGCGAACGCGCGAACGTCATGAGCCCGAACCTGATGCAACTGTTGAGACTGTTGGTCTGACATCTGGTAACAAAGGACGATGGTTTGTTTGATCCAGGAGGAAACGGTAGCAGGGACAATATCCTTCTGGAAACTCTTCCTAAAGGAAACAAAAACCAATTCTTTGCCCGAATGGAGATCTTTGGTTTTGTCCAAGTAATAACGTAGTGCCCGGACCGGGCACAGACTCCTATCTTCCTTGAGGGATCTGTCCAATGAAGGAGCCAAGGCTGGAATGATAACAGGGGCCACGCAGGCGGGACCTTCTTTAGCCAGGTGGTTCTTAGAGATGAAACTAGGAGAGGGTGATAAGGAAACATTCGACCAATCCTCTTGGTGCCTAATGTTCCTGTGAACCCACGCATGAATTTCACTCCTCCGTTTCCCAGAGCCCAAGGCTAGAAGGAAGACAGTCTTAAAAGTGAGGTACTTCAGCGAAGCCTTCCTGAGAGGTTCAAAAGAAGGTTGTGTAAGTTGGTGAAGGACCAAAGACAAATTCCACGTAGGAACCCCACGCCTGCCTTTTGGCTTGTCCCTATGAAAACTGTCCAACAACCTGGACAAGTTTTCATCCTTGCTGATGTTAATTCTGGAATTCCCCACTTTGTCGGCTATGGCAGTCCTATAGCCTTCTATGGTACTAGGTTGAAGATGTTTCTCCTGAAAAAGGGAAAGGAGAAAATCCGCAATTTGCTCTATAGAGGGAGTTCTGAAGTCCACCTGATTTTTCTCACACCATCTGACAAAAACGGACCACTTTGATTCATAAATGGCTCTGGTAGAGCGTCTTTGAGGAGCCTCAATTCTTGTTGCCACTTCTGCCGAGAACCCGGCTTGCTGGATGGCAGAGGCTCTAGGAGCCAAGCATGAAGGTTCAGATTGGGAAGGTCCCGGTGAGGACACTGATTGAACGGTTGAGTGATCAAATTCGACACCTGAGGGAGCAGGAGGGGAATTTGAGCTGACATGTTGACCAGGTCCCAAAACCAAGGCATGTTGGGCCAACCTGGTGCTATCAGAATGAGACGACGGAATCCGTGGTCCAAGAGTTTCGTTACCACCTGATGAAGAAGGGCCGTCGGTGGAAAGGCATAAGCGTCCAGGTCCTCCCAAGGGAGACTTAAGGCATCCACTTCCCACGCTGATTGGTCTGGAACCGGGGATACAAACCGGGGAAGTTTGTGATTGAACCGGGTGGCAAACAGGTCCACAGACGGGCGGTGCCAACGCCGGCATATTTGAGCAAACACCTCCGGGAGGAGGGACCATTCCGTTTGGATCACCTGATTGAGTCGGGACAGTTTGTCGGCTATGACGTTCAGGTGACCCGGAGTATGCCTGGCCCTCAGGACAATCTGCCTTTGATTGCACCAAAGCATCAGTCTCCAAAGGAGGGCACAGAGTGAGTCTGATTTCATACCCCCTTCCTTGTTGATGTAAGAGACCACAGTGGTGTTGTCTGTACAAACAAGAACTATCTGGTTGCAACATAACCGCTCGAACCGTTTTAGGGCCAGCAGGACTGCCTTGAGCTCCAACAAATTTATGTGCAAGGCGCCTTCTGACCCTAACCAGACTCCTTTTGCCATGTAATCGCCTAAGTGAGCGCCCCAACCTTCGTTTGAGGCGTCTGTAAACAGCTGAAGGGCGTGTTGAAGAGGGTGTAAAGGTTGACCGGAGAGCACCTTGGCCGGGTCCAACCACCACCTTAGATGTTCATGGAGAGATGGGGGAATTGGAATGACTTTTTCCAGAGATTCCGGGGCATGCCAATGCTTTTTCAGGTGCCATTGAATGGGTCTCATATGCAGCCGCCCCGATACTACTTGTTTTTCTGTTGCCGTCAGGAGGCCGATCAAAGACATGAACTGCCTGACTGAGCAACATTCCAGTCCCAGGAGAAGGTTGAGCTTCTGAGATAGACTCCTCCACCTGTCCTGAGTTGGTTTGACTAACCCCTGAGATAGGTCGAAATGATAACCTACGAAGTCGAAGGTTTGTTGGGGAACCAGCTCTGACTTGTCCATGTTGACTACCCAACCTAGAGAGCGGCAAAGGTCCAAAAGGATCCGTGTATGACGTAGGCAAATTTCCCGGCATGGGGCTCTCAGTAACCAATCGTCTAGGTATTGGTGGATCCGAATACCCCTGGATTGAGCCATGAGTTTTACCTCCTTGACCACCTTTGTGAACTCCAACGGAGCCGTCGACAGGCCAAAGGGAAGTGCTGTGAACTGAAAGGTCTGACCTTTTAAGTGGAACCTGAGATATTTTCGTGACCTGTGGTTTATGGGGATGTGAAAATAAGCGTCGCTGAAATCCAGCGAAGTGACCCACTCCCCCTGTTGCAGGGAGAGTCTGATGGTCTCCGGAGTTTCCATCTTGAACGTTGCCGGAGCAAGGTAAAGGTTCAGTTGGCTTAGATCTAGAATGGGCCTCCATTTCCCGTTGGGTTTTGGAACCAGGAACAACCGGTTGTAGAAACCCAGAGATGACTGAACAGACACCTTTTCTATAGTCTGTTTTTGACCTAGGGAATGCAATGCCTCGTTCAGACTTTTGTTTCGTGAGGGATTTGATGAACCACTGACTATCACAGGAAATCTTGCTAGAGGTGGTCTCTCCTTGAAGGGTAGTTGATACCCTTCCCTGAGGATGGAGACTACCCTTGGATTTGAACCCAGGGAGAGCCAAACCTGCCAAAACAGTTGCAGACGGCCTCCCACAGGTGGATCTTTGACAACACAAGGTACATTTATGACATTTGGGGCAAAAAGACATTGATTTACAGACAAAGCACCGTTCACAGATTTTATTTCTATTTTGGCATGAGAGGGTCTTACGTTTTTCTTTTGCAACGGCCCTTTTACAGAAAGTGCAGGAAGAACAACAGGCAAATTTACAGTCTTTTGAAAAGTCACTTTGTTGGTTGCTGACACTAGATTGAGATCCCCGGACTTTGCTTTTAACTGAACTAGGGGACTCCACAAACATTGATTGTCATTTATATGGCTTACTACCACGGGCAGGCTTGGAGTAATATGTGGAGCTAGAACCACCCCTACCACGATTCTTGCCTCTGCCTCTGCCCGAAAACTGCCGCCAAGGTTGCTGAGTCTGAGAAGACGAGAAACCAGATTGACGACTATCCTTCTTGTCGTAGGGTTGGTACCTGAACTGATGTTTCTTGGAGTGCTGGTATGTGCCCGAACCGGGACCAGGAGCACTCCTATTAGACTCATGCTTTTGTATGTCTTGCTCAGCCACCGCCAGAACATCATCCGGGAACAACCCGTAAGTAAAAAGGGGGGCATTGCGCAGCTTATTCCAGGTGTCAGGTTTCAGTCCTGGTCTAACATATTCTAGGTAGGAGTCTCTCCTCAACAAAATGAAATTTGCCAGTTGGACAAACAAACTGTCTGCGAGGTGCTGAAAAGCAGTACCCAAAGCCACAGAGACGCTAGAATGGAAAGCTGACAAGTCTTTTAAGTCCTTGACGGCGTCTGTGACTTCCTTTGGGGCTTTCCCTTTAACAATGGTACTGTTCAGGAAGGAAATATGTTGGTTCATTTTGTCCTGGATCTCACTCACGCACCTGTTAAACCCTGCGGCATGGTTGGTGATCAAGGAGCCTTCCCTGGCACATTGCTCCCACCTTCTAAGGATTTCTTGAGAGATAGGCCTGGAAGCCGGTCCTGAGGAGGGGTAAGAGGAAATCTTGGCAATGCATGAGAACTGAGAGTTTAATCTAGCTTCGGACCCCGACCAGCCATAGATAGTCCTTCCGGGTCTTTGGTTTCCATCCTGTTTTATTCGGGATTGAGTATACCATTTAGCTTGGCTTTTAGGTGTCCTGATGAACTGGTCCTGTTTCAGACCTGCTGCTTCCTGAGCCCGGGAAGGGTAGCCCTCTGCAGCCCGCGTATTAAGTTTTTCCATTTTATAGCACAGCCAGTCGTCTGCTGGCAATTCTACTGACACTTTTCCTGTACGACGAGGGTGTTTACCCTTCCAAGGGTTGTCAGAGCGGTTATCCGTGTCACCTACAGCAGCTTCAAAATCTGGTATGTGAGACCAGCCAAGGAAAGACCGGACCGACCGGACCGTTTCCCTGTAGTTCATTTCTTTGATTCTTTCAACTACCCCAGAATCTGAAAGTTCACCCTCCTCACCGGAGTCTTTATCTGACCGGTCCGGAAGGGGTTCCTCATCTGACAGAGCCGCATCCGGCTGAGTAAAACTGTCTGGAGCAAATGAAGTAGAACCACTGGAAGGTTGCGTACCGGTGATGACCGGTTGAGAAGAGGATCCAAGAGAAGTGACACTGGTAACAGTTTCCTCCGGTTTCTCAAGAGTTTGCAAACCCGGACCGGGCACAACTGTCTTGAGAGGAGGAATAGGATCCAAAGCAATCTGATTTGAAGAACCGGCACTAGCAGCCGGTTTAACAGCCTTCTTGTGTTTAGATTTTCCCTTATGTTTTTTAACAGCAGGTGAAACCTCTAACTCCTGACCTGGAGGCCTCACCGGACCGGTGGCTCCGGGGTCAGGAGACGGGTTGATAAAAGGCGTGTCAGAGATGGGAGCTTGAAAAGTCGATACAGGCATCTTGGGAGTTGAGAAGATGTTAGTTCTTGACAGGAGAGCCTCAAAGCGGGCGAACTTTTCTTCTAATTGATTGTTTAACAGTTCCAAGTCCTGACGGGAGACAAAATCTCCACCACTAGCTTGAGCAGCCGGTGACCCGTTCCTGCGCATGCGCAGCGTCCGGGGGCATTTGAAAATCAATCTGATCCTCTACGGGACCTACAACAGTGACTTTACTAGGGGAAACCAAGGTCCCAGCTTTCTTATCTTTCCGGATCTGATATTGAGGGGTTGCCAACATACCCTTTTGAGATTCCGAAAAACTGTCACATAAATCACAATGTTGACCTTTAACACAAGAGTCATCTCCCATCTTTTTGTCCCTGCAGCGGGCACATTTTTTGTGTAAGTCAAAAGCAGCCATGACATGGCCGCAACTTCCACGCCTCTGTCCTGGTGATGCCATGATAAATATATTTCGCAAATATCCAAAGCTTTCCTTGTAACACACTTGTAAACAACTAATATAATTCAAAGTTTATTCCACTGAAAATTTATCGCTAACACACTATGGCGCCAAACAAAAAGAGGAAGTACGCATGCGCGCGCACGCGCAGTAGGGGAGCTGGGTGCAGTCACGACACCTGGCGAATGAGGAGTACACTACCGGTCCCGGTCAGAGCCCAGCTCAGGACGTTTTTGTCTAACGTTTGGCGGGACCGGCTGCGCGCCGGACAAATGCACTGGTCCACTAGGTAAGATATATTAACGCAATAAAAATACATATTTACATATCTCCTCATTTTTGGGCTTGGTGGTGGACTTGTTGGGCAGCCACCACTGGCCCTAAATGAAAAAGCTCTGTATCAGCCCAAGCCACATCCTTCAGATAGAATTGTGTGAAGGTGTTATGGGATTTCCAGTGGCAGGCTGACAGAATCTGCTCTAAGGAGACCCCTGATTGGAAGGCCTTAGAAGCAGCAAAGGCCCTGAAATCATGGGCTTTGACCTGATGTAGTGTGAGGCTTGTTTGTTTGATCCATGAGGAGATGGTGGCAGGTGAGATGTCCTTATCAAAACCTTTGTTGAAGGAGACAAAGACCAGCTCCTTATTCTGCCTAAGATCTGAGGTCCTGTCCAAGTAATAGCGAAGGGCTCTGACTGGACACAAGGACCTGTCACCCTTGAGTGACTTGTCCAGAGTGGGGGCCAGGGCTGGAATAACCACTGGAGCCACACTATCTGGGCCCTCCTTAGCCAGCTGATTCTTGGATAAAAAGCTGGGTGAGGGGTATAAGGACACCTTTGACCAGTCTGACTGGTGTCTGATGTTCTTATGAAGCCAAGCATGGATCTCACTCCTGCGTTTACCAGAACCCAGGGCCAGCAGAAAAACAGTCTTGAAGGTCAAGTGTTTTAGTGAGGCCTCTTTTAAAGGTTCAAAGGGAGCCTTAGTCAGCTGGTGCAAGACCAGGGAAAGGTTCCAGGAGGGTATACCTCTCCTGCCCTTGGGCCTGTCTGTATGGAAACTATCCAGGAGACGGGTGAGATTCTCATCTTTGCTGACATTAATGGTAGAGTTGACTAAAAAAATCTGCTTCCTGCTAATTGGCAAACTGTGGTAAATAAAGTGATTATTTTGCCCGATATAATTTACTGTATGCAAATTGTATTTCGACTGTAGGAAGATTATATCAGTCTCATCAGAGGCATATGAAAAATCCTGGTCCTGGGTCCCTGAAGTACTTTTTTGAGAATTGGGGGGTACCACTGGTGCTAACCGGTTGTTAGCTGGTTCAGGACCGGCATATACCTGGTATGGGTTTGGGAACCACTGGTACAGCCGGTTCTGCTGGTTCTGTTGGGCAGGACCATAGAAACCCATTTTTTAAAATTTTTTTTTAAGTTTTTTGTTTAAAATTGGGTTTTATGAGTGTTAACTGTCTATGTATCCTATATTATTAGTTGATGGTGAGTATGCGTAAATCATTACCTAGCTTTTAAGTTAAGCTTATTTAAAGGTTATCCATCAAATATAGATGCAGTTTTATTTATTATGATTTTTTCTATATGCTTATAATATTGTATGTATGACCATTGTATATATGTCATAGATCAATAAAAATGCATAAAACCGTTTGGGTATTTTTTAGCGTTTATCATAATAAATTCAATATTATATACATAGTTATTTTTATAATAATTTTTAAAAAAAATAAAGTAAATATTAGTATATACTGGCTACAATAGGTAGGTATTTATACAGTTCCAAGTAGTGTTTTTTTAAAAATTCAAAATTTTGTGGTTGAATAAGACCAGGCTCCACTTGGTGGTGGTGCTGGGAGGAACAACTTCCTGGGTGATGTGACTAACACGGGTCTTGTCCTCTTCCTGCTACAGATGGCCTCATAAGTCTCATTGTCTATAGTAAGACTTGTGGGTTTTCTGACGTGACTGTTGTCTGATCTTGGCGCAGATGTAACTTTAATTTCTGGGTTTGTGAATTTATTTGGTGGTTTTATTTTCACAAAGTCAGAGGGGCTTTTCGGCTTTAGTTCACTGTTAAGCTTGGCCTTCCATTTTTGGTGGTTGGTAGATCCTGGGAGGGGCATTCTGGAGCGGTCCTCTCTGGATGTTATCGGGTTATTGTATCCAATGTTTAGGCTGCGCACTGCATCCTCTCTGATGTAGTTTTGTCTTAGAGAGATTAGATGATCTTCTCTAGTGCAGGAGTTACAGGAGTGTTCATCCGTTTGTGTGCTGCCACTTTTCATTCTTGTGAGTGGTATGCATCCAACTTGGGTGGTTGGTTTAGTGGCGACTTTGAAGAATGGTTTGGCGTTGTCAGTGGTGTCATGGGTGGTGGCTAGTTGTGCATTCCCTCCACCTAGATTAAGTAATGCCAGTGGTGAGGTGTTTGTGCTCACATCTGTATCTGGGTTTTTGGTTTTGTCCGTAATGGTGCCTATAGATATTTTCTTAGCAATGTAGGTGGTAACATCCTCATCATCACTAAGGGCCAGATCCCGCTGTAGGATGCTAGTCCAGTCAGTATCCCCTTGAAGAGCTGAGGTAGTGGCTTCTATGGAGTGTTTAATTGCACTCTGACTGGGTTGCGATCTTTTTATTGTGGTGGATATGTTATCCAATGAGGGCTCCATGATCAGAGGTTGATGGTACCTTGTGATATGTTTAATATAATCTGCATTTCTATTATATTGTTTGTTACATTTTCCACAAACATATCTCTTGTTGTTGTGTAAAACATTAATGTGGCATCTTAAGCTTGATTTATTCTTGTATCCTGCTCCACATTCACCACAAAGAAACTTTGGATTCTCCATTCTAAATATTAGAACTGTATAGCATGAAACTGTGCAACTCAAATGACTTAGAGACAAACTTTGTGATGTCATAGAATTGTTATTCCATCTTTGAGCGGTGACGTAATTTTTGTCATTACGTCATTTTTATTGTAGTTTCCGATGAGCCAAAAATTATTGAAATTTTTCGTCTCATAAAATTTTAAAAATTATTTTTCAAATTTTTAAGATTTACTGATTTTGATGGATTTGATTGGATTTATCCATTCTCTGATTATGATTAATGGCGTTATTAACGTGTAATAGCCCTTATTTATTCATTCATAACGTATTCTGCCGTATGCGTGAATTTTATTCAATTTTTTGAATTTTATAAAATTCATGAATATGGACTATTAAACTAGATGTGTTGTTTTATAGTGAATTCTGGTGAATTTCTAGCCATATAAGACTAAGGACAGATAAGGGTTGATTACTGAGTGCTTAGTAATCAGGATCATAGCTAGGGGAATTCACACAAATTGGTTAATGCCAATGGGAGCCAGAGAGTGTAGTTTGAAAATCCATGACAACTCAATACGCCTTCGTTTGGAAGTCATGCACGTTTCAAACTTTGGTGTACACCACTCCAGCAGGGTGAACTGCATATGTTTGTGGTTATGTCCTTCACTTTTGAAGTGTCTGGAGACTGGTGTTTCTTGTTCTTAATGGTAGAGTTGCCCAACTTGTCAGCAATGGCTGATCTGTACCCATCAATGGTACTGGGTTGCAACTTCCTATCCTGAAACAGGTGCAACAGGAAGTCAGCTATGGCTTTTAGAGGTGGTGCCCTGAAGTCCACCTGATTACTGAGGCACCACTTTGTAAAAATGGTCCACTTTGCCTCATAGACAGATCTGGTTGATCCTCTCTGAGGAGCCTCAATTCGTGCTGCCACTGCCTCAGAGAATCCCTGCTCCTTGATTGCTGTGGCTCTAGGAGCCAGGCATGTAGGTTCAGATTTGACAGGTTGGGCAGACACAAGGGGATCTGACTGGACATTGCCACTAGATCCCAGAACCAGGGCATGTTGGGCCACCCTGGTACGATCAGAATGATCCTGTTGCATGGGTAGTCCTGCAACTTCTCCACCACTTTGCCCAAGATGGCTGCTGGTGGGAAGGCATAAGGATCCAGATCTTCCCATGACAGGCTGAGTGCATCCACTGCCCATGCCTCGGGGTCTGGAACCGGTGACACAAACTGTGGTAGTTTGTTGTTGAATCTGGTGGCAAACAGGTCCACTTGTGGCTGGTGCCACCAGGAGCATATAGCTTGGAAAACCTCTGGGTGAAGGGACCATTCCGTTTGAATGGTCTGGCCAAGTCTGGATAGCTTGTCTGCTATCACGTTCAGCCGGCCGGGGATGTGACGTGCCTTGAGATTTACCTGTTTCCTGGTGCACCAGGACAGGATTCTCCACAGTAGGGCACACATGGAGCCCGACTTCATTCCCCCTTCTTTGTTGATATAGGCAACCACTGTTGTGTTGTCTGTGGCTACCAGGACTATGTTGTTTGAACAGAGGTCTTGGAATGCTTTTAAGGCCAGAAAGACCGCTTTTAGTTCCAAGTGATTTATGTGCAATTTGCTTTCTGGAACTGACCAGGTTCCCCTTGCAGTGCGTTCGTTTAAGTGAGCGCCCCACCCTTCTTTTGATGCGTCTGTAAATATCTGCAGAGCATGTTTTAGTGGGTGTAATGGTTGACCTGGAAGAACATTGCTTTCCTCCAGCCACCACCTTAAGTGGGGGTGGAGCGACCTGGGAACGGGTATCACCTTTTCTTTTCTAGTGATTCTGGTACTCTCCAGTTGTTTTTCAAGTGCCACTGTATGGGTCTCATATGAAGTCGACCTAGATGGACTTGCTTTTCTGTGGCTGTTAGAAGTCCTATGAGGGACATGAACTGCCAGACCGGGCACACCGGACCAGACAGAATTGACAATATCTTGTTTGTTAAGGTCTGCCAATGCTCTGGTGTGGGTCTGACCTTGCCCTCCTTGAGGTCGAACTGGTAACCTATGAAGTTGAAAACCTGTTTTGGCTCCAGTTCTGACTTCTCCTTGTTCACCAGCCAACCTAGTTCTCGACAGAGAGCTACCAAGGTCTGTGTATGCTGGAGACAAGTTTGGTGGGATGTGGCTCTCACCAACCAGTCGTCTAGTTACTGATGGATTCTTATACCCCTCTGTAAAGCCATCAGTTTGACCTCTTTGGCCACCACTGTGAACTCCATGGGTGCTGTGGACAGGCCAAAGGGTAGAGCTTTGAACTGGATGTGAAAACGCATGTACTTCCTGGACTGGCTGTGAATTGGTATATGGAAGTATGCGTCCTTGAAGTCTATGGAGCCCTAGCTGTAGGGAGGTCCTTATTGTCTCTGGGGTCTCCATTTTGAATGACTCTGTGTTTAGGAAGGTGTTCTAGGTGCTCAGGTCCAGGATAGGTCTCCACCTGACAGAATGAACATTTGCAACAAAAGAGTTTACATATAAAAATACAGTCTCGCTCTTGCTTGTCACTGGTGAAGGGTTCAAATCCTGATTCTTGCCGGATACATGTACAGAGTCCTTCACTCCGGCTACATTTAAAACACAGTAATTGCCATTTACTTTTCTTTGAACCCTTGGGTGAAGTTTGAGGCTTTGCCACGACCTTTCTGTCCCATTTGCCGGTCTCAAATTTGCTTCCAGGCTGGTGTAGTGGGCTTCCGGTCCGGTTGATGCGTTGATCTGCTACTTGAGGAAGCGTACGGGTGAAAATGTCCAGGCTTCCTGTGTGCACTGCCAGAAGAACGCCTCTCCTCACTATGTGAGATTTCATCTTCAGCCTTGATCAGTAAACTGTCTGGAAACAGTGAGTGAAGATGGACCGGTGCTGTACGTAAGGCAGTTAAGGTATCTGGCTTTACTCCACCACGTATAAACTCTAAATAGCTGTCTCTTCGTGCCAGAGTGGGATTGGCCATGCTGATGAATACTCCCTCTGAGAGATCCTGCATCGTACACTGCATAGCTTGAGAGATTGACCGGTTAACTCTGTGATCTGTGTAACCATAGAGTCCTGTACCTTTGTCAGACACCTTGATAGACCAGCAGCCTGGTTACACATCACTGACTGTTCCCGGAACGCTCTCTCCCACCACCTTAAAATGTACTGGATGAAAGTACGGGAGGCTGGGGCAGAAGGCAAACTACGTCTGGCCACTCTACTAAATGTGCTGTTTAACTTGACCGGTTCCGGAGACGAGTCACACACAGTTGTAGAAGCAGAGTCCTTCTTATCTGTATGCATTGCATACCATTTTGATGACCTGGGTGTCTTCACAAACTGGTCTCGCAGCAGTCCACCAGTCTCAGTGTTCCTGGAAGGGTAGCCTTCAGCAACAGTTACATTCAGTTTCTCAAACTTTTTACATAGCCACTCATCTACCGGTAACTTGACAGACACTTTACCGGTTGGCTTGGCTCGGGAACTGGCAAATGGATTATCATCCAGGGAGGAAGATGTGCTGTCGTAGTCGGGGATCTGATGCCATCCCATGAAGGATCTGACCCCTCTGATAGTCTCCCTGTAATTGGCATCTTCAGAGAGGTCCTGGTCAGTTGAATCTTCCGGCAGTTCACCCTGGACGTTGACACTAGTCGGTGAAGCCGGTTCCCCATCCATCTCTGCCTCACTCTCAGATTCACCGGCAAACTCATCAGATCGTACACCGGGAAGTGACTGGTTCAACTGTGTAGAATCAATACCGGTTGGCAGCACTTCAGGACCTGCACCGGGAGCCTGTGTAGGCTGGGTGGTTGTCCCGCAACGGGAGCCTGTAAAGGCTGGGTGGCTATCTCTGCACCAGCTGCCTGTAAAGGCTGGGTAGCACTCTTGCTCACATCCCTCACAGCATTTGTACCGGGAACCCCCAGAGGAGGTTGGGTAGCAGTCGACTGGGCAGCTTCACTGGTGGTCTGGACAAGACTGGAACCGGTACCCTCAGTGACCAAGCCAGTAGACATCACACTGGAAGATGCTACATCAGAGGTACCAGGACCCTGAACAGGGCGGGTAGCACTCTTGCTCACATCCCTCACAGCATTTGTACCAGGAACTCCCAGCGGAGGTTGGGTAGCAGTCGACTGGGCAGCTTCACCGGTGGTCTGGACAAGACTGGAACCTGTACCCTCAGTGACCAAGCCAGACATCACACTGGAAGATGCACCCGGATCAAAGAAGGGATGTTCTCTGATCAGCAGAGGGATTCACAGGTCTCACGGGCACAGCAAACGACTTGTTAAGAAGCAAAGCTTCAAGTCGTGAAAACCTCTCACTCCACTTGTCATCTAACGACTTGAGATCATCAGAAGTAGGTTTACTGCTGTGTCTTCATTTGCTGGATTTAGGAGATCCATCATAACGTTTCTTCTTCTTGGGTGTAGATTCGACAGAAGATGGCTTGTCAGTGCTAACCCGTCCCAACAGAGTGACCTCTGAAGGGTCCACGAGAGTGGGGGTCGCGTCACTGAAAACTTCAGATTTCTTCTGCTCTCCACTTTCTTTCCTGGACCTGTAGGTCGTGGTGGCCAGTTGTTGTACTTGAGCAGGCGTAAACGCCTTACATACCTGGCAATCAAGTTTCTTAACACAGGGATCGTCTCCCACCCCCTTCTCATGACATCTGGCACATTTCTTGTGGTTGTCGAACAGAGCCATAACGTGCCTGCAAGAACCTAATTTCTGTCCAGGAGACGACATGATGATCAGTAAACCAGTAGAATTAAGTAATACTACTTGAAATAAAATAAAAAGGTAAAGTCCGTTGTAAAACTTCAAAAACGTTTCTCTGTTGAAAACACGTCTGCACACTCCACGCGCCAAACGAAAAAGATGCTATGACGTCACGCTGTCTAGACAGGAAGGAAGTACGAGGCGCCACCTAGCGAATGCACACTCGGTGACCGGTTCTGCCGGTAGTATATACAGGACGTCTTTTTCTGGCGTTTGGCGGGACCGGTCGCGCCGACCGGTAAAGCAATTGTCCATTGGATAGGATGTATTAACGCAATAAAATAGCTATTACTCACTTATGGCATGCAATGGAACTCCAAACTATATGTCATCTTATAGTTAAGGACAAAGTAGGTGAACAACATATTTTAGGAAAATATTCTAACTGCAATAGTTTTGGAGTAACAAAGGTTTTACTCAATGGTAAGAATTTCAAAGTAGCTATTACTCAGCTATACAATGTGGAACAGGTCTGAAACTTTACTATGTCATAGCTTATCAAAAACTAAATGAATAACATATTTGAAAAGATTTGCTCAACTTTAATACTTTTGAAGATATTTGACATTTACTTCTTTCATTATTTTGCCACAAATAAAAAAATAGCTATTACTCATTTATGGCATGCAATGGAACCCCAAACTATGTACCATCTTATAGCCAAGGACAAAGTAGCTGAACATCATATTTCAAGAAAAAAACTCTAACTGCAATACTTATTGAGTTATGAGTCCTTTACTCAAAGAAGCTAAAATTGCTATTACTCGCTTATCTTTAGGCCTAAGTCCACAAAACCCAAAAGATTTACAAGGGCATGAAAATTCATTAGGACAATTAATTGACAAAAATCTGTAGCCTTAGTAGTTTTGGAGAAATCTGCGTGACACACTAGCACATGCACGCACGCACGCACACACATGATGCATTTTATAATCTCCCTCCCGGGCTAAAATGGGGTATACCTAAGAAACTTATGGATGAATTTTCTTGAAATTTTCAGATAATGCTAACATTTGTAAAAGTAGTAAGTGATTAAATTTTGTTGCCGATGTTAAAGCCACCTTAAAGTAAAAAAATGAGGTTTTATGCCATTGTCCCTCTAGTCTGGCTGAGGTATGCACTCTTGGAGTGCATTTTCTAGTATTATTTGTGTTTAAATGAACTATAGCGATCACAGTTTACTATGCACAAAAAGTGAACTGGTAACTATGCTTGTGATATAATTAGCTTGTTGACATCATATGGTGTCACGTAACGTCTAAATTACATCACAGTGGGGGTGTTACATAAAAAATAGTTCTTGAATTTTTTGTTAATTTTTGGTGTAGATATCCCATAGCCCCACAATTGAATTTTGTTCAAGTGTGGAACTATGTATAGGCTTTAAAAGACTTCCTAATGTCAGGGACATCCTAACTAATGCAACCATACCATATCCCCCAAAGGTTGTACAAACAGCATCAAATCCTACCCAAGCACTGTACGAAATTGGGCAAATGCACATGCTGCCTCCTAATACACAAAGACGAGAGTGTAATGCGTAAAAACTGAATCACTCATAAAGGGTCACAGAATACAGGTTGGTTTTTTGATATGATAAATGGTTTATAAAAATACACGCAAACTGTTAAATATTGAGAATCTACAATGCAGTGACTGTATATTAAAGCAAAAGTATGTTATGATTAATGTCATGGTAACCTTGGATAAGATTTTGTGGATATCTACCACTGAAAGAACATACAAAATCTTCTTAAATATCTCCCATTCATTAAGGAGATTTTAACAAACTAAAAGTATATCACAAGTGCCAACAATTACATAGACTCATATTCTCTCTGCCATGCTATGTACTTTTCAGTTAATGTCCTTGCTGATGGCTTTGTATGTTGAAGGGCTGCTAGCACATCATGGCTCAAGATGGTATCCAGCTTTATGTGCAAGTCTTGGCCTAAATGAACAATAATGAAAAATTTTAAGTGTTACATGGTCTATGCTCTTTTAACTGTGCAGATACAGTAGCACTTTTATTATCTGTATAACCTGGAAGAGTGACATATTTTGAAAATCAGTTTGTAAAATAAAAGAATAGAACTGTGTTCATCTACATTTGAATATCTGGATAATTGATGTTCAGAGAATAAAGGTTACATGTAGTTACCACATTACTTAGTACTGGCAACTCATAGCAGGAATAGGTTTTATATATAAAACAAGCACCCAGTGATCATTTGGCATCCACCACACATCTAAAATTTGAAGAGGGTTTTATACAGTGTGTGGAAATTGAAGAGTTTACTATCAAGGCCCATAGAAATAAATTATGAAAAACCATTTCAGCAATCTGGGAAAGTCTGAAGGATATAAAATGAGATAAAAATCACTCCATCTTTAACTGTTTCTGAGACATTTATGATTCAAGAAAAATATGTTCAAATCTCAAAATGGCTGACAAAAATTTGCAAATTTAATAAGTAAATTAAATTTTTATAAGTTAATACCCTATCCAATGGACAATTGCTTTACCGGTCAGTGCGACCGGTCCCGCCAAACGCCAGAAAAAGACGTCCTGTATATAATACCGGCAGGACCGGTCAGGAGAGTGTATTTGCTAGGTGGCGCAACGAACTGCCTTGCTGTCTAGACAACGTGACGTCATAGCATCTTTTTCGTGTCTAATCCTATTAAGACCCCTAGTAGGCTGATAGCGGGGTCTGTTGGGTGGGCCTTGCCTGTCCATTGGATAGGGTATTAACTTATAAAAATTTAATTTACTTATTAAATTTGCAATTTTATTGCGTTAATAGATCCTATCCAATGGACAATTGCTGAATAACTACCGCTTGGAAGGCGGGTAAGCTGCTAGGGACTTAGGTGAACTCATAACAAAACAAATTAAATAGGCCCATTTGACCTAGTGTCAAAGAACCCTGTAAGGTCAAGGTCGGTTACCAACTAACCGGTTAACCGGAAGTCTACCAACATTGCCCCCCCCCTTTTCTTTCCTCAGGGTTCTGAGAGAAGGAAAGAGAGAGAGAGAGAGAGAGAGAGAGAGGGGCTGAGTTCAGTCCCATGAAATAAACTTCCGTAGGGAAGCAAGTCACAGTTTTTTTGTTTTGTTTTTTTATATACATTGTGTACATATTTACATTATGTACATCTTAACATATTTACAGTATGTACATATTTACATATATATATATATATATATACACATCTCCTCATTTCTGGGTCTGGTGGTGCACCTGTTGGGCAGCCACAACAGGCCCTAGATGGAAAGGCTCTGAGTCAGCCCAGGCAACATCCTTCAAGTAAAACTGAGTGAAGGTGTTATGAGATTTCCAGTGGCAGGCTGACAAAATCTGCTCTAAGGAGACTCCTGATTGGAAAGCCTTAGAGGCAGCAAAGGCCCTGACATCATGGGCTTTAACCTGGTGAGGTGAGGGCCTCCTGGTCAGAGAGCTCATAGCAAAGGATCACAGTCTGTTTGATCCATGAGGAGATGGTGGCAGGAGAGCTGTCTTTGTCAAAACCTTTCTTGAAGGAGACAAAGACCAGCTACTTATTCTGCCTAAGGTCTGGTCTAAGTAGTAGCGCAGGGCTCTAACTGGACATAGGGACCTGTCACCTTTGAGTGACTTATCCAGAGAAGGGGCCAGGGCTGGTAAGACCACTGGGGCCACACTATCTGGACCCTCCTTAGCCAGCTGATTCTTGGATAGAAAGCTGGGTGAAGGGTATAAGGACACCTTAGACCAGTCTGACTGGTGTCTGATGTTCTTATGTAGCCAGGCATGGATCTCACTCCTGCGTTTACCAGAACCCAAGGCCATCAGAAAAACAGTCTTGAAGGTCAAGTGTTTTAAGGAGGCCTCCTTCAGGGGTTCAAATGGAGCCTTTGTCAACTGGTGTAGAACCAGAGAGAGGTTCCAAGAGGGGATGCCCCTCCTGCCCTTGGGTCTGTCTCTATGGAAACTATCCAGGAGACGAGTGAGATTCTCATCTTTGCTGACATTAATGGTGACATTACCCAATTTGTCAGCAATAGCTGATCTGTAGCCATCAATAGTGCCTGGTTGTAACTTCTTGTCCTGAAACAAGTGCAGGAGGAAGTCAGCAATGGCTTTCAGAGGTGGTGCCCTGACGTCCACCTGATTACAGAGGCACCACTTTGTAAAAATGGTCCACTTTGCCTCATAGACAGATCTGGTTGATCCTCTTTGAGGAGCCTCAATTCGTGCTGCCACTGCCTCAGAGAAACCTTGCTCCTTGATAGCTGAGGCTCTAGGAGCCAGGCATGTAGGTTCAGATTTGACAGGTTCCTGTGAAGGACCTGGTTGAAAGGCTGAGACACTAAGTTGGGTATGTTGGGCAGGCAAAGTGGGATCTGACTGCACATTGCCACTAGATCCTAGAACCAGGGCATGTTGGGCCACCCTGGGGCAATCAGAATAATCCTGTTGCAGGGGTAGTCCTGAACCGGTGACACAAACTGTGGTAGTTTGTTGTTGAATCTGGTGGCAAACAGGTCCACTTGTAGCTGGTGCCACTGGGAGCATATAGCTTTGAACACTTCTGGATGAAGTGACCACTCTGTTTGAATGGTCTGGCCCAGTCTGGATAGCTTGTCTGTTATCACGTTCAGCCGGCCGGGGATGTGACGTGCCCTGAGGGTCACCTGCTTCCTGGTGCACCAGGACAGGATTCTCCACAGTAGGGCACACAGGGAGCCCGACTTCATCCCCCCCTCTTTGTTGATATAGGCAACCACTGTTGTGTTGTCTGTAGCTATCAATACTGTCTTGTTGCAACAGAAGCTTTGAAACTCTTTTAGAGCTAGAAAGACAGCTTTTAGCTCTAAGTGATTTATGTGCAACTTGCTTTCTGGAAGGGACCAGGTTCCCCTTGCAGTGTGCTCGTCTAAGTCAGCGCCCCACCCTTCTTTTGATGCGTCTGTAAATATTTGCAGAGCATGTTTTAGAGGGTGTAAAGGTTGACCTGGTAGCACATTGCTTTGCCCCAGCCACCACCTTAGGTCGGGGGTGGAGCGACCTGGGAACTGGGATCACCTTGTCTTGATCAAGTGCCACTGTATGGGCCTCATGTGAAATCGCCCTAGGTGGACTTGCTTTTCTGTTGCTGTGAGAAGACCTATGAGGGACATGAACTGTCGGACTGGGCATACCGGACCGGACAGTATTGACTGGATCTTGGCTGTCAAGGCCTGCCAACGCTCTGGTGTGGGTCTGACCTTGCCTTCTTTCAGGTCGAACTGGTAACCTACAAAGTTGAAAACCTGTTTTGGGACCAGCTCCGACTTTTCCTTGTTCACTAGCCAACCTAGATCTTGGCAGAGAACTACCAAGTTCTGTGTATGTTGGAGACAAGTTTCATGGGAAGAGGCTCTCACCAACCAGTCGTCTAGGTACTGGTGGATCCTTATACCCCTCTGCAGTGCCATGAGTTTGACCTCTTTGGCTACCACTGTGAACTTCATGGGAGCTGTGGAGAGGCCAAAGGGTAGGGCTTTGAATTGGTAGGACCGACCCTGGAGGTGAAAACGCATGTACTTCCTGGACTGACTGTGAATAGGTATGTGGAAGTACGCGTCTTTGAAGTCTATGGAAGTGACCAACTCCCCTGCCTGTAGGGAGGTCCTTATTGTCTCTGGGGTCTCCATCTTGAACGACTCTGTGTTCAAAAAGGTGTTCAAGGTGCTCAGATCCAGGATAGGTCTCCACCGGTTGTTTGGGAACCAAAAATAGCCAGTTGTAAAAACCCAGAGAGTTTTGATTTTCTACCGGTTCTACTGCATTTTTGTTCACCAGCTGATACAGTGCCTCTAAAAGGTTGGACTGTCTTGCTGGGTTGTGGTAGTTGCTTATGACAGTTGGTGACCTGGTTAAGTTTGGTCTGTACCGGAAGAGGAGGGTGTAGCCCTCTCTCAGTGTGGTGACTACTTTTGGACTCGAACCCAAGGCTTCCCTCTTCTCCCAACACTTTTGTAACCTTGCCCCTACAGGTGGATTGGTGACAACAGGTGGGGCATTTGTGACAAGATTTACAAAACTCAAGTGACCTACACAAGAAACATCTTTCACATATTTTATTTCTGTGTACATTTGACAACAATTGGGATTTATGCCATTCCTTTGTGGCAACCTGGTGACAATATGAGCATTTGCAACACAAAAGTCTACATTCAAATTTAAAGTCACTTTCTTGCGCCCGGCTACAACTGAAAGTGGTTTCAAGCCTGTCTAACCGGTAACACAAACAGAGTTCCTCTGACCGGTCACAGAATTTACACAGTGATTGTCATTTACGCGGCTTGAAACCCTTAGCCGGTTTCTGGGAGAATGTTGAGGCTTTGCCACGACCTTTCTTTGACTGTTGCTTGTCCCTTATCTGTTTCCATGCGGGGACACCGGACTTCCGGTCCGGGTGGCTAGCAGACTTGTCACTAGATGCATAAGGGTGAAAACGCCCTTGACGTCTGTGTGGCTGGCCAGAAGAACGTCTCTCCTCACTTCTGCAGATCTCATCCTCAGCCTTGGTGATAAGCTGATCTGGGAACAGTGAGTTGAGATGGACAGGAGACGTTCTCAAGGCGTTCAGGGTATCTTGCTTGACACCGGCATGTAAATACTCTAAATAACTGTCCCTGCCAGTGTGAAGTTGGCCATGCTGATAAATACCCCTTCCGACAAATCTTGCATAGTTCTGGCCATGGCTTGAGAAATTGACCGGTTGAAGGTCACAAGATAGTCCAGTTCATCAATAGCTTGCTTCGTTCTTTCAGAAGACTTGCCTTTCTTGTCCCGATGCAGGGTTTTCAGCTGAGAAGACATGCCATCTTGAAGTCTGGTCAAACACCTTGACAAACCAGCAGCCTGGTTACACATAACCGTCTGTTCACGTGCTGCTCTCTCCCAACGCCTGAGCATGTCCTGGCTGAAGGCCCGGGAGGGTGGGGCAGAGGGAAGGTTTCTACGTGCAACCCTACTGAAGGAATGGTTGAGTTTGGCCGGTTCCGGAGACCAGGTGCATACTGTGTTGCTCTCACAGTCCTTCTTCTCAGTATGCATCCCATACCATCTGGAAGATCTGGGTGGCTTGATAAACTGATCTTTGAGGAGGCCAGCAGTGTCAGTGTTTCTTGCAGGGTACCCTTCTGTGATGGTGAGGTTAAGTTTTCCCATCTTCCTGCATAACCAGTCATCCACCGGGAGCTTGACTGAAACTTTACCGGTTGGGTGTACACGTGCACCGGCAAAGGGGTTGTCATCAGAAGAGGACACAGTCTCGAACTCTGGGATGTTGTGCCAACCCATAAAGCTTCTAATACCTCTCATTGTCTCTCGGTAGTTTGCCTCCTCTGAATGTTCCTGATCTGCAACCTCTTCCTTGGGGAGGTCTCTGTCTGGTGACCCGTACCGGTAGTTCTCATCAGATAGGGAACCGGTAACATTGTGCTGGTCACCCTCACTATCAGATGCTGCACTGAGATCTCCCTCACCGGATGGCTGTACATCAGGGACTGAACCGGGGCCTGAACAGGCTGGGTTGCTGTCCCGGCACCGGGAGCCTCAAGAGGCTGGGTGGCCGTCTGCATCTCCTCTACAGCCTCACCGGTGGCCTGAACAAGGCTGGGACCGGAAGTTTCTCTAGCCAGACTGCTGGTGCTGGCACCAGGGTCAAAAAAGGGCTTCTGGCTGGTGGTGACCCCTGCTGCTGGTTTCACAACCGGTTCAACCGGTACTGGCTAAAGAAAGACTTGGCTAACAGCATTGCTTCCAGCCGGGAGAACCTCTCTGCCCACTTATCATCCAGCTTCTTCAGGTCGTCTGCTGAAGGTCTGCTACCAGAGCTGGATTTCTTCTTGTTGGAAGAGGGCTTGGGTGATTCACTGCGTTTCGTCTTCTTCGCAGCTGGTGTGGTTTCAGGTTGTACAACCTTGTCCCCCTCCACTTTACCCAGCACACTCACGTGTGAAGGGTCCACGAGAGTGGGAGCAGGGGAGGACGAAACCAACTTCTTTTCTTTACTCTTGCGTTCTCTGTAAGTGGGGGTGGCTAATTGCAGAATCTGCTCAGAGGTAAACCATTTGCAAACTGTACAGTCCTTCTTGAGAACACAGGCGTCTTCTCCCACCCCCTTGTCCCGACATCTTGCACATTTGAAGTGGCCGTCAAAACTCGCCATAACATGGCCACATGTGCCGCGTTTCTGTCCTGGGGACGACATGATGGTAGATAATTCAGAAGAAATACTTGGAAGTAAAAATTAAAAGGTAAGATTCGTTGTAGAGATCAAAAAACGTTTTTGTTGAAAACACGTCCACACTCTCCACGCGCCAAACGAAAAAGATGTCTAGACAGCAAGGAAGTACGATGCGCCACCTAGCGAATACACTCTCCTGACCGGTCCTGCCAGTATTATATACAGGATGTCTTTTTCTGGCGTTTGGCGGGACCGGTCGCGTCGACCGGTAAAGCAATTGTCCATTGGATAGGATGTATTAACGCAATAAAATGTATTTTTCAAAAATTTAGATATTAAGTCCCAAAAACTGAGTTTGAATTGTTCTATTGATTATCATTACACAAAATTAAATGAGGAATATCTGTAAATAAGATTAACATGGTAGTTGTTATAATATATCCAACATTTTGCATTGATATGAAGACATGACAGTGCATACTTTAAAATCATAACATTGTGTTCAGATGTGAGGGGGGGGGGGGGATGAAATGATTACAATATCTCATACTTTCAACTAAAAGAAAAATAATGATTTACATTAACAGGGAATCTCAGAAACTGGTGTGGGAAATATCAGTCCCACTCCTGTATCCATTTAACTTCCACTTGTGGCTGAGCAATGGTAGCAGAAAGTGGCAACTGAATAAGTGAGGGAGGTTTAATACTGGTTATACTTGGGATGAAGACCTTTAGAAGAACCTCAATCCATTTGAATTTACTGTTTAATTTTAACTCAATGGTCAGGGCCAATTAAGTGATTTTCTGGCACTGGTCATACACAAGGCGGTGTCCTCAGGGTCAGCTGAACTACACCAGACTGTTTTCCTTGGTAGTACCCAGGGCTACCTTCTTAGTAGGGGCAGTTCAGAAAAGGAGGACTTCCTAGCCTAATAATTCCTCCTCTGTTGTTGAGTGTTGGGTCCTCTTGTGTTTGTGAAGTTTTAACCATTTCAACACTTCAAACAAAAAATGTGCTGTGGTAATAGGGCTCATCACAAGAAGAACAATGAAATAACCAGAAAAATGTTTTTGCTTACAAAAACAAAGCATCCCCACAGGTTAGATGCAATAATGTATAAAAGTAGAAAAAGGTTTTTGAAAAGAAAAACCAGCTGCGCTGAGAGAAGAAGTGAAAGTTAAGCAGACAGTGTGGAAGTTTATGCATTAACACGAAAGAAAAACATAAGCTTTATTTTGTTTTCTATGGTCATAAATTGTGAAAAGTTAATTTAATAAATCATATATCAGGTTTCCATGTCCTTAATCTCCGAACTAGCGCATTCTAAGGCACGCCATCCAAATCGTAACACATAAATCAGAAGTCATAAACCATAATAGGGTCATCACCAGGGGATCATTGGTGTTCAGTAGTAAGAAAACCTAAGGAGGGAAACACTTCTGAAACAGATAAGTTTTTGAGTCGCCTTTTAAAACATGATAGTGTAGGAGTAGTTCGAATTTCCAGTGGCAAATCATTCCAGAGTTTTCGAGCATCATATGAGAAGGAGTTGTTGAAATGAACTTTAGATTTATGAACTCAGGGAATATAGAAGGGGACTTTATGAAACATCTTTTCTGGATTACTGTCTTGTTTTAACAGCAGATGTATATAGAGACAAATATGGGGCAAAGTATTTTGGCTTGCCAGTGGTAAGGTACTTATATAGGAGTAACAGGGTTTTGAAAATGATTCTCTTTTTAACAGGAAGCCAGTGGAGAGACTTTAAGATTGAAGTGACATGAGAAAATCTAGAAGCACCAGAGACAAAGCGTGCCAAACAATTTTGGATATTTTGAAGCCTTGTGATATTCTTGGAGGACAAACTGTGATACCAAGAATTGCAATAATCCAGACGACTACTAACAAATGCATTTGCTACCATAACTGAGACGTCATATGAGAGAAAGCGTCAGATATGATGCAAATCTTGAAGGTTGGCAAAACAAGATTTAATGATAGAATTTACATGATTGGTGAAACTAAATTTAGAATCAAACAGTATACCCAGATTTCGAACAACTTCCTTCATTAAGGAATCCCTATCTAAAACATGCTCTTTAGACCCTTGGCCCATATTCCTGGTTAAAAGGTGTATAGACATTCTCCTCCCATCAATAACTAAACTGGTTAATTTATCTCTTCAAGATGGTGCTTTTCTGGAACCTTTAAAAAATAACATAGTCACATCTTGGTAACACATTCCAGTCTGCCTACAAAGCTGGACACTCAACAGAACTGCCCTGTTGTGCATTCAGAATGAGATACACTTGTCGCTGTCTAAGGGTATACCTACGGCCCTGGTTCTCCTTGACCTGTCAGCCGCCTTCGACACAATCGACCATGACACACTCCTCACCTGTCTGTCAACAAGGTTTGGCTTCACTTGAACTGTCCTTAGGTGGTGTACAACATTTCAATCTATCAAAATTAGTTAAGTGATTTCTGAATATTTCAAACTAACTTTCGGGGTACCTCAGGGCTCTTTTCTTGGTCCTTTTTTCTTCTCCCTATACCCCCCCCCCACCCCCCCGGCAGGTAATTACAAAATATATGGATGTCAAATACCATTTTTATACAGATGACTAGGGGTGTTGCGGTAGCGATTTTTTCCCTCCGGTTTCACGTCTGGTACTTCCCGGTCGGTTACCGGTCAACCGTCTCTTATTAATAAAACATGAGAACCATATAGTTTCCATACTGTAAAACAGGAATTCTAACATAACAAGGATGTATCCTCGATTCTGACGATACAACAAAATATATGGTAGCTCTGAATTATCGCTCGTTTCACAGTTTGTCCTCCAAGAATATCACAAGGCTTCAAAATATCCAAAATTGTTTGGCACGCTTTGTCTCTGGTGCTTCTAGATTTTCTCATGTCACTCCAATCTTAAAGTCCCTCCACTTGCTTCCTGTTAACAAACTCAAAATTTGTCATGACACAGAATATCAAAAAGTAGATGAACAACATATTTGCTAAAAACCCTCTAAATTTAATACTTTTGAAGTTACAAGCGATTTACTCATAAGCAAAATAGCAAAGCAGCTATTACTCAGATAGCTTTGGAGCTATTATAGCTGTGAAAACTTTCCATGCACAAAACATCAGAAAGTAGCTGAACAACATATTTCTTAAAAAATCTCTAACTTTAATAGTTTAGAAGTTACAAGCAATTTACTCATTGGTATAATGTTGCAATAGCTATTACAAAGTTGCCATTATAGCCACAGCTCTGAAAATTTGCCATGACACAGAACATCAAAAAGTAGCTGAAGAAAAATAACATAGTCACATCTTGGTAACACATTCCAGTCTGCCTACAAAGCTGGACACTCAACAGAACTGCCCTGTTGTGCATTCAGAATGAGATACACTTGTCGCTGTCTAAGGGTATGCCTACGGCCCTGGTTCTCCTTGACCTGTCAGCCGCCTTCGACACAATCGACCATGACACACTCCTCACCTGTCTGTCAACAAGGTTTGGCTTCACTTGAACTGTCCTTAGGTGGTGTACAACATTTCAATCTATCAAAATTAGTTAAGTGATTTCTGAATATTTCAAACTACTTTCGGGGTACCTCAGGGCTCTTTTCCTTTTCTTGGTCCTTTTTTCTTCTCCCTATACACTCCCCCCCCCCCCCCCCCCCCCCCCCGGCAGGTAATTACAAAATATATGGATGTCAAATACCATTTTTATACAGATGACTAGGGGTGTTGCGGTAGCGATTTTTTCCCTCCGGTTTCACGTCTGGTACTTCCCGGTCGGTTACCGGTCAACCGTCTCTTATTAATAAAACATGGGAACCATATAGTTTCCATACTGTAAAACAGGAATTCTAACATAACAAGGATGTATCCTCGATTCTGACGATACAACAAAATATATGGTAGCTCTGAATTATCGCTCGTTTCACAGTTTGTCCTCCAAGAATATCACAAGGCTTCAAAATATCCAAAATTGTTTGGCACGCTTTGTCTCTGGTGCTTCTAGATTTTCTCATGTCACTCCAATCTTAAAGTCCCTCCACTTGCTTCCTGTTAACAAACTCAAAATTTGTCATGACACAGAATATCAAAAAGTAGATGAACAACATATTTGCTAAAAACCCTCTAAATTTAATACTTTTGAAGTTACAAGTGATTTACTCATAAGCAAAATAGCAAAGCAGCTATTACTCAGATAGCTTTGGAGCTATTATAGCTGTGAAAACTTTCCATGCACAAAACATCAGAAAGTAGCTGAACAACATATTTCTTAAAAAATCTCTAACTTTAATAGTTTAGAAGTTACAAGCAATTTACTCATTGGTATAATGTTGCAATAGCTATTACAAAGTTGCCATTATAGCCACAGCTCTGAAAATTTGCCATGACACAGAACATCAAAAAGTAGCTGAAGAACATATTGATAAGAAATCTCTCAATTGAATACATTTGAAGTTACAAATTACTTATTAACTGGCAAAATGTCAAAGTAGATATTACTCAGTTAGCATTATAGCTACAGCTCTGAAAATTTGCCATGAAATAGAAGGTCAAAAAGTAGATGAACAACATATTTCACCAAATACCACTAAATTTAATAGTTTTGAAGTCACAAGTCATTTACCGGTACTCATTAACAAAACAGTGAAGTAGCTATTACTCAATCAGCTCTGAAGCTAGAGCTTTGAAAATTTACAATGACACAGAACATAAAAAAGAAGTTGAACAATATATTTGATAAAAAGAACCTCCAATTGAATAGTTTTGAAGTTACAAGCACCTTACTCATTGGCAAAATGTGGAAATAGCTGATGCTATAGCTGTGAAAATTTGCCACCACACAGAACATCAAAAAGTAGTTGAACAACATGTTTCACAAAAATGCTGTAAATGACATAGTTTTGTAGTTACTAGTATTCTTTTACTAAAACGTAAAATTAGTTTAGATAAACTGTATTCAAAAGATTTAAAGAATCTGTATGTACAGGAAGTTTTAAAAGAACTTAAAAAGGAAAAAAAATAATACAAAAATATTTACTTATACAAGTCACAATTTGGTCAATTATCTGATACAGAATGGGAAAATATTTTTATCTTAGCACATACACTTTCAGTGGAAAACCAAGTCAGAGACTTGCAATATAAGATACTATTCCGTTTTGTTCCAACAAATAATGTATTTTATAAAATGAAAAAAAGGAATACACCAAATTGTCATATGTGTTTGACAGAGGTTCAAACAATTGAACACTTATTTTATGAATGTTTGACAGTTAAAAGCTTCTGGCTAAAATTATGGGATGCAGTATATAGAACCTGTCAAAAGGATGACCCATATATAAAATAAGAGATGTTATTCTGGGCTACAAATTTTATGATATTGATCAAAATAGAGAGGTCCATACCATCATACTCCATGCAAAATATTATATTTTTAAATGCTATATAAATGAAAAGGAACTAAATAGACCACATTTTTGTAATTTTTTGATAACTTATATTTTGTATTTCAAGACACTGTTGGAAGGTACAAGAAATCAAATAATTGTTCAGATGACAGAAAATTTGAAAAATATTTTACAATCCTTAAATGTGTCATGTTATACTCTCTATCTTTGGGTCACTTATTATTTCTAAAGTAATTTTACAGCATTCTATCTTACAGTATAAAGATCTATACCATGTTAGATATTCTATATATATGCTTGAGATATTTCAGCATATTGTGTCTTGTATTGTCCTGTATTGTATCTTGTTTTTTTTTAGTTTTTTTTTAATGTAAATTAGTTATATAGAAATATCAATTAATTCAGTTACTTTAAATCATACTATGTATATGATATATTTGTAAGACACCGATGAGGGGTTTGCCACTCTCGCCCCTCCGGTGGTCATGTCATGTGAAAAAAGAGTGAATAAACTGATTTTACGAAAAAAAAAAAGGTTTGTAGTTACAAGCCATTTACTCAAAGATGAACTATCAAAGTAGCTATTATTCAGTTAGCTACCGAACTACAGCTCTGAAAATATACGATGGCACAGATCATTAAAAAGTAGATGAACAAAATCTCTAAATTTAATACTTTTGAATTTATAAGCGAGTTACTCATTAGTAAACTAGCAAAGTAGCTATTACTCAGTTAGCATTATAGCTACAGCTCTGAAAATTTGCCATGACACAGAACATAAAAAACTACTATGTATATGATATATTTGTAAGACACCGATGAGGGGTTTGCCACTCTCGCCCCTCCGGTGGTCATGTCATGTGAAAAAAGAGTGAATAAACTGATTTTACGAAAAAAAAAAGGTTTGTAGTTACAAGCCATTTACTCAAAGATGAACTATCAAAGTAGCTATTATTCAGTTAGCTACCGAACTACAGCTCTGAAAATATACGATGGCACAGATCATTAAAAAGTAGATGAACTAAATCTCTAAATTTAATACTTTTGAATTTATAAGTGAGTTACTCATTAGTAAACTAGCAAAGTAGCTATTACTCAGTTAGCATTATAGCTACACCTCTGAAAATTTGCCATGACACAGAACATAAAAAACAAACAGTAAACAAAATATTTCACAAAAACTCTCCAGATTCAATAGTTCTGTAGATTTACTCAAAGCGGAACTATCAAAGTAGCTAGAATTCAGTTAGACAAGGAGCTACAGCTCTGAAAATTTGGCATGACACAACAGGAAAAATTAGCTGAACAACTTTTTCAACAAAAACATTCTATATAAAACTATAATGGATACAAAGAAAATTGCAACTTTAATAAGTAAATTAAATTTTTATAAGTTAATACCCCATCCAATGGACAATTGCTTTACCGGTCGGCGCGACCAGTCCCGCCAAACGCCAGAAAAAGACGTCCTGTATATACTACCGGCAGGACCGGTCACAGAGTGTGCATTCGCTAGGTGGCGCATGATGTCATAGCATCTTTTTCGTGTCTAGTCCTATTAAGACCCCTAATAAGCTGATAGCGGGGCTGGATGGGTGGGCCTTTGCCTGTCCATTGGACAGGGTATTAACTTATAAAAATTTATTTTATTTATTAAATTTGCAATTTTATTGCGTTAATACATCCTATCCAATGGACAATTGCTGAATAACTACCGCTTGGAAGGCGGGTAAGCTGCTAGGGACATACATGAACTCATAAAAGAACAAAACTGAGAAGGCCCATTTTGACCTAGGGTCAGATGACCCCAAGGGTCAAGGTCGGCTAAGACTAACCGGTTACCCGGAAGTCCAAGGTTGCCCCCCCCCCCCTTTTTTTCTCAGACCTGCTCTGAGAATAGGAAGAGAGGGTTGAGTTCAGTCCCATAAGAAAAAAGTCACAGCTTTTGTTTTTTGTTTTATACAATTGTATAAATTTTATACATATTTACATATCTCCTCATTTTTGGGTGTGGTGGTGGACTTCTTGGGCAGCCACCACTGCCCCTAAATGAAAAAGCTCTGTGTCAGCCCAAGCCACATCCTTCAAATAGAATTGTGTGAAGGTGTTATGGGATTTCCATTGACAGGCTGACAGAATCTGTTCTAAGGAGACCCCCGACTGGAAGGTCTTAGAAGCAGCAAAGGCCCTGACATCATGGGCTTTGACCTGATGCAGTGTGAGGGCCTCCTGGTCAGAGAGCTCATAACAAAGGATCACAGTTTATTTGATCCATGAGGAGATGGTGGCAGGTGAGATGTCCTTATCAAAACCTTTCTTGAAGGAGACAAAGACCAACTCCTTGTTCTGCCTAAGATCTGAGGTCCTGTCCAAGTAATACCAAAGGGCTCTGACTGGACACAAGGACTTGTCACCCTTGAGTGACTTATCCAGAGTGGGGGCCAGGGCTGGAATGACCACTGGAGCCACACTATCTGGGCCCTCCTTAGCCAGCTGATTCTTGGATAGAAAGCTGGGTGAGGGGTACAAGGACACCTTAGACCAGTCTGACTGGTGTCTGATGTTCTTATGTAGCCAAGCATGGATCTCACTCCTGCGTTTACCAGAACCCAGGGCCAGCAGAAAAATAGTCTTGAAGGTCAAGTGTTTTAGTGAGGCCTCTTTTAAAGGTTCAAATGGAGCCTTGGTCAGCTGGTGCAAGACCAGGGACAGGGTATACCCCTCCTGCCTTTGGGCCCATCTCTATGGAAACTATCCAGGAGACGGGTGAGATTCTCATCTTTGCTGACATTAATGGTAGAGTTGCCCAACCTGTCAGCAATGGTTGATCTGTACCCATCAATGATACCAGGTTGCAACTTCCTATCCTGAAACAGGTGCAACAGGAAGTCAGCTATGGCTTTTAGAGGTGGTGCCCTGAAGTCCACCTGATTACTGAGGCACCACTTTGTAAAAATGGTCCACTTTGCCTCATAGACGGATCTGGTTGATCCTCTTTGAGGAGCCTCAATTCGTGCTGCCACTGCCTCAGAGAATCCCTGCTCCTTGATTGCTGTGGCTCTAGGAGCCAGGCATGTAGGTTCAGGTTTGACAGGTTCCTGTGCAGGGTCTGGTTGAATGGTTGAGATACCAGATTGGGCAGACCCAGAGGGATCTGACTGGACGTTGCCACTAGATCCCAAAACCAGGGCATGTTGGGCCACCCTGGTGCAACCAGAATGATTCTGTTGCAGGGGTAGTCCTGTAACTTCTCCACCACTTTGCCCAAGATGGCTGCTGGTGGGAAGGCATATGGGTCCAGATTTTCCCAAGACAGGCTGAGTGCATCCACTGCCCAAGCCTCGGGGTCTGGAACTGGTGACACAAATTGTGGGAGTTTGTTGTTGAATCTGGTGGCAAACAGGTCCACTTGGGGCTGGTGCCACCGGGAGCATATGGCTTGAAACACTTCTGGGTGAAGGGACCATTCTGTTTGAATGGTCTGGCCCAGTCTAGATAGCTTGTCTGCTATCACGTTCAGCCGGCCGGGGATGTGATGTGCCTTGAGTTACCCATTTCCTGGTGCACCAGGACAGGATTCTCCACAGTAGGGCACACAGGGAGCCCGAATTCATTCCCCCCTCTTTGTTGATATAGGCAACCACTGTTGTGTTGTCTGTGGCCACCAGGACTATGTTGTTTGAACAGAGGTCTTGGAACTCTTTTAGGGCCAGAAAGACTGCCTTTAGTTCCAAATGATTTATGTGCAATTTGCTTTCTGGAAGGGACCAGGTTCCCCATGCAGTGCATTTGTTTAAGTGAGCGGCCCCACCCTTCTTTTGATGCGTCTGTAAATATCTACACAGCATGTTTTAGTGGGTGTAATGGTTGACCTGGAAGCACATTGCTTTCTTCCAGCCACCATCCTAAGTGGGGGGTGGAGCGACCTGGGGACGGGGATCACCTGTTCTAGTGATTCTGGTACCCTCCAGTTGTTCTTCAGGTGCCACTGTATGGGTCTCATATGAAGTCGACCTAGATGGACTTGCTTTTCTGTGGCTGTTAGAAGTCCTATCAGTGACATGAACTGCCGAACCGGGCACACAGGACCGGACAGAATTGACAATATTTTGTCTGTTAAGGTCTGCCAACGCTCTGGAGTGGGCCTGACCCTGCCCTCCTTGAGGTCGAACTGGTAACCTACGAAGTTGAAAACCTGTTTTGGATCCAGTTCTGACTTCTCGTTGTTCACCAGCCAACCTAATTCTCGACAGAGAGCTACCAAGGTCTGTGTATGCTGCAGACAAGTTTGGTGGGATGTGGCTCTCACCAGCCAGTCATCTAGGTACTGGTGGATTCTTATACCCCTCTGTAAAACCATCAGTTTGACCTCTTTGGCCACCACTGTGAACTCCATGGGTGCTGTGGTCAGACCAAAGGGGTAGGGCTTTGAACTGGTAGGACTGACCCTGGATGTGAAAACGCATGTACTTCCTGGACTGACTGTGAATTGGTATATGGAAGTATGCGTCCTTGAAGTCTATGGAGCTGACCCCCTCCCCTAGCTGTAGGGAGGTCCTTATTGTTTCTGGGGTCTCCATTCTGAATGACTCTGTGTTTAGGAAGGTGTTCAAAGTGCTCAGGTCCAGGATAGGTCTCCACCGGTTGTTGGGTTTGGGTACCAAAAATAGCCGGTTCTAAAACCCCAGTGAGTTTTGGTTTGCTACCGGTTCCACTGCATTTTTGTTTGTCAGCTGATACAGTGCCTCCAAAAGGTGGGACTGTCTTTGTGGGTTGACATAGTTGCTTATGACAGTTGGTGACCTGGTTAGATTGGGTCTGAACCGGAAGGGGAGGGTGTAACCATCTCTCAGTATTGTGACTACTTTTGGACTCGAACCCAGAGCTTTCCACTTCTCCCAAAACTGATGTAGCCTTGCCCCTACAGGTGGATTTATGGCAACAGTTGGGACATTGGTGACAATATTTACAGAATTCAAGTGACCTACACAGGAAACATCTTTCACATATTTTATTTCTGTGTATTTTTGACAAAAATTGGGATTTACGCCTTTCTTTTGTGGCAACCCGGTGACAGAATGAACATTTGCAACACAAGAGTTTACATGTAAAAATACAGTCTCGCTCTTGTTGTTCAAAGTCCTGTGTTTCTCCATCACTGGTTCAAACTTGCTTGACCGGGTACACAAGCAAAGTCTTTCAGCCCGGTTACACTCTGTACACAGTAATTGTCATTTACCTTGTTTGGAACCCTTGGCCGGTTTCTGTGAGAAAGAGGTAGGCTTGCCACGACCTTTCTTTCCCCGCTGGCGTTCGTGTATTTGCTTCCAAGCTGGAAAGGACAACTTCCGGTCCGGTTGTTGTGAAACTCTGTCATTGGAAGCATAAGGGTGGAAACGTCCCGGTTTCCGGTTGAACTGGCTAGAAGAACGCCTCTCTTCAGATCTGGTCACTTCCTCTTCAGCTTTGATGAGAAGCCGGTCCGGGAAAAGTGACTGCAGATGAATGGGAGCAGTACGCAATGCAGTGAGTGTGTCCTGTTTTACTCCCACGTGTAAATATTCCAAGTAACTGTCACGACGTGCAAGGGTGAAGTTTGCGACACTAATAAAAACGCCTTCTGATAAGTCCTGCATTGTCCTGGCCATAGCTTGGGTGATTGAACGGTTGAAAGTCAGTAAATATTCCAACTCGTCCACAGCTGACTGTGTTCTTTCTGAGGACTTGCCCTTGCCTTTGACAGAGTGTAAATTCTTCAGTTGTGTGAACATCTCGTCCTGTACTGAGACAACGTGACAACCCTGCAGTCTGGTTACACATAATAGATTGTTCCCTGGCAGCTCTCTCGCAACGCCTCAAGATGTCCTGGCTAAAAGCCCGGGAGTGTGGAGCAGTAGGTAAACTTCGTCTGGCCACCCTACTGAATGCGTTGTTCAGCTTTGCTGGTTCCGGAGACCAGGAACATACAGCAGAACTATCAGAGTCTTTCTTGTCAGCCTGCATGTCGTACCATCTAGACGACCTTGGTGTCTTAATAAACTGATCCCTGAGCAGTCCAGCAGTTTATGTATTCTTGGAAGGTTAACCTTCAGCAACGGGAACCTCAACAGGCTGGGTGGCATTCTGCTGGATCACACCAGTACCGGGACCCTCAACAGGGCGGGTAGCACTCTTGTTGACAGCTTCCTTCATCACAGCAGCTTCACCGGTGGTCTGAACAAGACTGGAACCGGTGCCTCCAACAGTCACACCAGAGGACAAGCCAGTGGTGGAGGTTCCAGGATCAAAAAAGGGCTGATCACTGGTAACCACTGAAGGGGGATTCTGTACAGGATTCACAGGAACAGTAAAGCTCTTCAACACCAGCATAGCCTCCAATCTGGAAAACCGTTCACTCCACTTCTCATCCAGGTCTTTAATATCATCAGACCTCGACTTGTTGCTGCTGCTGGATTTCTTCTTACTGCTAGCCTTGGGGGTAGGGGAAGGGTCAGACCTCTTCTTCTTGCTAGCAGGTGAACTTCCATCAGATTCCTTGTGTACCCGTCCCAGCACACTAACGTCTGCTGGGTCCATGAGAGTGGGGGTGACACTAGCAGGGGAATCTGAAGAAGACTTCTTCAATTCACGCTCCTTCCTGGACTGGTAGGTGGGGGTGAATAGCTGCTTCAACTGCGCAGGTGTGAAAGCTTGGCAGATTTTACATTCTTGCTTCTTGACACACGGATCGTCACCCACTCCCTTGTCCCTACAATGCGCGCATTTCCTGTGGCTATCAAACACAGCCATAATGTGCCCGCAAGTTCCTCTCTTCTGTCCAGGAGACGACATGATGATCAGTAAACTACTAGAAATATGTCTGAATACTTAAAAGTATATAAAATGATAGTGTTCGTTGTAAAACTTCAAAAATGTTTCTCTGTAGAAAACATGTCTGCACACTTTTTGCGCCAAACGAAAACAATGCTATGACGTCACTCTGTCTAGACAGGAAAGGAAGTACGATGCGCCACCTAGCGAATGCACACTCTGTGACTGGCTCTGCCGGTAGTATATACAGGACGTCTTTTTCTGGCATTTGGCAGGACCGGTCATGCCGATAAAGGCTGGTAAAGCAATTGTCCATTGGATAGGATGTATTAACGCAATAAAAAAGCCATTTACTCATTTCTCTGACTTTAAACACAGAAAACAGCAATTACTTGCTTACATATTGAGTAAGACCTCAAAAACAGGTACCATTTTACAGGCAGGAAGGACAAACTTCAAGGTCAAATGTCTGTAGGCTATAGAGGACACATATATCTATTAATAAAGTTAATCATAAAGAGATTCAACTTTCTATTGATGAGAAAAAGGCTCAGAATGTGCAAAACTCCTTGATGACCATCAAAGAAAAGCCTGTGGCAGCCATCTTGTTATTCACAATGAGGCCAAAAATACTCCTGACAAAGCTTTTGTAATAATGAAACATATGCTGCAAATTTTACAAGTTTATCTATAATACCTTTACTGTAGGGCCTTAAAATGTGTAAAAGTCCTTGCCGACCGTCAAAAAAAAAAAAATCGCCCATGGCAGCCATCTTATTTTTAAAAATAGCATCAGAGAAAAATAGTTTGGGGAAATAGTTTTCAACACCATGACATATAGAAGTATTGATACAGTACAAAGATCGGAATACTTTCAGCGCAGTGTCACTTATATAAAAGTCTAAATAATATTTTAGTAGAGAAAATAACATCTAAGAGATAGAAAATGATGTAAAGATATAAATGTAAAGATAAAGTATTAAAACAAGACAATTCAATAGCAAGATGACAGCATTATTCAGTAAACTAAAAAATATATAGCTATAAAATTTATTAATTGAAGAATAGCTGTCCATGGAAATAGCATAATTATGTAAAAGTGTATATAATAATCAGTTGCAGCAATCCATATATCCTTGTCATAAGAGAAAGATGTCTCAAATATGGCAGCTGAACACACTTTGGCAGAGCAAAAAGGTCACACCATGATGCACACATAAATTTACATAAACCGCCTAACCAATGTCCCTACCAAGTGTCAACCTTCTACATCTTATGGAATCCAAGGAATAGCCCAGACAAGATTTTATAGATCAAGGTCACTACGGCAAGGTCAAAGGTCAAATCAAGGTCAGGCCTACACCCCCTAACCAATGTCCCTACTAAGTATCAACTTCCTATACCTTACGGTTTCCGATATATAGCCCGGACAAGATTTTATAGGTCAAGGTCGCTACGGCAAGGTGAAAGGTCAAATCAAGGTCACACAATGACGTTGCACACCTACATCCCCTAACCTATGTCCCTCCCAAGTATCAACTTCCTGTACCTTATGGCTTCCAAGAAATAGCCCGGACAAGATTTTATAGGTCAAGGTCAGTACAGCAAGGTCAAAGGTCAAATCAAGGTCAGACCATGATGTTGAACACCTATACCTCCTAACCAATGTCCTTATCAAGTATCAACTTCCTACATCTTACGGTTTCTGAGATACAGCCCGGAAAAACTTCTTCCCACTGCCTGCCCATCTGGACACCATGGGCAAAAACAATACCCCGACAGCCCTTAAGGGCTGTGGAGTAAAAATGGGGCAAGCTTAAAGGTTAAATATCTGTAAGCTATAGAGAATATATACATTTATTAAAAATATCAACCACGAAAACATTCAATCTTCCATGAGAAAAAGCCTCAGAATGTATAAAACTCCTGAATGACCATCAAAGAAATGCCTGAGGTGGCCATCTTGTTTTTCAAAATGAGGCCTAAAATACTCCCAGGCAAGCATTTGTAATGATGAACAAATACTGCAAATTAGAGAGCTCTCTACACACTGCTTCATGACTGACAAAGAAATGCCTGTGGCAAACATCTTGTTTTTCAAAATGAGACAAAAATATTTCCAGACAAGATTTTGTAATGATGAACATATATCCTGCTTATTTGAGATCTCTACCTATAATACCTTTTGCTCTGAAGGGGTCATAAAACTCCTTGCTGAAAGTAAAAAAACACACATGGTGGCCATCTTGTTTTTCAAAATGAGGCGACAAATATTTCCGGAAAAGATTTTGTAATGATGAATATATCCTGCAAATTTGAGAAGTCTAGCTGTAATATTTTAGTCTAGCTATAATAATTCATTAGAGCGATAATGGTGAAATATCTCGACACACTGTGGCGGCGTAGGCATAACAAAGTGAAATCCATAGTATCCACCGGATGCTGGATGGAATACAGTGAAATGTTTCAAAGCAGTATTGTAATTATTGCTTACAAAGACAAGGTAACAAACCAGCAACCCTCCTGGTCAGCTGGTGGGTGATAATTAACTCCTTTATTTACCTTCAGTGTGATTCTCCAGTGCATAAAATATTTTCCTCACTGGCCTCATAGCTGCTTCTTTGCAAACTAATCTGATGTCAGATCCAGAGTATCCTTCAGTTTTCTGAAGTAAAACATGTTAATACTGAACCTAAATACATATTGGTTATATGGTCACATGTATAGTGATAGCATGTCTCTAATCTGAACCAATGGAACGTGAAGTTGTTTCTTAAGAATTCAGTAGAATTGTACTGTGTCATAAGCTTTAGTTATAGATTAAATTATGAAATTCGAAAGAACACATATTATGCTGGACTGACGTGGTTAGGTGGCAGTATTTTTGCAGATCCAGACCATTTTTGAGTACTACTGAGCCATGGTTAAATACCACCTTTTTGAAAAATATAACCAGTCATAGTTTCAGAATTATGAGCACAGGTGGACAAACACACACATGCATAATTGTATGAAGCTTTCACTTACAAAGTTTTTACTAGATGTCAGCACTTACTAGTAAATTCTATTATGTATCATTCTGGTTTTAGTTAGTGCATTATGAATGATGGCTCCTCTCTGTCTTTTTTGCAAATAGAATGATATGGCAAAGAGCATTCTGAACTCTCTGTAGTTTAGCTATGTTATGCAGTGTTTCCACTGGAACTGCCCCTGTAACCGACCCTAGGGTTGGTTGCAAAAGTCGTAGAGTCGGGAGAAAAAGCGCGGGAAAATGGTGGGTCGGTTATGAAATCCCCAACAGGACGGTAAAGTTACAGACAGGTCATAATGGCCATCCCGACAAGCCATAGGGTCGGGGACGTTTTTCACACGGCCTGTCGTAGAACTTCTACAGACAAGCCGGATCACAAACAGACAAGCCGTAAAGACAGACAGGCCTGGAGCATGTTCCCGACAGGACTGATTGTTTTTGTGGGTCGGGATCCAGAATTGGGATCCATATCACACTATATAAACCCCCCTGTCCTGTGAAATGCCATTCATTTCACACTTCAAAGATGACAGGAACACATCAAGAGCAACTGATAGATCATTTGAGGGTTTTTTTTGTTTTTATTGAGTTTAATTTTTTATTGTACTTGATATTTTCAAGACACAGAAGAAAGCAGAACCCAGCACCTGCCCAGCCAGCATCACCATCACCCCCACCACCCAGAAAGAGAAGGAAGCCACAGAATCCATGGGTCCTGCCCTGGATACTGCAGAGAGAGGAGAGAGGCTGCTACAGAACACTCTTGGATGAGCTAATCATTACTGACCATGCTACAGAAATTTCACCAGGATGAAGCCAGCATTTTTTTATTTGATTGAAGAAAGAATCACCCCCCACCTCAGGAAGTCATTCACCAACTTCAGGAAGCCACTGGAAGTCGGCTTGAAACTGGCAGTTACTTTGAGACACTTATCCACATGGGAAAGCTACACTTCACTTCAATACCAATGGAGGGTTGGAATATCGACCATCTGCAAGTTTGTCCCCCAGGTCTGCAAAGCCATTTTGAAGGAATTTCAACAAGAATATCTGGTGTGCCCCACTGATCCTGAAGACTGGAAGAAAATTGAAGAAAGATTTAGAAACAGATGGAATGTTCCCCATGCAGTCGGTGCATTAGATGGAAAACACATTGTTATCAAGAAGCCCAAGAAGTCAGGCAGTGATAATTTCAACTACAAGAGCTACTTCTCCCTGGTACTTTTGGCTTTAGTCGATGCAGATTACAAGTTCCTGTGGGTCAACGCGGGTGCCAGTGGGTCATCATCTGATGCATAGATTTTCAACCGCAGCAAACTGAAAAGAATTTAGAACGGAACCTTGGGACTACCACCACCTGAACCACTTGGACTTGTGGGGCCAAATCTACACTACTTCCTGCTGGGGGACGACGCCTTTGCCCTGATGACGCCAACTGACCAGAGAAGAGAGAATAGCCAACTACAGGATATCCAGGGGGAGGAGGGTGGTCGAGAACACATTTGGTATACTTGTCAAGAGATTCAGGGTGCTGTTGACTACCATGAACAGAGGCCAAAAGTTGTGAGAGACATTGTGTTAACATGTGTGGTACTACATAACATGCTGAGAAGCCATCAGGGGGCAGCAGACAGACCACCCACTCCAGCTGACGACATACAACCACCTCAGGGGGACCAGGGACATCAAGAGAACTTTAGAAACCCATCGAGGGAGGCCAAACATCAACGAGACCTACTGAAAGACTACTTCAATCACGTGGGGGTGCTGGCTGGACAGGAGAACAGAGTTTAAGAAGACTGAGGGGGAGAAGATGCTGTCATATATCAGTCCTTTTCAGGACTACCCAAATAATCCAAGAACTTTTATTTAGCAAAGTGTTGCCTCCCCAAAAATAACCCCAAATTTCCAACTATTTAATTCAAATTCAATTTCACCAAAAATATTCCCCATCACAAATACCAACCCATCCCACACGCACTTGAAAAATGTAAATTAAATCACTTCAAACCCAGGTCCTCACTCAAGTTGCAATCCCACCCAAACATGACCTGGCTTTATTCTCTGAAAAAAATAATTTCCAAAGTGGTATTAAAAAAAAAGTTTCCAAATAAATATCTTGAAATATTTCCTGCAAAGAATTCACAAGAATTTAAAAAAATGTTTTGTTAGGCCTCACGTTTGTTGGTGTGTCAGTGTGGATGTGACTTTTTATTTAAAGTGGGGTTTTGGGAGACAGGGACCTTTTTCTCTGCAACGTGCGCAGAAACTATGGCTGTCGAAACTGGCCATGATGTGTCCACAGCTTCCATGTTTCTGGCCCGGAGAAGACATAATGATCTGATAAGTATGAAATCCTGAAATAAAAACGTTCTATGAACTCCCAAAATAAAGTTTATATAACTTTCAAAGCAAATACTGAAGATAGTGTTTATATATATTCAAAAAACAATTCTCATAAGAAAACTCTGTGTACACAATGCATGCGCCAAACGAAGGAAGTACGATGCGCCACCTGTCGAGTGCACAGTGGGACCGGCCTGCTTGTGGGTCCATAACTGACACATATAAGGCGACTATTTCTGTCATTTGGCGGGCCGGTCTACGCCGACCGGATTAGCAATTGTCCATTGGATAGGATGTATTAACGCAATAAAATTGCAAATTGCAAAGTAAATTAAATTTTTATTAGTTAATACCCTAAGAGGGCTAAGAGGAAAACTGTCTTGAAGGTCAGATGCTTCAAGGAAGCTTCCTTGATTGGTTCAAAAGGAGCCTTTGTCAGCTGGTGTAGGACCAGAGATAGGTTCCAGGAAGGGATACCCCTTCTACCCTTGGGTCTATCTCTATGGAAGCTATCCAAGAGACGAGTGAGATTTTCATCTTTGCTGATGTTGAGGGTTGAATTTCCCAGTTTATCAGCAATGGCTGACCTGTAACCATCAAAGGTGCTGGGCTGTAACTTCCTGTCCTCAAAAAGATACATAAGGAAGTCAGCAACTGACTTTACAGGGGGTGCCCTGAAGTCCACCTGATTAGTGATGCACCACTTTGTAAAAATGGTCCACTTTGCCTCATAGACGGATCTGGTTGATCCTCTTTGAGGAGCCTCAATCCTTGGTGCCACTGCTTCAGAGAAGCCCTGCTCTTTGATTGCTGAGGCTCTAGGAGCCATGCATGGAGATTTAAGTTTGTCAGATTTCTGTGAGGGATCTGATTGAAAGGTTGTGTCAACAGGTTGGGCAGGCTCAGTGGGATCTGACTGGACATGGTCACTAGATCCCAAAACCAAGGCATGTTGGGCCACCCCGGAGTAATCAGAATGATTCTCTTGCAAGGGGAGTCCTGTAACTTCTCCACCACTTTGTCCAAGATGGCTGCTGGTGGGAAGGCATAAGCATCCAGATCCTCCCATTGGAGACTGAGTGCATCTACTGCTACTGCCAGGGAGTCCGGTACTGGTGACACGAACTGAGGTAACTTGTTGTTGAACCTCGTGACAAATAGATCTATCTGAGGTTGATGCCACCTGCTGCATATAGTTTGGAAAACCTCTTGAAGGAGGGACCATTCTGTTTGAATGGTCTGGCCTAGGCGAGATAGCTTGTCTGCTACCACGTTCAGCCGACCTGGGATGTGTCGAGCTTTGAGAGTGACTTGATTTCTGGTACACCAGGTCAAGATTCTCCATAGTAGGGCACAAAGTGTGCCCGACCTCATGCCTCCTTCCTTGTTTATGTATGACACCAATGTAGTGTTGTCGGTTGCCACAAGTACTATCTTGTCGGCACAGAGGCTTTGGAACTCTTTTAAGGCTAGAAACACTGCTTTTAGTTTCAAATAGTTTATATGCAGCTTGCTTTCTGGCAGTGACCAAGTCCCTCTGGCAGTGTGCTCGTTTAAGTGAGCGCCCCACCCTTCTTTTGATGCGTCTGTAAAGATATGCAGAGCATGCTTTAGTGGGTGTAATGGTTGGCCTGTGAGAACGTTGTCTTCCTGTAGCCACCATTGTAAATGAGGGTACAGGGAACTGGGGATTGGTATCATCTTTTCTAGTGACTCTGGTATTCTCCAATGGTGTTTGAGATGCCACTGTATGGGTCTCATGTGTAGCCGGCCTACGTGAACTTGCTTCTCTGTGGCCGTTAATAAACCTATCAGGGACATGAACTGCCGGACCGGACAGGCCAGTAGTGACAGAATCTCCAATATCTTGTCCTGAAGGCTCTGCCAACGGTCTGGCGTCGGTCGGACTCGACCGGCCTTGAGGTCGAACTGGTAACCTACAAAATTGAAGATCTGTTTTAGATCCAGCTCCGACTTGTCCAAATTCACCAGCCAGTCTAATTTCTGGCATATTTCCACTAGATTTTGAGTATGTTGGAGACAGGCCTGGTGGGATGTGGCTCTCACCAACCAGTCGTCTAGGTACTGGTGGATTCTTATACCCTTGTGTATGGCCATCAGTTTCACCTCCTTTGCTACCACAGTGAACTCCAAGGGTGCTGTGGACAGACCAAAGGGCAGCGCCTTGAATTGGTATGTCCGACCCTCGACATGAAATCTCAGATATTTCCTGGACTGTTCCTGTATCGGTATATGGAAGTAGGCATCCTTGAAGTCTATTGAGGTGACCCACTCCGCTTCTTGGAGGGACGTTCTGGTGTCTCCATTTTGAATTTCTCCGTCTTGAGGAAAAGATTCAGTTTGCTCAGTTCTAGTATTTGCCTCCACTTGTTGTTGGGCTTTGGGACTAAAAATAGTCGGTTAAAAAACCCCAGAGATGTTTGATGTTTTACCAATTCTACAGCATTTTTGGTTATAAGCTGATGCAATGCCTCCAGCAGGTAGCTGTTCCTGGGATTTACATAGCAGCTTATGACCGCGGGAGACCTTGTGAGTTTTGGCCGGACCCGAAAGGGAAGGGCATAGCCTTCTTTCAGGATTTGAACTACTTTTGGACCGGCACCCAGATCCAGCCAAGTTTGCCAAAAGTTTTGAAGTCTGGCCCCTACAGGTAGATTTGGAGCAGCATTTCTGACATTTGTTACAGGTTGAACACAAGACAATTGAGTGACACAAGAAACACTTTTCACATACTTTAATTTGTAATTTCTGGAATAACAACGTGCTGACCCGGGACTTAACTCTCTCTTTTGGGAGTGCCCGGGCACAGAATGAACAACTGGAGCAACATGATAGTTTACATTTAAAGTGTCTAATGTTTGTCTTGCTAAATTCTGGCTCCCGGCCAGCAGTCCCTTCTGTAACATGGCTATACAGTAATTGTCATTTATAGGACTGCTGGCCCTTGGCTGGTCGCGAAGAGTAACTGGCAGACTTCCCCTTGGATTTCTTGTAGTTCCCTTTGTCAATGTTCTTCCAAGCGGGTATGTCACTCTTGGAATCCGACCTCTTATCCGACCTTTTCTCTGTATGCTCATATGGGTGGTACCGAACCTTACCCCTTGAGCTAGACTGTCCCTTGGCTTCAAAGTGAGGAATTTCTTCTTCTGCCCTTTTGATGACACTATCCGGAAACAGGGTAGGGATGTGTAGTGGAGCAGTCCTGAGTGCGGCTATTGTTTCCGGCTTTACCCCTCCTTTGATGTGGTTCAAATACGAGTCCCTGCGTCCTAAGGTCACGTTTCCCATGGATACGAAGACAAACTCAGAGAGATGTTCCATAGTCTTGGCAGCTGCTTGGGTAATACTCGCATTGAAGTCCATTAGGAACTGGAGTTCATCTAAAGCCAAAGACACCTTTGCTGAACCTTTCCCTTTTCCTTCTAACCGGACAGTTTTCATCTGTTCCTGCATACTCTGCTGTACTTTAAAGAGACAGCGATTGAAACTTGCAGCCTGGTTACAGATCGCCGTGGCCTCCCTAGACGACTTCTCCCATTTTCGCAGGGTTTCCTGAGACAGGCGACGCGAAGCAGGTGGGGTAGAAGTAAGGCCCGACTGTCTGGTGATCCGGCTGAAGCAACTGTTCAACTTTGAAGCATCGGTACTCCAACTGGCAACAGTGGAAGAATCCCCTTTCTTCTCTGAATGGAGTGCATACCATCTAGACTGTGACTTTGCCGGCCTCAAAAACTGGTCTTTCATAAGTCCACCGGCTTCAGTGCTTCTTGTGGGGTAACCCTCAGTTAATGTCACGTTCAGTTTGCTGAGCTTCTTACAAAGCCAATCTTCTGTTGGCATGGTCACAGAAACTTTGCCGGGTACAGGTGCCTTTGGACCAGAGAAAGGGTTGTCATCAGAAGCTGTGTTAGAACTGTCTACATCGGGAATATTGGACCAACCCATGTAAGATCTTATACCCCTCATGGTTTCTCTATATGTCTGCTCAGCAGACGGGGTCTGATCCGGTTCAGTTGCAGTAATATCCTGTTCATCTGATAGTTCCCCTTCCTCCACGTATAGATCTACTGGTGGTCGGTCTGATAGGTCACTACCGGCCTAAGAACTGCCACTGGAAGTACTGTCCTTCCTTTGTCGGTGCAAGTGAGGAGAGCTGGTGTCGGTAGGCACTGAAGATTTAGGTCGGTGAGAGAGAGGTGGGTGAGCAGTAAGCTGGCTGGCAGACTAATGCCTGGAGGCAGAGGAGTTGGTACCAGTGCGCTCTGATGTCTTAGGTCGGTGTCGGTCGGATGAAAGCTGGCTGGACGACTGATGCTTGTTAGCAGAGGAGTCAGAACCAGTGCGCTTTGGTGAGGAATCCGGTCGGGGTCGGTCAGATACAAGCTGGCTGGTCAACTGATGCTTAGAAACAGAGAAGTCAGACACAGTGCACTTGGATGAAGATTCCTGTGGAGGGTCGGACCCGAACTGGCTGGAAGGCTGATGCAATAAAGCAGAGGAGCCCTGTCCAGTGCGCTCTGAAGAATCAATAGGCTGTGAAACGAGCTGGCTGGCAGACTGATGCAAAGCAGAGAAGTCCTGGCCAGTGCGCTCTGATGAGGTAGGTTGAAAAAACGGTTCATTATCTTTAGAGATGAGAGATGGAGGAGAATGTGACGGTGCAACTTTTACAGCAGAAGAGAAGGTCGGTGGAAAGCTTTTCGACAACAATAACGCCTAGGCGATTGAATCTGTCCGACCACTTCTGGTCTAATTCCTCCATTTTCTTGTCAGTAGACTTTTCAACTGATTTCTTGGACTTTGAGGTAGATGGCTTGTCCTTCTTGGGTTTCTTATCCGGTGGAGAGGAAACTGAAGGGGTGTCAGAGACAGGAGCAATAACTGATACAGTAGATGGATCTACCAAAGTACTGTCTTTTGAAGGTGAAGAAAATTCTGCTTTCTTAGCGTCCCGCTTTTCCTTTTTTAATTTGTATGATGGAGTAGCAAGTTGAGCCTTCTGCTCTGCGGGTCAACAATAAACAGAACTTACAATCAGCAGTTGGGGTTTCAACGCACGTGTCCGTCCCCTTCTTCTTGTCATGACACCTAAGCACAGAAGGAATGGCCATCAAAGCTGGCCATTGCATGGCCGCAGTTACCCCTTTTTTGTCCTGGTGAAGACATGTTGTTCTATAATATCTATGATATCCGTTTAAGTATATAAAATACTTAAAAATATAAATTTCTGGCAGTAAACTTCAAAAAACGAAGAGCTCAGAAAATTCCGTGTGCACTAGTTCGCGCCAAACAAAAAAGATGCCATGACGTCACGCTGTCTAGACAGGAAGGAAGTACGACACGCCATCTGGCGAGTGCACTAGTACTAGGGACCAGTCTGCGCCGACCGGATTAGCAATTGTCCATTGGATAGGATGTATTAATGCAATAAAAAGTCAAATTCATACCCGTCCAAATTTATTCTCATGGTCACAGGTAACCATCATAAAACATTTTGACAGGCCTCTAGGATCACTTGTCAAAGAAATAAACCGCAAAGAAATTAATAAATAAAGTGACATCATTGTAGTACAAGATATTGGTACAAGTCTACGGTTAGCTCCCTTGCAAAGCTGGTTTGTTTTGTCTTCATTTTTTATAAGCTATTCATGATCAGTATTTTAAACTCCAATAATCTAAAAATGCATCTTATTTCATTACAAATAGATCTTATAAACTTTTGTAAATTCATCGTCATTTGTCAAGCAAAACAAATATATGAAGTCACGTGATAACCTCTAGGCTGTATGTAGCCTCACTTCCAACAAAATCAAGTGATAACTTCTAGTCCTCATTTGTCAAACAAATAAACCACAAAGAAATGAATGAATGAAGTGATTGTAGTACGAGACCTCGGTCAATAAAAATATGGGGAGATGCGCACACAACGAATTTACACTAACAATAACTGCGCAAACATTTAAGGGTAAAATTAGAAGCATTTACAATAATGAAATTTGTGAGTTAATATTATTAGGAACAACACCTGACAAACCAATGAAAAATTGCAATTTCCAGGGTTAAAAAATGGGCGAAATTTCTGAGATTTAGTATGTCTTCATTGGAAAAAGTCATGAAACTCCAATTACGTCATTGGAGAAATTACTAAATCGCTAATGAAATTCTAATCGCTAATGAAATTTGTGAGTTAATTTAGGAACAACACCTGACAAACCAATGAAAAGAAAAATACAAGATTGCAATTTTCAGGGTTAAAAATGGATGAAATTTCAGAGATTTTCGGAGATGTCTTCATTGGAAAAAAAGGCATGAAACTCCAATTACATCATTGGAGAAATCTATTATATCACTCATCCAATAAAAAGTCTTTTTCACAAAATATTTAACGCCTGATTTCTTATGAAAAGGTCATAAAGTTCAGGTGGGTGTGCATAGAAAAATAGAAATGCATTTCAAAAATGTCAAAGAATGACAAAGAAATTTGCAAATTTAATAATTAAATTTTTATAAATTATTAAGTGAATACCCTATACAATGGACAATTGCTTTACCGGTCGGCACGACCAGTCCCGCCAAACGACAGAAAAGCCATCCTGTATATACTACCGGCAGGACCGGTCACGGAGTGTACATTCGCTAGATGGCGCACCGTACTTCCTTCCTGTCTACACATGCTGATGTCATCGCGTCTTTTTTGTTGTCTAAACCTAGTTAGATCCCTAGTAAGCTGATATCGGGGCTGGTTGGGAGGGCCTTGTCTGTCCATTGGACAGGGTATTAACTGATAAAATTTAATTTACTTATTAAATTTGCAATTTTATTGTTTTATTGTTTATTTAGTAATGTACCTTCTGTAACCTCCAGCTACAATTCATCAATGAAACGTCAGTCTTTTCAAGTATTGTCAACCTTAAATAGAAGGAATTCCCAATAGAAGAGCATGAAGTGCATTCTTTGAACTCACTTCTACTGTATCACCTAAGAAATTCACCTACAGAGTTCCCTGGAACTGACTCCTCTGCTGTAAAGCATCAGTCGACCAGTAAAAATCAGACCAACCAGATCTTCTGAATCTTTGTTTTCAACCAATATTTTCAAAGCGCACTGCTACCGACTTCTCTGCTGCAAAGCATCAGTCCACCAGCCAGCTTAAGTCAGACCGACACCGACCAGGATATGCACCTTCAGAGCGCACTGGTACAGACTTCTCTGCTGTAAAGCATCAGTCGACCAGCCAGCTCGAAAGAACGCAACCACTGACGTCATCTCAAGATAAAGAACTGCGTTCTTTACTACTCACATGTACTGTGATATCAGTACTAGTTTCCTGGACCGACTTCTCTGCAGTTAAGCATCAGTCGACCAGTAAAACTCAGACCGACCAGGATTTCCCTCTTCCGAGTGTACTGGTACCTGTAAAGCATCAGTCTACCAGTCAGCTCCAGCCGACCACACAACCAACCATGTTGTCGGTAGTGGGATTTTTTTGTGGACGGTCAGAATACTGTAAAGTTACCGGTTGATTATCACAAAAGAACGCGACCACTGACGTCATCTCCAGTCAGCCAATCACATGAACTTCTGACCAGCAATTGCTTCTATTTTTAGCTCACAAGGGCTATCCCGGCATCTGTCAAATCTTCTCAATAAAGACGTGCACTTCAACAATACGTTCTTCAGAATTCACGTCTACTGTGAAAGCAGTCCCTCCCTCATGGACCCGGCCTTGTTGTCGGTAGTGGGGGTTGTGGACGACCAGATCTCTGTGTAATTTCTTGGAATTTAATCCATCAAGCCATTTTTGATACACTGTCTGGAAATCATGCGTGATGATGACATAGACCATGTATGTCTTCCATCATAGCTGCTAGTGACACAAAACTGTTGCAACCTAAAACTCATAAGTTTGAAATACCAGTAATTTACTCTAACCTTACAGAAGAGACCCTTTTAGGTCTAGCTATATGTACATGATGAATATCAATGTCAATTACCACATGAAATATCTTCCAAACACCAAAAAAAAAAAAAAAATTGTTCCAACCTTAAACTCAATGTTAGTTTGTAGTTGAGAGGAGTTTAAGGTAAACTTTTCCTGGAGATTCTGTTCAAGGTTTGTTACATCCACAACTGAAACATGCACAGAATTGCAAAGTATTTGAAATACTGTTCAAAAATTGGCAAACTTAAAGTGAATATATTTGTTATGACTAGGAGGTTAAGGCCACCTTAATGTATGACACTTAGCTGTGGCCAGTTACATATACATGCAAAATTTGAAAAATGAAATCTGTTAAGCTATTTTCAGTATACTCTATGGGAAAATAAATAACTTAAACTCAACATAATTCTTTTGTACATGGGAGTTTAAGGTCACCTTAAAATAGGAAACATCTTGAAAACTAGTTACAACTACATGCCAAATTGGAATTGAATCAGTCATGCTATTTTTGAGATACTGTTCGGAAACGGAAAAAGTGAAACTCAATATAAGTATGTTACTACTGTGAGTTTAAGGTCACCTTACAACAGAGCACACCTTGATGACCAGTTACATCCACATAATAACTATGAATTTAATCTATCATGCTACTTTTTATATTCTGCCTGGAAAGAAAGTGTGATGACACAGACCATGTATGTCCTCCATCATAGCTGCTAGTGACACAAAACTGTTGCAACCTTAAAGTGATCAGTTTAAATATCAGCAATTTACTATAACCTTACAGAAGAGACCTTTTTGTCTAGCTATATGTACATGATGAATATAAATGAAAAAAAGATCTCAATTACCACATGAAATATCTTCCAAACACAAAAATGTCCCAACCTTAAAATCAATGTTAGCTTGCAGTTTTGCGGGAGTTTAACGTAATCATTTCCTGAAGGTTATGTTCAAGGTTTGTTACATCCACAACTGAAACATGCCTAGATATTGTACAATATCTGGAATACTGTTAAAAAATTTGCAAACTTAAATATATTTCTGTTATTGGTGGAGTTTAAGGTCACCTTATTGTACGGCACTTACCTATGGCCAGTTACATATACATGCAAAAGTTGAATGAAATTTCTCAAGTTATTTTCAGTATACGTCATGGAGAAAGGAAAAATGTAATCTCAACATAATTCTTTTATACATAGGAGTTTAAAAAGTGTGACGACGACAGACGACAACAGACGACGATGCCACAAAATGAGGTGACGAAGCAATCCCTATATGCCACGCAGCATAAATGCTGGTGACACAAAAACTGTGTGTTCCTTCAAACACCAGCTGTCCAATGTAGATAGACAAAAAATAAAGACAAAAATACCTTTGCTAAAAGATCATAATCTAATTCAGAGGTGAGATGTAAACCAGCTTCTTTGTTTGTAGTAACAACAGCTGGCAGATGATGAACAAACATGGCTTTTCTTGCTTCCGGTGTTGGTAAATCAACAAGTATTCTCTTCTCCAACCTTCTTAACATGGCATGGTCAAGTTCCCTGAAAAAACATTACCAACAGCACAATCGATTGAGAAATTTAATTAGTAAAATAAATTTTTGTAAAATCCCTTACCAAGTGGACAAATTGTATATGTCTGGTGTGCTGCCGCCCAAAAAAACAGTCGTAAGCTGGGCTCTGGCTGATACAGGTAGTGGCCAGGTAACCAGAATGTCCCAAGAACTAGATGGATCAATAAACTTTCAATTTTCATTTTCTACCTTACTTTGTCCAATTTGAGCTATATATTGTGGGGAAGGTAAAATGGTAATCCCTTTGTCCACTAGGTAAGGTATTTACTTATAAAAATTTAATTTACTTATTAAATTTTCTATTTTATTGTGTTAATAATCTTACCTTGTGGACAAATTGCAAAATAACTACTCAGTGGATGGAGGGTAGCTTCAAAGGCACACTCACTGTCATTTTTGCTATGTTGCAATGACAGGGCCTAAATGATAGAGCTCTGAATCAGCCCAAGCCACAGCCTTCAAATAAAATAGCATCAGAGATGCCCATACCCCACAGCCTGGGGAAATAGTTTTCAACACCATGAGATATAGAAGTGGTGAAACAGTACAAAGATCGGGATACTTTCAGAGCATAACTTGTCAGTTATATAAAGGTCCAAATAATGTTTAAGTAGGGAAAGAAAATGTATGTAGAGATAAATTAATACAAGAATTCAGAAGAATTGTACTGCGTCACCAGCTTTGGTTATAAAGACTGAAGCGGATGAAATTCAAAAGGACAAAAATTATGCTGGAGATAAATAGTTGGCTGACTGACAGTATTTTTGCAGATCCAGACCATCCTTGAGAAGTACTGAGCTATGGTGAGGCTGCAACTTGAAAAATATAACCTAGATCCAATGTACAGGATATGACAAATGGACACAGGCAAACAGAGAGGCAAACGCGAGAAGTTATCACTTACCAAGTTTTTACTAGATGTCAGCACTAAGCAGGAAATTCAATAAACTATCTTTTGGGTAACCTTCTATTAAACTGCTAGTCATATGCCCATATAAGTTAATGCACTGTGCAACATGGTTCCTGTTTTGTCTGCCTCCTCTGTTCACGGAGGAAAGAAGGAACTACTTATATTTGTCAGCAATTTTGTGGGACAGCAAACAAGCCAGATCATTGTCTAATCTGCCATAACAAGTTCTCTGGGACTCAAACCACCTTCTCACATCAAAGGGCTGGAGCTTCAGTTCTGCAGACATTTCTGCCCAGAGAGCCTCCTTCCTCTGTCTGTTGTGGAAACGTCCATGCTCCTTGTCGTACAGCTCTGGGTGCTGCTTCAGAAACTCTACAATGGCATGTTCTTGGCTGTCAGTGAATGTAGCACAGACCCTGGCAATCTTGGCTGCTGAGTGGCACTCTGATTCTTCCTCACACGTCTCATCTTCTTCACAAGCTTCTTCAGTAACTTCTAAACCTTCCTCTGTATCCTCTATCCTCTCTTCTGTCCTCTCCTCCAAATCTCCACCTTCCTTCTCCCTCTCCTCTTGCCTCTCCTCCATCTTCTTCTTTCCTCTCTTTCCTCCTTTCTCTTTCCTCATAACTCCAGCAAATATAAAAAAAAAAGTTAAAAAAAATATAAAATGTGTCGCCTGACTGTGAAATTTGCCCTCAGCTCAAGTAAAATATAAAAAAACTGAAAACCCCTAGCAGAAAGTGACACACGTCTCTCAGTAGCCAACCAGTCAATAACACATAAAACGTGTGCGCGGTCGCTTATATAGTCCCAGTCCCCACTTGCCTCTTTTTGGTTTAAAGCGCGCAGAAAAAGAGTCGGTACTTAGTCCCAGGCCACCTGGGGCGTCCTCAGGCTGTCACAGACTAAATTTGTGTGGTCCCAGGTGGCCTGAGGAGGCCGGCTTGGATCGGCTTCTCTTAGTCGGGGCTTAGTCCCAGACCCAGATTTCTTAGTCGCAGGACACCTGAGATGGTCTGAGGCTTCCTGGGACTAATGAAATCGATTCTTTTTCACATGCACGAAACTTCAAAGATCAGTTATGAGTCGGGGACTGACAACAGGCTTCCTGGGACTAAGCTTGGGAAACCTGGGACTAAGGGTCGCAGGAGGCCTGAGATAACATAGGACTGTGTAAATTTGGGTCTGAGGAGGCCTGAGAAAGCCTGAGACTGGACATTTTGTTGAAGGCGGGAAATAAGAATCGGTTTGGGTCATGACAAATATCAAACATGTTTGATTTTTCTCACGGCCCCAACCGACAACTACCGAACCATACAGAACGCCTGGGACTAAGCAAATTTTTGAAACCGACTACAAAAAAACCCTTAATCGGGAAGTTTAGTCGTGTGGTGGAACACCCACAATAATGTGGAATTTGTCTTGAAGTATCTTAGCATAGACAATTTAGTAAGTGAAATACATGATATTGGCCCCAGGCATTAATTTTTAAGGCAGATTTGGAGAGGGCCTTCTGAAATTTGGATCCAGCAGCTTACCCTTTTCTGTGTTACATTCCTTAAGAACCCAGAGAAATTTTGGGTTATGTCCTACCTAGATGACATAATAGGACTTTCCAGTCCTGTACAAACACATAATGCTTTTATGAGTTGCTTGAAAAATTGGGGTTACCAGTTAATACAAAGGAAGTGGAATCCCCAGCATCACAAATTATGTGTTTGGGTATTGGAAGTTAATGCAAAAACTGGGACATTGTGTATCCCTAAACCGATACTGAAGAAATTCATAATTTTTGCAAAAAAGTTCACTATAGGCAGTTTGCTTCCCGTGATCAGCTACAAAAGTTACTGGGAAGACTTTTACATATTAGTAGGTGTGTAAAGCCGGCTAGGGCCTTTAATAACTTTATCTTAAGTACATTATGTATGGCACTGGCAAATGGCTATATTGAATTGAATATTATAAATTGGCCTACCAATTTAGAAATAGGATTTATGAACATATATCAAGTGTTAAGAATCCTAAGAAAGCCTTATCGACACCAGTATCAAGGCATTTCACTGCTGAAAATCATTCTCATAAAGATATGAGATTTAGTGTAGTGCAATGGTTGGGTAATCAGACAGGACCAGAATGAATGAGTAACCGTAGAAAGCTAGAACTGAAATACATTTGGGATGTCTCCACTATTGCACCAACTGGCATCAATCAATATGTCTAATATAACCCCTCTTACTGGTATTTTTGTCCAGATACCACCCTTTATCCTTATATTTTACTGATTTGTTTAACGGTCAAAAGATAGACTGTGTAGTAAGAACGTTACATTACTGGTAAAATCTCTTAAAATTAATGCCCAACTCAGGCATAAAGTCAAAGGTGTCTTCACATTATCTATATTAAAAGATTGTGAGATTGGCTAAAAATTACAGAATGGTCAAGTTAATGTTACCCTATTTTTAGCGGCAATTTTTTTGTTGTACCGGAAGTGTTCATGCCTTCAGGCATAGTGGTGCTTTCACTAGCTTTTAACAAAGGTTCCATTGGAAAATATTCGGGCGCATGGAAACTGGAATAGTAATGCCATCTGCGTATGTCTGGGAAATACTCCCCAAACTGCTTCTGTGGTGTCAAAGGCTTTTAAAAATTCTATAAAAATAAAATAACATCAACTTTGGGGTTTGGCATTGTTACTTAATTCCTTTAACTATTCTAGTAGGAGTTGTACATGTATACTAGATATAACTTTGAATATTAGTAGTTTCAACAACAGTCATACACTTGCCAAATAAATCAATTTATTTACCAAAATATTCAGAGCTTTTCACCTTGATCTTTGCATATACTTGAGCGGGTTTAAATAATCTAATCTAATCTAATGTGGATTTTTATAGCGCTTAATCTCAATCTCAGATGGACTCTAAGGCGCAACAGAACATAAAGCAAAGGCAATGAACATTAATCCGGGGATATAGCAAGGTCGTACCAAGGAGACACAGGGTGACAAGGGAGGCTATGGCGGATAGGCTTTTGCATACAAATAAGTCTTAAGCTTCTTTCTGAAGGAGGCAACTGATGCTGCACTGCGCACATCATGAGGGAGTTAGATTCTAGGAGCATCAAAGGCAAAGCTGTGATCAAAATGTTTGACAGACTTAAAGACTGATGGGCGGAAAGGAGGAACAGTAAGATATTGACAATCTGGGTGACTACGCCTGGTACTATAGGAACTACTACTGTGAGACAAGTAAGGTTGAAAGTAGGAAGGGGAGCCACTATGTAGAAATTTATATACTAGAGTTGCAGTTTTGAACATACATCTATACTTCACGGGCAACCAGTGGAGTTGTTTCAGAATGGGCGTAACATGAGCATATCTTCTATGGTTTGTAACAATACGAGCAAGGGTATTCTGAATACTTTGCAATTTGTGAAGATTGAAACATGACAAACTCCTAAAAAGAGAGTTACAGTAGTCCAGACGACTACTAACCAAGGCATTTGCAGCTAGGACTGCCACTTCCGTAGTGAGATACTGTCTTATTCTACGAAGGTCACGCATCTGGAGAAAACACGCTTTACAAGTCCTCTTGACATGTTCAGAGAATGAAAATTCTGCATCGAACCATACACTTAGATTTCTGACAGAATCAACCGGATGAATAAGGCTGCCAAAGATACTAACATGAAAGTAGGAGGAAATCTTCTGACCACCCAGCTTGTTTCTGTAAAGGTTTAAAAATATGGGTGCTAGAGTTAGTAATGAATTGGTGAAAAATGATTTATTGGTGATAAATTATTTTGCTGGCTGGTCACAATTTGAGAGAGACAATAATAAAGTTTATAACAGACCTCCCAAATAAAGTTAGCATCAGAGATGACTGGGGCCACAGCCTTGGGAAATAGTTTTCAACACTATGAGATATTAGAGAAGTTGGGAAACAGTACAAAGATCGGGTACAGTGTCAAGTATATAAAGCTCCAAATAATGTTTAAGTAGAGAAATAACATCTAAGAGAAAGAAAATGTATGTAAAGATAAAGAATTAAAAGAAGACAATTTAATAGCAAGAGGACAGCATTAATCAGTAATTTAAACTAAAAATTATGAAGCTGTAAAATTTATTAATTGGACAATAGCTGTCAATGGAAATAGCACAAATATGTAAAAGTGCATATAATAATCAGTTCCAGAAATCCATATATCTTTGCCATAAGAGGAAGAAGTCTTAAAGATGGCAGGTGAACAAAGCCAAAGTTAAAGGTCACACCATGATGCACACCTACCCCCTATAACCAATATGCCTACCAAGTGTCAACCTTCTACCTCTTATGGAATCCAAGAAATAGCCCAGACAAGATTTTAAAACTCATGGACACTATGACAAGGTCAAAGGTCAAATCAAGGTCACACCATGACATTTCACACCTACAACCCCTAACCAATGTCCCTACCAAGTATCAACTTCCTACACCTTACGGTTTCCGAGATATTGCTCGGATAAGATTTTATAGGTCAAGATCACTGCGGCAAGGTCAAAGGGCATATTAGGGTCACACGATGACGTTACACACCTACACCCCCTAACAAATGTCCCTACCAAGTAACAACTTCCTACACATTACCGTTTCCAAGACATACCCCGGACAAGATTTTATTGGTCACGGTCACTATGGCAAGGTCAAATCAAGGTCACACCATGACGTTGCACACCTACAGCGTCTAACCAATGTCCCTACCAAGTAATAACTTCCTACACCTTACAGTTTCCGACATATAGCCAGAACAAGATTTTATAGGTCAAGGTCACTATGACAAGGTCAAAGGTCAAATCAAGGTTACACTATGACGTTGTACACCTACAACCCCAAACCAATGTCCCAACCAAGTATCAACTTCCTACACCTTACGGTTTCCAAGATATAGCCCGGACAAGATTCAAACTCAAGGTCACTTCGGCAAGGTCAAAGTTCAAATCAAGGTCACACTATGACATGGCACACCTACATCTCCCCAAGCAATGTCCCTAGCAAGTAATAACTTCCTACACCTTACAGTTTCCGAGATATAGCCAGAACAAGATTTTATAGGTCAAGGTCACTATGGCAAGGTCAAAGGTCAAATCAAGGTTACACTATGACATTGCACAGCTACACCTCTCAACCAATGTACCTACCTAGTATCAACTTCCTACACCTTACAGTTTCCAAGATATAGCCCGGACAAGATTCAAACTCAAGGTCACTTCGGCAAGGTCAAAGTTCAAATCAAGGTCATACTATGACGTTGCACACCTACATCTCCCCAAGCAATGTCCCTAGCAAGTCTCAGCTTCCTACACCTTATAGTTTCTGAGCTATAGCACGGACAGGAAAGGTCCAAAACGTTGCAGACCTAACCCCCCAACCAATGTCCCTTCCAAGATACAGTCTGGACAAAATTTTAAAGGTCAACATCACTACAGCAAAGGTCTGAGGTCAAATCAATGTTACACCATGACATTGCACACCTACACCTCTCAACCAATGTACCTACCGAGTATCAAATTTCTACACCTTACGGTATCTGAGATACAGTCAAGACCTGATTATTTTCCCGCCACCTGACTGGCATAGGTGGAAAACAATACATAGGCCAGAGAAGATTTTAAAGTTCAAGGTCACTATGTCAAGGTGAAAGGTCAAATCAAGGTCATATCATGACATTGCACACCAACACCCCATCTCTACCAAGTATGAACTTCCTACATGTTACAGTTTCTTAGATACAGCCCAGACAAACCCCCCCGAACACCCATCCAGACACCATGGGTGAAAACTATACCCGCACAGCCACAGGCTGTGGGGTAAAACTACTTCAACCATATGCACATTTTATATATCATTGGAAAAGTATTTGCGCTCACCAGATGATGTGGTGAGGCATTTTTATTGAGGGGGGGCGACTATTACAGGTACATAAAACAACTCTCAAGTCCAGTGGCAGTGAGCAATATTCGATAGTTCACAGCCTTACATTTCAATTGCCAGCATGTATAAATGTAGAACTTAAATATTGGAAACAAACTTTAAATCTGAAGAAATTATAAACTTTTATCTAATATTTTTGTAGATTTTGTCAGTTTAAGTTGTGATCAATATTGCCATGTTTTGTTTTGATTTCCTTCATGTCCTGTTAGTGGTAATTCGATGGGGGAAGTACTAAAACGCAACTTTTTTTGGAATCCCAGAATGGTGCTGGCTGTTGAGAGGGATGTAAAATCTCGAAGTATGATCCCTGCAAAGGTGGAGATTGAGGGGGGCATTTAATATAGAAGGGGCATTTATGAATTATTTATGAATGAATTTTAGCCAAATTTTCTGCAAGAAAGTTGCACAAGGAACTGATGATAAAATATTGCAGGTTACTAACAATATAGTATCCAGATGTTTTGACCATCTTTTTCAAAGACAATTCAACCTATTTTCACCCAGACCTCGTTTATTTGTGGATATTTCGACCATGACCTCATGCTTTCTTATATGCACATTTTATTTTAAAATGTTACTTGGAAATATTACAGAGTTCTGTGATGTAAAATTTTCTAACTTTCACATTCCATTTTAAAATATTGCCAGGAAATCCCACGGTTGCATTACCTCATGTTTTCAAATTTGCATGACATCACTGAAGTGGGTTTCCCGGGGAATCCCTCAATGAAGGACTCTATTTTCAATGCTTACTTTTATATTTAACCTTTTAAAAAGGTTCAGAATGTAGCACATAGTGATTAAGCTTCTAAAATATTTCATTATTTCATCTTAATTTATTTTATTTTGACAGGAGTAGTTCCTGTATATTTGCTACATACATCCTGGTGGTCCAGCCTTTTTCTCTTTTGCAAGATTTAAGCTTTTAAAGCTAAAAAATGTAGCAACTAAGGGTTAAATCCTTAAAATATTTTATTTTGACAGGCATTGTTCCTGTATTCAAGCTAATACAACGAGTCCTGATCCACTCTTTACACGTTTAGCAAAAAGAAAGGTCGCAACCTATACTTTGGCAATGTTTAACAATGTAAAGGCGGGATCAATTTTAAATTCAATTTGTAAAATATGTTAAAAATACTCAGCTTTTCTGTGAATTGTCATCATTATATTATTCCATGAGGTTATATAACCAAACTGATAAAATATAAGTATTCAAAAACACGTATATCCACTGATGAAAGACGAAAATTGTCTGTAAATTTGTGTTTCTAGCAATATGGCAGCCAAAGAGAAGAAGGAAGTTGTGTGCTACGCCAGTACCTACTGATGATAACTAGACCAAGGACGCATCTGTGGCCAGATGCAAGATGTATCCACCGGAAAAGGACAACTAACACGGTTTTGAAGATAAACATCATTTTTAAAAAATAAGCGAGTTGTAAGCAGTTTTAGGTTTGGCTACCCTCATTTGACCTTGAAGGAGGGGCCTGTTTAGAGGTACACAGTTATAAGTAGAGATTTTTTACTGGACTTCTGTTAGCCTTCTCCCGCTTGTTGAAGTGTATCACTTACTCAGATGTCCCTTGGTCAATCTCCTTTATGTGTTGAGCAGCTACTTCACTAGCTCGCAGCATGTCAATTGCTTCGTTTAGATTGACTGCCTTCTCTCTACACATCTGTGCTCTTGCAGCCTTGTCTTTCGTCCCCAGAACCACTCGGTCTTTCAACAAACAGTCAGTCATTGCTTCAAGTTGCAAGACTGTGAAAGATGTGTAAGTCTGTTAACCCACTGATCCACATTTTCATTGGGCCCTTCATCACATGAGTAGAACATGTTCGTAAATCTCATTTCGGGTTGGTTTGAAATGACTTTCTGGTGCCTTTATGCACTTTGCTGTATCTTTGTAGTCTGCATCTGTTATCTCAAGATTTTTTAAGATTCTAAAACAATCTCTACCCACAACAGATATTAAAGTTGCAACCCTTACATTCTTTGATTTCTCTCTTAGTCCAGTGACAACTTCATAATTTTCCCATTGATCTTTGAAAAATGTCCAATTACTAAGTAAGTCACCTTTCACCTCAACTGGAGCTGGAACAGAGATATTAACAAAAGCCATTCTAAATATTTTGATTGTGCTGTGTATTATATCCTGTTGTCACTGTTTGTATCCTATTATGAGATGTATTCCTCTATAATAGTCACACACCTGACACCATGTTTATAGTTCTGATGTATATATTTTCAACTACAAGTCAAGATAGTTATATAAAAGTTATATCCTTCTATTTTATTGTATAATCACAGACACACATATATAAAGGCACATGTATATGGTTTTGTTCCCAAGATTTAACTACTGCTGTTTACCTTTATAAAAAGATCTTAGAGTTCAAGAGGAGGTCATTCCCATAAACTGATACATTTAACATCTGGATTTTATACTCCACTTTACAACTGTCTTAGCCTTTCCCAAAGTCTCTACTTATAACTGTATACCTCTAAACAGGGCCCAAGGCCAAATCTAACCATATCAGAAGATTCCTAGCTTATGGTTTCCCATATGTTGGTTTCATATTGCAAACCCTCTAGGACCAATAATAAGCGAGCTAAAAGCACTTTTAAATTTGTCTATCCTTGTTTGACCTTAAAAGAGGAACCCAAGTCAAATCTGAAGACATCAGAAGTTTCACAGCTCATGAGTTCCTACAAGTAGGTTTAACAATGCAAAACTCCAGGACCAATAATAAGCGAGTTATAAGCACTTTTAAATTTGTCTATCCTTGTTTGACCTTAAAAGAGGAACCCAAGTCAAATCTGACTACATTAGAAGATTCCCAGCCCATGATTTCCTATAGCTTGGTTTCACATTGCAAACCTCTAGGGCCAATAAGAAGCGAGCTATAAGCACTTTTAGGTTTGGCTATCCTCGTTTGACTAGAAGGAGGGGCCCAAGGTCAAATCTGACCAAACAAAAAGATTCCCAGCCCATGATTTCCCATAGGTTGGCTTCACATCCCAAACCTCTAGCACCAACAATAAGCCAGTTATAAGCACTTTTACCTTTGACTATCCTCATTTGACCTTGAAGGAGGGGCCAAAGGTCAAATCTGACCACACCAAAACCACACCAGCCCATGAATTCCTATAGATTGGTTTCACATCTCAAACCTATAGGACCAATAATAAGTGAGTTATAAGTACTTTTAAGTTTGCCTATCCTCGTTTGACCTTGAAGGAGGAACCCAAGGTCAAATCTGATCACACCAAAAAATTCCCAGCCCATGATTTCCTATAGGTAGGTTTACCATCCCAAACCTCTAGGACCAATAATAAGCGAGTTATAAGCACTTTTAAGTTTGGCTATCCTCGTTTGACCTTGAAGGGGGGCCCAAGGTCTAATCTGACCACACCAAAAGAATCCGAGCCCATGATTTTCTACAGGCTGGGTTTCACATCACAAACCTCTAGGACCAATAATAAGCGAGTTATAAGCACTTTTAAGTTTGCCTATCCTCATTTGACCTTGAAGAAAGGGCCTAAGGTCAAATCCGACCACACCAGGAGATTCCCAGCCCATGATTTCCTATAGGTTGGTTTACCATCCCAAACCTCTAGGACCAATAATAAGCGAGTTATAAGCACTTTTGAGTTTGGCTATCCTCGTTTGACCTTGAAGGAAGGGCCCAAGGTCAAATCTGACCATACCAAAAAATTCCCAGCCCATGATTTCCTATAGGTTGGTTTACCATCCCAAACCTATAGGACCAATAATTAGCGAGTTATAAGCACTTTTGAGTTTGGCTATCCCCGTTTGACCTTGAAGGAGGGGCCCAAGGTAAAATCCGACCACACCAAAAGATTCCCAGCCCATGATTTCCTATAGGTTAGTTTACCACCCCAAACCTATAGGACCAATAATAAGTGAGTTATAAGCACTTTTAAGTTTGGCTATCCTCGTTTGACCTTGAAGGAGGGGCCCAGGGTCAAATCCGACCACACCATTAGATTCCCAGCCCATGATTTCCTGTATGTCGATTTTCCATCCCAAACCTCTAGGACCAATAATAAGCGAGTTATAAGCACTTTTAAGTTTGCCTATCCGCGTTTGACCTTGAAGGAGGGGCCCAAGGTCAAATCTGACCACACCATTAGATTCCCAGCCCATGATTTCCTATAGGTTGGTTTACCATCCCAAACTTCTAGGACCAATAATAAGCAAGTTATAAGCACTTTTAAGTTTGGCTATCCTCATTTGACCTTGAGGGAGGGGCCCAAGGTCAAATCTGACCACACCAAAAGATTCGGAGCCTATGATTTCCTATAGGTTGGTTTCACATTGCAAACCTCTACAACCAATAATAAGGGAGATATAAGCACTTTCCATGGCCCGTGGCGGCCATCTTGTTTTTCAAAATGAGGCCAAAAATATTTTCAGCCAATATTTTATAATGATGAACATATCCTGCAAATTTGAGATCTCTACCTATAATACCCTTTGTTCTAGAGGGCCAACAAAACTCCTTGCTGAAAGTCACAAAATGCCTGTCGCGGCCATCTTGTTTTTCAAAATGAGGCTGAAAATATGCCCAGGCAAGATTTTATGGTTATGAATCTATCCTGCAAAATTGAGAAGTCTACCTATAATACCCTGGCCTCTAGAGGGGTAATGAGAAAATCTCTACACACTGTGGTGGCGGCGGCGTACTCATGCGTAATCCATAGTATCCACCGGATGCTATCCGGTGGATACAAAAATATTGGAGGGCGAACCCAATCACATTCTGGATGAAGGAATGTTTTATGGATTTTGTATTATTGCACTAAATACACAATATTGGAGCTGCTGAATCTTGGTGGAGGTCTGCACTCTTTGAGTGCTCTTGTTTGCAAGATAGGAAGGAAAAAAATTCTAAAGCCTTTTAGGGACTGGTTGCTTTTCAGTAGGCTTAGTGGGGTAGTATAGGGTGCCCGTGAGTCAGCCACAGGACGAATTGACTAAGGCTTGACTGTCGGACACTGTGAGGACTGAGCTTTTAAGGCCTAAACTGGTGAGACTCCCCACGGTCCTTTTTCCTTTAGCTTAAGGCTGCCGGAGTATGCACACTTTCCTTGCTCAGAAATGCACTCTTCATATTGTCTGATTTTGTTGGTTTTTTTCTCACGCAATATCACGCAACGGTATGGAGCTCTATGTCTCAAAGACTGCGCATGGTTCTAGTCTACTGCTCCCCCATTCTTTCAGGCAGGCAAATTGTCGCTGTAATGTGAAAAATATTCCTACCATTGCCAAGTTCAGAGGCATTTCTATTATACTTTTATTATGTGGGGACATTTCCCTAAATCCTGGGCCAGTTTCCTTTGGCGTGATCAACTGCCGTTCTGTCAGAAATAAAGGTCCTACTATTGCTGACACTATGTCTTCTTGGTCACTGGACCTACTTGTGATTACAGAAACACACATACGACCCACTGACAGTTTGCTTCACTCAATAACACTACTTGGGTATAAATTGTGTCACAGACCTCGTTCTCAAGGCTGGGTGGGGGTGTTGGCTTTTTTGTAAATCATAACATCCAGTTTAAAATAGTTGATAGTCCTTCCTATAAATCCTTTGAAATTATTGCAATTACCATTGGTTCACCAACTTTTGTGATAGCCTGTGTTTATCGGCCACCTGGTTCATGCTCTGACGCATTGTGATGAGTTTTTCAATCTATTACAGTACCTGTCTTCAGTGAGCCACAATTTTTGATAGGTGGGGACTTTAAATGTCCCGGTAATACTGGTAGTGTTCTCTATGAGCAACATACAAATGACCTAAATTATTTGCTTGATGAACATGCTCCTAAGGTGTCTTGTACTTTCATCAATGTCCTGCTAAATGGCTCTCAAATTCTTATCTGCTGGCAAAGGCTGTTAAGGGCCAGTTCGAACGCATATGGTGCAAAGATAAATCACTACAATATCGAGTTAGACTGCGTAAGCAGATTTCCTGTTGTAATTCATTGGTAAACAAGGATAAATCAAATTACTACAGAAATCTTGCCAGTGAAAATGCTCAGCATTCCAAGAAATTGTAGAAAGTCTAACGTTTGGCATTACATACCGACCCTGAAAGTGTACTCCCTTCTCATGAGTCCCAGGTAAGTCTTGTAATCCATTTTGTGACTTTTTTCTCAGACAAAATTACCAGAATTAGGGACTCATTTTTAAGCACTGACTCTTTTACACTACCGGCTCCTTCAGACCTACCTGAGTTTAACTTCTTTAAAATAGTTTCTGATGAAGAAATTCACAAGGCAATTATGAAATCACCAACAAAATCTTGTTTCCTGGATCCATGGCCTACCTTTTTGGTTAAGGCGTGTCTTCTGCCCTCAATCACAAAACTCATTAATTGTTCCCTGTCTGAAGGTGTTGTTCCTGCTGATTTCAAAAGAGCTGTTGTCACTCCACTGATCAAAAAAGCCTCTCTACCACCTGACAATTTCAAGAACTACCAACCTGTGTCAGGCTTGTGCTTTATCTCGAAACTTGTCGAGCGAGTGGTTGCCTCCCAATTAAATGACTATGTTGTAATGGACTTAAGAATGTCAAACATTTGGCTTATAAGTTCAGTCACTCGACCGAAACTGCACTGCTGTCGATTAAAAATGATGTCCATCTTGCTCTGGCTAGAGGTGAGGCCACAGCTGTTGTGCTACTTGACCAATGGGCAGCATTTGATATGATTGACCATGGCACACTCCTAGATTGTTTGAGTTCTTGGTGTTGGTGGTGTAGTTTTAGACTGGTTCATGTCCTATCTCTCTGATCATTCACAGTGTGTTAAGATTGGCTCCATCCTGTCTGATTGAAAGAAGCTCCTATTTGGAGTGCCTCAGGGCTCTGTCCTAGGTCCAATACTCTTTTCTTTATATACCACTCCCCTCAGGAAAGTCATTCGAAATCATCCCGGCATAGGTTTCCAGTTTTATGATGATAAACAGTTATATGTTCATCTCACACACAAAAATGTGGCTCATGCCTTTGACAGATTGAAAAGTTGCTTGGATGATGTCAAAAAGTGGTTGTCTGTATATAAGTTGAAGCTAAACCCAGATAAAACTGAATTCATTATTTTTGGATAAAAAAAAACAATGTGAGAAACTCAACAAATCTTTTCCAGTTGATATTCTCGGCAATTTCCTTTCTCCTGTAGGGGCTGTTAGGAACCTTGGTGTATGGTTTGATAGTGATTTTTCCTTTTCGAGGCATGTCCAGAATATCTACAAGACCTGTTTTGCTCAAATCAGGGATATTAAGCATCTCAGGGGCTATTTGTCATGTCATGCTGCTGTTATATCTGCGAATGCTTTGGTTGGAAGTCGACTTGACTATTGTAACTCCTTGTTTAGGAGTCTCTCAGCTCTTGATCTTCGTAAGCTGCAATGTGTTCAAAATAGTCTGGCTAGAATTCTTACCGATACCACTAAGTATTCACACATCACTCCTGTTAGGAAGACTCTCCATTGGTTGCCTATTGAACACTGTTCCATATTTAAGACTGCCTTACTGGTGTACAAATTCCTACATAGTGGTTATCCAAAATATTTTGAACCTTTCCTTAAACCTAGACATAGTGTTTATAACACACGTAAAAGCCAAGCAGATGGTGGGTTCCTCATGGTCCCATACTTTGCCACTTCAGTATCTAAGTCTTCTAAGCACTTAGGCCTGGGCTTTGCTTATGATTCAATTGCCCCATTCGTGCCCCCCACATGTCTGTGCACATCATAATGGACAAGTGCAAGGTTTGGTGTTCTGTTGGTATACACTATTAGCCCAACCAGGTCAATCAAGAACCTTGGGAACCACATTATGCAAGAAACAATTGCATGATAAGAGTAAAGTAAAGTAAAGTAACTCCTGCAAATGTGAGAGTAAATCCCATGAGATGGGCAATAATACCCAATTTTAGGTAATTGACTAAAAGACAGCTATAAAATGGTGAAAATCATATTAAGTAAAAACAACAAATGTAGTATACTTATCGATTGGAAACTAAAACTGCATAGAAATTAGGGATGGGTTGGTATGAAAAATATGTACATCAGGAAGTTGCCAATGCAAAACCGTACAGATTCCAGAACTCCGCATTTTAGTACATCCCAAACAGACATGGGCGTTGTCTCTTCAAAAATATCGCAATAAAAGTGGCCAAATGCACGAAATATGAGATAAAAGCTTATAATTCCTTCAGATTTCTTGTTTGTTTCCAATATTTTATGGCAGTTCTGCTCAATGTAATTGCTAGTACTGTATAAATTCTGCAAATGCATGAAAATTGGGGAATAAAAGCTTATAATAATTTCTTCAGATTTGGGGTTTGTTTCTAATATTTTAACTCTTGCTTCCATTATATGTACTCACAAGCTAAGTGGTGGTTGTAAAATGTCATCACGGTATTTCAGTAAAATGCTCTCGATACCGGAGATACTGCGGATACCGACCCATCCCTAATAGAAATATTTGAAAATTAACTTGAAAACGTTGAGGGTAGTGGATTTTGAAAATTACACCTCCGTTAGAGATTACTGAACACCGAACTGGTATGCTGTGAAAGAGTCACAAAAGAAGTGTGGCTGTGATATAACACATTTTATTCAAGGGTCATCAAACTTTTCATTCTCCTACATGTTACACAGTAATTAGCGAAGATGTGCATACAAACTGCTCAAAAAACAACAACAAAAAAAAACCCCCCAAAAAACCCACCTAAGTCATTTTGGCACAATAAAATAATATGTTCATGCCCCAGCAGGGGGTGAACATATTCGGCATGACTCTAGGTGGTGTACTTTTAAAGGAGAAGTTGATAAATGTATGTGGTAACAAAACACCACAAAACCACAACTTCATTAGTGAATTCATTAGCTGATATAAAAAGTCAGAATATAATCTGTAGAAAATTGTTACCATGGAAGATTTGATGCAGCCAACAGAAATACTAGGTCATCAGTCTTAGCTAGACCATCCATCTGAACGAGAAGTTCTGTTTTCATTCTTCTACTTCCTTCGTGTTCTCTGAATAAAATTAATATTTCAAAAGTCTCATTAAATACTGATTCAACTTTTAATTTGGTTTATTTACTTGATTTTTTTTTCACTTTTTTTTCATAAATTTATATGCTTTAACTAATTTGAAATTATTTGATACCTTTAGAATAGAGATCAACAATTTTGGAACAAAATTGAAAATAGCATCAGACATGCCCGTTACCCCACAGCCTGGTGATGAGATATAGAAGTAGTGAAACAGTACAAGATCGGGATACTTTCAGAGCAGTGACAGTTATATAAGGCTCCAAATAATGTTTAAATAGAGAAAATAATATCTAAGAGAAAGAAAATGTATGTAAAGATAAAGTATTAAAACAAAAAAAATTCGATAGCAAGATGACACTAAACCAAAAATTATGAAGCTGTAAAATTTATTAATTGGAGAATAGATGTCGATGGAAATAGCACAATTTTGTAAAAGTGCATATAATAACTAGAAATAGGACGCCTTGTTAAGAGTAGCTGCCACATATGAAAAGAAACAGGATAGTATACATGAACACACATTATCATGTGTAATGTCCACCCCATGAACGTTTTGTACAGTAGTCTTACAAGACCCTGTTTCATCTGTAAAATATATTAATGATGCTTAAATATTTATTAGTATACATGTAAATTATTTCAGCTTTATGCCTTTTTGCATTGGTTCAAAATTTGCTCAAAATCACTCTGTCTCTAAAGGTTTTTGAGACAACCAACATCGATTTCAGATAAAATTGAAGATGGTGGGCGAAATTTGACATTTTTCAGAGGCAATATCCCAAAGATCTCTAATATCCAAATGGTCAAAAATTAGCTTGAAATTGCTCTATCCCTTACGGTTTTCAAGATAAAAGACATTTTCAATTTCCGCCAAAATTCAAGATGGCGGACAAAATTCTGGAAATTCAACTTTTTTTACAGGCACTATATCTAAAGTCTCTAGTACCCAAAGGATCCAAACATTACTCGAAATCACTTTATCTCTAAGGGTTTTTGAGATAAATGACATTTATTTCCGCCAAAATTCAAGATGGCAGCCAAAATCTCGTTCCCAAGATAAATGCGCTTTTGTGCTTTATGCAGAAACTCAAAATGGCTGCCAAAAGTGGCAGGAAAGCGATTTTTTGTGAAAAGTCGCCAGTAGACTCTGTAGATACCCTGTGGGTCCAAAATTTTGTTGAAATCGCTCTATCTCGCACCGTTTCCAAGATAAATGTGCTTTTGCGCTTTAGACACAAATTCAAGAGGGTCGCTAAAAGTGGCGGGAAAGCGATTTTTGCGAAAAGTTGCCGGTAAACTCTGCATGTACCCTGCGGGTCAAAAATTTCAAAATCGCTCTATCTCGAACCGTTTCCAAGATAAATGTGCTTTTGCATTTTACACAGAAATTCAAGAGGGTCGCTAAAAGTGGCGGGAAAGCGATTTTTGTTTAAAGTCGCCAGTAGACTCTTTATATACCCTGCGGGCCAAAACTTTCGTCAAAATCGCTCTCTAACTCGCACCGTTTCCGAGATAAGTGGTTTCACATAGAAATTCAACATGGCCATCAAATGTGGCGGGAAAGTGATTTTTATGAAAACTCGCCAGTACACTCTGGACACCCTGGGGTCAAAAATTTCGACAAAATCCCTCTATCTCGCACAGTTAAGGAGAAAGAAGCCAATTTGTGTTTTTCCATTTTCAGCGAAAATTCAAAATGGCCGTCATTTTTAGGGAGAGGAAAACTTTTGAAAATTGGCAAGAGTAGATTGCTGAGATACCCTGTGGGTCGAAAATTTCGACCAAATCGCTCTATCTCGCACGGTTAAAGAGACTGAAGCAAATTTGTGTTTTTGCATTTTTGGCGAAAATTCCAAAGGCCGCCATTTTTGGGGAGAGGAAATTTTTTTGAAAATTGCAGAGTAGTTTACTTAAGATACTCTGTGGGTCGAAAATTTCGACCAAATCACTCTATCTCGCAGAGTTAAGGAGATAGAAGCAAATTTGTGTTTTTGCATTTTTGGCAAAAATTCAAAAATTAAAAATGGCCGCCATTTTTGAAGAGAGTAAAAATTTTTGAAAATTGGAAAGAGTAGTTTGCTAAGATACCTTTTGGGTCGAAAATTTCGACCAAATCGCTCTATCTCCAATGGTTAAGGAAATAGAAGCAAGTTTGTGTTTTTGCATTTTTGGCCAAAATTCCAAATGGCCGCCATTTTTGGGGAGAGGAAAATTTTTTGAAAATTGCCAAGAGTACATTGCTTAGATACCCTGTGGGTCAAAAATTTTGACGAAATCGCTCTATCTCGCACAGTTTAGGAGATAGACATATTTATGTTTTTTGCTATGTAGCTATTACTCTATTACTCAGGAGGTTAAAGCTATTACCATCAACAACAATACCAAGCAAGCAATTGACTCAATAAACCTTCACACCCAATTTTACAAAGATGAGTTAAATATGTTTCCTTTAAAAGAGTGAAAACAGAAATGCAATTCAGAGAGGCTCAAAGTAGCAAAGCAGCTATTACTCAGATAGCTATCATCGACCAAAAGCTATCCTGGCCAAACTATTGACCCAATTATCCTTCATATAAATTTTTGTGAAGATAGAAGACATTGTTTCATTAAATGAAACAAAGTCTTCTATCTTCACAAAAATTTACATGTACATACACAGTACAGTAGCTATTACTCGGGTATAAAGGTATTATCACCAAAAGCAATCCCAAGCAAGCTACTGATCCAATAATCCTCCATCCTTTTCCGTTAAAATGCTTAAAATAAAAAAGCTACTCCAAGTAGCTAAGTAGCTATTACTCAGTCAGTTATATAGCTATTATCACTAAAAGCAATCCCAAGCATGCTATTGACCTAACTATTGCTCATACCAAATTTGGTAAAGATATGTCAAATATTTTTCCTTAAAATGCCCGGAAACAAAAAAAAAGTACACAAAAGTAGCCAAGTAGTTATTACTGAGTTAGCTACAGAGCTAGTGCTGGGAGATCGCCATGACTTTACCTGTCGATGTTCGTATCGGAACTTTGTGAGCAAACTTCGAACATTTCCGATCATGGAGTAGAAATTGAAAACCAGACAGAAAAATCAAATATTAAATAATAACAAATAAAATACACACAAATTACCACAAATATAACCAAAATATAATATAAAAGCCATTCACAGACGTCTCCCTCACTAACAGACCATGCTTGATGTATCTCCACCTGTGATTGGCTAATTTTATGATTACCTTAACAACAGTGGGAAAATCCCAAGGTGTTTCCATTTACGTTAGATTTATTGCATTCACGGCTAGTTTTGTCATTTTAACTGATGAATATTTCATATTTTTACAAAATATTAACACGGTTGGTGTTTTATTGTGACCAAAAGGCTACAAAGAAATGAATTTAGCAAACATCGGTTGTACTTAAATTTTACCGGTCATTGATCGGCAGTGAGCCAGCGAGCGATAATACCGAAGTTTGCAAACATCGTCCCAGCACTATACAGAGCTATCTTCACCAAAAGCAACCCAATAAATACCCATACCAAATATGGAAAAGATAGGATAAATAATTTTCCTTGAAATGACCGGAAACCAAGTGTGAAGCTGGACGGCGGAAAAAACAAAAGTAATATGTCCACCCCCAGTGGGATGGACATAATCATTTGCAGCAATCCATATATCTTTGTTATAAGAGAAAAACGTCTGAAATATGGCAGGTAAACACACTGGCCGAGCTAAAGTTAAAGGTCACACCATGATGCACACCTACACCCCCTGTCATCCTTCTACACCTTATGGAATCGAAGAAATAGTCGAGACAAGATTTTAAAACTCATGGTCACTAGTGCTGCGACGATGTTTGAAGAAGTTCGATAGTGCGCTCGTTTACCACACCGATTTCGGAGTTCGGTTCAAACGCCTTAAATTCGGACTTTGCAAAACGTTTAGAAATCCCCAATATCACACCACATCCAACGGATCCTATTTTCGCCCATCTATAAAACTTGTTTCTTTTGTTGAAAATATGGCAGAATTTATTTAAAATATATATGGATTTTACATTTTTGCTATATTTTCAATAAAGTGACAAGATTTTATGCGAGTTTTCTGCGTTTTAACTGGTTTTGAAAACGTTGTTTCGAAGATTGAACTAGACCGAAGTTCGCTAGCTTATACAGATACCAAACATCGAACCCGATATTCGAAGCGATTTCACAGCACTAATGGTCACTATGACAAGGTCAAAGCTCAAATCAAGGTCACACCATGATGATGCACACCTACAACCCCCAACCAATGTCCCTACCAAGTATCAACTTCCTACACCTTATGGTTTCCAAAATATAGCCCCGACAAGATTTTATAGGTCAAGGTCACTCCGGTAAGGTCAAATTAAGTTCACACCATGACATTGCACACCTACACCTCCTAACCAATGTCCCTACCAAGTATCAACTTCATACGTTACAATGTTCGATATATAGCCCGGACAAAATGTTAAAGGTCAAGGTCACTACAGCGAGGTCAAAAGTCATATCAAGGTCACACCATGATGTTGCACACCTAGACCTCCTAACCAATGTCCCTACCAAGTATCAACTTCCTATACCTTACCGTTTCCAAGAAATAGCCCGGACAAGATTTTATAGATCAAGGTCACTACGGCAAGGTCAAAGGTCAAATCAAGGTCACACCATGATGTTGCACACCTATACCTTCTAACCAATGTCCCTACAAAGTATCAACTTCCTACACCTAACGTCAGAAAGAAATGTCCCGAGTCTCCTCTAGCCGGATCGGCGCATAATTCCCCCTTTACTTGACAGGGGGTAGTGCCTCCCATACTCGCCAGGTGGCCATGACATAACTTTTTTTTTTTTTTTTTTTTTTTTAAATTTTTTTTATTCAACAAGAAGAAACATAGACATAATACAAAACATTACAGAGTGACATGACACTGTACAACAGAAACATACAAAAAATAATTCAATTGACTACACAAAATTACAAGACAACAGTTCTTCAACTCAGGATTTCATAACATAACTTCCTCTTTTTTGTCTGAGAAGGTTGACCCTTCAAAAGTCCCCAGGAAGACAAAGGAACAGTGATTGAGGGAGGGACTCCCCCGTCTGTTAGGTAAGGTATTATAAAAATTTAATTTACTTATTAAATTTTCTATTTTATTGTGTTTATATATCTTACGTAACAGACTATTTACAGAATAACTACCAAGAGGATGGTGGATAGCTTGCGCGAGGGACAAGATAGAAATATAGGGAGGATTTAGTCAGAAATAGTCTCCCTTCTTAGGTCCTGGGTCTGACCGGTTCACCTGTTACCAGACTGGACTGTGTACCCCCCTATCTTTTCTCCCCTAGAATGAGGAGAGAGGGGAGAAAGAGTTCAGTCCCTAGGGATTCCCAGAGGAAGGTCAGGGAAGCACTGACAAAACTCTTGGACTAGTGAGGTGGAAAGGGTCTGTTGCATTATGGAAGGCTTGGAGAAGGGGGAAACCCTTCTACTGTTGCCTGGAAAAAACACCTCCTCGAATATTCGAGTCAAACACAATGGGAGGTAGTAAAAACCCAGTGGTCAGCAGTCAGTGAAGAATTTGCTGAGCTGCCACTATGGGACCTAGGTGATAAAGTTCAGAATCAGCCAAGGCAACATTGTTCATATAGAACTGGGTAAAGGTGTATTAGCACTTCCAATGACATGCCAAGAGGGTTTGGTCTAAAAAGACTCTTCCTTGAAAGTCTTTAGAGGCAGCAAAAGCCCTAACATAATGGACTTTGCCTTGGCAAACTTGAAGTGCTTCCTGGTCCGAAAATTTAAAACACAGGAGAACTGTCTGTTTGAACCAAGAAGAAATTGTAGAGGGTAATATGTCAAAATTCTTCCAGAAAGAGACAAAACCACCTGTTTATTGTCTCTGAGGTCCTTAGTTCTGTCCATGTAGTAGGGGAGTGCTCTGATTAGACAAAGGGACCTGTCCTTGAGGGATATATCTAGAGTGAGGGGCCAGTGCTGGGATGACCACAAGGGCCATACTGTCTGGACCTTCACGAGTATTTCATGCCATTTTTGTATACTTTGTGGAAACATAGAAATATTTGAGCTCAGTAAAACTTTTTTACACATGGGAGTTTAAGGTTATCTTAAAATAGGGCACACCTTTAGGACTAGATACATCAACATACAAAATTTAAACTAAATCTGTCATGCAGTTTTGAGATACTCTCCAGAAATTAAAAAAAATTAAATTCAATATAATTATGCTTTCACTAGGAGTTTAAGGTCACCCTAAAATAGGCCACACCTTTAAGTCTGTGTTCAAAAAACGGCCATTGATCAGGTGGCCTGACGCCACCAACTATTACGGCTGGCCTACATCTTTGAGGACTTCTTGGCCAGTAAAATATATAATTTACAAAACATAGAATTCTTTAATTTTTAAAGAAAATAAAACAAAAACTTACCTTTTCTGTCCAGATTTCATCTCACCTTGGTAGCTTCTATTATCGCTCATCGCGATAACCACTCAAAACATTTCTGCTGTTAAATAAATTTGGCCGTCTAAATCAAAAATAACATTCGTTTGAGGGTCATGGTTTCTGCTTTTTTAGGGTTGCTGATACATTTTGGTGTGTTTTCGGCTTTTTGACTCATTTTTCTGTGCCCTTAGTTCAACTTGAGAACATAAATAAAACTGACTGATAGGCTTGTTTCCACCTATTTTTTTACCTCCGCCAAGGAGGTTAATAATATGTTTTTGTCTGAGTTTGTTTGTGAGTTTGTTTGTTTGTGAGTTTGTGAACAAGATAACTCAAAAAGTTATGGATGGATTTTCATGAAATTTTCAGGAAATGGGACAAGTGATGAGATTTTGGGAGTGATCTCGATCACTGTCTGGATCATCTGGATCCAGGCTGCCAGATGCGTTTGTGAACAAGATAACTCAAAAACTTATGCATGGATTTTGATGAACTTTTCAGGATACGTCTGAAAAGGTAAAAAGAAGAAATGATTAAATTTTGGGAGTGATCCAGATTACTATCTGGATCTTCTGGATCCATGAAATTGAAAATTTTAATTACTTAAATGTAGCTTTTATAAGCTATAAGCTTACCATGTGGGACATAATGCTGTTCTCGGGTTGCCACACCCGGGGCCAACGTCTTAGAAAAAAAGATCGTTCTTGTTAGCCACCGGATATACTGGTAGTTGTCGTCACGTGATATCTTCTGACCAATCGCCCTACTTTCTCGTTGAAATTTTTTATTAAACCTACCCCTCAGCTGTAAACAGCGGGGAGGCAGGGTGGGACTCTTCTAAGTCCCACATGGTAAGCTTGTAGCTTATAAAAGCTACATTTAAGTAATTAAAATTTTCAATTTTATTACGCTACAATAGCTTACCATGTGGGACTTAATGCTGAATTCAACCGCCCGGTGGCGGGATTACAGGTGAGACTGGAAGATATGTAATTTTTTCTAAGATTTGAATTAATATATATACAGAATAGTGCCAGAAATGCCAGTCTGAGTCCCTTTTACAGAGCCCCGATCCCGAAGATCGGGCCTGTAACGAGCCAAAAACCTGAGTAAAAAAGGGACAGTGCTAAAACTGTCCAGATGTTTGGTAGTAGGACGGAAGTGCAGCGGTGCTCACTTCGAGGTCTTAGGGTCCCTATTAGACCTTCACGTGTGACTGACCAACCCAGTGGTTGGGCATCTCATGAAATTTTTAACCTGAAATATGAGATTAATGACAACTGACTAAGTCCTTAATAGAAATTACCTGATAATTAAAAAATAAAATGACCTTACCCGTAACATCTTGAAGGTAAAGGAACACCTAGATCCTGGGAGAGACTCCTGAAGACTTGGTTGTAGCGGATGTGCCCCCCCCCCCCCCCCCCCCCCCCCCCTTTTTTCTTTCCGAGGACAACTGGTCTGAGGGGAAGGATCTAGGACTTGTTGTGCCGCCACTACGGGTCCCAGATACATATTGTTGTCGGTGTCCGACCAAGTAAGGTCTTTTAGGTAAAAATTTGTGAATGTGTTGTGAGCTTTCCAGTGACAGGCTTGCATGATTTGGTCCACCAATACTCCACCGTAAAAGGCCTTAGAGGCCGCGAAGGCCCGGATGTCATGCGCTTTGACTTGGACCAAGTCCAAGGCTTGTTGATCTGCTTGTTTGTAACAAAGTAGAATGGTTTGTTTCAACCATGAGGAGAGTGTAGCGGGTCTGATGTCTGAGGTATGTCCTTTCTTAAAGGAGATGAAAAGGAGAGAACGAGACCCTCTCAGGTCTTTAGTTCGGTCCAAATAGAACCTCAGGGCCCGCACGGGACACAGGGTCCTGTCTTCCTTAAACTGTCTATCTACAATGGTAGTCAAAGCAGGGATAGTCACTGGTGACACACTTTGAGAACCTTCTCTTGCTAGTTGGTTTTTGGCTATGAAATCAGAAGAAGGGAACAAGGCTACCTTTTCCCATTGGCCTAAATTAGCTACTTTGTTAGCGACCCAGGCATGGATTTCGCTGCGGCGCTTGCCGGAGGCCAAGGCTAGCAAGAAAGCAGTTTTAAGAGTAAGATGTTTGAGGTCTGAGTCTTTCATGGGCTCAAATGGTGCTTTGGTGAGCTCGTTAAGGACAACAGAAAGGTTCCACTTGGGTAAATTTCTGGAACTTTTAGGACGATCCCTGTGAAAACTGGAGAGTAACCTATGAAGGTCTGCATTGTGCGCAATGTGTTGGGCCGTTGGGCCCAGAGTGTCAACGATAGCAGTCCTGTAGCCATCAATGGTCGAGGGGTGCCTGTTTAGGTCTTGGTACAGGTACATGAAAAAATCTGAGATTTGTTTCACAGATGGAGTGGAGAAATCCACCGAATTTTCTCTGCACCATTTTTCAAATAGGGCCCACTTTGACCTGTAGATGGTCCTTGTTGATGACCGCTGAGGGGCAGCAATTCTCTCTGCCACCTCCACAGAGAAGCCTTGTTCTTGGAGTTGTCCGCTCCTAGACACCAGGCGTGGAGGTTCAGCTGTTGTGGATTGTTGTGGAACACATAGTTGTGGGACTGTTTGAGTAGGGTCGTTGACACTGGGAGTTGTAGTGGGATCTCTGTTGAGAGCTGCACTAGGTCCCAAAACCAGGGCATCCCTGGCCAGCCTGGGGCTATCACGATGATCAGGCAATGGCATTGCTTGATCTTTTGGATCACCTTGTGAAGGAGAGCCGTAGGAGGGTAGGCGTAGGCCGTGAGGTTGGTCCAGTTTATGTTCAGAGCATCTATGTTCCAGGCCCTTGGGTCTGGGATAGGAGACACATATAGAGGGAGTTTGTGATTCAGGTGAGTGGCGAATAAGTCTACATGAGGGGTGAACCACTTTCGGCAGATTTGCTTGAAGACCTGAGGGTGCAGAGACCATTCTGTTGACTGCACTTGGTTGGACCTGGATAGGAGGTCGGCCATCACATTCAGACACCCTGGAATGTGCCTGGCTTTCAATGTTATATGGTAGTGATGGCACCAGGTCATGATTTTCCACAGCAGAGCGCACATCTCTGCTGAGTGAGTTCCCCCTTGCTTGTTGATGTAGGCTACCACTGTTGAGTTGTCTGTCGCAACTAACACTGTTTGATTCTGGCACTGGTCCTTGAAGTTTCGAAGGGCCAGGGAGACCGCCTTCAATTCTAGGACATTTATGTGTAGCCTTTTTTCCCGCTCTGACCACAGCCCTTTTGTAGAATTTTGATCTAAATGAGCGCCCCAACCTTCGTTTGAGGCGTCGGTAAAGAGTTGGATACTGTGGTCCTTGGGATGAAGGTCTGCGCCTTTCATCACATTTGAGGGGTTTTGCCACCAATCTAGGTGGGCTACAATGGCTTCTGTCCAAGGAAGGAGGTTGTCCAGCGACTGAGGATATCTCCAGTGCTCCTTGAGATGAAACTGAAAGGGCCTCATGTGAAGGCGTCCCTCCGGGACCATTTTCTCCGTTGAGGCTAGCAACCCAATTAGAGACATCAAACATCTTGCAGTCAAAACACGTTTTGACTTGAGTCGTAGGATCAAATCCTGAAGTTTGAGCCATCTCTCGTGAGTGGGTCTTACAAGGGCTGAATCTAGGTGGTATTCGTAGCCCACGAACGAAAACACCTGAGTAGGTTTCAGTTCTGATTTTTCCTGGTTGATTATCCACCCCAAGGATTGGGTTAGGTCTACCACTGCCTGTGTGTCCCTTTGAGATTCCTCCTGAGACTGGGACCTGATCAGCCAGTCGTCCAGGTATTGGTGAATTCTGAGTCCTCTTGAGAGGGCCATTAGTTTCACTTCCTTTACGATCATCATAAAGACCTGGGGGGCTGTGGCCAGTCCGAAAGGTAGGGAGGTGAACTGGAACACCTGGGCCTTGTAGCAAAACCTTAGGTACTTCCTTGAGTTTGGATGGATGGGGATGTGAAGGTATGCGTCCGACAGGTCTATCGACGATACCCACTCCCCTGGGACCAGGGAAGTCCTGATGGACTCCGGGGTTTCCATTTTGAACTTTTCTACGTGTAGAAAAGTGTTGAGCCTGCTTAAGTCTACGACTGGCCTCCACCTTTGGTGAGGCTTGGGTACTAGGAACAGGCGACTGTAAAACCCGAGAGATTTTACATTTTCCACCCTTTCGATGGCGTTCTTTGACAAGAGAGACTGGATACAAGTGGCCAAGGCTTGGTCTTTTTGTTGGGCCTTGTACTCTGATAGAATCAGAGGAAATCTGATCAAGTTTGGCTTTGAACGGAATGGCAGAACGTAGCCATTGGTGATAATGTTTAACACGTTTTGAGAACATTTGTTTGTTAGCCAGTCTCTCTTGAAAGAACGGAGGCGACTTCCTACTGGTGGACTGAATGAGGCTTTGGAGGAGTCATTGTGAAGGGGGGTTTCCACGCCCCCTTCCCCTATTGTGGGGTCGAAAACGACCCCTGGAGCCTCTGAAGTTGGATTTTCCTCTTCCCGAGGGAAAGGATTGGTTACTGCTTTGAGAGGAATTGCCCCCATAGGGGCGTTTCCTGTAGGAGCCTCTTTTCTTGTGGGGGCCACGAAAGGGCTTATTCTGGTAGGGTGCAAAACCCTGAGAATCTTTTGAGGTGCCTTTTTTGAGAAGGAAGTCCTCACCTTCCTTAACAAGTTGAGACTCGAACAAGGAGGAGTCCCAGAAAGTTCTTGGCGTCTCGTTTCCCCTAGCTGGGGATGCAATAGAGTCATTTCGGCTTTGCGCCTAAGCAAGCCGGTATTAGCCATAGAACATAATTCCCTCTGGAGAATATGGGCTAGCGATTTGCTGAGACAGGTAAGAGCTCTATGTTGGACAAGAACCGTCTTGTTCCAAAAATCCAAGTACTCAGCAACTTCCTCATATCCGCGCTTTGCTGCTTTCTCAGGATTGGCACCTTTCTGGATCTGAGACTTTATCTTCTTGACAGTTGACTTGATGCTATGTTGGCACTTTTCCAAAGAAGCATTGCAAGAAGAAGAGGTTTTGGCAAAGGCAGCGGTGAAATTGAGGGTTGAAATATTCTGTCTAGCCTGATGTTCCAGCTCCTTAAGGACTGGCATAGGGACTTTGGCTACTGGTGCCCCAGGAGGTCTAGGAGTAATACAGATCTTAGCAAAGTCCGTATTCAACTCCTGGATTTTGTCTTGAAAAGTGGGCTGTCCAACCTTATACCACTTAGAAGTGGATGGAGGAGGCTTGACATATTTTCCCTCAGAAAAATTGGCAGCTTTGAAATCATGTTGAAATTTATCAAAGGCGTCCTTGATAACTGAGCTAAGTGGTAAGATAGAGGAAGGACCTCTAGGTCTGAGCTCTTGACGGCCTTTTTCGTCATCCAGACCCAACACTGAAGTTGACGACCTAGGCATAGAGTCCCTGGGGTCAGGGAGAGAAAGAATGCGCCTGAAGGTGTCTACCTCTTCAGAGTATTGGGAGGGAATGTCAGACAGGGCTACTTCCCTATAATAAGGGGGGTCTGGATCATGTTGTGGGAGGTCTTGATCAGAAGCTGCGCCTGAGGGCTGAGCCCTAGAGGGCTTAGAAGACCTGTGTCTGGCAACAGGGGAGTGATCTTCCTCTGAAGATGACACATATCTGGACCTAGATTTATGCTTGCTCTTGTCAGAGTGTTTCTTAGGTCTAGGATGGATCCGAGGTTCGTCGGAATCCTCATCCAGTTGATCCGAGGCAGAGCTCGGTGCTACTGTTTGCCTGTGGCTTTGTTTTTTGTGTGAGTACGAGGAATCCTTCGGTATGGCTTCAGAAGGGGCAACGTACTGATCCGAGGAAGTTTGGTTAAGTACTAGTCGAGGAGGGAGTGCTGGACCAACGTCCACATCCATTGCCTCGGACTGTGCATTAGTACTTGACCTCGGAGGGGGTAGGTCCAGATTAGCAGCAGACTTGCTGGATGGACCAGCTTTTGAAGCACGAGGCGAGGGATCAACCTCGGTAGGCTTTTTAACTGCCAACTCCTCTCGGAGTGATTGAAATGCTTCTAACATGGATGCCTGGAAGGAACCCATTTGCTGCTGTATATGTATATTTAAGGAATCACCCAGGGATTTCTCTAGATTTCTTTGAATTTTGTTTTGCAAAACAGTACCTGGGGTTGGTGGGACAGCTTTTGCTGGGGTCTTTAGTGATAGAGAACTGAAGGCGAGAGGTTGAGGACGGGGGGGTGAGGTAAAGAGGTTATCGGCAGCACTCTCAAGGTCTGCATTAGAACCAGTAAAAGAGTCCCCATCGCCTTCACCCAAGAGATCTAGTTCATCTTTGGAACTAGTTTCCGCTTTTTGCTTTTTTAAGTACCGCTTCCTGTTTTGAATTTTTTGCAATTGTTCATCAGTGAGAGACGTGCAAATATGGCAGGGTGCTTCAAAAGTGACACAGGGGTCATCTCCCTTGCCAGCCTCCCTACAGGTAGGGCAGAAATTATGAGTATCAAAACTGAAGCAAAAATGGCGGCATTTCTGAGCTCTCGGTTTGTCTTTGTTTGCTTGATGAAGAGACATTTTAACGCAATAAAAAGACGTACAATTGAAATTGCCTGGACCGAGAAAACTCAAAACACGCGGATTGAAGGGAAAATACTTAAGTTGTGAAATTAAAAATTTTACAGTATAATCTATGAAATATATTTAAGGAAATGTCCAAATATTAGCCTCCAACAATACGTGATTACTGAGAAATAAATGAAAATGTCTGTATATTTACAAACTGCTACCAGTCTTCGTGGCCAACGAGAAAGTAGGGCGATTGGTCAGAAGATATCACGTGACGACAACTACCAGTATATCCGGTGGCTAACAAGAACGATCTTTTTTTCTAAGATGTTGGCCCCGGGTGTGGCAACCCGAGAACAGCATTAAGTCCCACATGGTAAGCTATTGTAGCGTAATAAAATGTAACTTTTAAAGACAGATAACTCAAAAACTTATGGATGGATTTTGATGAAATTTTCAGGAAATGCTCTAAATGGGACAAGGAACAAGTGATTCGATTTTGAGAGTGAACTGGATCACTGTGTGGATCATCTGGATCCAGGCTTTTTTTTAAAGGAAGTTATAGCCAGATAATTTTAGGGTGGATTTTGATGATAGTCCAGGAATTCAGCTCCCTTGGCAGAGGTCTGCGCTCTCCGAGTGCTCTTGTTTTTGCATATTTTTTTCATTTCTATAATGTGGAACTGAATACATCTTGTAAATTGTGTTGAATAAAAGTTTTGATATTTCATTTCGTAATTTCTTTATTTTTAAGTTTGAAAACTGGGCCAGTAACTTTTCCACTGGGCCATTAACTTTTTGAAGTTACTGGCCTGATTGGCCAACTATTTTGTACGAGTCGTAAACACTCCTTGAAGACCAATTACATCCACATACCAAATCCAATTTGAATCTGTGAAGCCATTTTTAAGGTACTGACCACAAATTACAAAAGTTAAATTCAATATACATGTAATTTTGTTATTAGTGGGAGTTTAGGGTCATCTTAAAATAGGGCACATATCGATGACCAGCAACATTCACGTGCCAAATTTGAATTTTATCCTACGAGCAATTTTGACATATTTTCCAGAAACAAAGTGTGGTCAATGGTAGACATGTATGTGACCCACCACAGCTGAGTGACACCAAACTGTTACAACCTTAAACTCATAATTTTATAAAATATCAGCAATTTATTGTAACCTTACAAAAGATACCCTTTTCTTTTTGTCTAGATACAAGTACGTGCTGAATATCAATCAAAAAATCTCAATTACCACATCAAATATCTTCCCAACACCAAAACAATTGTCCCAACATTAAAGTCAACGTTAGTTTGTAGCTGTGAAGGAGATTAAGGTAATCTTTTCATGAAGGTTCTGTTTAAGGTTTGTTACATCCACAACTTAAACACACCGGGAATTGCACAGTATTTCAAATACTGTTCAAATTTGACAAACTTAAAGTGAATATAACTCTGTTATTACTGGGAGTTTAAGGTCACCTTAACGTATGGCACTTACCTATGGCCAGTTACATATACATGTAAAATTTGAAAGAAATATCTAAGTTATTTTCAGTGTACTCTATGGGAAAATAAAAACTTAACTCAACATAATTATTTTATATATGGGATTGATACTGTCTGGAAATGAAAAAAACTTAAAATGAATACAAGTATGTTACCACTGGGAGTTTAAGGTCACCTTAAAATAGGGCACACCTTGATGACCAGTTACATCCACATGCCAAATTTGAATTTAATCCCTCCCTTTTTGAGATACTTTCTTGAAAGGAACTGCGACGACGACACTGACCATATATTTCCTCCATCATAACTGCTAGTGACACAAACCTTATGCAACCTTAAACTCATAAATTTATAAAATATCAGCAATTTACCATAACCTTACAAAAAAGACCTTTTTTGATGAATATCCACATACATGAATACCACATACATGTACCAGTAATATCTTCCAAACACCAAAACATTGTTCAAACCTTAAACTCAATGTTAGTTTCCAGCTGTGAGAGAGTTTAAGGTAATCTTTTCAAGAAGGTTCTGTTCAAGGTTTGTTACATCCACAACTTTAACATGCCTAGAATTGCACAGTATTTGAAATACTGTTCAAAAATTGCAAAACTTAAAATGAATATAATTCTGTTATTACCAGGAGTTTAAGGTCCCCTTATGGTATGGCACTTATCTATGTCGTTATATATACATGCAAAATTTCAAAGAAATCTCTGAAATTATTTTAAAATTGAACACACTTGAAGACCAGTTACATCCACATGCCAAAGTTGAATTTAATCTGTCAAGCCATTTTTAAGATACTGTCCGGAATGGAAAGTGTGACGACGATCGACAATGATGCCAATGCCATGAGAGAGAGGACAAAGTGATCACTATATGGCATCCAGCATAAATGCTGGTGAAACAAAAAATGGGTGAGAGGAACAGACATCTTATACCAGTCTGGTGTCTAATGATTTTGTTGAGCCAAGCATGGCTCTTACTCCTGTGTTTGACAGAACCCAGAGTTAAGAGGAAGACAGTCTTGAAGATTAGATGCTTCAAGGAGGCATCTTTAAGGGGTTCAAAGGGAGCCTAGGTAAACTAGTGAAGTACCAGGGAAAGATTCCATGAGGGAATACCTCTATGACCCTTGGGTCTGTGGAAACTATCCAGGAGATGAGTGAGATTTTCATCCTTGCTGACATTGATGGGTGAGTTCCCCAGTTTGTCTGCTACAGCTAATCTATAGCGGTCAATATTACTTGACTGCAATTTCCTGTCCTAGAACAGATACAGGAGAATTTGGCTATGGATTTGATAGGTGGATCCCCGAAGTCCACCTGATTACTTTGGCGCCATTTTGTAAAAAGGCCCACTTTGCTTCATAGATTGATCTGGTAGAGCGCACAGTGCGCTTAACCTCATGCCTCCTTCCTTTATTTATGTAGGCAACAACTGTGGTATTGTCTATTGCTGTGAGGACAATATTCTCCAAGCAAAGGTCTTGGGACTCTTTTAGGGCCAAGGATAACACTTTTAGTTCCAGGTAGTTTGTATGTAACTTGTATTCTGGGAGGGACCAAGTCCCTCTTGCAGTGAGCTTTCCTAAGTGAGCACCCAGCCATCTCTAGAAGTGCCTGTAAAGATCTGAAGAGCACTGCTCAGTGGGTAAAGTAGCTGAATTTGTAAGACATTGGATTCCTGCAGCCACCATTTTAAGTATGGATGTGTGTGTTTTTTTCTCTACCTTTGTTTATTTCCTTTTTAAATTGTAAATTTTAATTACTTAAATGTAGCTTTTATAAGCTGCAAGCTTACCATGTGAAACTGAATGCTATCTCGGGGGGCCGCAGGCTTCCGGCCAACGTCCAAGAAAAATAGACGTCTAGTATTGACCGAATCCCCCTGTGCCGAGAGTGTACCATAACAGTGTAATCTCGCGATTCACCCTTCTTCTCTCGTTGTAAATTTAGCCCATACCCCCTCAGCTGGAATACAACGGGGAGGCAGGGTGGGACTCTCTTCAGTTCCACATGGTAAGCTTGTAGCTTATAAAAGCTACATTTAAGTAATTAAAATTTTTAATTTTATTGCGCTACAATAGCTTACCATGTGGGACTGAATGCTGAATCCAACCGCACGGTGGAGGGATTACAGCTGAGACTGGAAGATATGTCAATTTTTCTTAGATTTTGAAGCAATAGATTAGAATGAATGTTTTGAAAGTACCAGTCTGAGTCCCGTTTACAGTGCCCCAATCCCGAAGACCGGGCCTGTAAAGAGCCAAAAACCTGAATATACTGAATGACAGTGCTAAAAACTGTCAAGATGTTTTGATTCTAGGAGAGAAGTGCAGCCGTGCTCACTTAGGTAGTGTAAGGGCCCTCAGGGGCCATCCTCAAGTGAAAAACCAGCCCTATGGTTAGAATTCTCATATTTTTTTAGCCACCTAACATGAGATTAATGACAACTTTAATGAGTCCTTAATACATATTATGCTCGATAAACTAACAATACAAAATGACCTTACCCGTAACATCTTGAGAGGTAAACCTATACCTAGATCCTGGGATTAGACTCCTGAAGACTTGGTTGTACCGGATGTGCCCCCCCTTCTTTTCTTTCCGAGGATAACTGGTCTGAGGGGAAGGATCTAGGACTTGTTGTGCCGCCACCACTGGTCCCAGATACATATTGTTGTCGTTGTCTGACCAAGTAAGGTCTTTTAGGTAAAAATTTGTAAATGTGCATGATTTGGTCCACCGATATCCCACCGTAAAAGGCCTTCAGGCCACGAAGGCCCTAATGTCATGCGCTTTAATTTGGACCAGGTCCAAGGCTTGTTGGTCTGCTTGTTTATAACAAAAGTAGATTGGTTTGTTTCAACCAAGAAGAGAGAGTAGCGGGTCTGATGTCTGAGGTATGTCCTTTCTTGAAGGAGATGAAAAGGAGGGATCGAGACCCTCTCAGGTCTTTGGTTCGATCCAAATAGTACCTCAGGGCCCGCACCAGACACAAGGTCCTGTCTTCTTTGAATTGTCTATCTACAATGGTAGTCAAAGCAGGAATAGTCACCGGAGACACACTTTGAGAACCTTCTCTTGCTAGCTGGTTTTTGGCTATGAAGTCAGAAGAAGGGAACAAGGCAACCTTTTCCCATTGGCCAAGATTAGATACTTTGTTTGCAACCCAGGCATGAATTTCGCTGTGGCGCTTGCCAGAGGCCAAAGCTAGCAAGAAAGCAGTTTTGAGGGTAAGATGTTTTAGGTCTGTGTCTTTCATAGGCTCAAAGGGTGCTTTTGTGAGCTCATTAAGTACAACAGAAAGGTTCCATTTAGGAAGATTCCTGGAACTTTTGGGATGATCTCTGTGAAAACTGGAGAGTAACCTGTTCAGGTCTGAACTTTGGGAAATATGGAGCCCCGCTGGGCCCAAGGTGTCAACAATGGCAGTCCTATAACCATCAATGGTCGAAGGGCGCCTGTTTAGGTCTTGGTACAGGTACATCAAGAAGTCTGAGACTTGCTTCACAGAAGGAGTGGAGAAATTCACCGAATTTTCTCTGCACCAATTCTCAAATAGGGTCCACTTCGACTACTAGATGGTCCTTGTTGATGACCTCTGTGGGGCAGCAATTCTCTCTGCCACCTCCACAGAGAAGCCTTCTTCTTGGAGCTGTCCACTCCTAGACACAAGACGTGGAGGTGGAGATGTTGTGGATTGCTGTGAAACAGATAGTTTTGGGACTGTTTAAGAAGAGTTCTTAACACTGGTAGATGAAGTGGGATCTGCCACTGTGGCCTAGCGGGTAACACACTTGTCTAGGAACTCAGAGGACGTGGGTTCAAACCCAGGTACAGGCAGATACATAGTGGCTCGGATGACCACTTAAAATGGCGGTCCTCTGTTATTGGGTCCTATCCCCAGTGGCAGGTTAAAGAACCTCAAGGACGTTGATAAATGGTCATCCTTGAGCCTCTATCTTCCAGTTAGGGGAATGTCAGTTATGTGTGAGTTCGGACTGTACCTGTACAGTGGGATTGGTTAAATAGCGCTTTGAGTCCTGTAGTATATGGAGATATTGCGCTGAGTATAAATACACAATACAATACAATACAATCTCTGTTGAGAGCTGCACTAGGTCCCAAAACCAGGGCATCCCTGGCAAGTCTGTGGCTATTACAATGATCAGACAACTGGATTGCCTAATTTTTTGGATCACCCTGTGAAGGAGAGCCATGGGAGGGTAAGCATAAGCAGTGAGACCCGACAAGTTTATGTTTAGAGCATCTATGTCCCAAGCACTTTGGTCTGGGACTGGAGATACGTACAGTGGAACTTTGTGGTTCAGACAAGTGGTAAATAGATCTACATGAGGAGTGAACCACTTGTGACAGATCTGTTTAAATACCTGCGGATGCAGTGACCATTCTGTTGACTGGACTTGGTTCGACCTGGACAGAAGGTCAGCCATCACATTCTGACACCCTGGAATGTGTCTGGCTTTTAAGGTTATCTGGTAATGATGGCACCAGGTTATGATCTTCCACAGGAGAGCGCACATCTCTGCTGAGTGAGTTCCTCTTTGTTTGTTTATGTAAGCCACTACTGTTGAGTTGTCCGTAGCAACCAACACTGTTTTGACACTGGTCCTTGAACCTTTGAACCGCCTTCAGCTCTAGAACATTTATGTGTGGCCTTTTTCCCCTGTCTGACCACAGACCCTTTGTAGAGGCTTGGCTCTAAGTAGGTGTTCTGAAATGGTTTCTGTCCAAGGAAAGAGGTTGTCCAACGACCGAGGATATCTCCAGTGCTCCTTGAGGTGAAACTGAAATGGCCTCATGTGAAGGCGTCCCTGGGACCATTTTCCCCATTGAGGCAAGCAACCCAATTAGCGACATCAAACATCTAGCAGTCAAAACATGTTCTGACTTGAGTCGTAAGATCAAATCCTGAAGTGTGAGCCATCTCTCTTAAGTGGGTTTTATAAGGGCTGAATCTAGATGGTATTCGTAGCCCATGAACGAAAACACTTGAGTAGGTTTTAGTTCGGATTTCTCCTGATTTATTATCCACCTAAGGACTGGGTCAAATCTACCACTGTATGAGTATTCACTGGGGCTTGATAAGCCAGTCGTCCAGGTACCCGTGAAGTCTGATTCCCCTTGTCAGGGCCATCAGCTTCACTTCTTTTACAATCCTTGTAAAGACCTGGGGGCCGTGGCTAGCCCAAAGGGAAGAGTGGTGAACTGGAACACCTGTGACTTGTGGCAAAACCTTAGGTACTTCCTTGAGATTGGGTGGATGGGGATGTGAAGGTAGGCGTCATAAGTCTATCGACGACACCCATTCTCCTGGAATCAGAGAGGCCCTGATGGACTCTGGTGTTTCCATTTTGAACCTTTTCACAAGTAGGAAGGTGTTGCGCCTGCTTAGGTCTATTACTGGCCTCCACCTCTGGCGAGGCTTGGGGACCAGAAACAGGGGACTGTAAAACCCGAGATATTTTACATTTTCCACCCTTTCTATTGCGTTCTTTGACAGAAGAGACTGGATACAAGAGTCCAGAGCTTGGTCTTTTTGAAGGGCCTTGTAACCTGATCGAATCAGGGGAGCTCTGACTAAATTTGGTTTTGAGATGAATGGAATAACATAACCATTGGTGATAATGTTTAACACGTCTGAACATTTGTTTGCTAGCCAGTCTCTTCTGAAAGAACGGAGGCGACCTCCTACTGGTGGACTGAGGGAGGCTTTTAAGGAGACATTGGGGGGAGGGGTTTCCATGCCCCCATCCCCTTAAATGGGGTCGAAAACGACCTCTGAAGCCTCTGTTGTTCGATTTCCCCCTGCCTGAGGAAAACGACTGCTTATTTTGATAGCGTCCAAAACCCTGTGAATCTTTAGGGGTGCCTTTTTTAAGGAGGAAATCTTCTCCATCCTTGACTAATTGTGACTTGAACAAAGGAGTAGGCCAGAAAGGTGAATTCCTGAGTTCTTGACATCTAGAATCCCCTAGATGTGGTTGAAGGAGGGTCATCTCAGCCTCGCGTCTCAGTAGGCCAGTGTTTGCTTAGGCAGGCTAAGGCTCTCTGTTGAATAAGGATTCTCTTATTTAATATCTCAAAATAGTCACAGGCGTCCTCATAGCCACACCTTGCAGCTTTTTCAGGATTGGCACCCTGCTGAATCTGGCTTTTAACCCTTTTAAAGGTAGCCTTAAGACTGTGCTGACACTTTTCCATAGTAGTGTTACAAGCAGAAGCAGTCTTTGCAAAGGTAGCTGTAAAGCTGATGGTAGAGAGATTCTGCCTAGCTTGGTGCTCAAGTTCCTTAAGAACTTGTAGGGGAACCTTTGCCCTTAGGAGCCCCAGAGGGTTTAGAAGAAATACAGATCTTGGCAAAATCTGAATTAAGCTCCTGCAGTTTGTCCTCAAAACAACGCTGTCCCACCTTGTAATATTTTGCTGTTGAAGCAAGGGGTTTCATATATTTAACCTCAGGTAAATTATAGGCCAGGAAGTCCTGCTGAAATTTCTCAAAGGCATCTTTGAGATATGGACTTAACAAGAGCATAGCTGAAGGGTCTCTTGGCCTTAGCTCCTGTTGGCCTTTTTCATCGTCCAGGCCCAGCACAGTAGTAGAGGACCTAGGCATAGTTTCCCTGGGGTCAGGGAGATCAAGAATGTGCCTAAAGGTCTCAACTTCCTTTGCGTACTGTGAGGAAAGACATATCTACCTCCCTGTAAAAGACTGGGTCTGGATTATCTTGTTGTTGGTCTTGCTCAGAAGGAGCCTTTTGAGGCTTAGCAGACTTTTAACAAGGACAGAGGACTGATCCTCCTCTGAAGATGAAGATTATGAAAAGTATTTTGCCCGAACCTTGTGTTTCTTTTTGTCCGAGTGTTTCTTGGCTTTAGAAGAACACACCCTTTGAGGTTGTTCCGAGTGTTCGGATTGAGGGTCCGAGTGTTCGGACTGAAGATCTGAGTGCTTGGAGCCATGATCGAACTGTACACTTTGGGTGAACCGTGGTGGAAGTGAAGGACCACAGAAGTCTGTTTCCATAGGTTGAGCATCCGAGTGATCGGATGTCCAAGGGTTCAGATGTATGTTTGGGTCAGATAATTCAACAGACTGTTTACTGGGTCCAGCTTTTGAAGTTGAAGCGGAGGTCTTATCTACCTCCACTTTGGAGGCTTTTTTCATAGATTGCATTTCCTCTCTAAGAGATTTAATAGCCTCCAGCATGGACACTTGAAAGACCCCCATTTGCTGTTGAAGTTGGATGTTAAATTGATTGCCCAGGGATTTTTCTAGTTTGCTTTCTATCTTATTTTGTAAAGCTGTACCTGGGGTGGGAGGGACAGTTTGAAGTGTCCTTAAAGACAAGGATTCAAAACGTAAGGGTTGGGGGCTTGGAGGAGATGAAAATAAGTTTTCAGCAGCACCCTCACGGTCTGCTTGAGATCCAGAAAATGCCTCCACGTCATCCCCCAACAAGTCCAGATCATCATCTTTAGGCGTATTACAGGTATCGCACACTTTTTGCGTTCTAACATATCTACACCTGTGCTTTATTTTAATAAGCTGTTCTTTGCTTTCTAACATATCTACACCTGTGCTTCACTTTAATAAGCTGTTCTTCTATTGCACGGCTTTTCATTGGTAACACATGGGTCATCCCCTTTGCCAGCTTCTCTACAAGTTGGGCAGTAGTTATGTGCATCAAATATGAAGCAAAAATGTCTGCATTTGCATGATCTGGGCTTGTTAGAACTCATCTGGTGGGAGGACATTTTTACAGCAATAAATCCGAGCAGTATGCACCAGAAAGCTCACAACAAAGAAATATAAAACTAGAAATAGGACGCCCTGTTGATAGTAGATGCGTATAGAAACAGGATAGCATAGAAGAACACACATTATCATGTGTAATGTCCACCCCATGAACCTTGCCCAAATTGTACAGTAGTCTTACAAGACCCTGTTTCATTTGTAAAATATATTAATGATGCTTAAATATTTATTAGTGTAGATGTAAATTATTTCAGCTTCATGCCTTTTTGCATTGGTTGGGTTGAAAATTTTGACGAAATCACTCTATCTTGCACGGTTAAGAAAGTAGAAGCAAATTCCTGTTTTTCTATTTTTGGCAAAAATTTGAAAATTCAAAATGGCCGCCATTTTTGGGAAAAGGAAATTTTTTTGAAAATTGCCAAGAGTACATTTCTTAGATACCCTATGGGTCGAACATTTCAACGAAATAACTATTTTGCACGGTTAAGGCCAGTTTGTGTTTTGCCATTTTGGGCAAAAATTCGAAAATTCAAAATGGCCGCCATTTTGGGGGAGGGGAAAATTTTTTGAAAATTGCAAAGAGTACACTCCTTAGATACCCTGTGGTAAGGAGATAGAAGCAAATTTGTGTTTTGCCATTTTTGGCTAAAATTCAAAATGGCCGCCATTTTTGGGGAGGGGAAAACTTTTTAAAAATTGGCAAGAGTAGAATTCTCAGATACCCTGTGGGTCGAAAATTTTGCCGAAATCGCTCTATGTCGCACGGTTAAGGAGATAGAAGCAAATTAGTGTTTTGCCATTTTTGGCAAAAATTCGAAAATGAAAAATGGCCGCCATTTTTGGGGAGGGGAAAATTTTTTAAAAATTACCAAGAGTACAATGCTGAGATACCCTGTGGGTCAAAAATTTTGACGAAATCGCTCTATCTCGCACGGTTAAGGAGATAGAAGCAAATTTGTGTTTTGCATTTTTGGCAAAAATTCGAAAATTCAAAATGGCCGCCATTTTTGGGGAGGGGAAAATTTTTTTGAAAATTGCAAAGATTGCATTCCTTAGATACCCTGTGGGTCAAAAATTGCGACGAAATCGCTCCATCTCGCACGGTTAAGAAGATAGAAGCAAATTTGTGCTTTGCCATTTTTGGCAAAAATTCGAAAATTCAAAATGGCCGCCATTTTTGGGGAGGGGAAAATTTTTTGAAAATTGCAAAGAGTACACTCGTTAGATACCCTGTGGGTTGAAAATTTCGACGAAATCGCTCTATCTCGTACAGTTAAGGAGATCGAAGGAAATTTGTGTTTTGCCATTTTTGGCCAAAATTCGAAAATTCAAAATGGCCGCCATTTTTGGGGAGGGGAAAATTTTTTGAAAATTGCAAAGAGTACACTCCTTAGATACCCTGTGGGTTGAAAATTTCGACGAAATCGCTCTATCTCACACAGTTAAGGAGATAGAAGGAAATTTGTGTTTTGCCATTTTTGGCAAAAATTCTAAAATTCAAAATGGCCGCCATTTTTGGGGAGGGGAAAATTTTTTGAAAATTGCAAAGATTGCATTCCTTAGATACCCTGTGGATCGAAAATTTCGACGAAATCGCTCTATCTCGCACGGTTAAGGAGATAGAAGCAAATTTGTGTTTTGCCATTTTTGGCAAAAATTCGAAAATTCAAAATGGCCGCCATTTTTGGGGAGGGGAAAATTTTTGGAAAATTGCAAAGATTGCATTCCTTAGATACCCTGTGGGTCGAAAATTTCGACGAAATCGCTCTATCTCGCATGGTTATGGAGATAGAAGGAAATTTGTGTTTTGCCATTTTTGGCAAAAATTCGAAAATTCAAAATGGCCGCCATTTTTGGGGAGGGGAAAATTTTTTGAAAATTGCATAGATTGCATTCCTTAGATACCGTCGAAAATTTCGACGAAATCGCTCTATCTTGCACGGTTAAGGAGATAGAAGCAAATTTGTGTTTTGCCATTTTTGGCAAAAATTCGAAAATTCAAAATGGCCGCCATTTTTGGGGAGGGGAAAATTTTTTGAAAATTGCAAGAGTACACTCCTTAGATACCCTGTGGGTCGAAAATTTTGCCGAAATCGCTCTATCCTCGCAGAGTTAAGGAGATAGAAGCAAATTTGCAAATTTTAATTAGTAAATTAAATTTTTATTAGTTAATACCTTACCTACCAGACGATAGCTATAGCCCGGCGCCAGCCGGTCCCGCCAAACGAAAGAAAAAGACGTCCTGGGTTTCACCCCGGGCAGGACCGGTACACTACACTCCACTCGCCAGGTGGCCTAGTTCCTGCCTCACTCGCCAGAGGGACGTGACGTCATAGCATCTTTTTCGTCCCCAAGGTTGAATTGTAAGGCTGAAAGCGGGGAAGGCTGGGTGGGAATTTCCCGTCTGGTAGGTAAGGTATTAACTAATAAAAATTTAATTTACTAATTAAAATTTGCAATTTCATTGCGTTAATACATCTTACCTACCAGACGATAGCTAGAATAACTACCCAGTGGAAGGAGGGCAGCCTTCTGAGGATTGGAGAGAACTCTTATATTATACCTAGGTGTGAGGTTCTAGTCCTTTGAGGAGACATGTTAGTCTCGAGGGTAACTAGACCCACCTGCCCCCCCCCCCCCTTTTTGACTGCTCTGAGGGGAGGAAGAGAGTAAGAGTTCAAGTCAATGATTCCCACGGATAACCTGGAAGAGTAGGAAAAGTCCTATACCAGAGGATTACTCTGAAGTAAAAGACTTTGAGAAGCCAAGGCCTAGGCTAAAAGTGAGCCTACACCTAAAACTAACTAGTATGTACACTATATATAATTATATACAAAGAAGCTTAGGTGACTAGTGGTGGATCTGCTGGGCAGCCACCACAGGACCCAAGTGAAAAAGCTCCTTATCTGCCCAGGCAACATCCTTAAGGTAAAACTGTGTAAAGGTGTTGTGGGACTTCCAGTGGCATGCTGCTAGAATCTGGTCCAGGGATATGCCACCTTGAAAGGCTTTGGAGGCCGCAAAGGCCCTAACATCATGGGCCTTAACCTGATGTAAGGCCAAGGAATCTTGGTCAGAGAGATCATAACACAACACTACTGTTTGTTTGATCCAGGACGAGATAGTGGCAGGAGAGATGTCCTTGTTAAAACCTTGTTTGAATGAAACAAAAACTAACTCCTTTCCCGTTCTTAGGGCCTGCGTTTTGTCCAGGTAGTAGCGAAGAGCCCGAACGGGGCAAAGGGATCTGTCTTCCTTTAAAGACTTATCCAGAGTGGGGGCTAAGGCCGGGATGACCACAGGGGCCACGCACTCTGGTCCCTCTTTAGCCAAGTGATTTTTCGCCAAGAAGCTTGGTGAAGGGTAGAGGGAAACTTTGGACCAATCAGCTTGGTGTCTGATATTTTTGTTTAACCAAGCGTGAATCTCACTCCTGCGTTTTCCCGAAGCCAGGGCTAGGAGAAAAACAGTTTTGAAAGTAAGGTGTTTCAGAGACGCCTTTCTGAGTGGCTCAAAAGGCGCTTTTGTAAGCTGGTGTAAAACCAGGGAGAGGTTCCAAGCAGGAACCCCCCGGCGCCCTTTGGGTCTATCTCTGTGAAAACTGTCTAACAGTCTAGTCAAATTGTCATCCTTGCCGACATTAACCGAGGTATTTCCCAGTTTGTCTGCAATGGCTGACCTGTACCCATCAATAGTGCTGGGCTGGAGATTCTTCTCCTGGAAAAGATGCAGGAGGAAATCTGCTATTTGTTTTATAGATGGGTTCCTGAAGTCCACCTGACTTGTTTCGCACCATCTAACAAAAAGGGCCCACTTCGCTTCGTAGACTGCTCTGGTTGAACGTCTTTGAGGCGCCTCAATTCTTGACGCCACTGGGCTAGAGAACCCTTGCTCCCTGATTGTCTGGGCTCTAGGAGCCAGGCATGGAGATTTAGGCTTGCCAGATCCCTGTGACGGGCCTTGTTGAAAGGTTGGGTCACTAGATCTGGATGGTGTGGAAGACAAAGAGGAACCATCGCTGACAGCTCTACTAGGTCCCAAAACCAAGGCATGTTGGGCCATCCCGGAGCAATCAGGATTGCTCTGTGATACCAGTGATCTGACAGCTTGCTGACCACCTTCCCCATCAGAGACACTGGAGGGAAAAGGTACATGTCCAGGCCTTCCCAGGACATTGTCAGAGCGTCCACTGACCAGGCCTTTGGGTCTGGAATTGGGGACACAAATTGGACTAGTTTGCAGTTGTACCTTGTTGCAAACATGTCCACTTGGGGATAATGCCAAGTTCGACAAAGGATGTCGAAGATCTCCTGATGGAGAGACCACTCCGTCTGAATGATTTGTCCCTGGCGAGACAACTTGTCTGCAATTACATTTAGACGGCCCGGAATGTGTCTGGCCTTCAGTACTATTTGTCTGAGATTGCACCAACATAGGAGCCGCCAAAGAAGGGCACAGAGTGAACCTGACCTCATACCTCCCTCCTTGTTGATGTATGCCACAACTGTAGTGTTGTCTGTGGCAATCAGGACGACCTTTCCTTGCACTAATTGTTGGAATCTTTTTAGTGCTAACAACACGGCTTTTAGTTCTAAGAAGTTTATGTGCAACTTGCTTTCGGGCACTGACCAAGTACCGCTTGCTGTGAAGTCGCCTAAGTGAGCACCCCAGCCTTCTTTTGAGGCGTCTGTAAAGATTTGCACTGCGTGTCGTAGGGGGTGTAAGGGTTGACCCTTTAGGACATTTTCTTCTTGGGTCCACCACTGCAGGTACTGATGGAGAGAACTCGGAATTGGAATCTCCTTTTCCAGAGATTCCGGGACTCTCCAGTGTTTCTTGAGGTGCCACTGAATAGGTCTCATGTGCAGTCTGCCTAGGGGCACCTGTTTCTCTGTCGCAGTGAGTAGACCTATAAGAGACATGAAGGTTCTCACTCGGCAAGATCTGTTCTGTAATAACCCTATTACTTTTTGTTGAAGGGCTTCCCAACGGTTTTGAGTAGGTCTGACCAATCCGTTGAGTAGGTCGTACTGGTAGCCTACAAAATCGAAGACTTGTTGGGGTTCTAGTTCTGATTTTTGCATGTTTACCATCCAGCCCAACTCCTGGCAAAGGGCTAGGAGGGACTGGGTTCCCTGGTGGCAAGATTCTCTGGTAGGGGCTCGAATCAACCAGTCGTCTAGGTACTGGTGGATCCTTATACCTCGAGACTGAGCCATTAGTTTTACCTCTTTGACTACACAAGTGAACTCCATTGGAGCTGTTGACAGGCCAAAGGGAAGAGCCCGAAATTGGTAAGACTGGTTCTGGAAGTGGAACCTGAGGTATTTTCGGGAGTTGACATGGATTGGAATGTGGAAGTAGGCGTCGCTGAAGTCCAGCGATGTCACCCACTCTCCCTGTTGTAAGGAGGTTCGAATTGTCTCCGGGGTTTCCATTTTGAATGTTTTTACGCATAAAAACTGATTTAGAGTACTGAGGTCCAAGATTGGCCGCCACTTTTGGTTCGGTTTGGGAACAATGAATAGTCTGTTGAAGAAGGCTAGAGAGGTTCGAACCCTGACCCTCTCTACTGCCTTCTTCTTGATTAAGGCTTGTAGAGCCCCTTTCAAGTGGGAGTCTCTGATGGGATTGGCATAGCCGCTTACTATCAGGGGATCCCTCACTAGGCAAGGTCTGAGATTGAATGGGAGAACATAACCCTCTTTTAGTATGGACACTACTCTTGGGTTTGCACCTAGTCGTGCCCATACTTCCCAGAACAATTGTAGTCGCCCCCCCACTGGTTGGGCATTTGCAACACTGTGGGCATTTGGCACATTTGGGGCAAAAACACAGTGATTTACAAAAGAAGCACTTTTCACAGACTTTATTGTATTTTTCATGTTTGATATTGGTCTTACGCCTTTCTTTTGCGGCTGCCCACTTTTTGATTTTGTTACAGAATGTACAAGACAAGCAACACTTTGACATTTTACAGAGTTCTTGACAAGCACATGAAAATCTGTCTGTTTTACATCTGACACATAATACTCCAATTTTGTTTGTAACTCCGGAGGAATTCTGCAGTAATTGTCATTTATAATTTTTGGTATCCTTGGAGCCTCGCGAACCGCGACCGGGTTGACCACCCCTGCCTCTGCCGCGTGCTCTGCCCCGGCTACCAAATGATTTCCATGCGGGAAGATCTTTCCCGGAAGCACCGGTGGTACTTGAGTCGTCTTGCTTCCAACTAGTGGAGTAAGGCTGGTAGCGATGCTGCTTTTTCTGTACACCCGCGAACCCACCACGGCCCGGACCGGGCTGGTTGGTACGCTTGTGTGTTTCAAAGTTGTTTATCTCATCTTCCGCTTTTCTTATGATGTCATCTGGGAATAAAGCCCGGGTTTGAAGAGGGCAATTCCTGAGCGAGGAAAAGGTATCCGGTTTCACTCCTGCCCTCAGGTGATCCAGATAGGAATCTCTGCGGACTAGCGTCAAGTTAGCCATTTGGACGAAAGTAAAGTCCGACAGGTGCTGAAGAGATTTCCCGACCGCAAAACTGATATTCTGGTTAAATGCTGTTAAAAAGTGAAGTTCGTCCAGAGCCCCCTGGGCTTTTGCGGAGGATTTACCTTTGCCAAGTTCTGTTTGTAGGGTTTTTAACTGTTCCTGAACAGCATCCTGCACTTTGGTTATACATCTATTGAAACCAGCTGACTGGTTACAAATATAGCTTGTTTCTTTGGCAGCCTTTTCCCATTTGCGGAGAGTTTCCTGAGACAGTGGTCGGGAAGTAGGTTGAGATGAAGCAATAGTAGATTTAGCAATCCGGGCAAAGGAACTATTGAGCTTTGCGGCATCGTTGGGCCAGGAAGTTACGTATTTACCAGGCCTAGTTATGTCTTTGTTTTCTGCCGGGTGTATCCCGTACCATCTTGTCTGAGATTTTGGTGGTCGGAGATATTGATCAACATGTAAACCGCCTGGTTCTGTTGATTTTGACGGGTAGCCTTCAATTAGTACTAGATTGAGGTTTTCCAATTTTTTGCATAACCAGTCCTCTGGTGGTAAGTCAATGGAAACTTTTCCAACCGGTTGAGCCCGGTGGCCAACCCAGGGGTTGTCAGATCTGGAGGTGGGAGTGTACTCAAGGTCCGGAATGTGATTCCAGCCCATAAAGGCACGGACACCCCTTACCGTCTCCCTGTAATTCTGATCTTCACTTATGGTTTTGTCAATGTCTGGAGAGTCTTGTTCAGATGGGTCTAGTACTTCTTCTTGATCAGAAACTTCACCCTCTTCTGAATGCTCCGGGGGTGGTTGAATGATAGATGAGGCCACCGGGCCGGAAGAGCTCTGAGAAGAGAATACCGGTTCCGGGTCTGGTTGCGGATAAACATTCTCCAGAGGAGAGGTCATATCCATAGAGCTGGTGATAGTAGCTGTTGCCTTTGTTCTATCCGTGCCATAAGCCGGACCGGCTTGGCCGGAAGGAACGGAGGGTAGCAGAAAAGGTGCTTGTGACAAAGAACCAGCTGGAGCCTGATGCGTGACCGGTGCTTGGACCGGAGTGAAGGTAGGTTGTGGAGAGGGACGATGGCCCATGGTGATGAGTGCCTCCAAACGCGCCATGCGAGTAGACCATTTTTCATCTAGATCTTTTAAATCTTGACGGAAGTTTGGTTGAGGTAAGGTGAACTCCGTTTCAGTGTCATGAGGAGGGGAAGATGGAGCAACGTCCTGTTTTTCGAGCTGTGACACTACAGTAACGGTAGAGGGATCCACAAGTGATTCCTTACTCTTTAACTTCTCTTTACGGAGTTTGTAAGTCGGAGTAGAAAGCTGAAGCAATTGTTCGGGAGAGAGATTGTCACAAAACTCACAACTTAATTTGAGGACGCAAGGGTCGTCCCCCAAACCTTTGTCCCTACATCTGGCACATCGAGAGTGTGGATCAAAATTAGCCATGATATGTCCGCAGGCTCCTTTTCTCTGTCCTGGAGATGCCATAGTGGTTTATCCAACTAACAGACAAATCTGAGAAAGTAACACCCAATATAACTTAAGATATATTTAAAAATAAAAGTGTTTCCACAAAATTCAAACTTGAATGTCGCGCCAAACGAAAAAGATGCTATGACGTCACGTCCCTCTGGCGAGTGAGGCAGGAACTAGGCCACCTGGCGAGTGGAGTGTAGTGTACCGGTCCTGCCCGGGGTGAAACCCAGGACGTCTTTTTCTTTCGTTTGGCGGGACCGGCTGGCGCCGGGCTATAGCTATCGTCTGGTAGGTAAGATGTATTAACGCAATGAAATAGTGTTTTGCCATTTTTGGCAAAAATTCGAAAATTCAAAATGGCCGCCATTTTTGGGGAGGGGAAAATTTTTTAAAAATTACAAAGAGTACAATGCTCAGATAACCTGTGGGTCGAAAATTTCGACGAAATCGCTCTATCTCGCACGGTTAAGGAGATAGAAGCAAATTTGTGTTTTGCCAGTTTTGGCAAAAATTCGAAAATTCAAAATGGCCGCCATTTTTGGGGAGGGGAAAATTTTTTGGAAAATTGCAAAGATTGCACTCCTTAGATACCCTGTGGGTTGAAAATTTCGACGAAATCGCTCTATCTCTATCTCTGCCACTGTGGCCTAGCGGGTAACACACTTGTCTAGGAACTCAGAGGACGTGGGTTCAATCCCAGGTACAGGCAGATACATAGTGGCTCGGATGACCACTTAAAATGGCGGTCCTCTGTCATTGGGTTCTATCCCCAGTGGCAGGTTAAAGAACCTCAAGGACGTTGATAAATGGTCATCCTTGAGCCTCTATCTTCCAGTTAGGGGAATGTCAGTTACTTGTGAGTTGGGGCTGTACCTGTACAGTTGGATTGGTTAAATAGCGCTTTGAGTCCTGTAGTATATGGAGATATTGCGCTGAGTATAAATACATAATAATAATAATAATAATAATAGAAGCAAATTTGTGTTTTGCCATTTTTGGCAAAAATTCGAAAATTCAAAATGGCCGCCACTTTTGGGGAGGGGAAAATGTTTTGAAAATTGCAAATATTACACTCCTTAGATACCCTGTGGGTCGAAAATTTCGACGAAATCGCTCTATCTCGCACGGTTAAGGAGATAGAAGGAAATTTGTGTTTTGCCATTTTTGGCAAAAATTCTAAAATTCAAAATGGTCGCCATTTTTGGGGAGGGGAAAATTTTTGGAAAATTGCATAGATTGCATTCCTTAGATACCCTGTGGGTCAAAAATTCTGTCGAAATCGCTCTATCTCTTACGGTTTCTGAGATATTAGCAAATTACTCAAAAGTAGTACTGAAAATACACAATGAAGTACCTAAATGGCTATTACTCATGTACTGACAAAGCTATCAGTCCCAAATGCAATACCAAGCGAGCTATGGACATAACAATCTTGTATTCAAAATTGTAGTAAAATATCTTTAATTATTTTGGCTTAAATGCACGGAAACCAATGGGTACTGAAAATAGCTGTACTTAAGTATTACTCAGTAAGCAAAAGAGGTACAACAGCCAAAAGCAATCCCAAGCAAGCTACTGACCCAATAAGCCTGCATACCAAATTTGGTGACAATAGCTCTAATACTTTTCCTTTAAATGAGCGGAAACCATGTGTGACGCCGGACATCGGACACCGGACATCGGACAACGGACATCGGACGGCGCAAAAAGCAAAAATAATATATCCACCCCCCAGGGGGGGTGGACATAATAAATACTTATCCTGCAGAATTCAAAGTTTGACAGAATAAGCAATGATATATAATAAAATAAATGGCTGAACAGTAACATCCAACAATACGTATATCCTGAGAAAACGGTGAAATAAAGTAAGCTTACTTTAAACGCTTGCTTGCCACGCGGCCAACGAGAAAAGAAGGGTGAATTGCAGGATTAGTGTCATGGTACACTCTCAGCACAGGGGGATTCGGTCAATACTAGACGTCTATTTTTCCTGGACATTGGTCGGATGCCTGCGGCCTCCTGAGATAGCATTCAGTTCCACATGGTACGCTATTGTAGCGCAATAAAATGATGTGTTAATATACTTAGAAAAAAAATTAAAATATAAAAAAAAAATTTAAAAACAAAATAATAAAAAAAATACATAAACTATGGATGGAGATATTTTGGCCTTGGGATCACCTTTTCTAGAGATTCCAGGATCATCCAGTGATTTTGCAGATGCCACTGAATTGGTGAGATTGTAACAAAGATATAACGTCGTACAGCACATGTGCCATATGTCTCATGTGAATTGTCAGTGTCTCATTAACCTCCTCTATGAAAGTTGGTCCTGATGTTATCAACATACATGTGATGCCGGGTTCCTCCATCCCAGTTACCATATACATAACTTCAGCACTGGGTAGGACTCCAGTGGTCACTAACGGGTTGTACTGCAGACTTTTGTGAGTGTGTCCAAAGTTCCAAACAAACAACCCCTCTCATGGGCTTCATAAAACACACTGAAGTTGCAAGAAATATTTCCCAAATCTACACTTTTACACTTTACAATATTGAAATCAAGGTGTCAACCACAGTGAATAGAATGCTCTCAGACACAGATTATATGAAGGTTTGATTACACTGATCAGTATAGTCAATAAACAAGAATTCAGAAGAATTGTACTGTGTCACCAGCTTTGGTTAAAAACTGAAGCGGATGAAATTCAAAAGGACAAAAATTGTGCTGGACATAAAGAGTTGGCTGACTGGCAGTATTTTTGTAGATCCAGACAATCCTTGAGAAGTACCGAGCCATGGTGAGGCTCCAACTTGCTGAAAAATATAACCTAGATCCAATGTACAGGATATGACAAATGGACAAAGGCAGACAGAGAGGCAAACACATGAAGTTATCACTTACCAAGTTTTTACTAGATGTCAGCACTAAGCAGGAAATTCAGGAAAAAAGATAAAGTGTTGCCATGGGGTTTGGAATGCAAAGAACCCACAAAAAGATTTTTAAACCCAAGAAACATGAGAAAATGTTGACAAGTACCCACAAAATCACAATTTGAAAAACAATACAGAAAAAGTATTGCCATGGCAGCAGCTGTTACCAAAAACTTGCAAAAAAGCATCATCACTACTCTTGTAGTTCCCCCTGCATGAAATATATCCTGAAAATACTAGTTAAAATCTTTGCATGGGTTTTATTTAGAAAGATCCCACTAATTTAAAAGTGAAAAACAACAGGAAAATTGTTGGCAAATGTTGCCTAAAATCAAATCACAAGTTCCTCTTGTAATGAACATATTTTGAAAGTTTTGAATAATGTTAAATGCCCACAAAATAAAAGACCAAGAAACAGAAAAAGTGTTGCCATGAAAACACTTGTTGCAGAAATTGCCAAGAAAGCAATCACATACAAGTTCTCATGCCATTAAACCTCCACAGTTATATATACATGCAAAATTTTAATGAAATTTCTCAAGTTATCTTCAGTATACTCTATACTATACTGTATACTAAATAAAAAACTGAAACTCAACATAATTCTTTTATACATTGGACTTTAAGGTCATCTTAAAACAGGACACACCTTGAATACCAGTTACAACCACATACCAAATTTGAATTGAATCCGTCAACCCATTTTTGAGATATTGGCTGGAAACGGAAAAACTTAAAATCAATATAACTTTGTTACTAGAGGGAGTTTAAGTTCATCTTAAAATAGGGCATACCTTGAGGACCAGTTACATCCACATAACAAATTTGAATTTAATCCATCATGCCATTTTTGAGATACTGTGTGGAACGGAAGTGTGACGACACTGACAATGTGTTATTACTGGGAGTTTAAGGTCACCTTAATATATGGCACTTACCTATGGCCAGTTACATATACATGCAAAATTTTAATGAAATTTCTCAAGTTATCTTCAGTATACTCTATGGAAAAATTAAAAACCTAAACTCAACATAAAACTTTAATAAATGGGAGTTTAAGGGCACCTTAAAATAGGACACACCTTGAATATCAGTAACAACAACATGCCAAATTTGAATAAATCTGTCAACCCATTTTCGAGATACTGTGTGGAAACAGAAAAACTTAAAATCAATATAAGTATGTTACTAGTGGTAGTTTAAGGTCACCTTAAAACAGGGCACACCTTGAGTACGAGTTACATCCACATGCCAAATATGAATTTAATCCATCATGCCATTTTTGAGATACTGTCTGCAAAGGAAGTGTCACAACGACACTCACAATGTGTTATTACTGGGAGCTTAACGTCACCTTAATGTGTGACACTTATCTATGGCCTGTTACATATACATGCAAAATTTGAATGAAATTTCTTACATTATCTTCAGTATACTCTACAGTAAAATAAAAAACTTTAACTCAACATAATTCTTTTATACATAGGAGTTTAAGGTCACATTAAAATAATACACACCGTGAATACCAGATACATCTACATGCCAAATTTGAATTTAATCCATCATGTCATTTTTGAGATACTGCCTGGAAAGGAAGTGTGACGACGACACTGACAATGTGTTATTACTGGGAGTATAAGGTCATCTTAATGTATGGCACTTATCTATGGCCAGTTACATATACATACAAAATTTGAATGAAATTTCTCAAGTTATCTTCAGTATACTCTATTAAAAAATAAAAAGAACTTAAACTCAACATAATTCTTTTATACATGGGAGTTTATGGTCACCTTAAAATAGGACACACCTTGAATACCAGTTACAATGACATGCTAAATTTGAATTGAATCCATCAAACCACTTTTGAGATACTGTCTGGGAAGGAAGTGTGACGACGACACTGACCATGTATGTTTTCCGTCATAGCTGCTATTGACACAAACTAATGCAATCTTAAACTCATAAGTTTATAAAATATCAGCAATTTACTATAACCATACAAAAGAGACCATTTTTTGTGGAGATATAATGTACATGATGAATATCAATGTGAAAAGTCCTAATTAGCATATAAAATATCTTCCAAACACCAAAAATATTGTCCCAATGCTGCTGACTTCTGTGAGAGGCCAGCAGGTTGCACGCAAGCAAGAGCTATTACAGTGTTTGCTGGTGGATAAGTCAAGACAGGAATCCTATTTATATCTCACAAGCGACTTGTCACTTTTTGTATTTGCTGGAACTGATGACATTAGTGGAATACAATGTATTTTCTGTAGATATGAAGTCAGTAGTTCTTTGTAGAAATCCACATAAAAGGCTGGTAGTAGGCAATATGAAACAGCACTGATGCCTTTATATAGCTAATTGTTCATTAGGTATTAACACAATAAAAATGTGTCACAAGGAGGTGTATAAAATTTGGTTGTATTTAATCATTTGAACTAAAGACAAGCTGACATAGAAAAACATGAGTAATACATACATGCCACCACCTTGAGATCCTCTTTGACTCATTAATGATTCTAATTCATCTAAAAATATTGTTGACGGTGCATGGAAACGAGCTAATTCAAACAGAACCTGAAAGTACATTTAGTGAGTAATACAAATTGTTCGGCTAAAAAATTTCAAATGGATCAGTCATTTAGATAATGTTGAAATATTCATGTGGAAGTGTATAAAATAATGCAATAATACATACCCGAACTAATTTTTCTGAATCACCTCTCCATTTGCTCACTATACTAGATGCAGAGATGTTGAAAAAGGTTGTATTACACTCAGTAGCAACAGCTTTTGCCAGTAATGTCTTGCCAGTTCCTAGAAAAAAATTAACTAGAAATTAGAATGTAAAGACAAACTATAGTTTTTTATTACAATTCAGCTTTCTTATCAATATTATAAAGACACAATACTACAACAACAAAGATACAGTATAATCATTCTAACCATTTTTGGCACTTATATATACCTTAGGCTTGGGAAAATTTTTCACATCCTTTATAAAGGTAGCAGGATCAAAAACTTTTTTTTCAGGTACACCCACTTGTCATAGTCGTTCAGCCAACTATTTACTGCAGTAGGGTGTTATTTTACACAAATGTCTATACTATCAAAATCTTGAGCTGATTACATTTTGGGGGTAAAATGACAAAAAATTGAGAGATTTATGAGCATTTTTTTATCAGGTAGTAACCAGACAAATTAAATTCATCAGTATCCCCTCTTTTATCTCCTTATCTGTTGCATTAAGAGCCTTAAAATGTATTGGGAAACCATATGCAGAGAATCTAAAAATTGGCTCAGATTTGCCCCCTGCCCCCTAAAACCAGTATGAAGAAATTTGTAAACCAATGTTGTGGTTTTCAACTAGGGCTGCCACGAGTAGCAAATTTTGTACTCGAGTACTCTCTCACCATTACTCTACTCTAAAACGAGTACTCTTTTTAGCGATAAATACAACAAAATGTGCCATTTTCCCCTGAAAATTAACAGAAATTTACCCAGTTTATGTCACTTTTATCAAGAATGGTTTATAAAAGGCCACTATTTGAGTGTAAAAGAGTACTCTTTTGTTCATTTTGTACTCCAAATAATATAGTAACCTAATCTTGAACGAGTACTCGACTACTCTTTAACAGCCCTATTTTCAACATGCAGTGGTAACTGACACTCAGCCAGTGGAGTCACTTTAGGATGAGTATGACATGAGCATACTTTCTATGATTTGTGACAAGACGTGTAAGAGTATTCTGAATACTCTGCAGCTTGTTGAGTAAAACATGACACACCACTAAACAGAGAGTTAAAACAGAGATGACGCTAACTAAAGCATTTGCAACAAAGACAGCCACTTCATGTGTAAGATACTGTCTAATTTGACCAAGGTCATGTATTTGGAGGAAGCAGGCTTTACAAGTCTTCTGAATGTGTTTTGAGAAAGAAAAGTCAGCATCGAACCACATACCGAGGTTTTTGACAGTGTAAACAAGATGAAGAGTACTGAGAATATTGGCAGGGAAATGAGATGAGAGTTTTTAAAGCTGAACCAAAAACATTGAATTCAGTTTTATCCGGGTTAAATTTCAATTTACTAAAAGCCATTCATCGTTATACAACTAGAAGACAGGCATTCAGCTTGGTAAGAGCAGCAGAAGCATTCTTGTGAGATAAATGGACATATAACTGGTTATCATCCGCATAAAAATGGAATTTACATCAGGATGAAGGCCAATGATTTTGCATAGTGGAGTTCTATAAAGTGAGAACATTAGCGGGCCAAACACAGGTCCTTAGGGGACTCCATACATGAGTTTGCTTAATTCAGATAGTGTCAACCTATCTTAATGGCCTGACAACGATTACTCAGGTAGGAGACAAACCACTTAGGGACTGTTCCACTAAGACCAAATCTGTATTTGAGATAGTCGAGGAGAGTATGGTGGTCAATAGTGTCAAAAGTCATTCAAGCCACCTAAAGTATTTTTCATTGTAGTGAGGTCACAAATCAGAAAAGGTTTTTTTTAAAACTTACATGCACAATTGCACATGCATTCGATTTTGTGGGGCAGATTTTAAGATACGTCTTCCCAATTTCCAAAGACACACTAAAATATATAGACAGTCCATTTCAGGACAATGGGTCCATCATTAAGTGACAGGTATTTCATTGTCCCCGTATAACTGCGATTCCTCTCATAATTAAAGCACATAAATTTGTACAGAGCACAAGGCCGAATAGACTTTCAATCTACAGGCACAAGCCACAAAGCCATAAGTAGGGCACTGACATTAGAGCTTGGGTGCCATGAGAGACGTGAGTAGTACACTAGAATTTATAAAAGTTTGGTGACAAAAACAAAATCTGAGTTAGATACATCCCATACCTTGCCTAGAACTCAGTCACCCATCCAAGTACTTCATTGATGGGACTGTCAATCATGACGCTACGCCACAATTCGTGAAAGTCGGGTGACAAAATTGTAAATTTAATAAGTAAATAAAATTTTTATAAGTTAATACCCTATCCAATGGACAATTGCTTTACCGGTTGGCGCGACCGGTCCCGCCAAACGCCAGGAAAAGACGTCCTGTATATACTATCGGCAGGACCGGTCACAGAGTGTGCATTCGCTAGGTGGCACATTGTACTTCCTTCCTGTCTAGACAGCGTGATGTCATAGCATCTTTTTCGTTGTCTTAACATATTAAGACCCCTAGTAAGCTGATAGCGGGGCTGGACGGGTGGGCCTTGCCTGTCCATTGGATAGGGCATTAACTTATAAAAATTTAATTTACTTATTAAATTTGCAATTTTATTGCGTTAATACATCCTATCCAATGGACAATTGCTGAATAACTACTGCTTGGTAGGCGGGTAAGTTACTAGGGACTCACTTGAACTCATAAACAAAACAAAATTGAGAAGGCCCAGTTGACCTGGGCTTGGATGAACCCCAAAGGTCAAGGTCGGCTGAGACTAACCGGTTACCCGTAAGTCTACCAAGGTTGCCCCCCCCCGACCTGCTCTGATAATGGGGATAGAGGGTTGAGTTCAGTCCCAAAGGAAATAAACTTCCCAAAGGAAGCAAGTCACAGTTTTTTGTTTGTTTTGGTATTATATACAAATATACAGGCTATGTACATATATACATATTTACATATCTCCTCATTTTTGGGTTTGGTGGTGGACCTGTTGAGCAGCCACCACTGGCACTAAATGAAAAAGCTCTGTATCAGCTCAAGCCACATCTTTCAAATAGAATTGTGTGAAGGTGTTATGGGATTTCCAGAGGCAGGCTGACAGAATCTGCTCTAAGGAGACCCCTGACTGGAAGGCCTTAGAAGTAGCAAAGGCCCTGACATCATGGGCTTTAACCAGATGCAGTGTGAGGGCCTCCTGATCAGAGAGCTCATAACAAAGGATCACAGTTTGTTTGATCCATGAGGAGATGGTGGCAGGTGAGATGTCCTTGTCAAAACCTTTCTTAAAGGAGACAAAGACAACTCCTTGTTCTGCCTAAGATCTGAGGTCCTGTCCAAGTAGTAGCGAAGGGCTCTGACTGGACATAAGGACCTGTCACCCTTGAGCGACTTATCCAGAGTGGGGGCCAGTGCTGGTATGACTAGCATTGACTACTGGGGCCACACTGTCTGGACCTTCCTTAGCCAGCTGGTTCTTGGATAGAAAGCTCGGTGAAGGATACAAGGACACCTTAGACCGGTCTGACTGGTGTCTGATGTTCTTATGTAGCAAAGCATGGATCTCACTCCTGCATTTACCAGAACCCAGGGCCAGCAGAAAAACAGTCTTGAAGGTCAAGTGTTTTAGTGAGGCCTCTTTTAAAGGTTCAAAAGGAGTCTTAGTCAGCTGGTGTAAGACCAGGGACAGGTTCCAGGAAGGTATATCCCTCCTGCCCTTGGGCCTGTCTCTATGGAAACTATCCAGGAGATGAGTGAGATTCTCATCTTTGCTGACATTAATGGGGGAGTTACCCAACTTGTCAGTACCTGGCTGCAACTTCCTGTCCTGGAACAGGTGCAAGAGGAAGCCAGCTATGACTTTCAGAGGTGGTGCCCTGAAGTCCACCTGATTACTGAGACACCACTTTGTGAAAATGGTCCACGTTGCCTCATAGACGGATCTGGTTGATCCTCTTTGAGGAGCCTCAATTCATGCTGCCACTGCCTCAGAGAATCCCTGCTCCTTGATTGCTGTGGCTCTAGGAGCCAGGCATGGATTTTTAAGTTGAGAGATGCTTATTTGGAATCTGATTGAAAGGTTGTGTTAGCCCATTGGACAGGCACAGAGGGATTTGTCTTGACATAGCTACCAGATCCCAGAACCAGGGCATGTAGGTTCAGGTTTGCAGGTTCCTGTGCAGGGTCTGGTTGAATGGCTGAGACACTAGATTTGGTAGGTTGGGCAGACAGTGGGATCTGACTGGACATTGCCACTAGATCCCAGAACCAGGGCATGTTGGGCCACCCCGGTGCAATCAGTATGATTCTGTTGCATGGGTAGTCCTTAACTTCTCCACTACTTTGCCCAAGATGGCTGCTGGTGGGAAGGCATATGGGTCCAGATCCTCCCAGGACAGACTGAGTGCATCCACTGCCCATGCATGGGGGTCTGGGAGCAGTGAGACAAACTGTGGTAGTTTGTTGTTGAATCTGGTGGCAAAAAGATCCACTTCAGGCTGATGCCACTGGGAGCATATAGCTTGGAACACCTCTGGATGAAGGGACCATTCCGTTTGAATGGTCTGGCCAAGCCTGGATAGCTTGTCTGCTATCACGTTCAGCCGACCGGGGATGTAACGTGCTCTGAGAGTTACCTGTTTCCTGGTGCACCAGCACAGGATTCTCCAAAGTAGGGAACACAGTGAGCCCGACTTCACACCCCCTTCCTTGTTGATATAGGCAACCACTGTTGTGTTGTCTGTGGCTACCAGGGCAATGTTGTTTGAACAGAGGTCTTGGAACTCTTTTAGGGCCAGAAAGACCGCCTTTAGTTCCAAATGGTTTACAAGCAATGTGCTTTCTGGAAGTGACCAGGTTCCCCTTGCAGTGTGCTCGTTTAAGTGAGCGCCCCACCCTTCTTTTGATGCATCTGTAAATATCTGCAGAGCATGTTTTAGCGGGTGTAATGGTTGACCGGGAAGCACATTGCTGTCCTCCATCCACCATCGTAGGTGGGGGTGGAACGATCTGGGAACGGGTATCGCCTTTTCTAGTGATTCTGGTACCCTCCAGTTGTTCTTCAAGTGTCACTGTATGGGTCTCATATGAAGTCAACCTAGGTATCCCAAACCTCTAAGACCAATAATAAGCGAGTGATAAGCACTTATAAGTTTGGCGATCCTCATTTGACCTTGAAGGAGGGGCCCAAGGTCAAATCTGACCACACACAAAAGATTCCCAGCCAATGATCTCCTATAGGTTGGTTACCATCCCAAACCTCTAGGACCAATAATAAGCGAGTTATAAGCACTTTTAAGTTTTGCTATCCTCGTTTGACCTTGAAGGAGGGGTCCAAGGTCAAATCTGACCACACCAGAAGATTCCTAGCCCATGGTTTCCTGTAAGTTGGTTTCACATTGCAAACCTCTAGGACCAATAATAAGCGAGTTATAAGCACTTTTATAAGATTCCCAGCACATGATTTCCTATAAGTTGGTTTACCATCCCAAACCTGTACGTCCAATAATAAGCAAGTTATAAGCACTTTCAAGTTTGGCTATCCTCGTTCAACCTTGAAGAAGGGGTCCAAGGTCAAATCTGACCACACCAGAAGATTCCCAGCCCATGATTTCCTATAGGTTGGTTTAACATCCCAAACCTCAAGGACCAAGAATAAGCAAGTTATAAGCACTTTTAAGTTTTGCTATCCTCGTTTGACCTTGAAGGAGGGGTCCAAGGTCAAATCTGACCACACCAGTAGATTCCCAGCCCATGGTTTTCCTATAAGTTGGTTTCATATTGCAAACCTCTAGGACCAATAATAAGCGAGTTATAAGCACTTTTACGTTTGGCTATCCTTGTCTGACCTTCAAGGAGGGGTCAAAGGTCAAATCTGACTACACCAGAAGATTTCCAGCCCATTATTTCCTATGGGCTGGTTTGCCATCCCAAACCTCTAGGACCAATAATAAAGGAGATATAAGCACTTTTCATGACTGACAAAGAAACGCCCGTGGCGGCCATCTTGTTTTTCAAAATGAGGCCAAAAATATTCCCAGTCAAGACTTTATGGCTATGAATATATCCTGCAAATCTGAGGAGGCTAGCTATAATGTGTTTTTGTTAGAGTGGTAATGGTGAAATCTCTCGGCGGCGGTGTAACAAAGTGAAATCCATAGTATTCACCGGATAGCATCTGGTGGATACAAAAAACAGTACAGTAGTACACTCAATCAAATATTAGAATGCAATTTTAAGACAACAAAATATGATTTACCAGGAGGCCCATATAATAATAGTCCTTTCCAAGGTGAAAGAATCCCTGTGAACAACTGTGGGTACTGAAAAATAAAAAAATAAACGGCTGATATAACCTTTTTTTGAATAAAAATGTACAGCCTGTTACATGACTGGATTAAAAATCATATTTCAATTGAATAATTTAAAGTCTAGACACTCAACCCAGTTAATTTACAACAGGGTTATTATCCAGATAGCAGTCAAGTGGTGCCCTATTATGTAAACTTAAAGAGTTATAGGACCCATCAGGACTGAATAGCCATTAAATTTACATAATTGGTTTGCCACAAGGTTATAACCTTTTACAAAACCGTATAAAGTGAAACAAGGTTAATTAATTTACAAATTTTAATTGTTAGATGTAACACATTTAGCCCTCCGATGACTTCTCTGAGGGAAAAGGTCTAGAACTTGTTGAGCTCCAATCACTGGACCCAAGTACATAATGTTATCATTGTCCAACCAGATCAAGTCTTTTACATAAAAGTTTATGAACACTGTGTCTTCCAGTGACATGATCCTAATGATCTAATCCAGATAATATCTCAGAGCACAGATTGGGAATAGAGTCCTGTCCTCTTTAAACTGTCTATCCAAAACAGTAGTTAAGGAAGGGGTAATGCTTTGAGATCCTGCCCTTGCTAGTCGAGTCTGAAGAGGGAAAGAGAGCCACCTTTTCCTGATGACCTAAGTTTCAAACTTTGTTTGCAACCAAGGAGTAGATTTTGCAGTAGCACTTAGAGGAGGCCAGAGCTAGTAAGAAGGCAGTTTTGAGGGTTAGATGTTTGATGTCTGTGTCTTTCATAGGCTAATACGATTTATTTTAAGTTCATTTAAAACAACTGACATATTCCACGTGGGTATTTTTCTGGCACTTTCAGGTCTATCCCTGTGAAAAACTTGTGAGTAGTCTGTTTAATTCTGAACTTTGAGATATGTGGTGGCCTGTGGGTGCCAAGGAGTCAATGATAGCATTCCAATAGCCATCTATGGTTGACAGGCGTCTGTTTATATCCTGGTACATAGGCACAAAGAAGTCTGAAACTTGTTTCAAGAACAGTTTGGAGAATTCTAATTCTAATTGGACTTTTATAGCGCTTAATCTCCCCAAACAAGAGGACTCTAAGGCGCAACAAAACAAAAAGCAGTCAACAAAATTCTGTGTCCAGGGACATAACAGGGGTCGAACACCACGGAGAACGCCAGGGGGATGATTCAGGCTAGGGTGGATATGCTTTGGTGTACAGGTAGGTTTTAAGCTGTTTTCTGGAGGCCAGGGATGGAGAGGCACGAATCACATCAGGGAGAGTATTCCACACAGTAGGAGCATCAAACGCAAAACTATTACCAAACTGTTTGACAGATTTATGAACAGAGGGGCAGAACTTTGGAATAACTAGGAAATTACCACCACTTTGACTGCGCCTGGTACTATAAGAACTGCTGTAGGAAGAAAGATGTGGTGAAAAATACCTGGGAAAACCTGTGTGAAGATACTTATAAACAAGTGTGACTGTCTTGAACACAATGCGCTGTTCAACAAGAAGCCAATGCAGTTTCTTTAGCACAGGAGTTATGCTGGTGTATCGACTGGTGTTTGATACAATTCTAGCTGCACTATTTTGGATGCACTGTAATTTGCGTAGATTGAACTTGGACAGGCTCCTGAAAAGTGAGTTGCAGTAATCCAACCGACTACTAACAAGAGCGTTGGCTACAAGCACAGAAACATCATGAGTAAGAAACCGCCTGACATGTCTGAAGTCACGGAGTTTAACAAAACAACTTTTGCAGACATTCTGAACATGCTTGGACAAAGAGAAATCTGAATCAAACCACACACCCAGATTTTTTACTGAATCTGCAGGGCAGAGTGAGTTGCCCAGGATATCAATTGGAAAACATGCTTTCAACTTATCCCTTTGTCTCATCGAACCAAAGATGATAAACTCAGTCTTATCAGGATTCAGTTTGAGCTTACTAGTTGTCATCCACTCTTTAACATCATTTAGGCACTTATTTAGCTTTTCAAAGGCAGCAGATGCATTCTTCTGGGATAAATGTATATAAAGTTGGCTATCATCTGCATAGAAATGAAACTTTATTCCATTATGTTTACTGATAATGGAACTGAGGGGGGTAGTGTACAATGAGAACAACAAAGGACCCAGGACAGAACCTTGGGGAACACCAAATAGGAGTTTACAAACATCTGACAAAGTAGAACCAATTTTTACTGATTGGTAACGGTCCATTAGGTAGGATGTGAACCATTTCAGAACGGAGCCACTGACCCCAAACCAGTTTTGGAGGCAACCCAGAAGAGTAGAGTGATCAATGGTGTCGAAGGCAGCAGACAAGTCAAGCAATACCAAGGCAGTGGATTCACCTCTTGACAATGATAAGTGAACCTCATTTTTTATGTAGAGAAGAGCAGTCTCAGTTGAATGGCCCGCCTTATATGCCGACTGGTACGGGTTGTCTAAGTTATTGGCATTAATATGTTCTAACAGCTGCTTAGCAACCACACGTTCTACCAATTTAGATATAAAACTGAGACCTGATACAGGGCGATAATTCTTAAGGTCATTTGAGGGAAGATTTGGCTTTTTAATAAGTGGAGTGACCACAGCAGATTTGAAGGCATCAGGAATGCATCCCTCCATGAGTGAGCAGTTGACCAGCTTTGTAAGGGATGGTAGCAATATATCAATGCATTCCTTAATCAGGAATGTCGGCAGAGGGTCCAACAGGCATGATTTTGTTGGTGATGCTTTAATTATTTTATCAACAGCATCTTCAGAAACTTGCCTAAAGACAGTAATTTGGGGAGGATCTGAAGGAGGGTTAACATCATATTCAGTGCCAGAAGAAGCAAAATTATCTCTAATCTTCTTAATTTTGTTGGTGAAGAAGGAGGCAAACTGGTCAGCCAATGACTTTTCGGACTCATGAGATGGAAGTGTGGCATCAGAAACCCTGTTCAGGGTCTTATGGAGCTCATGCCAAAGTTTTCGAGAGTCATGACTATTGTCTGAGATCAGTTTGCTATAGTAGTCTGATTTATCTTTATTTACAAGTGCATTGCACCGAGCAATCTGGCGAGAAGTCCACACAATTTCTCAAATAAGGCCCTCCTTAATTTATAGATAGTTCTTGCTTGATGTCCTTTGCAGGGCAGCAATTCTGCTGCCACTTCAAATACAGAAACCTTATTCGTGGAGCTCTTCACATTCAGACACCAAAAATGAAGGTTCAGATGTTGTTGATTGTTTTGAAACACTTGGCTGTTGGACTATAGTGTTGGAGACACTGACAATTGGAGTGGATCTTCCATTAAGAGGCACCATTCTTTAGTAAGAATTCTTCTCCCTCCTTCAATAACTGTGCATGGAACAATGGGAGGGGGTGAAGATGGGTAATTTCCGCATCTCTCCTGACAAGATCGCATTGCCCATAGTGTAAAGGTCTCTTTGTAGCATTTGGGCTATGGTCTTGATTTAGCATGCTAAGGCACTTTGGTGAATGTGAATTCTCTTGTCAAGCATATCCAAATATCTCGGGCTTTATCATATGTATTCTTTATGGCTCTCTCTGGGTTGGCCCCTTTCTGTATTTACTGCTTGTCAGAAGAATTGTACTGTGTCACAAGCTTTGGTTAAAGACTGAAGTGGATCAAATTCGACAGGATAAAATTTATGCTGGACAGACAGAAATAGTTGGCTGACTGGCAGTATTTTTGGATCCAGAAAATCCTTGAGAAGGACTGAGCCATGGTGAAGCCCCAACTTGTTGAAAAATATAACCTGGATTCAATGTAGAGGATATGACAAATGCACACAGGCAGACAGAGAGGCAAACACATGAAGTTATCACTTACCAAGTTTTGACAAGATGTCAGCACTCAGCAGGAAATTCAGTAAAGTATCATTTGGGTAACCTACTGTTAAACTGATAGCATATGCCCATATAAGTTTATGCATTGTGCAATATGGGTCCTATCTTGTCTGTCTCCTCTGTTCATGGAGGAAAGAAGGGACTACTATAGTTGTCCGTCATTTTGTGAGTCAGCAAACAAGCGAGATCACTGTCTAATTTTGTGCAGTGTAAGATCACTTAACCCTTCAGATCTTTAGGACTTTTTATATCCACAACCTATAAACCGACAGAAAAGTGTTGCCATGGCAACAGTGGCCAGGTACTGCCGAAAAAATAATCAGCTCCAATCCGTGCAGGGGTATGGAATGCAAAGAACCTATCAAATTATTTATAAGTCCAAGAAAAAGAAAAAAGTGTTACCATGGCAAAACTTGTTGCCAGGTATTTTCGAGGAACTAGTCAGCTTCAATCCATGCAGGGGTTTGGAATGCAAAAAAAAACTCACAAAAATATTTATATATAGGCCCAAGAAAGAGAAAAAGGGTTGCCATGCCAACACTTGGTGCCAGGTATTGCCGAAAAACTTATCAGTTCAAATCCATGCAGGGGTATGGGATATAAAAAACCCATAAAATATTTATCAGTCAAAGTAATAGAAGTGTTGCCATGGCAACAATTGGTGTCAGGTATTGTCAAAAAACTAATCAGCTCCAATCCATGCAGGGGTTTGGAACGCAAAGTACCTAGAAAAAGATTTTTAAACCCAAGAAACATGAGAAAGTGTTGCCATAAAATCACAAGTCCAAAAACAACACAGAAAAAATAAAATCAAAACGTTACAAAAAATCGTCATCACTATTCTTCCAGTTCCCTTGAAAGAAAATTTCCTGAAATTATTGGTTAAAATCTTTGCATGGATTTTATTTATAAAGAACCCACCAAATTAAAAGTGAAAAACAACAGGAAAAGTGTTGCCATTAGGCAACAGCTGTTGCCAAATGTTGCCTTAAACCAAATTACAAGTTCCTCTTGTAATGAACATATTCTGAAAGTTTGGAATAATATTAAATACCCACAAATTAAACGACCAAGAAACATGAAAAGAATTGCCATGGCAACACTTATTGCAGAAATGGCCAAGAAAGCAATTAGAATTCATTAAGGATTTTACTTATGAAGTGAGTTACAGGTATTGCCGCCAACACCACACATAAGCATTCATTGAATGTATTGGCACTTCTGTATACATGGGTAATATACAAAACGTTAAACCATAATTTGACCATGCAAGATGTGCATAAAGAAGCAGTTTCCACATAAGCAGATTGAGAAGGGACTGGTAGGTTGGCGCTAGTTTTGAGCCTTGTACCCAACTCCTGGTCTGGGTGGTGATGAATTTTGTTGACCCGACCATATACTGGCCGGCCCCAGCTTGGCATGATTTTCCCACACTGGGTTCTGTTCCAAGGTTTGTCACATCCAGAACTTAAACACCTAGAATTGCACAGAATTTGAAATACTGTTCAAAAATTGGCAAACTTAAAGTCAATATAATTTTATTACTGGGAGCTTAAGGTCACCTTAATCAATCAGTTGTTCAGGTGCTTAATCTACGGATTCTAAGGAACACCAAATCATCAAGACGTTAGACATATTCCAAGTCGCACCCAGGGAGGCAATCCGGTTTTCGGTAGTTACAAACTAAGGTGGAAATGATTTCTGAAATAAGTAGGTTTTTAGTCGACTTTTAAAACATGAGAGATTTGGAGCACTGCGTATATCCTGTGGAAGATCATTCCATAACTTTGGGGCATTATATGAGAAACTGTTGTTGAAGTGGACCTTTGATTTATGGATGGAAGAACAAAAATGAGGAACCTGGAGGAACATATTTTTTGGATTTCAGCGTCTTTTGTTCACACCAGATTAATTATTTTGTACAAGGAGAGATATGGTGCAAAATACTTAGGCTGGCCAGTAGGTGAGGTACTTGTACGCAAGAACTAGGGTTTTAAAGATAATTTGTTGTCTGATAGGTAGCCAATAAAGTGTCTTCAAGCTGGATGTGATGTGAGTGAACTTAGAAGCACCGGTGACAAACCCTGCAAGAGCATTTTCAACGTATTGGAGCCTGGTAGTATAACGGGATGACAAACTATGAAATAGAGATTTGCAATAATCCAAACGACTGCTGACTAGAGCATTTGCAATCACCACTGATGTATCAACAGAAAGAAACCTCCTGATACGATTAAGGTCCCTCAGGCTAATAAAACAAGATTTGATGACAGAATTTACATGATTGGTGGTACGAAATTTTGCATTAAACAGAACACCCAGATTACAAGCAACATCTGTGGGGGAGAGACAATTACCCAGGATATTAACAGGAAATGAGTCACTGAGCCATTTGTATCTGTCTTAGGCACCAAAAACTATGAATTCTGTTTTATCAGGGTTTAGCTTAAGCTTATTTTCAAACATCCAGACATGAATATCATTCAAACAAGACTTTCGACGGTCGACAGACTTGAGACTATCTTCAGGGGATAGGTGAACGAACAGCTGAGTGTCATCAGTAAAGAAGTGGTATTTAGAGGACCTAAGACAGAACCTTGAGGGGGGACCCTGAACTTCAATTTAAACAAATCAGAAACAGCAGAACCAATCTTGACGATTGTTTTCAAGATCATGAGAATCCATGTGGGATCTAATTTGGGTAGCTACTATACGCTCAACCAACTTTGACAAAAAACTGAGACCAGACACCGGTCGATAGCTCTTCAAATGTAGCTTCTTCTTAATGGTTGCATTTAAATATTAGCAATTTACTATAACCTCACAGAAGAGACTTTTTATGGTCTAGACATATGTTTATGATAAATATCAATGAAAAATATCTCAATTACCACACAAAGTATCTTCCAAACACCTAAAAAATTGTCCCAACCTTAAAACTCAAAGTTAGTTTGCAGTTTTGAGGGAGTTAAATTTAATCTTTTAATGAAGGTTCTGTTCAAGGTTTGTTACATCCACAACTTAACATGCCTAGAATTGCACAGCATTTGAAATATTTTTCAAAAATTTGTAAACTTAAAGTGAATATAATTCTGTTATTAATGGAGGTTTAAGGTCACCTTAATGTATAACACTTAGCTATGACCAGTTACATATTCATGTAAAGTTTGAATGAAATATAATTCTTTTATACATGGGAGTTTAAGGTCACCTTAAAATAGGGTACACCTTCAAAACCAGATACCACCACATGCCAAATTTGAAATAAATCGGTCAACCCATTTTCGAGATATGGTTCGGAAACGAAAAAACTTTAACTCAAGATATGTTACTACTGGGAGTTTAAGGTCACCTAACAATAGGACACACCCTGAGCACCAGTTACATCCACATGCCAAATTTGAATTTAATCTGGCAAGCCATATTTGAGATACTGTCCGGAATAGAAATTGTGACGACAGACGATGCCACAAAATGAGGTGACAAAGCAGTCCCTATATGCCACACAGCATAAATGCTGGTGACACAACAAACTGATACTGTCCCTGCAGTGGTCCATAATGAGGATTTGATTCAAGGCAGCTTAGAAATTATGGGTGCAAATTTTTTGTCTGCCATGGTGTTCAAACTCCTTAACCACGTAAAGAGTACCTTTTCTCATGGGCTGCCTGGGGTCTAGGAGAGATGCAAATATTGGAAAATTCCTGCATATTCTCTTCGAAACAAAGGTCTGCCATTTTATACCACTTGTTTGATGCTTAGGGGGGTTACATAAAATTTCCTTCGTGGAGGTTTGGGTTCTTAAACTCCCCCTTCTCATTCTCTTCCATTTTATTTAAGGCTTCTTTCAAAGGCTTAGCAGAAAGGTAAGTTGGAGGTCTTTTTGGGCTTGCTTCTTGTCTTTGGGCTACAGGGTTAAGGTCTATATTGTGAGGGAAGATCACTGAGATCCCCCTCAACAGAGAAAATAGGGGTCAGGGCTGAGATGTTTTCTTATCTCTTTGGTCCTTTCCTTTTCAAGTTGTTTAAAGTCCCTGTAGAAGATGGCAGGATGGGCTTCTAGGATTTCCGCATTCTTCTCATGGTCTGGAGAGGGTTTCTTTATTCCTCTCTGAGAACAGCGAGCCTCGGTGGCTTCAGATGCAGAACTACAATACCATTTGGATTTGTGCCTCGGTTTGTTGGAATATTTTTTACTTTCTGGGTGGAGAATCTGTGGATAAATCTCAATATTGCTCCAGTGAATACCTTGGTGGGAATGGTGGACCAACCATCTCAGTTTCCATAGGACCTAGCTTGGAACTGGAAAGCTGTGAGGTTTTGGTGGACTAGCTTTTGGTGCTGAGCTAAGTTCCAGCTTTTGATCCAAAGTAGTAAACTGATCTCTTACATTTGGCGTTGGATCCAGGGAAGACTTTGAAATGGTAGCACATGAAGCTAAAGAAAAACCTGGAGACAGATTTGCTGCTTGGACAGTTTAGTTAAAACATCCATGCCAGATTGCTAGAAGGCTCCAATTTGCTGTTGAAACTACTGTTGAAATTGAGATCCCAGGAAGTTTTCATTCTGTATTTGTACTATGGTGCCTGGAGTCTCAGATTATACAGTGTTGATTCTAGGAATTTCAAAAAGTGGGGGCGATCCCCCACCACTGCACAAAATGTGGGGGAGGGGCTTAAAATTCTGGGGGACGACTTTATGATAAAGTTTAAACTAATTAAAAATAGTTTTTCAGTTTATTTAGACATTTTTAACAGTGGACTTCTATTAATTAGTGATCAATTTTTATTGTCTTGTCCAATAAAAATAAAGCCTAGTGATAGAATTTTAAAAAATACTGAAAATGGTTATTTACATCAAAGTGGCTCCTGTCACAGCATCATGGTTTTAAGTTTTCATCTAAAGTCATGGCATCACAAATTCATTATACCATCAATTCGTACAAATATGTTGGAAAACCGCACAGAATACCGTGACCTCATGAATATTAATGAGTAGTCCACAAATTAAAATATTGTTAAAAAATCCAATGGAATCGTCAAATATTTTCCACACATATATAAATATTCATGAGCTCTGTAGTCCATCTAGTATTTGATCTTAAAGCAGAAAATATTGTTAAGAAACCACTATGAAAATCTGTGACCTCATTAATATTAATGAGTTGTCCGTGAATTTTGATCTTCAAGTAAAATATTTTCTACATATACATTTCTGGGAAACCCCACAGATACATACTGTAGGGTGAGCACCGGCTTGACTGGCCAGTTGTGGTAACAATCCAGTCTACTGTCAGTTTTGTTTTTCTTGCCACTATTTTTCACATAACCATCCACTTTAAGCTTAATTTTATGTTTTTGGGTAAATATGTTTAAATACTGTCTGCAGCACATAATATATTCGAGTTCTTTTACACATGTAAACGATCATGAAACCACATTGTCAACATGCATTATTCGAAGCACGCTTCGACGGAAAATCAAAACCTCGACAAACTCTCGATCCATGCAGTGTTTTGATTTTCTAGATCTCTCGTCTTTTCGCTTCATGTATTTCCCGCATCGCCTTGTGTACTACGCGTTCTCATATAATTTGGTCATCGCAGACTCCAAGAAAATCCGCGTTTGTTGGCGAATTAATGCGCGATCCCGCGGAAAACGCGTCCTAGAAGCAACTCTACAGAAACATGTTGGGGTGATCTTGAAGAAAGTGCTTCTAAGCCAAGCTGCTGACACCTGACTGTCCCGAGGAGACACTAGTAGGTCTGAGAGGGGACTGGTATTTATTATGAGCTGTGCTTTTCAGTACCTGACTAGATCTGACAGATTTTCCTCCCAAGGTTGTGGATACCCAAGCAATTCAGATTTATTCTGAGATATGTCAGATTGTGCTCGTTCCTCTCTTTGGTAAAATTTTCGGTTTGATATTTAGTCTCTCTGCTTTTCAGAGAAAGATTTACAAATAAGGCATTGTCCATTGCAAGTCACACAGCAGTCATGGCCTTCAACTGCCTCTCTACAGGTAGGGCAGTAGTGGTGGAAATTTAAACTGTTACAGAATTGACAACATTTGAGAGCCTGTGGTCTGGGGTTTCCAGCATTTGAAGGACATGTTTACAGTCTGTGCATGTGGCACTAGTTTTAAACGCAAAAACATCACAGTTTTTTGATTCCCCGTCTTTTAAACCCACTCTATCTAAATATTAGTTTCAAATGATTCATCTACCTAAATAACAAGCAATCAGTGCCTGTGAACAGGCTCTGTGTCAGCTGACTGTGTGTTTTGAGTTTCAGAGTAGAAGTGACAAAAGAAAAGGACACAAAAGTTGTGCCCTGCAAATGGCATTCAGAAGTAAAGTAACAAGGTAACTGTTTAGGTGTAAAAATCAGGTTAAAGACATATCTAAAGAAAATACTGCAAATGCAACAGTTTGCAATTGTAATATGATATAGCTCATGCAAAACCAGGTGAATAACATATTTAATGAAATACTGTAAATTCAATAGTTTTCAAGTTACAACTGATTTACTCAACAGTGAGAACCTGAATTTAGCTATTACTCAGCTATGCCATGACATACAGGTCTTCAATTTCACTATGTTATAGCTGACCCAAAAGTAGATGACTAACATTGAAACAAAATACTCTAAATCCAATAGTTTTCAAGTTACAAGCAATTTACTCAACAGTGATAACCTCAAAGTAGCTATTACTCGGCTATGCAATGAGTTACAGGTCTGCAATTTTACTATGTTATAGCTGACCCAAAAGTAGCTGAATAACATATTTATACAAAATTCTCTAAATGCAATAGTTTTAAAGTTATAAGTGATTTTACTCATTATGGAAGGTACTGAAAAGTCAGAAAGTAGCCATTACTCACTTAGCTATTAGGATAGACACAAAAGTTACTCACCATGTTGTAACTATGAAAAAAGTAGCTGAATAACATATTTTAACAAAATGTTCTAAATGCAATACTTTTCAAGTTATAGGGGATTTAGTGCATGATTTCTTGAATTTTAATGCATTAAAAATTATTTCAAAAATTCATAAAAAAATTTAAAAAGATCCAGACCAGATACTCACACACAAAGGAATCTACTAGCACCCTTGTACATATAAGCAAGATAAGAGAGAAATCCCTGCAATAGTCAATGAGAAAATAAGTGATTTAGTGCATGATTTCATGAATTTTAATGCATTTAAAACTTATTTTAAAAATTCATAAAAAAAATTATGACAGATCCAAGTTTAATACTCACACAAGGGAATTTACTTGTGGCCTAGTATATATATGCAAGATATGAGAGAAATCCCTGCAATAGTCAATGAGAAAATTGTGATAAAGTGTTGAAATTTTCACACTTTTGGTGTGGGTACCTCCCTTGTAATGGCTCTAGCAAACAGATGAACAAACAGAGACTTGCATGCCTTGAACAATTATTCATCCTCGATAGATAAGGTATCTTTAAAAAAAAACAGCATGTCTCTAGGCCTTGTAGTTTTGGAGAAGTTGTTCACGCGGACGCATACGCGTATGTGGACACCGCAGAGTGATGCCATAATGTGATGACAAGTCAGCTGACATAAAAACTCTGAATTTATTTTGTTATATAAAATGTGTTATCCAATATGGCGGCAAATGAGAAAGAGGAAGAACAGTCTACATCACTATCCAAGTTTTATGTTCAAAACATGAGATAAAAGAAAAATAGCATCAGAGATACCCGTACCCCACAGCCTGGGAAAATAGTTTTCAACACCATGAGATATAGAAGTAGTGAAACAGTACACAGATTGGGATACTTTCAGTGTCAGTGTCCAAATAACTTTTAAGTAGAGAAAATAACAGTAGAGAAAGAAATTGTATGTAAAGAATAAGTATTAAAATAAGACAATTCAGTAAACTAAAAATTATGAAGCTTTAAGACTTCTCCCATTTTGATTTTCATTTGTATGGTCGAATTATGGTTTGGATGTTTTGCATATTACCCATACATACAGATGTAGCAATACATGCTTTTATGTGGAATTGGGGCAAAACCTGTGGCTCACTTAATGCAATACCATCTGTTACAATGGGAAGTTGCAAAAGTAAAACAGTTAATGACGTCTAATATGACTTTAACAGTGCTTAATCTACACCAAAAGACACTCAAAAGTGCAACAACCAAGATCAATCAATCAATCAGTTGTCCAAGTGCTTAATCTCCATATCTACGGATTCTAAGGCACACCATCCAGTTCGTGAGGTATAAATCATCAAGACGTTAGACATGTTCCAAGTCGTACCCAGGAAGGCGATCCGGTGTTCGGTAGTTAGAAGCTATGGTGGAAATGATTTCTGAAATAGGTAGGTTTTTAGTTGACTTTTGAAACATGAGAGATTTGGAGCACTGCGGATATCATGTGGAAGATCATTCCATAACTTCGGGGCATCACATGAGAAACTGTTGTTGAAATGGACCTTTGATTTATGGATGGAAGCACAATAATGAGGAACCTGGAGGAACAAATTTTTGGGGTTGGAACGTCTTGTATTCATGGCAGATTTGTACAAGGAGAGATATTGTGCAAAGTACTTAGGCTGGCCAGTGATGAGGTACTTATAAACCAAAACTAGGGTTTTGAAGATAATACGTTGTCTGATGGGTAGCCAATGAAGTGTCCTCAGGGTGGATGTGATGTGAGTGTACTTTGAAGCACCAGTGACAAACCGTGCAAGAGCATTTTGAACATATTGGAGCCTTGTAGCATTACGGGATGACAAACTGCGAAATAGAGAATTGCAATAATCCAAACGACTACTGACCAGAGCATTTGCAATCACCACTGATGTATCAACGGAAAGAAACCTCCTGATACGATGAAGGTCCCTGAGGCTAATAAAACAAGATTTGATGACAGAATTTACTTGATTGGTGAAACAAAACTTTGCATCAAACTGAACACCCAAATTGCGTACAACATCTGTGGGAGAGAGACAATTACCCAGGATATTGAAGATTCAAGTAAAAAGATATAAGAGAGATAAATAGTATCAGATATCCTTGTAGAGACATAAAATAGCATCAGATATGCAAGATCAAAGGTCAAATCCAGGTCACACCATGACGTTGCACACATATAACCCTTGAGCAATGTCCCTACCAAATATCAACTTCCTACACCTTACGGTTTCCAAAATATAGCCCAGACACGGCATTATAGGTCAAGGTCACTACGGCAAGGTCAAAGGTCAAATCAAGGTCACACCATGACATTGCACACCTACACCACCTAACCAATGTCCCTACCAAGTATCAACTTCCTACGCCTTACAGTTTCCGAGATATAGCCCAGACAAGATTTTATAGGTCAAAGTCACTACGGCAAGGTCAAAGGTTAAATCAAGGTCAGATCATGACGTTGCACACCTACACCCCCTAACCAATATTCCTACCAAGTATCAACTTCCTACACCTTACGGTTTCTGAGATATAGCCCGGACAAGATTTTATAGGTCAAGGTCAATATGGCAAGGTCAAAGGTCAGATCAAGGTCACGCCATGACGTTGCACACCTACACCCCCTAACCAATGTCCCACCAAGTATCAATTTCCTACACCTTACAGTTTCCGAGATATAGCCCGGACAAGATTTTATAGGTAAAGGTCACTATGGCAAGGTCAAATCAAAGTCAGACCATGACGTTGCACACCTACACCCCATAACCAATATCCCTACCAAATATCAACTTCCTACACCTTACGGTTTCTGAGATATAGCCTGGACAAGATTTTATAGGTCAAGGTCACTACGGCAAGGTCAAAGGTCAAATCAAGGTGACACCATGACATTGCACACCTACACCCCCTAACCAATGTCCCTACCAAGTATAAACTTCCTACACCTTACAGTATTCGAGATATAGCCCGGACAAGATTTTATAGGTCAAGGTCACTACGGCAAGGTCAAAGGTCAAATCAAGGTCAGACCATGACGTTGCACACCTACACCCCCTAACCAATATCCCTACCAAGTATCAACTTCCTACACCTTACGGTTTCCGAGATATACCCCGGACAAGATTTTAGAGGTCAAGGTCACTACGGCAAGGTCAAAGGTCAAATCAAGGTCAGACCATGACGTTGCACACCTACACCTCCTAACCAATATCCCTACCAAGTATCAACTTCCTACACCTTACAGTTTCTGAGATACAGCCCGGACAAACTTTTTCCTGCCGCACGCCCGCCCGCCCGCTCATCCGGACACCATGGGTGAAAACAATACCCCGACAGCCCTTAAGGGCTGTGGGGTAAAAAAGCTGTACCCTAGAACTTTTTTTGTATATAAATTTTGTATTTCAATAAAGGCTTAAAGAAAGTCATAGTAAAAGCATTCAGTAATATTGGACAGATTTTTAAAGATAGTTTGTCATATAAATGTTCAGCATTCCTTGGACACATGAATTTAACAGGTACTTAAAATTCATCAATTATTTGTTGTTACCAAATGGTATTCAAACAGCACTGTGAAACAACAAGTAATGAATATCTAATATATATCTGGTCTCACTCATGAAGATTAACAAAATAATAGCTGTGTACTTACTCATATTATATTGTCACCTTCATTTGGCAATTTTTTTTTTTCATATACGCCATTCTAGAAGTTGTTCTATTGTTACATATGCCAACTAAATGCAGTGACTAAAAGTGGCTGCTTTTGTACATAAAGTTATTATTCAATTCAGATTTTTTTTTTTACCTTTATAGGATAAACAACAGCTTCTTTGACTAATCTTTTTGCATCATCCAGACCAATTATGTCGTCCCATTTAACATTTGGATCTTGTGAGTAAATATCCTGAAAATGAAAATCACATAACATACTGGGTCTTAATGCAAGTTATCTATGACTATAAAAAAAGAAAATTATAAAATCAAATTTTCATTAGCCAACAGCTTATCTGAAGAGGACATATGCCTACCCCCTGCAAATGGATATCATTATTGAACATGGAGTGCATGGTATTTTATTGTCAACAGGAATATCCATGAACATTTTAGAAAATGGACAGCATATAGTTTTCCAAGGTGCTCCATGGACAACATCCATGTGTTCATGATGATTGACCATGGACTCATTTGTCCATGGTTGATCATGGACTTTATTTAAGGAGCAGTTCCACTCTGGCAGAACCAGGTCCAGGAGCTCCAAAATTTTATACGCATATATATATATATATATACATGTATTTTTATTAACCCTTCAAGGTGCTACCCTGGCCATCCAAATAGTGCTCCAGGATTTGCTCCCACATTTCCCTGAATGACCTACATAGGCCACAAGTACAGACAAAACTGCTTTGGGCTCACTCACTGATGGACAGGGATTGCTCTCAAACACGCCAATATACTGAACAACCCATCTCCCCTCCCACTTTTTAAGAGATACTAAAAGTATCATAAAGCACCCCCCATACTACATAGGGACCAGCCAAGGATAGGATAAAAAATCTTCGCTTCCGGACTACTTATATTACACGTAATATTAAATATTGTCATTTGGTTACAAGATGCCTGTAAGCAACCGGTCAAATTAGACAAAAGCTGAAATATAACCAAAATATAAGATAAAAGCTTTTCACAAACTTCTCCCTCACTTCATATTATCCATGTATACGTGCTTATGATTGGCTGATTTTATTATTTCCTTGACAACTGTGGGAAACCGCAAATTAAGTTCTGTTTTTCTGTATCCAATATCATCATATGGTTATTGCACCGACTTATCATTTAATTTACTGGCTTCAGAGAAAATTGAAAATTTTAATTACTTAAATGTAGCTTCTATAAGCTACAAGCTTACCATGTGGGACTCAATGCTGTACTCGGATGGCCACAGGGCATCATGGCCAACGTCTAAGAAAAATAGACATTTATAGTTGGCCGTAGCCTGTCGTTGTCGTCACGTGATAACTTCTGACCAATCGCCCTACTTTCTCGTTGAAATTTCCTAAAACCTACCCCTCGGCTGTAAACAGCGGGGAGGCAGGGTGGGACTCTTCTGAGTCCCACATGGTAAGCTTGTAGCTTATAAAAGCTACATTTAAGTAATTAAAATTTTCAATTTTATTACGCTACAATAGCTTACCATGTGGGACTCAATGCTGAATCCAACCGCCCGGTGGCGGGATTACAGCTGAGACTGGAAGGAATGTCAATTTTTCTTAGATTTGAAGTAATATATATATAGAATAGTGTTAGAAATACCAGTCTGAGTCCCATTTACAGTGCCCCAATACCAAAGACTGGGCCTGTAAGGAGCTAAAAACCTATATAGAATAGAAGACAGTGCTAAAACTGTCAAAATGTTTTGATTGTAGGACGGAAGTGCAGCAGTGCTCACTTAGAGGTCTAAGGGTCCCTAGGGGCCCGTCACGAGTGACATACCAGCCCAATGGTTGGAATTCTCATAAAATTTTTTGCCACCTGAATATGAGATTAATGACAACTTAATAAGTCCTTAATACAAATTACTTTGATAAACTAAAAAACAACAAGCATTCTGACGCATGCATTTATCTCCCGCCATATAAATTAGATGTACTAAAGATAGTGGAATATAAATTTTCTTGTGAGATGGAGGCACATGTAGAAGTGACAACAAGTTTAATGTTTGATTGCAATACTTTTAAAGACAAAAGGCATTTACTCACTTTAGTAGCTATTACTCTGCCATCCAAAGAGCTACAGTTCTGCAATTTTATTATGCAGTAGATCAACCCAAAGTAGGTAAGGACGTATTTAGAAGAAATTGCCTATCTGTAACACTTTTAGAGATAAAAGATATTTACTTATTTTAGTGGCTATTACTCTGCCATCCAAAGAGCTACAGTTCTGCAACTTCACTATGTGGTAGATCACCCAAAAGTAGGTGAATGACTTATTTAGAAGAAATTGCCTACCTGTAATACTTTTAGAGATAAAAGATATTTGCTAATTTTAGTAGCTATTACTCAGTTATCCAAAGAGCTACAGTTCTGCAACTTCACTATGTGGTAGATCACCCAAAAGTACGTGAATGACTTATTTAGAAGAAATTGCCTACCTGTAATACTTTTAGAGACAAAAGACATTTACTCATTTTAGTAGCTATTACTCAATTATCCAAAGAGCTACAGTTCTGCAACTTCACTATGTGGTAGATCACCCAAAAGTAGGTAAATGACTTATTTAGAAGAAATTGCCGACCTGTAATACTTTTAGAGATAAAAGACATTTACTCATTTTGGTAGCTATTGCTCACCTATCCAAAGAGCTATAGTTCTGCAACTTCACTATGTGGTAGATCAGCCAAAAGTAGGTGATTGACTTATCTAGAAGAAATTGTCTACCTGTAAAACTTTTAGAGATAAAAGATATTTACTCATGTTAGTAGCTATTACTCAGCTATCCAAAGAGCTACAGTTCTGCAACTTCACTATGTAGTAGATCACCCAAAAGTAGGTGATCGACTTATTTAGAAGAAATTGTCTACTTGTAATACTTTTAGAGATAAAAGACGTTTACTCATTTTAGTAGCTATTACTCAGCTATCCAAAGAGCTACAGTTCTGCAACTTCACTATGTGGTAGATCACCCAAAAGTAGGTGAATTTGCAAATTTAATAAGTAAATTAAATTTTTATAAGTTAATACCCTATCCAATGGACAATAGTTTATCCGGTCGGCGCAGACCGGCCCGCCAAACGCCAGAAAAAGACGTCCTGTGTTACCACCGGCAGGTCGGTCCGTAGTACTTGTGCACTCGCCAGATGGAGTGTCGTACTTCCTTCCTGTCTAGACAGAGTGACGTCATAGCATCTTTTTCGTTGTCTAAACTCATTAGACCCCTAGTAAGCTGAAAGCGGGGTCGGTGGGAGGGTCTTGCGCGTCCATTGGATAGGGTATTAACTTATAAAAATTTAATTTACTTATTAAATTTGCAATTTTATTGCGTTAATACATCCTATCCAATGGACAATAGCTGAATAACTACCGCTTGGATGGCGGGTAAGTTACTAGGGACTAAAATTGTGAACTCATGTTAGAAATAATGATAATTCCCTTTTTTAAAGCCTGGTTAGACCTTGAAGTCAATAACCCTTAAGGCTATGGTCGAATATCATCATCCGGTTATTCGGAATGGAACCGTCAGTCGACCTTGCCCCCCCCCTTTTTTACAGACCTGCTCTGAGGTAGGGGAAGAGAGGGATGAGTTCAGTCCCTTAGAATTAAACCTCCCGGAGGAAGCACGTCCAGAGATTTTTTTTTTTTTTTCTTGCTCCTTAACTATATGTGCAATATCTATACAAATATGTACAACTATTTACATATGTACAAATCTCCTCTAGGTACCAGTCTGTTGGTGGATCTGCTGAGCAGCCACAACCGGTCCAAGATGGTACAGCTCTGAGTCTGCCCAAGCCACATCCTTCAGATAGAATTGGGTGAAGGTATTATGAGATTTCCAGTGGCAGGCTGATAAGATCTGCTCCAAGGAGACTCCCGACTGGAAGGCCTTAGAAGCAGCAAAGGCCCTTACATCATGAGCTTTGACTTGATGTAGGGTGTGGTGGGCCTGGTGATCAGAGAGCTCATAGCATAGGATCACAGTTTGCTTGATCCATGAGGAGATAGTGGCAGGTGAGATGTCCTTGTCGAAGCCTTTCTTGAAGGAGACAAAAACTAATTCTTTGTCCTGCCTACTGTCTGAAGTCCTGTCCAAATAGTAGCGCAAAGCTCTGACTGGACAAAGAGATCTATCAGACTTGAGGGATCTATCCAGGGTAGGAGCCAGGGCTGGTATGACCACTGGGGCTACACTCTCTGGACCCTCTTTGGCCAGCTGGTTCTTGGAGAGAAAGCTGGGAGATGGAAACAGAGACACCTTAGACCAGTCCGACTGGTGTCTGATGTTCTTATGCTGCCATGCATGAATCTCACTCCTTCTTTTGCCAGAGCCTAGGGCCAAAAGGAAGACAGTTTTGAAGGTCAAAAGCTTCAGAGATGCCTCCCTAAGAGGTTCAAAGGGAGCCTTTGTCAGCTGGTGTAGGACCAGGGAAAGGTTCCAGGAGGGTATTCCCCTCCGCACTCTGGGTCTGTCTCTATGGAAACTGTCCAAGAGACGAGTGCGATTATCATCTTTGCTGATATTAACTGAGGTATCACCTAGTTTATCAGCAATGGCAGACCTGTATCCGTCAATGGTGCTGGGCTGTAACTTCTTGTCCTCAAAAAGGTACATTAGGAAATCAGCCACCGACTTTACAGGTGGAGACCTGAAGTCCACCTGATTAGTGACGCACCACTTTGTAAAAATGGTCCACTTTGCCTCATAGACTGATCTGGTTGATCTTCTTTGAGGAGCCTCAATCCTTGCTGCCACTGCCTCAGAGAAGCCCTGTTCTTTGATCTTTGTGGCTCTAGGAGCCAGGCATGGAGATTTAGATTTGTCAGATTTCTGTGAGGGATCTGATTGAAGGGCTGTGTTAGCAGACTGGGCAGGTTGGGTAGGCTGAGGGGGACCTGGCTGGACATGTTCACCAAGTCCCAAAACCAAGGCATGTTGGGCCACCCCGGGGCAATCAGAATGAGTCTCTTGCACGGGGAGTCCAGTAGTTTCTCCACCACTTTGCCCAATATGGCGGTCGGTGGGAAGGCGTATGCATCCAGGTCCTCCCATGGCAGAGTGAGTGCATCCACTGCTACAGCCAGGGAGTCCGGTACTGGAGACACAAACTGAGGTAACTTGTGGTTGAACCTCGTGGCAAACAGGTCTATTTGAGGGAGGTGCCATCGTTTGCATATTTGTTGAAAAACTTCTGGAAGGAGGGACCACTCTGTTTGAATGGTCTGACCCAGCCTGGATAGCTTGTCTGCTATCACATTTAAATGGCCGGGGATGTGTCGGGCTTTTAGAGTCACTTGTCGCTGGGAACACCAGGTCAAGATTCTCCACAGTAGAGCACACAGTGGGCCCGACCTCATGCCTCCTTCCTTGTTTATGTAAGCGACTACTGTAGTGTTGTCGGTTGCCACTAAAACTATTTTGCCTGCACAGAGGTCTTGGAACTCTTTGAGAGCTAGGAACACCGCTTTGAGTTCTAGATAAATTATGTGCAGCTTGCTTTCCGGCACCGACCAGGACCCTCTTGCAGTGAACTCGTCTAAGTGAGCGCCCCACCCTTCTTTTGATGCGTCTGTAAATATTTGCAGAGCATGTCTTACTGGGTGTAATGGTTGACCTTGAAGCACATTGTCTTCCTCTAGCCACCATTGTAAGTGAGGGTGCAGGGATCTTGGAAGAGGGATAATCTTCTCTAGAGATTCTGGTACCCGCCAATTGTTTTTGAGATGCCACTGTATGGGTCTCATGTGCAGCCGGCCGAGGTGAACCTGTTTTTCCGTGGCTGTCAGCAGGCCTATGAGGGACATGAACTGTCGGACCGGACAGGCCGGTAATACAAGGAGTGCTTGTATCTTGTCCTGAAGGCTTTGCCACCGGTCCGGGGTCGGTCTGACCCGGCCGGATCTGAGATCGAACTGGTAACCTACGAAGTCGAAGTCCTGTTTGGGTTCCAGCTCTGATTTCTCTAAATTTACCAGCCAACCTAGGTCCTGGCACATTTTGACGAGGATTTGGGTATGTCGGAGACAAGTCTCTTGGGATCTGGCTCTCACCAACCAGTCGTCTAGGTACTGGTGGATTCTTATACCCGTGCGTATGGCCATCAATTTCACCTCCTTTACTAATACAGTGAACTCCATGGGCGCTGTGGACAGGCCAAAGGGTAATGCCTTGAACTGGTACGTCCGGCCCTGGACATGAAATCTGAGATATTTCCTGGATTGAGCCTGTATTGGTATGTGGAAGTAGGCATCTTTGAAGTCTACTGAGGTTACCCACTCCCCTTGCTGGAGGGATGTCCTGATGGTTTCCGGTGTCTCCATTTTGAATTTCTCCACCTTGAGGAAAAGATTGAGTTTGCTTAGGTCCAGTATAGGCCTCCACTTGTTGTTGGGCTTGGGCACCAGAAAAAGTCGGTTGAAAAACCCTAGAGATGTTTGATTGTGGACCAATTCTATTGCATTCTTGTCTATAAGCTGATGCAATGCCTCCAACAGGTAGCTGTTCCTGTGGGGATCTACATAACGGCTTATGACAGTCGGAGACCTTGTAAGATGTGGCCGGATCCGAAAGGGAAGGGTGTAACCCTCTCTCAGAATTTGAACTATTTTCGGACTGGCCCCTAGATCCAGCCAAGTTTGCCAAAAGTTTTGAAGCCTGGCCCCTACAGGCAGATTTTGTGCAGCATTTTGGACATTTGTTACAGGATTCACACAAGACAATTGAGTCACACAAGAAACACCTTTCACAGAATTTAATAGATCTTTTTTCAACTGACAGTCTGACACGCCGGGACTTACTCCTTTCTTTTGCGGAGGCCCGTGTGCAGAAGGAACAAATGTGACAACATGCAAGTTTACATTTAAATTGGAGTTCAAAGTCAGTTCTGTGGAGGTGCTCCCGGCCAGCAGCCGTGTCCTGTTGTAACAGTGATTGTCATTTGGCCCTTGGCAGAACGTGAAGAGAAGTTAGCACCCTTGCCTTTAGGTCGTCTGAACTGCCTTCGGTTGATGTTTTTCCATGCAGGTCTATCCTGCTTGTTATCCGACCGACCCTCCTGTTTCTTATCCTGTCTCTCATAAGGGTGAAAGCGTGCCTTCCCTCGTGAGGATGTAGCTGTCGGCTGGCTTTTGCTATCATAATGTGAGATCTCCTCTTCGGCCCGTTTGATAGCTGACTCTGGGAAAAGAGTACTGATGTGCAGAGGGCCAGTCCGGAGAGCAGCAAACGTGTCCGGCTTAATACCATTCTTCAAATGGTTAAGATAAGAGTCTCTCCTAGCCAGAGTAAGATTACCCATGGTAAAAAATACAAATTCTGACAAGTGTTCCATCGCCTTAGCGGCAGCCTGGGTGATACTGGAGTTAAACTCCATCAGAAACTGCAACTCCTCTGTCGCTTCTGAAACTTTGGCTGACCCTTTTCCCTTGCCTTCACTACGGACTGTCCTAAGCTGTGACTGCATGTCGGCCTGCACCTTAAAAAGGCAGCGGTTAAAACTAGCGGCCTGATTACACACTACAGAAGCTTCCCTAGTAGTCCTTTCCCACCTCCGGAGTGTATCCTGGGAGATTCTGCGTGAGGCTGGTGGTGTGGATGCCAAAGCCGCCTTTCTAGCTATCCGATCAAAACTGCTGTTAAGTTTAGAATGTCCCGTACTCCAAGAAGTGACTTTGGTCGGATCAGCCGGTTGTTCTGAATAAAGTCCGTACCACTTCGACTGAGGGCGTGGTGGCCTCAAGAATTGATCCATAGGTAGACTACCGGCTTCTGCAGTACGGGAGGGGTATCCCTCGACCAAGGTAAGATTTAGTTTGCTAAGTTTCTTGCAGAGCCAGTCTTCCGTCGGCATATGGACTGAAATCTTACTAGGAGCCAGTGCCTTGGGGCCAGCAAAAGGGTTGTCATCAGACGGGTTTGAACTATCTACGTCTGGTACATGTGACCACCCCATAAAAGAACGTATACCTCGCATGGTCTCTCTATATGTCTGTTCTTCCGACGTTGGTAAGTCCTGTTCGGTTAATTCCTGTTCATCAGAGAGCTCGCCCTCTTCAACAAAAAGTTCCAGGGGGGGCGTGTCTGAAAAACTGCTCTCCGCATCCGACTCTCCACTGGATATGCTGTCCTTGCCAGACGACTTAAGGAGGGTAGGTGACTCCGAACCAGTGAGACCTGCAGATGAGGGTCGGTCGGTGTGAGGTCGGTTGGAGGTTGATTTAACAGATTTCTGCACCGACGATGCAGTCTGTCGGTGAGGGTCGGTGTGTGGCTTGCCGGTCGACTTATGCTTACTAGAAGCGACGTCTGGACCAGTGCGCCCTGATGAAGTCTTGGAGGGGTGATCCGACTTAGGCTTGCCGGCCGACTGCTGCTTGGTGGCAGTAATGTCTGGGCCAGTGCGCGTAGAAGAAGTCTGATTGTGAGAAGTAGAACCTGGAGGAAGCTTGCCGGCCGACAGCTGCAAGGCAGCATCAGAGTCTGGGCCAGTGCGCTTAGTAATAGGGTCCACAGGTCGGTGAGAAGGCTGAAAGAAAGGCTCTGAGTCCTTAGAGACAGTGGCTGGTGGTGAGTGTACAGGGGTAACCCTGACATCCGCAGAGAAGGAAGGTTCCACAGATCTAGCCAGCAACAAGGCCTCCAGCCTGTTAAACCGTTCGGACCACTTAGCATCCAGTGCTGAAAACCTGTCATCCGTACTAGAAGAGGCAGCTTTCTTAGCCTTAGGTTTGTCCTTCTTGGGTTTCTTTTCAGGCGGAACTGATGGAGAATGAGAAGAAGCGGCTCCACCCACAGCCCCTATAACGGAGACGCTAGCAGGGTCTACTAGGGCAATGTCCTCCGTGGGTGTGGGGTTATCCACGCGCTTGGCATCCCGTTTCTCCTTCTTGAGTTTGTAAGAGGGAGTAGCAAGCTGAGCCCGTTGCTCTGGAGAAAGAAGATTGCAGAACTTACATTCCGTAGTGTCTTTGTTAGAAATACAGGGTTCCTCACCCTTTCCCTTCTCCCTACAGCGGGCGCAAAAGGCATGTCCATCAAACCCCGCCATGGCGTGTCCACAACTGCCCCTTTTTTGTCCAGGGGACGACATAGTGTGCTATGAGTATGTAGCAGTAAAATAAAACACTCAAAGAGAAGAAAGTCCTTCAAGAACTTAATAAATTCACCAAAAAACTGACGAGAAAATTTTTCCTTGTGCACAAGTTCGCGCCAAACGAAAAAGATGCTATGACGTCACTCTGTCTAGACAGGAAGGAAGTACGACACGCCATCTGGCGAGTGCACAAGTACTACGGACCGACCTGCCGGTGGTAACACAGGACGTCTTTTTCTGGCGTTTGGCGGGCCGGTCTGCGCCGACCGGATAAGCTATTGTCCATTGGATAGGATGTATTAACGCAATAAAAGACTTATTTAGAAGAAATTGCCTACCTGTAATACTTTTAGAGATAAAAAACATTTACTCATTTTAGTAGCTATTATTCAGTTATCCAAAGAGCTACAATTCTGCAACTTCAATATGTGGTAGATCACCCAAAAGTACGTGAATGACTTATTTAGAAGAAATTGCCTACCTGTAATACTTTTAGAGATAAAAGACATTTACTCATTTTAGTAGCTATTACTCAGCTATCCAAAGAGATACAGTTCTGCAACTTAACTATGTGGTAGATCACCCAAAAGTACGTGAATGACTTATTTAGAAGAAATTGCCTACCTGTAATACTTTTAGAGGTAAAAGACATTTACTCATTTTAGTAGCTATTACTCAGCTATCCAAAGAGCTAGAGTTCTGCAACTTCACTATGTGGTAGATCACCCAAAAGTACGTGAATGACTTATTTAGAAGAAATTGCCTACCTGTAATACTTTTAGAGATAAAAGACATTTACTCATTTTAGTAGCTATTACTCAGCTATCCAAAGAGCTACAGTTCTGCAACTTCACTATGTGGTAGATCACCCAAAAGTAGGTGAATGACTTATTAGAAGATATTGCCTACCTGTAATACTTTTAGAGATAAAAGACATTTACTCATTTTAGTAGCTATTTCTCAGCTATCCAGAGATACAGTTCTGCAACTTCAATATGTGGTAGATCACCCAAAAGTACGTGAATGACTTATTTAGAAGAAATTGCCTACCTGTAATACTTTTAGAGATAAAAGACATTTCCTCATTTTAGTAGCTATTACTCAGTTATCCAAAGAGCTACAGTTCTGCAACTTCACTATGTGGTAGATCACCCAAAAGTAGGTGAATGACTTATTTAGAAGAAATTGCCTACCTGTAATACTTTTAGAGATAAAAGACATTTACTCATTTTAGTAGCTATTACTCAGCTATCCAAAGAGCTACAGTTCTGCAACTTCTCTATGTGGTAGATGACCCAAAAGTAGGTGAATGAGTTATTTAGAAGAAATTATGTATCTGTAACACTTTTAGAGATAAAAGACATTTACTCATTTTAGTAGCTTTGAATACTTTTGAAGATATTTGAAATTTACTTATGTTGTTATTTTGCTACAAATAAGAAAATAGCTATTACTCACTTATGGCATGCAACAGAACCCCAAACTATATGCCATCTTATAGTTAAGGAAAAAGTAGCTGAATAACATATTTTAGGAAAGTACTCTAACTGCAATAGTTTTGGAGTTACAATGGATTTACTCAACAGTCACAATTTCAAAGTAGCTATTACTCAGCTATCCAATGTGCAACAGGTCTGAAACTTTACTATGTGATAGCTTATCAAGAAATAGATGAATAACATATTTGAAAAGAATTCCCTAATTTTAATACTTTTGAAGATCTTTGAAATTTACTCATGTCATTATTTTGCTTCAATTAAGGAAATAGCTATTACTCACTTATGGCATGCAATAGAATCCCAAACTGTATGCCATCTTATAGTTAAGGACAAAGTAGCTGAATAACTTATTTTAGGAAAATACTCTAACTGCAATAGTTTTGGAGTTACAATGAATTTACTCAACAGTCACAATTTCAAAGTAGCTATTACTCAGCTATCCAATGTGCAACAGGTCTGAAACTTTACTATGTGATAGCTTACCAAAAACTAGATGAATAACATATTTGAAAAGAATTCCCTAACTTTAATACTTTTGAAGATATTTGACATTTACTGATGTCATTATTTCGCTACAAATAAGAAAATAGCTATTACTCACTTATGGCATGCAATAGAACCCCAAACTATATGGCATCTTATAATTAAGGACAAATTAGCTGAACAACATATTTTAGGAAAATACTCTAACTGCACTAGTTTTGGAGTTACAATGGATTTACTCAACTGTAGAATTTCAAAGTAGCTATTACTCAGCTATCCAATGTGCAACAGATCTGAAACTTTACTATGTGATAGCTTATCAAAAAGTAGAAGAATAACATATTTGAAAAGAATTCCCTAACTTTAATACTTTTGAAGATATTTGACATTTACTTATGTCATTATTTTGCTACAAATAAGAAAATAGCTATTACTCACTTATGGCATGTAATAGAACCCCAAACTATATACCATCTTATAGTTAAGGACAAAGTAGCTGAACAACATATTTTAGGAAAATACTCTAACTGCACTAGTTTTTGAGTTACAATGGATTTACTCAACTGTAGAATTTCAAAGTAGCTATTACTCAGCTATCCAATGTGCAACAGATCTGAAACTTTACTATGTGATAGCTTATCAAAAAGTAGATGAACAACATATTTGAAGAAAAAGTTGTAACTGCAATAGTTTTTGAGTTATGAGCCCTTTACTCCAAGTAGCTAAGATTGCTATTACTCACTTATCTTTAGGCCTAAGTCCATAAAACCAAAAAAATTTTCGAGGGCGTGAAAATTCATTGGGACAATTAATTTACAAAAAATCTGTAGCTGTAGTAGTTTTGGAGAAATCTGCGTGACTAACTAACGCACGCACGCACACACAGGCATCATTTCATAATCGGGAGATAAAAATGACCTTACCCGTAACATCTTGAAGGTAAAAGAATACCTAGATCCTGGGATTAGACTCCTGAAGACTTGGTTGTAGCGGATGTGCCCCCCCCTTTTTTTCTTTCCGAGGACAACTGGTCTGAGGGGAAGGATCTAAGACTTGTTGTGCCGCCACTACGGGTCCCAGATACATATTGTTGTCGTTGTCTGACCAAGTAAGGTCTTTTAGGTAAAAATTTGTAAATGTGTTGTGAGCTTTCCAGTGACAGGCTTGCATGATTTGGTCCACCGATACCCCACCGTAAAAGGCCTTAGAGGCCGCGAAGGCCCGGATGTCATGCGCTTTAACTTGGATCAAGTCCAAGGCTTGTTGGTCTGCTTGTTTATAACAAAGTAGGATGGTTTGTTTCAACCAGGAAGAGAGAGTAGCGGGTCTGATGTCTGAGGTATGTCCTTTCTTGAAGGAGATGAAAAGGAGGGAACGAGACCCTCTCAGGTCTTTGGTTCGATCCAAATAGTACCTCAGGGCCCGCACCGGACACAGGGTCCTGTCTTCTTTGAATTGTCTATCTACAATGGTAGTCAAAGCAGGAATAGTCACCGGAGACACACTTTGAGAACCTTCTCTTGCTAGTTGGTTTTTGGCTATGAAATCTGAAGAGGGGAACAAGGCGACCTTTTCCCATTGGCCAAGATTTGATACTTTGTTTGCGACCCAGGCATGGATTTTGCTGCGGTGCTTGCCGGAGGCCAAAGCTAGCAAGAAAGCAGTTTTGAGGGTAAGATGTTTGAGGTCTGTGTCTTTCATAGGCTCAAAGGATGCTTTTGTGAGCTCATTAAGTACAACAGAAAGGTTCCACTTAGGAAGATTTCTGGAACTTTTGGGATGATCCCTGTGAAAACTGGAGAGTAACCTCTTCAGGTCTGAACTTTGGCAGATATGGAGCCCCGTTGGACCCAAGGTGTCAACAATGTCCTATGACCATCAATGGTTGAAGGGCGCCTGTTTAGATCTTGGTACAGGTACATCAAGAAGTCTGAGACTTGCTTTACAGAGGGAGTGGAGAAATCCACCGAATTTTCTCTGCACCATTTCTAATATAGGGCCCACTTTCACTTGAAGATGGTCCTTGTTGATGACCTCTGAGGGGCAGTAATTGTCTCTGCCACCTCCACAGACAAGCCTTGTTCTTGGAGCTGTCCACTCCTAGACACCAGGCGTGGAGGTTGAGATTTTATGAATTGCTGTGAAACACATAGTTGTGGAACTGTTTGAGAAGAGTTCTTAACACTGGTAGATAAAGTGGGATCTCTGTTGAGAGCTGCACTAGGTCCCAAAACCAGGGCATCCCTGGCAAGCCTGGGGCTATTACAATGATCAGACAACTGGATTGCCTAATTTTTTGGATCACCCTGTGAAGGAGAGCCATGGGAGGGTAAGCATAAGCAGTGAGACCCAACCAGTTTATGTTCAGAGCATCTATGTCCTAAGCATTTTGGTCTGGGATTGGAGATATGTACAGATGAACTTTGTGGTTCAGACGAGTGGCAAATAGATCTACACGAGGAGTGAACCACTTGTGACAGATCTGTTTGAACACCTGCGGATGCATTGACCATTCTGTTGACTGGACTTTGTTCGACCTGGACAGAAGGTCGGCCATCACATTCAGACACCCTGGAATGTGTCTGGCTTTTAAGGTTATCTGGTAATGATGGCACCAGGTCATGACTTTCCACAGGAGAGGGCACATCTCCACCGAGTGAGTTCCTCCTTGTTTGTTTATGTAGGCTCCTACTGTTGAGTTGTCCATAGCAACCAACACTGTTTGGTTTTGACACTGGTCCTTGAACCTTTGAAGGGCCAGAGAAACCGCCTTCAGCTCTAGGACATTTATGTGTAGCCTTTTTTCCCTGTCTGACCACAGACCCTTTGTAGAGGCTTGCTCTAAGTGAGCACCCCAGCCTTCGTTTGAGGCGTCTGTAAAGAGTTGGGTACTGTGGTCTTTGGGATGAAGGTCTGCACCTTTCATCACGTTTGTGAGATTCTGCCACCACTCTAGGCGTGCTAAAATGGTTTCTGTCCAAGGAAGGAGGGTGTCCAACGACTGAGGAAATCTCCAGTGCTCCTTGAGGTGAAACTGAAAGGGCCTCATGTGAAGGCGTCCCCCCGGGACCATTTTCTCCATTGAGGCAAGCAACCCAATTAGCGACATCAAACATCTAGCAGTCAAAACATGTTTTGACTTGAGTCGTAAGATCAAATCCTGAAGTTTGAGCCATCTCTTTTGAGTGGGTTTTACAAGGGCTGAATCTAGATGGTATTCGTAGCCCACGAACGAAAACACTTGAGTAGGTTTTAGTTTGGATTTCTCCTGATTTATTATCCACCCTAAGAACTGGTTCAGATGTACCACTGTCTGAGTGTTCACTTGTGCTTCTTCCTGAGACTAAGCCCTGATAAGCCAGTCGTCCAGGTACTGGTGAAGTTTGATTCCCTTTGTCAGGGCCATCAGCTTCACTTCTTTTACAATCATTGTAAAGACCTGGGGGCCGTGGCTAGCCCAAAGGGCAGGGAGGTGAACTGGAACACCTGTGACTTGTGGCAAAACCTTAGGTACTTCCTTGAGTTTGGGTGGATGGGGATGTGAAGGTACGCGTCTGATAGGTCTATCGACGACACCCATTTCCCTGGAAACAGAGAGGCCCTGATGGACTCTGGTGTTTCCATTTTGAACCTTTCTACAAGCAGGAAGGTGTTGAGCCTGCTTAGGTTTATTACTGGCCTCCACCTTTGGTGAGGCTTGGGGACTAGAAACAGGCGAGTGTAAAACTCGAGAGATTTTACATTTTCCACCCTTTTTATTGCGTTCTTTGGCAGAAGAGACTGGATACAAGAGGCCAGAGCTTGGTCTTTTTGAAGGGCCTTGTAACCCGGTCAAATCAGGGGAGCTCTGACTAAATTTGGTTTTGAGATGAATGGAAGAATGTAACCATTGATGATAATGTTTAACATGTTGTCTGAACATTTGTTTGTTAGTCAGTCTCTTCTGAAAGAACAGAGGCGACCTCCTACTGGTGGACTGAGGGAGGCTTGTAAGGAGTCATTGGGGGCAGGGGTTTTTACGCCCTCGTCCCCTTGAGTGGGGTTGAAAACGACCTCTGAAGCCTCTGTTGTTTGATTTCCAGTTTGATATATTTACCCTCAGGTATATTAGAGGCCAAGAAATCCTGTTCAAATTTCTCAAAGGCATCTTTGAGAATGGAATTTAAAGGCAGCATAGCTGAGGGGCTTCTTGGCCTAAGCTCCTGTTGGCCTTTCTCATCGTCCAGGCCTAGCACAGTGGTAGAGGACCTAGGCAAAGTCTCCCTGGGGTCAGGGAGCTCAAGAATCTGCCTAAAAGGTTCCACTTCCTCAGACATATCTACCTCCCTGTAGAAAACTGAGTCTGTGCTATCCTGTAGATGTTCAGTCTCAGAAGGGGCCTTTTGTTGTGGTTTAGTAGACTTTGTGATAGGGACAAAGGACTGATCTTCCTCTGAAGAAGACGACTGAGAATAGTACTTTGCCCGAACCTTGTGTTTTTTCTTGTCCGAGTGCTTCTTTGCTTTGGAACACACCCTTTTAGGTTGGTGGTGGTCGGATTCAAGATCCGAGTGTTTGGAAGCATGGTCGGACTGGACACTTTGAGTGAATTTTGGAGGAAGTGGAGGACCATATACGTCTGTGTCCATTGGTTGAGTATCCGAGTGGTCAGATGCCTGAGTTGGAACTGAAGTCCGAGTCGTGGTCTGGTTGTTTACTTGGTCCAGCTTTTGATAAAGAGGCAGAGGTCTTATCTACCTCTGCCTCTGAGGCTTTTTTCATTGACTGTATTTCGTCTCGGAGAGACTTCATAGCCTCCAGCATGGACGCTTGGAAAACCCCCATTTGTTGCTGGAGTTGGATGTTAAATTGATTACCCAGGGATTTTTCTAGTCTACTCTCTATTTTACTCTGCAAGGCAGTACCTGGGCTTGGTGGGACAGTTTGAGGAGTCTTCAAAGACAAATATTCGAAACGTAGGGGTTGGCGACGTGCAGGTAAAGAAAATAAATTATCAGCAACACCCTCAAGGTCTGCTTGAGAGCCAGAAAACGCCTCCACGTCAAGTCCCGCAATAAGTCCAGATCATCATCCTTACTAATATTACAAGGATCCGATGCCTTCTGTTTCCTGACATACCGACGTCTGTGCTTAATCTTAATTTGCTGTTCTTCGGAGAAACTTGCACAGATATTGCATGGAGATTGATTTGTGACACAGGGGTCATCTCCTTTGCCAGATTCCCTGCATGTGGGGCAATAATTGTGGGTATCAAACAGGAAACAGAAGTGACGGCATTTAGAAGATCTGGGCTTTGCACTCGTTTGGTGGGAAGACATTTTTACTGCAATAAAATCCGTGTCGAAACACGGAAATCTCACAAACAATAAATCCTCAAAGAATACTTATCCTGCACTTTTCAAACTATGTCAAAATGATCTATGCAATAAAAATAAACAAATGGCTGAATAATAACATCCAACAACACAATTCATATATTCTGAGAAACCAGTGACAATGCAAGCTTATTTTCAAACGCTTGCTAATCACGCGGCCAACGAGAGAAGAAGGGTTAGAGATTACACTGTTATGGTACACTCTCAGCACGGGGATCCGGTCAATACTAAATGTCTATTTTTCTTGGACGTTGGCCTGATGCCTGCGGCCTCGCGAGAAAGCATTCAGTCCCACATGGTAAGCTATTGTAGCGCAATAAAATCCTCTTAGGGTAAATATATCTTGAAAACTTGGTGAAAATCCATGCATGTACGGGTTTAGGCTGTAGAATGCCCACAAACTGTGTTAGCATTTTGTATTTATACTCAGCGCAATATCTCCATGTACTACCACACTCAAAGTGCCATATGACCCATCCGACTGCACTAGTACAGCCCAAGCTCTCAAATTACTGACATTCACCTGAAAGACAGAGACTAGAGGGTGACCACTTATCAATGTCCTTGAGGTTCTTTGACTTGCCACTGGGGATAGGATCCAATGACTGAGGACCGCATCCGAGTCACTATGTATCTGCCTGTACCTGGGTTTGAACCAATGTCCTCTGTGTTCCTAGGCAAGTGTGTTACCCACCAGACCACTGTGGCAGATAAGACCTGAGTAGGTTTTGGCAACAACTATTGCCATGGCAACACTTTTATGATTTATGGGTGCTAAAGATTGTGGGTGGTCCACAGCCTTAATCCATGCATGGATTTCATCAAATTTTCATCAAAGACCCCAAAATCCCAAAGATGCCAAATACAGATTCTTCTGGGTAGATGTTGGGACAAATGGATCTTCACCAAATGCGCAAATATTTAACTGCTACAAGTTAAAGGAAAAGATAGAGAATTGCAAATTTAATAAGTAAATTAAATTTTTATGGGTTAATACTAGAGATGGGTCGGTATCAAAAATGTATACATCAGGATTTCGCCTATGCCAAACCGTACCAATTCCGGGATTCCGTGTTTTAGTACACCCCAATCAAACATGCACATTTCCTCTTAACGATGTCGCAATAAAAGTCTCCAAATGCACAAAATATGAGAGGAATCAGTATAATTCCTTCAGATTTCTTGTTTGTTCCGAATATTTTAAGTTTTCCTTCCATTATATGTGTTGTCAAGTGAGATTTAGGTTATAATGTGTCGTTACCAATGGCAGTTCTGCTTAACGTATCGTTAATTCGCTATAATAGTCCACAAATGGACAAAAATATGGGGATAAAAGCTTATAATTTCTTCAGATTTGGGGTATCTTTCTAATATTTTAACTCTTCCTTCCATTATATATGTTGACAAGCGAAGTGTCGGCTTTAAAATCTTGTCACGGTATTTCACTAAAATGCTCTCGATACCGAGCCTACCGACCCATCCCTAGTTAATACCCTACCTAATGGACAATATGCTATACTGGTTGGCGAAAAAGATGTCCTGTGTTTCCAAAGGCAGGACCTGTCCATTTGCAAGGTGGCACTCCCTACTTCCTTCCTGCCTAGATGTGACGTCCTGGCATCTTTTTCGTTGCCTAAACCTAAATAAGCCCCTAGTAAGATAATAGTGGGGCCAGTTGGTAGGGCCTCTCCTTTCCATTAGGTAGGTTATTAACTTACAATATTTAATTTACCCATGTTCTATGCTCTCAGGGGAGAGGCGGTGGTGTTCAACTGGTAGCCTACAAAAGAAACATCATTCACATATTTTATTTCTTGATGATGAAACATCTTTCACATATTTTATTTCTTGATGATGAACAATGTCGGGATTTACACAGCCCTCCTGCAGAAGTAACATAAGTTACAACACAAGTGTTACAAATAAAACATTTACTGTCTTTCTCTTGCCAGTCACAAACACACAGTCTTTCTGTCTGGCCATCTTTACATAAAAAGTGTTCAACTTGCCCATCACATGTACAGAGTTCTTCTTGCCGGCCACATTTACAAACAGTAATTGTCATTAATAATATTTTTGCCCCTTGGCTGGTTTCTGTTGATAGGTAGAGGCTTTACCATGACCTTTCTTACTCTGCTGTCTGTTTGATCTGTTTCCAGGCAGGGACACCAGACTTCCAGTCAGATTCTTGAATTTTGCTTGGCAGAGGGAGCATATGGATGGTAGCGACCAGGGCTTCTTCTATGAGCTATTGGTAAAATGCCTCTCTTCATGGCGTGAGATCTCGTCCTCTACTTTAACAAGTAACTGGTCCGGAAACAGAGACTGCAAATGAAGTGGAACATTACGTAGGGCAGTGAATGTATCCTGTTTGATTCCGGCTCTGAGATAGTCCAAGTAGCTGTCTCTGCTGGCTAATGTCAGGTTGGCCATATTAATAAATATACCTTCTTATAAGTCCTGCATTGTTTTTGCCATGGCTTGTATAATGCTCCTGTTGAATGTCACTGAGTAATCCAGTTCATCAACAGCTTGCTGACATCTACTGGAAGACTTGCCCTTGCCCTTGTCGCCATGCAGAACCTTGAACTGATTCACCATAGATTTTTGGACCTTGGTAAGGCACCGGGTAAGTTCAGCTGCTGATTGCACATGAGGGTCTGATCCCGGGCACTTCACTTTGTTGGTAGATTGATTGAGATGAAGGGACTGATGGCAGTGAGTGTTTTGCAACTCTGCTGAAGCTACTGTTCAACTTAGCTGGATCACTGGACCATGAAGACACTTTAGAATGTGAAAAGTCCTTCTTTTCTGTGTACATGTGGTACCACTTAACAGTCTTAAGTGTCTTCACAAAATGAGCCTTCAGTAAGCCAGAAGTTTTAGACCTGTGTGATGGGTAGCCTTCAGTCAAGTTTAACTTTTCCATCTTCTTACACAGCCACTCATCTTTGGGAAGCTTTACTGAAACTTTGCCGGTTGGCTGTGTCCTGATACCGGCAGAGGGGTTGTCACCCAGAGATGAAAGAGATACTATCAAATTCTGGTACCTGGTGCCACCCCATGAACGACCTCAACTCTCTTGTGGTTTCCTGGTAGTTCGCCTCTTCTTGGTGCAAACTTATTGGCAGTAGAGCTGGCCGCATCCCTGGTAGCCTGAACAGGACTGGTACCAATATTAGATAACACTGAAGGCTGGGTGACCAGAACAGCATCTTCTGATTGGTGTTGGCTGCAGGATCAAAGAAGGGCTTCTCACTGGTCACCACAGTACTGCTACTCTTCTGAACTGGTTCCACCGGTGCTGTAAAACTTTTGGCACGGATCATCACCACAAGATGTGTGAATCTCTGGGACCACTTCTCTTCCAAGCTTTTCAGGTTGACAGAGACAGGTTTGGTGGCTTCATTCTTGCTAGCTTTATGTGTATCTTCAGAACTCTTTTTATTGTTGTCAGCAGGGTTCTCTTCAATGACCCTATGACCCTCTACCCACCCTAAGTGCTTGAAATCCGCAGGATTGACTAGGGTGGGGGTAGCAGTAGAAATCTTCTTACTGTGTTCCTTCTCTTTTCATGCTCTGTAGGTAAGGGTGGCCAGTTGTAGCTTCTGCTCATCAGTAAACACAGATGGGACAATCTTTCTTCTGTACACACAAATCTTCGCCAACCCCTTTGTCATGGAACTTTGCACATTTGAGATGGCCATCAAAAACTGCCATAATATGGCCACAAGTGCAACTTTTCTGTTCTGGAGATTAGATGATCTTCACAGGACACACACAAAAATGTTTTATAAAATGAAGTTCATATTCGTAAAGTATCTTCAGATTTCTTCACACTTCGAGAGCTCTTCAAAAACACGTCTGCACACTCCACACACCAAACAAAAAAGATGCTATGACGTCACACTGTCTAGACAGGAAAGAAGTACGATGCGCCACAAATGTACACTACATGACTGGTCCTGTTGGTGGATAACACAGGACGGCTTTTTCTGTCATTTGGCGGGACCAGTCACATATGTCCATTGGGTAAGAAGTTTAATGCAATAAAATGCCCTTTGTAGAATTATCTTTAGACTTGCTAAAACTAGCCATGTTACTCCCTATCTTCAAAAACTACACTGGCTCCCCATTTTGATACCACATCTTTTTTAAACATAATCTTATTACATTCAAGGCCATTAAATTCTCCCATCCTGTATACTTATCATCCTTAATCAAAACCAGTAGCCTCACTCATGGAAACCGGCTATCTATTTCCTCAATTTGTCCTAAAAAGACATTTGTAGGTGAGGTTATACCATGGCTTCTCCCACTGAATGGAACAGACTCCTACAATGGGTCCAATCACACCACACAATAACAGGGTTCCAAAGCCAGTTAAATACCTACTTCATTAGACTAGCATATCCTCTGCCATAGTATATCTCTCCCAGTGGGTGCTAAATTGGATTTTGATCTCACATCAAAGGACTTTGCCTTTTTGAACTTAAGCGTAAAAGAGGATGTATCATTTTTTCACAATATAAATGTTTCTATTCTATTAAATTTTGAATTATATTGTGGTAATATGTCCTACGTAATGGATAAAATGTTTTTTGGAATAACTACCACTTGGAAGGTGGATAGCTTATTAGGGACATAAGATTGAACTCAAAAAACACACAATTAGTCGTTGAGGGACATCAGCTGGTCCCCTTGGTTGTTTACCAGTGAACAGGTTACAGGGTCGAACAGACCTTGCTCCCCCCATTTTTAACAGACTTCCTCTAAGGTGGGGGAAAGAGGGGTATGAGTTCAGTCCCTGGAAAGGCCCCTTTTGGAAGGAAGAGGTGAGTTCTTTGCAGTCTTGAGCAGGCCACTGCCACCTTGAAGAATCTTGGGTAAGGTGACAGGCTGCTTATTTGTGTATGGGCTAGTGGTGGATCTGCTGGGCAATCACCACTTGGCCCAGATGAAAGAGCTCTGAGTCAGTCCAGGCCATATCCTTCAAATAAAACTGTGTGAAGGTGTTATGGGATTTCCAGTGGAAGGCTGATAATAACTGTTCTATGAAGACTCCCGACTAAAATGCCTTACATCCAGCAAAGACCCTAACCCAATGCAGAGAAGGGGCCTCTTGATCAGAGAGCTTGTAGCACATTATCACAGTGTACTTGATCCATAATGAGATTATGGCAGGAGATATATCTTTGTTGAAGCCTTTCTAGAAGGAGACAAAGGCCAGTTTTTTGTTCTGCCTGAGGCCTGCGATAATGTCCGGATAGTAGCACAGGGCTCTACTCAGTGACCTATCAGCCTTGAGTAACTTGTCAAGAGTTGGTGCCAGGGCTGGAATAACCACTGGGGTCACACTGTCTGACCCTCTTTAGCCAGCTGCTTCTTTAAGAGAAGCTAGGTGAACACCTTTGACCAGTCTGTCTGGTGTCAAATGTTTTTATGTAGTCAAGCATGGATCTCACTCCTGCGCTTGCTGGAACCCAGAGCTAAGAAGACAGTTTTAAAGGTCAGGTGCTTCAAGGAAGCCTCTTTAAGGGGTTCAAAAGGTGCCTTTCTAAGCTGGTGTACAACCAGGGAAAGGTTCCAAGAGGGGATACTTCTGCAAACCCTTAGGCCTGTCTCTATGGGAACTATCCAGCATACGAGTAAGATTTTCATACTCGATGACATTAACGAGCGAGTCTCCTAGTTTGTCTGCGATGGCTGCTCTGTAGCCATCAATAGTACTTGACTGTAACTTCCTGTCCTGGAGCAATACAGGAGGAAGTCAGCTATAGGCTTGATAAGTGGTGCCCTGAAGTCCACCTGCTTACTGTGACACCACTTAGTAAAAATGAAAACAGTAGGGTTAGTATAGTGTCACCAACTAATAACAGGAAAAGTGGTTTCATCAGAGGTTGGGGGTTGTTTTGTCTGATCCCTTAAGGTGCCAAACATGGCTCTGGCAAGCTCCCGATTTATCTGATACCCCGCACAATAGCCAAATAATTCATTGTAAAAATGGTCCACTTTACTTCATAGACAGATCTGGTTGAGACTCTTTGTGGAGCCTCAATTCTTGTTGCCACTGCCTCAGAGAAGCCTTGCTCCTTGATCACTGAGGCTGAGGTTCTAGGAGCCAAGCATGTAGATTTAGGTTAAACAGATTCCTATAAGGGGTCTGATTGAATGGCTGTGTGAGTAGGTTGGGCAGGTCGGGCTGGCACAAGGGAATCTGGCTCAACATGGCCACTAGATCCTAAAACCAGGGGATGTTGAGCCATCCTGGAGCAACCAGAATGAGTCTCCTGTATAGATAGTCCTGGAGTTTGGCCACCACATTGCCCAAGATGGCTACTAGAAGTTATATGGATCCAGGTCCTCCCATGGAAGGCTGATTGCATCAACTTCCCAGGCCAAGGGGTCTGGGACTAGTGACACAAACTAGATCAGTCTGTTGAACCTCATAGCAAATAGGTCTATTTGAGGTTGATGCCACCTGCCTCATATTTACTGGAAGACCTCTGGGAGGAGAGACCACTCTGTTTTGGATGGTCTTGTCTAGCCTGGATAGCATGTCTGCTACCACATTCAGCCAGCCTGGAATGTGTCGGGCTTTGAGAGAAACCTGCTTTCTGGAGAACCGGATAAGGATTCTCCACAGAAGGGCACATAGAGGGCCGGACTTTATCCCACCCTCTCCTTGTTTATGTAGGCAACCACTGTAGTGTTGTCTGTAGTTATGAGAACTATGTTGTTCAAGCAGAGGTCTTGAAACTCTTTTAGGGCCAGAAAGACCATTGTTTTAGTTCCACATACTTTATGTGCAACTTACTTTCTGGAATGGACCAGGTTCACCTTGCAGTGTGTTCCCCTAAGTGTGCGCCCCACCCTTCTATTGATGCGTCTGTAAAGATTTGCAGAGCATGTTTTAGTGGGTGTAATGGTTGACCTTGTAGTACATTGTCTTCTTGTAGCCACCACTTTAAATGGGGGTGAAGCAAACTTGGGATAGGGATTACCTTTTCCAGTGATTCTGGTACCCTCAAATTGTTTTTCAAGTGCCACTGTATGGGCCTCATGTGGAGTCGACCTAGGTGGACTTGCTTTTCTGTGGCTGTCAGTAGCCCTATGAGAAACATTAGTTGCCTGACTGGACATGTCAGTCCGGACATCAGATCCTGTATCTTTGCAGTTAAGGTCTGCCGATGCCCCAGAGTGGGCCTGACCTTTCCCTCTTTCATGTCAAACTGGTAACCGAAGAAGTTAAAGACTTGTTTGGGGTCCAGCTCTGATATCTCCATGTTCACCAACTCCTGACAAGTTGCTACTAGAGTTTGTGTATGCTGGAGACAAGTGTTGTGGGATCTGGAACTGACCAACCATTCGTCTAGGTTCGTTTAGTAATGCAATCAGTTTGACCTCCTTCACCACTACTTTAAATTCCATGGATGCTGTGGACATATCAAATGGTAGTACTTTGAATTGGTAGGTTTGATCCTAGACGTGAAAACGCAGGTACTTCCTATACTTGTTTTGAATGAGTATATGGAAGTATGCGTCTTTGAAATCAATGGACATTACCCACTCACTAGTCTTGGGGGAAGGTCCTTATTGTTTTCTGTCTCTCCATTTTGAATTTTTCTGCCTTGAGGAATTGGTTTAGATTGCAGAGGTCTGGGATGGGTCTCCGCCAGTTGTTTTCTGATTTTTGACCAGTTCTACTGCATTTTTAGTCATAAGTGCATGTAATGCCTCTGTCAGGTAGATGTTCCAGAGAGGATTGACATAGCAGTTTATGATGCATTTTTATGACCTTTGGACTGCTTCCCAAGTTTTCCAAAACTGGTGTAGTCTTGCCCATACACGTACATCTTGAACAGCAGTTTGGACATTTGTTACAGTCTTGACAATACTCAATTGATCGACACAAGAAACATCTTTCACATATTTTAACCTCTGATAATTGACAAGTTCTGGACTTATGCCTCTCTTTTATGGCTGCCCTTTTCCAATGTGTGCATGAGTTACAACATTTGAGTTTACATTTAAAGTCTGTTTGATCTGACAAGATTTTAGTGTCCTTCTATCTGACTTTAATGTCTCTGAGGACTGACACACATTTAGTCTTTTCACACAACATATCAATCTAGAGTGGCGCAGTTATAGAGGCAGCAAGGGTGTTGGGTTTGATGCCAGTTTTCAGATGTGAGAGGTAAGAGTCACACCTAGCCTAGATGAGGTTAGCCATCGGCACAGGTACTCCATAGTTTTGGCCATGGCCTGGCTTATGCTTCTGTTAAAGTCCATCAGATACTGAAGCTCATCAGCTGCTGCAGAGACTCTTCCTGTGGACTACCCCTTACTCTGCTCTGTCTGTATTGTTTTTAGCTGTTTCTGCATGCTGTCCTGAACCTTGTAAAGGTAACGGTTGAATCCAGCGGCCTGGTTGCAAATGACACTGGTTTCGCATGTAGATTTTTCCCATCTTCTGAGGCTCTCCTGAGTTATCCATCAAGATGGTGGGAAAGTTGAGGCAATACCGGCTGCCCTGAATATCCTATTGTGGCTGTTGTTAAGCTTGAAAGCATCGGTACTCCAAGAAGAAACAGGGCCAGAGCTGGAAGTCTATACCACCGGCTTTGTGACTTTGCTGGTCTGAGGAACTGGTCTTTGAGAAGGCCACCGGCCTCAGATCTCTGGGAAGGGTATCCCTCCACCAGAGTGACATTCTGATTATTGAGTTTCTTACAAAGCCACTCATCAGTGGGGACTGGCTGGTTGCAACTTCAGACCGGCAAAGTGGTTGTAATCCGAGTTTGAAGCAGTATCCGTGTCAGACCTTGAAAGTCTAAAAGGTCGGTTACTGTGATTTCTCAATGCTTCTGGCACGCAGTAAGGCTTCCAGTTAGTTGAATCTTTCCAACCATTTCTGGTCCAAAGCATCTATCTTTGCGTCTGCAGAAGACTTGGCAGGCTTGTCTGAAGATGTCTTGGCTCGTTTACTAGCTGACATTTTGAGTTTTTCATCATGGGAAGCAACCTTTTTCTTCTTTTCTTTAGGAACACTTTTACCAGGGGACTTTACAGTACCCTGGCCATCCACAACCTCCACCAGGGCCGGATCCACGAGGGAGGAAGTAGTGTCAACTCTAGTCAGACTTTTCAGATTTTTCCTTCAAATCTCGCTTTTCCGTCTTTATTTTGTAACTGGGTGTAGCTAACGGAGTACTAGCTGTTCGCTAGTCTGAACGTTACAGAAGGTACAGTTTAGTTTACTAACAGTCTAACACTTGGATCACTTCCCTTATGTTTGTCACAGCATCTTGCACAAAACGTGGGATTATCAAAACCATCCAACTTTTGTCCCTGTGACACATGATGTGTCTTAATAACGTCTGTAATCTGAAAATATAAAATAAAATTCAAAACTTGCAGTATTTCCACAATATTCTTTGACTTCTGAAAGCTGACAAAAATCTGTCGGCACAGTACATGCGCCAAACAAAAAAGATGCTATGACGTCACGCTGTCTAGACAGGATGGAAGTACGATGCGCCACCTGGCGAATGCAGACTACTGGACCGGCTTGCCGGTGGTTGCACAGGACGACTTTTTCTGTTGTTTGGTGGGCTGGTCTGTGCCGACTGGATTAGCTATTGTCCACTGGGCAGGATGTATTAATGCAATAAAAGTTATATTTGTGCACTAAATCCTATTTTTATTTCCAAAAATAAAAAAAAAGCATATCTCAACATTACCAGTTGTCATCCGTTGGTGTTGAAAATCCAAATAATCAACAAGCCGTGTGTCGGTGATATGAAACAGACCTGTCCTATACACTTCCCCGCTTGTCTGTTGCTGTAACTGCCTTGTAGGTTTCTTGTTACATCTTGTCCTGCTGTTTCCAGCTTGTCCTGATTTGAAGAAACCGACTCTGCAGCCAAAGACTTGGAGACTTCCCATTTTGACAGGAAGCCACTAAGTCTGGGCTTGGTTGCTAACGACAGGTTTCCTTTCAAGTACATTTGGTATTGTTTTACGGCTTGTCATGGAGTCATGTCGGGGTACTAGAATAGGACTGGCCGGCAAGTGTTTCCCAACAAGGCGGTAACAATATAGGACAAGTCTGGAAGTGACTACGACAAGATGTAGACAGATAGGACAAGCAGGTATCCTGGTGGGCGGAGCCATGGTCAGAATGAAGAGTCGTGGAGAATCGGCAAAATATCAAACATGCTTGATATTTAGCCAACCCACCAAGTCAAGTTGGGACACCATAACTGACCCTAACCAACTCTGTAAACAAACAAGTCACCTCCATAAAAAGTGTGACAATTTTACTGACCAAGGTTACAAACCTTATTCGCCAACCAGCCATGCATTTCGCTAATTCATTTGCTTGTGGCAAGAGTGAGCAAAAATACTGTATCTAAAAGGTTTTCTTCTCCTGACCCATATATTCTATTCAATTTTACTTAGTAGATGGGCATGACAGTTTAGACAGATTTAATACACTAATATTAACTAGATTGGGCCAACTCGGCGCCAACATATCCCCAGACAGGTCATCACTCATGCCACAGGTTTTGATCGGGAATTTTTTATGTAAGCCATTTGTTGTATGCCATAAATCTTAGGAAAAGTTATATGAACTTCAGCACATCAATCTACTAAGTTTATATCTTCCCAAGGAAGATGGTGTATCCCCAGACGCTGAATACATAACTCAACAGAGCATATTTTCAATCTTCCTGCAATGATAACTCTGAACCTATTTTCAAAGTATTTAAATGATTGATGATTGAATGTCCATTCCAAATTAATAATCCCAAAAGAGCATATCTGTTTCTATATTTGTTGAAAAATAAAATATTATTTCTAACTCAGCTCATCATACTTTTCAATCTTCCTGCAAAGGGTGACTCTGAACCTATTTTCAAAGTATTTAAATGATTCATAATCCCAAAAGCGCATATCTGTTTCTATATTTGTTCACAAATAAAATATTATTTAAAAATTATATATTATTTATATTATTATTTTATTATATTATTTTTAGAATTTGCATTGTTTTTCAGTTATTCATTTCCTCAATTCCTATATATGTGGTCCATATATATGCAACCTAAATATGTGACACAATCTCAGTTCTGACTCCCCTTTGTCTTACTAGATAATGAAGCAAACCCCATCTCCCAACCCCACCCCACCCCTCTGCCCTTCTCCACACCTATCTCACTGTTACAGAAGATCTGCAACCCCACTGAAAAGTCTGGTTCTTTGTCATTTGATATCATTCAATACCTTTGTTTATTTAGTGTCACTCAATAGCTGGAGGTCCCAGAGGTGGATGGGGGGTGGGACTACAAAGAGATAGAGTGCTACAGCACAAATGGTAAACAAACAAAAGGGGTAATCAAATACAAAAAGCTCAGTTAATCTTATCACTAAAATCAAATCAAATATATAAATAAGGAATGTCCAACAGGAAAATTATATACCTCCAGAATTAAATATAAATTATCAAACCACAAGAACAGATTTACAATAATAATTCAGAATTGAGAATTTTAAGAATGTGATTATCAACTGAAATGAGTTAGTAACTGTAGGAACTGTGTCAAAATTAACTGAGGCAAACTGAATAAAACTGGGCTAGTTGAGGGTTAAAAATCCCCTATTTTTACTACATAAGGCTATAATTTCATTAATATTGGACTTATAGCTCACCAGAAAATAACAGTGTCCATTTTGCCTACTTGAATATGTTTAACCAGTTTCATTTTAAAAAGTTAAAAACTCAGCAAGCAGAGAGATAACACACAAAAATAAGTACTTAAAAGCCTAAGATAGCCATAACATTATTAATAAAAATTTAAATAGACAGGCACTTCCTTTGAAAAATTCAAAGATTTCAGCTCTATGACCCACATAGTTCGACAGTTACAGGGCTTTAAAGTGGTATAATATCCATAAACTGGGTCTCTGTGGGCATTTTACAATTGTTAAAGAGACCTTAGCAATTAAACTACAGAGCTGAAACTTTTTGGGGGACAAACATAACAAACAAAAATTATATATAATACAGTTTAAGACTTGTCACACTAAGCATTTCCAAATAACAGGGCAAAATAAGGAAAAAAATGTCAAAAAAGGTCACTTGGGTGAGTGTTTATGGCCCTCATACACAGGTTAAATGTCTACTAAAAGCCTTGATTTTCGGCACATGTAGAAAGGACATAATAATGCATTCCCAGATGGGATTTCAGCTCCATCAATCACATAGTTTAACAGTCACAGGGCTTAAAGGTGGCAAAAAGTCCAAATACTGGGTCTTTGGGAGCCCGTCAGAGACCTCAATGTGGCCTTCAAATTAAAGCTTCAGACTTAAAATTTGTCACATACTAAGATTACACATAGAATATGTATCTAATACAGTTTGAAACTTCTCAGACTTACCATTTCCAAGTTACAGGGCAAAATATGTGAAAAATGTCTAAAAAGGGTCACTCGGGTGGGGATTTATGGTCCTCATACATGGTTTAAATGTCTATTAAAGGCCTAAATTTTGGAGTACATACAAGAAAAACATATTGATATATTCTCAGATGATATTTCACTTAGATGAGAGACATTGTTTGAAAGCTACAGTGCTTGAAGGTGGCAAAAAGTCCATAAATTGGGTCTCTGTGGGCAATTTTGAGACCTCAAGTCGGCCTAACAGGTAAACCTACAGCCTTTAAATTTTTCACAGACAAGGATTACATATAAGAGTTACACCTAGAGCAGTTTGAGACTCATCAGAATTACCACTTCCAAATTATAGGGCAAAATATGTTAAAAATCTAGGAAAAAAGTCCTAAGTGGGGTCTTTATGGGCCCCAAACACAATTTTCTCCTCAACTTAAAGTCTTGATTTTCGGCACATGTACTAAGAATATATTAATGTGTTCTCAGGTAAAATTTAAGCCAGATACGCCTCATAGTTTGTGACCTAGAGGGCTCTAAGTGGTCAAAAGTGCAATTTCTGACCTTAAGGTGGCCATAAGTTCTTTATTATTGGGAGTTTAAGGTCACGTTAAAATAGGGATCTTCCTTTGGGCATCCTTAACATGTGTACCAAGTTTGAAAAAAAAATATTAATCCGTTTTTGAGTTATTGCGTCCACAAGGAAATTTCTACGGCGGCGGGGGCGGCGCGACGGACCTGAATCCAATATATCCCCGACTTTCGTCTGAGGATATAATAAAATCCCAGATTTAGAATGTAAATCATGTCACAAAAGCATAATTTTAAGCAGATACAAACTAACAAAAAATCTGTAAAAAGACTCGTAAAAATAACAGTAGTGATACAAAAATGCAAGCTGAAAGTTTACATTTCAAACAATAGTAAGCCAGGATTGGCCTTTTTCCAACCCTAGATATAGTTATTCAGCTTTTGTCGAAGATATAAGCAAACATCAGATTAAAAAGTTTGATCAAGAACCAGTCTGTGTTGCTGTGATAGTTTACATATATATCTTACCCTGCTAATTACTTGTGCCAATTCTCGCCACTCACTAGAATAACCCATGTATCCACCCAGAGGCTTGAGAAGTTTTTCCTGTAAAAATATCAATATCACATAAACACAGAATGTGCCTCCTACATCGGGGACATTAAATTTCAAAACACCCAAGAAATATATAACTATCATGGCTACTCGAGGATTATTTTTGAGATATATCTTTACTATCAAAGGTTTTAAGTATGGAGATCATTTTCAAGAGATATTCTTGTTCAAAATAAATGTCAGATATTTGTATTTTAAATGTATGCCACTTGAAAAATAAAAAACCAGTCAATCTATAGGGCTAGAAAATGTTACTGCATTTGTGGTGAAAGGAAAGTATGAGTTTAAACATTAGTGATTTGTCTCTTTAGATTGTTTCATAAATTGCAGAATATTCAGGAGGGATTGTTTTGAGAGGCCTTTTATAGATCAAAAGTTCCAGTAGGAATTTTTTTTTCAAGACAAATTTCTTCCTAGATATCTTGTTTTTGTGGCTTTTTACGTCTGTGAATTTCATTGCTATCTTATTACATTAGATATTGTTAGCTAAACATGCTTATGATAACCCTCCTTTTAAAATCCCTTTTTGTTCCTTTGTAAAAGGAACACACAAGTGTCATGTTCGGAGATGGTACTATTAACTTTTTCATTTAACTGCAAAGTATTGCTATATTTAACTGATAATTTGTCCAAAGAAGTCTCAAAAATGATCCTGTTCAGAATTTAACTCAGGTTTGGATTTAAAGGTTAGTTCAAAAGGGTAAGCTCATGTAGATATTGCAATTAATTAGTCAGTCTTGTATTTATTTGGGGTTTTACGTCGCTTTCAACACTGTACAGGTCATATTACGATGGGTAGTTGGAAGGGCAGAGCAAACCAGTACATAGAGTTTGTCAGGGTTCTGTACTGTAAACTGCCGACCAACGGCAAGCAACTGCCAGCTTTCCCACTTGAGGCCGTGCCGGGAACCGAACCCTGGCCTCAGAGGTGGGAGGCAAGAGTGTTACCACTCTGCCACCGTGGCCCCTAGTCAGTCTTGTAATCATACTTTCTATTTTAATAGGACAAAAACTTTTAATTAAGTTCTTTATGATTTATTTTGTCTGCTTGATCCAAGTCATTATATTTGATATTGTAATGGACCTTTTTTGATAATCTCTTGAGGAATTCTTCTCTTACCAATTGTAATCACATTTTATCTTCAATAACTGTACTATGATGATCAAACTCACAAATTAAATAAATAAAGTAAATAAATTAAACTTGGAACATTAACTTCTCTGTGTTTGGTAGTTCTGCTAACAGAAGCGTTTCTTCAAAAATTTACTTTACCATGTTTATAACCAAAGTATACAGTATTTTAGAGCAGTTTCAGTTTCCTGACACAATTTGTATAACACTTGTTGGACACACATCATCATCCATAGCCTAATTGCTACTTGTTTCAATGCATTAGTAAATATTGGGTATTATCTGCCGTTTTGCAGTAGTTACTCATGCCAGAGTTACTTTTCTTATCTACTGGGTTGTATTTTACAAGAAAACCAGAAACTGAGTTACTTTTTGTGTCTGCTGAATGGAATTTGTGCAAGGATTACTATTATAATGTGATTTCCTAGATTCATTGCAGCCCTGGTTGGGCTAGTGTCATAAACTTGGACTTGGAATACACAATTGAAACACAGTTCTGACTAAAACACATCTATTCAATATGAAAGGCAAATACACATGGAACTCCATACAAAGCTGTACAGAGACACTGCTTACATTAAACACTTTCTTAGGGTTGAAAGGATATAAATTTGACCTATAGTTTATCTGCATGTCAGTGAGCTGTGAAGATGTTGACTGATATGATACAGCAATGACCAGAGTTTAAGCAGTGCAGAGTTCAGTTACTTACATACATAACATTCCTCCCCTTTTAGTCTAAAACCCCCTTTGTTTTACATACAAGAAATAAAACTGAACTGAGTATCTGGGTGGACTACCAGAATTTTTTTTCTGGCCCAAATAATGTAAACCCCCTTGGAAAAATTATCTCCTATTCCTTGTTTGATACAAACTAATATCTGATTTGCGTGTCTATATGTTTTTATCAGTTTCTACTGGTGAACTGGACTTGGTTCCTCTTCATTGTTTTCCTGTGGGTCCAAAACTTCTGAAAAAGGGTCTCTTTCTATCTGTTCATAAGGTCCATGTCTTGGTCCCACTTGATCGACATGCTTCCCTACAATTTCCCCATCTTTCAGCTTGCAACGTTAGGCACTGGTCCACTTGGTTCAACCACACTGGCAGGGAACCATCTTGATCCTGGACGGTATTAATATGTCATCATTTTCACTAAAGTACCTCTATTGGGCCTTTGTGTCTTGTCATTCTTATTTTGTTGCTTTGATGCAGCAGACATTGGAGATGAGTCTGTGGTCTCCTCTTCATCAACAGCTCAGCTGGAGTTTGACCAGTTGTGCTTCTAGGGGTGTTGTAATATGCGAACAGGAACTGACTTAACTTTGAAGCATTTGAACATATCGATCAGCCAATCCATTTGCATTGGTATGTTGCAGATGTCACTGAACCAATGGCATTTCTTTTGAAGAACTCCTTCATTTCACAACTTGTGAAGACTGTGGCATTGTCAGTGACTTTATAATTCTTTGTAGCAGTCCATGAGTTGTAAATATTTTTCTCCATGGTTTTCTCAGAGGTTACCTTCCCTAACATGTCTACTTCAACCCACTTTGTTGTTGCATTGACAAGAAACATTTTACCCATAAACGGTCCGTTATAGTCAAGTTGTAGCCTCATCCATGGTCTTGTGGGCCACTTGCAAGGATGCAAAGGTGCTTGTCTGGGTTTTCTGTAATTTTCCTCACAAGTGTAACAATTTTTGACTGTGGTTTCTCTTTATCTAATCCTGGCCACCAGACTAACATTCTAGACAATGCTATCATCCTAGATACTCCTGGATGTGACTGATGTAGTTCCTGCAGTACTAAGGAGTGTCCTCAAGCAGGAACTATCACTCTACTTCCCCCACAGTAAACAACCATCTTACACACTCAGTTCCTCCTTCCGGTTAAAGAATGGTTTGAGTGAATCCTCCTGTGTTACTTCAGGCCAAACACATGACATTACAACATCCAATGATGTCCATATCTTGATTTCCCTCCAGATGCTCCACTACATTTATGATCTCCCCTGGTACAGGTGGTTCTTGGATCTTGCTCATGGAAATCGGCTCATGGCATCTGCATTGGAGTTATTGTATCTAAGCCTGTACTTGATGTTGATTTATTTATTTGGGTTTTAACGTCGCTTTCAACACATTGTATAGGTCATATCATGATGGGTAGTTTTATGGGTACAGGAAACCAGTACATACAGTTGGTCAAGGTTCTGTACTATAAACTGTTGACCAACGGCAAGCAAATACCTGCTTTCCCATTTGAGGTCGGGCCAGGAAGCAAACTCTGATCACAGGTAGGAGGCGAGATTGTTACCACTCTGCCACCATGACCCCCTGTACTTCCATCTCTGTAAACGCAGTGAACTGATAATTGGTGTTGCTTTTGGTGTAAACAACCCCAGAAGTGGTTTGTGATCCCTGAAAATTAAAAACCATTTTCCAAACAGATACTGATGAAAATTCTTTATTGCAAGTATCAAAGCTAGCCCTTCCTTTGTCTAATTTGGAATAGTTCTTCTCTGCTGGGGCTAATGATCAAGACATAAAACTTATTGGCTTTTCTGAACCATCAGACATCCCATTTGACAAAACAGCTGCAAGGCCATATGGTGAGGCATCACATGAAAGCAAGAGCTCCTTCTTGTCATAGAGTGTTAAAACTGTTGCACATTGCAACACCTCTTTGGTTTTATTGAACCTCTGCTGGTTCATTCCACACATCCACTTGGCATCTTTCTTCAAGAAGTGATGAAGTGGTACTAATATTGAAGACAGGTTTCACAGGAACTTTCCACAGAAGTTCAATAATCCCAAATAAGAGCGTAGTTCTGTGACATTCTTGGGTGCAGGTGCCTTCTCTATTACCTCCACTTTATTTTTACATGTGTGTAGTCAATCTTTGTCAACAATGTGACCACACAAAGTCACCTGGGGAGACAAGAAACACATTTGGATTTCTTAAACAGGGTTAGATAGTCTCTACAGGATGTCCTCTAATATGTGAAGATTTTCGGTTAAACTCTAACAAGCAAACAAAATATCATCAATCCAGACCACCAGCTTGGGTAAATCAGCAAGTAGCTGTTCTATCACCCCTTCAAAAATCCCTGGTGCCGATGATATACTATAGCAGAGTTTATTGTAACAAAATAGCCCTTTGTGAGTGTTTATGGTTGTGTACATCTTGGATTCCTCATTAAGACATATCTGTTCATATGCATGACCGAGATCTAACTTTGTAAAGAACTTCCCACAAGACAGCTTTGCATACAGATCCTTGAGGCTGGGAATGGGGTGGTTGTCAAGTTGTGACTGTCACTTTGTAATAACCACGCATGTGAACTGATTCATCTGGCTTCAACACTGCCCATTCAGAGAATTTAACAGGTTCCACTATGTTATCTGACTGCAATTGTTTTAGCTCTGCTTCAATTTTATTCACTAATGCAGAAATTTTTCTGACCTTTTAGACATTCATGCACCCACGAAAACAAAGCATCTTGCCAAACCTGCCCCGACTGGATAACCAATGAGATGAGAACTACAAAGTGCATGGATCGGCAATATGCATAAACCTGAAGGAGGCAGAAATCCCCAGTTTACCGTGCCCGACTTAGATGGCAAAAAATAGATGTAATTATATACTCATCAGGAATAGGGGACAGTATTGCTATGATTTATTCAAAGAAAATTGTCGACTTGGAAAGAAGTTGTAGCCACTATTGAACAAGGTGTTGAGCAGCTCCCAGGTTTTGATCCTTCCATTCTGTGTTTTCAAAAAGTCACTAGCAAACCATTTTGGCTCATTCTTCATTGGTAAAATTAACAAAATCAGAAATACATTAATAAATAATACAACTGTGTCCCTCCAGAAAAGGAGCCAATCTCTTTCAGTTCCTTTCATCCAGTTTATGATAGTGAAGCTCAAATTATTGAGGAATCTCCCACTAAAACATGCTCATTAGATCCTTGGGTCTTGTATCATATCAGACACTTTCTCTGCTTCGATGTTTCAGTCATGGTTGCAAATGCATTGGTTTCACAACTTGTCATCCAAAAATATCGCAAGGGTTCAGAATATTCAACACTGCTTGGCATGCTTTGTTTTTGGTGTTTCCAGATTTACTCATATTATACCATCCATTAAGTCTTTTTACTGGCTTAATGTCAAACAATGAATCATCTTCAAAACCTTGGTACTCGTATACAATTACCTCATCACTAGAAAGTCAAAATATTTTCCCTATATTTGTCTTTGTATACATCTGCTATTAAAACAAAACATAGCAATCCGGAGACGTTACTTAAAGTTCTTTTTTATAGTTCCAAAATTCACCAAATTGCAAATTTAATACGTGAATTAAATTTTTAAGTTAATACCCCATCCAATGGACAATTGCTTATCCGGTTGGCACAGACCGGCCTGCCAAATGACAGAAAAAGCTGTCCTGTATTTCCACCGACAGGACCGGTCATGTAGTGTGCATTCGGTAGGTGGTGCATCGTGCTTCCTTCCTGTCCAGACAGAGTGAAGTCAGTTCATCTTTTTCGTTGTTTAAACATATTTAGACCCCTAGTTAGCTGATAGCGGGGTCGATTGGAAGGGCCTTGTCTGTCTATTGGATAGGGTATTAACTTATAAAAATTTAATTTACTTATTAAATGTGCAATTTTATTGCATTAATACATCCTATCCAATGGACAATTGCTGAATAACTATCGCTTGGTCAGAGAGTAAGTTACAAAGGACTTAGGTGAACTCATTAACAGACAAACAAATTTCCAGGCCTGGGTTGACTTAGAGTCAGGAAGCCCTGAAGGCCTATGGTCAGTTAGCAGTACCCTGTTGCCGGGGATATACCAACGTTGCCCTCCCCCCTTTTTACAGACCTGTTCAGAGGTAGGGGAAGAGATGGATGAGTTCCATACAAGGAAAGAAAGCTCCCATAGGAAGCACGTCACTTTTTTTTTATATTTTGGGGGGGGGCTATGTATCACTATATACATATATACAAATCTCCTCAATAATATGGGCTACTGGTGGATCTGCTGAGCAGCCACTCCGGATCGCAGGTGGTACAGCCCTGAATCAACCCAAGCCACATCCTTCAGCTAGAACTATGTGAAGGTGCTATTAGACTTCCAATGGCAGGCTGACAATATTGTTCCAAGGAGAATCCTGATTGGATGCCTTGGAAGCACCGAATGCCCTCACATCATGGGTTATAACCTGGTGTAAAGTGAGGGCCTCTTGGTCAGCATAGGATCACAGTCTGCTTGATCCATGAGGAGATAGTGGCAGGAGGGATATTTTTGTCAAAGCCTTTCTTAAAGGAGACAAAAACCAACTCCTTGTTCTGCCTGAGGTCTGAGGTCCTCTCCAAATAGTAGCACAAAGCCCTGAATGGACATAGGGACCTAATCAGACTTGAGTGACTTATCCAGAGTTGGAGCCAGGGCTGGTATAACCACTGGGGCCACAGTGTCTGGACCCTCTTTGGCCAGCTGGTTCTTGGAAAGAAAGCTGGGTGAGGGGTACAAGGATACTTTTGATGTCTGATTTTCTCGTTTTGCCAAGTATGGATCTAACTCCTGTGTTTACCCGAACCCAGGGCCAAAAGGAAAAAACAGTCATAAAGGTCAAATGCTTCAAAAATAGCATCAGAGATGCCCATACCCCACAGCCTGGGACAAAAGTTTTCAACACCATAAGATATAGAAGTGCTGAAACAGTAAAAGATCTGGATACTTTCAGAGCAGTGTCAGTTATAACAAGCTCCAAATAATGTCTAAGTAGAGAAAATAATATCTAAGAGAAAGAAAATGTATGTAAAGATAAAGTACTAAAACAAGGCAATTCAATAGCAAGATGATTAATCAACAAACTAAAAAAATATAAAGTTGTAAAATTTATTAATTGGAGAATAGCTGTAAATGGAAATAGCACAATTATGTAAAACTGCATATAACAATCAGTCGCAGCAATCTATATCTCTTTGTCATAAGAAAAAAAGATGTCTCAAATATGGCAGGTGTAAACACCTTTGGCAGAGCAAAAAGGTCAAACCATGATGCACACCTACACCCCCTAACAGGGTTCGAAATAAACAAAAATCTGCCAACAGAAATACCTTCAGGTCAAAAAGATTAAAAACAAGCAAGTCACCTTGTTCTGTAAGCTGTTTATACACACATCTTGCACAGTCAAATTATGGTTGGGTTGTTTTGAATATTCTCCAAACATTCCAAAGTAACCTCTCCCATCTTTATATATATTTTTCATGGTCAAATTATGGTTTTAATTAGTTTTAATGGTTTTAATTTTAAAGATATAGCCCGGACAAGATTTTATAGATCAAGGTCACTATGGCAAGGTCAAAGGTCAAAGCAAGTTCACACCATGACGTTGCACACCTACGCCCCCTAATCAATGTCCACACCAAATATCAACTTCCGACACCTTTCGGTTTCCAAGATATAGCCCGGACAAAATTTTATAGGTCAAGGTCACTATGGCAAGGTCAAAGGTCAAATCAAGGTCACACCATGACATTGCACACCTACACCCCCCAACCAATGTCCCTACCAAGTATCAACTTCCTACACCTTACGGTTGCCGAGATATAGCCCAGACAAGATTTTATAGGTCAAGGTCACTACAGCAAGGTCAAAGGTCAAATCAAGGTCACACCATGACATTACACACCTACATACCCTAACCAATGTCCCTACCAAGTGTCAACTTCCTACACCTTACGGTTGCCGAGATATAGCCCGGACAAGAATTATAGGTCAAGGTCACTACAGCAAGGTCAAATCAAGGTCACACTATGACGCTGCACACCTACAACCCCTAACTAATGTCCCTACCAAGTATCAACTTCCTACACCTTTCGGTTGCCGAGATACAGCCTGGACAAGGTTTTCAAACTCAAGGTTACTGTGGCAAGGTTCAAGGTCAAATCAAGGTCAGACCATGACGTTGCACACCTACACCACCTAACCAATGTCCCTACCAAGTATCAACTTCCTACACCTTAGGGTTTCTGAGATACAGCCAGGACAACCTTTTTCCCGCCGCCCACCCACCCGCCCATCCGGACACCATGGGTGAAAACAATACCCCAACAGCCCTTAAGGGCTGTGTGGTAAAAAGGCCTCTTTAGGGGGTTCGAATAGAGCCTGTGTCAACTGATGCGACACCAGGGAGAGGTTCCAGGAGGGAATGGCCCTCTGACCTTTGGGTCTGTTTCTGTGGAAATTAACCAGGAGATGAGCGAGACTGCCATCTTTGCTGACATTAATGGGCGAATTTTCCCAGTTTATCAGTGATGGCTGATCAGTAGCAGTCAATGGTACTTGGCTGTAACTTCCTGTCCTGGAACAGCTACAGTTGGAAGTCAGCTATTGACTTTACAGGGAGTGCCCTAAAGTCCACCTGATTACTGAGGCACCACTTTGCCTCATCGACTGATCTGGTTGATCCTCTTTGAGGAGCCTCAATTTGTGCTGCCACTGTCTCAGGGAAGCCCTGTTTTTTGATAGCTGAGGCTCTAGGAGCCATGCCTGTAGGTTTAGGTTGGTCATTAATTATTTAATTAATGTGAGGCGTCTGATTGAAGGGTTGTGTTAGCAGGTTGGGCAGGCACAGGGGGATCTGGCATGGCCACTAGATCCCACAACCAAGGCATGTTGGGTCACCCTGGAGCAATCAGAATTAATTCTCTTGCATGGGTAGTCCTGCAGCTTCGCCACCGCTTTGCCAAGGATGGCTACTGGTGAGAAGGCATATGCATCCAGATCCTCCTATGACAGGCTGAGTGCATCCACTGCCCAGGCCAGGGGGTCCAGTACCGGTGACACATACAGAGTTGAACCTTGTGGCAAATAGATCCATTTGAGGCCGGTGCCACTTGGTGCATACTGACCGGAAGACCACACTATTTGGATGGTCTGGCCTAGCCTGGATAGCTTGACTGCTACCACATTCAGCCAGCCTGGAATATGTCAGGCTTTGAGAGTCACTTGTTTCCTGGAACACCAGGTCAGGATTCTCCACAAAAGGGCAAACAGTGAGCCTGATCTTGTGCCTCCTTCCGTGTTTATGTATGACACCACTGTGGTGTTGCTGGTTGGTACAAGGACTATCTTGTCTGAGCAGAGGTCTTGGAACTCTTTTCAGGCCAAGAAGACTGCTTTCAGTTCCAAACTAGACTAAGGACGTATCTGTGGCCAGATGCAAGATGTATCCACCGGCAAAGACAAAAGTAGCTGTTACTCAGCTATGCCACGAGCTAGAGGTCTGAAATTTTACTATGTTATAGCCCAAAAGTAGGTGAATAACAGATTTGCACAAAATTCTCTAAATGCAATAGTTTTCAAGTTACAAGTGATTTTACTCATGATGGAAGTTAGTGAAAAGTCCAAAAATAGCTATTACTCACTTAGCTATTGAGATAGACACTCAAGTTACTCACCATGTTGTAGCTATGGAAAAAGTAGCTGAATAACATATTTTAACAAAGTGGGCTAAATGCAATACTTTTCAAGTTATAAGTAAGTAGCTACGGATCTGAAAATTCACTAATTGAAAGCTCTTCAAAATGTATCTGAACGAGTTATTTGGGAAAAATTGGCTATCTGCAATACTTTTAGAGATAATTCGCATTTACTCATTTTGAGTAGGTGAGTAATTACCTACGGGTCTGGAACTTCACCAAGTGAAAGCTCTCCCAAAAGTAGATGAATGAGTTATTTGAGACAAATTGGCTATCCGCAGTACTTTTAGAGATAATTCGCATTTACTCATTTTGAGTAGATGAGTAATTAGCTAGGGGTCTGAAACTTCACCAAGTAAAAGCTCTCCCAAAAGTAGGTGAATGAGTTATTTGAGAAAAATTGGCTATCTGCAATACTTTCAAGAGATAATTCGCATTTACTCATTTTGAGTAGGTGAGTAATTATGTACGGGTCTGAAACTTCACCATGTGAAAGCTCTCCCAAAAGTAGATGAATGAGTTATTTGAGAAAAATTGGCTATCTGCAATACTTTTAAGCGATAAGCCACCTGCCAAATATGAAAGAAATGTGGAAAGAAATGTGGACTGTAGGTCGCTAACAAGCAATATTCCACATTTTAGACATTTTTGTCTACCACAGGCCTAATTTAAACATAAACCCTACCAAAAAGATAGGGTGGCGAGTCCTCTAGCATACCAAGCTGCCAAATATGAAAGAAATGTGGACTGTAGGTCGCTAACAAGCAATATTCCACATTTTAGACATTTTTGTCTACCACAGGCCTAATTTAGACATAAAGCCTACTAAAAAGATAGGGTGGCGAGTCCTCTAGCATACCAAGCCACCTGCCAAATATGAAAGAAATCTGGAAAGAAATGTGGACTGTAGGTCGCTAACAAGCAATATTCCACATTTTAGACATTTTTGTCTACCACAGGCCTAATTTAGACATAAAGCCTACTAAAAAGATAGGGTGGCGAGTCCTCCACCATATCAAGCCACCTGCCAAATATGAAAGAAATCTGGAAAGAAATGTGGACTGTAGGTCGCTAACAAGCAATATTCCACATTTTAGACATTTTTGTCTACCACAGGCCTAATTTAGACATAAAGCCTACCAAAAAGATAGGGTGGCGAGTCCTCCACCATATCAAGCCACCTGCCAAATATGAAAGAAATCTGGAAAGAAATGTGGACTGTAGGTCGCTAACAAGCAATATTCCACATTTTAGACATTTTTGTCTACCACAGGCCTAATTTAGACATAAAGCCTACCAAAAAGATAGGGTGGCGAGTCCTCCACCATATCAAGCCACCTGCCAAATATGAAAGAAATCTGAAAAGAAATGTGGACTGTAGGTCGCTAACAAGAAATCTCTGCGGACGCAGACGACGACGATGATGAATCCATAGTATCCCCGCTTCACGCCGGGGATACAATAATTGATATGCAGCTGGCTTTCTGGAAGGGACCAGGTTCCCTTTGCTGTATGTTTGTTTAAGTGAGCGCATCACCCTTCTTTTGATGCATCTGTAAAGACTTGCAGAGCATTGTTTAATTGGTGTGATGGTTGACCTTGAAGCACATTATCTTCTTCCAGCCACCATTTTAGATGGGGGTGCAGAGACTTGGGGATAGGGATCACCTTTCTAGTGAATATGGTTTCCAGTTCTGTTTGAGCTGCCACCGAATGGGTCTCATATGAAGAACGCCAAAGTGGACCTGTTTCTCTGTGGCTGTTAGCAGACCTATCAAGGACATGAACTACCAGACTGGACAGGCTGCGCGAGAGACTAGTTTCAGTATTCCCTGTTGAAGAGTCTGCCACCGGTCCAATGTGGGTTGGACCTGGCCACATCTGAGGTCGAACTGGTCACCTATGAAGTTGAAGACCTGTTTGGGGCCCAGCTCTGATTTCTCCAAGTTCACTATCCAACCTTATGAGGTTGGTGGGTCCTTATACCCTTGTGTAAGGCCATCAGATTCACTTCCTTGGTCAGTACCGTAACATCCACGGGTGCTGTGGACAGACCAGTTGTTGGGTTTGGTACCAAGGAAAACTGGCTGAGGAAGCCTAAGAGTTCTGAAGTCTGACCAGTGCTACTGCATACCTTGAAAGTCATGTCTCAATCAGGTACCTGTTCCTGAGAGGATGTACATGGCCATTTATGCAGGTCGGTGATCTGGTCAATTTGGTCGGATCCAGAAGGGTAGGGTGTAACCTTCCATGAGGATTCTTCTCACCTTTAGACCAGCCGTTAGGGCTTCCCCCATCTCCCAAAGCTGGTGTAATCTGGCCCGTATAAGCAGATTTGGAGAAGCCACTGGGATATTGGTGAGTTTGGATACTGTTTTACATTGTCTATGCTCTCGGTCAGTTGTATCCCACATACTGGGTTGCAAAGTAATTGTCATTTTTAAACAAGAATTCAGAAGAATTGTGCTGTGTCACCAGCTTTGGTTAAAGACTAAGACTGAAGCGGATGAAATTCAAAAGGACAAAAATTGTGCTGGACCTAAATAGTTGGCTGACTGGCAGTATTTTTGCAGATCCACTTAATCTTTGAGAAGTACCGAGCCATGGTGAGGCTCTAACTTGTTGACAAATATAACCTAGATCCAATGTAAGGATATAACAAATGGACACAGGTAGACAGAGAGGCAAACACATGAAGTTATCACTATGGCAAGGTCAAATGTCAGATCAAAGTCACACCATGATGCTGCACACCTACAACCCCTAACCAATGTCCACACCAAATATCAACTTCCGACACCTTTCGGTTTCCAAGATATAGCCCGGACAAATTTTTTTTAGTTCAAGGTCACTATGGCAAGGTCAAAGGTCAAATGAAGGTCACACCATGATATTGCACACCTGCAACCCCTAACCAAAATCCCTACCAAATATCAACTTCCTATACCTTACAGTTTCTGAGATACAGCCTAGACAAACTTTTTCCCACCGCCCGCCCGCCCATATGGATACCGTGGGTGAAAACAATACTCTGACAGCCCTAAGGGCTGTGTGGTAAAAATACTGCAAAGGCAATAGTTTTCAAGTTACAACTGATTTACCCAACAATGATAACCTAAAAGTAGCTATTGCTCAGTATGCCATGTCCACAACATTGCAAAAGATCCCTACACGTCTGCAATTTTAATATGTTATAGCTGACCCAAAAATACCTGAATAACATATTAAAAGAAAATATTGCAACTGCAATGAGCTACAGATCTTCAATTTTATTGTTATAGCTGACCAAAGAGTAGATAAATAACATATATAAACTAAATTCTCTAAATGCAATAGTTTTCAAGTTACAAGTGATTTACTCAACAGTGATAACCTGAAAGTTGCTATAGCAACTACTCAGCTATAAAATGAGCTACATGTCTGCAATTTTACTATGTTATAGCTCACCCAAAAGTAGATGAATAACATATGAAAAGAAAATACTGTAACTGCAATAGTTTCAAGTTACAACTGATTTACTCAACAATAGTGCTGTCGCGACACTCGCTACTTCCGATACTATCGTTTGCTAGGTCAATTATGAGCGATAATCGGATGCGTTTTTTCAAATTCGATTGCAAAGATATCAGCATATTTATATAATAAAGATAGAATATCTTTTAAAAGTGAAGGGTTATTCAGCATTTTGAAATATATTTTCGGCCTTTTGACAACACAGTCCGTACAAATCTAGTCACATGACCTATCTGGAAAGCATTAAACCATTGCTCGAATGTAGTTTCGGAATTGCATCCTTATTTTTTTCACACTTGGTAAGTCAATTTAATTGACGTAAAGTTTTCAAATAATCTTTAAAAACACTGAAGCTCTATTTATTTGAGGCGTACATGATATTATAATGCCATTATGCAGCACTTTATAAAGTCGGAATTAGATAATTGTTTTAATATACTGACGGTTTTCAAAGTGTTCCTACGTTTGATAATGCATAAACAACCGAAATAGAAGGACAAATATGACCCTAAAATGATGTATTCGGGTGAGAAACAATATATTATTTTACATTTTAATTAAATAGTTTCGTTTTGAGGTGAGTTTACGAAGTCGACATATGTCAGTACTCAGTCGGCCAACGTGGGCGATATTCGATGTTAATTTGCACCAGCGAGTGACAGCACTACTTAACAACAGGGCTGCGAACGAGTACTCGAGCCTCGGTGTACGAGGCGGTCTTGGCGTACTCGAGTCCATTTTAAAAACTCGGTTACTCGCGAGGTATTGTATTATCGCCCACGTAATCAAACGCTTGTGTAAAATATGCTACATTTCAGCATTTCCGTCACATAATATCAATTAAAGTTCTTATTTTCACTTGAAAACATACAATTTACTCCATATTCTATAATATATGGTCAAATAGAAGACGTTTTTCTTCAAAAGTTTCGTTTCCAGAACCGACTATTTATTTACAGAAGACTTCTAATGGTAGATACTAAATCTCACGGTTACTCGAATTCGGGCCGGTTGTCAGAGGGCGAGTACTCGATGCCGTTTTTCAGCTCTCGTCACAAAAAAAAACAACACCTGCATTGCCTTCAAAGGCCATGGGGTAAAAACTGCATCACACACACATACACAAGGAACATTTCCTAATCTCTACTTACAGAAGCATCAAAATGGTTGTTTCCTTCTTCTACATTCAACCTTGTCGCATCATTTAACATTGCTCGAATATCAATGATCTGTCCACCCTGAAAATGAAACAAGGAGAATATTCAATATGGTTGAATTATGCCAGATTAATGTCATATCCTGTAATGCTGACGAATATGGCAGTGGGAAGGTGATATCTTATGATCCACATCTAGAGAGCTTCTGGAGGATGTGCTTGTGTATTTACAAAGAAAAAAGAGGCTCCTACATCATTCTGGGATCTTTTGATAATAAACCATTAGAAAACCTTCACGTCACCTTTTATTGAGGTGAAGCCAGGTGCCCCTTGCTGGTTTGCTTTTATGACCTTCTTTCCTTAAAAAAAAACTACCACACCTCAACAAGCATTCAGTGTGGCCAAGTAATTCAGCTACATATCTCAATTTTGAAGGGTGTCCAGTACAGCAATGGCAATCAAAAAGCACTTCTAGTAGAACACACAAAGTATGTCATTGTATCCTAAAGATCAGTTGTGAGGAAGTAACAAACGAAAACATGAGACCTTATAAGTCAATGGGCAAAAGAATTACCCGCAGAGGTGGAATATTTTTGACGGACAACCAGAAGCATCATGACTGAGTTTTCCGGACTTCAAAAGTGTTCATTAATTGTATGGTCTTTACATAATTGGATTCTTTAACTTACAAATAGGTTGGTCGGCTGGCTCACACACAACAATGGAAAGGGGTTTTAAGGGCAAATTATTGCAGCTTCAGCCATTTTTAAACACTAGGGCTTTGCCGAGTGCTGAGTGCTGGGGTACTTGAAAATGGGCTGGCTTTGCTGAAAATCTGAGTGCAAACTAACAAAATAGGTAGCTGTTACCTGTAAAAATACTGCATATTTTCATAAATAACATGGGTGAAACTCAATATTCAACCAGATAAGTATACCTGTTATTAGTTTTTCACATAATTTTCCTTATCTTCACAGACATTTATCTTTTTATTTTTGAAAAATATGTTTACATCGTCCGCCATATTTGCTTCATTCACACTTCCAGTTGGTTACTATTAAAATGTTTGCAGTTACAGAGCAATGGATAGCCAGCCATATTTTTCTTAGTTACACAGTTACAGAGCAATGGATAGCCAGCCATATTTTTCTTAGTTACACAGTTACAGAGCAATGGATAGCCAGTCATATTTTTCTCGAAGTCACATCCTTAATAAACACCCAGTTTTCCCAATTCAGCACATCTGTCTGTCCAATGCAGACAGTCATTGTTAGTCCAACAGGTTTTTGATGCTACTTTGGTCTAACCCTGGCCCAACAGAGGTCAAATCTTGAAATATTCAGCCTTTAACAGTTGTGAGGAAGCCACTGATTGCCCATCAGTGGCAAAAAATCTATCAAGTGTGACCGATAGCCAATGTTATTCATTCTTATTGTTAATTTTAAAGGATTTCCTATGAAGTTATAAACATTAATTAAAATCATTCATTTAAAGTCATTTGTACATTTGTTTAAACTGAATGTAAAATATATGTTAATGATGCAAACATAGGTGCTTCCTCCAGTGAAGATGATGATGTAGAGGAACACCCGAGTCAACAGTGCATCCAAACAAGCCAGATACCCATTCATCTTTAAGGCTATCCATATGCAAAAAAAGTCTTCCTCTGCCTTAATTTTATTCACAATTTTTTCAGGATTATATAGACATTCCTGTCAAGGGCTTTATATACACATAAAATGGCCAAAACAAAAACAAAATGTTCTATGACAGATTCATTGACAGATATATAAAACAGTGTCCTAATAAGCTTTAAAAAGTGCTAAAGTTTAGAACAGAAAAAGGAAATACCATGTTGTTGAAAATTTCCTCGTACAGAAATCATCATCACAGAAGCACATTGGGAAATTTATGCCCCTGTTCCACCAAAGGACTAAGTCCCGATCCTGTCCGCGACCCTTAATCGTGGACAATCGGTGAAAAAAAGGTAAAATGGGCAGGAATACTAAATCGGTATTAAAGCCTGGGATTAAGTTCAGATCGGCCTCAGGAAGCCCGAGGAGGCCCCACACAGTCCCCGACTGTTCTGCGACTAAGAACCGATTAAGCCATTTTTCTGGTCGGTTTGAACCACGATCTTGTCGTAGACATACTGACTGGGTCCCAGGACGCCTCAGGCCTCCTGGGAGTAAGCCCCGACTAACCCCCGATTAAGTCCCGGCTTCCTCAGGCGTCCTGAGGCCTCCTCAGTGTTCCCCAGACAAAGATGGCCGATTCTTGTTTTGCAAAAAAAACGGATTTTCTGGGTATATATATAAATTCTGGGATGTAATTATCATTACTTTTCTAGGAACACAGCAGGATGCCACCTCTCAATGGAAGACAGCTTCAGCAACAATTTAGGGCTTTTTTAGTTTTTATTCAGTTACATATAATGATGTATTTGCTATTTCTACGTCGACCACAGCAACCACCAGCAGCAGCAGCACCTCCACCACCACCACCAGCCAGACAGAGACCTAGAAGAAGGCACAACATGTGGGTCAGGCCATGGGTACTACAGAGAGGGGAGAGGGGGGCCTACCACAACATTATGGCTGAACTGTATGCCACAGACATTCCACGATTCACCAATTTCATGAGGATGACCCCAGAATTCTTTGAAATGATAAAGACCAGACTGGAACCACGTCAGAATATCAAGGGGCAGGAGAGTTGTTGAGAACGCTTTTGGCATCCTGGTCTCAAGATTCAGTGATGATGACCACTATTGAACTACCCCCAGAAACAGTGAGGGATGTGGTCTTGACCTGTGTGGTTCTGCACAACATACTGAGAAGCCAGTATCAAGGTTAACATGGTGGTCAACAGCCTGGTGATGATGATGATGATGATGATGATGATGTGCCTGGTGATGGTCGCTTGATTGGTGGTGCTGCTGATGGTGGTCGCGACAGAAACCCTGCCAGAGAAGCCAAAAGACTGAGGGATTACCTCAAGGACTACTTCAATAATGAGGGAGCAGTGGCCTGGCAAGATGGCAGAATATAACTGCTACTGCAGTAATCAGTCCTTTTCAGGACTACCAAATATTCCAAAAACAATTAATCAGCTGTGCTTGTTCCAAATAACCCAACCATTTCCAAACATAAGTCACCCAACCAACAAACAGACAAACCCAATGCCCAACATAAGTCACCCAACCAACAAACAGACAAACCCAATGCCAAACATAAGTCCCACAAATAACAGATAAACCCAATGCCAAACGTAAGTCCCCCAACCAAGAAACAGACAAACCCAATGCCCAACATAACTTGCTAAATGGAATAAATATTGCAGACATTTTGAACGCTACACCCTATTTTGAGTTAAATTTTTCTTGTCTTCTGGAAAAATAACTAAAACTAAAAATTTTTCCTTCACTGCAAATCTCAAACCAAGACCACTGCCGCAGTGTGTATCTCCCGCCGAGCATTAAAGGTGAGGAAATGCCTTTTCCGAGATATTCACAATTTTTCATTTTCCGCTAAAATCCAAGATGACATTTTTCCCCTAGGCACAGAATACTGTTGTACTACCCTGTGGGTCAAAAATTCTGTTACCATTTCGAAGATATTTTCAATGTTTATTTTCTGCTAAAATCCAAGATAGCCGCCAAAAGTGGCGAAAATTGAAATTTTTCCCTTTTGCATAGTATACTCATGTACTACCCTGCGGGTCAATTTATTTATTTGGGGTTTTACGTCGCTTTCAACACTGTACAGGTCATATCACGACGGGTAGTTGGAAGGGCAGAGGAAACCAGTACATACAGTTCGTTAGGGTTCTGTACTGTAAACTGCCGACCAACGGCAAGCAACTACCAACTTTCCCACTTGAGGCCGTGCTGGGGATTGAACCCCGGCCTCAGAGGTGGGAGGCGAGAGAGTTACCCTATGGGTCAAAAATTCACTCGAAATCGCTCTATCTCTTACGGTTTTCGAGATATTAAGACTTTTTCATTTTCCGCAAAAATCAAAGTAGCTATTACTCAGTTAGCTATGGACCTACAAGTCTCAAAATCTGCCATTACACAATACATCAAAAAGTAGGTGAACAACATATTTGACAAAAATCCTTTAAATTTGAAAATTTTAATTACTTAAATGTAGCTTTTATAAGCTACAAGCTTACCATGTGGGACTGATTGCTGTTCTCGGATGGCCGCAAGGCATCATGGCCAACGTCAAAGAAAAATAGACATTTATAGTTGGCCGTAGCCTCTGGTTGTCGTCTCACATTCAGGCACCCTGAAATGTGTCTGGCTTTCAATGTTATGTGATAGTGATGGCACCAGGTCATAATCTTCCACAGGAGAGCACACATCTCTGCTAAGTGAGTTCCTCCTTGTTTGTTTATGTAGGCTACCACTGTTGAGTTGTCCATTGCAACTAACACTGTTTGGCTCTGGTACTGGTCCTTGAAGTTTCGAAGGGCCAGTGAGACCGCCTTCAATTCTAGGACGTTTATGTGTAGCCTTTTTTCCCGATCTGACCACAGGCCCTTTGTAGAATTTTAATCTAAGTGAGCGCCCCAACCTTCATTTGAGGCGTCTATAAAGAGTTGGATACTGTGGTCTTTGCGATGAAGGTCTGTACCTTTCATCACGTTTGAGGAGTTTGCCACCAGTCTAAGTGGGCTGCAATGGCTTCTGTCCAAGGAAGGAGGCTGTCCAGCGACTGAGGATATCTCCAGTGCTCCTTGAGATGAAACTGAAAGGGTCTCATGTGAAGGCGTCCCTCCGGGACCATTTTCTCCGTTGAGGCAAGCAACCCAATTAGCGACATCAAACATCTTGCAGTCAAAACATGTTTTGACTTGAGTCTTAGGATCAAATCCTGAAGTTTGAGCCATCTCTCTTGAGTGGGTTTTACAAGGGCTGAATCTAGATGGTATTCATAGCCCACGAACGAAAACACCCGAGTAGGTTTCAGTTCTGATTTTTTTTTTTTTTTTGATTTATTATCCAACCCAAGGACTGGGTTAGGTCTACCACCGCCTGAGTGTTCACTTGGGCTTCCTCCTGAGACTGGGACCTGATCAGCCAGTCATCCAGGTATTGGTGAAGTCTGAGTCCTCTGGAGAGGGCCATTAGTTTCACTTCCTTTACAATCATTGTAAAGACCTGGGGGGCTGTGGCTAGTCCGAATGGGAGGGAGGTGAACTGGAACACCTGTGACTTGTAGCAAAACCTTAGGTATTTCCTTGAGTTTGGATGGATGGGGATGTGTAGGTAAGCGTCCGACAGATCTATCGACGATACCCATTCCCCTGGAATCAGGGAGGTCCTGAAGGACTCTGGAGTTTCCATTTTGAACTTTTCTACGTGTAGAAAAGTGTTGAGCCTGCTTAGGTCTATGACTGGCCTCCACCTTTGGTGAGGCTTGGGTACTAGGAACAGGCGACTGTAAAACCCGAGAGATTTTACATTTTGCACCCTTTCTATTGCGTTCTTTGACAGAAGAGACTGGATACAAGTGGCCAGGGCTTGGTCTTTGGAAGGGCCTTGTATTCTGACTGGATCAGAGGGAATCTGACCAGACTTGGATTTGAAGAGAATGACAGGATTTGTTTGCCAGTCTTTTCTGAAGAACGGAGGCGACCTCCTACTGGTGGACTGAGGGAGGCTTTGGAGGAGTCATGGGGGGGAGGGGGGGAAGGGTTTTCATGCCCTCGTCCCCTGGAGTGGGGTCGAAAACGACCTTGGAGCCTCTGCTACTCGATTTCCCCCTACCTGGGGAAAACGATGGATACTGCTTGGAATGGAATGACCCCCATTCGGGTGGTTCCTGTAGGAGCCTCTAGATTGTGGGGAATTGGAAAGGGTTGATTAATAGGGCCTAAACCCTAAGTGTTATTACAGGTGCCTTGATGAGGGACTCCTGTCCCTCCTAAAGTAGTTGTGAATGGGGAACTTTAAGATCTAAAGATCCGTATCTCACCTGAATTCACCATACCCCTTCTGACTACTTATACGCACCATGAAATTGAGTTTGACCTGTCTGGTAGTAGCCTTGTTACTGTCTTAACAGATATCCAAAACCAGGTTGTATTCAGAAGAACCTAGTGAAGAGCAGCCTGAAGCTCAACTCTTGATGACCAGAAGGGGGAGGGGGGCTTACTCAAGAGGCCCCTAGGGAGATACAGATTTGAAAACTTGTAATTGTCTTCAAAAACAAGATTGTTCCATTTTAAGGGAAATTAACAGTCTAAGTTCCTGTTGGCCTGGTAAATCATTCAGAGTCCAGACTGTGGAGGATCTAGGCATAAATTCCCTGGGGACAGGGGGTTCAAAACTGTCTAAGTTTCAATGTCCTCAGAAAATGGTTAGGGTGAAGTCAGGCAACCTACTTCCCTAAAAATACAGTCAGGAATGAATGGCTTGGGGACTTGGACTTGTACCGAAGCCTCCAATAAGGGATGTTACTGCCAGGCTTGTGAACTATTAGTCCAACTGTGTGTTAGGATTGTTGAGTTCTGATCTGGAAACATCATCCGAACATCAGATTTAAGATCCTATCATCCGAGGATCAGATCTAAATACAATCATCCGAGCATCGGATTTGTAGATTAATCATCCAATGATTGGAACTTAGTGTAATCATCCGATCATCCGAGAATAGGATGGTAGCAGACATCCGATCATCGGATCTTAGATCTGAGCATCGGGTCTAGATGCAATGAAAATCCGAGTATCAAATCATACTCGGGAGGATAGTGGTTTACTGCATCTGATTCTCGGGTGCATTAAAAAACTCGGATGAGTTAAGATCGGATCTGGCTTCAAATTCAAGCAGGGATCTGATCCACCCTGGATAGAAAGAAGTTGGACATTATTATTTCCATGTAAGCTTTCCTTAAACGATTCTTTGAAAAGAACTACACAACTGGATTTACGTATGTAAATCAAGAGTGACACAAGGTCATCTGATCCCACCCGCCTCACTGCAGGTAGGGCTAGTTGTGAGATAAGGAAAGCAATAATTACACAGATTTTATTAAATAACATAGAATCTAAAAAGCAAGTATAATATATCTTATATTATAAAATTAGATGAATTAAAATAATAATGTCAAACCAAGGTTACCTTAGTTTGAAGAAAACACGTAGTCTAGACGATTTGAGGGAAGATTCTATTCCTGTTTATTTAAGTATTAACATTTTAAATGGTCAATAATACAGGAAAGAAGGGATAAAATATTTTATTTCATTTTATTTATTTTATTTAATTGGTAAACGTACTGTAAGAAACACGCGTCTCTCAGCACATGCTGTCTAGACATGACGTCATCACAGGGGTTTCCCCGAGGATTCCCCAAGTTAGTTTCGTGCTTTATATCATATTTTAACCCTTAAAATGGACAAATACTGTTGAAGAACAGGGATAAACCATGAACAAATTTATCTTATTTGATTCCAACAGGCATATATTCCTGTATATAAACTACCAACATGAGACGTGTTAGTTGCGAGTAATTGTGTTTCCGATGATTTCACTCGACAAGGACTCATTTGGGTTAAATTTATATATTTTTAAACCCTAAAATGGTCCAATAATGAAGCAGATAGGGGTTAAATATTTTATTTTATTTTACTGACAGGCATATATATATATCCTGTATTAGAAACCACATAAACGAGTCGTAGTTTCTTTATAACGTGAACCCGGAAGTGGACTTCAGTTGTAAAATATGCTAAAAATACTTATCTGAACTATGAAAGGTAACCAAATTATGATTCTATGTAATAAAACAAAGAAACCGATGTAGTTTCCATATCCAACGACAAGTATATCCTTGTAAAAATGAAATAACTTTCCTTCTAAAATAAATCATTGCTAAATCACGCGGCCAACGAGAAAAGGAGACGAATGTGAGAGTGTACCGCGAGACGACAACCAGAGGCTACGGCCAACTATAAATGTCTATTTTTCTTAGACATTGGCCATGATGCCTTGCGGCCATCCGAGAACAGCAATCAGTCCCACATGGTAAGCTATTGTAGCGCAATAAAATCAACAGTTTTGCTGTGATAAGCGATTTACTCAATGGAAAACCATGAAAGTAGCTATTACTCAGTTAGCTATGGACCTACAGCTCTGAAACTTTGCCATGACACAGAACATTAAAAAGTACATGAACAACATATTTGACAAAAATCCTGTAAATTTAATAGTTTTGCTGTAATAAGTGATTTACTCAATGGAGAACCATCAAAGTAGCTATTACTCAGTTACTTATGGACTTACAGGTCTCAAAATTTGCCATTACACAGTACATAAAAAAGTAGCTAAACAACATATCTGAGAAAAATCCTTTAAATTCAACAGTTTTGCTGTTATAAGTGATTTACTCAATGAAGAACCATTAAAGTAGCTATTACTCGGTTATCTATGGACCTACAGCTCTCAAAATTTGCCATTTCACAGTACATCAAAAAGTAGGTGAAGAACATATTTGACAAAAATCCTCTAAATTCAACAGTTTTGCTGTTAAAGGTGATTTACTCAATGGAAACCCTCAAAGTAGCTATTACTCAGGTAGCTATGGAGATACAGCTGTGAAAATTTCCCATGACACAGTACATCAAATAGTAAGTAAACAACATATTTGACAATAATTCTCTAAATTTAATAGTTTTGGAGTTATAAGTGATTTACTCATTGTTGAAATTCAAAGTAGCCATTACTCAGTTAGCTATGGAGATACAGCTCTGAAACTTTTCCACGACACAGAACATTAAAAAGTAACTGGTTAACATATTTGACAATAATTCCCTAAATTCAATAGTTTTGGAGGTATAAGTGATTTATTCAATGTTGAAATTAAGAAATTTCAAAGTAGCTATTACTCAGTTAGGTATGGACTTACAGCTCTGAAAATTCACCACGACACAGTACATCAAAAAGTAGATAAACAACATATTTGACAAAAATCCTCTATATTCAATAGTTTTTTGCGTTATAAGTGACTTGCTGAATGGTCAAATGTTAAACTTAGTGTGGCTATTACTCAGCTAGCTATGGTGCTACACCTTGGAAACTTCACCATGATATAGTACATGAAGGAGTTGTTCAACAACATATTTGAGACCAATATTGTACATAACAGTTACAAAGATAAAAGCAACTTACTCATTTTGGTCATTGTTAAAAACAGAAAATAGCTATTACTCACTTAGCTATCAAGATAGACCCCTAAAAATGGTACCATCTTGTAGGCATGGAGAAAGTAGCTGAACAACATATTTTACAGAAATGCTCTAAATGCAGTCGTTTTGGAGTTATGAGCACTTTACTGAAAGTAGCCACCATTGCTATTACTCACTTAGCTATGGACCTAGGTCTGAAAAAACAGCATCAAATGAAAAGACATAAGCAATAAGGTCATAAAACATTGAAAAGGCCAAGGAGAAACTGGTGAGGATACCTGCAACACTTTTCTTTGGACAGACCTTTAGGCCTTACATTCTGCTATTTGCAGAGATTTGGCATTTTGGCCATGTTGTTTTTCAAAATAGGCCCAAAATCAATACCAAGCAGGCTATTTTTAGGCTGTATAAAAGTGCAACTACACACTTATGGCAGCCATCTAAATCAACGAAAAAAAAACCCATGGCAGAACACCTGGAAAAAAAACCCATGGCAGCCATCTTGTTAACACCCGTGGCGGCCATCTTGTTTTTCTGAATCAGCCGAAAAAGATTCCCAGGCAAGTTTTTCCAATGATGAATTTATCCTGCAAATTTGGAAGCTCTAGCTGTAATATTTTAAGAGATAGAAAGGCTTTTGTAAAAACGTGACGAACGGACGCACGCATGCACGGACGGACGGACACACGGACAGATTCAAGAAAATTTAGAAAATTTAGAAAATATATAACCACCCAAGTGGTTCTCTTTTAGAGTATGGTTTATCTGTCTGTTGGTTGTGGGGAGTTATTTTTGCAAATTTGTCAGTCCGTAGGTTGGGGGTTATGTTTAGTATTGGGTTTGTCTGTTTGTTGGTTGGTGGCTATGTGATAGCATAATATCTTTAACTCTAGGGATGGTGTCAGTGTTGGACTTTTTTTATTACAGATTTAAACCAATCCCATGGATTTTAAGCTACAAATGGGCAGATTATTGGCCATATTTGGAGTTCATTTATCTAATTTTGTTCTATGTGGCCTTCTGTTGTTATGTGTATTACCATGGGTTATTTGTTTCATGTCTGGGGTGGTGTGGGTGTTGTTTTTTTGTTTTTTTTGTGTTGTGATAAGTATTTGTACTGAACTGTTATGATTTGGGAGGGGAATTTGAACAACTCATAGCTATTAATTGTTTTTGGAATATTTGGGCGGCCCTGAAAAGGGTCTATGAGGGGTCAGAGACCCACCCTGACTGGCTGGCTACTGAGGAGGCTGCTGCTGTTGAGGCGGTGCTGTGGTGGTGATGGTGTAGAGCTGCTGCTGTTGCTGCTGAGGCTGCTCAATGATCTCTGTTGTTGTTAGATCTGGTAGCTGGCTTTGTATTCCACTTAGGTTGTGTCTACTGCCCTCGTCCTGTGCTGTGACCACTGATGGAGGGTTTCCAAAGCCAATGGGGCTGGGTGTGTGGTAGACCTGACTGCTGGAACTGCTGCCTGCTGCTGCCTGGGTGGAACTAGACGCCTGTTGAGTGGTTGTTGGCAGTATCCCGACCCTCTGTGACTCTTTGATAATAGTGGCTGATCTCTTGGGTAGTACTTAACGTCTATGAGTGTTCTTTACTGCTTCAATGTCTCTAAAAATCCTGCCCTTGAGGTCCTCAAACTCCTCTTAGGTCATCTTTTCAGCCTCTGATGCCACGTAGTCAAAGAAGGGCTGCCTGTCTGACTTCTGCTGCAGGAAACCTGAGATCAGTGTCCTCATCTGGTCAAAGTGCTCGAGTATCTTGGAATCTGTAGAAACTGGTGTAGATGTAAGTATTGGTTGACTCCTACTCTCCCTCAGGACACTGGTCTCTAGATGTTCTGTATCAGTGGTAGATCCACGAGATTCTTCATGCCTGCTGGTGTTAGGACTGGCCTCGAACCCAGAGCTTCTGTTGGCCCCCTTGCGTCTGATGTGGGTCTTAAGGAAACCCATCTGCTGGTAGACCCAGGACTGTCTCTTGGTCATCTCCCTTGGGGCTTGGCCAGACTGTTGCTTGGAGAGCTTGCCATAACTAGTTCTCTGGGACTCAAACCACCTTCCCACATCAAAGGGCTGGAGCTTCAGTTCTCCAGAGATTTCTGCCCAGAGAGCCTCCTTCCTCTGTCTGTCATGGAAACGCCCATGCTCCTTGTCGTACAGCTCTGGGTGCTGCTTCACAAACTCTACAATGGCATGTTCTTGGCTGTCAATGAATGTAGCACAGACCCTGGCTCTCTTGGCTGCTGAGTGGCACTCTGATTCTTCCTCACACCTCTCATCTTCTTCGCAAGCTTCCTCAGTAACTTCTAAACCTTCCTCTGTATCCTCTATCCTCTCTTCTGTCCCCTCCTCTGTCCTTTCCTCTGTCCTCTCCTCCAAATCTCCACCTTCCTTCTCCCTCTCCTCTTGCCTCTCCGCCATCTTCTTCTTTCCTCTCTTTCCTCCTTTCTCTTTCCTCATAACTCCAGCAAATATCAAAAAAAAAAGTTAAAAAAAATATAAAACATGTCGCCTAACTGTGAAATTTGCCCTAAGCTCAAGTAAAATATAAAAAAACTGAAAACCCCTGGCAGAAAGTGACACATGTCTCTCAGTAGCCAACCAGTCAATAACACATAAAACGAGTGCGCGGTCGCTTATATAGTCCCAGACCCCCCCCCCCCCCGCCTCTTTTTGGTTTAAAGTGTGCGGAAAAGAGTCGGTATTTAATCGGTACTTAGTCCCAGGCTACCTGGGGCGTCCTCAAACCGTCACAGACTAAATTTGTGTGGTCCCAGGTGGCCTGAGGAGGTCAGCTTGGATCGGCTTCTCTTAGTCGGGGCTTAGTCCCAGACCCAGATTTCTTAGGCTTCCTGGGACTAATGAAACCGATTCTTTTTCACACATGAAACTTCAAAGATCTGTTATGAGTCAGGGACTGAAAACAGGCTTCCTGGGACTAAGCTAGGAACGCCTGGGACTAAGGGTCGCAGGAGGCCTGAGACAACATAGGACTGTGTAAATTTGGGTCTGAGGAGGCCTGAGGGAGCCTGAGACTGGACATTTTGTTGACGGCGGGAAATAAGAATCGGTTTGGGTAGTGACAAATATCAAACATGTTTGATTTTTCTCACGGCCCCAACCGACAACTACCGATCCATACAGAACGCCTGGAACTAAGCAAATTTTTGAAACCGACTACAAAAAACCTTAAATCGGGAAGCTTAGTCGTGTGGTGGAACACCCACATTATTGGTAAATATTAAACAGTGTGGAACAGATATTTGCAAAATGATGTAATTTTGATGTAATTTTTTGCAGAGGTATTTATCTTGAGAGGGAATAACCCTTGCTGAAGGGTCAGGTTCCTTTGTAAATAAGGAAAAACATACTTTTCACTTGGCATCATCTTCTATTACATATACATACTGGATTTACATCAGCTACTTCATAACATGTATGAGTGCTCTATGAATAGAAAATACATGTGTACATGTTTGAAAAAGATATGGTGAAATTGACTAGTGAAAAACATCTTAAAGTTATCCATTGGTAAAATATACCATTTGCACACTAAGATACAATGAGACAAACATTGCATGAAGCAATAATAAATAAATGAGACATAACCAAAAAAAAACACAAAATCTATAATTTTATGACCCTTCCAATGTACGAGTTGCTGAATTTATCTCTGATCATGCTCTTGTCCTTGCTCAGCTTGATTCAGTTAATCCTCCTTCAAATAAGGAAAAAGTGGTCACCTACAGGAGGTATCATAAAATTGACTTGGACAGTTTGTGTAAGGATTTGGGAAATTGCTCATTCGTAAGACGCCCGGGTGATAGAGTCAGTGTTCTGTGTGAACAATAGTTAGGTGACTTGAGCAGATTGCTTGATAAGCATGCACCATTGGTTACTCGAACTTCTACTAAACAAGCTACTGGTTGGCTATCTGATTCCTACCGACTGGCAAGAAACATCAGACGACAACTGGAACGAATCTGGCGTAAAGATAAATCTGCCTACAATCGATCTAGACTTCGAAAACAGATTGCTCAGTGCAATTCACTGGTCAACAAAGATAAGGCAAGTTACTTCAGAAACCTGGTCAGAGAAAATGCTAACGACTCCAAGAAGCTATGGCAGGCCTCACGTTCTGCACTACACTCTGGTCCTGAAGCAGTACTCCCTTCTCATGAATCTAAGAAAGGTCTTCCTGACAGGTTTGTCACTTTCTTCAGTGACAAAATAGCTAAAATCAGAAACTCATTTTCCTCTAGTGACTCATTCTCCCTTCCTCCTCCACCCGATGTGCCTAATTTCAGCTGCTTTAAACAAGTTTCTCAGGAGGAAATTAGAAAAATTATCATGAAGTCACCCTCTAAATCTTGTTTATTAGATCCATGGCCCACATTTCTTGTTAAGGAATGTATAGATATTTTACTGCCCTCTATTACCAGGCTTGTTAACTGCTCATTGTCAGAAGGTGTTGTACCTGATGAGTTTAAGAAGGCTATTGTAACCCCATTGATTAAAAAGTCTTCACTACCACCAAATGACTTAAAAAACTACAGGCCTGTTTCAGGGCTGGGCTTCATATCGAAACTTGTTGAACGTGTTGTTGCTTCTCAGTTGAATGATCATGTTAGTGTGAATGGACTAGAGAATGTCAGGCAGTCTGCCTATAAACTAGGTCACTCAACTGAATCTGCATTGCTTTCAATTAAGAATGATGTTCATCTGGCTTTTGCTAAAGGTGAGGCTACTGCTGTCGTTCTCTTGGATCAATCAGCAGCGTTTGATACTATTGATCATGATACGCTTCTTGACTCTCTCAGCTCCTGGTTCGGTGTCAGCGGGGTTGTCCTCGACTGGTTCAAGTCTTATCTCTCAGACCGTGTACAGTGCATTAAGATAGGGTCAATTTTATCTGATGCCAAAAAGTTATTGTATGGTGTGCCTCAAGGTTCTGTTCTGGGGCCAATCCTTTTTTCACTCTATACCACTCCGCTGAGTAAAGTCATACAGAATCATCCTGGTATTAGTTTCCAGTTCTATGCTGATGACACACAATTGTATGTGCATCTCACACATAAAAATGCTGCCTCGGCCCTTGATAAACTGTCACGCTGCCTTGAAGACGTTAAGAGATGGCTCTCTACAAATAAGCTTAAGCTAAATCCTGATAAGACCGAATTCATTGTGTTTGGCTCTAAGTCTCAGCGTGAAAAACTTAATCACTCCTTCCCAGTCAATATACTCGGTAATCTTATATCACCAGTAGAGACCTTGGTGTCTGGTTTGATTCAGATTTCTCATTCTCTTGCAATGTTATGAAAGTCTGCGAGGCTTGTTTTGCTAGTGTCCGTGATCTTAAGCGACTCCGAGGACATCTGACACATGAAGCTGCCCTCATGGCTGCCAATGCTCTGGTCGGAAGTCATCTTGATTACTGTAACTCTCTGTTCAGAGGTCTCTCAGCTCTGGATCTGCGCAAACTTCAATGTGTTCAGAACAATCTTGCCAGAATTGTTGCCAACACCACCAAGTATTCACACATCACTCCAGTTAGAAAAGCACTACATTGGTTGCCGATTAAGTACCGTTCTCTCGTTAAGACTGCCATGCTTGTTTATAAGTTCCTACACAGTGGTAGCCCCAAATACTTTGAACCCTCTCTCATACCCAGACATAGTGCATATAACACTCGTCGAAGTCAATCTGATGGCATGTTTCTTGAGGTTCCCCACTTTGCTTCAGTTTTTAAGTCTCGAAAGCATTTTGGACTCAGTTTTGCGTATGACGCACCTATGATTTGGAATGACCTTCCTGACGAGGTCCGTTCTGCAAACTCACTTGCCTCCTTCAGGTCAAAGCTGAAGTCATACCTCTTTGGAAAAGCATATCCACCCTAAATTTCCAATATCCTCCTCCTTTCTCTGCGGTGCTGACCCCTGCAATGTCTCTGGTTTATGAATATTGAACAATGTTTTTTGTGTGATGCGCCTTAGAGTCTGTCTTTATGACAGAGATTAAGCGCTATAAAAGTCCAATTAGAATTAGAATTAGGACAAGCCTTGAATACCAGTTACAACCACATGCCAAATTTGAATAAATCTGTCAACTCACTTTCGAGATACTGTGTGGAAACAGAAAAACTTAAAATCAATATAACTATGTTACTAGTGAGAGTTTAAGGTCACCTTAAAACAGGACACACCTTGAGTACGAGTTACATCCACATGCCAAATATGAATTTAATCCATCATGCCATTTTTGAGATACTGTCTGGAAAGGAAGTGTGACAACGACACTCACAATGTGTTATTACTGGGAGCTTAAGGTCACCTTAATGCGTGGTACTTATCTATGGCCAGTTACATATACATGCAAAATTTGAATGAAATTTCTTACGTTATCTTCTGTATACTCTACAGTAAAATAAAAAACTTAAACTCAACATACTCCTTTTATACATAGGACTTTAAGGTCACCTTAAAATAATACACACCGTGAATACCAGATACATCTACATGCCAAATTTTAATTTAATCCATCATGTCATTTTTGAGATACTGCCTGGAAAGGAAGTGTGACGATGACACTGACAATGTGCTATTACTAGGAGTTTAAGGTCATCTTAATGTATGGCACTTATCTATGGCCAGTTATATATACATGCAAAATTTGAATGAAATTTCTTACATTATCTTCAGTATACTCTACAGTAAAATAAAAAACTTAAACTCACCATAATTCTTTTATACATAGGAGCTTAAGGTCACCTTAAAATAATACACACCGTGAATACCAGATACATCTATATGCCAAATTTGAATTTAATCTATCATGTCATTTTTGGGATACTGCCTGGAAAAGAAGTGTGACAACGACACTGACAATGTGCTATTACTGGGAGTTTAAGGTCATCTTAATGTATTGCACTTACCAATTTAATCTATCATGTCATTTTTGGGATACTGCCTGGAAAGGAAGTGTGACAACGACACTGACAATGTGTTATTACTGGGAGTTTAAGGTCATCTTAATGTATTGCACTTATCTATGGCCAGTTACATATACATGCAAAATTTGAATGAAATTTCTCAAGTTATCTTCAGCATACTCTATTAAAAAATAAAAAAAACTTAAACTGAACATAATTCTTTTATACATGCGAGTTTATGGTCACCTTAAAATAGGACACACTTTGAATACCAGTTACAACCACGTGCTAAATTTGAATTGAATCCATCAACCCACTTTTGAGATACTGTCTGGAAACGGAAAAACTTAAAATCAATATAAGTATGTTACTAGTGGGAGTTTAAGATCACCTTAAAACAGGGCACACCTTGAGTACGAGTTACATCCACATGCCAAATTTGAATTTAATCCATTATGCCATTTTTGAGATACTGTGTGGAAAGGAAGTGTGACGATGACACTAACAATGTATTATTACTGGGAGTTTAAGGTCACCTTAATGTATGCACTTGTCTATGGCCAGTTACATATACATGTAAAAATTTGAATGAAATTTCTCAAGTTATCTTCAGCATACTCTAATAAAAATAAAAAAACTTAAACTCAACATAATTCTTTTATACACGCGGGTTTATGGTCACCTTAAAATAGGACACACTTTGAATACCAGTTACAACGAATTTAATCCATCATGTCATTTTTGAGATACTGTCTGGAAAGGAAGTGTGACAATGACACTAACAATGTGTTATTACTGGGAGTTTAAGGTCACCTTAATGTATGGCACTTATCTATAGCCAGTTACATATACATGCAACATTTGAATGAAATTTCTTAAGTTATCTTCAGTATACTCTATTAAAAAATAAAAAGGTTAAACTCAGCATAATTCTTTTATACATAGGAGTTTAAGGTCACCTTAAAATAGGACACACCTTAAATACCAGTTACAACCACATGCCAAATTTGAATTGAATCCGTCAACCTCTTTTCGAGATACTGTCTGAAAATGGAAAAACTTAAAATCAATATTAGGATGTTACTAGTGGGAGTTTAAGGTCACCTTAAAACAGGGCACACCTTGAGTACCAGTCACATCGACATGCCAAATTTGAATTTCATCCATCATGCCATTTTTTGAGATACTGTCTGGGAAGGAAGTGTGACAACGACACTGACCATACTTGTCCTCCAACATAGCTGCTAGTGACACAAAACTAATGCAACCTTAAACTCATAAGTTTATGAACTATCAGGAATTTACTATAAACTTACAAAAGAAACTTGTTTAGTGTAGACAGATGTACATGATGAATATCAAAGAATAAAGTCTGAATTAGCACATCAAATATCTTTTAAATACCAAAAAAAATTGTCCCAACCTTAAACTTAAAGTTAGTTTGCAGCTGTGAGGGAGTTTAAGGGAATCTTTTCCTCTAGGTTTTGTTCACGGTTTGCTACATTCACAACTTGAAAGATGCTTATCTATGGCCAGTTTCTTTAGTATACTTTACGGAAAAGTAAAAAACTTAAACTCAACATATCTATGGCCAGTTACATATACATGCAAAATTTGAATGAAATTTCTCAAGTTATCTTCAGCATACTCTATTAAAAAATAAAAAAAACATAACATAATTCTTTTATACATGAGAGTTTAAGGTCACCTTAAAATAGGGCACATCTTGAAAACCAGTTACAACCACATGCCAAATTTGAATTGAATCCGTCAACCCATTTAGGACTTTTCACATTGATATACATCATGTACATATATCTCTACAAAAAATGGTCTCTTTTGTAAGGTTATAGTAAATTGCTGATATTTTAACTTATGAGTTATCAAAGCCAAATTTGAATTGAATCCGTCAACCCATTTTTGAGATACTGTACGGAAACGAAAAACCTTCAACACAATATAAGTATCTTACTACTGTGAGTTTAAGGTCACCTTAAATAGGGCACACATTGAGGAAAAGTTACATCAACATGCCAAATTGGAATTTAATTCATCAAGCTATTTTTGAGATACTGTCTGGAAAGTAAGGGTGACAACGACACTGACCATGTATGTTTTCCATCATAGCTGCTAGTGACACAAACTAATGCAACCTTAAACTCATAAGTTAAAATATCAGCAATTTACTATAACCTTACAAAAGAGACCATTTTTTGTAGAGATATATGTACATGATGTATATCAATGTGAAAAGTCCTAATTAGCATATAAAAAATCTTCCAAACACCAAAAATATTGTCCCAACCTTAAACTCAAAGTTTGTTTGCACTGCTGTATATTGTAGCGAGTTTAAGGTAATCTTTTTCTGAAGGTTCTGTTCAAGGTTTGTTACATCCACAACTAAAATATGCCTAGAATTGCACAATATTTGAAATACTGTTCAAAAATTACCAAACTTAAAGTGAATATAATTCTGTTACTACTGGGACCTTAAGGTCACCTTATTGTATGGCACTTACCTATGGCCAGTTACATATACATGCAAAAGTTCAATGAAATTTCTGAAGTTATTTTCTGTATACTCCATGGAGAAAGAAAAAACATAAACTGGACATAACTTTTTTATACGTGGGAGCTTAAGGGCACCTTAAAATAGGGCACACCTTCAAAACTAGTTACAACCACATGCCAAATTTTGAATAGAATCCATCAAGCCATTTTTGAGATACTGTCCGGAAACGAAAAAACTTAAAATGAGTTTAAGTATCTTACTAGTGGGAGTTTAAGGTCACAAAAGCACACCCTCAGGACCAGTTACATCCACATGCCAAATTTGAATTAAATCTGACAAGCCATTTTTGAGATACTGTCCGAAATACAAAGTGTGATGACAACAGACGCCGCCGACGCCACAAAATTGGATGACGAAGCAATCCCTATCTGCCACGCAGCATGAATGCTGGTGACACAAAAATTAAGACAGCTCCAGGCCTGATACTCACACAGGGGAATTTGAGGCCTAGTACATATATGCAAGATATGAGAGAAATCCCTGCAATAGTCAATGAGAAAATTGTGATAAAGTGTTGAAATTTTCACACTTAGGGTGGGGGGTACCTCACTTATAATGGCTCGAGCAAACAGACGAACAAACAGATCTGCATGCCTTGAACAATTTTTCATCCTTGATAGATAAGGTACCTTTTTAAAAAAACAGCATGTCTCTGGGCCTTGTAGTTTTGGAGGAGAAGTCATTCACGCGTACGCATACACCCACGCCGAAGAGTGACGACATCATAAATGTCAGCTGATCTGTAGCCATCAATAGTACTTAGCTGCAACATCCTGTCCCAGAAAAGATACAGCAGGTAGTCAGCTATTGACTTTATAAGTCCCCTGATTACTGTGGCACCATTTTGTAAAACTGGTCCACTTTGCTTTTTGACTGATCTGCGGAGCCTCTGTTCATGTTGTCGCTGCCTCAGAGAAGCCCTGCTCCTTGATAGCTGAGGCTCTAGGAGCCAGGTATACAGGTTTAGATTTGGCAGATATCTGACTCAACATGGTCACTAGGTCCCAAAACCAGGGCATGTTGGGCCACCCTGGAGCAATCAGAATAATTCTCCTGCAAAGGTACCCTTGTAACTTCTCCACCATTGTCCAAAGTGGCTACCGGTGTGAAGTGATAGGGGACCAGATGTTCCCAGGGCAGGCTAAGTGCATCCACTGCCCAAGCTATGGGGTCTGGAACCAGTGAGACAAATTGAGGCAATTAAACCTGGTTGCAAACAAATCTACTTGAAGCTGGTGCCACTTGGTTTGTATCAAATGGAAAGCCTCTCGAAGAAGAGACCATTCTGTCTGGATTTTTTGTCCTAGCCTAGATAGTTTGTTTGCTATCACATTCAGCCTTCCTGGAATGTGTCGGGCCTTGAGAGTAACTTGTTTACTGGAGCACCAGGTCAGGATTCTCCTTGTTTAAGTAGGCAACCACTGTGGTGTTGTCTCTAGCTATGAGTATTATTTGGTTCAAGCAGAGGTCTTGGAACTCTTTTAGGGCCAAGATGACCACCTTTAGTTCCAGGTAGTTCATGAGCAACTTGCTTTCTGGAAGGGACCAGGCTCCCCTTGCAAGTGTACTCCACTAAGTGAGCACCCCACCCTTCTTTTGATGTGGCTGTAAAGATATGCAGAGCATGTTTAAGGGGGTGTAATGGCTGGCCTTGAAACATGCTTTCTTCCTGATTTATTTATTTCGGGTTTTACATCGCTTTCAACACTGTACAGGTCATATCACGACGGGTAGTTGGAAGGGCAGAGGAAACCAGTACATACAGTTGGTCAAGGTTCTGTACTGTAAAGTGCCAACCAACGGCAAGCTACTACCAGCTTTCCCACTTAAGGTCAGGCCAGCAACTGAATCCCGATCTCAGGGTTGGGAGGTTACCACTCTGCCACTGTGGCCCCCGTTTTCTTCCTGAAGCCACCACTTTAAGTGAGTTATCTGGGGATAGGGATCACCTTTTCTAGTGATTCTGGTACCCTCCAGTTGTTTTTCAAGTGTATGGCGTCAACAGATTTTTGGTTCTCAAAATAGAGGAATATAGGAAGTTACCTAACGAAAATATAGGTTTTGAGCAAAATATAGGAGATCTAATACCCTATTTCACTCATCAATCTGATGAGAAATGCATGCTTTTTTAATATTATGGCCTCCTCCACCCCTTATGTGGCAGTTAAACATCCAAGGATACCCCACGAATATAGGCCACAGTTCCATATATGGTAACTGACATGGATCTCCCGCGGATCGAGGGTTTTTTTTTTTTTTTTTTGGGGGGGGGGGGGGGGGGGGGGGGGGGGGGGGGGAATTTTGGATAAGTGAGTGATTTACAGGCGTGCCACAGAAAACTCTACGGATGATAAGGACGCCACAAGGATGTTAGGGACACATTTTGTCACTTGCAGATCACCCGCGGATACATGTCCGTGACCACCTGCAGTACAGCGGAAACACTCCAACACACACCAGGACTACACAGGGATGCTCCAGGATGTCTCAAGGACACCCCGGATTTGTTTATGGACCGTGCAGACACTCGCAGATGTGGTTTAAGATTCAAAATTTTTGTCACAGATGTCTGCTTATTGATAAGGGAGTTTTAAGATAACATTGTAGGTGTCCCGCTGGGAGCTAGTGACCACTGGATACCTAGATCCCAATGGCTATAAATGGCTGAGGGTCAGGGCACTAGCTAGATAGACTTTTGATGCCAATATGAACACAGAAATCTTGCACAAATTCACCTCTTACTATTAGAAATGGAGAGGCAGTTATCAGTCATCATTTCAGCTATGATAGAGAGGCTGAGAAGGAGATGGGATCTGCAAGTAAGACAGCGGAGACACAGAAGATATTGATTCAGGCTATGGCTAACCCAGACAGAGCATGAAGAAAAGGGTCAGTACACCAGACTGATGCCAAGGCTCGAGTTAGATGACCCTATAGCATACCGATACTTCATCCAGGTGCCACCCGAGCTCTTTCAAGAGCTCGAGCAGAGACTCACTCCTGAGCCCCAGAGGGAACCCCTGGATGAGAGAGCCCCTGAGTTCAGGACTCAAGTTGGCTGTCACCCTCAGACATCTGGCCACTGGAGACAGCTACACCACCCTGCAGTATGCCTTCAGGGTGGCCAGTTTGACCACCAACAAGTTTGTGCCTGAGGTCTGTGACGCTATCACCAGGGCCTATCAAGATCAGGTGATGCGGTGCCCCACACTCCCAGAGGACTGGTTGCAGGTCGAGTCCCTGAGTGCCCTGAATGGAAAGTATATTCCAATCAGATGTCCACAAGGGGGAGGCAGCCTCTACCACAACTACAAGGGGTTCCACTCTATAGTAATCTTGGCCCTGGTGGATGGAAACTACAAGTTTGTTTGGGTGAAAGTGGGGGCTGCCGGATCAAACTCAGATGCTCAGATTTTCAAGCACTCTGATTTGCGGCCCAAAATAGAGGACGGCAGCATCGGCTTCCCTAAAAGTGAATCCGTGAGGACTGGTGGACCAAAGATGAACTTTTTCATCCTTGGGGACGACGCTTTCCCCCTCAAGCTCTGGCTAATGAAGCCCTACTCAAGACGCGGCATGGACTTGAAGGAGAGAGTCTTCTACTACATGATCAGCCAGAGTGGTTGAGAACGCCTTCAAGATCCTCACGTCTCGCTTTAGGATCTTCCAGAGGCTGATGCAGTAGAAGCTCCTGGTGGTGACCAGGGTGGTCATGGTCTGCCTTATACTGCACAACCTACTGAGGATCAGATACCTGCATGCTTTGCTGTGGAGCCTGGCCGTGGATCTGCTGTTGAGCTGGTGCATGCGCCTGAGTAAATGTCTGTTGCATCTGCTGCTGTGGGGCCTGCATCTGATTGTGAGACAGAGGATACTGGTGCGAGGTCAAGGCTTGGCTATACATGGCGGTCTTGGCCATACTTGTGCCGATTGTGTGTTGGTACATTTGGTGCTGCTTGTCCCTACGTTTAAATCTCATCACTAAGTTGAATGTCTCTTGTTGAAACTCGTCATACAAGTCGCTTGTTAGTTGTACCACCTCCACCTTTAGAAAGTCACAGAAGCCCAGTCTTGGGTTATCACATTTTTCATCACTAAGCTTTTTAACCACAATGTCTTTTAACTCTGTTATCCCCCTCTGTGATTCTGCAAGAGCTGATTGGAGGTTGGATTCTGCAAAGTATTTACGGAAAAACCAAGCAGTAGCATCCTTGCGGACACATCGCATCTGTATCGGATGCCATAAGGACATTAAGGACGAGCTCACAGATGAAAAATATGATCCGTAAATTACTCAAAATTTTCCATATTAATAAATAAGCGTGATCCAGTGGATGATTCTTAGATGTGTAACTGGGGTCTTATAGCCATCCTTACCTCCTTTTTATTATAACTCTTATGAAATAAACACTCAGATAAACACTGTTCAAGTGAATACTTAACTGATAAGTTGACAAATTTTCAAATTTAATAAGTAAATTAAATTTTTATAAGTTAATACCCTATCCAATGGACAATTGCTTTACCGGTCGGCACGACCGGTCCCGCCAAACGCCAGAAAAAGATGTCCTGTATATACTACCGGCAGGACCGGTCACAGAGTGTGCATTTGCTAGGTGTCGCCTCGTACTTCCTTCCTGTCTAGACAGCGTGACGTCATAGCATCTTTTTCGTTGTCTAAACATATTAAGACCCCTAGTAAGCTGATAGCGGGGCCAGATGGGTGGGCCTTGCCTGTCCATTGGATAGGGTATTAACTTATAAAAATTTAATTTACTTATTAAATTTGCAATTTTATTGCGTTAATACATCCTATCCAATGGACAATTGCTGAATAACTACCGCTTGGCAGGAGGGTAAGCTGCTAGGGACATAAATGAACTCATAACAGAACAAAACTCAGAAGGCCCATTTTAACCTAGGGTCAGATGACCCCAAGGTCGAGGTAGGCTAATGTGGGTGTTCCACCACACCACTAAGCTTCCCGATTAAGGGTTTTTGGGAGTCGGTTTCAAATATTTGCTTAGTCCCAGACGTCCTGTAAGGGTCGGTAGTTGTCGGTTGTGGCTATGAGAGAAATCAAACATGTTTGATATTTCTCACGACTCAAACCGATTCCTATTTCCCGCCGTCAACAAAATGTCCAGTCCCAGGCTTCCTCAGGCCTCCTCAGACCCAAATTTACACAATCCTATGTTGTCCCAGGCGTCCTGCGACCCTTAGTCCCAGACCTCCGTACCTTAGTCCCAGGAAGCCTGTTTGGCAGTCCCCGACTCATAACAGATCTTTGAAGTTTCATGCGTGTGAAAGGGAATCGGTTTCATTGGTCCCAGGAAGCCTCAGACCGTCTCAGGTGTCCTGGGACTAAGAAATCTGGGTCTGGGACTAAGCCCCGACTAAGAGAAGCCGACCCTAACCGATCCAAGCCGGCGTCCTCAGGCCGCCTGGGACAACACAAATTTAGTCCGCGACGGTCTGAGGATGCCCCAGGAGGCCTGGGACTAAGAACCGATTAAGAGCCGACTGTTTTCCGCGCGTCAGAAATTAAAACAAGGCAATGAGGGGGTCTGGGACTATATAAGCGACCGCGCACACATTCTCGTTGTTACTGACTGTTTGGCTACTGAGAGACGCGTGTCACTGTTTTGTAGGGGTTTTTAGTTTTTTAAATATCATATAATACTTGAGCTTAAGGCAAATTTTACAGTTAGGAGACACATTTTACTTTTTCACTTTTTTTTATTGCTATTGACTGGAGTTATGAGGAAAGAGAAAGGAGGGAAGAGAGGAAAGAAGAAGATGGATGAGAGGCAAGAGGAGAGGGAGAAGGAAAGTGGAGAGGTGGATGAAAGGATTGAGGAAAGGACGGAGGAGGGTACACAAGAGACTGAGGAGCGATTGGAACTTACTGAGGAAGCTTGGGAAGAAGAAGAGAGGTGTGAGGAGGATTTAGAGAGTCACTTGGCAGCCAAGAGAGCCAGGGTATGTTCAACTTTCACTGGCAGCCAAGAAACTGCAATCGTGGAGTTTGTGAAGGAGCATCCAGAGCTCTATGACAAGGAGCATGCATGTTTCCACGACAGACAGAAGAAGGAGGCTCTCTGGGCAGAAATCTCTGCAGAACTGAAGCTCCAGCCCTTTGATGTCAGAAGATGGTTCGAATCCCAGCAAATGCGTTATGGCAATCTGTCAAAACTACAATCTGGCCAAGCCCCAAGGGAGATGACCAAGAGACAGTCCTGGGTCTACCAGCAGATGGGTTTCCTTAAGACCCATATCAGACGAAAGGGGGCCAGCAAAAGTTCAGGGTTCGAGGCCAGTCCAAATACCAGCAAGCAGGACGAATCTCGTGGGTCTACTACTGATACAGAACACCTCAAGTCCAGTGTCCTCAGGGAGAGTAGGAGTCAACCTATGTTCACATCTACACCAGTTTCAACAGACTCCAAGATACTCGAGCACTTTGACCAGATGAGGACATTGATCTCAGGTTTCCTGCAGCAGAAGTCAGACAGGCAGCCCTTCTTTGACTACGTGGCATCAGGGGCTGAACAGATGACCCAAGAGGAATTTGAGGACCTTAAGGGCAGAATTTTTAGAGATATTGAAAGCATTAAGAGCAACCGTAGAGGTCAACCACTAGCCCGAAGATCAGCCACTATTACCACGGAGTCCCAGAGGGTCGGGATACTGCCAACAACCACTCAACAGGCGTCTACTTCCACCCAAGCAGCAGCTAGCAGCAGTTATGTCTACTACACACCAAGCCCCCTTGGCTTTGGCAACCCTCCATCAGTTCTAACTGTACAGGACGAGGGCAGTAGACACAACTTAAGTGGAATACTAAGCCAGCTACCAGATCTGACATCTACACAGATCATTGAGCAGCCTCAGCAGCAGCAGCCGCAACTCTTCACTATCACCACTACAGCACCGCCTCAACAGCAGCAGCCTCCTCAGTAGCCATCCAGTCAGGGCGGGTTTTTGACCTGCCAGGCCCTTTTCAGGGCCACCCAAATATTCCAAAAACAATTATTTAGCTGCAAGTTATTCCAATTCCCCTCCCAAAACATAACAGTTCAGTACAAATACTTATCACAAAAAAAAAAAAAGTCCAACACCTACACCACCCCAAACATGAAACAAATAACCCATGGTACCACACATAACCAAAAAAGGCCACATAGAAAAAAATATTAAAATAAACTCCCAATATGGCCAATAATCAGCCCATTTTTAGCTTAAAATCCATGGGATTGGTTAAAATCTTTAATAAAAAAGTCCAACACTTACATCATCCCTAGAGTTAAAAGGCATTATCACATACTTACCAACCCACAAACACACCAAACCCAATACCAAACCTAACCCCCAACTAAACAACACACAAACCAAATACCAAACCTAACCACCAACCCACAAACCAAATACCAAACATAACCACCAACCAAGAAACAGACAAACCCAATAGCAAACAGAACCCAAACCAAATAACTGACAAACTATTTTGCAAACATAACCCCCATCATTGTAGAGAAAACCAGTTTGGTGGTTATATTTCCTAAATATTTGTGAAGTGGAGTAAAATATTTTAATTTTAAGATTTCCAGGAAAACATTTCTGTTTCAAATATTTCCCCCCCCCCCAAAAAAAAAAAACAAATGTAAGTAAAATTAGGATGTAGCTTTCAAAATATATGCCATATTTATTCCATTTAGGAAGCTATGTTTGGCTTTGTGTGTTTCTTTTGATAATTATGTTTAGCACTGGGTTTGTCTGTTTGTTAGTTGGGTGACTGGCATTTATTTCTGTCTGTTTGTTGGGTGGATGAATTATGTTGGCCATGGGGTTTGTCTATTTGTTGGTTGCATGACTTCTGTCGGGCATTGGGTTTGTTGGGTGGGTGAATTATGTTGGCCATGGGGTTTGTCGGTTGCATGACTTCTGTCGGGCATTGGGTTTGTCTGTTTGTTGGCTGGGTGAATTATGTTAGGCATGGGGTTTGTCTGTTTGTTGGTTGCGTGACTTCTGTCGGGCATTGGGTTTGTCTGTTTGTTGGGTGGGTGAATTATGTTAGGCATGGGGTTTGTCTGTTTGTTGGTGGCGTGACTAATGTTTGGTAATGTTTGGGTTATTTTGAACAAGCATAGCTGATTAATTGTTTTTGGAATATTTGGTAGTCCTGAAAAGGACTGGTTATTAGTCCTGAAAAGGACTGGTTACTGCAGCAGGAGTTATATTCTGCCATCTTGCCAGGCCACTGCTCCCTCATTATTGAAGTAGTCCTTGAGGTAATCCCTCTGTCTTTTGGCTTCTCTAGCAGGGTTTCTGTCTGGACCACCACCAGCAGCACCACCAATCAGTCGACAATCACCAGGCACATCATCATCTTCATCATCTCCAGGCTCTTGACCACCATGTTGACCTTGATACTGGCTTCTCAGTATGTTGTGCAGAACCACAGAGGTCATGATCACATCCCTGACTGTTTTTGGGGCTAATTCAATAGTAGTCAACATCACTCTGAATCTTGAGACCAGGATGCCAAAAGCATTCTCAACAACTCTCCTGGCCCTTGATATTCTGTAGTTGGCAATCCTTTCCTCTCTGGTTAACATCCTTCTACCATAGGGTTTCATCAGCCAGGTCTTCAGGGCAAAGGCATCATCTGCCAAAATGAAGTAGGGGACATCTCTACCACCCTGTGTTATAGGAGCTGGGTCAGGGAAGCCTATCCTGCCATCCTCATTCCTCCTCTTCAGCTGACAGGCATTAAATATCTGGGCATCTGAGCAAGATCCAGCTGTACCAGCATCCACCCATCTGAATTTGTACTGCCCATCTACCAAGGCCAACATTACTATGGAAAAGAACCCCTTGTAGTTGTGGTACAGGGCTCCAGAGTTCTTGGGTTTCTTCAGGGCCACATGCTTGCCATCAAGGGCACCCAGGGCATGTGGAACATTCCACCTGATCCTGAATTCCCTTTCCAGTTCTTTCCACTCATCTGGAGTAGTAGGACATCTGAGGTACTCTCTGGTGAACTCATCCTGGATGGCCCTGCAGACCTCTGGTAGAAACTTGGAAATGGTGGATCTGCCAACCCTGAACTGACAGGATAATGATGTGTATGACTCTCCAGTGGCCAGATATCTGATGGTGAGGGCTAACTTCTCCCCAACACTGATTGGAGCTCTGTAGTTGGTGGCCTGCCTGGCTAGACGTGGTTCCAGTCTGGTCTTTATCATTTCAAAGAATTCTGGGGTGATCCTCATGTAGTTGGTGAATCCTGGAATGTCTGTGGCATACAGTTCAGCCATAATGTTGTGGTAGGCCCCCCTCTCCTCTCTCTGCAGTAGCCATGGCCTGACCCACATGTTGTGCCTTCTTCTAGGTCTCTGTATGGCTGGTGGTGGTGATGGTGGAGGTGCTGCTTGTGGTGGTTGCTGTGGTCGACGTAGAAATAGCAAATACATCATTATTTGTAACTGAATAAAAACTAAAAAAGCCCTAAGTTGTTGCTGAAGCTGTCTTCCATTAAAAGGTGGCATCCTGCTGTGTTCCTATAAAAGTAATGATAATTAGATCGCGGAATTTATATATATATACCCAGAAAATCCAGCTTTTTTGCAAAACAAGAATCGGCAATTGTGGTCTGGGGAAGACTGAGGCGTCCTGGGACCCAGTCGGTATGTGTACGACAGGATCGTGCTTGAAACCGACCAGAAAACTGGCTTAATCGGTTCTTAGTCCCAGACTGTCTGGGGCCGCCTGGGGCCTTCGCAGGCTTCCTGAGGCCGATCTGTACTTCATCCCAGGCTTTGATACCGATCCAGTATTCCCGCCCATTTTACCATTTTCTTCACCGACTGTCCATGATTAAGGGTCGCCGACAGGATCGGGCCTTAGTCCTTTGGTGGAACAGGGGCATTAGACTAACTGGTTATCCGGAAGTCCAAGGTCACCCCCCCCCCCCTTTTTCTCTCAGACCTGCTCTCAGAATAGGAAGAGAGTTCAGTTGAGTTGAGTGCCATAAGAAATAAACTTCCCAAAGGAAGCAAGTCTAAGGAGACCCCCGATTGGAAGGCCTTAGAAGCAGCAAAGGCCCAGACATCATGGGCTTTGACCTGATGCAGTGTGAGGGCCTCCTGGTCAGAGAGCTCATAACAAAGGATCACAGTTTGTTTGTTCCATGAGGAGATGATGGCAGGTGAGATGTCTTTATCAAAACCTTTCTTGAAGGAGACAAAGACCAACTCCTTGTTCTGCCTAAGATCTGAGGTCCTGTGCAAGTAATAGCGAAGGGCTCTGACTGGACACAAGGACCTGTCACCCTTGAGTGACTTGTCCAGAGTGGGGGCCAGGGCTGGGATAACCATTGGAGCCACACTATCTGGACCCTCTTTAGCCAGCTGATTCTTGGACAGAAAGCTGGGTGAGGGGTACAAAGACACCTTAAACCAGTCTGATTGGTGTCTGATGTTCTTATGAAGCCAAGCATTGATCTCACTCCTGCTCACACCAGAACCCAGGGCCAGCAGAAAAACAGTCTTGAAGTGTTTCAGTGAGGCCTCTTTTAAAGGTTCAAAGGGAGCCGTAGTCAGCTGGTGTAATACCAGGGACAGGTTCCAGGAGGGTATACCCCTCCTGCCCTTGGGCCTGTCTCTATGGAAACTATCCAGGAGACGGGTGAGATTCTCATCTTTGCTGACATTAATGGTAGAGTTGCCCAACTTGTAAGCAATGGCTGATCTGTACCCATCAATGGTACTGGGTTGCAACTTCCTATCCTGAAACAGGTGCAACAGGAAGTCAGCTATGGCTTTTAGAGGTGGTGCCCTGAAGTCCACCCGATTACTGAGGCACCACTTTGTAAAAATGGTCCACTTTGCCTCACAGACGGATCTGGTTGATCCCCTTTGAGGAGCCTCAATTCGTGCTGCCACTGCCTCAGAGAATCCCTGCTCCTTGATTGCTGTGGCTCTAGGAGCCAGGCATGTAGGTTCAGGTTTGACAGGTTCCTGTGCAGGGTCTGATTGAATGGTTGAGACACCAGATTGGGCAGGCTGGGCAGACACAGAGGGATCTGACTGGACATTGCCACTAGATCCCAAAACCAGGGCATGTTGGGCCACCCTGGTGCAATCAGAATGATTCTGTTGCGGGGGTAGTCCTGTAACTTCTCCACCAATTTGCCCAAGATGGCTGCTGGTGGGAAGGCATAAGGATCCAGATCTTCCCATGACAGGCTGAGTGCATCCACTGCCCATGCCTGGGGATCCGGAACCAGTGACACAAACTGTGGTAGTTTGTTGTTGAATCTGGTGGCAAACAGGTCCACTTGTGGCTGATGCCACCGGGAGCATATAGCTTGGAACACTTCTGGGTGAAGGGACCACTCTGTTTGAATGGTCTGGCCCAGTCTAGATAGCTTGTCTGCTATCACGTTCAGCCGGCCGGGGATGTGACGTGCCTTGGGAGTTTCCTGTTTCCTGGTGCACCAGGACAGGATTCTCCACAGTAGGGCACACAGGGAGCCCGACTTCATCCCCCTCCTCTTTAATGATATAGGCAACTACTGTTGTGCTGCCTGTGGCTACCAGGACTATGTTGTTTGAACAGAGGTCTTGGAACTCTTTTAAGGCCAGAAAGACCGCTTTTAGTTCCAAGTGATTTATGTGCAACTTGCTTTCTGGAACTGACCAGGTTCCCCTTGCAATGCGTTCGTTTGAGTGTAATGGTTGACTTGGAAGAACATTGCTTTCCTCCAGCCACCACCTTAAGTGCGGGTGGAGCGACCTGGGAACGGGCATCACCTTTTCTAGTGATTCTGGTACCCTCCAGTTGTTCTTCAAGTGCCACTGTATGGGTCTCATATGAAGTCGACCTAGATGGACTTGCTTTTCTGTGGCTGTTAGAAGTCCTATGAGGGATATGAACTGCCGGACCGGACACACCGGACCGGACAGGATTGACAGTATCTTGTCTGTTGGTCTGCCAACGCTCTTGTGTGGGTCTGACCTTGCCCTCCCAGATATCGAACTGGTAACCTACGAAGTTGAAAACTTGTTTTGGGTCCAGTTCTGACTTTTCCTTGTTCACCAGCCAGCCTAGTTCTCGACAGAGAGCTACCAAGGTTTGTGTATGCTGGAGACAAGTTTGGTGGGATGTGGCTCTCACCAACCAGTCGTCTAGGTACTAGTGGATTCTTATACCCCTCTGTAAAGCCATCAGTTTGACCTCTTTGGCCACCACTGTGAACTCCATGGGAGCTTTGAAATGGTAGGACTGACCCTGGATGTGAAAACGCATGTACTTCCTGGACTGACTGTGAATTGGTAAATGGAAGTATGCGTCCCTGAAGTCTATGGAGGTGACCCACTCCCCTAGCTGTAGGGAAGTTCTTATTGTCTCTGGGGTCTCCATCTTGAACGACTCTGTGTTTAGGAAGGTGTTCAAGGTGCTCAGGTCCAGGATAGGTCTCCACCGGTTGTTGGGTTTGGGTACCAAAAATAGCCGGTTGTAAAAACCCAGTGAGTTTTGGTTTGCTACCGGTTCCACTGCATTTTTGTTTTTGATACAGTGCCTCCAGAAGGTGGGACTGTCTTTGTGGGTTGACATAGTTGCTTATGACCGTTGGTGACCTGGTTAGGTTGAGTCTGAACCGGAAGGGGAGGGTGTAACCCTCTCTCAGTATTGTGACCACTTTTGGACTCGAACCCAGAGCTTCCCACTTCTCCCAAAATTGCTGTAACCTTGCCCCTACAGGTGGATTTATGGCAACAGTTGGGACATTTGTGACAGTATTTGCAGAACTCAAGTGACCTACACAGGAAACATCGTTCACATGCTTTATTTCTGTATGATGGTAACAATAACTGGGATTTATGCCTTTCTTTTGTGGCAACCCGGTGACAGAATGAACATTTGCAACAAAAGAGTTTACATGTAAAAATAGTCTCGCTCTTGCTGGTCACTGGTGGAGGGTTCAAATCTTGCTTCTTGTCGGATACATGTACAGTGTTCTTCACTCCGGCTACATTTAAAACACAGTAATTTGAAAATTTTAATTACTTAAATGTAGCTTTTATGAGCTACAAGCTTACCATGTGGGACTCGATGCTGTTCTCGGATGGCCACAAGGCATCATGGCCAACGTCTAAGAAAAATAGACATTTATAGTTGGCCGTAGCCTCAAGTTGTCATCACGTGATAACTTCTGACCAATCGCCCTACTTTCTCGTTGAAATTTTTTAAACCTACCCCTCAGCTGTACACAGCTTCTAAAACTCTTCTGAGTGCCACATGGTAAGCTTGTAGCTTATAAAAGCTACATTTAAATAATTAAAATTTTCAATTTTATTACGCTACAATAGCTTACCATGTGGGACTCAATGCTGAATTCAACCGCCCGGTGGCGGGATTACAGCTGAGACTGGAAGATATGTCGATTTTTCTTAGATTTTGAAGTAATATATATAGAAAGAGTGTTAGAAATACCAGTCTGAGTCCCGTTTACAGTGCCCCAATCCCGAAGACCGGGCCTGTAAAGAGCCAAAAACCTGAATAGAATGGAAGACAGTGCTAAAAACTGTCAAGATGTTTTGATTGTAGGACAGAAGTGCAGCAGTGCTCACTTAGAGGTCTAAGGGTCCTTAGGGGCCCTCCATGAGTGACAAACCAGCCCAATGGTTGGAATTCTCATAAAATTTTTGCCACCTTTTTTGACAACTTTAATAAGTCCTTAATACTTATTATATTTGATAAACTAAAAAACAAAATGACCTTACCCGTAACATCTTGAGAGGTAAAACTATACCTAGATCCTGGGATTAGACTCCTGAAGACTTGGTTGTAGCGGATGCACCCCCCCCCCCCCCCCCCCCCCCTTCCTTTTTTTTCTTTCCGAGGACAACTGGTCTGAGGGGAAGGATCTAGGACTTGTTGTGCCGCCACCACTGGTCCCAGATACATATGGTTGTCATTGTCTGACCAAGTAAGGTCTTTTAGGTAAAAATTTGTAAATGTGTTGTGAGCTTTCCAGTGACAGGCTTGCATGATTTGGTCCACTGATACCCCACCGTAAAAGGCCTTAGAGGCCGCGAAGACTCGAATGTCATGCGCTTTAACTTGGACCAAGTCCAAGGCTTGTTGGTCTGCTTGTTTATAACAAAGTAGAATGGTTTGTTTCAACCAGGAAGAGAGAGTAGCGGGTCTGATGTCTGAGGTATGTCCTTTCTTGAAGGAGATGAAAAGGAGGGATCAAGACCCTCTTAGGTCTTTGGTTCGATCCAAATAGTACCTCAGGGCCCGCACCGGACATAGGGTCCTGTCTTCTTTGAATTGTCTATCTACAATGGTAGTCAAAGCAGGAATAATCACCGGAGACACACTTTGAGAACCTTCTCTTGCTAGTTGGTTTTTGGCTATGAAGTCAGAAGAAGGGAACAAGGCAACCTTTTCCCATTGGCCTAGATTAGATACTTTGTTTGCAACCCAGGCATGGATTTCGCTGCGGCGCTTGCCGGAGGCCAAAGCTAACAAGAAAGCAGTTTTGAGAGTAAGATGTTTGAGGTCTGTGTCTTTCATAGGCTCAAAGGGCGCTTTTGTGAGCTCATTGAGAACAACAGAAAGGTCCCACTTAGGAAGATTTCTGGAACTTTTGGGACGATCCCTGTGGAAACTGGAGAGTAACCTATGAAGGTCTGGATTATGTGCAATACGGTGGGCCGTTGGGCCCAAAATGTCAACAATGGCCTTCCTGTAACCATCAATGGTCGAGGGTCGCCTGTTTAGGTCTTGGTACAAGTATATGGAAAAATCTGAGATTTGTTTCACAGATGGAGAGGAGAAATCCACCGAATTTTCTCTGCACCATTTTTCAAATAGGGCCCACTTTGACTTGTAGATGGTCCTTGTTGATGACCGCTAAGGGGCAGCAATTCTCTCTGCCACCTCCACAGAGAAGCCTTGTTCTTGGAGTTGTCCGCTCCAGGCGTGGAGGTTGAGATGATGCGGATTGTTGTGGAACACATACTTGTGGGACTGTTTGAGTAGTGTCGTTGACACCGGGAGTTGTAGTGGGATCTCTGTTGAGAGCTGCACTAGGTCCCAAAACCAGGGCATCCCTGGCTAGCCTGGGGCTATTACTATGATTAGGCAGTGGCATTGCCTGATTTTTTTGATCACCCTGTGAAGGAGAGCCGTCGGAGGGTAAGCATAAGCAGTGAGACCCATCCAGTTTATGTTCAGAGCATCTATGTCCCAGGCCTTTGGGTCTGGAATTGGAGACATGTAGAGAGGGAGTTTGTGGTTCAGATGAGTGGCAAACAGGTCTACATGAGGAGTGCACCACTTCTGGCAGATCTGTTTGAACACCTGCGGATGCAGTGACCATTCTGTTGACTGCACCTGGTTGGACCTGGACAGGAGGTCGGCCATCACATTCAGACACCCTGGAATGTGTCTGGCTTTTAATGTTATGTGATAGCGGTGACACCATGTCATGATCTTCCACAGGAGGGCGCACATCTCTACTGAGTGAGTTCCTCCTTGTTTGTTTATGTAGGCTACCACTGTCGAGTTGTCCGTTGCAACTAGAACTGTTTGGTTCTGGCACTAGTCTTTGAAATTTCGAAGGGCCAGTGAGACCGCCTTTAACTCTAGGATGTTTACGTGTAGCCTTTTTTCCTGGTCTGACCACAGACCCTTGGTAGAACTTTGATCTAAGTAAGCGCCCCAACCTTCGTTTGAGGCGTCTGTAAAGAGTTGGATACTGTGGTCTTTGGGATGAAGGTCTGAGCCTTTCATCATGTTTGCAGGATTCTGCCACCAGTCAGAGGTGTGCAGAAATGGCATCTGTCCAAGGAAGGAGGTTGTCCAGCGACTGAGGATATCTCCAATGCTCCTTGAGATGAAACTGAAAGGGCCTCATGTGAAGGCGTTCCTCCGGGACCATCTTCTCTGTTGAGGCAAGCAACCCAATTAGCGACATCAAACATCTTGCAGTCAAAACATGTTTTGACTTGAGTCGTAGGATCAAATCCTGAAGTTTGAGCCATCTCTCTAGAGTGGGTTTTAGAAGGGCTGAATCTAGATGGTATTCGTAGCCCAAGAACGAAAACACCTGAGTAAGTTTCAGTTCTGATTTTTCCTGATTTATTATCCACCCCAAGGACTGGATTAGGTCTATCACTGCCTGAGTGTTCACTTGGGCTTCTTCCTGAGACTGGGAATTGATCAGCCAGTTGTCCAGGTATTGGTAAAGTCTGAGTCCTCTGGAGAGGGCCATGAGCTTCACTTCTTTTACGATCATTGTAAAGACCTGGGGGGCTGTGGCTAGTCCGAAAGGAAGGGAGCTGAACTGGAACACTTGTGACCTGTGGCAAAACCTTAGGTATTTCCTTGAGTTTGGGTGGATGGGGATGTGAAGGTAAGCGTCCGATAGGTCTATCGACGATACCCATTCCCCTGGAGTTTCCATTTTGAACTTTTCTACATGTAGAAAAGTGTTGAGCCTGCTTAAGTCTATTACTGGCCTCCACCTTTGGTGAGGCTTGGGGAAACAGGCGACTGCAAAACCCGTGAGATTTTACATTTTCCACCCTTTTGATAGCGTTCATTGACAGAAGAGACTGGATGCAATCTGCTAGAGCTTGGTCTTTTTGAAGGGTCTTGTATTCTGACAGAATCAGAGGAAATCTGACAAAGTTTGGCTTTGAGAGGAATGGCAGTACGTAGCCATTGGTGATAATGTTTAACACGTTTGATGAACATTTGTTTTTGTAGGTGGCGACCTCCTACTGGTGGACTGAGGGAGGCTTTGGAGGAGTCATTGGGAAGAGGGGTTTCAGCGCCCTCTTCCCCGATTGTGGGGTCGAAAACGACCCCTGGAGCCTCTGAAGTTTGGTTTTCCCCTGTTGGAGGAAAACGATTGGTTACTGCTTTGAGAGGAGTTGCCTGTAGGAGCCTCTTTTCTTGTGGGGACCACGAAAGGGCTTGTTCTGGTAGGGTCCGAAACCCTGAGAGTCTTTTGAGGTGCCTTTTTTAAGAAGGAAGTCTTCACCTTCCTTGACTAATTGAGACTTGAACAAGGAAGGCGGCCAAAAGGACGCATTCCTGAGTTCCTGACGTCTCGTCTCCCCTAAGTGTGGTTGTAACAGGGTCATTTCGGCTTCGCGCCTAAGCAAGCCAGTGTTGCCCATGGAATATAACTCCCTCTGGAGTATATGAGCAAGGGATTTGCTGAGGCAAGTCAAGGCCCTGTGCTGGATAAGAAGTGTCTTCTTCCAAAGATCCAGGTATTCACAGGCTTCCTCGTATCCACGCTTTGCTACCTTTTCTGGGTCGGCACCTTTTCTAATTTGAGATTTGACCTTCTTGAAGGTCGACTTCAAACTATGATGGCACTTTTCCAGAGTGGAATTGCAGGAAGAAGAAGTCTTGGCAAAGGTGGTAGTAAAGTTAAGCGTGGAGATATTTTGTCTTGCCTGGAATTGGTAGGGGAACCTTGCCCATAGGGGCCCCAGAGGGCTTAGGAGAAATACAGATCTTGGCAAAGTCTGTATTTAGTTCTTGTATCTTGTCTTCGTAACAAGGTTGTCCCACCTTGTACCACTTGGCAGTGGAAGGAGGAGCTTTAATGTATTTACCCTCAGGTAAATTCGCTGCTTGAAAATCTTGGTCAAATTTATCAAAGGCGTCTTTCAGTTTAGAGGCAGCATAGAGGAAGGCCTTTCTCATCGTCAAGGCCCATGACCGCAGTAGAAGACATGGGTAAGGAGTCCCTAGGGTCTGGAAGTTTGAGGATACGCCTGAAGGTATCCACCTCCTCTGAATACTGAGAGGGGATGTCAGACAGAGCTATTTCCCTGTAGTAAGGAGGATCTGGGTCATGTTGAGGATGGTCTTGATCAGTGTAGGTCTTCCCAGAAGGTTTTGGAGACCTATGTCTGAGCTCAGAGGACTGATCCTCCTCTGAGGAAGAAGGTAAATATCTGGACCTAGATTTGTGTTTTGATTTATCAGTATGTTTCTTGGCTCTGCTAGGGGCAGGCCGAGGATCATCAGATTGATCAGAGTAGTGGTCTGAGGCAGAGCTCAGGACATCATCATACTGTTTGAAAGAGTGAGAAGACTTTTTTGGTTTAGCCGAGGGCAACCTCGAGGGTTCCTCGACAGTACTAATATTGTGACCCGAGGCGTCATCGATGCGACTAGAATGAGAGTCGAGGCGTGGAGGTAAGGCTGGGCCATACCAGTTTATGTTTAGAGCATCTATGTCCCAAGCATTCTTTAGTTCTGACTTCTCCTGATTTATTATCCACCCTAAGGACTGAGTCAGTTCTACCACTGTCTGAGTGTTCACTTGGGCTTCTTCCTGAAACTGGGCTCTGATCAGCCAGTCATCCAGGTACTGGTGAAGTCTGATGCCCCTTGCGAGGGCCATCAACTTCACTTCCTTTACAAGCATTGTAAAGACCTGTGGGGCTGTGGCCAGTCCGAAAGGAAGGGAGGTGAACTAGAACACCTGTGACTTGTGGCAAAAGCGTAGGTCCTTCCTTGAGTTTGGGTGGATGGGGATGTGAAGGTAAGCGTCTGATAAGTCTATCGACAACACCCATTCCCCTGGAATCAGAGAGGCCCTGATGGACTCTGGTGTTGCCATTTTGAACCTTTCTGCAAGTAGGAAGGCGTTGAGCCTGCTTAGGTCTATCACTGGCCTCCACCTTTGGGGACTAGAAACAGGCGACTGTAAAACCCGAGAGATTTTACATTTTCCACCCTTTCTATTGCGTTCTTTGACAGAAAAGACTGGATCCAAGAAGCCAGAGCTTGTTCTGAAGGGCCTTGTATCCTGAATGAATCAGGGGAGCTGATTCAGCAAAATAATCGCAGGCAGTGTCACAACCACGCCTCGCTGCTTTCTCAGGGTTCCCACCTTTCTGAATCTGAGTTTTGACTTTTTTAAAGGTCAACTTCAAACTGTGTTGACACTTCTCCATGGTAGTGTTGCAAGAAGAAGTTTTGGCAAAAGCAGCAGTGAAGTTAATAGTAGAGAGATTCTGCCTGGCCTGATGTTCCAGTTTCTTAAGAACTGGTAGGGGAACTTTGCCCATAGGGGCTCCAGAGGGCTTGGGAGAGATACAGATTTTTGAAAAATCTGTGTTTAATGCTTGTGTCTTATCTTCAAAGCAAGGCTGTCCCCACCTTGTACCACTTTGCAGTGGAGGGAGGGGGTTTAATGTACTTTCCCTCAGGTAAATTAGATGCCAGGAAGTCTTGTTCAAATTTATCAAAGTCATCTTTTATATGAGAGCCGAGAGGGAGCATAGCTGAAGGGCCTCTTGGCCTGAGCTCCTGTTGGCCTTTTTGGTCATCCAGGCCCAGAACCGAAGTGGAAGACCTAGGCATGGTCTCCCTGGGATTAGGGAGATTTAAAATATGTCTGAAGGTCTCCACTTCTTCAGCATATTGTTGGGGTAAGTCAGCCATGGCTACTTCCCTATAAAAAAGGGGGTCTGGGTCATGTTGAGGTTGGTCTAGCTCAGAAGGGGCCCTAGGGGGCCGAGAAGACCTTTTCTTGTGAGCAGAGGACTGATCCTCCTCTGAGTATGATGACTGAGAAATATATTTGGCCCGAACCTTGTGTTTGCGTTTGTCCGAATGTTTTTTGGCTCTGGACGAACACACCTGTTCAGGTTGTTCGGAAATATCTGATTGATGATCCAAACCGACTGAGCATCTCCGAACTGTGAAGGAAGAGAAGGACCATACAAGTCCAACTCCATGGCTTCATCAATATGTTCGGACTGAGTGTTTGGAGCAGTGTTCGGAGCAGAGTTTGGGGGCAATTTATCAGATTGTTTACTGGGGCCGGGCTTTGAAGCAGAAGTGGAGTTCTGATCCAACTGCACTTCTTTAGCAGACTTTTTATGGACTTCATTTCATCTCTGAGAGACTTCATTGCTTCAAGCATAGAAGCCTGGAAAGCCCCCATTTGTTGCTGAAGTTGGATGTTAAATTGAGAACCCGGGGATTTTTTCAAGTTTGGATTCAATCTTTTGTTGTAAGGCCGTACCTGGGATTGGTGGGACAGTTTTAGCTGGAGTTTTTAAGGACAAAGCCTCAAAACACAGGGGTTGGGGGCGTGGAGGAGATGCAAATAGATTGTCATCAGCACCCTCAAGGTCTGCGTGCGAACCAGAAAAGGACTCCACGTCATCACCCAAAAGATCCAAGTCATCATCCTTGGATGTGTCTGTAGCCTTCTGTTTCCGAACGTACCTATGCCTGTTTTTGATCTTCAACAATTGTTCTTCAGAGAAACCTGAACAGATTTCACACGGTTTTTCTAAAGTAACACAGGGATCATCAACCTTGTTAGCTTCCCTACAGGCGGGGCAGTAATTATGAGAGTCGAAGGGCAGACAGAAATGACATTTGCTGGATCTAGGCTTGTCTTTGCTTGCTTGGTGGGACATTTTTACAGCAATAAAACGACCGTGCAAGCCGAACTGTAAAACTCATAAGCTGAAAAGTTAAGAAATACTTATCCTGTCGAAGTCAGACTTTCACAGCATATGCTACAACATTAATTACAAAAACTGGCTAAATAAAAACATCCAACAATACGTATTTGCTAAGATATGAAGGAAAATTGAAGAAAAATATCAAACGCTTCCAAATCATGTGGCCAACGAGAAAAGGAGGACAAATTAGGAAGAGTTCCACGAGAGTACAACCTGAGGCTACGGCCAACTATAAATGTCTATTTTTCTTAGACGTTGGCCGGATGCCTGCGGCCATCCGAGATCAGGATTCAGTTCCACATGGTAAGCTATTGTAGCACAATAAAACTGCGGTTTTTAAGACTCTGTGCATATGGTTTCCCATTATCTCCCAGAACATTTTTCGGCTCTAAATACAACAGAAAAGGAGATATTGAGGGGTTCTGACAAATTTAAGCTACCTGGTATAAAAATGCTCATAAATTGCTCAATTATGTTCCAATCGCTCCCAAAATCTAATCAGCTTGACATTTCGATAGTATTGACTGGAAAATTTAATAGTAAGTTTTTAATTTTTCTTCATTTAATTTGATTTATTTCTCATAAGTGATAAACAAAGTTTTCTTCTGTTAACCATCTGTGAAGACAGGAAATCTATGTATTGCAAGCGACTTGCCGCTTGCAGTGTCACGTGACCAGTTTATTTTATTGTCATATGACCAGCATTTGCTGGAGATGATGACGTCAGACGATGCATTCTTTGTAGATATGAAGGAAACTTCTAAAATATTTTATATATGGTGACGTGGCCAGGAAACAGTAGTTTTTGGTAGATATCCACACAATAAAAGCTTGCAGTATGCAATAAAATGCAGCAGTGATGCCTTTCTCAACAAATACTTCACAGAAGCGGGGTCAAAGTTCCGTTTTGATAAAATAAAATCCATAAACAAATCTATGAAATTTCCAAGCATTTAATCTGCTTCGCGCCAAACAAAAAGAGGAAGTGCGCATGCGCGCACATGCACAGTACACCGACAGGGAGGCTATACAGCCACCTGGTGAATGAACAGGACGCTACTGGTCCCGGCCAGAGCCCAGCTCAGGACGTTTTTTTCTAACGTTTGGCGAGACCGGCAGAGCGCCGGACAAAAGCATTGGTCCACTAGGTAAGATATACTAACGCAATAAAAATATATATTTAAAATAGCACCCTCTTACTAGGTAAAGTATTAACTAATAAAAATTATCAAATTATCTATTTTACTTTGTTGTTACATCTTATCTACTGGACAATTGCAGAATAACTACCCAGTGAATGATGGGCAGCTCAAAACAGGGACTTGAAACAGAACTCTGATATGTGACTATCTAAAACGTTTATGGTACATGGCTTATCAGGTCAACTGGTGCCAGACCCAAAAGTTACTCCACCCTCCCTTTCTTTCCATTCAAACACAGCACAGAATGGGAAGGGGAAAAAACAGAAGTATGCAAGGAAATCAGAAAGGTCTAAAGTAAGGGATAAGAATAACTGCTCTATCCACACCATGTACATGAGGACAGCTACTTGCAGATCTTTTGAGCAGCCACTACTGGTCCGAGATGATAGAGCTCAGAGTAAGCCCAAACCACATCCTTCAAATAAAATTGAGTGAAGGTGTTTTGTGGCTTCCAATGACAGGTTTTTTGTATATGATCCAAGGGGACTCCTCCCTGGAAGGCTTTGGAAGCTGCAAAAGCTGTAACATCATGCGTCCTAACCTGATGCAGCTTCAGAGCATCTTCATCTGACATTTAATAGCACAAAAGAACTGTCTGCTTTATCCAAGAGGAAATGTTTGCTGGTTTCATCTAAATAATAAAGTAATGTTCTGACTGTCCTATCCTCTTTAAGTGGAGGAGCCAGAGCCAGAATGATCACTGGAGCAACACAATCAAGTCCATCCCTGGCCCGCTGATTCTTAGACAAAAAGCTGGGAGAGGGATACAAGGAAACATTTGACCAGTCCTTTTTGTGCCAAATGTTCTGATGCAACCAAGCATGAATTTCACTCCTTTTGCCAGAAGGAAGAAAATTTTGAATGACAGATGCTTAAGAGAAGCCTTGCTTAGTGGTTGAAAATTAGCCTTGGTCATTTGATGAAGGACCAGGGAGAGATTCTGACTGGGAATACCTCTGCGCCCTTTGGGCTCGTCTTGATGAAAACTGTCCAACAACCTGTTCAAGTTTTATCTCTGCTGATATTAGTTGTAACACTACCAATTTTGTTTGCTATACCTGTTCTATAGCCATCTCTAGTGCTAGCTGTTGATGTTTCTCCTGAAACAAATGAAGGAAAAAATCCACAATTTGGCCTCCACTTGTTTGGTTTTGGAACTAGAAACAACCTGTTGTAGGCCAGTGAGGACTAAACCATGACCTTTTCCACTGCCTACTTTGTGATCAGGGAATGCAATGCCTCCTTCAAGTAGCTGTTCATGTGGGGATTGCCATATCTGCTGACTTTGAGAGGTGACCTTGCTAGAGGGGGTCTCATATTGAAGGGCAGGGTGTACACTTCCTTTAAGCAGGAGACCAACCAAGGATTTGATCCCAGGTTTTACCAAACCTGCCAAAACTTTTGCAGACGGACCCCTACAGCAGGCTTTCCTACAACATTGTAGGCACTTGCCACAGAGGGGACAAAAAGACTGTGATTGACACAACAAACACCTTTCACACGGTTTATTTCATTCATTTCTAGACCGGGTCTTTCTTCTGCAACTGCCCGTGACAAGTTACAGAAGGTACAAGATTGGCAACATTTAAGAATACAGTCTTGTTCAATCACTTTTGAATCAGATCCAAGCTCTTTACATTCTGATTGTTCCTTGGATCTGAAAAACTATAATTTTCATTTATACTATTTTCCATCTCAGGACTGTTTGGTGAAGTAAGGGGCCCCAGATGCCACACGACCATGTCCTTGGCCATAACCACTTGCTGAAAATTGCCTCCAGGGCTGAGGTTGAGAGATACAGAAGGGAGATTGCTTGCTATCTTTCCTATCATTAGGCTTGAATCGATATCTAGATTTTTACTGGAGTGCTGGAAGGCATCCAGACCAGGTCCTTGAGCACTTGAAGCCAACTCCTGTTTAGATATGTCCTGTTCAGGCACTGCTATAACAGAGTCTGAGAAGAGCCCAGCAGTGAACAGAGGAGCATTCCTAAATTGGTTCCATGTGTCTTGTTTGAGTCCCAGTCTAACGTGGTCCAAGTAGGCATCCCTTCTCAATAAGATGAAATTCCACAACTGAACAAACTATCTGCTAAATGTTGCAATGCAGTGCCAAGGGCAACAGACACACTTTCATGAAACGCTGACAAGTCTTTTAAGTCTTTAATGGCTCCTGCGACTTTCTTGGGGGCTTTTCCTTTCACTTCAGTATCTTTTAGGAGAGAAATAATGTCTGCTATTTTCTCCACAATTTCACTAGCACACCTACTGAAACCAGGAATGTGATTTGTAATGTAAATACCCTCACAGGCACACTTTTCCTATCTGCAGAGTTTCCTGTTGAACTGGCCGGGATGCCAGGCCAGATTGAGGATATTCTTAAATCTTGATGATACGGGAAAACTGAGAGTTCAGATGACCTTCACTGTCACTCCAACCAAAGACTGACCTCCCCGTTTGGTGAGCCCCTTCTTGCCTTATTCTATGCTGGCGATACATGTTGACTGACTTTTGGGAATTTTAATGAGCTGATCAATTTTCAGATCCCCTGACTCCTGTACCTGTGAGATTCTCCAAACAGATATTGCTCAGTCATGCAATCTTGCTATGTTATAGCTGACCCAAAAGTAGGTCAGTGACAAATTTCAACAAAATATTCTAAATGCAATATATGTGATTTACTCAACAGTGAAAATCTCAAAACTGATATTGCTCAGCAGTGCAATGAGATACTTCTCTGCAATTTTGCTATGTTACGCTGACCCAAAAGTAGGTAAGTAACATATTTAAACAAGATTTAGCGCATCTTAATGATTTCCAAACAATCGGCTATGGCAGCCATTTTGTTTTTCAAAGTGAGGCCACAATTTTTCAAAGGCAAAACATTTGCAGGCCATGACTTCCTATGGGCTGTATTCACATTCTGAAGCCCTAGGTCCAATAATAAGGAAGATATAAGGACTTTTTAGTATGACGACCCCACTTTGCCTTGAAGCAGGGGTCAAAGGCAAAATTGCACACTTTTAAAAGATTCTCATGTCATGACTTCCAATAAGCTGTTTTTACATTGTAAACCCTAGGAGCAATGATAAGGGAGATATAAACCATTTTTAATAGGATAATCCCTTTTGACATTAAACATGTGATACGGCAGTCATTTTTTTTTCTTTTTTGAAACTTAGCTTAGTTACTATCAGACTAGCTTTCCTAGCCATGTATCTTTTGTGCAAATTCCATAATGCTAGCTGCAATATTTCAAGATTTTGATGAACATCTTAATGATTTTTAAACAATCAACTATGACATTTTTTAAAATGCGGCAAAAATATTTCACAGGCAAAACATTTGCAGGCCAGGACTTTCTATGGGCTTTTTTAAATATTCTGAAGCCCTAAGAGCAATAATAAGGGAGATATATGGACATTTCGGTGTGGTGACCCTATTTGACCTTAAAGCAGGGGTTCAAGGCAAAATTCAAGATTCTCGGGCCATGACTTCCTGTAAGTTGTTTTCACATTCCAAACCCCTAGGAGCAATGGTTAAGAAGACACAAGACCCTTTTAATAGGATAACCCCATTTGACATTAATTATGTGATATCGCAGCCATTTTGTTTTTGAAACTAGGCCAAAATTACTATCAAAGGTCAAAGTTGGGGTTTTACGTCCCGTTCAACAGCCAGGGTCATATTGGGACAGGTCCTCAGAATTGCCACTTGTGGGACTCGAACCCACAGAGGCGACTGCCTATGATTAGATGCCAAACTTGCTAACCACTAGGCCACTGAGGACCTCCAAAAGCTTTCCTAGTATATATCTCTTGTGCACATTTGATGAAGCAAGTTGCAATATTTCAAGTTTGACAACATCTTAATGATTTTCAAACAATCAGCTATGGCAGCCATTTTGTTTTTCAAAATGAGGCCTGAATGTTTCACAGACATATTTTCATAGCTAGCAATAAACATTCCTTGCAAATTTGGTGAAGATATCTTTATAAACTAGAGGATCGCTTGCAAAAAAAAGATAATGATTTTGCACAGCAAAAACAACGCGTCCCGAAAAGGATATAAAGGTGAGTGCTAAAGTAATAAGAAAATGCTCTGCTTTTAGCCTTATACTGTTGTGGTAACCAAAGTCTGCGTAGTCTGCTCTATCTAGCACGGTTTTCGAGATGTAGCATTTTTGTGTTTTGAATTTTTTGCGAAAAATTCTAAAATTCAAAATGGCTGCCATTTTGGCGAGACAAAATTTTTTGAAAACTGGGATGGCTACTCTGCAGAAATACCCTGTGGGTCAAACAAAAATTTTGGTAAAAAAATACGTCGAAATCGCTCTATCTAGCACGGTTTTCGAGATATAAGGATTTTTGTGTTTTGCAATTTTTGCGAAAAATTTAAAAATTCAAAATGGCAGCCATTTTAGGTGAGACAAAAATTTTTTGAAAATTGTGATGGCTACTCTGCAGAGATACCCTGTGGGTCAAAAATTTCGTCAAAATCGCTCTATCTAGCACGGTTTTCGAGATATAAGCATTTTTGTGTTTTGCAATTTTTGGGAAAAATTCAAAATTTCAAAATGGCCGCCATTTTGGCCAAGACAAAATTTTTTTGAAAACTGGGATGGCTACTCTGGAGAAATACCTGTGGGTCAAAAATTTTGTCGAAATCGCTCTATCTAGCACGGTTTTCGAGATATAAGTATTTTTGTATTTTGCAATTTTTGCAAAAAATTCGAAAATTCAAAATGGCTGCCATTTTGGGCGAGACAAAATTTTTTTGAAAATTGGGATGGCCACTCTGCAGTGTTACCCTGTGGGTAAAAAAATACGTCAAAATCGCTCTATCTAGCACGGTTTTCGAGATATAAGCATTTTTGTGTTTTGCAATTTTTGCGAAAAATTTAAAAATTCAAAATGGCAGCCATTTTAGGTGAGACAAAAATTGTTTGAAAATTGTGATGGCTACTCTGCAGAGATACCTTGTGGGTCAAAAATTTTGTCAAAATCGCTCTATCTAGCACGGTTTTCGAGATATAAGCATTTTTGTGTTTTGCAATTTTTGGGAAAAATTCAAAATTTCAAAATGGCCGCCATTTTGGGCAAGACAAAATTTTTTTGAAAACTGTGATGGCTACTCTGCAGAAATACCCTGTGGGTCAAAAATTTTGTCGAAATCACTCTATCTAGCACGGTTTTCGAGATGCATTTTTTTGTTTTGCAATTTTTGCGAAAAATTCGAAATATCAAAATGGCTGCAATTTTGGGCAAGGCAAATTTTTTTGGAAATTGGGATGGATTCTCTGAAGAGATACCCTGTGGGTCAAAAATTTCGTCGAAATCACTCTATCTAGCACGGTTTTTGAGATATAAGCATTTTTGTGTTTTGCAATTGTTGGGAAAAATTCGAAAATTCAAAATGGCCACCATTTTGGCCGAGACAAAATTTTTTGAAAATTGGGATGGCTACTCTGCAGAGATGCCCTGTGGGTGATAAATTTCGTTGAAATCGCTCTATCTAGCACGGTTTCGAGATATAAGATTTTTGTGTTTTGCAATTTTTGCGAAAATTTCAAAATGGCCGCCATTTCGGGTAAGACAAAATTTTTTTGAAAATTGGGATGGCCACTGCAGAGTTACCCTGCAGGCCAAAAATTTCGTCGAAACCGCTCTATCTAGCATGGTTTTCGAGATATAAGCATTTTTGTTTTGCAAATTTTGCGAAAAATTCGAAAATTCAAAATGGCCCCCATTTTGGCCGAGACAAAAATTTTTGAAAATTGGGACTGCGGGTCAAAAATTTCGTCAAAATCGCTCTATCTAGCATGGTTTTCGAGATATAAGTATTTTTGTGTTTTGCAATTTTTGCGAAAAATTCAAAATGGCCGGCATTTTGGGTGAGACAAAATTTTTTTGAAAATTGGGATGGCTACTCTGCAGAGATACCCTGCGGGTCAAAAACGGTTTTCGAGATATAAGCATTTTTGTGTTTTCCTTATTTGGAAAATTCGTAATGATTAATTAATCATTAATTACTCGGCCATTTCTTAACCAATCAATGCCAAAATCTTATGATTTCCAGATTTTAATAGAATGAATGTATTTGCCAAGTTTCAGGTGAATTGATAAAATCCCTTTCAAGTTATCATCCAGACAAGCTTACCCATTGAAAAAAAAGACATTTTTGGCCATGTGACCTCTCTGATTGGTCGAAATGTCACTGCAGCATATTCAAAAAAATTCCCCATGGCTACTGCATACACCTGCCAAATTTGAAAAGAATCCGCCCAACAGTCACAGAGTTATAAGGAAAACGAAACGTGGAGCCGGCGGAGCCTGATTTTCTCCCATACACAAAAAAGCGTCCCTTGCGAGGACGCTTAATGAATGAGATATAAGCCTTTGGCTGCTGGTGTGAGATAATTATGTTATCACTGGGAGTTTAAGGTCACCTTAGAGGAACACCTTGAGAATCTGTTACATCCACACACCACATTTGATTTGAATCCATCAAGCAATTTTTGACCTATTGTCTGGAAACCAAAACAAGCAATCAGTGCCCGTGAACGGCCTCTGTGTCAGCTGACTGTGTGTTTTGGGTTTCCGAGTAGAATTGAAAAAGAAAGGGACACAAAACTTGTGCCCAGCAAATGTATTCAGAAGTAAATTACCAAGTTAACTGTTAAGGAGTAAAATGTAGGTGGAAACATATGTAAACAAAATACTGTTAATGCCATAGTTTTCGAGTTGCAACTGATTTACTCAGCAGTGAGAATCTCAAAGTAGCTTTTGCTCAGCTATGCAATGAGCTAAAGGGCTGCAATTTTACTGTGGTATAGCTGACTCAAAAGTAGGTGAACAACAGGTTTAAAGAAAATATTCTAAATGCAATAGTTTTGAAGTTGCAACTGATTTACTCAACAATGAGAACCTTAAAGTAGCTCTTGCTCAGCTATACCATAAGCTACAGGTGTACAATTTCACTATGTTATAGCTAACCCAAAAGTAGGTGAATTTGCAAATTTAATAAGTAAATTAAATTTTTATAAGTTAATACCCTATCCAATGGACCAATGCTTATCCGGTCGGCGCGGACCGGCTCGCCAAACGTCAGAAAAAGACGTCCTGTGTCTCCACCGGCTAAGCCGGCCCAGCACTGTGCACTCGCCAGGTGGCGTGCAGTACTTCCTTCCTGTCTAGACAGAGTGACGTCATAGCATCTTTTTTGTTGTCTAAACTTATTAGGCCCCTAGTAAGCTGATAGCGGGGTCGGTGGGAGGGTCTTGTGTGTCCATTGGATAGGGTATTAACTTATAAAAATTTAATTTACTTATTAAATTTTCAATTTTATTGCGTTAATACATCCTATCCAATGGACCAATGCTGAATAACTACCGCTTGGTCGGCGGGTAAGTTACTGGGGACTTACATGAACTCAGATATGAACTAACAAATTTCTCCAAGCCCGGGTCCGTCCTGAAGACGAGTAACCCTTAAGGCTAAAGTCGATTAACTGAGATCGGTTAAATACGGTCCAAACCGACTCCCCCCCCCCCCCCCCCCCCCCCCTTTTTTAACAGACCTGCTCTGAGGTAGGGGAAGAGAGGGATGAGTTCAGTCCCATAGAAATAAACCTCCCGAAGGAAGCACATCAGAGTTTTCTTTTTTTTTTTTTTTTTTTTTTTATAACATATGTACAATATATACAATGTACAGCTATTTACATATGTACAGATCTCCTCTATTGCTGGGCTACTGGTAGATCTGTTGAGCAGCCACTACTGGGCCCAGATGGTAGAGCTCTGAATCAGCCCAAGCCACATCCTTCAGATAAAATTGTGTGAAGGTGTTGTGTGATTTCCAGTGGCAAGCAGCTAAGATTTGTTCCAAGGAGACTCCCGATTGGAAAGCCTTAGAAGCGGCAAAGGCCCTTACATCATGGGCTTTGACCTGATGTAAGGTGTGGACCTCTTGGTCTGAGAGCTCATAACACAGGATCACAGTCTGTTTGATCCATGAGGAGATAGTGGCAGGTGAGATGTCTCTGTCGAAGCCTTTCTTGAAGGAGACAAAGACTAACTCCTTGTTCTGCCTGAGGTCTGAGGTTCTGTCCAAGTAGTAGCGTAGAGCTCTGACCGGACAGAGGGACCTATCAGACTTGAGGGACCTATCCAGAGTTGGTGCCAGGGCTGGTATAACCACTGGGGCCACACTGTCTGGACCCTCTTTGGCCAGCTGGTTCTTTGAAAGAAAGCTGGGTGATGGATACAGAGACACCTTGGACCAGTCCGACTGGTGCCTGATGTTCTTGTTCTGCCAGGCATGAATCTCACTTCTGCGTTTACCAGAACCCAATGCTAGGAGGAAGACTGTCTTGAAGGTCAGACACTTCAATGAGGCTTCCTTGATCAGTTCAAACGGGGGCTTAGTCAGCTGGTGTAAGACCAGTGACAGGTTCCAAGAAGGGATACCCCTTCTGCCCTTGGGTCGGTCTCTATGGAAGCTATCCAGGAGACGAGTGAGATTTTCATCTTTGCTGACGCTGAGGGTTGAATTACCCAGTTTATCAGCGATGGCTGACCTGTAACCATCAATGGTGCTGGGTTGTAACTTCCTGTCCTCAAAGAGATACAGAAGGAAATCAGCAACTGATTTCACAGGGGGTGCCCTGAAGTCCACCTGATTAGTGACGCACCACTTTGTAAAAATGGCCCACTTTGCCTCATAGACTGATCTGGTTGATCCTCTTTGAGGAGCCTCAATCCTTGTTGCCACTGCTTTAGAGAAGCCTTGTTCTTTGATTGCAGTGGCTCTAGGAGCCATGCATGGAGATTTAGACTCGTCAGATTTCTGTGAGGGATCTGATTGAAAGGTTGAGTTAGCAGGTTGGATATGTTGGGAAGGCTCAACGGTATCTGACTGGACATGGTCACTAGGTCCCAAAACCAGGGCATGTTGGGCCATCCTGGAGCAACCAGTATCATTCTTTTGCATGGGGAATCCCACAACTTCTCCACCACTTTGCCCAGAATGGCTACCGGTGGGAAGGCATATACATCCAGATCCTCCCATGGTAGACTGAGTGCATCGACTGCAGTAGCTAGGGAGTCGGGTACTGGAGATACGAACAGGGGCAACTTGTTGTTGAATCTTGTGGCAAAGAGGTCTACTTGAGGCCGGTGCCACCTGCTGCATATGGTCTGAAAAACCTCTGGGAGGAGAGACCATTCTGTTTGAATAATCTGGCCTAGCCTGGACAGTTTGTCCGCTACCACGTTCAGTCGGCCGGGAATGTGTCGTGCTTTGATGGTCACCTGTCTCCTGGTGCACCAAGTCAAAATTCTCCACAGAAGGGCACACAGTGGGCCTGACCTCATTCCCCCTTCCTTGTTTATGTAGGACACTACTGTAGTGTTGTCGGTTGCTATTAGAACTGTTTTGCCGGTACAGAGGTCCTGGAACTCTACTAAGGCCAGAAAGACCGCTTTCAGTTCCAGATAGTTTATATGCAGATTGCTTTCTGGAATGGACCAACACCCTCTTGCTGTGTGCTCGTCTAAGTGAGCGCCCCACCCTTCCTTTGATGCGTCTGTAAATATTTGCAGAGCATGTTGTATGGGGTGTAATGGTTGGCCCTGGAGCACATTGCTCTCCTCCAGCCACCATTGTAGGTGAGGGTGAAGGGTTCCGGGTATTGGGATGACCTTCTCCAGTGATTCTGGTACCCGCCAGTTGTTTTTGAGGTGCCACTGGATGGGCCTCATATGTAACCGACCTAGGTGTACTTGCTTTTCTGTGGCAGTCAGTAATCCTATCAGGGACATGAACTGCCGGACCGGACATGTCGGTAGTAGCAGCAGTGATTGTATCTTTATCTGTAGACTCTGCCACCGGTCCGGTGTGGGTCGGACCCGGCCTGACCGGAGGTCAAACTGGTAGCCCACAAAGTTTCACTTCCTTTGCGACCACAGTAAACTCCAAGGGTGCTGTGAATAGTCCGAACGGAAGGGCCTTGAACTGATATGTCCGACCTCGGACATGAAATCTCAAGTATTTCCTGGACTGTTCCTGTATTGGAATATGGAAATAGGCGTCCTGAAAATCTATGGATGTGACCCATTCCCCTTGTTGGAGTGAGGACCTGATGGTTTCTGGTGTCTCCATTTTGAATTTCTCCACCTTGAGGAAGAGATTTAGTTTGCTCAGGTCTAAGATAGGTCTCCACCTGTTGTTTGGTTTCGGAACTAGAAAAAGCCGGTTGAAAAACCCTAGTGACCTTGGATTTTGAACTAGTTCCACTGCATTTTTGTCGATAAGCTGATGTAATGCCTCCATCAGGTACTTGTCCCTGTGAGGATTGACATAGCAACTTACGACTGTGGGATATCTTGTTAGTCTGGGCCGGATCCGGAAGGGGAGGGGGTAACCCTCTCTCAAAATTTGTACTACTTTCGGACCGGCTCCCAGCTCCAGCCAGACTTGCCAAAAGTTTTGAAGTCGAGCCCCTACAGGTAAAGTTGTGGCAACATTTTTTAAATTTGTTACAGTTTGGGCACAAGACAATTGAGTGACACAAGAAACACCTTTCACATATTTTACTGTATGACTTGTTTGAAAGGGATGACAGTCTGCTACCCCGGGACTTATTTCTTTCTTTTGCGAAAGCCCGGGGGCAGTATGAGCATGGTTCACAACATTTAACTTTACAAAAGTGTCTAGTCTGGTATTGTCTGTAATGTAACTGGGCTCCCGGCCAGCAGTCCTTCCTGTGAATTGAACACACATTGATTGTCATTTATAGGACTGCTGGCCCTTGGCTGGTCGCGAGGAATAGTAGGAGGCCTTGCCCCTGCCTCTCTTGCTTTGTCCTCTGTATCCCACATTCTTCCACGCTGGTCGTTCTGACTTTTTATTGTCTGATCGTTTCTCAGGACGCTCATAAGGGTGGAAGCGAGCTTTCTTTCCAGTGTGAATCTGTCCCTTCGATTCAAAGTTGGCTATTTCTTGCTCTGCCTGTTTTAAGGCTTCCTCTGGGAAAAGTGTAGCCATGTTAAGAGGAGCTGTCCTGAGAGCAGCCAAGGTGTCCGGTTTAATGCCGGCCTTGAGGTGTGATAAATACGCATCTCTTCTGGTTAGAGTAGAATTGGCCACTGTGACGAAGACAAAGTCAGTGAGGTGTTCAAAGGTCTTGGCCATAGCTTGGGTGATACCCGGGTTAAAGTCCAGAAGGAATTGCAATTCCTCAGCAGCACCGGAGACTTTGGTTGAAGATTTGCCCTTGCTAAGTTCCAACTTAATAGTCTTTAACTGTGACCTCATATTGTCTTGCACTTTGTACAGGCATCTATTGAATGCTGCTGCCTGGTTGCACATAGTGGATGCCTCACGAGCTGCCTTTTCCCAACGTCGTAGATTGTCCTGAGAAATCTGACGTGAAGGGGGAGGTGTAGAGGCGATGCCGGCTGCTCTGGCAATCCTGCTGTATGTACTATTTACTTTGAAGGAGTCGGTATTCCAGGAAGACACTGACTTGCCAGAAGAAACCTTATATGGATCCGATGCCAACCCATACCATTTCTGTTGTGATCTGGCCGGTCGTACAAATTGGTCTTTCAGTAAACCACCCGCCTCTGAACTGCGAGAGGGGTAGCCTTCCACCAAGGTCAGGTTGAGTTTACCCATTTTCTTGTAAAGCCACTCATCCGTGGGCATTTTGACCGACACCTTCCCTGTAGGTTGTGTCTTTGGACCGGCAAAGGGGTTGTCGTCTGAAGTAGACGTTGTGGTATCAATATCCGGAATGTCTGTCCACCCCATGTAGGACCTGATCCCTCTCATTGTCTCCCTATAATTTTGGTCCTCTGAGAGGGTCTGGTCGGGGTCAGCAACAGTGGCATCCGGGTCCTGGTCGGACAATTCCCCCTCTTCTACAAATATGTCGACCGGTGGTCGGTCAGAAAACTCAGAGTCGGAATCAGTGTCCATGGAGGCTGAGTCATGTCGTCCGGCCGGTACTGAAGACGATTTACTGGAAACCTGAAGAATAGGCGAGCCGGTTCCAGGTAAATCTGAGTGTTGGTCAGTGTGTGGTTTGTCTTTAGGCAATTTGCTGGTCGATTGGCCCTTGGGACCAATCTGAATATCACCATGCAAATCTGAAGACTTCTTCATAGTAGATGTATGTGATTTGTCCGCTGCCTGTCTCTGTGGAGAGTGGTCGGTGCTGGACAAATCTGATGTTGGAAGTTTATGAGTCGGTCAGATGAATGGATCCGAAGATCTAACTACAGCAACTGGTGGGGTGTGTGTCGGTGTGACCTTAACCGGAGCAAATGTCGGTTCCTGTCTGTCCAGTGTTTTTGCAATCAGAAGAGCTTCCAATCTATTGAACCTCTCCGACCATTTAAGGTCTAAGTCGTCAATCCTGGCATCTGCTGAGGATTTGTGAGATAGAGGTGGCGATTTAGAATGCTTTTCTTCACCGGACTTGTGATGTTTAGCGGAAGTTTTCTTTTCCTGAGGGTTGGGTTTCTTCTTTTTCTTATCAGAGCTCAAACCCGGGGATTTCAGTACCCCCTGGGCGTCCACTGCTCCCACTACCGTCACAGAGGACAGGTCGATGAGAGAGGAACTGGCTGAGTCTTTGCTAGGTGTATCGGAAGACTTTTTAAGATCTCGCTTTTCTTTCTTAAGCCTATAGCTAGGCGTGGACAACTGTAAGCGTTGTTCTTCCGTGAGGGAATTACAAGCAGGGCAGTCATTATGTGATATACAAGGGTCTGATCCTTTACTTTTTTCTCTACATCTAGCGCAGAAACTATGGCTGTCGAAACTGGCCATGATATGTCCACAGCTCCCGTGTTTCTGGCTAGGAGAAGACATAATGAACTGGTAAACTTGTGAAAATAAGATACAAACGTTCTATGAACTCCCACAACAATGGGAAGATAAAGTGACAAAATTTCACAAAACAATTTGCTGTAAAAAACTCCGTGTACACAATGCACACGCCAAACAAAAAAGATGCTATGACATCACTCTGTCTAGACAGGAAGGAAGTACTGCACGCCACCTGGCGAGTGCACAGTGCTGGGCCGGCTTAGCCGGTGGAGACACAGGACGTCTTTTTCTGACGTTTGGCGAGCCGGTCCGCGCCGACCGGATAAGCATTGGTCCACTGGATAGGATGTATTAACGCAATAAAAACCATATTTAAACAAAATTCTCTAAATGCAATAGTTTTCAAGTTACAACTGATTGACTCAAAAGTGAGAACCTGGAAGTAGCTATTGCTCAGCTATTCAATGAGTTACAGGTCTGCAATTTCACTATGTTATATATATAGCTGGCCCATAAGTAGGCGAACAACATATTTAAACAAAATACTGTAAATGCAATAGTTTTCAAGTTACAACTGATTTACTCAACAATGAGAACCTCAAAGTAGCTATTGCTTAGCTATACCATGAGCTACAGGTCTGTAATTTCACTTTGTTATAGCTGATCCAAAAGTAGGCAACAACATATTTAAACAAAATACTGTAAATACAATAGTTTTGAGTTACAACTGATTTACTCAACAGCTATACTCTGAAAGTAGAAAGAGAAATAGTTGTCAAGCTACAAGTGTAAGACTACACCTGAAAAGTACCTATTGCGCAGTTATGCAATGAGCTACAGGTTTACAATTTCACTATGTTATACCTGACCGAAAAGTAGGTGAACAACATATTTAAACACAATAATATAAATACAATAGTTTTGGAGTTAAAAATAATTTGCTCAACAATGAGAGAATCACAGTAGCTATTGCTTAGCTATGCCATGAGCTACAGGTCTGTAATTTCACTTTGTTATAGCTAACCCAAAAGTAGGTGAACAACATAGTTAAACAAAATACTGTAAATACAATAGTTTTTGAGTTACAACTGATTTACTCAACAGCTATACTCTGAAAGTAGCTATAGCTCAGCTATGCAATGAGCTACAGGTCTCCAATTTCACTATGTCATAGCTGACAGAAAAGTAGATAACATATTTAAAGAAAATGCTGTAAATGCAACAGTTTTTGAGTTACAACTGATTTACTCAACAGTGAGAACCTGAAAATAGCTATTGCTCAGCTATTGCATAAGCTATAGGTCTGCAATTTCACTATATTATAGCTGATTCAAAAGTACATAAATAACATATGTAAAAAAATTCTCTAAACCCAACAGTTTTCAGGTTACAACCAATTTACTCAACAGTGACAAGCTAAAAGTAGCTATTACTCAGCTATGTGATGAGCTACAGGTCTGAAATTTTACTATGTTATAGCTGACCCAAAAGTAGCTGAATAATATATTTATACAAATTTCTCTATATGCAATAGTTTTCAAGTTACAAGTGATTTTACTCATTATGGAAGTTACTGAAGTCAGAAAGAAGCTATTAGTCACTTGGCTATTGGGATAGACACACAAGTTACTCATCATGTTGTAGCTACAAAAAAAATTAGCTGAATAACATATTTTAACAAAATGCTCTAAATGCAATACTTTTCAAGTTATAGGTGATTTAGTGCATGATTTCATGAATTTTAATGGATTAAAAATTATTTAAAAGATTCATAAAAAAATAATGAAGAAAGATCCAGGCCTGATACTCACACAAGGGAATCTACTAGTGGCCTAGTACATATATGCAGGATAAGAGAAAAGTCCCTGCAATAGTGAATGAGAAAATTGTGATGAAGTGTTAACATTTTCACACTTTGGATGTGGGTACCTCACTTGTAATGGCTCTGGAGAACAGACGAACGAAGAAATCTGCATGCCTTGAACAATTTATCATCCTCGATAGTTAAGGTATCTTTTAGAAAAAAACAGCATGTCTCTGGGTCTTATAGTTTTGCAGCAGAAGTTGTTCATGCGGACACAGACATGTACGCCGCAGAGTGATGCCATTATGTTAGCTGACTGACAAGTCAGTTGACATAAAAAAAAAAATCAATACAATTTCTTATTTGTGGGAGTATAACATCACCTTAACATCGGGCACATATCTATGACCATTTACCTTTACATGCTAGATATGAATTTATTTTAGATAATGAAGTGTAATAATGATGCTGACCACATATGCCCAACATTTTAGTTGCTGGTTACCCAAAAATGATGTAACCTTAAATACAATGTTTTTAAACTATCACCAGTTACTGGTAACCTTACCGAAAAGATCTTCTTTAGGTCTACGTATGTGTACATGTTAATGCCAATTAAAAATCTTAACTAGAGGAATGCTTTTGCTAACAAAAGCGAAGCATCCCTGAAAGTTTAAAATGCTTTGTGGTTTTAATAAGCATGCTGTAAAGCTAAGAATGCACAAAGCTGCGCTGTATGCTTTCCCAATACCTCTTAATACATTCTGAAGCTATAAAAGCAACGATAAAGGAGATATAAGGCAAAAACTCCAAAGCAGCTATTTATGACCCCAGTCTGGCCCATAAGGGGGGGTCGGGGGTAAAACTGACCGGCTATTTAGACTCTCCACATATGCTTTCCCAATACCTCTTAATACATTCTGAAGGTATAAAAGCAACAATAAAGGAGATATAAGGCAAAACTCCAAAGCAACTATTTTATGACCCCAGTTTGACCCATAAGGGGGGGTCAGGGGATAAAACTGACCGGCTATTTAGACTCTCCACATATGCTTTCCCAATACCTCTTAATACATTCTGAAGGTATAAAAGCAACAATAAAGGAGATATAAGGCAAAACTCCAAAGCAACTATTTTATGACTACAGTTTGACCCATAAGGGGGGGGTCGGGGGATAAAACTGACCGGCTATTTAGATTCTCCACATATGCTTTCCCAATACCTCTTAATACATTCTGAAGCTATAAAAGCAACAATAAAGGAGATATAAGGCAAAAACTCAAAATCAGCTATTTTATGACCCCAGTTTGACCCATAAGGGGGGGCCGGGGGTAAAACTGACCGGCTATTTAGACTCTCCACATATGCTTTCCCAATACCTCTTAATACATTATGAAGGTATAAAAGCAACAATAAAGGAGATATAAGGCAAAACTCCAAAGCAACTATTTTATGACTACAGTTTGACCCATAAGGGGGGGGGGGGGGTCGAGGGATAAAACTGACCGGCTATTTAGATTCTCCACATATGCTTTCCCAATACCTCTTAATACATTCTGAAGCTATAAAAGCAACGATAAAGGAGATATAGGGCAAAAACTCCAAAGCAGCTATTTATGACCCCAGTTTGGCCCATAAGGGGGGGTCGGGGGGTAAAACTGACCGGCTATTTAGACTCTCCACATATGCTTTCCCAATACCTCTTAATACATTCTGAAGCTATAAAAGCAACAATAAAGGAGATATAAGGTAAAAACTCAAAGTCAGCTATTTTAGGGGTCAAAACTGGGGTAAAACTGACCGGCTATTTAGACTCTCCACATATGGTTTCCTATTACCTCCCAGTACATTTTATGGCTCTAAATGCAATACTTAAGAAGATAATTGGGGGGTTGACCTAAATTTAAGGCTTTCAGATTGGAAGGTGTCAGAAAATCACACATAAATGAGACATTTTATAAGGGATTGCTCCCAAAATCTAATCAGCTCGCGTTTTCGATAGTATGAACAGGTGTGTCAAATTATAAGGCTGTGTAGCAAGTAATTTTTCCCAAACTGCGACGACGGGGGGGAGGGGGGGATTGTGTACTTCAAAAAATTGTTTTTGATCCTGTGACCTTCATAAAGGTCAAAGGTCAAATTTAAGCATGCAGAAAAATGTTCCCACGCCTAAGGTATATAACTGCAAAATATGGTTTGAAACCTTCTAATAATAAAGGAGATATTCAAGGGAGACCATAATGCGGTGGCAGCGGCGAGGAAACTGAGGCGAAAACAAATAAGCGCCCTTTCAGGGACGCTTAATTACGATATCAAATATTCTTACACCCCACCCCCCACCCCACCCACCCCAAGAAAAAATTGTCTTTACCTTAACCTCAATGTTAGATTGCAACTGTAAGGGAGATTAAGGTTATCACATCAGGTCCTGCTTAAAGTCTGTTACATCCACAATTAAATATGCTTAGAATCAACTATACTCTTTGAGATGTTGCCCAAAAAGTACCAATGTTAAAGTGAATATAATTACTGGGTGTTTAATGTCATCTTTATGTGGTGAACTTATCCGACTTATCTGCCATTCACATCCTATCTAATATCTACATCTACGTGCCAAATTAGAATTGAATCGGTCAAGTTATTTTAGAGATACTACCTGAAACAAAACAAAAAAACAAAACAAAAAAACCTTAAATTCAATATAATTATGTTCTTGGTGGGAATTTAAAGTCATCTTAAAATAGGGCATACCTTGACCAGTTAAATCCATATTCCAAATATGAATATAATCCATCCAGCCATTTTTTAAGATACTGTGCGGAAACAAAAGCGTGATGACAATGGATGATGATGCCAGAGGCAAAGCGATCCCCATGTACCCCACCGGAATAGATGCTGATAACACAAAAACAAGATTCATCAAATTAACGATATCTCTGCTCACTTTAGATCTCGGCTTTCCCGTTGTACTGTCATTTACATCTGATGAAGCATCTCGCTGATTCTGATTCCCATGAACAACTAGTCCCTGCAGTGCTAACTGGTTGTCATGTTCACCAATCGCTGAAGTAATGCCATTTATAGAGTTTGTTGCAGCAGTGGTATTACCAGCCTAAAACCAAACAAGTATATCTTATTTCCACCAGGCTTTTCATGGAAAGAGATTAAACTGTTTGCTTAAATGAAGAAAACTTTAGAATATACACAAAATAAGACTGCTCTTGGTTTAGCAAGCTCGAAATCACTCTGTCCCTTACCATTTCTGTGATATTTGTGATTTATAAAAAACATTTAATATCACAAAATTCTCACAAAATTTCTGGTAGAGATCTCAGTACAGATACAAAGTTCAAAAGATATAAACTGGTTCCTTGTGGTCATTTTAGGTACTTTAAAATGACCTTAAAATCAAAGCTACAGAGCACAAATTCCCCACAAAAATCACAAACAGAGATTATATCAAACTCTGTTTGAAGCTAGTCAGACTAACCGTTTCCAAATTAGAAAAGGCTTTTGCTGAAGCAAAAACTAAGCATCCCACAGCAATAAAGTGCCAAAATGGTAAAAGAAATAGCAAAGAATTTTTTTTTTTTTGATATTTTATGACCTCAGTTTGACTCGTAAGAGGTTTTTTTTCTATTTGGATTGGGGTAAATCAGAATTTTGACTGCTTGGAATAACCTTTCATGTTGAATTGAGTAAAATGCCCGAATTAAATTTGAAAAGTACTTTGGATAAGGCCAATATAGAGCTCATAAAATGGCAATCGAGGCAAACAACACCAATTGGTAAAATAATTGTTTTAAAAAGTTTAATACTCTCCAAATTCATCCATGTATTTTCAATTTTACCAATTCCGGACAGTTTTATAAAAACTTTAAATTCAATGTTTTATAAATTTTTGTGGAACAACAAGCCAGATAACATAAAAAGAGAAACAATGTGTTCTAGCTATACCAGTGGTGGTTTGAAAATGATTAATATAAATGAATTTATTAAATCCTTAAAAGTGTGCTGGATACAGAGAATAATTTGTGACTCAGAGTCTCAATGGCTTAAGTTGTTTCACAAAATGTATGGCAATGAAAAAAAATTTCACATTGAGAGTATGTGGTTTAATAATATTAATTGTAAAATGACAAATGGCTTTTGGATTGAAGTGATGAAAAGTCGGCAGACACTTTGTCATAAATGTAAATTGAGAAGTAATGCTGATATTTTGAATTCTTGCCTTTGGTATAACCCAAAGTTGGCAAGAGATCCATTTTATTTATCAGCATGGTATAAACAGGGGATATACTGCATAGGGGATATTGTAGACAACAGGGGGAAAGTAGAAGCCATTGAAGTATTGAAGAACATATATTACTTAAATATAAATATACTTGATTATTATAGAGTCAAATTACTTGTTCAAAATTTTATCAGTAAAAACAAATTTGGAGAAAATTTTCATCATGTTAGACCATCTCATCCCTTTCATTTGAAAATCTTAATGAAATCTAAAAAAAGGGTGTCAAGATTTTTATGACATTTGTGTATCTGACATAGTAAAATAATCAATTGCAAAATTAAAATGGGAAACTCTTATTGATGATACTGTTCCAGATTTTTGGAAAGTAATATATAGAGTTTGCTTCAAATCAATTGCTGATAATGAACTTAAGTGGTTCCAATATAAAATAGTTAACAATATTTTGACCACTGAACACTACCTGTATAAAATAAAGCTCTGTGAAAGTGACAAATGCCAACTCTTTAATTCTCAAACAGAAAATATATGTCATCTTCTTTCGCAGTGCAAGGAAATTGAAGAATTATGGAAAAATGTCAAAAACTGGATATTTATGCGAACTGGGATTACTGTCACATTTACAGAAACAATGAAAATTTTGGGATATACAAAATATGATGAAAACTTTTGGCCTGTGAATTTCATACTTATGACAGTAAGACATTATATTTACCACTGTTCAAAGACAAAACAACCACTGAATATTTTTCTGCTTCAAAAGGAAATTAAAAATAAATATCAAGAAGACAAATTATTAAGTAGAATTAATAGTCAGAGCCATATATTTGAAAAAAATGGTTAATATGGCAGAGTCTGTTTTTGAATATTTAAACAATAAGTATATAATGAATGAACAATGGAAGTGCACTGTTTTTTGTTTTAACAGTCAGATTTTTATTTGAAAATATGCTGTAATATTGTTTTTTTTTCTTTTTCAATTTAGATTTACTTGTACAGTATGCAATGTGTTTTTGATGTTCACTTTCCGTATCCTTGTAATAACTTGTAATCTAGTGAAAAACTAGACCAAGGACGCATCTGTGGCCAGATGCAAGATGTATCCATCGGCAAAGGCAAAAGTAGCTGTTACTCAGCTATGCCACGAGCTAGAGGTCTGAAATTTTACTATGTTATAGCTGACCCAAAAGTAGGTGAATAACAGATTTGCACAAAATTCTCTAAATGCAATAGTTTTCAAGTTACAAGTGAATTTACTCATGATGGAAGTTAGTGAAAAGTCCAAAAATAGCTATTACTCACTTAGCTATTGAGATAGACACTCAAGTTACTCACCATGTTGTAGCTATGGAAAAAGTAGCTGAATAACATATTTTAACAAAGTGCTCTAAATGCAATACTTTTCAAGTTATAACTGATTTAGTGCATGATTTCATTAATTTTAATGCATTAAAAATTATTTTAAAAATTCATAAAAAAACTTGGTAAGGTATTAACTTATAAAAATTTAATTTACTATTAAATTTTCCATTTTACTGCATTAATACATCTTACCTAGTGGACAGATGCACAATAACTACCCAGTGGATGGAGGGTAGCTGAATAAGGGAGAATTTCCCAGAACTCTGAATAGTAATAAGGGTGACTCAGGCAATGGTAAAGTAGACCAGCCCTAAGCAAAACATATATACAGACTCGACCTGAGTGTACAGGAAGAAATGAGAGGGAGATTAGAATTCTAACCTACCTAGTAGAGGAAGAAGAACAGGAACTAAAGTTACCATCACTATACTCCTGGGCCCACTTAGGGTCATGACAGCTCAGAAGAAAGAGTAGTCGAATGTTGTTTTTTTTTGGGGTACAGCTCAGAATCTGCTTAAGCCACATCTTTCAGATAGAATTGTGTAAAAGTATTATGGGCCTTGCAATGGCAGGCTGAGAGAATCTGGTCCAAGGAGACCCCCCACCCCCCTTGGAAAGCTTTTGAAGCTGCAAAGGCGTTAACATCATGGTCTCTCACCTGATGCAAGTTTTGGGTTTCCCAATCAGAGAGTTGGTAGCATAACAGCACAGTTTGCTTGATCCAGGAAGAAATGGTAGCAGGAACAATATCCTTATGGAAACTCTTCTGGATGGACACAAAAATCAGATCTTTACCTTGCGGAGGTCCTTGGTCCTGTTTAAGTAGTAATGTAAGGCTCTTATTGGACAGAGTGATTTGTTTTCCTTCAGAGAATTATCCAGAGAAGGAGCCAAAGCTGGAATGACTACTGGGGCCATACAGGAAGGACCTCCCGAGCCAACTGATTCTTGGAGAGGAAAATGGGTGAAGGATAGAGGGAGACCTTATTCCAATTTTCCTGATGTCTGATATTTTTATAAACCAGACATGACTTTCACTGCGTCTCTTGCCTGAACCCAAGGCCAAAAGAAAGACTGTCTTGAATGTCAAGTGATTAAGAGAAGCCCTTCGCATGGGATCAAATGGGGTCTTAGTCAGCAGGTGAAGGACCAGTGAGAGATTCCAAGTGGGTACTCCCCGCCTGCCCTTGGGCTTATCTCTATGGAAGGTCTCTAACAGGCGGGTTAAGTTCTTGACTTTACTGATATTCAACCTGTCATTGCCCACCATATCAGCGATGGCAGTCCTATAGCCTTCAATAGTACTGGGCTGTAGTTTTCTCTCTTCAAAAAGGTGTAGAAGAAAGTCAGCAATCTGATTCACAGAGGGCAACTGGAAGTCCACGTCATTTGACTTACACCATTTGATAAAAATGGACCACTATGACTTGTAGACGGCTCTGGTTGAGAGTCTCTGAGGAGTCTCAATTCTTGCTGCCACTTTCTCAGAGAACCCTTGCTCTTAAATGACCGAGACTCTAGGAGCCTGGCATGCAGGTTCAGGTTCTTGAGATTCCGGTGAGGGAGCCCGTTGAACGGCTGTGTCACCAGATCCTGCTGTAGTGTGAGCATGAATGGTATCTGAGTCGACAGATTGACTAGATCCCCAAACCAAGGCATGTTGGGCCAACCGGGTGCAATCAGAATCATTCTGTGACAGCCCTGGTCTATCACCTTGGAAACTACCTTGCTGAGTAGTGACACTGGTGGAAAGGCGTAAACATCTAGGTTCTCCAATGTCAGGCTCAAGGCGTCTACTGCCCAGGCCCTTTGATCCGGTACCGGTGACACAAACTTGGGAAGTTTGTGATTGAACCAGGTTGTAAAAAGGTCTAGCTGTCGTCGGTTCCATCTGGAACACAAGAGATTGAACACCTGCTGAGATAGGGACCATTCCGGCTGAATCACTTGTTTGTGTCTGAAAAATTTGTCCATTATAACATTCAAGCGGCCTGGGATGTGTCTGGCCCTCAGGACTATTCCCCTGGGATGGCACCATGACAGAAGCCTTCAACGGAGGGCACACACAGTTGTGTTGCCCGTTGCTACTAGAACAATCTGATCCCTGTAAAGAGGCTTGAAGCTCTTGAGGGCCAGGAAGACTGCTTTTAACTCCAGAAAATTGATATGGGAGCGACTTTCTGTGTTTGACCACACGCCTCTTGCAGTGGAGTCCCCTAAGTGTGATCCCCAGCCTTCGTTTGAGGCGTCTGTAAACATTTGTAGAGCGTAGCCTAGGGGATGCAACGGTTGACTCCGGAGTACGTTTCTCTCGTCTAACCACCACTCTAGGTGTGAATGGAGAGATTTGGGTATCGGGATAATCTTTTCCAAGATCTCCGAAATGTGCCAGTGTCGCTTCAAGTGCCACTGAATGGGTCTCATATGAAGTCGACCTGAGCAGACCTGTTTCTCTGTGGCTGTAAGTAGACCTATCAGGGACATGAACTGTCTTACTGCGCAATGGTCCCTGGTCCTGATAAACTGTAACTTTTGCTGTAGGGCGACCCATCTCTCTTGAGTGGGTAAGACCCGGCCAGTCAACAGGTCGAACTGGTAACTGATGAAATTGAAATCCTGCTGAGGCATCAGTTCTGATTTCTGCATATTTACTACCCAACCCAGCTTGCGGCACAGGGCCAAGAGGGTCAGGGTATGTTGTAGGCAAGTCTCAGGGCATGGGGCTCTGAGTAACCAGTCGTCTAGGTACTGTTGGATTCTTATACCCCTCATTTGTGCCATGAGTTTCACTTCCTTGACCACCTTGGTAAACTCCAAAAGAGCCTTGGCCAGACTGAAAGGAAGGGCTGTGAACTGACATGTCTGGTTGCCTAGAAAGAATCTCAGGTCCTTGCGTGATCTGGGATAGATTGGAATGTGAAAATACTGAATCGCTAAGCCAAACAACGTTACCCACTCCCCTTTCTGAAGGGTTAACCTGATTGTTTCCACAGTTCCCATCTTTAAAGTACCGATATTGAGGTACAGATTCAACTGACTCAGATCAAATATAGATCTCCATTTGTTGTTTGGCGTTTGGACGAGGAACAACCAGTTGTAAAAGGCTAGGGATGACCGGACAACCACTGTTTCCACTACCTACTTGTCTTTCAGAGTTAACAATGCCTCTTTGAGAGACCGGTTCTTTGCCGGATTTGCATAACCGCTCCGAATTAGTGGTGACCTGGTAAGGGATGGTCTCATTTTGAAAGGTAGGGCATAACCCTCCCGCAGAATGGAAACCACCCTATGATTCGCACCCAACTCTTGCCAAACTTGACAAAATTCCTGTAGTCTGCCTCCCACAGGTAGACTTTTCACAACACTGGGGGCACTTTGAACATTTGGGGCAAAAAGACATGGATCTACACAAGAAACACCTTTGACATCCTTTATTCTTTTCAACCACCAAGCAGGACTTAAACCTTTCTTTTGCGGATGCCCTATGGTATGTACAGAATGAAAAAAGACTGGCAACATGACAAGATACATCCTGACACACAGTTTTTACTTGCCTTGTAAAGTTTCCATGGTTGTGTGTCCACTGAGGTCTTGGTTTGTCTTTGGTTACAGTTTGTTTGATCTCTATTTGATTTTCCTTGACTATATTTACAGTCTGTTCTAACCCTAACTGATTGATTTCTTTGACTAACAATGTTGGACTGACAAAGTAACTGTCATTTTTGATTTTTGAAACCGCGGGGTCTGGAGAAACGAGGGTTGGATGCATGACCCCTTCCTCTATTTCTGCCCCAGCCTCTGGCAAACTGTCGCCACGGTTGAGTTTGATCTGTTTGAGAAGGACCTCTAGATTCCCGACGTTCATAGGGTTTATATCTATGTTGACCTCTCCAACCAGTCCAACCAGTTATGTCTTGTTCGGCAATACAAATCATGTCATCAGGAAACAAACCGTATCCAAAAGGTGGTGCGTTCCTGAGTTGATTCCATGTATCAGGCTTGATATTTGGTTTCATATGATCTAAATATTAGTCTCTTCTGAGTAGGATGAGATTAGCCATGTGCACAAAAAGGCTATCTGCCAGATGCTGAAGTGAAGTGTCCATGGCTATTGACACATTTTGATGGAAGGCTAAGTAGTCCTTCATGTCCTTGACAGCATCTGTGACTTCCTTAGTAGCCTTCCCCTTGCTGAAACTGGACTGAAGGAAATTTAAGTTTTGTCCCACACTTTCCTGTAACTCGCTCACACACCTATTGAACCCTGCTTCCTGGTTCACAATGTAGTTTCCTTCCTTGGCACACTTCTCCCATCTACGGAGATACTCCTGCGGGATGGGACATGAAACTGGACCAGTTGGCGGGGTAGGCAGCTGCTTTGGTAATACGGGGAAATTGGGAATTAACTTTAGCTTCCATATTCCTCCAACTAAAAATAGACTTGCCAGGCCTATGGGGACCGTCAGGTTTTATTGTGTGCATCTGCTACAATCTGGATTGAAATTTAGGCATCTTGATAAACTGATCTTTCTTTAAGCCCCCAGAGTCTGGAGACCAGGACGGATAGCCCTCTGCCACTGTCGTGTTCAACCTCTTGAGATTCTGGCACAACCAGTCATCTGGTGGCATTGCTAGTGTTACTTTTGTCCGGTTCACTGAAATCTGCTTCAAAAACAGGTATGTGGTTCCATCCCATGAATGATCTTACTGACTGGACAGTTTCCCGGCAGTTCATATCCTCTGTAATCTAATGCTTGTCTCCACCATCCAACAGTTCACCTTCATCTGGTTCAGAATAGCTGTACTGTTTACTACCTTCCAGATCATCCGGTAGCTCAACAAAGGCACCTGTCGGTGGGTAGCTTTCCTGACCGGTGGATTCATGGGTAGATGATCGGGAAGAGGAAGCTGCTTGTATGTGTACAGTGTCGATTCTAGGAATTTCAAAAAGTGGGGGCGATCCCCCACCACTACACAAAATGTGGGGGAGGGGCTAAAAATTCTGGGGGACGACTTTATGATAAAGTTTAAACTAATAAAAAATACCTTTTCAGTTTATTTAGACATTTTTAACAGTGGACTGTTATTAATTAGTTGTCAATTTTTATTGTCTTGCCCAATAAAAACAAACTTCAAGGCTACTGATAGAATTTTAAAAAAATACTAAAAATGGTTATTTACATCAAAGTAGCTCCTTGCCTGTCGCGGTATCATGGTTTTAAGTTTTCATCTAAAGTCACGGCATCACAAATTCAGTCATTACACCATCAATTCGCACAAATATGTTGGAAAACCCCACAGAATACCACGACGTCATGAATATTAATGGGTGGTCCGCAAATTCTTCAAGTAAAATATTTTTGAAAAAATCCAATGGAATCGTCAAATATTTTTTACGCATATATTCATGAGCTCTGTACAGTAGTCCATCTAGTATTTGATCTTAAAGCAGAAAAAATTAAGAAACCACCATGAAAATCTGTGACCTCATTAATATTAATGAGATGTCCGTGAGTTTTGACCAAGTAAAATATTTTCTACACATACATTGTTGGGAAATCCGACAGATATGTACACCCATAGGGTCAGCACCGGCTTCACTGCCAAGGCCTGTTGTGGTAACAATCCAGTCTACTGTAACTTTTGGTTTTCTTGCAGCCATTTTTTTTTATAATCATCCACTTTCAGCTTAATTTTATGTTTTTGGGAATAATATGTCCAAATACTGTCTGTACCTCATAATATATTTGAGTTTGTAAACGATCTCGAAACCACAATCGTCAACAGGCATTATTCGAAGAACGTTTTGACGGAAAAATCAAAACCTCGACAAACTCTCGATCCGTGCAGTGTTTCGATTTTCTAGATTTCTCGTCTTTTCGCTTCATATATTTCCCGCATCACCTTGTGTACTACGCGTTCTCATACAATTTGGTCACCGCATACTCCATGAAAATCCGCGTTTGTAGGCAAATTAATGCGCGATCCCGCGGAAAACGCATCCTAGAAGCAACTCTGGTGTAGTTGAGATGGACCGGTAGTCTGAGTATCCTGGGATGACTGACTGGTGGCATAAGCAGGTGCAGCGTGTGAAACACTGGGATCAGGGGGCACTGATTTAATTCCTGGACCAGGAACATCCTGGGTGCCTGCCAGTGCAGTACCGGTAGTAAAATGGGATTCCCCAGCCGGTGTGAAAGTATCAGATTTATCAAAATATCTATCAGAATGTCTATGAGATTTTCTGTCAGACTTGTGCTTTGATTTAGATTTGTGGGACTTATTCTTCACATGTTTAATATCAGACCTGTCTTCATCAATCAAATCTGCCGGAAGCCTCACCAGACCGGTGGGTCGGGCAGTGGGATTTATGAAGGATTTTTCAGAAATAATTTGGTGTGCAGAAACAGGAGTTACAGACATTTTAGGTGCACTGAAAACGTTTCCTCTTGAAAGAAGGGCCTTGAAACGTGCAAACTGTTCAGCCATTTTTTCCATCATTGCTGAGAATTGATCAGAAGTAATATAAGATACATCTTGGCTGGTAGAAGCAAAAGAGGCAGGTGCTTGCGTGGAAACCTGCGCAGAGGGTTGTAAAACCGGTGCTGTCTGCTCAGAAGAGTGCACAGAGGACTGATCAGCCGGTGCAGATTCAGACGACAATTTGTTGACACTAGATAGCACTGTAACCTCCTTAGGGGAGACTAAGAGACCTGCTTTTCTGTCTTTATGTATCCTGTAAGATGAGGTTGATAATGTCTCCCTTTGAGATTCCGAAAAACTGTCACAAATAGAACATGCTGTATCTTGTACACAAGGATATTGACCTAATTTTTTTGTCTCTACAGCGTGCGCACTTTTCGTGGATATCAAACGCTGCCATGATATATCCATAAGATCCCTAACACTGGCCTTTAAATTCTCCTGGAGATTCCATGATAACAATATGTACACCAAAAATGTTAACTTTGAAACAAATATCCAACAATAATTTATAACAGTTTCTCTTCAACAATTTTCCGCAAAAATGGGGCCAAACAAAAAGAGAAAATATACATGCACGCACATGCACAGTAAACTGGCAGGGAGGCTACAGGGCCACCTGGCGAATGAACAGGACACTACCGGTCCCGGCCAGAGCCCAGCTAAGGATATTTTTTTCTAACGTTTGGCAAGACCCGCAGGGCGCCACACAAATGCATCTGTCCACGAGGTAAGATGTATTAATGCAATAAAACTATAATTTTACTATGTTATAGCTGACCCAAAAGTAGTTGAATAAAATATTTAAAGAAAATACTCTAACTGCAATATTTTTTTAAATAAATAACTGATTTACTGAATGGTGAGAACCTCAAAGTAGCTATTGCTCAGCTATGCAATGAGCTACAGGTCTGCATTTTTATTATGTTATAGCAGACCCAAAAGTAGCTGAAAAACATATTTTAGAGAAAATACTCTAAATTTGAAAATTTTAATTACTTAAATGTAGCTTTTATAAGCTACAAGCTTACCATGTGGGACTTAATGCTGTTCTCGGGTTGCCACACCCGGGGACAACGTCTTAGAAAAAAAGACAGTTCTTGTTAGCCACCGGATATACTGCTAGTTGTCGTCACGTGATAACCTCTGACCTCTCGCCCTACTTTCTCGTTGAAATTTTCTAAAACCTACCCCTCAGCTGTAAACAGCGGGGAGGCAGGGTGGGACTCTTCTAAGTCCCACATGGTAAGCTTGTAGCTTATAAAAGCTACATTTAAGTAATTAAAATTTTCAATTTTATTACGCTACAATAGCTTACCATGTGGGACTTAATGCTGAATTCAACCGCCCGGTGGCGGGATTACAGCTGAGACTGGAAGATATGTCATTTTTTCTAAGATTTTGAATTAATATGTATAGAATAGTGCCAGAAATACCAGTCTGAGTCCCATTTACAGTGCCCCGATCCCGAAGACCGGGCCTGTAACGAGCCAAAAACCTAAATAAAATGAGAGACAGTGCTGAAACTGTCTAGATGTTTGATTGTAGGACGGAAGTGCAGCAGTGCTCACTTCGAGGTCTAAGGGTCCCTGAGGGCCCTTCACTAGTGACTGACCAACCCATGGTTGGACATCTCATAAATTTTTGCAACCTGAATATGAGATTAATGACAACTAAATAAGTCCTTAATAGAAATTACTTGATAACTGAAAAACAAAAATGACCTTACCCGTAACATCTTGAAGGTAAAGGAATACCTAGATCCTGGGAGAGACTCCTGAAGACTTGGTTGTAGCGGATGTGCCCCCCCCCCCCCCCCCCCCCCTTTTTTTTCTTTCCGAGGACAACTGGTCTGAGGGGAAGGATCTAGGACTTGTTGTGCCGCCACTACGGGTCCCAGATACATATTGTTGTCGGTGTCCGACCAAGTAAGGTCTTTTAGGTAAAAATTTGTAAATGTGTTGTGAGCTTTCCAGTGACAGGCTTGCATGATTTGGTCCACCGATACCCCACCGTAAAAGGCCTTAGAGGCCGTGAAGTCCCGGATGTCATGAGTTTTAACTTGGAACGAGTCCAAGGCTTGTTGGTCTGCTTGTTTGTAACAAAGTAGGATGGTTTGTTTCAACCAGGAAGAGAGAGTAGCGGGTCTGATGTCTGAGGTATGTCCTTTCTTGAAGGAGATAAAAAGGAGGGAACGAGACCCTCTCAGGTCTTTGGTTCGGTCCAGATAATACCTCAGGGCCCGTACCGGACACAGGGTCCTGTCTTCCTTAAATTGTCTATCTACAATGGTAGTCAAAGCAGGAATAGTCACCGGAGATACACTTTGAGAACCTTCTCTTGCTAGTTGGTTTTTGGTTATGAAATCAGAAGAAGGGAACAAGGGAACCTTTTCCCATTGGCCTAGATTAGATACTTTGTTTGCGACCCAGGCATGGATTTCGCTGTGGCGCTTGCCGGAGGCCAAAGCTAGCAAGAAAGCAGTTTTTAGAGGAAGATGTTTGAGGTCTGTGTCTTTCATGGGCTCAAATGGTGCTTTTGTGAGCTCGTTGAGGACAACAGAAAGGTTCCACTTGGGTAAATTTCTGGAACTTTTGGGACGATCCCTGTGAAAACTAGAGAGTAACCTATGAAGGTCTGCATTGTGTGCAACATGTTGGGCCATTGGGCCCAAAGTGTCAATGATTGCAGTCCTGTAACCATCAAAGGTCGAGGGGCGCCTGTTTAGGTCTTGGTACAGGTACATGAAAAAATCTGACATTGTTTCACAGATGGAGTCGAGAAATCCACCGAATTTTCTCTGCACCATTTTTCAAATAGGGCCCACCTTGACTTGTAGATGGCCCTTGTTGATGACCACTGAGGGGCAGCAATTCTCTCTGCCACCTCCACAGAGAAGCCTTGTTCTTGGAGTTGTCCGCTCCTAGACACCAGGCGTGGAGGTTCAGGTGCTGGGGGTTGTTGTGGAACACATACCTGTGGGACTGTTTGAGTAGGGTCATTGACACTGGGAGTTGTAGTGGGATCTCTGTTGATAGCTGCACTAGGTCCCAAAACCAGGGCATCCCTGGCCAGCCTGGGGCTATTACGATGATCAGACAATAACATTGCCTGATCTTTTGGATCACCTTGTGAAGGAGCCATAGGAGGGAACGCATAGGCCGTGAGGTTGGTCCAGTTTATGTTTAGAGCATCTATGTCCCAGGCCCTTGGGTCTGGGATAGGAGACACGTACAGTGGGAGCTTGTGGTTCAGGTGAGTGGCAAATAAGTCTACATGAGGTGTGAACCACTTCTGGCAGATCTGTTTGAACACCTGTGGGTGCAGAGACCATTCTGTTGACTGCACTTGGTTGGACCTGGACAGTAGGTCGGCCATCACATTCAGGCACCCTAGAACGTGCCTGGCTTTCAATGTTATGAGGTAGTGATGGCCCCAGGTCATGATCTTCCACAGGAGAGCGCACATCTCTGCTGAGTGTGTTCCTCCTTGTTTGTTGATGTAGGCTACCACTGTTAAGTTGTCCGTCGCAACTAACACTGTTTGATTCTGGCACTGGTCCTTGAAGTCTCGAAGGGCCAGGGAGACCACCTTCAATTCTAGGACATTTATGTGTAGCCTTTTTTCCCGATCTGACCACAGACCCTTTGTGGAATTTTGGTCTAAGTGAGCGCCCCAACCTTCGTTTGAGGCGTCAGTAAAGAGTTGGATACTGTGGTCTTTGGGATGAAGGTCTGCACCTTTCATCACGTTTGAGGGATTTTGCCACCAATCTAGGTGGGCTGCAATGGCTTCTGTCCAAGGAAGGAGGTTGTCCAGCGACTGAGGATATCTCCAGTGCTCCTTGAGATGAAACTGAAAGGGCCTCATGTGAAGGCGTCCCTCCGGGACCATTTTCTCCATTGAGGCTAGCAACCCAATTAGAGACATCAAACATCTTGCAGTCAAAACACGTTTTGACTTGAGTAGTAGGATCAAATCCTGAAGTTTGAGCCATCTCTCTTGAGTGGGTTTGACAAGGGCTGAATCTAGGTGGTATTCGTAGCCCATGAACGAAAAACACCTGAGTAGGTTTCAGTTCTGATTTTTCCTGATTTATTATCCACCCCAAGGACTGAGTTAGGTCTACCACTGCCTGTGTGTTCACTTGGGCTTCCTCCTGAGACCTGATCAGCCAGTCGTCCAGGTCTTGGTGAATTCTGAGTCCTCTTGAGAGGGCCATTAGTTTCACTTCCTTTACGATCATTGTAAAGACCTGGGGGGCTGTGGCTAGTCCGAATGGGAGGGAGGTGAATTGGAACACCTGTGACTTGTAGCAAAACCTTAGGTATTTCCTTGAGTTTGGATGGATGGGGATGTGGAGGTAAGTGTCCGACAGATCTATCGACAATACCCACTCCCCTGGAATCAGGGAGGTCCTGATGGATTCTGGAGTTTCCATTTTGAACTTTTCTACGTGTAGCAAAGTGTTGAGCCTGTTTAGGTCTATGACTGGCCTCCACCTTAGGTGAGGCTTGGTACTAGGAACAGGCGACTGTAAAACCCGAGAGATTTTACATTTTCCACCCTTTCTATTGCGTTCTTTGACAGAAGAGACTGGATACAGAGGCCAGGACTTGGTCTTTGAAGGGCCTTGTATTCTGACCGGGTCAGGAGTCTGACTGGACTTGGATTGAAAAGAATGACAGGATTTGTCTGCCAGTCTTATCTGAAAGAACGGAGGAGAACTCCTACTGGTGGACTGAGTGAGGCTGGAGGAGTCATTGGGGGAAAGGGTTTTTATGCCCTCGTCCCCTGGAGTGGGTCGAAAAGACCTTGGAGCCTCGGCTACTCGATTTCCCCCTACCTGGGGAAAACGATGGATACTGCTAGGGATGGAATGACCCCCATTGGGGTGGTTCCTTTAGGAGCCTCTAGATGTGGGGAATTGGAAAGGGTTGATTAACAGGGCCTAAACCCTAAGTGTCATTACAGGTGCCTTGATGAGGGACTCCTGTCCCTCCTCAGTAGTGTGAATGGAAACTTTAAGATCTAAAGATCCAGTATCTCACCTGAATTCACCATACCCCTTCTGACTACTTATATGCACCATGAAATTGAGTTTGACCTGTCTGGAGGTAGCCTTGCTACTGTCTTAACATATATACATAGTTGTACTGAGAAGAACCTAGTGGAGAGCAGCCTAAAGCTCAAGATCTAAAGATCTAAAGATCCAGTATCTCACCTGAATTCACCATACCCCTTCTGACTACTTATATGCACCATGAAATTGAGTTTGACCTGTCTGGAGGTAGCCTTGCTACTGTCTTAACATATATACATAGTTGTACTGAGAAGAACCTAGTGGAGAGCAGCCTAAAGCTCAACTCTAGCTGACCAGAAGGGAGGAGGGGCTTACCCAAGGAGGCCCCTAGGGAGATACAGATTTGAAAACTTCAAAACAAGGTTGTTCCAGTTTAAGGGAAAATAACAGCCCAACTTCCTGTTGGCTTAGTAAATCATTCAGAGTCCAGACTGAGGGCAATCAAGGCATAAACTCCCTGGGGGCAGGGAGGTTAAAAAAAAAACTGCCTAAGTGTCAATGTCCTCCAAAAATGGATAGGGTGAAGTCAGGCAACCTACTTCCCTAAAATACAGAGTCAGGACTGAATGAAGGACCTTGTTTAGAAGCCCTCTTGGGCTTTGGACTTGGACCTAAGCCTCCAATAAGTGATATTTACTGCCAGGCTGGTGAAATATTAGTCCAAGTGTGTGTTAGGATTGTTCAGAGTTCTGATCTGGAACCATCATCTGAACATCAGATTTAAGATCCGATCATCCGAGGATTAGATCTACATACAATCATCCGAGCATCGGATTTAAGATTAGATCATCCAAGCATTGGAATTTAAAGTAGCCTCGATCTGATATCTGGTCTGATGGACTAGATGCAACGAAAATCCGAGTATCAAATCATATTCGGATGGATAGAAGTTGGAAATAATGCATCCGATTCTCGGGTGCATTAAAATCTCGGATGAACTAAAATGTTATCTGGCTTCAGATTTAAGCAGGGATCTGATCCACCCTGGAGAAAGAAGTTGGATATTATAATTTTTATGTAAGCTTTCCTTAAAGCAAGCTTCCATGTAAGCTTTGCCTTTCCTTCTTTGAAGGAACTACACAACTGGATTTACGTAAGTAAATCGACAGTGACACAAGGTCACCTGCCCCACCCGCCTCACTGCAGGTAGGGCTAGTTGTGAGATAAGGAAAGCAGAAATTACACAGAATTTTATTAAATAACATAGAATCTAAAAGGCAAGTACAATATTTCTTATATTATAAAGCTGGAAGAATTAAAATATGTTTAAAATAAGGAAACCATGGTTACCCTAGTTTGAAGAAACACGTAATGTCTAGACAATTAGATGAAGGATTCTATTCCTGTTTATTTAAGAATTAACATTATAAATGGTCAATAATACAGGAAAGAAGGGATAAAATATTTAATTTATTGTATTTTATTCAATTTTATTTTATTTTATTTTATAAATGTACTGTAAGAAACCCGCGTCTCTCAGTACATGCGGTCTAGACGTGACGTCATCACAGGGGTTTCCCCGAGGATTCCCCAAGTTAGTTTCGTGCTTTATATGGTATTTTAACCCTTAAAAGAGCAAATACTGTTGAAGAACGCGGATAAACCACGAAGAAATCTATGTTATTTGATTTCAACAGGCATATATTCCTGAATATAAACTACCAACACGAGACGTGCAGTACAAGAAATTGCTGTCTCGACAATAAAACGGAAGTTGTTTCCGAAGATTTTACTCGACCAGGACTAGTTTGTGTTACATTTATACACTTTTAAACCCTAAAAGGGGTCCAATAATGAAGCAGATAGGGCTTAAATATTTTATTTTATTTTATTGACAGGCATATATATATATATCCTTAATTAGAAACCACATAAACGAGTCGCCATTGCTTTACAACGTGAACCCGGAAGTGGACTTCAGTTGTAAAATATGCTAGAAATACTTATCTGAACTATGAAAAGACGTCGAAATATGATTCTATGTCATAAAATAAAGAAACTGGTGTAGTTTCCATATCCAACAACAAGTATATCCTTGTAAAAATGAAATAATATTCCTTGTAAAATAAAGCATTGTCAATTCGCGTGGCCAACGAGAAAGTAGGGCGAGAGGTCAGAGGTTATCACGTGACGACAACTAGCAGTATATCCGGTGGCTAACAAGAACTGTCTTTTTTTCTACGACGTTGGCCCCGGGTGTGGCAACCCGAGAACAGCATTAAGTCCCACATGGTAAGCTATTGTAGCGTAATAAAAGCAATAGTTTTCAAGTAATAACTAATTTACTCAAAAATGAAGCCCCAACTTGTTTTTAAATATAACCTAGATCCAATATACAGGTTATGACAAATGCACACAGGCAGACAGAGAGGCAAACACACAAAGTTATCACTTGATAAGTTTTCACTAGATGTCAGCAGTCAGCAGAAAATTCAATACAGTATCATTTTGGTAACTACTGTTAAACTGCTAGTCATATGCCCATATAAGTTATTGCATTTAGTAAGAGGGGTCCTGTCTGCCTCCTCTCTTCATGGAGGAAAGAAGGAATTACTTATAATTGTCCGCCATTTTGTGGGACAGCAAACGGGTGACATCATTGTCTTATCTTGTGGAGTGTAAGGTCACCTTACCCTACAGGTTTTCTCCAGGACTTTATATTATCCACAACCTAGAAATTTCTTTTTCACCTTAAATTTGTAGCAATCAGCTCACATGTACTCTAAATGCAATACTTTTCGAGTTGTAAGATATTTAAGAGTTTAATGCATTTAAAAATTATTTCAAAAATTCATAAAAAATAATTAAGAAACACCCAGGCTTGATACTCAGACACGGTAATCAACTTTCAGCCTGGTACATAAGAGAGAAGATAAGATAAGAGAGAAATTCCTTCAATAGTCAATGAGAAAATTGTGTTAAAGCGTTGAAATGTTCACACTTTGGGTGGGGGTACCTCACTTGTAATGGCTCTGGGGAACGTACAAACAGACAGATCTGTATGAATTTTTTCCATTTATCATCCTCAATAGATAAAGTATCTACTAAAAGTAACAGGATGTTTCTGGGCCTTCTACTTTTGGATTTGTTCGGCTGACATAAAAATGGTGCCCCAGTAATTTTTTTTCGCAGTCCTATGTTACAGATCGCAACATTTTTGCATTTTAAGTACTGTATTATTCTATTTATTCTGTATTATTGCATCATTGTATTGTTTATTATGGTACATTGTATATAAACATAAATATAAAAAATTACTGCGAATTTGAAATCGTGGTGGTTCGCCACAGAAAGGGCGGGAAAGCGTGGTCACATGGTAAAAATCTGAAAATTTGAAGACTTGCTGTGATCCTGCTACCATGGGCTACCATCATCTTCACCTTTTTGACGATGATGCTGCGACATTCTCATCACCTGGATGAGAATATCTTACTTGTCTGAAGAATACCGCGGAACATGTGACGAACTTTGTACAGGTACCTACGAAATGATGAGAACGGCTGCGAATGTCGTGAGATGTTCATGGACTCAGCCAAGATCATGATAGAGGGTCGAAGAAGGTCTGACGAGGCAATGACAAGGAGGAAGAACATGCTGGGAAGACGTGACGACCAAATCGTGGACACTGCAGATCTGTATATAAACCCCCTGGATCATCTGGAATCATTTTCATTTCTCATTAGATGTTGGACAGTGTACATCAAAGGCTATGGATCTACAGAGACTCAGATTATTGCAGCAAATGTATGAGGCTCATCGTTTAAATCAACAGAAGCAAATTATGGTGGCCCAGATACTGGTTGACAGTGAAGGCGTTGACCAAGGCCCAGGAGGTATTGGGTGAAGCCCTGGCTCTCCAGGAGACTGGACTATGGACACTATGATCGTTTGATGAGGGAGATGGAGGCCGAGGATGTGGTGTCACTCAGGAATTTTTTTAGAATGGACCCAGCCATGTTCAGAGGGTGGGGTCCAGAATTGAGAAATATGACACATGGTACAGGAAGTCCATCACACTTCGTTTCTTGGCCACGGGAGAAAAGTACAGGAGTCTGATGTTTGGCTTCAGGGTAGCCCACAACACCATCTCAGTCATTGTATGACACATTTGTGAGGCCATCCTTGCAGAATATGGTGACGAAGTCATGCAGTGTCCCCATACCAGTGATGCATGGAAACAGGTTGCAGCAGAATTTTCTTCCAGAGGGAATTTCCACCACACCCTGGGGCCATAGATGGGCAAGCATGTGGCAATCAGGTGTCCCAAGAATGGTGGCTCCCTCCATTACAACTACAACGGCTTCCATTTCATCATATTTCTGGCTCTGGTGGATGTCAAGTACAAGTTTCTGTGGGTGGATGTTGGCACCAATGGCTCCAGTTCTGATGCCCAGATCTTCAATGACTGTGATTTGTGCGTGGGCAATGTTGATGGCACCTTGGATATACCTGATGCAGAGCCACTGCCTAGTGACGACTGTGATATGCCATACTTTCTCATTGGGGATGATGCCTTCTCCATGAGGACCTGGTTGATGACGCCATTTAGTGCCAGAGGATTGCCTGATGAGGAGAGGATCTTTAACTACAGACTGTCTCGTGCCAGAAGGGTGGTGGAGAATGCCTTTGGCATCATGGCTGGAAATATCATTGCATATTCTTCATCTTTCACACGACAATCTTCAAAGGAAAATTGAAGAATAGTGAAGAACAATGAAGAAGCCTGCCACGAACTGACGAAGTGGGCTACCAATAGGCTACGCATTCGACGAGACCACTACCATCTGGGAAGAATTGCAAATAACTGGACGAAGGGGGGTGATAGTTTTGAACAGTTTGAAACTGTCATAGCCAGACGACGATCCATGGAGAATGATGGAGAACAGTGAAGATGGGCCAAGAACCCGCTACCAAGGGTGAATAATTTCAGGATCGTGCATATTCACCATTAAACATCACCACAGTGTGACCTGGCTATAACATCAGTTACATGTAGCTGCAAAATATAGATCAAATATGTCATGCTATTTTTGATATATTTTGTGGAAACATAAAAAAAATTGAACTCAGTAAAATTATTTTACATATAGGAGTTTAAGGTCACATTAAAATAGGGCACACCTTCAGGACTAGACACATCAATATACCAAACATAAATTAAATCTCTTATGCAGCTTTCAAATACCCTCCAGAAATTAAATTCAATATAATTATGTTATCACTAAGAGTTTAAGGTCACCTTAAAATAGGCCACACCTTGAAGACCAGTTACACCCACATATCAAATTTGATTTGAATCTGTGAAGCCATTGTTAAGCTATTGCCCACAATTGCAAAAGTTAAATTCAATATAAATGTGTTATTAGTGGGAGTTTAACGTCATATTAAAATAAGGCACATATCGATGACTGGCAACATCCACATGCCAAATTTGAATTTCATCCTACAAGAAATTTTTGACATATTTTCCAGAAACAAAGTGTGATGACGATGCTGGTCCTATATATGATTCATCATTGCTGAGTGACACCAAACTGTTACAACCTTAAACTCATAAATGTCTAAAATATCAGCAATTCATTGTAACCTTACAAGAGACCTTTTTCTTTTTGTCTAAATATATATACATGCTGAATATCAATGAAAACATTTGAATTAGCACATCAAATATCTTTGAAAGACCAAAAATTGTCCGAACCTTAAACTCAATGGTAGTTTGCCATTGTGATGAAGTTTAAGGTAATCTTTTACTGAAGGTTCTGTTCAAGGTTTGTTACATCAACTAAAACATGCCTAGAATTGCATGTTATTGAAAGCCTGTTCAAAAATGGGCAAACTTAAAGTGAATATAATTCTGTGATAACTGGGAATTTAAGGTCACCTTAATGTATGACACTTAGCTATGACCAGTTACATATACATGAAAAATATAAATGAAATCTGTTATTTTCAGTATACTCTATAAAAAAATAAGAAACTTAAATTCAACATAATTTTTTTATACATGGGAGTTTAAGATAGGGCATATAAAAAAATAAGAAACTTAAATTCAACATAATTTTTTATACAGGGGGTTTAAGATAGGGCATATCTTGAAAACCAGTTACAGCCACATGCCAAATTTGAATTGAATCTGTAAAGCCATTTTTGAGACACTCTCCAGAAACAGAAAAAGTTAAACTCAATATAAGTATGTTACCACTGAGTTTAAGGTCACCTTACAATAGAGCATACCTTGACAACCAGTTACATCCACACAATAACGCTGAATTTAATCCATCAAGCAATTTTTGATACACTGTCTGGAAATCATGTGTGATAACGACATAGACCATGTATGTCCTCCATCATAGCTGCTAGTGACACAAGACTGTTGCAACCTTAAACCCATAAATTTGAAATATCAGTAATTTACTATAACCTTACAGAACAGACCCTTTTAGGTCTAGCTATATGTACATGATGAATATCAATGAAAAAAAGATGTCAATTACCACACGAAATATCTTCCAAACACCAAAAGAAAATTGTTCTAACCTTAAATTGAAAAAGTTCAAGTTAAAGTGAAAGCTCTCCCAAAAGTAGGTGAATGAGTTATTTGAGAAAAATTGGCTATCTGCAATACTTTTAGCGAAAATTCGCATTTACTCATTTTGAGTAGGTGAGTAATTAGCTATGGGTGTGAAACTTCACCAAGTGAAAGTTCTCCCCAAAAGTAGGTGAATGAGTTATTTGAGAAAAATTGGCTATCTGCAATACTTTTAGAGATAATTCGCATTTACTCATTTTCAGTAGGTGAGTAATTAGCTATGGGTCTGAAACTTCACCATGTGAAAGCTCTTCCAAAAGTAGGTGAACGAGTTATTTGAGAAAAATTGGCTATCTGCAATACTTTTAGCGATAATTCGCATTTACTCATTTTCAGTAGGTGAGTAATTATCTATGGGTCTGAAACTTCACCATGTGAAAGCTCTCCCAAAAGTAGATGAAGGAGTTATTTGATAAAAATTGGCTATCTGCAATACTTTTACAGATAATTCACATTTACTCATTTTGAGTAGGTGAGTAATTAGCTATGGGTCTGAAACTTCATCAAGTGAAAGCTCCCCCAAAAGTAGGTGAATGAGTTATTTGAGAAAAATTGGCTATCTGCAATAGTTTTAGCGATACTTCGCATTTACTCATTTTGAGTAGGTGAGTAATTAGCTATGGGTCTGAAACTTCACCAAGTGAAAGCTCTCCCAAAAGTACGTGAATGAGTTATTTGAGAAAAATTGGCTATCTGCAATACTTTTAGAGATAATTCGCATTTACTCATTTTGAGTAGGTGAGTAATTAGCTATGGGTCTGAAACTTCACCAAGTGAAAGCTCTCCCAAAAGTAGGTGAATGAGTTATTTGAGAAAAATTGGCTATCTGCAATAGTTTTAGAGATAATTCGCATTTACTCATTTTGAGTAGGTGAGTAATTAGCTATGGGTCTGAAACTTCACCAAGTGAAAGCTCTCCCAAAAGTAGGTGAATGAGTTATTTGAGAAAAATTGGCTATCTGCAATACTTTTAGCGATAAGTCGCATTTACTCATTTTCAGTAGGTGAGTAATTAGCTATGGGTCTGAAACTTCACCAAGTAAAAGCTCTCCCAAAAGTAGGTGAATGACTTAAAAAGTAGATGAACAACTTATTTGAGAGAAATTGTGTAGCTGCAATACTTTTGAAGATATAAGGCATTTACTCATTATGGTTATCATTAAAAATTGACAAAGTAGCTATTACTCACTTAGCTATGGAGATACACTTCCAAACTAGTGACCATGTTGTAGCTGTGGAGATAGTAGCTGAACAACATATTGGAACAAAATTGTGTAGCTGCAATACTTTTGAAGATATAAGCCATTTACTCATTATGGTTATCAGCAAAGTAGCTATTACTCAGTTAGCTATGGAGTTACAGCTGTGAAAATTCACAATACAGTATATCCAAAAGATAGGTGAACAACATATTCGACAAAAATCCTCTATATCAATAGTTTTTGAGTTATAAGTGACTTGCTCAATGGTCAAATGTTAAACTTAGTATAGCTATTACTCAGTTAGCTATGGTGCTATACCTTGGACACCTCACCATGATATAGTACATGAAGGAGTTGTTGAACAACATATTTCAGGCTAATATTGTAAGTAACAGTTACAAAGACAAAATCAATTTACTCATTTTGCTCATTGTTAATAACAGAAAATAGCTATTACTCACTTAGCTATGAAGATAGAACCCTAAAAATGGTACCATCTTGTAGGCATGGAGAAAGTAGCTGAACAACGTATTTTACAGAAACACTCTAAATGCAGTCGTTTTGGAGTTATGAGCACTTTACTCAAAGTAGCCACCATTGCTATTACTCACTTAGCTATGGTCCTAGGTGTGAAATAACAGCATCAAATGAAAGGACATAAGCAATAAGGTCATAAAAAACATTGAAAAGGCCAAGGAGAAACAACCAGTGTGATGTACAGCCCTTTATAAAAGCGTGACACACACTCAATAACACACGAACACACGCACGCACGCACACACGCACGGAATGCGTTTTATAATCTCCCGCCCGGCTGGCGGGAGATAACTAGTTACAACTACATGCTAAATTTGAATTGAATTAGTCACGCCATTTTCGAGATACTGTTCGGAAACGGAAAAAGTTAAACTCAATATAAGTATGTTACTACTGTGAGTTTAAGGTCACCTTACAATAGAGCACACCTTGATGACCAGTTACATCCAGATAATAACTATGAATTTAATCTATCACGCTATTTTTGTGTCACCAGCATTTATGCTGTGTGGCATATAGGGATTGCTTCGTCATCTCATTTTGTGGCGTCGGTGTCGGCGCTGTCTGTCGTCATCTGTCATTGTCACACTTTCTATTCCGGACAGTATCTCAAAAATGGCTAGTCAGATTTAATTCAAATTTGGCATGTGGATGTAACTGCTCCTCAGGGTGTGCTGTTTACTTCTGTGACCTTAAACCCCTACTATTAAGATACTTATACTGAGTTTAAGTTTTCACTTCCTACACCTTACGGTTTCCAAGATATAGCCCGGACAAGATTTTAAAGGTCAAGGTCACTAAAGCAAGGTCAAAGGTCAAATCAAGGTCACACCATGATGTTGCACACCTACACCCCCTAACCAAGTATCAACTTCCTACACCTTAAGTTTCTGAGATATAGCCCGGACAAGATTTTCAAACTCAAGGTCACTGCGGCAAGGTCAAAGGTCAAATCAAGGTCACACCATGACGTTGCACACCTACACCCCCTAACCAATGTCCCTACCAAGTATCAACTTCCTACACTTTACAGTTTCCAAGATACAGCCCGGACAAGATTTTATAGGTAAAGGTCACTACAGCAGGGTCAAAGGTCAAATCAAGGTCACACCATGATGTTGCACACCTACACCCCCTAACCAATGTCCCTACCAAGTATCAACTTCCTACACCTTACACTTTCCGAGATTTAGCCAAGACAAGATTTTATAGGTCAAGGTCACTACAGCAAGGTCTAGTGTCAACTCAAGGTCACACTATGATGTTGCAGACCTACAATCCCCAACCAATGTCCCTACTAAGTATCAACTTCCTACACCTTACGGTTTCCGAGATATAGCCCAGACAAGATTTTATTGGTCAAGCTCACTACAGTAAGGTCAAAGGTCAAATCAACTTCACACCATAAAGTTGCACACCTACAACCCCTAACCAATGTCCCTACCAAGTATCAACTTCCTACACCTTATGGTTTCTGAGATATAGCCAAGACAAGATTTTATAGGTCAAGGCTACTACAGCAAGGTCAAAGGTCAAATCAAGGTCAAACCATGACGTTGCACACCGACACCCCCTAACCAATGTCCCTACCAACTATCAACTTCCTACACCCTAAGGTTTTCGAGATATAGCCCGGACAAGATTTTCAAACTCAAGGTCACTATGGCAAGGTCAAATCAAGGTCAGACCATGACGTTGCACACCTACACATCCTAACCAATGTCCCTACGGTTTCTGAGATACAGCCCGGACAAATTTTTTCCCGCCGCCCACCCGCCTGCCCATCCAGACACCATGGGTGAAAACAATACCCCAAGGGCTGTGGGGTAAAAAGCGATTTATAAGCACTTTTAAGTTTGGCTATCCTTGTTTGACCCTGCAGGAGAGGTCCCAGGTCAAATCTGACCACACCAAAAGATTCCCACCCATGATTTCCTATAGGTTGGTTTACCATCCCAAACCTCTGGGACCAGTAATAAACCAGTTATCAGCACTTTTAGGTTTGGCTATCCTCTTTTGACCTTGAAGGAGGGGCCCAAGGTCAAATCTGACCACATCAAAAGATTCCCAGCCCATGATTTCCTACAAGTCGGTTTACGTTGCAAACCTCTAGGACCAATAATAAGCGAGTTATAAGCACTTTTAAGTTTGGCTCACCTCGTTTGACCTTGAAGCAGGGGCCCAAGGTCAAATCTGACCACATCAAAAGATTCCCAGTCCATGATTTCCTGCAGGTTGGTTTGACATACCAAGCCTCTAGGACTAATAATAAGGGAGATATAAGCACTTTTCATGACTGACAAAGATTATTTTTCAAAATGAGGCAAAAATATTCGCAGTCAATATTTTGTAATGGGAACATATCCTGCGAATTTGAGATATCTACCTATAGTACCCTTAGCTCTAGAGGGCCAACAACAGTCCTTGCTGAAAGTTGAAAAAATGCCCATGGCGGCCCATCTTGTTTTTCAAAATGAGGCCAAAAATATTCCCAGGCAAGATTTTATGGTTATGAATATATCCTGTAAATTTGAGAAGGGTAGCTATAATATTTTTTTTCATTAAGTGTGAAAATATCCTCGGTGAGGTACTTTGGCAGTCTGTGGATGACCTTCAATGAAGAGCTTCAAGGTTAAATTTCTGCATGCTTACAGAGGACATATATATGTATTATATATACCAGCCATATGATGATCTAACTTCCTGTATATGAGAACTGGGCCAAAATGTAAAAAATGGCCAAAATCTGACCTTTAAGAGGCCACCAGTGACCTTGAAATTGAAGGTCAAGGTCACAAAACAATTGCGTTCGTGGCATTGCCCATATATACCTACACACCAAATTTGAAAGGTCTAACTAAAACGTTTTTTAAGTTATCGCGTCCGAAAGGAAATCTCAGCGGCAGCATGACCATACTGAATCCTAAGTATCCCCGACTTTTTGTCTAAATATGCGTACATGATGAATATCGATGAAAAAATCTCAACACATCAAATATCTTCCAAACACAAAAACAACTGTCCCAACCTTAAAGTCAATGTTAGTTTAAGGTAAGGAGTTTAAGGTAATCTTTTCCTGAAGGTTCTGTTCAAGGTTTGTTACATCCACAACTGAAACATACATAGAATTGTACAGTATTTGAAATACTGTTCAAAAATTGTCAAACTTAAAGTGACTATAATTCTGTTATTACTGGGAGTTTAAGGTCACCTTATTGTATGGCACTTACCTATGGCCAGTTACATATACATGCAAAAGCTGAATGACATTTCTGACGTTATTTTCAGTATACTCCATGGAGAAAGAAAAAACATAAACTGGACATAAGTTTTTTTATACGTGGGAGTTTAAGGGCACCTTAAAATAGGGCACACCTTCAAAACTAGTTACAACCACATGCCAAATTTGAATTGAATCCATCAAGCCATTTTTGAGATACTGTCTGGAAACAAAAAAACTTAAACTCACTATAAGTATCTTACTAGTGGGAGTTTAAGGTCACCAAACTATACAGCACACCCGAGGAGCAGTTACACTGACATGACAAATTTGAATTATATCTTAAAAGCCATTTTTGAGATACTGTCCGGAATACAAAGTGTGACGATGCCGACGAAGGCGCCACAAAATGAGATGACGAAGCAATCCCTATATACCACGCAGCATAAATGCTGGTGACACAAAAACAAGACAATTCAACAGCAAGATAACAGCATTAGAATAGAATAGAATAGAAATAGAATAGAAGAGAAACATTTATACAGTGCAAAATTGAAACAACATCCTCTAATACATGTAACATCAAAAAGGGAAAGTCCAATGTATCAAGTCGAGATCCAAATTTGCTCATACCAAGGGAGATATAATGGTGGACGATATGCAAGTCTAAAGAAATAGGCTTTTAACTGGCTTCGGAAACCTGTTATTGTGTGCTGTGATTGGACCGATTGTGGAGGTCTGTTCCATTCAGTCGGGGAAGCCATTGCAAAACCTTGGCTACCAATGGCCTTTCTGATAAGTATGATAATTATGTAGGTTGGGAGAATTTAATGGCCTTGAAAGTAATTAGATTATATTTAAGGAAGATGTGGTATGAAATGGGAAGCCAGTGTAGTTTTTGAATAAAGGGAGTGACATGGCTTGTTCTATCAAGTCTAAAAACAATTCTACAGAAGGCATTTTGAATCTTTTGGAGTTTAGCAACATTAGATTTACTTACGCCATAGAGTAGGGAGTTACAGTAAAATAATGAAGAAAACAATGTGGTTGTGTGACCTTATTAGCGGGAGGATGGACTACTGTTACCCAATGGCCTGGTGAAGGTTGTGATATAACCTTAAATTCACATCTTTGCATTGGCCATTAGATTGGATGGCTCTAACAAAAACTACTGTTAGGAAATGGTAAGGGTATTTCACTATAAAATTATATTTAAAAATATAAATAGGACGCCCTGTTAACAGTAGCTGCAACATATGAAAAGAAACAGGATAGCATAGAAAAACACACATTATCATGTGTAATGTCCACCCCATGAACATTTTACAACAATTGTACAGTAGTCTTACAAGACCCTGTTTCATTTGTAAAATATATCAATGATGCTTAAATATTTATTAGTAGACATGTAAATTATTTCGGCGTCATGCCCTTTTGCATTAGTTCAAAATTTGCTCAAAATCACTCTGTCTGTAAAGGTTTTTGAGATAACCAACATTTTCGAATTCCGATAAAACTAAAGATGGTGGGCGAAATTTGACACTTTTCAGAGGCAATATACCAAAGATCTCTAATATCCAAACGGTAAAAAATTAGCTTGAAATTGCTCTATGCCTTACAGTTTTCGAGATAAATGACATTTTCAATTTCCGCCAAAATTCAAGATGGCCGACAAAATTCTGGAAATTCAACTTTTTTCACAGGCACTATATGTAAGGTCTCTAGTACCCAAAGGGTCCAAACATTGCTCGAAATCACTCTCATCTCGAACGGTTTGCCAGATAAATGTGTTTTGCGTTTTACGCAGAAATTCAATATGGCCACCAAAAAATGGCGGGAAAGTGATTTTTGCAAAATCTCACCAGTACACTCTGCAGATACCCTGTAGGTCCAAAATTTTATCGAAATCACTCTCACACCGTTTCCAAGATGAATGCACTTTTGCGCTTTACGCAGAAATTCAAGAGGGCTGCCAAAAGTGGCAGGAAAGCAATTTTTGCGAAAAAGTCGCCAGTAGACTCTGCATATATCTTGTGGGACAAAAAATTTTGTCGAAATCGCTCTATCACTCACCGTTTCCTTGAAGTGTTATTACATTTCACGCAGAAATTCAAGATGGCCGCCAAAAGTGGCGAGAAAGTGATTTTTGTAAAAAGTCACCAGTACACTCTGGACACCCTGGGGGGTCGAAAATTTCGACAAAATTGCTCATATCGTACGGTTAAGGAGATAGAAGCAAATTTGAGTTTTTTCCATTTTTGGCAAAAATTCAAAATGGCCGTCATTTTTAGGGAGAGGAAAAGCTTTTAAAAATTAGTAAGAGTAGATTGCTGAGATACTCTATGGGTCGAAAATTTCGACGAAATCGCTTGCACGGTTAAGGAGATAGAAGCAAATTTGCAAATTTTAATTAGTAAATTAAATTTTTATTAGTTAATACCTTACCTAACAGATGATAGCTATACTCCGGCGCCAGCCGGTCCCGCCAAACGCCAGAAAAAGACGTCCCGAGTTTCACCTCCGGCAGGACCGGTACACTACAATCCACTCGCCAGGTGGCCTAGTTCTTGCTTCATTCGCCAGAGGGATGTGACATCATAGCATCTTTTCGTCCCTAGATTTGAAACCTGAAGCTGAAAGCGGGGAAGGCCGGGTGGGAATCTCCCGTCTACTAGGTAAGGTATCAACTAATAAAAATTTAATTTACTAATTAAAATTTGCAATTTCATTGCGTTAATACACCTTACCTAACAGATAGCTAGAATAACTACCCAGTGGATGGAGGGCAGCTTCTCAGGATAAAAGGGAACTCTATGTCTAGGCTCAGGGGCACTAGCCTGTTTGGTGAAAAGGTCACACCAGGCTCTTAAGGCCCAAAGAGCACACCCCCACCCCCCACCCCCACCCCTTTTCTGCTCTGAGGGGAGGAAGAGAGAAAGTTTCGTCCTAGAGAATCCAGATTCCAGATACACCCAAGAAAGAGTGGCGAAAGGTTTTATACCTCGTACTTTAGGCACCCAATTAAAAAACCTTACAATTAGGGAATAGGTCCAAAAAAGGGGAGACCTATACCCAACAAAACTTATAACTGCTATGTACACTATATACAGGATAAGAGCATAGGGTTTAGTGATGGATCTGCTGTGCAGCCACCACAGGACCTAAATGAAAAAGCTCCGAATCTGCCCAAGCAACATCTTTAAGATAGAATTGAATAAAGGTGTTGTGGGACTTCCAGTGGCATGCCGCCAAAATTTGGACCAGAGAAATGCCACCTTGAAAAGCTTTGGAAGCCGCAAAGGCTCTAACATCATTCGCTTTAACCTGATGTAACGTCAGGGCCTCCTGATCTGAAAGTTCATAGCAAAGGATAACTGTCTGCTTAATCCAAGATGAGATTGTAGCACGAGAAATATCCTTAGTAAAACCTTTTTTGAAGGAGACAAAGACTAGCTCTTTGCCTTGTTTAAGGTCTTGTGTTTTGTCCAGATAGTAGCGTAAAGCTCGAACTGGACAGAGTGACCTATCCTCCTTCAGGGATTTATCCAGAGTAGGAGCCAGAGCCGGGATGACCACTGGAGCCACGCACTCTGGACCCTCTTTTGCCAAGTGATTCTTAGCCAAGAAACTTGGAGACAGGTAAAGGGACACTTTTGACCAGTCAGCTTGGTGTCTAATATTTTTGTTCAACCATGTGTGTATTTCACTCCTGCGCTTTCCAGAACCAAGAGCTAGGAGAAAAACCGTTTTAAAGGTCAGATGTTTTAATGAGGCCTTTCTGAGAGGCTCAAACGGTGGTTTGGTGAGCTGATGCAATACCAAAGAGAGGTTCTACGAAGGAATTCCTCGCCGACCCTTTGGTCTATCTCTATGAAAACTGTCCAGAAGGTGAGTTAAGTTTTCCTCTTTGCTGACATTCAAGGAGGAACTGCCTAATTTGTCCGCAATGGCTGATCTGTACCCGTCAATGGTACTGGGCTGGAGATTCTTCTCCTAGAAAAGATGTAAGAGAAAATCTGCTATCTGTTTGACAGATGGAGATCTGAAGTCCACCTGACTTGTTTCACACCATCTGACAAAAACAGACCACTTCGCTTCATAGACTGTTCTGGTTGAACTTCTTTGAGGAGCCTCAATTCGTGACGCCACTGGACTAGAGAAACTTTGCTCCTTGATTGCTTCGGCTCTAGGAGCCATGCGTGAAGGTTTAGGTTGGTTAGATTCCTGTGACAAGCCTTCTTGAACGGTTGAGTCACTAAGTCTGGATGATTGGGTAGGCAAAGAGGGATCTGGGACGACAGTTCTACCAGGTCCCAAAACCATGGCATGTTGGGCCAACCCGGCGCTATCAAGATCACTCTCCTGTAAAGATGGTCTGATAGTTTGCTGACCACCTTGCCTAGCAACAACACTGGGGGAAAAGCATACATGTCCAGGTTTTCCCAAGAGACTGTCAGAGCATCCACTGCCCAAGCATTGGGGTCCGGTACTGGAGACACGTATTGGGCTAGTTTGTAATTGTACTTCGTTGCAAACATGTCCACCAGTGGACGGTGCCAAGTCTGAACCAGGAGGTTGAAGACCTCCTGATGAAGGGACCACTCCGTCTGAATGATTTGGCCTTGTCGAGACAACTTGTCTGCAATCACATTCAGATGACCAGGGATGTGCCTGGCCTTCAGAACAACCTGTCTCAGATTGCACCAGCACAGGAGCCGCCATAGAAGGGCACAAAGTGAGCCTGACCTCATACCTCCCTCCTTGTTGATGTATGCCACAACCGTAGTGTTGTCCATGGCAACTAAAACGACTTTCCCTTGTACCAAGTGCTCGAATCTTTTTAGGGCTAGCAAGACGGCTTTTAGTTCCAGGAATTTATGTGCAGGTGGCTTTCTGGAACTGACCAGGTGCCTCTTGTTGTGAAGTCGCCTAAGTGAGCACCCCAGCCTTCTTTTGAGGTGTCTGTAAAGATTTGAATGGCATGACGCAAAGGGTGTAGGGGTTGGCCTAGTAAGACATTTATCTCCTTGGTCCACCATAGAAAGTGTGGGTGAAGGGACCTTGGAATTGGAATCTCCTTCTCTAGAGATTCTGGGACCCTCCAATGTCTCTTGAGATGCCACTGAACTGGTCTCATATGAAGTCTCCCCAGTGGGACCTGTTTTTCTGTTGCTGTTAGAAGGCCTATCAGGGACATGAACTTCCTGACTTGGCAAGTTGGACTGGCCAAAATGGAGTCCACCTTCTGAATAATCGAATTCCAATGGCTCTGGGTCGGTTTGACCAGGCCGTGAGAGAGATCGTACCTGTAACCCACAAACTCGAACACCTGTTTGCGTTCCAACTCCGACTTTTGAAGGTTCACCACCCAACCCAACTCCTGGCAAAGGGCGAGGAAGGATTGGGTGCCCTGGTGGCAGGATTCTTTGGTCGGGGCTCGAATCAACCAGTTATCTAGGTACTGGTGGATCCTTATACCCCTGGACTGAGCCATTAATTTGACCTCTTTGACTACACAAGTGAACTCCATAGGAGCTGTTGAAAGGCCAAAGGGGAGGGCCCGGAACTGGTAGGACTGGTTTTGGAAGTGGAACCTGAGAAATTTCCGGGACCCGGTGTGAATAGGAATGTGGAAATAGGCGTCGCTGAAATCCAGCGATGTCACCCATTCCCCTTGTTGTAAGGAAATCCGAATTGTCTCTGGGGTTTCCATTTTGAATGTTTTTATGCTCAAAAATTTGTTTAGAGCACTGAGGTCTAAGACTGGCCGCCATTTCTGATTTCGTTTGGGAACTATGAAAAGTCTGTTGAAAAAGGCTAGAGATGCTCGAACCCTCACCATCTCTACCGCCTTTTTGCCCAATAGGTTTTGAACAGCCTCCTTTAGGGAGAGGTTTCTGTGGGGATTGGCATAACCACTGACTATCAGGGGGTGTCTCACTAGAGGGGGTTTGAATCTGAATGGGAGCACATAGCCCTCTTTCAGGATTGACACTACTCTCGGATTTGCCCCCAGGCGGGCCCAGGTCTGCCAAAAGGGCTGAAGGCGTCTGCCTACTAGTGGAGCATGAACAACACTGTGGGCATTGGGAACAGTTGGGGCAGAAACACAAGGACCGACAAAAGAAACACAGTTCACAGACTTTATTTCTGCCTTGTTTTTTAAGGGAGGACTTAAGCCTTTCTTTTGCGGCTGCCTTACACTGTTTGTTGCAAAATGTACAAGACTGGCAACAGAGTAATTTACATTTGATCTTTGAGTTTCTGTTAACACAACATTCAAGGACCGGGTTGTCAGAACTGGGTCTTTTACACATAATTGTCATTTGTACCGATTATTGTCCTTGGAGCCTGGGGAGCCGCGGTTAGATGGACCTCCACGGCCCCTACCGCGGGATCTGCCACGTCCTCCAAAGCTCTTCCAGGCTGGCATATCTTTGCCAGAGTTGCCAGAGGGTTTAGAAGCATCCTGACCTTTCCATCCAGTGGAGTAGGGCTGATATCTAGCTTGACCTTTTTTGTGCCCACCGGCGAACCCCCCATGGCCCGAACCGGGCTGGGAGGTACGCTTAGCAGATTCATGTTGGGCAATTTCGTCCTCAACCTTTCTGATGACGGCATCAGGGAAAAGGGCATACCCATTCAACGGGCAATTTCTCAGGGAAGAAAAGGTGTCTGGCTTTACACCCTGCTTTAAATGCTCTAAGTAGGAGTCCCTACGGACGAGTGTCAAATTGGCCATCTGGGTAAACGTGAAGTCAGAGAGATGCTGTAATGATTTGCCCATGGCAAAGCTCGCGTTCTGATTGAAGCTGGTCAATAGTGGAATTCGTCTAATGCTGACTGAGCCTTAGCAGACGATTTCCCTTTTCCCAGTTCAGCTTGTAAAACTCTAAGTTGTTCTTGAACAGAGTCCTGTATCTTAGTAATACACCTGTTAAAGCCTGCCGACTGATTGCAGATGTAGCTAGACTCCTTGGCAGCTTTTTCCCACTTTCTGATAGTGTCCTGAGAGATTGGGCGAGCGGAGGGTTGAGAATTGGCAATGTTCGGTTTGGCAATCCTAGAGAAGGCACTGTTGATTTTGGCCGCGTCATTAGGCCATGAGTTCACGTATTTGCCCGGTCTTGTAGGATCCTTGGCTTCAGCTGGGTGAATCCCATACCAGCGACTCTGGGACTTAGGGGGGTGTAAGAATTGGTCCATATGAAGACCCCCTGGCTCAGACGACTTGGAAGGATAACCTTCAATAAGTACCAAGTTCATGTTTTCTAACTTCTTACAAAGCCAGTCTTCTGGCGGGAGCAAAATTGAGACCTTGCCCACTGGCTGGGAACAATGTCCAATCCATGGGTTATCTGCTCTAGATGTCGGTGAGTATTCCAGATCTGGAATATGGGTCCATCCCATAAATGCTCTCACCCCGCGCACAGTCTCTCGATAATTTTGATCCTCACTTAACACTTTGTCTTTCTCTCCGGAATCTGAGTCCTGGTGATCATCCGGTTCTGGTTCAGAGACTTTCCCTTCCTCCACTTGGTCCGGTGACAAAAAATCCCGGGCTGGGAAATGCAACGGGCCGGAAGAAGACACAGCAGAAGATACCGGACCAGGTTGTTGAAAAAAACCGGTTCGGAATCAGCTTCTGGATACAAGTTTTCAAGAGGTGAAGACATGTTCATAGAAGATTCAGTAGCAGTATGGGTTCCATCTGGGCCGGAAGCCGGACCGGCTTGGCCGGAAGGAACAGAAGATTGAATAAATGGGGTCTGAGATAAGGCTCCAGCAGGTGCTTGATGCGTGACCGGAACTTTGACCGGTGAGAAAGATGGCTGCTGGGAAGGTGGACGTTGACCCATAGTTAACAAGGCTTCTAGCCTGGCCATCCTGACCGACCATTTCTCATCTAAATCCTGTAACTCTTTGCAGAAAGATGGAGCTGGCAATGAAAATTCAACAGAACTATTAACAGAAGAAGGACAGTCCGTGCCTTCCTGCTCGGCTTGAGATACTACAGTTACTGTTGATGGGTCTACAAGAACCTCCTTGCTTTTTTGTTTTTCCTTCCGAATTTTATAGGTGGGTGTAGAGAGTTGAAGCAACTGCTCTGGGGTCAGTAAGTCACAAAATTCACAAGCAAGATTTTTAACACAGGGATCTTCGCCATGTCCTTTATCCCGACATCTAGCACACCTTGAGTGCTTGTCAAAGGAGGCCATAATATGTCCACATGACCCTTTCCTTTGTCCCGGTGAATATTAAACAATATGCAGTCACTCGGAACCAAAATTACTAGTTATAAGAAGAAATATCCACAATTGAAAAGACACAAATAAAAACACAACTTTTCAAATCGCGCCAAATGAAAAAGATGCTATGATGTCACGTCCCTCTGGCGAATAAAGCAAGAACTAGGCCACCTGGCGAGTGGATTGTAGTGTACCGGTCCTGCCGGAGGTGAAACTAGGGATGTCTTTTTCTGGCATTTGGCGGGACCGGAGTATAGCTATCGTCTGTTAGGTAAGGTGTATTAACGCAATGAAATAGTGTTTTTGCATTTAGGGTAAAAATTCGAAAATTCAAAATGGCCGCTATTTTTGAAGAGAGTAAAATTTTTTGAGAATTGCAAATAGTAGTTTGCTCGGACACAATGTGGGTCGAAAATTTTCAGCTTTTGAAAATTGCTAAGAGTAGTTTGCTGGGATACCCTTTGGGTCGAATATTTCGATGAAATCACTCTATCTCACACGGTAAAGGAGATAGAAGCAAATTTACGTTTTTGCATTTTTGGCGAAAATTCAAAATGGCCGCCATTTTTGCGGAGAAGAAATTTTGTTTGAAAATTGCAAAGAGTAGTTTGCTAAGATACCCTTTGGGTCGAATATTTCGACGAAATCGCTCTACCTCGCACGGTTAAGGAGATAGAAGCAAATTTGCTTTTAATAAGTAAATTAAATTACCCTATCCAATGGACAATTGCTAATCCGGTCGGCGCAGACCGGCCCGCCAAACGACAGAAAAAGTCATCTTATATGAGTGCATAATGCCCTCACAAGCTGGCCGGTCCCAGTACTGTGCACTCCCCAGATGGCGCCTCGTACCTCCTTCCTGTCTAGACAAGATGATGTCATAGCATCTTTTTCGTTGTCTAAACCTATTAGACCCCTAGTAAGCTGATAGTGGGGTCGGTGGGAGGGTCTTGTTTGTCCATTGGATAGGGTATTAACTTATAAAAATTTACTAATTAAATTTGCAATTTTATTGCGTTAATACATCCTATCCAATGGACAATTGCTGAATAACTACCGCTCGGTCGGCGGGTAAGTTACTAGGGACTTATGTGAACTCACAAGTAATAGCAAATTTTAACCTACGGTCAAGGCTGACTTCGTCAGGAGACCTATAGGCCCAGGCCTGGGTTGACCTTAAGGTCAGGAAACCCTGTAAGGCCATGGTCGGTTGCCAGCAGCCGGTTACCCGGGGCTATACTGCCGTCGCCCCCCCCCCCCCCCTTTTGTAGACCTGCTCTGAGGTAGGGGAAGAGAGGGATGAGTTCAGTCCCAGAATGCAAATAAACCTCCCGAAGGAAGCACGCCATACTTAATTCCTATGTACATGAAGAACTGTTTATACATATATACAAATCTCCTCAATCTAAGGGCCACTTGTGGATCTGCTGAGCAGCCACTACCGAGCCCAATTGGTAAAGCTCTGAATCAGCCCAAGCCCCGCCCTTCAGATAGAACTGTGTGAAGGTATTATGTGACTTCAGTGGCAGGCTGACAAGATTGGCTCTAAGGAGACTCCCGACTGGTACGCTTAGCAGATTCATGTTGGGCAATTTCGTCCTCAACCTTTCTGATGACGGCATCAGGGAAAAGGGCGTACCCATTCAACGGGCAATTTCTCAGGGAAGAAAAGGTGTCTGGCTTTACACCCTGCTTTAAATGCTCTAAGTAGGAGTCCCTACGGACGAGTGTCAAATTGGCCATCTGGGTAAACGTGAAGTCAGAGAGATGCTGTAATGATTTGCCCATGGCAAAGCTCGCGTTCTGATTGAAGCTGGTCAATAGTGGAATTCGTCTAATGCTGACTGAGCCTTAGCAGACGATTTCCCTTTTCCCAGTTCAGCTTGTAAAACTCTAAGTTGTTCTTGAACAGAGTCCTGTATCTTAGTAATACACCTGTTAAAGCCTGCCGACTGATTGCAGATGTAGCTAGACTCCTTGGCAGCTTTTTCCCACTTTCTGATAGTGTCCTGAGAGATTGGGCGAGCGGAGGGTTGAGAATTGGCAATGTTCGGTTTGGCAATCCTAGAGAAGGCACTGTTGATTTTGGCCGCGTCATTAGGCCATGAGTTCACGTATTTGCCCGGTCTTGTAGGATCCTTGGCTTCAGCTGGGTGAATCCCATACCAGCGACTCTGGGACTTAGGGGGGTGTAAGAATTGGTCCATATGAAGACCCCCTGGCTCAGACGACTTGGAAGGATAACCTTCAATAAGTACCAAGTTCATGTTTTCTAACTTCTTACAAAGCCAGTCTTCTGGCGGGAGCAAAATTGAGACCTTGCCCACTGGCTGGGAACAATGTCCAATCCATGGGTTATCTGCTCTAGATGTCGGTGAGTATTCCAGATCTGGAATATGGGTCCATCCCATAAATGCTCTCACCCCGCGCACAGTCTCTCGATAATTTTGATCCTCACTTAACACTTTGTCTTTCTCTCCGGAATCTGAGTCCTGGTGATCATCCGGTTCTGGTTCAGAGACTTTCCCTTCCTCCACTTGGTCCGGTGACAAAAAATCCCGGGCTGGGAAATGCAACGGGCCGGAAGAAGACACAGCAGAAGATACCGGACCAGGTTGTTGAAAAAAACCGGTTCGGAATCAGCTTCTGGATACAAGTTTTCAAGAGGTGAAGACATGTTCATAAAAGATTCAGTAGCAGTATGGGTTCCATCTGGGCCGGAAGCCGGACCGGCTTGGCCGGAAGGAACAGAAGATTGAATAAATGGGGTCTGAGATAAGGCTCCAGCAGGTGCTTGATGCGTGACCGGAACTTTGACCGGTGAGAAAGATGGCTGCTGGGAAGGTGGACGTTGACCCATAGTTAACAAGGCTTCTAGCCTGGCCATCCTGACCGACCATTTCTCATCTAAATCCTGTAACTCTTTGCAGAAAGATGGAGCTGGCAATGAAAATTCAACAGAACTATTAACAGAAGAAGGACAGTCCGTGCCTTCCTGCTCGGCTTGAGATACTACAGTTACTGTTGATGGGTCTACAAGAACCTCCTTGCTTTTTTGTTTTTCCTTCCGAATTTTATAGGTGGGTGTAGAGAGTTGAAGCAACTGCTCTGGGGTCAGTAAGTCACAAAATTCACAAGCAAGATTTTTAACACAGGGATCTTCGCCATGTCCTTTATCCCGACATCTAGCACACCTTGAGTGCTTGTCAAAGGAGGCCATAATATGTCCACATGACCCTTTCCTTTGTCCCGGTGAATATTAAACAATATGCAGTCACTCGGAACCAAAATTACTAGTTATAAGAAGAAATATCCACAATTGAAAAGACACAAATAAAAACACAACTTTTCAAATCGCGCCAAATGAAAAAGATGCTATGATGTCACGTCCCTCTGGCGAATAAAGCAAGAACTAGGCCACCTGGCGAGTGGATTGTAGTGTACCGGTCCTGCCGGAGGTGAAACTAGGGATGTCTTTTTCTGGCATTTGGCGGGACCGGAGTATAGCTATCGTCTGTTAGGTAAGGTGTATTAACGCAATGAAATAGTGTTTTTGCATTTAGGGTAAAAATTCGAAAATTCAAAATGGCCGCTATTTTTGAAGAGAGTAAAATTTTTTGAGAATTGCAAATAGTAGTTTGCTCGGACACAATGTGGGTCGAAAATTTTCAGCTTTTGAAAATTGCTAAGAGTAGTTTGCTGGGATACCCTTTGGGTCGAATATTTCGATGAAATCACTCTATCTCACACGGTAAAGGAGATAGAAGCAAATTTACGTTTTTGCATTTTTGGCGAAAATTCAAAATGGCCGCCATTTTTGCGGAGAAGAAATTTTGTTTGAAAATTGCAAAGAGTAGTTTGCTAAGATACCCTTTGGGTCGAATATTTCGACGAAATCGCTCTACCTCGCACGGTTAAGGAGATAGAAGCAAATTTGCTTTTAATAAGTAAATTAAATTACCCTATCCAATGGACAATTGCTAATCCGGTCGGCGCAGACCGGCCCGCCAAACGACAGAAAAAGTCATCTTATATGAGTGCATAATGCCCTCACAAGCTGGCCGGTCCCAGTACTGTGCACTCCCCAGATGGCGCCTCGTACCTCCTTCCTGTCTAGACAAGATGATGTCATAGCATCTTTTTCGTTGTCTAAACCTATTAGACCCCTAGTAAGCTGATAGTGGGGTCGGTGGGAGGGTCTTGTTTGTCCATTGGATAGGGTATTAACTTATAAAAATTTACTAATTAAATTTGCAATTTTATTGCGTTAATACATCCTATCCAATGGACAATTGCTGAATAACTACCGCTCGGTCGGCGGGTAAGTTACTAGGGACTTATGTGAACTCACAAGTAATAGCAAATTTTAACCTACGGTCAAGGCTGACTTCGTCAGGAGACCTATAGGCCCAGGCCTGGGTTGACCTTAAGGTCAGGAAACCCTGTAAGGCCATGGTCGGTTGCCAGCAGCCGGTTACCCGGGGCTATACTGCCGTCGCCCCCCCCCCCCCCCCCCCCCCCTTTTGTAGACCTGCTCTGAGGTAGGGGAAGAGAGGGATGAGTTCAGTCCCAGAATGCAAATAAACCTCCCGAAGGAAGCACGCCATACTTAATTCCTATGTACATGAAGAACTGTTTATACATATATACAAATCTCCTCAATCTAAGGGCCACTTGTGGATCTGCTGAGCAGCCACTACCGAGCCCAATTGGTAAAGCTCTGAATCAGCCCAAGCCCCGCCCTTCAGATAGAACTGTGTGAAGGTATTATGTGACTTCAGTGGCAGGCTGACAAGATTGGCTCTAAGGAGACTCCCGACTGGTACGCTTAGCAGATTCATGTTGGGCAATTTCGTCCTCAACCTTTCTGATGACGGCATCAGGGAAAAGGGCGTACCCATTCAACGGGCAATTTCTCAGGGAAGAAAAGGTGTCTGGCTTTACACCCTGCTTTAAATGCTCTAAGTAGGAGTCCCTACGGACGAGTGTCAAATTGGCCATCTGGGTAAACGTGAAGTCAGAGAGATGCTGTAATGATTTGCCCATGGCAAAGCTCGCGTTCTGATTGAAGCTGGTCAATAGTGGAATTCGTCTAATGCTGACTGAGCCTTAGCAGACGATTTCCCTTTTCCCAGTTCAGCTTGTAAAACTCTAAGTTGTTCTTGAACAGAGTCCTGTATCTTAGTAATACACCTGTTAAAGCCTGCCGACTGATTGCAGATGTAGCTAGACTCCTTGGCAGCTTTTTCCCACTTTCTGATAGTGTCCTGAGAGATTGGGCGAGCGGAGGGTTGAGAATTGGCAATGTTCGGTTTGGCAATCCTAGAGAAGGCACTGTTGATTTTGGCCGCGTCATTAGGCCATGAGTTCACGTATTTGCCCGGTCTTGTAGGATCCTTGGCTTCAGCTGGGTGAATCCCATACCAGCGACTCTGGGACTTAGGGGGGTGTAAGAATTGGTCCATATGAAGACCCCCTGGCTCAGACGACTTGGAAGGATAACCTTCAATAAGTACCAAGTTCATGTTTTCTAACTTCTTACAAAGCCAGTCTTCTGGCGGGAGCAAAATTGAGACCTTGCCCACTGGCTGGGAACAATGTCCAATCCATGGGTTATCTGCTCTAGATGTCGGTGAGTATTCCAGATCTGGAATATGGGTCCATCCCATAAATGCTCTCACCCCGCGCACAGTCTCTCGATAATTTTGATCCTCACTTAACACTTTGTCTTTCTCTCCGGAATCTGAGTCCTGGTGATCATCCGGTTCTGGTTCAGAGACTTTCCCTTCCTCCACTTGGTCCGGTGACAAAAAATCCCGGGCTGGGAAATGCAACGGGCCGGAAGAAGACACAGCAGAAGATACCGGACCAGGTTGTTGAAAAAAACCGGTTCGGAATCAGCTTCTGGATACAAGTTTTCAAGAGGTGAAGACATGTTCATAGAAGATTCAGTAGCAGTATGGGTTCCATCTGGGCCGGAAGCCGGACCGGCTTGGCCGGAAGGAACAGAAGATTGAATAAATGGGGTCTGAGATAAGGCTCCAGCAGGTGCTTGATGCGTGACCGGAACTTTGACCGGTGAGAAAGATGGCTGCTGGGAAGGTGGACGTTGACCCATAGTTAACAAGGCTTCTAGCCTGGCCATCCTGACCGACCATTTCTCATCTAAATCCTGTAACTCTTTGCAGAAAGATGGAGCTGGCAATGAAAATTCAACAGAACTATTAACAGAAGAAGGACAGTCCGTGCCTTCCTGCTCGGCTTGAGATACTACAGTTACTGTTGATGGGTCTACAAGAACCTCCTTGCTTTTTTGTTTTTCCTTCCGAATTTTATAGGTGGGTGTAGAGAGTTGAAGCAACTGCTCTGGGGTCAGTAAGTCACAAAATTCACAAGCAAGATTTTTAACACAGGGATCTTCGCCATGTCCTTTATCCCGACATCTAGCACACCTTGAGTGCTTGTCAAAGGAGGCCATAATATGTCCACATGACCCTTTCCTTTGTCCCGGTGAATATTAAACAATATGCAGTCACTCGGAACCAAAATTACTAGTTATAAGAAGAAATATCCACAATTGAAAAGACACAAATAAAAACACAACTTTTCAAATCGCGCCAAATGAAAAAGATGCTATGATGTCACGTCCCTCTGGCGAATAAAGCAAGAACTAGGCCACCTGGCGAGTGGATTGTAGTGTACCGGTCCTGCCGGAGGTGAAACTAGGGATGTCTTTTTCTGGCATTTGGCGGGACCGGAGTATAGCTATCGTCTGTTAGGTAAGGTGTATTAACGCAATGAAATAGTGTTTTTGCATTTAGGGTAAAAATTCGAAAATTCAAAATGGCCGCTATTTTTGAAGAGAGTAAAATTTTTTGAGAATTGCAAATAGTAGTTTGCTCGGACACAATGTGGGTCGAAAATTTTCAGCTTTTGAAAATTGCTAAGAGTAGTTTGCTGGGATACCCTTTGGGTCGAATATTTCGATGAAATCACTCTATCTCACACGGTAAAGGAGATAGAAGCAAATTTACGTTTTTGCATTTTTGGCGAAAATTCAAAATGGCCGCCATTTTTGCGGAGAAGAAATTTTGTTTGAAAATTGCAAAGAGTAGTTTGCTAAGATACCCTTTGGGTCGAATATTTCGACGAAATCGCTCTACCTCGCACGGTTAAGGAGATAGAAGCAAATTTGCTTTTAATAAGTAAATTAAATTACCCTATCCAATGGACAATTGCTAATCCGGTCGGCGCAGACCGGCCCGCCAAACGACAGAAAAAGTCATCTTATATGAGTGCATAATGCCCTCACAAGCTGGCCGGTCCCAGTACTGTGCACTCCCCAGATGGCGCCTCGTACCTCCTTCCTGTCTAGACAAGATGATGTCATAGCATCTTTTTCGTTGTCTAAACCTATTAGACCCCTAGTAAGCTGATAGTGGGGTCGGTGGGAGGGTCTTGTTTGTCCATTGGATAGGGTATTAACTTATAAAAATTTACTAATTAAATTTGCAATTTTATTGCGTTAATACATCCTATCCAATGGACAATTGCTGAATAACTACCGCTCGGTCGGCGGGTAAGTTACTAGGGACTTATGTGAACTCACAAGTAATAGCAAATTTTAACCTACGGTCAAGGCTGACTTCGTCAGGAGACCTATAGGCCCAGGCCTGGGTTGACCTTAAGGTCAGGAAACCCTGTAAGGCCATGGTCGGTTGCCAGCAGCCGGTTACCCGGGGCTATACTGCCGTCGCCCCCCCCCCCCCTTTTGTAGACCTGCTCTGAGGTAGGGGAAGAGAGGGATGAGTTCAGTCCCAGAATGCAAATAAACCTCCCGAAGGAAGCACGCCATACTTAATTCCTATGTACATGAAGAACTGTTTATACATATATACAAATCTCCTCAATCTAAGGGCCACTTGTGGATCTGCTGAGCAGCCACTACCGAGCCCAATTGGTAAAGCTCTGAATCAGCCCAAGCCCCGCCCTTCAGATAGAACTGTGTGAAGGTATTATGTGACTTCAGTGGCAGGCTGACAAGATTGGCTCTAAGGAGACTCCCGACTGGTACGCTTAGCAGATTCATGTTGGGCAATTTCGTCCTCAACCTTTCTGATGACGGCATCAGGGAAAAGGGCGTACCCATTCAACGGGCAATTTCTCAGGGAAGAAAAGGTGTCTGGCTTTACACCCTGCTTTAAATGCTCTAAGTAGGAGTCCCTACGGACGAGTGTCAAATTGGCCATCTGGGTAAACGTGAAGTCAGAGAGATGCTGTAATGATTTGCCCATGGCAAAGCTCGCGTTCTGATTGAAGCTGGTCAATAGTGGAATTCGTCTAATGCTGACTGAGCCTTAGCAGACGATTTCCCTTTTCCCAGTTCAGCTTGTAAAACTCTAAGTTGTTCTTGAACAGAGTCCTGTATCTTAGTAATACACCTGTTAAAGCCTGCCGACTGATTGCAGATGTAGCTAGACTCCTTGGCAGCTTTTTCCCACTTTCTGATAGTGTCCTGAGAGATTGGGCGAGCGGAGGGTTGAGAATTGGCAATGTTCGGTTTGGCAATCCTAGAGAAGGCACTGTTGATTTTGGCCGCGTCATTAGGCCATGAGTTCACGTATTTGCCCGGTCTTGTAGGATCCTTGGCTTCAGCTGGGTGAATCCCATACCAGCGACTCTGGGACTTAGGGGGGTGTAAGAATTGGTCCATATGAAGACCCCCTGGCTCAGACGACTTGGAAGGATAACCTTCAATAAGTACCAAGTTCATGTTTTCTAACTTCTTACAAAGCCAGTCTTCTGGCGGGAGCAAAATTGAGACCTTGCCCACTGGCTGGGAACAATGTCCAATCCATGGGTTATCTGCTCTAGATGTCGGTGAGTATTCCAGATCTGGAATATGGGTCCATCCCATAAATGCTCTCACCCCGCGCACAGTCTCTCGATAATTTTGATCCTCACTTAACACTTTGTCTTTCTCTCCGGAATCTGAGTCCTGGTGATCATCCGGTTCTGGTTCAGAGACTTTCCCTTCCTCCACTTGGTCCGGTGACAAAAAATCCCGGGCTGGGAAATGCAACGGGCCGGAAGAAGACACAGCAGAAGATACCGGACCAGGTTGTTGAAAAAAACCGGTTCGGAATCAGCTTCTGGATACAAGTTTTCAAGAGGTGAAGACATGTTCATAGAAGATTCAGTAGCAGTATGGGTTCCATCTGGGCCGGAAGCCGGACCGGCTTGGCCGGAAGGAACAGAAGATTGAATAAATGGGGTCTGAGATAAGGCTCCAGCAGGTGCTTGATGCGTGACCGGAACTTTGACCGGTGAGAAAGATGGCTGCTGGGAAGGTGGACGTTGACCCATAGTTAACAAGGCTTCTAGCCTGGCCATCCTGACCGACCATTTCTCATCTAAATCCTGTAACTCTTTGCAGAAAGATGGAGCTGGCAATGAAAATTCAACAGAACTATTAACAGAAGAAGGACAGTCCGTGCCTTCCTGCTCGGCTTGAGATACTACAGTTACTGTTGATGGGTCTACAAGAACCTCCTTGCTTTTTTGTTTTTCCTTCCGAATTTTATAGGTGGGTGTAGAGAGTTGAAGCAACTGCTCTGGGGTCAGTAAGTCACAAAATTCACAAGCAAGATTTTTAACACAGGGATCTTCGCCATGTCCTTTATCCCGACATCTAGCACACCTTGAGTGCTTGTCAAAGGAGGCCATAATATGTCCACATGACCCTTTCCTTTGTCCCGGTGAATATTAAACAATATGCAGTCACTCGGAACCAAAATTACTAGTTATAAGAAGAAATATCCACAATTGAAAAGACACAAATAAAAACACAACTTTTCAAATCGCGCCAAATGAAAAAGATGCTATGATGTCACGTCCCTCTGGCGAATAAAGCAAGAACTAGGCCACCTGGCGAGTGGATTGTAGTGTACCGGTCCTGCCGGAGGTGAAACTAGGGATGTCTTTTTCTGGCATTTGGCGGGACCGGAGTATAGCTATCGTCTGTTAGGTAAGGTGTATTAACGCAATGAAATAGTGTTTTTGCATTTAGGGTAAAAATTCGAAAATTCAAAATGGCCGCTATTTTTGAAGAGAGTAAAATTTTTTGAGAATTGCAAATAGTAGTTTGCTCGGACACAATGTGGGTCGAAAATTTTCAGCTTTTGAAAATTGCTAAGAGTAGTTTGCTGGGATACCCTTTGGGTCGAATATTTCGATGAAATCACTCTATCTCACACGGTAAAGGAGATAGAAGCAAATTTACGTTTTTGCATTTTTGGCGAAAATTCAAAATGGCCGCCATTTTTGCGGAGAAGAAATTTTGTTTGAAAATTGCAAAGAGTAGTTTGCTAAGATACCCTTTGGGTCGAATATTTCGACGAAATCGCTCTACCTCGCACGGTTAAGGAGATAGAAGCAAATTTGCTTTTAATAAGTAAATTAAATTACCCTATCCAATGGACAATTGCTAATCCGGTCGGCGCAGACCGGCCCGCCAAACGACAGAAAAAGTCATCTTATATGAGTGCATAATGCCCTCACAAGCTGGCCGGTCCCAGTACTGTGCACTCCCCAGATGGCGCCTCGTACCTCCTTCCTGTCTAGACAAGATGATGTCATAGCATCTTTTTCGTTGTCTAAACCTATTAGACCCCTAGTAAGCTGATAGTGGGGTCGGTGGGAGGGTCTTGTTTGTCCATTGGATAGGGTATTAACTTATAAAAATTTACTAATTAAATTTGCAATTTTATTGCGTTAATACATCCTATCCAATGGACAATTGCTGAATAACTACCGCTCGGTCGGCGGGTAAGTTACTAGGGACTTATGTGAACTCACAAGTAATAGCAAATTTTAACCTACGGTCAAGGCTGACTTCGTCAGGAGACCTATAGGCCCAGGCCTGGGTTGACCTTAAGGTCAGGAAACCCTGTAAGGCCATGGTCGGTTGCCAGCAGCCGGTTACCCGGGGCTATACTGCCGTCGCCCCCCCCCCCCTTTTGTAGACCTGCTCTGAGGTAGGGGAAGAGAGGGATGAGTTCAGTCCCAGAATGCAAATAAACCTCCCGAAGGAAGCACGCCATACTTAATTCCTATGTACATGAAGAACTGTTTATACATATATACAAATCTCCTCAATCTAAGGGCCACTTGTGGATCTGCTGAGCAGCCACTACCGAGCCCAATTGGTAAAGCTCTGAATCAGCCCAAGCCCCGCCCTTCAGATAGAACTGTGTGAAGGTATTATGTGACTTCAGTGGCAGGCTGACAAGATTGGCTCTAAGGAGACTCCCGACTGGGAGACCTTAGAAGCAGCACAGGCCCTCACATCATGGGCTTTAACCTGATGTAAAGAGTGGGCCTCCTGGTCAGAGAGCTCATAACATAGGATCACAGTCTGCTTGATCCAAGAGGAGATAGTGGCAGGTTAGATGTCTTTGTCAAAACCTTTCTTAAAGGAGACAAAAACCGCCTCCTTATTCTGCCTGAGGTCCTGTCCAAATAGTAGCGCAATGCTCTGACCAGACAGAGGGACCTGTCAGACTTGAGGGATCTATCCAGAGTTGGGGCCAGGGCTGTTATAACCCCTGGGGCCACACTGTCTGGACCCTCTTTGGCCAGCTGATTCTTGGGGAAAGCTGGGTGATGGGTACAGGGACACCTTTGACCAGTCGGATTGGTGTCTAATATTTCTGTTTTGCCAAGCATGTATCTCACTTCTATGCTTGCCCGACCCCAGGGCCAAGAGAAAAACTGTCTTGAAGGTCAAATGCTTCAAGGAGGCCTCTTAAATTGGTTCAAAATGAACCCTGTCAGCTGGTGTAAAAACCAGGGAGAGGTTCCAGCAGGGGATTCCTTTCCGGCCTTTGGGTCTGTCTCAGTAGGAACTATCAAGGAGACGAGTGAGATTTTCATCCTTACTGATATTGATGGGCGAATTTCCCAGTCTATCAGCAATGGCTGACCTGTAACCATCAATGGTGCTGGGCTGCAACTTCCTGTCCTGAAACAGGTACATAAGGAAGTTAGCAACTGACTTTACAGAGGGGTGCCCCGAAGTCCACCTGATGAATGATACATCACTTTGTAAAAATGGCCCACTTGCCTCATAGACTGATCTGATTGATCACCTTTGAGGAGCCTCAATTCTTGCTGCCACTGCCTCAGACAAGCCCTGCTCCTCGATTGCTGAGGCTCTAGGAGCCCTGCATGGAGATTAAGATTTGTCAGATTTCTGTGAGGGATCTGATTGAATGGCTGTCAATAGGTTGGGCAGATTGGGCAGGCTCCGTGGGATTTGGCTGGACATTGCCACTATATCCCCAAACCAAGACATGTTGGGCCACCCCGGAGCAATCAGAATGATTCTCTTGCATGGGGAGTCTTGTAACTTCTCCACCCCTTTGCCCAATATAGCTGATGGTGGGAAAGTGTATGCTTTCAGATCCTACCATGGCCGAATGAGCACATCAACTGCTGTGGCCAGGGGATCCGGTACCGGTGACACAAACAGAGGCAACTTGTTGTTGAACCTCGAGACTTGTTTGTGAGAAACCACTCTGTTTGGATGGTCTGGCCTAGCCTGGATAGCTTGTCTGCTACAACGTTCAGCCGGCCTGGAATGTGTCGGGCTTTAGAGTCACTTGTTTCCTGGTACACCAGGTCAAAATTCTCCATAGTAGGGCACAAAGTGGGCCCGACCTCATGCCGCCTTCCTTGTTTATGTATGACAGTACTGTGGTGTTGTCGGTTGCTACAAGTACTATCTTGTCTGAGCAAAGGTCTTGGAACTCTTTTAAAGCCAGAAAGACTGCTTTAAGTTCTAGATATTTTATATGCAGCTTGCTTCCCGGAAGGGACCAGGTTCCTCTTGCAGTGTGTTCGTCTAAGTGAGCACCCCACCCTTCTATTGATGCGTCTGTAAATATTTGCAGAGCATGTTTAATTGGGTGTAATGGTTGGCCTGTAAGTACATGGTCTTCCTTCAGCCACCATTGTAAATGGGGATGCGGGGACCTGGGGATTGCGATCACCTTTTCTAGTGATTCCGGTACCTTCCAGTGGTTTTTGTGATGCCACTGAATGAGTCTCATATGAAGTCGGCCTAGATGAACTTCCTTTTCTGTAGCTGTTAGTAAACCTATCAAGGACATGAATTCCCAGACCGGGCAAGCCGGTAGGGATAGCAGTTTCAGCATTTTCTTTTGAAGGTTCTGCCACCGGTCCGGCGTCAGTCGGACCCGATCAGATCTGAGGTCAAACTGGTAGCCTACAAAATCAAAGTCTTGTTTGGGCTCCAGCCAGTGTGAGAAATTCGTTGCAAAGCAGTGGTAGCCCCATAGGGCCACTAGGTTCTGAAGTTCAGTGGCCCCTATTAAAACTTGATGGCCCAAACTTTTTAAAAACTTTTTTCTAACAAATTGTCTTTTTAATTTATTAAAAGTGACAAGTCAAAAAGACAAGAGGAGAGTGCCCGTGAACGGGCACTGTGTCAGCTGACTGAGTGTTTTTGATTTGTGAAGGTGATTAGAGGACAGAATAATTATCAGGAAAAGGGCTGTACAGAAATACAGTAAATGGTAACTGAACAGCAAGTTCGAAAGAAATTCCGAAGATGACAGAAGAAAAGGATAAAAAAGTTGTGCCCTGTAAATGGTATTATGAAGGAAAATAACAAGGTAATTGTTTAAGTGTAAAAAATAGGTTAAAACATATTTAAAGAAATACTACAAATGCAATATCCTCGTTCGACCTTGAAGAAGGGGTCCAAGGTCAAATCTAACCACACAAATACATTCCCAGCCCATGATTTCCTATGGTTTACCATTCCAAACCTCTAGGACCAATTATAAATGAGTTATAAGCACTTTTAAGCTTGGCTGTCCTCATTGACCGTGAAGGAGGGGTCCAAAGGTCAAATCTGACCATACCAAAAGATTCCGAGCCAATGATTTCCTATGCTCTGTCACCAATAATAAGCGAGTTGTAGGCACTTTCAATTTTCTCTATCCTCATTTGACCTTGAAGGAGGGTTCCAAGGTCAAATCGGACCATATCAACAGATTCACAGCCCATGATTTCCTGTCTGTTTACCATCCCAAACCTCTGGGACCAATAATAAGCGAGTTATAAGCACTTTTAAGTTTGGCTATCCTTGTTTGACCTTGAAGGAGGGGTCATTGAAGGTCAAATCTGACCACACCAAAAGATTCCCACCCCATGATTTCCTACAGGTTGGTTTATCATCCCAAACCTCTAGGATTAATAATAAGGGAGATATAAGCACTTTTCATGACTGACAAAAAACACCTGTGGCGGCCATCTTGTTTCTCAAAATGAGGCCAAAAATATTCCCAGACAACATTTTATGGTTATTAATATATACTGCAAACTTAAGAAAGCTAGCTATAATATTTTTTTTCATCAGAGCAGTAATGGTGAAATCTCTCTCTACACACTGCGGCTATCCAGTGGATACAATGATTTACTCAACAGTGAGAACCTGAAAGTAGCTATTGCTCAGCTATGCCATGACATAGAGGTCTGCAATTTCACTATGTTATAGCTGACCAAAAATTCTGTGAATAACATATTTAACAAATTACTCTAAATGTAATAGTTTTCAAGTTACAACTGATTTACTCAACAGTGAGAACCTCAAAGGAACTATTACTCAGCTATGCAATGAGCTACATGTCTGAAATTTTACTATGTTATAGCTAACCCAAAAGTAGGTGAACAACATATTTAAGCAAACTACTGTAAATGCAATAGTTTTCAAGCTACAACTGATTTACTCAATAGTGAGAACCTGAAAATAGCTATTGCTCCGCTATGCCATGAGCTATAGGTCTGTAATTTCACTATGTTATAGCTGACCCAAAAGTAGGTGAACAATATATTTTAACAAAATACTCCAAATGCAATATTTTTCAAGTTATAGCTGATTTACTCAACAGTCAGTACCTGAGAATAGCTATTGCTCAGTTGTGCCATGAGCTATAGGTCTATAATTTCACTATGTTATAGCTGACCCAAAAGTAGCTGAATAACATATTTGCACAAATTTCTGTAAATGCAATAGTTTTCCAATTATAACTGATTTACTCAACAGTGAGAACTTCAAAGTAGCTATTACTCAGCTATGAAATGAGCCACAGGTCTGAAACTTCACTATGTTATAGCTGACCCCAAAATAGGTGAATAACATATTGAAACAAAATACTCTAAATGCAACACTTTGCAAGTTATAAGTGATTTACTCAACAGTGATAACCTAAAAGTAGCTATTACTCAGCTATGCCATGAGCTACAGGTCTGAAATTTTACTATGTTATAGCTGGCCCAAAAGTAGCTGAATAACATATTTATACGAAATTCTCTAAATGCAATAGTTTTTAAGTTACAAGTGATTTTACTCATGATGGAAGTTACTGAAAAGCCCAAAAGTAGCTATTACTCACTTAGCTATTGAGACAGACACCCAACTTACTCACCATATTGTAGCTATGAAAAAAGTAGCTGAATAACATATTTTAATAAAATGCTCTAAATGCAACACTTTTCAAGTTATAAGTGATTTACTCAACAGTGATAACCTAAAAGTAGCTATTACTCAGCTATGCCATGAGCTACAGGTCTGAAATTTTACTATGTTATAGCTAACCCAAAAGTAGCTGAATAACATATTTATACGAAATTCTCTAAATGCAATAGTTTTCAAGTAGGTAAGATGTATTAACGCAATGAAATTGCAAATTTTAATTAGTAAATTAAATTTTTATTAGTTAATACCTTACCTACCAGACGGGAAATTCCCACCCGGCCTTCCCCGCTTCCAGCCTTCATCATTCAATCTTAGGGACGAAAAAGATGCTATGACGTCACGTCCCTCTGGCGAGTGAGGCAGGAACTAGGCCACCTGGCGAGTGGATTGTAGTGTGCCGGTCCTGCCGGGGGTGAAACCCGGGACGTCTTTTTCTTTCGTTTGGCGGGACCGGCTGGCGCCGGGCTATAGCTATCGTCTGGTAGGTAAGATGTATTAACGCAATGAAAAGACAATTATAGGGGGGGACAGCGATTCGCCCATAAAAAACAGCAAAATGAAGTTTCTTGAGAACAAATATGCAGTGTAGTTTTATAAAAGTTATCAGAATGAAAAGAGGTTCCTCAAACTGTAAAATGATAGTAGCATCATAAAATATATTTTGTGATAAGTACTAATACAACCATAGAACTTGTACCATGGTAATAAGGTTACAGCTGTTGGGAAGTGGACAGCATTTCGCAGATTATTTTATACTGTTCCCCAAAAAGTTACAAAGACTGTGAAACACTTTGCAAACAATAGTTAAAGCTAAAGATCAATTCTTCTCATTGTATTCTAGCACTTAATGAAGTTATAAATAGTATTTATATTGACCCCAGACACAGTTTAGAGAACATACAGCTCTTTGCATCAGTCAGATACAGTTTGTTAGGCATATTTCTCACTGACATATAAACTTTTTTATTCATCTTTATAATCCTGCATGCTGTCAGTTCTAAAATCTTAGAAAAGTATCAACATATGGTGCACACTTTTCTATGCCATAAGGCTCCTTCAGTATCAACACAGATATTAGTTTTAAATGAGGTACAATAGAAACTGGCGAATCGATGTCCCCCCCTGTAGCACACAAGAACATAAACTGCTGGGTGAGGTAAAAAATATTGCTTAAAAGTCACTTCTTGGTAAAAATCACTCATGGTAATTCTTTTTTTTTTTTTGATGGCCTGTCAAGGAATTGAAAGGAAAAGGAGAACATAACAACAGAAATAATAATTAATAGAAATGATGAATACTCCACCCCCTCTTTATTATCTTTATGTCAATTTCAAGACAAAAAAAACGGGAAGAAATATTTTTCCTTAAAGACAACAAGTATCACACCACTTGGTGTACTAACTTTTGGAAGAGTGAGAGAAACAGTATCAGAGTTTAACTCCTAATTAAGAGTGAACTCAATCTGGAATATGCAAAACACAATGCATATTTAAGGACTTAGCCATGGGGAAAGAAAACCAATTAAAAAAAATGAGAGCTGTGCTGGATTGTATTACCACACGAGGCATGTTGTAGTCAATGTGGTGGCCCATTGGGGCCCATGAAAGTCAAGTTGTGGTGGCCCTAACTTAAAAAGGGGGGGCCCCGGGCCACGGGGCCACCCTGAATTTCGCACACTGGCTCCAGCTCTGATTTCTCTAAGTTCACCAGCCAACCCAGCTGCTGACACATTATTTACTAGTTCCCGTGTATGTTGGGGACAAGTCTGGTGGGATCTGGCTCTCACCAACCAGTCGTCTAGGTTCTGGTGGATTCCTAAATCCTTGTGTATGGCCATCAGTTTCACCTCCTTTGGTATCACGGTGAACTCCAAAGGTGCTGTGGACAAACTGAATGGCAGGGCCTTAAACTGGTATGCCCGACCTTGGATGTGAAATCTCAGGCATTTCCTGGATTGTTCTAGTATAGGTATAAGGAAGTAGGCGTCCTTGAAATCTATTGAGGTAACCCACTCCCCTTGTTGGAGGGAGGTCCTGATGGTCTCCGAAAGGTTTGGTTTGCTCAGATCTAGAATAGGTCTCCAACGGCTGTCTGGTTTTGGAACCAAAAAAGGTCGGTTGAAGAAGCACAGAGATTTTGAACTGGCTCGACTGCATCTTGTCCATAAGCTGATGTAATGCCTCTAACCATTCCTGTGAGAATGTACATAGCAGTTGATGATTTTTGGTGACCTTGTCAAGTTTGGGCTTGACTAGTAAGGGAGAGTGTAGCCCTCCTTCAACATTTGTACTACCTAGGGTCCAGCCCCCAAGGCTTCCCAAGTTCCCAAACGGATTTAGTCCGGACCCTACAGGCAGATTGTGTGCCACATTTGGGACATTTGGTAGTCTGACAAACATTTTCTGTCCCTCTGGACACTTGTCCGGCCTGGTGATAATAAAAACAGTTAACAGTCCTTCTGTTATTGCTGTGGTCCAGTCCGGTGGGGCTGACACAACTCTTCATATTTTACTGACTCTTGGCCCCGGGCCAGCCACCTTGAAGGTGGAGCATGTACACATTGTCATTTGTATGATGGCTGACCCCTGAACGGACACGATGAAGGCTTGTTTGAGTGTGTATCACCTTTTCTCTTGCTGTTCAAAATACCCATTTGTTTTCTCTGTAACCAGCAATTTTTGGCCACAGTAAATCTCTGTAGCCTGTGATACTCGGTTAGGCTGACCATTGAATTTAGTTACTGGTCTACTAACTAGGTGATCCCCAGGAGGGACTGCTGGTCGGTTTCGGTCCTCTGTAACCAGTATTGAAAAAAGGGGCAAGACAGTAATTGCACCTGATAGGTCGGTAGTCTCTGTAACCAGCTGGTGTGAAGCAAAACTGCTCAGTGAAAACTGTATAGCCGGTAACCGGTTGGTGAGCTCTGTAACCGGTTGAAGCAGTTTCTGTGTAGGAAAAAACTTCCTGTCAGGGACTATACATTATTAGGCCTGTCATCAGTCTTAGGCCGGTGGTAGAAGACCTTTGGTTTGGTGATTTTTGGTGCTGCTTGGTAATAGGCAGGCTCTGTAACCGGTTAATGTGAAGCAAGCTGTTCAGTGCAGGCTTTGTGGCCGGTCGGTAGACTCTGTAACCAATCGGTTGAAGCCATATCTTGTAGATACTAGCTGTCTACCTGCCCCAGAATCAACACAGAATTGAATAGACTGGGTCAGATGACTCTGCAACCAGTTGGGGTCGGGTAAGCTGTACAAAGGCTGTGTAGCCGGTACCTGGTCGGTACAATACGTAACCATTTTTTTTAAAACAACGGTACAAGGCTGTGTAGGAAGTACTCGGTCGGTACACTCTGTAACCAGTTGCTGAAGCAAAGTTTACAACTATCTTTGTGTTGAATTCAGCTTACTGCGCATTTCCTCCATTAATTCAAGCATTTCTTTTAAACGCACGTCTTATTTGTAGATTTGACAGTTGCTGGGAAAGCGCCTGTGAGCTATTTTTAGAAGCAATTGCTGGTCGGCGTGTCACGTGACCAGCTTTCTGTTCGGAAGGACACGCGATTGGCTGATTGAAGATGACGTCAGTGGTCGCGTTCTTTGTGTGGATACTTAACCGGCAACTTTACAATATTCTGACTGTCCACAAAACCCCACTACTGACAACAAAGCCAGGTGTGCAAGGCAAGGACTGGAATCACAGTAGACGTAAGTTCTGAAGAACGCACTTCCGACCTTCCTGGTCGGTGAGTCACGTGATAAAGTTTGTGACTTGGTCGGTGGACCACGTGACCAGCTTCATGTAGATGACGTCAGCGGTCACGTTCTTTGAGCTGGCCGGTCGACTGATGCTTTAAAAGCAGAGAAGCCTGGACCAGTGCGCTCTGTAGATGTGTAGATGAAATTCTTTCTTCCTTTCGTGATAAAACCAGTGAACTGGCCATCCACGACCCCCACTACCGACAACAAAGCCGGGTCTGCAAGGGAGGGACTGATATCACCTTCTATTGAGAGGTCGGTTGAACTGGAGCTTGCCGGTCGACTAATGCTTTACAGCAAAGAAGTCTGGACCAGTGCGCTCTGAAGATTTCTGAAGACTGCACCTCTTGCTTCTGATGAAAAACACTAAATACTTGAGCTGGCTGGTGTGACTGATGCTTTACAGCAGAGAAGTCGGTACCAGTGCGCTCTGAAGAATGCACCTCTTCTAAGGGAATTCTTTTTTTTTACAGTGTTCAAAACTATGTAGATTGAAGTTGCCTGTCATTTCTATTTGTAGTACTAGAAAAGATGTTTCTATGGTGATTGAAACTGGAAGGTTACCGAAGGTACATTCAAACAAAACACACGGATAAAAATACCTGTAAGTAGTATATCCATTATTTCCTTAATATTGTCTATCTGCCCCTAACAACACAAAGGTTGAATGGGAGGAAACTAGCAAAATGGCTGCCTTCATAATTCATATTTCTCGTCTTACTGCCCTATCATCAACACTAAATTGAGTCAGCTAGGGAGCGTTTCCAGCAGATTTCTTAATGTATATCCGTGCTTGATATGTAGGTAACACTTCTAAAATAAATTATTTGCAAATAAGGTAGAAAATCCGTCATAATGCACACTTTTCTTTAAAAATCTGGAGATTGTTGAAAACACGTCTCCACAGTACACGCGCCAAACAAAAAAGATGCTATGACATCATCTTGTCTAGATAGGAAGGAGGTATGAGGCGCCATCTGGGGAGTGCACAGTACTGGGACCGGCCAGCTTGTGAGGGCATTATGCACTCATATAAGATGACTTTTTCTGTTGTTTGGCGGGTCGGTCTGCGCCGACCGGATTAGCAATTGTCCATTGGATAGGATGTATTAACGCAATAAAATTGTGTTTTTGCATTTTTGGCAAAAATTTGAAAATTCAAAATGGCTGCCATTTTTGAAGAGAGTAAAATTTTTTTTGAAAATTGCAAAGAGTAGTTTACTAAGATACCCTTTGGGTCGAATATTTCGACGAAATCGCTCTATCTCACACGGTTAAGGAGATAGAAGCAAATTTGTGTTTTTGCATTTTTGGCAAATATTCGAAAATTCAAAATGGCCGCCATTTTTGAAGAGAATAAAATTTTTTGAGAATTGCAAAGAGTAGTTTGCTAAGATACCCTGTGGGTCGAAAATTTCGACGAAATCGCTCTATATGATTTCCTATGGTTTACCATTCCAAACCTCTAGGACCAATTATAAATGAGTTATAAGCACTTTTAAGCTTGGCTGTCCTCATTGACCGTGAAGGAGGGGTCCAAAGGTCAAATCTGACCATACCAAAAGATTCCGAGCCAATGATTTCCTATGCTCTGTCACCAATAATAAGCGAGTTGTAGGCACTTTCAATTTTCTCTATCCTCATTTGACCTTGAAGGAGGGTTCCAAGGTCAAATCGGACCATATCAACAGATTCACAGCCCATGATTTCCTGTCTGTTTACCATCCCAAACCTCTGGGACCAATAATAAGCGAGTTATAAGCACTTTTAAGTTTGGCTATCCTTGTCTGACCTTGAAGGAGGGGTCATTGAAGGTCAAATCTGACCACACCAAAAGATTCCCACCCCATGATTTCCTACAGGTTGGTTTATCATCCCAAACCTCTAGGATTAATAATAAGGGAGATATAAGCACTTTTCATGACTGACAAAAAACACCTGTGGCGGCCATCTTGTTTCTCAAAATGAGGCCAAAAATATTCCCAGACAACATTTTATGGTTATTAATATATACTGCAAACTTAAGAAAGCTAGCTATAATATTTTTTTTCATCAGAGCAGTAATGGTGAAATCTCTCTCTACACACTGCGGCTATCCAGTGGATACAATGATTTACTCAACAGTGAGAACCTGAAAGTAGCTATTGCTCAGCTATGCCATGACATAGAGGTCTGCAATTTCACTATGTTATAGCTGACCAAAAATTCTGTGAATAACATATTTAACAAATTACTCTAAATGTAATAGTTTTCAAGTTACAACTGATTTACTCAACAGTGAGAACCTCAAAGGAACTATTACTCAGCTATGCAATGAGCTACATGTCTGAAATTTTACTATGTTATAGCTAACCCAAAAGTAGGTGAACAACATATTTAAGCAAACTACTGTAAATGCAATAGTTTTCAAGCTACAACTGATTTACTCAATAGTGAGAACCTGAAAATAGCTATTGCTCCGCTATGCCATGAGCTATAGGTCTGTAATTTCACTATGTTATAGCTGACCCAAAAGTAGGTGAACAATATATTTTAACAAAATACTCCAAATGCAATATTTTTCAAGTTATAGCTGATTTACTCAACAGTCAGTACCTGAGAATAGCTATTGCTCAGTTGTGCCATGAGCTATAGGTCTATAATTTCACTATGTTATAGCTGACCCAAAAGTAGCTGAATAACATATTTGCACAAATTTCTGTAAATGCAATAGTTTTCCAATTATAACTGATTTACTCAACAGTGAGAACTTCAAAGTAGCTATTACTCAGCTATGAAATGAGCCACAGGTCTGAAACTTCACTATGTTATAGCTGACCCCAAAATAGGTGAATAACATATTGAAACAAAATACTCTAAATGCAACACTTTGCAAGTTATAAGTGATTTACTCAACAGTGATAACCTAAAAGTAGCTATTACTCAGCTATGCCATGAGCTACAGGTCTGAAATTTTACTATGTTATAGCTGGCCCAAAAGTAGCTGAATAACATATTTATACGAAATTCTCTAAATGCAATAGTTTTTAAGTTACAAGTGATTTTACTCATGATGGAAGTTACTGAAAAGCCCAAAAGTAGCTATTACTCACTTAGCTATTGAGACAGACACCCAACTTACTCACCATATTGTAGCTATGAAAAAAGTAGCTGAATAACATATTTTAATAAAATGCTCTAAATGCAACACTTTTCAAGTTATAAGTGATTTACTCAACAGTGATAACCTAAAAGTAGCTATTACTCAGCTATGCCATGAGCTACAGGTCTGAAATTTTACTATGTTATAGCTAACCCAAAAGTAGCTGAATAACATATTTATACGAAATTCTCTAAATGCAATAGTTTTCAAGTAGGTAAGATGTATTAACGCAATGAAATTGCAAATTTTAATTAGTAAATTAAATTTTTATTAGTTAATACCTTACCTACCAGACGGGAAATTCCCACCCGGCCTTCCCCGCTTCCAGCCTTCATCATTCAATCTTAGGGACGAAAAAGATGCTATGACGTCACGTCCCTCTGGCGAGTGAGGCAGGAACTAGGCCACCTGGCGAGTGGATTGTAGTGTGCCGGTCCTGCCGGGGGTGAAACCCGGGACGTCTTTTTCTTTCGTTTGGCGGGACCGGCTGGCGCCGGGCTATAGCTATCGTCTGGTAGGTAAGATGTATTAACGCAATGAAAAGACAATTATAGGGGGGGACAGCGATTCGCCCATAAAAAACAGCAAAATGAAGTTTCTTGAGAACAAATATGCAGTGTAGTTTTATAAAAGTTATCAGAATGAAAAGAGGTTCCTCAAACTGTAAAATGATAGTAGCATCATAAAATATATTTTGTGATAAGTACTAATACAACCATAGAACTTGTACCATGGTAATAAGGTTACAGCTGTTGGGAAGTGGACAGCATTTCGCAGATTATTTTATACTGTTCCCCAAAAAGTTACAAAGACTGTGAAACACTTTGCAAACAATAGTTAAAGCTAAAGATCAATTCTTCTCATTGTATTCTAGCACTTAATGAAGTTATAAATAGTATTTATATTGACCCCAGACACAGTTTAGAGAACATACAGCTCTTTGCATCAGTCAGATACAGTTTGTTAGGCATATTTCTCACTGACATATAAACTTTTTTATTCATCTTTATAATCCTGCATGCTGTCAGTTCTAAAATCTTAGAAAAGTATCAACATATGGTGCACACTTTTCTATGCCATAAGGCTCCTTCAGTATCAACACAGATATTAGTTTTAAATGAGGTACAATAGAAACTGGCGAATCGATGTCCCCCCCTGTAGCACACAAGAACATAAACTGCTGGGTGAGGTAAAAAATATTGCTTAAAAGTCACTTCTTGGTAAAAATCACTCATGGTAATTCTTTTTTTTTTTTTGATGGCCTGTCAAGGAATTGAAAGGAAAAGGAGAACATAACAACAGAAATAATAATTAATAGAAATGATGAATACTCCACCCCCTCTTTATTATCTTTATGTCAATTTCAAGACAAAAAAAACGGGAAGAAATATTTTTCCTTAAAGACAACAAGTATCACACCACTTGGTGTACTAACTTTTGGAAGAGTGAGAGAAACAGTATCAGAGTTTAACTCCTAATTAAGAGTGAACTCAATCTGGAATATGCAAAACACAATGCATATTTAAGGACTTAGCCATGGGGAAAGAAAACCAATTAAAAAAAATGAGAGCTGTGCTGGATTGTATTACCACACGAGGCATGTTGTAGTCAATGTGGTGGCCCATTGGGGCCCATGAAAGTCAAGTTGTGGTGGCCCTAACTTAAAAAGGGGGGGCCCCGGGCCACGGGGCCACCCTGAATTTCGCACACTGGCTCCAGCTCTGATTTCTCTAAGTTCACCAGCCAACCCAGCTGCTGACACATTATTTACTAGTTCCCGTGTATGTTGGGGACAAGTCTGGTGGGATCTGGCTCTCACCAACCAGTCGTCTAGGTTCTGGTGGATTCCTAAATCCTTGTGTATGGCCATCAGTTTCACCTCCTTTGGTATCACGGTGAACTCCAAAGGTGCTGTGGACAAACTGAATGGCAGGGCCTTAAACTGGTATGCCCGACCTTGGATGTGAAATCTCAGGCATTTCCTGGATTGTTCTAGTATAGGTATAAGGAAGTAGGCGTCCTTGAAATCTATTGAGGTAACCCACTCCCCTTGTTGGAGGGAGGTCCTGATGGTCTCCGAAAGGTTTGGTTTGCTCAGATCTAGAATAGGTCTCCAACGGCTGTCTGGTTTTGGAACCAAAAAAGGTCGGTTGAAGAAGCACAGAGATTTTGAACTGGCTCGACTGCATCTTGTCCATAAGCTGATGTAATGCCTCTAACCATTCCTGTGAGAATGTACATAGCAGTTGATGATTTTTGGTGACCTTGTCAAGTTTGGGCTTGACTAGTAAGGGAGAGTGTAGCCCTCCTTCAACATTTGTACTACCTAGGGTCCAGCCCCCAAGGCTTCCCAAGTTCCCAAACGGATTTAGTCCGGACCCTACAGGCAGATTGTGTGCCACATTTGGGACATTTGGTAGTCTGACAAACATTTTCTGTCCCTCTGGACACTTGTCCGGCCTGGTGATAATAAAAACAGTTAACAGTCCTTCTGTTATTGCTGTGGTCCAGTCCGGTGGGGCTGACACAACTCTTCATATTTTACTGACTCTTGGCCCCGGGCCAGCCACCTTGAAGGTGGAGCATGTACACATTGTCATTTGTATGATGGCTGACCCCTGAACGGACACGATGAAGGCTTGTTTGAGTGTGTATCACCTTTTCTCTTGCTGTTCAAAATACCCATTTGTTTTCTCTGTAACCAGCAATTTTTGGCCACAGTAAATCTCTGTAGCCTGTGATACTCGGTTAGGCTGACCATTGAATTTAGTTACTGGTCTACTAACTAGGTGATCCCCAGGAGGGACTGCTGGTCGGTTTCGGTCCTCTGTAACCAGTATTGAAAAAAGGGGCAAGACAGTAATTGCACCTGATAGGTCGGTAGTCTCTGTAACCAGCTGGTGTGAAGCAAAACTGCTCAGTGAAAACTGTATAGCCGGTAACCGGTTGGTGAGCTCTGTAACCGGTTGAAGCAGTTTCTGTGTAGGAAAAAACTTCCTGTCAGGGACTATACATTATTAGGCCTGTCATCAGTCTTAGGCCGGTGGTAGAAGACCTTTGGTTTGGTGATTTTTGGTGCTGCTTGGTAATAGGCAGGCTCTGTAACCGGTTAATGTGAAGCAAGCTGTTCAGTGCAGGCTTTGTGGCCGGTCGGTAGACTCTGTAACCAATCGGTTGAAGCCATATCTTGTAGATACTAGCTGTCTACCTGCCCCAGAATCAACACAGAATTGAATAGACTGGGTCAGATGACTCTGCAACCAGTTGGGGTCGGGTAAGCTGTACAAAGGCTGTGTAGCCGGTACCTGGTCGGTACAATACGTAACCATTTTTTTTAAAACAACGGTACAAGGCTGTGTAGGAAGTACTCGGTCGGTACACTCTGTAACCAGTTGCTGAAGCAAAGTTTACAACTATCTTTGTGTTGAATTCAGCTTACTGCGCATTTCCTCCATTAATTCAAGCATTTCTTTTAAACGCACGTCTTATTTGTAGATTTGACAGTTGCTGGGAAAGCGCCTGTGAGCTATTTTTAGAAGCAATTGCTGGTCGGCGTGTCACGTGACCAGCTTTCTGTTCGGAAGGACACGCGATTGGCTGATTGAAGATGACGTCAGTGGTCGCGTTCTTTGTGTGGATACTTAACCGGCAACTTTACAATATTCTGACTGTCCACAAAACCCCACTACTGACAACAAAGCCAGGTGTGCAAGGCAAGGACTGGAATCACAGTAGACGTAAGTTCTGAAGAACGCACTTCCGACCTTCCTGGTCGGTGAGTCACGTGATAAAGTTTGTGACTTGGTCGGTGGACCACGTGACCAGCTTCATGTAGATGACGTCAGCGGTCACGTTCTTTGAGCTGGCCGGTCGACTGATGCTTTAAAAGCAGAGAAGCCTGGACCAGTGCGCTCTGTAGATGTGTAGATGAAATTCTTTCTTCCTTTCGTGATAAAACCAGTGAACTGGCCATCCACGACCCCCACTACCGACAACAAAGCCGGGTCTGCAAGGGAGGGACTGATATCACCTTCTATTGAGAGGTCGGTTGAACTGGAGCTTGCCGGTCGACTAATGCTTTACAGCAAAGAAGTCTGGACCAGTGCGCTCTGAAGATTTCTGAAGACTGCACCTCTTGCTTCTGATGAAAAACACTAAATACTTGAGCTGGCTGGTGTGACTGATGCTTTACAGCAGAGAAGTCGGTACCAGTGCGCTCTGAAGAATGCACCTCTTCTAAGGGAATTCTTTTTTTTTACAGTGTTCAAAACTATGTAGATTGAAGTTGCCTGTCATTTCTATTTGTAGTACTAGAAAAGATGTTTCTATGGTGATTGAAACTGGAAGGTTACCGAAGGTACATTCAAACAAAACACACGGATAAAAATACCTGTAAGTAGTATATCCATTATTTCCTTAATATTGTCTATCTGCCCCTAACAACACAAAGGTTGAATGGGAGGAAACTAGCAAAATGGCTGCCTTCATAATTCATATTTCTCGTCTTACTGCCCTATCATCAACACTAAATTGAGTCAGCTAGGGAGCGTTTCCAGCAGATTTCTTAATGTATATCCGTGCTTGATATGTAGGTAACACTTCTAAAATAAATTATTTGCAAATAAGGTAGAAAATCCGTCATAATGCACACTTTTCTTTAAAAATCTGGAGATTGTTGAAAACACGTCTCCACAGTACACGCGCCAAACAAAAAAGATGCTATGACATCATCTTGTCTAGATAGGAAGGAGGTATGAGGCGCCATCTGGGGAGTGCACAGTACTGGGACCGGCCAGCTTGTGAGGGCATTATGCACTCATATAAGATGACTTTTTCTGTTGTTTGGCGGGTCGGTCTGCGCCGACCGGATTAGCAATTGTCCATTGGATAGGATGTATTAACGCAATAAAATTGTGTTTTTGCATTTTTGGCAAAAATTTGAAAATTCAAAATGGCTGCCATTTTTGAAGAGAGTAAAATTTTTTTTGAAAATTGCAAAGAGTAGTTTACTAAGATACCCTTTGGGTCGAATATTTCGACGAAATCGCTCTATCTCACACGGTTAAGGAGATAGAAGCAAATTTGTGTTTTTGCATTTTTGGCAAATATTCGAAAATTCAAAATGGCCGCCATTTTTGAAGAGAATAAAATTTTTTGAGAATTGCAAAGAGTAGTTTGCTAAGATACCCTGTGGGTCGAAAATTTCGACGAAATCGCTCTATATGATTTCCTATGGTTTACCATTCCAAACCTCTAGGACCAATTATAAATGAGTTATAAGCACTTTTAAGCTTGGCTGTCCTCATTGACCGTGAAGGAGGGGTCCAAAGGTCAAATCTGACCATACCAAAAGATTCCGAGCCAATGATTTCCTATGCTCTGTCACCAATAATAAGCGAGTTGTAGGCACTTTCAATTTTCTCTATCCTCATTTGACCTTGAAGGAGGGTTCCAAGGTCAAATCGGACCATATCAACAGATTCACAGCCCATGATTTCCTGTCTGTTTACCATCCCAAACCTCTGGGACCAATAATAAGCGAGTTATAAGCACTTTTAAGTTTGGCTATCCTTGTTTGACCTTGAAGGAGGGGTCATTGAAGGTCAAATCTGACCACACCAAAAGATTCCCACCCCATGATTTCCTACAGGTTGGTTTATCATCCCAAACCTCTAGGATTAATAATAAGGGAGATATAAGCACTTTTCATGACTGACAAAAAACACCTGTGGCGGCCATCTTGTTTCTCAAAATGAGGCCAAAAATATTCCCAGACAACATTTTATGGTTATTAATATATACTGCAAACTTAAGAAAGCTAGCTATAATATTTTTTTTCATCAGAGCAGTAATGGTGAAATCTCTCTCTACACACTGCGGCTATCCAGTGGATACAATGATTTACTCAACAGTGAGAACCTGAAAGTAGCTATTGCTCAGCTATGCCATGACATAGAGGTCTGCAATTTCACTATGTTATAGCTGACCAAAAATTCTGTGAATAACATATTTAACAAATTACTCTAAATGTAATAGTTTTCAAGTTACAACTGATTTACTCAACAGTGAGAACCTCAAAGGAACTATTACTCAGCTATGCAATGAGCTACATGTCTGAAATTTTACTATGTTATAGCTAACCCAAAAGTAGGTGAACAACATATTTAAGCAAACTACTGTAAATGCAATAGTTTTCAAGCTACAACTGATTTACTCAATAGTGAGAACCTGAAAATAGCTATTGCTCCGCTATGCCATGAGCTATAGGTCTGTAATTTCACTATGTTATAGCTGACCCAAAAGTAGGTGAACAATATATTTTAACAAAATACTCCAAATGCAATATTTTTCAAGTTATAGCTGATTTACTCAACAGTCAGTACCTGAGAATAGCTATTGCTCAGTTGTGCCATGAGCTATAGGTCTATAATTTCACTATGTTATAGCTGACCCAAAAGTAGCTGAATAACATATTTGCACAAATTTCTGTAAATGCAATAGTTTTCCAATTATAACTGATTTACTCAACAGTGAGAACTTCAAAGTAGCTATTACTCAGCTATGAAATGAGCCACAGGTCTGAAACTTCACTATGTTATAGCTGACCCCAAAATAGGTGAATAACATATTGAAACAAAATACTCTAAATGCAACACTTTGCAAGTTATAAGTGATTTACTCAACAGTGATAACCTAAAAGTAGCTATTACTCAGCTATGCCATGAGCTACAGGTCTGAAATTTTACTATGTTATAGCTGGCCCAAAAGTAGCTGAATAACATATTTATACGAAATTCTCTAAATGCAATAGTTTTTAAGTTACAAGTGATTTTACTCATGATGGAAGTTACTGAAAAGCCCAAAAGTAGCTATTACTCACTTAGCTATTGAGACAGACACCCAACTTACTCACCATATTGTAGCTATGAAAAAAGTAGCTGAATAACATATTTTAATAAAATGCTCTAAATGCAACACTTTTCAAGTTATAAGTGATTTACTCAACAGTGATAACCTAAAAGTAGCTATTACTCAGCTATGCCATGAGCTACAGGTCTGAAATTTTACTATGTTATAGCTAACCCAAAAGTAGCTGAATAACATATTTATACGAAATTCTCTAAATGCAATAGTTTTCAAGTAGGTAAGATGTATTAACGCAATGAAATTGCAAATTTTAATTAGTAAATTAAATTTTTATTAGTTAATACCTTACCTACCAGACGGGAAATTCCCACCCGGCCTTCCCCGCTTCCAGCCTTCATCATTCAATCTTAGGGACGAAAAAGATGCTATGACGTCACGTCCCTCTGGCGAGTGAGGCAGGAACTAGGCCACCTGGCGAGTGGATTGTAGTGTGCCGGTCCTGCCGGGGGTGAAACCCGGGACGTCTTTTTCTTTCGTTTGGCGGGACCGGCTGGCGCCGGGCTATAGCTATCGTCTGGTAGGTAAGATGTATTAACGCAATGAAAAGACAATTATAGGGGGGGACAGCGATTCGCCCATAAAAAACAGCAAAATGAAGTTTCTTGAGAACAAATATGCAGTGTAGTTTTATAAAAGTTATCAGAATGAAAAGAGGTTCCTCAAACTGTAAAATGATAGTAGCATCATAAAATATATTTTGTGATAAGTACTAATACAACCATAGAACTTGTACCATGGTAATAAGGTTACAGCTGTTGGGAAGTGGACAGCATTTCGCAGATTATTTTATACTGTTCCCCAAAAAGTTACAAAGACTGTGAAACACTTTGCAAACAATAGTTAAAGCTAAAGATCAATTCTTCTCATTGTATTCTAGCACTTAATGAAGTTATAAATAGTATTTATATTGACCCCAGACACAGTTTAGAGAACATACAGCTCTTTGCATCAGTCAGATACAGTTTGTTAGGCATATTTCTCACTGACATATAAACTTTTTTATTCATCTTTATAATCCTGCATGCTGTCAGTTCTAAAATCTTAGAAAAGTATCAACATATGGTGCACACTTTTCTATGCCATAAGGCTCCTTCAGTATCAACACAGATATTAGTTTTAAATGAGGTACAATAGAAACTGGCGAATCGATGTCCCCCCCTGTAGCACACAAGAACATAAACTGCTGGGTGAGGTAAAAAATATTGCTTAAAAGTCACTTCTTGGTAAAAATCACTCATGGTAATTCTTTTTTTTTTTTTGATGGCCTGTCAAGGAATTGAAAGGAAAAGGAGAACATAACAACAGAAATAATAATTAATAGAAATGATGAATACTCCACCCCCTCTTTATTATCTTTATGTCAATTTCAAGACAAAAAAAACGGGAAGAAATATTTTTCCTTAAAGACAACAAGTATCACACCACTTGGTGTACTAACTTTTGGAAGAGTGAGAGAAACAGTATCAGAGTTTAACTCCTAATTAAGAGTGAACTCAATCTGGAATATGCAAAACACAATGCATATTTAAGGACTTAGCCATGGGGAAAGAAAACCAATTAAAAAAAATGAGAGCTGTGCTGGATTGTATTACCACACGAGGCATGTTGTAGTCAATGTGGTGGCCCATTGGGGCCCATGAAAGTCAAGTTGTGGTGGCCCTAACTTAAAAAGGGGGGGCCCCGGGCCACGGGGCCACCCTGAATTTCGCACACTGGCTCCAGCTCTGATTTCTCTAAGTTCACCAGCCAACCCAGCTGCTGACACATTATTTACTAGTTCCCGTGTATGTTGGGGACAAGTCTGGTGGGATCTGGCTCTCACCAACCAGTCGTCTAGGTTCTGGTGGATTCCTAAATCCTTGTGTATGGCCATCAGTTTCACCTCCTTTGGTATCACGGTGAACTCCAAAGGTGCTGTGGACAAACTGAATGGCAGGGCCTTAAACTGGTATGCCCGACCTTGGATGTGAAATCTCAGGCATTTCCTGGATTGTTCTAGTATAGGTATAAGGAAGTAGGCGTCCTTGAAATCTATTGAGGTAACCCACTCCCCTTGTTGGAGGGAGGTCCTGATGGTCTCCGAAAGGTTTGGTTTGCTCAGATCTAGAATAGGTCTCCAACGGCTGTCTGGTTTTGGAACCAAAAAAGGTCGGTTGAAGAAGCACAGAGATTTTGAACTGGCTCGACTGCATCTTGTCCATAAGCTGATGTAATGCCTCTAACCATTCCTGTGAGAATGTACATAGCAGTTGATGATTTTTGGTGACCTTGTCAAGTTTGGGCTTGACTAGTAAGGGAGAGTGTAGCCCTCCTTCAACATTTGTACTACCTAGGGTCCAGCCCCCAAGGCTTCCCAAGTTCCCAAACGGATTTAGTCCGGACCCTACAGGCAGATTGTGTGCCACATTTGGGACATTTGGTAGTCTGACAAACATTTTCTGTCCCTCTGGACACTTGTCCGGCCTGGTGATAATAAAAACAGTTAACAGTCCTTCTGTTATTGCTGTGGTCCAGTCCGGTGGGGCTGACACAACTCTTCATATTTTACTGACTCTTGGCCCCGGGCCAGCCACCTTGAAGGTGGAGCATGTACACATTGTCATTTGTATGATGGCTGACCCCTGAACGGACACGATGAAGGCTTGTTTGAGTGTGTATCACCTTTTCTCTTGCTGTTCAAAATACCCATTTGTTTTCTCTGTAACCAGCAATTTTTGGCCACAGTAAATCTCTGTAGCCTGTGATACTCGGTTAGGCTGACCATTGAATTTAGTTACTGGTCTACTAACTAGGTGATCCCCAGGAGGGACTGCTGGTCGGTTTCGGTCCTCTGTAACCAGTATTGAAAAAAGGGGCAAGACAGTAATTGCACCTGATAGGTCGGTAGTCTCTGTAACCAGCTGGTGTGAAGCAAAACTGCTCAGTGAAAACTGTATAGCCGGTAACCGGTTGGTGAGCTCTGTAACCGGTTGAAGCAGTTTCTGTGTAGGAAAAAACTTCCTGTCAGGGACTATACATTATTAGGCCTGTCATCAGTCTTAGGCCGGTGGTAGAAGACCTTTGGTTTGGTGATTTTTGGTGCTGCTTGGTAATAGGCAGGCTCTGTAACCGGTTAATGTGAAGCAAGCTGTTCAGTGCAGGCTTTGTGGCCGGTCGGTAGACTCTGTAACCAATCGGTTGAAGCCATATCTTGTAGATACTAGCTGTCTACCTGCCCCAGAATCAACACAGAATTGAATAGACTGGGTCAGATGACTCTGCAACCAGTTGGGGTCGGGTAAGCTGTACAAAGGCTGTGTAGCCGGTACCTGGTCGGTACAATACGTAACCATTTTTTTTAAAACAACGGTACAAGGCTGTGTAGGAAGTACTCGGTCGGTACACTCTGTAACCAGTTGCTGAAGCAAAGTTTACAACTATCTTTGTGTTGAATTCAGCTTACTGCGCATTTCCTCCATTAATTCAAGCATTTCTTTTAAACGCACGTCTTATTTGTAGATTTGACAGTTGCTGGGAAAGCGCCTGTGAGCTATTTTTAGAAGCAATTGCTGGTCGGCGTGTCACGTGACCAGCTTTCTGTTCGGAAGGACACGCGATTGGCTGATTGAAGATGACGTCAGTGGTCGCGTTCTTTGTGTGGATACTTAACCGGCAACTTTACAATATTCTGACTGTCCACAAAACCCCACTACTGACAACAAAGCCAGGTGTGCAAGGCAAGGACTGGAATCACAGTAGACGTAAGTTCTGAAGAACGCACTTCCGACCTTCCTGGTCGGTGAGTCACGTGATAAAGTTTGTGACTTGGTCGGTGGACCACGTGACCAGCTTCATGTAGATGACGTCAGCGGTCACGTTCTTTGAGCTGGCCGGTCGACTGATGCTTTAAAAGCAGAGAAGCCTGGACCAGTGCGCTCTGTAGATGTGTAGATGAAATTCTTTCTTCCTTTCGTGATAAAACCAGTGAACTGGCCATCCACGACCCCCACTACCGACAACAAAGCCGGGTCTGCAAGGGAGGGACTGATATCACCTTCTATTGAGAGGTCGGTTGAACTGGAGCTTGCCGGTCGACTAATGCTTTACAGCAAAGAAGTCTGGACCAGTGCGCTCTGAAGATTTCTGAAGACTGCACCTCTTGCTTCTGATGAAAAACACTAAATACTTGAGCTGGCTGGTGTGACTGATGCTTTACAGCAGAGAAGTCGGTACCAGTGCGCTCTGAAGAATGCACCTCTTCTAAGGGAATTCTTTTTTTTTACAGTGTTCAAAACTATGTAGATTGAAGTTGCCTGTCATTTCTATTTGTAGTACTAGAAAAGATGTTTCTATGGTGATTGAAACTGGAAGGTTACCGAAGGTACATTCAAACAAAACACACGGATAAAAATACCTGTAAGTAGTATATCCATTATTTCCTTAATATTGTCTATCTGCCCCTAACAACACAAAGGTTGAATGGGAGGAAACTAGCAAAATGGCTGCCTTCATAATTCATATTTCTCGTCTTACTGCCCTATCATCAACACTAAATTGAGTCAGCTAGGGAGCGTTTCCAGCAGATTTCTTAATGTATATCCGTGCTTGATATGTAGGTAACACTTCTAAAATAAATTATTTGCAAATAAGGTAGAAAATCCGTCATAATGCACACTTTTCTTTAAAAATCTGGAGATTGTTGAAAACACGTCTCCACAGTACACGCGCCAAACAAAAAAGATGCTATGACATCATCTTGTCTAGATAGGAAGGAGGTATGAGGCGCCATCTGGGGAGTGCACAGTACTGGGACCGGCCAGCTTGTGAGGGCATTATGCACTCATATAAGATGACTTTTTCTGTTGTTTGGCGGGTCGGTCTGCGCCGACCGGATTAGCAATTGTCCATTGGATAGGATGTATTAACGCAATAAAATTGTGTTTTTGCATTTTTGGCAAAAATTTGAAAATTCAAAATGGCTGCCATTTTTGAAGAGAGTAAAATTTTTTTTGAAAATTGCAAAGAGTAGTTTACTAAGATACCCTTTGGGTCGAATATTTCGACGAAATCGCTCTATCTCACACGGTTAAGGAGATAGAAGCAAATTTGTGTTTTTGCATTTTTGGCAAATATTCGAAAATTCAAAATGGCCGCCATTTTTGAAGAGAATAAAATTTTTTGAGAATTGCAAAGAGTAGTTTGCTAAGATACCCTGTGGGTCGAAAATTTCGACGAAATCGCTCTATCTCGCACAGTTCAGGAGATAGAAGCAAATTAGTGTTTTTGCATTTTTGGTGAAAATTCGAAAATTCAAAATGGCTGCCATTTTTGGGGAGAGGAAAACTTTTTGAAAATTGCCAAGACTACATTGATTAGATACCCTGTGGGTGGAAAATTTCGACGAAATCGCTCTATCTCGCACGGTTAAGGAGATAGAAGCAAATTACTCTTTTTTGCATTTTTGGCGAAAACTGAAAATGGCCGCCATTTTTGGGGAGAGGAAAATTTTTTGAAAATTGCCAAGAGTAGATTACTTAGATACCCTGTGGGTTGAAAATTTCGACGAAATCGCTCTATCTTGCACGTTTTAGGAGATAGACATATTTATGTTTTTTGCTATGTAGCTATTACTCAGGAGGTTAAAGCTATTACTATCAACAACAATACCAAGCAAGTAATTGACCCTATAAACCTTCACACCAAATTTTACAAAGATGAGTTAAATACGTTTCTTTTAAAAGAGTGAAAACACAAATGCAATTCAGAGTAGGCTCAAAGTAGCAAAGCAGCTATTACTCAGATAGCTACAAAGCTATCACAACCAAAAGCTATCCTGGCCAAACTATTGACTCGATTATCCTTAAAATGTCCAGAAAAAAGTCAACTAAAAATAGCACAATAGCTAGATAGCACAGTAGCTATTACTCAGTTAGCTATAAAGGTATTATCACCCAAAGCAATCCCAAGCAAGCTACTGATCCAATAATCCTACATCCCAAATTTTGTCAACATAGGTGAAATACTTTTCCTTTAAAATGCTTAAAATAAAAAAGCTACTCAGAGTAGCTAAGTGACTATTTCTCAGTCAGTTATATAGCTATTATCACTAAAAATAAAGATAGGATAAATACTTTCCCTTGAAATGACCGGAAACTAAGCGTGACGGATGGCGGAAAAAGCCAAAAAAATAAGTCCACCCCACTGGGGCGCCAACAATTGAGAAAATATAATTTTTAAATTTTCCAAAAAGGGGGTATTAGTCCAAAATTTACTCGAAATTGCTCTATCAAGCACTGTTTACAAGATAAGCAATAGTTTGCATTTCTACTCTGTCTCGCAACATCTACCCCAAGGTGTGGTGGGCTTGTAGGATGTTTTGTTTTCTATTTCGAAGAAAGTCCAAAGAGATAAAATATTTTTTGTTCCCCCAATGAAATATTTTACAGTTCTCAGAACTTGCAATTTCTGGCACAAGAAAAGATGGGGGAAAAACAATTCATGTAGGTTTTACTTAAACAGATGGTCATATTGCAAATGGCACCAGCAGCAGTGTAGTCAGAATTATTCATAAAGCTTCTGAAACAAGACTACTGTCGCAGTATTTATCTCCCGCCTTAGGCTCAGTAATAATAGACCAATGATAAGGGAGATATGTTAGGCCTTTTTAACAGGATGACACCATTTGACATTAAACATGTGATATGGTGGCCATTTTATGTTTAAAACTATGCCAAAATTAGTATCATGCTAGCTTTTCTAACCATGTATCTTTTGTGCAAATTTGATGAGGTTAGCTGCAATATTTCAAGTTTCAGAGTGTCATAACGCTTTAACGCTTTTAAACAATCGGCTATGGTGGCCATTTTGTTTTTCAAAATGAGGTCAAAATTTTGCACAGATATGTTTTCATAGCCGTATACATCCCTGCAAATTTGATGAAGATATCTTTGCAAATGAATGAGATTTTAAGGTTTACATAAAAACATGATGCACGAACGCTCACATATATGGAAGGCATTTAATAATCTCCCAGCCACAACCTTCCGCCGCTGGTGTGAGATAAAAGGTGATCAAGGAATAACATAAATGAATGTTGTATTAATAGGCTATCAGTTAAGTTTTGCACAAGAAATCAATAAATTTACATATATATAAACACTTACACTGCAAGAAAATGACAATGTTTCAGCTGACAGAGAAGTTTACATATCTGTTTTCAATTTAAATACAAAATTAATGTATAACTTCCGTTGGACATATTATCCACACCAATATGTTACAAACTTACAGATTTTTTAACCACAGCCTTTCCATCTGCTATTGACTGTCGCCTTGAACCTATTCCAGAGCCAGGTCTTTTGACTACTTCCTTTGATGACTGAGACGGAGGAGTTGGTGGAGGCTTTTTGGATTCTTGTAATCTTGGAAGAGATGGTGTATTACCATGCTTTCCTTCCCTGAAAGTATGATTCAAAGTGCAATTAAGTCACATAAAACAGTCAAATTTTCAGTTGCAAAATAACCATGGATTTAGCCAAGGTGGTAATGGATTTAGCCAAGGTGGTAATGAGAATTGATGTCTCTATTAATGGTGAAAATAAGTGTGGATGTGGTCAACTGTCAAATATCTGGAAAAAGATTTTTCTGGTATTGCCAATAAACTATATTTATGATTAAGTTAAAAAAAATATGGTAAAATAAGAATGCTTAGTTAATTTGAATGGCATAAGCAACATTTTGTATTGGTAATAAAATAGAAAATTAAATTTTTATAAGTTAATACCTTTCCTAGTGGACAAATGTATATGCTCGGCGCACTGTTGGTCTTGCCAAACGCTAGAAAAAACGTCCTGAGCTGGGCTCTAGCCAGGATCGGTAGTGTCCTGTTCATTTGCCAGGCAGCTTGTCGCCCCCAGCTGGTCTGCTGCACAAGTGCGCGCATGTGCACTTCCTCTTTTTCTTTTCTACCTTATTATATCCCCTGGTAAAGATTTATATTGCGGAGATGCCTGTACCCAGAGCCTGGGAAAATAGTTTTCAACACCATGAGATATAGAAGCAGTGAAACAATACAAAGATCAGAATACTTTAAGGGCAGTGTCAGTTCAATAAAGCTCCAAATAATGTTTAAATAGGGAAAATAACATCTAAGACAAAGAAAATGTATGTAAAGATAAAGTAATCTATTAAAATAAAATAAAAATTCAATAGCAAGATGACAGCATTAATCACTAAACCAAAAATTATGAAACTGTAAAATTTATCAATTGGAGAATACCTATCACTGGAAATAGCATAATTATGTAAAAGTACATATAATAATCAGTTGCAGCAATCCACATATCAGAGAAAGATGTCTCAAATATGACAGGTGAACACACTTTGGCAGAGGCAAAGTTAAAGGTCACACCATGATGCCCACCTACACCCCTTAACCAATGTCCCTACCAAGTATCAATCTTCTACACCTTATGGAATCCAAGAAATAGCCCGGACAAGATTTTAAAACTTATGGTCACTATGACAAGGTCAAAGGTCAAATCAAGGTCGCACCATGACATTGCACACCTACAACCCCTAACCAATGTCCCTAAAAATATCAACTGCTTATACCTTACGGTTTCCGAGATATAGCCCGGACAAGATTTTATAGGTCAATGTCCCTACAGCAAGGTCAAAGGTCAAATCAAGGTCATACCATGACACTGCACACTTACAGCCCCTAACCAATGTCCCTAACAAGTATCAACTTCCTGCACCTTACAGTTTCCGAGATATAGCCCAGACAAGATTTTATAGGTCAAGGCCACTACGGCAAGGTCAAATGTCACAAGTTCACACCATGACATTGCACACCTACACCACCTAACCAATGTCCTTACCAAGTATCAACTTCCTACACCTTACAGATTCCGACATATAGCCCGGACAAGATTTTACAGGTCAAGGTCACTACAGCTAGGTCAAAGGCCAAATCAGGGTCACACCATGACGTTGCACACCTACAACCTCATCCAATGTCCCTACCAAGTATCAACTCTCTACACTTTATGGTTTTTGAGATATAGCCCGGACAAAATTTTATAGGTCAAGGTCAGTATGGCAAGGGCAAAGGTCAAATCAAGGTCACATCATGACATTACACACCTACATCCCCTAACCAATGTCCCTACCAAGTAACAACTTCCTACACCTTTATGGTTAATGAGATATAGCCCGGACAAAAATTTTCCCGCCAGCGTGCCACCCCACCAAAACGCCCGCCCATCTGGACACCATGGGTGAAAACAATACCCCGACAGCCCTTAAGGGCTGTGGGGTAAAAACCAACTCCTTACCTGTCGGATGTCCTTGGTTTTGTCCAAATAATAATGCAATGCCCTGACAGGGCAAAGGGTCCTAAACCACCTTAAGAGATTTATCAAGTGTAGGAGCCAGCGCTGGGATAATCACTGGTATAACACCAGCAGGTCCCTCCCTCGCCAGCTGATTCGAAGCTGGTGGAGGGGAATAAGGAGACATTGGACCAATCCTCCTGATGTTGGATACTCCTATGCAGCCAAGCATGACTCTCACTCCTTCTCTTGTCTGATCCTAGGGCCAGAAGGAAAACAGTTTTCAATGTCAAATGCTTTGGAGAAGCCTTCTAATAGACTGAAAAGGAGGTTTGGTCAATTGATGTAGCACCAAGGAAAGATTCCAACCAGGGACACCCCTCCTTCACTTGGGTTCATTCCAATGAAAACTGTCTAACAAGCGAGTCAAATTCTCAGCTTTGCTGATATTGACCTTCTCATTCCTAATTTTATCTACTATATTGTTCTATAGCCATCAATAGTGCTAGGTTGAAGATGCTTCTCCTGAAACAAGAACATGAGAAAATCCACAATCTGTCTTATAGAAGGTAACCCGAAGTCCCCCTGGGTTGACTCACACCATTTGACAAACATGGACAACTTCAACTCACCTCTGGTTGAGCATCTCTGAGGAGCCTCAATTCTTGTTACCACTTCCTGAGAGAAACCTTGTTGTTTGATGTGTGCAGCTCGAGGAGCCAAGCATGAAGGCTCAGGTTGAGAAGATCCCTGTGGGGCACTCACTGAAGGGTTATATCAGCAGGTTCCCCAGCTGTGGCAGTAAGCGCGGTACTTGAACCCAAAAGGTTGACAAGATCCCAGAATCAGGGCATATTCTGGTCTACCACCTTGGAGACCACCTGGACCAGAAGAGACACTGGAGGAAAGGAATAAACATCCAGCCCCTCCCATTGAAGACCCAAAGCGTTCACATTCCAAGCCATCTGATCTGGTACCGGAGACACAAACTTGGAAAGTTTGTTGTTAAACTTGATGGCAAACAGATCCACTGGAGGTATGTGCCATCTTAAACACAAGTGGTCGAACATCATCTGTAAGAGGGACCACTCCATTTGACCACTCTGCATGAGAGCAGTCTCCAGAGGAGAGCCTGATCTCCCCTCCCCCTCCTTTTTTATGTAGGAAACAACTATGGTGTTGTCCATTGCCACTAAAATAGTCTGGCCCCAGCACAAAGGCTCGAACTCCTTGAGGGCCAGTAGGACTGCCTTCAATTCAAGGAAGTTTATGTGCAATTTGTTTTCTGGTTGTGACCAGAGACCGTTTGTGGTGCAGTCCCTTAAGTGTGAGCCCCAACCTTCATTTGATGCATCTGTAAATAACTGCAGAGCTAGACGAAGAGGGTATAGAGGTTGACTTCGTAACACGTCCTTGACCAGCCACCAATCCAGGTGAGGATGGAATGATTTGGACAGAGATATGGTTTTCTCCAAAACCTCTGGCAGACTGGCACATGCCAATGGTTTTTTTAGGTGCCACTGAAGAGGTTTCATATGAACACGGCCCGCCAGGACTTGCTTTTTTGTGGACTGGAGCTATCTGTACCAACAGTGTCCAGTTCAAAATCAGGAATAAAGTTCTAACCAAGAAAGGCATGTACTGATCTGACTGTCTCTCTATAGTTCATGTCTTCAGTAAGCTCACGCTTTTCTTCTGACTTAGACAACTCCCCTTCTTCATCAATAACCAGGGTATCCACACCAAACAAAGGTTCATCATCCCTATCAGAGTTGTCTGATCCACTCCCTTGTCCTTCCTGTACACCAGTAGAGGTGAGAGCTGGTAGAGAAGAAGGTGTAACAGTATAACTGGTAGTACCGGAAGTCCCGTTAGAAGTACTGAATTCAGAACCATACCAGAGGTCTTGACAACGTCAGCATAGGTGACTGAGTACCTGGACCTGACACGACTGGTTGATTTAACAGTAGCAGAAAAAATCTTGTTCTCAGTATCTACCGGACCTGTAGCAGGGAGAGCAGATTTCGTTGAAGATTTGGATTTCTTCCTATGTTTCTGTTTATCAGAGCCGGTAGTTGAACGCAGCACCAGACCAGTGGCTTGAACTCAAAACGGGTCAATGAATGACCCATCAGAAACCAGTGTAGGGGCAATGGCATCTAAAATGGCATTTTAAATGAAGTGAAAATGTTACCTCTACTCAGAAGTGATTCAAACCTTGCAAAACGTTCGTCCAGTTGAGAATTGAGTCATCAAAGTCATCTTTAGAAACAAACTCCTGGGTACCAGAACCAGTGCTTGCTACTGGCTTCGCATGCGCAGAGGCCTGAAAATGCACTTCCTCCTCAACGAGATCCCCTGTACAGCCCAAGATGGTCACGTCTTCAGGGGAGACAAGAATACCCACCTTCTTATCTTTCCTTATTTGGTAATGAGGTGTAGCCAAGATATCACGCTCTGCTGGTGTAAATCTATCACAAATTGAGCAAATTGCTCCACCCCCTATACAGTATCCAGTCCTTTATCACGGCAGCTGGCGGACTTATCATGTGCATCAAAACCTGCCATTATGTGGCTACACAACCCCTTCTTTGGCAAAGAGATGCCATGACAGTAATTCAATGTATTTCACAACAAATCTTTCAATAACACACAAATAAACTTAACATTTTGTAAAAAAAGTTTCTCTTAAATCACAAGCATTCCAATCGCTTTTACACCATATAAAAAGGAAACACATATGCATGCACTTGCGCAACAGGGGAGCTGGGAGTGACACACTGCCTGGCAAATGAACAGGACACTACCAGTCCCCGCCAGAGCGCAGCTCGGGACGTTTTTAATCATTTTTACCAGTAGTGCCACCAGTGATTTGACACATTTGATCACTTTTCATTTAAATTTAAATCATCGCCTCACTGAAAGCACTGATGGACAGAGGAACTCCGCTAAAAAAGGTAGCTTCTGAGAGAACACTGCAAAGTTTCAATAAATCTAAGCTAACACTAATATGTAACAATTCGTAGAGAATTTGTACAAACATTAAACATAATGAAACAAGAATTCAGTAGAATTGTACTGTGTCACCAGCTTTGGTTAAGGACTGACGCCGGATGAAATTCTAAAGGACATAAATTATGCTTTATAGACAAAAAATAGTTGGCTGATGTGCAGTATTTTAGCAGATCCAGACCATCTTTCAAAAGGATTGAGTCATGGTGAAGCCCCATCTTGTTGAAAAATATAACTTAAACTGCTAGTCATATGACCATACAAATTAATGCATTGAGCAAGATTTCCTGTCTTGTCTGCCTCCGCTCTTCATGGAGGAAAGAAGGACTTATATATGTCCACCTCCTCTCTTCATGGAAGAAAGAAGGACTTATATTTGTCCGCCATTTTGTAGGAGATCAAACAAGCAAGATCATTTTCTAATCTTGTATAGTGTTAGGTCACTTTACCATACAGGTCTTCTTCAGGACTTTTTACATCCACAATGTAGAAACAGAAAAAAATGTTGCCATGGCAACACTAGCTACCCCCAAAAAGATATTAAACCCAAGAAACATGAAAAAGTGTTGCCATGGGCAGACATTGCCAAGAAAGCAATCACACACAAACCCTCAATGCCATTAAACCTCCACACCAAATTTAGCTGAGACACGTAAAAAACTGTACCTGTAAATGAGCAGCAATGAAGCGTGATTCAGAGGGAAAGGCAAAATAATATCCATGTCCAGCAGGATGAATATGATAATTAAAAGAAGTTGTAACCTTAAACTCACTTCTTTAACTTTCAGGTTTTTATGGTAAAATTACAACAAAGATCCTTTTTTGGTCTAGATACATGTACATGTTTAATTTAAATGAAAACTCTTAACTATATTGCCAAAATATCATAAAAATTTGTCCTTACCTTAAATTGAATATAAGTCAATGCAAATGTTAAGAGTTTAGGGTCATGTTAACCATGTAGACTCTGTACTAGGTTACTTATATTCAAAATTTAAATGTGCTTAAAATCTATTGCACATAATTTAAGATATTATCCAAAATTTAAAAGAAAAGTAATAAATTACTATAACTATGCCATTACTGAGAGTTAAAGGTCACTTCAATATAGTCTTAGGACATTTCTGTAACATCAGTTACATGTAACTGCAAAATATAGATCAAATATGTCATGCCATATTGGTACACTTTGTGGAATCACAGAAAAAGTTGAGCTCAGTAACATTCTTTTACACATGGGAGTTTAAGGTCACCTTAAAATAGGGCACACCTTCATGACTAGATACATCAACATAACCAAATTTAAATTAAATCTGTCAGGCAGATTTGAAATACTCTCCAGAAATTGAAAAATTTAAATTCAATATAGTTATGTTATCACTAGGAGTTTAAGGTCACCTTAAAATAGGCCACACCTTGAAGACCAGTTACACCCACGTACCTAATTTGATTTGAATCTGTGAAGCCATCTTTAAGCTATTGCCCACAAATCGCAAAGTAAAATTCAATACAAATGTGTTATAAATGGGAGTTTACGGTCATCTTAAAATAGGGCACATATCAATGACCAGCAACACCCACATGCCAAATTTGAATTTCATCCTACAAAACAATTTTGACATATTTTCCAGAAACAAAGTGTGATGACGATGGTGGTCCTATAGGTGATCCATCATAGCTGAGTGACACCAAACTGTCATAACCTTAAACTCATAAGCTTCTAAAATATCAGTAATTTATTGTAATCTTACAAAAGAAACCTTTTCTTTTTGTCTAAATATATGTACATGATAAATATCAATGAAAACATCTCAGCAAATATCAACACCAAAACAATTGTCCCAACCTTAAAGTCAATGTTAGTGAAGCGCATTGGCCGTGGATTTTATTGATTAGCGTTTGATGTATATGTAGTTTGTAACTATCGGCGGCCGAATCATGTATTTATGATTAGCGGTTTATAATTTGTATTTTGTAGGCTGCTTTTCTATTTTGTTGAACTGTCTTACCTTTTTATGTGTATTATTCCTTTAACATGCTGATATCAGTGAAGTATTATCATTTAGTTTCATGCTTAGTGCGATAATGTGATACAGGAAGTTCACTCTCTGAAGTTTTGGTTGGAACTAAAGCTTGGGCCAATCAGACGACTTCAACCTTGTACTTTCTGAGTTATTCAGTTCTGTCTGGGTTTTCTCTATATAAGCTGAGGGAAGCTTCAGTTCAGGGCTGGAAGTTTTGGAGACAAGATCAAAGGCAGGATGAGCAACTGTTCAGGGTAAAACCTGTAGTTAAGTTTGTACAGTGAGTTTTCTGGGTTAAACCTGAAAACTAAGTTTATGATGGACATATAGTTTTGTGACACTTTGCTTTCAGGGTAAAACCTGAAGATTTGGTATGATTTGTATTTAGTTGTTTAAAGTTTCCTTTCAGGGTAAAACCTGGAAGTTTATTATGATATGAATTAATACTTCACTCAGTGTCTTTCAGGGTAAAACCTGGGAGTTTATTATATGATTTAATACTTCACTTAGTGTCTTTCAGGGTAAAACCTGGGAGTTTATCATGATATGAATTAGTAGTTACTTTTTAGGGTTTCCTCAGTTTCAGGTGGAACCTGGGTAGTTTAGATGTTTACTTAGTCTTGGAGGTTGTATTTCAGGAGCTGATGTGAATTTATCGTTATGAAAATCTAGTTTCAGGGTGAAACCTGTAAACTGATTATGCATGTGATCTTAGTTATTAATATGTGAATTTTCTGTATGATTTTGCAGGGAATTCTGTAAGCTAACCTGGCCTAGAGGGTGGTCAATAATTAGTATTCTTGTGAAAGATGATGTTTCAATTTTGAATATAAGTCTATTAACCTGATACTATTTTAATGACAGAACCTAGACAGGGAAGTTTAATGCAGAGTTAATACTTGTCAATTCAGTGTGTTACATTAATTAAGATGTTGTTTACCTAACCTTTGATGTTGTAACCATTTCAGCCCCAGCTTTGCTGGTAAAATTTGTATATGCTGTACTATATGCTCCTTGTTATTTGCAATAAATGTTTGTTTTCTACATTTAACTTTGATTCATCTGAAACACTACCAATTTATTGCTCGGCACGCTACAATTTTGGTGGCAGTGGTGGGATATGCCATTGTTATTCCAAAGTGAAATCCAAGGTGAAACTTGGGTTCTTGTAAATTTGGAACACTAGAATTATTTGAATTACTATCTCAGGTAAAACTGAGACATTTTGTGTTAAAATATCTCAGATAGAACCGGGACAATTTATAGGTGGAGCTGAGACATTTTTCTTTAAATATCTCAGGTGACATTGGCTATTTCATTTTATTGTGTAACATCCAGGGTACGACTTGAAATCTTAAGTTGGTTGATGGAAACTAACAAGTCACTGGAGGAGTTCTTGGTGCATTTAGATCACATGGAGGCACAATATGTGGGGCAGGGGCCTCATGGTCAACAGGTGGGACAAATTATGTCAACCCCTTATCCCAATGGTTATGGAAAAAAGAATGTATCACAGTCTTTTGTTACCATGGACCATTATTCACCAAGTGTTAATACTCCACATAAGCCTGGACATCGATTTCCAGAGGGAATGGGAGTTTTGGGACCTGAAGGGTTGAGGCATGAGGATCCATTTTGTTTAGATCAGGTTCCACCTTATCAAGTTAGACAAGGGGTAAAACCTTTGCCTAGTGAACAAACTTCGGTGAAGCAACCAGTATATAGACCCCCAGGGAGAGTGTTAAATTTAGGATGTGAAGGAGTTAGGTATGGAAGTCCACCTTACCTAATGAATAGACCACATTATCGAGGGAGGGAAGGGGTAGCACCCTTACCTTATGAGGATCTATATGAAGAAAGGAGGCCAGAGGTGCAACCATATAGTTTGACAGGTAGACCTCAGGGACCAGATCGGAATCAACACACTAATAACAGTTTGTTATTTCAGGGTGCCAAGAAAATCAAACCTCCAAACTATGATGGGCAGTTTAGCTTTAAGGATTTTCTGGTACAATTTGAGCTTGTTGCACAGCTCGCTGGCTGGCATCCATCTGTAATGGCTTTGGAACTTGCAGGTAGTTTGAGGGGTACAGCAATAGCTGTTTTGAGTGATCTACAGCCTAGTGAGAGGACCCATTATCCAACACTAGTGAGAGCCCTGATGGATCGCTTTGAGCCCGAAAATCAAAAACAACTTTATAAAGCACAGCTTAAGAGTCGCTATCGTAGGATGGATGAAAGCATACCGGAGTTAGCCCAGGAAATCAATCGGCTGGTGAGGGGAGCATATGTGGAGTTACCACCAGACTTGAGGGATGGTATGGCCAAGGATGCTTTCATAGATGCGTTAAATAATAGAGATTTAGAATTGGCTGTGTTTCAAAGTCAGGCGAGAACTCTACAGCAGGCTGTTAAAGTAGCAATGGAATTTGAAGCATTTCAGTCCACCAGACCAAGAAAAGTTGCCTCAGTTGTTAGGGAATGTACTGTGGAGCATAAAGATGAGACAAATGATGATCTGTCAAGAAGAATTGGACAGTTGGAAGATGAGCTTTGTTCCTTGAGAGTTTCCAAGGATTCAAGGGGTAACTTTTCGCAGGAAAAACAGAATGAGCCAAGGGGGAAGGCCCTACAATGCTTTGTTTGTGGGGAAACTGGACATTTCAAGGCAAATTGTCCCAATAAAGTATCTGGTAAAACAGAGAAACGTGAGATAGCTTGTAACTTCTGTGGTAAAAAGGGTCACACCTTTGAGAATTGTTGGCAGAGACCTGAGAATCGCCAGGGAAAGCCATCTGGGCCCGTCCCTGCATCTGGGCCTGTCTGTGTTTATTGTGGTGAATCAGGGCATTTCATGATTAAGTGTTTGAAGTATCAGTCCACCATGACCGCACCTAGTACTTTAAAAGAGTAGGTGCTGAGGTTGTGGGCCAAACTTCAGCTGAAAGTATTTGCAGGTCCAATGCAGGAAACTTTGATGATGGTCTGTATTTACAGGCAAGGATAGGGAATGTTTCTGTGAATTGTTTGGTAGACACAGGTGCCAATAAGTGTATTATACACCCTGACAAGTATTGTTCAATCTCAGAATCATTGAGGCCATGTTTACAGAGTTTTGATAAGAGCATTATGCTTGCAAACGGACACAGAATTAAATCAATGGGACAGGTAAAACTGCCCTTATTGATTGAAGGTATTGGAAATGTATGGCAGAATTTCATCATTGCTGAAACTGAGGAACCTGTGATTCTTGGAAATGATTTTCTGTCCATGAATAAATGTCTTGTTGATGTAGCTAGGCATTGCATACATATGGCTGGTAAAACAATCAATTGTATGTTGGAAAGCAAAATAGATAGCCTCTTTAGACTTACTTTATCTGAGGATGTGGAGGTCCCCGCTGATTCTGAAATGATTTTACCAGGGAAGGTACTGGGTGAGGTTCACACATTTCCTGGGTGTGTCATTGTAGAAGCATCTCCAAATTCTTGGAATAGGGGCATCATTGTAGCTAAAGCTTTGGTGGAACCACGACACAGTGTTGTGCCTGTTAGAGTGATGAATCCATCTGACAGACCCGTAAAGTTATTTTGCAAGACAACTCTAGGGTATTGCTATCCTGTGGACGATGTAGTCCCACTGAACCAGGAACCTTCTGTCAGGCTTGATAGAGTGTGTTGTGGAGATAATATTGAAAAGGACAAGTTACCTCCTCATGTGTTGCCGATTTGGGAAAGCTGTGCAGGGAATCTTAATAGTGATCAAAAATCCACTGTGTATTCCTTGCTTATGTCCTATGTTGATTTGTTTGCAGTGGATAAATTAGATCGAGGTAAAACTCATCTAGTTCAACATCAAATTGATACGGGAACACATCCTCCTATTAAACAGATGCCGAGACGATTACCCCTTTCCAAGAGGGAGGCAGAGCGTGAGGAAGTGGATAAGATGCTGAGTGCAGGTGTAATAGAACCTTCTTCCAGTCCTTGGGCTTCCCCAGTTGTACTTGTCACTAAGAAAGATGGGTCTATAAGGTATTGCATAGACTACAGACGACTAAATGATGTCACTCTAAAGGACTCTTACCCATTGCCACATCCCCAGGATTGTCTAGAGGCCCTGAGGGAATCCAGGTGGTTTTCAACATTGGATTTACAGAGTGGCTACTGGCAAATCGGAATGCATCCAGATGATCGTGAAAAGACTGCTTTTGCCAGTATGAGTGGCCTATACCAGTTCTGCGTGATGCCTTTTGGCCTCACCAATGCACCAGGTACATTTGAACGTTTGATGGACAAGGTCATGAGAGGATTGCAATATGACATATGCTTAATTTATCTGGACGATATTATTGTCAAAAGTTTTACTTTTGACGACCATGTGAAGAACCTCAGTTTGGTCTTTGATAGACTCCGTGAAGCCAAATTGAAGTTGTCACCTAAAAAGTGCAACCTTTTCCAATCTGAGGTTAGTTTTTTAGGTCACATCGTTAGCAGAGAGGGTATATCTACAGATCCTAAGAAGATCAGTGCTGTTGCAGACTGGCCTGTTCCCACTAACATCAGAGAAGTTAGGAGTTTCGTGGGGTTGTGTTCCTATTATCGGAAGTTTATAAGGAACTTTGCCTCCATTGCCAAACCACTTCACAAACTGACTGAAAAGGGTGTCAAATTTGTTTGGGATTCTGCTTGTGAGGAGGCATTTGCGTCATTGAAGAGGTCGCTGATCAGTTCTACAATGTTGGCTTATCCAGACCCAGACAAGAAGTTTATTTTAGATACTGATGCAAGTGGTGTTGCGATCGGGGCTGTCCTTTCCCAGGAGCATGATGGTGAAGAAAAGGTAGTGGCATATTACAGCCGATCTCTGACCAAACAAGAAAGACGCTACTGTGTCACAAGGAGAGAGTTACTTGCTATTGTTGATGCCCTGAAACACTTTCATGTCTACCTGTATGGAGTGCACTTTACTGTCCGCACGGATCACGGCTCACTCCGTTGGCTTTTAAACTTCAAGAATCTGGAAGGACAACTGGCCCGATGGAATGAACTCCTAGGCACTTATAACTTCGACTTGTTGCATCGGCCTGGCAGATTACATGGCAATGCAGATGGGCTATCTCGTAGGCCATGTGGTAGCTGTCAGTATTGTCAAAGAGTGGAGGTTCAAAGTGCCAAATACATTGATCCCTGTGTCTGCAGAACCATCAATGTGGACGACAAGGCAAATCAACCTAGAACTTCTGGAAACTGGCTTGAAGGTAAAACTTCAAGTGAGTTGAAGGAGGATCAAGATTCTGATCCTTACATAGGAGTGATCAAAATGTGGCTACAGAATTCTGGCATACGTCCAAAGTGGAAAGCTATTTCACATCTTAGTGGTCACATCAAAACCTACTGGGCTCAATGGGATCGACTTATCCTTCATGATGGTATACTGTATCGCAAGTGGTGGCAGACTAACAGTAGGGATCCAACTTATCAGATGGTTGCTCCTTTGGCTTTGAGAGAGCTGATTATGGATCAGTTGCACAACAAGCAGGGACATCTTGGTGTGAAACGTACCATTGCAAGATTACGACGCCATTTTTACTGGACGGGTTACAAAGATGATGTGGTAGCTTGGTGTCAACGTTGTGAAGTGTGTCAGAAGAGAAAATCTCCAGCCAAACGTTTCAAAGCACCCATGCAGCAATATAATGTTGGTGTGCCATTTGAACGAATTGCCTTGGACATTCTGGGTCCTTTACCGGAGAGCCATCAGGGGAACAAATACGTCCTTGTTATCAGTGATTATTTCACCCGTTGGGTCGAAGCATTCCCAATGATGAACCAGGAAGCTAACACTGTCGCTGATGCCTTAGTCCAGGGATTTATTTCTCGTTTCGGTGTGCCAGGACAAATACACAGTGATCAAGGGGCTCAGTTTGAGTCAAACCTCTTCCAATCCCTTTGTGCTATCCTTGGGATAGAGAAAACTCGGACCACCCCTTATCACCCCCAGAGTGATGGGCTTGTAGAAAGGTTTAACAAGACTTTGGGGGACATGTTGAGTAAGGTTGTTGACACTGATCACAGGAATTGGGATGATGTACTACCATTGCTTATGATGGCTTACAGATCATCTGTACATAAAACAACTGGTGAATCTCCAGCGCGGATGTTATTTGGCAGGGAGCCTCAGTTACCGGTTGATTTGATGATAGGCGCTTTACCTGTCGAGGTAGTCTCTGAAGACCCTGGTGTTCCTTATGTGGTTAACCTTAGAGACAAACTACATGTCATCCATGATCTGGCCCGTGAGCATATGCTGCAAGCTAGTAGTCGTCAAAAGAAAATGTATGATTTCAGGAAGAATTTCAGAGCATATGCATTAGGGGACACTGTTTATCTGCATAGTTTGGTTCGTAAAAAGGGAACCAGCCCAAAGTTCCATTCTCCTTGGACTGGGCCATATTTAGTGGTTGGAAAGATTTCTGATCTTGTTTATCAGATTCAGTTGACATCTAAATCTGATGTGAAAATAGTCCATCATGACCGCTTGAAACCTTCCCATACAAAACTTGACAGTTGGATTCGAGTTCCGAGCCTTGTGTCAAAACAACAGAGTGAGCATATTGAAGATGTTTCTGTTCTTTCAGGTGAAGGTAAAACTTCTGATTCAGGTGTGTCATATCCAGAATCACTAGTGTTAAGTTCTAATGAAAATATTTCAGTTCTTTCAGGTGAAGGTAAAACTTCAGACTCAGGGGAAACTGCACAGGATGAACTAGTGTTAAGTACTAATGAAGATTCCTTTGTTTCAGCAGAAGGTAAAACTTCTTCAGTGGTTTGTACTAATGAAGATAATTCCTTTGTTTCTGCAGAAGGTAAAACTTCTTCGGTGATTACTAATTCTCCTGTTGAGGAAGAGACATTCAAAACAAGCAGGACAGGACGAAGTATTCGACCACCAGCAAGGTTCAAAGATTACAAGTTGGAGTTTCTGTATCAATTTTGATCTTTGATTTCCAAATAGAATTATATAGCATTATGTAGTAATCTTGGGTGAAACCAAGATCATTCGCTTCATTTTAAGTATCTGTATTTGCAGAAATAAATGCTCCAAATGTGGTTGGGTTGCCAGGTCAGTTAAACAGCTGGAAACCCATAAGTTAGATGTGCATGGTGAAAAGGTGCGTTGTGGGGTTTGCGTAGACTTTGTTTTCCCCAAAAGTTATTGGCGCCTCTACAGACAGCATCACAGGAAACTACACCCAGAACAGGATTTCGTAGAGCCTCTTCCCTTTGATACAAAACCTAAGAACAACCTGGAGGAGTGGGAAATTCCCCCTGAGGATGGTTTTTTTTAGGTCGGCAGTCCAGTGAGCGAAGCCAGTTTTGAAGGACTGTCATATTCAGGCATCAGTTCCGAGCCCTTGAGCTCAGATTATGAGACAGTTTGTGAGATGCAGGATGATCTCTATTCACCAATCACTTCTGATGTATGCAGCTCAGGTAGTGAGTGGGAAACAGTGTCGGAAGTTAATCTTCCGAATATGGTGCCTTTGAAAGCGGTAGCCATCCCAGTGGTGACTTGGAGGCTCGTTCCCGTTGATGTACCACCACGAGGACCTTTCCGAGGAGAGAAGAAGAAGATGGGCATGGATCCAAGGATGGAAAAATATTCTGCCTTCTTTGAAAGACTATGAACTTTTTAAAATTAGATTCAGTGTTAAAGAGACTTTTTAAATTTGATTTGATATAATTTTGAATTTCATCTGATAATTGCTTTCATTTTTCTTTTGGTAATTGTGGTTAATGTTATAATTTCTGAAGTGACAAGATATTGATATTGGATGCTTGTAAATGATGAATTGAGTGTGCTATTTAACTATTTTGGTTTAATTTGGTGTTTTATCCTCACAACAAATGATGAGTATCTGATGTTGTGTACATTTGAAATTAAGGTGATACAGTTAATGTGAATAAATTTTTTTTTTTTTTTTTTTTAATTTTTTTTTTTTTTTAGAATTTATATGTGTTAAATATTTGATTTGATTGATGAAATTACTGTCATCCTTGTATTTTTAATTTTAGTGTATTCCATTTTATAGGTTTATCATTTTCATGCTTGTGTGTAAATGTATATGTATTTTTTTTTTTTTTTTTTTTTTTCGTCAGTTTCATCCTGTTGTGTTTATTGATTGTCTCAGCTCGGGACGAGCTGAATTTTTGTCACATGGGGGGAAATGAAGCGCATTGGCCGTGGATTTTATTGATTAGCGTTTGATGTATATGTAGTTTGTAACTATCGGCGGCCGAATCATGTATTTATGATTAGCGGTTTATAATTTGTATTTTGTAGGCTGCTTTTCTATTTTGTTGAACTGTCTTACCTTTTTATGTGTATTATTCCTTTAACATGCTGATATCAGTGAAGTATTATCATTTAGTTTCATGCTTAGTGCGATAATGTGATACAGGAAGTTCACTCTCTGAAGTTTTGGTTGGAACTAAAGCTTGGGCCAATCAGACGACTTCAACCTTGTACTTTCTGAGTTATTCAGTTCTGTCTGGGTTTTCTCTATATAAGCTGAGGGAAGCTTCAGTTCAGGGCTGGAAGTTTTGGAGACAAGATCAAAGGCAGGATGAGCAACTGTTCAGGGTAAAACCTGTAGTTAAGTTTGTACAGTGAGTTTTCTGGGTTAAACCTGAAAACTAAGTTTATGATGGACATATAGTTTTGTGACACTTTGCTTTCAGGGTAAAACCTGAAGATTTGGTATGATTTGTATTTAGTTGTTTAAAGTTTCCTTTCAGGGTAAAACCTGGAAGTTTATTATGATATGAATTAATACTTCACTCAGTGTCTTTCAGGGTAAAACCTGGGAGTTTATTATATGATTTAATACTTCACTTAGTGTCTTTCAGGGTAAAACCTGGGAGTTTATCATGATATGAATTAGTAGTTACTTTTTAGGGTTTCCTCAGTTTCAGGTGGAACCTGGGTAGTTTAGATGTTTACTTAGTCTTGGAGGTTGTATTTCAGGAGCTGATGTGAATTTATCGTTATGAAAATCTAGTTTCAGGGTGAAACCTGTAAACTGATTATGCATGTGATCTTAGTTATTAATATGTGAATTTTCTGTATGATTTTGCAGGGAATTCTGTAAGCTAACCTGGCCTAGAGGGTGGTCAATAATTAGTATTCTTGTGAAAGATGATGTTTCAATTTTGAATATAAGTCTATTAACCTGATACTATTTTAATGACAGAACCTAGACAGGGAAGTTTAATGCAGAGTTAATACTTGTCAATTCAGTGTGTTACATTAATTAAGATGTTGTTTACCTAACCTTTGATGTTGTAACCATTTCAGCCCCAGCTTTGCTGGTAAAATTTGTATATGCTGTACTATATGCTCCTTGTTATTTGCAATAAATGTTTGTTTTCTACATTTAACTTTGATTCATCTGAAACACTACCAATTTATTGCTCGGCACGCTACATTAGTTTAAGGTAAGGAGTTTAAGGTAAACTTTTCCTGAAGGTTCTGTTCAAGGTTTGTTACATCCACAACTGAAACATACATAAAATTGCACAGTATTTGAAATATTGTTCAAAAATTGCCAAACTTAAAGTGAATATAATTCTGTTATTACTGGGAGCTTAAGGTCACCTTATTGTATGACACTTATCTATGGCTAGTTACATATACATGCAAAATTTGAATGAAATTTCTCAAGTTATTTTCAGTATACTCTATGGAAAATAAAAAATGTAAACTGAACAAATAATTTTTTAATACGTGGGAGTTTAAGGTCACCTTAAAATAGGGCACACCTTGAAACCAGTTAAAAACCACATGGCAAATTTGAATTGAATCCATCAACCGATTTTTCGAGATACTGTCTGGAAATGAAAAACCTTAACCTCAATATAAATATGTTACTACTGGGAGTTTGAGGTCACCTTAAAATAGGGCACACCTTGAGGACCAGTTACATGCACATGCCAAATTTGAATTTAATCCATCATGCCATTTTTGACATACTCTCTGGAAAGGAAGTGTGACAACGATACTGACCATATTTGTCCTCCAACATAGCTGCTAGAGACACAAAAGTAATGCAACCTTAAACTCATAAGTTTATGAAATATCAGGAATTTACTATAACCTTATGAAAGAGACTTTTTTGGTGTGGACAGATGTACATGATGAATATCAAAGAATAAAGTATTAAATATCTTTCAAACACAAGAAAATTGTCTCATCGTTAAACTCAAAGTCAGTTTGCAGCTGTGAGGGAGTTTAAGGTAATCTTTTCGAGTAGGTTTTGTTCACAGTCTGTTACATCCACAACTTGAAAGATGCTTAGAATTGTACAGTGTTTGAAATACTGTTGAAAAATTCCCAAACTTAAAGTGAATATAATTCTGTTATTACTGGGAGTTTAAGGTTACCTTATTGTATGGCACTTACCTATGGCCAGTTATATATACATGCAAAAGTTGAATGAAATTTCAGAAGTTATTTTCAGTATACTCCATGGATAAAGAAAAAACGTAAACTAGACATAGTTACAACCACATGCAGCGTGCGAAATTCACGGTGGCCCCGTGGCCCCCCCTTTTTAAGTTAAGGCCACCACAACTTGACTTTCATGGGCCCCAATGGGCCACCACATTGACTACAACATGCCTCGTGTGGTAATACAATCCAGTGTGCTGTCATTTTTTAAAATTAGTTTTCGTTTTCCATGGCTAAGCCCTTAATTATGCATTGTGTTTTGCACATTCCAGATTGAGTTCACCCTTAATTAGCTGACACTGTTTCTCTGTCTTTCAAACACAGGCCAACATACTTTCCCCTACTCCTTTACATGTTAAAGCTAGGCAGTGAATGTGTGTATGTGTGGCTGAATGTTTCTTCACTGGCAGTTTTGTGTGAGTGAGGGGGGGGGGGGACTTGTCAGTGTACTGGTTATATATTGATCCTTTTTCTGCAGTCTTCCCAGTGAAGGGGGAGGGGGAGAACTAGCCTTGCCACAGGCATTTATATGTATAATATAGACACAACTGTTTGATTGCAAGTATTTTTCACAATGCTCTCATACATTTACTTAGCCTAGCTTGCTGAGGAGAACTTCCAGACTAAAAAGGCCTCTGATACAGTGTGCATTATGGCAAAAAATATTTCACATTTGCATTATGGTTGAGACAGCCTGGAAGGCCAGGCTAGGGGAGAACCACTTCGTGTACTAACTCTTGGAAGAGTGCAGAATCAATCCATCAGTACATTAGGAAAGTTAAATAAATGAATTGGGGTACAGATGAATTGTTCCAAATGTGGTGTAATTTGTGTGAAAATTAAAGCCAGGAGAGAGTTTTTCTTATTTTTAATTGGGCTTTTACAGTGAAATCTGCTTCTCTTCTCACATACGTAAAAAAAATCAATATTTTGCTTTCTGGTGATGTCATTACTTAATGATATCACAATGCAATTGTTATTGTGAGGTCACAAGCCTAGGGTGTGATACTTGTTGTCTTTAAGTAAAAATATTTCTTCCCGTTTTTTGTCTTGAAATTTACATAAAGATAATAAAGAGGGATGTGGTGTATTCATAATTTTTATTAATTATCATTTCTGTTTTTATTTTCTCTTTTTTTCTTTCAGTTCCTTGACAGGCCATCAAAAAAAAAAAAAAAAAATTACCATGAGTGATTTTTACCAAGAAGTGACTTTTAAGCACTATTTTTTTACCTCACCCAGCAGTTTATGTTATTGTGTGCTAATTGTCTATTTGTCTGTTTCTCTGGGTTTTTTTTTCTTTTTTTTTGTGTGTGTGTGTTTAGATTACTCCAGAACTAATGAACAGATCTTTATTAAAAATTTTTGTGGGTAGGACCTGGCCAAAGGAAGAAGTTACTAAAAAAGAAAAATCTAGATCTTATTTTGGATACAAAATAATCATGGGTTTTCAGGGGTCCCATTTAAATGCATTTTTAATGACTTTAGCTTTCTACTTGATATTTCTTCAAAAATTAATTTACATGTTTGGTTTTATTTTATTGTCTTCCTTACAATACTTCATATCACTTGAGAGACTGGTCACATGGATTCAAGCGTTTTGCTCTCTCTGAGTGCATCTTGTATAATTTGTAATCAAGCTTGAAGTTAATTAAAGAAATTTAACATAGATCACTTTTGTATCTTTTTGACTTGTTACTTTTAATAAATTAAAAAGACAATTTCTTAGAAAAATAAAGTGTGTTAATTAGTTTTTAAAAAGTTTGGGCCATCAAGTTTTAATAGGGGCCACTGAACTTCAGAACCTAGTGGCCCTATGGGGCCACCACTGCTTTGCGACGAATTTCTCACACTGACCACATGCCAAATTTGAATTGATTCCATCAAGCCATTTTTGAGATATTGTCCGGAAACAAAAAAAACTTAAACTCAATATAAATATCTTACTAGTGGGAGTTTAAGGTCATCAAACTATACAGCACATCCTAATAAGCAGTTACATCCACATGTCAAATTTGAATTAAATCTGACAAGCCATTTTTGAGATACTGTCCGGAATACAAAGTGTGACGACGACCGACGCCACAAAATTGGATGACGAAGCCATCCCTATATGCCACGCAGCATAAATGCTGGTGACACAAAAATGAGCTAAGGTTACATTCACCATTGCACATATATTTAACTTAATGACATAAATAGAAACAACTTCCAAACCTTGTAACCACTGGAGTTACAAACACCCTAGTGACATAAGTGGGTTCAATTCCAGACTTGCAATCCAAAGTTACATTGACCAAGATGACTTAACTGGGGTCAATTCCCAAAATTTTCCAGACTTTGCAACCTTTGCACAGTTACATTCACCAAAATTACTTAACTGGGTTCAATTTCCCTAATTTTCAACAACTGAAGTTAGCATAATGACATAAAAGGTGTTTAATTCCCTATCTTTGCAACAACTAAGGGTACTTACACCACAATGACATAAACGGGTTCAATTCCCAACTTTGTAACTTTTGCAAAATTACCTTTGTCATAATGACTCAAATGGGTTCAATTCCCCAACTTCGCAACAACTGAAATTTACCTAACATTATAGAAGGTTTCAGTTGTCCACTTAACAACTTTCTCAAACTTTGCAATGTCTAAGGTTACATTCACCATTGCACATGCACTATGCTTAATGACATTAATAGATTCAATTCTCGAACTTTACAATGGCTTAGGGTAACATTCATCATAATCACATGAAAGGGTTCAATTTACAAATTTGCAACTTTTGCAAAGTTACACTCACCAAAATGACTTAACTGGGTTCAATTCCCCAAATTTGCAACTGCTTTAGTTACCATAATGACATGAAAGAGGTTTACTTCCTAATTTTGAAACACCTAAGGTTACATTCATCATAATGTCATAGTTGAATCAGCTTCCTACTTTTCAACTTCGAAAGACATGGTTGCAGTGGATGTGCCCCGCCCTTCTTTCCTTCTGAGGATGACCAGTCTGAGTGGAAGTGTCTAAGACTTGTTGAGCTGTTACTAGTGGACCCAGGAACATATTGTTGTCGTTGTCTGAACAAGTCAGATCTTTTAGGAAAAAATTTCAGAAAGCATTGTGAGCTTTCCAGTGACAAGCTTGCATGATTGGTCCACCGAAACCCCACCATAAAAGGCCTTAGAGGCCGTAAAGTCCCTGATATCATGAGCCTTCACTTGCAGCAGGTCCAAGACATGCTGATCTGCTTGTTTATAACAGAAAAGGATAGTGTGTTTTAACCAAGAAGAGAGAGTAGCGGGTCAAATATCTGAGGTATGTCCTTTTTGGAAGTATATCAACAATAGGGATTGAGAACCTATAAGGTCCTTAGTACAATCCAGGTAGTACCTCTAGGCCCTTACCAGACACATGGTCCTGTCTTCTTTTAATTGTCTATCCACCATGGTAGTCAAAGCAGGAAAAGTCACTGGAGACACACTGAGAACCTTCTCTTGCTAGCTGGTTTTTGACTATAAGATCTGGAGGGAAAAGCCTGTTTGCTACCCAGGCACGGATTTTGCTGCAGCGCTTGCCAGAGGCCAATGCTAGCAAGAAAGCAGTTTTAAGGCTAAGATGTTTGAGGTCTGTGTCTCTCATAGGCTCAAAGGGAGGTTTTGTGAGCTCATAAAGTACAACAGAAAGGTTCCACTTATGAAGGTTTCTTGAACTTTTGGGTTGATTTCTGTGAAAGCTGGACCTGTTAGGGTCCAAGCTTTGAGAGATAGGAAGACCCACTGGGCCTAAAGTGTCAACAATAGCAGTCCTACAACCATCAATGGTTGATGGGCGCCTGTTTAAGTCTTGACACAGGTACATGAAAAAGTCTCAGACTTGTTTTACAGAAGGTGTGGAGAAATCCACCGAATTTTCTCTGCACCACTTTTCAAACAGGGCCCACTTTAACTTGTAGATGGTCCTTTTGATGATCTTTGAGGGCAGCAATTCTCTTCCACAGAGAAGCCTTGTTATTGGAGGAGTCCACTCCTAGACACCAGACGTGGAGTTTGAGATGTTGATGGTTGTTGTGGAACACTTGGTTGTGAGACTGTTTGAGAGGTGTTGTTGAAAGTGGTTGTCGGAGTGGAATCTCCGTTGAGAGCTGCACTAGGTCCCAAACCAGGGCATTCCTGGCCAACTTGGGGCTATAAGAAGAATAAGGCAATTGCATTGCGTAATTTTTTAGATCATCTTGTAAAGGAGAGCCGTAGGAGGGTAAGCATAGGCAATGAAACCTGACAAATCTATGTTCAGAGCATCTATCTCCAAAGCATGTTGGTCTGAAACTGGAGATACATACAGTGGAAACTTGTGGTTCAGACTAGTGGCAAGAGGAGTAAACCACTTTTGACAGATGTGTTTGAATACCTGTGGATGTAGTGACCATTCTGTTGATTGAATCTGATGTGACCTGGACAGTGAATCAGCCATCACATTCAGGCACCCTGGAATGTGCTGGCTCATAGGGTTATTTGGTACTGATGGCACCAGGTCATGAATCTCCACAGGAGAGCACACAACTCTGCAGGGTGGGTTCCCCGCTTGTTGTTTATTTAGGCTACCACTGTTGAGTCGTCTGTAGCTATCAACACTGTTTGATTTTGACACTGGTCCTTGAAAATCTTCAGGGCGAGAGATACTGCCTTCAGTTCTAGAATGTTTTGTTGAGTTTTGATTTAAGTGAGCGCCCCAACCTATCTTTGCGGCAGTGGTAAAGATTTTAATACTGTGGTCTTTGGGGTGAGGAACTGAACCCCTCGTCACGTTGACAGGCTTTTGCCACAATTCTAAGTGAACTGAAATGATCTCTGATGAAGGAAGGAGGATGTCCAGCGACTGAGGAAATCTACAGTGCTCCCTGAGATGCCACTGAAAGGGTCTCATGTGAAAGTGACCCTCCGGGACCATCTTCTCCACTGAGGCAAGCAATCCAATTAGCAGAATCAAATACCTTGCAGTTAAAGCAGGCTTTGACTTTATTCTTTGAATCAAGTCCTAAAGTTTAAGCCATCTGTCTTGAGTGGGTTTTACAAGGGTCAAATCTAGGTGGTATTTGTAGCCCACAAACAAAAAAAAGCTTGAAAATGGGTCATTTCTGCTTCTCGTCTAATGAGAACAGAGTTGCTTATATTGTACATCCCCTCTGGAGCATGTGGGACAAGGCCTTACTTTGGCAGGCTAAGGCTCTCTGAATATGTATCCTCTTATCTAGGATATCTACGTAGTCATAGGTCTTCTCATAACCATTTCTGGCTGCCCTTTCAAGGTTAGCACCTTTTTGATATTTGAGTTTTGACCCATTTAGCAGTAGCCTTAATGCTGTCCCTGCAACTTTCCATAATGAGGTTGCACTCAGCAAGAACCTAATTGAATGCAGCCGAAAAGTTGAGGGTACAGAAATTTTGCCTGGCCTGGTGCTCAAACTGAAGGGGAACTTTACCCACAGGGGCTCCAGAAGGTTTGGGGAGATACAGATACTTGCAAAGTCTGTATTAAGTTCTTGCATTTTCTCCTCAAAGGAGGGGTTACCCAACTTATACCACTTGGCAGTGGAGGGGGAAAGATAATAAATTTCCCTTTTGAGATTAAGTGCTTTGAAGTCCTGCTCAAATTTATTTAGGGCCTCCTTAAGAGTAGGGCTAACAGGGAGCATGGCTGAGGGGTCCTTAGGCCTAAGCTCCTGTTTTTGGGCCACTTTGCTCAGACCTCACACAGATGCTGAGAACACAGGCATACTGTCCCTGGGATCAGGGATATTGAGAACCTGTCTAAAGGTTTCAATGTCCTCAGTATACTGTGAGGGTAAGTCAGCCACATCTAAGTCCCTAGAGTAAATAGGGTCTGGATTGAGTTGGTTTTTTGAATGTTTTATGTTTACTTTTGTCTGAGCACTTTTTTTATTTAGGCTGAATCGGAAAATTTTTCGATTTGTGTTCCAAATTAACATCCAAATGAGGCATCTCTGGGAATAAACAAGAAAATTGCTTTGGAATTGGATGTAAAATCACTGGCTGAAATAGGTGAAAAATGCTTAAACCCTTTTTGGAAAGATGTTCTCCATGTTTGGGAAATTTTCAAATTACAATTTGGTCAAAATGTGGATTGCAGAACATACCCTATATGGGGAACTTATTTTATGAAGAACAAGAATCTCCTAATCAGGTCAGCTGAGGTGATGCAAAAAGGAGTCAGATATGTAAACGATATCTTGACAAACACAGGCCAACTTCTAGGGTTTAATGAATTTAAGGAAACATATCCAATTGCAATAAACTTTGTAGACTTTTATGGTATGATGCATTCAATTCCAAGAGAATGGTCAAAAGGTCACAAAAGTAAATTAAATGAGAGTGAAATGAACCAGTGCTTATTACAAAATCTGATACAACAAAAACAAGTTAGCAAGTGGGCATATAAAAAAATGAGGTCGCTAGCTAACTATTCCAGAGGACATGAATTAAAATGGGCTAAAATTCTTGAAAAAGAAATTGATAAATCTGAATGGACAAAATACTATCTAAACAACTACCGTAGTGTCATAGAAACCTCTCTGAGAGCCTTTCAGTATAACATTTTGCTTAGAACAATACCAACCCAAAAATTTCTTGCCAAATGCAAATTGGTTGATAGTGACAAATGCTGGTTCTGTAAAGAAAGTGTTGAAACTATAGAACATCTGTTATGGTTTTGCCCCATAGTAAAAACCTTCTCTCTCCAAATTTTGGAGGTAATTCAGGTAAATACAGATATTAGAGACAATATAAGTGCTACAAATTTACTTTTGGGGGGTGCAGCAGGTCATAAGAAGGACAGTTTGAACTTTCTGTTCACACTTATAAAGAAATATGTTTATAATACAAAATGTAATGAAAAGTCATTAAGTATTTGGGGTTTTAAAAATTTGGTAAGGCAGTATTATACGGTAGAAAACTGGATAGTAAAGAACGATTATGGTACTGTCATGGGTTATGCAGATAAATGGGAAATGCTGAACTGTCTAATTGAACCAGATTTAATTTTTGAAAACTAATAGGGAAAAAAAAATATTCCTGTGGATGTGTATATATATGTATGTGTACATATATATGAATATATTAATAAAATGCAATCCACAAGCAATCAGAAAGGAGACAAAGTAGTAGCGGGTAGTTTTTTTTTTTTTTTTTTTTTTTTTTTTTAATTTATAAAAAACATATAAACATATATAAATGTGTATTCAACATCAGAAAAAAAAAAGAAGTCTCTGTTATTTCAAAGATTTTTAAATGGGGTGTATTATAAATATGATTTGTAAACACAACTATAAGGCATCCTGTGCGGTGCTGCCTATATGTAAAGGTCTTGGTGAGAGGTTTCCAAACCCCATTTACTCTGTACCAGGTTCCTAAAACAATTTTTAAATGGGGGAATAAAGATATGTATATATAAAAAAAAAACAAAAAAAAACAACAAAAAAACATCCAAATGAGGGTTTGATTGGTGGATTCGGGCACGATGTGGTAAGGGAGGACCAGCAAACTCTGTGTCCATTGCCTCAGTCTGATTCGGACGAATCGGTTGATTCGGAAGATTCTGTTGTAACTCTGACTCCTGACTTGTGCCAGATTTAGGATCCGATTCAGTGATTTGATCCACCACTGAATCGGATGGGGGGTTTTGAAATTGTAGCACCCAGTAATTTCATTTGGTCTTAAAAAGACTTCTGTTGTCCAGACAATTTGTTAAATGCTTCTAACATTGAAGCCTAGAAAATTCCCTTTTATTGAATTTCTAAATGAATTTGGGTGGCCAACGATTTTTCTATTTTCTTCTGGAGTATTATACCAGGGGTTGGAGAGATTTTAACAGAGATTTTAGAGATTTTGTAGAGATTTTAACAATAATGCCTCCAAACCTAAATTTTGGGCTTTTTTTGTGGATGAATAATAGAATGCTGTACAGTTGTGCAGGTGGGGCAATAATTGTGTAAGTCGAAATCAAACCAGATATAATGACACGTCATTAAACGAGGTTTATTGGGGTTCAATCTTTTGGACGACATGCTAGCTTGTCTGATTTAAGTCTGATTTAATAAACTGAATCAAAAATAAGGAAAACTACTTATTCTTTCAAAAAATAAAATATAACATCAAGTACTATGACATATAAGAAAAGAACTGCATGAATTTAAACGTTCAACAATATGTATATATCCACATTAAAAAGCAAAAATTCAAGAGCAATAATCAGTGCTTGCGGGCAAGATGGCGGCCAACAAAAAGAAGGAAGCATACACGTCACTATCTAGGTCATCTCGTCATGAAGGCACCACACCAGTATTACTCGTTTTTCTTGAGTTGGCCGTTGGTTGCCTGCGACCTCCCGAGATAGCATTTAGTTCCAAAAGGTAAGCTATTTCAGTGCAATAGAAGCAGTCATTTTGGAGTTATAAGCAATTTACTTAAACAATCTACTAGCACTTTGACTCACTTACATCTAATCTGTAGAAGAACTCTACTTAGAATGCCTTATGCCCCTGTTCCACCAAAGGATGAAGCCCTGATTGGTCCCGTGACTCTTAATCCTTGAGAGTCTGAGAAAAAAACATGAATGGGTGGGGCAATGGAATCTGGATCCAGTTCTACGATTGTTCTCAAGAAGTCTCAAACCTCACCAGACAACTCACGATCGTTCCCCGACTAAGAGGCAATTAAGCGATGATTGTGATAGGATTCAACACCGGTCCTGTCTGGGACATACCACCAGTCTGAGACCTCCTCAGACTTCCTGGGACTAATAACAGATTTCCTCTGACAGCCGATTTTTTTTATTTTCCATGGTAGGTCAGGGATAGATCTGGGATTAAGTCCAGAGCTCCTGGGACTAAAACAAAGCCGACCTGGCATTAATGGTCGTAGGAAGTCTCAGACAACATAAGATTGTGTAAATTTGGGTCTAAGGAGGTCTCCGGAAGTCTGAGACTGGAAAATTTGTGGGTAGGGGTAAAAGTGGATTGGTTACACTTGTGAAAAGTATTAAACATGTTTGATTTTTAAACCGACCCCAACAGATCCAAACAGACTCAAGCAGACTGTCTGGGACTCTACATATTTAGGAAACCGATTCACAAAATACCTTAATCGTGACCCTTAGTCATGTAGTGGAACAGGGGCATAAGGCTGTAGAGGGGTAACAGTGAAATCTCTACACATGCATCAGCTGCTATCTGGTGGATATTTTTGTAGAAATACTGCAAAATACAAGAAATTAAACTTTAAGACTTCAGTTTGACCTTGAGGGGGGCTCTGGGAGCAAATTTGATGGTATTTTCGGAACCCCAGGTCTTGGTTTCCTATTAACGTCCCAATACATTCCAAAGCTATAAATCCAAAAATTTAAAAAAAGAGATATTTGACATTTTACAAATCGATTCTGTATACCGCACACCAAACAAAACCTGTTTTGGCTGATTTTAAGGTAACCTTAACATGATTTTGAAGCTATAAACCCAATTTTAATGTTTCAGTAATAAATTGAATCTGTATAAGGTTATTTACGTCAAAGTCAAGCGATTTACGCACATAATATTTACCTGAGGGTCAGACTGACGCAGAAGTATTTGTAAAAGAAAAATCGATACTTTGTCTATATATCCAGCAATTCTTTATTTTTAATCCAATTTCAAAACAAAAATGTCTGATTTCCCATTCGTTTATAAATCACTGCGCATGCATGGGATCAAAAGGTTGAGAGGCGAAGAGTTCACAAGGTTATGCATGCGCATTCAGGTTATTCAATGATAAAATCAACCAAAGGACGCAAGACTTTTTACTGAAGGCGTAGATGCACATATATGCACAGTTGTCTTTGATGTGACCACTTGTCACTTTGTGTGGTGGAACTTCAGAACCAGCAGCAGTAGTATGAAATAGTTAATAATACGATGTCAGCATAAATGCTAAGATGTAAATTTAATAGACTTGATTATACTTCACTTCGTAAAATTTTAAACTAGACATGGTATTGTCATATCATCTTATTTTGTACACACAAATGTATTAACTTGAAAATTTTAATTATTTAAATGTAGCTTTTATAAGCTACAAGCTTACCATGTGTGACTGTATGCTGTTCTCGGATGGCCGCAAGGCATCAGGCCAATGTCTAAGAAAAATAGACATTTATAGTTGGCCGTAGCCTCAAGTTGTCCTCTCGTGGTACACTACGCGAATTCTTCCTACTTTCTCGTTTTAATTTTTAAACCTTACCCACAGCTGTAATACAGCGGGGAGGCAGGGTGGGACTCTTCTGAGTCCCACATGGTAAGCTTGTAGCTTATAAAAGCTACATTTAAGTAATTAAAATTTTCAATTTTATTACGCTACAATAGCTTACCATGTGGGACTGTATGCTGAATCCAACCGTACGGTGGAGGGATTACAGCTGAGACTGGAAGGAATGTCAATTTTTCTTAGATTTTGAAGTAATAGATTAGAATGAATGTTTGAAAGTACCAGTCTGAGTCCCGTTTCCAGTGCCCCAATCCGGAAGACCGGGCCTGTAAAGAACCAAAAACCTGAATATATTGAACGACGGTGCTAAAAACTGTTAAGATGTTTTGATTGTAGGAGAGAAGTGCAGCCGTGCTCACTTAAGTAGTGTAAGGGCCCCTAGGGGGCATCCACGAGTGAAAAACCAGCCCTATGGTTGGAATTCTCATAACTTTTTTTAGCCACCTAACATGAGATTAATGACAACTTTGATAAGTCCTTAATACATATTATGCTTGACAAACTAACAATACAAAATGACCTTGAGATCAATTAACTTTGATAAGTCCTTAATACATATTATTCTTGACAAACTAACAATACAAAATGACCTTACCCATAACATCTTGAGAGATAAACCTATACCTAGATCCTGGACTGAGGATATCTCCAGTGCTCCTTGAGGTGAAACTGAAAGGGCCTCATGTGAAGGCTTCCCTCCGGGACCATTTTCTCCATTGAGGCAAGCAACCCAATTAGCGACATCAAACATCTTGCAGTCAAACAATATTTTGACTTGAGACGTAGGATCGAATCCTGAAGTTTGAGCCATCTCTCTTGAGTGGGTTTTACAAGGGCCGAATCTAGATGGTATTCGTAGCCCACGAACGAAAACACCCGAGTAGGTTTTAGCTCCGATTTTTCCTGATTTATTATCCAACCCAAGGACTGGGTTAGGTCTACCACTGCCTGAGTGTTCACTTGTGCTTCCTCCTGAGACTGGGACCTGATCAGCCAGTCGTACAGGTATTGGTAAAGTCTGAGTCCTCTGGAGAGGGCCATTAGCTTCACTTCCTTTACAATCATTGTAAAGACCTGAGGGGCTGTGGCTAGTCCAAATGGGAGGGAAGGGAACTGGAACACCTGTGACCTATAGCAAAACCTTAGGTATTTCCTTGAGTTTGGAAGTATGGGTGTGTGAAGGTAAGCGTCTGATAGGTCTAACGACGATACCCATTCCCCTGGAATCAGGGAGGTCCTGATGGACTCTGGAGTTTCCATTTTGAACTTTTCTACGTGTAGAAAAGTGTTGAGCCTGCTTAAGTCTATGACTGGCCTCCACCTTTCGTGAGGCTTGGGTACTAGAAACAGGCGACTGTAAAACCCGAGATATTTTACATTTTCCACCCTTTCGATTGCGTTCTTTGACAGAAAAGACTGGATACAAGTGGCCAGAGCTTGGTCTTTTTGATGGGCCTTCTATTCTGACTGAATCAGAGGGAATCTGACCAGACTTGGTTTTAAAAGGAATGGCAGTACGTAGCCATTGGTGATAATGTTTAACACGTTGGATGAACATTTGTTTGTGAGCCAGTTTCTTCTGAAAGAACGGAGGCGACCTCCTACTGGTGGACTGAGGGAGGCTTTTAAGGAGTCATTGGGGGGAGGGGTTTCCACACCCTCGCCCCCTGTTGTGGGGTCAAAAACGACCCCTGGAGTGTCTGAAGTTCGGTTTCCCCCTACCTGAGGAAAATGTTTGGTTACTGCTTTGTGAGGAGTTGCCCCCATAGGGGCGTTTCCTGTAGGAGCCTCTTTTCTTGTTGTGGGGACCACGAAAGGGCTTATTCTGATAGGGTGCGAAACCCTGAGAGTCTTTAGAGGTGCCTTTTTTGAGGAGGAAGTCTTCCCCTTCCTTCACAAGTTAAGACTTGAACAAGGAGTGCCAAAAAGGCGAGTTCCTGAGTTCTTGGCGTCTCGTTTCCCCTACCCATAGTATATAGCTCCCTCTGGAGTATATGGGCCAAGGATTTGCTGAGGCATGTGAGAGCCCTGTGCTGAATAAGAACAGTCTTATTCCAGAAATCTAAGTATTCACAGGCTTGCTCATATCCACGTTTTGCTGCTTTCTCAGGATTGGCACCTTTCTGGATCTGAGACTTAACCCTCTTAAAGGTTAACTTCAGGCTATGTTGACACTTTTCAAGAGTGGCGTTGCAAGAAGATGAAGTCTTGGCAAAGGCAGCAGTAAAGTTCAGCGTGGAAATATTTTGCCTAGCTTGGTGTTCCAATTCCTTAAGAATTGGTAGGGAAACCTTGCCCATAGGAGCACCAGGGGGTTTAGGAGTAACACAGATTTTTGCAAAATCTGTATTCAACTCCTGTATTTTCTCCTCATAACAGGGCTGTCCCACCTTGTACCACTTTGCAGTGGAAGGAGGAGGTTTGATGTATTTACCCTCAGGTAAATTAGCGGCCTGAAAATCATGTTCAAACTTATCAAAAGCATCTTTGATAACTGAGCTAAGTGGTAGCATAGAGGAAGGACCTCTAGGTCTGAGCTCTTGACGGCCTTTTTCATCATCCAGACCCATAACTGAAGTTGAGGACCTAGGCATAGACTCCCTGGGGTCAGGGAGAGAAAGAATGCGCCTGAAGGTGTCTACCTCTTCAGCATACTGGGAGGGAACGTCAGACAGAGCTTTGAAGACCTGTGTCTGGTTGCAGAGGACTGATCCTCCTCTGAGGAAGATGACACGTATCTGGACCTGACCTTATGTCGACTCTTGTCAGCATGTTTTTGGGTTTAGAAGATGAAATCCGAGGTTCATCGGATTCATCATAGTATTGATCCGAGGCAGGCCTCAGTTCAACCTCATGCCTTTTGTGAGAGAAAGAGTGTTTTTTAGGTACATCTGAGGCCTTCTTAGAAGGCTCCTCGGATGCATTAGAATTCTGATCCGATGCATAATGAGGATCAGAACCAAGACGTGGAGGAAGTACTGGACCATAGTCCACTTCTATTTCCTCGACATGTGAGGTAGTCCTAGGTCTCGGTGGGGGTAGGTCCAGATTAACAGCACTAGTGGAAGGTCCAGGCTTAGAAGCTGAAGCTGGGGTCTGATCCACCCCTGCTTGTTTTTTAGTTGTTAATTCGTCTCGGAGAGACTGGAAAGCTTCTAACATAGATGCCTGGAAGGACCCCATTTGTTGCTGTAAATGGATGTTTAATGTGTTACCCAGGGATTTTTCTAAATTTGATTCAATTTTCTGCTGTAAGACATTATCTGGGGTGGGTGGGACAGTTTTTGCTGGTGTTTTGATGGACAATGAACTGAAAGGTAGGTGCTGAGGACGCGGGGGTGAGGTAAATAAGTTATCTGCAGCACTCTCAAGGTCTGCATGGGAACCAGTAAATGAATCCACGTCATCCCCTAAAAGATCTAGTTCATCGTCTTTTGAACTAGCAGTGTCCCTCTTTTGCTTCTTTATATAGCGTTTTCTTTGTGAAATTTTCAACATTTGATCTTTTGTAACAGAAGTACATATTTCACATGGATTTTCAAAAGTGACACCGGGGTCATCACCCTTACCAGATTCCCTACAGGTGGGGCAATAATTATGTGTGTCAAACGTGAATGAAGCAAAAGTGACGACACTTACTAGATCTGGGCTTATCTTTATTCGTTTGGTGGGCAGACATTTTGAAACGCAATAAATGATGTAAATGAAAGCCTGAACCGAGGAAAACTCAAAAAACACCAAAATAATAAAAAATACTTATCCTGTCAAAATGGAAATTTTACAGAATAATCTGATATATAATACATGAAATGACCAAAAATCAACATCCAACAATACGTATGTGCTGAGAAATAGATGAAAATATCTGTGTAAATGACAGACGCTACAAATCACGCGGCCAACGAGAAAGTAGGAAGAATTCGCGTAGTGTACCACGAGAGGACAACTTGAGGCTACGGCCAACTATAAATGTCTATTTTTCTTAGACGTTGGCCTGATGCCTTGCGGCCATCCGAGAACAGCATAAAGTCCCACATGGTAAGCTATTGTAGCGTAATAAAAATATTTTTTCACATGTACTCGCACTATGATACAGAAATTAGTTTATGTGCATTTGTAACATTATTCAGGGAAGTTATATTATTGTTTTAGCTGGTTCTTTGCGGCAGCTGTGAGAGTTGTTTTGGTCTACCTGCTGTTCCTTTCTGATGTTTTGATGTGGCAAGGTTTCTTGCTTAACTATCATATGTTTAATTCTTTGATGATGAGGAGTAGATATGGACTCTGTTGAATTTCTTGCCTATCAGTTGCTCAACTCTGGGATGATGATTATGGACCCTGCTGGATTATCGTTGGACATACATTGACATTGTCTTCATTAACTTTCAGATGCAAAACTTTGTGACAATCTGATTATGATAACTATATTTTATATTGACATTATTGAACTTTGACAAGGTTTTGAATTTTATATCTGTTGTTTGTATTACTAGAATTATCTATGTTTGGTGTAACCTTGTATAATTTTGTGAAAAAAGTAGATTAATTTTGTATATTGTTTTATGTCCTTGTGGTGTCACATGTGTTGTTATATATGTTTTTTAGCGTTTTATATTATTTTGCCAATAAATAAACAAACTTTGACTACTTTTGTTGCTGGATTTATAAAAATAAAACACAAAAACTTGTCTACATGAAGCCCTCCCGGTTCGCTGGACTTGGAGGGGTACCCCTCAATTAACACTAAGTTCAAGTTCTCTAACTTCCTACACAACCAATCTTCGGGAGGAAGTAACACTGAAACTTTCCCAACAGGCTGAGCTCTGTGGCCTACCCATGGATTGTCTGTCCTGGAAGCCGGAGAGTATTCTAAGTCAGGGATGTGGTTCCAACCCATAAAGGCGCACACACCCCTAACAGTTTCTCTATAGTTCTGGTCTTCACTTATGGCTCTGTCAGAATCTCCGGCATCTACATCCGGTTGATCTTCCAGCTCCAAAAGTGCACCTTCTTCAGCCGGCTCCAGTGTTGCACGACTGGCAGCAGAGACCAGAAGAGAGTGAGAGACTTGATCACAATAAGAAACCGGACCTGGCTGTGCAAACAGCGGTTCAGTAGTCTCAGTATCAGGATATAAGTTCTCCAAGGGAGACGTCATTTCCACTGAAGAAGTAGTAGCAGTAGTAAGAGTTCCATCCAGACCGGAAGCCGGGCCGGCTTGGCCGGAAGGTACTGCAGATACAAGAAAAGGAGCTTGTGAAAGCACACCTGCTGGAGGTCCATGTTGAACCGGAGCTTTAACCAGTGAAAAGGCAACATGCGGGGAAGGTCGCTGTCCTAAAAGTGAGCAGAGCTTCCAAGCATGCCATTCTGAGAGACCATTTCTCATCTAATTCTTGCAACTCTTTCTTGAAGGATGGCTGAGGCAATGAGAGTTCTTCTGACGTATTAAGAGAAGAAGCACCCAAAGATTTTTCCTGATCTACTGGAGACAAAACAGTTACAGAAGTGGGGTCAGCCAGAGATTCATGGTCTTTTTGCTTTTCCTTCCTAAGTTTATATGTGGGTGTTGAAAGTTGGATAACTTGTTCAGGGGTCTACAACAAAGACAGATACAAATGGCTCAGTGACTCATTTCCTGTCAATATCCTGGGTAATTGTCTCTCTCCCACAGATGTTGTATGCAATTTGGGTGTTTTGTTTGATGCAAAGTTCTGTTTCACCAATCACATAAATTCTGTCATCAAATCTTGTTTTATTAGCCTCAGGGACCTTCATTGTATCAGGAGGTTTCTCTCCATTGATACATCAGTGGTGATTGCAAATGCTCTGGTCAGCAGTCATTTGGATTATTGCAATTCTCTATTTCGCAGTTTGTCATCCTGTAATGCTACCAGGCTCCAATATGTTCAAAATGCTCTAGCACGGTTTGTCACCGGTGCTTCTAAGTACATTCACATCACTTCCAGACTTAGGACACTTCATTGGCTACCCATCAGACAACGAATTATCTTCAAAACCCTAGTTCTGGTGTATAAGTACCTCACCACTGGCCAGCCTAAGTATTTTGCACCATATCTCTTCTTGTACAAATCTGCCGTGAATACAAGACGTTCCAATCCCAAAAATTTGTTCCTCCAGGTTCCTCATTATTGTGCTTCCATCCATAAATCAAAGGTCCACTTCAACAACAGTTTCTCATATGATGCCCCTAAGTTATGGAATGATCTTCCACATGATATCTGCAGTGCTCCAAATCTCTCCTGTTTCAAAAGTCGACTAAAAACCTACCTATTTCAGAAATCATTTCCACCTTAGCTTCTAACTACCGAACACCAGATCGCCTCCCTGGGTACGACTTGGAACATGTCTAATGTCTTGATGATTTATTCCTTACGAACTGGATGGTATGCCTTAGAATCCGTAGTTACGGAGATTAAGCACTTGGACAACTGATTGATTTGATTGATTGAACTCACAGAAATCGCAAGGCAATTTCTTAACACATGGATCCTCACCAAGTCCTTTGTCCCTGCATCGGGCACATCTGGAATGCGGCCATTATATGGACGCAAGTTCCCTTACGTTGTCCAGGTGATGCCATGAGTATTCCATAATACAATGAAAACACCAAGACAAAAGCACAAATGAAAATAAGGAAATATCCACAACTTTGAAACTCTGTGTGAAAAAAAAAACTTTCCAATTCGCGCTAAACGAAAAAGATGCTATGACGTCACGTCTCTCTGGCGAATGAAGCAGGAACTAGGCCACCTGGCGAGTGGAGAGTAGTGTATCGGTCCTGCCGGAGGTGAAACTCGGAATGTCTTTTTCTGGCGTTTGGAGGGACCGGCTGGCGCCGGAGTATAGCAATTGTCTGTTTGGTAGAATATATTAACGCAATAAAATATCAGTTATGGTTGCTTTAATATCTGTAAAATTCAATAATTAAGATTACTTAATTTGAAATTTTTGTCCTCATTAGGGAAAATCTCATAGCTACAATTACATCATCGTATAATCAGAAAAAAAAAATTTTTTTAATAATGTATTGACATTTTCTTTTATGTAAACATTTTTCATAAATTTATAAACATTATAAATAAAACAAATTGATTGATATTATAATAATATGAATATGGGAGTATTTTAAACAAACAACTTGACCCAATTCATGAACATTTTGTCCAGATTATGTTCAAAGATTTTCTGCAATCACAGTTGAATGAAGCAAGTTATGCCTAAATTTTTGTACAATATTTTTTAAAATACTTCATTCTACCGGTCTGCCAAATATCAAGTTTATGTGTAATTAATTTTTTCATATCACCATAAAAAATTTGACTCATTTACACCACTTCACACTTGCCCATGCAGTCGACTGAGGTAACATAAGTCATACCTTAATAAATGACTGGCCAATTAACTAGATGGCCCCAATAAACAGCTACAGAAATGGAAATGTTATTTTCATATAAAATTCACAAAATCACAAAATTCCTGACCACAACTAAAAAAAAAAAAAATAATCTCTAACAGAAAGAAAATGTTTATAAAGATGAAGTATTAAAACAAGACAATTCAATAGCAAGATGACAGCATTAATCAGTAAACTAAAATTATGATGCTGTAAAATTTATTAACTGGAGAACAGATGTCAATGGAAATACATGTAGCACAATTATGTAAAAGTACACATAATAATCAGTTGCAGCAATCCATAAGAGATCTTAAGACATGTCTCAAGTTTAGCAGGTGTATACACTTTGGTACAGCCAAATTTAAAGGTCACACCATGATGCACACCTACACAAGGTCAAAGGTCAAATCAATATCCAACCATGAAATTGCACATCTACACGCCCTAACCAATGTCCTTACCAAGTATCAACTTCCTACACCTTACGATTTCCGAGATATCTCCCAGACAAGATTTTATAATTTAAGGTCACCACTGCAAAGTCAAAGGTCAAATCAAGGTCACACCATGACGTTGCACACCTACACCCCCTAACCAATGTCCCTACCAAGTATCAACTTCCTACACCTTACGGTACGAAATATAACCCGGACAAGATTTTATAGGTCAAGGTCACTAGGTCAAATCAAGGTAACATCATAATGTTGCACACCTACACCCCCTAACCAATGTCCCTACCAAGTATCAACTTCCTACACCTTACGGTTTCCGAGATATAACCCAGACAAGATTTTATAGGTCAAGGTCACTACGGCAAGGACAAAGGTCAAATCAAAGTCACACTATGATGTTGCACACCTACAACCCCTAACCAATGTCCCTAGTATCAACTTCCTACACCTTACAGTTTCTGAGATACAGCCCGGATCAACTTTTCCCGCCGCCCGTCCGCCCATCCGGACACCATGAGTGAAAACAATACCCTGACAGCCCTTAAGGGCTGTGGGGTAAAAAACATTATACTTAGTTCATGTATTATTTCAGTAAGTATATATTCAAGCACTTACATATTCTGATGCCTCGGTGAATCAGTTGTCCTGTAACAAAAACAATAAATTTTTTTTTAAAAATTGCTGGATCACAATTGTTTTTCTTTTTGATATCATTTAAACAAAGTGTCATAAAATAAAACATTCACTTTATCAGTTCATAAATTATCAATTCATCAATTCAATTCATCAATTCAGCACATAATTAGCTCTTTATCTCCACTGTAGAGAAGGTGTGCATGGTTCTGTGTGAAATCCCTCCTCAGTTGAACTACGTCCCTGTAGATAATGCACAGTGATCCTGTTTATCTCAGTACACAGCTCTACATTTACACAAGTCCCCCTTCTTGTGTTTTAATAAACATTAAAGCTAATATGCAAGTTTGAAAATTTTAATTACTTAAATGTAGCTTTTATAAGCTACAAGCTTACCATGTGGGACTGAATGCTTTACTGGTTGCCGCGAGGCACCACGACCAACGTCTAAGAAAAAAAGACGTTTATACTTGGCCGTAGCCTCAGGTTATCGTCATGTGATCTGCCCCTTATGTTACAACTTTTCTCGTTGAGATTTAAACCCATACACCTCAGCTGTAATACAGCGGGGAGGCAGGGTGGGACTCTCCTCAGTCCCATATGGTAAGCTTGTAGCTTATAAAAGCTACATTTAAGTAATTAAAATTTTCAATTTTATTGCGCTACAATAGCTTACCATGTGGGACTGAATGCTGAATCCAACCGTCCGGAGGAGGGATTACAGCTGAGACTGGCAGATAAGTCTGTCTTTTTCTTAGAATTTTGATAATAATAGTAGAATGAAAGATCGAAAGTACCAGTCTGAGTCCCGTCTACAGGGCCCCAATCCCGAAGACCAGGCCTGTAGAAGCCAAAAACCTGAATGAATGACAGTGCTAAAAAACTGTCAGGGTGTTTGACGAGAAGGAGATGTGTACCCTAGATACACAGACGGGGTCAGTCCCAAGGACGATCACGGAAGAACCCGAGCTTAAGGCTCGGGTACTGACTAAAATGACAACCTTAAGGTCCTTAATACAATGTACAATTATAATGATTTAAAGATTAGATAGACCTTACCGGATACACCCTGATGAGGTAGACATATACCTAGACCCTGGGCTTAGACTCCTGAAGACTTGGTTGTAGCGGATGTGCCCCCCCCCCCCCCCCCCCCCTCTTTTCTTTCCGAGGAAGACTGGACTGAGGAGAAGGGTCTAGGACCTGTTGTGCCGCTACTACTGGTCCCAGATACAGATTGTTGCCATTGTCCGACCAAGTAAGGTCTTTTAGATAAAAATTGGTAAAAGTGTTGTGAGCTTTCCAGTGGCAGGCTTGCATGATCTGGTCCACCCCACCGTAAAACGCCTTAGAGGCTGAGAAGGCCTGAATGTCATGCACCTTGACTTGGACTAAATCCAAGGCTTGCTGGTCTGCTTGTTTATAACAAAGTAGGATGGTTTGTTTAAACCAAGAAGAGAGAGTAGCGGGTCTGATGACTGATGTATGTCCTTTCTCGAAGGAAATGAAAAGGAGGGACCGGGAACCTCTTAGGTCCTTGGTATGGTCCAGATAGTACCTCAGGGCCCGCACCGGACACAGGGTACTGTCTTCTTGAACTGTCTATCCACAATGGTAGTCAAAGCAGGGATAGTCACCGGAGACACACTTTGAGAATCTTCTCTTGCTAGTTGGTTTTTGGCTATGAAGTCAGAAGAAGGGAACAAGGAGACCTTTTCCCAGTGGCCTTGATTAGATACTTTGTTTGCAACCCAGGCATGGATTTCGCTGCGGCGCTTGCAGGAGGCCAAAGCTAGCAAGAACGCAGTTTTGAGAGTGAGATGTTTGAGGTCTGTGTTTTTCATAGGCTCAAAGGGTGCTTTTGTGAGCTCATTGAGAACAACAGAAAGGTTCCACTTGGGGAGATTTCTGGAACTTTTGGGGAGATCCCTGTGGAAAATGGAGAGCAACCTATGAAGGTCCTCATTATGAGCAATATGTTGGTCCGATGGGCCCAAGGTGTCCATAATGGAAGTCCTGTAACCATCAATGGTGGAGGGGCGCTTGTTAAGGTCTTGGTACAGATACATGAAGAAATCTGAGATTTGTTTCACAGATGGAGTGGAGAAATCCACCGAATTTTCGCTGCGCCTATTAAGGTCTTGGTAAAGATATATGAAGAAATCTGAGGTTTGTTTGATAGATGGATTTTCTCTGCACCATTTTTCAAATAGGGCCCACTTGATTGGAAGATGGTCCTTGTTGATGACCGCTGAGGTGCAGCAATTCTCTCTGTCACCTCCACAGAGAAGCCTTGTTCTTGGAGTTGTCCACTCCTAGACACCAGGTGTGGAGGTTGAGGTGCTGCGGGTTGCTGTGGAACACGTAGTTGTGGGACTGCTTGAGGAGTGTTGTCGACACAGGGAGCTGCAGTGGGATCTCTGTTGAGAGCTGCACTAGGTCCCAAAACCAGGGCATTCCTGGCCAGCCTGGGGCTATTACTATGATTAGGCAATGGCATTGCCTGATTTTTGGATCACCTTGTGAAGGAGAGCCGTTGGAGGGGAAGCATAGGCAGTGAGACCTGTCCAGTTTATGTTTAGAGCATCTATGTACCAGGCCTTGGGGTCTGGGATAGGAGACACGTACAGTGGAAGCTTGTGGTTCAGATGAGTGGTAAACAGGTCCACGTGGGGAGTGAACCACCGTTGGCATATCTGTTTGAACACTTGTGGATGTAGTGACCATTCCGTCGACTGGACCTGATCCGACCCGGACAGCAGGTCGGCCATCACATTCAGGCACCCTGGAATGTGCCTGGCTTTCAATGTTATGTGAAAGTGATGGTACCAGGTCATGATTCTCCACAGGAGTGCGCACATCTCCGCTGAGTGTGTTCCTCCTTGTTTCTTTATGCAAGCTACCACAGTTGAGTTGTCCGTCGCAACTAGCACTGTTTGGTCCTGACACTGGTCCTTGAAGTGTCGCAGAGCCAGAAAGACAGCTTTCAATTCAAGGACGTTTATGTGTAGCCCTTTTTCCTGGGGTGACCACAGACCTTGAGTAGAATTTTGTTCTAAATGATCGCCCCAACCTTGGTTTGAGGTGTCTGAAAGAGATGGATACTGTGGTCTTTGGGATGAAGGTCTGAGCCTTTCATCACGTTTGCATGATTCTGCCACCAATCCAGGTGTGCAGAGATGGCTTCTGTCCAAAGAAGGAGGCTGTCCAGTGGTTGAGGAAATTTCCAGTGCTCCTTGATGTGAAACTGAAGGGGCCTCATGTGAAGTCGTCCCTATGGGACCAATTTCTCTGTTGAGGCTAGCAACCCAATTAGAGACATCAAACATCTTGCAGTCAAAAACATGTTTTGACTTGAGGTATAGGATAAAATCCTGGTTTGAGCCATCTCTCTTGAGTGGGTTTTACAAGGGCTGAATCCCGGTGGTATTCGTAACCCACAAACGAAAACACCTGAGTGGGATTCAGTTCTGATTTTTCCTGATTGATGATCCATCCCAAGGGCTGGGTTAGATCTACCACTGCCTGAGTGTTCACTAGGGCTTCCTCCTGCGACTAAGACCTAATCAGCCAGTTGTCCAGGTATTGGTGGAGTCTGAGACCTCTGGAGAGGGTCGTGAGCTTCACCTCCTTTACGATCATGGTAAAGACCTGGGGGGCTGTGGACAGTCCGAAAGGTAGGGAGGAGAACTGGAAAACCTGAGACCTGTGGCAAAATCTTAGGTATTTCCTTGAGTGGGGATGGATGGGGATGTGAAGGTAGGCGTCCGATAGACCAATCGACGATACCCATTCCCCTGGAATCAGGGAGTTCTGATGGACTCTGAAGTTTTCATCTTGAACTTTTCTACATGTAGAAAAGTGTTGAACCTGCTTAAGTTTATAACTGGCCTCCACCTTGGTGAGGCTTGGGTACTAGAAACAGGCGATTGTAAAACCCGAGAGATTTTACATTTTCCACCCTTTCGATAACGTTCTTTGACAGTAGAGACTGGATGCAATGGGGCAAAGCTTGGTCCTTTGGGAGGGCCTTGTATTCTGATATTATCAGAGAAAAACTGACCAAGTTGGGCTTTGAGAGGAATGGCAGTACGTAGCCATTGGTGATAAGGTTTAATACGTTGGATGAACAATTATTTGTTTGCCAGTCTCTGCTGAAAGAACGGAGGCGACCTCCTACTGGTGGACTGCTTGAGGCTTTAAAGGAGTCATTGGGAAGAGGGATCCACGCCCTCTTCCCCTGTTGTGGGGTCGAAAAAACGACCCCTTGGAGCCTCTGAAGTTCTGTTTTCCCCTGTTGGAAGAAAAACGACTGGTTACTGCTGTGTGAGGAATTGCCCCCATAGGGGCGTTTCCTGTAGGGGCCTCTTTTCTTGTGGGGAGCACGAAAGGGCTTATTCTGGTAGGGTCCGAAACCTGAGAATCTTTGAGGTGCCTTTTTAGGAAGGAAGTCCTTGCCTTCCTTCACCAACTATGATTTAAACAAGGAAGACGGCCAGAAGGACGCCTTCCGGAGTTCTTAAAGGGCTTATTCTGGTAGGGTCCGAAACCCTGAGAACCTTTTGAGGTGCCTTTTTTAAGAAGGAAGTCCTCGTCTTCCTTCACCAACTAATTCTTGGTGCCTGGTTTCTCCTAAGTGTGGTTGTAATAGGGTCATTTCGGCTTCGAGCCTAATCAAGCCGGTATTGCCCATTGAGTATAATTTTCTCTGGAGAATATGGGACAAGGACTACTAAGGCAAGTCAAGGCCCTGTGTAGGATCAGGATGGTCTTATTCCACAGATCCAGAGACTCACAGGCTTCCTCATAACCACGTTTCGCTACTTTATCAGGGTCGGCACCTCTCCTGATCTGAGACTTGACCTGTTTGAAAAGTGTTTCAGGCTATATTGACACTTCTCCAAAGTGACATGACAGAAAGAGGAAGTCTTGGCAAAGGTAGTAGCGAAATTGCGAGTGGAAAAATTGTGTCTTGCCTGATATTCCAATTCTTTAAGAATTGGAAAAGGGACCTTGACCATAGGAGCCCAGATGACTTAGGAGAAATACAAATCTTGGCAAAGTCTGTATTCAGCTCTTGTATTTTGTCCTCATAACAAGACTGGCCTAGCTGGTACCACTTGACAGTGGAAGGAGGTGGTTGGATGTACTTACCCTCAGGTAAATTTGCTGTTTGGAAGTCCTGATCAAATTTATCAAAAGCATTCTTAATGATTGAATTGAGAGGCAACATGGGTCACCCTAGGAGGACCTGTGCCCCAGAACAAATTCACCTAGGATAAGAACCTAGGAGTCCCGCGCTACCAGGACTCATTATTTTCCTTACTCATTAGTTTAAGGCACATGACCGCAGTTGAAGATCTAGGTAAGGATTCCCTAGTTTCAGGTAACTTGAGGATGCGTCGAAACGTATCCACCTCCTCAGCATATTGGAATGAGATGTCAGCCAATGCTACTTCCCTATAATGAGGAGGGTAGGGGTCACGTTGGGGTTTCCTTCACCAACTGTGAATTAAGTGGTCCTGATCAGGGTATGACTTCCTGGAGGGCTTAGAGAACCTATGCATATGTTCAGGGGACTGATCTTCCTCTGAAGATGAGGGTACAAATCTGGCCCTCGACTTGTGTTGGCTTATCAGAGTGCTTTGGGCCTACTAGGGCTGGTTGAGGGTCATTAGGATACTGTTTGGGCTGGTCGAGGCAACCTTCGAGGGATCCTCGGTCGAACTACGACCTTGACCCGAGTCGTCTACGAGGCGACTAGAAATACGAGTCGAGGCGAGAAATTTGAAGTTCTGCGGCGAACTCCACCTCCAGTGACACGATAGCACTACTGGATTCGAGGATTTGTCCAGATCTTTGGAGGGTGCGTTCGTTTATGAGTAGAAGAAGAGGTCTGATCCACCTCCCTTTGCTTTTGTAAAGATTTCTGAAAATCTTCACGGAAATTAATGAACGCCTCCCATATATGTATATCAACGCGAGAAGACAAAGATATTTTAAGATTAGCTGTGACACACGGATCGTCCACCTTACCTGCCTCTCTGCAGGTAGGAAGGAAATAAATGCATTTGCTGTAGGTATTTTTACTGGTTTGGTGTCTTCTTCCTTGAGAAGACATGCTTTAACGCAATAAAACAAACGCGAGTAGACCTCGAGTCAACAACTCGCAGAAGAAAAGCCAGTCGAGGCGAGTTCAGAAAACTTAAAATAAGGACAATTTACAAAAGCGAAGTGCTGAAAATTGGCCAGAATGGGCTTTATACAGTAATAAATGAATTACATAAACGGGAACATTTAACAATAATACTACACTGAGATATAGAAAGAAAAAGGCAGTAAATACTTCCCAAAGATTGTAAGATGGCGGCGACCAACGAGAAAAGTTGTAACATAAGGGGCAGATCACGTGACGACAACCTGAGGCTACGGCCAAGTATAAACGTCTTTTTTTCTTAGACGTTGGTCATGGTGCCTCGCGGCAACCAGTAAAGCATTCAGTCCCACATGGTAAGCTATTGTAGCGCAATAAAATTTATGTTTAAAAGATTTAACAAAAATAGCATCAGAGATGCCCGTACCCCACAGCCTAGGGAAATATTTTTAACACCATGAGATATAGAAGTAGTGTATCAGTACAAAGTTCAGGATACTTTCAGAACACTGTCAGTTATATAAAGGTCCAAACAATGTTTAAATAGAGAAAATAATGTCTAAGAGAAAGATAATGCATGTAAAGATGAAGTATTAAAACAGGACAATTCAATAACAAGATAACAGCATTAATCAGTAAACTAAACATTACAACACTCTTTATCTACATCTGGCATGGCCAAATTATGGTTTGGATGTTTTGAATATTACCATGCATACAGAAGTGGCAATACATTCAATGAATGCTTATGTGTGGTGTTGGAGCAAAGTCTGCGACTCACTTGATGAAATTCCATCTGTTACAATGGGAAGTTGCAAAAGTAAAATTCTTAATGAATTCTAATATGACTTTAACACCATGATTCTGCACACCTACACCCCCTAACCAATGTCCCTACCAAGTATCAACTTCCTACACCTTACGGTTTCCGAGATATAGTCCGGACAAGATTTTATAAGGTCAAGGTCACTAAGGCAAGGTCAAAGGTCAAATCAAAGTCAGACCATGATCTTGCACACCTACATCCCCTAACCTTACAGATTTCGAGATATAGGCCAGACAAGATTTTTTAGATCAAGGTCACTATGGCAAGGTCACATGTCACATCAAGATCACACAATGACATTGCACACGTACACCACCTAACCAAAGTCCCTACCAAGTATCAACTTCCTACACCTTATGGTTTCTGAGATATAGCCCGGACAAACTTCTTCCCACCGCCCGCCCACATGGACACCATGGGTGAAAACAATTAACTTTTAATACTCTCTTGTTTTGAACAAAAAATACTCTGATACATTTGATGAAAAATATTCAGAAAGTAGTCAAGAAAATAGGCGCTAGCTGATCTATTTGTGGTACATTGGTGAAAGACAAAGAAATATGAACTAAAATTTAGCAAAATTCTTACTTTACTGTTGTAACTTAAACTTATTTTTTGTACATGTAGAACCATATAGGTACAAGGTTAACAATTTTATTCTTGATAGGTATTATCATTTCTAGTTCAATAATTATTATATATGGTACCAAATATGTATAAAAGTATAAAACTCGAGGTGGCTACGCATCCAGTAACCAGCTCCCATGCAGTTTATATCTGAAGCCATCAGAGGCAGATGAATAGGGTTTAAAAGGATGATAATTAAGAATCTTAGAAATCACATTTTTTCACTTTGTTTTCATTCATTTTAACTTAATTTACATAAGCATAACTTTTTATCATCTGTTCACCACTGTGTTCATTTCAATGAGCTGAACTAGTGTGGTTGTATTATGATCTTGTAATATAGATATAAACTATTACTGTAGAAATAAAGTCTGAGGTTTTGTGATTTATATCCCCATATAATTCACAAATTTCCGGCGAATAACGGACGAGGGCGTAGTGCGAGTCCGTTATTCGCCGGAAATTTGTGAATTATCTGGGGTTATAAATCACAAAACTGAGGACTTTATTTCTATTATAAAGACTGGTTTCATTTATTAATCCATAAATATTATTGTAAATATGTTTCTAAACACACCTAGTTGTTGCACTATATTTTGTCTGTATGTTTTACTCTCTATTATCGGCGATCGTCCAGTTATTGCCTCAGATAATTGTACGCAAAAATATGTGCACTGCATTGTTTTCTGTAGTCTGCGCACTTTATAATCAAAAACAAACTCTCACCTGTGTAAATTTATTGAAATTGAAGTGGCAGAATTTTTGTCCAATTTTAATGCCAAATGTGACATTTTTGATGTCATAAACATTGCGCCAAAATACAATTTCAGAATAACAACTATTTGGAAAATTTACATTTCAAGTCAACTCCCTCAACAGATAACACCTTTATTCATTGCTGCCAGTAACCGAAATATATAGTTGTGAATCCGTCACTGATGGTAGCCCAGCCACTTCTTAAATAATTACAATTCAGATATTCCAATAAGATTTTTTTTTCATTCTGAAATAAAAGTAACAAGAACACTGCCGCGGTGTGTATCTCCTGCTGAGCATTAAAGGGGAAGAAATACCTTTTCCGAGATATTCACAATCTTTCATTTTCCTCTAAAATCCAAGATGGCCGCCAAAAGTGGCGAAAACTGAAATTTTTCCCCTAGGCACAGAATACTGTTGTACTACCCTGCGGGTCAAAAATTCGCTTGAAATCACGCTATCTCTTACCATTTCGAAGATATTTTCAATGTTTTATTTTCCGCTAAAATCCAAGATGGCCACCAAAAGTGGCGAAAACTGAAATTTTTCCCCTTGGAATAGGACACTCTTGTACTACCCTGCGGGTCAAAAAGTTCGCTCCAAATCGCTCTATCTCGTACGGTTTCGAGATATTTACACTTTTTCATTTTCCGCAAAAATCCAAGATGGCCACCGAAAGTGGCGAAAATTGAAATTTTTCCCCTTTGCATAGGATACTCTTGTACTACCCTGCGGGTCTAAAATTCGCTCGAAATCGCTCTATCTCATACGGTTTTCGAGATATTCTCACTTTATCATTTTCCGCAAAAATCCAAGATGGCCGCCAAAAGTGGCAAAAATTGAAATTTTTCCCCTTGGCATAGGATACTCTTGCACTACGCTGTGGGTCAAAAATTCGCTCGAAATCGCTCTATCTCGTAGGGTTTTCGAGATATTCACACTTTTTCATTTTCCGCAAAAATCCAAGATGGCTGCCAAAAGTGGCAAAAATTGAAATTTTTCCCCTTGGCATAGGATACTCTTGTACTACCCTATGGGTCAAAAATTCGCTCGAAATTGCTCTATCTCTTACGGTTTGCGAGATATTTATGATTTTTCACATTTTAACTAAAAGTAGCAATAAAGTAGCCATTACTCACTTGTACATTGAGCAACAGTTGTGAAACTTCAATATGTTACACTTCACAAAAAAGTAGATGAACAACATATTTGAAAGAAATTGTGTAGCTGCAATACTTTTGAAGATATAAGCCATTTACTCATTATGGTTATCATTAAAAATTGACAAAGTAGCTATTACTCACTTAGCTATGGAGATACACTTCCAAACTACTGACTATGTTGTAGCTGTGGAGAAAGTAGCTGAACAACATATTGGAACAAAATACTCTAAATGCAATAGTTTGAGAGTTATAAGTCATATAATTATATTAAGTAAAAGTGCTATTACTCACTCAAAAGTAGGCCAAAGTTCACCAAACCCAAAAAATATTGAAGAGCGTAAAAATTCATTAGGACAAGTAATTTACCAAAAATGTGTAGCTGTAGTAGCTTCAGAGAAAACTGCGTGACCCACGCCCGCACGAACGCGCGCACATGGACGCACACACATGGTACAAATTATAATCTCCCGCCGGGGAGCCGGGCAGGCGATAATAAACTTGATGCCAAAAAACAAAACAAAGTCTAAACTGAAGATGTCTGATCTGAATGTGATAATTTGCATATCTTTCACATAATAATTTGTTGCTTATTAATGGCTGCAGTCCTTTATGAGATCTATAACTTACTAGTTCTGGAATTTTATTCAAAGTATCAGAACTAAAATAGACATAACAAAGTGAATAGACTGTATTTTCAATGTCCCTTTTCCTCTTATATTGCACTTGCTATCCATTTATTTGTCAAAACAGTACCTCTTACTTGAATAATTTCAATGAAACTTTTCTTTTTTTTTCTAAGAAGGGCTTTTCCTGATTACATTTTAATCATTATTTGTGATACTCTTCCTGAAAAGTTTATAAACAAATTTCAAAAGTAAATTTGTTGTCATTGAGGGGGTGCTTTTCCTTGTCATATTTCAAAATTCAAGTATTATTACTTCCACTTTTCTTGAAAGTATTCTGAAAATAATAAAAAAATTAAGTGAACTTAATCTTTAGACACATGTATGTTACTGTCAGTGATTTTGTTCTTACAAGTTCTTTGAAATGTGTGTGTGTGTGTGTGTGTGTGTGTGTGTGTGTGTGGTGGGGGGGGGGGGGGGGGGGGGGGGGGTATTTGACGTTCTTATTTTTGGTAAATATTAGCAGGCCCATTTTGCCCCATATTCTTATTTTTGGTAAAAATTAGTAAGGCCATTTGGGGGGGTCATGTTTTTATTTTCGGAAGTTCTTATTTTCGGTGATTGACTGTAAACTGATAAAAGTTTAATTTAATTATTAAATTTGCAGTTTCATTGCGTTAATACACCTTACCTAATGGACAATATGCTAGAACTAGAAATAGGACGCCCTGTTGATAGTAGCTGCGACATATGAATAGAAACAGGATAGCATAGAAGAACACACATTATCATGTGTAATGTCCACCCCATGAACCTTTTGCCAAAATTGTACAGTAGTCTTACAAGACCCTGTTTCATTTGTGAAATATATCAATGATGGTTAAATATTTATTAGTGTACATGTAAATTATTTCAGCTTCATGCCTTTTTGCATTGGTTGGGTCGAAAATTTTGACGAAATCACACTATCTTGCACGGTTAAGACGATAGAAGCAAATTTCTGTTTTTCTATTTTTGGCAAAAGTTTGAAAATTCAAAATGGCCGCCATTTTTGGGAAGAGGAAATTTTTTTGGAAAATTGCAAAGAGTACATTTCTTATATACCCTATGGGTCGAAAATTTCACCGAAATAACTCTATTTTGCACGGTTAAGGCAAATTTGTGTTTTTCCATTTTGGGCCAAAATTCGAAAATTCAAAATTTTTTGAAAATTGCCAAGAGTACATTTCTTAGATACCCTGTGGGTCGAAAATTTTGACGAAATCGCTCTATCTCGCACGGTTAAGGAGATAGAAGCACTTTTGTGTTTTGCCATTTTGGGCAAAAATTTGAAAATTCAAAATGGCCGCCATTTTTGGGGAGGGGAAAATTTTTTGAAAATTGCCAAGAGTACATTGCTCAGATACCCTGTGGGTCGAAAATTTTGATGAAATCCCTCTATCTCACACGGTTAAGGAGATAGAAGCAATTTTGTGTTTTGCCATTTTTGGGAAAAATTCGAAAATTCAAAAAGGCCGCCATTTTTGGGGAGGGAAAATTTTTTGAAAATTGCCAAGAGTACATTGGTCAGATACCCTGTTGCTTGATAATTTCGACGAAATCGCTCTATCTCACATGGTTAAGGAGATAGAAGCAAATTCGTGTTTTGCCATTTTTGGCAAAAATTCGAAAATTCAAAATGGTCGCCATTTTTGGGGAGGGGAAATTTTTTTTTGAAAATTGCTGAGAGTGCATTTCTGAGATAACCTATGGGTTGAAAATTTCGACGAAATCGCTCTATTTCGCACGGTTAAGGAGATAGAAGCAATTTTGTGTTTTGCCATTTTTGGGGAAAATTCGAAAATTCAAAATGGCCGCCATTTTTGGGGAGGGGAAAATTTTTTTTAAATTACCAAGAGTACAATGCTCAGATACCCTGTGGGTCGAAAATTTTGACGAAATCGCTCTATCTTGCACGGTTAAGGAGATAGAAGCAAATTTGTGTTTTGCCATTTTTGGCAAATATTCGAAAATTCAAAATGGCCGCCATTTTTGGGGAGGGGAAAATTTTTTGAAAACTGCAAAGATTACATTCCTTAGATACCCTGTGGGTCGAAAATTTCGACGAAATCGCTCTATCTCGCACGGTTAAGGAGATAGAAGCAAATTTGTGTTTTGCCATTTTTGGGGAGGGGAAAATTTTTTGAAAATTGCAAAGGGTACATTCCTTAGATACCCTGTGGGTCGAAAATTTTGACGAAATCGCTCTATCTCGCACGGTTTAGGAGATATGAGCACATTTGCCTTTTTCAGTATTCAAAATAGCCAATTACTCATTTGTTTAATTAATTACTCACTCATCTATGAAGCAATTACCCCCAAAAGCAATCCCATACAAGCTATTAACCCAATGAACCTCCATACCAAATTTCAGAAAGCTAGGCTTAATAGCATTCCTTAAAATGTCTGGAAACCAAAGAGATACTCAAAAGTAGCAAAGTAGCTATTACTCAGTTAGCTATAGAGCTATCATCACCAAAAGCAATCCCATACAAGTTATTAACCCAATAAACCTGCATGCCAAATTTGGTAAAGATAGGATAAGAACTGTTGCCTAAAATGTCTGGAAACCAAGTGGGACGCCGGACGCCGGACAAAGCAAAAATAATATGTCCACCCCCCAGTGGGTGGACATAATAACTACCACTTACAAGATGGGTAGTTTACTAGGAACTCAAAAGAGACATTAGCAGTCTCTGAGGGACATCAGCTGGTCCCATTGGCCAGTTGTGGTTGACAGGTTACCAGATCCAACTAACCTTGCTCCCCCATTTTTTAAACAGATCTCCTCTGAGGTGTGGCAAGAGAGGTATGAGTTCAGTCCCTAAAGAGTCCCTCTTTGGAAGGAAGAGGCACTTACTGGTAGTCTTGAGCTGGCCACTGTCACCTTGAAGACCATTGGGTAAGGTGGCAGGCTGCATACTTAAGCATGGGCTAGTGATGGATCTGCTGGGAAGCCATCTTTCGAACCAGGTGGAAGAGCTCTGAATCAGCCCAAATCGCATCTTTCAAGTGAAGGTGTTGTGGGATTTCCAGTAAAGAGACTGATAACTGTTCTAATGAGATTTTTGACTAGAAGGTTTTGGAAGCAAAAAGGCATCCATCATGGGCTTTAACCTGATATAGGGTCAGGGATTCTTGATCCGAGAGTTCATAGCATAGAATCTAGGTCTAATTGATCCATGATGAGATAGTTTCAGGAGAGATATCTTTGTCGAGGCATTTCATGATGGAGGCAAAGACCAGCTCCTTCTTTGTTCTTCCTGAGCGCTGAGGTCCTATGCAGATAGTAGTGCAATACTCTAAGTGGGCACAGAGACTGGTCAGCCTTCGAGTAATTTATCCAGAGTTGGGGCCAGGGTAGGAATCAACACTGGGGCGACACATTCTGGACGGTCCATGGACAACTGCTTCTTTGAAAGAAAACTGGGCGAGTGGTAGAGACACATTTTGGACCAGTTTGTTTGGTGTCTGATGTTTTTTTGTTGAGCTAAGCAAGGATCACTCCTGCATTTGCCAGAACCCAGAGCTAAGAAGAAGACAGTCTTGAAGGTTGAATGCTTTAAGAAGTCCAAACGGAGACTTAGTAAGCTGGTCAAATAACTGAGAAAGGTTCCAAGAGGGGACACCTCTGTGACCCTTAGGTCTGTCCCAGAACCAGGGCATTTTAGGCCACCTTGGTGCAATGAGAATGATTCTCTTGCACAGATAGTCCCTTACTTTCACCACCACTTTGCCCACTATGGCTACTGGTGGTAAGGCATTGGGGTCTAGGTCCTCCCCAAGGTAAACTTAGTGCATCTACTACCCAGGCTAGGGAACTGTTGACACAAACTGAGGTAACTTGATGTTGTTTTTATGAAATAATAAGGTCTATTTGAGGTTTCTACCACCTGTTGCATATCATCTGAAAGACCTCTGGCAGGAAAGACCATTCTGTCTAAATTATCTGGCCCAGTCCCGATAGATTGTCAGTTACCACATTCAACTGGCCTGGAATGTGTCAGGCCTTGAGATTTACCTGTTTCCTGGAGCACCAGGCCAGGCACACAGTGGGCCCAACTTCATGCCTCCTTCTTTGTTTGTGTAAGCAAAAACTGTGGTGTGTCTATTAATTGGAGAATACCTGTCAATGGAAATAGCATAATTATGTAAAAGTTGCAGTAATCCATCCATCTTTTGTCATACGAGAAAGATGTCTCAAATATGGCAGGTGAACACACTTTAGCAGAGAAAAAGGTCACACCATGCTGCACACCTACACCCCCTAACCAATGTCCCTACCAAGAATCAACCTTCTACACCTGATGGAATCCAAGAAATAGTCCAGACAAGATTTTAAAATGCATGGTCACTATGACAAGGTCAAATGTAAAATCAAGGTAACACCATGACGTTGCACACCTACACCCCCTAACCAATGTCGCTACCAAGTATCAACTTCCTACACCTTACGGTTTCTGAGATATAACCCGGACATGATTTTAAAGGTCAAGGTCACTACAGCAAGGTCAAAGGTCAAATCAAGGTCACACATGACATTGCACACCTAAAACTCCCCACAAATATCCCTACCAAGTATCAACTTCCTACACCTTACGGTTTCCGAGATATAGCCCGGACAAGATTTTTTAGGTCAAGGTCACTACGGCAAGGTTAAAGGTCAAATCAAGGTCAGACCATGATATTGCACACCTACACCCCTTAACCAATGTCCCTACCAAGTATCAACTTCCTACACCTCACAGTTTCCGAGATATAGCCCAGACAAGATTTTATAGGTCAAGGTTACTACGGCAAGGTCAAAGGTCAAATCAAGGTCACACCATGACGTTGTACACCTACACCCCTTAACCAATGTCCCTACCAAGTATCAACTTCCAACACCATATGGTTTCCGAGATATAGCCCGGACAAGAAGGTCAAGGTCACTACAGCAAGGTCAAAGGTCAAATCTAGGTCAGACCATGATGTTGCACACCTACACACCCTAACCAATGTCTCTAACAAGTATCAACTTCCTACACCTTACGGTTTCAGAGATATAGCTCAGATAAGATTTTATAGGTCAAGGTCACTACAGCAAGGTCAAAGGTCAAATAGAGGTCACACCATGACGTTGCACACCTACACCTCCTAACCAATGTCCCTTACCAAGTATCAACTTCCTACACCTTACGGTTTCCGAGATACAGCCTGGACAAATTTTTTTTGCCGGCCATCTGCCCATCCGGACACCATGGGTGAAAACAATACTCTGACAGCCCTTAAGGGCTGTGGGGTAAAAACAGGTTTAAATGGAGTTGGGAGAGTGGGCTCGAAGCTGAATAATTGAAACTTTTGACAATAGAGGGTTGGATAATAGAGGTTATACTCTATTTCTAATAGGTCTTATGTCTTTCTTTTAAAGATGCCTGGCAACAAAATGTACTTGATCCACAATGACAATTTACATTTAAATTCTGAACATTTTATACATGCAGTAATTGTCATTTCTTTGAAGACTGAGCCTTGGCCAGTAGGGATGAGTAGCTGGCAGCCTTGCCACTTGGTTGCACATGTATGATGACTCTCTGGCAGCTTTCTTTCATTTCCTGTGGGTTTCTTGGGACAAGGGGCGAGAGGACAGTGTGTTAGAAGACAGGCCTGAAGATGCGGTAATCCGGCTGTAGGCACTGTTGAGCTTAGCTGATTGCTCTGAGACTTGGGTGTTTTGCAAGCTGGTCTCTTTGTAGGTCTCACCACACAGCAAAGGGGTTGTCATCAGCTGAAAACAAGGCACTGTTAAACTCGAGGATATGATGCCACCCCATGTAGGAATGTATTCCTCTGACCGTTTCTCTGTACAACTGCTCCTCAGACAGCAGTTTGTTGGCTTCAGTGGGATCAATATCAGCCTCATGATCACATAGCTCTCCCTTTTTCCTCCACCAGCCTGTGTGGTGATACAGAGTGGGCCGAACCGGCAGCAGAGTCAAGTGTGACTTCAATGTCTGAAGTCAGTTCTTACTGTGGAGGGGATCTGGCAGCCGACATAGTTGATGGGATCTGTTTCTGCACAGCAGGAGCCTGGTTGGTGTTGGCCTGGTCAGTTCAGTCGGTTGTAGGAAGGGCTTGTCAGATGCTGAACTGGCTGGTAGTGGGTACACTTGATGGTACTACCTACCTACACCCCTTAACCAATGTCCCTACCAAGTTTCAACTTCCTACACCTTACAGTTTCCAAGATATAGCCTTGACAAGATTTGATAGGTCAAGGTCACTAGGACAAGGTCAAATCAAGGTCACACCATGATGTTGTACACCTACATCCCCTAACCAATGTCACTACTAAGTATCAACTTCTTAAATATTACGGTTTCCAAGATATAGCCCGAACAAGATTTTATAGGTCAAGGTCACTACAGCAAGGTCAGAGGTCAAATCAAGGTTACACCATGACGTTGCACACCTACATCCCCTAATCAATGTCTCCACCAAGTATCAACTTCTTACACCTTACGGTTTCTGAGATATGGCCCGGACAATATTTTCAAACTCAAGATCACTACGGCAAGGTCATTCAAAGGTCAAATCAAGGTCACACCATGACGCTGCACACCTACACCTCCTAACCAATCTCCCTAACCAACTTCCTACACCTTACGGTTTCTGAGATACAGCAAGGACAAACTTTCTCCCACCGGCCGCCGGCCAGCCTGACAACCCGTCCGGACGACCACCCATCCCGACACCATGCGTGAAAACAATACCCCAACAGCCCTTATGGGCTGTGGGGTAAAAATTAATGTCTTTATTTGAATTCTTTACCCCCAAAAAGATTTACTGTCAGCATATCCCTTAATGAAAAGAAAAGAATACATCTTGATATACCTGATCACACTTTTCTCTCAGTGCGCAGACACATTATGTAACCAACAAAAGCACAGCAGGGCATAAGTGAGTGAGTGGGACGTTTCATGAACCTCCCTTCCAGACATATATCACACAAAAGCAAATACAGAGTTGGAGCAGAAACAAGAAAGGAGCCACTTATTCATTTTCAATTAGCTGGAGATATATAAAATACTGTACAATAAAAATTGTTCATGAGAAAGTGTTTTTTTCCAGTCATCTTATCTTGTGAAAGAATTCAACTCTAAACATTTGACCAATTTACATAGTCTACATGAATAAGTCGATCAACAACTCCTTTTGCAAAACACAAGCTGAATTAATTAAGGCTTTTTTCTAAAAAGGAGAAGTTATATCCCTATAATTCAACAAGAATGGAATCAGAAGAATGTGGGATTTTTTTAATGTGTCTAAAATTGGGAATTTATATATACAGACACTCATCAACTGCAATAGATAGATATTGTTTTATTTGAAAATGTTCATATTTATACATCTCAGACAAAAAGATTTCCTTCTTAAAAAGGCAATCTTAAAGAGCCTGTAGCACCAAATTTAACATACCACTTTTTTATTTGTATATAAAGTACATCCCCACACAAAAACATTTACACTTCTCCTAGTTGCACCACGCCAATGTTTATGCCACTATTTTCACTTTTATCACTCAAATTTCCCTCCCTCTTGGAAGAAAAAAACTCAAGGCCAGAAGACCAAAGTTTGTGTGTACAACGTCACACGATGGCAGAGATTTCCACTTGTACAAAAACACACTGTAAAGATTACAGTATTCTTGCACTTATTTCCTTGTGTTTAAAATCTAATTATGTCTTCTGGTGTTGAAAATTGTATACAATAATCATACACAGACTCAGAAGTTGGTACTAGTGACAATAAATCAAATTTTTGAGAGGATAACAGTAGCAATCATAAAGGAAGCATAGTGTTTTTATAAATCTGAACCCTTTCTGTCTGATGATGACAGTATAACTGAAAATGAAGATATGAATATAAATAATATCAGTGGTTCTTATGTCAGTAATATTTAGACTACAAAATACTGAATGTAAGTTAAACTTGTTTCAAAAGTTAACAAGATTATTTTGATTCTATCCATATACCAAATCATAAGGGCTAATGATTTGAAACCTGGGTTTGTATATGGCAGATTTTAAAATTTTATTGTTTTACTCATTCTAACTTCTTTCCTGAATGTTTAGCATAATAATAATTACTTCGATGGCACCATTGCTATTTATAATGAAAAAAAAATTAAATAAACATAGTGTAGTCTTATAAATAATCCCTTGAATTACATATGTCATTTTTTATGAAACATCTCTGCAAAGCTTGGTTTTGCTGGTATTTCATGTAAAGTTTTAAAAACTCTGCTCATAAAACTTGTGTATATTATACTAGAAACATGAGAATTCCTGACATCAAAATTCAAACCATGGCTAGGTATGTTTTAGCTGAACTACCACAGTTGGCTTGATAAAAAGAAAAGTAATATTACGTAAACAAAAAAGAGGGGATAATTATAATTCTTTAAAGTAATCTAAAATCTGGACCTCCAATTTGATTTTACTGAGGAATATTCTGTTATAATTTAAATTCTGAATGAATCTTATTCATAATTCATGTGGAGAAATTTTTGAATACTGTAAAGTCAGGTTTCTTCAACAGAATTATGAATTCTATCTAAATTTTGCTGACTGAATTTGATATTCTTCTAAACCACTGCAATACCAGGATTGGAAATTCTGTGAAAAGAATTTCAAATTCTGCCATAAGAATTTATCTGTCATGACATTTTCATGTGATATTTAAATGTGTGCATTATCAAATTCGTAGAAGTTGATATTCTTGAAATTACAACATTTATTAAGAATTGTTCATAAAACCTAAACACATAATCTAGTATTGAAACATGTTATTATTGACTATATTTGAGTAGGATGTCAAATGAAAACGTACTTGAATCTAAGTATTTTTAATAAATTAATATCAAATTACTCCTGGAATATTTCATGTCCATTGTCACTATTTTTAATAACAAAAAACAAATAATAAACAAAACTTTTATTGTGCACGTGTATTTGTTTTTTTTTCTCCTATAGATGGTTTCCAATTTATAAAAGGTGCAAGAAATATTCTCTTTGAGTAATTATTGGTCATTTACTCAAGTAGAATAACTTTTTGTGTAAATTAAAACAATCTGATTGCACCAAACAAAAATTTACTGTACAGTTTATAGTGCAATATTACTAGGATATACAGTGGCCCTGAGAAAGCAATCCATTTTCATGCGTCACAGCATTCTGCTAACATGGCTGTTTATGTTTGAAAGCTGTGGGGAGGGAGCTGCATAAAAAGTGAAATATATCCCTTATAACTTGGCAGTTTTCAAAATGTTGTATGTAGGTGCTCTGTTTATGTGGTTTTTTAACTGGTTGTGTTTAGTTGTGTTGAGGGTGCTACAGGCTCTTTAAGGACTTTTATAGTCATACACTACACATGCTCACATGTTATATATGTTTTTATATAAATTTTTTGGATACATCATTTAATTATTCACATCACCTTGTATCTATATAATTACAAAAAGGTTATAATGTAAATGATTTAAGTGTTTGTGTATTTATGTACATATTTGTATGGCCGAAACATAAATCTTTGTAAAGTTGGATGAAAGCTTCTCATGGCTGTAAAGTTGTGGGCAATCCTCACAAAATGCATTAAGTTTAAATTAAAAAAATATGTTAATAACCATACCAGTGGGTGCTAACTACCTCATTTTTGTTTTCTTAAAGATGCCATAACTTCATAAACACTAGGTTAGCTTTGCCAGATAACAGAAATTTTTTAAGTATTTATGTGCCAGGTGTGGTTTTAAAAAGACTGACACTAAATGAGGTGGGAGCAAAAACCACATATTTATTATATTAAGATGGCCAAAGCTTCTTAAATACAGAAACTCTAAGTAAAATGGTCATAAAAATCTTCCTTTGGGTAAGCTTAATTTGGGTAAGCTTAATCAATGTGTCAAGTTGCCTAACTTCATAAACACTAGATTAGCTTTACCAGATAACAGAAATTTTGTTTTAAGTATATATGTGCCAGGTGTGGTTTAAACAAGGCCGAATGGTGTTTCGGTCCCCTAGCACAAGTGCAAAGTCATCAGAGACACGAGTGATTCCTAGAAGCGCGAGCTCTACCGAGGCTTGTGCTTGAAACGACTGAAACTAAATGAGTATATTTCTTATGTTAAGATGGCCGAAGCCTCTTAAATACAGGAACTCTAAGTAAAAAGGTCATAAAAATCTTCCTTAAACACTAATTGAGCTTAGGGCTGAAACCCTACATTTTAAGTTTAAGATGACCATAACATTATTAATATTGGAATCATAGGGTAGTAAGAATCTTCTTTTGATCTACTTCAATATCAATATAAGTTAGATTTTAAAAAGTGGAAAAATAAAGGGACCAGACAGTTTCATTCTAATTTTATGACTTTAGGGAGGCCATAGCTCCATTAATATTTACAGTTTAAGGTCACCATAAATGCAGGATATTCCTTTGGTAAATCTTAATATATATGCCAAGTTTGGTTGAACAAAGTGAAAAACTAATCAAACTGGAGGGTTAAAACCCCCATTTTTGGACATTAAGGTGACCCAAGATTGTGGATACAGGGCTGAAACTTCAGCATGTGAAAGATATAAGTAAAGCAGCTGAATAAGTTATTGCAACAAAACACCGAAATCCTGACCGGTTTTGGATACAGACAAAGTATCCATTTTTAAAAAAAAATTTGTATGTAAATTATTAAACGCCTCCCTTTAGGCATCTATGGTCCAATTGATCAATAAATCCTTTCTGACATGTGGATTTAGTTCTAGAATGTACCTGAAAAATTTTATAGCACTGGTTGTTTGTGATTTTTATGTGAAACAGGATGATGGTTTTTTTTTTAAATGCTTAAGGTTACCTTAACTGAAGTTTAAGGTCTTTTCAAAGTATCAAAAAAAATATTTCCCGCCCCTATAGTTTTAAAGAAAGATAGGAAGGGAAAAAAAATTTGAAAGCCCAAGAAGTTATTCAAGGGACACCATTATTCAGTGGCGGCGGTGATCAAACCTATGTGAAAACAAATAAGCACTGACGGGCCGCTTACTTAGACATGTTAATTTTGCTTTCAAAAAATATGACATACTGAAACCTACATATCCACCCTTGTTTTAAAACCTCAAAGGTATCTGCATATCTGTATATCTAAAGTATCAAAGGTATCTACTATTTTTATTATTCACCAGAAAAACTGAGCAATTAAATTGTGTGCAATATCAGTTAAAATGTGATTACAATTGCAAATATGATTTGAAATATGAAAGTCAAAATTCCCAGAACAGAAAAAAAAACAGAAACAACAAATTACACTAAAATATCATACTTAGCTAACAGACCATAAATACATAGCTTACTTTGCTCTTGGAATATCTGGTAAAGAAAGCCAATCAAGGAGTTTATTACCTTCAGGTGACTTTTCCCTTATTGAAAAAAAAAGATAAATATACATATACAGATATATATATATATATATATACAAATAACTACGTTCGGCCAACGTGGCGTCAACATATCACCAGACAGGTCATCACTTACGCCATATGGGACCTATCTTCTGTGTGAAATAATATTGAGGAAAACATGATCAACCATTTATATAAAAACTTCAGTAATTCAATCTACAATATTTTCATTTTGCAAAGCAAATTGTATGTCCAGATGACGGATGCATATCCAGGAACTTTGCATACAGGAATTTTGCCTAATGAGAACCCTGCCCACAGGACCTTTGCCTGAAAATCCCCTTTTTTATTGTGAGGAGGCCATAATATCATGAATATTGAGGCTTGAAACTCAACAGAAAATAAGAATGTCCCTTTAGCCTACTTTAATATATGTAATCAGTTTGATTTTAAAAAGTCAAAAATTGGAGATGCCCGTACCCCACAGCCTTGGGAAATAGTTTTCAACACCATGAGATACAGATGTAGTGAAACTGTACAAAGATTGGGATACTTTCAGAACAGTGTCAGCTATATAAAGGTCCAAATAATGCTTACGCAGAGAAAAGGTTGTCAAGGTCACTACGGCAAGGTCAAAGGTCAAATCAAGGTCGCACCATGATGTTGCATACCTACAATCCCTAACCAATGTCCCTACTACGTATCAACTTCCTACACCTTACGGTTTCAAAGATATAGCCGGGACAAGATTTTATAGGTCAAGGTCACTACTACAAAGCCAAAGGTCAAATTAAGGCCACACCATGACATTACACACCTACAACCCCCAACCAATGTCCCTACCAAGTATCAACTTTCTACACCTTACGGTTGCCAAAATATAGCCCAAAAAAGATATATGTCAAGGTCACTATGGCAAGGTGAAAGGTCAAATCAAGGTCACACCATGATGTTGCATACCTACAATCCCTAACCAATGTCCCTACCAACTATCAACTTCCTACACCTTATGGTTTCTGAGATAATAGTCTTGACAAGATGTAATAGGTCAATGTCCTTCGACAAAGTCGAAAGTCTATTAAGGTCACACCATGACGTTGCACACCTATACCCTCCAACTATTTCTTGGACCAACAATAAAGTAAAGGGATTAAAAGTAGCAAGGACTAATTTGACCTTAAAGGGAGGGTAAAGGTCAAATCTGAACATCTAAAAGTTTTGGGCACATGATTTTCTGTAAGCTGTCTTCACATCCCAACCCTGTAGCACCAATAATAAAGGAGATATAGGGCACTGAAAGTATCAATAACCCCATTTGACCTTTGAAGGGTGAAAGGTCAAATCTGATCCCACCAAAATATGCAAGTTACATGATTTCCCAATGATGATCTTCAAATCCAAAACCTCTAGGATCAATAATAAAGGAGATAAAAGAGTTTTTCATGATTAAAACTGCTAAAAAGTGAGTAAGTAGTTATTATTCATGCACTGAGCAATCAGTCTGAAACCATGTAAATGTAAAAAAAAGTAGATGAACAACATCTTTGAAAGAAATTGCGTATCTGCAATACTTTTAAAGATATCAGCCATTTACTCATTATGCTAAGAGCTGAAAAATGAGAAAGAAAGTGGCTGTTACTCACTTAGCTATTGTGATAGCCATTCCAAACAATGACCAGCTCTTAACTAAAGACAAAGTATCTGGACAATCTATTTCGTGAAATGCTATTAATGTATTACTTTTTAAGATATATGCAATTTACTCAGCTATGACAAAATAAATATTACATAATAAAATTGCAAATTTAATAAGTAAATTAAATTTTTATAAGTTAATACCCTATCCAATGGACAATTGCTTATCTGGTCGGCGCAGACCGGCCCGCCAAACGTCAGAAAAAGACGTCCTGTGTTTCCACCGGCCAGGCGGTCCTTAGTACTAGTGCACTCGCCAGATGGTGTGTCGTACTTCCTTCCTGTCTAGACAGCGTGACGTCATAGCATCTTTTTCGTTGTCTAAACCTATTAGACCCCTAGTAAGCTGATAGCGGGGTCGGTGGGAGTGTCTTGTGTGTCCATTGGATAGGGTATTAACTTATAAAAATTTAATTTACTTATTAAATTTGCAATTTTATTGCGTTAATACATCCTATCCAATGGACAATTGCTGAATAACTACCGCTTGGTCGGCGGGTAAGTTACTAGGGACTAGATGAACTCGTAAACAGAACTAACAAAAATTTCTTTCAGGCCCGGATTGACTCTGAGGTCAAGAAACCCTTAAGGCCATAGTCGGCTAACAGAGGCCAGTTAACCGGTCCAAACCGACTTCCCCTTCCCCCCCCCCCCCCTTTGTTACAGACCTGCTCTGAGGTAGGGGAAGAGAGGGATGAGTTCAGTCCCATAAGAAGTAATATAAACCTCCCGAAGGAAGCACGTCAGAAAATTTTTTTTTTGCTATTTACATATGTACAATATTTATAGAATCCCCTCTATTTCTGGGTTATTTGTGGATCTGCTGAGCAGCCACTACAGGTCCCAGATGGTAGGGCTCTGAATCAGCCCAGGCCACATCCTTCAGGTAAAATTGTGTGAAGGTATTATGTGACTTCCAGTGGCAGGCTGACAAAATCTGTTCTAAGGAGACTCCCGATTGGAAAGCCTTAGAAGCAGCAAAGGCCCTGACATCATAGGATTTGACCTGATGTAAGGTGTGGGCCTCTTGATCAGAGAGCTCATAACATAGGATCACAGTCTGCTTGATCCAAGAGGAGATAGTGGCAGGTGAGATGTTTTACTAGTTCTACAGCATTTTTGTCTATAAGCTGATGTAATGCCTCCAGCAGGTAGCTGTTCCTGTGGGGATTGACATAACAGCTTATGACTGTGGGAGACCTTGTGAGTTTTGGCTGGATCCGAAAGGGGAGGGTGTAACCCTCTTTTGGGATTTGAACTATTTTCGGACCGGCACCCTGATCCAGCCAAGTTTGCCAAAAGTTTTGAAGTCTGGCCCCTACAGGCAGATTTGAGGCAGCATTTCTGACATTGGTTACAGGTTGAATACAAGACAATTGAGTGACACGAGAAACACTTTTCACATACTTTAATTTGTGATTTCTGTAATAACAGCCTGCTGACCCGGGACTTAACTCTCTCTTTTGGGAGTGCCCGGGCGCAGAATGAACAACTGGAACAACATGCAAGTTTACATTTAAACTTTGGTAAGTGTCTAATGTCTGTCTTGGTAAATTCTGGCTCCCGGCCAGCAGTCCCCTCTGTAACATGGCTATACAGTAATTGTCATTTATAGGACTGCTGGCCCTTGGCTGGTCGCGATGAGTAACTGGCAGACTTCCCCTTGGATTTCTTGTAAGAGCCTTTGCTAATGTTCTTCCAAGCGGGTCTGTCATTCTTGGAGTCCGACCTCTTGTCCGACTTCTTCTCTGTGCGCTCATATGGGTGGTACAGACCCTTACCCCTGGAGCTAGATTGTCCTTTGGCCTCAAAGTGTGCAATTTCCTTTTCTGCACGCTTGATAACACTATCCGGAAATAGAGTGGGAATGTACAATGGAACAGTCCTGAGTGCGGTTATAGTATCCGGCTTGACACCTCCCTTGACGTGATTCAAATAAGCGTCCCTGCGGGCTAGTGTCAGGTTCCCCATGGAAATAAAGACAAAGTCTGACAAATGTTCCATTGTCTTTGCAGCTGCTTGGGTTATGCTGGCATTAAAATCCATGAGGAATTGAAGCTCATCTAAAGCAGGAGACACCTTGGTTGAACCCTTCCCTTTGCTTTCTGACCGGATAGTTTTCATCTGTTCTTGCATGCTTTGTTGCACCTTAAAGAGGCAACGATTGAAGCTGGCCGCCTGATTACAGATCACCGTGGCCTCCCTAGACGACTTCTCCCATTTTCGCAGAGTCTCTTGTGAAAAGCGACGCAAAGCAGGTGGGGTAGAAGTAAGGCCCGACTGTCTGGTGATTCTGCTGAAGCAACTGTTCAGCTTTGAGGCATCCATATTCCAGGACTTGACATTTGAAGAATCTCCCTTGTGGTCGGAGTGAAGTCCATACCACTTGGACTGGGATCTAGCCGGCCTCAAAAATTGGTCCTTCATAAGTTCCCCGGACTCAGAACTTCTGGTCGGGTAGCCTTCAGTCAGTGTCACATTTAACTTGCTGAGCTTTTTACAAAGCCAGTTCTCTGTTGGCATGGTGACAGAAACTTTGCCGGGCACAGGAACCTTGGAACCGGAGAAGGGGTTGTCATCAGAAGCTGTGTTGGAGCTGTCGACATCAGGGATGTTGGTCCAACCCATGTAAGACCTGATGCCCCTCATTGTTTCCCGGTAGGTCTGTTCAGCAGACGGAGTCTGATCCGGCTCAGTAACAGTCATATCCTGGTCATCCGACAGCTCTCCCTCCTCTATGTACAGATCTACTGGTGGTCGGTCGGAGAGCTCACTACCAGCCCCAGAACTGCAACTAGAAGCACTGTCCTGCCTTTGTCGGTGCAAATGAGGAGAGCCGGTGTCGGTAGGAACTGAAGACTTAGGTCGGTGAGTAAGAGGTCGGTGAGATACAAGCTGGCTGGTAGGCTGATGCCTGGGGGCAGAGGAGTCGGTACCAGTGCGCTCTGAAGCTTGAGGTCGGTGCCGGTCAGATGAAAGCTGGCTGGACGACTGATGCTTGATAGCAGAGGAGTCAGACCCAGTGCGCTTTTGTGATGAATCCGGTCGGGGTCGGTCAGAAGCAAGCTGGCTGGTCGACTGATGCTTGGTAGCAGAGAAGTCGGACACAGTGCACTTAGGTGAAGATTCTTGCTGTGGCAGGTCGGCTCTGAGCTGGCTGGAAGGCTGATGCAATAAGCAGAGGAGCCCAATCCAGTGCGCTCTGAAGATGAAGTTGTAGTCTCTGTACTGAACTGGCTGGCAGACTGATGCATAGCAGAGGAGTCCTGGCCAGTGCGCTCTGTTGAGGTCGTTTGAAAAAAGGATTCAGAATCTTTACTAATCGTGGATGGAGGAGAATGGGTAGGCGTAACTTTGACAGCTGATGAGGTCGGTGGGAAGGACTTAGACACGAGAAGCGCTTCCAAACGATTGAATCTATCCGACCATTTTCTATCCAATTCCTCCATTTTCTTCTCAGAAGATTTCTCAACAGTCTTCTTGGACTTGGTAGCTGACGGTTTGTCCTTCTTAACCTTCTTTTCGGGCACAGATTCCGGAGGGGAAGACACAGAAACCTTGTCGCTTACAGCCCCAATCACTGCAACGGTAGATGGATCCACCAAAGTACCATCTTTAGAAGGTCATGAAAGTTCAGCCTTCTTAGCGTCCCGTTTCTCTTTCTTTAGTTTATATGAGGGGGTTGCTAATTGTATTTTCTGCTCAGGGGTCAGAAGCAAACAGAACTTACAGTCCTTAGTGGGTGAATCAACGCACGTGTCCGTCCCATTCTTCTTGTCCCTATATCTGGCACAGAAGGCATGCCCATCAAAGCTGGCCATAGCGTGGCCGCAGCTACCCCTTTTTTGTCCTGGAGAAGACATGATGATCTATAAGATCTCTACACTTCGTGTAAGTATATAAAATACTTAAAAACACACAAAAAAATCTGAAGCACTGAGTAATTCCGTGTGCACTAGTTCACGCCAAACGAAAAAGATGCTATGACGTCACGCTGTCTAGACAGGAAGGAAGTACGACACGCCATCTGGCGAGTGCACTAGTACTACGGACCGGCTGGCCGGTGGAAACACAGGACGTCTTTTTCTGACGTTTGGCGGGCCAGTCTGTGCCAACCGGATAAGCAATTGTCCATTGGATAGGATGTATTAACGCAATAAAAGCCATTACTCACTCATGTATTGAGCAACAAGTTTGAAACTTCAATATGTCATAGTTCATCAAAAAGTAGAGGAACAACACCTTTAAGAAATTGTGAAGCTGTAAAACCTTTGAAGATACAAGCCATTTACTCATTAGGTAACTGCTATAAAAGACTCCCAAACTTTTGACCATGTTGTAGCTATGGAAAAAGTAGCTAAACAATGTAATTCATCAAAATGCTCTTATGTAATAGTTTTCAAGTTTTAAGTGATTTTTTCATTGGTGCATAAAAAACAATTTATACTTCCCCTCCGTATAAGCTATTAATAGACCACTAACAGTGGAGATGTAAAATCTGGCAAAAAGATTTTTCCTGTTAATATATAAATATTGATAAACTTTGGTCTTTAATCAGACAGTAAAGTTCCTACATCTTCTGACATTAAACAGATAAACATGAAAAATAATCAAAGAAAAATTACAATAAAAAGTATTCTATCAGTTATTATTTCCAAAGTGTGCTTTTGTTCAACACCATGTTATTTTTTTTAAGTTCAAAACAAATTTTTCACCTGGTACCAGTTCTTATTAAAATTTGCTTCTTGAAATTCAGGTTTTGCTGTCAGTTTCTGTCCACTATATACCTTTTCTTATTTACTTACAACATCTTAAATGTGAAGGTCATAAGAGTGATTTAACTCATTATGGAAGGTACTGAAAAGTCAGAAAGTAGCCATTTACACTTAGCTATTGGGATAGACTTCCAAGTTGCTCACTATTTTGTAGCTATGGAAAAGTAGCTGAACAACATATTTTTAAAAATGTTCTAAATGCAATACTTTTCAAGTTATAAGTGATTTTGTGCATAATTTCATGAATTCAATGCATTAACAATTATTTTAAAAATTCATTAAAAAATAATTAAGAAAGATTCAAGCCTGATATTCACACAAGGGAATTTACCTGTGGCCTAGTACATGTATGCTAGAAAAGAGACAAATCCCTTTCACATTCCAAAATCTAGAAACAATAATAAGGGAGTTATAAGCATTCCTAACTTTCACTTTCACCTCATTTTACCTTGAAGGAGCGATCAAAAGTCAAATCCGACAACATCAAAAGAAACCTAGACAATGATTTCCTTTAGCTTGGTAATACATCCCAAAGCTGTAGGACCAATAATAAAGTTAGGTTGGCTACCATCATTTGACCTCAAGGTTATATTTTGCCACATAAAAAATTCCCAGTACAAAGTTTTCCAATAGGTTGATTTCATGTGCCAACGCTCTAAGACCAATACAAAAGCGAGTTACAAGAACTTTTAATGTTGACTACCATTGTTTGATTGATCTTGAAGGAGAGGTACGAAGATCAAAAGATTCCCATTCAATGAATTCCTGTAGGTTTATTTGACATCCCAAACCTGTAGGACCAATAACCAGGTACTTACAAGCATTTTGAGGTTGACTACTATCGTTTGACCTTGACAAAGGGGTCTGAGGTTTGTAATGGGAACAGTTGTTACCTGATATTGCCCAAAACTTTTTAATTTTAATTTTGCATTCAATGTAGACAGAAGTCTACAACCTAGTATAACCTAGTATAGCAAAACTTTTGACAGCATCCTTCCTTCAGTGCTTGAAAAAGTGATTGAATATTCTTTACTTCTGTATTCTCTCTTCAGCCTCAACAAGAACACAATCTATGATATCTATGTGATGTTAATATTTGTTAAATCTGTCCAAGCAATAATAGTAGGAACTATTTCGCTCCCTTTATCTCTACAATCTGGATGGGCTGACATATTTTATTGTTCAATTTGATAACAATGGTGATAATAATGAAAAGCCACATCTTCCTAAAATAACATTTTAACAGCTTCTTTAAGGTTGCTGGATAGGAGTTAAACAAAAATGAATGACATGCATGTTAGTATGTCAAATGCCCAGAGCAAATATACTGCAAACAACAGCAAAATGACGCCAACTGGTTTTGTACTTTTAGTCATTTAAATTAATGTTTTTAAAAGTAACAGAAAATTGGATTATTACACACATTAGTGAAAAAAAATCTAGGAAAAAACATACGCAGAAGAACGGCCAGAAACACGACCATCTGTATTCTTCTTTGATACAGATCTAAATACAAGTACCAAGAAAAGTTTACACAATTTATAGCTTTCCTTGTACATTTCCAGAAAAGAAACATTATAGGTGTCTCTTTATGCATGAAAAAGAATTGTCACAAAAATCCTACAAAAAGAAAAATAGTTAACAGTAATGTCCATCACTATAGTTACTTCTACGGTCCAAAAATGAGCTCATAATATCTCTATCTCTTACTATATGCAATATATTTGCAGATGTTTAAGATCTTATAATCACACAAGAATTCAGTAGAATTGTACTGTGTCACCAGCTTTGGTTAAAGACTGAAGCGGGTGAAATTCGAAAGGACTAACATTATGTTGGCTGACTGGCAATATTTTTGCAGATCCAGACCACCTTTCAGAAGGATTGAGCCATGGCGAAGCCCCAACTTGTTAAAAAATATAACCTAGGTCCAATATACAGGTTATGACAAATGCACACAGGCAGAGAGGCAAACACACAAAGTTATCACTTGCCAAGTTTTCACTAGTTGTCAGCAGTCAGCAGAAAATTCAATAAAGTATCATTTTGGTAACCTACTGTTAAACTGCTAGTCATATGCCCATGCAAGATAAGAGAGAAATTCCTTCAATAGTCAATGAGAAAATTGTGTTAAAGTGTGGAAATGTTCACATTTTTTGGGGGGGTACCTCGCTTATAATGGCTCTGGGGAACAGACAGACAGATCTGCATGAATTTTTTTTATTTATCTTTTAAAAGTAACAGCGTGTCTCTGGGCCTTGTTCTTTTGGAGTTTAAGGTCACCTTAAAATAGGGGACATCTTGAAAACTAGTTACAACCACATGCCAAAGAATTGAATCAGTCAAGCCATTTTTGCAATACTGTCCGGAAACGGAAAAAGTTAAACTCAATATAAGTATGTTACTACTGCGAGTTTAAGGTCACCTTACAATAGAGCACACCTTGATGACCAGTTACATCCACATAATAACTATGCATTTAATTTATCATGCCATTTTTGATATACTGTCTGGAAAGAAAGTGTGATGACACAGACCATGTATGTCCTCCATCAAAGCTGCTAGTGACACAAAACTGTTGCAACCTTAAAGTCATAAGTTTTAAATATCAGCAATTTACTATAACCTTACAGAAGAGACCTTTTTTGGTCTAGCTATATGTACATGATGAATATAAATGAAAAAAGATCTCAAATACCACATGAAATATCTTCAAACACAAAAAAAATTGTCCCAACCTTAAACTCAATGTTAGTTTGCAGTTGTGCAGGAGTTTAAGGTAATCATTTTCTGAAGGTTCTGTTCAAGGTTTGTTACATCCACAACTTAAACATGCCTAGAATTGCACAATATTTGAAATACTGTTCAAAAATCTGCAAACTTAAAGTGAATATAATTCTGTTATTAGTGGGAGTTTAAGGTCACCTTAATGTATGACACTTAGCTATGGCCAGTTACATATACATGCAAAATTTGAATGAAATTTGTCAAGTTATTTTCAGTATACTCTATGGAAAAATAAAAGACATAATCTCAAGATAATTCTTTTATACACAAGAGTTTAAAGTCACCTTAAAATAGGGCACACCTTCAAAACTAGTTACAACCACATGCCAAATTTGAAATGAATCCATCAACCCATTTTTCAGATATGGTCCGGAAAAGAAAAAACTTAAACTCACGATAAGTATGTTACTAGTGGGAGTTTAAGGTCACCAAACTACACAGCACACCCTGAGGACCAGTCACATCCACATGCCAAATTTGGCAAGCCATTTTTGAGATACTGTCCGGAATAGAAAGCGTGACGATGACAGACGACGACAGACGCCAAAGAATGAGATGACAAAGCAATCCCTATATGCCATGCAACATAAATGCTGGAGATACAAAAAATTAGCCAAAACACATTTTTCACAGTCCAATCCTTCTAGAGTACCTTGAGTCTCCTAAGTCACCATAAATTACCTTTATATATAACGAGTGCAATGTACCCTGGGTAGTTATAAAATTATTTGCAAAAAATCAGCACTTTTTGAAACTTCCATCTTGTTGGTATTACTACTTCAACTTGATTATATAACTACAAATATGATATCTATACCACTATAAAGACAAAATCATGTGACAATTTTTACTGAAAAGAAATCGGTGGAGCATTAGGCGAGAAATTTGAAGCAGTTATGTGTACACAAGATTTGAGAAGTTGAAAAGCAAAGTTTTGTGATGAAATTGAAAAAAAGAATACAGCAAAGTAACTATTTATACGGAAAGAACTTTTGAAAGAAGAGAAAACAAGTCAAATAAAGCATTGAGGCCCGATGCAAGATGTATCCAAGGAAAAATAGGGTCAATACTGGAATTTTGCTTTCTAAAACAAAGACAACCGCTTTTGCACAGCAAAAAAAAATGTCACAAGATAAAAGTGCTTTTGAATGTTACACAGAAATTCAAGAATAAAATGGAAGATATTTCATATAAACAATCACTTGTCAATGAGTGATTTAAGACTCGACCGATTCAAAAGCAATCAGTTAAAACCAATTTGACTGAGGTTGGGACATTAGTAAACATATTTGGTAGACCCATCATAATAGACAAAGATTAGATTATTGAATAAATTTTTTACCTAATAACTTTACAAACAGACAATAGCCAATCTTTGACATCAGCTGCTCCCACCTAACGCCAGTTAAAGGCTTCCCGAGTTTAGCTTTAGCAAGGACAGGTTCATTCCCAATAGCATGTGACATCGTCTTGAGTGTTTGTCTGCTCACTGATAAAGTCCCAAGGAAGCTAAGAACGGTATGTTAGGGTGGGGAGTCCCTTGTCCGTTAGGAAAGATATGAGTTTTAGGAAAATTTCATTTAAAATTTAACTTAAAATTTCATATTTTATTATGCTTATATATCTTACATAACACAATAGATGGAATAACTACCTCACAGATAGGTCAGGAAGCTTATTAAAGACTGAATAAGTGTCCGATGAAACCTAAATATTCTGGTCCCAAGGAGTTACAGATGCCACACTGTACACACACATACACACCCCACCTCACCACACCAACCCACCCCCCACCCCACCCCACCCCCCCAGGTCAATTTGAGAGTAGGCTTTCCACTGACAGGCTGAGAGGATCTATGGACACTCCTCCTTGGAATGGCTTAGAAGCGGCAAATACCCTGAAATCATATACTTTAACTGGATGTAGGGAATGCGAATCTTGAACTGTTGTCTGATAACAAATGATCACTATCTGTTTGATCATAAAAGAAATTGTTTTAGGAAGATTCTTCTTACTGAAATTCTTCCTACAGAAGACAAAAACCAATTCCTTATTCATTAATCTTAAATCTTAGTCTCCCTGACATCCAGATAATAGCATAAAGCTGTAACATGGCTTAGAGATCTATCCTCCTTCAGAGACTTGACTATAGTTGGGCCAGAGCTGGAATGACCACTGAAGCCATACTGCCAGGATCATCCTTAACTAATTGGTTTTCATACAAGTTAGGCAAAGGATAAAAAGAGACTTTTGTGCAGTCTTCCTGGTGTCAAATGTTTTTGTTGAGCCAAGCATTGGTCTCACTTCTTCACTTGCTTTAAGGCTAAGGCCAGAAGGAAAACCATTTGGAATGTCAAACATCCTTGAAGGGTTCAAAAGCAGTCTTTGTCACTTATAAAAGCGATTCCAAATATGCACTCCTCAAAAACCTTTAGGACTATCCCACTGGAAATTGCCTTGAGCCTGGTCAGATTTTATTCTTGGGTAATCTTCTGTGAGGCACTGCCTATATTTTCACCATTGGTTGTATGGTAACTATCTGTTGTAGCAAGTTTTAGCTTTTTCTCCAGGTAAAGAAAAGGAGGAAATCAGTATGTTTGTCTCACAGAGGGTGCTTTGAATTCCACCTGATTTGACAAATATGACTTCAAACCAACTGATTCTTGACACCAAAAGCAGTCCACCGAATTTTCTCTGCACCATTTCTCAAATAGGCCCCACTTTGACTTGTAGATGGTCCTTGTTGATGACCTTTGAGGGGCAGCAATTCTCTCTGCCACCTCCACAGAGAAGCCTTGTTCTTGGAGCTGTCCACTCCTAGACACCAGGTGTGGAGGTTGAGATGTGGATTGCTGTGAAACACATAATTGTGGGACTGTTTGAGAAGAGTTCTTGACACTGGTAGCTGAAGTGGGATCTCTGTTGAGAGCTGCACTAGGTCCCAAAACCAGGGGATCCCTAGCCAGCCTCAGGCTATTACAATGATCAGGCAGTTGCATTGTGAAGGAGAGCCGTCGGAGGGTAAGCATAGGCAATGAGACCCGACCAGTTTATGTTCAGAGCATATATGTCCCAAGCATTTTGGTCTGGGACTGGAGATGCGTACAGTGGAACTTTGTGTTTCAGACAAGTGGCAAATAGATGTACATAAGGGGTGAACCACCTTTGACAGATCTGTCTGAACACCTGTGGACACATCTATGTATTTTTAAAAATACTACATTATTATTAGTTTTTTAAAGAAAAAAATATGTCTATTTAAAATAACAGTGGTAACTACTTAAATCAAATACATAGATGTATGAATATTGGGCAAAGTGATTCTAAATTCCTTAATTTTAACACAAGGTGGAATTTTTTGGATGAAAGAGGTGGTTGCTCTTCACAGGTTCAGAGCTCCCATGGGACATAAAAAGGGTGGTTGCTGGTTGCAGGTGGTTGCTCTTCGCAGGTTCAAATTAATGTAAAATGCCTTGGTGGCTCTCCAGGGTGGTTGCTCCTTGCAGGTGGTTGCTCTTCGGAGGTGGTTGCTTCAGCAGGTTAGACTGTATAAGGCTTCAGTCAAGGCCACAGTCCAAGAGATATAGTGACAATACATACAAGTTAGATGAAGAAAAGGTTGAAGTAACTTAAGTACACGAGTTTGTGAGTTTAAGTATAAGGAAATAACCGTGATAGTGTTATATTTTAGGAAAAAATCTTGCATCTGTTGGTGGATTTTGAGTGAAATAATGCGGAAATACAATGTTAACGTGAATTCTGGTCTCCACTGGCAGAGGCGGCTACCTGCACTCCACTCGCTAGGTGTGGTGACCTACTTCCTTCCTGGGTATAGAATGTGATGTCACAGCATCTTTTTTGATCTTTTAACCTTAGATGAGCCCCTAGTAGGATGAATGCAAGGTTGGTTTGGAGGGCCTCTCCTATCTGTTAGGTAAGGTGTTAACTAATACAAATTTAACTTAATTCTTAAATTTTCTATTTTACTGGAGTAATACATCTTACCTAATGGACACCACTTGAAAGGTGGGTAACTTCTTGGGACTTAAGATTGAACTCAAAAGAGACATTAGCAGGTGGTCCCATTGGTTGGTTTCCTGTGAAGTGGTGACTGGATTGACCAAAGTTGCCCCCCCCCCCCCCCCCCCCCCCCCCCTTTTACAGACCTCCTCTGAGGTGGAGAAACAGAGGTTGAGTTCAGTCCCAAGGAGAGACCCTCGTCGGAAGGAAGAGGAGTGGAGTAGTTGTATCTCAGCAGGACACACCACCTTGAAGACCCTGCTGATCAAGGGGACAGGTTACTTAACAGTAAACCCTAGTGGTGGATCTGCTGGGCACCCACCACCGGGCCGAGATGAAAAAGCTCTGAATCAGCCCAAGCCACATCCTTTAAGAAAAACTGCCTGAAGGCATTGTGGTACTTCCAGTGACAGGCTGACAATAACTGTTCTAAGGAAACTCCTGACTGGAATGCCTTAGAAGCAGTAAAGGCCCTAACAACAAGGGCTTTAACCTGTTCTAGAATAAGGGCCTCCTGATCAGATGCAGAGACCTCATAGCATATATTTTTTCAACAACCAGTGCATAAAAAATTTGCAAGTTGTATAGACACAATATTTATATCTATGAAAAAACTGAAGCTATAAATGTGGTATCAATATCTCTTTGAAGGTCTTTTATTGTAGTTTGTGACCGCTTTATTTCAAGAAAATTGGTTTTGTATTTCTGAGGATATTTGAAGACAGACTGCATAAAACAGTGTAGATTAAGCTACAAAACAAGACTTGAATTTCAAAAATTTCTTTTTCCCTTGTTTGTTTGTGCATTGTAATGCCATAAAGCAAGCAGAAGCATTGTTCCATTGCCCTTCTAGTAATATATAATATGTAGCTAAAATAGTTTTTCAAATACACATAAAATATGAACACCTCAGGTTTTGCTGAAAATCATTTATTTTGTGATTATTTTATTTAATCTACAAATACAATATTTAAACCATTTTCAAGTTTTCTGAGACTTATTTTTCTGGGGTTAAAATAAAATAAAAAATAGCTAGCCTTGGCAGACAAGAACCCCAGCCCACAGGTAAAACTAAATGGGCAACAACATTGAGATTTGGGAACATCTTAGCCACAACATCAGTTGTAAGAAGTATACAGAAACCACAAAATGTTGTCAAATGTAAGATTGACAGGCCATGATTTCTTATAAGTTGTTTTCATATTTTGAAACCCTAGAACTAGTTATAAGGGAGATATGAGGCCCGATTAGCAAGATGACACTACATGACCTTTAAGCTGGGGTGAAAGGTCAAACTTGACATTGCAAAAGATTTGCAGACCAACACGATTGATAAGGAAGATATTAGGGCTTTTTGTTATGCCCCCATTTTACATTAAATATGTGATATGGTGGCTATTTTATTTCAAAACAAGGCCAAAATTAGTCTCAGGCAAGCTTTCCTAACCATTTACCTTTTTTTGCAAATCTGGCTATGGCGGCCATGTTGTTTTTTAAAATTAGTACAACATTTGTCACAGACATGTTTTCACAGCCATAAACATTCTCCGCAAATTTAGTGAAGATATCTTCATAAATGAATGTGATATAAAGATTGATTAAAAAATATGAAAAACACACACATGCATACACACACACACCCATGCAATCAAGGAAGCCATTTCATAATCTCCCAACTCCGGCCTTGGCCAGAGGGGGATAAAATCCAACTGTAGTAACATCGGTATAATAGTGCCCCTTTTTCAATTAAGAAGTTTAAGACCAAAAAGTATTTAAAGCATTGTCATGGCAACAGGTGATGCCAGATACCCTCCAAAACTTAGTCAGCTCTAGATCATGTTTTGGTTAACATATCCTGAAAATCTGGTGAAAATTCATGCATTGGCATAGGCTTTGGAACACCAAAAAATGTTAAAACCCCAAAATATTCAAAGTGTTGCCATGGCAAAACCTAATCAACTCTAGATTCTCTTGGGGTTAACATACCCTGAAAATTTTGTGAAAATCCATGCATGGGTTTAGGTTGTGGAACACCCACAAACTTTAAGACCCAAAAATCTTAAAAGTGTTGCCATGGCAACAGTTGTTGCCGGATACCCCCCAAACCTGCTCAGCTCGAGATCCTCTTGGGGTAAATATACCTTGAAAATTTGGTAAAAATCGGTGTATGGGTTTAGGTTGTAGGACACCCACAAACGTAAGACCCTAAAATCTTAAAAGTGTTGCCATGGCAACAGTTATTGCAGGATACCCCCCAATACCTAATCAACTGTAGATCCTCTTGAGGTAAACATACCCTGAAAATTTGGTGAAAATCTGTGGGTTTAGGCTGTGGAACACCCACAAACTTTATGGCCCAGAAATCTTAAAAGTGCTGCCATGGCAACAGTTGTTGCCGGATATCCCCCAAAGCATAATCAGCTCTAGATCCTTTTGTGGTAAACATACCCTGAAAATTTGGTGAAAATCGGTGCATGGGTTTAGGCTGTGGAACACCCACAAGCTATATGCCCGCCATTGCTGCCACCACCGCCGACGCCCGGATGGTGCAGGGGATGACTATAACCCCAGCCTTTATGGGCTGGGGTTAAAAATTATGAGATATAGTGTGTCTTCTTTCAAAACTCCAATTACTTCACTGGAGAAACCTTACATATAGCTCATCCAAAGAAAATAGCACAGTTTAGATGTTTCTTCCCAGTTGTGTCAATAAGAGAAATTTTTCCAAAAATTGTTTTTAAGTGGTGGTAAAATATAGGAATAACCCTTGACCAAACCACAGTATACGCAGAATTTTACCATGGTTTGAGGTTATAAACCCCAAAGGCGAAGCATGAGGGGTTTATTGCCTTAAACCATGGTAAAATTCTGCGTATACCGTGGTTTTGGAGGGGGTTATTCCTATTCTAACATGATATATAAATTAATTTATTGTAAAACTTATATTTTGTAAAGAGTAAAACAACTTCTACTTGATAAAAGACGAGAAATACATAGCCATTCCATCCTTACTACATTGTCCCACCACTATAGTTTATACGGTAAAATAGAGTGTAGCATATTTTGATAGAGTCAATAACAATTAAAAAGTACGAATATTTACATTTATTTCATCACTTACTCCTTTTACACCAATTATTTTTAAGTTTTACATCAAAATTTCTTTGTTTACATCCAAAGTAAACTACCGGAAACATGGGAATATATTTACAAAATTTTATCGTAGGGTAGAAAGAATGGCCTACTTTTGACCAGCTAATATACAAAGAATTTTACCGGGGTTCTTAGACAATCAGAATCGCAGACACAGCTGTATCATGTTAGAATAGCAAAGACACCTAGACATTGTTTAGTTAGTACAAAGCAGCAAAGTCTTTCAGTCTACTTGTGCGAGCTGCATAACCATCAAAGATGGTATCCAGATCGTTTGCACAAAAACAGGTTCGCATCCATATAAGTGTAGATCACCAACTTTTACATTCGCACGTTTTCATCCATGATTTCATATTTCCTCATGAATATTAATGAGTTGGGTGCTATGACATGAGTTCTTGAGTTTAAAATATCTGATCTTCATCAAGGCTTCCAGTTTATAAAATATTGCTAGAAAAAAAAACCAAGGGAAATCCGTAACCTCATATTTCCTCATGAATATTAATGAATTGGGTGCTATGGCCATGAGTTCTCCAGTTTAAAGTATTTGATATTCATTGAGGCTTCCCGATTATAAAATATTGCTCGAAAACCTCGAGTAGTACACTAGAATTTTTGAAAATTTGTCAAGAAAAAGAAATTCTGACTCACACACATCCCATAGCTGGTCTAGACTTCAGACGGTCACCCAACCAAGTACTAACATAGCCCATTGCTGCTTAACTTTAATGATGAGACACACACTCATCACACTACTCCACAAAGTCTGGTGACCGAAAAATAGTCATTCCCAGATGCATGAGCCTTGCTACAACTCTCGTTTAATTATTCAAAATGCGTGTGAAAACTAATTTTAATACCCACCTGAAACTGCAGCAATTTTCACCATAATGTTCACCATACATCAAGTAGTCTCTTGTGTTTTACGCATGCACAACTCAAGGAAAAAACTGTTTTATAATATTAAACATAATACAAAGATATTCTTCAGTATGAGTAAACTTGAAATATGGGTTTCCTTTGCTGACTCCGAGATGTAAAAAATTACACCAATTTGGCACAGTGAAGTAATCAAAAGTATAGCTATAGTACAATAGATTACCTTCTAAGCTTTGTACTTCTTTGCAACTTTCCATTTCTGTCTTCAGTTGCTGAAAATATATCACAGACAAAAGTCTGTAAACTATTATACTTTCCTGAAACAAAGCGACTTTGAAAGAATTAACCACAAAATTACATGCCTTTGATGTTGAAGGGGACCCTGCCAACAGAATTGTACCCCATGACTTCCTTCATGAACGTTTTACTTAAAAAAACTTCTTGGAGCAAAAGTAGGAGATATTTAATTTATTTTTTCTCAAACCTAGATACAGTGTATAAAACACTTTTAGAAGTCAAGGTGACGGTGTGATGGTGCTTGAGGACCCACACTTTGCTTCATCAATATATAATTTGACTAAGCACATTGGCCTCAGCTTTGCATTGGATGCTCTGCCTGCTATGTCCCTGGTTATATGATTATGGACCTCTGCTGCTATATTATGTTCTTATTTTAACAAATCACTGAGAAAGTTGACATCAATAATAGGGGATCACAAGACCACTGCCGCGGTGTGTATCTCCCGCCGAGCATTAAAGGGGAAGAAATACCTTTTCCGAGATATTCACAATTTTTCATTTTCCGCTAAAATCTAAAATGGCCGCCAAAAGTGGGCAAAAATGAAATTTTTCCCCTAGGCACAGAATACTGTTGTACTACCCTGTGGGTGAAAAAGTTTGTTCCAAATCACTCTATCTTATACGGTTTTAAAGATATTCACACTTTTTCATTTTCTGCTAAAATCAAAGATGGCAGCCAAAAGTGGCGAAAATTGAATTTTTTGCCCTTTGTATAGGTTACTCTTGTACTACCCTGCGTAGTAAAATCGCTGTATCTCGTACAGCTTTCAATATATTCACACTTTCTCATTTACTTTTAGAGATAATTCGCATTTACTCATTTTGAGTAGTTGAGTAATTAGCTATGGGTCTGAAACTTCACTATGTGAAAGCTCTTCCAAAAGTAGGTGAATGAGTTATTTGAGAAAAATTGGCTATCTGCAATACTTTTAAGAGATAATTCGCATTTATTCATTTTGAGTAGGTGAGTAATTATCTACGGGTCTGAAACTTCACCATGCGAAAGCTCTCTCAAAAATAGATGAATGAGTTATTTGATAAAAATTGGGTCTCCGCAATACTTTTAGAGATAATTAGCATTTATTCATTTTGAGTAGCTGAATAATTAGCTATGGGTCTGAACCTTCACCAAGTGAAACCTCTCCCAAAAGTAGGTGAATAAGTTATTTGAGAAAAATTGGCTATCTGCAATACTTATAGAGATTATTCGCATTTACTCATTTTGAGTAGGTGAGTAATTAGCTATGGCTCTGAAACTTCACCATGTGAAAGCTCTTCCAAAAGTAGGTGAATGAGTTATTTGATAAAAATTGGCTATCTGCAATACTTTTAAGAGGTAATTTGCATTTACTCATTTTGAGTAGGTGAGTAATTATCTACAGGTCTGAAACTTCGCCAACTGAAAGCTCTCCCAAAACTAGATGAATGAGTTATTTGAGAAAAATTGGCTATCTGCAATACTTTTAGAGATAATTCGCATTTACTCATTTTGAGTAGGTGAAATTACCTACGGGTCTGGAACTTCACCATGTGAAAGCTCTTCCAAAAGTAGATGAATGAGTTATTTGAGAAAAATTGGCTATCTGCAATACTTTTAGAGATAATTCGCATTTACTCATTTTGAGGTGAGTAATTACCTATGGGTCTGAAACTTCACCATCTGAAAGCTCTTCCAAAAGTAGGTGAATGAGTTATTTGAGAAAAATTGGCTATCTGCAATACTTTTAAGAGATAATTCGCATTTACTCATTTTGAGTAGGTGAGTAATTATCTACGGGTCTGAAACTTCACCATGTGAAAGCTCTCCGAAAAGTAGGTGAATGAGTTGGTTTACCATCCCAAACCTCTAGGAGCAATAATAAGCGAGTTATAAGCACTTTTAACTTTGGCTATCCTTGTTTGACCTTGAAGGAGGGGCCCAAGGTAAAATCAGACCACACCAGAAGATTCCCAGCCCATGAGTTTCTATAGGTTGGTTTATCATCCCAAACCTCTACGACCAATAATAAGCGAGTTATAAGCAGTTTTAACTTTGGCTATCCTCGTTTGACCTTGAAGGAGGGGCCCAAGGTCAAATCCGACCACACCAGAAAATTCTCAGCCCATGATTTCCTATATGTTGGTTTACCATCCCACACCTCTAGGACCAATAATAATCGAGTTATAAGCAGTTTTAACTTTGGCTATCCTCGTTTGACCTTGAAGGAGGGCCCAAGATCAAATCCGACCACACAGAAAGATTCCCAGCCCATGATTTCCTATCTGTTGGTTTACCATCCCAAACCTCTAGGACCAATAATAAGCGAGTTATAAGCACTTTTAACTTTGGCTATCCTCGTTTGACCTTGAAGGAGGGGCCCCAGGTCAAATCCGACCACACCAGAAAATTCTCAGCCCATGATTTCCTATATGTTGGTTTACCATCCCACACCTCTAGGACCAATAATAAGCGAGTTATAAGCAGTTTTAACTTTGGCTATCCCGTTTGACCTTGAAGGAGGGCCCAAGGTCAAATCCAACCACACAGAAAGATTCCCAGCCCATGATTTCCTATCTGTTGGTTTACCATCCCAAACCTCTAGGACCAATAATAAGCGAGTTATAAGCACTTTTAACTTTGGCTATCCTCGTTTGACCTTGAAGGAGGGGCCCAAGGTCAAATCCGACCACACCAGAAGATTCCCAGCCCATCATTTCTTATATGTTGGTTTACCATCCCAAACCTGTAGGACCAATAATAAGCGTGTTATAAGCACTTTTAGCTTTGGCTATCCTCGTTTGACCTTGAAGGAGGGGCCCAAAGTCAAATCCGACCACGCCAGAAGATTCCCAGCCCAGGATTTCCTTTTTGTTGGTTTACCATCCCAAACCTCTAGGATCAATAATAAGCAAGTTATAAGCACTTTTAAGTTTCGTTATCCTCGTTTGACCTGGAAGGAGGGGTCCAAGGTCAATTCTGACAACATCAGAAGATTCACAGCACATTCACAGGCGGCGGCGGCGTAGCGAACGCTAAACCAAAGTATTCACCGGATGCTTCCGGTGGATACAATTAGCACATCAAATATCTTTTAAACACCAAAAAATTGTCCCAACCTTAAACTCAAAATTAGTTTGCTGCTGTGAGGGAGTTTAAGGGAATCTTTTCCTGTAGGTTTTGTTCACGGTTTGTTACATCCACAACTTGAAAGATGCTTAGAATTGCACTGTTTGAAATACTGTTGAAAAATTGCCAAAAAATTGCCAAACTTAAAGTGAATATAATTCTGTTATTACTGGGAATTTAAGGTCACCTTATTGTATGGCACTTACCTGTGGCCATTTACATATACATGCAAAATTTGAATGAAATTTCTCCAGTTATTTCCAGGATACTCTATGGAAAAATAATGTAAACTCAACATAACTTTTTAATACATGAGAGTTTAAGGTCACCTTAAAATAGGCCACTCCTTGAAAACCAGTTATAACCACATGCCAAATTTGAATTGAATCTGTCAACCCATTTTTGAGATACTGTCCGGAAACGAAAAACCTTCAACTTAATATAAGTATCTTACTACTGTGAGTTTAAGGTCACCTTAAATAGGGCACACCTTGATGAACAGTTACATCAACATGCCAAATTGGAATTTAATTCATCAAGCCATTTTTGAGATACTGTCTGGAAAATAAGGCTGACAACGACACTGACCATGCATGTTTTCCATCATAGCTACTAGTGACACAAACTAATGCAACCTTAAACTCATTTAGTTTATAAAATATCAGCAGTTTACTATAACCTTACAAAAGAGACCATTTTTGGTGGAGATGTATGTACATGATGAATATCAATGTAAAAAGTCCTAATTAGCATATAAAATATCTTCCAAACACCAAAAATATTGTCCCAACCTTAAACTTAAGTTTGTTTGCACTGTTGTATATTGTAGCGAGTTTAAGGTTATCTTTTTCTGAAGGTTCTGTTCGAGGTTTGATACATCCACAACTAAAATATGCCTAGAATTGCACAATATTTGAAATACTGTTCAAAAATTACCAAACTTAAAGTGAATATAATTCTGTTATTACTCGAGGTTTAAGGTCACCTTATTGTATGGCACTTACCTATGGCCAGTTACATATACATGCAAAAGTTGAATGAAATTTCTGAAGTTATTTTCAGTATACTCCATGGAGAAAGAAAAAACGTAAACTTGACATAAGTTTTTTATAAGTGGGAGTTTAAGGTCACCTTAAAATAGGGCACACCTTCAAAACTAGTTACAACCACATGCCAAATTTGAATCCATCAAGCCATTTTTGAGATAATGTCCCAAAACGAAAAAACTTAAATTGAGTTTAAGTATCTTACTAGTGGGAGTTTAAGGTCACCAAACTATACAGCACACCCTCAGGACAAGTTACATCCACATGCCAAATTTGAATTAAATCTGACAAGCCATATTTGAGATACTGTCCGGAATACAAAGTGTGACGACAACAGACGACGACACCACAATATTTCCACCTCCTCCCCAGCAGGGTGGACATAAATTGGAAAATTTAATAGGTAAATTAAATTTTTATAAGTTAATACCTGACCTAGTGGACAGATGCAATTGTCCGGCGCCTTGCCGGTCTCGCCAAACGTTAGAAAAAAATGTCCTGAGCTGGGCTCTGGCCGGGACCGGTAGTGTCCTGTTCACTCGCCAGGTGGCTGTGTAGCCTGCCTGTCGGTGTACTGCACATGCTCGCGCATGCGCTCTTCCTCTTTTTGTTGCCTACCTTAGTAAATCCCCTTTAGGCTTAGAATAGCGGGGAAGGTAGGGTGGGAATCCCCCTGTCCACTAGGTAAGGTATTAACTTATAAAAATTTAATTTACCTATTAAATTTTCCATTTTATTGCGTTAATACATCTTACCTAGTGGACATATATAGAATAACTACCCATTGGATGGTGGGTAGCCTGAATAAAGGGGAATTCCTAAGAATTCTAGGTACACTAAGGGTGAATCCAGTAAAGGCTAAGTTAGCCAAATTAAAGGAATAATACCCTGCCCCCCCCCCCCCCCTTTTTATTTACTGCCCATGTCTTAGTACTAGCTCGGGCCAAGAGTACCATAGAACCTAGGGGAAGGGAGAGTTCTGAAATAACGAGGAAGAAGAACAGGAACCATGAAACATGAAACTATCTTTCCAATAGTCCTAGACCCACTTTGGATCATGGAAGACCAGGACTAAAGATAGTGGAAGGTTTGAATTATATCCGGGTTTTTTTTGGGTTTTTTTAACAATATATACAGATTATACAAATGTACAATAATAGTGCTTAAAACTCTATCACTTGCTCTCATGGATCTGTTGGGCTGCCACTACGGGGCCCAAATGATACAGCTCGGAGTCTGCCCAAGCCAAATCCTTTAGATAGAATTGGGTAAAGGTGTTGTGGGCTTTCCAATGGCAGGCTGAGAGGATCTGGTCCAGTGAAACCCCTCCCTGAAAGGCCTGAGAAGCCGCAAAGGCCCGAACATCATGAGCTCTAACTTGATACAGATCTTGGGCCGTTTGGTCTGAGAGCTGATAACATAAAAGCACTGTCTGTTTAATCCAGGAAGAGATAGTGGCAGGGACAATGTCCTTTTGAAAACCCTTCCTGAAAGACACGAACACAAAGTCCTTTCCTTTCCGGAGATCCTTGGTCCTGTCCAGGTAATATCTTAAGGCCCTCACTGGACAAAGTGATTTGTCTTCGGACTGGGACCTGTCCAGAGTAGGAGCCACAGCCGGAATGACCACCGGAGCAACAGAGGCCGGGCCATCCCTAGCTAGTTGATTTTTGGAGAGAAAACAGGGAGAAGGGTAAAGAGAGACCTGACTCCAGTTTTCTTGATGCCTGACGTTTTTGTATAGCCAGGCATGGATCTCAATTCTTCTCTTGCCTGAGCCCAGGGCTAGCAGAAAAACTGTCTTAAAGGTCAAATGTTTAAGGGATGCCTTTCGTAAAGGTTCAAAAGGACCCTTAGTGAGCTGGTGGAGTACCAGCGAGAGGTTCCAAGAAGGCACACCCCGTCGACCTTTGGGCTTATCTCTATGAAAGCTCTCTAGAAGACGAGTGAGGTTCTCATCTTTGCTAATGTTCAACTTATCATTGCCCACCATGTCCGCAATGGCTGTCCTATAGCCTTCAATGGTACTGGGTTGCAGGTTCCTCTCTTTGAACAGATGCAGTAGGAAATCTGCTATTTGGTTCACAGAGGGCGACCTGAAGTCCACCTCGTGTGACTCGCACCATTGAACAAAAATGGCCCACTTTGACTTGTACACGGCTCTGGTTAAGCCCCTCTGAGGAGCCTCAATTCTTTCTGCCACTTCATCAGAGAACCCTTGTTTCTGGATGGCATAGATTCTAGGAGCCGAGCATGCAGATTCAGATTGCTGAGGTTCCTGTGAACTAGTCCGTTGAATGGTTGAGTCACCAGGTCCTTTACCAGAGGGAGACTGAGGAGAATCTGAACTGACAAATTCACCAGGTCCCAAAACCAGGGCATGTTTCGCCACCCTGGGGCAATGAGAATCATCCTGCGACAGCCCTGATCCATCATTTTGGCTATCACCTGGGGAATCAGGGACATTGGTGGAAAGGCGTACACATCCAAACTCTCCCATGGCAGACTGAGAGCGTCTACCGCCCAGGCTGTCGGATCCTGCACCGGTGATACAAACTGAGGGAGTTTGTGATTGAACCAGGTTGCAACAAGTCCGTTTGTGGACGGCCCCATATGGAACACAAATGATTGAACACCTGTTGAGATAGGGACCACTCTGTTTGAATGACTTGATTGTGTCGGGAAAGCTTGTCCGCTATCACATTCAAGCGACCTGGGATGTGTCGTGCCCTCAGGATTATTCCCCTGGGGTGGCACCAGGACAGAAGCCTCCATAGGAGGGCACAAAGAGAGCCTGACTTCATACCGCCCTGTTTGTTTATGTAAGACACCACCGTCGAGTTGTCCATCGCAACAAGAACAATCTGATCCCTGCAAAGATGCTGGAAACTCTTTAGGGCCAGAAGGACTGCTTTTAGCTCCAAAAAATTGATGTGGAGGCGACTTTCTATGGATGACCAAACGCCTCTTGCAGTGGAGTCCCCTAAGTGTGCGCCCCAGCCTTCGTTTGAGGCGTCTGTAAACAGCTGAAGAGCGTGTTGAAGGAGGTGCAGGGGTTGGCCCCTCAGCACATTGCTTTCTTCCGACCACCAATCTAGATGGGGGTGGAGAGACTGCGGAACCGGAATAACCTTCTCCAAAACGTCGGGGACATGCCAGTGTCGCTTCAAGTGCCATTGGATGGGCCTCATGTGAAGTCGACCGGACCATACCTGCTTTTCCGTTGCTGTGAGCAGTCCTATCAGCGACATGAACTGCCTGACAGTACAACTCTTCCAGTTTTTTATGAACTTCAACTTCTCTTGGAGGGTTGACCACCGGTCCTGAGTGGGCAGAACCCGACCGGTCACCAGGTCGAACCGGTAGCCTACGAAAAAATTGAAGACTTGTTACGGTATTAGCTCTGACTTTTTCATGTTTACCACCCACCCTAACTGTTGGCAAAGGGCCAAAAGGGTCTGGGTATGTTGTAGGCAGGTTTCCGGGTACAGGGCTCTCAACAACCAGTTGTCTAGGTACTGGTGGATCCTGATACCCCTTGCTTGAGCCATAAGCTTTACTTCCTTGACCACCTTGGTAAACTCGAGAGGAGCTGTGGCCAGACCAAAGGGAAGGGCTGTGAATTGAAAGGTCTGATTGTACAGGAAAAACCTCAGATATTTTCGTGACCTTTGATTTATGGGAATATGGAAGTACGCATCGCTGAAGTCCAGCGATGTAACCCATTCCCCTGTCTGTAATGATATCCGGATTGTCTCCGGAGTTTCCATCTTGAAGGTATTGGTACTGAGGTATAAATTCAACTGACTCAGGTCCAAGATTGGTCTCCATTTTCTGTTTGGTTTGGGGACAATGAAAAGACGGTTGTAAAAGGCCAGGGACGACTTGATAACCACCTTTTGTACTACCAACTTGTCCATGAGATTGAGTAAGGCTTCTTTTAAGAACTGGTTCATTACTGGACTGGCGTAACCACTTTGAACCAGAGGGAACTTTGTCAATAGGGGTCTCTGTTTGAATGGTAGGGTGTAACCCTCTTTCAGGACAGACACCACCCAAGGATTTGCACCTATTGTCTGCCAAACTTGCCAAAAACTCTGTAATCTTCCCCCTACAGCTTGTCCGATGACAGCATTGGGGACATTGGGCACAGGAGGGACAGAAAGACATGGATTTACACAACATACACCTTTGACATGCTTTATTTTGTTCATAGATTGACCGGGACTTAATCCTTTCTTTTGTGGAAGCCCGTGTAAAGGTACAATATGAGCATGAGAAACAGCATGACAAGACACATCCGACTTTAGAGTCTTTTTTGACAACCTTGGGTTTGAAAATGTTCTTGGACTTAACTTGTTTAAATTCTGAACAGTCTGAACATTTGGTAGGTCCAACCTGCACTGATTTACTTGAATATGAGTTGGACCGACACAATAACTGTCATTTGTATGGCTTATACTGGTGAGACTTGGAGAAATGGGGGTTGGCACCCCGTCCGCGCCCACGGCCCCTGAAACGACTCCTACCAAACTGTCTCCAAGGTTGTTGTTGTTGTGTTTGATCAGAGGAAGTAGAGGCTTTCTTATCCCTACGTTCATAAGGTTGGTACCTGTGGGAGCCTCTCCAGCTAGTGTGCTGAGGAGCACCCGGTCCGGGTCTCTGAGCGACACTGCTAGTTTCGTGTTTCTGTATATCCTGCTCTGCCGTAACAATGGCAGCATCTGGGAATAACCCGTATCCAAACATTGGAGCATTTCTCAAAAGGTTCATAGTGTCTTGTTTCACCCCATTTTTTACAAAGTCCAAGTACGAATCCCTTCTGAGGAGAATTAGGTTGGACAGATGAACGAACAGGCTGTCTGCCAGGTGCTGAAGAGACGTGCCCATGGCTACAGATACACGTTGGTGAAAAGCCATGAGGTCACACAGGTCATTCAAAGCACCTGTGACTTCCTTGGGAGCCTTGCCTTTATTGATACGGGAGCAGAGAAGTGCAATATTTTGGGACATCTTATCCTGGAGCTCAGTTGAACATCTGTTAAACCCAGCAGCGTGGTTTATAATGTAACTGTCTTCCCTTGCTGCTCTTTCCCACCGATGCAGGGACTCTTGGGATATGGGTCTAGAAGGTGGGCCAGTTGAAGGATAAGCAGAGGCTTTTGTTATCCTGGGGAACTGTGAGTTAACTTTGGCCTCGGTGTTATGCCAACTAAAGACCGAACGTACAGGTCTGTGAGGTCCCTCCGGTTTCATGAGGTGCATCTTGTACCACCTTGACTGCGATTTCGGGACTTTAATGAATTGATCCCGTTTTGAGAGAAATTCTAGTTGGTTTTCTAGGCTGTTTCCCCTTCCAGGGATTATTCGATTTATCTGGCTCTGAGGGATGTGGTGCCAGCCCATAAAGGATCTCACCGAACGTACTGTCTCTCTGTATGTCATGTCCTCCGTTTGCTCTGGTGTTTCAGTGGAGTCGGACAATTGACCATCTTCTGATCCGGAAGGAGATTCTGACCGGTCAAGTTCATCATCAGACAACTGTTCAAACAAAGTATCAGCCATATCCGGTGGGTATGCACAGGCACCGGTAGAAAAATATCCATAATCAGGCTGCTGTGAAACAGAGGAAGACTGACTGGTGTGACCGGTAGAAGCTTTCTCAGAGCCGGAGGGCTGATGTATATGTCCTTTCTTAACTTCCAGCTGTTTATCAGGCTCCGGACCAGAGCTGGAGACAGCTAAAGGAGAGCCTGAACGTTCCTGTTTAGATGACTGTTTGGGAACCGGTGAAGAGGACCGGTCATGTTTCTTGTGTGACTTGGAATCACGTTTTTTATCAGTCTTTTTATCAGTCTTTTTATCAGGATTATGATCCTTGCCAGTTAGATCTTCTGTTTCCTTGGACTTATGAGATTTCTTTCTCTCTTTATCTTTGTCTTTGGATTCAACAGTTTTGGTGACAGACTTAGGCTTTACTGAGGCCTCCACAGCTACCGGAGCCATCACCGGAAAATATATTACCTCATGATAAAAGAGCCTCCATGCGGGCAAATTGTTCGGCCCACTTATCAGACATGGCCATAAACTGGTCTGATGTAACGAAACCTGATGCTTGAGCAGAAGAGGAAGAAGCCATTGTAACAGGGATAGAACTGGTAAGCTGCGCAGAGGACTGCGCAGACGGGCCACTTGGAGATTGAAACGTAGGTTCAGTATCCACAGAACTAATAACTGTAACGTCTTTAGGAGACACTAACAAACCCGCTTTCTTGTCCTTTCTGATTCTATAGGAGGGCGTGGCCAGCAACTCCTTCTGTGAGTCAAAAAACGCATCACATATTTGACAAGGCCTATCCAACACACAGTTATCTTCCCCAATACGCTTGTCCCGACATCTTGCGCACTTGTCGTGCGGGTCAAAGCCAGCCATTATATGGCCACACGAGCCCTTCCTCTGTCCTTTTTTATCACCTGGAGATGCCATGATACTTAATATCCAACACTACAATAAAAGTTTTCACCAAAACTGTAGTATAAAGACTTATAAAATAAAATAAAAGTTTCTCTTAAACTTCAAGCATTTACTTCCACGCGCCAAACAAAAAGAGGAAGAGCGCATGCGCGAGCATGCGCAGTACACCGGCAGGCAGGCTACACAGCCACCTGGCGAGTGAACAGGACACTACCGGTCCCGGCCAGAGCCCAGCTCAGGACGTTTTTTCTAACATTTGGCGAGACCGGCAAGGTGCCGGACAATTGCATCTGTCCACTAGGTAAGATGTATTAACGCAATAAAAAATGTTTCCAAAGCATGTATTTTCACTTGAAAAACATGTTTTGTTATGCTATTAACAAAATAGCATGGTTTAGTTCTCATTTTAGTGTAGTTGTTAACCATTTTACTAAATTTTTCATACGTTTGAGTAAACTTAGGGAGGGGTTTTACTCGACTATGAGCATAACAATGAGCAATCCCGGCATGTCCATCCCCAAGCTGAGTGGACATTATTCACTTGATATCACTTTATCTCACTCTGTTTCCGCGATGTTGGATATTTTTTTTAAATCACTTTCTGGGTCATGTAACCCAAAGATGTCCAAATGTGGATAAATCAATTTTTCACATATGATAGAGAGTAGACTTAGCAGAACTCTAGTAGGTCAAAAGTTTGCTCTATCCCGCTACATTTTTGAGATATTGGAAAAAAATTATTTTTAAAAATCGCTTTTTGGTCATATGATCCAATGATGCCCAAATATGGAAAAAGTTGATTCTTCACATATGACACATAAGTGACTTGGCAGAACCCTAATCAGTATTAGGGATAGGGTGCCACATTTGTGCAACATGATAACAGTGCTGGAAATTTCAAGATAGTGCTGTGTGTCCTGTCCTTCAACTCTGTCAAGCTTGAAATCTACCAGTGGAAGCGTCTTTGAGTTAGAATTTTGGAAACAAAAAGGTTGACAGACGCGCACATGGCCAGACGGACGGACGTGCACACAACCAGACCAACGGATAGACACCTATTTTGAAAACAACCTAGCCTAGATAGTGCCCTACTCCCTGATAAGTTTTAAATTGATTGGCTGAAGTGTCTTCCAGTTAGAATCGGGAAACGGAATTCCAAGATGGCGGCCACAGTGGCCATCTTGTTTTTTTTGAAAAGTTGCCAGTAGACTCTGCATATACAGTGTGGGTTAAAAATTTCGTCAAAATTGATCTATCTCACACTGTTTTCAAGATAAATGCGGTTTCGCGTTTTATGCAAAAATTCAAAATGGCCGCAAAAAAATGACAGGAAAGTGATTTTTGTGAAAAGTCGCCAGTAGACTCTGCAGATAACCTACAGGTCAGGAATTTTGTCGAAATCACTCTATCTAGCACGGTTTTCGAGATAAATGCTCTTTTGTGTTTTACGCAGAAATTCAAGATGGCCGCCAAAAATGGCGGGAAAGCGATTTTTGGGGAAAGTTGCCAGTAGACTATGCAGATACCCTGTGCGTCAAAAATTTTAGAAATTTAAGATGGCCGCCAAAAATGGCAGGAAAGCGATTTTTGGGGAAAGTCGCCAGTAGATTCTGCATATACCCTGTGGGTTGAAAATTTTGTCGAAATCACTCTATCTCGCACTGTTTCCGAGATAAATGCGCTTTTGCGTTTTAGACAGAAATTCAAGATGGCTCCCAAAAGTGGCGGGAAAACGATTTTTGCGACACCATTAAGGCTCTTTTTTGTCAATAGTATGCTTAAAACCTTAAGAAAGGCTCCTCACCATGGTTACATTGAACTGGATTCTTGTTTTAAGCAAGATTTAATCATAGAAAAACACAATGGCTTGGTGGTATTTGATACCATCAGGGTGGGCATGGACATTCATGTTGACTCTTCACTGTCAGGAATGGAAGCAAAATGGCTTGAATAAGATAATGAACATAATGGTTGTCTTTAGAGTGTGGGCCCAGTTTTGAAACTCATCAAGTGATCTTGTGTATATGTTATGTACAAGTTGAGATTTTGTACAAGTTGCAACTTGTACAGAAAGCCTGTACAAGTTGCAACTTGTACAAGCAGTTTGTACAAGTTGCAACTCATACAAGATTGGCTGTACAAGTTGTAACTTGTACAGAATTTCACTATCAAATAAACCTAACTTGTATAATACTGTTGTACAAGTTGGATTTAAAAAGAATTTTGGTTAAATTAACCATTTTGTTGAAAATATTTCTTATTTTATATGTACAAATATCCAAATTAATGTATCATACACATATAACTTTTCCATAAAAATTAAAAATAAATTCACATAAAAATCTTGAAATTTTGGCCAGTAACACTTAAATACAAAAAACGCTCTTAATATATTCATATTAATTGGTTGGCAGTTTATCACTCAAGAGTAAATGTTTTTTAAATTGTTTATCATGCAGAAGAAATTAAACTTTTTGTGACTAAATTTAACATAAATGTCAGATGTGGCTTATTGATTCTTGTCAGACTTAATTCCTACTCATCCAAGATATGGCACTGTGGATTGGAGTCTTCAAGCAGAAAAGATTTAACAATCAGACTTCAAAGGAAAAAGTTAAAAAGTAACAACAAATAGAAATAATCTAAATGCAATCAACTGTCTTGGTGTGGCTTCCTGTAGTATTAGGGATATTATGTGACTTACCCCAAGACAACAAGGCAAGTAGCTAGGAACATAAGTGGGCAAAGGAAACTTCAAAGGAGAGATGAAAGTATATTGCATAATTGTAATTGACACATGCCTTTCCTAGCCAATGACATTTACTGCATTGTCTGCTGTTTTAGAGATATTCTGTGATTTACCTGATTGATCATAAGTAGTTAAGTGAAGATGTAAAAGGACAAATGACTATGTGTGTAATTAATTACAAATGATGTATGTCTTGTATTAATAAAACTCTGGCTGATCACATTTACTGCATAGTCTTAAAATTTACATGTGGTTTTGTCAACGCAGAAGAATCAATTTATATTTATCCCTTTGTTGCAGAATAAATAAATTTGGTATAATTCTTGCCAGGAAACATTATTAGAAATTATAAGGTTACCACCACTATGAAAGTCTTAAGTCAGAACAGTCTTCAGGTAGGCAAGTGTGACTCCAATATTTATGAAAATTAAAACTGCAGTGAATTTGCTACAAAATTAATAGCAATATACAGGTCAACAGTTTAATCAATCATCTAAGTAGTATAAATGTGTTGATTTTATGAGTTTTAAGTATTAATCTATTAAAATACATTGTTCATTTGATAAAATGTGGAGCTTGTACAAGTTGCAACATGTACAGATTTTGGACCTGTACAAGTTACAAGCTGTTTGTACAAGTTGCAACTTGTACAAGAAATCTGTACAAGTTGCAACTTGTACAAAATCTCAACTTGTACATAACATATATATTGATGAATTTGGCTTGGGTTCAATCCCTGACAGAGTTTGGTTTATTGGTGTTCCTGTACCCCACACTTTAGTTACCAAACTCACATTTCACAGGTTGGTCAGTGAAATGTGCTTGTTGGTTACATAGTCCAGGAAGTCCAATCCTCAGATCTATTACTTGGTTGTAGACTGTGGCACAATTGCTCTATCTCCCTCCATTTTTCCAGATAGTGGACATTTTTAAGTAGAAAATTAGGGTTTACAGACCCCAAAAATGTGGGTTGCGCAATCAGCGACACATTTTAAGGTTAAAATTTTTTGTTTTATAAAAGTCAAATTTGGGGCTTTACGTCCCATTTAACAGCCAGGGTCATACTGGAATAGATTCTCAGCATTGCCACTTGTGTGAGTCAAACCCACACAGAGGTGACTACCTGTGATTAGATGACAAACTTGCTAACCAATAGGCCACTAAAGACCTCAATTATTGGTTTCTAAAAAGGAATAATCTTGTTATACCACTCAGTGTCAAGTTTGAAATCGATAGGTAGAAGCATGTTCAAATTTGAGTCCAGAAACGAAATTTCAAGATCATGGCCATGGCAATCATGTTGTTTTTCAAAATGGCACCAATTTTGAAATTCCTAGGTGGTGTCCTACCAACCTATTACATTTCAAATCAATTGGTGGACATCTTCAAGTTACAGTCCGGAAACCAAAATGCTGACATACAAGATGCACCCACAGACAGACGACTAGCTGGAACCACTTTTGAAAGCAATGTAGTCCATGTGATTTCCTGCCTCTCTGTCAAATTTCAAATCAATCAGTGGAAGCATGTTCGAGTTCCAGAAACCTAAATGTTGATAGATGAAAGGACAGACAGATGCATTCACTGGCACCTCTTTCAAAAGACTCTATCAAATTTCAAATAGTTCAGTAGGGTGAACACTACAACAGCAATATTATGCCTGATATTTTCAACAATGCTTCCATATTTACTACTATTAAACAAATTCAGATATCGTGACATTTCGATGTGGTATTGGGCCATTGGCATTGCTCCACCAACCCCATGTAAAAACTTTATGACATGTGATACACAAATTTAAAACGTGGGCACACCAGATGCATTTTACTATCAATACCAGTAATACCATATAAGAAAGTACATACCACTTTGTGTCAGCTTCTTAGTAATTTTTGGATATCGAGCAAACTTGATATAGTAATAAGACTCATACTCCATCAGAACTGTAGCTAGGTCCACATTGTCGCAAACTTCAAATCTGTTCAAATCAATATTGGTTTCCTTTCCCAGAGTTTGTGCAGATTCAACATAACTGAAGAACAAAAAAAATAACTGTGCAAATTTTTTATTGACTTAAATTGTGTTCAAAGAATGAACATGGGTCACATGTCTCAGGTAACACATTTTGTGGAAACATCAATTGTTGACAAGGAGGACTGGCAGCACTTACCATCACACATCTTTTTATTGATAAGTTCCTTGCATTTGATAATGCATGACTGTAAAAGACCAATCAAGGGCTATCCTGTTCCATAGAAGTTGCCACTTAGGCCTGTTGAACACCTGCTGTGATTCGCGGACAAGGGGGGATTAGTGAAAATGTCAGAATTTTTTTTAAAATGCGCTGGCCTACAGCACTGTGCACTGTCTCACCTTGGAGATCACTCCAACTATCCTTCCAGGTAATGTCCATGCGGCATCCTGAGTTCCAGGCTGTTGGACCACAAATAGAAAATTTAAGAATTAAGTTAATTTTTGTTAATAGTTAATATCTTACCTAATGGACAAGTAAGCTATACTGCCGGTGCAAGCTGGTCCAGCGAAATGTCAGAAAAAGACATCCCATGTCTCCACCTGTGGATCCGGCTGTGTACACTCCACTCGCCAGGTGGTGTGACCTACTTCCTTCCTGGCTAGAGAATGTGACATCATAGCCTCTTTTTCATTTTTCTAACCTTAGATAGGCCCCTAATAAGATGAGTGTGGGATCAGTTAGGAGGGCCTCTCCTGTCCATTAGGTAAGGTATTATCTTATAGAAATTTAACTTCATACTTAAATTTACAATTTTATTGCATTAATAATCTTACCTAATTGTTGTGAACTAGTTTTTGATTGTAGTGTTAAGTCTCCTCTAATTTTAATTATCTTTATTCAGAAAATAAAAATTCTCAACAAGTATCAAATTCTCTCTCCATCTGAATATTAAAATATAAGAATTGTGATACTGTGTATGTAATCAAATTGTAATCAAAGTTCTCGCTGAAATTATACGCAAATCTCTCTTAATATCTAATGTGATTCTCCTTTTAATTCTCTGCTATAACTGTCTCTTAATTCTCTAGTGATTCTCTGTTCATTTCTGATTCAAAGTTACAATTTCTTCCTATATATACTAATAACTGCTCTGCTAAACCCAAAATTTGCCTAATTACAATACAAATGAAACAATAACTATAAACCCAAACACAAGTGACACATGAAAGAGGTGTAATTCCAGTAAAAGTATGACTTTACATGAATACCTGACAATGGAACTACAAAGAACAAACATCTGACACATGGCATAACATTATTTTATAAACCCTTGTGTCATAAGCATTTAAATTAGCAATTTAATACAAGAACATTACTTGGTCAATAGATGAAATCTTACTTCACTGATATTAAGATAATCTTAGAGACTTCAAGTAAATTTAATGTTAAACTTCATTTTCCTAACTACAACACATGCTCCCCTTGCAGAAAATTTAACCCTCAAATTTATCTTATTATTCTATTTCTCATTTTACACATTCTGGACAAATGACCTGGGATTTCTAGTTTTCACAGTACCACATTCACTGTTTTGGTGATCCAGAGTCAGAATCAAAGTTGTTTCTTTACATCCTGTTCAACAGCCAGGGTCATATTGGGACAGGTCCTCAGGATTGCCACTAGTGGGACTCGAACCACACAGAGGTGACTGGTGAATACAGACTTGGCCGGACCAGCAGCAGTGTCCAAGCCAAGCTCCAAATCCAAGTCCAGTTCCTGTGGTGGAGGCGACATGGTTGCCAACTTGGATAGAAACTGCTTCTGTAAAACTGATGTCTGGACGGTGTTGATTCCTTCTTTTCTTTATGAGTTTTTAAAGATTTATGTGGAGTATAAGTACGAACAGTGCTAGCTGGACCTAGAGCAGAGACTGAGCTCTGATCATCTAGGGTAGAACTTTGTTTACCAGTCTTTTTGTTCTTTTCCTTTTTGAGTTTATAAGATGGTGTAGCAAGCTGCTCCCTCTTGTCTTTGTAAAATAAAGCACAAAACTCACAGTCTTTGCTCATCACACAGGGGTCTGGCCCTTGACCTTTATCACGACAACATGTATTGTGAATGGTTCTCAAACCCTGCCAAATGGTGCAAGCTGATTCCTCATTTGGCACAACCTTTATTTCATGGGAAGCCTGTCCCAGTGTTATTCTGTTATATTTTTATATTTAGCTTGTGCAAAACTGAATGTCCCAAAACTAAAATTCCTTGTACTTTAAAGGCTAGTTTGACTTCAGTTATACAGTGGCTTACTCTTACATTTTATGAGCTCCAACTTTATATTTTATATTTTAAGCCCAATTTTACACTTTGATGACATTTTTAACTTCAGAGTTAAAGTCGTCCTTTTACACTCTGTAAACAAACCTTACATTTTGCAGCACTTCCATGTTTTACAACCCTACTTTATGTTTTGCAGCACTTTACATTTTGCAATTTTACACTTTGCATTCCTAATTTACATTTTGCAGCACTTTACATTTTATGGTCCAACACAGGCTACTCTGGATCCTCCGAAGGATTACCGACTGCATCTGAAATTTACACATACCAATGTTAAGGTCACATGGGATGATACACGGGTTAAGACCTTTTACAGTGCAGTCCCCTAAGTGTGCACCCCAACCTTCATTTGATGTGTCTGTAAACAGTTGCAGAGCGTGCTGAAGGAAGTGCAGAGGTTTGCCACAAAGTACATTGTCCTCATCTAGCCACCACTTCAGGTGGATAGGAAAACCTGAGTATTGGTATGATTTTTTTCTGGAGATCCTGGAACATGCTAATGATTATCCAGGTGCCACTGAACCGGTCTCATGTGAAGACAACCTGAAATGAGGGACATGAACGGCTTTACTGAGCAAGTTTGATTTTCTGAGGGTCTCTATCGTATGAGTCGGGGCTTTAGTGGGCACTTTTTAGTGGGTTTGACCAGACCCTGAAAGAGGTCAAAATATCCCACAAAGTTAAAAACTTGTAGGGGAATAAGTTCCAACTTGCTTAACTTCACCATCCAAGTCTTGGCATAGGGTCTAAGAGAGTCTGGGTATGTTGTAGGCAAGTTTCCCAACATACAGGGTTGAGCAACCAGGTATTGGTGGCTCCTTATACCCCTGGCTTGAGGTGCGAGTTTCACTTCCTTTATGACCTTTGTGAACTCCAGAAGAGCTGTCGCTTGGATAAAGGGACTGAAATCCAGGGAAGTGACCCACTCTCCTTGCTGAAGGGAAAGTCTTATAGTCTCTGGGGTTTCTATCTTGAATGTTTCTGTCCTGAGATACAAGTTCAAGGTGCTCAGATCCAAGATTGGCCTCCACTTGTTGTTTGGTTTTGAAAGTAGGGACAATCTGTTGCAGAAGGCCAAAGAAGACTCAACCACACCCTTTTCTACTGCCTTTTTTCTATCAGGGAATGCAAAGCCTCCTTCAAGTGGCTGTTCTTGGGGGGATTTGCACATACACTGATGATCAAGGGTGACCTTCACAGAGAGGGTCTATTCTTGGAGAATAGGTAGCCCTCCTTAAAGATAGGGATCACCCATAGACTTGAACCCAGACACTCTCAAACTTACCAAAAATTTTGGAGTCAGCATCCCACATGTTCTTTGCAGTACCATGGACACTGAAAGTGGGGGGAGCACAAAAACAATGATCGACAAAAGAAACACCTTTTTCTTATTTTGTTCTTGCAAACGTCGGGACTTATATCTTTCTTTTGTGGATGCCCTATTGTGACGACAACAGATACAGGAACTACAACATCTGTCAATGATAGATCAACTGGTGAGTCTTGTTGTGTCCAACATTAGACTGTTACTCAACAAACTTGGACTGTCATTTATAAGGCTTATTTGACTGGGCCTGCTTGGATGAACACTGTGGTTTGCCACCATTCCGCCGGTATTTGCCTTTTACCTTAGCACCAAACTGTCTCCAAGTTTGTTGATTACTGGAAGACTGAGAACATTATTTGGAGACCTTCTTCTCATAAGGCTTGTAGCAGTAATCTGATCTCCTCGAAGAGTGCTGGGAGGCACCCAAACAAGGTCCTCGAGCACTGGATGAGCTTTGATACTTGATCTTTTCCTCTGCTTGCCTCAAGGGAGTCTGGAAACAAGCCCCATCAAAAGAGATTGGCAGTACCTAACTTGTTGAGGATATCTGCTTGAATACCAGTATTAATGTTGCTCTAGGTAAGCATCCCTTCTCAGAAGTATCAGATTCTCCACTACAAAAAATGGCCGTAGCCAGGCCTTGTAGTTAAGTTCCCAAGGCTACTAAAATACTCTGATGGAAACTGGTTAGGTCTTTCAGATCTCACAAAGCCTCAGAGACCAGAATTGATGGATCTGGATGTTGTCAAAACATGACCTTGTACTTCTGTAGTACACCTATTGAAACCTGCAGTTTGGTTCAAAATATAAGAGTATTGCTTCACACAACTCTCCCAATGCCAAACAGTATCCTGGGAGATGAGACAGGATGACCAGCCGGAAGAAGATAGGCCAGCAGATTTAGCAATATGGGAGTATTCAGCATTTAACTTGGATTCTTGATTGCCCCATGCGAACATAGTCCAATCAGTTTTTTCAGTGAATCAAATCTCTGGCAATGCATATCGTATCACTTGGCTTGTGATTTTGGGGTGCATACAAACTGATTCATTTTAAACCCTCCAGACTCCTGAGCTCTTGACGGGTAACCCTCTGTAACTTCTTAATTTAAAATCACCATTTTCCTACACAACCAGTCATCTGGGGGAAGAGCAATGGAGATCTTGCCGATCGGCTTGGTATTCTTGCCATTCCAAAGGTTATAAGAGCATTCCCAATCTTTCCCATATATTAAGTCAAAGTCTGGTATATGCATCCAACCCATAAAGCTCCAAACTGATCTAACAGTTTTCCAGAAGGACATTTCTCGTGTAAGCTAAGGGTTGTTCCTTAGCCCACAAGGCACTCACCCTCCTCATCAGTTGAAAAGTGGCAAAAATTCATCTTGTGACTTGGTCTGGACCACTGGAGACTCAGTACAGGAAGTCAGCTTAGAAGTGGACTGGGATTGACCAGTAGCATGAGATGAGCCGGTTTTATGTTAATTGATGGGTACAGTCACTTATGATTAGTGCAGATCTCGTCAGAGTTGGCCGGTTCCAGAAGGGGAAGGTATAGCCTTCCTTGAGGAATCCTATGGGGCTGGCCCCTAGGGCAGCAGATTTAGAGCAACATTGTGGACATTGGTGACATGTTGGACAGAAGACAACTGATCTACACAGGAAACACTTTTCACAGATATTATTGCTTTTACAATGGCTCTTAAAAGCCTTTCTTTTGTGGCTGCCTGGCAACAAAAGATATATGATTCACAGCATGACATTTTAAAAGTCTAAACATTTTGCACATTTACAAGAATTCAGTACTGGGTCTCTAGCTTTAGTTAAAGACTGAAGCAGATAAAATTCAAAAGGACAAAAATTATGCTGGACAGACATAAATAGTTGGCTGACTGGCAGTATTTTTGCAGATCCAGACCATCTTTGAGAAGGACCGAGCCATGGTGAGGCCCTACCTAGTTGAAAAATAAAAGCTACATTATGACAAATGCACACAGGCACACAGAGGCAAACACACAAATCACTTACCAAGCCTTTACTAGATGTCAGCAGGAAAGTATCATTTTGGTAACCTACTGTTAAACTGCTAGTCATATGACCATACAAGTTAATGGATTGTGCAAGATGGGTACTGTCTTATCTACCTCTTTTTCTTCACGAAGGAAAGGAGTTATATTTGTCCGCTATTTTGTGGGACAACAAACAAGTGAGATCATTGTCTAATCTTGTGGAGTGTGAGGTCACTTAACCCTTCAGTGTTCTTCAGGACTTTTTATATCCACAATATAGAAACAGAAAAAAGTGGTGCCGTGGCACTTGTTGACAGGTATCACCAAAAAGCTAATCAACCCCTATCCATAAAGGGGTTTTGAATGCAAAAACATACAAAAATGTTTATAAGTCCAAGAAACAGAAAATGTCATGGCAACACTTGTTGCCAGATATTGCCGATTTTTTAAGCCCAAGAAACATAAACAAGCAATCAGTGCCCGTGATCAGGCTCTGTGTCAGCTGACTGTGTGTTTAGAGTTTCAGAGTAGAAGTGAAAGAAGAAAAGGACACAAAAGTTGTGCCCTGTAAATGGTAAAGTATAAAGTTAACTGTTAAGGTGTAAAAATTAGGTGGAAAACTATTTAAACCAAATAATGTAAATGCAATAGTTTCAAGTTACAACTGATTTACTCAACAGTGAGAATCTGAAAGTAGCTTTTGCTCAGCTATGCACTGAGCTACAGGTCTGAAATTTTACTATGTTATAGCTGAGGAAAAGGTAGGTGAATAACATATTAAAAAAAATACTGTAAATGCAATAGTTTTAAAATTACAACTGATTTACTCAACAGTGAGAACCTCAAAGTAGCTATTACTCATCTATAAGTAGGTGAATAAAATATTTAAACAAACTTCTCCAGTGCAATAGTTTTCAAGTTACAATTGATTTACTCAACAGTGAAAACCTGAAAGTAGCTATTGCTCATCTATGCAAGGTGAAGGTGAACAACATATTGATAGAAAATACTGTAAATGCAATACTTTTCAAGTTACAACTGATTTACTCAAGTCAGAACCTGAAAGTAGCTATTACTCAGCTATGCAATGAGCCACAGGTCCACAATTTCACTATGTTATAGCTGACCCATAAGTAGGTGAAAACATATTTAAACAAAACTTCTATATACAATAGCTTTCGAGTTACAATCGATTTACTCAACAGTGAACTTCAAAGTAGCTATTGCTCATCTTTGCAATGAGCTACATGTCTGCAATTTCACAATTTCACTATGTTATAGCTGACCCAACAGTAGATGAATAATAACACTGTTTACACAAGGTAAAAGTCTGGCATAAGGTACGAAAGTCTTTGCTATCCTGGCGTGTCTCACAAGTTGTGAGTCACAACACTCTTGTAGGTCAACTGGCCTTTGGTCGCTTGGGATGAGCAGTTGGAGGCCTTGCCCCGACCCCTTCTTTTCGGGCCATAACACTTGATAATTTACCTTACTGGTGGTCCAGACTTGCAGCTGGTGTCCTGTGCAGGCTTAGAAGACATGTGCATATGATTTTTATGAGATCCACCCGAGTAGTGTCTGTCATCATATTTGGCAATCTCTTCATCCTTACGAATTGCACTGTCCGGAAACGGGGAAGGCAAATGTAGGGCTGCGTTCCTGAGAGCAGTCAGGGTGTCATGCTTGATACCAGACTTAAGAATGATCATGTCTGACAAGAGTGATGTTGGCCATAGTTATAAACTCTGAAAGCTTCTCGATTGTCTTGGCTATAGCAAAGATGATGCTGATTAAGTTCAAAAGGTAGCATAGTTCTTCAGTAGCACCCTTTACTTTCACTGACAATTTTTCCGTTGCGTTGTCTTCCTGTATAGTTGAGTCACCACGTTTTCCTGTACCCTGGTAAGGCAACGACTGAAGCTGGTAGCCTGATTGCAGATAAAAGAGGACTCCCATTTGTGTGAGCGAGTATGGCACAGTAACAATTCTGCAATTAACCGGAGTAGATATCGAGCTGCTGTCAATTGCTACAATTTCCTACTGGAACAGTCAAGACGCAGGCACTATTCTACAGTTATTGCTGAAAATAATGGGAACCCCAAGGCTCTGTGGAACACTTTCAAGAAAATCTTGCACAAATCCTCAACTATCATCCTACCTGATCATATTAGTCCTATCGACTTAGCTAACACTTTTGGTCATTTTTTTAGTGACAAAATTGCGAAAATCAGAGTTGCACTAAAGTCACCAGTGCTTGTTTCCCTCACAAGACCGAATAGTATCAGCACCGCCCTGTCCTCTTTTGAGCCTGTATCTGAGGGTGACATCCTCAAAATCCTAAAATCATCCACCACCAAATCATGCGACCTGGACCCAATACCAACCGCACTAGTCAAAGAGTGTGTGGACATTTTGGTCACTCCAATAACCAATATTATAAACTACTCACTCAGAGAAGGGAGCTTCCCAAACTGTTTCAAAACTGCATATGTCACCCCCCTTCTCAAGAAACCTAATTTAGACAGAAATCTCCTCAAAAATTACAGATCGGTATCCAACCTCAGTTTTATATCCAAACTGATTGAAAAAGTAGTGGCTAAACAGTTAAATAATTATATCGATAGTGAGGGGCTCTCCAATGTCAACCAATCCGCCTACAGGAGACTCCATTCCACAGAATCAGCACTCCTGAAAATCCAGAATGACATTGCTGCTTCGATGGACTCTGGTAAGGCTGTTGCACTCACATTGCTGGACCTCTCAGCGGCATTCAACACTATCAACCATGACATTCTTTTTAATTCCCTCAGGGATTGGTTTGGGGTTGATGGCACTGGGTTGAGGTGGATCAAATCCTATCTTTCAAACCACAAACAGAAGGTTAAACTAGGTAATAGCTTTTCAGATGCTTTCTCACTCCCATATGGTGTGCCCCAGGGCTCTGTCCTGGGCCCCCTTCTTTTTACCCTCTATACTACCCCTCTCAGTAATATTATTTCCAATTTCAATGTCACCCACCATCTATATGCTGATGACACCCAAATATATCTAGCACTGGACCATTGGAACTTTGATTCCAGTTTTGCTGAGCTTACTGAGTGTCTTACATGTGTCCAAAACTGGATGGCTGGTGTGAAACTTAAACTCAACCCCGAGAAAACTAAATTTATTATCATTGGTGATAGACAAGCCATAGAGTCCCTCATCAACAAATTCCCTACTCAACTTCTTGGAAATTCTATCTCCCCTACCGATACAGTCAAGAACTTTTGACTCCGGAAACACCTTTACTAGCCACATAACCAATATGTGTCGCGCCTGTTACTACCACCTTAAGGACCTAAGACGTATCGTAAATTCCTCAGTGTGGATACTGCAGCCTTGCTTGCAAACTCAATGATCAGCAGTCGACTTGACTACTGCAATTCCCTACTTTATGGCGTAAGTAAATACAATGTAGCTAAACTCCAAAAGATTCAAAATGCCCTTTGTAGAATTGTTTTTAGACTTGATAGAACTAGCCATGTCACTCCCTTTCTTCAAAAACTACACTGGCGCCCTATCACATACCGCATCTTGTTTAAGTACAATCTAATTACTTTCAAGGCTATCAAATTCTCTCAACCCATATACCTATCATCCTTGATCAAAACCAGTTGTTTAACGCGTGGAAATCGTCTTTCTCTTTCCTCAGTCTCTCACAGAAAGGCCATTGGTAGGCGAGGTTTTGCAATGGCTTCCCCCACAGAATGGAACAGACTCCCACAATCAGTACGATCACAACAAACAATAACAGGTTTCCGTAGCCAGGTAAAGACCTATTTGTTTAGACTAGCATATCCTCCACCATAGTACATCTCCCTGGCGGGTGCTAATTTTGGATCTCGACCTGATACGTCCCTGGACTTTCCCTTTTTGACCTCAAGCGTATTAGAGGATGTTACATTAATTTTGCGCTATATAAATGTTTATATTCTATTCTATTTCCTAAGACTTTCTTGGGAAATAGGATCGGAAGCCGGTGGTGTAGAATATGTTTACTGCAGATGAGAGCCCTGATCGCCTGGCGATCCTGCTATGAGCACCATTTAATTTAGTTGGCTTGTTGTACCAGTAAGAGAATGTGTAGTGAAAGTATCCTTTTTCTCTGAGTGAATGTCATACCACTTGCTCTGTGACTGCAGAAGTTTGACAAACTGATATTTCTGTAATCCACCGGCCCCTGGACTTCTAAAGGGGTAGCCCTCAATAAGACTAATGTTCCATTTTTCCAGCTTCCACCAGTCAGTGGCAGAAAAGGTCAGTCAGAGCTTTCTCGGTTTCTCAATGGCTTTTAATATAATCAGAGCTTCTAAACGAGAGAGTCTCTCAGACCATTTCAAATCCTCATTAAAGTAACTGCTAGCTTTAGGTGGTGCAGATTTGTTCTCATCTTTAGATAGCATTGGTTTCTTCTTTTCTTTAGAAAGGATGTACAGCCTTTGTAGATGAATCAATGTCAACTCTCCCTAGGACCAAGACAGAGCTTACATCAACTACGGAAGGACGGAGTTTTTGTCTTTCTTGAGTTTATAAGAAGGCGTGGATAGTTGAGTAACCTGCTCTTAAGTTAAAAATTGCAAAAAGCACAGTCCTGCTTGAGAACAAATGGGTCTTAGCCCTGTCCTTAATCCCTACAATGTGCACACCTTGCATGCTGGTCGAATGCTTTAATTAAATGTCCACACACACAATGATTTTGTTCTGGTGATGCCATGATACGAGTTTAACAATTCCACACACAAATATTGTTGAAATAAGTCTTTTCACAGAAGTATTTTATAAAATAAGTTTGAATCTCAAGAGCTTTCCAAAAAGCGTCTTGCTTGCACATGCGCCAAACGAAAAAGATGTCATGACATCACATTCTCCAGCCAGGAAGTACTGCATGCCACATAAAGTATCATGGCAACCTAGCCAGACCCGTAGGTGAAGACACAGGACATCATTTTTTGATGTTTGACAAGGAGACAGGACATGACATCCATTCAGCCACAGATGAGCAGTGATGAGTTAAAAATTTTACATGTAAGCTCATGAGGTACAAATTCCAACACTTTTAAAGACTTTCATAAACAGCCAATCAGGTCAACAGTGTTCTGGTGTCATGGCTAACCTCAAAAATAGCATCAGAGATGCCCATACCCTACAGCCTGGGGAAATAGTTTGCAACACCATGACATATAAAAAAGTAGTGAAACAGTACAAAGACTGGGATACTTTCAGCACACTGTCACTTCTATAAAGCTCCAAATAATGTTTAAGTAGAGAAAATAACATCTAAGAGAAAGGAAATGTATGTAAAGATAAAGTACTACAACAAGACAATTCAATAGCAAGATGACAGCATTAATCAGTAAACTAAAAAATATGAAGCTGTAAAATTTATTAATTGGAGAATAGCTGTCAATGGAAATAGCATAATTTTGTAAAAGTGCATTATGTAATCAGTTGCAAAAATCCATATATCTTTGTCATAAGAAAAAGATGTCTCAAATATGGCAGATGAACACGCTTTGGCAGAGCAAAAAGGTCACACCATAATACACACATACATTTACATTCACCCCATAACCAATAACCATAACCTTCTACACCTCATTGAATCCAAGAAATAGCCCAGACATGATTTTAAAACTCATGGTCACTAGTGTCGCGAAACTTGCTACTTCCGATACTACCGTTTGCTAGGTCTATTATGAGCGATAATCGGATGCGTTTTTCAAATCCGATTACAAAGATATTAGCATGTTTATATAATAATGACAGAATATCTTTGAAAAGTGAAGGATTATTCAGCATTTTAAAATATATTTTCGGCCTTTTGACAACCCGGTCCATACAAATCTAGTCACATGATCTATCAGGAAAGCATCAAACCATTGCTCGAATGTAGTTTTGGAATTGCATCTTTATTTTTTCACACGTAGTAAGTCAATTTAATAGATGTAAAGCTTTCAAATAATGTGCAAAAACATGGTTGTTCTATTTATTATAGGCGTATATGTTATAATATAGCCATTATACAGCACTTTATAAAGTCGGAATTAAATAAATATTTTAATGTACTGACTGTTTTCAAAGTGTTCCTGCATTTGACAATGCATAAACAACCAAAACAAAAAGACAAATATAACACTCGAATGGTGTATTCAGGTGAGAAAACAATATGACTTTACATTTTAATTGAATAATTTTGTTTTGAGGTGAGTTTATGAAGACGACAAATGTCGGTACTCAGTCGCCAAACGTGGGCGATATTAGATATTAATTTGCAGTGGCGAGTGACAGCACTAATGGTCACTTTGACAAGGTCAAATCAAGGTCAGACTATGACATTCCACACCTACAGCCCCTAACCAATGTCCCTACCAAGTATCAACTTCCTACACCTTACAGTTTATGAGATATAGCCTGGACAAGATTCTCAAACTCAAGGTCACTACTCCAAGGTCAAAGGTCAAATCAAGGTCAGACCATGATGTTGCACACCTACACCTCCTAACCAATGTCCCTACCAAGTATCAACTTCCTGCACCTTACAGTTTCTGAGATATGGCCTGGACAAGATATTACGGGTCAAGGTCACTATGGCAAGGTCAAAGATCAAATCAAGTTCACACCATAATGTTGCACACCTACACCACCAACCAATGTCAGTACCAAGTATCAACTTCCTACACCATATCGTTTCCGAGATATAGCCCGGACAAGGTTTTTTAGGTCAAGGTCACTACGGAAAGGTTAAAGGTCAAATCAAGGTCAGACTATGACATTGCACACCTACACCCCCTAACCAATGTCTCTAACAAGTATCAACTTCCTACACCTTACGGTTTATGAGATATAGCCCAGACAAGATTTTCAAACTCAAGATCACTACTCCAAGGTCAAAGGTCAAATCAAGGTCAGACCATGACATTGCACACCTACACCTCCTAACCAATGTGCCTACCAAGTATCAACTTCCTACACCTTACGGTTTCTGAGATACAGCCCGGACAAACTTTTTCCCACCGCCCGTCCATCTGGACACCATGGGTGAAAACAATACCCTGACAGCCCTTAAAGGCTGTGGGGTAAAAAAAGTGTTCCCATGGCAACACTTGTTGCTAGGCATTGCCGAAAAACTAATCAGGTCAAATGTGTGCAGGGGTTTGGAATGTAAAGAACCCCAAGAAAGATTTTTAAGCCCAAGAAACAAAGTGTTGCCATGGTAACACTTGTTGCCAGGTGTTGCCGAAAAGCTGATCAGCTACAGGGTATGGAAAGCAAAGAATCCATTAAAATATTCTTGAGTCCAAGAAACAGAAAAAAAGTGTTGCCATGGCAACACTTGTTGCCAGGTGTTGCCGAAAAACTAATCAGCTCCAATCTGCGCAGGGGTATGGAAAGTGTTGCCACGGCAATACTTGCTGCCAGATATTGCCAAGAAAGCAATTGTACATAAATTCTCATGTACTGAAACCTTCACACCAATTTTAGCTGAGACACGTAAATAACTACCTGTAAATGAGCAGCAATGAAGGGTGGTTCAAAGGGAAAGGCAAAATAATATCCGTGTCCAGCAGGATGGATATAACAATTAAAATAAGTTGTAACCTTAAACTCATTTCTTTAATGAACAGGTTTTTATGGTAACATTACAATAAAGATCCTGTTTTGGTCTAGATACATGTACATGTTTAATTTAAATGAAAAGTCTCAACTACCACATTAATATTGCCAAAATATCATAAAAATTTGTCCTAACCTTAACCTGAATGTAAGTTAATGCAAATGTTAAGAGCTTAAGGTCATGTTAACCATGTAGACTCTGTTCAAGGTTACTTATAGCCAAAATTTAAATGTGCTTAAAATCTATAGCACATAATTTAAGATATTTTCCAAAATTGTAAAAGAAAAGTAATTATATTTATGTCATTACTGAGAGTTAAAGATCACCTCAATGTAGTCTTAGGACATTTCTGTAACATCAGTTACATGTACCTGCAAAATATAGATCAAATATGTCATGCCATTTTTGGTATACTTGGTGGAATCATAAAAAAAGTTGAGCTCAGTAACATTCTTTTACACATGGGAGTTTAAGGTCATCTTAAAATAGGGAACACCTTCAGGACTAGATACATCAACACCAAATTTAAACTAAATCTGTCATGCAGATTTGAAATACTCTCCAGAAATTGAAAAAAATTAAATTCAATATAGTTATGTTATCACTAGGAGTTTAAGGTCACCTTAAAACAGGCCACACCTTAAACACCAGTTACACCCACGTACCAAATTTGTGAATCTGTGAAGCCATCTTTAAGCTATTGCCCACAAATCGCAAAAGTTAAACTCAATATAAATGTGTTATCAGTAGGAGTTTAAGGACATCTTAAAATAGGGCACATATCGATGACCAGCAACACCCACATGCCAAATTTAAATTTCATCCTACAAGCATTTTTTGACATATTTTCCAGAAACAAAGTGTGATGATGATGCTGGTCCTATAAGTGATCCATCACAGCTGAGTGACACCAAACTGTTACAACCTTAAACTCATAAGTTTCTAAAATATTAGCAATTTATTGTAACCTTACAAACGAGACCTTTTTCTTTTTGTCTAAATATATGTACATGATGAATATCAATGAAAAAAATCTCAGCACATCAAATATCTTCCAAACACCAAAACAATTGTCCCAACCTTAAAGTCAATAATAGTTTAAGGTATGGAGTTTAAGGTAATTATTTTCCTGAAGGTTCTGTTCAAGGTTTGTTACATCCACAACTGAAACATGCGTAGAATTGCACAGTATTTGAAATACTGTTAAATAATTGCCAAACTTAAAGTGAATATAATTCTGTTATTACTGGGAGTTTAAGGCCACTACAAAATTTAAATGAAATTTCTCAAGTTATTTTCAGTGTACTCTATGGAAAAATAAAAAATGCAAACTCAACAAATAACTTTTTAATACACGGGAGTTTAAGGTCACCTTGAAAATAGGACACACCTTGAAAAGCAGTTACAACCACATACCAAATCTGAATTGAATCTATCAAGCCATTTTTGAGATACTGTCTGGAAACGAAAAAACTTACACTCCATTAAGTATCTTACTAGTAGGAGTTTAAGGTCACCAAACTATACAGCAACCCTGAGGAGCAGTTACATCCACATGCCAAATTTGAATTAAATCTGACAAGCCATTTTTGAGATACTGTCCGGAATACAAAGCGTGACAATGACAGACGACGCCATAAAATGAGATGACGAAGCAATCCCTATATGCCACGCAGCATGCTGGTGACACAAAAAAATACCTGCACAGCCCTTAAAGACTGGCGTAAAAATAAAATGGCATGCACATTTATTTCCTTCTCAATTCAAAACAATTCTTTCTTAGTGGAAAAATGATTGACCTAGTAGTGGTAACAGTCTCGACATTTAATCAACTGAATGTCAGAGCTGTAGTCATGGGTTCAAATTCAGCTGGCAACATATCTTAATCAATGAGGATCAATTTTACAGACATGTTTTCACAGCTATAAACATTCTCTGCAAATTTGGTGAAGATATCTTTAGAAATGAATGAGACATAAAGGTTTATGTAAAATAGCGCCCCATGAGACAGAAAAGTATTTAAAGTAATAGCATGGCAACATTTGTTGTCAGGTATCCTGCAACTGTTAATCAGCTCTAGAGCCTCTTGGGGCTAACATATCCTGAAAATTTGGTGCAAATAGATGCATTAATTTAGGCTGTGGAACACCCAGAAACTTTAAGACTCAGAAATAAGTGTTGCCATGGCAACAGTTGTTGCCAGATGAACCCTCAAAACCTAATCAGCTCCAGATCCTCTTGGGGTAAACACATCCTGAAAAATAGCATCAGAGATGCCCGTACCCCACAGCCTGGGGAAATATTTTTCAACACCATGATATATAGAAGTAGTGTAACAGTACAAAGTTCAAGATACTTTCAGAGCAGTGTAAGTTATATTAAGGTCCAAATAATGCTTAAGTAGAGAAAATAATATCTAAGGAAAAGAAATGTATATAAAGATGAAGTATTAAAACAAGACAATTCAATAACAAAATGACAGCATTTATCAGTAAACCAAAAATGGCCGAATTATGGCTTGGATGTTTTGAATATTACCCATGCATACAGAAGTGGCAATACATTCAATGAATGCTTATGTGTGGTGTTGGAGAAAAGCCTGTGGCTCACTTGATGAAATTCCATCTGTTACAATGGGAACTTGCAAAAGGAAATTCTTAATGAATTCTAATATGACTTTAACAGTGCTTAATCTGCATCAACAGACAGACCCAAAGGTGCAACAAGATTTTAAAGGTCAATACAGCAAGGTCAAAGGTCAATCAGTGTTACACCATGACGTGGCACACCTAAAACCCTCAACCAATGTCCCTACCAAGTATAAACTTCCTACACCTTACAGTCTCTGAGATATAACCTGGACAAGATTTTATAGGTCAAGGTCGCTACAGCAAGGTCAAAGGTCAAATCAAGGTCACATGACGTAGCACACATACACCCCCTAACCAATGTCCCTAACAAGTATCAACTTCCTACACCTCTTACGGTTTCCATGATATAGCCCAGACCAGGAATTATAGGTCAAGTTCACTACGGCAAGTACAAAGGTCAAATCAAGGTCACACCATGACGTTGCACACCTACTACCCCCAACCAATATCCTCACCAAGTATCAGCTTCCTACACCTTACAGTTTCCGAAATATACCCCAGACAAGATTTTATAGGTCAAGGTCACTACGGCAAGGGTCAAAGGTCAAATCAAAGGCACACTATGACGTTGCACATCTACACCCCCTAACCAATGTCCCTACCAAGTATCAACTTCCTACACCTTACAGTTGCTGAGATACAGCCCGGATAAGGTTTTATAGGTCAAGGTCACTACGGCAAGGTCAAAGGTCAAATCAAGGTCAGACCATGATGTTGCACATCTACAACTACTAACCAATGTTCCTACCAAGTATCAACTTCCTACACCTTACAGTTGCTGAGATATAGCCCGGACAAGGTTTTATAGGTCAAGGTCACTACGGCAAGGTCAAAGGTCAAATCAAGGTCAGACCATGATGTTGCACACCTGCAACTCCTAACCAATGTTCCTACCAAGTATCAACTTCCTATACCTTACGGTTTACGAGATATAACCCGGACAAGATTTTATAGTTCAAGGTCACTACGGCAAGGTCAAATCAAGGTCAGACCATGACGTTGCACACCTACACCCCCCAACCAATGTCCCTACCAAGTATCAACTTCCTACACCTTACAGTAGCTGAGATATAGCCCGCACAAGGTTTTATAGGTCAAGGTCACTATGACAAGGTCAAAGGTCAAATCAAGGTCAGACCATGATGTTGCACACCTACACCTCCTAACCAATGTTCCTACCAAGTATCAACTTCCTACACCTTACGGTTTCCGAGATATAGCCCGGACAAGATTTTATAGGTCAAGGTCACTACAGCAAGGTCAAAGGTCAAATCAATGTCAAACTATGACGTTGCACACCTACACCCCCTAACCAATGTCCCTACCAAGTATCAACTTCCTACACCTTACGGTTTCTGAGATATAGCCCGGACAAGATTCTAACGGTCAAGGTCACTACGGCAAGGTCAAATCAAGGTCAGACCATGACGTTGCACACCTACAACCCCTAACTAATGTCCCTGCCAAGTATCAACTTCCTACACCTTATGGTTGCCGAGATATAGCCCGGACAAGATTTTCAAACTCAAGGTCACTACGGTAAGGTCAAAGGTCAAATCAAGGTCAGACCATGACGTTGCACACCTACACCCCCCAACCAATGTCCCTGCCAAGTATGAACTTCCTACGCCTTACGGTTTCTGAGATACAGCCCGAACAAACTATTTGCCGCCGCCCACCCACCCACCCGTCCGGACACCATGGGTGAAAACAATACCCAGACAGCCCTTAAGGGCTGTGGGGTAAAAATGGTGAAAATCCGTCTATGGGTTTAAGCTGTGAAACACCCACAAACTTTAAGATCCAAAAATCTTAAAAGTGTTGCCATGGCAACAGTTGTTGATGGATACCCCCAAAACCTAATCAGCTCTAGATTCTCTTAGAGTAAACATATCATGCAAATTTGTGCATGTTTAAATCTGTGCATGGGTTTAGGCTGTGGAACACCCACAAGCTTCATCCCCGCCAAATCTGATGCCCAGATAGCATACTGGACGTCTATAACCAAAGGTTAAAACTGTAGATTTTGACCTCAGATGGCCCAAGTGTTTTCCTACCATAAACCTAACAACTGGACAATTAGTAATACTGCCACCACAAACAGGTCCCGCAAAACGTCAGAAAAAAGATGTCCTGTGTCTCCACTGGCAGACCCAGCTACGTGCACGCCACCTACTATGTGTCATAACCTACTTCCTTCCTGGCCAGAGAATGAGAGTAAGATGAAGGTGGAGTCAGTTGGGAGAGTCTCTCCCATCTAACCTAATGGACAATTAGCTAGGATAACTGCTGTTTGGAAGGTGGCTTACTAGGGACTTTATATTGAACTCACAAGAGACATTCGTAGGTCTCAGAGGGACATAGGGTGGTCCCATTGGTCGGTTGCTGGTGAATTGGTGATAGCCAAAGTAGCCCCCACCTCCATTTTTCACAGACCTGCTCTGAGATGGGGTAAGAGAGGTGTGGGTTTAGCTCCAGGGAGAGAACCTCTTTGGAAGGAAGAAGAGTAGAGTTTGTAGCCTCAGAGCAGGACCTACCACCATAACAGATAAGAAGGATGAGAAGGATCTGATAAGAAGCCACCACAGGGCCCAAATGAAAGAGCTTTGAATCAGCTCAGGCCACATCCTTCAAGTAGAATTGTGTGGAGATATTGTTGGAATTTCAGTGACAGGCTGATAATAACTGTTCTGAGGAAACTCCTGACTTGAAGGCGTCAGAAGTAGCAAAGGCCCTAACATCATGGGGTTTAGCCGAATGTAGAGTAAGGGCCTCCTGACAAAGAGACCTCAAAGCAATGGATCACAGTCTGCTTGATCCATCGTGATATAGTGACAGGAGAGATATCTTTTTTGAAGCCTTTCTTGAAGGAGATGAAAACTAACTCGTTGTTCTGCCTGAGCTCTGAGGTCCTGTCCAGGTAGAATCAAAGTTTTCTAACTGGACCCTGCTTGCTTGTAGGGACCAAGTCCCAACTGCAGTGAGGTCTCCTAAGTGAGTGGCTCAGCCTTCTCTTGTACCTGTACAGTTCTGGGCCGGGATTCACAAAAGGTCTTAAGTTTAGGCAATTTTTTTGCTTAGACAAATCTTAAAGTTATGACTTTTGTCTTAGCTAAGCTTTCTCTTAAATTGGGATTCTCAAAAAGTGCTTAGCAAAATCTTAGCTGAGACAAAGTTTGTGCAAAAAGTCTTAACTACTTTGAATACAAATTAACAAATTTTAGTAAATCGAAAACATTGTTCATCGATAAATACACCAAACATTCTCTTTAAAATTATAAAACAGATTTGTTACTTCTTTTTTGTAAAATTATGTAAAAATAGTAATATTTGTGTTTTATTGTGAGTCAGCCATTTTTATGACAATATTTTTACCACAAGAAGGTAAAATGTGGAAATTTATAGGTAATTAAATGATGTAAATTTCTATTACAATCCACAGAAATTACTTCTACAGAAAGTATAGATCCCCATAGTATATATGTTGTTTTCATAACAAGGGGTAAAATGTAAATACATGCAATGGAATATTTTAAAAATGACTTAAGTCTGCCCTGCAGTGGTCTTACAGTTATGACAAAATCTAAGACAAATTTTTGTGAAACCCATTTTGTCTAAGCAAAAAAAAGTCTTAACTTTATGACAAAATTCTTGCACAGTTAAGACTTTTCTCTTAAAGTTATGACAATTTTTTGCTTAAGACCTTTTGTGAGTCCCAGCCCTGAAAAACATGGCTTAGTGGGTATATTCGCTGACCTAGAAGGACATTCGATTCCAGGGACCGGTTTCACGAAGCCTCCTTAAGATAAAGGTCACCTTAAATTCTAGGATTTCCTTGATTTTCTCCCTCCTTTAAAAAATCTCAGTTTCACAAAGCCTCCTTCCTTAAAGGAGACCTTGAAAACTCCCATGAATTTCAAGGAAGCTAAGGACCTACCTTAGATTTAAGGAATTGTCCTTCAAGGAATGTTTATTAACTTTTATGAACATTTTAGGGTGAATCCACCTAAATATATAGAACTTGAAACATTATTGTCAAACCTACATCCACAAACAATGTTTTGCTGTTTATTTCATACAATTTGGTTGTTTAATTCTTGAAAAATTGATGTTCAAACTTTTGAAGTGAGAAACATATTCATGGAGTTTCCTTGAACATAAAGGGCCCCTCCCTTACTTTGAGTAAAAAATTGTCATGTGACCTACTGTATTAATTTGCAAAATATAATCACAACCAATCTGCATTTTACAAAATTTATTAAAAATCCATTGGATAGGGTATTAACTTATAAAAATTTAATTTACTTATTAAATTTGCAATTTTATTGCGTTAATACATCCTATCCAATGGACAATTGCTGAATAACTACCGCTTGGTAGGTGGGTAAGCTGCTAGGGACATACATGAACTCATAAAATAACAACAATTGAAAAGGCCCATTTTGACCTTGGGTCGGATGACCTCAAGGGTCAAGGTCGGCTGAGACTAACCGGTTATCCGAAAGTCCAAGGTTGCCCCCCCCCCCCCCCTTGTTTCTCAGACCTGCTCTGAGAATAGGAAGAGAGGGTTGAGTTCAGTCCCATAAGAAATAAACTTCCCAAAGGAAGCAAGTCACAGTACAAATCTCCTCATTTTTTGGCTTGGTGGTGAACCTGTTGGGCAGCCACCAGTGGCCCTAAATGAAAAAGCTCCGTATCAGCCCAAGCTACATCCTTCAGATAGAACTGTGTGAAGGTGTTATGGGATTTCCAGTGACAGGCTGACAAAAATCTGCTCTAAGGAGACCCCCGACTGGAAGGCCTTAGATGCAGCAAAGGCCCTGACATCATGGGCTTTGACCTGATGTAGTGTGAGGGCCTCCTGATCAGAGAGCTCATAACAAAGGATCACAGTTTGTTTGATCCATGAGGAGATGATGGCAGGTGAGATGTCTTTATCAAACCCTTTCTTGAAGGAGACAAAGACCAACTCCTTGTTCTGCCTAAGATCTGAGGTCCTGTCCAAGTAATACCGAAGGGCTCTGACTGGACACAAAGACCTGTCACCTTTGAGTGACTTATCCAAAGTGGGGGTCAGGGCTGGTATGACCACTGGGGCCACACTATCTGGGCCCTCCTTAGCCAGCTGATTCTTGGATAGAAAGCTGGGTGAAGGGTACAAGGACACCTTAGACCAGTCTGACTGGTGTTTGATATTCTTGTGAAGCCAAGCATGGATCTCACTCCTGCGTTTACCAGAGCCCAGGGCCAACAGAAAAACAGTCTTGAAGGTCAAGTGTTTTAGTGAGGCCTCTTTTAAGGGTTCAAAGGGAGCCTTAGTCAGCTGGTGTAATACCAGGGATAGGTTCCAGGAGGGTATACCCCTCCTGCCCTTGGGCCTGTCTCTATGGAAACTCTCCAGGAGACGGGGGAGATTCTCATCTTTGCTGACATTAATGGTGGAGCTGCCCAACTTGTCAGCAATGGCTGATCTGTATCCATCAATGGTACTTGGTTGTAACTTCCTGTCCTGAAATAAGTGCAGCAGGAAGTCAGCTATGGCTTTCAGAGGTGGTGCCCTGAAGTCCACCTGATTACTGAGGCACCACTTTGTAAAAATGGTCCACTTTGCCTCATAGACAGATCTGGTTGATCCTCTCTGAGGAGCCTCAATTCGTGCTGCCACTGCCTCAGAGAACCCCTGCTCCTTGATTGCTGTGGCTCTAGGAGCCAGGCATGTAGATTCAGGTTTGACAAGTTCCTGTGCAGGGTCTGGTTGAATGGTTGGGACACCAGATTGGCAGATTGGGCAGGATGGGCAGACACAGGGGGATCTAACTGGACATTGCCACTAGATCCCAAAACCAGGGCATGTTGGGCCACCCTGGGGCAATCAGAATAATCCTGTTGCAAGGGTAGTCCTGCAACTTCTCCACCACTTTGCCCAAGATGGCTGCTGGTGGAAAGGCATATGGGTCCAGATTTTCCCATGACAGGCTGAGTGCATCCACTGCCCATGCCTGGGGGTCCGGAACCAGTGATACAAACTGTGGTAGTTTGTTGTTGAATCTGGTGGCAAACAGGTCCACCTGTGGCAGGTGCCACCGGGAACATATAGCTTTGAACACTTCCGGGTGAAGGAACCATTCCGTCTGGATGGTCTGGCCTAGCCTGGATAGCTTGTCTGCTATCACGTTCAGCCGGCCAGGGATGTGACGTGCCTTGAGAGTTACCTGCTTCCTGGTGCACCAGGACAGGATTCTCCACAATAGGGCACACAGGGAGCCTGACTTCATCCCCCTCCTCTTTGTTGATATAGGCAACCACTGTTGTGTTGTCTGTGGCTACCAGGACTATGTTGTTTGAACAGAGGTCTTGGAACTCTTAAGGCCAGAAAGACCGCCTTTAGCTCCAAGTGATTTATGTGCAATTTGCTTTCTGGAACTGACCAGGTTACCCTTGCAGTGCGTTCATTTAAGTGAGCGCCGCACCCTTCTTTTGATGCGTCTGTAAATATCTGCAGAGCATGTTTTAGTGGGTGTAATGGTTGACCTGGAAGAACATTGCTTTACTCCAGCCACAACTTTAAGTGAGGGTGGAGCAACCTGGGAATGGGTATCACCTTTTCTAGTGATTCTGGTACCCTCCAGTTGTTCTTCAAGTGCCACTGTATGGGTGTCATGTGAAGTCGACCTAGGTGGACTTGTTTTTCTGTGGCTGTCAGAAGTCCTATGAGGGACATAAACTGTCGGACCGGACACACCGGACCGGACAGGATTGACAATATCTTGTCTGTTAAGGTCTGCCAACGTTCTGGTGTGGGTCTGACCTTGCCCTCTCTGAGGTCGAACTGGTAACCTACGAAGTTGAAGACCTGTTTTGGGTCCAGTTCTGACTTCTCCTCGTTCACCAGCCACCCTAGTTCTCGACAGAGAGCTACCAAGGTCTGTGTATGCTGGAGACAAGTTTGGTGGGACGTGGCTCTCACCAACTAGTCGTCTAGGTACTGGTGGATTCTTATACCCCTCTGTAAGGCCATCAGTTTGACCTCTTTGGCCACCACTGTGAACTGTGCTGTGGACAGACCAAAGGGTAGGGCTTGGAACTGGTAGGACCGGACCTTGATGTAAAAACGCATGTACTTCCTGGACTGACTGTGAATTGGTATGTGGAAGTATGCATCCTTGAAGTCTATGGATGTGACCCACTCCCCTATCTGAAGGGAGGTTATTATTGTCTCTGGGGTCTCCATTTTGAACGACTCTGTGTTTAGGAAGGTGTTCAGAGTGCTCAGGTCCAGGATGGGTCTCCACCGGTTGTTAGGTTTGGGTACCATAAATAGCCGGTTGTAAAAACCCAGTGAGTTTTGGTTTGCTACCGGTTCGACTGCATTTTTGTTTGTCAGCTCATACAGTGCCTCCAGAAGGTGGGACTGTCTCTGTGGGTTGACATAGTTGCTTATGACCGTTGGTGACCTGGTTAGGTTGGGTCTGAACCGGAAGGGGAGGGTCTACCCCTCTCTCAGTATTGTGACTACTTTTGGACTCGAACCCAGAGCCTCCCACTTCTCCCAAAACTGCTGTAACCTCGCCCCTACATGTGGATGTATGGCAACAGTCGGGACATTTGTGACAGTATTTGCAAAACTCAAGTGACCTACACAGGAAACATCATTCACATGCTTTATTTCTGTATGAGTACAACAATAATTGGGATTTACGCCTTTCTTTTGTGGCAACCCGGTGACAGAATGAATATTTGCAACAAAAGAGTTTACATGTAAAACTACAGTCTCGCTCTTGCTTGTCACTGGTGAAGGGTTCAAATCTTTCCTCTTGCCGGATACATGAACAGAGTTCTTCACTTCGGCTACATTTAAAACACAGTAATTGTCATTTATGCTTCTTGAACTCCTTGGCAGGATTTTGGGTGAAGTTTGAGGCTTTACCACGACCTTTCTGAACAATTTGCCGGTCTCTAATTTGCTTCCAGGCTGGTGTAGTGGGCTTCCGGTCCGGTTGTTGTGTTGATCTGCCATTTGAGGAAACGTAAGGGTGAAAACGTCCTGGTTTCCTATTGGTGCTGCCAGAAGAACGCCTCTCCTCACTATGGGAAATTTCATCTTCAGCCATGACCAGCAAACTGTCTGGAAACAGAGAGTTAAGATGGACTGGTGCTGTACGTAAGGCAGTCAAGGTACTTTACTCCATTATCAAGGTGCTTTACTCCACCACATAAAAATTCTAAATAACTATCACGACGTGCCAGAGTGAGGTTGGCCATGCTGATAAATACTCCCTCTGAGAGATCCTGCATTGTACACTGCATAGCTTGTGAAATTGACCAGTTGAATGTCACCAGATATTCAAGCTCTTCAACTGCTTGCTGCGTTCTCTCTGCTGCTTTGCCTTTCCCGGTGTCCACCCTGAGTGACTTCAACTGTGTAACCATGGAGTCCTGTACTTTTGTCAAACATCTTGACAGACCAGCAGCCTGGTTACACATCACTGACTGTTCCCGGAACGCCCTCTCCCACCTTCTTAACGTGTCCTGGTTAAAAGTACGGGAAGCAGGAGCAGAAGGCAAACTACGTCTGGCCACTCTGGTAAAGGTGCTGTTGAGTTTGGCCGGTTCCGGAGACGAGTCACATACAGTTGCAGAAGCAGAGTCCTTCTTATCTGTATGCATTGCATACCATTTTGATGACCTGGGTGTCTTCACAAACTGGTCCCGTAGCAGTCCACCAGTCTCAGAGTTCCTGGAAGGGTAACCTTCAGCAACAGTCACATTAAGTCTCTCAAATTTCCTGCACAGCCACTCATCTTCTGGTAACTTGACTGACACTTTACAGGTTGGTTTGGTTCGGTAACCGGCAAATGGATTATCATCCAGGGAGGAAGCTGTACTGTCGTAGTCAGGGATCTGATGCCAGCCCATGAAGGATCTGGCCCCTCTGATAGTCTCCCTGTAGTTGGCATCTTCAGAGAGGTCCTGGTCAGTTGCATCTTCCGGTAAATCAGCCTGGACGTGAACACTAGCTGGTGAAGCCAGTTCCCCATCCCCTTCTGCCTCACTGTCAGATTCAGCGGCAAACTCATCAGGTCGTACACCGGGAAGTGGCTTGTTCAACTGCGTAGACTCAATGCTGGTGGGCAGAACTTCAGGACCTGCACCAGGAGCCTGTGTAGGCTGGGTGGCTGTCCCTGCACCGGGAGCCTGTAAAGGCTGGGTGGCTAACTCAGCACCGGGAGCCTGTAAAGGCTGGGTGGCCACATCAGAGGTACCAGGACCCTGAACAGGGCGGGTAGCACTCTCACAGCACTCGTACCGGGAACCCCCAGCGGAGGTTGGGTAGCCGTCAACTGTGTAGATTCACTGGCAGTCTGAGCAAGACCGGAGCCAGTACTCTCAGCAAACATAACACTAGTAGAAGCACCCGGATCAAAGAAAGGGTGTTCTCTGGTCACCACAGCAGCAGTGTTGACAGGTCTTACCAGAACAGCAAAGGACTGGTTAAGAAGCATAGCTTCCAGACAGGAAAACCTCTCACTCCACTTGTCATCAAGGGACTTGAGATCATCTGAAGTAGGCTTACTGCTGTGTTTACGTTTGCTGGATCTTGGAGAGCCATCAGAATGCTTCTTCTTCTGCTTGGGGGTAGATTCAACTGAAGACGGCTTCTCGGTACTAACCTGTCCCAACAGAGTTACATCTGAAGCGTCCACGAGAGTGGGGGTCGCGTCACTGCTAGCTTCAGAATTCTTCTTCTCTCCATGTTCTTTTCTTGCTTTGTAAGTCGGGGTGGCCAGTTATAGAATCTGAGAAGGTGTAAACGCCTTACATATCTGGCAATCTAGTTTCTTGACACAGGGGTCGTCTCCCACCCCCTTCTCACGACAACGCGCGCATTTCTTGTGGTTGTCGAATAGGGCCATAACGTGCCCGCAAGAACCTCGTTTCTGTCCAGGAGACGACATGATGATCAGTAAACTAGTAGAAATAATTCGTACTACTTGAAATAAAATAAAATGGAATAGTTGTAAAACTTCAAAAACGTATCTCTGTTGAAAAATGTCTGCATACTCTTTCGCGCCAAACAAAAAAGATGCTATGATGTCATTATGACCAGACAGGAAATGATATACCTTGCGCCACCTGGCGAATGCACACTCTGTGACCAGTCCTGCTGGTAGTTTTACAGGACGTCTTTTTTTGACGTTTGGCGGGACCGGTCGCGCTGGCCCTTAAAGCAATTGTCCATTGGATAGGATGTATTAACGCAATAAAAACTGCTTTTAACTCCAGGATTTAATATGGAGGCGACTTTCTGTGTCTGACCACACACCTCTTGCAGTGGAGTCCCCTAAGTGTGCGCCCCAGCCTTCGTATGAGAATTCTGTAAACATTTGTAGAGCGTGGCCTAGGGGATGCAACGGTTGACCCTGGAGCACATTTCTTTTGTCTAACCACCAATCTAGATGTGGGTGGAGAGATTTGGGTATTGGGATCTTTTCCAGAAGCTCCGGAACATGCCAATGTCGCTTCAGGTGCCACTGTATGGGCCTCATGCCACCTGACCTGACCTGTTTTTCTGTGGCTGTAAGCAGTCCTATCAGGGACATGAATTGCTTGACGGTGCAACTATCTCTGCTCTTGACAAACTGCAGCTTTTGCTGGAGAGCTAACCATCTCTCTTGAGTGGGCAACACCTGACCAGTCAACAGGTTGAACCAGTAACCAATGAAATTGCAATCCTGTTCGTGGCACAGGACCAAGAGGGTCTGGGTATGATGTCGGCAAGTTTCTTGCACGGACTCTGAGCAACCAGTCATCTAGGAACTGGTGGATTCTTATACCCCTTGTCTGTGCCATGAGTTTAACTTCCTTGACAACCCTGGTGAACTCCAATGGAGCTGTGGCCAAACCAAAAGGAAGAGCAGTGAACTGGTATGTCTGTTTAAAAAGAATCTCAGGTACTTTCTTGATCTGTAATCGATGGGAATGTGGAAGTATGCATTGCTGAAATCCAGCGATGTTACCCATTCCCCTTTTTGAAGAAACAAACTGATGGTTTCCGGAGTTTCCATCTCGAACATGCCGTAGTTTAAATACAGGTTCAGTTGCCTGAGGTCCAGTAATAGGTCTGCATTTGTTGTTGGGTTTTGGGACTAGAAATATCTGGTTGTAAAAGGCCAGGGATGACCGGACAACCACTCTTTCTACTACCAACTTGTCTATCAGAGCTAGCAGTGCCTCTTTGAGAAAGTGGTTCTTTACCGGGTTTGCATAGCTGCTCCGGATCAGAGGCAACCTTGGGGGGGGGGGCTCATTTTGAATGGTAGGACATAACCCTCCTTCAGAATGGAAACCACCCGTGAATTCGCAACCAGATACTGCCATGTTTGCTAGAACCTTTGCAACCTGCCCCCACACTGAGATCGGATTCAACACTGGGGGGCACTTTGAACACTTGGGGCAGAAAAACAGATCTACACAAGATACACCTTTGACATGTTTTATTTCTTTAAGTGACCCGGTCTTACACCTTTCTTTTGTGGTTGCCCTTGCATATTGGCAAAAAGTACAGGACAAACAACAGGAAAGAACACAGTTTGGTTTCTTGTCTGTTTTTGAATGCTTGAACTTTGAACATGAAATGTCTTGACTACCTGTGGAAGCAACTCCATGTTCTGTACTGGACATTTTACACTGAGACTTGTCTCTTGTTCTACTAAAAGTACATAAATCATGCTCTGAACCTTGTTCCTCAGACAAAGGTTCCGGTGGACTGGTAAAGGCACTAACATAGTCCTGATCCAAAGCTTCTGCACCAGTCGGGTGAGTAGATGAAGGACCCAGACCGGAAAAACCAGACATGTCCAAAGTTTGAGAATCAGCAACCATGTGTGCTTCACTGTGTGGAGGCGAAGTCTGTGGACAAGACTCCGGGCCGGAGTTGTCTTTGACAGAAGCCGGTGGCTTAGCAGATACCGGTGGCTTAGAAGATTTCTGTTTACTGGTGGATCTAGCAGAGGACAATGACTTGGTCCATTCCTGTCTCTTGTCATGTTTAATGTCTTGATCTTTCCCATTTTTGCATGATTATGTGATTTCTTCTTATGTTTGTTGTCAGCTTTTGTGTGCGTTGCTTCCACTTCTGCCGGGGACTCCACCGGACCGGTGGGCCAGGCAGAAGGAGCTATGAAAGGTGTATCAGAGACAACAGTATGAGATGGTAAAGGCTTAACTGCAGACTTAGGGGTAGAAAATACTTGGCTGCGAGAAAGAAGAGCCTCGAACCTGGTGAATTGTTCTGCCCATTTATCAGATATCTCCATTAACTGCTCTGAAGTGACAAAAGAAGTAGCAGTAGAAAGTCCTGCCTGGGTCAGAGCATGCACAGCTGGGTGCGCAGACGACTGAGGTGGAGACTGGAAAGCAGGTTCCCTGTCTTCAACAGAAGCTATAACAGTCATGTCTGAAGGGGAGACCAAAACTCCTGTCTTCTTTTCTTTGTGGATGTGATAGGTAGGGGTTGACAGACTGTCCTTCTGCACATCCGTAAAACTCTCACATATAGCACAAGGCTTGTCTTGAACACAATTGTCTGACCCAATCAGCTTCTCTCTACAGCGGGCACATTTGTCGAAAGCAGCCATTACATGACCACACAATCCCCTGCATTGACCTTTCTTGTCGCCAGGTGAAGTCATGATATCTAACCTCTTTCACTGCACACAATTTATATAAAATATCCAAGTATATTCAACACAAAAATGAAAATTTGTCTCTTAAAATCACAAGCGTTCACAACTTCTTCGCGCCAAACGAAAAGAGGAAGTGCGCATGCGCACACTTGCGCAGTACACCGGCAGGGAGGCTACAGGGCCACCTGATGAATGAACAGGACAATACCGGTCCACGCCAGGGCCCAGCTCAGGACTTTTTTTCTAACGTTTGGCGAGACCGGCAGGCTGCCGGACAAATGCATCTATCCACTAGGTAAAAGTATTAACGCAATAAAATCTTTCTTTACGTGATCCACAACATGACAATATACATTTGACTTTTGGACATTTTGTAAATTTAAGGCACTGCTTTCACACAGTTTACACACTGGCTCATCTTACAGAACAGACACGAGTTACAACATCTGTCATTTATATGAAGACGGATCCTTGGTTGGTCAGGATGAGTAGTCTGAGGTCTTGCCCTGACCCTTTTGTTCTGGCCACATGAACTAATAGTGTTATAGGCTGATTGTCCACAACTTTCTCCCACTTCCTCAGGGTTTCTTGGGAGATGGGCCAGGAGGCCGGTGGTGTAGAAGACAGACCTGATGATCTGCCCATCCAGCTATAGACACTGTTTAGCTTGGCCAACTCATTGTACAAGAAAGACTCACCATTGCTTGAATGGTTCTGCTTGTCAGTGTGGATGCCATACCGTCTACTCGGAGACCTGTATGTCTTGATCAACTGGTCTCCCTGTAGACCCCTTTAACAAAAGTTAGGTTCAATCTCTCCAGTTTATTACACAGCCACTTGTTGGCTGGTGAGTTAACAGAAATGTGACTGTCGGTTGAGATCTAGGCCCAGCAAAAGGGTTACCATCAGCCAAAGACAAGGCATTGCCAAATTCTGAGATATCATGCCGTCACACTCTGTATGACTGCTCCTCAGATAGCAGTTTGTCAGTCTCATGATCAGACAGCTCTTCCTCCACCAGCATGAATGGTGATACAGAATGAGCCGGACCAGCAGTAGAGGCAAATTTGACTTCATTGTCTGAGGTTGCTTCCTGAGGTTAAGGCAATCTGGCAGCCAACATACATGGTGGGATCTGCTTCTTCAGAGCAGGAGCCTGATCTGTGTCGGCCTGGTAGGTTGGTCTGGTAGGTGGCAGGAAGGGCCTATCAGTTACTGCCGACTGGTTGTGGGTGAGGTGGAGCCACCTTGATAGTAATGAAGGTTGGCTGGTCGGTCGGCTTCCCCAAGGTCTTTGCCACAAAAAGAACTTCCAATCTAGATAGTGCTTCCCAAAATTTCTGATCTAAAGCTCAACAACAAATCTACACAAAAGTTCTGTTGTATAAAAGCTTTTAACTAAAGTATAAAAAACTCAAGAGTTCTTCAAAACATGTCCTGACTGCACATGCACCAAATAAAAAAGATGCTATGACATCACGTCTAACCAGGAAGGAAGAAGTTCACGACACCTAATGAGTGGAGTGCACATAGCCAGCTCCACTGGTGGAGAGACAGGACGTCTCTTTCTGGCATTTGGTGTAGCCATCTTGCGCACCCAATAGAGCTAATTGTCCATTAGGTAAGATGTATTAACACAATAAAAATTATGATTAGATTTTGTTGCAGAGGTGATGAATAATGGGCTCTTGGTGAGCTGACATTAATAGTTGGTCTAAAAAGGAAAACTTACATACTTATCAACTTAAACAGCTCTGGTTCAGTATTAACCATTTAGTTAACAAATTATCGTATATGAAGAGTGAAAACAATTTTGCATCTGGATATTCATGGATACACTGTCCACATTTACAACATTTTATTAAAGTAACCAAATCTGGATTGCACACTGGCATGTATACTAAAGAAATATTAAAAGTTTAAGACATCTTGTTGTCTTGCTATGGGACTACACCTGGGTTGTTCTAGTACAAATTCAGTAAATCCCTCTGGTTTTAAGTGTGCCTCTGGTCTGCAAGGTCTGAAGTTGTTTCAAGTTCTCTGGATATGTGCTATGTAATATGAAACTGGAGTAAGTCTGGTACAAATCTAGTGAAGTTCCTGTAAGAAATGGGATCATTGCTCTGTAATTTTATGTAGATTTTTTTATACAGTCCATATCTAGTTCTTTTTAGCATCCAAGCTGGTTCAGACTCTTCTTTGTAACCTCCTTTTCCTGCCAGCTTCAAGACACATCCATAACCACAACAGCATGCTTATATTCTGTTGTCCACAATTATAGCAGCATTTGCATAACAAGACATTTGCATTCACCTATACATCTTCTTTTGATTTCTGTGTACAAAAGAGTGAGCCAAGAAACATAGAGGCTGACTTTTCATAGTTAGTAGACAGATAGGAAGAAATTTGCTCCTTGAAAGATCTGGTTCTGCAGTGCTGCACTTGCAATGAAGGGAAGTTGAGGTAAACAAAAATAGCAAATTACAAATTTAATAAGTAAATTAAATTTTTATAAGTTAATACCCTACCCAATGGACTATTGCTATACCGGTCGACACAACCAGTCCCGCCAAACGACAAAAAAAGCTGTCCTGTGGTATAACCATCAGGACCAGTCTAGTAGTGTGCACTCGCTAGGTGGTGCATCATACTGCCTTCCTGTCCAGACAACTTGACATCACGGCATCTTTTCCGTTGTCTAAACCTATTTAGACCCCTAGTAAGCTGATAGATGTGTTGGTTGGGAGGGCCTCGCCTCTCCATTTGGTAGGATATTATTTATAAAAATTTGATTTACTTATTAAATTTGCAAATTTATTGCATTAAAACATCCTACCCAATGGGCAATTGCTGAATAACTACCGCTTTGTAGGCGGTAAGTTACTAGGGACTTCAAGTGAACTCATTATTAAAGTCAAAAATGACCCTAAATAAGACTCCAGTGGGTCCTAAAGATTGGATACCGGTGAGCCGGTCGCCAGCAGTATACCAACGTTGCCCCTACCCTTTTTTACAGACCTGCTCTGAGGTTGGGAAAGAGAGGAATGAGTTAAGTCCCAGGAAAATAAAGGAAACACGTCACAGCACATCACAGGTTTTTTGTTGTTTTTTTACAATATATACATGTGTATAAATCTCCTCAGTTAATAAGGGCTACTGGTGCATCTGTTCCAGCCACTACTGGGCACAAATGGAAAAGCTCTGAATCAGCCCAAGCCACATCCTTCAGATGAGATAGAACTGTGTGAAGGTGCTATGGGACTTCCAATGGCAGGCTGATAACAATTGTTCTAAGGAAACTCCCAAATAAAAAGCCTTAGAAGCAGCAAAAGCGTTCATATCATGAGCTTTGACCTGATGTAGGGTGAGGGCCTCCTGGTTAGAGAGCTCATAGCATAGAATCACAGCTGATGCCTGAGGAGATAGTGGCAATTAAATAGTAGCGCAGGGCTTTGACTGGACATGGGACCAATCAGGCTTGAGTGATTTATCCAGAGTTGGGGCAAGGACTGGAATAACCACTGGGGCCACACTGTCTGGACCCTCTTTGGCCAACTGATTCTTGGACAGAAAGCTGCGTGAGGGTAAAGAGACACCTTGAAACAGTTTAAGTGATGTCTGATGTTCTTACTTAGCCAAGCATGGATCTCACTCCTGCTTCAATGAACCCAAAGCCAACAGCAAGACAGTCTTCAAGGTCAAATGCTTCAAACAGGCCTATTTAAGGGGTTCAAACGGCGCCTTTTTGAGCTGGGGGGGGGGGGGGGGGGGTCTTTCTCTGTGGAAACTATCCAAGATTCAAGTGAGAGTCTCATCTTTGCTGACATTAATGGGCGAATTGGCTGACCTATGGCCATCAATGGTACTTGGTTGCAGCTTTCTGTCCTGGAACAGATACAGCAGTAAGTCTGCTATGGACTTTAAAGAGGGTGCCCTGAAGACCACCTGATTACTGTTGCACCACTTTGTAAAAATGGTCATAGACTGATCTGGTTGACTGATCTCTGAGAAACCCCAATTCATGCTGCCTCTGCCTCAGAGAAGCTCTGCATCTTGATAGCTGAGGCTCTGGGAGCCAGGCATGAAGATTCAGGTTTGACAGGTTCTTCTGAAGGATCTGACTGAATGGTTGACTCAACAGGTTGGGCAGGCACAATGGGATTTGGCTTGACATGGTCACTAGGTCCCAAACCCAAGGCATGTTGGGCCACCCTGGAGAAATCAGAAAGAATCTCCTGCATGAATAGTCCTGCAACTTCTCCACCATATGCCCAAGATGGCTACCGGTGGGAAGACATAAGAGTTCAGATCCTCCCAGGGCAGGCTGAGTGCATCCACTGCCCATGCTAGGGGGTCTGGTACTGATGATACAAATTGAGGGAATTTGTTGTAGCAAACAGGTCTACTTGAGGCTGGTGCCACTGGGTGTAAAATGACATTAAGACCTCTGGAAGGAGGGACCATAGGCAAACACTGTTGTGTTGTCTGTATCTAAGAGCACTATTTGGTTCAAGCAGAGGTCTTGCAATTCTTTGGGGCAAGAAGACCACCTTTAGTTCCAATTAGTTTATGTGCAACTTGCTTTCTTGAAGGGACCAGGTTCACCTAAGTGAGCGCCCCACCCTTTTTGATGCGTCTGCAAAGATTTGGAACGGGGCAACTCGGAGTTCGTCTTAGCACTGGGAGGGTTTCTCAATAGTTACAATGGTAGTCCTGTTATCATCACTGGATCTGGCAGGAGTGGAGGACTAGCTGAAGCAAACCTCTATAACCAGTTCCAGTAGCTCAATCCTCTGTAACCAGTTCCCGGTAGCCCTCTGTTGTCTGCAGTCTTCTGGCTCTTGATCTGCCCCAGCGCCAGTAGGGTCCACTAGGGAGGGAGAAGTGCTAGCAATTAGGCTCTAGTACTCTAGTATGGCAATCTGTGTAGTCACATGACCAACACTGGCCCGTTGTTGAAAATATCAAAATGCTATCAAAATTTGCTAAGCAGGGATGAGAAAAGCCTGGGAAAATGTCTTTTTCTGTAAAATTGGTCACCCATCCAAGTACTGACTCTGGTAAATGCTCTGTGTTGAGGCCAGCATGGTGCCTGTTTCCTCCATTATTGATTGCTGGTAGATATGTCACGTGACCTGTTCATTATCATGTGACCAGCTTGGCAGGAAATTATGACGTCAGATGATGCATTCTCTGAATTCGCTAGCTGTTGAGAGGGATATCTTCTAATTTCTCCTCGTCAACCTACCCTAGGTCCTACACAAAGTGTTACTCAACCCGTTGAGTAGTCAAATTTATTATTGCTTCTGCTCAGGAGAAAGAATGCTGCATACAAGACACACAGGATTGTCACCCATGTCTTTCTCTCAACATCAAGCATATGCAAAGTTCATCAAAAACTGGTCATAAAAAGTCCCCAACTGTCTCGTTTTAGTCCTGGAGAGGCCATGATATGTAAGGAACACAATGTATAAACTTCAAAGTAAAATAAGGTTCAAAATCACAGATATAATTCAAATTTTCTTCAAACTTTGAGAGCACTTCAAAAACATGTCTGCACAACACACAAGATGCCGTGACATCAAGTTGTCTAGACAGGAAGGAAGTATAATGCCCCAAACAGTGAATACACACTACCCCCCCGGTCCTGCCAGTGGTAACACAGGACTGTTTTTTTTCTGTTGTTTGAACGGTTTCTGAGTTGTAGTCCGAACAAGATTTTAAAAGTTTAAGTCACTACAGCAAAGTCAAAGGTTAAATCCAGGTCACACTATGACATTGCATACTTACACCCCAACCAATGTCCGTACCAAGTATTATCTTTGCACACCTTCCTGTTTCTAAGATACAGCCTGTACGAGATTTTTCCCGCCTGCCAAGTCAGACACCAAGGATGTAAACAATAAACTGCCTCTGGTGTCAGAAATAAGATGCAAAATGTGTGGTTGCATAACAACTTCTAATTTAGGTCTCTTACCCTTCCTCTGTTAAATAATGTAGAACCAAAATCAATAGATTCTTTTTTCTTGCTTCTGTCCTCTGTTCATCCTGAGAAGTAAGAAAAAGTATTAATCAAAATATATTAGCAAGAATTGTGATGAAGTAAAATTAATCAGAAACCATGTCTGACTTTCAACCACAGTTAAACCCAGTTGAATCTCAAGGGATCTAAACAATACTTCTAATCTATCTCTTACCATTTCATTAATACTCACAATGTCTGAAAATATTGCAAAGAGTCATAAAAATCAGCTTCAAATAAAAGTTTTTTGAAAATTTTAGGTAAGAGGTGCCAGCAGCCAATGTATCCTTCATCAATGCATGTGCATTCTGAAAGTTTAAATACACATCCTGTGAAAATTTAGTAAGGATAGGTCCAGAATAGCGGAAGTGAGAGAACATGGATTTTGAACTGACTGATGGGCAGATGGGACAGATGTCGCTGACTATCTTTGATGGGGATAAAAATACTAATCAAAAACTTTTCCCCAAAAAGAAAATTTTTAAAAGTTGGAAACATTGTCCCCACCAATTTTGAGAACTCTGTTAATTCAAATGTAAATATGAAATCCCCCGTAACCAGATATTTGCAATTTTCTAATATTTTAAATAACTACCAAAATTGTGCGCGGAAGTGCCCTTGTTCACAGTACTACCCACCCAAAAATATGTGGGGGGAAAAAATGCAACAAAATGCAGAGTCCAGAATGATTAAGGAATTTTATGCATATTTTACTCAAGTTTCATCTGCACGGAATGTGTATAATTTTAATCAAACTGCAAAAACATATATAGCCACACAATAAAAATAAGAAGTTTCCACATTGAGAAGTTTCAAGGGGTTTGACTGGCTGAGATGTGGCTGGTACAATGCATTTGATTGGTTGTTCTTGTATGGAGATCATGTACCGAGTATTAAATGAAGACAATATTTTGTAATTTGTGAGGTATGTTGTTTGCTGAAAACCTATCTTACGTATCGCCCACACTCCCATATCCCCCATGCTCCCATATCACCCATGCTAATATTTTAGCCCATACCCAACTTTTCCTGTCTTACAAGCAAAGAGCCCATGGGCATTACCACAGACAATATCGTTAGTTGTTCATTCATGTACCTTTGCTATTCGGAATGTTTCCAATACCAATACAGAGTTAAATGTGAACAAAAATCAAATCATTTAATGTCAATTTCACCATGTAAGCAGATATGAACCCAAGTGCATGGTATATTTTATATGAACAAGTGTCTTCTCAGATAAAAATTATCAGAACTGTGCATATGCCTTTCATATGATAAAAAGCATAACTGTGTGGCTAAAGTAGTTTTAAAAATATGAGCACAAGATGAATATCTGTTGGCACTCTCCATCTTGCTGGAATTTGGGTGAAAAATGTTTTATGTGATTTTTGTTTGTAAGCTAGAAATATATTAAATTGTTATTTTGTTAATTTTAATTTGAAGAAAATACTTATTGCTAACTTTGTCACATTCCATAATTTTAACTACATTCTTTTCTCTTATTTTATTTTATTCTGTTTGGTGTGCACTATGATTTTAAAATTATTTCATTTAATCTTACTGGTATAGTACCGTCCCCGGGCTCTGTTGCGCCCATGTCTTCACAAACACCCCTCTCAAATCTTACATTATCGCCCCAAGTTGCATATTTTTACATAAAATCTATCGTATATCTGGCAGATGACCTAAATAAAATTAGATAAAGGATTGCAAGCTCCCTACCCATATTTTAGTGTGTATTTCTTTTTTTTTGTGGCCATATTGAAGCTGTTTACAACCTGGTCTATTATACAACTTACTATTTCCTCTTGTGATGTGTTTCACCAAAAGTTTTGTAACTGTTCTTTTTTAAGGTCTTTCTTTTATTGATCAACAAATATGCCTAGACATAAATCTTATTCTGTGAAATATAAACTGGATGTTAAACAGAAAAACAGAAAAAAATAGAGAATCTATAAAAAAAGACAGCTGGAGAGTATGGTGTTGATAGAAAGGGAGTAAGAGAATGGTAAAGACAGGAGCAAGAATTATTAGAAAATTCTAGAGGATCAGCTGCCATAAAACTAAGGATATCACATGGGAGTGCACTGATAAGTAATGAGATTGCATTTGGTGTTTGGATATCTTTTTTGCTGAAAGGGAAAGTGAGATTCTAGTAAGTATCTCAGATTTAAAGGAGAAAACCTTAGAAATAGCAAGGGACCTGAATCAGAAGCAACCTAATCCTAGGATTCAGGCATTTAAGGCAAGTGATGGGTGGCTACGTTTGTGGAAAAGATGAAACAGGATAGCACTTTTGAGAGGAACCAATGAATCTCAGAAAGTTCTTGAGGATTATGGAGAATTGATAAAATTATTTTCCATTGAGATAAACAAGAAACGACAGGAGCACCAATACACCATGTTCAATATTGGCAACATGGATCAAACCATGTGTAGATTTGACATGGCAATGGCATCCACGAATGACAGTATATTGGTACTAAATCGGTTAGGATTTCTACATCTGGAGGGGCCAAAAGAGGCTTTACTGTTGCACTTTGTGCTCTGGCCTCGGGTATTAAAAAGCCTGCTTACATTTGCCTGAAGGAGCAACATGGGATCATTCCACCCAGAGTATTAAAGGCACTGAGGATTCCTGATAATGTCAAAGTTACTGCCTCTTCCAATGGATAGATGACTGGACCTATAACCGCACCTGGGTGAACAGAATATGGGGCCTAAATATCGATGATGTGAGGCACTTACTTATCTTGGACTGAGCATGTCTCCATACAATACAACAGACTATTGACCAGCTTCATGAGCGTGATACTGATGTCCTGTTTGTTCCAGGTAAATATCCATTAGATCATTTAAAAGCTGTAATATCAGCACTGCACTTGATGAAAGTGAAGATGATAATTTAATTGATCAAATGGCTCAGACAATGACATAGACTTTGATTGCTTTACTGAATCTGATATTGACTTAAATTAAATCATCATAGCTTAAAACGAATGGTTTTCATTAAGATAAAATGAAATAACTGTGTTTCTGATGATCAGTTTAATTCACTAAGCTGTTTTGTTGTTTTTTTGTCAGTTGTTCCAAGATTTTTTTTCTACTCTGATGGAGACAGTAACATAGATTTTTTATGACTTTATTAAATCTTATAACAACTCAAGTAAAAATAATCTCGGTATAAAATGCGTGTTTTAGTTAAGAGGGAATGTAATAACTGTGTTACTGATGACCAGTTATTCTTTGTTTGTTGTCAGTTATCATTTAATAAAAAGCTAAACAAATTTTCGTGAAACCTGTAGTTTCTATCTGGGCTTCCTGGAGCATCTGCAATACCTGCAAAATCTGATCACAGGACTTGTGTATACTTGAAAGTGGATACAAAGTTTGATGCAAAAAACTTGGCTTATTTTATTTTAAAATATGAGTTTGATGGTTACAAAACATGCTTTACATGCCACTGTGGCCTAGCGGGTAACACACTTGTCTAGGAACTCAGAGGACGTGGGTTCAATCCCAGGTACAGGCAGATACATAGTGGCTCGGATGACCACTTAAAATGGCGGTCCTCTGTCATTGGGTCCTATCTCCAGTGGGAGGTTAAAGAACCTCAAGGACGTTGAGAAATGGTCATCCTTGAGCCTCTATCTTCAAGTTAGGGGAATGTCAGTTACTTGTGAGTTGGGGCTGTACCTGTACATTCGGATTGGTTAAATAGCGCTTTGAGTCCTGCAGTATATGGAGATATTGCGCTGAGTATAAATACATAATAATAATAAAATAAAAATAATAATAATTTACATTTACCGGAAATTACCGGTAATATTTTAAGGGAAGCTAGGGACACATTGTCATCATTACCCATCCCCGACTTTTGCATCTACGGTGATGAATCGCCCATGGGTGTTACAGAGCACGGCAGTGTCACAAATTCGCAGTCGCCAACTCGCCCACGGCGACTTTATTGGACGAAGGTCGAGTAGAAACGCTTTTATTGTCGCCCCGCTGGCGAATTTAAAATGAAGTGAACTCGGCCAGTCCACGTTTTCTAACATATTTCTTGGATCTACGACTCCGCCATTTTATAAACAAAGCACACTCACGGTATTTCTATTCATGTACCTGATTAGTTTAAAATCGAGGTGTGTCGTGACGACAGCCAGTAAAAAGCTAACATACATCTAGTAAGAGATCGATGTGATTTCTTTTCTGGCATTTCATTGGTTAAAATAATAAAATCGTGTTTTGAATGTAAAGAAACGAAAGTCTTTTTATTTTATATTTCTTCCGTGACTAGTGTTTTGAATGCAAATATCAGACATACAAGGAATCGCGTTTTGAATGTAAGGACACGGAAGTCCTTTTAGTTTAAAAATCTTCCGTAGCCCAGTGTTTTGAATGCATGGAAGGTGCTTTTTTTATTCATTTATTTTTGGTTACTTGTACAATGTTCATTTAGTATTGGTAACGAATACATTCAGACACAGTGCAAGACACATTACAAAAATATATTAAAAATTGGTGACATAGATAGGGATGTTTTTTTTTTTCATTTATTATTGGTAACTTATATTTTACCGCGCAATACTTTATAAATTTTTTTTCAACATTGGTGACATAGATATGGATGGTTTTTTTTTCTCTCTCTCTCTTGTTTTTTTTTTAAATTATTGGTAACTTATATATTTACCATGCAATAAATTATAAATTATTTTTAAACATTGATGACATATAGATGGGATGTTTTTTTTTGTTTTTCATTTATTATTGGTAACTTACCTGTATATATTTTACCATGCAATACATTATAAATTATTTTTAAACATTGGTGACACAGATGGGGATATTTTTTATTTATTTATTATTGGTAACTAGAGTTACGATTGAAAGTAAATATGAAAACTGGGTCTTGAAAACTGTAAAATTTTCTGTAGATGTACCAACAGATGACTCCCACCTAAGTGAGTTTATATTCACACATAGTTTATTATTCAGAAATATGATACCATAATCCAGTCCATTTTAGATTATTCTTAATCCTTGATTCTAGTTGAGTTTTTGCATCAAAAGTCACTCAAATCATATCTAGTCAAGTAGTCATCCATGATACTCTCAACAAGGTAGCCTAAAATATGTAGATGTAAAGGCATTTGAAGTATTTTCAAAAAAAGAAGGACCGCTTAATATTTGTAAGGGCCACTTAAGTCTCAAAGTTACTGGTCCTGCTGGCCACCATTATTTTCGCACGAGTCTGTGAGCCTGGCACGGTACCGGTATACATTTATACCCTGTCTGTATATAACTTTGATTTAACGCAAATGGCCCTGTGTGCATGTGATGTGGTTATTTATTATTTGGGAGCAAGTTTGGGTGGAAGTTGTAATTTTTGACTAAATATGGCTGCACACATGCTTGCTGTATTGTCCGTGTGTTGGGAATGTATTTGACTGTTCATGTGCAAGTTTGCATAATAGCCGGTCTGTACTGTTTGAATTTTACATATGTGTTCATGTTCTACAATTGTTAATAAACTTGTTGATGAATTTCACTATTGTATTTTCTATAACTGTTGTTACTATAATACTTATAATTTCACTGAGAATATATAGCTCAGAAGCTTCCAGTTGTGTGATTAACAAGTTTGAGATGTTAATCACTTGACTTTCATCATGGAGGTCACAGGTTCAAATCCAGAGTGCACTTTTTCCTGCATTTGACTTTAGTTCTCCCAAGTAAATCCAAAACTTGAATTTTCACCTTTGGGAAACTTTCGTGGTATGTTGCTTAAACTTGCAAATTTAATAAGTAAATTAAATTTTTATAAGTTAATACCCTATCCAATGGACAATAGCTTATCCGGTCGGCGCAGACCGGCCCGCCAAACGTCAGAAAAAGACGTCCTGTGTTTCCACCGGCAGGTCGGTCCGTAGTACTAGTGCACTCGCCAGGTAGCATGTCGTGCTTCCTTCCTGTCTAGACAGAGTGACGTCATGGCATCTTTTTCGTTTGGCGCGAACTAGTGCACACACTTTTCATTTCTCCCAGTATTTTGTGGATTTTGTGTGTTTTACTGAAGGACTCCATCTTTTTTTAATATCATTGGATTGCTACATATATATAGACTGTTCTGTCATCTCCGGGGCAAAAAAGGGGAAGCTGGTACTGAAACTGGTAGCCTACAAAATCGAAGATCTGCTTGGGTTCCAGTTCCGACTTTTCCAAATTCACCAGCCAACCAAGATTTTGGCATATTTTCACAAGATCCTGAGTGTGCTGGAGACAAGCCTGGTGGGATTTGGCCCTCACCAACCAGTCGTCTAGGTACTGGTGGATCCTTATACCCTGGTGTATGGCCATCAATTTCACCTACTTGGCTACCACAGTGAACTCCAAGGGCGCTGTGGACAGACCAAAGGGCAGAGCCTTGAACTGGTATGTCCGACCCTCTACATGAAATCTCAGATATTTCCTGGACTGTTCCTGTATTGGTATATGGAAGTAGGCATCCTTGAAATCTATGGAAGTAACCCACTCCCCTTGTTGGAGGGATGTCCTGATGGTTTCCGGTGTCTCCATTTTGAATTTCTCCGTCTTGAGGAAAAGACTCAGCTTGCTCAGATCTAAAATAGGTCTCCACCTGTTGTTGGGCTTTGGGACTAGAAATAGTCGGTTGAAAAACCCCAGAGATGTTTGATTGTTGACCAGCTCTACGGCGTTTTTGTCTATAAGCTGATGTAATGCCTCTAACAGGTAGCTGTTCCTGTGGGGATTGACATAGCAGCTTACGACTGTGGGAGACCTTGTGAGATTGGGCCGGATCCGAAAGGGGAGGGTGTAACCCTCTTTCAAAATTTGAATTACTTTCGGACCGGCACCCAGATCCAGCCAAGTTTTCAAAAAGTTTGAAGTCTGGCCCCTACAGGTAGATTTGAGGCAACACTTGGGACATTTGGTGCATTTGGAACACAAGACAATTGAGTGACACAAGAAACACCTTTGACATACTTTAATTTGAGACGTTTAGAGACTGACAGTCTGCTGGCCCGGGACTTAACTCTCTCTTTTGGGAGTGCCCGGACGCAGAAGGTACAACATTGACAACATTTAAGTTTACAGGCTGTTTGGAAAAAGTGTCTATTGTCTGTTCTTTGCAAATACTCCCGGTCAGCAGACGAGCCTGAGAAAGGGTTAAACAGTAACTGTCATTTAAACGTCCGCTGACCCTTGGCAGAACGTGATGAAAAGTTAAAATTCTTGCCTCTGCTTCTTTCCTTTGTTGTCATAGTGTGCGATCTCTTCCTCCGCCCGTTTGATGACCGCATCCGGAAATAACGTTGAGATGTGCAGGGGAGCTGTCCTAAGAGCTGCCAACGTATCCAGCTTGATGCCATTCTTCACATGGTTTAAGTAGGCATCACGGCGGGCTAGAGTAAGATTTCCCATGGTTATGAAAACAAAATCCGTCAGATGCTCCATCGCCTTCGCTGCTGCCTGGGTAATACTGGAGTTGAACTCCATAAGGAACTGAAGTTCTTCTGTAGCTTCAGCAGACTTAGTCGAGCCCTTGCATTTACTGTCACTACGAATTGTCCGGAGCTGTGCTTGCATGTCCTTCTGCACTTTGAATAAACAGCGATTGAAACTTGCAGATTGGTTGCAAACCACTGAAGCTTCCCTGGCAGTTCTCTCCCATCTCCTGAGAGTATCTTGCGATATTCTGCGTGAGGCTGGTGGGGTAGAGGCTAAGGCTGCTTTCCTAGAAATCCTGCCAAAACTACTGTTCAGCTTACAGTGGCCTGTGTACCAAGAAGAGACCTTTGTCGGAACAGCTTGTTGGTCGGAGTAAAGTCCATACCACTTTGCCTGCGATCGAGGTGTCTTTAAAAAGTGGTCCATAGGCAAGCTACCAGCTTCTGCAGTTCTTGATGGGTAGCCTTCTACCAAGGTGATGTTTAGTCGGTTCAATTTCTTGCAAAGCCACTCCTCAGTGGGCAGACCTTACAGAGACCTTGCTTGGAGCCGGAGTCTTAGGTCCAGCAAAAGGGTTGTGTTCAGAGGGGTTGGAGCTGTCTACATCCGGTACATGAGACCAACCCATGAAGGGCCGGATGCCCCTCATTGTCTCCCTATAAGTCTGCTCCTCTGAGGTTGGTAGATCATGCTCAGTAAGTTCTTGCTCATCCGACAACTCTCCCTCTTCCACAAACAGTTCAACAGGAGGTCTATCTGAGAGGTCGGTGTCTGCCTCCGACTCAAGACTGGAAATACTGTCCTTTCTTGAAGACTTCCGCAGTGAAGGCGATTCAGAGCCGGTAGCAACAGAATGCTGAGGTCGGTCGGTGGAAGGTCGGTTGGAGAGAGGAGGGTCAGTAGGTGAAGTACTGGCAGTCTGAACAGGCTGGCTGGAGGGTCGGTGAGAGTCAGTGTGAGGCTTGCCGGTCGACTTGCTCTTAACAGTAGCAGTGTCTGGACCAGTGCGCCCTGTTGAAGATTTTGGTCGGATCTGATCCAACTTAAGCTTGCCGGTCGACTTCTGCTTTGCAGCAGTAGTCTGGACCAGTGCGCTTTACAGCAGAGGAAGATGTAGAACTGTCTGAAATCAGCTTACCGGCCGACGGCTGCTGAGCAGCACTAATGTCTGGGCCAGTGCGCTTAGGTGATGAATCTTCTAGATTTCTGTGAGTCGGTTGGAAAAACGGCTCAGTGTCTCTGGACACGTTGACAGGAGGTGAATGAGAAGGGGTAACTCTAACCTCTGATGAAAAAGTCGGCTGCAGAGACTTTGATAACAATAAGGCTTCCAGCCTGTTGAAGCGTTCAGACCATTTCTGGTCGAGTTTTGAAAATCTATCTGCAGCAGTTGAAGTAGAAGCTTTGTCCTTTTTAGCTTTAACAGGGGCTTTGTCCTTCTTTGTTTTCTTTTCAGGGGGCACTGGAGATTTCTCAGAGCTAGCAGCACCCACAACCCCAATAACAGACACAGTACTAGGGTCCACTAGGGAACTATCCTCCGTGGGGTTTGGGTGGTCAAGACAATTAGCTTCCCTCTTTTCTTTTTTAAGTTTATAGGATGGAGTTGAAATTTGTGCCCGCTGCTCAGGGGTAAGTAAATTACAAAACTCACAATCCACTGTGTCCTTGTCTGCAATGCAGGGTTCCTTCCCCTTTCCTTTTTCACGACAGCGTGCACAAAAGGCGTGCCCATCAAAGCTGGCCATTGCATGGCCGCAGCTTCCCCTTTTTTGCCCCGGAGATGAGATAACAGTCTATATATATGTAGCAATCCAATGATATTAAAAAAAGACGGGAGTCCTTCAGTAAAACACACAAAATCCACAAAAAACTGACTGAGAAATAAAAAGTGTGTGCACTAGTTCGCGCCAAATGAAAAAGATGCCATGACGTCACTCTGACTAGACAGGAAGGAAGTACGACACGCCGCCTGGCGAGTGCACTAGTACTACGGACCGACCTGCCGGTGGAAACACAGGACGTCCTTTTCTGACGTTTGGCGGGCCGGTCTGCGCCGACCGGATAAGCTATTGTCCATTGGATAGGATGTATTAACGCAATAAAATTATAGTGTTGATATTTTTGGGTTCAGAAATAACTTCTGTTCATGAAACTTCCTAAAATACTGTTACATCTATATATTTTTCTTCTTCTGGTCTTCAGTTATAAAATCTTGGTTGTGTTGGGTCAAGGGTCATATATGACAGTTAGTTCTGTCACCTGGAAGGTCAAATCTGATGGTAGTTAGAGCAATTGAACTTGGAAGCTAAAACATAAGAATTTAAAGCGGTGACCTTTCAAAATGGAATCATGTGACCTTTTAAGATCAAGGAAGATACAGATAAGAGTTAAGCTTGTTGACCTTTCAATGTCAAAGATCACTCTAAATTGAGACTTGTGTCGACTGATAGGCTTAGGTATCAAAGTCAATGACCTTCAGCGGCCATGGGTTGCACTAAAGCTGAACTTAATATTTTAATTGGGATGACCGTTATTCAGACTTAATCATGATGGTTATTGTTAGAAGTTTTTCACTTCAATTGTGTTATAGCTGCAAATATCTCATCTTGCTCGCATTTTCCTACTTTATTCTTGGCCATGCTATAGGATCATTAACACTTGATGTTCACATTCACGCTACTACTTCCTGTGAAGACTGGGTTTTAACTGAAATAACCTTGGAGCTTATGTCAGAAGTTATGTCCACTATGGGTGCTAGAGATTGGACTCAGTGGATTCTATGTGGGTTTAGTATGCACCTGAAGTCTCCATCTCCATAACTAAAATGACTGTATCTCTGGAAGTACTTTCAGAATTTTTATCTAATAAAAACACCCAAAAATGTAATATTTTGCCTTTGAAATTGTATAAATATTATATTTGTATCTAAAATGAAACAGGTACATAAACCGATTTTCAACCAAGCTCTAGTACAATGGGAGGGTATCAGCAGGTAAATAAATTATTTTAAAAATTATTTTAACCACATATACTCAATATCATTACAAAGGCATACTTAAAGAAGGTTTGTGCTCAACTTTATTGCATTAAAATCCATCCACAATTCGGAAAAGATTAATTTAAATTTTAAACTTTACATACCCGGTATTTTTTTTACTACTTCTTGTCCCTCTGCTGTGTATAACGATTTTTAGGATTTGTTTTCCAATAAACAACCAACTAAACTTTCTCAAATAAAAGGCAACACAACCTATGTTAATTTGCCTTTAAATTGGTATAAATATCATATTGCCAGCTCCAGTAAAACAACAACATAAAAATAGCATCAGAGATGCCGGTACCCCACAGCCTGGGGAAATAGTTTTCAACACCATGACATATAGAAGTAGTGAAACTGTACAAAGACCGGAATACTTTCAGCGCAGTGTCACTCGAAAAATTGACTTAATATCTCAAGAAATTGAGATAAGTATCTCAAGAAATTGAGATAATATCTCAAGAAATTGAGATAACTATCTCAAGAAATTGACTTAGTATCTCAAGAAATTGAGATAATATCTCAAGAAATTGAGATAATATCTCAAGAAATTGACTTAATATCTCAAGAAATTGACTTAATATCAAGAAATTGAGATAAGTATCTCAAAATATTGACTTACTATCTCAAGAAATTGAGATAATATGTCAAAAAATTGACTTAATATCTCAAGAAATTGCGATAACTATCTCAAGAAACTGACTTGAAAAAAAAAATTTTTGCTTGGCCCTAATACTCTTCCGTAAGTTGCAGTAATCCATACATCTTTGTCATAAGAGAAAGATACTCATCTTTTACAGGATGATGAAGAATATTTAAAGCAAAAACTAAACTGCAAAATTATACTTCAGGGAACAAAAACATCCTCAAGAGGAGTTGCTGTTATTTTACACAATAATTTTGAATACCAAGTCAAAAATATCAGTAAATAATATAATGATGGAAATATGCTTGTGATTAATTTACAGCTTTCAGAAATCTCTCTTCGAATAATTAATATTTATGGACCGAATGAAGATAATCCTAATTTTTCCTTAAAAGTTAATGAATTCATTGAAGATTCAAATGAAACACGTTCTAATTTGTGGAGATTTTAATTTAACTCTAAATCCATCTCTTGATTGTTATAACTACATTAACATCATTAATCCTCAATCACGATCTACAGTTTTGAATGCTATGTCCTCCCACCAATTAACAGATGAATTTCGATACTTTCACCCTGGTCACTATGGCAAGGTCAAAGGTCAAACTAGATTGGGCCAACTCGGCGCCAACATATCCCCAGACAGGTCATCACTCACGCCACAGGTTTTGATTGGGAATTTTTTAAAGCATAATTACCCATTATTATATGAACTTCAGCACATCAATCTACTCTGTTTGTATCTTCCCAAGAAGATGGTGTATCCCCAGACGCCGAATACATAACTCAAATTATATTTTCAATCTTCCTGCAATGATAACTCTAAACCTATTTTCAAAGTATTTATTAATAAATGATTGATGATTGAATGTCCATTCTAAAATAATAATCCCAAAAGAGCATATCTCTTTCTATATTTGTTGACAAATAAAATATTATTTTTAACTCAACATCATACTTTTCAATCTTCCTGCAATGATAACTCTTAACCTAATTTCAAAGTATTTAAATGATTGATGATTGAATGTCCATTCTAAAATTCATAATCCCAAAAGCGCATATCTGTTTCTATATTTGTTCACAAATAAAATATTATTTAAAAAAAAATTATTTATATTATTATTTTATTATATTATTTATAGAATTTGTAAATTGTTTTCAGTTATTCATTTCCTCTATTCCTATATATGTGGTCCATATATATGCAACCTAAATATGTGACACAATCTCAGTTCTGACTCCCCTTTGTGTTATATGATGAAGCCCACCACCTCCTACCCCACCCCTCTCCCCTTCTCCACACCTCTCTCACTATTACACAAGATCTGCAACCCCATTGAGTTCTTTGTTTCTCATTTGATATCACTAAATACCTTTGTTTATTTAGTGTCACTCAATATAGCTGGAGGTCCCAGAGGTGGGTGGGGGATGTGGGTTGGGACTACAGCATAAATGGTAAACAAACAATCTGATATATATCAAAGGGGTAATCAAATACAAAAAGAATTGAGAATTTTAAGTATGTGATTATCAACTGAAATGAGTTCATAACTGTAGGAGCTGTGTCAAAATTAACTGAGGCAAGTTGAATAAAACTGGGCTAGTTGAGGGTTAAAAATCCCCTAGTTTTACTACATAAGGATATACTTTTATTAATATTGGGACTTAAAGCTCGCCAGAAAATAACAGTGTCCATTTTGCCTACTTGAATATGTTTAACCAGTTTCATTTTAAAGAGTTAAAAACTCAGCAAGCAGAGGTACAACACACAAAAATAAGTTCTTAAAAGACTAAGATAGCCATAACATCATTAATATTCAAAATTTAAAGAGACAGGCACTTCCTTTTAAAAATTCAAAGATTTCAGCTCTATGACCCACATAGTTTGACAGTTACAGGGCTTTAAAGTGGCATAATGTCCATAAATTGGGTTTCTGTGGGCATTTTACAATTGTTAAAGAGACCTTAGCAATTAAACTACAGATCTGAAACTTTTTGGGGGACATACATAACAAACAAAAATTAGATATAATACAGTTTAAGACTTGTCACACTAAGCATTTCCAAATTACAGGGCAAAATACAGTAGAAAATGTCAAAAAAGGTCACTTGGATGAGTGTCTATGGTCGTCATACACAGGTTCAATGTCTACTACAGGCCTTGATGTTCGGTACATGGAAAAAGAAGACGCTTAGTAATGTATTCCTAGTTGAGATTTCAGCCCTGTCAGTCACATAGTTTAACAGTCACAGGGCTGAAAAGTGGCAAAAAGTCCAAATATTGGGTCTCTGTGGGCCTTTTAGAGACCTCAATGTGACCTTCAAATTGAAGCTTCAGACTTAAAATCTTTCACAATCAGAGATTATACATAGAATGTATATCTAATATAGTTTGAAACTTCTCAGACTTACCATTCCAAGTTACAAGGCAAAATATGTAAAAAATGTCTAAAAAGGGTCACTCGGGTGAGTATCTATGGTCGTCATACACAGGTTAAATATCTACTAAAGGCCTTGATGTTCAGCACATGTAAAAAGAACATAATAATATATTCCCAGATGAGATTTCAGCTCTATCAGTCACATAGTTCAACAGTCACAGGGCTTAAAAGTGGCAAAAAGTCCAAATATTGGGTCTCTGTGGGCCTTTTAGAGACCTCAATGTGAACTTTAAATCAAAGCTTCAGATTTAAAATCTTTCACAATCAAAGGTTACACATAGAATGTATATCTAATACAGTTTGAAACTTCTCAAGACTTACCATTTCCAAGTTACAGGGAAAAATATGTGAAAAATGTCTAAAAAGGGTCACTCGGGTGGGTGTTATGGTCCTCACACACAGGTTAAATGTCTACTTAAAGCCTTTATTTCTGGCACATGTAAAAATGACATAATGATATATTCCCAGGTGAGATTTCAGCTCTATCAGTAACATAGTTTAACAGTCACAGGGCTTAAAAGTGGCAAAAAGGCAAAATATTGGGTCTCTGTGGGCCTTTTAGAGACCTCAATGTGACCTTCAAATCAAAGCTTCAGACTAAAAATCTTTCACATTCAAAGGTTACACATAGAATGTATATCTAATACAGTTTGAAACTTCTCAGACTTACCATTTCCAAGTTACAGGGAAAAATATGTGAAAAATGTCTTATAAGGGTCACTCGGGTGGGTGTTTATGGTCCTCACACACAGGTTAAATGTCTATTAAAGGCCTAAATTTTGGGGCAGATATAAGAAAACACATAGATATATTCTCAGATGATATTTAACTTAGATGAGAGACATAGTTTGAAAGCTACAGTGCTCGAAAGTGGCAAAAAGTGCATAAATTGGGTCTCTGTGGGCACTTTTGAGACCTTAAGTCGACCCCTTTGGGTAAACCTACAGCCCTAAAATTTTCTACAGACAAGGATTACATATCAAAGTTATACCTGGTGCAGTTTGAGACTCATCAGAGTTACCACTTCCAAATTATAGGGCAAAATATGTGAAAAATATAGCAAAAAATCCCTAAGTGGGGGTCTTTATGGGCCTCAAACACAATTTTCTCCTCAACTTAAAGTCGTGATTTTCGGCACATGTACTAAGAACATATTAATGTGTTCTCAGGTGAAATTTCAGCCAGCTGAGCATCATAGTTTGTGACCTAGAGGGCTCTTAGTGGCCAAAAGTGCAATTTCTGACCTTAAGGTGGCCATAAGTTCTCTTTTATTGGGAGTTTAAGGTCACCTTAAAATAGGGATCTTCCTTTGGACACCCTTAACATGTGTACCAAGTTTGAAAAAAAAATATTAATTTGTTTTTGAGTTATCGCGTCCACAAGGAAATTTCTACGGCGGCGGCGGCGGCGGCGGCGCGACGGACCTGAATCCAATATATCCCCGACTTTCGTCTGGGGATATAATTAAGGTCACACCATGACGTTGCACACCTACACAACCCCTAACCAATGTCCCTACCAAGTATCAATTTCCTACACTTTACGGTTGCCAAGATATAGCCCAGACAAGATTTTATAGGCCAAGGTCACTACGGCAAGGTCAAAGGTCAAATCAAGGTCAGACCATGACGATGCACACCTACACCCCCTAACCAATTTCCCTACCAAGTATCAACTTCCTACACCTTACAGTTTCTGAGATACAGGCCGGACAAACTTTTCCCGCTGACCACCCGCCCGCCCATCCGGACACCATGTGTGAAAACAATACCCCGACAGCCCTTAAAGGCTGTGGGGTAAAATGATTACAAAGTATTGCTCATTTACATGTTTACTTTATTTTTTCTTATTTGTTACTGCTTTACAGGAGTGATGTGTAGGCATAATTAGGCCCGGCAAAGACTTTTGTGTTATTGTTTAATCATTATGATTACATTTTTGATGGAAAAGATATGGAATAAAATAAAATAGCATCAGAGATGCCCGTACCCCACAGCCCAGGGAAATATTTTTAACACCATGAGATATAGAAGTACTGTATCAGTACAAAGTACAGGATACTTTCAGAGCACTGTCAGTTATATAAAGGTCCAAACAATGTTTAAATAGAGAAAATAATGTCTACGAGAAAGATAATGCATGTAAAGATGAAGTATTAAAACAAGACAATTCAATAACAAGATGACAGCAAAAATCAGTAAACTAAACATTACGACACTCTTTATCTACATCTGGCATGGCCGAATTATGGTTTAGATGTTTTGAATATTACCATGCATACAGAAGTGATAATACATTCAATGAATGCTTATGTGTGGTGTTGGAGCAAAATCTGTGGCTCACTTGATGAAATTCCATCTGTTACAATGGGAAGTTGTAAAAGTAAAATTCTTAATGAATTCTAATATGACTTTAACAGTGCTTAATCTGCATCAAAAGACAGACCCAAAGGTGCAACAAGATTTTAAAGGTCAAGGTCACTAAAACAAGGTCAAATCAAGGTCACACCAAGATGCTGCACACCTACAACCCCTAACCAATGTCCCTGCCAAGCATCAACTTCGTACACCTTACAGTTTCCGAGATATAGCCCGGACAATATTTTATAGGCCAAGGTCACTACGGCAAGGTCAAAGGTCAAATCAAGGTCACACCATGACATTGCACACCTACACATTCTAACCAATATGTCCCTATCAAGTATCAACTTCCTACACCTTACGGTTTCTGAGATACAGCCCGGACAAACTTTTTCCCGCCGCCCGCCCGCCCATCCAGACACCATGGGTGAAAACAATACCCCGACAGCCCTTAAGGGCTGCGGGGTAAAAACCTGTAACACAAAAGTTGCTTAGATATGGAACTAGAAATAGGACGCCCTGTTGATAGTAGGTGCGAATAGAAACAGGATAGCATAGAAGAACACACATTATCATGTGTAATGTCCACCCCATGAACCTTTTGCAAAAATTGTACAGTAGTCTTACAAGACCCTGTTTCATTTGTAAAATATATCAATGATGCTTAAATATTTAGTGTAGATGTAAATTATTTCAGCTTCATGCCTTTTTGCATTGGTTGGGTCGAAAATTTTGACGAAATCACTCTATCTTGCACGGTTAAGAAGATAGAAGCAAATTCCTGTTTTTCTATTTTTGGCAAAAATTTGAAAATTCAAAATGGCCGCCATTTTTGGGAAAAGGAAAATTTTTGAAAATTGCAAAGAGTACATTTCTTAGATACCCTGTGGGTTGAAAATTTCGACAAAATCGCTCTATCTCGCACGGTTAAGGAGATAGAAGCAAATTCGTGTTTTGCCATTTTTGGCAAAAATTCGAAAATTCAAAATGGCCACCATTTTTGGGGAGGGGAAAATTTTTTGAAAATTGCAAAGAGTACATTCCTTACATACCCTGTGGGTATGGTTAAGGAGATAGAAGCAAATTCGTGTTTTGCCATTTTTGGCAAAAATTCAAAAATTCAAAATGGCCGCCATTTTTGAGGAGCGGAACATTTTTTGAAAATTGCAAAGAGTACATTCCTTAGATACCCTGTGGGTTGAAAATTTCGACGAAATCGCTCTATCTCGCACGGTTAAGGAGATAGAAGCAAATTCGTGTTTTGCCATTTTTGGCAAAAATTCGAAAGAGTACAATGCTCAGATACCCTGTGGGTCGAAAATTTTGACGAAATCGCTCTATCTCGCACGGTTAAGGAGATAGAAGCAAATTTGTGTTTTGCCATTTTTGGCAAAAATTTGAAAATTCAAAATGGCCGCCATTTTTGGGGAGGGGAAATTTTTTGAAAATTGCAAGAGTACATTTCTTAGATACCCTGTGGGTTGAAAATTTCGACAAAATCGCTCTATCTCGCACGGTTAAGGAGATAGAAGGACATTTGTGTTTTGCCATTTTTGGCAAAAATTCGAAAATTCAAAATGGCCGCCATTTTTGGGGAGGGGAAATTTTTTGAAAATTGCAAAGAGTACATTTCTTAGATACCCTGTGGGTTGAAAATTTCGACAAAATCGCTCTATCTCGCACGGTTAAGGAGATAGAAGCAAATTCGTGTTTTGCCATTTTTGGCAAAAATTCGAAAATTCAAAATGGCCACCATTTTGGGGAGGGGAAAATTTTTTGAAAATTGCAAAGAGTACATTCCTTACATACCCTGTGGGTATGGTTAAGGAGATAGAAGCAAATTCGTGTTTTGCCATTTTTGGCAAAAATTCGAAAATTCAAAATGGCCGCCATTTTTGGGAAGGGGAAATTTTTTGAAAATTGCAAAGAGTACATTTCTTAGATACCCTGTGGGTTGAAAATTTCGACAAAATCGCTCTATCTCGCACGGTTAAGGAGATAGAAGCAAATTTGTGTTTTGCCATTTTTGGCAAAAATTCAAAATGGCCGCCATTTTTGGGGAGGGGAAAATTTTTTGAAAGTTGCAAAGATTACATTCCTTAGATACCCTGTGGGTCGAAAATTTCGACGAAATCGCTCTATCTCGCACGGTTTAGGAGATATGAGCACATTTGCCTTTTTCAGTATTCAAAATAGCCAATTACTCATTTATTTAATTAATTACTCACTCATCTATGAAGCAATTCCCCCCAAAAGCAATCCCATACAAGCTATTAACCCAATGAACCTCCATACCAAATTTCAGAAAGCCAGGCTTAATAGCATTCCTTAAAATGTCTGGAAACCAAAGAGCTACTCAAAAGTAGCAAAGTAGCTATTACTCAGTTAGCTATAGCGCTATCATCACCAAAAGCAATCCCATACAAGCTATTAACCCAATAAACCTGCATGCCAAATTTGGTAAAGATAGGATAAGAACTGTTGCCTAAAATGTCTGGAAACCAAGTGGGACGGCGGACGGCAGACGGTGGAAAAAGCAAAAATAATATGTCCACCCCCCAGTGGGGTGGACATAATAAAATAAAACCTGTAACAGAAAAGTTGCTTAGTCTAAGTTCTGATATTGTTGTTCATTCCTGTATGATGCATAAATTTCTAAGAATAAAAGATTTAAAGTATGTATAAAATAAACAGATATCATAAATTTAAACCAAATACTGAATTTTAAATATAGAAACCATAACAAATAAATGCTCGAAAAAAGTATGGGGTGGGAGATATTTTCAGGTGAGGGTATTATTAACTTCCAATAATCAAAGACAATTCTAAACCACAGTATTATTTATCAGAAATTATTGTCCTTGGTTGAGGGGGGATGATTTCTAGAAAATAAACCCTGGGGGTAATATTTCCAAGAAAATACTTCCGGGGCATGGATTTAACATTACACCAGGTTTGTGAACATACTCCGTGAAAATAATTATGTGTGTATTTTGTATTGTAATGGTGAATGTAAATATACTGCTTCCACTATCTAGACATACAAAAAACGTGCAAAGCCAAATAAATGTATAAAATATTTATGAATTGACTGTATATCACAAGTACTGTGTCTGACTTCCAATCATCTGGGAAAAAAAATCCCTGACTGAGCACGGTGTAAGCGGAAAACTCAGTCAAAAAAATTAACTTTCCATAATCAGTCTTGATTTTCTGTATATCAAAGTACTGAGTTTGTTTTCATAAGTCAGTCTGGAAAACTCAAATCCATGACTGAGCACAATATAAGCGGATAAAACTTTGACGAAATAATAAACATTCAATAACCTAAATGGTATTTCTTTTAAAAGTAAAGTTTTGAAACTGATAAGCATATGTGACCCAAACTGAGCACACAGTATGTGGATAAATACATTTTGTAATAAAACAATGTGTTGTACATAAACCTGTCAAGAGACTTTCCAGTGCTAATAAACTGCATAGTCAAACACTGCATAGTGATTATAAGCATAGAGGAGGTACCCAATAGTAGTTCAGCGGCACAGCCTAACTGAGCCTTAAACAAGAGTAGCACTGAGTGACCTAAACTCAGATAACCAAAGTGATATAAAAACATCAAAACAGCATTTTACGAAAGAACACTTCCCTATAGCTGAAGATATACAGATCCAACTCAACAATGGATCAGCTAAAACAAGTAGAATTTCTGGAAACCCTACTGATAATTCTGGAGCCAGAAGGAGCGGAAAAGGTCGTGGAAGGTTTCCAAAGACTGGATAACAATACGTACACGATAACCTTCACCAACAGAGAGGCACGCAAAAGAGCAATCAATATTTTCGCAAAGCAACTTGAGCATCTGGGACTAGTGCTGTCATGACACTCGCTACTTTCAATAGTAATCGATACTATTGTTTGCTATGTCTATTATGAACAACAATCGGCTGTATTTTCACAAATCTGATTACAAAGATATTACCATATTTATATAATAATGATAGAATATCTTTTAAAACTGAAGGATTATTGAACTTTTTGAAATACATTTTCGGCATTTCGACAACCTAGTCCATACAAATGGAGTCACATGACCTATTAGGAAAGCATTAAACCATTGCTCGACTGTAGTTTCGGAATTACATCTTCATTTTCTTTTCCAAATTTGTAAGTCAATTTATTGACTTAAAGCTTTATTTGTGAAAATATTGTAGTTTTATTAATTTGAGGTGTATATATTATAATATAGCCAATATACATTTTATGTTGTCAGAAATAGACAAATCTTTTAATTTACTGACTATTTTCAAAGGGTCTGTATATTTGACAATGCATTAACAACCAAATTAAAAATATAAATATGACATAGTAAATAGTGTATACAGGTAAGAAAACAATATTATTGTACAAATAATTATATATACATAGGTTTATGATGTCAACTTTTGTCGGTACTCTGTTGGAAAACGTGGGCAATAGTCAATGTTCATTTCAGTGGCGAGTGACTGCACTATCTGGGACTGACAATCCAGGCCAGACAAACAGACATCATGGTGGGGAGACTAACCATAACAGGCTGAAAAATACTAGTAGACCCACCCAAAACACAAGCCACCCAATGGAATCCAGCCCTAGAAGAGACGCATACTAACACAGGTGCAAACAAAGATCCAATATCCACCCCACCAGAAACCACAACACTGTCAAAAGACAGCAACAATGACGCTCCCGTGTAGATTTTGCAAACCGCTTTTAGTTGGATCCAACCGGTGAAATCATGTTGAAACCAATGTTGAAATCTGGTTGAATTCAATGGGTGAAATCTGGTTGAAATACGTGTAGATTTTGCAAACCATTTTTGGTTGGATCCAACCGGTGAAATCATGTTGAAACCAATGTTGAAATCAGGTTGAATTGAATGGGTGAAATTTGGTTGAAATTTGTTTAGATTTTGCAAACTCTTTTTGGTTGAATCCAGTGTATGAAATAGGGTTGAATTCAATGGGTGAAATCAGGTTGTTTACACTGTCTTCTTTATTTGAATCATTGTAGCTTGTGTGTCATAATTATAGCTTTTTAATAATATTACACAATAATAATCCATATACATATTTTACAATTTGGATACAACTTCAAAATAATTAATTCTTTCCAAGATGACATGTTTTCATGAATCATTATATTCAATTTCAATATTCTATTTCTGATGACACTGTAATGACACATAATTTTGTATCAGCTTTCAAATATAATTTCTCAAGATATGTAAATCCATACTTTCCAACTAGATATCCATTTTTATGGTATTAATAGAACCGGTGTTATTCAATGTCTTCAATTGTAATTGTTTTGTGAAATTTTAAAATAAATTTATATTTTTTTCTTTGTAAAAAACAATTGTGACATTTCTTATATCTTCAGTATTTTATCGAATCAGTTTCTTTTAAATGTTTTATTAAGTTGGCTATAATTATACATAACTGTAATTATAAAGAAGCTATAATCATGTAGCAAAGCCACAATGCTCAGTTCAGATGCTTGCAACTCATACAACTTTGTCATATAAACTGGAAAAAAAAAACAAGAATAGCCACATTTGTAGAACTCCACTCATTACTCCCACCTTAATTAGTTGTCAGTTCTGACGACAAAAAACAGACCTAAAGAAGTAAACACCATGCATGCAATTAGTGCTGGGACGAGTCGACTGAACTCAAGTTGTAACTCGATGGGCGATAATTGGGGGTGACATCGATCTGCGCAAGTGAAACTCGAGTTTTTGCAAATGTCAATATTTTCACCATCTAAGGCTGACACTTCACCAAAACAATAGAAATATCTGAAATTTTAAAAAATATATTGCATTTTTACTTTATTCTGGGTCAAATCAATAAAGATTTAACTTAAATTATATCACGAAAGCCATTTCCAGGTCAAAGTTTTGCCTCACATACGGTTATGTAAAATATTTTCCATATTAATGGCTAACAAACGAAATACTTTTTCCCAAAAATCACTGGAGTTTAACTCGAGTTCAACTCGCTTCTAACAAGTGATGCTCGATCTGCCATTTAAGCTGGCAATCCCACCACTACATGCAATTGAACAAGGGTAAACCCCCACCTCCACCCCTGCTGTGTTATCTAATTACTTTATGTCACAGGCCTAATGTTCTGTGTAGCCGAGTACAGATAAGAAGGAACCCCCATGACCTCACTGCTGTGTGATAAAATGTTACTGCTTAGGTTCTGTCTATAGAGAAGTTTTCAGTGTAAACTGAAAACTAGTTATTTGAGCATGGGAGCATTTGAGAAACAAATTCAAACTAGACCTATGCATCGGATAAGCGATGCAAGTTTGTATCCACCAGAAAGACAACTCACCAAAGCCAGTGAACCATCGTTTAGCTTGAAGGAGGGGCCAAAGGTCAAATCTACCATCAGAAGATTCCTAGCCCAAGATTTCGTATGAGTTGGTTTCACATTGTAAACCTCTAGGTCCAATAATACGCGAGGTATAAGCCCTTTTAAGTTTGGCTATCCTCGTATAACCTTGAAGGAGGGGCCCAAGGTCAAATCCGACCACATCAAAAGATTCCCAGCTCATGATTTCCTATAGGTTGGTTTACCATTCCAAACCTCTAGGGACAATAATAAGTGAGTTATAAGCACTTTAAATTAGGCTTTCCTCGTTTGACCTTGAAGGAGGGGCCCAAGGTGAAATCTGACCACACCAAAAGATTTCCAGCCCATGATTTCGTATAGGTTGGTTTACCATCCCAAACCTCTAGGACCAATAATAAGCAAGTTATAAAGACTTTCAACTTTGGCTATCCTCGTTTGACCTTGAAGGAGGGGTCCTAAGTCAAATCTGAACACACCAAAAGATTCCCAGCCCATGATTTCCTATAGGTTGGTTTACCATCCCGAACCTCTAGGACCAATAATAAGCAAGTTATAAGCAATTTTAACCTTGGCTATCCTTGTTTGACCTAGAAGGAGGGGCCCAAGGTCAAATCTGACCACATCAAAAGATTCCCAGCCCATGATTTCCTATAGGTTGGTTTACCATCCCAAACCTCTAGGACCAATAATAAGTGAGTTATAAGCACTTTAACTTTGGCTATCCTCGGTTGACCTTGAACAAGGGGAGTAGTTATTAGGGAGCAGTTCATGAGATAAGTCGGAGTAATAGTGTCGGTCAAAGTTCACGGGTCATAGTTCAGGAAGTGACGTCACATATGTGTCAGTGCTAGGATTCCTATCAGACGTCACATTGATGCCATATTCACGTGACAGGATGGTTGGGTTTTCTCCTTGTATGGCAATTATATTAATAATAAAAGGGTTGATGGGTGTGTCCCTGTAAAGAGCAGATGGTTAATTATTTTAACACAAAAGGCACTGGTGTTTTGAATGATGGTAGGTGTGTCCCTGTAAACTCAACAACCAAACCTATCCATTTATGTGCAGAGTTCTTTTTGAAAGAAGGTGGTCATTTTATGGGTATATGATAACTGGTCTTGTGGCTAAGAAAAATGGATTAACTTTCTGGTCACCCGTTCTCACCAATAATTTGCTCTTGTGTGTGTGTGACACTCGCTTATCTTTCTTGTTTTTAAATCAGATTATTACTTTTTACAACATTGTTGAAACCCACCAATTACACAGCATTTCCCCTCCGTCAGGTATAATAACAAAAACAGATATTAGGAACATTGACAAGAAACAAATGTTTGTCTTGTGTAAATATTTATGACAAGAGAACATGTCAAAATTTACCATAAAATATATATGTAAGCTGGTGGAATCTTTTCAGCTATGTAAATGTGTATCATTATATTATTATGGTTGTTTAGCATGATAGCAGATTGCCATCAGTTTTGGTCCGTCAGAATCTATAAGAAAGCCTGTAGTGAAAAATCTTGCACGCATTCTTTTCCAAATACTTGGGTGAATTTCAGTTTTGTGTTTGCACATTTTGTGAAAAAAATGAATAAAATGGATATTTCTTTACCTAGTGCAACAAAGTAAGTAAAATGTTTTCTTTAAAAGCCTTGCGTGTTAAACATTATTTTAAAAACATAGACATAATAAACAATGGGTGCATACTGCACTGTAAACCACCGGGCATCGGCAAGTAACTACCAACTTTCCAACATGAAGCGCCCGGCCTGAGATTCGAACTGGCGGCCTCAGAGGTTGGAGGCGAGAACTCTAACCACTACACCACCGCGCCCCCTACAGGGGGGGACAGCGATTCGCCCATAAAAACACCAAAATGCAGTTTCTTGAGAACAAATATGCAGTGTGGTTATACAAAAGTTATCAGAATGAAAAGAGGTTCCTCAAACTGTCTAATGATAGTAGCATCATAAAATATATTTTGTGATAAGTACGAATACACCCATATAACTTGTCCCATGGCAATAAGATTAGGGCTGTTGGAAAGTGGACAGCATTTCGCCAATTATTTTATACTGTTCCCAAAAAAGTTACAAAGACTGTTAAACACTTTGCAAACTATAGTTAAAGCTAAAGATCGATTCTTCTCATTGTATTCTAGCATATGATGAAGTTATAAATAGTATTTATATTGACCCCAGACACAGTTTAGAGAACATACAGCTCTTTACATCAGTCAGATGCAGTTTGTTAGCCATATTTCTCACTGACATATACACTTTTTTATTCATCTTTAATCCTGCATGCTGTCAGTTCTAAAATCTTAGAAAAGTATCAAGACATGTTGCACACTTTTCTATGCTATAAGGCTCCTTCAGTATCAACATAGATATTATTTTTAAATGAGGTACAATAGAAATTGGCGAATCGCTGTCCCCTGCGAATCGCTGTCCCCCCCTGTAGCTCTTGTCTAACATTAATGACACCCGTGTACTGTGTAGTACATGGGTGTCATTAATGTTAGACAAGTTGTTTTTATATTGTCTGGTTTTATGTTACTTCCTTAAATTATTAAGAAATGGAATAAGCAATCCCTTGTTTATGTGTATCGGTGTATACTGCTCAGTCAGTGAATTTCGTCATCCCAGTGAAGTTCGTCACCTGCATTTTATGGCAATATTAAAGAGTTTTTCCTGTGAACTTTCGGCATACATGTATACCTAATTGTTGCTGAAAGCAGCTATTCCATTTATTTAAAAATGAATATTGCCTATCCTTGAACATTTTTACGGCAGGTGACGAACTTCACTGGAGTGACGAAATTCACTGGCTGAGCAGTATACTGTATGTGACGTTTTATGCAATGTGACGTAATATACACTGACGTAATATGAATAGCGTCTGTTTGTTTTGTTTGGGTTTGCCGGACCATTTGTGTGTACTAAAAGAATGTCAGCCTTAGTTAATAAAGTGTGGTTACAAGTATAGTGTGGTTTTAAACATAACAAATGGCGACGAGGATAAACTTCAAGTGTGTGGAGTTTTGTTTGCTTGTGTTCCAATGTGTATCCTGTTGGAACTGTGCTATAAATAGGCATCACAGTGACTGATAAAAAAAAATGCAGTGAACATTTTTTTTCTTCAGTGCAGGGGAAGAAAACCTATTGTGAAGTGTTTGTGATGTGTACAGTACTTAGCCTTGGCAGGAACTCTTTTTAGCTACAAAGCAGTGAACTTTGTATTGTTGTTAAAATGGCTACATTGGGAAAATTGCCTGAATTCCATGATGGGGAGGACTGGCGTGAGTTTATTGAAAGGTTGGATGCATATTTCTTTGCAAATACTATTACTGGAAATGAAGCAGAAGAAAAGAAGAGGGCCATATTGTTGACTGTGTGTGGCTCTAAAACTTATAGCCTTATGAAAAATCTCCTAGCACCAAGGAAACCCACAGAAAAAACTTATAAAGAGTTAGTGGATTTGATAGCAAGTCATTTATCTCCAAAACCCCTGGTAATTGTGGAGAGGTTCAAGTTTTACAGACGAGACCAAAAACCGCATGAGTCAATCAATGACTATGTTGCAGCTTTAAGAAAAGCAGCTGAAAATTGTGAATTTGGGACAACACTGGAGGACATGCTACGTGATCGGTTAGTGTGTGGAGTAAGGACCCAAAACATTCAAAGAAAACTCCTGGAAAAGGCAGACCTAACCTTAAACACTGCCATAAGTTCAGCGTGCTCAATGGAGATAGCCACAGCCCAGGCTGCAGAGTTGCAACCAAGTGACATACCAGTGGTCAAGAAAGTCACAGCTAGTGTCAAACCAAAAAAAGTAAGCAAGGAAGCTTGTTGGAGGTGTGGAAGAGGGGGACATTCTCCACATGAGTGTAGATTCAAAGACAGTGTTTGTTATAATTGCAACAAAAAAGGTCATTTGAAATCTCAGTGTCGGGGAAAAAGACAGTTGAAGGTAGGCAAGCAAAGTGCAAGTAAAGATAAAGCCCAGGGCAACCTTCATGTAGTGTCAGCTACAGATTCAGATGTACCAACACATGGAGAACCTGAACAGTTTCGTTATCCGCTTCTGCACTTGAATCTCCCGGACAAAAGAACTGGCCCATATAAAGTCCCAGTTGTGATTGAAAATCATGAGATCATGATGGAAATTGACACTGGTGCAGCAATTAGCATCATGTCTTCAACTGAGTACAGTAATTACTTGGCACATGTGAAGCTTCTACCCTGTGAGACAAGGTTGAAAACGTACACTGGAGAAGCAGTTGAGACTGTTGGCGAAATAGTTGTCAAAGTTGCTTACGGAAATCAGTTGAAGGAATTGCCTTTGGTCATTGTGCAAGGTCAAGGCCCCAGTTTACTTGGTAGAAACTGGTTAAATGCATTGAAACTTAACTGGCAAAGCATTAAGGCTTTAAAGCTTGGTACAGGTCAGGGCCAAGTGGACCTCTTAAAGCAAGAATATAAGCATCTTTTCAAGGGGTCACTGGGGAAGTTAAAAGGGGTAGTGGTAGACTTGGAGGTTAAAGAAGGGGCAAAACCGAAGTTCTTTAAGCCAAGACCCATGGCATTTGCCATTAAGGAAAAGGTAGAGGGGGAGCTGAAGCGGTTGGAGGATCTGGGGGTTATTGAGAAAGTAAAGTACAGTGATTGGGCCTCCCCAATTGTCCCGGTGTCCAAACCCAATGGCTCTATCCGAATATGTGGGGACTTTAAGGTGACAATAAATCCCTGGTTGAAGGTACCTGATTATCCCTTTCCCACAGTGGAAGAATTATTTGCAACCTTAAATGGTGGACAAAAGTTCACAAAGCTTGACCTTACCCAGGCCTATCAACAAATGGAACTAGATGAATCTAGTCGAAACTTAGTTTGCATCAACACCCATGTAGGTTTATATAGGTATACAAGAATGCCATATGGTATTTCAAGCGCTCCGGCTAAGTGCCAAGAAACTATGGATAAGGTTCTTCAAGGTCTGAATAAGGTGGGGTGCATTATGGATGATATTATTATCACCGGTGCTTCAACTGAGGAACATTTATCAAATTTGAGAGCAGTTTTAGATCGTTTGTCTGAGTACAACATCCAATTAAATGAAAAAAAGTGTTCCTTTTTGGCAGACAGCGTTGAGTATTTTGCATTCAGGGTGGATAAGGAGGGAATTCATCCAACTGATGAAAAAGTCAAGGCCATGATAACAGCTCCTGTCCCTGTGAATAAGGAACAACTGAAATCTTGGTTGGGGTTGATCAACTACTATAGGCGTTTTATTCCAAATTTGGCAACCCTGGTCAGTGATCTGAATGAACTGTTGAAGGAAAAGGTTAAATGGCACTGGGGGAGTAAACAAAACAGGGCTTTCTCAAAGGTCAAGGAACTTTTGTCATCTGCCTCTGTGTTGACACATTTTGACCCCAATTTACCTATTGTAGTAGCCAGTGATGCAAGTCCTACAGGTTTGGGTGCCGTAATTTCCCATATTTTCCCAGATAGGACAGAACGACCTATAGCTTTTGCTTCCAGAGCACTAAGCCCGGCGGAGCGTAACTATTCTCAGATTGAGAGAGAAGCATTGGGAATTATCTTTGCAATCCAAAGGTTCCATATCTATTTGTATGGAAGGGATTTCATTTTGGAAACTGATAACCAACCTTTGAGTTTCATTTTTCGCCCTGATAGAGCAATTCCAGCAGTGGCAGCTTCTCGCATTCAGAGGTGGGCTATTCAGCTTTCAGGATATCAGTATGAAATAAGGTGTAAGAAATCACATGAAAATGCTGTAGCAGATGGCCTTTCAAGATTACCCATGGCAAATACTGAACATGGTGAGGCGTTTGGTATTTTCAACTTAGCAGAAATAACAGATTTCCACTTAGCACAACTTAACAAAGGTCCAATCAATAGCCAACAAATAGCCAGGTGCACTCAAAAAGATCCCTTGTTAGCAAAGGTACATCATTATATTTGCACCAACTGGGAAGGTGAAGGTCATATTGGGACAGCACTAGCACCATATTTTAGGTGTAGAAATGAACTAACAATAGAACAAAACTGTATTCTCAAGGGAATCCGGGTGGTAATTCCGGCAAAGTTGCAAGGGGAGGTTTTGAGTGAGCTACATGCATTCCACGAAGGTGTGGTTAAGATGAAGTCAAGAGCTAGAGGTTACTGTTGGTGGCCATCCATAGACACAGATCTTGAAAGTATGTTGGCTGACTGTGAGTCATGTAGAACAGTATTACCAGCCCCAGCAACCAAGACTCAGACATGGGTATGGCCAACTAAACCATGGCAACGACTTCACGCAGATTTTTGTGGTCCAATTGAGGGAAAGATGTTTCTACTGGTAATTGATGCACATTCAAAATGGTTGGAAGCTGTTCCCATGACAACAACAACTTCCACTCAAACAATTGCAGCACTGAAAAACATTTTTGCAACTCATGGATTGCCAGTTAGTTTGGTAACTGATAACGGACCCCAGTTCACCAGTGAAGAGTTTGAGACTTATATGAAATTTTGTGGTATAAAGCATGTGAAGTCTCCACCATATCATCCGCAGTCGAACGGTGAGGCCGAACGGGTGGTAAGAACATTCAAGAACTGTATCAAGAAAACTTTTGTGCACACAAAAGACCTTCACAGCTGTGTGGCAAATTTTCTGCTAGGATATAGAACATCTCAACATTCCACCACCGGTTCTTCACCAGCAGAATTACTGATGGGACGGAAATTGAAAACACGTCTAGATCACATGTTGATCTCACCTAATGAGACCATTAATCAAAGGAAGTGTGACAGTCTCAAGAAGCCAAGACAGTTCACGATGGGTCAGAAGGTGTTTGTGAGAGACTACCGGAGGGAAAAACCTAAATGGACATGTGGAACTGTTGTGAAAGAGCTAGGACCTGTCTCTTACCGAGTACAGACACCTGAGGGCTTCTTATGGAAAAGACACTCTGATCAAATGCGTAATGGAACAACCACTACTAGTGAGCCAGCCCATGGTGACAGTGAATCTGACGACCTTAGACCCATACATTACCGTGACCAACAACCAACGGTGTCAACAGAACCAGTTATAGTGAATGTGGAACAGCCTGATAATTGTGGTGTGGAATCTGCAACAACGGACAAAACATGTGCAGATAATAGTGTCCCATCTCTAGGCAGCAGATACCCCTCACGTCAAAGGCATCGTCCACACCGGCTTATTGAGGAATGTTAAACAGACATTTTTGTAGTTAGGGAACCGACTGGTAAAGAGTCGGGTTGAGGATGATGTGCTAGCAACCTCTCTCCTCATAGTATAAGTTCATTGGTTTAGTTAAATAAATAAAAGACTCTAGGTACTAACTCCTATCTAAAAAAAAATAGTAGACATTTTCAAGTTTCTTTTGAGTAATTGAAGACACTAGAGCAATACCATTTCTTAATTGAGTTACATTATATTACCTTCTCTTGAAATAAAGAAAGGGGAGGATTGTGACGTTTTATGCAATGTGACGTAATATACACTGACGTAATATGAATAGCGTCTGTTTGTTTTGTTTGGGTTTGCCGGACCATTTGTGTGTACTAAAAGAATGTCAGCCTTAGTTAATAAAGTGTGGTTACAAGTATAGTGTGGTTTTAAACATAACACTGTACTGTATATGTATCACATTAAATGTGTTTAGCTACCTATTTTTTTATCATTGTCTAACATTACCCCGCCCCACCCGCAAGTGACAGAGAACGAGCCACTACCTGTGTGGGCTGGTGCCGATGTTGTGGATGGCCGGTCGGTTGATGGGCTTTGGTTGGTAATATTGTGAGGGGGGACAGGGTGGCCCCGTCTCGCAACAGAAACGTGGGATTTTTTTGTGAAACGCCGTGGCGCATGTTCTTCACCAACTAAAAGATGTATGCAGCAATTTATATGTCAAATCACATATTGTAAATTTTTTAACAACATACTGCTTCCCTAGCTTGATTTGCACTCCTTATAGCTTGATAGCTCAAAGTTTCAGACATTTCATTTAAGTTTGTTGACAGGTTGTGAAGAAGAAACGGAAGCCAGTTTTGGGTTTCTAAACTTCGGAAAAAGTGGTAGATTATAAAACTCGGGACCGGATTTTTCCCGGATTTCATCTCGCATCGCACCTGTGTATGTGGTCACGGAATACCCTGGGGTTATCTAGCAATATTTTATAATATGAAGGCAAATTCTTTAAATCTTACGGCCTTAGTACCCAACTCTTTAATATTCATGAGGAAAAAGGAGGTCACATATTTCCCTTAAAATTTTCTACAAGTAACTATAATACTGAAGGCCCCTCCGCACAGACATATATTTGCAAATCTAAGAAATGTATGGGTGCATGATCACACTTTTATAGAGACCCTCGCTCAGATAAGCAGTGGGGCCATAGCAGTGTGCCATGATGCACCCGTACAATTTTTGGGATTGCAGTGTTGCTATGAAGTAATTAGAAGTTGCTGTGTATTTAAATATGTATGTGTAAATTAGTTAATATTAGCCAAGAGATTTATTTATGTTAGTTGTGTATAAAAATATGCCTGTTTCAGATTTTACCAAATAATCACATATTATTTTCAGAAGCCGTTACATTACGCACACATATACTATTGACAATTGATCAACCATTTTATTTTTTTCAAAATTGCAAGATAAAATTAAAAAAATGTAAAGTTGAAATGCAGAAATTATTATTTTTTACTATTGTAAAATATAAAAGATAAAACTGCAAAAATTATTTTTTTAACTTGTAAAAAGTCATTTCTTTTTAAATTGCAAAATACAAAAAGGGAAAAGTTAAAAATTGCAAAAGTTTTTTTTTTTAAATTGCAAAATACAAAAAAGTTAAAAAATTTTCAAAACTGTAAAATCCAAAAGCTAAAAATATAAAATGCAAAACAAATGTTATATTTTCAAAATTGCAAAATACCAAAAAAATAAAAAGTTGAAATGCAAAAATTTATATTTTCAAAATTGAAAAATTCAAAATCACCAAAATAATTTTTTTTTTTCAAAATTGTAAAATTCAAAAGTGAAAAGTTCAAATTGCAAAAAAACATATTTTCAAAATTGTTAAAATCCAAAAGATAAAAATATAAATGCAAAGATTATTATATTTTTCATATTGCAAAATACAAAATAAAATTGGAAAACTTATTCATTCTAAATTTGTAACTACAAAAAATTCAAAAATTGAAAAATTCAAATTGCAAAAAAACATATTTTCAAAATTGTTAAAATCCAAAAGATAAAAATATAAATGCGAAGATTATATTTTCCATATTGCAAAATACAAAATAAAATTGGAAAACTTATTCATTCTAAATTTGTAAGTACAAAAAGGGTAATTTTTAAAGTTGCAAAACTTTAAACTTTTCCTTTTTTGTATTTTGCAATTTATAAAATGACTATTTGCACTTTACATGTTTTGGGGCTTTGCAATTATGTAAAAATTACATTTTGCTACTTTTTTTCAAAATTGTTAAAAACCAAAAGATAAAAATATAAATGCAAAGATTATATTTTCCATATTGCAAAATACAAAATAAAATTGGAAAACTTATTCATTCTAAATTTGTAACTACAAAAAGGGTAAATTTTAAAGTTCTTAGCTTTTGGGTTTTACAATTTTGAGAAATTCTTGTTTGCAATTATGACCTTTTTACTTTTTTTGTATTTTACAATTTAAAAAAAAGACCTTTTGCAGTTTTTAAAGATTTTTGCTTTTTGTATTTCGCAATGAAAAAAGAAATGACTTTTTACAATTTCAATTTTGAACTTTTCACTTTTTTAGATTTTACAAGTTAGAAAAATAATTTTTGCAGTTTGAACTTTTCAATTTTTTTTTTTTTGTATTTTACAATAGTGAAAAAAAATAATTTCTGCATTTCAACTTTTCATTTTTTTTTCTTTTATTTTGCAATTTTGAAGAAAATAGCTTTATATAGTTGAACTGTTGAACTGATTGTATTCCACAAAGTCTTCAATCACAGTAGCATCAGTGGACTGGGAACCTGTGCATTTTGTAAAATAAATACTTAAAATGTAGTTGCTTAACAATGATACATTTAGCATTTGAATCATGTTCTACTTTTTGTATTGCTGGTTCCACTAGATCTGGTAAAACCAGTGTGGTAATCTAATCTAATCTACTGCTTTGCAAAAAAAAATCATTTTTAATAAGGAGAGTCGATGGGCATTTAAGGTCAGTATTCCAGAGTTGTGGGTGAGACCAAGAGGGAAGGAGACTAAGTTGGGAAACTAGAATTGAAAAGGTGGGTTTTGAGGTGTTTCCTGAAAGATGTGACAGAGGGACTGTTTCTAATTTGGAAGGGGAAAGAGTTCCAAAGAACTGGGGCATAGTGTCTAAAAGAATTAGAAAAGTCTTTAATTGATTTATGAACTCTACGGTCAAAAGTGTGGGTATGAAGGAACTTGAGTTTGGGGGTACTACACCTAGTATTTCTGGAAGAAGTGTAGGGGTGAATTAATTCTTTTAGGTAAACAGCTTGACCTTGGTTGAGGATTTTGTATGTAATGAGGCCTATTTTGAATTGTACCCTGTACCTGACTGGAAGCCAATGGAGTTGAGGGGTGATGTGAGAAAATTTTGAGGAACAGGTGACAACTCTGCAGAGTGAGTTTTGCACTAGCTGCAATCTCCTTAACTCAAAATCAGTGAGTGATAAGAACAGGGAATTGCAGTAGTCCAATCTACTGATCATCAAAGCATTTGCTAGAAGAACTGATGTTTTAAGGTCTAGAAGGGGGCTAATTCTGTAGACGTCTCTCACATGAACTCTAGTGGACTTTATGACCTCTGACACATGGTCAGAGAAGGTGAAATTGGAATCAAACACCACTCCGAGGTTCTTGACACTTTGTGCTGGTGAGACCTGATTACCATGCAAGAATATTGATTGGAAAGTAAGGAAGGAGTTGTTTACAGTTGTTTTTCGAACCTATCAAAATGAACTCGGTTTTGTCAGGGCTGAATTTTGATTTATTTGGGAACATGAAATTTTGAATGTCGTTTAGGCAATTCTTTAGTTTTTGTATAGAATGAGAGAAATTTGCTGGAGAGAGTGCAATGTATAACTGGGTGTCATCAGCATAGAAATAGTAATTAATACTACTGTGAGAGTGAATGATCGAGCTGATTGGGTTAGTGTACAGAGAAAAAAGAATTGGACCAAGGACGGAGCCCTGGGGGACCACGTACTGGAGGGCAACAGGATGTGAGAGTGTGCTGCCTACCTTGACCGAGTGTGTCCTTCCCGACAAGTCCAGTGCCAGTTCTATGATTCCATAGTAACCATTAAATCTGTCCAGGAGAATGGTGTGGTCAATGGTATCCAACGCGGCGGAGAGATCTAGAAAGGTAAGGGCTGTAACAGACCCTTTGGCCATATTCAGAAGAATATCATTGTGAATATTAAGGAGGGCACTTTCTGTAGTAGCATGGTGATTTCTATAAGCCAATTGGAAGGCAGTCATCAGGCCGGCTTCATCAAGGTGAGTTTGTAGCTGGGCTGCTGATACCCTTTCAAGTACCTTTGAAATTAAGTTTAGATTAGAGACAGGCTTGTCGTTTTTAAAAACTTCTTGGGCTAAGGATGATTTTTTGAGGATTGGGGTTACATGGGCCTGCTTTAAAAAATAGGACACTTATCTTGTTCAAGAGAGGCGTTGATTATTGACGTGATGGGGGTGATGAGAATATCCAGATATTCAAGAACAAGAAAAGTGGGCCAAGGGTCAAGGGAACATGATTTAGTTGGAGAGTCTATAATGATTTTGGTAACTTGATCTTCAGTTACAGTAGAGAAAGAGGCAAACATGGGTGAAGGAGAGTCTGGGGTGATGTGTTGGAAATTCAGTAAAGTTGAGAAAGTTGAGCATATTTTTTCAATTTTTTTTCTGTAAAGAACTCCACAAATCTGTCAGCCAAAAGCTGAGGGAGATTTATCGATGGGAGGATCTTTGCTGGGATTCTGTGTAACACATCACCCAGGATTTATCATAAATTTACTGTATTTCTCAAGTTAGCTTGCAGAGCCATGCTGGTGGTGGCCTTCAATTTAAGTGACAATTTAAGAATTAAACTAAAATCTACAGAACCACTAAATGAAAATGTAATGGTTGTTTTGTATGCAAAATTTCCTGAGGTGGTCAATATAAGTGGAAATCAAAACATAGATTTAGCTTAGAAGCTGTTCATGTTAACCAAAATACCCCAGTTAATCATTGATGTGAAGTCAAATATGCTATTTTTATGTTATTAACATAATTACCACAGGAGGCCCTAGGGGCCACGATGGCAGAGTGGTAACACTTTCGCCTCCCACCTCTGAGGCCGGGGTTCGGTTCCCGGCCCTACCTCAAGTGGGAAAGCTGGTAGTTGTTTGCTGTTGGTCGGCAGTTTACAGTACAGAACCTTGACCAACTGTATGTACTGGTTTCCTCTGCCTGACTACCCATCGTGATATGACCAGCACAGTGTTGAAAGTGATGTAAAACCCCAAATAAATGAATAAAACACAGAGGGCTCTACTTTCTAGAAACTTGGCTTGGTCTAATGTGAATCAGTTAATGGCAGTCTATGGGGAATCAACATTATTTGCCCTGTGTACCGGATCAGTTGAAATAATGCTGATAAAGATCTCTCAGAACTTCTTGAGATCTTTAAGCACTGTTTTTCATATGGTTTGTTTTTCTCTTGCTTGTGGTTTTGTCTGTTACATCAGAAGAAAAAAGTACCAAGGTTCAGTGAAGCAGGAAAAAGTTTGTAAGTTTAATTACTCTTGTGTATATATGCATAAGATATTCGCCCATTTCATAGTCATTTAGGTGGTACTGATCATGGTGTGCATCACTCATATAGCTATGTCCTGTGCATTTGGGTGCGCCATTGTACCTGAAAGTGCAATGTGGTGTTGTATCATAGAGATATTGTGCATAAAGAACCCCTTTTGTTACTTTACTTTGGCATCACATACAAATAGATGTACTTGTTTACTGTATAAACTAGTAAAATAGAACTGGTAAAATGATTTGTCATAATAATAAATCTCAGCTTAGAAAGTATGCCAGGACAGTACAGACACCAGGGTATCCCTTCTGTCGAAAGAAAGTAAAGATTATCACCCACTCTGCTGAAAATTGATAGGAATTATTCAGAGATGGTCAAACTTCCAGGAGTTGAGTATGAACTAGAAATATGCCATTCTCTAGGTATCAGAAAAATTATCTTATTTCATTGTGTAATAAATTGGGAAAGGTTGTAATCAATAGCATTAAGAATAAAAACATGATAAATGATGTTGCAAATCAAACCCTTTTGGATTTTAGAAATAGAAATTCTATACATATTGAACAAATATTTTGAGTGTACAAGATGGACAAGGTTCAACAAAAATTCACATATGTTATTGCATTTGTTGAATGTTTACCACGTAAACAAAGTTACTAAAATTTTAATGAGTATACTGTAGCAGGTCAATGATTTCTGGTCAATGTACATTTGGAAATAAATTGATCAGTGTCAAAATTTTGAAAATTGTAGAGATTGTATCTTTCTGGCAATAATGAGTGAAAGTTAGATTTCCTTGATGATACTCCCACCTGTGAGTGCATAATAAGATTCTTAGAGAAATCTGTGGACCAGGAAAGTAAGTACCCTTTAAAAGTCACACAATTGATGAATGTTGAATTTTATTCTTATGTGCATAAGATTATTTTACTTTTGATTCACTTTATATACAAACAAGATTGATTTGACATACACATAATGGATACATTTGATTGATATTGTTATGTTTCAGATGAGGCATACGGAGGCAGTTATTTTATATATAAAATATCAGTTCTTGAAAGAAATTAACAAATTCATCTCAGCAACTGTTTTTCTTCAATTTTCTCTTCATATCGTGATCCATCACAAACAAGCCATGAATGGTGTACTTCAATCTGAGAAGATTTTGTAGTTTGTTTAGCTCATCCAAGACATTGCACAATTTCACTCCATTTTTCTCATAGTACTCCTCAATAATATCATGCCAAGGATCTAAACAGAGATGTTCAGTTTGCCTTGGTTGATCATACTGACAACCATAGCAATCTTCAGTACATTGTAGTATTTTGGCTTTTGTTTTGTAAGCTAAAAACTGCAGTACCAATGTATTCCTGTCTGTGGCTGGTAAATTCATAGTCACAATGGTAAAATTCCATCTCTCTAGTTCAGCAAATTTCTCAGCAGTTTCTCCAGTGTAGAACATTCAGGATTATCATTGTGGTGTTATGGCAACATCCTTACATGTACATTGTCTTGCTTTCTAAAGTTGTACATTGTCTTTTAAATTTTGTTCCATGATGATCTGCTTTGCCTTGTGGAATAACTTTCATCAACTGAGACCATTCTTCTGGTGAAATATTTATTCTCATGGTGGACTTCTTGGATGAAATCACAATGGATCTTTGTATATGTCCACAAACATTGAAATGTCCTGATTCAGTTTATACTGCATGGATATTTGACTTTCAACTGCAGCATCAAATTCTTCCTTGAGGTTCGCAAGATATTTTAACACTCGGTCAGAAAGACAAATCCACATTTTTTGCCTTTTTGAGTCTAATAAACTGAGAATTTTCAGATTTACCTTTTTCATGAGTTACTGCAAAATACTGTGATCAGACATTTTTATTTCTTATTTCATATAAATTATGTTTGAAAGACCCTTTTTACAAAAAAAAAATATAAGGAGAAACAGAACACAAAAGAAAATACACCTATGAAATCTTATATGTGTCACTATAAAAAAGTTGTACCATTGGCATGACTATAAAAATGGAAAATTTCATTGGTGTGACAATATTTCTTCACTTGGCTTTTCTACAAAATTTGAGAAGTGAAAAATTATGCTGATAAATCATTTAAAAGTAACAGGTCATGTGGCTCAGGTAAATTTACAAATTATTTTTTCAAAATTATAAACACTGATCTTAATAAAATCTATAAGACCCATCATATTTAAATCAACTACACCAGTTGATTGTACAAACTACAAGGTCAATAACAAAAACACAGGTAAGAATGTCAGGTTAAATAGGATTAAACCACTATGTAATGTAAACAAACAAGCCCCAGTAATCAGATTGATACACTAAACTGAGTTGATCACTCAAAGTAAACACATCACCCAAGTGCCAGGGGAGAACAGAGGCAGTTGCAATTAGTGAAAACAGGTGACCCCTCTTCTAACACATGTCAACAGTTTAAAAACAGGAATGCCAATCCCTCCCCACACAGGTCTGAGTACTCCCACCCTAATTGATGTTTTCATATTGGTGCAGAGCTACATGCATTAATGTGCTGAGGTACATGTAGTTATTGTCTTTTTGATATTTGCATTCAAAGTAAAAATATGAGCATTTTGAGACTAAACATGACTACAACTTCATTTGGTATATGAGTATATATAGCTTACTATAAATTGGAGTGAATCTATAGGGGAAAATAAATATTTTATTGTTTTGGTTACAAAATAACTAATTAAATTGTGGAAGTAAAGACACATACTTTCTAGTGAGATATATTTAATTATAGTCAAATTATTCTCCATGAAAAGAGGTTAAATTTGGTATTTAATTTTTTAAATCTGTCCATAAATAAGAAAGTTATGTCCAAAATGCAGTTTTTTTGTTTATTAACAATACCGCCATTGGGTATAAATGGAGAGCATTTGACCTCTTTTAAAAAAGTGAATGCTAAAACTCACAACAGATTTCTGGAATGATAAAGTTGTGACCATATTTGGGAGCCATTCTGTGACAATATCGGTGACCAAAAATGTGTCACCCATATGTATATTAAAATATCTGTGACAATAAAAAACCCAAAGTAATTATGTGAATAGAACAACCTCCCCTCTTCTGACAATACCTGTGACTATAAATACCATCCCTCCTTACCCCCTCCACTTGTGACTATATTTGTGACCATAATTTGCGTCACTCCCATGTCCCCCTCGTGTGACTTTATCCCTCCCCTTAGTAGTTCTGAGAAAGATAAGTGTAAGATAGCTTTTTGTGTCACCAGCATTTATGCTGTGTGGCATATAGAGATTGCTTCATCATCCAATTTCGTGGCGTCGTCATCGGCGTCTGTCGTCGTCACACTTTGTATTCCGGACAGTATCTCAAAAATGGCTTGTCAGATTTATTTCAAATTTGGCATGTGGATGTAACTGGTCCTGAGGGTGTGCTGTATAGTTCAATTCAAAATTTGGCATGTGGTTGTAACTAGTTTTGAAGGTGTGCTCTATTTTAAGGTGACCTTAAACTCCCCCGTATAAAAAAGTTATGTCCAGTTTACGTTTTTTCTTTCTCCATGGAGTATACTAAAAATAACTTCAGAAATTTCATTCAAATTTTGCATGTATATGTAACTAGCCATAGGTAAGTGCCATACAATAAGTTTGGTAATTTTTGAACAGTATTTCAAATATTGTGCAATTCTAGGCATATTTTAGTTGTGGATGTATCAAACCTCGAACAGAACCTTCAGAAAAAGATTACCTTAAACTCGCTACAATATACAGCAGTGCAAACAAACTTAGAGTTTAAGGTTGGGACAATATTTTTGGTGTTTGGAAGATATTTTATATGCTAATTAGGACTTTTCACATTGATATTCATCATGTACATATATCTCCACCAAAAATGGTCTCTTTTGTAAGGTTATAGTAAATTGCTCATATTTTATAAACTTATGAGTTTAAGTTGCATTAGCAGCTATGACGGAAAACATACATGGTCAGTGTCGTCATCACACTTAGTTTCCAGACATTATCTCAAAAACAGCTTGATGAATTAAATTCCAATTTGGCATTTTGATGTAATGTGTGCCCTATTTAAGGTGACCTTAAACTCACAGTAGTAAGATACTTATATTGTGTTGAAGGTTTTTCGTTTCCAGACAGTATTTCAAAAATGGGTGGACGGATTCAATTTAAATTTGGCATGTGGTTGTAACTGGTTTTCAAGGTGTGCCCTATTTTAAGGTGACCTTAAACTCTCATGTATTAAAAAGTTATGTTGAGTTTAAGTTTTTTACTTTTCTGCAAAGTATACTAAAGATAATTTCAGAAACTTCATTCAAATTTTGCATGTATATGTAACTGGCCATAGATAAGTGCCTCACATTAAGGTGACATTAAACTCCCAGTAATAACAGAATTATATTCACTTTAAGTTTGGCAATTTTCCAACAGTATTTCAAACACTGCAATTCTATGTATCTTCCAAGTTGTGAATGTAGCAAACCGTGAACAAAACCTACAGGAAAAGAGTCCCTTAAATGCCCTCACAGCTGCAAACTAACTTTGAGTTTAACGTTGGGACAATTCTTTGGTATTTAAAAAATATTTGATGTGCTAATTCAGACTTTATTCTTTGATATTCATCATGTACATCTGTCTACACCAAAAAAGTTTCTTTTGTAAGGTATAAAAGAATTAGCCTGAGTTTAATCTTTTTATTTTTCCATAGAGTATACTGAAAATAAATTAAGAAAATTCATCCAAATGTTTACATATATATGTAACTGGCCATAGACAAGTGCATACATTAAGGTGACCTTAAACTCCCACTAGTAACATACTTATATTGATTTTAAGTTTTTCCATTTCCACACAGTATCTCATAAAAGGGTTGACAGATTTATTCAAATTTGGCATGTTGTTGTTACCGATATTCAAGGCATGTCCTATTTTAAGGTGACCTTAAACTCCCATTTATAAAAGTTTTATGTTGAGTTTAGGTTTTTAATTTTTCCATAGAGTATACTGAAGATACCTTGAGAAATTTTATTGAAATTTTGCATGTATATGTAACTGGGCATAGGTCAGTGCCATATATTAAGGTGACCTTAAACTCCCAATAACACATTGTCAGTGTCGTCACACTTCCGTTCCACATAGTATCTCAAAAATGGCATGATGGATTAAATTCAAATTTGTTATTTGGATATAACTGGTCCTCAAAGTATGCCATATTTTAAGATGAACTTAAACTCCCACTAGTAACAAACTTTTATTGATTTTAAGTTTTTCCGTTTCCAGACAATATCTCACAAATGGGTTGACAGATTCAATCCAAATTTGGCATGTGGTTGTAACTGGTATTCTAGGTGTGTCCTGTTTTAAGATGACCTTAAACTCCAATGTATAAAAGAATTATGTTGAGTTTCAGTTTTTTTATTTAGTATATAGTATACTGAAGATAACTTGAGAAATTTCATTAAAATTTTACATGTATATTTAACTGTGCAGGTTTAATGGCATGAGAACTTGTATGTGATTGCTTACTTTTTCAACACTTTTTCTGTTTCTTGGTCTTTTATTTTGTGGGCATTTAACATTATTCAAAACTTTCAAAATATGTTCATTACAAGAGGAACTTGTGATTTGGTTTTACGCAACATTTGCCAACACTTTTCCTGTTGTTTTTCACTTTTAAATTGGTGGGATCTTTATAAATAAAACCCATGCAAAGATTTTAACTAGTATTTTCAGGATATATTTCATGCAAGGGAAACTACAAGAGTAGTGATGATGCTTTTTTGCAAGTTTTGGTAACAGCTGCTGCCATGGCAATACTTTTTCTGTATTGTTTCTTAAATTGTAATTTTGCGGGTACTTGTCAACATTTTCTCATGTTTCTTGGGTTTAAAAATCTTTTTGTGGGTTCTTTGCATTCCAAACCCCATGGCAACACTTTATCTTTTTCCTGAATTTCCTGCTTAGTGCTGACATCTAGTAAAAACTTGGTAAGTGATAACTTCATGTGTTTGCTTCTCTGTCTGCCTGCGTCCATTTGTCATATCCTGTAAATTGGATCTAGGTTATATTTTTCAACAAGTTGGAGCCTCACCATAGCTCGGTACTTCTCAAGGATTGTCTGGATCTGCAAAAATACTGCCAGTCAGCCAACTATTTATGTCCAGCACAATTTTTGTCCTTTTGAATTTTATCCGCTTCAGTCTTTAACCAAAGCTGGTGACACAGTACAATTCGTCTGAATTCTTGTTATACTAGGAAAGGTTTAATGCAGTGTACTGTAATGCCTTTTGGGCTTACTACAGTTCCTGTGGGGGCCATGGTGGCAGAGTGGTAACACTCTCGCCTCCCACCTAGGAGGCCGGGGTTCGATCCCCGTCAAGGCCTTATGTGGGAAAGCTGGTAGTTGCTTGCCTTTGGTCAGCAGTTTACAGTACAGAACCCTAGCGAACTCTATGTACTGGTTTCCTCTGCCCTTCCAACTACCCGTCGTGATATGACCTGTACAGTGTTGAAAGCAACGTAAAACCCCAAATAAATAAATAAATAAAATACTACAGTTCCTTTCACGTTTTGGGTGAGTTCTCCAAGGGTTTCAATGAGGAAAAATGTGTCCTATAAGTGGAAGTGATTTCTTTTGGTTCAACTTTTGAGGAAACCTTTGAGAGTTTGCAGCTTATTTTTTTTTGAAAGGTTTCACGAAGGAAAGCTAATATTTTCAAGTACCCGTACAAGTTCTTCCAAGAAAGAGTTTCTGAGAGTAAGATCCTGCACTGATAGTCTCTAAATAGCCTCTTGGTGATCTGAAAAAAAAAACATTTTCATTGGCAAGACAAAGATATGTCCATGGTCGAGTTAGAATCTGCTGAAGGTACCAAGCCCCAAAAGGCAGAGCTCAATGGTCAGAGTGAGTTGTTTTAAAGCCTGAGTGCTCAGTGGTCAGTTATGAAGATTGATGGAGGTCTAGTGGCTCATGAATAGATAGCTGAGGGTTCTAGTAGTAGGAAATATTTCAACATCTCCATAGCAACAGGATTGTAGATCATTTTAGAGTCAGAAGGACTGTGTCTAAACTCAGGACTAGGTTCTATTGGCTAAGGTCCAAGAATAATATGAGGTGGTGTCAGAAATGTAAGGTTTGTGAGTTTTAAGGCAGGTCACAATCCAAGAAGGCGCCATTGATTAAGCAGTTGCTATATTAGAAAAAATAGCTTTTGATGTCCTTGTAGTGTTGTCCTGTAGTGCATATCAAAATTGCAGCAACTACATTCTAGTTGTTCAAGGTTAACTTCTTTAAAGTCCACAGTGCATGAAAAAAAAAGTTTCTTTAAAATTTTGTAAGTGTATGCCAGTGAGTAAGACAATCCCAACAATGAAAACTAGACATCAATCAGAGCATCCCCCACTGAGATACAGCCTCTTAAAGTGGCATATAGAATAACATCCCTGAAAATATGTCTAGAGGAGTTGTGACGAAACACAAGGAACACAAGTGTAGATTTGCTGTGGTTTTTGTAATAAATGTATTGGGAAGAATTGGATGTAACTGAATATGTAGCTGATTTAATTGCATTTGGAAGTGACTTTTTTTTTGAAGTTTAACTTTAACTAAGTAAGGATCATTTTGTTTGAAAAGTTTTTATAATTTAATATGATAATTAGCATTTATTCTTTAATATGAAAGCTCTCAATCAGACTCCATCTAAAACTATCAATGATAGAGTGTTTGAGAGTGAGGATTCTGTAGAGATAAAATTTTAAATATTAACCACAAATAATATAATTCTAAGAGCAGGTTGGGTTACAGTCATACATTTATTAATGTTTATCAATCATTGTTAGTAAAGTGTTACTTTTTTTCTTTTGGCTTGGGTTGTAAAACTTGCAATGAAATATTTGAGTATAGTCTTTAACTTGGTTATTTCTTGCATTCAATTCCACCAAAGTACATTAAAATGTTTTATAATCAGCAAAGTACACTACTCTTCTCTATGACAAACAAGAATTTCATCAAAATTCATTCTTTCCTGTTGGAATAAAATTATGGAGTACATTAGATGATTCTTTTCAACGTGTTAATAGATTATCTAGTACAGGTGATAGATATTGGAACTTGATACACTCAAAAATGCGAATAAACTGTAGTCCTCTTAAAGAACATCTTGCACATATTTACATGTTATAGAAAATTCAACTTGTGACTCTGCCCTTTCAGTAGAAAACAATTCTCATTTTCTTTTCGAATGCAGACTACTACTCAATATAGGCAGTCAATGCTTAACAAGTTACAAGTTTTACCGACAATAACCACCGATTTTCTTTTATATAGAGATTATAACTTGACTTTTGAACAAAAAAAGGTAGTTTTTGAAGCAGTACAAGAATTTTTAAAGGAATCAGGGCGGTTTTCATAGTTTTATATTAGTCACATGTGCACAACTTCATCATCATTATCATCTATTCATATTCTTTTGTAAATAGTTCTTCCTGCGAGAAGGCTTATTATAATCTTTGTTGATTTTGCCTGATTGCTTCAATAAAATATTGTTTATGAAAAAAAGAATTTCATACTTTAAAAGTACTAACTTTCAGGTGCAAATTTACATGAACATTGCAATCTTATCCCTACAGCTATTAAAAGTAGATATCATGAAAGACACACTGTTGTCAATAAAATGTCGGAATGTGGCTCAGATCTCCAGTGTATTAAACTCTACATCCTGGTACTGAACCAGTGTGCTTAAACATTTGGTCATTTCAGCCTGCTTACTTTCAATATTGGCAGCAGTGTAGCCCAATATAAAAGAGCCTAATACACTGGGTCTTTTACAGTGTGTTTTACCAGCTGGTTTTATAGAGAGAAAGAGATATTTTTATTATTGTGATAAGTACATTAATTATACAAAGTACAAAACATTAAAACCATGTACCAATTTATAAATTGTCATTGTCAGTTCTTAATGGTCAACTAGAAATAGTAATGAATATTGATCGGTTCATAATAACTAATACAATGTAATATTGACTATTGAACCTTGGGGCTAACTCTTCCTGTTCTGATAATAAGGAGTTTGGATAATCAAGGGTGCCTTCAAATTTTATCACATTTTGAGAAAATGTGAAACAAGAACTGGGTGAAAAGCTTGCTTATCAGTTTATTTAAAAACTGACCCACTATCAGAACCTGCATTATTACACTAAAAGCTACACACTTATTCACTATTTTGAACACAAGTTGCAGTAAAATTGTAGTGTTAATTATTAAAAAAAGACCATTATTTGTGTGTGACCACACAATATTCCAAGTTCATTTGATAGAAGAATCTTTGCACCAAGTGTAGGAAAAAAAATTTTTTTTTGACTGAAGCTGACCCTTTCCAAGCCAGTTTATAAAACACTAATTTCACTTCATTTTACACTATTTTGTATTGTACACACAGAAATCAGAGTGGGAAATCACCTTGTGTGACGTGGCACAGTTTCAGAGAGGGATCTGTTTTGTTTTTCCAACTGTCAGATTTAACTGGCTTTTAATGTACTTTCTAGTGGGACTTTGAAGGTGGGACTTGGCAGGTGTGTTGTTACACACATAATCTGTACAATAATGAAAAAAAAATTTCATGCACTGTGGTCTTTAAGGAGACAAGTTCTGATAAAATACTTCCCCACTTATGATTCAGTAGAGAAGACATTTGGCCTATGTTATGGGGTAACTTATCATTTTGGAAATTAACTTGTCAGTACTTGGTTCAATTAAAATTAGAACTTTCAAAGCCCTACACATTTGATGCAATACTACCACTAGTGGACATATGTTTTGACATACCTTCTAATTTATCAGTAGATTTAATTTGGACTTTAATTAACGTATCTCTGTATCGTAGACTGCAAAGTAGGGAAATACCAATCAAGTAACTCTATACTAATCCCTAAAACCTCTAACTTTTCAAAAATTGTTCCTGGGAATTTATGAAATCCACATGGGAATAACAACATGTATTTAGTTCTTTCAAAACATGTTGAATAGTACCTCTTCTGAGTATATTGTCTAGAGCACTTAGGTATATTTGACCTATTTTCAAATATTTTAGCATACCTTTCAAAAATGGTGATGTAATGTAAATTCAAATATATTTGATTTGTATATTTTATATAGATTCAAATACTTTAGAATCTGTCCCATTTTCATTCAGAAAATAGGCTAAACTTTCAAGATTAAAACTTCTCTCTAGATTGGAAAAAAAAGTCCTTAAAATTTTACTTTAAAACTCATACAGACAATAAATCCCCTGCATGAGGCTTAGAATTTTACATCCTTGCCAAAGATTAACGTGTTCTTGAATAGTTTTCATTTTTATAATTATCTCTTGGATAACAAAAAACATTTTCTGAAAAAAATTCTGTTTCGATGGGAATGATATCAAAACCCTTTATGCATTTAATGTTGTAAATATAATCCTCAAGAACAATACCTCTCCCAAGAGGCTAATTGGTTAAATAGACCCTATCATAAATGTTGGTTATGAATTGACAGTCAGTACACTTACATTCTTGGTGTGAAACGTTTACATTAGAAATAAATGATCAAATTTGATAAAATGAAAAAAGATGCAACATGATGACTTACGAAATTATAGTTGACAGAATGGTATTCTAGGTGAAAGTAAATTAATTAATATATTGCGTATTATAAAGCACATATACCAGTATTCTGCATCATGGTAACCTGTCCTCAGGGTTATCCTTTCTCACCCAATCAAAGGCCATAGTAATTTCTTTGGGAAGACTCTCGGAGAGATGAGGTAAGTGATAAGAAAAGAGGCCATAAATTAAGGTTCATAATATGATAGATATGTACATGATTGTTTACATTGTCTTAATAGAATCAAAAACCAGCTGAAAGTTGGGCGAATCTTTGATATGCTTTTACTATGGAAGATCGTCAGTCTCAAACTAATTTATCTTTATATAACAATGGCTCAGTTTTAAATGTGTTTTTTTTTTGAAAAAAAAAGCTCTCACTTATTTAAAGCCAAATATTGCTCTGGAATGAGTGCAACTATTTAAAATATTTCCTTGGGTTTTGGCACTTAAACATTATGTAACTGCCATATTTATTACAAAAAGGTTGGAGGGTTCTTATTGCAGTTAAACTTGATTCAGGATACAGGATTAACATCAAAGTTTTAATTATTTTTCTCATATTATTTAAGAAGCCCCCAACACAACAAGATCAGAGAAAAAATAATTTGAACATTCTACCCCAAATTTGTGAACTGAATTTATTTATAGTGTTGAAAACAAAGTTACAAGGAATCAACCCATTTATATCATTCCAAACACCTAAGAGGCCTTGTACAGACATGTTATTTTTACCAGAGCAATGTGAAGGGATCCAAACTGCAGCCGAAGACATTTTACAAAGCTATTTGAAAGAGATACTGGTTCAAAAGTTTAATCAACATTTGAAACTAGTACAAGATAACATAACAGATTTACAGAAGAAAGCTAAGGAATTAAGAGAATTGCATGCAAAAGATATAACAAGTCTGAAAATGAGATTGATAGGCTACAATAGCAAACTAGAAGACTTGAGGGCTTCCAGAGGAGAAAACATCAGATTCTTCAATGTGGCAGAGGAAAACAGTGAAGATTTGATACAAAGTGCATGTGATCATATTGCATTTTAGGGCATTCTGTCAGTGAGTCTGCCATCAGGGCCCGTATTCACAAAGATTCTTATTCTTAGAATTAGTCTTATTCTTAGAATTTTTCTTAGAATTGTCGTTTTTCTTAGAAAAATTCTAAGAATAAGAATTTTCCTATTCACAAAGATTCTTATTCTTAGAATTATACATATTCTTAGAATTGTTCAAAGAATGGTTTTTATTCTTAGAATTTTTCTAAGAATAAGAATTTTGTGAATAGTAAATTCTAAGAATTTTGTTTAAATTTAAGAATGGCACATAGCATGCTTAACTTAAGAAAAATAGTTGTTTTGATGATTATAGTGCAGCAAGAGATTGCAAATCGACTTTCAGAACAGAGTGTTACATATTAGTTGTCAATTGTGTGTACTGTAACAAAATGCAGCCTCTTTATATTATTTTAAAAAATTCCAGTTTTCTGTTCACATAGGCCAAGATCTGTATTCTTAGAATTTTTCTTAGAATTCCACTTAGTCTAAGAAAAATTCTAAGAATTGCATGCATTTCCTTTTACTCTATTCTTAAAATTATTCTTAGCTAAGAATTGTTTTGTGAATAGGTTTTTATTCTAAGAATAAGAAAATTCTTAGCATAGAATTTTTCTTAGACTTAAGTGTAATTCTAAGAAAAATTCTAAGAATCTTTGTGCATACAGGCCCAGGTCACACTGGTTTTATTATAGTATTATTGTATAAACAATTAAGAGCATCTCAGTTGACTGTATTGTTTCTGTTGTTGTTAAATAAATCTGTTGTAAAAGATACATGCATAAATATTGTTAAAGTGCCTCTTGTTATATCTGATGGATATTATGGTTTATGCACAAGTACTGTGCTGCCACCGCCACAGTGTGTACAGATTTTCTTTAATTTTTGGCCTCATTTTGACAAAAAGATTGCCTCCACAGCCATTTGTTTGACGTCATCAAAGAGTTTTGTATATCCCGTACAGCAAACAGTATAATAGGTAGAGTTCTCAAAGTTGCACGATATGTTCATCATTACAAAAGCTTTCCTGGGCCTCATTTTGAAGAACAATATAGCTGTCACAGGCGTTTGTTTGACGTTCATCAAGGAGTTTTACACATCCTGAGGAATTCTCATCAATAAAAAGTTGAATCTCTTTATGGTTGATATTTTAAATAGATATATGTGCCTTTAGACATTTGACCTTGAAGCTGGTCCTTCAAGGTCAACCTTGACCCCTAAAATTCCCCTCCGAATCCATTTTTTTTGCAGCTCAGTAAATTGCTTACAACTACAACACTTCAATTTACAGTTATTGTGGGGCTGTGTGATCTATTGTTTGATATTTTTAGCTTAGTTTCTTATGTCCTTAATACTTTTACTGCTTTTGCAGATCCAAGTCCATAGTTAAGTGAGTTATAGTGCTAGTAGCTACTTTAAGTAAATTAGTTTGCTGCATTTACAGCATTTTACTAAAATATGTTGTTCAGCTACTTTCTCTGTACCTACAAGATTGTACCTGTATTTGAGGGCTACTTCAATAGCTAAAAGAGTAATAACTATTTTCTGTGTTTAAAAGTGAGAAAAATGAGTAAATGCCTTTTTTCTTTGTAACCATTATAGTCACAATGTTTTGACTAAATATGTTATTCACCTATTTTTGATGCTCTGGCAAGTTTCAGCTCGTCGCTTTATAGCTGCTCTGCTATTTTGCTAATGAGCACATCACTTGTAACTTCAAAACTATTAAATTAACAGGCTTTTTATCATATGGACTTCACCTACTTTTTGATGATCGGTGTCATAGTAGATTTTCATAGCTGTAGCTATAATTTTAACTAAGTAATACCAACTTTGACATTTTGCCAATGAGTAAATCACTTGTAACTTCTAAACTATTCAATTGAGAGCTTTTTTAAACAAATGTTGTTCAGTTACAGTTTTGATGATCTGTGTCATGGCACATTTTCAGAGATATAGCTCCATCGCTAACTGAGTAATAGCTACTTTGCTTTTTTGGTAATGAGTAAATACTTTTAGCAGAATGGAAAATATTATTTATTTTGAAAACCCCTTGAGATAGAGTGATTTCAGGCAAATTTTGGACCCTCAGCTTATGTAGGACTCTAGAACCTCTGAAAGTTCTGGGCCCGTATTCACAAAGATTCTTAGAATTTTTCTTAGAATTACACTTAAGTCTAAGAAAAATTCTATGCTAAGAATTTTTTTATTCTTAGAATAAAAACATATTCACAAAACAATTCTTAGCTAAGAATAATTCTAAGAATAGAGTAAAAGGAAATGCATGCAATTCTTAGAATTTTTCTTAGACTAAGTGTAATTCTAAGAAAAATTCTAAGAATACAGATCTTGGCCTATGTGAACAGAAAACAGAATTTTTTAAAATAATATAAAGAGGCTGCATTTCGTTACATTACACACAATTAACAACTAATATGTAACACTCTGTTCTGAATGTCGATTTGCAATCAGTTGCTGCACTATAATCATCAAAATAACTATTTTTCTTAAGTTAAGCATGCTATGTGCCATTCTTAGATTTAAACAAAATTCTTAGAATATTCTAAGAATAAGAGTTTTGTGAATAGCAAATTCCTATTCTTAGAAAAATTCTAAGAATAAAACCCATTCTTAGAAAAATTCTAAGAATAAGTATAATTCTAAGAATCTTTGTGAATAGGAAAATTCTTATTCTTAGAATTTTTCTAAGAAAAACGACAATTCTAAGAAAAATTCTAAGAATAAGCATAATTCTAAGAATAAGAATCTTTGTGAATACGGGCCCTGATCTTTCTGATTATCAGCTGCCATTTTGAATTTTGCAGAAATTGAAAATGTCATTTAATGCAAAATTGTAAGAGATACAGTGATTTGGGACATATTTTGGACCCCAGGGTAGTATGAATACTCCTGTAGAACCTCTGAAAAAATTAGACTTTTAGAATTTCGGACACCATCTTGAATTTTGACACAAATGGAATTTGTCATTTATCTCAAAAACCATGAAAGAGTAATTTTGGGGAAATTTTACACCCACAGGGTATTGAGGACTACTACTATAGGATCTCTAAAAAATCTTAGACTTTTCTGAATTTCGTCTTTTACTATAATTAATATATATGCTCCAACTAAAGAACAACACAGAGAACAGTTACAGGTTTTAGATTATTTGAGGATTTTATTGCAACAACCTAAGGGAAAAATATAATTTTAGCATGTGATTTCAACACTTATTTAAGTTATGAGTTAGATAAGAACGGGGAAACATGGGACGTGAATCAAAGTATGTACTATAAACTGTTGAATTCACTCAGTGTAGTATGTAACTGGATTTTTAGAGAAAAAAATAATCCAACTGAACATAAATTTATGGGGCATGATAACACACGAGCAGGACTTGTATAATGAAAACTGGACTGGGATACTCATAAATATAATGAAGTATAAAATGAATGGGAAAATATGTAAATTTCAAGAATGGGGGGAACAATAGTGAGATCAAAGCACAGTGGGTGGAACATGGGGAAAAATAACAAATATTTTATTAAGCTTAAAAAAACAATATTTAATGAATAAAAACGAATTTTATAAAGACCTGTATACTTACAAAATAAAACAGTGTGAAAATGTTTGTCAGTTTTTCTTAAAACCTGAAACTATGCCACGATTAAATGAAATAGATAAGCAATTATGTGATGCCCCATTAAAGCTGGAAGAGTTGGTGAAAGCTGTAAAAGAATTAGAAAATGTTAAATCTCCAGTTACTGACGGGTTTAGTGTCAATTTTTACAATTTTTTTTTCTTGATCTGATATTAGATTATTTCTGTTTTACAGTTTAAAGGCCCATTTGCATCAAAATTTGACTTTAAACTATTGTGTATATGTTACGCCCAATCCATGAAATTGCCCATTTCGTGAAATAGGCAAGAATTTTGCCCACTTCATGAAATGGGCAACTTACTTGCCCATTTCGTGAAATAGGCAATTTATTCAATTGTGGCTTGCCCATTTCACGAAACAGGCAATCTTATGTATGAAAATATAATTTCCATGCATAGATGAAGAAAAACTATGCAAATATCTTTAAGAAACTGCCTATTGTGTGTAGAAGTTCTACAAACATGTAACAAATATTGAAACTGTTATTTCAAAAGAAAAAGGTAAACAATTTTTTTTTACTGTCTTGGTATTTTTAAATATGTTAAAGGTTTCTTTGATAGTTATATGAATGCAACTAAAATATTACACAGTTAAAGGTAGCATTAATACTATATCTGCTTTTTAAGAGCAACTGTGAAAATGAAAAATAAAAAGGCCCATTGTTCAATGTACGTTCTTTAATGTTAGAGCAAAAGCTAAACTGTAAATTGTGTGTCCTAATTAATAAAAGAAACTGGAATGGCCTCTTTCAGTCAGATCAGCATTCATCTTATATGGGGTCAACCTACAAGTACATGTGTATTGTGAATGGCAATTAACCATTGGGCCCTCTAGAAACACAGGTCCTGAGGAGTGGTTACAACTGGATTATGTGGTTACAAAGGTTTAGCACAATTTTGCGAGTGTGGATAAATAACAAGACAATATACTGTGACTTGTAAATAATAATCACTTAATTAAGATGTTATTTATTTACAAGAAATATTTGTTTAATGTGTATTTAATGTTTCAGTTGGAGAAAGGGGTTCTTATTTGAATATCTTAATTTCTAATTGTGTGAAATATATTTTGTGTTAATAAAATTGTACCAGCATGGTTAATCATTTTAGTCGTATAATATATTGTAGTTTTATAAAACATGAAAATACAGTGTGAAATAGTGTTTTCATTAACAATAAAGCAATAAAATACTTTTACGCATGAAAATTTATTTTTCATGCATGGTATTGCCCATTTCATGAAATAGGCAACCAAAGCAAATACTGAATAAATTGCCTATTTCATGAAAGGGGCAAATCAGTTGCCTATTTCACGAAATGGGCAAAATTCTTGCCTATTTCATGAAATGTGCAATTTCACAGATTGGGCGTAACATATACACTCAGGAGCAAGAAAATACATTTTATACAGCAAGCAGTTAACCAATCTCCATTTATTTGCACCTCTATCAGATTCACTGAGTGCAGAAAACACAGCCATGTTTTTCTTAGCTGTGACGTAGGAAGGTGGGTTCTGTGTGTGCAGTTTTATAGATTTAACTGTGTGGATTAGTGTTTTACTTCATTTATCTGTGATAGAAAATTTCAAGACTGCATTTCATTATTTAGTTTCTGAACACTTGTGCAGTTAAAGAAAAGGAGAACTGAAAAAAAATATATGGGGAGTATATGCTGTAAAAATGTAATAAGTTGATAATTTTTTTAACTTATACTACACCTCGTCTGTTACAATACCATAGGCTAATAACTACTTATGGAAATTAAGCTACCAATAAGCCGTAAACTGCTTGTGAAGAATATGATTCAGCATTATGTAAACCTTGGAAATAATTTTTTTTACAAATATGAGAACATTTTTGACAGAAAGCTGACTTTGGTGCAAAAATTTCAATGTTCGTTTAATGAATTGTAGGGGCATAGATTAAAATGACAAAAGTGAAACATTGTTTTGGATGGACTTATTTCTATATCTTTATTACAAATCTATTTGAAAATATACACGTGTTCATACATAGTGTTCAGAGATAACTAACTCACCACCTAGTATTCTGTAATATTTGAAAATTTTGTCCATTTGTCTGGTTAACTATTGTGTCTTCAAATATTTGACTGTTTTAATTGGATGACTCTGTATTCAAAAGAGTGTGTGGACAAATTACTAGTCAAAATTGCAAGAGCGAACAAAAAGCCTCTTGGTTTGGGACAGGGTGGACAAAATTTGCAATCAACGCAGAGACACTTTAACACTGCACTTACAAAATACTTGGTTACAGGAATTAAAGTGTCCTTTTTGTGTGACATTGTGTTCTGTTTGGAAAAATTATTTGGTCTTTTTGAAACAGTGAGTTTTGGAATTTCCTCATTTTTGTCTGAAATACAATTTATATCAGGATAAAGTATATTATCTGTACTTCCTATCCAAGGATTTATCTTTTCTGTTTATTTTCATGGTCACAGAAATCCCGCTATTTATCACACAACTCACTATGATGTATTTATGTGATAGAAGCACCATGTTTTCTATATTGTAAGTTTACACATAAGCCCTTTTAGTTGCTGCAATGTTCTGGAGTGCAAAGTGATGTGCTGTGTTATAATCTAGTCAGTACAATATATATATATGTTTTGTAGCATTTAAAAATGTAAAAGATAGTTGTCAGGTTCTGTCTCATTTAGTCTTAAATTGCACTGTATTTTGAAAAATGTTCAAAAATACTTACAGTTTCCTGAATAAATATGGCAGACAATAAGAAGGAATTCATGACAATGGAATACCACTCTAATTGTCTGGAAAATATGTGCAGGATCTGTAGTAACAGAGTCCTAACTCATCACCAGAAAGTCAAAAGACAGAGCTCAAGACTGTGTCAAATAGCAAAGATGAATTATTCATATTCTATGAGATAGATATAACAGGTGATACTGTAATACATCCTCATAAAATCTGCAAGCATTTTTCTTTAAAATGAAAAATACAAATGTTTTGGCTGAAAGCACAAAAATGGACAACAAAAAATATCTAGGTGTCAAAGACAGAGCCAAAATCATTTCAGACATGTAGCACTCTCATAAACAATTTGACTGTAAAGTATGTAGACTGCTTCTCAGTCTGGGAAGGGGCATCAAAAAAGTGCATCAAAGGGGCAGACCAAAAATGACTGCTTGTGAGACAGTTCAACAAAACATGTTCATAGTATTGTTCGATTATGATGAAAATATGTCTCGTATGGAATTCCACCTTGATTATTCCAAAGTTCTAGCTGAACACACTGAAACATACAAGTGTCCTATTTGTCAGGCTCTCTATTCTTTAACAACAGTTAAAACAAAGTAACTGACAATGACTGACATTAAGAAGGCAGATGAAAGATTTCAGAAGTTAGTTGCAGGTTGCAGATTGATTTTCCATAAGTGACAGTGCCCTGACCTTAACAACACATGACATTAAGGTGAGCTCCTGTTATGACTAAAAATGCCCCCATATACATTTTCTTATAAAAACCCATACCTTTCCAGAACTTTATGCTTTTATGACTTCCTAGAACTTTATGCTTTAGTGTCTTGGTCAACAAATGGAATCAACTTTAATACATTGAAGGAAAACACTTAGAAAATATTTGTTTGTTTTGGACTTTGAAAAGTATTCACTCATTGGGACTTAGAAATTATTTGTGAAGTGTGGACTTGTGAAATGTTTGACAATTTCATTTGGAAAGACTTTATTAAATCTAGAGTGAACTGGATTAAAATGATACATAAAGTTAAAAGGTAACACATTTTGTTTGTTGGTTATATATTGAGTTTTTCTAAAAAATGGTGAAAATATTAAATTATCTTTGATAAAATTGTCACATGATAATCTTTGCTATGAAAAATAAACTGATTGGATATCATTGGTTCGTTTTTTTTATTATAATAACAACTTGGATACATAACTGATGAAATTACCAGTCCTTATATGAGAATAAGATCCTAACCCCTAAGGTGTGTTATGACCAAGGAAAAAGAAAGTGTTATAGCTTGTAAGACAGGTGGCCAACCAAAACTTCTTAAAATAAGAATTATGAAACCTCGAAAGGAAAGTCCTAAGGTGTCATCCCCATTAAAAAGGTGAAGGCCTCATCAAATTGCATCCTACCATACTGCTGTAGCAGGGAAAACTTCTGATTCCCATCACCTGCAGCAATCATCTGAACTAAAGGTACTTTCTTGTCTAAGAGAGTTGCTTTAGCCATGAAAACTTCTCTTGGTTTATCATAGAACCAGCTCAGGTGACAAAAGCGATATCTCACAAGAATTCTTGGGATACAGTGTGTGAGTGAGAAGAAAGATAGGCTTGAAAGAAAAACCATTCTGGCAGATTATCTAGAAGCAAGGAAAATAACAGCTGTTGAAAGAAATGTTAAAAATTATGATAGTATTGGAGGATCAGTGGAGACTACTGCTTCAGTGATACATGTGGAAGACCTGCACAAGTTTTTGAAAGATTTCCTTGATGGTTACAAGAAAATGGCAAACTTGTTTGGAAAGATGGCATGCCAAATAATGAGGTATGGGTGAAAATAGGTGACCATGGAGGAAATTCTTTCAAGCTTTGTTTTCAAGTTTGTAACCTGGAAAATCCAAGTTCCAAGGAAGACACCATTGTTTTCTCATGTATGTCTGCCAAAGACATTCATGAAAATATGAACAGGCTATGCTCAATTCATCAGGCCCAAATAAATCAGATGGAAGAACAATGCTAGGAAAACAAAAAGATAAGAGTATTTCCTTTTCATGTGCCTTTTTGGCTAGTCTTTATGGCCTTTCTGGTGCAAGAGGCAAATACTTTTGTCTGTGGTGCAATATTTGCTTTGAAAACCATTTCAAACTCGAGGTCCTGCGAAGCCCTGAAAACTTAGATAAATGATCATTGACAATGAAAGATTTGTCAAGGATGGCAAACAAAATATTTCTCTTGCATCTAATTTCAACAATATCATTCACCAGCCAATGTGGGATGTAAAAATAAACCAAGTATGCCCTCCATATCTGCATATCCTCCTGGGCATCGTCAAAAAGCACCATTATCTTTTAGAAAATGAGCTTCACAAAATTGACCTTCAAATTGCCGAGGATATATCACTGACAAAGGCAAAACTTGACCAAATGCTATTCCATCAGTATATTGGAGAATTAAGGAGAAGAGAGTACTGCTTAATTCATTATGCTTCCTTAGGACAGAAAGAGATGAAGACAAGAGTGATTTGTCTGAGAAAGAAGCTACAAAACTCCAAACTCGTATAAGTACATTCGAGTCAAAATTCAGAAAAATCAACCATCCTTATCAGCCCAGTCTGGTCCTGTTGTGTCAGCTGTGCAGATGACACTAAAAACCATAACAACAGGTCTATCATTCCAGATCATTTGTAGGAAATGACTACTCAAAATACCTCAAAACTTGTGTCCGCGATGATATTTGTTGCACTATTCTCGAAAAAGTTTGTGAGCTCAGTTGAAACCCTAATGTTTGTGACAAAGCTAGAGAAATTTCATCCAAATTCTTGACTCTCAACAAACATTTCTCAGAAATTCACAATCAAGTTGGACACATGGATAAATAACACCAGACATGTTGTCGAATATCAGAAGTTTCATTGAAAAATATCTTCAATATTACAGGCCGTGTTTCCCAATTTTACTCATCCCCAAGCATCATTTTCTGGAAGATCAGGTAATAAGTCTGGATAAAGAAATGGGGTTTTGGTTAGGGTCTTCATAGAGAACAATGGGGAGTCAATTCACAGATAGCTTAATAGGATACAACGTAACATGTGTCATGTCACTAATCACACAAAAAAAATAATTTTAATAATAAGAGGCCATCATACACTGACAAATCCTGCCATACAAAGTCACATTGTAAAACCAAGAAAGAAAAGAAACAACTTTAAAAAGTAATGACAGGCAATTTTGTGAACCATTCATTACTCAATAATGTTGTATATTATGTTAAATGAATCCAACTTGTGTTATAGCAATTGATTGTCATGGGGATATTTTGCTGAGATATTAATGGGTATTACGGAAATATCTGGCTAATCTGAAGCAAGGTAATGCCTTTTTTTAGTTTCTTTACATGACAGAATCATAGAACATGACTCGTTGTTTTGGTACAAGCAAACTTTTCATTCTTTGTCCAGAACTTGTAGTGAATTTGCTATTGAATAGTATTAACCATGCATGTTTTATGGAGCATTATTTCCCTATAAAAAATTAAACGTTAATGAAACCCATACCATTGAAATCAGCTAAAGTTGTAGAAGACTGGCATATAAAATATATACCAAACAAAAATGAGGAACATTAATTAATTCTAACTCACATCCATCTGTCACTCTGGAATTTCATGAGATAACATTCCACTAACTGGCTTCACTTTACATCCTGCTTTCTTGGTTTTCACAATTGTGTTAAGAAATTATAAAACTTTGCCAAGAACATAAAAAACTGTAGTGTTTCTTAGTGTGATTTATTTTTTAATATAGAACTTTTATTTGTTTTGTTTTTGGATATAGAACTTTCATGTTATTTGGATATTAAACTTGTATGTGCACCCTTACTGTACTGGGATTATATAATATCTGTTGTCCAATTATTTCTACACAACTATGGCTGATAAAACTGTTGACTATGCTCATGTTGATGAGTGTCCTCATGTTGATGAGGATGTTGATAATCTAATGGGGGAGCAATCCACCCACGTATCTGGGGAGCAATCCACCAGTAAAACATTAAGCTCATTAGAGGCTCACATAGCTAAAATGGCTGAAACTATGTCCAGAATGTGTGACATGTGTGGACGTATAGCCACGAAAAGGGAATGTGTTGACAGTTCACCTCCACCCTTCCCACCAAAAAGGAATCGTCTTGTTGATGATGCGGATTTGGAAGCAGAGATGGCCTCCCTGATGAGACCCCTGATGGGGGGGGGGGGGGGGGGGGGGGGGGGGGGGGGGGGGGGAGCTGTTTGACTCCATAACTGCTGATCTTACAGACAAGTAACAAATGGCACCTCCAATAAAGCCAAAGCTTGCTGAAATTGTTAACAACCTTATATTAACAAGTTTAGTGGCTGTAAGTCTTTGGAATGTAACAAGATCACCAGAGAAATATGGTTTTGGGCAATACATAGGAATATTTGGCTGAGCTGTAGTCATCCACCTGGTATTATAAACACAAGAGCAGATCATCTGAGTAGAAAGTTTAATGCTGATACTGAGTGCAAACTGTGCCCTACTGTATTTGACAACATTGTACAAAAGCTTGACTTTGTTCCCAATATAGGCTTGTTTGCATCTAGACTAAATTATCAAATTAAACCTTTTGTCTCTTATTTGGGGGATCCTGAAAGTGTAGCCACTGATGCCTTTTCCTTGCCCAGCTGGAGTAAATGGTATTTTTGTGCATTTCCACCCTTCTCAGTTATTCCTCTTGTTTTACAAAAGGTTATCACAGACAAAGCCTGTGGCATTATAACTGTTCCAAATTGGCCAACACAATTGTGGTACCCAAGCCTCAAAAGGTTGTTACTTAAACCTGCTGTTTTTATTTCTAGGAAAACAACATTGTTGATATCTCCAGACAACTCAACCATACCCCATCCACTTCACAAACAGCTGGGCCTACTGGGATGTCTTATTTCAGGACAGCACTGACTACTACTGTTACTGGCCTTTCCCAACAGGCGCAACAGTTCATTCTTGATTCAAGACAGTCCAGTACTAAAAACAATACATAGTGTTTCTTCACAAATGGAATTCATACCGTGCAGATAAAAACATGTCACCTTACTTTTTTCTTCAACTGTTGATGGGATTAATTTTTTTGCTGAGTTGTTTTCCCAAGGATATGGCTACAGTTCATGCACTGCTCGTAGTACTTTGGCTTCTGTTCTTTCATCACCATCCACAGTTACTTCTGGAAGTCACCCACTGGTAACTAGATTTATGAAAGGGGTTTTCAACAATAAACCTAGCCTTCCTCATTACTCCACTACATGGGATGTTAATGTTGTGTTGGAACATTTACAGACTATATCACTTGAGAACATATCTTTGAAACTCCTCACCATGAAGTGTGTCATGCTCTTAGCTCTACTGACGGGGCAACGCATCCAAACTTTGCAATGCATATTCACACACAACGTTAAATTCACTTGTCTAAGGATGTGATATTGTAGTTGATTCCTTGCCAGCCAACCTGGGTACCATTTAAAACCAATGAAATTTCAGCCTTATCATATCCCAGAGCTCTGTGTCGTGGATCACTTAAAAGTCTATCTTCAAAAAACAGCTTCTCTACGGAATGAGTGCACCCAATTACTCATCAGTCACCAGAAGCCTTTTAAAGCGGTGTCTAAGGATACAATCTCTCGATAGATTAAAACAATGCTTGCTGACTCAGGTGTTAATACTGACATATTTGGTGCACACAGCACATGGGCTGCTTCCACATCAAAAGCACACAGCAGCCAGGTTATACTATTTTGGCTGCTGCAGGATGGGTTAAAGCTCAGACTTTTGCAAAATTCTATAACAAACCCTTGTCACAGCAATGCTTTGCTTCTGCCATTTTGCCACCTAATAAAGGTGATTGACTGTCAATTTGTAATATGCTTACCTGTAAATCACATATGTAGCATAGACCCTGTTAAATGTTTCAAAGTGTTTAATTGTCATTTTCAGATATTGTATATGTACTTCCACTTACTTGGTTTTCATTACATGATATCTTTACAATCTTCTTTGTGTTATTTATAGGTCTCCATATTTACCATTCAGGCCTCAGGTCTCTAAAGTCTCATGAAATTCCAGAGTGACAGATTGATGTGAGTTAGAACTGATAGTTAAACGAGACTTACCTGTAAGTTGAAGTTTGACTGTAGTTCTAATGAAAGTCAATCAGGAATATCACTCAAGTTTTATTCCCAACAAAATGTTATCAGTTTACATTGACTCTGTGTTAATTCATCATTCATAATGTTCAATGTCACTTTCTTCACAAGATAAAGTAATGAAATATTCTTCCGGAGAAGGCATCCTTAATATATTGTAAAAAGGAAGCCCTTTAGTTTATGAAAATAATTGTACTAATAAAAAATACAACAAAATGTTCTAAATAAATAAAAAGAGCATTAGTGTATTTAAGCATTTTTGTCTGTGTATGTGTATGCAGAACAACTGCATTATACTGTGCTAAGAGAGGTTTAACCTGTGTGTGTACTTGATTCTTATTTCCAAATACTGTCTGCATAAAATATATGATTTTCAAAGAAAAGTTAAATTGGCACAACTAGGCCTTTAAGGCATTCATTTTAAAATAATCTATTGTCAAATGTTATGTTAAAATCTCTTTGCCGAACTTAATAAATATCTTTATTATATTAAAAGTCATAAGCCTAGTTTAGAAAACAATCATCAGAATCAATAGAATTCAATATTTTGCCTGAGCAAGGTTGCACAAAATATTCACTCTTTTTCTTCCACTTTTAGTGTTGTATTCACTGCACTACACTAGCACTCTTGTAAATATACTGCAGCCTTTGCTGACAAAATTATTGCAGCTGACCAAGTAGGTTACATTACAGGGTGGCAAATTATAGAAAACATTTGAATTTTAAGCAATATCATGTTATACAAAGATTTGAGACACATAACGAGTTCATTACCCTTATAGACTATGAAAAGGCCTTTGATAGCGTTGATTGGCCATTTTTTATTGAAAACTCTGAAAGCTTTTTATTCTGGAAATAATTTCATTCATTTGTAATTTTCTATACTAAAATACAATCTTGTGTAGCTTTTAGTACTCCTTTATTAACATACATTATGTACTCTTTCATATCCTTTGTATTATATGTCTTTAAAAGTATTTTTAGTAGCAACATTTATTGTATAATAAATATATATAACCCCAGTGCGTCTTTGTTGGGGGGAACAGGGACTGTGCTGGGAGACATTTGGGTGTCTCGGGGCTCAGTCCTGGTGCCACCTCAATGTAATTTTTATTGTAGGTTCTTGTTCCCATGTGCATTTGATATCACCTCTGTGATTGGTCAGTGAAGCGTGACCTTCCCAATAGCTGGTCAACTGGTCACTTTGAATGTAGAAGGTCACCTGAAGACATGAAAATTTTTCCCCCACCCTAAGCTTAACCCCCCCCCCCCCTTATACTTGCCAATATCATGCTGGCTGTCAGGTTTTTCAGTTTCAGGTCTGCCTGGTTGTGGGGGCTCCCTCTCCCGATGTCTTGCTGTCACCTTCATGCCAATGTAACCTACTTGTAATGTAACCTACTTGGTCAGCTGCAATAATTTTTGTCAGCAAAGGCTGCAGTATATTTACAAGAGTGCTAGTGTTTAGTATTGTCACAGGCCTCCAGTTCTTAAAGGTCTACCTCTCCTACTTGGTAGTTAATTGCTCTACCAGTGGGTTCGAGCCTCCTGTTATGAAGCGTTCATGCCAAATGTGTTGCTAGAAGCTGTCTACTTGGCTCGCAAGCTCGCCTGGTTGGCTTGATGTGGTCTGTCAATGGCCTCCTTACCTGTTGCCAGATGCCTCCTGCAGGAGCTCACCAGTTTATCTGGTTGGCTTCCCTGTCCAAGTTCAAGTGGATGGGTTACCTGTGTGGCCTGCAGTTAGTTATCAGGATGTGCTCTTCAATCTTCATACTACAGTTATCATGCTATATGGCTGAGAAGGTGGTGTTGCTGCCTCACCTGCTGTGTTCATCTATCCCTGGGGCTCAGGTAGCAGGGAGCCTATTAGTATCAGGGGAGTGCCTGCTTGTGTATGATTATGTTATGGTGACTATTCCACTACTATGGACCGGTGGAGATTGGCTCATGTTTATTTATGCAGCCTGTGTTAGTGCTTGTAGCCTGCTTCTTCATCCATGTATCATTATCTTATCTATGATGGACTGTCCTGGTGCAGTGGTGCACCCAACACCTGTCCAGGAATGCAGTGATATGAGAGACTGACCTGGTGCCATGGGGCACCCACCTGTGTGATAAGACTGTCCTGGCGCCTGTTGGCGCCCGACTGAGTTAATGGAAGTTTTATACCCTGGCTTCTGTATTGTTTGGTAGCCAGATTGGTTAATTTATTGGTGGGACTGTCCTGGCGCCTCGCGCCCAGCGGAGTGGAGTTTATGGACTGCCCTGGCACTGTTGCCCAACTGTTGTGCAAGGTCAATTATGAGACTGTCCTGGCTCGGTGCCCAACGAACTTTATATGAAATGTTTAATTGTATCTGCCTGCTATAAATTACTTGCTTTTATCTTTAGTAACTTACAGATTTTAATTGTAATTTTCTATGGCCCTTACTTACTATTGCCAGATGGGCCCCTTCTTTCCATTATTATATCACATTTCAGTCATAATGTTACATGTTTATACTATATTGTGACCTCGTGACCTGGTTGGACCTCTCCACTTCTCAACTCAAGGTTCATGATCTGCTTGGGTGACCTTGACCTTTGACCTTAATTCACATCTGCTTGTCATTGATGGAGGTATTGTTTTCACCCCTCAATTTTCTAAGGATAATAAATACTAGTTCATGGTTTACCTTGACCTTTGACCTTGATTCACCTGGGTTTTGACCTCCAGGTATTGTTTTCACCTTTCAACTTGTTTTATAATTTATACTTAATTCATGGTGTATCAAGTAGATATGACCTTCAGGTCAACCCCAGTTAGATTGGGGTCATGGGGGGTCTCCAGATCTATATTAATGAGATTACAATGTCAGCTTTTAGTACTCCTTTATTAACATACATTATGTACTCTTTCATGTCCTTTGTATTATATGTCTTTAAAAGTATTTTTAGTAGCAACATTTATTGTATAATAAATATATATAACCCCAGTGCGTCTTTGTTGGGGGGGGGGGGGGGGGGGAACAGGGACTGTGTAAGTAATAATGGATATTTTTCTGAATATTTTGAACAAATTATGAAAATCTATTTCCAAAGTGTTTTTCAGAACACCTATTGATGAAAACAAACCTACACCATGTAATCATTGTAAAAACCTTATACTTCTGCTTGGAAAATGGCATATTAATTTTCACAAAGATCAACCAGTAAGCCACCACAGATGCAAAGTTATTTAAACTGAATGTGTACATAAGGTTGTTTGAAAGTTAAAACATGAAGGAAAGAGTTAATGTGACAATCAAAGAAGGCATAAATTTAATCATATTTGAGTGAAGAGTGAATGGTTCCAGAGATAGTTTTGCTAGCTGTGTGTATTTGTTGTGAACCGTTAATGTTTTTTCAGTGTCTTGTCTTTTTTGCTACTTGTGTAGTTGTATGTTGTATATAAATTGATTGTATATATTCATTGGTCCTTGTATTATTGATGGCCAATATTTTTACAGTAACATAGTGTGTGAATCTTCATAAATCATACATCTGTTGATCAGTTTACAATATTTGCTGAGTGATAACTGGGGTAGTAAAATCCCTACTATGACTCAGTTTCATCACTTTTCCCAATTGTCAGCTTATTTATTTTTACAGGCTCAAAACGTTAGGTTAATGTAATATTTTGTATAAATAATATGATGATTATTTTTCAAAATGATGCCATTTCAAGTATATCTACACCTCAATTTCTACATGACTTGCATGTGCATTTGAAAATGCTCACACACCCCACACACACTCCTGTAGCACTGAGGTTGCCAATATCGTGGCTTGGTCTCCTATATATCAAATATATGGCAAAGGTGAATTTTCTTTAATTGCTGATAACTCAGTTATTAGGCTCTATCTTAGACTGTTTCTGAAAATAATTTGCTACATAGTTATGCATATTTTAAGGGCCTTTTTTGGAGGACAATAGCTCTTTAATATATTTAACATAATCAAAGGAGTCTCCACTTAAGAACATCAGAAGACAAACTAATTTTAAAAAGTCATTTTAACATAGCATATCTTTCTTATAACCAACTTCTTGTAACCAAGTAAAACAGATCTGAAATATTTCACTATTAATGATCACATAATAAAACTAATAATTTTCTGATTTATGTACAAGAGTACAAAATATGTTAATATATGTTAGGATCTTATGTTGGGTAGTCTTTCTTAAGATGGGCTAGAACCTATTAGACCAACTTAGGATATGTAAACTCAAGAATGATTTCAAAGCTAAATTTTAATATTGACCAGTTGGCTTAATATTAATTTATTATGTAACACTTGATGGGTGGTTTTAATCATGAAATTGAATATTACCCTGATAGTTTATTTAAATACTAAAATTTCAACTATACACTACATGTTTGTGAAATATTATTTAAGACTTTATGTGCTTATCCTGTCTAAAGATTTGCTAACAGATTTGCCAACTAATAATTAGCACAGGTAATTTTTATTTTTGAAATTGAAATGATATTATTTACTTATTGTTCTACTTGTATTTTTTTTTCTCTTTTCTTAATCTTAGTATGCATTTATAGGATTAGCCTAATTTCTTATTGTTCCAAGATTCTGTCTCAGTTAATTGGACAATAAAAGTGTCATTAGGTGTCTATTGTTCAACCACTGTTTCAACTTGATTTGTTTCAGTTCTAGGGAGTGATTAGACAACTTGATTAGATTGTGATTTATCTATTGTTTAAACCCTCTTTTAAGTTGATTTATTTGACTATGTGTGTGACTTGGTAACTGGATTATCTTTAGATTTGCCGTCTGTGCTAGCATTCTTTTTAACTTGATTTGTTACACCTCTTGCTAAGTGACTGGCTTTTAATTAGGCATTGTTATTTTAAGGTGTATGGGTGTGATACTGTACCTGTTTATAAACAACTAAATAATCTGCTTCCTGCTAATAGGCAGACTAGGCTTAATAAAATATATTACTGCCTGATATAATTAAAATATGTGTTAATTGTATTTCGAGTGTCTATTTCTTGACTCAGTCTCATCAGAGGCTTTGGATTATCTCCATCTAGTCTCCCTGAAGTACTTTTAGGGCTCCTGTGCTGAACCCCTGGTTTGTACCGGTTCTGTACCGGTTCTGGAACAGGTTCACAGGTTCTGTTGTACCTGTGTACCTGTGCCTGAACCGGTTCTATAATATATAGAGGAGTTTAGATGTTGATCATTAATTAAGACACTAATTAGCCTCTTATTAACGATTTACTAATTTTTACTTAAAAAATTAAAGGACCCCACTATAATATGGATGTTAGTCAGTTTATTTATATGATTTTGTTTAAACGTTTATTGTGATGTATCAATAGATCTTAGTAATGTGATAATATTGATCATCAAATAATACATCGGACTGGTGAGTCACTAATATTCATCCTAATAAATATTAATTTTATTATAATGTACAATGTAAAACAATGAATAAAAATGTGCTGATTGATCTATAAATAGATAAAATCAGAATCACACATATATATTTTCCCTCCTTTATTATGATGTGTATTTTGTTCTTTTTTCTAGCATGGATAAATTCACCAGTCCGATTTATTATTTGATGATCAATATTATCACATTACTAAGATCTACTGATACATCACAATAAACGTTTAAACAAAATCATAATAAAAAACTGACTAACATTCATATTATAGTGGGTTCCTTTAATAAATAATGCTTAACAAAAAGGAAGGTAATGAGTTACATACTCACCACTAACTAGACAATATGTTGATGACAGAATAGTCCCTTCAAACTAACTTTACTAAGCAAAATTAGCAAAAATTAGTAAATCGTTAATAAGAGGCTAATTAGTGTCTTAATTAATGATCAACATCTAAACTCCTCTATATATTATAGAACCGGTTCAGGCACAGGTACACAGGTACAACAGAACCTGTGAACCTGTTCCAGAACCGGTACAAACCAGGGGTACAGCACAGGAGCCCTAAAAGTACTTCACTGAGACTAGATGGAGATAATCCAAAGCCTCTGATGAGACTGAGTCAAGAAATAGACACTCGAAATACAATTAACACATAGTGTAATTATATCAGGCAGTAATATATTTTATTAAGCCTAGTCTGCCTATTAGCAGGAAGCAGATTATTTAGTTTTTTCACTATGAGTGCTCCTTCAATAACTGCTAGTCAGACTGGTTTCTGTAATGCCATGTACAGAGTCAACGCCACCCCAGAACCCCCAAGTGGTTGTGGCATACCCATCCCTATCACAAGGATATCAGATAGGACATTGAACCCCCTCAATACAGTGAAATTGAGTATTGAGGATGAACATTCCATAGACACCCCCATGACAGGGGGCAACATATCACAACCTGGTATTGCCATGGGCACATCACTAACACCAAATTATGCTAATTTATCTGTGGACAGGTTCGAAGCCAAAGTGCATCACATGTGTATTCTTAAATCACATCTACATGATTAAGCACCACATGTGGATTTTTAAATGTCATCTCCCTGATTACCTACACTAAATGCAACAAAAATTATAAACCAATATCTAGGAGCATTTAGGAAAATGAGAAATGAACCTAAATTTTCATTTCAAAAGGATGGATAACCAACACCAACTTCATGTCATTCCACGAATGATGGACACAACCACAAATACATGCTGTTCTCCTTGCTAGAGTGATGTACACCAAAATTTGAGGCAACCAATATAGCCATATGAAGCCGAAATGAGTTATGTTGGATACCCAAATTACACACCCTGGCCCCAATTGGCATCAACCAACTTGTGTGATTCTTTATGAATATTATTTGGACGATTAAGCACTCAATGGTCCACCTTTCTTTTTTTTTTGTTTATAAACAAAATGATTGATTTAATCGTAATCTTTAAATGTTTAAATGCTAAGTTCTTAGACATTTACCCATATAACCAAACAGAAAAGTCCACTTTTTATGTGCATATATCAGTATTCTTTGACAAAATTGACTTGTTTGCTTTAATTATATTTTCCAATTGATTAGTAGGTAATTTTATTTTTCTTTAGAATCAGGCTCATCTATAAAATCATCCTATATATTTGTGTTTTCTTCCTTAAAGGTTTGATAAAAATAATCCTCATTATCTTTAAAGATTACTTTGATTTTGATTTGTTTCACTTTATGATTTTAGGTATTCTCTATTGTATACTTCACCCACCCTTAGTGAAACAAATTAATATCAATAGAATGTTAAAACAATAGTCACAAATCCAATTAAAAAGTCATCCCAATGAAAAACAAATAAATCAACTTCAAAGAAATATTTTAATGCAAATCAGGGCTCAGGAAACAATTCATTTTAGTTTATGCAATTATACACTGTTTGTTGAAGCTGGATAAATTTCACAGTTACATAAAATAAACAAGGCCGAAAGGGGTATCGGTCTACTAGCGTGAGCCACAAAGCCCTCAGAGACACAAGTAGTGCACTTAAGCGGTCAGCCATCCCAGTATCAACATAACCCATTGCTGTTTAACTTCAGTGAAGAGACAGGCACTCATTACACTATGCCACAATTTGTAAAAGTCCTGAGACAAAAAAGGAAAGCAAGGCCAAAAGAGGTTTTGGTCCCCCAGCGCGAGCGAAAAGCCATCAGAAACACTGAAGTAGTAATCCATCCCAGTACTAACGTAGTCCATCACCATTTAACTTCTGTAAAACACAGTCATTGTGGCCACGCCACAACTTCTATAAAAGACAATCATTATGGACTTGCTATAATTCATAATCATTTTTTTCGGAGACAAAAAAAAATCAAAAAAATTGATCTCTAGAAGCACGAGCTCCATCGAGGCTCGCACTTAAAAAGTGATCTCTAGAAGTGCAAGCCTCGCTAGAGCTTGTGCTTAAAAAGAATATGCAGAAAAAATTAAAACTTCTACACAAAGGTGAATTAAATTAATCAATATTAATTTGCACATGCTTGTATATAGTTTTTATTGTATTCAACATAAAAACCATTCTTGAATCATTCTTAAATTTTATTATCTTAAGATGTTCTTATTATCTTAAGTTGTTCTTAAGATATTCTTTATTATGTTAAGATGGGCTACTCAACTTATGATCCTAAGTTGGGCTATAGCCCATCTTAAGATGGGCTGACTCCTAAGTTGGGCTCCAACATATCCATTCATTTATTGTTTTCACCCCCTGGTTTCAGTCAGCCGCCGCCAGCGCATTATCATCTCCCTTGAATATCTATCTTGATATTAGGCCTATCCAAATGATATTTGGCAGTTATCTTCTATAGACGTGGGAAAATTTTTTGACAGGCATAAATTTGACCTTTGACCATTATCAAGGTGAACTGATCAAATATTAAAAAAAAATTTACTTCCTTTTCACCAGATTTTCTCAGAAAGTACCGGGTGTACGTCAACCAAATTTGGTATGCACATTCCTCACATAAGAATCTAGGCGCCACTCGATATTGGGATCAATCGGGCCATAATTGACGGGCGATTGATTATCGGTTGATAAAAAATTTGCTAAGATTAAGCCTTGAACTCGCTTATTATTGGTCCTAGAGGTTTGGGATGGTAAACCAACATATAGGAAATCATGGGCTGGGAATCTTTTGATGTGGTCACATTCGACCTTGGGCCCCTCCTTCAAGGTCAAATGAGGATAATCAAACTTAAAAGTGCTTATAACTCGCTTATTATTGGTTGTACAGGTTTGCTATGGTAAACCAACCTATAGGCAATCATGGGCTGGGAATGTTTTGGTGTGGTCAGATTTGATGTTGGACTGCTCCTTCAAGGTCAAATGAGGATAGCCAAACTTACAACTCGCTTATTATTGGTCCTAGAGGTTTTGGATGGTAAACCAACCTGTAGGAATTCATGGTTTGAAATTGTTTTTTATTTGTGTTTTTGAAATGTTTCGCAGTTGGCCTTCATGTCTCTGACAAGTGTATTTACTTTGCAACCTCTTGCTTTTGACTAAAGTTACATAGATTTTTTCCTGCACAGTACAACTATACTATACATTACTTTGTTCTCTTCCTTTTATATTTGTAAAAAGGACTTTATAATCTTCCCCCTTCATTAATCCAAGAAACAGAAACTTTACTCAGTTTACCATATTTTGAAGTGAATTACTACTGAATTGTGTTCTAATGATATATATTAGGATAGTAAGTTGTTATGGTTGTAGATGTCTGATGTACTGCATATATTCAAAAATATACAGATCCATGCCACTTTAATAGTAGATTCAACCTTTTCTTTACACTCGCTCAGTTATAATTTTGAGAAAAGACACTGTTGTATACTTCAAGGATGAAAAAACCATGTAGCTTTGTTCAGGTGCACAGATTGTTTCAGTTGAAATCACCATTTTAATCACCTTTTTAATATTAGACCAGTTTGTGGCATTGTCTGATGGAATATTGGTGATTGATGTGCCTAAGATGAATACAAATAATATTTAACAAGCCCCCATAATAATATACATTGCATCATATTCATTTTATTTCCTGTAATATGCCACAGAACATTGTAGAAATAATATCATGTATTACTGACATTATCTACAGATAACATAGCTTTCAGATAATTTGTTTTTTTATACACCGGGCACATATTTTTGTTAAGGAAAACAATGACCTACAATATTATAATTGCTTCATTTTTAAAGCTGCAGAACTGTTTTTGAAATAAGTAAGGTTAATTGCTGGTAGTTTATATTTGCAGTGAACTGTAATGACAAATTTAGTAGTGCTTATAATTCGCTTATTATTGGTCCTAGGGTTTGCAATATGAAACCAACCCATGGGAAACCATATGCTAAGAATCTTCTGATGTGGTTAGATTTGGCCTTGGGCCCTGTTTAGAGGTATATAGTTGTAAAGTAGAGTATAAAATCCAGAATCATTCCAGGAATGATCTCAGGGTTCGCGATTACGCTGTGCGGGTATGTTAAACACGCGGTATTTCAGATTTGGACGCAAATTTCGGTTGTCAGTGTGTCCATTGGGACACGATTTTTATGAAGAAAATATTATAGGAATATATCACGAAAAAAACGTCCAAACGCAGAATTTTAGCACGGGTGGCGACGCCACCCGTGCTAAAATTCTGCGTGATAAAATTCTGCGTTTGGACGGTTTTTGAGTGATATATTCCTATTCTAACATGACTGTTTTAAATAAAATACCCTAAAACACTTGTAAAATTAACAAAATTATCCAAGTGAACGCAATAGGGCACCGCCATGTTGGCTGTTCCATCAAGTGAACAGGGGTAATTTTATTTTCCAAAAATATACTGTAAATTTTTTCTGAATCAAGGTACAAGCAAACAATTCAAAAATGCATAACTTTATACACGATCTCATAGTATTTTAAATATAATTATGAAAACAAACTTACCGTATAGACAATTGTTTTTCAGCCAATAATTATGCATGGGGAATTTGATAACAGCCGTAATGTTGATGCAGAATTTTAGACGGTTTAGAAATCGCTCTCGACCAATCAGAATGACGGACACATCCGTGTCATGTTAGAATTCTGCTTTAGAAGCGAATTTCGGTTGGCAGGAAGCGTAGATATGCACGCAATATAAATAACACTGAAAATAGGCTTTATATCTTAAAATTAAATGGTTTCGAGCGATTTCCTGGCAAGTTCTTTACGTCCACCATTGTTCAGCGAGATTTAATGCGTGACAAGGTTCTTCCAAAACAGCCAGTCAGTGCTGGTGTTGTACACTAGCAAATCTACTCAAAATGTTATATATCGAAAGAAAGCCTGATCTCTGCACGGAAACAATCAAAACAACAAGCCAGGACGGTGAACTGAAAACTTTCATGGGAGATGAATTATACTAAATCTCGGAAACTCTTGATATTTAACCCCGGAAAGTCCCTTGGAAAATAAAAGCTGTAACAAATAATGAACAGGGAATGTAACAAAAGAACTATATCTCTGGAACTACCCAGTGAATTTTTATCAAACAAAAAGCAAACAAACTATAAATAGTTTTCTTTCAAACAGTATAAATACGACATTTGTAGCTTATCTAAAATAATCATACAAAAAAATGTCACTCAAATTTCACTAAAATGAAGTTTTTTGACTGGAGTTCAGCTTTTTAAAATATTTTTAAAATTGATTTATTGACAGATACATATTATTTATCAGTAGAAAGGAAATTAAACAGTTCTTCTATATTTTTAAATATATCCAGAAATAAAGGAGAAAAAATATTATTTGCATCCCATTTTCACACAATGATACCCCATTTTTGATGTGCTATAAGGTACAAAAAGGTACCCAACATTTCATAAGCCTAACACAAACACTGGACTCAGAAAAAAATGATTCGGACTCCATTTTTTGGAGGTCATGTAGTCCGTTGGACTCCATATTTTAGAGGTACTTCACGAACCCTGGATCTCTTGAACTCTAAGATCCTTTTATAAAGGCAAACAACAGTAGTTAAATCTTGTGAACAAAACCACATACATGTGCAGAACTATAAACATGGTGTCAGGTGTGTGACTATTAAGGAGGAATACATCTCATAATAGGATACAAATAGCGACAACAGGATATAATACACAGCACAATCAAAATATTCATAAAGGCTTTTTTTAATATCTCTGTTCCAGCTCCAATGGAGGTGAAAGGTGACTTACTAAGTAATTGGACATTTTTCAAAGATCAATGGGAAAATTACAAAGTACATTTAAAACATACCTTGCCTATCGAGGATGATAAATTGCTCAAGGCATACAGATCGGTCTGTTCATCTGTTCTCCATAGTCGTTAGAAGAGAGGTACCCCCACCCAAAGTGTGAAAATTTCAACATTTTATTACAGTTTTTCTCCTTGACTATGGAAGGGATTTATCTCTTAACTTGGTGGATGTACTAGGCTGCAAGTAGATTCCCTTGTGTGAGTATCAGGCCTGGATCTTTCTTAATTATTTTTAATAAATTTTTAATATAATTTTAATGCATTAAAATTCATGAAATCATGCACTAAATCACTTATAACTTTAAAAGTATTGCATTTAGAGTATTTTGTTAAAGTATGTTATTTAGCTAATTTATCCATAGCTACAACATGGTGAGTAACTTGGGAACCGTTCCAATAGCTAAGTGGGTAATAGCTACTTCCTGACTTTTCAGTAGCTTCCATAATGAGTAAAATTGCTTGTAAATTAAAAGCTATTGCATTTACAGAATTGTGGTTAAATATGTTATTCGCCTACTTTTGGGTGAGCTATAACATAGTAAAATTGCAGACCTGTAGCTCATTGCATAGCTGAGCAATAGCTACTTTCAGGTTCTCACTGTTGAGTAAATCGGTTGTAACTTGAAAACTATTTCATTCAGAGTTTTTTTGTAAATTTGTTATTCATCTACTTTAGGGTCAGCTATAGCATTGTGAATCTGGAGAAATGTTGCTCATTGCCTAGCTGAGCCATAGGTATTTTCAGGTTTTTACTGTTGAGTTGTAACTTGAAAACTATTTCATTTACAGAATTTTTAAAAATATGTTATGCACCTACTTTTGGGCAGCTATAAGATAGTTAAATTTTTCAGACCTATAGCTCATTGCATAACTGGGCAACTTGTGTGTCCTTTTATGCTTTCACTTTTACTTTGCAACTCAAAACACAGTCAGCTGATACGGAATCCATTCACAGGCACTGATTGCTTGTTTGGTTTTAAGGTCACTGTTGTGACCCTAACATAATCCTCTTAGGAGAATTTCTCTTCACCAATAACATTTACCTCTTCATATTGGTCCTTTAGCATTTTATATAAAACTTCTAAGCTGTAGGGACGCTTTGTTTTTGTGTACAAAAACCTTTTGTCTAGTTGTTATATAGTTAACACTGAATCTTCAATGGGTTCTATAAGTGAGAAACTATCACATTCTATCAATAAAATTCTTAAATATGGTTAAGAAATGTCTAATTTTTGTTACGCAGTCTGTGTGATTTATTTAATGACATGCATAGTACTTTGTTTGGCTTGTATTGCAATGGGACTCCTTTCAGGAGATCATCTGAGTTGTTCTATATCTGTACATACCTGGCCAAGAATGCAGACAGTCACACATCCAGGTTCTAAGCAAGTCCACTGCTGCTTGACTTCAGTGATGGAGGGAACTTGATCCAGGTACACCACTTAGACAATCTGTGTGACACAGATCCTTACATTTCTGTCATTACACAAAATGACTGAACTCTGTAGAAAAACAGTTTTCTAAAGTCTATGCAAGTCATTCCTAAGTGCGAATCAACGCTGTCCCAAGGCTATCATCTGTGTAAAATTTTGATACATGCTTTGATGAATTTTTATTGAAAGTTTGTGTGAGCAATGTGCTTAGGTCATGTTATTATCACCTTTCAACAATGCATCACATTTGTGCCTACCTGAAACCTGGAGGCCTGCAAAATCTCTCATTTCTATAACTATTTGAATATCAAAAATGTTAGGACAAAAGTCCTTGAAAATATTCCTCAACTAGACTTGGTGGATTTGTTTCGTCAACTCAATCCTGAAAAAAAGAAGGTTTACTTTGAGGAGAAAGAATCAAATAAAGCAAGTAAGACTTGATTATTTTTTGATGTTTAGATCAGTGACCGACATATTAGATTTTTGTTTCATTATACCAAGTTATAAACCTTATAATTCAATAACAGAGATGACTATCATTGTCAGTGTGTTTGTCACTGGTCATGGCACCTGGGAATTTAATAGCAGCTTGCTAAAAAATCCAGACTACCTCAACTACCAATTCTGTTATAGAAGGTGAAAAAAATTAAATAATCACCACCTGTGTACAATCTAAACTATATTAAAGAAAATTATGGCAACTTTCACTTCTCTACAGATGATGACACCTTTTTAGAAATGTTATTTATGATAATCCGTGGTGAAGCAATCTGTTTTGCTACACATTTAAAAAAGACCCACATAACAAGAAAAAACTCTTTTGACAAATATTCATTATCTAGAAAATACTACCAACCAGGCCAATTTTTCTTTGTTAGAAGTCAACTTCTTACTTTTGTAAGCTTGAAAATAAAGACATCACCGAAAAAAACTGGTAGGAAATTATAAGCAAACAATAGCTCCATATTGACTGACCAAAAACAAATATCTGGTAAGGAACTTGGAAAAGTGCTTAAGCATATGAAAAATAACAAATCCCCTGGTATTGACGGTATATTGGCGAACTTCCTAAAAGTATTAGGGAATAAACTAAATTTTTTTATTACAAATGCTATTAATTCATATTACTCTTAAGGTATTCTAAAACCCAGCAGGCACACGCCTTGAAATGTCGTTGATTTAGAATTGAAAACAGGTCCTGATGTTAAAATGCACATTATCAACTACTAAATCTAAGTTAGTTTTCTGACATGAAAAAGTAGTGATATTTTGACCAGAAATCATGGGGATTTTTGGTTGAAAAATTGACACGGACACAATTTCAACACTATTTCAAAGCTGGATTTCTGACTGGAAAAAAGTGGTGATACTTCATAAAAAATCACCACTAAATCAAGTTAGGTTTTTCAATATGAAATCTTAGTCATGTTATTGAACAGAAAACAGGTTGAATATTGGGAAATGAATGACTAGTAATCGTTGATTGAAAATTCTTTTTCTAGAGGGTGATATAGTGATTAAGTCTAACTTTTGAAAGAACTATTATTGCAATAGTTTTTGAATTTGTAGGTATTTGTAAAGCAAAGACTAATTTTTAAAGATGATAAAGATTATGTGTGCATGTACTTGTAGCTTTTATCCATTCTCCTTATTAATTTTTAGCAACAAAAAAACTGATGCACCCAAATATAATTTTTATAATTTATATTTATATTTTGATTAATGCAATTCCTGATAATTAAAAAAAAACAATTTGAAGTCAAACTTATCTTAAATAAAAAAAAAATAACTAGTTTTCAGTTTGCAAGTTTACACTGAAAACATCTCTATACAGAGAACCTAAGCTATAACATTTTATCACACAGCAGTGAGGTTGGGGGGGGTTCCTGGATTTTCTTATCTGTACCCTGCTACACAGAACATTAGGCCTGTGACTAAAAGTAATTAGATAACACAGCAGGGGTGGAGGTGGGGGTTTACCCTTGCTCAATTGCATGCATGGTGTTCACTTCTTTAGGTCTGTTTTTTTGTGGTCAGAACTGACAACTAATTAAGGTAGGGAGTAATGGGTGGAGTTCTACAAATGTGGCTTTTCTTTTTTTTTTTCAGTTTATATGACAAAGTTGTATGAGACACAAGCATCTGAACTGAGCATTGTGGCTTTGCTACATGATTATAGCTTCTTTATAATTACAATATAATTATAGCCAACTTAATAAAACATTTAAAAGAAACTGATTGGATAAAATACTGAAGATATAAATAATGTCACAATTGTTTGTTATTTACAAAGAAAAAATAATATTTTAAAATTTCACAAAAAGAATTTCAATTGAAGGCACTGAATAATACCGGTCCTATTAATAACATAAAAATGGATAGCTAGTTGGAAAATATGGATTTACATATCTTGAGCAATTATATTTGAAAGCTGATGCAAAATTATGTGTTATTACAATGTCATCAGAAATAGAATATTGAATATACAATGATTCATGAAAACATGTCATCTTGGAAAGAATTAATTATTTTGAAGATGTATTAGAGGTCCTCAGTGGCCTAGTGGTTAGCAAGTTTGGCATCTAATCATAGGCTGTCACCTCTGTGGGTTCGAGTCCCACAAGTGGCAATTCTGAGGACCTGTCCCAATATGACCCTGGCTGTTGAACGGGACGTAAAACCCCAACTTTGACTTTGAAGATGTATTAAAATTGTAAAATATGCATATGGATAGTTATTGTATAATATTATTAAGAAGCTATAATTATGACACACAAGCTACAATGATACAAATAAAGAATACAGTGTAAACAACCTGATTTCACCCATTGAATTCAACCCTATTTCATACATTGGATTCAACCAAAAACAGTTTGCAAAATCTACACATATTTCAACCAGATTTCACCTATTGAATTCAACCTGATTTCACCAATTGAATTCAACCTGATTTCACTGGTTGGATCCAACCAAAAATGGTTTGCAAAATCTACACGTATTTCAACCAGATTTCACCCACTGAATTCAACCTGATTTCACCGATTGAATTCAACCTGATTTCACCGGTTGGATCCAACTAAAAACGGTTTGCAAAATCTACACGTATTTCAACCAGATTTCTACGTTGGATTCAACCAGATTTCAAAGTTGCGTGCCTGCTGGGAAGTCTCGATGAAACAATTCTATAGCTTTTATACCAAAGGGTACTAAGAATCTTATTAAAAATTGGCTTCCAATCTCATTATTACCTTTGGTCTATAAAATGGCCTCTTCAGTATTAGCAGAAAGATTAAAACCCATCTTAAACGATGTTATCTCAACTAATCAGAATTTCTTTTATCTGAGAGTTCTATTGGAGGGCTGTTCCATTTCTGTGATGTAAACCTTGCCCCTGATCTCCAATATACTGGCATCGGGAGGTAAATCTTTTCAATTATAATGATCTTAAAGCTATCATACAGAAATCCCGTAGGGAAATATGGAACTTCCAATTGGTATATGGGTACTTGGGAGTCCATCGGGACAAACTATCACAAACCTTTCCTGATTCTTATCAGAGTTTTGACACTGTCAACCCATCGTATTGCCAACTTGTTAATCTTACAGTAATCTTAAACCTATTTTACACTCATACAGCTAATTTTTCTATATTATAGCTTACCCTCACTCAGAAATCTTTTCTATCTTATAGCGATCACAAACTTGTCTCTTTCATCTTAAGGGACTCGTAAACTAATCGAATGGATTGGAAACTATCGTAAACCTAGAATATTTTCTGAGGTAATCTTGTCTTTTCACAATCCGAAGCATGGTTTACGATATGAAAATGCAACAACCCCATTAGTGCTTGCACTAGATTAATTTCTGAGCTAATGTGGGATTTCCTGAACACTGTACTGGAAAAGTTTGGCTTCAACGACAAATTTATGAAATGGTTGAGACTTTTTAACAAAGATATAAAAGGATATGTGACACTGCGTTTTTTTCTCTAACCCCATTCAAATAGAAAGGGGGTGCAGACAGGGAGATCCGACTGCCCCATATATTTTCTTTCTTGTTGCTGAAGTTTTAGGGTGTTTGATTGAAAAATCCTAAGAAATTAGAGATATTAAAATTGTTAACTAATATGTACTAGCTTACACAACTTGCATATGATACTAATATTGGATGGTATTACTAAATCATTGCAAATAACTCTTAATACTCTGGAGACATTTTTTGATTTGTCAGGCTTGAAATAAATAATGAAAAAACAGGGTTAATTGGGATTGGAAGTAAAAGTGGAACAAAGGAAAAATTAAAGGTTTCAAATAATTTACAATGGGTTGATTCACTATTTAATTTGTTCATAACATTTTCATGTAATTTGTATGAAATACCAGAATTAAATTATGGATTGACTTTTGTTAAAGCTAAACATACATTGAATTCTTGGAAATTCAGATGTTTAACTCCCATCGGAAAAATCAGTTATTAAAAGTCTGATGCTGTCAAATTTACACATTTATTCACTACTTTACCAATAACTGATATGGTATTCTTAATAATCTAAATAGATTACTGTTTAATTTAATTTTGGATAGGTAGCCAGACAAGATATGTAGGGAGCAAATGTGTGGAGTCTACTTATCTGGACAACTTAAAATGACAAGTATTTTTAGCTTTGAAAAATCACTTAAAATGAAATGGGTAACAGCAGGAATTTCTGAAAAAGATAAAGATTAGCTGTCTCTTTTAATGCAAGAAGTAGATGTTGATAAAATATCCTCAGTTGGTAGTGGATTGAGTTTGTACATTATATTTCACTAAGGATATAGTGAATTTATAATGCATAAACTCAATCCATTTTGAAAATAGTTTTTACATAATATAAAGAGTATGTTCAACATGTGAAATTCAAAACCGGTCAAGATATATTGACTAGTTATATATGGTATAATAGGCAAATAGGAATTAAAAAAATATACTTTAAAGATTGGGTTAAACATATTGTACACATCGTCAGGGATATTGTAAATTGTGAAAATAAAATAGTGACCTTAGAACAAATTAAGGCAAAATATAAATTTTCTGTAAATATTATGAACTACTATACAGTTAAAAAGCTTGTACAAAAGTTTATAAGGAAGACTGAATACAATTTTCCATTGAAAGACCATTTTTTAAAGACGTTTTTTTTAACATAAAAGCTCTCACAGGACATTTTGTTGGAAGCAAATGCAACTATCTTTAGGCTTAAGGAATCTTACATTCCAAAAGGTAAACTTAAAGTAAAGTGGGAATTAATTTTATATATAGAACCAAGCAAAATCTTGGGAGAGTAATCTGTAAGAACTGTTTCTATGCCATAGATGACAATAACTATATATATTTGGTTCCAATATATAATTTTTCAAAGAATTATTGGTGTTCAAGTATGGCTGTTTAAAAACAAAATTTCAAACAATTGTGAGTGCAGATTGTATAATCAAAACACAGAAACAAGAACTCATCTCTTCTCTGAATGTCACATATCATATGACCTTTGGAAAAATGTGATATCAGGAATTGAAGCACGCACTGAAGAAATAGTCAGCATAACCAAAAAAAAAAAAAAAAAAAATGAAAATTTAGGTTGTCTTGAACCACTATCTTATTTCTAGCCCCTTAACTTTATCTTGTTAATTACACGAGTCCCTTTCTAAAATGAAAAATTCTGATCAAGAATTATGAAAAAATGGTCAATCTGGAAATTTTTTCCTTGATATTTAACATCATAATTAAACCTATATATCAACTGTAACATAAGTATTTCTTGGCATAAAATTATTAATTACTACTTTTTGTGAGGCTAAACTAGTGAAAACTGTTGTGAAAGGTAATACAATATATCTTCTATTTTTACTTGAATAGTGAAAATGTAACCCCATTAACTATCTTTGTGGAAGATTTTTTGTTTCATCCACATATTTTCTTTGTAATCCTGTATGTTATTGTTCAATTGAAATGTCATTTCATGTGCCTGTCTTTGTCTAAATGTTCAATAAAAATCGCTCATCAGTTCATGTATATTGTTAATGTTGGACTATGGTGAAGGAAAATTTTTTGGTGCTCCAGCATATCTCCTTGTGAAGTTATAATGTTTGTAGAATAATGCAACTAGGCTTACATTTCCGAAGATTAATGATGAAGTAAAAATAACACATTATTTCAACCATTTGATTTAAAAATATATTTAGTACATGTAATTTATTTTTCTAGTACAATTTATTTTTATCAATAGCTAAAACAGACTTATGTCAAATTTATTGTGCTGTTTTAGAGGTTATTTTGAAATTATGTCAGTATGTCACTAAAGAAAATGAAACATTTTTCTAAACATGCAATTATGGTTGGATTCCCAGGAAAATGCTGGATGTGTATGTCACTAATTGGAAGTAGGTATTGCCATGTTTAAGAGCCAATCCTGGGTAGATACAATGGTCCATTTGAAGTGTGCTCTGGTGTTCTTTTAGTACTTTACAATAAAGGGTTTCTGGATTTGCTAAATAAAGTTTGTTTCCCAGGTTAACAGTGGAACATCTAATTGTGGGAAGTATAAATTACTAATTGCAACTATGTACATTTACTGTGTTAACTCCACTGGCCTCCTGTCTGTCCAGACATTAAGTACAAAACATTGCTAGTCATTTCAAAGCACTCAGAGGGAAAGGTCCCAGGTATCTCAGAAACCTGCTAAAAGTTACCTCTCCTATTTATCAGACAAGACATCAGAATGGCTTGAGGTTATTCATTCTGAAAACAAGACAAGTGTCTTCTTGAGATTGGGATTTTAGTGGCTGCCCATTGTTATGGTCAATGGGCAAGCACGGTAGCAATGACCGGCCGCTTTTAAGTTGCAACAGGAAAAGACAAAAAGTTTAACTGAACAAATTTATTTAACAATTAAAAATACTGATTTCAGTCAACTGGTATGCTGTCAATAGTACATATAATGATACAATAATGAAACCAATCTGACTTGACCACTGTAACTGACAATTAAATTTGTCCACTGTATCCAGCAATCTGTCATGTGATCCGTCTGGTGTCCACTAACACACAGATATCTGTATCCTGTGATCTATTCAATGTCAGTGAATATGAAATGTCCTTATCCTCTGATCCTTTTAACGCAAATTGTCTATATACAGATATTCAAAGAGTTTGCACAACTGAATTGTCTGCTCCAAGATATGGACAATGTCCAAAATGCAGTAAATCCACTCTCTGTTAGAACTGCGCACTATAACCAGTTGTAAATGACGTCCACAATAAAGGAAATCAACTCTCTGGTATAATCACACACTGTATCCAGATATAAGTAATATCCAAAGTACAGCAAATCTATTCAGACACTGTATCCAGTTCACTCCAGCAAGAGTTCACCACAACACAAGAAGTATATATCTACTTGTTAGTAGTTATAAAACACAAAAAGCTTTTCTTGTGGTAAGATGTACAGCACTTATATATAGTTATGGAAATGTCTAGAATGTTATAGAACTAATTTGAAGGTAACGCCTGTCACCAGAAGCAGAGAGGAAGCTCTATAAACCAGTTTAAAAGGGTTTCCCCAAATCTATTAATATAATCACTGAGATTATTAAAGCCTAGAGGGATTTCCCCATTCTATAAATAGATCAATCTGCAATAAACATAAATACCACATAACACACAAAAATTAATAACTCAATTACCTTAAATGTTCATACATACATATAATGCTTAGATTAAACAATGCACTTTGCAGCATATATATCTTTAAACACAAAGAAGAAAACGTTAACATTAAGACATTTTGTATCCATCAGAAACATTGACAGGGTACCAGTCTATTTTAACAATAAAGGGACTGGTGTCACCTGTGATGACCTTCACCTATTAATGTGTCATTCTTTTTTAATGCGTTTTTCCAAACTAGTTAGTACCAGTGCTGAATAGCCAAAAGAATGCATCACCATTATCCATTATGTATCGGGAAATCTCAATTGATATTTTAATTATTTATATGAATTTTGTATGCATTCAAAATATTTTACCATATATTATGGGACTTAAATTATAACATCAAATTTTGCTAATTAAATTTTAAAATGTTTTGGGATGACAATAATATTTAGAAGTAAATACATATTTTTGACCGATAATAGATGATTGATAACACTTAAACTGATGCACAATTTTTATTTATCACAAATGCTGTTTAATTATTATGCGATATCATTATATAGTAAATGGGGGATACACTGTGCACCAAATTTGTTAACTAGAAATATTGCTAGGTGTAACTACGGAAGTCTAGTATCCAAAAACGGCGGGCGGTACCTGACACGTCATTACAGAGTAAAGGACTCAAGGCACCAGACTGGCGGAAACATTGCAATCGCTATATCTTGTGCTTTAGTTGTTTCCATTCAAGACACTCATCCGAATGTTTTTTTCCGTAAGTCAATTACATTCGCAACCCGTTAAAATAAACGGAAAAAATAGTAGATCTATTTACTTTGGTTTATGAACAGTGGAGTGTTAACGTGTACGAGACAGATTTATCATGGATGGATGCAATGCTTTTGATGCAGTGGGAGAGTGGGAGAATGTTAGTGAACACGTTGACCTCTCATTGTATTTGGAAGATGAATCTGAAAGCAAAAATGGCGATAAAAAACAGAAATCTAGATTTAAAGTGGCAAGAGTGGATTTTAAGGAAAAGCCAGTAGAAATTTTGCCAGAAGAAGTGTTTGATGATGAACCTCAGAAAAGTCCCAAATCTGGACTGAGTGAAAGAGCAGAATTAACAATTCCGACACAAATTATGGATACTTACAATAATCCGAGTTATGATACTCGAAATCTTAAAACATTTGGTCAGAATACACTAGAAACGTTGCCTCATCTGGACCATTACAGGAATCTGTTATCTGCAACAGGGGCAATGAAAAAAAGACCAACCCTACTGGAGCTTCATGATATTGAGCAGGTAAGATCCTTGATTGTCATTTTTTTGGTATAAAAGGCGGTTTTATATATTTTTGATTAAAAAAAAATCAATTTCCTCCAGTTTGGGTGCTATATATCTTCATTTTAATGGGCAATATATGAAAAAAAAAACAAATGAGGCTACATGTAGCCATCTTTTCATGGTGATAATGTGGTGCTTTATTTCCACGTTCTGCAGAAAAGGGGAAACCTGCAAATTATGAGTATATTTCTATATTACTTCTAAATTATACTTTGTGGCTATTCTACCGACAGCCGTTGGTGAAATAGAGAGGGGCTTAATTTACCGTCAGTCAGCAAGTGGCGACTTTCTTAATCACCTGTGATGGTACCACTCTGAGCAACTGTCTCATCCTGGAGATTTCCCAATTGAGGTCTTGATTGTATTTAACACAAAGCCATCCAATTAATTGTCTTTCCCTGAATATATTACTAAGAGCAGCCCATACCTCACAATAAAAAAACTTCAAAATGATGTTGTTGTCTACCCTTTCATTATCTTAACAGGCTGAAGGAATGTTCCCTTGTTTCCATTCCACATGTTGTTCACCCAGTACAATCCCACTTAGAGGTGCCTCTTTTTGTTCACCATCTACAAACCAGCCAAGGATGTGGCTCTACTTCTCTCCAGTTCCCTTTTTCATGAAAGGAACAGGCCCCTTGCCAAGTTAATTTCCCCCCTTTGGTGGACCTCTGGCTGTTGTGTAGGATCCCTTTGGTCTGCCCCTTTTTTTGGTGACTTTAGGTAAGGATGTTGGAGCCCAACTTAGGAGTCAGTCCATCTTAGGATGGGCTACAGTGCAACTTGAGATCCTAAGTTGCTGAGTCTATCTTGGGTATCATCTTAAGATGGGCTAGAACATACTAGCCAAACTTAGGATAATTAAGTTTGAGAATGATTTTAAAGCTAAAATTTAATATTGACCAGCCAGTTTAATATTAATTTATTATGTCACACTCCATTGTTGGTTTTAATCATGAAACTGGATACAACCTTGTTAGTTCATTTAGATACTGAAATTTCAATTATGCAGTATATCTTTGTTAAATATTGTGACGGATTCGAACGGCATAAATATCTTATACTGTGGCTTTCAACTGGACAGTCCATCCAGCCCATAAGTTCTCTAATTTTCCCACCTGTCCAGACTCACTACTGAGTCTCAATAAGGCTGAGCTCAAGCCTTCAGAATCACCAGCACCCCCAGGACGTCTCCAAGTGCTGAAACCTACATCGGACACCTCCAGGAGATCCAAATGTCAGAAACAGATTCTCCATTGAACCACCGGACATCTTCAGGATCCCCAAGTGTCTTACAACCAGATTCACTACTGAATCTCTTGATACCTTCCAGGACATCCAAATGTCAGAAACAGATTCCTGTAGAGAATCACCGGACATCTCTAAGATTCCCAAGTATCATTTAACAGGTTCACTGCTGAACCTCATTACACCTCGCAGGACATCCAGATGTCAGAAACAGATCCCTGTAGAGAATCACCGGACATCTCTAGGATGCCCAAGTCTCATTAAACAGGTTCACTACTGAACCTCATTACACCTCACAGGATATCCAGCTGTTGGAACTGCATTATCCCGGGTGTAATCAAATGTGAGCACAAATCTTCATCTGCAGCAATTCTTATTGTATGTTTTAACTAAGGAAACTCACAGAACAGAAAGCAAGCAAGCAAAATCAAGGGATATATATATAACTATTCACATTTATTAATAGGCAATCAAATAATAGATATATAAATAATTGTCATGGAATTGAAATTATCAGGTAATTATTTTAAGTTACCATCAACCAGAATGTTGCAAGGTTGGCAGTTTTTTTCCAAAGTGATTTTTTCCGCCTGTTTTTTCCGGTTTTTACCGCCCCGGTGTAACACAAGATAATGACTCCCGCTATATTTTGCATCCCCTCCTTTGATCTTTAGGGGAGTAATTATCTTGCAAGCAATATTTTGCAGCCCCAAACAATAGAGGGATTGTTGGTGGGGGGGGGGGGGGGGGGTGTGTCAAAATATAGCAGACGGGGTTGCAAGATAATCACCCCCTGCTACTCCCCTCTCTGTAAAAAGACACAATGGGACAATACAATAGTGTGTTTATTTAGTCAATTGGACAGTTGTCAATACATGTATATCAGTGACAATGCCTCAAAGACTCTTTTGAGGTGTTTTGGAGTGACACTTCATATATGTTTATTTAGTCAATGGGGCACTTGGCAACACATGTATATCAATAAGAACAAAGGAATGTGAAATGTTAGTGAGCCACTCATAAATAGATTAAATAAACCTCAATAGTCCAATTAGATGAGCCTCAGTAGTAGTATTGATAATTAGAGTTGCTTTTTAAAAGAAAATACTAATTCTAATTCTAATTGGACTTTTATAGCGCTTAATCTCCCCAAACAAGAGGACTCTAAGGCGCAACAAAACAAAAAGCAGCCAACAAAATTCTGTGTCCAGGGACATAACAGGGGTCGAACACCACGGAGAACGCCAGGAGGATGATTCAGGCTAGGGTGGATATGCTTTGGTGTACAGGTAGGTTTTAAGCTGTTTTCTGAAGGAGGCCAGGGATGGAGAGGCACGAATCACATCAGGGAGAGTATTCCACACAGTAGGAGCATCAAACGCAAAACTATTACCAAACTGTTTGACAGATTTATGAACAGAGGGGCAGAACTTTGGAATAACTAGGAAATTACCACCACTTTGACTGCGCCTGGTACTGTAAGAACTGCTGTAGGAGGAAAGATGTGGTGAAAAATACCTGGGAAAACCTGTGTGAAGATACTTATAAACAAGTGTGACTGTCTTGAACACAATGCGCTGTTCAACAGGAAGCCAATGCAGTTTCTTTAGCACAGGAGTTATGCTGGTGTATCGACTGGTGTTTGATACAATTCTAGCTGCACTATTTTGGATGCACTGTAATTTGCGTAGATTGAACTTGGACAGGCTCCTGAAAAGTGAGTTGCAGTAATCCAACCGACTACTAACAAGAGCGTTGGCTACCAGCACAGAAACATCATGAGTAAGAAACCGCCTGACATGTCTGAAGTCACGGAGTTTAACAAAACAACTTTTGCAGACATTCTGAACATGCTTGGACAAAGAGAAATCTGAATCAAGCCACACACCCAGATTTTTTACTGAATCTGCAGGGCAGAGTGAGTTGCCCAGGATATCAATTGGAAAACATGCTTTCAACTTATCCCTTTGTCTCTTCGAACCAAAGATGATAAACTCAGTCTTATCAGGATTCAGTTTGAGCTTGCTAGTTGTCATCCACTCTTTAACATCATTTAGGCACTTATTTAGCTTTTCAAAGGCAGCAGATGCATTCTTCTGGGATAAATGTATATAAAGTTGGCTGTCATCTGCATAGAAATGAAACTTTATTCCATTATGTTTACTGATAATGGAACTGAGGGGGGTAGTGTACAATGAGAACAACAAAGGACCCAGGACAGAACCTTGGGGAACACCAAATAGGAGTTTACAAACATCTGACAAAGTAGAACCAATTTTTACTGATTGGTAACGGTCCATTAGGTAGGATGTGAACCATTTCAGAACGGAGCCACTGACCCCAAACCAGTTTTGGAGGCAACCTAGAAGAGTAGAGTGATCAATGGTGTCGAAGGCAGCAGACAAGTCAAGCAATACCAAGGCAGTGGATTCACCTCTTGACAATGATAAGTGAACCTCATTTTTTATGTAGAGAAGAGCAGTCTCAGTTGAATGGCCCGCCTTATATGCCGACTGGTACGGGTTGTCTAAGTTATTGGCATTAATATGTTCTAACAGCTGCTTAGCAACCACACGTTCTACCAATTTAGATATAAAACTGAGACCTGATACAGGGCGATAATTCTTAAGGTCATTTGAGGGAAGATTTGGCTTTTTAATAAGTGGAGTGACCACAGCAGATTTGAAGGCATCAGGAACGCATCCCTCCATGAGTGAGCAGTTGACCAGCTAAACTAATTGTTTATTTTTCAATTTTCCACCTCATCAATGGTTTTCTTTGTCTTTTTTTGGTTCCTGGAAATGGAAGCATCTCTCCTGACTCAAAGCAGCTCGCAAGGTGTTGCCTCATTGTTTTTTGGCAAATTCTATAGTCTTCTGGATGAAGTCCATGGCACACTGCTGTCACACATCTTCACAAACACAAGGGTCGCACATCTTCACAAACTTCTTTACGTCGTCTGTCAGCCCCTTCCAGTAAAAGTTGGCCTGTATTATGGAGGTAGTCTTCTTAACACCAAAATGTCCATCTGTACCATTTATCATGTGACACTGCTCAATGATTTTTTGCTGTTTTTCATTGGTCAAAATCACTTGTCTGTACACTTTTTTGCCAGAAATATCTTTGGAGTGTACATAGTATAAAATATTGTCTCTCAGTTCAAACTGCTTTACTCTTTTGCGAATGGCATTTTTGTCAGTTTTAGAACAATTTGGTGGATACAGATTACTCTGTAAGTAGTTATAAACTGATGATAAATCTTTTTCAGTGTCACTGTCCATGGATTCATCAGAACTGTCAATGGTACAATTATCTGTGTTAATAGGTTCTGGGTTGTTAGCACCCTTGGCAGAATTGTCACTCATCTCTGAGTCTTCACTCAAGGACTGGGCAGACTCAGGACTTGAGGCAGTGAAAGCTGGAGTGTCAACATGGGTTGGGTTAGGTGGTCCATAAAATTGAGTGAAGTTAGGGTAACTGTACACTGACGGTTGCAATGACACTTGAGGTGGCTGAAATGACACCTGAGGCGTAACCCAAGGTTGAAAGAATTGGCTACTTGTAGTCTGGCATCCTTGGTAATTCTGTGAAAGCTGGTTCAAAAATCCTTGATTGTATACTTGATTTGCATCCATGATACTACACACTAGAATTGTGATTTTTGAATGACTAGACAAATGTGGAGGGGTATTTATACACACTTGCAATTTTCCATCTACATAGAAGCCATACTAATAAATTCTTTTATGTTCAGAATTGTTAAAGCAGGACTTACCTATACACAGAGAAGCCGCATCATGGCCTAAAAGCATAACATTAATAGGTCCTACCAAGTAAGTGAGAAACCACAGTTAGAAGCCATACCCTTGGGGCTTCCTTGCACAAGTTATTATAATTGATAATGTTTGTGTGAAAGGACAACAGAAACATAAGAGAAAATCAATCTTTTTAGAGGGGACAGTCATTATAAAAACCCAATTAACTTAATGGCAATCACAGCTTTATAATATATTTACAAATTCATGAAAGACTTGCAATCTGTAGATGTAGATTTATACATTTCTCCCTAGTTGTAAATTTACGTCTAACAGACTGTACAAAATAGTATACTAAATGATGTGCATAAGATTATTAATGCAAAAAAGCTCAACAAGACACTTTTTGAATGAAAGTTGATACCATAATAATTAAGTGTCCCTGAAAGGGCGCTTATTTGGTTTCGCGTCAGTTTCCTCGCCGCAGCCGGCGTATTATGGTCTCCCTTGAATATCTCCCTTATTATTGCAACCTTTTTAACCATATTTGGCAGTTATATACCTTAGGTGTGGGAAAATTTTTCCACATGCTTAAATTTGATCTTTGATCTTTATCAAGGTCACATGATCAAAAAATAGTTTTTTCGGGTGCACCCGCCCGTCATCGCAGTTCAGGAAAATCTACTGACCGTAGAGGCTTGTCACTTCATACATATGTTTATACTATCAAAAACGTGAGCTAATTAGATTTTGGGAGCAATGCGATGAAAATTGACCGATTTATGAGTGATTTTCTCACAGGTACCAATCAGAAAGCTTAAAATTCATGTGAACCCCCCTATTATCTTCTTAAGTATTGCATTTAGAGCCATAAAATGTATTGGGAGGTAGTAGGAAACCATATGTGGAGAGTCTAGAAAAAAGTCAAATTTCCCCCCGACCCCCCTGTAGGGGTCAAACTGGGGTCATAAAATAGCCAATTTCATCTTTTCCCCGTATATCTCCTATATTCTTGCTTCTAGAGCTTGAGAATGTATTAAGAGGTATTGGGAAACCATATGTGAAGAGTCTAGATAGCCGGTGTAACGCGAGATAATGACTCCCCTCTATTTCTGACTCCCCTCCTTTGATCTTTTGGGGGAGTCATTATTTGGCAAACAACATTTATCCCCCCAAACAATAGGATTTAGGGGGGTTAGAATATTGTTTGCAAGATACCCACCCCCCTATTCAGAAACTGACTCCCCTCTATTGTTTCTGCACCTATTCAGTTGGAGGCAAGTGGGGAGGGGGTGGTCTTTATTGTCTCTTAACTTGTATAGGCTCAAGTACACTTTGAGCTAATCAGTGAGATCTTCATTTCTCCAGCTCATTTACTTACTGAGGGCAATTGGGGAGGGGTGGTCCATGTTGGTGTTTATCAGGTCAATTGCACTTAGAACAAGGCAGAAATGGAGTCATTTCCAGCTTTTTTAGTTTAGGTTGATCAAAGGCACACATTCTTTTCTTTGAAATTTTATTTACAAGCAAAAAAACATAAACAATATGCTCAGTAATAATTTGATACATAAAGATAAACAATAAGCACATTAATAATTTGATACATAAAGATAAACAATAAGCACATTAATAATTTGATACATTTATGGAAAACACAAATATACACCAGTGCACATTAAATATGAATGGACATTTAACACTTTAAATACTATTTTAATTAATTCCATATTTAGCTTACAATTGTGGCATTGACCACCTTTTTAATGGTTTTCTCTGTCTCTTTTTTGTGGCTGGGAAGGGTTTTATGTCTCTGGCTTCAATGCAGGCAATAAAATGATTTCTCATTTCTTTTTGGTGAATCCTAAAGTCCTCAGGTTGCTGACCATGACACAAAGCAGTAATAAAAGCTATTGCAAATAGCCCACAGTCTTTTACACCTAACTGTTGTGTTACATCTGTGGTTATATACTGTCCAATGTCAATTGTTCAATGACACTCAATTAAGTGGGAAGTGGGGGGGGGGGGGGATAAAGGGGGAGTCATAATCTTGCAGGGGGGGTCAGAATATTTCAACCCCCCCTTGCAAGATACTGACCCCCCAGTCAGTAATCTAGGGGAGTCATTATCTCGCGCTACACCGGTCATATTTACCCCTAGACCCTCCCTTATGTGTCAAACTGGGGTCTATTTTGAGATGGATAGGGTTTAAGTGTCTGTTGGCGGTTACTGGCGGCTATAGATGGCTACTGTTGACTATATATGGCTGGTCATGTTATGGTTGCATACATGTGGCTATTGGCAACTACTGGCGGCTATAGGTGGCTACTGGCATCCCACATGGATGGGTAGGGTTTAAGTGACTGTTGGCGGCTATAATAGCGGCTACTGGTGGCTACAGGTGGCTACTGGCATCCCACATGGATGGGTGGGGTTTAAGGGGCTATTGGCAGCTATATTGGCGGCTATAGGTGGCTACTGACATCCCACTTGGATGGATAGGGTTTAAGTGGCTATTGGCGGCTACTGGCGGCTATAGATGGCTACTGGTGACTATATATGACTGGTCATGTTATAGTTGCATACATGTGGCTGTTGGCAGCAACTGTCGGCTACTGGCATCCCACATGGATGGGTACGGTTTAAGTGACTATTGGCAGCTTTAATGGCGGCTACTGGTGGCTATAGATGGCTACTGGCATCCCACTTGGATGGATGGGGTTTAAGGGACTATTGGCAGCTATATTGGTGGCTACTGACATCCCACTGTGGATGGATAGGGTTTAATTGGCTATTGGCGGCTATAGATGGCTACTGGTGACTATATATGGCTGGTCATGTTACAGTTGCATACATGTGGCTATTGGCAACTACTGGCGGCTATAGGTGGCTACTGGCATCCCACATGGATGGGTAGGGTTTAAGTGACTGTTGGCGGCTATAATAGCGGCTACTGGTGGCTACAGGTGGCTACTGGCATCCCACATGGATGGGTGGGGTTTAAGTGGCTATTGGCGGCTACTGGCGGCTATAGATGGCTACTGGTGACTATATATGACTGGTCATGTTACAGTTGCATACATGTGGCTATTGGCAACTACTGGCGGCTATAGGTGGCTACTGGCATCCCACATGGATGGGTAGGATTTAAGTGACTATTGGCGGCTATATTCATTATTGGCGGCTCTTGATGGCTACTGGCGTCCCCCATGGATGGATAGGGTTTAATGAACTATTGGTGGCTGGAAAGTCTAAAACCAGTATTCACTGCTGAATACATGGTTTCTGCTGCTCCACCCACCTTGTTCTCTCAGTTGCTTCTTCTTCTGCTGCTGCTGCTGACTTTGGAATTCACTACTGAATTTTGAAGAGTCTGGCAATCTGTGGTTTTTATATAGCATTTGTAAGCGGTCACATGACCAGTGGGACGATACTGAGAATGGACTGGAGGGGTGAGAGCTTTTAAACTAAAAACCAGTGTTCGCATAAATTATGTCCAATATTATGCAACGTTGCCTAAATTAATAGTTTAACATCATATACACACAAATATAAAAGAAATATTAAAAACTGCATGCATAAATTCAAATACTTTACTTAATCCAGTTGTTTTGAAAAGCTTTAACCCCCAGCTGAAGTTTATATGACGTCACAAATCTCCTCAATCAGAGATGATTCATACAAATATAACCTGAATGCTGCATAAAACACCAACTATTATGACATTAAAATAAAATAAGATGAATTTAAGCTTGAATACACTGTTTTTTGCAAGTTCTAGAGTTAAATAGAAGGTAAGATTAATAAAATACCTTATTATTGCCCATTGGTACCGGTGACGGCCGTTGGACCGTCACAATATTATTTTATTGTTTTATTTGTTGTGCTTATCTTATCCGAAGATTTGGTAACATATTAGCCCAACTAATAATTTGCATATGTAGATTTTATTTTTGAAATTGAAGTGCTATTTTTTACTTATTTTTCTACTTGAATGTTACTTATTTCCTTTACCACATTATGCACTTAATTCCTTTATTGTTCCAAGACTCTGTCTCAGATAATTTGGCAATAGGCGGATCATTAGGTCATAATCTGTCTATTGCTTAACCATTGCTTTCAACTTGATTTGTTTCACGTGTGGGGAGTGATTAGGCAACTGGATTAGATTGTGATACATCTATTGTTTCAACATTTCTTTAAAGTTGATTTGTTTGACTATGTGTTTGACTTGGTAACTGGATTAGTCTTAGATTTACCTTTTGTTCTATCATTCTTTTGAACTCGATATCTTTAACTTCTGCTTGAGTGACTAGCTAATAGGACTTATTAGGCATTGTTGTAGGACTCTTTTAAGGTGTTTTAGGGGTGATACTTTACATGTTTTTAAACAAACTTATTAATTTAATCATAATTATCAAATGTTTATTGTTAAGTTCTTAAATGGACATTTATCCATATAACCTAATAGAAAACTCCAATTTTATGTGGAATGTGTACTTTAATCAATTTTTATCAATTTTATGTAAAAATATGGTGTTTGATTAATTCATCAAATTAATTTGTTTGATTTAATTACATTTTCCATTTAATTAGTGTAATTTGAAAAATGTAATTTTATAATTCTTTGTTAAACTTAAAACATGGGGGCCATGGTGACAGAGTGGTAACACTCTCGCCTCCCACCTCTGAGGCCGGGGTTCGGTTCCCGGCACGGCCTCAAGTGGGAAAGCTGGTAGTTGCTTACCGCTGGTCGGCAGTTTACAGTACAGAACCCTGACGAACTGTATGTGTTGGTTTCCTCTGCCCTTCCAACTACCCGTTGTGATATGACCTGTGCAGTGTTGAAAGCGCCGTAAAACCCCAAATAAATAAATAAAGTTAAAACATATAGATTAAATATAGATTTAATAAAGTTAAGCCTCATTGTATTTAGAGAATACTTTGATGTTGATTTGTTTTACTTTATGATTCAGGGAATTCCCTATTGTGTACATTACCCACCCCAAGTGAAACAAATCAACATCAGTAGAATGTTGAAACAATAGGCACAACTCCAATTAACAAATCATTCCAATGAAAGAAAATTTAATTGACATCAAAGGAATATTTTAATGCTTCTCAAGGCTCAGGAAATACAATTCATTTTAGTTTCTGCAATAAAAAACTCTTTGTTGAGGTTAGATAAATTCAACATATTTATATAAATGAAAGAGAAGTACAAAGTTCTTCTGTACAAGGGTCAGTTAAGTTTATCAATGTCAGTGTCATCGTTTTCATGGCAAATAATTTCTTTGTAAATAGTTTATATTATGTTACAAAAAATCATTCTTGAATTTTATTATCTTAAGTAAATAGTTTATATTATGTTACAAAAAATCATTCTTGAATTTTATTATCTTAAGTTGGCCTGACATGTTCTAGCCCATCTTAAGATAGGCTAGACCATCTTAAAAAGGCTAACCAACTTAGGATCCTAAGTTGGGCTATAGCCATCTTAAAATGGGCTGACACTCCGTCTAAGTAAGCAGATAAAGTGGACCCATTAGTTGTGTTCACATTCGGCAGACTGTGCCTCCAACTGACATGTGTTTCTTCTGGTTGGTCATCTCCATCCTCTGGCTGTGTACCTTCTTGGGGTTCTTCAAGTGTTGTTTCTGCTTCCTTTGGCTGTCGATTTGCACCTTTATTTAGCTGTGGTTTGACTTGGGGTAGACATTCTTCTTGATTCACTGATCTTTCCACTTCAGGGAGTAGCTCTGTTAAGATGAAATCCTTGTCTGCTTTCCATAGATCTAAAATTTGCTGTAATTGTTGCTTTTGGGCCATGTATTTCTCTGTGCCAGATCTGGAAAGAAGTACTTTTATCTGCTGGTTAATAAGGATAAATGGGTAATGTCTGTATCTTGGTGCCTCTCTGTCAGTGGAATTTTTCTTGGTGTGGCTTGGGACAAGAGGGTCATCTTGGAGTGGGTATCAAATATGTTATTCTGTGTCATGGCATATTTTCATAGTTAAAGCTTATATGCTAACTGAGTAATAGCCACCTTGACTTTTTGCCAATGTCACTTCAGAAGTATTAAATTTAGAGGTTTTTATCAAAAATGTTGTGCACCTATTTTTTGATGATCTGTGTCATGGCAAATTTTCAGAGCTGTAGCTGTAATAGCCAGGGTTGGCAAAAAAACGGTCAATATAAGTATTGGTCAGGCCAGTGGTTAAAACCTGTTAATCTGACTTTTATTGGTCAGTAGTGGTCAATACTGGTCAGCTGAAAATAATGAAATAAATTCAAATAAGAATATACTATTTTCCTGATTATTTCTTCCCCATTAGACCTGAAGGATTGTTGTTATAATGTACATATTTCAGTTTCAATTTACACAATTCTATTTACAACAGAGATTGGATTTATAAGATTTGATCATATTTGAATCTCAACTGGTCAGTAATGGTCAGTTGAAAAAAAATAAAATGAAGTAAGGCCCTTTAAGGGTATACCATACTGTTGAGCATATACAGCTTGCCTATTTTAAATGAATGATTGTTGTTCTAATATACTGGCACCTGTTTCAATTTCCAAAATTCTTTTGTTCAATAAACTGGATTTATAGATTTTGTTTGTATTTGAACATCATCAGGTCAATACTGGTCAATTGAAAAAAGGAAATAAGGATTAACCATACTGTTGAGTGGATATATTTTTAGCTATTATAAATGATATGTTGTTATTATCATATACCTGTACAGAACATGTTTCAATTTCCATTATCTATTAGAAACAAAATTTGCAATTTTAGGATTTGTTTGTGTTTAAACTTCATCTGGTCCATACTGGGTAATTAAAAAAAATAGGCGAAGGTATATCATACTTTTCAGCTGACACATTTTTCCTAATTATATAGGTCAGGATTATTGTTTGTTATACCTGTACCTGCTTAAATAGCCACTCTTCTATTATTGAAAAAGATTATAGTTACAGTATTTGTTTTTGATTAGAACAAAAAAGCCCGTTTAAGTTCATCTCTGCCAGCTGTAGAATTGATTGACTAATATGAATTGCTATCTGAATTGGTAAAAAGATGTAACAGTGACATGTACTCTACAGTTCATGCTTTATATGTGGCTTCTTAAAGAACCAGGAAATTTAAAATAAATTGTAAAATAAAATAAATTGTATCTCTATCAAACACTGTGTGATTGCTTTCTTGGCAATATCTGGCAAGAATCTGTATATAGATCTGTATTGTTTTTGAAAGTGTGATTTTGTGGGTACTTAACATTGAAAACCTATGCACAGTTATTAACCAAGTTGTCAGGATATGTTTGAGCCAGGAACATGAGGCTGATCAGTTTTTCGGCAATAACCGATTACAAGGATTGCCATGGCAACACCTTTGTTATGTTTTCTTGGGCTGAAAGATCTTTTTTGGGGTTCTTTGCATTCCAATCTCCTGCATGGATTGCAGCTGATTAGCTTTTCAACAATACCTGGCACCAAGTGTTTTTTTTTTGTTTCTTTGACTTTTAAATATTTTTATGGGTTCTTTGCATTCCTTACCACTGCAAGGACTGGTGCTGATTATCTTTTTGGCAATACTTGCAACTTTTTTTCTGTTTCTTGGACTAAAATTTTTTTATGGGTCTTTTGATTTCCATACCTCTGTACAGATTGGAGCAGATTAGTTTTCAGCAACATCTGGCAGCAAGTGTTGTCATGGCAATACTTTTTATGTCTCTGTGTCTGCCTATGTGCATTTGTCATAACCTGTACATTGGATCTAGGTTATATTTTTCAACAAATTGGAGCCTCACCATTGCTCAATCATCACCTTTTGGAAAAAAATCGCACACACCAGTGCTATAAAATTGATCAGGTACATTGTAGACCTAAATCCACTCGTCGAAAAAGATTTTCTGATCAATCGGACCATAGGTGCCTGAATGGGAGGCGTTTGATTTTCGTCAATTTTTAAAAAAATGAGTACTTTGTATCTCAAAAATTGTCAGGATTTCAGCATTTTGTTGGAATAACTTATTCATCTGCTTTTTGATAATCTTTCAAATGCTGAAGTTTCAGCCCTGTATCCGCAATCTTAAGGTCACCTTAATGTAAAAAAAGGGGGTTTTACCTCCCAGTTGACTTAGTTTTTCAATTTTTTTGAACCAAATTTGGCATATGTATTAAGATTTACCGAAGGATTATCCTGACTTTATGGTGACCTTAAACTGTAAATATTAATAGAGCCGTGTTCCCCTTAAAGTCATAAAATTGGAATAAAACCCTCTGGGCCCTTTATTTTCCCATTTTTTAAAAATTTACTTATATTGATATTGAAGTAGATCAAGAGAAGACTCTTACTACCTTATCATTTAAATATTAATAATGTTATGGCCATTTTAAACTTAAAATGTAGGGTTTTCAGCCCTAAGCTCAGTTAATGTTTAAATTTTTAAAATAAAACTTGGCACATTTATAAAGGTTGGCAGAAAGGACATTCTGATTTTATGGTGATCTTAAAGTCCCAATATGAATTAAGTTATGGTCACCTTACAGTGAAGTAAGGAAGATTTCAGCCTCCAGCTATCTTATTGTTCGGCTGACCTCAGCTAAACTTTGTGCGCTTATAAAGGATGACAAAAGGGACATTCTTATTTCATGGTCACCTTAAAGTCCCAATATGAATGAAGTTATGGCCACCTTCCAGTGAAATTATGGGGTTTATATTATATTGTTAGGTGACCCCAGTTAAATTTTGCACACTTATTAAAGATGACAATAGGGAGATTCTTATTTTCTTTCCACCCTGGAGTTCCAGTACAAGTACAGTTATGGCTATCTTGAAGCAAAAATGGGGGTTTTCAGCCCCCAACTGACTTACTGTTCAATAAAATCAGTTCAACTTGACACATTGATTAGACTTAACCTTAAGAATTCTGAAAATTTTTATGACCTCTTTACTTAAAGTTCCTGTATTTAAGAGACTGTGGCCATCTTAACATGATAAATATATAGTTCTTGCTCCCACCTAGTGTATTTTAAGACTTTTTTAAACCACACCTGGCACATGTATACTCAAAACAAATTTTCTGTTATCTGGCAAAACTAACCTCCTAGTGTTTATGAAGTTATGACACCTGCAAAGAAAAAAGAGGTATTTAGCATGCACTGATGTGGTTATTAACATATTGCATCTGATCAGTGTTTTTATAATATAAATTCCCAATATTATTTTAGGCACATTAAAAAATCTACATTGTTCTGATTCCATTCTTGTGGAATTGTGGGGATATAAGTTTTCCATTTTGGGAAAAAGCTTTAATTAATTCAGCTTTTGTTTTGCAGAAGGAGTTGTATATCTAACTACTTATTCACATAGACTATGTAAATTGGTCAGATGTATAGACTTGATAGATATATGATTTGAAAAAAAAAACACACTTTCTCATAAACAGTTTTTCTTGTATTTTATGTATCTCCAGCTAATTGAAAATGAATGAGTTGTCTCTTTCCTCTTTTTCCCCTGACTCTGTATTTGTTAGGTGTGATATCTATCTGGAGGCAGATTCATGGAAAGTCCCACTCCCTCACTCATGCCTTGCTGTGCTTTTGTGTATTACATAATGTGTCTGCACCATGAGTGAAAAGGTTGACAAGGGATATCAAGATGTATTCATTTCTTTTCATTAAGGAAGATGCTTACAGTAAATCTTTTTGGGGGTAACTGTCGTTTGGAAAGAATGCCTTGTCTGTCTTGAGAGAATGGAAAATAGCCTTATGTAAAAACCTCGATGTTTTATGATATTCACATATAGAGTCATGTTTGAATAAAAATTGTTAACAGTAACATCTGACAACATGACTTTGTGTATTCTTTTTACAATGGAACTATAAATTATTTCAAAAGGAGGGTTATTTTAAGCATATTTATCTTATACAGTAGAACCTTGATTATCCGAACCCCATGGGAGATATACAAACCGGTCAGATAATCTAGGGGTTTCGAATAGATGAAGGAAGCCGAAATTCACCTTCTATGGGTTACCGAGTGGGCGATAATTGAGGAAATATCGTATTTATGCAATAAACATAGACGTTGGTGGTCATTGATAAAATGATTTAATATATTTGTGTCATATAAATGACCCTTCAATGGTCGCTTATTTGCTCCATATCCATGGATATTATTATTTTTTTTAATTTAAAATATTACGCGTACTTGAGCTGGCTGTGTTCGGTTGGTACTTGCATTGTTGGCCTTTTAATTATCTCCCGCCGGCCGGGCGGGAGATTATAAAACGTATTCCGTGCGTGTGTGCGTGCGTGCGTGTGTTCGTGTGTTATTGAGTGTGTGTCATGCTTTTATAAAGGGCTGTACATCACACTGGTTGTTTCTCCTTGGCCTTTTCAATGTTTTTTATGACCTTATTGCTTGTGTCCTTTCATTTGATGCTGTTATTTCACACCTAGGACCATAGCTAAGTGAGTAATAGCAATGGTGGCTACTTTGAGTAAAGTGCTCATAACTCCAAAACGACTGCATTTAGAGTGTTTCTGTAAAATACGTTGTTCAGCTACTTTCTCCATGCCTACAAGATGGTACCATTTTTAGGGTTCTATGATTCTATCTTCATAGCTAAGTGAGTAATAGCTATTTTCTGTTATTAACAATGAGCAAAATGAGTAAATTGATTTTGTCTTTGTAACTGTTACTTACAATATTGGCCTGAAATATGTTGTTCAACAACTCCTTCATGTACTATATCATGGTGAGGTGTCCAAGGTGTAGCACCATAGCTAACTGAGTAATAGCTATACTAAGTTTAACATTTGACCATTGAGCAAGTCACTTATAACTCAAAAACTATTGAATATAGAGGATTTTTGTCGAATATGTTGTTCACCTATCTTTTGGATATACTGTATTGTGAATTTTCACAGCTGTAACTCCATAGCTAACTGAGTAATAGCTACTTTGATGATAACCATAATGAGTAAATGGCTTATATCTTCAAAAGTATTGCAGCTACACAATTTTGTTCCAATATGTTGTTCAGCTACTATCTCCATAGCTACAACATGGTCACTAGTTTGGAAGTGTATCTCCATAGCTAAGTGAGTAATAGCTACTTTGTCAATTTTTTAATGATAACCATAATGAGTAAATGCCTTATATCTTCAAAAGTATTGCAGCTACACAATTTCTCTCAAATAAGTTGTTCATCTACTTTTTTGTGAACTGTAACATATTTAAGTTTCACAACTGTTGCTCAATGTACAAGTGAATAATGGCTACTTTATTGCTACTTTTGGTGAAAATGTGAAAAATGACAAATGTCTCGCAAACCGTAATAGCTACTTTGTCAATTTTTAATGATAACCATAATGAGTAAATGCCTTATATCTTCAAAAGTATTGCAGCTACACAATTTCTCTCAAATAAGTTCTTCATCTACTTTTTAAGTCATTCATCTACTTTTGGGAGAGCTTTCACATGGTGAAGTTTCAGACTCGTAGCTAATTACTCACCTACTGAAAATGAGTAAATGCGAATTATCTCTAAAAGTATTGCAGATAGCCAATTTTTATTCTCAAATAACTCATTCACCTACTTTTGGGAGAGCTTTCACTTGGTGAAGTTTCAGACCCATAGCTAATTACTCACCTACTCAAAATGAGTAAATGCGAATTATCGCTAAAAGTATTGCAGATAGCCAATTTTTCTCAAATAACTCATTCACCTACTTTTGGGAGAGCTTTCACTTGGTGAAGTTTCAGACCCATAGCTAAGTACTCACCTACTCAAAATGAGTAAATGTGAATTATCTGTAAAAGTATTGCAGATAGCCAATTTTTCTCAAATAACTCCTTCATCTACTTTTGGGAGAGCTTTCACATGGTGAAGTTTCAGACCCATAGATAATTACTCACCTACTGAAAATGAGTAAATGCGAATTATCGCTAAAAGTATTGCAGATATCCAATTTTTCTCAAATAACTCGTTCACCTACTTTTGGAAGAGCTTTCACATGGTGAAGTTTCAGACCCATAGCTAATTACTCACCTACTGAAAATGAGTAAATGCGAATTATCTCTAAAATTATTGCAGATGGCCAATTTTTCTCAAATAACTCATTCACCTACTTTTGGGAGAACTTTCACTTGGTGAAGTTTCACACCCATAGCTAATTACTCACCTACTCAAAATGAGTAAATGCGAATTATCGCTAAAAGTATTGGAGATAGCCAATTTTTCTCAAATAACTCATTCACCTACTTTTGGGAGAACTTTCACTTGGTGAAGTTTCACACCCATAGCTAATTACTCACCTACTCAAAATGAGTAAATGCGAATTATCGCTAAAAGTATTGCAGATAGCCAATTTTTCTCAAATAACTCATTCACCTACTTTTGGGAGAGCTTTCACTTGGTGAAGTTTCAGACCCATAGCTAATTACTCACCTACTCAAAATGAGTAAATGCGAATTATCTCTAAAAGTATTGCAGATAGCCAATTTTTCTCAAATAACTCATTCATCTACTTTTGGGAGAGCTTTCACATGGTGAAATTTCAGACCCATAGATAATTACTCACCTACTCAAAATGAGTAAATGCGAATTATCTCTTAAAAGTATTGTACTTAGCCAATTTTTCTCAAATAACTCATTGCAAATTTTGAAAGCTGTAGGTCCATAGCTAACTCAGTAATAGCTACTTTGACTTTTTTGATTTAAATAATTTATAACAGCAAAACTATTCAATTTAAAGGAGTTTTGTCAAATATGTTGTTCACCTACTTTTTGATGTAGTGCGGCGGGAGATCATACCACGGCAGTGGTCTTGTTTTAGATTAACATCGTCCCGCATTTTGTCAACTGAAAAACTCCGGGAGATTATTTATTGTAAAACCCCAAGCGAACACGCCTTCAGTGATATGTGTGTTTGGTTGGTAGTGCATTGTTGATGTCTTTTCTTTCATACACGTTGTCAGTCTGTGAACTGATCTACTCCGGGAGATTATAAATTGCTAAAGCCAATCGAACACACTTTCATTGATTGGCGCATTATGAAAGAAGTTGTGTAGCGGGGTCGTGTAATTGAATTAATCCCTCCCGTATTGTAACAATGGTTATAAAGATCAAAGAAGGTAGGAATTTTTGTGAATGGTACGTTTTATAAAGCACTGGAATTTCTGAGACTGTGTAAAATCCTGTATTATCGCTCATAGTAGACGGTGTATTAATGCATGTAGGGAGACACAATTTCGGTTCCGGAGATTCAGATAACAGAAGGAAGGATAATCAAGGTTCTACTGTATAAAAATGATATAGCAATGAATTTTCACAGGCATAAAATGCCTCAAAGATATAACATATGAATTTCCCTATCTATAGTCTATTAAAGTTTACTACAGTATATCTTTATCATTACAAATCTAGGATTAAATATCTCCTGGAAAAAAATTACGATCCCAAATTTACAGCTACAATGTTTCTTCAGCCAACCTATAGCAAAAATGATATATTCTTTTCATAATAAAATAAAAAAAAACAACAAAAAAAATATCTGTGTATTTGTTTCCAATTCTGTACTTTCTGTATTAATTAGTGATGTATTAATTAGAGAATTATATTAAAATACTGTTCATTACACATATGTGTATGTTATAACACTTAAAAAATGAAACTGACTTGTAAGCCTATCCAGGCTGGGTGTTTGTTTATGTCTCGTTAAAAAGTTACAACGTAAAAAAACACACTGTCAGTATAAAAAAAAATTTATCTATGTATCTATCTTTTCATAAAATTTACTACTTTATGAAACACAATGCAGCTCACATTCTGCTTAGTTATACAGTCTAATACTGCAACTGCTACAGCTTTTGAATAATCCACTGTTTCATGAGGTACAAAACACAATAAAGCTTACCTTTTGCTTACAGTCTCATACCAGAACTACTACAGCTTTAATAACCCAAGTCTGCATCCGGGCCGCTTCGTTTTTGTTTAGCAAAAACCTTTTTCTAGTTAGATCAGTTGTGCACAATGTCCAGTTTAAAAGACAATAGTAACACAGTTCCTGTTGAACTGGTCAAGATCAAATCATACAAAAATCTGGGGCTTAAAAACAATTAGAGACTTTTACATTGATGATTACAAAAATTGAAATAACATCAATTGCAGACATTTTGAAATCTCCACTACACTGCAATCCAAGCCATGTGGCTCATTAGTCGAATCTTTCATTCGAGTTATGTACTGGGTTGTGGCTGCAATTTTAAATCAGCTGTTTAAGCCCTTAAATATCAAAATTCTGTATAGTATTTGCTAGGGATGGGTCGGTAGGTCCGGTATCTCGGTGTCGAGAGCATTTTACTGAAATACCGTGACGAGATCTTAAAACCGCCACTTCGCTTGTCAACATATATAATGGAAGGAAGAGTTAAAATATTAGAAACATACCCAAAATCGGAAGAAATTATCTTTTATCCCATATTTTCGTCCATTTGCAGACTTTAAAAAGCGATACGTTGAGCAGAACTGCCATGTTTTGGTTACGACACTTTATAACCTCAATTTCGCTTGTCAACTCATAAAATTAAAGGAAAACTTAAAATGTTGGAAAGAAACCAGAAATATGAAGATATTATACATTTTTATCACATATTTTGTGCATTTATGAGCTTTTATTGCGATGTCGTTGAGGAAACGTCCATGTTTGTTTGGGGTGAACTAAAACGCGAAGTCCCGAATTCGGTACGGTTTTGCATTGGCGACCTACCGATGTACATATTTTTCATACCGACCCATCCCTAGTATTTGCACTCATATCTGTACATTAAGGTGTAAAGTATACACTGCCATTTTGAAAATTTTTAGTGTTTTTATTAAGGTCTATTTTATGAAGTAAAAAGCTTGCCTAGCACTACGTCTGGTTTTCTGTAAGGTCCCGTATGTCGTAGAAACTATTGTTTCCCATTGTCTTGGCATACTCAAGTGAGTAATTTTTAATGGTTTCATCTGCTGGTTTCTAGCAATGAAAATGTGTGCGTAGTCAGTGTAAATATAAAATAGTTGTTTGCGCATCCCCAATTAAAGTTCATATTCATCTGTCTGCTAGTTTATCACGCAGTCACTGTCAAGGTAAAATAGTTGTCTGCGCATCCATGTGACTTCATTCATTCATCGAAGCATGACAATTAATTTACGAAGTATTTCTTATGAACCAATCACGTAGCTTGAGAGATATTTGAGTTTAAAATATGTAGTCGCAGCCCTTACTCGTTTGTCAAACAAGTAAACTGCATAGAAATCAATGAATGAGATGATGTCACTGTAGTATGATACATTGGTTAATAAAAATATGGGGGGATGCGCAGACAATGATTTTACACTAACAGTGACTGCGCTTGACTAACACTTGAGGGTTATATTAGAAGCATTTACGACAATGAAATTCGTGAATTAATTTGCTGTCTACAGGTTTATCAATATTTATTTGCATTCCTCATAAAGATGACCTTAATAATTACAAATCATTTCCGTGTACAGTGAGTCAGTGACCCTCCAATTTCAGAAGCTGTTAGTTGTAAAATCTTCTAATATCAGCCTCCGATAGACAGAAAAATAAATGGATATTATTTTACCACAAATTTATCCATGACGATAACCTTCAGTGAAAGTATGCACAACTTCGTAGTTCTACATTCAACCACTGGAAGGTGCCATTTTGGTTTCCATTTTCAGAAGTTCTCACATGATTTAATATTTGTCTGTCAGCTGTTTTGAAGTGTTGCAATATATTTTATATATCTGCAAAATGTATAATTTTTGGAGTAAACATCACTGGGAAAGGTCTGTTTTGCTTGAGAAGGAAAATATTACAAATTCTCAGTTTATATGCACTTATTGATGACAAACATCTACATATTTGCTTCAAGATCAAATGCTTGACAAATGATGATGGATTTACAAAAGTTTCAAAGAAATCTATTTGTTAAAAAATAAGGTGCATATATATATCATATCTGAGATTAAAATACTGATCATCGACAGCTCATATAAAAAGTGGACAAAACATACTAGCTTGACCATGGAGTAAATACATGTATAACTGAAGATCTATTCGTGGACTTGTACATCTCATTTATATTCATGAGCTCATCTGTGAGAAGATCTGCCCGGTTTAAAGACAATATATTTCTTTTGAAAATAAGGTGATTTTATTTCACTTAAAAATATTTAAGCGTCCCTTGTGGGATGCTTGTTTGTATATGGGAGAAGCGATCCGCCGGATCCGCATTTTCTTTTCGCAATAGCTTTGCAGCCATGAGGCGGATTCTCTTCATATTTGGCAGGTGTATGCAGTAGCCGTGGGAAAAATTTCTGAATATGATGTCATGACATTTCAACCAATCAGAGAAGTCACATGACCAAAAACATGTTTTTCAAAAGGGTGTGCTTGTCCGGATGATAACTTAAAAAGCATTAACTTTTGGAAGTGATCCAATACAAAATAGCCTACTTATTAACGATTTACTAAATGTCACAATTTTTCTTAATGCGGAAACGCAAAAACGCATTTATCTCAGAAACGGAGCAAGATAGAGCAATTTCGATGAAAATTTTGAAGCGCAGGGGATCTGGAGAGTCTACTGGCATTTTTTTGCAAAAATTGTTTTCCCACCATCTTTGGCAGCCATCTTGAATTTCTGCGTTAAACGCAAAAACCCATTTATCTCGGAAATAGAGCGAGATTATCAGGTAGAGCGATTTCCACGAAATTTTTGACCCATAGGTTATCTGCAGAGTCTACTAGCGATTTTTCCCAAAAATCGTTTTCCCGCCACTTTTGGTGGCCATTTTGAATTTCTGCATAAAACGGAAAAAAAAACCAAAAAAAAACCCCTTGCATTTTTACGTAAATGGAAAAACATATTAAACACAGGAAGACAGTGATTTCTACAAACTGATTAATACTCATTGGGAAGCTTTGTTTTTGCACAGCAAAAACAATTTCTTTTTCTCTTGCGAAGCAATACTCTAGTTATAAATGTTAATAGTATGGCCACGAGAAATATATGGACGAAGACTGCATGCACAGATCATGAAAATATGAAGGCAATATATTTTTTTATTTTTAATGAAATCGTTGAATATTTTATTAAAATACTTACAGTTTGCTTGTATAAAATATCCATATAACACTTTAATTTATGTCTTCGAGATTGTTTCATATTTACAAAACAAACCAGTTCCGAATTGCTAATCTTATTTAATGTGTATGCTTCAAACATAAATACCACGTCTTCTCCCTTTGAAATCAATATCCAAACTGCGAAGTTACAGAGATACTACCCCGTATATTTGTAAATCTTTCACATCACGTTTCTGGTCACTACAAATACCCAACAGATCTTGCTACACAGATCTGTTAACATCTTACTAAGCGGTGTGCAAATGCGGGCGATAATAGAACAACTTACAGACTTCAACACCCATTGCTGTCCTAAGATTCGACTCCGTGGTTGGCAGAAAGCCAGCCATTACACCCTTGTTTCATAAGTTACTGCTTTTCCAAATTCACCACCTCCTTGATGAAGAAAGCATAATTTCAGAGCATTAATGTTGACCAAGCTATTTGGTATATGACATCAAAAGAAAAAAAAAATTACCATACTCTCATTCTTTTGAAATAGAGTGGACAACACAATGAAGTCAAAACATACATAAAAACTGTTTTAATTTTAAAATCACTTTATAGTATGAAAAATTATGTTTCAGGGAGATGGAAATAACCTCATGCAGGACGGAAGTGAAATAAAAGGTTCTGCAGCAATGGATCCTTTATGCAAAAAAGATCCTGAAGTAGCATCTCCGTCTGGTATTAAATTTGGTTGGATTAAAGGAGTGTTGGTAATATATTTATTTTTTGCAAGTATTATTTACAAATTGATTGAGTGTCATGCAAGATTTAATATTTCATCTGTGGGTGAGCCAGCAGTGTCATTGTATGTCCTGAGTAGTTATCTAAGGGGAATATTAATTATAAAAGAAAAACAGAAAATGTATTTGTAGCAAAATTTACTTTGTGGGCAGAGATCCTATCTTGTAAAGACTAGGGCTGCGAACAGGTACTCGAGCCTCGATAGACGAGTCAATCTTGGGTAGTACTCGAATGGATTTTAAGTATTCGGTTACTCGTGAGGTATTGTATTATCTCCCACGCTTAAACGCTTGTGTAAAATATGCTTCACTTCAGCATTTTCGTCATATAATATCAATTAAAGTTGTTATTTTTGATTGAAAACGTATTATTTACTCTATATTCTACAATATCTGGTCAAATAGAAGACGTTTTTCTTCAAAAGTTTCATTTTCAGAACCGACTGTTTGTTTACAGAAGACTTCTAATGGTAGGTACTAAATCTCGCGATTACTCGAATTTGGGCCGGTTGTCAGAGGGTGAGTACTTGGTGCCGTTTTTCAGCACCCGTCCCAGCCCTAGTAAAGACTGTTGTGGGTAAAGTACTTTGTGGGCAAAAGTCCTCTGGGTAAAGTTCACTTTGGCCAAAGAAACTCAAAACACACAGTCAGCTGACACAAAGCCCATTCACGGGCACTTATTGGTTGTTTCTATACATAAAGAAATCCAAAGTTCTTGACATATGTGGGAATCTGCTAAGATCTAATCACAGTATTTTATTATTTCATCTCACCACTAATATATTAAAGGCATACAAGCCCTACAAAAGTCTACTATGTTATTATTTCAGAAAGTACTAAAAACCATTTAAATACTTTGAAAAATGATAAATCTTATCATTGTAGGAAGATTGACCAAAAATAAAAAAGCAGAAAAATGGTTAATAATAAATTGTGAATCTCACAAAATGGGATATGTCAGAGGATATGTTGGTGTAGAATCAATGCAATCTAGTTGTATATCATTTAGTGTTTAATCCATGTGGGAGATGATACCACTGTGGTGGTCTTGTTTTTGGTTTGGGATGTATGTGTTTAGACTTTAAGTGGCTTTTCTTTATAATTATGTGACTTTGGGATTTCTTCATGTTCTACTTGTTGTTTACAAATATGTCACGACCAAATAACAACCGGTACATCCAGTCTTCCATTTACTCCCTTAGTGGATATATGATACATACTTGTTAGATAAGATTATTATCTGTATATTTTACTAAATTGTATGAAATTAACTTGAATGGATGATAATTCAGTGGTTTATTGGTTTCAATTTCAACATCAAATGCTATACTAGGCCACAAAATTGATATCATTGATGCTTGTCTAGATTTATAGTGTAAACTTTTTTATAAAATTTAACTCTACTGATAAGAATTATAGCAACTTCGAAAATTTTAACAATACATGATACATTGTATTTTAATAGGTACGATGTCTACTCAATATATTTGGTGTGATGTTGTTTCTACGATTGTCATGGGTGGTTGGCCAAGCGGGCATAGGTCTGACAACTCTTGTAATTCTTCTTGCAGCTGTAGTGACAACCATTACTACACTGTCCATGTCTGCCATATGTACTAATGGTGAGGTTAAAGGAGGTAAGAGCTGCCAATAGAATTATGTGCAATTTGCAAAAGCAACGAGTAATTTTTGTCAATTTTGCATTCATGTTATCTGGCTGGGCAAGCAGGCGGGCAGGTGGATGGCGGGAAATATGTTGTCTGAGCTTGTATCTCAGAAACCGTAAGGTATAGGATGTTGAAACTTGGTAGAGCTATTGGTTGGGGGTATGTAGGTGTGCAACATCAAGGTTGTGACCTTGATTTGACCTTCGATCTTGCTGTAGTGATCGTGAGCTTTAAAATCTTTTCCGGGCTAAATCTCTGAAACCATAAGATGTAGAGAATTAATTCTTGGTAGGGACATTGATTAGGCAATGTAGGTGTGCAACATTATGGTGGGACCATGATTTCATCTTTGACCTTACAGTAGTGACCCTGACCTTTAAAATCTTCTCTGGGCTATATTGTGGAAAATGCATGAATGTAGGAATTTGTTAATGGTAGGTATATTGTTTGGAGGTTTGACTCTGCCAACTGTTTTACACTGCCATTTTTATTGCATTAATACATCTTATCCAATGGACAATTGCTAATCCGATCGGCGCAGACCGCCCCGCCAAACATCAGAAAAAGACGTCCTGTGTTTCCAGTGGCAGCTGGTCCCAGTACTGTGCACTCGCCAGGTGGCGCATGGTACTTCCTTCCTGCCTAGACAGTGTGACGTCATAGCATCTTTTTCGGTTGGCGCATGTACAGTGCACACAGATTTTTTTTGAGTTTAAAGTTTTCAGTTTTTTGTGAGATTAGTTGCTTCTTTGCTTTTTAAAGTATATTTACGGATTCGTGACAGTTTATAGACTATCATGTCTTCTCCCAGTGAACGATGTGGAGGGTGTGGCCACATGATGGCTGGCTGTGACTTACAAGAAGAAGGGTAAGGACCCTTGTGTTGAGAAACCAGACTCTGAATGTCAGCATTGTAAATTTCTTATCCCTGAACAACTTGCACAGCTCTCCACAACTTCCTACAAATTAAAGAAGGAGAAGCGAGGTAGATCTGTTACACCATCTAAGAATCCGTCATCTGCAGTCACGCTCAGTCCCACCCTTATGGACCCGGCACAGGTGTCGGTGATAAGGGCAGTGGATGGCCAGGACACTGGTTTGAGTGCACAACCGGCTGAAAAGAAGAAGAAGGTGGAGGAAAAGAAGAAGTCGGCTAAGTCCAAGTCCTCAGCTTCATCTAGCCGACCGGCTGCAACTTCTACCGACCAGAGGTTTGAAGAACTGGACCAGAAATGGTCGGACCGGTTCAACCGGCTAGAAGCGCTCTTGTTAGCCAAGACTCTGGACCAACCTCAACCAGAACCGACTTTCAACACAGTCAAGGTGGTTCCAGCTCATCCTCCACCAGCTAATGTGATCAGGTCGGAACCCTTCATCAAGCCAACCGACCAGTCATCTTTTCAGTCCACTGACCGACCTTCTGTGGCTGCATCTACCGACCCACCAGCTCTTAAACCTCAGGCCATGGACCGACCAACAACCTCTGAAAGGCCTTTCACTAGTGTTTCTAGTGCCTTCCAGCCGACCAGAAGGGATACTACTAGTGAATCAGACTCAGACAGTGTCGTATCCGACCGACCCCCTGTGGATATTTTTGTAGAGGAGGGCGAATTATCGGATGAACTAGATGCCACTACAACCGACCCTGACCAGTCCCTCTCTGAGGAACAATCTTACAGGGAAACAATGAGGGGGATCCGGTCTTTATGGGATGGACCCATATTCCGGACATTGATTCTAATACTGGTTCCTCAGATGACAACCCCTTTGCTGGACCCAGGCTGCAAACACCAGGCAAGGTGTCGGTACAACTACCCACAGATGAGTGGCTCTGCTGGAAACTTGCTAAGTTGAACTTAACACTTACTGATGGCTATCCATCCCGCAGTGCTGAGGCTGGTGGATTGCAGAGGGACCAATTTTTAAAGCCTCCCAGAGCGCAAGCAAAGTGGTACCGTTGTCATGTTCAGCAGAAAAGTGACACTACAGAGACTGTTACATCCTGGAGTACCGACTCTTCAAAACTGAATAGTGCCTATCTTAGGATAGCAAGACAAGCCGGAATCGCCTCTACCCCTCCTCAGTCTCGACCCATCTCACAAGAAACCTTGAGGAAGTGGGAGAAAACAGCAAGAGAGTCGTCGGTTATCTGTAACCAGGGTGCAGGTTTTAATCGGTGTCTGGTGAAGTTCAACAGGACATGCAGTCTCAACTGAGGGCTATTAAGTTGGAACACAAAGGGAAGTCAGCAGCCAAACTGTCAGTCGCCGCAGAAGAGCTACAGTTTCTTATGGACTTCAATTCCAGCATCTGCCAGGCCATGGCCAAGTCCATGGAACATTTGACTGACTTTGTGTTTGTTAATATGGCCAACGTCCCACTTCTCAGGAGGGACTCGTATTTAGCCTACTTGAAGGCAGGAATCAAGGCAGATACACTGGTTGCTGTCAGAATTGTCCCTCTACACCTCCCCACTCTATTTCCAGACAGTGTGATAAAGCAGGCAGAGGAAGATATTACTAGCTATGATAAAGGTTGGTTGGGGTCAGTCTACAAGAAGGGTCGCTACCACCCTTATGAACGTCCAGAGAGCAAGCCGGATAACAGGAAACAGGACAGGCCACAACAAGAGGAGTAAAGGGAAACACCAGTACTCATCCCGACCTGCCAAGGGCCAGCAGCCTTATAAATGACAATCAATGTATAACTATGTTACAGGGAAGGCTGCTGGCCGGGAGTCCTTCAGTACCAAGACAGACAATGAACTTTGTAAAGTTAAATGTAAATTGCCATGTTGCAAAACCTGTTCATACTGCGCCCGGGCTCTCCCAAAAGAAAGAGTTAAGTTCTGGGTTAGCAGATTGTTATCTCACAGAAAACAAATTAAAATATGTCAAAGGTGTTTCTTGTGTCACTCAGTTGTCTTGTGTAAAACCTGTAACAAATGTCAAAAATGTTGCCTCAAATCTGCCTGTAGGGGCGAGACTTCAATACTATTGGCAAACTTGGCTGGATCTGGGTGCCGGTCCGAAAGTGGTTCAAATCCTGAAAGAGGGTTATACCCTCCCCTTTCAGATCCGGCCAAAACTCACAGTTATAAGCTGTTGTGTCAATCCCCACAGGAACCTCTACCTGCTGGAGGCATTACATCAGCTTATAGAAAAAATGCAGTAGAACTAGTACAAAACCAAACATCTCTGGGATTTTTCAACCGACTATTTTTAGTCCCAAAGCCCAACAACAAGTGGAGACCTATATTAGATCTGAGCAAACTAAATCTATTCCTCAAGGCGGAGAAATTCAAAATGGAGACACCGGAAACCATCAGGACATGCCTCCAACCAGGGGAGTGGGTCTCCTCAATTGATTTCAAGGACGCCTACTTCCATATACCAATACAGGAACAGTCCAGGAAATATCTGAGATTCCATGTCCAGGGTCAGACATACCAATTCAAAGCTCCTCCTTCCGGTCTGTCCACAGCACCCTTGGAGTTCACTGTAGTAGCAAAGGAGGTGAAACTGATGGCCATACACAAGGGTATAAGAATCCACCAGTACCTAGACGAGTGGTTGGTGAGAGCCAGATCCCACCAGGTTTGTCTCCAGCACACTCAAGATCTAGTGAAAATATGCCAAGAACTAGGTTGGCTGGTGAATTTAGAAAAGTCAGAACTGGAACCAAAACAGATCTTCGATTTTGTAGGCTACCAGTTCGACCTCAGGGCCGGTCGGGTCCGACCGACACCGGACCGTTGGCAGAACCTTCAGGATAAAATACTAGAAATACTATCACTACCGGCTTGTCCGGCCTGGCAGTTCATGTCTCTGATAGGTTTACTAACAGCCACAGAAAAGCAAGTTTACCTAGGCAGACTGCACATGAGTCCATAGAGTGGCATCTCAAAAACAACTGGAGGGTGCCAGAGTCACTAGAAAAGGTGATTCCAATTCCCAGGTCCCTGCACCCCCACTTACAATGGTGGCTAAAAGAAGACAATGTTCTCACAGGTCAACCATTACACCCAATAAAACATGCTCTGCAAATATTTACAGATGCATCAAAAGAAGGGTGGGGCACTCACTTAAACGAACACACTGCAAGAGAGTCCTGGTCACTTCCACAAAGCAAGCTGCATATAAACTATCTGGAACTAAAAGCAGTCTTTCTAGCTTTGAAAGAGTTCCAAGACCTCTGTACCGACAAGATAGTACTTGTGGCAACTGACAACACTACAGTAGTGTCATACATAAACAAGGAAGGAGGCATGAGGTCGGGCCCACTTTGTGCCCTACTGTGGAGAATCTTGACCTGGTGTACCAGGAAGCAAGTGACTTTCAAAGCCCGACACATTCCAGGCCGGCTGAATGTGGTAGCAGACAAGCTATCCAGACTAGGCCAGACCATTCAAAAAGAGTGGTCTCTTCCAGAGGTCTTCCAAGCAATATGCAGCAGGTGGCACCGGCCTCAAATAGACCTATTTGCCACGAGGTTCAACAACAAGTTGCCTCTGTTTGTGTCACCGGTACCGGATCCCCTGGCCACAGCAGTAGATGCACTCAGTCTGCCATGGGAAGATCTGGACGCATATGCCTTCCCTCCAGCAGCCATCTTGGGCAAAGTGGTGGAGAAGTTGCAGGACTCCCCATGCAAGAGAATCATTCTGATTGCTCTGGGGTGGCCCAACATGCCTTGGTTTTGGGACCTAGTGGCCATGTCCAGTCAGATCCCACTGAGCCTGCCTTTCTTACCAAACCTGTTAACACAGCCCTTCAATCAGATCCCTCACAGAACTCTGACAAACCTAAATCTCCTTGTATGGCTCCTAGAGCCACAGCAATCAAGGTGCAGGGCTTCTCTGAGGCAGTGGCAGCAAGAATTGAGGCTCCTGAAAGAGGATCAACCAGATCAGTCTATGAGGCAAAGTGGACCATTTTTACAAAGTGGTGCATCACTAATCAGGTGGACTTCAGGGCACCCCCTGTAAAGTCAGTTGCTGACTTCCTTATGTACCTGTTTCAGGACAGGAAGCTACAACCCAGCACCATTGATGGTTACAGGTCAGCCATTGCTGATAAACTGGGAAACTCACCCTTCAACATCAGCAAGGACGAAAATCTCACTCGTCTCCTGGATAGTTTCCATATAGACATACCCAAAGGCAGGAGGGGTATCCCCTCCTGGAACCTCTCACTGGTCTTGCACCAGCTGATTAAGGCTCCGTTTGAACCAATCAAGGAGGCCTCCTTGAAGCACTTGACCTTCAAGACTGTTTTCCTCTTGGCCCTGGGGTTGGGCAAGCGCAGATTCATGCTTGGCAAAACAGAAATATTAGACACCAATCAATCAGCTGGCCAAAGAGGGTCCACACAGTGTGGCCCCAATGGTTATACCAGCCCTGGCCCCAACTCTGGATAGGTCCCTCAAGTCTGACAGGTCCCTCTGTCCGGTCAGAGCTTTGCACTACTATGTGGACAGGACCTCAGACCTCAGGCAGAATAAGGAGTTGGTCTTTGTCTCCTTCAAGAAAGGTTTTGACAAGGACATGTCACCTGCCACCATCTCCTCATGGATCAAACAAACTGTGATCCTATGCTACGAGCTCTCAGACCAGGAAGCCCTCACCCTACATCAGGTTAAAGCCCATGATGTCAGGGCCTTTGCTGCTTCCAAGGCCTTCCAGTCAGGAGTCTCACTGGAACAGATATTATCAGCCTGCCATTGGAAGTCACACAACACCTTCACCCAATTCTACTTGAACTAAGTTTGTTAGTTTTGTTAATGAGTTCACATAAGTCCCTAGTAACTTACCCGCCGACCAAGCGGTAGTTATTTAGCAATTATCCATTGGATAGGATGTATTAATGCAATAAAATTGCAAATTTAATAAGTAAATTAAATTTTTATAAGTTAATAACCTATCCAATGGACACACAAGACCCTCCCACCAACCCTGCTATCAGCTTACCAGCAGTCTAATAGGTTTAGACAACGAAAAAGATGCTATGACGTCACGCTGTCTAGACAGGAAGGAAGTACCATGCGCCACCTGGCGAGTGCACAGTACTGGGACCGGCCGGCCGGTGGAAACACAGGACGTCTTTTTCTGACGTTTGGCGGGCCGGTCTGCGCCAACCGGATTAGCAATTGTCCATTGGATAGGGTATTAACTTATAAAAATTTAATTTACTTCTTAAATTTGCAAATTTGTGATATATTCCCCTGATCACAAAGATATGTGGATTTCTGCATCTGATTATCATATGCACCTTTATCTAATTGTGCTATCCCTATGGACAGTTATACTTCAGTTAATGTATATATCATTTAATAAAGTTTATAACTTCATAACTTTTGGTTTACAATTTAATGTCAAATGCCATTAAATTGTCTTATTTTGCTACTTTGTTTACTTTTTTTATGTCAAATGACTTGTCACCTGACATTATGGCATTACTCTGCAGTGCCTGTGTCAGTGTACATGTCCATGTGAATAGCTTCTCCTCCCAAAGTACAAGGCCCAGAGATATGCTGTTTCTTTTAAAAGATACGTTATCTATAAAAAATTGTTCAAGGCATACAGATCTGTTTGTTCGTCTGTTCCCCAGAGCCATTACAAGTGAGGTACTCCCACCCAAAGTGTAAAAATGTCAACACTTTATCACAATTTCTCGACGACAAATGCAGGAATTTCTCTGTTATCTTGCAGTATGTACTAGGCCACAAGTAAATTCCCTTGTGTGAGTATCAGGTCTGGATCTTTCTTACTTATTGACATTATGGCATCACTCTGCGGCATTTGCATAAGTGTCCATGTCCGTGTGAACAACTTCTCCTTCAAAAGTACAAGACCCAGAGACATGCTGTTTTTTAAAAAAAAGATACCTTCACTATCAAGACTGAACATTTTTTCAAGGCATGCAGATCTGTTCATTCGTCTGTTCCCCAGTGCCATTACAAGTGAGGTACCCCCACCCAAAGTGTGAAAATTTCAACACTTGATCACAATTTCCTCATTGACTATTGCAGGGATTTTCCTCGTATCTTGCAGATATGTAGTAAGCAACTTTTAGACTCCCTTGTGTGGGTATCAGTCCTGGATCTTTTTAATATTTTTTTTTGAATTTTAAATAATTTTAATGCATTAAAAATTTTTTTTTTCATGAATTTTAAAAAATTGTAATGCATTAAAATTCATGAAATCATGCACTAAATTACTTATAACTTGAAAAGTATTGCATTTAGAGCATTTTGTTAAAATATGTAATCTGGCTTCTTTCTCCATAGCTACAACATGGTAACTTGGATGTGAGTAATGGTTACTTTCTGACTTTTCAGTACCTACTATAATGAGTAAAAGCACTTGGAACATGAAAACTGTTGCATTTAGAAAATTTTGTGTAAATATATTATTCCACTACTTTTGGGATCAGTAACATAGTAAAATGGCATACCTGTTGGTCATTGCATAGCCGAGTAATAGCTATTTTATTGTGCTACAATAGCTTACCATGTGGAATAGAATGTTATCTCGGGAGGCCACAGGCATTGGCTAATGTCCAAGAAAAATAGACGTTTAGTACTGGCCGATGCCCCAACAGGAAGGTGAACCCCGAAGTGAAATACCACTTAACCCTCCTTCTTCTCGTTGGCTGTATTAGTTGGAAGCATCTATTTTCGCTCACTCATATTTTGTTCAATTTCTTTGGATATACGTATTGTTGAATGTTCTAAATTAGCCAGTTTTTAAATTAATATACAAATGTTATTCAGGTACACGGTTTTTGGTGACAGGATAAGTATTTTTCCTTATTTTATGTGATTAAAGTTACAGCTCGGCTTTCTTCAGACAGCAAGCATGTCGTCCCACCAAGCTAACACCAACAAACCCCAGGCATTAAAATGCCAATGTTTTTGTTTTTCTTTTGATCTACGCAACTATTGTCCTACCTGCAGAGAGGCAGGTAAGAGAGACAACCCTTGTGTCACAAATGCTAAACTTTGCAAGTTGGAAAAGGGAAATATAAGTCTCAGGCTAAATATGTTACTTCATCCTACTCTTCGGAGGAATCTGAGGCTTCTGTGCAAGTCAAAAAGACCTCGGGCTTCTTCTGAACAAGGCCACTCAAAATCAAACCCAGACCCTGTACTTTATAGGGAAGAAGATATGTCTGACTTGCCCTCACAATACACAGAGAACATAGAAACTTTTAGGCAGATTTTTAAACTCCCTGATCCCAGGGACAGTATGCCTAGGTCTCCTACAACAGTATGGAGTAGGAGGCCAACAGGAGCTTAGGCCAAGGGGCCCTTCAGTTATGCTCCCACTCAGTCCTCAACTAAAAGATGCCTTTGATAAATTTGAATAGGACTGTCAGGCTGCTGATTTACCTGAGGGTAAATATATAAAACCCCCTGCTTCCACTTCTAAGTGGTACAAATTGGGACAACCTTGTTTTAAGGACAAATTATAAGAATTGAACACAGATGTTTGGAAAATCTGTATCTCCCCTAGACCCTCTGGGGCCCAATGGGCAAGGTCCCCTTTACCCAGTAGTCTAAGAGTTTGAGCATCAGGCAAGGCAAAATCTCCATACCCTATTTTTCGGCTGCCTTCACCAAGACTGCATCCTAGTGCAATCTGACCACAGAAAAATGCCTGGACAGTATCAAGGCTACTGTCAAAAGAATTAAAAGCCAAATTCAAAAGGGTGCCAATCCTGAAAAAGCAGCCATACATGGTCATGAAAAGACCTGTGACTATCTAGATATCCTGAATAAGAGGATTTTTATTCAGCAGAGAGCCTTCCACTCCAAGTAGTAACCAATCGTTTTCCTCAGGCAGAGGGAAATCGAGTAACAGAGGCTCCAGAGGTTGTTTTCGACCTCACCCAAGGAGACGAGTGCGTAGAAACCCCTATCGCCACTGACTCCTTAAAAGCCTTCCTCAGTCCACCAGTAGGAGGTAGCCTCTGTTTTTTCAGAAGAGACTGGCAAACAGAAAAATGCTCAATGTGTTAAGCATTATTACCAATGGTTACATTCTACCATTCATCACAAAACCAAAATTAGTCAGAGTTCCCCTAATTCACTCAGGATACAAGGCCCATCAAAAAGATTTAGCTCTGACCTCTTGTATCCAGTCTCCTCTTTCAAAGAATTCTATAGAAAGGGTGGAAAATATAAAATCTCTCAGGTTTTCTAGTCGCCTTTTTCTAGTCACCAAGCCTCACCAAAGGTGGAGGCCAGTGATAAACCTAAGCAGGCTCAACACCTTCCTACTAGTAGAAAGGTTCAAAATAGAAACACCAGAGTCCATCAGGGCCTCTCTGATTCCAGGCAAATGGGTGTCCTCCATAGACCTGTTGGATGCCTACCTTCACATTCACAGCCACCCAAACTCAATTAAGTACGGTTTTGCCACAATTCTCAGGTGTTTCAGTTCACCTCCCTCCCTTTTGGCCTAGCCACAGCCCCACATGTATTTACAATGATTGTAAAGGAAGTGAAGCTGATGGTCTTCACAAGGGGAGTCAGACTTCACCAATACCTGGACGACTGGCTTATCAGGGCCCTGTCCCAGGAGGAGGCACAAGTGAACCTGTAGACCTGACACAGTGGATAATCAATCGAGAAATCCGAACTCAAACCCACTCAGGTTTTTTCGTTCGTGGGCTACGAATACTACCTAGATTCAGCCCTTGTAAAACCCACTCGAGAGAGATGGCTCAAACATCAGGATTTGATCCTGTCGCTTGAAGTCAAAACATGTTTTGACTGCAAGATATTTGATGTCGCTAATTGGGTTGCTCGTCTCAGTGGAGAAGATGGTCCCGAAGAGATGCCTTCACATGAGGCCCTTTCAGTTTCATCTCAAGGAGCACCGGAGATATCCTCAGTCGTTGGACAACCTCCTTTGTTGGTCAGAGACCATTTCAGCTCACCTAGAGTGGTGGCAAAATCCTGTAAACGTGATAAAGGGCACAGACCTTCACCCCAAAGACCACAGTATCCAAATCTTTACAGATGCCTGAAACGAAGTTGGGGGTTACTTAGAGCAAGTCTCTACAAAGGGTCTGTGGTCAGACAGGGAAAAAAGGCTACACATAAATGTGGTAGCTTTGTTCCCCTCTTCAGATTCCATAGCCAAAAACCAACTAGCAAGAGAAGGTTCTCAAAGTGTGTCTCCAGTGACTATTCCTGCTTTGACTACCATCGTGGACAGACAATTCAAAGAAGACAGGACCTTGTGTCTCGTGTGGGCCCTGAGGTACTATTTTGATCGAACCAAAGACCTTGGAGGGTCTCGATCCCTACTTTTTATTTCCTTCAAGAAAGGACATACCTTAGACATCAGACCAGTTACTCTCTCTTCTTGGTTAAAACAAACGATCCTACTTTGTTACAAACAAGCAGATCAATAGTCCTTGGACTTGGTCCAAGTTAAAGCGCATGACATTAGGGCCTTTGTGGCTCTAAGGCCTATTACGATGGGGTTTCGGTGGACCAAATCATGCAAGCTTGTCACCTGAAAGCTCACAACATATTTACAAATTTTTACTTAGAAGACCTTTACTTGGTCAAATAACGACAACAATATGTATCTGGGTCCAGTAGTATCTGCTCAACAAGTCCAAAATCCTTCCCCTTTGGGAGTCTAAATCCCAGGGCCTAGGTATATGACTACCTCCTCAGGATATTTGGTAAGGTCTGTTATCTTTTGTTTAATTTAATAGAATTTAACATGTATAATGTATTAGGTACTTATTCAGGTGATCCCAAAATCTCATCATGGGTGGCAAGTTAATGAGATTTTTAAGCCCAGGGCTTGTTTTCTTTCTCGGTGAACCTTGGGGCTAAATACCATATAAGTGAGCACGGTTGCACTTCCTCCTTCAAAATCCAGACATCCAGACAGTATCAGTACTGTCATTCATTCATTGACAAGTATTCTGGTGTTTGGCTTCTTACATGCCCAGTTCCTGGAACCGGGGCTCTGTAAGCGGGACTCTGGCATTTTTAAAACATTCATTCTAATCTAATTAATTCAAAATCCAAGAAAAATTGACAAATTCCCCCAGTCTCAGCTGTAATCCCTCCGCCTAGCGGTTGGATTCAACATTCAGTTTCAAATGGTAAGCTATTGTAAGTGCAATAAAATTGACAATTTTAATTACTTAAATGTAGCTTTTATAAGCTACAGGCTTACCATGTGGAACTGAAGAGAGCCCCACCCTGCCTCCCCGCTGTATTTCAGCTGAGGGGGTACGGGGAAAATCTACAACTCGAAGAAGGAGGGTTAAGCGGTATATCACTACGGGTTAACCTTCCTGTTGGGGCATCAGCCAGTACTAAACGTCTATTTTTCTTGGACGTCGGCAAATGCCTGCAGCCTCCCGAGATAGCATTCAGTTCCACATAGTAAACTTGTAGCTTATAAAAGCTACATTTAAGTAATTAAAATTTCCAACTTTGAGGTTATCACTGTTGAGAAAAATGGCTTGTAATTTCAAAGCTGTTGCATTTAGAGTATTTTGTTTGAATATATTTTTGATGTATGTTTTGGTCAGCTATAACATAGTAAAATTGCAGACCTGTGGTTCATAGTATAGCTGAGCAATAACTATTCTATTTTCAGGTTCCCATTGTTTAGTAAATGAGTTGTAACTTGAAAACTATTGCATTTACAGTAGTTTGTTTAAATATGTTGTTCACCTACTTTTTGGTCAACTATAACATCGTGAAATTCAGACCTGCATAGCTGAGCAATAGCTACTTTCAGGTTCTCACTGTTGAGTTAATCACTTGTAACATGAAAACTATTGAATTTAGAATATCTTGTTTATTATATTATACAGTATTTGTATATTCCGATACTCAAAATACACAGTCAGCTGACACAGAGCCCATTCACGGGCACTGATTGCTTGGCTTTTTTCTTGCCATGGAAAAATATGGCCTTGGAAAACCTTTTATGCAATGGATCAAAATGATTTATAATGATCTCACATTCTGTGTAAAAATAATGGTATCCCAACAAAAGCATCAGCAATGGAAAGAGGAATACGACAAGGATGTGCTGTCTCAGAATTACTATTCATACTGTAGTGAATACATGTCTAATGAAGTTACTAAAGGTTCCAATGTTTCTGGTATAAAATTATATTAGTTGGAGTCCTGTATTACATTATATGCTGATGATGCAACACTTACATTGTTGGACAGACATTCAATATTTATAAATATTTTTATTTGAATGAATTTTTACCCCACAGCCCTTAAGGGCTGTCAGGGTATTGTTTTCACCCATGGATTCCGGATGGGCGGGTGGTCATGGTGTGACCTTGAGTTGTCGTTTGACCTTGTGGTAATGAACTTGAGTTTCAAAATCTTGTCCGGGCTATATCTCGGAAACCGTAAGGTGTAGGAAGTTGATACTTGGTAGGGACATCGGTTAGGGGGTGTAGGTGTGCAACGTCATGCTGTGACCTTGATTTGACCTTTGACCTTGCCATAGTGACCTTAAATTATAAAATCTTGTCTGGGCTGTATCTCAGAAATTTTAAGGTATAGGAAGTTGATACTTGGTAGGGACATTGGTTAGGGGTTGTAGATGTACAACGTCATGGTGGGATATTGATTTGACCTTTGACCTTGTGTAGGTGTGCATCATGGTGTGACCTTTAACTTTGGCTCTACCAAAGTGTGTGCACTTGCAATACTTGAGACATGTTTCTCTTATGACAAAGATCTCTTATGGATTACTGCAACTGATTATTATGTGTACTTTTACATAATTGTGCTATTTCCATTGACATCTATTCTCCAGTTAATAAATTTTACAGCGTCATAATTTTAGTTTACTGAATAATGCTGTCATCTTGCTATTGAATTGTCTTGTTTAGTACTTCATCTTTATATACATTTTCTTTTCTCTACTTAAACATTATTTGGACCTTTATATAACTGACACTGGTCTGAAAGTATCCCCAATCTTTGTACTGTTTCACTACTTCTATATCTCATGGTGTTCATAATTTTTAGTTTACTGATTAATGCTGTATTCTTGCTATTGAATTGTCTTGTTTTAATGCTTCATCTTTACATACATTTTCTTTCTGTTAGACATTATTTTCTCTACTTAAACATTATTTGGACCTTCATATAACTGACACTGCTCTGAAAGTATCCTGATCTTTGTACTGATTAATGCTGTCATCTTGCTATTGAATTGTCTTGTTTTAATACTTTATCTTTACACACATTTTCTTTCTGTTGGATGTTATTTTCTCTATTTAAACATTATTTGGAGCTTTGTATAACTGACAATACTCTGAGAGTATCCCAATCTTTGTACTGTTTCACTACTTCTATATTTCATTGTGTTAAAAATTATTTCCCCAGGCTGTGGGTATGGGCATCTCTGATGCTATTGTTATTAGTTTCTGGTCTCAAGCTAAACACTGCAAAGTGTAATGGACTGTGTCTTGATCCATTAAAGAAAAATCCCTACTGTGTTGAAGGAATAGCTTTCAGCTCCAATTAAATAAAATGTCTGGGTACTTGTATTGGAATTGATAAAGAAAACTTTAAACTGGGATAAGAAAATTGCTGAATTTGAAGAATTGTTACTTTGGTGGAATACTAGGAAATTGACTTTATATGGAAAAGTATAAATTATCAATACTTTAGCAATACCAAATCTGGTATACCTGTTTACCCTTCTGCCAGTACCGATCAATGTTATAAAAACTGTAGAAAAGATAATTTTAAAATATTTAGGGGGAAAGGTCCATAAGATACAAAAAATGTTTTAATCAACAGCCTCAGTAATTGTGGAATAGGTTTGATAGACATTGAATCAAAAGGGTTATCTTTAAAAGCTGCATGGGTGTTGGAAATAATAAATGATAATAGTAAACTTAAAGACATTCTTAGCCTTTACTTATCTAACAAAGGATTAGACCCAACACAGATTTTAAAACAAACTATCAGAATCAATAATTAATAGTTTCTCACAATTCAACCAAGGTTTTTTATGGCATACAGTAGGTGCAAAATAAAAAAAACCCTCAGTTGAATTAAAACCTAGACTAAGTGAAATTATGTCTCAAGTGATCTGGGGCAATAAATATTTTAAACCAAAACATAAGACTTTATTTTTCAAACATTTGATTCAAAGTGGATTCATATTTGTGAAAGATCTATTTACTAGAGATAGCTAAAATCTGATGAAATTTTTAGAAAACTTTTAAACAAGAGGAATTGGTTGATTAATAAGCTGACTTTTCTAGAGAAAACAGTTGGCAGATGTCTCCAAAATTAATAGCACTATTTGCTAAATACATGGACATGAAAGAAAAATTATTTCTTAGTGTTAACTTCTACCATAGGAAAATTCTCATTAATCCATATTCAATTAAATCAAAAGATATTATCATATCTTTATCAAAAATGAAAGTGTGCAACCTTACTCTGAAAAAAGTGGGAAAGAATTTTAAACATATCATTAAACCACAATGAATAGTCAAGTATTTACTGTGATAATTTTGTCCTTAAAATATAAATAATTGTCTGAGTTTAAATATAAAATTCTATTTTATGTTTTACCATGGGGTATATTGTTAGTAAATGGAATTCCACAGTTTGAAGCATTTGAAAATATTATAAGATAAAGAGAAGACATAACTTGTGTGTTGTATGAATGTAACAGGGTAAAGCCAATTTGGACCAAATCACTATTGCTCATTAGGATATTTTGTTTTTATCTCCCGCTGGGCGGGAGATTATAAAACACATTCTGTGCGTGAGTGTGTGTGTCACCTTTTTAAAAAGGGCTGTACATCACACTGGTTGTTTCTCCTTGGCCTTTTCAATGTTTTATGACCTTATTGCTTATGTCTTTTCATTTGATGCTGTTTTTTGAGACCTAGGTCCATAAGTTAAGTGAGTAATAGCAATGGTGGCTACTTCGAGTAAAGTGCTCATAACTCCAAAACGACTGCATTTAGAGCATTTCTGTAAAATACCTTGTCCAGCTACTTTCTCCATGCCTACAAGATGGTACCATTTTTAGGGGTCTATCTTGATAGCTAAGTGAGTAATAGCTATTTTCTGTTTTTAACAATGAGCAAAATGAGTAAGTTGCTTTTATCTTTGTAACTGTTACTTACAATATTGGTCTCAAATATGTTGTTGAACAACTCCTTCATGTACTATATCATGGTGAGGTTTCCAAGGTGTAGCACCATAGGTAGCTGAGTAATAGCTACACTAAGTTTAACATTTGACCATTGAGCAAGACACTTATAACTCAAAAACTATTGAATATAGAGGATTTTTGTCAAATATGTTGTTGACCTACTTTTTGATGTACTGTGTCGTGGTGAATTTTCAGAGCTGTAAGTTCATAGCTAACTGAGTAATAGCTACTTTGAAATTTCTTAATTTCAACATTTAGTAAATCACTTATAACTTCAAAACTATTGAATTTAGAGAATTATTGTTCACCTACTTTTTGATGTACTGTGTAATGGCAAATTTTGAGACCTGTAGGTCCATAGCTAACTGAGTAATAGCTACTTTGATGGTTCTCCATTGAGTAAATCATTTATAACTGCAAAACTATTACATTTAGAGGATTTTTGTCAAATATGTTGTTCACCTACTTTTTAATGTTCTGTATCGTGGCAAAGTTTCAGAGCTGTAAGTCTATAACTAACCGAGTAATAGCTACTTTGATTGTTTTCCTTTTAGTAAATCACTTTTCATGGCAAAACTTTTGAATTTAGAGGATTCTTGTCAAGTATGTTGTTCACCTACTGTTTGATGTACTGTATAATGGCAAATTTTGAGATGTGTAGGTCCATAGCTAACTGAGTAATAGCTACTTTGATGGTTCGCCATTGAGTAAATCACTTAGAACAGCAAAATTGTTGAATTTAAAGGATTTTTGTCAAATATGTTGTTCACCTACTTTTTGATGTACTGTGTAATGGCAAATTTTGAGACCTGTAGGTCCATAGCTAACTGAGTAATAGCTACTTTGATGGTTCTCCTTTGAGTAAATCATTTATAACTGCAAAACTGTTAAATTTAGAGGATTTTTGTCAAATATGTTGTTCACCTACTTTTTAATGTTCTGTATCATGGCAAAGTTTCAGAGCTGTAAGTCCATAGCTGAGTAATCGCTACTTTGATTGTTTTACTTTGAGTAAATCACTTTTAACAGCAAAACTTTTGACCGGGAGATTATAAAACGCAGATATTTAACACATATATATGCCCTCTATAAGCATGCAGACATTTGACCTTGAAGCTCTTCGTTCAAGGTCGTCCACAGAGTGCCAAAGTACCCTACTTAGCTGATTTTGGCCAAACTTAAAAGTGCCTATATCTCGCTTATTATTGGTCCTAGAGGTTTGGGATGTGAATTCAACCTATAGGAAATCATGTTCTGCAAATCTTTAGATGTGGTAAGATTTGACTTTGAGCCCCTTGTTCAAGGTCAAACGAGGATGGCCAAACTTAAAAGTGCCTATATCTTGCTTATTATTGGTCCTAGAGGTTTGGAATGTGTAACCAACCTATAGGAATTCATGTGCTGGGGATGTGGTAAGATTTGACCTTGAGCCCCTTGTTCAAGGTCAAACGACGATGCCCAAACTTAAAAGTGCCTATATCTCGCTTATTATTGGTCTTACTATTGGTCAAACGAGGATGGCCAAGCTTAAAAGTGCCTATATTTAGCTTATTATTGCTTCCAAAGGTTTGGGATGTAAAACTCACTTTAAACAGCACATTTTTGCTCCCCGGCGGGAGATCATACCACTGCAGTGGTCTTGTTCTTTTGTAAAGTAAACTTTAGTTATAAATTAAAAGTTTGTTGATAATATTATGGATTCCCTCTTTTCTTGTTTAGGTGGTGCTTATTTCATGATTTCACGGTGCTTGGGTCCTGAATTTGGTGGTGCTATTGGAGTAATTTTTTCAGTTGCTAATGCTGTGGCTATAGCCATGTATGTTGTTGGCTTTGCTGAAACTGTGCGTGATATTCTTCATGTAAGTATGAATTTCTTGCATTTAAAAAGAGGTTGCATAAATATGGTATGAATCCTGTTGATGAATATAATGTTGCAACCATGAAGAAACAGTTGAGCATATGTTATTTCCATGCATTTGTGTAAATGCTGCGATTGGAAATAATTTCCAAGGGGTTTATTGTGTCCACCAGATATATCTGGTGGATACTTTGGTTTAGTGTTCACTATGCCACCGCCGTGCGTAGAGAGATTTTCGATATTAATGCTCTGAGCAGGAAAACCAGACCAGCTTGCTTCACCAAATTTGCAGGATATCTTGATTGTGAAGTAAGGTTCTCTGGGACTGGAATTAGCCTCATTCTGAAAAACAAGATGGCAGCCCTGGGAATTCCCTTGAAAATTATCCACCTTTTTCTACTGACTGGTTTTCATAAGTAGAAGGTTGAATCTCTTCATGGGTGATATGTATAACAGATAAACATATCCTCTACAACCCTGTAGGCATTTGACCTTGAAGCTCTTCATTCAAGGTAATCCACGGAGTGCCAAAGTACTCCATGTCGCCGACTTTAAAAGTGCCTATATCTCCCTTATTATTGGTCCTAGAAGTTTGGCATGTAAAACCAGCCTATAGAAAATCATGGGCTATGAACCATCTGATCTGGTCAGATTTGACCTTGGAACACTCCTTCAAGGTCAAATGAGGATAGCCAAACTTAAAAGTGCTTATAACTCGTGTTATATCTCGGAAACCGTAAGTTGTAGGAAGTTGATACGTGGTAGTGACATTGGTTAGGGATTATTGGTGTTGAATGTCATGGCGTGACCTTGATTTGACCTTTGACCTTGCTGTAGTGAGCTTGACCTATAAAATCTTGTGCGGGCTATATCTCGGAAACCGTAAGGTGTAGGAAGTTGATACTTATTAGGGACATTGGTTAGGTGGTGTAGGTGTGCAATGTCATGGTGTGACCTCGATTTGACCTTGCCGTAGTGACCTTGACCTATAAAATCTTGTCCGGGCTATATCTCAGTAACTGTAAGGTGTAGGAAGTTGATACTTGGTAGGGACATTGGCTAGGGTGTGTAGATGTAAAACATCATGGTGTGACCTTGATTTGACCTTTGACCTTGCCATGGTGACCTTCACCTATAATGCTTTGTCCGGGCTATATCTCGGAAACCATAAGGTGTAGGAAGTTGATATTTGGGACATTGCAACGTCATGGTGTGACCTGGATATGACCTTTGATCTTGCATATCTGATGCTATTTTATCTCTCTACGGGGATATCTGATACTATTTTATCTCTCTTATATCTATCTTATATCTTTTTACTCGAATCTTGGTTGTTGCACCGTTGGGTATCTTTTGATGTAGATTAAGCACTGGGTCCCTCCTTCGTGGTCAAACGACAATACCCAAACTTAAAAGTGCTTATAACTCAGTTGTTATTGGTCCTAGAGTTTTGTAATGTAAACCAACTTATAGAAATCATGGGTTGGGAATTTTCTTATGTGGTCAGATTTGTATTTGGGCCCTTCCCGCAAGGTCAAACAATGGCTCACTGGCTTTGATGAGTTGTCTTTCCAACAGATACAAATTTGCATCGGTTCTTCAATGTGGTAGGTCTAGTTTTACTATGTATGTTGGTTATATAATATATATGTCGTGTACAAGTTGGGATTTTGTACAAGTTATAACTTGTACAGCACTATTCCTCATTGATGTTTGGAAATATATTTTGGCTTTTAGCTTTTCAAAATAAAGTAGGCTTTAATATAGGTATTCCGTATAAGGAAATGGATTTTTATAGATATTGTAGTAATGTGACAAATTCTATGTCTATGCAGAAAGAATCAATTAGATAGATAAATTTTTATTGTACTGACTGTAGGTTTTAACTATACTTGTGCTTTGAATTTTTCAAATTACAGTAGCCTTTAATATGGGTATTCCATTTAATCAAACAAAAATTTAAACTTTTTAAGTATGGATTTTCCAAAGTCATCAATTGAATAAACTTTTCAAATATTAAGTGATACTGATGATGTGTTAAAGTTGCTTACCATAGTGCTCGATAGCAGAATATTAACATGAAAGGGTAAGTCTTTTAATTCTGATTTCTTTGATCTAAGCAAAAAAAGGTTAAATGTCATTTAATGATGAATAGGTAGGACCCCAAGCCAAAGGAAGCCATATGTAAATTATTGTTATTGATGATGTTATTGAAGATCTTCTTATAGCTTTGATTGATACTGATTATAAAAAAGTCTGGCATGCTCATGAAGCCCCTATTGTAAGGCAATTACAAATATATCAACCCTTACTGCCTTTATTGCTTTGATTGACTTGTCTGGGGATATGTTGGTGCCAAGTTGACCCAGTCTAGTTATCTCCCGCCGGCCCGCCGGGCAGGAGATTATAAAATGCATTCCGTGCGTGCGTGTGTGTACGTGTATGCAGGGGTGCGTGAGTGTGTGTGTCATGTTTTTAAAAAGGGCTGTACATCACACTGGTTGTTTCTCCTTGGCCTTCTCAATGTTTTATGACCTTATTGCTTATGTGTTTTCATTTGATGCTGTTTTTTCAGACCTAGGTCCATAGCTAAGTGAGTAATAGCAATGGTGGCTACTTTCAGTAAAGTGCTCATAACTCCAAAACGACTGCATTTAGAGCATTTCTGTAAAATACGTTGTTCAGCTACTTTCTCCATGCCTACAAGATGGTACCATTTTTTAAGGGGTCTATCTTGATAGCTAAGTGAGTAATAGCTATTTTCTGTTTCCAACAATGAGCAAAATGAGTAAGTTGCTTTTATCTTTGTAACTGTTACTTACAATATTGGTCTCAAATATGTTGTTGAACAACTCCTTTATGTACTATATCATGGTGAGGTTTCCAAGGTGTAGCACCATAGGTAGCTGAGTAATAGCTACACTAAGTTTAACATTTGACCATTGAGCAAGACACTTATAACTCAAAAACTATTGAATATAGAGGTTTTTTGTCAAATATGTTGTTGACCTACTTTTTGATGTACTGTGTCGTGGTGAATTTTCAGAGCTGTAAGTCCATAGCTAACTGAGTAATAGCTACTTTGAAATTTCTTAATTTCAACATTTAGTAAATCACTTATAACTCCAAAACTATTGAATTTAGGGAATTATTGTCAAATATGTTAATCAGTTACTTTTTAATGTTCTGTGTCGTGGCTAAGTTTCAGAGCTGTATCTCCATAGCTAACTGAGTAATGGCTACTTTGAATTTCAACATTGAGTAAATCACTTATAACTTCAAAACTATTGAATTTAGAGAATTATTGTGAAATATGTTGTTCACTTACTTCTTGATGTACTGTGTCATGGGAAATTTTCATAGCTGTATCTCCATAGCTACCTGAGTAATAGCTACTTTGAGCGTTTTCCATTGAGTAAATCACTTAGAGCAGCAAAACTGTTGAATTTAAAGGATTTTTGTCAAATATGTTGTTCACCTACTTTTTGATGTACAGTGTAATGGCAAATTTTGAGAGCTGTAGGTCCATAGCTTACCGAGTAATAGCTACTTTAATGGTTCTCCATGGAGTAAATCACTTATAACAGCAAAACTGTTGAATTTAAAGGATTTTCTCAGATATGTTGTTCACCTACTTTTTTATGTACTGTGTAATGGCAAATTTTGAGAGCTGTAAGTCCATAACTAACTGAGTAATAGCTACTTTGATGGTTCTCCATTGAGTAAATCACTTATAACTGCAAAACTATTAAATTTAGAGGATTTTTGTCAAATATGTTGTTGACCTACTTTTTGATGTACTGTGTCGTGGTGAATTTTCAGAGCTGTAAGTCCATAGCTAACTGAGTAATAGCTACTTTGAAATTTCTTAATTTCAACATTTAGTAAATCACTTATAACTCCAAAACTATTGAATTTAGGGAATTATTGTCAAATATGTTAATCAGTTACTTTTTAATGTTCTGTGTCATGGCAAAGTTTCAGAGCTGTAGGTCCATAGCTAACTGAGTAATAGCTACTTTCATGGTTTTCCATTGAGTAAATCACTTATCATAGCAAAACTTGAATTTAAAGGATTTTTGTCAAATATGTTGTTCACCTACTTTTTGATGTATTGTGTAATGGCAAATTTTGAGACCTGTAGGTCCATAGGTAACTGAGTAATAGCTACTTTGATGGTTCTCCATTGAGTAAATCATTTATAACTGCAAAACTATTACATTTAGAGGATTTTTGTCAAATATGTTGTTCACCTACTTTTTAATGTTCTGTATCGTGGCAAAGTTTCAGAGCTGTAAGTCTATAACTAACCGAGTAATAGCTACTTTGATTGTTTTCCTTTTAGTAAATCACTTTTAACGGCCAAACTTTTGAATTTAGAGGATTCTTGTCAAGTATGTTGTTCACCTACTTTTTGATGTACTGTGTAATGGCAAATTTTGAAAGCTGTAGGTTCAAAGCTAACTGAGTAATAGCTACTTTGATGGTTCACCATTGAGTAAATCACTTAGAACAGCAAAACTGTTGAATTTAAAGGATTTTTGTCAAATATGTTGTTCACCTACTTTTTGATGTACTGTGTAATGGCAATTTTGAGACCTGTAGGTCCATAGCTAACTGAGTAATAGCTACTTTGATGGTTCTCCTTTGAGTAAATCATTTATAACTGCAAAACTATTAAATTTAGACGATTTTTGTCAAATATGTTGTTCACCTACTTTTTAATGTTCTGTATCGTGGCAAAGTTTCAGAGCTGTATGTCCATAGCTAACTGAGTAATAGCTACTTTGATTGTTTTACTTTCAGTAAATCACTTTTAACAGCAAAACTTTTGACCGGGAGATTATAAAATGCAGATATTAACACATATATATGCCCTCTATAAGCATGCAGACATTTGACCTTGAAGCTCTTCGTTCAAGGTCATCCACAGACAGCAAAAGTACCCTACTTAGCTGATTTTGTGCGTATATCTCGCTTATTATTGGTCCTAGAGGTTTGGGATGTGAAACCAATCTATAGGAAATCATGTTCTGCGAATCTTTTGATGTGGTCAGATTTGACCTTGAGCCCCTTGTTCAAGGTCAAACGAGGATGACCAAACTTAAAAGTGCCTATATCTTGCTTATTATTGGTCCTAGAGGTTTGGAATGTGTAACCAACCTATAGGAATTCATGTGCTGGGAATCTTTTGCTGTGGTCAGATTTGACCTTGGACCCCTCGTTCAAGGTCAAACTGCTGTGGCCAAACTTAAAAGTGCCTATATCTCGCTTATTATTGGTCCTAGAGGTTTGGGATGTGAAAACAACCTATAGGAAAACATGTGCTGGGAATATTTTGATGTGGTCAGATTTGACCTTGGGCCCCTCGTTCAAGGCTAAACGACGATGCCCAAACTTAAAAGTGCCTATATCTCGCTTATTGTTGGTCCTAGTTCCAATATGTTGTTCATCTACTTTCTCCACTGCTACAACATGGTCAGTAGTTTGGAAGTGTATCTCCATAGCTAAGTGAGTAATAGCTACTTTGTCAATTCTTAATGTTAACCATAATGAGTAAATGGCTTTTATCTTCAAAAGTATTGCAGCTACACAATTTCTCTCAAGTATGTTGTTCATCTACCTTTTTTATGTCCACCCCACTGGGGGATGGACATATTATTTTTGCTTTTTCCGGCGTCCGCTGTCCGTGCGCTTGGTTTCCGCTCATTTGAAGGAAAAGTATTTATCCTATCTTTACCAAATTTGGTATGGATGTTTATTGGGTTAATAGCTTGCATGGGATTGCTTTTGGTGAAGATAGGTCTATAGCTAACTGAGTAATAGCTACTTAGCTACTTTTGTGTACTTCTTTTGTTTCTGGGCATTTTAAGGAAAAATATTTGACATATCTTTACCAAATTTAGTATGAGCATTACTTAGGTCGATAACTTGCTTGGGATTGCTTTTAGTGATAATAGCCATATAACTGACTGAGTGATAGCTACTTAGCCAAAAATGGAAAAACACAAATTTGCTTCTATCTCCTTAACTGTGCGAGATAGAGCGATTTCAGGTATCTGGGCAATGTACTCTTGGCAATTTTCAAAAAAAATTCCCCTCCCCAAAAATGGCGGCCATTTTGAATTTTTGAATTTTTGCCAAAAATGGCAAAATGCAAATTTGCTTTTATCTCCTTAACTGTGCGAGATAGAGCGATTTCGTCGCAATTTTCGACCCAAAGGGTATATCAGAAGTGTACTCTTGGCAATTTTCAAAAAAAATTTTCCCCTCCCCAAAAATGGCGGCCATTTTGAATTTTCGAATTTTTGACAAAAATGGCAAAACCAAAATTTGCTTCTATCTCCTTAACCGTGCGAGATAGAGCGATTTCGTTGAAATTTTCGACTCACAGGGTAGTACAAGAGTATCCTATGCAAAGGGGGAAAATTTCAATTTTCGCCACTTTTGGTGGCCATCTTCGATTTTAGCGGAAAATGGAAAAGTGTGAATATCTCGAAAACCGTAAGAGATAGAAGGATTTTGAGCAAATTTTTGACCCACAGGGTAGTAGAAGAGTGTTCTATGCAAAAGGGAAAAATTTCAACTTTCGCCACTTTTGGCGGCCATCTTGGATTTTTGAGGAAAATGAAAAAGTGTGAATATCTCGAAAACTGTAAGAGATAGAGAGATTTCGAGTGAATTTTTGACCCACAGGGTAGTACAAGAGTATCCTATGCAAAGGGGGAAAATTTCAATTTTCCCCACTTTTGGTGGCCATCTTGGATTTTAGCGGAAAATGAAAAAGTGTGAATATCTCGAAAACCATAGGAGATAGAGCAATTTCGCGTGAATTTTTGACCCGCAGGGTAGTAAAACAGTGTCGTATGCAAAGGGGAAAAACTTCAAGAGTATCCTATACAAAGGGGAAAAAATTTCAAATTTCGAAACTTTTGGCGGCCATCTTGGATTTTAGTGGAAAATAAACATTGAAAATATCTTCGAAATGGTAAGATATAGAGCGATTTCGAGCGAATTTTTGACCCACAGGGTAGTACAACAGTATTCTGTGCCTAGGGGAAAAATTTCAGTTTTCACCACTTTTGGCCATCTTTGATTTTAGTGGAAAATGAAAAATTGTGAATATCTCGGAAAAGGTATTTCTTCCCCTGTAATGCTCGGCGGGAGATACATACCACGGTAGTGGTCTTGTTTAAATTGTGATAACTGTTTTACATTACGTCCATTTCAACGGTCATATTTGAGTTAGGGCTTCCTTATTGGCACTTTTGAGAGTCAAACCTACACAGGTGATAGCTTGTGATCAGGAGTAAAACTTGCTTGCCATTTGATCATGGGGACCTCTAAAATATGTTTAAATTTTGGAAATTTTATTTTGATTGTTTGGTTATCTTATATTTTCTGTCAGCATTGTTTTGTAAATGTTGCAATAGCATTAAACTATCTTTGGAATAAATTGTCTTCAAATAGAAAGTTGAAAAACAAAAGCACTTTAATTGTGAGGTAATTCTATAGGAGGTACAAATTGTAATGTTAAATTGTATATTCAGTATTTGTACTTAGGCTGGCATATATAAAACATTTATAGCAGTTATATCTTTTCACTTGTGCAAAAGCACAAACAAACATATGTAGAAACATCTGGCTTCATTTATCAAGTCATGGGATTCAGTTGTTGTTAATGCAAGTAGTGTTACTGCTAGCCTGCAACTATTTCTGATGAACAAAGAAAAACATGTTTTGATGAATATTCAGCATCTACAACTGTTGTGTTAGATATTTATCAAGTGTCCATATAGAGGGTCACTTTTTACCCCACAGGCCTTAAAGGCCATTGGGGTATTGTTTTCACCCATGGTGTCTAGATGGGTGGGTAGGCGGGCAGGCAGCAGGAAAAAGTTTGTCCAAATTGTATGTCAGAAACCATAAGGTGTAGGAAGTTGACACTTGGTCGGGACATTGGTTAGGAGGTGTAGTTGTGCAACATCATGGTGTGATCTTGGTTTGACCTTTGACCTTGTTGTAGTGCCCATGAGTTTTAAAATCTTGTCCGGGCTATTTCTTTGATTCCTAATGGTGTAGAAGTTTGACACTTCTGTGTACCTATTTGTCCTGAGGTAGTGGTCGTGTTTCCGTCCTGTTGGGCCATTGATTAGAACCCAGGTCCCACTTGTCTATATGAAGTCTCCAGCAATTAGGTGGTAGTAGCATAATAAGAATAATGGAGCAAATTAAACATCCGATAATGGCACCGTAAGTCCATATTTTGGTTCAAAAACACTTCTGTGGTTCATTTTTGTAAACAGTTTATTTATAACTAAGATCCGTTTTTATTGTCTAGCACTTTGGCATCTCACCATGTCCAATTGTTGTGTTTGGGGTGGTTGAGAGTGGATACAAGCAGTACCCATTGGTAGCTCAGGATAAACAGATCTCCACTCTGTCCACTTCCCTCTTCATACTGTTTCATGTTCTCTTCTCTTTTCCTCAGCTCAAAGACTAAAGCTCTTATACGAGTCACTGTACACCAACACACTTGTCACTAATTACTGGGTCTATTTCTATGAGGCCTATCTCAAAGAGTCAGGAATTGGTTGAGGTTCTAATTAGAGGCGGTATGCTGTATGATTATTGATGTCAACTGGTAAATCCAATGAGAACTAATTTACTGAGGGACTTTGCCTGTATATTATGGAATTCAAAGTTTATTAATAATTAAATAATTTCATTTAAATTCTTCATGAGCTTTAACTTTGGCTCTCCTAAAGATTGTTCACCTGCCATATTTGAGACATATTTCTCTTATGACAAAGGTATCTGGATTGCTGCAACTGATTCTTATGTCGACATATTATTTTTACTTTTTCTGGCGTCCGTCACGCTTGGTTTCTGGTCATTTCAAGGAAAAGTATTTATCCTATGTTTACCAAATTTGGTATGGGTGTTTATAGGGTTAATAGCTTGCATAGGATTGCTTTTGGTGAAGATAGCTGTAGAGCTAACTGAGTAATAGCTACTTAGTTACTTTTGTGTACTTCTTTTGTTTCCGGGCATTTTAAGGAAAATATTTGACACATCTTTACCAAATTTGGTATGAGCAAAGTTAGGTCAATAGCTTGCTTGGGATTGCTTTTAGTGATAAGAGCTATATAACTCACTCAGTAATAGCTACTTAGCTACTTTTAGTAGCTTTTTTATGACAGCTGACTTGTCAGTCAGTTGACATTATGTCGTCACTCTGCGGCGTGGGCGTACGGTCTGTGTCCGCGTCCGCGTGAACAACTTCTCCTCCAAAACTACAAGGCCTAGAGACATGCTGTTTTTTTAAAAAGATATCTTATCTATTGAGGATGAAAAATTGTTCAAGGCATGCAAATCTGTCTGTTCGTCTGTTTGCTAGAGACAATATAAGGGAGGTACCCCCACCAAAAATGTGAAAATTTCAACACTTTATCACAATTTTCTCAGTGACTATTGCAGGGACTTCTCTCATATCTTGCATATATGTACTAGGCCAGAGGTAGATTCTCTTGTGTGAGTGTGAGACCTGGATCTGTCTTATTTTTTTAAAAATAATTTTTAATGCATTAAAATTCATGAAATCATGCACTAAATCACTTATAACTTGAAAAGTGTTGCATTTAGAGCATTTTGTTAAAATATGTTATTCAGCTACTTTTTTCAGAGCTACAACATGGTGAGTAACTTGGGTGTCTGTCTCAATAGCTAAGTGAGTAATAGCTACTTTTGGGCTTTTCAGTAACTTCCATCATGAGTAAAATCACTTGTAACTTGAAAACTATTGCATTTACAGAATTTCGTATAAATATGTTATTCAGCTACTTTTGGGTCAGCTATAACATAGTAAAATTTTAGACCTGTAGCTCATGGCATAGCTGAGTAATAGCTACTTTTAGGTTATCACTGTTGAGTAAATCGCTTATAACTTCAAAACTATTGCATTTAGAGAATTTCGTATAAATATGTTATTCAGCTACTTTTGGGTCAGCTATAACATAGTAAAATTTCAGACCTGTAGCTCATGGCATAGCTGAGTAATAGCTACTTTTAGGTTATCACTGTTGAGTAAATCGCTTATAACTTGGAAACTATTGCATTTACAGTATTTTGTTTCAATATGTTATTCACCTATTTTGGGATCAGCTATAACATAGTGAAGTTTCAGATCTGTGGCTCATTGCATAGCTGAGTAATAGCTACTTTGAAGTTCTCACTATTGAGTAAATCACTTGTAACTTAAAACCTATTGCATTTAGAGAATTTCGTATAAATATGTTATTCAGCTACTTTTGGGCCAGCTATAACATAGTAAAATTTCAGACCTGTAGCTCATGGCATAGCTGAGTAACAGCTACTTTTAGGTCATCACTATTGAGTAAATCAGTTGTTACTTGAAAACTATTGCATGTACAGTATTTTGCTTAAATATGTTGTTCACCTACTTTTGGGTCAGCTATAACATAGTAAAATTTCAGACCTGTAGCTCATGGCATAGCTGAGTAATAGCTACTTTGAGGTTATCACTGTTGAGTAAATCGCTTATAACTTGGAAATTATTGCATTTAGAGTATTTTGTTTCAATATGTTATTCACCTATTTTGGGGTCAGCTATAACATAGTGAAGTTCCAGACCTGTGACTCATTGCATAGCTGAGTAATAGCTACTTTGAAGTTCTCAATGTTGAGTAAATCACTTATAATTTGAAAACTATTGCATTTAGAGAATTTAGTATAAATATGTTATTCAGCTACTTTTGTGTCAGCTATAACATAGTAAAATTTCAGACCTGTAGCTCATGGCATAGCTGAGTAATAGCTACTTTGAGGTTATCACTGTTGAGTAAATCACTTATAACTTGGAAACTATTGCATTTAGAGTATTTTGTTGCAATATGTTATTCACCTATTTTGGGGTCAGCTATAACATAGTGAAGTTCCAGACCTGTGGCTCATTGCATAGCTGAGTAATAGCTACTTTGAAGTTCTCACTGTTGAGTAAATCAGTTGTAATTGGAAAACTATTGCCTTTACAGAAATTTGTGCAAATATGTTATTCAGCTACTTTTGGGTCAGCTATAACATAGTGAAATTACAGACCTGTAGGTCATGGCACAACTGAGCAATAGCTATTCTCAGGCACTGACTGTTGAGTAAATCGGCTGTAACTTGAAAAATATTGCATTTGGAGTATTTTGTTAAAATATATTGTTCACCTACTTTTGGGTTAGCTTTTGGGTTAGCTATAATATTACAGACCTATAGCTCATGGCATAGCGGAGCAATAGCTATTTTCAGGTTCTCACTATTGAGTAAATCAGTTGTAACTTGAAAACTATTGCATTTACAGTATTTTGCTTAAATATGTTGTTCACCTACTTTTAGGTCAGCTATAACAGAGCAAAAATTCAGACATGTAGCTCATTGCATAGCTGAGTAATAGTTACTTTGAGGTTCTCACTCTTGAGTAAATCAGTTGTAACTTTAAAACTATTACATTTAGAGTATTTTGTTAAATATGTTATTCACAGACGTTTTGGTCAGCTATAACATAGTGAAATTGCAGACCTCTATGTCATGGCATAGCTGAGCAATAGCTTCTTTCAGGTTCTCACTGTTGAGTAAATCATTGTATCCAACCTGTAGGAAATCATGGGCTGGGAATCTGTTAATATGGTCCGATTTGACCTTGGAACCCTCCTTCAAGGTCAAATGAGGATAGCCAAACATAAAAGTGCTTATAACTCGCTTATTATTGGTCCTAGAGGTTTGGAATGAAAACCAACCTATAGAAAATCATGAGCTGGGAATTTTTTGGTGTGGTCGGATTTCACCTTGGACCCCTCCTTCAAGGTCAAATGAGGATAGCCAAACTTAAAAGTGCTTATAACTCGCTTATTATTGGTGCTAGAGGTTTGGAATGGAAAACCAACCTATAGAAAATCATGGGCTGGGAATCTTTTGGTGTGGTCGGATTTCACCTTAGACCCCTCCTTCCAGGTCAAACGAAGATAGTCAAACTTAAAGTGCTTATAACTCGCGTATTATTGGTCTTGGAGGTTTGGGATGGTAAACCAACATATAGGAAATCATGGGCTGGGATTCTTTTGGTGTGGTCAGATTTGACCTGGGACCCCTCCTTCAAGGTCAATTGAGGATAGCCAAACTTACAATTGCTTATAACTCGCTTATTATTGGTCCTACAGGTTTGGGATGGTAAACAAGCTACAGGAAATCATGGGCTGGGAATTTTGTGTGTGGTCGGATTTGACCTTAGAACCGTCCGTCAAGGTCAAACAAGGATAGCCAAACTTAAAAAGTGCCTATGACTCACTTATTATTGGTCCGAGAGGTTTGGGATGGTAAACCATCCTAAATTCTTTGGCTGGGAATCTTTTGGTATGGTCAGATTTGACCTTTGGATCCCTTCTTCATGGTCGAATGAGGATATTGCATTTATAGTATTTCTTTAAATATTTTTAACCTACTTTTTACACTTAAACAATTACCTTGTTACTTTATTTCATAATACCATTTGCAGGGTACAGCTTTTTTGTCCTTTTCTTCTGTCAGCTTCGGAATATCTTTCGAACAACTGTATTTCTGTACAGCCCTTTCCCTGATAATTATGCTTTCCTCTCATTATCACCATCACAAATCAAAAACATTCAGTCAGCTGACACAGTGCCCGTTCACGGGCACTCTCCTCTTGTTTATTTTAAGCATTTTGAAGGAAAAGTATTTGGAGGATTATAGGATGAGTAGCTTGCTTGGGATTGCTTTTGGTGATGATACCTTTATATAATAGCTAACTGAGTAATAGCTACTGTGTTTTTAGCTATTATGCTATTTTGAGTTGACTTTTTCTGGGCATTTGGCAGCTTTTTCCCACTTTCTGATGGTGTCCTGAGAGATTGGACGAGCAGAGGGTTGAGAGTTAGCAATGTTCGGCTTGGCAATCCTAGAGAAAGCACTGTTGACCTTGGCCGCGTCATTAGGCCATGAGTTCACGTACTTGCCCGGTCTTGTAGGGTCCTTGGGTTCAGCTGGGTGAATCCCATACCAGCGACTCTGGGACTTAGGAGGGTGTAAGAATTGGTCCATATGGAGACCTCCTGGCTCAGATGACTTGGAAGGATAACCTTCAATAAATACCAAGTTCATGTTTTCTAACTTCTTACAAAGCCAGTCCTCTGGCGGGAGTAAAATTGAGACCTTGCCCACTGGCTGGGAACGATGTCCAATCCATAGGTTATCTGCCCTAGATGTAGGTGAGTATTCCAGATCTGGAATATGGGTCCATCCCATAAATGCTCTCACTCCGCGTATAGTCTCGCAGTAATTTTGGTCCTCACTTAACACTTTGTCTTTCTCTCCGGAATCCGAGTCCTGGTGATCATCCGGTTCAGAAACTTCCCCTTCTTCTACTTGGTCCGGTGACAAAAACTCCCGGGCTGGGAAATGCAACGGGCCAGAAGAAGACACAGCAGACGATACCGGTCCGGGTTGTTGAAGCACCGGTTCGGAATCAGTTTCTGGATACGAGTTTTCAAACGGTGAAGACATGTTCATAGAAGATTCAGCAGCAGTCTGAGTTCCATCCGGGCCGGAAGCCGGACCGGCTTGGCCGGAAGGAACAGAAGATTGCATAAATGGAGTCTGAGATAAGGCTCCAGCAGGTGCTTGATGCTTGACCGGAACTTTAACCGGTGAGAAAGATGGCTGCTGGGAAGGTGGACGTTGACCCATAGTTAACAAGGCTTCAAGCCTGGCCATCCTGACCGACCATTTCTCATCTAATTCCTGTAACTCTTTGCGGAAAGATGGGTTTGGCAATGCAAATTCAACAGAACTATTAGCGGAAGAAGGACGGTCCGTGCCTTCTTGATCGGCTTGAGATACTACAGTTACTGTTGATGGGTCTACAAGAACCTCCTTGCTTTTCTGTTTTTCTTTACAAATTTTATAAGTGGGTGTAGAGTTGAAGCAACTGCTCTGGGGTGAGTAAGTCACAAAATTCGCAAGCAAGATGTTTAACACAGGGATCTTCGCCATGTCCTTTATCCCGACATCTGGCACACCTAGAGTGTTTGTCAAAGGAGGCCATAATATGTCCACATGACCCGTTTCTTTGTCCCGGTGAATACATGATGAATATTAAACAATGTGCAGTCACTCGGAACCAAAATACTAGTTTATAAGAAGAAATGTCCACAATTGAAAAGACACAAATAAAATCACAACTTTTCAACTCGCGCCAAACGAAAAAGATGCTCTGACGTCACGTCCCTCTGGCGAATAAAGCAGGAACTAGGCCATCTGGCGAGTGGATTGTAGTGTACCGGTCCTGCCGGAGGTGAATCTCGGGATGTCTTTTACTGGCGTTTGGCAGGACCGGCTAGCGCCGGAGTATAGGTATCGTCTGTTAGGTAAGGTATTAACTAATAAAAATTTAATTTGCTAATTAAAATTTGCAATTTTCTATCCTCACAAAAATTTATGTGAAGGATAATTGGGTCAATAGTTTGGCCAGGATAGCTTTTGGTTGATGATAGCTTTGTAGCTATCTGAGTAATAGCTGCATTGCTACTTTGAGCCTACTCTGAATTGGTTAGGAGGTGTAGGTGTGCAACATCATGGCATGGTCTGACCTTGATATGACCTTTAACCTTGCCGTAGTGACCTTGACCTGTAAAATCTTGTCCGGGCTATATCTCGGAAACCGTAAGGTGTAGGAAGTTGATACTTGGTAGGGACATTGGTTAGGGGTATAGGTGTGCAACGTCATGGTGTGACCTTGATATGACCTTTGACCTTGCCGTAGTGACCTTGACCTATAAAATCTTGTCTGGGCTGTATCTCGGAAACCATAAGGTGTAGGAAGTTGATACTTGGTAGGGACATTGGTTAGGGTGTGTAGGTGTGCAACGTCATGGTCTGACCTTGATTTGACCTTTGACCTTGCTGTAGTCACCTTGACCTACAAAATCTTGTCCAGGCTATATCTCGGCAACTATAAGGTGTACGAAGTTGATACTTGTTAGGGACATTGGTTAGGCGTTGTAGGTGTGCAACGTAATGGCCTGACCTTGATTTGACCTTTGACCTTGCTGTAGTGACCTTGACCTATAAAATCCTGTTTGGGGTATATCTTGGAAAACCGTAAGGTGTAGGAAGTTGATACTTGGTAGGGACATTGGTTAGGGTGTGTAGATGTAAAACGTCATGGTGTGACCTTGATTTGACCTTTGACCTTGCCTTAGTGACCTTGACCTATAATGCCTGTCTGGGCTATATTTCGGAAACCATAAGGTGGTTGGAAGTTGATATTTGGTAGGGACATTGGTCGGGTGTTACATCATGGTGTGACCTGGATTTTACCTTTGATCTTGCATATCTGATGCTATCTTATCTCTCTACAGGGATATCTAATACTATTTTATCTGTCTTATATCTCTGTTATATCTTTTACTTGAATCTTGGTTGTTGCACCTTTGGGTGTCTTGTGATGTAGATTAGGCACTGTTAAAGTCATATTAGAATTCATTAACTGTTTTACTTTTGCAACTTCCCATTGTAACAGATGGTATTGTGTCAAGTGAGCCACAGGTTTTGCCCCAACTCCACATAAAAGCATGTATTGCCACATCTGTATGTATGGGTAATATTCAAAACTTGCAAACCATAATTCGACCATACAATGAATATCAAAATGGGAGAAGTCTCAAAGCTTCATAATTTTTAGTTAACTGAATTGTCCTGTTTTTATACATAATCTTTACATGTAGTTTCTTTCTCTTAGATGTTATTTTCTCTACTTAAACATTATTTGGACACTGACCTGAAAGTATCCCAATCTGTGTGCTGTTTCACTTCTATATCTCATGGTGTTGAAAACTATTTCCCCAGGCTGTGGGGTATGGGCATCTCTGATGCTATTTTACATAATTTTGCTATTTCCATTGACAGCTATTCTCCAATTAATAACTTTTACAGCTTCATAATTTTTAATTTTACTGGTTAATGCTGCCATTTTGCTGTTGAATTGTTTTCATACTTTATCTTTAAATACATTTTTCTTTTAGACATTGTTTTTTCTACTTAAACATTATTTGGACTGACACTCCTGAAAGTATCCCAATCTTTGTACTGCTTCACTAATTTTATATCTCATGGTGTTGAGAACTATTTCCCCAGACTGTCGCAGCGTTCACTCTCGCGAGTTTGTACACACTCTGGGGCGAGTTGTCGCAATACCAACTCACCAATGCATCTGAGCTGTCATGAGGTTTAAAACTAGTCCTTGCATAGTGAAATTATGGTTTGGATGTTTTAAATATTGTCCAAGCATATCAAGCAAACTTGCACATGTGTGATCTATGGAAACACATTCTTTATCCACATATGGCGTGGTCGAATTATGGTTTGGATGTTTTGATTATTACCCATGCATACAGAAGTGGTAATACATTCAATGAATGCTTATGTGTGGTGTTGGAGCAAAATCTGTGGCTCACTTGTATAGATTATTTAGGTAAGTCATATGTGTGAGTGAACATTTTTATTATTCTATAAACCTATTGAATGTGTCAACATCAGCTCTGTCTCATTTTTTGGCTGGTAGCTCAGAACCCTCCAGAGAAAGCTGTTGAACCTGCTAAAGAAACTATAGAGAAAGCTAAGAAATTCACACCTTCTAAATCTAGCGCTCTCAACAAAGAACTGAAAGCTTTAGACTAGAAATGGTAGGAAAGACTCTCAAGATTGGAAGCACACATTATGTCAAAAATACTGGAGAAGCCGACCGACTAAGTGAGCCTGTTAAGGTCGCGCGAACCAAATTGTCACTGGCCGCTGCAGTTAATAGTAATAGATTTTTCCTGCCACTGACCAGACCAACACTGACCAGGCTCCTGCTCTGCAGAAGCAAGTCCATACTACACCGGCTTCCAGTTTTCCTCATCAACAGAACCCAGACTCAGATCTGGAAGGGCCTCATATACTGCTTTAGATCCTGCTGACCACTTGTCACCAGTGAGGCCTACTGAAGAAGAGGGAGAGCTGTCAGACCAGGAAGCCTACTCAGATACAACCGAGCTCAACCAACTTTCGTCGAAACAACAGAACTACAGAGAAACTGTCAGGGGAATTAATTTTGAATCTTAATTTTGTGATAGTTCACAAAAAGGGATAGGTATTTTTGACATATTTTACAGTTTAAACTCAATCCTGGGTTCATGTTGCAAGTAAAGAGTGGATGACCCGGACTCAATGTATGTAGCTTATATACAGGAACTATGCCTGTCAAAAAATATTTTAGGGGTTAGATCCCTATGTACTACATCCTTCACCTTTTAAAATGTTCTAAAATAAGAATAAAAAAAGAGTCCTTTGGTGAAGGAAAACTTTTGGAAAACCCCCTCAGTGACATAATTCTTGTCTGGAAAGCATGTGATTGTCAAATAGTGGCAAATGTGTAGGATATGACCTTGGTATTGCCAAGTAATAAAAGTCGTCCTTTGTGTGTAGTTTTGAAAGATTGAAACAGATTTTTGATATGCATGTCAGTATATCAGAATATGTAGAATTTTTGTATACAAGGCTGTTTCATTTTTTAAATAATTGAATATTTAATGCACACTTGGAAGTGCAAGGCAGTTGACAAATGTAGGGTAACAATTTCCACTTCTGTCCATTTGGAACACTAGTGCTGAAGAAATTATGCTGGTATCGAAAATACCAGAAGCAATGCTGTACAAATGAAACAATAAAAGACTGTTTACTAGTGTACTATAAGTGCAGATCAGGGCCCCAAATGCTACAGTATCAAACCCCACTCAGACCCTCTGGTAGACCAGGCCACTGCCTCAGATCCTAACACTTGCAAAGTGTGGGATACTCAGCTGAGATCTCATAGCCTTGTTTCCCCCCAAGGGAGGACATGGAGGTTGAGTTTGTTAAGCACTGAGATAAATGCAAACACAAGTCTCACAGACATGTAACCTCTTCCTCAGAGGAATCAGATCTGCCATCCCACCCTAATGGGGTGTTCCACTGGGGCCATCTTGTCAATGACCATGGATTTTTCGATTTTTCAACCTGTCTGGGAAAGTGTGAAAGACTTGGTTCAAATCCCAAAGGACTCGCAATGAAAAACTCACCCAGTCCAAGTCTGGCCAGGCTCCCAAGGAAATGACAGAGAGCCAGAACTGGATTCAGGACAAATTTAACTTCTTGAAGACACACATCAGATGCAAGGGACTTAGCAAATCTTCAGTCATCAAGTCCCGGCCTGAGTAGCAAGTGTATCTGCTGCTTCAGCACACGACATTTCTAGAGGTTCTACCTTACAGATAGTATGGAGATGAGCATGTGATCTGACACCACACAAAAGCCTTCAGTTGCAAGCCAGTTCCCAGTGTTCAACATAAGACAAGCAGGTCATGGACCAGTTTGCACAGATGAAAACCATGCTGGCATCTAAATACATCTTACATAGGAATACATCTTATCTATTCGAGAGACTCAGATGCCAGCAAGTCAGCTTATCTAACCTGCTCATCAGAGCCAAGTGGCACCCAAAGGACAGCAGCAGCCCAGAGGGCACCTGACTTCCTTTGTAGTTGTTGACGACCGACAACCTGTGCCTTGAAGACTGACTGCTTTCACACTGACCCCGACAAAGCACTTCAACAGCAACTTGCCCAGCCCCATCCTCCCGAGCAGTCATCCGAGCCCAAGTATCAATAGCAGTTGACCTATTGCACTTGCCTACAATCGGTCCACTGCTGTTAAATTTGTAGGTCCTTCTCACGACCAACCAAACCTTCCAAAAACAATTAATAGCTGCATGCTTAAAAAACTCCCAAAAGTGTTACACTATCCTCCACAAAACACATAACCCTCAACGGAAAAAAATGAGTGAATGAGTGATTGAAAAATTCAAGTTTAAAAAAACTTCAAATAATTCAAACATGGACTTAAAAAGTGACTTTGGCATTTGGTGAAGGAAAGAGAAGAGTTATTCCTTTAAAAAGGTACTCCTAAACCGTCTCAGGACTTCAGGTCCTATCAAAACCAACCTTGTCGTGGCTCCCACTGTAGCGAAAGAGGTTGCTTCAGGAAACGCCCCTATGGAGGATGTTCCATCCCAAGTAGAAATCAGTCGTATTCCTGAAACAGGGGTAGCAGAGCAACAGGGGTCACTTTAGCCACACTGCAGGGGCAGAGGGCATGGAAACCCTCTACACAATGACTATCAAACTTCAAATGGTCTACCAGTAAGATGTTACCTAAGATCTTTCAGGAGAGACTGGCTAAAACCTAACACAGTCCTTGGGATGGATAATCAACCAGGGAAAAACATAGTTGATACCACACAGGTTTTTTTTGTGGGTTATGAATACCAACTAGATTCAGCCCTTGTAAAACCAACTCTAGATGGCAAAAACTACAGACCTTATCTTGAAAATGAAGTCAAAGTGTGCTTTGACTGCAAGATGTTTGATGTTGCTAATTGGGTTGCTTTGCCTCAACAGAGAAGATGGTCCCAGAGGGTCATGTACAAATAAGACCGATTCAGTGGTCCCTGAAGGAAGACAGGAGATATCCTCAGTTGCCGGATAGCCTTGGTTGGAGACCATATCAGCTCACCTAAACTGGTGGCCAAATCTCCTCAACATGCTGAAGGGTTAAACCTTCATCCCAAGACCACAACATACAAATCTTTACTGACCCTTCAAATGCTGGTTAGATCAAGATTAAATAAAAGATATGGTCGGATGGGAAAAAAGACTCCACATCAATCTACTAGAACTGAAGGCAGTGTTCTTGGACCTGAAACAATTCAGGGATCAGTGCCAAAATCAGACTGTGTCGATAGCCACAGACAACTCAATAGTGGTAGCCTATATAAACAAACATGGAGGAACAACTCAGCGGAAATGTCATTGCTGACTTCTTGTCCAGGGCAACTCAGATCCAATCAACAGAATGGTCACTACACCCTGTAGTGTTAAAGTGGATCTGTCAAATGTGATTCACTCTTCATAGAAAATTATTTGCCCCTGAACCACAAACGTCCTCCACGTATCCCCAGTTCCATACCAACAAGCATGGAAAAAGGATGCTGTGAACATAGACTGTTTTGGTCTCACATCATATACTTACCCTCCCAGGGTTCTCCTTTACAGGGTGATCCAGAAAATACTTCAATGTAATTGCCTCATAATACTAAAAGCCCCATGCTGGTTAGGGATGGCCTGGTGTTGGGACTTAGTGCAGATCCCACTCCAACTGCCAGTATCAACAACACTTCTCATGCAGTCCCACAACCAAGTGTTTAACAAGAACTCACAACATCTGAAGCTTCATGCCTGGTGTCTAGGAGCAGATACCTCTAACAAGCCTTCTGTGTTGAAGTGGCAGTGAGAATTGCTGCCCCTGATAATTCATCAACAAGGACTGTCTAAAAGTCCAAGTGCCCCCTATTTGAAAAATGGTGCCCATTGAATTCAGTGGATTTCTTCACACCTCTGAAACAAATCTCAGACCTTTTTATGTACCTGTTCCAGGACCTAAATAGACACCCATCAACTATTGATGGCTACAGGACTGCTATTGTAGACTCCTTGGGCCCAGTGGGGCTCGATATCTGTCAAAACTCCAAGCTCAGCAGGTTGCTCTCCACCTTTCACAGGGAAAGGCCCATAATAAACCAGCAGTTCAACAAGCCCTGGATTTGGTTCAGGTACAAGCTCACGACATTAGGGAATTCACAACTTGTAAAGCCTTCTGCGTCAGATTTTGGTGGACCAAATCATGCAAGCTTTTCACTGGAAGGCATGCAACACCCTTACATAATTTTTCTAAAAGATCTAACTTAGTCAGATAATTTTTTTTTTTCAGATTTATAATTTTTTACCCTTTTTGTACAATATATTCATTGCTCCCTGGGAGGGCGAGGGTATCTAACCCTCCATCAGGGACTTACAAAAAAAAAGTGATTTGATGACAATTATGCAAAATTTTATGGTGGTGGTCATGTTATTTGGTCAGATTTGACCTTGGGTCAAACGAGGACAGCCAAACTTAAAAGTGCTTATAACTCGCTTATTATTGGTCCTAGAAGTTTGCAGTGTGAATCCAACTTACAGAAAATAATGGGCTGAGAATCTCCTGATGTCAAATTTGACCTTGGGCCCCTTCTTCAAGGTCAGACGAGGATAGCCAAGCTTAAAAGTGGTTACAACTCACTTATTATTGGTCCTAGAGGTTTTCAATGTGAAAAAAAATTACAGTGTATAGGAAATCATGTGCTGGGAATCTTTTGATGTGGTCAGATTTGACCTTGGGCCCATCCTTCATGATAGTTCACTGGCTTTGGTGAGTTGTCTTTTCGGTGGATACAAATGTTCATCAGTTTTCCATATTTAACCATATCTGCCAAAATAAATCACATCAGATATTTTTCAAGCTACATTCATAGATGGTGAAACTCTGGTGGGCTGTTTATAAGGTGAGCTTAGGTCTCACCTACTTCCTTCATAAATCCAGATATCCATACAGTAATTGTGCTGCCTTCTGTTTGTGATTATCATTCACATTTTTTGGCTTTTACAGTGCCTGGTTTACTGTATTTTGGACTCAAATTGGCTCTATAATTCTGATATACATAAAAATCACAAGAAAAATGCCTCCAGTCTCGGCTATAATCCCTCCACCTAGTGGTTAGATTCAACACTTAGTCCCACATGGTAAGTTATTGTAGAGCAATAAAACTGAAAATGTTAATTAGTTAATTGTAGCATTTATAAGCTACAAAATAATCATGTGTGACTAAGGATACTCCTGATAGCTGAGGGGTATGTTCAGAATTCTAACTCGAAGAAGGAAGTTGTTTATTAAATCACTATCTATGTTACCTTGAGGCAGCAGATACTGCAACCGAATGGTCGTCTTGGTCCTTATGTGCTCATTTTTGTTGAGTTTGCAAAAGTGCAAGTGGCCACCCTAGATAGCACATAGTCCCACATGGTAAGCTTGTAGCTTGTAAAAACTACATTTAACTAATTCTGTCCACCCCACTGGGGGGTGGACATATTATTTTTGCTTTTTCCGGCGTCCGCTGTCCATCGTCACTCTTTGTTTCCGGTCATTTCAAGGAAAATTATTTATCCTATCTTTACCAAATTTGGTATGGGTGTTTATTGGGTTAATAGCTTGCATGGGATTGCTTTTGGTGAAGATAACTCTATAGCTAACTGAGTAATAGCTACTTGGCTACTTTTGTGTGCTTCTTTTGTTTCCGGGCATTTTAAGGAAAAATATTTGACATATCTTTACCAAATTTGGTATGAGCAATTGTTAGGTCAATAGCTTGCTTGTGATTGCTTTTAGTGATAATAGCTATATAACTGACTGAGTAATAGCTACTTAGCTACTTTGTGTATCTTTTTTATTTTATGTATTTTAAAGGAAAAGTATTTCACAAAATATGTTCACAAAATTTGGGATGGAGGATTATTGGATCAGTAGCTTGCTTGCGATTGCTTGTGGTGATAGTACCTTTATATTTAACTGAGTAATAGCTACTGTGCTATATAGCCGTTATGCTATTTTGAGTTGACTTTTTTCTGGATATTTTAATGACACAATGTTTTCTATCTTCACAAAAATTTATATGAATGACTATTGGGTCAATAGTTTGGCCAGGATACCTTTTGGTTGATGATTTCACAAAATATGTTCACAAAATTTGGGATGGAGGATTATTGGATCAGTAGCTTGCTTGGGATTGCTTGTGGTGATAGTACCTTTATATTTAACTGAGTAATAGCTACTGTGCTATATAGCTATTATGCTATTTTGAGTTGACTTTTTTCTGGATATTTTAATGACACAATGTTTTCTATCTTCACAAAAATTTATATGAAGGATAATTGGGTCAATAGTTTGGCCAGGATAGCTTTTGGTTGATGATAGCTTTGTAGCTATCTGAGTAATAGCTGCTGTGTTACTTTGAGCCTACCCTGATTTGCATTTCCTTTTTCACTCTTTTAAAGGAAACATATTTAACTCATCTTTGTACAATTTGGTGTGAAGGTTTATAGGGTCAATTGATTGCTTGGTATTGTTGTTGATGGTAATGGCTTAAACCTCCTGAGTAATAGAGTAATAGCTACATAGCAAAAAACATAAATATGTCTATCTCCTAAACCTAAAATAGAGCAAAACACAGGGTATCTAAGCAATGGCTCTTGGCAACTTTTAAAAAATTTTCCTCTCCCCAAAATGGTGGCCATTTTGAATTTTCGAATTTATGCCAAAAATGCAAAAGCACTAAATTTGCTTCTGTCTCCTTAACCGTGTGAGATAGAGTGATTTCGTCGAAATTTTCGACCAACAGGGTATCTAAGCAATGTACTATTGGGATTTTTCAAAAATTTTTCCTCTCCCCAAAAATGGCGGCCATTTTGAATTTTCGAATTTTTGGCCAAAAATGGAAAAACACAAATTGCCTTCTATCTTCTTAACCGTGCGAGATAGAGGGATTTTGTTGAAATTTTCGATTCCCAGGGTGTCCAGAGTGTAATGGCGACTTTTCAGAAAAATCTCTTTCCCGCCACTTTTGTGGCCATCTTGAATTTCTGCGTGAAACATAAAAACACTTATCTCGGAAACGGTGCGAGATAGAGCGATTTTGATGAAATTTTTGGGAATATGAAGAGTCTACTGGCGACTTTAAGCAAAAATCGCTTTCCCGCCACTTTAAGCAGCCATCTTGAATTTCTGTGTAAAACGCAAGCGCATTTATCTTGGAAATGGTGCGAGATAGAGAGATTTCGACGAAATTTTGGACCCACAGGGTATATGCATAGTCTACTGGCAACTTTTCGCGAAAAAATCGCTTTCCCGCCACTTTTGGCAGCCATCTTGAATTTCTGTGTAAAGCGCAAGAGCACATTTATCTCGGAAACAGTGCGAGATAGAGCGATTTTGACAAAATTTTGGACCCACAGGGTATCTGCAGAATGTACTGGCGACATTTTGCAAAAATCATTTTCCCGCCATTTTTTGGTGGGCATCTTGAATTTCTGCGCAAAATGCAAAACACATTTATCTGGGAAACCGTTTGAGAAATTTCTGACCTGCAGGTTAGTTGCAGAGTCTACTTGTGACTTTTCATAAAAATCAGTTTCCCGCCATTTTTTGGCGGCCATCTTGAATTTGTGCGTAAAACACAAAAAAAACACATTTATCTTGGAAACGGTTCGAGATAGAGCAATTTTGATGAAATTTCACAAAAATTGCTTTGTCGCCATTTTTGGCGGCCATCTTGAATTTCTGCGTCAAATGCAAAAACGCATTTATCTTGGGACTGAGATTTTGGCTGCCATCTTGAATTTTGGCGGAAATTTAAAATGTCATTTATTTCAAAACCCTTAGAGATAAAGTGATTTTGAGTAATGTTTGGACCCTTTGGGTACTAGAGACCTTAGATATAGTGTCTGTGAAAAAAGTTGAATTTCCAGAATTTTGTCTTTCACGGAAATTGAAAATGTTGTTTATCTCGAAAACTGTAAGGGATAGAGTAATTTCAAGCTAATTTTTGACCATTTGGATATTAGAGATCTTTGGTATATTGCCTCTGAAAAATGTCAAATTTCTCAAATTTCGCCCACCATCTTCAATTTTATCGGAAATTGAAATGTTGGTCATCTCAAAAACCTAGAGACAGAGTGATTTTGAGCAAATTTTGAACCAATGCAAAAAGGCATGAAGCTGAAATAATTTACATGCATAAATATTTAAGCATCATTGATATATTTTACAAATGAAACAGTGTCTTGTAAGACTATTGTACCATTGTTGCAAAACGTTCATGGGGTGGACATTACACATGATAATGTGTGTTCTTCTATGCTATCCTGTTTCTTTTCATATGTTGCAGCTATTTCTAGTTAAAATTTTAAAATTATCCTTAAACCCCATTTCATGTACCAGTTTCATTGTTATCTGGGGTTGTTTAAAGGTCCTAGGCAGTATTTTTCATAAAAACAGTGAATAAAACTTTATTGCATGCACGAACAACTTAGGAAATAAAAAATGTGATTTGTCTTCGGAAATATGTGGTATGAGAGCTACAGATCAAATTAAAAATATATATATCACAAAGTGAAGCTGAAAAGCAAATAATGTTGTTTTTCTCGCCATGGATGAGTGATGACATAATAGGTTCATAATAAAGTTTGTTATTGTAAGTGGCACCGTTAACACACAGGGGGAACAGACAGAGAAAGTGAGTGTGGAAGATATAGCTTCTATCAGAAAAAAAACAGCCCATCATCCGTATTTTTAATAACATATTTCTGTTTATTTTCAAGTTTCATCTTATTTATGTTGTTAATTTAACCAATGACCATTGATACCAACACTGAGGAAAGTCAGCCAGTTCAAAACAATGCAGGTGATTTACTTTCCCCTCTATGAAATTTTTATTTTTTTCAAATATAATTCCACTTTTATTTAGTATCTTCTAAATCCCTCCCCTGAAACACATTTCTTGTTAAGTGGCCTAATTAAAGGCTCAAGTGGAGAAAAACATGTTGGAGACTCAGTTCACAAACTTTTAATGATCCATCTTATCCATATAGCCCATGTTTTCAAAATAAAGAGGTACTAAACTAGTATCATAAAAAGTGTATTAAGTTAAACATATCCCATGAACTGAATTTGGAAAAGAGGAAAACATGACTCTTTTGAAATAAATTTAATATTTTGTTTCACTTTGCAAATTGTGACTATGTCCAACATAAAAAGAATAGAGATAAGACTGAGATCACTGACAATTAGACTTCAATCAAACCTTTGAAGTATGTGTTTTTTTAGCTTCATGCAGATTCTAAGCTTATGCAAGACCATGGCTACACACTAAATTAAGTACTAATATACACTGTCAGGTAAAAGTTGAAAAAAGAAGGAGAAGTATAATTTTTCAGTGAAAGTATGTGATACACATGCTTGATGGTGGGAAGGTTTTTGCACTAATTTTGGAAACACAATATGCTTGGATAAATATTGTCCTTGCATGAGGCTCATAAGACACATTCGCCAAACACATTTTTTTCAGCTGGTTCTGTGGTTTCTATTGAAACGATGATCCATAGCCAGGGTTAGATTTTGGCAGGACTTCTGGATTGCCACTTGTGAGAATCAAATGCACAAGGGTGACAGTCTGTTATTATATTTAATGATTGTAAACTGAACAAAACAAGACTACTGCTGCAGAGGTTATATCCCGCCTTAGGATCAGTACTAATGGAGAACTAAGGGAGATATAAGGCCTTTGTAAAAAAGTTACCCGACTTGACACTGAAGAAAGGGTCAAAGGTCAAAGCCAGCAATTGGAAAAGATTCCCAGGCCATGACTTCTAATATGACTTCCCATAGTAGCATTGATAAGCGAGATATAAGGCCTTTTAATAGGATAATCCCATTTGACATTAAACATATGATATGGAGGCCATTTTGTTTTTGAAACTAGGCTAACTTACTATCAGGCTAACTTTACTAGCTATATATCTATTGTGCAAATTTGATGAGCCTAGCTGCAATATTTCAAGTTTTACAGCATCATAATGATTTTGAAATAATTGGCTATGCCAGCCATTTTGTTTTTCAAAATGAGGCCAAAATTGTTCACAGGCAAAACATTTGCAGTCCAGGATCCCCCATGGTCTGTTTTAAATTCGAAAGCTCTAGCACCAATAATCAGGGAGGTATAAGGATGGTTTAGATTTATGACCCCATTTAACCTTGAAGCAGGGGTCAAAGGGCATTTTCAATATATGGGAAAGATTCCCAGGCCTTGACTTCCTATAAATTGTTTTGACATCCCTAGCCCCTAGAAGCAATGGTAACAGAGATATAAGGCCCTTTTAATAGGATAACCCCTTCTGGCATTAAACATGTAATATGGTGCCCATTTTGTTTTGCAAACTAGGCCAAAATTACTATCAGAGTAGCTTTCCTAGCCATATATCTTTTGTGCAAATTTGATGAAGCTAGCTGCAATACACGTATTTCAAGATTTAGAGCATCTTTATGTTTTTCAAACAGTTGGCTATGGTGGCCATTTTGTTTTTTAAAATGAGGACAGACAATTGTGCACAGACATGTGTTTATAGCCATAAACATTCCCTGCAAATTTGGTGAAGATATCTGTATAAATGAATGAATATTAAGGTTTATGTAAAAACGTGGCGAACAGAAGCACTGACGCATGTACGGAAGGCATTTTATACCCTCCCGACCACGGCCTTCGGCAGATGGTGGGAGATAATAAGAACACTCCCAGTTTAATAAACCAGAGTATTAAATGAAAAATTATAGTTCTAGAAGATTCCCTGTGACAGATACTATGTTCCCTCCAAGGATATAAAGACTTGTGACATTTAATAACTTGGCTGTCACCACCCATGTGGTAATGGGTTTGAGTCCAGCTCATGGTAATGTGTTTAGTGGGTTTCTTAACATTTATTATCTATCACGCGACGTATTCGTCCTAAATACAGGGAAATACAGACCGGGATGTATTTTTTAGCTTACGGCCGTTTTAGCTTACTGGCCAACGGCCGTAAGCTAATGGCATGGCCTGGCGTCGTCTTCGTTGTTGTTGTTGTTGTGGTTGTTGTCGGCGTCGTCAACAATTTTTTTCCAGCCTCTTCTCCTCAGAAACTACTGCACCGATTTCTTTGAAATTTGGTATGGAGCTTCCTTGGGTAGAGGACTATCATTTTTCCTCATTGCATGTTTTTCAACCAATCAGAGAAGTCACATGACCAAAAACATGTTTTTTCAAAAGGGTGTGCTTGTCTGGATGATAACTTAAAAAGCGCTTCACCTATTCACATGAAATTTACGTTCGTTATATACATGTTTGGAAATCAATAACTTTTCGAAGTGATCCAATACAAAATGGCCGACTTATTAATGATTTACTAAATGTCACGATTTTTCTTAACACTGAAAAAACAAAAACGCGTGTATCTCCTTAACCGCGCGAGATAGAGCGATTTCGACGAAATTTTTGACCCACAGGGTATCTAAAGAATGTCTATTGGCAATTTTCAAAACATTTTCCCCTCCCCAAAAATGGCGGCCATTTTGAATTTTTGAATTTTTGCCGAAAATGGAAAAACACAAAATTGCTTGTATCTCCTTAACCGTGCGAGATAGAGCGATTTCGACGAAATTTTCGATCCACGGGGTATCTAAAGAATGTCTATTGGCAATTTTCAGAAAAATTTTCCCCTCCCCAAAAATGGCGGCCATTTTGAATTTTCCAATTTTTGCCAAAAATGGCAAAATACAAAATTGCTTGTATCTCCTTAACCGTGTGAGATAGAGCGATTTCGTCGAAATTGTATAAAACATATATTAATTGCTGCACATTTATAGCATGAAAAAAGTATTTCGGTGGCACAACCATAACATGCGGGTCGCCAGTAAGCAGCAGGCCTTGGCCTATTTTTTTTGTGTACAACGGCGCCCTAGTACTATAGATAACTAGTGTCAGTAACGTCCGGTTTTTCACTAATATCTTGGAAACTATGTTACCTACAAATATGTGTTATATATCACTAGAAGGGTCTTTTTCCATAAAAATCCATGCAGAAATAAAGGAGCTATCGCAAGTTAAAGATCAAAGTTTTTATATTCACTGTTGCCTGTGCTTTTTGACGGCCTTTTCACATTCTCTCATTAAATATTCATCTTATTTAACCCATAAATTGTTCAAAATGGTGGATAATAAAAGTAAAACATCCCTTGTATTATATTGTTAATCTTCATGAGTGATATATTTTTTCTCTATATGTCTAAATTATTTTCATGATGACTGTACTAAGAATTATGTCTTAGACATTAGGGCAATTTCAGTTGCAGGGCTGTCCAATTTTATTAGTTTGAGACGTACTGAAAGACACTAAACAATGTAAATGTTGGAGAAAGACTCTTTTGATTTGTGCTAGTACTACAATCACACTACAACATTTGTTTGACACACATCTATCGTACAATCATAAACAGGGAGAATGTGTTGTTTTATTGCACTACAATAGCTTACCATGTTGAACTGAACGCTATCTCGGGAGGCTGGAAGGAATCCGGCCAACGTCCAAGAAACTTAGATGTTTAGTATTGACAGAATTCCCAGTGTTGTAGGTTAACCCCTTAGTGTACTTCCACTGTAAACTCCTTCTTTCTCGTTGGAAGCGCGACTAGGAACTTGTAGGAAGTGTTTTATTTTCACTCAGATATATATTTCCAGGTTTTCTCTGGATATACGTACTGTTTGATGTTTTTATTCAGCCATTTGCTTTATTAATGGTCATAGCACATTCTGTAATGTTTTAAACTTTACAGGATAAGTATTTTTTAGTTTTTTTGTGTTGAGTTTTCCGGTTCGGATTGTTTGGATAACATTGCTGTAAAAATATCCTCCCACCAATCCAGCACAAATAAACCCAGATCATTAAAGTGTCACCACTTGTGTTTACCTTTTTATCAGCACAACTAGTGTCCATCTTGTGGAGAAGCTGGCAAGGGTGATGACCCTTGTGTCACAAATGAAAAACCCTGCAATATTTGCAGTTCATTGTGTGATGAGCAGCTTCTAAAAATAATTCTAATTCTAATTCTAATAGTACTTTTATAGTGCTTAATCTCTATCTAATGATAGACTCTAAGACGCAGAAAGCCAAAATCAGAGATCGTAATCGTTAAATCAGGGACATTGCAGGGGTCGACACCACGGAGAGACAAAATGAAAAACTAGGGATAATCTAGGGTGGGTAAGCTTTTTCAAAGAGGTAAGTTTTCAACTTTTTTCTGAATGAGGAGAGAGATTTAGCTGAGCGTACATCATCAGGGAGATCATTCCAAATCCTTGGGGCATCATATGCAAAGCTAAGGCCAAAATGCTTTTTAGACTTATATATTGAAGCACAATGTGGGACCACAAGCAGCACACCATCAGATTGACTTCTACGTGTTCTATACACACTATGTCTGGGTTTAAGGAAAGGTTCAAAGTATTTTGGATGGCCACTATGTAGAAACTTGTACACCAATAGGGCTGTCTTGAAGACAGAGCGATGCAAGACAGGCAGCCAATGAAGACTCTTTCTTACAGGAGTGATATGTGAGTACTTGGTGGTATTAGCCACAATTCTTGCAAGACTGTTCTGAACACATTGGAGCCTCCGAATGTCTAGAGCAGAGAGACCTCTGAACAAGGAATTACAGTAGTCAAGACGACTACCCACCAAGGCATTTGCAGCCAAAAGAGCAGCTTCACGTGTAAGATATCCTCTGAGTCGCTTTAAATCCCGGATATGAACAAAACTAGCCTTACAGATATTCCTGACATGGCAAGAGAAGGAAAAATCAGAGTCCAACCAGACACCTAAGTTCTTAATTGCATCAACAGGTGAAAGGAGGTTACCAAGTATATTAACTGGGAAAAATTTGCTGAGTTTTGTGCGGACATTTCTTGAGCCAAACAGAATAAATTCTGTCTTGTCTGGATTTAGTTTAAGCTTATTTGCAGAAAGCCACTTTCTGACATCATCCAAGCCGTTTTTCAGTCTATCAAAGGCCTGAGTGGCATGGTTATGGGTGAGATGAACATATAACTGTGTGTCGTCCGCATAAAAGTGGAAACATATGCCAGGATGATTTTGAATAACTTTACTGAGGGGGGTAGTGTATAATGAGAACAAGATCGGCCCCAGGACAGAGCCCTGGGGCACACCGTACAATAGCCTTTTAGCATCGGATAAAACAGAACCAATCGTGATGCACTGATAGCGGTCACAGAGGTACGACTTGAACCAGTTCAGAACCATGCCTCCAACACCAAACCCGGAACTCAAACACTCAATAAGCGTACCATGATCAATGGTGTCAAATGCTGCTGATTGGTCCAAGAGAACAACAGCAGTAGCTTCACCTCTAGCAAGAGCAAGGTGGACTTCATTTTTAATAGACAGTAGTGCAGTTTCGGTCGAGTGACCTTATAGGCTGATTGACTGACATTTTCAAGTCCGTTAGAGGCAACAAGGTCATTTAACTGAGAAGCCACTACACGCTCAACAAGTTTGGAGATGAAACTCAAGCCAGAGACAGGTCGGTAGTTTTTTAATTCATCCGGTGGTAGTGAAGACTTTTTAATCAGAGGAGAGACAATAGCCTTTTTTAAACCACCCGGGACAGCACCTTCAGTTAGAGAACAGTTGACAAATAAGGAACAGATACAGATATGTTCAGAAACAAAAGGTGGCCAACACTTCAAAAGATGTACTAGATTTGTTGGGGATGACGTGGAGGTGTTCTCAGGCTCCCATGCAGAATTAGAAGACACCGCAGAGGAATTATATTCATCTCCTCCATGGCCCCCAACCCTTATGTAAAATATCTCGGGTTTTACAGTCACCTGTTTCTAGTCCCAAGCCTCACCAAAGGTGGAGGCCAGTGATAGACCTCAGCAGGCTCAACACCTTCCTACTTGTATAAAGGTTCAAAATGGAAACTCCAGAGTCCATCAGGGCCTCTCTGTTTCCAGTTGAATGGGTGTCGTCGAAAGACTTGTTTGACACCTTCACATCCCCATCCACCAAACCTCAAGGAAATGCCTAAGGTTTTGCCACAATGCACAGGTGTTCCAGTTCACCTTCCCCCCTTTCGACCTAGCCACAGCCCCACAGGTCTTTACAATGATTGTAAAGGAAGTGAACTGATGGCCCTCACAAGGGGAGTCTGACTTCACCAGTACCTGGAGGACTGGCTCATCAGGGCTCAGTCTCGGAAGGAAGTACAAGTGAACTCTCAGACCGTATTAGACCTGACACAGTCCTTAGGTGGATAATAAATCAGGAGAAGACCGAACTGAAACCGAGTCAGGTGTTTTTGTTCGTGGACTACGAATACCACTTAGATTCAGCCCTTGTAAAACCCACTCAAGAGAGATGGCTCAATCTTCAGGATTTGATCCTACGCTTAAAGTCAAAACATGTTTTGACTGCAAGATGTTTGATGTCGCTAATTGGCTTGCTTGCCTCAAAGGAGGAGATGGTCCTGGAGGGACGCCTTCACATGAGGCCCTTCCAGTTTCACCTGACGGAGCACCGGAGATATCCTCAGTCATTGGACAATCTCCTTCCTTGGTCAGAGACCATTTCAATTCATCTAGAGTGGTGGCAAAATCCCGAAAACGTGATGAAGGATGCAAACCTTCACCCCAAAGACCACAGTATCCAAATCTTTACAGACGCCTCAAACGAAGTCTCTGTGGTCAGACCGGGAAAAAAGGCTATACATCAATGTTCTAGAGATGAAGGCGGTATCTCTGGCCCTCAGAAAGTTCAAGGACCAGTGCCGAAACCAAACGGTGTTGGTTGCTACAGACAACTCAACAGTAGTAGCCTACATAAACAAACAAGGAGGAACCCACTCGGCGATATATGCTCTTCTATGGAAAATCATGACCTGGAGCCATCATTACCAGATAACTCTAAAGAGCTAGGCACATTCCAGGTTGCCTGAATGTGATGGCTGACCTTCTGTCCAGGTTGAAACAGGTCCAATCAACAGAATGGTCACTGCATCCACAAGTGTTCAAACAGATCTGTCAAAAGTGGTTCACTCCTCTAGGGGTGCGACCGAGCAGTCGACACTCGCCGAGCGAGGCAAATTTCACGAAAATTCGATCCCAATTTTAAGAGTCGACTACTCGTGTGTACACAAGTATCTATATAACAACCTATTGAAGCGGTTACGTTTTTTAGGAAATAAAAAATAAATAACATACCTTGCTAGCATTAAATCACATAATCCACCATTTTTAACATAATATTAAGTATATTATATGATGACATCAGCTAATTCAAGCGATTCAAAGCTTTTATCTCTATATTTTTATTGTTTACTGGAGCCGCCATATTGGATGTTGGTTCCTGTAATGGTGGATACTAAACTTCGCGAGTGCTCGATGTCGAGTCGATTTTTGGTCCGCGAGTAATCGACCCGAATTATTTGTACTCGTCCCACCCCTACACTCCTCATGTAGATCTATTTGCCACTCATCTGAACCACAAGGTTCTATTGTTTGTATCTCCAGTCCCAGACCAACATGATATAGGTGCTCTGAAAATTAGCTGGTTGGGTCTCACTGCTTAAGCTTACCCTCCCACGGCTCTCCTTCACAAGTTGATCCAAAAAATCAGGCAATGCAATTGTCTCATCATTGTAATAGCTCCAGGCTGGCCAGGGATGCCCTGGTTTTGGGACCTAGTGCAGCTCTCAACAGAGATCCCACTCCAGTTACCAGTGTCAAGGCTTTTCTGTGGAGGGGGCAGAGAGAATTGCTGCCCCTGAAAGGTCATCAACAAGGACCATCTACAAGTCTAAAAAGTGGGCCCTTTTTGAGAAATGGTGCAGAGAAAATTTGATGGATTTCTCCACTCCATCTGTGAAACAAGTCTCAGACTTTTCCATGTATCTGTACCAAGATTTAAATAGACGCCCTTTCGACCATTGATGGTTATAGAACGGACATTGTTGACACCTTGGGCCCGCCCAGAAGTTCCAGAAATCTCCCAAAGTAGAACCTTTCTGTTGTTCTTTATGAGCTCACTAAAGCACCCTTTGAGCCTATGAAAGACGCAGACCTCAAACGTCTTACACTCGAAAACTATTTCTTGGTAGCTTTGGCCTCTGGCAAGCACTGCAGCGAAATTCATGCCTGGGTTACAAACAAAGTATCTAATCTAGGCCAATGGGAAAAGGTAGCTTTGTTCCCCTCTTCCGACTCTATAGCCAAAAACCAACTAGCAAGAGAAGGTTCTCAAATTGTGTCTCCGGTAACTATCCCTGCTTTGACTACCATTGTGGATAGAGAATTCAGAGAAGACAGGACCTTGTGTCCAGTACAGGCCTTGAGGTATTGTCTGGATCGAACCAAAGACCTGAGAGGGTCTCGATCCCTAGTCTTTATTTCCTTCAAGAAAGGACAGACATCAGACCTGCTACTCTCTCTTCTTGGTTAAAACAAACTATCCTACTTTGTTACAAACAAGCAGACCAACAGTCCTTGGACTTGGTCCAAGTTAAAGCGCATGACATTTGGGCCTTTGGTGGTGGGGTTTCGGTGGACCAAATCATGTAAGCTTGTCACTGGAAAGCTCACAACACATTTACAAATTTTTACGTAGAAGACCTGACTTGGTCAGACAATGACAACAATATGTATCTGTGTCCAGTAGCAGCGGCACAACAAGTCGGGGAAGTAGACCCTTCCCCTCAGACTAATCATCCTCGGAAGGAAAAGAAGAGAGGGGCACATCCGCTTCAGCCAAGTCTTCAGGAGTCTAAATCCCAGGGTCTAGGTATAAGATTATCTCCTCAGGATGTTATCTTTTATCTTTTATTTCAGTACAGTATTTAACATGTATATTATATTATGTACTTATTCAGGTGATCCCATAATCACATTGTAAGGGTGGCAAGTTTTAGAAATTTTTCAAGCCTAGGGCTTGTTTTCATTGGTGGTGAAGTCCTCGGGGCTATATTCCGTTTAAGTGAGCACGGCTGCACAGTCTGAATTTACGAGAAAGAAGGAGCTTACAATGGAAGTACACTATAGGGTTCACTATGAGCACTGGGAATTCAGTCAACACTAAATGTTTATTTTTCTTGGACATTGGCCGGATTCCTTGCTGGTTCCCGAGATTACATTCAGTTCCGCATGGTAAGCTTGTAGCTTATAAAAGCTACATTTAAGTAATTAAAATTTTCAATTTTATGAAGTTAGGTGAATCTGATAGCCAGGGAAATAGTGTAAATTTTAACAAGCTTCTGTCTCAGATATTAAAAGTGACAGCTTTGACTAAACTGATATTTTACCCACATGGATTAACATTAGGATTAAATATATTCCAATTTGGGTAGGTGGTAAGTACGCTGTGGATTAACACTCTGAAAATGAATTATATATCATGGTGAGATTGACTTGTTTAAATGGTGAAAGTTTTTGTACTTTATATACCTCAGGATGGGTATGTGTAGGTTATGTTTTTATGTCAGCTGACTTGTCAGTCAGCTGACATTATGTCATCACTCTGCGGCGTGGGCGTCCGTGTCCGCGTCCGCGTGAACAACTTCTTCTCCAAAACTACAAGGCCTAGAGACATGCTGTTTTTTTTAAAAGATACCTTATCTATCGAGGATGAAAAATTGTTCAAGGCATGCAAATCTGTCTGTTCGTCTGTTTGCTAGAGACATTACAAGGGGGGTACCCCCACCAAAAGTGTGAAAATTTCAACTTTTTATCACAATTTTCTCAGTGACTATTGCAGGGATTTCTCTCATATCTTGCATATATGTACTAGGCCAGAGGTAGATTCTCTTGTGTGAGTATGAGACCTGGATCTGTCTTACTTTTTTTTAAATAAATTTTTTTAATAATTTTTAATGCATTAAAATTCATGAAATCATGCACTAAATCACTTATAACTTCAAAAGTGTTGCATTTACAGCATTTTGTGAAAACATGTTGTTCAGCTACTTTTTTCATAGCTACAATATGGTGAGTAAGTTGGGTGTCTGTCTCAATAGCTAAGTGAGTAATAGCTACTTTTGGGCTTTTCAGTAACTTCCATTATGAGCAGCGTGCGAAATTCAGGGTGGCCCTGTGGCCCGGGGCCCCCCCTTTTTAAGTTAGGGCCACCACAACTTGACTTTCATGGGCCCCAATGGGCCACCACATTGACTACAACATGCCTCGTGTGGTAATACAATCCAGTTTGCTGTCATTTTTTTAAATTAGTTTTCGTTTTCCATGGCTAAGCCCTTAATTATGCATTGTGTTTTGCATATTCCAGATTGAGTTCACCCTTAATTAGCTGACACTGTTTCTCTGTCTTTCAAACACAGGCCAACATACTTTCCCCCACTCCTTTATATGTTAAACCTAGGCAGTGAGTGTGTGGGTGAATGTTTCTTCACTGGCAGTTTTGTGTGAGTGAGGGGGGGCACTTGTCAGTGTACTGGTTATATATTGATCCTTTTTCTGCAGTCTTCCCAGTGAAGGGGGGGGGGGGGGGGGGGGAGAGAACTAGCCTTGCCACAGGCATTTATATGTATAATATAGACACAACTGTTTGATTGCATTATAAGTAGTTTTCACAATGCTCTCGTACATTTACTTAGCCTAGCTTGCTGAGGAGAACTTCCAGACTAAAAAGGCCTCTGATACAGTGTGCATTATGGCAAAAAATATTTCACATTTGCATTATGGTTGAGACAGCCTGGAAGGCAAGGCTAGGGGAGAACCACTTAGTGTACTAACTCTTGGAAGAGTGCAGAATCAATCCATCAGTACATTAGGAAAGTTAAATAAATGAATTGGGGTACAGATGAATTGTTCCAAATGTGGTGTAATTTGTGTGAAAATTAAAGCCAGGAGAGAGTTTTTCTTATTTTTAATTGGGCTTTTACAGTGAAATCTGCTTTCTCTTCTTGTATATGTAAAAAAAATCAATATTTTGCTTTCTGACGATGTCATTACTTAATGATGTCACAATGCAATTGGTATTGAGAGGTCACAAGCCTAGGGTGTGATACTTGTTGTCTTTAAGTAAAAATATTTCTTTCCGTTTTTTGTCTTGAAATTTACATAAAGATAATAAAGAGGGATGTGGTGTATTCATAATTTTTATTAATTATCATTTTTGTTTTTATTTTCTCTTTTTTTCTTTCAGTTCCTTGACAGGCCATCAAAAAAAAAAGAATAATAATTACTACGAGTGATTTTTACCAAGAAGTGACTTTTAAGCAATATTTTTTACCTCACCCAGCAGTTTATGTTGTGTGCTAATTGTCTATTTGTCTGTCTCTCTGGTTTTTTTTTCGTTTTTTTTTTTGTGTGTGTGTGTGTTTAGATTACTCCAGAACTAACGAACAGATCTTTATTAAAAATTTTTGTGGGTAGGACCTGGCCAAAGGAGGAAGTTACTAAAAAAGAAAAATCTTGATCTTATTTTGGATACAAAATAATCATGGGTTTTCAGGGGTCCCATTTAAATGCATTTTTAATGACTTTAGCTTTCTACTTGATATTTCTTCAAAAATTAATTTACATGTTTGGTTTTATTTTATTGTCTTCCTTACAATACTTCATATCACTTGAGAGACTGGTCACATGGATTCAAGCGTTTTGCTCTCTCTGAGTGCATCTTGTATAATTTGTATTCAAGCTTGAAGTTAATTAAAGAAATTTAACATAGATCACTTTTGTATCTTTTTGACTTGTTACCTTTAATAAATTAAAAAGACAATTTCTTAGAAAAATAAAGTTTGTTAATTAGTTTTTAAAAGTTTGGGCCATCAAGTTTTAATAGGGGCCACTGAACTTCAGAACCTAGTGGCCCTATGGGGCCACCACTGCTTTGCGACGAATTTCTCACACTGATTATGAGTAAAATCACTTGTAACTTAAAAACTATTGCATTTAGAGAATTTCGTATAAATATGTTATTCAGCTACTTTTGGGCCAGCTATAACATAGTGAAATTTCAGACCTGTAGCTCATGGCATAGCTGAGTAATAGCTACTTTTAGGTTATCACTGTTGAGTAAATCGCTTATAACTTGAAAACTATTGCATTTAGAGAATTTCGTATAAATATGTTATTCAGCTACTTTTCGGTCAGCTATAACATAGTAAAATTTCAGACCTGTAGCTCATGGCATAGCTGAGTAATAGCTACTTTTAGGTTATCACTGTTGAGTAAATCACTTATAACTTGAAAAGTGTTGCATTTAGAGCATTTTGTTAAAATATGTTATTCAGCTACTTTTTTCATAGCTACAATATGGTGAGTAAGTTGGGTGTCTGTCTCAATAGCTAAGTGAGTAATAGCTACTTTGGGGCTTTTCAGTAACTTCCATCATGAGTAAAATCACTTGTAACTTAAAAACTATTGCATTTAGAGAATTTCGTATAAATATGTTATTCAGCTACTTTTGGGCCAGCTATAACATAGTAAAATTTCAGACCTGTAGCTCATGGCATAGCTGAGTAATAGCTACTTTTAGGTTATCACTGTTGAGTAAATCACTTATAACTTGAAAACTATTGCATTTAGAGTATTTTGTTTCAATATGTTATTCACCTATTTTGGGGTCAGCTATAACATAGTGAAGTTTCAGACCTGTGGCTCATTTCATAGCTGAGTAATAGCTACTTTGAAGTTCTCACTGTTGAGTAAATCAGTTATAATTGGAAAACTATTGCATTTACAGAAATTTGTGCAAATATGTCATTCAGCTACTTTTGGGTCAGCTATAACATAGTGAAATTATAGACCTATAGCTCATGGCACAACTGAGCAATAGCTATTCTCAGGTACTGACTGTTGAGTAAATCAGCTATAACTTGAAAAATATTGCATTTGGAGTATTTTGTTAAAATATATTGTTCACCTACTTTTGGGTCAGCTATAACATAGTGAAATTACAGACCTATAGCTCATGGCATAGCGGAGCAATAGCTATTTTCAGGTTCTCACTATTGAGTAAATCAGTTGTAGCTTGAAAACTATTGCATTTACAGTAGTTTGCTTAAATATGTTGTTCACCTACTTTTGGGTTAGCTATAACATAGTAAAATTTCAGACATGTAGCTCATTGCATAGCTGAGTAATAGTTCCTTTGAGGTTCTCACTGTTGAGTAAATCAGTTGTAACTTGAAAACTATTACATTTAGAGTAATTTGTTAAATATGTTATTCACAGAATTTTTGGTCAGCTATAACAGAGTGAAATTGCAGACCTCTATGTCATGGCATAGCTGAGCAATAGCTACTTTCAGGTTCTCACTGTTGAGTAAATCATTGTATCCAGTGGATAGCCGCAGTGTGTAGAGAGAGATTTCACCATTACTGCTCTGATGAAAAAAAATATTATAGCTAGCTTTCTTAAGTTTGCAGTATATATTAATAACCATAGAATGTTGTCTGGGAATATTTTTGGCCTCATTTTGAGAAACAAGATGGCCGCCACAGGTGTTTTTTGTCAGTCATGAAAAGTGCTTATATCTCCCTTATTATTGATCCTAGAGGTTTGGGATGATAAACCAACCTGTAGGAAATCATGGGGTGGGATTCTTTTGGTGTGGTCAGATTTGACCTTCAATGACCCCTCCTTCAAGGTCAAACAAGGATAGCCAAACTTAAAAGTGCTTATAACTCGCTTATTATTGGTCCCAGAGGTTTGGGATGGTAAACATACAGGAAATCATGGGCTGTGAATCTGTTGATATGGTCCGATTTGACCTTGGAACCCTCCTTCAAGGTCAAATGAGGATAGCGAAAATTGAAAGTGCCTACAACTCGCTTATTATTGGTGACAGAGATTTGGGATGGTAAACCATCCCATAGGAAATCATTGGCTCGGAATCTTTTGGTATGGTCAGATTTGACCTTTGGACCCCTCCTTCAAGGTCAAATGAGGACAGCCAAGCTTAAAAGTGCTTATAACTCATTTATAATTGGTCCTAGAGGTTTGGAATGGTAAACCATAGGAAATCATGGGCTGGGAATGTATTTGTGTGGTTAGATTTGACCTTGGACCCCTTCTTCAAGGTCGAACGAGGATATTGCATTTGTAGTATTTCTTTAAATATGTTTTAACCTATTTTTTACACTTAAACAATTACCTTGTTATTTTCCTTCATAATACCATTTACAGGGCACAACTTTTTTATCCTTTTCTTCTGTCAGCTTCGGAATTTCTTTTGAACTTGCTGTTCAGTTACCATTTACTGTATTTCTGTACAGCCCTTTTCCTGATAATTATTCTGTCCTCTAATCACCTTCACAAATCAAAAACACTCAGTCAGCTGACACAGTGCCCGTTCACGGGCACTCTCCTCTTGTTTTCTTTTTATGCTTGCTTTCCATCACTATAAGTAGCTTTTATTATCTGGGAACCCATGCAAGGCTTTCCCCAAGGCTATTTGTCCACTTCCCTGCTGCACACTGCTACATGATAAGCAAATAAACTAGAAAATGCAGAAAAAATAATTTAAATACACATGTATGTTAAAAAAGGCTTCATTGAGTGAGAAATTTTGGCCACTGCAGAAAAATACTTGAAAAAAATTATACCAATCAGTGTTTCCGTTTACGCACAAATGTGCTTAAATTTACACCGAAATCAAGCGATTTACACACAGTCATATTATTTACCAGGGGGTCAGCCTGACGCAGAAGTATTTGTAAAAAGAAACATCAACATTTTGTCTATATATGAAGCAGTTCTTTATTTATTCCAATTTCAAAACAAAAATGGCCGATTTCCTGTTGTTTACTTGTAACTGCGCATGCGTGGGGGTGAAAAAGGTCGAGAGGTGAAGAGTTTGCGAAGTTACGAGGTCACGCATGCACATTCGCGTTATTCAATTACCGAATCCACCGAAGGACGCAATATTTTTTACTGTTTTTCAATTACTGAATCCACCAAAGGACGCAATATTTTTTACTCTTTTACTTGCAATAAAACAGCACTGAGGATATGCTGTATATTTTAAAATTTCTTGTGTGGCGAGAGCTACGCAGATGAGATCCATCTTAAACGGCCAGTGTTATAATGTACCGTAGCAAACCTTACTCGAAACGTTATATATCGAAAGAAAACATGATCTCTGCAAGGACACAATTGGAAACAGCGTCTCCGAATGATGACAAATACCTTGTGCATTGGGAGACATGTTCTACTAAATCTCGGAAACTCTTGAATTTTTAACCCAGGAAACCTCCCTGGAAAATACTAGCTGTAAAATTCGCAAATATTTACAGGGAACATAGCAAAAACACTGTAACTCTTGAACTACTCAATGGATTTTTGTCAAATGAAAAGCAACATAAACTACAGTAATTTGTCTTTCAAACAGTATAAATATATTTGTAGGGTAAATGAAATAATTTTTAGAAACTATCAACATACTATATGTCATTGGAAATTGAGTAGTGCTTCTGTTCATTTTTGCTACCTTAAAAATCGTCCCAAAATAAGGGAGAAAAAAATGTATGAAAATAAAGTTTATTTTTTGACTATTTTCTTTACCCTAATGTACACAGGTGCACTTCAGATATCTTTATAAATATACAGCCATATACAATGTACTGTAATTTTTCCAAAGTGATAAATCAAATTTATTGCTTTTTAGTAACTGGGCATGTCTAAACATTATTTGTTGAAGAAAATGTGGCAGAATATTACTTGTACCAAATTTTTAGTGGCCCAAGGGGTACATGGTACCCCACATTTCACAACTCTAATGCGAACACTGGCTTTGCGAGGTATTTCTGTATTATTTGTCTATTATTTTTCTACCCTGCAGTTTAACCAGAGTGGGTCAAGCCTAACTGACCCTCAAAAATTTGCATTGACCCCCTGTTTTTAAAAGAGGGGTCAATTGACCTCCAGAAAAAAGAGGCTCAGGAAACACTGCCAATTGAGTGAATGTTGTATGTAACCTCTCTCAATCGCAAAATATTTGTACAAAAATTGAAGTTTAATGTATATATGTGATTATTTATAACACTTTTATAAGTGTTACTTATGACCTTCAATTTTATTCATTTTATGCAGGAAAACAATTCTTTGATGATAGATGAAAAGAATGATGTTCGTATTATAGGAATTCTCACCATCTGTGTCTTGCTTGGAATTGCTCTTGTTGGAATGGAATGGGAAGCCAGGGTATGTCACTTAAAAATATTTTTATGGACACTTCACATTTAAATTCATTGTCGCCTTTACCAAGCTGCATTTAAATTTTCGTTTTGATTTCATCTTCGAAGTTATACCAGATACTGACATCTACTCAGTGATGTAGGTCAGTATATGTATTTCACTATTTCAGCAGCTGGTCAGGGACGCTTTGCTTTCACATTGGTTTGACTGATTGCAGCTAATGGCTTATGGGGTCAATTGAACAACGTTTTGACTTTGGAATTTTTCATGGTCTCTAACCAGCCCTCTTGTTTGTGCATATGGGTGTGCATGTCTATGTCCCACAGTCTTCTCTAAAGTTGAGGGCTGTTGGGGGTCTTGACATAAATCATTTTATGTTTCACACTTCAATATTATGATATCTTCTTTAACTGGTTTCTGTATTACTTCAAACATCCAATTTAAATACACTTTTATGATATGGTAAAGTTTCAGACCTGTTCCACATTGTATAGCTGAGTAATAGCTACTTTAAAATTCTTACCATTGAGTAAAGCCTTTGTAACTCCAAAACTCTTGCAGTTGAGTATTTTCATAAAATATGTTGTTCAGCTATTTTGTCCTTAGCTATAAGATGGTACATAGTTTGGAGCTCCATTGCATATAATAAGTGAGTAATAGCTATTTTCTCATTTATAGCTAAATAACAGAAGAAGAAGTAAATGTCAAATATCTTAAGGTGTAGGTAGTTGATACTTGGTAGGGACATTGGTTAGGGGATGTAGGTGTGCAATGCCATGGTGTGACCTTAATTTAACCTTTGACCTTGCTGTAGTGACTTTGACCTAAAAAATCTTGTCAGGGCTATATATCGTTAACTGTAAGGTGTAGGATGTTGATACGTGGTAGGGACATTGGTTAGTGGGTGTAGGTATGCAACGTCATGGTATGACCTTGATTTGACCTTTGACCTTGCAGTAGTGACCTTGACTTATAAAATTCTTCTGGGGTATATCTTGGAAACTGTAAGGTGTAGGAAGTTGATACTTGGTAGGGACATTGGTTAGGAGGTGTAGGTGTGCCTCGTCATGGTGTGACCTGGATTTGACCTTTGACCTTGTCGTGACCTTGACCTATAAAGTCTTGTGCTGGCAGTATCTCAGCAACTGTAAGGTGCATAAACGTTGATACTTGACAGGGACATTGTTTGGGGTGACATGGTGTGACCTTGATTTGACTTTTGACCTTGCTGTAGTGACCTTGATCTTTAAAATCTTGTCCAGGCTATATCTTGGAAACGGTAAGGTGTAGGAAGTTGATACTTAGTAGGGACATTGGTTAGGAGGTGTAAGTGTGCATCGTAATGGTGTGACCTTGATTTGACCTTTGACCTTGCCATAGTGACCTTGACCTATAAAATCTTGTCTGGGCTATTTCTTCATAAGGTGTAGAAGGTTGACACTTGTTGGGACATTGGTTAGGGGGTGTATGTAAATGTATGTGTGCATCATGGTGTGACCATTTCGCTCTGCCAAAGTGTGTTCAGCTGCCATATTTGAGACATCTTTCTCTTATGACAAGGATATATGGATTGCTGCATCTGATTATTATAATGCTCTTTTACATAATTATGCTATTTCCATTGACGGCTATTTTCCAATTAATAAATTTTACAGCTTCATATTTTTAGTTAACTGATTAATGCTGTCATCTTGCCATTGAATTGTCTTGTTTTAGTACTTTATCTTTACATACATTTTCTTTCTCTTAGATGTTATTTGAGGGGCCACGGTGGCAGAGTGGTAACACTCTCGCCTCCCACCTCTGAGGCTGGGGTTCGGTTCCCGGCACGGCCTCAAGTGGGAAAGCTGGTAGTTGCTTGCCGTTGGTCGGCAGTTTACAGTACAGAACCTTGACGAACTGTATGTACTGGTTTCCTCTGCCCTTCCAACTACCCGTCGTGATATGACCTGTACAGTGTTGAAAGCGATGTAAAACCCCAAATAAATAAATATATCTTAGATGTTATTTTCTCTACTTAAACGTTATTTGGATCTTTATATAAGTGACACTGTGCTGAAAGTATTCCGGTCTTTGTACTGTTTCACTACTTTTATATGTTATGGTGTGGAAAACTATTTCCCCAGGCTGTGCGGTACGGGCATCTCTGATACTATTTTCAGCCATTCATTTCTAAAACTTTTTTCTTGTTTTCACCTTTTACTGGTAGTATAGGTACTGCAATTAACAGAAAATTGCAAGAGATACATATTAAACTTATTCATCCTTCAGGTGTTAGCTTAAAGGTCTATATTCATATTTCAAAAGTGCTCCACTTTTACTTTTCCTGTGTTGACAACTGCGTTTAATGCCCACATAAGCAAACAGTTTGGGACAAAATAACCTGTAAAAATATAAAATCAGATGTTTTGTTTTAATTCTTCTCAAAATTCGGGCCGAAAAATGTAGATGGCATCTGTGGTGTTGTCTGCTTTGTGTCAACACAAGACACAAGAAGTAATTACTTCATTTTGATTGACAGTTGTAGTTCATTGACACGCTTTGTATGTCATCACCTTTTTTGGTGAATTTGTGTATGATTTTTGTCGAAGTAGGAGGTTGCAAATATCATGTGATATGAGGATACTTTTACAACAAAACAAAATACATGTGTGGCCTTATTTAGTTAAACGTCTTTATATGAACATATGATTAGTTTGTAGGAATTAAAAATATTGTGAATAATTATTTTATTATGTTGTTTATGCATATTACTATCCCTCTGAGTGAACTTTGACAATTGACTAAAAATTCTGAACATACACCTTCATGAAGCCTAGCCTCCATAGCATTCTCTGGTTGCGCAAATGCTTGGTGATGCTGACGTTCCGCCCATCGACTTATGATATAGTTCCTTCCCTATTTGTTCTATTGCACCTTAGAATTTGACACAGTCAAAATTAAGTGTATTAAAAGTTTGTGAATAAGAATGCATATTCAATATATTTAACTTGTCTAAATCATCACTCCAGTCACATAGGATCCATCTCATACAAAATCGTAAATACATTCATTCATAGATTCCTTGTTAAATCTTTACATACTGTATTGATTTTGGGTATGATATGTTTTTTTATTTTAGGCGCAGCTGGTCTTGCTAGCTATATTGATTGCAGCTATTATAAATTTTGTCATAGGCAGTTTTGTACCTCCATCAGAAGTTGAGAAATCCAAAGGATTTATTGGTTATCAAGGTAATAATTAAACATCCCTGAAAAGGGCACTCTTTTGTGTTGAGTTTCCCCACTATTTCATTATGGTCTTCCTTCAATATATCCCTTTTATAGCCCCAGACAAAAGTGAGAAATGTTTAGGTTTTAGCATGGTCATGCTGCCACCGCTGCAAAGATTTCCCTTTATATCTGATAAAAATATTTATATCAGGGATTTACTGGATTCATCTCTGTCATGCTGCTGCTATTGCTATAGAAATTTCCTTGTGTATATGATAACTTAAAGACGGATCAACATTTTTACCCCATAGCCCAGGCAGGCGGGTGGTGGGAAAAAGTTTGTTCGGGCTGTATCTCAGAAACCGAAGGTGTAGGAAGTTGATACTTTGTAGGGACATTGGTTACTTTCAGAGTATCGCTGTCGAGTAAACCAGTTGTAACTTGAAAACTATTGCATTTATAGTACTTTGTTTAAATATGTTATTCACCTACTTTTTAGTCAGCTATAACCTAGTGGAATTGCACACTTGTAGCTCATTTCATAGATGAGCAACATCTACTTTGAGGTTCTCACTGTTGAGTAAATCAATTGTAACTTGAAAACTATTGTACTTAGAGAATTTTGTTTAAATATATTATTCATCTACTTTTGGGTAAGCTATAACATAGTGCAATTGCAGACATGTAGCTACTTGCAAAGCTAAACAATAGCTACTTTGAAGTTCACTGTTGACTAAATCAGTTGTAACTTGAAAGCTATTGCATTTAGAGAATTTTGTTTAAATATGTTATTCACCTACCTGTGGGTCAGGAACTCTATTTTAACTTGACCTTAAACTCTCAATAATAAAGAAATTATAGCCACCTTAAGGTCACTTAAAAGCTTAAAGCTCTCTTGGTCACAAACTATGTGTCTCATCTTGCTCAAATTTTTCCCGGGAACACATTACCATATTCTCCTTATATATGCCAAAAATCAAGACTTTATATTTAGATTAAAATTGTCTTTCAGGCCCATAAAGACCCTAGAAGACATTTTTTTCGACATTTTTCACATATTATCTCCCGCCGGCCCGCCGGGCGGGAGATTATAAAACGCATTCTGTGCGTGTGTGCGGGGGTGCGTACGTGTGTGTGTCACGTTTTTAAAAAGGGCTGTACATCACACTGGTTGTTTCTCCTTGGCCTTTTCAATGTTTTATGACCTTATTGCTTATGTCTTTTCATTTGATGCTGTTTTTTCAGACCTAGGTCCATAGCTAAGTGAGTAATAGCAATGGTGGCTACTTTCAGTAAAGTGCTCATAACTCCAAAACGACTGCATTTAGAGCATTTCTGTAAAATACGTTGTTCAGCTACTTTTTCCATGCCTACAAGATGGTACCATTTTTAGGGGTCTATCTTGATAGCTAAGTGAGTAATAGCTATATTCCGTTTTTAACAATGACCAAAATGAGTAAGTTGCTTTTATCTTTGTAACTGTTACTTACAATATTGGTCTCGAATATGTTGTTGAACAACTTCTTCAAGTACTATATCATGGTTGGGTTTCCAAGGTGTAGCACCATAGCTAGCTGAGTAATAGCTACACTAAGTTTAACATTTGACCATTGAGCAAGTCACTTATAACTCAAAAACTATTGAATATACAGGATTTTTGTCAAATATGTTGTTGACCTACTTTTTGATGTACTGTGTTGTGGTGAATTTTCAGAGCTGTAAGTCCATAGCTAACTGAGTAATAGCTACTTTGATGGTTCTCCATTGAGTAAATCACTTATGACTGCAAAACTATTAAATTTAGAGGATTTTTGTCAAATATGTTGTTCACCTACTTTTTAATGTTCTGTGTCGTGGCAAAGTTTCAGAGCTGTAAGTCCATAGCTAACTGAGTAATAGCTACTTTAATTGTTTTCCTTTGAGTAAATCACTTTTAACAACAAAGCTGTTGAATTTAGAGGATTTTTGTCAAATATGTTCTTCACCTACTTTTTGATGTACTGTGTAATGGCAAATTTTGAGAGCTGTAGGTCCATAGCTAACCGTGTAATAGCTACTTTAATGGTTCTCCATTGAGGAAATCACTTAGAACAGCAAAACTGTTGAAATTAAAGGATTTTTCTCAAATATGTTGTTTAGCTACTTTTTTATTTATGTACTGTGTAATAGCAAATTTTGAGAGCTGTAAGTCCATAACTAACTGAGTAATAGCTACTTTGATGGTTCTCCATTGAGTAAATCATTTATAACTGCAAAGCTATTACATTTAGAGGATTTTTGTCAAATATGTTGTTCACCTACTTTTTAATGTTCTGTATCGTGGCAAAGTTTGACAGCTGTAAGTCCATAGCTAACTGAGTAATAGCTACTTTGATTGTTTTCCTTTCAGTAAGTCACTTTTAACTGCAAAACTTGAATATCTCGAAAACCATACGAGATAGAGCGATTTCGAGCGAATTTTTGACCCGCAGGGTAGTACAAGAGGGTCCTATGCAAAAGGGAAAAATTTCAATTTTTTTGCCACTTTTGGCGGCCATCTTGGATTTTTGCGGAAAATGAAAAAGTGTGAATATCTCGAAAACCGTAAGAGATAGATTGATTTCGAGCGAATTTTCGACCCATAAGGTAGTACAGGAGTGGCCTACGCAAAAGGGACAAATGTCAATTTTATTGCATTAATACATCCTATCCAATGGACAATTTGCTAAACCGGTCGGCGCAGACCGGCCCGCCAAACGTCAGAAAAAGACGTCCTGTGTTTCCACCGGCTGGCTGGTCCGTAGTACTGTGCACTCCCCAGATGGCGCCTCGTACTTCCTTCCTGTCTAGACAACCTGACGTCATAGCATCTTTTTCGTTTGGCGCGTGTACTGTGCAGACGTATTTTCAACGATCTACAGATAATTTAAGGAAAAGTGTGGATTATGACGGATTTTCTACCTTGTTTACAAATCAGTTATTGTAGAAGTGTTACCTACATATCAAGCAGGGATATACATCAAGAAATCTGCTGGAAACGCTCCCTAGCTGACTCAATTTAGTGTTGATGATAGGGCAGTAAGACGAGAATATGAATTATGAAGGCAGCCATTTTGCTAGTTTCCTCCCATTCAACCATTGTGTTGTTAGGGGCAGAGCAACAATATTAAAGGAAATAATGGATATACTACTTACAGGTATTTTTATCCGTGTCTTTTGTTTTGAATGTACCTGCCAGTTTCAATCACCATAGAAACGTCTTTTCTAAAAAGTGCTACAAATAGGAATCACGGACAACTTCAGTCTACGCAGTTTTGAACACTGTGAAAAAGGAATTCCCCTGAAGGTGCATTCTTCAGAGCGCACTGGTACCAACTTCTCTGCTGTAAAGCATCAGTCATACCAGCCTAGCTCGAGTATTTGGTGTTTTTCATCAGAACTTCATATCTACGACATAGAAGGAATTCATCGTCAGTCACTCTCAGTCCCACCCTTGTGGACCCGGCACGTGTGTCGGTAATAAGGGCAGTGGATGGCCAGGACACTGGTTTGAGTGCACAGCCGGCTGAGGAGAACCTACTTCAGACCGGCACCGACCAGGACTTCATCTTCAGAGCGTCAGCCGACCGACCAGCTCAAAAGAACGCGACCTCTGACGTCATATTCTACACGAAGCTGGTCATGTAATTTACCGACCAGTTTTACGAAGCTGATCACGTGATTCACCGAACAAGAAGGTCAGAAGTGCATTCTTTCTGCTCACGTCTACTGTGATTCCAGTTTAGTTCCTGAAATTCACCTCCACAGCGCACTGGTACAGACTTCTCTGCTACAAGCATCAGTCGACCAGCCAGCTCACGTTTAACCGGCAATTCTTTCTACACATTGCTACTGGGTTCTTCACACCCTTATTAACGTCTACTGCGATACCAGTCCCTCTCTCATGGACCTGGCCTTTGTTGTCAGTAGTGGGTTTTGTGGATGAGCAGAATACTGCACATTTGCCTGTTTAAGCGTCACACAAAGTACGCGACCACTGATGTCGTCTTCAATCAGCCAATCGCGTGTCCTTCCGACCAACAAGTTGGTCACGTGACATGCCGACCAACAATTGCTTCTAAAAATAGCTCACAAGGGCTTCCCCAGCAACTGTCAAATCTTCAAATAGGACATGCACTTTAAAGAAATACCTTATTTAATGAAGGAAACGTGCAGTAGACTGAATTCAACACAAAAGATAGTTGTAAATTTCCTTCAGTAACTAGTTACAGAGTGTGCCGACCGGGTACCGGCTACACAGCCTTGTACAGTTGCTTCACCAACTGATTGCAGTGTACCGACCGGCTACACAGCCCTGTACAGTTGCTTTAACAACTGGTTACAGTGTACCTACAGGGTACCAGCTACACAGCCTTGCACACTTACTTCAACAACTGGTTACAGAGTGTACCGACCGGCTAAACAGCTTTGTACAGTCTTTTCAACAACTGGTTACAGAGTGTACCCACCGGGTACCGGCTACACAGCCTGCATTGAACAGCTTGCTTTATATTAGCCGGTTACAGAACCTTCCTGCCTCTAGCTGGCCACTCCTCATCAGCAGCCTATTCACCGGCCTAAGACTGATGACGGGCCTAATAGTGTGTAGTTCCCTACAGGAAGTTTTTTCCTACAGAGCAACTGTTTCAACCGGTTACAGAGCTCATCAATCGGTTACCGGCTATACAGTTTTCATGAGCAGTTTTATTTCACACCAGGTAGTTACAGAGACTACCGACCTGCTATCAGGTGCAATTACTGTCTTGCCCCTTTTCAATACTGGTTACAGTGAACCGGAACCGACCAGCAGACCCACCTGGGGATCACCTAGTTAGTAGACCAGTGACTAAATTTAGTGGTCAGCCCAGCCTACCAGTTTACTGGTTACAGAGTATCGCATGCTAGAGATTTACTATAGCCAAAAATTGCTGGTTACTGAGAAAACAAATGGGTTTTTTGAACAGCAAGAGAAAAGGTGGTCCACACTCAACAAGCTTTGATTGTGTCCGGTCAGGGGTCAGCCATCATACAAATGACAATAAATGTGAAGAGTTGTGTCAGCCCCACCGGACGGGACCACAGCAATAACAGATGGTTTTTTAACTGGTTTTCATTGTCACCAGTCCGGACTAGTGTCCGGAGGGACAGAAAATGTTTGTCAGACTACCAAATATCCCAAATGTGGCACACAGTCTGCCTGTAGGGTCCAGACTAAATCTGTTTTGGGAACTTGGGAAGCCTTGGGCGCTTGACCCTAGGTAGTACAAATGTTGAAGGAGGGCTACACTCTCCCTTCCTAGTCAAGACCAAACTTGACAGGGTCACCAAAAAAATCCATCAGCTTATGGACAAGATGCAGATGCAGTCGAGCTTCTTCAGCTGACCTTTCTTGGTTCCCAAAACCACACAGCCGTTGGAGACCTATTCTAGATCTGAACAAACCAAACCTTTCGGAGACCATCAGGACCTCCCTCCAACAAGTGGAGTGGGTTACCTCAATAGATTTCAAGGACGCCTACTTCCATATACCTATACAGGAACAATCCAGGAAATACCTGAGATTCGCATACAAGGCTCTTCCATTCGGTTTGCCCACAGCACCCATGGAGTTCACTGTGATACCAAAGGAGGTGAAACTGATGGCTATACACAAGGGTTAAGAATCCACCAGTACCTAGGCTGGTTGGTGAGAGCCAGATCTCACCAGGCTTGTCTCCAACATACACAGGAACTAGTAAAAATGTGTCAGCAATTGGGTTGGCTGGTGAACTTAGAGAAATCAGAGCTGGAGCCCAAACAAGACTTCGATTTGTAGGCTACCAGTTCGACCTCAGGTCTAGTCGGGTCCGGCTGACTCCGGACCAGTGGCAGAACCTTCAAGAGAAAATACTGAAACTGCTATCCCTACTGGCTTGCCCGGTCCGGGAATTCATGCCCTTGATAGGTTTGCTATCAGCTACAGAAAAGCAAGTTCATCTAGGCCGACTTCATATAAGACCCAGTCCGTGGCATCACTGGAAGGTACCAGAATCACTAGAAAAGGTGATCCCAATCACCAGGTCCCTGCATCCCCATTTACAATGGTGACTGAAGGAAGACAATGTCCTTACAGGCCAACCATTACACCCAATATAACATGCTCTGCAAATATTTACAGACGCATCAAAAGAAGGGTGGGGCGCTCACTTAGACGAGCACACTGCAAGAGGAGCCTGGTCACTTCCGGGAAGCAAGCTGCATATAACTATCCAGAACTAGAAGCCTTAAAAGCCTTCTGGCCTTAAAAGAGTTCCAAGACCTTTGCTCAAACAAGGTAGTACTTGTAGCAACCGACAACACCACAGTAGTGTCATACATAAACAAGGAAGGAGGCATTAGGTCGGGCCCACTTTGTACCCTACTATGGAGAATCTTGACCTGGTGTACCAGGAAACAAGTGACTCTAAAGCCCGACACATTCCAGGCTGGCTGAACATGGTAGCAGACAAGCTACCCAGGCTAGGCCAGACCATCCAAATAGTGGTTTCTCCTTCCAGAGGTCTTCCACTCCATATGCAGCAGGTGGCACCAGCCCAAAATAGACTTATTTGCCACGAGGTTCAACAAAAAGTTGCCTCTGTTTGTGTCACCGGTACCGAATCCCCTGGCCACAGCAGTGGATGCGCTCAGTCGGCCATGGTAGGATCTGAAAGCATACACCTTCCCACCATCAGTCATATTGGGCAAAGTGGTGAAGTTGCAAGACTCCCCATGCAAGAGAATCATTCTGATTGCTCCGGGGTGGCCCAACATGCCTTGGTTTTGGGATCTAGTGGCCATATCCGGCCAAATCCCACTGAGCCTGCCAATCTGCCCAACCTGTTGACAGCCATTCAATCAGATCCCTCACAGAAATCCGACAAACCTTAATCTCCATGCAGGGCTCCTAGAGCCTCAGCAATCGAGGAGCAGGGCTTGTCTGAGGCAGTGGCAGCAAGAGTTGAGGCTCCTCAAAGGGGATCAATCAGATCAGTCTATGAGGCAAGTGGGCCATTTTTACAAGTGATGTATCATTCATCAGGTGGACTTCGGGGCACCCCCTGTAAAGTTAGTTGCTGACTTCCTTATGTACCTATTTCAGGACAGGAAGTTGCAGCCCAGCACCATTGATGGTTACAGGTCCGGCATTGCTGATAGACTGGGAAATTCGCCCATCAATATCAGTAAGGATGAAAATCTCACTCTTCTCCTGGATAGTTTCCACTGAGACAGACCCAAAGGCCGGAAGGGAATCCCCTCCTGGAACCTCTTCCTGGTTTTTGCACCAGCTGATAACGGTCATTTTGAACCAATTAAAGAGGCCTCCTTGAAGCATTTGACCTTCAAGACAGTTTTCCTCTTGGCCCTGGGGTCGGGCAAGCGTAGAAGTGAGATATATGCTTGGCAAAACAGAAATATTAGACACCAATCCGAATGATCAAGGTGTCCCTGTACCCGTCACCCAGCTTTCTCTCCAAGAATCAGCTGGCCAAAGAGGGTCCAGACAGTGTGGCCCCAGGGGTATAACAGCCCTGGCCCCAACTCTGGATAGATCCCTCAAGTCTGACAGGTCCCTCTGTCCAGTCAGAGCATTGCGCTACTATTTGGACAGGACCTCAGGCAGAATAAGGAGGTGGTTTTTGTCTCCTTTAAGAAAGGTTTTAACAAAGTCATCTCACTTAATGTCATTTTTATGCCCTATAGCTGTCAAACGATGTGACTGATACAGCTGGGAATATATGATTATGTTCTGTTTTTACATGTGAGAAAAATCCTGTCTTTGAATAGACGTTTAACGTGTGTATGAGGGCCATAAACACATCCCCCCCTGACCATTTTTCGACATGTTGTACATATTTGGTCCTGTAGCCTGGAAATGATAAGTCTGACTAGTCTCTAACTGTAGTAGATATAATTAAGCGTCCCTGAAAGGGCGCTTATTTGTTTTCACCTCAGTTTCCTCACCGCTGCTGCCGCATTATGGTCTCCCTTGAATATCTCCCTTATTATTAGAAGGTTTCAAACCATATTTGGCAGTTATATACCTTAGGCGCGGGAAAATTTTTCTGCATGCTTAAATTTGACCTTTATGAAGGTCACATGATCAAAAACAATTTTTTGAAGTACACCCCCCCGTCATCGCAGTTCGGGAAAAACTACTTGCTACACAGCCTTATAATTTGACACACCTGTTCATACTATCGAAAACGCGAGCTGATTAGATTTTGGGAGCAATCCCTTGAAAAATGTCTCATTTATGAGTGATTTTCTGACACCTTCCAATCTGAAAGCCTTAAATTTAGGTCAACCCCCCTATTATCTTCTTAAGTATTGCATTTAGAGCTATAAAATGTACTGGGAGGTAATAGGAAACCATATGTGGAGAGTCTAAATAGCCGGTCAGTTTTACCCCACGGCCCCCCCCCCCCTTATGGGTCCAACTGGGGTCTGACTTTGAGTTTTTGCCTTATATCTCCTTTATTGTTGCTTTTATAGCTTCAGAATGTATTAAGAGGTATTGGGAAAGCATATGTGGAGAGTCTAAATAGCCGGTCAGTTTTACCCCCTGACCCCCCCTTATGGGCCAAACTGGGGTCAGAAATAGCTGCTTTGGAGTTTTTGCCTTATATGTCCTTTATCGTTGCTTTTATAGCTTCAGAATGTATGAAGAGGTATTGGGAAAGCGTATGTGGAGAATCTAAATAGCCGGTCAGTTTTATCCCCTGACCCCCCGCTTATGGGTCAAACTGGGGTCATAAAATAGTTGCTTTGGAGTTTTGCCTTATATCTCCTTTATTGTTGCTTTTATACCTTCAGAATGTATTAAGAGGTATTGGAAAGCATATGTGGAGAGTCTAAATAGCCGGTCAGTTTTACCCCCGGTCCCCCCTTATGGGTCAAACTGGGGTCATAAAATAGCTGATTTTGAGTTTTTGCCTTATATCTCCTTTATTGTTGCGTTTATAGCTTCAGAATGTATTAAGAGGTATTGGGAAAGCATACGGCGCAGCTTTGTGCATTCTTAGCTTTACAGCGTGCTTATTAAAACCACAAAGCATTTTTAACTTTCAGGGATGCTTCGCTTTTGTTAGCAAAAGCATTCCTCTAGTTTCTACAGAAATGCCCACAGACACTCAATTTATTTAATTATATCCCCAGACGAAAGTCGGGGATATATTGGATTCAGGTCCGTTGCGCCGCCGCTGTCGTAGAAATTTCCTTGTGTGCGCGATAACTCAAAAACGGATTAGTATTTTTTATATCCCCAGACGAAAGTCGGGGATATATTGGATTCAGGTCCGTCGCGCCGCCGCCGCCGCCGCCGCCGCCGCCGCCGCCGCCGCCGTAGAAATTTCCTTGTGGACGCGATAACTCAAAAACAAATTAATATTTTTTTTTCAAACTTGGTACATATGTTAAGGGTGCCCAAAGGAAGATCCCTATTTTAAGGTGACCTTAAACTCCCAGTAAAAAAGAACTTATGGCCACCTTAAGGTCAGAAATTGCACTTTTGGCCACTTAGAGCCCTGTAGGTCACAAACTATGATGCTCAGCTGGCTGAAATTTTACCTGACAACACATTAATATGTTCTTAGTACATGTGCCGAAAATCATTACTTTAAGTTGAGGAGAAAATTGAGTTTGAGGCCCATAAATACCCCCACTTAGGGATTTTTTGCTATACTTTTCACATATTTTGCCCTATAATTTGGAAGTGATAATTCTGATGAGTCTCAAACTGCGCTAGGTATAACTTTGATATGTAATCCTTGTCTGTAGAAAATTTTAGGGCTGTAGGTTTACCCAAAGGGGTCGACTTAAGGTCTCAAAAGTGCCCACAGAGACCCAATTTATGCACTTTTTGCCACTTTCAAGCACTGTAGCTTTCAAACTATGTCTCTCATCTAAGTTAAATATCATCTGGGAATATATCTATGTGTTTTCTTATATGTGCCCCAACATTTAGGCCTTTAATAGACAGTTAACCTGTGTATCAGGACCATAAACACCCACCCGAGTGACCCTTATAAGACATTTTTCACATCTTTTTCCCTGTAACTTGGAAATGGTAAGTCTGAGAAGTTTCAAACTGTATTAGATATATATTCTGTGTGTAATCTTAGTATGTAACAGATTTTAAGTCTGAAGCTTTAATTTTGAAGGTCAAATTGAGGTCTCTAAAAGGCTCCCAAAGACCCAATATTTGGACTTTTTGCTACTTTTAAGCCCTGTGACTGTCAAACTATGTGACTGATAGAGCTCAAATCCTATCTGAGAAGATATTAGTATGTTATTTTTATATGTGCCAAAAATTAAGGCTTTAAGAAGACATTTAACCTGTGTATGAGGACCATAAATCCCCACCCGAGTGACCATTTTTAGACATTTTTCACATATTTTGCCCTGTAACTTGGAAATGGTAAGTCTAAGAAGTTTCAAACTGTATTAGATGCATATTCTATGTGTAATCTTAGTATGTGACAAATTTTAAGTCTGAAGCTTTAATTTGAAGGCCACATTTAGGTCTCTAGAAGGCCCCATAAAGACCCAGTATTTGGACTTTTTGCCAATTTTAAGGCCTGTGACTGTTAAACTATGTGACTGATAGAGCTGAAATCTCATCTGGGAATACATTATTATGTTCTTTTTACATGTGCCAAAAATCAAGGCTTCAAGTAGACATTTAACCTGTGTATGAGGACCTTAAACACCCACCTGAGTGACCCTTTTAAGACATTTTTCACATATTTTGCTCTGTAACTTGGAAATGGTAAGTCTGAGAAGTTTCAAACTTTATTAGATACATATTCTATGTGTAATCTTAGTATGTAACAAATTTTAAGTCTGAAGCTTTAATTTGAAAGCCACATCGAGATCTCTAAAAGGCCCACAATGACCCAATATTTGGACTTTTTACCACCTTTAAGCCCTGTAACTGTTAAACTAAGTGATTGATGGAGCTGAAATCCCATCTGGGAATGCATTATTATGTCCTTTTTACATATGCCGAAAATCAAGGTTTTTAGTAGACATTTAACCTGTGTATGAGGGCCATAGACACTCGCCCAAGTGCCTTTTTTGACATTTTTTCCGTATTTTGCCGTTATTTGGAAATGCTTAGTGTGACAAGTCTTAAACTGTATTATATATAATTTTTGTTTGTTATGTATGTCCCCCAAAAAGTTTCAGATCTGTTGTTTAATTGCTAAGGTCTCTTTAACAATTGTAAAATGCCCACAGAAACCCAATTTATGGATATTATGCCACTTTAAAGCCCAGTAACTGTCAAACTATGTGGGTTATAGAGCTGAAATCTTTGAATTTTTAAAAGGAAATGCCTGTCTATTTAAATTTTGAATATTAATAATGTTATGGCTATCTTAGTCTTTTAAGAACTTATTTTTGTGTGTTATACCTCTGCTTGCTGAGTTTTTCACTTTTTTAAATGAAACTGGTTAAACATATTCAAGTAGGCAAAATGGACACTTTAAGTGAGCTTTAAGTCCCAATATTAATGAAATTATATCCTTATGTAGTAAAACTAGGGGATTTTTAACCCTCAACTAGCCCAGTTTTATTCAACTTGCCTCAGTTAATTTTGGCACAGCTCCTACAGTTATGAACTCATTTCAGTTGATAATCACATACTTAAAATTCTCAATTCTTTTTGTATTTGAGTACCCCTTTTATATAGATTGTTTGTTTACCATTTATGCTCAACCCACATCCCCCACCCGGATTCCCCCCACCCACCTCTGGGACCTCCAGCTATATTGAGTGACACTAAATAAACAAAGGTATTTAATGATATCAGATGAGAAACAAAGAACTCAATGGGGTTGCAGATCTTGTGTAATAGTGAGAGAGGTGTGGAGAAGGGGAGAGGGGTGGGGGTGGGGGTGGGGGTGGGAGGTGGTGGGCTTCATTACATATAACACAAAGGGGAGTCAGAACTGAGATTGTGTCACATATTTAGGTTGCATATATATGGACCACATATATAGGTATAGAGGAAATGAATAACTGAAAACAATTTGCAAATTCTAAAAATAATATAATAAAATAATAATATAAATAATTTTTTTTTAAATAATATTTTATTTGTGAACAAATATAGAAACAGATATGCGCTTTTGGGATTATGAATTTTAGAATGGACATTGAATCATCAATCATTTAAATACTTTGAAGGAAGATTGAAAAATATGATGAGTTGAGTTAAAAATAATATTTTATTTGTCAACAAATATAGAAACAGATATGCACTTTTGGGATTATTATTTTAGAATGGACATTCAATCATCAATCATTTAAATACTTTGAAAATAGGTTTAGAGTTATCATTGCAGGAAGATTGAAAATATAATTTGAGTTATGTATTCGGCGTCTGGGGATACACCATCTTCCTTGGGGAGATATAAACAGAGTAGATTGATGTGCTGAAGTTCATATAATAATGGGTAATTATGTTTTAAAAAATTCCCGATCAAAACCTGTGGCGTGAGTGATGACCTGTCTGGGGATATGTTGGCGCCGAGTTGGCCCAATCTAGTTTTTTCAAACTTGGTACACATGTTAAGGGTGCCCAAAGGAAGATCCCTATTTTAAGGTGACCTTAAACTCCCATTAATAAAGAACTTATGGCCACCTTAAGGTCAGAAATTGGACTTTTGGCCACTTAGAGCCCTCTAGGTCACAAACTATGAGGCTCATCTGGCTAAAATTTTACCTGAGAACACATTAATATATTCTTAGCACATGTGCCGAATCAAGACTTTAGGTTGAGGAGAAAATTGTGTTTGAGGCCCTTAAAGACCCCACTTAGGGATTATAATTTGCACCATGTGTGTGCGTACGTGCGTGAGTGCGTGCGTGAGTGCGTGGGTCACGCAGTTTTCTCTGAAACTACTACAGTTACACATTTCTGGTAAATTACTTGTCGTAATGAATTTTTACGCTCTTCAAAATTTTTTTGGTTTGGTGAACTTTGGCCTACTTTTGAGTGAGTAATAGCACTTTTACCTAATATAATTATATGGCTTATAACTCTCAAACTATTGCATTTAGAGTATTTTGTTGCAATATGTTGTTAGAGGTCCTCAGTGGCCTAGTGGTTAGCAAGTTTGGCATCTAATCATAGGCTGTCACCTCTGTGGGTTCGAGTCCCACAAGTGGCAATTCTGAGGACCTGTCCCAATATGACCCTGGCTGTTGAACGGGACGTAAAACCCCAACTTTTGCAATATGTTGTTCAGCTACTTTCTCCACAGCTACAACATGGTCAGTAGTTTGGAAGTGTATCTCCATAGCTAAGTGAGTAATAGCTACTTTGTCAATTTTTAATGATAACCATAATGAGTAAATGGCTTATATCTTCAAAAGTATTGCAGCTACACAATTTCTCTCAAATATGTTGTTCATCTACTTTTTTGTGAACTGTAACATATTGAGGTTTCACAACTGTTGCTCAATGTACAAGTGAGTAATGGCTACTTTATTGCTACTTTTAGTGAAAATGTGAAAAATCACAAATATCTCACAAACCATAAGAGCAAAATGAGTAAATGCTAATTATCTGTAAAAGTATTGCGGATACCCAATTTTTATCAAATAACTCATTCATCTACTTTTGGGAGAGCTTTCACATTGTGAAGTTTCAGACCCGTAGATAATTACTCGCCTACTCAAAATGAGTAAATGTGAATTATCTCTTAAAAGTATTGCAGATAGCCAATTTTTCTCAAATAACTCCTTCATCTACTTTTGGAAGAGCTTTCACATGCTGAAGTTTCAGACCCATAGCTAATTACTCACCTACTCAAAATGAGTAAATGTGAATTATCTCTAAAAGTATTTCAGATAGCCAATTTTTCTCAAATAACTCATTCATCTACTTTTGGGAGAGCTTTCACTTGGTGAAGTTTCAGACCCGTAGCTAATTATTCACCTACTCAAAATGAGTAAATGCTAATTATCTCTAAAAGTATTGCAGATAGCCAATTTTTCTCAAATAACTCATTCACCTACTTTTGGGAGAGCTTTCACTTGGTGAAGTTTCAGACCCATAGCTAAGTACTCACCTACTCAAAATTGCGGTATTGCGGATACCCAAGTTTTATCAAATAACTCATTCATCTACTTTTGGGAGAGCTTTCGCATGGTGAAGTTCCACACCCGTAGGTAATTACTCACCTACTGAAAATGAGTAAATGCGAATTATCTCTAAAAGTATTGCAGATAGCCAATTTTTCTCAAATAACTCATTCATCTAGTTTTGGGAGAGCTTTCACATGGCGAAGTTTCAGACCCGTAGCTAATTACTCACCTGCTCAAAATGAGTACATGCGAATTATCTCTAAAAGTATTGCAGATGGCCAATTTTTCTCAAATAACTGATTCATCTAGTTTTGGGAGAGCTTTCACATGGTGAAGTTTCAGACCTGTAGATAATTACTCGCCTACTCAAAATGAGTAAATGCGAATTATCTCTTAAAAGTATTGCAGATAGCCAATTTTTCTCAAATAACTCATTCACCTACTTTTGGAAGAGCCTTCAGATGGTGAAGTTTCAGACCCATAGCTAATTACTCACCTACTCAAAATGAGTAAATGCGAATTATCTCTAAAAGTATTGGAGATAGCCAATTTTTCTCAAATAACTCATTCACCTACTTTTGGGAGAGCTTTCACATGGTGAAGTTTCAGACCCGTAGATAATTACTCACCTACTCAAAATGAGTAAATGCGAATTATCTCTTAAAAGTATTGCGGATATCCAATTTTTATCAAATAACTCATTCATCTACTTTTGGGAGAGCTTTCACATGGTGAAGTTCCAGACCCGTAGCTAATTACTCACCTACTCAAAATGAGTAAATGTGAATTATCCCTAAAAGTATTGGGGATATCCAATTTTTCTCAAATAACTCATTCACCTTAACTTTGGGTGAGCTTTCACTTGGTGAAGTTTCAGACCTGTACCTAATTATTCACCTACTCAAAATGAGTAAATCCGAATTATCTCTAAAAGTATTGCGGATACCCAATTTTTATCTAATAACTCATTCACCTACTTTTTGAAGAGCTTTCACATGATGAAGTTTCAGACCCATAGCTAATTACTCACCTACTGAAAATGAGTAAATGCTAATTATCTCTAAAAGTATTGCAGATAGCCAATTTTTCTCGAATAACTCATTCACCTACTTTTGGGAGAGCTTTCACTTGGTGAAGTTTCAGACCCGTAGCTAATTATTCACCTACTCAAAATGAGTAGATGCCAATTATCTCTAAAATTATTGTGGAGACCCAATTTTTATCAAATAACTCATTCATCTATTTTTGAGAGAGCTTTCGCATGGTGAAGTTTCAGACCCATAGATAATTACTCACCTACTCAAAATGAGTAAATGCGAATTATCTCTTTAAAATTATTGCAGATAGCCAATTTTTCTCAAATAACTCATTCACCTACTTTTGGAAGAGCTTTCACATGGTGAAGTTTCAGACCCATAGCTAATTACTCACCTACTGAAAATGAGTACATGTGAATTATCTCTAAAAGTATTGCAGATACCCAATTTTTTTCGAATAACTCATTCACCTACTTTGTGGAGAGCTTTCACTTGGTGAAGTTTCAGACCTGTACCTAATTATTCACCTACTCAAAATGAGTAAATGCTAATTATCTCTAAAAGTATTGCGGATACCCAATTTTTATCTAATAACTCATTCACCTACTTTTGGAAGAGCTTTCACGTGGTGAAGTTTCAGACTCGTAGCTAATTATTCACCTACTCAAAATGAGTAAATGCGAATTATCTCTTAAAAGTATTGCACATAGCCAATTTTTCTCAAATAACTCATTCACCTACTTTTGGGAGAGCTTTCACTTGGTGAAGTTTCGGACCCGTAGCTAATTATATATGCTGCGTTTAGTGAAAATGTGAAAAATCACAAATATCTCACAAACCATAAGAGATAGAGCAATTTACAGCGAATTTTTGAGCCACAGGGTAGTACAACGGTATAAGTGAGTAATGGCTATTTTCTCATTTGTAGCAAAATAACAACATAAGTAAATGTCAAATATCTTCAAAAGTATTAAAGTTAGGGAAATATTTTCAAATATGTTATTCATCTAGTTTTTGATAACCTATCACATAGTAAAGTTTGAGACCTGTTGCACATTGGATAGCCGAGTAATATGTTGTTCAACTACTTTCTCCACAGCTACAACATGGTCAGTAGTTTGGAAGTGTATCTCCATAGCTAAGTGAGTAATAGATCTTGTCCAAGCTATATCTCGGAAACTGCAACGTCATGGTCTGACCTTGATTTGACCCTTGACCTGGCCGTAGTGACCTTGACCTATAAAATCTTGTCTGGGCTATTTAATGCTCGGCGGGAGATACACACCGCGGCAGTGGTCATTTTGCCCTATAATTTGGAAGTGGTAATTCTGATCAGTTTCAAACTGCACTAGGTATAACATTCATATGTAATCCTGGTCTGTGAAAAATTTAGAGGCTGTAGGTTTACCGATAAGGGGTCGACTTAAGGTCTCAAAAGTGCCCACAGAGACCCAATTTATGCACTTTTTGCCACTTTCAAGCACTGTAGCTTTCAAACTATGTCTCTCATCTAAGTTAAATATTATCTGGGAATATATCGATATGTTTTCTTACATGTGCCCCAAAATTTAGGCCTTTAATAGACATTTAACCTGTGTATGAGGACCATAAACACCCACCCGAGTGACCCTTATAAGACATTTTTCACATATTTTGCCCTGTAACTTGGAAATGGTAAGTCTGAGAAGTTTCAATCTGTATTACATATACATTCTATGTGTAACCTTTGATTTGAAGGTCATATTGAGGTCTCTAAAAGGCCCACAGAGACCTGATATTTTGCCTTTTTGCCACTTTTAAGCCCTGTGACTGTTAAACTATGTGACTGATAGAGCTGAAATCTCATCTGGGAATATATTATTATGTTCTTTTTACATGTACTGAAAATAAAGGCTTTAAGTAGACATTTAACTTGGGTATGAGGACCATAAACAACCCCCCAAGTGACCCTTTTTAGACATTTTTCACATATTTTGCCCTGTAACTTGGAAATGGTAAGTCTGAGAAGTATTAAGCTGTATTAGATATAAATCGTATGTGTAATCTACGAATCTGACAGATTTAAATTCTTAAACTTTAATTTGAAGGTCACATTGAGATCTCAAAAAGGCCGACAGAGACCCAATATTTGGACTTTTTGCCACTTTTAAGCCCTGTGGCTATTAAACTATGTGACTGATAGAGCTGAAAACCCATCTGGGAATATATTATTCTATTATTATGTTCTTTTTACATATGCCAAAAATTAAGGCTTTAAGTACGCATTTAACCTGTGTATGAGGACAATAAACACCCACCCCAGAGACCCGTTTAGACATTTTTCACATATTTTTCTCTGTTACTTGGAATGTTAAGTCTGAGAAGTTTCAAACTGTATTAGATATACATTCTATGTATAATCTTTGATTGTGAAAGATTTTAAGTCTGAAGCTTCAATTTGAAGGTCACATTGAGGTCTCTAAAAGGCCCACAGAGGCCCAATATTTGGACTTTTTGCCACTTTTAGGCCCTGTGACTGTTAAACTATGTAACTAATAGAGCTAAAATCTCAACTAGGAATACATTATTATGTTCTTTGTACATGTGCTAAAAATCAAGGCCTTTAGTCGACATTTAACCTGTGTATGAGGACCATAGACACTCACCCAAGTGACCTTTTTTGACATTTTTTTTCTGTATTTTGCCCTATAATTTGGAAATGCTAAGTGTGACAAGTCTCAAACTGTATTATATATAATTTTTGTTTGTTATCTATGTCTCCAAAAAGTTTCAGATCTGTAGTTAATTGCTAAGGTCATTTTAACGATTCTAAAATGCCCACAGAGACCCAATTTATGATTATTGTGCCACTTTAAAGCCCTGTAACTGTCGAACTATGTGGCTCATAGAGCTGAAATCTTTGAATTTTTCAAAGGAAGTGCCTGTTTATTTAAATTTTGAATATTAATGATGTTATAATCGGCTATCTTAGGCTTTTAAGAACTTATTTTTGTGTTTTTATCCCTCTCTGCTTGCTGAGTTTATAACTTTTTAAAATGAAACTGGTTAATACATATTAAAGTAGGCAAAATGGACATTATTATTAATGAAATTAGACTTATGTAGTAAAAAGATGGGATTTTTAACCATTAACTAGCCCAGTATTATTCAACTTGCCTCAGTTAATTTTGACACAGCTCCTGCAGTTATGAACCTATTTCAGTTGGTAATCACACATTTATAATTCTCAAGTCTGAATTATTATTATAACTCTGTTCTTGTGGTTAATAATTTATGTTTAAATCTGGAGGTATAATTTTCCTGTTGGACATTTCTTATTTATATATTTGATTTTTTTATTGGTCATAAGATTATCTGAGCTTATTGCGGCAACTTTATAAAATAGATAGCCTGGACCATTGATGATTTCTGACTATTTTATTACCCCTTTTATATATACCAGAGTGTTTGTTATCTCATACCATTTATGCAGTATCAATCCACCCCTTTGTCATATTAGGTAATGTAGTCCCCCCCCCCCCACCCCCCACCCCCCCACCCCCACCCCCATCGGGCTACCTCCAGCTATTGAGTGACACTAAATAAACAAAGGTATTGATGATATCAAATGAGAAACAAAGAACCAGGCTGTCAGTGGGGTTGCAGATCTCCTGTAATAGTGTTAGATGTCCAGTAATAGTGTTAGATGTTTAATTAAATGTTCATCATACATCAATCAGATTTATACCATATCTTCTTTTCTTTTTTACTCTACACAGATATACGAAGAAAGCACTCATCCTCTTTGTTTAAGCAGTATGATGGTATAAAAAGGGCATATGTAAAAGGGCATATGTAGCATTATATAAACTAAAACTTCATTTTGTTTGCAAGGAACTGAGAAGTGATATTGTCAGATTTTACTGTTTCTTCTTATTATAAATGAAACTGTGAAGCCAGCTTTAATTTACTGTGTAAAAGGCTTGGAAGGATACATGTCAAATTATGAAGAAAAAAAAATCTAATTTCATATTTGTTTTATAATATTTCATCTATCTACTAATATGTCAAAACATAGAAACAGATAAACTTGTGTGTGGATCTTTGCCCACAAGGACTCTTGCCCACGGGACCTTTGCCCACAAAGAACTTTGCCCACCATTTTTTACAGGGGAGGAACTTGCATAAAATAATGATATGAAATAATATCCACATAATTAGCTTTTTAATGTTTTTTTGAAGTATAAGTGTACAGTATCTACCATATTAAAGGTCAGCTTCTTATTATGTGATTGAATTATAAGTATGTAATGTTACAATGTGATAATGTTCTCAATGACTGTTGGACTTTCTTGAAACCTTTTTTGTATACATGCATTCTTCATTGCAAAGGATTTGGCCACCTCTGGTATTTTTATTGTTTCCATTTTGCAGTACTATGTAAACAGTAATCTATCAACAGTGAATTGAATGCTAATGAAATCAACTTTCATACTTTATATAGTGCAACTTTAGTTCAGTTAATGTTTATCTCTTTCAACACTATGTATCCTGAGTAGTTATCTAAATGGAGTATTGATTGATTGATTAATTAATTGATTGATTGATAAAAAATGAAAATGTCTATGTGGTTAGAAAAATTTCTATTGTGGGTGAACATCCTACCCTGTCAGATTGTTGTGGGCAAAGTTACTTGTGGGCAAAGTGCCTGTGGATAGAGTTTGCATTGGGCAAAGTTTTTGTGGGCTAAGTTCCTGGATTCACATCTGTCGTCTGGGGATATCGTTTTGCTTGCAAAATAAAAATATTGTGGATTGAATTACTCAAGTTCTTATATAAGTGGTTGATTATATTTTCCCTCAAGATTATATCACACAGAAGGGGTCCCATGGAAAATACCCAGTCAAAGCATGTTGCGTCAGTGATGACCTGTCTGGGGATATGTTGGTGCCGAGTTGGCCCAATCTAGTTTTTACCACTTTTAAGCCCTTCAACTGTCATACTATGCAACTGATACAGCTGAAATTTCATCTGGGAATATATTAATATGTTCTTTTTTTCATGTGCCAAAACCAAGGCTTTTAGTAGACATTTAACATGGAGGACTTTTTTCCAAATTGACCAAAAAAAATGAAAAAATGGTTTGACCATGAAAAAAAAATGAAAAAAAGTTTATAAAAATTGTGAATCACACACAATGGGTGCTACAAAAATACCCAGTGAATGCCTGTGGTTTGAGAGATGGCCTGTCTGGGGATATGTTGGCTTCAAGTTGGTGCAGTCTAGTTCAAAATGAATACTATGTCTTGACACCAGCCAGTTTTCACTTTAATGTTGTCACAATTAAGTGATTTGTGAGTATTTTATTATTTCTCTATATATTATAATCACCATTGTTATGTCTCCTTTCAGTGAATTAATTTACCCAGTTAAAGATAATTAATGTATAGATAACCCTACCTGTACTAAATTATACTTTACTAAAGTATATCGGCATCATTGTAAATTTAGGAAAAAATGCCACTCCAAACAATCCCTTCTGAATATTCTGCAATTTACAAAACTACCTTAACAGAAAAACATCACTAATGTTTAAACTCATAATTTCCTTTTCACCACAAATAAGATTTTCTGACCCTCTAGGCTGACTTGTTTGTTATTTCTGTAGGGGTATATATTTAGATCTATAGAATACAAATATGCAAGATGCATGCTTTCTAGGTCGGAGTGTTCATCAAGTATTCTTTGTAGCAAGTAAATTTTACAGCTATAATTTCTCTTCTGCCAATCTGTAGCCTTTGTTAGGTTAACTTAGTAAAATATACTACCTTACAAAACACAATAAAGCTCACATTCTGTCAAATATCACAACTACTACAGGTTTTAATCACCCATGTCTCCGTCAGGGCTGCTTCATTTTTGTTAGCAAAAACCTTTTTCTCGTTTTCATGGCTGTGACAATTGATGTTATGGAACAAAGATATGCATTTGTCTTTGTTTATCTACTGAAGTAAAAATATGTTTTCTTCTTATTGTTACATGTATTACTTGAACAGTAAATTTTGCATTTGCAGCTGAAGTTTTCCGTGAAAATATTGGACCTGATTTTCGGGATGATGAAAGTTTCTTCTCAGTATTTGCCATATTCTTTCCAGCTGCTACTGGGATACTAGCTGGAGCAAACATATCAGGTGATCTTACGGTATGTTTTATGCATTTACCTTTATAATTATATTTCTCTTGTTATTTTATTCTGCTTCAACAGCTTACCCCTTGGAACTAAATGAGGCACTCCTCCCGAATGCCAAATCATTTAAAGAATCAAAGTTTTAGTAGTTACTTGACCTGGGCATGCTAGTTGTCACTTCCTTTGGCCATCAAATTTATTGCAAGTGAGGATTTGTGGGAAAATAAATGGTTAAATTAGAGATGTCATTCATATCTAAGTAATTTCGACCAAAGCATTAAATATATTGTTTATTATGTTAATGCACCTTACCTAGTTCACAATTAGCTATATTCCTGGCACCGGCTGGTCTCACCAAACATCAAAAACAGACGTACTGTGTCTCTGGCATTTGCCAGGTGGTGTGCACTACTACCTTTGTGGCTTAGAGAATGAGATGTCACAGCATATTTTCCGTTTGGCACAAGTTTTTTTCTGCCATTTTACAAAGGAAAACAAGTATATAATTAGATCAGATGTAGAAGCACATTTTGTCTTTAGTTTGTCAGCTTTTCGGATCATGTAGATTTTTTAAGTGAACTATAACCCCATGATCATGAGGGTTTTTGGTTGAGAAAGGCAGGGAGATAGACCAACATCATAGTTAGGAATGGGAATGGGAAATTCACCCATTAATGTCAGCAAAGATGAAAATCTCACTGGTGTCCTGAATAGTTTCCACAGAGACAGACCCAAAGGACGGAGGGGAATCCCCTCCTGGAACCTCTCCCTGGTGTTGCACCAGCTGACAAAGGCTCCTTTTAAACCAATAAAATAGGCCTCTTTAAAGCATTTCACCTTCAAGGCTGTTTTCCTCTTGGCCCTAGGGTCGGGCAAATGCAGAAGTGAGATACATGCTTGGCAAAACAAGAGCATCAGACACTAGTCAGACTGGTCCAAGATGTCCCTGTATCCATCTCCCAGCTTTCTTTCCAAGAATCAGCTGGCCAAAGAGGGTCCAAACAGTGTGGCCCCAATGGTTATACCAGCCCTGGCCCCAACTTTGGATAAGTCCCCCAAGTCTGACAGGTCCCTATGTCTGGTCAGAGCACTGCGTTACTATTTGGACAGGACCTCAGGCAGAACAAGGAGCTAGTCTTTGTCTCCTTTAAGAAAGGTTTTGACAAGGACATCTCACCTGCCACTATCTCCTTATGGATCAAACAGACTGTGATCCTATGTTATGAGCTCTCTGATCAGGAGGCCCTCATCTTGCATCAGGTTAAAGCCCATGATGTTAGAGCCTTTGCTGCTTCTAAGGCCTTCTAGTCTGGAGTCTCCTTAGAGCAAATCTTGTCAGCCTGCCACTGGAAGTCACATAACACCTTCACACAGTTCTACCTGAAGGATGTGGCTTGGATTGGCTCAGAGCTGTTCCACTTGGGCCCAGTACTGGCTGCTCAGAATATCCAAAAATAGCCCTTATATTGAGGAGCTTTGTATATATGTACACAGCGTAAGTAGTTCTTACATGTACATTACATGCTACTTTTTCCATGGCTACAACATGTTGAGTAACTTGGGTGTCTATCCCAATAGCTAAGTGAGTAATAGCTTCTTTCTGACTTTTCAGTACCTTCCATTATGAGTAAAATCACTTGTACCTTTTAAATTATTGCATATAGAGAATTTTGTATAAATATGGTAAAATTGCAGACCTGTAGCTCATTGCATAGCTGAGTCACAGCTACCTTAAGGTTCCCACTGTTGAGTAAATCTGCAGTAACTTGAAAACTATTGCATTTTGAGTATTTTGTTTAAATATGTTATTCACTTAATTTTTGGTCAGCTATAACATAGTAAAATTTCAGACCTGTAGCGCATTATATAGCTGAACAATAGCTATTTTCAGGTTCTCACTGTTAAGTTATCAGTTGTTACTGGAAAACTATTCCATTTACAAGATTTTGTTTTAATAAGTTATTCACCCACTTTTGGGTCAGCTGTAATATGGTAAAATTGCAGACGTATATCTCACTGCATAGCTGAGCAATATCTACTTTCAGAGTATCAATGTTGAGTAAATCAGTTGTAACTTCAAAACTATTGCTTTTAGACAATTTTGGTTAAATATGTTATTCATCTACTTTTGAATCAGCTGTAACATAGCAAAATTGCAGACCTGTAGCTCATTGCATAGCTGGACAATAGCTACTTTCAGGTTCTCACTGATGAGTAAATCAGTTGTAACTTAAAAATATTGCATTTGCAGTATTTTGTTTAAATATATTGTTCACCTACTTTTAGGTCAGCTATAACATAGTAAAATTGCAGACCTGTAGATCATTGCATATGTGGGTAAAAGCTACTTTCAGAGTTTCGCTGTTGAGTAAATCAGTTGTAGCTCAAAAACTATTGCTTTTAGAGAATATTGTTTAAATGTGTTAATCACCTACTTATGGATCACCTGTAACTTAGTGAAATTGCAGATCTGTATCTCATTGTATAGCTGAGCAATAGCTACTTTCAGGTTCTCACTGTTGAGTTAATCAGTTGTAACTTGAAAACTATTGCATTTACAGTATTTTGTTTATTTAAATATGTTGTTCACCTACTTATGGGTCAGCTATAACATAGTAAAATTACAGACATGTAGCTCATTGTAAAGCAGAGCAACAGCTACTTTGAGGTTCTCACTGTTGAGTTAATCAGTTGTAACTTGAAAACTATTGCATTTACAGTATTTTGTTTATTTAAATATGTTGTTCACCTACTTATGGGTCAGCTATAACATAGTAAAATTACAGACATGTAGCTCATTGTAAAGCAGAGCAACAGCTACTTTGAGGTTCTCACTGTTGAGTAAAAACTGTTGAATTTAGAGAATTTAGTTTAAATACATTATTCACCTACTTATGGGTCAGCTATGACATAGTGAAATTGTAGACTGGTAGTTCATGGCATAGATGAGCAATAGCTACTTTAAGGTTCTCACTGTTGAGTAAATCAGTGTTAACTATTGCAGCTAGAGTATTTTCTTTAAATGTGATATTCACCTACTTTCATGTGAGCTAGACCATAGTAAAATTGCAGCCCTTTAACTCACTGCATAGCTGAGCAATAGCTACTTTGACATTCTCACTGTTGAGTAAATCAGTTGTAACTCGAAAACTAGAAAATTTTATTTACATATGTTATTCACCCACTTATGGGTCAGCTGTAGGATAATGAAATTGTAGCCCTGTAGCTCATGGCATAGCTGAGCAATAGCTACTTTGACATTCTTATTGTTGAGTAAATCAGTGGTAACTTCAGAAATATAGCATTCAGAGTATTTTCTTTAAATATGTTATTCACCTACTTTTCAGTCACCTATAACATAGTGAAATTGCAGACCTGTAAATCATTGCTTAGCAGAGCAATAGCTACATTCAGGTTTTCATTGTTGAGTAAATTAGTTGAAATTTGATAACTATTGCATTTACAGTATTATGGGGTGGACATATTATTTTTGCTTTTTCCGCCGTCCGGACGCTTGGTTTCCGCTCATTTGAAGGAAAAGTATTTATCCTATCTTTACCAAATTTGATATGGGTGTTTATTGGGTTACTAGCTTGCATGGGATAGCTCTATAGCTAACCGAGTAATAGCTACTTAGCTACTTTTGTGTACTTCTTTTGTTTCCGGGCATTTTAAGGAAAAATATTTGACATATCTTTACCAAATTTGGTATGAGCAATAGTTAGGTCGATAGCTTGCTTGGGATTGCTTTTAGTGATAATAGCTATATAACTGACTGAGTAATAGCTACTTGGCTACTTTGCCAAAAATGGAAAAACACAAATTTGCTTCTATCTCCTTAACCGTGCGAGACAGAGCGATTTTGTCAAAATTTTCGACCCACAGGGTATCTGAGCAATGTACTCTTGGCAATTTTCAAAAAATTTTCATCTCACCAAAAATGGCGGCCATTTTGAATTTTCGCCAAAACTGGAAAAACACAAATTTGCTTCTATCTCCTTAACTGTGCGAGATAGAGCGATTTTGTCAAAATTTTCGACCCACAGGGTATCTAAGAAATGTACTATTGGCAATTTTTAAAAAAATTTCCTCTCCCCAAAAATGGCGGCCATTTTGAATTTTCGAATTTTTGCCCAAAATTGAAAAACAGAAATTTGCTTCTATCTCCTTAACCGTGCGAAATAGAGCGATTTCATCAAAATTTTCGACCCACAGGGTATCTGAGCAGTGTACTCTTGGCAATTTTCAAAAAATTTTCATCTTCCCACATATGGCGGCCATTTTGAATTTTCGAATTTTTGTCAAAAATGGAAAAATACAAATTTGTTTATCTCCTTAACCGTGCAAGATAGAGCGGTTTCGTCGAAATTTTCAACCCAACCAATGCAAAAAGGCATGAAGCTGAAATAATTTACATGTATACTAATAAATATTTAAGCATCATTGCTATATTTTACAGATGAAACAGGGTCTTGTAAGATTACTGTACAATTTTTGCAAAAGGTTCATGGGGTGGACATTACACATGATAATGTGTGTTCTTCTATGCTATCCTGTTTCTATTCATATGTCGCAGCTACTATCAACAGGGCGTCCTATTTCTAGTTTTCTTTAAATTTGTTATTCACCCACTTTTTGGAGAGCTATAACTTAATAGAGTTGCAGACCTGTAGGTCATTACATAGCTGAGCACACCTTTTGTGTCCTTTTCTTGTTTCACTTCTTCTCTGAAGCTCAAAACACAGCTGACACAGAGCCAGTTCACTGGGAGTTCAATTGTTTATCTTTTTTGGGGTCAGCTGTAACATAGTAAAATTGTATCCCTGTACCTTCTTGCATAGCTGAGCAGTAGCTATTTTGAGATACATCCTTTTCTACCTCACTTGCAAGAGAAAATATCTTACAGATAGTCATGCTGGGGAATCTAATTGATGGTGCTGAAATTAATATTGATGTAGGAAGAGAGAAATTGTTTATACTTTATGACCTAGAATGGCAGGATTCTATGGACACTAAACCGAAATTGAGAAAGTATGTGAAATTCAAATGTCACATTTCTACTGAAAATTATGTTTCACAAAATATTAATAAATGTGAAAGATCACTTTTGGCCAAATTAAGGTCTGGCACATTGCCACTGCCAGTAGAAACAGGAAGATTCAAAAGCAAACAATTGTCTCAAAGGTTATGTAAATTGTGTAATAGTAATGTAATTGAAGGCAAAGAGCACTTTATTGTTACTTGTCCATTTTATAAGACTCAAAGAATATCTCCTTTGAGTTATATCTCCAGTTATGTTTCTAAGTATTTTGATAGTTTCAATCCTGAAGGCCAGTGTATAAAATTGAAGACTTAAACAGCAAAAAATTAAGGGTATTTGTCAGATATATAACCTCAATTTGGGATTGTCGAAAATCCCCACTATTTAAGATCTTAAGTAGAGGTATTTATCTTAAAACTACAGATAGAAACTGTCATTTTCGTGTATATTTCTAATCTTTCTACATATTGTTATGCACATACGTATTCTATTAGAAGATATCGTAGTGACCTGTAAGCCTAAATGGCTGGGTGTTACTATATTTTGTTTGAGTAAAACTGTTATATAAACTTTCTGTTTATATATAATGTAACTCTGTAAAACACACCGTCGGTAAAATAAAAATATTATCTATCTATTTCAGGAAGATTAACAAGAGAAAATAAAGATTCATAATAACTACATTAAACACGCCTGTCTGGGGGTATGCTATCATTTAAGTGGTGCAATCCAGCTTCCAGTGGTGCATTAACCAGACTCTCTATGGAAAAGGTATAATGAAAAATAACTGATAAGGCATTTTTTTGTTTTTATTATAGGATGCACAGTCTGCCATTCCAAAAGGCACATTGCTGGCTATTCTGATTTCATCAGTAACATATATAACGATGGCATTAATGGCAGGAGCCTGTACTCTGAGGGATGCTGCAGGACCTCCTACTCCTGTTACCTATTCAAACAACAGTATATCAGGTAAATGAACTCTGTAATCAAACATCCCTGTAAAGGGTGCTTATTATCTCCTGCCGGGCTTTAGCCCCGGAGGGAGATTATGAAATGATGCCTGTGTGTGCATGAGTGCGTGCGTGTGTGCGTGCGTTAGTTAGTCACGCAGATTTCTCCAAAACTACTACAGCTACAGATTTTTTGTAAATTAATTGTCCCAATGAATTTTCACGCCCTCGAAAATTTTTTGGGTTTTATAGACTTGGGCCTAAAGATAAGTGAGTAATAGCAATCTTAGCTACTTGGAGTAAAGGGCTCATAACTCAAAAACTATTGCAGTTACAACTTTTTCTTCAAATATGTTGTTCAGCTACTTTGTCCTTAGCTATAAGATGGTACATAGTTTGGGGTCCCATTGCATGCCATAAGTGAGTAATAGCTATTTTCTTATTTGTAGCAAAATAATGACATAGGTAAATGTCAAATATCTTCAAAAGTATTAAAGTTAGGGAATTCTTTTCAAATATGTTGTTCATCTACTTTTTGATAAGTTATCACATAGTAAAGTTTCAGATCTGTTGCACATTGGATAGCTGAGTAATAACTACTTTGAAATTCTACAGTTGAGTAAATCCATTGCAACTCCAAAACTAGTGCAGTTAGACTATTTTCCTAAAATATGTTGTTAAGCTACTTTGTCCTTAACTATAAGATGGCATATAGTTTGGGGTTCTATTGCATGCCATAAGTGAGTAATAGCTATTTTCTTATTTGTAGCAAAATAATGACATAAGTAAATGTCAAATATCTTCAAAAGTATTAAAGTTAGGGAATTCTTTTCAAATATGTTATTCATCTAGTTTTTGGTAAGCTATCACATAGTAAAGTTTCAGACCTGTTGCACATTGGATAGCTGAGTAATAGCTACTTTGAAATTGTGACTTGAGTAAATCCATTGTAACTCCAAAACTATTGCAGTTAGAGTATTTTCCTAAAATATGTTATTCAGCTACTTTTTCCTTAACTATAAGATGGCATACAGTTTGGGATTCTATCGCATGCCATAAGTGAGTAATAGCTATTTCCTTATTTGAAGCCAAATAACGACATGAGTAAATTTCAAATATCTTCAAAAGTATTCAAGTTAGGGAATTCTTTTCAAATATGTTATTCATCTAGTTTTTGGTAAGCTATCACATAGTAAAGTTTCAGACCTGTTGCACATTGGATAGCTGAGTAATAGCTACTTTGAAATTGTGACTTGAGTAAATCCATTGTAACTCCAAAACTATTGCAGTTAGAGTATTTTCCTAAAATATGTTATTCAGCTACTTTTTCCTTAACTATAAGATGGCATACAGTTTGGGATTCTATCGCATGCCATAAGTGAGTAATAGCTATTTCCTTATTTGAAGCCAAATAACGACATGAGTAAATTTCAAATATCTTCAAAAGTATTAAAATTAGGGAATTCTTTTCAAATATGTTATTCATCTAGGTTTTGGTAAGCTACCACATAGTAAAGTTTCAGACCTGTTGCACATTGGATAGCTGAGTAATAGCTACTTTGAAACTGTGACTGTTGAGTAAATCCGTTGTAACTCCAAAACTATTGCAGTTAGAGTATTTTCCTAAAATATGTTATTCAGCTACTTTTTCCTTAACTATAAGATGGCATATAGTTTGGGGTTCTGTTGCATGCCATAAGTGAGTAATAGGTATTTTCTTATTTGTAGCAAAATAACAACATAAGTAAATTTCAAATATCTTCAAAAGTATTCAAGTTAGGGAAATATTTTCAAATATGTTATTCATCTAGTTTTTGATGAGCTATCAGATAGTAAAGCTGCAAACCTGTTGCACACTGGACAACTGAGTAATAGCTACTTTGAAATTGTGACTGTTGAGTAAATCCATTGTAACTCAAAAACTACTGCAGTTACAGGATTTTCCTAAAATAATTTGTTCAGCTACTTTTTCCTTAACTATAAGATGGCATATCGTTTGGGGTTCCATTGCATGTCATAAGTGAGCAATAGCCATTTTCTTATTTGTAGCAAAATTATGGTGGAAATAAATGTCAAATACCTTCACAAGTACCAAAGTTAGGCAAATCTTTTCATTTGTTATTCATCTAGTTTTTCAAAAGCTTACTTTCCTGTGTCCTTTATATTTTTGTTGCTTTTGCAGATGTAGGTCAATAGCTAAGTGAGTAGATAGCTGAGCAAGAGCTACTAAAATGAGTAAATGTCTTTTATCTCTAAAAGTATTATAGGTAGGCAATTTCTTCTAAATAAGTCATTCACCTACTTTTGGGTGATCTACCACATAGTGAAGTTGCACAACTGTAGCTCTTTGGATAGCTGAGTAATAGCTACCAAAATGAGTAAATGTCTTTTATCTCTAAAAATATTACACATAGGCAATTTCTTCTAAATAAGTCATTCACCTACTTTTGTGTGATCTACCACATAGTGAAGTTGCAGAACTGTAGCTCTTTGGATAGGTGAGTAATAGCTACTAAAATGAGTAAATGTCTTTTATCTCTAAAAGTTTTAGAGATAGGCAATTTCTTCTAAATAACTCATTCACCTACTTTTGGGTCATCTACCACGTAGAGAAGTTGCAGAACTGTAGCTCTTTGGATAGCTGAGTAATAGCTACTAAAATGAGCAAATGTCTTTTATCTGTAAAAGTATTACAGGTAGGCAATTTCTTCTAAATAAGTCATTCACGTACTTTTGGGTGATCTACCACATAGTGAAGTTGCAGAACTGTAGCTCTTTGGATAGCGGAGTAATAGCTACTAAAATGAGTAAATGTCTTTTATCTCTAAAAGCATTACAGGTAGGCAATTTCTTCTAAATAAATCATTCACCTACTTTTGGGTGATCTACCACATAGTGAAGTTGCAGAACTGTAGCTCTTTGGATAGCTGAGTAATGGCTACTAAAATGAGTAAATGTCTTTTATCTCTAAAAGTATTACAGGTAGGAAATTTCTTCTAAATAAGTCATTCACGTACTTTTGGGTGATCTACCACATAGTGAAGTTGCAGAACTGTAGCTCTTTAGATAGCTGAGTAATAGCTACTAAAATGAGTCAATGTCTTTTAACTCTAATAGTATCACAGGTAGGCAATTTCTTCTAAATAAGTCATTCACCTACTTTTGGGTGATCTACCACATAGTGAAGTTGCAGAACTGTAGCTCTTTGGATAGCTGAGTAATAGCTACTAAAATGAGTAAATGTCTTTTATTTCTAAAAGTATTACAGGTAGGCAATTTCTTCTAAATAAGTCATTCACGTACTTTTGGGTGATCTACCACATAGTGAAGTTGCAGAACTGTAGCTCTTTGGATAGCTGAGTAATAGCTACTAAAATGAGTCAATGTCTTTTATCTGTAAAAGTATTACAGGTAGGCAATTTCTTCTAAATAAGTCATTCACGTACTTTTGGGTGATCTACCACATAGTGAAGTTGCAGAACTGTAGCTCTTTGGATAGCGGAGTAATAGCTACTAAAATGAGTAAATGTCTTTTATCTCTAAAAGCATTACAGGTAGGCAATTTCTTCTAAATAAATCATTCACCTACTTTTGGGTGATCTACCACATAGTGAAGTTGCAGAACTGTAGCTCTTTGGATAGCTGAGTAATGGCTACTAAAATGAGTAAATGTCTTTTATCTCTAAAAGTATTACAGGTAGGAAATTTCTTCTAAATAAGTCATTCACGTACTTTTGGGTGATCTACCACATAGTGAAGTTGCAGAACTGTAGCTCTTTAGATAGCTGAGTAATAGCTACTAAAATGAGTCAATGTCTTTTAACTCTAATAGTATCACAGGTAGGCAATTTCTTCTAAATAAGTCATTCACCTACTTTTGGGTGATCTACCACATAGTGAAGTTGCAGAACTGTAGCTCTTTGGATAGCTGAGTAATAGCTACTAAAATGAGTAAATGTCTTTTATTTCTAAAAGTATTACAGGTAGGCAATTTCTTCTAAATAAGTCATTCACGTACTTTTGGGTGATCTACCTCATAGTGAAGTTGCAGAACTGTAGCTCTTTGGATAGCTGAGTAATAGCTACTAAAATGAGTCAATGTATTTTATCTGTAAAAGTATTACAGGTAGGAAATTTCTTCTAAATAAGTCGTTCACCTACTTTTGTGTGATCTACCACATAGTGAAGTTGCAGAACTGTAGCTCTTTGGATAGCTGAGTAATAGCTACTAAAATGAGCGAATGTCTTTTATCTCTAAAAGTATTACAGCTAGGCAATTTCTTCTAAATAAGTCAATTACCTACTTTTGTGTGATCTACCACATATTGAAGTTGCAGAACTGTAGTTCTTTGGATAGCTGAGTAATAGCTACTAAAATGAGCAAATGTCTTTTATCTCTAAAAGTATTACAGGTAGGCAATTTCTTCTAAATAAGTCATTCACCTATTTTTGGGTGATCTACCACATATTGAGGTTGCAGAACTGTAGCTCTTTGGATAGCTGAGTAATAGCTACTAAAATGAGTAAATGTCTTTTATCTCTAAAAGTATTACAGGTAGGCAATTTCTTCTAAATAAATCATTCACCTACTTTTGGGTGATCTACCACATAGTGAAGTTGCAGAACTGTAGCTCTTTGGATAGCTGAGTAATAGCTACTAAAATGAGTAAATGTCTTTTATCTCTAAAAGTATTACAGGTAGGCAATTTCTTCTAAATAAGTCATTCACGTACTTTTGGGTTGATCTACTGCATAATAAAGTTGCAGAACTGTAGCTCTTTGGATGGCAGAGTAATAGCTACTAAAGTGAGTACCCGGTAAATGCCTTTTGTCTTTAAAAGTATTGCAATCAAACATTAAACTTGGTGTCACTTCTACATGTGCCTCCATCTCACAAGAAAATTTATATTCCACTATCTTTAGTACATCTAATTTATATGGCGTGAGATAAATGCATGCGTCAGAATGCTTGTTCTACTTTGCTTTACAATAAATAACATTACAAAGGTATTTCAACAATGCTTGTGCAAGTTGTGCTCATTATTATTGCATTGAAATCATTCCACAGCTCACAGAGAGGATAAATAAGTAAACTGAATATAATGTATTTCATCATTTTCTGTTATTGACTACACACAGCATTTTTATGTCCGCTGACATTGTTATTAACATTGTCATTAGTCAGAATAGAACACGGTAGCATTTTCACATAGCTATGAGCATTTTAGCTACTTTGACTAAATGACTTATAACTCTGAAACTATTGCATTTAGAATATTTATTTTTATGAATAACATTGTTATTGGTCAGAATAGAGATCGACCAAATTTTGTCAAAATCGGTAGTATTTTCACATGTATGACCATTTTAGCTACTTTGGGTAAATGACTTATAACTCAGAAACTATTGCATTTAAAGTATTTATTATGGCATCACTGCTGTGAGGGTATCCATGTCCACGTGAACAACTTATCCTCCACCCAAAGTGTGAAAATTTCAACACTTTATCACAATTTTGTCATTGACCATGGCTGGAACTTCACTCTTATCTTGCGTGTATGTACGAGCCCACAAGTAGATTCCCTTGTGTGAGTATTAGGCCTGGACCTTTCTTAATTTTATTTTTATGAAATTTTGAAATAATTATTAATCCATTAAAATTGATAAAATCAAGCACTAAAACACTAAATCACTTATAACAGACAGATAGTTCAAGCTTCAGGACTTGATCCAAAAAATAAAGTAAAAGCCTGCTTTGACTGCAAGATGTTTGATGTCGCTAATTGGGTTGCTCGCCTCAACAGAGAAGGTGGTCCCAAAGTGTCATCTTCACATGAGACCCTTTCATTGGCATCTCAAGGAGCACAGGAGATATCGTCAGTTACTGGATACCCTCCTTCCTTGGTGAGAGGACATATCAGGTCACCTAGAATGGTGGCAAAATCCTGTCAATGTACTAAAAGCCTCAGACCTTCATTCCAAAGACCACAATATCCTAATCTTTACTGATGCCTCAAACGTTGGTAAGAGGAAAACTCAGTAAAAGGTCTGTGGTCAGACAGGGAAAAAAGACTACACATAAATGTTCTGGAACTGAAGGCGGTTTTTACCCCACAGCCCTTAAAGGCTGTTGGGGTATTGTTTTCACCCAAGGTGTCTAGATGGGTGTTCGGGTGGACGGCGGGAAAAAGTTTGTCTGGGCTGTATCTCAGAAACTCTAAGGTGTAGAAAGTTGATGCTTGGTAGGGACATTGGTTAGGGGACGTAGGTGTGCACCTTTATGGTGTGACCTTGATTTGACCTTTGGTCTTGTCATAGTGCCCTTGAGTTTGAAAATCTTGTCCAGGCTATATCTCGGAAACCATTAGGTGTAGGAAGTTGATGCTTGGTAGGGACATTGGTTAGGGGGTGTATTTGTGCAACGTCATGGTGTGACCTTGATTTGACCTTTGCCCTTACCATAGTAACCTTGACCTATAAAATCTTGTCCGGGCTATATCTCGAAGACCGTAAGGTATATGAAGTTGATACTGGTAGGGATATTGTATGGCCACACAATTCAAACCATAATTCAACTATGCAAACATGTATAAAGATGGCAGAGGTTTATTTGTGTTAGGTAACTTTAGTATGTTTGGACAATATTCAAAACATCCCAACCATAATTCCACTGTGCAAGATGTGTGTATATTAACAGCTTGCAGAACAAGCAGACTTGTGGGTTCTTAATCTTTTTGACCCGAAGGTATTTCTGTCGATCGTGGACTGGCATATTTTTGTTAATTTTGAACCCTGTTAGGGGGTGTGATTATTATACCGGTATGTACTTATACATAATTGTGCTATTTTCCTTTGACATCTATTCTCCAATTAATAAATTTTACAGCGTCATAATTTTAGTTTACTGATTAATGTCATCTTGCTATTGAATTGTCTTGTTTTAATAATTCATCTTTGAATACATTTTCTTTCTCTTAAACATTATTTGGACCTTTATATAACTAACACTGCTCTGAAAGTATCCCGATCTGGCATCTCTGATGTTATTTTAAAATCTTGCCTGGGCTATTTCTTGGATTCTGTAAGGTGTAGAATATTGACACTTGGTAAGGATGTTGCTAAATGGTGTAGGTGTGTATCATGTTGTGACCTTTAATTTTGACTCTGCAAAGGTTTGTTCACCTGCGATATTTGAGACATGTTTGCTGCAACTGATCATTGAATATGTCCACCCACTGGGGTGGACATATTATTTTTGCTTTTTCCGGCGTCCGTCGTCTGCTGTCCGCCGTCCGGACGCTTGGTTTCCGCTCATTTGAAGGAAAAGTATTTATCCTATCTTTACCAAATTTGGTATGGGTGTTTATTGGGATAATAGCTTGCATGGGATTGCTTTTGGTGAAGATAGCTCTATAGCTAACTGAGTAATAGCTACTTAGCTACTTTTGTGTACTTCTTTTGTTTCCGGGCATTTTAAGGAAAAATATTTGACATATCTTTACCAAATTTAGTATGAGCATTACGTAGGTCGATAGCTTGCTTGGGATTGATTTTAGTGATAATAGCTATATAACTGACTGAGTAATAGCTACTTAGCTACTTTGCCAAAAATGGAAAACACAAATTTGCTTCTATCTCCTTAACCGTGCGAGATAGAGCGAGTTCGTTGAAATTTTCGACCCACAGGGTATCTGAGCAATGTACTCTTGGCAATTTTCAAAAAAAATTTCCCCTCCCCAAAAATGGCGGCCATTTTGAATTTTCGAATTTTTGCCAAAAATGACAAAACACAAATTTCCTTCTATCTCCTTAACTGTGCAAGATAGAGCGATTTCGTCGAAATTTTCGACCCACAGGGTATCTGAGAAATGTACTCTTGGCAATTTTCAAAAATATTTCCGCTCCCCAAAAATGGCGGGCATTTTGAATTAAAAAATTTTTGCCCAAAATGGCTAAACATAAATTTGCTACTATCTCCTTAACCGTGTGAGATAGAGCGATTTTGTTGAAATTTTCGATCCACAGGGTATCTGAGAAATGTACTCTTGGCAATTTTCAAAAATTTTTCCTCTTCCCAAAAATGGCGGCCATTTTGAACTTTCGAATTTTTGCCAAAAATTGAAAAACAGAAATTTGCTTCTATCTTCTTAACCGTGCAAGATAGAGCAATTTCGTCGAAATTTTCAACCCAACCAATGCAAAAAGGCATGAAGCTGAAATAATTTACATGTATACTAATAAATATTTTAAATATAAATGAAACAGGGTCTTGTAAGACTGCTGTACAATTTTTTCAAAAGGTTCATGGGGTGGACATTACATGATAATGTGTGTTCTTCTATGCTATCCTGTTTCTATTCATATGTCGCAGCTACTATCAACAGGGCATCCTATTTCTAGTTATATGTAGTTTTACTTAATTGTACTATTTCCATTGACTGCTCGTCTCCAGTTAATAAATTTTACAGCTTCATAATTTTTAGTACACTGTTTAATGCTGTCATCTTGCTATTGAATTGACTTGTTTTAACACTTTATCGTTATATAGCTGACACTGTTCTGATAGTATCCAAATCTTTGTACTGTTTAACTACTTCTACATCTCATGGTGTTGAAAACTATTTCCCGAGGCTGTGGGGTACAGGCATCTCCGATGCTGTTTTTCTGGCCCTAAAAGGGTTCCAGGAGTGGTGTCAGAATCAGACAGTGTTGATAGCAGCAGACATCTCAACTGTGGTAGCCTACATAAACAAATAAGGAGGAACCCAGCCAGTAGAGATGTGTGCTCTCCTGTGGAGAATCATGACCTAGTGCCATCTTTACAGAATAACCCTACGGGCCAATCACATTCCAGATTGCCTAAATGTGATAGCCGATGCACTGTCCAGGTCGAATCAGACCAGAGAATGGTCACGTCATCCACAGGTATTAAAACAGATTTGTCAAAAGTGGTTCACTCCTTATATAGACTTTTTGCCACTCGTCTGAACCACAGACACATTCCCCCTGTATGTGTCTCCAGTCCCAGACCAACATGCTTGGGACATAGAGATTCTGAACATAAACTGGTCGGATTTCATAGCTTCTGCATACCCTCGCACGGCTCTCCTTCACAGAGTGATTAAAAAAAATCCGACGGTACAATTGCCACATCATACTAATAGCCCCTAAGCTAGCCAGGGATGCCCTGGTTTTGGGACCTCAGTGAAGATCCCACTCCTACTACCGGCGTCAACAACACTTCTCAAACAGCCCAAAATCAAGTGTCTCACAAAAACCCACAGTACCTGAACCTACATGCCTGGTCTCTAGGAGTGGGCTCCTCCAGGAACAAGGCTTCTCTGTGAAAGTGACAGAGAGAATTGCTGCCCCGGAAAGGTCATCAAGGACCGTCTATAAGTCAAAGAGGACACTTTTTGAAAAATGGTGCAGAGAAAATTTGGTGGAATTCTCCACTCCCTCTGTGAAACATGTCTCAGATTTTTCATGTATCTGTACCAAGACTTAAACAGGTACCCATCAACCACTGATGGTTATAGGACTGCCATTGTTGATCCCTAAGCCCAGTGGGCCTCCATATGCCTCAAAGCTTCAACCGTAACAGGTTACTTTCCAGCTTTAACAGGGATCGTCCCAAAAGTTCCAGAAAGCTTCCAAGTGGAACCTTTCCTTTGTACTTAATGAGCTCACAAAAGCACCCTTTAAGCCTATGAAAGACACAGACCTCAAACATCTTACTTTCAAAACTGACTTCTTACTAGCTTTGGCCTCCGGCAAGCCCCGCAGCAAAATCCATGCCTGGGTTGCAAACAAAGTGTCCAATTTAGGCCAGTGGGAGGCCCTTTTCCCTTCATCAGATTTCATAGCCAAAAACCAGCTAGCAAGAGAAGATTTTCAAACTGTGTCTCCGGTGATTATTTCAGGCCACCTGATTGTAATTGTGGACAAATTGTTAAGGCACAGGCAAGTGATTCAAACAGAGTGGTGTCTCCACCAGGAGGTGTTCGACCAGATCTGGCACAGGGGGCACCAGCCCAAGATAGACCTTTTTGCCACAAGGTACAACAACAAGTGGTCCCAGTTCTGGACCAGAGGGCTTGGGCCATGGATGCCCTCAGTCTGTCCTGGGATGAACTGGATTGTTATGCCTTCCCAACTTTATCTCTTCTGGGCAAGGTGATCAGGAAACTACAGTGGCACAAAAAAAAAGATAATCTTGTTAGCCCTAAGTGTGCTGAACATGTCATGGTTCTGGGACCTAGTCCAAAGAGTTTGGAGGGGTAGACTTATATTTTTGAGTCCGAAAGGATAAATGGTTGTTTTACTGTAAAAAAGTGTGAGAAATTCAAATATGCAAGACTTACAAATGTAAACGTCAAACTTCCCTTTGAAAAATTACTTGAAAGTTGGGTACCGTCCGATTTTCACACAAATTCTAACCCCAAAAGTCGTTTTTGCAAAAACAAGTCTGCAGGTCATAAAAATTATATCTTTTATTGCACTACAATAGCTTACCATGTGGGACTGAATGCTAACTCGGGAGCCCACAGGACTCCAGCCAACGACCAAGAAAAATGGATGTCTGGATTTGGCCGAGTCCGTGGTTTAGTATGTACCGTAGCAGTGTCGTTTGGTAATTCGTCCTTCTTCTCTCGTTGGCTGCCATCTTAAAAAATGTTTGAAATAAATTCACAATATTTTACTGTTTTCTCAAGATATACTGGTCGTCTGATACTGAAACTACATCAATTTCTTTATTTATATATATAGAATCGTATTTTTGTGACAAATCACAGAACAAATAAGTATATCTAACATATTTTACAATTTAATCCACTTCCGGGTCAAGTCGTGAAGAAAGAGTTGAACATTTGACTCGTAGATGTAGCTTTTATACAGGATCAGTACCTGTCGAAATAAAATAAAATAAAATATTTTGAAGATTTATTCCCTATCTGCTACATTATTGGACCATTTAAAGGGTTAAAATTTCAAATAAAGCACAAATTCGAGTGTTTGATGTCGGAGTTTTCTTTTTCCGAAACTTTCGATTAATCTTCGTTTTGAAGAAAACATTAGACGTCCAACTCGTGTATGTAGCTTATATGCAGGGCCTGTACCTGAAATAAAATAAAATAAATAATATAACCCCTGTCTGCTACATGATTGGTCCACTTATAGGGTTTAAATATGTAATAAAGCACAAATTCGAGTCTTTGTTCTCAACGTCTTCTTCTGCACACAGGTGCTTGCCTTTCTAGGGTCACCAACTCTGGTTGGGTGACGTTGGTTAGGCAATAGCAAGTCTTTGTCCTTGTGCAGTTTTATAAGTTATTTTAATCAAAATATCTAGAATATTGTATGTACAATTCTTGGTGAGAAGACGTATATTTTATTATGTTATTTAATACACTCTTTCATTTCAGGAAGTGTCACTCTTTAGCATTGTCCTCCTATTTGCTTTACGGGGTTTCCCTTTTAACTTATTCTCTGCATTAGTTCAGAGTTTCGAACCCTAATCCTTGCAAAGTCAATCTTTGACTTTGGAAGGCAGGTGGACCAGATCTCCCTTCCAATATGATGCCTGGTTTAATTTCTGATCGCATCCGATCACTCGGATGGTCGGATCCACAATCCGACCATGGCTCCAAGCACTCAAATCCTGAATCCAATCACTCGGATGGTCAGATCCAACTTGGAACCTTACTTGCATATCACCCAGAGTGTTCAGTCTGACCATGGCTCCAAACACGCGGATCCTGAATCCAATCACTCGGAAGGTTGGATCCAACTTGGAACCTTACTTGCATATCACCCAGAGTGTTCAGCCTGACCATGGCTCCAAGCACTTGGGTCCTCCAAGCACTCGGATCCTGAATCCAATCACTCGGATGGTCGGATCCAACTTGCAACTTTACTTGCATATTACCCAGAGTGTTCAGTCTGACCATGGCTCCAAGCACTCGGATCCTGAATCCAATCACTCAGATGGTCGGACCCAATCCGACTACTCAGATCCTCCATCCGACCACACGGAACGACCTCAAGGGGTGCGTTCCTTTAAAGCCTCAACAGGCTCCTGCTGAACATGACCAGCAACAGGGAGGTAGATATGTCTGACCTCTCTTCATAGCATACAAAAGTAGACCTTCGGCATGTTCTTCTTTTTCCTGACCCAGGAAAACTTTGCCTAGGTCCTCGTCTACCATGCTGTTCCTGGGTGACAAAAGGCCAGCAGCAGCTCAGGCCAAGAGGCCCTTTAGCTATGCTCCCTCAAGTTCATACCTCAAAGATATCTTTGAGAAATTTGAATAGGACTCCCTGGCCTCTAATTTACCTGAGTATAAATTTATAAACCCCCACTTCAACAGCAAATTATTACAAGGTGAGACAACCTTGTTTTTTGAGGACAATCTTCAGGAGCTCAATATAGATTTTACCAAGATCTGCATCTCTACTAAACCCTCTGGAGCCCATATGGGCAAGTTCTACAAGTTCTGAAGTACTTCCTCCTGTAACACACTATTAATGCCGCTCTTAGAGGGTTAAAAGCCAGATTCAGAAGGGTGCCTAATCCTTATCCTGCCTAAACAATCTGTAGCCCATATCCTCCAGAGGGAATTGTATACAATGGACAAACTCTGGCCTGCTAGGACTCGGGCCCAACATGGGGATTCTAGATATCAAGAACTTGGGAATTCACCCTTTTTTGGCCTTCTCCTCTGTTCAAGTCACAATTAGTCAAGGATGGAGAAGGCTCTATTAAAATTCCCCTTTCGTGTTCCCCACCACAATAGAAAGAGGCTCCTACAGGAAACGCTCCTATGGGGGCAAATTCCTCTCAAGCAGTAACCAGTCGTTTTCCTCAGGTAGGGGGAAATCAAACTTAAGAGGCTTCAGGGGTCGCTTTCGACCCCATTCAAGGGACGAGGGTGTGGAAACCCCTCCCTCGATGACTCCTTTCAAGCCTCCCTCAGTCCACCAGTAGGAGGTTGCCTCCATTCTTTCAGAGTAAATCAGTTATAATTGGAAAACTATTGCATTTACAGAAATTTGTGCAAATATGTTATTCAGCTACTTTTGGGTCAACTATAACATAGTGAAATTATAGACCTATAGTTCATGGCACAACTGAGAAATAGCTATTCTCAGGTACTGACTGTTGAGTAAATCACTTATAACTTGAAAAATATTGCATTTGGAGTATTTTGTTAAAATATATTGTTCACCTACTTTTGGGTCAGCTATAACATAGTGAAATTACAGACCTATAGCTCATGGCATAGCGGAGCAATAGCTATTTTCAGGTTCTCACTATTGAGTAAATCAGTTGTAGCTTGAAAACTATTGCATTTACAGTAGTTTGCTTAAATATGTTGTTCACCTACTTTTGGGTTAGCTATAACATAGTAAAATTTCAGACATGTAGCTCATTGCATAGCTGAGTAATAGTTCCTTTGAGGTTCTCACTGTTGAGTAAATCAGTTGTAACTTGAAAACTATTACATTTAGAGTAATTTGTTAAATATGTTATTCACAGAATTTTTGGTCAGCTATAACATAGTGAAATTGCAGACCTCTATGTCATGGCATAGCTGAGCAATAGCTACTTTCAGGTTCTCACTGTTGAGTAAATCATTGTATCCAGTGGATAGCCGCAGTGTGTAGAGAGAGATTTCACCATTACTGCTCTGATGAAAAAAAATATTATAGCTAGCTTTCTTAAGTTTGCAGTATATATTAATAACCATAAAATGTTGTCTGGGAATATTTTTGGCCTCATTTTGAGAAACAAGATGGCCGCCACAGGTGTTTTTTGTCAGTCATGAAAAGTGCTTATATCTCCCTTATTATTGATCCTAGAGGTTTGGGATGATAAACCAACCTGTAGGAAATCATGGGGTGGGAATCTTTTGGTGTGGTCAGATTTGACCTTCAATGACCCCTCCTTCAAGGTCAAACAAGGATAGCCAAACGTAAAAGTGCTTATAACTCGCTTATTATTGGTCCCAGAGGTTTGGGATGGTAAACAGACAGGAAATCATGGGCTGTGAATCTGTTGATATGGTCCGATTTGACCTTGGAACCCTCCTTCAAGGTCAAATGAGGATAGCGAAAATTGAAAGTGCCTACAACTCGCTTATTATTGGTGACAGAGATTTGGGATGGTAAACCATCCCGTAGGAAATCATTGGCTCGGAATCTTTTGGTATGGTCAGATTTGACCTTTGGACCCCTCCTTCAAGGTCAAATGAGGACAGCCAAGCTTAAAAGTGCTTATAACTCATTTATAATTGGTCCTAGAGGTTTGGAATGGTAAACCATAAGAAATCATGGGCTGGGAATATATTTGTGTGGTTAGATTTGACCTTGGACCCCTTCTTCAAGGTCGAACGAGGATATTGCATTTGTAGTATTTCTTTAAATATGTTTTGACCTATTTTTTACACTTAAACAATTACCTTGTTATTTTCCTTCATAATACCATTTACAGGGCACAACTTTTTTATCCTTTTCTTCTGTCAGCTTCGGAATTTCTTTTGAACTTGCTGTTCAGTTACCATTTACTGTATTTCTGTACAGCCCTTTTCCTGATAATTATTCTGTCCTCTAATCACCTTCACAAATCAAAAACACTCAGTCAGCTGACACAGTGCCCGTTCACGGGCACTCTCCTCTTGTTTTATGAATTTTTTTAATAATTTTTAATGCATTAAAATTAATGAAATCATGCACTAAATCATTTATAACTTGAAAAGTATTGCATTTAGAGCATTTTGTTAAAATATGTTATTCAGCTACTTTTTCCATAGCTACAACGTGGTGAGTAACTTGGGTGTCTATCTCAATAGCTAAGTGAGTAATAGCTACTTTTGGACTTTTCAGTAACTTCCATCATGAATAAAATCACTTGTAGCTTGAAAAGTATTGCATTTAGAGAATTTTGTGTAAATATGTTGTTCAGGTACTTTCGGGTCAGCTATAACATAATAAAATTTCAGACCTGTAGCTCATGGGATAGCTGAGTAATAGCTACTTTTAGGTTATCACTGTTGAGTAAATCACTTATAACTTTAAAGTATTGCATTTAGATTATTTAGTTTCAGTATGTTATTCACCTATTTTGGGGTCAGCTATAACATAGTAAAATTCCAGACCTGTGGCTCATTGCATAGCCGAGTAATAGCTACTTTGAGGTTCTTACTCAACACTAAATCATTTATAACTTGAAAAGTATTGCATTTAGAGCATTTTGTTAAAATATGTTATTCAGCTACTTTTTCCATAGCTACAACATGGTGAGTAACTTGGGTGCCTATCTCAATAGCTAAGTGAGTAATAGCTACTTTTGCGCTTTTCAGTAACTTCCATCATGAGTAAAATCACTTGTAACTTGAAAAGTATTGCATTTAGAGAATTTTGTGTAAATATGTTATTCAGCTACTTTTGGGTCAGCTATAACATAGTAAAATTTCCGACCTGTAGCTCATGGGATAGCTGAGTAATAGCTACTTTTAGGATATCTCTGTTGATTAAATCACTTATAACTTGAAAAGTATTGCATTTAGAGTATTTAGTTTCAATGTGTTATTCACCTATTTTGGGGTCAGCTATAACATAGTAAAATTCCAGACCTGTGGCTCATTGCATAGCTGAGTAATAGCTACTTTGAGGTTCTTACTCAACACTAAATCATTTATAACTTGAAAAGTATTGCATTTAGAGCATTTTGTGTAAATATGTTATTCAGCTACTTTTGGGTCAGCTATAACATAGTAAAATTTCAGACCTGTAGCTCATGGGATAGCTGAGTAAGAGCTACTCTTAGGTTATCACTGTTGAGTAAATCATATATAACTTGAAAAGTATTGCATTTAGAGTATTTAGTTTCCGTATGTTATTCACCTATTTTGGGGTCAGCTACAACATAATAAAATTCCAGACCTGTGGCTCATTGCATAGCTGAGTAATAGCTACTTTGAGGTTCTTACTCAACACTAAGTCATGTATAACTTGAAAAGTATTGCATTTAGAGCATTTTGTGCAAATATGTTATTCAGCTACTTTTGGGTCAGCTATAACATAGTAAAATTTCAGACCTGTAGCTCATGGGATAGCTGAGTAATAGCTACTTTTAGGTTATCACTGTTGAGTAAATCACTTATAACTTGAAAAGTATTGCATTTAGAGTATTTTGTTTCAATATGTTATTCACCTATTTTGGGGTCAGCTATAACATAGTAAAATTCCAGACCTGTGGCTCATTGCATAGCCGAGTAATAGCTACTTTGAGGTTCTTACTCAACACTAAGTCATTTAGAACTTGAAAAGTATTGCATTTAGTGTATTTTGGTAAAATATGTTATTCAGCTACTTTTTCCATAGCTACAACATGGTGAGTAACTTGAGTGTCTATCTCAATAGCTAAGTGAGTAATAGCTACTTTTGGACTTTTCAGTAACTTCCATCATGAGTAAAATCACTTGTAACTTGAAAAGTATTGCATTTAGAGAATTTTGTGTAAATATGTTATTCAGCTACTTTTGGGTCAGCTATAACATAGTAAAATTTCAGACCTGTAGCTCATGGGATAGCTGAGTAAGAGCTACTTTTAGGTTATCACTGTTGAGTAAATCACTATAACTTTAAAGTATTGCATTATTTAGTTTCAGTTATGTTATTCACCTATTTTGGGGTCAGCTATAACTAAGGCTGCGATAGGTTACCCGGTTACCCGAAAACGATTCGAAGTCTGTGAGAAACCGAGTACAAAGTGGCGAAGCGGGTAACCGAAAAAATATTAAATATACTGTAAAACAATGAAAACCTTGGGTAAACGTCAATATTCTGTCAGATTTCTCTAACTACTGATAGTTTTTCACATAATTTTCCTTATTTATACAGATATTTAACATTATTTTTCGTAGCATTTTGTTTACATCATCCGCCATGTTTTCTTCTCTGCCACTTCCACTGGGTGACAACTAAAACACGGTTACCCGAATTCGGATCGGTTCTTGCGAGACGAATATCCGGTGTCGTTTTTCTAACGAAGTCACAGCCTTAGCTATAACATAGTAAAATTCCAGACCTGTGGCTCATTGCATAGCCGAGTAATAGCTACTTTGAGGTTCTTACTCAACACTAAATCATTTATAACTTGAAAAGTATTGCATTTAGAGCATTTTGTTAAAATATGTTATTCAGCTACTTTTTCCATAGCTACAACATGGTGAGTAACTTGGGTGCCTATCTCAATAGCTAAGTGAGTAATAGCTACTTTTGCGCTTTTCAGTAACTTCCATCATGAGTAAAATCACTTGTAACTTGAAAAGTATTGCATTTAGAGAATTTTGTGTAAATATGTTATTCAGCTACTTTTGGGTCAGCTATAACATAGTAAAATTTCCGACCTGTAGCTCATGGCATAGCTGAGTAATAGCTACTTTTAGGATATCTCTGTTGATTAAATCACTTATAACTTGAAAAGTATTGCATTTAGAGTATTTAGTTTCAATGTGTTATTCACCTATTTTGGGGTCAGCTATAACATAGTAAAATTCCAGACCTGTGGCTCATTGCATAGCTGAGTAATAGCTACTTTGAGGTTCTTACTCAACACTAAATCATTTATAACTTGAAAAGTATTGCATTTAGAGCATTTTGTGTAAATATGTTATTGAGCTACTTTTGGGTCAGCTATAACATAGTAAAATTTCAGACCTGTAGCTCATGGGATAGCTGAGTAATAGCTACTTTTAGGTTATCACTGTTGAGTAAATCATATATAACTTGAAAAGTATTGCATTTAGAGTATTTAGTTTCCGTATGTTATTCACCTATTTTGGGGTCAGCTATAACATAGTAAAATTCCAGACCTGTGGCTCAGTGCATAGCTGAGTAATAGCTACTTTGAGGTTCTTACTCAACACTAAGTCATGTATAACTTGAAAAGTATTGCATTTAGAGCATTTTGTGCAAATATGTTATTCAGCTACTTTTGGGTCAGCTATAACATAGTAAAATTTCAGACCTGTAGCTCATGGGATAGCTGAGTAATAGCTACTTTTAGGTTATCACTGTTGAGTAAATCACTTATAACTTGAAAAGTATTGCATTTAGAGTATTTAGTTTCATATGTTATTCACCTATTTTGGGGTCAGCTATAACATAGTAAAATTCCAGACCTGTGGCTCATTGCATAGCCGAGTAATAGCTACTTTGAGGTTCTTACTCAACACTAAGTCATTTAGAACTTGAAAAGTATTGCATTTAGTGTATTTTGGTAAAATATGTTATTCAGCTACTTTTTCCATAGCTACAACATGGTGAGTAACTTGAGTGTCTATCTCAATAGCTAAGTGAGTAATAGCTACTTTTGGACTTTTCAGTAACTTCCATCATGAGTAAAATCACTTGTAACTTGAAAAGTATTGCATTTAGAGAATTTTGTGTAAATATGTTATTCAGCTACTTTTGGGTCAGCTATAACATAGTAAAATTTCAGACCTGTAGCTCATGGGATAGCTGAGTAAGAGCTACTTTTAGGTTATCACTGTTGAGTAAATCACTTATAACTTGAAAAGTATTGCATTTAGATTATTTAGTTTCAGTATGTTATTCACCTATTTTGGGGTCAGCTATAACATAGTAAAATTCCAGACCTGTGGCTCATTGCATAGCCGAGTAATAGCTACTTTGAGGTTCTTACTCAACACTAAATCATTTATAACTTGAAAAGTATTGCATTTAGAGCATTTTGTGTAAATATGTTATTCAGCTACTTTTGGGTCAGCTATAACATAGTAAAATTTCAGACCTGTAGCTCATGGGATAGCTGAGTAAGAGCTACTTTTAGGTTATCACTGTTGAGTAAATCATATATAACTTGAAAAGTATTGCATTTAGAGTATTTAGTTTCAATATGTTGTTCACCTATTTTGGGGTCAGCTATAACATAGTAAAATTCCAGACCTGTGGCTCAGTGCATAGCTGAGTAATAGCTACTTTGAGGTTCTTACTCAACACTAAGTCATGTATAACTTGAAAAGTATTGCATTTAGAGCATTTTGGTAAAATATGTTATTCAGCTACTTTTGGGTCAGCTATAACATAGTAAAATTTCAGACCTGTAGCTCATGGGATAGCTGAGTAATAGCTACTTTTAGGTTATCACTGTTGAGTAAATCACTTATAACTTGAAAAGTATTGCATTTAGAGTATTTAGTTTCAATATGTTATTCACCTATTTTGGGGTCAGCTATAACATAGTAAAATTCCAGACCTGTGGCTCATTGCATAGCCGAGTAATAGCTACTTTGAGGTTCTTACTCAACACTAAGTCATTTAGAACTTGAAAAGTATTGCATTTAGTGTATTTTGGTAAAATATGTTATTCAGCTACTTTTTCCATAGCTACAACATGGTGAGTAACTTGAGTGTCTATCTCAATAGCTAAGTGAGTAATAGCTACTTTTGGACTTTTCAGTAACTTCCATCATGAGTAAAATCACTTGTAACTTGAAAAGTATTGCATTTAGAGAATTTTGTGTAAATATGTTATTCAGCTACTTTTGGGTCAGCTATAACATAGTAAAATTTCAGACCTGTAGCTCATGGGATAGCTGAGTAAGAGCTACTTTTAGGTTATCACTGTTGAGTAAATCACTTATAACTTGAAAAGTATTGCATTTAGATTATTTAGTTTCAGTTATGTTATTCACCTATTTTGGGGTCAGCTATAACATAGTAAAATTCCAGACCTGTGGCTCATTGCATAGCCGAGTAATAGCTACTTTGAGGTTCTTACTCAACACTAAATCATTTATAATTTGAAAAGTATTGCATTTAAAGCATTTTGTTAAAATATATTATTCAGCTACTTTTGGGTCTGCTATAACATAGTAAAATTTCAGACCTGTAGCTCATGGCATAGCTGAGTAATAGCTACTTTTAGGTTATCACTGTTGAGTAAATCACTTATAACTTGAAAAGTATTGCATTTAGAGTATTTAGTTTCAATATGTTATTCACCTATTTTGGGGTCAGCTATAACATAGTAAAATTTCAAACCTGTGGCTCATTGCATAGCTGAGTAATAGCTACTTTGAGGTTCTTACTCAACACTAAATTATTTATAACTTGAAAAGCTTTGCATTTAGAGCATTTTGGTAAAATATGTTATTCAGCTACTTTTTCCATAGGTACAACATGGTGAGTAACTTGGGTGTCTTTCTCAATAGCTAAGTGAGTAATAGCTACTTTTGGACTTTTCAGTAACTTCCATCATGAGTAAAATCACTTGTAACTTGAAAAGTATTGCATTTAGAGAATTTTGTGTAAATATGTTATTCAGCTACTTTTGGGTCAGCTATAACATAGTAAAATTTCAGACCTGTAGCTCATGGGATAGCTGAGTAATAGCTACTTTTAGGTTATCACTGTTGAGTAAATCATTTATAACTTGAAAAGTTTTGCATTTAGATTATTTAGTTTCAGTATGTTATTCACCTATTTGGGGTCAGCTATAACAAGTAACATTAAAACTATTGCATTTGCAATATTTTCTTTAAATATGTTTTTAACTTACTTTTTACACCTTAACAGTTACCTTCTTACTTTCCTTCTGAACACCATTTCCAGGGCACAACTTTTGTGTCCTTCTGTCAATTCTACTCTGAAACTCAAAACACACAGTCAGCTGACACAGATCCCATTCACGGGCACTGATTCCTTGTTTTTATTTTACTGTTATCTGGATTCATCAAATAAATAAATAAATTGCATTTCTTCTCTTTTCTTTGAAGAAATGTATATTTTGTCTCTTCCGATAATAGACGAATTTCTTTGGTCAGTAGTTGTTTCAACTGTTTCGACTGTGACACAATATGCAGAAGACGAGTTAAAAATTAGACATAAAGCATGGAAATCTCGTGAGAATACCCGAATTCTCGCGTGAATTACTGTTAGCTGGATGTATCAAATAAAATAAACTCACTTTCATGTCTTTCTCACCTATTTCTATGAGGAAATATGTATGTCGTCGCTTCCGATAATAGACAAATTTCTTTGGTCAGTAGTTGTTTCAACTGTTTCGCCAGCAGAAGATAAGTTTAAAAATCGACAAAAAGCACGGAAATCTCGCGAGAATACCCAAATTCTCACATGAATTACTGTAAGCTCGATGTATAAAATAAAATAAAGTGCTTTTCATGCTTTTCTCACCCATTTCTATGAGGAAATATGTACTGATACTGGAAAGTTTGGTTCTGATAATGGAATCTGAGATACTTTCTGGATGTGAAAGTTGGTGTCGCCTAAGTACAGCAAAGTGACTCACTCTCCTTTTTAAAGGGATAGTCTGACTGATTCTGGGGTCTCCTCTTTGAAAGTCTTGATCTGTAAGAACTGAGGTCTAACATTCAACTTTGGTTGGGCTTTTGAACAAGTAACAGACGGTTGTAGAAAGCCAGAGATGACTAGATTTTGACATTTTCCACTGCATGCTTTTGGAGGAGGGAATGCATTGTCTCCTTCAGGTAGGTGTTCCTGGGGGATTTGCATATTCGCCTCCTTGTCACAGGTTTACTGATGAGAGGAGGTTTGATCTTGAACAGCAGGTTATACCCCTTCTTCAAGATCAGAAACACCCTCGGACTTGAACCCTTCACTGCCCACCCTTACCAAACTTTTTGGCAGGTCATTTGTCATAGGAGTGGCAGGAGACAGATTTACAGATAAAGCATTTTTCACAGGCTTTATTTGGTTTTTCCGTGTATCAGGACTTATACCTTTCTTTTGTGGCTGCCCTGTAAAAGGCACAATATGTTCATGAGTCACAACAAACAGTCATGTAATTTACATTTTCTCTCAGAACATGAATGTTTAAGGCAAGAGGAACATTACAATCTTTTAAAATAAGAGAATACTTTAACTAATGTCCTGTCTTTGAACAAAACTGACACATTGTCATGTAGCACTTTTTCCTTTGTAAGATTTGGGGTTACAGCCATCAAAGTTGGATCCTTTTCCCTTTCCTCTGTTCAAGCCCCCTGTTGCTAAAGGAGCACCAAGCTGGTGCATCCGTGTCCTGACCTGTGGAGGTGGACCAACTTGAGTTCCTGGCTCCTATGTTCCCGGCACCTATGTTGCCTATGAGAGCCGTACCTGTCGGAGCCCTATCCAGGCTTGGAGGCACAGCCTTCTGCCTCTGCTGTGGCAATCTCATCCTCTGCCCAGCATACATCATCTGGGAATAGGCCTGAGGAATTCAATGGCCGTTTTGCAAAGCACACCATATGCCCATGCAGAAACTTCTGTTCTGGTTGAAGGCTGTTTAGTCACAGATTTCTGATCATGGCTTTGTTTACTTCTGTGAGGACTTCCCTTTGGACAGCTCATCATTCAGAGATCTGAAAATTTTTTGTATGTCTATCTGCAGTTAATTCCTGCAATTTTGTTGCAGACATAAGTACACTCTCGTAGTGGACCCGAGGACTAATCTTGTTGTGTATCCACTGGTGTGCTATCATAAAAGTCTGCCTCCTGTTCCAGACCCAGAACCAAAATAGCTGCGGGAGGAAATAATGTGAGGAAAGAATGAAGTAGCAGACACCACCCCTGCTGGGGATGAGAGACCTTAACCTAAACCAGGGTTAACACCAATTCCTCAGAAGGTTGTGTAGATGAAGAAGGTAATTGGTTTGATCCTACAGTTAAGAGTGCTTCCAACCATGCAAATCTTGTTGACCATGCAAATCTTGTTTAAACAACCTACCACAATGACTTGGAGGGCTCCACTAAAGCATCCAATTTAGATTTTTTTCTCTTTGATCTTGTATGTAGGAGTGGCCAGTTATTTACTCTGTTCAGGGTTAGTAAAAGACATGCACTGCACTCTTGTCACAAAAAACATGCATCAGTACTAGACCCTTCTCACGGCAGTGAGCACATCTTACATGAGTATTAAAGCTAGTCATAATATGACCACATCCTCATTTCTTCTGTCCAGATGAAGACACAAGCTAGTACTTGACACAGACATCAAATTATAAAATTTGTCAAGCTTGAAAAACACTTCCAAAATGATTCACACCAAACGTAAAAGTGGAAGTGACATTTTGCCACCTAGAGAGTACAGGAAGCATTAGTCCTCTGGTGAGTATGAGAGGGCATTATTCCAGTTTGGCCAGAGGAGACTCAATGTCTTTTTCTGATGTTTGGTGGATCCGGCTCGTGCCAGGCCAATGGTACTAGTCTGTCAGCTAAGATGTATTTACAGTAAGAAAGTTACTTCGGGTCTTTGAACATTAGATATTACTCTATTTTATTGCGCTACAATAGCTTACCATGTGGGACTGAAAGCTAACTCGGGAGGCCGCGACTCCAGCCAACGACCAAGAAGAATGGACATTTGGAACTGGCCGAGTCCGTGGTTTAGTATGTACCATAGCAGTATCGTTTGGTAATTCGTCCTTCTTCTCTCGTTGGCCGCCATCTTAAAAGCGTTTGAAATTAATGCACAGTATTTTACTGTTTTCTCAAGATATACTCGTCTTTGGATACTGAAACTACATCAGTTTCTTTATTTATATATATAGAATCGCATTTTTATGACAAGTCACAGAACAGATAAGTATATCTTCCATATTTTACAATTTAATCCACTTCCGGGTCAAGTCGTGAAGAAAGAGTTGAACTTCCGACTCGTACATGTAGCTTATGTACAGGATCAGTACCTGTCGAAATAAAATAATATTTTGAGGGTTTATTCCCTATCTGCTACATTATTGGACCATTTAAAGGGTTTAAATTTCAAATAAAGCACAAATTCGAGTGTTTGATGTCGGAATTTCTTTTCCAAACTTCCAATTCGTCTTTGTTTTGAAGAAAACATTAGACGTCCAACTCGTGTATGTAGCTTATATGCAGGGCCTGTACCTGTCGAAATAAATAAAATAAATAATATAACCCTTATCTGCTACATTATTGAACCACTTAAAGGGTTTAAATTTCAAATAAAGCACAAATTCGAGTGTTTGATGTCGGAATTTCTTTTCCAAACTTCCGATTCGTCTTTGTTTTGAAGAAAACATTAGACGTCCAACTCGTGTATGTAGCTTATATGCAGGGCCTGTACCTGTCGAAATAAAATAAAATAAATAATATAACCCCTATCTGCTACATGATTGGTCCATTTATAGGGCTTAAATATGAAATAAAGCACAAATTCGAGTCTTTGTTCTCAACGTCTTCTTCTGCACAACAGGTGCTTGCCATTCAATAGTCACCAACTCTGGTTGGGTGACATTGGTTAGGCAATAGCAAGTCCTTTTCCTTGTGCAGTTTTATAAGTTATTTTAATCTAAATATCTAGAATATTGTATGTGCAATTCTTGGTGAGAAGACGTAATTTTTTATCATGTTATTTAATGCACTCTTTCATTTCTGGAAGTGTCACTCTTTTGCATTGTCCTCCTAATTTGCTTCATGGGTTCCTTTTTAAGTATAATTAGGATGTTTAACTAAACAGAAGCATCACACATATCACACACTCTTTACTAATTGTTTTCAATAAAACGTTTCTAACAGTTCTTCGTTGTTTTGCATTACACAAAATCAAATATTAATAAACAAATTTTTCCAATTGTGCCATCTTTTTTCAAATATCTCACTACGGCCATTTATTTCACTCAGGAGTTTCTGTTCATCATGTTGTTTTTTAATTAATTTTTGCACTTGAAATATATTCAATTTTTGTTTTTGTTTAGAGCACTTAAATATGTAGTATCTAACTGTGGTAAGTATAAAGTTTACAGGCCAAAAGTTTGAATCATATTTATGATAGCCAAGTATTTTCATGGTTGTATCAAATTTAATGCTTATGCCGGTTCTAGTTAAAATCCAATATTCTACATTGGTCCAAAATTCAAGAGTTTCTCTGCATTAATCCTTTTTAACTTATTCTCTACATTAGTTCAGAGTTTCGAACCCTAATCCTGGATAAGTCAATCTTTGACTTAGAAGGGAGGTGGACCAGACCTCCCTTCCAATATGATGCCTGGTTTAATTTCCGATTGCATCCAATCACTCGGATGGTCGGATCCACAATCCTACCATGGCTCCAAGCACTTGGATCCTGAATCCAATCACTCGGATGGTCGGATCCAACTTGGAACCTTACTTGCATATCACCCAGAGTGTTCAGTCCGACCATGGCTCCAAGCGCTCGGATCCTGAATCCAATCACTCGGATGGTCGGATGGCTCCAAGCACTCGGATTCTGAATCCAATCACTCGGATGTTTGGATCCATCTTGGAACCTTACTTGCATATCACCCAGAGTGTTCAGTCCGACCATGGCTCCAAGCACTTGGATCCTGAATCCAATCACTTGGATAGTCGGGCCCAATCCGATTACTTGGATCCTCAATCCGATCACTTGGAACGACCTCAAAGGGTGCGTTCCTCTAAAGCCTCAACAGGCTCCTGCTGAACATGACCAGCAACAGGGAGGTAGATATGTCTGACCTCCCTTCATAGCATACAGAAGTAGACCTTCGGCATGTTCTTCCTTTTCCTGACCCAGGAAAACTTGCTTAGGTCCTCGTCTACCATGCTGGTCCTGGGTGACAAAAGGCCAACAGCAGCTCAGGCCAAGAGGCCCTTTAGCTGTGCTCCCTCAAGTCCATACCTCAAAGATATCTTTGAGAAATTTGAATAGGACTCCCTGGCCTCTAATTTACCTGAGGGTAAATTCATAAACCCCTACTTCAACAGCAAATTATTACAAGGTGAGACAACCTTGTTTTTTGAGGACAATCTTCAGGAGCTCAATATAGATTTTGCCAAGATCTGTATCTCTCCTAAACCCTCTGGAGCCCCTAGAAGTTCTAAGGAACTTGAGCACCAAACTAGGCAGAACCTGTCCACCTTCATTCCACAGCTATTTTTACAAGACTACTTCCTCCTGTAACACTCCTTGGGTAAAGTGTCACACTATTAAGGCCACCCTTAGGGGGTTAAAAGCCAGATTCAGGGGGCCTAATCCTTATCCTGGCTAAACAATCTGTAGCCCATATCCTCCAGAGGAAATTGTATACAATGGGCAAACTCTGGCCTGCTAGGACGCGGGGCCAACATGACCCTCCTTCAATCACATCTAGTGGAGGTGGAGGCCAGTCATAGACCTAAGTCATAGACCTAAGCAGGCTCAACACCTTCCTACTTGTGGAAAGGTTCAAAATTGATTCTAGGGGAATGGGTGTCGTCGATAGACCTATCAGACTTCACATCTCCATTCTCCCAAACTCAAGGGAATTCCTAACCAGTCCTTAGACTGGATAATAAATCAAGAGAAGTCCGAACTAAACCTACTCAAGTGTTTTTCGTTCGTGGGCTTCGAATTCCATCTAGATTCAGCCCTTGTAAAACCCTCTCAAGAGAGATGGCTCAAATTTCAGGAGTTGTTCCTATGACTCAAGTCAAAACATGTTTTTGACTACAAGATGTTTGATGTCGCTAATTGGGTTGCTTGCCTCAATGGAGAAAATGGTCCCAGAGGTACGCCTTCACATGAGGCCCTTTCAGTTTCACCTCAAGGAGCACTGGAGATTTCCTCGTTGGACAGAAACCTTTCAGCACACCTAGAATGGTGGCAGAATCCCACAAACGTGATGAAAGGCACAGACCTTCATCCCAAACCACAGTATCCAACTCTTTACAGACGCCTCAAACGAAGGCTGGGGCGCTCACTTAGAGCAAACCTCTACAAGGATCTGTGGTCAGACCGGGGAATAAGGCTACCCATAAATATTCTAGAGCTGAAGGCGTTTTCTCTGGCCCTTCAAAGGTTCAAGGACCAGTGTTTAAACAAAACAGTGTTGGTTGCTACAGACAACTCAACAATAGTAGCCTACATAAATAAATAAGGAGGAACCCACTCCTGTGGAAGATCATGACCTGGTGCCATCATTACCAGATATTTTTAAAAGCCAGACACATTCCAGGGCGTCTGAATGTGATGGCCGACCTTCTGTCCAGGTCGAACCAAGTACAGTCAACAGAATGGTCACTGCATCCGCAGGTGTTCAAACAGATCTGTCTCAAGTGGTTCACTCCTCATGTAGATCTTTTGCCACTCGCCTGAACCACAAAGTTCCTCTATACATGTCTCCAGTCCCAGACCAAAATGCTTGGGACATACATGCTCTGAACATAACTGGTCGGGTCTCACTGCTTATGCTTCCCTCCCACGGCTCTCCTTCACAGGGTGATCCAAAATCAGGCAATCCAGTTGCCTAATCACTGTAATAACCCCAGGCTGGCCAGGGATGCCCTGGTTTTGGGACCTAGTGCAGCTCTCAACAGAGATCCCACTTTAACTTCCAGTGTCAAGAACTCTTCTCAAACAGTCCCACAATTATGTGTTCCACAGCAATCCACAGCATCAACCTCCACCCCTGGTGTCTAGGAGTGGACAGCTCTAAAACAAGGCTTCGCTGTGGAGGTGGCAGAGAGAATTGCTGCCCCTCAGAGATCGTCAACAAGGACCATCTACAGGTCAAGTGGGCCCTATTTGAGAAATGGTGCAGAGAAAATTCGGTGGATTTCTCCACTCCCTCTGTAAAGCAAGTCTCAGACTTCTTTATGTACCTGTACCAAGATCTAAACAGGCACCCTTCGACCATTGATGGTTATAGGACAGCCTTTTTTGACACCCTGGGCCCAATGGGGCTCCATATCTCTCAGAGTTCAGACCTTAACAGGTTACTCTCCAGTTTCACAGGGATCATCCCAAAAGTTCTAGGTATCTTCCTAAATGGAACTTTTCTGTTGTTCTCAATGAGCTCACAAAAGCACCCTTTGAGCCTATGAAAGACACAGACCTCAAACATCTTACTCTCAAAACTGCTTTCTTGCTAGCCTTGGCCTCCGGGAAGCGCTGCAGCGAAATCCATGCCTGGGTTGCTAACAAGTATCTAATCTAGGCCAGTGGGAAAAGGTTGCCTTGTTCCCCTCTTCAGATTTCATAGCCAAAAACCGACTAGCAAGAGAAGGTTCTCAAGTGTGTCTCCGGTGACTATTCCTGCTCTAACTACCATTGTAGATAGACAATTCAGGGAAGACAGGACCTTATGTCCGGTACAGGCCCTGAGGTACTACTTGGATCGAACCAAAGACCCAAGAGGGTCTCAATCCCTTCTTTTCATCTCCTTTAAGAAAGGACATACCTCAGACATCAGACCCGCTACACTCTCTTCCTGGCTAAAACTATCCTACCTTGTTATAAACAAGCAGATCAACAGTCTTGGACCTGGTCCAAGTCAAAGCATGACATAAGGGCCTTCGCGGCCTCGAAGGCCTTTTACGGTGGGGTATCGGTGGACCAAATCATGCAAGCGTGTCACTGGAAAGCTCACACTTTTTTACCTAAAAGACCTTACTTGGTCAGACAACAACAATATGTATCTGGGACCAGTAGTAGCGGCACAACAAGTCCTAGACCCTTCCCCTCAGCATCCTCACCTTCGGGAAGAAAAGAAGGGGGGGGGGGGGGGGGGGGGCACGCCAGCTGCAACCAAGTCTTAGGAGTCTATCCCAGGGTCCAGGTATTGGTTACCTCTCCAGATGTTCACGGTAGGTCTTTTATATTTGTATCCCCGACGCGAAGCGGGGATACTATGGATTCATCATCGTGGTCGTCAGCGTCCTCGTCCGCGTCTGCAGAGATTTCTTGTTAGTGACCTACAGTCCACATTTCTTTCCGGATTTCTTTCATATTTGGCAGGTGTCTTGATATGGTAGAGGACTCGCCACCCTATCTTTTTGGTAGGCTTTATGTCTAAATTAGGCCTGTGGTAGACAAAAATGTCTAAAATCTGGAATATTGCTTGTTAGCGACCTACAGTCCACATTTCTTTCCAGATTTCTTTCATATTTGGCAGGTGGCTTGGTATGCTAGAGGACTCGCCACCCTATCTTTTTGGTAGGCTTTATGTCTAAATTAGGCCTGTGTTAGACAAAAATGTCCAAAAATGCATTAAAAGTCATGAAATCATGCACTAAATCACTTATAACTTGAAAAGTGTTGCATTTAGAGCATTTTGTTAAAATATGTTATTCAGCTACTTTTTTAATAGCTACAACATGGTGAGTAACTTGGGTGTCTGTCTCAATAGCTAAGTGAGTAATAGCTACTTTTGGGCTTTTCAGTAACTTCCATCATGAGTAAAATCACTGGTAACTTGAAAACTATTGCATTTACACAATTTTGTATAAATATGTTATTCAGCTACTTTTGGGTCAGCTATAACATAGTAAAATTTCAGACCTGTAGCTCATGGCATAGCTGAGTAATAGCTACTTTTAGGTTATCACTGTTGAGTAAATTACTTATAACTTCAAAAGTATTACATTTAGAGTATTTTGTTTCAATATGTTATTCACCTATTTCGGAGTCAGCTATAACATAGTGAAGTTCCAGACCTGTGGCTTATTGCATAGCTGAGTAATAGCTACTTTGAAGTTCACACTGTTGAGTAAATCAGTTGTAATTGGAAAACTATTGCATTTACAGAAATTTGTGTAAATATGTTATTCAGCTACTTTTGGGTCAGCTATAACATAGTGAAATTACAGACCTGTAGCTCATGGCACAACTGAGCAATAGCTATTTTCAGGTACTGACTGTTGAGTAAATGACTTGTAACTTGAAAAATATTGCATTTGGAGTATTTTGTTAAAATATGTTGTTCACCTACTTTTGGGTCAGCTATAACATCGTGAAATTACAGACTTATAGCTCATGGCATAGCTGAGCAATAGCTATTTTCAGGTACAATAGTAAATCAGCTGTAACTTGAAAACTATTGCATTTACAGTATTTTGCTTAATATGTTGTTCACCTAATTTTGGGTCAGCTATAACATGGAAAAAATTCAGACATGTAGCTCATTGCATAGCTGAGTAATAGCTACTTTGAGGTTATCACTGTTGAGTAAATCAGTTATAACGTGAAAACTATTACATTTACAGTATTTTGTTTAAATATGTTATTCACATAATTTTTGGTCAGCTATAACAGAGTGAAATTGCAGACCTCTATGTCATGGCATAGCTTACCAATATCTACTTTCAGGTTCTCACTGTTGAGTAAATCATTGTATCCACTGGATAGCTGCAGTGTGTAGAGAGATTTCACCATTACCGCTCTAACGAAAAAAATTATTATAGCTAGCCTTCTCAAGTTTGCAAGGTATATTAGAGGGTGCACCACAGTATTCTATTGGTAGGCTTTATGTCTAAATTAGGCCTGTGGCTAAATTACTTGCCTACTAAAAATGAGTAATTCTGCATTTTCTCTAAAAGTATTGCAGATAGCAAATTTTTCTTAAATAACTCATTCACCTACTTTTGGGAGAGCTTTCACATGCTGAAGTTCCAGACCTGTAGGTAATTACTCACCCACTCAAAATGAGTAAATGCGAATTATCTCTAAAAGTATTGCAGATAGCCAATTTTTCTCAAATAACTCATTCACCTACGTTTGGGAGAGCTTTCACTTGGTGAAGTTTCAGACCCATAGGTAATTACTCACCTACTCAAAATGAGTAAATGCAAATTATCTCTAAAAGTATTGCAGATAGCCAATTTTTGTCAAATAACTCCTTCACCTACTTTTGGGAGAGCTTTCACTTGGTGAAGTTTCAGACCCGTAGGTAATTACTCACCTACTGAAAATGAGTAAATGCAAATTATCTCTAAAAGTATTCCCGATAGCCAATTTTTGTCAAATAACTCCTTCACCTACTTTTGGGAGACCTTTCACTTGGTGAAGTTTCAGACCTGTAGCTAATTATTCACCTACTCAAAATGAGTAAATGCTAATTATCTCTAAAAGTATTGCAGATATCCAATTCTTATCAAATAACTCATTCATCTACTTTTGGGAGAGCTTTCACATGGTGAAGTTCCAGACCCGTAGGTAATTACTCACCTACTGAAAATGAGTAAATTCGAATTATCTCTAAAAGTATTGTAGATAGCCAATTTTTCTCAAATAACTCATTCGCCTACTTTTGAGAGAGCTTTCACTTTGTGAAGTTTCAGACCCGTAGCTAATTATTCACCTACTCAAAATGAGTAAATGCGAATTATCTCTAGAAGTATTGCAGATAGCCAATATTTCTCAAATAACTCATTAATATGAAAACAACTTATAGGAAGTCATGGGCTGCAAATCTTTTCATGTGGTCAGATTTGACCTTGGGCCCCTCCTGCTTATTATTGGTCCTAGAGGTTTGCAATGTGAAAATGACTTATAGGAAATCATGGGCTGCGAATCTTTTGATGTGGTCGGACTTCACCTTGGGCCCCTGCTACAGGGTCAAATAAGGGTAGCCAAACTTAAAAGTGCTTTCAGCTTGCTTATTAACGAAAAATGCTGTTTATCTTCTAAACTATGTTAGTTGGCCTTTGTCGGTGGATACATCCAGCATCTGGCCACAGATGCGTCCTTAGTCTAGTTTTAACTGTATTTATATTTTTACTGTTTTTATATTTTTAACTGTATAATGTATTTAGTTTATCTGTGTACCATAATCTCATTTTTAGGGTGGCAAATTCAATGAGATTCAAGCCTAGAGCTGTATCATTAAGTGTCCCACGAGGGACGCTTGTTTGCATATGGGAGGAATTCTCGTGGAAGGATCCGCTGTATCCGTCGGCTCCGCTAGTTCGCCTACCTATAGCGTCTTTACTAGTGGATGGAATTTCTGCAAAATTTTCTGAATTTGGTGCCATGACATTTCAACCAGTCAGAGAAGTCACATGACCAAAAACAGGATTTTGCTTGTCCGGATGATAACTTATGAAGCGTGCACGGTATAAAGATCTGCAAATGATTACATTTTGGTAGACTTCCATTAAAAAATGGCTAATTAATTAAGCATTAAAATTTTTATTAACGAGGAAAATACAAATCCCTTAATAACTTCTAAACTGTGCGAGATAGAGTGATTTCGACGAAATTTTTGACCCACAGGGTATCTCTAAGTACTCTGCTGAATTCCAAAAAATTTCCTCTCTCCAAAAATGGCGGCCATTTTGAATTTTGTAATTTTTGACAAAAATGGCAAAAATTTAAAGGTCTGCACAATGGAACTCAGGAACACAATGCACTCATGTAGTGTTCACAAATAATTCACAAATAATTCAGAATTCTCTGATTAATGGGAACACAAGCACTCATGTAGTGTTCACAAATAATTCATATATAACTCAGAATTAATTAATTCATAATGTGCTTGTATATTTGTTACAGGTAAGCATTATAAAATTGCACAACACAAAAATGGCAGCCATTCTAAATTTTCGAATTTTTGACAAAAATGGTAAGACTTAAAATTGCTTGTATCTCCTAAACCGTGTGAGATAGAGCGAATTCAGCAAAATTTTTGGCCCACAGGGTATATATATGCAAGATAGTCTGCTCAATTTTCAAAGATTTTTCCTCTTTCCAAAAGTGGCGGCCATTTTGAATTTTCAAATTTTTGACAAAATTGGTAAAACTTCAAATTGCTTGTATCTCCTAAACCATGCGAGATAGAGCGATTTCGATGAAATTTTTGATCCCCTGGGTATCTCAGCAGAGTGGCGAAATTTTTGGCCCAGAGGGTATATATGCAAGATACTCTGCTCAATTCTCAAAAATTTTTCCTCTTTCCAAAAATGGCGGCCATTTTGAATTTTTGACAAAAATGGTAAAACTTAAAATTGCTTGTATCTCCTAAACCGTGCGAGATACAGCGATTTCGGTAAAATTTTTGGCCTGTAGGGTATATATCCAAGATACTCTGCTCAATTTTCAAAAATGTTTCCTCTTTCCAAAAGTGGCGACCATTTTGAATTTTCAAATTTTTGACAAAATTGGTAAAACTTCAAATTGCTTGTATCTCCTAAACCGTGCGAGATAGAGTAATTTCAACGAAATTTTTGATCCCCAGGGTATCTCTGCAGAGTGGCCATCGCAATTTTCTAAAATTTTTCTCTCGCCCAAAATGGCGGCCATTTTGAATTTTCGAATTTTTCGCAAAAATTGCAAAACACAAAAATGCTCATATCTCGAAAACCGTGCTAGATAGAGCGATTTCGACGAAATTTTTGACCCACAGGGTATCTCCAATGGACAATAGCTTATCCGGTCGGCGCGGACCGGCCCGCCAAACGTCAGAAAAAGACGTCCTGTGTCTCCACCGGCCAGGCCGGCCCAGTACTGTGCACTTGCCAGATGGCGTGTCGTACTTCCTCAATTTTGCTCAATTTTCAAAAATGTTTCCTCTTTCCAAAAGTGGCGGCCATTTTGAATTTTCAAATTTTTGACAAAATTGGTAAAACTTCAAATTGCTTGTATCTCCTAAACCGTGCGAGATAGAGTAATTTCGACGAAATTTTTGATCCCCAGGGTATCTCTGCAGAGTGGCCATCGCAATTTTCTAAAATTTTTCTCTCGCCCAAAATGGCGGCCATTTTGAATTTTCGAATTTTTCGCAAAAATTGCAAAACACAAAAATGCTCATATCTCGAAAACCGTGCTAGATAGAGCAATTTCGACGAAATTTTTGACCCACAGGGTATCTCCAATGGACAATAGCTTATCCGGTCGGCGCGGACCGGCCCGCCAAACGTCAGAAAAAGACGTCCTGTGTCTCCACCGGCCAGGCCGGCCCAGTACTGTGCACTCGCCAGATGGCGTGTCGTACTTCCTTCCTGTCTAGACAGAGTGACGTCATAGCATCTTTTTTCGTTTGGCGCGTGTACTGTGCAGACGTGTTTTCTACAATCTCCAGATTTATAAGGAAAAGTGTGCTTTATGGCAGATTTTCAACCTCTTACGTGAAGAATTTAGTGTAGAAGTGTTATTTACTTATCAAGCACGGATAGTCTTTTCAAAATCTGCTGGAAACGCACCCTAGTTGACTCAATTTAATTTTGATGATAGGGCAGTAATCGACGAGAAATATGAAGGCAGCCATTTGCTAGTTTCCTCCCATTCAACCATTGTGTTGTTAGGGGCAGATCGTCAATATTGAGGAATTGTGGATATACTACTTACAGGTATTTTTATCCGTGTCTTTTCTTTGAATGTACCTTCAGCTACAATCACCATAGTAAGTCTTTCTACTTCTATAAATAGAAATCACGGGGAACTTCAGTCTACGTAGTTTTGAGCACTGTTAATAGAATTCCCCAGGAAAGGCGCATTCTTCTCCAGAGCACACTGGTAGTGTTTTTTCATCAGAAGCATCAGATGAATTCTTCAGATTTCTTCAGAGCTTACATAGAAGGAACTTCATCTTTAATCACTCTCAGTCCCACCCTTGTGGACCCGGCCCTTGTGTCGGTAATAACTGCAGTGGATGGCCAGGAAACTGGTTTGAGTGTACAGCCGGCTGAGAAGAAGAACCGACTTCAGACCGGCCAGGACTTTCATCAACAGAGCGCACTGGTTCAGGCTTCTCTGCATTTAAAGCATCAGCCGACCGGCCAGCTAAAAAAGAACCCGACCTTTGACGTCATATCCAGTCAGCCAATCGCGTGTCCTTCCTACCAATTCGCGAAGCTGGTCACGTGATTCACCGACTAGGTCACGAAGTTAATCACGTGATTCACCGAACTAGGAGGTCGGAAGGGCATTCTTTGCACTCACGTTTACTGTACTCCAGTTTTTAGTTCCTGAAATTCACCTCCAGCGCACTGGTACAGACTTCTCTGCTACAGGCATCAGTCGACCAGTCCGCTCACGTTTACTGTGATATGAGGAAAGAACACGTCCAGTGAGAGCATCTCCCCGAAGTTGGTCACGTGATTCACCGACCAGGTCACGAAGCTGATCGTCTTCTCAGGCCGGTCACGTGTTTTCACCGACCAGGAAGGTCGGAAGTGCGTTCTTCAGAACTCACGTCTACTGTGCTTCCAGTCCCTGCCTTGCAGACCCGGCTTCGTTGTCGGTAGTGGGGTTTGTGGATGAGCAGAATACTGCGCATTTGCATGTTTAAGTATCACAAAAGAACGCCACAACTGACGAGCTCCAATCAGCCAATTGCGTGTCTTTCCGACCAGCAAGCTGGTCACGTGACACACCGAACACCAAGTGTTTCTAAAAATAGATCACAAGGGCTTTCCCAGCAACTGTCAAATCTACAAGTAAGACGTGGGATTAAAGAAATAAAGCTGAATTCAACACAAAAGTTGTAAAATTGCTTTAGCAACTATTTACAGAGTGTACTGACTGGTGCTGGCTACACAGCCTTGTACATTTGCTTCAACAACTGGTTACAGAGTATACCGACCGGCTACACAGCCTTGTACAGTTGCTTCAACAACTGGTTACAGTGTACCGACCAGGTACCGGCTACACAGCCTTGGTACAGCTTACCCGATTGGTTACAGAGTCATCCAACCCAGTCCATTCAACTCTGTGTTGATTCTGGGGCAGGTAGACAGCAAGTATCTACAAATATGGCTTCAACTGACTGGTTACAGAGTCTTCATATCACCAGACCAGTTTACCTTCTATACAGCCTTATTTTCACCAAAACCGGTTGCAGAGTGATCACCTCAACCATTGGTTACAGAGCCTGCCGACAAGGTACCGGCTATACAACCTTGCTTCACCAAAACCGGTTACAGAGCCTACCCAACTAGCTAAATATAGATCAGTAGCTGTCTAAATTCAGGGGTGACTCCAGCCTACCAGTTTGCCGGTTACAGAGAATTACTGGTTACAGGAAATTACTGGTTTCTTCTGTCACTCAATTATCTTGTGTCCAACCTGTGGTCAATGTCCCTCCTGTTGCAAAAACTCTGCCTGAAGGGTCCAGGCTTCAAAACCTTTGGCAACTTGGCTGGATCTAGGGGCCGGTCCGAAAATAATTCGAATCTTGAGAGAGGGTTACACCCTTCCTTTCCGGACCCAGCCAACTCTTACAAGGTCTCCAACTGTCGTAAGCCATTATGTCAATCCCCACAGGAACAGCTACCTGTTGGAGGCATTACAAAAAAATGCAGTGGAACTGGTCCACAATCAGACATCTCTGGGTTTCTTCAATCGACTATTTCTAGTCCCAAAACCCAACAACAAATGGAGGCCAATACTGGACCTAAGTAACCTAAACTTTTTCCTCAAGGTGGAAAAATTCAAAATGGAGACGCCGGAAACCATCAGAACATCCCTCCAACAAGGGGAGTGGGTCACCTCAGTAGATTTCAAAGATGCCTACTTCCACATACCAATACAGGAACAATCCAGAAAATATCTTAAGATTCCATGTCCAGGGCCGGACTTATTAGTTCAAGGCACTGCCCTTTGGTCTGTCCACAGCGCCCATGGAGTTCACTGTATTAGCAAAGGAGGTGAAACTGATGGCCATACACAGGGGTATAAGGATCCACCAGTACCTAGACGACTGGTTGGTGAGAGCCAGATCCCAGCACATTTGTCTCCAACACACCCAAATCCTGGTCAAAATGTGCCAGGACCTAGGTTGGCTGGTGAATTTAGAGAAATCAGAACTGGAACCCAAACAAGTATTCGACTTTGTAGGTTACCAGTTTGACCTCAGGTCCGGCCGGGTCAGACCGACTCCGGACCGGTGGCAAAGCCTTCAGGACAAGATACAAGCACTTTTATTACTACCGGCCTGTCCGGTCCGGCAGCTCATGTCCTTGATAGGTCTTCTAACAGCCACAGAAAAGCACGTTCACCTCGGCCGACTACACATGAGACCCATACAGTGGCATCTCAAAAACAATTGGAGGGTACCAGAATCTCTAGAGAAGGTTATCCCTCTACCAAGGTCCCTGCACCCTCACTTACAATGGTGGCTAGAGGAAGACAATGTACTTCAAGGCCAACCATTACACCGAGTAAAACATGCTCTGCAAATTTTGACAGACGCATCAAAAAAAAAAGAAAGAAAAGGGTGGGGCGCTCACTTAAACAAGTTCACTGCAAGAGGGTCCTGGTCGGTGCCGGAAAGCAAGCTGCACATAAACTATCTGGAACTAAAAGCAGTGTTTCTAGCCTTAAAAGAGTTTCAAAATCTCTGTGTAGGCAAAATAGTTCTGGTAGCAACCGACAATACTACAGTAGTAGCTTACATAAACAAGGAAGGAGGAATGAGGTCGGGCCCACTGTGTTCCCTACTGTGGAGAATCTTGACCTGGTGTTCCCAGCGACAAGTGACTCTAAAAGCTCGACACATCCCAGGCCGTTTTAAATGTGATAGCAGACCAGCTATCCAGGCTGAGTCAGACCATCCAAACAGAGTGGTCCCTCCTTCCGGAAGTTTTTTCAACAAATATGCAACCAATGGCACCTGCCTCAAATAGATCTATTTGCCACGAGGTTCAACCACGAGTTACCTCAGTTTGTCTCTCCAGTACCGGACTCCCTGGCTGTAGCAGTGGACGCACTTACTCTGCCATGGGAGGATCTGGATGCATACGCCTACCCACCGACCGCCATATTGGGCAAAGTGGTGGAGAAGCTACTGAACTCCCCGTGCAAAAGGATCATTATGATTGCCCCGGGGTGGCCCAACATGCCTTGGTTTTGGGTCTTGGTGACCATGTCCAGTCAGGCCCCTCTCAGCCTGCCCAACCTGCCCAATCTGCTGACACAGCCCTTCAATCAGATCCCTCACAGAAATCTGACAAACGTAAATCTCCATGCCTGGCTCCTAGAGCCACAAAAATCAAAGAGCAGGGCTTCTCTTCTATGAGGCAAAGTGGTCCATTTTTACAAAGTGGTGCATCACTAATCAGGTGGACTTTAGGTCACCACCTGTAAAGTCAGTGGCTGACTTCCTAATGTACCTCTTTGAGGACAAGAAGTTACAGCCCAGCACCATTGATGGATACAGGTCTGCCATTGCTGATAAACTAGGTAATACAACAGTCAATATCAGCAAAGATGATAATCTCACTCGTCTCTTGGAAAGTTTCCACAGAGATAGACCCAGAGGGCGGAGGGGAATACCCTCCTGGAACCTTTCCCTGGTATTACACCAGCTGACAAGGGCTCCTTTCGAACCTCTTAGGGAGGCATCTCTGAAGCATCTGACCTTCAAAACTGTCTTCCTTTTGGTCCTGGGCTCTGGCAAAAGAAGGAGTGAGATCCATGCATGGCAGCACAAGAACATCAGACACCAATCCAATTGGTCTAAGGTGTCCCTGTTTCCATCTCCCAGCTTTCTTTCCAAGAATCAGCTGGCCAAAGAGGGTCCAGAGAGTGTAGCCCCAGTGGTCATACAGCCCGGGCTCCTACTCTAGATAAATCCCTCAAGTCTGACAGATTCCTGTGTCCAGTCAGAGCCTTGCGCTACTATTTGGACAGGACTTCAGACCTCGGGCAGCACAAGGAGTTAGTCTTTATCTCCTTCAAGAAAGGTTTCGACAAAGACATCTCCCCTGCCACTATCTCCTCATGGATCAAGCAGACTGTGATCCTATGCTATGAGCTCTCTGATCACCAAGCCCACACCCTGCATCAAGTTAAAGCTCATGATGATGTTTGCTTCCTCTAAGGCCTTCTAGTCGGGATTTTCCTTAGAGCAGATCTTGTTAGCTTGCCACTGGAATTCCCATAATACCTTCACACAGTTTTATCTGAAGGACGTGGCCTGGGCTGATTCAGAGCTCTACCATTTAGGTCCTGTAGTGGCTGCTCAGCAGATCCACCAAACAACTAGGACCTAGAGGAGACTTGTAAATATGTAAATAGTGTACATACAGTAAGCGAAAAAAAAACAAAAAAACTCAGACGTGCTTCCTTCGGGAGGTTTATTTCTTCTCAGGGACTGAACTCAGCCCTCTCTTCCCCTACCTCAGAGCAGGTCTGTCAAGGGGGGGGGGGGGGGGGGGGGGCGGCGGCGGCGGCGGCGCGGCGACTATAGCCTTAAGGGTTTCCTGACCTCAGGGTCGACCCAGGCCTGAAAAGTTTATTTTATGAGTTCATCTAGTTCCCTAGTAACTTACCCGCCGACCAAGCGGTAGTTATTCAGCTATTGTCCATTGGATAGGATGTATTAACGCAATCAAATTGCAAATTTAATAAGTAAATTAAATTTTTATAAGTTAATACCCTATCCAATGGACACACAAGACCCTCCCACCGACCCCGCTATCAGTCTACTAGGGGTCTAATTGGTTTAGACAACGAAAAAGATGCTATAACGTCACTCTGTCTAGACAGGAAGGAAGTACGACACGCCATCTGACGAGTGCACAGTACTGGGCCGGCCTGGCCGGTGGAGACACAGGATGTCTTTTTCTGACGTTTGGCGGGCCGGTCCGCGCCGACTGGATAAGCTATTGTCCATTGGATAGGGTATTAACTTATAAAAATTTAATTTACTTATTAAATTTGCAAATTTTTTTTTTGCAAGCGATCCTCTAGTTATAGCAGTGATGCCCTTACAGGCTACTTCTTGAGTGAGCACGGCTGCACTCTCTCCTTTCAAAACATCTAGACAGTATCCGTACTGTCATTCATTCAATTTTGGTTTATGGCTACTTACAGACCCAACTTTAGAACTGGGGCTCTGTAACTGGGACTTAGACTGGTATTTTTGGACAATATTTGGTATATTTTTGGTATATTTTGTAATTCTAAATTCAAGAAAAATGGACAACATTCCTCCAGTCTCAGCTGTAATCCCGCCACCGGGCGGTTGAATTCAGCATTCAGTCCACCATGGTAAGCTATTGTAGTGCAATAAAATTGAAAATTTTGATTGCTTAAATGTAGCTTTTCTGAGCTACAAGCTTACCATGTGGGACTGAAGAAAGTCCCATCCTACCTCCCTGCTGTATTTCAGCTGAGGGGGTACGGACTAAATTTACCACAAGAGAAGAAGGACGAATTACCAAACGACACTGCTATGGTAAGTAAGAAGTAAGTAAGAAACACTTATATAGTGCCGAATTTGATGTAAACATCCTCTAAGGCGCTGATGTGCAAAAAGGGATAGTCCAGTTCCAGAAAAACGTCCGTTTCCATATTAGCGTCCGGTAGGGGAGATAGGCTATGGTGGAGGATAAGCCAATCTAAAAAGGTATGTTTTCAACTGTTTCCTGAAACCAGAAATACTTTCTATGGTTCTGATGGCTTGAGGAAGCTTGTTCCACTCTGTGGGAGGCCCTGCTATGAAACTGCGTAGCCCTGAGCGTTTATTTGGTTTAGATGAGGAAATTGATAGGTGATTTCCCCATGTGAGATCACTCCGCCTAGTTAGAGCGGAGAGATATGGAGGTTGGCTGAAATGTATTGCTTTATAAATGAGGAGATTATATTTGAACAGTATAATGTAATGAATGGGGAGCCAGTGTAGTTTGTGCAGGAAGGGTGTAACATGACAGTATTTATTTAGCTTGCACACCGTCCGACATAAGGCATTTTGAACTCTCTGTAGTCTGCTAGTATATGCCTTTTTTGTGTTGTAAAGCAGTGAGTTACAGTAATCCAGACGACTGCTTACCAAGGCATTTGCCACCTTTACAGCTGTTTCATGATTTAAGTACCTGCAGACCCTTCGTAGTTCCCGGAGATGGTAGTCACTTATGCGACATAGATTAGCCACGTGTCTTTGCATTGAATTTTCAGCATCCAGGATGACACCAAGGTTTTTTACCGATTCAGCTGGTTCCATGGTGTTGCCAAGCAAACTCACTGGGAAAGATGACTTCAGGGAACTTCTAATTTGATCATCACCAATCACTATGAATTCTGTCTTGTCAGGATTTAATTTAAGCTTATTATTTCCCATCCAAGCCTGGACCGCCTCAAGGCAATTTGTTAATTCATTGATACTGGAATCGAAGTTCCTAGAGTCGAGTTCCAAGTAAATTTGTGTGTCATCTGCATATAAGTGGTGGGTGACATTGAATTTAGATATGACTGAACTGAGAGGGGTTGTGTATGGGGTAAAAAGGAGTGGCCCTAGAACTGAGCCTTGGGGAACCCCGTAAGGGAGTTGAAAAGCATCTGAAAGATGTCCATCTATTTTGATGCGCTGCTTGCGTGAGTTGAGGTATGACTGGACCCACTTAAGCACTACCCCATCAATGCCATACCAGTGCTGAAGGCAGTTGAATAGGATTGAGTGGTCTATTGTATCGAAAGCTGCAGATAAGTCCAAAAGGACTAATCCAACAGCTGCACCCTTGTCCATTGATGTGGCAATGTCATTTTGTATTTTGAGCAACGCCGTTTCAGTTGAGTGAAAAACTCTATATGCGGACTGATTTTCGTTGGATATACCCTCGTGAGCAATATGCTCATTTATCTGCTTAGCCACAGCTTTCTCTATGAGTTTGGAGATGTAGCTGAGGTTGGACACTGGTCGATAATTCTTGAGAATATTCTTGTCAAGACCAGCTTTTTTCAACAAGGGTGTAACATGTGCAGTCTTAAAACAGGAAGGGAAACTGCCCTCCTGTAGAGAGTAGTTCACAATATTTGTAATAGGAGTCAGGAGCACACTGATGCATTCAAGGACCAATGATGTTGGGATGGGATCCAAGTCACATGATTTATTTGGTGTGGACTTTATGATTTTAAGGACTTCTTCCTCTGACATGGTCCGGAAAGAAACAAACTTGTTTTTGTAGGAACCTGAGACAGGGGGAGCGGCATCAGTAGACAGTAATCCAGATCTTAATTTAGCAATTTTGTCTGCAAAATACCTGCCGAAAGTGTTGACTAGACTGTTCATGGTGGTATAATCTGGAAGTACCATTTTTGGGGATCTATGAAGGACTTTCTTTATGGAATTCCACAAGGCCTTGGGGTTATCCTCATTTTCCCTAACCATATCACTGTAGTATTTGGTTTTTGCACATTCCACGAGATGGTTGAAATGGTTCACAGCGGCTCTATACCTACTGCGGTTTATGGCAGAGTTGTCCCTTCGCCACTCCCTTTCGAGTTTGCGCTTACGTCTCTGGTACATACTAAACCACGGACTCGGCCAGTTCCAAACGTCCATTTTTCTTGGTCGTTGGCTGGAGTCGCGGCCTCCTGAGTTAGCATTCAGTCCCACATGGTAAGCTTGTAGCTTATAAAAGCTACATTTAAGTAATCAAAATTTTCAAGTTTCTCATTTTGTTTAGATCAAAATCATAAATGCATTGGATGTAGATTGTTTTCACAAATGTGATGGTTTTAAAATCTGTAAATGTTTCCATTTGAATAAATCACCAGACTGATGAAGGAACAGAGGTGGATTTTATTCACACATTTTTGTCCAATAGTAGATTATAATTCATTTATAATACTTTATAAGTACATGTATATATTAAAATATACTGTGGTGTAAGTTAATCACTTTATTTATAAGGTATGGTAATAGTGTATTAGAATAAATATGAATAAATTAATTTTTAACATGGGACACGTTTTTTTGTGATCAAGAACATATGTTATTAGGAAAAGAAATTCAAGATTCATATTAAATCTTACAAGGATCATGGTAATACAGTGTAACAACCTTTAGCACAGTGATATGTGACAACTAATATCACTTTTATGATCTGCAGATACGTTTTTGTAGAATTTGTGTGAAAATCGGACGGTACCCAACTTTCAAGTAATTTTTTAAAGGAAGTTTGATGTTTACATTTGTAAGACTTGCATATTTGAATTTCTCATACTTTTTTACAGTAAAAACAACCATTTATCCTTTCGGACTCAAAAACGTGAGTCTATCCCTTCGAATTTTAGGACTTGTAACAATGTCCCAGATACCTCTGCAAATCCCTCTGCTGGACAGTCTGTTGACTCAACCCTTGAATGTAAGTTGACACAGGCATCTCCCAAATCTGAATCTGCATGCTTGGCTCCTAGAGCCTGAAATATCTGGAACAGGGTGTCTCTGACCAAGTGGCAGAGAGAATTGAGGCTCATCAACGATCAACCAGAACAGCCTGTGAGGTAAAGTGGGCCCTTTTTGTCAGATGGTGTAACTCAAACGAGGTGGACTTCAAGTCACCCTCTATAAAGCAAAAATGGTGATTTCCTCCTATACCTTTTTCGAGAGAAGCTTCAACATAGCACCATCAATGGTTATAGGACTGCCATTCCTGATAACATTGGTAAATAAATGTAACTCCAAACATCAGTTGAGATGAAAATCTCAGCTGTCTTCTGGATAATTGGAACCTCTTTTTGGTCTTGCATCAATCAACCAAACCTCCTTCTGAACCTCTTAAGTGACCTTCGTTGAAGTATCTGACCTTCAAAATGGTTTTCCTGCTGGTTTTAGGCTCAGGAAAACCTAGAAGCAAGATTAATGCGTGGCTCAACAAGAATATCAGGTGGATTAGTCTAAGGTGTCTGTATCCCTCTCCTAGCTTCTTGTCCAAGAATCAATTGGCCAAAGATTGTCCTGGCTGTGTGGCCCTGGTTGTTATTCCGGTCTTGGCACCAACTCTTGATAAATCTCTCAAGGCAAACAGATCTCTCTGCCTAGTATGAGCTCTCAGGTATTGGATATGACCAAGGATTTGAGACACAAGAAGGAGCTGGGGTTTGTTGAACAAAGTTTCACCAAAGATATTTCCCCATCCACCATTTCTTCCTGGATCATGAAGACGGTGATCTTATGCTGTGAACTTGTGGATCAGGAGATTCTCATGTTATACCAGGGCCTTCTCTGCTTCCAAGGCATTCCAAGGAGGAGTCCCTTGGAACAGATCCTTTTAGCCTGTCAGTGGAAGTCTGACAATAGCTTCACACAATTTTACTTCAAGGGTGTAGCTTGGGCTGATTTGGAACTGCACCATTTGGGGCAAGTGGGGGCTGCCCAGCAGATCCGCAATTAGGGTGTTTATAGTTTTGTTGTATTTCATAGTGTTAATGGTTCTTCTTTAGATTTAAGTTTTACTGAGTTAAGATCCCTAATCCTTATATTCAACCTTTTACCCACATACTAGCGGTATAAGGAATTTCATCTTTTCACTCCTTTGGGACTGTTTTGTTGTTCCTCTCTTCCTTCACCTTAGAGGAGGAAAAAATGGGGGTGTGGTATGTTTTGGTCCAGTAACCGGTCATCAGGTCAGAATAAAAGAGTATTGTAGAAATTGTTTATTTTGTCTCAGTCCCCTAGTAAGCTACCCTCCATCCATTGGGTAGTTATTCTAGCTAATGTCTGTTAGGTAACATATTAACTTTTAAAAATTTAATTTACTATTAAAATTTTCTGTTCCAGTAAATGCACGATAATCAAGGATTAATGATCATCTGTGATGCATCTTTTAAACATTTTTTAACGATTCATTTTAGCTTATTTTCAAAAGGATTTAATAAAAATATAAAATCAGTAAAGTCAATGCACATCTATTTAAAGGGCAAATGTAGGTTTAATTTGTGAAACGGTGGCACCGTGATGTCGCTCACTGTTTTGTTCACAGTATTGAGACCTTAAATACCCTGATGATGACAACACTATTTACAGTATTATTTATCTACTTTTGGGTCATGTATAACGTAATAAAATTGCTGACCTGTAGCTCAGATCATAGCTCAGCAATAGCTACTTTCAGGTTTTCACTGTTGAGTAAATTACTTGTAACTTCAAAACTATTGTATTGACAGTATTTTGTTTAAATATGTTTAGTCACCTACTTTTGGGTCAACAGTAACATAGTGAAATTGTGGTCATGTAGGTCATTGTATAGCTGAGCAATAGGTACTTTTAGGTTCTCACTGTTGAGTAAATCAGTTGTAACTCAAACACTATTGTATTTACAGTATTTTCTTAAATTTTTTTATTCACCTACTTTTGGGTCAGCTATAACATAGAGAAATTGTAGACGTGTAGCTCATTGCATATCTGAGCAAAATCTACTTTGAAGTTCTCACTGTTGAGTAAATCACTTGTTTCTTGAAAAACTATTGCATTAAGAGAATTTTGATATGTTATTCACCTACTTTGGGTGAGCTAAACCATAGTGAAATTGCAGACCTGTAGCTTGTTTTGCTTGTGCAACTTATCAATCATTGAAGTCCCAACTCAAGAGATGTGACCAATTCATTCGGTCACTTATTGCTTGTTCTTGAGTTTTGTCCCCGATCCAAGACTCGGCTAACTGACTCTTTAGTCAGTAAGGGTCGGTTAGTTTTCACTCCAGTGGAAAAATGCCATAAGGTATTAACTTATAAAAATTTAATTTATTTGTGAGAGTTTGTGAAAATTCATGTGTTGGGATTCTTTTGATGTGGTCATTTTTGGCCTAAGATCTTCTCCTTCAAGGTACAATGAGGATAGCCTAGCATATTTCATCTAAAATCTTAGGTTGATCGCTGACCAACCACTAATTTGTTTATTTTATAGCGAAATACCCTTACCATTTCCTAACAGTAGCTATTTGTTGGAGCCATCCAACCCAATGGCCAACGCAGAGATGCGATTTTTAAGGTTATATAACAACCTTAAACAAGCCATTGGGTTACAGTAGTCCTTCCTCCCACCAATTAGGTCACATGACCACATTGTTTACTTCATTATTTTTGTTGGCCATCATCAGTATGGACGTCTTTGGGAATTAGTAGAAGTTTCTCAAGGTTTTCATTTATTTTTTGAGATTTTGCTGTGAATCTCACTTTTATTTTATATGTATATGATACAGGACTGATTCATTTATTGAATCTTCGAAGGTATGCATTATATTATGCAAATAAAGGACTTTTTGGATGGCGACATCGAAAGTTCTATCATCTTCAACCTCCAGGAAATAAGTCTTCTTACAGGAGGTCCTACTGCAGCAATAATATTATTATACAGCTTGCCAGTCGTTTGGTTCAGTTTGCTGGACGTTGGAAGCTATAATTTTGCAGCATACGTATATAGAAAGAATGTATTCTTCAATAACAGAAGCGATCTGGACGGCGCCATCTTGGATGAGAATGACAATTCGAGTGGCCATTATTGCTGTTCACGTCGGGTTCTAATAGCCAGGCGTTGAAAGCAATTTTATCACAGTATGCATCCCAGTCGAATAGTTTGTCGATGCTACAGAAGAAGGAATCTCCCTTGGGGGCAGCCATTAAGTTACCATGGACACGGCACCGTGGAGGAGTTTTGAATGCAGGAAAAGACTACTTCTTCGGAAAACTCTTCCGTCGAGGTCCAGTCAAAACATTCACCAGAGGATATACCTGTGTGAAGTCATCCATGCACAATCGAGTATTCTATACCTCTCAGAAGGTCAGAATTCGGGTTGTCAGATGTCCGGGAGTGTCATTCATATCTACAAGGAGAGGTTTTTGATCAATGGTTGCACAAGAATTTAGTACAATCGGGTTTCTATACCTCTCAAAAGGTTTAGAATTCAGGTTGTCAGGAGATGGTGATTATGATTCATCTCATTACAAGGAATCTATTCCTTATTTTACTTTTGCTTGACTGTTATTGAGTGGCTAGGGATTGATTTAACAGGCACAGTTTCTGTGAATGCTCCCTTGTTTGGTCACATTTACATTCCTTGGGTGAACAGCCAGCATTGAAATGTGGCTTTTATGTTGGGTTTCAAGGAGTTTAAAGCCTCTGATGTTTTAAAGAGCAGCTATACAGGAAGAAGTTTGCTTGGACTTCCTTACATACATTACTTTCCTGGACAGCTCCTTAGTTACAGCAGGTCTGCAGGAGGAGCATGACCTTTCAGACACTTTGCAAACAAGGTCCCTGGTAGGGGACTGTAAGAGAGAAGAAGCATGTATATTCTCACTCCTTCAGTTCAGTTCATATTTAGAGGATCTTAGGCATCACTATGATCTGTCATAGACCTCAATATGCTTTGGACTGGGTGCAATGATGTTTGCATTTCTAGTCCAGTCAACCAGTTGGTGTCCAAATCTTCTTGTTGCAGTTTGCCCATGTCTAAGAACATGTGACTCAACAGGAGGGATGTAAATTAGAATGTCGTTAGCAAATCTACAATGCATTTTTCACTCCTAATGATGTTCTCTTGCTGGACATATTAGATATTCAGAGGATTTTCATCTAGTGTTTTCATGGAAATAACAAGGATTAGTAACTCTAGAGGTGAGCATGCTTCTAGTTTCTGGTCCAATAAACCATGGAATAGAGTTACAAGTGCCTCCTACTCCTCAGCTAGTTAGAAGGGGAGTGGATCTTACTTATACAGGCCTATGGAAGCAGGGATGATAGCTGGCTTCCTGTGGTTTCAAGGAACCTTTCTCCAGTTTGGTACTATACAAGTCCTGGGAAAGGAAAATATTCAGCCAGACTTTTTAGAAGTGAGGTTCGCAGAAGTTAGAAAAAATAATAATAAAAAAAAAAAACAAACAAAAAACAACAACAACAAAAAAAAAACGGGAGAAACAGCAATTTTGATAAAAGCTGTTTATGAAATGATCGACTAAAGGGCGATATCACCAGTCACATCGCTGGAAGTTTACAGTTACAGTCTATTTCTTGGGGTTAGTGAAGAAGAAATGACTGTCAGTATACTTAAGGTCAGGTAAACAAGCTTTGCATGTACCTTACTCAATATGAATTGTTTTAAGATTTGGAATTCGTCTATATAACGACAGTGGATGACGCCACTCGACCTTTATGGGTACACACTCGTCACCGGTAGACTCAGCTATCATAAGTATCTTCGCTTTATTGGAGGCTACAGATTTTACCAGTTCACTGCCTTACCCTTCAGTATTGCTACAGTTTTTTTCTCAAGTTCACCAAGGTAGTAAAGGAGGTGAAGCTGATGGCTCTCGCAGAAGGCATCAGTATTCGCCAGTATATAGACGGTTGGCTAATGACAACAACTCAAAGCAGCAATGCCAAAAAAACACCTACTGGTTGGTGCATCTTGTTGAAAGCCTGGGTTGGATCACAAATTTCTAAAAATCAGATTTATTTCCAACTCCAGTAATCGAAGTTTTGGTTTACAGTTCGACCTCAGGGTAGGGCTAGTCTTCTCAACTCAAAGGAAATCTTCCTGGAAGGACAGTTCACCATGTTGAAAGCTTCTCACTCATCTACAGGGAAGCTCATGTCACGTTGAAAGCATGACTTCAATGGAGAAGACTACTCCATTGGGATGTCTGCACATGGAGTCACTCCAATGGTTTCCGGAAACACTGCGGATATCCTTAGTTTCTGGATATCCCACTTCTTGTTTCTCTGATTCACAGGGATCATCTTCAATGGTCGACCAATTATTCAATTTCGAAGGAGGACTCACCACTCCTTCGGTAGGAGCTCAGTCGCTCTTTTTTCACAGAAGCTTCCCCAAAGGGTTGGGGTTCTCTCTTGAAGCATCCACAGCCATTGTCTGTGGAGTTCAGGAAGAGTCAAGACTCAACATAACATAACATTATACAGCTGGAAGCAATGTTGGTATCTTAAAATAATATAGAATAAGTTTCTGAGTTGAAATCAGTTGGTTTTCACAGACAACTCATTTGTGGTTGCCTATATGAATAGCCAGGGAGGCATCCACTCTCAGGTCATATGTACCTTAATCTGTAAATCATGTTCTGGCAGATTTCTTGTCTAGAGATTAGACGTTATTCAAGTCAAAGGGGCTCTGAATTGTCAGGTTTTCAATCAATTAGACATTGCTGCCATCAATCAGTGGTTGATGTGTTTGCAGCAAAGATGAATCACAAGCTTCCTATGTAGGTCGCTTGTCAGGCTCGGGAAACAGGTGCTTGAACATCTGTTGTGAAGGTCTGGACAGACGTGTTTTTGCCTAGGGTCTTGGTCCTGCCGGTGTTGTAACATGTATATGTCTCATGTCCCAGACAGTCAGTCTTGGGAAACAGAGGCATTGAACATCTCTGGGGAGGGTTATGTCCAGTGGCCCTCATCCCTCAGGTGATTCAACAGATGACCACCTACAGGTGCAGAATCATTATGATTGTGTGGCCAGGGATTTTTTAGTTTTGGGATCTGGTGAATCTGTCCACAAAACTTCTTCTAAGAATTCCCTTCAACCATTCAGCAACAGACTTCACAACAATCTAGTTTACTTGAATCTTCATGTTTGGCATCTGGAAGTCAGGCATGAATATTATGGAAGATTCCCAGAGGAAGTGGTGAAACAATGAAGGAGCACTCCTCAAGGAGAATCTGAGAATCAATTGTTCTATTTTAGGAAGTGGTGTGAAGAGAGCCAGGTACCATTCCACATGGAGCAAATTTCCTGAAATACTAGTTTAAGGATACATCCTAATACCATCCATTATTGTGGGCTATAGAACAGCAATTGTGGATGGTTTGGGGCCAAAAGGGTCAAAAAGTACCTAAAAGTTGAGATAAATAAGACATTAGCAACTTTTAGTAAGAGACAAACCAATGTTTGGGTTTTGTCATTGGTCCTACATGCTCTTATCAGACAACCTTTGATCTTTTGAGGAAGGCTTTCTTGAAGTTATTTCCTTTCAAGACAGTCTTTGGTCTTGGCTTCAGGTAAAGTAGTGACATTCATGTTTGGGCCCTTCCCTTAGTTATAGGGAGAATGGGTCACAAGTAACTTTGGCCCATTGACTGCCTTTTTGGCCATGAACCAGTTGGCTTCAGATGGGCCTACTGCAATTACTGCAACTGAGCCAGTGGTCTTTGTCTCTGTGGATTGCAGAGTCATGGTAAACGAGTGACATTAATGCTTGGACGTATTCTTCCTTTAGTTATAAGGAGAATTGGTCACAAGTAACTCTGGCCCCATCAATTGCCAGATCCAGTTTGCTTTAGATGGGCCTACTGCAATTAAGCCTGTGGTCATGCCAGCTCTTAGCCTCTTTGGACAACAGTTTGACTCAATGTGGGTCTGTCTGTCCTGTTAGGGGTTGGTAATCAAAAGGTTTGAGATAGAACAAAATCTTTTGTTTTTATTACCATTAAGTTTCTTAATCAGACTTTTCTTTTGGCACCTATTTCATCTTGATTGAGTCAAGATTGAGTCACGGAAACTATTGATGTATGTTTTTGATTGCATCTTTAGTTTTTATAGATGATTTCCTTACATGAGTTTCTTGATACATGTTATTGGAAATTGCATCGTATGTATACCAATTTCTGTCTGAAAAACCTCTGTTGTCATAGGGTCAGATTTGAAATTGGGTCCTACAGTTGCAGTTACAGTTTTGTTACTTTATAAGTATGTGTTTCATACTTATATTGGTACATTTGCAGTTTGTGGCTGGTATGTCTGCAATGCTGGATGTATTTGTAGTTAGATATCAATGTTGCCTAAATCTGACTTGGGAAGGATTTGGCATTATGCTGATGACACTTACAGGTTGGTTTGACCTTGTTTTGGGGTCGGATGTTACAATGTAGATGGGCTATCTATTTATGACATCCTTTTGCAACACCAACATTGTCAGCAGTTGTGAGAACTATAGCTACATACTGCCATTTTTTGGAGTTGTATGTTGTGAATGTTTGGAAGTTATATGTTCATTAATGCATGTAATTCCATTATGAAGTTCTCATGATGTTTAGTTGTAGGTTAGGTAGTGGTTTTCTTAAAAAGAATTCCCTCCATCCTACAAGGCTGAATTCAGCTACTGTTAGGAAATGGTAAGGGTATTTCGCTCTAAAATTGAAAAATTTAATAGTAATTTAAATTTTTATTAGAAATACTTACCATTTCCTAACACTCAAATTTCCCTCCCGCCTCCCCGCAAGTCATTCTTTTACTTGCAACAAAAATAATGAAGTAAACAATGTAGTCATGTGACCTAATTGGCGGGAGGAAGGACTACTGTAACCCAATGGCTTGTTTAAGGTTGTTATATAACCTTAAAAATCGCATCTCTGCGTTGGCCATTGGGTTGGATGGCTCCAACAAATAGCTACTGTTAGGAAATGGTAAGTATTTCTAATAAAAATTTAAATTACTATTAAATTTTTCAATTTTATTTATTTGCAGTTTCAAACAGTTCATGGCATGGAGCAAACAATGTAATTCATCATTTTGAAAATGGTACCCAGGAAAACTTTGATGTCGATCATATATGCTTGCCAAATGGATGCAAATATGGTCTTTTTAATGATATGCAGGTAATATTAAAATAAAGTTTATCTTCTATTCCAGTGGTGAAATAAGTTTGTACTAATCTATGAAACTTTACTGTAAATGTAAACAAATAAATTATTAAATCTTGTATGTCTTTCCGTATGTTTGTTCAATACAAGAATCTTACTCCAAATAATTTTTGCTGGATGATGTGTCTTTTAATTGAATAGGATTTCGACATACTTAAATGGCAAACTTAAAGTTTGGCATGGTTAGTGTCTTGCTTAATTGTCGTCATCATGGACTTTAATGCTTAACCAACTCCAAACAAGTCCATACTGTTTGACAGAAATGTGTATTCACAAGAGAACTAGTCAAACAAGTAATGCTATATAGGAATGTTTTATAACAACATTGAACTCTTGTGTATCAAGAAACTAGTTTTTTTTCTGGATAATTTTCTCACATTTGAAATTGACAAATGAGTTTTAGCATTCCTTTTTTGGGGGGTTTCCATGTATTTCCTATAAGTTACGGTTAATTTATGATTCATTATATCCCCAGATGAAAGCCGCAGATACACTGGATTCAGCTCCATTGTATCGCTGCTACTTTAGAAATTTCCCTGTGTACACAATGATTCAGAAACAGATCAAATTTTTTTTCACACTTGGTAGATATGTTAAGGATGGCCAAAGGAAGATCATTATTTTAAGGTGAACTTAAACACTCACTAATAAATACTTATGGCCACCTTAAGTCAGAAAATGACCCTTGGCCACTTAAAGCCCTCAAGGTCACAAACTATGAGGCTCATCAAGCTAAAACTTTACCTAAGAACACAATAATATGTTCTTATTTGTGTGAAAAATCAAGACTTTAAAATGAGGTCAAAACTGTATTTGAGGCCCATAAAGACCCCACCTGGGGACTTCTTCATACATTTTTCCCATGTAACTTGGAAAAAGTCTGACCAGCCTCAAATTGTATTAGATGTAACTTCTTTATTTGATCTTTGTATATGTAAAGTTTGAGGTTTGAAATAGTAATTTTAAGGTCACCTTCAGATCTCAAAATACCCACAGGGACCCAATATATGGACATTTTGCTGGTTTTAGGCCCTCAACCTATGTCTGTCATCAATGTGAAATCACATGTATTAATAAGTCACCAGAGGCTGGTGGGAAAAGCAATACAACGTTTTAGGTGGGTTGCATGTAACCAACCCGCCTATTAGACTGATGTGTCCGTCTGTCCGTCCACATTTTTGTTTCCGGACTCTTAACTCAAAAACGCTTTGTCCAATCGAATTCAAACTTGACAGGAACATAGATCACCATCACAGCCAGGTTCCTTTCGAAATTGGTGTAATTCCGTCTGTTTGTTTGTCCATTTTTTGTCCGTTTGTCCGTCAAAATTTCCGTTTCCGGACTCTAACTCGAAAAAGGTTTGTCCTATCGAATTCACACTTGACAGGGAGATAGATCACCATCACAGCTAGGTTCCTTTCGAAATTGGTGTAATTCCGTTTGTTCATTTGTCCATCAAAATTTCCGTTTCCGAACTCTAACTCGAAAACGGTTTGTCCAATCGAATTCAAACTTGACAGGGAGATAGATCATAGCTAGGTTCCTTTCAAAATTGGTGTAATTCTGTCCGTTCGTTTGTCTGTTTTTTTTTCTGTTTGTCCGTCAACATTTATGTTTCTGGACTCTAACTCGAAAACGCTGTGTCCAATCGAATTCAAACTTGACAGGGAGATAGATCGCCATCATAGCTAGGTTCCTTTCAAAATTGGTGTAATTCCGTCCGTTCGTTTGTCCGTTTGTCCGTCAACATTTCCGTTTCCGGACTGTAACTCGAAAATGGTTTGTCCAATCGAATTCAAATTTGACAGGGAGATAGATCACCATCATAGCTAAGTTGCTTTCGAAATTGGTGTAATTCCGTCCTTTCATTTGTCCATTTATAGCATACATACAATTATGTAACCTAGATTACAAGTTTTACATTTCTTAGCACGTCTAACACATTCACCTTAGCTGGGTGACTGAACATTTCTTTCCTTGTTTCTAAATTTAATTACAGCAGTTGCTAACCTTATTGCTGCCTGCATAACCCGCCTTTTGGGGCATCTTTGATCCTCTTGTTGAAATATTGACACAAAACATCGTTAATATTAGGTAGTTTGAGAGAAACCTTGCCTTCATTGACACCAAGCACTTATTTAGTTTAATGCATACTTTATATAGTGCAACTTTAGTTCAGTTAATGTTTATCTCTTTTAACACTATATATCCTGAGTAGTTATCTGAATAAATAATTGGTTGGTTGGGTTGGGTTGGGTGGATGGATGGATGGATCGATCGATTGATGATTGATGGATGGACGGACATCGTACCCAGTCAGATTGTTGTGGGCAGCAAATTGATGATTGATGGATGGACGGACATCGTACCCTGTCAGATTGTTGTGGGCAGCAAATTTCCTTGTGGGCAAAGTGCCTGTGGATATAGTACGTTCGTGAGTGATGACCAGTCTGGGGATATGTTGGCGCCGAGTTGGCCCAATCTTGTTGGTCCTACAGGTTTGGGATGGTAAACCGACTTATAGGAAATCATGGGCTGGGAATCTTTTGATGTGGTCAGATTTGACCTTGGACCCCTCCTTGAAGGTCAAACGAGGATAGCCAAACTTAAAAGTGCTTATAACTCCTTTATTATTGGTCGTACAGGTTTGGGATGGGTAAACCAACTTATAGGAAATGATGGGCTGGGAATCTTCTGGTGTTGTCAGATTTGACCTTGGACCCCTCCTTCTAGTTCAAACGAGGATAGCCAAACTTAAAATGCTTATAACTCACTTATTATTGGTCCTAGAGGTTTGGGATGGTAAATCAAACTATAGGAAATCATGGCTGGGAATCTTTTGATGTGGTCAGATTTGACCTTGGGTGCCTCCTTCAAGGTCAAACGAGGATAGCCAAACTAAAAGTGCTTATAACTCGCTTATTATTGGTCCTAGAGGTTTGGGATGGTAAACCAACTTATAGGAAATCATGGGCTGGGAATCTTCTGGTGTGGTCAGATTTGACCTTGGATCCCTCCTTCAAGGTGAAATGAGGATAACCAAACCTAAAAGTGCTTATAACTCACTTATTATTGGTACTAGAGGTTTGGGATGGTAAACCAATTTATTGGAAATCATGGGCTGGGAATCCTTTGGTGTGGTCAGATTTGACCTTGGGCTTCTCCTTCAAGGTGGAACGAGGATAGCAAAACCTAAAAGTGCTTATAACTCGCTTATTATTGGTCCTAGAGGTTTGCAATGTGGAACCAACGTATAGGAAATCATGGGCATGGAATCTTTTGATATGGCAAAGCAACCTATAGGAAATCATGGACTGGGAATCCTTTGGTGTGATCAGATTTGACCTTGGGTGCCTCCTTCAAGGTCAAACGAAGATAGCCAAACCTAAAAGTGCTTATAACTCTTTTTTTTTTTATTAGTTTAAATTTTTTTTCCCCAAATAGTCTGGGAGGGCGAGGGTGGCGAACCCACCATCAGATTTGTACATGTGCAGGTAATTCATAAACAAAATACGCAACAAAAGAAACAGAATTCATATATAATACAGAAATGCTTTAAAAATTTGTCGATTCTGGATAGGTATTCTTGTTCTACATATTTTTATTTTTAAGAAATTCTGATATTCATACATATTCAGGCTGTGTTTTTTACTGGCACAGTGAAAAATAAAATACTTTGCCGAGATATATATTACATTTACTAGTAAAAAAGATCTTTTGAATTCAGTATTGCCAAAAAGTATATTCCATGGATATAGGCTTAATTCAAAATTAATAGATCTCTGTAACCAGGTTCTCACATTTTTCCAGAAAACTAATTCTTTTTCACAATTCACAAAAAGATGTAGTATAGTCTCGAATGTTTTGCCACAAAAAGAACAGAAAGGATTTTTGGTTAAATTAATCTTATATAAATAATGATTTGTACCCAATATTCTGAAAATAACTCTCTATTGCAACCAAATCAGAACAATATTCCTGATAGAGTAGAAACAATTGGAATAAATGTTTCTCCTTGTATCTGATTCAATTCTTATATTGAGTTTAGTTTCCCACTTCTCAAAATGGAATGTATTGCAAGATACCTGCATTGTAAGATTTGCAAATTTGTTTAAGAAATGCTTAATTCTTCACAGTGTGTGAAATCTGCTAGGGAGGTAAGCCCGTTCTATTTCCTTGACTTGTGGAAAATTCCTGACTTATTTGTGGTCAAATTAGGACTCGGATATTCCTTGATGTAGAGGTTGTGGCAGATTGTGGTAAATTTGCATTTCTGACGAATTTCAGCTTGAACCAGACCTGTTTGACCCTTAACAGTACTTGGCCCGTTCACTAACATTCATATTGTTAGAATTAGAATTTTCTTTGTTTATAGGCATTTTCTCAGAAAAAAAAATGGTAGAATAAGAAAAAATTTCCTTGAATAAGAATTTTTCATAATGTTTGTAGTAAGTGTATTTGCAATACTTTTATTTTTCTGGAAATATTTTTTCTTCTCAGAATTTTTCTTAGAAAATGCTTTGTTTTCTTTGAGGATTCACTGAGTATGGCCCCCAGCTGGTCTATATTTTCATCGGCGTTAATTATGTCATTTTTATTTGTATAAATTTGTTAAGAATTATCTGGTGAAAGAAGGATGCCAAATTATTTTGAGATGAAATTAATTGTAAGCATGAGTTCATTAAAGTTTTGAGATTCTGTCTTTAAGTTCTGACATTAAGTTTGGATGTCAAATAAAAATTGAAAAAAAAAAGTTGTAGTAACATTACAGGATTTTGAGAGAACAGGTTAAATAATCCTGATAAACATTAGTGCTGGTATTGTTTATCGATATTGAAATATTTATCGATTCACGCTACATTTGCCAATATCAATAATGTAGAGTATAATATCAATATCGAAACATACCACTTAACAGGTACAAATATCATGTTTTTCATTCAAATAAAGGACAATATTTGAAGAATATATTGGTTATCCTACTATTTTTGTCATATTTCACTTACCGCTAAACCGGAAATGCCATATTTGTTTACGTTTCGGGAAATACTAAACCTCGCAAAAGAGTTTGGAAGGTCTCTCCCAAGAAAGCATCTAATACCCCGATATTTCAATATCGATCGATACGCAAGGCAAAAATATGGTTTGATATCGATGTGCATATTAGCATTCGATACCAGCACTAATAAACATGTACATCTACTTAACAGTACCATCTAAAAAAGATCTTGTAAAGGAAGTTCAAGTTCACAAGTTAAATATCGGTCCCTATTAGTGTGATTGTTTGAGATTTATATAATGTGGTTGTTGAGTTAATGCTTGTTTGAACAGAGGTTTAGTTTCGTAGTAAAAACTGAGAAGTCTGTGCAGTTTGTTAGAGTAATTGTTGATGTAAAATTTATTGTGGTGTTCCTCAATAAAATATATGTATATTTTTTATAAAAAAAAAAAAAAAAAAAAAAAAAAAAAAAAAGATTCGCAAATTTGAGATCTCTACACTTTATCAGGTTTATTATTCCAGATAAACTTGTACATTATATGATTTAGCTGAGTTAGTTCTAATTTTGGGTTAGGAAGTGATAAAAACAGGTGGTTAAACATTGGTATTATTAGGGCTTTCAAAACTGCTATTTTTCCAATTGGTGTGAGATATCGACTTTTCCAAGCATTTAATGTTTGTTTAGTTTGACATATAGCGGCAGTATAGTTTAACTCAATCATCTCACTTAGGTCCACAGAGAACTCTATGCCCAGAAATCTGAATTGGGTATTTCCCCATAGTAAATTCCTATTTGTGTGAAATTTATCCCTTGAGTATCTTTTTTTACCTATCCAGATCCATTTTTTTTTTTGTCGGTACTTACTTTTAGGCCTGATAAATCACCAAAAATTTCTAGTGTATTTAATGCTGCTAATAAGGAGTCTTTTGTCCCATTCAGGATAAAAGATGTATCGTCAGCAAACTGTGTTAGCTTCATATGTTTGTTTTCTATTTTGATACCTTTTTACCCCACAGCCCTTAAGGGCTGTCAGGGTATTGTTTTCACCCAGGCAGGCGGGCGGGCAGGCGGCGGGAAGAAGTTTGTCCGGCCTGTATCTGAGAAACCGTAAGTTGTAGGAAGTTGATACTTGGTAGGGACGTTGGTTAGGGGGTGTAGGTGTGCAACGTCATGGTGTGACCTTGATTTGACCTTTGACCTTGCCGTAGTGACCTTGACCTATAAAATCTTGTCCGGGCTATATCTCGGAAACCGTAAGGTGTAGGAAATTGATACACATGGTAGGGACATTGGTTAGGGGATGTAGGTGTGCAACGTCATGGTCTGACCTTGATTTGACTTTTGACCTTGCTGTATTGACCTTGACCTATAAAATCTTGTCTGGGCTATATCTCGGAAACCGTAAGGTGTAGGAAATTGATACTTGGTAGGGACATTGGTTAGGGGATGTAGGTGTGCAACGTCATGGTCTGACCTTGATTTGACCTTGCTGTAGTGACCTTGACCTATAAAATCTTGTCTGGGGTATATCTTGGAAACCATAAGGTGTAGGAAGTTGATACTTGGTAGGGACATTGGCTAGGGTGTGTACATGTAAAACATCATGGTGTGACCTTGATTTGGCCTTTGACCTTGCCGTAGTGACCTTTATCTATAATGCCTTGTCTGAGCTATATTTCGGAAACCATAAGGTGTAGGAAGTTGATACTTGTTAGGGACATTGGTTAGGCGGTGTAGGTGTGCAACATCATAGCCTGACCTTGATTTGACCTTTGACCTTGCTGTAGTGACCTTGACCTATAAAATCTTGTCCGGGGTACATCTGGGAACCCATAAGGTGTAGGAGGTTGATACTTGGTAGGGACATTGGTCGGGGGTTATATGTGTGCAACGTCATGGTGTGACCTGGATTTGACCTTTGATCTTGCATATCTGATGCTATTTTATCTCTCTACAGGGATATCAAATACTATTTTATCTCTCTTATATCTCTTACTAGAATCGTGGTTGTTGCACCTTTGGGTGTCTTTTGATTTAGATTAAGCACTGTTAAAGTCATATTAGAATTCATTAACTGTTTTACTTTTGCTACTTCCCATTTTAACACGGTACATTGGTATTGCATCAAGTGAGCCACAGGTTTTGCCCCAACTCCACATAAAAGCATGTGTTGCCATATCTGTATGTTTGGATAATATTCAAAACTTGCAAACCATAATTCGACCATACAAATGAATATCAAAATTGGAGAAGTCTTACAGCTTTGTAATTTTTAGTTAACTGAATTGTCTTGTTTTAATACTTAATCTTTACATGCAGTTTCTTTCTCTTAGATGCTATTTTTTTGTACTTAAACATTATTTGAACACTGACACTTCTCTGAAAGTATCCCAATCTGTGTACTGCTTCACTACTTCTATATCTCATGGTGTTGAAAAATATTTCCCCAGGCTGTGGGGTACGGGCATCTCTGATGCTATTTTATCTGTTTATTACATGTAATCATAAGATACAAAATATGAGCGCATAGTATGAACTCATATGACAAGATAGGATCGCCTTGCCTACATCATCTTTCCGTATCAAGAAACTCTGAAGTAATTCCACACTGAACTATTGTTACTTTAATGTCATTGTTAAACGTTTTAATCCGTTTCAAGATGCTAGTTCCACAACCTAAAAATTTTAACACAGAGTATAGGAATTTCCAAGAAATGGAGTCAAAAGCTTTTTCAAAATCGATTAGGACAAGGAGACCAGGAATTTCATGTTGTTCAGTGTATTGTATTGTCATAGATCAGTCTTGTGTTTTCACCGGTGAAACGCCCACTGACAAAACCTGTTTGGGTTGTTGAAATTAACTGACTGAGGTAACTTTTTATACGATTTGCTATCGTTGCTGAACCGATCTTATAGACAACAGATAATAACTATATTGGGCGCCAGTTGTTTAGGTAATGTCTCGGCTTGTTTCCTTTGGGCAAGCAGGTTATTATGCATTGCCTCAAATATATAGACATTTTGTCAACTTTATATGCATGATTTAATGCTGAAAGAACAAAGGTTTTTAGTTTTTTCCAGAAAACTTTGAAGAATTCTGCAGGGAAGCCATCAGTTCCTGGACATTTTCCATTTTTCATTGATTTCAGGGTTGAACTTATTTCCTTTTCTGTAAGGATACCTTCTAACTGTTGTGAATCATCAGTGGATAGTTTTCTTATGAATGTCTTGGAAAAGTTCATTTAAATTATCTTCATATAGACTCGGTTCTTTTTTTAAAAATAGGTTGGCATAAAATTTTTGTAGCTCTTTCAAAATTTGATTTTGGTATGTAATTACCTTGTTGTCTAATGTTACAACTCGCTTGACTGTTTTTTCCAGGTATTTGTGATTTTCAAGTGCACAAAATTTTTTTGTATTTTTGTAGGCTTTTCACCAAACTGAAGCCACTGTGCCCTTGAACGAATTATATTTCCATATAATTTATCTTCCCTAATTTTTTGTAGTTCCTTTTTTTTGTCCTCAATAAGTTCTACATTTGCCAATTCCACTTTTTCAAGAGTTTCAATATCAAACTGGAGTGCCTTCTCTCTTGTATCAGTTTTGGTTTTCAGTTCTGTTGCAAATTTAATTGTTTCTCCTCTTATTTTGAGAAGCAAAGTTTCAAGAAACTGTCCATCATTTATGATGAATTGTATATCTGAATCTGAGATATGACTTATATTTTCAATTCTGTAGACAGGTATTGCATAGATTTCTTTTTCTTTTTCAATTAAGGAGTTGACCATATTTAAATATTCTTTTTGTTTAAGCAGTGAGCAATTAAATTTCCATATGCCCTTTCCTCTTTTAAATTTACACAAAGTCAAGGTTAGTTCCACAATTGAGTGATCAGTCCTATATCCTGGCCTTATTTCACAACTGTTTACCAAGTCCAAATGAGGATCTGAGATAAGAAAATAGTCTAGACGAGATTGTCTTACTTGATTTTTTCTACGCCATGTATATCTTCTAGACAAGTAAGTGTTCTTATGAAACATCCGAAACCCGTCAATCAAATTAAAATTATACATTAAATCAATTACCGCATTCCTTGCATTAGGGTTATTGACATGCAGCTGGTTATTGGTATCAATGGCTGGATCTAAAGCAATATTGAAATCACCGGAGATAATACAATAGGTGTGCTCATCAGAATCTAGTATTTCTCCTAATTTTATAGTGAACCCTGGTGAGTCAGAGTTTGGAGCGTAAATGTTTATATTTTTTTATTTGGCGTTTTACGTCGCTTTCAACACTGTACAGGTCATATCACGACGGGTAGTTGGAAGGGCAGAGGAAACCAGTACATATAGTTCGCTAGGGTTCTGTACTGTAAACTGCCGACCAACGGCAAGCAACTACCAGCTTTCCCACTTACGGCCATGACGGGGATCGAACCCCAGCCGCAGAGGTGGGAGGCGAGAGTGTTACCACTCTGCCACCGTGGCCCCGTAAATGTTTATAAGTCTTATACAAATTTCACCTAATAAAAGTTTGGCAGTTATTAGATTACCGGAATTGTCATTTTCACAGGATTCTATACTGTATTCAAAAATTTTTTTTTATTAGAATTGCCACACCCCTCGAGTTAGAACTCTTCCCACTTATAAAACAGTCACCATTCCAAATTTGTTTTATTGATTGCAAATCATTATCGATCCAATGTGTATCTTGGAGACACACTATATTTGCTGGCAAACTGTAGAAGTAATCAAGTACATCCCTTCTTTTTTATAATTTCTTAGACCTTGACAGTTTGCTGACAGTACTCTCAATGTATCTCCTTGCATGGTTGCTTGTATTGAAAAGACCCCTTACTGTTGGTAAAATGATAAACCAGACCATGTAGAATACCGGTACTTCCAAAATAAATGCAAATCTCACCTCCCATTGGCTTTGTAACATGTGGACATGACGATAAATGAATCAGGGTAAACAATAGAAAAGGGTATCTATATACAAAAAATAAGAAGTTATACTGTGAAGGAAAAAAAAGGCATGAACTATTGAATAAGCTATGTACAAAAATAAGAAATAAGCAAAAGGAAAAATCAATATCTACAAAAACTATTTGCAGATAAAAAAACATAAACATGGTTGGCATCGAAGTGGTTCTGCTGTGTGGGAAATAGCAATAGAACCCTAAACTTTGTATCGTCTTGTAGCTAAGAACAAAAGTAGCTGAACAACATATTTGAAGAAAAAGCTGTAAGTGCAATGGATTTTGAGTTATGAGTTCTTAAGTAGCTGAATTTGTTATTACTCACTTACCCTTGCCCTAAATCCACAAATCCAACATAATTTTCAGGGGAATGAAAATTTATTAGGACAAATAATTAAAAAAAAAAAAAATCCATAGCTGTAGTAGTTTTGAAGAAATCTGCGTGACACACTACCGCGTGTCTCCCTCCTGAGTTTAAGTCTGGCAGGGGATAAAAGGATGGTGGCTATATCAGAACTTTTTAAGAGATGTTATTTGTATACTTCACATCAAGTTTCTGTTAAAGATATCCAGAATTGAAATTGAAACATTGCAGAATGTATTCAGCTGAATTTTAGAAAACTAACAGTATAGAAACTAAAGTTTAACTGACTTTTCATTCAATTAAGAGACAAAAAAAAATTTTCTAATTTAGACTACAAGGTCGCATCATTACAATAGTCACTTCAAAACACATTTTTTATTGGTAAAGTAAAAAGTTGATAATTATATTTAGATATTGTTCTTTATACAAATTGTGACTTGAACTTTTATGCAATGACTTTATTTCAGACTGGACACTTAAATCGGATATTTAACTGAAACTTAAACTCAAATTAATAATAATAATAAAAAAAAGATATATATACATTAATTAACCATGAAAAATGTACAAAATCATGCAACATAAAGCTTCAAAGGACTTGTTCATATAAGCATCCGGCAAAGAGAGATGCATACCATAATTCTCCTAAATATGTCGAGAATTATCTATCTAAATAAAAGTTTTCATCATCCTTGTATATAAAATTATGTTTTGGCAAGACTCAGGAGCACGGTCTTGATATTGAATACTGGTAATATGAAATAAATTACTCTTGATAATGAAAATTTTACAGCCACTATCCTGTGTGTTAGTTTTCAATTAGCTCAGTCAGGTGTTTTTAGTAAATAAAACAAGACCAAGACTCCATTACTGCTGGAGTACTTGTGTCAATGATGGAAATACACAGCAGTATAAAAGTATCAACCATGATAGAAATAAACAGCATTCTAAAATGGTAGGCTGCGCAGTGAATGTGGACATGTCTTTTGCGCAATGCTGGAATCGTGAATATAGAACGGTAAATAAAACAACGCTGTTGAATTCTGCGTGCATCGTTCCTTCGCATACAAATGTAAACAAACAACTCCCGGTAGAATTAATGGTTAAAATATTTATAAAATTGTCATTTCTTGGATTGAGTTTAACAATTAACATATCATTTTAAAGCAAAATAAAAGCATCTACAATGAAAATGTGTCAATATTTCATAACAATTTCTGTGAAAATAGAGTAACACAAAATACTTGTTTTTTTACCCTAGATATCACCATGTATGTTGCATTGATGGAACAGCCAACATGGCGTTGGATTTGTTTTGATTTTTGCGTAAGATTTACCCCTTATTGTGACTAAAATAATTTGTAACCATTTTAGAATAGGAATAAAAGACAAATTCTCATGCTTTATGATGGTTTTAAACTATCGATCGGCTGTATCTTTTATTCCTATAGTATAGCATGATCAACTAGGTGAACAGCTTCGCAGTTGAATTATCACAAATGATGATATAAATACACAACATTCTAACAAGATCAACTAAGTGAACAGCTTCGCACAGCTTTATTAATCAACATTGCACATAGTCAAAAAAAATTTTCGTTCAGCAGAATGTACCAGTTTAGAACATTTCACTGCACCAGTCGAATATTACAGTATTTTATTTGAACTACCACATAAGATAGAGTTGAACTAACACATATGATGTTGATAGGAATACACAGCAGTTTAACAAGATCAACTAAGTGAATAGCTTTGCACAGCTTTACTAAATCAACACTGCGCATAATGAAGAAATGTTTCTTTCAACAGAGTGTACTAGTTTAGAACACTTTACTGCACCAATCAAAAATCACAGCATTTTATTTGAACTAACACATGTAGAAGTAGATTAATAGATAGAAATAGAGTGATGAAATTGTGCAGTTGGACTTGACTTAATAAATATAACATTGCATGATAATAATAGAAGAATAAACTGAAGTGCTCAATAAGTCACCAGGTGACTTATTGAGCACTTCAGTTTATTCTTCTGTTTTTAACAATGAGTGTGGCCCCCTGAAAGTGCAAGTCACTCTACTTTGTTAGTAGCCACCTCCATACTGGATCTACAGATTGATGGCGTGGAGGGGAGATTAGCATATAATCCCTAGCCTATTAGAGAAAAGTATGTTTTTACCCATTGGTAATCTATGCATTTATTGAGTAAATTCACTTATTGTACACTAAACAGAGTTCAGAGCACGAATCTATGAACATAAAGTCTCTATTAAAAACACAGGATAATAGAATCACCTTTGTGTCCAAGCATTTATTGGTAAAAGGTTGCTCTAGTAAGGATAGGCAAATCTCTATTACTTATGAGGGTTCCTTAAAGTACAACACTCTCAAACTGGATCACATCAGTCATGTGTACAGTGGTTGATATGGAATATTGGGGCAACCCGCCCAATTGGCACTAAGCAATAATTACTTATCTAACTGTGTGTGCATTTTGGTCTTAATTCACACTCATAACATCCCCCTTGTTTTTTGCATGATAATAATAGATTAATTTAAAAATGATAATTGATGTTTTAGTTATCCATTATGTGGCTGTACACATATTTATTAAGTGAACAGCTTCGCACAGCTTTACTAGATCAACATTGTACATGGTGAAGATATTTTTCTTTCAACAGAATGTACCAGTTTAGTACACTTTACTGCACCAATCAAAAATCACAACATTTTATTTGAACTACCACATAAGATAGAGTTGAACTAACACGTATGATGATGATAGGAATACACAGCAGTTTAACAAGACCAACAGAGTGAACAGCTTCGCACAGCTTTACTAAATCAACACTGCTCTTAGTGAGGAAATTTTTCTTTCAGCGGAGTGTACTAATTTAGAACAAGTGCCAAGAATTCACTTATTATTGGTCCTAGAGGTTTACAATGTGGAACCAATATATAGGAAATCATGTGCAGGGAATCTTTTGGTGTGGTCGGATTTGACCTTGGACCCTGCCTTCAAGGTCAAATGAGGATAGCCAAACTTAAAAGTGCTTATAACTCACTTATTAATGGTCCTAGAAGTTTGGGATGGTAAACCAACATAAAGGAAATCATGGGCTGGGATTCTTTTGGTGTGGTTAGATTTGACCTTGGACCCCTCCTTCAAGGTCAAACGAGGATAGCTAAACTTAAAAGTGCTTATAACTCGCTTATTAATGGTCCTAGAAGTTTGGGATTGTAAACCAACATTTTTATTGCGTTAATACATCCTATCCAATGGACAATTGCTTTACCGGTCGGCGCAACCGGTCCCGCCAAATGCCAGAAAAAGACGTCCTGTATATAATACTGGCAGGATCGGTCAGTAGTGTGCATTCGCTAGGTGGCGCTTCATACTTGCTTCCTGTCTAGACAGAGTGAAGTCAGTTCATCTTTTTCGTTTGGCGCGTGTAGTGTGCAGACGCGTTTTGAAGTTATCTCCAAGTTTGAAGAAAACGCGGTTTATTCTACGAATTTAAAGCTTATTTTCATCGGAAAAAATATATATTGTTACATACATATCAGGGCCTCTCCAGGACTTTAACGAGGCATTATCCAGCATTTTATAGCCACTTTTTGAAGATTTTCTGTCTACTTGTCGTCGAGAGGAAATCGTGGGTGAGAGGTCGTGTGTTGTCCCTGCAGCATTCCTTCTTCTGCACAGAAGGTTGTATCTACCCTCCATTTAATTCTTCGTGGTCGAGTAACACTGAGTGTATGTCGACGAGAAGAATTTAGAAGGAAAGAAGAATGCATCGTCTGACGTCATCACTTCCAGCTTATGCTTGTCACGTGACACGGACCTGGTCACGTGATACACATTCAACAATGGAGGAATCGTGTTTTCAACAGAAGTTTTCAGGGAAGAAGACGACCAATTATTACTCAACACCCTCTTTAACTGGCAAGAAGAAATCCAGCAAACTCGTCTGTTGGCTGAAGAAGTTAGATGACAAATGGTCATTGAACTCTGCGAATTTTTGCCGGTGCCGGTCATGTGACTTCACAGATCTCAACACAACTACTGGCAAGCAAATCCCCAGGCGTGACTGGTTCAGCTGGCAAGAAGTGATGAGTTTTACCGGTTCCAGTCTGTACAGACTACTGGTGGGTGCTGTTCCTGTGAAGAAACCCCTTCAGTGGTTGCCAGTGATCAGCCCTGTTGATCCTGGAACCTCCACCAGAGGCCTTTCCACTGGTGGGACTGTTGGGGTACCTGTTCCAGTCATGTTCCTGTGAAGCTGTCAAGAAACCCCCTTCAGTGGTTCCAGTGATCAGCCCTGTTTGGATACTGGAACCTCCACCAGAGGCCTTTCCACTGGTGGGACTGTTGGGGGTACCGGTTCCGGTCTGTACAGACTACCGGTGGGTGCTGTTCCTGTGAAGAAAACCCTTCACTGGTTGCCAGTGATCACCCCTTTTTGATTCTGGAACCTCCACCAGAGGCCTTTCCACTGGTGGGACTGTTGGGGTACCGGTTCCAGTCATGTTCCTGTGAAGTTGTCAAGGAACCCCCCTTCAGTGGTTACCAGTGATCAGCCCTGTTTTGATACTGGAACCTCTACCAGAGGCCTTTCCACTGGTGTGACTGTTGGGGGTACCGGTTCCAGTCTTGTTCAGACCACCTGTGCGGCTGCTCAGAGGGTTCACCTACCAGAAGTCGCGGCAACCATTGAGACCCTTATCTCCCCAGTGCAGAATTTTGGACCGGTACCAGTCCTGTTCAGGCTACCGGTAGCGTCACTAGCCAGCCAGTGATGGGGGATACCGGCACCAGTTCTGTTCAGACTGCCGGTCACAGAAATCCAGCAAGGGCTGCCGGTTAAACAGGATTACCGGTTACACAGAGTTGCTGGTGACATACAGCAGGGCTACTGGTTCAGAGAACTACCGGCTCCTGAGTGTTGCCGGTTCCGGAGTGTTACGGTTCCTGAGTGTTGCCGGTTACAGAGGAATCTGTTGTACCCATCCTTACTGGCAAGGAACCAGCTTCAAATCCAGTGCTGACAACAGGTTTGCCGGTTACAGAGAATTGCCGGTTCCGGAGTGTTGCTGGTTCCGGAACCGCAGTGCTGCTGGTTACAAAGAAATCTGCTGTTCCCATCCTTACTGGCAAGGAACCAGCTTCAAATCCAGTGCTGACAACAGGTTTAACACTTAGCCTTCTCCCAGAGCCTACCAGTTTGACCGGTTACAGAGCTTGTTGATTGCAGAGAAAAGCTGCTGAACCACCACTGTAGACCGGAAGAAGGCAACTTTATATGAGCTTATCCTTGCTAAGACGTAGTTCACCCAGTTCTGCCTGTGAGTTTATGCAGAACTGTGGAGCCACCAGGAACCGGTTACAGAGCATTGCCTCACGTATAACCGTTTAAGGCCTGGTACTGGGCAGGTCTCCAGGACTGACTGACAGACCGGCAGAAGTTCCTTAAAGGCCCAAACAGCTGTTTAGGCCAACCAGTGGCAACCTAAGGAACTGGTTACAGAGGAATTCTTCGACCAGTCACTGGTCCCGGTGAAATGCCTGTCAAGCTACCTGACCAGTCAGCCAGCCTACCCTTTCGGGACCCAGCTGGTCAGACAGTGGCTAGAGATAAGAGGGAGACTGTCAAGCAGGAATTGTCCACTACCAGTCAACCTCCCCTTATCAGACCTCACACCTTGTAGACTGGCCATCCAGTTTGTCTTTTACCCAACCTGTGACCAGTGTCAGCTGCCTCAAGGGGTCCTGAGTTTGTAAGCTCAGCCTTCCCCTCAAGATTATAACCCTTTTTGCCAGTTTTCAAAACTCCAGCAGTGGGTAAAATATCTGTTAATCTGACCAGGGGTCACCGATGTTATAAATGGCTATGGGGATGAGTGAGGTCTAGTCTGTCACCAGTGTTGACACTATTTTTGGCTAACTATGCCTCCACAAAACTTGGGCCGTCCTAGGGGCTAGCCCAAGTTCGAAAGAAATCTCCCAGGAAGGCTACACCCTCACCTTCCGGAGATGACCAGCTTGACCAGATCTCCAGGCTGGAGAAGTGGCCCAGTACCCTGAGTAATTCAGTTTGGGAAACTTTGAGAACTATATTAACCTCTCTTCAGCAGGGGAGTGGATAACTTCCAAGGTTCCCTACTCCCTCACCGCTTTCCACCAACAAGGAAGTACCGGAATTTTTCATGTCCAGGGTCTTCCCCACCAGTTCAGTCACTCCCTTTGGTCTGTTTACAGTACAATGGGAGTCTTCTCTCGGTGTTGGCGAAGGAGGTCTAACTATGGCATTACAGAGTACCACAATCCACCAGTACGACTGGTTGGTCAAGCCAGTTTTCCCACCAAGCCTGTCTCCAGCATACACATTCTCTAGGATATCAGTGTCAGGTGTAAGCTTGAATGGTAAACATGAAAAATTAGAACTGGACCTCGAGCAAGTCTTCGACTTAGTAGGCTTCCAGTTAGCTCAGAAGAGCGTAAGGTCAGACCCACCCTAGAGCGTTGGTAGACCTTGAATGCTTAACCAGAAGCTTCTCCCCGGACCTTCATGCCCGGTCTGGCACCTAATGTCCCTGATAGGATTACTGGCAGTCATCGAGAAGTAAGTGCACCTAGCTCACCTGCACATGAGGCTGATAAAGTGGCACTAGAAGTACAGCTGGGGGGGGGTGGGGTGGTGGTTCCAGAATCACTAGAAAACGTGACCCCAGTTTCCTCCACCCTCATCTTAAATGGTGGCTGCAGGAAGACCAGGTGCTTCAGGGTCAACCATTACACCCGCTATATATGCTCTTGAATCCTTACAGATGCATCAAGAAAGGTGGGGTTCTCACTTAGGAGAACACACTGCAAGGGGAACCATGGTCCCTTCCAGAAGCAAGTTACACATTAACTTTCTGGAACTAAGGTGGTCATTTGGCCCCTTAAGAATTCCAAGACCTCTGGTTGAACAATATTGCTGTTGTAGCTACAGACAACACAGCAGTGGTTGCCTGTATGAAGGGAGAGCGGGGGATGACGTCAGGCCCTCTTTGTGCCCTTCTGTGGAGAATCCTGACCTGGTATTCCAGGAAACAGGTGACTCTAGCCCGACACATTCCAGGCGGCTGACTGTCATAGCACACAAGCTATCCAGTCTCACGCAACTAAACAGAGCAGACAGAAGGGTCCCTCCTGTCAGAGTTTTTCGAAACAAGATGCTTCTGGTGGCACCAAGGCTAAGTGGGCCTGTTTTTGGCCACCTGGCTCAACAACTGTTTCAACTTTCATCACTGGGGATAGATCCCCCAATTGGACAATGATACAATCGGTCTCCCATGGGAGGATCTGGACCCATATGCCTTCCCACTGGTAGCCATCTTGGGCAAGGGGTGGAGAAGTTGCAGGACTACCCATGCAGGGAAATCATTCTGATTGCTCCAAGTGGCCCAACATGCCTGGTTCGGGTATCTCTTGTTCATGTCAAGTCCGATTCCTTGGTACCTGTCCAACCTGCTCTCTCAACCATTTAATCAGACTCCTCACAGGAATCTGTGAAAATTAGGTCTGCATGCATGGCTCCTAGAGCCTCGGCAATCAAGGAGCAGGGTTTCTCTAAGGCAGTGGCAGTAGGAATTGAGGCTCCTCACGAGGATCAATTAGATCTGACAACTGGGTAATTCACCAATCAATTCAGCACAATGAGAATCTTGCTCGTCTTTTGGACAGTTTACAGAGACAGACCTAAGGGTCGGAGGGGCATCCCCTCCTGGAACCTCCCCCTGGTGTTGCACCAATTGGCGAGGCTCCAGTGGAACCCCTTAAAGAGGCCTCTTTGAAGCATTGAGCTTCAAGACTGTTTTCCTTTTGACCCTAGGTTCTGCCAAACACAGGAGTGAGATTCATGCTTAGTGAAAGAAACACATCAGACACTAGTCAGACTGTTAAAGGGGTGTTTGTACCCAACACCTAGCCCTTTTTTTCCAAGAACCAGCTGACCAAGGAGAATCTGGACAGTGTGGCCCCGGTGGTTATACCAAGCCGGGCCCTAACTCTGGATCACTCCCACAAGTCTGATAGGTCCTGTGTCTGTTCAGAGTACTGTGCTACCTTTTGGGACAGGCTCTCAAACAGAACAATGAGTTAGTCTTCTCCCTTTAGAAAGGTTTTGACAAGGCATCTCACCTGCCTCTATCTCCTCATGGATCAAGCAACTGTGATCCTATGTTATGAGCTCTCTGATCGGGAGGCCCTCACCCTACATCAGGTTAAAGTCCATGTTGTCAGGGCCTCTTGCTGCTTCTAAGGCATTCCACTTGGGAGTCTCCTTAGAACAATTTTTCAGCCGACCACTGAAGTAACACACAGTTCTATTTGAAGGATGTTGCTTGGGCTGTTTCAGAGACCCTTCAATTGGGCCCAGTTGTGGCTGCTCAGCAGATCCACAATTAGCCCTTATATTGAGATTTGTATATATGTAGTGTTGATAGTTCTTGGAGCTAACTACACTCCTGCCTTTGGGAGGTTATTGCCTTCTGGGACTGAACTCATCCCTCTCTTCCCCTACCTCAGAGCAGGTCTGTTAAAAGGGGGGGGGGGGGGGGCAACATCGGTATACCCCCGGCAACCAGGCACTGGTATCCGACCAAGGGCCTACAGGTTTCTGAGTGAAAGTTAACCTAGGCCAGAGGGAATTTTCTTATCATTTATGAGTTCACCTAAGTCCCTAGTAACTTACCGTCCGACCAAGCGGTAGTTATTCAGCATTTGTCCATTGGATAGGGTGTATTAACGCAATAAAATTACAAATTTAATAAGTAAATTAAATTTTTGTAAGTTAATACCCTATCCAATGGACAGGCAAGGCCCTCCCAACCAACCCCGCTACCCGCTTACTAGGGGTCTAAATCTGTTTAGACAACGAAAAAGATGAACTGACGTCACTCTGTCTAGACAGGAAGCAAGTATGATGCGCCACCTAGCGAATGCACACTACTGACCGGTCCTGCCGGTATTATATACAGGACGCCGTGCCAACCGGTAAAGCAATTGTCCATTGGATAGGGTATTAACTTATAAAAATTTAATTTAATTATTAAATTTGCAAATAGGAAATCATGGGCTTGGATTCTTTTGTTGTGGTCAGATTTGACCTTGGGACCCCTCCTTCTTAGGTCAAATGAGGACAGCCAAACTTAAAAGTGCTTATAACTTGCTTATTATTGGTCCTAGAGGTTTGGGATGGTAAACCAACCTATAGGAAATCATGGGCTGGGAATGTTTTTGTGTGGTTGGATTTGATCTTGGACCCCTTCTTCAAGGGGGAACGAAGATATTGCATTTGCAGTATATCTTTAAATATGTTTTAACCTATTTTTTACACTTTAACAGTTACCTTGTTACTTTCCTTCATAATACCATTTGCAGGGCACAACTATTTTGTCCTTTTCTTCTGTCAGCTTCGGAATTTCTTTCGAACATGCTGTTAATTACCATTTACTGTACTTCTGTACAGCACTTTCCCTGATAATTATTCTTTCCTCTCATTATCACCTTCACAAATCAATAACACTGAGTCAGCTGACACAGTGCCCATTCACGGGCACTCTCCTCTTGTTTTTTAAAATTGACGCATAAACTGATCCCAGGATTTTAATCAATTAAAGACAGAAAAAGTAATGTTTTTAATATTTGCATAAATACTAAGGAACAGATATATGGCACAGTCATAAAGCAATAACACACCTATTATTTGAGCTAATAACATTAAAAATATACAATTTTATTGCATTAATACATCCTATCCAATGGACAATTTGCTAAACCGGTCGGCGCAGACCGGCCCGCCAAACGTCAGAAAAAGACGTCCTGTGTTTCCACCAGCTGGCCGGTCCATAGTACTGTGCACTCCCCAGATGGCGCCTCGTACTTCCTTCCTGTCTAGACAACCTGACGTCATAGCATCTTTTTCGTTTGGCGGGTGTATTGTGCAGACGTGTTTTCAACATCTCCAGATATTTTAAGCAAAAGTGTGCTTTGTGACGGATTTTCAACCTTATATGTGGATAGTTTCAGTGTAGAAGTGTTATCTACTGATCAAGCACGGATATACAGTTAGAAATCTGCTGGAAACGCTCCCTAGTTGACTCAATTTAATTTTGATGATAGGGCAGTAATCGACGAGAATTATGAAGGCAGCCATTTTGCTAGTTTCCTCCCTTTCAACCATTGTGTTGTTAGGGGCAGATCGACATTATTGAGGAATTATGGACATACTATTTGTAGGTATTTTTATCCGTGCCTTTGTTTGAATGTACCATCTATAACCTTCCAGCTACTGTCACCATAGAAACGTGTTAGAAATCATGGGAACCTCAGTCTACGTAGTTTTGAGCACTGTAAATAGAAGGAATTCCCCAAAAGGTGCATTCTTCATCAGAGCACACTGGTAAAGACTTCTCTGCTGTAAGGCATCTGTCACACCAGCTAGATCGAGTTTTGAGTGTTTTTTCATGAGAAGCATGGGATGAATTCTTCATATTTCTTCACAGCTTGCACAGAAGGAACCATCTTTAATCACTCTCAGTCCCACCCTTGTGGACCCGGCCACTGGTTACAGAATGTACCGACCGACTACCGACTAAACAGCCTTGTACAGTTACTTCAACAACTGGTTCAAGTGTACCGGCAGGGTACCGGCTACACAGCCCTGTACACTTGCTTCAACAACTGGTTTCAGAGTGTACTGACAGGTACCGACTACACAGCCCTGTACACGTGCTTCAATAACTGGTTACAGAGTGTACCGGCTGGTACTGGCTACACAGCCTTGTACACTTGCTTCAACCTACCGGTTACAAGTCTACAAACAGGGTGCTGGCTACACAGTCCTTACTCTACAGGGCTTCACCCCAACTGGTTACATAGAAAAAGCTGGCTAAATATAGACCAGTAGCTGTCTAAATTCATTGGTGACCCCAGCCTGCCAGTTTATTGTGCCAGTTACAGAGACTTAACTGTTTACAGTGAATTACCGGTTATGGAGTCTTGGTACCGGACAGAATTGCCTTGGTAGATTTGGTTACAGAAAATTCTTAGACCAATCAGTGGCTTTAGTGATATGACACTGTCCCCAGCTACTGCCAGGCAACCTTCCCTTATCACACCTCTCAACAGCCTGTTATCGGTGCTGGACTTGACTGGAGAGATAATAGATTTCACCTTGACAAACACAGACCTGAATAACCAGCATGAAAGGAAATAGGCCTTAATCATATATAAAAAAAAAAAAGTTCTTCATCATGTCCGCCCAAGGGTCAGCCATCTCAATTTCTTGTAAATGCTGCACCTTGCAGGATGCTGGCCTGGTGCAAGAGTCTTTTAAATGTGAAAAGTTGTGTCAGCCCCACCGGACCGGACCACAGCAAGAACAGAGAGACTGTTTTCTCGGTTCATTGTCACCAGACCGGACCAGTGTCCGGAGGCCGGAGGGACAGAAATGTTTGTCAGACTAGCAAATGTCCCGAATGTGGCACACATCTGCCTGTAGGGTCCAGATTAACCCCGTTTCGGGACTTAAGAAGCCTTGGGGGGCTGGACCCTAGGTATTACAAATGTTGAAGGAGGGCTACACTCTCCCTTTCCAGTCAGGACCAAGCTTGACAAGGTCACCCAAATTATCAAATGCTATTCACATCTTCACAGGAACCTATATTGGTTAGAAGCATTACATCAGCTTATGGACAAGGAAAGGTGCAGTCGAGCCAGTTCAAAATCTCTGGGCTTCTTCAACCTTACTTGGTTCCAAAACCCACAACCATTGGAGACCTATTCTAGGTCTGAGCAAACCAAACCTTTCGGAGACCATCAGGACCACCCTCCAACAATGGGAGTGGGTTACCTCGATAGATTTCAAGAACGCCTACTTCCATATACCTATACAGGAACAGTCCAGGACATATCAAATGTCATGTCCAGGGTCGGACATACCAGTTCAAAGCACTGTCTTTCGGTCTGTCCACTGCACCCATGGAGCTCACTGTAGTAGCAAAGGAGTTGAAATTGATGGCCATACACAAGGGTATAATAATCCACCAGTACTTAGACGACTGGTTGGTGAAAGCCACATCCCACCGGGGTTGTCTCCGGCATACACTAGATCTAGTCTAAATATGCCAAGTTTAGGTTACCAGTTCGACCTCATGGCCGGTCGAGTCCGACCTATACCGGACCATTGGCAGAACCTTCAGGACAAATACTAGAAATACTGTCACTACCGGTTTGTCCGGTCTAGCAGTTCATGTCTGATAGGTTTACTAATAGCCACAGGAAAGCAATTTCACCTAGGCTGACTTCATAGGAGACCCATCAAGTGGCATCTCAAAAACAACTGGAGGGTACCAGAGTCACTAGAAAAAGTGATTCCAATACCAAGTCGTTGCACCCACATTTACAAAGGTGGTTGCAAGAGGACAATGTCCTTACAGGCCAACCATTACACCCAAATAAAACATGATCTGCAAATTTTACAGATTCATCAAAAGCAGGGTGGGGTGCTCACTTAAACGAACACACTGCAGGAGGCACCTAGTCCCTCCTGGAAAGCAAGTTGCATATCAATTACCTAGAACTCAAGGCAGTCTTTCTAGCCTTACAAGAGTTCCAAGACCTCTGTATGCACAAGATAGTACTTGTAGAAACAGACAACACCACAGTGGTGTCATGCATAAACAGGGAAGGAGGCATGAGGTCGGGCCCACTTTGTGTTTTACCTTGGAGAATCTTGACCTGGTGCGCCAGAAATCAAGTAACTCTAAAAGCCCGACACAGGCTGGCTGAGTGTGGTCGCAGACAAGCTATCCAGGCTAGACCAGACCACCCAAACACAGTGGTCTCTCCTTCAGGAGGTCTTCCAAGCAATATGCAACAGGTGGCACCGGCCTCAACTAGACCTATTTGCCATGAGATTCAACAACAAGTTGCCCTTGTGTGTGTCACCGGTACCGGATCCCCTGGTTACAGCAGTGAATGCACTCAGTTTGCCATGGTAGGATCAGGAAGCATACACCTTCCCACTGTCAGCCATATTGGGCAAAGCGGTGATGTTGCAGGACTCCCCATATAAGAGAATCATTCTGATTGCTCTGGGGTGGCCCATCATGCCTTGGTTTTGGGATCCAGTGGCCATGTCCAGCCAAATCCCACTGAGCCTGCCCAATCTGCCCAACCTGTTGACACAACCATTCAATCAGATCCCTCACAGAAATCTGACAAATCTTAATCTCGATGCTCGGCTCCTGGAGCCTCAGCATTCAAGGAGCAGGCCTTTGCTGAGGCGGTGGCAGCAGGAATTGAGGCTCCTCCAAAGGGATCAACCAGATCAGTCTATGAGGCTAAGTGGACCATTGTTACAAGTGGTGCGTCACTAATCAGGTGGACCTCAGGGTACCCCTGTAAAGTCAGTTGCTGACTTCCTTATGTACCTTATGAGGACAGGAAGATACAGCCCAGCACCATTGATAGTTACAGTTCAGCCATTGCTGATAAACTGGGAAATTCACCCTTCAACATCAGCAAGGACAAAAATCTCGCTCGTCTCCTGGATAGTTTCCACAGAGACAGACCCAAATGCAGGAGGGGCATACCCTCCTGGAACCTCTCACTGGTCTTGCACCAACTGAATAAGGCTCCATTTTGAACCAATCAAGGAGGCCTCCTTGAAGCATTTGACCTTCAAGACGGTATTCTTCTTGGCCCTTGGGTTGGGCAAATGCAGAAGTGAGATTCATGCTTGGCAAAATAAAAATATTAGACACCAATCCATGAATCCAATTGGTCAACGGTGTCCCTGTATTCATTACCCAGCTTTCTATCCAAGAATCAGCTGGTCAGGAGGGTCCAGACAGTGTGGCCCCAGTGGTTATAACAACCCTGGCCCATTCTCTGGATAGATCCCTCAAGTCTGACTGGTCCCTTTTTGTTCCAGTTAGAGCATTGCGCTACTATTTGGACAGGACCTCAGACCTCAAGTAGAATAAGGAGGTGGTTGTTTTGTCTCCTTTAAGAAGGTTCCGACTAAGACATCTGCCTCTAAAAACACCCTCAGAAAACACCCATCTGCCTCTGAAACACCCAGCTTTCTATCCAAGAATCAGTTGGCTAAGGAGGGTCCAGATAGTGTGGCCCCAGTGGTCTTACCAGCCCTGGCCCCTTCTCAGGATGAGTCATTAAAAGGTGACAGGTCCCTATGTCCAGTTAGAGTCCTGCGCTACTACTTAGACAGGACCTCAGACCTTAGGCAGAATAAGGAGCTGGTCTTTGTTTCCTTCAAGAAAGGTTTTGACAAAGACATCTCTCCTGCCACCATCTCCTCTTATATCAAGGAGACTGTGATCCTATGTTATGAGCTCTCTGACCAGGAGGCCCTCTCTTTACATCAGGTTAAAACCCATGATGTCAGGGCCTTTGCTGCTCCTAAGGTCTTCCAGTCGGGAGTCTCCTTAGATCCAATCTTGTCATCCTGCCACTGAAGTCACATAATACCCTCACACAGTTCTATCTGAAGGGTGTGGCTTGGGCTGACTTGGAGCTTTACCGATTGGGCTCGGTAGTGGCTGCTCAGCAGATCCACAGGTGGCCCTTAGATTGAGGAGATTTGTATATATGTACATAGTATAAACATTTTCTACAGGTACATAGTAAAAATGTGATGTGCTTCCTTTGGGAACTTACCCGCCAACCAACCGGTAGTTATTGAGCAAATTGTCCATTGGATAGGATGTATTAACGCAATAAAATTGCAAATTTAATAAGTAAATTAAATTTTTATAAGTTAATACCCTATCCAATGGACACACAAGACCCTCCCACCGACCCCGCTATCAGCTTACTAGGGGTCTAAGAGGTTTAGACAACGAAAAAGATGCTATGACGTTAGGTTGTCTAGACAGGAAGGAAGTACGAGGCGCCATCTGGGGAGTGCACAGTACTACGGACTGGCCAGCTGGTGGAAACACAGGACGTCTTTTTCTGACGTTTGGCGGGCCGGTCTGCACCGATCGGTTTAGCAAATTGTCCATTGGATAGGGTATTAACTTATAAAAATTTAATTTACTTATTAAATTTGCAATACTGTTTGTGATATTGAGGTTTAAAGTAAAAAAATTAGACCCAGAACTAATCAACGCTTCTATGTATTTTATTATATTTAATCTGTTCACTAATATTAAAATCATAGAAAGAGATAAACTCCTTTGGGATTTCTAATTGAGAATGGACAGTCAATCATTCATATACTTTGAGAAAAGGATCAAACTTATTGTAGGAAAATTGAAAATGTAGAACATACCAAAACATTTTTCATAATAGTTATGTACATGTTGTCTGGGTAGCTGAGGTTCCTATTATTAATGGGTGATTGTGTTTTTCCAAAAATTTTAGCCCTGTGGGATCGGTTCCATGGGATATACCCAGTCAAAACCTGTTAGTTTTCAGTTGTCTAAATCTAGTTGTTCCCAGCATCTGGATATCATGTCTACTTTGTTGTACCAAAATTTTAAGGTAAGATTGCATGGTAATTCCTAGGGAGTCAGTAAAACTTGATATTTTAATATTATTTATTATGTAATCTCCAATGTGGTTATCATGTATGTACATGTATTTTAGGTAATGCAGCTGGTTTCATTGTGGGGTCCTATTACCATAGCAGGAATCATATCAGCTACATTGTCATCAGCATTGGCTAGTCTGGTATCAGCACCAAAATTGTTTCAGGTAAGTTGGAGCTGTAGAAGAAAATACAATTTTTTTTTAAATTCTGTAACTGTAAAGGAGTTATTGTGCACCTTTTGTTTGCATGTGTGTTTCACTTTGGAACTTCTAAACAATTGTATTTATGAACTGGATTTCACAAAGTTTTATACAGTTATATCCCCAGACAAAGTTAAGGTCAACTGGATTCAGCCCTGTCATGTCGCTATATGTTATGACTTGTGTTGGTAATAACCCGCAAAAGCTTTTACAGATTGCATTCAAACTTACACACACACGTACTGAAGCTAGAAGAGGAACCCAATTTTAAGGTGATGTTAGGCACCCAATAATAAAGAACCTGTCACCACCTTAATGTCTGAAATGGACCTTTCACCACTGAAAGCCCTCTAGGTCACAAACTTTGGCTCATAAAGACAAAAATTGAGGCCCATAAAGACCCAAAGACCCAATCTGGGTACTTTTTATGTCAGCTGACTTATCAGTCAACTGACATTATGGCGGCATACTCTACGGCATATGTAACTTCTCCTCCAAACCTACAAGGCCCAGAGACATGATGTTTCTTTTAAAAGATACTTTATCTTTTGAAGATGAAAACTTGTTCAAGGCACGCAGATCTGTTTGTTCATCTGTTCCCCAGAGCTATTACAAGTGAGGTACCCCCACCGAAAGTGGGAAAATTTCAACACTTTATCAAAATTTTCTCATTGACTATTTGAGGGACTTGTCTCTTACCTTGTTTATATGTACTAGGCCAAAAGTAGATTCCCTTGTGTATAAAGCCAGAATCTTTCTTAATTATTTTTTTTTATGAATTATTGAAATAATTTTTAATGCATTAAAATTCATGAAATCATTCACTAAATCACTCATAACTTAAAAAAAAATATGTTTCAACTTCTTTTGGGTCAGCTATAACATAGTAAAATTTCAGACCTGTAGCTCATTGCACAGCTGAGCAGTAGCTACTTTCAGGTTCTCGCTGTTGAGTAAATCACTGGTAACATGAAAACTATTGCTTTTACTTTGTTACAATAGCTTACCATGTGGAACTGAATGCTATCTCAGATGGCTGTGGCATCGTGGCCATTGCCCAAGAAAAATTTAAGTATAATACTGGCCCGATGCCTTCATATTGAGGTGATCTAGATAGTGACCTGTGTACTTCCTTCTTCTCGTTGGCTGCCTCTATATACACGCACGTTTTCTTAACATATTTTACAACTTTAATTCAATCCCGGGTTTACGTTATGAAGTACAGAGTGGACAACCATCACTCGGTGTATGTAGCCTTTATACAGGACCTGCCTTTGTTGAAATTAGATAAAATATTTTAAGGGTTTAATCCCTACCTGCTACATTCATTGACCATTTAAAGGGTTAAAATTTAAAATAAATTACACAACCAAGTTCTTGTTGAAGGAAATCCCTGGAAAACCCCTTCTGTGACATCATCGTTTAGACAGCAGGTACATGCCAAATCATGGTGTTAGGGAAACCTTGGTTTGGCAATAATTAAAGTCGTCCGCTTTTTTTTGTGTATTTTCATAAAAGATTAAACATATATTTGATATACATATGAATACTTAAACATTTAGAATACTTTACCCAGAAGTACTTGTAAAATATATAAATATTTAATGCACACTTGTGAGGCTGTTGGCAAACATGCCATTTTATAGCGAAATACCCTTACCATTTCCTAACAGTAGCTATTTGTTGGAGCCATCCAACCCAATGGCCAACGCAGAGATGCGATTTTAAGGTTTACTAACAACCTTAACCAAGCCATTGGGTTACAGTAGTCCGTCCTCCCGCCAAAGAGGTCACATGACTACATTGTTTACCTCATTATTTTTGTTGCAAGTAAAAGAATGACTTGCGGGGAGGCGGGAGGGAAATATGAGTGTTAGGAAATGGGAAGTATTTCTAATAAAAATTTAAATTACTATTAATTTTTTCAATTTTATAGCGAAATACCCTTACCATTTCCTAACAGTAGCTGAATTCAGCCTTGTAGGATGGAGGGAATTCTTTTTAAGAAAACCACTACCTAACCTACAACTAAACATCATGAGAACTTCATAATGTGAAAGTCTTCTATATCATACACACATGATACACATCATATCCTGTTTAAGGAGAAAAAATAAAAGCCCTTACCAGATATCCTGAGAAGGTAATCATATACCTCAACCCTGGGAATTAGACTCCAGAAAACTTTGTCACAGCAGATGTAACAACCCCCCCCCCCCCCCCCCCCATTTCTTTCTTTCCAAGGATGACTAGTCTGAGGGGAAGGGTCTAGGATTTCTTGAGCTGCTGCTACTACTGGACCCAGGAACATAATAATTGTCTTTATCTGACCAAGGTCTTTGGGTAAAAGTCTTTTTCAGTGACAAGCTTGCATGATTTGGTTCACCGAAACCCCACAGTAAAAGGCCTTAGAGGTCGCAAAGGCCCTAATATCATGAGCTGTAACTTGGGCCAAGTCCAAGGATTGTTGATGTGCTTGTTTGTAATATAGAAGGCTAGTTTGTTTTAACCAAGAAGTGAGAGTAGCGGGTCTGAGGTATGCCCGTTCTTGAAGGAAATAAAGAGTAGGGATTGAGACCCTCTGAGGTCTTGGTACAATCTGGGTAATACCTTAGGGCCTGTATCAGACACAGGGTCCTTTCTTCTTTGAATTGTCAATCCACAATGGTAGTTAAAGCAGGGATAGTTACTGGAGACATACTTTGAGAATCTTCTCTTGCTAGTTGGTTTGGCTATGTAATCTGAAGATAGGAAAAGAGCTACCTTTTCCCACTGGCGTAAATTGGATACTTTGTTTGCAACCCAGGCAAGGATTTCACTGCAGCGGTTGCCAGAGGCCAAAGCTAGCAAGAAAGCAGTTTGAGGGAAAGATGTTTGAGATGTTAAGTACAACAGAAAGGTTCCATTTAGAAAGACTCCTGGAACTTGTGGGACTTTTCATAACCATTTCTGGCAGCTTTTTCAGGATTGGCACCCTTTTGAATTTGAGCTTTGACCTGTTAGGCAGTAGTCATGATACTTTCTTTACAGTTTTCCATGATCAGCTTGCATTCAGAAATGACCTGGGTAAAGGCAGCCACAGGTTAAGGATACAGAGATTTACCTGGCCTGATGCTCAAAGTCTTTGACTCCCTGCAGGGAGACTTTACACATGTGACTTCCAAATGGCTTATAATCTGTCCTCGAAACATGGCTGACCCAATAATACCACTTGGCGGAATTTACCCTTAGGTAGTACTCTTCTGTTGTTGGGCCACCTTGTTCAGACCCACTGGGATACTGTCTCTGTCTGGGGTTAGAACCTGCCTGAATGTCTTACTACCCCAGTGTATCTGCGTCCCTGTTGACTTAAGTGGCTCAGAAGAATCCCCCTGGGTCAGAGGACTATTTTGACTTACAAAAAAACTTTGGATTCCTCTGATGAGGAAGAGGAAGTCACATATTTCTGGTGAGACTTAAGTTCCCTTATGGACTTTTTGAACTAGAAACATCTCCGATTCCTGTTCCGAGTGAACCGAGTGGACTTTTGATTCATACATTCATATGAACTCAGATAGAAAGGGAGGTGTCCATATGTATTTCAGAGATTCGGAGGACTTTCACATTCAAGAATTTGGCCTTCACTATTGATTCACTGTTTCGTTACCACCAAAACACAATGGATAAGCTACTTTGTGACAGCCATGCTTTGCTATATATCCCATATATGTTAATTACTTCTTGCTTGTTTCTAATTTTTTATCTGTATCTTTGTAGGCAGTTTGCAAAGACAAAATTTTTCCTTTTATAAAAGTTTTTGCCAAGGGTTATGGAAAAAATGGTGAACCAAGAAGAGCATACTTGCTTGCTTTTGGAATTGCAGTTGGATTTATTTGTGTTGGTGAGTCTTTCTTATTTTCATGATATAGTTAAGAGGAATTTTTTTGACAATCTGAATTTTCCACTGACATAATATTTAATTTTCATCTGCAATTTAATATGTTTGTTAAAATTTTTCTTTAAATAATATTTGCTGAGAACATGAAATAATGAGCAATGAGTTGCATATTTATTTTTACCCCACAGCCTTTGAAGACTGTGTAGGTATTGCTTTCACCGATGGCGTTTGGCTGGTTTGGCTGCTGGAAAAAAAAATTGTCTGGTTCTATCTCAGAAACCATAAAGTATAGGATGTTGATACTTGGTAGAGACATTGGTTCAGGGTGTAGGTGTGCAATGTCATGGTGTGACTTTGATTTGACTTTTGACCTTGTCATATTGACCTTATCTTTAAAATTGTGTCAGGGCTATATCTCAGAAGCTTGAAGGTGTAGGATGTTGATATTTGATGGGGACATTGCTTGTTGGTTGTTGGTGTAGGTTTGCAACATCATACTGTAACCTTGATTCTGTAACATGTAGAAGGTTGACATTTGGTAAGGACATTGGTTAGGAAGTGTAGGTGTAAGTGCATCATCATGGTGTTATCTTGATTTGGCTCTGCCAAAGTGTGTTCACTTGCCTTATTTGAGACATGTATCTCTTATAACAAAGATATATGGATTGCAGCAACTGATTATTACATGTACTTTAACTTAATTGTGCTTTTCCTTTGACAGCTATACTTTCATTAATAAATTTTAAAACTTTATAATTTTTGGTTTTTACCCCACTTTTTAAGGGCTGTCGGGGTATTGTTTTCACCCATGGTGTCCGGATGGGCGGGCGGGGGGGAGTTTGTCCGGGCTGTATCTCAGAAACCATAAGGTGTAGGAAGTTGGTACTTTGTAGGGACATTGGTTAGGATGTATAGGTGTGCAACATGATGGTCTGACCTTGATTTGACCTTGCCATAGTGACCTTGACTTATAAAATCTTGTCCGGGCTATATCTCGGAAACTGTGAGGTGAAAGAAGTTGATACTTACTAGGGACATTGTTTAGGGGCTGTAGGTGTGCAACGTCATGCTCTGACCTTGATTTGACCTTTGACCTTGCCGTAGTGACCTTGACCTATAAAATCTTGTCCGGGCTATATCTCGGAAACCGTAAGGTGTAATAAGTTGATGCTTGGCAGGGACATTGGTTAGGGGTGTAGGTGTGCAGCATCATGGTGTGACCTTGATTTGACCTTTGACCTTGTCGTAGTGACCTTGACCTATAAAATATTGTTGCACCTTTGGGTCTGTCTTTTGATTCTAAGCACTGTTAAAGTCATATTAGAATTCATTAAGAATTTTACTTTTACAACTTCCCATTGTAACAGATGGAATTTCATCAAGTGAGCCACAGATTTTACTCCAACACCACACATAAGCATTCATTGAATGTATTACCACTTCTGTATGCATGGTAATGTTCAAAACATCGAAACCATAATTGGGCCATGCCAGATGTAGATAAAGGGTGTCATAATGTTTAGTTTATTGATTAATGCTGTCATCTTGTTATTGAATTGTCTGGTTTAATACTTCATCTTTGCATGCATTATCTTTCTCTTAGACATTCTTTTCTCTATTTAAACATTGTTTGGACCTTTATATAACTGATAGTGCTCTGAAAGTATCCTGAACTTTGTACTGATACAGTACTTCTATATCTCATGGTGTTAAAAATATTTCCCTAGGCTGTGGGGTATGGGCATCTCTGATGCTATTTTATTGTGCTACAATAGCTTACCATGTGGAACTGAATGCTTTCTCGGGAGGCCGCAGGCATCCGGCCAACGTCCAAGAAAAATAGTCATTGGATCCCCGTGCTGAGAGTGTACCATAACAGTGTAATCTCGTGTCTAACCCTTCTTCTCTCGTTGGCCGCGTGATTAGCAAGCGTTTGAAAATAAGCTTGCAATTTATTATGCTACAATAGCTTACCATGTGGGACTGAATGCTGTTCTCGGATGGCCACCAGGCCTGGCCAACGTCTAAGAAAAACAGACATTTATAGTTGGCTGTAGCCTCAGGTTGTCGTCACGTGACCTACCCCATTTGTCTTCTCCTTTCTCGTTGGCCGCCGCATATTGGAATCTTTGTGAAGTTTTTCTGCCGTTTTTTACTTAAATCTCAGTTCAGTTTGATTGTTGGATGTCTTTTTTCAGCCATTTTGTTTATTAATAGTTAAAGCACATATTACATAACTTTCCGTTCAGTCGGATAAGTATTTTTTCTTTTATACCTGTTGTGAGTTTTCGCCTCGGCTAGGCTTTTATGTGATCAGGTTTCACCTCTTGTATTGCGTTTGAACATGTCTTCTCATCAATCCAATAAAGACAAACCCTGTGCATCTAAATGCCATAATTTTTGTCATGCTTTCGACACTCATACTTACTGTCCTACCTGCAGAGAGGCAGGTAAGGGAGATATCCCTATGTCACATTTATCTCACCTTGTGATATTTGTGCTTCCTTTTCGGAAGAACGATTAACCAAGATCACTCATAGAAAGAGATACATCAAGAAATCTGACAAAAATGATCAGGAATTAGATTTATTGGGCGATAATTCTGTTGAATCCTTTGCGGGCTCACAAGCAGACCTCAAGAGTGCTGCTGACCATCTTTTTACTTCCCCACCTCGCCCTTAACCTCTTGCCTTCGACACTTTATCATTAAGAACTCCAGCTAAAACTGTCCCACCTACTCCAGGTACTGCTTTACAGCAGAAATTAGAAACAAAGCTCGAGAAGTCCTTGGGATCTCGGCAAGACATTCAACTAGACCAAAAGATGGGTTCTTGCCAAGCAAATATTTTAGAGGCAATGAAGTCCCTCCTCTGAACTCAGACATAGGTCTCCAAAACTTCATCTTTATACGCATTATCTTTCTTTTAAACATTATTTCTCCATTTAAACATTGTTTGGACCTTTATATAACTGACAGTGCTCTGAAAGTATGCTGAAGTTTGTACTGGTACAGTACTTCTATATCTCATGGTGTTGAAAATATTTCCCCTAGGCTGTGGGGTACGGGCATCTCTGATGCTATTTTCTACATTTAGAAAAATTCAAAATGGAAACTCCAGAGTCCATCAGGACCTCCCTGGTTCTAGGGGAATGGGTATCGTTGATAGACCTATCGGACGCTTACCTTCACATCACCATTCACCCAAACTCAAGGAAATACATAAGGTTTTGCCACAGGTCACAGGTGTTCCAGTTCACTTCCCTTCCTTTCAGACTAGCCACAGCCCCCCAGGTCCTTACAATGATCGTACAGGAAGTGAAGCTCATGGCCCTCTCCAGAGGACTCAGACTTCACCAATACCTGGATGACTGGCTGATCAGGTCCCAGTCTCAGGAAGAAGCCCAAGTGAACACTCAGGCAGTGGTAGACCTAACCCAGTCCTTGGGGTGGATAATAAACCAGGAAAAATCAGAACTGAAACCTACTCAGGTGATTTCGTTCGTGGGTTACGAATACCATCTAGATTCAGCCCTTGTAAGACCCGCTCAAGAGAGATGGCTCAAACTTCAGGATTTGATCCTACGACTCAAGTCAAAACATGTTTTGACTGCAAGATGTTTGATGTCACTAATTGGGTTGCTTGCCTCAACGGAGAAGATGGTCCCGGAGGGACGCCTTCACATGAGGCCCTTTCAGTTTCATCTCAAGGAGCATTGCAGATATCCTCAGTCGCTGGACAACCTCCTTCCTTGGACAGATGCCATTTCTGCACACCTAGACTGGTGGCAGAATCCTGCAAATGTGATGAAAGGCTCAGACCTTCATCCCAAAGACCACAGTATCCAACTCTTTACAGACTCCTCAAACGAAGGTTGTGTCGCTCACTTAGATCAAAGATCTACCAAGGGTCTGTGGTCAGACCAGGAAAAAAGGCTACACATAAACGTCCTCGAGTTGAAAGCGGTCTCACTGGCCCTTCGAATTTTCAAGGACCAGTGCCAGGACCAAACAGTTCTAGTTACAATGGACAACTCAATAGTGGTAGCCTACATAAACAAACAAGGAGGAACTCACTCAGTAGAGATGTGCGCTCTCCTGTGGAAGATCATGACTTGGTGCCACCACTATCACATAACATTAAAGGCCAGACACATTCCAGGGTGTCTGAATGTGATTGCTGACCTCCTATCCAGGTCCACCCAAGTGCAGTCAACAGAATGGTCACTGCATCCACAGGTGTTCAAACAAATCTGCCAGAAGTGGTTCACTCCTCATGTGGACCTGTTTGGCACTCATCTGAACCACAAACTCCCTCTCTACGTGTCTCCAATCCCAGACCCAAAGGCTTGGGACATAGATGCTCTGAACATAAACTGGACAGGTCTCACTGCTTATGCTTACCCTCCGACAGCTCTCCTTCACAGGGTGATCCAATAAAATCAGGCAATGCCATTGCCTGATCATCATAATAGCCCCAGGCTGGCCAGGGATGCCATGGTTTTGGGACCTAGTGCAGCTCTCAACAGAGATCCCACTACAACTCCCGGTGTCAACGAATCCACTCAAACAGTCCCACAAGTATGTGTTCCACAACAATCCGCAACAGCTCAACCTCCATGCCTGATGTCTAGGAGTGGACAACTCCAAGAACAAGGCTGCTCTGTGGAGGTGGCAAAGAGAATTGCTGCCCCTCAGCGGTCATAAAAAAGGACCATCTACAAGTCAAAGTGGGCCCTATTTGAAAAATGGTGCAGAGAAAATCCATCTGTGAAACAAATGTCAGATTTTTTCATGTACCTGTACCAAGACCTAAATAGGCACCCCTCGACCATTGATGGTTACAGGACTGCCATTGTTGACACTTTGGGCCAAATGGCCCACCATATTGCACATTATCCAGACCTTCATAGGTTACTCTCCAGTTTCCATAGGGATCGTCCCAAAAGTTCCAGAAATCTTCCTAAGTGGAACCTTTTTGTTGTTCTCAATGAGCTCACAAAAGCACCCTTTGAGCCTATAAAAGACGCAGCCCTCAAACATCTTACCCTCAAAACTGCTTTCTTGCTCGCTTTGGCCTCCGGAAAGCGCCGTAGCGAAATCCATGCCTGGTTTGTAAACAAAGTATCTGATCTAGGCCAATGGGAAAAGGTTGCCTTGTTCCCTTCTTCTGACTTCATAGCCAAAAACCAACTAGCAAGAGAAGATTCTCAAAGTGTGTCTCCGGTGACATCCGCTGCAGCCAAGTCTTCAGGAGTCTAATCCCAGGGTCTAGGTATTGGTTACCTCCTCAGGATGTTATTGTGAGGTCTATTATCTTTTATTTGACTGTGTAATGTATTAAAAAAAGTCTTTTAGTGTACCATCATCTCATTTTTAGGGTGGCAAGTTTATGAGATTCAAGCTTAGTGCTGGTATTCATTACAGTGATGCCTTTTGGGGCTATACTGGCATAAGTGATCACGGCTGCACTTAACCCTTCAATCAAAACATCCTGACAGTATCTGTACTGTGGCTTCTTACAGTTCCGATTTTCAGAATTGGGGCTCTGTAAGTGGGACTCAGACTGGCTTTTCAAATATTAATTTTATTGTGTCACCAGCATTTATGCTGCGTGGCATATAGGGATCGCTTCGTCATCCAATTTTGTGGAGTCGGCGGCAGCGGTGTCTGTCGTCGTCACACTTTTTATTCTGGACAGTATCTCAATAATGGATTGTCAGATTTAATTCATATTTGGCATGTGGATGTAACTAGTCCTGAGGGTGTGCTCTATAGTTTTGTGACCTTAAACTCCCACTAGTAAGATACTTAAACTCAATTTAAGTTTTTTTTTGTTTCCGGACAATATCTCAAAAATGGCTTGATGGATTCAATACAAGTTTGGCATGTGGTTGTGACTAGTTTTGAAGGTGTGCCCTCTTTTAAGGTGACCTTAAACTCCCATATATAAAAAAAAACTTATGTCCAGTTTGCATTTTTTTTTCTTTCTCCATGTAGTATCATGAAAGTAACTTAAGAAATATCATTCAACTTTTGCAGTTATATGTAACTGGCCATAGGTAAGTGTCACACAATAAGGTGATTATAAATTCCCAGTAATAACAGAATTTTATTCACTTTAATTTTGGTAATTTTTGAACAATATTTCAGATATTGTGCAATTCTAGGCGTTTCAGTTGTGGATGTAACAAACCTTGAACAGAACTTTCAGGAAAAGAGTACATTTAACTCACTACAACGTACAGTAGTGCAAAGTTTGAGTTTAAGTTTGGGGCAATATTTTTGGTGTTTGGAAGATATTTTATATGCTAATTAGGACTTTTTTCATCGATATTTATCATGTACATATATCTCCACCAAAAATGGTCTCTTTTGTAAGGTTATAGTAAATTGCTGATATTTTATAAACTTATGAGTTTAAGGTTGCATTAGTTTGTCACTAGCAGCTATGATGGAAAACATACATGGTTAGTACCGTCATTATGTCCACCCCACTGGACATATTATTTTTGCTTTTTCCGCCGTCTGCCATCCGGCGTCCCACTTGGTTTCCAGACATTTTAGGCAACAGTTCTTATCCTATCTTTACCAAATTTGGCATGCGGGTTTATTGGGTTAATAGCTTGTATGGGATTGCTTTTGGTGATGATAGCTCTATATCTAACTGAGTAATAGCTACTTTGCTACTTTTGAGTAGCTCTTTGGTTTCCAGACATTTTAAGGAATGCTATTAAGCCTAGCTTTCTGAAATTTGGTATGGAGGTTCATTGGGTTAATAGCTTGTATGGGATTGCTTTTGGGGGGAATTGCTTCATAGATGAGTGAGTAATTATTAAATAAATGAGTAATTGGCTATTTTGAATACTGAAAAAGGCAAATGTGCTCATATCTCCTTAACCGTGCGAGATAGAGCGATTTGGTCGAAATTTTTGACCCACAGGGTATCTAAGGAATGTACTCTTTGCAATTTTCAAAAAATTTTCCCCTCCCCAAAAATGGCGGCCATTTTGAATTTTCGAATTTTTGCCAAAAATGGCAAAACACAAATTTCCTTCTATCTCCTTAACCGTGCGAGATAGAGTGATTTCGTCGAAATTTTTCACCCACAGGGTATCTAAGGAATGTAATCTTTACAATTTTCAAACAATTTTCCCCTCCCCAAAAATGGGGGCCATTTTGAATTTTTGAATTTTTGCCAAAAATGGCAAAACACAAATTTCCTTCTATCTCCTTAACCGTGCGAGATAGAGCGATTTCGTCAAAATTTTCGACCCACAGGGTATCGTAGCATTGTACTCTTGGCAATTTTTAAAAGAATTTTCCCCTCCCAAAAATGGCGGCCATTTTGAATTTTCGAATTTTTGCCAAAAATGGCAAAACACGAATTTGCTTCTATCTCCTTAACCGTGCGAGATAGAGCGATTTCGTCGAAATTTTTGACCCACAGGGTATCTAAGGAATGTACTCTTTGCAATTTCAAAAAATTTTTCCCTCCCCAAAAATGGCGGCCATTTTGATTTTTCGAATTTTTGCCAAAAATGGCAAAACACAAATTTGCTTCTATCTCCTTAACCGTGCGAGATAGAGCGATTTCGTCGAAATTTTCAACCCACAGGAACCTAAGGAATGTACTCTTTGCAATTTTCAAAAAAATTTCCCCTCCCCACATAAGGCGGCCATTTTGAATTTTCGAATTTTTGCCCAAAATGGAAAAACACAAATTGGCCTTAACCGTGCAAAATAGTTATTTCGTTGAAATTTTCGACCCATAGGGTGTCTCAGAAATGTACTATTGGCAATTTTCAAAAAAAATTCCTTTTCCCAAAAATGGCGGCCTTTTTGAATTTTTGCCAAAAATAGAAAAACAGGAATTTGCTTCTGTCTTCTTAACCGTGCAAGATAGAGTGATTTTGTCAAAATTTTTGACCCAACCAATGCAAAAAGGCATGAAGCTGAAATAATTTACATCTACACTAATAAATATTTAAGCATCATTCAGATATTTTACAAATGAAACAGGGTCTCTAGGTAAGACTACTGTACAATTTTGGCAAAAGGTTCATGGGGTGGACATTACACATGATAATGTGTGTTCTTCTATGCTATCCTGTTTCTATTCGCACCTACTATCAACAGGGCGTCCTATTTCTAGTTACACTTACTTTCCAGATAGTATCTAAAAAATGGCTTGATGAATTAAATTCCAATTTGGCATGTTGATGTAACTGTTCCTCAAGGTGTGCCCTATTTAAGGTGACATTAAACTCACAGTAGTAAGATACTTATATTGAGTTGAAGGTTTTTTGTTTCCGGACAGAATCTCAAATGGGTTTACGAATTCAATTCAAATTTGGCATGTGGTTGTAACTGGTTTTCAAGGTGTGCCCTATTTTAAGGTGACCTTAAACTCTCATGTATTAAAAAGTTATGTTGAGTTTACATTATTTTTCAATAGAGTATACTGGAAATAACTTGAGAAATTTCATTCAAATTTTGAATATATATGTAGCTGGCCACAGGTAAGTGCATTTCAATAAGGTGACCTTAAACTCCCAGTAATAACAGAAGTATATTAACTTTAAGTGTGGCAATTTTTCAACAGTATTTCTAACACTGTGCAATTCTAAGCATCTTTCAAGTTGTGGATGTAACAAACCGTGAAGAAAAGCTACAGAGAAAGATTCCCTTAAACTCCCTCACAGCTGCAAACTAACTTTGAGTTCAAGGTTGGGACAATTTTTGATGTTTGAAAGATATTTGATGTGCCAATTAAGACTTTAATCTTTGATATTCATCATGTACATCTGTTTACACAAGAAAAAAATCTCTTTTGTAAGGTTATAGTAAATTCTTGATATTTGATAAACTTATGAGTTTAAGGTTGCATTAGTTTGGTGTCACTAGCAGCTAAATTGGAGTACAAATATGGTCAGTGTCATTGTCACACTTCCTTTCCAGAGAGTATCTAAAAATAGCATGATAGATTAAGTTCAAATTTGGCGTGAGCATGTAATTGGTCCTCAAGGTGTGCCCTATTTTAAGGTGACCTTAAACTCCCAGTAGTAACATATTTATATCGAGGTTAAGGTTTTTCTTTTCCAGACAGTATCTCAAAAATGGGTTGATGGATTCAATACAAATTTGCCATGTGGTTGTAACTGGTTTTCAAGGTGTGCCCTGTTTTAAGCTGACCTTAAACTCCCACTAGTAACATACTTATATTGTTTTTAATTTTTTCCATTTCCAGACAGTTTCTCGAAAATGGGTTGACGGATTCAATACAAATTTGGCATGTGGTTGTAACTGGTATTCAAGGTGTGTCCTATTCTAAGGTTACCTTTACCTTTCATGTATAAAAGAGTTATGTTGAGTTTAAGTTTTTTTTTTATTTTGCCATAGAGTAAACTGAAGGTAACTTAAGAAATTTCATTCAAGTTTGGCATGCTGCACAGATTGGAACTGATTAGATTTTCAGTAGTCCCTGATAACTTTTGCCATTGCAACACTTTTTTTCTGGTTTTAGGTTGTGGATATAAACAGTCCTGAAGAAGATCTGTAGGGTTAAGTGACCATTCACTCCACAAGATTAGACAATGATCTGGCTTGTTTGCTGTCCCACAAAATAGCTGACAAATATAAGAAGTTCCTTCATTCATCCGTGAACAGAGAAGGCAGACAAAACAGGAACCATGTTGCACAGTGCATTAACTTATATGGGCATATGACCATCAGTTTTATAGGAGGTTACCCAGTGATTGCGGGGACGCCGTCCAATATATATAAAAATGCCGAGATTTCAAAGAGGACGCATATTTTAAAAGACAATGCATCCCATGGACGCAAATATATAACTTAACAATATATTTCAAAATCTATTTAATTAAATAGACGAGGCAAGTAAAATACGTACACTGTCATTGCTCCGCCATATTTGTTTACAAATCTGAGGACGACTATGCGCATGCGCGAGTTTACCCAATAATGCGCAGTATCACAGACGATAGCCAATAAAATCGCTTCTTCTAAATGTAGCACGTGTTGAGCAGACGACTTGTCAACAATCTCTGAACAGTTTAAAATGGATTGTGAGCCACAGACAAAAAAGAAAAAAAAAATGAGAAAATTTAACAGTGACTGGCTCAGCCATGCTGAATTCAGTAAATGGCTGCAGTATGAACAATCAACAGACAAGATGCATTTCATGAGCTTGCACAAGGCAAAGGAATTTCTTGAATTTCTGGAGTTTTTACTGATCTCACATTCAGAGGATTATCCAGATTTTGCAGTATTTGCTGAAATAGCACTTGTAGTACCTCTTAACTCTGCCTCTTGTGAAAGAGGTTTCTCATGTCAGAACAAAATTAAAACTAAAACCAGGAATCGACTTGGGGAAGGTCAGCTTGAAAGAATGATGAAAATCACCATCAATGGGCCACATTTTGCGCAATTTGACTACACTGATGCAAAGGCAAATTTTAGGGCCTTGAAAGACAGAAGGATGTAATTTGTTGATTTTTTCAGTGACTTCAAATTTCTATTTTCAATACTTTATGTGAACGGATGTTACATTATTGTAATTTTAGATAATCCTTTGTAGTAATTCTGATATAGTTCACTATAATATTTGCAATTCATGTTAGGCTGTTACTATTAAAATAACTTTTTTTAATAGTTACATGATGTTAATATTATGGTAATGGTATCCTGACAGTTTTAATTTCATTTTGGTTTCAAGACTAAAAAAATCTTGTTGTTTCAATTATGTGTTAGTGTGTAGTTTATTAGAGTATTGAAAATTACCTGAAAAATAAAAGTTTTATTCACCCTTGTTAATTTGCTATCTGGTAGCTTTGCAGCTAATGTAAGTATGTTCAACAGTTATTTCTCTATAAAATTGAAGTAAGATTTAGTACATATTACTTTCTCTTATTATGGGACTCACAAATGTGAATAGGGACTCAATATTATTACGGGAATGAGTCCCAGGGACTCAATTTTAAAAATCCTAGCGCTAACACTGAGGTTACCCAAAAGATACTTTATTGAATTTCCTGCTTAGTGCTGACATCTAGTAAAAACTTGGTAAGTGATAACTTCATGTGTTTGCCTCTCTGTCTGCCTGTGTCCATTTGTCATATCCTGTACTTTGGATCTAGGTTATATTTTTCAACAAGTTGGAGCCTCACCGTGGCTCAGTACTTCTCAAGGATGGTCTGGATCTGCAAAAATACTTCCAGTCAGCCAACTATTTATGTCCAGCATAATTTTTGTCCTTTTGAATTTCATCCGCTTCAGTCTTTAACCAAAACTGATGACACAGTACAATTCTTCTGAATTCTTGTTTATTTATTAATTCAATCCAAGAAAAATTCATTACTTTTCCAGTCTCAGCTGTAATCCCTCCTCCAGACGGTTGGATTGAGCATTCAGTTCCACATGGTAAGCTGTTGTAGTGCAATAAAATTGAAAATTTTAATTACTTAAATGTAGCTTTTATAAGCTTCAAGCTTACCATGTGGAACTGAAGAGAGTTCCATCCTGCCCCACTGTCCCCCACTGTATTCCAGCTGAGCGGGTTTGGGCTAAATTTACAATTAGAGAAGGGTTAGACGCGAGATTACACTGTTATGGTACACTCTCAGCATGGGAATTTCTTGGACGTTGGCCGGATGCCTGTGGCCTCCCGAGAAAGCATTCAGTTCCACATGGTAAGCTTGTAGCTTATAAAAGCTACATTTAAGTAATTTAAATTTTCAATTTATGCTGGCACCGTGCTGTTAAATGATCTTGTTGTAGTGCTTTATCTTTACATACATATTTTTTCTCTTGGACATTATTTTCTCTACTTAAACATTATTTGGACCTTTATATAAATTATATAATATAATGGACACTGCTGTGACAGTATCCTGATCTTTGTTCTGTTTCACTACTTCTATATCTCCTGGGGTTGAAAACTATTTCCCCAGGCTGTGGGGCATGGACATCTCTGATGCTATTTTCTCCATAGCTTCAACTTGGTCAGTAATCTGGAAGCCTAAAACAGTATCGATGCATGATTAAATTTAGTGCTGATTACTGACATTTGCCAAAAAGTTAGTAAGGGGAAAATGTCATATTTATTTCTGTACATAGCCTGTTTACAGGGACTGACATGTGTTTTTTTAATTTTTTAATTTTTAGGTGACCTAAATGCCATTGCACCATTGATATCAAACTTTTTTCTGATGTCATATGCCTTAATCAATTATTCCTGTTTTGATGCTTCACTTGCAAAGTCACCAGGTTCGTAAAAAAAAATTATGATAATTTTTTCATTTCTATACATTATTGATTTCACAAAAACTACAAAGCCAGTGAAAAATGTGATGCTAGTTTGTATACAGAGTTTTCCTTGCATGTGTATAGAAACTATCTGATACTCTTTATATCTACATGGCTAATTTAGTTAAGCAGCCTGTCAGGGGTGCTTATTTGTTTTCATGCAAGTTTGCTTATTTGTTTTCACCAGCGTCGTTACCGCCAGATTATGGTCTTCCTTGAACAATTTCTTTGGCTTTGGAAATTTTTTCCTTCCTAGCTTTCTTTCAAACTATAGGGGGAATTTTTGGGAGACCGTAAACTTAAGATAATGTTAAGCATTTTTGCATAACACCCTGTTATCGCGTTTTTGAAAAAAACATGCATACCAGTACTATAAAAGTTTACAGGTACATTCTATAACAAAATATGCATGTTGGACAGGATTTTCTGATCAATTGGACCATAGATTCCTGGATGGGAGGTTTTTGATTTTTGTCAGTTTTTAAAAAATGGGTACTTCATCTGTATTTCAAAAACAGTCAGGATTTCGGAGCTTTTTTGGAGTAAGTTATTCAGCTCTGTTTTGATAATCTTTCACACGCCAAAGTTTGAGCCCTATATCTGCAACCTTAAGGTCACAATGTCAAAAATGGGGCTTTTAACCCTCCAGTTCATTTAGTTTTTCACTTTTTTCAACCAAGTAAGGCACATATATTACGATTTGCCAAAGGAATATTCTGACTTTATGGAGACCTTAAACTGTAAATATTAATGGAGCTATGGCCTCCTTAAAGTCATAAAATTGGAGATAAACCCTCTGGCTCCTTTGTTTTTCCATTTTTAACATCTAACTTATCACTGATATTGATGTAGATCAAACTAAAACTCTACCTTATGATTTTAATTCACATGTATTAACAAGTTTATGGTCATCCAAAATTTAAAATGTAGGGATCATTTGGTTTCTTGGCCATTCTTTCGTCACTTTAATAAAAATTTGTGGATGAATTTCTTTTTTTATTGCGTTAATACATCCTATCCAATGGACAATTGCTAATCCGGTCGGCGCGGACCGGCCCGCCAAACTTCAGAAAAAGACGTCCTGTGTTTCCATCGGCCAAGCCGGTCCAGTACTGTGCACTCGCCAGATGGCGTGTCGTACTTCCTTCCTGTCTAGACAGCGTGACATCATAGCATCTTTTTTGTTTGGCACGTGCTAGTGCACTAGGATTTTTATTCCAAGAAGTTTTACCAATTTTTCTTCTACCATTTTGAATTTTCATTAGTGTTATTTGTGTTCATATACCAGGACTATCATGTCGTCTCCTGGACAACGCAGAGGGAGTTGTGGACACGCTATGGCAAATTTTGACTCACATGCATTTTGTGCAAGGTGTCCCGAGAAGGGTAAGGGTACAGACGATTGTGTTAAAACCCCCAATCTTCTGATTGCAAGATTTGTAATGCCTTCTCTGAAGAACAACGCCTTCAGCTGGCCACCCCCTCATATAGAATTAAGAAAGAGAAAAGGGAGGCGAAGAAACTTGAACCTGCTAAAGACAGTGAGGAGTTAATTGACCCATCCAGCGTGTCTGTTATTGGGCCCGTAGAGAAACCAAGTACATCTAAAGCTCCTGTGGAGGCCCCTCCTCCTGATAAGAAAGCTAAGAAGGACTCTAAGAAAGTCGGTAAGAAAGATAAGTCTCCCTCTGCTACTGTTTCAAAGCCTCCTCAAGCTTCTGCTGATGACAAGATAGCAGACTTAGATTCCAAGTGGTCGGAGCGTTTCAACCGACTAGAAGCCCTTATCATGGCTAAGAACTTTGAACCACAATTTTCTGCAAATGTTAAAGTTACTCCGACCCACTCACCTCCATCTTCTGTGGAACAGATATCTGAACCATTCATCCGACCTTCCACATCTGCTACGCTTCCTGGAACTGGCTTCTCTGCTGAAAAGCATCAGCCGACCAGTAAAGCAATGACCAGTCAACAATCCTCATCCAACAAGTTTCCTGGTACGGGTTCCTCTGCTAGTAAGCATCAGCCGGCCAGTCAAACTAAAACCAGCCGACCTGCTTCTTCAACTAGGTTTCCTGGACAGGGCTCCTCTGCGACTACGCATCAGCATACCAGTCAAACCAAGACCGGCCGACCTACCCCAACAGGGGATATTGGTACCGACCCGACATCTCAAACTCAGCATGGAGTTCACCGATCACCAACTACCGACCGACCTATACCTTCAGATACAGCAGACTCTGGTTCCCCGGCATTGCATAGGCCTAGACAGGACAGTATTTCAAGCCTCTCCTCAGATGCTGCTAGTGAATTGTCGGACAGGCCTCCTTTGGATTTATATGCCGAGGAGGGGGAATTGTCTGAGGATCCGGAACAGTCTGTACTTGACCAGGACCAACCAGTCTCTGAAGAGCAAAACTACCGGGACACTATGCAAGGTATCCGCTCTTCCCATATCCCAGAGCTCGACAATACAACTGCCACATCAGATGACAATCCCTTCGCCGGACCAAAGACTGTTACTCCGGGCAAGGTATCTGTCAGAATGCCCACAGAAGAATGGCTCTGTAAAAAGCTTGGAAAGCTCAACCTTACCATAGCTGAGGGTTACCCTTCCCGGGGGTCGGAAGCCGGTGGACTGGCCAAAGATGTTTTCCTCCGGCCACCACGTTCACAATCAAAGTGGTATGGGCTCCACACCGATCAGAAAACTGACCCGTCAAAAGTCTCCACATGGCACACAGATGCGGTTAAATTGAACAGCAGTTATAGTCTTATAGCCAGATACACCGGACTTGGATCTACCCCTCCTGCTTTTAGAATTTCTTGAGAATTTCTCAAGAGACATTACGCCGATGGGAGAGGTCGGCCAGAGAGGCCTCCGTCATATGCAACCAGACTGCTAGTTTTAATCGCTGCCTTGTCAGAGTCCAGCAAAATATGAAGGACCAACTCAAAGTGTTGAAAGCACAGCATAAGGGAAAAGGGTCGGCCAAGATTTCACCTGCTGTTGACGAACTTCAGTACTTATTAGATTGCAATGCAAGCATTTCACAGGCGGCTGCCAAGTCGATGGAGCACCTATCCGACTTTGTCTTCATCACAATGGGGAACTTGACTTTAGTCCTCCGTGATGCATATCTCAGTCATCTCAGAACTGGGATCAAACAAGACACCCTCACAGCATTGGGAATGGCTCCTCTACACCTTCCAACCCTCTTCCCGGATGCTACTATCAAATGAGCAGAGGAGGACATAGCTCAGTTTGAATCTAAAGGTCATTCCACTTCTGGTCACAGCAAGGGCCGGTACCACCCTTACGAACGTCCGGACAAGAGGTCAGGCAACAAAGACTCACGACCGGACAAACCAGCATGGAAAACCATTTGGGAAGAAACAGTACAGGAAAGGGAAGGGTCGTACTGCCTCATTTTCATCCCGACCTGCCAAGGGCCAGCAGTCGCATAAATGACAGTTACTGTATAACCAAGCTCCAAACACGACTGCTGGCCGGGAGCACCCTTCACACACAGACAAAAGACACTTTAAATGTAAAGTTTCCTGTTGTTCCTCTTGTCACTACTGTGCCCGGGCAATCACAAAAGAAAGATTTAAGTCCCGGGCCAGTAAATTGTCATTACAAAAAAACGCAAATTAAAATCTGTGAAAAGGGTTTCTTGTGTCACTCAATTGTCTTGTGTCAATCCTGCTTCAAATGTAACAAATGTTGCCTTCAATCTGCCTGTAGGGACCAGACTTCAAAGCTTTTGGCAAACTTGGCTGGATCTGGGCGCCGGTCCGAAGGTAGTTCAAATCCTCACAGAGTGCTACACCCTCCCCTTTCGGACCCGGCCAAAACTAACAAGGTTTCCCACCATCGTAAGCTGCTATGTCAATCCCCAGAGGAACAGCTACCTACTGGAGGCATTACATCAGCTTATAGACAAAAATGCAGTTGAGCTAGTAAGAAACAAAACATCTCTGAGCTTTTTAACAGACTGTTTTTAGTCCCAAAGCCCAACAATCGATGGAGACCTATTTTGGATCTAAGCAACCTGAATTTCTTCCTCAAGACGGAGAAACTCAAGATGGAGACTCCGGAAACCATCAGGACATCCCTCCAACAAGGGGAGTGGATCACCTCCATAGACTTCAAGGACGCATATTTCCACATCCCAATACAGGAACAGTCCAGGAAATACTTGAGATTTCATATCCAAGGGCAAACATACCAATTCAAAGCCTTGCCATTCGGACTATCGACAGCACCATTGGAGTTCACTGTCAGACCAACACCGGACCGGTGGCAAAGTCTTCCAGAGAAGATACAAGCACTTTTGTTACTACCGGCCTGTCCGGTCCGGCAGTTCATGTCCCTGATAGGTCTGCTAACAGCCACAGAAAAACATGTCCATCTAGGCCGATTACACATGAGACCCATACAGTGGCATCTCAAAAACAATTGGAGGGTACCGGAATCCCTAGAGAAGATCATCCCTCTACCCAGGTCCCTGCACCCACACTTACAATGGTGGCTAGAGGAAAGCAATGTGCTCCAAGGTCAACCATTACACCCCATAAAGCATGCTCTGCAAATTTTTAACAGACGCATCAAAAGAAGGGTGGGGCGCTCACTTAAACGAGCGCACTGCAAGAGGGTCCTGGTCAGTGCCGGAAAGCAAACTACACATAAACTACCTGGAACTAAAAGCAGTCTATTTGGCTTTGAAAGAGTTCCAAGACCTATGCACTGACCAAATAGTCCTAGTGGCCACAGACAATACTACGGTAGTGGCTTACATAAACAAAGAAGGAGGCATGAGGTCGGGCCCACTGTGTGCCCTACTGTGGAGAATCTTGACCTGGTGTTCCCAGCGACAAGTGACTCTAAAAGCCCGACACATCCCAGGCCGACTAAATGTGATAGCAGACAAGCTATCCAGGCTGGATCAGACCATCCAGACAGAGTGGTCCCTCCTTCCGGAAGTTTTTCAAATGTTGTGCAGCAAATGGCACCGGCCTCAGATAGACCTATTTGCCACGAGGTTCAACCACAAACTACCTCAGTTTGTGTCTCCAGTACCGGACCCCCTGGCTGTAGCAGTAGATGCACTCTCTCTGCCATGGGAGGATCTGGATGCATACACCTTCCCACCGACCGCCATATAATTACAGGACTCCCCATGCAAGAGGCTCATTCTGATTGCCCCGGGGTGGCCCAACATGCCTTGGTTTTGGGACCTGGTGACCATGTCCAGTTAGGTCCCTCTCAGCCTGCCCAACCTGGCCAAGCTGTTAACACAGCCATTCAGTCAGATCCCTCACAGAAATCTGACAAATCTAAATCTCCATGCATGGCTCCAAGAGCCATAGCAATTAACAAACAAGGCTTCTCTGAGGCAGTTGCAGCAAGAATTGAGGCTCCTCAGAGAAGATCAACCAGATCAGTCTATGAGGCAAAGTGGGCCATTTTGGTGCATCTCTAATCAGGTGGACTTCAGGTCACCACCTGTAAAGTCAGTTGCTGACTTCCTACTGTACCTCTTTGAGGTCAAGAAGTTACAGCCCAGCACCATTGATGGTTAGAGGTCTGCCATTGCTGATAAGTTGGGAAACGCAACAATCAATATAAGCAAGGATGATAATCTCACCCGTCTCCTTGAGAGTTTCCACAGAGATAGACCCAAAGGGAGGAGGGGGATACCCTCCTGGAACCTTTCCCTGGTACTACACCAGCTGACAAAGGCTCCTTTTGAACCCCTTAGGGAGGCGTCTTTAAAACATTTGACCTTCAAGACTGTCTTCCTTTTGGCCCTGGGTTCTGGCAAAAGGAGGAGTGAGATCCATGCATGGCAGCACAAGAACATCAGACACCAGTCAGATTGGTCTAAGGTGTCCCTGTTTCTATCTCCCAGCTTTCTTTCTAAGAATCAGCTGGCCAAAGAGGGCCCAGAGAGTGTAGCCCCAGTGGTCATACCAGCCCTGGCCCCTACTCTGGATAAATCCCTCAAGTCTGATAGATCCCTTTGTCCAGTCAGAGCTTTGCGCTACTATTTGGACAGGACCTCAGACCTGTAGTGGCTGCTCAGCAAATCCACCAACAAACCAGGACCTAGAGGAGATTTGTAAATATGTGAATAGTGTACATACAGTTAAGCAAAAAAAAAAATGCTTCCTTTGGGAGGTTTATTTCTTATCTTGGGACTGAACTCAGCCCTCTCTTCCCCTACCTCAGAGCAGGTCTGTAAAAAAGGGGGGGGGGGGGGGGGGGGGGGGGGGGGGATAAGTCAGATGGGACGGTTTACCGGTTTCTGTTGACCGACTACAGCCTTAAGGGTATCCTGACCTCAGGGTCGACCCAGGCCTGAAGATTTGTTAGTTATTTTATGAGTTCACTTAAGTCCCTAGTAACTTACCCGCCGACCAAGCGGTAATTATTCAGCAATTGTCCATTGGATGGATATATTAACGCAATAAAATTGCAAAGTTAATAAGTAAATTAAATTTTTATAAGTTAATACCCTATCCAATGGACACACAAGACCCTCCCACCGACCGCGCTATCAATTTACTAGGGGTCTAATAGGTTTAGACAACGAAAAAGATGCTATGACGTCACGCTGTCTAGACAGGAAGGAAGTACGACACGCCATCTGGCGAGTGCACAGTACTGGACCTGCCTGGCCGGTGGAAACACAGGACATCTTTTTCTGACGTTTGGCGGGCTGGTCCACGCCGACCGGATTAGCAATTGTCCATTGGATAGGGTATTAACTTATAAAAATTTAATTTACTTATTAAATTTGCAATTTTGACATCTAATCTAATCTAATGTGGACTTTTATAGCGCTTAATCTCCATCACTGATGGACTCTAAGGCGCAACTGAACATAAAGCAAAAGGCGAAATCACTTATAACTCCAAAACTATTGAAGTTAGAGAATTATTGTGAAATCTGTTGTTCACTTACTTTTTGATGTACTGTGTCATGGGAAATTTTCACAGCTGTATCTCCATAGCTACCTGAGTAATAGCTACTTTGAGGGTTTTCTATTGAGTAAATCACTTAGAACAGCAAAACTGTTGAATTTAAAGGATTTTTGTCAAATATGTTGTTCACCTACTTTTTGATGTGCTGTGTAATGGCAAATTTTGAGAGCTGTAGGTCCATAGCTAACTTAGTAATAGCTACTTTTATGGTTTTTCATTCAGTAAATCACTTATAACTGCAAAACTATTACATTTAGAGGATTTTTGTCAAATATATTGTTCACCTACTTTTTAATGTTCTGTGTTGTGGCAAAGTTTCTGAGCTGTAAGTCCATAGCTAACTGGGTAATAGCTACTTTGATTGTTTTCCTTTGAGTGAATCACTTTTAACAGCAAAACTGTTGAATTTAAAGTCTATAACTAACTGAGTAATAGCTACTTTGATGGTTCTCCATTGAGTAAATCACTTATAACTGCAAAACTATTAATTTGGAGGATTTTTGTCAAATATCTTGTTCACCTACTTTTTGATGTACTGTGTAATGGCTATTTTGAGAGCTGTAAGTCTATAGCTAACTGAGTAATAGTTACTTTGATGGTTCGCCATTGAGTAAATCACTTAGAACAGCAAAACTGTTGAATTTAGAGGATTTTTATCTCCCGCCAGGCTCGCTTATAATTTGCACCATGTGTGTGCATATGTGCGTGCGTGCGTTAGTCACACAGTTTTCTCTGAAACTACTACAGTTACACATTTTTGGTAAATTACTTGTCCTAATGAATTTTTACGCTCTTCAAATTTTTTTTGGTTTGCTGAACTTTGGTCTACTTTTGAGTGAGTAATAGCACTTTTACCTAATATAATTATAGGGCTTATAACTCTCAAACTATTGCATTTACAGTATTTTGTTGCAATATGTTGTTCAGCTACTTTCTCCACAGCTACAACATGGTCACCAGTTGGGAAGTGTATCTCCATAGCTAAGTGAGTAATAGCTACTTTGTCAATTTTTAATGATAACCATAAGGAGTAAATGGCTTATATCTTCAAAAGTATTGCAGCTACACAATTTCTGTCAAATATGTTGTCCATGTACTTTTTTGTGAACTGTAACATATTTAAGTTTCACAACTGTTGCTCAGTGTACAATTGAGTAATGGCTACTTTATTGCTATTTTTAGTGAAAATGTGAAAAATCACAAATATCTCGCAAACCGTAAGAGATAGAGCAATTTCGAGCGAACTTTTGACCCACAGGGTAGTACAAGAGTATCCTATGCTAAGGGGAAAAAGGTTTGGTGAACTTTGGCCTACTTTTGAGTGAGTAATATCACTTTATAACTCTGAAACTATTGCATTTAGAGTATGTTCTTCCAATATGTTGTTCAGCTACTTTTTCCACAGCTACAACATGGTCTGTAGTTTGGAAGTGTATTTCCATAGCTAAGTGAGTAATAGCTACTTTCTCAATTTTTAATGATAACTATAATGAGTAAATGGCTTATATCTTCAAAAGTATTGCAGCTACACAATTTTGTTCCAATATGTTGTTCAGCTACGTTCTCCACAGCTACAACAATGTCAGTAGTTTGCAAGTGTATCTCCATAGCTAAGTGACTGATAGCTACTTTTTCAATTTTTAATGATAACCATAATGAGTAAATGGCTGATATCTTGAAAAGTGTTGCAGCTACACAATTTCTGTGAAATGTTTTGTTCATGTACGTTTTTGTGAACCAGAACATATTTAAGTTTCACAACTGTTGCTCAATGACAAGTGAGTAATGGCTACTTCATTGCTACTTATAGTGAAAATGTGAAAAATCACAAATATCTCGCAAACCGTAAGAGATAGAGCAATTTCGAGCGATTTTTTTACCCACAGGGTAGTACAATAGTATCCTGTGCAAAGGGGTAAAATTTCAATTTTCGTCACTTTTGACGGCCATGTTGGATTTTTGCGGAAAATGAAAAAGCGTGAATATCTCCAAAACCGTAAGAGATAGAGCGATTTCGCGCGAATTTTTTACCCATATAGTCGTAGAAGACTGTCCTGTGGAAAGGCGAAAAAAATTCACTTTTCCCCACTTTTAGCGGCCATCTTGGATTTTTGCGGTAAATGAAAAAGTGTGAATATCTCTAAAACCATAAGAGATAGAGTGATTTCGAGCGAATTTTTGACCCACAGGGTAGTAGTACAAGAGTGTCCTGTGCAAAGGGGTAAAATTTGGATTTTCGCCACTTTTGGCGGCCATCTTGGATTTTTGCGGTAAATGAAAAAGTGTGACTATCTCGAAAACCGTAAGAGATTTCGAGCGAATTTTTGACCCACAGGGTAGTACAAGAGTGTCCGGTGAAAAGTGTTAAAATTTTGATTTTCGCCACTTTTGGCGGCCATCTTGGATTTTTGTGGAAAATGAAAAAGTGTGAATATCTCGAAACTGTAACAGATAGAGCTATTTCAAGTGAATTTTCGACCCGCAGGTTGGGGCATAGTTGAGCAATAGCTACTTTCAGGTTCTCACTGTTGAGTAAATCATTGTATCCACTGGATAGCTGCAGTGTGTAGAGAGATTTCACCATTACCGCTCTAACGAAAAAAATATTATAGCTAGCCTTCTCAAGTTTGCAGAATATATGAATAACCATAAAATGTTGCCTGGGAATATTTTTGGCCTCATTTTGAAAAACAAGATGGCTGCCAGGGACGTTTATTTGACTTTAAACAAGAACTTTTGTTGGCCCTCTAGAGCAAAGGATATTATGGATAGAGATCTTAAATTCCCAGGATATGTTCCTCATTATAAAATCTTGACTGGGAATGTTATTGGCCTCATTTTGAAAAACAAGATGGCTGCCAAGTGCTTATATCTCCCTTATTATTAGTCCTAGACGTTTGGGATGGTAAACCAACCTGTAGGAAATCATGGGCTGGGAATCTGTTGATGTGGTTCGATTTGACCTTGGACCCCTCCTTCGAGGTCAAACAAGGAAAGCCAAACTTAAAAGTGCTTATAACTCGTTTATTATTGGTCCTAGAGGTTTCGAATGGAAAACTAACCTAAAGAAAATCATGGGCTGGGAATCTTTTGGTGTGGTCGGATTTGACCTTGGACCCTGCCTTCAAGGTCAAACGAGGATAGCCAAACTTAAAAGTGCTTATAACTTGCTAATTATGGTCCTACAAGTTTGGGATGGTAAACAAAACTATAAGAAATTATTGGCTGGGACTCTATTGGTGTGGTCAGATTCGATCTTGGACCCCTCCTTCAAGGTCAAACAAGGATAGCGAAACTTAAAAGTGCCTATAACTCGCTTATTATTGGTCCTAGAGGTTTGGGGTGGTAAACCAACATATATAAAATCATGGGCTGAGAATCTTTTGGTGTGGTCGGATTCGACCTTGGACCCTGCCTTCAAGGTCAAACGAGGATAGCCAAACTTAAAAGTGCTTATAACTCGCTTATTATGGTCCTAGAAGTTTGGGATGGTAAACCAACGTATAGGAATTCATGGGCTGGGAATGTTTTTGTGTGGTTGGATTTGACCTTGGACCCCTTCTTCAAGGTTGAACGAGGATATTGCATTTGCAGTATTTCTTTAAATATGTTTTAACCTACTTTTTACACTAAAACAGTTACCTTGTTACTTTCCTTTATAATACCATTTGCAGGGCACAACTTTTTTGCCCTTCTGTCATCTTCGAAATTTCTTTTCTAACATGCTGTTCAATTACCATTTACTGTACTTCTGTACAGCACTTTCCCTGATAATTATGCTTTCCTCTCATTATCACCTTCACAAATCAAAAACACTCACTCAGCTGACACAGTGCCCGTTCACGGGCACTCTACTCTTGTTGATGTATTGTGTAATGGCAAATTTTGAGACCTGTAGGTCCATAGCTGAGTAATAGCTACTTTGATGGTTCTACATTGAGTACATCATTTATAACTGCAAAACTATTACATTTAGAGGATTTTTATGTCAGCTGACATTATGTCATCTCTCTGCGGCGTGGGCGTCCGTGTCCGCGTGAACAACTTCTTCTCCAAAACTACAAGGCCTAGAGATATGCTGTTTTTTTAAAAAGATACCTTATCTATCGAGGATGAAAATTTGTTCAAGGCATGCAAATCTGTCTGTTCGTCTGTTTGCTAGAGACGTTACAAGGGAGGTATCCCCACTAAAAGTGTGAAAATTTCAACACTTTATCGCAATTTTCTCAGTGACTATTGCAGGGATTTCTCTCATATCTTGCATATATGTACTAGGCCAGAGGTAGATTCTCTTGTGTGAGTATGACACCTGGATCTGTCTTATTTTGTTTTTAATAATTTTTTTTAATAATTTTTAATGCATTAAAATTCATGAAATCATGCACTAAATCACTTATAACTTGAAAAGTGTTGCATTTAGAGCATTTTGTTAAAATACGTTATTCAGTTACTTTTTTCATAGCTACAACATGGTGAGTAACTTGGGTGTCTGTCTCAATAGCTAAGTGAGTAATAGCTACTTTTGGGCTTTCAGTAACTACCATCTTGAGTAAAATCACTTGTAACTTGAAAACTATTGCATTTAGAGAATTTCGTATAAATATGTTGTTCACCTACTTTTGGGTCAGCTATAACATAGTAAAATTTCAGATATGTAACTCATGGCATAGCTGAGTAATAGCTACTTTTAGGTTATCACTGTTGAGTAAATCACTTATAACTTGAAAGCTATTGCATTTAGAGTATTTTGTTTCAATATGTTATTCACCTATTTTGGGGTCAGCTATAACATAGTAAAATTTCAGACATGTATCTCATGGCATAGCTGAGTAATAGCTACCTTGAGGTTATCACTGTTGAGTAAATCACTTATAACTTGAAAACTATTGCGTTTACAGAAATTTGTGTAAATATGTTATTCAGCTACTTTTGGGTCAGCTATAACATAGTGAAATTACAGACCTGTAGCTCATGGCACAACTGAGCAATAGCTATTTTCAGGTACTGACTGTTGAGTAAATCAATTGTAACTTGAAACATATTGCACTTACAGTATTTTGCTTAAATATGTTGTTCACCTACTTTTGGGTCAGCTATAACATAGTGAAATTACAGACCTATAGCTCATGGCACAAATGAGCAATAGCTATTTTCAGGTACTGACTGTTGAGTAAATCAATTGTAATTTGAAAAATATTACATTTGCAGTATTTTGTTAAAATATGTTGTTCACCTACTTTTGGGTCAGCTATAACATAGTGAAATTACAGACCTATAGCTCATGGCATAGCTGAGCAATAGCTATTTTCAGGTTCTCACTATTGAGTAAATCAGTTGTAACTTGAAAACTATTGCATTTACAGTATTTTGCTTAAATATGTTGTTCATCTACTTTTGGGTCAGCTATAATATAGTAAAAATTCAGACATGTAGCTCATTGCATAGCTGAGTAATAGCTACTTTGAGGTTTTCACTGTTGAGTAAATCAGTTGTAACTTTTAGAGTATTTAGAGTATTTTGTTTGACGCTCGACGATAGGAGAGGGTTATTGTAATCAGTTTGTTTCTGTCTGTCCATCTGTCTGTCTGTCTGTCTGTCTGTCTGTCTGTCTGTCTGTCTGTCTGTGCACCGTTTCGCTCTTATAACTCAAAAACTATAACACCAATCAAGCTCAAATTTGGTGGGCAGGTATTTTATGGGGTACAGACGGATTCTTCCAAATTTGGTGTAATTTGTGTGAAAATTAAAGCCAGGAGAGAGTTTTTTTTATTATTATGTCCACCCCCCTGGGGGGTGGATATATTATTTTTGCTTTTTTCGCCGTCCGATGTCCGATGTCCGTTGTCCGATGTCCGATGTCCGGCGTCCGGCGTCCGATGTCCGGCGTCACGCATGGTTTCCGCTCATTTAAAGGAAAAGTATTAGAGCTATTGTCACCAAATTTGGTATGCAGGCTTATTGGGTCAGTAGCTTGCTTGGGATCGCTTTTGGCTGTTGTACCTCTTTTGCTTACTGAGTAATACTTAAGTACAGCTATTTTCAGTACCCATTGGTTTCCGTGCATTTAAGCCAAAATAATTAAAGATATTTTACTACAATTTTGAATACAAGATTGTTATGTCCATAGCTCGCTTGGTATTGCATTTGGGACTGATAGCTTTGTCAGTACATGAGTAATAGCCATTTAGGTACTTCATTGTGTATTTTCAGTACTACTTTTGAGTAATTTGCTTCTATCTCCTTAACCGTGCGAGATAGAGCGATTTCGGCAAAATTTTCGACCCGTAGGGTATCTGAGGAGTGTACTGTTTGCAATTTTCAAAAAATTTTCCCCTCCCCAAAAATGGCGGCCATTTTGAATTTTCGAATTTTTGCCAAAAATGGCAAAACACAAATTTGCTTCTATCTCCTTAACCGTGCGAGATAGAGCGATTTCGTCGAAATTTTCGACCCACAGGGTATCTAAGGAGTGTAATATTTGCAATTTTCAAAAAATTTTCCCCTCCCCAAAAATGGCGGCCATTTTGAATTTTCGAATTTTTGCCAAAAATGGCAAAACACAAATTTGCTTCTATCTCCTTAACCGTGCGAGATAGAGCGATTTCGTCGAAATTTTCGACCCACAGGATATCTAAGGAATGTAATATTTGCAATTTTCAAAAAATTTTCCCCTCCCCAAAAATGGCGGCCATTTTAAATTTTCGAATTTTTGCCAAAAATGGCAAAACACAAATTTGCTTCTATCTCCTTAACCGTGCGAGATAGAGCGATTTCGTCAAAATTTTCGACCCACAGGGTATCTGACGAGTGTACTCTTTGCAATTTTCAAAAAATTTTCCCCTCCCCAAAAATGGCGGCCATTTTGAATTTTCGAATTTTTGCCAAAAATGGCAAAACACTAATTTGCTTCTATCTCCTTAACCGTGCCAGATAGAGCGATTTCGGCAAAATTTTCGACCCACAGGGTATCTGAGGAGTGTACTCTTTGCAATTTTCAAAAAATTTTCCCCTCCCCAAAAATGGCGGCCATTTTGAATTTTCGAATTTTTGCCAAAAATGGCAAAACACAAATTTGCTTCTATCTCCTTAACCGTGCGAGATAGAGCGATTTCGTCGAAATTTTCGACCCACAGGGTATCTAAGGAATGTAATATTTGCAATTTTCAAAAAATTTTCCCCTCCCCAAAAATGGCGGCCATTTTGAATTTTCGAATTTTTGCCAAAAATGGCAAAACACTAATTTGCTTCTATCTCCTTAACCGTGCGAGATAGAGCGATTTCGGCAAAATTTTCGACCCACAGGGTATCTAAGGAATGTAATATTTGCAATTTTCAAAAAATTTTCCCCTCCCCAAAAATGGCGGCCATTTTGAATTTTCGAATTTTTGCCAAAAATGGCAAAACACTAATTTGCTTCTATCTCCTTAACCGTGCGAGATAGAGCGATTTCGGCAAAATTTTCGACCCACAGGGTATCTGAGGAGTGTACTCTTTGCAATTTTCAAAAAATTTTCCCCTCCCCAAAAATGGCGGCCATTTTGAATTTTCGAATTTTTGCCCAAAATGGCAAAACACAAATTTCCTTCTATCTCCTTAACCGTGCGAGATAGAGCGATTTCGTCGAAATTTTCGACCCACAGGGTATCTGAGGAGTGTACTCTTTGCAATTTTCAAAAAATTTTCCCCTCCCCAAAAATGGCGGCCATTTTGAATTTTCCAATTTTTGCCCAAAATGGCAAAACACAAATTTTCTTCTATCTCCTTAACCGTGCGAGATAGAGCGATTTCGTCGAAATTTTCGACCCACAGGGTATCTAAGGAGTGTAATATTTGCAATTTTCAAAAAATTTTCCCCTCCCCAAAAATGGCGGCCATTTTAAATTTTCGAATTTTTGCCAAAAATGGCAAAACACAAATTTGCTTCTGTCTCCTTAACCGTGCGAGATAGAGCGATTTCGTCAAAATTTTCGACCCACAGGGTATCTGAGGAGTGTACTCTTTGCAATTTTCAAAAAATTTTCCCCTCCCCAAAAATGGCGGCCATTTTGAATTTTCGAATTTTTGCCAAAAATGGCAAAACACTAATTTGCTTCTATCTCCTTAACCGTGCGAGATAGAGCGATTTCGTGGAAATTTTCGACCCACAGGGTATCTAAGGAATGTAATATTTGCAATTTTCAAAAAATTTTCCCCTCCCCAAAAATGGCGGCCATTTTGAATTTTCGAATTTTTGCCAAAAATGGCAAAACACTAATTTGCTTCTATCTCCTTAACCGTGCGAGATAGAGTGATTTCGTCGAAATTTTCGACCCATAGGGTATCTAAGGAATGCAATCTTTGCAATTTTCAAAAAATTTTCCCCTCCCCAAAATTGGCGGCCATTTTGAATTTTCGAATTTTTGCCAAAAATGGCAAAACACAAATTTGCTTCTATCTCCTTAACCGTGCGAGATAGAGCGATTTCGTCAAAATTTTCGACCCACAGGGTATCTGAGCATTGTACTCTTGGTAATTATGTCCACCCCCCTGGGGGGTGGATATATTATTTTTGCTTTTTTCGCCGTCCGATGTCCGTTGTCCGATGTCCGATGTCCGGCGTCCGGCGTCCGATGTCCGGCGTCACGCATGGTTTCCGCTCATTTAAAGGAAAAGTATTAGAGCTATTGTCACCAAATTTGGTATGCAGGCTTATTGGGTCAGTAGCTTGCTTGGGATTGCTTTTGGCTGTTGTACCTCTTTTGCTTACTGAGTAATACTTAAGTACAGCTATTTTCAGTACCCATTGGTTTCCGTGCATTTAAGCCAAAATAATTAAAGATATTTTACTACAATTTTGAATACAAGATTGTTATGTCCATAGCTCGCTTGGTATTGCATTTGGGACTGATAGCTTTGTCAGTACATGAGTAATAGCCATTTAGGTACTTCATTGTGTATTTTCAGTACTACTTTTGAGTAATTTGCTCCTATCTCCTTAACCGTGCGAGATAGAGCGATTTCGGCAAAATTTTTGACCCACAGGGTATCTGAGGAGTGTACTCTTTGCAATTTTCAAAAAATTTTCCCCTCCCCAAAAATGGCGGCCATTTTGAATTTTCGAATTTTTGCCAAAAATGGCAAAACACTAATTTGCTTCTATCTCCTTAACCGTGCGAGATAGAGCGATTTCGGCAAAATTTTCGACCCACAGGGTATCTGAGGAATGTAATATTTGCAATTTTCAAAAAATTTTCCCCTCCCCAAAAATGGCGGCCATTTTAAATTTTCGAATTTTTGCCAAAAATGGCAAAACACAAATTTGCTTCTATCTCCTTAACCGTGCGAGATAGAGTGATTTCGTCGAAATTTTCGACCTACAGGGTATCTAAGGAATGCAATCTTTGCAATTTTCAAAAAATTTTCCCCTCCCCAAAAATGGCGGCCATTTTAAATTTTCGAATTTTTGCCAAAAATGGCAAAACAGAAATTTGCTTCTATCTCCTTAACCGTGCGAGATAGAGCGATTTCGTCAAAATTTTCGACCTACAGGGTATCTGACAAGTGTACTCTTTGCAATTTTCAAAAAATTTTCCCCTCCCCAAAAATGGCGGCCATTTTGAATTTTAGAATTTTTGCCAAAAATGGCAAAACACTAATTTGCTTCTATCTCCTTAACCGTGCGAGATAGAGCGATTTCGGCAAAATTTTCGACCCACAGGGTATCTAAGGAGTGTACTCTTTGCAATTTTCAAAAAATTTTCCCCTCCCCAAAAATGGCGACCATTTTGAATTTTCGAATTTTTGCCAAAAATGGCAAAACACAAATTTCCTTCTATCTCCTTAACCGTGTGAGATAGAGCGATTTCGTCGAAATTTTCGACCCACAGGGTATCTAAGGAGTGTACTCTTTGCAATTTTCAAAAAATTTTCCCCTCCCCAAAAATGGCGGCCATTTTGAATTTTAGAATTTTTGCCAAAAATGGCAAAACACAAATTTGCTTCTATCTCCTTAACCGTGCGAGATAGAGCGATTTCGTCGAAATTTTCGACCCACAGGGTATCTAAGGAGTGTACTCTTTGCAATTTTCAAAAAATTTTCCCCTCCCCAAAAATGGCGGCCATTTTAAATTTTCGAATTTTTGCCAAAAATGGCAAAACACAAATTTGCTTCTATCTCCTTAACCGTGCGAGATAGAGTGATTTCGTCGAAATTTTCGACCTACAGGGTATCTAAGGAATGCAATCTTTGCAATTTTCAAAAAATTTTCCCCTCCCCAAAAATGGCGGCCATTTTGAATTTTCGAATTTTTGCCAAAAATGGCAAAACACAAATTTGCTTCTATCTCCTTAACCGTGCGAGATAGAGCGATTTCGTGGAAATTTTCGACCCACAGGGTATCTAAGGAATGTAATATTTGCAATTTTCAAAAAATTTTCCCCTCCCCAAAAATGGCGGCCATTTTGAATTTTCGAATTTTTGCCAAAAATGGCAAAACACAAATTTCCTTCTATCTCCTTAACCGTGTGAGATAGAGCGATTTCGTCGAAATTTTCGACCCACAGGGTATCTAAGGAGTGTACTCTTTGCAATTTTCAAAAAGTTTTCCCCTCCCCAAAAATGGCGGCCATTTTGAATTTTCGAATTTTTGCCAAAAATGGCAAAACACAAATTTGTTTCTATCTCCTTAACCGTGCGAGATAGAGCGATTTCGTCGAAATTTTCGACCCACAGGGTATCTGAGGAATGTAATATTTGCAATTTTCAAAAAATTTTCCCCTCCCCAAAAATGGCGGCCATTTTAAATTTTCGAATTTTTGCCAAAAATGGCAAAACACAAATTTGCTTCTATCTCCTTAACCGTGCGAGATAGAGTGATTTCGTCGAAATTTTCGACCTACAGGGTATCTAAGGAATGCAATCTTTGCAATTTTCAAAAAATTTTCCCCTCCCCAAAAATGGCGGCCATTTTGAATTTTCGAATTTTTGCCAAAAATGGCAAAACACAAATTTGCTTCTATCTCCTTAACCGTGCGAGATAGAGCGATTTCGTGGAAATTTTCGACCCACAGGGTATCTAAGGAATGTAATATTTGCAATTTTCAAAAAATTTTCTCCTCCCCAAAAATGGCGGCCATTTTGAATTTTCGAATTTTTGCCAAAAATGGCAAAACACAAATTTCCTTCTATCTCCTTAACCGTGTGAGATAGAGCGATTTCGTCGAAATTTTCAACCCACAGGGTATCTAAGGAGTGTACTCTTTGCAATTTTCAAAAAATTTTCCCCTCCCCAAAAATGGCGGCCATTTTGAATTTTCGAATTTTTGCCAAAAATGGCAAAACACAAATTTGTTTCTATCTCCTTAACCGTGCGAGATAGAGCGATTTCGTCGAAATTTTCGACCCACAGGGTATCTGAGGAGTGTACTCTTTGCAATTTTCAAAAAATTTTCCCCTCCCCAAAAATGGCGGCCATTTTGAATTTTCCAATTTTTGCCAAAAATGGCAAAACACTAATTTGCTTCTATCTCCTTAACCGTGCGAGATAGAGCGATTTCGTCGAAATTTTCGACCCACAGGGTATCTAAGGAATGTAATATTTGCAATTTTCAAAAAATTTTCCCCTCCCCAAAAATGGCGGCCATTTTGAATTTTCGAATTTTTGCCAAAAATGGCAAAACACTAATTTGCTTCTATCTCCTTAACCGTGCGAGATAGACTGATTTCGTCGAAATTTTCGACCCTCAGGGTATCTAAGGAATGCAATCTTTGCAATTTTCAAAAAATTTTCCCCTCCCCAAAATTGGCGGCCATTTTGAATTTTCGAATTTTTGCCAAAAATGGCAAAACACAAATTTGCTTCTATTTCCTTAACCGTGCCAGATAGAGCGATTTCGTCAAAATTTTCGACCCACAGGGTATCTGAGCATTATACTCTTGGTAATTTTAAAAAAAATTTTCCCTTCCCCAAAAATGGCGGCCATTTTGAATTTTCGAATTTTTGCCAAAAATGGCAAAACACAAATTTGCTTCTATCTCCTTAACCGTGCGAGATAGAGCGATTTCGTCGAAATTTTCGACCCACAGGGTATCTAAGGAATGCAATCTTTGCAATTTTCCCAAAATTTTCAGCTCCCCCAAAATGGCGGCCATTTTGAATTTTCGAATTTTTGCCAAAAATGGCAAAACACAAATTTGCTTCTATCTCCTTAACCGTGCGAGATAGAGCGATTTCGTCGAAATTTTCGACCCACAGGGTATCTGAGCATTGTACTCTTGGTAATTTTCAAAAAATTTTCCCCTCCCCAAAAATGGCGGCCATTTTGAATTTTCCAATTTTTGCCAAAAATGGCAAAACACTAATTTGCTTCTATCTCCTTAACCGTGCGAGATAGAGCGATTTCGTCGAAATTTTCGACCCACAGGGTATCTAAGGAATGTAATATTTGCAATTTTCAAAAAATTTTCCCCTCCCCAAAAATGGCGGCCATTTTGAATTTTCGAATTTTTGCCAAAAATGGCAAAACACTAATTTGCTTCTATCTCCTTAACCGTGCGAGATAGAGTGATTTCGTCGAAATTTTCGACCCACAGGGTATCTAAGGAATGCAATCTTTGCAATTTTCAAAAAATTTTCCCCTCCCCAAAATTGGCGGCCATTTTGAATTTTCGAATTTTTGCCAAAAATGGCAAAACACAAATTTGCTTCCATTTCCTTAACCGTGCCAGATAGAGCGATTTCGTCAAAATTTTCGACCCACAGGGTATCTGAGCATTATACTCTTGGTAATTTTAAAAAAATTTTCCCCTCCCCAAAAATGGCGGCCATTTTGAATTTTCGAATTTTTGCCAAAAATGGCAAAACACAAATTTGCTTCTATCTCCTTAACCGTGTGAGATAGAGCGATTTCGTCAAAATTTTCGACGCACAGGGTATCTAAGCAATGCAATCTTTGCAAATTTCCAAAAATTTTCCCCTCCCCAAAAATGGCGGCCATTTTGAATTTTCGAAGTTTTGCCAAAAATGGCAAAACACAAATTTCCTTCTATCTCCTTAACCATGCGAGATAGAGCGATTTCGTAGAAATTTTCGACCCACAGGTATTTGAGCATTGTATTCTTGGCAATTTAAAAAAAAATTTCCCCTCCCCTAAAATGGCGGCCATTTTGAATTTTCAAATTTTTGCCAAAAATGGCAAAACACAAATTTGCTTCTATCTCCTTAACCATGCGAGATAGAGCGATTTCGTCGAAATTTTTCAACCCACAGGGTATCTAAGGAATGTAATATTTGCAATTTTCAAAAAATTTTCCCCTCCCCAAAAATGGCAGCCATTTTGAATTTTCGAATTTTTGCCCAAAATGGAAAAACACAAACTGGCCTTAACCGTGCAAAATAGAGTTATTTTGTTGAAATTTTCGACCCATAGGGTATCTAAGAAATGTACTCTTGGCCATTTTCAAAAAAATTTCCTTTTCCCAAAAATGGCGGCCATTTTGAATTTTCAAATTTTTGCCAAAAATAGAAAAACAGGAATTTGCTTCTATCTTCTTAACCGTGCAAGATAGAGTGATTTCGTCAAAATTTTCAACCCAACCAATGCAAAAAGGCATGAAGCTGAAATAATTTACATCTACACTAACAAATATTTAAGCATCATTGATATATTTTACAAATGAAACAGGGTCTTGTAAGACTACTGTACAATTTGGGCAAAAGGTTCATGGGTGGACATTACACATGATAATGTGTGTTCTTCTATGCTATCCTGTTTCTATTCGCATCTACTATCAACAGGGCGGCCTATTTCTAGTTTTTAAAAAATTTTCCCCTCCCCAAAAATGGCGGCCATTTTGAATTTTCGAATTTTTGCCAAAAATGGCAAAACACAAATTTGCTTCTGTCTCCTTAACCGTGCGAGATAGAGCGATTTCGTCGAAATTTTCGACCCACAGGGTATCTAAGGAATGTAATCTTTGCAATTTTCCCAAAATTTTCCACTCCCCCAAAAATGGCGGCCATTTTGAATTTTCGAATTTTTGCCAAAAATGGCAAAACACAAATTTGCTTCTATCTCCTTAACCGTGCGAGATAGAGCGATTTCGTCAAAATTTTCGACCCACGGGGTATCTGAGCATTGTACTCTTGGTAATTTAAAAAAAAATTTCCCCTCCCCAAAAATGGCGGCCATTTTGAATTTTCGAATTTTTGCCAAAAATGGCAAAACACTAATTTGCTTCTATCTCCTTAACCGTGCGAGATAGAGCGATTTCGTCAAAATTTTCGACGCACAGGGTATCTAAGCAATGCAATCTTTGCAATTTTCAAAAAATTTCCCCCTCCCCAAAAATGGCGGCCATTTTGAATTTTCGAAGTTTTGCCAAAAATGGCAAAACACAAATTTCCTTCTATCTCCTTAACCATGCGAGATAGAGCGATTTCGTCAAAATTTTCGACCCACAGGTATTTGAGCATTGTATTCTTGGCAATTTAAAAAAAAATTTCCCCTCCCCTAAAATGGCGGCCATTTTGAATTTTCAAATTTTTGCCAAAAATGGCAAAACACAAATTTGCTTCTATCTCCTTAACCATGCGAGATAGAGCGATTTCGTCGAAATTTTTCAACCCACAGGGTATCTAAGGAATGTAATCTTTGCAATTTTCAAAAAATTTTCCCCTCCCCAAAAATGGCAGCCAATTTGAATTTTCGAATTTTTGCCCAAAATGGAAAAACACAAACTGGCCTTAACCGTGCAAAATAGAGTTATTTTGTTGAAATTTTCGACCCATAGGGTATCTAAGAAATGTACTCTTGGCAATTTTCAAAAAAATTTCCTTTTCCCAAAAATGGCGGCCATTTTGAATTTTCAAATTTTTGCCCAAAACAGGAATTTGCTTCTATCTTCTTAACCGTGCAAGATAGAGTGATTTCGTCAAAATTTTCAACCCAACCAATGCAAAAAGGCATGAAGCTGAAATAATTTACATCTACACTAACAAATATTTAATCATTATTGATATATTTTACAAATGAAACAGGGTCTTGTAAGACTACTGTACAATTTGGGCAAAAGGTTCATGGGTGGACATTACACATGATAATGTGTGTTCTTCTATGCTATCCTGTTTCTATTCGCATCTACTATCAACAGGGCGGCCTATTTCTAGTTTTTAATTGGGCTTTTACAGTGAAAATTCTGCTTCTCTGTCTGTGCACCGTTTTGCCCTTATAACTCAAAAACTATAACATCAATCAATCTCAAATTTAGTGGGCAGGTATTTTATGGGGAACAGACAGATTCTTCCAAATTTGGTGTAATTTGTTTGAAAATTAAAGCCAGGAGAGAGTTTTTCTTATTTTTAATTGGGAATACACAGTGAAACTGCTTCTCTTCATCACATAGGTAAAAAAATTAATATTTTGCTTTCTGATGTCATTACTCTGTGATGTCACAATGCAACTGTCATTGTGAGGTCACAAACCTAGCTTGTGATACTTGCTGTCTTTAAGTAAAAATATTTCTTCTCATTTTAATAAACATAATAAAGAAGGAGGTGGTATATTCATCATTTTTATTAATTATTATTTCTGTTTTATTTTCTCTTTTTTTATTTCAATTCCTTGACAGTCCATCACAAAAAATTACTATGTGTGATTTTCACCAAGTGACCTTTAAGCAATATTTTTACCTCCACCAGCAGTTTAATGTTTTTGTGTGCTTAGTTTTTTTATTTTATTTTATTTATTATTATTTTGTGTGTGTGTGTGTGTGTGTGGGGGGGGGGGGGGGGGGGGGGATGTAGTTACTAAAAGAAAGATCAGGATCAAATTTTTCTGAGCTTAATTTCAGTTTTTTTGCCAGAATCAACGTCGTGGAGGTTGCGGCCACATGATGGCTGGTTTTGACTTACACAGCTTCTGTTCACGCTGTCGCGACAAGAAAAAGGGTAAGAATCCCTGTGTTGAGAAGCCTAATGTAGAATGTCAGCTTTGTAAAGCTCTCACGCCAGAGCAAGCATCCCAACTAGCAACCCCTTCATATAAACTTAAGAAGGAGAAGCGTGATAAAGCGGAATCTACACCATCTAAGAAGGACTCATCTTCTTCAACGTCAGTCACTCTCCGTCCCACCCTTGTGGACCCGGCACGAGTGTCGGTAATAAGGGCAGTGGATGGCCAGGACACTGGTTTGAGTGCACAGCCAGCAGAAAAGAAGAAAAAGGTAGAGGAGAATAAGAAGTCGGTCAAGCCCAAGCCTTCTACCTGAACTGCGGCTGCAGTGTCCACCGACCAGAAATTTCAAGAGCTGGACCAGAAATGGTCGGACCGGTTTAACCGGCTTGAGGCTCTCCTACTGGCTAAGACCTTAGATCGACCTCAACAGGAACCGACATTCAGCACTGTGAAGGTGGTCCCTACCCACTCACCACCGGCTAATGTCATCTGGTCGGAGCCTTTTATCAACCCTGCCAACCAACCAGTTACTGAGACTTCTGATCTACCGGCCACCTCTTCAGACCGACCTGCTGTGGGTACTGCTACCGACCCACCGGCCTCCTCTGAGAAAACTGACCGACCTTCAACCTCTGATAAGCCCTCCAGTGCTTTCCAGCCGACCAGAAAGGACACTAGTGATTCAGAGTCGGATAGTGAGCAGTCAGACCGACCTCCCCTGGACATTTTTGTAGAGGAGGGCGAGTTATCAGATGATCCGGATGCCACAACTAACGACCCCGAACAATCATTGTCAGAAGAACAGTCATACCGGGAGACAATGAGGGGCATTAGAAGTTACATGGGATGGACACACATCCCTGATATTGAATCTGCTGCCGGTTCCTCAGATGACAACCCTTTTGCCGGACCTAAGATGCAAACCCAGGGCAAGGTTTCAGTTCACCTTCTGACAGATGAGTGGCTCTGCCGAAAAATCTCCAAACTGAACCTTAAACTTACAGATGGATATCCATCCTATGGGGCAGAAGCCGGCGGTTTGCACAGGGATCAGTTCCTAAAACCTCCAAGATCTCAGGCAAAGTGGTATGGAGCCCACCAGCAACCTAAGAGTGATACTGCTGAGACTGTGTCATCCCGGAGCTCTGATGCAGCTAAATTAAACCGTGGCTACCTGAGGATAGCAAGACAGGCTGGAATCGCCACCAGCCCTCCCCAGTCGCGGCCAATCTCTCTGAGGAAGTGGGAGAAAAGTGCCCGGGAGTCGTCTGTTATCTGCAACCAGGCTGCAGGTTTCAACCGCTGTTTAGTTAAAGTGCAGCAGGATATGCAGTCGCAGTTGAAGGCAATCAGATCAGAACAGAAAGGGAAGTCAACTTCCAAGGTGACAGAGGCCACAGAGGAAATTGAGTTCCTTTTGGACTTTAATTCCAGTATCTGCCAGGCCATGGCCAAGTCCATGGAACATTTAACAGACTTTGTTTTTGTTACTATGGCCAACACCACCTTACTCAGGAGAGATTCGTACCTAGCGTACTTGAAGGCCGGAATTAAAGCAGATACGATGGCTGCTCTCAGAACAGCACCTCTTTACCTCTCCACCTTGTTCCCGGACAGTGTGTTAAAGCAAGCTGAAGAGGACATTAGTGCTTCTGACAAGGGTCGGTCTGGATCATCATACAAGAAAAATCGCTTCCACCCTTATGAAAGGCCAGAAACTAAACCGGACAACAGACAGCAGGATAGGCCGGCTTGGAAGAACCTCTCGCGTGGCCATAACAAGGGCAAGCGTCGGTACTCATCGCGTCCTGCCAAGGGTCAACAGCCTTATAAATGACAATTACTGTGTAAATGTGTTACCGGACAGGCTGTTGACCCGGACAAGTGCATCACTCAGAAAGACAATAAACTGTTTAAGTTTAAATGTAAAGCATCTTGCTGCAACACATGTTCATTCTGCGCCCGGGCACTCCCAAAAGAGAGAGTTAAGTCCCGGGTCAGCAGGTTGTTATCAGTCAAAGAACAAATTAAAATATGTCAAAGGTGCTTCTTCTGTCATTCAATTGTCTTGTGTTCAACCTGTAACAAATGTCAAGAATGTTGTCTCAAATCTGCCTGTAGGGGCCAGACTTCAAAACTTTTGGCAAACTTGGTTGGATCTGGGTGCCGGTCCGAAAGTAATTCAAACTCTAAAACAAGGTTACACCCTTCCCTTTCGGATCCGGCCAAAGCTCACAAGATCTCCCACAGTCGTAAGCTGTTATGGCAATCCCCACAGGAACAGCTACCTGTTGGAGGCATTACATCAGCGTATGGACAAAAATGCAGTAGAGCTTGTCCACAACCAAATATCTTTGGGGTTTTTCAACTGACTATTTCTGGTCCCCAAACCCAACAACAAATGGAGACCTATCTTAGATCTGAGCAAATTAAACCTCTTTCTCAAGGTGGAGAAATTCAAAATGGAGACACCAGAAACCATCAGGACGTCCCTCCAATCAGGGGAGTGGGTCACCTCGATAGATTTCAAGGATGCCTACTTTCATATCCCAATACAGGAACAATCCAGAAAATATCTCAGGTTTCATGTCGGAGGTCAGACATACCAGTTCAAAGCTCTGCCCTTTGGTCTATCCACAGCACCCTTGGAGTTTACAGTGGTAGCAAATGAGGTCAAACTGATGGCCACACACAGGGGTATAAGAATCCACCAGTACCTAGACAACTGGTTGGTGAGGGCCAGATCCCACCAAGCTTGTCTTCAGCATACACAAGAACTAGTGCAGATCTGTCGAAACTTAGGGTGGCTAGTAAATCTGGAGAAATCAGAACTGGAACCCAAACAGATTTTCAACTTCGTAGGTTACCAGTTCGACCTTCAGGCAGGTCGGGTCCGACCCACTCCGGACCGGAGGCAAAGTCTTCAGGACAAAATACTTCACCTCTTATCCCTACCTTCATGTCCGGTGAGGGTTTTCATGTCCTTGATAGGGTTGTTAACAGCCACAGAAAAACAAGTTCACCTAGGTCGCCTTCACATGAGACCAATTCAGTGGCATTTAAAAAGCAATTGGAGAGTATCGGAGTCACTAGAAAAGAGGATTCCAGTACCCAGGTCATTGCATCCACACTTGCAGTGGTGGCTAGACGAAGAGAACGTCCTCACAGGCCAACCACTACACCCAATGCAGCATGCTCTGCAAATATTTACAGACGCATCAAAAGAAGGTTGGGGCGCTCACTTAAATGAGCACACTGCAAGAGGAATCTGGTCATTGCCGGAAGGCAAACTGCACATAAATTACCTAGAACTCAAGGCAGTACTTCTAGCCTTAAAAGAGTTCTGGACTCTTTCTTCGGACAAAATAGTACTGGTAGCAACAGACAACACTACAGTATTGTCATACATAAACAAGGAAGGAGGCTTGAAGTTGGGAACTCTATGTGCCCTTCTTTGGAGAATTCTGACTTGGTGCACCAAAAATCAGGTCACCCTAAAAGCCAGACATATCCCTGGCCGGTTGAATGTGGTAGCAGACAGGCTTTCCCGGCTAGGACAGACCATCCAGACAGAGTGATCCCTCCTTCCAGCAGTGTTCAAAACACTATGCGACAGATGGCACCAACCTCAAATAGATCTCTTTGCAACCAGATTCAACAACAAGGTCCCCCAGTTTGTGTCACCAGTTCCAGACACCATGGTCACTGCGGTAGATGGACTCAGTCTGTCATAGGAGGAGCTGGACGCCTATGCCTTCCCACCGACAGCCATATTGGGCAAAGTGGTGGAGAAGTTGCAGGACACCCTGTGCACGAGAATCATTATCATTGCCCCGGGGTGGCCCAACATGCCTTGGTTCTGGGACCTGGTAGCCATGTCCAGCCAGATCCCTCTGAGCCTGCCACTTCTACCCAACTTATTGACACAACCCTTCAACCAGATCCCTCACAAGAATCTGTCAAATCTAAATCTCCATGTCTGGCTCCTAGAGCCTCAGCAATCAAGGAGCAAGGGTTCTCTAAGGACGTGGCAACAAGAATTGAGGCTCCTCAGAGGGGATCAACCAGATCAGTCTATGAAGCAAAGTGGTCCATATTTACAAAGTGGTGCCTCTCTAATAAGGTGGACTTCAGGGCACCCCCTGTAAAGTCCATAGCTGACATCCTTCTGTACCTTTTCCAAGACAGAAATCTACAGCCCAGCACTATCGATGGGTACAGGTCTGCCATTGCTGATAAACTGGGAAACTCTACCATTAACATCAGCAAAGATGAGAATCTCACTCGGCTCCTGGATAGTTTCCATAGAGACAGACCCAAGAGAAGGAGAGGAATACCTTCTTGGAACCTCTCTTTGGTTTTGCATCAGCTGACAAAACCCACCTTTGAACCAATTAAGGAGGCTTCCTTGAAACATTTGACCTTCAAGACAGTCTTCCTTCTGGCCCTTGGGTCGGGCAAACGCAGAAGTGAGATTCATGCCTGGCAAAACAGGAACATTAGACACCAAAGTGACTGGTCCAAGGTGTACCCTTCTCTGTACCCTTCTCCCAGCTTTTTATCCAAAAATCAGCTGGCTAAAGAGGGCCCAGATAGTGTGGCTCCGGTGGTTATACCAGCCTTGGCCCCCACTCTGGATAGATCCCTGAAGGCTGACATGTCCCTCTGCCCAGTAAGAGCTTTGTGCTACTATCTGGACAGGACCTCAGACCTCAGGCAGAATAAGGAATTGGTCTTTGTCTCCTTCAAAAAGGGCTTCGACAAAGACATCTCCACTGCCACTATCTCCTCATGGATCAAACAGCCTGTGATCCTATGTTATGAGCTCCCGGATCAGGAGGCCCATACCAAACATCAGGTTAAAGCCCATGATGTACAGCCTTCCAGTCAGGGGTCTCCCTGGAACAAATCCTATCAGCCTGCCATTGGAAATCACATAACACCTTCACCCAATTTTATCTGAAGGATGTGGCTTGGGCTGACTCAGAGCTCTATCATTTAGGGCCGGTAGTGGCTGCTCAGCAGATCCACCGGCAACCTAAAACCTAGAGGAGAATTGTACATATATAAATAGTTGTACATATGTAAATCTTGTACATATTTTTAAGGCCAAAAAAAAAAAAATGTGACGTGCTTCCTTCGGGAGGTTTATTTACTTCTTCTGGGACTGAACTCACCCTCTCTTCCCCTACCTCAGAGCAGGCCTTCAAAAAAAGGGGGGCAGGAAAGCCGACTTAAACAGGTTAACTAGTTCTGGTTAACCGACTTTGGCCTTTAAGGGTTTCTTGACCTCAGGGTCGACCCAGGCCTACAAGTTTGTTAGTTCTTCGTGTGAGTTCTTTTTAAGTCCCTAGTAACTTACCCGCCAACCAAGCGGTAGTTATTCAGCAATTGTCCATTGGATAGGATGTATTAACGCAATAAAATTGCAAAGTTAATAAGTAAATTAAATTTTTATAAGTTAATACCCTATCCAATGGACACGCAAGACCCTCCCACCGACCCTGCTATCAGTCTACTAGGGGTCTAATAGGTTTAGACAACGAAAAAGATGCTATGACGTCACGCTGTTTAGACAGGAAGGAAGTACGACACGCCATCTGGCGAGTGCACTAGAACTAGGGACCGGCTGGCCGGTGGAAACACAGGATGTCTTTTTCTGACGTTTGGCGGGCCGGTCTGCGCCGACCGGTTTAGCAATTGTCCATTGGATAGGGTATTAACTTATAAAAATTTAATTTACTTATTAAATTTGCAAATTTCTTTTTAAAATAAAGTAATTTTATTTCACTTTAAAATATTTATAAATGTTAAATACTATGGCCACATGAAATATTGACGAAGACTGCACAGGATGCAGTTGAATATTTTATAAAAATACTTATAGTTAGCTAGTTTCAAATATCCATATACCAATTATGTCTGTAACCAATTGTTTTGCAAATGGGCAATAGTTTATAGACCTTAATTCCCAGTGCTGTCCAAAAATTTGACTCCGTCTTTGGCAGAAAGCCAGCCACTGCACCCTTGTTTTAAAATATTGATTGGGAGGCCACGGTGTCGAAGTGGTAGTACACTGGTCACTCAACTCTGAGGTCAGAGGTTCAAGAAACGGGGGTGAAAACTTTTGAATTTACAATATTTGGTTTAAATACACCTACTTTTCATTCCTCCATAACATGATGAAACTGCAGTTTTATTGCGTTAATACATCCTATCCAATGTACAATTGCTAATCCGGTCGGCGCAGATCGGCCTGCCAAACATCAGAAAAAGACATACTGTGTTTCCACCGGCCGGCCGGTCCCACTATACTGTGCACTCGCCTGATGGCGCATGGTACTTCCTTCCTGTCTAGACAGTGTGACGTCATAGCATCTTTTTCGTTTGGCGTGAAGCTGTGCACACGGAATATTTTTACTGCCAGAATTTTCTTCAGATATTGTCATTATTTTGAGTATTCTTCAGTTTTGTTGTATTCAACGAATATCAGACACATCATGTCTTCTCTTGGCCAACGTAGAGGAAACTGTGGACACGTTGTGGCGAGTTTCGACTCTCATAATGCGCACGTTACCCGGACAAAGGGAAGGGTAAGGATTTTTGTGTAGAAAACCCTCAGTCTTCTGACTGCCAGATTTGCAAGTCCTTCACCCCTGTGCAATGTCAACAACTGTCTATTCCTTATAAGATTGTAAAAGAAAAACGGGAGGCTAAGAAGCTAGATTCTCCCCATAAGGAAAGTGATGCACTTGTCAAACCTGCCACTGTGTCTCTTATTGGGTTGTAGACGACCAGGGCACTGTTAAATCTCCTGCTTCTGTCGCCCCAGAAAGCTAAGAAAGAGAAGTCTTCCTCTACTGCTAAATCTTCAAAGCCTGAGACCCAAGCTAATGCTGAACTTAAGATTGCAGAACTGGATCAAAAGTGGTCGGATTGTTTCAACCGCTTAGAAGCATTGTTGATGGCCAGGTCTTTTGAACCATCTTTTTTCTTCTAATGTGAAAGTTACACTGACCCATTCACCACCAGCTTCAGTTGAGAATGTGTCTGAGCCATTCATCTGACCTACTTCCACAGAGCTTCCCTAGAAGTGGCTCCTCTGCTGCAAAGAATCAGCTGACCAGTAAAGCAATGACCAGCCAACCTACCTCTGCCACCAAGTATCAGCTGACCAGTCAAACTCAGACTAGCTGATCAACCTCATCTACAAAGTTTCCTGGATCTGGCTCCTCTGTTGTTGGCCGACCAGTCAAACTAAAACTCAACCGACACCAGCTGTGAACACTGGTACCAACCCTTAAGCTAAACTTCAATCTACAGGCAAGCTGGAGTCTCACTGACCGACCTTCTGCTACTGACTGACCAATGTCATCTGATCCAGCTGACACCAGCTTTCCTGCTCTACACAGGTCAAGAAGGGATAGCATCTCTAGTCTCACTTCAGATGCTGGCAGTGAATTGTCCGACCAACCCCCCTTGGACTTATACACTGAAGAATGAAGAAGGGGAGTTATCTGATGACCCAGATCAGACTGTCACCGACCAGGACCAGCCAGTTTCTGAAGAACAGAACTATAGAGAAACAGTGCAAGATAGAGCATGATTGAATGATTTCAATGATATTTTTGACCCACAGGGTATCTCTGCCGATTAATTAGCACATTTTCTCCTAAATTTTTATCTCGCCAAAAATGGCGTTATTTTGATTTTTTGACTTTTGAAAAAAAAATTTACAAAACACAAAAATGCTTATATCTCAAAAACCGTGTGGGATAGAGCAATTTCAACGAAATTTTTGACCATGCTAGATAGAGCGATTTCGACGACTTTCAAGACCCACATTGTATCTCTCCGGAGTAGCCATCCCAATTTTCAAAAAGTTTTTGTCTCGCCAAATGTGGCGGCCATTTTGAATTTTCCAATTTTTCGCAAAAATCGCAAAACACAAAAATGCTTATATCTTGAAAACCATGCTAGATAAACCGATTTGGACGAAATTTTTTACCCATAGGGTATCCCTGCAAAATAGACCTAGCCATCACAACAGTATAAGGCTATAAGCAGAACATTTTTTAATACTTTAGCACTCACCTTTATATCCTTTTTGGGACGCTTTGTTTTTGTTGGTCCAAAACATTATCTTTTTTTTTGCAAGCCTCTAGTTTGACCTTGCCGTGGTGACCATGAGTTTTAAAATCTTGTCTGGGTTATAGCTACTTTCAGGTTCTCACTGTTGAGTAAATCACTTGTAACTGGAAAACTATTACATTTAAAGAATTTTGTTGAAATATGTTGTTCAGCTACTGAGTCAGCTATAACATACTAAAATAGCTGATTTGTAGCTCATGACATAGAGGAGCTATAGCTACTTCCTGCTTCTCACTGTTCAGTAAATCAGTTGTAACTTGAAAACTGTTGCATTTAGAGTATTTTGTTGAAACATGTTATTCACCTACTTATAGGTCAATAGGCACCCAGTGACCCCGGACCAAATCTTTTCTGTTGCCCGACTTATCTTGTCACTCGCCAAGGTCTGTACCAACTCAATATGTGACCGTTTTATTGCGTTAATACACCTTACCTAGTTGACAGATGCATTTGTCCGGCACCCTGCCGGTCACACCAAACGTTAGAAAAAAACGTCCTGAGCTGGGCTCTGGCCGGGACCGGTAGAGTCCCCTTCACTCGCCAGGTGACTGTGTAGCCCACCTACCGGTGTACTGCGCATGCTCGTGCATGCGCTCTTCCTCTTTTTGTTTGGCGCGTGTGAAAGAAAACGCTGGAGATTTTGTGAATTTTGTGAATTTATTTGTGGATATAGATTATTAATTTAGAAAGTTTGTGTGTAGTTGTGTTTATTAAGTGTCATGGCTTCACCAGGCGAAATAAAATAACAAAGGAAAGATTCATGCGGCCACATTATGGCAGCTTTTGATCAGCATGAAAAGTGTGCCAGATGCCGTGAGAAGAAGTTAGGGCAAGACCCTTGTGTTATAGGCAATGATTGTGTACTGTGTGATGGCTTCAGTGATCTGCAAAAGGAAAAGTTGGCAACCCCTTCATACAAAATTCGGAAAGAATGCAAAGCTGGTGTGTTAGTCTCTCCCAAGGAAGTTACAGTGCTTGGGGGTGTAGATGCAGACAATCAGTCGTCTTTGGATTCGTCTGCGCAGCCTTCTGCGCAGGTTCCTGTTTCTGCTTCTGCCTCATCTTCTCAGCCTTCCTTTGTGACTTCAGAACAATTTGAGGCTATGAATGACAAATGGAGTGAGCAGTTTGCTCGGTTTGAGGCCTTAATATCAAGTGGCAATGTTTTTACTATTCCAAGGACTGGTTTTATCCCCCCCTTCTCACTCAGCAATATCATCTCAACCTTTCATTATCCCTTGCTGCCCGGCATACCGGTCCAGTAGTGTCCCCGGCAGTTCAGGAAGATTTGGTTAAGAAAGGTGAAGCCAAAACAAAGAAGAAAAAGCAAAAGTCTTCTAGGAAGGCCAAAAGTGTGCCGGTTTCTGTGCCTCAGAACCCTGTTTCTTCTCTCACTGTTCAACATACTCCTGGTCCGGGAGATTATGATGACATGCCGGAACCGGTTTTTCAGTCGGTTCAGTCTGCTACTGTTGCACCTGTTCCGGATTCTCACTTTACCTGTTCAGAAGAAGTTTCCACTGGTGCTACCGACAAGGTTAAGGATTCATCCACCGTCACTGAAAGGCCCGTGGTTCTTCCACCGGTCAGACATACAAGGTGAACGGGCTCCATATCCACCGGCTACTTCAATGTTTTGTGCTGTTTCCGCTCCCCCTCATGAATTTCCAGACACTGGTTACAGGGATTTGTCTCTTCAGGAGGTTTCAGATAATGATCTGTCCGGTGATGAAGACTCTGTGACAGAGCAAGGCGAAGTGTCTGGGGACTTAATTGATATACAAGATCAGACTGAAGATATGACGTACAGGGAGACTGTTAGATCTGTGCGTTCCTTTATGGGATGGAACCATCCCAATATATGAGAGTGACCTGTCTGAGCCTGATAAATCCAATAATCCTTGAAAGGGGAAAAATCCCAAGAAGCCGGCCAGGATTTGAGTAGCTATGCCCCTCAACGATTGGCTGTGCCAAAAGTTAGAGAAACTTAATACTACTCTCACGGAGGGCTATCCATCAAGAGCGCAAGATTCAGCTGGTCTCAAACGAGACTAGTTCATTAAAATTCACAAAAGCCAAAGTCGTTGGTACCAAATGCACACCCTCAAACCAGACGGTCTGCATAGACCTGGCAAAAACCTGTTCAGCTGGAGTGATTCTGAGGCCAAATTGAACTCGCAGTTCCCTAGGATCTTGAAAGTCTCCTCTTATCCGCCTTCCGGTCCTGCATCCAGACCGGTCTCTCAAGATTATTCAAGGAGATGGGAATGTTGTGCCAGGGAAGGTAGCTATGTTGTGAATAACGCGGCTGTATTTAACAGATGTTCATCCGAGTTACAAGATGGAATAGCAACCAATGTGAGTTTTCTTAGCTCCAAGTTAAGCAAAGGCAAGGCTCCAAAGGAGGTTTCGGAAGCTTTGCGGGACATCAAAGACTATGTTGCGTTCCACCAAAATGTTTCAGTAGCAATGGGTACTGCGTTGCAACATTTGGCTGACAGTTTGTTTGTCAACTTAGCTAACACCATATTGTTAAGACGCGACTCTTATCTGGATCATGTCAAGAATGGTATCAAGCCCGACACCTGGAACATGCTAAGAAATGCCCCCATGTTTGGACATGGCCTGTTCCCTGACTCAGTCTTGGCTACGGCCGAGCAAGACATCACCAAGTATGAGTCTGGTGGAGCTGCTCCAGGGCCCGGTCCGGGTGCCTCGCAGCGCTCCAGTTGGAGAGGGAATTTCAGATTCAAGCCGTATGACAGGAGGGCCTCTCATCAAGGTTCCAGCCATTCTGATCAAGGTCATCAACCATGGCGCCAGTTTTCTAGGAACAGAAACAGAGGTCGAGGTCGTGGCAGAGGGTCCAACCCTCGTTTTTCTAAGGCCCGAGGAAACAAGCCTTATAAATGACAATTATTGTCCCATTCCAACCCGGCTAACACCTCCCCTGGTCAGGTTGGACAACAAGTTAAAATCTGTGAATCAGACAGTCAAGTGTTCATTAGTAAAACCACAGCAGCCATTAAAAGACCCAATGTTAAAACCGGCTGTATTTTGTCACAATGTTGTCGATCATGTTCAAGGTGTAACTTTTCACGGGCAGCCGCAAAAGAAAGGCTTAAGTCTCGGTCCCTTGTTGAACTAAATAAAATTTGTCAAAGGTGTTTCTTGTGTAAGTCAATGTCTTTCTGCCCCATCTGTTCCAAATGTCCTACATGTTGCCACAGAAATCAGTGTTGGGGGAAGGCTTCAGAGTTTCTGGCAAGTTTGGCAAAAGCTGGGTGCAAATCCCAGGGTGGTGTTAGTGCTGATGGTTACACTCTTCCTTTCAGGGAAAGGCCACATCTCAGCCGCTTTCCCTTGATTGTGAGCAAATATTCAAGTCCCGTCAAGAGCAAGGCCGTTTTAGAAGCTCTTGCCGCCCTCATCCAAAAGAAGGCAGTGGAAAAAGTGGTTGTCAGGTCATCCCTGGCCTTCTACAACCATTTTTTTCTACTTCCCAAGCCCAACATCGTCCCAGCACTCTCAATCTTTTCCTAGAGACAAAAACTTTCAAAATGGAAACTCCAGAGACCATACGACTGTCTCTACAACAAGGGGAATGGGTCACCTCTCTGGATTTCAGCGACGCATATTTTCACATTCCCATAGCTCAGAGATCCAGAAAATACCTGAGGTTTCATTTAAACAAGGTCACTTATCAGTTCCAAGCTCTTCCCTATGGTTTGGCAACGGCCCCGTTAGAATTCACCAAAGTGGTCAAGGAAGTAAAGTTGAAGGCTCAGGCACGAGGTTGGGTGGTAAACATGAAGAAGTCGGAGTTGACTCCTCAACAGGTTTTCAACTTCATAGGTTACTGGTTCGACCTGAAGACCAGTCGGGTTTTACTGACCCAGGACCGGTGGTCTGGACTTCTCGCTCAGTCCGTCAGTTCATGTCTCTGATAGGTCTCCTCACGGCAACGGAGAAGCAGGTGTGGTTAGGTCGTCTTCACATGAGGCCCATCCAGTTGGCATGTTCCGGAGAGTCTGGAAAAAGTCATTCCTCTTCCCCAGTCTCTCCATCCTCACCTAGACTGGTGGTTGCTCGAGAGCAGTGTGCTGCGGGACCAGCCTTTGCACCCTCTTCAGCACGCTCTGCAAATATTTACAGACGCCTCAAACGTAGGTTGGGGCGCTCACTCAGGAGATTCCACAGCAAGAGGCGTTTGGTCGGAACCAGAAAGTCGCCTGCATATAAATTTCATAGAGCTCAAAGCCATTTTTCTGGCCCTCAAGAGCTTCGAGCCTCTTTGCAAGGACCAGATTGTGCTGATAGCAACCGACAACACAACTGTGGTTTCTTACATCAGCAAGGAGGGCGGTATGAGATCAGGCTCTCTTTGTGCCCTCCTTTTGAGACTTCTGTCCTGGTGCCATCCCAGGCGAATAGTTCTAAGGGAAAGACACATTCTGGGGCGCTTGAACGTGATAGCGGACAAACTATCCCAACACGATCAAGTGATCCAGACAGAGTGGTCCCTTTCTCAGCAGGTGTTCAATCTTTTGTGCTTGAAATGGGTCCAGCCACAGGTAGACCTCTTTGCAACCCGGTTCAATCACAAACTTCCCAGGTTGTGTCTCTGGTTCCGGATCCAACAGCTTGGGCGGTAGATGCCTTGAGTCTGCCGTGGGAGAATCTGGATGCATACACCTTTCCCCCAGTCTCTCTGCGCAACCTGGTCATCTCAAAGATTATGGATCAGGGCTGTCGCAGGATAATTCTGATAGCTCCAGGCTGGCCCAACATGCCTTGGTTTTGGGACCTGGTCAATCTCTCTGTGTAGATTCCACTCAGTCTTCCTCTGCAAAGGGATCTGGTCACGCAGCCCTTCAACAGGCTGGTTCACAGGAATCTCAACAACCTGAACCTTCATGCTTGGCGCCTAGAGCCTCAGCCATCCAGGAGCAAGGATTCTCTGACGAGGTGGCAGCAAGAATTGAAGCTCCTCAGAGGCTGTCAACAAGAGCAGTGTACAAATCAAAGTGGGTCATTTTTGTCAAATGGTGTGACTCAAATCAGGTGGACTTCGGGTCGCCCTCTGTAAATCAGACTGTGGATTTTCTCTGATATCTTTTTAAAGAGAGAAAACTCCAACCTAGTACCATTGAGGGCTATAGGACTGCTATTACTGACATGGTAGGCAATCAGAAGTTAAACATCAGTAAGGATGAAAATTTGACCCATCTATTGGACAGTTTTCATAGGGACAAACCTGAAGGAAGAAGAGGTGTTCCTTCTTGGAACCTTTCCTTAGTCCTCTATCAGTTGACTAAAGGTCCTTTTGAGCCTATGCGGAAGGCTTCTCTTAAACATCTTACCTTTAAGACAGTCTTCCTTTTGGCTTTGGGTTCATGCAAGAGACGTAGTGAGATTCATGCTTGGCTTTACAGAAATATCAGACACCAGGAGAACTGGAGGCAGGTGTCTCTTCACCCTTCTCCTAGTTTTTGTCCAAGGAACAACTGGCTAGGGACGGCCCAGCTTCGGTAGCTCCAGTGGTCATTCCGGCCTTGGCTCCTTTTTTGGACCAGTCTCTTCCGAAGGATAAGTCCCTGTGTCCGGTAAGAGCCTTACGTTATTATTTGGACAGAACCAAGAGTTTTCAGAACCAAGACAGAAGAGTTTTCAGAAGGATATTGTTCCTGCCACCATCTCTTCTTGGATCAAACAAACTGTCATCATGTGCTACCAGGTGTTTTTCCGGTACCCTGGTCTTATCCATTACCGGTTCCACCTTTATCGGTGTCTAGAGTTCTTAGGAATTCCCCTTGTTTGGCTACCCTCCATCCACTGGGTAGTTATTCTGCATCTGTCCACTAGGTAAGGTGTATTAACGCAATAAAATGGAAAATTTAATAGTAAATTAATTTGTATAAGTTAATACCTTACCTAGTGGACAGGGGGATTCCCAGCCTACCTTCCCCGCTACTATAAACCAAGGGGACTTAATAAGGTAGGCAACAAAAAGAGGAAGAGCGCATGCGCGAGCATGCGCAGTACACCGGCAGGCGGGCTACACAGCCACCTGGCGAGTGAAGGGGACTCTACCGGTCCCAGCCAGAGCCCAGCTCAGGATGTTTTTTACTAATGTTTGGCGTGACCGGCAGGGCGCTGGACAAATGCATCTGTCCACTAGGTAAGGTATTAACTTATAAAAATTTAATTTACTATTAAATTTTCCATTTTATTGCGTTAATACATCTTACCTAGTGGACAGATGCATTTGTCCGGCGCCTTGCCGGTCACGCCAAACATTAGAAAAAAACGTCCTGAGCTGGGTCATTCGCCAGGTGGCTGTGTAGCCAACCTGCGGGTGTACTGCGCATGCTCGCACATGCGCTGTTCCTCTTTTTGTTTGTCGCCTCCATATTGTAAACGCTTGAATTTTTAAGAGAAACTTTTGAATTTTTATTGGCCAAAGGTCAAAGGTCAAAGTTGGGGTTTTACGTCCCGTTCAACAGCCAGGGTCATATTGGGACAGGTCCTCAGAATTGCCACTTGTGGGACTCGAACCCACAGAGGTGACAGCCTATGATTAGATGCCAAACTTGCTAACCATTAGGCCATTTGGTGTTATACATTCAACCATTGTGTTGTTAGGGGCAGATCGACAATATTGAGAAATTTTAAATATTCTTCTTACAGGTATTTTTATCCGTGTCATTTGTTTGAATAAAACAGTCACCAGAGAAACTTCTTTTCTAGTACTGTAAGATCACGGAAACTTCAGTCTACGTAGTTTTCAACACTGTATATAAAGGAATTCCCCATCTGAAGGTGCATTCTTCATCAGAGCGCACTGGTACAGACTTCTCTGCTGTAAAGCATCAGTCACACTAGCCTAGCTCGTAGTATTTTTTCATCAGAAACAAGAGATGAATTCTTCAGATTTCTTCAGAGCGCACAGGTCCAGACATCTTTGCTGTAAAGCATTTGTCGACCGGCAAGCTTGTATATATAACTACATAGAAGGAATTCCATCAAAGAGCATGAACTTGAATTCACGTCTATTGTGATTTCAGTCCCTCCCTTGCAGACCCGGCTTTGTTGTCGGTAGTGAGGGTTGTGGATGGCCAGTTCACTGGTTTTATCACGAAAGAAGAGGAATTTCATCTACACATCTACAGAGCGCACTAGTCCAGGCTTCTCTGCTTTTAAAGCATCAGCCGGCCGGCCAGCTTAAAGAACGCGACCTCTGACGTCATATCCAGTCAGCCAATCGCGTCCTTCCTACCTAATAACGAAACTGGTCATGTGATTCACCGAACAGATCACGAAGCTGGTCACGTGTTTTCACCGACCAGGAAGGTCGTAAGTGCGTTCTCAGAGCTCACGTCTATTGTGATTCCAGTCCCTGCTTTGCAGACCCGACCTTGTTGTTGGTAGTGGGGTTTTGTGGACTGTAAAGTTGCTGGTTAAGTATCACACAAAGAACGCGACCACTGACGTCACCTCCGGTCAGCCAATCGCGTGTCCTTCTGACCAGCAAGCGGATCACGTGACACACCGAACAACGAGTGCTAAATATAGCTCACAAGGGCTTTCCCAGCAACTGTCAAATCTACAAATAAGACGTGCGATTTAAGAAATACGTTTTTAATTGAGGAAGCCTACAGCCAGCTGAATTCAACACAAAATATAGTTGTAAAATTGCTTTAGCAATTGGTTACAGAGTGTACCGACCTGTGCTGACTACACTGCCTTGTACACTTGCGTCAACAACTGGTTGTACAGTGTACCGACCAGTTCCGGCTACACAGCCTTATACACTTGCTTCAACAACCGGTTACAGGGTGTACCGACCAATACCGGCTACACAGCCTTGTACAATTGCTTCAACAACTGGTTACAGAGTGTACCGGCTGGTACTGGCTACACAGCCTTGTACACTTGCTTCAACAACTGGTTACAGAGTGTACTGGCTGGTACTGGCTACACAGCCTTGTACACTTGCTTCAACCTACCGGTTACAAGTCTACAAACAGGGTGCTGGCTACACAGTCCGTACTGTACAGGGCTTCACCCCAACTGGTTACATAGAAAAAGCTGGCTAAATATAGACCAGTAGCTGTCTAAATTCATTGGTGACCCCAGCCTGCCAGTTTTTTGTGCCAGTTACAGAGACTTAACTGTTTACAGTGAATTACCGGTTATGGAGTCTTGGTACCGGACAGAATTGCCTAAGGTAGATTTGGTTACAAAAAACTCTTCGACCAATCAGTGGCCTTAGTGATATGACAGTGTCCCCAGCTACTGCCAGGCAACCTTCCCTTATCACACCTCTCAACAGCCTGTTATCGGTGCTGGACTTGACTGGAGAGATAATAGTTTTCACCTTGACAAACACAGACCTGAATAACCAGCGTGAAAGGAAATAGGCCTGAATCATAAAAAAAAAAAAAAGTGGTCGATAGTCAGACAAGTTCTTCATCATGTCCGCCCAAGGGTCAGCCATCTCAATTTCTTGTAAATGCTGCACCTTGCAGGATGCTGGCCTGGGGCAAGAGTCTTTTAAATGTGAAAAGTTGTGTCAGCCCCACCGGACCGGACCACAGCAAGAACAGAGACTGTTTTCTCGGATCATTGTCACCAGACCGGACCAGTGTCCGGAGGCCGGAGGGACAGAAATGTTTGTCAGACTAGCAAATGTCCCGAATGTGGCACACATCTGCCTGTAGGGTCCAGACTAACCCCGTTTTGGGACTTAGGAAGCCTTGGGGGGCTGGACCCTAGGTAGTACAAATGTTGAAGGAGGGCTACACTCTCCCTTTCCAGCCAAGACCAAGCTTGACAAGGTCACCCAAATATCAAATGCTATGCACATCTTCGCAGGAACCTATACATCAGCTTATGGACAAGGAATATTGCAGTCGAGCCAGTTCAAAATCTCTGGGCTTCTTCAACCTTGCTTGGTTCCAAAACGACACAACCATTGGAGACCTATTCTAGGTCTGAGCAAACCAAACCTTTCGGAGACCATCAGGACCACCCTCCAACAATGGGAGTGGGTTACCTCAATAGATTTCAAGGACGCCTACTTATATATATAGGAACAGTCCAGGATATATCAAATGTCATGTCCAGGGTCGGACATACCAGTTCAAAGCACTGTCTTTCGGTCTGTCCACTGCACCCATGGAGCTCACTGTAGTAGCAAAGGAGTTGAAACTGATGGCCATACACAAGGGTATAATAATCCACCAGTACTTAGACGACTGGTTGGTGAAAGCCACATCCCACCGGGGTTGTCTCCGGCATACACTAGATCTAGTGAAAATATGCCAAAGTTTAGGTTACCAGTTCGACCTCATGGCCGGTCTGGTATACCTATACCGGACCATTGGCAGAACCTTCGGGACAAAATACTAGAAATACTGTCACTACCAGTTTGTCCGGTCCAGCAGTTCATGTCTGATAGGTTTACTAACAACCATAGGAACGCAATTTCACCTAGGCCGACTTCATAGGAGACCCATACAGTGGCATCTCAAAAACAACTGGAGGGTACCAGAGTCACTAGAAAAGGTGATTCCAATACCAAGGTGTTGCACCCACATTTACAAGGGTGGTTGCAAGAGGACAATGTCCTTACAGGCCAACCATTACACCCAAATAAAACATGATCTGCAAATTTTACAGATTCATCAAAAGCAGGGTATGGTGCACACTTAAACGAACACACTGCAGGAGGCACCTAGTCCCTCCTGGAAAGCAAGTTGCATATCAATTACCTAGAACTCAAGGCAGTCTTTCTAGCCTTACAAGAGTTCCAAGACCTCTGTATGCACAAGATAGTACTTGTAGAGACAGACAACACCACAGTGGTGTCATACATAAACAGGGAAGGAGGCATGAGGTCGGGCCCACTTTGTGCTTTACTATGGAGAATCTTGACCTGGTGCGCCAGAAATCAAGTAACTCTAAAAGCCTGACACAGGCTGGCTGAGTGGTCGCAGACAAGCTATCCAGGCTAGAGCAGACCACCCAAACAGAGTGGTCTCTCCTTCAGGAGGTCTTCCAAGCAATATGCAACAGGTGGCACCGGCCTCAACTAGATCTATTTGCCACGAGGTTCAACAACAAGTTGCCCTTGTTTGTGTCACCAGTACCGGATCCCCTGGTTACAGCAGTGAATGCGCTCAGTTTGCCATGGTAGGATCAGGAAGCATACACCTTCCCACTGTCAGCCATATTGGGCAAAGCGGTGGACTCCCCATATAAGAGAATCATTCTGATTGCTCCGGGGTGGCCCGTCATGCCTTGGTTTTGGGATTCAGGGGCCATGTCCAGCCAAATCCCACTGAGCCTGCCCAATCTGCCCAACCTGTTGACACAACCATTCAATCAGATCCCTCACAGAAATCTGACAAATCTTAATCTCGATGCTCGGCTCCTGGAGCCTTAGTATTCGAGGAGCAGGGCTTCGCTGAGGCGGTGGCAGCAAGAATTGAGGCTCCTCAAAAGGGATCAACCAGATCAGTCTATGAGGCAAAGTGGACCATTGTTACAAGTGGTGCGTCACTAATCAGGTGGACCTCAGGGTACCCCTGTAAAGTCAGTTGCTGACTTCCTTATGTACCTTATAAGGACAGGAAGATACAGCCCAGCACCATTGATGGTTACAGTTCATCCATTGCTGATAAACTGGGAAAATCACCCTTCAACATCAGCAAGGACAAAAATCTCGCTCGTCTCCTGGATAGTTTCCACAGAGACAGACCCAAAGACAGGAGGGGCATACCCTCCTGGAACCTCTCACTGGTCTTGCACCAACTGAATAAGACTCCGTTTGAACCAATCAAGGAGGCCTCCTTGAAGCATTTGACATTCAAGACGGTATTCTTCTTGGCCCTTGGGTCGGGCAAACGCAGAAGTGAGATTCATGCTTGGCAAAATAAAAATATTAGACACCAATCCATGAATCCAATTGGTCAACGGTGTCCCTGTATCCATTACCCAGCTTTCTATCCAAGAACCAGCTGGTCAGGAGGGTCCAGACAGTGTGGCCCCAGTGGTTATAACAACCCTGGCCCCCGTCTCTGGATAGATCCCTCAAGTCTGACTGGTCCCCTTTTTTCCGGTTAGAGCATTGCGCTACTATTTGGACAGACTTCAAGTAGAATAAGGAGATGGTTGTTTTGTCTCCTTTAAGAAAGGTTCCGACAAGACATCTGCCTCTATCTCCTCTTAGATCAAGCAGACTGTGATCCTATGTTATGACCTCTCTGACCAGGAGGCCCACTCTTTACATCAGGTTAAAACCCATGATGTCAGGGCCTTTGATGCTCCTAAGGTCTTCCAGTCGGGAGTCTCCTTAGATCCAATCTTGTCAGCCTGCCGCTGAAGTCACATAATACCCTCACACAGTTCTATCTGAAGGGTGTGGCTTGGGCTGACTTGGAGCTTTACCAATTGGGCTTGGTAGTGGCTGCTCAGCAGATCCACAGGTGGCCCTTAGATTGAGGAGATTTGTATATATGTACATAGTATAGACATTTTATATATGTACATAGTAAACATATAAACATATATGTACATAGTAAAATGTGATGTGCTTCCTTTGGGAGGTTTATTGATATTCTGGGACTGAACTCATCCCTCTCTTCCCCCTATCTCAGAGCAGGTCTGTTAAAAGGGGGGGGGCGACATTGGTATAGCCCCGGGTAACCGGCTGTTGGCAACCGACCAAGGCCTTATAGGGTTTCCTGACCTTAAGGTCAATCCAGGCCTGGGCCTATAGGTCTCCTGACAAAGTCAGCCTAGACCGTAGGTTAAAATTTATTATCATTTGTGAGTTCACATAAGTCCCTAGTAACTTACCCGCCGACCAAGGGGTAGTTATTCAGCATATTGTCCATTGGATAGGATGTATTAACGCAATAAAATTTAATTTACTTATTAAATTTGCAAATTTTTATGTGTGTGCCCAATAACTCAAAAACACTGTCAAAAACAATATGGCTTATCTGGCTCAAATTGTAACTGGGAACACATTAATATATTCTTCTTGCCAAAAATCAAGACTTCATGTTTAAGTTAAACTGGTGTTTGAGGTCCATAAATCAATCAATCAATCAATCAGTTGTCCAAGTGCTTAATCTCCGTATCAACGGATTCTAAGGCACACCATCCAATTCGTAAGGCATAAGTCATAAGACATTAGACATGTTCCGAGTCGTTGCCAGAGAGGCGGTCCAGTGTTCGGTAGTAAGAAGCTATGGTGGGAATGATTTCTGAAATAGGTAGGTTTTGAGTCGACTTTTGAAACTGGAGAGATTTGGAGCACTGCGTATATCATATGGAAGATCATTCCATAACTTAGGAGCATCATATGAGAAACTATTGTTAAAATGGACCTTTGATTTATGGATGGAAGCACAGTAAGAGGGAACCTGAAGGAACAAATTTTTGGGATTGGAACGTCTTGTATTCATGGCAGATTTGTACAAGGGGAGATATGGTGCAAAATACTTAGGCTGGCTAGTGGTGAGGTACTTATAAACCAAAACTAGGGTTTTGAAGATAATACGTTGTCTAATGGGTAGCCAATGAAGTGTCCTAAGGGTGGATGTAATGTGAGTGTACTTTGAAGCACCAGTGACAAACCGTGCAAGCACATTTTGAACATATTGGAGCCTTGTAGTGTTTCGGGATGACAAACTGCGAAAAAGAGAAAGAGAATTGTCTAATTAATAAAGACCAATTTGGGGATTTTTTGCTACATTTTTTCACATATATTGCTCTGTAGCTTAAAATGGCAAGTCTGAGAAATCTCTAGCTGTAATAGATATGACTTCAATATGTAATCTTTGTGTGTGGAAAATTTGAAGTCTGTGGTTTTAATTTTAAGGTTACCTTAAGGTCTCAAAATACCCACAGAGATTCAATTTATGGACTTTTTGCCACTTTTAAGCCATATAAAATCTCATCTGGGAATATATTGTGTTTTTACATGTGCCAAAATCTAAGCTTTAATTAGACATTTAACCTGCGCATGAAGACCATAAACACTCACCTGAGTGATCCTTTTTTTTTGAGGTTCACATAGTTTTCTTGTAACTTGGAAATAGTTAGTCTGAAATTCTCAAAGTGTATTATATATTATATACTTCTGTGTGTCATCTTTGTTGAAAATTTGAAGTTTTTAGTTTTAACTTAAAGGTCACCTTTAGATCTCAAAAATGCACCCATTTTACTGACTCTTTGCCACTTTTAAGCCCTATAGCTGTCATACTATGTGACTGATAGAGCTGAAATCTCATCTGGGAATATATTAATATGTTTTTTACATGTGCCAAAAATCAAGGCTTTTATTGCGCTACAATAGCTTACCATGTGGGACTGAACGCTGTTCTCGGGTTGCCGCCAGGCATCGCGGCCAACGTCTAAGAAAAACAGACATTTAGTTGGCCGTGGCCTCAGGTTGTCGTCACGTGATTCCCCCATTATGTTAGCTCCTTTCTCATTGGCCGCCTCCATATTGGATTTATTTGGGAAGTTTTCTTCCGTTTTCTACTTATATCTCAGTTATTATTGTTTGTTGTATGTCCATTTTCAGACATTTCTTTTATTAATCTGTATAGCACATAATACCTTAATTTCGCCACTGTCGACTAGGTATTTCTTTATATTTTAAGCTGTTGTGAGTTCGCCTCGACTAGGTTTTATGTGATCGGCTCACTTCCTCGCGTTCTTTTATTGCGTTCAAACATGTCTTCTCACCAAACTAACAAAGATAAACCTCAAGCATCATTTCTGTCATTCCTTCGATGTACACAACTACTGCCCTACCTGCAGAGAGGTGGGTAAGGGAGATGATCCCTGTGTCAGAGTTGCTTCTAGGATGCGTTTTCTGCGATATGTCGCATTAATTTGCTTTTGCTCGCGGATTTCATCGAAGTATGCGGGACAAGATTGTAAAAGAACGCATTCAGCACAAGGCAATGCGGGATATATATACGAAGCGAAAAGACGAGAGATCAAAGAAATCGAAACGATGCGTGGAGCGAGAGTTTGTCGAGGTTTTGATTTTTCCGTCGAAACGTTCTTCAAATAATGCCTGTAGACGATTTTGGTTTCGTGATCGTTTACAAACTCAAATATATTATGAGGTACAGACAGTATTTGGACATATTATACCCAAAAATATAAAATTAAGCTGAAAGTGGATGATTATATAAAAAATGGCTGCAAGAAAAACGAAACTTACAGTAGACTGGATTGTTACCATAACAGGCCATGGCAGTGAAGCCGGTGGTGACCCTATTGGCGTAGTACTACGTATCTGTCGGAATTCCCTAGAAAAATATTTTACTGGATCAAAATTCACGGACAACTCATTAATATTAATGAGGTCACAGATTTTCGTGGTGGTTTTAATTCTTAATATTTTCTGATTTAAGATCAAATACTAGAAGGACTACAGAGCTCATGTATGCGTAAAAAATATTTGACGATTCCATTGGATTTTTTAGCAATAATTTACTTGAAGAATTTGTGGACTACTCATTACTATTCATGAGGTCATGGTATTCTGTGGGGTTTTCCAACATATTTGTATGAATTGATGGTGTATAATGACTGAATTTGTGATGCCATGACTTCAGATGAAAACTTAAAACCATAATGCCATGACAGGAGCCACTTTGATGTAAATAACCATTTTCAGTATTTTTTTTAAATGCTATCACTAGCCTTGAAGTTTATTTTTATTGGGCAAGACAATAAAAATTGACCACTAATTAATAGAAGTCCACTGTTAAAAATGCCTAAATAAACTGAAAATGTATTTTTTATTAGTTTAAACTTATCATAAAGTCTTCCCCCAGAATTTTTAGCCCCTCCCCCACATTTTGTGTAGTGGTGGGGGATCGCCCCCACTTTTTGAAATTCCTAGAATCAACACTGTGTGTCACCTTATTGTCACCTTGACGCCTCGGGTCATCCAGTCAGTGCTGTCGAGGAGCCCTCGAGGGTTGCCTCGACAAAACCAAGAAAGTCTTCTCATTCTTACAAGCATTATGATGTGGTGCTGAGCTCAGCCTCGGATCACTATTCTGACCCCTCGGATGACCTTCAACCTGTCTCGAGCAGACCTAAGAAGCACTCTGATAAATCTAAACATAAGTCGAGGTCCAGATTCTTACCCTCATCCTCAGGAGAGGATCAGTCCCCTGAACGTAGGCATAGGTCTCCTAAGCCCTCTGGGAAGTCCTCAACATGATCCTGACCCTCCTTATTACAGGGAAGTAGCATTGTCTGACATCCCTTCACAATATGCTGAGGAGGTGGATACGTTTCGACACATCCTCAGATTGTCTGATCCTAGGGAGTCCCTTCCTAGGTCTTCTACTGCAGTCATGGGCCTTGATGATGAGAAAGGCAGGCAAGAACTTAGACCAAGGGGTCCTTCCTCTATGCTGCCTCTGATAAATGCCTTTGATAAATTTGATCAGGACTTCCAGGCAGCAAATTTGCCTGAGGGTAAGTACATCAAAGCCCCTCCCTCCACTGCCAAGTGGTACAAGGTAGGTCAACCTTGTTATGAAGACAAAATTCAGGAACTAAATACAGACTTTGCGAAGATCTGTATTTCTCCTAAGCCCCCCCGGGGCTCCTGTGGCCAAGGTTCCTCTTCCAATTCTTAAAGAGTTGGAACATCAGGCCAGCCAAAACATTTCCACACTCAATTTCGCTACTACCTTTGCCAAGACTTCTTCCTGCAACTCCACTTTGGAAAAGTGCCAGCATAGTTTGAAGTCGACCTTCAAGAAGGTCAAATCACAAATCAAAAAAGGTGCCGACACTGAAAAGACAGCAAAACGTGGTTATGAACAGGCCTGTGAATATCTGTATCTCTGGGACAAGACCATCTTAATCCAGCACAGGGCCTTGACCTGCCTCAGTAAATCCCTTGCCCATATTCTCCAGAGAGAACTATATTCAATGGGCAATACCGGCTTGTTTAGGCGCAAAGCCGAGATGACTCTATTACAACCTCAGTTAGGAGAAACCAGATGCCAGGAGCTCAGGAATGTGTCCTTTTGGCCTCCTTCATTATTCAAATCTCAATTAGTCAAGGAAGGTGAAGGCACCTCACAAGATTCTCAGGGTTTCCAACCCTACCAGAATAAGCACTTTCGTGGTCCCCACAAGAAAAGAGGCTCCTACAGGAAATGCCCCTATGGGGCAATTCCTCCCAAAGCAGTAACCTATCAATTTCCTGAAATAGAGGAAAACAAAAGTTCAGAGGCTCCAGGGGTCGTTTTCGACCCCACAACAGGGGAAGCGGGCGTGAAAACCCCTCTTCCCAATGACTCCTCCATAGCCTCCATCAGTCCACCAGTAGGAGGTCGCCTCCGTTCTTTCAGAAGAGACTGGCAAGCAAACAATTGCTCACCCAACGTATTAAACATTATCACCATTGGCTACGTACTGCCATTCCTCTGAAAGCCAAACTTGGTCAGATTTCCTCTAATAATATCAGAATACAAGGCCCTTCAAAAAGACCAAGCTCTGGCCGTTGGCATCCAGTCTCTTCTGTCAAAGAACGCTATCGAAAGGGTGGAAAATGTAAAATCTCAGTCGCCTGTTTCTAGTCCCCAAGCCTCACCAAAAGTGGAGGCCAGTCATAGACTTAAGCAGGCTCAACACTTTTCTACACATAGAAAAGTTCAAAATGGAAACTCCAGAGTCCATCAGGACCTCCCTGATTCCAGGGGAATGGGTAGCTTTGATAGACCTATCGGACGCCTACCGTCACATCCCCATCCACCCCCAAACTCAAGGAAGTATCTCAGATTTTGCCACAGGTCTCAGGTGTTCCAGTTCACCTCCCTTCCTTTCGGACTGGCCACAGTGCCCCAGGTCTTTACAATGATCGTAAAGGAAGTCAAGCTCATGGCCCTCTCCAGAGGACTCAGACTTCACCAATACCTGGACGACTGGCTGATCAGGTCCCAGTCTCAGGAGGAAGCCCAAGTGAACACACAGGCAGTGGTAGATCTAACTCAGTCCTTGGGGTGGATCATAAACCGGGAAAAATCAGAACTGAATCCTACAAGGTGTTTTCATTCGTAGGCTACGAGTACCACCTGGATTCAGCCCTTGTAAAACCCACTCAAGAGAGATGGCTCAAACTCCAGGATTTGATCCTACGACTCAAGTCAAAACATGTTTTGACTGCAAGATGTTTGATGTCTCTAATTGGGTTGCTAGCCTCAATGGAGAAGATGGTCCCGGAGGGACGCCTTCACATGAGGCCCTTTCAATTTCATCTCAAGGAGCACTGGAGATATCCTCGGTCATTGGACAGCCTCCTTCCTTGGACAGAGTCCATTTCAGCACACCTAGATTGGTGGCAGAATCCTGTAAACGTGATGAAAGGCGCGAACCTTCATCCCAAAGACCACAGTATCCAACTCTTTACAGACGCCTCAAACAAAGGTTGGGGCGCTCACTTAGAACAAAGTTCTACAAAGGATCTGTGGTCAGATCAGGAGAAAAGGCTACAAATAAACGTCCTAGAGTTGAAGGCGGTTTCACTGGCCCTCCGAAGGTTCAAGGACCAGTGTCAAAACCAAACAGTTCTAGTGGCAACGGACAACTCAACAATGGTAGCCTACATAAACAAACAAGGAGGAACTCACTCAGCGGAGATGTGTGCTCTCCTGTGGAAGATCATGACATGGTGCCATCATTATCACATAACATTGAAAACCAGACACATTCCAGGGTGTCTGAATGTGATGGCCGACCTCCTATCCAGGTGCATTCCACAGAGTGGTCACTGCATCCACAGGTGTTCAAACAGATCTGCCACAAGTGGTTCACTCCTCATGTAGACCTGTTTGCCACTCATCTGAACCACAAACTCCCGCTATACGTGTCTCCTATCCCAGACCCAAAGGCCTGGGACATAGATGCTCTGAACATAAATTGGACGGGTCTCACTCCTTATGTTTACCCTCCAACGGCTGTCCTTCACAGGGTGATCCAAAAAATCAGGCAATGCCACTGCCTGATCATAGTGATAGCCCCAGGCTGGCCAGGGATGCCCTGGTTTTGGGACCTAGTGCAGCTCTCAACAGAGATCCCACTACAACTACTAGTGTCAACAACCCTTCTCAAACAGTCCCACCTTCATGTGTTCCACAGCAATCTACAACATCTCAACCTCCACGCCTGGTGAGTAGGAGTGGACAGCTCCAAGAACAAGGCTTCTCTGTGGAGGTGGCAGAGAGAATTGCTGCCCCTCAACGGTCATCAACAAGGACCATCTACAAGTCAAAGTGGGTCCTATTTGAAAAATGGTGCAGAGAAAATTTGGTGGATTTCTCCACTCCATCTGTGAACAAATTTCAGATTTTTTCATGTACCTGTACCAAGACCTAAACAGGTGCCCCTTGACCATTGATGGTTACAGGACTGCCATTGTTGACGCTTTAGGCCCAACGGGCCATATATTGCACGTAATGAAGACCTTCATAGGTTGCTCTCCAGTTTTCATAGGGATCGTCGTAAAAGTTCCAGAAATCTTCCTAAGTGGAACCTTTCTGTTGAGCTCACAAAAGCACCCATTGAGCCTATGAAAGATACAGACCTCAAACATCTCACTCTCAAAACAGCATTCTTGCTAGCCTTGGCCTCCGGCAAGCGCCGCAGTGAAATCCATGCCTGGGTCGCAAACAAAGTATCAAATCTAGGCCAATGGGAAAAGGTTGCCTTGTTCCCTTCTTCTGACTTAATTGCAAAAAAACAACTAGCAAGAGAAGGTTCTCAAAGTGTGTCTTCGGTGACTATTCCTGCTTTGACTACCATTGTAGATAGACAGTTCAAAGAAGACAGGACCCTGTGTCCTGTGCGGGCCCTGAGGTACTATTTGGACCGAACCAAGGACCTAAGAGGCTCCCGGTCCCTTCTTTTCATCTCCTTCAAGAAAGGACATACCTCAGACATCAGACCCGCTACACTCTCTTCTTGGTTGAAACAAACCATTCTACTTTGTTATAAACAAGCAGACCAACAAACCTTGGACTTGGTCCAAGTTAAAGCGCATGACATTAGGGCCTTCGCAGCCTCTAAGGCATTTTACGGTGGGGTATCGGTGGACCAGATCATGCAAGCCTGTCACTGGAAAGCTCACAACACTTTTACAAACTCCTTACTTGGTCGGACAACGACAACAACATGCATCTGGGACCAGTAGTAGCGGCTCAACAGGTCCTAGACCCTTCCCCTCAGAACAGTAATCCTCGGAAAGAAAAGAAGGGGGAGGGGGGCACATCCGCTACAACCAAGTCTTAGAAGTCTTCCCCAGGGTCTAGGTATAAGTCTACCTCATCAGGGTGTTTCGGGTAAGGTCTTTATGTCCTTTAATCTTAAATTTTCTTGTTTAAGGACCATTAAAGTTGTCATTAAACCCCTTAAGGGCATAGTAGCTTCTCCAAGCTTTGGCCTTGGATCCCTCACGTGACAGCCCTTGGGCTCTCCCTCTCAAGTGTATTTGTCGTACACCTTTCTCCTTAGTCAAACACCGAGACAGTGTATCTGCACGGTCTTTCTTTCATTCTGGATTTTGGCTTAGTACAGGTCCAACCTCGGGTTGGGGCACTGTCACGGGACTCAGACTGGTATATTTTGATCTCACTTTCATATCATTCATTATCCAACTCTATCTAAATTCTAAGACAAACAAAAACATTTTTGCCAGTCTCAGCTGTAATCCCGCCACCGGGCAGTTGGATTCAGCATTCAGTCTCACATGGTAAGCTATTGTAGCGCAATAAAATTGAAAATTTTAATTACTTAAATGTAGCTTTTATAAGCTACAAGCTTACCATGTGGTACTGAGAAGAGTCCCACCCTGCCTCCCCGCTGTATTACAGCTGAGGGGGTATGGGTTCAAATTTCAACGAGAAAGGAGCTAACATATTGGGCGAATCACGTGACGACAACCTGAGGCCACGGCCAACTAAATGTCTGTTTTTCTTAGAGGTTGGCCGCGATGCCTGGCGGCAACCCGAGAACAGCATTCAGTCCCACATGGTAAGCTTGTAGCTTATAAAAGCTACATTTAAGTAATTAAAATTTTCAATTTAAGTAGACATTTTACCTGCATATGATCTCCATGAACAATGGAGGACTTTTTCCTGCATTTCTCATATTTTCATATTTTGCCTTATAACTTTGTAGTGACAAATCTGACCAGACTCTAGCTGTAGTGGATATAACCTGTACATTTGCTGTATGAGTGCTGTACTAGTAATTTTAAGGTCTCATTAAATTTTCTTACAGTGCCACTGGGACACAGTATATACCTTTTTGTGTCACCAGCATTTATGCTGCGTGGCATATAGGGATTGCTTCGTTATCCAATTTTGTGGCGTCGTCTATCGGCGGCGGCATCTGCCGTCATCACACTTACAATTCCGGACAGTATCTCAAAAATAGCTTGTCGGATTTAATTCAAATTTGGCATGTGGATGTAACTGGTCCTGAGGGTGTGGTGAATAGTTTTGTGACCTTAAACTCCCACTAGTACTAGTAAGATACTTAAACTCAATTAAAGTTTTTTCGTTTCCGGACAGTATCTCAAAAATGGTTTGATGGATTTAGTTCAAATTTGGCATGTGGCTGTAACTGGTTTTCAAGATGTGCCCTATTTTAAGGTGACCTTAAACTCTTATGTATTAAAAAGTTATGTTGAGTTTAAGTTTTTACTTTTCTGTAAAGTATACTGAAGATAACTTAAGAAACTTCATTCATATTTTGCATGTATATGTAACTGGCCATAGATAAATACCACATATTAAGGTGACCTTAAACTCCCAGTAATAACAGAATTATACTCACTTTAAGTTTGTCAATTTTTCACAGTATTTCAAACACTGTACAATTCTCAGTGTCTTTCAAGTTGTGAATGTAACAAACTGTGAACAAAACCTACAGGAAAATATTCCTGTAAACTCCTTACAGCTGCAAACTAACTTTGAGTTTAAGGTTGAGACAATTTTTTGGTGTGTAAAAGATATTTGATGTGCTAATTAAAACTTTATTCTTTGATATTCATCACATACATATGTCTACACCAAAAAAAGTTTCTATTGTAAGGTTATAGTAAATTCCTGATATTTCATAAGCCTATGAGTTTAAGGTTGCATTACTTTTGTGTCACTAGCAGCTATGTTGGAGGACAAGTATGGTCAGTGTCGTTGTCGCACTTCCTTTTAGTTTTATTTTTTTATTTTTCCATAGAGTATACTGAAGATAACTTGAGAAATTTCATTCAAGCTTTGCATGTATATGTAACTGGCCATGGATAAGTGTCATATGTTAAGGTGACCTTAAACTCCCAGTAATAACACATTTTCAGTGTCGCAGGGCGTCAAGTTCCTATTTTTTCCTATTATTTCCTATTTTTTAACAAATTCCTATTTATTCCTATTTTCCAGGAAAATTCCTATTTTTTCCTATTTTTGGTGATGATAATGTATTTTAAGTCACTAAATGTTGTTGATCACATGGAAAATGACTAATTTTCTCAAATCATAATGAAGTATAAATTTTACAGCATCATTGAAAAATGAAAAATGGTTTATTATAATTGTGAATTTCACAAAATGAGTGCTGCAAAAATACCCACTGAATGCCTTTGGCATGAGAAATGACCTGTCTGGGGATATGTTGGCATCAATCTAGTTATGACTGTATCCACCGGAGAGCAGTGTGTAGAGATTTTCTTGTTACCTCTCTAGAGGCTAGGGTATTGTAGGTAGATTTCTTAAATTTTCAGGTTATATTCATAACCATAAAATCTTGGCTGGGAATATATTTTTGGCCTCATTTTGAAGAACAAGATGGCTGCCACGGGCGTTTTTCGACTTTCAGCAAGGAGTTTTGTTGGCCCTCCAGGCCTCTAGAACAAAGTGAATTCTAGGTAGAAATCTCAAATTCGCTGGATATGTTCATCATTACAAAATCTTGATAAAAAATATTTTTTTCCTCATTTTGAAAAACGATGGCCATCACGGGCGGAAAAGTGCTTATATCTCCCTTATTATGGGTCCTAGAGGTTTGGAATGTCAAACCAACCTATAGGAAATCATGGGCTGCGAATCTTCTGCTGTGGTTGGATTTGACCTTGGGCTGCCTCTTCAAGGTCAAACAAGGTTAGGCAAACTTAAAAGTGCTTATAATTTGCTTATTATTGGCCCTAGAGGTTTGGGATGGTAAACCAACCTATAGGAAATCATGGGCTGTGAGTCTTCTGATGTGGTCACATTTGACCTTGGGCCCCTGCTTCAAGATCAAATGAGGGTAGCCAAACTTAAAAGTGCTTTGAACTTATTATTGAAAAATGCAGTTTTTCTTCTAAACTATGTTAGTTGGCCTTTTCCGGTGTATACATCTTGCATCTGTGGGTCCTTGGTCTAGTTTTGAACTGAGTTACATGTACATATGTAGTTCTATAGAATGTGTATTTATAAGCTTTTTGGATGTAATTCAATAAGTATGATGCTTACTTGAGATACACGTGTATTATTTTGACTATATTTTTTCCATTGTTCTAAGATAAGTGCAAAATAAAGGGAAATGTGGTGCATCATGATGGCTATAGGGGTGTTAGGAGACTATCTTGTTAAAAAATATTCCTATTTTCACTATATTTTTTCAGTAATATTCCTATTTTATTCCTATTTTTTGACTCCCGAAATTCCTATTTTCCTATTTTCTGAGACCCACTTGTAACTTGACGCCCTGGTGTCGTCATACTTCCTTTCCAGAGAGTATCTCAAAAATGGCTTGATGGATTAAATTCAAACTTGGCATGTAGATGTAACTGATCCTCAAGGTGTGCCCTATTTTAAGGTGGCCTTAAACTCCCACTAGTAACATACTTGTATTGATTTTAGGTTTATCTGTTTTAACACAGATGCTCCAAAATGGGTTGACGGATTCAATTCAAATTTGGCGTGTGGTTGTAATTGGTATTCAAGGTGTGTCCTATTTTAAGGTGACCTTAAACTCCCATGTACCAAAGAATTATGTTGAGTTTTAGTTTTTTTATTTTTCCATAGAGTATACTGAAGATAACTTGAGAAATTTCATTCAAGTTTTTCATATATATGTAACTGGCCATGGATAAGTGTCATATATTAAGGTGACCTTAAGCTCCCAATAATAACACATTTTCAGGGTCGTCATACTTCCTTTCCAGAGAGTATCTCAAAAATGGCGTGATGGATTAAATTCAAACTTTGCATGTAGCTGTAACTGATCCTCAAGGTGGGCCCTATTTCAAGGTGACCTTAAACTCCCACTAGTAACATACTTAAATTGAGTTTATGTATATCTGTTTTAACACAGTATCTCAAAAATGGGTTGACGGATTCAATTCAAATTTGGCATGTGGTTGTAACTGGTATTCAAGGTGTGTCCTATTCTAAGGTGACCTTAAACTCCCATGTATAATAGAATTATGTTGAATTTCAGTTTTTTATTTAGTATATAGTATAGTGTAGAGTATACTGAAGATAACTTGAGAAATTTCATTAAAACTTTGCATGTATATATAACTGTGGAGGTTTAATGGCATGAGAACTTGTATGTGATTGCTTTCTTGGCAATTTCTGCAACAAGTGTTTTCATGGCAATACTTTTTCTGTTTCTTGGTCTTTTATTTTGTGGGCATTTAACATTATTCAAAACTTTCAAAATATGTTCATTACAAGAGGAACTTGTAATTTGGTTTTAGGCAACATTTGTCAACAGTTTTTGCCATTGCAACACTTTTCCGGTTGTTGTTTTTCACTTTTAAATTGGCGGAATCTTTATAAATAAAACTCATGCAAAGATTTTAACCAGTATTTTCACGATATATTTCTTGCAAGGGGAACTACAAGAGTAGTGATGATGCTTTTTGCAAGTTTTTGGTAACAGCTGTTGCCATGGCAATACTTTTTCTGTATTGTTTTTCAAATTGTGATTTTGTGGGTATTTGTCATTAACATTTTCTCATGTTTCTTGGGTTTAAAAATCTTTTTGTGGGTTCTTTGCATTCCAAACCCCATGACAACACTTTATATTTTTCTTGGACCTATATATAAACATTTTTGTGGGTTCTTTGCATTCCAAATCCCTGCACGGATTGGAGCTGACTAGTTTTTCGACAATACCTGGCAACAAGTATTGCCATGGCAACACTTTTCTTCTGTTTCTTGGACTTATAAATAATTTTATGGGTTCTTTCCCTTCCATAACCCTGCACAGATTGGAGCTGATTAGTTTTTCGGCAATACCTGGCAACAATTGTTGCCATGGGTATAGAGAACTATCTTGCAGCCATGGCAACACTTTTCTCCTGTTTCTTGGACCCATATATAAATATTTTTGTGGGTTCTTTGCATTCCAAGCCCCAGCACATATTGGAGCTGACTAGTTATTTGACACTACCTGGCAACAAGTGTTGCAATGGTAACACTTCCTTTTTTGTTTCTTGAACTTATAAATAATTTGATGGATTCTTTGTATTCCATACCCCTGTACAGATTGAAGCCGATTTGTTTTCGGCAATAACCTGCAACAAGTGTTGCCACGGCATCACTTTCTTTCTGTTTCTTGGATTTACAAATAATTTTATGGGTTCTATGCATTCCTAATCCCTGCACAAATTGGAACTGATTTTGCCATTGCAACACTTTTTTGGGGTTTTAGGTTGTGGATATAAACAGTCCTGAAGAAGATCTGCAGGGTTAAGTGACCTTTCACTCCACAAGATTAGATAATGAATTCATGATCTGGCTTGTTTGCTGCCCCACAAAATAGCTGACAAATATAAGTACATGTAGTTCCTTCTGTCCTCCGTGAACAGAGGAAGCAGACAAAACAGGAACCATGTTGCACAGTGCATTAACTTATATGGGCATATGACCATCAGTTTTATAGTAGGTTACCCAAATGATACTTTATTGAATTTCCTGCTTAGTGCTGACATCTAGTAAAAACTTGGTAAGTGATAACTTCATGTGTTTGCCTCTCTGTCTGCCTGTGTCCATTTGTCATATCCTGTACATTGGATCTAGGTTATATTTTTCAACAAGTTGGAGCCTCACCGTGGCTCAGCACTTCTCAAGGATTGTCTGGATCTGCAAAATATTGCCAGTCAGCCAACTATTTATGTCCAGCATAATTTTTGTCCTTTTGAATTTCATCCGCTTCAGTCTTTAACCAAAGCTGGTGACACAGTACAATTCTTCTGAATTCTTGTTTGTAGAAACTATGTAGCATGACTATCTCTACCTCATCCCAGTCAATATTAAGATCAATCTGGTGATAAGTGATTGATTGATTATCTGTTTATATACATTTTTTACCCCACAGCCCTTAGGGGCTGTCGGGGTATTGTTTTCACCCATTGTGTCCGGATGGGCGGGCGGGCGGGCGGCGGGAAATAGTTTGTCCGGGCTGTAACTCAGAAACTGTAAGGTGTAGGAAGTTCATACTTGGCAGGGACATTGGTTGGGGGGTGTAGGTGTGCAACGTCATGGTCTGACCTTGATTTGACCTTTGACCTTGCCGTAGTGACCTTGAGTTTGAAAATCTTGTCCGGGATATTTCTCGGCAACCATAAGGTGTAGGAAGTTGATACTTGGCAGGGACATTAGTTAGGGGTTGTAGGTGTGCAACGTCATGGTCTGACCTTGATTTGACCTTTGACCTTGCCGTAGTGACCTTGATCTTTGAAATCTTGTCCGGGCTATATCTCATGGTCTGACCTTATTTGACCTTGCCATAGTGACCTTGACCTATAAAACCTTGTCCGGGCTATATCTCAGCAACTGTAAGATGTAGGTAGTTGATACGTGGTAGGGAGATTGGTTAGGGGGTGTAGGTGTGCAACATCATAGTGTGACCTTGATTTGACCTTTGACCTTGCTGTAGTGAACTTGACCTATAAAACCTGATCTGGGCTATATCTTGGAAATCGTAAGGTGTAGGAAGTTGATACTTGGTAGGCTCATTGGTTAGGGGGTGTAGGTGTGCTGCGTCATAGTGTGACCTTGATTTGACCTTTGACCTTGCCATAGTGAACTTGACCTATAAAATCTTGTCCGGGCTATATCTTGGAAATCGTAAGAGGTGTAGGAAGTTGATACTTGGTAGGGACATTGGTTAGGGGGTGTAGGTGTGCTACATCATAGTGTGACCTTGATTTGACCTTGCTGTAGTCACCTTGACCTATAAAATCTTGTCCAGGCTATATCTCAGAGACTGTAAGGTGTAGGAAGTTTATACTTGGTAGGGACATTAGTTTGAGGGTTTTAGGTGTGTCACGTCATGGTGTGTCACTGATTGACCTTTGACCTTGCTGTATTGACCTTTAAAATCGTGTTGCACCTTTGGGTCTGTCTGTTGATGCAGATTAAGCACTGTTAAAGTCATATTAGAATTCATTATGAATTTCCTTTTGCAAGTTCCCGTTGTAACAGATGGAATTTCATCAAGTGAGCCGCAGGCTTTTCTCCAACACCACACATAAGCATTCATTGAATGTATTGCCACTTCTGTATGCATGGGTAATATTCAAAACATCCAAACCATAATTCGGCCATTTTTGGTTTACTGATAAATGCTGTCATTTTATTATTGAATTGTCTTGTTTTAATACTTCCTCTTTACATACTTTTCTTTTCCTTAGATATTATTTTCTCTACTTAAGCATTATTTGGACCTTAATATAACTGACACTGCTCTGAAAGTATCTTGAACTTTGTACTGTTACACTACTTCTATATCTCATGGTATTGAAAAATATTTCCCCAGGCTGTGGGGTACGGGCATCTCTGATGCTATTTTCCTAATTTTATCTTCTCTTGCTCATGACTTCTGAATTAAAAAAAAAACTGAATTATCCTACTATTTCTCATTTTTAGTCATACAAACGCCCCCTCTCTCCTGTCTAACTTTGCAAAGTTCATATTTCGGGATTTTACATCCCTCTCAACAGCCAATATCTTTACGATGCTGGGATTCCAAAAAAAGATGAGTTTTAGTACTTCCCCAATTGAATACCACTTACCAGAAATAAAGAAAATCCCAACAAAACATGGCAGTTTTGATCAGATGCATTAAAATCTGCAAAATTGTGAAATAAAACTTAATAATTTCTTCAAATTTAAGCTTTGTTTCCAATATTTTAAGCTCTCGTGTGCATTATTGCCCATTGCCACTCGAGAGTTGATTTTTTATCTGCTTTTGCCTCCTCCCCTTTTGAAAAATGCATCGCCCCCCCGGGGCAGTTATATGAATAAATATGGTAATGTAAATTGTTTGTAAATCTAAGCTCTTTAGTAGTTATACTATTTTAGAGAGTAATAAAAACCATTAGAATACTTGAGAAAGCATTAATCTTATCATTGCAGGAAGATTGACCAAAAAAAATGGATAGACCCCAATAACCGGAAAACGGGTTAACTTTGTAATATTTGTTGATCACTCAAATTGAGTGCTACAAAAAAGTCCCAGCGAGTGTGTCAAGTCAGTGCAATCTAGTAATATGTATTTTTACTTACTTGAGGATATTATTGTATCTACTAGAGGCATCCGTTGGTTACTTTGGTTTAGCGTTCGTTACGCCGCCACTGCGCGTTGAGAGATTTTCGATGTTAACGCTCTCAGAAGAAAACTACACCAGCTAGGTTTCTTATAGTTTTCGCATAGTATTTTGCTTAAATTTGTTGTTGATGTACTTTCGGATCAGCTATAAAATAGAAAATTGCAGACCTGTAGCTCTTTTCATAGCTGGTTTAGCGTTCACTACGCCGCCACCGCACATAAAGAGATTTTCGATGTTAACGCTCTCAGAAGAAAACTACACCAGCTAGGTTTACCAAATTAGTAGGATATCTTCATTTGGGGGTAAGCTTCTCTGGGACTGACATTAGCCTCATTCTGAAAAACAAGATGGCCGCCACTGGCATTTCTTTGAAAATTATCTACCTTTTTCTACTGGCTGGTTCTCATAGGTGGAAGGTTGAATCTCTTGATAGGTGATATGTATAACAGATATACATGTCCTCAACCTTGCAGACATTTGACCTTGAAGCTCTTAATTCAAGGTCATCCACGGAGTGGCAAAGTACCCCACGTAGCGGACTTTAAAAGTGCCTATATCTCTCTTATTATTGGTCCTAGATGTTTGCAATGAGAAATTAACCTATAAGAAATCATGGGTTGGGAATTTTCTGATGTGGTTACCTTTGACCTTAGACCCCTCCATCAAGGTCAACGAGGATAGCCAAACTAACCAAAACTAAAAATGCTTATAACTCGCTTATTATTAGTCCTAGAGGTTTGCAATGTGAAACCAACTTATAGGATATCATGGGCTGGGAATCTTTTGATGTGGTTAAATTTGACCTTGGACCCCTCCTTCAAGGTCAAACGAGGATAGCCAAAACTAAAAATGCTTATAACTTGCTTATTATTGATCCTAGAGGTTTGCAATGTGTACCAACTTATAGGAAATCATGGGCTGGGAATCTGTTGATGTAGTCAGATTTGACCTTTGAAATCAGACAGATGTAGATTTTGTCAATCTGATTCTGAAACGTTTATGGATATGTTTGTGAATTGTCACTATGTGGTGGAGTTATGGAAAGATTTAGAAAACTGGATACAACTGACTCTAACACAGTAAAGTTGCAGACCTGAAGCTCATTGCATAGCTGAGTAATAGCTATTCTCAGGTTCTCATTGTAACTTGAAAACTATTGCATTTAAAGTATTTACTATGAATATGTTGTTCACCAACTTTGGGGTCGTTATAACATAGTGAAATTGCAGACCTGTAGGTCATTGCATAGCTGAGAAGTAGCTACTTTCAGGTTCTCACTGTTGACCGAATCAGTTGTAACTTGAAAACCATTGCATTTAGAGAATTTTGTTTAAATAACTTATTCATCTTATTTTGAATTAACTATAACGTAGTAAAATTGCAGACATGTAGCTCATGGTATAGCGGAGTAATAGCTATTCTCAGGTTCTCACTGTTGAGTAAGTCAGTTGTAACTCGAAAACTATTGCATTTAAAGTATTTTCTATAAATATGTTGTTCACCTTTGGGGTCAGTTATAACATAGTTAAATTGCAAACCTGTAGGTCATTGCAGAGCTGAGCAATAGCTACTTTCAGGTTATCACTATTGAGTAAATCAGTTGTAACTTAAAAACTTCTAGAGTATTCTGTTTAAATATGTTCTTCACATACTTATTTGTCAGCTATAACATAGTGAAATTTTAGACCTGTAGCTCGTTGCATAGCTCAGCAATACCTACTTTTAGGTTTTCGCTGTACAGTTAATCAGTTGTAACTATTGCATTTATAGTATTTTGTTTAAATTTGTTGTTAATGTACTTTCGGATCAGCTATAAAATAGAAAATTGCAGACCTGTAGATCTTTTCGTAGCTGGTTTAGCATTCGCTACGCCGCCGCCGCACGTACAGAGATTTTCTATGTTAACGCCCTCAGAAGAAAACTACACCAGCTAGGTTTACCAAATTTGCAGGATATCTTCATTTGGGGGTAAGCTTGTCTGGGACTGACATTAGCCTCATTCTGAAAAACAAGATGGCCGCCACTGGCATTTCTTTGAAAATTATCTACCTTTTTCTACTGGCTGGTTCTCATAGGTGGAATGTTGAATCTCTTGATAGGTGATATGTATAACAGATATACGTGTCCTCTACAACCTTGCAGACATTTGACCTTGAAGCTCTTAATTCAAGGTCATCCATGGAGTGCCAAAGTACCCCACGTAGTGGACTTAAAAGTACCTATATCTCTCTTATTATTATCTCCCGCTGGACAGGCGGGAGATCCGCCGGACAGGCGGGAGATTATAAAACGCATTCCGTGCGTGAGTGCGTGTGTTCGTGTGTTATTGAGTGTGTGTCACGCTTTTATAAAGGGCTGTACATCACACTGGTTGTTTCTCCTTGGCCTTTTAAATTTTTTTATGACCTTATTGCTTATGTCCTTTCATTTCATGCTGTTATTTCACACCTAGCACCATAGCTAAGTGAGTAATAGCAATGGTGGCTACTTTGAGTAAAGTGCTCATAACTCCAAAACGACTGCATTTAGAGTGTTTCTGTAAAATACATTGTTCAGCTACTTTCTCCATGCCTACAAGATGGTACCATTTTTAGGGTTCTATGTTCATAGCTAAGTGAGTAATAGCTATTTTCTGTTATTAACGATGAGCAAAATGAGTAAATTGATTTTGTCTTTGTAACTGTTACTTACAATATTGGCCTGAAATATGTTGTTCAACAACTCCTTCATGTACTATATCATGGTGAGGTGTCCAAGGTGTAGCACCATAGCTAACTGAGTAATAGCTATGCTAAGTTTAACATTTGACCATTGAGCAAGTCACTTATAACTCAAAAACTATTGAATATAGAGGATTTTTGTTGAATATGTTGTTCACCTATCTTTTGGATATACTGTATTGTGCATTTTCACAGCTGTAACTCCATAGCTAACTGAGTAATAGCTACTTTGATGATAACCATAATGAGTAAATGGCTTATATCTTCAAAAGTATTGCAGCTACACAATTTTGTTCCAATATGTTGTTCAGCTACTATCTCCACAGCTACAACATGGTCACTAGTTTGGAAGTGTATCTCCATAGCTAAGTGAGTAATAGCTACTTTGTCAATTTTTAATGATAACCATAATGAGTAAATGCCTTATATCTTCAAAAGTATTGCAGCTACACAATTTCTCTCAAATAAGTTGTTCATCTACTTTTTTGTGAACTGTAACATATTTAAGTTTCACAACTGTTGCTCAATGTACAAGTGAGTAATGGCTACTTTATTGCTACTTTTGGTGAAAATGTGAAAAATGACAAATATCTCGCAAACCGTAATAGCTACTTTGTCAATTTTTAATGATAACCATAATGAGTAAATGCCTTATATCTTCAAAAGTATTGCAGCTACACAATTTCTCTCAAATAAGTTGTTCATCTACTTTTTAAGTCATTCGTCTACTTTTGGGAGAGCTTTCACATAGTGAAGTTTCAGACTCGTAGCTAATTACTCACCTACTGAAAATGAGTAAATGCTATTGAGTGTGTGTCACGCTTTTATAAAGGGCTGTACATCACACTGGTTGTTTCTCCTTGGCCTTTTCAATGTTTTTTATGACCTTATTGCTTATGTCCTTTCATTTGATGCTGTTATTTCACACCTAGCACCATAGCTAAGTGAGTAATAGCAATGGTGGCTACTTTGAGTAAAGTGCTCATAACTCCAAAATGACTGCATTTAGAGTGTTTCTGTAAAATACGTTGTTCAGCTACTTTCTCCATGCCTACAAGATGGTACCATTTTTAGGGTTCTATCTTGATAGCTAAGTGAGTAATAGCTATTTTCTGTTATTAACAATGAGCAAAATGAGTAAATTGATTTTGTCTTTGTAACTGTTACTTACAATATTGGCCTGAAATATGTTGTTCAACAACTCCTTCATGTACTATATCATGGTGAGGTGTCCAAGGTGTAGCACCATAGCTAACTGAGTAATAGCTTTACTAAGTTTAACATTTGACCATTGAGCAAGTCACTTATAACTCAAAAACTATTGAATATAGAGGATTTTTATCGAATATATTGTTCACCGATCTTTTGGATATACTGTATTGTGCATTTTCACAGCTGTAACTCCATAGCTAACTGAGTAATAGCTACTTTGATGATAACCATAATGAGTAAATGGCTTATATCTTCAAAAGTATTGCAGCTACACAATTTTGTTCCAATATGTTGTTCAGCTACTTTTCCACAGCTACAACATTGTCACTAGTTTGGAAGTGTATCTCCATAGCTAAGTGAGTAATAGCTACTTTGTCAATTTTTAATGATAACCATAATGAGTAAATGGCTTATATCTTCAAAAGTATTGCAGCTACACAATTTCTCTCAAATAAGTTGTTCATCTACTTTTTTGTGAACTGTAACATATTTAAGTTTCACAACTGTTGCTCAATGTACAAGTGAGTAATGGCTACTTTATTGCTACTTTTGGTGAAAATGTGAAAAATGACAAATATCTCGCAAACCGTAATAGCTACTTTGTCAATTTTTAATGATAACCATAATGAGTAAATGCCTTAAATCTTCAAAAGTATTGCAGCTACACAATTTCTCTCAAATAAGTTGTTCATCTACTTTTTAAGTCATTCATCTACTTTTGGGAGAGCTTTCACATAGTGAAGTTTCAGACTCGTAGCTAATTACTCACGTACTGAAAATGAGTAAATGCTATTGAGTGTGTGTCACGTTTTTATAAAGGGCTGTACATCACACTGGTTGTTTCTCCTTGGCCTTTTCAATGTTTTTTATGACCTTATTGCTTATGTCCTTTCATTTCATGATGTTATTTCACACCTAGCACCATAGCTAAGTGAGTAATAGCAATGGTGGCTACTTTGAGTAAAGTGCTCATAACTCCAAAATGACTGCATTTAGAGTGTTTCTGTAAAATACGTTGTTCAGCTACTTTCTCCATGCCTACAAGATGGTACCATTTTTAGGGTTCTATCTTGATAGCTAAGTGAGTAATAGCTATTTTCTGTTATTAACAATGAGCACAATGAGTAAATTAATTTTGTCTTTGTAACTGTTACTTACATTATTGGCCTGAAATATGTTGTTCAACAACTCCTTCATGTACTATATCGTGGTGAGGTGTCCAAGGTGTAGCACCATAGCTAACTGAGTAATAGCTTTACTAAGTTTAACATTTGACCATTGAGCAAGTCACTTATAACTCAAAAACTATTGAATATAGAGGATTTTTGTCGAATATGTTGTTCACCTATCTTTTGGATATACTGTATTGTGCATTTTCACAGCTGTAACTCTATAGCTAACTGAGTAATAGCTACTTTGATGATAACCATAATGAGTAAATGGCTTATATCTTCAAAAGTATTGCAGCTACACAATTTTGTTCCAATATGTTGTTCAGCTACTATCTCCACAGCTACAACATGGTCACTGGTTTGGAAGTGTATCTCCATAGCTAAGTGAGTAATAGCTACTTTGACAATTTTTAATGATAACCATAATGAGTAAATGCCTTATATCTTCAAAAGTATTGCAGCTACACAATTTCTCTCAAATAAGTTGTTCATCTACTTTTTTGTGAACTGTAACATATTTAAGTTTCACAACTGTTGCTCAATGTACAAGTGAGTAATGGCTACTTTATTGCTACTTTTGGTGAAAATGTGAAAAATGACAAATATCTCGCAAACCGTAATAGCTACTTTGTCAATTTTTAATGATAACCATAATGAGTAAATGCCTTATATCTTCAAAAGTATTGCAGCTACACAATTTCTCTCAAATAAGTTGTTCATCTACTTTTTAAGTCATTCATCTACTTTTGGGAGAGCTTTCACATGATGAAATTTCAGACTCGTAGCTAATTACTTACCCACTCAAAATGAGTAAATGCAAAGTATCGCTAAAAGTATTGCAGATAGCCAATTTTTCTCAAATAACTCATTCACCTACTTTTGGGAGAGCTTTCACTTGGTGAAGTTTCAGACCCATAGCTAATTACTCGCCTACTGAAAATGAGTGTGAATTATCTCTAAAAGTATTGCAGATAGCCAATTTTTCTCAAATAACTCATTCACCTACTTTTGGGAGAGCTTTCACTTGGTGAATTTTCAGACCCATAGCTAATTACTCACCTACTCAAAATGAGTAAATGCAAAGTATCGCTAAAACTATTGCAGATAGCCAATTTTTCTCAAATAACTCCTTCATCTACTTTTGGGAGAGCTTTCACATGGTGAAGTTTCAGACCCATAGCTAATTACTCACCTACTGAAAATGAGTAAATGCGAATTATCTCTAAAAGTATTGCAGATAGCCAATTTTTCTCAAATAACTCATTCACCTACTTTTGGAAGAACTTTCACTTGGTGAAGTTTCACACCCATAGCTAATTACTCGCCTACTCAAAATGAGTAAATGCGAATTATCGCTAAAAGTATTGCAGATAGCCAATTTTTCTCAAATAACTCATTCACCTACTCTTGGGAGAGCTTTCACTTGGTGAAGTTTCATACCCATAGCTAATTACTCACCTACTCAAAATGAGTAAATGCGAATTATCTCTAAAAGTATTGCATATAGCCATTTTTTCTCAAATAACTCATTCATCTACTTTTGGGAGAGCTTTCACATGGTGAAGTTTCAGACCCGTAGATAATTACTCACCTACTCAAAATGAGTAAATGCGAATTATCTCTTAAAAGTATTGTTCTTAGCCAATTTTTCTCAAATAACTCATTCACCTACTTTTGGGAGAGCTTTCACATGGTGAAGTTTCAGACCCATAGCTAATTAGTCACCTACTGAAAATGAGTAAATGCGAATTATCGCTAAAAGTATTGCAGATAGCCAATTTTTCTCAAATAACTCATTCACCTACTTTTGGAAGAGCTTTCACTTGGTGAAGTTTCACACCCATAGCTAATTACTCACCTACTCAAAATGAATAAATGTGAAGTATCACTAAAAGTATTGCAGATAGCCAATTTTTCTCAAATAACTCATTCACCTACTTTTGGGAGAGCTTTCACTTGATGAAGTTTCAGACCCATAGCTAATTACTCACCTACTCAAAATGAGTAAATGCGAATTATCGCTAAAAGTATTGCAGATAGCCAATTTTTCTCAAATAACTCATTCACCTACTTTTGGGAGAGCTTTCACTTGGTGAAGTTTCACACCCATAGCTAATTACTCACCTACTCAAAATGAGTAAATGTGAAGTATCACTAAAACTATTGCAGATAGCCAATTTTTCTCAAATAACTCCTTCATCTACTTTTGGGAGAGCTTTCACATGGTGAAGTTTCAGACCCATAGCTAATTACTCACCTACTGAAAATGAGTAAATGCGAATTATCTCTAAAAGTATTGCAGATGTCCAATTTTTCTCCAATTACTCATTCACCTACTTTTGGGGGAACTTTCACTTGGTGAAGTTTTACACCCATAGCTAATTACTCACCTACTCAAAATGAGTAAATGCGAATTAACGTTAAAAGTATTGCAGATAGCCAATTTTTCTCAAATAACTCATTCACCTACTTTTGGGAGAGCTTTCACTTGGTGAAGTTTCACACCCATAGCTAATTACTCACCTACTCAAAATGAGTAAATGCGAATTATCGCTAAAAGTATTGCAGATAGCCAATTTTTCTCAAATAACTCATTCACCTACTTTTGGGAGAGCTTTCACTTGGTGAAGTTTCATACCCATAGCTAATTACTCACCTACTCAAAATGAGTAAATGCAAATTATCTCTAAAATTATTGCAGATAGTCAATTTTTCTCAAATAACTCATTCACCTACTTTTGGGAGAGCTTTCACATGGTGAAGTTTCAGTCCCGTAGATAATTACTCACCTACTCAAAATGAGTAAATACGAATTATCGCTAAAAGTATTGCAGATAGCCAATTTTTCTCAAATAACTCATTCACCTACTTTTGGGAGAGCTTTCACTTGGTGAAGTTTCATACCCATAGCTAATTACTCACCTACTCAAAATGAGTAAATGCAAATTATCTCTAAAATTATTGCAGATAGTCAATTTTTCTCAAATAACTCATTCATCTACTTTTGGGAGAGCTTTCACATGGTGAAGTTTCAGACCCGTAGATAATTACTCACCTACTCAAAATGAGTAAATGCGAATTATCTCTTAAAAGTATTGTTCTTAGATAATTTTTCTCAAATAACTCATTCACCTACTTTTGGGAGAGCTTTCACATGGTGAAGTTTCAGACCCATAGCTAATTACTCACCTACTGAAAATGAGTAAATGCGAGTTATCGCTAAAAGTATTGCAGATAGCCAATTTTTCTCAAATAACTCATTCACCTACTTTTGGAAGAGCTTTCACATGGTGAAGTTTCAGACCCATAGCTAATTACTCACCTACTCAAAATGAGTAAATGCGAATTATCTCTAAAAGTATTGCAGATAGCCAATTTTTCTCAAATAACTCATTCACCTACTTTTGAGAGAGCTTTCACTTGGTGAAGTTTCATACCCATAGCTAATTACTCACCTACTCAAAATGAGTAAATGCGAATTATCTCTTAAAAGTATTGTTCTTAGCCAATTTTTCTCAAATAACTCATTCACCTACTTTTGGGAGAGCTTTCACATGGTGAAGTTTCAGACCCATAGCTAATTACTCACCTACTGAAAATGAGTAAATGCGAATTATCGCTAAAAGTATTGCAGATAGCCAATTTTTCTCAAATAACTCATTCACCTACTTTTAGAAGAGCTTTCACATGGTGAAGTTTCAGACCCATAGCTAATTACTCACCTACTCAAAATGAGTAAATGTGAAGTATCACTAAAACTATTGCAGATAGCCAATTTTTCTCAAATAACTCATTCACCTACTTTTGGGAGAGCTTTCACTTGATGAAGTTTCAGACCCATAGCTAATTACTCACCTACTGAAAATGAGTAAATGCGAATTATCGCTAAAAGTATTGCAGATAGCCAATTTTTCTCAAATAACTCATTCACCTACTTTTGGGAGAGCTTTCACTTGGTGAAGTTTCACACCCATAGCTAATTACTCACCTACTCGAAATGAGTAAATGTGAAGTATCACTAAAACTATTGCAGATAGCCAATTTTTCTCAAATAACTCATTCACCTACTTTTGGGAGAGCTTTCACTTGATGAAGTTTCAGACCCATAGCTAATTACTCACCTACTCAAAATGAGTAAATGTGAATTATCTGTAAAAGTATTGCAGATAGCCAATTTTTCTCAAATAACTCCTTCATCTACTTTTGGGAGAGCTTTCACATGGTGAAGTTTCAGACCCATAGCTAATTACTCACCTACTGAAAATGAGTAAATGCGAATTATCTCTAAAAGTATTGCAGATGGCCAATTTTTCTCCAATTACTCATTCTCCTACTTTTGGGGGAACTTTCACTTGGTGAAGTTTTACACCCATAGCTAATTACTCACCTACTCAAAATGAGTAAATGCGAATTATCGTTAAAAGTATTGCAGATAGCCAATTTTTCTCAAATAACTCATTCACCTACTTTTGGGAGAGCTTTCACTTGGTGAAGTTTCACATCCATAGCTAATTACTCACCTACTCAAAATGAGTAAATGCAAATTATCGCTAAAATTATTGCAGATAGCCAATTTTTCTCAAATAACTCATTCACCTACTTTTGGGAGAACTTTCACTTGGTGAAATTTCACACCCATAGCTAATTACTCGCCTACTCAAAATGAGTAAATGCGAATTATCGCTAAAAGTATTGCAGATAGCCAATTTTTCTCAAATAACTCATTCACCTACTTTTGGGAGAGCTTTCACTTGGTGAAGTTTCATACCCATAGCTAATTACTCACCTACTCAAAATGAGTAAATGCGAATTATCTCTAAAAGTATTGCAGATAGCCATTTTTTCTCAAATAACTCATTCATCTACTTTTGGGAGAGCTTTCACATGGTGAAGTTTCAGTCCCGTAGATAATTACTCACCTACTCAAAATGAGTAAATGCGAATTATCTCTTAAAAGTATTGTTCTTAGCCAATTTTTCTCAAATAACTCATTCACCTACTTTTGGGAGAGCTTTCACATGGTGAAGTTTCAGACCCATAGCTAATTACTCACCTACTCAAAATGAGTAAATGCGAATTATCGCTAAAAGTATTGCAGATAGCCAATTTTTCTCAAATAACTCATTCACCTACTTTTGGGAGAGCTTTCACTTGGTGAAGTTTCACATCCATAGCTAATTACTCACCTACTCAAAATGAGTAAATGCAAATTATCGCTAAAATTATTGCAGATAGCCAATTTTTCTCAAATAACTCATTCACCTACTTTTGGGAGAACTTTCACTTGGTGAAATTTCACACCCATAGCTAATTACTCGCCTACTCAAAATGAGTAAATGCGAATTATCGCTAAAAGTATTGCAGATAGCCAATTTTTCTCAAATAACTCATTCACCTACTTTTGGGAGAGCTTTCACTTGGTGAAGTTTCATACCCATAGCTAATTACTCACCTACTCAAAATGAGTAAATGCGAATTATCTCTAAAAGTATTGCAGATAGCCATTTTTTTCTCAAATAACTCATTCATCTACTTTTGGGAGAGCTTTCACATGGTGAAGTTTCAGTCCCGTAGATAATTACTCACCTACTCAAAATGAGTAAATGCGAATTATCTCTTAAAAGTATTGTTCTTAGCCAATTTTTCTCAAATAACTCATTCACCTACTTTTGGGAGAGCTTTCACATGGTGAAGTTTCAGACCCATAGCTAATTACTCACCTACTGAAAATGAGTAAATGCGAATTATCGCTAAAAGTATTGCAGATAGCCAATTTTTCTCAAATAACTCATTCACCTACTTTTGGAAGAGCTTTCACATGGTGAAGTTTCACACCCATAGCTAATTACTCACCTACTCAAAATGAGTAAATGTGAAGTATCACTAAAAGTATTGCAGATAGCCAATTTTTCTCAAATAACTCATTCACCTACTTTTGGGAGAGCTTTCACTTGATGAAGTTTCAGACCCATAGCTAATTACTCACCTACTCAAAATGAGTAAATGCGAATTATCGCTAAAAGTATTGCAGATAGCCAATTTTTCTCAAATAACTCATTCACCTACTTTTGGAAGAGCTTTCACTTGGTGAAGTTTCACACCCATAGCTAATTACTCACCTACTCAAAATGAGTAAATGTGAAGTATCACTAAAACTATTGCAGATAGCCAATTTTTCTCAAATAACTCATTCACCTACTTTTGGGAGAGCTTTCACTTGATGAAGTTTCAGACCCATAGCTAATTACTCACCTACTGAAAATGAGTAAATGCGAATTATCTCTAAAAGTATTGCAGATGGCCAATTTTTCTCCAATTACTCATTCACCTACTTTTGGGGGAACTTTCACTTGGTGAAGTTTTACACCCATAGCTAATTACTCACCTACTCAAAATGAGTAAATGCGAATTATCGTTAAAAGTATTGCAGATAGCCAATTTTTCTCAAATAACTCATTGGGGCCACGGTGGCAGAGTGGTAACACTCTCGCCTCCCACCTCTGCGGCCGGGGATCGATCCCCGTCATGGCCGTAAGTGGGAAAGCTGGTAGTTGCTTGCCGTTGGTCGGCAGTTTACAGTACACAACCCTAGCGAACTCTATGTACTGGTTTCCTCTGCCCTTCCAACTACCCGTCGTGATATGACCTGTACAGTGTTGAAAGCGACGTAAAACCCAAATAAACAATCAAATAACTCATTCACCTACTTTTGGGAGAGCTTTCACTTGGTGAAGTTTCACACCCATAGCTAATTACTCACCTACTCAAAATGAGTAAATGCGAATTATCGCTAAAAGTATTGCAGATAGCCAATTTTTCTCAAATAAATCATTCACCTACTTTTGGGAGAACTTTCACTTGGTGAAGTTTCAGACCTGTAGATAATTACTCACCTACTCAAAATGAGTAAATGCGAATTATCTCTTAAAAGTATTGTTCTTAGATAATTTTTCTCAAATAACTCATTCACCTACTTTTGGGAGAGCTTTCACATGGTGAAGTTTCAGACCCATAGCTAATTACTCACCTACTGAAAATGAGTTAATGCGAATTATCGCTAAAAGTATTGCAGATAGCCAATTTTTCTCAAATAACTCATTCACCTACTTGTGGAAGAGCTTTCACATGGTGAAGTTTCACACCCATAGCTAATTACTCACCTAATCAAAATGAGTAAATGCGAATTATCTCTAAAAGTATTGCAGATAGCCAATTTTTCTCAAATAACCCATTCACCTACTTTTGGGAGAGCTTTCACTTGGTGAAGTTTCACACTCATAGCTAAATACTCACCTACTCAAAATGAGTAAATGCGATTTGTCGCTAAAAGTATTGCAGATAGCCAATTTTTCTCAAATAACTCATTCACCTACTTTTGGGAGAGCTTTCACTTGGTGAAGTTTCATACCCATAGCTAATTACTCACCTACTCAAAATGAGTAAATGCGAATTATCTCTAAAAGTATTGCAGATAGCCAATTTTTCTCAAATAACTCATTCATCTACTTTTGGGAGAGCTTTCACATGGTGAAGTTTCAGACCCGTAGATAATTACTCACCTACTCAAAATGAGTAAATGCGAATTATTTCTTAAAAGTATTGTTCTTAGCCAATTTTTCTCAAATAACTCATTCACCTACTTTTGGGAGAGCTTTCACATGGTGAAGTTTCAGACCCATAGCTAATTACTCACCTACTGAAAATGAGTAAATGCGAGTTATCGCTAAAAGTATTGCAGATAGCCAATTTTTCTCAAATAACTCATTCACCTACTTTTGAGAGAGCTTTCACTTGGTGAAGTTTCACACCCATAGCTAATTACTCACCTACTCAAAATGAGTAAATGCGAATTATCTCTGAAAAGTATTGCAGATAGCCAATTTTTTCTCAAATAACTCATTCACCTACTTTTGCAAGGGCCTTCACAGAGTGAAGTTTCAGACCCATAGCTAATTACTCGCCTACTGAAAATGAGTATATGCGAATTATCTCTAGAACTATTGCAGATGGCCAATTTTTCTCAAATAACTCATTCACCTACTTTTGGGAGAGCTTCAAACCAACCTGTGGAAAAGCACAGGGTAAGGGTAAGACCTTGGGCCCCTTCTTTGAGGTGGAATGAAGATATCCAAACCTTTTTAGTGCATATCTTACATGTACATAACTGCGGAATATGTACATTCAGTGGCTCTAACTCTGGAATGTGGCCATTCGATGGCCAAATCATTGAATGGGTATATGCTATGATTTGCCATTGAATGTGTACATTCAGTTGCCAGAACTATTGAATGTATACATTCCATGCTGTGAGTAATGGAATGTATAAATGACTTTGTGACAAAAGAAAGACAATGTACAAAAAAAACATTTTATTAGTACATTAAAACATTAAAAACAACTATGAAATGTAAAATTTTAGTAAATAGCACAAACATATTGATCAAGTACATCGTTTTGATATTTCAAAAATGTTCCTGTCATTAACCATTATTACTTTGACTGATTTCCTTTTTATCTTTCAACCATTTCATTAGTACTAAACCACAAAGAGAAACTTATGAAATGCACAACATTACTTAATACAGCTATTGCTGAAGCCCATGATAATTAGATTTATTATTATTCTTCATTATTTAGCATACGCAGGGAATCTTTTCATGTTATTGGATTTCATCTTAAAGTTAATATGATTGTCCTGAACAATACATTTCTAATTTCAATAACAAACATCTTTGATGTGTACGCAACAGATTCTTCTTTTTACAAGTTTCATTCTCTATTGCTAATTGCCTTTTATTGTAATTTGCTTTTACTGACGATATTTAATTGTATCGTGTATAGAACCTGCAAAACATTGATAGTGTCAACAATTATTTATTTGTGACATTACATTTCAAACTAATTATAACATAACGAAACTGTAAATGTTGCTTGTACATTAAATCAATCGTTCTATCAATATTAAATGATTACTGTGTAATATTAAGAAAATACATACATATACATCTATATAGATACAGAGAAGAAAATAAATTGGTGGTCACTGTAGTAAAGTGGCATTTGACTTGTTGTTAATTTTAAACTTTCGGTTGCAAACACAAGGTCAAGAATACCACCACATATATGACTTGGTTCACTTATGTATTGCTTCAAAGAATACCTCTGCAAAAGTGATGTAGCTTTATTAAGATTATATAAATCAAAGTTAAAGTCACCACAAATGATTATCTCATACATATCTTCTTTCAATTGCACTATAAGCTTTTCAACTTCTTCCAAAAAAGTTTTTATGCTGTCTTTAGGAGATCTGTAAACAGTCACTAGAGGAAAGATTACTTCATTCGCTTCGATTATCACACATGTACATTCTATGTTAATTGCATGGAATTTCTTCTCACAACATTAGGTGTCCTGTTTGACATAAATACCTGTACCATGAACTGACTTACTACACGTTAATATGTAATTATCCATTTCAAATTTCTTATGTGACGCTATTTTAGAAATATGTGTTTCCGTTAAACATATAGCATCGAACAGTTTAACTGATGGATCACTCTTTAAATCTTGCAGATGCATTTTCAGAGATCTTATATTTAGGCAACCCAAAAGAAAGGCATTTTCCCTTGCTATTTCTTCAATTGGAGAAATCCATTGTAATTTAGATTCAGCTTCCATCCGTTTCATTTCTTCAAGAGCACCTGCATTTACTTTTATATGGCTTGGGTTAAAATTGCAGATTTTTATTCCCCTACTTGTTTTGGCTCTACTTAGCATAGTGTAAATTAGTCCTTGAGGAACACATTTCAAGTTTGATGGTTTCATCATATCTGCGACCATTTCGCTGTATGTACTACCCTGTGTTTTGTGTGTTGTTAATCCCCATGCTAGGTCAAATATGTTGTTCACCTACTTTTTGATATAGTGCGGCGGGAGATCATACCACGGCAGTGGTCTTGTTGGTCCTAGATGTTTGCAATGAGAAACTAACCTATAAGGAATCATGGGCTGGGAATCTTCTGATGTGGTTACATTTGACCTTGGACCCCTCCATCAAGGTCAACAAGGATAGCCAAACTTAAAAGTGCTTATAACTGGCTTATTATTGGTCCTAGAGGTTTGCAATGTGAAACCAACTTATAGGTAATCATGGGCTGGGAATCTTTTGATGTGGTTAAATTTGACCTTGGACCCTTCCTTTCAGGTCAAACGAGGATAACCAAAACTAAAAATGCTTATAACTTGCTTATTATTGATCCTAGAGGTTTGCAATGTGTACCAACTTATAGGAAATCATGGGCCAGGAATCTTTTGATGTGGTCAGATTTAACCTTGGAACCCTCCTTGAAGGTCAAACGATGACAGCCAAACTTAAAAATGCTTATAACTCGCTTATTATTGATCCGAGAGGTTTGGGATGTGCAGGGTTAGCGAAGTACCTCAAAAATATGGAGTCCAACGGACTACATGTCCTCCGAAAAATGGAGTCCCAATCATTTTTTTCTGAGTCCAGTGTTTGCGTTAGGGTTATGAAACGTCGGGGACCTTGTACCTTATGGCTCATCAAAAAAGGGGTACCACTGTATGAAAATTGGGTGCAAGTAATACTTTTTCTCCCGTAATTTGGATACATTTAAATATATAGAAGCACTAACCAATTTCCTTTATACTGATAAATAATATGCATCTGTCCATAAATAAATTTTAAAAATATTTTAAAAAGCTGAACCCCAGTCAACAAACTTCATTTTAGTGCAATTAGATTGAAATTTATTTTGTATGATTATTTTATTTAAGCTACAAATATGGCATTGATACTGTTTGAAAGACAAAAAATTGTAGTTTTTCTTGCTTTTTGTTTGACAAAAATTCATTGGGTAGTTCCAGAGATATAGTTTTTTGTTACAATAGCCCCTGTAAATATTTTCGAATGTTACAGCTTTTATTTTCTGGGCAACTTTCCGGGGCTAAATATCAAGAGTTTCCGAGATTTAGTAAAATAGTTTGTCTCCCACGAAATTCACCGCTCTGGCTTGTTGTTTCGACTGTTTCCATGCAGAGATCAGGCTTTCTTTCGATATATAACGTTTTGAGTAGATTTGCTAGTGTAGATCTACGAAATATCTCGCTTTACAATGGTGGACGTAAACAACTTGCCAGGAAATTGCTCGAAAACATTTAATTTTAAAATATAAAGCTTATCTTCAGTGTTATATATATTGCTTGCACATCTACATTTCCTGCCAACCGAAATTCGCTTCTAAAGCAGAAATATTTTCTTCATAAAAATCGCGTCCCGATGGACGCACTGACAACCGAAACTTGCGTCCAAATCTGAAATAGCGCGTGTTTAACATACTCGGACGGCGTAATCGCGAACCCTGGATGTGAAACCAACTTGTAGGATATCATGGGCTTCTGATGTAGTCAGATTTGACCTTGGACCCCTCCTTCAAGATCAAATGATGGTTCACTGGCTTTGATGAGTTGTCTTCCCCCTGGATACAAATTTGCATCAGTTCTCCGATGCATGGGTCAAGTTATATGTACTTTTACTTTCTGCTATTTCCATTGACAGCTCTACTTCAATTAATAAATTTTACAGCTTCTAAGTTTTACTTGACTGATTAATGAAGTTATCTCGCCAGTGAATTGTTTTAATACTTTATCTTTATATACATTTTCTCCCCCTAAAATTTATTTTCTAGACTTTAACATGATTTGGTCCTTTATATAAGTGATACTGTTTGCTATGAAGTCTCTTGGTCTTTGTACTGTTCCACTTGTTCTCTATCTCATTTTGTTGAAAACTATTTCCTCGGGCTGCGGGGTGTGTGCATCTCAAATGCTATTTAAAAATATCACAGTATCGCACCTATCAGTATAACGAAACCATTTAAACCATTCAAATTCCATTACACTTTACGCAGAAAATTGCCATTTTTCTGGGGCTTACAGCTAGTAAACTCGAAAATTATAGAGTGTGCATCTTTCATTGTTATGCATGGGCTCAAATGTATAGACATTTGTATATGTTTTAGGATGGCGTCCAGCATTTAAGTATTATTCGATGTGGATGTCAATGCTGGGGTCCGTGCTTTGTCTAACTGTGATGTTTATTATCAGTTGGTGGACTGCACTAGTTACTCTTGCTGTTGTCGCATTTCTTTATATGTATGTACACTACAGAAAGCCAGGTATGTTCTAATTAAGCATTCTTGTTTATATGTATAGGAGAAAATTCACACATTCTTTATAACATATAGCTCAGCAACCAAATATTTGGCCCAGAAGGTATGTCATCTGCTCATTTTTCCAAAAATCATTCTCCCACCATTTTGGCGGCTATTTTGGCTTGAATTTCTGCATATAACACAAAATTTCATTTATCTGAGAAACAGTGTTAGATAAAGCTATTTTATTGCGTTAATACATCCTATCCAATGCACAATTGCTAACTCCGGTCGGCGCAGACTGGCCCGCCAAACGTCAGAAAAAAGACGTCCTGTGTTTCCACCGGCCTGTCTAGACAACCTGACGTCATAGCATCTTTTTCGTTTGGCACATGCACTGCCTGCACGGAATATTTTGTGTATTTTAAAGTTATTCTGAGTCTACGCAAGTTTTTTGTTTTACAACTTTGTTATTTACTTCTATAGACCTTATAGAGCATTATGTCTTCTCCCAGCCAGCGAAGGGGGGGGAGGTTGTGGCCACATGATGGCGGGCTTTGACCCTCACTCTGTCTGTGCGCGTTGCCGCGATAAGAAGAAGGGCTCAGACCCTTGCTTTGAGAATCCAGAGAAGGACTGTAAACTTCGTCTTGCCCTAACCCCAGAGCAGCTCAACCAACTCTCCACCCCCTCTTATAAGCTCAAGAAGGAGAAGAGGGATGCCAAGTCTTCTACACCTGTTAAAGACCGGAGTTCAGACACTCTCAGTCCCACCCTCGTGGACCCGGCACTTGTGTCGGTAGTGCGGGTCGTGGATGGCCAGACAACCTCTGGTTTGAGTAGTCCGGCAGAAAAGAAGTCTAAGAAGTTAAGAAATCTTCATCATCTTCATCTTCCAAGCCGACTAAGCCAGAAAAGTCGGTGAAGCCCTCCTCTAGCCAACCACCGGCTGCCTCACCTAGCCAGGGAAAGTCCCACCACCTCCACTACCGACTCAAAGATATCTGAACTGGATAAAAAGTGGGCGGACAGGTTCAACAGGTTGGAGGCGCTTCTTCTAGCCAAGACTGTAGACCGACCTCAGGATCCCACTTTTGGCACGGTGAAGGTGGCTCCCACTCATACACCACCGGCCAACGTGGTCAGATCCGACTCTTTTCTGAAACCTCAGTCTTCACTTGTCACCGACCGACCTGCTGCTGACCCTCCGACCACTGAACCTTCTCAGCACACCTCTACCAAGGTTCCTTCTTCATCTCAGCCGGAACCGGCCACTGCTCATACGTCTCAGAGACAGTTGTCTAGTGCCTTTGACACTTCCAGGAAGGAAACTTCCTGACCCAGTGATTCTGATGCCGACAGTTTGTCATCGGACCGACCAGCCCTGGACATTTTTCCGGAAGAGGGCGAGCTCTCTGAGGACCAAGAGGCTAATCTGTCGGATCATGATCAATCCCTCTCGGAGGAACAATCCTATCATGAAACTATGAGAGGGATAAGATCTTACATGGGATGGAACCACATCCCGGACGTTGATTCCAGTGCCACCACTTCCGACGACAACCCCTTCGCGGGTCCCAAGCTACACACACCGGGCAAAGTGTCGGTAAACCTACCCACCGACGAGTGGCTGTGTAAAAAGATGGCCTAATTGAATTTGACTCTAGTACAGGGATACCCCTCACGTACATCAGAGGCAGGAGGACTGCTCCGAGATCAATTTGTGCGGCCACCCAAATCACAGGGAAAATGGTACGGTTTCCATGCTGAACCCAAGAAGGACTCTGATCATATATCTTCCTGGCACACCGGCTCCTCAAGACTGAACAGTACATACTTACGGATCACCAGACAGGCCGGCATTGCTAGTTCTCCTCCCATGGCCCGATTTCTCAAGAAAATCTTTGCAAGTTGGAGAGGTCTGCATGTGAATCTACAGCGATTTGCAACCAAGCAGCCGGATTTAACCGATGCCTGTTGAAAATCCAACAAAGTATGCATTCCCAGCTTAAGACTGTCAGAGTGGAGTCGAAAGGGAAGACACCGGCCAAGGTAGCAACAGCAGTAGACGAGCTCCAATTCCTGTTGGACTTTAACTCCAGTGTTTGTCAGGCCATGGTGAAATCTATGGAACACTTGACGGAGTTTGTTTTTGTTAACATGGCAAATGCTACCCTACTGAGACGGGATTCATATCTCTCCTACCTTAAAGCCGGTGTGAAAGCGGACACTGAATGCTCTCCGGACAGCTCCACTCCAACTGGACACTCTGTTCCCAGATAGCACTGTGAAGAGAGCAGAAGAGGACATCAGTGGTTTTGATAAGTGTCGGTCAGCCTCAGTTTACAAGAGCTGGAGATATCACCCGTACGAGAGACAAGAGTCAAGGTCGGATAAAGGACAAGATAGACCGGCTTGGAAGAATCTTTCTAGGACCCAACGTAGAAAGAACAAGGGAAAGCAGCAATACTCATCCCGACCAGCCAAGGGCCAGCAGTCGCGTAAATGACAATCAATGTGTAAGTTTCTTACCTCTACGACTGCTGGCCGGGAGCTCACCACAAGAAACAATGAACACTCTTTCTGTTGTAAAGTTCAATGTTGTACATCCTGTTCCTTCTGCGCCCAGGCATTCTCAAAAGAACGAAATAAGTCCCGGGGCAGCAGAGTGCCAATCAAAGCAAAGCAAATTAAAATTTGTGAAAGGTGTTTCTTGTGTCATTCCATTGTCTTGTGCAAAACCTGTAATAAATGCTCCCAATGTTTTCCAACTTTTGGAAAATTTGGTTGGATCTAGGTGCCGGCCCGAAGGCAGTTCAAATCCTCAAGGAGGGGTACACCCTCCCCTTCCGGACCCGGCCGAACTTATCAAGAAACCCCACAGTTATAAGCTGCTGTGGCAATCCTCACAGGAATCTCTCCCTGTTAGAGGCATTACATCAGCTTATGGACAAAAACGCAATAGAACTGGTACACAAACCAAACTCCCTAGGGTTTTTCAACCGGCTATTTTTAGTCCTAAAACCCAACAACAAGTGGAGGCCTATTCTAGACTTAAGCAATCTGAACCCCTTCCTCAAGGTGGGAAGATTCAAGATGGAGACACCGGAAACTATCAGGACATCCCTCCAACAAGGGGAGTGGGTCACCTCAATAGACTTCAAGGATGCCTACTTCCATATTCCCATACAGGAACAGTCCAGGAAATATCTGAGGTTTCAGGTAAAAGGGCAGACCTATCAATTCAAAGCTCTGCCTTTCGGACTGTCCACAGCACCCTTAGAGTTCACTGTGATAGCAAAGGAGGTAAAGCTGATGGCCATACACAAGGGTATAAGAATCCACCAGTACCTAGACGACTGGTTGGTGAGGGCAACATCCCACCGGGTTTGTCTCCAGCATACACAAGTCCTAGTAGAAATGTGCCAGAAACTGGGATGGCTAGTGAACATAGAAAAGTCAGAATTGGAGCCCAAGCAGGTTTTCAACTTTGTAGGCTACCAGTTCGACCTTCAGTCCGGTCAGGTCCGACCAACACCGGACCGGTGGCAAAGCCTTCAAGACAAAATACTTGAGCTTCTAACTCTACCGGCCAGTCCGGTCCGAGAGTTCATGTCATTGATAGGCCTGTTAACAGCCACAGAAAAACAGGTTCACCTAGGCCGACTACAAATGAGACCCATTCAGTGGCATCTCAAAAACAATTGGAGGGTACCAGAATCTCTGGAGAAGTCCATTCCACTACCCAGGTCATTGCACCCACATTTGCGTTGGTGGCTAGTAGAAAGCAATGTTCTAATGGGTCAACCTTTACACCCGGCAAGACATGCTGTGCAGATCTTTACCGACTCATCAAAAGAAGGGTGGGGCGCTCTCTTAAACGAGCACACTGCAAGAGGAACCTGGTCCCTCCCGGAAAGCAAGCTGCACATAAACTACTTAGAACTCAAAGCCGTGTTTCTCGCTTTAAAACACTTCCGGGACCTCTGCTTAGGCAAGATATTCCTGGTAGCAACCGACAACACCACAGTAGTGTCTTACATAAACAAGGAAGGAGGCATGAGGTCGGGCCCATTATGTGCCCTTCTTTGGAGGATCTTGACCTGGTGTTCCAGAAATCAAGTGACTTTGAAGGCCCGACATATTCCAGGCCGGCTAAACGTGGTAGCGGACAAACTATCCCGGCTAGGCCAAGCCATACAAACAGAATGGTCCCTCCTTCCAGAGACTTTCAAATTGATATGCAGCAGGTGGCACCGACCTCAAATAGATCTTTTCGCCACGATGTTTAACAACAAGCTCCCCTTGTTTGTGTCACTGGTTCCGGACCCATTGGCCACTGCAGTGGATGCACTGAGCCTGCCATGGGAGAATCTGGATGCATATGCCTTTCCACCAACAGCCATTTTGGGCAAAGTAGCGGAGAAGTTGCAGGACTCCCCGTGCCAAAGAATGATTCTGATTGCCCCGGGGTGGCTCAACATGCCTTGGTTCTGGGACCTAGTGGAACTCTCCAGCCAGATCCCATTGAGCCTGCCTCATCTGCCCAATCTCCTGACACATCCCTTCAATCAGATCCCTCACAGGAATCTCCCAAGCCTCAATCTCCATGCTTGGCTTCTAGAACCACTGCAATCAAGGAGCAGGGTTTCTCTGAGGCAGTGGCAGCACGAATTGAGGCTCCTCAGAGAGGATCAACCAGATCGGTCTATGAGGCAAGTGGGCCATTTTTACAAAGTGGTGCCTCTCTAATAAGGTGGACTTCAGGTCACCTCCTATAAAGTCAATGGCGGATTTCCTCATGTACCTCTTTGAGGAAAGGAAACTCCAGCCCAGCACCATTGATGGTTACAGGTCAGCCATTGCTGATAAATTGGGCAGCTCTGCACCCAATATTGGCAAAGACGAAAATCTCACCCGCCTCTTGGATAGTTTCCATAGAGACAGACCCAAGGGTAGGAGGGGCATCCCCTCCTGGAACCTTTCCCTGGTACTACACCAGCTAACTAAGGCTCCCTTCGAACCAATTAAGGAGGCCTCTCTGAAGCTTTTGACCTTCAAGACGGTTTTCCTCTTAGCCCTTGGGTCGGGCAAACGAAGGAGTGAGATACATGCTTGGCAGAATAAGAATATCAGACACCAATCTGACTGGTCGAAGGTGTCCCTGTACCCATCACCCAGCTTCCTTTCCAAGAATCAGCTGGCAAAAGAGGGTCCAGATAGTGTGGCCCCAGTGGTTATACCAGCCCTGGCCCCAACCCTGGATAAATCCCTCAAGTCTGACCGGTCACTCTGCCCAGTGAGAGCCTTGCGCTACTACTTGGACAGGACCTCAAACATCAGGCAGAACAAGGAGTTAGTCTTTGTCCCCTTCAAAAAAGGTTTCGACAGAGACATCTCACCTGCCACCATCTCCTCATGGATCAAGCAAACTGTGATCCTATGCTATGAGCTCTCAGATCAGGAAGCCCATACCCTACATCAAGTCAAAGCTCATGATGTTAGGGCCTTTGCCGCCTCCAAGGCCTTCCAGTCAGGGGTCTCCTTGGAACAGATATTGGCGGCTTGCCTCTGGAAATCTCATAACACCTTCACCCAATTTTACTTGAAGGATGTGGCCTGGGCTGACTGAGCTTTTCCACCTGGGACCTGTAGTGGCTGCTCAGCAGATTCACCAGGAACCCAGGAGTTAGAGGAGATAGATATACATTTGTAAATATGTAAATATTGTACATATATTTAAGGAGCATATAAAAAAACCAAAAAAAACTGTGGCGTGCTTTCTTCGGGAGGTTTATTCCTATGGGACTGAACTCATCCCATCCTTCCCCTACCTCAGAGCAGGTATTGAAAAAAGGGGGGGGGGGTTGGTTTGGACCGATTAACCGGTCTCTGTTGTCCGACTATAGCCTGTAGGTATCTCATTACCTCAAGGTCGACCCAGGCTTGAAGGAATTTTTGTTAGTTATATCCCCAGACGAAAGTCGGGGATATATTGGATTCAGGTCCGTCGCGCCGCCGCCGCCGCCGTAGAAATTTCCTTGTGGACGCGATAACTCAAAAACAAATTAATATTTTTTTTTCAAACTTGGTACACATGTTAAGGGTGCCCAAAGGAAGATCCCTATTTTAAGGTGACCTTAAACTCCCAGTAAAAAAGAACTTATGGCCACCTTAAGGTCAGAAATTGCACTTTTGGCCACTTAGAGCCCTGTAGGTCACAAACTATGATGCTCAGCTGGCTGAAATTTTACCTGACAACACATTAATATGTTCTTAGTACATGTGCCGAAAATCATGACTTTAAGTTGAGGAGAAAATTGTGTTTGAGGCCCATAAATACCCCCACTTAGGGATTTTTTGCTATACTTTACACATATTTTGCCCTATAATTTGGAAGTGATAATTCTGATGAGACTCAAACTGCGCTAGGTATAACTTTGATATGTAATCCTTATCTGTAGAAAATTTTAGGGCTGTAGGTTTACCCAAAGGGGTCGACTTAAGGTCTCAAAAGTGCCCACAGAGACCCAATTTATGCACTTTTTGCCACTTTCAAGCACTGTAGCTTTCAAACTATGTCTCTCATCTAAGTTAAATATCATCTGGGAATATATCTATGTGTTTTCTTATATGTGCCCCAACATTTAGGCCTTTAATAGACAGTTAACCTGTGTATCAGGACCATAAACACCCACCCGAGTGACCCTTATAAGACATTTTTCACATCTTTTTCCCTGTAACTTGGAAATGGTAAGTCTGAGAAGTTTCAAACTGTATTAGATATATATTCTGTGTGTAATCTTAGTATGTAACAGATTTTAAGTCTGAAGCTTTAATTTTGAAGGTCAAATTGAGGTCTCTAAAAGGCTCCCAAAGACCCAATATTTGGACTTTTTGCTACTTTTAAGCCCTGTGACTGTCAAACTATGTGACTGATAGAGCTCAAATCCTATCTGAGAAGATATTAGTATGTTATTTTTATATGTGCCAAAAATTAAGGCTTTAAGAAGACATTTAACCTGTGTATGAGGACCATAAATCCCCACCCGAGTGACCATTTTTAGACATTTTTCACATATTTTTCCCTGTAACTTGGAAATGGTAAGTCTAAGAAGTTTCAAACTGTATTAGATGCATATTCTATGTGTAATCTTAGTATGTGACAAATTTTAAGTCTGAAGCTTTAATTTGAAGGCCACATTTAGGTCTCTAGAAGGCCCCATAAAGACCCAGTATTTGGACTTTTTGCCAATTTTAAGGCCTGTGACTGTTAAACTATGTGACTGATAGAGCTGAAATCTCATCTGGGAATACATTATTATGTTCTTTTTACATGTGCCAAAAATCAAGGCTTCAAGTAGACATTTAACCTGTGTATGAGGACCTTTAACACCCACCTGAGTGACCCTTTTAAGACATTTTTCACATATTTTGCTCTGTAACTTGGAAATGGTAAGTCTGAGAAGTTTCAAACTTTATTAGATACATATTCTATGTGTAATCTTAGTATGTAACAAATTTTAAGTCTGAAGCTTTAATTTGAAAGCCACATCGAGATCTCTAAAAGGCCCACAATGACCCAATATTTGGACTTTTTACCACCTTTAAGCCCTGTAACTGTTAAACTATGTGATTGATGGAGCTGAAATCCCATCTGGGAATGCATTATTATGTCCTTTTTACATATGCCGAAAATCAAGGTTTTTAGTAGACATTTAACCTGTGTATGAGGGCCATAGACACTCGCCCAAGTGCCTTTTTTGACATTTTTTCCGTATTTTGCCCTGTTATTTGGAAATGCTTAGTGTGACAAGTCTTAAACTGTATTATATATGATTTTTGTTTGTTATGTATGTCCCCCCAAAAAGTTTCAGATCTGTAGTTTAATTGCTAAGGTCTCTTTAACAATTGTAAAATGCCCACAGAAACCCAATTTATGGATATTATGCCACTTTAAAGCCCAGTAACTGTCAAACTATGTGGGTTATAGAGCTGAAATCTTTGAATTTTTAAAAGGAAATGCCTGTCTATTTAAATTTTGAATATTAATAATGTTATGGCTATCTTAGTCTTTTAAGAACTTATTTTTGTGTGTTATACCTCTGCTTGCTGAGTTTTTCACTTTTTAAAATGAAACTGGTGAAACATATTGAAGTAGACAAAATGGACACTTTAAGTGAGCTTTAAGTCCCAATATTAATGAAATTATATCCTTATGTAGTAAAACTAGGGGATTTTTAACCCTCAACTAGCCCAGTTTTATTCAACTTGCCTCAGTTAATTTTGGCACAGCTCCTACAGTTATGAACTCATTTCAGTTGATAATCACATACTTAAAATTCTCAATTCTTTTTGTGTTTGAGTACCCCTTTTATATAGATTGTTTGTTTACCATTTATGCTCAACCCACATCCCCCACCCGGATTCCCCCCACCCACCTCTGGGACCTCCAGCTATATTGAGTGACACTAAATAAACAAAGGTATTTAATGATATCAGATGAGAAACAAAGAACTCAATGGGGTTGCAGATCTTGTGTAATAGTGAGAGAGGTGTGGAGAAGGGGAGAGGGGTGGGGGTGGGAGGTGGTGGGCTTCATTACATATAACACAAAGGGGAGTCAGAACTGAGATTGTGTCACATATTTAGGTTGCATATATATGGACCACATATATAGGTATAGAGGAAATGAATAACTGAAAACAATTTGCAAATTCTAAAAATAATATAATAAAATAATAATATAAATAATTTTTTTTTAAATAATATTTTATTTGTGAACAAATATAGAAACAGATATGCGCTTTTGGGATTATGAATTTTAGAATGGACATTGAATCATCAATCATTTAAATACTTTGAAGGAAGATTGAAAAATATGATGAGTTGAGTTAAAAATAATATTTTATTTGTCAACAAATATAGAAACAGATATGCTCTTTTGGGATTATTATTTTAGAATGGACATTCAATCATCAATCATTTAAATACTTTGAAAATAGGTTTAGAGTTATCATTGCAGGAAGATTGAAAATATAATTTGAGTTATGTATTCGGCGTCTGGGGATACACCATCTTCCTTGGGGAGATATAAACAGAGTAGATTGATGTGCTGAAGTTCATATAATAATGGGTAATTATGTTTTAAAAAATTCCCGATCAAAACCTGTGGCGTGAGTGATGACCTGTCTGGGGATATGTTGGCGCCGAGTTGGCCCAATCTAGTTCTTTCTGAGTTCTTTATGTCCCTAGTAACTTACCCGCCAACCAAGCGGTAGTTATTCAGCAATTGTCCATTTGATAGGATGTATTAACGCAATAAAATTGCAAATTTAATAAGTAAATTAAATTTTTATAAGTTAATACCCTATCCAATGGACACACAAGACCCTCCCACCGACCCCGGTGGCCAGAGAGAGGGAGAGGCACAACAACAGTAACAGAGGGAGGAGGAGGCAAGGAGGGGGGAGGCAAGTGTGGAGGAATCGCACTCACAAGAGGAGGGACAACCAGAAAAAAGGCCCAGGACAGAAAGAAGTGACACTGAAACAGAGGCTGCTGGAGGAAAGGCAGGAACTTCACACTCGTGTTACAAGAAGGGGCACATGACCAACGTATTTATCACTGATTCTGATCAGGAGGCTATTGTGGACTTTGTGAAGGACCACGAGGAGTTGTACAACAAGACTAGTGAACATTTCAAGAACAATGCAAGGAAGTAGTGTCTCTGGGAGCAGTTCGTCAAGAGGCGCAAGCTGTCTGTCAAGGTGTGCAAGACCTGGTTTGACTCGCAAAGGACACGTTACGGGAAGCTGACACAGTCAAAGTCTGGGCAGGCCCCGAAGGAGATGATGGAATGTCAGACTTGGATACAGGACAAGCTAGGATTCCTGAGGTCGCACATCAGATGCAAGGGGCTCAGCAAGTCATCAGCCTTCAAATAGAAAGCCCGAGGAGCCAGTGCTTCAGCTACTACAGCACACGACATCTCCAGAGCCTCTACTAAAATAAACAGTAAGGAGATAAGCATGCAGTCAACAGACACCACATTACAGTCTCAACAAGTCATGAGCCCCACCGCAGGTTCAGGGTGCTCTTTGGTCAACCAGCAGGTCATGGACCAGTTCATACAGATGAGAACCATGCTGTCATCATTCCTGGGGCAAAAGCAGGAGACAACAACATGTGCAGCCTTCTGCAACTACCTTGTGTCGGAGGTGGAGGGATTAGAGGAGAAAGACTTTCAGACATTTAGAAACGAGGCTGCCAAGCTTCTTAGCAACATTCAAAGCAAGGCAGAAGAACATGGTCGTCAGCCCCAGCAGCCACAGACACTTTCCATGTTGCACTTTTCAAGTGCAGCTTCAACAGCCACAGCAGCAAGCTCCAGCTCTAAGGGAATACATCTTAACCATCCCAGAGACACCAGTGCCTTCAAGCCAGGTCGTCCAACCTGCTCAGCAGAGCAGCAGCAGTCCAGAGGGCAGCCAACCGCCTTTATAGTCGTTGACGACCAACAACAGACTGGACCTTCAAGACCCCTTACATTCACTTTGACACTGACGATGCACTTCAACCCTCCATCAGTTGCCTCAGCTACAGGCGAAGAAATCCAACGCAACATATCAGGACTGTCAAGCTTCTTCGGAAATCTTCAGTCTGTGATGAGCTATCAACAGATTGACACACCGCAGCCATTTTCACGAACACCAGCCGCCTCTCCTCCAACCACCACTGCCGCACAGCAGGAACATCATCAGCCCAGCCTTTACCTTTCTCCGCAGTCAGTCAACACCAAACACCAGTCGCAGTAGAATATCTGCCAAGCCTTCAATCGGCTCTTTTCAGGACCACTGCTGTAAACCATTTAAAGGTCCTTTTCAGGACCACCCAAATCTTTCCAAAACAATAAGCTGCTGTTTTTTAAAAAAAAGCAAGAAGCATTACATCGCCCCACACAAAACACTTTTGTCCCAAACACAAAACAAAAAAAAAATGATTGTATGATTGAAGAAAAGTTAAAAATAATGTTTTAAAAAACTTCTAACTTTTAATAAATAATTTTGAAATATTTTGAACTTAGAAAATAAAGAATTGGTGGAATTTAAACCCCAAAAAGAAAGAAAGAAAGAAAAAAGTGAAAAGCAAAGAAAAAACTTTCAACAAAGTTTGAGAAAAAAAAATTTTAAAAAAGATTAAGAAACTACAGAAGCTCTGGACTGCCAAACTTTTTTTTTTATTTTACTACCTTGAATATGCAAGTTAGCTAACTGGAATATACAATAGAAAAACGTCCCGAATGACATATACAGAAAAAATATATCACGAATGAAGATAACAATATTATACGAGTGCGTAGCACGAGTATTATATTGTTAATCTTCATGAGTGATATATTTTTTCTGTATATGTCTGATGAGGGGTGTTTTACTTTTATTATCCACCATTTTGTGCGATTTATGGGTCAAATAATATGAATAGTTAATGAGAAAACGTGAAACAGACTGTCAAAAAGCATGAGCAACACTGAATATAAAACTTCAATCTTTAACTTGCAATATCTCAGTCATTTCTGCATGGATATTTATGCAACATACATGAGCAGAAGCGCTGGAATAACACCTTTCTAATGATATATTATACATATTTTTAAGTTACATACTTTCCGGGATATTGTTGAAAAAATAAAAGTTATCCTCACTCAATATTCATAGTACCGGGGCGCCGGTGTATACAAAAAAAATACATCCCTGTCTGTATTTCCCCGTATTTAGGTCAAATACGTTGTGTGGTGGATAATAAAAGTTAATAACTGGAATGTTCAAGTTAGTATCTGGAATATACTAGTTCATAACTGGAATATACCAGTTTGCTAAAACAGTTTAAATTTCTACTGTGACAATTTCAAGTCCTGGCAAATTACCAGGAATTACAGATGGAAAATCATCCAGCATTTTTACTTATTATTAATGACTCAAACCATAACCAGGAATATTTCCCTAACCAACTCTCACAAAAATTCTTTTAATTCCCCCCCCCCCCCAATATTGCTTGACCCAATGTCACTTTCATTTCCCTCATCAAAATGTTTTATAAATGTCCTTTAACTTCCTTTAAAATTTGTCTCTTAGAACTATTCATGATTGGAGTTATCAAAAAAAGTCATCAAAAGAAACCACGAAACTTGTTTTCTGTATTGATAAATACCGAATACTTGTCAAACGAACTGTGATTGGACAATGCCGTTTCAGCTTGACCAATCAAATTAAGTCATTTAGAAGCAAGGAAACATGGTGGAATTGTGTTAAAAAGACAATATATGTGTCCTTTTATTTGATTTTTAAAACAAAATCTGTCTAATTTCCCAATATTTACAGCGAAAACACGGGCGATAATGCAAGATCTATGCGTTACCGTGACTCGGTACCATAACATGTATGTGTCTTTTCACCTCAGTATAGTGACAAAAGACGTGGAAACGCATGGTAAAATGAACTCTGTAATTCGTATATTCCGGTTACTAACTGGTATATTCCAGTTACTAACTGGTATATTCCAGTTATTAACTCATATATTCAAGTTAGCTAACTCGTATATTCCAGTTAGCTAACTGGTATATTCCAGTTACTAATTTGTATATTCAAGCTATTAACTCGTATATTCCAGTTACTAACTTTTATGTTCAAGTTAGCTAACTCGTATATTCAAGTTAGTTAACTGGAATATTTAAGTAAGCAAGTCGTATATTCCAGTTAGTAACTTGAATATTCAAGTTACTAACTCATATATTCCAGTTGCTAACTGGTATATTCAAGTGAGCTTACTGGTATATTCCAATTACCTAAGTCGTATATTCAAGTTAGCAAACTGGTACATTCAAGTTACTTAACTCAGATGTTCAAGTTAGTAACTGGTATATTCCAGTTATTAACTCCTCGTATATTCAAGTTAACTAACTGGTATATTCATGTTAGTAAAATAAAAGTGTGGCAGAGCTTCCATAAAAAAGTCCCAAAAGAAAATGTATTTTAAAACATTTGGCCAAATAGAAATGGGCCAAACGCTATGACATTTTGGCCCACCCCAATCTCAAAATTGTTGAATCACAAAACAAGTTTGATTTAACACAAGGTCTAATGTGGGGAAAGTATTTTGACATTTGGATTCGACCTTGTGACCTTTCACCCTTTGCTAAATATTTCAACTTCCCCTAAGAGTTTTTGCAGATTTTGAACTTTAGAATATCTGGCTAGTTTTCACGAAAATAATTGAAGGGTAGGCATTATTGGAAATAACTTAGGTTGAGTGTTTTAAAGATGGGATTTGTGATTGGGTTGGAAGTATTTTTGAAACTTGTTGGAGATAAACTGGATTTGGTTTGGAAAAAATTGTTGGAAGTTTTAGTAACACCAGCTTAAATAAAAGTTTCTTAGAATAATTGGTTAGTCCTGAAAAGGACTGATAGATGCCAGCCTCTGCCACCAGGGTTGGTGGTTGCCACATCTCAGATCCTGTCCTTCTGCCCAGACAATGCCCCCACGTGATTGAAGTAATCCTTGATTAGTTCTCGTTGCTGTTTGGCCTCCCTCGAAGGATTCCTGTAATTCTCATTTGGCACATACACAGCCCGTTCATTCTGTTGGGCTGCTGCATCATTTCCTGAGGTTGGTTCCCTGTCTTCCTTGCCCAGGTGTGTCCTCAGCATGTTGTGCAACACCACACATGTAAACATGTCTGTGACAATGCTTGGCCATTGCTCCATGGTGCCCAGTAGTACCCTAAAGCAGCTCACGAAGATTCCAAAGGCATTTCCCACCACCCTCCTGCCCCTGGAAATCCTGTAGTTGGCTAATCCTTCTTCCCTGGTCAGTTGCCTTCAGATGTAGGGTTTGACCATCCAAGACATCTAGACAAAGGCTTCAACACCGAGCAAGAAGTAGTGTCAGTCTGGCCCTCCCCCCGGGGTTCAGGTGCCAGAAGCCCCAGTCTGCCATCGTCGATCTTCTCCCTCAAATCACTTCTGTTTAAAATCTGTGCATCAGAGCAGGAACCACTTGACCCAGAGTCTATCCACAGGAATCTGTATTCTGTGTCCACCAGGGCCGTTGTAGTTGTAATAGTCACTGCCTGATTTCTTTGGATTCTTCATGGCAATATGAGGGGCCACGGTGGCAGAGTGGTAACACTCTCGCCTCCCACCTCTGTGGCCGGGGTTCGATCCCCGTCATGGCCGTAAGTGGGAAAGCTGGTAGTTGCTTGCCGTTGGTCAGCAGTTTACAGTACAGAACCCTAGCGAACTATATGTACTGGTTTCCTCTGCCCTTCCAACTACCCATGGTGATATGACCTGTACAGTGTTGAAAGCGACGTAAAACCCCAAATAAATAAATAATCATGGCAATATGTTTCCTGTCTATGGCACCCACAGCGTGGGGGACATTCCATCTGGTTCTGAACTTCTCCTCTACCCTTTACCACTCAGGTGTACCAGGGCAGCACAAATTTTGTGGCTTTCTTCTTCTCCTGGGGACTGTTTGGGGCTGAGGCCGTGCTGGTGGCTGTATGGCAGGTGGTGGTGCTTGGTTCAAATGTGTTCTCCTGTCTTTCCATCAAGATGCAAATCAAAATATTAAACTCAATAAAAAACCAAAAGTACCCTAAGCTGATGTAGGAAGTCTCTGATCCTCACTCTGGATCCCAACTCTGGATCCCAACACTGGATCCCAACTCCAGGTTTTATTCAGTCCAGTCGGGGTGAGTCTGGAAAACACTCCAGTCCTGTCTGTTTGTGACTACAGCTTGTTGGGGGTTGCTACGGCTTGTTTGTTGGGGGTTTATGGCTTCTCAGGGTAGTTTTCCATCTTGTCATGAAGAAAATGGTCCCGATCCCAAGTCAGGTTGGGATGTTGATCCAGACAATCCGGTATGGTGTATGTCCTGTCCGGAAGATGTAACAAGCCTTCATTTTTGCGAGCTTTTTTGTGGTTTTCATCTGCGATTCCACGACTTTTGCAACCGACCCTAGAGTTGTAGAGTCGGTTACTGGGTCTGTTCCAGTGGAACACCCCCATTACTGTGTAACCCAGAGGGGTTTTGTAGACATGGCTGAAGAGGGAGAGACTGATGTAAAGATGACTGGCAGAAAAGAGACATTTGTGGACAATTATCAGACTTTAAATGTAAATATACTTGTAACAGATCATGTACCTGTTGCTGTCGGGCAGCCGCAAAAGAAAGTCTCAAGTCCCATTATTGTATAAAAAGTAAAGTCATTAAAATATGTGAAAGAAGTTTCCTATGTAGATCAATTGAATTTTGTCCAAAATGTCATGAATATCCCACTTGTTGCTCCAGATCTGCCTGTTGGGGTTCAGATTGCACCAATTTTGGGAAACATGGGCAGTCCTAGGTGCCGGTCCCAATGTCAAAACAGTCCTCAGTGACGGCTACACTCTCCCCTTCTGGATCAGCCTGTCTTGTGAGCATCTGGACCCATATGCCTTCCCACCAGTGGCCATATGGTGGCAAAGTTCTGATTGCTCCGGGGTGGCCCAACATGCCTTGGTTTTCTAATATAGTGACCATGTTAAGCTAGATCCTGTTGTAACTGCCAAACCTGCAGAATCTACTAACACAGCCTTTCAGTCAGACTCCTCACAGGAATCTGAACCCAGATCTGCATGTTTGTTCCTAGAGCCTCAGCTATCAAAGAACAAGGCTTCTCTGAGGAAGTGGCAATATGAATTGAAGCTTCTCAAAGAGTCTCAACCAGATCAGTATATGAGGCAAAGTGGACCATTTTTGCAAAGTGGTGCCACAGTAATCAGGTGAATGTGATAGCAGACAAGCTATCCAGGCTGGGTAAGACCATTCAAACAGAGTCAGATCCATAGCTGACTACCTACTGTACTTGTTCCAAGACAGGAAGTTACAGTCAAGTACTGATGATGGCTACAGATCAGCCATCGCAGACAAACTGCGGAATTAATGTTAAATTAATATCAGCAAAGATGAGAATCTCACTTGTTTCCTGGATAGCTTCCACAGAGACTTACCCAAGGGTCAGATGGGCATCTCTTCATGGAACCTTTCCCTGGTACTTCACCGGCTTACAAAGACTCTCTTTGAACCTATAAAAGTGGCCTCATTAGCTTTGGGTTCAGGCAAATGCAAGAGTGAGAGCCATGCTTGGCTATATAAAGCATCAGACACCAATCAGACTGGTCCAAGGTGTCTCTTTACCCCTCATCCAGCTTGTTTCATTTGTCCACAAATATATTACAATATCGTATAAACAGATATACGCTTTTGGGATTATTTATTTAGAAAGGACATTCAATCATCTATCATTTAAATTCTCTGAAAAAATGTTCAGAGTTAGCATTGCAGGAAGATTGAAAATGTGATAAATGCAAAATTTTTTGTTATAGTGATGTATTCGTCATCTGGGGATACACCATTTTGCTTCACAAAATAAATACATAGTAGATTGAATTTGCTGAAGTTCATATAATAGTGGGTGATTATGTTTTTTTAATATTTATGGCATACAGCAGATGATGTTCATTGAAAATACCCAGTCAAAACCTGTGGTGTGAGGGATTACCTCTCTGGGGATATGTTGGCACCAAGTTGGCCCAATCTAGTTTCAATGTTTTTTGTGTTTGAAATTATTTTAAAATTAATTGATAAGGTAGCAGTTTAATCAATAAAGTAGGGTAAATAATATATATTAAGTTGGTATTTTTTCAGATATTAACTGGGGCTCATCTACCCAAGCACATGTCTACAGAAGTGCCTTACAGCATTCATTAAAGCTGATTTCAGTGGTGGATCATGTCAAAAACTACAGGTTAGAAAAATATGTAACATCCATCAAATTGTTTTACTTACGTTTATACTTAATAGGCAAAGCTTCTCTTCAATAATTTAGTTATGAGCCAAAATGTCCAAATATTATGGTGTATAAACTTTTTCCTTTTCTAGGTCAATCAGTATACACTAAAATGGCTCATTTATGTCAGTATTCAAGCATCCCTTGAAAATGTGGTGCTTATTGGTTTCATCCCATTTTCAGACAGCCTATGCCACAACTGTGGCTGCAGTATTGAAAATCTCCCTGAATATAAGGCCTATCTAAGTGATTTTTGTCAGTTATCATCTATCGGGAAGGGAATTCTAAAGTTGTATCAAAGTTTCTGAAATTACCCCAGGGACCTAGTGTATACCTTTTGGACCACTTTTTTGCAGAAACTATGTTACATGACTCTATCTCTAGACTTATCCAGTAACTTCAATGGGATTGGATAAGGAAAATCATCACCTTGGTTACCATCAATGACTGGACATTTCAGTTCATTTAAACACGGTCACGCAAACAAGAAGGACGTGTATCGGCAGCCTTCTCAACTTTTTCCCTCGTATGAATATATGACTCTATCTCTACCTCACCCCATTCAATATTTAGAGATAGAACTTGAACCAGTCCAAAACTACACCACCAACACCAAACCAAGAACTCAAACAATCTAGGAGTGTGCCATGGTCAATGGTATCGAACACTGCCAATTGGTCAAGCAGCACAACAGCCGTGGCCTCACCTTTGAGCAGAGCAAGATGGGCATTATTTTTAATTGACAGCAGTGCAGTTTTAGTCGAGTGACTTAACTTATAAGCTGACTGTTTGACATTCTCAAGTCCATTACAACATAGACATTTAACTGGGAGGCAACCACTCGCTCGACAAGTTTGGAAATAAAGCACAAGCCTGACACAGGTTGGTAGTTCTTGAAATTGTCCGGTGGTAGTGAGGCTTTTTTGATCAGTGGAGTAACAACAGCTTTTTCGAAATCGGCAGGAACAACACCTTCAGACAGGGAATGGTTAACAAGTTTGGTGATTGAGGGCAGAAGAATGTCTAAACACTCTCAACCAAAAAGGTAGGCCACGGATCCAACAAACAAGATTTTGTTGGCGACTTCATAATTGCCTTATGAATTTCTTCAACAGAAACTGGTTCAAAGAAGTCAAAATTAGGTAGGTCCAAAGGAGCAGGTAGTGTGAAGAAGTCAGTGCTGGAATATGAGTCCCTAATCTTGGTTATTTTTTCTGAGAAAAAAGTCACAAAATGGTTAGCAAGACATTCCTAGGACTCATGAAAAGGGAGTAGACTTTCGGGATTTGAATGTAATGCAGGATGTAGGACCTGCCACAATTTCTTTAAATCCTGAGCATTTCACTGACAAGATTTCTGTAGTAATTGGATTTATCCTTGTTTACTAATGAATTGCAATGGGCAATCTGGTTACGCAGTCTAGCTCGATTTTGTGGTGATTTATCTTTGTGCCATATGCATTTGAACTGGCGCCTGACAGCCTTTGCCAGCAGATTAAAATCTGAGAGCCATTTAGCAAGACCTTTGATGAAAGTGCAAGACACCTTAGGAGCGTGTTTGTCAAGCAAATCATTTAGGTAATTTGTACATTGCTCATAGAGAACACTAGCAGTATTACCAGGGCATTTATCTAAGGAACAATAGGCCAGATCACTCTTCAAACTGTCCATTTTTATCTTGTGATGCCTCCGAAAGGTAACATTTTTAACCCCAGCCCATAATGGCTGGGGTTATAGTCGTCCCCTGCGCCATCCGGGCGGCGCTGCCTGCATAACGCTTGTGGGTGTTCCACAGCCTAAACCCCTGCATGGATTTTCACCAAATTTTCTGGGGATGTTCACCCCAAGAGGATCTAGAGCTGATTAGGTTTTGAGGGGTGGCCAGTAACAACTGTTGCCATGGCAACTCTTTTAAGATTTTCAGGTCTTAAACTTTGTAGGTGTTCCACAGCCTAAACCCATGTATGGATTTTCACCAAAATTTCAGGATATGTTTACCCCAAGAGGATCTATAGCTGATTAGGTTTTGGGGGGTATCCAGAGGCAACTGTTGCCATGGCAACTGATTATCTGATTAGGTTGTGGTGGGTATCCGGGTACCACTGTTGCCATGGTAACACTTTTAAGATTTTCGGGTCTTAAAATTTGTGGGTGTTCCACAGACTAAGCCCCTGCACAGATTTTTACCAAATTTTCAGGATATGTTTACCCCAAGTGGATCTAGAGCTGATTAGGTTTTGGAGGGTTTCCAGTGATATCTGTTGCCATGGCAACACTTTTAAGATTTTCAGGTCTTAAACCTTGTAGGTGTTCCACAGCCTAAACCCATGCATGGATTTTCACCTAATTTTTAGCATATGTTTACCCCAAGAGGATCTACAGCTGATTAGGTTGTGGTGGGTATCCGGTAACAACTGTTGCCATGGCAACACTTTTAAGATTTTCAGTTCTTAAACCTTGTAGGTGTTCCACAGCCTAAACCCATGCATGGATTTTCACCAAATTTTCAGGATATGTTTACCCCAAGAGGATCTATAGCTGATTAGGTTGTGGGGGTATCCAGTGGCAACTGTTGCCATGGCAACACTTTTAAAATTTTCGGGTCTTAAAGTTTGTTCTACAATCTTTAATGTTTTCTGTAACCTAAAATATTGCAGCTAGCTTCATGAGATTTGCACAAAATGCAAATGGATAGGAAAGCTTGCCTAAGAGTAATTGTGTCCTTGTTTTTGAAACAAAATTGCCGCCATATCAATCTTTAATGGCAAATATGAAGGTCATCATATCAAAAAGGCTTTATATCTCCCTTATAATTGTTTCTTTGGCTTCAAAATATGAAAAGTACTTGTAAGAAATCATAGTCTGTGAATCTTTTGTGGAACATCTTGTGGGTGCTCTATACTTCTTACAACAGAAGTTGTTCCAAAGATTTTCCCAAATCTCAATGTTGTTGGCCATTTAGCTGTACCTGCGGGCTGGGGTTCTTGCCGAGGCTGGCTATTTTTTGACCTGGGTACAGAAGGGTTGGTAAAATCAAGCTGACCCAGTAATAGGACATGGTCTGAGATGAATTCACTGACCCGAACATTTGAAACAACACTGGAATCATCAGGAGGGAGGGTGAGGTTAAGAATGTGTCCATGTAGGTGGGTTGGTTTATGAACATGTTGATTAATATTGCATGTCTCAAGACAATTTAAAAACTTTTCACTATCGTTGGAGGTTGTATCAACATGTATATTGCAGAATGCATCAGAGCATAAACTAGGTGGCAAATAAACACAAGCTATCACAAAAGCCAGTGAACCAATGGTAATTGCAACATTTTCAAAGGATTATCGGAAGGACTATCAACTATTTTAAACAGAATGTTATGATTTACAAAAAAAAAAGCAAGTGTCCCCACCAAGACATGAACACGAGGTCTGTGACACAATTTATACCCAGGTGGTGTTTTTGAGCGAAGCAAACTGTTGGTGTCAGTGGGTCGTATGTGTGTTTCTGTAATCACAAGTAGGTCCAATGACCCAGAAGACAGTGTCGGCAATAGTATAATTGTGAATCACACAAAAATACCCAATGAGTGCCTGTGAAGTGAGAGATGACTTGTCTGGGGATATGTTGGCATCAAGTCAGCACAATTTAGCTTTTACCCCACAGCCTTTAAGGGCTGTGCGGGTATTGTTTTCACCCATGGCATCTGGATGGGTGGGCTTGCGTGCAGCGGGAAAGATATCTGTATCTCAGAAACCATAAGGTGTAGGAAGTTGAAACTTCATAGGAACATTGGTTGGGGTGTAGGTGTGCAATGTGGTGGTGTGACCTTGATTTGACCTTTAACCTTGCTGTAGTGACCTTAACCTTTAAAATCTTGTCCGGGCTATATCTCAGAAACGATAAGGTGTACAAAGTTGATAGTTGGTAGGGATATTGGTTAGGGGGTCGTAGGTGTGCAATGTCATGGTGTGACCTTGATTTGACCTTTGGCCTTGCTGTAGTGACCTTGACCTTTAAAATCCTTTCCGAGCTATATTTCGGAAACCATAAGGTGCAGGAAGTTGATACTTGGTAGGGACAATGGTGAGGGGGTGTAGGTGTGCCACATTATGGTGTGACCTTGATTTGATCTTGCTGTAGTGACCTTGACCATTAAAATCTTGTCTAGACTATATCTCGGAATCTGTAAGGCGTAAAAGATTGATATTTGGTGTGGACATTAGTCAGGGGTTTGGGTATGCAATGTCATGGTTTGTCCTTGATTTGACGTTTGACCTTTGCCATAGTGACTTGAACTTAAAAATCTTGTCCGGGCTATATCTTGGAAACCGTAAGGTGTTGGAAGTTGATATTTGACAGGGAATTTGGATAGAGGCCATTAGAGGGTGTAGGTGAGCAACGACCTTATTGTAGTGGCCTTGACCTTTAAAATTTTATCTGGGCCATATTTCAGAAACTGTAAGGTATAGAAAGTTGATTCTTGGATGGTTCGTTGGTTGGGGAGTGCAGGTATGCTAAGTCATCTGGTGATCTTTAACCTTGGCTCTGCCAAAGTGGGTTCGCATGCCACAATTGTGACATATCTCTCTTATGATATATGGATTGATAATACTAATTATTATATGTACGTTTACTTAATTGTGCTATTTGTATCGGTAGCTATACTTCAATTTATAAATTTTTCAACTTCCTTACAGACATTTTCTCTCTTAAACATTATTTGGATGTTTACAAAACTGACATTTTATTGCGTTAATACATCCTATCCAATGGACAATTGCTTTACTGGTCGGCGCGACCGGTCCCGCCAAACGCCAGAAAAAGACGTCCTGTATATAATACCGGCAGGACCGGTCAGTAGTGTGCATTCGCTAGGTGGCGCATCATACTTGCTTCCTGTCCAGACAGAGTGACGTCAGTTCATCTTTTTCGTTTGGCGCGTGTAGTGTGCAGACGCGTTTTGAAGTTTGAAGGAAACGCGGTTTATTCTACAAATTTAAAGCTTATTTTCATCTGAAAAAATATATATTGTGTTTCATACATATCAGGGCCTCTCCAGGACTTAAGCGAGGCATTATCCAGCATTTTATAGCCAGTTTTGAAATTCTGTGTACTTGTCGTCGAGACGAAGTCGTGGGTGAGAGGTCATGTGTCGTCCCTGCAGCATTCCTTCTGTTGTTTAGAACGTGTAGTTTCCACGATTCACCCTCCTTTATTTCTACCTGGTCGAGTAACACTGAGTGTATGTCGACGAGAAGATATTTGAAGGAAAGAAGAATGCATCGTCTGACGTCATCACTTTCAGCTTATGCTTGTCACGTGACACGGACCTGGTCACGTGATACGCATTCAACATGGAGGAATCGTGTTTTCAACAGAAGTTTTAGAAGAAAAGACGAGTAATTATTGCTTTACACCCACTTTTTAACTGGCAAGAAGAGATCCAGCAACTCGTCTGTTGGCCTGAAGAAGTTAGATGACAAATGGTCATTGAACTCTGCGAATTTTTGCCGGTGCCGGTCATGTGACTTCATAGATCTCAACACAACTACCGGCAAGCAAATCCCCAGGCGTGACTGGTTCAGCTGACAAGAGGTGATGAGTTTTACCGGTACCAGTTCTGGTCAGACTACCGGTGGGGAGCACTAGTGATGAGTTTTACCGGTTCCAGTCTGTACAGACTACCGGTGGGTGCTGTTCCTGTGAAGAAACCCCTTCAGTGGTTGCCGGTGATCAGCCCTAGCTGTTGATCCTGGAACCTTCACCAGAGGCCTTTCCACTGGTGGGACTGTTGGGGTACCTGTTCCAGTCATGTTCCTGTGAAGCTGTCAAGAAACCCCCCTTCAGTGATTCCAGTGATCAGCCCTGTGTTGATACTGGAACCTTCACCAGAGGCCTTTCCACTGGTGGGATTGTTGGGGGTACCGGTTCCGGTCTGTACAGACTACCGGTGGGTGCTGTTCCTGTGAAGAAACCCCTTCAGTGGTTGCCAGTGATCACCCCTTTTTGATCCTGGAACCTCCACCAGAGGCCTCCCCACTGGTGGGACTGTTGGGGTACCGGTTCCAGTCATGTTCCTGTGAAGCTGTCAAGGAACCCCCCTTCAGTGGTTACCAGTGATCAGCCCTGTTTTGATACTGGAACCTCCACCAGAGGCCTTTCCACTGGTGTGACTGTTGGGGGTACCGGTTCCAGTCTTGTTCAGACCACCGGTGCGGCTGCTCAGAGGGTTCACCTACCAGAAGTCGCGGTGACCATTGAGACCCTTATCTTCCCTGTGCAGAATTTTGGACCGGTGCCGGTCCTGTTCAGGCCACCGGTAGGGTCACTAGCCAGCCAGTGATGAGGGATACCGGCACCAGTTCTGTTCAGACTGCCGGTTGTGGTCACAGAAATCCAGCAAGGGCTACCGGTTAAACAGGATTACCGGTTACACAGAGTTGATGGTGACATACAGCAGGGCTACTGGTTCAGAGAATTACCGGCTCCTGAGTGTTGCCGGTTCCGGAGTGTTGCCGGTTACAGAGGAATCTGTACCCATCCTTAAGGGCAAGAAACCAGCTTCAAATCCAGTCCTGACAACAGGTTTGTCGGTTACAGAGAATTGCCGGTTCCGGAGTGTTGCTGGTTCCGGAACCGTAGTGCTGCTGGTTACAAGAAATCTACTGTTCCCATCCTTACTGGCAAGGAACCAGCTTCAAATTCAGTGCTGACAACAGGTTCAACAGTTAGCCTTCTCTCAGAGCCTACCGGTTTGACCGGTTACAGAGCTTGTTTGATTGCAGAGAAAAGTTGCTGAACCACCACTGTGGACAGGAAGAAGGCAACTTCATATGAGCCTATCCTTGCTAAGAAGTAGTTCAACCAGTTCTGCCAACTCCGGTGAGTTTATGCGGAACTGTGGAGCCACCAGGAACCGGTTACAGAGCATTGCCTCACGTATAACCGTTTAAGGCCTGGTACTGGGCAGGTCTCCAGGACTGACTGACAGACCGGCAGAAGTTCCTTAAAGGCCCAAACAGCTGTTTAGGCCAACCAGTAGCAGCCTAAGGAACTGGTTACAGAGGAATTGTTTGACCAGTCACTGGTCCTGGTGAAATGCCTGTCAAGCTACCTGACCAGTCAGCCAGCCTACCCTTTCGGGTCCCAGCTGGTCAGACAGTGGCTGGAGATTGAGGGAGGGTTACACTCTCCCCTTCCGGTTCAGACCCCACTTGACGAGGTCACCGACTGTAATAAGCAACTACCACAATCCAACCAAACAGTCCTTCCCTTTAGAGGCACTGTATCAGCTGATAAACAAGAATGCAGTCGAACCGGTGGAAATCAAAACTCACTGGGGTTTTACAACCGGCTATTTTTGGTACCCAAACCCAACAACCGGTGGAGACCGATCCTAGACCTGAGCACCTTGAACACCTTTTTAAACACAGGGACGTTCAAGATGGAAACCCCAGAGACCATAAGAACCTCCCTCCAAGCAGGGGAGTGGGTCACATCCATAGATTTCAAAGACGCATACTTCCACATACCAATTCACAGTCAGTCCAGGAAGTACATGCGCTTTCACCTCCAGGGTCGTTCCTACCAGTTCAAAGCCCTTCCCTTTGGCCTGTCCACAGCTCCCATGGAGTTCACAGTGGTGGCCAAAGAGGTCAAACTCATGGCTTTTCAGAAGGGTATAAGGATCCACCAGTTCCTAGACGACTGGCTGGTGAGAGCCTCTACCCACCACACCTGTCTCCAGCATACTCAAACCCTAGTCACACTTTGTCAGGAATTAGGGTGGCTGGTGAACAAGGAAAAGTCAGAGCTGGTTCCCAAACAGGTCTTCAACTTCGTAGGTTACCAGTTCGACCTGAAAGAGGGCAAGGTCAGACCTACAGAAGAACGTTGGCAGGCCTTGACACACAAGATCAGATCAATACTGTCGGATCCGCTTTGCCCGGTCCGACAATTCATGTCCCTCATAGGTCTACTCACAGCAACAGAAAAGCAAGTCCACTTAGCGCGATTACACATGAGACTCATACAGTGGCACTTGAAAAACAACTGGAGGGTCCGAGAGTCACTGGAAAAGGTGATCCCGGTCCCCAAATCCCTCCACCCCCATCTAAGGTGGTGACTGGAGGAAAGCAATGTGCTTCTAGGTCAACCAATACACCCTCTAAAACATGCTCTGCAAATCTTTACAGATGCATCAAAAGAAGGTTGGGGTGCTCACTTAGACGAGCACACTGCAAGGGGACAGTGGTCCCAACCAGAGAGCAAGTTACACATAAACCACTTGGAGCTGAAAGCAGTATTTCTAGCTCTAAAAGAGTTTCAAACCCTAGTCTTCAACAAGACAGTGTTGGTAGCTACAGACAACACACCAGTGGTTGCCTATATCAACAAAGAAGGGGGGGATGAAATCGGGCTCTCTGTGTGCCCTACTGTGGAGAATTCTGTCCTGGTGCACCAGGCAGCAAGTAACCCTCGGGGCACGTCACATCCCCGGCCGGCTGAACATGATAGCAGACAAGCTATCCAGACCTGGCCAGACCATTCAAACAGAGTGGTCACTTCATCCAGAAGTGTTCCAAGCTGTATGTTCAAGGTGGCATCGGCCACAAGTGGACCTGTTTGCCACCAGGTTCAACAACAAACTACCACAGTTTGTATCACCGGTACCAGACCCCCAGGCTTGGGCAGTGGGTGCACTCAGCCTCTCCTGGGAGGACCTGGACCCATACGCCTTCCCACCGGCAGCCATCTTGGGCAAAGTGGTGGAGAAGCTCCAGGACTACCCCTGCAACAGAATAATTCTGATTGCTCCAGGGTGGCCCAACATGCCCTGGTTTTGGGACCTGGTAGCAATGTCGAGCCAGATCCCACTGTGTCTGCCCAGCATACCCAAAATAGTGTCTCAGCCATTCAACCAGGTCCTTCACAGGAACCTGTCGAATCTGAACCTACATGCCTGGCTCCTAGAGCCTCAGCAATCAAGGCGCAAGGTTTCTCTGAGGCAGTGGCAGCATGAATTGAGGCTCCTCAAAGAAGATCAACTAGATCTGTCTATGAGGCAAAGTGGACCATTTTTACAAGTGGTGCCTCAGTAATCAGGTGGACTTCAGGGCACCACCTCTGAAAGCCATTGCTGACTTCCTCCTGCACTTGTTTCAGGAGAAGAAGTTGCAACCAGGCACTATTGATGGCTACAGATCCGCCATTGCTGACAAACTGGGCAATTCCACCATTAATGTCAGCAAAGATGAGAACCTCACTCGTCTCCTGGATAGTTTCCATAGAGACAGACCTAAGGGCAGGAGGGGCATCCCCTCCTGGAACCTTTCACTGGTTTTACATCAGCTCACAAAGGCTCCCTTTGAACCCCTGAAAGAGGCCTCCTTGAAACATCTAACTTTCAAGACTGTTTTCTTGCTGGCTTTGGGTTCAGGTAAACGCAGGAGTGAGATCGATGCTTGGTTACATAAGAACATCAGACACCAGTCAGACTGGTCTAAGGTGTCTTTGTACCCCTCACCCAGCTTCCTATCCAAGAACCAGCTGGCTAAGGAAGGTCCAGATAGTGTGGCACCAGTGGTCATCCCAGCCCTGGCACCATCTCTGGATAGGTCACTCAAGGGTGACAGGTCCAGTTAGAGCCCTGCGCTACTACTTGGACAGGACTGCAGGCCTCAGGCAGAATAAAGAGTTAGTCTTTGGCTCCTTCAAGAAGGGTTTTGATAAAGACATCTCACCTGCCACCATCTCCTCATGGATCAGACAGACTATGGTTCTGTGCTATGAGCTCTCTGACCAGGAGGCCCTCACCTTACATCAGGTTAAAGCCCATGATGTTAGGGCCTTTGCTGCCTCTAAGGCTTTCCAATCAGGGATTTCCTTAGATCAGATCTTGTCAGCCTGCCACTGGAAATCTCACAACACCTTCACCCAATTCTATTTGAAGGATGTTGCCTGGGCTGACTCGGAGCTTTTCCACCTGGGACCTGTAGTGGCTGCCCAGCAGGTGCACCACCAGGCCCAGAAGTGAGGGGATGTTGTATATATGTAAATATGTACATATTGTAAAAAAAAACAAAAAAAACTCTGACTTGCTTCCCTTGGGAAGTTTATGTCTTCTGGGACTGAACTCAGCCCCTCTCTCTCTATCTTTCCCTTCTCAAACCGACTCTGGAAGGAAAGAAAAAAGGGGGGGGCAGCGGCGGTAGACTCCCGGTTAACCGGTGAGTTGGTGGCCGACCTTGACCTGTCAGGGTTCTCTGACCCTAGGTCAAATGGGCCTGTACTATTTTGTTTTATGAGTTCACAGAAGTCCCTAGCTGCTTACCCGCCTACCAAGCGGTAGTTATTCAGCAATTGTCCATTGCATAGGATGTATTAACGCAATGAAATTGCAAATTTAATAAGTAAATTAAATTTTTATAAGTTAATACCCTATCCAATGGACAGGCAAGGCCCTCCCAACCGACCCCGCTACCAGCTTACTAGGGGTCTAAATCTGTTTAGACAACGAAAAAGATGAACTGACGTCACTCTGTCTGGACAGGAAGCAAGTATGATGCGCCACCTAGCAATGCACACTACTGACCCGTCCTGCCGGTATTATATACAGGACGTCTTTTTCTGGCGTTTGGCGGGACCGGTCGCGCCGACCGGTAAAGCAATTATCCATTGGATAGGGTATTAACTTATAAAAATTTAATTTACTTATTAAATTTGCAATTTGCTGTGAAAGTCTCCTGATTTTTGTACTATTTCACTTCATCTATATCTCATGGTTTCGAAAATATTTTCCCAGGCTGTGGGTATGTTCATCTGTAATGCTATTTTCTTGTACTTCCTTTTAACCTGATTTTATTCCAGAAAGCTCAAAGTATAGATCAGCAAAATGTGGCAAGTGCTTTGCTTAATCAAAATCTTCGTGCCAGTTAAATTTCAGATCAGTTGGGTCATAATTGACTGATTGAGAGGTGGTTCGTTAATGTTAATTAGTAAAAAATAAACATGCTAAAATTGACCCTTTTTGGAATCCAGATATGCCATAAAATCTGCCTGAGCCCCCATCAAGATCAAACTGGGGTTTAATTTCTTGTATTTTTCAGTGTATCTACACAACTATTACCTGTCCTGTTTATGTTGTGTTAGTCATTCAAGAAATATATCCGCTTAACTTGATGCAATGGAAAAAAGATTATTGTTCATAGAAAAACAAGGTCAAAAGGTGTTTTGGTCCCCTAGCACAAACGCAAAGCCATCAGAGACATGAGTAGTGCACTAGAATTTTAAAAAGTCTGGTGACAGAAAGAAATTCCAACTCAGACACATCCCACAGCTAGTCTAGAATTAAGATGGTCACCAATCCAAATACTAACGTAGCCCATTGCTACTTAACTTCAGTGAGCAGATAAATACTCATCATGCTCCGCCACAATTCATGAAAGTCTGGAGACAAAAAAAAATATAAGGGACAAAATTTATAAAGTAAGGATAGAACTGCATGAAAAAGGTTAAGAAATAAGACATTTATTATTGTATCCACCGGAGGCATCCGGTGGATACTTTGGTTTAGCGTTCACTACGCCGCCGCTGCGCATAGAGAGATTTTCAGCGTTAACGCTCTAAGAGGAAAACTGCATCAACTAGGTTCACCAAATTTGCAGGATATCTTCATTGGGGGGTAAGCTTCTCTGGGAAGGAAATTAGCCTCATTCTGAAAAACAAGATGGCCGCCACGGGCATTTCTTTGAAAATTATCTTCATTTTTCTACTGGCTGTTTCTCATAGGTAGAAGGTTGAATGTCTTCATAGGTGATATGTATAACAGATATATATGTCCTCTACAACCTTGCAGACATTTTACCTTGAAGCTCTTAATTCAAGGTCATCTACGGAGTGCCAAAGTAACCCACATAGTGGACTTTAAAATTGCTTATATCTCCCTTATTATTGGTCCTAGAGGTTTGCAATGTGAAACTAACCTATAGGAAATCATGTGCTGCGAATCTTTTGATGTGGTCAGATTTGCCCTTGGACCCCTCCTTCAAGGTCAGACGAGGATAGCCAAACTTAAAAGTGCTTATAACTCGCTTATTATTGGTCCTAAAGGTTTGGGATGGTAAACCAACTTATAGGAAATCATGGGCTGGGAATCTTCTGGTGTGGTCGGATTTGACCTTGGACCCCTCCTTCAAGGTTATACGAGGATAGCCAAACTTAAATGTGCTTATAACTCGCTTATTATTGGTCGTAGAGGTTTGGGATTGTCAGGTAACTTATAGGAAATCATGGGCTGAGAATCTTTTGATGTGGTCGGATTTGACCTTGGACCCCTCCTTCAAGGTTATACGAGGATAGCCAAACTTAAAAGTGCTTATAACTCACTTATTATTGGTCCAAGAGGTTTGGGATGGTCAAGCAACTTATAGGAAATCATGGGCTGAGAATCTTTTGATGTGGTCAGATTTGACCTTGGCCCCCTCCTTCAAGGTCATATGAGGATAGCCAAACTTAAAAGTGCTTATAACTCACTTATTATTGGTCCTAGAGGTTTGCAATGTGAAACCAACCTATAGGAAATCATGGGCTGGGAATCTTCTGGTGTGGTCGGATTTGACCTTGGACCCCTCCTTCAAGGTCAAACGAGGATAGCCAAACTTAAAAAGTGCTGGTAACTCGCTTATTATTGGTCCTAGAGGTTTGGGATGGTAAACCAACCTATATGAAATCATGAACTGGGAATCTTCTGGTATGGTCCGATATGACCTTTAACCCCTCCTTCAAGGTCAAATGAGGATAGACAAACTTAAAAATGCTTATAACTCGCTTAATATTGGTCCTGGAGGTTTGGGATGGTAAACCAACCTATTGGAAATCATGGGCTGGGAATCTTCTGGTGTGATTGGATTTGACCTTGGGCCCCTCCTTCAAGGTCAAACGAGGATAGCCAAACTTAAAAGTGCTTATAACTCGCTTATTATTGGTCCTAGAGGTTTGGGATGGTAAACCAATCTGTATAAATCATGGACTGGGAATCTTCTGGTGTGGTCGGATTTGACCTTGAGCCCCTCCTTCAAGGTCTAACGAGGATAGCCAAAGTTAAAAGTGCTTATAACTCGCTTATTATTGGTTCAAGATGTGTGAGATGTGTAAACCAACCTATAGGCAATCATAAGCTGGGAATCTTCGTGTGTGGTCGGATTTGACCTTGGGCCCCTCCTTCAAGGTCAAACAAGAATAGCCAAACTTAAAAGTGCTTATAACTTGCTTATTATTGGACCAAGAGGTTTGCAATGTGAAACTACCTTATAGGAAATCATGGACTGGGAATCTTCTGATGTGGTCAGATTTGACCTTGAGCCCCTCCTTCAAGGTCAAACGAGGACAGCCAAACTTAAAAGTGCTTATAACTTGCTTATTATTGGACCAAGAGGTTTGCAATGTGAAACTACCTTGTAGGAAATCAAGGACTGGGAATCTTCTTATGTGGTCAGATTTGACCTTGAGCCCCTCCTTCAAGGTCAAACGAGGACAGCCAAACTTAAAAGGGTTTATAACTTGTTTATTATTATGTCCACCCACTGGGGGGTGGACATATTATTTTTGCTTTTTCCGGCGTCCCGCCGTCAGGCGTCCCACTTGGTTTCCAGACATTTTAGGCAACAGTTCTTATCCTATCTTTACCAAATTTGGCATGCAGGTTTATTGGGTTAATAGCTTGTATGGGATTGCTTTTGGTGATGACAGCTCTATAGCTAACTGAGTAATAGCTACTTTGCTACTTTTGAGTATCTCTTTGGTTTCCAGACATTTTAAGGAATGCTATTAAGCCTAGCTTTCTGAAATTTGGTATGGAGGTTCATTGGGTTAATAGCTTGTATGGGATTGCTTTTGGGGGTAATTGCTTCATAGATGAGTGAGTAATTAATTAAATAAATGAGTAATTGGCTATTTTGAATACTGAAAAGGGCAAATGTGCTCATATCTCCTAAACCGTGTGAGATAGAGCGATTTCGTCGAAATTTTCGACCCAAAGGGTATCTAAGGAATGTAATCTTTGCAGTTTTCAAAAAATTTTCCCCTTCCCAAAAATGGCGGCCATTTTGAATTTTCGAATATTTGCCAAAAATGGCAAAATACAAATTTGCTTCTATCTCCTTAACCGTGCGAGATAGAGCGATTTCGTCGAAAGTTTCAACCCACGGGGTATCTGAGCATCGTACTCTTGGCAATTTTTAAAAAATTTTCCCCTCCCCAAAATGGCGGCCATTTTGAATTTTCGAATTTTTCCCAAAAATGGCAAAACACGAATTTGCTTCTATCTCCTTAACCGTGTGAGATAGAGCGATTTCGTCACAATTTTTGACCCACAGGGTATCTGAGAATTGTACTCTTGGCAATTTTTAAAAAAATTTTCCCCTCCCCCAAAATGGCGGCCATTTTGAATTTTCGAATTTTTGCCAAAAATGGCAAAATACAAATTTGCTTCTATCTCCTTAACCGTACGAGATAGAGCGATTTTGTCGAAATTTTCGACCCATAGGGTATCTAAGGAATGTAATCTTTGCAATTTTCAAAAAAAATTTCCCTCCCCCAAAAATGGGGGATTTTGAATTTTAGAATTCTCATTAACCGTGTGACACAGAGCGATTTCGGGGGCCACGGTGGCAGAGTGGTAACACTCTCGCCTCCCACCTCTGTGGCCGGGGTTCGATCCCCGTCATGGCCTTAAGTGGGAAAGCTGGTAGTTGCTTGCCGTTGGTCGGCAGTTTACAGTACAGAACCCTAGTGAACTGTATGTACTGGTTTCCTCTGCCCTTCCAACTACCCATCATGATATGACCTGTACAGTGTTGAAGGTGACGTAAAACCCCAAATAAACAAATAAACAGCGATTTCGTCGAAATTTTCGACCCACAGGGTATCCGAGCAATGTACTCTTGGCAATTTCAAAAAAATTTCCCCTCCCCAAAAATGGCGGCCATTTTGAATTTTAGAATTTTTCCCAAAAATGGCAAAACACAAAATTGCTTCTATCTCCTTAACCGTGCGAGATAGAGCGATTTCGTCGAAATTTTCAACCCACAGGTTATCTCAGAAATGCACTCTCAGCAATTTTCAAAAAAATTTCCCCTCCCCAAAAATGGCGACAATTTTGAATTTTCGAATTTTTCCCAAAAATGGCAAAACACGAATTTGCTTCTATCTCCTTAAACGTGCAAGATAGAGCGATTTCGTCAAAATTATCAAGCAGCAGGGTATCTGACCAATGTACTCTTGGCAAGTTTCAAAAAATTTCCTCTTCCCACATATGGGAATGAATTTTTCCCAAAAATGGAAAAACACAAATTTGCCTTAACCATGCAAAATAGAGTTATTTCGGTGAAATTTTCAACCCATAGGGTATCTAAGAAATGTACTCTTGGCAATTTTCAAAAAAATTTCCTCTTCCCAAAAATGGCGGCCATTTTGAATTTTCAAATTTTTGCCAAAAATAGAAAAAGAGAAATTTGCTTCTATCTTCTTAACCGTGCAAGATAGAGTGATTTCGTCAACATTTTCAACCCAACCAATGCAAAAAGGCATGAAGCTGAAATAATTTACATGTACACTAATAAATATTTAAGCATCATTGATATATTTCACAAATGAAACAGGGTCTTGTAAGACTACTGTACAATTTTGGCAAAAGGTTCATGGGGTGGACATTACACATGATAATGTGTGTTCTTCTATGCTATCCTGTTTCTATTCATATGGCGCAGCTACTATCAACAGGGCATCCTATTTCTAGGTGATCCTAGAGGTTTGCAATATGAAACCAACTTGCAGGATATTGTGGGCTGCGAATCTTGTGATGTCAGATTTGACCTTTGGCCCCTCCTTCAAGGTCAAACGATGGTTCACTGGCTTTGGTGAGTTGTCTTTCCGGTGGATACAGATTTGCATCGGTTCTCCGATGAGTAGGTCTAGTTTTCTATGCAGGAAAAAAATTCAAATGATGATAAAGCACTACAAACTACAAATGCCAGCATTTTATTGTTAAAGGAAAGTGTCCTATGTAATATGCAACTAGAGCACCTGCAGACATGTCCCCTGGCCCAATTAATATTGCTAGGATATGAAGATACCCGTAAAGTGTGCAGAAAAGGAGATATACATGGCAGGGTGACAGAAGGACATATGCCCGGAAATGAAATGTGTTATTATTGGATGCAAGAAGGACATATGTAAGGCAAAAAGGCCAAAGGACATTTGTCCTTTTAGCTATAGCGGGTACTCATGCAGGTTTGCCAATGTTGCTTGTAAATTAATCCAGTGAAAGAGAGAGCATCGATTGGAGAGCAAGAGAGGGAAATTCAAAATCCACAGATGCTGTCAATTTCATCAAAGTCTGGAGACAAAATTTAAAAAAAGTGATTTGTAGAAAATCTTAAAAATTCTTATCAAATTTCATGAAGCGTTTCTTGCAGGTCGCTTGTTTGTATATAGGAGAAATTCACGTGGAAGGTGCTGCTGGCTGCCACATTTTCTGTTGCCTATACCTTGGCAACTACTTAGTGGATTCTCTTCAAAATTGGCACATGTATGCAGTAGCCCTGGGAAAATTTTCTAACTATGATGTCATGACATGTCGACCAATCAGAACAGAAACATGACCAAAAACATGTTTTTATGTCAGCTGGCTTGTCAGTGAGGTGACATTATGGCATCACTCTGCAGCATACGCGTCTGCATCCATGTGAACAACTTCTCTAACAAGGCCCAGAGACGTGCTGTTTTTTTTAAAAAAGATATATCAATTAAGGATGAAAACTTGTTCAATGCATGCAGATCTGTTCATTCATATATTCCCCAGAGCCATACAAGTGAGGTACCCCAACCCAAAGTGTGAAAATTTTAACACTTGATCACTACCCCCTTAAGGGCTGTAGCGGTATTGTTTTCACCCATGGTGCCCGAATGGGCTGGCGGGCGTCTGGTCGGCGGGAAAAAGTTTGTCCAGGCTGTATCTCAGAAACAGTAAGGTGTAGGATATTGATACTTGGTAGGGACATCAGTCAGGGGGTTTAGGTGTTTAATGTCATGGTATGACTTGATTGACCTTTGACCTTGCCGTAGTGACCTTGACCTATAAAATCTTGTTCGGGCTATGTCTCAGAAACCATAAGGTGTAGGAAGTTGATACTTGGTAGGGACATTGGTTGGGGGTAGTAGGTGTGAAGCATCGTGGTGTGACCTTGATTTGACATTTGACCTTGCTGTAGTAACCTTTATCTACAAAAGCTTGTCTATATCTCGCAAGCTGTAAGGTGTAGGAAATTGATATTTGTTATTGACATTGCTTACAGTTTATAGGTGTGAACCATCATGGTGTGATGTTGATTTGACCTTTGGTCTTGCTGTAGTAACCTTGACCTTTAAAATTTTGTCCGGGCAATATCTCTGAAACCTTAAAGTGTGGAAAGTTGATACTTGGCAGGGACATTCCTTAGTGGTTGTAGGTGTGAAACATCATGGTATGATTTTGATTTGACCTTTGACCTTATCACAGTGACCAGGAATTTAAACTCTTGTTCAGGCTATTTCTTGGATTCCGTAGAGTATTGAAGGTTGATACTTGGTAGGGACATTGGATAGGGGGTGTAGGTGTGCATCATGACCTTTAACTTTGGCCTTGTCAAAGTGTGTTCAGCTGCCATATTTGAGACATATTTCTCTTATGACAAAGATATATGGATTGCTGCAACTGATTGTTATTTGTACTTTACACAATTGTGCTATTTCCATTGACAGCTATTCTCCAATTAATAAATTTTACAGCTTCAGAATTTTTAGTTTACTGATTTATGCTGTCATCTTGCTATTGAATTATCTTATTTTAATATTTTATCTTTACATACATTTTCTACTTCAACATTATTTGGAGCTTTACATAACTGACACTGCTCTGAAAATATCCCAAACTTTGTCCTGTTTCACTACTTCTATATCTCGTGGTGTTGAAAACTATTTCCTCAGGCTGTGGGATATGGGCATCTCTGATTCTATTTTCTCATTGACTATTGGATCTATTTCTCCCCTATCTTGTACATATGTACTAGGCCTCAAGTATATTCTCTTATGTGAGTATCAGGCCTGGATCTTTCTTAATTATTATATCCCCAGATGAAAGTCGGGGATATATTGGATTCAGGTCCGTCGCGCCGCCGCCGCCGTAGAAATTTCCTTGTGGACGCGATAACTGAAAAACAAATTAATTTTTTTTTTCAAACTTGGTATACATGTTAAGGGTGCCCAAAGGAAGATCCCTATTTTAAGGTGACCTTAAACTCCCAGTAAAAAAGAACTTATGGCCACCTTAAGGTCAGAAATTGGACTTTTGGCCACTTAGAGCCCTGTAGGTCACAAACTATGATGCTCAGCTGGCTGAAATTTTACCTGACAACACATTAATATGTTCTTAGTACATGTGCCGAAAATCACAACTTTAAGTTGAGGAGAAAATTGTGTTTGAGGCCCATAAATACCCCCACTTAGGGATTTTTTGCTATACTTTTCACATATTTTGCCCTATAATTTGGAAGTGGTAATTCTGATGAGTCTCAAACTGCGCTAGGTATAACTTTGATATGTAATCCTTGTCTGTAGAAAATTTTAGGGCTGTAGGTTTAGCCAAAGGGATCGACTTAAGGTCTCAAAAGTGCCCACAGAGACCCAATTTATGCACTTTTTGCCACTTTCAAGCACTGTAGCTTTCAAACTATGTCTCTCATCTAAGTTAAATATCATCTGGGAATATATCTATGTGTTTTCTTATATGTGCCCCAACATTTAGGCCTTTAATAGACAGTTAACCTGTGTATCAGGACCATAAACACCCACCCGAGTGACCCTTATAAGACATTTTTCACATCTTTTTCCCTGTAACTTGGAAATGGTAAGTCTGAGAAGTTTCAAACTGTATTAGATATATATTCTGTGTGTAATCTTAGTATGTAACAGATTTTAAGTCTGAAGCTTTAATTTTGAAGGTCAAATTGAGGTCTCTAAAAGGCTCCCAAAGACCCAATATTTGGACTTTTTGCTACTTTTAAGCCCTGTGACTGTCAAACTATGTGACTGATAGAGCTCAAATCCTATCTGGGAAGATATTAGTATGTTATTTTTATATGTGCCAAAAATTAAGGCTTTAAGAAGACATTTAACCTGTGTATGAGGACCATAAATCCCCACCCGAGTGACCATTTTTAGACATTTTTCACATATTTTTCCCTGTAACTTGGAAATGGTAAGTCTAAGAAGTTTCAAACTGTATTAGATGCATATTCTATGTGTAATCTTAGTATGTGACAAATTTTAAGTCTGAGGCTTTAATTTGAAGGCCACATTTAGGTCTCTAGAAGGCCCCATAAAGACCCAGTATTTGGACTTTTTGCCAATTTTAAGGCCTGTGACTGTTAAACTATGTGACTGATAGAGCTGAAATCTCATCTGGGAATACATTATTATGTTCTTTTTACATGTGCCAAAAATCAAGGCTTCAAGTAGACATTTAACCTGTGTATGAGGACCTTAAACACCCACCTGAGTGACCCTTTTAAGACATTTTTCACATATTTTGCTCTGTAACTTGGAAATGGTAAGTCTGAGAAGTTTCAAACTTTATTAGATACATATTCTATGTGTAATCTTAGTATGTAACAAATTTTAAGTCTGAAGCTTTAATTTCAAAGCCACATCGAGATCTCTAAAAGGCCCACAGAGACCCAATATTTGGACTTTTTACCACCTTTAAGCCCTGTGACTGTTAAACTATGTGATTGATGGAGCTGAAATCCCATCTGGGAATGCATTATTATGTCCTTTTTACATATGCCGAAAATCAAGGTTTTTAGTAGACATTTAACCTGTGTATGAGGGCCATAGACACTCGCCCAAGTGCCTTTTTTGACATTTTTTCCGTATTTTGCCCTGTTATTTGGAAATGCTTAGTGTGACAAGTCTTAAACTGTATTATATATAATTTTTGTTTGTTATGTATGTCCCCCAAAAAGTTTCAGATCTGTAGTTTAATTGCTAAGGTCTCTTTAACAATTGTAAAATGCCCACAGAAACCCAATTTATGGACATTATGCCACTTTAAAGCCCAGTAACTGTCAAACTATGTGGGTTATAGAGCTGAAATCTTTGAATTTTTAAAAGGAAATGCCTGTCTATTTAAATTTTGAATATTAATAATGTTATGGCTATCTTAGTCTTTTAAGAACTTATTAAGCGGCCCGTCAGGGACGCTTATTTGTTTTCACTGAAGTTCGACTGATCACCGCCGCCGCCGCAGGATTATGGTCTCCCTTGAATAACTTCTTAGCCTTTCAAATTTTTCTTTCCTTCTTATCTTTCTTTAAAACTATAGGGGCGGGAAAAATTTTTGGGATACTTTGCGCAGACCTTAAGCTTTACTTAAGGTAACCTTAAGCATAAGTCCAAAACACCCCGTCATCGCGTTTCAGAAAAAACCACACACACCTGTGCTATAAAATTCATCAGGTACATTCTAGACCAAATTTCCAAGGTCGGAAAGGATTTTCTTATCAATCGGACCATAGATGCCTGAATGGCAGGCGTTTTATTTTCGTAAATTTTTTAAAAATGGGTACTTGGTCTGTATCTCAAAAACGGTTAGGATTTCGGCGTTTTGTTGGAATAACTTATTCAGCTACTTTTTGATAATCTTTCACATGCCGAAGTTTTAGCCCTGTATCTGCGATCTTAAGGTCACCTTAATGTCCAAAAAGGGGGTTTTAGCCCTCCAGTTCACTTAGTTTTTCACTTTTTTCAACCAAACTTGGCACATATATCAAGATTCGCCAAAGGAATATTCTGGCTTTATGGTGACCTTAAACTGAAAATGTTAATGGACATATGGCCTGCTTAAAGTCATCAAATTGGAATAAAATCCTCTGGCTCCTTTCTTTTTCCATTTTTTTATATTGAAATTATCACTGGTATTAAAGTAGATAAAAGTAATCTTATGGTCACCTTAAACTCTCAGTATGAATGGAGTTGTAGCCACCTTAAAGCGAAATAAGGGGGTTTTCAGCCTCCAAGTATCTTATTGTTCGACTGACCTCAGTTAACCTTTGCACACCTATAAAGGATAGCAAACCAAAGGGTTATCCTGACTTTAAGGTGACCTTAAACTGTTAATATAATTTTGGCCTCCCTAAAGTCATAACATTTGAATAAAGCCGTCTGGCTCTTATCTTTTTCCATATCTAACATATATTGATATTTAAGGGACATTATCATATTATAGTCACCTTAAAGTCACAATATGAATGAAGTTATGGTCACCTTACAGTGAAAAATGAAGTTTCAGCCTCCAGCTATCTTATTGTTCAACTGACCTGAGCTAAACTTTATGCACTTATAAAGGATGACAAAAGGGACATTCTCATTTTATGGTCACTTTAAAGTCGCAATATGGATGAAGTTATGGTCACCTTGCAGTGAAAATATGGAGTTTTTAATCTCCAGCTATCATATTGTTCAGCAGAGCTCAGTTAAATTTTGTACACTTTTAAAGATGACATTAGGGACATTCTTATTTTCTTTCCACCTTGAAGTTCCAATACAAGTACAGTCATGGCTATCTTGACTTGAAAATTGAGGATTTTCAGCCCCTAACTGATTGACTGTTCAGTAACATCAGTTTAACTTGACATTGATTATAGTAAAGTAAGATTTTGTATAACATTTCACTTAAAATTCCTGTACTTAAGAGGCTTTGGCCATGTTAACATGATAAATATATACTTCTTGCTCCCTCCTCATTTATTTTAACACTTTTTAAAACCACACCTGGCATATGTATACTTAAAAATATTTATGTTGTCTGGCAAACCTAATCTCTTAGTGTTTATGAAGTTATGACATCTTCAAAGAAAAAAATGAGCTATTTATGATGCACTGATGTGGTTATTAACATATTGCAACTGATCAATGTTCACATAATATAAATTCCCAATTTTAGGAAGATTAAAAAAACACATTCTTCTGAATCAATTCTTTTGGAATTGTGGGGATATAACTTTTCCTTTTTGGAAAAAAAAGGTTCAATTGATTCAACTTTTGTTTTGTAGAAGGAGTTGATGATCTAGCTACTTGCTCACATAGACTATGTAAATTGCTCAAATGTATACACCTGACTTCTTTCACAATATAAGATGCCTGAAACAAAAAACACTTTCTCATAAACAGTTTTTCTTGTACAGCATTTTATGTATCTCCAGCTGAGTGGTAATGAATGACTTGTCCCTTTCTTCTTTCTCCCCAACTCTTTTCTGTGATATCATGGAAAGTATTTCTATGCAGAAAGAACCCCTCCCCCCAACTCCCCTTTAGTGCACATAAAAAGCAAGTGGGAAAAAGAATGGCCTCAGTGGGGGATGGAGGGAGATGATAGATAGAGGTTGATGGAGGGAGATTATAGATAGAGATAATATATGTGTGTGTGAAGCGAAAGTGGAACAAAAAAAGTGGAATATTTATGCTGTTGTTTTGAATGTATATTGTTTTCTTTCTTCCATTTCACTTAGACTTCTACATTTAATTAATTTTAGCTCAAGTGGGAAATGAATTTTTGAAACTTTAATGCATTCAAATTCCTGCAGTCATGCACTAAATCACTTATAACTTGAAAAGTATTGTGTTCGCAATATTTTGTTAAAACATGTTATTAGGCTACTTTTTCCACAGCTACAACAAGTCCAGTAACTTGTTTGGTCTTAATTTCGTGCATTATTGAAGTGTGGAATGGATCATGATCTCCTACTCTTATTCCTAAGCCTAGATTTTTAATTTCACTCGCTAAATCATTCATAAATATTGCAATATATAAACTCATACTTTTCTTTCCCAATAAATCCAGTAACATTTTTCTAGAGCTATAGCTTGACTTGTTTGTAACTTGATTTTTCTTGTAAGCAATAACTCTGAAGCAAAATCATTAACTTTTGAACAAAAAGTCTAAGGCACTTTGGTTCACTGGATTTTATTAGTGGTTTTGTTAAGTTTTTAGTTGAAGCACAATCAGTAATTTTAAACAATAGTTCTTAAGCATCTTAGTTCACTGCATTCAATTAGTGTTTTATACTCAAGTCTGATACTAATGACAGTTTGAACAGAAATGTCTGTGGTCAATGTACCCTTTCACTCGAGACCTCTTCTCTGAGAACATTACCAAAGAATGTAGGACATACAGAATCTGGGAAAAAAATGCCTCCTGGACAAAATGCCTCACAGAAAAAATGCCTCCTGGAAAAAATCCCTCCTACAAAGAATGCCTCCTGGATATTTTGTGACTAGGAAAAAATGCCTCCTGAGAAAGTTATTTCAACTTGTAAACATGTTACATATGAAACCTATAACGTATAATATCAAAAACATGTTAATTTCAGATATGTACAGTCAAAACCAGAACGTACAATATCATGAAGTACAAATTACAAATATCTTCTTGAAAGGGTATCCCTTCAGCTGTACTCTGGACCAGTTTAAAAGCAGGATTTATGGCTGTGAGGTTTCTTGATGAAATAGTTGTGGCCTTTATGGTTTACAATATGCATTCTTATCAAATTACAACATAGGTTATCCCCTCTGTAAGGAGTTGATCGCAGTTAGATGCACTAGGAGGGGCAGAAATGTAATTACAAGAAAAACACGACACCTGTCATAATGGAAACCAGGGATGAGCAGCCAGCCAAAACAGTGAGAAGCACGTACCTCTGACAGCTAAGCAAAATGGGTAAAATACTGTGAGTTTTTGACAGGCATTGGCGACTATAAGATTCAAGTGGAAAAATGAAGATGCCTCTGAAGTTGTAATGTGAACCTGTAGTGTTATAATACTTGAAAGAACTTTTTTCTCAGGAGGTATTTTTCCTGGTCACAAAATATTCAGGAGGCATTCTTTCTAGGAGGTACATTTCCTAGGAGGCATATTTTCTAGGAGGCATTTTTTCCCGGAGGCATTTTTCCCACGCATCGGACATACGTTCTTTTGAGAAGTAAATTTCACACCTAAAATTTCTCTTCTGCCAAGCTGTGGTCATTCTTTCATTTGTTAAATATGGTAACATACACAATGCACTAAACTTTACATTTTCTATTCCTTGTGATGTATATCTTGATATCTTTTACGGCTCACTTCGCACTTTTTCATCAGGGCCGCTTCGTTTTTGTCAGCAAAAACCTTTTTCTAGTTTTTGTGTGTTATACCTCTGCTTGCTGAGTTTTTAACTTTTTAAAATGAAACTGGTTAAACATATCCAAGTAGACAAAATGGACACTTTAAGTGAGCTTTAAGTCCCAATATTAATGAAATTATATCCTTATGTAGTAAAACTAGGGGATTTTTAACCCTCAACTAGCCCAGTTTTATTCAACTTGCCTCAGTTAATTTTGACACAGCTCCTACAGTTATGAACTCATTTCAGTTGATAATCACATACTTAAAATTCTCAATTCTTTTTGTATTTGAGTACCCCTTTTATATAGATTGTTTGTTTACCATTTATGCTGTAGCACTCCATCTCTTTGTAGTCCCAACCCACATCCCCCACCCGGATTCCCCCCACCCACCTCTGGGACCTCCAGCTATATTGAGTGACACTAAATAAACAAAGGTATTTAATGATATCAGATGAGAAACAAAGAACTCAATGGGGTTGCAGATCTTGTGTAATAGTGAGAGAGGTGTGGAGAAGGGGAGAGGGGTGGGGGTGGGAGGTGATGGGCTTCATTACATATAACACAAAGGGGAGTCAGAACTGAGATTGTATCACATATTTAGGTTGCATATATATGGACCACATATATACGTATAGAGGAAATGAATAACTGAAAACAATTTGCAAATTCTAAAAATAATATAATAAAATAATAATATAAATAATTTTTTTTTAAATAATATTTTAGTTGTGAACAAATATAGAAACAGATATGCGCTTTTGGGATTATGAATTTTAGAATGGACATTGAATCATCAATCATTTAAATACTTTGAAGGAAGATTGAAAAGTATGATGAGTTGAGTTAAAAATAATATTTTATTTGTCAACAAATATAGAAACAGATATGCTCTTTTGGGATTATTATTTTAGAATGGACATTCAATCATCAATCATTTAAATACTTTGAAAATAGGTTTAGAGTTATCATTGCAGGAAGATTGAAAATATAATTTGAGTTATGTATTCGGCGTCTGGGGATACACCATCTTCCTTGGGAAGATATAAACAGAGTAGATTGATGTGCTGAAGTTCATATAATAATGGGTAATTATGTTTTAAAAAATTCCCGATCAAAACCTGTGGCGTGAGTGATGACCTGTCTGGGGATATGTTGGCGCCGAATTGGCCCAATCTAGTTTTTTATGAATTTTTATGTCAGCTGACTTGTTAGTCTGCTGACATTATGGCATCACTCTGGCGGACAACTTCTCCAAAAGTACAAGGGCCAGAGACATGCTGTTACTTTTAAAAGATACCTTATCTATCGAGGATGATAAATCATAAAATTCATGCAGATCTGTCTGTTCGTCTGTTTGCTAGAGCCATCAGAGGAGAGGTACCCCCACCCAAAATGTGGGTTTTCCTTATAACTCTGTGACCGTTTGGTGGATTCTTTTCAAATTTGGCAGGTGTATGCAGTGGCCCTGGGCAATTTTTTATGTCGTCTGCGGCGTGGGCATCCGCGTGAACAACTTCTCCTCCAAAACTACAAGGCCTAGAGACATGCTGTTTTTTTTTTAAAGATACCTTATCTATTGAGGATGAAAAATTGTTCAAGGCATGCAAATCTGTCTGTTCGTCTGTTTGCTAGAGACATTATAAGGGAGGTACCCCCACCAAAAGTGTGAAAATTTCAACACTTTATCGCAATTTTCTCAGTGACCATTGCAGGGATTTCTCTCATATCTTGCATATATGTACTAGGCCAGAAGTAGATTCTCTTGTGTGAGCGTGAGACCTGGATCTGTCTTATTTTTTTAATAAATTTTTTTAAAAATTTTTAATGCATTAAAATTCATGAAATCATGCACTAAATCACTTATAACTTGAAAAGTGTTGCATTTAGAGCATTTTGTTAAAATATGTTATTCAGCTACTTTTTTCAGAGCTACAACATGGTGAGAACTTGGGTGTCTGTCTCAATAGCTAAGTGAATAATAGCTACTTTTGGGCTTTTCAGTAACTTCCATCATGAGTAAAATCACTTGTAACTTAAAAACTATTGCATTTAGAGAATTTCGTATAAATATGTTATTCAGCTACTTTTGGGTCAGCTATAACATAGTAAAATTTTTGAGACCTGTAACTCATGGCATAGCTGAGTAATAGCTACTTTTAGGTTATCACTGTTGAGTAAATCACTTATAACTTGAAAACTATTGCATTTAGAGTATTTTGTTTCAATATGTTATTAATCTATTTTGGGGGTTAGCTATAACATAGTGAAGTTCCAGACCTGTGGCTCATTGCATAGCTGAGTAATAGCTACTTTGAAGTTCTCACTGTTGAGTAAATCAGTTGTAATTGGAAAACTATTGCATTTACAGAAATTTGTGTAAATATGTTATTCAGCTACTTTTGGGTCAGCTATAACATAGTGAAATTACAGACCTGTAGCTCATGGCACAACTGAGCAATAGCTATTTTCAGGTACTGACTGTTGAGTAAATCAGTTGTAACTTGAAAAATATTGCATTTGGAGTATTTTGTTAAGGGGCTATCAACGTAACGCCTTACTTTTACGGCTGACAAACGTGGTTTATAACACGGAGATAATTTTTTCAGGGATGTGTATTTCTAAGGCTTAAAGTCACAAATTATTGAGGAGAATATATATGTTTGCCGCGTGATATGTTGAATAATTGAAATGAGGTTATGGAATAAAATGTTTTTGTTGTTTTAAAGTTATATGTATACACATATAAACTGTAAATAACAAAGATAAATGTGAAAATTTCAACACTTTATCGCAATTTTCTCAGTGACCATTGCAGGGATTTCTCTCATATCTTGCATATATGTACTAGGCCAGAGGTAGATTCTCTTGTGTGAGCGTGAGACCTGGATCTGTCTTATTTTTTTAATAAATTTTTTTAATAATTTTTAATGCATTAAAATTCATGAAATCATGCACTAAATCACTTATAACTTGAAAAGTGTTGCATTTAGAGCATTTTGTTAAAATATGTTATTCAGCTACTTTTTTCAGAGCTACAACATGGTGAGAACTTGGGTGTCTGTCTCAATAGCTAAGTGAGTAATAGCTACTTTTGGGCTTTTCAGTAACTTCCATCATGAGTAAAATCACTTGTAACTTAAAAACTATTGCATTTAGAGAATTTCGTATAAATATGTTATTCAGCTACTTTTGGGTCAGCTATAACATAGTAAAATTTTTGAGACCTGTAACTCATGGCATAGCTGAGTAATAGCTACTTTTAGGTTATCACTGTTGAGTAAATCACTTATAACTTGAAAACTATTGCATTTAGAGTATTTTGTTTCAATATGTTATTAATCTATTTTGGGGGTCAGCTATAACATAGTGAAGTTCCAGACCTGTGGCTCATTGCATAGCTGAGTAATAGCTACTTTGAAGTTCTCACTGTTGAGTAAATCAGTTGTAATTGGAAAACTATTGCATTTACAGAAATTTGTGTAAATATGTTATTCAGCTACTTTTGGGTCAGCTATAACATAGTGAAATTACAGACCTGTAGCTCATGGCACAACTGAGCAATAGCTATTTTCAGGTACTGACTGTTGAGTAAATCAGTTGTAACTTGAAAAATATTGCATTTGGAGTATTTTGTTAAGGGGCTATCAACGTAACGCCTTACTTTTACGGCTGACAAACGTGGTTTATAACACGGAGATAATTTTTTCAGGGATGTGTATTTCTAAGGCTTAAAGTCACAAATTATTGAGGAGAATATATATGTTTGCCGCGTGATATGTTGAATAATTGAAATGAGGTTATGGAATAAAATGTTTTTGTTGTTTTAAAGTTATATGTATACACATATAAACTGTAAATAACAAAGATAAATGTGAAAGAAATATGTTCTATTTCTGGACACCTAAATTAGAGCATATACCTCCTCTTGTGACACAATTAGCACACAAAAAGAAAAGAAACAACAGTTTTTTATACACTATTCCAAAGAAAAATGCCTCACACAAATTTTGGATGAATTAGATTTTTATTATATCCCCAGACGAAAGTCGGGGATATATTGGATTCAGGTCCGTCGCGCCGCCGCCGCCGCCGCCGCCGCCGCCGCCGCCGCCGCCGCCGCCGTAGAAATTTCCTTGTGGACGCGATAACTCAAAAACAAATTAATATTTTTTTTTCAAACTTGGTACACATGTTAAGGGTGCCCAAAGGAAGATCCCTATTTTAAGGTGACCTTAAACTCCCAGTAAAAAAGAACTTATGGCCACCTTAAGGTCAGAAATTGGACTTTTGGCCACTTAGAGCCTTGTAGGTCACAAACTATGATGCTCAGCTGGCTGAAATTTTACCTGACAACACATTAATATGTTCTTAGTACATGTGCCGAAAATCATGACTTTAAGTTGAGGAGAAAATTGTGTTTGAGGCCCATAAATACCCCCACTTAGGGATTTTTTGCTATACTTTTCATATATTTTGTCCTATAATTTGGAAGTGGTAATTCTGATGAGTCTCAAACTGCGCTAGGTATAACTTTGATATGTAATCCTTGTCTGTAGAAAATTTTAGGGCTGTAGGTTTACCCAAAGGGGTCGACTTAAGGTCTCAAAAGTGCCCACAGAGACCCAATTTATGCACTTTTTGCCACTTTCAAGCACTGTAGCTTTCAAACTATGTCTCTCATCTAAGTTAAATATAATCTGGGAATATATCTATGTGTTTTCTTATATGTGCCCCAACATTTAGGCCTTTAATAGACAGTTAACCTGTGTATCAGGACCATAAACACCCACCCGAGTGACCCTTATAAGACATTTTTCACATCTTTTTCCCTGTAACTTGGAAATGGTAAGTCTGACAAGTTTCAAACTGTATTAGATATATATTCTGTGTGTAATCTTAGTATGTAACAGATTTTAAGTCTGAAGCTTTAATTTTGAAGGTCAAATTGAGGTCTCTAAAAGGCTCCCAAAGACCCAATATTTGGACTTTTTGCTACTTTTAAGCCCTGTGACTGTCAAACTATGTGACTGATAGAGCTCAAATCCTATCTGGGAAGATATTAGTATGTTATTTTTATATGTGCCAAAAATTAAGGCTTTAAGAAGACATTTAACCTGTGTATGAGACCATAAATCCCCACCCGAGTGACCATTTTTAGACATTTTTCACATATTTTTCCCTGTAACTTGGAAATGGTAAGTCTAAGAAGTTTCAAACTGTATTAGATGTATATTCTATGTGTAATCTTAGTATGTGACAAATTTTAAGTCTGAAGCTTTAATTTAAAGGCCACATTTAGGTCTCTAGAAGGCCCCATAAAGACCCAGTATTTGGACTTTTTGCCAATTTTAAGGCCTGTGACTGTTAAACTATGTGACTGATAGAGCTGAAATCTCATCTGGGAATACATTATTATGTTCTTTTTACATGTGCCAAAAATCAAGGCTTCAAGTAGACATTTAACCTGTGTATGAGGACCTTAAACACCCACCTGAGTGACACTTTTAAGACATTTTTCACATATTTTGCTCTGTAACTTGGAAATGGTAAGTCTGAGAAGTTTCAAACTTTATTAGATACATATTCTATGTGTAATCTTAGTATGTAACAAATTTTAAGTCTGAAGCTTTAATTTGAAAGCCACATCGACTTTGGACTTTTTACCACCTTTAAGCCCTGTGACTGTTAAACTATGTGATTGATGGAGCTGAAATCCCATCTGGGAATACATTATTATGTCCTTTTTACATGTGCCGAAAATCAAGGTTTTTAGTAGACATTTAACCTGTGTATGAGGGCCATAGACACTCGCCCAAGTGCCTTTTTTGACATTTTTTCCGTATTTTGCCCTGTTATTTGGAAATGCTTAGTGTGACAAGTCTTAAACTGTATTATATATAATTTTTGTTTGTTATGTATGTCCCCCAAAAAGTTTCAGATCTGTAGTTTAATTGCTAAGGTCTCTTTAACAATTGTAAAATGCCCACAGAAACCCAATTTATGGACATTATGCCACTTTAAAGCCCAGTAACTGTCAAACTATGTGGGTTATAGAGCTGAAATCTTTGAATTTTTCAAAGGAAATGCCTGTCTATTTAAATTTTGATTATTAATAATGTTATGGCTATCTTAGTCTTTTAAGAACTTATTTTTGTGTGTTATACCTCTGCTTGCTGAGTTTTTAACTTTTTAAAATGAAACTGGTTAAACATATTCAAGTAGACAAAATGGACACTTTAAGTGAGCTTTAAGTCCCAATATTAATGAAATTATATCCTTATGTAGTAAAACTAGGGGATTTTTAACCCTCAACTAGCCCAGTTTTATTCAACTTGCCTCAGTTAATTTTGACACAGCTCCTACAGTTATGAACTCATTTCAGTTGATAATCACATACTTAAAATTCTCAATTCTTTTTGTATTTGAGTACCCCTTTTATATAGATTGTTTGTTTACCATTTATCCCCACCTCTGGGACCTCCAGCTATATTGAGTGACACTAAATAAACAAAGGTATTTAATGATATCAGATGAGAAACAAAGAACTCAATGGGGTTGCAGATCTTGTGTAATAGTGAGAGAGGTGTGGAGAAGGGGAGAGGGGTGGGGGTGGGAGGTAGTGGGCTTCATTACATATAACACAAAGGGGAGTCAGAACTGAGATTGTGTCACATATTTAGGTTGCATATATATGGACCACATATATAGGTATAGAGGAAATGAATAACTGAAAACAATTTGCAAATTCTAAAAATAATATAATAAAATAATAATATAAATAATTTTTTTTTAAATAATATTTTATTTGTGAACAAATATAGAAACAGATATGCGCTTTTGGGATTATGAATTTTAGAATGGACATTGAATCATCAATCATTTAAATACTTTGAAGGAAGATTGAAAAGTATGATGAGTTGAGTTAAAATAATATTTTATTTGTCAACAAATATAGAAACAGATATGCTCTTTTGGGATTATTATTTTAGAATGGACATTCAATCATCAATCATTTAAATACTTTGAAAATAGGTTTAGAGTTATCATTGCAGGAAGATTGAAAATATAATTTGAGTTATGTATTCGGTGTCTGGGGATACACCATCTTCCTTGGGAAGATATAAACAGAGTAGATTGATGTGCTGAAGTTCATATAATAATGGGTAATTATGTTTTAAAAAATTCCCGATCAAAACCTGTGGCGTGAGTGATGACCTGTCTGGGGATATGTTGGCGCCGAGTTGGCCCAATCTAGTTTAATTTGGGTATTTATTTGCAGAGATAAAAACCAAGAACCATAACATTTTATGTTTTCAATTTTTCATCACTTTCACATTACACTCATTTAAAATTTTAAGAAACTACTATTAAAAATTGTAAATCATTCAAATTAATCTGTATGCTTTTGGAGTTTTGTGTATGTACTTAGGTCTTTATTTAGAACTGCTTGGTGTTCACATCCTGTCACACTATATGGGCCCTCCCTCTTCTTTCTCAAACAACTTTTATAGCCTTTCACCAGTAACTAAGTTGTAGTTATACAAAATATTCTAATTTTAATTTGATATCCTATCTAAGTATATATGTCTCTAAATAAAAACAAAATTTCCTTACATGTATGTCTATATTTTAAAAGTAAATTACTCCATTTTCATTAAATATATGTACATATTATGTTCCATGAGTGAGAATTATATTTTATTTGGACAGATAATCTTTCAATGTAAGAAGTGCCTTCACTAATGTAAACAAAGCTTTGTAAATTATATTTTTACAAATGTTTTATCAGAATAGTATAACACTAAATAAATTATTATACTGAAAATTAAGGTGATACAAATATAGATTCACTGTGAATAAAAGATATGCTTCACTGTGAGTAAGCAGAAAGGCTATATATAGACACGCAGTGCATGTTTTAATAAAGTGGTTCATTTTCCAGTGCAGGAAAAAAACAGGGACACATACAGTATTAAACTTGTAAGATCTACAGAGACATTATTTATTTTTTCTGATGGGAAATTTGCAAATAAATAAGAAGTCAAGAGCAATGTTTACAAAACGTAGCTCTATATGCAGTGTTTTATACTGATCTTTTTCAACCACTGAAAGAAAATGACGTAAATATCTCTCGTAAACAATAGTCCATGCATAGCAACAGTGACTCTGTCTGCTGCACCGTCTGGCGGGCGTTACATAAACAAATTTTTTGTACTTACGTTGATAGCCCCTTAAAATATGTTGTTCACCTACTTTTGGGTCAGCTATAACATAGTGAAATTACAGACCTATAACTCATGGCATAGCTGAGCAATAGCTATTTTCAGGTACTGACTGTTTAGTAAATCAGTTGTAACTTGAAAAATATTGCATTTGGAGTATTTTGTTAAAATATGTTGTTCACCTACTTTTGGGTCAGCTATAACATAGTGAAATTACAGACCTATGACTCATGGCATAGCTGAGCAATAGCTATTTTCAGGTTCTCACTATTGAGTAAATCAGTTGTAACTTGAAAACTATTGCATTTACAGTATTTTGCTTAAATATGTTGTTCACCTACTTTTGGGTCAGCTATAACATAGTAAAAATGCAGACATGTAGCTCATTGCATAGCTGAGTAATAGCTACTTTGAGGTTATCACTATTGAGTAAATCAGTTGTAACTTGAAAACTATTGCATTTAGAGTATTTTGTTTAAATATGTTATTCACGTAATTTTTGGTCAGCTATAACATAGTGAAATTGCAGACCTGTATGTCATGGCATAGCTGAGCAATAGCTTCTTTCAGGTTCTCACTGTTGAGTAAATCATTGTATCCACTGGATAGCCGCAGTGTGTAGAGAGATTTCACCATTACCGCTCTAACGAAAAAAATATTATAGCTAGCCTTCTCAAGTTTGCAGGATATATTAATAACCATAAAATGTTGCCTGGGAATATTTTTGGCCTCATTTTGAAAAACAAGATGGCCGCCACAGGTGTTTCTTTGTCAGTCATGAAAAGTGCTTATATCTCCCTTATTATTGGTCCTAGAGGTTTGGGATGGTAAACCAACCGGTAGGAAATCATGGGCTGTGAATCTTTTGGTGTGGTCAGATTTGACCTTTGACCCCTCCTTCAAGGTCAAACAAGGATAGCCAAACTTAAAAGTGCTTATAACTCGCTTATTATTGGTCCTAGAGGTTTGGGATGGTAAACAGACATTTAGGAAATCATGGGCTGGGAATCTGTTGATGTGGTCCCATTTGACCTGGGACCCCTTCTTCAAGGTCAAACGAGGATACCCAAACTAAAAAGTGCTTATAACTCACTTATTATTGGTCCTAGAGGTTTGGAATGGAAAACCAACCTATAGAAAATCATGGGCTGGGAATCTTTTGGTGTGGCCGCATTTGACCTTGGACTCTGCCTTCAAGGTCAAATGAGGATAGCCAAACTTAAAAGTGCTTATAACTTGCTTATTAATGGTCCTAGAAGTTTGGGATGGTAAACCAACATATAGGAAATCATGGGCTGGGATTCTTTTGGTGTGGTCAGATTTGACCTTGGACTCCTTCTTCAAGGTCAAATGAGGATAGACAAACTTAAAATTGCTTATAACTCGCTTATTATTGGTCCTACAGGTTTGGGATGGTAAACCAACCTACAGGAAATCATGGACTGGGAATCTTTTGGTGTGGTCGGATTTGACCTTGGACCCCTCCTTCAAGGTCGAACAAGGATAGCGAAACTTAAAAGTGCCTATAACTCACTTATTATTGGTCCTAGAGGTTTGGGATGGTAAACCATCCTATAGGAAATCATGGGCTGGGAATCTTTTGGTGTGGTCGGATTTGACCTTGGACCCTGCCTTCAATGTCAATCGAGGATAGCCAAACTTAAAAGTGCTTATAACTCGCTTATTAATGGTCCTAGAAGTTTGGGATGGTAAACCAACATATAGGAAATCATGGGCTGGGATTCTTTTGGTGTGGTCAGATTTGACCTTTGGACCCCTCCTTCTAGGTCAAATGAGGACAGCCAAACTTAAAAGTGCTTATAACTCGCTTATTATTGGTCCTAGAGGTTTGGGATGGTAAACCAACCTATAGGAAATCATGGGCTGGGAATGTTTTTGTGTGGTTGGATTTGACCTTGGACCCCTTCTTCAAGGTCAAACGAGGATATTGCATTTGCAGTATTTCTTTAAATATGTTTTAACCTGCTTTTTACACTTAAACAGTTACCTTGTTACTTTCCTTCATAATACCATTTGCAGGGCACAACTTTTTTGTCCTTTTCTTCTGTCAGCTTCGGAATTTCTTTCGAACATGCTGTTCAATTACCATTTACTGTACTTCTGTACAGCACTTTCCCTGATAATTATGCTTTCCTCTCATCATCACCTTCACAAATCAAAAACACTCAGTCAGCTGACACAGTGCCCGTTCACGGGCACTCTCCTCTTGTTTGAATATGCTGCAGTGACATTACGACCAATCAGAGAGGTCACATGACCAAAAATGTCTTTTTTTCGATGGGTAAGCTTGTCTGGATGATAACTTGAAAGGGATTTTATGTATTCACCTGAAACTTGGCAAATACATTTATTCTATCAAGATCTGTAAATCATTAGATTTTGGCATTGATAAGTTAAGAAATGGCCGAGTAATTAATGATAAATTAATCATTATGGAGTTTTCCAAACAAGGAAAACACAAAAATGCCTGTATCGTGCGATAGACCGATTTCGACAAAATTTTTGACCACCAGGGTATCCATGCAGGTTAACACATTTCCCCCAAAATTTTCGTCTCGCCAAAAATGGCGGCCATTTTGAATTTTTAAAATTTTTCGCAAAAATTGCAAAACACAAAAATGCTTATATCTCAAAATCAGTGTTATTTTACTAGTTTGGGGTTAGCTATAACATAGTAAAATTGTAGACCAGTACCTCATTGCATAGCTGAGTGATAGCTACTTTGAGGTTCTCACTGATGAGTAAATCAGTTGGAACTTGAAAAGTACTCCATTTACAGTGTTTTGTTTTAATATGTTATTCATCTACTTTGGGGTCAGCTATAACATATTATAATTGGAGACATATAGCTCATTGTATGGCTGTGTAATAGCTACTTTAAGGTTCTCACTGTTGGGTAAATCAGTTGTAACGCACAGTTTGGAGACAGATTTGTGTCATGGTTTTGCTAGGAACTGGACTTCTACAGATACATTGGAGGAAGGTTACTCAAGTTCTACAAATATATGCCTACCTTTTGCTGCTACTATAGAAAAGATGGTTATTTTAGCAAAATCCTTGCATTACACCGCTACGGTGGTGAATGGAGGTAAAAAGTCTTAGGCATAGGACAAAAAGTATTTCCTATATATTTTATTTATGCATGTGTATTATATGAATGTGTACATATATGAACTTCAATTTACTTCTTTTTATAGATTTTTTGTACATTGAAAAACAGTGTTTGGGATTTACATGGTCCTTTAAATTTCAATATAAGTTATGGGGTTAACGTCATCACAAGTTGCTTCATTGCTTTTGTTTTGCCTGACGCATCAAAACCCAACTATTATGGTGTGAAATCTTTTGAAGTATATTAGATGTGGCTTCACAGCATTCTATCCTTTAAAATCAAAGAAAAACTTTGATGAAGTGAAATTGTATGAAGTATTTTTATTGCGTTTATACATCCTATCCAATGGACAATTGCTAATCCGGTCAGCGCTGACCGGCCCGCCAAACAACAGAAAAAGTCATCTTATATGAGTGCATAATGCCCTCACAAGCTGGCCGGTCCCAGTACTGTGCACTCCCCAGATGGCACCTCGTACTTCCTTCCTGTCCAGACAAGATGACGTCATAGCATCTTTTTCATTTGGCGCGTGTACTGTGCAGACATGTTTTTAACAATCTTCAGATATTTTAAGGAAAAGTGTGGATTATGACGGATTTTCAACGGATTTACCTTATTTGCAAATATTTGAATGTAGAAGTGTTATCTACATATCAAGCATGGATATACATTAAGAAATCTGCTGGAAACGCTCCCTAGTTGACTCAATTTAGTTTGATGATAGGGCAGTAATCGACAAAAAATAATGAATGCAGCCATTTTGCTAGTTTCCTCCCATTCAACAATTGTGTTGTTAGGGGCAGATCGACAATATTAAGAAAAATAATGGATATACTTCATACAAGGTATTTTTATCCGTGTTTTTTTATTTGAATGTACCTTCTGTAACCTTCTAGCTACAATCATGAAGAAACGTCAGTCTTTCTAGTATTTATAACTACAAATAGAAGGAATTCCCCAAGAGGTGCATTCTTCAGAGCGCACAGGTACTGACTTCTCTACTGTATAGCATCAGTCACACCAGTCTAGCTCGAGTATTTAGTGTTTTTCAACAGAAGCAAGAGATGCATTCTTCAGATTTCTTCAGAGCGCACTGGTACTGACTTCTCTGCTGTATAGCATCAGTCACACCAGCCTAGCTCAAGTATTTAGTGTTTTTTCATCAGAAGCAAGAGATGCTTTCTTCAGAGTGCACAGGTCCAGACATCTTTGCTGTAAAGCATTAGTTGACCGGCAAGCTCCAGTTCAGCCGACCTCATAATAGATATTCACATTCAGAACGCACTGGTACAGGCTTCTCTGCCTTAAAGCATCAACCGACCGGCCAACTAGAAAGAACGCGACCTCTGATGTCATCTCCACGAAGCTGGTCACGTGATTCACCGACCAGATCACAAAGCTGACCACGTGATTCACCGACCAGTAAAGTCGGAAGTGCATTCGTCAGAACTCACGTCTACTGTGATTCCAGTCCCTGCCTTACAGACCCGGCCTTGTTGTCGGTAGTGGGGTTTTGTAGACAGTTAGAATACTGTAAAGTTGCCGGTTAAGTATTGCACAAAGAACGCGACCACTGATGCATTTTCTTCCGACCAGCAAGCTGGTCATGTGACACGACGAACAACAATTGCTTCTAAAAATATAGCTCACAAGGGCTTTCCTAGCAACTGTCAAATCTACAAATAAGATGTGGGTTTTTAAAAGAAATACTTTAATTAATGGAGGAATCCTACAGTCAGCTGGATTCAACACAAAAGGTAGTTGTTAAATTGTTTCAACAGCTGGTTACAGAGCATACCGACCGGCTACACAGCCTTGTACAGTGTACGCCACCAACTGGTTACAGAGTGGTTGCCGGCTTCACAGCCTTTAATGTACAGTGCTTCAATTAGCTGGTTACAGAGTCTCCCTACCTAGTTCCATTCAGCCTGCAGAAGCTGAGTTTTCAACAAAATATAGTTGTTAAATTGCTTCAGCAACTGGTTACAGAGTGTACCGAACGGATACTGGCTACACAGGCTTGTACAGCTTACTCAACCAACCGGTTACAGAGCCTTCTGACATAATCCATTCACCTATGTATTGATCCTAGGCAGGCAGACAGCAAGCATCTACAAGATATGGCTTCAACCGACCGGTTACAGAGTCTACCGACCGGCCACACAGCCTGCACTGAATAGTTTGCTTCGCATTAGCCTATTACAGAGCCTTCCGGCCTATTACAAACCAGAACCAAGAATCAACCAACCCACAGGTCTTTGGGGTCCAGCTGGCTACTCTTCATCAGCAGCCTATTTACCGGCCTAAGACTGATGACAGGCCTAATAATGTGTAGTTCCTGACAGGAAGTTTTTTTCCTACACAGAAACTGCTTCAACCGGTTACAGAGTTCACCAACCGGTTACCGGCTATACAATTTTCACTCAGCAGTTTTGCTTCACACCAGCTGGTTACAGAAACTACCGACCTTTTATCATGTGCAGTTACTGTCTTGCCCCTTTTCAATACTGGTTACAGAGGACCGGAACTGACCAGCAGACCCACCTGGGGATCACCTAGTTAGTAGACCAGTAACTAAATTCAGTGGTCAGGCTAGCCTACCAGTTATACTGGTTACAGAGTATCACAGGCTACAAAGACTTAATGGCCAAAAATTACTGGTTCCAGAGAAAACAAATGGGTCTTTTGAACAGCAAGAGAAAAGGTGGTCCGCTCTCAAACAAGCTTTTATCGTGTCCGTTCAGGGGTCAGCCATCATACAAATGAAAATGTGTACATGCTCCACCTTACAGGCGGCTGGCCCGCGGCCAAGAGCCTATTTAATGTGAAGAGTTGTGCCAGCCCCACCGGACTGGACCACAGCAATAACAGAGAGACTGTTAACTTGGATCATTGTCACCAGACCGGACCAGTGTCCGGAGGGACAGAAAATGTTTGTCAGAATACCAAATGCCCCAAATGTGGCACACAATCTGCCTGTAGGGTCCAGACTAAACCCTTTTTGGGAACTTAAGAAGCCTTGGGGGCTGGACCCTAGGTAGTACAAATGTTGAAGGAGGGCTACACTCTCCCTTCCTAGTCAAGACCAAGAAGGTCACCAAAATTATCAACTGCTATGTACATCCTCACAGGACCTATATTGGTTATATATTGACATTATTGGCATTACATCAGCTTATGGACAAAGATGCAGTTGAGCCAGTTCAAAATCTCTGGGCTTCTCCAACCTTTCTTGGTTCCAAAACCACACAACCATTGGAGACCTATTCTAGATCTGAACAAACCAAACTTTTCAAAGACCATCAGGACCACCCTCCAATAAGGGGAGTGGGTTACCTCAATAGATTTCAAGGATGCCTACTTCCATATACCAACACAGGAACAGTTCAGGAAATATCTGAGATTTCATGTCAAGGGTTGGACATACCAGTTCAAAGCTCTGCCTGTCGGTCTGTCCACAGCACCCATGGAGTTCACTGTAGTAGCAAAGGAGTTGAAACTGATGGCCATACACAAGGGTATAAGAATCCACCAGCACCTAGACGACTAGTTGGTTAGAGCCAGATCCCACCAGGTTTGTCTCCAGCACACTCAAGATCTAGTGAAATATGCCAAGAACTAGGTTGGCTGGTGAATTTAGAAAAATCAGAACTGGAACCAAAATAGGTCTTTGACTTTGTAGGTTACCAGTTCAACTACAGGGCTGGTCGGGTCTGACCAACACCGGACTGTTGGCAGAACCTTCAGGACAAAATACTAGAAATACTGTCACTACCGACTTATCTGGTCCGGCAGTTCATGTCCCTGATAGGTTTACTACCTGCCGCAGAAAAACAAGTTCACCTAGGCCGACTTCATATGAGACCCAACAGTGGCATCTCAAAAACAACTGGAGGGTACCAGAGTCACTAGAAAAGGTGTTTCCACTACCAAGGTCCTTGCACCCACACTTACAATGGTGGCTGCAAGAGGACAATATCCTTACAGGCCAAACATTAGACCCAATAAATCATGCTCTACAAATCTTTACAGACACATCAACAGAGGGGTGGGTCTCTCACTTAAACGAATGCACTGCAAGAGGAGCCAGGTCCCTTCCAGAAAGAAAGCTGCATATCAATTACCTAGAACTCAAGGCAGTCTTTCTAGTTTTTAAATGAGTTCCAAGACCTCTACCTTCACAAGACAGTACTTGTAGTGACAGACAACACCACAGTGGTGTCATACATGAACAAGGAAGGAGGCATGAGGTCGGGCCCACTTTGTGCCTTACTGTGGAGAATCGTGACCTGGTGCACCAGAAATCAAGTAACTCTTAAACCCCGACACATTCCAGGCCGGCTGAATGTGGTAGCAGACAAGCTATCCAGGCTAGGCCAGACCATCCAAACAGAGTGGTCTCTGCTCAGGAGGTCTTCCAAACATTATGCAACAGGTGGCACCGGCCTCAAATAGACCTATTTGCCACGAGGTTCAACAACAAGTTGCCTTGTTTGTGTCACCGGTACCAGATCCCCTGGCCACTGCAGTGGATGCACTCAGTCTACCATGGGAGGATCTGGACGCATATGCCTTCCCACCAGCAGCCATCTTGGGCAAAGTGGTGGAGAAGTTGCAGGACTCCCCATGCAAGAGAATCATTCTTATTGCTCTAGGGTGGCCCAACATGCCTTGGTTTTGGAATCTAGTGGCCATGTCCAGTCAGATCCCACTGAGCCTGTCCTTTTTGCCCAACCTGTTAACACAGCCCTTCAGTCAGATCCCTCACAGAAATCTGGCAAACCTAAATCTCCATGCATGGCTCCTAGAGCCACATCAATCAAGAAGCAGGGCTTCTCTGAAGCAGTGGCAGCAAGAATTGAGGCTCCTTAAAGATGATCAACCAGATCAGTCCATGAGGCAAAGTGAACCATTTTTACAAGTGGTGCGTATCTAATCAGGTGGACCTTAGGGCACCCCCAGTAAAATCAGTTACTGACTTCTTATGTACCTATTGCAGGACAGGAAGTTACAGCCCAGCACCATTGATGGTTACAGGTCAGCCATTGCTGATAAACTGGGAAATTCACCCTTCAACATCAGCAAGGACGAAAATCTCACTCGTCTCCTGGATAGTTTCCACAGAGACAGACCCAAAGACAGGAGGGGCATACCCTCCTGGAACCTCTCACTGGTCTTGCTCCAACTAAGGTTCAAAATGAACCTATTAAAGAGGCCTCCTTGAAGCATTTGACCTTCAAGACAGTTTTTCTCTTGGCCGTGGGGTCAGGCAAGCATAGAAGTGAGATACATGCTTGGCAAAACAGAAATATTAGACACCAATCCAACTGGTCAAAGGTGTCCCTGTACCCATCACCCAGCTTTCTCTCCAAGAATCAGCTGGCCAAAGGGGGGCCAGACAGTGTTGGCCCCAGGGGTTATAACAGCCCTGGCCCCAACTCTGGATAGAGCCCTCAAGTCTGACAGGTCCCTGTGTCCAGTCCGAGCATTCCGCTACTATTTGGACAGGACCTCAGACCTCGGGTAGAATAAGGAGGTGGTTTTTGTCTCCTGTAAGAAAGGTTCCGACAAAGACATCTCACCTGCCACTGTCTCTTCTTGGATCAGGAAGACTGTGATCCTATGTTATGAGCTCTCTGACCAGGAGGCCCACACCTTACTTCAGGTTAAAGCCCATGATGTCAGGGCCTTTGCTGCTTCTAAGGTCTTCCAGTCGGGAGTCTCCTTAGATCCAATCTTGTCAGCCTGCCACTAAAGTCACATAATACCTTCACACAGTTCTATCTGAAGGTCGGTAGTGGCTGCTCAGCAGATCCACAAGCCCTTAGACTGAGGAGATTTGTATATATGTACATAGTGTTAAAAAGTTCTTCATGTACATAATAATAATAAAAATATTCAAGTGTAACAACCGACCATGGCCTTACAGGGTTTCCTGACCTTACGGTCAACCCAGACCTAGACCTATAGGTCTCCTGACGAAGCCAGCCTAGACCGTAGGTTAAAATTTGCTATTACTTGTGAGTTCACATACGTTCCTAGTAACTTACCCGCCGACCAAGCAGTAGTTATTCAACAATTGTCCATTGGATAGGATGTATTAACACAATAAAATTGCAAATTTAATAAGTAAATTAAATTTTTATACCCTATCCAATGGACACACAAGACCCTCCCACCAACCCTGCTATCAGCTTACTAGGGGTCTAATAGGTTTAGACAACAAAAAAGATGCTATGACGTCATCTTGTCTGGACAGGAAGAAAGTACAAGGCGCCATCTGGGGAGTGCACAGTACTGGGACCGGCCAGCTTGTGAGGCCATTATGCACTCATATAAGATGACTTTTTCTGTTGTTTGGCGGGCCGGTCTGCGTCGACCGGATTAGCAATTGTCCATTGGATAGGGTATTAATTTATAAAAATTTAATTTACTTATTAAATTTGCAAATTAGATGGCTTCACAACCTTCTCTCTTTCCAATCAAAGAAATACTATTATGAAGTGAAACCCTTTGAATTATAATATCTGTGGCTTCACTGCCTTTTAATCTTGTATCCTTTGCAATCAAAGAAAATCTATAATCTTTTGTATTATATTAGATATAGGTTCACTGTCTTTGAACTTTCTTTCCTTTTCAATTGAAGAACAGTTATTCTTTTTACAACACAGAAGCAAGAATGTATGAAAAGATTAATGTAATTGTAATTAATTCCATCTTTGATATGGGAACACTTGACAATGCAATTGGGATAAAAACTACAAGACACATTGTGTTCCTTTTCAAGTGTACTCTGGTAGGTTTGAGTAACAAATGATCATAATAAAGATTTCAAAAGCCTAAGCATAGATTAATGGTATGAAGCTGCTCAGGGGGGATTAAGTTGTTAAAATACAAAAAGGTGTCAGCAACAAATATACAAATAACAAATACTTCTTTGTTCTGTAAATGTGCAGTGACTTACATATGTTTTATACAACAATAAATGTAAAATAAAAAAAAAGTAATACTTTTTGTCCGGATATGCAATACTTTTTGTCCAGATACTTTTGTCCTACTCATTTTAAGGTCAATACTTTTTGTCCTACAATCACTTTTTTCATGGCCACAACATGGTCTATAACTTGGAGGTGTATCTCCATAGTTAAGTCAGTAATAACTATTTTCAGCTTTTCAGCACTTCTTTAATGAGTGGGTGGCTCATATCTTTAAAATTCTTGCAGCTTCGGAATTTCTTTCAAACATGCTGTTCAATTACTATTTACTGTACTTCTGTACAGCACTTTCCCTGATAATTATGCTTTCCTCTCATTATCACCTTCACAACTCAAAAACATTCAGTCAGCTGACACAGTGCCCATTCACGGGCACTCTACTCTTGTTTAGGTTAATGTTGATGTGATGTAAAACATTACTTTCTCTCTATTCAAAGTTTGCAATAATTTGGTGTAGTTGGTAGATCCAACATAAATCATTTTTATGTTGCCATATATTGTAGGTCTGAAACATTTTAAGGATTTTGTGTATTTCCCATTGAGAGAATGTGATGTATCGGGTTTAAATTTGGTGTAATTAACTACTTCCCCCAACAGGAATCAACATCTGATTTTTTGGGGTAGTTTGCAGGTAACCAGTCTGCATATTAGATTGATGTATGACAAATTAAAATTGACAGGGTAGCAGGACACTACCTAGGCCAGGTTGCTATCGAAATTGCTACTGTTTTGAAAAAAAGAACACCATGACCGTCATGGCATGGTCACCATCTCCAGACCCTAACTCGGACGTATCCACATTGATTTCAAACTTGACAGAGTGGTAGAGCAAGCTTGCTTTTTACAAACTCGAATTTGCAGCCGAACCCTGTCCCTGATATGGATTGTACTGCTATGACCCCACTTTTCTTGTTAAGAAAATAAAATATGCACTGTTTTTATTTGTAGACCACAAATACTTCTGCTGAGTGGATATCCAAGTGACAGGCCTGCTTTGGTAGATGTTGCTTCAAGTATCACAAAAAACATCAGCCTTTTAGTTTGTGGTCATATAATAGTGGTATGTCATTTAAGTGTGTCAACATTGTTTTTATTGCATTAATATCTCTTACACAATGGGTTCTTGACCTGTCTAAAATGAGGTGTTTTCCCTGATGAGGAGTGGTAGTGTCCTAACTACTCACTAGATGACCTCCTGTACTTGCTAGATGGTGACAGATCACATGACTTCATCATTTCATTTGCACAATGGAAATGCTTATGTTTTGAGAGAAACTTTTAATTTGTGTGAATTTTAATTTTTGTTCTTCATTTCAACATTTAGATTTTATATAATTGTACAATAACTGTTATGATATCTCCGGGACAGAGAAAGGCTTTGAATTGGCCACATTATGGTTTTAATGGGCACATTAGTTGTGCATATTATAAGGAAAAGTGTTTGTAATGATCTTTGTGTGCTTCGTTAAGAATGTAATATCTGTCTCAATTTACAAGCAGACCCAACAATCAGCCACCCCAGACTATAAACTGAGTAAGGAAAACAGGAAGCAAAAGAGAAATTGGTGGATTTGGCTCATGCGACAGTGTTGGGTTTGGTTGAGAAAAATGACAATGTTGATTTGGATATATCTCTGTTGTCACATGTTTCCCAACCTCAGTTGAAGTCAGTGTGATGTCACTCTCTTCCACCAGAAGCTGTTTCTTCTTCTCTATTCATTCAGCTCAAGGCTGCCCCTTCTCTTCCAGCCAGATCAGCTGAGGGACAAGATAGGGCACCCTGTAAGATAACTTATCCAAGTCATGATACGATTTCTCCAGTGGAGAATTTATATCAAGAAAATCCACTCATTCCCCTTCCAATCCGGAACCAGTTTTTGGACATTCCCAGGGATAAACTGTATGAACTGCTGAGATCATCAGATGAGCCGGATGATGATCACTTTTCCAGTCTGGAAGACAAAGATCAAGATTCCCAGGATAATATTTCATTGGAAAACCAATGTTATACATAGTTATGCAAGCCCTGACATTAAAATTACATGTGCATCTGTCCATGAGGTAAGGTATTAACTTATAAACATTTAGTTTACTTATTAAATTTTCCGATTCGACTATGTGGTTGCATAAAAGGCAGCCACTGAATTCTTTTCTGATGGTGTAAGTCAAATTAGACTTCTGATAACCATGTTTAAAACAAATCACAATTTCCTCCTACATCTTTCCCAGGAGGCAAGTCTCCAGTCCATTACCATAGATGGGTACAGGTCAGACATTGCAGACAAGATGGCTATTCCACTCTAAATATAGGTGTTGAATCTGAAGAGACTCTCGCACAACTTCACTGGGTATGGGCTGTGGAGATATCCCATTTGGGATCTTTCCTTGATTCAAAAACAGCTGGCAAAGCCTCCTTTAAAAGACCAGGAATATCTAAACATCTATCTTTTAGGGTGGTTTTTCATCCTTTCTAGCTGAAAATGCCAACTTGAAAGAAAGACTTGCTAAGTCAGAAGAATATTTTTACAAGAAAAATCGTCTGTTTTGAAGAAAGCATGAGTGAGAACTGTATACAGCTTATCTAGCACCACATAAGAACACATTTACAGCTTCAAGGAGATATGTTTAATATAGAAACACACATAGAAAAGGCCCAAAAGTTGCACACTGGCCAAGGCCAATTAAAGAGCAGTTTGCCTCCACAGGTCAGGATCAGGAGCTTTACAATCAAAGGTTTGTAAGAAGGAGTGACCATAATTGGCAACCCCCACAGCTAAATAAACCAAAAGCTTTTGTAACCAGAGATTTACCAAAAGACATTATGAACTCAAACATGGTTCATAGAATCAAAGATTTTAATGCATTAATACATCTTACCTAATGGACAATTAGCTATATTAACCGGCCTCACCAAACGTCAGAAAACGATGTCCTGTATCTCCAGCGGCAACACTGGCTAGGTTGTCATTATAGGCTTGGTGTTGTGCAGTACTTCCTTCCCGGCTAGAGAATGTCATGTCATAGCATCTTCTTTGTTTGGCACATGTGCATGAGGTGTAGGAAGTTGAAACTTGGTAGGGACATTGGTTAAGGGTGTAGGTGTGCAACATCATGGTGTGACCTTGATTTGACATTTGACCTTGCCATAGTGCACTTGACCTGTAAAATCTTGTCGGGGCTATATCTCAGAAACCTTAAGGTGTAGGAAGTTGGAACTTGATAGGGACATTGGTTGGGGGTTGTAAGTGTGCAACATTATGGTTTGACCTTGATGTGACCTTTGCCCTGGCCATAGTAACATTTAGTTTGAAAATCTTGTCTGGGCTATATCTTGGAAACTGTAAAGTGTAGGAAGTTGATACTTTGTAGGGACATCGGCTGGGGAGTGTAGCTGTGCAAAGTAATGGTGTGACCTTAATTTGACCTTGACCATTAATTCTAATTCTAGAGGGACTTTTACAGCACTTAATCTCTCCTTATAAAAGAGATCAAGCACCACAGGGAATGCCAGAGGATGATCAAAGCTAAGGTGGGTATGCCTTGGTTTACAAATAGGTTTTAAGCTGCTTTCTGAAAGAGGCTAGGGAGAGGGATGCACAAATCTCATCAGGAAGAGGAGGGCATCAGTGGGGGCATCAAAACCAAACTGTTTGACAGATTTATAAATAGAAGGATAGAACTTTGGAATGGTAAGGAAATTACCACCACGCTGACTGTGCCTGGTACAAAAAGAACTAATGTAGGAAGAGAGATATAGACCTAAGTACTTGGGAAAACCAGTGTGAAGAAACTTGTAGACAAGTGTGGCTGTTTTCAAGACTGAGTAATGTTCAAAAGGAAGCCAATGCAATTTCTTAAGCAAGGGAGTTATACTGGTGTATCTACAAGTATTTGATACAGTTCTAGCTGCACTATTTTTGATGTACTGTAATTTATGTGGATTCAACTTGGAGAGACTCCTTAAAAGTGATTTACAATGAGTTACAATAATCCAACCAACTATTAACAAACCGCCTGACATGTCTGAAATGACAGAGTTGTACAAAACAACTTCTGCAGACATTCTGAACACAGCTGTACAAGGAAAAATCAGAATCAAACCACCTTTCAATATTCTTGACTGACTCAGCAGTGCAGAGAGGGCTACCCAAGATGTCAATTTGGAAACAATATTTTTATTGCGTTAATACATCCTATTCCAATGGACAATTGCTTTACCGGTCAGCACGACCGGTCCCACCAAATGCCAGAAAAAGACGTCCTGTATATTCTACTGGCAGGACTGGTCACGGAGTGTGCATTCGCTAGGTGGCGCATCGTACTCCCTTCCTGTCTAGACATCATGATGTCATAGCATCTTTTTTGTTTGGCACGTGGAGTGTGCAGAAGTGTTTCACAGAGAGGAAATATTTTAAAAGTTTTACTATGAATTTTGAATTAAACAAACTTTATTTTATTTCAACCTTTATTTCCTGTATTCTACTCATATCATGTCTCCTGGACAGAAGAGAGGCACTTGCGGCCATGTTATGGCTTTGTTTGATAGCCACAAGAAATGCGCGAAATGCAGAGAGAAGCGGGTGGGAGACGACCCTAGTGTGAAGAAGTAGGATTGTCAGATTTTGCAAAGCGTTCACCCCTGCGCAAATCCAACAATTGTCCACCCTGACCTACAAGTCCACGAAATATTGTGAACAGAAGAAAGCTGTGACTGATTCCCCTACCAGTGCTACCCCCACTCTCGTGGACCCATCAGAGGTTACTCTTTTGCGACGGGTAGACAATGAGAGAGCTGCCTCTGTTGTATCTACTCCTGCTGGCAAGAAAAAGAAGAGAACTGATGATTCACCTAAGCCCAGCAAAAGAAATCCAGCAGCAAACCCAGGTCTGATGACCTCAAGAGCCTGGACGAGAAGTGCTCTGAGAGGTTTGCTAGACTGGCAGCAATGCTGCTCTCCAATCTTTTGCTGTGCCTGTGGAGCCTGTGAAGAAACCCTCTTCAGTGGTGACCAGTGATCAGCCCTTTTTGGATCCGGGTGCCTCTACCAGTGTGATGTCCTCTGGTTAGGTCACTGAGGGTACCAGTTCCAGTCTTGTTCAGACCACCGGTGAAACTGCTACTTTGTCTGCCACCAGTGCAGGTCCTGGAGTTCTGCTAACCGGTACCGGTAGAGATGCCATTCAACTAGAACAGTCCCTTACCAGTGAAAAGAGTGCTGATATCACCGGTGGATCTGAAAGTGAGGAAGATCTGGACAGTGAACCGTGCTCTCCTGTTGATGGCAATGCCCAGGGCGAGCTTCTAGATGACACAGCTGACCAGTACCTCTGAAGAAACGAATTATAGAGAGACTATCGGAGGAGTCGGGTCTTTCATGGGCGGGCACCAGATTCCTGACTTCGACAGTGCTTCATCTTCCTTAGATGACAACCCATTTGCCGGTTTCCGAGTCAAGCCCACTGGGAAGGTATCTGTGAAACTACCGGTAGATGAGTGGCTATGCAGGAAGTTCGAGAAATTAAATCACACTGTGTCTGAAGGTTACCCTTCCAGGAATACAGAGACTGGTGGTCTACTGAGAGACCAGTTTGTTAAAACTCCCAGGTCTTCCAGATGGTACAAGATGCATACAGATAAGAAGGACTCTGATAGATCTACTGTGTGTTCCTGGTCTCCGGAACCGGCAAAACCGAACAGTGCATTCAGCAGAGTTGCTAGACACAGTTTGCCTTCTGCCCCAGCCTCCCGTACTTTTAGCCAGGACACTTTAAGGCATTGGGAGTGTTCTTTCAGAGAACAGTCTGTTATGTGTAATCAGGCAGCAGGTCTATCCAGATGTCTGACCAAGGTGCAGGACTCTATGGTGCAGCATTTGAAGACACTGCGTATAGACCAAGGAAAGGGCAAGCCATCAGAAAGAATGCAGAAAGCTGTTGAAGAGATGGAGTACTTGGTGACTTTCAACTGGTCCATCTCCCAAGCCATGCAACGTACCATGCAGGATCTGTCTGAAGGCGTTTTTATCAGCATGGCCAACCTCACTCTGGTGCGTAGGGACAGCTACCTGGAGTATTTGCCTAGTGGGGTGAAGCAAGATACTCTCACTGCCTTGCGTACTGCACTGGTCCACTTGCAATCAGTGTTCCCAGACCAGTTGTTGGTTAAAGGTGAAGGTGAGATTTCCCATAGTGAGGAGAGGCATTCTTCTGGCAGTTCACACAGGAAGCCTGGTCATTTTCACCCATATGCTTCCTCAAATAAAAAGCCAGCTCACCAACTGGATTGGAAGTCCACTGTTTCTGCTTGGAAGCAGATCCGGGACCAGCAACAGGGAAAGAAAGGATGGGGCAAGGCCTCAACTATCCAACAGAAACCGGCTAAGGGTTCTAAGCATGTAAACTCTTGTGTTGTAAATGTTCATTCTGTTACCGGGTTACCACAAAAGAAAGGCGTAATTCCCAATTATTGTCAGAATTACACAGAAATAAAATATGTGAAAGATGTTTCCTGTGTAGGTCACTTGAGTTCTGTATTTCTTGTCACAAATCTCCCAACTGTTGATCTGCCTGTAGGGGCCAGATTTGGCAGCCCTGGGGGCAAGTCCCAAGGGTAGTAACAGTATTCAGAGAGGGCTACACCCTCCCCTTCCAGTTCAGACCCAATTTGGCCAGGTCACCAACTGTCATAAGCAATTATGTAAATCCCCACAAAAACCTCCACTTGAGGGAGGCTTTGCATCAGCTGGTGAACAAAAATGCAGTAGAACCGGTACCCAAACCCAACAACCGGTGGAGACCTATCTAGGACCTAAGCACCTTGAACACTTTCCTTAACACAGAGTTGTTCAAAATGGAGACACCAGAGACATTAAGAACCTCCCTACAGGCAGGGGAGTGGGTTACCGCCATAGATTTCAAAGACGCATACTTCCACATACCAATTCACAGTCAGTCCAGGAAGTACATGTGTTTTCACGTCCAGGGTCGGTCCTACCAGTTCAAAGCACTACCCTTTGGCTTGTCTACAGCACCCATGGAGTTCACAGTGGTGGCCAAAGAGGTCAAACTGATGGCTTTACAGAGAGGTATAAGGATCCACCAGTACCTAGACGACTGGTTGGTCAGTATCAGGTCCCACCATACCTCTCTCCAGCATACACAGACCTTGGTAGCTCTTTGTCTCAAGTCAGGTTGGTTGGTGAACAGGGAGAAATCTGAACTAGATCCAAAACAGGTTTTCAACATCATAGGTTACCAGTTCGACCTGAAAGAGGGCAAGGTCAGACCCACACCAGAGCGTTGGCAGGTCTTGACAAACAAGATCCAAGCAATACTGTCTGGTCCGGTGTGCCCAGTCCGGCAGTTCATGTCCCTCATAGGTCTACTCAAAGCAATGGAAAAACAAGTCCACCTGGGTCGGCCCCATATGAGGCCCATACAGTGGCACTTGAAAAACAACTGGAGGGTACCAGAGTCACTAGACAAGGTGATACCAGTCCCCAGGTCACTCCACCCTCACTTAAAATGGTGGCTGGAGGAAAGCAATGGGCTTCAAGGTCAACCATTACACCCACTAAAACATGCTCTGCAGATCTTTACAGACGCATCAAAAGAAGGGTGGGGCGCTCACTTAAACGAACGCACTGCAGGGGGAACCTGGTCCCTTCCAGAAAGCAAGTTACACAAAACCATCTGGAACTAAAGGCGGTCTTTCTGGCCTTAAAAGAGTTCCAAGACCTTTGTTCGAACAGCATAGTTCTGGTGGCCACAGACAACACTACAGTGGTTGCCTATATGAACAAAAAAGGGGGTATGAAGTCGGGCCCTCTGTGTGCCCTTCTGTGGAGAATCCTGACATGGTTTGACAGGAGAAAGGTAACTCTCAAAGCTCGACACATCCCAGGCCGGCTGAATGTGATAGCAGACAAAGTATCCACACTGGGCCAAACCATTCAAACAGAATGGTCCCTTCACCCAGAGGTCTTTCAAGCCATATGCTCCCTGGTGGCACCAGCCCCAAGTGGACCTGTTTGCCACCAGGTTCAACAACAAACTTCCACAGTTTGTGTCACCGGTTCCGAAATCCCAGGCATGGGCAGTGGATGCACTCAGTCTGTCCTGGGAAGATCTGGACCCATATGCCTTCCCACCAGCAGCCATCTTGGTCAAAGTGGTGGAGAAGTTGAAGGACTACCGATCCAACAGAATCATACTGATTGCTGCCGGGGTGGCCCAACATGCCCTGGTTTTGGAACCTAGTGGCCATGTCCAGTCAGATCCCACTGTGTCTGCCCAATCTGGTGACTTCAACCAGACCCTGTACAGGAATCTGAACCTACATGCCTGGCTCCTAGGGCCACACCAATCAAGTAGCAGGGCTTCTCTGAGGCAATGGCAGCACAAATTGAGGCTCCTCAAAGAGGATCAACCAGATCCGTGTATGAGGCAAAGTGGACCATGTTTACAAAGTGGTGCCTCAGTAATCAGATGGACTTCAGGGCACCACCTCTGAAAGCCATAGCTGACTTCTTGTCCAAGACAGGAAGTTACAGCTGGGCATCATTGATGGCTACAGATCAGCCATTGCTGACAAGCTGGGCAACTCCCCCATTAATGTCAGCAAAGATGAGAATCTCACCCGTCTTCTGGATAGTTTCCATGGAGACAGACCCAAGGGCAGGAGGGGCATCCCCTCATGGAACCTCTCCCTGGTTCTACACCAGCTGACAAAGGCTCCCTTTGAACCCTTAAAAGAGGCCTCACTAAAACACTTGACTTTCAAAACTGTTTTCCTGTTGGCCCTGGGTCCTGGTAAACGCAGGAGTGAGATCCATGCTTGGTTACATAAGAACATCAGACACCAGTCAGACTGGTGTAAGGTGTCTATGTACCACTCACCCAGCTTTCTATCCAAGAACCAACTGTCTAAGGAGGGCCCAGATAGTGTGGCCCCGGTGGTTATAACAGCCCTGGCCCCCACTCTGGATAAGTCACTTAAGGGTGACAGGTCCCTATGTCCAGTCAAAGCCCTGCGCTATTACTTGGACAGGACCTCAGATCTCAGGCAGAACAAGGAGTTAGTCTTTGTCTTGTTCAAGGAAGGCTTTGATAAGGACATCTCACCTGCCACCATCTCCTCATGGATCAAGCAAACTGTGATCTTATGCTATGAGCTCTCTGACCAGGAGGCCCTCACATTGCATCAGGTTAAAACACATGATGTCAGGGCCTTTGCTGCTTCTACAGCATTCCAGTCGGGGGTCTCTTTAGAGCAACTTTTGTCAGCCTGCCACTGGAAATTCGCAAAACACCTTCACACAGTTCTATTTGAAGGATGTGGCTTTGGCTGATTCAGAACTTTTCCATTTGGGGCCAGTGGTGGCTGCTCAGCAGGTCCACCACAAACCCAAAATGAGGAGATATGTAGTTATGTAGATATGTATATATGTACATATTGTATATACTTTGTATATAGTACATAAGTATAATGACCAAAAAAAATATTATAAAAAAAACCTGTAACTTGCTTCCTTTGGGAAGTTTATTTCTTATGGCACTGAACTCAACCCTCTCTTCCTCTTCTCAGAGCAGGTCTGGGAAAGAGAGGGGGGGGCAACGTCAGTATACTTCCAGGTAACAAGTTAGTGGTAACCGCCACCAAGTGGTACATCAACATGAATGTTGAAGTTGCCACAGATACAATACAAATAGTTAATGGATAACAGGAAGTCAACACAGGCCATGAAGCTCATTGACGCCACTATGTTCTCAAATAACCAATACAAAGGAGATTTGATTTTGTGTAGTCTGTAGGAGGATCTAATCAACCCACCACCAATAGGTAAGGGATGAGGCCTTTGAAATATGAAATAAGGAGGAATAATAGACCGTAGAAAGCTATCAGATAGACGGAATGGGTTTCAGTGAGACAGAGAAAGTCATGGTCCTGTGATGTTACAATATAAAGAGTGGACCCTTGTTCCTTACGGATCTGGAATTGTGTACACCCAGCATGAGAGGACCAGGGTTAAGGGACACATCGCCACCTAGTAAAAGTGGTAACATAAGCCCTCTTCCATTAACTGAGGTTGAAAATTTGTGACATGAAATTTTTTTTCCAACTTTAGACAAGGGAATGTATAAAATACTCTAGTGTGGAACCACTCATTCCTATGAGCAAGAGCAGCTGCAAACAGTACCATGAAGGGGAGTACTCAAAGGATGAATATGACTTGTGTGATTACATATATCTACACAAAAAGGTCTCTTTTGTAAGGTTATCATAAATTGCTGATATCTTATAAACTTATTAGTTTAAGGTTGCATCAGTTGGTGTCACTAACAGCTATGTAGGAGGACATATACAGTGTCGTCCTTACACATCTTTTCCAGACAGTAACTCAAAAATGGCATGATGGATTCAATTCAAATTTAGCATGTGAATGTAAATGGTCCTCAAAGTGCACCTTATTTTAAGGTGACCTTAAACTCCCAGTAGTAACATACTTATATTGAGTTTAAGGTTTTTCATTTCCGGAGCGTATCTGAAAATGGGTTGACAGATTCAATTCAAATTTGGCATTTGGTTGTAACTGGTTTTCAAGTTGTGCCCTATTTTAAGGTGACCTTAAAATCCCATATGTTAAAAAGTTATGTTGAGTTTATGTTTTTATTTTTCCTTGAGTATACTAAAAATAACTTGAAATCAAATTTTGCATGTGTATGTAACTGGCCTTAGATAAGTGCCATGCAATAAGGTGACCTTAAACTGCCGGTAATAACAGAATTATATTCACTTTAAGTTTGGCAACTTTTGAACAGTATTTCAAATACTGTGCAATTCTAGGTATGTTTCGTGGATGAAACAAACCTTGAACAGAACCTTCAGGAAAAGATTACCTTAAACTCCCTCACAGCTGCAAATTAGCTTTGAGTTTAAGGCTTGAATAATTTTTTGGTGTTTGGAAGATATTTGATGTGTGTAATTAAGACTTTATTCTTTGATATTCATTATGTACATCTATCTACACCCAAAAAGGTTTCTTTTGTAAGGTTATTGTAAATTGCTGTTAATTGTATGTTAACCTTTTAATTTGTACTGTGTACACGAAACATTGTAAAATCCTGATGGGAGGTTACCGCCTTCATCCCTGGTTATGGTTGATGTGAAGGGCGAATAAAGAGAACATGAGACCAAAAAATACCCACTATTAGAACATATTGTTTATAACAGTGAATTGGACCAAATCAAAACAAAAAAGGACAATACAAACTTCTGCACTGTACTCTCACACACAACAAATAAATGATAAATAGTTTCTAACATTTATGATAAAAAATGGTATAAAATATGCTGAATGTATCTAAAAACAATACAACTTTCTGCATTGTATCAGTAGTAGCATTTAAGATAAAAAATGGTATAAAATATGCTGAATATAACTAAAAAAAACAACTGTTATGATGTCTTTTGTCCACAGACATTGGGGTACGGGCATCTCCAATGCTATTTTCTATTTCACAAATGCAAATGGGGATTTGCAAAGTTGCTTACAAAATCTAAAAAAAAAAAAGATTTTTTAGACTTTCTAGTCGTGTTTGTGTATATTTTGTTTTTGGGGGGTTTCAGGGAAAAACTGACAGACTACATTACCCTGGAAGAGTATCAAAGGAAGTGTATCAGTGGCTCTACAAAAGAAAAGTGAAATCATTCTATTGCCAGGTTGCTGCTGAAAATTTAAGAAGTGGAGCTCAGTCCCTCCTGCAGGTAATTGTGTCCCTATAGTTGGAAATCCCATGTCACAGCTGGGTGGGAGATTATCAAATGCAGCATGCTGTTTCATTTTTTTGTTTAATAAACAATAATCCCAAACTGTTGAGTGAATTTTATTGATGTTCGGTAGATGGTTTTACTTGGGCCTGTGCAAGGGCATTTGCTTTATGGTAACTTTAAACTGTCAGCTATAACTTAAATGTGTCAACTTCAAGGTTCCCCACTTCAAGAGCCCATAATTAAGCTTATTTGTTATCACATAGGTTCTACTGATCACTGCCGCTGCCGGATTATGGTCTCCCTTGCAATACTTCTTTCGCTATAGGGGCGGAAAAATTTTGTGGGGTACTGTGAGGAGAAACTTCACTTAGGTAACCTTAATCATTTTTCAAAAACAACCAGCCTGATGTTTCCGAAAAATCTTGCACCAACGCTATAAAATTTGGCAGGTACATTCTAGAACTAAATCCACATGTCAGAAAGGCTTTTCTGATAAGTCAGACCATAGATGCCTGAATTGCATTTGATTTTTGCAATTTTTTTTTAAAAAATGGGTACTTTGTTTCTCAAAAATGGTCAATATTTTGTCATTATGTTTGAATAATCTATATGGCCAGCCAGATTACCCTCTGGCCCCCCTTAGGAGTGAAACTAGAGTCATAAATGCAGATTTTATTGCGCTACAATAGCTTACCATGTGGAACTGAATGCTATCTTGGGAGGCCGCAGGCATCCAGCCAACGTCCAAGATCAACCTCGTAGTTAAATACCGCTTAATCCTCCTCCTTTGCTTTGGATGGCAGAGTAATAGCTACTAAAATGAGTAAATGCCTTTTGTCTTTAAAAGTATTGCAATCAAACATTAAACTTGTCACTTCTACATGTGCCTCCATCTCACAACAAAATTTATATTCCACTATCTTTAGTACATCTAATTTATACGGCGGGAGATAAATGCATGCGTCAGAATGCTTATATTCCATGGGCAACACTGGCTTGCTTAGGCGCGAAGCCAAAATGACCCTGTTACAACCACACCTAGGGGAGACGAGACGTCAGGAACCCAGGAATGCGTCCTTTTGGCCACCTTCCTTGTTCAAGTCTCAATTAGTCAAGAAAGGTGAAGACTTCTTAAAAAAGGCACCTCAAAAGATTCTCAGGGTTTCGGACCCTACCAGAACAAGCCCTTTCGTGGTCCCCACAAGAAAAGAGGCTCCTACAGGAAATGTCCTTGTGGGGGCAACTCAAAGCAGTAACCAATCGTTTTCCTCCAACAGAGGAAAACCAAACTTCAGAGGCTCCAGGGGTCGTTTTCGACCCCACAATAGGGGAAGTGGGCGTGGAAACCCCTTTTCCCAATGACTCCTCCAAAGCCTCCCTCAGTCCACCAGTAGGAGGTCGCCTCCGTTCTTTTAGGAGAGACTGGCAAACAAACAAATGTTCATCAAACGTGTTAAACATTATCACCAATGGCTACGTACTGCCATTCCTCTCAAAACCAAACTTGGTCAGATTTCCTCTGATTCTGTCAGAATACAAGACCCTTCAAAAAGACCAAGCTCTAGCAGATTGTATCCAGTCTCTCCTGTCAAAGAACGCTATCGAAAGGGTGGAAAATGTAAAATCTCTCTGGCTTTACAGTCGCCTGTTTCTAGTCCCCAAGCCTCACCAAAGGTGGAGGCCAGTAATAGACTTAAGCAGGCTCAACACTTTTCTACATATAGAAAAGTTCAAAATGGAAACTCCAGAGTCCATCAGGACCTCCCTGGTTCCAAGGGAATGGGTATCGTCGATAGACCTATCGGACGTTTACCTTCACATCCCCATCCACCCAAACTCAAGGAAACACCTAAGGTTTTGCCACAGGTCACAGGTGTTCCAGTTCACCTCCCTTCCTTTCGGACTAGCCACAGCCCCCCAGGTCTTTACAATGATCGTAAAGGACATGAAGCTCATGGCCCTCTCCAGAGGACTCAGACTTTACCAATACCTGGACGACTGGCTGATCAGGTCCCAATCTCAGGAAGAAGCCCAAATGAACACTCAGGCAGTGGTAGACCTAACCCAGTCCTTGGGTTGGATAATAAATCAGGAAAAATCAGAACTGAAACCTACTCAGGTGTTTTCGTTCGTGGGCTACGAATACCATTTAGATTCAGCCCTTGTAAAACCCACTCAAGAGAGATGGCTCAAACTTCAGGATTTGATCCTACGACTCAAGTCAAAACATGTTTTGACTGCAAGATGTTTGATGTCGCTAATTGGGTTGCTTGCCTCAACGGAGAAGATGGTCCCGGAGGGACGCCTTCACATGAGGCCCTTTCAGTTTCATCTCAAGGAGCATTTGAGATATCCTCAGTCACTGGACAACCTCCTTCCTTGGACAGATGCCATTTCTGCACACCTAGACTGGTTGCAGAATCCTGCAAACGTGATGAAAGGCTCAGACCTTCATCCCAAAGACCACAGAATCCAACTCTTTACAGACGCCTCAAACGAAGCTTGGGGCGCTCACTTAGATCAAAGTTTTACCAAGGGTCTGTGGTCAGACCAGGAAAAAAAGGCTACACATAAACGTCCTAGAGTTGAAGGCGGCCTCACTGGCCCTTCGAAATTTCAAGGACCAGTGCCAGAACCAAACAGTGCTAGTTGCAACGTACAACTCAACAGTGGTAGCCTACATAAGCAAACAAGGAGGAACTCACTCAGTAGAGATGTGCGCTCTCCTGTGGAAGATCATGACATGGTTTAACCGCTATCACATAACATTAAAAGCCAGACACATTCCAGGGTGTCTGAATGTGATGGCCAACCTCCTGTCCAGGTCAAACCAAGTGCAGTCAACAGAATGGTCACTGCATCCACAGGTGTTCAAACAGATCTGCCAGAAGTGGTTCACCCCTCATGTAGACCTGTTTGCCACTGATCCGAACCACAAACTCCCTCTGTATGTGTCTCCTATCCCAGACCCAAAGGCCTGGGACATAGATGCTCTGAACATAAACTGGACGGGGCTCACTGCTTATGCTTACCCTCCGACTGCTCTCCTTCGCAGGGTGATCCAAAAAATCAGGCAATGCCACTGCCTGATCATAGTAATAGCCCCAGGCTGGCCAGGGATGCCCTGGTTTTGGGACCTAGTGCAGCTCTCAACAGAGATCCCACTACAACTCTCGGTGTCAACGACTCTACTCAAACAGTCCCACAAGTATGTGTTCCACAGCAATCCACAGCATCTCAACCTCCACGCCTGGTGTCTAGGAGCGGATAACTCCAAGAACAAGCTTCTCTGTGGAGGTGGCAGAGAGAATTGCTGCCCTTCAGTGGTTATCAACAAGGACCATCTACAAGTCAAAGTGGGCCCTATTTGAAAAATTGTGCAGAGAAAATTCGGTGGATTTCTCCTCTCCATCTGTGAAACAAATGTCATTTTTTTTCATGTACCAAGACCTAAACAGGCGCCCCTCGACCATTGATGACTGCCATTGTTGACACTTTGGGCCCAACGGCCTACTATCTTGCACATAATGCAGACCATCATAGGTTACTCTCCAGTTTCCACAGGGATCGTCCAAAAAGTTCCAGAAATCTTCCTAAGTGGAACCTTTCTGTTGTTCTTAATGAGCTCACAAAAGCGCCCTTTGAGCCTATGAAAGACACAGACCTCAAACATCTTACTCTCAAAACTGCTTTCTTGCTAGCTTTGGCCTCCGGCAAGCGCTGTAGCGAAATCCATGCCTGGGTTGCAAACAAAGTATCTAATCTAGGCCAATGGGAAAAGGTTGCCTTGTTCCCTTCTTCTGACTTTATAGCCAAAATCCAACTAGCAAGAGAACGTTCTCAAAGTGTGTCTCCGGTGACTATTCCTGCTTTGACTACCATTGCAGATAGACAATTCAAAGAAGACAGGACCCTGTGTCCGGTGTGGGCCCTGAGGTACTATTTGGATCGAACCAAAGACCTGAGAGGGTCTCGATCCCTCCTTTTCATCTCCTTCAAGAAAGGACATACCTCAGACATCAGACCAGCTCCTCTCTCATCTTGGTTGAAACAAGCCATTCTACTTTGTTACAAACAAGCAGACCAACAAGCCTTGGACCTGGTCCAAGTTAAAGCGCATGACATTAGGGCTTTCACAGACTCTAAGGCCTTTTACGGTGGGGTATCGGTGGACCAAATCATGCAAGCCTGTCACTGGAAAGCTCACAACACATTTACAAATTTTTACCTAAAAGACCTTACTTGGTCATACAACGACAACAATATGTATCTGGGGCCAGTAGTAGCGGCACAACAGGTCCTAGACCCTTCCCCTCAGAACAGTCATCCTCAGAAAGAAAAGAAGGGGGAGCACATCCGCTACAGCCAAGTCTTCAGGAGTCTAATCCCAGGGTCTAGGTATAGGTTTACCTCATCAGGGTGTTTCGGGTAAGGTCTTTATGGTCTTTATACTCTTTTAGCTTTAGTATTAATTGTATAATGTATTAAGGACCTTAAGGTTGTCATTAATCTCTTTTGGGTGGCAAGAAGTTTGGTATCTCTGAGCCTTAGGCTGAGATTCCTTCCGTGATAGCCCTTGGGGCTTTACCCCACCTAAGTGTACTTCGGCTACACCTTTTTCTCCTGTCAAAACACCCAGACAGTTTATTAGCATTGTCAATCATTTTTAGGTTTTTTGGCTTCTTACAGGCCCAGCCCTCGGGTTTGGGGCACTGTAAACGGGACTCAGACTGGTATTTTATAACTTTCATTCTCCTTATTCTATCTTAAATCTAAGAAAAAACAAACATATATTCCAGTCTCAGCTGTAATCCCGCCTCCGTGCGGTTGATTTCAGCATTCAGTCCCACATGGTAAGCTATTGTAGCGTAATAAAATTGAAAATTTTAATTACTTAAATGTAGCTTTTATAAGCTACAAGCTTACCATGTGGGACTGAGAAGAGTCCCACCCATCCTCCCCGCTGTATTACAGCTGAGGGTGTATGGGTTAAAATTTCAATGAGAAAGGAGAAGACAAATGGGGTAGGTCACGTGACGACAACCTGAGGCTATGGCCAACAATAAATGTCTTTTTTTCTTAGATGTTGGCCGGGCCTGGTGGCCATCCAAGAGCAGCATTCAGTCCCACATGGTAAGCTTGTAGCTTATAAAAGCTACATTTAAGTAATTAAAATTTTCAATTTTGTGGGGGTTTTTTTTTACTGCTTTTATGCAATGTTTATCTCACTGTCTCATTGTGTGCAAATGGTATATTTACAAGTGCATTAGTGGTGGTATTGTTTATTGATATTGAAATACTTATCAATTCATGCTTAATATAACAATATCAGTAATGTAGGGTACCATATCAATATCGAAGCATACTACAAAATAGATCCACCTCTGCTGTCTTCCATTAAAATAAAGAACAAAATTTGAAGATTTTATGACTTTTTATGTCATTTTTTACCCCACAGTCGAGGTATTGTTTTCACCCATGGTGTCCGCATGGGCGGGCGGCGGGAAGAAGTTTGTCCAGCCTGTATCTCAGAAACCATAAGGTTTAGGAAGTTGATACTTGGTAGGGACATTGGTTAGGGGGTGTAGGTGTGCCACGTCATGGTCTGACCTTGATTTGACCTTGCTGTAGTGACCTTGAGTTTGAAAATCTTGTCCGGGCTATCTCAGAAACCGTAAGGTGCAGGAAGTTGATACTTGGTAGGGACATTGGTTAGGGGGTGTAGGTGTGCAGCGTCATGGTTTGACCTTGATTTGACCTTTGACCTTTCCATAGTGACCTTGACCTATAAAATCTTGTCTGGGTTATATCTCAGAAACCGTAAGGTGTAGGAAGTTGATATTTGGTAGGGACATTGGTTAGGGGGTGTAGGTTTGCACCGTCATGGTGTGACCTTGATTTGGCCTTTGACCTTGCAGTAGTGACCTTGACCTATAAAATCTTGTCCGGGCTATAGCTTGGAACCCATAAGGTGTAGGAAGTTGATACTTGGTAGGGACATTGGTTAGGGAGTGTATGTGTGTAACGTCATGGTCTGACCTTGATTTGACCTTTGACCTTGCCGTAGTGACCTTGACCTATAAAATCATGTCCAGGCTATATCTTGGAAACCGTAAGTTGTAGGAAGTTGATACTTGGTAGGGACATTGGTTAGGGGGTGTAGGTGTGCAAAGTCATGGTCTGACCTTGATTTGACCTTTGACCTTGCTGTAGTGACCTTAACCTACAAAATCTTGTCCGGGCTATACCTCGGCAACCCTAAGGTGTATGAAGTTGATACTTGGTAGGGACATTGATTAGGCGGTGTAGGTGTGCAACGTCATTGTCTGACCTTGTTTTGACCTTTGACCTTGCTGTAGTGACCTTGACCTATAAAATCTTGTCGGGTATATCTTGGAAATCATAAGGTGTAGGAAATTGATACTTGGTAGGGACATTGGCTAGGGTGTGTAGATGTTAAACGTCATGGTGTAACCTTGATTTGACCTTTGACCTTGCCGTAGTGACCTTGACCTATAATGCCTTCTCTGGGCGATATTTTTTTTGAAACCATAAGGTGGTTGGAAGTTGATATTTGGTAGGGACATTGGTCAGGGGTTATATGTGTGAAACGTCATGGTGTGGCCTGGATCTGACCGTTGATCTTGCATATCTGATGCTATTTTATCTCTCTACAAGGATATCTAATACTATTTTATCTCTCTTATATCTCTCATATCTTTTACTTGAATCTCGGTTTTTGCACCTTTGGGTGTCTTTTGATGTAGATTAAGCACCGTTAAAGTTATATTAGAATTCATTAACTGTTTTACTTTTGCAACTTCCCATTGTAACAGATGGTATTGCATCAAGTGAGCCACAGGTTTTGCCCGAACTCCACACAAAAGCATGTGTTGCCACATCTGTATGTATGGGTAATATTCAAACCATAATTCGACCATACAAATGAATATCAAAATGGGAGAAGTCTTCAAGCTTCATAATTTTTAGTTAACTGAATTGTCCTGTTTTAATACTTAATCTTTACATGCAGTTTCTTTCTCTTAGACGTTATTTTCTCTACTTAAACTTTATTTGAACACTGACACTGCTCTGAAAGTATCCCAATCTGTGTACTGTTTCACTACTTCTATATCTCATGGTGTTGAAAACTATTTCCCCAGGCTGTTCGGTACAGGCATCTTTGATGCTATTTTATTGTAACTTTTACTTTCCGCGAAGACAGAACTACCATATTTGTTTACGTTTGGAATGTCTCACCCAGGAAAGCATTTTGTGCCCTGATATTTCAATATCGATCGATACGGAAGGTAAAAATGTGGTTTGAAATCGATATACATATTTTTATTTGATACCAACACTAAAGTGCATAATGATGATTTCCCTAGCCTTGCTTTTTTTGTATTTTCTATTCATAGTCTAGAGCACTCATACATGTAAGGAAGTAGCTGATATAATATCCAGTATGCGTATATGTCACAGTACATGAGGCCAAGTGAAAACCTTTTATGTATATTTAAGCATCCATCAAGGGACACATATTTGTATTCAGGAGAGAGGGGAGAGAGAGAGGGTCTACCAGCTCCCGCATTTTCTATTGCTTATAGCTTGGCAACAACTAGGCGGATTACCTTCAAATTTAGTACATGTATGAAGTAGCCCTGGGAAAATTTTCTGAATATGGTGTCATGATATTTCAACCAATTAAAGAAGTCACAAGACCAAAAACATGTTTTTCAAAGTGGTGTTCTTGCTAGAGAGAGCAATTTCGATGAAATTTTTTACCCCCAGGGTATCCGCAGTGTCATCTGCCACATTTTGTTTTCCCTGCAAATTTTGGCAGCCATCTTAAATTTCTGCATAAATCGCAAAAACTCATTTATCTCAGAAACATTGCAAGATACAGTGATTTTGACAAAATTTTTGACCCTCAGTGTTTGGTGGCCATTTTGAATTTCTGCATAAAACACAAAAACTCATTTACCTCAGAGACGGTGTGAGATAGACCGATTTGGACGAAATTTTTTATCCCCTGGGTATCTGCAGCATCATCTGGCAGTTTTGTCCAAAAACCAGCCTGCCAAATGACAGAAAAATTCGTCCTGTGCATTCACCAGGGGGCGCATCGTACTTTCTTCCTGACATCACATCTTTTTCATTTGGCATGTGTACTATGCAGACAGATTTTTGTGAAAGTTTTTGAAAGTGTGGATTAGTGTCTAACTTGCTACTTATTTGTAGTCTATCTTTCTACTAGTTATGGCTTCACCTGGGCAGAAACGGGGTCTTTGTGGACATGTAATGGCAGGGTTCGATTCCCACGCATACTGTGCCCGTTGCAGGGATAAGGGGAAGGGCACTGACCCCTGTGTGGAAAAGAAACACTTTAGTTTTTGTAACATACTCACCCAGGATCAGAAGGCACGTTTAGCAACTCCATCTTATCAGAAAAAGAAAGAAAAACGTAACCTAAAAGACATCCAAGAAGAGTCGAGTAGCACCCAGTAGACCCTGCATCAGTTACTGTCCTGGGGGTGGCGAAAGACAGACAAGGTTTGAACCCACAAGAGGTGAGTAGTACCCCTGGTGCAAAAGCCAAGAAGAGTAGAGGTTCAGAAGAGTCTAATAGCAGTAATGCGAAAGACAAGAAGACTGATACACCAAATGAAGAGGGCAAAGCAGCAACGAGGCATTGTTCACCGGCTAGGGCTTCTAAACCATCTACTGACGGCAAGCTGGAGAAGTTGGACCAGAAGTGGTCACAACGTTTTAATAGATTAGAAGCCATGCTTTTGTCCAGGGCCCTTCAACAGCCAGAACCTGATTTTTCATGAATGTTTCCCCCTCCCCATACAATATCATGTATACACACGACTCCTTTTATGATATCAGAAGACTATTGCAAGCACAGGTATAACCATGCGTACACCCACAGTAACACAGACCTCCGTATTAAGTAAACCCGTTTTTGCTGCTTAAAAAATATGCACACTGACAAAAGCCGCAATTGTGCTTAAAATGTGAACCATGGGGCTAAAAGTTTCCATAGACAAAGATCACATACGCAAGTTTTATTTGGTATAGTTTGAGGCTGTTCAGATCTTCCATTTCCATGCTATATAGCAGAATTTGTGAAAACAAAAAAAAAAACGTCTTAAGGGTGAGTCATTATAACCATCAGCCTTTATTTTTGGCATATAGAAAATGAACATATTAATATATTATCAGACCTTGAGTTTGAAAATCTTGTCCGGGCTATATCTCGGAAACCGTAAGGTGTAGGAAGTTGATACTTGGGAGGGACATTGGTTAGGGGGTGTAGCTGTGCAACGTCATGCTGAGACCTTGATTTGACCTTTGACCTTGCTGTAGTGACCTTGACCTATAAAATCTTGTCCGGGCTATATCTTGGAAACTGTAAGTTGTAGGAAGTTGATACTTGGTAGGGACATTGGTTATGGGGTGTACGTGTGCAACATCATGGTCTGACCTTGATTTGACCTTTGACGTTGCCGTAGTGACCTTGACCAATAAAATCTTGTCTGGGCTTTATCTCGGAAACGGTAAGGTGTGGGAAGTTGATACTTGGTAGAGACATTGGTTAGGGGGTATAGGTGTGCAATGTCATGGTGTGACCTTGATTTGACCTTTGACCTTGTCATAGTGACCTTGACCTATAAAATCTTGTCCGGGCTATATCTCAGAAATCGTAAGGTGTAGGAAGTTGATGCTTGGTAGGGACATTGGTTAGGGTGTAGGTGTGCAGCATCATGGTGTGACCTTGATTTGACCTTTGACCTTGTCATAGTGACCTTGACCTTTAAAATCTTGTTGCACCTTTGGGTCTGTCTTTTGATGCTGATTAAGCACTATTAAAGACATATTAGAATTCATTAACAATTTTACTTTTACAACTTCCCATTGTAACAGATGGAATTTCACCAAGTGAGCCACAGATTTTGCTCCATCATACATAAGCATTCATTGAATGTATTGCCACTTCTGTATGCATGGTAATATTCAAAACATCCAAACCATAATCCGGCCATGCCAGATGTAGATAAAGAGTGTCGTAATGTTTAGTTTACTGATTAATGTTGTCATCTTGTTATTGAATTGTCTTGTTTTAATACTTCATCTTTACACGCATTATCTTTTAGACATTATTTTCTCTATTTAAACATTGTTTGGACCTTTATATAACTGACAGTGCTCTGAAAGTATCCTGAACTTTGTACTGATACAGTACTTCTATATCTCATGGTGTTAAAAATATTTCCTTAGGCTGTGGGGTACGGGCATCTGTGATGCTATTTTCTCTGTGGTTATAAAAGGCCACTTTTTGCTTATTTACGTGTTTCACTGTAGATATTTTTGGTCAAAGGTTATGTCATCACTGAATAAGTCATTTGACATATTTTCAATTCACCTTGTATTATTATTGCAGTGTAATGGACTGGGGAAGCTGAGAACTAACACAATGTTACTTGGATTCAAAACAGATTGGTCAGATTCAAGTGGTACAGAAGTGGAGGAATATGTCGACATTATACAGTAATTTTTATTTTACAATGATTTTTAACCTGATTTTAACTGCACATTGTCTTTCAAAGTTTCTAGCTAAACAATCATTTGATATCTATGTCATTCTTCTGTCTATGTAAAAAATGGACACACATACCATACTTTAAAACAGTACCAAAATTGTGTAGATCTTATCTGTCTTCACAGAACAACTACAAAAAAAATTATTTTTATAAAACGAGCAGTAATAAGGGGTTTTCACAATTGACATAAATGGAGCTTCCAAATGAAGAAATACCCTAACCCTAATAATTGCAAGCTGTGCCATTCGAAATATCTTTTTATTTACGGTTTCTCTATAAATACGCGATGGTTTTTCTTTAAATAAAAGCAACAGAAGTGTATTGAATTGCCTTTACAATAGTAAAGTATCATTTTTAACCCCAGCCCATAAAGGTTGGGGTTGTAGTCGTCCCCTGTGCCGTCCGGGTGTCAGCGGCGGGCATAAAGCTTATGGGTGTTACACAGCCTAAACCCCTGAAGATTTTCCGGTCTTAAACTTTGTGGGTGTTCCACAGACTAAACCCCTGCATGGATTTTCAACAAATTTTCAGGGGATGTTTACCCCAAGAGGACCTAGAGCTGATTAGGTTTTGAGGGGTATCCGGTAAAAACTGTTGCCATGGCAACACTTTTAATATTTTCGGGTCTTAAACTTTGTGGATGTTCCACAGACTAAACCCCTGCACGGATTTTCGCCAAATTTTCAGGGGATGTTTACTCCAAGAGGATCTAGAGCTGATTAGGATTTGGGGGGTATCCGATAACAACTGTTGCCATGGCAACATTTTAAAAATTTTCGGGTCTTAAACTTTGTGGGTGTTCCACAGACTAAAGCCCTGCATGGATTTTCACCAAATTTTCAGGGGATGTTTACCCCAAGATGAGCTAGAGCTGTTTAGGTTTTGGGGGGTATCCGGTAACAACTGTTGCCATGGCAACACTTTTAAGATTTTCGGGTCTTAAATTTTGTGGGTGTTCCGGTAAAAACTGTTGCCATGGCAACACTTTTAATATTTTCGGGTCTTAAACTTTGTGGATGTTCCACAGACTTAACCCCTGCACGGATTTTCGCCAAATTTTCAGGGGATGTTTGCTCCAAGAGGATCTAGAGCTGATTAGGATTTGGGGGGTATCCGATAACAACTGTTGCCATGGCAACATTTAAAAAATTTTCGGGTCTTAAACTTTGTGGGTGTTCCACAGACTAAAGCCCTGCATGGATTTTCACCAAATTTTCAGGGGATGTTTACCCCAAGATGAGCTAGAGCTGTTTAGGTTTTGGGGGGTATCCGGTAACAACTGTTGCCATGGCAACACTTTTAAGATTTTCGGGTCTTAAACTTTGTGGGTGTTCCACAGACTAAACCCCTGCAAGGATTTTCACCAAATTTTCAGGATATGTTTACCTCAAGTGGATCTAGAGCTGATTAGGTTTTGGAGGGTATCCAGCGGCAACTGTAGCCATGGCAACACTTTTAATATTTTCAGGTCTTTCAGTTTGTTCTAAAATCTTTAATGTTTTCTGTAACTTAAAATATTGCAGCTAGCTTCATAAGATTTGCACAAAATGCAAATGGATAGGAAAGCTTGCCTAAGACTAATTGTATCCCCGGACAAAAGTCGGGGATACTTAGGATTCAGTACGGTCACACCGCCGCCGCCACAGAGATTTCCTTTTGGGCGCGATAACTTAAAAAATATTTTATTTAGAACTTTCAAATTTGGTATGTGGATATATATGGGCAATGCCACGAACGCTATTATTTTTTTACCTTGACCTTCAATTTCAAGGTCACTGGTGGCCTCTTAAAGATCAGATTTTATTGCGCTACAATAGCTTACCATGTGGGACTGAATGCTTTACTGGTTGCCGCGAGGCACAGACGACCAACGCTCGAGAAAAACAAGCATGTAGTTGGTTCGGCCTCATAGGTTGTCGTGACGTCATCACTTCCTGTGTATCAGCCTCCTTTTCGTTGGTCGCCGCCATATTGGATGCTCTGCTAAGTCTTCAAAGCTGTTTTCTATTATATCTCTGGATATATTGTTTGTCATTCGTCCATAATTCGGCTTTTCCCTTATTTAGCAGTATAGAATCTTATACCCAATTTTCAGCACTTCCGGTGCTTTATTTTGTCAGTTTTAACGTCTTCTTTCTTCACGTGTTGTGTGCTCGCCACTACACTAGTACTGCTCGAATCTACGGTTCGGAGTATTTCATATTTTATTGCATTAAAACATGGCCACTGCCCACCAGTCTTCTAAAGATAAACCCAGATCCAGCAAATGCAATCATTTCTGTCAGCCGTTCGACAGTCATGGCTATTGTCCCTCCTGCAGAGATGCTGGGAAGGGCGATGATCTGTGTGTTACAAAAGCTGGTACTTGTCAAATCTGTGCGTCTTTCACAGACGAACAGTCCACTAAAATTGCTAACAGAAGACGATACAAGAAAAAACATCCCACTTCACAGGCTTCGGACAAAGATCGGGACGAGGTTCTTGGCGATTCTTTTGAATCGTTTTCTGGATCGCAAGCCGAGCTTGAGGCTGCGGCCGATCATTTGTTTACTTCTCCTCCACGTCCCAGACCCTTATCTTTCGATCCTTTGCCTCTTACTACACCAGGGCGTACTGTTCCTCCCACGCCCAGTACAGCCTTACATCATAAAGTCCATTCTTCTGTAGAGAAGGCTCTGGACCACAAATTTGATCAGAAATTGGGTGCTTTTCAAGCCAACATCTATGATGCCCTTAAATCTATGCGTGACGATTTCCTAAAATCTCAACAAGGGCTGGCTGATAAGCTCGCCTCTTCGGCTGTTCGCACCGAACCTCAGACCTCTGTCAGTGCTTCAGAACCCATGGATATTGAATATGGCCCTTCTCTTCCTCCTCGCCTTCAGGCCGAGCAAGGTTCGGACGTTCGTCCTAGCTCTTCCGAACATACACAGTCTGTTCGTCCCAAGACGTCCTCTCACAAGGTTAGCCATGCTCCGATCTCAGGTTCGGGATCTGATTCCGATCATGATCGCCCCTCATATCCTAGACCAAAAAAGCACTCTGACAAGTCTAAACATAAATCAAGGTCCACATATTTGCCCTCATCGTCAGGGGAGGATCAGTCCCCTAGACGTAGACACAGGTCTCCCAAGCCCCAGAGAATGGCCTCTGATGATCAGGAACATCCTCAAATTGACCTTGATCCGCCCTACTATAGGGATGTAGCTTTGGCTGACATCCCAAATCAATATGCGGAGGAGGTAGATACTTTTCGACGTATCCTCAAATTACCTGATCCGAGGGACTCAGTCCCCAGACCTGCTACTGCTATCATAGGTATCGATGACGAGGTGGCCGTCCAGGAGCTGAGACCTACGGGTCCATCAGCTATGTTGCCCCTCAACTCTGGTATAAGAGATGCCTTTGACAAATTCAACAATGACCTTATGGCTGCAAACCTGGCAGAGGGCAAATACCCAAAGCCCCCCCCTTCCACTTCTAAGTGGTACAAGGTTGGACAACCTTGCTTTTCGGAGAAACTCCAAGAATTAAATGCAGACTTTGCTAAGATCTGTATTTCTCCTAAACCTTCGGGGGCCCCTTTAGGCAAGGTCCCACTCTCTGTCCTCAAGGACTTAGAACAACAGGCAAGGTACAATTTAACCACGTTGAATTTCACGACCACTTTTGCCAAGACATCCTCCTCCTGCAACTCCACCATGAGGAGGTGTCGTTATGGACTAAAAGAGACCTTCAAGAAGGTCAAGTCCCAGGTCAGGAAAGGTGCCGACCCTGAAAAAGCAGTAAAACGTGGTTATGATGAGGCCTATGACTACTTTGATCTCTGGGAGAAGACCCTCACTATTCAACATAAGGCCATAACCTGCCTGAGCAAATCCCTTGCCCATATTTTACAAAGGGAACTTTACACAATGGCAACTTCCGGCTTGCTTAGACGCGAAGCCGAAATGTCCCATCTGCAGCCACAATTAGGGGAAACCAGACGTCAAGAGCTCAGGAATTCCTCTCTCTGGACTCGTTCCCTGTTCAACTCCCAGTCAGTGAAGGAAGGCGAGGACTTCCTTCTCAAAAAAGGCACCTCAAAAGATACTCAGGGTTTCGGACCCTACCAAAATAAGCCCTTTCGTGGTTCCCACCACAATAAGAGAAGAGGCTCCTACAGGAAACGCCCCTTTGGGGGCAATTCATCCCAAAGCAGCAACTATTCGTTTCCCTCTTCTAGAGGAAAACCAAACTTCAGAGGCTCCAGGGGTCGTTTTCGACCCCACAACAGAGGAAAAGGGCGTGGAAACCCCTCTTCCCAATGACTCCTATCAAGCCTCAATCAATCCACCAGTAGGAGGTCGCCTCCGTTCTTTCAGGAGAGACTGGCACGCAAACAATTGCTCAGCCAACGTGTTAAATATCATCACCAATGGCTACGTTCTGCCATTCCTCTCAAGGCCAAACTTGATAAGATTTCCTCTGATTGTGTCAGAGTACAAGGCCCCTCAAAAAGACCAAGCCTTGGCCGATTGCATCCAGTCTCTCCTGTTAAAGAACGCTATCGAAAGGGTGGAAAATGTAAAATCTCTCGGGTTTTACAGTCGCCTGTTTCTTGTACCCAAGCCTCACCAAAGGTGGAGGCCAGTAATAGACCTAAGCAGGCTCAACACTTTTCTACACGTAGAAAAGTTCAAAATGGAAACGCCAGAGTCCATCAGGACTTCTCTGATTCCAGGGGAATGGGTAGCGTCAATAGATCTGTCGGACGCTTACCTCCACATCCCCATCCATCCAAACTCAAGGAAGTACCTAAGATTTTGCCACAGGTCACAGGTGTTCCAGTTCACCTCGCTCCCATTCGGACTAGCCACAGCCCCCCAGGTATTCACCATGGTCGTAAAAGAAGTGAAACTCATGGCCCTCAGCAGAGGACTCAGACTTCACCAATACCTGGACGACTGGCTGATCAGGTCTCAGTCCCAGGAGGAAGCATTAGTGAACACTCGGGCAGTGGTAGATCTCACCCAGTCCTTGGGATGGATCATAAACCAAGAGAAATCAGAACTGAAACCAACTCAGGTGTTCTCGTTCGTGGGCTACGAATACCACCTAGATTCAGCCCTTGTAAAACCCACTCAAGAGAGATGGCTCAAACTTCAGGATTTGATCCTACGACTCAAGTCGAAACATGTTTTGACTGCAAGATGTTTGATGTCTCTAATTGGGTTGCTAGCCTCAACGGAGAAGATGGTCCCGGAGGGACGCCTTCACATGAGACCGTTTCAGTTTCACCTGAAAGAGCACTGGAAATTTCCTCAGTCGCTGGACAGCCTCCTTCCCTGGACAGAAGTCATTTCTGCTCATCTGGACTGGTGGCAGAATCCTACAAATGTGATGAGAGGCGCAGACCTTCATCCCAAAGACCACAGTATCCAACTCTTTACCGACGCCTCAAACGTAGGTTGGGGCGCTCACTTAGATCAAAGTTCCACCAAGGGTCTGTGGTCTCCCCAGGAAAAAGGACTTCACATAAACGTCCTAGAATTAAAAGCTGTCTCTCTGGCTCTCAGACACTTCAAAGACCAGTGTCAGGACCAAACAGTGCTAGTTGCCACGGACAACTCAACTGTGGTAGCCTACATAAACAAACAAGGGGGAACACACTCGGCGGAGATGTGCGCACTCCTGTGGAAACTCATGACCTGGTGCCACCACTATCACATAACCTTGAAAGCCAGGCACATTCCAGGGTGCCTGAATGTGATGGCCGACCTACTTTCCAGGTCGAACCAGGTCCAGTCGACCGAATGGTCACTTCATCCACAGGTGTTCAAACAGATCTGCCTAAAGTGGTTCACTCCCCACGTGGACCTTTTTGCCACTCATCTGAACCACAAGCTCCCTCTGTACGTGTCTCCTATCCCAGACCCCCAGGCCTGGGACATAGATGCTCTAAACATAGACTGGACGGGTCTCACTGCTTATGCTTACCCTCCAACGGCTCTCCTTCACAGGGTGATCCAAAAAATCAGGCAGTGCACCTGCCTGATCATTCTAATAGCCCCAGGCTGGCCAGGGATGCCCTGGTTTTGGGACCTAGTGCAGCTCTCAACAGAGATCCCTCTGCAACTCCCGGTGTCGACAACACTCCTCAAGCAGTCCCACAACTTCGTGTTCCACAGCTCCCCGCAGCACCTCAATCTCCACGCCTGGTCTCTAGGAGTGGACAACTCCAAGAACAAGGCTTCTCTGTGGAAGTGGCAGAGAGAATTGCTGCACCTCAGCGGTCTTCAACAAGGAACATCTACAAATCAAAGTGGGCCCTATTTGAAAAATGGTGCAGAGATAATTCGGTGGATTTCTCCTCACCATCTGTGAAGCAAATCTCAGATTTCTTTATGTATCTGTACCAAGACCTAAACAGGCGCCCCTCTACCATTGATGGTTACAGGACAGCTATTGTTGACACTCTGGGCCCTACGGCCCAGCATATTGCCCATAATGAGGACCTTCACAGGTTGCTCTCCAGTTTTCACAGGGATCGCCCCAAGAGTTCCAGAAACCTTCCTCAGTGGAACCTATCTGTTGTCCTCAATGAGCTCACAAAAGCGCCCTTTGAGCCTATGAAAGACACAGACCTCAAACATCTCACTCTCAAGACTGCTTTCTTGCTAGCTCTGGCCTCCGGCAAGCGCCGCAGCGAAATCCACGCCTGGGTCGCAAACAAAGTATCTAATCTAGGCCAATGGGAAAAGGTAGCCTTGTTCCCTTCATCAGATTTTATAGCCAAAAACCAGCTAGCAAGAGAAGGTTCTCAAAGTGTGTCTCCGGTGACTATTCCTGCCTTGACTACCATTGTAGATAGACAATTCAAAGAAGACAGGACCTTATGTCCTGTACGGGCTCTGAGGTACTATCTGGACCGAACCAAGGACCTGAGAGGGTCCCGGTCTCTTCTTTTCATCTCCTTCAAGAAAGGACATACCTCAGATATCAGACCCGCTACTCTCTCTTCATGGTTGAAACAAACCATTCTACTTTGTTATAAGCAAGCAGACCAGCAAGCTTTGGACTTAGTCCAAGTTAAAGCGCATGACATTAGGGCCTTCGCAGCCTCTAAGGCTTTTTACGGTGGGGTATCGGTGGACCAGATCATGCAAGCGTGTCACTGGAAAGCTCACAACACGTTTACCAATTTTTATCTAAAAGACCTTACTTGGTCGGACAACGACAACAACTTGTATCTGGGACCAGTAGTAGCGGCTCAACAGGTCCTAGACCCTTCTCCTCAGTGATGTCTCCTTCGGGAAGAAAAGGGGGGGGGGCACGTCCGCTACAGCTAAGCCTTCAGGAGTCTCCCCAGGTCTAGGTATAAGCTACCTCATCAGGGTGTTACAGGTAAGGTCTCTCATATTAAATTTACGTTAACTTTAAATTCTTGGGACCATAAGGTTGTCTTATAAATAAGGTTGCAATAACAATTCTCGAACCTTGACCTCATTTCTGACGTCATAGCCCTTAGGGGTTCTTCCTATCTGTGTACTTCGGGTACACAATCCTCCTTCCAAACACCCTACAGTGTACAACACTGTATATTCTCTTCAGGTTTTTGGCTCTTTACAAGTCCGACCTTCAGGATTGGGACTCTGTAAATGGGACTCAGACTGGAAATTTTTCGGAACTATTTTTTATTACTCTCAATTCGAGAAAAACAACATTCAGACCTTCCAGTCTCAGCTGTAATCCCGCCACCGGGCGGTTGAATTCAGCATTCAGTCCCACATGGTAAGCTATTGTAGCGCAATAAAATTGAAAATTTTAATTACTTAAATGTAGCTTTTATAAGCTACAAGCTTACCATGTGGGACTGAGAAGAGTCCCACCCTACCTCCCCGCTGTATTACAGCTGAGGGGACATGGGTTTAATCTCAACGAAAAAGAGGCTGATACACAGGAAGTGATGACGTCACGACAACCTATGAGGCCGAACCAACTACATGCTTGTTTTTCTCGAGCGTTGGTCGTCTGTGCCTCGCGGCAACCAGTAAAGCATTCAGTCCCACATGGTAAGCTTGTAGCTTATAAAAGCTACATTTAAGTAATTAAAATTTTCAATTTTGGCCATTTTTTCACATTTTGGCCCAGTTCTCATATACAGAAAGTTAGATCATCCTAAGGCTGGTATATGTAATACATGTATATGTCCTGTGTAAGCATGCAGAAATTTGACCTTGAAGCTTTTCATTGAAGGTCATCCACAGACCGCCAAAGTATCTCACTGAGGTTATTTTTGGCGTTAATGCTCTCAGAGGAAAACTACACTAGCTACATTCACCAAATTTGCAGGATGTCTTCATTGGGGGGTAAGCTTCTCTGAGACTGAAATTAGCCTCATTCTGAAAAACAAGATGGCCGCCGCGGACATTTCTTTGAAAATTATCTACATTTTTCTACTGGTGTCATAGGTGATATGTATAACAGATATACATGTCCTCTACAACCTTGCAGACATTTGACCTTGAAGCTCTTAATTCAAGGTCATTCACGGAGTGCCAAAGTACCCCACATAGCGGACTTTAAAAGTGCCTATATCTCCCTTATTATTGGTCCTAGAGGTTTGCAATGTGAAACCAACCTATAGGAAATCATGTGCTGCGAATCTTCTGATGTGGTTGAATTTGACCTTGGGCCCCTCCTTCAAGGTCAAACGAATATAGCCAAACTTAAAAGTGCTTATAGCTCGCTTATTTTTGGTCCTAGAGGTTTGGGATGGTAAACCAACTTATAGGAAATCATGCACTGAGAATCTTTGGGTGTGGTCAGATTTGACCTTGGGCCCCTCCTTCAAGGTCAAATGAGGATAGCCAAACTTAAAAGTGTTTATAACTTGTTTATTATTGGTCCTAGAGGTTTGGGATGGTAAGCCAACACATAGGAAATCATGGGCTGGGAATCATCTGGTGTTGTCGGATTTGACCTTGGGCCCCTCCTTCAAGGTCAAACGAATGTAGCCAAACATAAAAGTGCTTATAACTCGCTTATTTTTGGTCCTAGAGGTTTGGGAATGGTAAACCAGCCTATAGGAAATCATGGGCTGGGAATCTTTTGGTGTGGACAGATTTGACCTTGGGCCCCTCCTTCAAGGTCAAACGAGGAGAGCCAAAGTTGTAAGTGCTTATAACTCACTTGTTATTGGTCCTAGAGGTTTGGGATGGTAAACCAACATATAGGAAATCATGGACTGGGAATCTTCTGATTTGGACGGTTTGACCTCCTTCAAGGTCAAAGGAGGATAGCCAAACTTAAAAGTGCTTATAACTCGCTTATTATTGGCCCTAGAGGTTTGGGATGGTAAACTAACGTATAGGAAATCATGGGCTGGGAATCTTTTGGTGTGGTCGGATTTGACCTTGGGCCCCTCCTTCAAGGTCAAATGAGGATAGCCAAAATTTAAAGTGCTTCTAACTCTCTTATATGGCTGGAAATACTCTGTATGTCACGCTTCAACCATGTCCCATCCGGGGATACACTGCATCGAGACGCAATGTCTAGTTATTTAATTGCAGGGGGGTTTGGGTTGGAGAATTAAAACAAACTAAAAACATTTGTCATTTGCTGGCTGCTCAAAATGTTTTATTTCCCACAAGTAAAGTTTTAATGTAACTGTTTTGCATTTTATTTCGTTTATTTTTTACTAGTTGTTACTTTATTTAAGTATTTATACCACAAGAATTAGCTCCGGGTGCTCTTGTTTTAATACTTTGTCTTGAGATTCATTTTTTCTCTCTTAAATGTTATTTTCTCTACTGAGTTTTTTTCTCACCTTTTGCTTCTGATCTTTTCTGTTTCACTACTTCTATATCTCATGGCATATAAAATTGTTTTTCCAGGCTGTGGGGTATGGGCATATCTGATGCTATTTTTCAGCATTTAGCATAATGAGTAAATGGCTGAAATATTCAAAAGTATTGTAAGGCTGTGACTTCATTGGAAAAAATGACCCCGGGTATTCGCCTCAAAAGAACAGTTCCGAATTCGGGTAACCGTGTTTTAGTTGTCACCAAGTGGAAGTGGCAGAGAAGCAAACATGGCGGATGATGTAAACAAAACATTACAAAAAGTAATGTTAAATATCTGTAAAATAAGGAAAATTATGTGAAAAACTAACAGTAATTAAAGGAATCTGACAGATACATTTGAAGGAAGCAGGCAATGCAAAGTAATTTTTAATATAATTTACATACCTGCATATGTTTTCCCTCCTGCTTGCACTGAAATGAACCTAATTGTATCTGGATAGCATCCAATAGATACTATGGATTACGCATGAGTTTGCTGCCGCTGCAGTGTGTAGAGATTTTCTTGTTACCCCTCTAGAGCCCAAGATTTTATGGGTAGAGTTATCAAATTTACAGAATATATTATCATTACAAAATTTCCCACAAGAATTTTTTGGCCTCATTTTCAAAAACAAGATGGCCACCTTGACATTTTTCAACTTTCACCAAGGAGTTTTCGTACCCATTCAGAGCAAAAGGCATTATGGGCAGAGTTCTCAATTTGCAGGATATGTTTATCATTACAAAAGCTTGCCTGGAAATATTTTGGCCTTATTTTTGTTTCTTCGATGGTCATCCACCAGTTTTATATATTCTGAGGCTTTTTCTCATCTATGGAAAGTTGAATGTCTTTATGGATGATATTTTTAATAAATATATTTCTCCTCTGTAGCCTACAGATATTGCTCTCAAAGCTTGCCTCATTTTCAAAAACAGGATGACCATCATGGGTTTTTTTTTTTACGGTCACCAAGGACTTTAATTTTACACTTTTATTACGCTACAATAGCTTACCATGTGGGACTCAATGCTGTACTCGGATGGCCACAAGGCATCATGGCCAACGTCTGAGAAAAATAGACATTTATAGTTGGCCGTAGCCTCTCGTTGTCGTCATGTGATAACTTTTGACCAATCGCCCTACTTTCTCGTTGGCCACGTTGACTGGTAGCTGTTTGTAAATATACAGACATTTTCATTTATTTCTCAGTTTTTACTTATTGTTGGAGGTTCTTTTTTGGCTATTTCTTTTATTATATAACATAGATCATTCTGTAAAATTTTTATTTTGACAGGATAAGTATATTTCTTGTTTTCGCGTGTTTTGAGTTTTCCTCGGTTCAGGCCCTTTATATTCTACGTCTTTTATTGCGTTTAAAATGTCCATCCATCAAACGAATAAAGACAAACCGAGATCACAAAAATGCCGCCATTTTTGTTTTAGTTTTGATTTACACTACTATTGCCCTACCTGTAGGGAGGCTGACAAGGGTGATGACCTGTGTGTCACCTTTGAAACGCCCTGTGATATCTGTGCATCTTTCACAGATGACCAGATGAAGAAAATTCAGCACAGGAAATGCTATCTTAAGAAACAAAAGGCGGACACTAATACAAAAGATGATGAACTTGATCTCTTGGGCGAAAGCGACGGGGATTCCTTCACTGGTTCAAATGCAGACCTCGAGAGTGCTGCTGACAATCTTTTTACCTCACACACACACACACACGTCCTCAGCGCCTTCCCTTCAGTTCTTTATCACTTAAAACACCAGCCAAATCTGTCCCACCCACCCCAGGTACTGCCTTGCAACAAAAAGTGAAACAAATCTAGAAAAATCCCTGGGCAATTCTTTAAATATTCATTTACAGCAACAAATGGGTTCCTTCCAGGCATCCATGTTGGAAGCTTTTCAGTCGCTCCGAGAGGAGTTGACTGCTAAAAATCAAACAGGTGGATCAGACCTCGTTTCCTGCTTCCAAACCTGGTACATCCAGTACTTCTGTCAATCTGGACCTACCCCCTCCGAGACCTAGAACTAACATACAAACCGAGGATATGGATGTGGACTACGGTCCAGCACTTCCTCCTCGTCTCGTACTTGACCCTCATGATACATCGGATCAGTACGTTGCTACATCTGAACTACCTCCGAAAAAGGTCTCGGACAAACCCAAAAAGCATAGCCACTCTCGCAGTAGCCATGAAATTGAATCCAGGTCTGCCTCGGATCAATCTATTGAGGAATCCGATGAACCTCGGATCCCTTCTACTAAACCTAAAAAGCACTCTGATAAGAGTAAACACAAGTCTAGGTCCAGATATGTGTCATCTTCCTCAGGGGAGGATCAGTCCCCTGTAGCCAGACACAGATCTTCTAAGCCCTCTGGGGCTGTTTCTGATCAAGACCTCCCTCATCATGATCCAGACCCCCCTTATTATAGGGAAGTAGCTCTGTCTGGCATTCCCTCACAGTACACTGAAGAGGTCGACACTTTTAGGCACATTCTTTCCCTCCCTGACCCCAGGGAGTCTATGCCTAGGTCCTCAACTTCAGTCGTGGGTCTGGACGATGAGAAAGGCCGTCAAGAGCTCAGACCTAGAGGTCCTTCCTCTATTCTTCCACTTAGCTCATTTATCAAGGATGCCTTTGATAAATTTCAACATGACTTTAAGGCTGCTAATTTACCCGAGGGTAAATATGTCAAGCCTCCTCCTTCCACTTCTAAGTGGTACAGGGTGGGGCAGCCCTGTTATCAGGACAAATATCAGGAGTTGAATACGGATTTCGCCAAAATCTGTATTACTCCTAAACCCTCTGGGGCCCCTATGGGCAAGGTCCCCCTACCAATTCTTAAAGAATTGGAACATCAGGCTAGGCAAAATATCTCAACCCTCAATTTCACCGCTGCCTTTGCTAAAACTTCTTCTTCTTGCAATGCTTCCCTTGAGAAGTGTCAACATAGCATTAAGTCAACTGTCAAGAAGATTAAGTCACAGATCCAAAAAGGTGCCAATCCTGAAAAAGCAGCAAAGCGTGGATATGAGGAAGTCTGTGAGTACATGGATTTTTGGAATAAGACAGTTCTTATTCAACACAGGGCCCTTACATGCCTCAGCAAATCCCTAGCCCATATACTCCAGAGGGAATTATATTCTATGGCTAATACCGGCTTGCTTAGGCACGAAGCCGAAATGACCCTCTTACAGCCACAATTGGGGGAAACAAGATGCCAAGAACTCAGGAACTCATCCTTTTGGGACTCTTCCTTGTTCCAGTCTCAACTTGTGAAGGAAGGTGAAGACTTCCTCCTCAAAAAAGGCATCTCTAAAGACTCTCAGGGTTTCGCACCCTATCAAAATAAGCCCTTTCGTGGTCCCCACAACAAGAGAAGAGGCTCCTACAGGAAACGCCCCTATGGAGGCAACTCCTCACAAAGCAGTAACCAATCGTTTTCCTCAGGAAGGGGGAAACCGAACTTCAGAGGCTCCAGGGGTCGTTTTCGACCCCATAATAGGGGAAGAGGGCGTGGAAACCCCTCTTCCCAATGACTCCTCCAAAGCCTCACTCAGTCCACCAGTAGGAGGTCGCCTCCGTTCTTTCAGAAGAAACAAATGTTCTCCAAACGTGTTAAACATTATCACCAATGGCTACGTACTGCCATTCCTTTCAAAGCCAAATTTGGTCAGATTCCCTCTGATTCTGTCAGAGTACAAGGGCCATCAAAAAGACCAAACCCTGGCCACTTGTATCCAGTCCCTTCTGTCAAAGAACGCAATTGAAAGGGTGGAAAATATAAAATCTCTCGGGTTTTACAGTCGCCTGTTCCTAGTACCCAAGCCTCACTAAAGGTGGAGGCCAGTCATAGACCTAAGCAGGCTCAACACTTTTCTACACGTAGAAAAGTTCAAAATGGTAACTCCAGAGTCCATCAGGACCTCCCTGATTCCAGGGGAGTGGGTATCGTCGATAGATCTGTCGGACGCTTACCTACACATCCCCATCCATCCAAAGTCAAGGAAATACCTAAGGTTTTGCTACAAGTCACAGGTTTTCCAGTTCACCTCCCTCCCATTCGGACTAGCCACAGCCCCCCAGGTCTTTACAATGATTGTAAAGGAAGTGAAACTAATGGCCCTCTCCAGAGGACTCAGAGTTCACCAATACCTGGACGACTGGCTGATCAGGTCCCAGTCTCAGGAGGAAGCCCAAGTGGACACTCAGGCGGTGGTAGACCTAACTCAGTCCTTGGGTTGGATAATAAATCAGGAAAAATCAGAACTGAAACCTACTCAGGTGTTTTCGTTCGTGGGCTACGAATACCATCTAGATTCAGCCCTTGTAAAACCCACTCAAGAGAGATGGCTCAAACTTCAGGATTTGATCCTAAGACTCAAGTCAAAACATGTTTTGACTGCAAGATGTTTGATGTCGCTAATTGGGTTGCTTGCCGAAACGGAGAAAATGGTCCCGGAGGGATGCCTTCACATGAGACCTTTTCAGTTTCATCTCAAGGAGCACTGGAGATATCATCAGTCGCTGGACAACCTCCTTCCTTGGACAGAAGCCATTGTAGGCCACCTAGACTGGTGGCAAAATCCCTCAAACGTGATGAAAGGTGCAGACCTTCATCCCAAAGACCACAGTATCCAACTCTTTACCGACGCCTCAAACGAAGGTTGGGGCGCTCACTTCGATCAAAATTCTACAAAGGGTCTGTGGTCAGATCGGGAAAAAAGGCTACACATAAACGTCCTAGAATTGAAGGCGGTCTCACTGGCCCTTCGAGACTTGAAGGACCAGTGCCAGAACCAAACAGTGCTAGTTGCGACGGACAACTCAACAGTGGTAGCCTACATCAACAAACAAGGAGGAACTCACTCAGCAGAGATGTGTGCTCTCCTATGGAAGATTATGACCTGGTGCCATCACTATCACATAACATTGAAAGCCAGACACATTCCAGGGTGCCTGAATGTGATGGCCGACCTCCTGTCCAGGTCAAACCAAGTGCAGTCAACAGAATGGTCACTGCATCCGCAGGTGTTCAAACAGATCTGCCAAAGGTGGTTCACACCTCATGTAGACTTATTTGCCACTGATCTGAACCACAAACTTCCACTGTACGTATCTCCTGTCCCAGACCCAAAGCCTTGGGACATAGATGCTCTGAACATAAACTGGATGAGTCTCACTGCCTATGCTTACCCTCCTACGGCTCTCCTTCACAAGGTGATCCAAAAGATCAAGCAATGCCATTGCCTGATCATCGAATAGCCCCAGGCTGGCCAGGGATGCCCTGGTTTTGGGACCTAGTGCAGCTCTCAACAGAGATTCCACTACAACTCCCTGTGTCAACGACCCTACTCAAACAGTCCCACAGGTATGTGTTCCACAACAACCCACAACAGCTCAACCTCCACGCCTGGTGTCTAGGAGCGGACAACTCCAAGAACAAGGCTTCTCTGTGGAGGTGGCAGAGAGAATTGCTGCTCCTCAGCGGTCATCAACAAGGACCATCTACAAGTCAAAGTGGGCCCTATTTGAAAAATGGTGCAGAGAAAATTCGGTGGATTTCTCCACTCCATCTGTGAAACAAATCTCAGATTTTTTCATGTACCTGTACCAAGACCTAAACAGGCGCCCCTCGACCATTGATGGTTACAGGACTGCAATCGTTGACACTTTGGGCCCAACGGCCCACCATATTGCACACAATGCAGACCTTCATAGGTTACTCTCCAGTTTCCACAGGAATCGTCCAAAAAGTTCCAGAAATCTTCCTAAGTGGAACCTTTCTGTTGTTGTCAATGAGCTCACAAAAGCACCCTTTGAGCCTATGAAAGACACAGACCTCAAACATCTTACCCTCAAAACTGCTTTCTTGCTAGCTTTGGCGTCTGGCAAACGCCGCAGGGAAATCCATGCCTGGGTCGCAAACAAAGTATCTAATCTAGGCCAATGGAAAAAGGTCGCCTTGTTCCCTTCTTCTGATTTCATAGCCAAAAACCAACTAGCAAGAGAAGGTTCTCAAAGTGTGTCTCCAGTAACTATTCCTGCTTTGACTACCATTGTAGATAGACAATTCAAAGAAGACAGGACAAGAAAGGACATACCTCAGACATCAGACCAGCTACTCTCTCTTCCTGGTTGAAACAAACCCTCCTACTTTGTTATAAACAAGCAGACCAACAAGCCTTGGACTTGGTCCAAGTTAAAGCTCATAACATCCGGGCCTTCGCGGCCTCTAAGGCCTTTTACGGTGGGGTATCGGTGGACCAAATCATGCAAGCCTGTCACTGGAAAGCTCATGTACAAATTTTTACCGAAAAGACCTTACTTGGTCAGACAACGACAACAATATGTATCTGGGACCCGTAGTGGCGGCACAACAAGTCCTAGATCATTTCCCTCAGACCAGTTGTCCTCGGAAAGAAAAAAGGGGGGGGGGGGGGGGTTTATCCGCTACAACAAAGTCTTCAGGAGTCTAATCCCAGGATCTAGGTATTCTTTTACCTTCAAGATGTTACGGGTAGGGTCATTTTTGTTTTTAGTTTATCAAAGTAAATTGTATTAAGGACTTATTAAGTTGTCATTAATCTCATATTCAGGTGGCAAAAAATTTTATGAGAATTCCAACCATTGGGCTGGTATGTCACTCGTGACGGGCCCCTAGGGACCCTTAGACCTCTAAGTGAGCACTGCTGCACTTCCGTCCTACAATCAAAACATTTTGACAGTTTTAGCACTGTCTTCCATTCTATATAGGTTTTTGGCTCCTTACAGGCCCAGTCTTCGGGATTGGGGCACTGTAAATGGGACTCAGACTGGTATTTCTAACACTATTCTAATATATATATTACTTCAAATCTAAGAAAAATTGACATTCCTTCCAGTCTCAGCTGTAATCCCGCCACCGGGCGGTTGGATTCAGCATTGAGTCCCACATGGTAAGCTATTATAGCGTAATAAAATTGAAAATTTTAATTACTTGAATGTAGCTTTTATAAGCTAGGGGACCTAGTGCAGCTCTCAACAGAGATTCCACTACAACTCCCAGTGTTGATAGTGTCCGGATAGGGCAAGTGGGTCGGTGGGTGGTGGGAAAAACTTTGTCCAAGCTGTATCTGAGGAACTGTAAGGTGTAGGAAATTGATACTTGGTAGGAACATAGGTTAGGAGGTGTAGCTGTGCAACGTCATGGTGTGACTATGATTTGATCTTTGACCTTGCTGTAGTGACCTTGACCTATAAAATCTTGAAGAGTCCCACCCTGCCTCCCCGCTGTTTACAGCTGAGGGGTAGGTTTTAGGAAATTTCAATGAGAAAGTAGGGCGATTGGTCAGAAGTTATCACGCGACGACAACGAGAGGCTACGGCCAACTATAAATGTCTATTTTTCTTAGACGTTGGCCATGATGTCTTGTGGCCATCCGAGTACAGCATTGAATCCCACATGGTAAGCTTGTAGCTTATAAAAGCTACATTTGAGTAATTAAAATTTTCAAATTTGAGGCTCTAGATGAAAAGGTATTATAGGTAGAGTTCTCTAATTATGTCCACCCCCTGGGGGGTGGATATATTATTTTTGCTTTTTTCGCCGTCCGATGTCCGATGTCCGGCGTCCGGCGTCCGGCGTCACGCATGGTTTCCGCTCATTTAAAGGAAAAGTATTAGAGCTATTGTCACCAAATTTGGTATGCAGGCTTATTGGGTCAGTAGCTTGCTTGGGATTGCTTTTGGCTGTTGTACCTCTTTTGCTTACTGAGTAATACTTAAGTACAGCTATTTTCAGTACCCATTGGTTTCCGTGCATTTAAGCCAAAATAATTAAAGATATTTTACTACAATTTTGAATACAAGATTGTTATGTCCATAGCTCGCTTGGTATTGCATTTGGGACTGATAGCTTTGTCAGTACATGAGTAATAGCCATTTAGGTACTTCATTGTGTATTTTCAGTACTACTTTTGAGTAATTTGCTAATATCTCAGAAACCGTGTGAGATAGAGCGATTTCGTCGAAATTTTCGACCCACAGGGTATGTAAGGAATGTAATATTTGCAATTTTCAAAAAATTTTCCCCTCCCCAAAAATGGCGGCCATTTTGAATTTTCGAATTTTTGCCAAAAATGGCAAAACACAAATTTGCTTCTATCTCCTTAACCGTGCGAGATAGAGCGATTTCGTCGAAATTTTCGACCCACAGGGTATCTAAGGAATGCAATCTTTGCAATTTTCAAAAAAATTTTCCCCTCCACAAAAATGGCGGCCATTTTGAATTTTCGAATTTTTGCCAAAAATGGCAAAACACAAATCTGCTTCTATCTCCTTAACCGTGCGAGATAGAGCGATTTCGTCAAAATTTTCGACCCACAGGGTATCTGAGCATTGTACTCTTGGTAATTTTAAAAAAATTTTCCCCTCCCCAAAAATGGCGGCCATTTTGAATTTTCGAATTTTTGCCAAAAATGGCAAAACACAAATTTGCTTCTATCTCCTTAACCGTGCCAGATAGAGCGATTTCGTCAAAATTTTTGACCCACAGGGTATCTGAGCATTGTGCTCTTGGTAATTTTTCCAAAAATTTTCCCCTCCCCAAAAATGGCGGCCATTTTGAATTTTCGAATTTTTGCCAAAAATGGCAAAACACTAATTTGCTTCTATCTCCTTAACCGTGCGAGATAGAGTGATTTCGTCGAAATTTTCGACCCACAGGGTATCTAAGGAATGCAATTTTTGCAATTTTCCAAAAATTTTCCCCTCCCCAAAAATGGCGGCCATTTTGAATTTTCGAATTTTTGCCAAAAATGGCAAAACACAAATTTGCTTCTATCTCCTTAACCGTGCGAGATAGAGCGATTTCGTCGAAATTTTCGACCCACAGGGTATCTAAGGAATGCAATCTTTGCAATTTTCAAAAAATTTTCCCCTCCCCAAAAATGGCGGCCATTTTGAATTTTCGAATTTTTGCCAAAAATGGCAAAACACCAATCTTCTTCTATCTCCTTAACCGTGCGAGATAGAGCGATTTCGTCAAAATTTTCGACCCACAGGGCATCTGAGCATTGTACTCTTGGTAATTTTTAAAAAATTTTCCCCTCCCCAAAAATGGCGGCCATTTTGAATTTTCGAATTTTTGCCAAAAATGGCAAAACACAAATTTGCTTCTATCTCCTTAACCGTGCCAGATAGAGCGATTTTGTCAAAATTTTCGACCCACAGGGTATCTGAGCATTGTGCTCTTGGTAATTTTTACAAAATTTTCCCCTCCCCAAAAATGGCGGCCATTTTGAATTTTCGAATTTTTGCCAAAAATGACAAAACACTAATTTGCTTCTATCTCCTTAACCGTGCGAGATAGAGCGATTTCGTCGAAATTTTCGACCCACAGGGTATCTGAGCATTGTGCTCTTGGTAATTTTCCAAAAATTTTCCCCTCCCCAAAAATGGCGGCCATTTTGAATTTTCGAATTTTTGCCAAAAATGGCAAAACACTAATTTGCTTCTATCTCCTTAACCGTGCGAGATAGAGCGATTTCGTCGAAATTTTCGACCCACAGGGTATCTAAGGAATGCAATCTTTGCAATTTTCCAAAAATTTTCCCCTCCCCAAAAATGGCGGCCATTTTGAATTTTCGAATTTTTGCCAAAAATGGCAAAACACAAATTTCCTTCTATCTCCTTAACCGTGCCAGATAGAGCGATTTCGTCAAAATTTTCGACCCACAGGGTATCTGAGCATTGTACTCTTGGTAATTTAAAAAAAATTTTCCCCTCCCCAAAAATGGCGGCCATTTTGAATTTTCGAATTTTTGCCAAAAATGGCAAAACACAAATTTGCTTCTATCTCCTTAACCGTGCCAGATAGAGCGATTTCGTCAAAATTTTCGACCCACAGGGTATCTAAGGAATGCAATCTTTGCAATTTTCCAAAAATTTTCCCCTCCCCAAAAATGGCGGCCATTTTGAATTTTCGAATTTTTGCCAAAAATGGCAAAACACAAATTTCCTCCTATCTCCTTAACCGTGCCAGATAGAGCGATTTCGTCAAAATTTTCGACCCACAGGGTATCTGAGCATTGTACTCTTTGCAATTTTCCAAAAATTTTCCCCTCCCCAAAAATGGCGGCCATTCTGAATTTTCGAATTTTTGCCAAAAATGGCAAAACACTAATTTGCTTCTATCTCCTTAACCGTGCGAGATAGAGCGATTTCGTCGAAATTTTCGACCCACAGGGTATCTAAGGAATGCAATCTTTGCAATTTTCCAAAAATTTTCCCCTCCCCAAAAAATGGCGGCCATTTTGAATTTTCGAATTTTTGCCAAAAATGGCAAAACACAAATTTCCTTCTATCTCCTTAACCGTGCGAGATAGAGCGATTTCGTCGAAATTTTCGACCCACAGGGTATCTAAGGAATGCAATCTTTGCAATTTTCAAAAAATTTTCCCCTCCCCAAAAATGGCGGCCATTTTGAATTTTCGAATTTTTGCCAAAAATGGCAAAACACCAATCTGCTTCTATCTCCTTAACCGTGCGAGATAGAGCGATTTCGTCAAAATTTTCGACCCACAGGGCATCTGAGCATTGTACTCTTGGTAATTTTTAAAAAATTTTCCCCTCCCCAAAAATGGCGGCCATTTTGAATTTTCGAATTTTTGCCAAAAATGGCAAAACACAAATTTCCTCCTATCTCCTTAACCGTGCCAGATAGAGCGATTTCGTCAAAATTTTCGACCCACAGGGTATCTGAGCATTGTGCTCTTGGTAATTTTTACAAAATTTTCCCCTCCCCAAAAATGGCGGCCATTTTGAATTTTCGAATTTTTGCCAAAAATGACAAAACACTAATTTGCTTCTATCTCCTTAACCGTGCGAGATAGAGCGATTTCGTCGAAATTTTCGACCCACAGGGTATCTCAGCATTGTGCTCTTGGTAATTTTCCAAAAATTTTCCCCTCCCCAAAAATGGCGGCCATTTTGAATTTTCGAATTTTTGGCAAAAATGGCAAAACACTAATTTGCTTCTATCTCCTTAACCGTGCGAGATAGAGCGATTTCGTCGAAATTTTCCACCCACAGGGTATCTAAGGAATGCAATCTTTGCAATTTTCCAAAAATTTTCCCCTCCCCAAAAATGGCGGCCATTTTGAATTTTCGAATTTTTGCCAAAAATGGCAAAACACAAATTTGCTTCTATCTCCTTAACCGTGCCAGATAGAGCGATTTCGTCAAAATTTTCGACTCACAGGGTATCTGAGCATTGTACTCTTGGTAATTTAAAAAAAATTTTCCCCTCCCCAAAAATGGCGGCCATTTTGAATTTTCGAATTTTTGCCAAAAATGGCAAAACACAAATTTCCTCCTATCTCCTTAACCGTGCCAGATAGAGCGATTTCGTCAAAATTTTCGACCCACAGGGTATCTGAGCATTGTACTCTTGGTAATTTTTAAAAAATTTTCCCCTCCCCAAAAATGGCGGCCATTTGAATTTTCGAATTGTTGCCAAAAATGGCAAAACACTAATTTGCTTCTATCTCCTTAACCGTGCGAGATAGAGTGATTTCGTCGAAATTTTCGACCCACAGGGTATCTAAGGAATGCAATCTTTGCAATTTTCAAAAAATTTACCCCTCCCCAAAAATGGCGGCCATTTTGAATTTTCGAATTTTTGCCAAAAATGGTAAAACACAAATTTGCTTCTATCTCCTTAACCGTGCGAGATAGAGCGATTTCGTCGAAATTTTCGACCCACAGGGTATCTAAGGAATGCAATCTTTGCAATTTTCCAACAAATTTTCCCCTCCCCAAAAATGGCAGCCATTTTGAATTTTCGAATTTTTGCCAAAAATGGCAAAACACAAATTTGCTTCTATCTCCTTAACCGTGCGAGATAGAGCGATTTCGTCGAAATTTTCGACCCACAGGGTATCTAAGGAATGCAATCTTTGCAATTTTCCAAAAAATTTTCCCCTCCCCAAAAATGGCAGCCATTTTGAATTTTCGAATTTTTGCCAAAAATGGCAAAACACAAATTTGCTTCTATCTCCTTAACCGTGCGAGATAGAGCGATTTCGTCGAAATTTTCGACCCACAGGGTATCTAAGGAATGCAATCTTTGCAATTTTCCAAAAATTTTCCCCTCCCCAAAAAATGGCGGCCATTTTGAATTTTCGAATTTTTGCCAAAAATGGCAAAACACAAATTTCCTTCTATCTCCTTAACCGTGCGAGATAGAGCGATTTCGTCGAAATTTTCGACCCACAGGGTATCTAAGGAATGCAATCTTTGCAATTTTCAAAAAATTTTCCCCTCCCCAAAAATGGCGGCCATTTTGAATTTTCGAATTTTTGCCAAAAATGGCAAAACACCAATCTGCTTCTATCTCCTTAACCGTGCGAGATAGAGCGATTTCGTCAAAATTTTCGACCCACAGGGCATCTGAGCATTGTACTCTTGGTAATTTTTAAAAAATTTTCCCCTCCCCAAAAATGGCGGCCATTTTGAATTTTCGAATTTTTGCCAAAAATGGCAAAACACAAATTTCCTCCTATCTCCTTAACCGTGCCAGATAGAGCGATTTCGTCAAAATTTTCGACCCACAGGGTATCTGAGCATTGTGCTCTTGGTAATTTTTACAAAATTTTCCCCTCCCCAAAAATGGCGGCCATTTTGAATTTTCGAATTTTTGCCAAAAATGACAAAACACTAATTTGCTTCTATCTCCTTAACCGTGCGAGATAGAGCGATTTCGTCGAAATTTTCGACCCACAGGGTATCTCAGCATTGTGCTCTTGGTAATTTTCCAAAAATTTTCCCCTCCCCAAAAATGGCGGCCATTTTGAATTTTCGAATTTTTGGCAAAAATGGCAAAACACTAATTTGCTTCTATCTCCTTAACCGTGCGAGATAGAGCGATTTCGTCGAAATTTTCCACCCACAGGGTATCTAAGGAATGCAATCTTTGCAATTTTCCAAAAATTTTCCCCTCCCCAAAAATGGCGGCCATTTTGAATTTTCGAATTTTTGCCAAAAATGGCAAAACACAAATTTGCTTCTATCTCCTTAACCGTGCCAGATAGAGCGATTTCGTCAAAATTTTCGACTCACAGGGTATCTGAGCATTGTACTCTTGGTAATTTAAAAAAAATTTTCCCCTCCCCAAAAATGGCGGCCATTTTGAATTTTCGAATTTTTGCCAAAAATGGCAAAACACAAATTTCCTCCTATCTCCTTAACCGTGCCAGATAGAGCGATTTCGTCAAAATTTTCGACCCACAGGGTATCTGAGCATTGTACTCTTGGTAATTTTTAAAAAATTTTCCCCTCCCCAAAAATGGCGGCCATTTGAATTTTCGAATTGTTGCCAAAAATGGCAAAACACTAATTTGCTTCTATCTCCTTAACCGTGCGAGATAGAGTGATTTCGTCGAAATTTTCGACCCACAGGGTATCTAAGGAATGCAATCTTTGCAATTTTCAAAAAATTTACCCCTCCCCAAAAATGGCGGCCATTTTGAATTTTCGAATTTTTGCCAAAAATGGTAAAACACAAATTTGCTTCTATCTCCTTAACCGTGCGAGATAGAGCGATTTCGTCGAAATTTTCGACCCACAGGGTATCTAAGGAATGCAATCTTTGCAATTTTCCAACAAATTTTCCCCTCCCCAAAAATGGCAGCCATTTTGAATTTTCGAATTTTTGCCAAAAATGGCAAAACACAAATTTGCTTCTATCTCCTTAACCGTGCGAGATAGAGCGATTTCGTCGAAATTTTCGACCCACAGGGTATCTAAGGAATGCAATCTTTGCAATTTTCCAAAAAATTTTCCCCTCCCCAAAAATGGCAGCCATTTTGAATTTTCGAATTTTTGCCAAAAATGGCAAAACACAAATTTGCTTCTATCTCCTTAACCGTGCGAGATAGAGCGATTTCGTCGAAATTTTCGACCCACAGGGTATCGAAGAAATGCAATCTTTCCAATTTTCCGAAAAATTTTCCCCTCCCCAAAAATGGCGGCCATTTTGAATTTTCGAATTTTTGCCAAAAATGGCAAAACACAAATTTGCTTCTATCTCCTTAACCGTGCGAGATAGATCGATTTCATCAAAATTTTCGACCCACAGGTATTTCAGCATTGTATTCTTGGCAATTTAAAAAAAAATTTCCCGTCCCCTAAAATGGCGGCCATTTTGAATTTTCAAATTTTTGTCAAAAATGGCAAAACACAAATTTGCTTCTATCTCCTTAACCATGCGAGATAGAGCGATTTCGTCGAAATTTTCAACCCACAGGGTATCTAAGGAATGTAATCTTTGCAATTTTCAAAAAATTTTCCCCTCCCCAAAAATGGCAGCCATTTTGAATTTTCGAATTTTTGCCCAAAATGGAAAAACACAAACTGGCCTTAACCGTGCAAAATAGAGTTATTTCGTTGAAATGTTCGACCCATAGGGTATCTAAAAAATGTACTCTTGGCAATTTTCAAAAAAATTTCCTTTTCCCAAAAATGGCGGCCATTTTGAATTTTCAAATTTTTGCCAAAAATAGAAAAACAGGAATTTGCTTCTATCTTCTTAACCGTGCCAGATAGAGTGATTTCGTCAAAATTTTCAACCCAACCAATGCAAAAAGGCATGAAGCTGAAATAATTTACATCTACACTAACAAATATTTAAGCATCATTGATATATTTTACAAATGAAACAGGGTCTTGTAAGACTACTGTACAATTTGGGCAAAAGGTTCATGGGTGGACATTACACATGATAATGTGTGTTCTTCTATGCTATCCTGTTTCTATTCGCATCTACTATCAACAGGGCGGCCGATTTCTAGTTTACAAGGTATGTTTATCATTACAAAAGCTTGTCTAGGAGTATTTATGTCCACCCCCCTTGGGGGTGGATATATTATTTTTGCTTTTTTCGCCGTCCGATGTCCGATGTCCGGCGTCCGGCGTCCGATGTCCGGCGTCACGCATGGTTTCCGCTCATTTAAAGGAAAAGTATTAGAGCTATTGTCACCAAATTTGGTATGCAGGCTTATTGGGTCAGTAGCTTGCTTGGGATTGCTTTTGGCTGTTGTACCTCTTTTGCTTACTGAGTAATACTTAAGTACAGCTATTTTCAGTACCCATTGGTTTCCGTGCATTTAAGCCAAAATAATTAAAGATATTTTACTACAATTTTGAATACAAGATTGTTATGTCCATAGCTCGCTTGGTATTGCATTTGGGACTGATAGCTTTGTCAGTACATGAGTAATAGCCATTTAGGTACTTCATTGTGTATTTTCAGTACTACTTTTGAGTAATTTGCTTCTATCTCCTTAACCGTGCGAGATAGAGCGATTTCGGCAAAATTTTCGACCCGCAGGGTATCTGACGAGTGTACTCTTTGCAATTTTCAAAAAATTTTCCCCTCCCCAAAAATGGCGGCCATTTTGAATTTTCGAATTTTTGCCAAAAATGGCAAAACACAAATTTGCTTCTATCTCCTTAACCGTGCGAGATAGAGCGATTTCGTCGAAATTTTCGACCCACAGGGTATCTAAGGAATGCAATCTTTGCAATTTTCCAACAAATTTTCCCCTCCCCAAAAATGGCAGCCATTTTGAATTTTCGAATTTTTGCCAAAAATGGCAAAACACAAATTTGCTTCTATCTCCTTAACCGTGCGAGATAGAGCGATTTCGGCAAAATTTTCGACACACAGGGTATCTAACCAATGCAATCTTTGCAATTTTCAAAATATTTTCCCCTCCCCAAAAATGGCGGCCATTTTGAATTTTTGAATTTTTGCCAAAAATGGCAAAACACAAATTTGCTTCTATCTCCTTAACCGTGCGAGATAGAGCGATTTCGTCGAAATTTTCGACCCACAGGGTATCTAAGTAATGTAATATTTGCAATTTTCAAAAAATTTTCCCCTCCCCAAAAATGGCGGCCATTTTGAATTTTCGAATTTTTGCCAAAAATGGCAAAACACAAATTTGCTTCTATCTCCTTAACCGTGCGAGATAGAGCGATTTCGTCGAAATTTTCGACCCACAGGGTATCTAAGGAATGCAATCTTTGCAATTTTCCAAAAATTTTCCCCTCCCCAAAAATGGCGGCCATTTTGAATTTTCGAATTTTTGCCAAAAATGGCAAAACACAAATTTGCTTCTATCTCCTTAACCGTGCGAGATAGAGCGATTTCGTCGAAATTTTCGACCCACAGGGTATCTAAGGAATGTAATATTTGCAATTTTCAAAAAAATTTCCCCTCCCCAAAAATGGCGGCCATTTTGAATTTTCGAATTTTTGCCAAAAATGGCAAAACACAAATTTGCTTCTATCTCCTTAACCGTGCGAGATAGAGCGATTTCGGCAAAATTTTCGACCCACAGGGGATCTAAGGAATGCAATCTTTGCAATTTTCCAAAAATTTTCCCCTCCCCAAAAGTGGCGGCCATTTTGAATTTTCGAATTTTTGCCAAAAATGGCAAAACACTAATTTGCTTCTATCTCCTTAACCGTGCGAGATAGAGCGATTTCGGCAAAATTTTCGACACACAGGGTATCTAAGCAATGCAATCTTTGCAATTTTCAAAATATTTTCCCCTCCCCAAAAATGGCGGCCATTTTGAATTTTTGCCAAAAATGGCAAAACACAAATTTGCTTCTATCTCCTTAACCGTGCGAGATAGAGCGATTTCGTCGAAATTTTCGACCCACAGGGTATCTAAGGAATGTAATATTTGCAATTTTCAAAAAATTTTCCCCTCCCCAAAAATGGCGGCCATTTTGAATTTTCGAATTTTTGCCAAAAATGGCAAAACACAAATTTGCTTCTATCTCCTTAACCGTGCGAGATAGAGCGATTTCGTCGAAATTTTCGACCCACAGGGTATCTAAGGAATGTAATATTTGCAATTTTCAAAAAAATTTCCCCTCCCCAAAAATGGCGGCCATTTTGAATTTTCGAATTTTTGCCAAAAATGGCAAAACACAAATTTGCTTCTATCTCCTTAACCGTGCGAGATAGAGCGATTTCGGCAAAATTTTCGACCCACAGGGGATCTAAGGAATGCAATCTTTGCAATTTTCCAAAAATTTTCCCCTCCCCAAAAATGGCGGCCATTTTGAATTTTCGAATTTTTGCCAAAAATGGCAAAACACTAATTTGCTTCTATCTCCTTAACCGTGCGAGATAGAGCGATTTCGGCAAAATTTTAGACGCACAGGGTATCTAAGCAATGCAATCTTTGCAATTTTCAAAATATTTTCCCCTCCCCAAAAATGGCGGCCATTTTGAATTTTCGAATTTTTGCCAAAAATGGCAAAACACAAATTTGCTTCTATCTCCTTAACCGTGCGAGATAGAGCGATTTCGTCGAAATTTTCGACCCACAGGGTATCTAAGGAATGCAATCTTTGCAATTTTCCAAAAATTTTCCCCTCCCCAAAAATGGCGGCCATTTTGAATTTTCGAATTTTTGCCAAAAATGGCAAAACACAAATTTGCTTCTATCTCCTTAACCGTGCGAGATAGAGCGATTTCATCGAAATTTTCGACCCACAGGGTATCTAAGGAATGTAATATTTGCAATTTTCAAAAAAATTTCCCCTCCCCAAAAATGGCGGCCATTTTGAATTTTCGAATTTTTGCCAAAAATGGCAAAACACAAATTTGCTTCTATCTCCTTAACCGTGCGAGATAGAGCGATTTCGGCAAAATTTTCGACACACAGGGTATCTAACCAATGCAATCTTTGCAATTTTCAAAATATTTTCCCCTCCCCAAAAATGGCGGCCATTTTGAATTTTTGAATTTTTGCCAAAAATGGCAAAACACAAATTTGCTTCTATCTCCTTAACCGTGCGAGATAGAGCGATTTCGTCGAAATTTTCGACCCACAGGGTATCTAAGGAATGTAATATTTGCAATTTTCAAAAAATTTTCCCCTCCCCAAAAATGGCGGCCATTTTGAATTTTCGAATTTTTGCCAAAAATGGCAAAACACAAATTTGCTTCTATCTCCTTAACCGTGCGAGATAGAGCGATTTCGTCGAAATTTTCGACCCACAGGGTATCTAAGGAATGCAATCTTTGCAATTTTCCAAAAATTTTCCCCTCCCCAAAAATGGCGGCCATTTTGAATTTTCGAATTTTTGCCAAAAATGGCAAAACACAAATTTGCTTCTATCTCCTTAACCGTGCGAGATAGAGCGATTTCGTCGAAATTTTCGACCCACAGGGTATCTAAGGAATGTAATATTTGCAATTTTCAAAAAAATTTCCCCTCCCCAAAAATGGCGGCCATTTTGAATTTTCGAATTTTTGCCAAAAATGGCAAAACACAAATTTGCTTCTATCTCCTTAACCGTGCGAGATAGAGCGATTTCGTCGAAATTTTCGACCCACAGGGTATCTAAGGAATGCAATCTTTGCAATTTTCCAAAAATTTTCCCCTCCCCAAAAATGGCGGCCATTTTGAATTTTCGAATTTTTGCCAAAAATGGCAAAACACAAATTTCCTTCTATCTCCTTAACCGTGCGAGATAGAGCGATTTCATCGAAATTTTCGACCCACAGGGTATCTAAGGAATGTAATATTTGCAATTTTCAAAAAAATTTCCCCTCCCCAAAAATGGCGGCCATTTTGAATTTTCGAATTTTTGCCAAAAATGGCAAAACACAAATTTGCTTCTATCTCCTTAACCGTGCGAGATAGAGCGATTTCGGCAAAATTTTCGACACACAGGGTATCTAACCAATGCAATCTTTGCAATTTTCAAAATATTTTCCCCTCCCCAAAAATGGCGGCCATTTTGAATTTTTGAATTTTTGCCAAAAATGGCAAAACACAAATTTGCTTCTATCTCCTTAACCGTGCGAGATAGAGCGATTTCGTCGAAATTTTCGACCCACAGGGTATCTAAGGAATGTAATATTTGCAATTTTCAAAAAATTTTCCCCTCCCCAAAAATGGCGGCCATTTTGAATTTTCGAATTTTTGCCAAAAATGGCAAAACACAAATTTGCTTCTATCTCCTTAACCGTGCGAGATAGAGCGATTTCGTCGAAATTTTCGACCCACAGGGTATCTAAGGAATGCAATCTTTGCAATTTTCCAAAAATTTTCCCCTCCCCAAAAATGGCGGCCATTTTGAATTTTCGAATTTTTGCCAAAAATGGCAAAACACAAATTTGCTTCTATCTCCTTAACCGTGCGAGATAGAGCGATTTCGTCGAAATTTTCGACCCACAGGGTATCTAAGGAATGTAATATTTGCAATTTTCAAAAAAATTTCCCCTCCCCAAAAATGGCGGCCATTTTGAATTTTCGAATTTTTGCCAAAAATGGCAAAACACAAATTTGCTTCTATCTCCTTAACCGTGCGAGATAGAGCGATTTCGGCAAAATTTTCGACCCACAGGGGATCTAAGGAATGCAATCTTTGCAATTTTCCAAAAATTTTCCCCTCCCCAAAAATGGCGGCCATTTTGAATTTTCGAATTTTTGCCAAAAATGGCAAAACACAAATTTCCTTCTATCTCCTTAACCGTGCCAGATAGAGCGATTTCGTCAAAATTTTCGACCCACAGGGTATCTGAGCATTGTACTCTTGGTAATTTAAAAAAAATTTTCCCCTCCCCAAAAATGGCGGCCATTTTGAATTTTCGAATTTTTGCCAAAAATGGCAAAACACTAATTTGCTTCTATCTCCTTAACCGTGCGAGATAGAGCGATTTCGTCGAAATTTTCGACCCACAGGGTATCTCAGCATTGTGCTCTTGGTAATTTTCCAAAAATTTTCCCCTCCCCAAAAATGGCGGCCATTTTGAATTTTCGAATTTTTGGCAAAAATGGCAAAACACTAATTTGCTTCTATCTCCTTAACCGTGCGAGATAGAGCGATTTCGTCGAAATTTTCCACCCACAGGGTATCTAAGGAATGCAATCTTTGCAATTTTCCAAAAATTTTCCCCTCCCCAAAAATGGCGGCCATTTTGAATTTTCGAATTTTTGCCAAAAATGGCAAAACACAAATTTGCTTCTATCTCCTTAACCGTGCCAGATAGAGCGATTTCGTCAAAATTTTCGACCCACAGGGTATCTGAGCATTGTACTCTTGGTAATTTTTAAAAAATTTTCCCCTCCCCAAAAATGGCGGCCATTTTGAATTTTCGAATTTTTGCCAAAAATGGCAAAACACTAATTTGCTTCTATCTCCTTAACCGTGCGAGATAGAGCGATTTCGTCAAAATTTTCGACTCACAGGGTATCTGAGCATTGTACTCTTGGTAATTTAAAAAAAATTTTCCCCTCCCCAAAAATGGCGGCCATTTTGAATTTTCGAATTTTTGCCAAAAATGGCAAAACACAAATTTCCTCCTATCTCCTTAACCGTGCCAGATAGAGCGATTTCGTCAAAATTTTCGACCCACAGGGTATCTGAGCATTGTACTCTTGGTAATTTTTAAAAAATTTTCCCCTCCCCAAAAATGGCGGCCATTTGAATTTTCGAATTGTTGCCAAAAATGGCAAAACACTAATTTGCTTCTATCTCCTTAACCGTGCGAGATAGAGTGATTTCGTCGAAATTTTCGACCCACAGGGTATCTAAGGAATGCAATCTTTGCAATTTTCAAAAAATTTACCCCTCCCCAAAAATGGCGGCCATTTTGAATTTTCGAATTTTTGCCAAAAATGGTAAAACACAAATTTGCTTCTATCTCCTTAACCGTGCGAGATAGAGCGATTTCGTCGAAATTTTCGACCCACAGGGTATCTAAGGAATGCAATCTTTGCAATTTTCCAACAAATTTTCCCCTCCCCAAAAATGGCAGCCATTTTGAATTTTCGAATTTTTGCCAAAAATGGCAAAACACAAATTTGCTTCTATCTCCTTAACCGTGCGAGATAGAGCGATTTCGTCGAAATTTTCGACCCACAGGGTATCTAAGGAATGCAATCTTTGCAATTTTCCAAAAATTTTCCCCTCCCCAAAAAATGGCGGCCATTTTGAATTTTCGAATTTTTGCCAAAAATGGCAAAACACAAATTTCCTTCTATCTCCTTAACCGTGCGAGATAGAGCGATTTCGTCGAAATTTTCGACCCACAGGGTATCTAAGGAATGCAATCTTTGCAATTTTCAAAAAATTTTCCCCTCCCCAAAAATGGCGGCCATTTTGAATTTTCGAATTTTTGCCAAAAATGGCAAAACACCAATCTGCTTCTATCTCCTTAACCGTGCGAGATAGAGCGATTTCGTCAAAATTTTCGACCCACAGGGCATCTGAGCATTGTACTCTTGGTAATTTTTAAAAAATTTTCCCCTCCCCAAAAATGGCGGCCATTTTGAATTTTCGAATTTTTGCCAAAAATGGCAAAACACAAATTTCCTCCTATCTCCTTAACCGTGCCAGATAGAGCGATTTCGTCAAAATTTTCGACCCACAGGGTATCTGAGCATTGTACTCTTGGTAATTTTTACAAAATTTTCCCCTCCCCAAAAATGGCGGCCATTTTGAATTTTCGAATTTTTGCCAAAAATGACAAAACACTAATTTGCTTCTATCTCCTTAACCGTGCGAGATAGAGCGATTTCGTCGAAATTTTCGACCCACAGGGTATCTCAGCATTGTGCTCTTGGTAATTTTCCAAAAATTTTCCCCTCCCCAAAAATGGCGGCCATTTTGAATTTTCGAATTTTTGGCAAAAATGGCAAAACACTAATTTGCTTCTATCTCCTTAACCGTGCGAGATAGAGCGATTTCGGCAAAATTTTCGACACACAGGGTATCTAAGCAATGCAATCTTTGCAATTTTCAAAATATTTTCCCCTCCCCAAAAATGGCGGCCATTTTGAATTTTTGCCAAAAATGGCAAAACACAAATTTGCTTCTATCTCCTTAACCGTGCGAGATAGAGCGATTTCGTCGAAATTTTCGACCCACAGGGTATCTAAGGAATGTAATATTTGCAATTTTCAAAAAATTTTCCCCTCCCCAAAAATGGCGGCCATTTTGAATTTTCGAATTTTTGCCAAAAATGGCAAAACACAAATTTGCTTCTATCTCCTTAACCGTGCGAGATAGAGCGATTTCGTCGAAATTTTCGACCCACAGGGTATCTAAGGAATGTAATATTTGCAATTTTCAAAAAAATTTCCCCTCCCCAAAAATGGCGGCCATTTTGAATTTTCGAATTTTTGCCAAAAATGGCAAAACACAAATTTGCTTCTATCTCCTTAACCGTGCGAGATAGAGCGATTTCGGCAAAATTTTCGACCCACAGGGGATCTAAGGAATGCAATCTTTGCAATTTTCCAAAAATTTTCCCCTCCCCAAAAATGGCGGCCATTTTGAATTTTCGAATTTTTGCCAAAAATGGCAAAACACTAATTTGCTTCTATCTCCTTAACCGTGCGAGATAGAGCGATTTCGGCAAAATTTTAGACGCACAGGGTATCTAAGCAATGCAATCTTTGCAATTTTCAAAATATTTTCCCCTCCCCAAAAATGGCGGCCATTTTGAATTTTCGAATTTTTGCCAAAAATGGCAAAACACAAATTTGCTTCTATCGCCTTAACCGTGCGAGATAGAGCGATTTCGTCGAAATTTTCGACCCACAGGGTATCTAAGGAATGCAATCTTTGCAATTTTCCAAAAATTTTCCCCTCCCCAAAAATGGCGGCCATTTTGAATTTTCGAATTTTTGCCAAAAATGGCAAAACACAAATTTGCTTCTATCTCCTTAACCGTGCGAGATAGAGCGATTTCATCGAAATTTTCGACCCACAGGGTATCTAAGGAATGTAATATTTGCAATTTTCAAAAAAATTTCCCCTCCCCAAAAATGGCGGCCATTTTGAATTTTCGAATTTTTGCCAAAAATGGCAAAACACAAATTTGCTTCTATCTCCTTAACCGTGCGAGATAGAGCGATTTCGGCAAAATTTTCGACACACAGGGTATCTAACCAATGCAATCTTTGCAATTTTCAAAATATTTTCCCCTCCCCAAAAATGGCGGCCATTTTGAATTTTTGAATTTTTGCCAAAAATGGCAAAACACAAATTTGCTTCTATCTCCTTAACCGTGCGAGATAGAGCGATTTCGTCGAAATTTTCGACCCACAGGGTATCTAAGGAATGTAATATTTGCAATTTTCAAAAAATTTTCCCCTCCCCAAAAATGGCGGCCATTTTGAATTTTCGAATTTTTGCCAAAAATGGCAAAACACAAATTTGCTTCTATCTCCTTAACCGTGCGAGATAGAGCGATTTCGTCGAAATTTTCGACCCACAGGGTATCTAAGGAATGCAATCTTTGCAATTTTCCAAAAATTTTCCCCTCCCCAAAAATGGCGGCCATTTTGAATTTTCGAATTTTTGCCAAAAATGGCAAAACACAAATTTGCTTCTATCTCCTTAACCGTGCGAGATAGAGCGATTTCGTCGAAATTTTCGACCCACAGGGTATCTAAGGAATGTAATATTTGCAATTTTCAAAAAAATTTCCCCTCCCCAAAAATGGCGGCCATTTTGAATTTTCGAATTTTTGCCAAAAATGGCAAAACACAAATTTGCTTCTATCTCCTTAACCGTGCGAGATAGAGCGATTTCGGCAAAATTTTCGACCCACAGGGGATCTAAGGAATGCAATCTTTGCAATTTTCCAAAAATTTTCCCCTCCCCAAAAATGGCGGCCATTTTGAATTTTCGAATTTTTGCCAAAAATGGCAAAACACAAATTTCCTTCTATCTCCTTAACCGTGCCAGATAGAGCGATTTCGTCAAAATTTTCGACCCACAGGGTATCTGAGCATTGTACTCTTGGTAATTTAAAAAAAATTTTCCCCTCCCCAAAAATGGCGGCCATTTTGAATTTTCGAATTTTTGCCAAAAATGGCAAAACACAAATTTGCTTCTATCTCCTTAACCGTGCCAGATAGAGCGATTTCGTCAAAATTTTCGACCCACAGGGTATCTAAGGAATGCAATCTTTGCAATTTTCCAAAAATTTTCCCCTCCCCAAAAATGGCGGCCATTTTGAATTTTCGAATTTTTGCCAAAAATGGCAAAACACTAATTTGCTTCTATCTCCTTAACCGTGCGAGATAGAGCGATTTCGTCGAAATTTTCGACCCACAGGGTATCTCAGCATTGTGCTCTTGGTAATTTTCCAAAAATTTTCCCCTCCCCAAAAATGGCGGCCATTTTGAATTTTCGAATTTTTGGCAAAAATGGCAAAACACTAATTTGCTTCTATCTCCTTAACCGTGCGAGATAGAGCGATTTCGTCGAAATTTTCCACCCACAGGGTATCTAAGGAATGCAATCTTTGCAATTTTCCAAAAATTTTCCCCTCCCCAAAAATGGCGGCCATTTTGAATTTTCGAATTTTTGCCAAAAATGGCAAAACACAAATTTGCTTCTATCTCCTTAACCGTGCCAGATAGAGCGATTTCGTCAAAATTTTCGACTCACAGGGTATCTGAGCATTGTACTCTTGGTAATTTAAAAAAAATTTTCCCCTCCCCAAAAATGGCGGCCATTTTGAATTTTCGAATTTTTGCCAAAAATGGCAAAACACAAATTTCCTCCTATCTCCTTAACCGTGCCAGATAGAGCGATTTCGTCAAAATTTTCGACCCACAGGGTATCTGAGCATTGTACTCTTGGTAATTTTTAAAAAATTTTCCCCTCCCCAAAAATGGCGGCCATTTGAATTTTCGAATTGTTGCCAAAAATGGCAAAACACTAATTTGCTTCTATCTCCTTAACCGTGCGAGATAGAGTGATTTCGTCGAAATTTTCGACCCACAGGGTATCTAAGGAATGCAATCTTTGCAATTTTCAAAAAATTTACCCCTCCCCAAAAATGGCGGCCATTTTGAATTTTCGAATTTTTGCCAAAAATGGTAAAACACAAATTTGCTTCTATCTCCTTAACCGTGCGAGATAGAGCGATTTCGTCGAAATTTTCGACCCACAGGGTATCTAAGGAATGCAATCTTTGCAATTTTCCAACAAATTTTCCCCTCCCCAAAAATGGCAGCCATTTTGAATTTTCGAATTTTTGCCAAAAATGGCAAAACACAAATTTGCTTCTATCTCCTTAACCGTGCGAGATAGAGCGATTTCGTCGAAATTTTCGACCCACAGGGTATCTAAGGAATGCAATCTTTGCAATTTTCCAAAAATTTTCCCCTCCCCAAAAAATGGCGGCCATTTTGAATTTTCGAATTTTTGCCAAAAATGGCAAAACACAAATTTCCTTCTATCTCCTTAACCGTGCGAGATAGAGCGATTTCGTCGAAATTTTCGACCCACAGGGTATCTAAGGAATGCAATCTTTGCAATTTTCAAAAAATTTTCCCCTCCCCAAAAATGGCGGCCATTTTGAATTTTCGAATTTTTGCCAAAAATGGCAAAACACCAATCTGCTTCTATCTCCTTAACCGTGCGAGATAGAGCGATTTCGTCAAAATTTTCGACCCACAGGGCATCTGAGCATTGTACTCTTGGTAATTTTTAAAAAATTTTCCCCTCCCCAAAAATGGCGGCCATTTTGAATTTTCGAATTTTTGCCAAAAATGGCAAAACACAAATTTCCTCCTATCTCCTTAACCGTGCCAGATAGAGCGATTTCGTCAAAATTTTCGACCCACAGGGTATCTGAGCATTGTGCTCTTGGTAATTTTTACAAAATTTTCCCCTCCCCAAAAATGGCGGCCATTTTGAATTTTCGAATTTTTGCCAAAAATGACAAAACACTAATTTGCTTCTATCTCCTTAACCGTGCGAGATAGAGCGATTTCGTCGAAATTTTCGACCCACAGGGTATCTCAGCATTGTGCTCTTGGTAATTTTCCAAAAATTTTCCCCTCCCCAAAAATGGCGGCCATTTTGAATTTTCGAATTTTTGGCAAAAATGGCAAAACACTAATTTGCTTCTATCTCCTTAACCGTGCGAGATAGAGCGATTTCGTCGAAATTTTCCACCCACAGGGTATCTAAGGAATGCAATCTTTGCAATTTTCCAAAAATTTTCCCCTCCCCAAAAATGGCGGCCATTTTGAATTTTCGAATTTTTGCCAAAAATGGCAAAACACAAATTTGCTTCTATCTCCTTAACCGTGCCAGATAGAGCGATTTCGTCAAAATTTTCAACTCACAGGGTATCTGAGCATTGTACTCTTGGTAATTTAAAAAAAATTTTCCCCTCCCCAAAAATGGCGGCCATTTTGAATTTTCGAATTTTTGCCAAAAATGGCAAAACACAAATTTCCTCCTATCTCCTTAACCGTGCCAGATAGAGCGATTTCGTCAAAATTTTCGACCCACAGGGTATCTGAGCATTGTACTCTTGGTAATTTTTAAAAAATTTTCCCCTCCCCAAAAATGGCGGCCATTTGAATTTTCGAATTGTTGCCAAAAATGGCAAAACACTAATTTGCTTCTATCTCCTTAACCGTGCGAGATAGAGTGATTTCGTCGAAATTTTCGACCCACAGGGTATCTAAGGAATGCAATCTTTGCAATTTTCAAAAAATTTACCCCTCCCCAAAAATGGCGGCCATTTTGAATTTTCGAATTTTTGCCAAAAATGGTAAAACACAAATTTGCTTCTATCTCCTTAACCGTGCGAGATAGAGCGATTTCGTCGAAATTTTCGACCCACAGGGTATCTAAGGAATGCAATCTTTGCAATTTTCCAACAAATTTTCCCCTCCCCAAAAATGGCAGCCATTTTGAATTTTCGAATTTTTGCCAAAAATGGCAAAACACAAATTTGCTTCTATCTCCTTAACCGTGCGAGATAGAGCGATTTCGTCGAAATTTTCGACCCACAGGGTATCTAAGGAATGCAATCTTTGCAATTTTCCAAAAAATTTTCCCCTCCCCAAAAATGGCAGCCATTTTGAATTTTCGAATTTTTGCCAAAAATGGCAAAACACAAATTTGCTTCTATCTCCTTAACCGTGCGAGATAGAGCGATTTCGTCGAAATTTTCGACCCACAGGGTATCGAAGAAATGCAATCTTTGCAATTTTCCGAAAAATTTTCCCCTCCCCAAAAATGGCGGCCATTTTGAATTTTCGAATTTTTGCCAAAAATGGCAAAACACAAATTTGCTTCTATCTCCTTAACCGTGCGAGATAGATCGATTTCATCAAAATTTTCGACCCACAGGTATTTCAGCATTGTATTCTTGGCAATTTAAAAAAAAATTTCCCGTCCCCTAAAATGGCGGCCATTTTGAATTTTCAAATTTTTGTCAAAAATGGCAAAACACAAATTTGCTTCTATCTCCTTAACCATGCGAGATAGAGCGATTTCGTCGAAATTTTCAACCCACAGGGTATCTAAGGAATGTAATCTTTGCAATTTTCAAAAAATTTTCCCCTCCCCAAAAATGGCAGCCATTTTGAATTTTCGAATTTTTGCCCAAAATGGAAAAACACAAACTGGCCTTAACCGTGCAAAATAGAGTTATTTCGTTGAAATGTTCGACCCATAGGGTATCTAAAAAATGTACTCTTGGCAATTTTCAAAAAAATTTCCTTTTCCCAAAAATGGCGGCCATTTTGAATTTTCAAATTTTTGCCAAAAATAGAAAAACAGGAATTTGCTTCTATCTTCTTAACCGTGCCAGATAGAGTGATTTCGTCAAAATTTTCAACCCAACCAATGCAAAAAGGCATGAAGCTGAAATAATTTACATCTACACTAACAAATATTTAAGCATCATTGATATATTTTACAAATGAAACAGGGTCTTGTAAGACTACTGTACAATTTGGGCAAAAGGTTCATGGGTGGACATTACACATGATAATGTGTGTTCTTCTATGCTATCCTGTTTCTATTCGCATCTACTATCAACAGGGCGGCCGATTTCTAGTTTACAAGGTATGTTTATCATTACAAAAGCTTGTCTAGGAGTATTTATGTCCACCCCCCTTGGGGGTGGATATATTATTTTTGCTTTTTTCGCCGTCCGATGTCCGATGTCCGGCGTCCGGCGTCCGATGTCCGGCGTCACGCATGGTTTCCGCTCATTTAAAGGAAAAGTATTAGAGCTATTGTCACCAAATTTGGTATGCAGGCTTATTGGGTCAGTAGCTTGCTTGGGATTGCTTTTGGCTGTTGTACCTCTTTTGCTTACTGAGTAATACTTAAGTACAGCTATTTTCAGTACCCATTGGTTTCCGTGCATTTAAGCCAAAATAATTAAAGATATTTTACTACAATTTTGAATACAAGATTGTTATGTCCATAGCTCGCTTGGTATTGCATTTGGGACTGATAGCTTTGTCAGTACATGAGTAATAGCCATTTAGGTACTTCATTGTGTATTTTCAGTACTACTTTTGAGTAATTTGCTTCTATCTCCTTAACCGTGCGAGATAGAGCGATTTCGGCAAAATTTTCGACCCGCAGGGTATCTGACGAGTGTACTCTTTGCAATTTTCAAAAAATTTTCCCCTCCCCAAAAATGGCGGCCATTTTGAATTTTCGAATTTTTGCCAAAAATGGCAAAACACAAATTTGCTTCTATCTCCTTAACCGTGCGAGATAGAGCGATTTCGTCGAAATTTTCGACCCACAGGGTATCTAAGGAATGTAATATTTGCAATTTTCAAAAAATTTTCCCCTCCCCAAAAATGGCGGCCATTTTGAATTTTCGAATTTTTGCCAAAAATGGCAAAACACAAATTTGCTTCTATCTCCTTAACCGTGCGAGATAGAGCGATTTCGTCGAAATTTTCGACCCACAGGGTATCTAAGGAATGTAATATTTGCAATTTTCAAAAAAATTTCCCCTCCCCAAAAATGGCGGCCATTTTGAATTTTCGAATTTTTGCCAAAAATGGCAAAACACAAATTTGCTTCTATCTCCTTAACCGTGCGAGATAGAGCGATTTCGGCAAAATTTTCGACCCACAGGGGATCTAAGGAATGCAATCTTTGCAATTTTCCAAAAATTTTCCCCTCCCCAAAAGTGGCGGCCATTTTGAATTTTCGAATTTTTGCCAAAAATGGCAAAACACTAATTTGCTTCTATCTCCTTAACCGTGCGAGATAGAGCGATTTCGGCAAAATTTTCGACACACAGGGTATCTAAGCAATGCAATCTTTGCAATTTTCAAAATATTTTCCCCTCCCCAAAAATGGCGGCCATTTTGAATTTTTGCCAAAAATGGCAAAACACAAATTTGCTTCTATCTCCTTAACCGTGCGAGATAGAGCGATTTCGTCGAAATTTTCGACCCACAGGGTATCTAAGGAATGTAATATTTGCAATTTTCAAAAAATTTTCCCCTCCCCAAAAATGGCGGCCATTTTGAATTTTCGAATTTTTGCCAAAAATGGCAAAACACAAATTTGCTTCTATCTCCTTAACCGTGCGAGATAGAGCGATTTCGTCGAAATTTTCGACCCACAGGGTATCTAAGAAATGTAATATTTGCAATTTTCAAAAAAATTTCCCCTCCCCAAAAATGGCGGCCATTTTGAATTTTCGAATTTTTGCCAAAAATGGCAAAACACAAATTTGCTTCTATCTCCTTAACCGTGCGAGATAGAGCGATTTCGGCAAAATTTTCGACCCACAGGGGATCTAAGGAATGCAATCTTTGCAATTTTCCAAAAATTTTCCCCTCCCCAAAAATGGCGGCCATTTTGAATTTTCGAATTTTTGCCAAAAATGGCAAAACACTAATTTGCTTCTATCTCCTTAACCGTGCGAGATAGAGCGATTTCGGCAAAATTTTAGACGCACAGGGTATCTAAGCAATGCAATCTTTGCAATTTTCAAAATATTTTCCCCTCCCCAAAAATGGCGGCCATTTTGAATTTTCGAATTTTTGCCAAAAATGGCAAAACACAAATTTGCTTCTATCTCCTTAACCGTGCGAGATAGAGCGATTTCGTCGAAATTTTCGACCCACAGGGTATCTAAGGAATGCAATCTTTGCAATTTTCCAAAAATTTTCCCCTCCCCAAAAATGGCGGCCATTTTGAATTTTCGAATTTTTGCCAAAAATGGCAAAACACAAATTTGCTTCTATCTCCTTAACCGTGCGAGATAGAGCGATTTCATCGAAATTTTCGACCCACAGGGTATCTAAGGAATGTAATATTTGCAATTTTCAAAAAAATTTCCCCTCCCCAAAAATGGCGGCCATTTTGAATTTTCGAATTTTTGCCAAAAATGGCAAAACACAAATTTGCTTCTATCTCCTTAACCGTGCGAGATAGAGCGATTTCGGCAAAATTTTCGACACACAGGGTATCTAACCAATGCAATCTTTGCAATTTTCAAAATATTTTCCCCTCCCCAAAAATGGCGGCCATTTTGAATTTTTGAATTTTTGCCAAAAATGGCAAAACACAAATTTGCTTCTATCTCCTTAACCGTGCGAGATAGAGCGATTTCGTCGAAATTTTCGACCCACAGGGTATCTAAGGAATGTAATATTTGCAATTTTCAAAAAATTTTCCCCTCCCCAAAAATGGCGGCCATTTTGAATTTTCGAATTTTTGCCAAAAATGGCAAAACACAAATTTGCTTCTATCTCCTTAACCGTGCGAGATAGAGCGATTTCGTCGAAATTTTCGACCCACAGGGTATCTAAGGAATGCAATCTTTGCAATTTTCCAAAAATTTTCCCCTCCCCAAAAATGGCGGCCATTTTGAATTTTCGAATTTTTGCCAAAAATGGCAAAACACAAATTTGCTTCTATCTCCTTAACCGTGCGAGATAGAGCGATTTCGTCGAAATTTTCGACCCACAGGGTATCTAAGGAATGTAATATTTGCAATTTTCAAAAAAATTTCCCCTCCCCAAAAATGGCGGCCATTTTGAATTTTCGAATTTTTGCCAAAAATGGCAAAACACAAATTTGCTTCTATCTCCTTAACCGTGCGAGATAGAGCGATTTCGGCAAAATTTTCGACCCACAGGGGATCTAAGGAATGCAATCTTTGCAATTTTCCAAAAATTTTCCCCTCCCCAAAAATGGCGGCCATTTTGAATTTTCGAATTTTTGCCAAAAATGGCAAAACACAAATTTCCTTCTATCTCCTTAACCGTGCCAGATAGAGCGATTTCGTCAAAATTTTCGACCCACAGGGTATCTGAGCATTGTACTCTTGGTAATTTAAAAAAAATTTTCCCCTCCCCAAAAATGGCGGCCATTTTGAATTTTCGAATTTTTGCCAAAAATGGCAAAACACAAATTTGCTTCTATCTCCTTAACCGTGCGAGATAGAGCGATTTCGTCGAAATTTTCGACCCACAGGGTATCTAAGGAATGTAATATTTGCAATTTTCAAAAAAATTTCCCCTCCCCAAAAATGGCGGCCATTTTGAATTTTCGAATTTTTGCCAAAAATGGCAAAACACAAATTTGCTTCTATCTCCTTAACCGTGCGAGATAGAGCGATTTCGGCAAAATTTTCGACCCACAGGGGATCTAAGGAATGCAATCTTTGCAATTTTCCAAAAATTTTCCCCTCCCCAAAAGTGGCGGCCATTTTGAATTTTCGAATTTTTGCCAAAAATGGCAAAACACTAATTTGCTTCTATCTCCTTAACCGTGCGAGATAGAGCGATTTCGGCAAAATTTTCGACACACAGGGTATCTAAGCAATGCAATCTTTGCAATTTTCAAAATATTTTCCCCTCCCCAAAAATGGCGGCCATTTTGAATTTTTGCCAAAAATGGCAAAACACAAATTTGCTTCTATCTCCTTAACCGTGCGAGATAGAGCGATTTCGTCGAAATTTTCGACCCACAGGGTATCTAAGGAATGTAATATTTGCAATTTTCAAAAAATTTTCCCCTCCCCAAAAATGGCGGCCATTTTGAATTTTCGAATTTTTGCCAAAAATGGCAAAACACAAATTTGCTTCTATCTCCTTAACCGTGCGAGATAGAGCGATTTCGTCGAAATTTTCGACCCACAGGGTATCTAAGGAATGTAATATTTGCAATTTTCAAAAAAATTTCCCCTCCCCAAAAATGGCGGCCATTTTGAATTTTCGAATTTTTGCCAAAAATGGCAAAACACAAATTTGCTTCTATCTCCTTAACCGTGCGAGATAGAGCGATTTCGGCAAAATTTTCGACCCACAGGGGATCTAAGGAATGCAATCTTTGCAATTTTCCAAAAATTTTCCCCTCCCCAAAAATGGCGGCCATTTTGAATTTTCGAATTTTTGCCAAAAATGGCAAAACACTAATTTGCTTCTATCTCCTTAACCGTGCGAGATAGAGCGATTTCGGCAAAATTTTAGACGCACAGGGTATCTAAGCAATGCAATCTTTGCAATTTTCAAAATATTTTCCCCTCCCCAAAAATGGCGGCCATTTTGAATTTTCGAATTTTTGCCAAAAATGGCAAAACACAAATTTGCTTCTATCTCCTTAACCGTGCGAGATAGAGCGATTTCGTCGAAATTTTCGACCCACAGGGTATCTAAGGAATGCAATCTTTGCAATTTTCCAAAAATTTTCCCCTCCCCAAAAATGGCGGCCATTTTGAATTTTCGAATTTTTGCCAAAAATGGCAAAACACAAATTTGCTTCTATCTCCTTAACCGTGCGAGATAGAGCGATTTCATCGAAATTTTCGACCCACAGGGTATCTAAGGAATGTAATATTTGCAATTTTCAAAAAAATTTCCCCTCCCCAAAAATGGCGGCCATTTTGAATTTTCGAATTTTTGCCAAAAATGGCAAAACACAAATTTGCTTCTATCTCCTTAACCGTGCGAGATAGAGCGATTTCGGCAAAATTTTCGACACACAGGGTATCTAACCAATGCAATCTTTGCAATTTTCAAAATATTTTCCCCTCCCCAAAAATGGCGGCCATTTTGAATTTTTGAATTTTTGCCAAAAATGGCAAAACACAAATTTGCTTCTATCTCCTTAACCGTGCGAGATAGAGCGATTTCGTCGAAATTTTCGACCCACAGGGTATCTAAGGAATGTAATATTTGCAATTTTCAAAAAATTTTCCCCTCCCCAAAAATGGCGGCCATTTTGAATTTTCGAATTTTTGCCAAAAATGGCAAAACACAAATTTGCTTCTATCTCCTTAACCGTGCGAGATAGAGCGATTTCGTCGAAATTTTCGACCCACAGGGTATCTAAGGAATGCAATCTTTGCAATTTTCCAAAAATTTTCCCCTCCCCAAAAATGGCGGCCATTTTGAATTTTCGAATTTTTGCCAAAAATGGCAAAACACAAATTTGCTTCTATCTCCTTATCCGTGCGAGATATACCGATTTCGTCGAAATTTTCGACCCACAGGGTATCTAAGGAATGTAATATTTGCAATTTTCAAAAAAATTTCCCCTCCCCAAAAATGGCGGCCATTTTGAATTTTCAAATTTTTGCCAAAAATGGCAAAACACAAATTTGCTTCTATCTCCTTAACCGTGCGAGATAGAGCGATTTCGGCAAAATTTTCGACCCACAGGGGATCTAAGGAATGCAATCTTTGCAATTTTCCAAAAATTTTCCCCTCCCCAAAAATGGCGGCCATTTTGAATTTTCGAATTTTTGCCAAAAATGGCAAAACACAAATTTCCTTCTATCTCCTTAACCGTGCCAGATAGAGCGATTTCGTCAAAATTTTCGACCCACAGGGTATCTGAGCATTGTACTCTTGGTAATTTAAAAAAAATTTTCCCCTCCCCAAAAATGGCGGCCATTTTGAATTTTCGAATTTTTGCCAAAAATGGCAAAACACAAATTTGCTTCTATCTCCTTAACCGTGCCAGATAGAGCGATTTCGTCAAAATTTTCGACCCACAGGGTATCTAAGGAATGCAATCTTTGCAATTTTCCAAAAATTTTCCCCTCCCCAAAAATGGCGGCCATTTTGAATTTTCGAATTTTTGCCAAAAATGGCAAAACACAAATTTCCTCCTATCTCCTTAACCGTGCCAGATAGAGCGATTTCGTCAAAATTTTCGACCCACAGGGTATCTGAGCATTGTACTCTTTGCAATTTTCCAAAAATTTTCCCCTCCCCAAAAATGGCGGCCATTCTGAATTTTCGAATTTTTGCCAAAAATGGCAAAACACTAATTTGCTTCTATCTCCTTAACCGTGCGAGATAGAGCGATTTCGTCGAAATTTTCGACCCACAGGGTATCTAAGGAATGCAATCTTTGCAATTTTCCAAAAATTTTCCCCTCCCCAAAAAATGGCGGCCATTTTGAATTTTCGAATTTTTGCCAAAAATGGCAAAACACAAATTTCCTTCTATCTCCTTAACCGTGCGAGATAGAGCGATTTCGTCGAAATTTTCGACCCACAGGGTATCTAAGGAATGCAATCTTTGCAATTTTCAAAAAATTTTCCCCTCCCCAAAAATGGCGGCCATTTTGAATTTTCGAATTTTTGCCAAAATGGCAAAACACCAATCTGCTTCTATCTCCTTAACCGTGCGAGATAGAGCGATTTCGTCAAAATTTTCGACCCACAGGGCATCTGAGCATTGTACTCTTGGTAATTTTTAAAAAATTTTCCCCTCCCCAAAAATGGCGGCCATTTTGAATTTTCGAATTTTTGCCAAAAATGGCAAAACACAAATTTCCTCCTATCTCCTTAACCGTGCCAGATAGAGCGATTTCGTCAAAATTTTCGACCCACAGGGTATCTGAGCATTGTGCTCTTGGTAATTTTTACAAAATTTTCCCCTCCCCAAAAATGGCGGCCATTTTGAATTTTCTAATTTTTGCCAAAAATGACAAAACACTAATTTGCTTCTATCTCCTTAACCGTGCGAGATAGAGCGATTTCGTCGAAATTTTCGACCCACAGGGTATCTCAGCATTGTGCTCTTGGTAATTTTCCAAAAATTTTCCCCTCCCCAAAAATGGCGGCCATTTTGAATTTTCGAATTTTTGGCAAAAATGGCAAAACACTAATTTGCTTCTATCTCCTTAACCGTGCGAGATAGAGCGATTTCGTCGAAATTTTCGACCCACAGGGTATCTAAGGAATGCAATCTTTGCAATTTTCCAAAAATTTTCCCCTCCCCAAAAATGGCGGCCATTTTGAATTTTCGAATTTTTGCCAAAAATGGCAAAACACAAATTTGCTTCTATCTCCTTAACCGTGCCAGATAGAGCGATTTCGTCAAAATTTTCGACTCACAGGGTATCTGAGCATTGTACTCTTGGTAATGTAAAAAAAATTTTCCCCTCCCCAAAAATGGCGGCCATTTTGAATTTTCGAATTTTTGCCAAAAATGGCAAAACACAAATTTCCTCCTATCTCCTTAACCGTGCCAGATAGAGCGATTTCGTCAAAATTTTCGACCCACAGGGTATCTGAGCATTGTACTCTTGGTAATTTTTAAAAAATTTTCCCCTCCCCAAAAATGGCGGCCATTTTGAATTTTCGAATTTTTGCCAAAAATGGCAAAACACAAATTTCCTCCTATCTCCTTAACCGTGCCAGATAGAGCGATTTCGTCAAAATTTTCGACCCACAGGGTATCTGAGCATTGTACTCTTGGTAATTTTTAAAAAATTTTCCCCTCCCCAAAAATGGCGGCCATTTGAATTTTCGAATTGTTGCCAAAAATGGCAAAACACTAATTTGCTTCTATCTCCTTAACCGTGCGAGATAGAGTGATTTCGTCGAAATTTTCGACCCACAGGGTATCTAAGGAATGCAATCTTTGCAATTTTCAAAAAATTTACCCCTCCCCAAAAATGGCGGCCATTTTGAATTTTCGAATTTTTGCCAAAAATGGTAAAACACAAATTTGCTTCTATCTCCTTAACCGTGCGAGATAGAGCGATTTCGTCGAAATTTTCGACCCACAGGGTATCTAAGGAATGCAATCTTTGCAATTTTCCAACAAATTTTCCCCTCCCCAAAAATGGCAGCCATTTTGAATTTTCGAATTTTTGCCAAAAATGGCAAAACACAAATTTGCTTCTATCTCCTTAACCGTGCGAGATAGAGCGATTTCGTCGAAATTTTCGACCCACAGGGTATCTAAGGAATGCAATCTTTGCAATTTTCCAAAAAATTTTCCCCTCCCCAAAAATGGCAGCCATTTTGAATTTTCGAATTTTTGCCAAAAATGGCAAAACACAAATTTGCTTCTATCTCCTTAACCGTGCGAGATAGAGCGATTTCGTCGAAATTTTCGACCCACAGGGTATCGAAGAAATGCAATCTTTGCAATTTTCCGAAAAATTTTCCCCTCCCCAAAAATGGCGGCCATTTTGAATTTTCGAATTTTTGCCAAAAATGGTAAAACACAAATTTGCTTCTATCTCCTTAACCGTGCGAGATAGAGCGATTTCGTCGAAATTTTCGACCCACAGGGTATCTAAGGAATGCAATCTTTGCAATTTTCCAACAAATTTTCCCCTCCCCAAAAATGGCAGCCATTTTGAATTTTCGAATTTTTGCCAAAAATGGCAAAACACAAATTTGCTTCTATCTCCTTAACCGTGCGAGATAGAGCGATTTCGTCGAAATTTTCGACCCACAGGGTATCTAAGGAATGCAATCTTTGCAATTTTCCAAAAAATTTTCCCCTCCCCAAAAATGGCAGCCATTTTGAATTTTCGAATTTTTGCCAAAAATGGCAAAACACAAATTTCCTCCTATCTCCTTAACCGTGCCAGATAGAGCGATTTCGTCAAAATTTTCGACCCACAGGGTATCTGAGCATTGTACTCTTGGTAATTTTTAAAAAATTTTCCCCTCCCCAAAAATGGCGGCCATTTGAATTTTCGAATTGTTGCCAAAAATGGCAAAACACTAATTTGCTTCTATCTCCTTAACCGTGCGAGATAGAGTGATTTCGTCGAAATTTTCGACCCACAGGGTATCTAAGGAATGCAATCTTTGCAATTTTCAAAAAATTTACCCCTCCCCAAAAATGGCGGCCATTTTGAATTTTCGAATTTTTGCCAAAAATGGTAAAACACAAATTTGCTTCTATCTCCTTAACCGTGCGAGATAGAGCGATTTCGTCGAAATTTTCGACCCACAGGGTATCTAAGGAATGCAATCTTTGCAATTTTCCAACAAATTTTCCCCTCCCCAAAAATGGCAGCCATTTTGAATTTTCGAATTTTTGCCAAAAATGGCAAAACACAAATTTGCTTCTATCTCCTTAACCGTGCGAGATAGAGCGATTTCGTCGAAATTTTCGACCCACAGGGTATCTAAGGAATGCAATCTTTGCAATTTTCCAAAAAATTTTCCCCTCCCCAAAAATGGCAGCCATTTTGAATTTTCGAATTTTTGCCAAAAATGGCAAAACACAAATTTGCTTCTATCTCCTTAACCGTGCGAGATAGAGCGATTTCGTCGAAATTTTCGACCCACAGGGTATCGAAGAAATGCAATCTTTGCAATTTTCCGAAAAATTTTCCCCTCCCCAAAAATGGCGGCCATTTTGAATTTTCGAATTTTTGCCAAAAATGGCAAAACACAAATTTGCTTCTATCTCCTTAACCGTGCGAGATAGATCGATTTCATCAAAATTTTCGACCCACAGGTATTTCAGCATTGTATTCTTGGCAATTTAAAAAAAAATTTCCCGTCCCCTAAAATGGCGGCCATTTTGAATTTTCAAATTTTTGTCAAAAATGGCAAAACACAAATTTGCTTCTATCTCCTTAACCATGCGAGATAGAGCGATTTCGTCGAAATTTTCAACCCACAGGGTATCTAAGGAATGTAATCTTTGCAATTTTCAAAAAATTTTCCCCTCCCCAAAAATGGCAGCCATTTTGAATTTTCGAATTTTTGCCCAAAATGGAAAAACACAAACTGGCCTTAACCGTGCAAAATAGAGTTATTTCGTTGAAATGTTCGACCCATAGGGTATCTAAAAAATGTACTCTTGGCAATTTTCAAAAAAATTTCCTTTTCCCAAAAATGGCGGCCATTTTGAATTTTCAAATTTTTGCCAAAAATAGAAAAACAGGAATTTGCTTCTATCTTCTTAACCGTGCCAGATAGAGTGATTTCGTCAAAATTTTCAACCCAACCAATGCAAAAAGGCATGAAGCTGAAATAATTTACATCTACACTAACAAATATTTAAGCATCATTGATATATTTTACAAATGAAACAGGGTCTTGTAAGACTACTGTACAATTTGGGCAAAAGGTTCATGGGTGGACATTACACATGATAATGTGTGTTCTTCTATGCTATCCTGTTTCTATTCGCATCTACTATCAACAGGGCGGCCGATTTCTAGTTTACAAGGTATGTTTATCATTACAAAAGCTTGTCTAGGAGTATTTATGTCCACCCCCCTTGGGGGTGGATATATTATTTTTGCTTTTTTCGCCGTCCGATGTCCGATGTCCGGCGTCCGATGTCCGGCGTCACGCATGGTTTCCGCTCATTTAAAGGAAAAGTATTAGAGCTATTGTCACCAAATTTGGTATGCAGGCTTATTGGGTCAGTAGCTTGCTTGGGATTGCTTTTGGCTGTTGTACCTCTTTTGCTTACTGAGTAATACTTAAGTACAGCTATTTTCAGTACCCATTGGTTTCCGTGCATTTAAGCCAAAATAATTAAAGATATTTTACTACAATTTTGAATACAAGATTGTTATGTCCATAGCTCGCTTGGTATTGCATTTGGGACTGATAGCTTTGTCAGTACATGAGTAATAGCCATTTAGGTACTTCATTGTGTATTTTCAGTACTACTTTTGAGTAATTTGCTTCTATCTCCTTAACCGTGCGAGATAGAGCGATTTCGGCAAAATTTTCGACCCGCAGGGTATCTGACGAGTGTACTCTTTGCAATTTTCAAAAAATTTTCCCCTCCCCAAAAATGGCGGCCATTTTGAATTTTCGAATTTTTGCCAAAAATGGCAAAACACAAATTTCCTTCTATCTCCTTAACCGTGCGAGATAGAGCGATTTCGTCGAAATTTTCGACCCACAGGGTATCTAAGGAATGCAATCTTTGCAATTTTCAAAAAATTTTCCCCTCCCCAAAAATGGCGGCCATTTTGAATTTTCGAATTTTTGCCAAAAATGGCAAAACACCAATCTGCTTCTATCTCCTTAACCGTGCGAGATAGAGCGATTTCGTCAAAATTTTCGACCCACAGGGCATCTGAGCATTGTACTCTTGGTAATTTTTAAAAAATTTTCCCCTCCCCAAAAATGGCGGCCATTTTGAATTTTCGAATTTTTGCCAAAAATGGCAAAACACAAATTTCCTCCTATCTCCTTAACCGTGCCAGATAGAGCGATTTCGTCAAAATTTTCGACCCACAGGGTATCTGAGCATTGTGCTCTTGGTAATTTTTACAAAATTTTCCCCTCCCCAAAAATGGCGGCCATTTTGAATTTTCGAATTTTTGCCAAAAATGACAAAACACTAATTTGCTTCTATCTCCTTAACCGTGCCAGATAGAGCGATTTCGTCGAAATTTTCGACCCACAGGGTATCTCAGCATTGTGCTCTTGGTAATTTTCCAAAAATTTTCCCCTCCCCAAAAATGGCGGCCATTTTGAATTTTCGAATTTTTGGCAAAAATGGCAAAACACTAATTTGCTTCTATCTCCTTAACCGTGCGAGATAGAGCGATTTCGTCGAAATTTTCGACCCACAGGGTATCTAAGGAATGCAATCTTTGCAATTTTCCAAAAATTTTCCCCTCCCCAAAAATGGCGGCCATTTTGAATTTTCGAATTTTTGCCAAAAATGGCAAAACACAAATTTGCTTCTATCTCCTTAACCGTGCCAGATAGAGCGATTTCGTCAAAATTTTCGACTCACAGGGTATCTGAGCATTGTACTCTTGGTAATTTAAAAAAAATTTTCCCCTCCCCAAAAATGGCGGCCATTTTGAATTTTCGAATTTTTGCCAAAAATGGCAAAACACAAATTTCCTCCTATCTCCTTAACCGTGCCAGATAGAGCGATTTCGTCAAAATTTTCGACCCACAGGGTATCTGAGCATTGTACTCTTGGTAATTTTTAAAAAATTTTCCCCTCCCCAAAAATGGCGGCCATTTGAATTTTCGAATTGTTGCCAAAAATGGCAAAACACTAATTTGCTTCTATCTCCTTAACCGTGCGAGATAGAGTGATTTCGTCGAAATTTTCGACCCACAGGGTATCTAAGGAATGCAATCTTTGCAATTTTCAAAAAATTTACCCCTCCCCAAAAATGGCGGCCATTTTGAATTTTCGAATTTTTGCCAAAAATGGTAAAACACAAATTTGCTTCTATCTCCTTAACCGTGCGAGATAGAGCGATTTCGTCGAAATTTTCGACCCACAGGGTATCTAAGGAATGCAATCTTTGCAATTTTCCAACAAATTTTCCCCTCCCCAAAAATGGCAGCCATTTTGAATTTTCGAATTTTTGCCAAAAATGGCAAAACACAAATTTGCTTCTATCTCCTTAACCGTGCGAGATAGAGCGATTTCGTCGAAATTTTCGACCCACAGGGTATCTAAGGAATGCAATCTTTGCAATTTTCCAAAAAATTTTCCCCTCCCCAAAAATGGCAGCCATTTTGAATTTTCGAATTTTTGCCAAAAATGGCAAAACACAAATTTGCTTCTATCTCCTTAACCGTGCGAGATAGAGCGATTTCGTCGAAATTTTCGACCCACAGGGTATCGAAGAAATGCAATCTTTGCAATTTTCCGAAAAATTTTCCCCTCCCCAAAAATGGCGGCCATTTTGAATTTTCGAATTTTTGCCAAAAATGGCAAAACACAAATTTGCTTCTATCTCCTTAACCGTGCGAGATAGATCGATTTCATCAAAATTTTCGACCCACAGGTATTTCAGCATTGTATTCTTGGCAATTTAAAAAAAAATTTCCCGTCCCCTAAAATGGCGGCCATTTTGAATTTTCAAATTTTTGCCAAAAATGGCAAAACACAAATTTCCTCCTATCTCCTTAACCGTGCCAGATAGAGCGATTTCGTCAAAATTTTCGACCCACAGGGTATCTGAGCATTGTACTCTTGGTAATTTTTAAAAAATTTTCCCCTCCCCAAAAATGGCGGCCATTTGAATTTTCGAATTGTTGCCAAAAATGGCAAAACACTAATTTGCTTCTATCTCCTTAACCGTGCGAGATAGAGTGATTTCGTCGAAATTTTCGACCCACAGGGTATCTAAGGAATGCAATCTTTGCAATTTTCAAAAAATTTACCCCTCCCCAAAAATGGCGGCCATTTTGAATTTTCGAATTTTTGCCAAAAATGGTAAAACACAAATTTGCTTCTATCTCCTTAACCGTGCGAGATAGAGCGATTTCGTCGAAATTTTCGACCCACAGGGTATCTAAGGAATGCAATCTTTGCAATTTTCCAACAAATTTTCCCCTCCCCAAAAATGGCAGCCATTTTGAATTTTCGAATTTTTGCCAAAAATGGCAAAACACAAATTTGCTTCTATCTCCTTAACCGTGCGAGATAGAGCGATTTCGTCGAAATTTTCGACCCACAGGGTATCTAAGGAATGCAATCTTTGCAATTTTCCAAAAAATTTTCCCCTCCCCAAAAATGGCAGCCATTTTGAATTTTCGAATTTTTGCCAAAAATGGCAAAACACAAATTTGCTTCTATCTCCTTAACCGTGCGAGATAGAGCGATTTCGTCGAAATTTTCGACCCACAGGGTATCGAAGAAATGCAATCTTTGCAATTTTCCGAAAAATTTTCCCCTCCCCAAAAATGGCGGCCATTTTGAATTTTCGAATTTTTGCCAAAAATGGCAAAACACAAATTTGCTTCTATCTCCTTAACCGTGCGAGATAGATCGATTTCATCAAAATTTTCGACCCACAGGTATTTCAGCATTGTATTCTTGGCAATTTAAAAAAAAATTTCCCGTCCCCTAAAATGGCGGCCATTTTGAATTTTCAAATTTTTGTCAAAAATGGCAAAACACAAATTTGCTTCTATCTCCTTAACCATGCGAGATAGAGCGATTTCGTCGAAATTTTCAACCCACAGGGTATCTAAGGAATGTAATCTTTGCAATTTTCAAAAAATTTTCCCCTCCCCAAAAATGGCAGCCATTTTGAATTTTCGAATTTTTGCCCAAAATGGAAAAACACAAACTGGCCTTAACCGTGCAAAATAGAGTTATTTCGTTGAAATGTTCGACCCATAGGGTATCTAAAAAATGTACTCTTGGCAATTTTCAAAAAAATTTCCTTTTCCCAAAAATGGCGGCCATTTTGAATTTTCAAATTTTTGCCAAAAACAGGAATTTGCTTCTATCTTCTTAACCGTGCCAGATAGAGTGATTTCGTCAAAATTTTCAACCCAACCAATGCAAAAAGGCATGAAGCTGAAATAATTTACATCTACACTAACAAATATTTAAGCATCATTGATATATTTTACAAATGAAACAGGGTCTTGTAAGACTACTGTACAATTTGGGCAAAAGGTTCATGGGTGGACATTACACATGATAATGTGTGTTCTTCTATGCTATCCTGTTTCTATTCGCATCTACTATCAACAGGGCGGCCGATTTCTAGTTTACAAGGTATGTTTATCATTACAAAAGCTTGTCTAGGAGTATTTATGTCCACCCCCCTTGGGGGTGGATATATTATTTTTGCTTTTTTCGCCGTCCGATGTCCGATGTCCGGCGTCCGGCGTCCGATGTCCGGCGTCACGCATGGTTTCCGCTCATTTAAAGGAAAAGTATTAGAGCTATTGTCACCAAATTTGGTATGCAGGCTTATTGGGTCAGTAGCTTGCTTGGGATTGCTTTTGGCTGTTGTACCTCTTTTGCTTACTGAGTAATACTTAAGTACAGCTATTTTCAGTACCCATTGGTTTCCGTGCATTTAAGCCAAAATAATTAAAGATATTTTACTACAATTTTGAATACAAGATTGTTATGTCCATAGCTCGCTTGGTATTGCATTTGGGACTGATAGCTTTGTCAGTACATGAGTAATAGCCATTTAGGTACTTCATTGTGTATTTTCAGTACTACTTTTGAGTAATTTGCTTCTATCTCCTTAACCGTGCGAGATAGAGCGATTTCGGCAAAATTTTCGACCCGCAGGGTATCTGACGAGTGTACTCTTTGCAATTTTCCAAAAATTTTCCCCTCCCCAAAAATGGCGGCCATTTTGAATTTTCGAATTTTTGCCAAAAATGGCAAAACACAAATTTGCTTCTATCTCCTTAACCGTGCGAGATAGAGCGATTTCGGCAAAATTTTCGACCCACAGGGGATCTAAGGAATGCAATCTTTGCAATTTTCCAAAAATTTTCCCCTCCCCAAAAATGGCGGCCATTTTGAATTTTCGAATTTTTGCCAAAAATGGCAAAACACTAATTTGCTTCTATCTCCTTAACCGTGCGAGATAGAGCGATTTCGGCAAAATTTTCGACGCACAGGGTATCTAAGCAATGCAATCTTTGCAATTTTCAAAATATTTTCCCCTCCCCAAAAATGGCGGCCATTTTGAATTTTCGAATTTTTGCCAAAAATGGCAAAACACAAATTTGCTTCTATCTCCTTAACCGTGCGAGATAGAGCGATTTCGTCGAAATTTTCGACCCACAGGGTATCTAAGGAATGTAATCTTTGCAATTTTCAAAAAATTTTCCCCTCCCCAAAAATGGCGGCCATTTTGAATTTTCGAATTTTTGCCAAAAATTGCAAAACACAAATTTGCTTCTATCTCCTTAACCGTGCGAGATAGAGTGATTTCGTCGAAATTTTCGACCCACAGGGTATCTAAGGAATGCAATCTTTGCAATTTTCAAAAAATTTTCCCCTCCCCAAAAATGGCGGCCATTTTGAATTTTCGAATTTTTGCCAAAAATGGCAAAACACAAATTTGCTTCTATCTCCTTAACCGTGCGAGATAGAGCGATTTCGTCGAAATTTTCGACCCACAGGGTATCTAAGGAATGTAATATTTGCAATTTTCAAAAAAATTTCCCCTCCCCAAAAATGGCGGCCATTTTGAATTTTCGAATTTTTGCCAAAAATGGCAAAACACTAATTTGCTTCTATCTCCTTAACCGTGCGAGATAGAGCGATTTCGGCAAAATTTTAGACGCACAGGGTATCTAAGCAATGCAATCTTTGCAATTTTCAAAATATTTTCCCCTCCCCAAAAATGGCGGCCATTTTGAATTTTCGAATTTTTGCCAAAAATGGCAAAACACAAATTTGCTTCTATCTCCTTAACCGTGCGAGATAGAGCGATTTCGTCGAAATTTTCGACCCACAGGGTATCTAAGGAATGCAATCTTTGCAATTTTCAAAAAAATTTCCCCTCCCCAAAAATGGCGGCCATTTTGAATTTTCGAATTTTTGCCAAAAATGGCAAAACACAAATTTGCTTCTATCTCCTTAACCGTGCGAGATAGAGCGATTTCGTCGAAATTTTCGACCCACAGGGTATCTAAGGAATGTAATATTTGCAATTTTCAAAAAAATTTCCCCTCCCCAAAAATGGCGGCCATTTTGAATTTTCGAATTTTTGCCAAAAATGGCAAAACACTAATTTGCTTCTATCTCCTTAACCGTGCGAGATAGAGCGATTTCGGCAAAATTTTAGACGCACAGGGTATCTAAGCAATGCAATCTTTGCAATTTTCAAAATATTTTCCCCTCCCCAAAAATGGCGGCCATTTTGAATTTTCGAATTTTTGCCAAAAATGGCAAAACACAAATTTGCTTCTATCTCCTTAACCGTGCGAGATAGAGCGATTTCGTCGAAATTTTCGACCCACAGGGTATCTAAGGAATGCAATCTTTGCAATTTTCCAAAAATTTTCCCCTCCCCAAAAATGGCGGCCATTTTGAATTTTCGAATTTTTGCCAAAAATGGCAAAACACAAATTTGCTTCTATCTCCTTAACCGTGCGAGATAGAGTGATTTCATCGAAATTTTCGACCCACAGGGTATCTAAGGAATGTAATATTTGCAATTTTCAAAAAAATTTCCCCTCCCCAAAAATGGCGGCCATTTTGAATTTTCGAATTTTTGCCAAAAATGGCAAAACACAAATTTGCTTCTATCTCCTTAACCGTGCGAGATAGAGCGATTTCGGCAAAATTTTCGACACACAGGGTATCTAACCAATGCAATCTTTGCAATTTTCAAAATATTTTCCCCTCCCCAAAAATGGCGGCCATTTTGAATTTTTGAATTTTTGCCAAAAATGGCAAAACACAAATTTGCTTCTATCTCCTTAACCATGCGAGATAGAGCGATTTCGTCGAAATTTTCAACCCACAGGGTATCTAAGGAATGTAATCTTTGCAATTTTCAAAAAATTTTCCCCTCCCCAAAAATGGCAGCCATTTTGAATTTTCGAATTTTTGCCCAAAATGGCAAAACACAAACTGGCCTTAACCGTGCAAAATAGAGTTATTTTGTTGAAATTTTCGACCCATAGGGTATCTAAGAAATGTACTCTTGGCAATTTTCAAAAAAATTTCCTTTTCCCAATAATGGCGGCCATTTTGAATTTTCAAATTTTTGCCAAAAATAGAAAAACAGGAATTGGCTTCTATCTTCTTAACCGTGCAAGATAGAGTGATTTCGTCAAAATTTTCAACCCAACCAATGCAAAAAGGCATGAAGCTGAAATAAATTACATCTACACTATCAAATATTTAAGCATCATTGATATATTTTACAAATGAAACAGGGTCTTGTAAGACTACTGTACAATTTGGGCAAAAGGTTCATGGGTGGACATTACACATGATAATGTGTGTTCTTCTATGCTATCCTGTTTCTATTCGCATCTACTATCAACAGGGCGGCCTATTTCTAGTTTTGGCCTCATTTTGAAAAATAACATAGCCACCATGGACGTTTATTCGATTGTCATCAAGGAGTTTTGCACATTCTGAGGCTTTTTCTCATAAATAATATTCAGCTACTTTTTGATGTTCTGTGTAATAACAAATTTTCAGAACTGTAGCTCCATAGCTAACTGAGTTATAGCTACTTTGATAGTGTCCGGATAGGGCAAGCGGGTCGGTGGGTGGTGGGAAAAACTTTGTCCAAGCTGTATCTGAGGAACTGTAAGGTGTAGGAAATTGATACTTGGTAGGAACATTGGTTAGGAGGTGTAGCTGTGCAACGTCATGGTGTGACTTTGATTTGATCTTTGACCTTGCTGTAGTGACCTTGACCTATAAAATCTTGTCTGGGCTATATCTCGGAAACCGTAAGATGTAGGAAGTTGATACTTGATAGGGACATTGGTTAGGGGGTGTAGGTTTGCAACATCATGGTGTAACCTTGATTTGACCTTTGACCTTGCCGTTACTGGCCGCGGTAGTGACCTTATATAAAATCTTATCTGAGCTATATCTCGGAAACTGTAAGGTGTAAAAAGTTGATTCTTGGTTGGGACATTGCTTGGGGGGTATTGGTGTGCAACATCATGGTGCGAACTTGATTTGAACTTTGACCTTGCCATAGTGACCTTGACCTATAAAATCTTGTGTGGGCTACATCTCGGAAACCGTAAGGTGTAGGAAATTGATACCTGGTAGGGACATTGGTTAGGGGGTGTAGGTGTGTAGCGTCATGGTGTGACCTTGATATGACCTTTGGCCTTGCTGTAGTGTGACCCTGACCTATAAAATATGAGTTTTAACCGTATGGTGTGACCTTTAACTTTGGCTCTGCCAAAGTTTGTTCACCTGCCACATTTGAGACAAATGTGGGCTACATCTCGGAAACCGTAAGGTGTAGGAAATTGATACCTGGTAGGGACATTGGTTAGGGGGTGTAGGTGTGTAACATCATGGTGTGACCTTGATATGACCTTTGACCTTGCTGTAGTGTGACCCTGACCTATAAAATATTGTCAGGGCTATATCTAGGAAACCATAAGGTGTAGGAAGTTGATACTTGGTAGAGACATTGGTTATGTAAATTTTGCTATTATACCATAACGGTGTTCTGTGAGAGTGTTCAGAAGTTACAATTTTTTGGACACTCAGAACATGATGCCAAGCATCAAAGGTATGTAACCAAAATTTATTGCCAGTCTTTCGCTTTAAGGATAGGATATATTCAGGTCCAAGACTACAAATTTTTTCAATTTCAAAATTTATTGTACACTGAAATAATGTTCTCCAAGGAGTGTTTTCTTCTTGGACTATTTTTCGAAGCCAGTTTGTTTTGAGGGACCTTTGAAATAGTTCCAGATTAATCATATTCAGCCCTCCAGAACGATTCTTCAGAGTTATAGTTTTCTTATTTATCTTGTCTGGCTTATTAGACCAGATAAATTTATGAAAAAGGTCATTCAGTTCACCAATGAATGCTTTACCTGGGTTTGGTAAAGTGAGGAACAGATGGTTCAATTTAGCCAATAAAAAGGTTTTGGTAACAGTTATTTTCCCCAATGGTGTCAGATATCTCTTATTCCATATTTTTATAAGCTCTTTGATTTCAAGTATTTTTGCTTTGTAGTTTAAATCTATCATTTCGGAAAGGTTCACTGAAAAGGTTAATCCTAAAAGATCGAATTGTGTACAGCCCCACTGGAACCCACTTTTCTTCAATTTATCTTTACAATGTTTCTTCTTCCCTATCCACACCAACTTAGTTTTATCTTTATTGACATTTAAACCAGAAATAGAGCCGAAAATTTCTAATATATTAAGTGCAGCGTCAAAGGAAGAACATGAACCATCTAAGAATAGAGTGGTGTCATCAGCGTATTGGATAATTTTAAATTCTTGTCCTTTTATATTGATTCCTTTTATTATGTCAGCTGACTTGTCAGTCAGCTGACATTATGTCGTCACTCTGCGGCGTGGGCGTACGCGTCCGCGTGAACAACTTCTTCTCCAAAACTACAAGGCCTAGAGACGTGCTTTTTTTTTAAAAGATACCTTATCTATCGAGGATGAAAAATTGTTCAAGGCATGCAAATCTGTCTGTTCGTCTGTTTGCTAGAGACATTACAAGGGGGGTACCCCCACCAAAAGTGTGAAAATTTCAACACTTAATCACAATTTTCTCAGTGACTATTGCAGGGATTTCTCTCATATCTTGCATATATGTACTAGGCCACAGGTAGATTCTCTTGTGTGAGTATGAGACCTGGATCTGTCTTACTTTTTTTTTTATAAATTTTTTTGATAATTTTTAATGCATTAAAATTCATGAAATCATGCACAAAATCATTTATAACTTGAAAAGTGTTGCATTTAGAGCATTTTGTTAAAATATGTTATTCAGCTACTTTTTTTATAGCTACAATATGGTGAGTAAGTTGGGTGCCTGTCTCAATAGCTAAGTGAGTAATAGCTACTTTTGGGCTTTTCAGTAACTTCCATCATGAGTAAAATCACTTGTAACTTAAAAACTATTGCATTTAGAGAATTTCGTATAAATATGTTATTCAGCTACTTTTGGGTCAGCTATAACATAGTAAAATTTTAGACCTGTAGCTCATGGCATAGCTGAGTAATAGCTACTTTTAGGTTATCACTGTTGAGTAAATCGCTTATAACTTCAAAACTATTGCATTTAGAGAATTTCGTATAAATATGTTATTCAGCTACTTTTGGGTCAGCTATAACATAGTAAAATTTCAGACCTGTAGCTCATGGCATAGCTGAGTAATAGCTACTTTTAGGTTATCACTGTTGAGTAAATCGCTTATAACTTGGAAACTATTCCATTTACAGTATTTTGTTTCAATATGTTATTCACCTATTTTGGGATCAGCTATAACATAGTGAAGTTTCAGATCTGTGGCTCATTGCATAGCTGAGTAATAGCTACTTTGAAGTTCTCACTATTGAGTAAATCACTTGTAACTTAAAACCTATTGCATTTAGAGAATTTCGTATAAATATGTTATTCAGCTACTTTTGGGCCAGCTATAACATAGTGAAATTTCAGATCTGTAGGTCATGGCACAGCTGAGTAATAGCTACTTTGAAGTTCTCACTATTGAGTAAATCAGTTGTAATTGGAAAACTATTGCATTTACAGAATTTCGTATAAATATGTTATTCAGCTACTTTTGGGTCAGCTATAACATAGTAAAATTTCAGACCTGTAGCTCATGGCATAGCTGAGTAATAGCTACTTTTAGGTCATCACTATTGAGTAAATCAGTTGTAACTTGAAAACTATTGCATTTACAGTATTTTGCTTAAATATGTTGTTCACCTACTTTTGGGTCAGCTATAACATAGTAAAATTTCAGACCTGTAGCTCATTGCATAGCTGAGTAATAACTACTTTGAGGTTCTCACTATTGAGTAAATCAGTTGTAATTGCAAAACTATTGCATTTAGAGAATTTAGTATAAATATGTTATTCAGCTACTTTTGGGTCAGCTATAACATAGTAAAATTTCAGACCTGTAGCTCATGGCATAGCTGAGTAATAGCTACTTTTAGGTCATCACTATTGAGTAAATCAGTTGTAACTTGAAAGCTATTGCATGTACAGTATTTTGCTTAAATATGTTATTCACCTACTTTTGGGTCAGCTATAACACAGTAAAATTTCAGACCTGTAGCTCATGGCATAGCTGAGTAATAGCTACTTTGAGGTTATCACTGTTGAGTAAATCGCTTATAACTTGGAAATTATTGCATTTAGAGTATTTTGTTTTATTGCGTTAATACATCCTATCCAATGGACAATAGCTTATCCGGTCGGCGCAGACCGGCCCGCCAAACGTCAGAAAAAGACGTCCTGTGTCTCCACCAGCAGGTCGGTCCGGAGTACCAGTGCACTCGCCAGGTGACGTGTCGTACTTCCTTCCTGTCTAGACAGAGTGACGTCATAGCATCTTTTTTCGTTTGGCGCGAACCAGTGCACAGTGGAAAATTTATATCTGCCAGAATTTGTGTTTTTATCAGTTTTAAGTGTGAAGAACGATCTTGGATTCTATTTTATTGTTATCTTCTTTGTTCCTACAATACTATGTCGTCTCCTGGCCAGAAGAGAGGGAGTTGTGGTCATGCAATGGCCATTTTCGATGGACATGCGTTTTGCGCACGTTGTAGGGAAAAAGGAAAAGGGGAGGAACCTTGTGTTAAGGACAAGGACTCTGTTGACTGTTCTCTGTGTAATTCCTTCACCCCGGAGCAACGTGCCCAGATCTCAACACCGTCTTATAAAATTAAGAAGGAAAAGCGGGAGGCTAAACGTGCTGACATTTCCCAACCCACGGATGAGCTTATAGACCCGTCAAGTGTTTCCGTTATTGGGGTTGTGGCTGGACCTAGTGCTGATAAGTCTCCAGTTCCTCCTGAGAAAAAGACCAAAAAGGACAAATCTTCAGTTAAACCCAAGAAAACTGCTACTACAACTCTCTCTTCTGCTTCAGACGACAAGCTCACAGCTTTAGAAGATAAGTGGTCCGACCGCTTTAACAGGTTAGAGGCGTTACTGTTAGCCAAGTCTATGGAACCTGCCTTTTCGTCGGATGTCAGAGTTGGCCCTACTCATTCTGCACCACCTAATGTGAATCGGGACTCTGAACCCTTTTTTCAACCATCTAACCCTTCAGATGACGTATCTCAGCGCACTGGCCCAGACTCTAGTGCTGCCTTGCAGCCGTCGGCCGGTAAGCTTGTCAGAGACTCTTCATTACTTGGATCTTCATCATCTGAGCGCACTGGCCCAGACAATATTGCTTCACAGCAAAAGTCGGCTGGTAAGCTTAAAGGTCAGAGCACTTCTCAAGGGCGCACTGGTCCAGACACCGCTTCTCAGAAGCATAAGTCGACCGGTAAGCCTAGTGCTGGTTGTCACCGACCCACTACAGTTACTTCTGAGATTGTTAAACAACCGACCACCGACCATCCTCCCTCCGACCGACCTCTTGGCTCCACCGGCTCTGCTTCACCGACCCTTCAGAAGGGCAGAAAGGACAGCATTTCTAGCTTAGATTCAGATACTGATAGTCAAATCTCGGATACCCCTCCGGTGGAACTTTTTGCAGAGGAAGGGGACTTTTCGGAAGATCCAGAATTTGAACAGGAACTACCGACATCAGAAGAACAAACTTACAGGGAGACCATGCGCTGCATACGATCCTTCATGGGGTGGTCGCATATCCCTGACATGGATAGCTCAAACCCATCTGACGACAACCCTTTCGCTGGGCCTAAAGCTCCCCTTCCCAGCAAAGTCTCAGTCCAGATGCCTACCGAAGATTATCTTTGTCGCAAGCTATCTAAACTCAATCTCACCATGACGGAGGGATACCCGTCCAGAACTACAGAAGCCGGCAGCCTGCCAATGGACCACTTTCTCAGACCCCCTAAGCCGCAAACAAAGTGGTATGGACTATTTTCTGATCAACAATTGGACCCGGCCACTGTCACCAGTTGGAATACAGGCCCGTCTAAATTGAACAATAGTTTTGGTCGTATAGCCAGAAGAGCAGCCTTGGCAGCCACCCCTCCGGGTTCCCGTAGAATTTCACAAGATACCCTGCGTCGTTGGGAAAGGACGGCTAGAGAAGCCTCAGTGGTGTGTAACCAGACGGCTAGCTTTAACAGGTGTTTGTTTAAAGTTCAAGGAGAAATGAATGCCCATTTGAAAGTTATAAGAAATGAAAACAAGGGCAAAGTGTCAAACAAGTTATCTGAGGCGGCCGAAGAACTTCAATTCCTTATGGAATTCAATTCCAGTATTACACAGGCGGCTGCGAAGGCCATGGAGCATTTAACAGACTTTGTTTTTCTTACCATGGGGAATATTACCTTGACCCGTAGAGACTCTTACCGTAGCCATTTAAAGAATGGAATCAAGCCCGACACCTTCGCAGCTCTCAGAACAGGCCCCTTGCACATTGCCACTCTGTTTGCAGAGCCTGTGGTTAAGAAAGCGGAAGAAAAATTGCTCTGTATGACAGCAAGAGTCATCCCGCACCTGCTACTACTGCACGGGCTAAAAACCGTTATCACCCATATGAGAAGAATGATAGGAAGCAAGAGGGCCGGTCGGAAGGGAAACAGGACAGGCCAGCCTGGAAGAACATTAACCGCCGACAATTCAAAAGAGGCAGAGGCAAGGCCTCTAGTTTTTCATCCCGACCTGCACGTGGGCAACAGCAGTATAAATGACAGTTATTGTTCAAACAGGGTTTCCAATCAGCTGCTGACCCAGAATTTTTTCACAGATCAGACACTGAACAATTCTTTAAGTTCAAATGTAAAATATCATGTTGTACAGTATGTTCCTTCTGCACCCGGGCTTCCGCAAAGGAAAGGTTTAAGTCCCGGAGTGTCAGACTGTCACCAAACAAAATCTCAATTAAAATCTGTGAAAGGTGCTTCTTGTGTCACTCAGTTGTTGTTTGCCAATCCTGTCTCAAATGTCCCAAATGCTGTTCCCAATCTGCCTGTAGGGGCCCGACTTCAAAAATTTTGGGAAAGTTGGTTGAATCTGGGTGCCGGCCCGAAGGTAGTTCAGATCTTAAAAGAGGGCTACACCCTCCCCTTCCGGGTCCGGCCAAAACTCACAAGGTCTCCGACTGTCATAAGTTGCTATGTCAATCCCCAGAGGAACAGCTACCTACTGGAGGCATTACATCAGCTTATAGACAAAAATGCGGTAGAACAGGTCATGAACAAAACATCTCTGAGCTTTTTCAACAGACTTTTCCTCGTCCCAAAACCAAACAACAAGTGGCGCCCTATTCTAGACCTCAGCAATCTAAATCCATTTCTCAAGACGGAGAAATTCAAGATGGAGACACCAGAAACCATCAGGACATCCCTCCAAGGAGGGGAGTGGGTAACCTCTATAGATTTCAAAGACGCCTACTTCCACATCCCAATTCAAGAACAATCCAGGAAGTATCTGAGGTTTCATGTCCAGGGACAGACATACCAGTTCAAAGCCTTACCTTTCGGCCTGTCCACAGCACCCTTAGAGTTCACTGTAATAGCAAAGGAGGTAAAGCTGATGGCCACCTGCCAGGGTATAAGGATCCACCAATACCTAGACGATTGGTTGGTCCGGGCTGGATCCCACCAAGTCTGTCTCCGGCATACCCAACATCTAGTGAAGATATGTCAAGATTTAGGTTGGCTAGTAAATTTGGACAAGTCGGAGCTGGAACCCAAGCAAATCTTCGACTTTGTAGGTTACCAGTTCGACCTCAAAGTAGGTCGGGTCCGGCCGACTCCGGACCGGTGGCAAAGTCTTCAAGAAAAGATTCTAGAGATTTTAGACCAACCGACCTGTCCGGTCCGGCAGTTCATGTCCCTCATTGGCCTGTTAACGGCCACAGAGAAGCAAGTTCACCTAGGTCGGCTACACATGAGACCTATACAGTGGCACCTCAAGAACAGCTGGCACGTACCGGAATCACTAGAAAAAGTGATTCCCATCCCCAAATCCTTGCACCCTCACCTGCGGTGGTGGTTACTGGAAGAAAACGTGCTATCCGGCCAACCTTTACACCCAATCAGACATGCTCTGCAGCTCTTTACAGACGCATCAAAAGAAGGCTGGGGCGCTCACTTAAACGACCGCACTGCAAGAGGCTCCTGGTCCTTGCCAGAAAGCAGACTACATATCAATTACTTGGAGCTAAAGGCAGTTCTTCTTGCTCTCAAAGAGTTCACAGATCTCTGTACCGGTCAAATAGTACTTGTGGCAACAGACAACACCACAGTAGTTTCCTACATAAACAAAGAAGGAGGCATGAGGTCAGGCCCCCTGTGTGCCCTTCTCTGGAGGATCCTGACCTGGTGTTCCCAGCGGCAGGTAACCCTGAAAGCCCGGCACATCCCAGGCCGGCTAAATGTAATAGCGGACAAGCTATCCCGTCTGGGTCAGACCATTCAGACAGAGTGGTCCCTCCTGCCGGAAGTTTTTCAGACTTTATGCCAAAGGTGGCACCGACCTCAGATAGACCTCTTCGCTACGAGGTTCAATCACAAGCTGCCCCAGTTTGTATCTCCAGTACCGGACTCCCTAGCGGTAGCAGTGGACGCTCTCACTCTACCATGGGAGGACCTGGATGCCTATGCCTTCCCACCAACAGCCATATTGGGCAAAGTAGTGGAGAAGTTAATACACTCCCCGTGCAAGAGAATTATTCTGATTGCCCCGGGTTGGCCCAACATGGCTTGGTTTTGGGACTTGGTGAACATGTCCAGCCAAATCCCCCTCAGCCTGCCCAACCTGCCAAACCTGTTAACTCAACCCTTCAATCAGACCCATCACAGGAATCTGACAAATCTGAATCTGCATGCATGGCTCCTAGAGCCACAGCAATTAAACAACAGGGCTTCTCTGAGGCAGTGGCAGCGAGGATTGAGGCTCCTCAAAGAAGGTCAACCAGATCAGTCTATGAGGCGAAGTGGGCCATTTTTACAAAGTGGTGCATCGCTAATCAGGTGGACTTCAGATCTCCGCCTGTAAAGTCAGTCGCTGAATTTCTGCTGTACCTCTTTGAGGACAAGAAGTTACAGCCCAGCACCATTGATGGATACAGATCTGCTATCGCTGATAAACTGGGTAGTACAACAGTCAATATCAGCAAAGATGATAATCTCACCCGTCTCCTGGAAAGTTTTCACCGAGACAGACCCAAGGGGAGGAGGGGAATCCCCTCCTGGAACCTTTCCCTGGTCCTACACCAGTTGACAAAGCCCCCTTTCGAACCTCTTAGGGACGCGTCCCTGAAACACTTAACTTTCAAGACGGTTTTCCTTTTGGCCCTGGGTTCGGGCAAAAGAAGAAGTGAGATCCATGCATGGCAGCACAAAAACATCAGACATCAAGCCGATTGGTCCAAGGTGTCTCTATATCCATCACCCAGTTTTCTCTCCAAGAACCAGCTGGCTAAGGAAGGTCCAGAGAGTATAGCCCCAGTGGTCATACCAGCCCTGGCTCCTACTCTGGACAGATCCCTCAAGTCTGATAGGTCTCTTTGCCCAGTCAGAGCCTTGCGCTACTACTTGGACAGGACTTCAGACATTAGGCAGGACAAAGAATTGGTCTTTGTCTCTTTCAAGAAAGGTTTTGACAAGGACATTTCACCTGCCACTATCTCATCATGGATCAAACAGACTGTGATCCTATGCTACGAGCTCTCTGATCATCATGCCCACACCCTACATCAGGTCAAAGCTCATGATGTCAGGGCCTTTGCTGCCTCTAAGGCCTTCCAGTCAGGAGTCTCCTTGGAGCAGATCCTATCAGCTTGCCACTGGAAATCCCATAATACCTTCACTCAATTCTACTTGAAGGATGTGGCTTGGGCTGATTCAGAGCTCTTCCATCTTGGTCCAGTCGTGGCTGCCCAACAGATCCACCAACAGACTGGTACCTAGAGGAGATCAGAGCCTATGTAAATAGTTGTACATATTGTATATATATGACACATATATTTAAGCAGCACTATATAAAAAAAAAAAAAAAAAAAAAAAAATCTCACGTACTTCCTCAGGGAGAATTAACTTCATGGGATTGAACTCATCCCTCTCTTCCCCTACCTCAGAGCAGGTATGATAGCAAAAGGGAAGGGGGGGGGACAAGGTCGACTCTGACGGTTCCACTCCGGTTAACCGGATGATGATATTCGACCATAGCCTTAAGGGTTGTGACTTCAATATCTACCCAGGCTTTAAGAAGGAATCTTCATTATCGCTAACATGAGTTCACGCAAATCCCTAGTAACTTACCCGCCGGCCAAGCGGTAGTTATTCAGCTATTGTCCATTGGATAGGATGTATTAACGCAATAAAATTGCAAATTTAATAAGTAAATTAAATTTTTATAAGTTAATACCCTATCCAATGGACACACAAGACCCTCCCACCGACCCCGCTCTCAGTCTACTAGGGGCCTAATAAGTTTAGACAACAAAAAAAGATGCTATGACGTCACTCTGTCTAGACAGGAAGGAAGTACGACACGCCACCTGGCGAGTGCACTGGTACTCCGGACCGACCTGCTGGTGGAGACACAGGACGTCTTTTTCTGACGTTTGGCGGGCCGGTCTGCGCCGACCGGATAAGCTATTGTCCATTGGATAGGGTATTAACTTATAAAAATTTAATTTACTTATTAAATTTGCAATTTCAATATGTTATTCACCTATTTTGGGGTCAGCTATAACATAGTGAAGTTCCAGACCTGTGACTCATTGCATAGCTGAGTAATAGCTACTTTGAAGTTCTCAATGTTGAGCAAATCACTTATAATTTGAAAACTATTGCATTTAGAGAATTTAGTATAAATATGTTGTTCAGCTACTTTTGGGTCAGCTATAACATAGTAAAATTTCAGACCTGTAGCTCATGGCATAGCTGAGTAATAGCTACTTTTAGGTTATCACTGTTGAGTAAATCACTTATAACTTGGAAACTATTGCATTTAGAGTATTTTGTTGCAATATGTTATTCACCTATTTTGGGGTCAGCTATAACATAGTGAAGTTCCAGACCTGTGGCTCATTGCATAGCTGAGTAATAGCTACTTTGAAGTTCTCACTGTTGAGTAAATCAGTTGTAATTGGAAAACTATTGCCTTTACAGAAATTTGTGCAAATATGTTATTTAGCTACTTTTGGGTCAGCTATAACATAGTGAAATTACAGACCTGTAGCTCATGGCACAACTGAGCAATAGTTATTCTCAGGCACTGACTGTTGAGTAAATCGGCTATAACTTGAAAAATATTGCATTTGGAGTATTTTGTTAAAATATATTGTTCACCTACTTTTGGGTTAGCTATAACATAGTGAAATTACAGACCTATAGCTCATGGCATAGCGGAGCAATAGCTATTTTCAGGTTCTCACTATTGAGTAAATCAGTTGTAACTTGAAAACTATTGCATTTACAGTATTTTGCTTAAATATGTTGTTCACCTACTTTTAGGTCAGCTATAACAGAGCAAAAATTCAGACATGTAGCTCATTGCATAGCTGAGTAATAGTTACTTTGAGGTTCTCACTCTTGAGTAAATCAGTAGTAACTTGAAAACTATTACATTTAGAGTATTTTGTTAAATATGTTATTCACAGATGTTTTGGTCAGCTATAACATAGTGAAATTGCAGACCTCTATGTCATGGCATAGCTGAGCAATAGCTTCTTTCAGGTTCTCACTGTTGAGTAAATCATTGTATCCAACCTGTAGGAAATCATGGGCTGGGAATCTGTTAATATGGTCCGATTTGACCTTGGAACCCTCCTTCAAGGTCAAATGAGGATAGCCAAACATAAAAGTGCTTATAACTCGCTTATTATTGGTCCTAGAGGTTTGGAATGAAAACCAACCTATAGAAAATCATGAGCTGGGAATTTTTTGGTGTGGTCGGATTTCACCTTGGACCCCTCCTTCAAGGTCAAATGAGGATAGCCAAACTTAAAAGTGCTTATAACTCGCTTATTATTGGTCCTAGAGGTTTGGAATGGAAAACCAACCTATAGAAAATCATGGGCTGGGAATCTTTTGGTGTGGTCAGATTTCACCTTAGACCCCTCCTTCCAGGTCAAACGAAGATAGCCAAACTTAAAGTGCTTATAACTCGCGTATTATTGGTATTGGAGGTTTGGGATGGTAAACCAACATATAGGAAATCATGGGCTGGGATTCTTTTGGTGTGGTCAGATTTGACCTGGGACCCCTCCTTCAAGGTCAATTGAGGATAGCCAAACTTACAATTGCTTAGAACTCGCTTATTATTGGTCCTACAGGTTTGGGATAGTAAACAAGCTACAGGAAATCATGGGCTGGGAATTTTTTTGTGTGGTCGGATTTGACCTTGGACCCCTCCGTCAAGGTCAAACAAGGATAGCCAAACTTAAAAAGTGCCTATGACTCACTTATTATTGGTCCGAGAGGTTTGGGATGGTAAACCATCCTAAATTCTTTGGCTGGGAATCTTTTGGTATGGTCAGATTTGACCTTTGGACCCCTTCTTCATGGTCGAACGAGGATATTGCATTTATAGTATTTCTTTAAATATTTTTAACCTACTTTTTACTCTTAAACAATTACCTTGTTACTTTATTTCATAATACCATTTGCAGGGCACAACTTTTTTGTCCTTTTTTTCTGTCAGCTTCGGAATATCTTTCGAACATGCTGTTCAGTTACCATTTACTGTATTTCTGTACAGCCCTTTCCCTGATAATTATGCTTTCCTCTCATTATCACCATCACAAATCAAAAACATTCAGTCAGCTGACACAGTGCCCGTTCACGGGCACTCTCCTCTTGTCTCATCACATTGTGAAATTAAGATAGATTGTACCTGACCTGCTAGAATATACAAATAAGGAGAAATGGGGTCACCCTGTCTACAACCTCGTTCTATGTTAATTGCATCAGACATGAAACCACATTGGAGTACTCTGGCTGTTATGTCCTGATTAAATAGTTGAACCCACCTCACCAGATTGTTTCCGAATCCAAACAATTTTAGGGTTTTGTAGATGAAGTTCCAAGAAATCGAATCGAAAGCTTTCTCAAAGTCGATTATCATTAGTTGTCCTGAGATATCATGTCTTTCCGTAAAGTCCATGATGTCATAGACTAATCTTGTACTCTCCCCAATATATCTCCCTGATCCCTGATTCTGGTTTTAAAGTTTGTGGGTGTTCCACAGCCTAAACCCCTGCACGTGTTTTCACCAAATTTTCAGGATATGTTTACCCCAAGTGGATCTAGAGCTGATTAGGTTTTGGGGGGTATCCAGTAATATCTGTTGCCGTGGCAACACTTTTAAGATTTTCAGGTCTTAAACTTTGTAGGTGTTCCACAGCCTAAACCCCTGCATGGATTTTCACCAAATTTTCAGGATATGTTTACCCCAAGATGAGCTACAGCTGATTAGGTTTGGGGGGGGGGCATCCCGCAGCAATTTTTGCCATGGCAACACTTAATTTTCGGGTCTTAAAATTGTTCTAAAATCTTTAATGTTTTCTGTAACTAAAATATTGCAGCTAGCTTCATGAGATTTGCACAAAATGCAAATGGATAGGAAAACTTGCCTGAGAGTAATTATGTCCACCCCACTGGGGGGTGGGGTGGGGGGGGGGGGGGGGTGTGGACATATTTTTGCTTTTTCCGCCGTCTGTGATGCTTGGTTTCCGGTCATTTCAAGGAAAAGTATTTATCCTATCTTTACCAAATTTGGTATGGGTGTTTATTGGGTTAATAGCTTGCATGGCATTGCTTTTGGTGAAGATAGCTCTATAGCTAGCTGAAGAATACCTACTTAGCTACTTTAGTGTACTTCTTTGGTTTCCGGGCATTTTAAGGAAAAATATTTGACATATCTTTAGCAAATTTGGTATGAGCAATAGTTAGGTCAATAGCTTGCTTGGGATTGCTTTCAGTGATAATAGCTATATAACTGACTGAGTAATAGCTACTTAGCTACTGTGAGTAGCTTTTTTATTTTAAGCATTTTAAAGGAAAAGTATTTCACCTATGTTCACAAAATTTAGGATGGAGGATTATTGGATCAGTAGCTTGGGATTGCTTTTGGTGATAATACCTTTATAGCTAAATGAGTAATAGCTACTGTGCTATATAGCTATTATGCTATTTTGAGGTGACTTTTTTCTGGACATTTTAATGAAACAATGTTTTGTATTTTCACAAAAATTTATATGAAGGATAATTGGGTCATTTTGAATTTTCGAATTTTTGCCAGAAATGCAAAAACACAAATTTGCTTCTATCTCCTTAACCGTGCGAGATAGAGCAATTTCGTCGAAATTTTCGATCTGCAGGGTATCTTAGCAAACTACTGTTTGCAATTTTCAAAAAATTTTACTCTCTTCAAAAATGGCGGCCATTTTGAATTTTCGAATTTTTGCCAAAAATGCCAAAACACAAATTTGCTTCTATCTCCTTAACTGTGCAAGATAGAGCGATTTCGAAAATTTCTACCCACAGGGTGTCCAGAGTGTACTGGCGACTTTTCACAAAAATCACTTTCCTGCCACTTTTGGCGGCCATCTTGAATTTCTGTGTGAAACGTAAAAACGCTTATCTCAGAAATGGTGCGAGATAGAGCGATTTCACAAATTTTTGGCCCACAGGGTATGTGAAGAGTCTACTGGCGACCTTAAGTAAAAATCGCTTTCCTGCAACATTTATCTGGGAAACCGTTCGAGATAAAGTGATTTTGACAAAATTTCTGACCTGCAGGTTATCTGCAGAGTCTACTGGCGACTTTTCACAAAAATCACTTTCCCGCCATTTTTGGCGGCCATCTTGAATTTCTGCGTAAAACGCAAAAATTCATTTATCTTGGAAACGGTTTGAGATATAGCGATTTTGATGAAATTTTTAACCCGCAGAGTGTACTGGCGACATTTCACAAAATCACTTTGCCGCCATTTTTGGCGGTCATCTTGAATTTCTGCATAAAATGCAAAAACGCATTTATCTTGGGAAACAAGATTTTGGCTCCCATCTTGAATTTTGGCAGAAATTAAAAATGTCATTTATCTCAAAAACATTTAGAGATAAAGTGATTTCGAGCAATGTTTGGACCCTTTGGGTACTAGATACCTTAGATATAGTGCCTGTGAAAAAAGTTGAGTTTGCAAAATTTTGTCTGCCATCTTGAATTTTTGCGGAAATTGAAAATGTTGTTTATCTCGAAAACCGTAAGGGATAGAGCAATTTCAAGCTAATTTTTGACCATTTGGATCTTTGGTATATTGCCTCTGAAAAATGTCAAATTTCTCAAATTTTGCCCACCATTTTCAATTTTATTAAAATCGAAAATGTTATCTCAAAAACCTTTAGAGACAGAGTGAGTTTGAGCAGATTTTGAACCAATGCAAAAAGGCATGAAGCTGAAATAATTTACATGCATACTGATAAATATTTAAGCATCATTGGTATATTTTACAAGTGAAACAGGGTCTTGTAAGACTACTGTTCAATTGTTGCAAAATGTTCATGGGGTGGACATTACACATGATAATGTGTGTTCTTCTATGTTATCCTGTTTCTTTTCATATGTTGCAGCTACTCTCGACAGGACGTCCTATTTCTAGTTGTGTCCTTGTTTTGGAAACAAAATGGCCGCCATATCATATCTTTAATGGCAAATAGGAGGGTCATCATATCAAAAAGGCCTTATATCTCCCTCATAATTGCTTCTTTGGCTTCAAAATATGAAAACTACTTGTAAGAAATCATGTCCTGTGAATCTTTTGTAGAACATCTTGTGGGTTCTCTGTACTTCTTACAACAGAAGTTGTTCCTAAGATTTTCCCAAATCTCAATGTTGTTGGCCATGTAGCTGTACCTGCGGGCTGAGGTTCTTGCCTGCCAAGGCTGGCTATTTTTAGTTTACTGATTAGTGCTGTCATCTTGCTATTAAGTTGTCTTGTTTTAATACTTTATCTTTACATACATTTTCTTTCTCTTAGATGTTATTTTCTCTACTTAAACGTTATTTGGGGCTTTATATAACTGACACTACTCTGAATGTATCCAGATCTTTGCACTGTTTCACTACTTCTATATCTCATGGTGTTGAAAACTATTTCCCCAGGCTTTGGGTATGGGTATCTCTGGTGCTATTTTTGATATTCTGTGTCAAGGAAAATTTTCAGAGCTGCAGCTATAATGCTGACTGAATAATAGCTACTTTGACATTTTGCCAATGACTAAGTGACTTATAACTGCAGAAATATTCAATTGAGAGATTTTTTTATCAAATATGTTGTTCAGCTACTGTTCTGTGTTATGGCAAATTTTAGAACTATAATGGCAACTTCTTTGGCCTCCACTTTGAATTTTGATGGAAATGGAAAATGTAGTTTATCTCAAGAGCCATAAGAGATAGAGCAATTTCAGGTAAATTTTGGAAAGTTACTAATGACTACTCCTCTAGGACCTCTTAAAAATTGAGACTTTTCTGAATTTCAGCTGCCATCTTGAATTTTGGTGGAAATGGAAAATGTCATTTATCTTGAAAACCATACACAATAGAGCGATTTCAGGTAAATTTTTGACCCCAGGGTATTGAAAGGCCTACTCTGAAAAAAATTGGACTTTTACACATTTCGGCCGCCATCTTGAATTTTGGCAGAAATTGAAAATGTTGTTTATCTCAAAAACTGTATGAGATTGGTCAATTTCAAGCAAATGTTGACCCCACTAAATAATTAGGACAACACCTTTAATGTCTGTGAATAATTTAGCATTTTCTTAATTTTGGCCACCATCTTGAAAATGACATTCATCTTCAGAACCATGTTACTTGTCCTTTTCCAGTTAATATGTCTTGCAACTGGCCACAGATGTGTCCTTGGTCTAGTTACCCCACAGCCCTTAAGGGCTGTCAGGGTATTGTTTTCACCCATGGTGTCCGGATGGGCGGGCGGGCGGCGGGAAATAGTTTGTGCGGGCTGTATCTCAGAAACCGTAAGGTGTAGGAAGTTCATACTTGGCAGGGACATTGGTTGGGGGGTGTAGGTGTGCAACGTCATGGTCTGACCTTGATTTGACCTTTGACCTTGCCATAGTGACCTTGAGTTTGAAAATCTTCTCCGGGCTATATCTCGGCAACCATAAGGTGTAGGAAGTTGATACTTGGCAGGGACATTAGTTAGGGGTTGTAGGTGTGCAGCGTCATGGTCTGACCTTGATTTGGCCTTTGACCTTGCTGTAGTGACCTTGACATATAAAATCTTGTCCGGGCTATATCTCAGAAACTGTAAGGTGTAGGAAGTTGATACTTGGTAGGGACATTGGTTGGGGGTAGTAGGTGTGCAACATCATGGTGTGACCTTGATTTGACCTTTGACCTTGCCCTAGTGAACTTTACCTATAAAACCTGGTCCGGGCTATATCTTGGAAACCGTAAGGTGTAGGAAGTTGATACTTGGTAGGGACATTGGTTGGGGGGTGTAGGTGTGCTACGTCATAGTGTGACCTTGATTTGACCTTTGACCTTGCTGTAGTGACCTTGACCTATAAAATCTTGTCCAGGCTATATCTCAGAGACTGTAAGGTGTAGGAAGTTGATACTTGGTAGGGACATTAGTTGAGGGTTTTAGGTGTGCCACGTCATGGTGTGACACTGATTGACCTTTGACCTTGCTGTATTGACCTTTAAAATCTTGTTGCACCTTTGGGTCTTTCTGTTGATGCAGATTAAGCACTGTTAAAGTCATATTAGAATTCATTAAGAATTTCCTTTTGCAAGTTCCCATTGTAACAGATGGAATTTCATCAGGTGAGCCACAGGCTTTTCTCCAACACCACACATAAGCATTCATTGAATGTATTGCCACTTCTGTATGCATGGGTAATATTCAAAACATCCAAACCATAATTCGGCCATTTTTGGTTTACTGATAAGTGCTGTCATTTTATTATTGAATTGTTTTGTTTTAATACTTCATCTTTACATACATTTCTTTTCCTTAGATATTATTTTCTCTACTTAAGCATTATTTGGACCTTAATATAACTGACACTGCTCTGAAAGTATCTTGAACTTTGTACTGTTATACTACTTCTATATCTCATGGCGTTAAAAATATTTCCCCAGGCTGTGGGGTACGGGCATCTCTGATGCTATTTTTTTGTATTAAATTGGCCTTTATCTTTGTTATTTTTTTCACTGTTATACACTATGCATGCTGTTGTTTATGCCTTAGCAGAAACCTTTTTGTGCAGTTTCACCAACATTTCTGCCATTTTTGAAAATAAAATTTTCTCTGTAATTATTACTGGTTTGTCCTTCTCCTGTTCATCCTTACAGTGATGCCTTTGATCTGCACTATGGAGTGGGTGTGTTGAGTGTCAGAGAAGGACTTGATTTATCTCGCATTTCGCATGCTGCTGTGACAGGTAAGTTTACTAATTAAGTGTCCCTTGACCATGAGTATGAATAGTATGGAATTTTAAAAAAAAATTTATATGTCTTACCAAACAGACAAATGCTATATAGTCTGGCACAAGATGGTCCTTCCAAATATCAGAAAAAGACATCCTGAGCTTTTCTCTAGCCAGACTGGTTGTGTGCAAACAATTTTCTAGGTGGCCACCAGTTCACTAGTTGCTAGGTGGCAACAGATTACGTGACTTCATCTTTCCATTTAGCTAAAGATCCAGTATATATTGAGGTGTTTCTATATTTATTATCCAGCGTGAGCCATATTGGACCCATATAGGGGGATATAAGGAGCAGGATATATATTTTTTTTATACAACAGCGCCTCTATACCATGGAGTGTGAATAACTTCCATTTTTATGTCAGCTGACTTGTCCGCGTACGTGTCCGCGTGAACAACTTCTCCTCCAAAACTACAAGACCCAGAGACATGCTGTTTTTTCTAAAAGATACCTTAACTATCGAGGATGATAAAATGTTCAAGGCATGCAGATCTGTTTGTCGTCTGTTCTCCAGAGCCATTACAAGGGAGGTACCCCCACCAAAAGTGTGAAAATTTCAACACTTTATCAGTGACTTTTCTCAGTGACTATTGCAGGGATTTCTCTCATATCTTGCATATATATACTAGATTACAAGTAGATTCCCTTGTGTCAGTATCAGGCCTGGATCTTTCTTCATTATATTTTTATGAATTTTTAAAAATAATTTTTAATGCATTAAAATTCATGAAATCATGACCTAAATCAATTATAACTTGAAAAGTATTGCATTTAGAGCATTTTGTTAAAATATGTTATTCAGCTACTTTTTCCATAGCTACAACATGGTGAGAAACTTGGGTGTCTATCTCAATAGCTAAGTGAGTAATAGCTACTTTTGGACTTTTCAGTAACTTCCATCATGAGTAAAATCACTTGTAACTTGAAAACTATTGCATTTAGAGAATTTTGTGTAAATATGTTATTCAGCTACTTTTGGGTCAGCTATAACATAGGAAAATTCCAGACCTGTGGCTCATTGCATAGCTGAGTAATAGCTACTTTGAGGTTCTTACTCAAAACTAAATCATTTATAACTTGAAAAGTATTGCATTTAGAGCATTTTGTGTAAATATGTTATTCAGCTACTTTTGGGTCAGCTATAACATAGTAAAATTTCAGACCTGTAGCTCATGACATAGCTGAGTAATAGCTACTTTTAGGTTATCACTATTGAGTAAATCACTTATAACTTGAAAAGTATTGCATTTAGAGTATTTTGTTTCAATATGTTATTCACCTATTTTGGGGTCAGCTATAACATAGTAAAATTAAAACTATTGTATTTGCAATATTTTCTTTAAATATGTTTTAACTTACTTTTTACACCTTAACAGTTACCTTCTTACTTTCCTTCTGAACACCATTTCCAGGGCACAACTTTTGTGTCCTTTTCTTCTGTCACTTCTACTCTGAAACTCAAAACACAGTCAGCTCACACAGAGCCCGTTCACGGGCACTGATTGCTTGTTATAAGGAAGTAGCTATGGCTGACTTAGCCTCTCAATAGAATAGAAAAGAATAGAAACATTTATATAGCGCAAATTTGATGTAACATCCTCTAATGCGCTTGAGGTCAAAAAGGGAAAGTCTATGGGACGTATCAGGTCGAGATCCAAAATTAGCGCCCGCCAGGGAGATGTACTATGGTGGAGGATATGCTAGTCTAAACAAATAGGTCTTTAGCTGGCTACGGAAACCTGTTATTGTTTGTTGTGATCGTACTGATTGTGGGAGTCTGTTCCATTCTGTGGGGGAAGCCATTGCAAAACCTCGCCTACCAATGGCCTTTTTTGAGAGACTGAGGAAAGAGAAAGACGATTTCCACGCGTTAAACAACTGGTTTTGATCAAGGATGATAGGTATATGGGTTGAGAGAATTTGATAGCCTTGGAAGTAATTAGATTGTAGTTAAACAAGATGCGATATGTGATAGGGAACCAGTGTAGTTTTTGAAGAAAGGGAGTGACATGGCTAGTTCTATCAAGTCTAAAAACAATTCTACAAAGGGCATTTTGAATCTTTTGGAGTTTAGCTACATTGTATTTACTTACGCCATAAAGTAGGGAATTGCAGTAGTCAAGTCGACTGCTGATCATTGAGTTTGCAAGCAAAGCTGCAGTATCCACACTGAGAAATTTACGGATGCGTCTTAGGTCCTTAAGGTGGTAGTAACAGGCGCGACACATATTGGTTATGTGGCTAGTAAAGGTGTTTCCGGAGTCAAAAGTAACACCTAGGTTCTTGACTGTATCGGTAGGGGAGATAGAATTTCCAAGAAGTTGAGTAGGGAATTTGTTGATGAGGGACTCTCTGGCTTGTCTATCACCAATGATATCCTCAATATGCTGAAGAAGTGGAGACCTTTAGGCAAAGATGCCTTTGATGCAAATTGGTACAAGGTGGGACAGCCTTGTTATGAGGACAAAATCCAGGAGTTGGATACAGACTTTTCGAAGATCTGTATCTCTCCTAAACACTCTGGAGCCCCTATGGGCAAGGTTCTCCTACCAGTTCTTAAGGAACTGGAACATCAAGCTAGGCAGAACCTCTCCACTATCAACTTCATGGCTGCTTTTACTAAGACTTCTTCTTCCTGTAACGCCACTTTGGAGAAGTGTCGACACAGTCTGAAGTCTTCCTTCAGAAGGGTTAAATCTCAGATCCAGAAAGGTGCCAACCCTGAAAAAGCAGCCAAGCGTGGTTATGAAAAGGCCTGTAAATATTTGGAGATTTGGAATAAGACCATTCTTATTCAACAAAGAGCACTTGCCTGCCTAAGTAAATCTCTAGCTCATATACTCCAGAGGGAGCTATACACCATGGGTAATACTGGCCTGCTAAGGCGCGAGGCCGAGATGACCCTACTTCAACCACATTTAGGGGATACGAGACGACAAGAACTCAGGAATTCGCCCTTTTGGCCTTCCTCGTTGTTAAAGTCTCAGTTAGTCGAGGAGGGAGAAGACTTCCTCCTCAAAAAAGGCATCTCTAAATATGCTCAGGGTTTCAGATCCTATCAAAATAAGCCCTCGGTCCCCACAAGGAAATGCCCTACAGGAAACGCCCCTATGGGGTAACTCCTCTCAAAGCAGTAACCAATCGTTTTCCTCAAGTAGGGGGAAACCGAATTTCAGAGGCTCCAAGGGTCAATTTCGACCCCACTCTAGGGGGCGAGGGCATGGAAACCCCTCCACCAATGTCCACCAGTAGGAGGTCACTTGCGTTCTTTCAGAAGAGACTGGCAAGCAAAAAAATGTTCAAACAATGTGTTAAAGATTATCACCAATCGTTACGTTCTTCCATTCATTTCAAAACCAAATCATACTAGAGTCCCTCTGATTCAGTCAGGATACAAGGACCTTCAAAAAGACTAAGCTCTAGCCACATGTATCCAGTCTCTTCTGTCAAAGAACGCAATAGAAAGGGTGGAAAATGTAAAAGCTCTCGGGTTTTACAGTCGCCTGTTTCTTGTACCCAAGCCTCACCAAAGGAGGAGGCCAGTAATAGACCTAAGCAGGCTCAACACTTTTCTACTTGTAGAAAAGTTCAAAATGGAAACTCCAGATTCCATCAGGACCTCCCTGATTCCAGGGGAATGGGTATCCAGTCTCTTCTGTCAAAGAACGCAATAGAAAGGGTGGAAAATGTAAAATCTCTCGGGTTTTACAGTGGCCTGTTTCTTGTACCCAAGCCTCACCAAAGGTGGAGGCCAGTAATAGACTAAGTCCATCAGGACCTCCCTGATTCCAGGGGAATGGGTAGCGTCGATAGACCTATCAGACGCCTACCTTCACATCCCCATCCACCCAAATTCAAGGAAATACCTAAGGTTTTGCCACAGGGCGCAGGTGTTCCATTTCATCTCTCTTCCATTTGGCCTGGCCACAGCCCCTCAGGTCTTTGCAATGATTGTAAAGGAAGTGAAGCTGGACGACTGACTGATCTGGTCCCAGTCTCAGGAAGAAGCCCAAGTGAACACTCAGGCTGTGGTAGACCTAACCCAGTCCTTGAGGTGGATAATAAATCAGGAAAAATCCGAACTAAAACTACGAATACCATCTAGATTCAGCCCTTGTAAAACCCACTCAGGAGAGATGGCCCAAACTTCATTCAGGATTTGATCTTGCGACTCGAGTCAAAACATGTTTGGACTGCAAGATGTTTGATGTCGCTAATTGGGTTGCTTGCCTCAACAACGAAAATGGTCCCAGTGTCAAAAGCAAACAGTGTTGGTTGCAACGGACAACTCAACAGGGTGGCCTACATAAACAAACAAGGAGGAACTCACTCAGGAGAGATGTGCGCTCTCCTGTGGAAGATCATGACCTGGTGCCATCATTACCAGATAACCTTGAAAGCCAGACACATTCCAGGGTATCTGAATGTGATGGCTGACCTTCTGTCCAGGTCGAACCAAGTGCAGTCAACAGAATGGTCACTGCATCCACAGGTGTTCAAACAGATCTGTCAAAAGTGGTTCACCCCTCATGTAGATCTATTTGCCACTTGTCTGAACCACAAACTTCCACTGTATGTGTCTCCAGTCGAAGACCAAAATGCTTGGGACATAGATGGTCTAAACATAAAGTGGTCAGTTCTCACTGCCTATGCTTACCCTCCGACGGCTCTCCTTCACAGGGTGATCCAAAAAATCAGGCAATGCAATTGACTGATCATTGTAATAGCCCCAGGCTGGCCAGGGATACCCTGGTTTTGGGACCTAGTGCAGCTTTCAACAGAGATCCCATTTCAGCTACCAGTGTCAAGAACTCTTCTCAAACAGTCCCACAATTATGTGTTTCACAGCAATCCACAACATCTCAACCTCCACGCCTGTTGTCTAGGAGTGGACAGCTCCAAGGACAAGGCTCCTCTGTGAAGGTGGCAGAGATAATTGCTGCCCCTCAAAGGTCATCAACAAGGACCATCTACAAGTCAAAGTGGGCCCTATTTGAGAAATGGTGCTCTCAAAGCCCGACACATTCCAGGCCAGCTGAATGTGGTAGCAGACAAGCTATCCAGGCTAGGCCAGACCATTCAAACAGAGTGGTATCTCCTTCCAGAAGTTTTCCAAGCTATATGAAGCAGGTTGCACCGGCCTCAAGTAGACCTGTTTGCCACGAGGTTCAACAACAAGTTACCTCTGTTTGTGTCACCGGTTCCGGATCCCCTAGCTACAGCAGTGGATGCACTTAGTCTTCCATGGAAGGATCTGGATGCGTATGCCTTTCCACCAGCAGCCATCTTGGGTAAAGTGGTGGAGAAGTTACAGGACACCCCATGCAGGAGAATCATTGTGATTGCCCCGGGGTGGCCCAACATGCCTTGGTTTTGGGATCTGGTGGCCATGTCCAGTCAAATCCCACTAAGCCTACCAGATATGCCCAACCTATTGACACAGCCCTTCAGTCAGATCCCTCACAGAAATCTGACAAACCTAAATCTCCATGCATGGCTCCTAGAGCCTCAGCAATCAAGGAGCAGGGCTTCTCTGAGGCAGTGGCAGCAAGAATTGAGGCTCCTCAAAGGGGATCAACCAGATCAGTCTATGAGGCAAAGTGGACCATTTTTACAAAGTGGTGCCTCACTGATCAGGTGGACTTCAAGACCCCTCTTCTGAAAGCCAAAGCTGACTTCGTTCTGTACTTGTTCCAGGACAGGAAGTTACAGCCCAGCACCATTGATGGTTACATATCTGCCATTGCTGACAAATTGGGCAATTCACCCCTTAACATCAGCAAGGATGAAAACCTCGCTCGTCTCCTGGATAGTTTCCAGAGACAGACCCAAAGGGCGGAGGGGAATCCGCTCCTGGAACCTGTCCCTGGTGCTACACCAGCTGACTAAGGCTCCTTTTGAACCAATTAAAGAGGCCTCCTTCAAGCACTTGACCTTCAAGACAGTTTTTCTCTTAGCCCTTGAGTCAGGCAAGCACAGAAGTGAGATTCATGCTTGGCAGAACAGAAATATTAGGCACCAATCTGATTGGTCAAAGGTGTCCCTCTACCCATCACCCAGCTTTCTTTCTAAGGATCAGCTGGCAAAAGAGGGTCCAGACAGTGTGGGCCCAGTGGTTGTACCAGCCCTGGCCCCAACTCTGGATAGATCCCTCAAATCTGACAGGTCCCTCTGTCCGGTCAGAGCATTACGCTACTATTTGGACAGGACCTCAGGCAGAATAATGAGTTGGTCTTTGTCTCCTTCAAGAAAGATTTCGACAAGGACATCTCACATGCCACTATCTCCTCATGGATCAAGCAGACTGTGATACTATGTTATGAGCTTTCTGATCAAGAGGCCCACACTTTGCATCAGGTCAAAGCCCATGATGTCAGGGCCTTTGCTGCTTCTAAGGCCTTCCAGTCGGGAGTCTCCTTGGAACAGATTTTATCAGCGTGCCACTGGAAATCACATAACACCTTCACACAATTTTATCTGAAGGATGTGGATTGGGCTGATTCAGAGCTCTACCATCTGGGACCTGTAGTGGCCGCTCGGCAGATCCACAAATAACCCAGAATAGAGGAGATTCTGTACATATGTAAATAGTTGTATGTAATTAAAAAAAAACAACTCTGACTTGCTTCCTTCAGGAGGTTTATTATATCCCCAGACGAAAGTCGGGGATATATTGGATTCAGGTCCGTCGCGCCGCCGCCGCCGCCGCCGCCGCCGCCGCCGCCGCCGCCGCCGCCGCCGCCGTAGAAATTTCCTTGTGGACGCGATAACTCAAAAACAAATTAATATTTTTTTTTCAAACTTGGTACACATGTTAAGGGTGCCCAAAGGAAGATCCCTATTTTAAGGTGACCTTAAACTCCCAGTAAAAAAGAACTTATGGCCACCTTAAGGTCAGAAATTGGACTTTTGGCCACTTAGAGCCTTGTAGGTCACAAACTATGATGCTCAGCTGGCTGAAATTTTACCTGACAACACATTAATATGTTCTTAGTACATGTGCCGAAAATCACGACTTTAAGTTGAGGAGAAAATTGTGTTTGAGGCCCATAAATACCCCCACTTAGGGATTTTTTGCTATACTTTTCATATATTTTGCCCTATAATTTGGAAGTGGTAATTCTGATGAGTCTCAAACTGCGCTAGGTATAACTTTGATATGTAATCCTTGTCTGTAGAAAATTTTAGGGCTGTAGGTTTACCCAAAGGGGTCGACTTAAGGTCTCAAAAGTGCCCACAGAGACCCAATTTATGCACTTTTTGCCACTTTCAAGCACTGTAGCTTTCAAACTATGTCTCTCATCTAAGTTAAATATCATCTGGGAATATATCTATGTGTTTTCTTATATGTGCCCCAACATTTAGGCCTTTAATAGACAGTTAACCTGTGTATCAGGACCATAAACACCCACCCGAGTGACCCTTATAAGACATTTTTCACATCTTTTTCCCTGTAACTTGGAAATGGTAAGTCTGAGAAGTTTCAAACTGTATTAGATATATATTCTGTGTGTAATCTTAGTATGTAACAGATTTTAAGTCTGAAGCTTTAATTTTGAAGGTCAAATTGAGGTCTCTAAAAGGCTCCCAAAGACCCAATATTTGGACTTTTTGCTACTTTTAAGCCCTGTGACTGTCAAACTATGTGACTGATAGAGCTCAAATCCTATCTGGGAAGATATTAGTATGTTATTTTTATATGTGCCAAAAATTAAGGCTTTAAGAAGACATTTAACCTGTGTATGAGACCATAAATCCCCACCCGAGTGACCATTTTTAGACATTTTTCACATATTTTTCCCTGTAACTTGGAAATGGTAAGTCTAAGAAGTTTCAAACTGTATTAGATGTATATTCTATGTGTAATCTTAGTATGTGACAAATTTTAAGTCTGAAGCTTTAATTTAAAGGCCACATTTAGGTCTCTAGAAGGCCCCATAAAGACCCAGTATTTGGACTTTTTGCCAATTTTAAGGCCTGTGACTGTTAAACTATGTGACTGATAGAGCTGAAATCTCATCTGGGAATACATTATTATGTTCTTTTTACATGTGCCAAAAATCAAGGCTTCAAGTAGACATTTAACCTGTGTATGAGGACCTTAAACACCCACCTGAGTGACACTTTTAAGACATTTTTCACATATTTTGCTCTGTAACTTGGAAATGGTAAGTCTGAGAAGTTTCAAACTTTATTAGATACATATTCTATGTGTAATCTTAGTATGTAACAAATTTTAAGTCTGAAGCTTTAATTTGAAAGCCACATCGACTTTGGACTTTTTACCACCTTTAAGCCCTGTGACTGTTAAACTATGTGATTGATGGAGCTGAAATCCCATCTGGGAATACATTATTATGTCCTTTTTACATGTGCCGAAAATCAAGGTTTTTAGTAGACATTTAACCTGTGTATGAGGGCCATAGACACTCGCCCAAGTGCCTTTTTTGACATTTTTTCCGTATTTTGCCCTGTTATTTGGAAATGCTTAGTGTGACAAGTCTTAAACTGTATTATATATAATTTTTGTTTGTTATGTATGTCCCCCCAAAAGTTTCAGATCTGTAGTTTAATTGCTAAGGTCTCTTTAACAATTGTAAAATGCCCACAGAAACCCAATTTATGGACATTATGCCACTTTAAAGCCCAGTAACTGTCAAACTATGTGGGTTATAGAGCTGAAATCTTTGAATTTTTCAAAGGAAATGCCTGTCTATTTAAATTTTGATTATTAATAATGTTATGGCTATATTAGTCTTTTAAGAACTTATTTTTGTGTGTTATACCTCTGCTTGCTGAGTTTTTAACTTTTTAAAATGAAACTGGTTAAACATATTCAAGTAGACAAAATGGACACTTTAAGTGAGCTTTAAGTCCCAATATTAATGAAATTATATCCTTATGTAGTAAAACTAGGGGATTTTTAACCCTCAACTAGCCCAGTTTTATTCAACTTGCCTCAGTTAATTTTGACACAGCTCCTACAGTTATGAACTCATTTCAGTTGATAATCACATACTTAAAATTCTCAATTCTTTTTGTATTTGAGTACCCCTTTTATATAGATTGTTTGTTTACCATTTATCCCCACCTCTGGGACCTCCAGCTATATTGAGTGACACTAAATAAACAAAGGTATTTAATGATATCAGATGAGAAACAAAGAACTCAATGGGGTTGCAGATCTTGTGTAATAGTGAGAGAGGTGTGGAGAAGGGGAGAGGGGTGGGGGTGGGAGGTAGTGGGCTTCATTACATATAACACAAAGGGGAGTCAGAACTGAGATTGTGTCACATATTTAGGTTGCATATATATGGACCACATATATAGGTATAGAGGAAATGAATAACTGAAAACAATTTGCAAATTCTAAAAATAATATAATAAAATAATAATATAAATAATTTTTTTTTAAATAATATTTTATTTGTGAACAAATATAGAAACAGATATGCGCTTTTGGGATTATGAATTTTAGAATGGACATTGAATCATCAATCATTTAAATACTTTGAAGGAAGATTGAAAAGTATGATGAGTTGAGTTAAAATAATATTTTATTTGTCAACAAATATAGAAACAGATATGCTCTTTTGGGATTATTATTTTAGAATGGACATTCAATCATCAATCATTTAAATACTTTGAAAATAGGTTTAGAGTTATCATTGCAGGAAGATTGAAAATATAATTTGAGTTATGTATTCGGTGTCTGGGGATACACCATCTTCCTTGGGAAGATATAAACAGAGTAGATTGATGTGCTGAAGTTCATATAATAATGGGTAATTATGTTTTAAAAAATTCCTGATCAAAACCTGTGGCGTGAGTGATGACCTGTCTGGGGATATGTTGGCGCCGAGTTGGCCCAATCTAGTTTTACTTATGGGACTGAACTCAGCCCTCTCTTCCCCTACCTCAGAGCAGGTCTGTAAAAAAGGAGGGGGGATAAGTCGGTTTGGACAAGTAACATGATTCTATATCGGTTCATTTGCATCAGCTGCACTGGTTGCCTGTTAGGTTTCGGATCAAATTTAAAATAAATCTACTAGTATATAAGAGTTTGAATCGACAGGCACCATCATATTTGACATCAATGCTTAACTACCATACATGCTACAAGAAAAAAGATCAAAACTCGTCTCTATGGGTGACCGTGCCTCCAGTGTTGTGGCACCAAAGTATTGGAATGATCTGTCAGATGATATCAGGAACATTTAACTTCCATTGGACATCTTCAAAAAGAAACTAAAAACTCATTATTTTAAAATAGCATATTGTAGAGAAAAGGCACAATGATTGTTTATTCTTAAATAGAATTGCGCTGTATAAATATGTCCTGTTATGTGGATGGGGGGGGGGGGGGGGGGGGGGGGGGGGGGGGGGGGGGAGTGAGATGGGAAAGTGAGATTATGTGTGTGTGTTGTAAGTCTGATTTTCCCCCATTCAAAGTCAATGTGTGTATCTTTTCTGTGTTGCAAAAAAAAAAGAAACTGAAAGAAAATGGAAAGGTTCACTCTCACTGAGCTTTATCAATCAAGCCTAGCTGTGCATGCTGTTATTCTTCTTACAGTCTAATACTACAACTGATACAGTTTTTAGATAAGCTGTTTTCCTATCAGATACAAAACACAGTAAAGCTTACATTCCCTTACAGTCGCATACCACAACTACTACAGCTTTATTAACTCATGTCTCCATCCGGGCCACTCGTTTTTGTTAGCAAAAACCTTTTTCTAGTTTGCTTCTGAATACATTTGCTGGGCACAGCTTTTGTGTCCCTTTCTTCTTTCATTTCTACTCTGAAACCTAAAACACACAGTCAGCTGACACAGAACCCATTCACAGGCACTGATTGCTTTTTTCATGAATATCTCAGAAAGTATATAACCTATAAATATGTATTATATATCAAAAGAAAGGTCTTCTTACAGCGCTTCTGCTCATGTTTGTTGTGTAGAAATCTATACAGTATTGACGGAGATATTGGAAGTTAAAGATTAAAGTTTTTCTATTCATTGTTGCCCATGCTTTTTGACAGCCATTTTCACAGTATCTCAGTAAATATTAATTTTATTGTGTTCATACATCCTATCCAATGGACAATTGCTAATCCGTTCAGCGCAGACGGGCCCGCCAAACGCCAGAAAAAGACGTCCTTGGTTTTGCACCAGCCGGCCAGACCCACTGTGCATTCGCCAGGGGGCACATCATACTTCCTGTCTAGACAGCATGATGTCATAGCATCATTTTAGTTTGGCACGTGTACTGTGCAGACAGGTTATTTTTTGTGAGAAATTGTTTAAGATTTCTTGTGGCCGGTCAGCAGAGACCAGCCCGCCAAACACCAGAAAAAGACATCCTGTGTATTCAGTGTGCATTAGCCAGGGTGTGCATCGTACTTCCTGTATAGATAGCGTGATGTCAGCATCATTTTCGTTTGGCGCGTGTACTGTGCAGACAGGTTAATTTTGTGAGAAATTGTTTAAGATTTCCTGTGGATATTATTAAATTTCTATACTTCGTGTCACTTCTATGGATACTTAGAGACTACATAGACTGTATTGGCGTCTCCTAGGCAGAAACGAGGCGGATGTGGCTCACTGTAGAGACAAAGGTAAGGGCCTAGACCCTAGTATTTCTGAAAAATAATTGTAGTTCCTGTAACATTCTTACTACAGACCAAGGCTTACAGTTGTCCCCTCCCAGCTAAGATAAAAAAGGAAAAACGCAAATCCAAGAAAGTTAGTGACACACCAACTAAGAAGGACTCAGACAGTTCCTCTCTCATAAACCCGACTTCAGTGATGGTAGTGGGAGCAGTGGAAGACCAGGGGATGCTGCAGTCCCCTGGTTTGAGTTCTGGTAACAAAAAGAAGAAGGCCTCTTCTGAAGATAAAAGTAAAACTCAGACTATTAAACATACAAAATCCGGCTCAGAAAAGCTCTCTAAGTCGTCTGACTCCAAAGCTACGAGATCCAGATTTAACAGACTGGAGGCACTTCTATTCTGTTTCACACAGACATGTTACCAACAAATTGCCTAAGGATCACCAACCGGGTCAACCAGCTCACTCAAATTTGTCTTGTACTGACCACCCTGCTCCACAGAGACTGTCTACCAGCAAATCGACCAAAGACCTACCTCAGAAATCAGTCCGACCTACAGATTTGTCTTGCACCGACGCCATTGCTTCTCAGCAGCAGGTTACCAGCAAATTGTCTTCTGCACCGGCCAAGTCACAGAGCATCTCCAGTATGAACACTGACCCTGAAAGTGATTTTTCCGACCGACCACCAATCGATATCTTTGTGGAGGAAGGTGAACTGTCCGACCAAGATACGGATGCCAATATTACAGATCCTGAACAGACCCTCTCTGAAAAACAGAACTGCAGAGAGACTGTGAGCGGGATCAGGTCGTAAATGGGGTGGTCCCACATCCCAGATATGGAAAACACTACTTCTTCTGCAGAAGACAAAGCCCGACACATTCCAGGCCGGCTGAATGTGGTAGCGGACAAGCTATCAAGACTCGGTCAGACTCCTCCCAGAGACTTTTCAAGCAATATGCAAAGGGTGGCACCAATCAGACAGGAATCACAGTAACTAGACGCAGGAATCTGTCAAACCTATGTCTGCACACATGGCTTCAAGAGCCTTGGCAATCAAGGAGCAGGGCTTCTCTGAGACAGTGGCAGCACGAACTGAGGCTCCTCAGAGAGGATCACCCAGGTTAGTCTATGAGGCAAAATGGTCCATTTTTACAAAGTGGTGCCTCAGGAATCGGGTGGACTTCAGGGCACCCTCTATAAAGCTGACTTCTTATGTACCTGTTTCAGGACAGGAAGTTACAGCCCAGTACTATTGATGGATACAGGTCAGCAATTGCTGACAAACTGGGAACCCCCCCCCCCCATTAATATCAGCAAAGTTGAAAATCTCACTCGTCTCTTGGATAATTTCCACAGACAATCCCCTCATGGAACATCTCCCTGGTGTTGCACCAACTGACAAAGGCTCCATTTGAACCAATTAAAGAGGCCTCTTTGGAGCACCTGAACCTGTCCCTGGTTTTGCACCAGCTGACAAAGGCTCCCTTCAAACCAATAAAAGAGGCATCTCTGAAACATTTAACTTTCAAAACTGTTTTCCTCTTGGCCCTGGGGTCGAGCAAACGCAGGAGTGAGATCCATGCTTGGCAAAACAAGAACATCAGACACCAGTCAGACTGGTCAAAGGTGTCTGTGTATCCATTACCCAGCTTTCTTTCCAGGTTGCAGCTGGCCAAAGAGGGTCCAGACAGTGTGGCCCCAGTGGTTATACCAGCTCTGGCCCTGACTCTGGATAAGTCCCTCAAGTTTGACAGGCCCCTCTGTCCAGTCAGAGCATTGTGCTACTATTTGGACAGGACCTCAGACATCACACAGAAAAAGGAGTTGGTCGAAAGGCTTCGGCAAAGACATCTCCCCTGCCACTATCTCCTCATGGATCAGGCAGACTGTGATCATATGTTGTGAGCTCTCTGATCTGGAGGCACTCACCTTACAACAGGTTAAAGCCCATGATGTTAGGGCCTTTACTGCTTCTAAAGCCTTCCAGTCGGGAGTCTCCCTGAAGCAGATTTTGTCACCCTGCCACTGGAAGTCACACAACATCTTCACACAGTTCTATTTGAAGGATGTGGCTTGGGCTGATTCAGAGCTTTTTCACTTGGGACCAGTAGTGGCTGCTCAGCAGATCCACAATAAATCCTTATATTGAGGAGATTTGTATATATGTAATAGTGTAAACAGGTCATATTTGTATGTAACAAAAAATTTTTTTTTAAAAATCATAAATGCAAAAAAAAAAAAAAAAGTGCTGTGCTCTCTTTGGGAGTTTTTTGCTCTTTATGGAACTGAACTCATCGCTCTCTTTCCCCTACCTCTGAGCAGGTCTGTAAAAAGGGGGGGCAGTGTTGGTATATCCCCGGATAACCGGTTGCTGCCAACCAACCATGGCCTTATGGGGTTTCCTGACTTCAAGTCAACCCAGGCCTGAAAAATTTTGTTAGTTATGTTTATGAGTTCACTTAAGTCCCTAGTAACTTACCCACCGACCAAGCAGTAGTTATTCAGCAATTGTCCATTGGATAGGATATATTAACACTAAATGTGATAAAGGTTTAGATTTATTTGTTGTTTTACGTCGCGTTCAACAGCCAGGGTCATATTGCGACGGGTAGTTTACAAGTGGAGGAAACCAGTGCATACTGCACTGTAAACCACCGAGCATTGGCAAGTAACTACCAACTTTCCAACATGAAGCGCCCGGCCTGAGATTCGAACCGGCGGCCTCAGAGGTTGGAGGCAAGAACTCTAACCGCTACACCACCGAGCCCCCTAAAAGGTGATAAAGGATGATAAGGCTTCTGTAAAGGCCCAGCAAGGGACTGATAACCTGACCGATCTCATGAGCTTTACCTTTGCTATGGCCATGACTATGCAGGACTTATCTGGCTTTGTGTTTGTCAATATGGCCAACATCACCCTTACCAGATGTGATAGTTATCTGGATAACCTCAAGTCTGGAATTAAACATGATATTCTGGACCAAGAGGGAGATCACCAGCTATGATGACAAGCATTATTCTGGCTCATCTCACAAGACACGGGGCCAGTATCACCCTTTTCTTAGTCTTCAAAACCTGCACAGGACACCAGCTTTAAATCAGGACCACCAGCTTGGAAAATGCTCCGCTCTCATGGTCAGAACAGAAAGGGTCGGGGCAAGGCCTCCAAGTATTTACAGCAACCGGCCAAGGGTCAGAGTTCTTATAATAACAATTACTGTTTGACCAAGAGGGGTTTTGTGGGGCCAGTCAGAAGGACAGAGACTCTAACTTGTACAAACAGTGTTAAAAATGTTCAGACTTTAATAAATGTAAGTTGTCTTGCTGTGAATCATGTACCTTTTGTTGTCTGGCAGCTACAAAAGAAAGGCATAAGAACCATTGTAAAAACAATAAAATAACATGTGAAAGATGTTTCCTGTGTAAATCAGTTGTCTTCTTTCCAACCTGTCGCCAGTGTCCACACTGTTGCTCAAAATCTGCCAGATAGAATCAGTTTTGGAAAGCATGGGCCACCCTAGGGGCCAGTCCCAAGGTCATAAGAATCCTCAAGGAAGGCTACACCCTCCCTTTCCAGAATTGACCAACTTTGACCGGGTCTACTTTGACCAGCTACCTGATGGAGACATTACATACACTTATGGAGAAGCAAGCAATAGAAAACGTCAGCAATCAAAAATCTCTGGCTTTCTTCAGTTGACTGTTCTCTGTTCCAAAACCAAACAAGTGGAGACCTATCCAAGATCTGAGTACACTGAACAAATTTTTTAAAACGGAGAAATTCAAAATAGAGACACCAGAAAGCATACATACTGTCTTGCAGACAGGCAATAACATCCATAGATTTCAAGGACTTGCGTTTTCACATCCAGGGTCAATATTACAAATTCAAAGCCCTCTCATTTGATCTGTCCACTTCTCTAATGAAATTTACAATGGTTGTCAAGGATGTCAAGGTAATTAGTACCTGGATGATTGGCTGGTCAGAGCCACATATAACCAAACATATCTTCATCATACACAGACCCTAGTAGCTATGTCTCAGGAATTAGGTTGGATAGTAAACATGGGGAAATCAGAACCTCTAACCCAAACAGATATTTGATTTCATAGCTTACCAGTTCCACCCCAAAGAAGGCAAGGTCAGACCCACCCTAGAATGCTGGCAGACCTTAAACTTGAAAATTCAAAAGCATATCTCTGGCTCTTTCTGTCTGATCAGACAGCTAGTGTCCCTAATAGGTCTTTTGACAGTTACAGTTGCAGAGAAGTAACTGGATGTGGTAGCAGACAAGCTGTCTACACTACGCTATATCATCCAAACAGAGTAGTCTCTTCTTCCAGAAGTCTTCCAGTTGATATGCACCAGGTGGCATCACCTTGCATGAGAATAAATTAATATGTTATTTTAATCAGTGGCCAAAATTAAAGGCTTTATGTGTATATTTAAAATGTGTCTGAGGTGCTTAAAATCCCACCCAGGGATTTTTTAACATTTTTCACATATTTTGCATTGTAAATTTGAAATGGTAAGTCTAACTTACACCAGACTGTACTAGATGTAACTTCTGCTCTGATCTCCTAAGATCTAATCACAGTATTTTATGATGTTTTATTTCTCCACTAATATATTAAAGGCATACAACCCAAAAAAACTTTTGTGCTACCATTTATAATAATTGTGAGTCACACAAAATGGGTGCTACAAAATATACCCAATGAATGAGTTTGGCTTGAGAGATGGCCTTTCTGGGGCTATGCTGACGTCAAGTTGGGGCAATCTAGTTTATTGTATTAATATTATTTTCACCAAATGTTCTATTGTGTAAACTGTTGTCAGAGCTAGTGTCCTCAGTATTTATTAAGCTCCAGCCAACTCTAAATATATGACCAATTCATTGGTCATATGTGAATTTGCCAATTCGTAGCAGTCAATTTGCAGCCCCTTCTTTAGTCACCATTTTAGCTTTCATTGAATTTTTAGCCTTTATTGGTTTAAAACCAGCATTGGTAATACATTGCTGGTGGCCTATCCAATCATCGGTAAAAGGGTTCTAATTGTACCTTGATGATTTTGAACAATGGCACACCTGTATATGAATTTTTGAGGAAATAAAAAAATTGTGTTTATCTCGGAAACTGAAAGAAAAATAGCAATTTCAAGCAAATTTTGGAGCTGAAGGTATTACAATATCATATTTAAAATTCAAACTGTTATCAGCCAGGAGATAATTCATCACATCAGAGGTGTTGTATTTATATGTTTGAGAGCTTAATAATAGCTTCACTTCTACCTACTTTTGATATTATAACAAAGTTACTACCTCAATACACAGTATTTGTTTTGTTTTCTTCTAAACACTTCAAGAAAGACACAGCTATGACAAAGTAATACAGATAATGGTTTTAAACAAAATGATTTGTTTGATAAATGTTTTGTGTACATTGAACACCTAAATTTTACAGGCAATAAAATATATCAAATATTTGTTGTTGCAAAATAATATTTGAATAATACTCCTGATATATATATAAATATATATTTGGTATTTAATTTTCAGCCTAACACATTTTAATTACATTTTTCCTTCAGATGAGAGCAAGAATAAAGACATTTGTGAGACCTCTTTAAAAAAAGTCAGCACAGAAACATCAATAAAGTCTGACACACCAAGGGTTGATGTGTATCTTGAAGAAGGTCATGAAAGTGATCCATGTCATGATGATCTAAGTGAAGAGGAAAAAGATGAGAATTCATTTATAAAAGATGATCAGTTTGAGTTAAAGAAAGTCATAAATAAAGAGACAATACAGAATCTTAATCGATTCCACAGAAAGCAAAAGAAGGGAACCATCGATGTATGGTGGCTATTTGATGATGGAGGTTTGGCATTTATTTGTTTTTAAATCTGGTATTTTTCAGTGCTCCTTACAAAGTATATCCTGTAACGAATTAAGATTGCATATATTGATTCTACAATAATCTTCAAACAATTTTGTCCACTGGATGGGTGTTTAGGCTACTTTTATGAAGCTAAAAAGAGTAACTTTCAAAATTTTGCAATTTTGAGCAAAATCCGAACTACAATTCAGCTGTTACTCTCTACACTTTGACTAGCATATTTTTATATCATTTAGTTTTTACTCCCTTGCAAGATTTTGTACCATCACAATGGTCTTGTTATCTCCCGCCGGGAGGGAGATTATGAAATGATGCCTGTGTGTGCGTGCATTAGTTAGTCACGCAGATTTCTCCAAAACTACTACAGCTACAGATTTTTTGTAAATTAATTGTCCCAATGAATTTTCACGCCCTTGAAAATTTTTTTGGTTTTATGGACTTAGGCCTAACGATAAGTGAGTAATAGCAATCTTAGCTACTTGGAGTAAAGGGCTCATAACTCAAAAACTATTGCAATTACAGCTTTTTCTTCAAATATGTTGTTCAGCTACTTTGTCCTTAGCTATAAGATGGTACATAGTTTGGGGTCCCATTGCATGCCATAAGTGAGTAATAGCTATTTTCTTATTTGTAGCAAAATAATGACATAAGTAAATGTCAAATATCTTCAAAAGTATTAAAGTTAGGAATTCTTTTCAAATATGTTATTCATCTACTTTTTGATAGACTATCACATAGTAAAGATTCAGACCTGTTGCACATTGGATAGCTGAGTAATAGCTACTTTGAAATTGTGACTGTTGAGTAAATCAATTGTAACTCCAAAACTATTGCAGTTACAGTATTTTCCTAAAATATGTTATTTTATTGCGTTAATACATCCTATCCAATGGACAATAGCTTATCCGGCCCGCCAAACATCAGAAAAAGACGTCCTGTGTCTCCACCGGCTAGGCCGGCCCAGTTCTGTGCACTCGCCAGATGGCGTGTCGTACTTCCTTCCTGTCTAGACAGCGTGACGTCATAGCATCTTTTTCGTTTGGCGCATGTTCAAGTGTACACGAAAATTTTATCTGAGCTTAATTTCAGTTTTTTTGCCAGAATAGTTATTAAAGTGTTGTGAAATTTTATCTACGGATTCTTCACACCTTATAGACCTTCATGTCTTCTCCAAGCTAACGTGGTGGGGGGGTTGCGGCCACATGATGGCTGGCTTTGACTTGCACAGTTCTTGTGCATGCTGTCGCGACAAGAAAAAGGGTAAGGATCCCTGTGTGGAGAAGCCTAATGTAGAATGTCAGCTTTGTAAAGCTCCTACTCCAGAACAAGCTTCCCAATTAGCAACCCCTTCATATAAACTCAAGAAGGAGAAGCGTGATAAGGCGGAATCTACACCATCTAAGAAGGATTCATCTTCTTCAACGTTAGTCACTCTCAGTCCCACCCTTGTGGACCCGGCACGAGTGTCGGTAATAAGGGCAGTGGATGGCCAGGACACTGGTTTGAGTGCACAGCCAGCAGAGAAAAAGAAAAAGGTAGAGGAAAAGAAGAAGTCGGTCAAACCCAAGCCTTCTACCGCAACTGCGGCTGCAGTGTCCACCGACCAGAAATTTCAAGAGGTGGATCAGAAATGGTCAGACCGGTTCAACCGGCTTGAGGCTCTCTTACTAGCTAAGACCCTAGACCGACCTCAGCAGGAACCGACATTCAGCACTGTGAAGGTGGTCCCTACCCACTCACCACCGGCTAATGTCACCAGGTCGGAGCCCTTTATCAACCCTGCCGACCAGCCATTTACCCAGACTTCTGATCTACCGGCCACATCTTCAGACCGACCTGCTGTGGGTGCTACTACCGACCCACCGGCCTCTTCTAAGAAAGCTGACCGGCCTTCAACCTCTGATAAACCTTCCAGTGCCTTCCAGCCGACCAGAAAGGACACTAGTGATTCAGAGTCGGACAGTGAGGAATCAGACCAGCCTCCCCTGCACATTTTTGTAGAGGAGGGCGAGTTGTCAGATGATCCGGATGCCATAAGTAACGACCCCGAACAATCATTGTCAGAAGAACAGTCATACCATGAGACAATGAGGGGCATCAGAAGTTACATGGGATGGACACACATCCCCGATATGAAATCTGCTGCCGGCTCTTCAGATGATAACCCCTTTGCCGGGCCTAAGATGCAAACCCAGGGCAAGGTTTCAGTTCAACTCCCAACAGATGAGTGGCTCTGCCGAAAAATCTCTAAACTGAACCTTACTCTTACAGATGGATACCCATCCCGTGGGGCAGAAGCCGGTGGGTTGCACAGGGATCAGTTCCTTAAACCCCCAAGATCTCAGGCAAAGTGGTATGGGGCCCACCAGCAAACCAAGAGTAGTACTGCTGAGACGGTGTCATCCTGGAGTTCAGATGCAGCTAAAGTAAACAGTGGCTACCTGAGGATAGCAAGACAGGCCGGAATTGCCACCAGCCCTCCCCAATCGCGGCCAATCTCTCAAGACTCCCTGAGGAAGTGGGAGAAAAGTGCCCGGGAGTCATCTGTTATCTGCAACCAGGCTGCAGGTTTCAACCGCTGTTTAGTTAAAGTGCAGCAGGACATACAGTCTCAGTTAAAGACAATTAAATCAGAACAGCAAGGGAAGTCAACTTCCAAGGTGACAGAGGCCACAGAGGAAATGCAGTTCCTTCTGGACTTTAATGCTAGTATCTGCCAGGCCATGGCCAAGTCGATGGAACATTTAACAGACTTTGTTTTTGTGACCATGGCCAACACCACCTTACTCAGGAGAGATTCGTACCTAGCGTACTTGAAGGCTGGAGTTAAAGCGGATACTATGGCAGCTCTCAGAACAGCACCTCTCCACCCTATTTCCGGATAGTGTACTAAAACAAGCCGAGGAGGACATTAGTGCTTCTGACAAGGGTCGGTCTGTTTCAACATACAAGAAAAACCGCTTCCACCCTTATGAAAGGCCGGAAACTAAACCGGACAACAGACAGCCGGATAGGCCGGCTTGGAAGAACCTCTCACGTGGCCATAACAAGAGAAATAAAGGCAAGCGTCAGTACTCATCGCGTCCTGCCAAGGGTCAACAGCCTTATAAATGACAATTACTGTGTAAATCTGTTACCGGACAGGCTGTTGACCCAGACAAGTGCACTACCCAGAAAGACAATAAACTGTTTAAGTTTAAATGTAAAGCATCTTGCTGTAAACCATGTTCATTCTGCGCCCGGGCACTCCCAAAAGAGAGAGCTAAGTCCCGGGTCAGCAGGTTGACAGTCAAAAAGCAAATTAAAATATGTGCTTCTTCTGTCATTCAATTATCTTGTGTTCAACCTGTAACAAATGCCATGAATGTTGCCTCAAATCTGCCTGTAGGGGCCTGACTTCAAAACTTTTGGCAAACTTGGTTGGAAAGAGGTGCCGGACCGAAAATAGTTCAAATCCTGAGAGAGGGCTACACCCTCCCCTTTCGGATCCGGCCAAACCTCACAAGGTCTCCCACTGTCATAAGCCGTCATGTCAATCCCCACAGGAACAGCTACCTGCTGGAGGCATTACATCAGCTTATGGACAAAAATGCAATAGAGCTAGTCCACAATCAAACATCTTTAGGGTTTTTCAACCGACTTTTTCTGGTACCCAAACCCAACAACAAGTGGAGACCCATACTAGACCTAAGCAAACTAAATCCTTTCCTCAAGGTGGAAAAGTTCAAAATGGAGACACCGGAAACCATCAGGACATCCCTCCAACAAGGGGAGTGGGTAACCTCAGTAGACTTCAAGGATGCCTACTTCCATATACCAATACAGGAACAATCCAGTAAATATCTCAGATTTCATGTCCAGGGTCGGACTTACCAGTTCAAAGCACTGCCTTTTGGTCTGTCCACGGCGCCCATGGAGTTCACTGTCTTGGCAAAGGAGGTGAAACTGATGGCCGCACACAAGGGTATAAGGATCCACCAGTACCTAGACGACTGGTTGGTCAGAGCCGGAACCCACCAAGTCTGTCTCCATCATACCCGGATCCTGATCAAGATGTGCCAGGATCTAGGCTGGCTAGTAAATTTAGAAAAATCAGAACTGGAGCCCCAACAAGTATTCAACTTCGTCGGCTACCAGTTCGACCTCAGGTCTGGCCGGGTCAGACCGACACCGGACCGGTGGCAGAGCCTTCAAGGGAAAATACAAACACTACTTTCACTACCGGCCTGTCCGGTCCGGCAGTTCATGTCCTTGATAGGTCTATTAACGGCCACAGAGAAACAAGTTCACCTAGGCCGCCTACACATGAGACCCATACAGTGGTATCTCAAAAACAATTGGAGGGTACCGGAATCCCTGGAAAAGGTTATCCCTCTACCCAGATCCCTGCACCCACATTTACAGTGGTGGCTAAACGAAAGCAATGTGCTTCAAGGTCAACCATTACACCCCATACAGCATGCTCTGCAAATTTTTACAGACGCATCAAAAGAAGGGTGGGGCGCTCATTTAAACGAGTTCACTGCAAGAGGGTCCTGGTCAGTGCCGGAAAGCAAGCTGCACATAAATTATCTGGAACTAAAAGCAGTCCTCTTAGCCTTAAAAGAGTTCCAAAACCTATGTACAAGCCAAATTGTCCTAGTGGCCACAGACAATACTACAGTAGTGGCCTATATAAACAAAGAAGGGGGAATGAAGTCGGGTCCACTCTGTGCCCTACTATGGAGGATCTTGACCTGGTGTTCCCAGCGACAAGTGACCCTAAAAGCCCGACATATCCCTGGCCGGTTAAATGTGATAGCAGACAAGCTATCCAGGCTAAATCAGACCATCCAAACAGAATGGTCCCTCCTTCCGGACATCTTTCAGGAGTTGTGCAGGAAATGGCACCGGCCACAGATAGACCTATTTGCCACGAGGTTCAACAACAAGCTACCTCGATTCTTGTCTCCAGTCCCGGACACTCTGGCAGTAGCAGTGGACGCACTCACCCTACCTTGGGAGGATCCGGATGCATACACTTTCCCACCGACCGCCATATTGGGCAAAGTGGTGGAGAAGTTGCAGGACTCCCCGTGCAAGAGACTCATTCTGATTGCCCCGGGGTGGCCCAACATGCCTTGGTTTTGGGACTTAGTGACCATGTCCAGTCAGGTCCCTCTCAGCCTGCCCAACCAACCCAACCTGCTGACACAGCCCTTCAGTCAGATCCCTCACAGAAATCTGACAAATCTAAATCTCCATGCCTGGCTCCTAGAGCCACGAAAATCAAAGAACAGGGCTTCTCTGAGGCAGTGAAAGTGGTGGTAATTTCCTAGTTATTCCAAAGTTCTGCCCCTCTGTTCATAAATCTGTCAAACAGTTTGGTAATAGTTTTGCGTTTGATGCTCCTACTGTGTGGAATACTCTCCCTGATGTGATTCGTGCCTCTCCATCCCTGGCCTCCTTCAGAAAACAGCTTAAAACCTACCTGTACACCAAAGCATATCCACCCTAGCCTGAATCATCCTCCTGGCGTTCTCCGTGGTGTTCGACCCCTGTTATGTCCCTGGACAGAGAATTTTGTTGACTGCTTTTTGTTTTGTTGCGCCTTAGAGTCCTCTTGTTTGGGGAGATTAAGCGCTATAAAAGTCCAATTAGAATTAGAATTAGTGGCAGCAAGAATTGAGGCTCCTCAAAGAAGATCTACCAGATCAGTCAATGAGGCAAAGTGGGCCATTTTTACAAAGTGGTGCGTCACTAATCAGGTGGACCTCAGGACACCACCTGTAAAGTCGGTGGCTGACTTCCTCATGTACCTCTTTGAGGACAAGAAGTTACAGCCCAGCACCATTGATGGATACAGGTCTGCCATTGCTGACAAACTAGGTAATACAACAATTAATATCAGCAAAGATGATAATCTCACTTGACTCTTGGAAAGTTTCCACAGAGACAGGCCCAAAGGGCGGAGGGGGATTCCCTCTTGGAACCTTTCCCTGGTGCTACACCAGCTGACAAAGGCTCCTTTCGAACCTCTCCGGGAGGCATCTCTGAAGCATCTGACCTTCAAAACTGTCTTCCTGTTGGCCCTGGGCTCGGGTAAAAGAAGGAGTGAGATCCATGCATGGCAGCACAAAAACATCAGACACCAATCCGATTGGTCTAAGGTGTCCCTGTTTCCATCTCCCAGCTTTCTCTCCAAGAATCAGCTGGCCAAAGAGGGTCCACAGAGTGTAGCCCCAGTGGTCATACCAGCCCTGGCTCCTACCCTGGATAAATCCCTCAAGTCTGACAGATCCCTGTGTCCAGTCAGAGCTTTACGCTACTATCTGGATAGGACTTCAGACCTCAGACAGCGCCAGGAGTTAGTCTTTGTCTCCTTCAAGAAAGGTTTCGACAAAGACATCTCGCCTGCCACTATCTCCTCATGGATCAAACAAACTGTGATCCTATGCTATGAGCTCTCTGATCATCAGGCCCACACCCTACTTCAGGTTAAAGCTCATGATGTCAGGGCCTTTGCTGCTTCTAAGGCCTTCCAGTCGGGGGTCTCCTTAGAGCAGATCTTAGCAGCCTGCCATTGGAAATCCCATAATACCTTCACCCAATTCTATCTGAAGGATGTGGCTTGGGCTGACTCAGAGCTCTACCATCTTGGACCGGTTGTGGCTGCTCAGCAGATCCACCAGCAGACCGGTACCTAGAGGAGATTTGTACCTATGTAAATAGTTGTACATATTTGTATATATTGCACATATAGTTAAGGAGCAAACAAAAAAAAAATCTCACGTACTTCCTCCGGGAGACTTAATTTTATGGGACTGAACTCATCCCTCTCTTCCCCTACCTCAGAGCAGGTCTGTAAAAAAAAAGGGGGGGGGGGGGGGGGGGGGGGGGGGGGGGGCAAGGTCGATTCTGACGGTTCCTTTCCGGATGATGATATTCGACCATAGCCTTAAGGGGTTTTGACTTCAAGGTCTACCCAGGCTTTAGGAAGGAATTGTCATGATTCTAACCAGAGTTCAAGTTTTAGTCCCTAGTAACTTACCCGCCTACCAAGCGGTAGTTATTAAGCTATTGTCCATTAGATAGGATGTATTAACGCAATAAAATTGCAAATTTAATAAGTAAATTAAATTTTTATAAGTTAATACCCTATCCAATGGACACACAAGACCCTCCCACCGACCCCGCTATCAGCTTACTAGGGGTCTAATAGGTTTAGACAACGAAAAAGATGCTATGACGTCACGCTGTCTAGACAGGAAGGAAGTACAACACGCCATCTGGCGAGTGCACAGAACTGGGCCGGCCTAGCCGGTAGAGACACAGGACGTCTTTTTCTGACGTTTGGCGGGCCGGTCCGTGCCGACCGGATAAGCTATTGTCTATTGGATAGGGTATTAACTTATAAAAATTTAATTTACTTATTAAATTTGCAATTCAGCTACTTTGTCCTTAACTATAAGATGGCATATAGTTAGGGGTTCTATTGCATGTCATAAGTGAGTAATAGCTATTTCCTTATTTGAAGCAAAATAACGATATAAGTAAATGTCAAATATCTTCAAAAGTATTAAAATTAGGGAATTCTTTTCAAATATGTTATTCATCTACTTTTTCATAGACTATCACATAGTAAAGTTTTAGACCTGTTGCACATTGCATAGCTGAGTAATAGCTACTTTGAAATTGTTACTGTTGAGTAAATCCATTGTAACTCCAAAACTATTGCAGTTAGAGTATTTTCCTCAAATATGTTCTTCAGCTACTTTGTCCTTAACTATAAGATAGCATATAGTTTGGGGTTCTATTGCATGCCATAAGTGAGTAATAGCTATTTCCTTATTTGTAGCAAAATAACAACATAAGTAAATTTCAAATATCTTCAAAAGTATTCAAGTTAGGGAAATATTTTCAAATATGTTATTCATCTAGTTTTTGATAAGCTATGAGATAGTAAAGTTACAGACCTGTTGCACATTGGATAGCTGAGTAATAGCTACTTTGAAATTCTGACTGTTGAGTAAATCCATTGTAACTGAGAAACTACTGCAGTTACAGTATTTTCACAAAATAATTTGTTCAGCTACTTTTTCCCTAACTATAAGATGGCATATCGTTTGGGGTTCCATTGCATGTCATAAGTGAGCAATAGCCATTTCCTTATTTGTAGCAAAATTATGATGGAAATAAATGTCAAATACCTTCACAAGTATTAAAGGTAGGCAAATCTTTTCATTTGTTATTCATCTGGTTTTTGATAAGCTTACTTTCCTGTGTCCTTTATATTTTTGTTGCTTTTGCAGATTGATGTTCATAGCTAAGTGAGTAGATAGCTGAGTAATAGCCACTACAATGAGTAAATGTCTTTTATCTCTAAAAGTATTATAGGTAGGCAATTTCTTCTAAATAAGTCATTCACCTACTTTTGGGTGATCTACCACACAGTGAAGTTTCAGTTTTATTATGCTACAATAGCTTACCATGTGGGACTCAGTGCTGTACTCGGATGGCCACAAGGCATCATGGCCAAAGTCTAAGAAAAATAGACATTTATAGTTGGCCGTAGCCTCTCGTTGTCGTCACGTGATAACTTCTGACCAATCGCCCTACTTTCTCGTTGGCCACGTCGACTGGTAGCAGTTTGTACACATACAGACATTTTCTTTTATTTCTCAGTTTTTACTTATTGTTGGAGGTTCTTGTTTGGCTATTTCTTTTATTATATAACATAGATCATTCTGTAAAATTTTTATTTTGACAGGATAAGTATATTTCTTGTTTTCGCGTGTTTTGAGTTTTCCTCTGTTCAGGCCCTTTATATTCTACTTCTTTTATTGCGTTTAATATGTCCATCCATCAAACGAATAAAGACAAACCGATAGCTATAAAATGCCGCCATTTTTGTATTGGGTTCGATTTACACAACTATTGCCCTACCTGTAGGGAGGCTGGCAAGGGTGATGACCCCTGTGTCACCTTTGAAACACCCTGTGATATCTGTGCATCTTTCACAGATGACCAAGGTCCTCAGCGGCCTAGTGGTTAGCAAGTTTGGCATCTAATCATAGGCTGTCACCTCTGTGGGTTCGAGTCGCACAAGTGGCAATTCTGAGGACCTGTCCCAATATGACCCTGGCTGTTGAACGGGACGTAAAACCCCAACTTTGACTTCACAGATGACCAGATGAAGAAAATTCAGCACAGGAAACGCTATCTTAAAAAACAAAAGGCGGACACTAATACAAAAGATGATGAACTTGATCTCTTGGGCGAAGGCGACGGGGATTCCTTCACTGGCTCAAATGCAGACCTCGAGAGTGCTGCTGACAATCTTTTTACCTCACCCCCCGTCCTCAGCCCCTTCCTTTCAGTTCTTTATCACTTAAAACACCAGCCAAATCTGTCCCACCCACCCCAGGTACTGCCTTGCAACACAAAATTGAAACAAATCTTGAAAAATCCCTGGGCAATTCTTTAAATATTCATTTACAGCAACAAATGGGTTCCTTCCAGGCATCCATGTTGGACGCTTTTCAGTCGCTCCGAGAGGAGTTGACTGCTAAAAAGCAAACAGAGGTGGATCAGACCTCGTTTCTTGCTTCCAAACCTGGTACATCCAGTACTGCTGTAAATCTGGACCTACCCCCTCTGAAACCTAGAACTAACATACCAACCGAGGATATGGATGTGGACTACGGTCCAGCACTCCCTCCTGGTCTCGTACTTGACCAGCATGATACCTCGGATCAGTACGTTGCTACATCTGAACTACCTCCGAAAAAGGTCTCGGACAAACCCAAAAGGCATAGCCACTCTCGCAGTAGGCATGAAATTGAATCCAGGTCTGCCTCGGATCAATCTAATGAGGAATCCGATGAACCTCGGACCCCTTCTACCAAACCTAAAAAGCACTCTGATAAGAGTAAACACAAATCAAGGTCCAGATATGTGTCATCTTCCTCAGGGGAGGATCAGTCCCCTGTAGCCAGACACAGGTCTTCTAAGCCCTCTGGGGCTCAGCCCTCAGGGGCTGTTTCTGATCAAGACCTCCCTCAACATGATCCAGACCCCCCTTATTATAGGGAAGTAGCTCTGTCTGACATTCCCTCACAGTACACTGAAGAGGTCGACACTTTTAGGCGCATTCTTTCCCTCCCTGACCCCAGGGAATCTATGCCTGGGTCCTCAACTTCAGTCATGGGTCTGGACGATGAGAAAGGCCATCAAGAGCTCAGACCTAGAGGTCCTTCCTCTATTCTTCCACTTAGCTCAGTTATCAAGGACGCCTTTGATAAATTTCAACATGACTTTAAGGCGGCTAATTTACCCGAGGGTAATACATCAAGCCTCCTCCATCCACTTCTAAGTGGTACAGGGTGGGAGAGCCCTGTTATCAGGACAAATATCAGGAGTTGAATACAGATTTCGCCAAAATCTTTATTTCTCCTAAACCCTCTAGGGCCCCTATGGGTAAGGTTCCCCTACCAATTCTCAAAGAATTGGAACATCAGGCTAGGCAAAATATCTCAACCCTCAATTTCACCGCTGCCTTTGCTAAAACTTCTTCTTCTTGCAATGCTTCCCTTGAGAAGTGTCAACAGAGCATTAAGTCAACTGTCAAGAAGATTAAGTCACAGATCCAAAAAGGTCCCAATCCTGAAAAAGCAGCAAAGCGGGGATATGAGGAAGTCTGTGAGTACATGGATTTTTGGAATAAGACAGTTCTTATTCAACACAAGGCCCTTACATGCCTCAGCAAATCCCTAGCCCATATTCTCCAGAGGGAATTCTATTCTATGGCTAATACCGGCTTGCTTAGGCACGAAGCCGAAGTGACCCTCTTACAACCTCAATTGGGGGAAACGAGACGCCAAGAACTCAGGAACTCGTCCTTTTGAGACCCTTCCTTGTTCCAGTCTCAACTTGTGAAGGAAGGTGAAGACTTCTTCCTCAAAAAAGGCACCTCTAAAGACTCTCAGGGTTTCGCACCCTATCAGAATAAGCCCTTTCATGGTCCCCACAAGAGAAGAGGCTCCTACAGGAAACGCCCCTATGGGGGCAACTCCTCACAAAGCAGTAACCAATCGTTTTCCTCAGAAAGGGGGAAACCGAACTTCAGAGGCTCCAGGGGTCGTTTTTGACCCCATATTAGGGGAAGAGGGCGTGGAAACCCCTCTTCCCAATGACTCCTCCAAAGCCTCACTGAGTCCACCAGTAGGAGGTCGCCTCCGTTCTTTCAGGAGAGACTGGCAAACAAACAAATGTTCTCCAAATGTGTTAAACATTATCACCAATGGCTACGTACTGCCATTCCTTTCAAAGCCAAATTTGGTCAGATTCCCTCTGATCCTGTCAGAGTACAAGGCCCATCAAAAAGACCAAGCCCTGGCCACTTGTATCCAGTCTCTTCTGTCAAAGAACGCAATCGAAAGGGTGGAAAATGTAAAATCTCTCGGGTTTTACAGTCGCCTGTTCCTAGTACCCAAGCCTCACCAAAGGTGGAGGCCAGTCATAGACCTAAGCAGGCTCAACACTTTTCTACACGTAGAAAAGTTCAAAATGGAAACTCCAGAGTCCATCAGGACCTCCCTGATTCCAGGGGAGTGGGTATCGTCGATAGATCTGTCGGACGCTTACCTACACATCCCCATCCATCCAAACTCAAGGAAATACCTAAGGTTTTGCTACAAGTCACAGGTGTTCCAGTTCACCTCCCTCCCATTCGGACTAGCCACAGCCCCCAGGTCTTTACAATAATTGTAAAGGAAGTAAAACTAATGGCCCTCTCCAGAGGACTCAGAGTTCACCAATACCTGGACGACTGGCTGATCAGGTCCCAGTCTCAGGAGGAAGCCCAAGTGAACACTCAGGCGGTGGCAGACCTAACTCAGTCCTTGGGTTGGATAATAAATCAGAAAAAATCAGAACTGAAACCTACTCAGGTGTTTTCGTTCGTGGGCTACGAATACCATCTAGATTCAGCCCTTGTAAAACCCACTCAAGAGAGATGGCTCAAACTTCAGGATTTGATCCTAAGACTCAAGTCAAAACATGTTTTGACTGCAAGATGTTGATGTCTCTAATTGGGTTGCTTGCCTCAACGGAGAAAATGGTCCCGGAGGGACGCCTTCACATGAGACCTTTTCAGTTTCATCTCAAGGAGCACTGAAGATATCCTCAGTCGCTGGACAACCTCCTTCCTTGGACAGAAGCCATTGCAGCCCACCTAGACTGGTGGCAAAATCCCTCAAACGTGATGAAAGGTGCAGACCTTCATCCCAAAGACCACAGTATCCAACTCTTTACCGACGCCTCAAACGAAGGTTGGGGCGCTCACTTAGATCAAAATTTTACAAAGGGTCTGTGGTCAGATCAGAAAAAAAGGCTACACATAAACGTCCTAGAATTGAAGGCGGTCTCACTGGCCCTTCGAGACTTCAAGGACCAGTGCCAGAACCAAACAGTGCTAGTTGCGATGGACAACTCAACAGTGGCAGCCTACATCAACAAACAAGGAGGAACTCACTCATCAGAGATGTGTGCTCTCCTGTGGAAGATTATGACCTGGTGCCATCACTACCACATAACATTGAAAGCCAGACACATTCCAGGGTGCCTGAATGTGATGGCCGACCTCCTGTCCAGGTCAAACCAAGTGCAGTCAACAGAATGGTCACTGCATCCGCAGGTGTTCAAACAGATCTGGCAAAGGTGGTTCACACCTCATGTAGACTTATTTGCCACTCATCTGAACCACAAACTTCCACTGTACGTATCTCCTGTCCCAGACCCAAAGGCTTGGGACATAGATGCTCTGAACATAAACTGGACTGGTCTCACTGCCTATGCTTACCCTCCTACGGCTCTCCTTCACAAGGTGATCCAAAAGATCAAGCAATGCCATTGCCTGATCATCGTAATAGCCCCAGGCTGGCCAGGGATGCCCTGGTTCTGGGACCTAGTGCAGCTCTCAACAGAGATCCCAATACAACTCCCAGTGTCAACGACCCTACTCAAACAGTCCCACAGGTATGTGTTCCACAACAACCCACAACAGCTGAACCTCCATGCCTGGTGTGTAGGAGCGGACAACTCCAAGAACAAGGCTTCTCTGTGGAGGTGGCAGAGAGAATTGCTGCTCCTCAGCGGTCATCAACAAGGGCCATCTACAAGTCAAAGTGGGCCCTATTTGAAAAATGGTGCAGAGAAAATTCGGTGGATTTCTCCACTCCATCTGTGAAACAAATCTCAGATTTTTTCATGTACCTGTACCAAGACCTAAACAGGCGCCCCTCGACCATTGATGGTTACAGGACTGCAATTGACACTTTGGGCCCAACGGCCCACCATATTGCACACAATGCAGACCTTCATAGGTTACTCTCCAGTTTCCACAGGGATCGTCCAAAAAGTTCCAGAAATCTTCCTAAGTGGAACCTTTCTGTTGTTGTCAATGAGCTCACAAAAGCACCCTTTGAGCCTATGAAAGACACAGACCTCAAACATCTTACCCTCAAAACAGCTTTCTTGCTAGCTTTGGCTTCCGACAAACGCCGCAGCGAAATCCATGCCTGGGTTGCAAACAAAGTATCTAATCTAGGCCAATGGGAAAAGGTCGCCTTGTTCCCTTCTTCTGATTTCATAGCCAAAAACCAACTAGCAAGAGAAGGTTCTCAAAGTGTGTCTCCAATGACTATTCCTCCTTTGACTACCATTGTAGATAGACAATTCAAAGAAGACAGGACCCTGTGTCCGGTGCGAGCCCTGAGGTACTATTTGGACCGAACCAAAGACCTGAGAGGGTCTCGTTCCCTCCTTTTCATCTCCTTCAAGAAAGGACATACCTCAGACATCAGACCCGCTACTCTCTCTTCTTGGTTGAAACAAACCATCCTACTTTGTTATAAACAAGCAGACCAACAAGCCTTGGACTTGGTCCAAGTTGACATCATGGGCCTTTGCGTGACATCCGGGCCTTCGCAGCCTCTAAGGCCTTTTACGGTGGGGTATCGGTGGACCAAATCATGCAAGCCTGTCACTGGAAAGCTCACAACACATTTACAAATTTTTATCTAAAAGACCTTACTTGGTCAGACAACGACAACAATATGTATGTATCTGGGACCCGTAGTGATGGCACAACAAGTTCTAGGTCCTTCCCCTCAGACCAGTTGTCCTCGGAAAGAAAAAAGGGGGGGGGGGGGGGGCACATCCGCTACAACCAAGTCTTCAGGAGTCTAATCCCAGGATCTAGGTATTCTTTTACCTTCAAGATGTTACGGGTAAGGTCATTTTTGTTTTTAGTTTATCAAAGTAATTTGTATTAAGGACTTATTAAGTTGTCATTAATCTCATATATAGGTTTTTGGCTCCTTACAGGCCCAGTCTTCGTGATCGGGGCACTGTAAATGGGACTCAGACTGGTATTTCTAACACTATTCTAATATATACATTACTTCAAATCTAAGAAAAATTGACATTCCTTCCAGTCTCAGCTGTAATCCCGCCACCGGGCAGTTGGATTCAGCATTGAGTCCCACATGGTAAGCTATTGTAGCGTAATAAAATTGAAAATTTTAATTACTTAAATGTAGCTTTTATAAGCTACAAGCTTACAATGTGGGACTCAAAAGAGTCCCAACCTGCCTCCCCACTGTTTACAGCTGAGGGGTAGGTTTTAAAATTTCAACGAGAAAGTAGGGCGATTGGTCAGAAGTTATCACATGACGACAACGAGAGGCTACGGCCAGCTATAAATGTCTATTTTTCTTAGACGTTGGCCATGATGCCTTGTGGCCATCCGAGTACAGCATTGAGTCCCACATGGTAAGTTTGTAGCTTATAAAAGCTACATTTAAGTAATTAAAATTTTCAAATCTATAGCTCTTTGCATAGCTCAGTCATAGCTACTAAAATGAGTAAATGTCTTTTATCTCTAAAAGTATTACCGATAGGCAATTTCTTCTAAATAAGTCATTCACCTACTTTTGGGTGATCTACCTAATAGTGAAGTTTCAGATCTATAGCTCTTTGCATATCTCAGTCATAGCTACTAAAATGAGTAAATGTCTTTTATCTCTAAAAGTAATACAGGTAGGCAATTTCTTCTAAATAAGTCATGCACCTACTTTTGGCTGATCTACCACATAGTGAAGTTGCAGAACTGTAGCTCTTTGGATAGCTGAGTAATAGCTACTAAAATGAGGAAATGTCTTTTATCTCTAGAAGTATTACAGATAGGCAATTGCTTCTAAATAAGTCATTCACCTACTTTTGGGTGATCTACCACATAGTGAAGTTGCAGAACTGTAGCTCTTTGGATAGTTGAGTAATAGCTACTAAAATGAGTAAATGTCTTTTATCTCTAGAAGTATTACAGGTAGGCAATTTCTTCTAAATAAATCATTCACCTACTTTTGGGTGATCTACCTAATAGTGAAGTTTCAGATCTATAGCTCTTTGCATAGCTCAGTCATAGCTACTAAAATGAGTAAATGTCTTTTATCTCTAAAAGTAATACAGGTAGGCAATTTCTTTCTAAATAAGTCCTTCACCTACTTTTGGGTGATCTACCACATAGTGAAGTTGCAGAACTGTAGCTCTTTGGATAGCTGAGTAATAGCTACTAAAATGAGTAAATGTCTTTTATCTCTAAAAGTATTACAGATAGGCAATTTCTTCTAAATAAGTCATTCACCTACTTTTGGGTGATCTACCTAATAGTGAAGTTTCAGATCTATAGCTCTTTGCATAGCTCAGTCATAGCTACTAAAATGAGTAAATGTCTTTTATCTCTAAAAGTAATACAGGTAGGCAATTTCTTTCTAAATAAGTCCTTCACCTACTTTTGGGTGATCTACCACATAGTGAAGTTGCAGAACTGTAGCTCTTTGGATAGCTGAGTAATAGCTACTAAAATGAGTAAATGTCTTTTATCTCTAAAAGTATTACAGATAGGCAATTTCTTCTAAATAAGTCATTCACCTACTTTTGGGTGATCTACCTTATAGTGAAGATTCAGATCTATAGCTCTTTGCATAGCTCAGTCATAGCTACTAAAATGAGTAAAGGTCTTGTATCTGTAAAAGTATTGAATATAGACAATTTCTTCTAAATAAGTCATTCACCTACTTTTGGCTGATCTACCACATAGTGAAGTTGCAGAATTGTAGCTCTTTCCATAGCTGAGTAACAGCTATTAAAATGAGGAAATGTCTTTTATCTCTAAAAGTATTAAAGATAGGCAATTTCTTCTAAATAAGTCATTTGCCTACTTTTGGGTGATCTACCACATAGTGAAGTTGCACATCTATAGCTCTTTGCATAGCTGAGTCACATACCTGCTACAATGAGTAAATGTCTTTTATCCTTAAAAGTATTGCAGATAGGCAATTTCTTCTAAATAAATTGTTCACCTACTATTGTGTGATCTACCACATAGTGAAGTTGCACAACTGTAGCTCTTTGCATAGCTGAGTAACAGGTACTTAAATGAGTAAATGTCTTTTATCTTTAAAAGTATTGGACATAGACAATTTCTTCTAAGTAAGTCCTTCACCTTTTTTTGGGTGATCTACCACATAGTGAAGTTACAGAACTGTAGCTCTTTGGATGGCAGAGTAATAGCCACTAAAATGAGTAAATGTCTTTTATCTCTAAAAGTGTTACAGATAGGCAATTTCTTCTAAATATGTCCTTCACCTACTTTGGGTTGATCCACTGCATATAAAGTTACAGAACTGTAGCTCTTTGGATGGCAGAGTAATAGCTACTAAAATGAGTAAATGCCTTTTGTCTTTAAAAGTATTGCAATCAAACATTAAACTTGTTGTCACTTCTACATGTGCCTCCATCTCACCAGAAAATTTATATTTCACTATCTTTAGTACATCTAATTTATACGGCGGGAGATAAATGCATGCGTCAGAATGCTTATTTAAAATGAAAGGCAACAGCAACCAAAATAAAGTGCCTCAGAATAGTATAAGTATCATATTTCTAGCATAAATAAAATAACCATATGAAGGTAACAACAAGTACTCAACTTTTCCAAATATTTTTCTGGTATATCCCTTACTCCAAAATGTGCAAAATACTACAGTGACGACATCTTGAGATGTCAAAGGTTTTGGTTGAGGTGGTCATTGCTTAATCGATGCATGAAACACCGACACTTGTTTGCATATTTCAACACCTCCACTATATTGAATATATATTGGCAACCAATATTCCAGTATTGTGCTAAAATGAAAACATTTTACTTATACTTTTAAAAGATGCAAGTCAATTTTTACCCCACAGCCCTTAAGAGCTGTCAGGGTGTTGTTTTCAACCATGGTGTCCGGATGGGCTGGCGGGCAGGCGGCGGGAAAAAGTTTGTCCAGTCTGTATCTCAGAAACCATAAGGTGTAGGAAGTTGATACTTGGTAGGGACATTAGTTAGGGATGTAGGTGTACAACGTCTTGGTGTGACCTTGATTTGTCCTTTGACCTTGCCGTAGTGACCATGACACTTAAAATCTTGTCCGGGCTATATCTCGGAAACCGTAAGGTGTAGGAAGTTGATACATGGTAGGGACATTGGTTAGGGGGTGTAGGTATGCAACGTCATGGTGTGACCTTGATTTGACCTTTGACCTTGCTGTAGTGACCTTGACCTATAAAATCTTGTCCGGGCTATATCTCGGAAACCGTAAGATGTAGGAAGTTGATACGTAGTAGGGACATTGGTTAAAGGGTGTAGGTGTGCAACGTCATGGCGTGACTTTGATTTCACCTTTGACCTTGCCGTAGTGACCTTGACCTATAAAATCTTGTCCGGGCTATATCTCCGAAACCGTAGGGTGTAGGAAGTTGATACTTGGTAGGGACATTGGTTAGGAGTAGTAGGTGTGCACCGTCATGATGTGACTTTGATTTGATCTTTGACCTTGCCGTAGTTACCTTGACCTATAAATCATGTCGGGGCTATATCTCGGCAACCATAAGGTGTAGGAAGTTGATACTTAGTAGGGACATTGGCTACTGTGTGTAGATGTAAAACTTCATGGTGTGACCTTGATTTGACATTTGACCTGGCCGTAGTAACCTTCACCTATGATGCCTTGTTGGGGCTATATTTCTGAAAGCATAAGGTGTAGGAAGTTGATATTTGGTAGGGACATTGGTCGGGGTTATAGGTGTGCAACGTCAAGGTGTGACCTGGATTTGACCTTTGATTTTGCATATCTGATGCTGTTTTATCTCTCTACAGGGATAACTGATAGTATTTTATCTCTCTTATATCTCTCATATCTTTTTACTTAAATCTTGGTTGTTGCACCTTTGGGCGTCTTTTGATGTAGATTAAACACTGTTAAAGTCATATTAGAATTCATTAAGGGTTTTACGTTTGCAACTTCCCATTGTAACAGATGGTATTGCATCAAGTGAGTCACAGGTTTTGCCCAAACTCCACATATAAGCACGTATTGCGACATCTGTGGTATGTATGGGTAATATTCAAAAGATTCAAACCATAATTCATCCATACATAATTGTGATATTTTCATTGACAGCTATTCTCCAGTTAAGAAATTATACAGCTTCATAACTTTTAGTTTACTGAATTGTCATTTTTATTGCGTTTAATACATCCTATCCAATGGACAATTGCTAATCCGGTCGGCGCAGACCAGCCCGTCAAACGTCAAAAAAAGACATCCTGTGTTTCCACCGGCCGGCTGGTCCCTGGTACTAGTGCACTCGCCAGATGGCGCTTCTGTCGCCCCTCCTGACAAGAAAGCAAAGAAAGACGAGCCTTCCCCTATGTCCAGCAAACCTTCAAAGGCTCAGAGTCAGGCTAAGACTGAACTTAAAATTGCAGAACTGGATCAAAAGTGGTCGGATCGTTTCAATCGTTTAGAAGCCTTGTTGATGGCCAGTTGAAAATGTGTCTGAGCCGTTCATCCAACCTTCTACAGAGCTTGCTGGATCTGGCTCCTCTGCTGCAAAGCATCAGCTGACCAGTAAAGCAAAGACCAGCCGACCTACTTCACCCCAAGTTTCCTGGTACTGGCTCCTCTGCTGTTAAGCATCAGCCAACCAGTCAAACTCAGACCAGCCGACCGACTTCATCTTCAAAGTTTCCTGGATCTGGCTCCTCTGCTGCAAAGCATCAGCCGACCAGTCAAACTAGCTCCAGTCAACTGACACCGGCACTGCACTCTGGTACCGACCTTTCAACTACAACTTCCAAGCTGGATTCTCACCGACCTCACATTGACCGACCCTCTACTGCTGACCGACCACTGTCATCTGATCCTACCGACACCGGCTCTCTTCTCTACACAGGTTAAGAAGAGACAGCATCTTTAGTTTGTCTTCAAATGCCGGCTGTGACCTGTCCGACCGACCTCCCTTGGACTTATATACTGAAGAAGGGGAGTTATCTGATGATCAAGATCAGACTGTCACCGACCAGGACCAGCCAGTGTCTGAAGAGCAGAACTACAGAGACACTATGCAAGACATTCGCTCTTTCATGGGCTGGTCACACATACCAGATATAGACAGTACTGCCACTACTGCAGAAGATAACCCTTTTGCCGGACCCAAGACTGTAGCCCCAGGTAAAAGGTGTCGGTCAAGATGCCTACAGAAGAGTGGTTATGCAGAAAGCTAGGAAAGTTGAATCTTACTTTGGTTGAGAGTTACCTCTCCTGTGGTTCTGAGGCCGGTGGCCTGGCGAAAGATGTGTTCCTGAGACCTGCAAAGTCACAGTCCAAGTGGTACGGGCTGTTTTCCGACCACAAAGTTGACCCCACAGCAGTTACCGCATGGAGCACAGATGCATCGAAGTTGAACAGCAGCTACAGCCGGATAGCTAGACACTCTGGTCTGTCCTCTACCCCACCAGCATCTCGTCATATCTCACAAGAAAATATGCGAAGATGGGAGAGATCAGCTAGAGAAGCTTCAGTTATCTGCAATCAAGCAGCAAGTTTCAACCATTGCTTATTTAAAGTGTAGCAGAATATGCAGGAACAGTTGAAAGTTTTGAGAGCAGAAAGCAAGGGCAAGGGTTCCAGCAAGTCTTCTTCAGCAGCCTATGAGTTGCAATACCTGATGAGCTTCAACTCAAGCATCACACAAGCGGCTGCAAAAGGTATGGAACACTTGTCAGAGTTCGTTATCATCTCAATGGGAAACCTCACTCTAGCCCGCAGGGATGCGTACTTGAGTCATCTCAGGATTGGTATCAAGCTGGATACTCTTACAGCTCTTAGGTCGGCACCTCTACATATATCTACTTTGTTCCCCGACTCTGCCATCAGGAAAGCAGAGGAAGACATCGCACAGTTTGAAGCTCAGGCTCACACTAGCTCTGGTCACTCCAAGGGTCGGTACCACCCATATGAACGCCAAGACAAGAGGTCAGCTAACAGAGAGTCAAGGTCGGATAAACCAGCTTGGAAGACTATTGGCAGGAGACAGTCTAAGAAAGCAAAGGGATGCACAGCTTCCTACTCATCACGACCAGCCAAGGGCCAGCAGTCATATAAATGACAATTACTGTGTAACCAAGTTACAGACACGACTGCTGGCCGGGAGCATCCCACAAGAACAGACAATAGACACTTTAAATGTAAAGTTTCCTGTTGTTCAAGTTGCCACTACTGTGCACGGGCATTCGCAAAAGAAAGAATTAAGTCCCGGGCCAGCAGATTGTTATTACAAGGAAAGCAAATTAAAATCTGTGAAAAGTGTTTCTTGTGTCACTCAATTGTCTTGTGTAAATCCTGTTACAAATGTCAGAAAAGCTGTCTTAAATCTGCCTGTAGGGGCCAGACTTCAAAATTTTTGGCAAACTTGGCTGGATCTGGGGGCCGGTCCCAAAGTGGTTCAAATCTTGAGAGAGGGTTATACCCTCCCGTTCCAAAACCGGCCAAAACTCACAAGGCTTCCTACAGTCGTAAGCTGTTATGCCAATCCCCACAGGAACAGCTACCTGCTGGAGGCATTGAATCAGCTTATAGACAAAAATGCAGTGGAGCTAGTACAAAACCAGACATCTCTGGTGTTTTTCAACCGACTATTTTTAGTCCCAAAGCCCAACAACAAGTGGAGGCCTATATTAGATCTGAGCAAACTGAATCTTTTCCTCAAGGAGGAGAAATTCAAAATGGAGACACCGGAAACCATCAGGACATCACTCCAACAAGGGGAGTGGGTTACCTCAATAGATTTCAAAGACGCCTACTTCCATATACCAATACAGGAACAGTCCAGGAAATACCTGAGATTTCATGTCCAGGGTCAGACTTACCAATTCAAGGCACTGCCCTTTGGTCTCTCCACAGCACCCTTGGAGTTCACTGTGGTAGCAAAAGAGGTGAAACTGATGGCCATACACAAGGGTATAAGGATCCACTAGTACCTCGACGACTGGTTGGTGAGAGCCAGGTCCCACCAAGTTTGTCTCCAGCATACCCAAATGCTAGTGCAAATGTGCCAAGATCTTGGTTGGATGGTGAATGTAGAAAAATCAGAGCTGGAACCCAAGCAGGTTTTCAACTTTGTAGGTTACCAGTTTAATCTCAAGTCCGGTTGGGTCCGACCTACACCGGACCGGTGGCAGAACCTTCAACTGGTCCGGGAGTTCATGTCCTTGATAGGTTTACTAACAGCCACAGAAAAAACAGGTTCATCAAGGACGTCTCCACATGAGACCAATACAGTGGCATTTGAAAAACAATTGGAGAGTACCGGAATCCCTAGAAAAGGTGATTCCAATCCCCAGGTCCTTACACCCACATTTACAATGGTGGCTAGAAGAAAAGAATGTACTCACAGGCCAGCCATTACACCCAGTAAAACATGCTCTGCAAATTTTTACAGACGCATCAAAAGAAGGGTGGGGCGCTCACTTAAACGAACACACTGCAAGAGGAACCTGGTCCCTGCCGGAAAGCAAACTGCATATAAACTACCTAGAACTCAAGGCAGTTTTTCAAGCTTTAAAAGAGTTCCAAGATCTCTGCTCAGACAAGATAGTACTGATAGCGACAGACAACACTACAGTAGTGTCGTACATAAACAAGGAAGGGGGCATGAGGTCGGGCACACTCTGTGCCCTACTGTGGAGAATCTTGACCTGGTGTACCAGGAATTGAGTGTCCATCAGAGCCAGACACATTCCAGGCCGACTGAATGTGGTAGCAGACAAACTATCCAGGTTAGGCCAGACCATCCAGACAGAGTGGTCTCTCCTTCCAGTAGTCTTTCAAACAATATGTAGCAGGTGGCACCGGCCTCAGATAGACCTTTTTGCCACCCCATGCAGAAGGATGATCCTGATTGCCCCGGGGTGGCTAAACATGACTTGGTTTTGGGACCTAGTCGCCATGTCCTGTCAAATTCCTCTGAGCCTGCCAATTCTACCCAATCTGCTGACACAGCCCTTCAATCAGATCCCTCACAGAAATCTGACGAACCTAAATCTCCATGCCTGGCTCCTAGAGCCTCAGCAATCAAGGAGCAGGGCTTCTCTGAGGCAGTGGTAACAACAATTGAGGCTCTTCAAAGGGGATCAACCAGATCAGTCTATGAGGCAAAGTGGACCATTTTTACAAAGTGGTGCCTCACTCATCAGGTGGACTTCAGGGCACCCCCTGTGAAGTCGGCAGCTGACTTCCTTATGTACCTTTTCCAGGACAGGAAGTTACAGCCCAGTACCATTGATGGATACAGGTCAGCCATTGCTGATAAACTGGGAAATTCACCCATAAATGTCAGTAAAGATGAAAATCTCAAACGTCTCCTGGATAGTTTCCACGGAGACAGACCCAAAGGTCGGAGGGGAATCCCTTCTTGGAACCTGTCGCTGGTTTTGCACCAGCTGACAAAGGCTCCCTTCAAACCAATAAAAGAGGCATCTCTGAAACATTTAACTTTCAAGACAGTTTTTCTCTTAGCCCTTGGGTCGGGCAAACGTAGAAGTGAGATTCATACTTGACAAAACAGAAATATCAGAGACCAATCTGACTGGTCAAAGGTGTCTCTGTACCCATCACCCAGCTTTCTTTCAAAGAATCAGCTGGCCAAAGAGGGTCCAGATAGTGTGGCCCCAGTGGTTGTACCAGCCCTGGCCCCAACTCTGGATAGATCCCTCAAGTCTGACAGGTCCCTCTGTCCGGTCAGAGCATTACGCTACTATTTGGACAGGACCTCAGACCTCAGGCAGAATAAGGAGTTGGTCTTTGTCTCCTTCAAGAAAGGTTTTGACAAAGACATCTCACCTGCCACTATCTCCTCATGGATCAAACAAACTGTGATCCTGTGTTATGAGCTCTCTGATCAAGAGGCCCACTCTTTACATCAGGTTAAAGCCCATGATGTTAGGGCCTTTGCTGCTTCTAAGGCTTTCCAATCGGGAGTCTCCTTGGAACAGATCTTATCAGCCTGCCACTGGAAGTCACATAATACCTTCACACAATTTTATCTGAAGGATGTGGCCTGGGCTGACTCAGAGCTCTACCATCTTGGACCTGTAGTGGCTGCTCAGCAGATCCACAAATAACCCAGAATAGAGGAGATTCTGTACCTATATATAAATAGTGTACATATGTAAATAGTTGTATATATATAAAAAAAAAATCACAAAAAAACCCCAAAAAAACTCTGACGTGCTTCCTTCGGGAGGTTTATTATGTCCACCCCACTGGGGGGTGGACATATTATTTTTGCTTTTTCCGCCGTCCGGCGTCCCACTTGGTTTCCAGACATTTTAGGCAACAGTTCTTATCCTATCTTTACCAAATTTGGCATGCAGGTTTATTGGGTTAATAGCTTGTATGGGATTGCTTTTGGTGATGATAGCTCTATAGCTAACTGAGTAATAGCTACTTTGCTACTTTTGAGTATCTCTTTGGTTTCCAGACATTTTAAGGAATGCTATTAAACCTAGCTTTCTGAAATTTGGTATGGACGTTCATTGGGTTAATAGCTTGTATGGGATTGCTTTTGGGGGGAATTGCTTCATAGATGAGTGAGTAATTAATTAAATAAATGAGTAATTGGCTATTTTGAATACTGAAAAAGGCAAATGTGCTCATATCTCCTAAACCGTGCGAGAAATCGAAATTTCATCGAAATTTTTGACCCACAGGGTATCTAAGGAATGTACTCATTGCAATTTTCAAAAAAATTTTCCCCTCCTCAAAAATGGCGGCCATTTTGAATTTTCGAATTTTTGCCAAAAATGGCAAAACATAAAGCGATTTCGTCGAAATTTTCGACCCACAGGGTATCTAAGGAATGTAATCTTTGCAATTTTCAAAAAAAATTTCCCCTCCCCAAAAATGGCGGCCATTTTGAATTTTTGCCAAAAATGGCAAAACACAAATTTGCTTCTATCTCCTTAACCGTGCGAGATAGAGCGATTTCGTCGAAATTTTCAACCCATAGGGTATCTAAGGAAGGTACTCTTTGCAATTTTCAAAAAATGTTCCGCTCCTTTTGAATTTTCGAATTTTTGCCCAAAATGGAAAAACACAAATTGGCCTTAACCGTGCAAAATAGAGTTATTTCATTGAAATTTTCGACCCATAGGGTATCTAAGAAATGTACTCTTGGCAATTTTCAAAAAATTTTCCTTTTCCCAAAAATGGCGGCCATTTTGAATTTTCAAATTTTTGCCAAAAATAGAAAAACAGGAATTTGCTTCTATCTTCTTAACCGTTCAAGATAGAGTGATTTCGTCAAAATTTTCGACCCAACCAATGCAAAAAGGCATGAAGCTGAAATAATTTAGATCTACACTAATAAACATTTAAGCATTATTGATACATTTTACAAATGAAACAGGGTCTTGTAAGACTACTGTACAATTTTGGCAAAAGGTTCATGAGGTGGACATTACACATGATAATGTGGGTTCTTCTATGCTATCCTGTTTCTATTCGCATCTACTATCAACAGGGCGTCCTATTTCTAGTTTTACTTGTTATGGGACTGAACTCATCCCTCTCTTCCCCTACTTTAGAGCAGATCTGTTTAAAACAGGGGGGGGGGGGGGGGGTAAGTCGGTATGGACCGACTAACCAGTCTCTGATAACAGACTATGGCCTTAAGGGTTTCCAGATCTCAAGGTCGACCCAGGCCTGAGGGAAATTTTGTTAGTTCTGTTTATGAGTTCATCTAAGTCCCTAGTAACTTACCCGCCAACCAAGTGGTAGTTATTCAGCAATTGTCCATTGGATAGGATGTATTAACGCAATAAAATTGCAAATTTAATGAGTAAATTAAATTTTTATGAGTTAATACCCTATCCAATGGACACACAAGACCCTCCCACCGATCCCGCTATCAGCTTACTAGGGGTCTAATAGGTTTAGACAACGAAAAAGATGCTATGATGTCACGCTGTCTAGACAGGAAGGAAGTACGACACGCCATCTGGCGAGTACACTAGTACTAGGGACTGGCCGGCCGGTGGAAACACAGGACGTCTTTTTCTGAAAGACACACAAGACGGTGGTGAAGCCAGCAGAAGTCATCACTAGCCAGAAGCCATTTTTTTATCCTGGTGCCATCACTAGTAATATGGCTGAGATTGCAGAGCCTTCCGGTCCCAGCTTTGTTCAGGCCACCGGTGATGCTGTAGTTCAACCTAGGGGAGATGAGATGCAGCAGACTGCCACCCAGCCTGTTGAGGCTCCCGGTGCGGGGACAGCCACCCAGCCTGTTCAGGCCCCCGGTGTAGGTCCTGGTGTACTGCTTTCCGGTACCGGTGATGCTGCCCTCAGTGTGGACCAGACCCTGACCGGTGGTAGAGTTGTCCAGAGCACCAGTGGGTCTGAGAGTGAAGATGACCAGCATAGTGAGGCCGGCTCCCTGTTGGAAAGCAACTTCCAGGACGGCTCCCCAGACAGAGACCTCACCAGGGATGATTCTGCAGATCAAGAACTCTGTGAGGAGACCAGATATAGAGAGACAATCAGTGCCCTGAGATCCTTTATGGGTTGGCACAAGGTCCCTGAGTTTGAGTGTTTCATCTTTTGATGACAACCCCTTTGCCAGTTCACGTGTCCAGCCAACCGGTAAAGTGTCAGTTAAGCTTCCGGTGGATGATTGGCTGTGCAAGAAGATGGAAAAGTTAAATCTCACCGTCACAGAAGGCTACCCTGCAAGAAATACGGAGACTGCTGGGCTCCTCAAGGACCAGTTCATCCAGCTCCCTGGTCGTCCAGATAGTATGGGATGCATACTGATAAAAAGGACTGTGACAATACCACTGTATGCTCCTGGTCTTCGGAACCAGCCAAGTTAAACAGTGCTTTCAGCCGGGTTGCCAGACGTAGCCTTCCTACTGCCCCACCCTCCCGGGCCCTTAGCCAGGACATGCTCACGCATTGGGAAAGAGCAGCCAGAGAACAAACTGTCATGTGTAACCAGGCTGCTGGACTGTCACATTGCTTGACCAGGGTCCAGGATGCCATGTCTTCTCAGTTAAAGACCCTACACCTGGATAAAACAAAGGGCAAGTCCTCTGAAAGAATGAAGCAGGCTGTAGATGAACTTGACTATCTGGTGACCTTTAACTGGTCTATATCTCAAGCCATGGCCAGGAATATGCAAGATCTTTCTGAAGGGGATTTAATAAGTATGGCGAACTTTACCCTTGCACGCAGGGACAGTTACTTAGAATACCTACATGCTGGTGTGAAGCAAGACACCCTTACTGCTCTGTGTACGACTCCGGTTCATCTACACTCACTAGTCCCTGACCAGCTTCTTCTCACCAAGGCTGAAGAGGAAATATCTAAAAGTGAGAAGAGGCGTTCATCTGGCCAGTCTCACAGACAACAAGGTCATTTTCACCCTTATGCTCCCAGTGACAAGTCTGCTCATCAACCGGACCAGAAGTCCGGTAACCCAGCATGGAAGCAAATAAGGGATAGACAACAAGCCAAGAAAGGTCGTGGCAAGCCTTCAACCTTCTCCCAGAAACCGGCTGAGGGTTCCAAGCCGCGTAAATGACAATCAATGTGTACAGTTGTTACCGGACAGAAGGACTCTGTTTACGTGTCCGGTCAGATAGGCTTGAACCCTCCTCCAGTGATAGCCAGAGACAAGAGAGAGACTGTATATTCACATGTAGACTTTTGTGTTGCAAATGCTCATTCTGTTACAGGGTTGCCGCAAAAGAAAGGCGTAATTCCCTTTTGTTGTCAGAATTACACAGAAATAAAATATGTGAAAGATGTTTCCTGTGTAGGTCACTTGAATTCTGCAAATCTTTGTCCAACTGTTGCTATAGATCCACCTGTAGGGGCAAGGTTACACAAATTTTGGGAGAAGTGAGAAGCTCTGGGTTCGAGTCTAAAAGTAGTAACCACACTTAGAGTGGGTTACACCCTTCCCTTCCAGTTCAGGCCCAACTTAACCAGATCACCAACTGTCATAAGCAACTATCACAATCCTTCAGAACAGGCCCACCTTTTGGAGGCACTGTATCAGCTGGTGAACAAAAATGCAGTAGAACCGGTAACAAACCAAAACTCACTAGGGTTTTACAACCGGCTATATTTGGTACCCAAACCCAACAACCGGTGGAGACCTATCTTGGACCTGATCACCTTGAACACCTTCCTAAACACAGAGTTGTTCAAAATGGAGACCCCAGAGACAATAAGAACCTCCCTACAGACAGGGGAGTGGGTCACATCCATAGACTTCAAGGACGCATACTTCTACATACCTATTCACAGTCATTCCAGGAAGTACATGCGTTTTCACCTCCAGGGTCGGTCCTACCAGTTCAAAACCCTACCCTTCAGCCTTTCCACAGCACCCATGGAGTTCACAGTGGTGGCCAAAGAGGTCAAAATGATGGCTTTATAAAGGGGTATAAGAATCCACCAGTTCCAAGATGACTGGTTGGTGAGAGCCACATCCCACCAAACTTGTGTCTAGCATACACATACCTTGGTAGCTCTCTGTCGAGAACTAGGTTGGCTGGTGAACAAGGAAAAGTCAGAACTGGATCCAAAACAGGTTTTCAACTTCGTCGGTTACCACTTCGACTTGAAAGAGGGCAGAGTCAGACCCACACCAGAGCGTTGGCAGATTTTGACAATTCTGTCCGGTCCGGTGTGGCAGTTCATGTCTCTCATAGGGCTCAAAACAGCCACAGAAAAGCAAGTCCACCTAGGTCGACTTCATATGAGACCCATACAGTGGCACTTGAAGAACAACTGGAGGGTACCAGAATCACTAGAAAAGGTGATACCCGTTCCCTGATCGCTCCGCCCCCACCTAAGGTGGTGGCTGGAAGAAAGCAATGTGCTTCCAGGTCAACCATTACACCCACTAAAACATGCTCTGCAGATATTTACAGATGCATCAAAAGAAGGGTGGGGCGCTCACTTAAACAAACGCACTGCGAGGGGAGCCTGGTACCTTGCAGAAAGCAAGTTGCATATAAACCACTTGGAACTAAAGGCGGTCGTTCTGGCCCTAAAAGAGTTCCAAGACCTCTGCTGCCACAACATAGTCCTGGTAGCCACAGACAACACAACAGTGGTGGCCTATATCAACAAGGAAGGGGGAATGAAATCAGGCTCCCTCTGTGCCCTACTGTAGAGAATCCTGTCCTGGTGTACCAGGAAACAGGTAACTCCCGGCCGGCTGAACGTGATAGCAGACAAGCTATCCAGACTTGGCCAGACCATTCAAATGGAGTGGTCCCTTCACCCAGAGGTTTTTAAAGCTATATGCTCCCGGTGGCACCAGTCCCAAGTGGACCTATTTGCCACCAGATTCAACAACAAACTCCCATAGTTTGTGTCACCGGTTCCAGACCCCCAGGCATGGGCAGTGGATGCACTTAGTCTGCCATTGGAGGATCTGGACCCATATGCCTTCCCACCAGCAGCCATCTTGGGCAAAGTGGTGGAGAAGTTACAAGACTACCCATGCAACAGAATCATTCTGATTGCACCAGGGTGGCCCAACATGCCCTAGTTCTGGGATCTAGTGGCAATGTCTGGTCAGATCCGACTGTGTCTGCCCAATCTGGTATCTCAACCTTTCAACCAGACCCTGCACAGGAACCTGTCAAACCTGAACCTACATGCCTGGCTCCTAGAGCCACAGCAATCAAGGAGGAGGGCTTCTCTGAGACAGTGGCAGCACGAATTGAGGCTCTTGAAAGAGGATCAACCAGATTTGTCTATGAGGCAAAGTGGACCATTTTTACAAAGTGGTGCCTCAGTAATCAGGTGGACTTCAGGGCACCACCTCTGAAAGCCATAGCTGACTTCCTCTTGCACCTTTTCCAGGACAGGAAGTTACAACCAGGTACCATTGATGGATAGAGATCAGCCATTGCTGACAAGTTGGGCAATTCTCCCATTAATGCTAGCAAAGATGAGAATCTCACTCGTCTCCTGGATAGTTTCCATAGAGACAGGCCCAAGGGCAGGAGGGGTATACCCTCCTGGAACCTGCCCCTGATTTTACACCAGCTGACAAAGGCTCCCTTTGAACCTTTAAAATAGGCCTCATTAAAACACTTGACCTTCAAGACTGTTTTTCTGTTGGCCCTGGGTTCTGGTAAGCGCAGGAGTGAGATCCATGCTTGGTTACATAAGAACATCAGACACCAGTCAGACTGGTCTAAGGTGTCTTTGTACCCCTCACCCAGCTTTCTATGAAAAAACCAGCTGGCTAAGGAGGGTCCAGATAGTGTGGCCCCAGTGGTCATATCAGCCCTGGCCCCTACCTTGGATAAGTCACTCAAAGGTGACAGGTCCTTGTGCCCAGTCAGAGCGCTTCGCTATTACTTGGACAGGACCTCCGATCTTAGGCAGAACAAGGAGTTGGTCTTTGTCTCCTTCAAGAAAGGTTTTGATAAGGACATCTCACCTGCCACCATCTCCTCATGGATCAAGCAGACTGTGATCCTTTGTTATGAGCTCTCTGATCAGGAGGCCCTCACACTGCATCAGGTTAAAGCCCATGATGTCAGGGCCTTTGCTGCTTCTAAGGCCTTCCAGTTCTGTCTGCCTCCCACTGGAAATCTCATAACCCCTTCACACATTTCTATTTGAAGGGGGGGGCCAACATCGGTAGACTTCCAGGTAACCGGTTAGTTTAGCCGACCTTGACCTTCGGCATCCTATGACCTTAGGTCAGCTGGGCCTTCTCAATTTTGTTTTGTTTATGATTCACTTGAGTCCATAGTAGCTTAACCGCCTACCAAGTGGTAGTTATTCAGCAATTGTCCATTGGATAGGATGTATTAATGCAATAAAATTGCAAATTTAATAAGTAAATTAAATTTTTATAAGTTAATACCCTATCCAATGGACAGGCAAGGCCCACCCATCCGGCCCTGCTATCAGCTTACTAGGGGTCTTAATAGGACTAGACACGAAAAAGATGCTATGACATCACACTGTCTAGACAGGAAGGAAGTACAATGCGCCACCTAGCGAATGCACACACTGTGACCGGTCCTGACGGTAGTATATACAGGACGTCTTTTTCTGGAGTTTGGCGGGACCGGTCGCACCGACCAGTAAATCAGTTGTCCATTGGATAGGGTATTAACGTATAAAAATTTAATTTACTTATTAAATTTGCAAGTTTTAATACTTAATCGTTACATGCAGTGCTCTGAAAGTATCCCAATTTGTGTTCTGTTTCACTACTTCTATATCTGATGGTGTTGAAAAATATTTCCTCAGGCTGTGGGGTACGGGCATCTCTGATGCTATTTTAATATTTTCTTATAGGATTAACTTTACTGATTCCATATATCCTGTCAACCAAGAAACAGTGGAGCAGTTGTAAACTTCGTGTCTTTATGGCTGGTACCAAGGCAAAGGAATTGGACAGAGATCAGAGAAAGTAAGTTTTACTTTTCTAGCTGACAAAGCCTTTGAGATACTATAATGTTCTTTCATTAGCAAAGATGCATATGGATGATCAACTTCTCTTCTAAAACTGTCACTTACAGACTTAGTGAAAGTTTATTAAGTCCACCCCACTGGAGGGTGGACATATTATTTTTGCTTTTTTCTGACATCCGCCGTCACACCTCATTATCCTCATTTTATGGAAAAGTATTTTAGCTGTCTTTGCTAAATTTGGAATGCAGGATTTAGGGGTCAGTAGCTTGCTTAGTATTGCGTTTGTTTGTTATAGCTGTAAAGCTAACTGAGTAATAGCTAATTAGCTATTTTGAATAGCTCTTTGGTTTCCGTGCATGTAAAGGAAAAGATATCAAGATATTCATTCCTAATTTGGTATGTAAGATTATTGGGTTAATAGCTTGCTTGTTATTGCTTTTGGGAGTCATAGCTGTATAGGTAAGAGAGCAATAGCCACTTAGCTACTAAATTAGCTGTTTGGAGTAATACACTAATATAATAATAGTTTTCTGCTCACTTGATTGAAAAGTACAGGAGATATCTAAGCGAATGTGGTAGGGAGGATTATAGGGTCCATAGATTGCTTAGTATAGCTTTGGGGTGTCATAGATCCTAAGCTATGTTATTAATAGCTATTTTATTGCGCTACAATAGCTTACCATGTGGAACTGAATGCTATCTCGGGAGGCCAACGTCCAAGAAAAATAGACGTTTAGTACTGGCCGATGCCTCAACAGGAAGGTGAACCCTGTAGTATAATACCACTTAAACCTCCTTGTGAGTTGTAATTTGGCCTGTACCCCCCCTCAGCTGTAATACAACATGGAGGCAGGGTGGAACTCTCTTCAGTTCCACGTTGTAAGCTTGTATCTTATAAAAGCTACTTTTATTGCGAAAAATACACTTACCATTTCCTGACCATTGCTATATGTTGGTGCCATCCAACTCACTGCCCAACTTTGAGAAACGTTTTAAGATACCTTAAGAGGCCAGTGAGTGAGTGTGAACTAGCATGTCCCCCTAGTGGTCATGTGACCACGCTAGTAAACAACCTTCATTATTTTTGTTGGCCATCCTAGAGTGTGGATGTTTATTTTCTTTTCGGATTTTTATTAAGTATTTTGGACTTTTTGTGGATTTGAGTTCTGTTATAAGACATCTGTGTTGACAATGTCTTCTCAGGACAAAATTAAGAGGAAAAGCACAGAGGAAAAGTGTTTTTGTGGACATTTCTTCAAGGATTGATTACCATTTTGTAAAATGGCGACAGGGATGTTTGTCGTTGGATGAAGATCTTCTGCTGCTCAGAATGCATGTTTTTCTTCATAAATCTCGTATTACATCATATGGGAGAACTTCTTTTTTTATGCAATTACCTCTTTCTTGAAGATTTACTTCATTTTTTAACACTGAAACTGTTGGCAGTCATACTAGCTCCGGCAGGGACAGTTTACATGTTGCTAGGCGACAAAGGAAACGATGGAGACAATTCGATTGTCACAAAGCTTATCACACGTCGGGTTCGTATAGCCAGGTGTTTGGTAGCAAAGATCTCACCACATCATGCTCTGCCGAATAGGTCACCGGTTGGAATCCCCTATGGTGGTAGACATCATTGATTTTCTTGGATGCTACATCGTGGGCAAGTTCCGGATGCAGAGTTGATCTTTTACACCGTTTATTTCCTCCGGTGAGGTTCAGTCGGAACTTTTCACCGAGGAAAATACCTGCATGACGTCATCCGAAGACAATCGAGTTTCCATACCTCCCAAAAGATCAGAAATCGGTTTGTCAGATTCCCGGAGCTGTGATTCATCTCAGTAATTGGCATTTGTTTCTGTGGTTTTTTACCGGTTTTTCGGCTGGTCTCAGACTGGCACCGGTACATATGAACTAGTAACCATTGTCAATTTATTATTCAGCAGTACAGGTTCTCTGGTTTTCTGCTGCAGAGAGCATGTTAAAGCCTGGATAATTTTTTTGAAGTGGTTTAGCAGGACCTCTGGCAGGACGTCTTCAAGGAGCTAAGGATTACAGGATCTCACAGAGTTTCTTTTATGCCTTGGGCTGTGTGCAGAGTTTTGCAATTACAGTCCTCAGTGATCAGGAATTTTTTGTTGGGCAGTGCTGGATTCAGTTCTTCAACTTGTTACTCATCAGGAGTGTTACAAGTCTTACTTTTCTCTATCTTATCTCTTAGATGATTTTGGTAGAATAAAAGTGCATTTTTCACTCATAATGAGGTTTTCTCCTGCTGAACTTTTGGTCAGATGTCCAGGAAAACTTCATTTTGTGATCTTGGGTGTATAGTGTTTCTTCTGTCTGGGAAGGAGCAAACTCCTACACATGGCTAGAAAGGGGATTAGTGCCCCAGGGCAGTTTTTTGTTCCCATTATGATAATTAATCCTCCAACTCTGTTACAAAACTCTCCTCCTCTGTAAGACTTAGAGGGGTTAGGAGTAATCTTTAGGAGGACTGTTTGTCCACTAGTGGCAGATATTCTACAACTTACATCTCAACATAGTAAGAGGATTTTTTCAACCATACTTTACCTTTCACAGAAGCAACAGTAGCAGGAAGGATTACTTATTCATGTTCCTAAGGCAGTTGTGGACATGTCTTTTAAGAATAAATGAATAAATGCGGGAGATATCAGTTTGCTTAAAAGCTGTGTATGAAATGATCGACAAAAGGGCGATAACACCAGTGAGATGGTGATATCGCTACAATTTTACAGTTTATCGGTTGTGATAAGCTGGGAAGAGATGGCTACCACTAATAGTTGAGGTCAGGTAATAAACCTTTACATGTACCTTAATTTCGCATAGTTGAGATTTTCGCAATTGTTACTAGTAAGTGAATGGGTGTGTCAACTCGTTTCCTTACAGTTGCATTCTTTCGTAGCTGTTTCATGCGACTTTATTTTCACTTCAGTGTTGATGACAGATCATACCAGTTCACTGCCTGTTTACTAGGTTAGTAGATGGTGCGACTTGTGGTTTTAAAGAACACATCACCATTCACCAGCATATAGACCATTTCATTGCCTTGCTCTTTGAAACGGTTTATTTTGGACTCTGCTATGGTATCAAAAGATAGTGAACCTGATGGCTGCAGTAGAAGGCATTGGGTGTCACCAGGTTATATACATTGAAAAAATAAATAAATAAATTTAAAAAAAAAAAAAAAAAAAAAAAACACCAGGGTTTTTAGTTTGGATTGCAGATCCCACCTTAGGGTAGATCTTTTACTCATAGCAAAGCAATGTCTCTGGTTAATGGTTTCTAGGGAAGCCATTTCTTTGGTGGCGGTATGGCTTCATAGGAGAAAACAGTGCCATGGGGTCATTTGTTTGTCAGGTAACCCCAAGGCTATCTGCTAATGTACCACAGATATCCTAAGTATTGTGATATCCCAGTTTTTCTGTTCTTAGGTTCTCAGGGACCATCTTCAGTGGTGGAACGACTTTTCAAATTTGCAGGTCCCATTACTTCATCAGAAGGAGCACAATCTCCTTCTGTTTTTAGATGTTTTCTTTAAGGGTTGGGATGCACGATTATGGCATCAAACAGCCAGTGGTCTGTTGTATCATGAGGGGTCATGACTCCACATTAACAGGGATACTACCTTTAGAATCATTTGGAAGTCTGATTCGGATTCTAAATCTGTTGATTTCCACAGACAGTTCTTCAGTGGTTTCCTATCTGAACAGGTAGGGAGGTACCTACTTTCAGGAATGTGTTTCCTTGTCTGTAGAATCATTCCTTGGACGAATGCCATGGGTTCAGATTCAGGCATATCACTTCCCAGGGTATACAAATGTTCCAACAAATTCTTTGTTCATGAGAGTCAAGATGATTCAAATTGAATGTGTTTTGGATGACTTTTGAATCTTCTATTCTGATTCAGGTGTTCAATCAAATCTGTCTTTGATTACATTCACCAATGATGGATTTGTTTTGCAACTAGTTTGAACCACATTAGCTTGTCTTTTTCAACTTTTCTTGGGATGGACTGGACAGTTTGTTTGGTCCTGTGACCTTGATTCTTCAGGTGATGCATTTGAATCATTTGGCTTCTAAGGCTCCTTTGGTTTTTCAACCTGTAGTCATTCCTGCTTTGGAACCTTTTTTAGATCATGCTTTGGTGCAAGATAGGTTTCTTTCTCCAGTGAGAGCCTTGAGAGATTATCTTGATAAGACAAAAGATCTCAGGAAAGGCAAGAAATTCTTTTTGTAGCTATTAAGAGGGGCTACTTCAAGATTTTGGTGCAGAATCATCTTGATTGCATCAGAGTGGCTAGGGATGTCTTATTTTTGGGATCTGGTGGATCTGTTCCACAAAGGTTCCTTTTAAGGCTTCCCTTGTAGGTGAGTTCAATCATTATGCCATTGGTATCCAACAACCTGAATCTTAAGCTTCCAGTGTATGTGTTTCCTTGCCTTAGACTGTGGGGCTTGGGGAACAGATGCGTTACACATTTCTTGGGAGGATCTGGACAGCTTTGTGTTTGTTCCAGTGGCTCTCATTCCTCAGGTGACTCGAGATGATCACCTACAGGTGCAGAATCATCATGATTGCACCAGGATAGCCAAGGATTCTTCAGGTGATTTAGAAGATGACCACCTTCAGGTGCAGATTCATCATGATTGAATCATGATGGTCATGGTGGATGTTCTTGGTTGTGGGACCTGGTAGATCTATCCACAAACCTCCATCTGAGGCTTCTTTGTGGTGAACTTCTCAGATAATACTTTTCTACATGTAGCAAATTTCCTTAACTATTTCTTTAAGGAAAAGAATCTAAAGCTTGTAAGATTGTAGATTGCTTTACTTGAAGGGTAATAAGTCTCCAGAACTCTTCAGTTGTATAGATTGTTGACATGTTTCTATAGAGACAATCCAGTAGCCAATAGGTTAAGCCTTCTTTACCTTTTGTCTCTGGTCTTGTTTGGTCTCACCAGACAGCCTTTTGAGCTTTTTGAGGAAGATTTCTTGGAGGTTATTAACTTTCACAACGATCTTTCTTTTGACTTTGGCATCAGGAAGAAGGGTAATTTCTGTTAGCATTGTCTTCCCTTACTTAAAAGGAGTATTGCTCACAAATGGCTCTGGCCATTTATTACCCAAGAATCAGTTGGCTTCGGATGGGCCTACTTCAGTTAAGCCGGTCGATATGCCAGCTCTCAATCACTGGGACAGCAGTTTTACTCAAGATAGATCTCTTTGTCTTGTGAGGTTTTGAAATACTTTTACTTGGGACAAAGGATTCACTGAGGAATTATTATGTCTTGTCTGTGCCTAGTTAGGAAGGCTTTACAGCAGATATTTTCAGGTCAACTATCTTATCTTGCTGTAGGCAGACTAGCATTTTGACTGAGGAGAAGTCAAATTCTGACTCTCAACAGCAGCGAGTCAAAGCGGTTTTAGGATAGTGTTTCTGTATATGAATTTTCAGATGCCTGTTACTGGAAACCATAACTTTTTTACCAATTTTCAGTCTCACCTCCTTGGTTTGCTTGTGGTCAGACTTTGATATTGTGTCCTACAGTTTGTTATCTTATAAGTATATGTGTGATACTTATTTTGATACTTTAGTATGCATTTGCATCTGTATGTCTGTCATACTATCTGTATTTGTATTAGGCAGAATTGTTGACTTCATTCAGGCTTGGAATTGCACAATATGCTGATGACACTTCCAATATTTGTGTCACCTGTGTGGGTGTTGGATGTTTGTCTAGATACAGCATTCAACTGTGGCAATAACTGTCAGTTTGTGAGAACTTCAACTACATACTATGATTTAGGGGATCTGTATGGTATGTGGTGTTTGTTGGAAGTTTATATGTTGTTGTATGCATGTAAATTTCAATGTAAACTTCTCATAATGTTTTAGTTGTAGGCTAGGTAGTGAGTCTCTGTAATGATTACTTCCTTCCTACAACAGCAACAACAACAACAAGGCTGTGTTGTTTTGTAGTGCTCAACAGTTCCACTACCTCATCTGGGAGGTGAGTTTGGATCTGAATGCCTATAGGTTTGTGCGGTGTATGATAGCTGTGCAGAGTGGTGTACTGGGTCTTTAAATTCTAGTATTGCCCTCCTTCCATGAAGGCTGCATTCAGCAATGGTCAGGAAATGGTAAGTGTATTTTTCGCAATAAAATTGAAAAATTTTGTTGTAATTTTAATTTTTATTAGATAAATACTTACCATTTCCTGACCAGGATAGTCCCACCCCCCACCCCCACCCCACCTCCCCGCAGATTCAGTACTAGGGGAGTATTTTCTGCAACAAAAATAATGAAGGTTGTTTACTAGCGTGGTCACATGACCACTAGGGGGACATGCTAGTTCACACTCACTCACTGGCCTCTTAAGGTATCTTAAAACGTTTCTCAATGTTGGCCAGTGAGTTGGATGGCACCAACATATAGCAATGGTCAGGAAATGGTAAGTATTTATCTAATAAAAATTAAAATTACAACAAAATTTTTCAAATTTAAGTAATTTTGATTAAATATTTAGCACTATTGTGTCACACATGGTTTCTGCTCATTTTAAGGGAAAGTATTTTACCTATCTTCACCAAAATTGCTGCGCAATATTATTGGGCCAATAGTTTGCTTGGTATTGCTTTTGGTTATTATAGCTTTGTAGCTAATTGAGCAATAGTTAGTTAGCTATTTTGAGTAGCAATTTAGTATCAGTGCATTTCAAGCAAAAGAAATCAAGATATTTGAACAAAATTAGGTATGGATGATTGTTGGGATAATAGCTTGCTTGTTATTGCTTTTAGGAGTCATGTTCTTTAGCGAAGTGAGTAAGTAATAATTAGTACCAATTAAGCATCCCTGAAAAGGGCACTTATTTGTGTTTGCGTCAGTTTCCTCACCACCACCGCCACATTATGATCTCCCTTGATTATCTCCCTTCTTATTGGAAGCTTTTTAACCATATTTGGCAATTATATACCTTAGGCGTGGGGAAAAAAATCAAAAAATAGTTTTTTTGGCTACACCCGCCCATCATCACCGTTCAGCAAAATCTGCTGACCACAGAGTCTTGTAATTTTACACACATGTTCATACTATCAAAAACACGAACTGATTAGATTTTGGGAACGATCCAATGAAAATTGACTCATTTATGAGCAATTTTCTCACAGCTACCAACCAGAAAGCTTAAAATTCATGTGAACCCCCCTATTATAAGTATTGCATTTAGAGCCATAAAATGTATTGGGAGGTAGTAGGAAACCATGTGTGGAGAGTCTAAAGAGCAAGTCAAATTTCCCCCCAACCCACCTGTAGGGGTCAAACTGGGGTCATAAATAGCCGATTTTGACATTTTGCCTTATATCTCCCTTATTACTTTTAGAGCTTTAGAATGTGTTAAGAGGTATTGGGAAACCGTATGTAAAGAGTCTAGATAGCCAGTAAGATTTACTCCCTGGCCCCCCCTTAAGGGTCAAACTGGGGTCATAAAAGAGCAGATTTTGTGTTTTTGAATTATATCTCCTTTAAAACTACTCTTCTTACAAACTATAGCATTTATTCAATTAACTTTTTACAATTTATGACCATAGAAAACAAAATAAAGCTTAAATTTTTCTTTCATGTTAATCAATAAACTTTCACATTGTCTGCTTAACTTTCACTTCTTCTCTCAGCACTGCATGTTTTTATTTTGAAAAACCTTTTTCTACTTTATATTATCTTGCATTTAACCTTTGGGGACGCTTTGTTTTTTTTAGCAAAAACATATTTTTAGTTGCTTTTAGGGTCATGTTCTTTATCGAAGTGAGTAAGTAATATGTAGTACTAATTATATCCCCAGACGAAAGTCGGGGATATATTGGATTCAGGTCCGTCGCGCCGCCGCCGCCGCCGTAGAAATTTCCTTGTGGACGCGATAACTCAAAAACAAATTAATATTTTTTTTTCAAACTTGGTACACATGTTAAGGGTGCCCAAAGGAAGATCCCTATTTTAAGGTGACCTTAAACTCCCAGTAAAAAAGAACTTATGGCCACCTTAAGGTCAGAAATTGGACTTTTGGCCACTTAGAGCCCTGTAGGTCACAAACTATGATGCTCAGCTGGCTGAAATTTTACCTGACAACACATTAATATGTTCTTAGTACATGTGCCGAAAATCACGACTTTAGGTTGAGGAGAAAATTGTGTTTGAGGCCCATAAATACCCCCACTTGGGGATTTTTTGCTATACTTTTCACATATTTTGCCCTATAATTTGGAAGTGGTAATTCTGATGAGTCTCAAACTGCGCTAGGTATAACTTTGATATGTAATCCTTGTCTGTAGAAAATTTTAGGGCTGTAGGTTTACCCAAAGGGGTCGACTTAAGGTCTCAAAAGTGCCCACAGAGACCCAATTTATGCACTTTTTGCCACTTTCAAGCACTGTAGCTTTCAAACTATGTCTCTCATCTAAGTTAAATATCATCTGGGAATATATCTATGTGTTTTCTTATATGTGCCCCAACATTTAGGCCTTTAATAGACAGTTAACCTGTGTATCAGGACCATAAACACCCACCCGAGTGACCCTTATAAGACATTTTTCACATCTTTTTCCCTGTAACTTGGAAATGGTAAGTCTGAGAAGTTTCAAACTGTATTAGATATATATTCTGTGTGTAATCTTAGTATGTAACAGATTTTAAGTCTGAAGCTTTAATTTTGAAGGTCAAATTGAGGTCTCTAAAAGGCTCCCAAAGACCCAATATTTGGACTTTTTGCTACTTTTAAGCCCTGTGACTGTCAAACTATGTGACTGATAGAGCTCAAATCCTATCTGGGAAGATATTAGTATGTTATTTATATATGTGCCAAAAATTAAGGCTTTAAGAAGACATTTAACCTGTGTATGAGGACCATAAATCCCCACCCGAGTGACCATTTTTAGACATTTTTCACATATTTTTCCCTGTAACTTGGAAATGGTAAGTCTAAGAAGTTTCAAACTGTATTAGATGCATATTCTATGTGTAATCTTAGTATGTGACAAATTTTAAGTCTGAGGCTTTAATTTGAAGGCCACATTTAGGTCTCTAGAAGGCCCCATAAAGACCCAGTATTTGGACTTTTTGCCAATTTTAAGGCCTGTGACTGTTAAACTATGTGACTGATAGAGCTGAAATCTCATCTGGGAATACATTATTATGTTCTTTTTACATGTGCCAAAAATCAAGGCTTCAAGTAGACATTTAACCTGTGTATGAGGACCTTAAACACCCACCTGAGTGACCCTTTTAAGACATTTTTCACATATTTTGCTCTGTAACTTGGAAATGGTAAGTCTGAGAAGTTTCAAACTTTATTAGATACATATTCTATGTGTAATCTTAGTATGTAACAAATTTTAAGTCTGAAGCTTTAATTTGAAAGCCACATCGAGATCTCTAAAAGGCCCACAGAGACCCAATATTTGGACTTTTTAACCACCTTTAAGCCCTGTGACTGTTAAACTATGTGATTGATGGAGCTGAAATCCCATCTGGGAATGCATTATTATGTCCTTTTTACATATGCCGAAAATCAAGGTTTTTAGTAGACATTTAACCTGTGTATGAGGGCCATAGACACTCGCCCAAGTGCCTTTTTGGACATTTTTTCCGTATTTTGCCCTGTTATTTGGAAATGCTTAGTGTGACAAGTCTTAAACTGTATTATATATAATTTTTGTTTGTTATGTATGTCCCCCAAAAAGTTTCAGATCTGTTGTTTAATTGCTAAGGTCTCTTTAACAATTGTAAAATGCCCACAGAAACCCAATTTATGGACATTATGCCACTTTAAAGCCCAGTAACTGTCAAACTATGTGGGTTATAGAGCTGAAATCTTTGAATTTTTAAAAGGAAATGCCTGTCTATTTAAATTTTGAATATTAATAATGTTATGGCTATCTTAGTCTTTTAAGAACTTATTTTTGTGTGTTATACCTCTGCTTGCTGAGTTTTTAACTTTTTAAAATGAAACTGGTTAAACATATTCAAGTAGACAAAATGGACACTTTAAGTGAGCTTTAAGTCCCAATATTAATGAAATTATATCCTTATGTAGTAAAAGTAGGGGATTTTTAACCCTCAACTAGCCCAGTTTTATTCAACTTGCCTCAGTTAATTTTGACACAGCTCCTACAGTTATGAACTCATTTCAGTTGATAATCACATACTTAAAATTCTCAATTCTTTTTGTATTTGAGTACCCCTTTTATATAGATTGTTTGTTTACCATTTATGCATCCCCCACCCGGATTCCCCCCACCCACCTCTGGGACCTCCAGCTATATTGAGTGACACTAAATAAACAAAGGTATTTAATGATATCAGATGAGAAACAAAGAACTCAGTGGGGTTGCAGATCTTGTGTAATAGTGAGAGAGGTGTGGAGAAGGGGAGAGGGGTGGGGGTGGGAGGTGGTGGGCTTCATTACATATAACACAAAGGGGAGTCAGAACTGAGATTGTGTCACATATTTAGGTTGCATATATATGGACCACATATATAGGTATAGAGGAAATGAATAACTGAAAACAATTTGCAAATTCTAAAAATAATATAATAAAATAATAATATAAATAATTTTTTTTTAAATAATATTTTATTTGTGAACAAATATAGAAACAGATATGCGCTTTTGGGATTATGAATTTTAGAATGGACATTGAATCATCAATCATTTAAATACTTTGAAGGAAGATTGAAAAGTATGATGAGTTGAGTTAAAAATAATATTTTATTTGTCAACAAATATAGAAACAGATATGCTCTTTTGGGATTATTATTTTAGAATGGACATTCAATCATCAATCATTTAAATACTTTGAAAATATGTTTAGAGTTATCATTGCAGGAAGATTGAAAATATAATTTGAGTTATGTATTCGGCGTCTGGGGATACACCATCTTCCTTGGAAGATATAAACAGAGTAGATTGATGTGCTGAAGTTCATATAATAATGGGTAATTATGTTTTAAAAAATTCCCGATCAAAACCTGTGGCGTGAGTGATGACCTGTCTGGGGATATGTTGGCGCCGAGTTGGCCCAATCTAGTTTGTTTTATGTTCAATCGAGGGACATCTTAGCCAAATTTGGTAGGGAGGATTTTAAGGTTCATAACTTGCTTGGTATAGCTTGGAGTGTTATAGCTCCATAGCAATTCTATTATCAGGCTGTAATAGCTAATTAGCTATATTGAGTAGTTATCTTATCAATATTTCATCACTCTTTGTTTCATCTCATTGTAAGGATAAATGTTTTAGCTATCTTCACCAAATATGCTATGCAGGGTAATTGGGGTAATACCTTACTTGGTATTGCTATTGGTTATCATAGCTATAGTAACCTAGCAATGGCAAATTGGCTATTTTGAGTAGTAATTTCGTTTCAGTGCTTTAAAAGGAAAAGAAATCAAGATATTAGAACAAAATTTTCTACAGAAGATTATTGTATTGTGTATTTATACTCAGCGCAATATCTCCATATACTACAGGACTCAAAGCGCTATTTAACCAATCCGACTGTACAGGTACAGCCCCAACTCACAAGTAACTGGCATTCCCCTAACTGGAAGATAGAGGCTCATTGATGACCATTTATCAACTTGAGGTTCTTTAACCTGCCACTGGGGATAGGACCCAATGACAGAGGACCACCATTTTAAGTGGTCATCTGAGCCACTATGTATCAACCTGTACCTGGGTTTGAACCCACGTCCTCTGAGTTCCTAGACAAGTGTGTTACCCGCTAGGCCACAGTGGCATGTTGGATCAATAGCTTGCTTGGTTTTGCTTTTGACAGTCGTAGCTCTTTAGCTAAATGAGTAATAGCCACTTAGCTACATAATTAGCTATTTTCAGTAACACTTTGTTTTCTGCTCACTTGAAAGAAAATGCAGGTGATATCAGAACCAAATCTGGTATTGAGGATAAAATTGAGGTCCATAGCTTACTTGGTATTGCTTTAGGGTGTTATAGCTCCATAGCTATGTTTTGTTTTTTTTATTATTATTTTATTCACAACAAAAACAACAAAGTGTTACATACAGTTACAATATACAAAGTTATGCTTAAAGACTACATTTAGATTTCTATGATCTTGTTTTATATAATTACAAAATATCCCCAACTTTGTAACTACATTTATACACACACATATATATAGCTTCACTAGATCAACACAAATTAAATCAATACATTAAACAACTATTTATGTATTTTGAGTGTCAATTAAAGTTTGTACCAAACCATTCCACTGTTCCCATTTTCTGTCAAAATTGCTTTGATTCAAATTTATTCGAAACAAAGTCTTTTGCTCTATAAAAACTCTCGAAAATTCCTTTTGAAGAAAATAAATATGTAAATTCATTTCTTTGCATGAACACCACTATATATATTTCTTTGTTATTAAAATAACAATATTTAATGGCCAAAAATTTTGATCGGTTTTATAATAACCCAATATTTTTTCATCATTTGTTAATTCTATTTGAAATCCTATTTTCCTTGCAATCCATTGAGATACATTATGCCAAAGTTCTTGTACAACCCCACATTCACAAAACAAATGCATAATTGTTTCAGGAAATATGTGGCAGAAGGCACAAGTGTTGTGATCAGACCATTTTATCTTATAAAGGTAATCTCTGGTTGGTAAAATTTTAAACAATATTTTATACTGAAACCAAACAACTGAATTATCCAATATTGATTTAAAACAAACTCTGAATATAATTTTCCAAAGTTCGTCATTTACAGAGCTGAAATTCTGCCATTTACATTTGTAAACGGGCAAATGATTTATTTTGCTTTCATTCATAAACAATTTGTAGAATTTTTGACATCCTTGTTTGGAAGAAATCTTTGTTTTCAGTTGTAGTGAATAAGTGGGTTGTATAAAATTAAAATAATCTTGTTGCTTATATGTCTGTACAAAACGATTTAGTAAAATTTTTAATCTATGATACAAAAATGTATGGACTCTTAGATCATATGTATTTTCTATTTCTGTCAAATTCATTATTTCTCCACTTGGTTTCAATAAATCACCAACATAGTAAATCCCTTTCTTTACCCAAGTACGGTAGTAAAGAGGTTCTGAAGAAATTTGTGCATTGTACCACAGACATGACTGAAGTATATCACTGTTTGAATTTATTAGATGGTTCTTGCAAAGAATTTTCCAATAACTAAAAACATTTTGCCAGAAGTCATTCAGTTTATGGTCTACTACGCTGACATATTCTCCACCATATTTGTAAAGATTACTTAGATTTAAATTTCCAATAATCTCTGAAATTAATATGGTCCATTGTGATTTTGATTGGAAAAGTAAACGTTTGATCCAATTGACTCTGAGGGCTTTTTCAAAAGAAAAGATGTTCAACATTTTCAGGCCACCATCAAAATAGTCTTGGCACACTGTTTTTCTTTTGATCTTATCTGGCTTATTATCCCAGAGAAACGAAAATAAAATGTTATTAATATTTGTCAAAACTTTTTCTGGTGCTGGGAGAGATGTTAAAATATGAATAATCTTTGACAGTATGTTTGTTTTTATTCAGCTTATTTTTCCAATCGGTGTAAGCTTCCTAGCTTTCCAAGTTTTAATTTCTTTGAGCATTTTGGTAATTGTCTTTGAGTAATTCAGTTCGAGCATTTTGGACAAATCTACAGAGAAATTTAACCCTAGCAGAGTAAATTCCGTGTCACCCCAGTCTAGTTTAACTGATACTTTTAATTTATCTTTAGAAAAATTTTTCCGGCCAATCCATATTATCTTTGTTTTCTCTTTGTTCATTTTTAGTCCCAAATAATTATATCCCCAGACGAAAGTCGGGGATATATTGGATTCAGGTCCGTCGCGCCGCCGCCGCCGCCGTAGAAATTTCCTTGTGGACGCGATAACTCAAAAACAAATTAATATTTTTTTTTTCAAACTTGGTACACATGTTAAGGGTGCCCAAAGGAAGATCCCTATTTTAAGGTGACCTTAAACTCCCAGTAAAAAAGAACTTTTGGCCACCTTAAGGTCAGAAATTGGACTTTTGGCCACTTAGAGCCCTGTAGGTCACAAACTATGATGCTCAGCTGGCTGAAATTTTACCTGACAACACATTAATATGTTCTTAGTACATGTGCCGAAAATCACGACTTTAAGTTGAGGAGAAAATTGTGTTTGAGGCCCATAAATACCCCCACTTAGGGATTTTTTGCTATACTTTTCACATATTTTGCCCTATAATTTGGAAGTGGTAATTCTGATGAGTCTCAAACTGCGCTAGGTATAACTTTGATATGTAATCCTTGTCTGTAGAAAATTTTAGGGCTGTAGGTTTACCCAAAGGGGTCGACTTAAGGTCTCAAAAGTGCCCACAGAGACCCAATTTATGCACTTTTTGCCACTTTCAAGCACTGTAGCTTTCAAACTTTGTCTCTCATCTAAGTTAAATATCATCTGGGAATATATCTATGTGTTTTCTTATATGTGCCCCAACATTTAGGCCTTTAATAGACAGTTAACCTGTGTATCATGACCATAAACACCCACCCGAGTGACCCTTATAAGACATTTTTCACATCTTTTTCCCTGTAACTTGGAAATGGTAAGTCTGAGAAGTTTCAAACTGTATTAGATATATATTCTGTGTGTAATCTTAGTATGTAACAGATTTTAAGTCTGAAGCTTTAATTTTGAAGGTCAAATTGAGGTCTCTAAAAGGCTCCCAAAGACCCAATATTTGGACTTTTTGCTACTTTTAAGCCCTGTGACTGTCAAACTATGTGACTGATAGAGCTCAAATCCTATCTGGGAAGATATTAGTATGTTATCTTTATATGTGCCAAAAATTAAGGCTTTAAGAAGACATTTAACCTGTGTATGAGGACCATAAATCCCCACCCGAGTGCCCATTTTTAAGACATTTTTCACATATTTTTCCCTGTAACTTGGAAATGGTAAGTCTAAGAAGTTTCAAACTGTATTAGATGCATATTCTATGTGTAATCTTAGTATGTGACAAATTTTAAGTCTGAAGCTTTAATTTGAAGGCCACATTTAGGTCTCTAGAAGGCCCATAAAGACCCAGTATTTGGACTTTTTGCCAATTTTAAGGCCTGTGACTGTTAAACTATGTGACTGATAGAGCTGAAATCTCATCTGGGAATACATTATTATGTTCTTTTTACATGTGCCAAAAATCAAGGCTTCAAGTAGACATTTAACCTGTGTATGAGGACCTTAAACACCCACCTGAGTGACCCTTTTAAGACATTTTTCACATATTTTGCTCTGTAACTTGGAAATGGTAAGTCTGAGAAGTTTCAAACTTTATTAGATACATATTCTATGTGTAATCTTAATATGTAACAAATTTTAAGTCTGAAGCTTTAATTTGAAAGCCACATCGAGATCTCTAAAAGGCCCACAGAGACCCAATATTTGGACTTTTTACCACCTTTAAGCCCTGTGACTGTTAAACTATGTGATTGATGGAGCTGAAATCCCATCTGGGAATGCATTATTATGTCCTTTTTACATATGCCGAAAATCAAGGTTTTTAGTAGACATTTAACCTGTGTATGAGGGCCATAGACACTCGCCCAAGTGCCTTTTTGGACATTTTTTCCGTATTTTGCCCTGTTATTTGGAAATGCTTAGTGTGACAAGTCTTAAACTGTATTATATATAATTTTTGTTTGTTATGTATGTCCCCCAAAAAGTTTCAGATCTGTAGTTTAATTGCTAAGGTCTCTTTAACAATTGTAAAATGCCCACAGAAACCCAATTTATGGACATTATGCCACTTTAAAGCCCAGTAACTGTCAAACTATGTGGGTTATAGAGCTGAAATCTTTGAATTTTTAAAAGGAAATGCCTGTCTATTTAAATTTTGAATATTAATAATGTTATGGCTATCTTAGTCTTTTAAGAACTTATTTTTGTGTGTTATACCTCTGCTTGCTGAGTTTTTAACTTTTTAAAATGAAACTGGTTAAACATATTCAAGTAGACAAAATGGACACTTTAAGTGAGCTTTAAGTCCCAATATTAATGAAATTATATCCTTATGTAGTAAAACTAGGGGATTTTTAACCCTCAACTAGCCCAGTTTTATTCAACTTGCCTCAGTTAATTTTGACACAGCTCCTACAGTTATGAACTCATTTCTGTTGATAATCACATACTTAAAATTCTCAATTCTTTTTGTATTTGAGTACCCCTTTTATATAGATTGTTTGTTTACCATTTATGCTGTAGCACTCCATCTCTTTGTAGTCCCAACCCACATCCACCACCCGGATTCCCCCCACCCACCTCTGGGACCTCCAGCTATATTGAGTGACACTAAATAAACAAAGGTATTTAATGATATCAGATGAGAAACAAAGAACTCAATGGGGTTGCAGATCTTGTGTAATAGTGAGAGAGGTGTGGAGAAGGGGAGAGGGGTGGGGGTGGGAGGTGGTGGGCTTCATTACATATAACACAAAGGGGAGTCAGAACTGAGATTGTGTCACATATTTAGGTTGCACATATATGGACCACATATATAGGTATAGAGGAAATGAATAACTGAAAACAATTTGCAAATTCTAAAAATAATATAATAAAATAATAATATAAATAATTTTTTTAAAATAATATTTCATTTGTGAACAAATATAGAAACAGATATGCGCTTTTGGGATTATGAATTTTAGAATGGACATTGAATCATCAATCATTCAAATACTTTGAAGGAAGATTGAAAAGTATGAGGAGTTGAGTTAAAAATAATATTTTATTTGTCAACAAATATAGAAACAGATATGCTCTTTTGGGATTATTATTTTAGAATGGACATTCAATCATCAATCATTTAACTACTTTGAAAATAGGTTTAGAGTTATCATGGCAGGAAGATTGAAAATATAATTTGAGTTATGTATTCGGCGTCTGGGGATACACCATCTTCCTTAGGAAGATATAAACAGAGTAGATTGATGTGCTGAAGTTCATATAATAATGGGTAATTATGTTTTAAAAAATTCCCGATCAAAACCTGTGGCGTGAGTGATGACCTGTCTGGGGATAAGTTGGCGCCGAGTTGGCCCAATCTAGTTACCATATGTTTCCAGTATGTTAAGTGCAGCCTGTAGAGAAGATTTTGTTCCATTCAGAAAAAGCGTGGTATCATCTGCAAACTGTGTCAGTTTAAATTCTGTATTTTTTATTTTTATACCTACAGTATTTTCATTTTCTTTATTAATAAACATAATATTTCCACAGCTAATAAAAATAAATAGGGAGAAATAGCGTCTCCCTGTCTACAACCTCTTTCAATATTTATTTTTTCGGACAAGATTCCGCATTCAATTTGTAAGACGTATGCATATATATCATGGTTAAATAATTTAACCCAGTTTATGAAATTGCTATTAAATCCAAAAAATTCCAATACATTGTATACAAATTTCCAAGAAATAGAATCGAAAGCTTTTTCGAAGTCTATGAGCATTAACATGCCTTGCAGTTTTTCAGTCTCAGTAATATGCATTAAATCATACACGAATCTGGTATTATCACTAATTTGCCTTCCTGGTATAAAGCCAGATTGTTCCTTAGATATCAGAGTATCTAAAGTATTTTTTAATCTACTAGCTATAACACCCGACGTAAGTTTGTATATATTAGATAGTAGTGAGATAGGGCGCCAATTCTTTAAATTTCTTCTATCCTTATCCCCTTTTGGAAGGCATGTAATTATACACTGTCGCATGCTTGGAGATAGATTTCCTTTTTTGTAACTTGTATTGATGGCATTTTCTATATAGTATTTTAAACGCCCCCAGAATACTTTTAAAAATTCAGCAGTAATACCGTCTATTCCTGGGGTTTTATTGTTTTTCATTTTTTTAAGAGTTTGGGTTAATTCATTCACTGTGATAGGTTCCCCAAGTTTATTATCAGATACCTTAACGTGTGTGTTTCCAAAAGTCTCAAACAAGTTTAAATTCTCTAGACCATCATCCTTATTTTTAAACAAATTTTGATAGTATTGACTTATACATTTAAGTATTTCTCGTTGGTCTGTGACATGTGTGCCATCAGCAAGTTGAACATTTCTTACGGTTTTCTCTATAAAATTTTTTTTGGCTAAATTGCAAAAATACTTAGAGGGTTTTTCTCCCTCACTGAGCCATTGAATCCTTGCCCTCACTAGCTCACCATTAACATTTTTCTTTCTCAGTTGCTCAAGCTCTACCTTCTTATTGGTTAGTAGGTCAAAATTTTTAGTGTCCAAATTAGATCTGTCTAAATGCTCTATGTCTTCTATCAGTTGCTTTTCTTTTGCATGTGTTTCTTTTTTTAAAGCGGTTGCAAATTTAATGCTTCGCATTAACAACATCTCTAAGAAAGTATCGCTTCCTTCTTTAAAGACAATATCTTTGTGGTTGCAATAGTTTTTCAAAAAGCTATAGTCATACACAGGCACAGCATATTTAATAGTTTCTTCTTCAATTACTCGATTTATTAAATCAACATAATTTTTGTTTTTCAGTAAACTATTATTAAACTTTCACAGTCCCGTTCCCCGGGTGAAATTGCTTAGTAAAATTTCCAAGTCTACTGGAGAATGGTCTGAACGATAGCCAACCTTTATGTCACAAGATTTAATTATGTCAGACATATGACTAGATGGTAAATAAAAGTCTAGACGTGCTTGTTTTAGGGGATTCTTCTTCCTCCAAGAATACCTTCTGGTATTGGGATTTAGATATCTAAAGATATCTATTAGCCCATAGTTTTCCATCAAATTTAATACAGAGGTTCGTGCTTTTGGGTTATTGATATGTTTATAATTTTTAGAATCAATAAGAGGGTTTAGAACTAAGTTGAAGTCTCCACAGACAACTGAGTAATCTGCATCATTGTTATCTATAGTTTTCTGTAAGTGTTTGAAAAAATCTGGATTATCATTATTTGGGCCATATATTGTCATCAAATTTAACTTAAAAGAGCTAATTGTATCCCCGACGCGAAGCGGGGATACTATGGATTCATCATCGTTGTCGTCCGCGTCCGCGTCCGCAGAGATTTCTTGTTAGCGACCTACAGTCCACATTTCTTTCTGGATTTCTTTCATATTTGGCAGGTGGCTTGATATGGTAGAGGACTCGCCACCCTATCTTTTTGGTAGGCTTTATGTCTAAATTAGGCCTGTGGTAGACAAAAATGTCTAAAATGTGGAATATTGCTTGTTAGCGACCTACAGTCCACATTTCTTTCCAGATTTCTTTCATATTTGGCAGGTGGCTTGGTATGCTAGAGGACTCGCCACCCTATCTTTTTGGTAGGCTTTATGTCTAAATTAGGCCTGTGGTAGACAAAAATGTCAAAAATGCATTAAAAGTCATGAAATCATGCACTAAATCACTTATAACTTGAAAAGTGTTGCATTTAGAGCATTTTGTTAAAATATGTTATTCAGCTACTTTTTTCATAGCTACAATATGGTGAGTAACTTGGGTGTCTATCTCAATAGCTAAGTGAGTAATAGCTACTTTTGGGCTTTTCAGTAACTTCCATCATGAGTAAAATCACTTGTAACTTGAAAATTATTGCATTTACACAATTTTGTATAAATATGTTATTCAGCTACTTTTGGGTCAGCTATAACATAGTAAAATTTCAGACCTGTAGCTCATGGCATAGCTGACTAATAGCTACTTTTAGGTTATCACTATTCAGTAAATTACTTATAACTTCAAAAGTATTACATTTAGAGTATTTTGTTTCAATATGTTATTCACCTATTTCGGAGTCAGCTATAACATAGTGAAATTCCACATCTGTGGCTCATTGCATAGCTGACTAATAGCTACTTTGAAGTTCACACTGTTGAGTAAATCAGTTGTAATTGGAAAACTATTGCATTTACAGAAATTTGTGTAAATATGTTATTCAGCTACTTTTGGGTCAGCTATAACATAGTGAAATTACAGACCTGTAGCTCATGGCACAACTGAGCAATAGCTATTTTCAGGTACTGACTGTTGAGTAAATGACTTGTAACTTGAAAAATATTGCATTTGGAGTATTTTGTTAAAATATGTTGTTCACCTACTTTTGGGTCAGCTATAACATCGAGAAATTACAGACTTATAGCTCATGGCATAGCTGAGCAATAGCTATTTTCAGGTTCTCACTATTGAGTAAATCAGTTGTTACTTGAAAACTATTGCATTTACAGTATTTTGCTTAAATATGTTGTTCACTTAATTTTGGGTCAGCTATAACATAGAAAAAATCCAGACATGTAGCTCATTGTATAGCTGAGTAATAGCTACTTTGAGGTTATCACTGTTGAGTAAATCAGTTATAACGTGAAAACTATTACATTTACAGTATTTTGTTTAAATATGTTATTCACATAATTTTTGGTCAGCTATAACAGAGTGAAATTGCAGACCTCTATGTCATGGCATTTACCAATATCTACTTTCAGGTTCTCACTGTTGAGTAAATCATTGTATCCACTGCATAGCCGCAGTGTGTAGAGAGATTTCACCATTACCGCTCTAACGAAAAAAAATATTATAGCTAGCCTTCTCAAGTTTGCAAGGTATATTAGAGGGTGCACCACAGTATTCTATTGGTAGGCTTTATGTCTAAATTAGGCCTGTGGCTAAATTACTTGCCTACTAAAAATGAGTAATTCTGCATTTTCTCTAAAAGTATTGCAGATAGCAAATTTTTCTTAAATAACTCATTCACCTACTTTTGGGAGAGCTTTCACATGCTGAAGTTCCAGACCTGTAGGTAATTACTCACCTACTCAAAATGAGTAAATGCGAATTATCTCTAAAAGTATTGCAGATAGCCAATTTTTCTCAAATAACTCCTTCACCTACTTTTGGGAGAGCTTTCACTTGGTGAAGTTTCAAACCCGTAGGTAATTACTCACCTACTGAAAATGAGTAAATGCAAATTATCTCTAAAAGTATTCCCGATAGCCAATTTTTGTCAAATAACTCCTTCACCTACTTTTGGGAGACCTTTCACTTGGTGAAGTTTCAGACCTGTAACTAATTATTCACCTACTCAAAATGAGTAAATGCTAATTATCTCTAAAAGTATTGTAGATATCCAATTCTTATCAAATAACTCATTCATCTACTTTTGGGAGAGCTTTCACTTGGTGAATTTTCAGACCCGTAGGTAATTACTCACCTACTCAAAATGAGTAAATGCAAATTATCTCTAAAAGTATTGCAGATAGCCAATTTTTCTCAAATAACTCATTTGCCTACTTTTGGGAGAGCTTTCACTTGGTGAAGTTTCAGACCCGTAGGTAATTACTCACCTACTGAAAATGAGTAAATGCAAATTATCTCTAAAAGTATTCCCGATAGCCAATTTTTGTCAAATAACTCCTTCACCTACTTTTGGGAGACCTTTCACTTAGTGAAGTTTCAGACCTGTAGCTAATTATTCACCTACTCAAAATGAGTAAATGCTAATTATCTCTAAAAGTATTGCAGATATCCAATTCTTATCAAATAACTCATTCATCTACTTTTGGGAGAGCTTTCACTTGGTGAATTTTCAGACCCGTAGGTAATTACTCACCTACTGAAAATGAGTAAATGCAAATTATCTCTAAAAGTATTGTAGATAGCCAATTTTTCTCAAATAACTCATTCGCCTACTTTTGAGAGAGCTTTCACTTGGTGAAGTTTCAGACCCGTAGCTAATTATTCACCTACTCAAAATGAGTAAATGCAAATTATCTCTAGAAGTATTGCAGATAGCCAGTATTTCTCAAATAACTCATTAATATGAAAACAACTTATAGGAAGTCATGGGCTGCAAATCTTTTCATGTGGTCAGATTTGACCTTGGGCCCCTCCTGCTTATTATTGATCCAAGAGGTTTGCAATGTGAAAACGACTTATATGAAATCATGGGCTGTGAATCTTTCCATGTGGTCAGACTTCACCTTGGGCCCCTGCTACAGGGTCAACTAAGGTTAGCCAAACTTAAAAGTGCTTTCACCTTGCTTATTAACGAAAAATGCTGTTTATTTTCCAAACTATGTTACTTGGCCTTTGTCGGAGGATACATCCAGCATCTGGCCACAGATGCGTCCTTGGTCTAGTTTTTAAAAGTAAATGAAGGAAGTTGCCATCTACATCTTTGTTACACTCTAGGACTTCATATTCAAAATTGTTTTTTATAAGTATCGCGACTCCACGAGATTTAGTTTTGATCCCATGAATAAAGCATTCACCTCCCCATAGTTCTTTGACATTTTGTAAATCCTTTTGTATCCAATGTGTGTCCTGCAGACATACAATATTAGCATCCAGATCTCTAAAATATGATATCACATCTTGTCTTTTTTCTTTATTTTGTAACCCTTCACAGTTTGCAGATGATACCTTGATGCTGTTACCTAGATGGGCCATAAGGGCTTTGGTCTGCTTTCTCTACAGGTGCAGATGTGGACAGATAATAAGCTAGATTTTTAAATTGGATAACTATTTTTATGGTTAACAGTTGAACATACGTTTTTACATTTGGTGTGATTAATGTACAATAACAAATAATTGAGTCATTTTAAAAAAAATAAGTTCCTATTGCAAAATAAAACAAGTTAGTAGTATATGCAGTCTGTAATAAACAAGATGTATGTAACAAAAAACATATATACAAAGAAATGTGTAGAGAAAAGGCTCTAAGAATAACTGACTAACTGATGGAGTCAACATAAAACAGGAACCACTGTTCTGGTAATTCTTTAGCAACATCACCTTACAGATAGTGTATTCTAAACATAGGTGAAGTTAACACTTTTATATACATGTACTTTTTAATTACAAGATGATGCTTATCAAGTATAATTTTTGTAGTCTCTTATTCTAAAATTCTACCGGATGCTGCAATGTTTCTTTTCTGTCATCAAACCAACATAAAGAAGCATTTCAACACAACAGAAATGTTTAAAATCTGTCGCGTATAACATTAGCCAACTATAATGCCCAGATTGGTATACGTTGTTTATGTGAGAAAATCAAAGAGAAATAATGGATAACATAGCACCCAGTGACAGTCACTGTACTATCTTGACTCAATCACACGCTCAAACATCCCACAAATGTTGAGTACATATATTTCCGATGACACATTCCATAAAGACAAGACAACAATAGTATTAAAAATATAACCTGACCAACACAGGGAAATATAAAGTTATAAACAAGAATATGCTTTCTGAAGCGATTTCCAAACCTATGAATATCATCTAATCAAATGTGAATATGTAGCATGGTTGTGTGTGTCATCAAATAGAGACTATCAATACAATAGTATTAAAAGTACAACCTGACCAACACAGGGAAATATGAAGTTATAAACGAGAATAGGCTTTCTGAAGTAATTTGCAAACCTATGAATATTATCCAATCAAATGTAAATATGTAGCATGGTTGTGTGTGTCATCAAATAGAGGCTAACATTAGTGTATTACCAAACTAGCATTCATAGTACAACCCCATAACTTTCCAAGTATTGACTACTCAATGTATGCAGAGAGCTGTAAGAAATTACTGCATGCTAACTAAATTAAAATGACATCATATATTAAAGAGAAATAATGGATAACATAGCACCCAGCGACAGTCTTTGTACCATCTTGACTCAATCACACACTCACACATCCCACAAATGTTAAGTACATATAGTTCAGATGACACATTCCATAAAGACAAGACAACAATAGTATTAAAAAATATAACCTGACGAACCCAGGGAAATATGAAGTTATAAACAAGAATATGCTTTCTGAAGCGATTTCCAAACCTATGAATATCATCCAATCAAATGTGAACATGTAGCATGGTTGTGTGTGTCATCAAATAGAGGCTATCATTAGTGTATCGCCAAACTAGTATTCATAGTACAACCCCATAACTTTCCAAGTATAGACTACTCATTGTATACAGAGAGCTGTAAGAAATTACTGCATGTTTTCTAAATCAAATGACATCATATATTAAAGAGAAATAATGGATAACATTACACCCAGTGACAGTCATTGTATTGTCTTGACTTAATCACATGCTCGTACGTCCCACAAATGTTAAATACATATAGTTCTGATGACATATTTCTATAAAGACAAGACAGCAATAGTATTGAAAAATATAACCTGACCAACACAGTGAAATATGAAGTTATAAACGAGAATATGCTTTCTGAAGTAATTTGCAAACCTATTCACATTATCTAATCAAATGTGAATATGTAGCATGGTTGTGTGTGTCATCAAATAAAGGCTATCATTAGTGTATCACCAAACTAGTATTCACAGTACAAGCCTATAACTTTCCAAGTATTGACTACTCTTTTTTTTTTTTTTTTAATTAACATTTATATAATATAGTACAGTTCACAATGGCATGTTTACACAAACTAGTACGAATAATATGAAGCAATTAATAACACATTATTCGTAGCATTAAGCAAAATTTATATCATTCACATACGACTTTTTTAAACTCGGTTACCCATAAAACAATATTGTAATTAAATTTACTTAAAACATACAAGTAATGATATTTGTGATATATTTTAAAGACAAAAACATAGTGTACAAGTACCACACATACACCAATAAGTACACCTGGGGGACATTCACACATACACAAGAGACATACACAAACAGCAAAATTTTCTTAATTCTGAAATTTAATTTTGCAAATAATCAAGCAGATCTCTATACAGCTTGTTAAAGGTTTCCATTTTAGTTTCAGTGTTATGTATCATACATAGGACATTCAATTTGGATTTTATCACAGTTAGATATTCATTGAAGACGGCCGTTTTTTTAAACCCTTTTTTTGGTTTAGGAACCATTTACCACACAATACCAAGAAGTTAATACATTTAATTTGGAAATCGCTATGTGTGCTTAAGCCTAACAAAATCTCACAGACTGTGAACTGTATGTTTAAATTGAAAACTTCATAAATTACATGTGATAATTTTCTCCAAAACTCTATGCTTGTGTGACAATAGTAAAAGTGGTGTTCTATTGTGTCGATTGATGTGCAGAAGTTGCACTTGGGACTGTCTATTATTTTCCATTTATAAAGGTTATCATTACAATTAATTATTCTATGTATAATCTTAAATTGAAAGCTTTGTAAATAGGGTTCGTGTACTATCTTATAGGGCAATGCAAATGTGATATGCCATGCATGGGTTTCTAAGAAAGGGTAAATATTTATCCAAGTACTTAGTGAAGTTGGTGGTTTTGATATTCTGCTGACCAATTCTTGGTATATTTCTCTGGTTTTTATTTTACTTAATAATTGTTGTTTAGATTTTATTCTTATGTATGGCTCTTCAGATAATCTGTCTGTATCAGTAAAAGGTAAGTTTCTTGTCAGCCGAACAATTATTTGTGAAATTACACTTTTAAGTCTCATATATTGGAGAAAGTTCAGTTTCCAATTTAAATTTTCATTTATTGTATTTATATTTAGAATTAATCCTGTTATCAGCTTCAGCAAATCCATAATTTTTACAGAAAGATTTTGGCTGCTGTTTGACAAACCAAACATTTGGGGTGATAAGATTGTATTTCCTGTGGTAATTGAGCTTGAGTGGAAAATGTACTCATTTAATATTTCCACATCTCCAACAGGCTTCATATTTTTTTTAAAAAGCCAACATTGTAATAGTTGTTTATGAAAGTCAGTTTTGCAGTGAGAGATCCAAGTCTCTGGTATCTTATGTGAAAGGTGGGTAGAGTTTAAGTTAAGCATATAAAGTGTTAATATTTTCCATTTACAATCTCTTTCATTAGTTAGTCTTTTTATCCATGATATTTTACTTGTACTGTTCACCAAATACACATCTGGCATACCTAATCCTCCGTCATTAATATTGTTTATCATAGTTTCTCTCTTAACCTTGGGAGTTTTACCATCCCAGAGAAAAGAGAATATTAGTTTGTCGAGTTTTTGTAAAATATATTCTGGTACAAACAGAACTGAAAATAAGAAAGTCATTTGAGATATTATTAAAGATTTTAGAATTGTAACTTTGCCTTTTAACGATAAAGCTTTCATTGACCAAACAGTCAATACAATCTCTATCTTTTTAATTTTTTCATCAAAGTTTAGACTAATTTTTTCCCTCTTTTTATTGGTGAACCAGATACCTAAAGTTTTAAAAGCTCCATTGTTATATCGTAATTTTTTCAGTTCTTGTGGCAGTGTTATATTTTTATGAACATTTTCACCAAGTGGCATTATTTCACTTTTATCTAGATTCAATGTGAGACCTGATACTGACGCAAATGTTTGAAATAATGAAATGCTAATGACAACTGACTCTAAGTCAGCCAAAAGTAAGGTGGTGTCATCTGCTAGCTGTGTTATATGGAAGCTTCTATTATTATATGTTATACCTCTAATTTCATCATTTTCCCTTACGTTTATAGCTAAAATTTCAGCGACTAAAATAAATAGTAGGGCCGATATGGGGCAACCTTGTCTGACTGATCTCAAGACGTCAAATTTATCTGAATAATAGCCATTATTGCCCACACATGATTTTATATTCGTGTACAAAATTCTTATCCATGAGATAAAGTTATCCCCAAAATTAAAATTTTGTAAGCATTTGAAAAGAAATGGCCATTCTATACTATCAAAAGCTTTCTCAAAGTCAGTCAGGGTAATAAAACCAGATTTATGTTCATTTTCTGCAAGAACCATTAAATCATCGATGGTTCTTATTGACTCTCCAATGAACCTTCCCTTGATGTATCCTATTTGATCTTCATGAATTAAATGTCTTATGACATTTTGTAGTCTAATTGCTAATGCTTTAGTCAGAATCTTATAATCTGTATTCAATAAACTCACAGGCCTCCAATTTTTGAGAAATCTTAAGTCTTTGTCTTTTTTGGGAATTAAATTAATTATTGCTATTTTCTGTTCTTGAGTTAGTTCTTTAAAACGAAAAGTGTAATTGTAGCTATCTATTAATAAATCACTAATATCTGACCAAAAAAATTTGTAAAAGTTAGATATTAAGCCATCACTACCTGGCGATTGATCATTTGCAAGTTTTTTTAAAGCTGCTGTATAATCTTTTTTTTCAAGCGGATTTTCACAAATTGCTTTGTCCAGTTCACATAGTTTTGGTATATTTGTATTGTTGAAGAAGGAATGCTCGATCTTACTTAAATTGTCGTATTTAATATATTTTGATTTGTACAAATTTTCATAATAATCTTTTTGCTTTTGTAAAATAGCATTTGGATCAGTTAATTCGGTATTACCTTCACAAATAAGCTTTTTTATATGACGTATATTGTAGTTTCTTTTTTCTAAATTTAAAAAGTACTTTGTATTTTTTTCCCTATCTTCAGCCCAAATTGCTTTTGAACGAATAATGGACCCATTTATTTTTTCTGTTTGAAACTTTTCCCATTCTTTTTTGACAACCAGATATTCTTCGAGTTTATTCTCATTTATTAATGCATTTTCTAAAGTTATGAGTAATTCTGTTAGCTCCTCTCTTTTTTTATTTTCTCTTGCTTTCTTTATTGAGTAATCTATTGTCTCACTTCTTATTCTACATTTAACAAAATCCCATAATTGATTTTTATTTTCCATAGTAACCTCACTTTTTATGCTTTGCATTATCTTTCTTATAGTATGTACATAATTTTGGTCCCTTAATAAGCTATTATTGAATTTCCAGTATCCTTTACCCCTTTTCTGTGTTTCTAAGAGCTCTATTCCTAATTTAATAATACTATGGTCAGAACTATTTCCTGGTTTGATTGAAGTTGATTTAATTTGATATTCTAGTGCTACTGAGACCAACCAAAAGTCTATTCTGCTTTAAACTAATCCCTTTTTTGACATTTCTCGTCGACTATATTGCCTTATTTGTGGGTTTCTGGTATTGACTACTCAATGTATGCAGAGAGCTGTAAGAAATTACTGCATGCTTACTAAATTAAAATGACATCACATATTCATTCATCTGAACATTTTTAGTCTCCTAGTTATTCAGGTATATGAAGAAGTTAGTCCAAAACAAGATTATTCAAGAGATAATATAAATAACACAGAATAATGATGCATTCTTTAGAAGAAACCCACAGCTTCGTCTTATCTGTCCAAAAATAATAGAAGTTCAATTCTAATACTGCCAGCAAACAAAGTTTAACTTTTTGTTCCATGTAAATATCATGTATAATGTACTTTCTAAGTAAACCAACATACTAATTCTATATCAAATAAGCAGCCAATTAACAGTACAATTGAAAAGGGATTTTTGTTCACAAAACATGTCCAACCAATTAAGCTGCAGCTTGTAATTAGGTACCTTGTTATTTGCTTTACGGTTAATGTATTCAATGAGTACAATACACAACAACAACAACTAATGTATGTCTGTCCATTATAGTATTCTTTCTTACACTAAAATGATTAAAGATTAAATGTTCTCCTCTTTAAAGTAACTTTCTTTTATTGTCCATTATCTACAATGAACTGCACATTACTTATATATTCAAAGAATGTCCATGGTCGCATAGTATACTTAAAAATTAAACAATTGCCTGAATACAGTAAAAAAAAATAATTGTCATCCATAAAATACATGAAACTGCACATTACCTTATATACCTAAAGAAAGTCCACACTAGCAGAGTTTATGTTTATAAGCACTAATATTAATCTCTGGGTAAAACCTCGCTTGCCACTTGCTTGATAATGTCAAACCTTTGTTTTCCCAACTTTATCCCTCCAAATTTACGGCTTACCACCAGTATGGCTTCACTTTGTCCATGTCTTTGCAGTAAATCCTTTAATATGTTGCTGGCATTCCACTCACCATCATCGCTGTGACCTGATATAGCCTGTCCATCAGCATCTGTAAGTCTGTACGCATAAATCAAGTGGTCACTCTCAGCAACATCATTTTGGTGTAGTGCCCTCAACATCTGGATTGCATCGTCTTTGGTATGAATACGGAAGTAGTGTCCTTGGAAAACACTGTTTTTCACCACTCTTGGTGTTGAATGTTTGATTAGGTCATTGTCAATTACGTTGTTTGTTGCACCATGTTAAATGAGTGGATTTGCTTCAAAATGATCTGAGATATGTTATTAAGCTATGTAGCTATTAATAGCTATGTTATTAATAACTAATTGTATCCCCGGACGAAAGTCGGGGATACTTAGGATTCAGTACAGTCACGCCGCCGCCGCAGAGATTTCCTTTTGGACGCGATAACTTAAAAAATATTTTAGTTAGAACTTTCAAATTTGGTATGTGGGTATATATGGGCAATGCCACGAACGCTATTGTTTTGTGACCTTGACCTTCAATCTCAAGGTCACTGGTGGCCTCTTAAAGGTCAGATTTTGGCCATTTTTTCACTTTTTAAATGAGTGGAGTTGCTTCAAAATGATCTGAGATATGTTATTAAGCTATGTAGCTATTAATAGCTATGTTATTAATAACTAATTGTATCCCCGGACGAAAGTCGGGGATACTTAGCATTCAGTATGGTCACGCCGCCGCCGCAGAGATTTCCTTTTGGACGCGATAACTTAAAAAATATTTTTATTGCGTTAATACATCCTATCCAATGGACAATTGCTAAACCGGTTGGCGCAGACCGGCCCGCCAAACGCCAGAAAAAGATGTCCTGTGTTTCCACCGGCTGGCCGGTCCCAGTACTGTGCATTCGCAAGGTGGCGCATGGTATTTACTTCCTGTCTAGACAACATGACGTCATAGCATCTTTTTCGTTTGGCGCGTGTACTGTGCAGACGTGTTTTTAACATCTCCAGAATTTATGACGGATTTTAAACCTTATATGTGGAGAGTTTCTTTGTAAAGTGTTACCAGCTGGTCAAGCACGGATATACATTTAGAAATCTGCTGGAAACGCTCCCTAGTTGGCTCAATTTATTATTGATGATAGGGCAGTAATCGACGAGATATATGAAGGCAGCCATTTTGCTAGTTTCCTCCCATTCAACCTTTGTGTTGTTAGGGGCAGATCAACAATATTGAGGAATTATGGATATACTTCTAACAGGTATTTTTATCCGTGTCTTTTGTTTGAATTTTTCATCTGTAACCTTCCAGCTACAATCACCATAGAAACGTCGCTACACGAGATCTTCAGTCTACGTAGTTTTGAAATCTGTGAATGGAAGGAAATCCCCATCACAGATGCATTCTTCAGAGCGCACTGGTACCGACTTCTCTGCTGTAAAGCATCAGTCACACCAGCCCAGCTCGAGTATTTGGTGTTTTTTAATCAGAAGCATGAGATGAATTCTTCAGATTTCTTCAGAGTGCACTGGTACCGACTTCTCTGCTGTTAAGCATCAGTCACACCAGCCTAGCTCGAATATTTTTTCATCAGAAACAAGAGGTGAATTCTTCAGATTTCTTCAACCGACCTCTCAAGTTTTCTACATAGAAGGAACTTTTGTCACTCTCAGTCCCACCCTTATGGACCCGGCACTTGTGTCGGTAGTAAGGGCAGTGGATGGCCAGGAAACTGGTTTGATGGTACAGCCGGCTGAGAAGAAGAACCGACTTCAGACCGGCCAGGAATTTCATCTACAGAGTGCACTGGTCCAAGCTTTTCTGCTTTTAAAGCATCAACCGACCGGCCAGCTAAAAGAACGCGACCTCTGACGTCATACCCAGTCAGCCAATCGCGTGTCTTCATGAAGCTGGTCACGTGTTTTCACCGACCAGTCACAAAGTTTATCACGTGATTCACCGAACAAGAAGGTCGGAAGTACATTCTTTGCACTCACGTCTACTGTGATTCCAGTTTTTTAGTTCCTGTAATCCACCTCCAACGTACTGGTACAGACTTCTCTGCTACAGACATCAGTCGACCAGTAAGCTTACGTTTACTGTGATATAAGGAAAGAACACCTCTAGTGAGGGCGTGTCCCCGAAGTTGGTCACGTGATTTTCCGACCAGTTCACGAAGCTGATCGTCATCTCCAACCAGCCAATCACGTTGTCCCTCCGACCAGCAAGCTGGTCACGTGACACACCGACCAACATTCGTTTCTAAATATAGCTCACAAGGGCTTCCCCAGCAACTGTCAAAATCTACAAATAAGACGTGCGTTCAAAGATAGTTGAAAAATTTTGTTTCAACAACTGGTTACAGAGTGTATCGACCAGTACCGGCTATACAGCCTTGTACACTTGCTTCAACAACCGGTTACAGAGGAATTAATGGAGGAAACTGAATTCAACACAAGATAGTTGTAAACTTCATTCAGCAACTGGTTACAGGGTGTACCTACTGGCTACACAGCCTTGTACACTTACTTCAACAACTGGTTACAGAGTGTACCGACTGACTACCGGCTAAACAGCCTTGTACAGTTACTTCAATGACTGGTTACAGTATGTACCGACCGGCTACCGGCTTCACAGCCTTATACAGTAGCCTCAACTGGTTACAGTGTACCGGCTACACAGCCTTGTACACTGGCTTCAACAACTGGTTACAGAGTGTACCGGCTGGTACTGGCTACACAGCCTTGTACACTTCAGCAACTAGCTACAGAGTGTACCGACTGGTACTGGCTACACAGCCTTGTACACTTGCTTCATTCTATGGGTTACAAGTCTACTAACAGGGTGTTGGCTACACAGTCCTTACTGTAGTGCTTCAACCCAACTGTCGAAATTCGTTGGTGACTCCAACCTGCCAGTTTTTGCCGGTTACAAGAATTACTGGTTACAGTAAAGTACCGGGTATGGAGTCCGGGTACCGGACAGAGTTGCCTAAGGTTAATTGGGTTACAGAGAATTCTTAAACTGGTCAGTGATCTTGATGATAGGACAGTTTCCCAAGCTACTGCCAGGCAACCTTCCCTTATCACACCTCTCAACAACCTGTTATCGGTGCTGGACTTGACTGCAGAAATAATAATCAATTTTGTCATCAGGTCCGGCCAGGGGACTGACATCTCACATATTACAATTTCTCTGTAAATGCTGCACCTTGCAGGCTGCTGGCCCGGGGCAAAGAGTTTATTAATGTGAAAATAAGACCACAATAAAAACAGAGAGACTGTTAACCTGGATCATTGTCACCAGACCGGACCAGTGTCCGGAGGGACAGGAAATATTGTCAGAATACCAAATGTCCCAAATGTGGCACACAATCTGCCTATAAGGTCCAGACTAAGCCCTCTTTTTGGGAACTTAGGAAGCCTTGGGGACTGGACTTTAGGTAGTACAACTGTTGAAGGAGGGATACCTACGTCCATATACCTACACAAGAACAATCCAGGAAATGCCTGAGATTTCACATCCAAGGTCGGGCATACCAACTCAAGGCCCGGCCATTCGGGTTGTCCACAGCACCTTTTGAGTTCACCGTGATACCAAGCAGGTGAAATTGATGGCCATACACAAGGATTTAAGAGGCCACCAGTACCTAGACGGCTGGTTGGTGAGAGCCAGATCCCACCAGGCTTGTCTCCAAAATACACAGGAACTAGTAAATAATGTGTCAGCAACTGGGTTGGCGAATGAACTTAGAGAAATCAGAGCTGGAGCCCAATCAAGACTTTGATTTTGTAGGCTACCAGTTTCGACTTCAGGTCTGATCGGTTCCGACCGACGCTGGACTGGGTACAGAACCCTCAAGAGACTGTTAAAACTGCTATCCCTACCGGCTTGCCCGGTCCGGGAATTCATGTCCTTGATAGGTTACTAACATCTACAGAAAAGCATGTTAATCTAGGCAGACTTCATATGAGACCCATACAGGGCATCTCAAAAACAGCTAGAGGGTACCAGAATCACTGGAAAAGGTGATCCAAGTCCCCAGGTCCCTGCCCCCCATTTACAATGGTGGCTGAAGGAAGACAATGCACTTACAGGCCAACCATTACACCCAATAAAACATGCTCTGCAAATATTTACAGACGCATCAATAGAAGGGTGGGGCACTCACTTAGATGAGCACTTGGCAGGAGCAACTTGGCCCCCTCCGGGAAGCAAGTTGTATATATAAACTATCTAGAACTTTAAGCAGTTTTTCTGACTTTAAAGAGTTCTAAGACCTTTGCTTAAACAAGATAGTACTTGTAGCAACTGACAACACCACAGTAGTGTCATACATAAAGGAAGGAGGAATGAGGTCGGGCCCACTTTGTGCCCTACTATGGAGAATCTTGACCTGGGTACCAGGAAACAAGTGACTCTAAGCACGACACATTCCAAGCCGGCCTAATGTGGTAGCAGACAAGCTGTCCAGGCTAGGCCAGACCATCCAAACAGTGGTTTCTCCTTCCAGAGGTCTTCCACTCTATGCAGTAGGTGGCACCGGCCCAAAAAAACTTATTTGCCACGAGGTTCAACAACAAGTCGCCTCTGTTTTGTGTCACCGGTATCGGATCCCCTGGCCACAGCAGTGGATGTACTCAGTCGGCCATGGTAGGATCTAAAAGCATACACCTCACCATCAGCCATATTGGGCAAAGTGGTGAAGTTGCAAGACTCCCCATGTAAGAGAATCATTCTGATTGCTCCGGGGTGGCCCAACATGCCTTGGTTTTGGGATCTAGTGGCCATGTCCAGCCACATCCCGCTGAGCCTGCCCAATCTGTCCAGCCTGTTTACAGCCATTCGATCAGATTCCTCACAGAAATCTGACAAATCTTAATCTCCATGCAGGGCTCCTAGAGCCTCAGCAATCGAGGAGCAGGACTTGTCTGAGGCAGTGGCAGCAAGAATTGAGGCTCCTCAAAGGGGGGTCAATCAGATCAGTCTATGAGGCAAATGGGTCTTTTTTACCAAGTGATGTATCATTCATCAGGTGGACTTCGGGCACCACCTGTAAAGTCAGTTGTTTACTTCCTTAGGTACCTGTTTCAGGACAGGAAGTTGCAGCCCAGTACCATTGATGGTTACAGGTCAGCCATTGCTGATGGTCTAGAAATTTGCCCATCAATTTTAGTAAGGATGAAAATCTCACTCGTCTCCTGGATAGCTTCCACTGAGACAGACCCAAAGGCCGGAGGGTAACCCCTTCCTGGAACCTCTCCCTGGTTTTTGCACCAGCTGACAAGGTTCATTTTGAACCAATTAAAGGCCTCCTTGAAGCATTTGACCTTCAAGTCAGTTTTCCTCTTGGGCCTGGGTTCGGGCAAGCGTAGAAGTGAGATACATGCTTGGCAAACAGCCCAACACCATTGATGGTTATAGGTCACTCTTTGTTGATAAACTGGAAATTCACCCTTTAACATCAGTAAGGACGAAAATCTCGCTCGTCTCCTGGATAGTTTCCTGAGAGACAGACCCAGAGGCAGGAGTGGCATACCCTCCTGGAACTTCTCACTGGCCGTGCACCAGCTGAGACTCCTTTTGATCCAATCAAGGAGGCCCCCTTGAAGCATTTGACCTTCAAGACGGTATTCCTCTTGGCCCTTGGGTCGGGCAAGTGCAAAGTGAGATTCATGCCTGGCAAAACTGATATATTGGACACCAATCCGATTGGTCAAAGGTGTCCCTGTATCCATCACCCAGCTTTCTATCCTAGAATCAGCTGGCCATAGAGTGTCCAGTGTGGCCCCTGGGGTTATAACAGCCCTGGCCTCGACTCTGGATAGATCCCTCAAGTCTGACAGGTCCCTCTGTCTGGTCAGAGTATTATGCTACTATTTGGACAGGACCTCAGACATCGGGCAGAATAAGGAGGTGGCTTTTGTCTCCTTTAAGAAAGGTTTCAACAAAGACATCTCACCTGCCACTATCTCCTCTTGGATCAAGCAGACTGTGATCCTATGTTATGAGCTCTCTGACCAGGAGGCCCACATTTAACATCAGGTTAAAGCCCATGATGTCAGGGCCTTTGCTGCTTCTAAGGCCTTCCAGTCGGGAGTCTCCTTAGAGCCAATCTTGTCAGCCTGCCACTGAAGTCACAATACCTTCACACAGTTCTATATGAAGGGCGGGGCTTGGGCTGATTCAGAGCTTTACCAATTGGGCTCGGTAGTGGCTGCTCAGCAGATCCACAAGTGGCCCGTAGATTGAGGAGATTTGTATATATGTATAAACAGTTTCTTCATGTACATAAGAATTAAGTGTGGCGTGCTTCCTTTGGGAGGTTTATTTGCATTCTGGGACTGAACTCATCCCTCTCTTCCCCTACCTCAGAGCAGGTCTGCAAAAAAAGGGGGGGGGCGACGGCGGTATAGCCCCGGGTAACCGGCTGCTGGCAACCGACCATGGCCTTGCAGGGTTTCCTGACCTTAAAGTCAACCCAGGCCTGGACCTATAGGTCTCCTGACGAAGTCAGCCTAGACCGTAGGTTAAAATTTGCTATTACTTGTGAGTTCACATAAGTCCCTAGTAACTTACCCGCCGACCAAGCGGTAGTTATTAAGCAATTGTCCATTGGATAGGATGTATTAACGCAATAAAATTGCAAATTTAATAAGTAAATTAAATTTTTATAAGTTAATACCCTATCCAATGGACACACAAGACCCTCCCACCGACCCCGCTATCAGCTTACTAGGGGTCTAATAGTTTTAGACAACGAAAAAGATGCTATGACGTCATGTTGTCTAGACAGGAAGTAAATGCCATGCGCCACCTTGCGAATGCACAGTACTGGGACCGGCCAGCCGGTGGAAACACAGGACATCTTTTTCTGGCGTTTGGCGGGCCGGTCTGCGCCGACCGGTTTAGCAATTGTCCATTGGATAGGGTATTAACTTATAAAAATTTAATTTACTTATTAAATTTGCAATTTAGTTAGAACTTTCAAATTTGGTATGTGGGTATATATGGGCAATGCCACGAACGCTATTGTTTTGTGACCTTGACCTTCAATCTCAAGGTCACTGGTGGCCTCTTAAAGGTCAGATTTTGGCCATTTTTTCACTTTTTGGCCCAGTTCTCCTATACAGAAAGTCAGATCATCCTATGGCTGGTATATATAATAGATATATATGTCCTCTGTAAGCATGCAGAAATTTGACCTTGAAGCTCTTCATTGAAGGTCATCCACTGACCGCCAAAGTACCTGACCAAGGGTCATTTTTGGCCTTTTTGGAGATATTTTCACACTTAATGCTGACTATATTGCATGGAAACTATTGAAAATGGCTTTGGAGGTTGAGTACATGATGGACTTCTACCATCCAGGCTTACTGGTTACAGATCTTCATTTAAGGTCATCCACTGACCGCCAAAGTACCTGACCAAGGGTCATTTTTGGCAAATTTGGAGATATTTTCACACTTAATGCTGACTACATTGCATGAAACTATTGAAAATGGCTTTGGAGGTTGAGTACATGATGGAGTACCAGCATCCAGGCTTACCGGTTACAGATCTTCATTTAAGGTCATCCACTGACCGCCAAAGTACCTGACAGATAACTCAAAAACTTATGGGTGCATTTTGATGAAATTTTCAGGAAATGTCCTTAATGGGACGAGGAACAAGTGATTAGATTTTGGGAGTGATCTGGATCATCCGGATCCAGGCTGCCAGATGTGTTTCTGTACAATATAGCTCAAAAACTTATGGATGGATTTTGATGAAATTTTCAGGATATGTCTGAAAAGGTAAAAGGATGAAATGGTTGAATTTTGGAAGTGATCCGGATCACTATATGGATCTTCTGGATCCATGAAATGTAATTTTTAAAGACAGATACCGCAAAAAGTTATGGATGGATTGTGATGACATTTTCAGCAAATGACCTAAATGGTACAAGGAACAAGTGATTACATTTTTGGAGTGATCTGGATCACTGTCTGGATCATCTGGATCCAGGCTGCAACAAAATTTTAGGATGAATTTTGATGATATTTTTAGGATATGTTACAAATGGTAAAAGGAAGAAGTGGTAAAAGGAAGAAATGATTCAATTTTGCGAGTGATCTTTACCACTATCTGGATCTTCTGCATCCATAAAATATAATTTTAAAGACAAATAGCTCAAAAAGTCATTGGTGGATTTTGATGAAAGTTTCAGGAAATGTCCTAAATGGGACAAGGAACAGGTGATTAGATTTTGGGAGTGATCTGGATCATCTGGATCCAGGCTGCCAGATGTGTTTGTGTACAAGATAAATCAAAAACTTATGGATGGATTTTGATGAAATTTTCAGGATATGTCTGAAAAGGTAAAGGGATGAATGATTGAAGTTTGGAAGTAATCCGGATCACTATATGGATCTTCTGGATCCATGAAATGTAATTTTTAAAGACAGATACCGCAAAAAGTTATGGATGGATTGTTTCAGCAAATGCCCTAAATGGTACAAGGAACAAGTGATTAAATTTTTGGAGTGATCTGGATCATCTGGATCCAGGCTGCCACATAATCTTGGGATGGACTTTGATATTTTTAGGATATGTTACAAATGGTAAAAGGAAGAAATGATTCAATTTTGCGAGTGATCTGGACCACTTTCTGGATCTTCTGGATCCAAGAAATGTAATTTTTAAAGACAAATAGCTCAAAAAGTCATGGATGGATTTTTATGAAATTTTCAGAAAATGTCTTAAATGGGACAAAGAACAAGCGATTAGTTTTTGGGAGTAATCTGGATCACTGTCTGGATCATGTGGATCCAGGCTGCCAGATGTGTTTGTGTACCAGATAACTAAACTTATGGACGGATTTTGATGAAATTTTTAGAATATGTCTGAAAAGGTAAAAGGATTAAATGATTGAATTTTGGAAGTGATCCGGATCACTATATGGATCTTCTGGATCCATGAAATGTAATTTTTACAGACAGATATAAGTGAAAGAACTAGTGATTAGCTTTTGGGAGTAATCTGGTACTATGGAGAATCTTGACCTGGTGCTCCAGGAAAAAGGCTCAAGACCGACATATTCACGCCTTAACTATGTCCTGTCTGGGGATACACTGCGTCGAGACGCAATCTCTAGTTAACTATTGTCAGTAAATATCTCATCATTTTTCAGGTTATTCTAAATTAAAGTCTAAGACTCAGCTACTTTTTCCAAGCAAATTTTCAGGATATGTTTACCTCAAGAGGATCTAGAGCTGATTAGCTTTGGGGGTATCTAGCAACAACCGTTGCCATGGCAATGCTTTGAATATTTTTTGGTTTTAATGTTTGTGGTTGTTTCACAGCCTAAACTGATGCATGGATTTTCACAAAATTTTCAGGATATGTTAACCAAAACAGGATCTACAGCTGGGTAGGTTTAGGATGGTATCTGACAACACCTGTTGCCATGGCAATGCTTTAAATACTTTTCAGTCTTTATGAACGCCTTCCGTGTGTGTGCATGCATGTGTACATTTGTCACATTTTTTTTAATCAAGCTTTATATTAAATTCACAGAAAATGTTTATGGCTTCTGAAAACATGTCTGCAAAAAATTATGGTACTCATTTAAAGAAAAAAACATGACCGCCATAGCCGATTGTTGGAAAATCATTGGTTTGTTCTAAAATTTAAAATATTGCAGCTACCTGTGTCAGATTTGCACAAAATATAAATGGCTAGAAAAACTTGCCTAAGAGTAATATTGGCCTTGTTTTGAAAACAAAATGGCTGCCATATCACATATTTTATGTCAAATGGGGGATGGGGGCATATAAAAAACCCTAACATCTCTCTTATCATTGGTCCCAGGGGTTTGGAATGATAAAACATCTTCTTGGAAATTGTGGTCTGCAAATCTTTTGCAAGTGTCAAGTTTGACCTTTGACCCATTTTTCAAGGTCATGTAGGGTCATTATGCTAAAGGGGCCTAATATCTCCTTTATAATTGGTTCCAGGACTTCAAAATATGAATCAACTTGTAAGAAATCATGGCCTGTGAATCTTACATCTGACAACATTTCGTGGATTCTGTATACTTCTTACAACTGAAGTTGTTCCTAAGATTTTCCCAAATCTCAATGTTGTTGCCCATTTAGTTGTACCTACAGGCTGGGGTTCTTGCCTGCCGAGGCTGGTTATTTTTAATGTTGAGTAAATCACTTGCATTAAGAGTACAGTAGAACCGTGATTATCCAGCCCTCTATCATCTGAATCTCTGGATTAACCGATCCGAAACCTTGTCTCCCTACATATACAGTATAATGCACTGTCTAGCATGAGCAGTAATACAGGATTTTACACATTCTCAGAAAACATTAATTCTAGTACTATATAAAACATATCATACACAGAAAACGCCTAACTTCTTTGATATTTAATGCCATTGTTTCAAATGGGGATCGATCAATTCACTTACATGACCCCACTACTGTACACAACTTCTTTGATAATGTGTCTATCACTGAAAGTGTGGTCGATTGGGTGTTGCATTAATAATCTCTCAGAGTAGATCAATTCACAGACTGACGTGTATGACAATGCATTACACATACCAACCGAACATACCCAATCACTGATCACAAGTTCGCTTGGGGTTTTACAATAAATAATCTACCGTAGTGTTTTAATGGACAAAATGCATGACAACGTTTATCAAAAAATGAAACATCAATGCGTAATAATTGTAAACAAAAATGAAAGTATATACAGATATAAAGCTCAGAAGTCACAATTAGAAGGTCAGTTATATTACATAAATATATTAGACTGCTTCATTAGTGACTACCCACATGTATGCTAAAACATAACGGATATCCATCAATTACCACCCACATGATAACCCATAGACAGTGAATTTCGAGTTCCTTCATCTATCCAAACCCTTGATTTTCTGACCTGATTGTATGTTTGGATAATCGAGGTTCCACTGTATTTTGTGTACATATGTAATTTATCTGCTTTTGGGTCAGCTATAACATGTAAAATTGCAGACTTGTAGCTCATTGCATTGATGTATAATAGCTACATGCAGGTTTTCACTGTTGAGTAAATCAGTTGTAGCTGGAAAACTGTTGCATTTAGAGTATTTTGTTTAAATACGTTATTTGCCTACCTATGGGTCAGCTATAACATAGTGACATTGTAGACCTGTCACTCATGGCATAGCTGAGCAATAGGTACTTTCAGGTTTTCACTGTTAAGTAAATCAATTGATACTTGAAAACTATTGCATTTAGAGAATTTTCTTTAAATATGTTATTCAGCTATTTTGCGGTCAACTATAATATAGTGAAATTGCAGACCAGTAGCTCATGGCATAGCTGAGCAATAGCTACTTTGAGGTTCTAAATGTTGAGTAAATCAGTTGTAACTTGAAAACTATTGCATTTAGAGTATTTTTTTAAAAATATGTTTTTCACCTACTTTTACACTGTAACAATTAACTTTGTACTTTTCTTCTGAATACCATTTCCAGGGCACAACTTTTGTGTCCTTTTCTTTTTTCACTTCTACTCTGAAACTCCAACCACACAGTGAGCTGACACAGAATATGTTTTAAAGTTTCAGCCTGCTTCCAGGGTTTGCCTTGTTTTTGCCCTATCAAAAATCGTTTTCCAGCTGAAAAAAATATGTTATTGCGTTAATACATCCTATCCAATGGATAATTGCTAATCCGGTCGGCGCAGACCGGCCCGCCAAACGACAGAAAAAGTCACTTTATATGTGTCCGTTATGGACCCACAAGCAGGCCGGTCCCACTCTGTATTTGCCAGGTGGCGCATCATACTTCCTTCCTGTCTAGACAGCGTGACGTCATAGTATCTTTTTCGTTTGGCGCATGCATTGTGTACACAGAGCTTTTTATCAGAATTGTTTTTTGGATATATATTATCAGTGACTTTAGTATTTGCTTTTAAAGTGATACTAACTTTATTGTGGGAGTACATCTCAGGATTTCATTGTTATCAGATCATTATGTCTTCTCCGGGCCAGAAACATGGAAGCTGTGGACACATCGTGGCCTCCATTGACAGCCATAGTTTCTGCACACGCTGCAGAGAAAAAGGTAAAGCTTCAGATCCTTGTATTTCTCATAATGATTGCACTGCTTGTAATTCCCTGACTGAAGAACAACGTTTGCAGTTGTCCACGCCTAGTTATAGGCTTAAAAAAGAAAAATAGGAACTTAAGAAATCTACTGATAGTACTCCCCAGAAGGACTCAGACAGTTCCTCTCTCATTCACCCGTCCTCTGTGATGGTAGTGGGAGCTGTGGATGGCCAGGGGATGGTACAGTCCCCTGGTTCGAGTTCAGGTACAGAAAAAAAGAAGTCTAACCCTTCAGATAAAAATAAAGGTCATTCAACCAAACACTCCAAGTCCGGTTCAGAGAAGCCTGTCAAATCACCTACACCCAACCCTCACAGATCCTCAGCTGACGCAAGGATGGAAGAGTTAGACCAGAAATGGCCGGATAGGTTCAACAGATTGGAGGCTCTCTTACTTGTAAAGACTTTGGATAAACCGGAACCGACCTTTGCTACTGTAACAGTTACACCAACGACCTCCCGGCCAGTTGGTATCACCAAAGCCCGAGCCATTCATCCGACCTTCTGATAACCTTCAAAATACAGACTTGGCCGGTACCGACCACTCTTCACAGAGACAGGCCACTGACAAGTCGCTCTCTTCTACTTCTGCTAAACAGTCGCCTTCAGATTTGTATGGTAGCTCTCAGACTGTTTCTAGAAGTCGACCAGCAAATCGCTTAAAGGCAGACCGACTACCACCACACCTCAGATCTTGCTGGCACCGACTCACCTGCTGCTCACCAGGTTTCCAGCAGATCGTCTTCAGCACCGGCCAGAAGACAGAGCCCTGTTTCTATGGACACAGACACTGACCGACCTCCTGTGGACATTTTTGTGGAGGAAGGGGAGCTGTCCAAGATCCTGATGTTACTGCTACCGACCCCGACCAGACCCTCTCAGAGAAGCAGAATTATAGAGAAACCATGAGAGGGATCAGGTCCTTCATGGGGTGGACACATATCCGAGATATGGACACAGCAACCTCCACATCAGATGACAACCCTTTCGCAGGTCCAAAGGCCCAGCCAGCAGGCAAGGTATCAGTCACAATGCCCACGGATGAGTAGCTATGCAGCAAGATGGGCAAACTAAATATCACTCTTACAGAGGGTTACCCATCGTGCAGCTCTGAGACTGGAGGACTGCTTAAAGACCAGTTTGTACGCCCCCCAGGTCTCAAGTGAAATGGTATAACTTTGTTTCAAACCAACAGAAAGCTGAACAGGATACTAGCAAGAATGTATCTTCTTGGAGTACCTACAGTTGCATAGCCAAAGCAGCCGGCATTGCCTCAACCCCACCAGCCTCATGTCAGATTTCACAAGACAATCTGAGAAGGTGGGAGAAGTCGGCCCACGAAGCTTCCATCATTTGCAACCAAGCTGCCGGTTTCAATAGGTGTTTGTACAAGGTGCAGGACAGCATGCATTCCCAACTGAAAGTAATTAAGTCAGAGCTAAGCAAAGGAAAATCTTCCAACAAGATCTTACATGCTGCTGATGAGTTACAGTTCTTAATGGACTTCAATTCAAGTATCACACAGTCCATGGCCAAGACTTTAGAACATTTAACTGACTTTGTGTTTGTTACGGTTGCTAACACCACACTTGCAAGAAGGGATTCATATCTGTCTTACCTTAAGATGGGAATAAAGCTTGACACCTTGGCTGCTTTACAAACAGGACCTCTTCATATCCCAACCTTGTTCCCGGATGCCGCCCTTAAACAGGCTGAGCGAGATATTGCTAACTTTGAAAGTAAGGGACAAGTCCCATCAGGAAAGAAAGGTCGTTTCCACCCCTATTAGTGCCCAGACAAGCGTGCAGATTACAGGAAACCGGGCCGCCCTGCCTGGAAAAATATTGGGAACTGGGGACAGCACAAGAAGAGCAAGGGAAAAATCTCTTATTATTCTTCACGACCAGCCAAGGGCCAGCAGTCCTATAAATGACAATTACTTTGTAAACAGTTTACAGGAAGGATTGCTGGCCGGGAGCCGGACACTCTCACGAGAACAGACAATGAACTCTGTAAAATGTCATGTTGTAAAAGTTGTACATTCTGCGCCCGGGCATTCCCAAAAGAGAGAATTAAGTCCCGGGTCAGCAGCTTGTTATGTTCAAAGAAATCACAGATTAAAATATGTGAAAAGTGTTTCTTGTGTCACTCAATTGTCTTGTGTCCAAACTGTAACAAATGTCAAAAATGCTACACAAAACCTGCCTGTAGGGGCCAGACTTCAAAACTTTTGGCAAACTTGGCTGGATCTGGGTGCCGGTCCGAAAGTAGTACAAATCCTGAGAGGGTTACACCCTCCCCTTTCGGGTCCAGCCAAAACTCACAAGGTCTCCCACAGTCATAAGCTGTTATGTCAATCCCCACAGGAACCTCTCCCAGCTGGAGGCATTACATCAGCTTATAGACAAAAGCGCAGTGGAACTGGTGCAAAATCAAAAATCTCTAGGGTTTTTCAACTGACTGTTTTTGGTCCCAAAACCCAACAACAAGTGGAGGCCTATACTAGATCTGAGCAAACTAAATCTCTACCTCAAGGTGGAGAAATTCAAAATGGAGACACCGGAAACCATCAGAACATCCCTCCAACAAGGGGAATGGGTCACCTTAATAGACTTCAAGGACTCCTACTTCCATATACCAATACAGGAACAATCCAATAAATATCAGAGATTTCATGTAGAGGGTCGGACATACCAGTTCAAAGCTCTGCCCTTTGGTCTGTCCACAGCACCCATGGAGTTCACTGTAGTAGCAAAGGAGGTGAAACTGATGGCTATACACAAGGGTATAAGAATTCACCAGTACCTAGATGACTGGTTGGTGAGAGCCAGATCCCACCAAATTTGTCTCTCAACATACCCAAACTCTAGTGAATCTGTGCCAAGATTTAGGTTCGCTGGTGAATGTAGAAAAATCAGAGCTGGAACCCAAACAGGTCTTCGACTTTGTAGGCTACCAGTTCGACCTCAGGTCTGGTCGGGTGCGACCAACACCGGACCGGTGGCAGAACCTTCAAGAAAAGATACAAGGACTGCTTTTACTACCAGCCTGTCCGGTCCGGCAGTTCATGTCCTTGATAGGTTTGCTACCGGCCACAGAAAAGCAAGTTTACCTAGGCCGACTGCATATGAGACCCATACAGTGGCATCTCAAAAACAATTGGAGGGTACCAGAATCACTAGAAAAGGTCATTCCAATTCCCAGGTCCCTGCACTCACATCTGCAATGGTGGCTGGAGGAGAGCAATGTGCTCCAAGGTCAACCATTACACCCAGTAAAACATGCTCTGCAAATATTTACAGACGCATCAAAAGAAGGATGGGGCGTTCACTTAAACAAACACACTGCAAGAGGGTCCTGGTCACTGCCAGAAAGCAAGCTGCATATAAACTATCTGGAACTAAAAGCAGTCTTCCTAGCTTTAAGAGTTCCAAGACATTTGCTCAAACAAGATAGTACTTGTAGCAACCGACACCACTACAGTAGTGTCATACATAAACAAGGAAGGAGGCATGCAGTTGGGTCCACTTTGTGCCCTACTGTGGAGAATCCTAACCTGGTGTACGAAGCAACAGGTGACTCTCAAAGCCCAACACATTCCAGGCTGGCTGAACGTGATAGCAGATAAGCTATCCAGGCTAGGCCAGACCATCCAAACAGAATGGTTTCTCCTTCCAGAGGTCTTTGACTCAATATGCAACAGGTGGCACCGGCCCAAAATAGACTTATTTGCCATGAGGTTCAACAACAAGTTGCCTCTGCTTGTGTCACCGGTACCGGATCCCCTGGCCACAGCAGTGGATGCACTCAGTTTGCCATGGTAGGATCTGGAACCATACACCTTCCCACCATCAACCATATTGGGCAAAGTGGTGGAGAAGTTGCAGGACTCCCCATGCAAGAGAATCATTCTTATTGCTCCGGGGTGGCCCAACATGCCTTGGTTTTGTGATCTAGTGGCCGTCTCCAGCCAAATCCCATTGAGCCTGCCCAATCTGCCCAACCTGTTAACACAGCCATTCAATCAGATCCCTCACAGAAATCTGACAAATCTTAATCTCCATGCATGGCTCCTAGAGCCTCAGCAATCGAGTAGCAGGGGTTGTCTGAGGCAGTGGCAGCAAGAATTGAGGCTCCTCAAAGGGGATCAACTAGATCAGTCTATGAGGCAAAGTGGACCATTTTTACAAAGTGGTGCCTCACTAATAAGGTGGACTTCAGGGCACCCCCTGTGAAGTCCGTAGCTGACTTCCTTATCTACCTTTTTCAGGACAGGAAGTTACATCCCAGCACCATTGATGGTTACAGGTCTGCCGTTGCTGATAAACTGGGCAATTCACTCTTTAATATCAGCAAAGATGAAAATCTCAAACGTCTCCTGGATAGTTTCCACAGAGACAGACCCAAAGTCCGGAGGGGAATCCCCTCCTGGAACCTATCCCTGGTCTTGCAACAGCTGACAAAGGCTCTTTTGAACCAAGAGGCATCCCTGAAGCATTTGACCTTCAAGACAGTTTTCCTCTTGGCCCTTGGGTAGGGCAAGCATAGAAGTGAGATTCATGCTTGGCAGAACAGAAATATCAGACACCAATCTGACTGGTCAAATGCGTCCCTGTACCCATCACCCAGCTTTCTTTCGAAGAATCAGCTGGCCAAAGAGGGTCCAGACAGTGTGGCCCCAGTGGTTAAACCAGCCCTGGCCCCAACTCTGGATAGGTCCCTCAAGTCTCTATTTGGACAGGACCTCAGCCCTCAGGCAGAATAAGGAGTTGGTCTTTGTCTCCTTCAAGAAAGGTTTCGACAAAGATATCTCAACTGCCACTATCTCCTCATGGATCAAACAGACTGTGATCCTGTGTTATGAACTCTCTGATCAAGAGGCCCACACTTTACATTGATTTAAAGCTCTTTGCTGCTTCTAAGGCTTTCCAATCAGGAGTCTCTTTGGAACAGATCTTATCTGCCTGTCACTGGAAGTCACATAATACCTTCACCCAATTTTACCTGAAGGATGTGGCCTGGGCTGACTCAGAACTCTACCACATGGGAACCGTAGTGGTTGCTCAGCAGATCCACAAATAACCCAGAAATAGAGGAGATCTTGTAGATATATAAATAGTTGTACATATGTAAATAGTTGTACATATATATAAAAAAAAAAGAAAAAAAACTGTGACTTGCTTCCTTCGGGAGGTTTATTTCTACTTCTTATGGGACTGAACTCATCCCTCTCTTCCCCTACCTCAGAGCAGGTCTATAAAAGGGGGGGGTAAAGTCGGTTTGGACCAATATCCGGTCTCTGATAACTGACTATGGCCTTAAGGGTTTCTTGACTTCAAGGTTGACCCAGGCCTGTAAGAAAAATTGGTTAGTTCTGTTTATGAGTTCATCTAAACAGTCCCTAGTAACTTACCCGCCAAACAAGCGGTAGTTATTCAGCAATTATCCATTGGATAGGATGTATTAACGCAATAAAATTGCAAATTTAATAAGTAAATTAAATTTTTATAAGTTAATACCCTATCCAATGGACACACAAGACCTTCCCAACCGGCCCCGCTATCAGCTTACTAGAGGTCTGATAGGTTTAGACAACGAAAAAGATGCTAGGACGTCACTCTGTCTAGACAGGAAGGAAGTACGATGCGCCACCTGGCAAGTGCACAGTGGGACCGGCCTGCTTGTGGGTCCATAACAGACACATATAAGGCGACATTTTCTGTCGTTTGGTGGGCCAGTCTGCGCCGACCGGATTAGCAATTGTCCATTGGATAGGGTATTAACTTATAAAAATTTAATTTACTTATTAAATTTGCAATTCTCACCAGTTTTATTTTACTTTTTGCACATTTAGCATGGCTGCATTGCTCAGCAAGTTTCGAATTGAATATTCAAGTATGACTGTGATTCCAAGTATTGGAAGAAGGCCAAGTGAAGAAAGGTAAGTAATTTTTTTCCAGACAATTCAGAAATAGGGACTTACACATAGAATTCTATCTCAATTCATGTCTAGTTCATAGGAATAATATTGTTTAATATAAGTTTAAAATGAGTTTTCATAGTACAATTGCTTATAGAATAATTCCACACCAATTGTCTTTCTTTATTCTGTTTAAATTGTCAATAATACGCATCACCAACAAATCATAGTCATCTTCATCAACCAATTTCACTTTGTTGATCTTGGTATTATCACACTGGCATGGCTATTTAGACTATTTACATTGTCTATCACGTCATTTACAAACTTTGCGTATTTCTTATCCTCTTATCCAAAAGGACAGTTCCAGCTTTTATCAGTGTGCATATTTATTGTGCAACGAAATGGGTTTTTGTTTAACACAGATGTCTGAGATTGTATATAATATAGACATCTGAAAGCCTTTCTCTGTGTGTGTGTGTATGTGGTTCTGTATGCATGTATGTGTTTGTTTCGTGAGCCTATACATGGGGGGATTCAATTTAATCAGTGAAATCTGACAGTTTTTAAGTCAGCTAACTTATCAGTCAGCTGACCTTATTGCATCACTCTGTCCGCATTAACAACTTCTCCGACGAAAGTACTATAAAATCTTGTCTGGGCTATATCTTGGAAACCGTAAGGTGTAGGAAGTTGATACTTGGTAGGGACTTTGGTTAGGGGGTGTACGTGTGCAATGTCATGGTGTGACCTTGATTTGACCTTTGACCATGCTGTATTGACCTTGACCTATAAAATCTTGTCCGGGCTATATCTCAGAAACCATAAGGTGTAGGCTGTTGATACTTTGTAGGGACATTAGTTAGGGGGTGTAGGTGTGCAACATCATGGTGTGACCTTGATTTGATCTTTGACCTTGCCATAGTGACCTTAACCTATAAAATATTGTCCGGGCTATATCTTGGAAACCATAAGGTGTAGGAAGTTGATGCTTGGTAGGGACATTAGTTAGGGCGTGTAGGTGTGCAATATCATGGTGTGACCTTGATTTGACCTTTGACTTTGCCGTAGTGACCTTGACCTATAAAATCTTGTCCAGGCTATATCTTGGCAAACAAAAGGTGTAGGAAGTTGATACTTGGTAGGGACATTGGTTAGGCAGTGTAGGTATGCAACGTCATGGCGTGACCTTGATTTGACCTTTGACCTTGCCGTAGTGACCTTTGACCTATAATGCCTTTTCCGGGCAATATTTCGGAAAGCATGAGGTGTAGGAATTTGATATTTGGTAGGGACATTGGTCGGGGGTTATAGGTGTGCAACATCATGGTGTGACCTGGATTTGACCTTTGATCTTGCATATCTGATGCTATTTTATTATCTTTACAGGGATATGTGATACTATTTTATCTCTCTTATATTTCTCATATATCTTTTTACTTGAATCTTGGTTGTTGCACCATTGGGTGTCTTTTGATGTAGATTAAGCACTATTAAAGTCATAGTAGAATTCATTAAGGGTTTTACTTTTCCAACTTCCCATTATAACAGATGGTATTGCATCAAGTGAGTCACAGGTTTTGCCCCAACTCCACATAGAAGCATATATTGCCACATCTGTATGTATGGGTAATATTCAAAACATTCAAACCATAATTCGATCATACATAATTGTGATATTTTTATTGACAGCTATTCTCCAGTTAAGAAATTTTACAGCTTCATAACTTTTAGTTAACTGAATTGTCTTGTTTTAATACTTAATCTTTACATGCAGTGCTCTGAAAGTATCCCAATCTGTGTACTGTTTCACTACTTCTGTATCTCATGGTGTTGAAAAATATTTCCCCAGGCTGTGGGGTACGGGCATCTCTGATGCTATTTTTATGTCGTCACTCTGCGGCGTGGGCGTCCGCATACGCGTCCGCGTGAACAACTTCTCCTCCAAAACTACAAGGCCTAGAGACGTGCTGTTTTTTTTTAAAAGATACCTTATCTATCGAGGATGAAAAATTGTTCAAGGCATGCAAATCTGTCTGTTCGTCTGTTTGCTAGAGACATTACAAGGGGGGTACCCCCACCAAAAGTGTGAAAATTTCAACACTTAATCACAATTTTCTCAGTGACTATTTCAGGGATTTCTCTCATATCTTGCATATATGTACTAGGCTAGAGGTAGATTCTCTTGTGTGAGTATGAGACCTGGATCTGTCTTACTTTTTTTTAAATAAATTTTTTTAATAATTTTTAATGCATTAAAATTCATGAAATCATGCACAAAATCATTTATAACTTGAAAACTGTTGCATCTAGAGCATTTTGTTAAAATATGTGATTCAGCTACTTTTTTCATAGCTACAATATGGTGAGTAAGTTGGGTGCCTGTCTCAATAGCTGAGTGAGTAATAGCTACTTTTGGGCTTTTCAGTAACTTCCATCATGAGTAGAATCACTTGTAACTTAAAAACTATTGCATTTAGAGAATTTCGTATAAATATGTTATTCAGCTACTTTTGGGTCAGCTATAACATAGTAAAATTTTAGACCTGTAGCTCATGGCATAGCTGAGTAATAGCTACTTTTAGGTTATCACTGTTGAGTAAATCGCTTATAACTTCAAAACTATTGCATTTAGAGAATTTCGTATAAATATGTTATTCAGCTACTTTTGGGTCAGCTATAACATAGTAAAATTTCAGACCTGTAGCTCATGGCATAGCTGAGTAATAGCTACTTTTAGGTTATCACTGTTGAGTAAATCGCTTATAACTTGGAAACTATTGCATTTAGAGTATTTTGTTTCATATGTTATTCACCTATTTTGGGATCAGCTATAATATAGTGAAGTTTCAGATCTGTGGCTCATTGCATAGCTGAGTAATAGCTACTTTGAAGTTCTCACTATTGAGTAAATCAGTTGTAATTGGAAAACTATTGCATTTAGAGAATTTCGTATAAATATGTTATTCAGCTACTTTTGGGTCAGCTATAACATAGTAAAATTTCAGACCTGTAGCTCATGGCATAGCTGAGTAATAGCTACTTTTAGGTCATCACTATTGAGTAAATCAGTTGTAACTTGAAAAGTGTTGCATTTACAGTATTTTGCTTAGATATGTTGTTCACCTACTTTTGGGTCAGCTATAACATAGTAAAATTTCAGACCTGTAGCTCATTGCATAGCTGAGTAATAACTACTTTGAGGTTCTCACTATTGAGTAAATCAGTTGTAATTGCAAAACTATTGCATTTAGAGAATTTAGTATAAATATGTTATTCAGCTACTTTTGGGTCAGCTATAACATAGTAAAATTTCAGACCTGTAGCTCATTGCATAGCTGAGTAATAACTACTTTGAGGTTCTTACTATTGAGTAAATCAGTTGTAATTGCAAAACTATTGCATTTAGAGAATTTCGTATAAATATGTTATTCAGCTACTTTTGGGCCAGCTATAACATAGTAAAATTTCAGACCTGTAGCTCATGGCATAGCTGAGTAATAGCTACTTTTAGGTTATCACTGTTGAGTAAATCACTTATAACTTGAAAACTATTGCATTTAGAGTATTTTGTTTCAATATGTTATTCACCTATTTGGGGGTCAACTATAACATGGCGAAGTTTCAGACCTGTGGCTCATTTCATAGCTGAGTAATAGCTACTTTGAAGTTCTCACTGTTGAGTAAATCAGTTATAATTGGAAAACTATTGCATTTACAGAAATTTGTGCAAATATGTTATTCAGCTACTTTTGGGTCAGCTATAACATAGTGAAATTATAGACCTATAGCTCATGGCACAACTGAGCAATAGCTATTCTCAGGTACTGACTGTTGAGTAAATCAGCTATAACTTGAAAAATATTGCATTTGGAGTATTTTGTTAAAATATATTGTTCACCTACTTTTGGGTCAGCTATAACATAGTGAAATTACAGACCTATAGCTCATGGCATAGCGGAGCAATAGCTATTTTCAGGTTCTCACTATTGAGTAAATCAGTTGTAGCTTGAAAACTATTGCATTTACAGTAGTTTGCTTGAATATGTTGTTCACCTACTTTTGGGTTAGCTATAACATAGTAAAATTTCAGACATGTAGCTCATTGCATAGCTGAGTAATAGTTCCTTTGAGGTTCTCACTGTTGAGTAAATCAGTTGTAACTTGAAAACTATTACATTTAGAGTAATTTGTTAAATATGTTATTCACAGAATTTTTGGTCAGCTATAACATAGTGAAATTGCAGACCTCTATGTCATGGCATAGCTGAGCAATAGCTACTTTCAGGTTCTCACTGTTGAGTAAATCATTGTATCCACTGGATAGCCGCAGTGTGTAGAGAGATTTCACCATTACTGCTCTGATGAAAAAAAATATTATAGCTAGCTTTCTTAAGTTTGCAGTATATATTAATAACCATAAAATGTTGTCTGGGAATATTTTTGGCCTCATTCTGAGAAACAAGATGGCCGCCACAGGTGTTTTTTGTCAGTCATGAAAAGTGCTTATATCCCTTATTATTGATCCTAGAGGTTTGGGATGATAAACCAACCTGTAGGAAATCATGGGGTGGGAATCTTTTGGTGTGGTCAGATTTGACCTTCAATGACCCCTCCTTCAAGGTCAAACAAGGATAGCCAAACTTAAAAGTGCTTATAACTCGCTTATTATTGGTCCCATAGGTTTGGGATGGTAAACAGACAGGAAATCATGGGCTGTGAATCTGTTGATATGGTCCGATTTGACCTTGGAACCCTCCTTCAAGGTCAAATGAGGATAGCGAAAATTGAAAGTGCCTACAACTCGCTTATTATTGGTGACAGAGATTTGGGATGGTAAACCATCCCATAGGAAATCATTGGCTCGGAATCTTTTGGTATGGTCAGATTTGACCTTTGGACCCCTCCTTCAAGGTCAAATGAGGACAGCCAAGCTTAAAAGTGCTTATAACTCATTTATAATTGGTCCTAGAGGTTTGGAATGGTAAACCATAGGAAATCATGGGCTGGGAATGTATTTGTGTGGTTAGATTTGACCTTGGACCCCTTCTTCAAGGTCGAACGAGGATATTGCATTTGTAGTATTTCTTTAAATATGTTTTAACCTATTTTTTACACTTAAACAATTACCTTGTTATTTTCCTTCATAATACCATTTACAGGGCACAACTTTTTTATCCTTTTCTTCTGTCAGCTTCGGAATTTCTTTCGAACTTGCTGTTCAGTTACCATTTACTGTATTTCTGTACAGCCCTTTTCCTGATAATTATTCTGTCCTCTAATCACCTTCACAAATCAAAAACACTCAGTCAGCTGACACAGTGCCCGTTCACGGGCACTCTCCTCTTGTTTCATGTTGTTGCAGTTCTCGAGAATTCAATAAACTGATTGAAAAATGGATGTTGAACGAGTCAAAAGGTGAAACAAGTGAAACTCACCCTTGGAAGATATCAAAACATGAATTATCTACACAGAAAGACAAGGTAGGAGTAACTTTTTGTGTCACCTACACCTATTCTGAATGGCACATAAAGATAGGATTGTCCTCTATCATCAGCATCATTACATTTGGTTTCAGGACAGTATCTCAAAGAGGGTTTGATGGTTTTAATGCTGATTTTGTATATTGATGATGTAACTGCTTATAGAGATATGCCATGTCTTATATGGTGGTTGCATATTCTTGACTTTATTCATGACTCTTGCTGACTTTGAAGTCAGGACCATTTTATGTCAGCTGAATTTTCACTATGCATTGTCTGTGTATGTGTCTACGTCTACATGAACAACTTCTCCTCCAAGACTACAAGGCCCAGAGACATGCAGTTTCTTTTAAAAGATACTTTATCTATCGAGGATGAAAATTATTTAAGGCATGCAGATCTGTTCGTTCTTCTGATCCCCAGAGCCATTACAAGTGAATTACCCCCGACCCAAAGTGTGAAAATTTCAACACTTTATCACAATTTTCTCATTGATTATTGCAGGGATTTCTCTCTTTATCTTGTATATATGTACTAGGCCACAAGTAGATTCCCTTGTGTGAGTATCAGGGCCAGTATTCACTAAACTTCCTTTATTTCAAGGAACCCTTAAAAAATTTCTTGCTCCTTCCTTTGTTTTTGTATTCATTAAACTTCCTCCAAACAAAGGAGTCTAACTTTCTTTCCTTGAATTTCAAGGAAACCTTAAAAATCTAGGAAATCCTTAACTTTCAAGGGAATCTTGAATTTTGATATTCACTAACCATCCTTTACTGAGAAATCCTTGTTTTTTCCCTTAATTTTCTAGGTTAGTGTGTGACTACCTTTATGATAAAGGGGAGTTTTGGTGGTGTGACTTTTAAAGTTAAAACTGAGGTAATTGGTGAAGTGTTATGATATTTTACACCTTTTTTGTCTATACTGTCTATAGTATATCATTCATATCACTTTACGTCTTTCTTTTAAATTTATGGGACATTTAATTGATATATCATCAAACCCAATGATTATGTATTTGATGTGTATGTCACAATATGTGTACAAAAATCTTTAAAAGTTAGCTATTCATTTCTCAAAATATATAATATCACCTTAAACGGCAATAGAAAACATATCATAACACTGATCTTGCCCTGAATAATTAATATGGAAAGAAGAAAATACAAAAGTAAGGGAAAGATAAAGGAGCCTTTATGAACAAATGTTTTTAACCAATCAGATGACTGAATGCACTCCTTTAATAAAGGATTCTTTATTTAAGGTCTCCTTTGGTAAGGAATGCACAAAGGAGGTTTAGTGAATAGCATTTTAGTCTCCTTACCAAAGGAGATTTTTTACCTTCCTTTAATAAAGGGACCTTAAAATTGAAGGAGGTTTAGCGAATAAGGCCGCTGGCCTGGAACTTTCTTAATTATTTTTTTATGAATTTTTGAAATAATTTTTCTATGAACTTTAAGCCCTATAAGACTACATGGATCATTCATATAAAATGTCATCTGGGAGTATATTAGTATGTTCTTTTTACATGTGCCAAACATCAAGACTTTAACTTGATCTTTAACCTGTGTATGAGGCCCATAAACACCCTACCTGGAGGCCTTTTTTCTGCATTTTTTTAATATATATTTTGCCTTGTAATTAAGCATCCCTTGATGAGGGTGCTTATTTGTTTTCTTGTCAAGTTTCCTCACTGCCACCACAGCTGCCACGGCATTATCATCTCCCTTGCATATCTCCCTTATTAGTGTGCTGATTCTATCCATATTTGGCAGTTATATACCTTAGGCTTGGGAAAATTTTTCCTCATGCTTATTTTTGACCTTTGACCCTTATCAAGGTCACATGATCAAAAATAGGTTTTTCTTGTGTTAATACATGCTACCCAATGGACAATTGCTAATCTAGTCGGCGCAGACCGGCCCGCCAAACAACAGAAAAATCATCCTTTATAAACACCAGCAAGCTGATCCATAACTGTGCATTTGCCAGGTGGCACATCGTACTTCCTTCCTGTATAGACATATGTGATGTCATAGCATCTTTTTCATTTGGCACGAAACTGTGCAGACGGACTTGTAAAAGTTAAAAGAAATCTTGTGGATTACTGCAAGTGTTGAAGTCTATTTTATTTCTACGGTTTATTATCAGTGTCAGGATACATCATGGCTTCACCAGGACAAAACACAAGGGTCGTGGCCATCTTATGGTAGCTTTTGACACTCACAATTTTTGTGCACGATGGTGTGATAAAGGTAAGGAAAGTGACCAATGTATCAGTAAATGAAGAGTGTGCCTTCAGTAATGTTTTGACAAACGAACAACTTTCCCAATTAGCTACTCCCAGTTTCAAAATAAAGAAGGAAAAGTGAGATTTGAAGGACAAATCTATCAAGTCTGGCACTTCCATCAACACTAGTTCCTCTCATAGACCTGGCCCTGGTGTCGGTAGTGGGAGTTGTGGATGGCCAGGGGATGCTACAGTTTTCTGGTTCAAGTGTTTCCAAGGACAAGAAGAAGAGGCTCACTTCCCCTGATCATGGAAACAACTCTGGCACTAGTACACTGACCAAGTTGTCCTCAGACAAACCTGACAAATGCTCTAGTTCTAGTTGTAGTAGGTCAGCCAAGTCTTCTGCAGAGACTAAATGGCTACAGCAAACTCGGATGACAACCCTTTGCTGGTCCTAAGCTTCAACCAAGCGGAAAAGTGTCAGTTTGTACGCCTACTGATGAGTGGCTTTATAAAAAGCAAGCAAGCTGAATGTGACACTTGTGGAGGGCTATCCTTCATTAGACCAGCCAAATCACAAAGGCGATGGTATGGATTACATACCAGCCAGGAGAAGACTTCTAGCTCTGGCCCTGTCTCTTCTTGGAATACTGACACTTCTAGCCTTAACAGCATCTACAGCAGGATCGCCAGGGCTGCCGGTAATGCCTCAACTCGCCCAGCATCTCTACAGATCTCTCAGGAGAACCTCAGAAGATGGGAGAAATCTGCACACGAGTCCAGTGAGATCTGCAACCAGGCTGCTGGATTCAACCGTTGCCTTTACAGCAGGATAACGTGCAGAAACAACTGAAGACAATACAGGCAGAGCAGTGTTAGGGGAAGTCTGCTGGAAGAGTCGCTGCAGCAGCTGATGAACTTCAGTATCTCATGGATTTCAACAGAAGCATTGGCCAGGCCATGGCAAAAGCTATGGAGCACCTCCGTGACTTCTTTTTTGTGTCTTTGGCAAACCTTACATTGGCTAGACATCTCTTACATCCGAAAACTGGCATCAAGCCCAACACCCTTGCTGGCTTAAGAACTGCTCCACAGTACACCGGATGGCCACGTTGTTCCCAAACAGTCAGAAGTGGACTCTAAACGAGCCTTTGACTTCGTAGGTTACCAGTTCGACCTAAAAGAGGGCAAGGTCAGACCCACTCTGGAACATTGGCAGACCTTAACTGCAAAAAGATCTGAAGGCCGGACCGACCATTCAGGTCTGGCAGGTGATGTCCCTCATAGATCTATTGACAGCCACAGAAAAGCAAGTCCACCTAGGTCACCTCCATTTGAGGCCCATATAGTGGCACCTTACCTGGTGCCCCAGAAAACAGGTGACTCTCAAAGCCTGACACATTCCAGGCCAGCTGAATGTGGTAGCAGACAAGCTATCCAGGCTAGGCCAGACCATCCAAACAGAGTGGTGTCTCCTTCCAGAGGTCCTCCAATAAATATGCACCGGTTGCATCAACCTCAGATAGACGTATTTGCTACAAGGTTCAACAACGAACTGACCCAGTTTGTGTCGCCAGTTCCAGACCCCCTGGCCTGGGCAGTCAGTGTACTCAGCCTACCATGGGAGGATCTGGACCCATATGACTTTCCACCAGTAGGCATCCTGGACAAAGTGGTGGTGAATCTGCAGAACTATGTATCCACACGAATCATTCTGATTGCTCCAGGGTGGCCCAACATGCACTTGTTTTGGAATCTAGTGGCCATGTCAAGCCAGATTCCCTTGTGCCTGCCCAACCTGCTCACATAGCCGTTCAATCAGACCCCTCACAGGAATCTATCAAACTTAAATCTACATGTTTGGCTCCTAGAGCCTCAGCAATCAAGGACCAGGGCTTCTCTGAGGCGGTGGTAGCACAAATTGAGGTTCCTCAAAGAAGATCAACCAGATAAGTCTATGAGGCAAAGTGAACCATTTTACAAGATGGTGCCTAAATAACCAGGTGGACTTCAGGGCACAACCTATAAAGTCCATTGATGACTTCCTCCTGTTTTTGTTCCAGGACAGGAAGTTGCAGCCAAATACCATTGATGGTTATAGGTCAGCCATTGCAGACATACTGGGAAACTCACCCATTAATGTCAGCAGAGATAAGAATCTCACTCGTCTCTTGGATAGTTTTCACAGAGACAGATCCAAGGGTCAGAGGGGCATTCCAGCCTAGAACCTTTCCCTGGTGCTGCACCAGCTCAAAAAGGCTCCCTTTGAAGCCATAAGAAAGGCATCCTTGAAGTATTTGACCTGCAAGACTGTCTTTCTCTTAGCCTTGGGTTTGGGCAAACACAGAAGTGAGATTCATGCTTGGCAGAACAAGAACATTAGATATGAGGCTGACTGGTCAAAGGTGTCCTTGTACCCCTCACCCACCTTTCTTTCAAAGAACCAGCTGGCCAAAGAGGGTTCAGACAGTGTGGCCCTAGTGGTTATTCCAGCCCTGGTCCCAACTCTGAATAAGTTACTCAAGTCTGACAGGTCCCTATGTCCGGTCAGAGCACTGCGTTACTACTTGGACAGGACCTCAGACAGAACAAGGCGTTGGTTTTTGTCTCCTTCAAGAAAGGCTTCGACAAAGATATCTCTGCCACAATCTCCTCATGGATCAAGCAGGCGGAGATCCTATGCTACAAGCTCTTTGATCAGGAGGTCCTCACCTTACATCAGGTTAAAGCCCATGGTGTGAAGACCTTTGCTGCTTCGTAGGCCTTCCAGTGGGGAGTCTCCTTAGAAAAAAATTAATGAGCCGACCATTGGAAGTAGCACAACATCTCACACAGTTCTATTTGAAGGATGTGGCTTGGGCTGATTCAGAGCTTTTTCAACTGGGCCCAGGAGTGGCTTCTCAGCAGATACTCCAGTAGCCCTTATGACCGAGGAGATTTGTAGATATGTACATATGTATATTGAATATATTGCATATAGACCAAAAATATGTGACGTGCTTGCTTCGGGAGGTTTAATTTCCTGTGACTGAACTCATACCTCTCATCCCCTACCTCAGAGCAGGTAGGGGATACAGGAAGGAAGTACTATGTGCCACCTGGCAAATGCACAGTTATGGACCGGCTTGCTGGTATTTATACAGGACGACTTTTCTTGTCATTTGGTGGGCTAGTCTGTGATACTAGGACCAACACAAAGACCTGGCCCTGGTATCCTGTATCCATTCTCTCTTGAAAAAAAGACCATAGAAGTATTACAGTCGCCTGTTTCTAGTCCCAAAGCCACAAGAGAAATGGATACCATAGACTTAAGTAAGCTAAATCAATTCCTTAGACTAGAAAAGTTCGAAATTGGAAACCCCAGATTCAAACTCATGGCCCTGTCAAGAGAGATATGGATGCACCAATACTTGGATGATTTGTTGATCAGGGTTCAGTCCCAAGAGGAAGCATCACACAATACAAAGGTTATGGTGAATCCCTGGGTTGGATAATATTCTCTTTTGTGGGATATGAATACCATCTAAACTCAGCCCTTGTAAAGCCCACTTAGGAGAGGTGGCAAAAACTACAGGCATTAATTCTCAGGATAAATACCCAGTCTGCACTGACTGCAAGACATTTGATGTTGCTCATTGGGTTGCTAGCATCAACCGAAAAAATGGTCCCAGAAGGTCACCTTCACATGAGACCCTTTCAGTGGCACCTCAAGGAGAACTGGAAATTTCTTCAGTTACTGGACAAGCTCCTTCCCTGGACATACACCAGAATTGCTCACTTGGACTGGTGGCAGAGCCCACAAAATATTTTCAAAAGCACAGATCTCCACCCCCAAGAACATAACATTCAACTGTTTACAAACGCCTCAAATATAGATTGGGGCACTCACTTAGAACAAGACTCTATCAAAGGACTGTGATCAGATCTAGAAAATCATTACACATTTACGTTTTAGAACTAAAAGCAGAGTTCTTGGCCCTAAAACACTTCAAGTCTCAATGTCAAAACCAAACAGTACTCTTTAATACAGACAACTTGACAGTAGTAGCCTATATCAACAAACAGGGAAGGAGTCACTTAGTGGAAATGTGTGCCCTGCTGTGGAGAATCATGAGCTGGTGTCACCGATTCAAAATATCACTCCATGCCAGATATATCCCAGGGTGTCTAAATTCCCTGGCCAGATCGACTCAAATTCAATCAACAGACTGGTCACTGCACCCTCAAGTGTTCAAAAGAATCTGTCAAAAGTGGTTCACTCCTCAGGTGGACCTGTTTGCCACATATCTAAACTACAAATTGCCACTGTATGTCTTCCCAGTACCAGATCAACAGGCATGGAACATAGCTGCTCTAAATATAAGCTGGTTAGGCCTTGTAGCATATGCATATCCTCCAACAGTTCTGCTGCTCAAAGTGGTACAAAAATTCTTTCAGTGCAACTGCCTCTTCAATCTGGCAGACATGCCCTGCTTCTGGGATCTGGTATAATGATCAATGGAAATTCTAGTCCAGTTACCTGTGTCTCCAATTCTACTCAAACTGTTAAGCAACAGGTGTTTCACAACAACCCATGGTATCTCGACCATCATACTTGGCGTCTAGGAGTGAGCAACTCCAAGAACAAGACTTCTCTAGTGAAGTGACAGAGAGAATTGCTCCCCATCAAAGGCCATCAACAAGAGCTATTTACCAATTAAAGTGGGCCTTTTTTAAAAAAATGATGCAGAGAATATTAGATGGATTTCTTCAAACCTTCTATAAAGCAAGTTTCAGACTTTTTATGCACTTCTTTCAAAACTTAAATAGACACCCCGCAACTGTTGATGGCTATAGAACTGCTATATGGGACTCCTTGGGCCGTGCTGGTCTCCAGATGGTTAAATATTCTGACTTGAACAGACTTATCTCAAGCTTTCATAGACAGACCTAAATCAGTTAGAAATATTCCCAAGTGGAACTTATCTGTTGCAATGAATGCACTTACAAAGAAGCCCTTTGAATCTCTGAAAGACTCTGACATTAGAATTTTGACACTTAAAACAGTCTTCTTCTCACCCCTGGCTTCAGGCAAGCGCCTTGCAAACAAGATGTCGAACCTTGGTCAATGGGAAAAGGTAGCCTTGTTCCCTTCATCTGATTTCATTGCAAAGAATCAGTTAGCCCAAGAAGGAGCACAAAGTGTGTCACCAGTGATTATTCCTGCTTTAACAACAATTATTATAGTTGATAGACAGTTCAAACAAGACGGATCACTATGCCCGGTATGTGCTGTGAGGTATTATTTGGATAGAATTAAAGATCTTGGAGGGGGCAGGTCCCTCCTATTTCCTTCAAGAAAGGTCAAAACAACAGACATTAGACCAGCTACTCTGTCTTCATGGCTTAAACAGACAATTTTAATTTGTTATAAATAAGCAGACCATCAAACCCAAGACTTGGTCCAGATTAAAGCTCACGATATCAGGGCCTCTACAGCCTCCAAAGCCTTTTATGGTGGCATTTCTGTAGACCAGATTATGCAGGCATGTCACTGGAAAGCACACAACAGATTTACAAACTTTTACCTAAAAGATTTGACATGGTTGGATAATGATAACTTATACCTGGGTCCAGTTGTTGCAGCCCATCAAGCTAGAGACCTTTCCCCTCAGCATAACCATCTTCAGGAAAAAAAGGTGGGGGGAACTCAGTCTCTATAACTAAGTCTTCCAAAGCCTAACGGACCCAGTCATATCAGTGATAATCAGGTACTGCACACCAACATAGGATATCTGGTAAGGTTGTTGTCTCATATTGTCATTTAAACTCTTTTTTCAAGAGTTGACCAGCTCAGGCAGAGCCACCGGAGATAAACATTGAGTCCCAGATGGTAACTTTTTTTATGTTTTTGGCTTTTATCCCCTTTATTACTGCTTTTAGAGCTTTTGAATGTATTGGGAGGTAGTAGGAAACAGTATACATATGGGACATAAAATCACAGATTTTGTGTTTGGGCTCCTATTTCCTTTGATATTGCTATTACAGGTTTTGAATGTGTTGGGAGGTAATTATAAGCTGTATACAGGGAGTCTATGTGGCTTGTCAGATTTATCTTCTGGTCCCCCTTTTGTGAAATTTGGTCCATAAAACGCAGATTTTGTGTTTTTGACTTTTATATCTTTTATTTTTGCCTTTGCAGCTTTTGAATATATTGGGAGGTGATAGGAAAGGAAGGGAGTCAAGCATGCTTGTCATATTTACCCTTTGCCCTCCCTTGTGGGTCCAACTGGGGTCATAAAGTCAAATGCTGTGTTTTTTGGTTATGTCTCATTTACCGGTATTTCTGCTTTATGCAATATTTACCTCACTTTCTTTTTGTGTGCAAATAGTATATTTGTATCCAGCGGATACTATGGATTACGCATAAGTACGCTGCTGCAGTGTGTAGAGATTTTCTCGTTACCCCTCTAGAGGCCAGGGTATTATAGGTAGACTTTTCAAATTTTCAGGTTATATTCATAACCATAAAATCTTGCCTGGGAATATTTTTGGCCTCATTTTGAAAAACAAGATGGCCGCCACAGGCATTTTTCGACTTTCAGCAAGGAGTTTTGTTGGCCCTCTAGAACAAAGGGAATTATAGGTAGAGATCTCAAATTTGCAGGATATGTTCATTATTACAAAAATTTGACTGAAAATATTTTTGGCCTCATTCTGAAAACAAGATGGCTGCCATGGGCGTTTCTTTTCAGTCATGAAAAGTGCTTATATCTCCCTTATTATTGGTTCTAGAGGTTTGGAATGTCAAACCAACCTATAGCAAATCATGGGCTGCGAATCTTCTGGTCTGGACGGATTTGACCTTGGGCTGCCCCTTCAAGGTCAAATGAGGAAAACTTAAAAGTCCTTATAACTCGCTTATTATTGGTCCTAGAGGTTTGGGATGGTAAACCAACCTATGAGAAATCATGGACCGGGAATCTTTTGGTGTGGTCAGATTTGACCTTGGGCCTCTCGTTCAAGGTCAAACGAGTATAGCCAAACTTAAAAGTGCTTATAACTCGCTTATTATTGGTCCTAGAGGTTTGAGATTGTAAACCAACCTATAAGAAATCATGGGCTGGGAATCTTCTGGTGTGGTCGGATTTGACCTTGGACTGCCCCTTCAAGGTCAAATGAGGATAGTCAAACTTAAAAGTGCTTCTAACTCACTTATTATTGGTCCTAGAGGTTTTTGATGGTAAACCAACATATAGGAAATCATGGGTTGGGAATCTCGTGGTGTGGTCGGATTTGACCTTGGATCCCTCCATCAAGGTCAAATGAGGATAGCCAAACTTAAAACTGCTTTTAACTCTCTTATTATTGGTCCTAGAGGTTTGGGATGGTAAACCAACATATAGGAAATCATGGGTTGGGAATCTCGTGGTGTGGGCAGATTTGACCTTGGGTCTCTCGTTCAAGGTCAAATGAGGATAGCCAAACTTAAAAGTGCTTATAACTCGCTGATTATGGGTCCTAGAGGTTTGCAATGTGAAACCAACTTATGGGAAATCATGGGCTGGAAATCTTCTGATGTAGTCAGATTTGACCTTGGGCCTCTCCTTCAAGGTCAAACGAGGATAGCCAAACTTAAAAGTGCTTATAACTCGCTTATTATTGGTCCTAGAGGTTTGCAATGTGAAACCAACTTATAGGAAGTCATGGGCTGCAAATCTTTTGATGTTGTCAGATTTGACCTTGGGCCCCTGCTTCAAGGTCAAATGAGGGTAGCCAAACTTAAATGTGCTTTCAATTTGCTTATTATTGAAAAATGCTGTTTGTCTTCTAAACTATGTTAGTTGGCCTTTTCCGGTGGATACATCTTGCATCTGGCCACAGATGCGTCCTTGGTCTAGTTTACAAATGGATATGATGTTTTTTCCCTAACTAGCTTTAAGCCCAAATTTTATCAAGTCTTTCTCAAACATGTACACATGGATTTTCTCTTCATAAAACACTCATATATGTTGTCAGGAAGTAACTTATGTAAAATCCAGTATGTGTATATGTAATCATTCATGATGTCAGGTAAAAACTTTTTATATATGTTTTCAATTCTTTCCAAAGGAACCTTACCCTTCAGCAAGGCTGTTATTCCCTCTGGTGATAAATACCATGGGGAAGAATTACATCAAAAACACATCATTTTGCAATATCTGTTCCACACTGTGTAATATTTAACAATAACTTTAGCAATGTACTTCTGTGATTATTACTTCTGTATGAGAAAATTTTCAACAACATACCTTTTCTCTTTTTTCCCCTTCTTTTAAACTTTAAAATTTTTTGTTTTTAAGCCTATTGGAACGTTCCATTTTTGTTTTCAAAAACCTTTTTCTAGTTTGTACTATTGTGTAGTCTGGAGCAAAATCTTCTTGGTGGTGTAACTTTCTCGTCTGTCATCAAAATCTGATATGTGAACTCTAAATATGTGACTGATTCAGTCACTGATTGCTTGTGGACTAATTGGTTATCAACAAATTATCTGATTTATTAAATTTGATTTCTATTACCAGATCAATAGGCACATTCGCCTGAGGGAACTTCTGCAAGAACACTCAGGAGATGCTACCCTTGTTGTGGTGACTCTTCCAATGCCCAAGAGAGGAGTATGTTCTACCAGTCTCTACATGGCCTGGCTTGATACAATAAGCAGAGACATGCCACCAGTTTTGTTTTTGAGGGGAAATCAAGACAGTGTTCTGACCTATTATTCATAGACTTGTTGTTTGACACTGGATTATTTATGTATCTGTCTACAGAAACATGTTAATACTTTGTAAATTAATTTTGTATTATGCACCATAAAACTTGGGGTAGTTGGTGTGTGTGTGGAGGGAGAGAACATATGATTCTGGAGACTTGGTAATTAAGCCACCCTGTAAAGGGCACTTGTTTGTTTTGGGATCAAGTTTCCCGGCCACATGGGAAAGGTTTCCACATGCTTAAATTTGACATCAAAAAGTAGTTTTTTCAGGTACACCCACTCATCATCACTGCTCAGCTAAAAATTATTTACTGCAGTAGGTTGTGACTTTTAATCTACATTAATACTTTAATTCATCTGAACCCTCCCTGTTAAATCATTATCTATTGCATTCAGAGCCTTGAAATGTGTTGGGAGGTAATAGGAAACCATATGCAGGGAGTCTAGAAAGCTGGTGAGATTTGTCCCTAGCCCCCGTAATGGTCAAACTGAGGTCATTGTTTCTTATTGCTTTTGAATGTGTTAGGAGAAAATAGGAAACCATATGCAGGGAGTATAGAAGCAGGTCTGATTTGTCCCCACATTAATATCTATACACAGTTCATTTCACACCAATTGGACCATAGTTAAGTAGCAGGTATGTTTTTCATTATCCCTGTATATTATCTCCCGCCGGCCCACCAGGCGGGAGATTATAAAACGTATTAGTGTGTGTGTCACGTTTTTAAAAGGGGCTGTACATCACACTGGTTGTTTCTCCTTGGCCTTTTCAATGTTTTATGACCTTATTGCTTATGTCTTTTCTTTTGATGCTGTTTTTTCAGACCTAGGTCCATAGCTAAGTGAGTAATAGCAATGGTGGCTACTTCGAGTAAAGTGCTCATAACTCCAAAACAACTGCATTTAGAGCATTTCTGTAAAATACGTTGTTCAGCTACTTTCTCCATGCCTACAAGATGGTACCATTTATAGGGGTCTATGTTAATAGCTAAGTGAGTAATAGCTATTTTCTGTTTTTAACTATGAGCAAAATGAGTAAGTTGGTCAATATTACAATATTGGTCTCAAATATGTTGTTGAACAACTCCTTCATGTACTATATCATGGTGAGGTTTCCAAGGTGTAGCACCATAGCTAGCTGGGTAATAGCTACACTAACTTTAACATTTGACCATTGAGCAAGACACTTATAAGTCAAAAACTATTGAATATAGAGGATTTTTGTCAAATATGTTGTTCACCTACTTTTTGATGTACTGTGTCGTGGTGAATTTTCAGAGCAGTAAGTCCATAGCTAACTGAGAAATAGCTACTTTGAAATTTCTTAATTTCAACATTGAGTAAATCACTTATAACTCCAAAACTATTGAATTTAGGGAATTATTGTCAAATATGTTAATCAGTTACTCTTTAATGTTCTGTGTCGTGGCTAAGTTTCAGAGCTGTATCTCCATAGCTAACTGAGTAATGGCTACTGTGAATTTCAACAATGAGTAAATCACTTATAATTCCAAAACTATTGAATTTAGAGAATTATTGTGAAATATGTTGTTCACTTACTTTTTGATGTACTGTGTCATGGGAAATTTTCACAGCTGTATCTCCATAGCTACCTGAGTAATAGCTACTTTGAGGGTTTTCCGTTGAGTAAATCACTTAGAACAGCAAAACTGTTGAATTTAAAGGATTTTTGTCAAATATGTTGTTCACCTACTTTTTGATGTACTGTGTAATGGCAAATTTTGAGAGATGTAAGTCCATAACTAACTGAGTAATAGCTACTTTGATGGTTCTCCATTGAGTAAATCACATATAACTGCAAAACTATTAAATTTAGAGGATTTTTGTCAAATATGTTGTTCACGTACTTTTTAATGTTCTGTGTCATGGCAAAGTTTCAGAGCTGTAGGTTCATAGCTAACTGACTAATAGCTACTTTCATGGTTTTTCATTGAGTAAATCACTTATCAAAGCAAAACTGTTGAATTTAGAGGATTTTTGTCAAATATGTTGTTCACCTACTTTTTGATGTACTGTGTAATGCCAAATTTTGAGACCTGTAGGTCCATAGCTAACTGAGTAATAGCTACTTTGATGGTTCTCCATTGAGTAAATCATTTATAACTGCAAAACTATTAAATTTAGAGGATTGTCAAATATGTTGTTCACCTACTTTTTAATGTTTAATGTATCGTGGCAAAGTTTCAGAGCTGTAAGTCCATAGCTAACTGAGTAATAGCTGCTTTGATTGTTTTACTTTGAGTAAATCACTTTTAACAGCAAAACTTTTTGTGTGGGAGATTATAAAACGCAGATATTTAACACATATATATGCCCTCTATAAGCATGCAGACATTTGACCTTGAAGCTCTTTGTTCAAGGTCATCCACAGACTGCCAAAGTACCCTACTTAGCTGATTTTGGCCAAACTTAAAAGTGCCTATATCTCGCTTATTATTGGTCCTAGATGTTTGGGATGTGAAACCAACCTATAGGAAATCATGTTCTGATAATCTTTAGATCTGGAAAGATTTGACCTTGAGCCCCTTGTTCAAGGTCAAATGATGATGGCCAAACTTAAAAGCCCCTATATCTTGCTTATTATTGGTCCTAGAGGTTTGGAATGTGTAACCAACCTATAGGAATTCATGTGCTGGGAATCTTTTGCTGTGGTCAGATTTGACCTTGGACCCCTCGTTCAAGGTCAAACTGCTGTGGCCAAACTTAGTGCCCATATCTCACTTATTATTGGCCCTAGAGGTTTGGGATGTGAAAACAACCTATGGGAAAGCATGTGCTGGGAATCTTTTGATGTGGTCAGATTTTACCTTGGGCCCCTCGTTCAAGGTCAAACGACGATGCCCAATCTAAAAAGTGTCTATATTTTGCTTATTATTGGTCGTACTATTGGTCAAACGAGGATGGCCAAGCTTAAAAGTGCCAATATCTAGATTATTATTGCTTCCACAGGTTTGGGATGTAAAACTCACTTTAAACAGCACATTTTTGTTCCCCGGCAGATCATACCACTGTAGTGGTCTTGTTATAACTGCAGTACTTCTCCAAATTAAAGAAACCTCCCTCTTTTTTTGCCCACGCATACAGACACACTCATGGACAGAAAGGCCCTTATACATCTATAACTATGTAATATTTATGACTGAAACATCTGTTTTGTGGGCATTCTCACACTTGTAGGATATAAATAGATATGGTGGGTTTTTTCTTCTTTTTCAAATTTACAAGGCACATGTATACTTATTTAGGAGTAAAAAATCCAAAGTTTAAAAATATAAGCCAGTTTGTTTGGTGCTAATCACACTAATGATGTATTTTATGAGTAGAAGGAAGTGATATACGCACAATCAACCATCTGAATGCTTTATACAATGCTATGTATACAGTATTTCAGGAAAATGTACATGATTCAATCTTTTCATTTTCTGCTTTGCATGTATGCTTTTTGGATCCTTCATTTTTGTGGAAAGTTAACCTATTTAATGTGTTCATATCTTGTTAGTCAGTTAAGATGTTGAATGTGTTCATATCTTGGGATTATCAAGCCTACACATCCCAATTACAAATTAGAGTTTGGTATAATTTAAAACATATAGAATTTTGATGTAAAACAATGTTAACCAATTATGTGAACAGATTATGTGCATTTATGCTTTTATATTTATCCAGCCACAGCTGCTTTCACATAATATCTACCCTTTATAGCTAGTCTCTAATAAAAATAGGCTGAAAACTAACACTATTATTCTCTGATTATTAAGAGATTGACATCTAGCATGTGCATATATATATAGCCAGTACCTTATTTCATGTATTTCAGCCCTGGATCATTTTTTACCGACATTCCTAATAGAGTGGATATTACTTTCACATAAATTTTGCTTGGAGAATTTTGTTGGGCTGTATCTCAGAAAAAGTGTGATGCAGAAACTTCATATTTATAGTGTGGTATTGATTTGGGGATGTAGCTATACAGCGTCCCTTGAAAAAAAAGTCTTGTTATTATCTCCCATCAACGGAAATAAAGAGGATATATAAATAGCTTGCATCCCGCCATCCTTACATCGATCCGTCCATCCCAAGTCGGTGTCCTCTCACATCCACTTGATTGATCATTACTTAACTTCTGATGTGTGTACCATTGAAAAAGTTTACCACAAGCATTTTTGCCAAGATTTGGGCAAAGAAATTGGCATGGTAAGTATTTTCCTTTCACAATTTTAACTACTTTCAGGAATTGAAAGCTTAAGCATCCTCTTGATATCAAAACTGAAGCTTCATTTGGAACTTCCACAATATGTTCATCATGGCAGAAGGTCATTCCTTTCGTAGTCCTAATGAAAGTCTGAAAAGTTATTGCCATGGTAACCATTTTTCTTTGAAATTACACAGTGGATTACGGAACCAACACATTATACATCAGATCTGAATGATGCTGAAACTGCTGTTTTTCCCTTGCGGTACGCACACCACCATATAACTGTATTGGCACTATCTTGGTAAAAACTGGTATGTATAATCTGGAGTGACAATTTATTTTATTGATAAATCAGTTTCAATCAATTTAATTATTGTTATTTATTCATACAATCTTCATTCATGATAATTATCACACTACCAGTGTTTTTATCACATTAATACATCTTACCTAATTAACAATTAGCTATACTGCCAAAACGAAGCAAATTCATGAAACGTCAGAAAAACACATCTCAAGTCTCCCCTGCCAAGACCCACTAGGTGGCATTACATATTTCCTTTCTGGCTGGAAAACATGTCATAGCATGTTTTTCATTTAGCATATGAGCAGACAAGATGTGTTTTGAAGTACTCTCAAGTTTGAAGATTTTGTGGAATACTTCAGTTTAAAGCTCATTTTATTGCGTTAATATATCTTACCTAGTGGACCAGTGCATTTGTCCGGCGCGCAGCCGGTCCCGCCAAACGTTAGACAAAAACGTCCTGAGCTAGGCTCTGACCGGGACCGGTAGTGTACTCCTCATTCGCCAGGTGTCGTGACTGCACCCAGCTCCCCTACTGCGCGTGCATGCGTACTTCCTCTTTTTGTTTGGCGCCATAGTGTGTTAGCGATAAATTTCAGTAGAATTAACTTTGAATTATATTAGTTGTTTACAAGTGTGTTACAAGGAAAGTTTTGGATATTTGCGAAATATATTTATCATGGCATCACCAGGACAGAGGCGTGGAAGTTGTGGCCATGTTATGGCTGCCTTCGACTTACACAAAAATTGTGCCGGCTGCAGGGACAAAAAGATGGGAGATGACCCTTGTGTCAAAGGTCAACGTTGTGATTTATGTGACAGTTTTTCGGAATCTCAGAAGGGTATGTTGGCAACCCCGCAATATCAAATCCGGAAAGATAAGAAAGCTGGGACCTTGGTTTCCCCTAGTAAAGTTACTGTTGTGGGTCCCGTAGAGGATCAGACTGAATTTCAAATGGCCCCGGACGCTGCGCATGCGCAGGAAGGGGTTTTTACCGGTGCCTCACCGGCTGCTCAAGCTAGTGTTGGAGATTTTGTCTCCCGTCAGGACTTGGAACTGTTAAACAATCAATTAGAAGAAAAGTTTGCCCGCTTTGAGGCTCTCCTTTCAAGAACTAACATCTTCTCAACTCCCAAGATGCCTGTATCAACCTTTCAAGCTCCCATCTCTGACACACCTTTTATCAACCCGTCTCCTGACCCCGGAGCCACCGGTCCGGCGAGGCCTCCAGGTCAGGAGTTAGAGGTTTCACCTGCTGTTAAAAAACATAAGGGAAAATTTAAACACAAGAAGGCTGTTAAACCGGCTGCTAGTGCCGGTTCTTCAAATCAGATTGCTTCGGATCCTATCCCTCTCTCAAGACAGTTGTGCCCGGTCCAGCTTTGCAAACTCTTGAGCAACCGGAGGAAACTGTTACAGTGTCACGTCTCTTGGATCCTCTTCTCAACCGGTCATCACCGGTACGCAACCTTCCAGTGGTTCTACTTCATTTTCTCCAGACAGTTTTACTCAGCCGGATCCGGCTCTGTCAGACGAGGAACCCCTTCCGGACCGGTCAGATAAAGACTCCGGTGAGGAGGGTGAACTTTCAGATTCTGAGGTAGTTGAAAGAAACGAAGAAATGAACTACAGGGAAACGGTCCAGTCGGTCCGTTCTTTCCTTGGCTGGTCTCACATACCAGATTTTGAAGCTGCTGTAGGTGACACGGATAACCGCTCTGACAACCCTTGGAAGGGTAAACACCCTCGTCGTACAGGAAAAGTGTCCGTAGAATTGCCAGCAGACGACTGGCTGTGCTATAAAATGGAAAAGCTTAATACGCGGGCTGCAGAGGGCTACCCTTCCCGGGCTCAGGAAGCAGCAGGTCTGAAACAGGACCAGTTCATCAGGACACATAAAAGCCAGGCTAAATGGTATACTCAATCCCGAATAAAACAGGATGGCAACCAAAGACCCGGAAGGACTATCTATGGCTGGTCGGGGTCCGAAGCTAGATTAAACTCTCAGTTCTCACGCATTGCCAAGACTTCCTCTTACCCATACTCAGGACCGGCTTCCAGGCCTATCTCTCAAGAAATCCTTAGAAGGTGGGAGCAATGTGCCAGGGAAGGCTCCTTGATCACCAACCATGCCGCAGGGTTTAACAAGTGCGTGAGATCCAGGACAAAATGAACCAACATATTTCCTTTCTGAACAGTACCATTGTTAAAGGTAAAGCCCCAAAGGAGGTCACAGACGCCGTCAAGGACTTAAAAGACTTGTCAGCTTTCCATTCTAGCGTCTCTGTGGCTTTGGGTACTGCTTTTCAGCACCTCGCAGACAGTTTGTTTGTCCAACTGGCAAATTTCATTTTGTTGAGGAGAGATTCCTACCTAGAATATGTTAGACCAGGACTGAAACCTGACACCTAGAATAAGCTGCGCAATGCCCCCCTTTTTACTTGCGGGTTGTTCCCGGATGATGTTCTGGCGGTGGCTGAGCAAGACATACAAAAGCATGAGTCTAATAGGAGTGCTCCTGGTCCCGGTTCGGGCACATACCAGCACTCCAAGAAACATCAGTTCAGGTACCAACCCTACGACAGGAAAGATAGTCGTCAATCTGGTTTTTCGTCTTATCAGACTCAGCAACCTTGGCGGCAGTTTTCGGGCAGAGGCAGAGGCAAGAATCGTGGTAGAGGTGGCTCTAGCTCCACATATTACTCCAAGCCTGCCCGTGGTAGTAAGCCATATAAATGACAATCAATGTTTGTGGAGTCCCCTAGTTCAATTAAAATCAAAGTCCAGGGATCTCAATCTAGTGTCAGCAACCAACAAAGTGACTTTTCAAAAGACTGTAAATTTGCCTGTTGTTCTTCCTGCAGTTTCTGTAAAAGGGCCGTTGCAAAAGAAAAACGTAAGCCCCTCTCATGCCAAAATAGAAATAAAATCTGTGAACAGTGCTTTGTAAATCAATGTCTTTTTGCCCCAAATGTCATAAATGTACCTTGTGTTGTCAAAGATCCACCTGTGGGAGGCCGTCTGCAACTGTTTTGGCAGGTTTGGCTCTCCCTGGGTTCAAATCCAAGGGTAGTCTCCATCCTCAGGGAAGGGTATCAACTACCCTTCAAGGAAAGACCACCTCTAGCAAGATATCCTGTAATAGTCAGTGGTTCATCAGCTCCTTTAAGAAACAAAAAGCTGAACGAAGCCTTACAGTCTCTAGGTCAAAAACAGGCTATAGAAAAAGTGTTAGTTCAGTCATCTCTGGGCTTCTACAACCGGTTGTTCCTGGTTCCAAAACCCAACAAAAAATGGAGGCCCATTCTAGACCTAAGTCAACTGAACCTGTACCTTGCTCCGGCAACGTTCAAGATGGAAACTCCGGAGACCATCAGACTCTCCCTGCAACAGGGGGAGTGGGTCACTTCGCTGGATTTCAGCGACGCTTATTTTCACATCCCCATAAACCACAGGTCGCGAAAATATCTCAGGTTCCACTTAAAAGGTCAGACCTTTCAGTTCACAGCACTTCGCTTTGGCCTGTCGACGGCTCCGTTGGAGTTCACAAAGGTGGTCAAAGAGGTAAAACTCATGGCTCAATCGAGGAGTATTCGGATCCACCAATACCTAGACGATTGGTTACTGAGAGCCCCGTGCCGGGAAATTTGCCTACGTCATACGCAGATCCTTTTGGACCTTTGCCGCTCTCTAGGTTGGGTAGTCAACATGGACAAGTCAGAGCTGGTTCCCCAACAAACCTTCGACTTCGTAGGTTATCATTTCGACCTATCTCAGGGGTTAGTCAAACCAACTCGGGACAGGTGGAGGAGTCTATCTCAGAAGCTCAACCTTCTCCTGGGACTGGAATGTTGCACAGTCAGGCAGTTCATGTCTTTAATCGGCCTTCTGACAGCAACAGAAAAACAAGTAGTATCGGGGCGGCTGCATATGAGGCCCATTCAATGGCACCTGAAAAAGCATTGGCATGCCCCGGAATCTCTGGAAAAGGTCATTCCAATTCCTTCATCTCTCCATGTTCATCTAAGGTGGTGGTTGGACCCGGCCAAGGTGCTCTCCGGTCAACCCTTACACCCTCTTCAACACGCCCTTCAACTGTTTACAGACGCCTCAAACGAAGGTTGGGGCGCTCACTTAGGCGATTACATGGCAAAAGGAGTCTGGTTAGAGTCAGAAAGCGCCTTGCACATAAATTTGTTGGAGCTCAAGGCAGTCCTGCTGGCCTTAAAACGGTTTGAGCGGTTATGTTGCAACCAGATAGTTCTTGTTTGTACAGACAACACCACTGTGGTCTCTTACATCAACAAGGAAGGGGGTATGAAATCAGGCTCACTCTGTGCCCTCCTTTGGAGACTGATGCTTTGGTGCAATCAAAGGCAGATTGTCCTAAGGGCCAGGCATATTCCGGGTCACCTGAACGTCATAGCCGACAAGCTGTCCCGACTCAATCAGGTGATCCAAACGGAATGGTCCCTCCTCCCGGAGGTGTTTGCTCAAATATGCCGGCGTTGGCACCGCCCGTCTGTGGACCTGTTTGCCACCCGGTTCAATCACAAACTTCCCCGGTTTGTATCCCCGGTTCCAGACCAATCAGCGTGGGAAGTGGATGCCTTAAGTCTCCCTTGGGAGGACCTGGACGCTTATGCTTTTCCACCGACGGCCCTTCTTCATCAGGTGGTAACGAAACTTTTGGACCACGGATTCCGTCGTCTCATTCTGATAGCACCAGGCTGGCCCAACATGCCTTGGTTTTGGGACCTGGTCAACATGTCAGCTCAAATTCCCCTCCTGCTCCCTCAGGTGTCGAATTTGATAACTCAACCGTTCAATCAGTGTCCTCACCGGGACCTTCCCAATCTGAACCTTCATGCTTGGCTCCTAGAGCCTCTGCCATCCAGCAAGCCGGGTTCTCGGCAGAAGTGGCAACAAGAATTGAGGCTCCTCAAAGATGCTCTACCAGAGCCATTTATGAATCAAAGTGGTCCGTTTTTGTCAGATGGTGTGAGAAAAATCAGGTGGACTTCAGAACTCCCTCTATAGAGCAAATTGCGGATTTTCTCCTGTCCCTTTTTCAGGAAAAACATCTTCAACCTAGTACCATAGAAGGCTATAGGACTGCCATAGCCGACAAAGTGGGGAATTCCAGAATTAACATCAGCAAGGATGAAAACTTGTCCAGGTTGTTGGACAGTTTTCATAGGGACAAACTAAAAGGCAGGCATGGGGTTCCTACGTGGAATTTGTCTTTGGTCCTTCACCAACTTACACAACTCCTTTTGAACCTCTCAGGAAGGCTTCGCTGAAGTACCTCACTTTTAAGACTGTCTTCCTTCTCGCCTTGGGCTCTGGGAAACGGAGGAGTGAAATTCATGCTTGGATTCACAGGAACATTAGGCACCAAGAGGATTGGTCGAATGTTTCCTTATCGCCCTCTCCTAGTTTCATCTCTAAGAACCACCTGGCTAAAGAAGGTCCCGCCTGCGTGGCCCCTGTTATCATTCCAGCCTTGGCTCCTTCATTGGACAGATCCCTCAAGGAGGATAGGAGTCTGTGCCGGGTCCGGGCACTACGTTGTTACTTGGACAAAACAAAAGATCTCCGTTCTGGCAAAGAATTGGTTTTTGTTTCCTTTAGGAAGAGTTTCCAGAAGGATATTGTCCCTGCTACCGTTTCCTCCTGGATCAAACAAACCATCGTCCTTTGTTGCCAGATGTCAGACCAACAGGCTCAACAATTGCATCAGGTTCGGGCTCATGATGTTCGCGGCGTCCAAAGCCTTTCAGGGGGGGTGTTCCCTTAGACCAGATTTTGGCAGCCTGTCACTGGAAGTCTCATAATACCTTCACCCAATTTTACCTGAAGGACTTGGCCTGGGCAGACTCGGATGTGTACCATTTGGGTCCTGTGGTAGCTGCCCAACAAATTAGAGACTAAATAGAGGCTTCCATGTATATAGTGATGTATATATGTATTCATACATGTACATAGTTTAAAAAAAAAAAAAAACGTCCCTGCAGCTGGCTTGCGTTGCAAGAAGATGGAGGACCATCTTAATCTTCAAGTCCCCTTCTTCACTTCCTCGTGGACTCGTCAGCTACAAAGCTAAAGGGGGGGAGAGACTGTACCTATCCAGGGTAGTTAGAAAACCCATCCCGGGTGATTCCCTCTGGATTTGCGGAGTATATATGTAGATCTTAGAGTCTCTGTCTCCCCTTTTTTCCATAGCTACCCTCCAACCACTGGGTAGTTATTCTGCACTGGTCCACTAGGTAAGATATATTAACGCAATAAAATGGAAAATTTAATGGTTAAATTAAATTTTTATTAGTTAATACCTTACCTAGTGGACCAAGAGAGTCCCACCCTACCTGCCCCGTAATAGCTCAAAGGGGGACATTCTTAGGTAGGCCACAAAAAGAGGAAGTACGCATGCGCGCGCACGCGCAGTAGGGGAGCTGGGTGCAGTCACGACACCTGGCGAATGAGGAGTACACTACCGGTCCCGGTCAGAGCTGCGCGCCGGACAAATGCACTGGTCCACTAGGTAAGATATTAACTAATAAAAATTTAATTTAACCATTAAATTTTCCATTTCCTACAGAACTTTTGTGTAGTTAACTAAAGGTGACTGCGGTCACTGAGTTGAGTCTCAGTTCTGGGACCTGTGGAAGTTAAGACACCAGCCTAAAACTCGCAAAGAAAAGATGAAGTGTACAACATCCAAGCCTTCAGCTTTCACCGAGGAACTATTGGCCTTTGGTGAGAAATGGTCCTAGAAACTAGCTCAAATCGAAGCTCTTTTATCTATGAAGCATGACCAGCCAATCTAACATGGGGTGGAACCATATCCCCGAATTTGAAGCCTCATCAGGTGATGACAACCCCAGTGCTTGCCCCATATCACAACCAACCAGCAAGATTTTAGTAAACCTGCCACCAAAAGACTGGCCATGTAGAAAACTCGGGGAACTCACTTGACTTTGGTGGATGGATACCCTTCTAAAAGTTCAAATGCCAGTGGGTTACAAGAGACCACTTCCATGTTCTCAAAGCAAGTTGTATTTACTACACAGAAACTAGTCTTCACTGACCAGTAATACAGTCTCCTGGTACCTCCATGAAAAATGTGCAAGTTGTAGGGATATGGGTCTTAGTAAAGATGCCCGTGTTATTTCAGGAGAAAAGTGTAGCTTTTATTGCGCTACAATAGCTTACCATGTGGGACTGATTGCTGTACTCGGATGGCCGCAAGGCATCATGGCCAACGTCTAAGAAAAATAGACATTTATAGTTGGCCGTAGCCTCTGGTTGTCGTCTCGCGGTACACTCTCACATTTGTCTCCTTTTCTCGTTGGCCGTGTGATTTAGCAATGCTTTATTTTAGAAGGAAAGTTATCTCATTTTTACAAGGATATACTTGTCGTTGGATAAGGAAACTACATCAGTTTCTTTGTTTTGTTACATAGAATCATAATTTGGTTACCTTTCATAGTTCAGATAAGTATTTTTAGCATATTTTACAACTGAAGTCCACTTCCGGGTTCACGTTGTAAAGAAACTGCGACTCATTTATGTGGTTTCTAATACAGGATATATATATATGCCTGTCAGTAAAATAAAATAAAATATTTAACCCCTATCTGCTTCATTATTGGACCATTTTAGGGTTTAAAAAATATATAAATATATAAATTTAACCCAAACGAGTCCTTGTCGAGTGAAATCATCGGAAACAGCAATTACTCGCAACTAACACACGTCTCGTGTAGCTAGTTTATATACAGGAATATATGCCTGTTGAATTCAAATAAAATAAATTTTGTAAGGGTTTATCCCCGTTCTGCTACAGTATTTGTCCATTTTAAGGGTTAAAATATTATATAAAGCACGAAACTAACTTGGGGAATCCTCGGGGGGGAAACCCCTGTGATGACGGCACGTCTAGACCATATGTGCTGAGAGACGCGTGTTCCTTGCAGTACGTTTATAAATAAAATAAAATTGAATAAAATGCAATGAAATAAAATATTTTATCCCTTCTTTCCTGTATTATTGACCATTTAAAATGCTAATTCTTAAATAACAGGAATAGAATCCTTCCTCAAATCGTCTAGACAGTACGTTAATTTTGGTTTGTCCTTATTTTAATTCATCCAATTTTATATGTAAGAAATATCATACTTTCCTTTTAGATTCTATGTTATTTAATAAAATTCTGTGTAATTATTGCTTTCCTTATCTCACAACTAGCCCTACCTGCAGTTAGGCGGGGGGGGGCAGATGACCTTGTGTCACTCTTGATTTACATACGTAAATCCAGTTGTGTAGTTCTCTTCAAAGAACCATTTAAGGAAAGCTTACATGGAAATTATAATATCCAACTTCTAGCCAGGGTGGATCAGATCCCTGCTTGCATCTGAAGCCAGATCCGATCTTAGTTCATCCGAGTTTTTAATTCACCCGAGAATCGGATGCACTATTCCCAACTTCAACCCACCCGAGTATGATTTGATACTCGGATTTTCATTGTATCTAGATCCGATGCTCCGTATCAGATCCAATGTTCGGATGTCTGCTACTCCCATCCTATGCTCGGATGATCGGATGTTACACTAAGTTCCAATGCTCTGATGATCTAATCTAAAATCCGATGCTCGGATAATTATATGTAGATCTGATCCTCGGATGATCAGATCTTAAATCTGATGTTCGGATGATGGTTCCAGATCAGAACTCTGAACAATCCTAACACACTTGGACTAATAGTTCACAAGCCTGGCAGTAAATATCCTTTATTGGAGGCTTCGGTGCAAGTCCAAGTCCTCCAGCCTTTCAGTCCTGACTGTACATTTAGGGAAGTAGGTTGCCTGACTTAACCCTAACCATTTTCTGAGGACATTGAACCTTAGGCAGTTTTAAACCTCCCTGCCCCCAGGGAATTTATGCCTAGATCCTCCACAGTCTGGACTCTGAATGATTTTCCAGGCCAACAGGAACTTAGGCTGTTAATTTTCCTTAAAATGGAACAACCTTGTTTTGAACACAAATTACAAGTTTTCAAATCTGTATCCCCCTAGGGGCCTCCTTGGGTAAGCCCTCCTCCCCCTTCTGGTCATCAAGAGTTGAGCTTCAGGCTGCTCTTCCCTAGCTTTCTCTGAATACAACCTGGTTATGGATATCTGTTAAGACAGTAGCAAGGTTACTACCAGACAGGTCAAACTCAATTTCATGGTGCATATAAGTTGTCAGAAAGGGTATGGTGAATTCAGGTGAGATACTGGATCTTTAGATCTTAAAGTCCCCCTTTCACAACTAGTTTAGGAGGGACAGGAGTTCCTCATCAAGGCACCTGTAATAACACCCAGGGTTTAGGCCCTATTAATCAGCCCTTTCCATTCCCCACAATCTAGAGGCTCCTACAGGAACCACCCCAATGGGGGTCATTCCATTCCAAGCAGTATCCATCGTTTTCCCCAGGTAGGGGGTAATCGAGTCCCACTCCAGGGGACGAGGGCATGAAAACCCTTCCCCAATGACTCCTCCAAAGCCTGCCTCAGTCCACCAGTAGGAGGTCGCCTCCGTTCTTTCAGAAAGACTGGCAAACATATCCAGTCATTCTTTTCAAATCCAAGTCCGGTCAGATTCCCTCTGATTCAGTCAGAATACAAGGCCCTTCAAAAGACCAAGCTCTGGCCTCTTGTATCTAGTCTCTTCTGTTAAAGAACGTAATAGAAAGGGTGGGAAAAGGTAAAATCTCTCGGGTTTTACAGTCGCCTGTTTTCTTATCCCCAAGCCTCACCTTTTCATCTTCTGTGGCGTGTGTCCGTTAGGGAAGTACCGTTTTTTCTAAATTATTTACCGTTAACGCAGTATCTACTATTTAAACCCTCCCACGTCTCCCTATTTCTAGTGTTCAATCCCCAAGCTACTTTTAGCTTAAATAGTCCCTTTTTCGACATAATTTGTAAGATAGTTACACATAAAAGTGCCCACTTTATCGTTTGATCCCTTTTTATCGCCCACATTCCCCGTTATCGGGGACCATCAACCTCACAATATATACCCATTAATCACACAATTCTCCATATTTTAGGTTAAGTTTCAAATATAACCTACCTTCCAGTTTTCAAAATGATTTTTTTCCATATTCGACTGGCCAGCCAACCACTCATTGCTGCATATTAGCACCACACCAACTCAAGCATTCAATGTCCTGATGTTGTTAGTTTCTGTCCGTTTAAACCTCCTACTACCACCTTTTGCCTACACTTCAGCATCAAGTCTTCAATATCAATCCCACCAGCTCTGTCACCTTCCCGTCTGTTCATCCTACTCCTCCTTGCTGGTGATATCAACCCAAATCCAGGACCATCCAACTGTCTCAATGTCACTTACACAAACATCAGATCCATCAACAACAAATACCCTGCCATTGCAAAATTTATTTTTGACAATGACACTGATCTCTTCACCAAGTCCGAGACCTGGATTAGACCTCACATCACAAGTGCCAACCTGTCCGGAATCACCCCACAAGGTTACAATTTTTATCAACAGCCACGTGAGGGCCGTCGCGGAGGAGGACTTGGGTATTTTGTGAAAGATGGCTTGGATTCTTCCGCTGTTCCCACAAAGACCTGCACTACCTTTGAAAATTTTCTTATCAAGATATCCCTACACAAGGAATCTTTTTACTTTTTAAATATATACAGACCACCATCCTCCAGTATTTCAACCTTTTTTGAACAGTTTCAGTCACTTCTAGAGGACAATCATCACAACACTGAAAATCTGGTGATCATCGGCGACTTTAATTTTCACATCGAATCAACATCCTCAAATTCAAAAGCCTTCAATTCATTGATTGACTCATTTGATTTAACTCAGAAAGTAAACTTCCCCACTCATATTTACGAACACACTCTTGACCTCCTCTTAACCAAATCCAACAATGACCACATTTTAAATGTCCATGCTACTGATGCCTTTTCTGACCACTTTTCAATTACTTGTACATTACATCTACCAACTCCTAGATCCCAAATCAATGCAACTGTTTCCTTTCGTAATTATCATAAAATCAATAAAGAGAAAACGAAAACAGATCTTATATCTTCTGATCTAATCAGCAACCCGTCCAACGATGCTGATACTCTCTACAAATAATATCACACCACCTTGACCTCCCTTATTGACAAACACGCACCACTTCATACCAAACATACCAAGGCAAAGTACATCCCAGGATGGGTCAACGATGCAGTAATTGTGGCAAAAGAGACCAAGCGTCTATTTGAAAGGATTTGGCGCAGAAATAAATCTCATTTTAACAGATCTCAATACATGCAAAAAGTCCATCAATACAACAGAACCTGCATCCAGGCCAAATCCAAATTTCTTAAAGCAAAGATTCAGGATAACCATCATGACCCCAAAAAATTATGGCAAGTCCTTGGCGATGTGTTACACAGACTCCCAGCCAGGATGCTACCATCGATAAATCCCCCTCGGCTCCTGGCTGACAGATTTGTGGAGTTCTCAGAAAAAATTGAAAAAATATGTTCAACTTTTCCTATCTCCCAGAAGTCACAACACATCGCCCCAGACTCTCCTCCCCCAGTGCTTTCCACCTTCTCTACTGTTACTGAGGATCAAGTAACTAAAATCATAATGAAATCTCCAAGTAAATCATGTTCCCTTAGTCCACTTTTCTTGTTCTCGATTATTTGGATATTCTCATTACTTCAATAATTAATGCTTCCCTTGAACAAGGGAAGTGCCCTAATTTCTTCAAGCAGGCCCATGTTACCCCCATCCTGAAAAAATCATCCTTAGACAAAGAAATTATTAAAAACTATAGGCCTGTCTCCAATCTGAACTTCATTTCAAAGATACTTGAAAGGGTAGTGGCAGTCCAGTTACAAACTCACCTTGACGAAGCTGGCCTTATGACTGCCTTTCAATCAGCATATAGAAAATATCATTCAACTGAAAGTGCTCTCCTTAATATCCACAACGACATTCTCCTCAATATGGCCAAAGGGTCTGTCACAGCCCTCACCCTCTTGGATCTGTCAGCCACATTTGATACCAATGACCACACCATTCTCCTAGACAGACTTAATGTTCACTACGGTATCAGTGAACTAGCACTTGGCTGGTTCAAATCATACCTGTCAGGAAGGACACACTTGGTCAAGGTAGGTAATACACTGTCCCATCCTGCTGCCCTCCAGTATGGGGTCCCCCAGGGCTCTGTCCTTGGTCCAATTCTGTTTTCCCTCTACACTAACCCAATTAGTTCAATCATTCACTCTCACAGTAGTATAAACCACCATTTCTACGCCGATGACACTCAGCTATACATAACACTAACACCAACAAACTTCTCTCACTCTATACAAAAACTAAAAAACCGCCTAAGCGACATTCAAAATTTCATGTCTGCAAACAAATTAAAACTCATTCCTGAAGAAACTGAGTTTATCCTGATAGGCTCCAAAAACAACCGTAAACAACTCCTTCCTCACTTTCCGATCAATATTCTCGGCAATCAGGTCTCACCAGCACAAAGGGTTAGGAACCTCAGAGTGGTGTTCGACTCCAATTTTTCATTCTCAGACCATGTGTCACAGGTCATAAAGTCCACCAGAGTTCATGCGAGAGACCTCTATAGAATCCGTCCCCTCGTAGACCTTAACACATCAGTTCTTCTAGCAAATGCTTTGGTGAGCAGCAGACTGGACTACTGCAATTCCTTATTCTTATCACTTACAGATTTTGAGTTAAGAAGATTGCAGTTAGTCCAAAACTCACTCTGTAGGGTTGTCACCTGGTCCTCCAAATACTGTCACATTACTCCTCAATTTAAAAAACTGCATTGGCTCCCTATCAAATACAGGATACAATTTAAAATTGGTCTCATCACATACAAAACTCTCAACCAGGGTGAACCAGTTTACCTTAGAGAATTAATTCATCCCTACACTTCTTCCAGGAACACAAGGCAAAGTACCCCCAAACTCAAATTCCTTCACACTCCTACTTTCGACCGTAAGGTTCATAAATCAGTCAAACATTTCTCCAATTCTTTCAGTCACTATGCCCCAGTTATCTGGAACTCCTTCCCCTTCCAAATAAGAAATAGCCCCTCTGTCACATCTTTCAGGAAACACCTCAAAACCCACCTCTTTAATTCTAGTTTTCCAACTTAGTTTCCTTCCCTCTTGGTCACACCCACAACTCTGGATTACTGACCTTGAATGCCCCTTGACTTTCTTTATGACAATGATTTTGTTAAGTCAGCGCACTGAGTTCCCCTTTGTGGGGAAGATATTGCGCCTGCAAAGCAGTAGATTAGATTAGATTAGACCTTAAGGTGGAGGCCAGTAATAGACTTAAGCAGGCTCAACACTTTTCTACACATAGAAAAGTTCTAATGGAAACTCCAGAGTCCATCAGGACCTCCCTGACTCCAGGGGAATGGGTACCGTCGATAGACCTATCAGACGCTTACCTTCTCCCCCCATCCACCCGTACTCAAGGAAATACCTAAGGTTTTGCCTCAGGTCACAGGTGCTCAGTTCACCTCCCTTCATTTCGGTCTAGCCACAGCCCCCAGGTCTTTACAATGATTGTAAAGGATGTGAAGCTAATGGCCCTCTCTAGAGGACTCAGGCTTCACCTATACCTGGTCGACTGGCTGATCAGGTCCCAGTCAGGAGGAAGCCCAAGGGAACACTCGGACAGTGGTAGACCTAACCAGTCCTTGGGGTGGATCATAACTCAGAAATCAGAACTGAAACCTAGTCAGGTGTTTTTTGTTTGTGGGCTACGAATACCATCTAGATTCAGCCCTTGTAAAACCCACTCAAGAGAGATGGCTCAACTTCAGGATTTGATCCTAAGACTCAAGTCAAAACTTGTTTTGACTGCAAGATGTTTGATGTCGCTAATTGGGTTGCTTGCCAACGGAAAAAATGGTCCCGGAGGGACGCCTTCACATGAGGCCCTTTCAGTTTCATCTCAAGGAGCACTGGAGATATCCTCAGTCGCTGGACAGCCTCCTTCCTTGGACAGAAGCCATTGCAGCACACTTAGACCGGTGGCAAAATCCCTCCAAAGTGATGAAAGGTGCAGACCTTCATCCCAAGACCACAGTATCCAACTCTTTACAGACGCCTCAACGAAGGTTGGGGCGCTCACTTAGATCAGGTTCTACAAGGGTCTGTGTTCAGACCGGGAAAAAAGGCTACACATAAACGTACTAGAATTGAAGGCGGTCTCCCTGGCCCTTCGAAGCTTTAAGGACCAGTGCCAGAACCAAACAGCGCTAGTTGCAACAGACAACTCAACAGTGGTAGCCTACTTAAATAAACAAGGAGGAACTCACTCAGCAGAGATGTGTGCTCTCCTGTGGAACATCATGACCTGGTACCATCACTATCACATAACATTGAAAGCCAGACACATTCCAGGGTGCCTGAATGTGATGGCCGACATTCTGTCCAGGTCGAACCCAGCCACTTATTTGCCACTCATCTGAACCACAACCTTCCACGGTACGTATCTCCTGTCCCAGACCCAAATGCTTGGGACATAGATGCTCTGAACATAACTGGACGGCTCTCACTGCCTACGTTTGCCCTCCGATGGCTCTCCTTCACAGGGTGATCCAAATCAGGCAATGCTATTGCCTGATCATCGTAATAGCCCCAGGCTGGCCAGGGATGCCCTGGTTTTGGGACCTAGTGTAGCTCTCAACAGAGATCCCACTGCAACTCCCGGTGTCAACAACTTTTCTCAAACAGTCCCACAATCATCTCAACCTCCATGCTTGGTGTCTAGGAGTGGACAGCTCCAAGAACAAGGCTTCTCTGTGAAGGTGGCACAGAGAATTGCTGCCCCTCAGAGGTCATCAACAAGGACCATCTACAAGTCCAAGTGGACTCTATTTCAGAAATGGTCCAGAGAAAATTCGGTGGATTTCTCCACTCCATCTGTGAAACAAATCTCAGATTTTTTTTCATGTACCTGTACCAAGATCTAAACAGGCACCCCTCGACCATCGTTGGTTACAGGACGGCCATTGTTGACACGCTTGGCCCAGCGGGCCACCATATTGCACAAAGTTCAGACCTTCACAGGTTACTCACCAGTTTTCACAGGGATCGTCCCAAAAGTTCCAGGAATCTTCCAAAATGGAACCTTTCTGTTGTTCTCAATGAGCTCACAAAAGCACCCTTTGAGCCTATGAAAGACACAGACCTCGAACATCTTACTTCCAAAACTGCTTTCTTGCTAGCTTTGGCCTCCGGCAAGCGCAGCGGAATCCATGCCTGGGTTGCAAACAAGTATCTAATCTAGGCCAATGGGAAAAGGTTGCCTTGTTCCCTTCTGATTTTATAGCCAAAAACCAACTAGCAAGAGAAGGTTCACAAAGTGTGTCTCCGGTGACTATTCCTGCTCTAACTACCATTGTAGACAGACAATTCAAAGAATTCAGGACCTTGCGTCCCGTGCAGGCCCTGAGGTACTATTTGGACCAAACCAAAGACCTAAGAGGGTCTCGATCCCTCCCTTTCATCTCCTTCAAGAAAGGACACACCTCAGACATCAGGCCCGCTACTCTTTCTTCATGGTTGAAACAAACCATTCTACTTTGTTATAAACAAGCAGACCAACAAGCCTTGGACTTGGTCCAAGAATTAAGCGCATGACATTTGGGCCTTTGCAGCCTCTAAGGCCTTTTTATGGTGGGGTATTGGTGGACCAAATCATGCAAGCCTGTCACTGGAAAACTCACAACAAATATCCAACTTTTTACATAAAAGACTTTACTTGGTCAGACAACGACAACAATATGTTTCTGGGACCAGTGGTGGCGGCACAACAAGTCCTAGACCCTTCCCCTCAGACCAGTCATCCTCGGAAAGAAAGAAAGGGGGGGCACATCCGCTACAGCCAAGTCTTCAGGAGTCTATCCCAGGATCTAGGTATAGGTTTCCTGAGGTTCGTGGATGGTCCCTCAGGACCCTTACACTCCTTCAGTGAGCATGTCTGCACTTCTCTCCTACAATCAAAACATCTTGACAGTTTTAGCACTGTCGTCCATTCTAATCAGGTTTTTGGCTCTTTACAGGCCCGGTCCTCGGGATTGGGGCACTGTAAACGGGACTTAGACTGGTATTTCTAAACATCCATTTTATTCTATTACTTCAAAATCTAAGAAAAATTGACATATCTTCCAGTCTCAGCTGTAATCCCTCCACCATGCGGTTGGATTTAGCAATCAGTCCCACATGGTAAGCTATTGTAGCACAATAAAATTGAAAATTTTAATTACTTAAATGTAGCTTTTATAAGCTACAAGCTTACCATGTGGGACTGAGGAGAGTCCCACCCTGCCTCCCCGCTGTATTACAGCTGAGGGGGTATGGTTTAACATTGCAACGAGAAAAGGAGACGAATGTGAGAGTGTACCGCGAGACAACAACCAGAGGCTATGGCCAACTATAAATGTCTATTTTTCTTAGACGTTGGCCATGATGCCTTGCGGCCATCCGAGTACAGCAATCAGTCCAACATGGTAAGCTTGTAGCTTATAAAAGCTACATTTAAGTAATTAAAATTTTCAAATTTGTGACAATTTTACAGAAGGTCAACATTCCATGCTTTCAACCCCTCAATTTCAAATCCACAAGGATAGAAAGTCTGGCATACTTGTGTCGCCTAAATAGGGAACTGTACTCAACATGGTCAACATTCAAGAGTTTTAAGGTGGTGCTACTGCACATGTGCCAGTAAACTAGTTATATCCCCAGACGTGCACATTTTATTGTGTTAATACATCCTATCCAATGGACAATAGCTTATCCGGTCGGCGTGGACCGGCCCGCCAAACGTCACAAAAAGACGTCCTGTGATTCCACCGGCCAGGTCGGTCCAATACTGTGCACTCGCCAGAAGGCGTGTCGTACTTCCTGTCTAGACAGCGTGACGTCATAGCATCTTTTTCGTTTGGCGCACATGCTGTGTACACAGAGTTTTTTGTCATTCAACTTATTTTAAGTTTTGGATCTTATATTTACAGAGTGTGTTTCTTTAGTGATATTATTTTGTTACGGGGTGTTTATAGACCTTTGTGGACCAGGATTTACTTCCGTTTTGCATCAGTAACTATGTCTTCTCCAAGTCAGAAACACGGGAGCTGTGGACATATCATGGCTAGCTTCGACAGCCATAGTTTCTGCGCACATTGCAGGGGAAAAGGTAAGGGCTCTGATCCTTGTGTCTCCCATAATGACTGTAATGCTTGCAATTCTCTTTCTGAGGACCAACGTATCCAGTTGTCTACGCCTTCTTATAGGCTCAAGAAAGAAAAAGGTTACTGACACCCCTAAGCAGGACACCAGTTCCTCTCTCATTGACCCGTCAACTGTAACGGTAGTGGGAGCAGTGGACGATCAAGGGATTGTAAAGTCCCCTGGTTCTAGTTCTGAAAAGAAGAAAAAGCCCAATATTGATAAAGTTAAACCTCAGTCTTCCAAAGAACCTAAAGCTGACAAGCCATCTAAGTCTCTCTCATCCAAGACTCACAGATCCTCTCAGGATACTAGTATTGACGAGTTAGACCAGAAATGGTCGGAAAGATTCAACAGACCGGAGGCTTTACTGTTAGCAAAATCCTTGGAGCAACCAGAACCGGCTTTTACAACTGTGAAGGTTACACCGACACACTCTCCTCATCATAGCTCAGTTGTTTCTTCTAAGCCTTTCATCAAACCGACCAACACGGACAATTCTAAGTCTACAGATTTGCCTGGTAATATTCAGACTGCTTCCAAGTCGACCAGCATATCGACCAAAGGAAAGGTGTCCACCGATCAACCTTCAGATCTGGCTGGTACTGACTCGCCTATGTCTCAGCAAGTACCCAGCAGATCGTCATCAGTCCCTGCAAGAAGGCAGAGCACATCTTCAATGGACACCGAATCCGACACAGACCTCTCTGACCGTCCCCCAGTGGACCTGTTCGTTGAGGACAGGGAGCTGTGCGACCAGGACCCTGAGGCCCCTGCTACCGACCCAGATCTGACCCTATCAGAAGAACAAAATTATAGGGAAACGATGAGTGGTATCAGATCGTTTATGGGGTGGAATCACATCCCAGAAATGGATACGGCAGCCTCTAAGTCAGAAGACAACCCCTTTGCCAGGCCCAAGACGCAACCTACAGGAAAAGTCTCAGTGTCTATGCCCACAGACGAATGGCTCTGTAGCAAGATGGGGAAACTCAATCTCACTCTTACAGAGGGGTACCCGTCACGCTGCTCGGAGGCCGGTGGCTTACTGAAAGACCAATTCATCCGCCGCCCCCCCCCCCCCCTAAGTCTCAGGCAAAATGGTACAGTTTTATTGCATTAATACATCCTATCCAATGGACAAATGCTATTCCGGTCGGCGCGACCGGCTCGCCAAACGTCAGAAAAAGACGTCCTGTGTTTCCACCGGCCAGCCGGTCCTAGTACTAGTGCACTCGCCAGATGGCGTGTCAAACCCCCTTCCTGTATAGACAGCGTGACGTCATAGCATCTTTTTCGTTTGGCGCGAACTAGTGTACACGGATATTATTTTATCTTGAATATTTTTAATTATTTCCATTTTGTTACGGATACATCATGTCTTCTCCAACGTAGAGGGAAGTGTGGACACGTAATGGTGAATTTTGATACACATTCTCATTGTGCTCGATGCAGGGACAAGGGAAAGGGTAAGGAACCTTGTGTTTCAGATCCACAAACTTCTGACTGTCAAATATGTAATAGCCTCACGTCTGAACAACTCCAGCAATTATCTACACCTTCATATAAACTTAAGAAGGAAAAACGTGAAGCAAAGCTTACTGATTCAAGCCCTTCCCAGGATTCTGAGCAACTTGTCGACCCGTCAAGCGTGTCTGTGATTGGGGTCGTTGACGGACAGGGATCTGTGAAATCTCCTGCTCCAGTTCCCCCACCTGATAAGAAACCTAAGAAAGACAATAAGAGCAGTAAGAAGGAAAAATCTCCCTCTACAAAGGTTTCAAAACACAGTACTGATGAGAAATTTGCAGAAATGGATAGCAAATGGTCGGAGCGCTTCAGTCGTCTGGAAGCTTTGATAATGGCTAAAAGTTTTGAACCGAGCTTCTCTTCAAAGGTGAAAGTTACACCCACACACTCACCACCTCATGATGTTGAACATACGACTGAACCCTTCATCCGATCTTCTACTTCAAAGCTTACTGGAACTGGCTTCTCTGCTGCAAAGCATCAGCCGACCAGTCAAGCAGTGACCAGTCAACAGGCTTCTACAACTAAGTTTCCTGGTACGGGCTTCTCTGCTAACAAGCATCAGCCGGCCAGTCAAACTAATTCTCACCGACCGACTTCAACTGCAAGGTTTACTGGAAAGGGCTCCTCTGCTATTGTGCATCAGCCTACCAGTCAAGCCAAAGTCAACCGACCGACACCAGCCACCGACCCTTCAACCGACCTTCACTCTACAAGAGAAGGTGATATTAACCGACCTTACTCTGACCGGCCTACTGCTACCGACCGGCCACTGTCATCTGAACCGGCTGACACCGGCTCCCCTGCTCTTCACAGGTCTAGACGTGATAGCATCTCCAGTCTGTCATCTGAGGCCAGTAGCATGTCGGATAACCCACCACTGGATTTATATACTGAAGAAGGGGAGTTATCTGAGGACCCGGATCAGCCTGTACCGGACCCGGACCAACCAGTGTCAGAAGAGCAGAATTATAGGGATACTATGCAGGGTATTCGCTCCTTCATGGGCTGGTCACACATTCCAGAACTGGACAATACAGCTTCCACTTCAGATGATAACCCTTTTGCAGGGCCCAAGACTGTAACCCCTCGCAAAGTGTCGGCTAAAATGGCTACTGAAGACTGGCTATATAGGAAACTGGCCAAATTGAATCTCACTTTGGTTGAGGGTTATCCCTCCCGTGGATCAGAAGCCGGTGGCCTAGCTAAAGATGTTTTTCAGAACACAGTCCAAATGGTATGGACTTCACTCCGACCCTAAAGCTGAATCCTCACAGATTTCATCTTGGAACATAGATGCTTCAAAACTCAACAGCAACTATAGTCGAATAGCCAAGTATACTGGATTGTCGTCCACTCCACCAGCATCTTGCAGAATTTCACAGGAAACACTGCGAAGATGGGAGAGATCTGCCAGAGAGACTTCAGTTATATGCAATCAAGCTGCAAGCTTTAACCGTTGTCTGTTCAAGGTTCAACAGAACATGAAGGACCAGCTGAAGATTTTGAAGGCGGAAAACAAAGGAAAGGGCTCGTCCAAAGCAGCTGCAGCAGCTGAGGAACTGACCTATTTGATGGACTTTAACTCAAGCATTACACAGGCGGCTGCAAAATCCATGGAACATTTGTCAGAATTTGTTTTGGTTACTATTGGTAACCTAACCCTAGTACGCCGAGATGCATACTTGAGCCACCTTAGAACCGGTATCAAGCCAGATACTCTCACAGCATTGAGGTCAGCCCCCCTTCATATCTCAACTTTGTTTCCAGACTCAGTTATTAAGCGGGCAGAGGAGGATATAGCCCAGCTAGAGTCCAAGGGACATGCTGGTGGGTCACATAACAAAGGTCGGTACCACCCTTATGAAAGGCAAGACAAGAGGTCGGTTAACCGGGACTCCAGATCTGAGAAACCCGCATGGAAAACCATTGGTAGGAAACAGTTCAAGAGAGCTAGAGGACGTACCACCACCTTCTCATCACGACCAGCCAAGGGCCAGCAGCCGTATAAATGACAATTATTGTGTAACCAAGTTACAGCCACGACTGCTGGCCGGGAGCATACCACAGACAATAAACACTGGTGTAAATTTAAATGTAAAGCTTCCTGTTGTTCCACATGTTCATTCTGCACCCGGGCATTCCCAAAAGAGAGAATTAAGTCCCGGGTCAGCAGGCTGTCATTACAAAAATTGCAAATTAAAATCTGTGAAAAGTGTTTCTTGTGTCACTCAATTGTCTTGTGCTCAACCTGTCACAAATGTCAAAAATGCTGCACCAAATCTGCCTGTAGGGGCAAGACTTCAGAACTTTTGGCAAACTTGGCTGGATCTGGGAGCAGGTCCAAAAGTAGTTCAGATCCTAAAAGAGGGTTACACCCTTCCCTTCCGGATCCGGCCAAGGCTCACAAGGTCACCCAAGGTTATCAGCTGTTATGTCAATCCCCACAGGAACAGCTACCTGGTGGAGGCATTACATCAGCTCATAGCCAAAAATGCTGTAAAACTAGTAAGAAACCAATCTTCTCTGGGGTTTTTCAACAGACTAGTCTAGTCCCAAAACCCAACAACAAGTGACGACCTATCCTGGATCTAAGCAAACTGAATCTTTTCCTCAAGGCGGAGAAATTCAAGATGGAAACACCGGAAACCATCAGGACGTCCCTCCAACAAGCGGAGTGGGTCACCTCAATAGATTTCAAGGACGCCTACTTCCATATACCAATACAGGAACAGTCCAGAAAATATCTGAGATTTCATGTCCAAGGTCAGACATACCAGTTCAAGGCCCTGCCCTTTGGTCTGTCCACAGCACCCTTGGAGTTTACTGTGATAGCAAAGGAGGTGAAACTGATGGCCAGTCACAAGGGTATAAGGATCCACCAGTACCTAGACGACTGGTTGGTGAGAGCCACATCCCGCCAGGCTTGTCTTCAACATACTCAGAGTCTGGTGAGAATATGTCAAACATTAGGCTGGCTGTTGAATTTGGAAAAGTCAGAGCTGGTTCCAAAGCAGATCTTCGATTTTGTAGGTTACCAGTTCGACCTCCGGGCAGGTCGGGTCCGACCAACCCCAGACAGGTGGCAAAACCTTCAGGACAAAATAGTAGAAATAATGTCACTGCCACACTGTCCAGTTCGACAGTTCATGTCCCTGATAGGGTTGCTAACAGCCACAGAAAAACAAGTTCATCTAGGCCGGTTACATATGAGGCCCATACAGTGGCACCTCAAGCAGCACTGGAGAATACCAGAGTCACTAGAAAAAGTGATTCCAATTCCCAGCTCCCTGCACCCTCATCTACAATGGTGGCTACAGGAAGACAATGTCCTCACAGGTCAACCATTACACCCAATAAAGCATGCTCTGCAAATCTTTACAGACGCATCAAAAGAAGGGTGGGGCGCTCACTTAAACGAATTCACTGCCAGAGGGACTTGGTCACTGCCAGAAAGCAAGTTGCATATAAATTATTTGGAACTCAAGGCAGTGTTTCTTGCCTTGAAAGAGTTTCAAAACCTCTGTGCAAACAAGATAGTACTTGTGGCAACTCACAATACTACAGTGATGTCGTATATAAACAAGGAAGGAGGCATGAGGTCGGGCACACTCTGTGCCCTACTATGGAGAATCTTGACCTGGTGTACCATACATCGAGTAACTCTAAAAGCCCGACATATCCCCGGGCGGCTGAATGTGGTAGCAGACAAGCTATCCAGACTGGGCCAGACCATTCAAACAGAATGGTCCCTCCTTCCCGAGGTTTTCCAAGCTATATGCAGCAAAGAGGGTCTCTCCTTGGGACTGAAATCATTACTCTCTTCCACCACCTTAGAATTTTGGTTGCAGCCGGCCACCACTTCAGTGTCTCCTTTGAGTTCAGTACAAAGTCCCTGATAAGCTACCCACCTTCCAAATAGCAGTTATTCTAGTTATTGCCCATTAGGTAAGATGTACTAACCCAGTAAAATACATCATTTAAGAATGAACTTTAATTTTTATAAGTACCTGATGGACAGGTGAGGCCTTCCAATCAATCTGCTGTCCTCTTACTAGGTAGCTGTCCTAAAGTTAGAAGAACAAAAAAGATGGTATGACTCCTCTAGCCAGGGGGAAGTAGGTAACATCACCTACCAAGTAGCCTTGCTAGAGGAGACCTGAGATGCCTTTCTCTTATGTTTGGTGAGGCTGGCTTGAGCCGATAGTATACCTAATTGTCCATTAGGTAGCATCATGGTATAACCTTGTTTTGACCTTGCTGTAGTGACCTTGACACTTCGTACGGACATTGGGTACGGGTTTAAACGTCCAACATCGTGTCACACTGTTTGCTGTCAAAATCACCTAATCTTCACACTATCACTGTGTCACTTTTTTATCTCCTGTGGCTGTAAACTATTTGCCCAGTGTAATGTTCTTGTGTATATATTTTATATATATTAATAATCACAAGAAGTGGAGTAAGCTATAAGTGATCTTTATTCTAGGACTTCTGTAAAGCAACTGCTTAATGTGTTACATTGTACAATTCTCTATGGATGGAGATACACTAGGCTCCATAATACACAATGTTACATGCTCCCTTTTGAGGATAATTAATTTATCTTTAATTAATTATAAAGTATAAATTTTTTAACACAAGTTCTTTAAGACCTCATTATGAAAATTTGTTCAGATTCTTCTTGCATTATTTTTCCTTTTCATTGACCTCATGCAGTCTCCTTGAGTTTTGTGGTTTTTACAAATAACATGTGTAGTCAATTACAACACCACTGCAAGTTAGATTGATGGGTTTACACTTCACCAGGATACATGCATTATAGTTTCACACTTTCAAACTTGCACTTTCATACCCCCATTAGTACTGACTTTGTTTAACTGTTTATACAATTATCCCTCTACTGATGTCTAGAAGGTCGGTATGTGTGTTTACACATGTACACTGGTCTTTTATCTTTTAAGATTAGTTACCTGGTTACAGTTACTGCACTCTGTACAGTTTTGTGATAATCATTTGCAAGAACAGTTATCAAATGTGTGTAAAGTTTTCACTGGAATTCAACTTACACTATGCTCCAAAGTTGTGTGATTATAACTCAAGGGTGTTTAAACATTAAACAGTTCATTCTACAAATGAACAAAGTACAGAACACAATATGTATAATTATCAATGTCATTTGAGTAATATCTAAATGTGTAATAATATCCAATTTATTAGAGTTAATATTTAACCACTGGCTTGACTGTTCTTCCATATCTGGTTGTAAATTGTTTGTTTGAGGCCCAATTGTTTTTTCCCATTGGTGGCTGTTTGACACTTGCTGTTTTGGTGTTTGACTCATCTCTGCAATCCTCTATCCCCTGGCCTTCATTGGATTTGAGAATATGTGATCTATTTCTTTGATACACACTTCCATTGGGTGTTGTCACTAAATATGACCGTGGTGTGTTCAGCTTCTCTTTGACAGTGGCTTGCTCCCATTTGTTTTGTTGTAGAATTCTAACTTTCTCTCCCTCTTTTAGTGATTTCAAGATCTTGGTATGTCTGTCATAATAATGTTTTTGCCTTGTCTGTTTTTTACACAGAGCAGCTTTCACTTGTTTGGGATTTTGAAGTTTCGGCTTTAAGCTTTGGTGCAAAGCTGGAAGGATGGATCTGAGTTTGCGACCCATGAGTAACTCAGCTGGGGAGGCTATGCCATCAATTGGTGTGTTCCTGTACTCAAGGAACCCAAGCAGTGGATCTGTGTTGTCTACTGCCGACTTCTTTAGAATGTTTTTCACAGTCTGAACAGTCCTTTCCGCAAGACCATTACTCTTTGCACAATAAGGTGAGGACATTATGTGTTGAAAACCCCACGACTTTGCGAATTCTTGAAATTCTGCACAACTGTACTGTGGTCCTTGGTCTGAAGTGACCTTTGACGGAATTCCATGTCTGGCAAACATCACTTTCATCTGGTTTATTACACTTGTTGCTTTTGTGGTGTTCAGATGAGCGACTTCGAAGTACCTGCTGTAATAGTCCACTACCAGTACATAATTGCGATCATTCAACTGAAATAGATCCGTTGCCAGATTTTGCCATGGTCGATCAGGGATTTCATGAGATATCAGTGGTTCACGCTGCTGGTTTGGATTTCTATTTTCTAGACAGGTTGCGCATTTCAGGATCATGTCCTTGATCTGAGCATCAATGCTAGGCCAGTAAATAGCATCTCGGGCTCTCTTGATGGTTTTGTCTACTCCCATGTGTCCGACATGTAGGAGTTTCAACATGGTTGGGCGAAGTGCTATTGGGATCACTATCCTGTCACCTCTTAAGATTGGACCATCAGTTTCTGTTAATTCGTCTCTGCAATTCCAATATTCATGCAGTGCATATGGGACCTTGACCTTACTGTCGGGCCAACCATTCAAGATAATGTCTCTCAGTTGACAAAAGTCTGTGCACACTGAGGTTGCATTCTTGATATCCTCAATTCTGTTTGCAGCTACTGGAATATTGCTTACAACGGTTTGCACATGTTTTACTACATCATTTGCTGTACAACTTTCTGCATCTGGTGTGCAGGCACGTGACAGCATGTCAGCTACAATTAGCTCTTTCCCAGGCTTGTACTCTAATTTGAAGTTATACTGCTGTAGCCTGAGTAACATGCGTTGGAGTCTGGGTGGAGCTGCACTGAGCTTCTTTTTCATAATTTGCTCTAATGGACGATGATCATTTTCAACCACTACATCTTGGCCATATGTGAACTGGTGGAACCTCTCCATGCCAAAGACAACGGCTAACAATTCTTTTTCAATTTGTGCGTACCTTGTTTCTGCATCAGTCATTGACCTTGAGGCGAAGGCAACTGGTTTGTTGTCCTGGAGTAGAACTGCTCCAAGGCCTGATTTGGAAGCATCACAACTGATTCTCACTGGTTTCTTCACATCGAAGAATTGCAGAACAGGCGAATGACTAAGAATGTCTTTGACTTTTGTGAATGCGACTTGCTGTGGCTTTAACCAAGCAAATTCAGTATCCTTTCTCAGAAGGATTCTTATTGGTTCCATCACTGTTGACATTTTAGGTACGAACTTTGCTAGGTAATTCACAGTACCTAAAAGTCTTTCAACTCCTTTGCGATCTGTAGGTGGAGGCATGTCCATGATAGCTCTCACCTTTTCACTGTCTGGTTTAACTCCATCAGCTGAGATGATATTCCCTAGGTATGTCACAGTCTCAACTTTGAACTTGCACTTGTCTTTGTTTAGTGTTAAATTCAGTTCAGCACATTTCTTCAAGACTTTTTCCAGTCTGCTGTCATGCTCATCTTCTGTGGCACCCCATATCAAAATGTCATCAATATCCGTTTCTACACCCGGCATGCTGTCAAAGTGCTGTGAGATTCTCTTCTGGAATACTTCCTGTGCACATTTGATGCCAAAGGGAAGTCTTTTATAGCAGTAGCGACCAAACGGAGTGTTGAAAGTGGTCAAAAGTTGGCTTTCCTCATCCAGGGTTTGTTGCCAATAGCCATGATTGAGGTCTATTTTTGAGAAAACCTTTGCACCAGCCATCCTTGATGTGATTTCTTCCAGAGTGGGTAACTCCAGGTGTTCCCGTTTGATGGCGTTGTTCAGGTCTTTTGGGTCCAGGCAAATTCTCAGCTTGTTGGAGTTTGGTTTCTCCACTATGACCACTGAGCTGACCCAATCTGTTGGCTCATCCACTTTTCTGATCACCCCCATTTGCTCCATGTCACAAAGCGTTGACTTCAATCGGTCCCTCAGGGCTGCTGGGACTCTTCTAGGTGGGTGTACTACTGGACTGACAGACTCATCAATCTGTATGTGATAGGGATCCTTCAGACATCCAAGTCCTGTAAACACATTGTTATACTTCTCCAGTGTATCACTGATGCCAGTTGATTCAGACACTGACATTACTAACTGTATAAGGCCTAGATCTATACATGACTGTAGACCAAGTACTGCTGGAGAGTCTGTTTCTACAATGTAGAACTTTGAAACATTTTCAGCATCTTTGTATGAGCATTTAATGTCACAAGTACCTTTAACTTTCAAGTTGAGTCCTCCATAACCTGTTAACTTAGTGTTTGTGGAGTGAACTTTGGCCTCCGGTAAGTTCATATTTTTGAACAATTTTGCAGGAATTATGTTTACCTGAGCTCCTGTGTCCAACTTGAATTTGAGAGCTGACTTCTTATTACCGAGAAGTAATGTGACACTTGCTTCATTTCTTTCTTCACAGTTGTGTACTGCACCAATGAAGTGAGCTACTCCAGTTTCACTGTTGTCACTTTCATATTGTGGCTGTTCGACACTGTGTACGGCTTTGTGACCCCTGCACATTTTTGCGTAATGATTCCGCTTGTTGCATTTCAAGCACTTTTTCCCATATGCCGGGCACTGACCTTTTTCGTGTTTTTCCCCACATCTTCCACACTGTTTCGAGTTGCTGGCTTGTTTTGTCACCTTTTGCTTTACTCCCTTGTGTGCACTTTTCCGGACTGCATCAATGGACGATTCGGTTCCATTTGCCATGGATTTGATGTGCCGTTTTGACCCTTCAACCACTTTGATAATCTCAACTGACTTATCCAGGGTTAAGTTGGCTTCTTGTAGAAGTTTTTCCTTAACTTCCTCTGAGTAAACACCAACGACTATCCGATCTCTAATCATTTCATCACATAGGCCACCATACTCACAGTCAAGTGACAGGAGCTTCAAATCTGTGATGAACTGATCTGCTGATTCAGAAGCACCTTGAACCCTGCTGTTGAATTTATGCCTCAGAACTGTTAGATTTTTCTTTGGTTTGAAGTAGTCTTCGAATTTATCAAACAGAATGTCCGGTTTGTCCTCGTCATTGGGAGCCAGTGTCCATGTGTTGAAGACATCTCTAGCCTCTTGACCAATGTACAAGAGAAAGAACGCGCACTTTTCTTTATTTGATCTCTTGGAGAGTGGTCCAGTTAAAATCAGTTTCATTGTTTGTGACCATCTCCTCCAACTTTCTGAGAGATTATCACCACACATATCCAAAGGAGATATTTTTATTCCTTCCATTGTAACTGTTTAACTATTACATAATTTACATTCAATGTGAGAATAATCCCATCCCACATCTGACACCATGTAATGTTCTTGTGTATATATTTTATATATATTAATAATCACAAGAAGTGGAGTAAGCTATAAGTGATCTTTATTCTAGGACTTCTGTAAAGCAACTGCTTAATGTGTTACATTGTACAATTCTCTATGGATGGAGATACACTAGGCTCCATAATACACAATGTTACACCCAGGTTGTGGGGTACGGGGTACTGATACTATATTTGGTGTGACCTTCTTGCTGCTACCACCAGTTTATGGTCTCCCCTCAAATTGCCTTAAATATTAACAGTATAAAAGTAATTTTGGGAATATATCTTTGGATGTGGGGTGATTTTTTACCCCACAACCTTTGAGGGCAGTGTGGGTATTGTTTTCACTTATGCTGTACGGGTTGGTGGGTGATGGGAAAAGTTTGTCTGGGCTGTATCTCAGAAACTGTGAGGTGTAAGATGTTGGTGGGGACATTGGCTGAGGGTGTAGGTGTCATGGTGTGATCTTAATTTGACTTTGCCATAGTGACCTTGAGTGAAAATCTTTGCTGGGCAATATTTCAGATACCTTAAGGTGAAGGAAGTTTATAAGGGACATTGGTTTGGGCTGTAGGTGTGCAATATAATGGTGTGATCTTGATTTGATCTATGACCTTGCTATAGTGACCTGGACCTTAAAAATTATTCCAGGCTACGTCTCTACATTGGTTATGTGTTCAATGCCATGGTGTGACCTTGATTTAACCTTCTACCTTGCCGTAGTGACCTTGCAAATATACCTTTGTCTGGGCTATATCTTGGGAAACTGATACTTGGTAGGGACATTGGTTAGGGAGTGTAGATGTGCAACATCATGGTGTTACCTTGATTTCACCTATGTCCTTGCTGTAGTGACCTTAACCTTAAAAATCTTGTCTGGAATGTATCATGGAATGTGTAAGGCACAGAAGGTTGATTATTGGTTAGGGCAAGAGTTAGGGAGTGTAAGTATGCAACATTTTGATGTGGCCTTGATTTAACCTTTTAACGTTGCCATAGTGACCTTGACCTTAAAAATCCAGGCCAAATCTTGGGAACTGTCCGATGTTGATACCTGGTGGGGACATTGGTTGGATTGTTACAGTGTGCATCGTTATGGTGTGACCTTTAACCTTGTCCCTACCAAAGTGTGTTCACCCACCATATTTGAGACAAAGATATCTGGATCACTTCAACTGATTATTATATGTACTCTTACTTAATTGTGCTGTGTCCATTGACAGCTATACTTCAATTTTTAAAGCTTCATCATTTTTACCCCACACCCCCTAAGGGCTGTCAGGGTATTGTTTTCACCCATGGTGTCCAGATGGGTGGGCGGGCATTGGGAAAAAGTTTGTCCGGGCTGTATCTCAGAAACCGTAAGGTGTAGGAAATCGATACTTCGTAGGGACATTGGTTAAGAGGTGTAGGTGTGCAATGACATGATCTGACCTTGATTTGACCTTGCCACAATGACCTTGAGTTTGAAAATCTTGACCAGGCTATATCTCAGAAACCATAAGAAGTAGGAAGTTGATACTTGGTAGGGACATTGGGTAGAATGTGAAGGGGTGCAACATCATGGTCTGACCTTGATTTGACCTTGCCATAGTGACCTTGACCTATAAAATTTTTAAAACTGTATAGGTATAGGAAGTTGATACTTGGTAGGGACATTGGTGGGGGGTTGTAGGTGTGCAGTGTCATGATGTGACCCTAATTTGACCTTTGATCTCACAGTAGTGACCTTAACCTATAAAATCTTGTCCGGGCTGTATCTCGGAAACTGTAAGGTGTAAGTTGATACTGAGTTGACCATGAGTTTTAAAATATTGTCTAGGCTATTTCTTGGATTCCATAAGGTGTAGAAGGTTGACACTTGATCGGGATATTGGTTAGGGGGTGTAGGTGTACATCATGGTGTGACCTTTTTGGTATGCCAAAGTGTGTTCACCTGCCATATTTGAGACATCTTTCTCTTATGACAAAGCTATATGGATTGCTGCAACTGATTATTATATGCACTTGTACATTTTTATTGCATTAATACATCCTATCCAATGGACAATTGCTTTACTGGTCCTACTTTACGAGGTCCTATATATACTACCAGCAGGACTGGTCACGGAGTGTGCATTTGCTAGGTGGCACATCGTACTTCCTGTCTAGACATCGTGACGTCATACCATCTTTTTTTGTTTGGCGTGTGGAGTGTGCAGACGTGTTTCATAGGGAGAAAATATTTTAGAAGTTTTGTAACCAATTTTACTCAAACGAACTTTATTTTATTTCAGCCATTTATAACTGTATTCTACCTATATCATATCGTCTCCTGAAGAGAGGCACTTGTGGCCACATTATGGCTCTGTTTGATAGACACAAGAAATGCGTGAGATGCAGAGAGAAGGGGGTGAAAGACAACCCTTGTGTTAAGAAGTTGGATTGTCAGATTTTGCAAAGCGTTTACTCCTGTGTAAATTCAACAGTTGTCCACCCCAACCTACAAGTCCAAGAAAGAACGTGAACAGAAGAAAGCTGTGACTGATTCCCCTCCCAGTGCTACCCCCACTCGTGAATCCATCAGAGGTCACTCTTTTGGGATGGGTAGAAGCCAAGAGAGCTGCTTCTGTTGAATCTACTCCTGCTGGCAAGAAAAATAAGAGAACTGACGATTCACCTAAGCCCAGCAAGAAGAAATACAGCAGCAAAAACAGGTCTGATGACCTCAAGAGCTTGGACGAGAAGTTGGAGGTTTGCTAGACTGGAAGCAATGCTGCTCTCCAAGTCTTTTGCTGTGCCTGTGGAGCCTGTGAAGAAACCCTCTTCAGTGGTGACCAGTGATCAGCCCTTTTTTTATCCAGGTGCTTCCACAAGGATGATGTCCTCTGTTTTGGTCACTGAGGTTACCGGTTCCAGTCTTGTTCAGACCACCAGTGAAGCTACCACTTTGTCTGCTACCCAGCCTGTTGAGGCTCCTGGTGTGAGAGGGTATGAGGCTGCCAGCAAGAGTCCTACCCACCCTATTGACGGTCCTGGTATGAGAGTGTTAGCCACCCAGCCTGTTGAGGCTCCCGATGCAGGTCCTGAAGTTCTGCTAACCGGTACCGGTAATGCTGCCCAGACCCCTGCCGCTGGAAATCCTGTTAATATACCAATGGATCTGAGAGTAATGAAGATCTTCAAAGTGAACCGGGCTCCCCTGTTATGGCAACATCCAGGGCGAGCCCCCAGACAGAGACCTCACCAGAGATGAATCAGCTGACCAAGAATCCTCTGAAGAAGCTAGTTACAGAGGAACCATCAGGTGTGAGGTCATTTATGGGCTGGCATCAGATCCCTGACTTTGACAGTGTTTCATCTTCAGATGATTACCCTTTTGCCGGTACAAGAGTTCAGCCAAACGGGAAGGTCTCTGTCAAGCTACCGGTGGACGACTGGTTATGCAGAAAGATGGAAAAGTTACACCTCACCATTACTGAAGCCTATCCGTCCAGAAATGCAAAAACTGCTGGACTTCTGAGGGATGAGTTTGTCAAACCACCCAGGTCATCTAGATGGATGGACATGCACACCAACACGAAGGACTGTGGTAGAATTACTGTGTGTTCCTGGTCACCAGAACCAGCCAAGTTGAACAGTGCCTTCAGCAGGGTTGTCAGACACAGCTTGCCTTCTGCTCTACCCTCCCAGGCCATTAGCCAGGACATGTTAAGGCGTTGGGAGAGATCAGCCAGAGAACAAACTGTGATGTGTAATCAGGCTGCTGCATTGTCTAGATGTCTGACTAATGTGCGATGGTGACACAACTTAAGACCCTGCATATGGATAAGGCAAAGGCAAGTCGTCAGAAAGAAAAAAGATAGAAAGTTTGAACCCTTCACCAGTGATAGCCGGAAGCAAGGACTTGACCAGCAAGAGTGAGACTGTAAATTTACATATAAACTCTTGTGTTGTAAATCCTGTTCTTTTTGTCAAAGGGTATTCACAAAAGGAAGGTATAAATACCAGTTATGGTTATCACTGTCAAAGAATAAAGTGTGTGAAAGGTGTTTCCTGTGTAGATCACTTGAGTTCTGTAAATCTTGTCACAAATGTCCCAACTGTTGCTCCAGATCTTCCTCTAGGGGCAAGGTTGCACCAGTTTTGGGAGTAGTGGGCAGCCTTAGGGGTCAGCCCCAAGGTGGTAACAGTACTCAGAGTGGGCTACACCCTCCCCTTCCGGTTCAGACCCAACTTGACCAGGTCACCAACTGTCATAAGTTGCTATATAAACCCCCACAAGAATCTATACTTGCTGGAGGCATTGTATCAGCTTCTGACCAAAAATGCAGTAGAACCGGTAGCAACTCAAAAATTCCTGGGCTTTTACAAAAGGGTATTTTTAGTACCAAAACCCAACAACCAGTGGAGACCTATCTTGGACCTGAGCACCTTGAACAACTTTCTAAACACAGAGTCGTTCCACATGGACACACCAGAGACAATAAGAACCTCCCTACAGGAAGGGTAGTGGGTTAGCTCCATAGATTTCAAAGACGCATACTTCCACATACCAATCCATAGTCAGTCCAGGAAGTACATGCATTTTCACGTCCAGGGTCAGTCCTACCAGTTCAAAGCACTGCCCTTTGGTCTGTCCACAGCACCCATGGAGTTCACAGTGGTAGCCAAAGAGGTCAAACTGATGGCTTTACAGAGGGATATAAGGATCCACCAGTACCTAGATGACTGGTTGGTCAGGGCCAGGTCCCACCATACCTGTCTCACGCATACACAGACCTTAGTAGCTCTTTTTCAAGAACTAGGCTGGCTGGTGAACAGGGAGAAATCAGAACTGGATCCAGGCTTTCAACTTCTAGGTTACCAGTCGGACCTGAACGAGGGCAAGGTCAGATCCACAGCAGAGCATTGGCAGGCCTTAACTACAAAAATCCAAACCATGTTGTCCATTACACCCACTAAAACATGATCTGCATATTTTTACAGACCCATATAAAGAAGGGTGGGGCGCTCACTTAAACGGACACACTGCAAGGGGAACCTGGTCCCGTCCAGAAAGCAAGTTCCGTCTGGAACTAAAGGCGGTCTTTCTGGCCCTAAAAGAGTTCCAAGATCTCTGTTTGAACAGCATAGTTCAGTTTAGTATTTTTGCATTCACTGCACATATAAAAATGTAATATTTGGTAACCAATATTAGGGAATTGACAGGAAGGAAGTTATTGTCATTATTCAAATGGCCCAGTAGGATTTCAAGAGGTGCTAAAACTAAATGTTTATTTAATACAAGATCCAACCAATGGTTCCAACCAATCCAACAGCATAGTTCTGGTAGCCACAGACAACACTACATTGGTTGTCTATATAAAGAAAGCAGGGGGGGTGAAGTTGGGTCCTCTGTGTACCCTTCTGTGGAGAATCCCGACCTGGTGTGCCAGGAGACATGTAACTCTCAAGGCTCGACACATCCCAAGTCAGCTGAATGTGATAGCAGACAAACTATCCAGACTAGGCCAGACCATTCAAACAGAATTGTCCCTTCACCCAGAGGTCTTCCAAGCCATATGCTCCCGGTAGCACCAGCCCCAAGTCGACCTGTTTGCCACCAGGTTCAACACCAAACTTCCATAGTTTGTTTCACCAGTTCCGGACCCTCAGGCCTGGGCAGTGGATGCTCTTAGTCTGTGCTGGGAAGATCTGGACCCATATGCCATCTTGGGCAAAGTGGTGGAGAAGTTTCAGGACTACCCATGGAACAGGACCATCATGATTGCAACGGGGTAGCCAAACATGCCCTGGTTCTGGGACCTAGTGGCCATGTCCAGTGAGATCCCACTGTGCCTGCCCAATCAGCCTAATCTGGTGACTCAACCATTCAACCAGACCCTACACAGGAATCTGTCAAACCTGAACCTACATGCCTCCTAGAGTCACAGCAATCAAGGAACAGGGTTTCTCTGAGGCAATGGCAGCACGAATTGAGGCTCCTCAAAGATGATCAACCAGATCCGTCTATGTGGCAAAGTGGATCATTTTTACAAAGTGGGGCCTCAGTAAACAGGTGGACTTCAGGGCACCACCTCTGAAAGCCATAGCTGACTTCCTTCTGTACTTCCTTCTGGACAGGAAGTTGCAGCCGGGCACCATTGATGGCTACAGATCAGCCATTGCTGACAAGCTGGGCATCTTTCCCATTAATGACAGCAAAGATGAGAATTTCACCCATCTACTGGATAGTTTCCACAGAGTCAGACCCGAGGGCAGGAGGGGCATCCCCTCCTGGAACCTTTACCTGGTTCTGCACCAGCTGTCAAAGGCGCCCTTTGAACCCTTAAAAGAGGCCTCCCTAGACCGCTTGATTTTCAAGACAGTTATCCTGTTGGCCCTGTTAAACGCAGGAGTGAGATCAATGCTTGGCTACATAAGAACATCAGACACCAGTCAGACTGGTCTAAGGTGTCTTTGTACCCCTCACCCAGCTTTCTATCCAAGAATCTGCTGGCTAAAGAGGGCCATGATAGTGTGGCCCCGGTGGTTATACCAGCCCTGGCCCCCACTCTGGATAAGTCATTTAAGGGTGACAGGTCCTAATGTCCAGTTAGAGCCCTGCATTATTATTTGGACAGGACCTCAGATCTTAGGCAGAACAAGGAGTTGGTCTTTGTCTCCTTCAAGAAAGGTTATGGCAAGGACATCTCACCTGTCAACATCTCCTCATGGATCAAGAAGACTGTGATCCAATGCTATGAGCTCTCTGGCCACTAGGCCCTCACATTACATCAGGTTAAAGCCCATGATTTCAGGGCCTTTGCTGCTTCTAAGGCCTTCCAGTCGGGGGTCTCTTTAGAGCAAATTTTCTGCCTGCCACTGGAAATCACATAACACCTTCACACAGTTCTATTTGAAGGATGTGGCTTGGGCTGATTCTGAGCTTTTCCATTTGGGGCCGTGGTGGCTGCTCAACAGGTCCACCACCAAACCCAAAAATGAGATATAGTTAGTTTTGTAGATATGTATATATGTACATATTGTATAAACTTTGTATATAGTACATAAGTATAATGACAAAAAAAACTACAAAAAACTGTGACTTGCTTCCTTTGGGAAGTTTATTTCTTATGGGACTGAACTCAACCCTCTCTTCCTCTACTCAGAGCAGGTCTTGGAAAAAAGGGGACAACATCAGTATACTCCCGGGTAACCGGTTAGTGGTAACCAACCATGGCCTTACAGGGTTCTCTGATCCTAGGTCAAACCTGCCTTCTCAGTTTTTGTTTGTTTATGAGTTTACTTGAGTCCCTAGTATCTTACCCGCCTACCAAGCGGTAGTTATTCAGCAATTGTCCATTGGATAGCAGTAAAATTGCAAATTTAATAAGTAAATTAAATTTATAACTTATAAAAATTTAATCTACTTATTAAATTTGCAAAATTGTGCTATTTCTCAGCTATTCTCGAATTAATAAATTTTACATCTTCATATGGTTTAATGATTAATGCTGCCTTGCTCTTGCTATTGAATTGTCTTGTTTTAGTACTTTATCTTTACATACATTTTCTTTCTCTTAGATGTTATTTTCTCTACTTAAACATTATTTGGACCTTTATATAAGTGACACTGTGCTGAAAGTATCCCAGTATGTGTACTGTTTCACTACTTCTATATCTCATGGTGTTGAAAACTATTTCTCCAGGCTGTGGGGTATGGGTATCTCTGATGCTGTTTTTAGTTTACTGATTAATGCTGTCATCTTACTTTTGAACTGTCTTAATATGTTGTCTTTGCATATATTTTCTCTCTCTTAAATGTTATTTTTTCTACTCAAACATTATTTGGAACTTTAAAACTGACACTGTTTGCTCTGAAAGTCTGCTGATCTTTGTACTGTTTCACTTTCTCTATCTCATGGTGTTGAAAACTGCTTCCCCGGCTATGGGGTGTGGGCATCTCCGATTTTTGTAAAGTTGTTTTTAACTATTAGGCAGATTTTTGCGCATCACAACAAAATATACCCAACAATCATCTTCCCAATAGTGGTATTTGGTTTAATAAACATCTGAATACAAAATCTGTTCCTTTTTCAAATTGGTCAAAAAATAATTTTGTAAAGGATATTGATAATAATGGCAATTTATGGCCACTAATAGGCCTGCTCCACCTTGGCCATATTGCTTTATGACAGGTTTACAATTGAATGTGTTCATAAAGCAGTTTACACCAATATTAAGCCATTTGAAATTGTCGCAAACTGCTCCCAATCCTCATCAGATTTATTATCTTAAACCTATCTTAAAGCTATCTTTTTACCCCCCAATGTCTTCTTTTACATCTTACAGCAATCTTAAACATTCTTTTCACGTTACAGCAATCTTAAACCTATCTTTTTCATCTTAAGTCAAACTTTAAGGTTCATAAAGTATTGTAAACTTTTCAGGAACCTATTTGTATTAATTGTAAAGTATCGGAAAGAAATCTTAAACCTATATGCCCTTGTTCCACCAAAGGATTAAGCCCCGATCCTGTCGGCGACCCTTAATCGTGGGTAGTCTTGGAAAAAATGGAAAAAAAATTGACCAATGGGGTGGAAGACAGAATCGGTATGAAGGTCTGGGATTAACTACAGATCGGCCTCAGGACGCCCCAGGAGGCCCCAGACAGTCCCTAACTGGTCTGGGACTAAGAACAGATTAAGCCATTTTTCTGGTCGGTTTGAACCACGATCCTGTCATAGACAAACCGACTGGGTCCCAGGACGCCTCAGGCCTCCTGGGACTAAGCCCCGACTAACCCAGGATTAAGTCCCGACCCCACAAGGTGTCCTGAGGCGTCCCCAGGCGTCCCCAGACCGAGATAGCCGATTTTTGCTTTGCAATGGGACTAAGGGTCGCAGGAAGCCTGGGACTAAGGTATAGAGGGTCTGGGACTAAGGGTCGGCGACTAAGGGTCGCAGGCGGCCTGGGACAACATAGAACTGTGTAAATTTGATCTGAGGAGGCCTGAGGAAGCCTGGGACTGGACATTTTGTTTATGGCGGGAAAAAATAATCGGTTGGGGTCGGGAGAAATATCAAACATGTCTGATTTCTCACACGGCCTCAACCGACCACAACCGACCCTTACAGAAGGTCTGGGACTAAGCAAATATTTCAAACCGACCCCCCAAAACCCTTAATCGGGAGCCTTAGTCGTGTGGTGGAACACCCACATATCTGAAACTACACCCCTGAATCTTGAATGTTTTAATTATTTCTGATCAGGAACTAGGTTTGTGATCAGCTCGCCAAGGTGAAATAGCCCAATTACAGAATTTAAAAAACAAATATGGTTTAAATATCAATTTTCTGCACTATGAAACTGTGAAAAGTTTAATTACAAAATTCATTGCTAAAACAAAAAGGGAGATAACTTTGAAAATATAGCACCATATGTAACTTTTCATCTGAAAACTGTCATAAAGTCTCAACAAAATACAAAAGTGATATGTCAGTCATTGTGTAAAGGTAATGATATTACATCATGGTATGATATGAAAGAGAATGTTGACTTAGAAATAGAAGTTGATCAAACAATATGGAAAAGTCTTTACAAGGTATGCTTCTATACTTTTCAGGACAACACATATATGTGGCTACAATACCGAATCATAAAAAGAATAATTATTACATGAAAAACACTCCAACTGATCTTATCTTCTGAATCTGTCATGAACAAACTGAAACTTTAGTTTATGATCTAAGGATAAATATCAAGTATTGGATTGAATTTCAGACCTAAATTCATTTAAACTGGAATATAATAATCTGTATACTTGGGTTTTAGTTATTGTGATGCGTATTTCTATCCACTGGGTTTCGTACTTATGATTGGGGCCACGGTGATCCTGTGGTAACACACTTAACTCCCACCTCTGAGATCTGTGGTTTTAACCCCAGACCCTATGTGGGAATGTTGATAGTTACCGATGGTCAGCAGTTTACACAACCTTGAGCAAGTGTATGTACTGGTTTCCTCTGCCGATAAAACTACCCTTCCTGATATGACCAGATGCCAAGTAGCCATATTAGGTCCAAGTGTGTTTTGTTGCTATTATGAAGATTATATTTTTACATATATCTTTGTTTCTATTGTGCTTAGAGATACGATCTTGGTGTCTAAGTTTAGGTTTCTGGGGTCAAGGAATCCATTTGTTATGCAATACAAGATTTAAATAGAACAAAAATATAACATTTGCAGTATAACTTTAGCTTTATGGCCAGATTTGCTTAACACAATTCTTGAATACACAATCAGATATTACCATATTAAAACAATTGTTGACAAATGTTCCCTTAAAAATGTGAATGCCATATTGTATCCAGATTTATATTTAAATTAGTTAACACAATTTAAGCTCCTTGGGGTTGACTTTACCAATAATGTACAGTTAATGACCAAAAAAATGTTCATCATAGAAAAACTCTTATGAAGAAACATTTTTCTGTACCCAAACTTGGTGCTCCAAATACTGCACATACTTTGTAAATTTTCAAGAAAGATCTGGAGTATGTCAGTGACCAAGAATAATACTGTCACAACTGGAACAAGATCTTCCAGAAGGGGGACTAAACTTGACATTCCCACCCAGGGTCAAAGAATTAATGAAATAAACCTCAAGCTTGGGTTAAACATTATTTATTTCTACTATGAGATTTTTATATATATCAGCATAATAACATAATAAATTCATTTAGAGGAGATAAGTTTTAGAACAGAAAAGCAAAATTTCAAACCCAAGACCTTGCTGCCAAACAATGTTATCCTACTAATTTAGAATTTGGCCCACTGGGCCTGAATTTTGAGGGGGCCAAGCCCCAGGAAACTGTTAACTGCCAAATGGCCCAACCGGACCTAAATTTGTTACAAATGGGAAACCAAATGAATGAAAATATGTGTATGTTAACATGTGAGAAGCAGTAAAGAATTAGGTGTAAACCCTACCAGCTGGAAAAGGGGAAAAATTAAAAAAATTTTAAGGATACTAAATCCTGGAGGTCAAAAGTATAAAAAGTGGGGAAAGTATACAGCTGTAGGGTAATAAATCCCAAGAAATGGGAAATGTTGCAAGAAAACTCTACCAAACAGCCAAACTAGCAGTGCAGAAAAGCATGAAAAGTTTATGAGACCACAGAGGAGGTTGTGGCCTGGGAATTTATATACATGAACAAAGGTTCATTGGGTTTAGCTGGAAATAGACCACCTTATTGCATTGGAAGACCATGTTCCATGTTGCATAATGTGTTGGATAGGTACTCCATGTTGGAAGGCCCAGGTGGTACCTCCTTTGGGAAACATGTGAAATGTGAGCATGGGTTTTATTCCCAGAATTTTGGATATATCTTTTAAATGTTCCCATGGCCCTGAATCAGTTAAAGGGACTGATTGCTGCTTGTATGTTATCGTGAACAAAGGGTCATTGGGTTTAGCTGGAAATAGGGCAATCATGTCTTGTAACGCCCTAACCGGGCATATAATGGAATCACCTAATTTAGGGATTGCAATAGTTTGAATCTGCTGCCTTTCTTGATTTGTTTTTGACCATTTCAATAATACTATTGCCCAAAGTTCAGAAAATATCACATCCCCTCTACACAACTGGCGTGTTGGATCAAATGAATGCATTGAATGTGGTAACACATTTGATAATCTGAGAAATGAAAAATAAAAAGGTGTACATTGCCTGGAATATAATGGAATCATGCAGATAATGACATATTTGGAAACTATCTCGAAGCATGCTATCTGTAACCACAGATTGGGTTTTCAAATCTAAAGGTCTGTTAACTTTGAGAGCTTTGAGGAACAATTGGACTCTATCATCTTGCATGAACACTGGAATAACCACAGATAAGTAAATTCGCTCTAATGGCTGCCAAATAATTTGCAATATTGGAAGATGTAATACCATTTTGATACAGAAATTCCATAAATGCCAACAACTGAATGGTATCTACCTGAAATGGTGTCAGCCCAGCTGACACCAGGAACGCCAGAAAATCCTCAAACATCCTGTCATAGTTCTGCTTGGTGGATGGACTGCCAGTATATCGTCTCGAGCTCTACCTGTCCTCAAAACCTCAACAACGGGCAAGTTGTCACAATTAATAGTGATTTTTTTCTGTTAGACTAATTTTGTTGCCAAATTTTTAAGGCCACCATGATATTGATCATCTCCAAATGATTAATGTTGTAATTATTGTAACCCAATGGAAAAGTTCGTGTATAAACCATATGGTTATAAACACCTCCCATGGTTGTCAAAGACGCATCAAGGTAGATATGATCATTAATTTTCCTAGTGTCATAATATGTAATACCATTATAACTCTGCAGAAATGTGTTGAACCATTTTTTTGGTGGGGCTGATGTGTCTCTGTGCATTAGTCCTTCTGATGCGATCTATCTGATCTGTACAACTATAATCCCCAATGTCAATTTCACCTTGTTCCATCCTACATAGTAGGACAGCGTGGCTGGCCTTTGCTGCACATCAGTAAAAATCCTGGGCATCATCTAATAGTGAAATTAGTCAAGCATAGTCAAGCATATGTTCTCTCATTTTTTATTTTTTTCCTCCCTAATGGTGCGGCAAAAACCAGCCACCCATTGGACTACTGATAACTGGGAATAAGAGATTCTTTCTTTGGTAGATCCAGATAGAACGTACTTGTGGGGCTATTTAACCCTGTTTTTAACAAACACTTCAACCCCCCCCCCCCCCTCTTTGGGACCTAATTTTTTTATCACCTGTATTCACCAGTTGGTTCAACTCCAAAATGCGTTGCTGTACCTTATCTTGTATTAGAGGGCCTTGCCTGATTTCAAACAGACTTGGCATTGCCTTGGTATGTTGGGTTTCAACATTTAATCTTGAATATGACATTTGAGTACCATTTGATTTGATCTCTTTTGGTTTTGGACTGATCATCTTTTTAACTTTTCCTTTATTTTTGAATCCGATGTTGTTGTTTTTTTGTATTTTTTTGTTTCAAGTTGCTCAAGTCTTTTATCAATTGTAACTGTTGCAAGATTTCTCTATTAATCAGTTCTTGTGCATTGCCTGTAGCACTGCACGATGTTGTTGCCTGCTGCTTGCCTACACAAGAACTTTGAGTATATGCCAGATCCGGATTTTTTTCAATATCTGATACATCAGAAACATTTAACAGACCCGAACAATCTAATTCACTTACATCTGATTCTCTGTGCGCAACTGAATTTTCATTATTAGCACAAGATTTCAACAAATTTGCCAAAAATCCCCGATTCTCAGGTGTTTCCATCTGAACTGGTACTTGAAAAGTACTTGACCTTTGTGACCGTAAATTATACTGCCTGTTGCTTTCCATGACTAAATAAAATGTATCAAAATATTCTAACCCCAACTACTTCATTTACCACAAAATTTACTGTACTGTAAAACATATAACTTTAAAAATACAACACCAAAATAATAATTACTTCACGTTGTATAAAAGACTAAAATAAACTAAGACAAAAATGTGATACAATACAATATGTTGATGCCACATGGTTGAAGTCAGACAGACCACCCCAATATGTAGAGCTCTGAGCAAGGTTTTGATGTTGACTATGCAGTCCAGAGTTAAAATGACCAAAACTGGTCAGTCTCGTGGTCAGTAAAATAGGTTGACCAATATAAAAATATAAATTTAAATAATTGAATAATCTACATCAAAGCTCTTGTGTGACACTAACCTACCTAGCCCCCCAGGGAATGAGCCCAGCAGCACCCACATGCAGCCCAGCACAGATAGCCTGAATCATAAAATTTGATTAAATGTGGTGATTGAAAAATACTTTAAAAATTGACTGATATTTACTAAAATGACATTTCTGAACTAGATGATTCTTCTAATTAATTAATGCCATTCAAAACTAAAAGTATATTTAAAGTGCTATCAGACTATGAACGAATAAACTGAATGGATAAATATTTTATGTGAAAGACAGTTTGTGAAAATTAATAAAGTGGATAAAATGGCAATAAAAGATGCCCAGAGTATATGTTTCTTGTCATTGAAGTAATCTGAGGACAACAATGACCCCTACTGTCCAATACTTAATTCTTACGGACAGCAGCTTTGTCACAAACTTTAACCTCTTGTAACTTTAATGGTTGATGCCAAGTGAAACTCCAAATCTACCAAGTCAAGATCAGAAACCTAAAAATGAATCTTTAAAGTGGCAATACAACTCTTAGACCTATTAAAATTTGATAAAGTTTACAAAAGAATATACTGGAACGTGATGAGAATTTATAATATTAGAAGAACTATTCATTAGAAAAGGGAGCTATAGAGAATATATACCACACAACATCTTACAAAAATTTCATGTTGCCAACCTAATTAGCACAGATGGCTCTAGAATGACGAATTTCCAGTTTTAAATACTCCTGAGAATTTTAAAAATCAGTAAAAATTTGGTATTCTGTAAGATCGATGATGATGATAAGTGCAGCTTTTGCAGTAGATTATCTGAAACTGTAGAGCACATTTGGGGGGGGGGGAGTTGTACCGATAAATATTATCAAAGGTTTTGAGGAAAGCCTAGGGCTAAACTGATGAGTAAGTTGTACCTGAATAGGGTTTTTAAAGCACACCTCCCAGTGGAACATGGACAACTGAGTGAACATCCATACATTTGATAAGAATATTCTCACAAACAGCAGACACACCCAATGGTAATGTGACTGGATACAATGTTGTGACATTTTCATAATAATATTCATATATAGTCTGGTGGGTGATGGGTGTTCATATCACCTTCCACCGTGGACCTATAATAAGCAGTAACAAAGGATGCCCGATCAAATCAATCAGTTACACTATGTTGAAAGTGACAGTGAGTATCATTTTTTGTGCAGCAAGATTTTTTTTGCAGGCTCATGTTCATGCCAAGGCAAACTCATGTCATTTTAGCAATACTTGTCCAACATTTTATTGATTTAAAATGAAAAGCTAAAGTTAGGTTCATTTAATTGTTAATCAAGAGCTTAAATGATTTATTTTAGCATAATTATAAAACTCTAAAATATAGGGTTTAGTGACAAAGAAAAAGCTTTCACAGCATATTTTTCTTGGTTTTAAATTTGACATTTATATGGTTTGCCAGATATTTATATTTTTAGGTTTGAAAGTCATATTTCAGAAAAGAATGATTTTATGCTGAGAATAGGTCTCATCTAAGAATAGGAAAAAATTAAGATAAGACAAATTAATATCTTTAAGTACAGTTCTCATACAACAAATGTAAGATTTCAGTGAATACCGCCCCTGAAACAGATTGGTGTTATATCTGCATTGGGGAGTGAAAGTGAACATGACTGTTTTTCAAAATTTGGTGGGTAAAGGTAAAAACTAATATTTATGTTCTATTTAAACTTTATGTCACATCAAACATAGATTCTTTGACCCAAGAAACCTAGACTTAGACATCAAGATTGTGTCTAAGCACAACAGAAGCAAATATATGTGTAAAATATAATTTTCTATTATTTATGGTGGCCATTTTGTTTTCAACTTTTAAAAAAATTCCTCAACGGTGCCAAGCTGGCACCCGGCTGATTTTTCATTAGGATAGCTCAGAGATGCTGAATAAACAAAAAACTTCATAATAGCAACAAAACATGTTTTTTTCACATATCCACTGGACTATAGTATTGAAAGTGATGTTAAAACCCAAATAAATAAATAAGGTACTGATGGTTGTAAGACATTATATATTTAAATGTTCATTGGAAATAGAAACCTAAATGTATACCAAACTGAGGTAATCACCAAAGAAAAATATCTCAAACAGGAGCCATTATCTAAATGAAATCATGATTGAGAATTTTTTTTCAAAAGTAGTCAGTTGGAAAAGACATTAATTACATGTAATTCTGTTACTAATCATTAATTTTAAAAACATAGTGTACAGTGAAAAATAGTTAATGTATTTTTGACATCTATTAAATTAGCAAAGCAGGAATACAAAAAAATGTGCATAAAAATTTATGTAGATTTGGAATAATAATAGTATGACATAACTGACATGGATTGACCTATATATACAATTTATGTATAAAAATAAAGTATGGAAAGAAAAAAGTTCTTTTAATCTCATAAACAATATTCAAATTATCTTTACCCAATTGGCAGCGTGCATAAAGCTTGTGGATATTCCACAGCCTAAACCCATGCATTGACTTTCACCAAATTTTCAGGATATATTTACATCAAGAGAATCTAGAGCTGATTACCTTTTGGGGTATCTTGTAACAGTTGTTGCCATGGCACTGCTTTAAATACTCTTCGTACTTAAACTTCTTAATTGAAAAGGTTTGCTACTACAGTTGCATTTTTATCTCCTGCCAGCCTGAGGCTGGGGTTGGGAGATTATTAAATGCCTCCCATGCATGGGTGTGTGTGCATGTGTGCATTTGTCACGCTTTTACATAAACCTTTATAGCTCATTCATTTATAAAGATATCTTCACCAAATTCAGGAAACCTTGGCCTAGAGTAATTTTGGCCTTTTGAAACATATTGGCCACCATGTCACATATTTACTGTCAAATAGGGGAACATCATATCAAAAAGGCCTAATATCTCCCTTATCATTGGTCCTAGGGGTTCGGAATAAGAAACAACTTTTAGAAAACCATGGCCTGTGAATCTTATGCAAGCTTTCAAATTGGCATTTGGCATTTGCTTCAAGGTCAAGTGGCATCATACTAAAAGCCTTTATATCACCTTTTATTATTGGTCCAAGGGAGTTGGAATGAGAAGCATCTTTTAGAGAATCGGGGCCTGCGAATCTTTTGCAAGTATCAAATTTTACCTTTGACCCCTGCTTTAAGGTCAAGTGGGGTCATCATAGAGAAAAGGGCCTTATTGTCTCCCTTAATATTGTTTATACAGCTTGAAAAGTGAAACTAACCTGTAGAAAGCCATGGCCTGCAAATCTTCAAAAAGTGTTGAATTTGGCCTTTCACCCCTACTTTAAGGTCAATTTGGGACAACTTATAAGGAATCATAGCCTGTGAATTTGACCTTTGACCCTTGCTTCATGGTTAAGTGGGGGTCATCATACTAAACTGGCATATATTTTAACCACTGGTGGACTATTGGTTTATGCACAAGTAAGCTGCCACATTGTGTAGAGATTTTCCTGTTACCTCTCAACAGCAAAAGACATTATAGATAGAGCTCAAATGTGCAGAATATATTTATCATTACAAAATTGTGCCTCAAAATATTTCTGGCCTCATTTTGAATAACAAGATGACTGCCACGGTGTTTCTTTGATGGTCATGAAGGAGTTTTACACATTCTGAGGCTTTTTCATCCATTGAAAGTTGAATATCTTTATGCATATCTATTTTTAATAGATATACATGTCCTTTATAGCCTAAAGACATTTGACCTTGAAGCTTTCCTTCAAGGTTAGCCCCTGACCCTAAAATGCCTCACCAAGGCCATTTTTATGCAAATGAGTAAATCACTTGCAACTTCAACACTTGAAATAAGATTGTTAGGGGGATAGGGATGGAATTTCATATAATTTCATATTGTTAGCCCTATTGTATTTGCACATTACATGTACATAATTCAAGTCAATATCATGAGTGGCTGCCCACAGCCAAATACTACGGGTACAGGTCCCTAGGGATCCTTTACTTTGCCCGACTGCAAAACACACTACAGCTTGATTATCACAGTGAAGATGTGTTTGGTAGCCCATTGTCAACAGAAGATCTTTATAGCAACTAGTATGTTGACCATCTCCAGGTGTGCAATATTCAAACCCTTACAACCATAACTGATTGGGAGATGATACACAAGATTTTGTCACACACTGCCTAGGCCATGTAAGCAAGCATCCAAATGAACTTGATGGTCACATTTATCATGGTCATACAGTTACACTCCATTAAAGAGAGGGAGGTATCTTTCAAACCACCTTAGATCCAATAAAATTCTGGCTCCAATTTAATCCTGGTCTGAAAATTACCTGACGTGAGAGTTTGCAACATTCTATTTAAGAAATAGTGGGCACCCCTCACACAGTTATGTATGTATAATAAGTGGCCTAACAAGGACCAAAGTTGTCGCTTTGTTCACGTTTTTCTTATGTTTCCAGTATCTGACGGTGTCAAAAATTTGATGCAATTTGGCAGTTAGAATTGAAACCGTACCAGTGAGTGTATTTATCTCTACACCTAAACAGACAACTGAGGTGGTAGGTGGAACTGACCTATTCTGACTAACAGTTAAACCCAGTTTTTGCAAAAGGTCAAATAAAAGGCCTTTGCGCCAGACAGAATACTAAACCCCACATAATCATCCATATAATTTATGACTTTTTGGTCATGCACGGTGTCGCTGACACACTGAAAAATGTGGGAGCCATAATGACCCCTAAATGGAACACAAGTGTCGATGTAAACATCACGCCAATGAAGACCAATGAGATCATAATCCAATGGATCCACCTTGATGTGTCTGAAAGCCCTATTAATATCAATTTTTAAAGATGGGCTCTCTTACCCAGGATTTTAAGCTGGTCAGTGATATTATCAACAGTAGGTAACACCAAAGCAAAATCAGTACTCATGTAAGAGTTCTTATTTATGCCTACATTAACCAAACATCCCAGTGGCCAAAAGAACTAGGCTTATCTCTAATGAAAGGTGAAATATGGCCATTCTCACAAGGGTGTTAATTAAAGGGGCCTACTATTGCCTTAAAGTGAATTTCCTCCTTTAATTTTAGACTTCAATATCATCTGGATAATCGAGTGCTGACTTGTGATTGTCCCTTTCCCAATTTAGTGGATAATTTACCATTCCTGAAGATTTAATTGCGTGTCTACTTTTATTCTAGCACCTAAGTAATTTGGTTTTTATGGCTTGCCACCAGTTTATGAGCCTGAATAGGGCAGTATTCCTGCAAGTGGTTTATCACTTTGGACTTTGAGTCTTGAAGGTCAGAAAGGGTGATGAACCTAAGCTCAAAATCTGTTTGATCTCTCCAAGCTTGCAAGATTCGATTATCCAAATTTTTCCACAATTTTTTCTTGGGGGTCTGAATCAGAATAGAGGCAAGACATTTTTCATTGAGGCTGTTTGTGTTGGAAAAATTTTGCATATCTTGTATATTTCGAATCTTCTGATCCTCTGTTTTCATACAATGTTCAGGTACCTGAGACAAGATAGTACATGTCTCATGATCAACAGTATGTGGGACAGCAACCCTAGAGGTCAAGTATTCAAGGCTAATTTGAACAGGAGGATTGATAGTTGCTTTACTTTGACCTGGACATTCAACTATCCAAGCATATGACCTTTCTGTGGTTCAAACCTCAGCAACCATGAGGTTTATTTGCCATTTTTCTCATGTTACCATGAATGCTTATGTGAGTGCTTGCTCTACCTTTGATCTACAGTTGGCCATATAATGGCATTTTCTTTAGATTCACTTTGGCATGGGCCTTTGACTACCTGAACATATGGCCTTTTTGATTAGTTCCAGAAGTTCCACAATGTCAATTGTAATTTGACCCCTATTAACATGAGTCCTTGTGTAAGAGCTTGGACTGTCATTTGGTTTACCATTGACCATGCTAATAATTTTTTCTTTAGACAGAGGCAGTAAGGATTCAACAACAGTGGGGTTACACTGAGTAGACACATCTAGATCTAAACTTTTTACATGCACTATCATTGATTACAGTATTGAAGCCATTACCTTTTCTGGGCCAATTGGACCCCGGGACAGCCCATCACTGTTTTTTGGCTTTTTGGCCCAGTTGCAATCTTTCTCAGGATGTGGAAGTGTCTTACCTTTGTCAAAACAGGTTGCACCAATATGTCTTTGCCATTTGCCATTACTCTCATGATCCCTACTGAAGTTACATGAGCCAATTTGAAATGCTTTGCAAAACCAGGGTTTTTACCTCCACTGGTGTCAGAATATTTGATCCAAGGTTTCAAATTTTTGGAATGTTTTTGTGCATGTGCTCCCCTAATCCTATCACTTTTTGATGTTTCCTGAGAACTGCCCCCCCCCCCTTCCATATCATATAATAAGACTGCATGAGCAGCCTTAGCATTTTGCCAACTAAAATCAGTAGCCTCATTCATGATATTAGCCAAATAATAAAGCATATGTTCCCTGGTGTGTTGACAATTTTCCTCAATCATATTTTTAGTAAAACCTTGGACCCATTGGGTCGGACTGAGTTTATTGTAAGTGACCCATTGATGATTTTGACCCCCCAACACCGTGTCTTGTGGCCAAGCCACTTTCTTTTTAACCAATCTGCATTTCTACCTCTTTTTGATTTTTCATTACTACCTGACTTAGCTGCACTGTCATCCTACAACTGTTTCAGCCTTTGATCAATTTTTCTGTACAGACTTTCTGTACACATTTAGACTTGGAACCAATGAATCATCTGATGATGATTCGAAATCAGACATTGACAATTCACTAACAGGCATTTTTGACTTGCTAACACTACTTATAATATGACTCTTTTTGCGTGCAGCTCCCTTGATTCTGACCATGTCCAGTTCCAATGTGTCGAGCCAATCATCGACACACTGCAGTTGCTTTAAAATCTCTTGCTGGAGTAAAACAGACTGATTCTCAGGTGATGCATCCCCAGCTCCAGATTGTGACGCCTCTGTAGAAGTTACACTGACAGGTGAAGCAGACATCTCACACTCAGGTGAGAAAGATCTGACACACTTCCTTCCGGTGGGTGGTAAATGCTTGTCCCCACACTTTAACAACTTGTCAGTTGGCATAATGCGATATATTATTTATCACATTTATTTGTTTCCATTTGAAATTATATAAGCACAAAACACTGCTGGAAATTGCTGTCAGTGACAACTTAGGCTTGACTAATCAAGCATAAGAGTTGTCAAAGCACTCTCCAGCAGCCACCACAGTACTTGAAACAAGTACTAAGTACACAAAGTTTAGTTTGTTGACAGGTAATGACACATGTACTCGAGGAGATGGTCGCGGCATCTGGCCAACGACCAAGAAAAATTGAATAAGAATACTGGTGTGATGCCTTCAACACTGAGGTGACCAGGATGGTGAAATACTGTGAGACTTCCTTCTTCAAGTTGAAACTTTTGGCCCTACCCCTTAGCTGTAATAAAGCAGGGTGGCAGGGTGGGACTCTCTTCAGTTTTACCTGGTAAGCTTGTAAAAGCTACATTTAAGTAATTAAAATTTTTAATTTTATTGTGCTACAACAGCTTACCCTGTGGAACTGAATGCTGAATTCAACCGCTAGGCGGAGGGATAACAGCTAGAGACAGCAGGTATTTCTGCCAATTTTTCTTGAATTTGAATTAAATTAAATATGTAAAAATGTTAGAATTACCAGTCTGAGTGTCACATACAGTGCCCCGCTTGAAAATCTGGGCACTGTAAGTAGACAAAAAACCTTAAAAATCTCAAATAAAAGACAGTACAGGTACTGTCTGGATATCTGGATTTATGAAGGAAAAAGTGCAGCCTTTGCTCATTATTTATTTATATAAATATTTTTATATAGCCCCAAGAACTTCACTCCAACAACACAAGCCCAGGACTTGAAGAATCTCAAGAAATTTTGCAACTGGTTATGACATGAAAAAACTAATAATGAGATTATGAGGGTCACCTCAGGAGAAAAATAATGCATTATACACATTATATTCGGTTTTAAAGAAAAAATAAAATATCTTACCAGATATCCTGAGGAGGTAGGCTTATACCTAGACCCTGGGAATTAGACTCCGGAAGACTTGGTCGCAGCGGATGTATCCCCTTTCTTACCTTCTGTGTATGACTAGTCAGAGGGGAAGGGTCTAGGACTGGTTGAGCTGCAATTACTGGACCCAGGTACATATTGTTGTCGTTATCTGGCCAAGTAAGGTCTTTTGGATAAAAATTTGTAAAAGTATTATGAACTTTCTAGTGACAAGCTTGCATGATTTGGTCCACCATAACCCCACCATAAAAGGCCTTAGAGGACAAAAGGGCCCCGATATTGTGAGCCTTCACCTGGAAGATCCAGGGCTTGTTGATCTGCTTGTTTGTAACATGAAAGGATTGTCTGTTTCAACCAAGAAAAGAGAGTAGCGGGTCATAAGTCTAAGGTATATACTTTTTTAAATGATATAAACAGTAGGTATAGTAGGGACCTCAAAGATCCTTGGTGTGATGCAGAAAGTACCCCAAGGGGCGTACCAGACACAAGGTCCTGTCTTTTTTTAATTGTCTATTCACAATGGTAGTCAAAGCAGTAATAGTCACTGGAGACACACTTTGAGAATCTTCTCTTGCTAGCTGGTTTTTGGAAATAAAATCTGACAAGGGGAAAAGAGCTACCTTTTTCCATTGGCCTAAATTGGACAGTTTGTAACAACCCAGGCATGGATTTCGCTGCAGCGTTTGGCAGAGGCCTAGGCTAGCAAGAAAGCAGTTTTGAGGGTAAGATGTTTGAGGTCTGTGTCTTTCATAGGGTCAAAGGGTGATTTTTAAGCACATTAAGTACAACAGAAAAGTTCCACTTAGGAAGGTTTCTGGAACTTTTGGGACGATCCCTGTGGAAGCTGGAAAGTAACCCGTTAGGTCCAAGCTTTGGTAAATATGGAATCCACTGGACCTAAGGTGTCAACAATGGCAGTCCTGTAACCATCAATGGTTGATAAGCGCCTGTTTAGATCTTGATACAGGTACATGAAAAGGTCTGAGACTTGTTTCACAGAGGGAGTGGAGAAATGACAAAGGTCAAAGTTGGGGTTTTACGTCCCGTTCAACAGCCAGGGTCATATTGGGACAGGTCCTCAGAATTGCCACTTGTGGGACTCGAACCCACAGAGGTGACAGCCTATGATTAGATGCCAAACTTGCTAACCACTAGGCCACTGAGGACCTCGGAGTGGAGAAATGAAAAATCGAATTTTCATTACACCATTTTTCAAAATAGGGTCCACTTTGACTTGTAGATGATCCTTGTTGATGACCTTTGATGGACAGCAATTCTCTCTGCCAATTTCACAGAGAAGCCTTGTTCTTGGAGCTGCCCAGTCTTAGACACCAGGCATGGAGGTTCAGATGTTGTGGATTGTTGTGGAACACTTGGTTGTGGGACTGTTTGAGAAGTGTTGTTGACACTAGTAACCGGAGTGGAATCTCTGTTGAAAACTGCACTAGGTCCCAAAACTAGGGCATCCATGGCCAGCCTGTGGCTATTAGAATGATAAGGGACTTGCATTGCCAATTTTTTTGGATCACTCTTTGAAGGAGAGCCGTGGTAGGTTAAACATAGGCAACAAGACCTGACCAATTTATATTCAGAGCATCTAAGTCCCAAGCTTGTTGGTCTGGGACTGGAGATACATACAGTGGAAGTTTGTGGTTCAGACGAGTGGCAAATACGTCTGCATGATAAGTGAACCACTTTTGACAGATCTGTTTAAACACCTGCATGCAGTGACCATTCGGATGATTGGACATGATTTGACCTGGACAGTGAGTCAGCCATCACATTCAGGCACCCTGAATGTGCCTGACTCGTAGGGTTATTTGACTCGTAGGGTTGTCTTGTGAAGGCAACCCTGTGGGACCATTGTCTCTGTTGAGGCAAGCAACCCAAAAAGCAACATGAAACATCTTGAAGTCAAAGCAATCTTTGAGTTTATTTTTAAGGATCAAATCCTGAAGTTTAGCCATCTCACTAGAGTGGTTTTACAAGGGCTGAATCTAAGTGGTATTCGTAACCCAAGAACCAAACACCTGAGCGGGTGTTAGTTCAGATTTCTCTTGATTATCTATCCACCCAAGGACTGGTTAGGTTCACCACAATCTCTGGACCTTGATAAGCCAATCATCTAGGTACTGGTGAAATTTGACTCCCCTGGAGAAGGCCATAAGAGTCACTTCTTTCACAATCATTGTGAATACCCATGGGACCATAGCTAGCCCAAAGGGAATAGAGAGATGAATTGGAGACCTGTGGGTGAACCACAGGTACTTCCTTGAAGCTGGGTGGAAGGGGTTGTAAAGATAGGGATCTGAGAGTTTAATCGAGGATACCCATTCCTCTGGGCCAGAGAGGTCCTGATGGACTCTGGTGGTTCCATTTGAACTTTCCTGCTATTAGAACAGTTTTGAGCCTGCTTAGGTCTATGATGTAATTTAGAACATGACCATTCAATGTAATGTTTAGCACATTGTTTGGGCACTTTTCGTTTAGGCAATCTATCTATTTCACTCATTGGATTCAATCTGATTTCACTGGTTCAATCCAGCTAAAAATGGTTTGCAAAATCTACTTATATTTCAACCAGATTTCATCCATTAATTTTAACATGATTTCAACTGTCAGATCCAACTAAAAATGGTTTGCAAAATCTAAGTGTATTTCAATTAGATTTCACCACTGGATTCAACCTGATTTCAAAGTTGTATGCTTGATGGGTGAGGTCTAGAATCTTGCTAATATTTATATGTGATTACACTGTGTATTAACAATTTATATAAAATGTAGAATAGTTTAAAACAGTATACCTGTTTGTGCTTTAATTTTCTAGCACATACTACTTTGAGTAAAGTTGAACTTTGCTGGCTCTCAAATGGCATAAATATAAACTTTTAATGTGACAGAAATAAAACTCTGGTACTGTTCCTTAAGAATCTGAGGATAGTGTTTTCTGTTCACAGTGTTACTTCTGAAATGACACCATCCCCTTGGGAGTGTGTGTGGATGGAGGGACCATTCATATCAGACGGGAGGTAAAAATTGTGTCTTACGCCAATCAGAGCCCATACTGGGAGGTGTTCTATATGTATGCACCACAGCTTACTGTACATTTGAATAATATACCTATTTTTGTCACGAATTGCCTACTTTTTTTAGTGGAGTGGTTACCGATTTAGCATTGCCCAGGATATTTTCGGACAAAATGACTTTTCGTTGCTTAGATGGTTTGCCGTCAGTTCTGTACTGTAGTGGTTTTATAAGCAGTGTTTTTATATTATCTTGCTTTTTTCTATGTTGTGTGGGACACAGAAAACACCAAATTTACACATTCCTAAAATCTCTGGATTACGTAATCTTCACACTGTAGTTCCTACCGTAGTATACCCCGTACTTCTCAGTTTTCCTTTATTTCCATGGCAACTCGTAAATAATAACATATCCCGCTATACAGTAAAGTAGGCGTATTTCACAAACAAGACTCTGCATAATCTGTGCAATACTGATTTGGATTCTTTGGATTAGCTAGATTCATGAAATGCAATTTTCCCTAGATCTGAATCCAAAATAAAAAAATAAGATGAACCAACATAATAGTGGCTTTCTACTAGGGCTGTGAACAAGTACTCGAGCCTTGATAGACGAGTCGATCTTTGCTAGTACTCGAGTCCATTTTAAATCTTAAGTTAGTCGCGAGGTATTGTATTATCACCCACGTAATGAAACGCTTGTGTAAAATATGCCACATTTCAGCATTTCCATCACATAATATCAATTAAAGTTGTTATTTTCGCTTGAAAATGTATAATTTAGCCCATATTCTATAATATCTGGCCAAATAGAAGACGGTTTTCTTCAAAAGTTTCGTTTCTGGAACCGACTATTTGTTTACAGAAGACTTCTAATGGTAGCTACTAAATCTCGTGGTTACTCGAATTCGGGGCGGTTGTGAGAGGGCGAGTACTCAATGCCGTTTTTCAGCACCCGTCCCAGCCCTACTTTCTACCAGTGAAAGCCCATGTTGAAGATAATATATTGAATTTAAATTGTATTAACAGCTTTATATTATATTCTTCTACCAACAGATTGTCAAATGGTATACACTACAAGTAATAATTGAGGACCATGTTGTTACATTTGTTTCAAAGCTTTATATTTTCATAATTTATCTCTATTATCGACCGTTTTTACCGCAAACCGGAAATACTAGTGAACGCCCATTTTTTATACTATAGAAGCATTTGTCCTTGACCTCCAACAAAGAAATATAAGGTGGGCGGTCACTGGTAGGTGGGCGTTTACTGGTAGAAAGCCACTAAATACAATATATTAACATATATTAATATACAGTAAAATAATATTATCATATAACAATATAATAAAAATTTCCCTAATGTTACAATTCCCTGCCACATTTTGCCGCCATTATTTTACAAAGAATTTTGGGTAATCCAAGGAATCTGAATCCGTTGATCTACCTCGAGAGGTAGATCAACGGATTCTTAATCCAGATTCAAGTCACATCACAAGCGAATCTGTTGATCTGAGGAATCTAGATTTGACCGATTATTGTTGTGAAATACGCCTACTGTATGTGCTAGATCTATATGTTGGGAAATTCATTCAGTTTTCCGAGCAGCGCCTCAATCTTCCCTTGTTCCTATTATGTCAGCTGCGTTATTAATCATGCTACAATATCGAGATAAATAATCATACCAATAGGTTATATAATAAAACATATTTACAGTAAGTTCTCCACAACTATAAAATACTTCAGACGTTATTTATGACGACTTATTAGGAAAATAACTAAACTGCTGAAATATATTTGTTTCTTTCATTTAATTATGAATGTCAAAGGTTATATGTCACAGGGTTACTGACCTACCTAGTTTTCATGCTATCTGTTGGCTATTTCAGAAACTTTAAAATTTAAGTAATTTTCACATATTAGTATACAAAAAGATTGTTAAAAAAAATTGTTAAACTCTGCACATAATAACCTTTCCAATGGTATTTTAATTGTAAAAATTGGTTATACATTGACAGATTTACAAGCAATTAAAGATTAACAAAATTTCACATTGCATGGAAAAATATTTAGTGGCACACAAAGTGTGATTTGAGCCCAAAATAAGGACTATATAACACTTTGATAGGTGATATCAAACTACCTGATTCAACTACAGAAATGACAAATGTATCATTCTAGAGACAAATAATAGCAGATTTTATTGCGTTAATACATCCTATCCAATGAACAATTGCTAATCCGGTCAGCGCAGACCGGCCCGCTAAACACCAGAAAAAGACGTCCTGTGTTTCCACCAGGGTTGGGGTCGAAGTAATTTTGAAACTTTCCACTGGCTGGCCAGTCCCAGTACTGTGCATTCGGTCCCAGTACTGTGCACTCGCCAGGTGGCACATGGTATTTACTTCCTGTCTAGACAACATGACGTCATATCATCTTTTTTCATGTACTGTATAGACATGTTTTCAACATCTTCAGAGTTTTTAAAGGAAAAAGTGTGCATCATGACGGATTTTCAACCTTATTTGCTATAATTTGGTGAAGAAGTGTTATCTACTTTTCATGGACAGATATACATTAAGAAATCTGCTGGAAACGCTCCCTAGTAGATTCACTTTAGTGTTGATGATAGGGCAGTAATTGACGAGAAATATGAAGGCAGCCATTTTGCTAGTTTCCTCCCATTCAACAATTGTGTTGTTAGGGGCAGATCGACAATATTAAGAAAAATAATGGAGATACTACTTACAAGGTATTTTTATCAGTGTCTTTTGTTTGAATGTACCTGCTGTATCCTTCAGTTACAATCACCATAGAAACATTTTTTCTAGTACTACAAATAAAATTCACAGAAAACTTCAGTCTACGTAGGTTTGAACACTGTAAATAGAAGGAATTCCCCAAAGAGGTGCATTCTTCAGAGCGCACTGGTACCGACTTCTCTGCTGTAAGGCATCAGTCACACCAGCCAGCTCGAGTATTTAGTGTTTTTCATCAGAAGAATGAGAGGCAGACTCCAGTTAATCTTCAGAGCGCACTGGTCCAGACATCTTTGCTGTAAAGCATTAGTCGACCGGCAAGCTCCAGTTCAGCCGACCTCTCAATAGAAGGTGATATCAGTCCCTCCCTTGCAGACCCGGCTTTGTTGTCGGTAGTGGGGGTTGTGGATGGCCAGTTCTCTGGTTTTATCACGAAAGGAAGAAAGAATTTCATCTACACATCTACAGAGCGCACTGGTCCAGGCTTCTCTGCTTTTAAGGCATCAGCCGACCGGCCAGCTCAAAAGAACGCGGCCTCTGATGTCATCTCCACGAAGCTGGTCACGTGGTTCACCGACCAAGTCACAAAGCTGATCACGTGATTCACCGACCAGGAAGGTCGGAAGTGCAGACCCGGCCTTGTTGTCGGTAGTGGGGTTTTGTGGACAGTCAGAATACTGTAAAGTTGCAGGTTAAGTATCACACAAAGAATGCGACCACTGCGTCATCTTCAATCAGCCAATCGCATGTCCTTCCGACCAGCAAGCTGGTCACGTGACACGCCGACCAACAATTGCTTCTAAAAATAGCTCACAGGGGCTTTCCCAGCAACTGTCAAATCTACAAATAAGACATGCGTTTAAAAGAAATACTTTAATTAATGGAGGAAACGTGCAATAAGCTGAATTCAACACAAAAGATAGTTGTAAACTTGCTTCAGCAACTGGTTACAGAGTGTACCGACCGGGTACCGGCTACACAGCCTTGTACAGTTGCTTCAACAACTGGTTAGAGAGTGTACCAACCAGGTAACGGCTACACAGTCTTTGTACAGCTTACCCGACCCCAACTGGTTACAGAGTCATCCGACCTAGTCCATTCAACTCTGTGTTGATTCTGGGGCAGGTAGACAGCTAGTATCTACAAGATATGGCTTCAACCGACTGGTTACAGAGTCTACCGACCGGCCACAGAGCTTGCTTCACATTAACCGGTTACAGAGCCTGCCTATTACCAACCAGCACCAAAAATCACCAACCCAAAGGTCTTCCACCAGCTGGCCACTCCTCATCAGCAGCCTATTCACCGGCCTAAGACTGATGACAGGCCTAATAATGTATAGTCCCTGACAGGAAGTTTTTTCCTACACAGAAACTGCTTCAACTGGTTACAGAGCTCACCAACTGGTTACCTGCTATACAGTTTTCACTTAGCAGCTTTGCTTCACACCAGCTGGTTACAGAGTCTACCGACCTTCTATCATGTGCAATTACTGTCTTGCCCCTTTTCAATACTGGTTACAGAGGACCGGAACCGACCAGCAGACCCACCTGGGGATCACCTAGTTAGTAGACCAGTAACTAAATTCAGTGGTCAGCCTAGCCTACCAGTTTACTGGTTACAGAGTATCACAGGCTACAGAGAATCGCTATAGCCAAAAATTGCTGGTTACAGAGGAAACAAATGGCCAAAAATTGCTGGTTACTGAGAAAACAAATGTTTTTTTTGAACAGCAAGAGAAAAGGTGGTCAACACTCAAACAAGCTTTGATCGTGTCCAGTCAGGGGTCAGCCATCATACAAACGACAATATGTACATTCTCCACCTTACAGGCGACTGGCCCGGGGGCCAAGAGTCTATAAAATGTGAAGAGTTGTGCCACCCCCACCGGACTGGACCACACAGCAATAACAGATGGACCTTTAACTGGTTTTCATTGTCACCAGGCCGGACCAGTGTCCGGAGGGACAGAAAATGTTTGTCAGACTACCAAATATCCCAAATATGGCATACAGTCTGCCTATAGGGTCCAGACTAAATCCGTTTTGGGAACTTAGGAAGCCTTGGGGGATGGACCCTAGGTAGTACAAATGTTGAAGGAGGGCTACACTCTCCCTTTCCAGTCAAGACCAAGCTTGACAAGGGCACCAAAATTATCAACTGCTATGTACATCCTCACAGGAACCTATATTGGTTAGAGGCATTACATCAGCTTATGGACAAAGATGCAGTCGAGCCAGTTCAAAATCTCTGGCCTTCTTCAACCTTTCTTGGTTCCAAAACACACAACCATTGGAGACCTAGTCTAGATCTGAGCAACCAAACCTTTCGGAGACCATCAGGACCACCCTCCAACAAGGGGAGTGGGTTTACCTCAATAGATTTCAAGGCCACCTACTTCCATATACCAATACAGGAACAGTCCAGGAAATATCTGAGATTTCATATCCAGGGTCGGACATACCAGTTCAAAGTACTGCCTTTAGGTCTGTCCACAGCACCCATGGAGATCACTGTAGTAGCAGAGGAGTTGAAACTGATGGTCATACACAAGGGTATAAGAATCCACCAGTACCTAGCCGGCTAGTTGGTGAGAGCCAAATCTCACCAGGCTTGTCTCCAGAATACTCAAGATCTAGTGAAAATATGCCAAGAACTAGGTTGGCGGGTGAACTTGGGGAAATCGGAACTGGAATCCAAACAAGTCTTCGACTTTGTAGTTGACCAGTTCAACCTCAGATCTGGCCGGTTCCGACCAACACCGGACCGGTGGCAGAGCCTCCAAGACAAAATACTGGAACTGCTATCCCTACCGGCCTGGCAGCTTATTTCCTTGATAGGTTTACTAACAGCCACAGAAAAGCAAGTTCACCTAGACCGACTTTCATATGAGACCCATACAGTGGCATCTCAAAAACAACTGGAAGGTACCAGAGTCACTAGAAAAGGTGTTTCCAATACCAAGGTCCACCTACAGTGGTGGCTGCAAGAGGACAATGTCCTTACAGGCCAACCATTACACCCAATAAACATGCTCTGCAAATATTTACAGACACTTAAATGAACGCACTGCAAGAGGAACCTGGTCCCTTCCAGAAAGCAAGCTGCATATCAATTACCTAGAACTCAAGGCAGTCTTTCTAGCCATAAAAGAGTTCCAAGACCTCTGCCTTCACAAGTTGGTACTTGTAGCAACAGACAACACCACAGTGGTGTCATACATAAACAAGGAAGGAGACATGAGGTCGGGCCCACTTTGTGCTTTACTATGGGGAATCTTGTCCTGGTGCACCAGAAATCAAGTAACTCTCAAAGCCCGACACATTCCAGGCCAGCTGAATGTGGTAGCAGACAAGCTATCCAGACTAGGCCAGACCATCCAAACAGAGTGGTCCCTCCTTCAGGAGGTTTTCCAAGCAATATGCAGCAGGTGGCACCAGCCTCAACTAGACCTATTTGCCACGTGGTTCAACAACAAGTTGCCTTTGTTTGTGTCACCGGTACCAGATCCCCTGCACTCAGTCTGCCATGGGAGGTACTGGACGCATATGCCTTCCCACCAGCAGCCATCTTGGGCCAAGTGGTGGAGAAGTTGCAGGACTCCCCATGCAAGAGAATCATTCTGATTGCTCCGGGGTGGCCCAACATGCCTTGGTTTTCGGGACCTAGTGGCAATGTCCAGTCAGATCCCAGTGAGTCTCACAGAAATCTGACAACCTAAATCTCCATGTATGGCTCCTAGAGCCACATCAATCAAGAAGCAGGGCTTCTCTGAAGCAGTGGAGCAAGAATTGAGGCTCCTCAAAGAGGATCAACCAGATCAGTCTGTGAGGCAAAGTGGACCATTTTTACAAGTGGTGCGTCACTAATCAGGTGGACCTCAGGGCACCCCCTGTAAAGTCAGATGCTGGTTTCCTTATGTACCTATTGCAGGACAGGAAGCTACAGCCCAGCACCATTGATGGTTACAGGTCAGCCATTGCTGATAAACTGGGAAATTCACCCTTTAACACCAGCAAGGACGAAAATCTCACTCGTCTCCTGGATAGTTTCCACAGAGACAGACCCAAAGGCAGGAGGGGCATACCCTCCTGGAACTTCTCACTGGTCTTGCACCAGCTGACTAAGACTCTGTTTGATCCAATCAAGGAGACCTCCTTGAAGCATTTGTCCTTCAAGACGGTTTTCCTCTTGGCTCTTGGGTCGGGCAAGCGCAGAAGTGAGATTCATGCTTGGTAAAACTGATATATTAGACACCAATCCGATTGGTCAAAGGTGTCCCTGTATCCGTCACCCAGCTTTCTATCCAACAATCAGCTGGCCAAAGAGGGTACAAACAGTGTGGCCCCTGGGGTTATAACAGCCGTGGCCCCAACTCTGGATAGATCCCTCAAGTCTGACCGGTCCCTCTGTCCGGTCAGAGCATTGCGCTACTATTTGGACAGGACCTCAGGCAGAATAAGGAGGGGTTTTGTGTCTCCTTTAAGAAAGGTTTCGACAAAGACATCTCACCTGCCACTATCTCCTCTTGGATCAAGCAGACTGTGATCCTATGTTATGAGCTCTCTGACCAGGAGGCCCACACTTTACATCAGGTTAAAGCCCATGATGTCAGGGCCTTTGCTGCTTCTAAAGTCTTCCAGTCGGGAGTCTCCTTAGATCCAATCTTGTCAGCCTGCCACTGAAGTCACATAATACCTTCACACAGTTCTATCTGAAGGGCATGGCTTGGGCTGATTCAGAGCTTTACCAATTGGGCTCGGTAGTGGCTGCTCAGCAGATCCACAAGTGGCGCTTAGATTGAGGAGATTTGTATATATGTATAAACAGTTCTTCATGTACATAAGAATTAAGTGTGGTGTGCTTCCTTCGGGAGGTTTATTTGCATTCTGGGACTGAACTCATCCCTCTCTTCCCCTACCTCAGAGCAGGTCTGCAAAAAAGGGGGGGGGGGCCAATGGCGGTATAGTCCCAGGTAACTGGCTGCTGGCAACCGACCATAGCCTTACAGGGTTTCCTGACCTTAAGGTCAACCCAGGCCTGGGCCTATAGGTCTCCTGACGAAGTCAGCCTAGACCGTAGGTTAAAATTTGCTATTACTTGTGAGTTCACATAAGTCCCTAGTAACTTACCCGCCGACCAAGCGGTAGTTATTCAGCAATTGTCCATTGGATAGGATGTATTAACGCAATAAAATTGCAAATTTAATAAGTAAATTAAATTTTTATAAGTTAATACCCTATCCAATGGACACACAAGACCCTCCCACCGACCCCGCCATCAGCTTACTAGGGGTCTAATAGGTTTAGACAACGAAAAAGATGATATGACGTCATGTTGTCTAGACAGGAAGTAAATACTATGCGCCACATGGCGAATGCACAGTACTGGGACCGGCCAGCCGGTAGACACACAGGACGTCTTTTTCTGGCATTTGGCGGGCCGGTCTGCGCCGACCGGATTAGCTATTGTCCATTGGATAGGGTATTAACTTATATAAATTGAATTTACTTATTAAATTTGCAATTTTGACAGTTTTCTTTTAAAGAAATTTTGTTTTATATTGGCTGAGATATTGTTAAATATTCACTTATCCCCTAATGATAGTCTCAAGTCTTTTGACCGTCTTAAATCCTGTTTGAATGATATTCAGGTCTGGATGTCTGAAAACAAACTCAAGCTAAATCCTGATAAAACAGAATTCATAGTCTTTGGTGCCAAAGACAGATACAAATGGCTCAGTGACTCATTTCCTGTCAATATCCTGGGTAATTGTCTCTCTCACACAGATGTTGTACGCAATTTGGGTGTTCTGTTTGATGCAAAGTTTTGTTTCACCAATCACGTAAATTCTGTCATCAAATCTTGTTTTATTAGCCTCAGGGACCTTCATCGTATCAGGAGGTTTCTTTCCGTTGATACATCAGTGGTGATTGGAAATGCTCTGGTCAGTAGTCGTTTGGATTATTGCAATTCTCTATTTCGCAGTTTGTCATCCCGTAATGCTACAAGGCTCCAATATGTTCAAAATGCTCTTGCACGGTTTGTCACTGGTGCTTCAAAGTACACTCACATCACATCCACCCTGAGGACACTTCATTGGCTACCCATCAGACAACGTATTATCTTCAAAACCCTAGTTTTGGTTTATAAGTACCTCACCACTGGCCAGCCCAAGTATTTTGCACCATATCTCTCCTTGTACAAATCTGCCATGAATACAAGACGTTCCAACCCCAAAAATTTGTTCCTCCAGGTTCCTCATTATTGTGCTTCCATCCATAAATCAAAGGTCGATTTCAACAACAGTGCCCCGAAGTTATGGAATGATCTTCCACATGATATCCGCAGTGCTCCAAATCTCTCGTGTTTCAAAAGTCGTCTAAAAACCTACCTATTTCAGAAATCATTTCCACCATAGCTTCTAACTACCGAACACCGGATCGGCTCCCTGGGTACGACTTGGAACATGTCTAATGTCTTGATGATTTATGCCTTACGAACTGGATGGTGTGCCTTAGAATCCGTAGATACGGAGATTAAGCACTTGGACAACTGATTGATTGATTGGTTAAATATGTTGCAAACACATGAAAACTAGTGTTAGCACGGACACTGGATCATTGACCAAAATTTCCATATCGTAAAATGGGAAAAGTCAAATGACTAAAATGATATTTACACAGATCAACTACATAAAAACATGCAAGTACACTCAGGGTCAGCCATCCGTCAGTTGATTACCAGATGTTCGACCCTCCGGATGTTTTGACCCACTTTTTCCCAGACGTTTCGACAAATTACCTGCAAGTCGCCGACAAGACAACTCGCTGACAGATTATTTACTGGCACAAATGACACATCTATCTTTTGTAACACTAAAATATTAGGTCAGCTATAACATAGTAAAATTTCAGACCTGTAGCTCATAGCATAGCGGAGTAATAGCTACTTTGAGGTTATCACTGTTGAGTAAATCAGTTGTAACTTGAAAACAATTGTTTTTACAGTATTTTCTACAGTTTGTTTAAATATGTTATTCACCTACTTTTCAATCAGCTATGACATACTGCAATTGCAGACCTATACCTTGTAGCATAGCTGAGCAATAGCTACTTTCAGGTTCTCACTGTTGAGTAAATCAGTTTTAACTCAAAAGCTATTGCATTTAGAGTATTTTGTTTAAATATGTTATTCACCTACTTTCAGGTCAGCTATGACATAGGAAAATTGCAGACCTGTTGTTCATTGCATAGCTGAGCAATAACCATTTTAGGTTTTCACTGTTGAGTAAATCAGTTATAACTTGAAAACTATTGCATTTAGAGAATTTCCTTGAAATGTGTTATTCATGTACTTTTGAATTAGCTGTAACATAGTAAAGTTGCAGACCTGTAGCTCGTAGCATAGCTAAGCAATAGCTACTTTGAGGTACTCACTGTTGAGTAAATCGGTTGTAACTTGAAAACTATTGCATTTAGAAAAGTTTGTTTAAATATGTTATTCACCTACTTTTGGGTCAGCTATAACATAGTAAAGTTGCAGACCAGTAGCTCGTAGCATAGCTAAGCAATAGCTACTTTGAGGTACTCACTGTTAAATATGTTACTGACTGAGGTACTCACTGTTAAATCAGTTGTAATTTGAAAACCAGTGCATTTAGAGTATTTTCTTTAAATATGTTGTTCACCTACTTTTGGGTCAGCTATAACATAGTAAAGTTGCAGACCTGTAGCTCATTGCATAGCTGAGCAATATCTACTTTGAGGCACTCTCTATTGAGTTAATTAGTTGTAACTTGAAAACTATTGTGTTAGAGAATTTTGTTTAAATATGTTATTCATCTACTTTTGAATTAGCTATAACATTGTAAATTGCAGATGTGTATCTCATGGCATAGCTGTGTAATAGCTATTCTCAGGTTCTCACTTTTGAGTAAATCAGTTGTAACTTGAACAATGTTGCATTTAAAGTATTTTCTATATCTGTGTTGTTCATCTACTTTTGGGTATACTATAACATAGTGAATTTGCAGACCTGTATGTCATGACATAGCTGAGAAATAGGTACTTTCAGGTTCTCACTGTTGAGTAAATCAGTTGTAACTTGAAAACTATTGCATCTAGAGTATTTTCTTTAAATATGTCGTTCACCTACTTTTGGGTCAGCTAAAACATAGTAAAGTTGCAGACCTGTAGCTCATTCCATAGCTAAGCAATAGCTACTTTGTGGTTTTCTCTGTTGAGTTCATCACTTGTAACTTGAAAACTATTGCATTTAGAAAAGTTTGTTTAAATATGTTATTCACCTACTTTTGAATTAGCTATAACATTGTAAAATTGCAGACATATAGCTAATGGCATAGCTGTGTAATTGCTATTCTCAGGTTCTCACTGTTGAGTAAATCAGTTGTAACTTGAAAAATATTTTAAGTATTTTCTATCAATCTGTTGTTCACCTACTTTTAGGTCAGCTTTAACATAGTGAATTTGCAGACCTCTATGTCATGGCATAGCTGAGCAATAGCTACTTTCAGGTTTTCTCACTGTTGAGTAAATAGGATGTAACTTGAAAACTATTGCATTTAGAGTAATCTGACAGTGTTTAAATATGTTGTTCACATACTTATGGTAGAGCTGAAATGATTATTCGTACTAATCGATTAGTAGGTTATCAAAGCACTAGTCGATGCCAATATTATGAAATCGGTTAATTGTTTTCTTGTGTATATCACCACATAGCGGATTGTACGCGATCGTTGGAGCTATGAGTATCTCGAGTTAAGACCTTAAAACGTATCAAATTAAAGCATTTTATATGCATTTTATTTTTAAAATGTCAAAATATTACATTATTGGCCAATTTACCGAATAATCTGGTGAATTCTTTGCTTTTCAGCATCTCGTGATCTGCCATTTTGTTTGTTTACATCCGGAACACACTAGTTTTCAGTATTTCTCATACATGCTAAACGTCAGAAACAATTAATCGGTTGACGGTTAATGGAAGCGACTACCCGGCTACCAAATTTTGATAATCGTTTCAGTTCTAACTTGTGGGTAAGCTATAACATAGTGGAATTGTAGACCTGTAGCTCATGGCATAGCTGAGCAATAGCTACTTTTAGATTTTCACTGTTCAGTTAATCAGTTGTAACTTAAAAACTATTTCATTTACAGTATTTTGTTTAAATAAGTGATTAACCTACTTTTGGGTCAGCTATAAAATAGTATAATTGCAGACCTGTAGCTCCTTGCATAGCTGAGTAATAGCTACTTTCAGGTTCTCACTGTTGGGTAAATTAGTTGTAACTTGAAAACTATTTCATTTACAGTATTTCTTTAGATATGTTATTCACATACTTTTGCATGAGCTATACCATATTAAAATTGCAGCCCTTCAACTGATTGCATAGCTGAGCAAAAGCTACTTTGGGATTCTCACTGTTGAGTAAATCAGTTGTAACTCGAAAACTATTGCATTTGCAGTAGTTTCTTTAAATATGTTAACTTATTTTTTACACCTTAACAGTTACGTTGTTACTTTCCTTCTGAATACCATTTGCAGGGCACAACTTTTGTGTCCTTTTCTTCGGTCACGTCTACTCTGAAACTCAAACACACAGTCAGCTGACATGGGCACTGATTGCCAGGCCTGGGCAAAATGTAATCGTAATTATAATCGTAGGTAATCGATTACATTTTTCAAAGTATTCATAATCATAATCGAATACTTTTGTAAAATATGCAAAGTAATCGCAATCGTATTCGAATACATTCCAAAAGTATTCGTAATCATGAATACTTTTACGAATACTTTTGAAATTTTTGTCAATTTACTCAGAATTTTACTCTTGTAAACTTATAGTTAGAAGCTTTTAATGACAACTTTGAAGTGTGAATTCAAAAATGGCAAAATACAAATTTGCTTCTATCTCCTTAACCGTGCGAGATAGAGCGATTTCGTCGAAATTTTCGACCCACAGGGTATCTGAGGAATGTAATCTTTGCAATTTTCCAAAAATTTTCCCCTCCCCAAAAATGGCGGCTATTTTGAATTTTCGAATTTTTGCCAAAAATGGCAAAACACAAATTTGCTTCTATCTCCTTAACCGTGCGAGATAGAGCGATTTCGTCGAAATTTTCGACCCACAGGGTATCTAAGGAATGTAATCTTTGCAATTTTCAAAAAATTTTCCCCTCCCCAAAAATGGCGGCCATTTTGAATTTTAGAATTTTTGCCAAAAATGGCAAAACACAAATTTGCTTCTATCTCCTTAACCGTGCGAGATAGAGCGATTTCGTCGAAATTTTCGACCCACAGGGTATCTAAGGAATGTAATCTTTGCAATTTTCAAAAAATTTTCCCCTCCCCAAAAATGGCGGCCATTTTGAATTTTCGAATTTTTGCCAAAAATGGCAAAACACAAATTTGCTTCTATCTCCTTAACCGTGCGAGATAGAGCGATTTCGGCAAAATTTTCGACCCACAGGGTATCTAAGGAGTGTACTCTTTGCAATTTTCCAAAAATTTTCCCCTCCCCAAAAATGGCGGCCATTTTGAATTTTCGAATTTTTGCCAAAAATGGCAAAACACAAATTTGCTTCTATCTCCTTAACCGTGCGAGATAGAGCGATTTCGTCAAAAATTTCGACCCACAAGGTATCTGAGCATTGTACTCTTGGTAATTTTTAAAAAATTTGCCCCTCCCCAAAAATGGCGGCCATTTTGAATTTTAGAATTTTTGCCAAAAATGGCAAAACACTAATTTTCTTCTATCTCCTTAACCGTGCGAGATAGAGCGATTTCGGCAAAATTTTCGACCCACAGGGTATCTGAGAATTCTACTCTTGCCAATTTAAAAAAAATTTTCCCCTCCCCAAAAATGGCGGCCATTTTGAATTTTAGAATTTTTGCCAAAAATGGCAAAACACAAATTTGCTTCTATCTCCTTAACCGTGCGAGATAGAGCGATTTCGTCGAAATTTTCGACCCACAGGGTATCTAAGGAATGTAATCTTTGCAATTTTCAAAAAATTTTCCCCTCCCCAAAAATGGCGGCCATTTTGAATTTTCGAATTTTTGCCAAAAATGGCAAAACACAAATTTGCTTCTATCTCCTTAACCGTGCGAGATAGAGCGATTTCGTCGAAATTTTCGACCCACAGGGTATCTAAGGAATGTAATCTTTGCAATTTTCAAAAAATTTTCCCCTCCCCAAAAATGGCGGCCATTTTGAATTGTACTCTTGGTAATTTTTAAAAAATTTGCCCCTCCCCAAAAATGGCGGCCATTTTGAATTTTCGAATTTTTGCCAAAAATGGCAAAACACAAATTTGCTTCTATCTCCTTAACCGTGCGAGATAGAGCGATTTCGGCAAAATTTTCGACCCACAGGGTATCTAAGGAGTGTACTCTTTGCAATTTTCCAAAAATTTTCCCCTCCCCAAAAATGGCGGCCATTTTGAATTTTCGAATTTTTGCCAAAAATGGCAAAACACAAATTTGCTTCTATCTCCTTAACCGTGCGAGATAGAGCGATTTCGTCAAAAATTTCGACCCACAAGGTATCTGAGCATTGTACTCTTGGTAATTTTTAAAAAATTTGCCCCTCCCCAAAAATGGCGGCCATTTTGAATTTTAGAATTTTTGCCAAAAATGGCAAAACACTAATTTTCTTCTATCTCCTTAACCGTGCGAGATAGAGCGATTTCGGCAAAATTTTCGACCCACAGGGTATCTGAGAATTCTACTCTTGCCAATTTTAAAAAAATTTTCCCCTCCCCAAAGATGGCGGCCATTTTGAATTTTAGAATTTTTGCCAAAAATGGCAAAACACAAATTTGCTTCTATCTCCTGAACTGTGTGAGATAGAGCGATTTCGTCGAAATTTTCAACCCACAGGGTATCTAAGGAGTGTACTCTTTGCAATTTTCCAAAAATTTTCCCCTTCCCGAAAATGGCGGCCATTTTGAATTTTCGAATTTTTGCCAAAAATGGCAAAACACAAATTTGCTTCTATCTCCTTAACCGTGCGAGATAGAGCGATTTCGTCGAAATTTTCGACCCACAAGGGTATTTAAGGAATGTAATCTTTACAATTTTCAAAAAATTTTCCCCTCCCCAAAAATGGCGGCCATTTTGAATTTTAGAATTTTTGCCAAAAATGGCAAAACACAAATTTGCTTCTATCTCCTTAACCGTGTGAGATAGAGCGATTTCGTCGAAATTTTCGACCGACAGGGTATCTAAGGAGTGTACTCTTTGCAATTTTCCAAAAATTTTCCCCTCCCCAAAAATGGCGGCCATTTTGAATTTTCGAATTTTTGCCAAAAATGGCAAAACACAAATTTGCTTCTATCTCCTTAACCGTGCGAGATAGAGCGATTTCGTCGAAATTTTCGACCCACAGGGTATCTAAGGAATGTAATCTTTGCAATTTTCAAAAAATTTTCCACTCCCCAAAAATGGCGGCCATTTTGAATTGTACTCTTGGTAATTTTTAAAAAATTTGCCCCTCCCCAAAAATGGCGGCCATTTTGAATTTTCGAATTTTTGCCAAAAATGGCAAAACACAAATTTGCTTCTATCTCCTTAACCGTGCGAGATAGAGCGATTTCGGCAAAATTTTCGACCCACAGGGTATCTAAGGAGTGTACTCTTTGCAATTTTCCAAAAATTTTCCCCTCCCCAAAAATGGCGGCCATTTTGAATTTTCGAATTTTTGCCAAAAATGGCAAAACACAAATTTGCTTCTATCTCCTTAACCGTGCGAGATAGAGCGATTTCGTCAAAAATTTCGACCCACAAGGTATCTGAGCATTGTACTCTTGGTAATTTTTAAAAAATTTGCCCCTCCCCAAAAATGGCGGCCATTTTGAATTTTAGAATTTTTGCCAAAAATGGCAAAACACTAATTTTCTTCTATCTCCTTAACCGTGCGAGATAGAGCGATTTCGGCAAAATTTTCGACCCACAGGGTATCTGAGAATTCTACTCTTGCCAATTTAAAAAAAATTTTCCCCTCCCCAAAGATGGCGGCCATTTTGAATTTTAGAATTTTTGCCAAAAATGGCAAAACACAAATTTGCTTCTATCTCCTTAACTGTGTGAGATAGAGCGATTTCGTCGAAATTTTCGACCCACAGGGTATCTAAGGAATGTAATCTTTGCAATTTTCAAAAAATTTTCCCCTCCCCAAAAATGGCGGCCATTTTGAATTGTACTCTTGGTAATTTTTAAAAAATTTGCCCCTCCCCAAAAATGGCGGCCATTTTGAATTTTCGAATTTTTGCCAAAAATGGCAAAACACAAATTTGCTTCTATCTCCTTAACCGTGCGAGATAGAGCGATTTCGGCAAAATTTTCGACCCACAGGGTATCTAAGGAGTGTACTCTTTGCAATTTTCCAAAAATTTTCCCCTCCCCAAAAATGGCGGCCATTTTGAATTTTCGAATTTTTGCCAAAAATGGCAAAACACAAATTTGCTTCTATCTCCTTAACCGTGCGAGATAGAGCGATTTCGTCAAAAATTTCGACCCACAAGGTATCTGAGCATTGTACTCTTGGTAATTTTTAATAAATTTGCCCCTCCCCAAAAATGGCGGCCATTTTGAATTTTAGAATTTTTGCCAAAAATGGCAAAACACTAATTTTCTTCTATCTCCTTAACCGTGCGAGATAGAGCGATTTCGGCAAAATTTTCGACCCACAGGGTATATGAGAATTCTACTCTTGCCAATTTAAAAAAAATTTTCCCCTCCCCAAAGATGGCGGCCATTTTGAATTTTAGAATTTTTGCCAAAAATGGCAAAACACAAATTTGCTTCTATCTCCTTAACTGTGTGAGATAGAGCGATTTCGTCGAAATTTTCAACCCACAGGGTATCTAAGGAGTGTACTCTTTGCAATTTTCCAAAAATTTTCCCCTTCCCGAAAATGGCGGTCATTTTGAATTTTCGAATTTTTGCCAAAAATGGCAAAACACAAATTTGCTTCTATCTCCTTAACCGTGCGAGATAGAGCGATTTCGTCGAAATTTTCGACCCACAAGGGTATCTAAGGAATGTAATCTTTACAATTTTCAAAAAATTTTCCCCTCCCCAAAAATGGCGGCCATTTTGAATTTTAGAATTTTTGCCAAAAATGGCAAAACACAAATTTGCTTCTATCTCCTTAACTGTGTGAGATAGAGCGATTTCGTCGAAATTTTCGACCGACAGGGTATCTAAGGAGTGTACTCTTTGCAATTTTCCAAAAATTTTCCCCTCCCCAAAAATGGCGGCCATTTTGAATTTTCGAATTTTTGCCAAAAATGGCAAAACACAAATTTGCTTCTATCTCCTTAACCGTGCGAGATAGAGCGATTTCGTCGAAATTTTCGACCGACAGGGTATCTAAGGAATGTAATCTTTGCAATTTTCAAAAAACTTTCCCCTCCCCAAAAATGGCGGCCATTTTGAATTTTCGAATTTTTGCCAAAAATGGTAAAACACAAATTTGCTTCTATCTCCTTAACCATGCGAGATAGAGCGATTTTGGCAAAATTTTCGAACCACAGGGTATCTGACCTATGTACTCTTGGTAATTTTTAAAAAATTTGCCCCTCCCCAAAAATGGCGGCCATTTTGAATTTTCGAATTTTTGCCAAAAATGGCAAAACACAAATTTGCTTCTATCTCCTTAACCATGCGAGATAGAGCGATTTCGTCGAAATTTTCGACCCACAGGGTATCTAAGGAGTGTACTCTTTGCAATTTTCCCAAAAATTTTCCCCTCCCCAAAAATGGCGGCCATTTTGAATTTTCGAATTTTTGCCAAAAATGGCAGCCATTTTGAATTTTCGAATTTTTGTCAAAAATGGCAAAACACAAATTTGCTTCTATCTCCTTAGCCGTGCAAGATAGAGCGATTTCGTCAAAAATTTCGACCCACAGGGTATCTGAGCATTGTACTGTTGGTAATTTTTAAAAAATTTTCCCCTCCCCAAAAATGGCGGCCATTTTGAATTTTAGAATTTTTGCCAAAAATGGCAAAACACAAACTGGCCTTAACTGTGCAAAATAGAGTTATTTCGTTGAAATTTTCGACCCATAGGCTATCTAAGAAATGTACTCTTGGCAATTTTCAAAAAATTTTCTTTTTCCCAAAAATGGCGGCCATTTTGAATTTTCGAATTTTTGCCAAAAATAGATAAACAGGAATTTGCTTCTATCTTCTTAACAAAAGGTTGATAGGGTGGACATTACACATGATAATGTGTGTTCTTCTATGCTATCCTGTTTCTATTCATATGTCGCAGCTACAAGCAACAGGGCGTCCTATTTCTAGTTCATTGTTAGGTATCAACTTGCTGAATGAAGTTTGTAAAACTAACAAGGTATTAAGGTATTAGATAATGACTTGAAAGAAAGTATAACAATTGTCACACTAGGTAAGGGGATTATGAGGCCTGTGTATAAATATGTGTGTCACTTATCGAGTTGTCATATTGGATTAATTCTCAGATTGGTAAATGTGGCAGGTATTGTGACAAGTGACATTTTAGACATAAAGGAATGATGGCTTGCTTTAAGCCAAAGTCTGTTGTGTTTGATTACTTTGAAATGCCAGATGACACATCTGGGAAATACAGAGCAAAATGTAAACAGTGTACAGCTACTGTAGCAGCTATAGGAATGACAACTTCCAATCTATTGATTCATTTGAAGGTAAACTCTTTTGTTTTAATATACATATGATAATGTTTATTCAATGATAGGCTTGATGTTTCTTATTTTGTAATGGGGTTAATTCTGGTAATTCTTCACTGAAAAACATATCAACAACATATCAACAACAGACAAATAAAAATAAAATAAAATGTAGTAACACAACTACATGACACATTGTCACATGTCTTATGGGAGTAGTATGGGGTATAATACCTCTCATGTTAGTGTTAAAATTAATCCTTTGACAAACATTTGCAAGAAATAAAGATAGGAGGACTTGTTTTAAACAAAAGTTTGATTTTTGTGACCACACTGAAGTGACACTGGACAAATGTGGGGGATATAGAGCAAATTGTAAACATTAAATCACTTCTATAAAAATTTAATTTTTTCAAAAGTAATCGTAGTGTATTCGTAAATGTAATCGAATACTTTTCAAAAAAGTAATCATAATCGTAATCGAATACTTTTGAAAATGGTGTAATCATAATCGTATTCATAATCATGAAAATTGAAAGTATTTGTAATCGTATTCGAATACTTTTCAAAGTAATCGCCCCAGGTCTGCTGATTGCTTATTTTATTATTGGTGCCACATGTATTGAATGTGAAAACAGCTCAGGAAATCATGGCAGAAAAGGTTTAAAAGGTTTTTTTTTTTTTTTTTACCCGTGACCCTCTCTTTAAGGTCAATCATGGTTTACTTTAAAAACCTTACATCTTTATGGTTCTAGGAATTTGTACTGTAACAGCAATCTGTAAATCATGGCTGCAATTCTTTTTGAAGTGTCAGATTTGACCTTTGACCAATACTTCAAAGTAAAATGGAGTCTACATGCATTCAAAAATGCCTTGTTTCTTGCTTCTTATTGTCAATTAAAATTGGCTGAAACTGCAATAATTTGTCCTTAAACCCCTTTTTGTGTCATGAGTGAGCCCCTAACCACCACAATTGTGTTAGAGAGAATCCAATTTTTAAGGTCTTGCAACCAATTTGTTCATGGTTGATCGTACAGACACAATATTGAAACAGAATAGTGTTCTCTGGGCATTGTGTCAGCTGACATTTTGCAGGAAGCAGGAAAGTGCAAACCATTTTAAAACTAATCCATAGTGGATATTTTAAAAATATTGTAAAAAAATTTCTCTAAATGCTAAAAACACACAAATATCTTAGAAACAGTACGAGAAGCCTCTGTTTTGAGCGTATATTTCTATCCGTTAAGCTAGTTACAGCATTAATTATTAGCAGCCACCTTTCATTCTTGTAACTTGACAGGATTTTATAAATAACATTATTTTTAAAAAAAACGCAACTATCTCAGAAATAGTAAGAGATTACATAAGTTCGTGAATTTATTACAAATTTTCTGATTTCATTCCACATGTTTGCAGGTGACTCTCAATTGTATAAATCAGTATCACCAAATATCGAGGAAGATCGACTAACTGCCATTTCATAGCTTCAGAATTGTATATCTGAGATAAGCGACTGGATGAACAGGAACAAATTGAAATTAAACGAGGACAAGACTGAATTCTTGATAGCTGGAACATCTCATCAGCATGCAAAAGTAATGATTAATTCTCTTAAGTGTCAGTGGTGCAATTATACCAGCTAGCCCATGTGTTAAAAACCTTGGTGTCATCATTGACAGTGAACTTACACTAAGTGATCGTGTGACCTACATCTGCAAGTCCTGCTATCATTATCTGAGGAATATTCGTACCATCCAGCCATATTTAACTGTATCATCAGCTAAGACCATTGTTCATTCTGTTATCTCTGCGAAACTGGATTATTGCAACTCTCTCTTCATTGACATCCCAGATTATTTAATCACAAAGCTACAACGTGTCCAAAATGCTTCTGCTAGGATTGTCTTGAATTTGAAAAAAATATGACTCCATAACACCTCACCTCATGAAACTGCATTGGCTACCTGTTCGACAACGTATCATCTACAAACTAAATCTGATTGTGTTCAAAGCATTGAAAGGCGATGCCCCTGATTACATTCAATCCTTGCTCTCATTAAACCAACCACCAAGACCACTACGATCAAGCGACAAAATGTACAAACTAGAAGAGCGTCGGTGAAAACTTAAAAGCAAGGGTTTCAGATCTTTCTTTGTCGCTGCACCTTGCTATTGGAATAGCCTCCCTGATGACATCCGAAACATCGAAACACCGTATCCGCCGGCTCCACAAGTTTGCCTGCCTATAGCGTCTTTACTAGTGGATGGAATTTCTTCAAACTTGGCACATATATTTAGTAGCCCTGGGAAAATTTTCTGAATTTGGTGCCATGACATTTCAACCAATCAGAGAAGTCACATGCCAAAACCAGGATTTTGCTTGTCCGGATGATAACTTAAGAAGCGTTTAAAATATTCGCCTGAAATTTGATATATGGATACACGGTATAAAGATCTGGAAATGATTAGAATTTGGTAGACTTCCATTAAAAAATGGCTAATTAATTAAGCATTAAAATTTTTATTAACAAGGAAAATACAAATCCCTTAATAACTTCTAAACCGTGCGAGATAGAGCGATTTTGACGAAATTTTTGACCTGCAGGGTTATCTCTGCTAAGTACTCTGCTCAATTCCAAAAAAATTTCCTCTCTCCAAAAATGGCGGCCATTTTGAATTTTGTAATTTTTGACAAAAATGGCAAAAATTTAAAGGTCTGCACTCTGATTTGTGGGAACACAATGCACTCATGTAGTGTTCATCACAAATAATTCACAAATAATTCAGAATTGTCTGATTAATGGGAACACAAATCACTCATGTAGTGTTCATCACAAATAATTCACATATTAATTAATGTGCCTGTATATTTGTATCCCCGGACGAAAGTCGGGGATACTTAGGATTCAGTATGGTCACGCCACCGCCGCCGCCGCAGAGATTTCCTTTTGGACGCGATAACTTAAAAAATATTTTAGTTAGAACTTTCAAATTTGGTATGTGGGTATATATGGGCAATGCCACGAACGCTATTGTTTTGTGACCTTGACCTTCAATCTCAAGGTCACTGGTGGCCACTTAAAGGTCAGATTTTGGCCATTTTTGCACGTTTTGGCCCAGTTCTCCAAGACAGAAAGTTAGATCATCCTATGGCTGGTATATATAATACATATATATGTCCTCTATAAGCATGCAGAAATTTGACCTTGAAGCTCTTCATTGAAGGTCATCCACTGACCGCCAAAGTACTTGACCGAGGGGCATTTTTGGCCTTTTTGGAGATATTTTCACACTTAACGCTGACTATATTGCATGGAAACTATTGAAAATGGCTTTGGAGGTTGAGTACATGATGGACTTCTGCCATCCAGGTTTACTGGTTACAGATCTTCATTTAAGGTCATCCACTGACCGCCAAAGTACCTGACCAAGGGTCATTTTTGGCATATTTGGAGATATTTTCACACTTAATGCTGACTACATTGCGTGGAAACTATTGAAAATGGCTTTTGAGGTTGAGTACATGACGGAGTACCAGCATCCAGGCTGACCGGTTACAGATCTTCATTGAAGGTCATCCACTGACCGCCAAAGTACCTGACCGAGGGTCATTTTGGGCCCTCTATTTGTTTGTTTGTTTGTAAACAAGATAACTCAAAAACTGACAGATGGATTTTGATAAAATTTTCAGGATATGTCCAAATTGGTAAAAGGAAGATGTGAATAAATTTTGGGAGTGATCCGGATCACTGTCTGGATCTTCTGGATCCATGAAATTTAATTTTTAAACACAGATAGCTCAAAGTTATGGGTGCATTTTGATGAAATTTTCAGGAGATGTCCTTATTGGGACGAGGAACAAGTGACTAGATTTTGGGAGTGATCTGGATCACTGTCTGGATCATCTGGATCCAGACTGGCAGATGTGTTTGTGTACAATATAGCTCAAAAACTTATGAACGGATTTTGATGAAATTTTCAGGATATGTCTGAAAAGGTAAAAAGATGAAATGGTTGAATTTTAGAAGTGATCCGGATCACTATATGGATCTTCTGGATCCATGAAATGTAATTTTTAAAGACAGATACCTCAAAAAGTTATGGATGGATTGTTTCAGCAAATGGCCTAAATGGTACAAGGAACAAGTGATTACATTTTTGGAGTGATCTGGATCATCTGGATCCAGGCTTGCACATAATCTTGGAATGGATTTTACTATTTTCAGGATATGTTACAAATGGTAAAAGGAAGAAGTGGTAAAAGGAAGAAATGGTTCAATTTTGCGAGTGATCTGGACCACTATCTGGATCTTCTGGATCCGTGAATGTAATTTTTAAAGACAAATAGCTCAGAAAGTCATGAATGGATTTTTATGAAATTTTCAGGAAATGTCTTAAATGGGACAAAGAACAAGCGATTAGATTTTGGGAGTAATCTGGATCACTGGATCATGTGGATCCAGGCTGCCAGATGTGTCTGTGTACAAGATAACTCAAAAACTTATGGATGGATTTCGATGAAATTTTTAGAATATGTCTGAAAAGGTAAAAGGATGAAATGATTGAGTTTTGGAAGCGATCCGGATCACTATATGGATCTTCTGGATCCATGAAATGTAATTTTTAAAGACAGATATAAGTGAAACAACTAGTGATTAGCTTTTGGAAGTAATCTTGTACTATGGAGAATCCTGACCTGGTGCTCCAGGAAACAGGCTCAAGCCCGACACGTTCACGCCTTAACTATGTCCCGTCCGGGGATACACTGCGTCGAGACGCAATCTCTAGTTGTTACAGGTAAGCATTATAAAATTGCACAACACAAAATTGCTTGTATCTCCTAAACCGTTCGATTTCGGCGAAATTTTTTGACCCACAGGGTATATATGCAAGATACTCTGCTCAATTTTCAAAAAATTTTCCTCTTTCCAAAAATGGCGGCCATTTTGAATTTTTGAATTTTTGACAAAAATGTAAAACTTTAAATTGCTTGTATCTCCTAAACCGTGCGAGATAGAGCGATTTTGGCGAAATTTTTGGCCCACAGGGTATATATGCAAGATACTCTGCTCAATTTTCAAAAAAATTTTCCTCTTTCCAAACATGGAGGCCATTTTGAATTTTCGAATTTTTGACAAAAATGGTAAAACTTAAAATTGCTTGTGTCTCCTAAACCGTGCGAGATAGAGCGATTTCAGTGAAATTTTTGGCCCACAGGGTATATATGCAAGATACTCTGCTCAATTTTCAAAAAATTTTCCTCTTTCCAAAAATGGCGGCCATTTTGAATTTTCGAATTTTTGACAAAAATGGTAAAACTTAAAATTGCTTGTATCTCCTAAACCATGCGAGATAGAGCGATTTCGGCAAAATTTTTGGCCCACAGGGTGTATAAGCAAGATACTCTGCCCATTTTTCAAAAAAAATTTCCTCTTTCCAAAAATGGCAGCCATTTTCAATTTTCCAATTTTTGACAAAAATGGTAAAACTTAAAATTGCTTGTATCTCCTAAACCATTTTAAATTTTCCAATTTTTCTTTTCGATATAATTTCAGATCGACAGGGTATCTAGGCCAGATCTTCTTTCTATTATAAGCAGCCATCACCATCTTTCTTTTGGGACGCTTTGTTTTTGCCATGCAAAAACAATCGCCTTGCTTCGCTAGCGATCCTCTAGTTTAATTTTTTTTTATATTTTCAGGTTTTAATTGAACAGTTTCAACCATGTCTGGAAAGAATCTTGCAGTGACAGATGTAGAAAAATATACAAACAGTGGACATCATTATTTGCAGCAAGGTAAGCAGTGCTTGTGGTATAGGTTTGCTAATTATCAATAGATCAATACTGCATTACTGCATGGAAATTTGGGATGCTTTACATTTTTTTGAGACAATGGTGTGTGCATCAACATTTCTGTTGAAACTACGATGACAGAGATACTGATTTTTATGTCTGCTGACTTGTCAATCAGTTGATATTATGGCATCACTCTAGCGGAGTCTGTGTCCGCATATGCATGAACAATTTCTCCTCCAAAAGTGCAAAGTGTAGTGTTGTTTAATACAAGAATGTGAAACAAGTGTATGGTGATAGTATCACTTTTATTAATATCTGAAAGACCTGTACACAGTAGCTATACTGGTTGAAGACTGCTGGTGTTCACACACACATACACATACTTTTTTGTGTGAGATGCTTAGCATATACATACACATGTACATTGTAAATCAGTTAAGCCACATAAGGCCCAGAGACATGCTGTTTTAAAAGACACCTTATCTATCGAGGATGAAAAATTGTTCAAGGCATGTAGGTCTGTTTATCTGTTTCCCAGAGCCGTTAGAAACAAGGTACCCCCACACAAAGTGTGAAAATTTCAACACTTTAAAACAATATTGTCATTTACTATCAAAGCAATTTGTCTCTTATCTTGCGTATATGTACTGGGACACCAGTGGATTCTCTTGTGTGAGAATGAGGTCTGGATCTTCTGTAATTACCTTTTTTTATAAATTTTTAAAATAATTTTAATGTATTAAAATTCATGTAATCATGCAGTAAATCACTTATAACTTGAAGTGTATTGCATTTAGAGCATTTTAAAAAAATATTTTATTCAGCTACTTTTTCCATAGCTACAACATTTTGAGTAACTTAGGTAGATCCCTGTGTTCTTCTGTTCCCCAGAGCCATTAGCCGTGAGGTTACCCCCACCCAAAGTGTGAAAATTTCAAGACTTAATCAATTTTCTCAATGACAAGCAAAAGGGATTTGTCTCTTATCTTGCATTTTTGTACTAGGCCACAAGTAAATTCCTATGTCTGAGTATCAGGCCTGGATCTTTCTAAATTATTTTTTAAAGAATTTTAGAATAATTTTAATGCATTGAAATTCATGAAATAATGTACTACATCACTTATAACTTGAAAAGTATTGTTCAGCTACTTTTTGTGTCACCAGCATTTATGCTGTGTGGCATATAGGGATTGTTTCGTCATCTCATTTTGTGGCGTTGTCTGTCGTCACACTTTCTATTCCGGACAGTATCTCAAAAATGGCTTGCCAGATTAAATTCAAATTTGGCATGTGGCTGTAACTGGTCCTCAGGGTGTGCTGTATAGTTTGGTGACCTTAAACTCCCACTAGTAACAGACTTATCTTGAGTTTAAGTTTTTTCTTTTCCGGACCATATCTGAAAAATAGGTTCACAGATTCAATTCAAATTTGGCATGTGGTTGTAACTAGTTTTGAAGGTGTGCTCTATTTTAAGGTGATCTTAAACTCCATGTATAAAAGAATTATGTTGAGATTACGTCTTTTATTTTTCCATAAAGTATACTGAAATTAACTTGCAAATTTTTGAACAGTATTCCCAATATTGTACAATTCTAGGCATGTTTAAGTTGTGGATGTAACCAACCTTGAACAGAACCTTCAGGAAATGATTACCTTAAACTCCCGCACAACATCAAACTAACACTGAATTTAAGGTTGGGAGAAAATTTTTTGTGTTTGGAAGATATTTCATGTGGTAATTGAGATCTTTTTACCCCACAGCCCTTAAGGGCTGTCGGGGGTATTGTTTTCACCCATGGTGTCCGGATGGGCGTTCGGGCGGGTGGGCAGTCGGTCGGTCGGGCGGGTGGCGGGAAATAGTTTGTCTGGGCTTGTATCTCAGGAACAGTAAGGTGTAGGAAGTTCATACTTGGCAGGGACATTGGTTGGGGGGTGTAGGTGTGCAACGTCACGGTCTGACCTTAATTTGACCTTTGACCTTGCCGTAGTGAACTTGACCTATAAAACCTGGTCCTGGCTATATCTTGGAAACTGTAAGGTGTAAGAAGTTGATACTTGGTAGGGACATTGGTTAGGGGGTGTAGGTGTGCTACGTCATAGTGTGACCTTGATTTGACCTTTGACCTTGCCGTAGTGAACTTGACCTATAAAACCTGGTCCGGGCTATATCTTGGAAACCGTAAGAGGCGTAGGAAGTTGATACTTGGTAGGGACATTGGTTAGGGGGTGTAGGTGTGCAACATCATAGTGTGACCTTGATTTGACCTTTGACCTTGCTGTAGTGACCTTGACCTATAAAATCTTGTCCAGGCTATATCTCAGAGACTGTAAGGTGTAGGAAGTTTATACTTGGTAGGGACATTGGTTGAGGGTTTTAGGTGTGCCAAGTCATGGTGTGACACTGATTGACCTTTGACCTTGCTGTATTGACCTTTAAAATCTTGTTGCACCTTTGGGTCTGTCTGTTGATGCAGATTAAGCACTGTTAAAGTCATATTAGAATTCATTAAGAATTTCCTTTTGCAAGTTCCCATTGTAACAGATGGAATTTCATCAAGTGAGCCACAGGCTTTTCTCCAACATCACACATAAGCATTCACTGAATGTATTGCCACTTCTGTATGCATGGGTAATATTCAAAACAGCCAAACCATAATTCGTCCATTTTTGGTTCACTGATAAATGCTGTCATTTTATTATTGAATTGTCTTGTTTTAATACTTCATCTTTACATACATTTCTTTTCCTTATGCCCCTGTTCCACCAAAGGACTAAGGCCCGATCCTGTCGGCGACCCTTAATTGTGGAGAGTCGGTGAAGAAAATGGTAAAATGGGCGGGAATACTGGATCGGTATCAAAGCCTGGGATTAAGTACAGATCGTCCTCAGGAAGCCTGAGGAGGCCCCAGGCGGCCCCAGACAGTCCCCGACTGGTCTGGGACTAAGAACCGATTAAGCCAGTTTTCTGGTCGGTTTCAACCACGATCCTGTCATACACATACCGACTGGGTCCCAGGACGCCTCAGGCCTCCCGGGACTAAGCCCTGACTAACCCCCGATTAAGTCCCGGTGTCCTCAGGCCTCCTCAGTCTTCCCCAGACCACGATCGCCGATTCTTGTTTTGCAAAAAAGCTGGATTTTCTGGCTATATATATATATATAAATTCCGCGATCTAATTATCATTACTTTTATAGGAACACAGCAGGATGCCACCTTTTAATGGAAGACAGCTTCAGCAACAAGCTTTTTTAGTTTTTATTCAGTTACAAATAATGATGTATTTCCTATTTCTACGTCGACCACAGCAACCACCACAAGCAGCACCTCCACCACCACCACCACCAGCCATACAGAGACCTAGAAGAAGGCACAACATGTGGGTCAGGCCATGGCTACTGCAGAGAGAGGAGAGGGGGGCCTACCACAACATTATGGCTGAACTGTATGCCACAGACATTCCAGGATTCACCAACTACATGAGGATGACCCCAGAATTCTTTGAAATGATAAAGACCAGACTGGAACCACGTCTAGCCAGGCAGGCCACCAACTACAGAGCTCCAATCAGTGTTGGGGAGAAGTTAGCCCTCACCATCAGATGTCTGGCCACTGGAGAGTCATGCACATCATTATCCTGTCAGTTCAGGGTTGGCAGATCCACCATTTCCAAGTTTCTACCAGAGGTCTGCAGGGCCATCCAGGATGAGTTCACCAGAGAGTACCTCAGATGTCCTACTACTCCAGATGAGTGGAAAGAACTGGAAAGGGAATTCAGGATCAGGTGGAATGTTCCACATGCCCTGGGTGCCGTTGATGGCAAGCATGTGGCCCTGAAGAAACCCAAGAACTCTAGAGCCCTGTACCACAACTACAAGGGGTTCTTTTCCATAGTAATGTTGGCCTTGGTAGATGGGCAGTACAAATTCAGATGGGTGGTACAGCTGGATCTTGCTCAGATGCCCAGATATTTAATGCCTGTCAGCTGAAGAGGAGGATTGAGGATGGCAGGATAGGCTTCCCTGGCCCAGTTCCTATAACACAGGGTGGTAGAGATGTCCCCTACTTCATTTTGGCAGATGATGCCTTTGCCCTGAAGACCTGGCTGATGAAACCCTATGGTAGAAGGATGTTAACCAGAGAGGAAAGGATTGCCAACTACAGAATATCAAGGGTCAGGAGAGTTGTTGAGAATGCTTTTGGCATCCTGGTCTCAAGATTCAGAGTGATGTTGACTACTATTGAATTACCCCCAGAAACAGTCAGGGATGTGGTCATGACCTGTGTGGTTCTGCACAACATACTGAGAAGCCAGCATCAAGGTCAACATGGTGGTCAAGAGCCTGGAGATGATGAAGATGATGATGTGCCTGGTGATTGTCGACTGATTGGTGGTGCTGCTGGTGGTGGTCCAGACAGAAACCCTGCTAGAGAAGCCAAAAGACAGAGGGATTACCTCCAGGACTACTTCAATAATGAGGGAGCAGTGGCCTGGCAAGATGGCAGAATATAACTCCTGCTGCAGTAACCAGTCCTTTTCAGGACTGCCAAATATTCCAAAAACAATTAATCAGCTATGCTTGTTCCAAATAACCCAAACATTACCAAACATAAGTCACGCCACCAACAAACAGACAAACCCAATGCCCAACATAATTCATCCACCCAACAAACACACAAACCCAATGCCCGACAGAAGTCACACAACCAACAAACAGACAAACCCCATGCGTAACATAATTCACCCACCCAACAAACAGACAAACCCAATGCCGGACAGAAGTCACACAACCAACAAACAGACAAACACCATGGCCAACATAATTCACCCACCCAACAAACAGACAAACCCAATGCCCGACAGAAGTCACGCAACCAACAAACAGACAAACCCCATGGCCAACATAATTCACCCACCCACCCAACAAACAGACAGAAATAAATGCCAGTCACCCAACTAACAAACAGACAAACCCAGTGCTAAACATAATTATCAAAAGAAACACACAAAGCCAAACATAACTTCCTAAATGGAATAAATATGGCATATATTTTGAAAGCTACATCCTAATTTTACTTACATTTGTTTTTTTGGGGGGGGAAAAATATTCGAAACAGAAATGTTTTCCTGGAAATCTTAAAATTAAAATCTTTTACTCCATTTCACAAATATTTAGGAAATATAACCACCAAACTGGTTTTCTCTACAATGATGGGGGTAATGTTTGCAAAATAGTTTGTCAGTTATTTGGTTTGGGTTCTGTTTGCTATTGGGTTTGTCTGTTTCTTGGTTGGTGGTTATGTGTGGTATTTGGTTTGTGTGTTTGTGGGTTGGTGGTTAGGTTTGGTATTTGGTTTGTGTGTTGTTTAGTTGGGGGTTAGGTTTGGTATTGGGTTTGTGTGTTTGTAGGTTGGTAAGTATGTGATAATGCCTTTTAACTCTAGGGATGATGTAAGTGTTGGACTTTTCTATTAAAGATTTTAACCAATCCCATGGATTTTAAGCTAAAAATGGGCTGATTATTGGCCATATTGGGAGTTTATTTTAATATTTTTTTCTATGTGGCCTTTTTGGTTATGTGTGGTACCATGGGTTATTTCTTTCATGTTTGGGGTGGTGTAGGTGTTGGACTTTTTTTTTCTGTGATAAGTATTTGTACTGAACTGTTATGTTTTGGGAGGGGAATTGGAATAACTTGCAGCTAAATAATTGTTTTTGGAATATTTGGGTGGCCCTGAAAAGGGCCTGGCAAGTCAAAGACCCGCCCTGACTGGATGGGTACTGAGGGGGCTGCTGCTGTTGAGGCGGTGCTGTAGTGGTGATAGTGAAGAGTTGCGGCTGCTGCTGAGGCTGCTCAATGATCTGTGTAGATGTCAGATCTGGTAGCTGGCTTAGTATTCCACTTAAGTTGTGTCTACTGCCCTCGTCCTGCACAGTTAGAACTGATGGAGGGTTGCCAAAGCCAAGGGGGCTTGGTGTGTAGTACACGTAACTGCTGCTAGCTGCTGCTTGGGTGGAAGTAGACGCCTGTTGAGTGGTTGTTGGCAGTATCCCAACCCTCTGGGACTCCGTGGTAATAGTGGCTGATCTTCTGGGTAGTGGTTGACGTCTACGGTTGCTCTTAATGCTTTCAATATCTCTAAATATTCTGCCCTTAAGGTCGTCATATTCCTCTTGGGTCATCTTTTCAGCCTCTGATGCCACATAGTCAAAGAAGGGCTGCCTGTCTGACTTCTGCTGCAGGAAACCTGAGATCAATGTCCTCATCTGGTCAAAGTGCTCGAGTATCTTGGAGTCTGTTGAAACTGGTGTAGATGTGAACATAGGTTGACTCCTACTCTCCCTGAGGACACTGGACTCGAGGTGTTCTGTATCAGTAGTAGACCCACGAGATTCGTCCTGCTTGCTGGTATTTGGACTGGCCTCGAACCCTGAACTTCTGCTGGCCCCCTTTCGTCTGATATGGGTCTTAAGGAAACCCATCTGCTGGTAGACCCAGGACTGTCTCTTGGTCATCTCCCTTGGGGCTTGGCCAGATTGTAGTTTTGACAGCTTGCCAGAACGCGTTCGCTGGGATTCGAACCATCTTCTGAAATCAAAGGGCTGGAGCTTCAGTTCTGCAGAGATTTCTGCCCAGAGAGCCTCCTTTTTCTGTCTGTTGTGGAAATGTGTATGCTCCTTGTCATAGAGCTCTGGATGCTCCTTCACAAACTCCACAATTGCAGTTTCTTGGCTGTCAGTGAAAGTTGAACAGACCCTGGCTCTCTTGGCTGCCGAGTGACTCTCTAAATCCTCCTCACACCTCTCTTCTTTTTCGCAAGCTTCCTCAGTAAGTTCCAATCGCTCCTCAGCCTCTTGTGTACCCTCCTCTGTACCCTCCTCCGTCCTTTCCTCAATCCTTTCATCTGCCTCTCCACTTTCCTTCTCCCTCTCCTCTTGCCTCTCATCCATCTTCTTCTTTCCTCTCTTCCCTCCTTTCTCTTTCCTCATAACTCCAGTCAATAGCAATAAAAAAAAGTAAAAAAGTAAAATGTGTCTCCTAACTGTAAAATTTGCCTTAAGCTCAAGTATTATATGATATTTAAAAAACTAAAAACCCCTACAAAACAGTGACACACGTCTCTCAGTAGCCAAACAGTCAGTAACAACGAGAATGTGTGCGCGGTCGCTTATATAGTCCCAGACCCCCTCATTGCCTCGTTTTAATTTCCGACGCGCGGAGTCGGCTCTTAATTGGTTCTTAGTCCCAGGCCTCCTGGGCCGTCCTCAGACCGCCGTGGACTAAATTTGTGTTGTCCCAGGTGGCCTGAGGACACCGGCTTGGATCGGTTAGGGTCGGCTTCTCTTAGTCGGGGCTTAGTCCCAGACCCAGATTTCTTAGTCCCGGGACTAATGAAACCGATTCCCTTTCACACGCATGAAACTTCAAAGATCTGTTATATGAGTCGGGGACTGCCAAACAGGCTTCCTGGGACTAAGCTACGGAGGCCTGGGACTAAGGGTCGCAGGACGCCTGGGACAACATAGGACTGTGTAAATTTGGGTCTGAGGAGGCCTGAGGAAGCCTGGGACTGGACATTTTGTTGTCGGCGGGAAATAGGAATCGGTTTGAGTCGTGAGAAATATCAAACGTTTGATTTCTCTCACGGCCACAACCGACAACTACCGACCCTTACAGGACATCTGGGACTAAGCAAATATTTGAAACCGACTCCCAAAAACCCTTAATCTTGAAGCTTAGTCGTGTGGTGGAACACCCACATTAGATATTATTTTCTCTACTTAAGCATTATTTGGACCTTAACATAACTGACACTGCTCTGAAAGTATCTTGAAAATATTTCCCCAGGCTGTGGGGTACGGGCATCTCTGATGCTATTTTTTCATTTATACTCATCATGTACATATAGCTAGACAAAAAAGGTTTCTCCTGTAAGGTTATAGTTAATGACTGATATTTCAAACTTATGAGTTTAAGGTTGCAACAGTTTTGTGTCACTAGCAGGTATGATGGAAGACATACATGGTCTGTGTCATCACACTTTCTTTCCAGACAGAATATAAAAAATAGCATGATAGATTAAATTCATAGTTATTATATGGATGTAATGGGTCATCAAGGTGTGCTCTATTGTAAGGTGACCTTAAACTCACAGAAGTAACATACTTATATTGAGTTTAACTTTTTCCATTTTCGGACAATATCTCAAAAATGGCTTGACTGATTCAATTCAAATTTGGCATGTAGTTGTAACTTGTAACTAATTTTCAATATGTTCCCTATTTTTTTTCTTTTTCCATAGAGTATAGTGAAAATAACAGATTTCATTTTTCAAGTTTTGCATGTATATGTAACTGGTCATAGCTAAGTGTCATACATTAAGGTGACCTTAACCTCTTAGTCATAACAGAAATATATTCACTTTAAGTTTGCCAATTTTTGAACAGTATTTCAAATACTGTGAAATTCTGTGCATGTTTTAGTTGTGGATGTAACAAACCTTGAACAGAACCTCCAGGAAAAGATTACCTTAAACTCCTCTCAACTACAGACTAACATTGAGTTTAAGGTTGGAACAATTTTTTTTGTGTGCCTGGAAGATATTTCATGCAGTAATTGACATCTTTTTTTTCATTGATATTCATCACGTACATATAGCTAGACCTAAAGGGGTCTCTTCTGTAAGGTTATAGTGTATTACTGATATATTTCAAACTTATGAATTTAAGGTTGCAACAGTTTTGTGTCACTAGCAGCTATGATGGAGGACATACATGGTTTTTGTCATCATCAGACATGATTTCCAGACAGTGTATCAAAAATGGCTTGATGGATTAAATTCAAAGTTATTGTGTGAATGTAACTGGTTGTGAAGGTATGCTCTATTGTAAGGTGACCTTAAACTCACAGTAGTAACATACTTATATTGAGTTTAACTTTTTCCATTTCCAGAGAGTGTTTCAAAAATGGCTTTACAGATTCAATGCAAATGTGGCATGTGGTTGTAACTGGTTTTCAAGATATGCCCTATTTTAAGGTGACCTTAAACTCTCATGTATAAAATAATTATGTTGAATTTAAGTTTCTTATTTTTCCATAGAGTATACTGAAAATAACTTGACAGATTTCATTTATATTTTGCATGTATATGTAACTGACCATAGCTTAAGTTGACCTTAAACTCCCAGTAGTAACAGAATTATATTCACTTTAAGTTTGCCCATTTTTGAACAGTATTTCAAATACTATGCAATTCTAGGCATTTTTCAGTTGTTGATGTAACAAACCTTGAACTGATGAAAATTCAAATTTGGCATTTTGATATGTACCCTATTTTAAGATGACCTTAAAGTCCCACTAATAGCACATATATATATATATATATATATATATTGAATTTAACTTTTGCGATTAGCGGGCAATAGCTTAAAAATGGCTCCACAGATTCAAATCAAATTTGGTATGTGGGTGTAACTGATCTTCAAGGTGTGGCCTATTTTAAGGTGACCTTAAACTCCTAGCGATAACATAATTATATTGAACTTAATTTCTGGAGAGTATTTGAAAGCTGCATAAGAGATTTAATTTATATTTGGTATATTGACGTGTCTAGTCCTGAAAGTGTGCCCTATTTTAAGGTGACCGTAAACTCCCATATGGGAAAGAATTTTACTGAGCTGAAGTTTTTCTATGATTCCACAAAATATATCAAAAATGTCATGACATTTTGATCTATATTTTGCAGGTACATGTAACTGATGTTAAAGAAATGCCCAATGACTACATTAACGTGACCTTAAACTGCCAGTAATGATTGCCACAGCAACACTTTTTCTGTTTCATGGACTTTTTTATTTTTATTAGTTCTTTGCATTCCACACCACCGCACGGACTGATGGTGTGGCCAATTTGCCAAGACCAGCAGACTGAGGTCGGCAAATATGTGGTCAGGAGAATTTGTCTCCACTTGGACTGGCAGTCCTGCACAGGGCTAAAAATTTACTAGTGTCAATCCACCAGTCCATGACCTTCTCAGTCTACGTGTGTTTGAAAAGCTTTTATATGCATATTGCATGGTCAAATTACAGTTTTGATGTTTTGAATATTGCCCAAACATACTTATTTGTAAACTGTGACTCATTTAAAATTCTATCTGCCACAATGGGAAGTTGCAAAAGTAAAATCCTTAATGAATTTTGAATAAGAATCATAATTTTATTTTCAGACAATGTAATAAACAATATAGTGATGCATTAATACAGCATAAATAGAATAATACAGTACTTAAAATGCAAAAATGTTGCGATCTGTAACATAGGACTCCGAAAAAAAAATTACTGGAACACCATTTTTATGTCAGCTAAACAAATCCAAAAGTACAAGGCCCAGAGACATCCTGTTAGTTTTAAAAGATACTGTATCTATCGAGGATGATAAATCGAAAAAAATTCATGCAGATTTGAGTGTTTGTTCCCCAGAGCCATTACAAGTGAGGTACCCCCACCCAAAGTGTGAACATTTCAACACTGTAACACAATTTTCTCATTAAATATTGAAGAGATTTCTCTCTTATCTTGCATATATGTACCAGGCCATAAATTGATTACCATGTGTGAGTATCAGGTCTGGGTCTTTCTTAATTATTTTTTATAAATATTTGAAATAATTTTTCAATGCATTAAAATCTTAAATATCTTATAACTTGAAAAATATTGCATTTAGAGCACATGTGAGCTGATTGCTACAAATCTAAGTTGAAAAAGAAATTTCTAGGTTGTGGATATATAAAGTCCTGGAGAAGACCTGTAGGGTAAGGTGACCTTACACTCCACAAGATTAGACAATGTCACTCCTTTGCTGTCCCACAAAATGGCAGACAAGTATAAGTAATTCCTTCTTTCCTCAATGAAGAGAGGAGGCAGACAGGATCCATCTTACCAAATGCATTAACTTATATCGGCATATGACTAGCAGTTTAACAGTAGTTACCAAAATGATACTGTATTGAATTTTCTGCTGACTGCTGACATCTAGTGAAAACTTATCAAGTGATAACTTTGTGTGTTTGCCTCTCTGTCTGCCTGTGTGCATTTGTCATAACCTGTATATTGGATCTAGGTTATATTTTTTAACATGTTGGGGCTTCACCATGGCTCAATCCTTCTGAAAGGTGGTCTGGATCTGCAAAAATATTGCCAGCCATCATAATGTTAGTCCTTTCGAATTTCATCTGCTTCAGTCTTTAACCAAAGCTGGTGACACAGTACAATTCCACTGAATTCTTGTTTCCATAGCTGCAGCATGGTAGGTAACTTGGGAGTCTATCCCAGTAGCTAAGTGAGTAATTACTACTTTCTGACTTTCACTAGCTTCTATAATGAGTAAAATCACTATAACTGTGACATATAGAGCATTTTGTTGAAATACGTTGTTCAGCTACTTTTTCCATAGCTACAACAAGGTCAGAAGTTTTGAATTTTATCTCTGTAGCTAAGTGTGTAATATCTACTTGCACACTTTCAGCAGTTACCTAATGAATAAATGGCTTGTATCTTTAAAAATAATGCATCTACTTTTTGCTTTTGCTTTTTGATGAACTATAACACATTGAAGTTTCAGACCTGTTGCTCAATATATAAGCGTGTAACAGCTACTTTTATTATGTCATAGTTGAGTAAATTGCATATATCTTGAAAAGTAATAGATTCATAGCATTTTCATGAAATAGTTTGTCCAAATACTGTCTCCTTTAGTTAAGGGTTGGTCATTGTTTGGAATGGCTATTGCAATCGCTAAGTGAGTTAGAGCCACTTTCTCATTTTTCAGCAGTTAGCATAATGAGTAAATGGGTGATATCTTCAAAAATATTGCAACTATGCAATTTCTTTCAAAGGTGTTGTTCATCTACTTTTTGTGAACTATAACATTGTTAAGTTTCAGAGTTGTTGCTCAAAGTATGAGTGAGTAATAACTACTTTCTCACTTTTCAGCAGTTACAGTAATGAGTAAATTACTTCCATCTTCAAAAATATTTCAGGTACACAAGTTCTGTCAAAGTTGTTGTTCACTTACTTTTATGTGAACTGTAACATGTTCAAGTTTCAGACTGATTGCTCAATGCATGAATAATAGCTACCTACTCATTTTTTTAGCCATTTTAATGATGAAGAAATTTCTTTTATCTCTCTTTTCTTTTAGAGGTTTGTGATCCGAAGATCACTTATGGGAACTCGCATGGCTTGCATATTTAGGGGTGTTGGATTTTAACTTTAACACTTCCTTCAAGGTCAAATGGGGCTGTTGATATTTTAAATGCCTTGAATCTCCTTTATTATTGGTCCGACAGGTTTAGGATGTGAAAGCTTATGGGAAATCATCTGCCCTGAATCATTTGGTTTGTCTGATTTGACCTTTTATCCTTCCTTTTGGGTCAAATGAGCTTTTAATACCCTGTAAATTGGTTGTATATATTCTCACAAGAAAACAAGAAAGCACAAAATATAGACCACAATAATTTTTTTGAGTTTGCTAGTAATGCAGAAGACTGTGCAAAACAAAAAAAACCCAACATAATTCAGTAGCTGTAGAACAGCACCTAACATAAACACTAAAACCTGATACCATGACAGTGTATGGCATAACTACATGGCAGTTTCTTTGTTGATTGATACATTTAAAGTAAATTAATTAATAGACCTAGTCTATCTTCAAATATATGTGGTCAGTTCTTCATGGCATAAATTCATATTTCGAAGGATTGTCTCTAATTTAGATTATTCAGGAAATTGTGGAGAAATAACTGTTGTTTCTGATTTTTTGATTTATAGAAAAAATATTTTCCATACAGGATGACATACTTGATGGTATGCCAAATATGAGAGTCAATATTTATTATACTCAAGAGTATTTCCAAAACTGTATTTCCAAAACTGTAAACTCCATTCTGTATGATAATGTATTTATTAGCTGGGCACCTACTTGGAACCAGAAGAACGTACTGTCTTGACATTAGTAGAAATAACGTTCCAGATCTGTTTGATCGCATACTTCACATAAAAGTTAATGGGAGATGCCCTGTTTAAATATATTGTATTTACAGTTGAAAACCCTATGTAAAGTATTATATTCCAGTGTGATCAGATATATATCACTAACAGTTTTAAAGGGTAACATGTAAACTGACATCCAGTTAAGCTTGTCCAAAAAGTGCTAATATTCAGTCCAGGTAGTTTGACTTATTGGTTGTATATACTGCTCAATGGTGAGAAAATTATAAACCTCAGAACGTTAACTTTATTAAAATTTAAGACCCACTTTGTTGGAATATTTGCAAAAACATAAATACGCAAAAGTGCATCGGATCTCTTTAATTTTTTGTATACTGTGTTTGTTGTACTATATATTTGGTTATATAATGTCTGGAAGAACAATGTTATACAGTTCTTAAAATCGCTCAAATGTTGTCTCCTCATTTAAAAAAAAAAATTGGTTATTGCTTTGTCCCCAAAAAGAAATAGTTGCTGTTCCAATAAGCTTTCATCAGAAAAAACATTTATATTTAAATTTCCTGGAGTTTTAAAAAGTCAGACCAAATAGTTAACATGTTTTTGTAAAAATTTCCTTTGACATTATTGTTGATGTAACATAATGGAATCCATTTCAATAGTTGACCTATTTAAGCCAATTAATTCAAAGGCAGGAACCTTCTACTTTGCATGTATATCGTTAAATAACCTTTTCATCCCCATGAGTTTTGCTGTTTCAATGGTTTGTTTATAAAGGCACCTTGTTAAACCACCAAGCTCATGAGGTAAAGCTAAAGTAAAACTTTATATCTTCCTTGTTATTGCTGTTGGTCTTTCGTTGCATTTCATAATTTCCTGTCCAGGGATACACCATTTGAATTGATGCAGTTTCTATTTCTAGTTTAATTTACTTTCAGGTCTTTTTGCACATGCAAAAAATGCTTATGAAATTGCTTTTACTGCATGCACAAAGTTGAAGAATACCCTGATTGAAAGATCCTGTGCTTTCAATCTTGGAGCTGTTCATATAGCACTTCATGAAGCTGAAATAGGTTTAAAATGGTTACAAAAGGCTGTCCCACCTGTGAATGAAAGGGATGGAACATCAAATGGAGATGTATTCTATAACTTGGGAATAGCATATGAACTTCTGAATAATATTGAAGAGGCTCTCAAATACTATGAACTAGCCTATCAGGAATATCATTTTCAATCCAATGATAGACTCATGGAAGTGATAGTTGTTAAAAAGGCTGCTGTGTTATGCAAAAGGCTAAAAAACCCGCTACAAGCTGTGAAATTTTATAAAATAGCAGCCAGATTATTTTTTGAACTTGAAAATGGGATGCAGCAGGCTTTATGTCTTAGTCAGATGGGAGCTCAGCTTGTCCGATGTGGCAAATATGATGGTGCATTGGAAACAGCAGATGATGCAATGGCATTATGCAAGAGTTTGAGAACTGACATTGTATTAGGTATGAAGATGTTTTCTATCTTAAATACACTTTTCATTCAGTAAAATGTTTTGTTACCTGGTCAACTTTTTGATACCACTATTAAATTTCACCCCACAAAATTTTAAATTTTAAATTTTATTGCGTTAATACATCCTATCCAATGGACAATTGCTTTACCGGTCGGCGCGACTGGTCCTGCCAAACGTCAGAAAAAGACGTCCTGTATATAATACCGGCAGGACTGGCCAGGAGAGTGCATTCGCCAGGTGGCGCATCGTACTTCCTCTTCCTGTCTGGACATCGTGACGTCATAGCATCTTTTTCGTTTGGCGCGTGGGGAGTGAAGACGTGTTTTCTCGACAAGCGAATTTTTTGTTCTACACCCGAACGCTACCATTTTATTTTACTTTTAAAGTAATTTAGAAGTATTATCTACAACTATGTCATCTCCAGGACAAAGACGAGGTTCATGCGGACACGCTATGGCTGGGTCTGACTCCCACTCCAAGTGTGCACGTTGTAGGGACAAAGGGCTAGGCGACGACCCCTGCGTCCAGAAGAAAGAATGTACTATCTGTAGAGGGTTTAACCCTGAACAGATTCAGCAATTGTCTACCCCTACTTATAAAGACAGGAAAGACAAGAAGGCGACTGCGTCCTCCTCCGCTCCCACTCTTGTGGACCCTGCACACGTTAGTGTGCTGGGTAAAGTGGAGAAGGTCAAGGCTGTTCATTCTACCCCTACTACCAAGAAGACGAAGCGTAGTGAATCACCCAAGCCTTCTGCCAGTAAGAAATCTTCCAGTAGTAAACCATCAGCTGAAGATTTGAAACAACTGGATGAGAAGTGGGCAGAAAGATTCTCCCGTCTTGAGGCAATGTTGTTGGCCAAGACTTTCACAGTACCGGTTGAACCGGTTGTGAAACCAGCTCCAGATGTAACTACCAGCCAGAAGCCATTTTTTGATCCTGGTGCCACTACCAGCAAGCTGGCTTTAGAGAAATCCGGTCCCGGCCTTGATCAGGTCACCGGTGAGGCTGTAGAGGAGATGGAGACTGCCACCCAGCCCCTTGGGGCTCCCGGTGCAGGGATAGCAACCCAGCCTGTTCAGGCCCCTGGTTCGTTCCCTGAAGTTCAGCCAACTGGTGAGGGAGATGTGAGTGCAGCTTCTGATATTGAAGCTGACCAGCTCAGTGATACCGGTTTCCTGGATGATGAGATCCACCGGGACCGGTCAGCAGACAGGGAGGTCTCCAGAGATGATCCTGACAGTGAACCGACTGAGGAGGCAAACTACAGGGAGACCATGAGGGGTGTGAGAAGCTTTATGAACTGGCACAAGGTTCCCGAGTTCGAAACTGTGTCCTCCACTGCTGATGATAACCCCTTTGCCGGTGCACGTGTTAGACCAACCGGTAAAGTGTCGGTGAAACTTCATGTGGACGACTGGTTGTGTCGTAAGATGTCCAGTCTTAACCTCACACTCACAGAGGGCTACCCAACTAGAAATACAGACAATACCGGTCTCCTCAGAGATCAGTTTGTTAAAACTCCCAGATCTTCAAGGTGGTACGGGATGCATGCTGAGAAGGACTCTGATAGCACAACAGTACGCACCTGGTCACCGGATCCTGCAAAACTCAACCATTCCTTCAGCAGGGTGGCTAGAAGAAATCTACCTACTGCCCCACCCTCCCAGGCCTTCAGTCAAGAGCTACTCAGGAGGTGGGAGAGAGCAGCCAGAGAACAGACAATAATGTGTAACCAGGCTGCTGGTTTGTCAAGGTGCCTGACTAGAGTTCAAGACTCTATGGCCATTCAACTCAAAACTCTTCATCTCGACAGTAAGGGCACGTCATCAGAGAAGATGAAGCAAGCTGTCAATGAACTAGATTATTTGACCACGTTTAACCGGTCAATATCACAGGCAATGGCCAGAACCATGCAGGATCTATCCGAGGGTATTTTTATCAACATGGCCAACTTCACTCTAGCTCGCAGGGATAGCTATCTGGACTACCTACACGCGGGAGTGAAGCAAGACACTGTGAACGCCCTAAGAACGTCTCCAGTACATCTAAACGCACTGTTCCCGGATCAGCTTATCACCAAGGCTGAAGAGGAAATCAGTAGAAATGACGAGAGGCGTTCGTCGGGTACATCACACTGACAACAAAATCGTTTCCGGCCTTACCCTGCAAGTGATAGATCTACGAGTCACCACGACAGGAAACCTACCCTTCCGGCTTGGAAGCAGATTAAAGACAAGCAACAAGCTGGGAGAGGTCGTGGCAAGGCCTCAATGTTCTCCCAGAAGCCTGCCAAGGGGTTCAAGCCTCATAAATGACAATCATTGTGTAAATTCTGTGACCGGTTAGAAGAACTCTGTACATGTCACCGGTCAGGGAGGCTTGAACCCAGCACCAGTGGTTTCCAAGAACAGCAAAGTGACTTTAAATTTCAATGTAGACTCACATGTTGCAAATGCTCATATTGTCACCGGGTTGCCACAAAGGAAAGGCGTAAATCCCACCTTTTGTCAAATGTACACAGAAATAAAATATGTGAAAAATGTTTCTTGTGTAGGTCACTTGTGTTCTGTAGATCTTGTCACCAATGCCCAACATGCTGTTATAGATCCTCCTGTAGGGGCGAGGTTAAAACAGTATTGGCAAAAATGGGAGTCCTTGGGTTCAAGTCCAAAAGTGGTAAACATACTGAGGGAGGGTTACACTCTCCCCTTCCGGTACAGACCCTGCTTGACAAGGTCACCGACTGTAATAAGCAACTACCACAATCCAACCAAACAGTCCTTCCTTGTGGAGGCACTGTATCAGCTGATAAACAAGAATGCAGTCGAACCGGTGGAAAACCAAAATTCACTGGGTTTTTACAACCGACTATTTTTGGTACCCAAACCCAACAACCGGTGGAGACCCATCCTGGATCTGAGCACCTTGAACACCTTTTTAAACACAGAGTCGTTCAAGATGGAGACCCCAGAGACAATAAGAACCTCCCTACAGGCAGGGGAGTGGGTCACATCTATAGACTTCAAAGACGCATACTTCCACATACCAATTCACAGTCAGTCCAGGAAGTACATGCGTTTTCATCTCCAGGGTCGGTCTTACCAGTTCAAAGCCCTACCCTTTGGTCTATCCACAGCCCCCATGGAGTTCACAGTGGTGGCCAAAGAGGTCAAACTCATGGCACTTCAGCAGGGTATAAGGACCCACCAGTACCTAGATGACTGGCTGGTGAGAGCCTCTACCCACGACACTTGTCTCCAGCATACTCAAACCCTGGTCACACTTTGTCAGGAACTAGGGTGGCTGGTGAACCAGGAAAAATCAGAACTGGTCCCCAAACAGGTCTTCAACTTTGTAGGTTACCAGTTCGACCTGGAAGAGGGCAAGGTCAGACCAACAGGAGAACGTTGGCAGACCTTGACAGACAAGATCAGATCAATACTGTCGGATCCGGTTTGCCCGGTCCGACAATTCATGTCCCTCATAGGTCTACTCACAGCAACAGAAAAGCAAGTCCACTTAGGGCAACTACACATGAGACCCATACAGTGGCACTTGAAAAACAACTGGAGGGTCCCAGAATCACTGGAAAAGGTGATCCCGGTCCCCAAGTCCCTCCACCCCCATCTAAGGTGGTGGCTGGAGGAAAGCAATGTGCTACTAGGTCAACCATTACACCCTCTACAACATGCTCTGCAGATCTTTACAGACGCATCAAACGAAGGGTGGGGCGCTCACTTGGACGACCATACTGCAAGAGGAACTTGGTCCCTTCCAGAGAGCAAGTTACACATAAACCACTTAGAGCTAAAGGCTGTATTTCTAGCTCTAAAAGAGTTTCGAACCCTGGTCTGCAACAAGACAGTGTTGATAGCTACAGACAACACAGCAGTGGCTGCCTATATCAACAAAGAGGGGGGGGATGAAGTCGGGGTCACTGTGTGCCCTACTGTGGAGAATCCTGTCCTGGTGCACCAGACAACAGGTAACTCTCAGGGCATGTCACATCCCCGGCCGGCTGAACGTGATAGCAGACAAGCTATCCAGACTTGGCCAGACCATTCAAACAGAGTGGTCACTTCATCCAGCAGTGTTCCAAGCTGTATGCTCAAGGTGGCACCAGCCACAAGTGGACCTGTTTGCCACCAGGTTCAACAACAAACTGCCAGAGTTTGTGTCACCGGTGCCAGACCCCCAGGCTTGGGCAGTGGATGCACTCAGCCTCTCCTGGGAGGACCTGGACCCATACGCCTTCCCACCGGCAGCCATCTTGGGCAAAGTGGTGGAGAAGCTCCAGGACTACCCCTGCAACAGAATAATTCTGATTGCTCCAGGGTGGCCCAACATGCCCTGGTTTTGGGACTTGGTGGCAATGTCAAGCCAGATCCCACTGTGTCTGCCCTGCATACCAAACCTAGTGTCTCAGCCCTTCAACCAGGTCCTTCACAGGAACCTGTCGAATCTGAACCTACATGCATGGCTCCTAGAGCCTCAACGATCAAGGAGCAAGGCTTCTCTGAGGCAGTGGCAGCACAAATTGAGGCTCCTCAAAGAAGATCAACCAGATCTGTCTATGAGGCAAAGTGGACCATTTTTACAAAGTGGTGCCTCAGTAATCAGGTGGACTTCAGGGCACCACCTTTGAAAGCCATTGCTGACTTCCTCCTACACTTGTTTCAGGACAAGAAGTTGCAACCAGGCACTATTGATGGCTACAGATCAGCCATTGCTGACAAACTGGGCAATTCCGCCATTAATGTCAGTAAGGATGAAAATGTCACTCGTCTCCTGGATAGTTTCCATAGAGACAGACCCAAGGGCAGGAGGGGCATACCCTCCTGGAACCTTTCTCTGGTGCTTCACCAGCTGACAAAGGCTCCCTTTGAACCCCTAAAAGAGGCCTCCTTGAAACATCTGACTTTCAAGACTGTTTTCTTGTTGGCCTTAGGTTCTGGTAAACGCAGGAGTGAGATCCATGCTTGGTTACATAAGAACATCAGACACCAGTCAGACTGGTCTAAGGTGTCTTTGTACCCCTCACCCAACTTCCTATCCAAGAACCAGCTGGCTAAGGAAGGTCCGGATAGTGTGGCTCCAGTGGTCATTCCAGCCCTGGCACCATCTCTGGATAGGTCTCTCAGGGGTGGCAGGTGCTTATGTCCAGTTAGAGCCCTGCGCTATTACTTGGACAGGACTGCAGATCTCAGGCAGAATAAGGAGTTAGTCTTTGTCTCCTTCAAGAAGGGCTTTGACATCTCACCTGCCACCATCTCCTCATGGATCAAACAGACTGTGATTCTGTGCTATGAGCTCTCTGACCAGGCGGCCCTCACCTTACATCAGGTTAAAGCCCATGATGTTAGGGCCTTTGCTGCATCTAAGGCTTTCCAATCAGGGATCTCCTTAGATCAGATCTTGTCAGCCTGTCACTGGAAGTCTCACAACACCTTCACCCAATTCTATTTGAAGGATGTTGCCTGGGCTGACTCAGAGCTTTTCCACCTGGGACCTGTAGTGGCTGCCCAACAGGTGCACCACCAGGCCCAGAAGTGAGGAGATATTGTATATATGTAAATTTGTACATATTGTAAATATGTTAAATATGTACATAATATAAATATTTGTTATACATATATTTTCAAAAAAAAAACAAAAAAAACTGTGACTTGCTTCCCTTGGGAAGTTTATTCTTCTGGGACTGAACTCAGCCCCTCTCTCTCTATCTTTCCCTTCTCAAACCAAATTTGGAAGGAAAGAAAAAGGGGGGGGGGGGCAACGTCGGTAGACTCCCGGTTAACTGGTGAGTTGATGGCCAACCTTGACCTGTCAGGGGTCTCTGACCCTAGGTCAAATGGGCCTATACTATTTTGTTTTTATTATGAGTTCACATAAGTCCCTAGCTGCTTACCCGCCTACCAAGCGGTAGTTATTCAGCAGTTGTCCATTGGATAGGATGTATTAACGCAATAAAATTGCAAATTTAATAAGTAAATTAAATTTTTATAAGTTAATACCCTATCCAATGGACAGGCAAGGCCCACCCAACCGGCCCCGCTATCAGCTTACTAGGGGTCTTACTAGGACTAGACACGAAAAAGATGCTATGACGTCACGATGTCTAGACAGGAAGAGGAAGTACGATGCGCCACCTGGCGAATGCACTCTCCTGGCCGGTCCTGCCGGTATTATATACAGGACGTCTTTTTCTGACGTTTGGCGGGACCGGTCGCGCCGACCGGTAAAGCAATTGTCCATTGGATAGGGTATTAACTTATAAAAATTTAATTTACTTATTAAATTTGCAATTTTATGAAATTAGCAACAATAAGGGAGTTATGGTTTATTTTAGGCTATCTGGGCATCACAAGGTGTCACCTAGTAGAAGTGCTTGATGAAATATGTCTTTCCTCTTTGATGTTTCATGGCCATTTTTTACAGCATTTACACAGAAATCATCAAAAAATGTGTTATTTTATTGTGTTTATATGTCTTGCCTAACAGACAATAGCTATTGGTTCAGTTCTTATCTCAATAAAGGGTTCCTGATTTATAATGCACTGAAATTTAGGTTTAGAAAATCACTTTTTTGAAGGTACACTAATCTATCTCATTTTTAGGGAAACTACTTAATGAGCTTGGACTGATTTATACACAGTGCCACAGCTTTGTCAAAGCTGCAGATTGTTTCAACCAAGCAGTGACAGTATTCAAGGGTATTGGTTCCACAAGTAGCAGAGAGGAGGCTGTTTTACTGCAAAATATGGGTGCTGTCTACAATTCTCTCGGTGAATATCAGAAAGCACTGATGTTGCATGAATCTGCTGCATCATTGCATGGTAAGTTTTTACAAGCTGGATCACACCAAAATTAATTCTTTGTGTATTTTAAGTAGTGCTGTTAACGTAATACTGGTATACCACATTTTGCTTTGCTTGGGATTAAAATAGTGACAACTGCTATCAAGTGATGGGAAATAGTGATGGGAATCGCTTCCAGGTTGCATGGGCGATTAATCGTCCATTTTTCCGAGCGATGATCGAGCCATAATCGATTTCATTGTTGGTTATATTATGAAACACATTCCGGGATGAAGTGTATGTCGATATGGTAGGAAAAATGGTGTTCTGACGTTTAGAATCTACGAAAAACACTCACTTCCTGTAAATATGGCGGTATATATAAACAAACCCAAAATTCGTGACAAACTATCTCACACGTTTTTGAATTTTCGAATTTTTGCCAAAAATGGCAAAACACAAATTTGCTTCTATCTCCTTAACCGTGCGAGATAGAGCGATTTCGTCGAAATTTTCAACCCACAGGGTATCTAAGGAATGTTTTCTTTTCAATTTTCAAAAAATTTTCCCCTTCTCAAAAATGGTGGCCATTTTGAATTTTCGAATTTTTGCCCAAAATGGAAAAACACAAATTTGCCTTGACCGTGCAAAATAGAGTTATTTGGTTGAAATTTTCGACCCATAGGGTATCTAAGAAATGTACTCTTGGCAATTTTCAAAAATTTTCCTTTTCCCAAAAATGGCGGCCATTTTGAATTTTCAAATTTTTGCCAAAAATAGAAAAACAGAAATTTGCTTCTATCTTCTTAACCATGCGAGATAGAGTGATTTCGTCAAAATTTTCGACCCAACCAATGCAAAAAGGCATGAAGCTGAAATAATTTACATGTACACTGATAAATATTTAAGCATCATTGATATATTTTACAAATGAAACAGGCTATTGTAACACTACTGTACAATTTTGCCAAAAGGTTCATGGGGTGGACATTACACACGATAATGTGTGTTCTTCTATGCTATCCTGTTTCTATTCATATGTCACAGCTACTATCAACAGGGCGTCCTATTTCTAGTTTAGAATTTTCTTAATTTCGGCCGCCATCTTGAAAATTACTGTTTAGAATAGAATAGAATAGAAACATTTATATAGTGCAAAATTGATACAACATCCTCTAATGCGCTCAAGATCAAAAAGGGAAAGTCCAGGGACATATCAGGTCGAGATCCAAATTAGCGCACACCGGGGAGGTATACTATGGTGGAGGATAGGCTAGTCTAAACAAATAGGTTTTTAGCTGACTTCGGAAACCTGTTATTGTTTGCTGTAATCGGACTGATTGTGGGAGTCTGTTCCATTCAGTAGGGGAAGCCATTTCAAAACCTCGCCTGCCAATGGCCTTCCTAGGACAAACTAAGAAAAGAGATAGCCTATTTCTACAAGTTAGGCTACTGGTTTTGATCAAGGATGATAAGTATGTGGGTTGGGAGAATTTGATGTTCTTGAAAGTAATTAGATCATATTTAAACAAGTTGCAGTATATAATAGAGAGCCAGTGTAGTTTTTGAAGAAAGGGAGTGACATGACTAGTTCTATCAAGTCTAAAAGAATTCTGCAAAGGGCATTTTGAATCTTTTTGAGTTTAGCCACATTATATTTACTTACACCATAAAGTAGGAAATTACAGTAGTCAAGTCGACTGCTGATCATTGAGTTAGCAAGCAAGGCTGCAGTCTCAACACTGAGGAATTTGCTGATGTGTCTTAGATCATTGAGGTTGTAATAACCAGGGCTGGGGCCGAGTACAAGTCAATGTACTTGAGTACAAGTACGAGTACATCTAGAATCTTTGAGTACAAGTACGAGTACATTTTTCTGCAATGTACTTAAGTACGAATACTTTGGAAAGTACTTGAGTACAAGCACGAGTACATTTTAAATGTTTTTACATATTTTACACAAACGTTTCATTGGCGAGCGATAATACAATACGTTACAAGTAATCGAGTAGTTAAAATGGACTCGTTTCCTAGCAAACACAAACTCGTCTATTGAGGCATGTGTAGCATTCGCAGCCCTAATAAATACATCAGTTTCTCTATTCTGGTTGAAAATCAGATAGTCAAGACTCGGCAGCTGAAATTCATTGTACAGACAATTTCTCCTCAGGACAAATTCCAACTAGCAAGAAAAAAAAAAAAGACTCTTGTATTTAAATACCAATGTAATAAATTAAGAATTAATTCAAGCCAAAAGCTCAATTACATTTTATATTTGAATTACCGGTACATGGAAAAAAGGGGCACAGGAAAAAGGACCTAGAAAAAAAGGGGCACACAGTTTTTGGAAAAGGGGGAAAAAGGGGCACATTTTTTAATCAAAATGTGAATATGAATCAAATTTATTTAAGGAGCATCTAAAGTCCTGGGGCCGGTTTCACAAAGGGTCTCAGACTTAGGCTAAGTCAGGGACTTAAGTCTTTTGTCTTTGCCAAGTCCTGGACTTAAATAGATTTCACAAAGGGTGACTTAGCGAAGTCCAAGCTTGTCATATAACCACCGTGGTTTTCTATGTCATGTGACCCTTTATTTCTACTGAAAATATTTTAGTGGTAACATATATCCCTTGTTTAGCTCATTTTATCTTTGCAAAAATGTTGTATTTTTAAATGGGAGACCTTATAATCATACAGACATGTCCAAAGAATAATTTAGGGAGGTGTTCTATACAATTATTCTTTATTTTCAAGCATTTCAAATTTTGAAGTGAGAAAAATATATGGCGGCCATATTTAAGCCTTTGTTTACAAAAGTTAAGCCCACTCTTGGGTAGACTTGGCTAAAGCCTAGACTTAGCAGCTCTGTCTTCCAAGTCTAAGACCATAGACTTAGCCTCATTTTAAGACAAAAGTCTTCAATTTAAGTCTAAGTTTGGGCTAAGTCCTTTTGTGAAATCGATCCCTGATGTGTGAATATGAATACATATTTAAGTGTCCCGTAAGGGACGCTTGTTTGTGTATGGGAGACCTTCAGGCTCCAGCGGCTCCGGCGGCTCCGCCAGCTCCGCATTTTGTTTTCCTTATAACTCTGTAACCGTTAGGCAGATTCTTTTCAAATTTGGCAGGTTTAGGCAGTAGCCTTGGGGAATTTTTTTGAATATGCTGCAGTGACATTTCAACCAATCAGAGAGGTCACATGACCAAAAATGTCTTTTTTCGATGGGGAAGCTTGTCCGGATGATAACTTGAAAGGAATTTTATCAATTCACCTGAAACTTGGCAAATACATTCATTCTATTAAAATCTGGAAATCATTACATTTTGGCATTGATTGGTTAAGAAATGGCCGAGTAATTAATGATTAATTAATCATTATGAATTTTCCAAATAAGGAAAACACAAAAATGCTTATATCTCGAAAACCGTGCTAGATAGAGCGATTTCGACGAAATTTTTGACCTGCAGGGTATCTCTGCAGAGTAGCCATGCTTATTTTCAAAAAAATTTTGTCTCGCCAAAAATGGCAGCCATTTTGAAGTTTCAAATTTTTCGCAAAAATTGCAAAACATAAAAATGCTTATATCTTAAAAACCCTGCTAGATAGAGCGATTTCGACGAAATTTTTGACCTACAGGGGATCTCTGCAGAGTAGCCATGCCAATTTTCAAAAAAAATTTTGTCTCGCAAAAAATGGCGGCCATTTTGAATTTTCGAATTTTTTGCAAAAATTGCAAAACATAAAAATGCTTATATCTCGAAAACCCTGCTGGATAGAGCGATTTCGACAAAATTTTTGACCCACAGGGTATCTCTGCAGAGTAGCCATGCCAATTTTCAAAAAAATTTTGTCTTGCCAAAAATGGCGGCCATTTTGAATTTTCGAATTTTTGCGCAAAAATTGCAAAACACAAAAATGCTAATATCTCGAAAACCGTGCTACATAGAACGATTTCAACGAAATTTTTGATCTTCAGGGTATCTCTGCAGAGCAGCTATCTCAAAGAGCTTTCACTCGGTGAAGTTTCAGACCCGTAGCTAATTATTCACCTACTCAAAATGAGTAAATGCTAATTATCTCTAAAACTATTGCAGATACCCAATTTTTCTCAAATAACTCATTCATCTACTTTTGGGAGAGCTTTCACATGGTGAAGTTTCAGACCCGTAGATAATTACTCACCTATTCAAAATGAGTAAATGCGAATTATCTCTTAAAAGTATTGCAGATAGCCAATTTTTCTCAAATAACTCATTCATCTACTTTTGGAAGAGCTTTCACATGGTGAAGTTTCAGACCCATAGCTAATTACTCACCTACTCAAAATGAGTAAATGCGAAGTATCTCTAAAAGTATTGCAGATAGCCAATTTTTCTCAAATAACTCATTCACCTACTTTTGGGAGAGCTTTCACTTGGTGAAGTTTCAGACCGATAGCTAATTACTCACCTACTCAAAATGAGTAAATGCTAATTATCTCTAAAACTATTGCGGATACCCAATTTTTATCAAATAACTCATTCATGTACTTTTGGGAGAGCTTTCACATGGTGAAGTTTCAGACTCGTAGATAATTACTCACCTACTCAAAATGAGTAAATGCGAATTATCTCTAAAAGTATTGCAGATAGCCAATTTTTCTCAAATAAATCATTCACCTACTTTTGGAAGAGCTTTCACTTGGTGAAGTTTCAGACCCATAGCTAATTACTCACCTACTCAAAATGAGTAAATGCGAATTATCTCTAAAAGTATTGCAGATAGCCAATTTTTATCAAATAACTCATGCACCTACTTTTGGGAGAGCTTTCACTCCGTGAAGTTTCAGACCCATAGCTAATTATTCACCTACTCAAAATGAGTAAATGCTAATTATCTGTAAAAGTTTTGCGGATACCCAATTTTTATCAAATACTCATTCATCTACTTGTGGGAGAGCTTTCACATGGTGAAGTTTCAGACCCATAGCTAATTACTCACCTACTCAAAATGAGTAAATGCGAATTATCTCTAAAAGTATTGCAGATAGCCAATTTTTCTCAAATAACTTATTCACCTACTTTTGGGAGAGCTTTCACTTGGTGAAGTTTCAGACCCATAGCTAATTACTCACCTACTCAAAATGAGTAAATGCGAATTATCTCTAAAAGTATTGCGGATATCCAATTTTTATCAAATAACTCATTCATCTACTTTTGGGAGAACTTTCACTTGGTGAAGTTCCAGACCCCTAGGTAAATACTCACCTACTGAAGAGGAGTAAATGTGAATTATCTCTTAATATTATTGCAGATAGCCAATTTTTCTCAAATAACTCATTCACCTACTTTTGGAAGAGCTTTCACACATGAAAATGAAAAATTGTGAATATCTCGGAAAAGCTATTTGTTCTCCTTTAATGCTCGGCGGGAGATACACACCGCGGCAGTGGTCTTGTCAAACATTTTTGTCTCCCCAAAAATGGTGGCCATTTTGAATTTTCAAAGTTTTTGCAAAACACAAAAATGCTTATATCTCGAAAACTGTGCTAGACGGAGCGAACTAAACAAAATTTTTGACCTGCTGGGTATCTCTGCAGAGTAGCCATGCCAATTTTCAAAATATTTTTGTCTCCCCAAATATAACGGACATTTTGAATTTTCGAATTTTTTGCAAAACACAAAAATGCTTATATCTTGAAAACCGTGCTAGGACGCTTTGTTTTTGCTATGCAAAAACATTATCTTTTTTTTTGCGAGCGATCCTCTAGTTGAAATTACTAATATGGTGGCCTAATTGTGATGGGTGATGTATGAATGTGAATAATATTTACAAATTACTAATATGAAACAAATTGACTTTCCTGCTCAAACATTTAACATTACCTTTTAAAATATAGTATGTTTTAAACCTACTTTTAAGGGTTTTATTTTTAATTTCCATTTTGCATTTTAATTTGTAACACAATCATATCTTTTAACAATACTTCATGTATTGAACGGTTTTGCAACTGAATAGTTAATTACAAATCTGTAGTCACAGTATATGATTACTAAAATCAATAACTCTTTCTTTTATTCACCCATATGTGTCCTATAATGTGGGTGTTCCACCACACGACTAAGGCTCCCGATTAAGGGTTTTGGGGGGTCGGTTTGAAATATTTGCTTAGTCCCAGGCTTCCTGTAAGGATCGGTTGTGGTCGGTTGAGGCCGTGTGAAAAATCAAACATGTTTGATATTTCACACGACTACAACCGATTCCTATTTCCCGCCGTCAACAAAATGTCCAGTCCCAGGCGTCCTGAGGCCTCCTCAGACCCAAATTTACACAGTCGTGTGTTGTCCCAGGCGTCCTGCGACCCTTAGTCCCAGACCTCCCTAGCTTAGTCCCAGGCGGCCGGTTGTTAATCCCAGACTCAAATATGATGCGTATGAATTTCATGCGTCTGAAAGTGAGTCGGTTTCATTAGTCCCCGGAAGCCTCAGACCGTCTGCGGTGTCCTGCGACCCAAAAATCAAGGTCTGGGACTAAGAACCGACTAAGGGTAACCGACCCTAACCGATCCAAACCGGCCTCCCCAGGACGCCTGGGACCATGCATTTTCAGTCTGCGGCGTCCTGAGGACGCCCCAGGCGGCCTGGGACTAACAACCGATTAAGAACCGACTGTTTTCCGCGCGTTGGAAATTAAAACGAGGCAATGAGCAGGTCTGGGACTATATAAGCGACCGCGCACACTTTGTCATTGTTACTGACTGTTTGGCTACTGAGAGACGTGTGTCACTGATTTGTAGGGGTTTTCAATTTTTATTTTACATTTTATATACTTGAGCTTAAGGCAAATTTCACAGTTAGGAGACACATTTTACTATTTTTTTATTATTTTGTCGACTGGATCATGAGAAAAGAGAAAGGAGGGAAGAGAGGAAGGAAAAAGATGGATGAGAGGGAGAAGGAAAGTCAAGTAGAGGAGAGGAGTGAAGTTATTACAGAAGAAGGAAGTGAGAGGAGAGAGGAGGAGGAGATTCAGGAAGATCCAGCTATTGGGGAAGCTGTGGCAGAAGAAGAAGAGAGGTGTGAGGAAGATCCGGAGTGCCATTCTTCAGCCAAGAGAGCCAGGGTGTGTGCCACTTTTACAGACAGTGATGAAGTTTCCATTGTAGAATTCGTCAAGCTGCACCCTGAACTGTATGACAAGGAACATTCACGTTTCCATGACAGGAACAGAAGAGAGGCTCTCTGGGCAGAAATATCTGCAGAACTTAAGCTCCAGCCCTTTGATGTGAGAAGGTGGTTTGAGTCCCAGCGAACCCGTTATGGAAAGCTGTCTAAGCTCCAATCTGGCCAAGCCCCGAGGGAGATGACCAAGAGACAGTCCTGGGTCTACCAACAGATGGGTTTTCTTAAAACCCACATCAGAAGAAAGGGGGCCAATAGAAGTTCAGGTTTTGAGGCCAGTCCAAATACCAGCAAGCAGGACGAATCACGTGGGTCAACTACTGACACAGAACACCTCGAGTCCAGTGTCCTGAGGGAGAGGAGTCCGTCCATCATTACATCAACACCCGTTTCAACTACAGACTCCAAGATTCTCGAACACTTTGAGCAGATGAGGACACTTATCTCAGGTTTTCTGCATCAGAAGTCAGACAGGCAGCCCTTCTTTGACTACGTGGCATCAGAGGCCGAAAAGATGACTCAAGAAGAATTTGAAGAATTAAAGGGCAAGATATTCAGAGATATCGAAAATATTAAGAGTAACCGCAGACGTCAGCCATTGCCCAGAAGATCAGCCACTGTTACCACGGAGTCCCAGAGGGTCGGCCTACTGCCAACAACCACTCCACAGGCGTCAAGTTCCACTCAAGCAGCAGCTAGCAGCAGTTTTGTGTACTATACACCAAGCCCCATTGGCTTCAGCAACCCTACATCTGTCCTAACTGTACAGGACGAAGGGAGCAGACACAATCTGAGTGGAATCTTAAGCCAGCTACCAGATCTGACATCAACACAGATCGTCGAGCAGCCTCAGCAGCAGCAGCAACAACCGCAGCAGCAGCTCTTTACTATCACCACTTAGCACCGCCTCAACAGCAGCAGCAGCCTCCTCAGTAGCCATCCAGTCAGGGCGGGTCTTTGACCTGCCAGGCCCTTTTCAGGGCCACCAAATCTTATTATTACCAATTATTCAGCTACGTGTTCTTCCAATTCCCCTCCCAAAACAAAAAAGTTCAGTACAAATACTTATCACAAGAAAAAAAAATTAAAGTCCAACACTTACACCACCCCAAACATGAAACAAATAACCCATGGTACTACACATAACCAAAAAGGCCACATAAAAAAAATATTAAAAGTAACTCCCAATATGGCCATTAATCAGCCCATTTTTAGATTAAAATCCATGGGATAGTTTAAAATCTGTAATTGAAAAGTCCAACACTTGCACCTTCCCTGGAGTTAAAAGGCATAATTACATACTTACCAACCCACAAACAGACAAACCCAATACCAAACATAACCCCCAAATAACAAACCCAGTACCAAACCTAATACCCAACTACCCCAAAAAAACCCAACCCCAGTAACCACCAACCAACAAACACCCAAACCCAAAAGTAAATAGAACCCATGCCAACGAACTGACAAACTATTTAGCAAACACAATCCCCCATTATTGAAAGCAAAACTAGTTCCATGGTTATATTTTCCAAATTTTTGTGATTAGAAATGAATATTTAAAATTGAATATTTCCATAAAAATATTTCTGCTACTAATAAGTTTCCCAGCCATGAAAAAAGAAAAATGTTTAAATTATGATGTGGATTTGAAAATATATAAAATAATAATTCAATTTAGGATATTATGTGTGACTTTGTGTTTCGCTTTTGTTTAACAGTGGGTTTGTCTGTTTGTTGGGTGAGTAAGTTGTGTTTGTCTCTTTGTCTGTCTAAACAAGTTATGTTTGGCATGGGGTTTGTCTGTCTGAACAAGTTATGTTTGGCATGGGGTTTGTCTGTTTGTCCGTCTCAACAAGTTATGTTTGGCATGGGGTTTGTCTGTTTGTCTGTCTGAACAAGTTATGTTTGGCATAGGGTTTGTCTGTTTGTCCGTCTCAACAAGTTATGTTTGGCATGGGGTTTGTCTGTTTGTCCGTCTCAACAAGTTATGTTTGGCATGGGGTTTGTCTGTTTGTCCGTCTCAACAAGTATGTTTGGCATGGGGTTTGTCTGTTTGTCCGTCTCAACAAGTTATGTTTGGCATGGGGTTTGTCTGTTTGTCCGTCTCAACAAGTTATGCTTGGCATGGGATTTGTCTGTTTGTCCACATAGCTGATTAATTGTTTTTGGAATATTTGGTAGTCCTGAAAAGGACTGTTATAGTTAGTCCTGAAAAGGACTGTTTACTGCAACAGGACTTATATTCTGCCATCTTGCCAGGCCACTGCTCCCTCATTATTGAAGTAGTCCTTCAGGTAATCCCTCTGTCTTTTGGCCTCTCTAGCAGGGTTTCTGTCTTGGCCACCACCAGCAGCACCACCAATCAATCCACAATCACCAGGCACATCATCATCATCCCCCCCCGGCTGCTGACCAGCAGGTTGACCTTGATACTGGCTTCTGAGTATATTGTGCAGAACCACACAGGTCATGACCACTTCTCTAACTGTTTCTGGGGGTAGTTCAATGGTGGTCCTCATGACTCTAAATCTTGACACAAGGATGCCAAAAGCGTTCTCCACAACTCTCCTGCCCCTTGATATTCTGTAGTTGGCAATCCTTTCCTCCCTTGTTAACAGCCTTCTGCCATAGGGTTTCATGAGCCAGGTCTTCAGGGCAAAGGCATCATCTGCCAAAATGAAGTAGGGGACATCTCTACCACCCTGTGTTATAGGAGCTGGGTCAGGGAAGCCTATCCTGCCATCTTCAATCCTCCTCTTCAGCTGACAGGCATTAAATATCTGGGCATCTGAGCAAGACCCTTCTGTACCCACATCCACCCATCTGAATTTGTACTGCCCATCTACCAAGGCCAACATGACAATGGAAAAGAACCCCTTGTAGTTGTGGTAGAGGGCTCTAGAGTTCTTGGGTTTCTTCAGGGCCACATGCTTTCCATCCAGGGCTCCCAGGGCATGTGGAACATTCCACCTGATCCTGAATTCCCTTTCCAGTTCTTTCCACTCATCTGGAGTAGTAGGACATTTGAGGTACTCTCTGGTGAACTCATCCTGGATGGCCCTGCAGACCTCTGGTAGAAACTTGGAAATGGTGGATCTGCCAACCCTGAACTGACAGGATAATGATGTGTATGACTCTCCAGTGGCCAGATATCTGATGGTGAGGGCTAACTTCTCCCCAACACTGATAGGAGCTCTGTAGTTGGTGGCCTGCCTGGCTAGACGTGGTTCCAGTCTGGTCTTCATCATTTCAAAGAATTCTGGGGTCATCCTCATGTAGTTGGTGAATCCTGGAATGTCTGTGGCATACAGATCAGCCATAATGTTGTGGTAGGCCCCCCTCTCCTCTCTCTGCAGTAGCCATGGCCTGACCCACATGTTGTGCCTTCTTCTAGGTCTCTGTATGGGTGCTGGTGGTGGTGGTTGCTGTGCTTGACGTAAAAAATGGAAATACATGATTATTTGTAACTGAATAAAAACCAAAAAAGCCCTAAGTTGTTGTTGAATCTGTCTTCCATTAAAAGGTGGCATCCTGGTGTGTTCCTAGAAAAGCAATGATGATTAGATCGCAAATTTTATATATATATACCCAGAAAATCCAGCAACTTTGCAAAACAATAATCGGGGATCCTGGTCTGGGGAGGCCTGAGGACGCCTGAGGACGCCGGTAGTTAATCGTGTTAGTCGGCTCTTAGTCCCAGGAGGCCTGAGGCGTCCTGGGACCCAGTCGGTTTGTGTCTGACAGGATCGTGGTTGAAACCGACCCGAAAACTGGCTTAGTCGGTTCTTAGTCCCAGACCAGTCGGGGACTGTCTGCGGCCGCCTGAGGCGTCCTGAGGTGTCCTGAGGCGTCCTGGGGACGATCTGTTCTTAATCCCAGACTTCAGTACCGACCCAGTATTCCCGCCCATTTTTGTCTTTTTTCAACCGACTGTGCACGATTAAGGGTCGCCGACAGGATCGGGGCTTAATCTTTTGGTGGAACAGGGGCATAAAATTTGATGCTGTCTTTCAGAAATAACTTGACTGAAGTGTCTCCATCTCCCTTTAACTCTTTTTTACCTATTCAGATTGATTTCAATATGTTGTAAAACAGCCTACATATTTCACCAATATTTGACATCTTGATTATAATTTTACATAACACTGAAGAAGACCAACAGCTGACATGTGTTTATGCTAAGAAGCTAACCCCCCAACAAATACCTGAGGAATGAACAATAGTGAAAAGTGACACTTGCATAAGCTTTTACTTCCATAGCCTTTACAATAAACATAATGCAGATTACAATTTGTATAATCATGGCTCTTTGCTAAAGACACCTCAATAAACAGGTTCTTTTGATAGAGTTCTTAACTGATGTTTAAACCAGGCAATTCTCTGGTTACAAACAAAAGAATACTCTGGTTACAAACAAAAGAATACTGGTAATTGAGGAATAGCTAACCAAATTAATTTCCAAAGTAAAACTTTTCGACAAAATACCTAATATTGCCACCTTTTAAAAAAAATTACAGGTTTGAAGAAATTTTATTTAATTTTTTTTATTTTGCTTATTTAATAAATAATTACCAGAGTTCAAAACGTGGTGTTCATAGTTTCAAATTAAGATTATAAGGTAAAGTTATTTCAAATTAAGACAGTACAGTGATTTCAGAATTGTTATTACTTCATCAATTATTGTTAAATTGTTATGAAATACACAATTCAAATGCAAGTAAAGTCAAAGTGTGTAAACTTGTGAAGAAAACAGATTTATCCTTAATCACAGGGAATATTCTGAAAAAAGTACTCATATTGTACTCAGAATGTACTCATGAATACAGCCTATTTTTGAATGTACTCGAGTACAAGTACGAGTACATTTGCTCATGAGTACAATGAGTACAAGTACATCACGAGTACAAGAAAAAATGTACTCGAGTACACGAGTACAATATATTCTGGCCCCAACCCTGGTAATAACAGGCACGACAAACCTTTGTTATGTGGCTGGTGAAGGTGTTTCTAAAATCAATGGTGACACCTAGGTTCTTGACTATCGGTAGGGGAGATAGAATATCCGAGAAGTTGGGTGAAGGACACTCTGGCTTGTCTATTACCAATGATAAAACTGGAAATGATATTACTGTAGTGTAAAGTGTAAAAAGGAGGGGACCCAGGACAGAGGCCTAGGATACTCCATAGGGGAGAGAAAAGGCATCTAAAAGCTATTACCTAGTTTATCTTCAAAACCATGTTACTTCTCCTTTTTTGGTGGATACATCTGGCCAAAGATGTGTCCTTGGTCTAATTTTTAATGTTTGCCATAACCATAGTATACAGACGAAAAGGTAATTATCTCCCGCCGGGCTTTAGCCCGGGAGGGAGATTATGAAATGATGTCTGTGTGTGCGTGCATGCGTGCGTGAGTGCGTGCGTGTGTTAGTTAGTCACGCAGATTTCTCCAAAACTGCTACAGCTACAGATTTTTTGTAAATTAATTGTCCCAATGAATTTTCATGCCCTTGAAAATGTTTTTGGTTTTATTGACTTAGGCCTAAAGATAAGTGAGTAATAGCAATCTTAGCTACTTTGAGTAAAGGGCTCATAACTCAAAAACTATTGCAGTAACAAGTTTTTCTTCAAATATGTTGTTCAGCTACTTTGTCCTTAGCTATAAGATTGTACATAGTTTGGGGTCCCATTGCATGCCATAAGTGAGTAATAGCTATTTTCTCATTTGTAGCTAAATAACAGAAGAAGTAAATGTCAAATATCTTCAAAAGTATTGAAGTTAGGGAAATCTTTTCAAATATGTTGTCCATCTACTTTTTGGTAAGCTATGGCATAGTAAAGTTTCAGACCTGTTGCACCTTGGATAGCTGAGTAATAGCTACTTTGAAATTCTGACTGTTGAGTAAAGCTATTGTAACTAAAAAAGTATTGCAGTTAGAGTGTTTTCCTAAAATATGTTGTTCAGCTACTTTGTTCTTAGCTATAAGATGGTACATAGTTTGCGGTTCTATTGCTTGCCATAAGTGAGTAATAGCTATTTCCTCATTTGTAGCTAAATAACAGAAGAAGTAAATTTCAAATATCTTCAAAAGTATTAAAGTTAGGGAAATCTTTTCAAATATGTTGTCCATCTACTTTTTGGTAAGCTAGAACATAGTAAAGTTTCAGACCTGTTGCACCATGGATAGCTGAATTATAGCTACTTTGAAATTCTGACTGTTGAGTAAAGCCATTGTTACTCCAAAATTATTGCAGTTAGAGTATTTTCCTAAAATATGTTGTTCAGCTACTTTGTCCTTAGCTATAAGATGGTACATAGTTTGGGGTTCTATTGCATGCCATAAGTGAGTAATAGCTATTTTGTTATTAGTAGCAAAATCATGACATAAGTAGATGTCAAATATCTTCAAAAGTATTAAAGTTAGGGAATTCTTTTCAAATATGTTATCCATCTACTTTTTCATAAGCTATCACATAGTAAAGTTTCGGATCTGTTGCACATTGGATAGCTGAGTAATAGCTACTTTGAAATTCTACAGTTGAGTAAATCCATTGTAACTCCAAAACTATTGCAGTTACAATATTTTCGTAAAATATGTTGTTCACCTACTTTGTCCTTAGTTATAAGCTGGCTTGTAGTTTGGGGTTCTATTGCATGCCATAAGTGAGTAATAGCTATTTTCTTATTTGTAGCAAAATTACAACATAAGTAAATGTAAAATATCTTCAAAAGTATTATAGTTAGGGAAATATTTTCAAATATGTTATTCATCTAGTTTTTGATAACCTATCACACAGTAAAGTTTCAGACCTGTTGCACATTGGATAGCCGAGTAATACCTACTTTGAAATTGTGACTGCAGGGTAAATGCATATAGTTTGGGGTTCTATTGCATGCCATAAGTGAGTAATAGCTATTTTCTTATTTGTGGCAAAATAATGACATAATTTTTCTCAAATAACTGCTTCATCTACTTTTGGGAGAACTTTCACATGGTGAAGTTTCAGACCCGTAGCTAATTATTCACCTACTCAAAATGAGTAAATGATAATTATCTCTAAAAGTATTGCAGATATCCAATTTTTATCAAATAACTCATTCATCTACTTTTGGGAGAGCTTTCACATGGTGAAGTTTCAGACCCGTAGCTAATTATTCACCTACTCAAAATGAGTAAATGTGAATTATCCCTAAAAGTATTGGGGATATCCAATTTTTCTTAAATAACTCATTCACCTACTTTTGGAATAGCTTTCATTTGGTGTAGTTTCAGACCTGTAGCTAATTATTCACCTACTCAAAAAGAGTAAATGCTAATTATCTCTAAAAGTATTGTGGATATCCAATTTTTATCAAATTACTCGTTCATCTACTTTTAGGAGAGCTTTCACATGGTGAAGTTCCATACCCGTAGCTAATTACTCACCTACTCAAAATGAGTAAATGTGAATTATCTGTAAAAGTATTGCAGATATCCAATTTTTCTCAAATAACTCATTCATCTACTTTTGGGAGAGCTTTTACTTGGTGAGGTTTCAGACCCGTAGCTAATTATTCACCTACTCAAAATGAGTAAATATGAATTATCTCTAAAAGTATTGCGAATGTCCAATTTTTATCGAATAACTCATTCATCTACTTTTGGGAGGGCTTTCACATGGTGAAGTTCCAGACCTGTAGCTAATTACTCACCTACTGAAAGTGAGTAAATGTGAATTATCGCTAAAAGTATTGCAGATAGCCAATTTTTCTCAAATAACTCATTCACCTACTTCTGGGAGAGCTTTCACTTGGTGAATTTTCAGAGCCGTAGCTAATTATTCACCTCCTCAAAATGAGTAAATGCTAATTATCTCTAAAAGTATTGCGGGTATCCAATTTTTATCAAATTACTCGTTCATCTACTTTTGGGAGAGCTTTCACATGGTGAAGTTCCATACCTGTAGCTAATTACTCACCTAATCAAAATGAGTAAATGTGAATTATCTGTAAAAGTATTGCAGATATCCAATTTTTATCAAATTACTTGTTCATCTACTTTTGGGAGAGCTTTCACATGGTGAAGTTCCATACCTGTAGCTAATTACTCACCTAATCAAAATGAGTAAATGTGAATTATCTGTAAAAGTATTGCAGATAGCCAATTTTTCTCAAATAACTCATTCACCTACTTTTGGGAGAGCTTTCACTTGGTGAAGTTTCACACCCGTAGTTAATTATTCACCTACTCAAAATGAGTAAATGCGAATTATCTCTACAAGTATTGCAGATAGCCAGTATTTCTGAAATAACTCATTCACATACATTTTGGAGAGCTTTCAATTAGTGAATTTTCAGATCCGTAGCTAATGTGAATTATCCCTAAAAGTATTGGGGATATCCAATTTTTCTTAAATAACTCATTCACCTACTTTTGGAAGAGCTTTCACTTTGTGAAGTTTCAGACCCGTAGCTAATTATTCACCTACTCAAAATGAGTAACTGCCTATTAAAACTAAAAGTATTGCAGATAGCCAATATTTCTCAAATAACTCATTCACCTACATTTTGCAGAGCTTTCACATGCTAAATTTTTTTAATGAATTTTTAAAATAATTTTTAATGCATTAAAATTCATGAAATCATGCACTAAATCAATTATAACTTGAAAAGTATTACATTTAGAGCACCTTGTTAAAATATGTTATCTTTAGTACATCTAATTTATATGGCGGGAGGTAAATGCATGCGTCAGAATGCTTGTTTACAGAAGTATTTATGACTAAATTGAGACAATTTAATGGTGTAAAAAGATAAACTCTTGGCGGGTATAATATATATGTTCTCTTATATTATGAGAAAGTTTTTGGTGATAGTGCTTGGATACAGGGAATAAAGCATCCCACAAGGGATACTTGTTTGTATACAAGAAAAATTCAAGTGGAAGGGGCCGCCGGCTATGCTGGCTCATGCATTTTCTATTGGCTATAGCTCAGCAGTAACTGGGTGGATTATCTACAAATTTGTCACATGCATGCATGCCTAGGAAAATTTTCTGAATTTGGTGTCCTGACATTTTGACCAACCAGAGAAGTCACATGACCCAAAGCATGTTTTTAAAATCATTTTGCTGCCATTTTTGGCAGCCATCTTGAATTTTTGTGTACATTTGATTTATCTCAGAAACGGTGTGAGATAGGAAAAAAATTTAGGCCCACAGCGTATATGCAGAGTTATCTGGACGCTTTTTGCTAAAACTTATTATCTCACCATTTTTGGTGCCAATTAATGGTGCTAGATAGTGTAATTTAGACGAAATTTTTGGCCCGGATGGTATACACAGTCATCTAGCCTCTTTGCCAACAGTCATTATCCGCCATTTTTGGTGGTCATGTTGAATTTCTACGTAAAATACAAAAACGCATTTATCTAAGAAATGATGTAAGATTTTGGCTGAATTTTTACCTCAGAGGGATGCTCAAAGTCATCTGTCCATTTTGACCCCACAGCCTTTGAGGGCTGTACAGGTATTGTTTCCACCAATGACCTTCGGAGGGGCGGACAGGTGATGGCAAAAAAGTTTGTCCAGGCTGTATCTCAGAAACTGTAAAGTGTAGGATATTGATACTTGGTAGGGACATTAGTTGGGGATGAATGTGTGCAACGTCATGGTGTGACCTTGATTTGCCCTTTAACCTTGCTGTAGTGACCTTGACCTTTAAAATTTTACAGGCATTGTGATGATATGACCTTGGTTTGACTTTTGAATTTGTCAGAGTGGCCTTGATCTTTTTCGGGCCTTATTTCGGAAACTGTAAGGTATAGGAAGTTGATACTGGGTTAAGACAGTAGTTAAGTGGTGTAGGTGTGCATCATTGTAGTATGACCTTTAACCTTGGCTCTGGCAAGGCATGTTCACCTGCCATATTTGATTGCTGCAACTGATTATTATATGTACTTTTACTTAGCTGTGCTGTTGTCACTATACCTCAGCTATACAGCTGCTATACTTCAATTGATAAATTTTACAGCATCATACTTTTTAATTTGCTGATTAATGCTGTCATCTTGCAATTGAATTATCTTGTTTTAATACTTGATCTTTATGTACATTCACTACTTTCATGTCTCATGGTGTTGAAACCTGTTTCCCTGGGCTGTAGGGTATAGGCATCTCTGATGCTGTTTTATGGTGGATATGAAAAGGTCTGAAGGAGACCTGTAAGGTAAGGTGATCTTACACTCTACTGGATTAGAGAATGAACTCACTTGTTTGCTTTTCCACAAAATGGTTCCCAATAGCAGACCCTTCTTTCCTCCATCAAGGAGGAGGCAGACAATACGGAGAGGAGCACAATGCATTACTTAATATGGGCATATGACAAACAACCAAACAACTTAAAAGTAGGTTACCAAAATTATGCAAAATAGAAGTTACTACTAAGTGCTGAAATCTAGTAAAAATTGTAAGTCAAAGCTTCATATATTATGCATATCTGTGTGTTTGTCAGTCTTTTTGTCTGCCCATGCAGATAAGTCGAAAACTATACATTGAATCTGGGTTACATTTTTCAACAAGGTGGGATCTAACCGTGGTTAGGTCCTCCTCAAATGGTCTGGATCTACAAAAATACCACCAATCAACTGACTGTCAGTCCAGCAAAATGTGTGCGCTACAAATTTTATTCATTTTAATGTATGACTAAAGCTTGTGACAGAGTGCAGTTCTACTGAATCCTTGTTTTTAATGACAGTATCAAGCAAATTTACAGATTCATCCAGTAATAAATTTACGCCATTGAATTGACACATGTAACCTTAAAGCTACCTGATTTAAGGTATTAGCTCCGTACAGAATATATTTTGTTTAGTCATCATAAGTTATTAACACATAATATTTTGTTTTAAAGCGAGAAATTACAATAGAGGACTGCAGGGCCAGTGTTTTACCAATTTGGCCTTTGCTTATAGCCAGTTGAATGACTTGGATACAGCTGGGGAGTGTTACATGCATGCAGTCCAAGCAGCAAAAGATGCAAGAGACAAAAAAGGACAGTGGCAAGCTATGGAAGGTCTTGGATCAGTTTGTTTTAATCAAGGAAAAACTAATAAAGCAGTGGTTTACTTCAAACTGGCTTTGAGAATACTTGTTGACACAAGGGAATACACAAATCAGGTAACATCCTTTAGCCATTGGCTTTTAAAGATTTCTGAGTAGAACATTTGTGGTGTAAACACTAGTGTTAGGAATCGGTCTGAAAAATCAGAATCGATTAATCGGTAATTCTTAATGATCGATTATCGATTATAATTGTTTTTCTGCTTGTTTTTCAAGAAAGACAAAAAATTCTTTTTATTTTCAAAAATCATAATACAGCACTTTCTACAGGTCAGTCATAAATGCCATGGTATTTGGTTAGAGTTTGCTGTAAGGTAAGGTACGTTAGGAAACCAGTAGGTTGAAAGACTCAAGGAGTATGTTTAATGTAATAATTTATTAAGGTACAGTTACAAATTTATCTTTATTTTCATCAACCCTTTTCAGCACATAAATGTTTTATGGTGTTTGAGTGTAACCTCAGTAGATTAAGCAACCAAAATATATATGCTAAAAATAAACATTATTTAAATCACTTTTGTTCAACGTCACTCCATGTTACTGTTTTTATAACACATAGCCATATCTTCTTCTTTCTGTCTTAAATTTTACTTCAGACTGCAAATATCTCCAACTAGCTTCAAACAGAGTGAGTCCCCTGAACTCTTTTTTGTGTATATGTTACTGTAACGTGTTTTCCAATTATTCTGTTAAATTCCTCTCATCCTGAAAAAAATATTCCATATATTTCCCTTTTTAAGCAGATTTGTACGATTAATTCATTTCATATAATAATAGTTTGTTAAATACTGTACAATTCTAAGTATGATAATGTAGTGAGCATTTAATTTTTATTAATCAACAAAATTTGTCAAAAATATTCATGGCAGATTGCTGAAGTGTTACAGTAATGAGGACTGCTCTCTGCACTTGATTTATGACCAAAGTCGTTATTCTACATTTACAATGAGATGCATGTTGTGTATGAAGCAGTGGAAGACTGGAAGTTGAATTTAACTTAGGTTGAACTTAGTTTATTTGTATTAAAAGATCTTCTAAAAACGTACATATATTTCACGTTTTAGTTGTAACCAACAGGAAGTACCACTGAAAGAAACATGGCAGATAATGTAAACAAATATTACGAAAATATAATGTTGAATATCTGTACAATAAGGGAAAATTAGGTGGCTTTTAAATGTTATTTTCGATTCATAATCGATTCTTAAGATGAGAATTGATTTTCTACATCGAAAGTTTTAAATAGACGTCGAATCGATTTTCCGTCGAATCGTAGGACCACTAGTAAACACCGAGTCAGTGAACCTGATGCTGTAATTACTTGGCCTTATTAATACCATGAAAATGTAAATGTACATCTTAAGGCTGTGCCGGTATTTTTCTCTAGCAGGTAGCACCTGCCAACCGTGTTCTGCTTATCTCTAGACTCGTAATGTGGAAAAAGTTCAATCTTGACAGGGATGTTCCTTGGTGGATATAGTTGTGTCATAGTTTGACCTTAGTGTTGCCATTGATCATTGCTCTTTGCATGTGAAAGTAGAAAGTTTTTGACTTTGGACTATAACATCTTGTATGGGCCCGATCTCTACGGATGTTAGGTGAAAAAGTTCAAACACGGCAAGGATATACCTTGGATAATATAATTGTGCAACATCATGGTATGATCTTTGGTGTAACCTCTGCCAGAATGTTTTCTACTACATTTGGAAAGTATTTCACAGAGCTATATTGATTGCTGTAACTGATAGTGTATCAGTGGATGAAAGTCTGGGATACTTAGGTTTTATCATGGTCATGCTGCTGCCATTGCCACTGCCATTACTGCAGATTTCATTTTATGCACGATAGCTTAAAAATGTTTTATATAAACCTTTCAAATTTGGTATGTTGGTATAAATGGGTAAGGCCTCAGGGCCAATTATTTTTTGGCCTCAGCCTTCCACTAGAAGACCAATGGCGGCCTTCTACAGGTACCTAACTATAGATGGACAAATAATCAAATGGTTTATATTTATAATGTATTTGGCCCCTATAATCATGCAGAAATTTGACATTCAGCCTCTTCTTCAAAGTCATGGCAGGCCTTCAGACAGGCATGTTAGTATTTTTCCAATAGAGATTTCTTCTCATACATGATAACCTAAAAAACTATTACATAGACCTTTAAATTTGGGTATATATGGGTAAGGCTTAACAGCTTAATGTTTTGCGGCCTTGTTAGGGTTACATTGGGTAAATAACGCTCGACGAGAAGGGGGTTATTGTGATGAGTTTTGTCTGTCTTTCTGTATGTGCACCATTTTGCCCTTATAACTCAAAAACTATCACATCAATCAAGCTTACATTTGGTGGGCAGATATCCATGGGATACAGACGGATTCCTCCAAATTTGGTAAAATTCAAGTAAAAATTAAAGTCAAGAGACAGTTTTTTACCCCACAGCCCTTAAGGGGAAAAAAGTTTGTCTGGGCTGTATCTCAAAAACCGTAAGGTGTAGGAAGTTGATACTTGGTAGGGACATTGGTTAGAGGCTGTAGGTGTGCAACGTCATAGTCTGACCTTGATTTGACCTTTGACCTTGCCGTAGTGACCTTGACCTATGAAATCTTGTCTGGGCTATATCTCGGAAACTGTAAGGTGTAGGAAGTTGACACTTCTTAGGAACATTGGTTGCGGGATGTAGGTGTGCAATGTCATGGTCTGACCAGGATTTGACCTTTGTCCTTGCCATAGTGACCTTGACCTATAAAATCTTGTCCGGGCTATATCTCGGAAACCGTAAGGTGTAGGAAGTTGATGCTTAGTAGGGACATTGGTTAGGGGGTGTAGGTGTGCAATGTCATGGTCTGACCTTGATTTGACCTTTGACCTTGCTGTAGTGACCTTGACCTATAAAATCTTGTCCGGGCTATATCTCGGAAACCGTAAGGTGTAGAAAGTTGATGGGACATTGGTTAGGGTTGTAGGTGTGCAGCATCATGGTGTGACCTTGATTTGACCTTGTCGTAGTGACCTTGATCTTTAAAATCTTGTTGCACCTTTGGGTCTGTCTTTTGATGCAGATTAAGCACTGTTAAAGTCATATTAGAATTCATTAAGAATTTTACTTTTACAACTTCCCATTGTAACAGATGGAATTTCATCAAGTGAGCCACAGATTTTGCTCCAACACCACACATAAGCATTCATTGAATAAAGAGTACATGCATTATCTTTCTCTTAGACATTATTTTCTCTATTTAAACATTGTTTGGACCTTTATATAACTGATAGTGCTCTGAAAGTATCCTAAACTTTGTACTGATACAGTACTTCTATATCTCATGGTGTTGAAAATATTTCCCTAGGCTGTGGGCTACGGGCATCTCTGATGCTATTTTCTTATTTTCAATTAGGTATATACAGAGAAATCTGATTCTCTTCATCGCATTCATAAAAAAATCATTTTATTGCGTTAATACATCCTATCCAATGGACAATTGCTTTACCGGTCGGTGCGACCGGTCCCGCCAAATGTCAGAAAAAGACGTCCTGGTCACAGCACGACTGGTCACAGAGTGTGCATTCGCCAGGTGGAGCAAGGTATATCATTTCCTGTCTGGTCATAATGACGTCAAAGCATCTTTTTTGTTTGGCGCGAAAGAGTGTGCAGACGTTTTTCATCAGAGATACGTTTTTATGTCAGCTGACATTATGTCATCACTCTGCGGCGTGGGCGTCCGCGTCCGCGTCCGCGTGAACAACTTCTTCTCCAAAACTACAAGGCCTAGAGACATGCTGTTTTTTTTAAAAGATACCTTATCTATCGAGGATGAAAAATTGTTCAAGTCATGCAAATCTGTCTGTTCGTCTGTTTGCTAGAGACATTACAAGGGGGGTACCCCCACCAAAAGTGTGAAAATTTCAACTTTTTATCACAATTTTCTCCGTGACTATTGCAGGGATTTCTCTCATATCTTGCATATATGTACTAGGCCAGAGGTAGATTCTCTTGTGTGAGTATGAGACCTGGATCTGTCTTACTTTTTTTTTAATAAATTTTTTTAATAATTTTTAATGCATTAAAATTCATGAAATCATGCACTAAATCACTTATAACTTCAAAAGTGTTGCATTTACAGCATTTTGTGAAAATATGTTGTTCAGCTACTTTTTTCATAGCTACAATATCGTGAGTAAGTTGGGTGTCTGTCTCAATAGCTAAGTGAGTAATAGCTACTTTTGGGCTTTTCAGTAACTTCCATTATGAGTAAAATCACTTGTAACTTAAAAACTATTGCATTTAGAGAATTTCGTATAAATATGTTATTCAGCTACTTTTGGGCCAGCTATAACATAGTGAAATTTCAGACCTGTAGCTCATGGCATAGCTGAGTAATAGCTACTTTTAGGTTATCACTGCTGAGTAAATCGCTTATAACTTGAAAACTTGCATTTAGAGAATTTCGTATAAATATGTTATTCAGCTACTTTTGGGTCAGCTATAACATAGTAAAATTTCAGACCTGTAGCTCATGGCATAGCTGAGTAATAGCTACTTTTAGGTTATCACTGTTGAGTAAATCACTTATAACTTGAAAAGTGTTGCATTTAGAGCATTTTGTTAAAATATGTTATTCAGCTACTTTTTCATAGCTACAATATGGTGAGTAAGTTGGGTGTCTGTCTCAGTAGCTAAGTGAGTAATAGCTACTTTTGGACTTTTCAGTAACTTCCATCATGAGTAAAATCACTTGTAACTTAAAAACTATTGCATTTAGAGAATTTCGTATAAATATGTTATTCAGCTACTTTTGGGCCAGCTATAACATAGTAAAATTTCAGACCTGTAGCTCATGGCATAGCTGAGTAATAGCTACTTTTAGGTTATCACTGTTGAGTAAATCACTTATAACTTGAAAACTATTGCATTTAGAGTATTTTGTTTCAATATGTTATTCACCTGTTTTGGGGTCAGCTATAACATAGTGAAGTTTCAGACCTGTGGCTCATTTCATAGCTGAGTAATAGCTACTTTGAAGTTCTCACTGTTGAGTAAATCAGTAAAATTGGAAAACTATTGCATTTACAGAAATTTGTGCAAATATGTTATTCAGCTACTTTTGGGTCAGCTATAACATAGTGAAATTATAGACCTATAGCTCATGGCACAACTGAGCAATAGCTATTCTCAGGTACTGACTGTTGAGTAAATCAGCTATAACTTGAAAAATATTGCATTTGGAGTATTTTGTTAAAATATATTGTTCACCTACTTTTGGGTCAGCTATAACATAGTGAAATTACAGACCTATAGCTCATGGCATAGCGGAGCAATAGCTATTTTCAGGTTCTCACTATTGAGTAAATCAGTTGTAGCTTGAAAACTATTGCATTTACAGTAGTTTGCTTAAATATGTTGTTCACCTACTTTTGGGTTAGCTATAACATAGTAAAATTTCAGACATGTAGCTCATTGCATAGGTGAGTAAAAGTTCCTTTGAGGTTCTCACTGTTGAGTAAATCAGTTGTAACTTGAAAACTATTACATTTAGAGTAATTTGTTTCAATATGTTATTCACAGAATTTCTGGTCAGCTATAACATAGTGAAATTGCAGACCTCTATGTCATGGCATAGCTGAGCAATAGCTACTTTCAGGTTCTCACTGTTGAGTAAATCATTGTATCCACTGGATAAATAGCCGCAGTGTGTAGAGAGAGATTTCACCATTACTGCTCTGATGAAAAAAAATATTATAGCTAGCTTTCTTAAGTTTGCAGTATATATTAATAACCATAAAATGTTGTCTGGGAATATTTTTGGCCTCATTTTGAGAAACAAGATGGCCGCCACAGGTGTTTTTTGTCAGTCATGAAAAGTGCTTATATCTCCCTTATTATTGATCCTAGAGGTTTGGGATGATAAACCAACCTGTAGGAAATCATGGGGTGGGAATCTTTTGGTGTGGTCAGATTTGACCTTCAATGACCCCTCCTTCAAGGTCAAACAAGGATAGCCAAACTTAAAAGTGCTTATAACTCGCTTATTATTGGTCCCAGAGGTTTGGGATGGTAAACAGACAGGAAATCATGGGCTGTGAATCTCTTGATATGGTCCGATTTGACCTTGGAACCCTCCTTCAAGGTCAAATGAGGATAGCGAAAATTGAAAGTGCCTACAACTCGCTTATTATTGGTGACAGAGATTTGGGATGGTAAACCATCCCATAGGAAATCATTGGCTCGGAATCTTTTGGTATGGTCAGATTTGACCTTTGGACCCCTCCTTCAAGGTCAAATGAGGACAGCCAAGCTTAAAAGTGCTTATAACTCATTTATAATTGGTCCTAGAGGTTTGGAATGGTAAACCATAGGAAATCATGGGCTGGGAATGTATTTGTGTGGTTAGATTTGACCTTGGACCCCTTCTTCAAGGTTGAATGAGGATATTGCATTTGTAGTATTTCTTTAATTATGTTTTAACCTATTTTTTACACTTAAACAATTACCTTGTTATTTTCCTTCATAATACCATTTACAGGGCACAACTTTTTTATCCTTTTCTTCTGTCAGCTTCGGAATTTCTTTCGAACTTGCTGTTCAGTTACCTTTTACTGTATTTCTGTACAGCCCTTTTCCTGATAATTATTCTGTCCTCTAATCACCTTCACAAATCAAAAACACTCAGTCAGCTGACACAGTGCCCGTTCACGGGCACTCTCCTCTTGTTGAAATGTTACAACAAACTCTTCCATTTTATTTTATGTCAAGTAGTACGAATTATTTCTGCTAGTTTACTGGTCATCATGTCGTCTCCTGGACAGAAACGAGGTTCTTGCGGGCACGTTATGGCCATATTCGACAACCACAAGAAATGCGCGCGTTGTCGTGAGAAGGGGGTGGGAGACGACCCCTGTGTCAAGAAGCTAGATTGCCAGATATGTAAGGCGTTTACGCCTTCTCAGATTATTCAACTGGCCACGCCGACTTACAAGGCAAGAAAAGAACGTGGAGAGCAGAAGAAATCTGAAGCTAGCAGTGACGCGACCCCCACTCCCGTGGACCCATCAGAGGTCACTCTTTTGGGACGGGTTAGTGCTGACAAGCCGTCTTCAGTTGAATCTACCCCCAAGCAGAAGAAGCCTTCTGATGGCTCTCCAAGGTCCAGCAAATGTAAACACAGCAGTAAACCCACTTCAGATGATCTTAAGTCCCTTGATGACAAGTGGAGTGAGAGGTTTTCTTGTCTAGAAGCTATGTTTCTTAACCAGTCCTTTGCTGTGCCGGTGAGACCTGTCAGTACTGCTTCTGTGGTGCCCAGAGAACACCCTTTCTTTGAACTTGGTGCTTCTACTAGTGTTATGTTTGCTGAGAGTACTGGCTCCGGTCTTGCTCAGACTACCAGTGTTTCTTCACAGTTGACGGCTACCCAACCTCCGCTGGGGGTTCCCGCTACGAGTGCTGTGAGAGATGAGAATGGGAGTGCTACCCGCCCTGTTCAGGGCCTCGATGTGGCCACCCAGCCTTTAGGGGCTCCCGGTGCTGAGTTAGCCACCCAGTCTGTACAGGCTCCCGGTGCAGGGACAGCCACCCAGCCTCCACAGGCTCCTGGTGCAGGTCCTGAAGTTCTGCCCACCGGCATTGAGTCTACGCAGTTGAACAAGCAACTTCCCGGTATACGACCTGATGAGTTTGCCGGTGAATCTGACAGTGAGGCAGAAGTGGATGGGGAACCGGCTTCACCAGCTAGTGTTCACGTCCAGGGTGATGTACCGGAAGATGCGACTGACCAGGACCTCTCGGAAGATGCCAACTACAGGGAGACTATCAGAGGGGTCAGATCCTTCATGGGCTGGCATCAGATCCCTGACTACGACCATTCATCTTCTTCCCTGGATGATAATCCTTTTGCCGGTTCCCGAACCAAACCAGCCGGCAAAGTTTCAGTGAGGTTACCGGTAGATGAGTGGCTATGCAGGAAATTTGAGAGACTTAATGTGACTGTTGCTGAGGGTTACCCTTCCAGGAACTCTGAGACTGGTGGACTACTACGGGACCAGTTTGTGAAGACACCTAGGTCATCAAAATGGTATGCTATGCATACAGATATGAAGGATTCTGCTTCTTCAACTGTATGTGACTGGTCTCCGGAACCGGCCAAACTCAACAGTACCTTTACCAGAGTGGCCAGACATAGTTTGCCTTCTGCCCCTGCTTCCCGTACTTTTAGCCAGGACACGTTGAGAAGGTGGGAGAGGGTGTTCCGGGAACAGTCAGTGATGTGTAACCAGGCTGCTGGTCTGTCGAGATGTTTGACAAAAGTACAGGACTCCATGGTTACACAGTTGAAGTCACTCAGGGTGGACACCGGGAAAGGCAAGGCAGCAGAGAGAACGCAGCAAGCTGTTGAAGAACTCGAATATCTGGTTACGTTAAACCGTTCTATTTCACAAGCAATGCAGCGTACAATGCAGGATCTCTCAGAGGGAGTTTTTATCAGCATGGCCAACCTCACACTGGCATGTCGAGACAGTTATTTGGAATTTTTGCGTGGTGGGGTAAAGCCAGATACCTTGACTGCCTTAAGTACAGCACCAGTTTATCTTAACTCACTGTTTCCGGACAGTTTGCTGGTGAAGGCTGAAATTTCCTGTAGTGAAGAGAGGCGTTCTCCTGGCAGTGGGCACAGAAAACCCGGCCATTTTCATCCGTACGTTTCCTCAAATGGCAGAGCAACACAACAACCGGACCGGAAGCCCACTACACCGGCCTGGAAGCAAATTAGGGACCGGCAAGTTGGACAGAAAGGTCGTGGTAAAGCCACAAACTTCACCCAAAAGCCGGCCAAGGGTTTCAAAAAGCATAAATGACAATTACTGTGTTTTAAATGTAGCTAGAGTGAAGAACTTTTTACATGTATCCGGCAAGAATAAAGATTTAAACCCTTCACCAGTGTTCAACGAGAGCGAGACTGTAGTTTTTACATGTACTTTTTTGCTGCAAATGTTCATTCTGTCACCGGGTTGCCACAAAAGAAAGAAGTAAATCCCAATTATTGTTGTACCCATACCGAAATAAAGCATGTGAATGATGTTTCCTGTGTAGGTCACTTGAGTTCTGTAAATTCTGTCACAAATGTCCCAACTGTTGTCATACATCCACCTGTAGGGGCAAGGCTTCAGCAGTTTTGGGAGAAATGGGAAGCTCTGGGTTCGAGTCCAAAGGTAGTCACTATACTGAGGGAGGGCTACACCCTTCCCTTCCGGTTCAGACCCAACCTAACCAGGTCACCAACGGTCATAAGCAACTATGTCAACCCACAAAGACAGTCCCACCTTCTGGAGGCACTGTATCAGCTGACAAACAAAAATGCAGTCGAACCGGTAGCAAACCAAAACTCACTGGGTTTTTACAACCGGTTATTTTTGGTTCCCAAACCCAACAACCGGTGGAGACCCATCCTGGACCTGAGCACCTTGAACACCTTCCTAAACACAGAGTCGTTCAAAATGGAGACCCCAGAGACCATAAGGACCTCCCTTAAGGTAGGGGAGTGGGTCACTTCCATAGACTTCAAGGACGCATACTTCCACATACCAGTTCACAGTCAGTCCAGGAAGTACATGCGTTTTCACATCCAGGGTCAGTCCTACCAGTTCAAAGCTCTACCCTTTGGCCTGTCCACAGCACCTATGGAGTTCACACTGGTGGCCAAAGAGGTCAAACTGATGGCCTTACAGAGGGGTATAAGAACCCACCAGTACCTAGACGACTGGTTAGTGAGAGCCACGTCCCACCAAACTTGTCTCCAGCATACACAGACCTTAGTAGCTCTCTGTCGAGAACTAGGGTGGCTGGTGAACGAGGAGAAGTCAGAACTGGAACCAAAACAGGTCTTCAACTTCGTAGGTTACCAGTTCGACCTCAGGGAGGGCAAGGTCAGATCCACACCAGAACATTGGCAGACCTTAACAGACAAGATACTGTCAATTCTGTCTGGTCCGGGGTGTCCGGTCTGGCAGTTCATGTCCCTCATAGGACTTCTAACAGCCACAGAAAAACAAGTCCACCTAGGTCGACTTCACATGAGACCCATACAGTGGCACTTGAAAAACAACTGGAGAGTACCAGAGTCACTGGAAAAGGTGATACCGTTCCCAGGTCACTCCACCCTCAACTGAAATGGTGGCTGGAGGAAAGCAATGTTCTTCCAGGTCAACCATTACACCCTCTAAAACATGCTCTGCAAATCTTTACAGACGCATCAAAAGAAGGGTGGGGCGCTCACTTAAATGAGCGCACTGCAAGGGGAACCTGGTCAGTTCCAGAAAGCAAGTTGCACATAAATCACCTGGAACTAAAAGCGGTCTTTCTGGCCTTAAAAGAGTTCCAAGACCTCTGTTCAAACAACATAGTCCTGGTAGCCACAGACAACACAACAGTGGTTGCCTATATCAACAAAGAAGGGGGGATGAAGTCGGGCTCCCTGTGTGCCCTACTGTGGAGAATTCTGTCCTGGTGCATCAGGAAACAGGTAACCCTCAAGGCACATCACATCCCCGGCCGGCTGAACGTGATAGCAGATAAGCTATCCAGACTTGGCCAGACCATTCAAACGGAATGGTCCCTTCATCTAGAAGTGTTCAAAGCTATATGCTCCAGGTGGCACCAGCCACAAGTGGACCTGTTTGCCACCAGGTTCAACAACAAACTACCACAGTTTGTGTCACCGGTTCCGGACCCCCAGGCATGGGCAGTGGATGCAGCCTGTCATGGGAAAATCTGGACCCATACGCCTTTCCACCAGCAGCTATCTTGGGCAAAGTGGTGGAGAAGTTGCAGGACTACCCTTGCAACAGGATTATTCTGATTGCCCTAGGGTGGCCCAACATGCCCTGGTTTTGGGATCTAGTGGCAATGTCCAGTCAGATCCCTCTATGTCTGCCCAACCTGCCCAATCTGGTGTCCCAACCATTCAATCAGACCCTGCACAGGAACTTGTCAAACCTGAACCTACATGCCTGGCTCCTAGAGCCACAGCAATCAAGGAGCAGGGGTTCTCTGAGGCAGTGGCAGCAAGAATTGAGGCTCCTCAGAGAGGATCAACCAGATCTGTCTATGAGGCAAAGTGGACCATTTTTACAAAGTGGTGCCTCAGGTGGACTTCAGGTCACCACCTCTGAAAGCCATAGCTGACTTCCTGCTGCACTTATTTCAGGACAGGAAGTTACAGCCAAGTACCATTGATGGATACAGATCAGCCATTGCTGACAAGTTGGGCAACTCCACCATTAATGTCAGCAAAGATGAGAATCTCACCCGTCTCTTGGATAGCTTCCATAGAGACAGGCCCAAGGGCAGGAGGGGTATACCCTCCTGGAACCTGTCCCTGGTATTACACCAGCTGACTAAGGCTCCCTTTGAACCTTTAAAAGAGGCCTCACTGAAACATTTGACCTTCAAGACTGTTTTTCCTGCTGGCCCTGGGTTCTGGTAAACGTAGGAGTGAGAGCCATGCTTGGCTTCATAAGAACATCACAGTCACCAGTCAGACTGATCTAAGGTGTCCTTGTACCCCTCACCCAGCTTTCTGTCCAAGAATCAGCTGGCTAAGGAGGGTCCAGATAGTGCGGCTCCAGTGGTCATCCCAGCCCTGGCCCCCACTTTGGATAAGTCACTCAAAGGTGACAGGTCTTTGTGTCCAGTCAGAGCCCTTCGGTATTACTTGGACAGGACCTCAGATCTTAGGCAGAACAAGGTGTTGGTCTTTGTCTCCTTCAAGAAAGGTTTTGGTAAAGACATCTCACCTGCCACCATCTCCTCATGGATCAAACAAACTGTGATCCTTTGTTATGAGCTCTCTGACCAGGAGGCCCTCACACTACATCAGGTCAAAGCCTATTATGTCAGGGCCTTTGCTGCTTCTAAGGCCTTCCAGTCGGGGGTCTCCTCAGAGCAGATTCTGTCAGCCTGTCACTGGAAATCCCACAACATCTTTACACAATTCTATTTGAAGGATGTGGCTTGGGCTAACAGAGCTTTCTCATTTAGGGCCAGTGGTGGCTGCCCAACAGGTCCACCACCACCACGCCCAAAAATGAGGAGATATGTAGATATGTAAATATGTAGATATGTATATATGTACATAGCTTGTACAATTAAAAAAAAAACAAAAAAAAAACAAAAAAAAAACTGTGTCTTGCTTCCTTTGGGAAGTTTATTTCTTATGGGACTGAACTCAACCCTCTCTTCCTATTCTCAGAGCAGATTCTGAGAAAAAGGGGGGGGGGGGGGGCAACACTTAACTGGTTAGTCTTAGCCATCTTGACCTTTCGGGTCACCTGACCCTAGGTCAAAATGGGCCTTATCAGTTTTGTTCTTTTACGAGTTCATGTATGTCCCTAGCAGCTTACCCGCCTTCCAAGCAGTAGTTATTCAGCAATTGTCCATTGGATAGGATGTATTAACGCAATAAAATTGCAAATTTAATAAGTAAATTAAATTTTTATAAGTTAATACCCTATCCAATAGACAGGCAAGGCCTACCCATCCAGCCCCGCTATCAGCTTACTAGGGGTCTTAATAGGATTAGACACAAAATAGATGCTTTGACGTCATTATGACCAGACAGGAAATGATATACCTTGCGCCACCTGGCGAATGCACACTCTGTGACCGGTCCTGCTGGTAGTTTTACAGGACGTCCAGTAAAGCAATTGTCCATTGGATAGGGTATTAACTTATAGAAATTTAATTTACTTATTAAATTTGCAAATATTTTGCTTTCTGATGATGTCATTAATTAATGATGTCACAATGTAGTTGTCATTGTGAGGTCACAAAAGCTAGCTTTTGATACTTGCTGTCGTAAAATATTTCTTCTCATATTATGTCTTGAAATTAACATAAAGATAATAAAGAGAGTCGGTATATTCATCATTAAGCATCCCACAAGGGACGCTTGTTTGTATATGGGAGGAAATCAGGCTCTGCCAGCTTCACCAGCTCCGCGTTTCGTTTTCCTTATAAGTCTGTGACCTTTTTGGGCAGATTCTTTTCAAATTTGGCAGGTGTATGCAGTAGCCCTGGGGAATTTTTTTTAATATGCTGCAGTGACATTTCGACCAATCAGAGAGGTCACATGACCAAAAATGTACTTTTCGATGGGTAAGCTTGTTGGGATCATAACTTGAAAGGGATTTTATCTATTCACCTGAAACATAGCAAATACATTCATTCTATTAAAATCTGGAAATCATTATATCCCCAGACGAAAGTCGGGGATATATTGGATTCAGGTCCGTTGCGCCGCCGCCGCCATAGAAATTTCCTTGTGTACGCGATAACTCAAAAAACGGATCAGTATTTTTTTCAAACTTGGTACACATGTTAAGGGTGCCCAAAGGAAGATCCCTATTTTAAGGTGACCTTAAACTCCCAATAATAAAGAACTTATGGCCACCTTAAGGTCAAAAATTTTACTTTTGGCCACTTAAAGCTTTCTAGGTCACAAAGTATGACTCTCATCTGGCTAAAATTTTACCTGAGAACACATTAATATATTCTTAGTACATGTGCCGAAAATCAAAGACTTTAAGTTGAGGATAAAATTGTGTTTGAGGCCCATAAAGACACTCCTTAGGGATTCTTTCCTACATTTTTCACATAATTTGCCCTAAAATGTGGAAGTGGTAATTCTGATGATCTTCAAACTGCGCTAGGTATAACTTTTATATGTCATCCTTGTCTGTGAAAAATTTAAAGGCTGTAGGTTTACCTATAAGGTCGACTTAAGGTCTCAAAATTGCCCACAGAGACCCAATTTATGCACTTTTTGCCACTTTCAAGCACTGTAGCTTTCAAACTATGTCTCTCATCTAAGTTAAATATCATCTGGGAATATATGTGCCCCAAAATTTAGGCCCTCAATAGACATTTAACCTGTGTATGAGCGCCATAAACACCCACCCGAGTGACCCATTTAAGATATTTTTTCACATATTTTGCCCTGTAACTTGGAAATGGTAAGTCTGAGAAGTTTCAAACTGTATTAGATATACATTCTATGTGTAATCTTTGATTGTGAAAGATTTTAAGTCTGAAGCTTTGATTTGAAGGTCACATTGACGTCTCTAAAAGGCCCACAGAGACCCAATATTTGGACTTTTTACAACTTTTAAGCCCTGTGACTGTTAAACTATGTGACTGATAGGACTGAAATTTCAACTAGGAATACATTATTATGTTCTTTTTACATGTGCCAAAAATCAAGGCTTTTAGTAGACATTTAACCTGCGTATGAGGACCATAGACACTCACCCAAGTGACCTTTTTTGACATTTTTTCTGTATTTTGCCCTGTAATTTGGAAATGCTAAGTGTGACAAGTCTCAAACTGTATTATATATAATTTTTGTTTATCTATGTCCCCAAACTGTTTTAGATCTGTAGTTTAATTGCAAAGGTCACTTTAATGATGATTCTAAAATGCCAACAGAGACCCAATTTATGGACATTGTGCCACTTTAAAGCCCTGTAACTGTCGAACTATGTGGCTCATAGAGCTGAAATCTTTGAATTTTTCAAAGGAAGTTGAATTTTGAATATTAATGATATTATGGCTATCTTAGGCTTTTAAGATCTTATTAGGCGGGTTGCGTGTAACCAACCTGCCTATTAGATTGATGTGTCCGACGTCCGTCTATCCGTCCACATTTTCGTTTCCGGACTCTAACTCAAAAACACTTTAAATTGTCCAATCGAATTCAAACTTAACAGGGACATACATCACCATTATAGCTAGGTTCCTTTCGAAATTGGTGTTATTCTGTCCATTCACTTGTCTGTTTTTTGTCCATTTGTCTGTCGGTCAACTTTTCTGTTTCCGGACTCTAACTCGGAAATGCTTTGTTCAATCGAATTCAAACTTGACAGGGAGATAGATCACCATCATAGCTAGGTTCCTTTTGAAATTGATGTAATTCCGTTTGTTTGTTTGTCCATTTTTTGTCCGTTTGTATGTCAACATTTCTGTTTTCGGACTCTAACTCGAAAACACCTTGTCCAATCGAATTCAAAAATTTCAATTTTCGCCACTTTTGGCGGCCATCTTGGATTTTAGTGGAAAATGAAAAAGTGTGAATATCTTGAAAACCGTATGAGACAGAGCGATTTCGAGGGAATTTTTGACCCACAGGGTAGTACAAGAGTATCCTATGCAAAAGGGAAAAATTTCAATTTTCGCCACTTTTGGCAGCCAGCTTGGATTTTAGCGGAAAATGAAAAAGTGTGAATATCTCTAAAACTGTATGAGCTAGAGCGATTTTGAGCAAATTTTTGAACCAAATGGTAGTACAAGAGTATCCTATGCAAAGGGTAAAAATTTAAATTTTCGCCACTTTATGTGGCCATCTTGGATTTTAGCGGAAAATGAAAAAGTGTGAATATCTCAAAAACCATACGAGATACAGCGATTTTGAGCAAATTTTTGACCCACAGGGTAGTACAAAGGTATACTATTCAAAGGGAAAAAAATTTCAATTACGCCACTTTTGGCGGCCATCTTGGATTTTAGCGGAAAATAAAACATTGAAAATATCTTGGAAATGGTAAGAGATAGAGCGATTTCGAGCGAATGTTTGACCCGCATGGTAGTATAGGAGTATCCTGTGCAAAGGGGAAAAATTTCAATTTTCGCCACTAAGTAGAAAATGAAAAATTGTGAATATCTCTAAAACCGTAAGAGATAGAGTGATTCTGAGCAAATTTTTGACCCACAGGGTAGTACAAGAGTGTCCTGTGGCTAGGGGGAAAATTTCAGTTTTTGCCACTTTTCGCGGCCATCTTGGATTTTAGTGGAAAATGAAAAATTGTGAATATCTCGAAATCGGCCATCTTGGATTTTAGCGGAAAATGAAAAAGTGTGAATGTCTCGAAAACCGTAAGAGATAGACCGATTTCAAGTGAATTTTTGACCCACAGGGCAGTATAATAGTATCCTATGCAAAGGGGAAAAATTTCAATTTTCGCCACTTTTGGCAGTCATCTTGGATTTAAGCAGAAAATAAAACATTGAAAATATCTCGGAAACGGTAAGATATAGAGTGATTCTGAGCAAATTTTTGACCCACAGGGTAGTACAAGAGTATTCAGTGCCTAGGGGAAAAATTTCAGTTTTCGCCACTCTTGGCGGCCATCTTGGATTTTAGCGAAAAATTGTAAATATCTCGGAAAAGGTATTTCTTCCCCTTTAATGCTCGGCGGATGATACACACCGTGGCAGTGGTCTTGTTTTTTTTTTTGTCTCCAGACTTTCATGAATTGTGGCACAGTGTGATGAGTATTTGTCTGCTCACTGAAGTTAAGCGGCAATGGGCTATGTAAGTACTTATATGGGTGACCATCTGAGTTCTACACCAGCTGTGGGATGTGTCTGTGTTGGAATTTCTTTGTGTCACCAGACTTTCGTAAATTCTAGTGCACTACTCGTACCTCTGATGGCTTTGCGTTCGCGCTAGGGGACCGAAACACCTTTCAGCCTTGTTTTTTTTTTTCATAAATCAAGAATATATCATAACTGGTAGGTGATGATATGACTCTAATCACACTTTCACTCCATGTTCAAATTTGTAAATATCTGATGCTATATAGTCCGCGGGCTAGGTATGACCCACACGCATCCCCCCCACAACTTGACTTCACCATATTTTTCTGAACCCTTATCATCCCTGGATAATGAAATGGAGAGGTAACATTGAATAAACTGGGATACACAGGGTGTTCTGGCCATATTTAGCAGTATACCCTATTCTAAGCCAATTCACATCTGACGTTGCTCATAAATATTAGCATATTTCAAATTATATTTTCACCTACTTATCTTTGACCTATCATGACAAATAAGGTATTGGCTGAAAGCTCTTTTATAGTGGTATCTAAAATAAGTGAAACTTTGAATTTAGTATCAACATGAATGTGACTATTGCGTGTCATGTGCCAACACCCATCCAGCTTCTGAGGAATTTAAAAAATTACAGAAAAATATTGATTTACATTATTTTCTGAGGTGTGGTGGTAGATATATTCACTGTTGTTCTTCATTCTTGTAGTCTTTCTTTTACTCAGAAAATTTTTTCTTGGTCATGACACAAGATAAAATGCTTAAAATATTCTGCAGTATTATATTTATATACATGTCTGTATATCTAAAATTATGTTGTCCCTGGGCCCACTCAATTCTGATCTTCCTGTAAATCTTCATTCCTTCATTTTTATATGCTGTTTAATTTTCATATGCTATTATTTTGTTCCATTAAGTATGAGTGGGCAATAAAAAGGAATGCATATATCGTGTAAGTGAAATATGAGATGTGCTGATTTCTGTCATATCTAAAATTTACTGTCTTTAGGCAAGTTTCTGAAGATGCTGTTGATAAACTAATTAAAACCTTTTATATCAAAACTGGTGGAACGTGTGGTTGTTAAGCAGCTGTTAGAACATATTCATGTCCATAACTTAGACAACCCGTACCAGTCGGCATATAAAAGTGGTCACTCAACTGAGACAGCTCTTCTCTCCATAAAAAATGAAGTTCACTTATCATTGTCAAGAGGTGAACCCACTGCCTTAGTATTGCTCGACTTGTCTGCCGCCTTCGACACCATAGATCATTCCACTCTTCTCAGTTGCCTCCGTATTTGGTTTGGAGTCGCTGGCTCTGTTTTGAAATGTTCACTTCCTACCAAACAGACCGTTATCAGTCAATAAAAATTGGTTCTACTTTGTCGGATGTTTGTAAACTTCTATTTGGCATCTTCCAAGGTTCTGTCCTTGACCCTTTGTTGTTCTCATTGTACACCAAGCACCAACCCCCTCAGTTTGATTATCAGTAAACATAAAGGAATAAAATTTCATTTCTATGCAGATGACAGCCAAGTTTATTTGCATTTATCAGAGAAGAATGCATCTGCTGCCTTTGTAAATTGGAACAGGTGCGTATATGATGTTAAAGAGTGGATGTCAACTAGTAAACTCAAACTGAATCCTGACAAGACCGAGTTTATCATCTTTGATTCGAAGAGACAGAGGGACAAGTTGAAAGCATGTTTTCCAATTGATATCTTGGGCAATCCATTCTGCCTTGTTGACTCAGTCAAGAATTTGGGTGTGTGGTTCGATTCAGATTTTTCCCTGTCCAAGCATGTACTGAATGTCTGCAAAAGTTGTTTTGTTAAACTCTGTGCTTTTAGACATGTCAGGCGGTTTCTTACTCATGATGTTTCTGTGCTTGTGGACAATGCTCTTGTTAGTAGTCAGTTGGATTACTGCAACTCACTTTTCAGGAGCCTTACCTATGCAAATTACAGTGCATCCAAAACAGTACAGCCAGAATTGTATCAACACCAGTCGATACACCAGCATAACTCCTGTGCTCAAGAAATTCCATTGGCTTCCTATTGAACAGCGTACGGTGTTTAAGACAGCCACACTTGTTTATAAGTTTCTTCATACAGGTTTTTTTAGATATTTTGCTCCATATCTTTTTTCCTACAGCAGTTCTTATAGTACCAGGCGCAGTCAAAGTGGTGGCAATGTCCTTGTTTAATTCCAAAGTTTGGCTCTTCTGTTCATAAATCTGTCAAACAGTTTGGTAATAGTTTTGCTTTTGATGCTCCCACTGTTTGGAATGCTCTTTCAGATGAAATTTGTGCCTCTCCCTTTCCTCTTTCAGAAAGCAGCTTAAAACTTACTTCTGCACCAAAGCATACCCACCTTAGCCTGGATCATCCCCTGGCGTTCTCTGTGGTGCTTGACCCCTGTTCTGTCTCTGGATACTGAAATTGGATACTGCTTTTTGGTTTTGTTGCGCCTTAGAGTCTTCTTGAATGGAGAGATTAAGCGCAATAAAAGTCCAATTAGAATTAGAATTAGTATCTGATTTTATGTGTAACCTGAGATGGCAACCAAAAAACAATGACATTATATTTTTAATTAATTTTTTGACAGATGTCTACTGTTTCTGTGGTTTGATTTATAACATATATAAACAGATAGTTCAGTCTGTTTCATGGAAATGTCAGGTGACATTATGGCCAATTTGTGCTCTCTGTTCTTTTTTTTTTTTTCAATCGTTCTTGTTGCAAAACATTTTTACAGGTTTTCTGGTTCATTTTTAGACAGAGGAAAGACTGCTTGGAAAGATAACAGATGCATTGCACCATAATGTGAAAAGAAAGCAAGTGACAGGATTTCTTTCTCCAAGTGATTCAGTGAGTAACAAATATTTTAGCCAAAAGTAATTTAACAAACCACACTATTGTTCTTAGTTACTTCTTGTTTATGTTTTATGTTGGCTCACATAGGAAAAATTATCTTCCTTTTGAACAAAATTTCTACTACTATATACAATTTTTGATACTTTAGATTTCAGTTGGCTGACAACTTGACACTTCCACAAAAAACTGCACAAAAATAGACTTTACATAAAGTAGTTTTATAAAACTTCAAGAAATTACATTAACCAGAAAATATGAAATGAGAAAAGTATAAATTTTAAATCCTCTTTAGAGTTATTTATGGATTTTTACCTAACAGAAATATCTTGTCCGGGCTGTATCTCAGAAAGCGTAAGGTGTAGGAAGTTGATACCTGGTAGGAAAGTTGGTTAGGCCATGTGCAACATTACTGTGACCTTGATTTGACCTTTGAGCTTTCTCTAGTGACCTTGACTTTATTAAAATGTTGTCCGGGCTATATTGTGGAAACCGTTAAGCATTGAATCTTGGCAGGAACATTGGTTAGAGGGTGTAGGTGTGTAGTGTCTTGGTGAGACTTTGATTTTACTTTTGACCTTGCTATAGTGACCTTGGCCTTTAAAATCCTGCTGGACTACAGCTTGGTAACTGTAAGGTGCTTGAAGTTGATGCATGGTAGCTATGTTGGTTGGGGGTGTGGGTGTACAACATCATGGTGTAACCTTGATATGATCCTTGACCTTCTATAGTGACCTTAAAAATCTTGTCTGAATGTATCTCAGAAACTGTAAGTTGTAAGAAGTTGATATTGTAGGGATATTGGTCTGGGAATGTAGGTGTGCAAAGTTATAGTGAACCTTTGGTGTGACTTTTAACCTTGGCTTTTCCAGAATGTTTTTACCTGCCATATTTGAAATATATTACTCTTATCACAAAGCTATATGGATGGCTGAAATTGATTTTTACCCCACGGCCCTTAAGGGCTGTCAGGGTATTGTTTTCACCCATGGTGTCTGGATGGGCGGGTGGGCGGGCGGAGGGAAAAAGTTTGTCAGGGCTGTATCTCAGAAACCGTAAGGTGTAGGAAGTTGATACCTGGTAGGGACATTGGTTAGGGCGTGTAGGTGTGCAACGTCATGGTCTGACCTTGATTTGACCTTGCCGTAGTGACCTTGAGTTGGAAAATCTTGTCCGGGCTATATCTCGGAAACTGTAAGGTGTAGGAAGTTGATATTTTGTAGGGACATTGATTAGGGGGTGTAGGTGTGCAACGTCATGGTGTGACCTTGATTTGACGTTTGACCTTTCCGTAGTGACCTTGACATATAAAATCTTGTCTGGGCTATATCTCGGAAACCGTAAGGTGTAGGAAGTTGATACTTGGTAGGGACATTGGTTAGGGGTTAAAGGTGTGCACTATCATGGTCTGACCTTAATTTGACCTTTGACCTTGTCGTAGTGACCTTTAAATTTTTGTTGCACCTTTGCGTCTGTCTTTTGATGCAGATTAAGCACTGTTAAAGTAATATTAGAATTTATTAAGAATTTTACTTTTTATAACTTCCATTGTAAGAGACCACACATAAGCATTCATTGAATGAATTACCACTTTTGTATGCATTCAAAACATCTAAACCATAATTCGGCCATGCAGATGTAGATAAAGAGTGTTGTAATTTTAGTTTACTGATTAATGCTGTCATCTTGTTATTGAATTATCTTGTTTTAATACTTCATCTTTACATGCATTATCTTTCTTTTAGACGTTATTTTCTCTATTTAAACATTGTTTGTACCTTTATATAACTGACAGTGCTCTGAAAGTATCCTGAACTTTGTACTGATACAGTACTTCTATATCTCATGGTGTTCAAAATATTTCCCTAGGCTCTGGGGTACGGGCATCTCTGATGCTATTTTTATGTCTACTTTGACCTAATAACTTAGACTGTCTGTTCCTAAGGGGTTCAAACCTATTTCACCGGGCTGTGGGGTATAGGCATCGCTGATGCTATATTAATATTTTTATGTGGGGTACAGGCATCTCTGACGCTATTTTGACATCTTTATGTCAGTTGACCATGTTGCTAACATAGTTATGATATTGTACCATTGATCCCATTAATTTTTCTGAAATTCCATCACTAAATGTCCAAAAGCTTATTAATGTTGCATAAAGAAACATGAAATCTGGCTTTTTATTGCGTTAATACATCCTATCCAATGGACAATTGCTAATCCGGTCGGCGCAGACCGGCCCGCCAAACGACAGAAAAAGTCATCTTATATGAGTGCATAATGCCCTCACAAGCTGGCCGGTCCCAGTACTGTGCACTCCCCAGATGGCGCCTCGTACCTCCTTCCTGTCTAGACAAGATGACGTCATAGCATCTTTTTCGTTTAGCGCGTGTACTGTGCAGACGTGTTTTCAACAATCTCCAGATTTTTAAAGAAAAGTGTGCATTATGACGGATTTTCTACCTTATTTGCAAATAAGTTATTTTAGAAGTGCTACCTACATATGAAGCACGGATATACATTAAGAAATCCGCTGGAAACGCTCCCTAGCTGACTCAATTTAGTGTTGATGATAGGGCAGTAACACGAGAAATATGAATTATGAAGGCAGCCATTTTTCTAGTTTCCTCCCATTCAACCATTGTGTTGTTGGGACAGATCGACAATATTAAGGAAATAATGGATATACACCTTACAGGTATTGTTATCCGTGTCTTTTGTTTGAATGTACCTTCGGTAACCTTCCAGTTTCAATCACCATAGAAACGTCTTTTCTAGTATTACAAATAGAAATCACGGACAACTTCAATATACGTAGTTTTGAACACTGTAAAAAAGGAATTCCCTTAGAAGAGGTGCATTCTTCAGAGCGCACTGGTACCGACTTCTCTGCTGTAAAGCATCAGTCACACCAGCCAGCTCGAGTATTTAGTGTTTTTTCATCAGAAGCATGAGATGAATTCTTCAGATTTCTTCAGAGCGCACTGGTACCGACTTCTCTGCTGTAAAGCATCAGTCACACCAGCCAGCTCAAGTATTTAGTGTATTTTCATCAGAAGCACGAGATGAATTCTTCAGATTTCTTCAGAGCGCACTGGTACCGACTTCTCTGCTGTAAAGCATCAGTCACACCAGCCTAGCTCAAGTATTTAGTGTTTTTCATCAGAAGCAAGAGATGCATTTTTCAGAAATCTTCAGAGCACACTGGTCCAGACTTTTTTGCTGTAAAGCATTAGTCAACCGGCAAGCTCCAGTTCAACTGACCTCTCAATAGAAGGTGATATCAGTCCCTCCCTTGCAGACCCGGCTTTGTTGTCGGTAGTGGGGGTTGTGGATGGCCAGGTCACTGGTTTTATCACGGAAGGAAGAAAGAATTTCATCTACAGAGCGCACTGGTCCAGACTTCTCTGCTTTTAAAGCATCAGCCGACCGGCCAGCTCAAAGAACGCGACCCCTGACGTCATCTCCATGAAGCTGGTCACGTGGTCCACCGACCAAGTCACAAACTTTATCACGTGACTCACCGACCAGGAAGGTCGGAAGTACGTTCTTCAGAACTTACGTCTACTGTGATTACAGTCCCTGCCTTGCACACCCGGCCTTGTTGTTGGTAGTGGGGTTTTGTGGACAGTCAGAATATTGTAAAGTTGCCGGTTAAGTATCACACAAAGAACGCGACCACTGCGTCATCTTCAATCAGCCAATCGCATGTCCTTCTGAACAGCAAGCTGGTCACGTGACACGCCGACCAGCAATTGCTTCTAAAAATAGCTCACAGGGGCTTTCCCAGCAACTGTCAAATCTACAAATAAGACGTGCGTTTAAAAGAAATACTTGAATTAATGAAGGAAACGCGCAGTAAGCTGAATTCAACACAAAGATAGTTGTAAACTTGCTTCAGCAACTGGTTACAGAGTGTACCCACCAGGTACCGGCTACACAGCCTTGTACAGTTGTTTCAAAAATGGTTACAGAGTGTACCGACCAGGTACCGGCTACACAGCCTCCCCCCCCCCCCCCCCCCCAACGTGTTGATTCTGGGGCAGGTAGACAGCTAGTATCTACAAGATATGGCTTCAACAGACTGGTTACCGAGTCTACCGACCGGTCACAGAGCCTGCACTGAACAGCTTGCTTCACATTAACCGGTTACAGAGCCTGCCTATTACCAAACAGCACCAAGAATCACCAAACCAAAGGTCTTCTACCAGCTGGCCACTCCTCATCAGCAGCCTATTCACCGGCCTAAGACTGATGACAGGCCTAATAATATATAGTCCCTGACAGGAAGTTTTTTCCTACACAGAAACTGCTTCAACCGGTTACAGAGCTCACCAACCGGTTACCGGCTATACAGTTTTCACTGAGTAGTTTTGCTTCACACCAGCTGGTTACAGAGACTACTGACCTATCATGTGCAATTACTGTCTTGCCCCTTTTTCAATACTGGTTACAGGACCGGAACCAACCAGCAGTCCCTCCTGGGGATCACCTAGTTAGTAGACCAGTAACTAAATTCAAAGCCTAACCTACCAGTTTTACTGGTTACAGAGTATCACAGGCTACAGAGATTTACTGTGGCCAAAAATTGCTGGTTACAGTAAAACAAATGGGTATTTTGAACAGCAAGAGAAAAGGTGGTACACACTCAAACAAGCCTTCATTGGGTCTGTTCAGGAGTCAGCCATCATACAAATGACAATGTGTACATGCTCCACCTTCAAGGCGGCTGGCTCGGGGCCAAGAGTCTGTAAAATGTGAAGAGTTGTGTCAGCCCCACCGGACTGGACCACAGCAATAACAGAAGGACTGTTAACTGTTTTTATTATCACCAGGCCGGAACAGTGTCCGGAGGGACAGAAAATGTTTGTCAGACTACCAAATGTCCCAGATGTGGCACACAATCTGCCTGTAGGGTCCAGATTAAATCCATTTTTGGAACTTAGGAAGCCTTGGGGGCTGGACCCTAGGTAGTACAAATGTTGAAGGAGGGCTACACTCTCCCTTTCTAGTCAAGCCTAAGCTTGACAAGGTCACCAAAAATCATCAACAGCTATTTACATTCTCACAGGAACCTATACTGGTTAGAGGCATTACATCAGCTTATGGACAAAGATGCAGTCGAGCCAGTTTCAAATCTCTGGGCTTCTTCAACCAACCTTTTTTGGTTCCAAACCAAGGACCTCCCTCCAACAAGGGGAGTGGGTTACCTCAATAGATTTCAAGGATACCTACTTCCATATACCTATACAAGAACAATCCAGGAAATGCCTGAGATTTCACATCCAAGGTCGGGCATACCAGTTCAAGGCCCTGCCATTCGGTTTGTCCACAGCACCTTTGGAGTTCACCGTGATACCAAAGGAGGTGAAACTGATGGCCATACACAAGGATTTAGGAATCCACCAGTACCTAGACGACTGGTTGGTGAGAGCCAGATCCCAACAGGCTTGTCCCCAACATACACGGGAACTAGTAAATAATGTGTCAGCAGCTGGGTTGGCTGGTGAACTTAGAGAAATCAGAGCTGGAGCCCAAACAAGACTCCGATTTTGTAGGCTACCAGTTTGACCTCAGGTCTGATCGGGTCCGACTGACGCCGGACCGGTGGAAGAACCTTCAAAAGAAAATGCTGAAACTGCTATCCCTACCGGCTTGCCCGGTCCTGGAATTCATGTCCTTGATAGGTTTACTAACAGCTACAGAAAAGCAAGTTCATCTAGGCCGACTTCTTATGAGACTCATTCAGTGGCATCACAAAAACAACTGGAAGGTACCAGAATCACTAGAAAAGGTGATCCCAATCCCCAGGTCCCTGCACCCCCATTTACAATGGTGGCTGAAGGAAGACAATGTACTTACAGGCCAACCATTACACCCAATAAAACATGATCTGCAAATATTTACAGACGCATCAATAGAAGGTTGGGGTGCTCACTGCAAGAGGAACCTGGTCCCTTCCGGGAAGCAAGCTGCACATAAACTATCTAGAACTTAAAGCAGTCTTTCTGGCTTTAAAAGAGTTCCAAGACCTTTGCTCAAACAAGATAGTACTTGTAGCAACCAACAACACCACAGTAGTGTCATACATAAACAAGGAAGGAGGCATGAGGTCGGGCCCACTTTGTGCCCTACTATGGAGAATCTTGACCTGGTGTACCAGGAAACAAGTGACTCTAAAGCCCGACACATTCCAGGCCGGCTGAACGTGGTAGCAGACAAGCTATACAGGCTAGGCCAGACCATCCAAACAGAGTGGTTTCTCCTTCCATAGGTCTTCCACTCAATATGCAGCAGGTGGCACTGGCCCAAAATAGACTTATTTGCTACGAGGTTCAACAACAAGTTGCCTCTGTTTGTGTCACCGGTACCGGATCCCCTGGCCACAGCAGTGGATGCGCTCATTCGGCCATGGTAGGATCTGAAAGCATACACCTTCCCACCATCAGCCATATTGGGCAAAGTGGTGGAGAAGTTGCAAGACTCCCCATGCAAGAGAATCGTTCTGATTGCTCCGGGGTGGCCCAACATGTCTTGGTTTTGGGATATAGCGGCAATGTCCAGCCAAATCCCACAGAGCCTGCCCAATCTGCCAAACCTGTTGACAGCCATTCAATCCGATCCCTCACAGAAATCTTAATCTCCATGCAGGGCTCCTACAGCCTCAGCAATCGAGAAGCAGGGCTTGTCTGAGGCAGTGGCAGCAAGAATTGAGGCTCCTCAAAGGGGTCAATCAGATCAGTCTATGAGGCAAGTGGGCCATTTTTACAAAGTGATGTATCATTCATCAGGTGGACATCGGGGCACCCCCCTGTAAAGTCAGTTTCTGACTTCCTTATGTACCTGTTTCAGGACAGGAAGTTGCAGCTGATAGACTGGGAAATTCGCCCATCAATATCAGTAAGGATTAAAATCTCACTCGTCTCCTGGATAGTTTCCACTCCTGGAAGCACTCCCTGGTTTTTACACCAGCTGACAAGGTTCATTTTGAACCAATTTAAGAGGCCTCCTTGAAGCATTTGACCTTCAAGACAATTTTCCTCTTGGCCCTGGGGTCGGGCAAGCGTAGAAGTGAGATACATGCTTGGCAAAACAGAAATATTAGACACCAATTCGACTGGTCAAAGGTGTCCCTGTACCCATCACCCAGCTTTCTCCAAGAATCAGCTGGCCAAAAGAGGGTCCAGACAGTATGGCCCCAGGGGTTATAACAGCCCTGGCCCCAACTCTGGATAGATCCCTCTAGTCTGACAGGTCCCTCTGTCCGGTCAGAGCATTGCGCTACTATTTGAACAGGACCTCAGGCAGAATAAGGAGGTGGTTTTTGTCTCCTTTAAGAAAGGTTTCGACAAAGACATCTCACCTGCCACTATCTCCTCTTGGATCAAGCAGACTGTGATCCTATGTTATGAGCTGTCTGACCAGGAGGCCCACACTTTACATCAGGTTAAAGCCCATGTCAGGGCCTTTGCTGCTTCTAAGGTCTCCCAGTCGGCAGTCTCCTTAGAGCCAATCTTGTCAGCCTGCCACTGAAGTCACATAATACCTTCACACAGTTCTATCTGAAGGGTGCGGCTTGGGCTGAATCAGAGCTTTACCAATTGGGCTCGGTAGTGGCTGAGTTCTTCATGTACATAAGAATTAAGTGTGGCGTACTTCCTGCGGGAGGTTTATTTGCGTTCTGGGACTGAACTCATCCCTCTCTTCCCCTACCTCAGAGCAGGTCTGCAAAAAGGGGGGGGTGACGGCGGTAAAGCCCCGGGTAACCGGTTGCTGGCAACCGACCATGGCCTTACAGGGTTTCCTGACCTTAAGGTCAACCTAGACCTGGGCCTATAGGTCTCCTGACGAAGTCAGCCTAGACCGTAGGTTAAAATTTGCTATTACTTGTGAGTTCACACAAGTCCCTAGTAACTTACCCACCAACCAAGCGGTAGTTATTCAGCAATTGTCCATTGGATAGGATGTATTAACGCAATAAAATTGCAAATTTAATAAGTAAATTAAATTTTTATAAGTTAATACCCTATCCAATGGACACACAAGACCCTCCCACCGACCCCGCTATCAGCTTACTAGGGGTCTAATAGGTTTAGACAACGAAAAAGATGCTATGACATCATCTTGTCTAGACAGGAAGGAGGTACGAGACACCATCTGGGGAGTGCACAGTACTGGGACCGGCCAGCTTGTGAGGGCATTATGCACTCATATAAGATGACTTTTTCTGTCATTTGGCGGGCCGGTCTGCGCCGACCGGATTAGCAGTTGTCCATTGGATAGGGTATTAACTTATAAAAATTTAATTTACTTATTAAATTTGCAATTTCATACACTTAACACTGATATGATGAAACTTAATTGGAGCTTGCTTCATACCTGGAAATATAAACCCATTTTTGTGTCACCAGCATCTATGCTGAGCTCATATAGGGATTGCTTTTTCTTTGGTATTGGCGTCCTCGTCATCCATTGTCGTTGTCACTCTTCATTTCGACACAGTATCTCAAAAATGGCTTGATGGATTAAATTCAGATTTCACATGTAGATGTAATTGGTACTCAAGGTATGCCCTATTTTAAGGACACCCTGAACTCCCATTTATGAAAGAACTTGAGCTTAAGTTTCTCTATGTTTTCACAGAATATACCGAAAATGGCTTTACAGATTTCATTTTGATTTTGCATATATCGAACAGACCTCAGATAAGTGCTCAACATTAAGGTGACCTTAAACTTCCAGTAATAACAGAATTAGTTTCACTTCAAATTTGGCAAATTTTGGACATTATCTCAAAGATAGCAATCCATTCTAAATATATTTAGGTTGTGGATGTAACTAACCTCTAGCATAACCTACATGACAAAATTACTCCTTCATAGTTGCAAACTGACATTAAGTTTAAAGTCAGGAAAATTTGTGTTGGTGTTTGGACAATATTTGATATGGTTGTTTTCATTGGGATTAAGTTTTCATTGGCATTAAGCATGTATACATGTAGATTTAGAGAAGTTTTTTTGTAATGTTACCATAAACAGATGATAGCTTAAAACATATGAGTTTGAAAATACATTATTATTGTTTCAACAGCTGCTGTGATTATTGGCATATGTGGTCAGTATCGTCATCACACCGAGTTTTCAGACAGTATCTTGAATGTAGATGTAAATGGTTATAGGGATGTGCTGTATGTTATTTTATTGCATAAAAACGAACTAACATAATCCCAACAAATGCTTACGTGACCTACCTTTTGGTCAAGCACACAGACAGTGTTGGGGTAGGGTAAAAACTTTTGAGAATGACAACTTGCACAGAAAGTATAACCTCCAGCAGGTGCCCGCTGGGGTTCACGCATAGAACTTCAATAAAAAACGTGGCGTGACACATTGTCTGTATCCTTGACCAAATGGTAGGTCATGTAAGCATTTGTTGGGATTATGTAAGTATAGCGTCCCCTTTTTGTGTGTTTGTGCATCGTCTTTTTTTTGTGCCAAGTTGCGTGTATGAAAACAGTAATAATATGTCTATTTTTTTTTGTATGTGAAATTAATACGTACATATTAATTTTTTCCCTTTGTTATACTATATACTCTATTGTAAATCATTGTAGCTATGAATAAAAAAAAAAAAAAATGTAAGTATATTTATTTATAAAAATTCTGATTACAATAAAATTAACCAAATTTGACCTTAAACCCCAAGTATTAATAATTCTATTGATTTAACTTTTTTGTTTCCAGACAGTAGCTCAAGAACTGCTTGATGAATTTGATTTAAATTTGGCATGTGGATATAACTGGCCCCCAGTGCTTGGCCTGTTTTAAGGTGACCTGAAACTCCCAGTAATCACATGTTTATATTGACCTATTTTTATGTCGTCACTCTGCGGCGTGGGCGTCACTTCCGCGTCCGCGTGAACAACTTCTTCTCCAAAACTACAAGGCCTAGAGACATGCTGTTTTTTTTAAAAGATACCTTATCTATCGAGGATGAAAAATTGTTCAAGGCATGCAAATCTGTCTGTTCGTCTGTTTGCTAGAGACATTACAAGGGAGGTACCCCCACCAAAAGTATGAAAATTTCAACACTTTATCACAATTTTCTCAGTGACTATTGCAGGGATTTCTCTCATATCTTGCATATATGTACTAGGCCAGAGGTAGATTCTCTTGTGTGAGTATGAGACCTGGATCTGTCTTATTTTTTTTTTAATAAATTTTTTTAATAATTTTTAATGCATTAAAATTCATGAAATCATGCACTAAATCACTTATAACTTGAAAAGTGTTGCATTTACAGCATTTTGTTAAAATATGTTATTCAGCTACTTTTTTCATAGCTACAACATGGTGAGTAAGTTGGGTGTCTGTCTCAATAGCTAAGTGAGTAATAGCTACTTTTGGGCTTTTCAGTAACTACCATCATGAGTAAAATCACTTGTAACTTGAAAACTATTGCATTTAAAGAATTTCGTATAAATATGTTATTCAGCTACTTTTGGGTCAGCTATAACATAGTAAAATTTCAGACCTGTAGCTCATGGCATAGCTGAGTAATAGCTACTTTTAGGTTATCACTGTTGAGTAAATCACTTATAACTTGAAAACTATTGCATTTAGAGTATTTTGTTTCAATATGTTATTCACCTATTTTGGGGTCAGCTATAACGTAGTAAAATTTCAGACCTGTAGCTCATGGCATAGCTGAGTAATAGCTATTTTCAGGTTCTCACTATTGAGTAAATCAGTTGTAACTTGAAAACTATTGCATTTACAGTATTTTGCTTAAATATATTGTTCACCTACTTTTGGGTCAGCTATAATATAGTAAAATTTCAGACATGTAGCTCATGGCATAGCTGAGTAATAGCTACTTTGAGGTTATCACTGTTGAGTAAATCAGTTGTAACTTGAAAACTATTGCATTTACAGAAATTTGTGTAAATACGTTATTCAGCTACTTTTGGGTCAGCTATAACATAGTGAAATTACAGACCTGTAGCTCATGGCACAACTGAGCAATTATTATAGCTATTTTCAGGTACTGTATGTTGAGTAAATTAGTTGTAACTTGAAAAATATTGCATTTGGAGTATTTTGTTAAAACATGTTGTTCACCTACTTTTGGGTCAGCTATAACATAGTGAAATTACAGACCTATAGCTCATGGCATAGCTGAGCAATAGCTATTTTCAGGTTGTCACTATTGAGTAAATCAGTTGTAACTTGAAAACTATTGCATTTACAGTATTTTGCTTAAATATGTTGTTCACCTATTTTTGGGTCAGCTATAACATAGTAAAATTTCAGACATGTAGCTCATGGCATAGCTGAGTAATAGCTACTATTAGGTTTTCACTGTTGAGTAAATCACTTATAACTTGAAAACTATTGCATTTAGAGTATTTTGCTTCAATATGTTATTCACCTACTTTGGGGTCAGCTATAACATAGTAAAATTTCAGACCTGTAGCTCATGGCATAGCTGAGTAATAGCTATTTTCAGGTTCTCACTATTGAGTAAATCAGTTGTAACTTGAAAACTATTGCATTTACAGTATTTTGCTTAAATATGTTGTTCACCTACTTTTGGGTCAGCTATAATATAGTAAAAATACAGACATGTAGATCATGGCATAGCTGAGTAATAGCTACTTTGAGGTTATCACTGTTGAGTAAATCAGTTGTAACTTGAAAACTATTACATTTAGAGTATTTTGTTTAAATATGTTATTCACATAATTTTTGGTCAGTTATATCATAGTGAAATTGCAGACCTCTATGTCATGGCATAGCTGAGCAATAGCTACTTTCAGGTTCTCACTATTGAGTAAATCATTGTATCCACTGGATAGCCGCAGTGTGTAGAGAGATTTCACCATTACCGCTCTAATGAAAAAAATATTATAGCTAGCCTTCTCAAGTTTGCAGTATATATTAATAACCATAAAATGTTGCCTGGGAATATTTTTGGCCTCATTTTGAAAAACAAGATGGCCGCCAGGGACATTTATTCGACTTTAAACAAGGACTTTTGTTGGCCCTCTAGAGCAAAGGGTATTATAGGTAGAGATCTCAAATTCGCAGGATATGTTCCTCATTATAAAATCTTGACTGGGAATATTTTTGGCCTCATTTTGAAAAACAAGATGGCCGCCACAGGTGTTTCTTTGTGCTTATATCTCCCTTATTATTGATCCTAGAGGTTTGGGATGGTAAACCAACCTGTAGGAAATCATGGGCTGGGAATCTTTTGATGTGGTCAGATTTAACTTTTGACCCCTCCATCAAGGTCAAACGAGGATAGCCAAACTTAAACGTGCTTATAACTCGCTTATTATTGGTCCTAGAGGTTTGGGATGGCAAACAGACATATAGGAAATCATGGGGTGGGAATCTATTGATGTGGTCCAATTTGACCTTGGACCCCTTCTTCAAGGTCATACGAGGATAGCCAAACTTAAAAGTGCTTATAACTCGCTTATTATTGGTCTTAGAGGTTTGGGATGGTAAACCAACATATAGGAAATCATGGGCTGGGAATGTTTTTGTGTGGTTGGATTTGACCTTGGACCCCTTCTTCAAGGTCGTACGAGGATACTGCATTTGCAGTATTTCTTTAAATATGTTTTAATCTACTCTTTACACTTAAATAGTTACCTTGTTACTTTCCTTCATAATACCATTTGCAGGGCACAACTTTTTTGTCCTTTTCTTTTGTCAGCTTCAGAATTTCTTTTGAACATGCTGTTCAATTACTATTTACTGTACTTCTGTACAGCACTTTCCCTGATAATTATGCTTACCTCTCATTATTACCTTCACAGATCAAAAACACTCAGTCAGCTGACACAGTGCCCGTTCACGGGCACTCTCCTCTTGTTTTATGTTTCCACCAAAGTAAACCAAAATGGCTTGACATATTTGATTTATATTTGATATTTACATGTAGCTGACCTTAAAGAAGTACCCTACATTAAGACGACCTTAAATTCCCAGTGATAAAAGAACTATAAGAACATTAATTTTTCAATTTTTAGACAGTATCTTAAATTATGTGCAATAGATTCTAAGTATTTTAAGATCTGGATATGACTGACCCAGAACAGAGTCTGCATGGTGAGATGACCTTAAACTCTTATGAGTTGCACTCTTCCATTGAGTTTAAGATCAGGACAAATTGTGTTGATGTTTTGATGATATTTGAATATTGGAAGTTTATATTTAAATTAAACATAGACCTAAAGAAGATAATGTAATGAAGATATTATAATGTTAATATTGTAACCGACCTTTAGGACCAAATGAAGTTCTGGTTGGAGGTCGTTTTGACCTTTATTTTTGTGTTCCCTTGAAGTCCCTTGTAACTGGCCTGCCTACCAAGCAGAAGTCATTCAGCAATTGTCCATTGGGTAGGATGTATTAACACAATGAAATTTCAAATTTAATAAGTAAATTAAATTTTTATAAGTTTATACCCTACACAATGGACAGGCAAGGCCCTCCCTACTGACCCTGCTATCAGCTTACTAGGGGTCTAAATAGCTTTAGACAATGAAAAACGTGCTATGACGTCACACTGTCTAGACAGGCAGGAAGTAGGATGCACCACCTGTCAAATGCACAATATGTGACCGGCCCACCCGGTGGAAAAACAGGACAACTTTTTCTGTCACATGGTGGGCTAGTCTGCCCATTGGGCTGTCCATTGGTTGGGGCATTAACTTATAAAAAAATTTGATTTATGTATTGAATTTGCAAATGATGTGACCAAATACAAACATTTTTTTATTGCGTTAATACATCTTACCTAGTGGACAGATGCATTTGTCCAATGCCCTGCCGGTCTCTGGCCGGGACCGGTAGTGTCCTCTTCATTTGTGTCAGGTGGCTGTATAGCCTCCCTGCCGGTGTACTGCGCATGTGCACGTCCTCTATTTGTTTGGCGCAAAGTAAGTTACATGCTTTCAAATTAATTTTTTATTGTGTTAATTCTCAGTAGTTGTGTGCTTTATTTGTGGTAGCTGTCTTTATTGTATCCCCAGCGCGAAGCGGGGATACTATGGATTCATCATCGTCGTCGTCCGCATCCGCAGAGATTTCTTGTTAGCGACCTACAGTCCACATTTCTTTCCAGATTTCTTTCATATTTGGCAGGTGGCTTGATATGGTGGAGGACTCGCCACCCTATCTTTTTTGTAGGCTTTATGTCTAAATTAGGCCTGTGGTGGACAAAAATGTCTAAAATGTGGAATATTGCTTGTTAGCGACCTACAGTCCACATTTCTTTCCAGATTTCTTTCATATTTGGCAGGTGGCTTGTTGGATATTATGGCCTCTCCTAGTGTCAGCGTAGAGGATCATGCGGACATGTGATGACCATTTTTGATCTGCACGATAAATATGCAAGGTGCAGAGGAAAGTTGATTAGGGAGGATGATTGTGTTAAAGACAGACCCTGCTCTATTTGTGATAGCTTTGCAGAAGTTCAACGGGAGTGTCTGGCAACACCAACAAACAGGATTAGAAAGGAAAAGAAGTCAGGGTTACTTGTAACCCCAAAAGAGGTTTCGGTCCTAGCACCAGTTAATGACAATGAACCCACTTTTCAGTCTCCGGCTGGTCCCTCTGTACAGCCTGCTGAACATTCAACTCCTCAAGGCCCATCTACCTCTTTTGTGACATCTGGGCAGTTTCTTGCAATGTCGGATAAATGGGCGGAACAATTTGTCAGAATGGAAGCCTTGCTCAGTAGAGGTAATGTCTTCTCAACTCCCAAATCCTCTGTCAGTAAAGTACTGTCTCAAGACTTGATTTCTAACACTCCCTTCTTGGCCCCGTCTGCCCGGCCCACCGGTCCGGTGGAGACCCCGGCAGTTCAGGAGGTCCATAATAATAAACCAAAGAAGAACGACAACAAAGACAAAAAGAAATCACACAAGTCACGCAAGGACAAAGATAAAGACGTTAAACATTCCAAAAAGCGTGACAGCACTGACTCACTGGTTCAATATAAAGCTACCACCGGTTCTGAATCACTGTTTATCCATCGGCTAGAAGCCACTCTGGACTGGAGTTGGTCAAGCAGCCTGGTGTGAAGAATTCACCGGAGCATACACAGCAATCTTCAAGTGCATCTACACTAGTACCGGGACCTTCCGGCACCGGCCAAGCATCCTCTGCTCACTCTTCCGGTACCAGTATTGTAGATCAGCCTTATTATGGCACCTTTCCACCGGAACCAGAAGATGTGCCCTTTGATGAAGAACGTTTCACTGAATCTGAAGGCTCCGGTAGTTTTTCTGAACCTGAGGAAGATTTACTTTTAGAAACTACAGATAAAAAGCAACTTACTGAAGATATGATTTATAGAGAAACTGTACGCTCGGTACGCTCTTTCATGGGGTGGAACCATGTTCCCCCATTTGAATCTGACTTCACGGAGCCGGACAAGTCCAATAACCCTTGGAAGGGTAAGAATCCAAAAAGGGCCAGGATTTCCGTGGAAATGATGCTGGACGACTGACTGTGCCAGAAGTTAGAATGACTGAACTTAACAGTTGCTGAAGGTTATCCTTCTAGGGCCCAAGATTCCGCGGGTTTGAAGAGAGACCAATTTGTCAGTCCCCAAAAGTCACTCTCGCTGGTATTTTGTGCATATGTTGAGATCCGGAGAACCTACTAGGCCAGGACATTCAGTGTACAGTTGGCACAATACTGAGGCCAATATTAATTCACAGTTTCCGCGAATAACAAAGGCTTTCTCTTACCCTTCAGCTGGTCCTCCCATCTAGACAGATATCTCAAGAATCTCTCAGACGCTGGGAACGATGTGCCCGTGAGGACTCTTAATAGTCAACCACGCGGCTGGCTTTAATCGTTGTTCCACAGAACTCCAAGAAAGGATGTCCCAGCACATTTCTATGCTTCGTAATAGGATCAATAAAGGAAAAGCACCCAAGGAAGTTTCCGGGGCCTTAACTGCATTGAAGGACTTGATGTCTTTTCATCAAAATGTTTCTGTCGTCATGGGGACAGCCCTCCAACACCTGGCTGACAGCCTGTTTGTACATCTCGCCAACCGCATGTTAGTGCGCAGAGATGCTTATTTGGACCATGTAAAGCCAGGGGTCAAGCAAGATACAATGAACCTTCTTCGCAATTACCCACTCTTTGGATATGATCTCTTCCCGGATGCTGCTATTAATACTGCTGAACAAGATATTTCAAAGTATGAATCTTCTGGTGTTGCTTCGGGACCCGGTCCGGGTGCCCCACAGCATACCAATTGGCGAGGCAGCCATAGATATAGGCCATATGAGCACCGGGACGTGGAAGGGTTTCCAACCCCCGTTTCTCTAAGCCGTGTCTTTTAAACCATATAAATGACAATTATTGTGCAGATCCAACTTGTGCAAAGACTCTAACAAACCAGTTGGATCCAATGTCAAACCCGGCACCGGGTGTAATTGTAAACAAGATGGACATTTCAATTCGACATTTCAGAGAAACTGTAAAGAAGGCTGTGTGTTGTGGTGTTGTAAATCCTGTTCTTTGTGCAAGTTTCAACGGGCAACCGCAAAAGAAAGGTTTAAGTCCCGATCAAAGTTTGAACAGAATAAAGTATGTCAAAGGTGTATCTTGTGTAAGTCAATGTCTTTCTGTCCCAATTGTGCACAGTGCCTCCAATGTTGTCAAAAAGCTGGGTGTAGGGGGCAGGTTGCAGAAGTTTTGGCAAAAGTGGTTAGATATGTGTGCGAATCCAAGGGTGGTTTTGATTTTGAAGGAGGGTTATGCCCTACCCTTCAAAATGAGGCCTCCTCTCACCAGAATTCCACTGATTCAGAGTGGTTGTGCAAACCCAGTAAAAAAACCATGCACTAAAGGAGGCCTTGTTAGATCTGATAAACAAGTCAGTGGTAGAAAGAGTGTTGGTCCATTCCTCCCTAGCTTTCTACAACCGGCTGGTCTTGGTACCAAAACCCAACAACAAGTGGCGCCCCATCTTGGACCTAAGTCAGCTAAATCTGTACCTGTCGTCCGGTACATTCAAAATGGAAACTCCGGAAACGATAAGACTATAACTCAGCAAGGGGAATGGGTAACATCGCGGGATGCATATTTCCACATTCCTATAAATCACAGCTCACGAAGTACCTAAGGTTCTTCTTGAACAAACAAACGTACCAATTCTCTGCCCTCCCTTTTGGCCTGGCCACAGCTCCGTTGGAGTTCACCAAAGTGGTAAAGGAAGTGAAACTCGTGGCACAGACAAGGGGTATCCGAATCCACCAGTACCTTTGCCGCGAGTTAGGGTGGGTAGTAAACTTGAAGAAATTGGAACTGACTCCTCAACAGGTTTTCAATTTCATCAGTTACCGGTTCGACCTATTGACCGGCCTGGTCTTACCCACTCAGGAAAGGTGGTTCACCCTGCAACAAAAGCTAAATTTCATAAAGGACCGGAACTGTTGCAGAGTCTGACAATTCATGTCTCTGATAGGACTCCTTACAGCAACAGAGAAACAAGTATGGTCAGGTCACCTTCACATGAGGCCCATTCAATGGCATCTGAAACGTCACTGGCATGTTCCCGAGAGCCTGGAAAAGGTCATTCCGTTGCCCCACTCTCTCCATCCAGACCTAGATTGGTGGTTACAGGAGAGCAATGTTCTGTGGGGCCAACTGTTGCATCCCCTTCAACACGCCCTACAAATGTTTACAGATGCCTCAAACGAAGGCTGGGGCACTCACTTAGGGGACTCCACTGCAAGAGGTGTTCGGTCAGACACAGAAAGTCGCCTCCATATCAACCTATTGGAGTTAAAAGCAGTTTTTCTGGCCCTCAAGAGTTTCGAGCATCTTTGCAGGGATCAGATTGTTCTGATAGCAACGGACAACACAACTGTGGTTTCCTACATCAACAAGGAGGGCGGTATGAGATCAGGCTCTCTTTGTGCCCTCCCCTGGAGACTTCTGTCCTGGTGTCACCCCAGAGGAATAGTTCTGAGGGCTCGACACATTCCAGGCCGCTTGAATGTAATAGCAGACAAGCTGTCCAGACACAACCAGGTAATCCAGACAGAGTGGTCCCTCTCTCAGCAGGTGTTCGATCTCTTGTGCTCGAGATGCGCCCGGCCACACGTAGACCTGTTTGCAACCCGGTTCAATCACAAACTCCCCAAGTTTGTATCACCGGTACCGGATTCAACAGCCTGGGCAGTCGACGCCATGAGTCTGCCACGGGAGAACCTGGATTCTTATGCCTTCCCTCCAGTCTCCCTACTCAGCCAGGTGATCTCAAAAGTGATGGATCAAGGTTGACGCAGAATGATTCTAATTGCTCCAGGGTGACCCAACATGCCTTGGTTCTGGGACCTGGTCAGTCTTTCGGTTCAGATTCACTTCAGGCTTCCACTGCAAAGGGATCTGGTGACACAACCCTTGAATGGGCTTCTTCACAGGAACCTCAGCAATCTGAATCTGCATGCTTGGCTTCTAGAGCCTCTGCCATTCAGGAACAAGGGTTCTCTATGACGAAGTGGCAGCAAGAATTGAGGCTGCTCAGAGACTCTCAACCAGAGCCGTGTACAAATCAAAGTGGGCCATTTTTGTCAAATGGTGTGAATCAAACAAGGTGGACTTCAGGTCGCCCTCTGTGAACCAGATTGCAGATTTTCTCTTGCATCTTTTCAAAGAGAGAAACTGCAACCCAGCACCATTGAAGGCTATAGAACAGCCATTGCGGACATGGTGGGCAATTATAAACTAAACATTAGCAAGGATGAAAATTTAACTCGTTTGCTAGACAGTTCTCATAGAGATAAGCCCAAAGACAGGCGGGGAGTGCCCACCTGGAAACTTTCACTGGTACTCCACCATTTGACTAAGGCTCTATTTGAACCCATGCGAAAGGCTTCTCTTAAACATTTGACCTTTAAGACAGTCTTTCTCTTAGCTTTGGGTTCAGGCAAAGATGCAGTGAAATTCATGCCTGGCTATACAAGAACATCAGGCACCAGGAAAACTGGAATCAGGTCTCACTTTACCCTTCGCCCAGTTTCCTATCTAAAAATCAGCTGGCCAGGGAGGGACCGGCCTGTGTGGCTCCAGTAGTCATAACAGCCTTGGCCCCTTCTTTGGATAAGTCCCTTACGGAAGACAAGTCTCTCTGTCCGGTAAGGGCCTTACGTTATTATTTGGACAGAACCAAGGATCTTCATAAAGGTAAAGGCCTGGTTTTCGTGTCTTTCCGGAAGAGTTTTCAGAAGGATATAGTTCCTGCCACCATCTCTTCCTGGATCAAGCAAACAGTTCTGCTATGCTACCAGCTCTCAGATGAAGAAGCCCAGAACTTATATCAAGTTAGAGCTCATGATGTCAGGGCCTTTGCAGCTTCAAAAGCCTTTCAGGGAGAGGTTTCCTTGGACCAGATCCTCTCAGCCTGTCATTGGAAATCCCACAATACGTTTCTATCTTCTATACAGTTCTATCTGAAAGACTTAGCTTGGGCAGATTCTGAACTGTACCATTTAGGTCCTGTAGTGGCTGCTCAGCAGATCCACAAGGATAAATAAGAGCACCGGGCGAATGAACAGGCCAGAGCCCAACTCAGGACATTTCTTTCTAACATTTGGCGAGACCGGCAGGGCACCGGACAAATGCATCTGTCCACTAGGTAAAGTATTAACTTATAAAAATTTAATTTACTATTAAATTTTCCATTTCATTTTTCTTAATTTTTTACTGCATACATGTGAAACCTATGTACCATTTAAGTTCAGGAGTCTGATTTCTGACACTGTTTTTTTTATCATTCACATAATTTATTGTCATATTGTCACATCATACTGGAAATCGGCTGCAAATGGGCAGTATTAGACTTAAGTGACAAAGACAAGCCGGTTTCATGGTAGGACAAGATGAGAAATGAATAGGACAAGGCAGGAACTGATAACCTTTACAAGCGAAGTGTTAAAATTTTAACACTTTATCACTAATTTTCTTGGGTCTCTATTTTTCTCAAAGTTGGGAGCCTATCTCAATAGCAAATTAAGTCACAGCTACTTTCTGACTTTTAGTACCTTCCGTATTGAGTAAAATTACTTGTAACTTGAAAACTTTTGCATTTAGGGTATTTTATTGAAATATGATTTCATGGACAATTGCTAATCCAGTTGTCACAGACCGGTTGCCAAACGACAGAAGAAGTGGTCTTGTATAAAATACATGCAAGCTGGTCAATAACTGTGCATTTGCCAGGTGGCGCATTGTACTTGCTTCCTGTTTAGACAAACATGACGTCATAGCATTTTTACCCCACAGCCCTTAATGGCTATTGGGGTATTGTTTTCACCCATGGTGTCCGGATGGGCGGGTGGGCGGGCGGGCGGGCGGCGGGAAATAGTTTGTCCGGGCTGTATCTCAGAAACCGTAAGGTGTAGGAAGTTGATACTTGGTAGGGACATTGGTTAGGGGGTGTAGCTGTGCAACGTCATCGTCTGACCTTGATTTGACCTTTGACCTTGCCATAGTGACTTTGAGTTTGAAAATCTTGTCTGGGCTATATCTCGGAAACTGTAAGGTGTAGGAAGTTGATACTTGGTAGGGACATTGGTTAGGGGGTGTAGTTGTGCAACGTCATAGTCTGACCTTGATTTGACCTTTGACCTTGTCGTATTGACCTTGACCTATAAAATCTTGTCTGGGCTATATCTCAGAAACCGTAAGGTGTAGGAAGTTGATACTTGGTAGGGATATTGCTTAGGGGGTGTAGGTGTGCAGTGTCATGGTCTGACCTTGATTTGACCTTTGACCTTGCCGTAGTGACCTTGACCTATAAAATGTTGTCTGGGCTATATCTCAGAAACCGTAAGGTGTAGGAAGTTGATACTTGGTAGGGATATTGATTAGGGGGTGTAGGTGTGCAACGTCATGGTCTGACCTTGATTTGACCTTTAACCTTGCTGTAGTGACCTTGACCTATAAAATATTGTCCGGGCTTTATCTCGGAAACTGTTAGGTGCAGGAAGTTGATATTTGGTAGAGACATTGGCTAGGGGGTGTAGGTGTGCAGCATCATGGTGTGGCCTTGATTTGACCTTTGACCTTGCCATAGTGACCTTGACCTATAAAATCGTCAGGGCTGTATCTCGGAAACCGTGTAAAGGTGTAGGAAGTTGATACTTGGTAGGGACATTGGTTATTGGCTATAGGTGTGTATTATCATGGTGTGACCTTAATTTGACCTTTTACCTTGCCGTAGTGACCTTGACCTTTAAAATCTTGTTGCACCTTTGGGTCTGTCTTTTGATGCAGATTAAGCAAAAGTCATATTAGAATTTATTAAGAATTTTACTTTCATAACTTCCCATTGTAAGAGATAGAATTTCATCAAGTGAGCCGCAGATTTTACTCCAACACCACACATAAGCATTCATTAAATGTATTACCACTTCTGTATGCATGGTAATATTCAAACCATCTAAACCATAATTCGGAAATGCAGATGTATATAAAGAGTGTTGAATTTTAGTTTACTGATTAATGCTGTCATCTTGTCATTGAATTATCTTGTTTTAATACTTCATCTTTATATGCATTATCTTTCTTTTAAACATTATTTCTCCATTTAAACATTGTTTGGACCTTTATATAACTGACAGTGCTCTGAAAGTATCCTGAAGTTTGTACTGGTACAGTACTTCTATATCTCATGGTGTTGAAAATATTTCCCAAGGCTGTGGGGTACGGGCATCTCTGATGCTATTTTACTTAATTGTGCTATACCAATTGACAGCTATGCTTCAATTAATAAATCTTACAGTTTCTTAATTTTTTATTAATGCTGTCACCTTGCTGTTGAACTATCTTGTTTAATACTTTAGTTTTTTTTACATTTTCTTTCTCGTAGATGTTATTTTCTCTATTTAAACATTATTTGGATCTTAAAATAACTGACACTGTGCTCTGAAAGTCTCCTGATCTTTTTCTGTTTCACTTCTTCTATATCTCGTGATGTTAAAAAACTGTTTCCCTGGGCTGTGGGGTACGGGCGTCTCTTGATGTTATTTTTTTCATTTGGCATGAACTGTGGCAGAGGGACTTGTACAAGTTAAAAGAAATTTTGTGGATTACTGCAAGTGTTGAAGTTTATTTTATTTGTATGGATTATTATTAGTGTTAGGATACTTAATGGCTTTACCAGGACAAAAAGATGGAGACTTTGGCCATCTTATGGCAACCTTTGACTCCCCCAGTTTTTTTGTGTGTTGCCATGAGAAAGGTAAGGGTAGTGATCTATATATCAGTAAACAAGAGTGTGCCTTCTGTAATGTTTTGACTAGCGAGCAAATGTCATGGTTGTCCATCCCCAGTTACAAAATGAAGAAGGAAAAATGCGAATTGAAGGACAAACCTGTCATGTCTGACACTTTCGTTGACACTAGTTCCTCTCTCACAAACCCGGCCCAGGTTTTGGTTGTGGGAGTTATGAATGGCCAGAATTCAGTATCTTTGTAGAGGAAGGCGAGGTGTCCGGCCATGACAAGGACCTTACTGCTACAGATCAGACCCTCTCAACAAATGTACCGCGAGACAATGAGAGGGATCTGGTCTTTATGGGTTGGTCACACATCCCTGATTTGGATACTGCTGCTGCAAACTTGAATGATAACCTCTTTTGCCGGTCCTAAGCTTTAACCAGCCGAAAAAGTTTCGATCTGTGTGCCTACTGATGAATGGCTTTGTAAAAAGCTCAGTAAACTTAATGTAACACTTGTGGAGGGCTACCCTTCTCACAACTCTGAGGCTGGTGGCCTTTTCAAAGACCAATTCATCACACCAGCCAAGTCACAAAGCCGGTGGTGTGGATTACACACTGACCAGGAAAGACTTCCCAAATTGCCACTGTCTCTGCTTGGAGTACTGACACCTCCAAACTTAACAGCATCTACATAAAAATACACAGAGCCTCAAAGTCCACCAGCATCTCGACAGATCTCTCAGGAGAGCCTCGGATGATAAGAGAAATCTGCATGCGAATCCAATGTGATTTGCAACCAGGCCGCTGGATTCACCCATTGCCTTTATAAGTGCCAGGATATCATGTAGAAGCACCTTAAGACAATATAGGCAAAACTAAGTAAGGGGAAGTCCACAGGAAGAGTTTCAGCTGCAACCTCCATATCTTTCCTCTCTAATTAGGCGGAGTGATCTCACACGGGGCTATCGCCTATCAATTTCCTCATCTAAACCAAATAAACGCTCGGGCTGCGCAGCTTCATAGTAGGGGCTCCCACGGAGTGGAACAAGCTTCCTCAAGCCATTAGAACCATAGAAAGCATTTCTGGTTTCAGAATACAGTTGAAAACATATCTTTTCAGATTAGCTTATCCTCCACCATAGCCTATCTCCCCTATCTGACGCTAATATGGTAACGGACCTTGTTTTGGAACTGGACTATCCCTTTTTGCACATCAGCGCCTTAGAGGATGTTTACATCAATTCGGCGCTTTATAAGTGTTTCTTACTTACTTACTTGTGAGCTGGCCCAAGGGTCATAAGAGTCCTCAAAAAAGGCTGTACTCTCCCCTTTAGGACCTGGCCAAATCTGACAAGGTCACTGACCATTGTAAGCTGCTATGTTAATCCTCTCAGGAACCTCTACCTGACAGAGGCATTACATACACTTATGACCAAAAATGCAGTAGAACTGGCCAGAAATCAGAAATCCCTGGGGTTTTTCAACTGACTATTTTTGGTCCCAAAACCAAACAAACTAGTGAACCCCCATCTTAGACCTCAGTAATCTAAACCAATTCCTCAAGGCGGAGAAATTCAAAATTAACACTGGAAACAATAAAGACCTCCCTCTAGACTGGGGAGTGGGTAACATCCATATACTTCAAGGACGCTTACTTTTATAGACCCATTCACAACCTGTCCAGAAAGTAGCTGCATTTTCACATCCAGGTTCAACCCTACCAATTTAAAGCACTGCCATTTGGTCTGTCCACAGCACCCATGGAGTTTACAGTAGTGGCAAAAGAGGTCAAACTGATGGCCTTAAGTGTATAAGAATCCACCAGTACCTAGACAACTTGTTGGTCAGAGGGAGATCCGACCAAATCTGTCTCCAGCATACACAAACTCTGGTAGCTCTTTGTCAGGAGTTAGGTTGGTTGGCCAACAGGGAGAAATCAGAACTGGACCCCAAACAAGTCTTCGACTTTGTAAGTTACCAGTTCGACCTGAAAGAGGACAAGATCAGACCCACTCCGGAGCATGGCAGACCTTAACTGCAAAAATACAAGATCTGATGGCCGGACCAACCTGTCCGGTCTGGCAGCTGATGCCCCTAGGGCTATTGACAGCTACAGAAAAGCAAGTCCACCTAGATCAACTCCATATGAGGCCCATTCAGTGGCACTTGAAAAACAATTGGCGGGTACTAGAATCACTAGAAAAGGTGATCCCTATCCCCAGTAAATAGTTTAGACAACGAAAAAGATGCTTTGATGTCACGTTTGTCTATACAGCAAGGAAGTACGATGCACCACCTGGCGATTGCACAGTTATGGACCGGCTTGCTTCTATTTATACAGAACAAGTTTTTCTGTCGTCTGGCGACCAGTCTGCACAAACCAGATTAGCAATTGTCCACTGGGTTGGATGTTATACTTAACTAAATTTACAAATTCGCTTACGTTTGGATCAGTTATAACATAGAAAACTACAGACCTGTAGCTCATTGCGTAACTGACCCAAAGCCACTTTCATGTTCTCACTGTTGAGTAAATCAGTTGAAAACTATTGCATTTAGGGTATTCTGTTAAATATGTTGTTCACCTACTTTTGGATCAGCTATAACATAGTAAAATTACAGGCCTGTAGCTCATTGCATAGCTGTGCAATAGCTATTTTGAGAATCCCACTGTTGAGTAAGTCACTTGTAACTTGAAAAGTATTGCATTTAGGGTATTTTGTTAAAATATGTTGTTCAGCTACTTTTCCATAGCTACAATATGGTGTGTAACTTTGGAGTCTATCCCAATAACTAAGTGAGTGAAAGCTACTTTCTTACTTTTCAGTACCGTCCATAATGAAATCACTTATAACTTGAAAACTGTTGCACATAGAGCATTTTGTTGAAATACATTGCTCAGCAACTTTTTCCATAGCAAAAACATGGACAATAGTTTGGAAGTCCATCTCCATAGCTAAGTGAGAAATAACTGTTTTCATACTTTTCAGCAGTTACCCAATGAGTAATGACTTGTATCTTCAAATGTATTGCAGCTATGCAATTTCTTTCGAAGGTGTTGTTTATCTACTTTTTGATGAACTATAACATATTGAAGTTTTAAACTTGTGGCTCAATATATAAGTTAGGTACACAATTTTTTTCAAAGATGTTGTTCATTTCCTTTTTATGTGACCTGTAACATGTTAAAGTTTCAGACTGGTTGTTCAAAGCATGAACTCCTGAATACCATTTACAGCACACAACTTTTGTGTCCTTTTTACCCCACAGCCCTTAAAGGCTGTCGGGCTATTGTTTTCACCCATGGTGTCTGGATGGGTAGGCAGACATTCGGGCATTTGGGCGGCGGGAAAAAGTTTGTCCATGCTGTATCTCAGAAACTGTAAGTTGATACTTGGTAGGGACATTGGTTAGGGGGTATAGGTGTGCAACGTCATGGTGTGACCTTGATTTGTCCTTTGACCTTGCCCCAGTGACCTTGAGTTTGAAAATCTTGTCCAGGTTATATCTCGGAAACCATAAGGTGTAAGAAATTGATACTTGGTTGGGACATTGGTTAGGGGTTGTAGGTGTGCAATGTCATGGTGTGACCTTGATTTGACCTTTGACTTTGCCATAGTGACCTTGACCTTTAAAATCTTGTTTGGTCTATATCTTGGTAACTGTAAGGTGTAGGAAGTTGATACCTGGTTGGGACATTGGTTAGGGGGTGTAGGTGTACATCGTCATAGTGTGACTTTGATTTGACCTTTGACCTTGCTGTAGTGACCTTGAGGTATAAAATCTTGTCTTGGCTATATCTCAGAAACCGTAAGGTTTAAGAAGTTGATACTTGGTAGGAACATTGGTTAGGGGATGTAGGTGTGCAGCGTCATGATGTGACCTTGATTTGACCTTTGACCTTGCTGTAGTAACCTTGACCTATAAAATATTTTCCGGGCTATATCTCAGAAACCGTAAGCTTTAAGGAGTTGATACGTGGTAGGGACATGGGTAGGGGGTGTAGGTGTGCAACATCATGTTGTGACCTTGATTTGACCTTTGACCTTGACATAGTTACCACTAGTTTTAAAATCTTGTCTGGGCTATTTCTTGGATTCCATAAGGTGTAGAAGGTTGACACTTGGTAGTGACATTGGTTAGGGGGTGTAGGTGTGCATCATGGTGGGACCTTTAACTTTGGCTCTGCCAAAGCATATTCACCTACCATATTTGAGGCATCTTTCTCTTTTGACAAAGATATATGGATTGCTGTAGCTGATTATTATGAACTTTTACATAATTGTGCTATTTACATTGACAGCTATTCTCCAATTAATAAATTTTACAGCATCATAATTTTTAGTTTACTGATTAATGCTGTTATCTTGGTATTGGTTCTTATTGTTTTAATACTTTATCTTTACGTATATTTTCTTTCTCTTAGAGGTTATTTTCTCTACGTAAACATTATTTGGAGCTTTATATAATTGACACTGCTCTGAAAGTATCCGGATCTTTTTACTGTTTCACTACTTCTATATCTCATGGTGTTGAAAACTATTTCCCCAGGCTGTGGGGTACGGGCATCTCTAATGCTATTTTCTACTTTTACTTGTCCTCTGAAGCTCAAAACGCAAAATCACCTGACACAGAGCCTTTTCACAGGTGCTGATTGCTTTTTTGAAAAGTTGTTACTACCTCGGAAAATGCTTTAGTATTATTCATGTTAGTAATTTTTTGTGGCAAACAGTTGAAGGTGTTCGTTTGAAATGTCACCTGATAGAGTCACCAGAGGGCATTCTGACGTTAATGGGAAGATATTTCTTTGTACGTTAACATGATTGCTGAAACTTGTTTAACTGTGATTGTATCTTATAGGTTCAGGAAGCTGGATTGTTTACACCCAACAATGCTAATATAGCAAGTGAAGGAAAATACTTAACAAGGGAATTCAGTACAACTGTAAAGGAAGCCGACACTCAAAAAATGTAAGTCATATAATTAACTTATATTTATATTGGTACGCTTGACATATTGTTTAGGCTTTGCGGAAATAAATTTCATATCATCTCCTCCTCCTAAACTAAAATATCTACAGAGATTCAGATGGTTCAGTCTGATAGCTTATGATCTAGCCTCTACAAATTGTAGCATCCTGAGATGTCTGATTGTCTCTTTGCTGCACTGCTTCAAGTTAAGGTAACACTCAATTTTACTTCAACAGTATTTGATCACATTCAATCTGCATGAGGTATTTTAATGTTTGTGTGTAAGGGTACTTACTTACATTTAACCCTTTCGCTACCATATATGTCGACCAGCAGTCGACATCAATGTGTATTATAAGAAGCCATGTCTGTTGACCATGGGTCGACGGCAATAATATTGATTTCTTCTTTTCCTTAAGTATGCTGCTATACGTTTTCCTTGGTGTATCAGTATTAAAATGATTTTTAAAGTAATTTATATGTAAGTTGTGCTGTATCTGAAAAAATTTCACCATTTTTACCTATTTTAACTGGTTTTGTAGATATTGCCGTATTTATCGCATATAGCTGCATATTGTTTACTCGTGGTTATATTTATTTGGGGAATTCCCTGGAGTTTCTTCATCGGCAGCTCATGTCACTCATAGGCTTGTTTACAGCTACAGAGAAGACATTCATGCTAGGCTGGCTCTATATGAGACTCATCCAGTGGCACCTGAAAAATCATTGAAGGACCCTGGAGTCACTAGAAAAGGGGATCCTGATCCTAAGGTCTCTGCATCCACACTTAAAATGGTGGCTGGAACAGGCAAATGTCCTGCAAGGGTAGCTACTACAACCACTCAGCCATGCTCTCCAGATCTTTACAGAGCATCAAAAAAGCTGGGATGCTCACTTAGGAGATTTCACGGCAAAAGGGGACTGGTCCCTGCCAGAAAGAAATTTTCATGTAACCTACCTGGACCTCAAGAGAGTCTTTTCTGGCTGTAAAAGAGTTCAAGGAACCCTGTTCAAAAAAGATGGTCCTTGTAGCAACAGGTAACACCACAGTTGCTGCCTACATAAGCAAGGAAGGATGCATGACGTCGTGCCCTCTGTGTGGCCTGCTATGGAGAATCCTGACCTGGTGCTCCAGGAAACAGGTAACTCTCAAAGCCTGACACATTCCAGACTGGATGAATGTGGTGGCAGACAAGCTATCCAGGCTGGGACAGATAATTCAGATAGAATTGTCTCTCCTTCCAGAGGTTTTTCATTTGATATGTACTAGGTGGCACTAACCACAAAAATACCTTTTTGCAACGAGGTTCAACAAGGTGCCCCTGTTTGTGTCACCGTTCCCAGACTCCCTAGCCTGGGCAATAGATGCACTCAGTCTACCTGGGGAGGACCTGGACCCATATGCATTCCCACCAGTAGTCATTCTGGGAAGAGTAGTGGGAAAACTGAGGGACTACCCGTGCAAAAGAATCATTCTCATTGCACCAGGGTGGCCAAACATGCCCTTGTTCTGTGATCTAGTAGCTATGTCCAGCCAGATCTCTCTGGGCTTGCCCAACCTCCTCAATCTGCTAACTCAGCCATTCAAACACACTCCACACAGCAATCTGCTGAATTTAATTCTCTATGCCAGGCTCCCATAGCCTCAGCAATCAAGGAACAAGGGTTCTGTGAGGTAGCGGCAGCAAAAAATTGAGGCTCCTCAAAGAGTCTCAACCAGATCAGTATATGGAGTAAAGAAGACCATTATGGGCGGGATATGTGTAACCAACCCACCTATTAGATTGAGCTGTTCCACATCCATCTGTCTCTCTGTCAACATTTTGGTTTCCGGACTCTAACTCAAACATGCTTCCTCCAATTGATTCGAAACTTAACAGAGAGGTAGGGCATTACCTAAGCTAGGATTTTTTTAAAGATGGTGCCGTTTAGAATAACAATATGGCTGCCACAGTCACCATCTTGAAATTCTGTTTACGGACTTTAACTCGAAGATCAGCCGATCAATTTGAAACTTAACAGGTTGATAGGACACCACCAGGGCTGGGTTGCTTTTGAAATTGGAATTGGTCCATTTGCCTGTTTTGGGCTTGTGCTCATCTGAAATATATTGGTTTCCAGACTATAACTCGGAAGACGCTTCCACCGATTGATTTGAAACCAGGGTTGTAGGACACCCCACCTGGGCTAGGTTGTTTTGAAAACCATCCGTCTATCTGCCAGTATCTGGTTGTGCGCACTTCTGTCTGTCTTGTCATATGCGCGTCTATCAACATTTTCATTTCCGGACTCTAACTCGAAGACACTTCCACTGATCAATTTGAAACTTAACACATTAAACAGGGGTACCACCTATCAATTCAATAGCTGACTTCCTCCTGCACATGTTCCAGGACAGAAAGTTATAGCCACGTACTAGTAATGGCTACAGATGATCCATAGCAGACAGACTGGGAAATTTGCACATTAATGTCAGCAAAGACAAACATCTCACTCATCTCCCGGGTAGTTTCCATAGAGATCCAAAGGTCATAGAGGCATCCCCTCTTGGAACCTTTCCCTGGTCCTACACCAGCTTACAAAGGTTCCTTTTGAACCCCTTAAAGAGGCTTCCTTGAGGCACCTGACCTTCAAGACTATCTTCTTTTTAACTCTGGGTTCAGGCAAACGCAGGAATGGGATCCATGCTTGGGTACAAAAAGACATCAGACACCAGATAGACTGGTCAAAGGTGTCTCTCTACACCTCACCCAGCTATCCCTCAAAGAACTAGCTGGCACATAGTGGCCCAAGTAGTTATCCCGGTCGTGGCCCCAACTCTGGACAAGTCACTCAAGACTTATAGGTCACTTTGCCCCGTTAGAGCCCTGCACTACTATCTGGAGAGAACCTCAGACAAAACAAAGAAGTGATCTCTGTCTCCTTCAAGAAAGGCTTTGACAAAGATATTTCTCCTGCCAATATCTCATCATGCATCAAGCAAAGTCAGGTGTTCACAGTAAGGCTGCGATATGTTACCCGGTTACCCGAAAACAATTCGAAGTCTGTGAGAAACCGAGTACAAAGTGGCGAAGCGGGTAACCGAAAAAATGTTAAATATACTGTAAAACAATGAAAACCTTGGGTAAACGTCAATATTCTGTCAGATTTCTCTAACTACTTATAGTTTTTCACGTAATTTTCCTTATTTATACAGATATTTAACATTATTTTTCGTAACATTTTGTTTACATCATCCGCCATGTTTTCTTCTCTGCCACTTCCACTGGGTGACAACTAAACACGGTTACCCGAATTCGGATCGGTTCTTGCGAGACGAATATCCGGTGTCGTTTTTCTAACGAAGTCACAGCCTTAGTTCACAGTCGGGTATTAACTTATAAAAATTTAATTTACTTATTAAATTTGCAATTTACTGTGTTAATTAATCTTACCTAGCAGACTAATGTATATATCTGGTTCAATACTGGCCCTTGCAGATGTTAGAAACAGACATCTTTTGTCTTACTCTGAGCAGATGGTATTGTCTCATACACTCGCCAGATGGCTTATACCTCCACCATTTTTTATCTTAAATGCTACTACTGATACAGTGCAGAAGTTTGTATTGTCCTTTTTTCATTTGATTTGGTCCAATTCACTGTTATACTCATTATGGGTATTATCGCCCATCTAACTGAGTATTATCGCTCTTCATTTTCATTTGAATATTTGTTTACATCAAATAATTAGTGTTATCAGCCATTCAGTTGGGTGATATCATTCTTTTTGTTGAATTTATATATCCTACTCCTGATTCTACTGTTGGTTGTTTGGTGGGGTTTGTTACTCAGCTTAAGGTGAGGCTGTAGTTTGTGGTGTCAGGGTGCCTGTGAGTCACTCACAAGACTGTGATTGGGTGAGATGTAGGGTAGTGGGTGGACGATTAGACCAATGTTCGATCAATCGTCAGTGTCATGGTACAATTGCGTTCGGTCACTGACAACTTCTAGAAATCGATTAAATATTACCCTTCTTTATATGTCTCAATATCCATGTATTTTTTCATATTTTAAGCAGTTTTCTAAACTTTCCTTTAATATATCAATAGATTTCTCACGAATTTTGTGTTTGTTTATAACTACCGCCATATTTACCGGAAGTGGGTGCTTTTGGTAGCTTCTAAATGTCGGAACACCGTTATTCTTACTGTATTAACAAATACTTCATCCCGGAAAGTGTTTCATGATTATATTGCCTTACAGTGGAGTAAAAATGCTGATTATGGGTCGATCATCGGTCGGAAAAATGGACGAATAATCGACCACGAAAATTGAGGCGATTCCACTCACTAATGTAGGGACATATTTCTGCTGCCCCCCACTGTTGAGTTTAGATTAGGGCTTCTTACTTTTGAATAATCCCACCAGTCATGTTCATCCTTCGAGTACTACTCTTCATGGCACTGTGTACAGTTGCACATGCTCATAGGTATGCGTGGTTCCACACTATGGTATCTTTTACATCAAATACTCCCTTGTCTAAAGTTAGAAAAAAAATTTATAGCTGTTTATGTCACAAATTTCCAACCTCAGTAAATGGAAAAGGGCTTATGTTACTTTTACTAGGTGGCAATGTGTCCCTTAACCCTGGTCCTCTCATGCTGGGTGTACTGAATTCCATATCCATAAGGAACAAGGGTCCACTCCTTGCCAATATTGTAACATCACATGACCGTGGCTTTCTTGACCGTGGGTTTCTTTGTCTCACTGAAACCCATGTCTGTCTATCCTATACGGATAGCTTTCGATAGTCTATTACTCATCCTGATTTCATATATCTTTATAGGCCTTGTTCCTCAGGTATTGGTGGGGTTGTGTGTCTTTTTATTAGATCCCCCGACACACAAATTAAAATTGAATCTCCTTTTTCTCTTGGTCATTTAAGAACATGTTGGTGTCAGTTGAGCTTCAAGGCCGCTCACTGTTGCTTGCCTCCATCTACCACCCTCCAGGATCATGTACCTGCAACTTTCAAAAAGAATTCATGTGTTTTATTGGTTTCCTGTCATCCATTAACTCTTTGCATTATATCTGCGGCAACTTCATCATTCATGTTGGTGACGATTATAAATTTATGACTTTCTTGACTCTTGAGATCTTAAATAATCAGTTACCCATCTGCACAGTTACATACAGGACCTCATTCCATCCCATAGTGATCAGGATACTATTGTTTATGTCAAAATCTGTGATTTTATATCTAATCATATGTTAGTCAAATGTTCAATTGCCTTTCCTCATCAAGTGGCTCATTGTCTGATTCCTATTGACATGCAAAATCCCTTAGGTGATAATTTGAAAGAACTGGCAGATGGCCAGAAATCCACTGTACAGAAGTCGGCTTCATCGCCAAATTGCTCGGTGCAACACACTTGATAACAAGGATAAGTCAGACTGTTATAGTAAACTGATCTCAGACAATAGTCAAGACTCTTAATGAGTTTCCGAGGTGATACTTCCATCCCATGAGTTAGACAAGTCATTGGCTGACCAGTTTGCCTCCTTCTTTTTGAATAGAATTAACAAAATTATAGATACTTTTGTCCCCTCTGGCACTGAAAATGATGTACATCCTCCTTTTTATCCTCTAAAAATGGCTGCCTATATTCCAGTTTCTGAAGATGCTGTTGATATATTAATTGGATACTCACCTACAAAATCCTACCTATAGGATCCATGACTAACATATTCCCATCAAGTCATGTAGTGATGCACTACGTCCATCAATTATAAAGTTGGTCAATTGCTCACTCATCGAGGAATGTGTCCCTGATAGTTTCAAAATTGCTGTGGTTACTCCTCTTATCAAAAAGGCTACCTAAAGAACTATCACCTGTATCTGGTCTTAGTTTCACATCAAAACGGGTTCAATTTGTGGTTGCTAAGCAACTATGAGAACATATTCATGTCCATAATTCACGCAAGTCTGCATATAAACAGGTTATTCGACTAAGACAGCTCTTCTCCATAAAAAATCAAGTTCACTTATCCTTGTCAAGAGGTGAACTTACTGCCTTGATATTGCTTGACCTCTCATCTGCTTTTGACCCCATTGATCATTCCATTCTATGCAGTTGTCTTCAGACTTGGTTTGGAGTTGGGGGTTCTGTTCTTAAGTAGTGTACTTCCTACTATCTGAGTATTATCGGTCAATAAAAATTGGTTCTACTTTATCTGATCTTTGTAAACTCCTATTTGGTGTTCCTCAAGGTTCTGTCTTGGGTCCTTTGTTATGTTGTCACTCTGCGGCATGTACGTACATGTCCGCGTCCGAGTGAGCGACTTCTCCAAAACTACAAGGCTCAGAGACATTTCTTAAAAAGATACCTTATCTATCAAGGATGAAAAATCGTTCAAGGCATGCAGATCTGTTTGTTCGTCTGTTTGCTAGAGCCATTACAAGTGAGGTACCCCCCACCCTAAGTTAAAAATTTCAACACTTTATCACAATTTTCTCATTCACTATTGCAGGGATTTCTCTCATATCTTGCACATATGTACTAGGCCTCAAGTAGATTCCCTTGTATGAGTATCAGCCCTGGATCTTTCTTATTTTTTTTTATGAATTTTTAAATAATTTTTAATACATTAAAATTCCTGAAATCATGCACTAAATCAATTACAACTTGAAAAGTATTGCATTTAGAGCATTTTATTAAAATATGTTATTCAGCTACTTTTTCCATAGCTATAACATGGTGAGTAACTTGGGAGTCTATCCCAATAGCTAAGCGAGTAATAGCTACTTTTTGACTTTTCAGTAACTTCCATAGTGAGTAAAATCACTTGTAACTTGAAAACTATTGCATTTAGAGAATTTCGTATAAATATGTTACTCAGCTACTTCTGGGTCAGCTATAACATAGTAAAATTTCAGACCTGTAGTTTATTGTATAGCTGAGTAATAGCTATTTTGAGGTTATCACTGTTGAGTTCTTTAAATTTGTTATTCACCTACTTTGGGATCAGCTATAACATTGTAAATTTGCAGACCTGTAGCTTATATCATAGCTGAGCAATAGCTATTTTGAGGGTATCACCATGGAGCATTTTGTTTTCCTTATAACTCTGTAACCTTAAGGCGGATTCTTTTCAAATTTGGCAGGTTTAGGCAGTAGCCTTGGGGAATTTTTTTGAATATGCTGCAGTGACATTTCAACCAATCAGAGAGGTCACATGACCAAAAATGTCTTTTTTCGATGGGGAAGCTTGTCCGGATGATAACTTGAAAGGAATTTTATCAATTCACCTGAAACTTGGCAAATACATTCATTCTATTAAAATCTGGAAATCATTAGATTTTGGCATTGATTGGTCAAGAAATGGCCGAGTAATTAATGATTAATTAATCATTACGAATTTTCCAAATAAGGAAAACACAAAAATGCTTATATCTCGAAAACCGTGCTAGATAGAGCGATTTCGACGAAATTTTTGATCCGCAGGGTATCTCTGCGGAGTAGTTTTCTCAATTTTCAAAAAATTTTTGTCTCGCCAAAAATGGCGGCCATTTTGAATTTTCGAAATTTTCGCAAAAATTGCAAAACATAAAAATGCTTATATCTCGAAAACCCTGCAAGATAGAGCGATTTCGACGAAATTTTTGACCCACAGGGTATATGTGCAGAGTAGCCATGCCAATTTTCAAAAAAATTTTGTCTCGCCAAAAATGGCGGCCATTTTGAATTTTCGAATTTTTCGCAAAAATTGCAAAACATAAAAATGCTTATATCTCGAAAACCCTGCTAGATAGAGCGATTTCGACGAAATTTTTGACCTGCAGGGTATCTCTGCAGAGTAGCCATGCCAATTTTCAGACAAAAAATTTCTCGCAAAAAATGGCGGCCATTTTGAATTTTCGAATTTTTCGCAAAATTGCAAAACACAAAAATGCTTACATCTCGAAAACCGTGCTAGATAGAGCGATTTCGACGAAATTTTTGACCCACAGGGTATCTCTGCAGAGTAGCCATGCCAATTTTCAAAAAAAATTTGTCTTGCCAAAAATGGCAGCCATTTTGAATTTTCGAATTTTTGCGCAAAAATTGCAAAACACAAAAATGCTAGTATTTCGAAAACCGTGCTAGATAGAGCGATTTCGACGAAATTTTTGATCCGCAGGGTATCTCTGCGGAGTAGTTTTCCCAATTTTCAAAAAAATTTTATCTCGCCCAAAATGGCGGCCATTTTGAATTTTCGAAATTTTCGCAAAAATTGCAAAACAAAAAAATGCTTATATCTCAAAAACCGTGCTAGATAGAGCAATTTCGACAAAATTTTTGACCCGCAGGATATCTCTGCGGAGTACTTTTCCCAATTTTCAAAAAATTTTTATCTCGCCAAAAATGGCGGCCATTTTGAATTTTCGAAATTTTCGCAAAAATTGCAAAACACAAAAATGCTTATATCTCGAAAACCGTGCTAGTTAGAGCGATTTCTATGAAATTTTTGCCCCGCAGGGTATCTCTGCGGAGTAGTTATCCCAATTTTGAAAAAAAATTTTCTCGCCAAAAATGGCGGCCATTTTGAATTTTCGAATTTTTCGCAAAAATTGCAAAACATAAAAATGCTTATATCTCGAAAACCCTGCAAGATAGAGCGATTTCGACGAAATTTTTGACCCACAGGGTATATATGCAGAGTAGCCATGCCAATTTTCAAAAAAATTTTGTCTCGCCAAAAATGGCGGCCATTTTGAATTTTCGAATTTTTCGCAAAAATTGCAAAACATAAAAATGCTTATATCTCGAAAACCCTGCTAGATAGAGCGATTTCGACGAAATTTTTGACCTGCAGGGTATCTCTGCAGAGTAGCCATGCCAATTTTCAGACAAAAAATTTCTCGCAAAAAATGGCGGCCATTTTGAATTTTCGAATTTTTCGCAAAATTGCAAAACACAAAAATGCTTACATCTCGAAAACCGTGCTAGATAGAGCGATTTCGACGAAATTTTTGACCCACAGGGTATCTCTGCAGAGTAGCCATGCCAATTTTCAAAAAAAATTTGTCTTGCCAAAAATGGCAGCCATTTTGAATTTTCGAATTTTTGCGCAAAAATTGCAAAACACAAAAATGCTAGTATTTCGAAAACCGTGCTACATAGAGCGATTTCGACGAAATTTTTTATCTTGAGGGTATCTCTGCAGAGCAGCTATCCCAAAGAGCTTTCACTTGGTGAAGTTTCAGACCCATAGCTAATTGCTCACCTACTCAAAAAGAGTAAATGCGAATTACCTCTAAAAGTATTGCAGATGGCCAATTTTTCTCAAATAACTCATTCACCTTCTTTTGGAAGAGCTTTCACTTGGTGAAGTTTCAGACCCGTAGCTAATTATTCACCTACTCAAAATGAGTAAATGCTAATTATCTCAAAAACTATTGCGGATACCCAATTTTTATCAAATAACTCATTCGTGTACTTTTGGGAGAGCTTTCACATGGTGAAGTTTCAGACCCGTAGATGATTACTCACCTACTCAAAATGAGTAAATGCGAATTATCTCTTAAAAGTATTGCAGATAGCCAATTTTTCTCAAATAACTCATTCACCTACTTTTGGGAGAGCTTTCACTTGGTGAAGTTTCAGACCCATAGCTAATTACTCGCCTACTCAAAATGAGTAAATGCGAATTATCTCTAAAAGTATTGCAGATAGCCAATTTTTCTCAAATAACTCATTCACCTACTTTTGGGAGAGCTTTCACTTGGTGAAGTTTCAGACCCATAGCTAATTACTCACCTACTCAAAATGAGTAAATGTGAATTATCTCTAAAAGTATTGCAGATAGCCAATTTTTGTCAAATTAATCATTCACCTACTTTTGGGAGAGCTTTCACTTGGTGAAGTTTCAGACCCATAGCTAATTACTCACCTACTCAAAATGAGTAAATGCGAATTATCTCTAAAAGTATTGCAGATAGCCAATTTTTCTCAAATAACTCCTTCACCTACTTTTGGCAGAGCTTTCACATGGTGAAGTTTCAGACCCATAGCTAATTACTCACCTACTCAAAATGAGTAAATGCGAATTATGTCTAAAAGTATTGCAGATAGCCAATTTTTCTCAAATAACTCATTCACCTACTTTTGGGAGAGCTTTCACTTGGTGAAGTTTCAGACCCATAGCTAATTACTCACCTACTCAAAATGAGTAAATGCGAATTATCTGTAAAAGTATTGCAGATAGCCAATTTTTCTCAAATAACTCATTCACCTACTTTTGGGAGAGCTTTCACTCTGTGAAGTTTCAGTCCCATAGCTAATTACTCACCTACTCAAAATGAGTAAATGCGAATTATCTCTAAAAGTATTGCAGATAGCCAATTTTTCTCAAATAACTCATTCACCTACTTTTGGGAGAGCTTTCACTCTGTGAAGTTTCAGACCCATAGCTAATTACTCACCTACTCAAAATGAGTAAATGCGAATTATCTCTAAAAGTATTGCAGATAGCCAATTTTTCTCAAATTAATCATTCACCTACTTTTGGGAGAGCTTTCACTTGGTGAAGTTTCAGACCCATAGCTAATTACTCACCTACTCAAAATGAGTAAATGCGAATTATCTCTAAAAGTATTGCAGATAGCCAATTTTTGTCAAATTAATCATTCACCTACTTTTGGGAGAGCTTTCACTCGGTGAAGTTTCAGACCCATAGCTAATTACTCACCTACTCAAAGTGAGTAAATGTGATTTATCTCTAAAAGTATTGCAGATAGCCAATTTTTCTCAAATAACTCATTCACCTACTTTTGGGAGAGCTTTCACTCTGTGAAGTTTCAGACCCATAGCTAATTACTCACCTACTCAAAATGAGTAAATGCGAATTATCTCTAAAAGTATTGCAGATAGCCAATTTTTCTCAAATAACTCATTCACCTACTTTTGGCAGAGCTTTCACTTGGTGAAGTTTCAGACCCATAGCTAATTACTCACCTACTCAAAATGAGTAAATGCGAATTATCTCTAAAAGTATTGCAGATAGCCAATTTTTCTCAAATAACTCATTCACCTACTTTTGGGAGAGCTTTCACTTGGTGAAGTTTCAGACCCATAGCTAATTACTCACCTACTCAAAATGAGTAAATGCGAATTATCTCTAAAAGTATTGCAGATAGCCAATTTTTCTCAAATAACTCATTCACCTACTTTTGGGAGAGCTTTCACTTGGTGAAGTTTCAGACCCATAGCTAATTACTCACCTACTCAAAATGAGTAAATGCGAATTATCTCTAAAAGTATTGCAGATAGCCAATTTTTCTCAAATAACTCATTCACCTACTTTTGGGAGAGCTTTCACTCTGTGAAGTTTCAGACCCATAGCTATTTATTCACCTACTCAAAATGAGTAAATGCTAATTATCTGTAAAAGTATTGCGGATACCCAATTTTTATCAAATACTCATTCATCTACTTGTGGGAGAGCTTTCACATGGTGAAGTTTCAGACCCATAGCTAATTACTCACCTACTCAAAATGAGTAAATGCGAATTATCTCTAAAAGTATTGCAGATAGCCAATTTTTCTCAAATAACTCATTCACCTACTTTTGGGAGAGCTTTCACTTGGTGAAATTTCAGACCCATAGCTAATTACTCACCTACTCAAAATGAGTAAATGTGATTTATCTCTAAAAGTATTGCAGATAGCCAATTTTTCTCAAATAACTCATTCACCTATTTTTGGGAGAGCTTTCACTTGGTGAAGTTTCAGAGCCATAGCTAATTACTCACCTACTCAAAATGAGTAAATGCGAATTATCTCTTAAAAGTATTGCAGATAGCCAATTTTTCTCAAATAACTCATTCACCTACTTTTGGGAGAGCTTTCACTTGGTGAAGTTTCAGACCCATAGCTAATTACTCACCTACTCAAAATGAGTAAATGCGAATTATCTCGAAAAGTATTGCAGATAGCCAATTTTTCTCAAATTAATCATTCACCTACTTTTGGGAGAGCTTTCACTTGGTGAAGTTTCAGACCCATAGCTAATTACTCACCTACTCAAAATGAGTAAATGCGAATTATCTCTAAAAGTATTGCAGATAGCCAATTTTTCTCAAATAACTCATTCACCTACTTTTGGGAGAGCTTTCACTTGGTGAAGTTTCAGACCCATAGCTAATTACTCACCTACTCAAAATGAGTAAATGTGAATTATCTCTAAAAGTATTGCAGATAGCCAATTTTTCTCAAATAACTCATTCACCTACTTTTGGGAGAGCTTTCACTCTGTGAAGTTTCAGACCCATAGCTATTTATTCACCTACTCAAAATGAGTAAATGCTAATTATCTGTAAAAGTATTGCGGATACCCAATTTTTATCAAATACTCATTCATCTACTTGTGGGAGAGCTTTCACATGGTGAAGTTTCAGACCCATAGCTAATTACTCACCTACTCAAAATGAGTAAATGCGAATTATCTCTAAAAGTATTGCAGATAGCCAATTTTTCTCAAATAACTCATTCACCTACTTTTGGGAGAGCTTTCACTTGGTGAAATTTCAGACCCATAGATAATTATTCACCTACTCAAAATGAGTAAATATGAATTATCTCTTAATAGTATTGCAGATAGCCAATTTTTCTCAAATAACTCATTCACCTACTTTTGGAAGAGCTTTCACACAGGAAAATGAAAAATTGTGAATATCTCGGAAAAGCTATTTCTTCTGCTTTAATGCTCGGCAGGAGATACACACCGTGGCAGTGGTCTTGACAAAAATTTTTGTCTCCCCAAACATGGTGGCCATTTTGAATTTTCAAAGTTTTTGCAAAACACAAAAATGCTTATATCTCGAAAACCGTGGTATATGGAGCGAACTCAACAAAATTTTTGACCTGCTGGGTATCTCTGCAGAGTAGCCATGCCAATTTTCAAAATATTTTTGTCTCGCCAGATATAGCGGACATTTTTATTTTTTGCAAAACACAAAAATGCTTATATCTTGAAAACCGTGCTAGATAGAGCAGACTGCGCTGACTTTGGTTGCCACAACAGTATAAAGCTAGAAACGAAGCATTTTCTTAATACTTTAGCACTCACCTTTATATCCTTTTCGGGACGCTTTGTTTTTGCTATGCAAAAACATTATCTTTTTTTTTTGCGAGCGATCCTCTAGTTATAACTTGAAAACTATTGCACTTACAGAAATTTGTATAAACATGTTATTCAGCAACTTTTTAGTCAGCTATCACATAGTAAAACTGCAGACCTGTAGCTCATGGCATAGCTGAGTAATAGCTACATTCATTTTATCACTGTTGAGTAAATTGCTTGTAACTTGAAAACTGTTGAATTTAGAGAATTTTGTTTAAATATGTTATCCATGTACTTTTGAATCAGCTATAACATGGTGAAATTGCAGACCTGTAGCTCATGGCATAGCTGAGCAATAGCTATTTTTAGGTTCTGACTGTTGAGTAAAACAGTTGTAACATAAAAACTATTGCATTTAGAGTATTTTGTTTAAATATGTTGTTTACTTACTTTTCTGTCAGCTATAACATAGTGAATTTGCAGACCTGTAGCTCATTGCAGAGCTGAGCCATAACTACTTTCAGAATATAGCTATTTTGTTTAAATTTGTTATTCTTCGAATTTTTGGTCAGCTATAACATAGAAAAATTACAGACCTGTAGCTTATATTATAGCTGAGCAATAGCTATTTTGAGGTTATCACTGTTGAGTAAATTAGGTATAACTTGAAAACTGTTGTTATTATAATTTGCACCATGTGTGTGCGTACGTGCGTGCATGTGTGGGTGTGTGCGTGCGTGTGTGGGTTACGCAGTTTTCTCTGAAACTACTAGTTACACATTTTTGGTAAATTACTTGTCCTAATGAATTTTTACGCTCTTCAAAATTTTTTTGGTTTGGTGAACTTTGGTCTACTTTTGAGTGAGTAATAACACTTTTACCTAATATAATTATATGGCTTATAACTCTCAAACTATTGCATTTAGAGTATTTTGTTGCAATATGTTGTTCAGCTACTTTGTCCACAGCTACAACATGGTTAGTAGTTTGGAAGTGTATCTCCATAGTTAAGTGAGTAGTAGCTACTTTGTCACTTTTTAATGATAACCACAATGAGTAATGGTTTATATCTTCAAAAGTATTGCATCTACATAATTTTCTCTCAAATATGTTGTTCCAGGTAATTACTCACCTACTCAAAATGAGTAAATGCTAATTACCTCTAAAAGTATTGCAGATAGACAATTTTTCTCGAATAACTCATTCACCTACTTTGGGGAGAGGTCTCACTTGGTGAAGTTTCAGACCCATAGCTAATTATTCACCTACTCAAAATGAGTAAATGCGAATTATCTCTATAAGTTTTGCGGATAGCCAATTTTTCTCAAAGAACTCATTCACTTACTTTGGGTAGAGCTTTCACTTGCTGAAGTTTCAGACCCGTAGCTAATTATTCACCTACTCAAAATGAGTAAATGCGAATTATCTCTAAAAGTATTGTAGATAGCCAATTTTTCTCAAATAACTCATTCATCTACTTTTGGGAGAGCTTTCACTTGGTGAAGTTTCAGGCCCGTAGTTAATTATTCACCTACTCAAAATGAGTAAATGCTAATTATCTCTAAAAGTATTGCAGATACCCAATTTTTATCAAATAACTCATTCATCTACCTTTGGGAGAGCTTTCACATGGTGAAGTTTCAGACCCGTAGGTAATTACTCACCTACTCAAAATGAGTAAATGCGAATTATCTCTTAAAAGTATTGCACATAGCCAATTTTTCTCAAATAACTCGTTCACCTACTTTTGGGAGAGCTTTCACTTGGTGAAGTTTCAGACCCGTAGCTAATTATATATGCTATGTTTAGTGAAAATGTGAAAAATCACAAATATCTCACAAACCATAAGAGATAGAGCAATTTAGAGTGAATTTTTGAGCCACAGGGTAGTACAACGGTATCCTATGCTGTTGGGTTTGGTGAACTTTGGCCTACTTTTGACTGAGTAATAGCACTTTTACCTAATATAACTATATGGCTTATAACTCTCAAACTAATGCATTTAGAGTATTTTGTTCCAATATGTTGTTCAACTACTTTCTCCACAGCTACAACATGGTCAGTAGTTTGGAAGTGTATCTCCATAGCTAAGTGAGTAATAGCTACTTTTTAAATTTTTAATGATAACTGTAATGAGTAAATGGCTTATATCTTCAAAAGTATTGCAGCTACACAATTTCTCTCAAATATGTTGTTCATCTACTAATTTTGTGAACTGTAACAAATTTAAGTTTCACAACTGTTGCCCAGTGTACAAGTGAGTAATAGGTACTTTATTGCTACTTTTAGTGAAAATGTGAAAAATCACAAATATCTCGCAAATTGTAAGATATAGAGCAATTTCGAGCGAATTTTTGACCCACAGGGCAGTACAAGAGTATCCTATTGTACTGGATTTGGTGACCTTTGGCCAACATTTGAGTGAGTAATAGCACTTTACCTAATATAATTAAATGGCTTATAAGTTCCAATCTATTACATTTAGAGTATTTTGTTCTAATATGTTATGCAGCTACTTTCTCCACAGCTACAACATGGTCAGTAGTTTGTAAGTGTATCACCATAGCTAAGTGAGTAAGAGCTACTTTGTCAATTTTTAATGATAACCATAATGAGTAAATGGCCTATATCTTCAAAAGTATTGCAGCTACACAATTTCTCTCAAATATGTTGTTCATCTATTTTTTACCCGACAGCCCATGGTGTACGGATGGGTGGGAGGGCAGGCGGCGGGAAAAAGTTTGTCCAGACTGTATCTCACAAACCGTAAGGTGTAGGGAGTTGGTACTTGGTAGGGACATTTGTTAGGATGTGTAGGTGTGCGACGTCATGGTCTGACTCTGATTTGACCTTTGACCTTGCCGCCGAGACCTTGAGTTTGAAGATCTTGTCCAAGCTATATCTCGGAAACCGTAAGGTGTAGGAAGTTGATACTTGGTAGGGACATTGGTTAGGGGGTATAGGTATGCAAAGTTATGGTGTGACCTTGATTTGACCCTTGACCTTGCCGTAGTGACCTAGACCTATAAAATCTTGTCTGGATTATATCTAGGCGACCGTAAGATGTAGGAAGTTGATAATTGGTAGGGACATTAGTTGGGAGTAGTAGATGTGCACTGTCATGTGACCTTAGTTTGACCTTTGACCTTTCTGTAATGACCTTGACCTTTCTTGTCTGGGCTATATCTTGGAAACCGTAAGGAGTAGGAAGTTGATACTTGGTAGGGACATTGGATAGGGGGAGTAGTGTGCGACGTCATGGTCAGATCTTGATTTGACCATTGCCCTTGCTGTAGTGACCTTGACCTATAAAATCATTGTGAATATCTCGGAAAAGGTATTTCTTCCCCTTTAATGCTTGGCGGGAGATACACACCGCGGCAGTGGTCTTGTTTTTACAGAATTTTGTTTAAATATGTTATTCAGCAATTTTTAGTCAGCTATAACAAAGTAAATTTTCAGACCTGTGGCTCATTGCATAGCTGACTAATAGCTACTTTCATGTTATCACTGTTGAGTTAATTGCTTGTAACTTGAAAACTGTTGCATTTAGAGAATTATGTTTAATAATTTACTCATGTTCATTTCAATTAGCTATAATATAGTGAAATTGCAGATTTGAGCTCATGGCATAGTTGAGCAATAGCTATTTTCAGGTTCTCACTGTTGAGTAAAACAGTTGTATCTTAAAAACTATTGCATTTAGAGTATTTGTTTGAGTATTGTAACAGTTATTCATCTACTTTTCCATCATCTATAACCTAGTGAACTTGCAGACCTGTAGCTCATTGCAGAGCTGAGCAATAGCTACTTTCACAATATAGCTGTTGAGTAAAGAAGTTGTAACTTGAAAAGTATTACATTTAGAGTATTTTATTTAAATATGTTATTCTTGTACTTTTTGGTCAGCTATAACATAGAAAAATTGCAGACTTGTAGCTCATTACTTAACTGAACAATAGCTACTTTGAGGTTCTCACTGTTGAGTAAATGAGTTGTTACTTGAAAACTATTGCATTTAGAGAAGTTTGTTCAAATATGTTATTCATGTACTTTTGAATCAGCTATAACATAGTAAAAATGCAGACATATAACTCATGGCATAGCTGAGCAATAGCTGCTTTTAGGTTCTCACTATTGAGTAAATCAGTTGTAACTTGAAAACTATTGCATTTAGAGAATTTTATGTAAATATGTTATTCACCCACTTATGGGTCAGCTATATCATAGTGAGATTGTAGACCTGTAGTTCATGGTATAGTTGAGCAATAGTTACTTTCAGGTTCTCACCATTGAGTAAATCAGTTGTAACATTAAAAGTATTGCATTTAGACTATTTTGTTTAAATATGTTATTCACCTAGTTCTGGGTCAGCTATAACATAGTAAAATTGCAGACCTATAGATCATTGCATAACTCATCTATATCTACTTTCAGAGTATTGCTGTTGAGTAAGTCAGTTGTAACTTGAACACTTTTGCATTTAGAGTATTTTGTTTACAATGTTTTTCACCTAATTTTTGATCAGCTATAACATAGTAAAGTTGCAGACCTGTAAATATTTGCAAAAACATTGCATTTTTTTAAATGCTATTGTAATATAGACACAAATATCTTAGGAACAGTAACAGATATGCCTATTTTGCGGTTATATTTCTTCCCTTTAAGCTACAGTGACGGGATTTATTTTGGGCAGCTGTCTTGCATTCTTGTGACCAGCAGTATTTTTTACTATTGTAAATATCTCTAAAGCAGAAATGGATGAAGTGATTTTGAACTCGCTTGAAGCTCAGCCTAACTGAATTCCAATTTAAAAAGGTTAAAAGTTGAACATACACAGATCAGTCTCTTCCCAATCCATTCATACCATAACCAATCACTAACAGTCTCACATACATCAATACTCATTCCAAATCTGCCTCACACTCAAATCATAATTAGTGGCTTCCATCTTGCCTCTGTAGTTAGAAACTTATAAGAACTAAAACTCCTGGCTTTATATAAAAGCTAATATTTATTTATTGTTGCTTGTACACTTGCTAGTACTGATAAAATATGCAGTTGCGACCAAATTTTTGGGGTTGAGTGAATTACCTTGTCATTACCTATGCTGATTGCTTTGTTTTTGTTTGCTTTGAGACTTTTTCTTTACATGATTTTACAGGTGTGTGTCAGGTCACTTATTTTATGTATCTGCAGGTCATTGAAGAAAGTAACAAAACAATTTGATGATGTTGCCCAAGGGATTGGAAGATACAGTACAGATGATGATTTGTCAGTTGCAAGTTCAGTCAGGTAGTTCTTTACATGTAATTAAGCATCCCTTGAAAAGGATACTTAATTCAGTGTCCCCAGAAAAGGGCGCTTAATTATTTATATTTATGTGGAGTTTCCCCACTGCTGCTGCTGCATGATCATCTCCCTTGAATATCTCCCTTATTAGTGGATGGATTCCAACCATATTTGGCAATTATGTAAATTAGGTGTGGGAAAATTTTTCCACATGCTTATATTTGACCTTTCACCTCAATCAAGGTCACATCACCACTCAGCCAAAACTATTTACTGCAGGAGATTGTCATTTTACATATCTGTTATAATCCTATCCAAATCTCAAGCTGATTAGATATAGAGATTGATTGGACCAAAATTAATCAGAAAGCTTAAACTCATCAGAATCCCCCTATTATCTCCTTATCTGTTGCATGTAGAGCCTTTTAATGTATTTGGAGGTAATAAGAAGCCATGTGCAGAGAGTCTAGAAAGCCGGTCAGATTTACCCCCCCCCCCCCATTATGCTTCAAACTAGGGCCATAAAATTGAAGATTTTGTATTTTTGGCTTTTACCTCCTTTATTGTTGCTTTTTGAGTGTTTGAATGACTGTATTGGGAGGTAATAGGAAACATATACAGGGAGGCTAGAAAACTGGTAAGATTAACCTCCAGCCCCTTATGGGTCAAACTGGAGTCATAAAATCACAGAACTGATGTTGTACCTTTTGGCCTACAATAAGTACCTCATAATTAGCAAATGCATCCTTTTACAATAGATGTTCTACACTGTAGTATTTGGCAATAATTTTAAAATAGTGTGACTGTCAGAATTATTTTTGTATGACAATATTTTTTGGCAGCATACTTTTCCCTTTTTCCCATCCTTTAAACTTTAGCATATATTCATATTTCAGCTTGTTTTTTAAAATTTTTAAAAAATATTTTGTTACCTCATTGTTATACAGCACAGCAAAATAATAATATCTACAAACGTAACAGTTTAAGTTTAGCATGATTGTATTTTTTCCGTAACAATAACAAGTTCCATTTTTTATGTGTACCATGGAAGTTTAATAATTTAAATTTGCATTATTTATGCATAAGTTTTAGTGTAGAAGATAACACAATCAAGTAATTTAAGTAATGGTTAGATGTTATAGAAACACCATTAACATTTGCTCTTTATCAATAAACAGAAGTATATATTGATACAGTAACACAATACTGTTTTATGTTTATTAGTCTACATATCTTGGAGTGTTTATTAACCAAAATAATTGTACAGGTTGCCCAAAAAATTGCCAAATGCTTCTAGATTTTCATATAATTTATAACACATTATAATTTCTTGCTTTTTATTTTAGTATACAAGTAAAGTTTGGATATGCTATTTTTGCTGATTATTAGATCGATGTGTGTAATTAATATACCATTTTCCCAACAATATAATGTAACTAAATACAGGAAGTGGGTATTTTTAGTAGATTCTAAATGTCGAAACACCGTTATTCTTACCGGATTGACCTATACTTCATCCCGGAAAGTGTTTCATGATGGGTGCGCTAAAAGGGGATTTTTTCCCCACCAAATATGGAACAAAAATAGTCTTTCCTTAGCGCACTGTGCGCTAAATAGGTCATTTACGGTATTAGTGCGAACACAGAATTCCACTCAATTTGTCCCAGAAAAGGAATTAAGTCCAACCAAGTTTCTATACCTGTGGTTTTTTTACCATGTCTCTTATTAATTCGGAATATACTTTCCTGCTTCTGCTTGTTATTCTGGTGATTTTTACCCCACAGCCCTTAAGGGCTGTCGGGGTATTGTCTTCACCCATGGTGTCTGGATGGGCGGGCGGGCGGGCGGGTGGCGGGAAAAAGTTTGTCCGGCCTGTATCTTAGAAACCGTAAGGTGTAGGAAGTTGATACTTGGTAGGGACATTGGTTAGGTGGTGTAGGTGTGCAACATCATGGTGTGATCTTGATATGACCTTTGACCTTGCTGTATTGATCTTGACCTATAAAATCTTGTCCCGGCAATATGTTGGAAAATGTAAGGTGTAGGTTAGGGGTTGTAGGTGTGACCTTGATTTTACCTTTGACCTTATTTTGGTTAGCTTGACCTATAAATTCTTGGTTGGGCAATATCTTTGAAACTGTAAAGTGTAGGAAGTTGACACTTGGTAGGGACATTGCCTAGGGGTTATAGGTATGCAACATCATGGTTTAATCTTGATTTGATCTTTGACCTTGTCACAGTGACCATGAGTTTTAAATTCTTGTCTGCATTTCTCGGACTCATAAGGTGTAGAAGGTTGACACTTGGTAGGGACATTGGTTAGGGTTTGTAAGTGTGCATCATCATGATTTGACCTTTAACTTTGGGTCTGCCCAAGTGTGTTTGCCTGCAATGTTTGACACATGTTTCTCTTATGACAAAGATATATAGATTGCTGCAACTGATTATTATCTCCCGCCAGCCCGCCGGGCGGGAGATTATAAAACGCATTCCGTGCGTGGGTGTGTGTGTGTGTGCATGAGTGTGTGTGTCGCATTTTTAAAAAGGGCTGTCTATCACACTGGTTGTTTCTCCTTGGCCTTTTCAATGTTTTATGACCTTATTGCTTATGTCTTTTCATTTGATGCTGTTTTTTCAGACCTAGGTCCACAGCTAAGTGAGTAATAGCAATGGTGACTACTTTGAGTAAAGTGCTCAGAACTCCAAAACGACTGCATTTATTTTATGTACTTTTAAATAAGCATGCTATTTCTATTGACAGCCATACTTCAATTAATAAATTTTACAGCTTCGTAATATTTAGTTTAATGATTGATGCTGTCATCTTGTAGATTAATTGTCTTGTTTTAAAACTTTATCTTTACACACATTTTCTTTTTCTAAAAAATTTTTTCTCTCTACTTAAACATTATTTGGACCTTTATAGAACTGACACTGCTCTGAAAGTATCCCAATCTTTGTACTGTTATGAGTGGTGACTATTTTAGTCTATGTGGGGGTGTGAGTGTTGTCTGCCGCTCATCACATGGGTGTAGAAATAATCTCAAATTGTAAAATAATGTTCTTTATTCAGATAATATAATAACATAAAATAAAACTATCATTCACTCTTATCACTGATCTTTCATTGATATTGTACTGTTGAATTTTGAGGTCAAACTTGTAATTGAAATATTGAAACATATAGAGGTTGCTGACTTAAGTAGTTTGATTGTTCTGTGTTTCCGCTTTAGGGGTAAGTAAAAGTGGACAAAAATAATATGAAAACCAACATATTCTTCAAATTTTGTACTTTATTAGAATGAAAAACACGATTGTTGTACGTGTTAAGTGGTATGTATCGATATCGGCAAACTTAGCTTGAATTGATAAATATTTCAATATCGATAAACAATACCAGCACTATGAACTGTATCAATAACATCAAACCATCTGTTTCTTATATATGTGCGGTCACCACTTAGAAGTCATAGAGTACATATAGTGGTGAAAGCGGTAGTTATGATTAAATTATTGTATTACTAACATACTTCCTGTTTTTCGAGTTCTTTAATCTAGTGACTGTTTATGACAGTGAAATATTGCAGTTAGTGCAGTATAAACTTTTAGAAAAAATTCTAATATGTTTTGATGAATCCTGGGGCCGTTTTCATGAAAAGTCTCAGTTTGAGACCAGTTTTGGGCTGAGTCTGGGTCTCAAATCTGAGACTTTTGTCTCGGCTGAGTTTTTGGCTCAAATTGATTTCACAAAAGGTGACTCAGCTGAGACTGGTCTCAAGTCATAGTCTCAACTTTTAAATTTCATTTAAGATGCTTCCTTGGTTTGTTTTTTATGCAAGTGCATTTATTTCATCATCATTATCGATTTAGATTGCATTAACCCTGATAACACATGAAAAAAAATTGATATAATATTATTGGTAACAAGCCAATTGTTTGAGACTCAACTGAGACTGATTTAAGCTTTGAGTCCACTCTTGAGACTAGTCACTTGACAACGGTCAAAAAAGCATGTCAATTCCATTGACTTTTCTTATTATGAATATTAAATATGTAGTTGTAATTAGTAAGCAAAATAAAAATATAATATTTCAAGATTCAACAAATTCATTTTCATGCAAATTATATTGCTTTATACACAAGTATTTGGATGACAAACTTTGGACTCAAAATTTGAGACACCTCCTTGGTGGGCTCAAAATTGAGCCCATGACTGAGCCAAATCTCAAGTTGAGCCTGTTTGTGAAATGCTTTGAGTCTGAGTCCACAGACTCAGCAAAATATTTACAATATTTGAGCCCAAAGTCTCAGATTTGAGCCTGAGACCAGACTTAAGTCCTTTCATGAAACCGGCCCCTGGACTACAAATTATATAGATTATTTGTCAATGTGTACAGGCAGTCATAATGATTAATACAAATATATACATGTGTAGGCTAAAGGAGAAATCTTAGTTCAACATAAACCTTTTTGCATTTTTAAAAGAAACCCTAAATATACATAAAATACAGAGTCTCACACTGTTTCACTACTTCTATATCTCATAGTGTTGAAAACTATTTCCCCAGGCTGTGGGGTACAGGCATCTCTGATGCTATTTTCTATCAAATGCTTTGAAAAATTTTTTATCACAAATGTTTTTTGTACGCATATTTTTAGAATATTTATAAAACGTTTACCTTCAAACATTTCCAAACAAGGATGGTAGTGAGCAATAATAGGGGATTTTAGAGGACTGTGTCAAAAATTGCCCTATATGCAAGTTGATGCAACCCCTAAAAGTGAGAATTGAATGGGGCCGGCACAATTTTTAAGTCACTATCGTACAATTTTAGACATAAAAATAATATTTTCATGATTGAGCAATTTAAAAAGATATAGAATTTGACCTCTGACCCCATTATTATTGAGACATTATTATGTTCGTTTGTAACGTTTTCCCAACATTTGTCATTAAACATTTAAGAAATGGGTATACATGAAATGTTTTGAAAACATCCTGTTATGAATGGGTTTCATACCCATCAGTTTTTAACCTTCACCAAAAATTTCCTTTCAAACATTTGCAAAACTCAAAAATGTTTACTGGGTTGTTATCTTGATTTTTGGCAATGTAATGTCAATAACATGTTTTTACCCCACAGCCATTAAGGGCTGTCACAGGGTATTGTTTTCACCCATGGTGTCCAGATGGGCGGGCGGCGGGAAAAAGTTTGTCCGGGCTGTATCTCAGAAACCGTAAGGTGTAGGAAGTTGATACTTGGTAGGGACATTGGTTAGGATTTGTAGGTGTGCAACGTCATCGCATGACCTTGATTTGACCTTTGACCTTGCCGTAGTGACCTTGACCTATAAAATCTTGTCCGGGCTATATCTCGGAAACCGTAAGGTCAGGAAGTTGATACTTGGTAGGGATATTGGTTAGGTGGTGTAGGTGTGCAACGTCAAGGTCTGACCTTGATTTGACCTTTGACCTTGCCGTAGTGACCTTGACCTATAAAATCTTATCCGGGCTATATCTCGGAAACTGTAAGGCGTAGGAAGTTGATACTTAGTAGGGACATTGGTTATGGGGTTATGGGGTGTAGGTGTGCAACATCATGGTGTGACCTTGATTTGACCTTTGACCTTGCCGTAGTGACCTTGACCTATAATGCCTTGTCTGGGCTATATTTTGGAAACCATAAGGTGTAGGAAGTTGATATTTGGTAGGGACATTGGTCAAGGGTTATATGTGTGCAACGTCATGGTGTGACCAGGATTTGACCTTTGATCTTGCATATCTGATGCTTTTTTATGTCTACGAGGATATCTGATACTATTTATCTCTCTTATATCTCTCTTATATCTTTTTACTTGAATCTTGGTTGTTGCACCTTTGAGTGTCTTTTGGTGTAGATTAAGCACTGTTAAATTCATATTAGAAGTCATTAACTGTTTTACTTTTGCAACTTCCCATTGTAACAGATGGTATTGCAGCAAGTGAAAAAGTGTGAATATCTCGAAAACCGTACGAGATAGAGCGATTTTGAGCGAATTTTTGACCTGCAGGGTAGTACAAGAGTGTTCTATACAAAGGGGAAAAATTTTCAATTTTCGCCTCTTTTGGTGGCTATCTTGGATTTTAGCAGAAAATAAACATTGAAAATATCTTCGAAATGGTAAGAGATAGAGCGATTTCGAGCGAATTTTTGACCCACAGGGTAGTAAAACAGTATTCTGTGCCTAGGAGAAAAATTTCAGTTTTCACCACTTTTGGCGGCCATCTTAGATTTTAGTGGAAAATGGAAAATTGTGAATATCTTGGAAAAGGTATTTCTTCCCCTGTAATGCTCGGCGGGAGATAATATCATGGCAGTGGTCTTGTTATTATTAGTTTTTCACATTAAGTACATATATTACATGAAAGACACAGTTTCACAAGTGATACAGATATATCTACAGAACAGAAAAGACCAACTTAACACAATAAAATTGTTTTTGGTTTACCTTTTTAGAATGTACAAGCAACCAATTAATTGTTTGAAAAAGAATCAAATTTGTAATAACAAAGAAGATTGAGAAAAAATATTTCAGAATTATTGTAGTGTACAGAAAAGGGAGGCCACAAATGCCTATTGCACAAGATATGCCAGTCTGAAGATATTGGATCTGCTGGCATTAAGTTTAGTTCTTTAAGGTTTTTTTCTTAAAAATGATATATATTTGGTCTTTATAATGGAAAAAAGTAACTTAAATGTGTCAAGATGTACATGATCACTGAAGGCTTGTTTCTAGTTATATTAATAAAATATAAAATCTGATTAATTGTATTTAGTTTTTACCCCACAGTCCTTAAGGGCTGTTAGGGTATTGTTTTCAGTCATGGTGTCCGGATGGGCGGGTGGCGGGAAAAAGTTTGTCTGGGCTGTATCTCAGAAACTGTAAGTTGTAGGAAGTTCATACTTTGTAGTGACACTGGTTAGGGGCAGTAGGTGTGCAATGTCATGGTGTGACCTTGATTTGACCTTTGACCTTGCCATAGTGACCTTGACCTATAAAATCTTGTCCGGGCTATATGTCGGAAACGGTAAGGTGTAGGAAGTTGATACTTGGTAGGGACATTGGTTAGGGGGTGTAGGTGTGCAACATCATGGTGTGACCTTTATTTGACCTTTGCCCTTGCCGTATTGACCTTGACCTATAAAATCTGGTCCGAGTTATATGTCAGAAATGGGAAGGTGTAGCAAGTTAATACTTGTTAGGGACATTGGTTAGGAGGTGTAGGTGTGCCTCGCCATGGTATGACTTTGATTTGACCTTGCCATAGTGACCATGACCTATAAAATCTTGTCCTGGCGATATCTTAGAAACTGTAAGGTGCAGAAAGTGATACTTAACAGGGACATTTGGTGGGGGATTGTAGGTGTGCAACATCATGGTGTGATCTTGATTTGGACCTTTGACCTCGCCGTAGTGACCTTGACCTTTAAAATCTTGTCCAGGCTATATCTTAAAAACGGTAAGGTGTAGCAAGGTGATACTTGGTAGGGACATTGGTTAGGAGGTGGAGGTGTGCATCGTCATGGTGTGACCTTGATTTGACCTTTGACCTTGACCTATAAAATCTTGTCTGGGCTATTTCTTGGATTCCATAAGGTGCAGAAGGTTGACACTTGGTAGGGACACTAGTTAGGGGATGTATGTAAATGTATGTGTGCATCATGGTGTGACCTTTTTGCTCTGCCAAAGTGTGTTCAGCTGCCATATTTGAGACTCTTTCTCTTATGACAAGGATATATGGATTGCTGCAACTGATTATTATATGCACTTTTACATAATTATGCTATTTCCATTGACAGCTATTCTCCAATTAATAAATTTTACAGCTTCATATTTTTTTTAGTTTACTGATTAATGCTGTCATCTTGCTATTGAATTGTCTTGTTTTAGTACTTTATATACATTTTCTTTCTCTTAGATGTTATTTTCTCTACTTAGACATTATTTGGACCTTTATATAAGTGACACTGCACTGAAAGTCTTGCGGTCTTTGTACTGTTTCACTAGTTATCTAGATTATAATTTGCACCATGTGTGTGCGTGCATGCGTGCGTGAGTGTGTGCGTGCATGGGTCACGCAGTTTTCTCTGAAACTACTACAGTTACACATTTTTGGTAAATTACTTGTCCTAATGAATTTTTACGCTCTTCAAAATTTTTTGGGTTTGGTGAACTGTGGCCTACTTTTGAGTGAGTAATAGCACTTTTACCTAATATAATTATATGGCTTATAACTCTCAAACTATTGCATTTAGAGTATTTTGTTGCAATATGTTGTTCAGCTACTTTGTCCACAGCTACAACATGGTCAGTAGTTTGGAAGTGTATCTCCATAGCTAAGTGAGTAATAGCTACTTTGTCAATTTTTAATGATAACCATAGTGAGTAAATGGCTTATATCTTCAAAAGTATTGCAGCTACACAATTTCTCTCAAATATGTTGTTCATCTACTTTTTTGTGAACTGTAACATATTGAATTTTCACAACTGTTGCTCAATGTACAAGTGAGTAATGGCTACTTTATTGCTACTTTTAGTGAAAATGTGAAAAATCACAAATATCTCACAAACCATAAGAGCAAAATGAGTAAATGCTAATTATCTGTAAAAGTATTGCGGATACCCAATTTTTATCACATAACTCATTCATCTACTTTTGGGAGAGCTTTCACATGGTGAAGTTTCAGACCCGTAGAGAATTACTCGCCTACTCAAAATGAGTAAATGCGAATTATCTCTAAAAGTATTGCGGATACCCAATTTTTCTCAAATACCTCATTCACCTACTTTTTTGAGAGCTTTCACTTGGTGAAGTTTCAGACCCGTAGCTAATTATTCACCTACTGAAAATGAGTAAATGCTAATTATCTCTAAAAGTATTGCGGATACCCAATTTTTATCAAATAACTCATTCATCTACTTTTGGGAGAGCTTTCACTTGGTGAAATTTCAGACCCATAGCTAATTATTCACCTACTCAACATGAGTAAATGCTAATTATCTCTAAAACTATTGCGGATACCCAACTTTTATCAAATAACTCATTCATCTACTTTTGGGAGAGCTTTCACATGGTGAAGTTCCAGACCCGTAGGTAATTACTCACCTACTCAAAATGAGTAAATGCAACTTATCTCTAAAAGTAATGCAGATAGCCAATTTTTCTCAAATAAGTCATTCATCTAGTTTTGGGAGAGCTTTCACATGGCAAAGTTTCAGAGCCATAGCTAATTACTCACCTACTCAAAATGAGTAAATGCGAATTATCTCAATAAGTATTGCGGATAGCCAAGTGTCCTATGCAAAGGGGAAAAAATTCAATTTTTGCCACTTTTGCCGGCCATCATGGATTTTTGCGGAAAATTAACATTGAAAATATCTTCAAAGTGGTAAGAGATAGAGCGATTTCGAGCGAATTTTTGACCCACAGGGTAGTACAACAATATTCTGTGCCTAGGGGAAAAATTTCAGTTTTTCACCACTTTTGGCTGCCATCTTGGATTTCAGCGGAAAATGAAAAATTGTGAATATCTCGCAAAAGGTATTTCTTCCCCTGTAATGCTCGGTGGGAGATACATACCGCGGCAGTGGTCTTGTTCTATATGTCATGGTGTTGAAAACTATTTCCCCAGGCTGTGGGGTACGTTCATCTCTGATGCTATTTTTTACCTTGACATAGCAATGTTATTTATTGCATCAATGCACTATTTACAGTATACAGTATAGGCATCTTCAACATATTTTCTTACATTCACACATTTTCATTACAGTAGGTCCAAGGAACAAACAGAATTGCTTTCTTCCGACAGACTTAGACTATCAAAAAATACAGATCTTGTTGATTCAGACAAGTACAAAAGACGAGAAAAGGGACTTTTGCGAACTCAAACTCATGATAGTGAACTTGAATGGCAAAGAGAAGTAAAGGAAGCAGTTTCAAAGGAACACTCATTTGGTAAGTGTTTCTGTGTATTTTATTATTGTATGTGTTAAAATGTCTACGTTTTTTTTGACAAGTGAAATATCTGTGTGACCAACCAGTATTTTGATCTGTTATCCTGACGTCAAATCTGATACTCCAATAATAGTTATTAAAATAAATTATTCTATTTATGTATATATTCTATCAAATTTTTCACCATTTTTTCCCTCCGCAATAGCTATCACTTTACTAGTACATCATTAACAAAGATAGTCTGTCATGACTCTTCTGATTGACTAATTGGAAAGATGTCATCTTTTCCACCTCCAAGAAGTAAGCTTTCTGTCATCATATTTTCATCTATCATATGGGTGTATTGTTATATACCTGGATAATACTGTAAATTTTTGCCAGTCACATCACCATTTGCCCACAGTAAAAGTTTGGTTTGGGATGCAACAACTGGAACTTTCAAAATGTGGCTAGTTATGGGCAAGAAGACTGTTGTTTTAGGAATTTCACATTCAGTTTAAAGGTTATGCCTAGGTCACACCTTTCTGTACATGTGTGATTTCCATCATCCCTGACACGAGCAACTTGTCCTGTTTGTCAGGGGGCCTTCCCCTACAACCACAGAGAAAAGAACCCATATAAGTAGTATGAAATCAACTCATCAAGTCCTTTGTATCCTTTTGCATGGAGTCATTCTTTGATGTCATGTACTGGTAAAACTTCTGGTTCTCAGCAACCTTTGATCTTCTAGATGGTTGTCCGTCATTAATGTGAACCATTAATGGATGGTGACCATATACATAGTGGCAGCCTTTCATCATGGGTTATCTGATTCTCACAGAAAATGCAGAAGCAGAATGCGAGTAATTTTGTATTTATAAACTCTTATAGATTTGTTTTATTACAACAGCCATTGTTAAATATTTTATGCACACTCACACACAAAAAGAAACAAATACCCACCCACCATAACAGATGTCTGGTTGATTGCATTCACTGGAGACATATACTGCCAATGCACTCTGTAGAGAGACTTCACATTACCACTGTGTCATAAGAAGTTTTACAACTACACTTTTCAAATTTGCAGGAAATGTTTATTATTACAAAAGCTTGCCCAGAAATATTTTTGGTCTCATGTTGAATGACAGGATGGCTGCCATCTGCATTTCAATCTAATCTACTGTTGACATTTATAACGCTTATTTTCCATCAGTTGACAGACTCTAAGGCACAGCTAAGCATAAATAAGGTGAATGAACATGAGTCCAAATTGCATAGAGAAGTTTTCACCTTTTTCCTGATTGAGGTAGTAACTGTTGTACTGCATACATTGTTAGGAAGCCTAATCTAATCTACTGCTTTGCAGGCGCAATATATTCCCCACAGTCGGGAACTCAGTGTAAACAAAAATAATGATCAATAGGATAATTGAGGGGCAATCAAGGTTGGTAATCCAGAGTTGTGTAACCGAAGGGAAGAAGACTTAGTGGGGAAACTAGAGATAAATAGGTGAGTTTTCAAATGTTTCCTGAAGGAAGCATAACCTTTAAACTGAATGTGAAATTCCTAAAACAACAGTCTTCTTACCCATAACTAGCCACATTTTGAAAGTTCCAGTTGTTGCATCCCAAACCAAATTTTTACTGTGGGCAAATGGTGATGTGACTGGCAAAAATTTACTGTGGGCAAATGGTGATGTGACTGGTAAAAATTTGAGGGACACCTTCTCAAAGACAGTTTGCGCCATGGTTACAGCTGGGCTGTCTGACCATCTTGCCATCACTTTCTCGGTCAATATACCTATCAAGGCTCCTTGCAAATTTAGGCAAGTTAATACTCGGAAAATTCACAAGATAAACATCACTGACTTCAGAGAGGACATCCTGAATTCTGATCTAATCAAACACCCTCACACAACAGCCAGTTTGCTCAGTTACCAATATTTCAACACCTTGCGCAACATTCTAGACAAGCATGCCCCAATCAAGAGGAAAATGGCTCCATCACACCCTAACAAAGGCTTTGTGAATTCGGACATCCTCTCAGCAATGCGTCTGAAGCGCAATTGTGAGTGAGTATGGCGCAGTAACAATTTTATTGCATTAATACATCCTATCCAATGGACAATTGCTAAACCGGTCGGCGCAGACCGGCCCGCCAAACGCCAGAAAAAGACGTCCTGTGTTTCCACCGGCTGGCCGGTCCCAGTACTGTGCATTCGCAAGGTGGCGCATGGTATTTACTTCCTGTCTAGACAACATGACGTCATAGCATCTTTTTCGTTTGGCCCGTGTTCTGTGCAGACGTGTTTTCAACATCTCCAGAATTTTAAAGGAAAAGTGTGCTTTATGACGGATTTTAAACCTTATATGTGGAGAGTTTCTTTGTAAAGTGTTACCAGCTGGTCAAGCACGGATATACATTTAGAAATCTGCTGGAAACTCTCCCTAGTTGGCTCAATTTATTATTGATGATAGGGCAGTAATCGACGAGATATATGAAGGCAGCCATTTTGCTAGTTTCCTCCCATTCAACCTTTGTGTTGTTAGGGGCAGATCAACAATATTGAGGAATTATGGATATACTTCTAACAGGTATTTTTATCCGTGTCTTTTGTTTGAATTTTTCATCTATAACCTTCCAGCTACAATCACCATAGAAACGTCTCTACACGAGATCTTCAGTCTACGTAGTTTTGAAATCTGTGAATGGAAGGAATTCCCCATCACAGATGCATTCTTCAGAGCGCACTGGTACCGACTTCTCTGCTGTAAAGCATCAGTCACACCAGCCCAGCTCGAGTATTTGGTGTTTTTTAATCAGAAGCATGAGATGAATTCTTCAGATTTCTTCAGAGCGCACTGGTACCGACTTCTCTGCTGTTAAGCATCAGTCACACCAGCCTAGCTCGAATATTTTTTCATCAGAAACAAGAGGTGAATTCTTCAGATTTCTTCAACCGATCTCTCAAGTATTTTCTACATAGAAGGAACTTTTGTCACTCTCAGTCCCACCCTTATGGACCCGGCACTTGTGTCGGTAGTAAGGGCAGTGGATGGCCAGGAAACTGGTTTGAGTGTACAGCCGGCTGAGAAGAAGAACCGACTTCAGACCGGCCAGGAATTTCATCTACAGAGTGCACTTGTCCAGGCTTTTCTGCTTTTAAAGCATCAGCCGACCGGCCAGCTAAAAGAACGCGACCTCTGACGTCATACCCAGTCAGCCAATCGCGTGTCTTCACGAAGCTGGTCACGTGTTTTCACCGACCAGTCACGAAGTTTATCACGTGATTTACCGAACAAGAAGGTCGGAAGTACATTCTTTGCACTCACGTCTACTGTGATTCCAGTTTTTTAGTTCCTGTAATCCACCTCCAGCGTACTGGTACAGACTTCTCTGCTACAGACATCAGTAGTCCAGTAAGCTTACGTTTACTATGATATAAGGAAAGAACACCTCTAGTGAGGGCGTATCCCCGAAGTTGGTCACGTGATTTTCCGACCAGTTCACGAAGCTGATCGTCATCTCCAACCAGCCAATCACGTTGTCCCTCCGACCAGCAAGCTGGTCACGTGACACACCGACCAACATTTGTTTCTAAATATAGCTCACAAGGGCTTTCCCAGCAACTGTCAAAATCTACAAATAAGACGTGCGTTCAAAGATAGTTGTAAAATTTTCAATTTTCAACAACTGGTTACAGAGTGTATCGACCAGTACCGGCTATACAGCCTTGTACACTTGTTTTCAACAACTGGTTACAGAGTGTACCGGCTATACAGCCTTGTACACTTACTTCAACAACTGGTTACAGAGTGTACCGACTGACTACCGGCTAGACAGCCTTGTACAGTTACTTCAATAACTGGTTACAGTATGTACCGACCGGCTACCGGCTTCACAGCCTTATACAGTAGCCTCAACTGGTTACAGTGTACCGGCTACACAACCTTGTACACTGGCTTCAACAACTGGTTACAGAGTGTACCGGCTGGTACTGGCTACACAGCCTTGTACACTTCAGCAACTAGCTACAGAGTGTACCGACTGGTACTGGCTACACAGCCTTGTACACTTGCTTCATTCTATGGGTTACAAGTCTACTAACAGGGTGTTGGCTACACAGTCCTTACTGTAGTGCTTCAACTCAACTGGTTGGAAAAAAAAAAAAAAAAAAAAAAAAAAAAAAAAAAAAAGCTGGCTAAATATAGACCAGTAGCTGTTGAAATTCGTTGGTGACCCCAACCTGCCAGTTTTTGCCGGTTACAAGAATTACTGGTTACAGTAAAGTACCGGGTATGGAGTCCGGGTACCGGACAGAGTTGCCTAAGGTTAATTGGGTTACAGAGAATTCTTAAACTGGTCAGTGATCTTGATGATAGGACAGTTTCCCAAGCTACTGCCAGGCAACCTTCCCTTATCACACCTCTCAACAACCTGTTATCGGTGCTGGACTTGACTGCAGAGATAATAATCAATTTTGTCATCAGGTCCGACCAGGGGACTGACATCTCACATACTACAATTGCTCTGTAAATGCTGCACCTTGCAGGCTGCTGGCCCGGGGCAAAGAGTTTATTAATGTGAAAATAAGACCACAATAAAAACAGAGAGACTGTTAACCTGGATCATTGTCACCAGACCGGACCAGTGTCCAGAGGGACAGAAAATATTGTCAGAATACCAAATGTCCCAAATGTGGCACACAATCTGCCTATAAGGTCCAGACTAAGCCCTTTTTTGGGAAGTTAGGAAGCCTTGGGGACTGGACTTTAGGTAGTACAACTGTTGAAGGAGGGATACCTACGTCCATATACCTATACAAGAACAATCCAGGAAATGCCTGAGATTTCACATCCAAGGTCGGGCATACCAACTCAAGGCCCTGCCATTCGGGTTGTCCACAGCACCTTTTGAGTTCACCGTGATACCAAAGCAGGTGAAGTTGATGGCCATACACAAGGATTTAAGAAGCCACCAGTACCTAGACGGCTGGTTGGTGAGAGCCAGATCCCACCAGGCTTGTCCCTAGTCCCTAGTAACTTACCCGCCGACCAAGCGGTAGTTATTCAGCAATTGTCCATTGGATAGGATGTATTAACGCAATAAAATTGCAAATTTAATAAGTAAATTAAATTTTTATAAGTTAATACCCTATCCAATGGACACACAAGACCCTCCCACCGACCCCGCTATCAGCTTACTAGGGGTCTAATAGTTTTAGACAACGAAAAAGATGCTATGACGTCATGTTGTCTAGACAGGAAGTAAATACCATGCGCCACCTTGCGAATGCACAGTACTGGGACCGGCCAGCCGGTGGAAACACAGGACGTCTTTTTCTGGCGTTTGGCGGGCCGGTCTGCGCCGACCGGTTTAGCAATTGTCCATTGGATAGGGTATTAACTTATAAAAATTTAATTTACTTATTAAATTTGCAATTCTGCAGCTAACCGGAGTAGATATCAAGCTGCTGTCAATCGCTACAATTTCCTACTGGAACGGTCAAGACGCAGGCACTATTCTACAGTTATTGCTGAAAATAATGGGAACCCCAAGGCTCTGTGGAACACTTTCAAGAAAATCTTGCACAAATCCTCAACTATCATAGCTTTTCAGATGCTTTCTCACTCCCATATGGTGTGCCCCAGGGCTCTGTCCTGGGCCCCATTCTTTTTACCCTCTATACTACCCCTCTCAGTAATATCATTTCCAATTTCAATGTCACCCACCATCTATATGCTGATGACACCCAAATATATCTAGCACTGGACCATAGGAACTTTGATTCCAGTTTTGCTGAGCTTACTGAGTGTCTCACATGTGTCCAAAACTGGATGGCTGGTGTGAAACTTAAACTCAACCCCGAGAAAACTGAATTTATTATCATTGGTGATAGACAAGCCAGAGAGTCCCTCATCAACAAATTCCCTACTCAACTTCTTGGAAATTCTATCTCTCCTACCGATACAGTAGACTAAGTGTTACTTTTGACTCCAGAAACACATTTACTAGCCACATAACCAATATGTGTCGCGCCTGTTACCACCTTAAGGACCTAAGACGCATCTGTAAATTCCTCAGTGTGGAAACTGCAGCCTTGCTTGCAAACTCAATGATCAGCAGTCGACTTGACTATTGCAATTCCCTACTTTATGGCGTAAGTAAATGCAATGTAGCTAAACTCCAAAAGATTCAAAATGCCCTTTGTAGAATTGTTTTTAGACTTGATAGAACTAGCCATGTCACTCCCTGTCTTCAAATACTACACTGGCTCCCTATCACATACCACATCTTGTTTAAGTACAATCTAATTACTTTCAAGGCTATCAAATTCTCTCAACCAATATACCTATCATCCTTGATCAAAACCAGTTGTTTAACTCGAGGTCTTTCTCTTTCCTCAGTCTCTCACAAAAAGGCCATTGGTAGGCGAGGTTTTGCAATGGCTTCCCCCACAGAATGGAACAGACTCCTACAGTCAGTACAATCACAACAAACAATAACAGGTTTCCGCAGCCAGCTAAAGACGTATTTGTTTAGACTAACATATCCTCCACCATAGTACATCTCCCTGGTGGGCGCTAATTTTGGATCTCGACCTGATACGTCCCTGGACTTTCCCTTTTTAACCTCGAGCGCATTAGAGGATTTACATCAATTTTGCGCTATATAAATGTTTCTATTCTATTCTATTCTAAGTGACAGAGGGGCTGTGCCTTATTTGAAAGGGTAGAGAGTTCAAAAGAACAGGTTTCTAATAGCAGAAAGAACTAGAAAAATGTTTATGTGATTTGTGAACTCTGTGGTCAAAGGTGGGTATGTGAAGGAACTGAAGTTTAGGGCTGCTACTTCTGGTATTTCACTTAGGTAAGCTGGTTGGCCTTGTTTTAGAATTTTGTATGTGATAGACCTATTTTGAATTGTACCCTGCACTTGACCGGGATAGACAAGCCAGAGTAGTGGAGCCAATGCAGTTTTTTTTTTTTTTTTTTTTCAATTGGGGGGTGATATGGGAAAACTTGGATGAGTGAGTGACATTCTATAGAGTGAGTTTTGGACGAGCTGCAATCTTCTTAGCTCAAAAATAGCGAGTGATACAGGGAATTGCAGTAGTCTAATCTGCTCATCAAGGCATTTGCCAGAAGGACTGATGTTTTAAGGTCCAGGAGAGGACAAATTCTGTAAAGGTGTCTTGCATGGACTCTGGTGGACTTTATACGACTTGTGACACATGGTCAGAGAGAGATAAGCTGGAGTCAAACACCACTCTGAGGTTCTTGACATTTTGTGCTGGTAAGATCCGATTTCCCAGAATATTAATTGGAAAGTGTGGAAGAAGTTTTTTACAATTGTTTTTGGAGGCTATCAAGATAAACTCAGTTTTATCAGGGTTTAATTTTAATTTATTTGTGAACATGAAATTTTGAATATCATTGAGGCAGTTCCTGAGTGCATAGAGTGAGAGAAATTAGCTGGTTAAACTGTTATGTATAAATTGGTTATCATCGGCGTAGAAAAGGAAGGTCATTCTAAATTTTAGGAACAACCAAAGCAAAACTATGGCCAAAGTGTTTCACTGACTTGTAGTGTGAAGAGTGAAAATAGAGGACCTGTGACGTAATGATGGTCAGGGTGACTACCTCTGGTGCTTTAGGAGCAGCTGCTCATAGACAAGGATGATGTAGGAAAATATATAAACCAATGTTGCAGTTTTGAACTTGCAGCGGTAATTTACCGGCAGCTACTTGTAGTATAGTGGCGTTAGGACGGGTGTGACATGAGGATACTTTCTATGGTTTGTGACATAGGTGCAAGAGTATAAATTGCAGGGAGTTACAAGTGACAACTAACCATGGCATTTGCAACAAGGATGGCCACTTCATGAGTAAGATACTGTCTGTTTCAGATCAGCCAATTAGAGGAAGCAGACTTTACAACTCTTCTGAATGTGACATCAGAGACGAGTAGTTCACTAGAATAATTTTTGAAAGTTTGTCGACAAAAACAAATTTCAAGTCAGATACCTCCCATACCTAGCCTAGAACTCAGATGGTCACCCATATATTTACTAACGTAGCTCAGTGCTGCTTAACTTCAGTGATGAGACGGGTACTCATCCCACCACACCAATTCTCATGAAAGTCCGGCGACGAAAAAAAAGCGTGATCTCTAAAAGCACGAGCCTCGATGGAGTTCGCCTTTAAAAATGGGTATAGCATGCTTCATCTCTAGGCTGTTTGAATTTTTTTTTTTTTGGGGGGGGGGGGCTGAAGAGATCATGGTAGTTGGAAAGTCCCAAGAATTGGAGTAATGGTGACATCTCAGATTCATGTTGAATGGAAATAAAGTGAAATTAAGAAATTGCTCTCAACAGCGAAAGAAATCAAGGCAACCATTTCTGCTGCACAAATATACCTTTTAATATAATCCATTAAAATTACTATCATTTCATATTATGGCTAGTATTAACCTATACAGTGTGTTGAAAGTGATATTAAACCCAATTAAATAATTAATAATAATTCTTACCAAATAAGTCCAGAAAGATTTTCAATTCTGTGGGATATGAAAAGTTGCTGGTATTGATTATCCAATATTTAAGCCTCCCCGCAAGGGATGCTTGTTTGTATATGGGAGGAAATCAGGCTCTGCCAGCTCCGCGTTTCGTTTTCTATATAACTCTGTGACCATTGGGATGGATTCTTTTCAAATTTGGTGTTTGTATGTAGTAGCCCTGGGGAATTTTTTTGAATATGCTGCAGTTACATTTTCGATCAATCAGAGAGGTCATATGACCAAAAATGTCTTTTTTCGAGGGGTAAGCTTGTCCGGATGATAACTTGAAAGGGATTTTATCTATTCTCCTGAAATGTGGCAAATACATTCATTCTATTAAAATATGGAAATCATTAGATTTTGGTATTAATTGGTTAAGAAATGGCCGAGTAATTAATGATTAATTAATCATTACAAATTCTCCAAATAAGGAAAACACAAAAATGCCTGTATCTCTAAAACCGTGCATGATAGAGCGATTTCGATGAAATTTTTGACCCAAAGGGTATCTTTTTAGAGTAGCCATCCCGATTTTCCATGTCTCGCCAAAAATGGAGGCCATTTTAAATCTTCGAATTTATCGCAAAAATTGCAAAACACAAAAAGGCTTATATCTCGAAAACCGTGTGATATAGAGCAATTTCGACGGATTTTTTAACCCACAGGGTATCTGCATAGTAGCCATCCCAATTTTCCAAAAATTTGTGTTGCCAAAAATGGCGGCCATTTTGAATTTTCGAATTTTTTTCTCAAAACACAAAAATGCTTATATCTCGAAATCCGTGCTAGATAGAATGATTTCAAAATTTTTTTCCCATAGGGTATCTCTGCGAAGTAGCCATCCCAATATTCAAAAAGTTCTGGTGTCACCAAAAAATGGCCACCATTTTGAATTTTTGAATTTTTTGCAAAAATTGCAAAAAAAAAAAAATGCTTGTATCTCAAAAACCGTGCTAGATAGAGCAATTTTAACGAAATTTTTGACCCACAGCAAAGTTTTAAAAAAAATCCAAAAAGAAATATGGCTTGTAGATTGAACACAAGAAATGCAGACACTGACCGTGCATGATCCATTGTTTCCCCGATTTTTGGGGATACAAATATACATCGATGGTAAAAACCCTCTTGGCCACACAATTCTAGGTAGGTTTAAATCCGTCAAAACCTTTTCACCTTATTTTCAATCTCTTTCATTATTTATATTTATTATATAAGGAATATTTCATCATATGAACAATAATAATTAATCCTTTCAACAAACAAGTTTGCTTGTCAGTAGCTCAAGGCAAGAAAACTATCATCCAGCCAAAAATATACACAATAGTTTCCTCCCTACAAACCTTAGACACAGTGTGTTATCACAACTGTTAAGTACATGTCATTGATCTGTATTACATGTCTGACCTACAGGTGGCCATATATCAATATATGCCATTTTTGTGATTGCTCAATACCTAATAAACTATGCAGACTTTGGTTCCCACAACAGTATAAGGCTATAAGCAGAGCATTTTCTCACCTTTATATCCTTTTTGGGATGCTTTGTTTTTGCTGTGCAAAAACATTATCTTTTTTTGAAAGCGATCCTCTATTGTCATTTTGGCCCTGTTGTTGCAACACTAAAGTACAATCACAAGTATCTCCAAACAATAAGAACAGCCCGCATGCTTAGATTTCCAAGGATATTTTTTTTAAATTCTTTATGTAGGAATAGTAGTGTCCATCTAAAATCAGTGGCCGCTCTCTTCCACTATACTTGACCGATCCTTACCAAATTATTTCAGGGATGTGTAACCCAATGAAACAATTTATGACAAATATTTTTGTCAAGATTGGATAAAAAATGTTGCCATGGCAACCATTTTTCTTTGACAGTTTTAGCTGTTTTAAGGACGTGAAGGATTATCCATGGTCCTGACATCATTCCTGAAGCTTCATTGCTCTCAAACTTTCAGAATATTCACCATGATAGAAGGCACTTTTAAGAAATTTTGACAAAAGCTACGGCCATAACAAATGTTTTACTTTGAAAGTTTTAGTATATTCTGTTCCTTTTCAAACTACTACACATATTCTTATGAACCTTTTACAGTGTGTTGATCTCTATAAATCATATTACCTGGAACATCTTGTCCAAAAAGTAAGTGAAAATGTTACCATGGTAGCCATTTTTAACCCCAGCCCATAAAGGCTGGGGTTATAGTCGTCCCCTGCTCCGTCCGGGTGGCGGCGGCGGGCATAAAGCTTGTGGGTGTTCCACAGCCTAAACCCCTGCACAGATTTTCACCAAATTTTCAGGGGATGTTTACCCCAAGAGGATCTAGACCTGATTAGGTTTTGGGGGGTATCCAGTAACAACTGTTGCCATGGCAACACTTTTAAGATTTTTGGGTCTTAAACTTTGTGGGTGGTCCACAGCCAATCCATGCATGGATTTTCACCAAATTTTCAGGATATGTTTACCCCAAGAGGATCTACAGCTGATTAGGTTTTGATGGGTATCCGGGTACCACTGTTGCCATGGTAACACTTTTAAGATTTTCGGGTCTTAAACTTTGTGGATGTTCCACAGACTAAACCTCTGCATGGATTTTCACCAAATTTTCAGGATATGTTTACCCCAAGTGGATCTAGAGCTGATTAGGTTTTGGAGGGTATCCAGTAATATCTGTTGCCATGGCAACACTTTTGAGATATTCAAGTCTTAAACTTTGTAGGTGTTCCACAGCCTAAACCCATGTATGGATTTTCACCAAATTTTCAGGATATGTTTACCCCAAGAGGATCTACAGCTGATTAGGTTTTGGGGGGTATCCAGCGGCAACTGTTGCCATGGCAACACTTTTAAAATTTTCGGGTTTGTTCTAAAATCTTGAATGTTTTCTGTAACCTAAAATATTACATCTAGCTTCATGAGATTTGCACAAATGCAAATGGATAGGAAAGCTTGCCTGAGAGTAATTGTGTCCTTGTTTTTGAGACACAATTGCCGCCATATCAATCTTTAATGACAAATAGGAGGGTCATCATATCAAAAAGGCCTTATATCTCACTTATAATTGTTTCTTTGGCTTCAAAATATGAAAAATACTTGTAAGAAATCATGCTCTGCGAATCTTTTGTAGAACATCTTGTGGGTTCTCTATACTTCTTACAACAGAAGTTGTTCTAAAGATTTTCCCAAATCTCAATGTTGTTGGCCATTTAGCTGTACCTGCGGGCTGGGGTTCTTGTCTGCTGAGGCTGGCTATTTTTGTTGGTAGTTTTATCTTTTCAGGACTTAAAAGCTTATGCATACTCTTAACATTAGACTTAAGGCTTCATTGCTATCAAACTTTCAGTGGGAGTGCTTTTAGTGATAATAGCTATATAACTGACTGAGTAATAGCTACTTAGCTACTTTGAGTAGCTTTTTTATTATCTCACGCTCGGTTTGCAGGTGGGAGATTATAATTTGCACCATGTGTGTGCTTACATGCCTGCGTGTGTGAGTGTGTCATGCAGTTTTCTCTGAAACTACTACAGTTACACATTTTTGGTAACTTACTTGTCCTAATGAATTTTTACGCTCTTCAGTATTTTTGGGGTTTGGTGAACTTTGGCCTACTTTTGAGTTGGTAATAGCACTTTTACCCAATATAATTATGTGACTTATAACTCTCAAACTATTGCAATTAGACTATTTTGTTCCAATATGTTGTTCAGCTACTTTATCCACAGCTACAACATGGTCAGTAGTTTGGAAGTGTATCTCCATAGCTAAGTGAGTAATAACTACTTTGTCAATTTTTTAATGATGACCATAATGAGTAAATGGCTTATATCTTCAAAAGTATTGCAGCTACACAATTTCTCTCAAATATGTTGTCCATCTACTTTTTTGTGAACTGTAATACATTGAGGTTTCACAACTGTTGCTCAATGTACAAGTGAGTAATGGCTACTTTATTGCTACTTTCAGTGAAAATGTGAAAAATCACAAATATCTGGCAAACTGTAAGAGATAGAGCAATTTCGAGCGAATTTTTGACCCACAAGGTAGTACAAGAGTATCCTATGCTAAGGGGAAAAATTTCAATTTTCGTCACTTTTGGCGGCCATCTTGGATTTTTGCGGAAAATGAAAAAGTGTGAATATCTCGAAAACCTTAAGAGATAGAGCGATTTCGAGTGAATTTTTGACCCATAGGGTAGTGCAACAGTATTCTATGCAAAGGGGAAAAATTTCAATTTTCGCTACTTTTAGCGGCCATCTTGGATTTTAGCGGAAAATGAAAAAGAGTGAATATCTCGAAAACCGTAAGAGATAGAGCAATTTCGAGCGAATTTTTGATCCATAGGGTAGTAGAAGAGTATCCTATGCAAAGAGGAAAAATTTTAATTTTTGGCACTTTTGGCGGCCATCTTAGATTTTTGGGGAAAATGAAAAAGTGTGAATATCTCGAAAACCGTAAGAGATAGAGCAGATTGGCAGCCATCTTGGATTTTAGTGGAAAATGAAAAAGTGTGAATATCTCGAAAACCGTACAAGATAGAGAGATTTCGAGCAAATTTTGGACCCGCAGGGTAGTCCAAGAGTATCCTATGCAAAGGGGAAAAATTTCAATTTTCGCCACTTTTGGCGGCCATCTTGGATTTAGCGGAAAATAAAACATTGAAAATATCTTCGAAATGGTAAGAGATAGAGCAATTTCGAGCGAACTTTTGACCTGTAGGGTAGTAAAACAGTATTCTGTAAATTTCAGTTTTCACCACTTTTGGCGGCCATCTTGGATTTTGGGGGAAAATGAAAAATTGTGAATATCTAAGAAAAGGTATTTCTTCCCCTTTAATGCTCGGTGGGAGATACACACCGCGGCAGTGGTCTTGTTTTAAGCATTTTAAAGGAAAAGTATTTCACCTATGTTCACAAAATTTGGGATTTAGGATTATTGGATCGGTATAGCTAACTGAGTAATAGCTACTGTGCTATATAGCTATTGTGCTATTTTTAGCTGACTTTTTTTTTCTGGACATTTTAATGAAACAATGTTTTCTGTCTTCACAAAAATTTATATGAAGGATAATCGGGTGAATAGTTTGGCCAGGATAACTTTTGGTTGTGATAGCTTTGTAGCTATCTGAGTAATAGCTGCTTTGCTACTTTGAGCCTACTCTGAATTGCATTTCTGTTTTCATTCTTTTAAAAGAAACACATTGAACTCATCTTTGTAAAATTTGGTGTGAAGGTTTATAGGGTCAATTACTTGCTTGGTATTGTTGTTGATGGTAATAGCTTTAACCTCCTGAGTAATAGCTACATAGCAAAAAACATAAATCTCCTAAACCGTGTGAGATTTCGTCGAAATTTTCAACCCACAGGGTATCTAAGTAATGTACTCTTGGAAGTATTTGGAATTTTCGAATTTTTGCCAAAATGCAAAAACACTAATTTGCTTCTATCTCCGTAACTGTGTGAGATAGAGCAATTTCGTCAAAATTTTGGACCCACAGGGTCTCGTAGCAAACTACTCTTTGTAATTTTCAAATAATTTTACTCCCCAAAAATGGCGGCCATTTTGACTTTTTGAATTTTCGCCAAAAATGCAAAAACACTAATTTGCTTCTATCTCCGTAACCGTGCGAGATAGAGTGATTTCATCAAAATTTCGACCCCCAGGGTGTCCAGAGTGTACTGGTGACTTTTTATAAAAATCACTTTCCCACCACTTTTGGCAGCCATCATTAATTTCTGCGTGAAACGTTAAAAACACTTATCTCAGAAACGGTGCGTGATAGAGCGATTTCGACGAAATTTTTGTCCCACAGGATATATGCAGAGTCTACTGATGACTTTTTCGCAAAAATTGCTTTCCCGCCACTTTTGGCAGCCATGTTGAATTTCTGCGTAAAAGGCGCATTCATCTCGGAAACGGTGTGAGAAAGAGCAATTTTGACAAAATTTTGGACCCGCAGTGTATCTGCAGAGTGTACTGGCGACATTTTGCAAAAATCACTTTCTCGCCATTTTTTGGTGGCCATCTTGAATTTCTGCGTGAAACGCAAAACACATTTATCTGGCAAACCATTCGAGATAGAGTGATTTTGAGAAAATTTCTGACCTGCAGGTTATCTGCTGAGTCTACTGGTGGCTTTTCACAAAAATCACTTTCCTGCCATTTTTGGCGGCCATCTTGAATTTCTGTGTAAAATGCAAAAACACACTTTTCTTGGGAACGAGATTTTGGCTGCCACCTTGATTTTTGGTGGTAATTGAAAATGTCATTTGTCTCAAAAGCCCTCAGAGATAAAGTAATTTCGAGCAATGTTTGGACCCTTCGGGTACTACAGACCTTAGATATAGTGCCTGTGAAAAAAGTTGAATTTCCAGAATTTTGTCGGCCATCTTGAACTTTGGCGGAAATTGAAATTGTCGTTTATCTCGAAAACTGTAAGGAATAGAGTAATTTCAAGCTAATTTTTGACCATTTGGATATTAGAGATCTTTGGTATATTGCCTCTGAAAAATGTCAAATTTCGCCCAGTCTTCAATTTTATCAGAAATCGAAAATGTTGGTCATCTCAAAAACCTTTACAGACAGAGTGATTTTGAGCAAATTTTGAACCAGTGCAAAAGGGCATGAAGCCGAAATAACTTACGTGTATACTTATAAATATTTAAGCATCATTGATATATTTTACAAATGAAAGGGTCTTGTAAGACTACTGTACAAAATGTTCATAGGGTGGACATTACACATGATAATGTGTGTTCTTCTATGCTATCCGGTTTCTTTTCATATGTTGCAGCTACTGTTAACAGGGTGTCCTATTTCTAGTTTATGACAAAATTTGTTGTCTTTGTCACTGTTTTACTGTGAAATTAAGTTGTTTTCTGGATCTTAAAGCTTTTGCATGCTCCTGACACCAAATCTGAAGCTTAAATCACAGGCATTGATAAGGGATACTAGTATATTGACTGGTTTCATTTGCAGTAATAGGCTTATTATCAAAATTTGTTTTATCAATTCATTGGAAATGTCTTTATTTATTTTATTTATTTATTTTTATTTTTTTTTTGCAGGTGCACACTGTATTCCGGGACAGTCAGGTATGTAACAATTTTCCAGAGGTGTTCATTGTATCCCTGGATGAAAGTTGGGGATACTTATGTTTTTCGGACAGTCATGTCGCTCCCATCATAGTGATTTCCTTTCACACCCAAGAACTTAAAATTATTTTATGTTGACCTTTCAAATTTGGTATGTGGGCATGTATGGGTAAGGCCTATTATTTGTAGTCTCAGCTTTCCGCTATAAAATGACCTTCTAAAGGTCAAATTTGGTGTATTTCTTTACATTTTAGCCTGGTACTCATATACAGAAAGAAAGATAATCCCATTGCTGATATATAAATATAATACATGTATATGTCCCCTATAAGCATGCAAAAATTTTACCATTGACCTCTTTCTTGAAGGTCCTGGCTGTCTTTCATACATATTCATATCAGCTTTTTTTTGCCTACAGAAAACTCTTTTCACACATGATAACTTAAAGATATTTTATGATGACTTTTCAGAGTTGGTATGTGGGTATAAAATGGGTAAGGTCTGAGCCCAGTATGTTGTGGCCTCGTCCCTTCATGAGATTAATAGAGGCCTTCTAAATGTCAAGGCAATAATTTGATAGGCAATAACTTCAAATATTTTGTGTAGCTAAGTTACTATGGGCTAAGAATCTTTTGATGTGGTCAGATTTGACCTTAGACCCCTCCTTCAAGGTCAAATGAGGATAGCCAGACTTAAAAGTGCTTATAATTTACTTATGATTGGTTGTACAGGTTTGGGATGGTAAACCAACTTATAGGAAATCATGGACTGGGAATCTTCTGGTGTGGTTAGATTTGACCTTGGACCCCTCCTTCAAGGTCATACGAGGATAGCCAAACTTAAGAAGCTTATAACTCGCTTGGAAAAAAAGTTTTTTTACACCTTTTGTGCCATAAGTTTCCAGTCCCAATCAATGTTAGAGGTCTTGTGTTGTTGCTTTTGCCGAGTGGTGACATGTCTGTTAACCCTGATCCTGTCCCACTGGGTAAATTGAATGCCAGGTAAATTAAGAACAAAGGTCCACTCCTTGCTGATATTGTGACTTCACATGATTTTGACTTTCTTTACCTTACTGAGACTCATGTTCGTCTGATAATGATAGTTTTCTCTGTTCTATTACTCTCGATTTTGTGTTTCTTTATAGGCCTCATCCTTCAGTTGGTGGTGGTGTTTGTTTCATTATATTATCCTACAAACGTCAAGAAATAGACTCTCTTTGAGAACATGGTAGTGTCAATTGTGCTTCCTAGTCGTACACTGCTCAGTTAGAATTAGAATTAAGGGATAAGAGCCACCTGGGTGGGGAATGTCCAAATGTAAAATAATTCATGGCCTCTGCAGCCTGTAGTGTCATGTGGGGTGCTCTCATCACTCATCCTCTGTAGCGCAGAGAACTCTATGTTTTTACATGAGTGCTTTAGACTAGAAAAATGTCTAGACACAGGAGTTGAATTGTCTAGCTTTTTGTTTGGTACACTTCTGAAATGTTCATACACCCTTTGTCTAAGGGGTATTTTGGTCTCTCCTATGTACTGGAGGCCACATTCAGAACAGTTAATGATGTAAATCAAATTACTGAGTTCACAAGTAATTTTACATTTTGGTGTGAGATTCTTGCAATTGAACTGCTTCTTGGTGCTGAAGCTAATGATACTGTCTAATTTTTTAAAACTTTAGGACAGTAGGTGCATTTACCTAGTCTTGTACATACTGGTATTTGGCTTCTCTATGGGGGGTATCTGATTTTGGCAGATGTTCAAGGAAACTCCATGAATATGTTTCTCACTTCAAAAGTTTGAACATCAATTTTTCAAGAATTAAGCAACCAAATTGTATGAAATTAAACAACAGCAAAACATTGTTTGTGGATGTAGGTTTGACGATAATGTTTCAAGTTATATATATTTACGTGGATTCACCTTAAAGTGTTCATTAAAGTTAATAAACATTCCTTGAAGGACACTTCCTTAAATCTAAGGTAGGTCCTTAGCTTTATCTTAAGGAGGCTTCGTGAAATTGGCCCCAGGGGCCGGTTTCACGAAGCCTCCTTTGTTTTTCCTTCCTTAAAGTAAAGGAAGGGGTATTTCTAACCTTTGGAAAGGCTTCCCTTAAATCCTGTTTCACAAAGCCTCCTTTATTCCACCTTACCAAAGATTTTCCTTAAAACAAAGGAAGGGCGATTCCCTGTATAACCACACTGCTTGAAATTTCCCCCCCCATTACTTATATAACCTTCACACAGTTTATTTTAAATATTAAGAGAGTAAATTGTATTTTAGCATTTTAACTATTTTAAACTTGGTACATTAGGTACATTTTAATTTTCAGATACATTATTTGCATTTTTATTCCTTTTGGGAGTTGTTTCCAAAACCTATAACCACACCAATGTTTTTCTTTCACTGTAAGTACATGTGTACTTGTGCACTTATTTTGTACCTAAATTACCTTATAGAGGCAACGTCCTTATTGTAACACTGTTAAAGATCAGTAAAGTCAGTAAATCTATATTTTACTATATTTTAATAAGTTTTGTAAAATGCAGATTGGTTGTGATTATATTTTGCAAATTAATACAGTAGGTCACATGACTATTTTTACCCAAAGTAAGGGAGGGGCCCTTTATGTTCAAGGAAACTCCATGAATATGTTTCTCACTTCAAAAGTTTGAACATCAATTTTTCAAGAATTAAACAACCAAATTGTATGAAATAAACAGCAAAACATTGTTTGCGGATGTAGGTTTGACAATAATGTTTCAAGTTCTATATATTTAGGTGAATTCACCTTAAAATGTTCACTAAAGTTAATAAACATTCCTTGAAGGACACTTCCTTAAATCTAAGGTAGGTCCTTAGCTCCCTTGAAATTCAAGGGAGTTTTCAAGGTCTCCTTTAAGGAAGGAGGCTTTGTGAAACTGAGAATTTTTAAAGGAGAGAGAAAATCAAGGAAATCGTAGAATTTAAGGTGACCTTTATCTTAAGGAGGCTTCGTGAAACCGGCCCCTGGGGCCGGTTTCACGAAGCCTCCTTTGTTTTTTCCTTCCTTAAAGTAAAGGAAGGGGGATTTCTAACCTTTGGAAAGGCTTCCCTTAAATCCTGTTTCACAAAGCCTCCTTTATTCCACCTTACCAAAGATTTTCCTTAAAACAAAGGAAGGGCGATTCCTTGTATAACCACACTGCTTGGAATTTCCCCTCCATTACTTAGATAACCTTCACACAATTTATTTTAAATATTAAGTGAGTAAATTGCATTTTAGCATTTTAACTATTTAAATCTTGGTACATTAGGTACATTTTAATTTTCAGATACATTATTTGCATTTTTATTTCTTTTGGGAGTTGTTTCCAAAACCTATAACCACACCAATGTTTTTCTTTCACTGTAAGTACATGTGTACTTGTGCATTTATTTTGTACCTAAATTACCTTATGGAGGCAAAGTCCTTATTGTAACACTGTTAAAGATCAGTAAAGTCAGTAAATCTATATTTTATTATATTTTAATAAATTTTGTAAAATGCAGATTGGTTGTGATTATATTTTGCAAATTAATACAGTAGGTCACATGACAATTTTTTACCCAAAGTAAGGGAGGGGCCCTTTATGTTCAAGGAAACTCCATGAATATGTTTCTCACTTCAAAAGTTTGAACATCAATTTTTCAAGAATTAAATAACCAAATTGTATGAAATAAACAGCAAAATATTGTTTGTAGATGTAGGTTTGAAAATAATGTTTTAAGTTCTATATATTTAGGTGGATTCACCTTAAAATGTTCATTAAAGTTAATAAACATTTAACATTCCTTGGAGGACAGTTCCTTAAATCTAAGGTAGGTCCTTAGCTTCCTTGAAATTCAAGGGAGTTTTCAAGGTCTCCTTTAAGGAAGGAGGCTTTGTGAAACTGAGATTTTTTAAAGGGGGGAGAAAATCAAGGAAATCCTAGAATTTAAGGTGACCTTTATCTTAAGGAGGCTTCGTGAAACCGGCCCCAGGTGTAGGACAAAAAGTAAGGCCTTTTTTCAGAGCTTTGGTCTGCTCAGTTGTAAGTGTCACATCTGATAGGTTAATGACTGTGTGGCCTATGTAATTGTCCATAGATTTTTCTTGAGGTAGACAAGGGGGAGCTGTTTTGGCTTCCTCAATTTTATTCAAGATTTCAGGATATTTAATCCTCTCCATCATGAATGATGTGGAGTGGTATTAAAGTCTTAAAGTGAGAAAAGTGGAACCGCTAGGCTCCTAAGGAGCAGAGGAGCGACCATTAATATAATTTTATTGAATTATAATGAAAATAATAACAATTGTAGTTGATATACATACATATGTAACAGGAGTAGGAAGTTATTATGCATTGTATAAATAATATTCATTTAGAACTAATCAGTTTTGACAGTCCAGCTAAAAGTTCTTTGAACTCAGTTTGCCTCCTATTGTAGCGGCCTCCTTTCTGCTAGTGGCGTCTTGGTTGAGCCTTCCGTCTTTTGTTGGCTGGAGAGATATTTTCTCTAGCCTCTAGTTTCTTGGACACTTTATTTTTTGGCTGCATCCTTGTATTTACTTTCTAAACTGTTCTTAATCTCAGTAAATTGTTCCTTACTGAGAATTTTTTCTAGTTCTGACAGTTCTACCTGTAGACTGGTTTTTACTGAAGTGTACTTGCGGTTAAGTTGTTTAACCCAGAGAAGAGTGTGATCTCTTTTGCAGCTGTTGATCACCTTAGTCCACTTGGTTTTAAACTCATGGTCTTCAGACTGGGGTGGTAAACATCTTAAGTTGCAGATGCTTGTGAATTGTCCTTCCTTGAGTTGGTGTTTCACATGGTGGAGACTGGTAGCTACACCCAATTTCTTCTTGTATAAATTCTTAGCCTTGAAATAGTGGCTCTTGGCTGCTGCAGGATATCTGTCTCTGCTAGTGCTCTCTCTTTCTGATGAGGGGAGCCAGATCTCTTCCTCTTATAGGGTCTGTTTGAAGACTTCTTCTCCTTAAGGAGCTTGTCAGCTACAGCATCCAGGAGATTGACTCTCGCTGCTCATGGTGTGGGCAGGAATGGGAGTCCCTGAAGCTGGGGTATTGAATGCAGATGCTGACTGTACATCCAGTTCATTCATAGCAGTGCTAAGGACTATTTCACTTCGACTCATGGAAATGCAGTGAATAAGATTAAAGTATAATGTGTAAGTGAATTGACTCCTGCCTTATAATCTCTCTCTATGATTGATTATTTCGAATACTGATATTCCATATTCTCATCAGAGGCAATAATTCAAGAGTCAGAATTTCACCCCCTGAGGTGGAAAAATTGACTCCCATGGGCTCTGCCGGATCAGGGGAGCTGGTTCTGTGCTCCTGTGGAGCAGAGGATTCAGTTGGGGACTCTAGATACAAGACTTCCGAAAAAGTGGAAAGGAGTAGATTGGTTTCACTTTTATAGCATATAGATGGCTAATTATGTGTATATTATTGCCATTGTTTGCACTCTTCAAGTTCCTGCAATGAGATATTACAATTGTAGTAACTAATATGTTAGTGAAAATACATTAATTTATCTAATGTATTTTGGGCACTCTATTTTGGCTGTATGAAATATATTTTCTATTTATTGAAAAATATATGAATCATGTTATTTTATATAATTTAGTTAAATAATAATAAAAAACAATAAATTGAAACTGATTTGTTTTATTATTGTCTGTTGACTGACTCTGGGTATCAACATACACAAAGATAGTGGACCTGAGTGATAGCTGCTCATTCAGCGCTTGAGATTTCATACATACATATTTTATTATATATATATATATACATTATAAGGCAGGAGTCAATTCATATACACATTATACTTTTATCTTAGAATTAGAATTAGTTAGGGGATGCGGGTATGCTAAATCATGGTGTGATCTTTAACCTTGGCCTTTTCAAAGTGTATTCAACTGCCATATTTAAGACATATCTCTTTTGTGACAAAGATTATATGGATGGCTGTAACTGATTATTATATGTACTTTTACTTTATAATCTTTCCATTGACAGCTATACGTCAATTAATAAAGTTTCATAATTTTTAGTTTACTGATTAATGTTGCCTATTTGCTGTTAAATGATCTTGGTTTGATACTTTGTTTTTATATACATTTTCTCTCTCTAAAATATTATTTTCTCTAATTAAACATTAGTTGGACCTTTACATAAAGTTATTTTCAAAACAGTATCACCTCCTGCCAGGGGTAAATACTAAATCATATCATATGCTGGTCAATTGCTGGTCATAGCATTTGCCTTCCAAAAAGCTGTTTGAACAGTAGATGTCCTGACGTGACTAATTTTACTTGCACACTGTTATTCCTTTCTGCCAAGGGGGTGTTTTTTTCTCATACTATATTTTTTCCAGGTGGTGAAAATTTGCAGTTTGTTGAAAAACTTCATCCAATTTCAAGCAATGATGAATCTGATTCAACTGTTGAAACATCAGAAAAGCCAAAGAAATTTCAAAACCGAGAGAAAATCAAGAAAATTCTAAAAGGAGAAGTTTCTGCACAGGTTCATGAGTGGTAATGTTTAAATTCTGTAACAAGATATACAAGATATATGTATTTGATACAAAACACCTTTAATTTGTTTGGTAAATGACAGGCAAGACTCTAGGTATTGTTTTCACCAATGTGTGGGGAAAATTCTTGTCCAGGCTGTATTTTTAAAACAGTGAGGTATAGGACTTTCACACAGGCTGAAACAAAAAGGGGGGGGGGGGGGGTATAGGTGTGCATTGTCATGGTGTGACCTTAATTTGACTTTTGACCTTGGATCTGGGTTATATTCTTTAACAAGGTGGGATCTCACCACGTTTGGTCCATCTCAAAGATCGTCTGGATCTGCAAAAATACTGCCAGGCAATCAACATTTTACCTTCATCCAGCCTAATGTGTGGGCATTCGAATTTCATCCATTTCAGTCTATAACTAAAGCTGGTGACACAGAAGAATTCTGTTGAATTCTTTTTGCTTATAGGCACTTCTGGTCTTTTTTTAGGCGGGTTGCATGTAACCACCCGCCTATTAGATTGATGTGTCTGTCTGTCTGTCCATCAACATTTTCGTTTCCGGACTCCAACTTGAAAACGCTTTGTCCAATTGAATTCAAACTTGACAGGGAGGTAGATCACCATCATAGCTAAGTTGCTTTAGAAATTGGTGTAATTCTCTCCATTCGTTTGTCCCGTTTTTTGTCCATTTGTCAGTCCATCAACATTTCCAGACTCTAATTCAAAAACGCTTTGTCCAATCAAATTCAAACTTGACAGGAAGATAGATCACCATCATAGCTAGGTTGCTTTCTAAATTAATGTAATTGCGTCCGTTCGTTTGTCTGTTTATAGCATAGATACAATTATGTAACCTAGATTACAAGTTTTACATTTCTTAGCACATCTAACTCATTTACCTTAACTGGGCGACCCAACATTTCTTTCCCTGTTTCTAAATATAATTATAGCATTCGCTAACCTTATTGCTGCCTGCACAACCCACCTTTTGGGGCATCTCTGACCCTCTTATTCTGAGACAGTAATAACATACCTATTGTCTATCCATATTTGAAGGACACAAATGTACATTTACTTAGCAATAAAAAAATTCTAATATATTATTCAAACTGTTAAGATCCAATCACAGCATTTTATAATATTTCATCTCTCTGCAAAACATATGAAGGGATATAAAACTTAAAAACAGATAAAACTGTTTTGTGCTTTCAATTATAGAATGTACAACTGTGTCAACTATTCAAATACTTTGAAAATGGAATAAATGTACCAATGCATAAAAAATGATACAAAATGTTTCATTATAATATAATTGTGAAAATGTGTCACACAAAAATACCCATTCAATATCAGTGGTGTGAGAGATGGTCCATCTGAGGATATGTTGGCATCGGGTTAGCACAGTCCAGTTTGTACATATATGTAATATATAAATAAATATTATGACTTCTTATTTATGACATGGTCTCACAGTGTGACTTCATGCTTATCTATTTTTGACCTGTTTTATGCTTTAGGAAGGGTGGCAATACCAGTGGGGAACAAACCCTACCTTCTGAGAGTCCAGTTTTTGAAGCTTCTGAAGAACCTGGGGTTGTGGATGATCAGCAATCAATGAAAGCTTCACTTGAATCAAGTAATTCTTCTCAAAGTAAGTTTGATGTGGTCATTTAATATATGATCATCTAATGTATTGTCATGAATTATTAATCTCGGCTTATCAGTCGCTCGATGATACAGTCATTTCTCACGTTTCTAAATTGCTTTACCTCATGCTTAAAATTTGACCTTTGACAAGGTCACATGATCAAATAAAGTTTATTTTTAAAGTCCATTTGCTCATCTTTGCTTCTCAGCATATATATATTTATTGCAGTAAAGTATGTATGATTTTACAAGCATGTTAATGATCTCTAAGTTTCAAACAGATTAGATTTTTTGAGCAATTGGACCAAAAGTGAGCAATTTATGAACGATTTCATAAATTTCATTTGATCCACTCTATTATCACTTTATATATTACATTTAGAGCTGTAAAATGTATTGGAGGTAATTGGAAGCCATTACAGGGAGTCTACAAAGCTGATTAAAATGGATACTGGGTCACTATTTCAGAAACCATTAGGATTTCAGCTCCTTTTCATTTTCTCACTTTTTGTGGGATTTTCACCCATTTTCACATTAAGTCAAAAATTCCAACTGCAAATATTTCTTGTAGCTCCCTGTAAATGTATATGGTCATTTGTAGAAAAAAATATATGCTAATATGCCAAAAACCATGCAATTGACAATCAGTTGATGGTTTCTGGTTTTATCTTTGTAACACTTTTGAGGGCTCTTAAGTGTTGATTTTCAGATATTTTTAAAAATAAGTTGTTGAGTTGTTTTTTGTGGGCTGTGAGCCACCTTTATGTGCTTGTGATCCATATTTGTCGGACATTGTTTAAGATATCCCTATAATAGCTATTCCACTGTCAAGATAGGTCAGGTAAGGACAGGTTTGATTTGAGCTCTCCTGGGCTCCCTGATATCATGTAAATCTGGCGCGGCTCTGGCGCCATCCAGTGTATTCTTCTGGCTGTCCACTGCAAAGATTCGTCCCTAGGAAGATTCTAAACATGTTTAGAATTTGCCCTGGTTTGCAGAGATCACCAGCTACTTTTACCAGCAGTCAGGGGTTTCCCTGGGTGACCATTATTGACACCCAGTTGTCTGTAATACTGGGGGGTGGACATATTATTTTTGCTTTTTCCGCCGTCCGTCGTCCACCGTCCGGACGCTTGGTTTCCGCTCATTTGAAGGAAAAGTATTTTTTATTGCGTTAATACATCCTATCCAATGGACAAATGCTTATCCGGTCGGCGCAGACCGGCCCGCCAAACGCCAGAAAAAGACGTCCTGTGTTGCCACTAGCTGGCCGGTCCGTAGTACTGTGCACTCCCCAGATGGCGCCTCGTACTTCCTTCCTGTCTAGACAACCTGACGTCATAGCATCTTTTTCGTTTGGCGCGTGTACTGTGTAGACGTAGTTTCTACAATCTCCAGATTTTTTAAAGAAATGTGTGCATTATGGCGGATTTTCAACCTCATATGTGGATATTTTCGTGTAGAAGTGTTATCTACTAATCAAGCACGGATATACATTTACAAATCTGCTGGAAACGCCCCCTAGTTGACTCAATTTAATTTTGATGATAGGGCAGTAATCGACGAGAAATATGAAGGCAGCCATTTTGCTAGTTTCCTCCGATTCAACCATTGTGTTGTTTAGGGGCAGATCGACAATATGGAGGAATTATGGATATACTTCTGACAGGTATTTTTATCCGTGTCTTTTGTTTGAATGAACCTTCTGTAACCTTCCAGCTACAGTTACCATAGAAACGTCTTTTCTAGTACTACATATGCAAATCTTCAGTCTACGTAGTTTTGAACACTGCATATAGAGGGAATTCCCCTATGGAAGGTGCATTCTTCATCAGAGCGCACTGGTACAGGCTTCTCTGCTGTAAAGCATCAGTCACACCAGCCTAGCTCGAGTATTTTTTCATCAGAAGCAATAGATGAATTCTTCAGATTTCTTCAGAGCGCACTGGTCCAGACATCTTTGCTGCAAAGCATTAGTCGACCGGCAAGCTTATATATATATCTACATAGAAGGCATCCATCAGAAGAGCATGTAGGTTGAACACACGTCTATTGTGATATCAGTCCCTCCCTTACGGACCCGGCTTTGTTGTCGGTAGTGAGGGTTGTGGATGGCCAGTTCACTGGTTTTATCACGAAAGGAAGAAGGAATTTCATCTACAAATCTTCAGAGCGCACTGGTCCAGGCTCCCCTGCTTTTAAAGCATCAGCCGGCCGCCCAGCTTAAAAGAACGCGACCTCTGACGTCATATCCAGTCAGCCAATCGCGTTCCTTCCTTCCAACTCACGAAGCTGGTCACGTGTTTTCACCGACCAGGAAGGTCGGAAGTGCGTTCTTCAGAACTCACGTCTACTGTGACTACAGTCCCTGCTTTGCAGACCTGGCCTGGTTGTCGGTAGTGGGGTTTTGTGGACTGTAAAGTTGCCGGTAAAGCATCACACAAGAAACGCGAATACTGACGTCATCTCCAGTCAGCCAATCGCGTGTCCTTCCGAACAATCACGAAGCAGGTCACGTGTTTTCACCGACCAGGAAGGTCGGAAGTGCGTTCTTCAGAACTCACGTCTTTTGTGATTCCAATCCCTGCCTTGCAGACCCGGCTTCATTGTCGGTAGTGGGGTTGGTGGATGAGCAGAATACTGCGCATTTGCATGTTTAAGTATCACAAAAGAACGTCACAACTGACGAGCTCCAATCAGCCAATCGCGTGTCTTCCGACCAGCAAGCTGGTCACGTGACACACCGAACACCAAGTGTTTCTAAAAATAGTTCACAAGGGCTTTCCCAGTAACTGTCAAATCTACAAATAAGACGTGCGATTAAAGAAATGCTTTAATTAATGGAGGAAACCTACAGCAAGCTGAATTCAACACAGATGATAGTTGTAAAATTGCTTTAGTAACTGTGTACAGAGTGTACTGACTGGTAACACAGTTTTGTACACTTCAACAACTGGTTACAGAGTGTGCCGGCTGGTACTGACTGCACAGCCTTGTACACTTGCTTCAACAACTGGTTACAGAGTGTACCAACTGGTACTGGTTACACAGCCTTGTACACTTGCTGTAACAACGGGTTACAGAGTGTACCGACTGGTACTGGCTACACAGTCTTGTACACTTGCTTCAACCTACTGGTTACAAAGTCTACTAACAGGATGTTGGCTACACAGTCCTTACTGTACAGTGCTTCAACTGGTTACAAAAAAAAAAAAAAAAAAAAAAAAAAAAAAAAAAAAAAAAAAAGCTGGCTAAATATAGACCAGTAGCTGTCAAAATTCATGGATGACCCCAGCCTGCTAGTTTTTTGTTACAGAGAATTACTAGTTACAGTAAAGTACCGAGTATGGAGCCTGGGTACCGGACAGAGTTACCTCAGGTTTATTTGGTTACAGAGAATTCTTAGACCGGTCAGTGGTCTTGGTGATATGACAGGGATATGACAGTGTCCCTTATCACACCTCTCAACAACCTGTTATCGGTGCTGGACTTGACTGGAGAGATAATAAATTTTGTCATCATGTCCGGCCAGGGGTCAGACATCTCACAAATGACAATTGCTCTGTAAATACTGTACCTTGCAGGCTGCTGGCCCGGGGCGAAGAGTCTATTAATGTGAAAAGTTGTGTCGGCCCCACCGGACCACAATAAGAACACAGAGACTGTTAACCTGGATCATTGTCACTAGACCGGACCAGTGTCCGGAGGGACAGAAAATGTTTGTCAGAATACCAAATGTCCCAAATGTGGCACACAGTCTGCCTATAGGTTCCAGACTAAGCCCTTTTTGGGAACGTAGGAAGCCTTGGGGGCTGGACCCTAGGTAGTACAACTGTTGAAGGAGGGATACCTATGTCCATATACCTATACACGAACAATCCAGGAAATGCCTGAGATTTCACATCCAAGGTCGGGCATACCAGTTCAAGGCCCTGCCATTCAGTTGGTCCACAGCACCTTTGGAGTTCACCGTGATACCAAAGCGGGTGAACTTGATAGCCTTACACAAGGATTTAAGAAGCCATCAGTACCTAGATGACTGGTTGGTGGGAGCCAGATCCCACCAGGCTTGTCTCCAACATACACAGGAACTAGTAAATAATGTGTCAGCAACTGGGTTGGCTGATGAACTTAGAGAAATCAGAGCTGGAGCCCAAACAAGACTTCGATTTTGTAGGCTACCAGTTCGACTTCAGGTCTGATCGGTTCCGACCGACTCTGGGCTGGTGACAGAACCTTCAAGAGACTGTTAAAGCTGCTATCCCTGCCGGCTTGCCCGGTCCGGGAATTCATGTCCTGGATAGGTTACTAACATCTACAGAAAAGCATGTTATTCTAGGCAGACTTCATATGAGACTCATACAGTGGCATCTCAAAACAACTGGAGGGTATCCAGAATCACTGCAAAAGGTGATCCAAGTCCCCAGGTCTCGGCACCCCCATTTACAATGGTGGCTGAATGAAGACAATCCACTTACAGGCCAACCATTACACCCAATAAAACATGCTCTGCAAATATTTACAGACGCATCAATAGAAGGGTGGGGCGCTCACTTAGATGAGCACTTTGCAAGAGCAACCTGGTCCCCTCCGGGAAGCAAGTTGTATATAAACTATCTAGAACTCTAAGCAGTTTTTCTGACTTTAAGAGTTCTAAGACCTTTGCTCAAACAAGATAGTACTTGTAGCAACTGACAACACCACAGTAGTGTCATACATAAAGGAAGGAGGAATGAGGTTGGGCCCATTTTGTGCCCTACTATGGAGAATCTTGACCTGGTGTGCCAGGAAACAAGTGACTCTAAAGCACGACACATTCCAGGCCGGCCTAATGTGGTAGCAGACAGGCTGTCCAGGCTAGGCCAGACCATCCAAACAGTGGTTTCTCCTTCCAGAGGTCTTCCACTCTATGCAGTAGGTGGCACCGGCCCAAAATAGACTTATTTGCCACAAGGTTCAACAACAAGTCGCCTCTGTTTTGTGTCACCGGTACCAGTTCCCCTGGCCACAGCAGTGGATGTGCTCAGTCGGCCATGGTAGGATCTAAAAGGATACACCTTCTCACCATCAGCCATGTTGGGCAAAGTGGTGGAGAAGTTACAAGACTCCCCATGTAAGAGAATCATTCTGATTGCTCCGGGGTGGCCCAACATGCCTTGGTTTTGGGATCTAGTGGCCATGTCCAGCCTTTTCCCTCTGAACCTGCCCAATCTGCCCAGCCTGTTCACAGCCATTCAATCAGATCCCTCACAGAAATCTGACAAATCTTAATCTCCATGCAGGGCTCCTAGAGCCTCAGCAATCGAGGAGCAGGACTTGTCTGAGGCAGTGGCAAGAATTGAGGCTCCTCAAAGGGGGGTCAATCAGATCAGTCTATAAGGCAAATGGGTCATTTTTACCAAGTGATGTATCATTCATCAGGTGGACTTCGGGCACCACCTGTAAAGTCAGTTGTTGACTTCCTTAGGTACCTGCTTCAGGACAGGAAGTTGCAGCCCAGTACCATTGATGGTTACAGGTCAGCCATTGCTGATAGTCTGGGAAATTTGCCCATCAATGTTAGTAAGGATGAAAATCTCACTCGTCTCCTGGATAGCTTCCACTGAGACAGACCCAAAGGCCGGAGGGGAACCCCCTCCTGGAACCTCTCCCTGGTTTTTGCACCAGTTGACAAGGTTCATTTTGAACAAATTATAGGTCTCCTTGAAGCATTTGACCTTCAAGGCAGTTTTCCTCTTGGCCCTGGGGTCGGGCAAGCGTAGAAGTGAGATACATGCTTGGCAAACAGCCCAGCACCATTGATGGTCATAGGTCACCCATTGTTGATAAACTGGGAAATTCACCCTTCAACATCAAGAAGGACGGAAATCTCGCTCGTCTCCTGGATAGATTCCTCAGAGACAGACCCAAAGGCAGGAGTGGCATACCCTCCTGGAACTTCTTACGGGCCGTGCACCAGCTAAGACCCCATTTGTTCCAATCAAGGAGGCCCCCTTGAAGCATTTGACCTTCAAGACGGTATTCCTCTTGGCCCTTGGGTCGGGCAAGTGCAAAATGAGATTCATGCCTGGCAAAACTGATATATTGGACACCAATACGATTGGTCCAAGGTGTCCCTGTATCCATCACCCAGCTTTCTATCCTAGAATCAGCTGGCCATAGAGTGTCCAGTGTGGTCCCTGGGGTTATAACAGCCCTGGCCCCGACTCTGGATAGATCCCTCAAGTCTGACAGGTCCCTCTGTCCGTTCAAAGCATTGTGCTACTATTTGGACAGGACCTCAGACATCAGGCAGAATAAGGAGGTGGTTTTCCTCTCCTTTAAGAAAGGTTTCAACAAGGACATCTCACCTGCCACTATCTCCTCTTGGATCAAGCAGACTGTGATCCTATGTTATGAGCTCTCTGACCAGGAGTCCCACTTTTAACATCAGGTTAAAGCCCATGATGTCAGGGCCTTGGCTGCTTCTAACGTCTTCCAGTCGGGAGTCTCCTTAGATCCAATCTTATCAGCCCGCCACTGAAGTCACAATACCTTCACACAGTTCTATATGAAGGTCGGGGCTTGGGCTGATTCGGAGCTTTACCAATTGGGCTAGGTAGTGGCTGCTCAGCAGATCCACAAGTGGCCCTTAGATTGAGGAGATTTGTGTATGTGCATAACAGTTCTTCATGTACATAAGAATTAAGTGTGGCGTGCTTCCTTTGGGAGGTTTATTTGCATTCTGGGACTGAACTCATCCCTCTCTTCCCCTACCTCAGAGCAGGTCTGCAAAAAGGGGGGGGGGGGCGACGGCGGTATAGCCCCGGGTAACCGGCTGCTGGCAACCGACCATGGCCTTGCAGGGTTTCCTGACTTTAAAGTCAACCCAGGCCTGGACCTATAGGTCTTCTGACGAAGTCAGCCTAGACCGTAGGTTTAAAATTTGCTATTACTTGTGAGTTCACATAAGTCCCTAGTAACTTACCCGCCGACCAAGCGGTAGTTATTCAGCATTTGTCCATTGGATAGGATGTATTAACGCAATAAAATTGCAAATTTAATAAGTAAATTAAATTTTTATAAGTTAATACCCTATCCAATGGACACACAAGACCCTCCCACCGACCCCGCTATCAGCTTACTAGGGGTCTAATAGGTTTAGACAACGAAAAAGATGCTATGACGTCAGGTTGTCTAGACAGGAAGGAAGTACGAGGCGCCATCTGGGGAGTGCACAGTACTACGGACCGGCCAGCTAGTGGCAACACAGGACGTCTTTTTCTGGCGTTTGGCGGGCCGGTCTGCGCCGACCGGATAAGCATTTGTCCATTGGATAGGGTATTAACTTATAAAAATTTAATTTACTTATTAAATTTGCAATATCCTATCTTTACCAAATTTGGTATGGGTGTTTATTGGGTTAATAGCTTCCATGGGATTGCTTTTGGTGAAGATAGCTCTATAGCTAACTGAGTAATAGCTACTTAGCTACTTTTATGTACTTCTTTTGTTTCCGGGCATTTTAAGGAAAAATATTTGACATATCTTTACCAAATTTGGTATGACCAATAGTTAGGTCGATAGCTTGCTTGGGATTGCTTTTAGTGATAATAGTTATATAACTGACTGAGTAATAGCTACTTAGCTACTTTGCCAAAAATGGAAAAACAGAAATTTGCTTCTATCTCCTTAACCGTGCGAGATAGAGTGATTTCGTCGAAATTTCCGACCCACAGGGTATCTAAGAAATGTACTTTTGGCAATTTTCAAAAAAATTTTCCTCTCCCCAAAAATGGCAGCCATTTTGAATTTTTGCCAAAAATGGAAAAACATCAAATTTGCTTCTATCTCCTTAACCGTGCGAGATAGAGCGATTTCATCGAATATGATATATTTTACAAATGAAACAGTGTCTTGTAAGACTATGGTACCATTGTTGCAAAACGTTCATGGGGTGGACATTACACATGATAATGTGTGTTCTTCTATGCTATCCTGTTTCTTTTCATATGTTGCAGCTGTTTCTATTATTTTAAATTAAATTCAATTAATGTGTCAATTATGTGGATTTACCCATAAAGCTGACCTTTTATTACGCTACAATAGCTTACCATGTGGGACTAAATGCTGTTCTCGGATGGCCGGCAGGCCCGGCCAACGTCTAAGAAAAAAAGACATTTATTGTTGGCCGTAGCCTCAGGTTGTCGTCACGTGACCTACCCCATTTGTCTTCTCCTTTCTCGTTGGCCACCGCCATATTGGAATATATTGTGAAGTTTTTCTGCCGTTTTCTTCTTATATCTCAGCTTATTTATTTGTTGGATGTCTATTTTCAGCCATTTTGTTTATTAACCATTAAAGCACGTTTTGCATAACTTTCCGTCCATTTGGATAAGTATTTCTTCTTTTATTCTGTTGTGAGTTTTCGCCTCGGCTAGTTATGTCCACCCCACTGGGGGGGTGGACATATTATTTTTGCTTTTTCCGGCGATGTACTCTTGGCAATTTAAAAAAAATGTTCCCCTCCCCAAAAATGGCGGCCTTTTCGAATTTTTGCCAAAAATTGCAAAACACAAATTTGCTTCTATCTCCTTAACCGTGCAAGATAGAGCGATTTCGTCGAAATTTTCGACCCACAGGGTATCTTAGAAATGCACTCTTAGCAATTTTCTAAAAAATTTCTCCTCCCCAAAAATGGCGGCCATTTTGAATTTTCGAATTTTTCCCAAAAATGGCAAAACACAAAATTGCTTCTATCTCCTTAACCGTGCGAGATAGAGCGATTTTGTCGAAATTTTCGGCCCACAGGGTATCTAAGAAATGTACTCTTAGCAATTTTCAAAAAATTTTCCCCTCCCCAAAAATGGCGGCCATTTTGAATTTTCGAATTTTTCCCAAAAATGGCAAAACACAAATTTGCTTCTATCTCCTTAACCGTGTCAGATAGACACCTTAAGGTACAAATACATACACATACATAAAACAATTTCATGTAAGTTATACATTCTCAATAAAATGTAAAATTATTGAGTTCCAATTTGAAACCAATATTGGTATTGTGTGGCAACCAAACAATGATGGAGCTTGCTGGAGCTAAAATTGGAACCTTAAGAGGTCAGATACCAACCTACCTCATTCTCTGATGAGACAAACTCTAACCCAAGAGGGTCAAAATATATGCAATACAGTGAAAGTATATAATATTATTATTATATCAAGCATTCCTTCTGATTAACACTAGACATTCTTTAGTTCTTAATCCTGTAACTGTAGCTTTAAGGGTAGAAATATGAGCTCAAGATAGCCTTATCTCTTCCTAGTGTCAAGATATTTTTGTCTTTTTAGCATTTTGAAAAACTTAAAAAAATATGTATTAATACATCCATTACAGATTACTTGTGAAAAGATTTTTTCCTAAGTGTGGACACTATTCTGTCTAAAGTAATGGAATTCCAGACCATGATTTGCTAAAACCTTACAAAACATTCTTATACACAACACTAAAGGATATATCAAGCTATAACTAAAAAATCTCTTTCTTTTTTTTTGCATTTTTTATTGTGTCCCATATTTGTAATAATCATATAAATAATTTACAGTGCTGTAAAGTCTATCAGACAAAATTATAAATCCAGACTAAAAGAGAATTTAAATTCAAATAATAAGACTAATCAACATGTAATACAAAATCTACACACAATTTGTTACATGCTACACATATTAAAAAGGTACATTAACATATACATTTGAAAGAAAAAATTACTTTGACATAAATTCAAACTTTTAAAATGTTTATTCTGACAAAACTGGAAGCCATCGAAGCCAGGTTTTGAAAAATTTTTCTTCCTATTTACCAATCTTTGATAACAGTCATTCGTCTGTATATGTTACAGTAAAGTTGTGTAACCAGTAATTTTGCGAAATTACTGAATATTTTAGTAATTTCACGAATTCCTGCTTTGGTCAGTAATTTCACAAAATAACTGAGATTTTCAGTAGTTTTGCGAAATTACTGAAATATTCGAGCAGAAATTTCATGAAATTCCTAAATATTATATGCAGATTAAAAGAATACCTTTTAGATTTTTATTTCACCAAATTTTCATTTATTCATTTTGTTTATAACATATAACAAATAACATCAATAGTATGAAAATACAATACAATAGTATCAAAGAACGTTATATTCAATATCTCATGAAAATTTATTAAACACTCTCCACCTACAATAGTACAATAGTCTGGCATACAGTTCATTTATTCAATAATATTTCACCTACAACAGTCTGGCATACAAGCTCATTTAATCAATGATTTTATACTTGCAAGTTCACTGAAATTAATGAAGCACCCTCCACCTTAATAGTCTGGCATACAAGATCATTTATACAAAAACTTTATAGTCACAATTTCACCAAACTTAATTGAACACACTCCACCAAGAACAGCCTGACATACAAGTTCATTTTTTTACAGTTTAAATTGCTATGACATCTGCTGTTACACAACACTTTTGCCTTGTAACATGCACATTTGTTACTTTTACATTGCATTGAAGTACAACTACACTTCTTGAACCCTTGTCCCCCACACATTGACTGCTGGTTGACAGCTTCTCTGAGTGAAACACTCTTGTCTTGATTAACGTCATCCTCAGTGAGTAATCTCTCAGGGCAACAATCACTTTAAGGACTCCTGGTTTGACAGCGATTCAGTAAAGGTCTGTGTCTAAATCATGATCCATTACTAGCCCCAGTATGTTTCTTGTACCTTGAAAACTATTGCATTTAGAGAATTTTGTGTAAATATGTTATTCAGCTACTTTTGGGTCAGCTATAACATAGTAAAATTTCAGACCTGTAGCTCATGGCATAGCTGAGTAATAGCTGCTTTGAGGTTCTTACTCAACACTAAATCATTTATAACTTGAAAAGTATTGCATTTAGAGCATTTTCTTAAAGTATGTTATTCAGCTACTTTTTCCATAGCTACAACATGGTGAGTAACGTGGGTGTCTATCTCAATAGCTAAGTGAGTAATAGCTACCTTTGGACTTTTCAGTAACTTCCTTCATGAGTAAAATCACTTCTAACTTGAAAACTATTGCATTTAGAGAATTTTGTGTAAATATGTTAGTCAGCTACTTTTGGGTTAGCCATAACAATAAAATTTCAGACCTGTAGCTCATGGCATAGCTAAGTAATAGCTACTTTTAGGTTATCACTGTTGAGTAAATCACTTATAGCTTGAAAACTATTGCATTTAGATTATTTAGTTTCAGTATGTTATTCACCTATTTTGGGGTCAGCTATAACATAGTAAAATAAAACTATTGCATTTGCAATATTTTCTTTAAATATGTTTTTAACTTACTTTTACCTTCTTACAGTTACCTTCTTACTTTCCTTCTGAACACCATTTCTAGGGCACAACTTTTGTGTCCTTTTCTTCTGTCACTTCTACTCTGAAACTCAAAATACACAGTCAGCTGACACAGAGCCCGTTCACGGGCACTGATTGCTTGTTTTATTTATTTATTTTTATTTTTTATTTATTTTTTTTTGGCATGGATAGGTAACTTGTGGCAATATCAACGTCGGATTAGACGGAAGTCTTTGCATGATGAGGCATCATCTGTAATTTCAACCAATGAAGAAACTGAAGAGGACTTGAGCAGTGTACACTCGGATGATGTCACCCACAACAAGAGGTTCTGTGAAATTTATGTACAGAAGTCAGAAAACGTTTTCACTTCTCCCATTTCTCATTTATCATTGATCCAGTATCTATGTTTGGAGAACACATTTGGATCGCTTTGTCCTCTGGTGTTGTTGTCGTCATCATCATCACACTTTGTTTCCACACAGTATCTCAAAATTTGGCATTTAGGTGTACTTGTCTTCAAGGTGTGCACTATTTTAAGGTGACCTTAATTAAACTCCCATGTAAAAAAGAATTATATTGAGTTTAAATTTTTTCATGTTTCCACAGACTATGCCAAAAATGGTTTCACAGATTTCATTCTAATGTTGCATGTTTATCTGTTACAGGCAAGCTGTGTAATCAGGCATTTCGCAAAATTCCTGATTTACTAAGGCATTTTGCGAAATGCCTAAAATTTCCAGGCATTTCGTGTAATGCCTAAAATTTGTCCATCTTTATTTCACAACTTGCCTGATGTATTTTAGGCAAATTGTGAAATGTGATATTTCTGTGTTGCTAACACTGTTTTGGTGTGTTATCCAGTTAATTTAGAGAAATAAGCAGAATTATAAATTTGTTTCTACCATTCTTGTTGGAAGAGTTTTATCTTGGGTGGCATTTTAAGCATTGTGATATGTAATAATATGGACTCATTTGGAAGAAATATTACAAATTATTAGGACAATATACTTTACTTTTTGGTTTGAATTAATATAGAGAATTATATAGAAGTCAGAATCTTTTCTTTAATTAAAGCAGGTGTTCTGATTGAAGGAATCCTTTGAGAGAAAAGCCATTTGAGCCTTTATCTTAATTGACTGGACTTTGATGAATATACAGCAGAGTTTCTCATAAAAATATTCTCTTAACCAGAGAAACCATGTAAGCTTTGATTTGAATCAACTGGGCTTTGATGTTATAGCAGGGCTATTCATTAAAATAATTCCTTGAAGTAGGGAAACCATGTGAGTTTCAAGTGAATTAATTGAACTTTAATAATATAAAACAGGGTTTCTCATTATCTTAACCCCTTAAAGTAGGGAAGGCATTTAGCATTAATCTACATTGCAATTAGCTACATAGGGGGTTATAAAATAAAGCAGACTATGATCTCTTCAGTACGCATCAGGTTGGATCTTGCTCCAGACGAGCCATGATACACTACATCTTGTCAGGGAGGTGTAACTGATCCAAAATTTTTGCAAGCTTTTTTCTGGATTTTGGTTCCTGATCCCCAATTTTTCAAACCGACCCTAGAGTAGGTTGTAGGGTCAGCTCAAGTGAAGCATCCCCATTAACACTACCTTGACCTAATGCAATTTTTACCCACAACCCTTAAGGACTGTCAAGGTATTGTTTTCACCCATGGTGTCCAGATGGGCGGGCAGGCGTCGGGAAAAGATTATCTGGGCTGTATCTCAGAAACCGTAAGGTGTAGGAAGTTAATACTTGGTAGAGACTTTAGTTGGGGGTGTAGGTGTGCAACGTCATGGTATGACCTTAATTTGACCTTTAACCTTTTCATAGTGACCTTGACCTTTAAAATCTTGTCTGGGCTATATCTCTGAAACCATAAGGTGTAGGAAGTTGATACTTGTTAAGGACATTAGTTTGGGGTGTGGGGTTGTAACATCATGCTGTGGCTTTGATTTGACTTTGCCGTAGTGACCTTGACCTATAACACTTAAATACTTAAACATTATTTAGACCTTTATATAACTGACACTGCACTGAAAGTATCCCAATCTTTGTACTTTTTTACTACTTCTATATCACATGGTGTTGAAAACTATTTCTCCAGGCTGTGGGGTACGAGCATCTCTGAAGCTATTTTTTTTGTCAAATTTAGTGTTACTATTTCTTTTTCATCAGAGCCAACCCAAACATCTAAAATTTTTAAGACGGTATCTTTTGATTGTGACATGTAAAGAACTAGCCAGAAATATGCTGAAGTTGACTGGCAAAACCTCACTTTTGTCACTTTTCCTGTATTTTTAAAAAATTCTTCAATGAAACATCAGCCTTGAAAAGAGTTGTGTCATGAGCAAGTTGATTAATTATAAAAAATTATCTCCATTAATAGATATACCTCTTATCTTTGTGTCGACAACTGATATTAATAAAAGTGCAATGCAGCTATGTCTAATTTCTCCATTTAGTATTTTAAAAAGCTGGAAGATTTTCCATTATTTGTGACAATTCTCTATTGCAAAACGTTAGGTTTTTACCCAGCCAAGGCAAGCATCACCATAGAATGCTGCTAGGCATGTATATAGGAATGACCAGTTCACTGTATCAAAATCTTTTTCAAAATAGATCTGGCAAATAAGGGCCTCTTTTTCTATTTATATTGCAAAAATATAGTATATCTGTGATGGTTGTGATATTTGTTCGTAAAAATCTGCCTTTTAAATTTCTATTCGCCTCATGGTTAATAATTTTGTCACAAACATTTTGGAGCCTTATGGCTAGGGCCAGCGTCATAAATTTACACAACCAAAGAGGATAGTTTTTCCAGTGAAATCCAGAAAGAAAACAACATCCTTGAAAATATGAACATCACCAATACTTGCCTCAACCAGCTCATCAGGATGAATATTATTAAATGCAACCTGTTTGTACATGAATGAATGCATTTTATCATATTGTCTTTTTGGACACTTACTCTTTTTGGATTTAATTGTATCCCTGGACGAAAGTCGGGGATACTTGGGATTCAGTACGGTCACGCCGCCGCTACCGCAGAGATTTCCTTTTGGATGCGATAACTTAAAAATATTTTAGTTAGACCTTCCAAATTTGATATGTGGGTATATATGGGCAATGCTATGAACGCTAATGTTTTATTGCGCTACAATAGCTTACCATGTGGGACTGAATGCTTTACTGGTCGCCGCGAGGCACCATGACCAATGTCTAAGAAAAAAAGACATTTATACTTGGCCGTAGCCTCAGGTTGTCGTCACGTGATCTGCCCCTTTTGTTACAACTTTTCTCATTGGCCTTCTTCCTTGTTTAAATCATAGTTGGTGAAGGAAGGCAAGGACTTCCTTCCTAAAGGCACCTCAAAGATTCTCAGGGTTTTCGGACCCTACCTCAAAGCCCAACTTGGTCAGTTTTTCTCTGATAATATCAGAATACAAGGCCCTCCCAAAGGACCAAGCCTTGGCCCATTGCATCCAGTCTCTACTGTCAAAGAACGTTATCGAAAGGGTGGAAAATGTAAAATCTCTCGAGTTTTACAGTCGCCAGTTATAGACTTAAGCAGGCTCAACACTTTCTATGTGTGTAGTTCTGGATGGAAACTCCAGAGTCTGTCAGGACCTCCCTGATTCCAGGGGAATGGGTATCGTCGATAGATCTATCGGACGCCTACCTTCACATCCCCATCCATCCTCACTCAAAGAAATACCTAAGATTTTGCCACAGGTCTCTGGTGTTCCAGTTCACCTCCGTACCTTTCGCACTGGCCACAGCACCCCAGGTCATTACCATGATCGTAAAGTAGGTGAAGCTCATGGCCCTCTCCAGGTCTCAGACTCCACCAATACCTGGTCGACTGGCTGATCAGTTGCGGGAGGAAGCCCTAGTGAACACTCGGGCAGTGGTAGATCTAACCCAGTCCTTGGGATGGATCATCAATCAATGAAATCAGCTGAATCCCACTCAGATGTTTTCGTTTCTGGGTTACGAGTTCCACCTGGATTCAGCCCTTGTAAAACTCACTCAAAAGAGATGGCTCAAACTCCAGGATTTTATCCTACACCTCAAGTCAAAACATGTTTTTGACTGCAAGATGTTTGATGTCTCTTATTGGGTCGCTAGCCTCAACGGAGAAAATGGTCCCAGAGGGACGACTTCACATGAGACCCTTTCAGTTTCACCTCAAGGAGCACTGGAAATTTCCTCAACCACTGGACAGCCTCCTTCCTTGGACAGAAGCCATCTCTGCACACCTGGTTAGTGGCAGAATCCTGCAAACATGATGAAAGGCTCACACCTTCATCCCAAAGACCACAGTATCCAACTCTTTACAGACGCCTCAAACGAAGGTTGGGGCTCTCACTTAGAACCAAGTTCTACACAAGGTCTGTTGTCTCCCCAGGAAAAAGGGCTTCACATAAACGCCCTAGAATTAAAAACTGCCTTTCTGGCCTTGAGACGCTTCAAAGACCAGTGTCAGGACCAACCGTGCTAGTTGCTACGGACAACTCAACTGTGGTGGCTTCCATAAACAAACAAGGGGGAACACACTCAGTGGAGATGTGTGCACTCCTGTAGAGAATCATGACCTGGTCCCATCATTCTCACATCACATTGAAAACCAGGCACATTCCAGGGTGTCTGAATGTGATGGCCGACCTACTTTCCAGGTCGAATCAGGTACAGTCGACCGAATGGTCACTACATCCACAGGTGTTCAAACAGATCCGCCAAAGGTGGTTCACTCCCCACGTGGACCTATTCGCCACTTATCTGAACCACAAGGTTCCACTGTACATGTCTCCTATCCCAGACCCGAAGGCCTGGGACATAGATGCTCTAAACATAAACTGGACGGATCTCACTGCCTATGCTTACCCTCCAACGGCTCTCCTTCACAGGGTGATCCAAAAAATCAGGCAATGCAATTGTCTGATCATACTAATAGCCCCAGGCTGGCCAGGGATGCCCTGGTTTGGGGACCTAGTGCAGCTCTCAACAGAGATCCCACTGCAGCTCCCGGTGTCGACAACACTCCTCAAGCAGTCCCACAACTACGTGTTCCACAGCACCTCAACCTCCACGCCTGGTGTCTAGGAGTGGACAACTCCAAGAACAAGGCTTTTCTGTGAAAGTGGACAATTGCTGCACATCAGCGGTCATCAACAAGGACCATCTACAAATCAAGTGGGCCCTATTTGAAAAATGGTGCAGAGAAAATTCGGTGGATTACTCCACTCCGTGAAACAAATCTCAGATTTCTTCATGTTTCTGTACCAAGACCTAAACAGGCGCCCCTCCAACATTAATGGTTACAGGACTGCCATTGTTGACACCTTGGGCCCATCGGGGCAACATATTGCTCATAATGAGGACCTTCATAGGTTGCTCTCCAGTTTCCACAGGGATTGCCCCAAAAGTCCCAGAAATCTCCCCAAGTGGAACTTTTCTGTTGTTCTCAATGAGCTCACAAAAGCACCCTTTGAGCCTATGAAACACACAAACCTCAAACATCGCACTTTCAAAACTGCTTTCTTGCTAGCTTTGGCCTCCTGCAAGCGCCGCAGTGAAATCCATGCCTGGGTTGCAAACAAAGTATCTAATCAAGGCCACTGGGAAAAGGTCTCCTTGTTCCCTTCTTCTGACTTCATAGCCAAAAACCAACTAGCAAGAGAAGATTCTCAAGTGTTTTTCCGGTGACTATCCCTGCTTTGACTACCATTGTGGATAGCCAGTCCAAGAAGACAGGACCCTGTGTCCGGTGTGGGCCCTGAGGTACTATCTGGACCGAACCTAGGACCTAAGATGTTCCCGGTCCCTCCTTTTCATTTCCTTCAAGAAAGGACATACATCAGTCATCAGACCCGCTACTCTCTCTTCTTGGTTGAAACAAACCATCCCATCCAACAAGCCTTGGATTTAGTCCAAGTCAAGGCGCATGACATTCGGGCCTTCGCAGTCTCTAAGGCGTTTTACGGTGGGGTATCGGTGGACCAGATCATGCAAGCCTGTCACTGGAAAGCTCACAACACTTTTACCAATTTTATCTAAAAGACCTTACTTGGTCGGACAATGACAACAATCTGTATCTGGGACCAGTAGTAGCGGCACAACAGGTCCTAGACCCTTCTCCTCAGTCCAGTCATCCTTGGATAGAAAGGAAGGGGGGGGGGGGGCACATCCGCTACAACCAAGTCTTCATTCAGGTTTTTGGCTTCTACAGGCTTGGTCTTCGGGATTGGGGCCCTTTAGACGGGACTCAGACTGGTACTTTCGATCTTTCATTCTACTATTATTATCAAATTCTAAGAAAAAACAGACTTATCTGCCAGTCTCAGTTGTAATCCCTCCTCCGGATGGTTGGATTCAGCATTCAGTCCCACATGGTAAGCTATTGTAGTGCAATAAAATTGAAAATTTTAATTACTTAAATGTAGCTTTTATAAGCTACAAGCTTACCATGTGGGACTGAGGAGAGTCCCACCCTGCCTCCCCGCTGTATTACAGCTGAGGGGTATGGGTTTAAATCTCAACGAGAAAAGTTGTAACAAAAGGGGCAGATCACGTGACGACAACCTTTCAATTTTGTGACTGACCTTCAATTTCAAGGTCACTGGTGGCCTCTTAAAGGTCACATTTTGGCCATTTTTTCACATTTTGGCCGAGTTCTCATATACAGAAAGTTAGATCATCCTATGGGTGGTATAGACAATACATATATATGTCCTCTGTAAGCATGCAGATATTTGACCTTGAAGCTCTTCATTGAAGGTCATCCACAGACCGCCAAAGTACCTAACCGAGGCCATTTTTGGCCTTTTTGGACATATTTTCACACTTAATGCTGACTAAATTTGAATGGAAACTATTGAAAATGGCTATGGAGGTTGAGTACTTGATGGACTACCAGCATCCAGTTTGTTAACCTTGGCTATTGTTTTCAAGGTCACCTTAGGCCTGCTAAAATGACTCAAAATGGTACCTTAGACTGTGAGGCCATATACCTCCTTTAATATTGGCTGTTACCGCTCTAACAAAAAAAATATTATACCTAGCTTTCTCAAATTTGCAGGATATATTCATAACCATAAATCTTGCCTGGGAATATTTTGGGCCTCATTTTGAAAAACAAGATGGCCACCAGGGACATTTATTTGACTTAAAGCAAGGACTTTTGTTGGCCCTCTAGAACAAACGGTATTATAGGTAGAGATCTCAAATTGGCAGAATATGTTCCGCATTACAAAATCTTTACTGGAAATATTTTCGGCCTCATTTTGAAAAACAAGATGGCCGCTACAGGCGTTTTTGGTCAGTCATGAAAAGTGCTTATATCTCCCTTATTATTGGTCCTAGAGGTTTGGGATGGTAAACCAACCTATAGGAAATCATGGGCTGGGAATCTTTTGGTGTGGTCGGATTTGACCTTGGGCTCCTCCTTCAAGGTCAAACAAGGATAGCCAAACCTAAAAGTGCTCATAACTCGCTTATTATTGGTCCTAGAGGTTTGCAATGTGAAACCAACATATAGGAAATCATGGGCCAGGAATCTTTTGATATTGTCAGATTTGACCTTGGACCCCTCCTTCACGGTCAAACGAGGATAGGCAAACTTAAGACTGCTTATAACTCACTTATTATTGGTCCTAGAGGTTTGGGATGGTAAACCAAGTTATAGGACATCATGGGCTAAGAATCTTTTGATGTGGTCAGATTTGACCTCGGACCCCTCCTTCAAGGTCAAACGAGGATACCCAAACTTAAAGTGCTTATAACTCTCTTATTATTAGTCGTACATGTTTGGGATGGTAAACCAACTTATAAGAAATCATGGGCTGGGAATCTTCTGGTGTGGTCAGATTTTACCTTAGACCCCTCCTTCAAGGTCAAACGAGGATAGCCAAACTTAAAAGTGCTCATAACGCGCTTATTATTGGTTGTACAGGTTTAGGATGGCAAACCAACTTACAGGAAATCATGGGCCGGGAATCTTTTTATGTGGTCAGATTTGACCTTGGGCCCCCTCCCTCAAGGTCAAACAAGGATACCCAAACTTAAAAGTGCTTATATCTTGCTTATTATTGGTCCTAGAGGTTTGCAATGTGAAACCAACCTATAGGAAATCATGGGCTGGGAATCTTTTGATGTGGTTAGATTTGACCTTGGGCCCTTCCTTCGAGGTCAAGCGAGGATAGCAAAATCTAAAGAGCTTATTAATCACTTTTTCTTGGTCCTGGAGGTTTGTAATGTTAAGGCATCCTATAGGAAATCATGCGCTAGGAATCTTTTGATGTGATCAGATTTGAGCTTTGGCCCCTCTTTCAAGGTGAAATGAGGATAGCCAAAATTAAAAGTGCTTATAACTCGCTTATTCGTTTTCCTAAAGGTTTGCAATGTTGCACCAACCTATTGGAAATCATGGGCTAAGAATCTTTTGATGTGGTCAGACATAAAATGACTTGGGAAAAAATATTTTCTATGCTTGGACAAACTTATATGACTGTTTTCTCAGAAAAGATATTTTACCATTATATATCACTGAAGTAAAGCATCATGTTAAATATGTATATGATAAACAAGAATGTTTGGAACTCTAGACCTGAAGAAGCAGAGATTTAACAAAATATGGATGATATGTATGTTTCTGTTTGTAGGAAGTCATCCACTGTTAAGCCATCCGTGCCAATTGATTCACCTCCACAAACTCAGATCCTATTAAATACCTATGAGGAGCCTTTGCCTGTTAAAAATAGTCCATCATCAAGTGATGAAAAAGAAGAACATTTTGGTGCTAATTACTTCCATCCAAGTCATCTTAACAGAGAATCATATGGTAAAAGAAATACATTTTTTTATTTTAAAGTATTCACCAGTCTTTATCATTTTGGTAGGTGTCGGCAGCTGAGTGGATTGGATCATTATTTGGCACAGTAGTATATTTAAGTTGTGTTACTTGAAAAACTAAGAGGACAAAAAGCCTCAAATGTCTCGTCAAGTACTCCAGATACCCCGACAGCTTCTAAGGGCTGTCGGGGTATTGTTTTCACCCATGGTGTCCAGATGAGCGGGTGGGCAGGAAGCGGGAAAAAGTTTGTCTGGACTGTATCTCAGAAACCATAAGGTGTAGGAAGTTGGTACTTGGTAGGGACATTGGTCAGCTGTTGTAGGTGTGTAACATCATGGTGTGACCTTGATTTGACCTTTGACCTTGCCATAGAGACCATGACCTATAAAATCTTGTCCAAGTTATATCTTGGAAACGGTAAGGTGGAGGAAGTTGATACTTGGTAGGGACATTGGTTGGGAATTGTAGGTGTACAACATCATGATGTGACCTTGATTTGACCTTTGACTTTCTCATAGTGACCTTGAGTATGGAAATCTTATCTGGGCTATATCTTGGAAACCGTAAGGTGTGACCTTTATATCCTTGCCATAATGACTTTGGCCTATAAAATCTTATCTGGGCTATATCTCAGAAACCATATGGTGTAGGAAGTTGATACTTGGTAGGGACAGTGGTTGGGGTTGTAAGTGTGCAGCATCATGGTGTAACCTTGATTTAACCTTGCCATGGTGACCTTGACCTATAAAATCTCATCCATGCTATATCTCTGAAAGAGTAAGGTGTGGGAAGTTGATACTCGGTAGGGACATTGCTTTAAAGGTTATATGTGTGCAACATCATGTCATCTTGATTTGACCTTTGACCTTGCTGTGGTGACCTTGACCTTTAAAATCTTGTCTGGGCAAGATCTTGGAAACTGTAAATTTTAGGAAGTTGATGCTTGGTAGGGACATTGGTTATGGGTTGTAGTTGTGCATCATCATGGTGTGACATTTAACTTGGCTCTGCAAAGTGTGTTCACCTGCCATATTTGAGACATGTTTCTCTTCTTACAAAGATATATGGATTGCTGCAACTGATTATTATATGTACTTTTTACATAATTGTGCTATTTCCATTGACAGCTATACTCCGATTAATGTATTTTACAACTTTCTAATTTTTAGCTTACTGCTTAATGCTGTCATCTTGCTATTGAATTATCTTGTCTTTATACTTTATCTTTACATACATTTTCTTTCTCTTGGACATTATTTTCTCTTCTTAAACATTATTTGGACCTTTATATAACTGACACTGCCCTTAAAGTATCCCGATCTTTGTACTGTTTCATTACTTCTGTATCTTGTGGTGTTGAAAACTATTACCCCGGGCTGTGGGGTACTGGCATCTCCAATGCTATTTATCTACTTGTACTTCACTACAGTCCTCTCATTGAGGGCCAATCTCATGTTTGAAATCTGGTATCAATTGATAAAATTACAGTGACAAACACTTTGACCTTACCAATGTTAAACCACTTTTTTCCTCTAACCCCAGCTTAAGATACATTGAAACATTAAAAACCCTGTTCTTCACTTCATTTGGAGTGACAAACCTGATAAAATAAAAAGACAAATTGTATTGAAGGACTACATACAATGTGGTTGTAATATGTTAGAACTTATTTGTGCACTTAGAGTGACATGACTGAAGATTATACAGTATTATTATACTTGAAGTGTGTATCAGGTAATAAGAAAGGTTTGAGGGTGATATGCCTGATGATATTGGCCATTTTGAATAAAAATTATCACTTGGGTGGCTGCTTCTTCTTGTAATCCTCAAATGGACATGCACTGCTCATGTAAAGTAAAAAAAATATGGGGGCTTTAGAAATATATTTAAACCATTTCAATTTTACGCTCTCGATGAATATGTTGTCTCTTGTCCTGTAAAAAGTGTATTAACCCTTACGTCACCTCTATTGTCAACAACCGCCTGACAGTACAATTTTATTGTGTTAATACATCATATCCAATGGACAATAGCTTATCCGGTCGGAGCGGACCGGCCCGCCAAACGTCAGAAAAAGACGTCCTGTGTCTCCACCGGCCAGGCCGGCCCAGTACTGTGCACTCGCCAGATGGCGTGTTGTACTTCCTTCCTGTCTAGACAGCGTGACGTCATAGCATCTTTTTCGTTTGGCGCATGTAGTTGTGACACGGATTTTCTGAGTAGAATTTTTATGTGAGAACTATTCTTTATTTTACTTTTATATTTGCATCAACGATTTCTAGAAGACTTATAGATCATTATGTCTTCTCCCAGTCAACGACGGGGTAGTTGTGGCCATATGATGGCTGGTTATGACTCTCACACAGTTTGTGCACGCTGTCGTGATAAGAAAAAAGGGAAGGACCCTTGTGTAGAGAAGGAAGGGGCGGATTGCCTTCACTGTAATGCCCTTACTCCAGAACAATTGTCTCGTTTGTCTACCCCGTCTTACTAACTCAAGAAGGAGAAGAGGGAATCCAAGTCTTCTACACCAGCCAAGAAATCGTCTACAGATTCCACTCTCAGTCCTACCCTTGTGGACCCGTCCTTAGTGACGGTAATGGGGGTTGCGGATGGCCAGAGCACCTCTAGGTCGTCTGGCTTGAGTGATCAGCCGGTAGAAAAGAAGAAGAAGAGGACAAGAAGGCTCCCAGTGACAAGTCGGTTAAAGCTGACAAGTCGGTCAAATCTTCATCTCACCGACCTTCATCTTCCACTAGTACCGACCAGAAGTTAGAATTGATGGAGCAGAAGTGGTCGGACCGGTTGGAGGCTCTCCTCCTTGCCAAATCTTTAGACCGACCTCAAGAGCCTGTTTTTGCTGCTGTCAAGGTCACACCGACCCATGCTCCCCCCGCTAGTGTTGTCAGCACTGAACCCTTTCTGAAGCCTTCCGGCCAACCTCCTCACCGACCTTCTACTCTACCGGCTACCGACCCTGCTAGCTCAGCTACTGCTTCACAGGCCAGATCAGACGTATCTCAGCCTTTTCAGCGACCAGGAATTTCTAGTGTGTCTGACCAACCTACTGTTCAGAAGCATGTGTCCGGTACTTTGGATATTACTAGGAAGGACACTTCTTCAAGCGACTCGGATGTAGACAGTATAACTTCCAACCGACCTCCAGTAGATCTTTTCCCAGAAGAGGGTGAGCTCTCTGATGAACATGATGTTTCCTTCACCGACCCGGATCAATCTCTCTCAGAGGAGCAATCTTACCGGGAAACAATGAGGGGCATCCGGTCCGACATGGGGTGGGGCCACATCCCTGACATGGACTCAGGCACCAAATCATCAGACGACAACCCTTTTGCTGGGCCAAAAATGCAGACACCAGGGAAGATTTCTGTCGCTCTACCCACCGACGAGTGGTTGTGCAGCAAGCTGAGCAAACTTAAACTCACCTTAGTGCAAGGTTAAGCCCTCACGTACCCCTGAGGCAGGCACTCTACAAAGGGACCAGTTTGTCCGGACGGCCAAGTCGCAGTCGAAATAGTATAATTTGCATGCAGAAGTGAAGAAGGACAGTTCTGATTCTCTTAAGTCCTGGAATACTGGTTCTTCCCGACTGAATAGCACCTACCTGAGAATAGCCCGACAAGCCGGCATCGCCTCTAACCCACCTTTGTCTAGGCCCATATCTCAAGAGAATCTCAGGAAGTGGGAAAGGTCGGCCAGAGAGTCCTCTGTAATATGCAACCAGGCTGCCGGATTTAATCGCTGCCTTCTCAAGGTCCAGCAAAATATGCAATCCCACCTCAAAACCATCCGGACAGAGTCTAAGGGCAAGTCGGCCAGTAAAGTTTCAACAGCCACTGATGAACTGCAGTTCCTCCTAGACTTCAATTCTAGTGTGTGCCACTCAATGGCTAGGGCAATGGAACATTTGACCGACTTTGTTTTTGTAAATGTAGCAAACACCACCTTAATGAGAAGAGACTCCTACCTGTCTTATTTGAAAGCCGGGGTAAAAGCAGACACTTTAAATGCACTTAGGGCAGCCCCTCTGGATCTGGACACCCTCTTCCCTGATAAGATTGTTAAACAGGCCGAAGAGGACATAGCAGCCTTCGACAGAAATCTTCAGGTTCAGTGTACAAGAAGGGTAGATACCACCCTTATGAGAGACAGGACAAAAAGCCGGATAGTACAAGACAGGATAGACCGGCTTGGAAGAACATCTCTTCTCGTGGTCAACACTGCAGAGGAAAAGGAAAGCACCAGTACTCCACCCGACCAGCCAAGGCCCAGCAGCCTTATAAATGACAGTCATTGTATAACACTTTTACAGGCAAGGCTGCTGGCCGGGAGCTCTGCACAGACAATAGACAATTCTTTAAATGTAAAACCTCTTGTTGTTACAAATGTTCATACTGCGCCCGGGCTTTCACAAAGGAAAGAAATAAGTCCCGGGGCAGCAGTCTGTTATCAGAAAGATTGTACATTAAAATCTGTGAAAAATGTTTCTTGTGTCATTCCATTGTCTTGTGCTCAACCTGTAACAAGTGTCAAAAATGTTGCCTCAAATCTGCCTGTAGGGGCCAGACTTCAAAACTTTTGGCAAACTTGGCTGGATCTAGGGGCCGGTCCGAAAATGGTTCAAATCTTGAGAGAGGGTTACACCCTCCCCTTTCGGATCCGGCCAAATCTTACAAGGTCTCCGACTGTCGTAAGCCGTTATGTCAATCCCCACAGGAACAGCTACCTGTTGGAGGCATTACATCAGCTTATGGACAAAAATGCAGTAGAACTGGTCCACAATCAAACATCTCTGGGGTTTTTCAATCGACTGTTTCTAGTCCCAAAACCCAACTACAAATGGAGGCCAATACTGGATCTAAGCAAACTAAACCTTTTCCTCAAGGTGGAGAAATTCAAAATGGAGACACCGGAAACCATCAGAACATCCCTCCAACAAGGGGAGTGGGTCACCTCAGTAGACTTCAAGGATGCCTACTTCCACATACCAATACAGGAACAATCCAGGAAATACCTAAGATTTCATGTCCAGGGCCGGACTTACCAATTCAAGGCATTGCCCTTTGGCCTGTCCACAGCACCCATGGAGTTCACTGTTAGCAAAGGAGGTGAAACTGATGGCCATACGCAAGGGTATAAGAATCCACCAGTACCTAGACGACTGGTTTGTGAGAGCCAGATCCCAACAAACTTGTCTCCAACACACCCAAATCCTAATCAAAATGTGCCAGGACCTAGGTTGGCTGGTGAATTTAGAGAAATCAGAGCTGGAACCCAAACAGGTCTTTGACTTTGTAGGTTACCAGTTCGATCTCAGGTCCGGCTGGGTCAGACCGACCCCGGACCAGTGGCAAAGCCTTCAGGACAAGATACAAGCACTTCTGTTACTACCGGCCTGTCCGGTCCGACAGTTCATGTCCCTGATAGGCCTGCTAACAGCCACAGAAAAACAGGTTCACCTCGGCCGACTACACATGAGACCCATACAGTGGCATCTCAAAAACAATTTGAGAATACCAGAATCACTAGAAAAGGTCATTCCGTCCCTGCACCCTCACTTACAATGGTGGCTAGAGGAAGACAATGTGCTTCAAGGTCAACCATTACACCCAGTAAAACATGCTCTGCAAATTTTTACAGACGCATCAAAAGAAGGGTGGGGCGCTCACTTAAACGAGTTCACTGCAAGAGGGTCCTGGTCGGTGCTGGAAAGCAAGCTGCACATAAACTATCTGGAACTCAAAGCAGTGTTTCTAGCCCTCAAAGAGTTCCAAGACCTCTGTGTAGACAAAATAGTTCTAGTGGCAACCGACAATACTACAGTGGTAGCTTACATAGGAAGGAAGGGGGCATGAAGTCGGGCCCACTGTGTGCCCTACTGCGGAGAATCTTGACCTGGTGTTCCCAGCGACAAGTGACTCTAAAAGCCCGACACATCCCCAGCCGTTTAAATGTGATAGCAGACAAACTATCCAGGCTGGGTCAGACCATCCAAACAGAGTGGTCCCTCCTTCCGGAAGTTTTTCAACAAATATGCAACCAATGGCACCGCCCTCAAATAGATCTTTTTGCCACGAGGTTCAACCACAAATTACCTCAGTTTGTTTCTCCAGTACCGGACTCCCTGGCTGTAGCAGTGGATGCACTTACTCTGCCATGGGAGGACCTGGATGCATACGCCTTCCCACCGACCGCCATATTGGGCAAAGTGGTGGAGAAGCTACTGGACTCCCCGTGCAAGAGACTCATTCTGATTGCTCCGGGGTGGCCCAACATGCCTTGGTTTTGGGACTTGGTGAACATGTCCAGTCAGGTCCCTTTCAGCCTGCCCAACCTGCCCAAGCTGCTGACACAGCCCTTCAATCAGATCCCTCACAGAAATCTGACAAATCTAAATCTCCATGCCTGGCTCCTAGAGCCACAAAAATCAAAGAACAGGGCTTCTCTGAGGCAGTGGCAGCAAGAATTGAGGCTCCTCAAAGAAGATCAACCAGATCAGTCTATGAGGCAAAGTGGGCCATTTTTACAAAGTGGTGCATCTCTAATCAGGTGGACTTCAGGTCACCACCTGTAAAGTCGGTGGCTGACTTCCTAATGTACCTCTTTGAGGACAAGAAGTTACAGCCCAGCACCATTGATGGATACAGGTCTGCCATTGCTGATAAACTAGGTGATACATCAGTCAATATCAGTAAAGATGATAATCTCACTCGTCTCTTGGAAAGTTTCCACAGAGATAGACCCAAAGGGCGGAGGGGAATACCCTCCTGGAACCTTTCCCTGGTGCTACACCAGTTGACAAAGGCTCCTTTCGAACTCCTTAGGGAGGCATCTCTGAAGCATCTGACCTTCAAAACTGTCTTCCGTTTGGCCCTGGGCTCTAGCAAAGAAGGGGTGAGATCCATGCATGGCAGAACAAGAACATCAGACACCAATCCGATTGGTCTAAGGTATCCCTGTTTCCATCTCCCAGCTTTCTTTCCAAGAATCAGCTGGCCAAAGAGGGTCCAGAGAGTGTAGCCCCAGTGGTCATACCAGCCCTGGCTCCTACTCTAGATAAATCCCTCAAGTCTGACAGATCCTTGTGTCCAGTCAGAGCCTTGCGCTACTATTTGGACAGGACTTCAGACCTCAGGCAGCACAAGGAGTTAGTCTTTGTCTCCTTCAAGAAAGGTTTCGACAAAGACATCTTCCCTGCCACTATCTCCTCATGGATCAAGCAGACTGTGATCCTATGCTATGAGCTCTCTGATCATCAAGCCCACACCCTGCATCAAGTTAAAGCTCATGATGTCAGGGCCTTTGGTGCCTCTAAGGCCTTCCAGTCGGGAGTTTCCTTAGAGCAGATCTTGTCAGCTTACCACTGGAAATCCCATAATACCTTCACACAGTTTTATCTGAAGGACGTGGCCTGGGCTGATTCAGAGCTCTTCCATTTAGGTCCTGTAGTGGCTGCTCAGCAGATCCACCAAGCAACTAGGACCTAGAGGAGATTTGTAAATATGTAAATAGTGTACATACAGTTAAGCAAAAAAAAAAAAAAAACACTCAGACGTGCTTCCTTTGGGAGGTTTATTTCTTCTCAAGGGACTGAACTCAGCCCTCTCTTCCCCTACCTCAGAGCAGGTCTGTCAAAAAGGGGGGGGGTAAGTCGGTTGGACCGGTTAACCGGTATCTGTTGACCGACTATAGCCTTAAGGGTTTCCTGACCTCAGGGTCAACCCAGGCCTGACAAGTTGCTAGTTTATTTTATGAGTTCATCTAAGTCCCTAGTAACTTACCCGCCGACCAAGCGGTAGTTATTCAGCTATTGTCCATTGTCCATGCTTCTTGTTTTAGCGTTCGCCGGGGTAGACATTTTTTACGATGCGGTTTTAAATTTCTTAATTCTGACAAGGAAAGTGGTCTGTATTTGTCACATTTTATAAATTATGTAAGATCTACAACAGACAGTCAAACTATAATTATATTTTATCATCAAAACATTATAAACTGTTGTTTTGGCTCCAAACGGGTATTATCACCCACCCGATAATTCCCGCGGTTCAATTTTATTGTTCTCCACAGATTTTACCACATATCTATACCTACTTTTCTTTATATAAATTTGAAATATACAATAACCAAACTATAGCCCTGATTGACCATCCATACAAAAATTTGGTTTCACCAAATTTTTATTTCACCTACTCCATAGATATGCACTAATCTTTTTCCTACCTTCACAATCTATTACAACCTTTTTCTTTTGGTTCCATTGGGAAAGACAGGTTTCTACATAGGGAAGGTAAGTGCACCTTTTCTAAAATTTTAATTTTTGGCCTCTGTTGGTCTGGCAATGCACTTCTTGTTCAACTAATCCATAAAGTAGATTCTCCAAAATGCACCTCTTGCATTTTGCCGTTTACCTCATATTGACTGGCATCAGAGTCTGTGACTCATCTGAACCTACCATGCACTCAGGTCATCCTGTGATCATTGAGTCGGGGATTCACCCATGTGTAGATAGCATCAATTTTGCCTATCTGGCTTTCCAGGATCACTGTCGAAGGGTGACACATAGTTTCCGGAATGTAAGTCCGTGGACATCATTGCTCCTAGCTCTTTCGGGTGATATTAGTCTCAATCCAGGCCCTGGTTCTAGATCTCTTAATGGTTGTCTTCTCAACGTTAGATCTATCAGAAATAAATCGGCTTCCTTTCTGGAGTTCGTCAAAGATAACAATGCCGATCTTATACCTGTCACTGAGACATGGCTTAGGCCAGAGGATACTGAAAGTTTTATCTCTAGTATCACACCTCCTGGTTATAAGTTCACTCATGTACCTCGAAATGTCAAAAAAGGGGGTGGAGTTGGCTTTTTCATCAAGGAGGACCTGAGTTTTGAGCAAGTTTCAAAAAACAGTTATCAGGCTTTTGAAATTATCTCCATTCAGATTAGCACTGAGGGTGCTAAAGATGTTATATTTCATGTAGTCTATAGGCCCCCAAATCTCTCAAAGTCGCAGTTCCTAGAGGAATTTGGCATGTTCCTCAAAGGTGCTGCTTTATCAGGCTATGAAAATATTCTCCTTGGTGATCTTAATTTTCATCTGGATAACATGACACCTGGACATTGAAATTTTATGATATCCTTGAGCAATTCAGTTTTACACAACTTGTCAATACACCCACACATATTCAGGGTCATATTTTGGATGCTCTATGTGTGAGGGATTCCTTCTCCTGGGCCATTAGTCCCAAAGTTATTGGGGGACTATCAGACCACCAGGCAATCATATTCAGCTTTATCTTCCCTGTCAGGGAATCCTGTAAGTTTCAATGTGTTCCCATCCGTAAAATTCACAAGATAAATATTTCAGATTTTAGAATGGATATCCTGAAATCCGACCTCATTAGATGCCCGTACAAAACTGCCAGTCTTCTCAGTCATCAATACTTTAATACTTTGAGAAGCCTTCTTGACAAGCACGCCCCAATCATGAAGAAAAATATACTGAGGCATGCTGAGACTGGTTTCATGAACTGTGACATCCTCAAAGCAAAACAACTCAAGAGGAAATATGAGCGGGCATGGCGTCGTGAAAACTCAGCCTGGCCCAGTAATCGTAGCCGATACCGGGCTGCAATCAACCACTATAATTTCCTGTTAGAGAAGTCCAAATGCAATCATTATTCCAACATTGTGGCTGAAAACCAAGGAAATCCCAAGGCTCTGTGGAACTGTTTCAAAAAGATCTTACACAGGTCCTCTGCTGCTGTTCTACCAGACTACACAAATAAAACTGACCTTGCGAACACTTTCTGCAAGTTCTTCTATGACAAAATCCTCAAGATAAGATCCACACTGCAGTCATCAAAACCATCTTTAGTTACTAGACCCAACCCCACTAAAAATACTCTGTCCTCTTTCACACCTGTGTCTGAGGAAGAAATACTCAAAATTCTAAAGTCCTCACCGTCCAAATCATGTGACCTTGACCCGATTCCGACGTCACTGGTCAAGGAGTGTGCTGATATTCTCATCACCCCCATCACTAAAATTGTAAATTATTCAATCACAGAAGGTAGTTTCCCCAACTGTTTTAAGATGGCATATGTCACTCCCCCTCAAAAGAAGCCGAGCCTTGATAGAAATATCCTCAAAAACTACAGGCCGGTGTCAAACCTCAGCTTTATATCTAAACTTATTGAGAAGGTGGTGGCAAAGCAGCTAAATGAATTTATTTCGCACGAGGGGCTCTTAAATGTCAACCAGTCTGCTTATAAGAGTTCTCACTCCACTGAAACCGCATTGTTGAAGATTCAAAATGAGTTCTTCTATGACAAAATCCTCAAGATAAGATCCACACTGCAGTCATCAAAACCATCTTTAGTTACTAGACCCAACCCCACTAAAAATACTCTGAAGATTCAAAATGATATAGCTCTCTCAGTGGACTCAGGAAAGGCAGTGGCCCTAACATTATTAGACCTATCAGCAGCGTTTGATACGATTGATCACTCTCTTTTATATGACTGCTTGCATGACTGGTTTGGTCTAGATGGTACTGTTTTGTCATGGATCAAATCGTATCTTTCAAACCGTAAACAAAAAATTAAAATAGGTGATAGTTTCTCTGAGGCGGTAATTCTCCCTTTCGGAGTCCCCCAAGGCTCTGTACTGGGTCCTCTCCTTTTCACCCTCTACACTAGTCCCCTCAGTCAAGTTTAGGAGCAATCACCCCCTGTGATTGGCTTTCAGTCGTTTTGTACTCGTCCGTCCCACAGTTGACTCGTCCTTCTCTGGTTGGACCAATCAGACCCAGTCACACAAGTCCGCCAATCACTGTCCTTGGCACAGTCCCTCCACCTTATATAAACGGGCCTCTCAGCTACTCCGTCGGTAGTGTTTCTGTAACAAGCAAAGTTAACAGTTTTAATTTCCCCCCCTACCTCTTAACCCATTATTGTATTGTTTTTAGTCTTATTGTGTATCTTGGCTGTTTAGCCCTTGTATTGTAACAGTGTGGGGTTTTGGTCCCCTAGTTTCTTATTTGCTATTGTAAATACATGTAACCTTAACTTCATAGATTTTAATAAATTAGTATTCCCAACTTGGCATTATCATTCATATCTTCATATATATCTTGGGCGGCTGCAATAACGACTGATTTCAAAATTCAATGTTACTCATCACCTATATGCCAATGACACCCAGATCTACCTAGCAGTTGACTCCAGGAATTTTGACTCTAGCATGGAAGAGCTGACCGAGTGTCTCAAGTCTGTACAGGAATGGATGGACGGTGTCAAACTAAAACTAAACCCAGAAAAAACCAAATTTATCATTATAGGTCAAAAAGCCATCAGAGAGTCACTTGCACCAAATTTTCCTGTTCCACTCCTCCAAAACAATATCTCTCCGTCGGTGGAAGTAAAAAACCTGGGTGTTATTTTCGACTCAGACAACTCCTTTGATAATCATGTTGCCAAGGTTTGCAGAGCATGTTACTATCATCTTCGTGATTTGCGACGAATTCGCAAATTCCTTGGAGTTGAGACAGCAATACTTGTGGCAAACGCTATGGTCAGTAGTCGTCTAGACTACTGTAACTCTTTACTCTATGGGGTAAGCAAGTCCAACATAGCCAAACTACAGAGAGTCCAGAATGCTCTTTGCCGCGTCATCTTCAGACTTGACAAAATGAGTCATGTTACACCCTTTTTGAAAAAACTCCACTGGCTCCCAATTCAACATTGCATCCTGTTTAAGTACAACGTTTTGGTATTCAAGGCTATTAATCTTTCACAGCCCCCGTATCTTTCAGCTTTAATAAGATCGAGCAGTCTCACTCGTGGCAACAGGCTATCTATCTCCTCAACCCGCCCTAATAAGCACATAGGAAGGCGTGGCTTTGCAGTAGCTGCACCAGCCGAATGGAACAAGCTGCCACAGACTGTCAGATCTCAGCAAACAATAGATGGTTTCAGAAGCCAGCTAAAGACCTACTTGTTTAGGCTGGCATACCCCCCACCTTAGTTATACCCTGGCAGGTGCTTTTTAGATGTCGACCCATGCCTGTCCCTGGACTCTCCCTTCTTGGACTCAAGCGCATTAGAGGATTTGTATCAATTTTGCGCTATATAAATCCTACTATTATTATTATTATTGGATAGGATGTATTAACGCAATAAAATTGCAAATTTAATAAGTAAATTAAATTTTTATAAGTTAATACCCTATCCAATGGACACACAAGACCCTCCCAACGACCCCGCTATCAGTCTACTAGGGGTCTAATTGGTTTAGACAACGAAAAAAGATGCTATGACGTCACTCTGTCTAGACAGGAAGGAAGTACGACACGCCATCTGGAGAGTGCACAGTACTGGGCCGGCCTGGCCGGTGTAGAGACACAGGACGTCTTTTTCTGACGTTTGGCGGGCCGGTCCGCGCCGACCGGATAAGCTATTGTCCATTGGATAGGGTATTAACTTATAAAAATTTAATTTACTTATTAAATTTGCAATTTAATGCAAGGGCATACATTAAATTATAGAGTTATTCAGTGCATGGGTATTGATTTACTGCAATACGTGCCTTTTATGGATACAGAGAATCAATAATGGTTGATGAATGATCTTAATTATATTGGTTTGACGTCACATTTGGTGTATTTGGAAGGACTTTCACAAGAATTTTTAAATGCCATTATTGCTAATATGACAGAAAACTAAAAACTGTCAGTAAATAAACAATTAAACTATTTCTTTCTGGGAAAAATTTCTTTCTGGGAAAAATTGTATATTATCAAGCCCTTAGCCAAGTGGGCAAGCTCACTTTAAGTTTATTATTCTGTAAATATAGTCTCACTATGGCAAAAGTTGCAGTGTCAGTTAAAAAAAGTATTTTCTCTTGGGGCAATACAAGCTGAAACAATTACCACTCCCCATCCCCCCCCCCCCCCTCACACACACACACACACACCCAACAAATGCAATAACAGATTCTGTACTAAAGCTATGCATTCATGGCACAAATGGATATCTAAGGTTCCAATCAAAATACTGTGGTGCACTAAGCTTTGATTTTAATGTGTGTAACTTAGTGTATGGCTGAAATCAAATGAAAGTCAGAAATACTTAACATATTCTCAGGGCTTCAGATGACAACAGTAGCAAATAATACAGTAATGAATGAATAAATGAATAACTGTTTAAATTCTTTTTCACAAGGTGCAGAATCTTTAAGTGAAAGTGGACCTGTGATGGGCAGCGATGATCCTTTATACCAAAGCATTAAATCTGTGAAGAAAGAAAGCACTGATGACATGGGGGAGAGTGCTCAAACTAGGACAGAACTGAAATCTCCAGAATTACCCCCAAGACCACACAACTTAAGCAGAGGAGAAGAGTAAGTTTTATATTGCTTTAGCATTGGATAAAAATGTAATGTGCTCACTGTTTTCCCATCATTAGGTATCAAATTACCAGTAGTATTTTATTGCAGATTATGTTAAGAATATAGAGCCTTTCATATTATGTGCAAGCTCTCAAACAAGAAAAGAAAATTTTTATTGCCATTATTTGTTTCCATAAGGTGTTTAGAAAACTCAAAGAAAATGGTATCATTTTGGAATAAATAAAACTAAACGCCTTATGGAAACAAATAATGGCGATAAAAATTTTCTTTTCTCTCAAAATTTAATCACCTATTTAAACTCCCTTCACCAGATAATTATTTCATTAAACAATTGAATTGATTCATGTCACATTGCATTTCTATGGGACAATAAACCTGATAAAATCAAATTAAATTATTCAAAAACATTAGAAAACTGAAAGAAAATGGTATCATTTTGGAATAAATAAAACTAATGTTTTTGAATAATTTAAAGTGGTCATTTCTTTCAGGTCAGCTAAAAAGACAATTCCTAACAAATAAAAGTGTGTAGTTCTCTTACGTAAATTAACTAAAATATTTACTTAATCTTTGGAATGCTTCTTTCTTCCAATCTAAATAACCTTCTTCGTGTTTGTTCATTTTACCCCTCAGACTTTAAGGGCTGTACGGGTATTGTTTTCACCCAGGTTGTCCAGATGGATGGGTAAGCGGTCGGCGGGGGAGGAAATTTTGTACGGGCTGTATCTCAGAAACCATAAGGTGTAGGAAGTTGAGACTTGGTAGGGACATTGGTTGAGGGGTGTAGGTGTGCAGCGTCATTGTATGACCTCGATTTGGCCTTTCATCTGGCCATAGTGACCTTGAGTTTGAAAATCTTGTCCGGGCTTTATCTCCAAAAGTGGAAGGTATTGGAAGTTGATACATGGCAGGGACATTAGTTTGGGGGCAGTATGCAACATTATATCACACTGTTTTCTCAGAAAGTCTCCCGATCTTGTGCTGTGTCACTTCTTATGTCTTTTTTTATTATCAAAACCGGTTTCCTCACATACTCATTATTTTAACATAAGTTTACCAAAAATACAACTGCAACAAATATTTCACAGTATGTTATAATATTCTATCAATATATCGGACACTTTGTCTTCAAAAGTCTTCAAAAAGCACTTCGTAGTTCATTATTTATGTGTGACTTCAAGCTCATGTACACATTTGAAAACTTTTGTCTTGGCGTTTGCTAAATCAACGTACCAGGTTTTTGCCAAATTTTTACTTTCGGTAACCGGTTCTAAAATTCAAATTCAATGACAACACTACTTAGTATATACACTACATGTCCTCACCATTCAAAAGCACACTACACAGTAAAGCTGAGGCCAAAATCAAATGGGAACATCTACTGGGATACCAAAATCATCCACATAAAACCTCCTCTTTATCCCTATTTTAATCTTTGATTTCAAATCAACACATAATATCAATTTAAAGTGTCTGAAAAAGGTTGTGAAGTAATACAAACACTGTCCAGGTCAAACCCAATTCAATCAACAGAATGGTCACTGCATCGGCAGTTGTTCAGATCTGTCTAAGTGGTTCACCCCTCATGTAGATCTATTTGCCACTCGTCTGAACCACAAACTTCCACTGTATGCGTCTCCAGTCCCAGACCAAAATGCTTGGGACATAAATGCTCTAAACATAACTGGTCAGGTCTCACTGCTTATGCTTACCCTCCTACGGCTCTCCTTCACAAGGTGATCCAAAAATCAGGCAGTTAATTTGCCTGATCATTGTATTAGCCCCAGGCTGGCCAGGGAGGCCCAGGTTTTGGGACCTAGAGCAGCTCTCAACAGAGATCCCACTTCAGCTTCTAGTGTCAACAACTCTTCTCAAACAGTCCCACAATTATGTGCTTCACAGCAAGCCACAACATCTCAACCTCAGCGCCTAGTGTCTAGGAGTGGACAGCTCCAAGAACAAGGCTTCTCTGTGGAAGTGGCAGAGAGAATTGCTGCCCCTCAAAGGTCATCAACAAGGACCATCTACAAGTCAAGTAGGCCCTATTTGAGAAATGATGCAGAGAAAATTCGGTGGACTTCTCCAATCCCTCTGTGAAAGAAGTCTCAGATTTTTTCGTGTACCTATACCAAGTTCTAAACAGGCTCCCTTCGACCATTGACGGCTACAGGACGGCCATTGTTGATACCTTGGGCCCAGCTGGGCTCCATATTCTCCAAGCTCAGACCTTAACAGGTTACACTCCAGTTTTCTCAGGGATCGTCCCTAAGTTCCAGGAATCTTCCAAAATGGAACCTTTTTCTGTCGTGCTTAATGAACTCGCAAAAGCACCCTTTGACCCTATGAAAGACACAGACCTCCAACATGTCTCTCAATCTGCTTTCTTGCTAGCTTTGGCCTCCGGCAAGCGCTGCAGCAAAATCCATGCCTGGGTTGCAAACAAGCATCTAATTTAGGCCAATGGGAACAGGTTACCTTGTTCCCCTCTTCAGATTTTATAGCCAAAAACCAACTAGCAAGAGAAGGTTCTCAAAGTGTGTCTCTGGTGACTAGTCCTGCCTCGACTACTATTGTAGATAGACAATTCAAGAAGTCAGGACCTTGTGTCTGGTACGGCCCTGACGTATTATCTGGATCAAACCTAAGACCTGAGAGGGACTCAATCCCTACCTTTTATTTCCTTCTAAAAAGGACAGACATCAGACCCGCTACCCTCTCTTCTTGGTTAAAGTAACTATCTTACTTTGTTTTCAAAACAAACAGACCATCAGCCTTGGACTTGGTCCAAGATAAAGTGAATGATATTAGGGCCTTCACAGTCTCTAAGGCCTTATACGGTGGGGTTTTGGTGGACCAAATCATGCAGCGCTATCACTGGAAACCTCACACACATTTACAACTATTTTCCTAAAAGACCTTCCTTGGTCAGATAACAACAATATGTATCTGGGTACATTAATAGCGGCTTAAACAAGTCCTAGACCCTTCCCCTCAGTCTAGTCATTCTTGGGAAGAAAAGGGGGGGGGGGGGCACACCCGCTTCAACCGAGTTTCAGGAGTTTAAATCCCAGGATCTAGGTAAATGCCTACCTCCTCAGGATGTTTGGTAAGGTCTTTTAGCTTTTTATTAAGTCAGTACTTAAGATATATAATGTATTATGTTTTCCCCAGGTGACCCCATAATCCCCTTTTAGTTTTTCATCCTTTTGTGGCTGGCAAGATGATGAGATTTCCAAGCCAGGGCTTGGCGTCATTGGTAGTGTAGCCCTTGGGGCTATTTATGCCTTTTTTAGTGAGCATGGCTTCACTCCTTCCTCCAAAATCCAGACAGTATCGGTACTGTCATTTCAATTACCTTCTGGTTTGTGGCTTCTTACAGGCCCAGTTATCCAAAACCGGGGCACTGTAAGCGGGACTCAGACTGGTCATTTTAATTCATCCATTCCAATCTAATTCATTCAAAATCCAAGAAAAATTGACTGATACTTCCAGTCTCAGCTGTAATCCCTCCACTGAGCGGTTGGATTCAGCATTCAGTTCCACATGGTAAGTTATTGCAGTGCAATAAAATTGAAAATTTTAATTACTTAAATGTAGCTTTTATAAGCTACAAGCTTACCATGTGGAACTGTCCCACCCTGCTTTCCCCCGCTCAATAACAGCTGAGGGGTATGGGCAAATTTCCAACTCGAAAGAGGAAGCGGAAGGTTACATCACTACTGGGGTCACCTCGATTCCAAGGCATCTCGCCACTGTTATGCGTCCATTTTTCTTGGATGTTGGCCAGATGCCTGCGGCCTCCCGAGTAAGCATTCAAGTTCCACATGGTAAAATTGTAGCTAATAAAAGCTACATTTAAGTAATTTAAAATTTTCAAATTTAGAATATTTTGTTTAAATGTTATTCACCAACTTTTAGGTCAGGTATAACATAGTAAAACTACAAACGTGTAGCTCATTGCATAGAAAAACAATAGCTATTTTCAGGTTTTCACTGTTGAGTAAATCAGTTATAACTTGAAAACTATTGCATATAGACAATTTCCTTGAAATATGTTATTTATCTACTTTGGGTCAACTATAACATATAAACATAATAAAGTTGCAGACCTGTAGCTCATAGCATAGCTGAGCAATAGCTACTTTGAGGTTCTCACTGTTGAGTAAATCAGTTGTAACCGCTCATTGCATAGCTGAGCAATAGCTATTTTCTGGTTTTCACTGTTGTGTGAATCACTTGTAACTTGAAAACTATTGCATTTAGAGAATTTTCTTTAAATAATTTTTATGTTATTTATCTACTTTTGGGTCAGCTATAACATAGTAAAATTGCAGACATGTAGCTCATTGCAAAGCTAAACAATAGCTACTTCCAGGTTCTCACTGTTGAGTAAATCAGTTGTAACTTGAAAACTATTGCATCTACAGTGTTTTGTTTAAATGTGTTATTCGTCTACTTTTCAGTCAGTTATAGCATAATACAATTGTATACCTGTAGCTTATAGCATAGCTGAGCAATAGCTACTTTCAGGTTATCACAGTTGTGTAAGTGAGTTGAATGCATTTACAGTATTTTTTTAAAATCTGTTGTTCACCTATTTTTGGGTCAGCTATAACATAGTAAAGTTGCAGACCTGCAGCTCATTACATACATGAGCCGTAGCTACTTTTAGGTTTTCAATGTTGAGTAAATCAATTATAACTTGAAAACTATTGCACTTAGAAAATTTCTTTCAAATATGTTAATTCAGCTACTTTTTGAACATCTATAATATAGTAAAGTTTCAGACCTGTAGCTCATTGCATTGATGAGCAATAGCTACTTTGAGGTTCTCACTGTTGAGTAAATCAGTTTTATCTTGAAAACTATTTCATTCACAGTATTTGGTTTAAATTTGTGATTCACGTACTTTTCGCTCAGCTATAACATAGTATAATTGTTGAACTGTAGCTCAGTACAAAGCTGAGCAAAAGCTAATTGGAGATTATCACTGTTGATTAAATCACTTGTAACTTGAAAACTATTGCATTTACACTATTTTGTTGAAATATTTTTTTCACCTACTTTTTATACCTTAACAGCTAACTTTACTTCTGAATACCATTTGCAGGCCACAACCTTTGTAACCTTCTTTCACTTCTACTCTGAAACTCAAAACACACAGTCAGCTGACATAGAGCCCGTTCACGGGCATTGATTGCTTGTTATAAAAATATTAATGAAATTGCGTTCAGCAATACGCAACAATAATAGTACAATAATAGACCAAGGACACAGCTGGCACAAATGCAAGATGTATGCAATGAAAAACAAAAAATTTTCGGAGTACTCAAATACATGGTAATTATTTGCCAGACGGCCCTATTGCCCATTATAGTAACCACTGAAAAGTGAGACAGTAGCTATAACTCATTTAGCTATTGTGATACATCTCTAAACTACTAGTGAAAATGTTGAAGCTATGGAGCATGTAGCTGAACAATATATTTCAACAAAATGCTATAAAGGCAAGAGTATTCAAGTTAAACCTGATTTACTGAAGGTTGCTAAAATTCCTATAACTCACGTGCTTTGGGCCTAAGGCAACAATAGTAGCAAAAAACTTGGATAGCAAAAAATTCATTATGACAACTAATTGAATAAAATGCTGCAAGTCATGTAGGTTAAGATCATGAATCCTTTAACTTTCAGGGTAAATAGGAACTACTTGCTTGGAGAATTAAGACATCTATCAGCAAGAAAATCCCTAAAATCGACAATACGTAGGATCAGTACATGAACTTTTAAAACAAATTTCAAGATTAAATGTCTGTAGGCTACAGAGACATACTGTGTACATATATCTGTTCAAATTATCAGCCATACACGTTCCACAAATGAGAAGCAGTCACAGATTATGTAAAAATGCTTGACGTCCACCTCATGTTCTTGAAAATAAGGACAAAAATATTCCCAGGCTAGATTTTGTAATAATGAGCCTAATTATAACCGTTTTGCTGGTGAGGGTAACAGGAAAATCTCTGCACATACTGCAGCGGTAGTGGCGTAGCCATGCATAAACCAATGTATCCTCTGGATATGTCAAAATGGAATTTTTTGGCTTCAATATTTTCTGAATGATCTGTAAGCGGTATATTTCTATGTATAGATCCATTATTTAATAAATTAAAGTTTCATTTTAGGCCTCATTTTGGCCATGGGGATATCCGTCTGTAAAGTTAGCAGAAATCTTGATTTCTTTGTGAAGGTCATTACAAAAATATGCCATCAACACTTGTATTAATGTTTATTTTTATGTTTTATCTTCAGAGAAGAATATTTGAGAAAAGTTCACAAAGATGTACAGCAGAAAAAGAGAGACAGTGAAGAAAGGACAAATCTTCCAAGCAAGACTAACAGAAAAAGTACAAAGAGCCAGATGTGCCTCATAATGTAGTCATTGAAATCTTGGTCTCTGGAAAAATATACTGTATACTGTAAACCAAAGCAGCATTTGTACATTTTGAACAGTTAGTGATTCTGTTCAAAGATTAAGGAATATTATCGATCATAAAAAATCAAATTAACATCCTGAGCCCGGCATCTTAAAATTATTTAAGTATATTTAAAAGCTATAAAATCTCAAAATTACAAAAATGTTAAGTAACACACAACCCCCACCCCCCCCCAAAAAAAAAAAATAAATAAATAAAAAAAATAATTATAATCAGTTACTGCTTTGGTAACTTATTTACAGAATGGATGAGGATTTTTTGATGTTATAGCCTTCACTTGCACAGATATTTAAGCAATATATTGATCAATTTCCTATGCTAATCTGGCCATTGCATCTTTGAGCTATAAATTTCCTGTTTGGTATTTATCATGGATGGGGTATTTAAACTAGAGCTTAGTTTTCACATTCATAGACAGTTCTTTGTTCATAACATAAATTCCATGACTTTCTGTATTTTCCCATTGCCTTAAAGGCTATTGAGTTATTGTTTTCATCCATGGCGTCCGGCTGGAAGGGAGGGCAGAAAAAGTTTGTTCGGGCTGTATCACAGAAACCGTAAGGTGTAGGAAGTTGTTACTTGGTAGGGACATTGGTTGAGGTGTAGGCGTGCAACGTAATGGTGTGACCTTAATTTGACTTTGTTGTAGTGACCTTGAGTTTGAAAAGTTATATCTTGTAAACTGTAAGGCGTAGGAACTTGATACTTAGTGGGGACATTGGTTAGGAGATGTAGGTGTGCATTGTTATGGTTTGACCTTGTTTTGACCTTGCTGTAGTGACCTTGAACTTTAATATCTTGTCTGGGCTATATCTCAGGAACCGTAAGGTGTAGAAGATTGATAATTGGCAGGTACATTGGTTGGGGGGTTGTAGGTTTGCAACATCATAGTGTGATGTTGACTTGACCTTTGATCTTACTGTAGTGACTATGAACTTTAAATCTTGTCCGGGCTATAATTCGGGAACTGTAAGGTGTTGGAAGTTAATACTTGGTAGGGACATTGGTTGTTAGATGTAAATGTGCAGTGTCATCATGTGACCTTGATTTGACCTTATCGTAGTAATCTTGACCTTTACAATCTTGTGCAGGCCATATCTCAGAAACTGTAATATGTAGTAGGGACAGTACGGGTGTAGGTGTACATCATCATGGTGTGACCTTTAAACCTTGGTTCTGCCAAAGTGTGTTGACCTGCCATATTTGAGGCATACTTCTCTTATCACAAAGATAACTTAAGAGGACTCTACTATTGTAAAACAAACGTTAAGTAAAGTAGACAAAGTGCCCTGTTTGACTGTCAAAAATATGTAGTCTTGAGATGATTAGATTGTTAAACTTTTGGGTACTGAAACAATTTGACAAAAGCACAAAATTTAAATAAACATAAATATGAGAATAAGAACCAAATACAATCAGTTATAAAGCAAAAGAAAAGTTAATGACAAATAATGGTGAAATATGAAAGTCATAATATTTATTTTATGAACAAGATATGTGGTATTTTCTCGGGCCAGGGAGTAGATATTAAATGATGTAAATAGTATGCCAGTCAAAGTGAAGAGTGTAATAGCTGAATTATAGTTAGTATTTTGCTCAGATTTGCACAAATGCAAAAAACGACCATTTTAGGGTCATAAAAGTGACCTTGAAAGACTTCGGTGGACAAAATACCTTTCCAGAAATTTCTTTGACTCCCAAAGAATAATAATGTGCAATCTTACAACATTCCAGGAAATAATTTGCAAGATCTATTGCCAAAATACATGAAAATGGTCTTAATAACCCAATCTGACCTTGAAGATGCGATCTTTGGGCAATCTGGCCAAGTTTTTAAATTCCCAGCCCATGGTTTCATAATACGTGTCAATACATTTCAATGCTATAAATTTAATTGCAAAGGAGATCTGCAGCGAAAACTAAACATTGTCCTAAAATTTACTTGAAACCCATTCAGTGACAAAATTCTTTTCAGAAATTTCATTTATTCCCAATGAATTATTATAAGAAATCTTATTCTATTCCAGAAAACACTTCAACATGTAGTGTAAAATACATGGAATATGACCTTTACAAATTTAACTTGACCAGGGTTGTGGGGTGGGGTCAGTGAAGGTACTTTCTGACTCATTGCACTAACACAATATTTTGAGATTGTCTACTGCATGGATACTGGTAGTGAATTACTGTTTTGTAATAATCAGCCACAAAACTTCTATTTATGCTTCACTGACAAGGTACAGGACAAAATCTAGAAAGTTGCACTAAATGCAGCCATGTTGGAGTTTTTAGCACTTTCCTCAAAGTAGCTACCTTGGTCTGCAAAAGCAGATGAAACAGACAAAGCAAACTAAGCAAAAATAATTAAAACAAAAGTACCACCACCCATGCTTGCACTCACACACGATACATTCTATACTCTCTGAGGAAGTGAACTTAAATTTATTAAATATAACACGAGAACAACCACAAAAGATCAACAGCTACAAATTGAACAATAAAAGATGTCCAGTGTATCTCATCTTTCATTTGTAATCATGTAGTTCATCCCATACCTTATATTATGAACAGGACAAGATGCTCAATCAACTTCCCACTACATGTTGCACCCAATTTTATTTAAAGGTGGTGTAAATAATCCACATGTTTACAGCACATAGCTCTTCATTGGACACTGAGGGTTGAAGTTCAAATGTAACGGATCAAAAGATTTGCAACCATATTTTAATTCATTGTTTTAGGACCATACCAGAACTCTAAAGAGCCCATGATTTAAATAATGATTTAATTGTGTTAATGCATCTTACCTAACAGACAACAGCTATAAGTGCGGTGACAGCTGCCCTGCTAAACACCAGAAAAAGATGTCCTGAGTTTCACCTCTGGCTGGACTGGTATAGTGTACTCTATTTGCCAGGTGGCCTAGTTCCTGCCTCACTCGCTAGAGGGACATGACATCACAGCAGCTTTTTCGGTTGGCACATGGTTTGAAGTCAAGCTTTTTGTGGAAGAGCTTTATTTTGTGGATTATTCTGTTGTGAGATTTTTGTTTCCTGGTGATAACATAGCCGTTGTGCATGCTGTTGGGATAAGGGTTATGCCCCTGTTCCACCAAAAGATTAAGCCCCGATCCTGTCTGGGACCCTTAATCGTGCACAGTCGGTGGAAAAAAGACAAAAATGGGCGGGAATACTGGGTCGGTACTGAAGTCTGGGATTAAGAACAGATCGTCCCCAGGACGCCTCAGGCGGCCCCAGACAGTCCCCGACTGGTCTGGGACTAAGAACCGACTAAGCCAGTTTTCAGGTCGGTTTCAACCACGATCCTGTCATACACATACCGACTGGGTCCCAGGACGCCTCAGGCCTCCTGGGACTAAGCCCCGACTAACCCACGATTAACTACCGGCGTCCTCAGGCCTCCTCAGTCTTCCCCAGACCAGGATCCCCGATTATTGTTTTCCAAAGTTGCTGGATTTTCTGGGTATATATATATAAAATTCACGATCTAATCATCATTGCTTTTCTAGGAACACAGCAGGATGCCACCTTTTAATGGAAGACAGATTCAACAACAACTTAGGGCTTTTTTGGTTTTTATTCAGTTACAAATAATCATGTATTTCCATTTCTTACGTCGACCACAGCAACCACCACCAGCACCACCAGCACCCATACAGAGACCTAGAAGAAGGCACAACATGTGGGTCAGGCCATGGCTACTGCAGAGAGAGGAGAGGGGGGCCTACCACAACATTATGGCTGATCTGTATGCCACAGACATTCCAGGATTCACCAACTACATGAGGATGACCCCATAATTGTTTGAAATGATTAAGACCAGACTGGAACCACACCTAGCCAGGCAGGCCACCAACTACAGAGCACCAATCAGTGTTGGTGAGAAGTTAGCCCTCACCATCAGATATCTGGCCACTGGAGAGTCCTACACATCATTGTCCTGTCAGTTCAGGGTTGGAAGATCCACCATCTCCAAGTTTATACCAGAGGTCTGCAGGGCCATCCAGGATGAGTTCACCAGGGAGTACCTGAAGTGTCCTACTACCCCAGATCAGTGGAAAGAATTGGAGAGGGAATTCAGGATCAGGTGGAATGTTCCACATGCCCTGGGAGCTCTGGATGGGAAGCATGTGGCCCTGAAGAAGCCCAAGAAACACTGGAGCCCTCTACCACAACTACAAGGGGTTCTTTTCCATTGTGATGTTGGCCCTGGTAGATGGACAGTACAAGTTTAGATGGGTGGATGTGGGTACTGAAGGATCCTGCTCGGATGGCCAGATATTTAATGCCTCTCAGCTGAAGAGGAGGATTGAGGATGGCAGGATAGGCTTCCCTGACCCAGCTCCTATAACCCAGGGTGGGAGAGATGTCCCCTACTTCATCCTGGCAGATGATGCTTTTGCCCTGAAGACCTGGCTCATGAAACCCTATGGCAGAAGAATGTTAACCAGAGAGGAAAGGATTGCCAATTATAGAATTTCAAGGGGCAGAAGAGTGGTGGAGAACGCTTTTGGCATCCTTGTGTCAAGATTCAGGGTGATGAGGACAACCATTGAACTACCCCCAGCAACAGTCAGGGAAGTGGTCTTGACCTGTGTTGTTCTACACAACATACTGAGAAGCCAGTATCAAGGTCAACCTGGTGGTAAGCAGCCTGGGGAGGACGATGATGATGATGTACCTGATGATTGTGGATTGATTGGAGGTGCTGCTGGTGGTGGCCAAGACAGAAACCCTGCCAGAGAAGCCAAGAGACAGAGGGATTACCTGAAGGACTACTTCAACAATGAGGGAGCAGTTGCCTGGCAAGATGGCAGAATATAAGTCCTGCTGCAGTGAACAGTCCTTTTCAGGACTAACTATAACAGTCCTTTTCAGGACTACCAATTATTCCAAAAACAATTAATCAGCTATGTTTGCTACAGACGGACAAACCCCATGCCAAACATAACTTGTTCAGACGGACAAACAGACAAACCCCATGCCAAACATAACTTGTAGAGACGGACAAACAGACAAACCCCATGCCAAACATAACTTGTTCAGACGGACAAACAGACAAACCCCATGCCAAACATAACTTGTAGAGACGGACAAACAGACAAACACAACTTACTCACCCAACAAACAGACAAACCCACTGATAAACAAAAGCCAAACACAAAGTCACACATAATATCCTAAATTGAATTATTTTTTTTATATATTTTGAAATCCACATCATAATTTCACCAATTTTTTTTTGTTCATGGCTTGGAAATTTATTTGTAGCAGAAAGGTTTTCATGGAAATCTTCAATTTTAAATCTTCACTTTTAATCACAAAAATGTGGAAAATATAACCATGGAACTAGTTTTGCTTTCAATAATGGGGGATTGTGTTTGCAAAATAGTTTGTCAGTTTGTTGGCATGGGTTCTATTTAATTTTGGGTTTTTGTGTTTCTTGGTTGGTGGTTACTGGGGTTGGGTTTATTATTGGTAGTTGGATGTTGGGTTTCTTACTGGGTTTGTTATTTGGGGGTTATGTTTGGTATTGGGTTTGTCTGTTTGTGGGTTGGCAAGTATGTAATAATCACTTTTAACTCTAGGGAAGGTGTAAGTGTTGGACTTTTCAATTACAGATTTTAAACTATCCCATGGATTTTACTCTAAAAATGGGCTGATTAATGGCCATATTGGGAGTTATTTTTAATTTTTTTTATGTGGCCTTTTTTGTTATGTGTGGTACCATGGGTTATTTGTTTCATGTTTGGGGTGGTGTAGGTGTTGGACTTTAACTTTTTTTTTCTTGTGATCAGTATTTGTACTGAACTTTTTTGTTTGGGAGGGGAATTGGAATAACATGTAGCTGAATAATTGTTTTTGGAAGATTTGGTGGCCCTGAAAAGGGCCTGGCAGGTCAAAGACCCGCCCTGACTGGATGGCTACTGAGGAGTCTGCTGCTGCTGTTGAGGCGGTGCTGAAGTGGTGATAGTAAAGAGCTGCTGCTGCGGTTGTTGCTGCTGCTGCTGCTGAGGCTGCTCGACGATCTGTGTTGATGTCAGATCTGGTAGCTGGCTTAAGATTCCACTCAGATTGTGTCTGCTCCCTTCGTCCTGTACAGTTAGGACAGATGTCGGGTTGCTGAAGCCAATGGGGCTTGGTGTTTAGTACACAAAACTGCTGCTAGCTGCTGCTTGAGTGGAACTAGATGCCTGTGGAGTGGTTGTTGGCAGTAGGCCGACCCTCTGGGACTCCGTGGTAACAGTGGCTGATCTTCTGGACAATGGCTGACGTCTGTGGTTACTCTTAATAGTTTCGATGTCTCTAAATATCTTGCCCTTTAATTCTTCAAATTCTTCTTGAGTCATCTTTTCGGCCTCTGATGCCACGTAGTCAAAGAAGGGCTGCCTGTCTGACTTCTGATGCAGAAAACCTGAGATAAGTGTCCTCATCTGCTCAAAGTGTTCGAGAATCTTGGAGTCTGTAGTTGAAACGGGCGTTGATGTAATGATGGACTGACTCCTCTCCCTCAGGACACTGGACTCGAGGTGTTCTGTATCAGTAGTTAAGCCACGTGATTCGTCCTGCCTGCTGGTATTTGGACTGGCCTCAAAACCTGAACTTCTATTGGCCCCCTTTCTTCTGATGTGGGTGTTAAGAAAACCCATCTGTTGGTACACCCAGGACTGTCTCTTGGTCATCTCCCTCGGGGCTTGGCCAGATTGGAGCTTAGACAGCTTCCCATAACGGGTTCGCTGGGACTCGAACCAACGTCTCACATCAAAGGGCTGGAGCTTGAGTTCTGCAGATATTTCTGCCCAGAGAGCCTCTCTTCTGGTCCTGTCGTGGAAACGTGAATGTTTCTTGTCATACAGTTCAGGGTGCAGCTTTACAAATTCCACAATGGAAACTTCCTGGCTGTCTGTAAAAGTGGCACACACCCTGGCTCTCTTGGCTGAAGAATGGCACTCCGGATCTTCCTCACACCTCTCTTCTTCTGCCACAGCTTCCCCAATAGCTGGATCTTCCTGAATCTCCTCCTCCTCTCTCCTCTCAGTTCCTTCTTCTGTAATAACTTCACTCCTCTCTACTTGACTTTCCTTCTCCCTCTCATCCATCTTTTTCCTTCCTCTCTTCCCTCCTTTCTCTTTCCTCATAATCCAGTCGACAAAATAATAAAAAAATAGTAAAATGTGTCTCCTAACTGTGAAATTTGCCCTAAGCTCAAGTATATAAAATATAAAATAAAAACTGAAAACCCCTACAAATCAGTGACACACGTCTCTCAGTAGCCAGTCAGTAACAACGACAATGTGTGCGCAGTCGCTTATATAGTCCCAGACCCCCTCATTGCCTCGTTTAAATTTCCGACGCGCGGAAAACAGTCGGTTCTTAATCGGTTGTTAGTCCCAGGCCTCCTGGGGCGTCCTCGTGGTCCCAGGCGTCCTGGGGAGGCCGGTTTGGATCGGTTTGGATCGGTTAGGGTCGGTTACCCTTAGTCGGTTCTTAGTCCCAGACCTTGATTTTTGAGTCCCAGGACACCGCAGACGGTCTGAGGCTTCCGGGGACTAATGCAACCGACCCACTTTCAGACGCATGAAATTCATACGCATCATATTTGAGTCTGGGATTAACAACCGGCCTCCTGGGACTAAGCTAGGGAGGTCTGGGACTAAGGGTCGCAGGCGGCCTGGGACAACACACGACTGTGTAAATTTGGGTCTGAGGAGGCCTGAGGACGCCTGGGACTGGACATTTTGTTGACGGCGGGAAATATGAATCGGTTGTAGTCGTGTGAAATATCAAACATGTTTGATTTTTTACACGGCCCCAACCGACAACAACCGACCCTTACAGAAGGTCTGGGACTAAGCAAATATTTCAAACCGACCCTCAAAAACCCTTAATCGGGAGCCTTAGTCGTGTGGTGGAACACCCACATTAGGGTACTGTTCCGTGTGTTGAAGAACAATAACTGAATTCTGTGACTTGCTAACACCCAATCACAGCTTTCCACCCCTACCTACAAGTTGAGGGAGGAAAAGAAAAGGAAGAGTCTCTTGCGGACCCCCCCCTGTGTAACGGTACTATCGTGACTGTCTGGGGAGTGAGATCATTTATGGTTGGACTTCCCAGATTTTGAGTACTCACTGACATCACAAGCAACAATCCTTGGACTGGTCACAGGACACAGCTGGTGGGATTAGTTTCTATTTTACTTCCACCAGAGGACTGGTTCTGTAAGAAGTTAGAGAACTTGAACCTTGTTTTGTTTGAGTGATATCGTTCCAAGACCAGTGAGCCCGGGGGCCTACACATGGATCAATATCTGCATCCCCGGAATCAGAGTAGATGGTATGGGATACATCCGGCAGAGCTAAAGGATCTACCAGACTGGGAAAATATGTCAATACCTGGCCTAATGATGCAGCTAAATTGAATAGTGCCTAAAGCTGGATTGCCAAGCCTTCGGCTTCAGTTTCTTCACCACCAGCTTTATGTCCTGTCTCACTAGATACCCTACGCAAGTGGGAAAACACTGCCAAAGAAACTAGTTACATCTGCAACCAATTAGCAGGTTTTAACCAAAAATCAAGGACAGTGTTCAAGATCAATTTAAACTTTTACAAGCAGAACTGGGTTAGGGCAAATCATCTGCAAAAGCACAATTGGCCTTAGAAGGCTTGAAACACTTGACTTATTTTAATTAGAATGTCAGTTTTGCTCTTGGGAAGGCCCCTCAACGTTTATCTGATTTTACTCTTGTGAGGAGGGTTTCTTACACCTGGATCATTTGAAACAAGACCCAGCTTAGTGTGGGGCAGGGGGGGGGGGGATTTGCTCACCTCAAAAATGTCAGCAGTATTGCTATCAACGTTACACTACTGCATGGAAACAACCTCATGAATCTGCCCAGCAGACTCAACCAACCGGTCTGTTGGTGACAGGTGCAAGTTCCGTAGTTCCGGCCGGGGTGGTAATACAAGGATGGTCCAGTGCCGGTAGCCCAGTCCTGGGACAGTTATTTCACTGCATTAATACATCCTGCCTAATGGAAAATATTCTATACCAGTCGACGAGACCGGTCCCACGAAACGTCAGATAGACATCCTGTGAAAGCACCGGCAGACCCTGTCGTAGTGTGCATTCACTAGGTGGCACAAACCCACTTCCTTGCTGTTTAGACAATGTGACATCATAGCATCTTTTTGGCACACGTTTTGAAGAAATCTCAAGTTGTCGAGATATTTCTGCTAGTTTACAGTTGATAAAAATGAGTTTTTATTGCGTTAATACATCTTACCTAGTGGACAGATGCATTTGTCCAACGCCCTGCCAGTCTTGCCAAATGTTAGAAAAACACGTTCTGAGATGGGCTCTGGCCGGAACCGGTAGTGTCCTCTTCATCCGCCAGGTGGGTGTATAGCCTACCTGCCGGTGTACTGCGCATGCTCACGCATGCACTCCTCTTTTTGTTTGGCGCGTATCAAGTTAAACGCTGGAGATTTAAGAGACAAATTATTTTCTGTGTGTACGGAGTGAATATTTCTGGAATGTTTGTTGGTTATATTGTGTGTAAAGTGTCATGGCTTCACCAGGACAAAGGCAGGGCTCTTGCGGCCCTATTATGGCAGCATTTGATTTGCACGAAAAATGTGCCAGGTTTCGGGAGAAGAACGTTGGGCAAGACCCGTGTGTGTTGGGGAATGACTGATTTGTGATGGTTTTAGTGATTCGTAAAAGGAAAGATTGGCTACCCCTTCACATAAAATCTGCAAGGAAAAAAAGGCAGGTCTGTTAGTTTCCCCAAAAGACGTAACTGTCATTGGTACTTTGGATGTAGATGATCAGTCTTCAGCTTTTCGCGCATGCACGTGTCGCCTCTTCTACTTCTCAACCAGTCTCCTTTGTCACCACAGAGCAATTTGAGGCTATGAATGACAAATAGACTAAGCAGTTTGCTCGTTTTGAAGCCTTACTATCACGTGGTAACATGTTTACAACTCCAAAGACTGTAGTTTCTTCTCTCCCTACTACTGCCTCTACTTTAGTTTTAAGTCAGCCTTTCATTAACCCTGCTGCCCGGCATACCGATCTGGTAGAGCCCCCGGCAGTTCAGGAATTAGTACCTAAAGGAGGTGAATCAAAGCCCATTAAGAAGGCTCCCAAGTCCGCTAAATCTGTTAAGGCTAAACTGGACTTTGGTACTCAGACAACTACCTCTGCCGGTCCTGTTCTAGACATCCCCGGTTCGGGCGATGAGATACAGGAACCGGTTTTTCAACCATTGCACGCTTCCTCTACTGTTACTGCGAACATGGGGTTCCAGTCTACTGGTCAAGAACAGACAGCCACCGGTTCATCTTCTCTATTCACCAAAGCACCCAAACATACTGGTCAGGAGAGCCTTTCTACCGGTCCTTTTGAGCCAGCCCCTTATCCACCAGCTACTGCTACATCCCATGTTTCCTTTGCCGCTCCTGGCTATGGTGTGTCGGTCGTCTACAGTACAGGGATCTACCCCAGCAGGATCTTGAACTCTCCGGAGATGAGGATTCTGCGGTAGAGTGGGGTGAAGTTTCCTCCGATGTTATTGACAGGCAAGATCAAACTGAACATATGACATATTGTGAGACAGTCAGATCAGTCCGTTAATTATGTGCTGGAATCATATTGCGGACATGGCAAATTCACCAAAGCACCCAAACATACCGGTCAGGAGGGCCTTTCTACCGGTCCTTTTGAGCTCTTGAGCTCTCCGGAGATGAGGATTCTGCGGTAGAGGGAGGTGAAGTTTCCTCTGATGTTATTTGACAGGCAAGATCAAACTGAACATATAACATATCGTGAGACAGTCAGATCAGTCCGTTAATTTAAGGGCTGGAATCATATTCCTGTCTATGAAAGTGATCTGTCAGAACCGGACAAATCAAATAACCCCTGGAAGGGGAAGAATCCCAAGAAGCCAGCTAGGATCTCTGTCGCCATGCCCCCAGATGATTGGCTATGCCAGAAGTTAGAGAAGTTAAATAACACGGTGGCAGAGGGGTATCCTTCCAGGGCACAGGATTCCGCAGGTCTCAGAAAGGACCAGTTTATCAAGATTCCCAAGAGCCAGAGTAGATGGTATCAAATGCACTCTTTGTGACCGGACGGTCAGCATCGACCATCACGCCCAATTTCACAAGACTACTTGTGCAGATGGGAAAGGTGTGCCCGAGAGGGTAGTTATGTGGTCAATAATGCAGCAGGTTTCAACAAGTGTTCCTCTGAGCTGCAGGAGAGAATTTCAGCTAATGTGGGCTTCCTCCTTTCAAAACTAAACAAGGGTAAGGCTCCCAAAGATGTCTCGGAAGCTCTCAAGGATATCAAGGACTATGTTGCCTTTCATCAGATCGTATCAGTAGCTATGGGAACAGCTTTGAAACACTTCGCTTATAGCTTATTTGTTCAAGCCTGGTATTAAACCTGATATTTGGAATTTGTTTTGGAATGCCCACATGTTTGGGCATGGTCTTTTCCCCGACTCTGTTTTGGCCACTGCAGAACAGGATATCACCTAACATGAGTCTGCTGGAGTTGCTCTAGGGCCCGGTCCGGGTGCCTCGCAGCGCTCCAGTTAGAGGGGTAGTGCTAGATACAGACCTTATGAGAAAAGAGAATCACAGCAAGGTGCAGGTCAGGTAGACCAAGGCCAACAACCATGGCGTCAATTTTCTAGAAACAAGAACAGAGGTCGTGGCCGTGGTAGAGGTTCAAACCCTCGTTTTTCTAGGTCACGAGGCAACAATCATACAAATGACAATCACCTTTCAGTTCCAACCCAGTTGTCAGTTACGCAGGTTGCACCACAAGTTGAGTCAGTTACATCAAAATGTACATTCTTTAATTGTGCACAAAGTAGTGAAACAAAGATTTCTGTGTTTCAACAAAATAAAAATTGTCAAAGGTGTCTCTTGTGTAAGTCAATGTCTTTCTGCCCCATCTGTTCCAAATGTCCCACATGTTGCCACAGAGATCAGTGTTGGGGGAAGGCTTCAGAGCTTCTGGCAGGTTTGGCAAAGGTAAGGGTCGAATCCCAGAGTGGTTTCAATTTTGAAAGAAGGTTACACTCTTCCTTTCAGGGAAAGGCCACCTCTCAGCGGCTTTCCCTTGATGCCAACCCACTCAAGAACAAGTCGCTTTCAGAAGCTCTCTCCTCCCTCATACAAAAGCAAGCAGTGGAAAGGGTGGTTGTCAAGTCTTCTCTGGCTTTTTACAACCATCTCTTTCTGGTTCCAAAGCCCAACAGGAAATGGCGACCAATCTTGGACCTGAGCAAACTCAATCTTTTCCTGGAAACAGGGACGTTCAAAATGGAGACCCCAGAGACCATAAGACTCCCTCCAAAGAGGGATATGGGTCAGTTCGCTGGATTTTAGTGGTGCGTACTTCCACATTCCTATAGCTCAGAGGTCAAAAAAATACCTAAGCTTTCATCTAAACAAGCTCACTTACCAGTTCACCTCTCTCCCCTTTGGTTTGGCAATGGCCCTGTTGGAGTTCACCAAAGTGGTCAAGGAAGTAAAACTGATGGCTCAAGCCAGGGGTATAAGGATCCACCGGTACCTAGACGACTGGTTGATGAGAGCCCCGTGCCAGGCAACTTGCCTACAACATACTGGACCCTCTTGGACCTTTGCGACGAGCTGGGTTGGGGAGTAAACTTGAGGAAATCGGAACTGTCCCCTTAGCAGGTTTTCAATTTTGTCGGTTACCGGTTCGACCTTTGACAGGTGGACATCCCTACAACAAAAGCTAAATTTCGTCAAACCCGGAACAGTCAGACAATTCATGTCTCTGATAGGGCTTCTGACAGCAACAGAGAAACAGGTGTGGTCAGGTCGCCTTCACATGCGACCCATTCAGTGGCATCTGAAGCGTCACTGGCATGTTCCCGAGAGTCTGGAAACGGTCATTCCTTTGCCCCCTTCTCTCCATCCACATCTGGATTGGTGGCTAAACGAGAGCAATGTTCTTCGGAGCCAACCGTTATATCCCCTTCAACACGCTCTACAAACTCAAACGAAGGTTGGGGCGCACACTTAGGGGACTCCACTGCAAGAGGCGTTTGGTCAGACCCAGAAAGTCGTCTCCACATCAACTTTTTGGAGCTAAAAGCAGTTTTCCTGGCCCTCAAGAGTTTTCAGCATCTTTGCAGGGATAAGATTGTTCTGATAGCAACGGACAACACAACTGTGGTTTCCTACTGTGGTGCCCTCCTCTGGAGACTGGTGTCACCCCAGAGGAATAGTTCTGTGGGCTCGGTACATTCCAGGTCGCTTGAATGTGATAGCAGACAAGCTGTCCAGGCACAATCAGGTGATCCAGACAGAGTGGTCCCTATCTCAGCAGGTATTTAATCTCTTGTGCTCCAGATGTGACCTTCCTCATGTAGACCTGTTTGCAATCCGGTTCAATCACAAACTCCCAAAAGTTTGTATCACTGGTGCCGGATCCGACAGCCTAGGCAGTAGACGCTCCGAGTCTTCCATGGGAGAATCTAGATGCTTATGCATTCTCTGACAAAGTGGCAGCAGGAATTGAGGCTCCTCAGAGACTCTCAACCAGAGCCATTTACAAGTCAAAGTGGGCCATTTTTGTCAAATGGTGTGACTCAAACAAGGTGGACTTCAGGTCACCCTCTGTAAACCAGATTGCGGATTTTCTTTTACATCTTTTCAAAGAGAGAAATCTGCAACCTACCACCATTGAAGGCTATAGGACGGCCATTGCAGACATGGTGGGCAATGATAGGCTAAATATTAGCAAGGATGAAAACTCAACTCGTTTGTTGGACAGATTTCATAGAGATAAACCAAAAGGAAGGCGGGGAGTGCCCACCTGGAACCTGTCACTGGTCCTTCACCAGTTGACTAAGGCTCCTTTTGAACCCATGCTAAAGGCTTCTCTTAAACACTTGACTTTTAAGACGGTCTTTCTTTTAGCTTTGGACTCAGGCAAGAGGCGCAGTGAGATTCATGCCTGGCTATATAAAAACATCAGACATCAAACTGGAGTCAGGCTTCACTGTACCCATCTCCCAGTTTCTTATCCAAGAATCAACTAGCTAGGGACGGTCCAGCCTGTGTGGCCCTGGTGGTTATCCCAGCTTTGGCTCCTTCTTTGGACAAGTCTCTTAGGGAAGATAAATCACTCTGTCCAGTAAGAGCTTTACGTTAATACTTGGATCAGACCAAGGAGCTGCGTAAAGGTAAGGACCTGGTTTTGTGTCCTTCCAGAAGAGTTTTCACAAGGATATTGTTCCTTCCACTATCTCTTCTTGGATCAAACAGACAGTGTTTTTGTGCTACCCGCTCTCAGACGAAGAAGTTCAGAACTTACATCAAGTTAGAGCTCATGTTAGGGCCTTTGCGGCTTCCAAGGCTTTTCAGGGAGGTGTATCCTTGGATCAGATCCTTTCCGCTTGTCATTGGAAAGCCCACAACAATTTCACTCCATTCTATCTAAAAGTCCTAGCTTGGGCAGATTCTGAACTGTACCACTGGAGTCCTGTGGTGGCTGCTCAGCAGATCCACGACGATAAGCAGTAGCCACCTTTTATTGTACATGGTATACATAGTGTACATACTGTATATACAAATAAAAAAATGAAAAAAAGAACTATGTTTGCTTCTAGATGGCCATGATCCTTATGCAGTTGTTCCACTGGAGCCGACCCTGTAAACAAACCCTACGACTCTAGGGTCGTTTACAAAAGTTGTAGGGTCGTGGGAAAAGGCGTGCGAAAATGCTGAGTCGGTTATGAAATCCACGACAGGTCGGTATAGTTACAGACAAGACATTTTGAGCATCCCGACAAGACGTAGGGTCGGGGACGTTTTTGCATGGCCAGTTGTAGAACTACTACGACAAGCCCTAAACCCCTAAAAGACAAGCCGGATCACAAACAGACAAGCCGTAAAGACAAACAGACAAGCCGGGAGCATGTTCCCAACCCTTCATGACAGGACTGATGGTTTTTGTGGGTCAGTATCTATAGTCGGGATCCATATCACACTATATAAACCCCCTCTCCTGTGATATGCCATTCATTTCACACTTCAAAGATGACAGGAACAAATCAAGAGCAACTGATAGATCACTTGAGGGTCCTTTTGTTTTTTATTGAGTTGAATTTACTTTTATATGTTGTGATTTCAAGACACAAAAGACAGCAGAACCCAGCACCTGCCCAGGCAGCATCACCCCCACCACCCAGAAGGAGAAGGAAGCCACAGAATCCATGGGTCCTGCCCTGGATACTGCAGAGAGAGGAGAGAGGTTGCTACAGAACACTCTTGGACGAGCTAATCACTACTGACATACAGGCTACAGAAATTTCACCAGGATGGAGCCAGCAATTTTGATTTGATTGAAGAAAGAATCACCCCCCACCTCAGGAAGTCAATCACCAACTTCAGGAAGCCACTGGAAGTCGGGTTGAAACTGGCAGTTACTTTGAGACACTTATCCACAGGGGAAAGCTACACCTCACTGCAAACCACTGGAGGGTTGGAAGAACGACCATCTGCAAATTTGTCCCCCAGGTTTGCAGAGCCATTTTGAAAGAATTTCAACAAGAATATCTGGTGTGCCCCACTGATCCTGAAGACTGGAAAATATTGAAGAAAGATTTAGAAACCGATGGAATGTCCCCCCAAGCAGTCGGTGCATTAGATGGAAAACACATTGCTATCAAGAAGCCCAAAAAGTCAGGCAGTGAATATTTCAACTACAAGGGCTACTTCTCCCTGGTACTTTTGGCTTTAGTCGATGCAGATTACAAGTTCCTGTGGGTCAATGCAGGGGCCAGAGGGTCATCATCTGATGCACAGATTTTCAACCGCAGCAAACTGAAAAGAATTGAGAACAGAACCTTGGGACTACCACCACCTGAACCACTTGGACCTGGGGGGCCAGATCTACACTACTTCCTGCTCGGGGACGATGCCTTTGTCCTGATGCCTTGGCTGGTCAAGCCTTACAGTAGATGCCAACTGACCAGAGAAGAGACAATAGCCAACTACAGGATATCCAGGGGGGAAGGGTGGTCGAGAACTCATTTGGTATACTTGTCAAGTGATTCAAGGTGCTGTTGACCACCATGGAGCATAAGCGAAAAGTTGTGAGACATTGTGTTACCATGTGTGGTACTACATAACATGTGGAGAAGCCATCAGGGGGGAGCAGACAGACCACCCACTCCAGCTGATGACATACAACCACCACAGGGGGACCAGAGACATCGTGAGAACCCATGAGAACCCGAGGGAGGCCAAACAGCTGACGACATACAACTACCACAGGGGGACCAGGGGGAACAGAGACATCATGAGAACCCATCGAGGGAGGCCAAACATCAATGAGACCTACTGAAAGACTACTGCAGTCACGTAGGGGGCACTAGCTGGGCAGGAGGACAGAGTTCAAGAAGACTGAGGAGAGAAGACTGAGGGGAGAACATGCTGTCATCTATCAGTCCTTTTCAGGACTACCCAAATAATCCAAGAACTTTTATTTAGCAAAATAACACAAAATTTCCAACAATTTAATGCAAATTCAATTTCACCAAAATTATTCCGTATCACAAACAGAAATCCATCCCAAGCCCATTTCACCAATTTAAATATCATATTATACAGATTTAAACCCAGCTCCTCAATTTACAAATGTCACATCCACCACCAAAATGACCTGGGTTTATTGTAAAAAAAAATTTAAAAATAGTAAAACATAAATGCTCCCATTTTAAAATAAATTCTGGCCCCCCAAATATCAAAAACAGAAACAATTTTAATGATCCATTTAATGCAGAAACTGGAAAAAAAATTTAAAATGAGATTTCATAACTAAACTCTTTGAATGTTTTGTTAGGTTTCGCCATTTGTTTGTCCGTCCGTCCCTCCACACATTGAAAAAAAACAACTTTTACTTGTATGGATTTTGGGTTTCCTTCAAATTTTTGTTTTGGGTGGGAGAGACGTGGAATGGTTTCTGGATCTTTGTTACTGGTTATTTGGGGGGTGGTGGACTTCAGTTTTATAGGTTTTTTTTGTGGGGTTGGGGGTGTGAGTGGCTTCCTTTGGAATTCTTAGTGGTCAAATTTTATTTAACTTTTTCTTTTTTCCTAAATGTTTTTAAAAAAAATTTTTTTATTTTTTTTTCTTGGTGAAACTTTAGTAATATTTTTTCAACATTCACTCATTCATTCACACAATTTTTTCCTGTACTGTTGGGATGTGTAAGTGTTGGGCAGTGTGCTTTTTTTGTTTTTGGGCATAAACATTCAGGTTGTTTTTGGAAGATTCGGGTGGCCCTTAGAAGGGCCAGGTTTGGTGCAACTTGTCCGGGCTAATCCACTGATCTGGGCTGACTCTGCTGGCTGGGAAGTCTTGACTGTTCATGATGAGTGGAAGATGGCACTGGTGACGGTGCTGGTTGAAGTTGAAAGGGTGAAAATGGCTGTGATGTGTCCATCTGCTGATACTGAAGCACACTGGGAATAGCTCCAAAGAGACTGGATAATCCAGAAGTTTTGTGCTGACTTTCCTCCTGTTGTGAAGGTGGGTTGAAAATCATCTGTCTGGAAGTCCCAGGTTGTTGGTCATCCACAACTACGCAGGAAGTTGGCTGTGCTGACGCTGATGAAGGCCTTGATGGTTGCTGTACTTTGGCAATCACTGTAACAGCCTGTGTTGTGGTTGTCTGTGTAGGCTGCACAACTGGAATGGAGTGCTCGAGTTTCCAGTATGGTGAGTGTGTATTCAAGTCCTGCTGTGGCCTGTGATGCTTCTGGAAGTTGATATGTGGTGACCTCTTGACTTTTGGTGACCTGTCTCTTGCGTTCTTCGGCCTTGTACTGTATTTCGCTGAGAAGTTTCACTGTCTCATTCCTGAAGGTTAAAAAGTCTCTTACTTCAAGGTGTTCAATCTCAGAGTAGAGATATTTGCAGAACGACTGTCTTGGACTTGGAGTGGGGTCCTGACGTGCACCCAGAAATGTGGAAATCATCGACCTCATCTGCTGAAACTGATCTAAGACTGGATCTGCAGAAGTGGTGGTAGTCGCGACTGGAGGCTGTCGTCGCTTGGGACTGGTGCTCGAAGGCTAATGAGTAACATCTGATGCAATGCTGATTTCCTTCTCAGATTCTGTGTCCCTGGATGTATCTGGAACTGAAGCTGGGGCTGCGGAAGGCCTCTGGGGTGACTTGAATGCAGAAGACTTGGAAACTCCCTTCTAATGTGACCTCGCAGAAAACTGAAACTGTGCTTCAGCCAGGTCTGTCGTTCTGTGCTCTTCTCCGCTGCTTGTCCTGACTTTGTCTGAGTGAGCTTGCCATATCTGGTATGTTGAGTCTCAAACCACTTTTTCACTGTCTTGACAGGCAAGTTCTGGTAGCTGCTACCTGCTCCCAAAGTCGTTCTTTCTTTTGCTTGTCTTTGAATTTGTCGTTGGTCTTGCCATTAAGTTCCTCGTGCTGTTTAACGAACTCCACGATGGCTTCTTCGTCTGAATCGCTCAGGAAAATGGACTTCATCTGGCCCTTCTTCTGTCTAGATTGAGTTCATTCTACATCAGTACTTGTGTCAGTTCGCGCTCTCTTCTCTCCTCTTTCCTGGCTCTCTTCCCTCCTCTCTCTCTCCCTCTCTTCCTGTTCTCTCTTCTCTCTCTACTCCCTCTCCCTCCTCCTCCTCTCTATATCCTCAGCTGTATCTCCTAACTGAAACTGTGGTTGAGTGTCAGTTGGTACTTCAATCTTTCTCCTTCTGCCCCTTTGCATGCTGATCAATCAATCAATTGTACAGCTTGTTTTAAAAAACAAAAAACTTAAAAATAAATGTGAAACCTCACAAAACAGATTTCACTCCCAACCAGTCCAGCCTAGCTCAAAACTTAAGCTAATTTTACAAAAAATAAAAACCTAAAAGAAAAGCTGCACACCAGTTGTCTCTCAACAAGTCAAAGCCCAAATATACCCAGATTGTCTACCAACTCGCCTTTTTATACCCACATATTTGGAAACCGACAGGCAGTAAGACGCAAAAATATTGCTGGCCTGTCGGTTACAGTTCCCAGCTTGTCTGTTAGTGTTGCAGGCCTGTCGGTTGTTGTTTACGGCTTGTCCGTTTCAGTTTAAGGCCTGTCGGTTACAAATTTTCCCGACTCTAGGACCCAGTCGGTTAAAGTTACCAACCGGCCTTGAAACTTTACAGGCCTGTCGGCAACACTTACAGACAGGCCGACTAAAGTTACCGACTGTACTGTAACACTTCCCGCACAGTCGGTGAGTCATCACGTACATTCTGGAAGTCCATATTTGGGACAATCTGGATACTTGTTACAGACAGGCCTGTTTGATTAACCGACAAACCGGGAGGTGTAACTGACAGGCCATTAAGTTAACCGACAGGCCTGTTGCTAGGGGGCTGAAATTAGGGTCGGAATTAGAGTCGGATTCGGTTGAAATTAGGGGCTGAAATTAGAGTCGGAAACGGTCGTAGAAATATCAAACATGTTTGATGTTTCACCGACTCTCCCCGACAGGCCGGAAACTTGCAACCGACCCTAACCAACCATGTAAACATTGGTCCCGACTCTCCAAAAATGCATAGTTAATGGCCTGTCAGCTCCAGTAGAACACCTGCATAAGTGGCTCCAGGGTTTTTTTTATTCCTTCTTCAGTTCCTTTTCCTCCTTCTCACCTGGGTTGTTTGGAACTCATACTTCCTTCTTTCTTCTCCCTGTACACTCGGATTGAGTTTGTACATAGATCTGTATAAAATGCAGTGGGGGGCAAGGGTATTATTCCTAGGAGTTAGTTTATTTAACCATTACCGGATTCACCCCTTTATTACCTTGAGTTCTCGGAAATCCCCCTTATCTGGCTACCCTCCATCCACTGGGTAGTTATTCTGCATCTGTCCACTAGGTAAGATGTATTAACACAATAAAATGGAAAATTTAATAGTAAATTACCCGCTTCTCTAAGCCAAGGGGTTTTTCTAATGTAGGCCACAAAAAGAGGAGGAGCGCATGCGCAGTACACCGGCAGGGAGGCTATACAGCCACCTGGCAGATGAATAGGACACTACCGGTTCCGCCCAGAGCCCAGCTCAGGACGTTTTTTTCTAACGTTTGGCGAGACCAGCAGGGCACCGGACAAATGCATCTGTCCACTAGGTAAGGTATTAACTTATAATATGGACTGGCATATTTATATAAAAGCACTTTTTATCATTATCTTATCAATGATGGACGATGAAGATCCCGAGTTACTACTGCGACGAGTGAGGATCAATTCAGTTTGTTTGATCAATTCAATTTTTCATGGCTGCTTCCAGATTTCATTCATTCACAGAATTTTTGGAAAATGGCAAACCATTTACAGAGACTCAGACTTTTGCAGCATATTCATGAGGTTCAGAGAGCTACCCAGGTGCAAGGCATACTGCTAACCAAAATTATTATTGAGAGGCAGAGAAGGCGTGAAACCATAGCCAGAAGGTAAGGATCAGACCTTGGCTGGCCAGAAAGCTAGAATATGGCTACTATGACAGACTTATGACTGAATTGCAGAAAGATGTGGCGCTCCTATGCAATTTTGTTTGAATGGACCCTGCTATGTTTCAAGAAATTCTAAGAATAGTGGGCCCAAGAATTGAGAAGTTTTACACCTGGTTGCAGACTGGCCATTAGACTCCGCTTCCTGGCAACCGGTGAGAGATACAGGAGCGTGATGTATTGCTTTCGTGTAGCCAATCAATTTGGCTGTTTGCTCACCACTATGAATCAAAATAATAACACTGTCACCTCAGTTGTATTGACTTGTGTATTGCATAATATAATGAGGATTTGATATCCAGGTGTGCATCAGGGTATTGTGGACGATGAGGATGAGAATCACAGGCTGGTGCCTGGACAATGGAGACAGAGTGTGAACTTGCAGTACATGGAGGATGTCAATACTGGTAATGGGGACACTCAAATGGCCAAGAAGCAGAGACTGTACCTGAAGCATTATTACAATTCACCTGTGGGTATCACAGCATGGAAGACTTAATTGTTTTGGGACATTTTATGGACTGTAAATACTGACTTTAATCAGTATTATATGACAATGTTTTCAAACTATTCTTGAACTCTGTATCTTTCAAATAAAGGTACAACACCATTTCGCAAGAGGATGCCTTTTAATGACTTTTTATGAATTTTCCAAAACCTGGAGTAACTTTCCATGACTTTTCCAGGCCTGGAAAAAATGGAATTCCATGACTTCTCCAGGTTTTCCATGACTGGACAACCCTGCACTGTGGACATTTGTGGCAATTTCGACAAAAGGCAACTGATCTACACAGGTACCACCTTTCACAGAATTGACCGACTTTACAATGGGTCTTAAGCCTTTCTTTTGCAGCTGCCCAGCAACAAAAGGTACATGATTGACAGCATGACAATTTACATTTAAATTCTTTATATTTTGTACATTCACAGTACTGCTTACACATGGAAAAAGTCTTGCATAAGGTACAAGAAACTCATCATAACACTCCCTTGGGTTATAAAGTAATTATCAAACTGAGATATCTCATCCTCAGCCTTTTAAAGTACATAGTCAGGAAACTGTGGCTAAATGTAGAGGGGCATTTCTGAGTGAGGTCAGAGTGTCTTGCTTGATGCCAGATTTGAGATGGTCTAAATATGAGTGCAAGATCACTGCGTACACCTTGTGGGCAAAAAATTTCATTAAAATAGCTCTGTCGCACCATTTCCAAGAAAAATTTGTTTTAAGCAGAAATTTAAGATGGCCGCCAAAAATGGTGGGAAAACAATTTTTGGCAAAAAATTCTGTGTATACTCTGTGGGCCAAAAATTTCGTTAAAATAGCTCTGTCGCACCATTTCCAAGAAAAATTTGGTTTTGCGTTTTAAGCAGAAATTCAAGATGGCCGCCAAAAATGGTGGGAAAACAATTTTTGGCAAAAAATTCTGTGTATACTCTGTGGGCAAAAAATTTTGTTGAAATTGCTCTATCTCATACCGTTTCTGAGATAAAGATTTTTCATTTTCATTAATAAAAAATTGTAGCATTTACTTAATCATTAATAAGTAAGCCATTTTCAATAAAATCACTCCCAAAAGCTAATGATTTCTAGAAAGCTGTACAACAAACCTACTTGCCAAATTTCATGTAAATAGTTGAGGCACTTTTTAAGTTATCATTCGGACAAGCACACCCCTTTTAAACGCATGTTTTTGGTCATTTGCCAGGGCTACTGCATACATGTGCCAAATTTGAAGAGAATTTTCCCAGTGGTTGCTGAGCTATTAGCAATAGAAAATGCAGGAGCCAGCAGCCACTTCCGCATGAATTTTCTCCTGTATACAAACATGTGTCCCTTGTGGGATGCTTAAAAATTCAGTCCCTCCAGTTTCTTACAGAGCCAGTCATAGGCCACCAGATTAACAGAGATCTTGCCTGCGAGTTGAGATCTGGACCCAGAAAAGAGGTTGTCAACAGCTGAAGACAAGGCACTGCCAAACTTTGGAATCTGATGCCACCCCAAGTAGGAACAGATTCCTCTGATTGTCTCTCTGTAAGACTGCTCCTGAGATAGTACTCGGTCGACTTCACTGGGAGCAATGTCGGCCTGATGATCAGACAGCTCTCCTTCTTCTTCCAATGGCCTGTTTGGCGATACTGAGTGGGCCAGATCGGCACCAGATTGCATCTCGAATTCAGTGTCTGAGGTTGGTTCTTGCTGTGGTGGAGATCTGGCAACCGACATAGTTGGCGTAATCTGCTTTTGCCAGGAGTCTGGTTGGTGTTAGTCTGGTCGATCGGTCCAACAAAGGACTTGTCAGGATATATAAATACACAATAACTTGTGTACAGTGTAAAGGACTTGTTCAAATAAGTCTCTTCCCAAACTGATGAATGAAGCCATGTGCCACTACAGATTGGTCATATGACAAGAGTAAGGTTTGAAGATTTTGAATTGCAAATTATAAAACGAAATAAAGCAAATAAGAAGCAAATACATGGATATATATTGTCTCCCCAGATGTTTTTTTTTTTTTTTTGCTATATTTAGGATGTATAAAATATTTCACAAATTGCATAGTATAAACACATCCCAACTCAAGCTCCGTTTCACTTCCCACACTTCTAAACGCAAATATAACAGACTGATGAATGAAGCGTGGTCACGTCTTTAATAAATTCCACACATTTCTATTGCTTTACATGAACATACATAAAATATTTCACAACTTATGTACAGTGTAAAGTGACACCATTATTACGAAAGAAGTCAATTGTAGCCTAAAAAATGGCATTCTTGCATTTAGAGTTTTCATTTGTTCCAACAGCCAGCTAATTAAAAATTAGCATCAGAGATGCCCATACACCACAGCCCAGGGGATATAGCACTGGACACCATCACACATAGAACTTACAAAGTAAGTTATGCAAAGGCACAGGAGCAATAATACTTAAGAGAGACAAAATACAATACACACCTACAGCCCCCAACAAAAGTCATCAAGTATCAACTTTCTACAGCTTAATTTTCCAAGATATTACCTTGAGAAAGATTTTAAAATAAAGGTTACAACATCAAGGTTAACATACACGAAACCCAACCTATGTCCCTACCAAATATCAACTTCATACACCTTATATTTTCTGAGAAATAGACTGGCAATTTTTTAAAGGTCAAGGTCATTACATCAAGGTCAAAGGTCAAATCAAGATTAATCCCAGATCTGCACATCTACATCTCTCAATCAATGTTCCTACCATGTTTCAACATCCTAGACCACATGATTTGTGAGCCAGACAAGAAAGCCTGGACAGCCCGGACAAGCTTTTTCCACCACTCTCCCACCCATTCGCAATGCCATGGGTGAAAACAATACTCCCACAGCCTTTAAAGGCTGGGGGTAAAAAGTTTAACGATTTTCATTCTTCCTAGAATATATATTACACTTCTGTATATATGTGCACACATGAGGAATTCTGTCCAGATTATATTCTGTTGGTCTAAACTTTTCAAAAACAGCATTTTCTTTAAATATCACACGTTTATGGTAACATTACAAACAAGACCACTACCGCGGTGTGTATCTCCTGCCGAGCATTAAAGGGGAAGAAATACCTTATCTGAGATATTCACACTTTTTCATTTTCCGCTAAATCCAAGATGGCCACCAAAAGTGGCAAAAATTTAAAAATTTTTCCCCTTGGCATAGGATACTCTTATACTACACTGCGGGTCAAAAATTCACTCGAAATCGCTCTATCTCTTACGGTTTTCGAGATATTCACACTTTTTCATTTTCCGCTAAAATCTAAGATGGCCGCCAAAAGTGGCGAAAATTGAAATTTTTCCCCTAGGCACAGAATACTGTTGTACTACCCTGTGGGTCAAAAATTCGCTCGAAATTACTCTATCTCTTACCGTTTGCGAGATATTTGTGATTTTTCACATTTTCAATAAAGTAGCCATTACTCACTTGCACATTGAGCAACAGTTGTGAAACTTAAATATGTTACACTTCACAAAAAAGTAGATGAACAACATATTTGTGAGAAATTGTGAAGCTGCAATACTTTTGAACATATAAGCCATTTACTCATTATGGTTATCATTAAAAATTGACAAAGTAGCCATTACTCACTTAGCTATGGAGATACACTTCCAAACTACTGACCACGTTGTAGCTGTGGAGAAAGTAGCTGAACAACATATTGGAACAAAATACTCTAAATGCAATAGTTTGAGAGTAAATAGTCATATAATTATATTAGGTAAAAGTGCTATTACTCACTGAAAAGTAGGCCAAAGTTCACCAAACCCAATAGCATAGGATACTCTTGTACTACCCTGTGGGTCAAAAATTCGCTAGAAATTGCTCTATCTCTTACAGTTTGCGAGATATTTGTGATTTTTCACTAAAAGTAGCAATAAAGTAGCCATTACTCACTTATACATTGAGCAACAGTTGTGACACTTAAATATGTTACAGTTCACAAAAAAGTAGATGAACAACATAGTTGAGAGAAATTGTGTAGCTGCAATACTTTTGAAGATATAAGCCATTTACTCATTATGGTTATCATTAAAAATTGATAAAGTAGCTATTACTCACTTAGCTATGGAGATACACTTCCAAACTACTGACCATGTTGTAGCTGTGGAGAAAGTAGCTGAACAACATATTGGAACAAAATACTCCAAATGTAATAGTTTGAGAGTTATGAGTCATATAATTATATTAGGTAAAAGTGCTACTACTCACTCAAAAGTAGGCCAAAGTTCACCAAACCAAAAAAATATTGAAGAGCGTCAAAATTCATTAGGACAAGTAATTTACCAAAAATGTGTAACTGTAGTAGTTTCAGAGAAAACTGTGTCACCCACACAGGCACACACACACGTACGCACTCATGGTGCAAATTATAATCTCCCGCCGGCGAGTGATTACGCTCCAAATCGCTCTATCTCGTACAGTTTTCGAGATATTCACACTTTTTCATTTTCCGCTAAATCCAAGATGGCCGCCAAAAGTGGCGAAAATTTAAAAATTTTTCCCCTTGGCATAGGATACTCTTATACTACACTGCGGGTCAAAAATTCACTCGAAATCGCTCTATCTCTTACGGTTTTCGAGATATTCACACTTTTTCATTTTCCGCTAAAATCTAAGATGGCCGCCAAAAGTGGCGAAAATTGAAATTTTTCCCCTAGGCACAGAATACTGTTGTACTACCCTGTGGGTCAAAAATTCGCTCGAAATTACTCTATCTCTTACGGTTTGCGAGATATTTGTGATTTTTCACATTTTCAATAAAGTAGCCATTACTCACTTGCACATTGAGCAACAGTTGTGAAACTTAAATATGTTACACTTCACAAAAAAGTAGATGAACAACATATTTGTGAGAAATTGTGTAGCTGCAATACTTTTGAACATATAAGCCATTTACTCATTATGGTTATCATTAAAAATTGACAAAGTAGCCATTACTCGCTTAGCTATGGAGGTACACTTCCAAACTACTGACCATGTTGTAGCTGTGGAGAAAGTAGCTGAACAACATATTGGAACAAAATACTCTAAATGCAATAGTTTGAGAGTAAAAAGTCATATAATTATATTAGGTAAAAGTGCTATTACTCACTGAAAAGTAGGCCAAAGTTCACCAAACCCAATAGCATAGGATACTCTTGTACTACCCTGTGGGTCAAAAATTCGCTAGAAATTGCCCTATCTCTTACAGTTTGCGAGATATTTGTGATTTTTCACTAAAAGTAGCAATAAAGTAGCCATTACTCACTTGTACATTGAGCAACAGTTGTGAAACTTAAATATGTTACAGTTCACAAAAAAGTAGATGAACAACATAGTTGAGAGAAATTGTGTAGCTGCAATACTTTTGAAGATATAAGCCATTTACTCATTATGGTTATCATTAAAAATTGATAAAGTAGCTATTACTCACTTAGCTATGGAGATACACTTCCAAACTACTGACCATGTTGTAGCTGTGGAGAAAGTAGCCGAACAACATATTGGAACAAAATACTCCAAATGTAATAGTTTGAGAGTTATAAGTCATATAATTATATTAGGTAAAAGTGCTATTACTCACTCAAAAGTAGGCCAAAGTTCACCAAACCAAAAAAATATTGAAGAGCGTCAAAGTGTAACTGTAGTAGTTTCAGAGAAAACTGTGTCACCCACACAGGCACACACACACGTACGCACTCATGGTGCAAATTATAATCTCCCGCCGGCGAGCCGGGCGGGAGATAAAAACACCTTCCTTAGGTCTAGATATAGGTCTAGATATGTGTGTATTTTTAACTCAAATGAAAACTCACATCATATATCATCCAAACACAAAACAAATTTGTCCTAATGTTAAACTAAATGCTAGTTTGCAACTGTGGAAAGTTTAAAGTCATCTGTGTAGGTTCTGTTTGATATATGCAAAGGCTTAGAATTAATCACACAGTATTTGAGATATTGTCAAAAAATTGCCAAACTTAAGTGAATATCATTCTGATATTAGTAGGAGTTTCAATTCACCTTAATTTAGAACACATTTAATTTAGGCACATATACCTGTCAAATCTGAATAAAATCTGTTTTGGTAGCTGTATATTACTGTGGAGATACACAAAATTATACATATATATTACAAAATTATCATTTTAGACTAGGTTGCATATTCTAATACTTAACCTGCTTATTAACTCTGACATGTTTTCATTACATTAATTGCAAGTTACAAACTGCGTTCAGTATAGTTACAATTCAGCCATTTCACTCAAAAATTATGAGCCTTTAATAATCATTTCAATAGGCTGTTTGTCATACTAAGCATTCCCCTCTAATACCAAGATCACACTGTTTATAATAGTAGGCGGAGTCAAAATGGCATGAAACACTGTCACTGATAAGATGAAAAATAGCATCAGAGATGCCCGTACCCCACAGCCTTGGGAAATATTTTCAACACCATGAGATATAGAAGTACTGTACCAGTACAAACTTCAGGATACTTTCAGAGCACTGTCAGTTATATAAAGGTCCAAACAATGTTTAAATGGAGAAATAATGTTTAAAAGAAAGATAATGCGTATAAAGATGAAGTATTAAAACAAGATAATTCAATGACAAGATGACAGCATTAATCAGTAAACTAAAATTCAACACTCTTTATATACATCTGCATTTCCGAATTATGGTTTCGATGGTTTGAATATTACCATGCATACAGAAGTGGTAATACATTTAATGAATGCTTATGTGTGGTGTTGGGAGTAAAATCTGCGGCTCACTTGATGAAATTCTATCTCTTACAATGGGAAGTTATGAAAGTAAAATTCTTAATAAATTCTAATATGACTTTTGCTTAATCTGCATCAAAAGACAGACCCAAAGGTGCAACAAGATTTTAAAGGTCAAGGTCACTACGGCAAGGTAAAAGGTCAAATTAAGGTCACACCATGATAATACACACCTATAGCCAATAACCAATGTCCCTACCAAGTATCAACTTCCTACACCTTACGGTTTCCGAGATACAGCCCTGACGATTTTATAGGTCAAGGTCACTATGGCAAGGTCAAAGGTTAAATCAAGGTCACACCATGATGCTGCACACCTACACCCCCTAGCAAATGTCTCTACCAAATATCAACTTCCTGCACCTAACAGTTTCCGAGATAAAGCCCGGACAATATTTTATAGGTCAAGGTCACTACAGCAAGGTTAAAGGTCAAATCAAGGTCAGACCATGACGTTGCACACCTACACCCCCTAATCAATATCCCTACCAAGTATCAACTTCCTACACCTTACGGTTTCTGAGATACAGCCCGGACAAACTATTTCCCGCCGCCCGCCCACCTACCCGCCAGCCCGACCATCCGGACACCATGGGTGAAAACAATACCCCAACAGCCATTAAGGTGTAGCTATTTTCTCTTGAATATGTAAGGGTAATGAGATTTGAACCATAACTTATCCACTGCCTTGGAAGGTAGAACTCCAGTCCACAGGTACAACTAAATGGGCAATAACATTGAGATATGGGAAACTTCAACTATAACAAAAAAAAAAAGTTTTTGCTAACAAAAATAAAGCAGTCCTGATGCAAAAGTGGGTTATTTCAAAACTGTAGCATTGCAATATCAAACTGTAAGCAGAATGCGAGTCTTATAGTGTTTTGTAAGGTAGTATATTTCACAAAGTTAACCTAACAAAGGTAACAGGTTGGCAGAAGAGAAATTGTAGCTGTAAAATTTACCTAATAGAAAGAATGCTTGTGGAAAAATTCCGCTCAGGAAGTATTGCATATTTGTATTCTAAATATATACTCCTTGAGTGGGCTAGAAAATTAAAAATTTTCATAAATTATATGTAGCTTTTATAATCAAAAGAGACAACTTGTCACTCGGCCAACGCAAGAAAAGTGAGTATATAATGACTGAACCGCCTATTTGATGGCAGCACTGGTAACCCCCGAGGTGATAGTGATTTAGTACACAATTTGTTCGAGTTGGAATTTTGCCCTTACCCCTCAACTGTAATACAGTGGGGAGGCAGGGTGGGACTGTTTAAGTTCCAGATGGTAATCTTGTAGCTTACAAAAGCTACATTTAACTAATTTTAAAATTTTCAGTTTTATTGCACTACAATAGCTTACCAACTGGGACTAAGTGCTAAAATCCAACTGCTAGGCAGAAGGATTACAGCTGAGTAGCCTAGCAAGGCTTCACTATCTATGAATACAAGCCTCTCGGGCTTGGAACACATCTGATATAATTCAGAATTTGTTTTGCTTAGCCACTCATGGTTAGACATAAAAATATAATTTATTGATGTTCCGTTTGGTCACCTAGAGGAAAAATATTATCAATTATAATGACACAAAAGGAATAATATGACACTCTTACTAGATATCCTGAGCTGGTATCCATGCTAACTGACGTTCCTCGGCTGTTGCACTTTGGAAAGCTTGGCTCCACAGGCTGATAGGAATGGGGAACTACCAAACCCAGGAACATATTAATGTCATTATCTGACCATGTTAAGTCTTCAAGATAAAAATGTGTGAAGGTGTTAGTGCCTTACAAATGACAAGCTTGCATGGCTTGGTCTACCGAAATCCCACCATAAAAGGCTTTAGAGGCTGCGAAGGCTCTAATGTCATGAGCTTTGACCTGGCAAAGTCCAGGGCTTGTTGATCTGCTTGTTTGGATGAGGATGATTTGTTTCAAGCATGAAGACAGGGTAGCTGGTCTGATACCTGAGGTTTGACTTTTTTAAAGGATAAGAGAAATAAGGATCTAGGTCCTCGGAGATCCTGAGGGCAACCCCCATAGTACCTCACTGCCCATACTGGGCAACGGGTCCTGTCTTCTTCAATTGTCAGTGGTTAAAGTGGGAATAATCATTTGGGACACAGTTTGGGAATCTTCTCTTGCTTGCTGTTTCTTGGCTATAAAGTCTGAAGAGGGGACTAGGGCTACCTCTTCCCACTGGCCTAAATTGGACACTTTGTTTGCAACCCAGGCGTGGAATTTGCTGTGTCATTTGCCGGAGGCCAGAGCTAGCAAGAAGGTTGTTTATAAGGTTAGATGTTTCAGATCTGCAACTTTCATCAGCTCAAAATGTGCTTCAGTGAGCTCATTCAGAACAACAGAGAGGTTCCATTTGGGTAGATTTCTGGAACTCTTGGGTCTGACCCTATGAAAGCTGGTGAGCAATGTGTTGAGTTCAGAGCTTTGAGAAAAATGGTGCCCTGCTGGGCCCAAGGAGTCAACAATAGCAGTCATTTGCCAACAATGATTGATGGATGTTTATTTAGGGTCTGAAACAGGTACATGAAAAAGTCTGAGACTTCTTTTACAGAAGGTGAGAAGTCCAACAAATTCTGTTTTCATCATTTTTCAAATAGGCCCACTTTGACTTGTAGACAGTCCTTGTTGATGACCTTTGATGGGCAGTAATACTTTCTGCCACTTACACAGAGAAACCTTGTTCTTGGAACTGTTTGCTCCTAGAAGCCAAGCATGAAGGTTGAGGTACTGTGGATTGTTCTGAAACACTTAGTTGTGAGACTGCTAGAGGAGTGTTTTTGACACTGATAATTGGAGTGGGATTTCTGTTGAGAGCTGCACTAGGTCCCAATATCAGGGCATCCCTGGCCAAGCTGGGGGTTTTATGAGACAATTGCACTGAAGCATTTTCTGGATCACCCTGTGTAGGAGAGCCATGGGAGGGTAAGCATAGGCTATTAGACCTAACCAGTCTATGTTCAGAGAATGTATTTTCCATGCTTCTTGGTCTGGAACTGGGGATATATACAGTGGAACCTTGTGGTTCAGGCGAGTGTCAAATAGGTCTATATGTGGAGTGAACCACTTAATATGACAGATCGGCTTTAACACCTGAGGGTGTCGTGACCATTCTGTTGATTGGATCTGAGTCGATCTGGACAATGAGTCGGCCATCACATTTAAGCACCCTGGAATGTGCCTGGCACGTAACAATATTTTGTAATAATGGCACCAAGCCATGATTCTCTATAGGAGAGCACACAGTTCCACTTAGTGGGTTCCTCCTTGTTTCTTTAATAGGCAACTACTTTTGAATTGTCCGTGGCAATCAACACTGTCTGATTTTGGCACTAAATTCTGAAATGTCTCAGGGCCAAAAAGACTGCCTTTTGTTCTAGTACATTTATGTGTAGCCTTTTTTCCCCATTCAACCACAGACATTTTACTGAGTCTTCATCTAAATGAGCACCTAAACGTACGTTTGAGGCATTGGTAAAGATTTGTATGCTCTGGTCATTGGGATGAAGGTCTGAGGAAACTTCCAGTTCTCTGTGAGATGCCACTGAAAGTCTCATGTGAAGGCGACCCTCCAGGACCATTTTTCTGAGGTGAACTGGTAAATTTGGATTTGTGAGTGAACCGCAGGAAGTTTCTTGAGATGGGTGGATGGAAATGTGAAGATAGGCATCTGAATGGCTACTGAGGAAACCCATTCCTTGAGTCAGAGAGGCCCTTATGGACTCTGGAGTTTCCATTTTGAATTTCTCATCCGTCAAAACTGACCCTTGTTTCCTCTGTTATTTGAGCTCCCCCTATTACAGGAGAATGACTAGTTGCTACTTGGGGTGGAATGTCCACCACTGGGGAGTTTTTATAGTTGCCACTTCTGTTAGAGTGGGGGCCACAAAAAGGCTGGTTTTGATGGGGTCTGAAACCCTGAGACTGCTTAGGAGAGCCTTTTTAAAGGAGGAATTTTTCTCTTTCCTTCACCAACTGTAAATGAAATAATGGAAAAGGGGAGAAGTGCCAGTTCCCGAGTTCCTGACATCTACTCTCCCCAATATCAGGTTGGAGATGGATCATTTCAGCATCTCTCTTAATTGGACTTCATTGCCCATTAAATAAAGGTCTCACTCATGAAGTGAGGATTTCTTTTCCAAGCCCAAGGACAAATATAAGAAATATATGGCCATTTTAGTACGATGACCCCACTTGATCTTGAAGCAGGGGTTTAAAGGTCAAATTTGACACTTACAAAAAACTCACATGTCATGATTTCCTATAAGTTGTTTTCTCATCCCAATCCCCTAGGACCAATGATAATAAGGAAGAGATATAAGGCCTTTTTAATATGATGACCCTGTATTTGACATTAAAGACGTGACATGGCGGGCCATTTTGTTTTCAAATTAAGGCCAAAATTACTCTTACACAAGCTTTTCCAGCCATGCACACTGTGAAAATCTGATTAAGCTAGCTGCAATATTTTAAGTTTTAGAACATCTTAATGATTTTCAAACAATCGGCTATGGCAGCCATTTTGTTTTTAAAATGACAACAATTTTCTTTATATATATTTTCATAGCCATAAACATTCTCTCAAAATTTGGTGAATATATCTTCATAAATGAATGAGATGTAAAGGTTTATGTACAAATGTGACAAACACACACATGCAACACCCACGCATGGAAGGCATTTCATAATCTCCCAACCCCGGCTTTTGGCCAGCAAAAATTGCAACTGTAGTAACATCAGTTTAATAGCGCACCTTTTTTAATGGAGAAGTTTTAGACCGAAAAGTATTTAAAGTGTTGTCATGGCAACAGCTGTTCCCAGATACCCTCCAAAAGCTAATAAGCTCTATATCCTCTTGGGGTAAACATATCCTGAAAGCTTGGTGAAAATCCATCCATGAGTTTATGCTGTGGAACAACCACAAATTTTAAGAGCACAAAAAAATTCTAGATTTTCTAGGGGTAAACATGTCAAGAAACTTTGGCAAAAACCCATGCATGGGTTCCTGACATCTAGTCTCCCCAATATCAGGTTGGAGTTGGATCATTTCAGCATCTCTCCTAATTGGACCTGCATTGCCCATTAAATAAAGATCTAGAGAAAATCTAAAGAATAACTTTAGCTGTAAGAGTATACAGAAACTGCCATGGCAACATTTGTTGCCAGATACACCCAAAACCTAATCAGCTTTAAATCCTCTAGGGGTAAACATATCCTGAAAATTTGATGAAAATCCATGCATGAGTTTATGCTGTGGAACATCCACAAACTTCAAGACCCAAAAATCTTATAAGTGTTGTCATGGAAACAGTTGTTGCCAAATTTGGTGAAAATTCACAAATTGGTTCAAGCTGTGGAACACCCACAAGCTTTATGCCCAAAGCTGCTGCTGCCACTCAGACAGTGCAGGGGACAACTATAACCCCAGCCTTTATGGGCTGAGGTTAAAAACTGTACAAGAGAAATTTTTTTTATAAGTCATCTTGTGAAAGATGCCAAGTCTATACCAATTTACATAGTCCACATGAATAAGTGGATCAACAACTCACTTTGTAAAATAAAAGCTGAATTAATGTTAGTTTAGAAGTCATGAATATCAGAAAAAAAGAAACAGATAAACATATCAATAAACAGGCCACTGAACTGCCTGAGATGTTATAACTCTTATAAATGTAATCTAAAAGAGGTGTTTTTTTTTACCCAAAAGAAAGTTATATCTCCATAATTCCACAAGAATGGAATCAAAAGAATGTGTGATTTTTTAATGTACTTATGATTGGGAATTTATATATATATATATATATATATATATATATATATATATATATATATATATATATATATATATATATATATATATATATGTATACTGATCAACTAAAATATGTTAATAACCACATCAGTGCACACTAAATACATCATTTTTTCTTTGAATATACCATAACTTCATAAACACTAGGAGGTCAATTTGCCAGATAACAGAAATTTTGTTTTAAGTATTTTTGTGCAATGTGTGGTTTAAAAAAAATCCAAAAATAAATAAGGTGGGAGCAAAAACTATTATATGTCATGTTATGATAGCCATAGGGTCTTAAATACAGGAACTCTATGTGAAAAGATCATAGAAATCTTTCTTAGAGTAAGCTTGATCAATGTGTCAAGTTAAATTGATGTTAGTTGAATAGTTAGTCAGTTGGAGGCTTAAAACCCTCATTTTACTGTGAGATGGCCATAACTTCACTTATATTGGAGCTTCAAGGTGGCCAGAAAAAAAGAATGTCCCTTTTGCAATCCTATATATTTATTAATAAGTGCGCAAAGTTAAACTGAGGTCACTTGAACAATACGATGGCTGGAGGTTGAAAACCTCCTTACTGCACTGTAAGATGGCCATAACTTCATTCATATTGGGACTTTAAGGTGACCATAAAAAAAATGTCCCTTTTGCCAACCTTTATAAATGTGCCTAGTTTTATTTTAAAAATGTAAACACTGACTGAGCTGAGGGCTAAAACCCTATATTTTAAATTTAAAATGACCATAACATTGTTAATATTTAATTCATAAGGTAGCCAGAGTTTCCTTTTGATCAACTTCAATATCAGTCATAAGTAAGATTTAAAAAAATGGAAATAAAGTAGTCAGAGGGTTTTATTCCAATTTTATGACTTTAAGAAGGTCATACCTCCACTAACATTTACATTTAAGATCACCAGAAAGTCAGGATAATCCTTTTGCAAATTTTAATATATGTGCCAAGTTTGGTTAAAAGATGAAAGACTTAGTAAACTGGAGAGTTAAAATCCCCTTTTTGACATTAGGGGGACCATAAGCTTGCAGATAAAGGGCCGAAACTTCTGAATGTGAAAGATTATCAAAAAGTAGCTGAATAACTTATGCCAACACAACGTTAAAATCCAGACCATTTTTGAAATACAAAGTACCCTTTTCTCAATTTGCAAAAATCAAAGACCTCCCCTTCAAGCATCCATGGTCGGATTGATCAGAAGAGCCTTTCCAACGTGTGGATTTAGTTCTAGAATGTACCTGATGGTGCAAGTGTTGACACAATGACAGGGTGTTTCTCAAAAATGCTTAAGGTTACCTTAAGTGAAGTTTAAGGTCTCCTTAAAGTATCCCCCAAAATCTTCCTGCCCCTATAGTTTTAAAGAAAGATAGAAAGGAAAAAATTGTAAAGCCAAAGAAATAATTTGAGGGCGACCATAACCTGGTGGTGGCAGTGGTAATCAGTCGAACCTACACAAAAACGCAGTTACACAAAACCCAACAGATGCTGTCAAAAGTAAGAACTTTCATGCAGTTGAAAAAGGGGAAACACTTCTGGGGATGAACATTTGCGTATGGATTCTGTGTGAGAACACCAGGAAACTTTAAGACCACAAAAAGTAAAAGCATTGCCATAGCAACCACATTCTTTACAAAACCTAATCAGCTTTAGATCATCTTTTGTGACACATATCCTAAAAATTTGGAGAATTCCATGGATGTGATATAGCTGTGGAACACCCAAAAAGTTGACGACCGAAAAACTATTGCAAGATAATCCCTACAAGCTAATCAGCTCTAGATCCTCTTGGGTTGAAAATATCCTGAAAATTTGGTGAAAAACCAGACCAGAAAATTCTTGAAAGTATTGCAATGGCAACAGCTGTTGCCAAAGACCACCTGACATCTATTCAGCTCTAGACTCTATTGGGTTAAATGATATATCCTGAAAATTTGGTGAAAATCCTTGCACGAGTTTAGGCTGGGGAAAATCCACAAATATTTTGCCCTAAGCCACCCAGATGGCACAGGTGATTGACTATAACCTCAGCCTTTATGGGCTGGAGTTAAAAAATTAAAAAAGAGAGTAATAAGAAAGAAGCTTAAATCTGCATCAAACAACATGTCGCAAGGGTATGTTACAGAAAAATATAACTTCTAGGTGAGCACCAATAAGGTTATCTTGATGCCTATAAATTACTCTGTATTTCAAACAACCACTGATTAATAAATATTGACATCTGCCTTATTATCGAATTTTAACAGTATGTTATAAAGTTTTACAGTATAATAAATTGTATACATATTATTATAGGTATACAACCAAAATGAAAGCCATATAGGTTTTAATAAATATACAATTTGTACATTATGAACAGTACAACTTCACAAGACCAGCAAAAGTTTATCACCATTCTTGGAAAGACATACATAGTAAAATACATAGTAAAATACACTCAATCGATACACCATCTACTTATGTGTAACTGTCTTCTTCACTTTTCTGTGATGCACTCAAAGGGGTGTTCAAAAATGGTCGAAGATGGATCTAAAAGAATGTAAAAGAACACGGATATAAATACTTCACTTTTACAGAAACAGAAGAAAAAAATAATATCAAAATATGTGGCTTCAAGATTTAAAATTTTCACATATAGTTCTTAAAGAATAGAAAGTGTGAGTGAAACAAAATTTTTAGGTGTCATAATAGATGATAAATTAAGTTGGAAAAATCATGTATCTTACTTATGTAAAAAGTTGCAAAAGAGTATGGGTATTCTAAGGAAAGTAAAATATCTTTTAAAACGTTTGTCACTGTTAACTTTATATAATAGTTTAGTCTTACTATATATGATGTATTGTTGCGAAGTATGGGGAAAAGCAGTAAACATTTGCAAAACAAGAATTCAGAAGAATTGTACTGTGTCACCAGCTTTGGTTAAAGACTGAAGCGGATGAAATTCAAAAGGACAAAAATTATGCTGGACATAAATAGTTGGCTGACTGGCAGTATTCTGCAGATCCAGACCATCCTTGAGAAATACCGAGCCATGGTGAGGCTCCAGCTTGTTGAAAAATATAACCTAGATCCAATGTACAGGATATGACAAATGGACACAGGCAGACAGAGAGGCAAACACATGAAGTTATCACTTACCAAGTTTTTACTACATGTCAGCACTCAGCCAGAAATTCATTTGGGTAACCTACTATTAAAATGCTAGTCACATGCCCATATAAGTTAATGCACTGCGCAAAATGCTTCCTGTTTTATCTGCCTCCTCTGTTCACCGAGGAAAAAGGAACTACTTATGTTTGTCAGCTATTTTGTGGGACAGCAAACAAGCCAGATCATTGTCTAATCTTGTGGAGTGAAAGGTCATTTAACCCTACAGATCTTCTTCAGGACTGTTTATATCCACAACCTAAAACCAGAAAAAAAGTGTTGCAACTGCAATAGTTGCCAGGTACTGCCGAAAATCTAATCAGCTCCAATCTGTGCAGGGGTATGGAATGCATAGAACCCATGAAAGTATTTGTAAGTCCAAGAAACAGAAAGAAAGTGATGCCGTGGCAACACTTGTTGCAAGTTGTTGCCGAAAACTAATCAGCTCTAATCTGTGCAGGGGTATGGAATGCAAAGAACCCATCAAATTATTTATAAGTTCAAGGAACAAAAAAGGAGTGTTGCCATGGCAACAAGTGTGTCGAAAAACTAGTCAGCTTTCATCCATGCATGGGTTTGGAATGCAAAGAACCCACAAAAATATTTATACACAGGTAAAAGCCAGGTTTTGTCAAAAGATTAGTCAGCTCCAGTCTGTGCTGGGGCTTGGAATGCAAAGACGAACCTTCAAAATATTCATATATAGGTAGAAAAACAGAAAAAGTGTTACCATGACAAGAATTGTTGCCAGGTATTGCCCAAAAAAACTAAGCAGCTCCAATCCAGGGGTATGAAATGCAAAGAACCCACAAAAATATTTATATATGGGTCCAAGAAACAGAAGAAAAGTGTTGCCATGCAAAGAACCCACAAAAATGTTTATATATAGGCCCCAGAAAATTGCAAATTTAATAAGTAAATTAAATTTTTATAAGTTAATACCCTATCCAATGGACAATTTCTAAACCGGTCGGCGCAGACCGGCCCGCCAAACGCCAGAAAAAGACGTCCTGTGTTTCCACCGGCTGGCCGGTCCGTAGTACTGTGCACTCCCCAGATGGCGCCTCGTACTTCCTTCCTGTCTAGACAACCTGACGTCATAGCATCTTTTTCGTTGTCTAAACCTGTTAGACCCCTAGTAAGCTGATAGCGGGGTCGGTGGGAGGGTCTTGTGTGTCCATTGGATAGGGTATTAACTTATAAAAATTTAATTTACTTATTAAATTTGCAATTTTATTGCGTTAATACATCCTATCCAATGGACAATTGCTGAATAACTACCGCTTGGTCGGCGGGTAAGTTACTAGGGACTTATGTGAACTCACAAGTAATAGCACATTTTAACGGTCTATCCTGATTTAGTCAGGAGACCTAGGCCCAGGCCTGGGTTGACCTTAAGGTCAGGAACCCTGTAAGGCCATGGTCGGTTGCCAGCAGCCGGTTACCCGGGGCTATACCGACGTTGCCCCCCCCTTTTTTTAACAGACCTGCTCTGAGGTAGGGGGAAGAGAGGGATGAGTTCAGTCCCAGAATGCCAATAAACCTCCCGAAGGAAGCACATCACATGTATAAACTGTTTATATTATGTACATATATACAAATCTCCTCAATCTAAGGGCCACCTGTGGATCTGCTAAGCAGTCAATACCGGGGCCAATTGGTAAAGCTCTGAGACAGCCTAAGCCACACCCTTCAGATAGAACTGTGTGAGGGTATTATGTGACATTAGTGGCAGGCTGACAAGATTGGGTCTAAGGAGACTACCGACTGGAAGACCTTAGGAGCAGCAAAGGCCCCAACATCATGGGCTTTAACCAGATGTAAAGAATGGGCCTCCTCGTCAGAGAGCTCATAACACAGGATCACAGTCTCCTTGATCCAAGAGGAGATACAGGCAGATGTCTTGTCGAAACCTTTCTTAAAAGAGACAAGAACCACCTCCTTAATCTACTGAGGTTCGAGGTCCTGTCCAATAGCAGCGCAATGCTCTAACCGGAAATAGGGACCTGTCAGCTTGAAGGACCTATCCAAAGGTGGGGCCAGGGCTGTTATAACCACAGGGGCCACACTGTCTGGACACTCTTGGCCAGCTTATTTCTGGATAGAAAGCTGTGTAATGGATATGGGGACACCGTTGACCAATCGGATTGGTGTCTAATATTTGTTTGCCAAGCATGAATCTCACCCTGACCCAAGAGGAATACCTGAAGGTTAAATGCTTCAAGGAGGCCTCCTTGATTGGCCCAAACGGAGCCTTATTCAGCTGGTGCATAACCAGTGAGAAGTTCCAGGAGAGTATGCCCCTCCTGCCTTTGGGTCTGTCTCTGTGGGAACTATCCAGGAGACGAGCAAGATTTTTATCCTTGCTGATGTTGAAGGGTAAATTTCCCAGTTATCAGCAAGGGCTGAACTGTAACCATCCATGGTGCTGGGCTGTAGCTTCCTGTCCTCATAAGGAAGTCAGCAACTGACTTAACAGGGGTACCCTGAGGTCCACCTGATTAGTGACGCACCACTTGTAAAAATGGTCCACTTTGCCTCATAGACTGATCTGGTTGAGCCCCTGAGGAGCCTCAATTCTTGTTGCCACCGCCTCAGAGAAGCCCTGCTCCTCGAATACTGAGGCTCCAGGAGCTGTGCATCGAGATTAATATTTGTCAGATTTCTGTGAGGGATCTGATTGAATGGTTGTGTCAACAGGTTGAGCAGATTGGGCAGGCTCAGTGGGATTTGACCGGACTTGGCCACTGGATCCCAAAACCAAGGTATGTTGGGCCACCCCGGAGCAATCCAAATGATTCTCTTGCATGGGGAGTCCTGCAAGATCACGCTTGTCCGATATGGCTGATAGTGGGAAGGTGTATGCTTCCTGATCCTACCATGGCAGACTGAGCGAATCCACTGCTGTGGCCAGGGGATCTGGTACTGGTGACACAAAGGCAACTTGTTGTTGAATAAAATGGCAAATAAGTCTATTTGAAGCCTCTGCTGCCTGTTGCATATTGCTTGGAAGACCTCCTGAAGGAGAGACCACTCTTTGAGTGGTCGGGCCAGCTTGTCTGCGACCACCCGCAGCCGGCCTGGAATGCGTCGGGCTTTGAGAGTTACTTGATTTCTGGTGCACCAGGTCAAGGTTCTCCATGGTAAAGCACAAAGTGGGCTCGACCTCATGCCTCCTTCCTTGTTAAAGTATGACACCACTGTGGTGTTGTTCATCTCTACAAGTACTATCTTGTGTATGCAGAGGTCTTGGAACCCTTTTAAGGCTAGAAAGACTGCCTTGAGTTCTAGGTGATTCATATGCAACTTGCTTCCCGGAAGGAACCGGGTGCCTCTTGTAGTGAGTTCATTTAAGTGAGTGCCCCACCCTGGTTTGATGTATCTGTAAAAATTGCAGGTCATAGTTATTTGGGTGAAATGGTTGGCCTGTAAGGACATTGTCCTCTTGCAGCCACCATTGTAAATGTGGGTGCAATCACCTTGGTATTGGAATCACCTTTTCTAGTGACTCTGGTTTCACTGTATGGGTCTCCTATGAAGTCGGTCTAGGTGAACTTACTTCCTGTGGCTGTTAGTAAACCTATCAGACATGAACTGCTGGACCGGACAGTAGTGACAGTATTTCTAGTATTTGGTTCTGAAGGTGTTGCCAATGGTCCGGTATAGGTTGGGCCCAACCGGTCATGAGGTCGAACTGGTAACCTACAAGGTCAAAGACCTTTTTTTTTTTTTTTTTTTTTTTTTTTTTTTAAATTCACCAGCCAACCTAATACTTGCATATTTTACTAGATCTAGTGTATGCTGGAGACAAAACTGATGAGATGTGGCTTTCACCAACTAGTCAACTAAGTACTGGTGGATTATTATACACTTGTGTATGGCCATCAGTTTCAACTTCTTGCTACTACAGTTAGATCCATGGGTGCAGTGGACAGACCGACAGTGCTTTGAACTGGTATGCCTGACCCTGGACATGAAATTCAATATGTCCTGGACTGTTCCTGTATTGATAGATGGAAGTAGGCATCCTTGAAATCTATTGAGGTAACACACTTCCATTGTTGGAGGGTGGTCCTGATGGCCTCCGAAAGGTTTGGTTGCTCAGACCTACAATAGGTCTCCAATGGTTGTGTGGTTTTGGAACCAAGCAAGGTTGAAGAAACCCAGAGATTTTGAACTGGACCAACTGCATCTTTGTCCATAAACTGATGTAATGCCTCTAACCAAAATAGGTTCCTGTGAGGATGTACACAGCAGTTTATAATTTTTGGGTGACCTTGTCAAAACCAAGTGTAGCCCACCTTTAACATTTGTACCACCTAGGGTCCAGCCCCCAAGGCTTCCTAAATTCCCAAACAGGTTAGTCTGGACCCTACAGGCAGATGTGTGCCACATTTGGGACATTTGATAGTCTGACAAACATTTCTGTCTCTCCGGTCTCCGGACACTGGTCCGATCTGGGGACTATGATCCAAGTAAACAGTCTCTCTGTTCTTGCTGTGGTCCAGTCCGGTGGGGGTGACACAATTTTCATATTTAAAGGACTCTTGCCCCAGGCCAGTATCCTGTGAGGTGCAGCATTTACAGAGTAAATTGTCATTTGTGAGATGGCTGACCCTTGGCCGGACATGATGAAGAACTTGTCTGACTATCGGTCACTGACTGGTCTAAGAATTCTCTGTAATCAAATTTACCTTCGGCAACCTTGTCCAGCACCAGGACTACATAACCGGTAATTTACTGTAAACAGTAATTCTCTGTAACCGGTGGAAAATTGCCAGACTGAGGTCACCAATAAATTTAGAAGGCTACTGGATATATATATTTTTTTTTTTTTTTTTTTTTTTTTTTTTGTAACCAGTTGGGGTGAAGCATTATACAGTTACGACTGTGTAGCCACCACCCAATCAGCAGGCTTGGTAACCAGAAGATTGAGCCATATGTAGCCAATTGCTAAAGCAAGTGTACAAGGCTGTATAGCCGGTACCAGTCAGTACACTCTGTAACCATTTGTTGAAGCAAGTGTGGAAGACTGTGTAGCAGGTACCAGCCGGTACACTCTGTAACCAGTTGTTGAAGCAAGTGTACAAGGCTGTATAGCCGGTACTGGTCGGTAAACTCTGCAACCAGTTGTTGAAGCAAGGGTACAAGGCTGTATAGCCGGTACTGGTCGGTAAATTCTGCAACCGGTTGTTGAAGCAAGTGTACAATGCTGTATAGCCGGTACTGGTCGGTACACTCTGTAACCAGTTGTTGAAGCAAGTGTACAAGGCTGTGTAGCCGGTACCTGGTCGGTAAATTCTGCAACTGGTTGTTGAAGCAAGTGTACAATGCTGTATAGCCGGTACTGGTCGGTACACTCTGTAACCAGTTGTTGAAGCAAGTGTACAAGGCTGTGTAGCCGGTACCTGGTCGGTACACTCTGTAACCAATTGCTAAAGCAATTTTACAACTATCTTTTGTGTTGAATTCAGCTGGCTGTAGGTTTCCGCCATTAATAAAGGTATTTCTTTAAATTTCACATCATACTGTAACCAGTTGTTGAAGTAAATGTACTTTCCTCCATTAATAAAAAATTTCTTGAACGCACGTAGATTTGACAGTTGCTGGGAAAGCCCTTGTGAGCTATATTTAGAAACAAATGTTGGTCGGTGTGTCACGTGACCAGCTTGTTGGTCTGAGGGACAACGTGATTGGCTGTTTAGAAATGACGATCTGCTTCGTGAACTGGTCGGTGAATCACGTGACCAACTTCCGGGATATGCCCTCACTAGACGCGTTCTTTCCTTATATCACAGTAAACGTAACCATACTGGTTGAGTGTAGCAGAGAAGTATGTACCAGAACGCTGGAGGTGGATTACAGGAACTAAAAACTGAAGTCACAGTAGACGTGAGTGCAAAGAATGTACTTCCGACCTCTTGTTCGGTGAATCACGTGATAAACTTCGTGACTGGTCGGTGAGAACACGTGACCAGCTTCGTGAAGACACGCGATTGGCTGACTGGATATGACGTCAGAGGTCGCGTTCTTTAAGCTGGCCGGCCGGCTGTTGCTTTAAAAGCAAAGAAGCCTGGACCAGTGCACTCTGTAGATGAAATTCCTGGCCGGTCTGAAGTCGGTTCTTCTTCTCAGCCGGCTGTACACTCAAACCAGTTTCCTGGCCATCCACTGCCCTTATTACCGACACAAAGGCCGGGTCCACAAGGGTGGGACTGAGAGTGACAAAGGTTCCTTCTATGTAGTAAGTACTTAAGAGGTCGGTTGAAGAAATCTGAAGAATTCACCTTTTGCTTCTGATGAAAAAATACTCGAGCTAGGCTGGTGTGACTGATGCTTAACAGCAGAGAAGTCGGTACCAGTGCGCTCTGAAGAAATCTTAAGAATTCATCTCATGCTTCTGATTAAAAAATATTCGAGCTGGGCTGGTGTGACTGATGCTTTGCAGCAGAGAAGTCTGTACCAGTGCGCTCTGATGAAGAATGCACCTTTCATAAGGGGATTCCCTCTATATACAGTGTTCAAAACTACGTAGACTGGAGTTTCCCGTGATTTGCATTTGAAGTACTAGAAAAGACGTTTCTATGGTGACTGTAGCTGGAATGTTACAGAGGGTACATTCAAACAAAAGACACGGATAAAAATACCTGTAAGTAGAAAATCCATAATTCCTCAATATTGTCGATCTGCCCCTAACAACACAATGGTTGAATGGGAGGAAACTAGAAAAAAAGGCTGCATTGCTATATATATCTTACGTAACTGCCCTATCATCAACACTAAATTGAGTCAGCTAGGGAGCGTTTCCAGCAGATTTCTAAATATATATCCGTGATTGAACAGTAGATAACACTTCTCCACTGAAAATATCCACATATAAGGTTGAAAATCCGTCATAAAGCACACTTTTCCTTTAAAAATCTGGAGATGTTGAAAACACGTCTGCACAGTACACGCGCCAAACGAAAAAGATGCTATGACGTCAGGTTGTCTAGACAGGAAGGAAGTACGAGGCGCCATCTGGGGAGTGCACAGTACTACGGACCGGCCAGCCGGTGGAAACACAGGACGTCTTTTTCTGGCGTTTGGCGGGCCGGTCTGCGCCGACCGGTTTAGCAATTGTCCATTGGATAGGATGTATTAACGCAATAAAAAGATAAAATTGTTGCCATGGCAAAACTTGTAGCCAGGAATTGCCGAAAAAGTAATCAGCTCAAATCCAAGCTGGGGTTTGGAATGCAAAGAACCCACAAAAAGATTTTTAAAGCCAAGAAACATGAGCAAGTATTGCTAAGTACCCACAAAATGACAATTTGAAAAACAATACAGAAAAAGTATTGCCATGACAACAGCTGTTACCAAAAACTGGCAATAAAGCATCGTCACTACTGTAGTTCCCCTTGCAAAAAATATGTCCTGAAAATACTGGTTAAAATCTTTGCATGGGTTTTATTTATAAAGATCCCACCAATTTAAAAGTGAAAAATAGCATCAGAGATGCCCGTACCCCACAGCCTAGGGAAATATTTTTAACACCATGAGATATAGAAGTACTGTATCAGTACAAAGTTCAGGATACTTTCAGAGCACTGTCAGTTATATAAAGGTCCAAACAAGAAAAGGATTATGCATGTACTTTATCTACATCTGGCATGGCCGAATTATGGTTTAGATGTTTTGAATGTTACCATACATACAGAAGTGGTAATACATTCAATGAATGCTTATGTGTGGTGTTGGAGCAAAATTTGTGACTCACTTGAAATTCCATCTGTTACAATGGGAAGTTGTAAAAGTAAAATTCTAAATGAATTCTAATATGATTTTAACAGTGCTTAATTTGCATCAAAAAACAGACCCAACAAGATTTTAAAGGTCAAGGTCACTATGACAAGGTCAAATCAAGGTCACACCATGACGTTGCACACCTACGCCCCCTAACCAATGTCCCTAGTAAGTATCAACTTCCTGCACCTTACGGTTTCCGAGATATAGCCCGGACAAGATTTTATATGTCAAGGTCACTACGGCAAGGTCAAAGGTCAAATCAAGGTCAGACCATGATGTTGCACACCTACACCCCCTAACCAATGTCCCTACCAAGTATCAACTTCCTACACCTTACAGTTTCCAAGATATAGCCCGGACAATATTTTATAGGTCAAGGTCACTATGGCAAGGTCAAATCAAGGTCACACCATGACGTTGCACACCTACATCCCCTAACCAATGTCCCTACCTAGTATCAACTTCCTACACCTTACAGTTTCCGAGATATAGCCCGGACAAGATTTTATAGGTCAAGGTCACTACAGCAAGGTCAAAGGTCAAATCAAGGTCACACCATGACATTGCACACCTACACCCCCTAACCAATATCCCTACCAAGTATCAACTTCCTACACCTTACGGTTTCCGAGATATAGCCAGGACAAGATTTTATAGGTCAAGGTCACTACGGCAAGGTCAAAGGTCAAATCAAGGTCACACCATGACGTTGCACACCTACACCCCCTAACCAATGTCCCTACCAAGTATCAACTTCCTACACCATACAGTTTCCGAGAAATATCCCAGACAATATTTTCACACTCATGGTCACTACGGCAAGGTCAAAGGTCAAATCAAGGTCAGACCATGACATTGCACACCTACACCCCCTAACCAATATTCCTACCAAGTATCAACTTCCTACACCTTACGGTTTCCGAGATATAGCCAGGACAAGATTTTATAGGTCAAGGTCACTACGGCAAGGTCAAAGGTCAAATCAAGGTCACACCTTGACGTTGCACACCTACACCCCCTAACCAATGTCCCTACCAAGTATCAACTTCCTACACCATACAGTTTCCGAGATATAGCCCGGACAATATTTTCACACTCAAGGTCACTACGGCAAGGTCAAAGGTCAAATCAAGGTCAGACCATGACGTTGCACACCTACACATCCTAACCAATGTCCCTACCAAGTATCAACCTCCTACACCTTACGGTTTCTGAGATACAGCCCGGACAAACTTTTTCCCCCCGCCCGACCGACCGCCCGCCCATCCGGACACCATGGGTGAAAACAATACCCCGACAGCCCTTAAGGGCTGTGGGGTAAAAACAACAGAAATAGTGTTGCCATGGCAACAGCTGTTGGCAAATGTTGCCTAAAACCAAATCACAAGTTCCTCTTGTAATGAACATATTTTGAAAGTTTTGAATAATGTTAAATGCCCACAAAATAAAAGACCAAGAAACAGAAAAAGTATTGCCATGAAAACACTTGTTACAGAAATTGTCAAGAAACAATCACATACAAGTTCTCATGCCATTAAACCTCCACAGATATATACACATGCAAATTTTTAATGAAATTTCTCAAGTTATCTTCAGCATATTCTATACTATATACTAAAAAATAGCATTAGAGATGCCCGTACCCCACAGCCTGGGGAAATATTTTTCAACACCATGAGATATAGAAGTAGTGTAACAGTACAAAGTTCAAGATACTTTCAGAGCAGTGTCAGTTACATTAAGGTCCAAATAATGCTTAAGTAGAGAAAATAATATCTAAGGAAAAGAAATGTATGTAAAGATGAAGTATTAAAACAAAACAATTCAATAATAAAATGACAGCACTTATCAGTAAACCAAAAATGGCCGAATTATGGTTTGGATGTTTTGAATATTACCCATGCATACAGAAGTGGCAATACATTCAATGAATGCTTATGTGTGGTGTTGGAGAAAAGCCTGTGGCTCACTTGATGAAATTCCATCTGTTACAATGGGAACTTGCAAAAGGAAATTCTTAATGAATTCTAATATGACTTTAACAGTGCTTAATCTGCATCACCAGACAGACCCAAAGTGCAACAAGATTTTAAAGGTCAATACAGCAAGGTCAAAGGTCAATCAGTGTCACACCATGACATGGCACACTTAAAGCCCTCAACCAATGTCCCTACCAAGTATAAACTTCCTACACCTTATAGTCTCTGAGATATAGCCTGGACAAGATTTTATAGGTCAAGGTCACTACAGCAAGGTCAAAGGTCAAATCAAGGTCACACTATGACGTAGCACACCTACACCCCCTAACCAATGTCCCTACCAAGTATCAACTTCCTACACCTTACGGTTTCCAAGATATAGCCCGGACCAGGTTTTATAGGTCAAGTTCACTACGGCCAGGTCAAAGGTCAAATCAGGGTGACCCCATGATGTTGCACACCTACTACCCCAACCAATGTCCTCACCAAGTATCAGCTTCCTACACCTTACAGTTTCCGAAATATAGCCCGGACAAGATTTTATAGGTAAAGGTCACTACGGCAAAGGTCAAAGGTCAAATCAAGGTCACACTATGATGTTGCACATCTACACCCCCTAACCAATGTCACTACCAAGTATCAACTTCCTACACCTTACAGTTGCTGAGATATAGCCCGGACAAGGTTTTATAGGTCAAGGTCACTACGGCAAGGTCAAAGGTCAAATCAAGGTCAGGCCATGATGTTCCACACCTACAACTCCTAACCAATGTTCCTACCAAGTATCAACTTCCTACACCTCACGGTTTCCGAGATATAGCCCGGACAAGATTTTATAAGTCAAGGTCACTACGGCAAGGTTAAAGGTCAAATCAAGGTCACACCATGACATTGCACACCTACATCCCCTAACCAATGTCCCTACCAAGTATCAACTTCCTACACCTTACAGTTTCCAAAATATAGCCCGGACAAGATTTTATAGGTAAAGGTCACTACGGCAAAGGTCAAAGGTCAAATCAAGGTCACACTATGATGTTGCACATCTACACCCCCTAACCAATGTCACTACCAAGTATCAACTTCCTACACCTTACAGTTGCTGAGATATAGCCCGGACAAGGTTTTATAGGTCAAGGTCACTACGGCAAGGTCAAAGGTCAAATCAAGGTCAGGCCATGATGTTCCACACCTACAACTCCTAACCAATGTTCCTACCAAGTATCAACTTCCTACACCTCACGGTTTCCGAGATATAGCCCGGACAAGATTTTATAAGTCAAGGTCACTACGGCAAGGTTAAAGGTCAAATCAAGGTCACACCATGACACTGCACACCTACATCCCCTAACCAATGTCCCTACCAAGTATCAACTTCCTACACCTTACAGTTTCCGAGATATAGCCCAGACAAGATTTTATAGGTCAAGGTCACTATGGCAAGGTCAAAGGTCAAATCAAGGTCACACCATGACGTTGCACACCTACAACCCCTAACTAATGTCCCGGCCAAGTATCAACTTCCTACACCTTATGGTTGGCGAGATATAGCCTGGACAAGATTTTCAAACTCAAGGTCACTACGGCAAGGTCAAAGGTCAAATTAAGGTCAGACCATGACGTTGCACACCTACACCCCCCAACCAATGTCCCTGCCAAGTATGAACTTCCTACACCTTACGGTTTCTGAGATACAGCCCGGACAAACTATTTCCCACCAACCGCCCGCCCGCCCATCCGGACACCATGGGTGAAAACAATACCCCGACAGCCCTTAAGGGCTGTGGGGTAATAAAAAACTGAAACTCAACATAATTCTTTTATACATGAGAGTTTAAGGTCATCTTAAAACAGCAAATTTTTAATGAAATTTCTCAAGTTATCTTCAGCATACTCTATACTATACTATATACTAAATAAAAAACTGAAACTCAACATAATTCTTTTATACATGGGAGTTTAAGGTCATCTTAAAACAGGTCACACCTTGAATATCAGTTACAACCACATGCCAAATTTGAATTGAATCCGTCAACCCATTTTAGAGATACTGTCTGGAAATGGAAAAACTTAAAATCGATATAAGTATGTTACTAGTGGGAGTTTAAGGTCACCTTAACATAGGGCATACCTTGAGTACCAGTTACATCCACATAATAAATTTGAATTTAATCTATCATGCCATTTTTGAGATACTGTCTGGAAAGGAAGTGTGATGATTACTGGGAGTTTAAGGTCGCCTTAAATGGCACTTACCTATGGCCAGTTACATATACATGAAAAATTTGAATGAAATTTCTCAAGGTATCTTCAGTACACTCTATGGAAAAATAAAAAAACTGAAACTCAAGATAAATCTTTTATACATGGGAGTTTAAGGCCACCTTAAAATAGGACACACCGTGAATACCAGTTACATCCACATGCCAAATATGAATTTAATCCATCATGCCATTTTTGGGATACTGTCTGGAAAGGAAGTGTGACGACACTGACAATGTGTTATTACTGGGAGTTTAAGGTCACTTTAATATATGGCACTTACCTATGGCCAGTTACATATCCATGAAAAATTTGAATGAAATTTCTCAAGGTATCTTCAGTATACTCTATGGAAAAATAAAAACTGAAAGTCAAGGTAAATATTTTATACATGGGAGTTTAAGGCCACCTAAAAATAGGACACACCTTGAATACCAGTTACATTCACATGCCAATTATGAATTTAATCCATCATGCCATTTTTGAGACACTGTCTGGAAAGGAAGTGTGACGACGACACTGACAATGTGTTATTATTGGGAGTTTAAGGTCACCTTAATGTATGGCACTTATCTATGGCTAGTTACATATACATGCAAAACTTGAATGAAATTTTTTCAGTTACCTTCAGTATATTCTATGGAAAAGTAAAAAACTTAAACTCAACATAATTCTTTCATACCCCCTGCTCCTGGGACAAACCTAGTCTGTTAATAGTTTTTTTCTGCCGTTTGGCGGGACCAGCTCACTCCAGGCCAATGGCATTAGTCTGTTGGTAAGATATATTAACACAATAAAAATTTAATCTGATAAATAGAAGACAACATTCATTAACTTACCTGCAAATACATATTCACTTCAGCAGATCGGCTTAGATAAGGAAAATTTCCCCCTGATTTCAAGTGAGCCCTTTTAGCATGTGGAAAACACTTGTAGACTTCGTCCTGGACTTGTTGAGACAAAGCACACTCATCGTATACCTGAAGTATAGTTAGTATTTTATTTAAAGCATTTTACAGCATATTCATATTAATACATAATTATTACCTCCGCCAAGGAGGTTATGTTTTTGCCTGGGTTTGTTTGTGGGTTTGTGAGTTTGTTTGTGAACAACTCAAAAATAGAGTTGCCCGTACCCCACAGCCTGGGAAAATAGTTTTCAACACCATGAGATATAGAAGTAATGAAACAGTACACAGATTGGGATACTTTCAGAGCAGTGTCAGTGTCCAAATAATGTTTAAGTAGAGAAAATAACATCTAAGAGAAAGAAATTGCATGTAAAGAATAAGTATTAAAACAAGACAATTCAGTAAACTAAAAATTATGAAGCTTTAAGACTTCTCCCATTTTGATTTTCATTTGTATGGTCGAATTATGGTTTGGATGTTTTGAATATTACCCATACAAACATATGTAGCAATACATGCTTTTATGTGGAATTGGGGCAAAACCTGTGGCTCACTTGATGCAATACCATCTGTTACAATGGGAAGTTGCAAAAGTAAAACAGTTAATGACTTCTTATACGACTTTGACAGTGCTTAATCTACGCCAAAAGACACCCAAAGGTGCAACAACCAAGATTCATGTAAAAAGATATAAGAGAGATAAATAGTATCAGATATCCTCGTAGAGACATAAAATAGCATCAGATATGCAAGATCAAAGGTCAAATCCAGGTCACACCATGACGTTGTACACATATAGCCCTTGACCAATGTCCCTACCAAATATCAACTTCCTACACCTTATGGTTTCCAAAATATAGCCCAGACAAGGTATTATAGGTCAAGGTCACTACGGCAAGGTCAAATCAAGGTCACATCATGACGTTTTACATCTACACACCCTAGCCAATGCCCCTACTCAGTATCAACTCCCTACACCTTACAGTTTCCGAGATATACCCCGGACAAGATTTTATAGGTCAAGGTCACTACAACAAGGTCAAATCAAGGTCACACCATGACGTTTGCACACCTACACCCCCTAACCAATGTCCCTACCAAGTATCAACTTCCTACACCTCACGGTACAAGATATAGCCCGGACAAGATTTTATAGGTCAAGGTCACTATGGCAAGGTCAAATCGAGGTCAGACCATGACGTTGCACACCTACACCCCCTATAACCAATATCCCTACCAAGTATCAACTTCCTACACCTTACGGTTTCCGAAATATAGCCCGGACAAGATTTTAGAGGTCAAGGTCACTACGGCAAGGTCAAAGGTCAAATCAAGGTCACACCATGACGTTGCACACCTACACCCCCTAACCAATGTTCCTACCAAGTATCAACTTCCTACACCTTACGGTTTCCGAGATATAGCCCGGACAAGATTTTTAAACTCAAGGTCACTACGGCAAGGTCAAAGGTCAAATCAAGGTCACACCATGACGTTGCACACCTACACCTCCTAACCAATGTCCCTACCAAGTATCAACTTCCTACACCTTACTGTTTCTGAGATACTGTTTCTGAGATTTTTCCCGCCGCCCGCCCACCGATACAGATCTGCAATTTCACTATGTTACCGCTGACCCATAAGTAGATAAATAGCATATTTCAACAAAATACTATAAATGCAACAGTTTTCAAGCTACAAGTGATTCCCTGCCCATGATTTCCTATAAGTTGGTTTCACATTGCAAACCTCTAGGACTAATAATAAGCAAGTTATAAATCCTTTTAACTATGGCTCTCCTCGTTTGACCATGAAGGAGGGGCCCAAGATAAAATCTGAACACATGAGAAGATTCCCAGCCCATAATTTCCTACAAGTTGGTTTCACACTCCAAGCCTCCATGAGCAATAAGAAGCAAGTTATAAGCACTTTTAAGTTTGGCTGTCCTTATCTAATCTTGAAGGACAAATCTGACCACAATCATAAAGGAGATATAGGTACCTTTTAAAGTCCACTATATAGAGTAATATGGCACTCCGTGGATGACCTTGAATGAAGAGATTCAAGGTCAAATATCCGCAAGCTTGTACAGGACATGTTTTTCTGTTATACATATCACCTATGAAGAGATACAACCTTCTACTTATGGGAAACAGCCAGCAGAAAAAGGCAGATACTTTTTTTAAAAATGCCCAGGGTAGCCATCTTGTTTTTCAGAATGAGGCTAATTTCTGTCCCAGAGAAGCTTACCTCCCAACGAAGATATCCTGCAAATTTGGTGAAGCTAGCTGATGTAGTTTCCCCCTGAGAGCAGTAACATAAAAAATTTCTCTATGTGCAGCTGCGGTGGCGGCATAGGATATGCTAAACCAAAGTATCCACCGGAAGCATCGGTTGGATACAATAATTAAGAAAGATCCAGGCCTGATACTCATACAAGGGAATCTACTTGTGGCCATATGTAAGATAAGAGACAAATCCCTGCAATAGAAAATTGAGAAAATTGTGATAAAGTGTTGCAATTTTGACACTTTGGGTGGGGTACCTCAATTGTAATGGCTCTCTTGAACAGACGAACAAACAGATCTGCATGCCTTGAACAATTTTTTATTCTCGATAGATAAGGTATCTTTAAAAAAAGCATGTCTCTTGGCCTTGTAGTTTTGGAGGAGAAGTTATTCTAGTTGCACGTGGACATGTACACAGATGAGTATACAGACACTGTAGAGTAATGCTATAATGTCAGCTGACTTGCCAGTCAGCTGACATAAAAAGTTAAAAAATGTGGAAAAAAAATCACATCTCAAACCTGCAGCTTCCTGTTTAGACCCTAATGAGATGAATCCAGTTCTATTACAACTGCTGTCAAGAAATAAATCATGTGTGCAGTTTAATTTGTGTGTGTATAGGCTATTCTTTCCACTGACATGTGTATTTACTGTGTTACCCGATGTCTTTGGTATAAAATTTGGTTTTATGGACATCTCGGCCCACTTCAAAGTTGGCCCCTAAAAACTCAGCCCACTACAATATTCACATATGCGTGGGATTCCCTAACAATATTTTATATTTTATAAATAGAAATGCTGCTTCAATATCAAGTATTTTACACTGAATTGTCTATTTAGTTGAAGATCAAACACTCTGAGGGAGGCTGAGACATGCACTTCCAAAAATTTCTTACATAATTCCTCACAGTAAAAGGCTTCAACTAAAAACATAGTTACTTACATCAATTATTGTGACTGGCAAATCAGAAAGATTCTGTGGCTGAACATAAGAATTCATGCAATTCAGGGTGAGACGTGATGCAAGCTCCTGTTGATTCATACTGTCAAGCTAAAAATTTAAAGTTTATCATATATTACACAAGAATCCATAGAATTGTACTGTGTCACCAGCTTTGATAAGAGACTGAAGCGGATGAAATCCGAAAGGACAAAAATTATGCTAGACAAACAAAAATAGTTGGCTTACTAGCATTATATTTGCAGATCCAGACCATTTTTGAGAAGGAATAAGCCATGGTGAAGCCCCACCTTGTTGAAAAATATAACCTAGATCCAATGTACGGGTTATGACAAATACACACAGGCTGACAGAGAGGCAAACACATGATCTTATCACTTAACAAGTTTTCCCTAGATGTCAGCAGTTAGCAGAAAATTCAATAAAGTATATTTTGGTCACCTACTCTTAAACTGCAAGTCATATGCCCATACAAGTTAACACATTGTGCAAGATGGGTCCTGTTTTGTCTGCCCCTTCTCTTCATGGAGGAAAGAAAGAATTACTGATACTTGTCAGCCATTTTGTAGGACAGCAAACGAGTGAGAGCATTGTCTAATCTTGTGAAGTGTAAGGTCACTTTACCCTACAGGTCTTCTTCAGGACTTTTTATATCCACAACCTAGAAACAGAAAAAAATGTTAATCGGCTCCTATCCATACAGGGTTCTGGAATGCAAAGAACCCACAAAATATTCATTAAGTGCAAGAAACAGAAAAACAGATAAAAAGTGTTGCCATAACATTTGTCAGGTGTTGCCCAAAACCTAATCAGCTTTAATCCATGAGGGGGTATGGAAAACAAAGAACCCATAAAAATATTTATTAAAAATTCGAAGCAACAGAAAACAAGCAATCAGTGCCCATGAATGGACTCTGTGTCAGCTGACTGTATGTTTTGAGTTTTAGAGTAGAAGTGACAGAAGAAAAGGACACAAAAGTTGTGCCCTGGAAATGGTATTCAGAAGGAAAGCAACAAGGTAACTGTTTAGGTGTAAAAAGTAGGTTAAAAATATATTTAAAGAAACTACATGTACTGCAAATATAATAGTTTTGAGCTATAACTGATTTGCTCAACAGTGAGAATCTCAAACTAGCTTTTACTCAGCTACTCAATCAGTTGGTATAGCTCACACAAAAGTAGATGAATAACATATTTAAACAAATACTGTAAATGAAATAGTTTTCAAGTTACAACTGATTTACTCCACAGTGAGAACCTGAAAATAGCTATTACTCAGCTATGCAAGGAGCTAATGGTCTGCAATATTTTACTATATTATAGTTGACCCAAAAGTAGGTTAATAACTTATTTAAACAAAATACTGTACATGCAATAGTTTTCAAGTTACAACCGATTAACTGAACAGTGAAAATGTAAAAGTAGGTATTGCTCAGGTGAGCTACAGGTCTACAAATTCACTATGTTATAGCTGACCCATAAGTATGTGAACAATATATTTAAACAGAATACTCTAAATGCAATAGTTTTCCAGTTACATCTAATTTACTCAACATAAGAGCCTGAAAGTAGCTCTTGCTCGGCTATGCCATGGCATACAGGTCTGCAATTTTACTATGTTATAGCTGACCCAAAAGTAGATGAACAACATATTTATAGAAAATACTTTAAATGCAATAGTTTTCAAGTTACAACTGATTTACCCAACAGTGAGAACCTGAGAATAGCTATTACACAGCTATGCCATGAGCTACACGTCTGCAATTTTACAATGTTATAGCTAATTCAAAAGTAGATGAATAACATATTACAACAAAATTCTTTAAATGCAACAGTTTTCAAGTTACAACTGATTTATTCAACAGAGAAAACCTCAATGTAGCTATATCTCGGCTATGGGATGAGCTACAGGTCTGAAACTTTACTATGTTATAGCTGACCAAAAAGTAGGTGAACAACATATTTAAAGAAAATACTCTAAATGCAATAGTTTTCAAGTAGCAACTGATTTACTCAACAGTGAGAATCTGACAGTAGCTATTGTTCAGCTATGCCATGACATACAGGTCTGCAAATTCTCTATGTTATAGCTGACCCAAAAGTAGGTTAACAACATATTTAAACAAAATACTCTAAATGCAATATTCTTCAAGCTACAAATGATTTATTCAATAGTGAGAACCTGAGAAAAGCTATTACACAACTACGCCATGAGCTACAGGTCTCAATTTTACAATGCTATAGTAAACTCAAAAGTAGATAAATAACATATTTAAACAAATTATCTAAATGCAATAGGTTTCAACTAACAACAGATTTACTCAACAGAGAAAACCTCAAAGTAGTTATTGCTCAGCTATGCAATGAGCTACTGGTCTGCAACTTTACTATGTTATAGCTGATCCAAAAGTATGTTAATAACATATTTAAACAAATTCTCTACATGCAAAACTTTTCAAGATATAACTGATTTACTTAACACTGAAAACCTCAAAGTAGCTATTTGTAATATCCTCACGTATATCAGTTCTATTAATACCTGTGCTTCTGGGGATTCCCCTTTAGCTCAGCTGGTTAAAGAGCTAGACTTGTGTTTATTTCTGTGTGTAACCAGAAGGCTGTGAGTTCGAGACACAGCAGAATCAATCAATAATTTCTCCCTTCCCACTACATATTGCTTAGCTATGTAATGAGCTACAGGTTTGCAATTTTACTATGTTATAGCTGACCCAAAATTAGGTGAATAACATATTTAAACAAAATACTCTAAATGCAATAGTTTTGAAGTTACAACTGATTTACTCAACAGTGATAACCTCAAAGTAATTATTACTCAGCTATGCAATAATGTTACAGGTCTGCAATTTCACTATGTTATAGAGGACAGAAAAGTAGGTGAATAACATATTTAAAGAAATTACTGTAAATGCAATAGTTTTCAAGTTATAAGCAATTTACTCAACAGTGAGAATGTCAAAATAGCTATTGCTCAACTATGTATTGAACTACAAGTCTGTAAATTTACTATGTTATAGCTTACCCAAAAGTAGTTGAATAATATATTTAAACAAAATACTCTAATGTAGTTTTCATGTTACAATTGATTTACTCAACAGTAAGAACCTGAAAGTAGCTATTGCTCAGCTATGCAATGATGTTATAGGTCTGCATTTTCACTATGTTATAGCTGACCCAAAAGTTGCTGAAAAACATAATACAAAATTCTCTAAATGCAATAATTTTGAAGTTACAACTGATTTACTCAACACTGAGAACCTCAGAGTAGTTATTACCCAGCTATGCCAGGAGCTATATGTCTGCAATTTTACTATGTTATAGCTAATCAAAAAGTAAATAAGTAACATACTTATTAGTTAAACTAAATTCTCTAAATGCAATAGCTTTCAAGTTACAAGCAATTTACTCAACAATTAGAACCTCAAAGTAGCTATTACTCAGCTATGCAATGAGCTACAGGTTTGGAATTTCACTATGTTATAGCTGACCCCCAAATAGGTGAATAAGATATAAAACAAAATACTCTAAATGCAATAGTTTTCAAGATATAAGTGATTTACTCAACAGTGACAACCTAAAAGTAGCTATTACTCAAGCTATGCCATGAACTACAAGTCTGCAACTTTACTATGTTATAGCTTACCCAAAAGTAGCGGAATAACATATTTATACAAAATTCTGCATATGCAATAGGAGGAACTCTGCTACGGACTTTATACTGGAGCGCCCTGAAAGTCTACCTGATTAATGTGGTACTACTTGTAAAATCATCCACTTTGCCTCATAGGCTGACCTGGTTGGGACTCCTGAGGAGCCTCAATTCCTGCTGCCACTGTCTCAACGAATCCCTGCTCCTTGATAGCTGAAGTTCTAGGAGCCAGGCATACCAGTTTGGCAGATTCCTGTGAAGAATCTGATTGTATGGTTGAGTCACCAGGTTAGGCAGGCACAATGGCATTTGGCTCGACATGGCCACTAGGTCCCAAACCCGAGGCATGTTTGTCCAACCTGGAGCAGTTAGAATGGTTATCTTGCACGGGTAGTCCTGCGACTTCTCCACCACTTGCCTAAGAATGCTACAGGTGGGAAGCCATATGGGTCTAGATCCTCCCATGGGAGCCTGATTCCATCCACCGCCAATCTAGGTGGTCTGGCACAGTGATACAAGCTTAGGCAGTTTGTTGTTGAACCTGGTGGCAAAACAGGTCTACTTGGGGCTGGTGCCACCAGGAGTATATTGCTTGGAAGACTTCTCACAGGAGGGACAATTCTGTCTGGACGGTCTGGCCCAGCCTGGATAGCTGGTCTGCTATGACATTCAGCCGGCCTGGAACGTGTCAGACTTTGAGAGTCCCCTGTTTCCTGGAGCACCAGGTCAGTATTCTCCATAGTAGGGCAAAACTTCATCCCATGTCCTTCTTGATATAGGCAACCACTGTGGTGTTGCTTGTAGCTATGACAGCAATATTGTTCAAGCAGAGATCTTGGAACTCCTTAGGGCCAAAAAAACATCTTTAGCTCCAGATAGTTTATGTGTAACTTGCTTTCTGGACCAGGTTCCCCTTGCAGTGTGTGCCCTTAAGTGAGTGCCCCACCATTCTTTTGATGCATACTTGATATGTATATAAAATTTCCAAATAAAAATATTTGCAATTAAGAGTGAAAATCCGCCATAATCAACAAATTTCTTCCAAATTCGAGATCACTTCAAAAACACGTTTGCACACTACACGCGTGACGTCAGGTTGTCTAGACAGAAAGGAAGTATGATGCGCCACCTTGCAAATGCACACTACTTGACCGGTCTAATGGTAAATCTTCCCCCCCCCCTGAAAATTCCCCCCACCATTTAAGGACATTAATCTTCCACTGATAGTTTTATGCTTTATTAGTTTTAGAATATCTATCACCTAAAACTATACAGGCCTGCACTTTCATGTTTCATATTTTACTATCTTTTTAGATTTATGATAATAATACCTTCAATTTTGATGGATCCATTAGTTTCATTTGTTGTATAAATTCTTTGAATTAAACAAAATCATGAAACTCATTATACAAACCTGTACTTTATCATTGTATGTTTTTATTCCTTAAATAATATCTTCCATTTTGGTGGACCCATTAGATTTACTTGTTGTATAACTTCTTTGAATGAAACAAAATCATGAAACTCATAATGCAGACCTGTATATGATCATTGCCTAGAAAAGGGTGAAATATATCTATTTCCAACAACTGAGTGTAAAATAACAACTCTTGAAGAAAGGACATTTTTAATTGAAATGTAGGCAGCCAAACAGAGCCTGCTTATGGCAGAATCTATCGTGTGATCAATGTCAGTAATTTGTAACACACTGTTAACATAAACAGCTTAGATGTTGTAAAATTTCCATTTTATATAACCTTTTATGTTACTTCTATATTGTAGAAATTATTGACTTCCCTTATATTCTTTGTACACTGTTTAAATAAAGATAATTAGAAAATATTAATAATCTTTTATAATTATCACACAGGTGGGGGGAAATTTTCATGGCGGGACTATTTTCTAGAAAACACCGGTCCTACTGGTGGATTACACAGGACGGCTTTTTCTGTCATTTGGCGGGGCTGGTCATGCCGACCGGTATAGTTATTGTCCCTTGGGTAGGATGTATTAACACAATAAAATGTACATGTTCACAGCTGATAATGACCTTCAAATCGAAGTTAAAGATCACAAAAATAGGAATTCCTGCCTATCCAAGCCTGATTTTTAAAAATCTGCTTAAAATTCAAATTTTGTAAAATGAAAATTACTTATCAAAAATGGTAGTTCCTCATCCCATATTTTTTTATATTTGCACAGTGTTGCTTGCACACATTCCTCCTGACAATTGCAATTGCAACCTTGTTGTGAGAAATATATATGTATTGTCAAAAAGACTACTAGATTACTGAAGTTAGAGGTTCTCAGAATTTATGAGTGTTAATACTTCTGCAATATAAATAATTCATCCATAACATCATAGCATAAAGTAAATTTTAACTGAACTTACTTAATTTTCAATGTGTAACTTTGTACTGATTGTACTGTACGAAAAACACTTACACAGCCCACTGAAAAGTCAATGGAATCTGCAATGTCCTTGTCAACATATCCTTTGTCAAACCCACCCATTACCATCCTTTTCAGTGCAAATGAAGGCATCATCCAAAACCTAAATTTTTGAAGCAATAAAAATATTTCCCCATTAAAAACATAAAAAGATTCCACAAATATGAGTACAAGAGTATAAACTGATTGAATATCATGCCATTACATCCATGTATCACAAAAAGATATTTTCACAATGTAAAATTATATTTGTCTTCTGATAAACCATACCATTATCTAATTTTATATAATTAGCTTTGGGGGAAATAATAGAAATAGTTTGTAAATAATAACAATTACAATAACTAGACCTACGCATTGGAGAACCAATGCAAATCTGTATCCACCGGAAAGACAACTCACCAAAGCCAGTGAACCATCGTTGGACCTTGAAGGAGACCCAAAGGTCAAATCTGACATCAGAAGATTCCCAGCCCATGATATTCTACAAGTTGGTTTCACATTGCAAACCTCTAGGATCAATAATAAGTGAGTTATAAGCACTTTAAAGTTTGGCTATACTTGTTTGACCTTGAAGGAGGGGCTCCTATAAGTTGGTTTGAGACTGCAAACCTATAGGACCAATAATAAGCGAGTTATAAGCACTTTTAAGTTTGGGGATCCTCGTTTAACCTTGAAGGAGAGGTCCAAGGTCAAATCTAACCACGTCAAAAGAATCCCAGCCCATGATTTTCTATAAGATGGTTTCACATTGCAAACCTCTAGGACCAATAATAAGTGAGTTATAAGCACTTTTAAGTTTGGCTATCCTTGTTTGACCTTGAAGGAGGGGCCCAAGGTCAAATCTGACCACATCACAAGATTCCCAGCCCATGATTTCCCATATGTTGGTTTAACGTTGCAAACCTCTAGGACCAATAATAAGCAAGTTATGAGCACTTTTAAGTTTGGGTATCCCCATTTGACCTTGAGGTCAAGGTCCAAGGTCAAATCTGACCACATCAAAAGATTCACAGCCCATGATTTCCTTTACGTTGGTTTCACATTGCAAACCTCTAGGACCAATAATAAGGGAGATATAGGCACTTTTAAATATGTGAGGTACTTTGGCATTCCGTGGAAGACCTTGAATTAAGAGCTTCAAAGTTATATGTCTGTAAGCTTGTAGAGGACATGCATATATGTTATACATAACACCTATGAAGAGATTCAACCTTCTACCAGCCAGTAGAAAAATGTAGATAATTTTCAGAGAAATGCCTGCGGTGGCCATCTTGTTTTTCAGAATGATGCTAATTTCAGTCCCAGAAAAGCTTATCCCCCAATGAAGATATCCTGCAAATGTGGTGAACCTAGCTGGTGTAGTTTTCCTCTGAGAGTGTTAACACCAAATATCTCTCCACACGCGGCGGCGGCGGTGTAGCAAACACTAAACCAAAGTATCCACCGGATTTCTCCGGCGGATACAATAATTGCAATTTACAAAGAGGGGTTTCATTAGTGGCAAGAAAAGACTTAACATAACTGGATTACTGTCTGTCAAGTAAAACTACAGTATTGCTTCGCAAGAGAAAAAATTTGTTTTTGCTGCGTCCCAATGCGTATTAATCAGTTTGTAGAAATGAATGTCTTCCTGTGTTTAATATGTTTTTTCTATTTATGACAAAATGCAAGGTTTCCTAGATGAATCTGGTTTGTTTATTTTTTATTTATTTATTTATTTTTTTGCGTTTTATGCAGAAATTCAAAAATGGCCACCAAAAGTGGCATGAAAACGATTTTTGGGAAAAATCACCAGTAGACTCTGCACATAACCTGTGGGTGAAAAATTTCGTCAAAATCGCTCTATCTTGCTCCATTTCAGAGATAAACACGTTTTTGTGTTTTACGCAGAAATTCAAGATGGCCGCCAAAAGTGGCAGGAAAACGATTTTTGCAAAAACTCACCAGTACACTCTGCAGATACCATGCGGGTCAAAAATTTCATTGAAATCGCTCTATCTTGCTCCGATTTCCAAGATAAACAGGTTTCGGCGTTTAACGCAGAAATTCAAGATGGCCGCCAAAAGTCAGATACCCTCTGGGTCAAAAATTTCGTTGAAATCACTCTATCTTGCTCCGTTTCCAAGATAAATGGGTTTTTGTGTTTAACACAGAAATTCAAGATGGCTACCAAGAGTGGCGGGAAAATGATTTTTGCAAAAAGTCACCAGTAGACTCTGCAGATATCGTGTGGGTCAAAAATTTCATTGAAATCGCTCTATCTCGTGTTTTTTCGTTTAATGCAGAAATTCAAGATGGCCGACAAAAGTGGCGGGAAAACATTTTTTGACAAAAGTCGCCAGGAGACTCTGCAGCTACTCTGCTGGTCAAAAATTTCGTCGAAATCACTCTATCTCGCTCCGTTTCTGGAATAAGCGGGTTTTTGCATTTAACGCAGAAATTCAAGATGGCCGCCAAAAGTGTTGGGAAAACAATTTTTGCAAAAAATCGCCAGTAGACTCTGCAGACACCCCAAGGGTAAAAAATTTCGTCAAAATCGCTCTATCTCACTCCATTATCGAGATAAACATGTTTTTGCATTTAACACAGAAATTCAAGATGGCCGCCAAAAGCGGTGGGAAAATAATTTATGCAAAAAGTCGCCAGTAGACTTTGCGGATACCCTCAAAAATTGTGTCGAAATCGCTCTATCTCACTCCGTTTCCGAGATAAACGCGTTTTTGCATTTAATGCAGAAATTCAAGATGGTCGACAAAAGTTGCCAGGAAAAAGTTTTTTGGTAAAAGTTGCCAGCAGACTAGCCACATACCCAGCAGATCAAAAATTTTGTCGAAATCGCTCTATCTCACTCTGTTTCCGAGATAAACGTTTGCGTTTAACAGAAATTCAAGATGGCCGCCAAAAGTGGTGGGAAAACGATATTTGCAAAAAGTCACCAGTAGACTCCACAGGTACCCTGTGAGTCAGAAATTTCGTCAAAATCGCTCTATCTCGCTCCGTTATTGAGATAAACATGTTTTTGCATTTAACACAGAAATTCAAGATGGCCACCAAAACTGGTGGGAAAACATTTTTTGAGAAAAGTCACCAGTAGACTCTGCAGATACCCTGTGGATCAAAAATCTTGTCGAAATCGCAAATCGCTTCGTTTCCAAGATAAACACGTTTTTGCGTTTAAAGTAGAAATTCAAGAAGGCCGCCAAAAGTGGAAGAAAATGATTTTTGAATCTACAGATACCCTGAGGGTAAAAAATTTCATTGAAAACGCTCTATCTCGCTCCGTTATCGAGATAAACACGTTTTTGCATTTAACACAGAAATTCAAGATGGCCAACAAAAGTGGCCAGGAAAAAGTTTTTTGGTAAAAGTCGCCAGCAGACTAGCCACATACCCAGCAGGTCAAAAATTTTGTCGAAATCGCTCTATCTCACTCTGTTTCCGAGATAAACGGGTTTTTGCGTTTAACACAGAAATTCAAGGTGGCCACCAAAAGTGGTGGGAAAACATTTATTGAGAAAAGTCACCAGTAGACTCTGCAGAAACCCTGTGGGTCAAAAATCTTGTCGAAATCGCAAATCGCTCTATCTCGCTTCGTTTCCGAGATAAACACGTTTTTGCGCTTAAAGTAGAAATTCAAGAAGGCCGCCAAAAGTGGCAGAAAAATGATTTTTGACTCTACAGACACCCTGAGGGTAAAAAATTCATCGAAAACGCTCTATCTCGCTCCGTTATCGAGATAAACGCGTTTTTGCATTCAATGTAGAAATTTAAGATGGCCGCCAGAAATGGTGGGAAAATGATTTTTGTGAAAAGTTGCCAGTAGAATCTGCAATACCCTGTGGGTCAAAATTTTTGTGAAAATTGCTCTATCTCGCTCCGTTTCCGAGATAAACATGTTTTTGCGCTCAACACAGAAATTCAAGATGGCCGCCACAAATGGTGGGAAAATGATTTTTGCGAAAAGTTGCCAGCAGACTCTGCAGATACCCTACGGGTCAAAATTTCGTAGAAGTTGCTCCATCTCGCTCCGTTTCCGAGATAAACATGTTTTTGCGTTTTCAGCGTTAAGAAAAATTGTGACATTTAGTAAATCGTTAATAAGTCGGCCATTTTGTATTGGATCACTTCCAAAAGTTAATGATTTCCAGACATCTATATAACAAACCTACTTGCCAAATTTTATGTGAATACGTGAAGTGCTTTTTAAGTTATCATGCGGACAAGCACACCCTTTTGAAAAACATGTTTTTGGTCATGTGACTTCTCTGATTGGTTGAAATGTCATGACATCATATTCAGACATTTTCCCAGGGCTACTGCATACACCTGCCAAATATGAAGAGAATCTGCCTCATGGCTGCAAAGCTATTGTGAAAAGAAAATGCGGATCCAGTGGAGTCGCTTCTCCCATATACAAACAAGCGTCCCTCGCGAGACGCTTAACAAGAGAGCAGATCAAGAAAATGGGATACATAGATGAATGCTATGTCTTTGTGTGGCTATGACAAAACAATATGGGGGATACAAGTTCCATTAAAATGGATTTTCTGGTAAGCAGGGTTGAGGTAAACAGCAGTCCATTGCAGTTGGATTCACTGAAAATCTATATTCTCGCATTATCACTAAATTCAATATTTTCCAAAAGAAAAATTGTATCCCCCAGATAAGTAGTACATAACCATAATTATGAAAAATTTTGTATTTAATTTATTACATTTTCAATCTTCCTGCAATTATAAGCTTGATCCTTTTCATCAAAATAGTTAAACGAGTGACTGTCGATTTAATCTGTTTTTATAATCATAATAATATCAGAAAACAAATACAAGATTAGTTTTTAAAAGATCAACTTATACTTTTAGAATTTTCATTTTTTTTTCTAATAAATTTACATATGTCCTTTAAATATGGAAGAATCTTGGCAATACAAAGCAAATAAAAGTTGGTTTCACTTGTGATCAGAAGAAACTGTTACATCTGATTATACTGCTTGTCAGTTCTTTCATGTAAAGAAAACACAGCATGTGGGATAGCATTGTTAAAGGCTCAAGTTTCTTTGTTATTAGGAAAACTTCAGCTGATGAAGTATCATTTAAATATTACACTCTTACATATGCGGGGTTTTACATCACCACACTGCCACGACAAACAGTACGAGTCCTTTATGTACAACAAATATCTCTGCACAAGTATGAAAAGACAACAAATATGAGCGTAAAGCAGAGCTAGATGTGGGACATCAGCAATCAAATGAATGGCAACAGCCATTTAAAAATATGGTGAGTAACAATTCTATTTGGAGGTCTCTGTATTTTTGTTATTATTAAATTCAACATATAGACAGATAAAGATAGCAATACATTGCATCTTGACACAATAACATAACACATGATTTTTATGTAGCACTTATAACTTAATGTCTCTAAATGCTGCTATGTAAAAATTACATCTCATAAGCATGTTTGAATAAGTATGTTTTGAGCTGCTTTCTAAAGTCTAACAGTGATTTTGAAGATCAAATGTTCACAGGTAACTTGTTCCACAAAGCAGAAGCAGCATAAACAAAGGCTCACTTTCAATAGTTATTTCTAGGCACTTTTACAGGGTATGTCAAACTGTGGCTGATCTAGTGTATCTGCTGGACTGTGATAGTGAAATAAGCTCACTGATGAAAGGTGGTCCTAGGCCATGTAATGCCTTGTAGACATCAGTGAGGACACTGAAGTCAATCCTTTGTTGGACTGGAAGCCAGTGAAGCTCTTGTCTTACTTTACTAATGTGGTCTGATTTCCTCATTTTCATGATGACATGGGCAGCTGAATTTTGTACAACTTGCAGCTGATTCAAGAAAGTTTTATTGACACAATGAATCCCTGAATGGCACAAGTAAATTACATTAAGAAAATTCAACAATTCTGAAAATAAATAGTGATGGACCCAATATATCTTTAAAAATGCCAAACCCTTCACTCTGATAATAAAAAAGATGTAAGCCTTTTTAATGTTAACCCTTTTTGACTATAAGTAGGCATCAAACAAAATAGGAAAAAGCAATTTAGTCATTTCACTCACTGTTACAAACAAAACAGCTATTACTCACTTAGCTTTTGAGATAGACAACTAAAATAGGTACTGCCTTGTACTTACATAGAACAATTTATGTCACATCATGATGTTGCACATCAACACACCCTAACTAATGTCCTGAACAAGTATGTAAATCCTACAACTCATGATTTTTCAGATACAACCTGGACAAGATTTTTTCACCACCCACCAGCCCATCTAAATGCCTGCCCATAAGGACGCCACAGGTGAAACAATACCCATACAGCCTTTAAAGGCTCTGGAATAATAAGGATGTGGCAGCAAGTTAGTAACTGTAAGTATAAAAGTAAATGAATGATCATGGATTAGGAATTGTTAATCTATTACACCTGAACTTCACCTTCAGATAAACCCATGTGTGCATACATGCAAACCCATAAAAAAATCACTCCTACAATTTACATACCTGAACAACAAAAGTTATTAAAGTTATTCTCTTTATAAATAAGGTCATACTTACATTGGTGCAGAACTGGTTTGCTGAAATACTGTGGTATCCACAAAAGAATTGCATAAAACTAAAGAAGCCACACGTGGACATATGGAAGTGAATTCTGCAAATTTCTGGGCCAGAAAACCACCGAGTGATGCTCCAAATAGATGGACCTTAAATGTAAAACATTTTAATCCAGTGAATGTGTAATAAAAACCAAGGTGTTTAGGTTTATGGTAATTTGACAACCCTGTTAATAAGTACTTTAAACAAGTAAACTTTTATCACTTATTACTTAAAACTTGTGTATTTAACTTAGAAAAGACATAAACTTGGATTAGTTAGGCCTAACTGGGTAACTGGTACTGGACCTACCCACCCCTCCCTTTTTTCTTTCTCTGAGGATGAGGAAGTGATAAATAGATTTCTGTCCCAAGGGATTAGGAGATGTAGCCCTGTGGTAGCTTGGAGAAGAACAATAGTAAGATACTACAAGAATTTAGTAGAATTGTACTGTGTCACCAGTTTTGGTTAAACACTGAAGCGGACATAAAAAGGACATAAAATCAAAGGACATAAATTATGCTGGATAGACAAAAATAGTTTGCTGACGTGCAGTATTTTTGCAGATCCAAACCATCTTTCAGAAGGATAGAGTCATGGTGAAGACCCACCTTGTTGAAAAATATAACTTAAACTGCTAGTCATATGACCATACAAATTAATGCATTGTGCAAGATGTCCTGTCTTGTCTGCCTCCTCTCTTCGTTGAGAAAGGAAGGACTTATATTTGTCCCCCTCCGCTCTTCATGGAGGAAAGAAGGACTTATATTTGTCCGCCATTTTGTGGGAGAGCAAACAAGTAAGATCATTGTCTAATATTGTGGAGTGTTAGGTCACTTTACCATATAGGTCTTCTTCAGGGCTTTTTACATCCACAACCTAGAGACTGAAAAAAGTGTTGCCATGGAAACTCTAGCTGCCAGATATTGCTGAAAAGCTAACCAGCTCCTATTCATGCAGGGGTTTGGAATGCAAAAAATCCACAGAAATATAAGTCAAAGAAACAGAAAAAAATGCCATGGCAACACTTGTTGCCAGGTGTTGCCGAAAAGCTAATCAGCTCCAGTCTGTGCAGGGGTATAGAAAGTAAAGAACCCATAAAAATATTTATAAGTCCAAGAAACAAAAAAAGTGTTGCCATGGCAACACTGGTAACACTTGTTGCAGGCATCATTGAAAAGCTAATCAGCACCAATCCATGCAGGGGTTTGGAGTGTAAAGAACACCGAGAAAGACTTTTAAGAGCAAGAAACATGAAAAAGTGTTGCCTTGGCAACACTTGTTGGCAGGTGTTGCCGAAAAACTAATCAGCTCCAATCTGCGTAGGAACATGGAAAGCAAAAAACCCATAAAAATATTTCTAAGTCCAAGGAAAAAATGTTGCCATGGCAATACTTGTTGCCAGGTGTGCCGAAAAGCTAATCGGCTCTAGTCTGTGCAGGGGTATGGAAAGCAAAAACCCATAAAAGTCCAAGAAACAAAAAAAAGTTTTGCCAGTTATCATTAAAAAGCTAATCAGCTCCGATCCATGCAGGGGTTTGGAATGCAAAGAACCCCAAAAAAGATATTAAAGCCCAAGAAACATGAAAAAGTGTTGCCACGGCAACACTTGTTGCCAGATATTGCCAAGAAAGAAATCACACAAAAACTCTCATGCCATTAAACCTCCACACCAAATTTAGCTGGGGCACATAAAATACTGTACTGTAAATGAGCAGCAATGAAGAGTGATTCAGTGGGAAAGGCAAAATAATATCCATGTCCAGCAGGAGGGATATAATAATTAAAAGAAGTTGTAACCTTAAACTCACTTATTTTCAGGTTTTTATGGTAACATTACAATAAAACAAGAGGAGAGTGCCCGTGAACGGGCACTGTGTCAGCTGACTGACTGTTTTTGATTTGTGAAGGTGATTAGAGGACAGAATAATTATCAGGAAAAGGGCTGTACAGAAATACAGTAAATGGTAACTGAACAGCAAGTTCGAAAGAAATTCCGAAGCTGACAGAAGAAAAGGATAAAAAAGTTGTGCCCTGTAAATGGTATTATGAAGGAAAATAACAAGGTAATTGTTTAAGTGTAAAAAATAGGTTAAAACATATTTTAAGAAATACTACAAATGCAATATCCTCGTTCGACCTTGAAGAAGGGGTCCAAGGTCAAATCTAACCACACAAATACATTCCCAGCCCATGATTTCCTATGGTTTACCATTCCAAACCTCTAGGACCAATTATAAATGAGTTATAAGCACTTTTAAGCTTGGCTGTCCTCATTTGACCTTGAAGGAGGGGTCCAAAGGTCAAATCTGACCATACCAAAAGATTCCGAGCCAATGATTTCCTATGGGATGGTTTACCATCCCAAATCTCTGTCACCAATAATAAGCGAGTTGTAGGCACTTTCAATTTTCGCTATCCTCATTTGACCTTGAAGGAGGGTTCCAAGGTCAAATCGGACCATATCAACAGATTCACAGCCCATGATTTCCTGTCTGTTTACCATCCCAAACCTCTGGGACCAATAATAAGCAAGTTATAAGCACTTTTAAGTTTGGCTATCCTTGTTTGACCTTGAAGGAGGGGTCATTGAAGGTCAAATCTGACCACACCAAAAGATTCCCACCCCATGATTTCCTACAGGTTGGTTTATCATCCCAAACCTCTAGGATCAATAATAAGGGAGATATAAGCACTTTTCATGACTGACAAAAAACACCTGTGGTGGCCATCTTGTTTCTCAAAATGAGGCCAAAAATATTCCCAGACAACATTTTATGGTTATTAATATATACTGCAAACTTAAGAAAGCTAGCTATAATATTTTTTTTCATCAGAGCAGTAATGGTGAAATCTCTCTCTACACACTGTGGCTATCCAGTGGATACAATGATTTACTCAACAGTGAGAACCTGAAAGTAGCTATTGCTCAGCTATGCCATGACATAGAGGTCTGCAATTTCACTATGTTATAGCTGACCAAAAATTCTGTGAATAACATATTTAACAAATTACTCTAAATGTAATAGTTTTCAAGTTACAACTGATTTACTCAACAGTGAGAACCTCAAAGGAACTATTACTCAGCTATGCAATGAGCTACATGTCTGAAATTTTACTATGTTATAGCTAACCCAAAAGTAGGTGAACAACATATTTAAGCAAACTACTGTAAATGCAATAGTTTTCAAGCTACAACTGATTTACTCAATAGTGAGAACCTGAAAATAGCTATTGCTCCGCTATGCCATGAGCTATAGGTCTGTAATTTCACTATGTTATAGCTGACCCAAAAGTAGGTGAACAATATATTTTAACAAAATACTCCAAATGCAATATTTTTCAAGTTATAGCTGATTTACTCAACAGTCAGTACCTGAGAATAGCTATTGCTCAGTTGTGCCATGAGCTATAGGTCTATAATTTCACTATGTTATAGCTGACCCAAAAGTAGCTGAATAACATATTTGCACAAATTTCTGTAAATGCAATAGTTTTCCAATTATAACTGATTTACTCAACAGTGAGAACTTCAAAGTAGCTATTACTCAGCTATGAAATGAGCCACAGGTCTGAAACTTCACTATGTTATAGCTGACCCCAAAATAGGTGAATAACATATTGAAACAAAATACTCTAAATGCAATTGTTTTCAAGTTATAAGTGATTTACTCAACAGTGATAACCTAAAAGTAGCTATTACTCAGCTATGCCATGAGCTACAGGTCTGAAATTTTACTATGTTATAGCTGGGCCAAAAGTAGCTGAATAACATATTTATACGAAATTCTCTAAATGCAATAGTTTTTAAGTTACAAGTGATTTTACTCATGATGGAAGTTACTGAAAAGCCCAAAAGTAGCTATTATTCACTTAGCTATTGAGACAGACACCCAACTTACTCACCATATTGTAGCTATGAAAAAAGTAGCTGAATAACATATTTTAACAAAATGCTCTAAATGCAACACTTTTCAAGTTATAAGTGATTTACTCAACAGTGATAACCTAAAAGTAGCTATTACTCAGCTATGCCATGAGCTACAGGTCTGAAATTTTACTATGTTATAGCTGACCCAAAAGTAGCTGAATAACATATTTATATGAAATTCTCTAAATGCAATAGTTTTCATGTTATAAGCGATTTACTCAACAGTGATAACCTAAAAGTAGCTATTACTCAGCTATGCCATGAGCTACAGGTCTGAAATTTCACTATGTTATAGCTGGCCCAAAAGTAGCTGAATAACATATTTATACGAAATTCTCTAAATGCAATAGTTTTTAAGTTACAAGTGATTTTACTCATAATGGAAGTTACTGAAAAGCCCAAAAGTAGCTATTACTCACTTAGCTATTGAGACAGACACCCAACTTACTCACCATATTGTAGCTATGAAAAAAGTAGCTGAACAACATATTTTCACAAAATGCTGTAAATGCAACACTTTTGAAGTTATAAGTGATTTAGTGCATGATTTCATGAATTTTAATGCATTAAAAATTATTAAAAAAATTTATTTAAAAAAAAGTAAGACAGATCCAGGTCTCATACTCACACAAGAGAATCTACCTCTGGCCTAGTACATATATGCAAGATATGAGAGAAATCCCTGCAATAGTCACGGAGAAAATTGTGATAAAAAGTTGAAATTTTCACACTTTTGGTGGGGGTACCCCCCTTGTAATGTCTCTAGCAAACAGACGAACAGACAGATTTGCATGCCTTGAACAATTTTTCATCCTCGATAGATAAGGTATCTTTTAAAAAAAACAGCATGTCTCTAGGCCTTGTAGTTTTGGAGAAGAAGTTGTTCACGCGGACGCAGACGCCCACGCCGCAGAGTGATGACATAATGTCAGCTGACTGACAAGTCAGCTGACATAAAAACTGTACCTGTAAATGAGCAGCAATGAAGAGTGATTCAGTGGGAAAGGCAAAATAATATCCATGTCCAGCAGGAGGGATATAATAATTAAAAGAAGTTGTAACCATAAACTCACTCACTTTCAGGTTTTTATGGTAACATTACAATAAAGATCCTGTTTTGGTCTAGATACATGTACATGTTTAATTTAAATGAAAACTCTCAACTATCATAATGATTTTAATATTGCCAAAATATCATAAAGTTTGCCCTAACCTTAAACTGAACGTAAGTCAATGCAAATGTTATCAGTTTAAGGTCATGTTAACCATGTGGACTCTGTTCAAGGTTACTTATAGCCAAAATTTAAATGTGCTTAAAATCTATCACACATAATTTAAGATATTATCCAAATTTTAAAAGAAAAGTAATTATAATTATGGCATTACTGAGAGTTAAAGGTCACCTCAATGTAGTCTTAGGGCATTTCTGTAACATCAATTACATGTACTTGCAAAATATAGATCAAATATGTCATGCCATTTTGGTATACTTTGTGGAATCATAGAAAAGTTGAGCTCAGTAACATTCTTTTACACATGGGACTTTAAGGTCACCTTAAATTAGGGCACACCTTCAAGACTAGATACATCAACATACCAAATTGAAATTAAATCTGTCATACAGAACTGAAATACTCTCCAGAAATTGAAAAATTTAAATTCCATATAGTTATGCTATCACTAGGAGTTTATGGTCACCTTAAAATAGGCCACACCTTGAAGACCAGTTACACCCACGTACCAAATTTAATTTGAATCTGTGAAGCCATCTTTAAGCTATTGCCCACAAATCGCAAAAGTATAATTCACTAAAAATGTGTTATAAGTGGGAGTTTAAGGTCATCTTATAAGAGGGCATATATCGATGACCGGCGACAACCACATGCCAAATTTGAATTTTATGCCAAATTTGAATTTCATCAAGTGTGATGACGATGCTGGTCCTATAGGTGATCCATCACAGCTGAGTGACACCAAACTGTTACAACCTTAAACTCATAATTTTCTAAAATATCAGCAATTTATTGTAACCTTACAAAAGAGACCTTTTTCTTTTTATCTAAATATATGTACATGATGAATATCGATGAAAAAATTTCAGCACATCAAATATCTTCCAAGCACCAAAACAATTGTCCCAACCTTAAAGTCAATGTTAGTTTAAGGTAAGGAATTTAAGGTAATCTTTTCCTGAAGGTTATGTTCAAGGTTTGTTTACATCCACAACTGAAGCATGTATAGAATTGCACAGTATTTGAAATACTATTCAAAAATTGTCAAACTTAAAATGAATATAATTCTGTTATTACTGGGGGCTTAAGGTATTAAGGTCAGCTTATTGTATGATACTTATCTATGGACAGTTACACATACATGCAAAATTTGAATGAAATTTCTGAAGTTATTTCCAGTGCTCTCTATGGAAAAATAAACAATGTAAACTCAACAAATAACTTTTAATACATGGGAGTTTAAGGTCACCTTAAAATAGGGCATACCTTGAAAACCACTTACAACCACATGGCAAATTTGAATTTAATCCATCAACCCATTTTTGAGATACAGTCTGGAAATGAAAAGCCTTAACCTCAATATAAATATGTTACTACTGGGAGTTTAAGGTCACCTTAAAATTGGGTACACCTTGAGTACCGTTACATGCACATGCCAAATTTGAATTTAATCCATCATGCCATTTTTGAGATACTCTCTGGAAAGGATTTGTGACAATGACACTGACCATATTTGTCCTCCCAAAATAGCTGCTAGTGACACAAAAGCAATGCAACCTTAAACTCGTAATTTTATGAAATATCAGGAATTTGCCATAACCTTACGAAAGAGACTTTTTTGGTGCAGGCAGATGTTCATGATGAATATCAAAGAATAAAGTCTTAATCAGCACATCAAATGTCTTTCAAACATCAAAAAATTGTCCCAACCTTAAACTCAAAGTTAGTTTGCAGCTGTGAGGGAGTTTAAGGGAATCTTTTCCTGTAGGCTTTGTTCACGGTTTGTTACATTCACAACTTGTAAGATGTTTAGAATTACACAGTGTTTGAAATACTGTTGAAAAATTGCCAAACTTAAAGCAAATATAACTAGAGGATCGCTCACAAAAAAAAAAGATAATGTTTTTGCTATGCAAAAACAAAGGGTCCCGAAAAGGATATAAAGGTGAGTGCTAAAGTATTAAGAAAATGCTTCATTTCTAGCCTTATACTGTTGTGGCAACCAAAGTCAGCGCAGTCTGCTCTATCTAGCACGGTTTTCAAGATATAAGCATTTTTGTGTTTTGCAAAAAATTAAAAATGTAAAAATATTTGGAAAATTGGCATGGCTACTCTGCAGAGATACCCAGCAGGTCAAAAATTTTGTTGAGTTCACTCCATATAGCACGGTTTTCGAGATATAAGCATTTTTGTGTTTTGCAAAAACTTTGAAAATTCAAAATGGCCACCATTTTTGGGGAGACAAAAATTTTTGTCAAGACCACTGCCGCGGTGTGTATCTCCCGCCGAGCATTAAAGGAGAAGAAATAGCTTTTCCGAGATATTCACAATTTTTCATTTTCGTGTGTGAAAGCTCTTCCAAAAGTAGGTGAATGAGTTATTTGAGAAAAATTGGCAATCTGCAATACTATTAAGAGATAATTCACATTTACTCATTTTGAGTAGGTGAATAATTAGCTATGGGTCTGAAACTTCATCAAGTGAAAGCTCTCCCAAAAGTAGGTGAATGAGTTATTTGAGAAAAATTGGATATCTGCAATACTTTTAGAGATAATTCGCATTTACTCATTTTGAGTAGGCGAGTAATTAGCTATGGGTCTGAAACTTCACCATGTGAAAGCTCTCCCACAAGTAGATGAATGAGTATTTGATAAAAATTGGGTATCCGCAATACTTTTACAGATAATTAGCATTTACTCATTTTGAGTAGGTGAATAAATAGCTATGGGTCTGAAACTTCACAGAGTGAAAGCTCTCCCAAAAGTAGGTGAATGAGTTATTTGAGAAAAATTGACTATCTGCAATACTTTTAGAGATAATTCACATTTACTCATTTTGAGTAGGTGAATAATTAGCTATGGGTCTGAAACTTCACCAAGTGAAAGCTCTCCCAAAAGTAGGTGAATGAGTTATTTGAGAAAAATTGGCTATCTGCAATACTTTTAGAGATAATTCGCATTTACTCATTTTGAGTAGGTGAGTAATTAGCTATGGGTCTGAAACTTCACCATGTGAAAGCTCTCCCACAAGTAGATGAATGAGTATTTGATAAAAATTGGGTATCCGCAATACTTTTACAGATAATTAGCATTTACTCATTTTGAGTAGGTGAATAAATAGCTGTGGGTCTGAAACTTCACAGAGTGAAAGCTCTCCCAAAAGTAGGTGAATGAGTTATTTGAGAAAAATCGGCTATCTGCAATACTTTTAGAGATAATTCGCATTTACTCATTTTGAGTAGGTGAGTAATTAGCTATGGGTCTGAAACTTCACCAAGTGAAAGCTCTCCCAAAAGTAGGTGAATGATTTATTTGAGAAAAATTGGCTATCTGCAATACTTTTAGAGATAATTCGCATTTACTCATTTTGAGTAGGTGAGTAATTAGCTATGGGTCTGAAACTTCACCATGTGAAAGCTCTCCCACAAGTAGATGAATGAGTTATTTGATAAAAATTGGGTATCCGCAATACTTTTACAGATAATTCGCATTTACTCATTTTCAGTAGGTAAATAATTAGCTATGGGTCTGAAACTTCACAGAGTGAAAGCTCTCCCAAAAGTAGGTGAATGAGTTATTTGAGAAAAATTGGCTATCTGCAATACTTTTAGAGATAATTCACATTTACTCACTTTGAGTAGGTGAGTAATTAGCTATGGGTCTGAAACTTCACCATGTGAAAGCTCTTCCAAAAGTAGGTGAATGAGTTATTTGAGAAAAATTGGCTATCTGCAATACTTTTAAGAGATAATTAGCATTTACTCATTTTGAGTAGGTGAGTAATTATCTACGGGTCTGAAACTTCACCATGTGAAAGCTCTCCCAAAAGTACATGAATGAGTTATTTGATAAAAATTGGGTATCCGCAAAAGTTTTTGAGATAATTAGCATTTACTCATTTTGAGTAGGTGAGTAATTAGCTACGGGTCTGAAACTTCACCAAGTGAAAGCTCTTCCAAAAGTAGGTGAATGAGTTATTTGAGAAAAATTGGCTATCTGCAATACTTTTAGAGGTAATTCGCATTTACTCATTTTGAGTAGGTGAGCAATTAGCTATGGGTCTGAAACTTCACTAAGTGAAAGCTCTTTGGGATAACTGCTCTGCAAGAGATACCCTGAAGATCAAAAATTTCGTCGAAATCACTCTATGTAGCACGGTTTTCGAAATATTAGCATTTTTGTGTTTTCGAAAATTCAAAATGGCCGCCATTTTTGGCAAGACAAATTTTTTTTTGTAAATGGGATAACTACTCTGCAGAGATACCCTGTGGGTCAAAAATTTCGTCGAAATCGCTCTATCTAGCAGGGTTTTTTTCGAGATATAAGTATTTTTATGTTTTGCAATTTTTGCGAAAAATTCAAAAATTCAAAATGGCCGCCATTTTTGCCGAGACAAATTTTTTTTTAAAATAGGCATGGCTACTCTGCAGAGCTACCCTGTGCGTCAAAAATTTCGTCGAAATCGCTCTATCTAGTACGGTTTTCGAGATATAAGCATTTTTATGTTTTGCAATTTTTGCGAAAAATTCAAAAATTCAAAATGGCCGCCATTTTTGGCAAGACAAAAATTTTTTGACAATTGCGATAACTACTCTGCACAGTTACCCTGTGGCTCAAAAATTTCATCGAAATCGCTCTATCTAGTACGGTTTTCGAGATATAAGCATTTTTATGTTTTGCAATTTTTGCGAAAAATTTGAAAATTCAAAATGGCTGCCATTTTTGGCGAGACAAAACTTTTTTCAAAAATGGGATAACTACTCCGCAGAGATACCCTGCGGGTCAAAAATTTCGTCGAAATTGCTCTATCGAGCACGGTTTTCGCGATATAAGCATTTTTGTGTTTTGCAATTTTTGCGAAAAGTTCGAAAACTCAAAATGGCCACCATTTTCAGCGAGACAAAAATTTTTGAAAATTGGGATGACTACTCTGCAGTGATACCAAGTGGGTCCAAAATTTCGTCGAAATCCCTCTATCTAGCACGGTTATCGAGATATAAGCATTTTTGTGTTTTGCAATTTTTGTGAAAAATTCAAAATGGCTGCCACTTTTGGCGAAATAAAATTTAGCATGGTTACTCTGCAGAGATACCCTGTGGGTCAAAAATTTCGTCAAAATCGCTCTATCTAGCACGGTTTTCAAGATATAAGCATTTTTGTGTTTTCCTTATTTGGAAAATTTATAATTATTAATTAATCATTAATTACTCGGCCATTTCTTAACCAAGCAATGCCAAAATCTAATGATTTCCAGATTTTAATAGAATGAATGTATTTGCCAAGTTTCAGGTGAATTGATAAAATCCCTTTCAAGTTATCATCCGCACAAGCTTACCCATCGAAAAAAGACATTTTTGGTCATGTGACCTCTCTGATTGGTCAAAATGTCACTGCAGTATATTCAAAAAAATTCCCCAAGGCTAATGCATACACCTGCCAAATTTGAAAAGAATCTGCCTAGCGGTAACAGAGTTATGAGGAATATAAAATGCGGAGCCGGTGGAGCCAGATATCCTCCCAGACACAAACAAGCGTCCCTTGCGGGATGCTTAAATAGTGGCTTAAGGAAACTTGTAAACAGCAAAACCCAGATCTGTCAAAGCCACTTGGATGGTGATTAAAATATTCATCCACTTCTGGCAAATTTGAGCCCCAGGAGGGAGAAGAGACACTTTACTGATGACTGAGACAGCTTGTCTCTGATTGCCAGTTGTATTTGCATGTCTTCAACCTCTTGAAACCTCAAACAAGGGGATTATTGCAATGTGGGAATGAAAGAACATCTTGTGATGGCAGCATGAGATTTGCCAGTTCAGGAATATTTCCTGTGTTGTATTTCCAGCACACTGCACAGTTTATTAAAAAGGAACTTTTAAAACTTTTCGGGATTTATACAACAGTTCACTGGATCCTTGATGAAAACTAGATTGGGCCAACTCGGCACCAATTTACATATCCCCAGACAGGTCATCACTCACGCAACATGTTTTCACTGGGTATTTTTGTCATGGGACATATAATTTTGAGGGAAAACATGATCAACCACTCTTTTAAGAACTTGAGTAATTCAATATACAATATTTTTATTTTGCAAGCAAAATGGTATCCCCAGACAACTGATACGAATCCAGGAACTTTGCCCACAAGAACTTTGCCCAATGCAAACTCTATCCACAGGCACTTTGCCCACAAGGAAATTTGCTGCCCACAACAATCTGACAGGATAGGATGTTCACCCACAATCAATCAATCGATCGATCAATCAATCAATCAACCAACCAACCAACAAACCAACCAATCACCCAACCAACCAATCAATCAATACTCCATTCAGATAACTGTTGATAACTGTTGATAGATTTACATAGTACTGCAAAATGAAACAATAAAAATACCAGAGGTGGCCAAAACCTTTGCAATGAAGAATGCATATATACAAAAAAGGTTTCAAGAAAGTCCAACAGTCATTGAGAATATTATTACATTGTAACATTACATACTTACATATCAATAATATAATAAGAAGCTGACCTTTAATATGGTAGATATTGTACACAGTCATATACTTCAATAAAAAAAATAAAAAGCTAATTTTTTGGATATTATTTCATATCATTATTTTCTTGAAAGTTCCTCCCCTGTAAAAATGTGGTGGGCAAAGTCCTTTGTGGACAAAGGTCCTGTGGGCAAGAGTCCTTGGGGCAAAGCTTCACACACAAGTTTATCTGTTTCTATGTTTTAATATATTAGTGGATAGATGAAATATTATAAAACAAATATGCAATTAGATTTTGTTTTTTTTTTCTTCATAATTTGACATGTATCCCTCCAAGCCTTTTACAAAGTAAATTAAAGCTGGTTTCACAGTTTCCTTTACAACGAGAAGAAACAGTAAAATCTGATAATATCACTTCTCAGTTCCTTGCAAACAAAATGAAGTTTTAGTTTATATAGTGCTACATATGCCTTTTTACATATGCCCTTTTTTATATCATCATACTTTTTAAACAAAGAGGATGAGTGCTTTTTCATATATCTGTGTAGAGCAAAAAAAAAGAAGATATGGTATAAATCTGATTGATGTATGATGATCATCTAATTAAACATCTAACACTTATTGAAGATCTAACACTCTGATATATATAAAAGGGGTAATAAAATACTCAGAAATCATCAATGGTTCAGTCTATCTATTTTATAAACTTGCAATACAAAAAGCTTAGTTAATCTTATGACTAATAAAAAATATATATATAAATAAGGAATGTCCAACAGGAAAATTATACCTCCAGATTTAAATATAAACTATTAAACCACAAGAACAGATTTATAATAATAATTCAGAATTGAGAATTTTAAATGTGTGATTATCAACTGAAATAAGTTCATAACTGTAGGAGCTGTGTCAAAATTAACTGAGGCAAGTTGAATAATACTGGGCCAGTTAAGGGTTAAAAATCCCCTATTTTTACTACATGAAGCTATAATTTCATTAATATTGAGACTTAAAGCTCACCAGAAAATAACAGTATCCATTTTACCTACTTTAATATGTATAACCAGTTTCATTTTAAAAAGTTAAAAACTCAGCAAGCAGAGGGATAAAAACACAAAAATAAGTTCTTAAAAGCCTAAGATAGCCATAACATCATTAATATTCAAAATTTAAATAGACAGGCACTTCCTTTGAACAATTCAAAGATTTCAGCTCAGATAGTTCGACAGTTACAGGGCTTTAAAGTGGCACAATGTCCATAAATTGGGTCGCTGTGGGCATTATAGAATAGTTAAAGTGGCCTTAGCAATTACACTACAGATCTCAAACTTTTGGGGGACATAGATAACTAACAAAAATTATGCATAATACAGATTAAGACTTGTCACACTTAGCATTTCAAAAAACTGGGCAAAATACAGAAAAAAATGTCAAAAAAGGTCACTTGGGTTAGTGTCTATGGTCCTCATACACAGGTTAAATGTCTACTTAAAGCCTTTATTTTTGGTACATGTCAAAAGAACGTTATGATTGATATTGTAAGAGTACAATCCTGATGGGGGGTTTGCCACCCTCGCCCCTCCGGGAGAGGAGTTTAGTTTGTTTTGTAAAAAAAGGGTGAATAAAAATTTCTTGAAACTGCAAAAAAAAAAAAAAGAAGAAAAAAAAATTTATATCTAATACAGTTTGAAATTTCTCAGACTTACCATTTCCAAGTTACAGGGCAAAATATGTGAAAAATGTCTTAAAAGGGTCACTCGGATGGGTGTTTATGGTCCTCATACACAGGTTAAATGTCTATTAAAGACCTTAATTTTAGGACACATATAAAAATACCCAGATGAATATTCCCAGATGATATTTCACTTAGATGAGAGACATAGTTTGAAAGCTAGTGCTTGAAAGTAGCAAAAAGTCCATAAATTGGGTCTCTGTGGGCAATTTTGAGACCTTAAGTCGACCTTACAGGTAAACCTACAGCTTTTAAATTTTTCACAGACTAGGATTACATATAAAAGTTGTACCTAGTGCAGTTTGAGACTCATCAGAATTACCACTTCCCAATTATAGGGCAAAATGTGTGAAAAATGTAGGAAAAAATCCCTACATCGGGTCTTTATGGTGCCTCAAACACAATTTTCTCCTCAACTTAAAGTCTTGATTTTCGGCACATTCTAATTCTAATTCTAATAGCACTTTTATAGCGCTTAATCTCTGTCAAAAGACAGATTCTAAGGCGCATCACACAAAAACATTGTTCAATATTCAAAAACCAGAGACATTGCAGGGGTCAGCACCGCGGAAAAAGCAGAAGGAGATTGGAAATTTAGGGTGGGTATGCTTTTCCAAAGAGGTATGACTTCAACTTTGACCTGAAAGAGGCAAGTGAGTTTGCAGAGAGGACCTCATCAGGAAGGTCGTTCCAAATCATAGGTGCGTCATACGCAAAACTGAGTCCAAAATGTTTTCGAGACTTGAAAACTGAAGCAAAGAGGGGAACCTCAAGAAATATGCCATCAGATTGACTTCAACGTGTGTTATATGCACTATGTTTAGGAATCAGGAAGGGTTCAAAGTATTTGGGGTTACCACTGTGTAGGAACTTATGTACCAGCATGGCAGTCTTAAAGATAGAATGGTACTTAATCGGCAACCAATGTAGTGCTTTTCTAACTGGAGTGATGTGCGAGTACTTGGTGGTGTTGGCAACAATTCTGGCAAGGCTATTCTGAACACATTGAAGTTTGCACAGATCTAGAACTGAGAGACCTCTGAACAGAGAGTTACAGTAATCAAGTCGACTTCTGACCAGAGCATTGGCAGCCATAAGAGCCGCTTCATTGTCAGATGTCCTCGGAGTCGCTTAAGATCCCGGACATGAGCAAAACAAGCCTTGCAGACCTTCATAACATGGCAAGAGAATGAGAAATCTGAATCAAACCAGACACCAAGGTTCCTAACTGCATCTATTAGTGATATAAGATTACCAAGTATATTGACCGGGAAGGACTGATTAAGTTTTTCGCGCTGAGACTTTGAGCCAAACACAATGAATTCGGTCTTATCAGGATTTAGCTTGAGATTATTTGTACAGAGCCATCTCTTTACATCTTCAAGGCAGTGTGACAGCTTATCAAGGGCCGAGGCAACATTTTAATGTGTGAGATGTACATATAATTGTGTGTCATCAGCGTAGAACTGGAAACTAATACCAGGGTGATTCCGTATGACTTTACTCAGTGGAGTAGTATAGAGTGAAAAAAGGATTGACCCCAGGACAGAGGCTTGAGGCACACCATACAACAACTTTTTGGCATCAGATAAAATTGACCCAATCTTAATGCACTGAACATGGTCTGAGAGATAAGACTTAAACCAATCGAGGACAACCCCGCTCACACCAAACCAGGAGCTAAGAGAATTAAGTAGCGTATCATGATCAATAGTATCAAACGCTGCTGATTGATCCAAGAGAACGACAGCAGTAGCCTCACCTTTAGCAAAAGCCAAATGAACATCATTCTTAATTGAGAGTAATGCAGATTCAGTTGAGTGACCCAGTTTATAGGCAGATTGCCTGACATTCTCTAGTCCATTCAAACTGACATGGTCACTCAATTGAGAAGCAACAACACGTTCAACAAGTTTGGATATGAAGCCCAACCCAGAAACAGGTCTGTAGTTTTTTAAGTCATTGGGTGGTAGTGATGACTTTTTAATCAATGGGGTTACAATAGCCTTCTTGAACTCATCCGGTACAACACCTTCTGACAATGAGCAGTTAACAAGCCTGGTGATAGAGGGCAGTAAAATATCAATACATTCTTTAACAAGAAATGTAGGCCATGGATCTAACAAACAAGATTTAGTGGGTGACTTCATGATAATTTTTCTAATTTCCTCTTGAGAAACTTGTTTAAAGCAGCTGAAATTGGGTACATCAGGTGGAGGAGGCAGAGTGAGAGAGTCACTAGAGGAAAATGAGTTTCTGATTTTAGCTAATTTGTCACTGAAGAAAGTGACAAACCGGTCAGCAAGACCTTTCTTAGATTCATGAGAAGGGAGTACTGCTTCAGGACTAGAGTGCAGTGCAGAACGCAAGACCTGCCATAGCTTCTTGGAGTCGTTAGCATTTTCTCTGACCAGGTTTCTGAAGTAATTTGCCTTATCTTTGTTGACCAGTGAATTGCACCGGGCAATCTGTCTTCGAAGTCTAGCTCGATTATAGGCAGATTTAACTTTACGCCAGATTCGTTCCAGCTGTCGCCTGATGGTTTTTGCCAGCCGGTAGGTGTCAGATAACCAACCAGTAGCTTGCTTAGTAAAAGTACGAGTAACCAATGGTGCATGCTTGTCGAGCAATTTGCTCAAATCATCGAAGTATTGTTCACACAAACCACTGACTGTATCACCAGGGCATTTTATGAATGCACTATTTCCCAAATCCTTACGGAAACTATCCATGTCAATTTTATGATACCTGTACATGTACTAAGAATATATTAATGTGTTCTCAGGTAAAATTAGCCAGATGAGCCTCACAGTTTGTGACCTAGAGGGCTCTAAGTGGCCAAAAGTCAAATTTCTGACCTTAAGGTGGCCATAGTTCTTTATTATTGGGAGTTTAAGGTCACCTTAAAATAGGGATCTTCCTTTGGGCACTCTTAACATGTGTACCAAGTTTGAAAAAAAAATACTGATCCGTTTTTGAGTTATCGTGTACACAAGGAAATTTCTATGGCGGTAGCGGCGGCACGACGGACCTGAATCCAATATATCCCCTACTTTCATCTGGGGATATAATAATCCCTCATGTTTCTATGTTAAGTGACTGCAACCAAAAGCAGTATACAAAATAACCAGGAGTGGTATGTCAGTATGCAGGGCTAGTTCCAGCAGTGGATGAGTAAACCCAAAATTTAAAGACGTCGCATCTTCCTATCTTTATTACACTGGTGTTGAAACTAGGAAATCTATCCATCTGCTATGCAGGAATGATAAAATCCTTTCTAAGACAGCAAGGGGTATTGCCAGCTTTGGTAGTATCGGGAAACAGTTAATTTCCCAGAAGAAAACAAGGCCAAAAGGGGTTTCTGTCAACTAGCGCAAGCCACAAAGCCATCAGAAACACAACTAGTGCACCGAAGCAGTCACCCATTAAAGTACTAATGTAGCCCATTGCCCCTTAACTTCAGTGAACACACAGATACTCATCATGCTGTGCCACAATTCATGACAGTCTGGAGACAAAAAACAAGAGGAGAGTGCCCGTGAACGGGCACTGTGTCAGCTGACTGAGTGTTTTTGATTTGTGAAGGTGATTAGAGGACAGAATAATTATCAGGAAAAGGGCTGTACAGAAATACAGTAAATGGTAACTGAACAGCAAGTTCGAAAGAAATTCCGAAGCTGACAGAAGAAAAGGATAAAAAAGTTGTGCCCTGTAAATGGTATTATGAAGGAAAATAACAAGGTAATTGTTTAAGTGTAAAAAATAGGTTAAAACATATTTAAAGAAATACTACAAATGCAATATCCTCGTTCGACCTTGAAGAAGGGGTCCAAGGTCAAATCTAACCACACAAATACATTCCCAGCCCATGATTTCCTATGGTTTACCATTCCAAACCTCTAGGACCAATTATAAATGAGTTATAAGCACTTTTAAGCTTGGCTGTCCTCATTTGACCTTGAAGGAGGGGTCCAAAGGTCAAATCTGACCATACCAAAAGATTCCGAGCTAATGATTTCCTATGGGATGGTTTACCATCCCAAATCTCTGTCACCAATAATAAGTGAGTTGTAGGCACTTTCAATTTTCGCTATCCTCATTTGACCTTGAAGGAGGGTTCCAAGGTCAAATCGGACCATATCAACAGATTCACAGCCCATGATTTCCTGTCTGTTTACCATCCCAAACCTCTGGGACCAATAATAAGCAAGTTATAAGCACTTTTACGTTTGGCTATCCTTGTTTGACCTTGAAGGAGGGGTCATTGAAGGTCAAATCTGACCACACCAAAAGATTCCCACCCCATGATTTCCTACAGGTTGGTTATCATCCCAAACCTCTAGGATCAATAATAAGGGAGATATAAGCACTTTTCATGACTGACAAAAAACACCTGTGGCGGCCATCTTGTTTCTGAAATTAGCTATTACTCAGCTATGCCATGAGCTGCTGGTGTGCAATTTCACTATGTTACAGCTAAGCCAAAAGTAGGTGAACAATATATTTAAACAAAAGACTCTAAACACAATACTTTTCCAGTTACAACTGATTCACTCAACAGTACGAACCTGAAGGTAGCTATTACTCAGCTATGCAATGAGCTACAGGTCTGCAATTTTATTATGTTATAGCTGACCCAAAAGTTGGTGAACAACATATTTAAACAAAATACTCTAAATGCAATAGTTTTCAAGTTACAACTGATTTACTCAACAGTGGGAACCTGAAAGTAGCCATTATTCAGCTATGGCATGACATACAGGTCTGCAATTTCACTATGTTATAGCTTACCTTAAAGTAGGTGAACAACGTATTTAAAGAAAATACTCTAAATGCAACAGCTTTGAATTTATAAATGATTTACTCAACAGTGCAAGTAACTATTGTTCAGCTATGCCATGAAGTACAGGTCTACAAATTCACTATGTTATAGCTGACCCCAAAGTAGCTGAATAACACATTTATAGAAATTACTTTAAATGCAATAGTTTTCAAGTTACAACCAATTTACTAAACGGTGAGAACCTGAGAAAAGCTATTACACAGCTACGCCATGAGGTACAAGCTTCAATTTTACAATGTTACAGCTAATTCAAAAGTAGATGAATAACATATTTAAACAAATTCTCTAAATGCAATAGTTTTCAAGTGACAATTGATTTACTCAACAGAAAAACCTCAAAGTAGCTATTGCTCAGCTATATAATGAGCTAATTGTGGGCAACTTTATTATGTTATAGCTGACCCAAAAGTAGGTGAACAAAATATTTATACAAAATACTCTAAATGCAATAGTTTTCAAGTTATAACTGATTTACTCAACAGTGACAACCCGAAAGTAGCTATTACTCAGCTATGCCATAACATACAGGTCTGCAATTTCACTATGTTATAGCTGACCAAAAATTATGTGAATAACATATTTAAACAAAATACTCCAAGTGCAATAGTTTTCAAGTTACAACTGATTTACTCAACAGTGATAACCTTAAAGTAGCTATTACTCAGTTATGCAATGAGCTACAGGTCTGAAATTTTACTATGTTATAGCTAACCTAAAAGTAGGTGAACAACACATTAAAGCAAAATACTGTAAATGCAATAGTTTTCAAGTTACAACTGATTTACTCGATAGTGAGAACCTGAAAATAGCTATTGCTCAGCTATGCCATGAGCTATAGGTCTGTAATTTCACTATGTTATAGCTGACCCAAAAGTAGGTGAACAACATATTTTAACAAAATACTCCAAATGCAATATTTTTCAAGTTACAACGGATTTACTCAACAGTGAGACCCTCAAAGCAGCTATTGTTCATCTATGCCATGAGCTACAGGTCTGCGATTTCATTATCTTATAGCTGACACAAAAGGAGGTGAACAACATATTTTAACAAAATACTGTAAATACAATAGTTTTCGAGTTACAACTGATTTACTCAACAGTGAGTGCCTGAAAATAGCTATTGCTTAGCTATGCAATGAGCTACACATCTGTAATTTCACTATGTTACAGCTGACCCAAAAGTAGGTGAACAACATAATGAACATATTCAAACAAAATACTGTAAATGGAATAGTTTTCAAGTTATAACTGATTTACTCAACAGTAAGAACCTGAAAATAGCTACAGGTCTGCAATTTCACTATAGTAAAGCTGACCAAAAATTTGGTGAATAACATATTTAAACAAATACTCTAAATGCAATAGTTTTCAAGTTACAAGTGATTTACTCAACAGTGATAACCTCAAAGTAGCTATTACTCAGCTGTGCACTGAGCTACAGGTCTGAAATTTTACTATGTTGTAGCTGACCCAAAAGTAGCTGAATAACATATTTATACAAAATTCTGTATGTGCAATAGTTTTCAAGTTATAGGTGATTTTAGTCATTACAGGAGGTACTGAAAAATCAGAAAGTAGCTATTACTCACTTAGCTATTGGAATAGACACTCAAGTTACTCACCATGTTGCAGCTATGAAAAAGTAGCTGAATAACATATTTTAACAAAATGCTCTAAATGCAATACTTTTTAAGTTATAAGTGATTTAGTGCATGATTTCAGGAATTTTATTGCATTAAAAATTATTTTAAAAATTAATAAAAAAAAATTAAGATAGATCCAGGTCTGATACTCACACAAGGTTATCTACTAGTGGCCTAGTACATATATGCAAGATATGAGAAACATCCCTGCAATAGTGAATGAGAAAATTGAGATTGTGATAAATTTTCACACTTTGGGTGGGGGTACCTGACTTGTAATGGCTCTGGGGAACAGCAAAACAAACAGATCTGCATGCCTTGAACAATTCATCCTCTATAGTTAAGGTATCTTTTAAAAAAAACAGCATGTCTCTGGGTATTGTAGTTTAGGAGGAGAAGTTGTTCACACGGACGCGTACACCAACACCGCAGAGTGACAACATAAAACCAGTCATACAGGGAGTGATGTGGCTGTAGAAGTGGTAAAGTGCTACAAATTATGACATGATCCAGTGACATAATTACTACCTTAACAACCACACTTGTCAACAATGACAATTTCAAACATTGGTTATGGTACGTCTTCCTAGGTGATCCAAACATCCGAGATACTCCAACTCAGTTTAAACACAGTCACACATCTGTAAAGACATGTTATGTGTTTTAACTTTTACTTAAGCCATGTTTATGATAGTTCATTATCCAGCTGAGAATGGAAAAATGGGGAGGGGAGTTTCTCAGATCCTGAAGTCAGGTTTCATCTAGTTCAGGGTGAAGACAGTGGTCCATGACCAGTTTACACCCTAGACATGAGTTGGGTTAAAGGAAACTGAGAAGCTTAAGGTGCAAATGATTTCCTAGCTTGGTGATCACACTCCTTTAGAACCTGAAGGGATGTTCTTCTCATGGGCTGCCTAGGGCCTAAAAGAGATGCAGATATTGGAGAGGTGCAAATGATTTCCTAGCTTGGTGATCACACTCCTTTAGAACCTGAAGGGATGTTCTTCTCATGGGCTGCCTAGGGCCTAGAAGAGATGCAGATATTGGAGAGGTGCAAATGATTTCCTAGCTTGGTGATCACACTCCTTTAGAACCTGAAGGGATGTTCTCTCATGGGCTGCCTAGGGCCTAGAAGAGATGCAGATATTGGAGAGGTGCAAATGATTTCCTAGCTTGGTGATCAAACTCCTTTAGAACCTGAAGGGATGTTCTTCTCATGGGCTGCCTAGGGCCTAGAAGAGATGCAGATATTGGAGAGGTGCAAATGATTTCCTAGCTTGGTGATCAAACTCCTTTAGAACCTGAAGGGATGTTCTCTCATGGGCTGCCTAGGGCCTAGAAGAGATGCAGATATTGGAGAATTCCCCGTTAAGTTCCTGGATCTTCTATTCAAAACAGGGGTCCACCATCTTATACCACTTCCCCATGGCTTGACGTGGTTTATAAATTCCTTCCTGGAGGTTGGTATATATTTCTTTCTTTTTTGTCTGGAAGTTTGGGTCTGACCTGAGTTTCCATAGGTCACTTTGGTCTTGGATCCGAGATAACACTTTGGTTTCCTGATATTGGACTCAGATCTGGTGGAGACTTGTAAATGGTGGCAGATGGAACTGAAAGTCTGGTCTTGAATCTGTGATAACACTTTGGTTTCCTAAAATTGGACCCAGATCTAGGATAGGCTTGGAAATGGTGGCAGACAGAGCCAAAAGCCATGAATCTGAGATAATACTTCTCTTTATGAAAGTCGGAGATCTCAGTTCAAGATTGAAGCTTTTCCATTTTCTGGTCAATAAAACCAAGGAATAGGGGGCCTCATTTATAAAAGAGGTTGTCACCACTGTCTGGCAATACCTTGTGTTGCCAACTAATGTAGAAAACCTCAAGATAAAACAGTAGCTCGTACATAACTGAAATGAAGCAGTCATGGAAGTCATTTTCTTCTGGTGTTTTAAATGCACAGACACTGAAGTCTTTTTATGTTACTTTTTAAAGCTTTTTTTCTTCTGTGTCCAAGTTTTTTTTAATGTACAGATGTGAAGTCATTCCTTTATGGTGTTTTGGATCCATGGATGGAGATCTGCTACTCTTCTCCCATGTACTAGTGCTTTGAATACACAGACATAAACACCTTGTACTGCTGGCATCACTCATCAGCTTAGTTCAGTCATTATGAACTTGTTTTCTTTAGGTTTGGCCGAGTCGGGACTCATCTTGGGAGTAGAGCATTTAGTCCCTGATGGTAAGCTATTACAGGGCAATAAAATCACTTTTACCCATAGCTCCCACCAAAGTAGAACACTACCTAATCAGCAGTCTACATTTTTAATTAGGTTATCTCACAGTTTATCAACTTTCAACTTTTTTCTTAATTTGCCCTATGATTTTGTTTATTGTTTTATTTAGTCTCCAAACTTAATTCAAGCCTTAGTGACAGTTCACACCGAATTAGTGGAGTTCAATTTGGCTATCATATTAATTATGGAGATAACATGCTCAGTGGTTTTTGGTATTTTCTAGTGAACTATATACCAGTCAGATAGATTAAATTCTATAAATAGTTCTTTTCTGTTGTAAGTAAGTAAGTTGATAGCAAAAATACAAGTGTTTGAGACAGTACTTCAGCAGTGGTTAGAAAACTTGCACAAAAATGAACAAGCAGAATTTTTCACTACATTGGTATGTAAAAGTTGAACTGTAGCTGAAAATCTTATTAGAAAATTGGCCTTGCAAATTTTAAATTATTACTATACAATACACACCTTGCTGAAGTTCAAGTGATCCAACAGCTTTCTAAATCCCTCATTAAATTCCTTTAATGTCCAGTACACTGGATATTCAACCTACAAGAAACACAGAAAAATTAAATATGGGGAGCAAATTTACCTTTATAAATTACATATTTGCTTAGAAAAATAGTCATTCATTAAAGATAAATGTTATCTGAATCCCACGAATATCAGTTTGAAAGGGTTCTGCACTGATATGTCCCTCTTTCAAAAAGCTGTGTTATGAGGGCAACTGTGACCAATCTTTTTGTTCAAGGTGATATTTCAAATAAATAGAATCATCAAAGAGACTGGGCCTTCATGCCCATTAGGAAAGCCAATTAAACCAATTAAATTTACTAAATTAATCAAATTATTTACGTAATATCATTTACATGAACTCAATGGACAAATGTTATTATTTTCCCTCTACAGAATATTTTTTTGGACTTTTATTGAGTAGTATATCAAAACCTTTAGCTTGTACAATGTTGAAAATTAGAAGTACAGAGCTACTTTAAAATGGTCCCTAAGTGTGCATCACATCTGCCAAAGGTAAAAGGTCAAATCTAGAATAAAAGCATGATTTTCTCATTTAAGCTTTTTTGACATTCTCAATCTCTAGGAGCATTAATAAGCAAGATATAACGTGATTTTAGAGGCAGCTAAAGCTGATTATCATGTCTGAGATAGTGCCACCAGACTTTATTTTTGTGGCTGCAACATTTTCACAATGGGTACTGACAAGCAAGTTCTCAAAATGAAAATTTCCATCATTTGGCCTTGTGAAAAGCCAAAGCTTTTTTAATGAAATCAGCTTACTAGTTTCTGAGTTCTTCAAGAAAAGTGCTGGAGCTGAAAGATAAACAAGAGTGGAAAATTCTCCAAATTCCAAACTTAAATATTCAGTGACTAGAAAAAAAGGCAATAAATGTATGGTATACAGTCATGGCCCCACAAGCACATACAGCATAGGCTAGATTTACAATAAGTAGGTCATTAAAATAAGTGACACAAACTGCTAATGTTCGGTATCCCATGGCAGAGAGGGCCATGATTTGCCTGAAAAATATGTCAGCTTTTCCAGAAGCTGGAGGAAGAAATATAACAGGACTTCTGACACAGCGGGGTCCAGCATCATACAATGTCCAATACTTATTGCCACTTTCATCCACTACAACCTAAAACACAAAAGAAACAAGAAAACCTATTTTTGATAGCAAAAGTGAAGCATCCCACACTTGGGAACATAATAGTAAATAGTAATGTTATAAAAAATAGCATCAGAGATGCCCATACCCCACAGCCCGGGGAAATAGTTTTCAATACCATGAGATATAGAAGAAATGAAATAGTAGAAAGATCTGGATACTTTAACAGCAAACAGTCTCAGTTATGTAAAGGTCCAAATAATGTTTATGTAGAGAAAATAATGTTTAAGAGAGAGAAAATGTATGTAAAGATAAAGTATCAAAACAAGAAAATTCAATAGTAAGATGACACCATTGATCAGTAACATAAAATTATGAAGCTATAAAATTTCTTAATTGAAGAATAGCTCTCAATGGAAAAAGCACAATTAAGTAAAAGTAAATATTATAATCAGTTAAAGTAATCTATATATCTTTGCCATAAGAGAAATATGTCTCAAATATGACAGGTAAACACACTTTGGCAGAGCAAAGGTTAAAGGTCACACTATGATTTAGCATACCTACACCTCCTAAGCAATGTGCCTATAGTATATCAACCTTGTACTGCTTAAAACACAATGACATTGCACACCTACATCCCCAGACCAATGTTCCTACCACATATCAACTTAGTACACCTTATATTTTCCACGATATAGCCCAGAAAAGAATTTTAAAGTCAAGTTTAATACCGCAAGGTCAAAGGCAAAACCAAGATCCCACCATGATGTTGCATACCTACACCCCCTAACCAATGTCCCTACCTACACCTTACAGTTTCCGAGATATAGCCCAGACAAGATTTTATAGGTCAAGGTCACTACGGCAAGGTCAAAGGTCAAATCAAGGTCACACCATGACGTTGCATACCTACACCCCCTAACCAATGTCCCTATCAAGTACCAACTTCCTACACCTTATGGTTTCCGAGATATAGCCTGGACAAGATTTTCAAACTCAAGGTCACTATGGCAAGGTCAAAGATAAAATCAAGGTCAGACCATGACATTGCACACCTACACATCCTAACTAATGTCCCTACCAAGTATCAACTTCCTACACCTTACGGTTTCTGAGATACAGCCCGGACAAACTTTTTCCCGCCGCCCACCTACCCGCCCATCCGGACACCATGGGTGAAAACAATACCCCAACAGCTCTTAAGGGCTGTGGGGTAACTAGTATACCCCTAATGAACATCCCTGCCAAGTTTGAACTTCTTCAACCTTATGGTTGTAGAGATCTGACCAGGTTAAGATTTTCAGGTCCAAAGTCAGACATTTTCTGTGTCCAAGATTCTCTAAAGAACATCCCTTCCATGTCTGAACTTCTTCCACTTTACATTTGTGCAGATCTAGCTGAAACAAGGTTGGCAACAGATGCCACTCACCCAACTCAAAAACATGGGTGAAAACAGAAACCGCTCAGTCTTTATAAGTTGTGGTGTAACAAAAAATTATTTCTAGAATTATCATCTATGGATTTCTTCAAATAAAAAGTAACATAAATTTTTATAAACTTCCTTTACCATGGTATAAAACTGATATTTGTATCTTAAACAAGCACTCAGTGCCCGTGAACGGGCTCTGTGTCAGCTGACTGTGTGTTTTGAGTTTCTGAGTAGAAGTGAATGAAGAAAAGGACACAAAGGTTGTGCCCTGCACATGGTATTCAGAAGTAAAGTACAAAGTTAACTCTTAAGATGTAAAAAGTAGGTGAAAAACATATTTAAGAAAATACTGAAAATGCAATAGATTTTAAGTTAAAGCAGATTTCATCAACAGTAAGAATCTTAAAGTACTTTTGCTCAGCTATGCAATGAGCTACAGGTCTGCGATTTTACTATGTTATAGCTGACCCAAAAGTAGGGGAATAACTTACTTAAATTTCTGTAAATACAATAGTTTTCAAGTTATAACTAATTTACTCAGCAGTGATAACCTCAAAATTATATTATCTGCAAATTTATATTATAGCTGATCCAAAAGTAGGTGAATAACATATTTAAAGAAAATACTCTAAATGTAATAGTTTTCAAGTTCTAACTGATTTACTCAACAGTGATAACCTCAAAGTAACTATTACTTGGCTATGCAATAAGCTACAGGTCTGAAATTTTACTATGTTATAGTTGACCAAAAAGTAGCTGAATATCATATTATACAAAATTCTCTAAATGCAATACTTTTCAAGTTCTGTAGTATTTACTGTCATAAAATCCATCCAGGTATGAGGCAGAAAAAAGCATAAAAATTTCAGTCTCTGCAATGGCTTTCATCAATGGATACAAAAATCCTTATACCCAATGGAATTTAAAAAATCTCTAGGAGACATACATGAATAAATAATAGTTTTTGAGATAAACTAAATTTTCCATTTCCGCAAACTTGAAAATTAGAATTTTTCAGAAAGAGTCTAGTAGTCTACACAACCAGGAACTTGTAAAACAAGCAATTTTCTCCTTGATGGATATACATCTCTGTCTCTGAAAAGTGGCCATGACACTGCACATGACAAAGTAGGTGCACCAAATATTCAGAAAAATGCTCTAAATTCAACAGTTTTAAAGTTTTAAGTGATTTATACAATGGTGAACTATCAAAGTACATATTTTTCAGTTAGCGAAATAGATGCAGCTCTGAAAATTTGCCATGACACAGAACATCAAAATGTAGGCAAACAACAAATTTCATGACAACTCTGTAAATTCAATAGTTTTGTAGTTACAAGTGATTTACTAAAAGCTGATCTATCAAAGTAGCTAATTGTCAGGTAGCTATGGAGCTACAAATCTGAAAATAAGCCATGAGACACATCATCAAGAAGTAGATGAACGACTTATTTGGGTCAAACCAATTTTTCAGTATATTTTTTTAACATCTTCTGAAGTATATAAACCCTCATATTTGCACGAAAATGCTGTTGATTTTAATAAGATAAATAAGATAAAAAGAAAAATCAGAATAATATTTATAACATGACCCAGCACAGTAGATTTGGTATAAGTAGAACCCACATCAGTAGAATATTTCCTTAAGTAGAAGTAGCTTTTACATTCCAACAAATATCCATGAAAATAAATGGATAACTAGAAGTTAGACTTACAGAATGTGGCCACAACTAGAACCTAATATGATGCACAAAATGTTACTTTTCAATGGGAATAACAAGGTATAAGTAGAATCTATAATTTTTGTGTGTACAGAAGTATCAAAATCAATGAAAGAGGTGACAAAAAAGCACCACTGTGTCACTGTACCTGATTATCCATCATTTCCTCACTAAGTCAGAACTTCAAAGACATTGATTACCAAGTAGAGTGATCACACAAGTGTTGATTTTTTCAAGAGATTTAAATTGCATGATATCTTTAATACTTCATATATTCAGTGTTTTATGTATGGGTGGGTAAATATAAGTTGCATTAAGTAGAAGGAAATGGGTAAAATTCTGCAACTTCTGCTTGGACCAAATCCACTATACAGTAGTCTGTTCAATTTTATTAAAACAATAAAGAACCCCAGACATTACCTTTTTCTTCTGGACAGTTGATCTGAAACTCTGATATTCTTCAGTGCCAATTAAATCACCCATTTTCTACAATGGAAGAAACAAGCAAGCAATTAGTTGGGACTGAAGTCAAAACCTATCTATAGATGGCAGAGGGTGATTGTGAGTCTGAAAAATCCTTTCATTATTGCCCATGCAGATGAATTGGATATAAACTAGAAAAGGTTGAAAAGTCTTTCAGTCTGCACAGCCATCAGAGACATGAGTAATGCACTAGAATTTATGAAAGTCTGGTGACAAGAAGAAATTCCAACTCAGACATCACATAGCTGGTGTAGAACTCAGATGGTCACCCATCCCAGTACTAAGTACTACTGACGTAGCCCATTGCTGCTTAACTTCAGTGAAGAGACAGATACTCATCAAACTGCACCACAATTGATGAAAGTCTGGAGACAAGCTCGGACTTAAAAAGGTTTTTGCTAACAAAAATGAGCGGTCCTAATGGAGACATGGATTATTAAAGCCTGTAGTAGTAGCAGTATCAGACTGTAAGCAGAATGTTAGCTTTATTGTGTTTTGTACATGATGGAAAAGTGGCCCAGTTTTGCTGCAGGATGGCCACAATTTCACTTGTATTGGAACTTTAAGGTGACCAGAAAAACGAATGTCTTGATTTTCATCCTTAATAAGTGTGCAGAGTTTAACTGAGACGGTTGAAAAATAAGATAGCTGGAGGCTGAAAAGCCCCTTATTTTAACTGTATGGTGGCCATAATTTCGTTCATATTAAGACTTAAGGTAGATCATAAAATAAGAATATCCCTTTTGTCATCCTTTATAAGTGTGCATAGTTCAACAGACTTCAGTTGAACAATAAGATAGCCGGAGGCTGAAAACCGACTTATTTCACTGTAAGGTGGCCACAATTACATTCATACTTAGACTTTAGGGTGACCATAAAATAAGAATATCCCTTGTGCCACACTTTATAAATGTGCCAGGTTTTATTTTAAAAATTCAAATACTACTATGCTTAGGGCTAAAAACCCTACATTTGAAGTTTAAGATGACCATAACAGGGTTAGTATTTAAATGAGGGGGTAGCCAGAGTTTTCTTTTGATCTATTTCAATGATAGTGATAAGTTAGATTTTAAAAAATAGAACAAGCAATCAATGCCTGTGAATGGGCTCTGTGTCAGCTGACTGTGTGTTTTGAGTTTCAGAGTAGAAGTGACAGAAGAAAAGGACACAAAAGTTGTGCGATGCAAACGGTATTCAGATGTAAAGTAACAAGGTAACTGTTTAGGTGTAAAAAGTAGGTTAAAAACATATTTAAAGGAAATACTGCAAATGCAATACTTTTCGAGTCACAACTGATTTACTCAACAGTGAGAATCTCAAAGTAGTTTTTCCTCAGCTATGCAATCAGCTAAAGGGTTCCAATTTTAATATGATATACCGGTAGCTCATGTAAAAGTAAGTGAATAACATAAAGAAATACTGTAATAGTTTTCACGTTACAACTGATTTCCTCAACAGTGAGTACCTGAGAATAGCTATTACTCAGCTATGCCATATCTACATGTCTGCAATTTTACTATGTTACAGATTATTCAAAAGTAGATAAATATGATATTTAAACAAAATTCTCTAAATGCAATGGTCTTCAAGTTACAACTGATTTACTCAACAGAGAAAACCTCAAAGTGGCTATTCCTCGGTTATGCAATGAGCTACACGTCTGCAATTTCACTATGTTATAGCTGACCCAAAAGTAGGGGAATAACATTGAACACATTTATAGAAAATACTTTAAATGTAATAGTTTTCAAGTTACAACAGATTGCTTAACAGTGAGAACCTGAGAATAGCTATTACACAGCTATGCTATGAACTACACATCTGCAATTTTACTACGTTATAGCTAATTTAAAGTAGATGAATAAGATATTTAAACAAAATTCTCTAAATGCAATAGTTTAAATTAGTTTTCAAGTTACAACTGATTTACTCAACAGTGAAAACCTCAAAGTAGCTATTACTCAGTTACACAATGAGCTACAGGTCTACAATACTATGTTATGGCTCACCCAAAAGTAGGTGAATAAAATATTCAAACAAAATACTCTAATTGCAATAGATTTGAAGTTCCAACTGATTTACTCAACAGCGATACTCTGAAAGTAGCTATAGCTCAGCTAAGCAATGAGCTTCAGGTCTGCAATTACGCTTTGTTATAGCTGACCAAAAAGTAGCTGTATAACATTTAAACAAAATACTCTAAATGCAATAGTTTTGAAGTTACAACTGATTTACTCAACAGTGAGAACCTGAAAATAGCTATTGTTCATCTATGCAATGAGCTATACATCTGCAATTTTGCTATGTTATAACTGATTCAAAGTGTGTGAATAACATATTTAAAGAAATTACTGTAAATGTAATGGTTTTCAAGTTACAACTGATTTACTCAACACTCAACAGTGATAACCTCAAAGTAGCTATTACTCAGCTATGCAATAATGCTACAGATCTGCAATTTCACTATGTTATAGAGGACTGAAAAGTAGGTGAATAACATATTTAAAGATATTACTGTAAATGCAATAGTTTTCAAGTTATAAGCCATTTACTCAACAGTGAGAACCTCAAAATAGCTATTGCTCAGCTATGTATTGAACTACAAGTCTGCAATTTTACTATGTTATAGCTTACCCAAAAGTAGTTGAATAACATATTTAAACAGAATACTCTAAATGTAATAGTTTTCATGTTACAATTGATTTACTCAACAGTAAGAACCTGGAAGTAGCTATTGCACAGCTATGCCAGGAGCTATATGTCTGCAATTTTACTATGTTATAGCTAACCAAAAAGTAGATAAATAACAGAATTAAAAAAATCTCTAAATGCAATAGTTTTCAAGTTACAAGCAATTTACTCAACAGTTAGAACCTCAAAGTAGCTATTACTCAGCTATACAATGAGCTACAGGTCTGGAATTTCACCATGTTATAGCTGACCCCAAAATAGGTGAATAACATATGAAACAAGCATTCTGACGCATGCATTTATCTCCCGCCGTATAAATAAGATGTACTAAAGATAGTGGAATATAAATTTTCTTGTGAGATGGAGGCACATGTAGAAGTGACAAGTTTAATGTTTGATTGCAATACTTTTAAAGACAAAAGGCATTGATTCATTTTAGTAGCTATTACTCTGCCATCCAAAGAGCTACAGTTCTACAACTTTAATATGCAGTAGATCACCCAAAAGTAGGTGAATGACTTATTTAGAAGAAATTGCCTACCTGTAATACTTTTACAGATAAAAGACATTTACTCATTTTAGTAGCTATTACTCAGCTATCCAAAGAGCTACAGTTCTGCAACTTCACTATGTGGTAGATCACCGAAAAGTAGGTAAATGACTTATTTAGAAGGAATTGTCTACCTGTAATACTTTTAGAGATAAAAGACATGTACTCATTTTAGTAGCTATTACTCAGCTATCCAAAGAGCTACAGTTCTGCAACTTCACTATGTGGTAGATCACCCACAAGTAGGTGAATGACTTATTTAGAAGGAATTGCCTACCTGTAATACTTTTAGAGATAAAAGACATTTACTCATTTTAGTAGCTATTACTCAGCTATCCAAAGAGCTACAGTTCTGCAACTTCAGTATGTGATAGATCACCCAAAAGTATGTGAATGACTTATTAGAACTAGACCAATGACGCTTCTGTGGCCAGATGCAAAATGTATCCACCGGCAAAGGCAAAAGTAGCTATTACCCAGCCATAGCATGAGCTAGAAGTCTGAAATTTTTATTATGTTATAGCTGACCCAAAAGTAGGTGAATAATATATTTGCACAAAATTCTCTAAATCCAATAGTTTTCACGTTACAATTGATTTTACTCATGATGGAAGTTAGTAAAAAGTCCAAAAGTAGCTATTACTCACTTAGCTATTGAGATAGACACCCAAGTTACTCACCATGTTGTTGCTATTGAAAAAGTAGGTGAATATCATATTTTAACAAAATGCTCTAAATGCAATACTTTTCAAGTTATAAATGATGTAGTGTTGAGTAAGAACTTCAAAGTAGCTATTACTCAGCTATGCTATGAGCCACAGGTCTGGAACTTAACTATGTTATAGCTGCTTCAAAATAGGTGAATAACATATTGCAACTAAATAATGTAAATGCAAGAGTATTCAAGATATAAGTGATTTACCCAACAGTGATAACCTAAAAGTAGCTATTACTCAGCTATGCAATGAGCTACAGGTCTGAAATTTTACTATGTTATAGCTGACCCAAAAGTAGATGAATAACATATTTGCATAAAATTCTGTAAATACAACAGTTTTCAAGTTACAAGTGATTTTACTCATGATGGAAGTTAGTGAAAAATCCAAAAGTAGCTATTACTCACTTAGCTATTGAGATAGACACCCAAGTTACTCACCATGCTGTAGCTATGGAAAAAGTAGCTGAATAACATATTTTAACAAAGTGCTCTAAATGCAATACTTTTCAAGTTATAATTGATTTAGGGCATGATTTCATTACTTTTAATGAATAAAAAATTATTTTAAAAAGTCATAAAAAAACTTTAGCATGTGAAAGCTCTCCAAAATGTAGGTGAATGAGTTATTTGAGAAATACTGGCTATCTGCAATACTTTTAGACATAATTAGCATGTACTCATTTTGAGTAGTTGAGTAATTAACTATGGGTCTGAAACTTCAAGCGAAAGCTCTCCCAAAGGAAGGTGAATGAGTTAGTTGAGAAAAATTGGCTATCTGCAGTACTTTTAGAGATAATTCGCATTAACTCATTTTGAGTAGGTGAGTAATTAGCTATGGGTCTGAAACTTCACCATGTGAAAGCTCTTCCAAAAGTTGGTGAATGAGTTATTTGAGAAAAATTGGCTATCTGCAGTACCTTTAGAGATAATTCATATTTACTCATTTTGAGTAGGTGAGTAATTAGCTGTGGGTCTAAAACTTCACCAAGTGAAAGCTCTTCCAAAGTAGGTGAATGAGTTATTTGAGAAAAATTGGCTATCTGCAATACTTTTACAGATAATTAGCATTAACTCATTTTGATTAGGTGAGTACTTAGCTACAGGTCTGAAACTTCACCAAGTGAAAGCTCTCCCAAAAGTAGGTGAATGAGTTAGTTGAGAAAAATTGGCTATGTGCAGTACTTTTAGAGATAATTCGCATTAACTCATTTTGAGTAGGTGAGTAATTAGCTATGGGTCTGAAACTTCACCAAGTGAAAGCTCTTCCAAAAGTAGGTGAATGAGTTATTTGAGAAAAATTGGCTATCTGCAGTACTTTTTAGAGATAATTCGCATTTACTCATTTTGAGGTGAATAATTAGCTATGGGTGTGAAACTTCACCCTGTGAAAGCTCTTCCAAAAGTTGGTGGATGAGTTATTTGAGAAAAATTGGCTATCTGCAGTACTTTTAGAGATAATTCATATTTACTCCTTTTGAGTAGGTGAGTAATTAGCTATGGATCTAAAACTTCACCAAGTGATAGCTCTTCCCAAAGTAGGTGAATGAGTTATTTGAGAAAAATTGGCTATCTGCAGTACTTTTAGAGATAATTCAGATTTACTCCTTTTGAGAAGGTGAGTAATTAGCTATGGGTCTAAAACTTCACCAAGTGAAAGCTCTTCCTAAAGTAGGTGAATGAGTTATTTGAGAAAAATTGGCTATCTGCAATACTTTCAGAGATAATTAGCATTTACTCATTTTGATTAGGTGAGTAATTAGCTACAGGTCTGAAACTTCACCAAGTGAAAGCTCTCCTAAAAGTAGGTGAATGAGTTATTTGAGAAAAATTGGCTATCTGCAATACTTTTAGAGATAATTCACATTTACTCATTTTGAGTAGGTGAGTAATTAGCTATGGGTCTGAAATTCACCATGTGAAAGCTCTTCCAAAAGTTGGTGAATCAGTTAGTTGAGAAAAATTGGCTATCTGCAGTACTTTTAGAGATAATTCGTATTAACTCATTTTGAGCAGGTGAGTAATTAGCTATGGGTCTGAAACTTTACCAAGTGAAAGCTCTTCCCAAAGTAGGTGAATGAGTTATTTGAGAAAAATTGGCTATCTGCAGTACTTTTAGATATAATTCACATTTACTCGTTTTGAGTAGGTGAGTAATTAGCTATGGGTCTGAAACTTCACCAAGTGAAAGCTCTCCCAAAAGTAGGTGAATGAGGTATTTGAGAAAAATTGGCTATCTGCAGTACTTTTAGAGATAATTCGCATTTACTCATTTTGAGTAGGTGAGTAATAAGCTATGGGTCTGAAACTTCACCAAGTGAAAGCTCTTCCAAAAGTAGGTGAATGAGTTATCTGAGAAAAATTGGCTATCTGCAGTACTTTTAGAGATAATTCATATTTACTCCTTTTGAGAAGGTGAGTAATTAGCTATGGGTCTAAAACTTCACCAAGTGAAAGCTCTTCCTAAAGTAGGTGAATGAGTTATTTGAGAAAAATTGGCTATCTGCAATACTTTCAGAGATAATTAGCATTTACTCATTTTGATTAGGTGAGTAATTAGCTACAGGTCTGAAACTTCACCAAGTGAAAGCTCTCCTAAAAGTAGGTGAATGAGTTATTTGAGAAAAATTGGCTATCTGCAATACTTTTAGAGATAATTCACATTTACTCATTTTGAGTAGGTGAGTAATTAGCTATGGGTCTGAAACTTCACCAAGTGAAAGCTCTTCCAAAAGTAGGTGAATGAGTTATCTGAGAAAAATTGGCTATGTGCAGTACTTTTAGAGATAATTCGCATTAACTCATTTTGAGTAGGTGAGTAATTAGCTATGGGTCTGAAACTTCACCAAGTGAAAGCTCTTCCAAAAGTAGGTGAATGAGTTATTTGAGAAAAATTGGCTATCTGCAGTATTTTTTAGATATAATTCACATTTACTCATTTTGAGTAGGTGAGTAATTAGCTATGGGTCTGAAACTTCACCAAGTGAAAGCTCTTCCAAAAGTAGGTGAATGAGTTATCTGAGAAAAATTGGCTATCTGCAATACTTTTAGAGATAATTAGCATTTACTCATTTTGAGTAGGTGAATAATTAGCTATGGGTCTGAAACTTTACCAAGTGAAAGCTCTCCCAAAAGTAGGTGAATGAGGTATTTGAGAAAAATTGGCTCTCTGCAATACTTTTAGAGATAATTAGTAGTGATCTCAACGGGTACCCGGATATCCGGGTACCCGAACCCTGAATACTTACCCGAATCCAACATCTCATACCCGAGAACCCGAATCTAAGTTTATTTCTGTCAATATCACCCACGTTGGCTGACCAAGTACAGACGCATCTGGACTTCATTAATTCACTTAAAAATGAAACTATTCAATTAAAATGCACAATAATATTGTTTTCTCACCCTTGTACAGCCTTTATATTATTTTATTTGTCTTTTATTTTGGTTGTTTATACATTGTCAAATAACCGGAGCCCTTTGAAAATCGTCAGTATATTAACACAGGTACTTAATTCCGAGTCCATAAAACGCTGTATATTGGCTATATAGTGACATGCACTCCTTAAATAAATAAGAGTATAATATTTTCACACAGTAGTTAATAATTTTATGTTAATAAAATTCACTTAACAACCTGAAATAAAAATGAAGTTTCAATTCCGAAACTACATTCGAGCAGCAGTTAATGCTTTTGTGATAGGTCATGTGACTCCGTTTTTATATAAACAACCGTGTCTTGAATGTACAGAAGTCTTTTTTATTTTACATTTCTTCCGTGTAATACTGTTTTGAATGCAAAAACGTGGCCAACAAGAAATAAAGCAAATGGTTGGATCCCATTATTTCTGTAGGTTTTAAGTCTGTAAATATAGAGATATTTGTAACTTCAGCTATTATCGCCCATCGGCACGGATACCCGGGTACCCGCCCGCTGAAACCACTGCATACCCGGTCCTACTAAAAAGGGTTTATTGAGAACACTAATAATTAGCATTTACTCACTTTAAGTAGGTGAGTAATTAGCTATGGGTCTGAAACTTTACCATGTGAAATTGAAAATTTCATGTTTCAACAGAAACCCTTCTACTACATTGTGGGTCCAAAACTTGCTCGAAATCGCTCTGACAGTTTCAGAGATATTTGCCATTTTTCATTTTCCGCAAAAATTCAAGATGGCCACCAAAAGCTGTAAACTTTGAAATTTGAAACTTTACTATGTGATAGCTTACCAAAAAGTAGATGGACAACATATTTGAAAAGATTTCCCTAACTTTAATACTTTTGAAGATATTCGACATTTACTTCTTCTGTTATTTAGCTACAAATGAGAAAATAGTTATTACTCACTTAAGGCATGCAACAGAACCCCAAACTATGGACCATCTTATAGCTAAGGACAAAGTAGCTGAACAACATATTTTAGGAAAACACTCTAACTGCAATAATTTTGGATTTACAATGGCTTTACTGAAGCTACAAACGAGAAAATAGCTATTACTCACTTATGGCATGCACCAGAACCCCAAACTATGGACCATCTTATAGCTAAGGACAAAGTAGCTGAACAACATATTTTAGGAAAACACTGTAACTGCAATAATTTTGGAGTTACAATGGCTTTACTCAACAGTCAGAATTTCAAAGTAGCTATTACTCAGCTATCCAAGGTGCAACAGGTCTGAAACTTTACTATATGATAGCTTACCAAAAAGTAGATGGATAACATATAGAAAAGATTTCTGTAACTCTAATACTTTTAAAGATATTTGACATTTACTCCTCCTGTTATTTAGCTACAAATGAGAAAATAGCTATTACTCACTTATGGCATGCAATAGAACCCTAAACTATGTACCATCTTACAGCTAAGGACAAAGTAGCTGAACAACATATTTTAGGAAAACACTCTAACTGCAATAGTTTTGGAGTTACAATGGCTTTACTCAACAGTCAGAATTTCAAAGTAGCTATTACTCAGCTATCCAAGGTGCAACAGGTCTGAAACTTTACCATGTGATAGCTTACCAAAAAGTAGATGGATAACATATTTGAAAAGATTTCCCTAACTTTAATACTTTTGAAGATATTTGACATTTACTCCTTTTGTTATTTAGCTACAAATGAGAAAATAGCTATTACTCACTTATGGCATGCAATAGAACCCTAAACTATATACCATCTTATAGCTAAGGACAAAGTAGCTGAACAACATATTTTAGGAAAACAGTCTAACTGCAATAATTTTGGAGTTACAATGGCTTTACTCAACAGTCAGAATTTCAAAGTAGCTATTACTCAGCTATCCAAGGTGCAACAGGTCTGAAACTTTACTATGTGATAGTTTACCAAAAAGTAGATGAATAACATATTTGAAAAGATTTCCCTAACTTTAATACTTTTGAAGATATTTGACATTTACTTCTTCTGTTATTTAGCTACAAATGAGAAAATAGCTATTAATCACAAATGGCATGCAATAGAACCCCAAACTATGTACCATCTTATAGCTAAGGAAAAAGTAGCTGAACAACATATTTTAGGGAAACACTCTAACTGCAATGGTTTTGGAGTTACAATGGCTTTACTCAAGAATCAGAATTTCAAAGTAGCTATTGCTCAGCTATCCAAGGTGCAACAGGTCTGAAACTTTACTATGTGATAGCTTACCAAAAAGTAGATGAACAACATATTTGAAAAGATTTCTGTAACTCTAATACTTTGGAAGATATTTGACATTTACTCCTTTTGTTATTTAGCTACAAATGAGAAAATAGCTATTACTCACTTATGGCATGCAATGGGACCCCAAACTATGTACCATCTTATAGCTAAGGACAAAGTAGCTGAACAACATATTTGAAGAAAAAGTTGTTTCTGCAATAGTTTTTGAGTTATGAGCCCTTTACTCCAAGTAGCTAAGATAGCTATTACTCACTTATCGTTAGGCCTAAGTCCATAAAACCCAAAAAATTTTCGAGGGCGTGAAAATTCATTGGGACAATTAATTTACAAAAAATCTGTAGCTGTAGTAGTTTTGGAGGAATCTGCGTGACTAACTAACGCACGCACACACGCACGCACGCACACACAGGCATCATTTCATAATCTCCCTCCCGGGCTAAAGCCGGAGATAACAATATACATGTACTCTAAATGCAATAGTTTTAGAGTTATAAGTGATTTACTCAACAGTGATAACCTAAAAGTGGCTATTACTCAGCTATGCCATGAGTTACAAGTCTGCAACTTTACTATGTTATAGCAGACCCAAAAGTAGCTGAATAACATATTTATACAAAATTCTGTATATGCAATAGTTTTTAAGTTATAAGTGATTTTACTCCTTATGGAAGTTACTGAAAAGTCAGAAAGTAGCTATTACTCAGTTAGGTATGGGGATAGATGCCCAAGTTACTCACCATGTTATAGCTATGAAAAAAATAGCTGAATAAACACATTTTAGCAAAATGCTCTAAATGCAATACTTTTCAAGCTATAAGTGATTTAGTGCATGATTTTATGAATTTTAATGCATTAAAAATTATTTTAAAAATTCAAAAAAAAATAATAAAGAAAGATCCAGGTCTTATACTGACACAAAGGAATCTACCTGAGGCCTAGTACATATATGCAAAATAAGAGAGAAATCCCTTCAATAGTCAATGAGAAAATTGTGATAAAGAGTTGAAATTTTTACATTTTGGGTGGGGGTACCTTGCTTCGAACGGCTCTGGGGAACAGACGAACAGACAGATCTGCATGAATTTTACGATTTATCATCCTCAATAGTTAAGGTATCTTTTAAAAATAACAGCATGTCTCTGGGCCTTGTACTTTTGGAGGAGATGTTCATGTGGATGCGTACGCAGGTGCCGCAGAGTGATGCCATAATGTCAGCTGACATAAAAAACAAAGGAGCCAGCCAGAGGTTTTTTCCAATTTTATGACTTTAAGTAGAGTTTAAGGTCACCAAAAAGTCAGGATATTCTTTTGGTAAATCTTTATATATATATGCCAAGTTTTGTTGAAAAAAAGTGAAAACAAAGCGAACTAGAGAGTTTTGACATTAAGGTGACCTTAAGGTTGCAGATACAGGGCTGAAACTTCAGCACGTGAAAGTTTATCAAAAAGTAGCTGAATAACTTATTCTAACAGAACGCTGAAATCCTGACCGTTTTTGAGATACAGACAAAGTACCCTTTTTCCAAATTTTCAAAAATCATCAAAATGCCCCTCATTCTGGCATCTACAGTCCGATTGATCAGAAAATCCTTTCTGACATGCACATTTAGTTCTAGAATGTACCTGCAAAATTTTATAGTGCTGGTTCAAGTGGTTTTTTCCTCGATGACGAGGTGTTTTTGAAAAATGGTTAAGATGACTTTATATAAAGTTTAAGATCTGGAAAAAGTATTCCAAAAATTTTTCCCGCACCTATAGTATCAAAGAAAGAAAGAAAGGAAAAAAAATTCCAAAGGAAGTTCATCAAGGGAGATCATAATCCGGTGGCAGTAGTGATCAGTCAAACCTCCATGAAAGCAAATAAACACCCCTGACAGGCCGCTTAATTAAGTATAAACGTCAAAAAGATTTACCAAGTTGGGTTGCATGATATATCTAACTAGAAAAATATTTTTGCTTACAAAAACAATGCATCCCCAAAGGTTAGATCCAATATAGTATAACAGTAGAAAAAGGTTTTGAAAAGAAAAACCAGCAGCGCTGAGAGAAAAAAGTGAAAGTTAAGCAGACAGTGTGGACTTGTCAGGTGTAATTCACTTGCCAATAAAGACAAAGCCACATATTACAGAGCTCTTGTTAATGAAAAGGGTGATGACCCTAAAAAACTATGGCAATTTCTGCGTTCTGCCTTGCACCGTATCCCTGACAAGGTTCTTCCATCAAATAGTTCATAAAAAAAATTGGCTGAACAGTTTGCCGCTTTTTTCACCAATAAGATTGCTAAAATCCGAGAGTCTTTTTCCAGTTTTTCATCTTTTTCCTTGCCATCTCCAGTGAATCCGCCAGGACTTGTCAAATTTGATGATGCCTCACCTGACGATATTGCGAAGGTAATCAAAAATTCACCTACAAAATCCTGTCTCCTGGATCCTTGGCCCACTTTCCTAGTTAAGGATTGCCTTGATATACTGCTTCCTTCTATCACAAAACTTGTGAATTGTTCTTTGTTGGAAGGTGCTGTCCCAGATGGCTTCAAAAGTGCTGTTGTCACTCCACTGATAAAGAAATCTTCTTTATCAAAGGATGAACTAAAAAACTATCGCCCTGTGTCTGGGTTGAGCTTTATCTCAAAACTCGTGGAACGTGTAGTTGCCTCACAACTCAGTAGACATGTCTCTCTCCATGGGTTGGAAAACGAGTATCAATCTGCCTATAGACGTGGCCATTCAACTGAAACAGCTCTTTTGCCTATAAAGAATCAGATTCACCTATCTCTAGCCAGAGGTGAGGCCACAGCTGTGGTGCTGCTTGATCAATCTGCAGCATTTGACACCATTGATCATGACAAACTCCTTGATTGCTTAAGAAAATGGTTCGGTGTCGGGGGTAGATGCCTTGACTGGTTCAAATCATACCTTTCTGATCGTACCCAATGCATCAAGATTGGTTCTGTTCTGTCGTAGGCTAGAAAGCTTAAGTTTGGTGTACCACAAGGTTCAGTTCTTGGTCCTATTCTTTTTTCGTTGTATACCACACCTTTGAGCAAAGTAATCTCTAAACATCCAGATGTCAAATTTCACTTTTATGCAGATGACACACAGCTGTTTATTCACCTCAAACACAAAAATGCAAAAATTGCCTTCGATCGGCTAGGAAATGCCTCAAGATGTCAAACTATGGCTGTGTGCAAATAAACTAAAGCTGAATGCTGATAAGACCGACTTTATTATATTTGGTGCCAAGTCTCAACAAGAAAAGTTTAACCCATTCTTTCCAGTAAATATATTGGGTGAATCACTGATACCTTCAGATGCCGTTAAGAATTTGGGTGTCTGGTTTGACTCAGACTTTTCCTTCACCAAACATGTTAAAAATGTATGTAAACTATGTTTCATCCAGATGAGGGATCTTAGACAAATTCAACAGTACTTGACTCGTGATGCTGCTCTTACGGCTGCAAACGCACTTGTGGGCAGTAGGCTTGACTACTGTAACTCCTTGTTTAGGGGTCTATCTGTTGCTAACCTACGCAAGCTACAATGCATTCAAAACAGTCTGGCCACAATTGTTTGCAGAACCACATGTCTTTCTCACACCACTCCACTAAGAAAAGCCCTTCATTGGTTACCCATAAGGCACCGTTGCATCTTCAAGACTGCCTTGTTGGTATATAAATACCTACATACTAACTGTCCAAAATATTTCAGCCCATTTCTCAAAGTTAGACAATGTGCCTATAATACTCGGTTGAGTCAATCTGATGGTATAATTCTACATGTTCCTCAATACCAACCATCTATTTACAAATCCACAAAGCAGTTTGGTCTAAGCTTTGCATATGATGCTCCCAAAATATGGAATGAACTCCCTGATAATGTACGATCTGCCACTTCCATTGCTTCCTTCAGAAAAAAACTTAAGGCATACCTATTCTGCCAAGCTTATCCTCCTTAGTATTTTCCACCTCATATGGCGTTCTCTGTGATGTCGACCATAGCTATGGACAAGGACAATGATTTTTGTAACTATGCTTATGATGTTGCGCCTTAGAGTCTGTCACTTCGGCAGAGATTAAGCGCTATAAAAGTTGAATTGGAATTGGAGCTTTATTATGCATTAACATGAAAGAAAAATGTAAGTTTTATTTTGTTTTCTATGGTCATAAATTGTGAAAGGTTTATTTAATAAATGCTATAGTTTGTAAGAACAAAAATAAGGGGGTATAGGGGTATAGGGGCACCAACTATACCAATAAGAGGAATTATTTACACAAATTGGTTGATGCCAATTGAGCTAACAGTTGGTACATCCCAAATAAATTCCAATTCTTTAGCTCTGCACCTATTTTGGGTATTTGGGTTAATTTTAGTACCCAACCATTGTATCACACTAAAGCTCATATTCATGCGCGAGTGGTCTTCTGAGTGAAAATGTTTTGAAACTGGTGTCTCAAAGTTTGTTTTTTTTTGCTTTTTGACATTTGCAATATGGTCGTACATTTTTTGTCAGAATGCTCTACCTTTTCACCAACATATTGCATCCCACATTTAGTGCATTCAATAAGGTACACTATGTTGGTGATTTCACATGTTAGCCACAGTGGTTTTGGTAGGTTGACACATTTGTGGGTATTACCGGTACTCTTAAATAAATTAATTTTATGTAGATTGGGACAATATGTGCATTTCCCTAGTCCAGTGCAGATTTTTGGTTATCTGCTGTGATAATTGGTGGTTTATGTTGGTAGGATATTTTGTTACTAGTGAGCATGTCTCTGAGATTGGTTATCTTCTGAGTCCTTATTTCTTACACAGGCATACAGCATCACTTTAAGTTTGTAAGAACAGTTGTTTTACTTGTAAAACATGCCTACTAAAAAGAATACTTATGGTCATATTATATAAACCCCAGTTTGTTGAAAGTCCAGTAAAAGCAATAATAAAGGCGATATAAGCAAAAGAACCAAATCTACTTTTTTTATGACCACAGTTTGACCCATAACGGGGGTCGAGGGGAAAATATGACCAGATAACTAGAATCCTTTTGTATGGTTTCCTATAACGTGGCAATACATTCTAAATCTGTAAAAGCAATACTAAAGGAGATATAATGCCACAACACAAAATCTTCTATTTTATGACTCCAGTTTGACCCATAGCAGGGGGGTCAGGGGTAAATCTGACAGGCTATCTAGACTCTATGAATATGGTTTCCTATAACCCCTAAATACATTCTAAAGCTGTAACAGCAATAACAAAAGAGATATCAGGCAAAAACACAAAATCCACTATTTTATGGCCCAAGTTTGACCCTTAAGGTGGTCAGGGGGTAAATCTGACTGGCTATATATATTCTGAAGCTGTAAAAGCAATAACAAAGGAGAAATAAGGCAAAAAGATAAACTCTGCTATTTTAGGACCCAAGTTTGACCCATAAGGGGGAGGGTGTCACGGGGTAAATCTAAGCAGCTATATAGACTCTACACATTTGTTTTCTCAATACTTTTAATACAATCTAAAACTGTAAAAGCAAGAATACAGGCAAAATGTCAAAATCTGCTATTTTATGACCCCAGTTGAACCCCTACAGGTGGGTTGGGGTGAAATTTGACTTGCTTTCTAGACTCTCCACATATGGTTTTTTACTAACTCCCAATACATTTTATGGCTCTAAATGCAATACTTAAGACAATAATGGAGGGGGGGAGGTCACATGAATTTTAAGATTTCTAGTTGGTACCTGTGAGACAATCACTCATAAATCGGTCAATTTTCAACAGATCACTCCCAAAATCTAACCAGTTTGCATTTTTGATAGTATGAACATGTGTATGAAATTACAAGCCTCTGCAATTAGTAGATTTTGCTGAGCAGCGATGACGGGCTGGTGTACCCCCCCCCCCCCCCCAAAAAAAAAACAAAACTATTTTTTGATCAAGTTACCTGGATAAAGATCAAATTTTTGCATGTGGTATATAGGTATATAACTGCCAAATATGGTTAGAGAGATTCCAACGATAAGGGAGATATTCAAGAGAGACCATAATACATTGGCGTCAGCAGGGAAACTGAAGTGAAAATATAAGTGCCCTTTCACTGATATAACACCTCAACATGATTTATTTGTAATATTTGCAAAGGTATACATTATAGGCTATGAGTGAAAATGGTGTGCCTCAAATATTTGTACAGTTGAATCTACAAGGATTACAAAGAACTAGTTCAAAAATCAAGCATATCTTGGAATTTTTACTCAATTATTTGTGCATGGATTTTAATCCAATGAAAACAAACAAAAGTGCTATTTGATATGGAGTCCCTACTAGTATATGCGTATACTTGTTAGCTATACAACTGTTTCAGCGGGTTGGAATTTTTCCATTTTTTCTGGTTTCTTACGGTTTTTTTCCACCAGAAAGGAAAAAACAACTCTGATTTTGGCTGTTCCAATGTACAAAAAACTGCAGAAAGCACTATCATTTTAGTAGATTAAATAAAAGAACCACACAAAACAATTTTCAACCAAGTTCCAGCAAAATGAAAGGTGTCAAAAGGTTCTTCTCTTTATAATGTAAACAGTTTTCAGTTCTGGTGATGAAACAGCACCCAAAAATAAGGATGTGGCATGTCAAATGGCCACACCAAGTAGAATTTTGGGGTAGCAAGAGGAAGTTGGATGTTCCGTGAGGGATAGCCATGTGGACATCAGCATACTGAGGAGATTCTTTGATGGAGATGTCTGAACAGCAGTGATCCATGTGTATCGTCAGTGCCAATTAACTTCATGTAGGTGCTCCAGGAATGTCACTTCCTGACATAAAGGACTTCCAGTTATTGCGATTTAATGCTTTCCAGCTTGTGGCCGATGTGTTACATATCGGGACACCCTAGAACATAACCTTTCTGTTAAATATTTGTTAATGGCATATATACATACTTCAAACTTGTGGCAAAATATGTACAAATATGACGTTCAAAATTTGCAAATAAAACAAGAACATGAGAACTCGGTCCCTTGCCATTGCATACCATCAGTATTATCAGTATCAATTGGCGACAGAACAGAACTCGGTCTTATCTTTGTGGTCACCGTGTACTCAGTGCGGTACTGTAAACAATTATAAAGACAATGATACAAAATAGGTAGCAAAAGTCAAAACTTGTGTGTGATACATATACATTGATACATATAAACCAGTGTTCACTTACTGCATTTCTTAACAATTTATGAGAATTCCATTTGTTTTATCACTTTTGCTTGTCCTTTTTATGTTTAGGGGAGATGGCGAACTTGAGTAGGTGAGCAGTACACCTGTCTTGCTAACTCAGGATGGTTTTAACTCAGGACACCCGAACAAAAAAGGGATAAAAACTTCATAAAAATAATCGCACCACCAATGTATCAATAACACACATGTGTATTTGTCATAACCCCACCAAAATAATATATTTTTGAATAATTTTTATCATATCATTCCTGGGTTGATAGAGTGACACTTTTAAAATGCCAGGCAGTGCAGATATACAGTGACGTTGCTGAAATCAATTTTCCCTTAGGCACAATGTATATCCTTGTTAATTTGTGTAATGTTTTGTTTTATATGACATAGTATATGTAAATAAAACATCAATAAACACAAGATATAACTAGAAATAGGACGCATTGGCATGCGTAATAGCCTGCCAAAGGGAAGCATGAGTTTTAATTGCTCCAAAACTTGGACAAAATTGGCAAGAGTAGATTGCTGAGATACCCTGTGGGTGGAAAATTTTGACATGGTTAAGGAGATAGAAGGAAATTTGTGTTTTTTGCATTTTTAGCAAAAATTTGAAAATTCAAAATGGCCGCCATTTTTGAGGAGGGGAAAATTTTTTTGAAAATTGCCAAAAGTACATTTCTTAGATACCCTGTGGGTCGCAAATTTTGACGAAATCGCGCTATCTCGCACGGTTAAGGAGATAGAAGCAAATTTGTGTTTTTCCATTTTTGGAAAAAATTCGAAAATTCAAAATGGCTGCTATTTTTGGGGAGAGGAAAAATTTTTGACAATTGCACATAGTACATTTCTTAGATACCCTGTGGGTTGAAAATTTTGACGAAATCGCTCTATCTTGCACGGTTAAGGAGATAGAAGCAAATTTGTGTTTTTCCATTTTTGGCAAAAGCTCGAAATTTCAAAATGGCCGCCATTTTTGGGGAGAGGAAAATTTTTTGAAAATTGTCAGTAGTACATTTCTTAGATACCCTTTGGGTCGAAAATTTCAACGAAATCGCTCTATCTTGCACAGTTAAGGAGATAGAAGCAAATTTGTGTTTTTCCATTTTTGGAAAAAATTCGAAAATCCAAAATGGCTGCTATTTTTGGGGAGAGGAAAAATTTTTGACAATTGCACATAGTACATTTCTTAGATACCCTGTGGGTCGAAAATTTTGACGAAATCGCTCTATCTCGCACGGTTAAGGAGATAGAAGCAAATTTGTGTTTTTCCATTTTTGGCAAAAGTTCGAAATTTCAAAATGGCCGCCATTTTTGGGGAGAGGAAAATTTTTTGAAAATTGTCAGTACTACATTTCTTAGATACCCTTTGGGTCGAAAATTTCAACGAAATCGCTCTATCTTGCACGGTTAAGGAGATAGAAGCAAATTTGTGTTTTTCCATTTTTGGCAAAAATTCAAAATGTCCGCCATTTTTGGGAAGAGTAAAATTTTTTGAAAATTGCCAAGAGTACATTGATTAGATACCCTGTGGGTCGAAAATTTGACGAAATCGCTCTATCTCGCACGGTTTAGGAGATAGACATATTTATGTTTTTTGCTACGTAGCTATTACTCAGGAGGTTAAAGCTATTACCACCAACAACAATACCAAGCAAGCAATTGACACTATAAACCTTCACACCAAATTTTAAAAAGATGAGTTAAATATGTTTCCTTTAAAAGAGTGAAAACAGAAATGTAATTCAGAGTAGGCTCAAAGTAGCAAAGCAGCTATTACTCAGATAGCTACAAAGCTATCATCGACGAAAAGCTATCCTGGCCAAACTATTGACCCAATTATCCTTCACATAAATTTTTGTGAAGATAGAAAACATTGTTTTATTAAAATGTCCAGAAAAAGTCAACTCAAAATAGCATAATAGCTATATAGCACAGTAGCTATTACTCATATATATAAAGGTATTATCACCAAAAACAATCCCAAACAAGCTACTGATCCAATAATCCTCAATCCCAAATTCTGTGAACATAGGTGAAATCTTTTTCCTTCAAAATGCTTAAAATAAAAAAGCTACTCAAAGTAGCTAAGTAGCTATTACTCAGTCAGTTATATAGCTATTATCACTAAAAGCAATCCCAAGCAAGCTATTGACCTAACCATTGCTCATACCAAATTTGGCAAAGATATGTCCAATATTTTTCCTTAAAATGCCCGGAAACAAAATACACAAAAGTAAGCAAGTAGCTATTACTCAGTTAGCTATAGAGCTATCTTCACCAAAAGCAATCCCATGCAAGCTATTAAGCCAATAAACACCCATACCAAATTTGGTAAACATAGGATAAATACTTTTCCTTGAAATGACCAGACACCAAGCGTGACGGACGTCGGACACCAAAAAAGCAAACATAATATAGCACAGTAGTATAATAAAAATCACTTTAACCTTTAAGGAAATATGTCTTTTGAAAGTGTTGTGAGTTAAAAATAGAATGAAAATCCCACGAATACATATTTGTTGTTGTTTAGTTGACAAGGAGGCATTTTTATACAGGATAATTTTCAGTGACTGCTAGCCAGCCACTGCTCTTTTCATATAATAAGGATAAGCAGATATATGCAAATTTTACAGTTTCAAATGCCTCGTTTTCGCAAACGGCCTTGAAAGGTCAAGTGGGTAAAAACAAACACGTCTGTGACAGACGAACCAGGAAGTAGCGAAAATCAATTTATATGGATACTACATATTAATGCATATATATTGTCAAAATTATTATTGAAAATAGAGGAATAAATTATATAAATTAGTTCTGTTTACACTATGGAGCTTATATAAATTATCTGCAGCAGTTTTCAGCCAATATCTCCTATTTTTGCCCATTGCCACTTGTCAAATCAGCATTCTAAACAAGTGTCGATTTTCTTTGATATTTCTGAAATCTACAAATGTATTACATACATCAATAAAAAGGTATTTTTTAATAGCTTCTTCTTTTTGCACCAAAATCAGTGAAGAAATTGGGGAGAAATCGCATTTTATTATTTTTTTATTTTTCTATTATAATCTAAATTGAAGTTTTATATTCATGAATACCTGGAATAGAACTCAGACAGTCACCCATCCAAGTACTAACCAAGCCCCAGTGCTGCTTAACTTCAGTGATGAGATTGGTACTCATCATGCTGGGCCACATTGGCAGATTTCCAGATTTTAGTCAGACTTTTTACAGCACTTAACCTCTACTTAAAAGAAGAGGGGTATGTTAACTGTGTAAGATTCCTAGGGCAAAGATTTTGAGCTTTTGCTCATGATTTTAACTGTACTCTTTAATTAATTATAATGGTACCACTAACATTTTTTAAAAATTTTCAAAGGATTTTTTAACATTGTACTCAAAAGCAGTACTGGAGGCATTTTATGGGCAGAAAAAACTAGTACATACAGTTGGCCAAGGTTCTGTACTGTTAACTCCCAACCAACAGCAAACAACTACCAGCTTCCCCACTTCAGGTGGGGCTGGGATTCGAACTCCGATCTCAGAGGTGGGAGGTGAGAGTATTACCTTTCTGCCACCATGCCCCCCGCCCGATTCGCCACTTTGGGCCAACATATTGGGCAAAATGTAGCTGCCTTTCTAACCACTATTCAAGCTGTATATCTCTAGATTTGACCTATGTTGTGCCAACAAGGGACCAATGTTGCATTGTTCTCTAGGTATTTTTACTGCATCTTCAAAATGTGAAACCATGGGAAAGGTTATTATGTGCAGAGTTTAACAATGATGTTCTTTTTGTGTACTACTGTGTAAAATTGATTTAAATTTTAAAGTTTTTGAAACAACAAAGAGATAGTATGGGAACTAGGTCAGTCTACTTCCATTGATCAACACATTCTCAAAGGTCAGAGGTCAAACTACTCAATGCCACATCCATCTACCAAAATCTTTGAAATAACCAACTGTACAATATCTATTTCATTAATGTCAAAGGTCAGGCAACTAAAGCCCATTTATAATCTCAGTCCAGCAAGACTGCATTTAACAACATCTGATAAATTCTAAAATTCTTTTAAATATGAAGCCCCAACAATCACAAGGACAGCAAAGAACAAATTCAAACCCCAGACCCAGAGGCCATATAAAGGCCAATTTGAGGCTATTTGTAAACCAACCCCAATTTTTTTTTTGATAGAGAATCACAAAAGTCACTATGCCAGCAATGATCTCAGATTCAAACCCAAGATCTGGTGGTCTTACAAAGATCAATTTAAAGCACTTTAAAGCCCATCCCTAAGTTATTACATATCCTTACAAAGTCACGTATGTAGCAAAAAAAAATAGTATCTATCAGTTCTAACAATTCCTCAAGTTCAAGCCCAGAACCCCGAAGGTCAAAGTCAGGTGCAATAATACATTACTGTCAGCACATGAAAGATGCTGAAATAACAAAATGTTTTGATTTACGTGCAACTCGCTGTCATAGGAAGTCGCTAACGGAAACTCGCTGACAAGAAATATATATGTGCGTACATGTTATCTTATTTGCTTATGGCCGTGAGTTCTGTAGTTTAAAATATTTGAAATTCGTCGAGACGTCCATTTTATAAAATATTGTTAGGAAATGCCAGGGGAAATCCGTGACCTCATATCTTCTCATGAATATTAATGACTTGGGTGCTATGGCCGCGAGTTCTGTCGTTTAAAGTATTTAATCTTTGTCGAGACGTCCATTTTATAAAATATTGTTAGGAAATGCAAGGTGAAACCCGTGACCTCATATCTTCTCATGAATATTAATTACTTGGTTGCTGTTGACGTGATTTCTGCAGTTTAAAGTCTGCGTCTATGCTTCCATTTTATAAAATATTGTTAGGAAACTAGTATAACATCTGTTTAATCTGCCATATCTAATTTGCATATTGTCAGCGAGTTGTGTCAGCGAGTTTTTTTTTTTTTTTTTTATTGATATTTTTGATATTTTACATTATATATATAAACATGTATATACAGAACATGAAAATCACAAGGACAATAACAAGAAAGACACGGACAGAGACGTATTCACTAAAAGGAAAGCACAAACCTGTTTATAACCGGTTTACAATACTGAAGTTATATCATTTACTTGTTTTTTCTTGAAAAATATGCATTACATCTTAATGTTCTCAGTAAAAACTGAAGTACTGCTCTACATTTTCCAACTGGTATCCATCAGAGAGAAATATCCAACTATTGAGTGTCATTTTTTAGAATTTTACACCAACGAGACCAAGTCTTTTCAAATCTTTCATTTGTATTATTGACCCTTGATAGCATCTCCTGTTCAAAGAACTTTTGTTTCATTGTATTCTGAAGGCAGTATATGTTTGGGTCTTGATGTTTATATGCACAAGTAAAAATATAATACCTAGTAATAGTTAAAAAAAAGTTTAGTGGCCAGAAAAAGTTATCCTGTTCAAGATATCCCAGAGTTTTTGATATCTTATCCAGATGAAGCTTTATTGATATTTTTGTTTCTATCCAGGATACAACATTATTCCATAATGCATTTGTGACAGTACACTCAGAAAATAAATGGGTTAGCGACTCCACATGGCAATGACATAACCTACACGTATCATTCTCTGCATTTTCCATTTTAACTAATAGCTCATTTACGCCCAGGATACGATATAGTACGCGGTATTGAAACCAAATGTATTCATTATCATTTATAGCACAGAAACAGATCTTATAAACTTGTTTCCAAAAGTCATTATCCTGTACAATGTCTAATTCTAAGCACCATTTTAATTCATTTTTCCGTGGTTTATTTATTTTCTGCTGTAGCTGAAAATAAACAGATTTATGTCCACGTCCTGGAAGTAGCAAGTCTTTTATATGAAATGGGATAAATGGTCTCTGAAAGCCGAATGTATTGCTCTGCTGGTAAAGTGTAATAAAGTTTTGAAGTACTTTCTTAACTGTAAAGTAGTTAAGAAAGTTAATTGAAAAGTTATACCTATTCTTCATTTCTGGTAGACTTAAAATGTTTCCATTTGTATGAATAATATCTCCAATACTATATATACCGTGCTTAAACCAGTCTGGAAAGAAAAGATTGTCAGTACCAATGTGAGTGTTGAACCATAGGCTACTAGAGACGATATCTTGACGAGAATGGACTTTTACTTTTCTACATAATTCCATAAAATATGAAAATACGGTTTTCCAAAATGGATTTAAATTTGATATTCGATGATTGAGCCAATCCCCTCCAAGAAGGGCCAGCTTATTCAGGTCTTTAATTTCATGATTTAATAAAGTCAGCCATGCACAGTTTCGGCCAGAAATGATATGTTTTACCCATCTTATTTTAAGTGACCTTTCAAAGTTGTACACATGGATCATTGCAAGTCCTCCATCTGAGATTTTTTTACAAATTTGTTGTCTATTTATCTTATCTGGCTTGCCATCCCAAATATAACTAAATAGCAGTTTATTAAGACAAAAATAGGTGGGTAAATTTTGATAAAATCAATGTTTTAATGACTGTTATTTTTCCAATTGGTGTTAAGTAACGGTGTTGCCATGAATTAAGAGTTTGTTTTGCTCTTAGTATTGCCTTTTCATAGTTTAGTTCTGGCATTTGTGTTAGTTCAATCGAAAAATCAATTCCAAGAAGGTTAAAGTCAGAATCCCCCCAGTGCAGTTTAGATGAAACATTTAACTTTTCTTTGCAATGTTTTTTACTGCCAATCCAGATGAGTTTAGTTTTTTCAGTGTTCATTTTTAAACCTGAGATGCTCCCAAAGGTTTCCAAGACATTAAGAGTTGCCTGTAAAGACTTGGTACTCCCGTCCAAAAAAATAGTTGTGTCATCTGCAAATTGTGTAAGCTTGTAGTTATGTTTACCAATTGTAATACCTTTTATTGATGAAGAATTTTCAATTATACGACTCAAAATTTCAGCAACCAATAGAAATAAATAAGGGGCAATTGGGTCTCCTTGTCTGCAGCCCCTTTTCACTGGTATTGGGTCAGACAGGAATCCACATTGAATGACATACGCGATAACATTATTATTAAAAAGCTTTATCCAATTAATAAAGTCATTATCAAAGCCAAAAAAGTCTAGCACTTTGTAAAGAAAACTCCAAGATACAGAATCGAATGCTTTCTCAAAATCTATCAACATTAAAAGTCCTGGAATTTTATTTTTTTCTGTATGGCTCATTAAATCATATACAAGCCTTGTTGAGTCTGCTATACTTCTGCCAGATAGAAAGCCAGACTGATGACTCGAAATAATATGCGGTAGAGTGGATTTTAACCTTTCAGCTATAGTGGCAGATGCCAATTTATAGACTACCGATAACAGTGAAATAGGATGCCAGTTCTTTAATAAATTTCTATCTTTTTGTCCCTTAGGTAGACATGTTATCACTGTCTGCCTCATAGATATTGAAAGGCAGCCTTTGAAAAAACATGAATTTATCGCATTGGCTGTAAAATGCTTTAATTTACCCCAGAATACTTTGAAAAATTCTGATGACAGGCCATCTATCCCAGGAGATTTGTTGTTTTTCATTTTTTTAAGAACAGCACCAAGTTCCATGACAGAAATGTTTTTTCCTATATCATTCTTTTGATTTACTTTATTGCCTGTAATATTTTTGGCAAGGTTGAAATCAGAAAATGTTTCCTTTTCTTTGAAAAGATTTGTATAATATTTCTGTACTTCTTTTAAAATCATCTTTGGTCATTGATAATAAAGCCATTGTCAAGCTGCAGTTTCCTAATGGTCTTTTCTGTAAATTGTTTACTTTCTAGTTTACAGAAGAAAGAAGTAGGCTTTTCGCCTTGGTCAAGCCATTGTATTCTAGCTCTAGTGATATACCCCTTAATTTTTTCTTTTCTAATACTTTCCAATTCAGCTTTCTTGTCATCTAATAGTTTCATATTACTTTCATTTACATTAGATTCCAACCAGGCTATATCATTTTTCAAATTTGATTCAAGTACCTTTTCCTTTTTTTTAAGGAACTTGGAAAATTTTACGGTTTCTCCACGGATTCTTAAAAACAAAGTTTCTAGGAAGATATCATCATCAACTGAGAAAGTAACATTATTGTCCCTAATATAGTCTAAATTATACACAGGTAATGCATATTTTAATTTTTCTTCTGTGATTACTTTATTGTGTCAGCGAGTTAGTGTCAGCGACTTGACTTGTCAGCGAGTTAATTGCACGTACACCAATGTTTTATATTAAGCCATTTATTTCTATCATTCAACATATTAGATATTTTAGTAATATTAGTACCAGACCAAAACTCATGCATATTCATGATTTAATAAATAACTGGCACCTGTTCATGCATTTGTAATGCTGTTAGAAAACCCTATTTTCACCCATGTTAGATGGCTTAAAACAATTTTTAAAATACGAAATATCTTTTTCTGGTGGCAAAACACTATTTTGTAGATCCATGTGTACATTTTTAATAGAAATTAACCTAAATATCTGCTGTGCAAGGAAACATATATTATTGTAATTTGTCACTATTTAAAAATCACTTCCTGATTTAGTTTCCTACGTTTGTTTTTACCCACTTGACCCTTCAAGGACGTTTGCATGAGCAGACGAAACCGTGATTTGGCTTATTCTATTATTCTTTGTTGTGTATTTACATTAGAAGTTCTTCGGATTACTTGTGCTTCTGAAAGTTTCATCAGGTCGAAATGATTTGAATGAAGGGACAGGTGTACAAATACAAGATAGGGATCAAGTGAAGTGAGAGGCGCCGTTAAAACATGGGTCGAGGGGGCAGATCTTCCGTCGGTTTGCCGAGCGGAGCCTCTATCTTCACTTGTCCCCAAGATAGTACAAACGGATTAAGCAAAATATAGGAAAATAATACCAACGATGTTATTTACTTTCTGTACGTGATCATGTGATTTGCAAATACAACAGATACTAAACCTCAGAAAGCTGTATTTCAAAAACCAATCTTGCGAAGTTTTCACAGCTGATGATCCTACCTACCAAACCTTGGTTTACACAATGTTATCACATCTTTAATAAATGTTGAATTTTAGGTAAAGGTACATCAAGAAGATTGACCAGTGAAAATGATTACAATAAAACCAAGGTGAATGTTTTTATTCAGGTTCAGATATAATGTTGCCTAAAATTAAGACATAATGCAAAGGTATGCATATATAACAATGAAAATAGTTTTAATTAATTCCATATCAGTAACCCGCACTTATTCAGGTAAAAAGAAATAATACTTAATGACATTCTAATCATGGATATTGCATATTTTTTTTCTGCTGTAAAGTAAACATGGTATGGAATTTGGGGTTGTTTGTTTCTGTGACTCACTAGCCCAGATAGCATTCCACCGTCGGACCGACATTGGCCCAACGTCGGCACATCCGTCAGTCTGACGTTGGCTGCCGACGTTGGGCCAACGGCTTTTTGACCGTCGGGCCAACGTTGGCCCAACGTCGGCAAGCCACCGGTGAAAATTATATTCTATGTATAGCATCAGCCAATCAGATGATGTTCATTGATAACTTTTGTAGTGTGAATTTTTAATGAGAATATTATTTTTATGTGTAAAATTGTTAAATGGTTAGTTAAAATTTGTGGGCTCACTGAAATATGATTTTTAGACATACCATAATAAATATTTTTTATTATATTTTTTAATATAAGTTACCCCAAATCCCCTATTATTGCTCGCCGCCATCTTGAATAAAAATCCGCCATTGGCCCAACATTGGCAAAATATAGACATCTAACCTGAGTGTTGGTTGGCAAGCCAACGTCGGCCCAACGTCGGCAAAATATAGAGACATCTAACCAGAGTGTTGGTTGGCAAGCCAACGTTGGCCCAACGTCGGCCCAACGTCGGCAAAATCTGCCGACCATGCGACCAATAGCCAACGTCGGTCCGACAGCGGAATGCTATCTGGGAGGCATATTTAACAACCATAACCATAAAGTGTGTCAAAATAAGTATAAAGGTTAAAGTGATTTTATAACATGTATGAAAGAGAAATAAACTTTGGAAGAATCCTTTTTGTCCAAGATGTTAAAATAATATAATGGTGTTTACTAGAAGAAAAAGAAAATATAGAAAAAGTGTTACTCCAGAAAAAAAAAGACTGCTTCTTCTAGTCCCCTATGATAAAAAACAAAAACAATTAGACTTTTATATAAAACAAACAGAACTATCAAAAAACAGTATGGCAGAAAGTGCAGAATTAAGTGAACCAGATTATGAAAACCAAACACATGGAAAGATGAAATCTGATCCAATGTTAAAAGAAATATTGGAGTCAGTGAAACCAATTCCAGAAATGAAAAGGCAACTAGATGGAATTGTCAAAGACATAGCAGATATCAAAAGTACAATTGAAACCCACGATAGTGAAACAAAGTCTCTCCAAGAATCTGTGGCTTTTAATCAGGCAGACATAAGTGGTTGTAGATCTGAACTAGCAAATCTTAGAGATCAGATAAAGGAGTTAAAATTAGAAGTTGGTCAAACAAACATATTAAAAATCAAGAATCGAGAACTTTCACAAAAAGTTCTGGACTTGGAAACCTACTCCAGGAGAAACAATCTGCTATTCTATGGGATTAAGGAGAATATCAATGAAGATTGTTACATAAGCATATGCTCTTTCTTGGAGGAAGTGATGAAGATCAAGCTGGACAAAGGGAGTAGACCAATTCAGTCAGCCCATAGGCTGGGTCCAAAACAGATTGGGACAAATCGACCAATTATTGTGAGATTCACCAATGTCTCGGAGGCTAATGACATTTTTCGGAAAAGATTGTGCTTGAGAACTTCAGATTCTAAGTACCCCGGTGCAGCAAGACCCAATTGCTACATCTTGCAGGATTATCCAGAGTGTATTAACCAGATTAGGCAGCAGCTGAAACATGTTCTAGTAGAAGCCAAGAAAGTGGATAGGCAAGCCTATTTGAGGCGAGATAAACTATGCTTTCAAAATAAGTTTTATGACTTGGCTGACTGTTACTCAATTTCAAATCTAGATGTCACCAAGATAGGCACAAGACATCAAATGGATGCAGTACTCTTTCATGCAAGATTCTCACCATTAAGCAACTTCTACCCCAGCAGATTTGAAGTGGATGGTATTGTTTTTACTTGTGTTGAGCAATACTACAGTTATAGCTATGCAAAGTTCCATGGAAAGGATTCAATCGCCGCACATGTACTACAGGAAGATGACCCAGTGGATATGAAACACTTGGTAAACAAACTGGACAAGGATCCGTGGCATGCAACTAAGGCATGTGATGTTATGAAGGTGGGATTACAGGCAAAATTTGGACAGAACCCTAAATTGGCAGAAACTCTAAAAGTTTCAGGAAATAAACTGTTAATTGAATGCAACAGACATGACAATTTATGGGGGAATGGGGTTGGTTTGGCACAGAAAGAGGCCAGAACAGGAAAAGGATTAAATAGACTTGGACAACTACTTATGGAGGTCAGAGACTCTATGTAAAAATAGTTGGTGGCAGACTTTCAGTTTTTTTTTCATTGGAGACAAGTTTAAATTTATGATAAAAATTAAAATTTTATTAGCTACAAATATTACAAGCAAATTATTGCTGAATTAGTTACAAGGGACTGTATTCTGATTTAGATGTTGTGACATTTAATCAATACATATAAGGAAAAAAGAATTGTATTTGTTTGTGACTTTATATATTGTGATTTTGTTACTTCTTAGCTAGAGTGTTCATTACAAATGCAAATTTGAATATCATTTCAGAAAATATTTCGAGTTTCATTCACTGTGTGTAACCATCAGTATAAAATTTAATCCGACTCAGAAACAGGATAAATATGATTATAGGTAAAATGGAAAATGAATTTATTGAAAAGTCTACCTTTTCATTTTATTAGAAGTATTCACTGTATGAAGTTAAACCTAATATCAGTAAGTTAACTAAAACTGGATTAGTTGTAAAGGAAATAACCTACTGGGGATATGCTTTGGTAAAAATTTGTACAGTGAAAACATGAGTCACAATCCCAGGACTTTGTTTCATTGGGAAAATGTTGAAAAGATTGTAAATACAATAGCTGTATCATGAATATGTATCAGTACAGGTATACATCAGACTTATGTAGTTTTAGACAGTATGAATAAGAATAGTGTCTATTTACTATATTCTAAAGTTTTTGGACTTTATATATTGTGATTTTGTTACTTCCTAGCTAGAGTGTTCATTACAAATGCAATTTTGAATTTCATTTCAGAAAATAACTCGAGTTTCATCCACTGTATGTAATCATCAGTATAAAATTTAATCCGACTAAGAAACAGGATAAATATGATTATAGGTAATATGGAAAATGAAGTTAAAACTTTGAATGCTTTGATCATATGAGAGCAAGTAAGTTTTAGTTTATTAAAAATACTTACAGCATAATTATGTAGAATCTATATACAAGTATAATTTTTTTTCCAAGTAATTGTGCATTTTGTAGTTTGTTTTCTAGAGTAAAAACAGTGAACTGTGGTGGACGATGAGGAAGTTTTTGACTAAACTATATTGAAAAGTCTACCTTTTCATTTTATTAGAAGTATTCACTGTATGAAGTTAAACCTAATATCAGTAAGTTAAATAACACTGGATTTATTATAAAGGAAATAACTTACTGGAGGAATGCTTTGGTAAAAATTTGCATAGTGAAAACATGAGCCACAGTCCCAGAACTTTGTTCATTGGGAAAATGTTGAAAAGGTTGCAATTACAATAGGTGCATCATGAATAAGTATCAGTACAGATACACATCAGACCTATGTAGTTTTAGACGGTATGAATAAGAATAGTGTCTATTTACTATATTCAGCCTAGAGTGCATATTTTTATTTAACATTCAAGTTAGTAGAACATCTGTATTAAAATCTTACTGCAAATGTAAAGTGCCACTGAGCAAACAATCCTTAAATAATCCAAAATTATTGAAAACTAGTTATAAGGCTAGTGTGGTAGACTTATGTCACCTTACAACCTTTTTTTTCCTTTTTTGGCTATGTTTCTTATTTTTTTTGTTCTTTCTTCTTTTCTCTTCTTTGCGTTTGCATAATGAAAAATGCCATTCCTTATTGTATGTAAGATTGTTAGTGGTTAGTATATATTGTATGTATTTGCTAGTATATGCCATTTTTGAATACACGAGTATTAGTATACTTGATAAAGAAGTTGCAGTAGCTGGTACACAGTCCATAATTCTTCAGAAAAGAGCCTCCCCTAAATTATAACATGACCAATCTACAGATAGGATTTATGAATGTGAGAGGTTTGGCAGATAGAAAAAAGCGTGCTGATGTGTTCGCATGGCTTAGAAACAAACATTGTGATATTATTTGTTTGGCAGATATACATTCAAATCAGTTAACAGAAAATAACTTTAAAGAAGACTGGGGATATGACTGCTACATAAATTCTTTTACAAGCTCCAGTAGGGGTACAGCAGTGTTAATAAGGGGAAAACTCCCAATCTCAGTTTTAGAAATAGATAAAGATACAAATGGTAATCTTTTGATTCTAGTAATTAGATATTCAGACATAACTATGACCCTTGTTGTGGTATATGGACCAAATGAAGATAGTCCAGAATTCTATTTGAACCTTTTAGATAAACTTAAGACAAAGGACCAAGGCCCCTTGATCTTGTGTGGGGACTGGAATTTGGTATTAAATTTCAAGCTTGATACGTTTGGGTATATTTGAGAAAATAATGTTACGGCACGGGAAAAAGTGAAAGAATTGATGGACAGTTTTAATTTGATTGACGGTTGGCGGAGTAATAATGAATCCTCTGAAAAATATACATGGTTTAGTTCTAAATCTCCCATCAAAATGGCCAGATTAGATTTTTTTCTGTTATCACCAGATATGTTTGCAAGATCAGTTAATTTCAATATGTCATTTGGCTATCGGACTGACCATTCATTTATAACAGCAAAAATCAGTATACATAACTCACAACATGGAAAAGGATTTTGGAAACTGAATACGTCTCTCCTATATGATAAAGATTATGTCACACTTATAAAAGATACAATAAAAGACACATTAAAAACTTATGCAAGGCATGATTCAGAACCAGATGAAAATTCTCTTTTAACAATTAGTCATCAGATGTTTTTGGAAATGCTAAAACTAAATATTAGAGGGAACACAATCAGTTTTGCCTCCTATAAGTCAAAATCAAGTAAAATGCAGCAAAATAATCTGGAAAAGACAATAGAAACCTTAAATGTTCAAATTTGTAACACAAGTAATTTAGAGAGAAAGGAAGAAATATTGAATGAAATAGATGCTCTTCAAAAAGAGCTTCAACAACTGCGGGAACCTAAGATTAGAGATTCTATGGCAAGGGCTAGGGTACAAAGTTATGAGGAAGGTGAAAAGCCTTCAAAATACTTTTGTAATTTAGAAAAAAGAAATGCAGTCAATAAGATTATATCATGCTTAGACATAAAGGGGGAAATGGTTACGGATCATAAAAAGATTTTAGCAGTACAGCAAAGTTATTACCAAAATTTATATACAAAATGCCCACACTTAGAAGATTCCCAGACATACAAATTTTTAAATATTTCAAATGTAAGAAAGTTAAATGACACCCAAAAAGAAAAATGTGAAAGCCCAATATTAGAAGAGGAAGTAAAGGTTGCAATTAAATTCATGAAAAATAATAAAACACCAGGCACTGATGGTTTACCTTGTGAATTTTACAAAATTTTTTGGAACGACTTGAAAGTATTTCTTTTAAAAAGCTACAGTGAAGCTTTTAAAAATGTTAAATTATCTATATATCAAACCCAAGGGATTATTACTTGCTTACCCAAAGGTCAAAAACCAAGACAACATCTACAAAATTGGAGACCAATAACATTATTAAATGTCGATTATAAAATTTTGTCGACTGTTATTGCAAATAGACTGAAAAAGGTCTTACCTGAAATTATAAGCGATAGTCAGAAAGGTTTCCTCAAAGGTAGATATATTGGAGAAAATATTTGGACCATTTATGACTTAAAGGTAATACTTGAAAGCACTCATAAGAAAGCACTTTTACTTTCAGTGGATTTTGAAAAGGCGTTTGATTCGATTGAATGGTCTTATATGAGAAAGGTATTAGAAGCATATAATTTTGGGACTGACATATTGACTTGGTTTGATATTTTATACAAGGACCCTAACAGCTGTGTTTTGAATGATGGTAACTTTTCTGAATTTTTTAATCTTAGTAAGTCTTGTAGACAGGGGGACCCTTTGAGTCCTTACCTGTTTATTTTGTCTATAGAGCCTTTAAGTATGGAGATAAAGGGAAACAAAAATGTAAAAGGAATTAAACTAGGGAATATCACACTGAAGATAGGTCAGTACGCAAATGATACTTTTGTTATATTAGATGGTTCTGAATCATCATTACAGAGGTGTATTGACATTTTTGATAGTTTTAAAAGGTGCTCAGGCTTAAAAATGAATGTAGAAAAAACACAAGCAATATGGCTTGGGATAAAGGATACAAACCCCCCAAAATTGTGCCCAGATATTAACTTAAAATGGAGTCAAAATTTTTCACTCCTTGGCATAATTTTTACTGATAATTTGCAAGAGACTATTGAAATAAATTATGATCCTAAATTAAAAGAGATAGAAAATGTTCTAAAAGCCTATAGTAAAAGATATTTGTCCTTAATTGGAAAGATCAATGTCATTAAAACTCTAGTTATACCAAAATTAGTCTACCTCCTTTCAGTTCTACCTTGGCCAGGGTCACACTTCATTCAAACAGTAGAAGACATGTTTCGTAAGTTTATATGGAATAATGGCAAAGCACGTATATCATTAATTCAACTACAAAAGGATATACCGGATGGGGGATTGAAATTGACTGATCTGGTTACTTTCAATCTTGCTTTAAAAATATCCTGGATAAAGAGATTGATCAAAGGTATTGGAAATTGGCAAGACATTTTTGAATTCACAACAGGATTAAATAAAACTTTAGTTTAGGACTTAGACTGTTTATCTTTGGAAAAAACATCAGAGAATATTAAAAATCGATTTTGGAAAGAAGTTTTGGTAGCATGGATGAAATACAAACAAATTTATATGAAGGATATAGATGTTAGGAGTTATCCAGTCTGGGACACTTATTTCATTACAAATTCTAATTTGTTGCAAATGAAAAACGTATTGACCAATAAAGGTCTTGTCTATATCAACGATATCCTATCGGATTCTGGAAACATGTTTGGTTATGAGCAATTTTGTCAGAAATTCCAAGTTAATTTAACCTTTATTGATTTCTACAGTTTAACACATTCAATTCCAAGAAGTTGGAAAGGAACAATTTTGAATGAAAATATAAAATTAGACAGTGAGAGTTTGTTGCAAAAGTGTATGTTTAACATTCTTAATATGAGGTCAGTTTGTCAGGGTGTGTATTGGTCTTTTAGCAACTCAAAGATATACAAAAATAAATGTATAAGTAGTTGGAATAAAGTTTTATCAATGGAAATTCAAAGTAACCTATGGCAGGAGCTTTTTTCAGTGAATTTTAGAGCTACTATTGAAAGTAAGTTGCGGGCTTTTCAATACAAAATTTTGACTCGAACTTTAGTAACAAATAGGTGGTTATTTAAATGTAAAATAATCGACAATGATTTGTGCTATTTTTGTAAGCTAGAACCGGAAACGATTGAACATTTGTTTTGGAAATGCATATATATCCGAAACCTATTGACATTTATAAAGAATAAGTTCTCGCCCTATGTGGCCTGGGAAAACCTTTTTACATGTAGCAACTTTATTTTGGGCACAATAGAAGGTGATACAGTACTTCTTACTAATCATGTATTCATGATAATAAAACGATGCATTTATATAACTAGATGCAGAGAGGGTAGTTTGAACAAAGAGGCACTGTTGGACTACATCCGTTATCACTTTGACTTAGAACGTAACTTTTTGGTTCACAAAAAAGGAAGCATAAATATTTTTGAAAATAAATGGAATCCACTAAATGTACTTTTGGGCAGTCTTTGTACAACTTAAATTTGAGTTTGAATGATAATTATGTAAACATATCATGCATCAGCATTCAGTAAAAAATCAAAAAGTAACACTGTGAAACAGACATTTTGGGACTTTTGTGCTGGCACTGCAACTGCTATGAACAGTTATACCGTAAATGACCTATTTAGCGCACAGTGCGCTAAGCAAAGTCTATTTCTATTCAGAATTTGTTGGGAAAAAATGTCCCTTTTAGTGCACCCATCATGAAACACTTTCCGGGATGAAGTATAGGTCAATCCGGTAGAAAAACGGGAAAAAGAGGTAGGGTGCGGTTACAAGGGCGGATGCGCTGAATGGGTTATTTACGGTAGTTAATTTGTGAAATGTGGTATTATAAAAAAATCATTAGGCAGTTAGTAATTTGGTGTTTGAAAGTTAGAACAATACTACTGCAGTTTTCTTTTTCTGATGGTTCTTTTTTTGTAACTGTGTCAAAATATCATTATAATTGAAATATTTGTTATTTTGGAAAGGCAAATAAAAAAAAAAAAAAAACCATAACCCCTTGAATCTAGATTCCCTCGATTAACAGATTATGATCTGTCAAGAATGTTAATCTGGATTTTAAATCTGTTGATATACCTTAGGAGGTAGATAGACGGTTTCAGATTTATTGGATTACCCACAATTCTTTGCAAAAATAATGGTGGGAAAATGTGGCAGCAAACTTTAAGATTTGGGAAATTTTTATGATATTTTTGTTGGTTTATGTTAGTTTTTTTTAAATTTTGGATTCAGGTCTAGAGAAAATTGTATTTCACAAATCTAGGAAATCCAAAGAACCCAAATCTGAATCAAGATTCAACTGATTATGGTTGTGACATATGCCTAATATGTATACTCTTTTTGTACATACACCTTTTCGTTTAGAATTGAAACAATTGAATGGAGATTAAAATCATGGTGTATTTTGTAGAAAATTCAATTGATGGTATCAAAAAAATGCCTGACAAAAATTGCAAAATGGGCCATGGGATGTTGTAAGCCATGTTTATTTATTTGGGGTTTATGTCGCTTTCAACCCTGTACAGGTCTTATCATGATGGGTAGTTTTGTGGGCACAAGAAACCAATACATACAGTTGGACAAGACTCTGTATTGTAAACTGCCGACCATTGGTACGCAACTACCAACTTTCCCACATCAGGTCCAGAGTTTGAACCACCAACTTCAGAGATGGGAGGCGAGTGTTTTACCACTGTGCCCCAGTGGTCTGTATATGTGTATGTAGAGTTACAGTTCAACCATAAGGTAGACTGAAGAATTTCACATTTAATACCTGTTCCTTCAGTAAAATTTACTATTACTCGGTATATATTAGAAATTTATATTACTGCAGAATCTTGACCAACTAGTATGCACTGGTTCCTCTACCCGTAAATTACCCATCGCAATATGAACCTGGCTGTTGAACGCAATGTAAAACAACAAATAAATTGAAATCTGTATATGTGGAAATTAAGTTAGTGTATAACCGTAATGATTCCAGTAATAATTCTAGTTGGGAATATATAATTTTGTACTTGAATATATGTGCTGTCAATTTATTTTTCAACTAATATTGTGCATGTGTAAATACTTTATATTATACACTTATTCTGTGGTGTTGTGGAGTACAGCTTTTATTACAGATATTTTCTTTGGATAATTTTTTTTCATGGTTAAGGTTGTATTTGAAACCAAAATTATTTGACAATGGCCAATCAGAAAATTGTGTCTGCAAATTGTCAAGGTTTGTGAGATAAGAATAAAAGACATGATGTTTTGAGCTATATGAAAAAAGGTGGAACAAATATTATATGTCTCCAAGATACCAATCTGCTGGAAAATGAATCAAATCTTACAAAGATATTTTTAAAATGTGATTGTCATTTAAGTGGATTTTGTACAAACTCCAGAGGGGTTACTATAGTACTTTGTAGCAATTTTGAATACAAAACAATTAAAGTGGAAATTGATAAAAATGATAACTATATCTATTTAGATATTGAGCTTCAATCATTTTCCTTAAGGCTCATTAACATATATGCACCCAAAAATGATACGCCTTCTTTTTTTGATCATTTACAAAAAATGGCACAAGAGAACGAACAAAATTATGTTGCTATATGTGGCGACTTTAATCTAGTTTTGGTTTTTTAAATGGATTGTGACAATTATATCAACATTAACAACCCAAGATCAAGACAAATTCTGTTAAATACTATGGGAAATTGTAACTTAAAAGATGTATTTGGATTTCTATACCGAAAATATAAGGAGATATACATGGCGAGGTAAACATCCAATCAAGCAAGCTAGGCTGGACTATTTCATTGTGAATGAACCACTTTTAGATATCATTACAACTTGTAAAATAAACTCTGGATATAGATAAGATCATTCTTCTTTGCAACTAAATATTCTGATTAACTCATTTCAACAGGGAAAGGGATATTGAAATTAAATTGTGAACTATTGCAAAACTCAGACTATGTAAGGACTATTAACCAAACTATTTAAGAGGTTCGTTCTAGATATTCCATTCCTGGCTGTGCTAACGACTATATAAATGAGGCAAATGACCTTGACTTACAGTTTGCAATAGATGTTGATCTCCTTTTAGAGGTGATGTTGCTTGAAATTAGGGGTACATCTTTGAAATTCTCATCAAATCTTTAAAAAGAAAAACTGAATAGAGGAAAAACATTAACTGATCAATGTGATCATGAAAATTTAGAAAATTGTAAATTAGAACTACAGGCTATAAGAAAATCAAAACTAAAGGACACGTGGTCCATGCAAGGGTTCAGTGGTTACATCTTGGAGAAAGACAGACAAAATTTTTCTGTCCTCTGGAACAAAAACACTATATTGAAAAAATTGTTACAAAAATCCAAACAGAAGACTGACACATAATTACAGATCAAGCTGACATCTTGAAAGAAATGGAACTTTTTAGTCAAAATTATTTCAAAGCAGAAATACAGAAATATCTGATATTGATCTTAACAAACTTTTTGAAAATAGACAAATCAATAAGTTAACTTCTACAGATTCTCATGGTTTGGGCAAACTTTTAACATCTGATGAACTTGGAAAAACTGAATAAAACACCAGAGATAGATGGCTTTCCAGCTGAATTTTTCAAAATGTTTTGGAGTAAATTAAAATTTCTTGTCACTAGAGATTTGAATCATTGTTTTCATAAAGGTGAATTATCAATAAGCTTGAGACATGCATTGATTAATTGCATTCCTACAGGAAGTAAAGAGAGAATTTTCCTAAAAACTGGAGACCTATCTCACTTTTAAATGTACTTTATAAGCTTGTACCTGTGATAATAGCCAACCGTACTAAAAACTGTTTATATAAACTAATCTCTGATACCCTGACTTGCTTTATTAAAGGTAGACACATTGGCGAATCCAAAAGATTGGTATATGATATTATGGAATACTTAGAAAATAAAAAAGCCTGGGTTGTTAATGTTGATAGATTTTGAAAAAGCTTTTGATTCTATTTCCTGAAAATTTATGTACAATGTTTTGGAATTCTTAGGGTTTCCCTCTGATTATATAAATTGGATAAAACTTATGAACAAAAATTTTAATGCCTCTGTTGTTCAGGCTGGAGTGAGGTCAGCACCTATAACAATTGCAAGAGGCTGCAAACAAGGGTACCCCATTGCGTCCTACTTGTTTACATTTTGTGGTCAAATTTTAAGCTATCTTCTAGAATTCGATTGTCAATTTAAAAGTATTGCAATTGGAGAAAAAGAATTTAAATTATCACAATTTACTGATGATACAACTGTCTGGTTCCCATGATTCACTTCAATCAGCACTTAATATTATTGAAATATTTGGATCTTTTTCAGACTTAAAAATGAACAAAAATGAAAAAAGGTGATTTGGATTGGTAAACAAAAACATTCAAAAGATAAATTGTCTGTAGATGCCAACTTGGACTGGGGTACTACCCAGTTTAACTAACTTGGACTGAGGTTTTCTGTTAATCTATACGAAATGACCACTTTAAATTATTTCCTTAATTTTGAAAAAGCAAAGAAGCTTTTACAATCTAGGAAATGGAGACCTCTAACACCAATTGGCAGAATAACAGCTATAAAAACTTTTATTTTATCAAAATTTGTACATTTGTTTACAACAATTGGTTCCCGTAATCATCAATTTATTAAAGAAATAAATTCCCTTTTATTTGGCTATAGAAACCATCAGAAACCTGACAAAATTAAAAGGAGCATTATCATTCGAGATTTTAATAAAGGAGCATTATCATTCGAGATTTTAATAAAGGAGGTCTTAGAATGCTGGACCTACAATGTTTTATACAATCATTGAAACTTACTTGGATGTCTAGACTATTCAGGTCAACAAGTTAATCATGGATAGACATTTTTGAGCAATCAGTGTGTCCAATTTACAAAATTACTAAATTTGCACCTGCCTGGTGCAAACATGTAAGTAATGCAATAACTAACAAATTTTGGAACAAAGTTTTACAAACTTGGGCCGATTTTTGTGATAAAATACCTTTAAAAACTGAAAATGATGTACTTTCAAATCCATTATGGTATAACTGTAATATTTCTAATGAAAAGTTATTCTTTCCAACATGGTTAAAAAAAGGAGTAGAATGTGTTGGTGACATAATTGACAGTAACTGTGAATTCCTTGACCAGTAACTGTTTGGAGCAAAAATATATATAAAACAATCCAATTTTGTAGAGACTTATAGACTAAAATGGCTAATCAGAAAATATATATCAGCTCAAAATATTGTGACAGATCCGAGTGGTATAAACATCTCACACTCTTGCTCTCAGGTGGACGGTCTGTCCAGCCCATACTATTCTTCATTTCCAATCTGTACAGGAATTTTGTCAGACTCACTACTGATTCTCAATCAAGGCTTACTCAAGCCTACAGAATCACCAGCACCTCCAGGACATTTCCAACTACTGAAACAGATTCTTCATCAGCCACCTCAACCACATTACACCTCACAGGATATCCATCTGTTGGAATTGCATGGTGTAAATGTGAGCGCAAATCTTCATCTGCAGCAGTTCTTATTGTATGTTTTAACTTAAGAAAGTTACAGAACAGAAAGCAAGCAAGCAACTCATAGGATCAAGCTATTAACATTTATTAAACATGCAAATCAAAGTGTTTATTTATTAAATGGGAACAAGTAGTAATGCATACAATCAGGCTACTAAACCCAAGTTAATCATAAACAGCTTCATAAACTTCCAAATTATAAAGATAATCAAGGTTATTGACTTAAACAGTTAATAAACCAATGTTATTTTATGAACACTGTATAACAAGATACTTTACAACTTCTAGAGTTAAATAGAAGGTAAGATTGATAAAATCCCCTATTTTTGCCCGTTTTCGGGAGTTACAATCGTCGGCCTGCTACAATATTAAATTACCTGTTCATTTTGAACGACCTCAAATACCTAGGTGTAGCTTTATGTCTTATCTAACAAGGAAAAGGTTTATAAAATTCTGATTGAAAAGCCAGGAGATCTGCATGTTCAACTTAACGAAAAATGGAAAAATGAATTAAATTGTAAAATTGAGGAACAGTCATGGACTAATTCTAATTCTAATTCTAATAGTACTTTTATAGCGCTTAATCTCTATCTAATGATAGACTCTAAGACGCAGAAAGCCAAAATCAGAGATCGTAATCGTTAAATCAGGGACATTGCAGGGGTCGACACCACGGAGAGACAAAATGAAAAACTAGGGATAATCTAGGGTGGGTAAGCTTTTTCAAAGAGGTAAGTTTTCAACTTTTTTCTGAATGAGGAGAGAGATTTAGCTGAGCGTACATCATCAGGAAGATCATTCCAAATCCTTGGGGCATCGTATGCAAAGCTAAGGCCAAAATGCTTTTTAGACTTATATATTGAAGCACAATGTGGGACCTCAAGCAGCACACCATCAGATTGACTTCTGCGTGTTCTATACACACTATGCCTGGGTTTAAGGAAAGGTTCAAAGTATTTTGGATGGCCACTATGTAGAAACTTGTACACCAACAGGGCTGTCTTGAAGACAGAGCGATGCAAGACAGGCAGCCAATGAAGACTCTTTCTTACAGGAGTGATATGTGAGTATTTGGTGGTATTAGCCACAATTCTTGCTAGACTGTTCTGAACACATTGGAGCCTCCGAATGTCTAGAGCAGAGAGACCTCTGAACAAGGAATTACAGTAGTCAAGACGACTTCCCACCAAGGCATTTGCAGCTAAAAGAGCAGCTTCACGTGTAAGATATCCTCGGAGTCGCTTTAAATCCCTGATATGAACAAAACTAGCCTTACAGGTATTCCTGACATGGCAAGAGAAGGAAAAATCAGAGTCAAACCAGACACCTAAGTTCTTAATTGCATCAACAGGTGAAAGGAGGTTGCCAAGTATATTAACTGGGAAAAATTTCCTGAGTTTTGTGCGGACATTTCTTGAGCCAAACAGAATAAATTCTGTCTTGTCTGGATTTAGTTTAAGCTTATTTGCAGAAAGCCACTTTCTGACATCATCCAAGCAGTTTTTCAGTCTATCAAAGGCCTGAGTGGCATGGTTATGTGTGAGATGAACATATAACTGTGTGTCGTCTGCATAAAAGTGGAAACATATGCCAGGATGATTTTGAATAACTTTACTGAGGGGGGTAGTGTATAATGAGAACAAGATCGGCCCCAGGACAGAGCCCTGGGGCACACCGTACAATAGCCTTTTAGCATCGGATAAAACAGAACCAATCTTGATGCACTGATAGCGGTCACAGAGGTACGACTTGAACCAGTTTTGAGCATTGTCACTAATGAGGTTCCTGAAATAGTTGGTCTTATCCTTAGTAATTATGGCGTTGCACCTAGCAATTTGTTTACGGAGTCTAGCCCTATTTTGTGGAGACTTGTCTTTCCGCCAGAACCGTTCAAATTGACGCCTGACTGCTTTGGCCTGCAAGTACGTATCTGATAGCCAACCTGCAGCACCTTTGGTGAAGGTACGAGTGACCAGAGGAGCGTGTTTATCGAGCAAGTTACTCAGATCCCTTGTGTATTGGTCATGAAGTGCACTAACGGTACTGCCAGGACTTGCAACAAATGAACACTTTTCGAGATCACAGATCAGACTCTGCATGTTTATCTTATGATACCTTCGAAAGGTGATTGTGTTTGACTTGGGTGCAGTGGGACTGGCAAAATCAAACTGACCATGAACAACGGCGTGATCAGAAAAAAATCCACCGACTCGTACGTTGGAAACAACCTTCGGCTCAGTGGGTGCAAGAACAAGGTCGAGGATGTGACCATGTAGGTGAGTAGGTGAGTGCACATGCTGTGCAATATTGCATGAGTCAAGACAATTCAAAAATTTGGTGCTGTCACTGGAACTTGTGTCAACATGAATGTTGAAGTCCCCACACATAAGAAATGAGGAACTTACAGAGGAGAGATACTCAAAAAAGTTAAGAAATTGGTCCAAAAATTCATCAGAACATGAGCCTGGAGGTCGGTAAACACATGCTATCATAAAAGGACTAGTAGATGAGCCAATGTCAATAACTAAGTTTTCGAAAGTTGTATATGTAGGACTATCAAGAATTTTGAATTTGATATTTTCAATGACAAAAAAGCCAACCCCACCACCGAAGCCGTGAGGACGGGGTCTATGACACAATGTAAAACCAGCAGGAGTGATTGAGCGGAGGAAACTGTCATTGTCAGATGGACGAATGTGAGTCTCAGTCATGGCCAATATACTGAAAGAGTCAGTAGACATCATGTCTGAAATACTGGGTCCCTTGTTTCTGACTGATCGACAGTTGACAACGCCGAATGAGATAGGACCTGGGTTTAGAGAAATATCACCACACAGTAGGAGCAAAATTGACAGACCTCTAAACTTTGTTGAACAAGGAAAGTGATGTACATTTCTGCTACAGCTAGCCTGCCTAAAGGATCTTGGGAGGACGCTAGAGTCTTGAGTGGTCGCTGAGACACACAGCTCAGTGCCTATGCGCGAGACATTCACAAGGAAAAGCAACAGAAGGGCAAGACAACAAGGGGTATACATCTTTGAGCACAAGGAATAGTAATACTCCAGTATCCTTAAGCTGTGATGAAAAGGAACTGTAGGGAGTCTGACCAATTAAAATCCTTACAGCTCACTCATCCCAGCATCAAGCCGTCACGTCGTTCGTCCCGTGGGCGACTCACAGGCACCCTATACTCCCCACTAAGCCAGCTGAAAAACTTAAATTTCTAAGCAAACGTACACACCCTAAAAGCTAAAAGGGGACCAATAAGCTGACAAATGAAGTAAAAGCAAACTGGAGTATAGAAATTTAACAATAAAATTCACAAGAGGTCTAAACAACAAGGGGAAACAACGAACAAATCATATGAGAGATGTAAATTAATGAGATATAGCCACTGAACACAGTGGAGAGGAAAAAACAAGGGCCGATAATTCCCGCTAAATGGGCGATAATACCCGCATTTTAGGTAAAACTACCAAACCACAAAAAATGGGGTAAAAAGACAGGGGAAAAAGAGGATATACACAATAAATGGCCCGATTATATATATTTTACAAAAAGAGTGGGTAAAAACTGTGAGATTTAGCCGAAAACGATCTCATTTTAATTCTAATTTTGAAAAAGCGTCTCCGTGGTAAGATGTTCACTATTTGTTTTAAAGTTATAAATAATAAAAACCTTATATTCCAATACAGAATCATCCATAAAATACTTTGGACTGAAGAATTACTGTACAAAATGTCAATAAAAAATAATGGGAAGTGTCTCTTATTTGATAATTCACCTGAAACATTGATCCATTTGTTCTGTCTATGTCCACAAGTTGCAATGCTATGGAAAGACATATAAAATTGAATTCATTTTAGGACCAATATTAAAGTAAAATTGAGCGTACCAGAAATTTTATTTGGATATTTGAAATCTGATTACTTTATTCCATGGAATACAATTATATTGGGAACAAAGAATTACATATTTTCTGCTTCCAAAAAATCATAGTTTAGCACTTTTAAAGTTGAAAGAAAAACTTGAACTATTATATAATGACCAATATTTCATGGCAAAAGCAAATTCTAAGGAAATTTATTTCGAGAATTGTTGGTCGGTTTCAATAGACTCTTTTGTGAATGAATCTGAATTTCATTTCCTTTTGGTTTCATCCCCATTTTTCTTCTGCATTAACATTCATGTGCTCCACAAACACATTTTCAAGTGTTTTTTCCTTTGTTATATTAAAAAATGATCACTGAATGCTTCTTAGTATTATGTATTTGGCTCTGTAAAAAGAGAAAAGAGCTACAGTTTTCAGTTTTGCACAATGAAAATGTAATGATTTATGTATATGTTTGTACTATTTGCAGTATTCTGTTCCCAGAGCGATTGTACCTTTTTATCTCTTGCAGTTAGCATTATCTTTAAACCATTTTCAGAACACAAAAGGGTTTGTTCCTTAAAAATCAAATCTGATGTATGAGCCATAACAGAGGCATATCATACCAAAAGTGCTCCCCAGATTAGATCCCAAAATGGCCATAGAGTTGATCTGGAATTTGGCTCAATATATTCTGGTTTTTCACAAAGATGTTTAAAGTGTGTAAAAATGGTTTCTTTGTCTTTGCCAACATACAGCTTGTGAATAGATTGTGATATGTCACAATCTACCTAAATCCGGGAAATCCTCTCTTGAGGTTTTCACTATTTAGTACCTCCCTTGAGCCTCGTTGTGGTTATTGGCCAGTTTGGCGCCTTTCTTTGTTTACAAGTTGTTACAGCAAGTGTTTTTGATGCAAGTCAGTCATCGTACCATTTTATTTTTAGTTAAGTTTTTAATGTGTTTTTACAACAATGGGGAGCACCAGATAGTGTAAGAACTGTCATTTGGTTCATGAGGGATCAACAGGCCATAAATATCAAAATTTTTTGAATGTCCAGGACGAAGATATGGATGGACAAACAGAGTCAGACCAGGGTAATGTGGACAACAGGTTAGTCACAACCCAGAGTGATTTATCATCCGCAGCGACAAGTGCAAGCAAAACTATCAATCCTGTTGATAATGACTAGAATGACATTTTGAAAGAATTAAATAGATTTCCAGTAGGTTTGGTCAAATTATGAAGCAGGTAGCAGAGGACAGGGCTATTTTTAACGGGTCTAGTCCATTAGACAATCCTGTAGCAAAAAAAAATGATGCTCAACAGGTCCGTAATTATACTCAAGTGAGCAACGTGGGACAATTACCCAACAGAATCCCAGCATAATGACACGGTTTCCCACACAGTCTAGTGTCACATCATTGCAGAATAACACTGTGATGACCCCAGTTCAAGTTGGTGTTCGATTACATAATCCAGCAGGTGTTTTATCAGGCCATCGTTTACAAAATGTGCAAGCAACAAATGTAACAACTCAGGCCAGTTTTTCACAGGAAGTATCGGACAGTCAAGGTGTGGGGAATCTTCGGATAACTCCAGGGATGTTGCAAACGATACAGCAGAACTTAGTGGCTGAATATCAAACATGAACTCGACGGTGTCCGGAAATATTACAAACACACACACACAAGCATCACAAGTGAACCTTGGGCAATAAACAGTGGTATTACCTCCGACATACATGGTATCAAATGTGGTGAATAATGCTGATGGAATAGGAGTTGGGGTACGACCAAAAAATGGCCACAAGATCAAGCTTTCATACGGACCATGAGGAAGCGACCCTCTTATGAACAATTAACCGTATGTCAATGGATGCCAGGATTTCTCAAGGTACAGCAAGAGGAGACGGATCCCTTGGTAAGGAACAACATGGTATAATATCTTATTAATTAATGCAGGATGCGTGCGACTTTTCTTGGAAAAGTGAGAAGGGGGGCACATTCTGTGTTGCTACATAGAATGGCAGATGTAGTTATGGACTGGCATTAGTTGAAAGAGGTAAATAAGATAAGAAAAAGATATGCACAAACGAATCCCACCATCTCGCATCCAGAAAAGAAAGCAACCAAAACAGTACCATGTATAAAGTATAACAAGGGCACTTGTTTATGACCTGGCGATCATGAATAACAAAGTTTGCTATTCAAAATCCGGACAACAAGAGCGTGGGCAACGTCCTTCTCGTGTGTGGTCTAGAACTGTAGTAAATATTCATAGAAAAAGGAGAAAGGGGAATAGCAAGATACTAGGACAGTTATGTTGGCACATGAATCTAGTTACGATTCAAGAAAGTATTACCTTGATAAAGGTGAGAGTGAGTGTAACCACGGTCATGCAGAGATCAAACATGTTCATGGCAACAGTGTAGGTCATGATAAGGGTGATACGGCTTTAACTTCAAATCCATTTCCAATATCAGCATAAATTGGTGATACTGAAATCCAAAATGGTTTTCCTCAAACACAGAAAACACATCAGAGAATTATTCCATATGGAAAAACTGGATGTAACACATATGGACAAAACACTGTTGCTGGTGACAGAGATATTAAGATTATGTCTGTTAAGGACATAATGGAAAATACTGTAGTGGGGAGGACTAAAAATGGTACAGTTACAAAAAAAAGTTTAAAAAACTACAGAAATAACAAGAGCAGTATTACAAGGTAACTCTTCACGTATCAAATGAAGTGATGCACAGTATTTAGTTTTTTTGTCAATTATAAACCTTAAGAGGTTAAAAATAGGCTGTTCTTTAAAACCAAAGCAGGTGTTACAACATACAGACTTTGACCCCGTTCATACACACAAGATTGTCTGGAATACCAAGCACATGAATTTTGAAATGGCCAAAATCCAATTTCCGAGTAAAATCAATTTGGACCTGTTAGATACATTATGTGGTGAATATTGGGATTATCAACTCCCATACTTCTTGAAATTTGGATTCCCTTTGGATTTTCAGTATCAGGAAGAAGGAAAATTATTATTACGTTATCCAGAACATGTACACACATATTTGGATACAGAAATTCATCACAAAGCGATTTTGGCCCATATACAGAGAAACCATATGGTAAACACAATCAAATCTCCCCATTCATAAGTCTTGAAAAGTCAGTCATAATCGTAGGATTATAATTGATTTGAGCTGGCCTCACCAGGCTTCAATTAATTATTTTACCATAGCTAACGTGTACTTGAAAAAGTTGTGCAAAATTAAGTATCCCACTGTTGACGATAGTACAGACAAACTATTGTGTTTGGTAGACCCAGTGTGTTTGTACAAGATTTACCTGTCACATGTGTTTCACCGTTTATGCATTGACCCTTCTGATTTCAATCTTCTGACACTGAAATGGCATGATGTTTATTACGTGGCTATGTTTTGTCCGTTTGGCCACAGAGAGTGTGTGATGGTGTGTATGTGCCTCTCAGATTTTTCTGGTATGCCATGCATAAACGTGGTTACGTTATCCTTAATTATGTCGACGATTTAATCGGATGCGGCCCCCCTGATTCCCTACAAGAAGCGTTGACTATTTGCATCGATTGTTGCAAGATTTGGGTTTTCCGATCAGTAACTAAAAACTAGTTAATCCAACTCATGAATGCAATTGTTTGGGAATTTTAATTAATACAGAAAATGAAAACATTGTCATTAACATCTAGCAAGTTGATAGAAATATCAGAGAAGTGTAAACACATGATCACATATAATAGTGTAACAAAAGTAGAACTGTCATCGGCTTGTTCATGTTCCTCCACAAATTTGTACGTCCCACATGTTTCTTTATAAATAGATAATTGGAGGCCCTTAAAACAAATGAAAATAGAATTAAAGTTACTCCAATATGCAATGTGACATGTCTTGGTGTGTGCATTTCATACCATTGTTAGGTGGTACTGCCACATATCAACATCTAGATATTGAACAAGCAGAGACGTTATATATTGACGCATGTCTCACTGGTGTGGGGGGAGTTTGGAAAGATCAACTATATGCGGGTGAAATACCATTGTATATGAGGAATGCCGATCAATTGAACATTACGCATTTTGAAATGATAAATATTCTGGTGTCCTTACCTTAAGTACCCAACTACGCTCCGCTCCGTAGGGTCCTTAGTCCTTCTTCAAGGTAAACAAGAAATTGCCCAAATACCAGGGTTTTATAACAAATAGCACACCAACACGAAGTGCGATGATACTTTTTGCTAAAACAAGCCGAATTCATATTGTTTTATCGTTTATTTGTGTGATATATAAGTACACTGAGGCATTTTACATTTGAAGTGAGGAAATGGGCGCCGCCATCTTGGTGTGGTGGAGTTGTTATTAAGAAAACTATATGGATAAAGCTCGCTCTGAGCAGTCTCCATAAGTATGGTTGGTGAAAATTTAAATACATGTAAAAACAACCTTTAAAAATTGTTTTTAATGATAAGGTTCTCACACTGTTTTTGAAAGAATAATGCAAGTTTTTATATCACCAGAAATATTATGGTGGCCTCAAGCCTCTGAAAATTATGAAATATAACTACAAAATTTGTGGATGATCAAGCATGAATCTATGAAACATAATGCCAACATTGTACATATATACAAACCAAAGAATAGAAATTATAGATAGATTATTAATAATATCTGAACTAGAAATACTGTATATGTATCATGTATTACATATTTAAATATTGGTATGGGTTTTGACTCACAAAAATTTTTACAAATTCAAGTGGACTTCGATTCTATTCTGGATTTCAGTAACTCACAAGAAAGGACCAGGCAAAACCCATACTTTGACAATTAGTTACTTTGAGTTTTTCTTGGCCGCTGATCAGCTAACATGCTATAAGATACAACATTTAGTTAATTTAGTTTGTAATTTTTTACCTTAAAAATATTGGTGTTTTTGCATACTGTTCTTGAATAAAGCAAATAAAAATAAAGTAAAATAGAAATTAATTAAAAAGTGAAATCATAGCTGACAAAGATATGTGTTGACCTTTGCACTTGTAAGGAGATTTTATTTTCTTTTTATTGATTTCTTTTTATTTTTATTCATTTGGGGTTTTATGTTCTTTCAACATTGTACAGGTCATATCACGACGGGTAGTTGGAAGGCCAGAGGAAACCAGTACATACAGTTTGTCAGGGTTCTGTACTGTAAACTGCCAACCAACGGCAAGCAACTACCAGCTTTCCCACTTGAGGCCGTGCCCGGAACCGAACCTGGCCTCAGAGGTGAGAGTGTTACCACTCTGCCACTGTGGCCCCTTCTTTTTATTGAGAACTTAAATATCTGAAAATCAATGTGACCCTATTCCTTATATACAGGTATACAATTATTGAAATCTTATCCATGGAAGTATCTCCCCCAAGAAACTCCTCACTGATGCCCCTTCAGATTCTCTATGCCTATCTCAACACCCAAACACACTATGTAATATTATTTCTTGATACCAACCCTCCAAAAACAACTAAGGATCCACTACCATCTCCATATTTTGTACTCCTTCGAAAACAACCTGCCAATTTTTCAAACTAATATTTCAGAAAAATTGCTCCCCCAACCTCTGGTCCACTCATTTCACATTCCGTCATTCTAAAAGGTATGTGTATGTGCGTAAACAAAGTCTTACATTTTGGACATGACTCATATTGAGGTTTGCAACCGCAATTATTTACCTTTATACCAAAACCTATGATGAATTTCATTGATTATTACTTGATGTAGTTGCCTATAAATTGCACATTTATAAAATGATGTAATTGGAAAATATGGCCGATGTTAATATCTTTTGGAGATTTTGAAGAGTTGGTTTATGCAAGACTTTCCAGCCTGTCCAAATTAAGAAGCTGGTCATATTGTATCCGTTTTGTTAAATGTTCAAAGTCACTGTTATGTCATATTTCATTGCTGACCTTTTTTACTTATTTTATACATGCTGGTTTCTTAAATTTAAATAATTTTAAAGTTTATGACATAAGAAAAATATTTTGATATATGTATGCATTGTTGTATTTATACTTCTACAATATGCAGTGAAACTAATTAATGTATGTCAAATAAAGTCTTTGTAATGCCCTGTGGTTTTACTTCAGGTCAATGATTTTTCACTCAAACTTTAGGTTTATCAGTGCATACTCAATGTTTTGCACTGCTTTACTTCACCTCCCATAGCAAAATACATCTTGAGATATGACCAACACAATTGTTTCCACTGCTTTCCTGCAATACCCAACCCAAACTGTTGCTAGTGGCCTGACCTGTACAATGTTTCAAATGCTTTTCTGCAACACCCAACGCAAACTTCTGCTAGTGATATGACCTATGCAATGTTTCAAATGCCTTCTTGCAACACGCAACCCAAACTTCTGCTAGTGATATGACCTGTACAATGTTTCAAATGCTTTCTTGCAACCACCAACCCAAAGCGCTGCTGGTGATATGACCTGTGCAATGCTTTCCTGCAACACCCAACTCAAGCATACAGTGGTGATATTACCTATGCAATGTTTTTCTCTGTTTTCCTGCGATATTCTTCCCAAACTGTCCAATTGTGATGTGACCAACATAATGCTTTCCATTCATTTCCAGTATTTTGAGTGAAATTCATTTTTATTCCATCAAATTTCCCCACAGGTGACATTATTTTTGTAATCACCCACTGTGGATAATTTGTGCTACAACTTGGTGACCAAATTTCTGATTCTTTTTTATTTTTTGTTTATACATTTATTTAATTGAATCTGTAAACTACAAATAAAATAATTAAAAATAAAATAATTCTTGGGGTGAGAGACTAAAACTCCAAGTAGGCCTTATGATCTGTAGATGATTATTTTGAATATCAAATGAGTATTCTCATCAGAGGCTAGCTTTATGGCCAAATGAAATAGCAAAAGAGCACTGTTTGGCTCCTTTTTAGGATGGTCCACTGCTCTCTTTTCGTATCATTGGAGGATCTTATGGATCCTATCAGATGGGGATCCAGTATGGGGGTCTTAAGTAGGGTTAAGTGAGAGTCTGAGTCAGTAACAAAATGAAAAATTAAGATATTTAAAATAGTTTAATTATTGTAATAAACATAAAATCCAAGCATATCACTGAATACACATGAAGTAAAACAGGTATTATAAACACTGTTTAATCAAACAAAAAATATGGTACCAAATGTGGAGAAGTATTACTGCCACAAAACTTTCTATTGATATATGTAGGTGATGTCATTATATGCACAACATATTAAGAATTGGTTGAGTAGTCTTAGTAAAAACATCTTTGCCAAGTCAGACAATCTCTTTTTGTGTTCATGACAATGTCAGTCAGAGTGCAGAATTTGAGAACTGGCTGTGATTTCTTAAGAAACCTGTCAATGTGTTGACAAAATACACAGTGGTGTGGTAGAGTATCAAAAAGTACAGTCTAAAAATTGTATAAATTTTACATTAACTAGGACCTATATAGAGTCCCATTGTTTTGTAAAGTTTGTTTATTTCACATTTTACATCATTCCTAGTACATAATTGGATATATGTGATGGGTAGTTGGTAGGAAACCAGTACATACAGTTGGTCAAAGGTTCTCTACTGTACACTACCGACCAACAGCAAAGAACTATCAGCTTTCCCACCTGAGGTCAGGCAAGGATTCGAACTCTGATTAGGTGGGAGGCAAGTGCACCCTGGATTGTATAAAACACATTAATATATAAAGTGTCCATGTGTAAAAATGCCTTTATTCTGATGTGAATAGCAAATTAAGTTGTAGATACTTTCTAGGTGGTTTACAACATCTTTAATCCTGAGTAATAAAAGATTTCTGTTTAAAGTGACTCCAGTATGGCTGCCAGGGGGTGAGGGGGGGGGGGGGGTTCTCTTGAGATCAGAGGTTAGTTTTTGTGGTGGCTCATGTTTATTAAATATCTAATTCTTGAGGTTCTGTTGACAAGTAAAGAAATATATACTTTGTTCCTAATTCTTTGATATTATATCTATTCTTCATACAATACAAACTGAAACTAAATTTATGTATGTCCAATAAAGAATTTGTGTTTTATGTCCCTTGACATAATCCGGTCAATGATTTTTCACTCAAACTTCTGTTTTTTAAGTGTTCACTCAATCTTTAGCACTGCTTTATTTCACCTCTCATATAGCAACCTCCCAGTAAACATTTTTTGGGTTTTAAAAACGTTTGAAAGGAAACGTTTGGTATAGGTTAAAAAATGATGGGTATGAAAACCATTTATAATAGAATGTTTTTAAAATGTTTTTTTTTTGTATATCGTTTATTAAACATTTAATGATAAATGTTAGAAAAATGTTACAAATGAACATATTAATATCTGAATAATAATGGGGTCAGAGGTCAAATTCAATACCTTTTCAAGGTTGCTCACTAATGAAAATATTATTCTATTATGTCTAAAATTGTGAGATAGCGGCTTAAAAATTGTGCTCCCGGCCATTTAATTCTTATTTTTGGGGATTGCATATGGGGCAATTTTTGGCAAAGTCCTCTAAAATCCCCTATTATTGCTCACCGCCATCTTTGTTTGGACATGTTTTAAGGTGAAAGTTTAATAAGCATTCTCAAAATATGGGTCTAAAAACGTTTTTGACAGAATGTTTTTAAAACATTTGATCAACAATGGGTTTTCAACATTTTATGTGTACTGCCTATAAAACAATTCATGATGAATGTTTGAAAACATTTCTAACATAACCTTCATTTCTTAAGCTATATTTTATAAATGTTTACAAAATGTTTCCAGTCAAACCTAGCTTCTTGAGTTAGTAAAGTTACCCTGATAGTAATTTAGCCTAGTTTCAAAAACAAAATGGCCGTCATATCACATGTTAAATGGGATTATCCTATTAAAAGGCTTTATATCTCCCTTATCATTGCTACTAAGGGTTCCAAATGTGAAAACGACTTATACAAAGTCAAGGCCTGAGACTATTTTCCAATTGCTGACTTTTACCTTTGACCCCTCCTTCAATGTCAAGTGGGGTTATCTTACTACAAAGGCCTTATCTCTCCTTTAGTTCTCCATTATTACTGATTCTAAGGCGGGAGATAACCACTGCGGCAGTGGCCTTGTTTATATGTATAACTCAAAGTTTAATCTGGATGACTCAAATTGTAATCTGTATAACTTAAATATTAATCTGTATGACTCAAAATTTAATCTGTATAACTCAACTGTAATCTGTATATTATATTTAAAGCTGTCAATGGAACATTAATTTTACTGTTAAGTGTTGATTCAATCTTAAGTGGCTTGTGTCAATTACTTTTTCTCCTTTGTAAGCTGCTGTGGTGTAAATCTCTTATTAATAGTTTTCAATTTTACTGTTCTGTAAGTGTCATTTTAACTGATTTTGCTGTTATTTGTACATAAAAAAGAATAATGACAAATAAAGTGATGAATAATCGATATTATATACCACTTTTTGTTTTAAATAACAAAGGGCTTCTGGTATGCAATAATTGCAATTATAATAAGAAACATAGACCCTCTTCACATAACCATTGATCATAGTCATAATAATAAACCAATCAGCCAACAATAGACCACCAATAAGAGGCCAATCACAGTCCAAGGCAACATCTTAAGTTTGGGCTGCCTAATCTTAAGAATGGGCAGACATCTTAAGATTTTTGCCTAAACTTAGGATCCTAAGTTTGAGCAAGCAAATCTTAAGATTTTACCGATCTTAAGTTTATGCACAACATCTACACACTTTTCCCAAGTGAAACAAATCAACACCAATAGAGTATTGAGACAATAGGCCAAAACCTGATTAAGAAGTCACCCCAATAAAACACAAACAAATCAGCATAAGAGGAGTATTGAAATATATGGGGGCTTCTGGAAATGTAATTTGCTTAAGCTTCTGAAACAGAAAACTTTTGTTTAAGATAAAATTCACTGCATTTATATCAATGTCAAAAGTTGGGCTCCAACATATATGTTTGATGTAGAATTATTTGTGTTTTATTGAGATAACTAAGCAATATCATTTCAAAACTTTAAACTCTCAATTGTGGGTGTTATTAATTGTGTCATTTTGCCTGAATTGATTCAAAAGTGAATCTGATAAAGTAGCATTGTGGTTCAATAATAGAAAGGATGATGGAACAGCAACTAGAGTTATTGAACTACCAGTATATACTGTATCTCCGAATATGTTTATTGTAGGTTCAAATAAGGCTTCAATAGTTATGAATATTAAATATCTTAAATTGGGCTGTAGTACCCATACAAATTGGCCAGGAGGGCTGTAAAATATGGCAAGGGGGTGAAAAATATAGCAAGGGGTGAAAAATATGGCAGGTCCACTTGCCATATTTTACACCCCCATGCATTTTGTGTGGGGTGTAAAATCTGGCACTACACCGGGTGTAGTATATATGACTAGATGTATAGACAGCATTAGCAGCCCAGGACGTTTAAGCTGGACTGGTAGGTTGGGATCAAATATTGTGTAGTTTATGGGCTTCTTTATAGTTGAGGTGTGTAAAAGGCTGCATAATTTCACAAACATACAGTTTTAGATATTTTATGTTTTATATGTTTTAAATGCATGGACACTGAAGTCTTTTTATTTTACTTTTTAAAGATTTTTTCTTCTGTGTCCAAGTTTTTTAATGTACAGATGTGAAGTCATTAATTTCTGGTGTTTTGGATCCATGGATGGAGATCTGCTACATTTCTCCCATGTACTAGTGATTTGAATACACAGAAATAAAATCTGTTATCATTATCATTAGTATATGGTCTTAGTGTTTTATTCATACTGCATTGACATTTGGTTTGCCTGGATTAAATGGTTTTGTAAGCAAAATGGGTTGAATGTGTATACTGCAACGTGATATAAATATTTAGAGGTAGTGTTAATTTGTTAGTAGTATTGGTGTAAAGTAACATGTTAACAAAACTATTAATTTTATAATAAAAAAAATTAAATTTTCCGCACTTCATTCCACGGCTTTTATTCTATGAGGGTCTGTCAACTTGCTTATTTGATTTTGGGATGACTTCCTGGACAGAAAACACAAGATGCAAACAATCTGTCAACTTTCTATCAGTCCCACACATGTATTTCTTTTTTATCTCCATAAAATACCAGTACACATTATGCCAAACTATTAAAATGCCAGAAAATTGTGTGCTCTTATCTCAATTTACCAGGGCAAAGTATTGACAGCATCCATGCATGTTACATATTTTTCCATGAACACCATCTGTTAATGTAGGTGACAGTACCATTCATTCAACTGACACTGGTTTTGACGATACACTGTAGTCACAAGTATGTAATCCACTATACTATATTCAACAAAACAACCACCACAGTATACAAGTTGTATATTACAACAGCCCAATTTCCTTATAGTACCCCATCACATGATCAATAAAGGAGAATTATCTTGCATACATACACCAAATGGTGAAATCTGGGCCCATATTCACGAAAGGTCTTAGCCTGGGCTTAGGCTTAAAGTTGAGACTTTTGTCTTAAGTTTCTGCCCAAAAACTCTTGTCTTAGGCTTAGTGGTATTCACAAAGAATTTAAGACCCGTCTTAGGCTTAGCCAAGGGCTCAACTTTTAGACTGGTTGGTAGTGGGCTTAAATTTTGCAAAGAGGACTTAAATATGGCCGCCATAAACTTTTCTCCACTTCAAAATTTGAAATAGCTGTAAATAAAGTTTAATTATACAGAACACCTCACTAATGCAGTCTTTGGAAGTTTATATGTGGTAACAAGGTTTTACATTTCAAAGCAGCACTTTTCGTCAGATAAAATGCATTAAATGAAGGATATATGTCACCAATAGTATAGTTTGAATAGGAAAAAAAGGTCACATGACACAGAAAACCACTGTGGTTATTTGATAATCTTGGACTTAGCTAAGTCATCCTTTGTGAATACGGTTTTAAGACAAAACTTAGCTGAGACAAAAGTCTTAACTTTTAGACTGGATTTAAGCCTAAGACCTGGCTAAGTCTAAGACCTTTCATGAATACAGGCCCTGAACTTACATTTTGCATTCAATGTGCACTGAGTTTGACTTCATCTGTTATGGATTTAGATTTATTTGTGGTTTTACGTCACGTTCAACAGCCAGGGTCATATTGCGATGGGTAGTTTATGGGTGGAGGAACCAGTGAATACTAGTTGGTCAAGATTCTGCACTGTAAACCACTGGGCATCGGCAAGTAAAACTACCAACTTTCCAACATGAAGCGTCCGGCCCGAGATTCAAACCGGCGGCCTTAGAGGTTGGAGGCAAGCACTCTAACCACTACACCATCTAGCCCCCTTTCATCTGTTATAAACATAAACTATATTAAAAGTTCATTGATCTGTTTGACTAAAATGTTAATGTGACAGGCTAGATGCAAATATATGTACACTGAAAGTGTGTTGTAAATCAATTTAAATTTTGTTGTTTTGAAGTAATATCAGAAAGTTATAACTGCTAAAGAATATTATATGTGTTATAATAACAATGTTCTACTTGTAACATTCCAAACAAACATTTGCAAGTATTAGTTTTTGCATCAAACTATTTGAATACCAATAACAAGACACTTTCATTAAATCTTTCTAAAAGTAAACAATTAAGATACGCATTTCAAGAAATATATGTTGAACAGAAGAATCTTATGTACATATTAATACATGTGATACTATATGTGGCTTTATTTAAAGACAGAAGTGTAGTATACATTATGTAAAGGTGCCATGCAATAACAGTACAATATCAAATCATACAATGTTCATGCTATTGATATCTCAGGCATATGTGGATTATTTTAATGATGAATTGATTAATATTCACAAATAGTCTTAGTTCCCACCACATTATTATTTTATGATTACCGAATCAGAGGGTAAATATGTAGTGCTACCTATTTATGTTAACCTATGTATTCTCCATATATTGAATTCTGGGCCGGGATTCACAAAAGGTCTTAAGCAAAAAATTGTCATAACTTTAAGAGAAAAGTCTTAACTGTGCAAGAATTTTGTCATAAAGTTAAGACTTTTTTTTGCTTAGACAAAATGGGATTCACAAAAGGTCTTAGACAAAAATTTGTCTTAGATTTTGTCATAACTTTAAGACCACTGCAGGGCAGACTTAAGTCATTTTTAAAATATTCCATTGCATGTATTTACACTTTACCCTTTGTTATGAAAACAACATATATACTATGGGGATCTATACTTCCTGTAGAAGTAATTTCTGTGGATTGTAATACAAATTTACATCATTTAATTACCTATAAATTTCCACATTTTACCTTCTTGTGGTAAAAATATTGTCATAAAAATGGCTGACTCACAATAAAAAACAAAGACTACTATTTTTACATAATTTTACAAAACAGAAGTAACAAATCTGTTTTATAATTTTAAAGAGAATGTTTGGTGTATTTATCGATGAAAAATGTTTTGGTTTTACTAAAATTTCTTAATTTGAATTCAAAATAGTTAAGACTTTTTGCACAAATTTTGTCTCAGCTAAGATAAGCACTTTTTGTGAATCCCAATTTTAGAGAAATCTTAGCTAAGACAAAAGTCATAACTTTAAGATTTGTCTAAGCAAAAAAATTGCCTAAACTTAAGACCTTTTGTGAATCCCGGCCCTGATGTACAGATATGTAGCACTGGTATGAATACTGTTGTCAAGTTCACCTTTTTGGTGCTATATGCTATTGTATGTCCCCTTATATTTAATTTTATTAATTCAAACAACATCTGATTTTGACCAAGATTACTGTCATTCTTATCAACACTATAATCACAAACAGTCGTTTCAATAACATGTTTGACCAATTGTATATATGCAGTGTCATGTAAAAGTGAAGTGTTGAATTTCCAAAATCCTTTACCCTTTTTAGAATTAAATGGATTTATTTCTAAATTTAGCAACGAGTGGTCCGTCCTGTAACCGTGGGATATACTATGTTTTTTAACTTTAAAATGGATATCAGGTGTAGTTAGGAAAAAGTATAACCTAGCCATTTGTCTAGGCTGTTTGCTGCTGAATCAGGTATATTTCCTCAAATTACTGTTATTTATTCTCCAAATATCTTCTAGCTCAAGGGCTACTTGCATTTCAAGTACTTTATTTTTAGCTTTGGTATTGTTCTCCCTTTGGTAGCCAAATGTATCTAGATTGAAGTCTTGAACTAAATTCCAATCGCCACAAAGAATTATAGGGTGACTTTCCTTTTTGTTAACCTTTGTTTTATTTCCTCATAAAATACTGGATCATCTCTATTTGGCCCATATATAACCCCTAATACTACTGTAAAATCTGGGGAGAACCAAACAGTGGCCAGTAAAAAATTTCCAATCTGGTCTTGTTCAACATCAATAATTTTATAGTCTAAATTCTTTCCAAAAAGAATACAGACTCCCCTACTCTCAGATGAGTGACTATTAATAATGCCACCATTTCCCCATTCTTGCAGGAGGGCATTATGTTTATCTGTTCTGATATGTATGTCTGTTAAACAGTAAATGGATGCATTCTTTTTGGTAAGCTATTGAAGTACATCTATTCTCTTTCTTTTATCAGCTAAGCCTCTGACATTCATACACATTAGCTTTAAACAACTAGCCATTTATTTTGTATTATATAATGTGATTGACAGGTATCAGACATCCCACTATTCAAACTGTCCTTACCACACAGGCATTTTTCTAAATATGGTTTATTGTTTATAGTACTTGACATAGAAGTTATATAGTATGGTTCTTTATCAATGGAAATATTTACACAGGTTCTTAAATTTCTCCCACAGGCACCAGCCATATAACCACCACACAAAATGTTTCCCTTTTCAAAAGTCCCAACACTTAACACTCCCAATATATTGACTACTTGTAACCAAAAGACTATCATGGTATTATTGAAATAGTGTTCATTTTTTGCATGTCTGAAGGACAGCTGCCACCCTACAAAAGTCCCTCTTTTTCCTTGTAGTGATTTGGGGGTCATATCAAAAGAAAAAAAAATTGAAAGCAGTCAGCTTTGATTTGCCCACCTTTCCTACGCGAAGAAAAAATAGAGTATTTATGAAAGATCTAGAAAAGAAAAGATGAAAATTAACTAAATAACAGCATAAATGCATACACATACTAATACCAGCAAGTTACATTTTAAAATTTCTATTCACATTTTTATTTGCCGTTTCCAGAGTACTTATTATCTATGTTCATATCAAATTTTCTTCAATTTAGCTACTGATCATAGCACTCTCACTGTATCAATTGGTTACTTTCTCAATCTAACCACATTATTTTACAACTTGTATAATAATTTTACAACTTGTAATGTAATTCCACACATTGTTAAAAATGTAGCCTAACAAAGTGCTAACTGAAAATAAAAAGGAGTTTCTTCTCTGTGATGAACTAAAACTAGTTGGTTTTGCACCTGAACATTTACATTTTACATAAGGCAGAAAAAGTACACCATCTTAAAAGATTAAGAATTTCATCAGCCACTTATATTTTTCTATGTGTGATTATATATACCTATCCAATTATTGCCTTTTGGCTTCCAAAGTTTGTCCAATTTATATGCTCGAAAATAAATGTTGATATGAACAGTTTATTTCAAAATTTGTAAACATAATGTGGTTTTGGCTCTAGTAATTATGTCTAATTTTAGGTACTCAAAAATAAATGTTGACACATACATTTTAATTCATAATTTATAATCACCGACAACTTGTAATTTTTTTCTATGCTTAATTATATATTCCTGTACACTTTTTTGCCTATTGGCTTCCAAAGTTTATCTAACTCTGGATACCCGATAATAAATGTTAGTAAAGTTTATTTCTAAGTTTTAACCACAGTGTAGTTTTGGCTTATATAACTGTGTCCAATTTTAATTACTGAAAAGTAAATGTTGATACAAACATTTTATTTCAAATATCCACAACAATGTCCTAACTCTTTGCAGATTCTATGACTAAGAATTTTAAACCCCCATTTTTACAAGGGTCTTTAAACAATAGTTCAAACACTTGTATTTTTTCTATGGATGATTATATATGTTCATACAGCTATTGCCTATTGTCTTTCAAAAAATTATCTAGTTTTCAACACTCAAAAATAGATGTTGACACAAATAGTTTATTTCAGAATTATAACAAATTTATATATGTTCATACAGATACTGCCTATTGTCTTTCAAAAAATTGTCCAGTTTTCAACACTCAAAAATAGATGTTGACACAAATAGTTTATTTCAAAATTTATAACCACAACATAGTTGTGGTCTTATTAAATATGTCCGATTTTAGGTATTCATAAGTTTTATATTGACACAAACTGTTTCAACATTTGTAACCACAATAACTTTGTAAATGTTTACAAATTATAAGATTAGAACTTTTAATGCCCAATTTGTAAAAGGGTCCTTGGTATATAGTTCTGCCACTTATATATATTTTTTTTCTAAAGCATGATTATATGTGCCTATACATTTATTGCCTATTGGCTTCAAAAGTTTGTCAACTTTAGATACTCGAAAATAATTGTTGACACAAACAGGTTGCTTCAAAATTTTTAAACCACTATACAGTTTGGCTTTAATAAATATGTCCAATTTTAGGTACTTGAAAGTAAATATTAACACAAACAGTTTATATAAGAAATTTATACACACAATAAAGTTGTAGATGTATACACGTTATAGGATTTCTCCATATGTTTTAATATCACCACAGAAAGTTTTTTAGACCAATTTCCTGTTTTTTTACACTTATATAATTACAAAACAAAGTTGGTGATAAGACTGACCAATATATATTGACACGAACAATTTATCTGAAAATTTACAACAGCAATAGAGTTGTAAATGTTTACAAAATTTCAAACATACTGCAGATATTATCATGATACAGATGTTATATTTATTTATTTGGGGTTTTACGTGGCTTTTAACACTGTACAGGTCATATCACAACGGGTAGTTGGAAGGGCAGAGGAAACCAGTACATATAGTTCGCTAGGGTTCTGTACTGTAAACTGCCGACCAACGGCAAGCAACTACCAGCTTTCCCACTTACGGCCATGACAGGGATCGAACCCCGGCCGCAGAGGTGGGAGGCGAGAGTGTTACCACTCTGCCACTGTGGCCCCTGATACAGATGTTATAAAATTGTAAAAGCTTTCAAATTCCCTAATTACTGCTGGTATTATAATGTCTCTGCACAAGCTTATTAGATCTACAAAGCTTATTACGCATAAAAATTGCAAACAAAATTATGATATTCATGTGGCCACTGACCATAAAGAAGTATTCAATTCTTCAACATGCTGTTACTATACTATTCCAAGCAGTCCCTTACTTCTTCTAGCAGCTGGCCCAGTCTGTTTTTCCCTGTACCCTGAAGTGCTTTGGTGTCATAAATGGAGCGTCCATTTCCCCAATACTGGTCATGCTTGTTGCATTCAATCAGTGTTTTATCCCTTGTTTCCTTGAGAATACCACAAAGACGTTTGTTCTGGTATGAATACTGTTGTCAAGTTCACTTATTTGTATTATGAAGGTAGACAAGTGAACAATTATTGCTAACAGTTTTTCAATAACTTCATAGGTATTATGTTGTATTTTATACTATGATTATTTAGATATAACTAAAACTAAACAAGAACAGTTGTAATGTAATATAACTTGAAAAAGTAGTAATTAGTAGGTTTCTCAATGCAGTGTTCACAATGCACTCATGTATGCCGTATATCAAACCATTATAATACTGAATAAGTCACTTATTATTAATTATACTAAGTAAATAAGTTCTGTAACTGAATATGACAATATAATTTATGCTAAATAGGCTACATAACCCACTATTGTTTAACTAATTATTCTTCTGAAACCATACTTACCATATCAAGCTCCTTGTCAAGAGCTCTATTTATTTATTGTTTTCAACACTATATAGGTCATATCATGATGGTTAGTTTTATGTGAAGAGGAAACCAGTACATACATACAAACTGCCGACCATCGGTTAGCAACTAACAACTTTCCCATGTAGGGTCTGGGTTTGAACCAGAGGTGAGAGGCTAACACTGCGCCATCATGGCCCCTGCCAAGAGCTATAATGCAGATCCATTCCAATATTTTCGGCACAGTGCTATGCCTCATCTCCTATGCCATCCAAACCCAGTGAATCATTCTGTCCACATTTCTCATTCACATGAATGAAAATATTTCAGTTGCTTCCATTAATGCAAGAATTATGACATACTTGCACAACATTACTCTGCATTGGTGATAGATACAGCTTGAAGACATTCAAAGTATATAAATTTCGGCTGTAAGAAAATTTAAAATGTGAGCATAAATATGAAATCATTACTAAACATTAATGCACAACATTAATGCACATGCTGTTTATGAGACAAAAATTAAAGAAACATACAGTATAATTCACTGGAATGAAGTGACTAACCAAAAATTCTACCACCTACTTATCAAATCTCTTCTGACCACTGTATCTTTGTGTAAGTTGATACACTTATTAGTCTACAGGCAGTGAAACCACATTCTGAAAGAAATACTTTCACATACTTACCTTTATTAGAGATCTGTAGGTACTCAAATTTCTTATTGAACTCTTAATATTCATAATATGCAAATTACAACAATATTTTAGCATATTAAGCAAATTATTTATATCAAAAAATTACACTTCCACTTACCTTAAATATTTCCTCACACTTACTCCAGTACTCAAGATATTTGAGTATTCTGAATTTAACTGGTTGTTGTTACAACATCTCTTTCCTTTATTGAGTTGATAGTTTTCCATTAGAAATTCCATCTGAGATGGAATATAATCCATCCATCCATTTTCCTTCCATTTCACATTTGTTGTTGTTTTATAGTTTTCTTTCTTGCATTTTCCTTAGTTTGATAATTTGGTTTGACAGATTTAAGAATACTTAAAGGATCCACTTAAATCATATGTATACATTATAATTACTAACTATATGCTTGCATGTGCATAATTGTATTTTTGCTTCTATGTATTTACTAAATTGGTTGTTGGTTACACAGAAATGAAGATTTACCATTTAAACCTTCTTACTTATTTGCTACTTATCATAATGTGAATTGATATATGAAATTATATGGCTATCAAAGAGGCCTGTTTGACTTCAGAAAATGCCAAATGTCTTACTGACATGGATGGTTAGTCTCTAGCCATGACATTTCAAACCTTTACTATTTTTTTGTGTTTCAAATATATATATTTACCTCCTCCAAGGAGGTTTTGTTTTCGCCTTGGTTTGTTTGTTTGTGAACAAGATAACGCAAAACTTATGGACAGATTTTGATCAAATTTTCAGGATATGTCTGAAAAGGTAAAAGGAAGAAATGATTAAATATTGGAAGTGATCCGGATCACTATCTGGATCTTCTGGATCCATCAAATGTAATTTTTAAAGACAGATAACTCAAAAAGTTATGGATGGATTTTGATAAAATTTTCAGGAAATGGGACAAGGAACAAGTGATTCGATTTTGGGAGTGATCTGGATCACTGTCTGGACCATTTGGATCCAGGCTGCCAGATAATTTTAGGATGGATTTCGATATTTTTAGGATATATTAGAAATGGTAAAAGGAAGAAATGACTAAATTTTGCGAGTGATCCGGATCACTATCTGGATCTTCTGGATCCATGAAATGTAATTTTTAAAGACAGATAATTAAAAAAGTTATGGGTGGATTTTGATGAAATTTTCAGGAAATGTCCTAAATGGGACAAGGAACAAGTTATTTTGGGGTGGATTTTGATGATAGTCCAGGAATTGAGCTCCCTTGGCGGAGGTCTGCGCTCTCTGAGTGCTCTTTTTATTTATGTAGTAATGCATTTATTTCAGGTGTTTTTCAGATGTTTGACAAGAAGCCCTTCAATACATCAGTCTCATCAATACATCTACCTTTCAACATATTCGAATTTCAAACATTACTTTATTCGGCTTTATGTAATAAACAACTCTTATTTCCAAAAAAGTTTAATTCACAATATTTATTAAACTTACCTCAACCTACGTATAACAAAACTTCTATTAATATACAACACCTACAAAATATTCAAAAGGAGCCCTATATTATCATACGCCTAAAATGTGGTACATATTGCTAAGTAAATCAGTACATTATGAATGAGAAATTAAAGTATTCCATTGATGTGTTATACTATTGTGATATTATTGTGTTACATTCTTATATAATGTCTTATAAGGTTTATTCTAATTGTCAAGAATTTGAGAGGGTTGATTAACTTGTACAAACAATATATGGATCTTTACATAACATCTATGATTATGTTATTTCTTAACCTTCAAAAATCAGCTTAAATATGAATAATAACTGTATTAAAATACATAAACCAGTGCTTTTGTCCAGTCATGCCAGTTCACGTAACCAGTTTGGCATGGTTTTTCCCCTGTTGTGGTTTTACAATAGTCACACAACGTCCAGGTATTTTATATTTTTCCTGAACAACTGGACCATTTAGGTTGTAATAGTAATACCTTTCAATACAAATACTCTGGCTATCTAATTCATATAGTCGCACTTTCAATCGACTATACAATGCAAGGCAAGTCAGTCCCTACCAACCCATGAAATCAATAAGTATACACAGCTGCGCAGGATTCTTTATTGATTAAATACAAGACAATTAATAATATATAAAGTATAAATGTGACTACTACGTAAATATTTTTTAAAAAGAGTATGCAATAATGATTATACATGGAAATGCTGTACTTAATAGTTACTTTTTTATTTGTGCACATCGTGTCTTACCTGGTTCCATTAATGCAGGTGTTCCACTGGAGCCCACAGGCCGGTAACTATGCATTTTTGGAGAGTCGGGACCAATAGTTACATGGTCGGTTAGGGTCGGGTGCAAGTTACCGGCCTGTCAGGGAGAGTCGGTGAAATATCAAACATGTTTGATATTTCTACGACCGTTGCTGACCCTTGTATCTGACCCTAATTTCAGCCCCCTAGCAACAGGCCTGTCGGTTAACTTAATGGCCTGTCGGTTACACTTCCCGGCTTGTCGGTTAATCAAACAGGCCTGTCTGTAACAAGTATCCGGCTTGTCCCAAATATGGACTTCCTGATTGTACGTGATGACTCACGACCGTGCGGGAAGTGTTACAGTACAGTCGCTAACTTTAGACAGCCTGTCTGTAAGTGTTCCCGACAGGCCGGTCGGTAACTTTAACCAACTGGGTCCTAGAGTCAGGAAAATTTGTAACCGACAGGCCTTAAACTGAAACAGACAAGCCGTAAACAATAACCGACAGGCCTGTAACACTAACAGACAAGCCGGGAACTGTAACTGACAGGTCGGCAATATTTTTGCGTCTTACGGCCTGTTGGTTTCAAAATCTGTGGGTATAAAAAGGCGAGTCAGTAGACAAACTGCGTATATTTGGGCTTTGACTTGTCGAGAGACAACTGGTGTGCAGCTTTTGTTTTAGGTTTTTATTTTTTTGTAAAATTAGCTTAAGTTTTGAGCTAGGTTGGACTGGTTGGGAATGAAATCTGTTCTGTGAGGTTTCACTTTTATTTTTAAGTTTTTTTTTTAAACAAGCTGTACAATTGATTGATTGATCAGTATGCCAAGGGGCAGATGGAGAAAGATTGAAGTACCAACTGACACTCAACCACAGTTTGAGTTAGGAGATACAGCTGAGGATATAGAGAGAAGGAGGAGGGAGAGAGAGGAGAGGGATGAGAGAGAGAGCAAAAAACAGGAAGAGAGGGACAGAGAGAGGATGGAGAGGGAGAGTAGGGAAGAGGAGGAAAGAGGAGAGAAGAGAGCGCGAACTGACACGGATACTGATGTAGAATCAACTCAATCCAGACAGAAGAAGGGCCAGATTAAGTCCATTTTCCTGAGTGATTCAGACGAAGAAGCCATCGTGGAGTTCATTAAACAGCACGAGGAACTTTATGACAAGACCAACGACAGTTTCAAAGACAAGCAGAAGAAAGAAATACTTTGGGAGCAGATAGCAGCTACCAGAAACTTGCCTATCAAGACAGTGAAAAAGTGGTTCGAAACTCAATGTACCAGATATGGCAAGCTCACTCAGACAAAGTCAGGACAAGCAGCTGAGAAGAGCACAGAATGACAGACCTGGCTGAAGGACAGTTTCAGTTTTCTACGAGGTCACATCAGAAGGAAGGGAGTTTCCAAGTCTTCTGCATTCAAGTCACCCCAGAGACCTTCTGCAGCCGCAGCCTCAGCTTCAGTTCCAGATACATCCAGGGACACAGAGTCTGAGATGGAAATCAGCATTGCATCAGATGTTACTCATCAGCCTTCGAGAACCAGTCCCAAACGACGACAGCCTCTAGTCACGACTACCACCACTTCTGCAGATCCAGTCTTAGATCAGCTCCAGCAGATGAGGTCGATAATTTTCACATTTCTGGGTGCACGTCAGGACCCCACTCCAAGTCCTAGACAGTCATTCTGCAACTGAAGTGAAGCTTCTCAGTGAAATACAGTACAAAGCCGAAGAAGGAAAGAGACAAGTCACCAAAAGTCAAGAGGTCACCACATGTCAACTTCCAGAAGCATCACAGGCCATAGCAGGATGTGAATACATACTCACCATACCAGAAACTCAACCAGTCTCCATTCCAGTTGTGCAGCCTACACAGACAGCCACAGGAGAGCCTGTTACAATGATTGCCAAAGTACAGCAACCATCAAGGCCATCATCAGCACATGTGGCTGACCAACAGCCTGGGACTTCCAGACAAATGATTTTCAACCCACCTTCAGTTGCACCTTCACAACAGGAGGAAAGTCAGCACAACACTTCTGGATTATCCAGTCTCTTTGGAGCTATTCCCAGTGTGCTCCAGTATCAGCAGATTGACACACCACAGCCATTTTCACCCTCTCAAGTTCAACTTCAACCAGCACCGTCACCAGTGCCATCTTCCACTCATCATGAACAGTCAAGACCTCCCAGACAGTAGAGCCAGCAGAGTCAGAGTCAGCCCAAATCAGTGGATTAGCCCGCACAAGTCGCACCAACCAGGCCCTTTTAAGGGCCACCCGAATCATCCAAAAACAATTAACAAGTTGCATGTCTGCCCAAAAACATAAAAAGCACTTACACCTGCCTACAGTACACGAAAAAATTGTGTGAATGAATGAGTGAATGTTAAACAAATATTAATAAAGTTCCACCACAAAACAGAGGAAAAAAATAATAAGCAAAAAATTCCCTTAATAAAAAATAATCCCCTAAGACATTAAAGTGAAACCACCACCCCCAACAAAACTCCATTTAAAAAAATACACTCCCCCCTAAAAAAAAACAAGATCCAGACTCAAACCCACATCCCTCACTCGCAAAATTCAACTTGAAATAAAATGCCACATGCACACTCACAGACAAACAAACGCGAGGCCTAACAAAATATTCAAACATTTGAGTGGCAATGGACTAACAAACTGACTAAAAAAAATATTAAACTGGGACTGCAAACCTGTATAATTTTGTCTTACAAATTTCCAAGCATTTTTTTTATTCTTGGCATAAAATATTTTCAGGTATTTATTTGGAAACTTTTTTTATATTACTTTTTAAGTTATTTTTTCTAAAAATATAGGCAGGTCATGTTGGGGTGAGATGTCTACTTTGTAAATTGAGGACCTGGGTTTTAATCTGTAAGTGATGAAATTTTTTTTGTGAACTGAGTTTGGGATGGATTTGTATTTGTGATGGGGAATGGTTTTGGTGAAATTGAACTTATACAAAAAAAGTTAGAAAATTGGGGTTATTTTTGAGGCAACACTTTGCTAAATAAAAGTTCTTGGTTTATTTGGGTAGTCCTGAAAAGGACTGGTATATGATAGCATGTTCTCCCCCCATTCTTCTCCCCTCAGTCTTCTTAAACTCTGCCCTCCTGCCCAGCCAGCGCCCCCACGTGATTGAAGTAGTCTTTCAGCAGGTCTCGTTGATGTTTGGCCTCCCTCGATGGGTTTCTTAAGTTCTCATGATGTCTCTGTTCCCCCTGTTCCCCCTGTGGTAGCTGTATGTCGTCAGCTGGAGTGGGTGGTCTGTCTGCTCCCCCCTGGTGGCTTCTCAACATGTTATGTAGTACCACACATGTTAACACAATGTCTCTCTCAACTTTTTGCCTCTGCTCCATGGTGGTCAACAGCACCCTGAATCGCTTGATAAGTATACCAAATGAGTTCTCGACCACCTTCCTCCCCCTGGATGTCCTGTAGTTGGCTATTCTCTGGTTAGTTGGTGTCTACTGTAAGGCTTGACCAGCCATGGCATCAGGGCAAAGGCGTCGTCCCCCAGCAGGAAGTAGTGTAGATCTGGCCCCACAGGTCCAAGTGGTTCAGGTGGTGGTAGTCCCAAGGTTCCGATTTCAATTCTTCTTTTCAGTTTGCTGCCGTTGAAAATCTGTGCATCAGATGATGACCCACTGGCCCCCGCGTTGACCCACAGGAACTTGTAATCTGCATTGACTAAAGCCAAAAGTACCAGGGAGAAGTTGTAGTTGTAGCCCTTGTAGTTGAAATATTCACTGCCTGACCTCTTGGGCTTCTTGATAGCAATGTGAGTAGTAAGTGTTGGGTTAACATTTGTGCCATTAGTAGACCTTACTTTTACTACCAGTTAACTTTTACCACCACACCAAATAATGGCCCAAAAGTTAACCCAACTTTTAACCAAAAAAAGTTATCTGTGACCAGTTAAGTTAGTACATCACACTATTGAAGAAATTGTTTTCATTAGTCAGTGAAAAAAGTTTTTAGAGTTCCTAGTATTGTACTACGACACCACGGACATTTCTTTAGTTGCTCTGCACACCTCTCACAACAGAGTAGATGTCGACAAGGTAGAAGAACCATTGTCATATCACCATCCATACAAATCTTACAAGCCGGTATCGCATCCAATCTCCCGTTCTCCTGAATAACTTGGTCATCTTCAATTTCAAATATTGCATCCAATAAATCCACTGCTTTAATAGTATTGCCTTTCAACTTTTCCAACCCGTCTCTTATTAACTTATCAGAAAAACCTAACTGACGTACAATTTTCTCTGCACTTTTGTGTATTGAACACTGGGTCATATTGGTGTAATCCTGATTTAAAATTTCGGTGGCCCTCATTTTAGCAAATTTACAAAATGGAAAATGCTTAAGATGTTCTTTTAAAGGAATATCTCCTGTAACCCAGTTATACATAATACCACCACAGAAGGCACATTTAACTCTGTCTGCAGGTCCGCAATAAAATAACCCGGCTTTAACTAAATCAACTGGTGACACAATTTCATCCTTCGGCCATTTATCCAGGAAGCTAGCTAAATGAAGACCTTCTGATGTATATTGATCATCTAAAGCTTTTGCCATTTTAATTACATGTCAGTCATCATCAAATCTTTGTCACACAGGGAATTATAACTGTTTTCATCCTTTCTTAAAAGAAGCTAGCCAAAATGAAGAAAAGACCCTACTACCTTCTAATGTATATTGATCATCTAAAGCTTTTGCCTTTTTAATTACATGTCAAAGTCATCATCAAATTCTTGTCACACAGGGAATTATAACTGTTTTCATCCTTTGGTCACTTAAAAGAAGCTAGCCAAAATGAAGAAAAGACCCTATTACCTTCTAATGTATATTGATCATCTGAAGCTTTTGCTTTTTAATTACATGTCAAAGTCATCATCAAATTCTTGTCACACAGGGAATCATAACTGTTTTCATCCTTTGGTCACTTAAAAGAAGCTAGCCAAAATGAAGAAAAGACCCTACTGATGCATACAACTTTGTCATTTCATGTAATTGTCCTGGTTAAATCTTGATAATCACCTCTTTATCAATATTTCCTTCTACACATAATAAAATCATTTTTGTTCATTTTAACCAAGTATCCACTTTCGTTTTCAGACTGATCTTGTTGACATATAAAAAATTCCCAAGAAACAGCAACTGAATGTGTAAAATAAATAAAAAACACATCCAAGTCACTATTCCCAGGGCTGCACTCATTGCCTCTTCCCTGAAATAGACAAAAAAGAATACCCACACCTTAATACACATCTACACCAGTCATTTTGATTTTCAAATTTAATATACAATATGATATTATCTGTAAGAATTTACATAATGTAACTGAATATTGAAAAAAATTATATATCCTGTGCTCTTAAATCTTTTTGGATATTATGTTAATCCATTTCTAGAATTAACTGATTATTTTACAACTTAATACAAAAGGTATTAATGAACATCTTACCTTCCTTTCTTTTGAAAAAATTCATCCAAAAAAACATTGCTTTGTCCCATGACTTTTTCTTGTTGCAGAAAAAGTAAATGAAAAGTTAAAGTTAGTGTTTTAGATGTTGTTTAATAACCAGGGTCATATTGTGATAGATCCTCAGCATTGCTACTTGTGTTTGTGTGTGTGTTGGAAGCTTGAACCCCCAGACACAACAGCCTATGTTTGTTTATTTGTTTATTTGATGTTTTACGTCGCATGACGGGTAGTTGGAAGGGCAGATGAAACCAGTACATAGAGTTCGCTAGGGTTCTGTACTGTAAACTACAGAACCAACAGTAAGCAACTACCAGCTTTCTCACTTGAGGCCATGCTGGGAATCGATCCCCGGTCTCAGAGGTGGGAGGCCAGAGTGTTACCACTCTCCCACTGTGGCCCCCACACAACAGCCTATGATTAGATGTCAAATTTGCTAAGAACTAGGTCACCAAGGATCTCAGGGAAAAGACCTTAAATAAAACAAAGTAATAAATTTTGAAAAACTTTATTTTGTTGTTCTAAATTTTTAAAAAATAATAATTTTGATCAGAAATTTAAAATAAACTTTCGTTTTCTTCTTTTTTTATGTTCTGAAAAACAAGAAAAAATAAAAAGAACAATCTTTTAAGTAAAAGATATTAACTAATTAAATGCTACATATATATATATATATATATATATATATATATATATATATATATATATATATATTATACACAAGAAACTGAAAAGTAACTCACAAACTAACAAAAAAATTACTGACCAAATTAGATATACTCATAGTAAAACCATGAAATATGCAAAAAAACAAAGGATAATAAATATACTTACCACTGTGTTTTTTACCTGTTTCAAATATAAAACAACAGTTCTACAGATAATTACTGGAAATAAAAAACAATGTAAGCACACACATATGAAAATTTCAAAAAAGCTACCTATACACAATATTATGCATATGTATGGTAAAAAATATAATGAAAAAAAAGGTTTATTTGAAGCTAAAAGTTACATCTTTAAATTTTAAAGAACCTTTTTTTAATAAACTTACTTTGCTTTTATGGTTTCTGGATCTGAAATAGAGGAAAAAATTATGTAGCTATAAATATATAATATATGCATTATCAATGTGATATATAACATTTAACTATTTAGTTAGGAACCATTTTTAGAAATACATAAGTTATTTATTCATAATATCCTTTAATTGGAAAAAAATGAGTTTCACCAATCAATAGATATCATTTTGTTCTCAGTATTATACATATACTTTTTAAAAAATTTATGGAGTGTGAAAACAATGATAACTTACTTGGGGTTTTTTGCCTCATCTGGATCTGAAGTAGATATAAACATATAATAATAAACATTATCATTATGGTATATAACATGTTACTATTTACTTAGGAAGCATTTTTTAGGAATACATCAGTTAATTATTTATAATGACCTGTGATCAGAAAAATTATTTTTACCAATCAATTAGATATCATTGTATGAGAAATATTATACATATATTTTGAAAAATCTTTATGGAGTGTGAAAGCAATAGATACAGTAATAGAAAACAGGGAAAAAACTATTACACCTATACTGGATGACATAATAACTAAATGTTATTAACCAGTAAGTGTCTCATCTGCGTGTAAAGTGTAAAAACATGTTATCAACAGGAAGAGAAACAGTCAAATGATGTTTCTACATGAATCTACTGAAACTTTATTTATATACAAAAGTTTAAAAAGACTGAAAGCTATACTTACTGTTCTTTTTTGCGTTATCTGGAAAGCACAAACTACAAACAGTAATTATATATCTAAATTACTCAAACAGTAAACAATTGAGACAGTATAGGATTTATGTAATCTACCCATTCACACTTTTATATATTCACAGAAGAAATAAAATGTAGTTATTAATCATTCTTAAAATAACAAATTTTAGAGAAAAGGTTATCAAGAAACTTACTTATACATTCACTCTGGATCTAAAATAGAGAAAAAAATATAAATATAGTTACAAGATACTTGAATAACAATCTTTGGTGATATATTTTGAAAATCTTATGAACAGAAAAAAGATTTATCCTGATGAAATAGTTCTCACTGTTTGTTATACATTGTACATTTATTTTAACAATTTTAAGGAACAAAAAAGCAAAGATTAATTCAATATGGAATTCCTAAAAGATAGCTTATTTTCTGAAATGTGAGGAAACTTAGTGCATCCAATTTGGAGGACATAACTACTTCTCTTGCTATGGAGTTTCTTATATATGTGTAAATTGTATATTGTACATATTTATAGTATGGGAAAAAACAATGAGGAATGATTCTTCATTCAAATCTACCAAACTATAATATATTTACTGAGATGTTTATTTTGCTATCCTGTAAGAGAGGGAAGATAAAAGGAATTAATCATATAATACACATAAATAAACTTGCATTAATATACTTACTGAGATGTTTATTTTGCTGTCCTGTAAGAGAGGGAATATAAAAGGAATTAATCATATAATACACATAAATAAACTTGCATGTTTACCAAAAAAGTTATATAATATTGTGACAACCTATCTTATCTAGAGCTCCATTATCTGGTAGTTATCAATTATAATATATAAATATATATTGTACAGTTCAATAAGTCTACAGTTGACACAGTAAAAGGAATTCTGATGTGTTAAAAGACATTCTTACTTTTCTACAAGGAACTAATTTTTCAAAAAACTCATAGAAAATACACAAAATAGAATAAAATTACTTCTTACCACAACCTGACTGCTCTTCAGTAGCTCTAAAAATAGTTATAAATACATAATACACAGTTGTTTGAAACAGAATCTTTTAATTTTTTTCTTTTCCCAAGGTCTATTCACTCAAATAACTATTTATTTTTCCTATCTCAGCTTATACATTACAATACATGCACATGAAGAACATGACAATCATATCACCTTTTTGCATGATGAAAATATGATCCGTTCAATGAAATATTTAGCATTACTTGTTGAAAACTTTATTTGCAATAAAACATTATTTTTCTGAAGCAACATCCATCTTTTTTATCAAAGAATTTGACAGACAGTTTTATGGGCACACATGAAGCCAGTACATAGCATGTTTAGGGTATATACTGTAAAGTGCTGACTATCATAAGAAACTACCATCTCTCAATATTAAGCCTCGGGGTTTGAAGGACCCATCTGTTTCCTGTCAACCACCCCATATATTCCACAAAATTCTTTCAAGCAATTACTAATGCTAATACAATTTCATTAATTAACCACTACAGAAGGGTTTAAGTATGTAGCATCAAGACTAAACAAACACATGGTGAAATACCTTCTCAGGGTGATGGATCTGTTATAAAAATTATCACTGTTACTTTTAAATTTATCAAATCCCTCAAGTTATAAAATAGGGTATATTGTAAAATAGGGTATTTTTGACTATCTTTTTTTATAGTAAAATACACTAAATCCACAATGTAAATTTACTCTTTATAAACAACAAAGTTTTTTCAAACACCAACCATTCAAAAAAGCCTCATAGATATTATGAAATACCAATAAATGTATTATATGATCATTAGATTAAATGAAAAAAGCAATATTAGATTATTATTTCATAATGTTGAACAATGTAAAAACAAATGTTAATATTTTCAGGAATTGAGCAGTTATCTCTTTAGAAGAAAAACTTATCTGGAGATGCATTGAGAGGTCCCTTTAAGGTTAAAATCTCAGGATAAGTGATGAAAATAAATTACATAGAATCCCTTTTTGTTTTAAACACTTATTAAGGTAAAATATAGCCATACTTTATGTAAAATTTTAATAAAAACATACCTTAGTAAATCTAAGAAATTAACTTATTGCAAAGTTTAAAATACAAATAGCAATATAAGTTCTTACCAATGTTAATATCCTTCTCAATATTCTGAAAAATAAGTAAAACTTTAATGTACTACCTGAGTATAAGGAAATAAAAAAGGAAGTTCCACAATGATAAATTATAACATTATTTAAAATAATTTCAAAAGCACCAAATAAAAAAACAAAAAACACTTACTATTTTATTTTTCTTCTTTCTGTCATCCTGTCTACAAAAAACCATAGAAAAAATGGGTTTACTTGTTGAAATTATATTTTCTTCTCACTGTTTTTTGTTACAATCAACTGTTTTTTTGTAAAATTTCAGTTCACATATAATTTATAATGAAAATATGTGAACAATTTAATTGTAATTATACAAACACAGATGACTTATTATTAATACTCCACTGTTATAAATGTATGGTATATATATATATGCACATATTATATTATAATTAAAGACAATGTTTTTATGTTATCTCATATATAAAAAATACCTGTCTTCTCCTTGCCACTTTCTCAAATTATATGGACAGGATTCCCTGCACAATACAAACACACAAAAACATGAATTAAGAAGTTATTCCAATTTACTTTTTAAAAAATTAAAAAGCACTGAACTTTCCTGTTATCCAAAAAACTTACATTTTCTTTTTATCTTGATTTTCTGCTTGCAACTGACTCGTAGAGTGCATGGAATGCACCTTTTAAAGGGAAAGATGACGTAATAATGATGCGTGTATACAGTAATGAACCTTTTTTTAGATTTTCCATAAGTTTTACAAAAAAAGGTATTCCTGTTTTGCTCTATCCAAAATTGAACCTACTTGTCCCGTCACACAGTGTGAAGTATATATACCAAAGCATTAAAATTTCAGGTAAATTATTTTTTTATTTTGCAGTAACTTGTTTTAATTGTGTTATTTTTGATGGGCAAAATATTACAATTTTCTGAAGAAATGTGTAACAGCTACTGCCATTTGTCACTATTATGTAAATTGATCTCTAAGGTGTAAAAAAATAATCTGAAACAAGAAATAATTAGTTTTATTGGAAAAATGCTATAAAAAGTGTTCATTTTCTCAGATTTATAATGACAGTTAACCTTTAAATTTTTGTTACAAATCTTTAGTATTGGATTCACCTTTAACAGGCTACTGTAATACATTAGAACGTGTTAATACCTTGCATTGATGTAATGTTATAAAAACAGTCAATTTCTATGGAAATTTACAGCACAGATAAAAATCCCCAAGAATTGACAATAATAAATTGAAGTTTTTCATGTTAAATATGTTGTTTTACACATTTTACGTAAACTACTTTATGTTTACAGTGAGTGAAAATAAAACTTTTTCCCTATTATCTTGAATTTTTAAAATTAAACTGAAAGTCAACACCTCTTAAGACAAATTATCTTAAACCATGATGATATTGCAATTTATACCAACTGTACAATCATTGTTTTCTGCAACACGGTTGACTTAAGATCATACTGAATAATTGTTTCAAGAAAAACTTTTCTTTACAGGTGTGACATTTGTAGATGCATGTCTTGAATGCATACATCATTGGTTAATTGTCAATGAACTCACGTATTATAAAAGAAATGAATTCTTTAGAAAATAATTTAGTTAGCCCTTTGAAATCAATTATAGTGAAATATGTAATGAATGCATGAAAACCTCAAACACCTCTTGAATGTATTATTATTGAAAAAATTATGACTTATAAGCCATTCATGTAAATGTAACATATGGATGGTTCCTCCTCCAAAACTTTTTTAACTCATGTTTTCAAATGAATATATTCTCTCAAAGAGAAATATGTATGTTTTAGTATCTTATTACAAGTTCTTAGTATTGTAAAGGAAAATTTTAACTAACAAACAAGCAATCAGTGACCGAATGAATCGGTCACATATCTAGGGTTTGGCAGAGTGGAATGGCTTAATGTGTGTTTCATGTGTGAAAGGTTTACAGAGAGTGGTTGTGCATAAAACCAATGTTCCTACCAAGTATAAACTTCCTACATCTTACGGTTTCTGAGATATAGCCCGGACAAGATTTTATAGGTCAAGGTCACTACAGAAAGGTCAAATCAAGGTCAGACCATGACGTTGCATTCCTACACACCCGAAGCAATCTCCCTACCAAGTATCAACTTCCTAAACCTTACAGTTTCCGAGATATAGTCCGGACAAGATTTTATAGGTCAAGGTCACTACAGAAGGTCAAATTAAGATCACACCTACACCCCCTAACCAATGCCCCTACAAAGTAGCAACTTCCTACACCTTAAGTTTCCAAGATATAGCCCGAACAAGATTTCGAAACTCAAGGTCACTATGGCAAGGTCAGGCCATGATGTTGCACACCTACAAGTGTCCCTATCAAGTATCAACTTCCTACACCTGGCGGTTTCTGGGATACAGCCCAGACAAACTTTCTCCCGCCACCCGCCCTCCCATCTGGACACTATGGGTGAAAACAATACCCCGACAGCCCGAAAGTAGCAATTGCTCACCTATGCCATGAGCTATAGGTCTGTAACTTCAGTATGTTATAGTTAACCCAAAAGTAGGTGTACAACATATTTAAACAAATACTGTAAGCCAATAAATTTCAAGTTACAACTGATTTATTCAATAATGAGAACCTCAAAATAGCTATTGCTCAGCTATGAAATAAGCCACAGATTTGGTATTTTTCTATGTTGTAGCTTACTCAAAAGTAGGGGAATAACTTACTTAAACAAAATATTCTAAATGTAATAGTTTTCAAGTTATAACTGATTTACTCGACAGGTTTATCAAAGTAGCTATTACTCAGTGATGCAATGAGTCACAAGTCAAAGTAGCTTTTGCTCAGCTAAGCAATCAGTAATAGGGCTGCAATTTTAATACGATATAGCTCACACAAAAGAAGATGCATAACATATTTAAAGAAATACTGTAAATGAAAGAGTTTTCAAGTGAACAACTGATTTAGTCAACAGTAAGAACCTTAAAGTAGCTATTGCTCAGCTATGCAATGAGCTACAGGTGTACAATTTCTCTGTGTTATAGCTGACCCAAAGGTAGGGGAATAACATATTTAGACGAAATACTCTGAATTCCATAGTTTTGAAGTTACAACTGATTTATTTGACAGTGAGAACCTGAAAGTAGTTTTGCTTAGCTATGCAATGAGCTACAGGTCTATTATTGTAATTGTAATTATATTTATACTCAGCGCAATATCTCCATATACTACAGGACTCAAAGCGCTATTTAACCCATGCAACTGCACAGGTACAGTCCCAACTCACAAGGAACTGATATTCCCCTAACTGGAAGATAGAGGCTCAAGGATGACCATTTATCAACGTCCTTGAGGTTCTTTAGCCTGCCACTGGGGATAGGATCCAATGGCAGAGGACCGCTATTTTAAGTGGTCATCCAAGCCACTATGTATCTGCCTGTACCTGGGTTTGAACACATGTCCTCTGAGTTCCTACACAAGTGTGTTACCTGCTAGGCCACAGTGGCAGATAAGGTCTGCAATTTCATTATGTTATAGCTGACCCATAAGTTAGTGAATAATACATTTAAATAAAATTTTCCAAATGCGATAGCTTTCAAGGCCCAAGGACATAGTGGTTCACTTGTAACTTGAAAACTATTACATTCAGAAAATGTTGTATAATATGTTATTCAGCTACTTTTGGGTCAGCTATAACATAGCAATTACTGGCGGCTATTGGTTGCATGTTCACCAGTTTCCTACAGTTGGACCAACGGTGGCTTTCCAAGCAGTCTTCAGACTCTAGAATTTGCCAACATAGGGCCACCCTTGGGCCAACAGTGGATTTTTGTTCAAGATGTCAGTGAGCAGTAATAAGGGATTTTGGGAAACTTTGTCAAAATTTAATCATCATTATATATTTTCAGTGATTTCAGTGAGCTCACAATTTTTAACTCACTTTTTAACCATTTTAGAAAATATTTTTATTATAAATAAATAAGAATTTTAACCAGTGTATTTCCAACAGTGGACCAATATTGAAAATGTTTTGAAGGTCAAAGCATATGGATACCGATAAACAAAACTCTTGGCATGAAGTTACAGTACAGCAGTAAACCCCCATCCAAGAAATTCAACTAAGTCATATTTCCTTATTAATATTAATGAGGCAGGTCCATAGACAGGAAGTTCACTGGTATTTAATCGTAATCCAGCCTTTTATTTATTGATCCAAGAAATTTTGTGACCTCATATTTCCTCTTTAATATTAATGAGGCAGGCCCGTGGACAGGAAGTGCACTGGTATTTAATCTTAAACCAGCTTTTCTTTAAAATCTATGAAATACTGCTGGATTATGATAAACAAATCTCTTGGCGTGAACTTACAGTACAGTAGTAAACGCCCATCCAAGAAATTTGATTAAGTAATATTTCCTCATTAATATTAATGAGGCAGGTCCGTGCACTGGAAGTTCACTGGTATTTAATCATAAACCAGCCTTTTTTTTCTATTTATTCGAGAAATTCTATGATCTCATATTTCCTCATTAATGTTAATGAGGCAGGTCCACGGACAGGAAGTGTACTGGTATTTAATCTTACACCAGCTTTTCTTTGAAATTTATCAAATACTTCTGTATCCTGATAAAGAAAACTCTTGACATGAACTTACAGTACAGTACTAACCCCTCGTCCAAGAAATTTGATCAGGTCATATTTCCTCATTAATATTAATGAGGCAGGTCCGTGGACAGGAAGTTCACTGGTATTTAATCATAAACCAGCCCTTTTTTTCTATTTATTTAAGAAATTCTGGACCTCATATTTCGTCATTAATATTAATGAGGCAAGTCTGTGGACAGGAAGTTCACTGATATTTAATCTTAAACCAGTTTTGCTTCTGGGCATAAGTTGGCCGCGGTCATAAGTTGGCCACCATCACCAAAACTTAAAATTGCTACAAATTTAAAAGCTGATTGCAATCGTAAATTGCAATCGTAAATGGTCCATTATTATTAGATTTATACATTTTGTTCATTTTAAACACTGTACAAAGACTTATTTGTCTGTTTGGCCCAATTAAATTAGTGGTGGCCAACTTATGCCTAGAAGCAGTAGTACTGGGTATCTGGAATATACGCGGTCAGGAAGATATGCGGTCAATATTGGAAGATTCGCAGTAAATATTTGGAAGATTCGCGATAAATATATTATAGATTCGTGGTTAATAATACTTCAGTTTTACAAGGCTGGTTTAAAATGAAAACGATCAGCATATTTGCTGTCCACGGACTTGCCTCATTAATATTAATGACCAAACATGTGCACTCAAGGCAGTTCATTGAGCAGTAATTCTATTTAACACAGACCTGTGCCACATTTTCAATCAAAACATCGGAAGTATCGGAAGATTTGGGGGGCGGTCTCTGGGGGGTTACTAACACTTAAATTCAATATAGAACTGTAACCTCATTGGCTGATTTTCTATAGAACAGAAAATGCATATTATATTTAAATATCCTTGACATTTTATTATCTATTTTTGGATGGAACATGTCTTACTTTTTCTTATGAAAAGGGATCTCGGCTCAGACATAAATCAAACAAGGTAGTCTATTTGTAAACAAATCATAAGATATTCTGTTTGAATACCTTGACACATTTATACACCCATTATTTCACTAAGAAACATGTATATATACAATGAAAATAGTAACTTATCAAATAAATGTAATGTAATCCTCAACCATGGAAGAGTTTATCATGACATTCAATTAATAAAACATGAAATGGATTTTTAAAATAAATCTTTGGTTTTAAATAATAAGTATTGTCCAAAGCTGTAATTTAACTAGTTACAGAGAATTTTGATTTAATTAAGTACAGACCTAATCCACAAACTGGATATGACGAATTTTGACTGCGCAGACCTGTGCCACACAGCCCAGATATGAGATTTTATTAAGTACAGACCTATTCAACATACTGGATATGACGAATTTTGAGTGCACAGACCTGTGCCACACAGCCCAAATGTGAGATTTAATTAAGTACAGACCTATTCCACATACTAGATATGACGAATTTTGAGTGCACAGACCTGTGCCACACAGCCCAGATGTGGGATTTAATTAAGTACAGACCTAATCCACAAACTGGATATGACAAATTTTGACTGCACAGACCTGTGCCACATAGCCCAGATATGAGATTTTATTAAGTACAGACCTATTCCACATACTGGATATGACGAATTTTGAGTGCACAGACCTGTGCCACACAGCCCAGATGTGAGATTTAATTAAGTACAGACCTATTCCACATACTGGATATGACGAATTTTGAGTGCACAGACCTGTGCCACACAGCCCAGATGTGGGATTTAATTAAGTACAGACCTAATCCACAAACTGGATATGACGAATTTTGACTGCACAGACCTGTGCCACACAGCCCAGATATGAGATTTAATTAAGTACAGACCTATTCCACATACTGGATATGACGAATTTTGAGTGCACAGACCTGTGCCACACAGCCCAGATGTGGGATATAATTTAGTACAGACCTAATCCACAAACTGGATATGACGAATTTTGACTGCACAGACCTGTGCCACACAGCCCAGATATGAGATTTTATTAAGTACAGACCTATTCCACATACTGGATATGACGAATTTTGAGTGAACAGACCTGTGCCACACAGCCCAGATGTGGGATGTAATTAAGTACAGACCTAATCCACAAACTGGATATGACGAATTTTGACTGCACAGACCTGTGCCACACAGCCCAGATATGAGATTTTATTAAGTACAGACCTATTCCACATACTGATTCGTCATATCCAGTATATGGAATATACCTGGGTTTAAATAAATCTCATATCTGGGTGGTATGGCACAAGTCACTACACTCAAAATTCATCAAGTCCAGTATATGAATACATCCGTATGTAAACAAATCTGAGATCTGGGTGGTATGGCACAGTTCTGTGCACTCAAAATTTGTTATATCCAGTTCATGGAATGGGTCTGTACTTAAATAAATCTCCCATCTGAGTGATATGACACAGGTCTGTCTACTCAAAAATCGCCATATCCAGTATATGGAATAATTCTGTACTTTAATAAATCTCAGATCTGAGTAATAGGTAGCAGGTCTAGGCACAGAAAATTCGACATATCCAGTTTATGGGATATATCTCTACTTAAATACATCTCACATCTGAGTGATATTACAGACGTCTGTGAACTAAAAATTCATCATCTCCAGCATATGGAAAAGGTCTGTACTCACAATTGAGTTCTATGGCTCATTTCTGTGTACCAAAAATTTGTCACACCCAGAAAATGGAATAGATCGGTACTTAAATAAATCCCATATCTGAGTTATATGGCACAGGTCTGTGCACCCTAATTTTGCCATATCCAGTGTATGGAATAGGTCTGTACTTAAATAAATCTCATATCTAGGTGGTATGGCACAGGTCTGTGCACTAAAAATACGTCATACCCAGTATATGGAATAGATCTGTACTTAAATAAATCTCAGATCTGGGTGGTATGGCACAGATCTTTGCACTCAAAAATCGCCATATCCAGTATGTGGAATAGGTCTGTACTTAATTAAATCTCACATCTGGGCTGTGTGACACAGGTCGGTGCACTCAAAATTCGCCATATCCAGTATGTGGAATAGGTCTGTACTTAAATAAATCTCATATCTAGGTGGTATGGCACAGGTCTGTGCCCTCAAAATATGTCATACCTAGTATATGGAATAGATCTGTACTTAAATAAATCTCAGATCTGGGTGGTATGGCACAGGTCTTTGCACTCAAAAATCGCCATATCCAGTATGTGAAATAGGTCTGTACTTAATTAAATCTCACAGTTGGGCTATGTGGCACAGGTCTGTGCACTCAAAATTCATCATATCCAATTTGTGGATTAGGTCTGTACTTAATTAAATCTCACATCTGGGCTGTGTGGCACAGGTCTGTGCACTCAAAATTCGGCATATCCAGTATGTGGATTAGGTCTGTACTGAATTAAATCTCATATCTGTGCTGTGTGGCACAGGTCTGTGCACTCCAAATTCGTCATATCCAGTTTGTGGATTAGGTCTGTACTTAATTAAATCTCATATCTGGGTTGTGTGGTACAGGTCTGTGCACTCAAAATTCGCCATATACAATATATGGAATAGGTCTGTACTTAAAGAAATCTCACATCTGAGTGATATGGAAAAGGACTGTGCACTCAAAATTCGTCATATCCAGCATATGGAATAGGTCTGTACCGAAATAAATCTTAGATCTGGGTGGTAGGGCACAGGTCTGTACACTGAAAATTCGACATATCCAGTATATGGGATAGGTCTCCACTTAAATAAATCTCACATCTGATTGATATGACACAGGTCTGTGCACTCTAATCTCGCCATATCCAGTATATGGAATAGAATAGATCTGTACTTAAATACATCTCACACCTGAGTGAAATGGCAGAGATATGTTTGCCCTAATTTTATCATATAAAATGCAAAGAATAGGTCTGTAATTAAGCAGATGAATGAATTTTTATGATATGACCTAGAGATGTACTCTCCAAGTTCGTATGTCTCATGACATTAAATATGAATAATTCAGGCATTAATATTATTGTTATCCTTCCATAATTACAAAATAAACACACATAAGTGAACCAGAAGAGAAATGTGTGTAAACAGTGTGTAAAAGCAGCACCACGAGTACTGTAGACAGGTATTAAATAACCAAATGTGAAAATTCCAATTCTATTTATAGAGCTAAACATAAAAATACAAAGTCTATTTGTAGAGCTGTTTCTCATTGGATGAATATTCCCTTATATCTCTATTGTAAATTGGCTTGCTATAACACACTCTATATTTCATTATATGTGTTACAGAATTTGATTGACAGTTTCGAATATCATCAAATGTGGCAGAGGTCAGTTCATTATAGACCTACCGGTTCATTGAGGGGCTGGTTTAAGACGAAAACTACCAGCATATTTCCTGTTCACGGACTTACCTCATTAATATTAATGAGCAAATATGAGCAGTCACCACAGTTTTTTGAGGGGTTTTCGTTTATCCTCGCATACGGTGGATTCGACGATCTTACATTTAAATTAAGAAATATATTATACCGCATATAATTTGTGCTAAAAAATCAGAAAAAATCCAGCATATTTCATGTTCACGGACCTAAGGGGGTTTCCTGATAAAGTAAGACTGGTTGTCAGGATCTTCTGTTTGTAAAATATAGCTAGAAACCCAGCGTGGCCCCATATTTCCTTAATAATTGATTTCATTGGTTAATTAAATTAATCACGTTTGCGGACGAAAGTAGACTGGTTGTCAGGATCTTCTAAAAAATCAAGTTTTCTTTTTGCAGAGCAGCATTGTGAGTGATAAACTAGAACGTGAGGTTATGCCTGGTTTTTACAATGGTGATTGACCAATCAAAATTGCAGACAGAGCCGTGTTATGTTAGAATATTGGGGCCGTGTATTTAAGCGTGACATTAAGTTCACGATGCCGTGTAAATATAGTAAATATAGGAATATAGCATGAAAAAGCCGTCTAAACGCAGAATTTTAGACGGGTTGGCATGGTATAAGCACGAAGGCGAAGCCTGAGTGCTTAGATAATGCCAACCCGTCTAAAATTCTGCGTTTAGACGGCTTTTTCATGCTATATTCCTATTCTAACATGACTGTTAAAATAAAATATCTTAAATACTTGTAACATTACAAAATTATCCAATTATCGCCGCCATGTTAACAGCCGTTATGTTGATGCTGAATTTTAGACGGCTTAGAAATCGCTCTCGACCAATCAGAATGACGGACACATCCGTGTCATGTTAGAATCTTAATTCTAACATGACGACCTGCGCAGAAACGAGTTTTGAGTTCTATGCGCACACAATTATCTCGCAACAATCGCACTGCCCTTCCATTCGCCCTACGTATTTTGGTTGGGTTTTAGAAGTAAAGTTGTTATGTTGTTTTTATTTATATTTCATTGAATATGAAATAGTTATTGAATTTTAAATACTATATATTACGTATATTTATATAAAATATTTCTGTATCAAAACATTGTAAATCTGCAATTGTAGGGTACAATGGATGGAACAGCCGGTTGCTAAGGTCACAACATTGTAAACAAACCTACGTAAAATAATTTATATTCCTTGTAAAAATCAAAAATTAATGAAAAGAAGTCTGTTAAATAATTTTATATGTCATGTTAGAATAGTAATAATCCATTCGTGCTCATGGTTTGTGTTTGGCATTTAACCATGGTCCTTCCGGATAATTTTACTCAGCCTTCGGCTTCGTAAAATTATTACCGGAAGTACCATGGTTAAATGCCGAACACAAACCATGATCACTCATGGATTATTTCTACAATAACACCAGTTTACGGTTCCGTTCCGACATTTTGAATATTTAATTAGGGAGAGTAAACAAAAAACGTTTGTGACAGAAGAACCAGGAAGTAGCGAAAATCAATTTCAGTGGATACTGTACATTAACACATATCTATTATTAAAATTATTACTGGAAATGGAGGAATAAATTATATAAATTCGTTCTGTATACACTATAGAATTTATGAAACTTATATGCTGCAGTTTTAATACAATATCTCCTATTTTCGCCCAGTGCCAGTTGTCAAATTAGTAGTATTAACAAGTGCCAATATTTCTTTGATATTTCTGAAACCTACAAATGTATTACATACATCAATAGAGAGGTATGTGTACACAGCTTCTGTTCGTTTTTGGGCCAAATGTAGGGGCCAAAAGGGGCCAAATGTAGCTGCCTTTGTAACCTCTATCAAGCTGCATATATTTCTAGATTTGACCTATGTTGTGCCAACAATGGACCAATGTTGTAATGTTCTCTAGGTATTTTTGCTACATCTTCAAAATGTGAAATTGGAAAAGATTGGAAAGGTTATTGTGTGTAGAGTTTAACAATGATGATCTTTTTACTATACATTTATACATTTCATAAATGTCAAAGCTAGAGCAACTGCCGTGGATCGAAGCTCTTCGTAATATTATACAAAGATATCCGGAGGTTTCGTACCACGGAGGTTTCGTCCCCTGGAGGTTTCGTCCCATTTGTTTTCATATTTCCCTATAAATACTGGTCTAATTCACTTGGTTCTAAAAAAGCATTTATAAAATATTGTTGGGAAACCCTGAGGAATTCTGGAACCTCTTTTTTTTATATTCATGTATATACATAAATATAAATGAGCAAAAGAAGTGTACAAATGTGAAATATTTTATATTCATTTAAATGAATGTTTCCATGCAGTATACTTGATCTTCTAGTAGTATTTCTGTTTAAAAAATATTGTTGGGATACCCTGAGGAATTCTGTGACCTCACATTTTAAATGCATTCATCAATATTAATTCTACAAGTGAGCATATTTAAAGCATTTAATATTCAATTAAATAGCTGTTTCCATGCAAAATACTTAATCTTCAAGCAAAATTTCTAAAATATTGTTAGAAAACCCCATGAACTACCATGACCTCACAATTAACATATGCATACATGATGTATTAATGAGTTATTCTCATATATCAGTTGGGACGAAACCTCCACATTTTGGGGACGAAACCTCCATGGTACGAAACCTCCGGTATTCTATACAAATAGAAAGGCTGGTTTAAGATGAAAACTACCAGCATATTTCCTGTCAGCGGACCTACCTCATTAATATTAATGAGCAAATATGCGCAGACACGGCAGTTCTTTAAGGGGGTTTCCCGACAATACTTTACAAATAGAAAGGCTGGTTTAAGATGAAAACTACCAGCATATTTCTTGTTCATCGCTTCAGCCGTGGGCGATAATAGAATATTTTACCCAAATATGCAGATTTCGACATTTTTCAGAAATATTTCTTCTTACACATCAATAAGCGACATATTTTATATTTATTTTATTATTTCTTTCATATTTAACCCTTTTCTTACGTCTTCTGGTAATATTTGAAGTTTTGAAGCGAAAGATCTTGAAAATAGAGGAATGCGCATGCGTGGATGGTGGGCTTGAAGAAGCTTTTCAGACTGGTACCCTGAATAATATTTTACAATGAAAACGACTCCCCGAGAAGTATGAAACCTGGTCATAAAAATCGAATTGAAATTTTAACAAGCATTTTAGACATGTACCCTAAGTTATATTCCCTTGATTTGAAAAAGTTTGGCAATATATTGGCCAAGATACTACTTTTAAAAGTTAGTATGTACAGCATGAACAGGAAATGCAAAATATAATATTCAATTAAAACAATTTTCCTCTGTGAATTGTGTATGGATCTTTATGAAATACAAATGATATATGACACTAAATAGGTGTGATAAACTGATATGAAAGGCACACTTTATCACTCGTGCTATCTTTATTGGGGAATATCAGAAGGCACTTTTGGATTGACCTGAACAGTTATTCAGCTTTGTCACAGTTCTGTGGTGGAATCAGTTGTTTTCATATCACACATAGAGAACTTAGACCACAGTGCTTCAGATATTTCTTATGCTTGACAAAATAGAAAGGCCTTGTGGGTTAGCAGGTTTGACATCTAATGATAGGCTGTCACCTCTGTGTAGGTATGACTCTCCCAAATAATAATGCAGAGTACCTGTCATAAAATGACCCTGGCTGTTGCTGTTGCATGAGACATAAAAATTACAACTTTTTTGACAAATTAAATCCACATAATAAAGAAGTCTGTATTTAAATATCCCTAACTCTATATCATTTTATTGTGTTATAGTATATTTATTATATCATATTTATTACAATAACTGGTGTGACTTTTTTTTAAATATTTGAAGAACATGAACACCTGTTGCGATCCACAATCTTGCTGGAACTCGGTTTAAAATAATTTTTGTGATTGTTTCATTGAAGCTAGCAATATAATATTAATACCAATTTAAAGGCAAATTTCTAGAGGTTATGTTCCCTTTGATTTGAAGAAAATTGGTCCAATATTAAGATAATTGTTTTAAAAATTACTATGCACAGCAAATAATAATAAACAATATTCTTCTCTGTGACTTGTGTATGGAATTTAATGCAATAAAAATGACATCAAACACTAAACATGTGTGATTAACTGAGAGGAAAGGCATGCTTTATCACTTGTGCTACCTTTAGTGGGAATAGTTTAGTGCTTCAAATATGATTTCTTATGTTTGACAAAATAGAATGTCCTTGTGGGTTAGCAGGTTTGACATCTAATGATAGGCTGTCACCTCTGTGTAGGTATGACTCCCCCAAATGACAATGCATATTATGACCCTGGCTGTTGCATGAGACATAAAAATCACAACTTTGACCTTTGACAGAATTAAATCCAATTCATAAAGAAGTCCACATTTAAATATCCCTTACCCTATATGTTTTTATTGCTGTAGTATATTAATTGTATCATATTTATTGCAATAACTGGTGTGACTCTTTCAAAAATATTTGAAGAACACAAATGCCTGTTGCGATCCACAATCTTCCTGGAACTCTGTTTAAAATAATTTTTTGTGATAGTTTTATTGAAGCTAACAATATAATATTAATTCCAAATTAAAGGCAAATTTCTAGAGGTTATGTTCTATTTGATTTGAGGAAAATTGGTCCAATATTGTCTAAGAAATTTGTTTTAAAACTTACTATGCACAGCAAATAATAATATTCTTCTCTGTGACTTGTGTATGGGATTTAATGCCAAAAAAAATGACATCAAACACTAAATATGTGTGATTAACTGAGAGGAAAGGAAGGCTTTATCACTTGTGCTACCTTTAGTGGGAATAGTTTAGTGCTGCAGATATTTCTTATGATTGAAAAAAGAGAATGTCCTTGTGGGTTAGCAGGTTTGACATCTAATGATAGGCTGTCACCTCTGTGTAGGTATGACTCTCCCAAATGACAATGCAGAGTACCTGTCTTAATATGACCCTGGCTGTTGCTGTTGCATGAGACATAAAAATCACAACTTTGACCTTTGACAAAATTAAATCCACATAATAAAGAAGTTCATATTTAAATATCCCTTACTCTATGTTTTTATTGTGTTATAGTATATTAATTGTATCATATTTATTGCAATAACTGGTGTGACTCTTTCAAAAATATTTGAAGAACACGAACACCTGTTGCGGTGCACAATCTTGCTGGAACTCTGTTTAAAATAATTTTTTGTGATTGTTTTATTGAAGCTAGCAATATAATATTAATACCAATTTAAAGGCAAATTTCTAGAGGTCATGTTCTTTTTGAGTTGAGGAAAATTCGTCCAATATTGTCCAAGACACTTGTTTTAAAAATTACTATGCACAGCAAATAATTATATTCTTCTCTGTGACTTGTGTATGGAGCTTAATGCAATAAAAATGACATCAAACACTAAATATGTGTGATTAACTGAGAGGAAACGTAGGGTTTATCACTTGTGCTACCTTTAGTGGGAATAGTTTAGTGCTTCAGATATTTCTTATGCTTGACAAAATAGAATGTCCTTGTGGGTTAGCAGGTTTGACATCTAATGATAGGCTGTCACCTCTGTGTAGGTATGACTCCCCAAAGTGACAATGCAGAGTACCTGTCTTAATATGACCCTGGCTGTTGCTGTTGCATGAGACATAAAAATCACAACTTTGACCTTTGACAAAATTAAATTCACATCATAAAGAAGTCCATATTTAAATATCCCTAACTCTATATCATTTTATTGTGTTATAGTACATTAATTATATCATATTTATTGAAATAACTGGTGTGACTCTTAAAAATATTTGAAGGACACAAACACCTGTTGCGATCCACAATCTTGCTGGAACTCTATTTAAAATATTTTTTGTGATTGTTTTATTGAAGCTAGCAATATAATATCTATACCAATTTAAAGGCAAATTTCTAGAGGTTATGTTCTTTTTGATTTGAGGAAAATTGGTCCAATATTGTCCAAGACACTTGTTTTAAAAATTACTAAGCACAGCTAACAATAATATTCTTCTGTGACTTGTGTATGGAATTTAATGCAACAAAAATGACATACAACACTGTATATGTGTGATTAACTGAGAGGGAAGGTAGACTTTATCACTCGTGCTACCTTCACTGGGGAATATCAGAAGGCACTTCTGGATTGACCTGAACAGTTATTCAGCTTTATCACAATTCTGAAATGGAATCAGTTGTTTTCATATCACACATAGAGAATTTAGACCACAGTGCCTCAGATATTTCTTATGCTTGACAAAATAGAAAGGCCTTGTGGGTTAGCAGGTTTGACATCTAATGATAGGCTGTCACCTCTGTGTAGGTATGACTCCCCCAAATGCCAATGCAGAGTACCTGTCATAATACGACCCTGGCTGTTGCTGTTGCATAAGCAATAACAATCACAACTTTGACCTTTGACAAAATTAAATCCACATAATAAAGAAGTTCATATTTAAATATCCCTTACTCTATATGTTTTTATTGTTACAGTACATTAATTATATCATATTTATTGCAATAACTTGTGAGTTTTTTTAAAATATTTGAAGAACACAAACACTTGTTGTGATCCACAATCTTGCTGGAACTCTGTTTAAAATAATTTTTTGTGATTGTTTTATTGAAGCTAGCAATATAATATCTATACCAATTTAAAGGCAAATTTCTAGAGGTTATGGTACTTTTGATTTGAGGAAAATTGGTCCAATATTAAGATAATTGTTTTAAAAATTACTATCCACAGCAATAAATAATAAACAATATTCTTCTCTGTGACTTGTGTATGGAATTTAATGCAATAAAAATGACATCAAACATTAAATATGTGTGATTAACTGAGAGGAAAGGCAGGCTTTATCACTTGTGCTACCTTTAGTAGGAATAGTTTAGTGCTTCAGATATGATTTCTTATGCTTGACAAAATAGAATGTCCTTGTGGGTTAGCAGGTTTGACATCTAATGATAGGCTGTCACCTCTGTGTAGTTATGACTCCCCCAAAATGACAATGCAGAGTACCTGTCATAATATGACCCTGGCTGTTGCTGTTGCATGAGACATAAAAATCACAACTTTGACAAAATTAAATCCACATCATAAAGAAGTCCACATTTAAATATCCCTTACGCTATATGTTTTTATTGTTATAGTATATTAATTGTATCATATTTATTACAGTAACTGGTGTGACTCTTTCAAAAATATTTGAAGAACATAAACACCTGTTGCGATCCACAATCTTGCTGGAACTTTGTTTAAAATAATTTTTTGCGATAGTTTTATTGAAGCTAGAAATATAATATTAATACCAATTTAAAGGCAAATTTCTAGAGGCTATGTTCTTTTTGATTTGAGGAAAATTGGTCCAATATTGTGCAAGACACTTGTTTTAAAAATTACTAAGCACAGCAAACAATAATATTCTTCTCTGTGACTTGTGTATGGAATTTAATGCAATAAAAATGACATTAAACACTAAATATGTGTGATTAACTGAGAGGAAACGTAGGGTTTATCACTTGTGCTACCTTTAGTGGGAATAGTTTAGTGCTTCAGATATTTCTTATGCTTGACAAAATAGAATGTCCTCGTGGGTTAGCAGGTCTGACATCTAATGATAGGCTGTCACCTCTGTGTAGGTATGACTCCCCCAAATGACAATGCAGAGTGCTGTCATAATATGACCCTGGCTGTTGCTGTTGCATAAGACATAAAAATCACAACTTTGACAAAATTAAATCCACATAATAAAGCAGTCCATATTTAAATATCCCTAATTCTATATAATTTTATTGTGTTATAGTACATTAATTATATCATATTTATTGCAATAACTGGTGTGACTCTTAAAAATATTTGAAGAACACAAACACCTGTTGCGATGCACAATCTTGCTGGAACTCCATTTAAAATATTTTTTGTGATTGTTTTATTGCAGCTAGCAATATAATATCTATACCAATTTGAAGGCAAATTTCTAGAGGTTATGTTCTTTTTGATTTGAGGAAAATTGGTCCAATATTGTGCAAGACACTTGTTTTAAAAATTACTAAGCACAGCAAACAATAATATTCTTCTCTGTGACTTGTGTATGGAATTTAATGCAATAAAAATGACATACAACACTATATATGTGTGATTAACTGAGAGGAAAGCTACGCTTTATCACTCGTGCTACCTTCACTGGGGAATATCAGAGGCACTTCTGGATTGACCTGAACAGTTATTCAGCTTTGTCACAATTCTGAAATGGAATCAGTTGTTTTCATATCACACATAGAGAACTTAGACCACAGTGCTTCAGATATTTCTTATGCTTGACAAAGTAGAAAGGCCTTGTGGGTTAGCAGGTTTGACATCTAATGATAGGCTGTCACCTCTGTGTAGGTATGACTCCCCCAAATGACAATGCAGAGTATCTGTCATAATATGACCCTGGCTGTTGCTGTTGCATGAGACATAAAAATCACAACTTTGACCTTTGACAAAATTAAATCCACATAATAAAGAAGTCCATATTTAAATATCCCTAACTCTATATCATTTTATTGTGTTATAGTATATTAATTATATCATATTTATTGCAATAACTGGTGTGACTTTTTTTTAAATATTTGAAGAACACGAACACCTGTTGTGATCCACAAACTTGCTGGAACTCTGTTTAAAATAATTTTTGTGATTGTTATATTGAAGCTAGCAATATAATATCTATACCAATTTAAAGGCACATTTCTAGAGGTTATGTTCCTTTTGATTTGAGGAAAATTGGTCCAATATTAAAATAATTGTTTTAAAAATTACTATGCACAGCAAATAATAATAAATAATATTCTTCTCTGTGACTTGTGTATGGAATTTAATGCAATAAAAATGACATCAAACACTAAATATGAGTGATTGAGAGGAAAGGCACGCTTTATCACTTGTGCTACCTTTAGTGGGAATAGTTTAGTGCTTCAGATACGATTTCTTATGCTTGACAAAATAGAATGTCCTTGTGGATTAGCAGGTTTGACATCTAATGATAGGCTGTCACCTCTGTGTAGGTATGACTCCCCCAAATGACAATGCAGAGTACCTGTCATAATATGATCCTGGCTGTTGCTGTTGCATGAGACATAAAAATCACAACTTTGACCTTTGACAAAATTAAATCCACATAATAAAGAAGTCCATATTTAAATATCCCTAACTCTATATCATTTTATTGTGTTATAGTATATTAATTATATCATATTTATTGAAATAACTGGTGTGACTTTTTTAAATATTTGAAGAACAAGAACACCTTTTGTGATCCACAATCTTGCTGGAACTCTGTTTAAAATAATTTTTGTGATTGTTTTTATTGAAGCTAGCAATATAATATCTATACCAATTTATAGGCAAATTTCTAGAGGTTATGTTCCTTTTGATTTGAGGAAAATTGGTCCAATATTAAGATAATTGTTTTAAAAATTACTATGTACAGCAAATAATAATAATATTCTTCTCTGATTCCTTTTGTGAATATAGCCCCAGAACCCAGTCATCAGGTTATCATTGTCTCCTGAAAATATTTTCGGTTCACACAACTTACAATTTCCCGGGGGTCCCAGAAGAAAAATGGACAGGGTACCAGACTAATTGAAAGACGTTTTTTCCGAGATTTAGTAGATTTTACTAAAGAAAAGATGTTTTCAAGAGAAACACGGTCCAGATAGATCTTATCAGCACAGTTCATTTCCTGTTTTTAATTAGGTTGCTGAGGTCAATAATAAAAATCCCTCCACAAATCTTAATTACAAAAGATCGAAAACTGTGAAAGTTGCAGAACGTTTACTAGTTGAAATTATTCAAAACGATCCGAAAACGGCAATTGGTTCCCACTCGAAACGCCCGAAATTCACGAAAAAAGACTCGCAAAATCCCATAACAGTATCTAGGGTTGGCCCAAGATGGCCAACCCTAGATAAAAACCTCATTCCAAGCGATTGTCAAACTGTTATAATCTTTCCTTTTGGATTTTCATTTAAACTAATATCACACAAGTGACACAGGATTTCTCAATGTAACATTTTCTTGAATTTTGCTTTCCTAGAAATGTAAAGTTTTTTTTTTTCATTAAAACATACCACAAAATATCTTAATTGTATTCTTCCCACTTAAACATTCCTCACAATTTAAACCTGCAGCACTATCACCATCCTTTGGCACCCTATTGAACAATAAGCCTTCAATTCTTTCTCTTCAGATATTTATTGAAAATCTGTGCAATAATTCTGGAAAGTTCTACAAAACGGAATGTGTCCCATTGAACATTAGTTGTAAAAACAACTTTAACAAATAACTACGGACAGATTTATTGTATAGTTTTGTCATTACTACAACAAATGTAATAACCTCTCTGTGCTTGTGTTCTGGAAAGTTCTGTCTGTATGTTGACCCACTGAACATTCTACAGATAATGTAAAACCTAATGTTATTTTTATGGTCTTCTATGGTAATTTATTGTTTATGAGACATTTTTTGTATTTTTAAAATTCTGCACTTTAATTTTTTTCATCTGTAGAGCCATTACCAGTTTTTTTCCTCATGTAAAATGTAGGGCATTTATGTCAGTTTTATTGCAATGATCTCATTACTTCTTTGCACTTGTGTTCTAGACACACACACACACACACACAAAATCCTCTCAGTACCATTTGTCACACTGCAAATTTTTACAAATTTCTTTTTATCACAAACAGGGTTTCAATTTTGATGAATGGTTTTAGAGGTTTAGTTTCCTGTCTAGAAATAAATGGTTTTGAGAGTATTCTAGAAGACTCATTTCATGATATTGACTGACTCTATTGGAAGACACCCATGTCGCGTCTGCTATTTAATGTTTTTTGTTACAAACACAAGGTTGGGTTTCAATTGATTCAGAGAAGGGAAAAAATGCGCTTTATACAGCGTTCACATTCTTGTGACTGTAAAGACACAGCTGCTTGTTTTATATTATAATTATCTGTCTGTGTGAAAGGTTAATAACCAACCAGGCAAAAAGATGGCTGCAGTAGTAATGGGAGACAAAGAAATGTATACCTTGTTTTATGGAATTCAGTCACCTTTCAGTCAGTTTCACCCTTCTAAATTTACTATTGACGGAGTAATGTATAGATGTGCTGAACGGTATATGATGTATTGTAAGGCAATCACATTTAAAGACTATATTACAGCCCAAAAAATTATGGAGGTGAAAGACCCCAAAGTAATGAAAAGATTGGGTAGAAAGGTAAGGAATTTTAACAAACAAAGATGGCTGACAAAATCCAAAGCCATTGTTAGAAAAGCTTCACTAGCAAAGTTTACTCAAAATTCAAAATTGAAAGAAAAACTTTTGAAAACTGCAGGTCCATTCTTGTTGAGGCCAGCCCTTGGGAAATAGTATGGGGAATTGGTAGGTATGCTTCTGATCCTAAAAGTAAGTTTAAAAAGTATTGGAGGGGGAAAAACTGGTTAGGATATATACTTACAGATGTAAGAGATCAAATTTTAATGTCATAATGTACAAACAGAGGTTGGGGGTTTTTTTGATTCACCAATGCTAGTTACTACAGAACATCAGGTGCAAGTCAATTTATCTCAACCCCCTGTGAACTTATAACCTAGATTCCATAATTCATGACTATAATATATAGATTGCCACATATTTCAAAAACTAAACATATTCGGGTTGTTTTTTTCCCTCTCTGTAGAACAGTGTCTGGTGTTTTTTTAACATTTGATAGTGTCTTAAAGATTTATTGCATTCACATTGCTATGAATTCTCCCAATTTAACATTGTTCTGTGTGTAGAAACACTTGAGCATTTTGACTCTAGAAACTTCCTCTTAATAATGTCTCCATCTGTTATCCCATTGCAAAATTGCTTGAATGGTTTACAATTAATGATTTATTGAAAATGGTCATGAGGCGTCCCACTGAACATTTCTTGCTTCTCTGCAGAACATCAGGTGCAGATGATGTGTTCAGTAAGCTATTTTATCTCAACATTTTCAACCCCCCTATGAACTTGCTTTTGATTTCTTTTTTTGCGCTTTATGGACTTGTGTTCTAGAATATGTCTTCATTTATTGAAAATGGTCATGAGATGTCCCATTGAACATTTTACAGAATACTAGGTTTTTTTTACATGTAACCTTAGTGGACTTGTGTTCTAGAAACTTTTCATAATATATCTTCATCTGTTGCAATGAACATTACATTTAATGATTTATTACATTTCTCCGTTCTGAAAGTCATCTGGGTGTTTTGACATTTAATGCTATTCTAAAAAAGTTCTACAAGCAATACGCCAGTTCTCAATACAATGTCCTTTTTCTCTCTCTCTGTCTACTTGAGATTTTTTTTGCTGCATTTCTTATCATAGTTTCTGTGTAAGTTCTAGAACTTTCTAATTATCCCCACATCTGTTGTCCCATTGCAAATTTCCTGTAAATGCGCAGTTATCTTTTCTCAGATCTTACATAAAGGCCGTGTGGTGACTATTAACTCCTCACACTTTACTGTGCTGCAAAAGGGGAGTAATCTACTGAGGTGCAATTGTTGTTTTTAAAGTACTGGATAAATTTAAAGAGAAGGTTGTAGTACTATTTGAATAACTTTATGAAAATTAATCAGATCTTATTAAAATTTGAGATATTCAGCAAAAATAAAAAAAGAGTTGCAATTGTAAAGTCTGAGCTTATTAGACAGAACACTTTTGTAATACAGAATCAACAAGACGTTTTAATTTTTAGATTTCTACACATTACTTTTAAATATTTTGTCAAAAATTCTAGAGGTTTTATATTTTTAAGAAAAGTTAATACACTAAGTAATTACCGTGGAATAGAAGATATAGTGAAATATTTTTTAAAGAACTACATACAACCTTATTTAGTGAAATCATCAGTTGACCTAGTGATACTCAAAACTTTAAATTATCATTGGGAAATCAAAGTTTTATATCTTGGAGAGAAGCGAATTAATCATTCAGAATTTCAAAAATATTTTCAAAGAGTACCAGACTTAGAAACAAAGGAACGCGTCTCTACTAAGTACACAAGCAATAGTTTAGTATTTACCGTATACTCACAACAAAACAACTGTTTAAAAGTTACCGGTTGCACAAAACAGATTGAAAAAGTACCGAGTATTAAACAAATTTTCCTTTCAGCTAACCAGGACATCACCATGAATTCATATTTAACACAAGCATTTGTAATGAAATACCTTCAGACTTTAGCTCACCTTCTGTTGCAAGATATAAACCTGTCTTTTCTCACCGATTACTACACATATTTCTATCAAACATTCAATATCATTGATGAACCTACACTATATAAAAAATTAAAAGATATGTTCATCGATTCACTTGAAGAGACAGATAATAAAGCTTTGAAAAGTAGAAATATGGTTTCTTTTAATTCTATAGATAGATTTATGCACAGTTTGTCAGAAAAAATATGTGCTTTCTTCACCGTACACTTCACAAAGGATTGTATTAAAACCTACGTTTCAAAAACAAATTTGAGGGGGGAGTTATATGTGTTAAACACCTCTGAGGACGGGAGTGTGGAATTTTACAAAAATACCGAATCTTTCTTACCTTTATCTTCTGATTCCGAATCAGAAACAGAGTTGGTAGAACCCGTCTGTAAAAAGCCAAAGGAAGCAGAATTCAGTTGTCCAAGACCTTCACAAATTTGTTCTGTAGAACCAGTACCTAAAAGAAAGATACCGCTGAAAATTTCAGAATCAAAAAACAGAAACCCATTTATGAAATGTAAAAGTCCACAAATTGATTTGCAAAACCACAACACCCTTGAACATTTTACTGAGCAGAATGATTTACAGCATTACCATAACATTGCAAAAGAAAATTTAATCAACCTGACAGATAATGTGGATAAACTTAATCAAATTTTAAAAAAACAATAGCTTCGATAAATTCCTTTTTACCACAAAACTTAAAAACTGAAGAATTATCCTGCCAGGCAAAATGTCCATTGCACTGTAGTTTACTATCAAGGGCACAGGCTATAAAGAAACTGAAGGGTAGAAAAACCAAACATTAATAATGACCAAAATAAAAGCTTATGTGTCAGTTCAGTTGCAACACATAAAAAAATAGAGTAACCATGATGTCAGTTAGGTATAATAACAAAGCTACGTGTGATTGTGGTTACCACTTTGAATGGTATTACTTGTATCCTTACATAGAAAAAGGATTAAAGTTATTTCCTGGTACGGAAATCACGAGAGATATTGTTGAACTTGCAGAGAGCATCAGATATGAACTTTTTAAAAATGATCAACTTGTAACATTAAAAGAATTTTGTTTTTCAAAAATTTATCAATTCAACCTAAATGTTAGATTACTTCCCAAGCGGCTATGGGAACAGTTTATTGAGAAATACGTGTTTGAAAAAGTTTCTTGGAATTATCTGGAGTTTGTCATTCCAAGATTTCTGAGTAAACATTTGGGGGGGACATTGGTTTACAAAACTATACTCTGTTCCCCAGAAAAAGAAATATTTGTAAGAAACATTAATAATGGACAGTGGGAAAGACAGAACTTTTCCTAGTTGATGTAGAAATTTGTCAATGTAAGTGGTTTAAATTAAAAACTATATAAAAGCTTATTTAGGCTATGCCAGGACATAAGGTAAAAGCCAAAAGAAAATTACACAAAAGTGGGGAAAAGCTATCTCCCAAAGAAAAAAAGTCAAAGGAAAGTGTAAGTTGTAAAACAAGTGACATGGCTGAGAAAGCTAAAATTACTCATGGAAACAAACCTGCCCTTGTGGATAGTGAATTTGCAGAAAATCCTACATGTTCTCAATGGAAACAGTTAATAAGTAAGGTGAGTGACATTTGCGAGCGAACAGAAGGCATAGAAGAAATAAAAACAACACTACATCAAATAAGTAAAGAACTTGGGGAATTCAAAAGTAAATTTGAAGCCCTGGAAAAATCAGTAGAATTTGAAAGTAAAAGAATAGACACTCTAGAGAAAAAAACTGAAGAATTGGTCAAAACTCATGATTACATTGAGTTACTTGAAAATGAACTTAAGGCAACTGAAAGCGAAAATAGGCTTCTGAAGGAACAAATACTGTCACAAGAGTCATACTCAAGAAGAAATAATCTTCTTTTTGATGGCATTCCAGAAGAAAATGGAAACGATACATTTATAGTGCTCAAGCATTTCCTTATCTCAGTCTTTGGATTAAACCATATGGAAGTCGAAAAACTTTTGATAGCAAACTGCCACAGAATTGGGAGATATAGTGAAAATGGACCACCAAGACCGATCATAGCCAAATTTGTACTAGAAAGTGATCACAACAGAATATGGTGGAAAAAGAACTCACTTAAAAACTCGCCATACATTATCAGAGAAGATTATCCTACAGAAATCCAAAATAGGAGAAAGTTGCTTTATCCATTATACTTAGAAGCAAAAAAGAGAGATAATGCTGCAAAACTACAGGGAGATAAAATCACCTTCAACAGAAAAGTGTACAATTATGCCAAAGCCTTCGAATTAGCTGAAATAATAAACTTTTTTGACAAAGGTATACGTAGAGGAAATGGCTTCTTGGCATTTCATGGAAGAACATCAATATATAGTAACTTCTTCCCTGCTACTTTCCATGAAGGCAACACGCTATATAACTGTAGTGAGCAAATGTACCAAAACGAATTGTGCATGTTCTTTGGAGATGCTCAAGCAGCACGGTTGGTGATGCTGCAGTCAGACCCAGTGGCAATGAAGAGGATTGGTGACAGGGTGGCCAAAACAGACGTTAAACGCAAAGATGAATGGTATCAGAAAAAAGCCAAAAATGTTAAGAAAACAGCAGTGTTTCTAAAATTCTCCAAAAATCCAAAACTGTGAAACCATTTCAAAACAACCACGGAAACTTTTGTTGAAGCAAATCCACATGATACTGTATGGGGGGCAGGCATTAAATTACATGATGACAAAATTCTTGATCCCACAAGCTGGCAAGGAACGAACTGGTTAGGAGATATCCTAACCACTCTGAGAGACAAATTCAAAGTCAAGTAAAGAAAAAACTTGTAAACTTAGTAACTCTGTATCATTGTTTATTGTAAGTAAAAATGTGATTAGTATGATCAAGTAACTGTTTCTCAGTTATTGATAAACTTGTCAAGTAACTTTCTGTATGTCCTTGAATGTTATATTGTGTGTGTGTTTCAATATTTGCTCAAAAGTTTGTACAAGAGATAACATTCGTATTCATGTGTTAAGTAATAGGTTTACAAATTAAATAATGTTCACAAATTGGTATATAATTGTACTTACCTGATGACCAGTTCTAAGTCCTAAGTTTCTAGGTTGCAAATTTAAATGTAGACATACTATTACATAGCTATTATTTTTTCTTTTTTGTACATGGTTTTAATCAGTACTTATGTGTCGCATCACTTAGAATGATGACAAGTTAGTAAATTCCAACACTTGGACTTACCTGAAACCCAATGTATTCATTGCTAATTTCCTGACGCATAAATTTAAGCATAAACCTACTGAACACAGTCAGTTATTAACACTTTTGTGTTGCATCACTCAAAACTTTGTTTATTTGCTTGACATTTATAATAACTATAATGAGCTCTATTGATAGGAACTACACTGAATATAGATTGTAAGGTTCTCTGAACTGTTAAATGCAGGTCAAACCAAACTATCAGTAGCAACTGAGTCAAAAGCTATTTAGTTGACGTGTACCAACAGTAAATCACATTGCTTTGAAACGCTAATCAAATTTTCTAAAGGTTAATGAATTTTCTAACTATTTGTTTTATTTGATAAGCTAATTTAATCTTTTAAAGATTTTCTATTAGAAAATTGCCATTGATACTTTGAAATGTGCGAATGTTATAGACAGATAATAGCCTGTTTGCGCATTCATGTTATATTAAAAACGAACTTACTGTTAAGTATTTTAATAATTACACTTATAGGATGTCCCTTGTTCCCATTTCTTTTTAATTTGTAAGGGGTAAATTTGAATTTAGATGTAATCCACGTGTTTATGTTGGTATTTACCGGACAAATCAGTAAATAGTTTAAAAATTGTACTTATACGACGTGAGGGTATTAATTTCAAACTTCTGAATGATTAATTTGAATGTAGACTTACTATACACAATCGATTTCTTAGTAAGTGTTCATATGTGTGCATTGCTCAAAATAACAATAAATTGGTGAATAATCTAACACTTGGACTCAACGAAGTCCGATTGATTAATTGCTAGTCGTTTGTCTTGTAACCGTAAGCATATATTCACTGAACATGGGTACCTATTAAAACTTATATATTGCACCACTTAAAACTTGCTTTATGTTTATAGTAAGTAGAAATGTCATTAATAGTTACCCTGTTTCTCTATTGTTGAAAAATTGGTAAGTAATTTTTCATATGTTCTCATAGATTATGTTGTGTATGTGTTCCAACTTCTGCTCAAAAATTTGTAAATGATGTAATATTTGTACTTATTCGTGAAAGAATATAGCTATCAGAAACATACCCTTAATTTTTAAATTAATTGAAAAAAAAAAAAAAATTAAAAAGAGTTGGATATTCAGTCAGATAATAATGCACACGAATTGAGAACTAGTCTTAATAACTTCACTTACCTGATGTCCATTGTTTGATTCTACCTGGTTATTAACTGGTATTTACATGACAACTTGGTAAATAGTTTAACAATTGTACTTTAACAATATGATGTCGAGTGTACTAATCCTTGAATTTCAAAATGACTAATTTAAATGTAACCTTCTTATATACGATTGATTTCCACATTAGTACTCATGTGTTGCATTGCTCAGAAAGATGACAAATTGGTAAATAATCCAACACTTGAACATACTGATGTCTAATATGTCAACTGCTAATCTTCTGACTTGTAACTTTAAACATAGACTCTCTGAAGATGGTTATTTATCCAAACTTATGTATCGAAACACTCAAAAGTTATTTTATCACTTAAGGTTTGCAGATGAGTGTCTTAAAGTTGAAGCACTAGAAATATTTACCATACTTACCTAATGTAATTGTTTAACTTTTAGTTAGAGTAACTGTAAGTTACAAATGATGGTTGCCAAGTAGTAAAAGAACCCAAGTGAAAAAAACATCCTCCTAACAGAGTACCTAGCAAATCTTCTTAATTTCCACTATCTTCCATTGTTAAAGCCTGTGAATAGCAATGATATTTACATGTTTATTTTTGTTTTTCTGTTGCATCTTGTCCGTTCTTGTTGTGTACATGCATTGTGAACAAGGCTTGTTGACTATTCTCTGGATGCTAATGTGTCAGACCATGTATGCCAGACTAGTAGATGTCCATTCTTTCTGCAAATACCGATGGATTATGAACATATAACTCTTAACTCTTTTAATTGTAGAGGCATTAGAAATAGCCAAAAGAGAAAAAATATATTTAACTGGTTAAAAAATCAACACTTTGGATTAACTATGCTCCAAGAAACACATTCTGATGAAAGTGTTGAATCTTTGTGGGAAAATGAATGGGGTGGGAAAATGTATTTTTCACATGGCACAAGTAACAGTCGTGGTGTTGCTATTTTAATTCCTGATAAACTGGCTTCAACTATAAGTGTTAAAAATATTATAAAAGACAATCATGGTAGATTAATTTTAATGGAATGTGAGATACAAAACACTTCATGCATAATTGTAACGGTGTACTTTCCAACTAAAGATAAACCAAATGAACAAGTAATGCTCTTAGAATACATTAGACAATTACTCATGAATTACAGTGGTCACAATATTATCATTGGAGGTGATTTTAATACATGCCTCAATTTCAATATTGACAAAAATAGTCCCTCAAAAGAAAGTGGATCCAAATATAATAAAGAACTTAATAATTTTATGAATGAAATGGAATTGATAGATATCTGGCGGATCCAAAATCCTCTAAAATTACAATACAGCAGAAGAGAGATGTCTAAATCAGGATTAGTTCAATCTCGTATAGACTTTTGGCTTATTTCAACAGCTTTACAGTATCAAATAAAAAGATCTTCTATTAAACCAGGTAATAGTTCAGATCATAGTTTAGTAATAATAGAAATGGAATGTCTAGATACTCAAAAAAGAGGTAAATGATTCTGGAAATTCAACAATAGTTTACTTCATGATTTGAATTTCGTAAAATGTATTAAAGAAACAATTGCTAATTTAAAAAAATATGTCAAAATGGATAATAAGGCAATGTTATGGGATTTTGTTAAATGTAAAGTAAGAAGTGAAACAATAGACTATTCCATTAGAAAATCAAGAGAAAACAAACAAAAAGAAACCGAACTGGCAAATAGGTTAATACACTTGGAAAATTCACTGCATTATAATAAGGACAACTACAATGAATATTTAATAGTAAAAGAAGAATGGGAAAATTGCCAAAAAATTAAGCTTCAAGGGTCAATTATACGGTCAAAAGTTAAATGGGTTGAAGAGGGAGAAAAAAATAGCAAATACTTCTTAAACCTTGAAAAACGAAATCATGATGTCAAACATATAAAAAAACTTATTACAGGTACAAAAATGGAAATAACAAAACCAAATGAAATATTAAAAGAACAGAGGAACTTTTATCAAGAACTGTATACCTCAAAATTAAATAGCTCAACTTCAAACAATATAGACACATTCTTTTTAAACAGTAATATTCCAAAACTGTCAGAAGAAGATAAACAATCCTGTGAGGAAAAACTATCTACTGAGGATTATTTAAATGCTTTAAAAAAGTTATCAAATGATAAATCTCCAGGTAGTGATGGGCTAACCACAAATTTTTATAAATTTTTCTGGAACGACATTAAAGAGCTACTTGTTGAATGCTACAATTATTGTTTTCTAAATGGCCAGCTAAGTCAAGATCAACGATTAGCAGTTATTAACTTGATTCCAAAAAAGGACAAGGACATTCGTTATTTAAAGAATTGGAGACCGGTTAGTCTGCTTAATACAGATTAGAAAATATTGACCAAAGCACTAGCTCAGAAACTACAAAAAGTTATAGGTACAATAGTTAATGAAGACCAAGTAGGATATATCAAAGGTAGGTACATTGGTGAAGCAATAAGAACTATTGAAGATGTAATGTCTGCATCAAAAATGAACAATATTACAGGCTATATTACTTTGATTGATTTTGAGAAAGCATTTGATAGCATAGAATGGTCTTTATTGTGGCAGTGTCTCACCCACTTCAATTTTGGAGAAAAATTCATCACTTGGATCAAAATACTATATCAAAATATAAAATCTTGTGTTGGAAACAATGGCTATTACACAGAATCATTTGATGTATCAAGGTCTGTCAGACAAGGATGTCCCATATCTGCCTTATTATTCATACTAGTAGCCGAACTTGTTGCCATAAGTATTCGAAGTAATACAGATATAAAGGGCATCAGTCTAATGAAAAGAGAGTTCAAGATAGCTCAACTGGCAGATGATACTACCCTCTTTTTGGCAGATCTTCAGTCAGTCCAACGATCGATCTCCCTTTTTGAAAGATTCTCCTTAGTCTCTGGCTTAAAAGTAGATTTAGAGAAATCTGAAATCATTCCAATTGGTTTAACTTCAACAACTGATTCTAACTGGGGACATGATATACTTAAATACAACAAAGGCCCATTTAAAACCTTGGGTATTTGGTTCTCATATGATAAAAATGAATCTATAAAATTAAATTATCAAGAAAGACTCAATAAAATGAAAGTGCTAACTAATATATGGTCTTCAAGAAATTTGTCATTAAAAGGCAAAGTAACGATTATAAAATCCTTAATTTTACCACAAGTGTCTTTTTTATTTTCTGTTCTGTTCACACCAGACCAAATATTAAATGAGATCAATAAAATTTTATTTTCATTTTTGTGGGGTAACAAAACAGCAAAAATTAAAAAGGACACGATCATAGGTAACATAAGTGATGGAGGCTTGAAAATGCCTGACATAATTTCTGTTCATAAAACAGCTAAGATATCTTGGATAAAAAGACTCTCAGATATGAGACAAAGTAAGTGGAAAACCTTAATGTTAGATTTGTTGAACTTGAAATTTTCAAACCTAAACCATAAGCTACCATTAAATCAAACAAAGAATTGTAAATCTGCCTTTCATAAACAGGTGCTAGAAAACTGGATATACTTTAAAAATATTGAACCAAGCTCAAAATGTGAAGTTCTTAATGAGTATATTTTTAACTCTGCTTTCATACAAACAGATGGAAGCAGTTTGACACCAAAGATGTTTGGTCTGTGTAATACCACTAAAAATTATGGCACAAAGATAATTGATATTATAAATATGGCAACAGGAAAAACACTAGACAATACCAATTTAAATACTAAATTGGATTGGAATTTAAACTTTTTACAATATCTAAGATTAAGAAATATTGTGAACACTTCAACATTTTTGGCTAAAATTACACGTCAAGATCAAACTACGATTGGTGAAAGTAATAGACTACCAGACAAAATATATGGACGAGTGAGAACAAAATTGCAAGAAATAACAGAAATAAAGCCGCAACAGATATATCAAGAATTAATTAGTAGAACTGTTAAACAACCAACATCCCAAAATACATGGTCAAATCTATTTACATTCCTGGAAAATCATTCATGGGAAGACACTTACACCCTACCATTCAAAGTTATTAGTGAGCCATATTATCAAAGTTTTCAGTATAAAGTAATTCACAGAATTATAAACTGCAAAGAAAACTTACACAAGTGGAAACTAACTGATAGTCCAAAGTGTGACTATTGCATGTCAATAGACACACTAGAACACCATTTATATTACTGTAGCAGTAGTAAAGTTTTCTGGGAAAAAATGTCCCAAAAAATAAGACACGTTTGATATTAATATACATTTTACTGTTTGTGAAATTATGTTGGGGCTAAATTTATACCAAGACCCCCTATTTTACTGTATCAACTACCTCATACTTATAGGTAAATGGTACATAAACAAAGTTAAAAATTGCAAAAAGGAAATTAACTTTACGGAATTTTTAATAATTTTAAAGTCTAAGCTACATGTTCTACACAATATATACAATAAGAAAAACGAGTTGAATACATCAGAGACACATTTTTGCACTTTGTATAGATTATTGTGAGTGCATTCCTGTATACAAACTTGTCACAATGCATCAGAGTGTGTGTGTAGCGTCCCCTTTTTGTGTGTGTGTGCATCGTCTTTTTTTTGTGGCAAGTTGCGTGTATGAAAACAATAATAATATGTCTATTTTTTTGTATGTGAAATTAATTACATATTAATTTTTTTCCAAAAAAAAAAAAAAAAAAAAAAAAAAAAAAATTTTGTTTTTCAAAAATTTATCAATTCAACCTAAATGTTAGATTACTTCCCAAGCGGCTATGGGAACAGTTTATTGAGAAATACATGTTTGAAAAAGTTTCTTGGAATTATCTGGAGTTTGTCATTCCAAGATTTCTGAGTAAACATTTGGGGGGGACATTGGTTTACAAAACTATACTCTGTTCCCCAGAAAAAGAAATATTTGTAAGAAACATTAATAATGGACAGTGGGAAAGACAGAACTTTTCCTAGTTTATGTAGAAATTTGTCAATGTAGAACAACTTGTAATATTTTAAAAGAAGTTTGTTTTATTTATCAATTCAAAAATAAATGTTAGATTACTCCCACCAAGTGGCTGTGGGGGAGAAATATGTGTTTGAAAAAGTTTCTTGGAATTATCTGGAGTTTGTCATTCCAAGATTTCTGAGTAAACATTTGGGGGGGACATTGGTTTACAAAACTATACTCTGTTCCCCAGAAAAAGAAATATTTGTAAGAAACATTAATAATGGACAGTGGGAAAGACAGAACTTTTCCTAGTTTATGTAGAAATTTGTCAATGTAGAACAACTTGTAATATTTTAAAAGAAGTTTGTTTTATTTATCAATTCAAAAATAAATGTTAGATTACTCCCACCAAGTGGCTGTGGGGGAGAAATATGTGTTTGAAAAAGTTTCTTGGAATTATCTAGAGTTTACCATTCCAAATATTTTTGAGTAAACATTATTTTTGGGGAGGGAGAGGACATTGGTTTACAAAAAAAGAAAAATATTTTGTAAGAGAAACAGTAATAATGGACAGTGGGAAAGATATAACTTTCCTAGTTGATGGAGAAATTTGTCAATGTAGAAATCATGTACTGAAATGGAGAGATTTAGATGTGTTTGTGAAACACGGGTTAACTGTACAACCAGGAATAACAATAACCCCTATATTAGTTTATCAGTGTTTAGATGTTACTGTATCTTTATATAAACATTATTTTGGGCTTAACCCACGCAGTTTGCAAGATTTGTGTGCTGGTACTATACAATTTAGTACACTGAACAAAGCTTTATTGCCACATCAACTGCAAAAGTTTTGTCAGGACTACCTCTATGATGAATTAAATTTTTGGTTTATCAAATGGGATGCAGAAATGCATTTACTCTCACATATGTATCACCAACTGGGTTAAATAAAAAACATTTTTTAGAGACACACACACACACCAAAAAACAGTGTGTGACAGCTAGAAAGCCACTGTTTGATGTGACAATGGAAGTTAAGGTTAAATTTTTGTATGACGGACAACAAAAAAACTTGTACAAATCATCTCCGAATGCAGTTGGTTATGAGTTATTTAGTACTGAATGCTTTGAACTATTACCTAATGAAATAAGGAAGCTGCCTACGGGTGTGATATTGGAATTACCAGATTCATTGCACGTACAAGTAGCAGAAAAGAGCAGTGTTAGTCTATGTGGACTCCGTGTATTGGCTGGAATCGTTGATCCGGACTATCGAGCACAAATATTTGTGGTACTACACAATATTACAAATCAAAAAATTTCATGGGACAAGACAAAACCCATAGCACAGTTGATATTTCATTCAAGCATTAATCCTTGTATCGTAAAAACGGAAAACATTGTAGTGGAAACATTTCGAGGAAGTAAAGGATTTGGTGAGTGTACTGAATTGAAACAACAATTTTAACACCATGTCGAGTGTTTTGGGAAACTCTTCAGAAGGGGGAGTCAGCACAATTTTTTTACCATCGAATGCTAAATGTGACTATTTTGAAAACAAAACATCACACTTTGTGACAGATTTAGCTGAACCAATTAACCTAAAACCCGGGGCAAAGGTAGCTCTTGCTGAAATCATTTATCCAAACAGTATAATGAATGTGTTTGAACCAATGACTGAAATTCATCTTTCGAAAAAGAGAGGTATAAAAACAGGGCATTATAACAAGACGATCCTCGGTAAAAATTATCGTAATATAGAACAGTTAATACGGGTAATAAATGCGGCTATCAAAAGTGCAAAGATGGAATCCACGTTGCGGGTAAACAACAAAACTGGGCTGTGTGAAATAATTGTAGAGAGCCAAGAGACAATAAAGGTTCACAGAAAGTTGGCAAATATTTTAGGATTTATTGACAAGGTAGAGTTTGCAAATGTAGGAAACACACCCTCTTTACCAAGAGCATATGCAGGTGATATGGTGCCCGACATCAATTTGCTCACTTTCAGTCTTTACATCTACAGCGATATTGTCTACCCTACTCGTGTGGGAAATACAATTGTTCCAATTTTAGGGATCATTCACTGTGACAGTCGTCTCGATTCACAATATACTCACAGGACTCTTCCTATTTTAAACTATATCCCTGTGATAGGAAACGTACTGAGTAAAATTGAACTTAAAATCACAAACACAACGGGGGACCTGATTCATTTTCAATTTGGAAAGGTGATAATCAGACTTTCTTTATTCCAACCAGATTAAAAAAATGAAACATCACAAATTTAAAGATGTATATAAGAGGTACAGAATTGAACTTCCCAGGTACAAGAAAATGGATGTGGAAATGTATCTATCAAAATCTTACCCGATGGTCAAAAATAGAATTAAAAAAGCATTGCGTAAATTGAAGAGTTTAAAGATACAACTGTCACTGAGGGTAAAACTTAAAAAGTATAGACAAACAGAAGATGATTTTGTTTACATCAAACCGTACTTTACATCGGAAACAAAGGGAATTCTTTCGAAGGTACATATCAAAAGGATTATATCCGAATTAACTAAAGAGGTAGCATCTAGATTAGAAACATTTCTTCACCATGGAAGTAATTGGAACCTAGTCAAGATTTAGTCTTGAATTGAAAATAGTGAAGTACGCCCCAATTTTTGGTGGGTGTAAACAAGGAAACCTTCCAAAATTTCTGAAAAACAAACACTGTTTACTCGACTTATCTTCCCCAGAAAACCAATGCTTTCTGTACGCAGTAGCAGCAGGTATCCAACCAAAGGCAACGCATGCGAGTCGCACAAGTCAATATAAAACCTTGGTGGAAAATTTTAACACAAATGAAATTTCACTACCCATGACATTGGATAATATCCAACTGTTTGAAGAACGAAATGATGTTTCTATAAACTGTTATGACATTAACCCAGTATCTCATGAACCCGGGGTGCTACACATAAGTTCTGAAGAAAACAAGAAACATCACGTAAATATATTGTTATACAAAGGACATTATTACACAATAAGGAGTCTTTCCAGATTGCTGTGTGGTTTTCGTTGTTCAAACAGGAAAAAAGGTTATTACTGCAAAACCTGTTTGACAAAAAAGTATTCAGAGCAAGCTCTGAAAGAACATGAAAACTCTTGCAGTATAAATATGGTTAAACCTAAAGGACAAGTACCAATTCCAGGATCTGGTGAGGACCTGTTACAATTTAGAAACTATGAAAAAAAATTCATGGCACCCTTTGTTATATACATGGATTTTGAGACTTATCAGAGCAGAGTGACCGATAAAAGAGTCAGTGGAAAAACTAGATTTAATACCCAGCATAAACAGTTAAGCGTTGGCATGAAACGCGTATGTCATGTGAATAATAAGTTCAACGGTCCTGTAAGGTGTTACACAGGAGAAAATTGTGCCAAAAAAGCGATTGAGATGTTGATGGAGGAGCAAAGTCGTATCAATGTAATTTTAAATGAATGTAGATACCCCATGACCCTCACTGGAAAAACTTGGCAAATGTTGAAAAAGGCTACCCATTGTTATATATGTGATTCAGCTTTTAACGATGACAAAAATGTAGGGATCACAACCACCTGCAAAGCCCTAAGGTGACTGAAGAACACCCTTTTGGGAATGTACTCGGTATAGCCTGTAATAGGTGCAACCTGAAATACTCATCAATTTCCAATGAGCAAAAAAATTCCAGTATTTCTCCATAATGGATCAAAGTACGATTTCAAATTGTTGATAAGAGAATTGTGCCAAAACAGTGAAAACCAATTAAAAATTATTCCAAGAACAAGCGAGACATTTGCGTGTATCTCTTTTCAAAATTTCCAATTCATTGACACCTATGCTCATTTACCTAACAGTTTATCAAACCTGACAGACATCCTGAGAAGTGGACAAGAAAGTAAGGATAAATTATTCAAACACACTAGACAATTATATCCTGAAGAATCTACATTTTTAAAATTGCTCAAAAAAGGTTTCTTCCCCTATGAGTATCTCACGGGGATCAATGTTCTGAATGAATGCAAACTACCAAAACGAGAACACTTTTACAGCTCTCTTACAAAAAAGACCATCACCCCTGAACAGTATCAACATGCACAGTCAATGTTTACGCTTTTAAAATGTTCAAATTTAGGGGAATACTTAGAGGCCTACCTGAAATTAGATGTGACCTTACTGGCGGATGTTTTTGAAAATTTCAGAGCAATAAACCATAAACTGTACGGGTTAGACGTTGCAAAATATTTAAGCCTACCAAGTTTCTCATTCGATCCAATGTTGCTTCAAACCAAAGTAAAGCTCAAACTGATCACTGATCTTGAACAGTATGAATTCATACAGAAAGCTATTAGAGGTGGCATCTCTGGTCAATACACAAGGTATGCAAAAGCAAACTATACAACTTTACCAGACTACAACGAAACAGAACCGTTAACTTACCTTCACATGTTTGACTGCAATTCATTATATGCCTACTGTTTGTCAAAAAAACTACCGGTTGGTAAATTTAGGTGGTTAGAAAAGAATGAAATTTCAAACTTTGACATAGAAAACACGGGGTCAAATACTAACCTAGGGTACATTTTAGAGGTTGACTTGGTATACCCAGAGAATTTACATGTAAAACATTCGGATTTTCCACTGGCGCCGATAAAGAAGAAAATAAAATACGATGAACTCAGTTCTTACAACCAAAATATCCAAAGATCGAGTGATATGAAAAACTTATTCAGCAATGCAGAAAAGTTAGTTCAAACACTAGAGGACAAGAAAACTATGTAATACATTTTGAACTACTTAAACTGTACCTAAAGCTTGGACTTAAACTGACAAAAATTCACAGAGTTCTCAGGTTTGAACAGAGAGCATTCATGAAGTCATTTATTGAGTTCAATATTGATAGAAGAAAGGCGGCCAACACAGAATTTGAGAGCAACAATCTAAAAATGGCAAACAATGCTCTTTATGGAAAAACCATAGAAAATGTGTTCAAAAGAAGAAAAGTCAGACTAGTGAATTCTTCTGAAAAACTTCTGAAATTTTCAAACAAACCTACATTTCAAAGGGTGGAGTTACTCCACCCTAAAATTGCAGCAGTGGAACTGAAAAATCATACAGTTAAATTGGACAAACCAATTTTCATTGGATTCACAGTTTTAGAATTAGCAAAGAAAGTCATGTATCAATTTCTGTTTCTATTTCTTCCAAAAATTTTTGGTATGTGGTATACAGTACACCCGCTATACAGTGATACAGATTCGTTCTTGTTAAAAATTGTTGCAAAAGATGAATCAGTTCCTACACCAAACGATATATACAGAGTTAACTCTAAGTACTTCAATTTTTCCAATTTTCCAGCCACACATCCACTGTACCACACTAAAAACTCAAAAAAAAGGTTATTTTAAATTTGAATATTCATCCAAAGAACTAAGAGAGTTTGTGGGTTTAAAATCAAAACAATATTCCATATTATGTTCCTGTGACACCATACATAGAGCTAAAGGAGTACCAAAGGCAGCTGCTAATGAACAGGTACATGCAGACTACCTACATACTTTGAGAAAAAATCAACCAAAGACTGTTCACTTTTCTGCAATACGAAGTTTCAAACACAAACTCTACACAGTGGATACAGAAAAAATAGCCCTCAGAGCATTTGATGACAAAAAATATATACTAGACGACGGTATTAATTCCTTAGCCTACGGAGATTATCGAATAGCAAGATGGGATTCAAAGCAAAAGCTTTCAAAATAAATGCTCGTAAAAGGGCCTCGGTCACTAAATTCAAAGGGAAACTGTACTGCCACTTTTCTGATCAGTTCTCGAGAAAAAATGTGACTTTTAACTATCCTGAGTTGAAAAAGCTGAAGAAAATTTTACCTTCGTTGTTAGATATTTTAAAAAAATATGATGGAAAGAAACAGAAAAAAAGTGTGAGACACCCGATGAAATGGAAGATGGTTGTGACTCACCTTACAATACCACACCTGAAAGCAGCGATATTGAGTCAGAATAATGAAGTTACTTAGCATTGATGGGATCATGGGTGCTGGAAAAAGTTATCTCTTTAATTTGTTAAAAGAAAATTTTGCACACAATAAAAAAATTGGGTTTGTAGAGGAACCAATGGAGAAATTTTAAAAATATTTACGGTACAATCCATTGAGGGAATATTACAGTGACCCAGTGAAAAATGCTGCACTTTGTCAACACTACTTCTTAAATGTCTTAGGAAAGTTATACTCAGAAAGCCTACACAAAACTAGTGACATAGATTACCTCATATCCGAGAGAAACTTGTACAGCACAGTTATTTTCATAAACGCTCAGTATGAAAGAGGATACCTGTCAGACTTTCAACATGATTATCTTACAGATCGGGTACACGAAAAAATTGGGGAAACACTCAACAAAGACTGTGGGTTAGGTTGCAACAAGTTGGTGTACGTAGTCACAGATGTTGAGAGATGTTTGGAACGGATATTACAATGAAAAGAAGAAAGCACCATGATAGAATTACGGGACTACCTGCATTGTCTCCAAAAGGAGTACGATGAGTATTATTGCATTTTTGTAGAACAAAATGGAAGTGACAGCGCCGAGAAATTGACTAACATCGATGAGGATGAAGTTCTTGTGAGAAAAGTTGAAAGACTGTTAAGAAAATCATCAAGATGAAACTGGCAACCATAGAGGGACTTATGGGTGCTGGGGCAACCATAGAGGGACTTATGGGTGCTGGAAAAACTTATCTCTTTGAAAAAATTAAAGGGGAGGATTGTTTCAAGAATGCTTGGTTTATTGAAGAACCGAGCTCCAAAGTTAAAAAGTATAAGCTGTATAAGCCCCTAGAGAAGTTTTATCGAAATCCTTACATGAACTGTGGGTTTACTCAACTTTACACATGTGAAATTTACAGGAAAATGTTCAGTGAAAGTTCATACCCTTGTTCAGATGGGCTTTGCATAACGGTAAGAAATATGTACAGCATTCAAGTGTTTGTAAATGCGCAATACGAAATGGGTTACCTGAACGACTTTCAATACGATTACTTGTCAGATATCATTCAACAAAATATAACAGACACTCTACCCCAATCCTGCAAGTTAGGTTGCAATAGGCTAGTTTACATCGATACAGATGTTGCAACATGTTTGAAAAGAATCATGGACAGAAAAGGACAGAGCAACATGGAAAATTTACCTGAACTGTTTACAAAAAGCGTACGAACTGTTTACAAAAAGCGTACGAAGACTACTGCAACATTTTTTCAGAAGAAAATGGAAGGCATTACCTAGTAAGAGTAAAAAACTCTGATGCAGAATTAGGTGTAAAAACATTGCTTGTTAACAATAATATGTCCGTGTGTCAAGACTGAACATGCCTTACAAACATAGCCCAACAATGGAGATTTCTTCGAATGATGAATCAGATGTTTCGTGTGAACAGATACAGTGTTGTTCATACTGTTCCAAGGACAAGGTTTTGGTGAAAGGGAAAACCTACTGTCACGACTGTAAAAGTAATTGCTTCAGGGAATGTAAACGCTGCAAGCGACCATTCCACGATGAAAAATACTTCACTTACTCGGAGACTAGATGTAACTCTTGTCACAAGAAATACTTAAACGAGAAGGTTAAACGAGAGCAACGAAAGAGGAAACCCGTGGAAGATCCTGTGAACAACAAAAAAACATCTGGAGTGGAGAAGGTGGAAGAAAAAAGCCCGTGTGAAAAAAGAAAAGCATTAAAGATAATAGGTTTCCTCCCGGTGTTCTGTTTAGGACAGAAGTTAGAAAACCATGAAATTCAACATAACTAATAATACTGTTATCATCACCTGTTGTGAAACTGAAAAAAGGGAGAAAGACCAAACTGACCATTCAGAGGTAGGAAAGAAAGGGTGTTGTCCATTTGTCCTAAGATTTAGATACAAAAAAGAATGAGCAGCAACACAGACATTTTACTGAAGAAATTGTATTACGATGTCAAGAAACCAAGTTCATTTTCAAACAGCTACAAACTTTATAAAGCAGCAAAGAGGAAAAACAGAAATATAACACTCTCCATGGTTCAAGATTTCTTAGCTGGGGAAGACATTTATACACTACACAAACCAACCAGAAAACCTAAGAAATACAGGAAGACTATTGCACATGGTATTGATGCTATACATCAAGCCGATCTTGTAGATGTCAGTGCCCTGTCTAGAGAAAATAAAGGAAATAAATTTATTCTCACTAAAATTGACATTTTTTCGAGAAAGGCATGGGCAGTACCTATCAAAAATAAAACCGGAATATCGGTGAAAAATGCCTTTGAACTAATTCACAAAGAGAGTGTGCCACAGAAAGTACATACCAACTTAGGCAGTGAGTTTTACAACAAAACTGTACAGGATTACTTCAAATCTAAAGGTATCACACATTACTCCTCTGTGTCTGACTTCAAAGCAGCCATTTGTGAAAGATTCAACCGGACATTAAAATCAAAAATGTAGAAGTATTTCAGCAAAACTGGGAAATTGAATTACACCTCTATCTTACAAGATATTGTACAAAGCTACAACAACAGTAAACATTCATCCATTGGAACGTCACCAAATCATGTCACAAAGAGGAATGAGAGCAGAATTTGGAATCATCAATACAAAGATGAAATTGATAAACGTCAGAGCAGACATAAGTACAAGATAGGAGACTTTGTGAGACTGATACATTTAGACAATCCTTTCACTAAAAAATATCTTCCAAGATTTACAAAAGAGGTTTTCATTATAGCGGACAGACTTAACACCAAACCTGTGACATATAGAGTAATGGACCAAAAACAGGACATTATTAAAGGTGGATTTTATGACAATGAGTTGGTAAGAGTAAAGATAAAAGACTAATGAGACGTACCACCCACCTTCACCATTTTGTGTGGGTCTGTGTAATTTGTTCATACACAAAAAAACAATGAGTTTTGAAGTTTTTGATGCGCGTCTAAGGACACCGTTTTCTGCAGTTGTAGCCAGTCCAAGCATGTGTGGGAAAACTCAGTTTGTGCTCAAGCTATTGGAGTCTTGGAATACAATAGTGGATACTCCATTCGACTATATTGTTTGGTCATATGGTCAGAAAACGGAAGCATTAGAAAAAATTAAAAAATTATACGGTGACAAAATTACTCTTGTGGAAGGGATACCGGATGACTTGACTGGTTTCACAAAACAGAAACAACATGGTGTATTTATCTTTGACGATTCTCAATCCGACATCTGTGATTCTCAAGATATAGCGGATTTGTTCACCAAAAAATGTCACCACGAGAATATCAGCACCATTGTGATATTTCAAAATCTATTTTGTGAGGGAAAACAGAAAAACCATCTATAGGAATGCCTCATACCTTATCTTATTTAACAATCCCCTAGATTACACATTGGCTTATTCCCTAGCTAGAAAAATCTATCCACAGAAGTCGGGCATATTTTTAGACATATTTAAAAATGCAACGAGGAGACCTTATACTTATTTATTTATAGATGGAAAAGTCAGCACACCAGAGGATGCTCATTTTAGAACAGATTTGTTTGGTAAAAACTTCCAGAGAGTTTTTGTGCCCAACAAAGCATAAAAAATTATCCGTGTGACAGATTCAAACAACAGTTAATAATAGTATGGAAGAAAGAGACAAAAAGATAATATGGGATCTGCACTAAAGAGAAGAGATTATCTCACATTATTAGCAAATTCAAAAGATGTGAAAAGAAGGAAGGCACTTTTAGATGTAGCCACAAAACAAGAAATTGATGCTATATCAGAGTGCTTGTTAAACATAGTAAATGGTCGTGTGAGAATTTCACCCTCTAAAATTGGAAAGTTAAAGAAAATAAAAAGACACCTCAAAGATCTCACAAACAAAAGGTGTTCATTTAAGAAAAGAAAACAAATTCTGAAACAGGAAGGGGGATTCTTGACGAGTATATTACCGGTGGCATTGTCTGTGCTGGGTTCACTATTCGGAGGTGGGAAATGAATTATAAAGAGGCTGTAATTGTTCCACTGGAAATATTTAACAAGTGTAACTTTAACCCACAGGAGAAAGAACTTCCTCCCAAAAAAACTGGTGACATACTTAATGACAAAACTCTTCCTCCAGACGTGAAAATTAAGCTTTATAATCAGAAAAAGAAATTGACCAAGAGACCCCTTCTAGAACCACAACTTGTACAGATTAAAAAAGAGGTAGAAGTAGAAGCTCCATCTGAAGATATCATATTAAACCAATTTCCCCTGAGAACAAAACCTGTGGTTAATTTAATTTTAAAATGTATGAAAGACTCGCGAGGTATCTTATCATGGACGGATAACCTGGAAATTGTAATCGAGGGTGACACAATACAAGACAGTAATCTTATTCAGTTACTTCGGTTTGTAACAAACAGTTTAACCATTACATCTGCTAAAGATATACCCGTGGGAGCAGAGGATTTTGTGGATACGTTGGTGGATATTGGTGTTCCTAAGGCACACATACAACTACCGCGAAGAAGTCCGAGAAAGAGTGAGTGGGTGAAGTTTTAAATGGACCATGTGATGTTTTGAAAAGTGACAGTTTCTTAATGTAAAGGACTAAGAATTTTCCTCATGACATCAAGATGAGAATCATCAAATATTATCCAAACACAAAAGGAATAGAACACCATTACTGTCAATCCGGGGGAAATATTCCAGTTTTTGTTGGATCTCCAATTCAACGAGGTAGTGGTCTAGGTCAAATATTATCCGGTTTATTCAAACGAGCACTGCCAATTCTAAAGAAAAAAGTATTACCAGCAGTTGTCCGTTCCGGAAAAGAGGTGTTATCAGATGTCATAATAAACAAGAAAGGAGTAGAACAAGCCCTATTAGACACTGGGAAGAATCGCATCTCAGAATTTGTGGGAAACACTCCTGTGATGGGTAGATCTAAGAAGCGTAAAAAGAGCTCTCCGCAAACCAGTGGGAAAAGAAGCAAGTTAAATCTTGTACTATAAAGAAATATGGCTATTCACCCACAGTCTTGTGAGAGTGCGATGTCTAATCTAGAGCTCTTCACTGTACCGAGCACGCATATTTCAACTGAGGCATCGAGATACGTTGAGCACAAACCTGTAAGCACTTTAGACAAAGGGAGTGATCTGCATTTCAAAATTAAAGCCGACGAGAGTGAATATTTAGATTTTAGCCAGTCATTGTTGCACCTAAAATGTAAAATACTAGCCGCAGATGGTGGAGTCCTTAGAAGGAAAGTAGCCGACGACGATCCCACAGTACCAGATCGATCCATTGTATTTCCTGTCAACTATCTAATTGCAGCAATGTTCAAACAAGTAGAGGTTTATCTCAGAGGAAGATTAGTATCCTCAAATGACACGATGTATCCGTACCGAGCTTTTCTGGAAACGTTACTCTCATATAACAAGGATGTTAAGAATGAATTTCTGGCAATGTCATTATACTTTCCGGAAACAAAGGACTTAGAGGCGATAGCACCAGTAGCCCTTGCAGACACGAGCAATGTGAATCCATCTGCAGTTACAAGATTTAACAAAACAAAATTTGGAAAATCATTCGAATTAATTGGAAGAATACATGCCGATTTCTTTAACCAAGCAAGATACCTGATGGGAAAGTGCTCGGTAAAAGTGAAATTGCACAGACACTCACCGAAATTCTTTCTGATGGCTGCAACAGAGAACAATGAATACGTTTTAGAAATTGAAAGTGCTTCTTTCTTTGTGAAACATGACACAATTATACCGTCCATAAGAGCCGCTCACTTAAAAAATCTACAGTCGGACCGGATAAAGTATCCCATAAAAAGAGTTGAGATGAAATATTTTACCAAAGGGGCCAATCGAGATGATCTGTCCGAGCGAAATCTATGCGATGGTCAACTACCAACAAGAATTGTTCTTGGGATGGTGAACTCTTCCGCCTTTAATGGAAATATAAAACAAAACCCTTTCAATTTTCAACACTTCAATGTGCGGAGTATAGTACTGAGAGTCAATGGGAAAGCCGTTCCATTCGAGGAGTTGGAGATGGATTTCTCTTCTGGCAAATACCTTATGGGGTACCTTTCACTGTTTCAAGGGACAGATACCGTATACTCGAATAATTCAATGGGTGTTACAACTGAAAATTATAAAAATGGTCACACCATTTATGCCTTTGACTTGGAGACCAATTCAGTCCCGGGTGAGATGACGCTGATCAAAAACGGAGAGGTCGGGGTTGAAATAAAACTGTCAGAAGCCTGCACTACTGCTGTCACTTTAGTTGCATATTTTGAATATCAGGACATGATTGAGATAGATTCGGAAATGAATCCTGCAACTGAGGTATAAAAGCAATGGACACTCAGCAAATTACTCAAGTGTTAAGTACGAACAATATTACAAAGAATGCATACATCGGCACATTACCATGTGATAAACTACCAACAAAAATAGATCGAATTCCGTTTGCTGTTGTAGTCAACACAGATGTACACACCAAACCAGGAACACATTGGACTGCTATTTATTTACCATCAGTAAAGGAACCAATAGAATATTTTGATAGTTATGGGGGAGAACCAACTAATAAATACATTGTAAAATTCCTCGAAATGGTAGACCAGTATAGCTACAACAGCAGAAGAGTACAACACCTTTTCTCTACCGCATGTGGTCAACACTGTATCTACTTCATCTCAAATAGGTGTAAAGGTATGTCCTACAATAACATCATGAATACGTACAACCATGAGGGTTACAGTAAAAATGACAAAATGGTCAAAGAGTTTTGTAAAAGGAAATTTGGTTTAGACATAAGTAAAAAAGTTTCAGAAGATTTCTTAACCCGACAAATTTCACGTCAGTTAATTGATAGTTTGCAGTAAATATTCTTTTCTTTATATGAACTATGTGACAAGGCTAATTTTCACTGTACAAAGAAATACTTATCAAAACCATGTTTTCAACGGTACTCTTGTGGTCTTGCTTTGTAGTATCCGCATTTACCAGTAAGTGCGGTAATCCACCAGTTTGTTGGTGTACTAACGCTGTTGGAATTATCTTGTGTAAAAATATTGATACGCTACCTTTTTTAATGAGGATGATAAAAATACAGCAATATTCTTAGACTTAGTTAATACAGGCATAACAGAATTGCCCAATTTTAGGTCATGGCCTATCCTGGAAATGATTGTTATCAGAAACAGCACGCATCTGTGTAATATTACAATCGATAAACCTGAACACGTTTGGCTCGATTCGGACTGTCCGGGTCACCAAAATCTTGAAAATATTGTGCAGGGAGAACATCATTACAAGTTAAGAAGGGTGGATTGGCCATACCTCTTATTACTTATTCCTCTTTTTTTCATTGGGCTATTTATTGGTTACGAAGTAAGGATGAAAGGAAACACAATTCAGTTTTATCGGAAAAAGGAGGGCAGTAAAACTTCAGATAATCTTAGCAGATAACAAACATAGATGACAGGAAATAAGTGTTTCTTGGCGTTTTACGAAGCTTTGTCATGTAATAATAATTGTCATTATTATTATGTATGCATACTTTATGGTGGTAGTTCAGTGTGGGTTATAATCATTGTGTATAATATAAAAAGAGCAAATAAATATAAATGCTCTTGTTACAAAAATAGAAGTTTGTTTTTTATGATAACTCAAACATGCTGTGTTTTGTTGTTACAACTGCAAAAAATTAAATTTTGTTATGGTGGTAGTTCAAAGCATATTGTGTATGTAATGATGTAAGTTATATTGTGTATAAAATAAATATGCATAGTTATTAATTAATAAGTGTTTCTTGGTGTTTTACAAACCTTTGTCATGTATTAATAACTGCATTATTATTATGTATCGTTACAAAAAATAGAAGTTTGTTTTTTATAGTCATGATAATTCAAACATGCTGTGTTGTTCAAAGCATATTGTGTATGTAATAATGTAAGTTATATTGTGTATAAAATAAAGAAATATGCATAGTTATAAATTAATAAGTGTTTCTTGGTGTTTTACAAACCTTTGTTATGTATTAATAACTGCATTATTATTATGTATTAACAAAATGTTGTTACAATTGCATATATTTCATGGTCATAGTTCAAAGAATACTGTGTGGGTTCTAATCATTGTCTAATATAAAAAAAAGACAGAGAAGCTGTAACTATAATGCTCTTGTTACAAAAATAGAAGTTTGTTTTTTCATAGCCATGATAATTCAAACATGCTGTGTTTGTAGGTATCATAGACTGTTAAATTAATAAAAAATGTAAAAGCATGTTGTTACAATTGAAAAAATTAAATTTTCATATGGTGGTAGTTCAAAGCATATTCTGTGTGTAATGATGTAAGTTATATATTGTGTATAAAGTAAACATAGTTATAATTTTGCTTGTGTGTACAATAATGTTACTTTGTATAACAAATTGTTCAAATATTAAAAAATGAAAAATCTATTAATTATAAGCATACTATTAAACTATTGTACTTGCATTAACTCTACAAGTGTTAAGAATTGTAAAATAAATCTTGTGTGTTAAATTGTTTTAAATATTGTACATAAAATAAAAATGGTGATTGGGTGTCAAGCATGTGTTTTTTTCCTTTTCTAAGACGAAGAATATTATTACTTTTTATAGTATTTAATCTCTATCTCTCTGTGATAAAACTCACATAACAGGAAGGAAAAACGAAAATGACCAGACAGACGACGCCAAAACACAAACAAAACATAACAAAGGCAAAAAACCAAGATCTTCGAAACTGAACGAACGAACAACGCCAAACACAACATAAAAAAACAAAAACTCACTGTTCACAATCCATGATGTCAACTTTTGGACGGCTCAGAGAAACTGTGCTGTATATTTGGTTGCAGAAGACTAGAGACATACATCATTCAGACACTGCATGAACCTAAAAACAAAAAACACACTAAAAACAAAAAACACATATATCTTTGTGCATTTGTAATAGTGATCTACCTTTCAACCTGTTAGGGTTTCCACATTTACAAGAGTAGGTCACACCAGGGAACATTATATAAGGAAACTGTGATCTGAAACTTACTAATAATTACTAAGTCTGAATGATAAAGATGTTCACATTTACTCATATTTTCTAGATCCTACATCTCCAAGATTCATCAAACTAGTACATTTCATTATTAATTTTTTAACAGTAGTTTCAAAATAGTATATCACAAAACATGTGAATCTACAATAGTTTTTTTAAAAAATTCTCTCATCTAAAAGTGATTACAAATAAACAAAAAAACTTCTCTATTATTATAATTTCTTCATGTCTGTAAATGTGGGAGAATGCATCAATGAACGAAAAAAGAAGGGCCTCCAATGGTCAACAGCTGTACTCACCCGGAAGAAAAAAACAAACAGTTGACAGCTGAACACAAAAAGAAACACAATACACACAAACATGAAAAACAGTCAGTCTTGTAAATATTGATCAAAAGTGATATTGGAATGGAAGTCAAATGCTGTGCTCAGCAGGAGGTTCCCACTAGACATCAGAACACAAACTACACAATAACACACACACACAGACAAGGTCTAGAAATATTGATCAATGATATTTCAATGGAATTGGAATGTAAGATCAATTTGCAATCAATGTTAACTTTGCTATTGCCACCCTTTTCAAAACAGACTATAGAAAATGTAAAATATATTTCCCTTTCTAACTAAATGTTTTATAACAAACCTATATTCTATCAGGTTATTAAAATAAAAAAATACATTTCAAAATTTTCACCACCAACCTTCTACCTTCTTATGACCAATTGAAAGTGATATTTTCCCCTCTATTCCCAGTACATTTATATATAATGCAAAGGCATTGTGTATTTTTCTTCTATAAACAATCCAATTGTCCAAAAGCACAACAAAAAACAATGTCAATTTGTTTGTCTATAACAACACAAAAGAAAAAAACAACTACACCTACATACAAAGCAAATTGTTTTGATTAAGATAATTACACACAATATTATTGTGGTTAGAATAGGTGAAACAATACAAATAGATGCTAAGGAATATAAAAAAAAGCATAGAAATTTTGATCTTTCACCAATGCATCAAAAATACATCTAAGACAAACATTTTATATAACAAAAACTGAAAATGAAAATTTATATTTTAATTATGCAGCAGATATATCTAGTATTTACATTATAACTATTATCTTTTATATACATTCTACCAACATATATTATAAAGAAGACACTTACCAAACACATGCATGTGATGTATTCCTTAGAATTCTCCACTGTATCCATTCCAATTACGCTGACACAAAATTTTACAATTTGCTAAAAATAAACTAAATAGATGTAAATAATAAGAAGAGAAATTGATTTTTTTATCTCAAAATTGCCAAGTGATATTGATTCAATTAACTCTTCAAATTAACTGGCTACATATTTTACAAAGGACGTACCCACCAGCATCCACGATCTTTTTGCAAACTAACTGGCTACATATTTTACAAAGAATTAAACCTACCATCGTTTCCAAATACCTTTGCAAATAAAATATATTTTTAGCAAGGTTATGTCCCGGGACATCCCGATATGTAACATATTGGCTATATGTCAGGAAGTGCTAAATAGGGCTTCATCTAGGGAAGTGCTTTATATCACGGGATGCCTTGTTTTAGGATTGTAGCAATATTTTACAAAATGAAAGCCTAAAAAAAGATCGAATACTTTAAACTCAGAAGTCACGGCAATAGCAACAACTCATTAATATTCATGAGAAGATATGAGGTCACGTATTTCCCGAGTTTTTCTAACAATATTTTGTAAAATGGAGGCTTCAGTGAAGATCAAATACCTTAAACTCTAGTTCTGAAATTCTTCACTATGAGGGCTTTTTTGATATTTGGACTGTCGCCCTCTGGGAGGGGAGCAAATGCGTACCGAGCCGTTCTGTAGTTCAGAACTACTTAAACTCAAGAAATCACGGCAGTAGCATCAACTCATTAATATTCATTAGAACATATGAGGTCACAGATTTCCCTGAAAATTTTAACGATAAAAAAATCAACCAATGAAATTATTTCCTGACATTTGGCCTGTAATTTACATATCGGGATGTCCCGTGATTTAACCACTGCGATATATTTTATTTAATATCCATCTACATTGCTAGTTCACGATACCCTTCCAAAGAGTAAACAAATATGAAAAATATTTCAAACTACAAGCAATCCATGATCTTTTTACAAAATAACTGGCTACATATTTTGGAAAGAATTGAACCCACTACCGTCGTTTCCAAATACCTTTGCAAAATAAAATATATTTTATTTAATATCCATCTACTGTACATTGCTTGTTCACAATACCCTTCCAAAGAGTAAACAAATATGAAAAATATTTCAAACTACAAGCAATCCACGATCTTTCTACAAACTAACTGGCTACATATTTTACAAAGAATTGAACCCACCATCGTTGTTTCCAAATACCTTCGCAAATATATTTTATTTCATTTAATATCCATCTACATATTGCTGCGTAGTTCACGATGCTGCCCTACCAAGAGTAAACAATGAAATATTTTAGAAACCAAAGCAGGTCCATGATCTTGTTTGCAAACTAAATGGCCACAAATTAAACAAAGAACGTACCCAACATGTCTGTCGTCGTTTTCCAACCAAATATATATTATTTTATTTAATATCCATCTACATATTTGCTACATAGTTCACGATGCTGCCCTACCAAGAGTAAACAATGAAATATTTTAAACTGAAGACACGAGTTCCAGGATTCGTGTGCGCATGCTCGAGGCGGGGGGATTTTCTCAAAAGTATCATAACAAAACGAGTTTCTTATCGAAATATATATTTTGCAAACCAAGGCAGATCTATTTACAAACTAACTGGCCACATATTTTACAAAGAGAACGTACCCAACATGTCTGTCATCGTTTTCCAACCAAATATATATTATTTTATTTAATATCTATCTACATATGCTGTGTAGTTCACGATGCTGCCCTACCAAGAGTAAACAATGAAATATTTTGCAAACCAAAGCAAGTCCACGATCTTGTTTGCAAACTAAATGGCCACAAATTAAACAAAGAATGTACCCAACATGTCTGTCATCGTTTTCCAACCAAATACCTTTGCAAATATATAATATTTTATTTAATATCCATCATATTGCTGCATAGTTCACAATAAAATAAAAATACAGACTGGTTCCTGAACAGGCTTTTTAAAAAATGGTCTGGTAACCTTGATTTTTTCACAGCTAGTACTCAAAGAGTTAAAATGCTTTTCTTGCAGTCTTTAACCAAGAAATAAATATTCTCTATATTTTTAAAAAAAAATTTATTGTCTAGTAAAAAACAATTCCTGGAGTCTCAATGCCAACTTAACTGGTTTCTGATAAATTTTTTGGTTAAAGGTTGGGTTAACTTTTGGGCCATTTTCGATGTGGTGCAGGAAAAGGCCAGTTCTAATAATGGTCCAAATGTTAACCCTACATATACTACTAATGTGTTTTTCATCTAATGCACCGACTGCATGGGGGACATTCCATCTGTTCTAAATCTTTCTTCAATTTTCTTCCAATCTTCAGGATGAGTGGGGCCCACCAGATACTCTTATTGAAATTCTTTCAAAATGGTTTTGCAGACTTGGGCGACCAATTTCCAGATGGTCGTTCTTCCAACCCTCCAGTGGTATTGCAGTGAGGTGTAGCTTTCCCCTGTGGATAAGTGTCTCAAAGTAACTGCCAGTTTCAACCCGACTTCCAGTGGCTTCCTGAAGTTGGTGATTGACTTCTTGAGGTGGGGGGTGATTCTTTCTTCAATCAAATAAAAAAATGCTGGCTCCATCCTGGTGAAATTTCTGTAGCCTGGTATGTCAGTAGTGATAAGCTCGTCCAAGAGTGTCCTGTAGCAACTTCTTTCCTCTCTCTGCAGTATCCAGGGCAGAACCCATGGATTCTGTGGCTTCCTTCTCCTTCTGGGTGGTGGGGGTGATGGTGATGCTGGCTGGGCAGGTGCTGGGTTCTGCTTTTTTCTGTGTGTTGAAATCACAACATATAAAAATAAATTTAACTCAATAAAAAACAAAAGGACCCTAAAGTCATCAATCAGTTGCTCTTGATGTGTTCCTGTCATCTTTGAAGTGTGAAATGAATGGCATATCACAGGGGAGGGGGTTTATATAGTGTGATATGGATCCCGATTCTTGATCCCCACTATAGATACCGACCCACAAAAACAATCAGTCTTGTCGGGAAGGGTCGGGTACATGCTCCCGGCTTGTCTGTTTGTCTTTACGGCTTGTCTGTTTGTTATCCGGCTTGTCTGTTAGGGGTTTAGGCCTTATCGTAGTACTTCTACGACTGGCCGTGCAAAAACATCCCCAACCCTACGTCTTGTCGGGATGGCCATTACGGCCTGTCTGTAAGTGTACTGTCCTGTCGGGGATTTCATAACCGACTCTGCATTTTCGCACGCTTTTTCCCATGACTCTACGACTTTTGCAACCGGCCCTAGGGGCGTAGAGTCGGCTACAGGGTCGGCTCCAGTGGAACACCTGCATAACCGAGATGCATGTGCCACTGGGTGTCATTCATCTTCAAATAATTGCAGCAGAAAAGCCTCTAAACCAGCTTTTTGCACAGATAGATTTTCGTTTTCTTGTCTGGATTATAATAAGCAATCAGAGGCTGACTAACCAATTTGTTTTTTCAGACCATGAAAGCGTTTTTCATGTTTTTTCATTCATTCCCAAGTATTTTGTTCGTGCCATAGTTCATGTAACAGGGTTGTTTCTTCAGACAATGCTGGAACCCATTGCCCTAATGTGGTTGTTCAACTGGAGCCGACCTGTCGGTAACTAAGGAATTTTCGATGTGTACATAGTCGGTTAGGGTCAGTTGTAGTTTCCAGGCCTGTTGGGGAGAGTCGGCAAAAAATCAAACATGTTTGATATTTACCCAAACCTCCCCGACTCATTTTCCCAACCTAGGGTCCACCCCTTGGTAACAGGCTTGTCCTAGTCACTTCACGTCTTGTCTTACGACTTCCAGGCTTGTCTGTAACCCTTCTAGGCTTGTCCTTATCACTTCCAGCTTGTGGTAGCATGAAGCCGGCTTGTCTTTTGCAACTTAAGTACTGCTCATTTACATTCTATTTCCAGCATGATGTGAGGTAAAAATATGATCAAAAATTATGTCAAGAATGGCAAAGAAACAGTGCAACTGATCATAATTTTCAGTTTAGGTTCCACATTTTTGCTATAATTAATTGAGGAACCTGAAAAAGTGTTTTATTTCCTTAAACAAAAATAAAATCCCAGCTTATTTCCAGCTTAGAAAGAAATTTTTGGGGCAAAAAGAGGATCAAGTGTCAACCAATCAACAAATCTAAAACTAGGTCAATAGTAAATATTTGGATCCCATCTCGTGACCAGAACTACAGGGTGTTACCTTCACGTCCAGAAAAAGGTGCTTTCTCAGAGGCTCAAAATTATTTCTTATAAATGTGTAGGAAAATTGCTCAGAGGGACGGAATTTTGAAGAGGTCCTTCCCAGAAACTCGAAATTGGAGTATAAAAAGTAGCAACAAGCAAGAGGGTTTTCATTGTCACGTGAGATATTGTTAGAAGCACATTTCTCTATGCTTCTTTCATCAGGATATAACATTTTAATTGGAAATTTTATATTTTAAATGACTTTTAGTTCGTAATCTAAAGCAGACATATACATTGATGTATTTCTCATTTAATATTAAAGCAAAAATAATTAAAATAACAAAAAAGTAAAGTTGCACATTTAGGTCACGTGATGGGATCCAAATATTCAGCCTTAACCTAGTTTAAGATTTGTTTATTGGACGAAACTTGATCCTCTTTTTTTTTCCCCCAAAATTCATCAAAAACTGTACTGGTAATACCGACTAGACGTCTAGTCGTGGTGATTCTGTATATTTCTCCTGTCTGTTTGTCAGTACGGCTTGTCAGGACCTGCTAAGGCTTGTCTGTTAGGGGGTTAGGGCTTGTTGTAGTACTTCTACGACTGGCCATGCAATAAATGACCCCGATCCTACATCTTGTCTGGGTTCTTAACCGACTTTTTTTCTACGATACTATGACTTTCACAACCAACCCCAGGGTCGGCTCCAGTGGAACAACCCCATGAAGCACATTTTATTCCATATCAGAGTCTTGTTTATCAGTACCTACCGAGAGGACTGGGCCTTAATCTCATCGCTTGTTGGGACTTTAAAATGATGTTTTTTATCACATAAATTCTTCAGGTCTAAGCAAAAGTGTACTTTAATATTTTGTCTGATTGATAGGACTATTTTGTCTGATTGATAGGACTAATGATCCCAGTAAACATTTTTGGGTTTTGCAGATGTTTGATAGGAAACATTTTGCAAAGGTTAGAAAATGATGTGTACGAAAACCATTTATAAAAGAATGTTTTCAAAACATTCTGTGTATACTGTTTATTAAACGTTTAAATGATAAATGTTGGAAAAACGTTACAAATGAACATATTAATGGATGAATAATAATGGGGTCAGAGGTCAAATTCAATATCTTTTTAAGGTTGCTCACTAATGAAAATATTATTTTTATGACTAAAATTGTAAGATAGTGGCTTAAAAATTGTGCCCCATTCAATATTTACTCTTCGGGATTGCATGTGGGGCAATTTTGACAAAGTCCTCTAAAATCCCCTATTATTGCTCACTGCCATCTTTGTTTGAACATGTTTGGAGGTGAAGGTTTAATAAGCATTTTGAAAATATAGGTTCAAAAAACGTTTTTGATAGAATGTTTTTAAAACATCAGATCAACAATGCTTTTTCAACATTTTATGTGTACTGTTTTTAAACCATTTCATGATGAATGTTTGAAAAACATTTCAAGCTTATCCTTCATTTCTTTTGCTTTTTATAAATGTTTAAAAAACGTTTCCAGTCAAACCTAGCTTCTTGAGTTTTTTATAAACATTTAGTAAATGTTTTTAGTGAAAACGTTTGTATATAGAATGTTTATAAAATGTTTTTAAACATGACAGCATAAACATTTACTTGGAAACGTTTAAAAAACCATAAGATAGGACTTAAATAGGTTTAAATAACGTTATGTAAACGTTTAAACCATTTTAAAACGTTTCCAATGTTTACTGGGGATGAGACCCAATCTGTAGACTCATTAACTTTCACTATGACTCCTATTTGTTCCATTCTATGCAACTTATTTTTTAGCATCTCAGGAAGGGGGCTCGGTAGTGTAATGGTTAAAGTGCCTTCAACCTCTGAGGTGGCCAGTTCGAATCTCGGTACAGGCACTTCATGTTGGAAAGTTTGTTAGTTACTTGCCCATGCACGCTTGTTTACAGTGCAGAATTGATCAACAGTGCAATTACAATTTTACAAAAAGCTAAAATACAATCGCTTTGGGAACAGAATGCTACAATTAGTACAAACATATACGTAAACCATTACATTTTTATTCTGCAAAACTGAAAACTGTACCTCTTTTCTCTTTTTACAGAGCAAAATACAGAATACTAAGGAACATTAAGTGATCATTTTTTAATGTACCAAAGGGAAAAAAAACACTTGAAAATGTGGTTGTGGAGTACATGAATGTTAATGCAGAAGTAAAATGGGGATGAAACCAATAGGAAATGAAATTCAGATTTATTCACAGAATAGTCTATTGAATCTGACCCAACAATTCTCAAAATAATTTTCCTTAGAATTTACTTTTGCCATGAAATATTGGTCGTTCTATAGTAGTTTTCGTTTCAACTTTAAAAGTGCTAAACTATGATTTCTTCTTGAAGCAGAAAATATATAATTCTTTGTTCCCAATATAATTGTATTCAATGGAATAAAGTAATCAGATTTCAGATATCCAAATAAAATTTCTGGTACACTCAATTTTACTTTAATATTCCCAGTAAACATTTTTGGGTTTTACAAACGTTTGAAAGGAAACGTTTGGCAAAGGTTAAAAATGATGGGTATGAAAACCATTTGTAATAGAATGTTCTTAAAACGTTTTATGTATACCGTTTCTTAAACGTTTAATGATAAATGTTAGAAAAACGCTATAAATGAACACACTAATGTCTGAATAATAATGGGGTCAGAGGTCAAATTCAATATCTTTGCATAGTTGCTCACTATTGAAATTATTATTTTTATGTCTAAAATTGTAAGATAGCGGCTTAGAAATTGTCCCCCATTCAATTCTTACTTTTAGGGATTGCATGTTCACTAAAATCCCCTATTATTGCTCACCGCCATCTTTGTTTGGACATGTTTGAAGGTGAAGGTTTAAAAATATAAGTTTAAAAAACATTTTTGATAGAATGTTTTGAAAACATTTGACAAGCAATATAGTTTAAACACTTTATGTGTACTCTTCATCAAACATTTCATTATGAATGTTTGAAAAACATTTCCAGCAAAACCTTCATTTCTTTAGCTATTTTATAAATGTTTTTAAAATGTTTCCAGCCAAACCTAGCTTCTTGAGTTATTTTATGAATGTTTAATAAACGTTTTCAGTAAAAACATTTGTATAGAGAATGTTTATAAAATGTTTTTTAAACATGACAGCATAAACGTTTACTTAGAAATGTTTAGAAAACCACAAGATAGGGTTAAATTAGGTTTAAAAACATTTTGTAAACGTTTAAACCATTTAAAAACGTTTCTAATGTTTACTGGGTTGGTCCTAAAATGAATCCAATTTTCTATGTCTTTAGATAGTATTGCAACTTGTGGACATAGACAGAACAAGTGGATCAATGTTTCAGGTGAATTATCAAATAAGAGACATTTCCCATTGTTTTTTATTGACATTTTGTACAGTGCAGAATCTTGACCAACTAGTATGCACGGGTCCCTCCACCTGTAAAATACCCTTTACAATATGACCCTGGCTGTTGAACACCTCATGTAGTTTGAACAGTATTTTGTGACACAGATGAAGTACAGGTGTAACCGATGGATCTATTTCAACTTTATATTCACCCAGAATACATCACAGTCCTTCAAATATGTCATGATACTTTTCAGTAAGTTTTGTGAGACTTAGTTTTCTACAGCCTACTGTATCAACTTTACATGTCAATTTAATCAAACATACCACAGTTTTTGCGCACAAAGAATACTCTTTGTAATGCCTTTTGGCCAGTTTTCACTGACAACATTAACTTTTCCTCAAGCTTTACAAGGTCATCCGAATAACCTCTAAGGGTCTCATTTGGTGCCTGTAATTTAACCCCTTTGATACTTTTGAAGCCTTCGTATCAGATTACGTTTGCTTCAGCACTCATATCAAGATTGAATGGAATCAGCTTATCTTTGACTTCAAGTGGATGAATCCAATCTTTGGGCCTTTATTTGAGCATCATCAATTTGAGCATTTGAATCAAAAGAGATTCTAGTCCCTAGGTTCCATTACTCAAATTTTCGGAATGATCAATAGCACTAAATGTTCTCAACTTGCAATACTTTGAGAAATGGTTAGGTCATGAACATTTTTTACACTGTGTCCTGTATACCAGACAATAATCACTGAACATTTATAAGTTTTAGCCTGGCTTTTCATTGGACTGAATCTGTATTATTTTGACCTTTATTACCCTTCCTGTTGGTGTCTAACTTATTTTGACCTGTCAACTGACCTCTACCATTTTTCGGAAGCTACCCCTCTATTGTCATCATGCAGTGTCTTTAAGTGATGTTTAGTTAGCTCATTGTTAACTGTAAGGTTGAGTCTCTTTGGATAATAGATGTTCCCTGATACCATTTGTCTGCCATTGTTGCAACAATACAGTCACTGATCATGCTCTCCCTGAACTCTGAACTCTGATGTAGCAGCTATATTTTTCACCGTGGTCAATAAAGGTCAAAGTCTTCACCAGATTCTTGATGAGCATGCTTCAAAGTCAACCTTTCTATAATCATATGTTGTTGAGGAATAAAATGCTGGTTCGATTTTTGAATCACAATGTTCTAGTTATTTTTCTACCTCCATCTGCACAAGTAAATTTGTGGAAGATATCTAGTGCTTCTTCCTCCAAGACATGAAGTAGTACATATTGCCACTTATAAATTTTCGGCCTTTTCTGATGCTCTTGAAGCATGGGTATATATTTCATATTACTTCTGCTTATGTGAACTTCATTGATTGTGATACCCGTGGGTATCAGCACCGCAGTACTGTATAGTCTTTCTTTTCACACTAACAACTGACAATGCAGCTCTAGCTGTTACAGTTCTTGTAATCCATGTACACCAGACTCTAATACCACTACAGACTTATTGGAGTTCCGTTAGGAGAAAACGGATGTGGACAAACAAAGCTATGTAGATCTGAACCAGGAAGTGATATTAACATGATGAAAAATGCAAAATAATGGAAACTATATTTTCAAGTATTGTTTTAAGTCTTTTAAGGTGGGCGAAAATAAGGATTTTTGGACCTGCATGAGCCTATTTCTACTCGATTTTTTATTTCTTATTTACAGCTTTTAAAAAGAAATCATTGTAGTTGTTGTGCTTTCAATGTAAATAAATCCTTACTAATATATTTTTAAAAAAGCATTGAAAACACTAGAATGAGATGTTGAAAGAAAAAGAAAGAAAAACGTACATTAAACATTCATAATTATTGATGTAAAATATGATATTTATACAATTATATTTCATTGTAGGTTTATTTGTCATTTAAGGAAATTAGTTGTGTATATGAGATGTTTTGTACAACTGTGGAAAGAAGGATAAAATTATTTTCTTTATGGGTGGATTTTGATACAACAAAATTAGCAGAGGCACTGTTAATATATGGTAATGATAAAAAGTAGTTCTTTTAATATTTTTGAAAGATGAGCACCTAAATATTTTGCCAAGATTAGAGGAAAGTCTATCTTTAAATAAAGTTATATTAAAATTGTATTTGCAATATCTCTATTATTTTTAAAAGCAATTTATTGTTTCTTATACTTTTAAATTAAAACAGTTTGGCTGTATGTTTGCCAAATTTTTTGGTCTAAATGGCAATGGGCCCTGGTAAAATTTCCCTGGTGAAATATGAACGGAATTTTCAAAGTGCCATACATTATCAAAACACCCAAAATTAAGTACCTAAGCTACCATCCCAGCCAGCACTACATATGAGACCAACAAGGGTCCCAAATGGGTTCTTATATGGGGCCTTTGTGGGCGCCCTATATGGGCCCAGTCAGTTTTTCCAAACGGTTTTCTGATGGGACCAATATGGTTTATCAATAAGGGTCATATATGGGCCCCATATGGGGCCTTTATTGTGAAATAAATGGGTCCCACATGGGCCCAACTTGTAATTTGAACATGGGGCCCAGATGGTTTTTGCAAATGGTTTGGTGATGGGACCAGTATGGGCTCTGTATATGGGTTATATGTGGGTCTGACAAGGGCACTATATGGTAAACTGCATCCAGGTTCTTATTGGTCCTATATATAGGTTCAGATGTATGGACCGGCTCAGTTTTTAAATGTGCACTACCAACACAAGGTCCATTTGTAGTTTAGCTCACATGTAATAGAAGTTGATCTGTGTGAACAGTCCGCAATTTCCTTCACACTTTGCCCACATATTCTGTCTAATATTTTAATACACTTTCATGAAGCCTTTGTAAATAATGCACAATACAATCTTGATTCATACTATACTATTATCCAATTTCCAGAATGTAATTCAAATCATTTCAAGTTCAAAATCTTATGATGTACCACATATGTGTCTAAGCTTATCTTATACAGAATACAGAAATGTGTATCAGAAACTCATCACTTAATGATTCACCCAAACCCTTTTTCCAGATGGCCCAAGCAGCTACATAAAAAACAGCTACATAGCCTTGTCAAGACACAAGTAAAACACATGATGAAATCCTCAGTTAACTGATATAATTAAGCACATGCATTATTTGATTAATAAAGATTTTTATCTCCCGCCGGGCTTTAGCCCGGGAGGGAGATTATGAAATGATGCCTGTGTGTGCGTGCGTGTGTGCGTGCGTTAGTTAGTCACGCAGATTCCTCCAAAACTACTACAGCTACAGATTTTTTGTAAATTAATTGTCCCAATGAATTTTCACGCCCTCGAAAATTTTTTTGGTTTTATGGACTTAGGCCTAAAGATAACTGAGTAATAGCTATCTTAGCTACTTGGAGTAAAGGGCTCATAACTCAAAAACTATTGCAGTTACAACTTTTTCTTCAAATATGTTGTTCAGCTACTTTGTCCTTAGCTATAAGATGGTACATAGTTTGGGGTCCCATTGCATGCCATAAGTGAGTAATAGCTATTTTCTCATTTGTAGCTAAATAACAAAAGGAGTAAATGTCAAATATCTTCAAAAGTATTAGAGTTACAGAAATCTTTTCAAATATGTTGTTCATCTACTTTTTGGTAAGCTATCACATAGTAAAGTTTCAGACCTGTTGCACCTTGGATAGCTGAGTAATAGCTACTTTGAAATTCTGACTGTTGAGTAAAGCCATTGTAACTCCAAAACTATTGCAGTTAGAGTGTTTTCCTAAAATATGTTGTTCAGCTACTTTGTCCTTAGCTATAAGATGGTACATAGTTTGGGGTTCTATTGCATGCCATAAGTGAGTAATAGCTATTTTCTCATTTGTAGCTAAATAACAAAAGAAGTAAATGCCAAGTATCTACAAAAGTATTAGAGTTACAGAAATCTTTTCAAATATGTTATTCATCTACTTTTGGGTAAGCTATCACATAATAAAGTTTCAGACCTGTTGCACCGTGGATAGCTGAGTAATAGCTACTTTCAAATTCCGACTGTTGAGTAAAGCCATTGTATCTCCAAAACTATTGCAGTTAGAGTGTTTTCCTAAAATATGTTGTTCAGCTACTTTGTCCTTAGCTATAAGATGGTACATAGTTTGGGGTTCTATTGCATGCCATAAGTGAGTAATAGCTATTTTCTCATTTGTAGCTAAATAACAAAAGAAGTAAATGCCAAATATCTTCATAAGTATTAGAGTTACAGAAATCTTTTCAAATATGTTATTCATCTACTTTTGGGTAAGCTATCACATAGTAAAGTTTCAGACCTGTTGAACCTTGGATAGCTGAGTAATAGCTACTTTCAAATTCCGACGGTTGAGTAAAGCCATTGTAACTCCAAAACTATTGCAGTTAGAGTGTTTTCCTAAAATATGTTGTTCGGCTACTTTGTCCTTAGCTATAAGATGGTACATAGTTTGGGGTTCTATTGCATGCCATAAGTGAGTAATAGCTATTTTCTCATTTGTAGCTAAATAACAAAAGAAGTAAATGTCAAATATCTTCAAAAGTATTAAAGTTAGGGAAATCTTTTCAAATATGTTGTCCATCTACTTTTTGGTAAGCTATTACATAGTAAAGTTTCAGATCTGTTGAACCTTTAATAGCTGAGTCATAGCTACTTTCAAATTCCGACTGTTGAGTAAAGCCATTGTATCTCCAAAACTATTGCAGTTAGAGTGTTTTCCTAAAATATGTTGTTCAGCTACTTTGTCCTTAGCTATAAGATGGTACATAGTTTGGGGTTCTATTGCATGCCATAAGTGAGTAATAGCTATTTTCTCATTTGTAGCTAAATAACAAAAGAAGTAAATGCCAAATATCTTCATAAGTATTAGAGTTACAGAAATCTTTTCAAATATGTTATTCATCTACTTTTGGGTAAGCTATCACATAGTAAAGTTTCAGACCTGTTGCACCGTGGATAGCTGAGTAATAGCTACTTTCAAATTCCGACTGTTGAGTAAAGCCATTGTATCTCCAAAACTATTGCAGTTAGAGTGTTTTCCTAAAATATGTTGTTCAGCTACTTTGTCCTTAGCTATAAGATGGTACATAGTTTGGGGTTCTATTGCATGCCATAAGTGAGTAATAGCTATTTTCTCATTTGTAGCTAAATAACAAAAGAAGTAAATGTCAAATATCTTCAAAAGTATTAAAGTTAGTGAAATCTTTTCAAATATGTTGTCCATCTACTTTTTGGTAAGCTATCACATAGTAAAGTTTCAGACCTGTTGAACCTTTGATAGCTGAGTAATAGCTACTTTCAAATTCCGACGGTTGAGTAAAGCCATTGTAACTCCAAAACTATTGCAGTTAGAGTGTTTTCCTAAAATATGTTGTTCGGCTACTTTGTCCTTAGCTATAAGATGGTACATAGTTTGGGGTTCTATTGCATGCCATAAGTGAGTAATAGCTATTTTCTCATTTGTAGCTAAATAACAAAAGAAGTAAATGTCAAATATCTTCAAAAGTATTAAAGTTAGGGAAATCTTTTCAAATATGTTGTCCATCTACTTTTTGGTAAGCTATTACATAGTAAAGTTTCAGACCTGTTGAACCTTTAATAGCTGAGTCATAGCTACTTTCAAATTCCGACTGTTGAGTAAAGCCATTGTATCTCCAAAACTATTGCAGTTAGAGTGTTTTCCTAAAATATGTTGTTCAGCTACTTTGTCCTTAGCTATAAGATGGTACATAGTTTGGGGTTCTATTGCATGCCATAAGTGAGTAATAGCTATTTTCTCATTTGTAGCTAAATAACAAAAGAAGTGAATGTCAAATATCTTCAAAAGTATTAAAGTTAGTGAAATCTTTTCAAATATGTTGTCCATCTACTTTTTGGTAAGCTATCACATAGTAAAGTTTCAGACCTGTTGAATCTTTGATAGCTGAGTAATAGCTACTTTGAAATTCTGACTGTTGAGTAAAGCCATTGTAACTCCAAAACTATTGCAGTTAGAGTGTTTTCCTAAAATATGTTGTTCAGCTACTTTGTCCTTAGCTATAAGATGGTACATAGTTTGGGGTTCTATTGCATGCCATAAGTGAGTAATAGCTATTTTCTCATTTGTAGCTAATTGAGAGCTTTCACTTGGTGAGGTTTCAGACCCTTAGCTAATTACTCACCTACTCAAAATGAGTAAATGCGAATTATCTCTAAAAGTATTGCAGATAGCCAATTTTTCTCAACTCATTCACCTACTTTTGGAAGAGCTTTCACATGGTCAAGTTTCAGACCCGTAGCTAATTACTCAAAATGAGTAAATGCTAATTATCTCTAAAAGTATTGCAGATAGCCAATTTTTCTCAAATAACTCATTCACCTACTTTTGAGAGAGCTTTCACTTGGTGAAGTTTCAGACCTGTAGCTAATTATTCACCTACTCAAAATGAGTAAATGCAAATTATCTGTAAAAGTATTGCAGATAGCCAATTTTTCTCAAATAACTCATTCACCTACTCTTGGAAGAGCTTTCACTTGGTGAAGTTTCAGACCCGTAGCTAATTACTCACCTGCTCAAAATGAGTAAATGCGAATCATCTCTAAAAGTATTGCAGATAGCCAAATTTTCTCAAATAACTCATTCACCTACTTTTGGAAGAGCTTTCACTTGGTGAAGTTTCAGACCCGTAGCTAATTACTCACCTGCTCAAAATGAGTAAATGCGAATCATCTCTAAAAGTATTGCAGATAGCCAATTTTTCTCAAATAACTCATTCACCTACTTTTGAGAGAGCTTTCACTTGGTGAAGTTTCAGACCCGTAGCTAATTATTCACCTGCTGAAAATGAGTAAATGCTAATTATCTCTAAAAGTATTGCAGGTAGCCAATTCTTCTCAAATAACTCATTCACGTACTTTTGGAAGAGCTTTCACATGGTCAAGTTTCAGATCCGTAGCTAATTACTCACCTACTCAAAATGAGTAAATGCTAATTATCTCTAAAATTATTGCAGATAGACAATTTTTCTCAAATAACTCCTTCACGTACTTTTGGAAGAGCTTTCACATGGTCAAGTTTCAGATCCGTAGCTAGTTACTCACCTACTCAAAATGAGTAAATGCTAATTATCTCTAAAATTATTGCAGATAGACAATTTTTCTCAAATAACTCATTCATCTACTTTTGGGAGAGCTTTCACTTGGTAAAGTTTCAGACCCGTAGCTAATTATTCACCTGCTGAAAATGAGTAAATGCTAATTATCTCTAAAAGTATATCAGGTAGCCAATTTTTCTCAAATAACTCCTTCACGTACTTTCGGAAGAGCTTTCACATGGTCAAGTTTCAGATCCGTAGCTAATTACTCACCTACTCAAAATGAGTAAATACGAATTATCTCTAAAAGTATTGCAGATAGCCAATTTTCTCAGATAACTCATTCACCTACTTTTGGGAGAGCTTTCACATGGTGAAATTTCAAACCCATAGCTAATTACTCACCTACTCAAAATGAGTAAATGCTAATTATCTCTAAAAGTATTGCGGATAGCCAATTTTTCTCATATAACTCATTCACCTACTTTTGGGAGAGCTTTCACTTGGTGAAGTTTCAGACCTGTAGCTAATTACTCACCTACTCAAAAGAGTAAATGCTAATTATCTCTAAAAGGATTGCAGATAGCCATTTTCCTAGGACTGCCTCAAAATACTATCTGTGTGAAAAGATAAACATATCTGTACTGCATGATATAGGGGGTTGGACCTAGTAATGACCCCTTGAGTTAAACTAAGAGAAACTAAAATTTTACAGAATTTCCACAACTGTAGACTTAGGATTTCTGTACTCTTATACATGAAAAAAGGTGTTTGTGGTACATTAAGGTAATATAAACCACTAGATTATTAATTAGTGAGATATACAACAAATTTAATTTAATACATTTTTTACAAAAACTTGACAATACATTTACAGAGCTATAAAATGGCTATTGTATGTGATAATAATGAGGGTCCCTTGTGAGAATATTATACCCATTTTTGACCTTCACAGGTCCAACCAAGGTCCTCGGTGGCCTAGTGGTTAGCAAGTTTGGCATCTAATCATAGGCTGTCACCTCTGTGGGTTCGAGTCCCACAAGTGGCAATGCTGAGGACCTGTCCCAATATGACCCTGGCTGTTGAACGGGACGTTAAACCCCAACTTTGACTTTGACTTTGAGGTCCAACCAATATGCGTATACACTTTTATTTAAAAAGCTTTTGTGGCGAGTTGTTTTTCTCAAATAGGACCTTCTTTATTTTTGGATTTTTTTCATTCAAAATCAGATGAGAAGTTAATAAAGAACACTTGTTATATATATTTACATTTTTCCTCTAGGATTTATATATGAGACCTATCTGGGACCCTTATACCAGTAAATCATCCATAAAAGTCCATTCTGGGGCTCATATTAAACATTGTGATAATAAATGTTTTGTTTACCACTCTTTACGAAGTCCAAATTCAACATGATGCCAAATGAATCTATTATTAAATCTGTTTTATTTTCCTCATTTTGTACTATTTAGGGAACATTAAGTATTTTTATATAAATGGGACCAATATGGGCCGCTTTTGGGCATTCTGTGCCCATATATATCCTTTATAGGACCCATATTGCTATTTGCCCACCTATAGCCCACATAGGCCCCATATGATCATGCTTGCTGGGATTCACTTGAATGTTTCTTTATCAGAGCCATTCAGAGGCTAATTGTTAAAAGTTTTTGACTGGGGACTATCCGCCCCCACACTTCCCTAGACATGTTTAATTTTGAAAATGACCACTGAAAATAAGCTTTAAAAATTTATTTTTATTGCGTTAATACATCCTATCCAATGGACAATTGCTAATCCGGTCAGCGCAGACCAGCCCGCCAGACGCCAGAAAAAGACGTCCTGTGTTTCCACTGGCTGGCCAGTCCCAGTACTGTGCACTCGCCAGATGGCGCCTCGTACTTCCTTTCTGTCTAGACAACCTGACGTCATAGCATCTTTTTCATTAGGCACGTGTACTGTGCAGACGTGTTTTCAACATCGCCAGAGTTTTTAAAGGAAAAAGTGTGCATTATGACGAATTTTCAACCTTATTTGCAAATAATTTAGAGTAGAAGGGTTATCTACATATCAAGCACGGATATACATTAAGAAATCTGCTGGAAACGCTCCCTAGCTGACTCAATTTAGTGTTGATGATAGGGCATTAAGCGACGAGAAATATGTATGCGGCCATGTTGCAAGTTTCCTCCCGTTCAACCTTTGTGTTGATAGGGGCAGAACTACAATATAAGGAAGTTTTATTGGTTACTCATCTTAAAAGGTAATATTATCCGTGTTTATTTTTTTAAATGTACCTTCTGTAACCAGCTACAATTCACGAACGAAACGTCAGTCTTCTCAAATATTGACAACTATAAATAGAGGGAATTCCCAATAAAAGAGCATGGATTGTGGTCTTTTGAAGTCACGTCTACTGTGATACCAGTCACTCCCTTGCAGACCCGGCTTTGTTGTCGGTAGTGGGGGTTGTGGATGGCCAGGTCACTGCAAGTTTCTTGGTTAAGTATCACAAAGTTCATCTACAGAGTTTCCTACCTCTTCCGAGCACACTGGTACCGACTTCTCTACTGCAAAGCATCAGTCCACCAGCCAGCTCATGTCAGACTGACCAGAATATTCACCTACAGAGTGCACTGGTCCAGACTTCTCTACTGTAAAGCATCAGTCGACCGGCAAGCTCGAAAGAACGCGACCACTGCCATCATCTCAAGATAAACAATTGCGTTCTTTCTGCTCACGTCTAGTGATATCAGTACTAGTTCCTGATATTCACCTTCAGAGCGCACTGGTATAGACTTCTCTGCTACAAGCATCAGTTGACCAGCCAGCTCACTTTTACTGTGATAACAAGGAAAGAACGCGACCAGTGACGTCAGCTATCCGAAGCTGGTCACGTGATTCACCAACAGGCAATTCTTTCTACATATTGCTACTGCATTCTTCACAACTAACGTCTACTGTGATACCAGCCCCTCTCTCATAGACCCGGCCTTTGTTGTCGGTAGTGAGGGTTGTGGATGAGCAGAATACTGAGCATTTGCCTGTTTAAGTATAACAAAAGAACACTACAACTGACAAGCTGGTCACGTGACACACCGACCAGCAATTTCTGTGTTGCCATTTCTAAAAATAACTCACAAGGGCTTCCCCACCAGCTGTCAAACCTACACAATTAGACGTGCGCTTATGAGAATTCTTTTAAGGAATACAGGAAACCTGCTATAAGCTGGATTCAACAGAAGATAGTTGTAAAATTGTTTCAACAACTGGTTACAGAATCTACCGACCGGGTACCGGCTACAAGCCCTTACTATACAGTGCTTTACTGGAACCGGTTACAGAGTCTCCCTACCTAGTCCATTCAACTGTCAATTTTGGGGCAGGCAGACAGCAAGTATCTACCTATATGGCTTCAACTGACCGGTTACAGAGTCTTCAAATCACCAGACCAGTTTACCGGCTATACAGCCTTGTTTTCACCAAAACTGGTTACAGGCTGGTCACTTCAACGACTGGTTACAGAGCCTACCGACTAGGTACCGGCTATACAGCCTTGCTTCAGCAAAACCGGTTACAGAGTCTACCCACCTAGTCCATTCAACTCTGTGTTGATTCTGGGACAGGTAGATGTGGAAGCTTCTAAAATAATTGCTTCAACCAACTGGTTACAGTGTCTACCGACCAGGTGCCGGGCTACACAGCCCTTATTTTGACTCCAGCCTACTAGTTTTTTCACCCTTACAAAAAGGTGGTCGACCGTCAGGCTGCTGGCCTGGGGCAAAGAGTCTGTAACTTGTGACAAGTTGTGTCAGCCCCACTGGACCAGACCACAACAAGAACAGAGACTGTTAACTTGGATTGTTGTCACCAGACCGGACTAGTGTCTGGAGAGACAGAAAATGTTTGTCAGACTACCAAATGTGGCACACAATCTGCCTGTAGGGTCCAGACTAAATCCGTTTTGGGAACTTAGGAAGCCTTGGGGGCTGGACCCTAGGTGGTACAAATATTGAAGGAGAGCTACACTCTCCCTTTCACCAAAATTGTCAACTGCTATGTACATCCTCACAGGAACCTATATTGGTTAGAATTAGATTTATTTATTGTTTTACGTCGCGTTCAACAGCCAGGGTCATAAAACACCGGGCATCGGCAAGTAACTACCAACTTTCCAACATGAAGTGCCCGGCCCGAGATTCAACTATATTGGTTAGAGACATTACATCAGCTTATGGACAAAGACCTATTCTAGGTCTGAGTAAACAAAACCTTTCGGAGACCATCAGGACCACCCTCTAACAAGGGGAGTGGGTTACCTCAATAGATTTCAAGGATGCCTACTTCCATATACCAATACAGGAACAGTCCAGGAAATATCTGAGGTTTCATGTCCAGGGTCGGACAGTCTTTCGGTCTGTCCACAGCACCCATGGAGTTCACTGAAGTAGCAAAGGAGTTGAAAATGATGGCCATACACAAGGGTATAAGAATCCACCAGTACCTAGGCGACTAGTTGGTGAGAGCCAGATCCCACCAGGTTTGTCTCCAGAATACTCAAGATCTAGTGAAAATATGCCAAGAACTAGGTTGGCTGGTGAAGTTGGAGAAATTGGAACTGGAACACAAGCAAGTCTTCGACTTTGTAGGTTACCAGTTCGACCTCAGATCTGGCCGGGTCCGACCGACACCGGACCGGTGGCAGAGCCTCCAGGACAAAATACTAAAACTGCTATCCTTAACGGCCTGTCCGGTCTGGCAGCTTATGTCCTTGATAGGTTTACTAACAGCCACAGAAAAGCAAGTTCACCTATGCCGGCTACATATGAGACCCATACAGTGGCATCTCAAAAATAACTGGATGGTACCAGAATCACTACAAAAGGTGATTCCAGTTCCCAGGTCCCTGCACCCCCATTTACAATGGTGGCTGAAAGAAGATAATGTACTCACAGGCCAACCATTACATCCAGTAAAATATGCTCAATTTGTTCAAATTGAAGTTTGGAGTCCCCCAAGGTTCTGTCTTAGGTCCTCTTCTATTTTCCCTCTATTTAACACCTCTTGGTCAAGTCATCAGAAAATATACTGGAGTTAAATACCACTTTATGCTGATGATACCCAGCTGTTCATTCACTTATCCCCTGATGATAGTCTCAAGTCTTTTGACCGTCTTAAATCCTGTTTGAATGATATTCAGGTCTGGATGTCTGAAAACAAACTCAAGCTAAACCCTGATAAAACAGAATTCATAGTCTTTGGTGCCAAACACAAATACAAATGGCTCAGTGACTCATTTCCTATCAATATCCTGGGAAATTGTCTCTCTCCCACAGATGTTGTACGCAATTTGGGTGTTTTGTTTGATGCAAAGTTCTGTTTCACCAATCACGTAAATTCTGTCATCAAATCCTGTTTTATTAGCCTCAGGGACCTTCATCGTATCAGGAGGTTTCTCCCCGTTGATACATCAGTGGTGATTGCAAATGCTCTGGTCAGCAGTCGTTTGGATTATTGCAATTCTCTATTTTGCAGTTTGTCATCTCGTAATGCTACCAGGCTCCAATATGTTCAAAATGCTCTTGCACGGTTTGTCACCGGTGCTTCTAAGTACACTCACATCACATCCCACCTCAGGACACTTCATTGGCTACCCATCAGACAACGAATTATCTTCAAAACCCTAGTTCTGGTGTATAAGTACCTCACCACTGGCCAGCCTAAGTATTTTGCACCATATCTCTCCTTGTATAAATCTCCCGTGAATACGAGACGTTCCAACCCCAAAAATTTGTTCCTCCAGGTTTCTCATTATTGTGCTTCCATCCATAAATCAAAGATCCACTTCAATAACAGTTTCTCATATGATGCCCTGAAGTTATGGAATGATCTTCCACATGATATCCGCAGTGCTCCAAATCTCTCCTGTTTCAAAAGTCGACTAAAAACCTACCTATTTCAGAAACCATTTCCACCTTAGCTTCTAACTACCGAACACCAGATCGCCTCCCTGGGTACGACTTGGAACATGTCTAATGTCTTGATGATTTATTCCTTACAAACTGGATGGTGTGCCTTAGAATCCGTAGATACGGAGATTAAGCACTTAGACAACTGATTGATTGATTGATTGATTGATGCTCTGCAAATTTTTACAGATGCATCAAAAGAAGGGTGGGACATTCACTTAAACGAGCCCATTGCAAGAGGAACCTGGTCTCTTCCGGAAAGCAAGCTGCATATAAACTCTCTGGAACTAAAAGAAGTCCTAGTCTTAAAAAGTTCCAAGACCTCTGCTCAGACAAGATAATACTTGTAGCACCGACAACACCACAGTGGTGTCATACATAAACAAGGAAGTAGGCATGAGGTCGGGCCCACTTTGTGCCCTGCTATGGAGAATCTTGACCTGGTGTACCAGGAAACAAGTGACTCAAAGCTCAATACATTCCAGGCCGGCTGAACGTGATAGCTGACAAGCTATCCAGTCTAAGCCAGACCATCCAAACGGAGTGGTCTCTCCTTCCAGAGGTCTGCCAAGCAATATGCAGCAGGTGGCACCTGCCAAAATAGACCTATTTGCCACGAGGTTCAACAAGTTGCCTCTGTTTGTGTCACTGGTACCGGATCCCCTGGCCACAGCAGTGGATGCACTCAGTCTGCCATGGGAGGATCTGGACACATACGCCTTCCCACCAGCAGCCATATTGGGCAAAGTGGTGGAGAAGTTGCAGGACTCCCCATGCAAGAGAATAATTCTGATTGCTCCGGGGTGGCCCAACATGCCTTGGTTTGGGGATCAAATGGCCATGTCCAGCCAAATCCCACTGAGCCTGCCCATTCTGCCCAACCTGTTGACACAGCCCTTCAATCAGATCCCTCACAGAAATCTGACAATCTAAATCTCCATCCATGGCTCGTAGAGCCTCAGCAATCAAAGAGCAGGGCTTCTCTGAGGCAGTGGCAACAAAAATTAAGGCTCCTCAAAGAGGATCAACCAGATCAGTCAATGAGGCGAAGTGGGCCATATTTACAAGTGGTGACTCAGCAATCAGAGCACCCCCTGTAAAGTCAGTTGCTGATGTACCCTTTTCAGGATAGGAAACTGCAGCCTAGCACCATTGATGGTCCAGATCACCCATTGCTAATAAACTGGGAAACTCACCCATTAACATCAGCAAAGATGAAAATCTCACTCGTCTCCTGGATAGTTTCCACAGAGACAGACCCAAAGGCCGGAGGGAAATCCCCTCCTGGAACCTCTCCCTGGTCTTGCACCAGCTGACAAAGGCTCCTTTTGAACCAATTAAAGAGGCCTCTTTGAAGCATTTGACTTTCAAGACAGTTTTCCTCTTGGCCCTTGGGTCGGGCAAGCATAGAAGTGAGATACATGCTTGGCAAAACAGAAAGATTAGACACCAATCCTACCGGTCAAAGGTGTTCCTGTATCCATCATCCAGCTCTCTTTCCAAGAAGCAGCTGTCCAGAGAGGGTCCAGACAATGTGTCCCCAGTGGTTATACCAGCCCTGGCCCCAACTCTGAATAAGTCCCTCAAGTCTGACGGGTCTCTTTGTCCAGTTAGAGCATTGCGCTATTATTTGGACAGGACCCCAGAATTTGGCAGAATAAGGAGTTGGTTTTTTTGTCTCCTTTAAGAAAGGTTTTGACAAAGACATCTCGCCTGCCACCATCTCCTCTTGGATCAGGCATTGTGATCCTATGTTATGAGCTCTCTGACCAGGAGGCCCACACTTTACATCAGGTTAAAGCCCATGATGTCAGGGCCTTTTGTTTATAAGGCATTCCAGTCAGGTTTTTCCTTAGAACAAATCTTATCAGCCTACCACTGAAGTCACATAGTACCTTCACAGAATTCTATCTGAAGGGTGTGGCTTGGGCTGATCCAGAGCTTTATCACTTGGGCCCAGTAGTGGCTGCTCAGTAGATCCACAGGTGGCCCTTAGATTGAGGAGATTTGGATATATGTACATAGTGTAAATAGTTCTACATGTATATAGTATATATAAAAAAATGTGTGACATGCTTCCTTCGGGAGGTTTATTTGCCTTCTGGGACTGAACTCATCCCTCTCTTCCCCTACTTCAGAGCAGGTCTGCTAAAAAGGGGGGCTACGTCGGTATAGCCCCGGGTAACCGGTTGCTGGTAACCGACCATGGCCTTACAGGGTTTCCTGACCTTAAGGTCAACCCAGGCCTGGGCCTATAGGTCTCCTGATGAAGTCAGCCTAGACCGTAGGTTAAAATTTACTATCATTTGTGAGTTCACATAAGTCCTTAGTAACTTACCCGCCAGCCAAGCAGTAGTTATTCAGCAATTGTCCATTGGATAGGATGTATTAACGCAATAAATTTGCAAATTTAATAAGTAAATTAAATTTTTATAAGTTAATACCCTATTCAATGGACACACAAGACCCTCCCTCCAACCCCGCTATCAGCTTACTAGGGGGCTAAGAGGTTTAGACAATGAAAAAGATGCTATGACATCAGGTTGTCTAGACAGGAAGGAAGTACGAGGCGCCATCTGGGGAGTGCACAGTACTGGGACCGGCCAGCCGGTGGAAACACAGAATGTCTTATTCTGGCGTTTGGCGGGCTGGTCTGCGCCGACCGGATTAGCAATTGTCCATTGGATAGGGTATTAACTTATAAAAATTTAATTTACTTATTAAATTTACAAGTTTATATGTCTACAATTATAATTTATATGTGTAGGCTTAACTTAGCCAAAATTGTTAAACAAAAGTTAAGCCTAGCACTTGTGACTTAATACTATCCCAGAGCATTTCAAAGCTGGTTTATGAGCATATGGACATGACATCTCAACAATGATTATTTTATGGGTTTTTTAAAAAATAGTTTAGTCACCAATATTTATTAAAATAAAATCTGATCTAATTAATTAGTTCACATATTCAAAATATATACACATGTCCAGGCTATAAATAGAATTTTACATTAAAGACTATCCAAAGGCATTTACAAGATTTCATATTTTGTTCTGTGAAGTATATTAAAGTAATGATCAAAATCATCACAAATTCACTAAAACCCGTAAAAACATAACTGAAAGTTAAATTCTGTGTGTGTTATGCTTCAAAATGATGTACAATCTCTTAAAATTAAGGAAAATTATTTTTAACCGGGTATTAGTGAATATTCTTGTTCACACATGGTCATTGTTTTTCCACATTCTCATTCGTAAACAGGGTTGCCGCACATACGCACTCATAACTCCAATAAGGCTTATTGTATCCCCGGACGAAAGTCGGGGATACTTAGGATTCACTACGGTCATGCCGCCGCAACCGCTGCAGAGATATCCTTTCGGACGCGATAACTTAAAAAATATTTTAGTTAGACCTTTCAAACTTGGTATGTGGGTATATATGGGCAATGCCACAAACGCTATTGTTTTGTGACCTTGACCTTCAATTTCAAGGTCGCTGGTGGCCTCTTAAAGGTCAGATTTTGGCCATTTTTTCACATTTTGGCCCAGTTCTCATGTACAGAAAGTTAGATCATCCTATGGCTGGAATATATAATACATATGTATGTCCTCTGTAAGCATGCAGAAATTTGGCCTTGAAGCTCTTCATTGAAGGTCATCCACAGACCGCCAAAGTACCTCACCGATGCCATTTTTGGCCTTTTTGGAGATATTTTCACACTTAATGCTGACTATATTACATGGACTATATTACTATTGAAAATGGCTTTGGAGGTTGAGTACATGATGGAGTACCAGCATCCAGACTTATTGGTTACAGAGGATTGTTAGTTACAGAGAAAACCTGCTGATTCCACAGTTATGGACAGGAAGAAGGCAGTTGTTTCATATAAGCCTACCCCTGCTGAGACGTAGTGTAATTCGCCCAGTTCTGCCAGCTCCTATGAGTTTTTGCAGAACTATGGCGCCACCAGGAACTGGTTACAGAGCATTGCTTCACCTATAGCCAGTTAGGCCCTGGTACTGGGCCAGAGTCTGTCTGTGTTAACCTCTCCCAGGATGTGTCACACTTTGTTGCTCTCCTACACTTCCTTCCCTATTTAACCACTTCTGTGACTTATTTCTGTGACTTTAACCAGTTTAGAACCTAACCGCCAACATTAAACCAGGAACTCAGACAGGCAATGATGGTCCTATGATCAATGGTTTCAAAGTTTGCAGATTGGTCAAGGAGAAAAACAGCAGTAGCTTCACCTCTAGCAAGCACAAGATGGATTTCTAATTGACAACAGTGCTGTTTTGGTTGAGCATCTGAGCTTATAGGCTGATTAATTGACATTATCAAGTCCATTAGAAATGATATCATTTAACTGAGAAGCCATAATATGCTACAAAAGTTTAGAGGTGTAACCCATGCCAAAGACAGGTTGATAATTTTTGAATTCATCCGATGGTAGAAATGTCTTTTTAATTAATGGAGAGACAATAGCTTTGAAATAGCTGAGAAAACACTTTCAGATAGGGAACAGTTAACAAGTTTAGTAATTGAGGGTATGCAGATTTATATCTAAGCACTCGTTAACCAAGAAAATGGCCCATGGATCCAACAAGCAAGATTTTGTCAGTGATTTGATTATTACATTTCAAATTTTGTCCTCATAAACGTTTTAAAGAAGTCAAATTTACGTAAATTGGGGGAGACATGAAGATTTAAGGAGTCAGTGTCAGAAAAAGACCTCAAAGCGGTTGGCAAGACCTTTCTGAGAGTCAAGAGAAGGCAATATATTTTTAAGAACATAGTGTAATGCAGAACATAAAACTTGCCACAGTTTCTTTGAATCATAAGCATTTTCTCTGATAAGATATCTGTAATAGTTCAATTTGTCCCTGCTGACTAGTGAGTTGCACCATGCGATCTGTGGAGTCTAGCTTGATTTTGTGGAGCCCTTCCTTTGCGCCAGATCTATTCCAATAGCTTTTGCCAGCAAGCAGGAGTCTGAAAGCCATCCAGCAGCACCTTTGGTAAAAGTTTGGGACACCATAGGAGCATGTTTATCAAACAAGTTAAATCCCTTGTGTATTGATAATGGAGGGCATTAACTCTATTGCCAGGATATGTAACAAATGACCATTTAGCAAAAATATAGTACCAATATCTCAAAATTAAAAGTTTAAAGAACAGTCGAAGATGGAGAAAAGAAAAAAAACCAGATACATTAAAAAGCTTATTGCTGAAAATAACAGGGAAACAACAACTCTATACAATTTGAATGAAGAGGAAAAATATTTATACCAAGACCTTTATGCATTTTGGTATTCAGAAATGAATGATAATCTTTTCTTGAATACTCACATATCTTAGAGTTAATTAACTACTATCGAATCTAATAAAATGAGCGACTTGTTATTGTAGAATGTATCAAAGCACATAAACTCCGAGCAAACAATAAATCCTCTGGTTCTGATGGTGATAAATGATATATAGTTTCTTACTTCTTATGGGAAATAAAGACTTATCTTATCCATAAAACTGGGGACTTATTAATCTCCCACATATTAAAAATTTTTAACAAAAGTCTTGCCATTAAGCCCCGGCCCTGCACAAGGGTTTGCTAAAACTTATCAACTCAGACCAAGTTAGAATCATACAAGGAAAGCACACATTTGGAAATAACAGAATGCATTTATTTATGCTAATTTTATGCACCAGAATATTTTGTTGTAGTTGACTTTGAAAATACTTTTGTTTTTACAGAATGGAATTTTCTTTTTAACACTTTATATGAATTTAATTTTGGATCACAGTTCATAAAATGGATTAAGATTTTATAAATGATATTTATATTTGTGTAGGATACAATACTTACTACGTGAAATATATCAAACTGACCGGGGGGGGGGGGGGGGGGGGGGGGGTCAGAAAGGGATGTCCAGTATTGGCCTTATTTTCTTGTTCTTGGCAAAAATTATAGACACATGGAGACATTGTTACATGGAGATAAAACAATAACTTGGAATGTTTAGCTATGAATCCCGCAATATAAAATATGTAAATATTGGCAGATGATACCAATCTTATCTTATATAATATGGCTTCTGTTGAGCCAGCAATAAAAAATTAAGCATTTTCAGTGTTCAGGTTTAAAACTTAAATTTGCCAAGACTGTGATAATACTAATTGGTAGCAGAACTTCCAAAAAATCATCTTCATTATCAAAGTTACAAATGCCGCTTTAAAACCTTGGGATTATGGTTTTCCAAAATTATTAAAAGATGATTAGCTTAAATTTTGACGAAATGTTAAAAGATGCGAGAAATTTCTAGATGAAAGGCTTCAAATAAATACTCTCACAGCTTTAAGTCAATTCTTGGTAAACTCTCCAGAAGAATGATCATCGCTGATGGGTGGAATGAACAGCCGGCCTGGGGGCTCACTGTAGCAATGAGAATGTGAATTATTTCAAAATGTAAAGCTGGTTCCCAATTAAAACCAAAGAGCAACTTTATCTTAATATATGCACTTATTCCCGCCTTTACTTACACAGTGGGCCAATATCTCATTTTATGACACAGTGGGTCTACACCCCCTCATTTATTTAGTCAGTGGACACCACTCGGGCAATCTGCTGCACACAAACTGTCTAGCCTCAGGCCACCCCTTACTTGCACAGTGATCCCATATCTCCTCATTTACTGACACAGTGGGGTGGGCCTGTACCCCCTCATTTACTTACACAGTGGAAACCACCTGCGCCATCTACTGGACATGAACTGCCCAGCCTCATTTCCTCCCTTACTTCCACAGTGGGCCAATACTTCCTCATTTTATGACACAGTGGGCCTATACCCCCCCCCCCCCATTTACTTAGTGGACACCACCCTGGCCATCGACTGTACACAAACTGTCTAGCCTCAGGTCATCCCTTACTTGCACAGTGGGCCCATATCTCTTCATTAACTTACACATTGGGCAGCACCCTCACCATCTACTGCTCTTGCAAAAGTGTTTTACATTAAGCTGACCTGAAGTTCCAATAACAACAAATTATATTTCTCTTAGGTTGTGCAATATTTGGACAATATGTCACATACTGTGCATTAAATTTGAAGCATATTTATCTTCTGGACAAAACAGAAATTGAATAGAACATTCACGGTAAAATGACCTGAAACTCTTCACTGTTGCATACTGACATTGATTTTAAGGTTAATGCTATTTTTATCATTGTTTGGACATTATGTAATGTAGTTATTAAGTGTCCTTTGAAAAGGTTTCACCTCTGTTTTCAGACAGCCTGCCCTGCCGCCGTCGATGCCACAGTATTTTCTTATATAGATAATGGCCAAGTGGCCTTTCAGGGCCTCAGGCCATTAAGTTTACATACTGGAAGTGCCACGAGGCAATTATCTATTATAAAACCCTGTAAATTGAAACCAATTTATTAATTCAATAATTTAACACCTTGTACTAAATGATCAACCTAGACAATCTTTGCAATGTTTCCTTTGGTGTGCATACCATGTGGGGCTGTCACTAAATTAGTTCTATGGTGTTTTTTTTTAAATTTTAATACACAATCAACATTGTTTCACCATGTGTACCACTGGTTTTCCTTTATGGGAAAATATAATTTTGGATAAAGTTTGAAAAGTTTTAATATAATCTGACTGCCACAAAATTTAACCATGGATAATAAAGCACTTTCCAGAAGAAAATTAGACTGCTTATTTAACAATGCTGTGGATAATTTGTTGTGGTGAGTGTTACTTTATTAATCTGTGCTTATTTTAAGACAGTAAGCTATTATTTTTGTATTTCAGGCATTGAAAGTATTAGAAACTGGAGAATTACCTACTTGTTTTATTTTGTGCTGAAGTTTTTGGGTTTCTCAAGATTTTTATTTTGTGTGCTTCTTTGTCTCTTAATTTGGAATCAAGGAAAAATGCCTCCTGGAAAGATTGTCTCCTGGAAAAAAGCTTCATAGAAAGAATGCCTACTCCACATTTTGTATTTCAGTAATACCTCCTATGAAAATTAATCCAAAACAACAAAATTCATTTCAACCACAAACAGTGTATCATTTTAGAAGTATATAACAAACTGTAATAAGGTAAATTAAAATCTTTGTTTTGAACTTAAAAACATCGAAAATTTAAATCAAATTTAAAGCCAGCAGTAATGCATTTCAGTACTGCATTTTTGCACTATGTTTTTTCCCTCATTTTACTTGAGAAAATTTTGAGCCACTAAAAACACTCCTTTTAATATAGTATGCTGGGTAGATTTTCACAGTGAGTTTGTTTAAAAGTTAGCTGCTCCTTCAATTAAGTTTATAGAAGATTATTGTAAAGTCAGATTGTAAAGAAATGCAAAGAATTAAAAAATATAAAAAAATTTATAAATTAAATTGTTTGTTTTGTATTTGTCAGGAGGTATTTTTTCAAGGTAGCATTTTACCATGAGGTATTTTTCTATGAATTCTGAATGTCATTCAGAATTGAAAAGACTTTGTAAATGTACCCACTGAACTAATTAATATGAAAGAAGTTATGAAAACATTTCAATATTGAATGCATTGTGCTGAGGATGACGGGCAAATACTGAGTACCCTTTTGTTCTTGGCAGACTGGCCATTGAACTAAACCACAATCCACTGTAAGAAAATGATGTAGTGTTAACTCTCCATTATGCAAAAATAATGTGTCCTCCTGCATGTCGTAAGAGGCCAGTAAATGGAGGAGGTATAATTATCACAGTATAATACTAAGCTTGACTGGATTTTAGTTATGTTTTGTTTTGTTTATTTTAATTTATTTATGATTTATACCTGTTTTATTGTTTCTGTACAGTTTGTTGTTGTGTATTCTAGTCAATTTTTAGGATCTTATTTTGTCATTCTTTTTTATACATAGATTCTATTTATATATTGCTTTATGTTTTTTAAATTTTAATCGATATACCTAGTCATGAGTTGTTTTTTTGTTTTCTTGTATAATTGATCATGTTTTACATATTGTTTAGTTAAAGTATTTATTGATTTTATTGGTGCAGAATAACACTAAGGTGTTCTTGCACCTTAATTTATAAATAACTAGCTACTTAGCTAGTTACTACTGACAACTCCATTCATGTATTTTACGAGTCTTTATCTTTACCATTATTTTATCATAATCCCCTTTTGCTGTGGGACTCTCATTTTGCCTCAGAAAAACTTTTTTCTAGTCTAGAATTTTCATTCAAAATAAACATGCATAGATATCTAGACATAAAATTATTGTAAGGCTACCAAAAACTAGTAATAGTGAAATAAAGTTATAACATTAAGATTATAACATTGTGAATCATTACGTGTACCCACTGGAGGGTTGACAAGGTATTAAGCATTAATTCTATGGGTGTTTATTTGTTTTCAAGTCTCTCATTTGCTTCACCAGCATGTATGCTAGGGGGCATATAGCAATCAATTTGTCTTTTGGCGTCAGGGGTGCTGTGGTCATCCATCATCATTGTTACACTTTGTCTCCCTAAAGTATTTCAAACAAGACTTGACAGATTAATTTAAATCTCAAAGATTGTTTTTTCTTATCATATTTAGGTTGTGGATGTAACAAACCTCGAGCTGAACTTATGTAACAAATGCAAACAATCTTTGAGTTTTAGGTAAGGACAATTTTTGGTGTTTGTGTGATATTGAGGTAATTGAGATTTTTCATTGACATTTAACTTGTACACATATTTAAATATAAGAAAGATCTGTTTTTAAGGTTAATGTAAACTGGTGATAGTTTAAGGTTACAACTTTTTTTGTGTCACCAGCAGCCATAATGATTGGCACATAGTCAGCATCATTATTATACTTTGTTTCTGGATAGTATCTCAAAAACTCCCTTATGGATTAAATTCAGGTTTAACATACAGATGTAACCAGTCTTAGAGATGTACCTCATGTTAATACACCACACATTAATAACAACAAACTGGACAATCCTCATCAGTCAGCATATCAGCCAGGACATTCCACGGAAACTGCTTTATTGTCTATAAAAAACGAGGTTCATCTCTCTCTCTCTAGCACACGGTGAACCCACAGCTCTAGTACTTCTTGACTTATCAGCCGCATTTGACACTATAGACCATAATATTCTCCTTGGTTACCTTAAATCCTGGTTTGGTCTTGGTGAAACAGTTCTAAGGTGGTTTGCTTCCTACTTAAGAAATCGTTGCCAGGCCATTAAGATAGGCTCCACACTGTCTGAATTAAGCAATCTCATCTATGGTGTTCCACAAGGTTCTGTTCTGGGTCCGTTACTGTTTTCACTCTATACAACACCACTTAGTAAAATTATTCGCCTCCACCTGCATATTAAATTCCATTTTTATGCGGATGATACTCAGTTATACATCCATCTCTCCCATAAGAATGCTTCTTCGACTCTCGCCAAGCTAAATGCCTGCCTTCATGATGTCCAAGAGTGGATGTCTCTCAGTAAATTGAAGCTCAACCCTGAAAAAACTGAGTTTATTGTCTTTGGTTCCAAGGCTCAACGTCAGAAGATTTCCTCTCACTTTCCTGTTAGCATTCTTGGTAGCCTTCTTCATCCAGTTGATTCTGTCAGAAATCTAGGTGTGTGGTTTGATGCAGATTTTTCATTCTCTGAGCATATCAAGAGGACTTGCAAAGCGTGCTTCCTTCAGATGCGTGACCTCCGTAGAATTAGAAGGTATCTCACTCCTGAAGTGGCAGTCCTTGCTGCAAATGCCTTGGTTAGTAGTTGTCTGGACTATTGTAAATCTCTGTTCAGAGGTTTGTCCGGTTTCAATCATCACAAATTGCAAAGTATTCATAACACCCTTGCTCGTATTGTTACAAATCATAGAAAGTATGCTCATGTTACACCCATTCTACAGAAACTCTACTGGTTGCCTGTTAAGTACCGTTGTATTTTCAAAACCACAACACTTGTGTATAAATTTTTGCATAGTGGTTCTCCTTCTTATTTCGAACCGTTCTTGTCTTTTAGTAGTTGTCCCTATAGTACTAGGCATAGTCACACAGATCGTCAATACCTTTCAGTTCCTCCTTTCCATTCATCAGTCTTTAAGTCAGCCAAACATTTTGGCCATAGTTTTGCCTTTGATGCTCCGAAGATCTGGAATGACCCCCCTCAAGATGTTCGCAGTGCAACATCAGTTGCCTCCTTCAGAAAGAAGCTTAAAACATACCTGTTTGCAAAAGCCTACCCACCATAGCCTCCCCCGTCACATCTGTGTCTCCTTGGTACGACCTGGCTATGTCCCTTGATTAACGCTAACTGCCTTGCTTTATGTTTAGATGCGCCTTAGAGTCCATCAGTGATGGAGATTAAGCACTATAAAAGTCCACATTAGATTAGATTAGAAGTTGACCTTAAACTGCGAGTAATAAGACAATTATATTGAATTTACCCAGCTACATTTGTTTTTTATGTAGCTACATTGTGTAAATTTTTAAATTTAATTATATTTTTATTAAATTTATAATCTGAAATGATGAATATGAAATAAATAGATCTTCAGTCATTGTAAACATTGAAAGGGGAAAAATAGTCAGTCATATGATTACCTGCCAATGTGAGCGAACACTCTAAGATTTTATTATAAATGTTATAATGAATAAATTACCAATAATCAAGAACAATCTTGTCTATGTTCTGGCATCTGCGCAGTGTTGTGTCTGTAAAGAATCACTGGAGAGGGATGATATAGTTATGTCGAACCCTTGTTCCCATTTTTTATGTAGTCAATGTGCTGGAAAATGGTATAGAATGTGGAAGGATGAAGGAAAGGAAAAAAAATGTCCATGCTGTAGGGTATTGCTTCTGCAAAATTTATTCATTAAACCTTATATTGTAAATATGACCTCTCATTCAAAAACATCTTTATTCGTTTGGGTTCCAATAATTGTATACTTAAAAAAATATTATGAAAATGACCTTCTTTCAGCCTTATCAAATAATGACCTACCAGACCTACCCTTCATGCTAAACTCTCCTGCCACAGATGCACAAAGTTTACAACGTCCTGAGTGGAAGGAATATTATCGAAGTAGAATTGCGAGCCTCAAGTGCTCTTTCTGTAAGGCATCCTTTCCAAATGATCAGCTTTTTATGAGTTTGTGTGGACATTTTTCATGCTCCATTTGCTCATCTTTCCTTTTAAATAAACCAAGAAACTCACCAATGACATGTATTGAGTGTGATGAGGTTATAGAAACAGGAATTAATGAATTGATATACATGCGACCTCAATGAATGCACTCACAATGACAATTTGTTCATTTCAACTTGTTAGGCATAAATCAATTTTTGTCATTTGATAATCTGATTTTTAAAATTTTATTTTTTTTAATTATTACTATAATGCTTGTTATAAGTGTCCCTTAGTTCATTGTGTCCGTAAGTCGGAGTAATCAGTTGATCATATATTTTGAAATGATATAGAAAAGACTCTAATATACTGTTAGCATGATTTTATTTTAAAAATCACAATCATAAACACTCACACACAAATAACATCTGTATGTTAGAAGATAACATTTCTTGTTGAGAACAAAATGTAGTATTATTATTTTTTATGAAATCAAAGGTATGTGACGTAAACCATATAATGTATTACAAAGAATGTTCACATTAAAGATAGATATATATATTTAAAATTTTAAAAAGACTGTAACCATCTAGGTATGAATAAAATGGCATTCTCATAATTACCTCTGATATTTAGGAACATTCCTGAATTAAATTATTAATTACAGAATGAATTATTGAATATAACTCATATGATATTTCTAATTGAACAAAATTACGGTCCTTTCAGTCTAAATGCGGGTCGTACCTCATTGTATATATTTATATGTATCTATCTACAGTTACTGTATACGAAATGAAATATTCATGATTACTAGATGAAGAAGAGTTCAAAAAAATAAATAACTTTTCTTGTGCATATTATTATAATCCACAAGTATTTCTAATGAAATAAATGTCTACATTAATGTCTACAATAAAGATGTTATAATACCTTCATGAAATCGTCTGGTGTTTTATTTTTTCAATGGGTTTTGCTTACACTTATGATTCTCTACTTATACACCAGTCCGGATCTAGTACAACTGTTTTGAGTCACATTAGTATTGTTATTATTATTATTAGTTGAACTACCCCCGTCATCATCATTATTATTTATAGTATCTCCATTATGATCAGTGACATTGTTTACATTTTGTATAAAATCCAATACTTTGGGAAAAGTTAGTTCAGCATCAGAATCCGATTCTATTTCAATATCAGCTGTAAATGAAGGAAATAAACCCATGGGAGAGAGAGGAGCATTCAAGTCGATGTTCAATGTACTGGTATATGCCTCAGGGTTTATATCTATGGACTGATCTGAGGTTTGAGTGCCTTGATCATTCATAACTTTATCTAAAATAGAAATTTCAGATGAACTATTCTTATCTCTGATGACCTGGCTAATCCTATCTGCTTCCACCTGAATCCTTGAATCCCAGCTGAGGCTTGATACTGGTGAACTTCCGTAATCCTCTGTGCTAATGTTATCTAACGCTTCATTGACCTCTGCTGGGGTATGATCTGAATTGTTATCATTCATTTGTACATTAATATCCATCATATAGTTTGACACTGCTCTGATAATGTTTGCACAATCATGACAACCATATCTTCTTAAAATTGCAATCACAAGTCCTATCAAAATGGCAAAAATTGGGATGGAGATGAGACCATATAATCCACCTGTTTTTATTGAAGTATTGGATTCAGCAGAAGGTAATGAAGAAGATGTTTCAGTAGTATCCTTCATTGTTATCGACTCCATCTTCATGACTGAAATACAACAAACATTTACTGATTACACATAGCTACAGAATACAATTGGAAAATATGTATGTCATTTGTTACAGTATAGAGCTATTAGCTTTTAAAATATATTATACATACTATTTTGTTATTCCTAAACATCTCGCTTGAAGATGGGATCATAAAGTCTTCATACAAGTTCTCGTCATCGAAACTACTCCCTTGCATAAGAACATAATAGAAAGACAAAGCTTTATATATTTTTATCATGTCATATATTTACATGTATCCTGTCTTTTTGTAACAGGAAATAAGATTGAAATTATGGAAATTACCTTTTCAACATCTAATGCTATTCACAATTATGTTAGTCTCTTCTATCAGACAATTTCCCTGACATTCCCAAACAATTGTCTTTACACTTGCATAATATGTCTCTAAAGCATCCTTCTTGATAATATATCATTCGACTTTACAATTTTTGAAAAAAATCAAAATAACCGCCTCACTGTTTGAACAAAATCCAAAATTTTCATTTAGGACACCACTTCCTATAAAATTCTTTATATAAACAGTCCTTTTTCCATCCTTCTCACATTGTATGTACATAGTGTAAACAATATCATTCAATAATGTGATGAATATCACAGTCAAAAGTATCAAAAGTTTAACAATATCCATCTTAACAGTGTAATAAACTTCAGTTCACAAGAATTTCATTATGACAACATTGAGTCCTGTAATACTATCAACTAGAAAACGAGGAAACCAATATGATCACTATAATAACCTTTGACCTATGCATGCGTGGATGGAATGAATGAATCGATATTGATGAATGAAAGTTACGTCATTGTGACGTCATATACCATTTTCTTCGACAAAAAGATTACTGAGGATTTACCTAGAAATGATGATATGTCTGATGTATTTTCGAATTCTCTTCTCTCAGGACAACATTGAGGAACCAAGTAATAGCTAAAAAGTAAAGAAATTGATTTCCTTTGACATTATATTTCTGTTAAAAAGGTTTTTCAGCTCTTTCCATTCCGCCAAAAAATTTTTAGGCAAGGAACCCGGTTTGGGGGATTTTTACAAAAGATTGAAATACGAATACACAGGATAAATCTGCAAATGACTATCTGAAAGAATAAAAAAAAATCATTTATAAGTTAAGCTAATCTTACCTCCTTCCACCAAATGAAGACGCCTGAAAATTTTCATTAAATACACTTGTCATTTCGATATCCTCGGTATAACTATTGCTCACTTGATTTTCGGCTGAAAGTAGTGAAAGCTCAGTCGGTTGACGGTCTTCCCTCGGGCTATGTGAGATTTCTGTTAGATTTAGATGGGAAACCTGGCGCTAGGAGACACGGGTTCGAAATGGAGGGTACCCTAACCACCAAAGGATATAAAGCAATGAATCTCAACCAACTAGGAGTCTTGTATGCTAAGACAAAGGAAAGATATTTCAAATGGGGATAATGAAGAATTCACGTGTTCTAACCTGAAATCTAATAATCTAATCCCCCTGAGAAATGTACACACACGTTGGTATAATGAAGGCTCGCATTTGCGGGTTCTAACCTGAATCATAATCCCCCTGAGATTTGTACATACATGTATATGTATACTTACAGATTTAGTATCAAATGATGTATACTTACAGATTTAGTATCAAATGGTGGTGGTTTTACATATTTGTGCTTGATAAACTCTCACGAGGTCCTCAGTGGCCTAGTGGTTAGCAAGTTTGGCATCTAATCATAGGCTGTCACCTCTGTGGGTTCGAGTCCCACAAGTGGCAATTCTGAGGACCTGTCCCAATATGACCCTGGCTGTTGAACGGGACGTAAAACCCCAACTTTGACAACTTTGATAAACTCTCACAGACGCGGGTTCTAACTCGAAACCTAATTGAAACTTAATCCTCATGGGATATGTACATATTCTTTAACAACAGGACTTTATGAATGATTTAAGAATATGGAAAACATGATCCATAGTCATGTCAAAAAGGACAACCAATGTTTGTGCTGTTACAATTGAACAAGTCGTGTTTGTATTAGCAATAGACCAATACAACACTTTTACACTCTGTATGTACACAGCACATATTTACACAACAGAAACACCTGTAAGGCATATGCAGAACCTCGCCACTTATTATAATCACACCACAAGAATAGGGGAGGTAGTTTGCGGTGACCTGACACAAACCAGACCTTATAATTACTTGTCAGCATGTTTTTAAGGTATTATAACTTTTCGCCTCTCATTTTGGGAAAAAGCAGGATCAAGTGTCGACGAATCATCAAATCGCAAACTAGGTCAACACGTGACTTTACCACAGGTTTTGGTATATAAACCATTTCGGGAAAAAGAGGGATCAAGTGTGCACGAATTATCAAATCCCAAAGTAGGTCACCCTGAAACTAATTGCGTATATAAGAAAATTAGAGGAAAAAACGGATCCAAAGCTGACGAATCATCAAATCCTATATAGCAGTCACGTGATGTATACATCTAATGTGGTATATAAGGGACACCATACATGAAGGAATAAGTTCAATCTTGATTTCTAACAAGCCACAACAGATAACACATGAAGATATAATCTCAGTTCACAATGACAGTTATACAATTGTTAACGCTGATCACTCAGAAATGCTATGTTTTATATCATCTCTGTTATACTATAAATAAGCTGGTTCCTAAGAATCAAACTCACAATCCTGACATAGCCTATGCTCAGATCATTTCTAGAATCGACATTAATAATTTTGGTAGAGTATATGTATGTACTCTATATACAAGGTGTTATGCATTGCAATACCCTTTCTCATCATCTACAGATTTAGTATCAAATGGTGGTGGTTTTACATATTTGTGCTTGATAAACTCTCACGAGGTCCTCAGTGGCCTAGTGGTTAGCAAGTTTGGCATCTAATCATAGGCTGTCACCTCTGTGGGTTCGAGTCCCACAAGTGGCAATTCTGAGGACCTGTCCCAATATGACCCTGGCTGTTGAACGGGACGTAAAACCCCAACTTTGACAACTTTGATAAACTCTCACAGACGCGGGTTCTAACTCGAAACCTAATTGAAACTTAATCCTCATGGGATATGTACATATTCTTTAACAACAGGACTTTATGAATGATTTAAGAATATGGAAAACATGATCCATAGTCATGTCAAAAAGGACAACCAATGTTTGTGCTGTTACAATTGAACAAGTCGTGTTTGTATTAGCAATAGACCAATACAACACTTTTACACTCTGTATGTACACAGCACATATTTACACAACAGAAACACCTGTAAGGCATATGCAGAACCTCGCCACTTATTATAATCACACCACAAGAATAGGGGAGGTAGTTTGCGGTGACCTGACACAAACCAGACCTTATAATTACTTGTCAGCATGTTTTTAAGGTATTATAACTTTTCGCCTCTCATTTTGGGAAAAAGCAGGATCAAGTGTCGACGAATCATCAAATCGCAAACTAGGTCAACACGTGACTTTACCACAGGTTTTGGTATATAAACCATTTCGGGAAAAAGAGGGATCAAGTGTGCACGAATTATCAAATCCCAAAGTAGGTCACCCTGAAACTAATTGCGTATATAAGAAAATTAGAGGAAAAAACGGATCCAAAGCTGACGAATCATCAAATCCTATATAGCAGTCACGTGATGTATACATCTAATGTGGTATATAAGGGACACCATACATGAAGGAATAAGTTCAATCTTGATTTCTAACAAGCCACAACAGATAACACATGAAGATATAATCTCAGTTCACAATGACAGTTATACAATTGTTAACGCTGATCACTCAGAAATGCTATGTTTTATATCATCTCTGTTATACTATAAATAAGCTGGTTCCTAAGAATCAAACTCACAATCCTGACATAGCCTATGCTCAGATCATTTCTAGAATCGACATTAATAATTTTGGTAGAGTATATGTATGTACTCTATATACAAGGTGTTATGCATTGCAATACCCTTTCTCATCATCTAAGATATTTGGAATTTTCTTGAAGAAGTTATACAAGGATCTAAGTAAGAAGTCAAACCACAACTGTAGATATGGCGTTTAAATGTTCGTTTTGTGGATGGGACATGTTGAATAAATCCAACCAAATACACCATGAAGCAATCTGCACACAGAAGGATGGTGGAGGAATGTAAAGTTTGTTCTCAAACATTTAACTCCTTACAAGAATTGCAGTTTCACCTTAAGAAATGTGGGAAATTCATATGCTTTCAGTGCAATCTACCATTTTTAACCTCAAGAAGTCTGAATGCTCACATTGAACTAGTTCACAAGAAAGAAGGACATTCTAACGTAATTAAGTTGTATAAATGCTCAATATGTAGTCATATTTGTAAAGACAGATCTGAATTATATAGCCATAGAATGAATCAGCATGGAGGCAATGACAATGATGAGTTAAATGACATTCCCCAATATATTTTCGAAGAGCAGAATGAAAATATTAGGGAAGTATACATAACCAACAGAAATCATATATTAGCTGATCACGAAGCTGGAGATATAAGAGAAACATATAATTTTCCTGTTAATAATTTAAACGATGGTTATAGGGAAATCAGAAGACAAATCAACTTAATATATGATGATCAGACAACAGTATTTCGAATAAACTTTGCCTTTGGCATGATTTTATTCAATAATCAAACAGGGGAGTATAGGTATTATATACCCTATTATAATAGTAGGATATTGACCTACCCCTATACAATATCTAACAGAAATAGTATCAGATTATTAATGAACAAAATAACCAGGATTGATATCATAGAACAAGCTCGAGCTATCAGACCAACAACAGCCTGGACATTAGCGTTCATAACCAATATACAGTACAATATATTTTTGACAGACTTTCCTTTAGGACAAGCCATAGAACTCCCCACATATATCAAAAACCATAAACATTTAAGAAATTTTATCTATGATAAGAACAGGAAGCAACCATACCAAGATAACCTATGTTTCTTCAGTGTTTAAAGGTTCATCTCAATAACCAGAATAAGAATATAAAAGACTATTTAAAAATGTGGTTAAATTTCACTAATACCCAAATTCCAACTGAGTTTCCAGGTGTACTAATTGAGGATGTTATCAATTTAGAGAAATGCTTTGAAGTTAAGATTATTCTCTATTCTCTGAATGCTAATGGCACAGTCAGTCATATTTACGAGACCATGTCTGAATATCAATCAAAAATGTATTTGAATGTATTCCAAAATCATTTTAGTTATATTACAAATTTTGATCAATTTGCTAAAAAGTTTCAATGTGATAAGTGTGGAAAAATATTTAAAAGACTGTGGAATATGAAGATACATTACAAGACATGTTACGACAGAACCAAATATATATTTCCAGGAGGATTTTATAAATCTAAAACAACATTATTCGAAAGATTAGAGTCTATAGGCATATATGTGCCTAATAATTCGAGGTATTATCCCTATTTTTTAGTCTGGGATATGGAAGCTATGTTGAGGAAAAATGTAGATGATAACCAGTCAAACACAAACCAACTACAATGGATATCTAAGCATATCCCAGTTAGTGTAAGTATTGCATCTAATATACCTCAACATGAGGACCCAGTATGCATTGTTGAAGTCTCACCAAACCTATTGGTATCAAAATGATGAATAAAATTCAAGAAATTAGTAGATATTGTTATGAAATATTGAAGGAAAGATACGATTATGTCTATCATGAGTTGGAAGTCTTGAAGGAACAATATTCTAATGAGTTAGACGATTTGGAATACGAATCTGAAGAATCTGTCTCTGATTCTAAAATGAGGTCCCATTTTGCTAATGTGGTATCCACCATGATTAAAGAATTTGACAAATACCTATCTCAAGTGCCTGTTATCGGTTTTAACTCTGGCAAGTATGATCTGAATTTAGTCAAAAGACACATAATGCTATATATTACCGATCACTACCAAGAAAATGAAATATTTACCATCAAGAGGAATAACTCGTACCTTGCAATCGTAGTTACTGATATGAAATTTTTAGATATCTCGAATTATCTGGCTGTTGGGTGTTCCTATAGCAAATTTTTGAAAGCATATGGATGTGAAACACCCAAAGGAATATTTCCATACGAATGGTTTGATTCTGAGGAGAAATTAATGCAAAATCATCTACCTAAACCAGAAGAATTCTATTCAAGACTTACCAACGATAACCCTATTAAGACTGAGTCTGACTACCAGGCTCTGCTCACTATATGGAGAGACGAACGTATGGAAACATTCAAAGACTATCTTATTTATTATAATAACCTTGATACGGCTCCATTTGCCATTGCCTTACAAAATTTTATAGATATATATAAGAATGAGGGAATTGATATTTTTAAGGACTACATAACACTACCAGGAGTTGCTAGAAGAATGCTCTACGAATCATCTAGAAGCAATTTTTCTCTAATTAACCTCAACAACAGTGACTTGTATTATATAATTAAGAAGAATATTATTGGAGGTCCTAGCATTATTTTTAATAGGTATCATGAAAAAGGTACCACAAATATAAGAGGTATCCCGGGTAACACCTGTCAAGCTGTAGTCGGGTATGATTGTAACGGTTTGTACTCATATGCTCTGAAACAAAAAATGCCAACTGGGGTATTTGTAAGGAGATATCAACATAATAAATTCAGACCAGAGGTATCGGAAAGGTACATAGACTCATATGTCTGGTTAGACTACCTCATGAAGACTAATAAGATAAAAATACTCCATAAACTAAATAATCAGAAGGAAATAAGAATTGGTAATTATCTCGTGGATGGATTTTGTGCTAAAACTAAGACAGTCTACGAATTCAATGGGTGTTATTATCATCACTGTAAATTTAATTGTCATATTGTAAAGAAAATAGCGTCAAGCAGATGGTTAAAGAAATTGAAGCAGGTTCAACAGAAAGACGAGAGGAAAAAGCAATTTCTCATATCTCAGGGTTATATGTATGTAAGTATACAGGAATGCGAATTTCTGTCCAAAATTAAACCCCATTGCAAAAAATATTACGATAAATATCTCCCAGCGTACTACAGAAGGAACAAAGGCAAGTTGTCTGATAGTAAGATATTGAGAGATATACAATCCAACAAACTATTTGGTGCTGTAGAGGTAGATATTGAGGTCAAACAGTCTCATCAAGATCATTATAAGGAGTTTCCACCATTCTTTTGCACATGTAATGTTAAAATGGAGGAAATAGGTGCGCATATGCTTCAGTATTGTAAAGACAATGATATAAGTTTTGATCATAAAAGGCTTTTGATTAGTGGACTTAAAGCAAAAAAAATTTTATTAGCCACCCCTCTACTGAGATGGTATCTTGCTAATCACTGTGAGGTCACTAGAATCTACCAGGTCGTAGAATTTCAACCAAACACATCCTTCAAGTCTTTCATAGACACAGTTACCATGCACAGAATTCGTGGAGATCAGAACCCTGATATGGCCATCATTGGTGACACCTATAAACTGTTAAGCAACTCCAGTTATGGATCTGTTCTCATGGATCGTACCAAGCATACTAACACAAGATATATGAACAATAAAATTAAAATAACCAAGGTCATTAACTCACCAACCTTTAAATCACTGGATATCCTAGGTCAGGACCTGTTCGAGGTGGAAACATATAAAAATTCAATAGCATTAGACAACCCCATTCAGATTGGATTTTTTATTCTACAATACGCCAAATTAAGGATGCTAGAATTTTATTATGACTGTCTGAAGACTTATTTCATAGATAACAGCTTAGAGATAACAGAAACAGACACAGATAGCATCTACATGGCAATAAATGCTCCTACTATAGACCAGTGTATAAGGGATGAATATAAGGATAGATATAAATCAGAAATATTCGAATCTTGTAGTGATACCAAGTCACCCATATGGTTTCCAAGGAGGTGTTGTCAGCGCCACCTGGCTCTAGACGGGCGCCATTTGGGCACATTTAAATTTGAGTGGGGGGGGGGGAAAAGATGTTGTCTTTATGTTCTAAGTCTTACATAATAGAGGATGGTAATGGTAAACAAAAAATCTCATGTAAGGGAATCTCTAAAAGAAACCTTGTAGATCCGATGAAGAAATTTGAGGAATGTCTGAAATCTAAGAAAGTGAATTTTTTGACTAATGTGGGGTTCAGAGTTAGGGAATCAGATATTTTTACATATTCACAGAATAAAATTGGTTTTAACTATTTCTATTGCAAGAGAAAGGTATTGATGGATGGAGTTTCCACAGAACCCCTTGATCTTGTATTAACACCTTGGGAGAAAGAGGTTCTTTTAGTTGACAAACCACAAAACCCAATGTCAAATCTTTTTACATGTCAGATTCAAATGGAAGAGAAATCCTTCCACTCATCAGAACAGATGTTCCATTATCTAATTGCAGCAGCATATAATCAAGACAACCTCTGTGATAAAATTATAAACAATACTGACCCCTTTGAGTTGCAATCCCTTGTGAATTCAAACCAAGAATTTAATCCATCCCACAACATGATGGAAAGTATCATGAGGTTAGTGATAACCATGAAATTTCAACAGGTCAAAGAATTTAAAGAGGAACTCATTAGCCATTGTGGAAAGCACATAGCATACAAACAAATAAATTTTGATAAGCCTCAGGAAACATTCTGGGGTGTGACCATACCGAGGAAACTGGTAACTGTATTAGATATAAAAATATTTCTGGTAATAACTTAATGGGGGTTATACTTATGGACTGCATGACATCAACGCAAGATCCTGATGATAGTAACACACAAGTATTACAGGAAAAATAATTTATTTCTGAATATCAATATGTATAGTACAAGAATTAGTACAGCATAACACAAACAGCAAAAACTACGTCTTTTGAAACCTATCTACAAAAAATCTACTTACTAATATTTCATTATCTACAAGATTATCACTAAAATGATTAAGTATATTACTGAAATTGATGTCTCTACAACTGTAATAACTGTAATAAAGACAAAACAACCCACAAGTGTAAGTGTTATAGGACTGTAACCTCTTATTATTGTACATATACGTCATATCCTGTGATACCAGTAAATTATGTACCTCAACCTTTGGTTGTTTTCCTACTGAATCAAAATATTCTACAATAGCATCACTTGTATAATGTATAACAACCCAATGACTTCCCTTCTGATTGGAGGCATCTTGATTAACAATGATTACAGATCTAATTGGAAGATTCTTTGGGATTAAATCTATGGGATAAACCCCTCGAAACCTCTCTCTTATCCATTTATCCTGAACCATATAGGTAGATAAGGTCTGGCTATCCATTTAAAGTCGAGATCACGTGACTGAAATCAGCTGTTGAGCACAATTGTCTTCCTTTACGTTCGAATTTTAGGTGCTTTCCCAGAAGCTCGGAATTTTGAAACAGTTTTTCCTTGACGTTCGAAATTTTGGCTGATGTTGATCAGATCTTGAACACAAATGTTTTCCTTTACGTTCGAATTTTGGGTGCTTTCTCAGAAGCTCGGAATTTTGAAAGGGTCTTTCCTTGACGTTCGAAATTCTGGTATATAATCAACCTTCAACGCTGTAGTTTCTCGTCACACGTGAGGTGGTTGCACTCGCTTGAACACCAACCTCTTATGATAGATTGACACTCCTTGTGTGGTCAATGGTTACTAATTCAGGAAATTTAGCATATACCAAGACATTTATAGTCTCCGGCAATGCCTTAGCATACCTTATACTTAACCTCACATGACCACTGTTAGATCTGGTCATGATTTTACCCCTCAAAAAACTTTGAATGTCGAATAGGTACAGACAATATCCATTAGGGTATTCACTTAAACCAATAATTATCCCTTTCCTCTTATTCAGATCACTATCTAATAAACTCAAATAAGATGAGACATAATCATTTTCTTCATAATTAGGTTTATATGGTCTGTTAGGAACAGGTTGACCATCAACAGTGACCTCTAAGTAATTAGCATCCATATGTTTAAAGTTAAATGGGTTCTTACTGAAGTCTCCAGAGTAGGCGCTATTAGATACCATACCTATAATCATTTTACTAGGCACCTTTCCATGAAATATGTTATCTGTCATAAAAGTTAGAGACCCCTGAGCCACACTAAAACTTTTTATGTCGCTTCTCCAAAATGGGTACAATGCAGGTGTTAATTTTAAAGATTCATTATGTGCTATTATAAGACTTGGATTTAAACTTACATGACACACTTTCAGAATAGCAGATCTTATTTGCAATTTATAAATTTTAGAACCATGTCTCATCAGTCTGAATTCGTTAGATGCTTGAAAAAGTTTGAGGTTAATGGATACCCCATTTAAAACAGCTCTGTTTTGTCCAGTAGCAAAGTCCAAGTATAAACATCCCTCCAGTGTTGCAGTTCCTCCGTCTTTTGTAGGTCTAGCCCTCTCTGCAAATGCAGGGTTGTTACCTAGGTAAGTAACCTCTTCAAATCTCTCTGCTTGATCTTTGTGAAATAATGCAGCCTCTGCCTGCGATTCTATCATGTCAGAACTAGAATTTAAAAGTAGATCTATCATGGCTTTATATGGATAATTAACTCCAACATCTGGTGAAACTATTTTCTGGTTTAAAGATAGATCAATCTGGCGAAATATTGAATGTAGGGTCAGGTTAACTGGTCCAACCTGATCACTGTCAGCAGTGGGTACTCCAGATACTCTGTCATCCACAATTGGTGTTCCATCTGCATGGGTTATTGCATAACTAACCTGTAACTTAGTTTTAGCCAAATTCACATAATCTACAGACGTTCCAGGAATGTTGAATTCTATCACCCCACCACCTGATATTGCTGCTATTGGGTTGAATTCGACCCAGTACTCTCTCTGGATGGAATTGTCAATGGGAGGTGGAATGAATAGCGACAGAGATGTTTGTACTACATCCATAATGATCCGTAACTTTTTGATGCACTTTTTCTAACCTTTCCTTTTTTATTATTTTTACTGGATTTATTTTTTTTCTTCTGGCTAGGCCTTGGTTTTTTATCTTTTTTTAAAACCACTTTTTTTTTACTTCTGGTTGTCTTTTTCTTCACACTCTTACCTCCAGTCTGATTGTAATTTAATTTTTTAGTCCTATTTATAGTTTTTTTGTTTTTAACCTCACTTTTGGCTTGGTCAACAGCAGCCTGTGTTGGATTGACAATCGAAATATCTCCGGTTTGATTTGTGTTTTTGCTATCACCGTATTTGTTACTGAGTGTGTAGAAATCTTTCCTGTATCCCACCATCCCCTGACTACACCTTTTACAAAAATCTAAATAAGTATCCATTTCTTTAACCTCGCATGAAGAGTCAACTGTATGTCATGAGTTAATCTACTGGCATAGGCCATGTCACTCTCTCTTATATATATGCGTATCCGAGTAAATGCTTTCTGTTTTATAGGTAAATAATACCTGTTTGTAAAAGAATATGATGTAAACGAGGTTGAAGGATAGATCAGTCGAATAACTGGCTCAGACGAATTAAGAACATAAGACTGGTCGCATATGTCGCTGAATATATAGACAGAATCTGTTAAAGTGCTATTGAGATTGATGTCACATAAAGCAATTTCCCATGATCCTTTTAGATTAAATGTCTCATTTAATTCAACTGTAAAGTTATAGGGTTTGTTTTCTTTATGATAGAACAAGGAATCTGTAGAGCTTAGGAAGAAATAAAGATCTGAATCCGCCATTGGTTTGCACCAACTACTAGACCTGAGTGTCGCTTTAGCGAGTAACCATGTGATCTGTTTTAACGCATTTCTGCTGGTTTATATACTCTAATTTCGAGCGTCAAGGAAAGACCAGTGTAAAATTCCGAGCTTCTGGGAAAGCATTTAAATTTCGAGCGTAAGGGTAAACCTATCATACTATTTGCAGTCACGTGGTCTAATTTTTTTTTTCCAAATCAGCTGATTGAGTAGGTGTGTGAAGATACGACCTCAATTTATATCCTGTAGGTCTGATTCTGGAATCCAGGAGTTGAATTTGACTGGCCATCCCTTCCATTTAACTAATACCTCAGGAACACCATGTCTCTTACGCCTTTTCAGTATCTCCTCTATTTTATAAACAATATTTGAGTCCATGTATGCTAACTGTAACTCCGGTTCATAAAAATGGGATTCTATCACCTCATTGTTATAGTCTTTGAGTTTATACATAGGTATATTTTGATTCCTCTTTCTGTCTACCACAGTAAAAATTTCTCCTGACCACTTTTCGGAATATTCTCTGTCAAATTGTTTCTTATTGTAACTAATTTTTACCTTATCCCCAAGCTTGAATTTGTACTGGAGTCTGTGGGTCTGACCTTTACTTTTGGATTTAATTTTCTTTGTTTTTGAGTTTTGTTTTGGACCATATTGGTTTTTCCACACCTGATAGTTATTTTTCTGGTTTGCCTCCTGAGGGGTCATTTTGATACTCCTGTGATAAGATTGATTGTAACTGTAGGTAAGGTCTGTCAAAATTTCGATCCATCTGAACGTTTCCTTACTAGTGAAATATTTAAAAAATTTTAATTTGATGGTTTTTATAACTCTTTCAGCATAATTTGCCTTGGTTTCATAATATGTAAAAATATGATTAACCCTATTGTCTTTGAGAAATTTTTTAACTTGGTTATTTTTGTATTCACTACCTTGATCAGTTCTGAAATTCTTTGGTTTATCTGTGGTATTTTGGAACAAATCGTTCATTACATATACCATTTCCTTTCCTGTAAGGGTTTTGATTGGTGCTGTGTAGAGGAATCTGGAAAATATATCTATAAAAACAACAAAATGACCATAACCATTATTATGCTCCCTATAGCTGGTCATATTTGCAGTGTCACTGTCCCATTGATAGTTCACTGAGAATGATATTACTCGAGGTCTTTGGAATCTCCTTCTGGCAGAATGATGAGAGGTGTAAGGTTCTTGTCTACTCAACCATATCTTAAGCTTCCTTGGTTTGATAGAATCCATACCCCTCATCTTTAAAAATTTATAAATTTTTTGCATTCCACTGAATGCAACAGGACTCCTTGGGTTGTAATAAGCATCAGTTAAAAATTGATCCTCTTCATCTGATATTTTTGTTCCAGAATTTGATCCATTCTGGTCTACGTCTGATCCCCTTTCCTGTTGCTCCATTTCCAACCTGTTTGCTGACTCTGTCATTTGCGTCTCGAGGACTATTAGGAATCTGGGAATGAGAATTCATATCAGAGGAGTTTATATATTGCTCTGGAAGACCTGGTGGTGGAGGTAGTTCCCTATTTTCACTTTCTTCTGGTTTAATTAACGCCTTCATCTGACGAGTATCATTATTATTATTATTATTATTAGCCTTTAAACTGTCATCTGATAGATTATCTACAATTTTATCTTCAGTGGTAACTTGGCTCTTTGGTGGATTGGGGTCTTTATTGTCTTGCATCTCTTTAAACTTATCATATTGATCTTTGGGTATTAATATAAACTTATTCATTGTAAAATCTCTTTGATAAAGCGTTGAAGAAGTATCAGTAGTTCACCTATCAGGGTATGATTCCTCTTGACAATATTTAGCCTTTTTTTCGGATATTGAATGAACTTTCTCAAAATACCAATATTTTCGTTAAATTTTTTTTTAGTTCTGTTGTCTAGAGGTAGTCGAAAAACGTTATAAAATATCTCTGCTAAAGACTGGAGATGTCTACTTGATGCGTGTATCAATAAATATTTATTGAGGTTCTTGTCCTTCTCTAGTAAAAGGTTTAAGAAATGTCTAGACCTCAATAAATTTTTCGACATCGTCAGTAAATAATCACTAAAGAACCTCATCAACATCAGATGAGATCCACTCGACTTAATATCCCCTAATGGTTAGAGGTATCCTCAAGCCTCTACTTATATACTGTTACATATTCATCAGGAAATATATTGCTTCTCAACATGAAGGAAGTATTCGAATGGGGTGATAAATCTATCAAAATATAAGAGAACGGTTCACTAGTTGCATCCGAATAAGCCTGAATTAATTTTTTTCCAATTCCTAGTTGATTTCCCAAAATTTTTATTTGATTTGTATCTCTTTGATTTTTGAACAAAATGAAGTAATGAGTGTTTAAAGATATGTCTCTGGAATACTTCCCCTGGTGAAATAAATTTTGTAATACTAAAAAGACACTGAGATTTCTGTGGTGAGCTTCCCTACTAAATAAATTCGCAATAAATCCATTATTTAAGGCTGAACTTTGTAAATCGTCTATGATAACCAGATTATGGTAATCACTCTCCAGTTCTCATAGAAAGTTTTCATTGGGTATATCCTTGATATATTCCACATTCAGGTCAGAGTTCGCCTCGAATAATTTTTGCCAAACTCCATAGAAGTAATATATCTTCTTAACTGGTGTTTGGAACATATGCTTCAGATTACGTAGAGTCTTAAATATAAAGGTAGATTTTCCAGACGCAGTAGGTCCTGATATAATTGCTGTACATGGTGTTGTAAATGCCAAGGAATTCATTGTGGTTGTCTGCATTTTATTACCTCTCTGTTTTATAAATTGGGTGGTTATTACCCTCACTCTCTCCAAGAAAAACAGATTAGTCTGATCACAAACCAGCCTTATTTATAGTCCTTTATCTGTATCTGTAGCTAGAGGTTGGATGTCAGATAAAGTACATCGTTGCTTCTATTGTGTTGGGTGTGGAATAAAGATGGAAATGTCTAAGCTGTCACTGCTTATGCTTATATGTATTTCCATGCATGGATTTTATATATGTGGAACTACAAGTTGTCATCAAAGAATATGTAAATGCAGGGATGACATGATATTTTGCATAGATATGGCTGTGCCTTCATTCAACTATAGACCGTCTGTTACTAGACTGTATCTTGAAAGAGTACAATTACTAGAACTAGCACCTATATTTAAAGCCTTACCCAACCTCTTGTACCTCTCTCTAGTGGATATGGAATATTTCAGTTGTTCTTGGATGGAGGATATTCCCCAAAATATTGTAGTCACCACAAATATGTGTATGGTTAGCACAGGATTACCTCTCACAAGCTCAAGTAGGTGGTACTGATTGATAAGTCCTAAAATAACTGATACATATTGATGAATTCGCAAAAAGGTTTGTAAAAGTAACATTTTTTGTAACGAATTATTCTTGGGAAAAAGAGGGATCAAGTGACGACCAATCATCAAATCTGAAATTAGGTCATCACGTGACTTACTACAATTCTGTAGTATATAAACCTTCTCGGGGAAAAGAGGGATCAAGTGTCGACCTATCATCAAATCGAATATTGTATCACGTGATTGGAGAAAACTGTTAAACTAGAAAATAAAAGTCACTTGTTAGCATGTAAGACAATGACAGAATTACAATTGTGATAACAAGATATTCACATTCCTCTTTTTTTTTCTCTTATATACGGATCACCTCAAGGAAACAATCCAACATACCACATCTCACCAATCAATCAGGAGCCTACTATACAGCTCAGTGACCAGCACTACCAACAATGATGAAATTGATCCATCCACCCCTTACACCATGACAGATTCACATAATATTGAATCTACATTAATCAGTTCTGAATCTCCTGATATTATTTCCACAATTACCACCACCACCACCGTCTACCCTATCATTGGTTCCTCAAAATATAGTAGAGATCCGGCTTATATTACATCTTCAAATATCGACACCATTTCTTCGACTAAGAGCTATATAGATCATCCAGGATTAACTACTGTCGATAGCTATGTCTCTTTGGATGTTGTCTCTCAATATCAGAGTAGGACCCCTAAGTATATAATCTTTTTAGCTACATTACCCACATGCCTCCTATTCATTGGAATTACAATGACTCTTGTTAAGATGATAATCAAAAGACAACGTTTGAGGAGGGGTGGTGCACTAAGGAGAACATCCAGGAGACCCATTGTTAGAGATTTAGGTAGTCTTCAGATGACCTGTGTTGTCAACGAGAGCAATGTTGAGGGTATTGAGATGCAGGAGAGGTAAATTGTGTTTCCATTTAAACTCAAACATCATTATGTTTTCTTAAATTTAATATGAATATCTTACTTCTTTTCTCAACAAAGTACTTTGTAAGCTCAAATGTATATTTGTTTTGTAAAATTATAGCTACTATATGACTCCAACCTGTTGTACAGACCATTGTGACCACAATCAAATAATGGTGGGGTTAAATAACAAGATTAATGAAGAGGAAAGTTTATCAGAATTCAGTTGGGAGCTAGGTAATCGCATTTTTTTTCTGTACATATCTTTGCGAAACTAGGGAAATGGAATGTGACGTCACATTACCAATTCTCTCTGCGTCACCTCATATTTACACGTCATGGCATACACGCGGTAGCTTCCATAATAGAAATATATTGTTTGGTGTTTCGAAAATTCACACAATGATTAGAATATTAGTGAGTGATTCACTTTGTTTATTCTGTGTACTGTTAACACTGCATCTTACTAATGTTATTGCCTATCATATAGAGTGTATATTTCCAAAAAACAGTGAGGTTGGAGTCGTTTCGGGAATCAGTGGTATTGAGGAGTTCAATGACTTTTTAATCAGGTGTGGAGATAAAGATACAGAAATTTTACGTTATACTGAGTGCTACATAGGACAGTTAAGTTTACCGGTTAGAAAAATATTAAATAATTATCCATCTCTGAGGATTATTTTATGGAACTGTGATGGACTGTGTACTTACTCCATCGACCAGTGTAATCAGGAATATTACCCCAGCATACAGGGTTGTGATATGGGTAAGTACTCTTTACCTACAGTAAAATTTGCTCTCCTTTAATCTTCAGATATCGATAGTACAGCTGAGCATATTTATGAGGATTTTACATTTGGGGACAATAATTCAGACATAATGACGAGGGCTGGCAGTTTCACAAGCTTCCCACCAGTATGTATAATTTTTTGTGTTGATCTGTGTGTGTGTGTGTGTGTGTGTCTGTATGTGATTTTTTGGTATAATCTTGATATTTCTGGTATATTACTTTTTTTTTTGTATTTTTTTATTTACAGATCAGAGGTTGCAGTGTCTGACCACTAGTGAGACTGAACCTGCTGATTCACTTTCAAGAGACGACAGTGTATTTATACTACTAGTGTTTCCTGGTGTGGTGATTATTGTGTCTTTAACACTGATTATACTCTTCTTCTGGAGACATGACTACTTCTTATTCCTGAGGATAAATTTAGTGAAGATTTTCTTACGTTACTGCATATATATTGAAGAAAAATCAGATGATTCCCACAGTGATGAATCAGATTCGCTTTCCCCATACATTAGTGATATCCCACTTTCCATTTCAATATCTGAAAACTCGGATAGGAATAATTCTGTTACCTCAGATTCTGAAAGCCAGAGTTCCTGGGACAGTAGATTTCATAAGGAGGCGGAGTTTATAGCCAGAATTATATCGATTCAGGGGGAAGAATCAGATTTTACACCATCACAAAGCTCACTACCCTCATCCAGCTCTACTTATCTCCCTATATTGAGACCTATGGCAAATGATTTCCATCCATTAAGCATTGAAGAGGATAGTGACTTGGATACAAGCCATGCAGATTTCGATGATTCAATTCCTCACTCATTATTCAGAGATCAGTTCACTCAGGTTAGTGAGGTAAATTCCAGTTCAGAGGAAAACCCAAATTCGACCACATCAGTTCAAAACATTGAATCCAACTCAATTGACTCAGTAGGATCTCAACCTAGTCACACCAGTGTAAAAAGGAATAGTTCTGAGGTACACATGGATTCGATCATCTCAGATCAAGACAGTGGACCAATGTCACCAATCTCAATGAGGGATCGGTCCACTCAGGTTACAATAGATCACAATAGCTCGGAAGATCAATTGAGTTCTACTAGATCTGATCAAAACAGTCAGTCAGGGTCAATTAACTCAATGAGAGATCAGTCTAGACAGATCACAACAGATCATAATAGCTCAGAGGAAAATATACATTCTGATGAATCTACATCCACAACTGGTGCTAATGATCAACACAGAGGGAGAGCTTATTTCACAACTAGATCAGGAAAGGTTTATTATAAAAACATATAAACTTTATACATTAACATTTTGTAGTAAACTGAAGTATATCATAACATTATTCGTAGACTGTATACCATAACACACCTATATCTTGTAAATACATTTGGATTACCATGGATTAACATATAACTAATTTCAACTAGTTCAAAAAAGGGTATATTAGCATGTAAACTTTATTGGTTGTGTTATAACCACCAATTTGACACAAAGCAGTTATTTTTTTCTGACATTATAACTAACTGATATTTGTATAAAAGTAATATACTAGTTACTACTCTAGAAAAATAATGATAAACTGCTTACATATTGTAACCTTTCTCTTTGTTGGTGTCTAGCTAGACCTTATAATATTCTAAAGTCAATTAAATAAAGAGTGTAAATGATATGTCATTGTTAACCATCCATTACCTTACTGGAAAGACAATATGTATTGTTAGCACTGTAAATAGTGGGGTGTATTACAAATATATCTACTAAACCACCCTGATTATTGTAACCTTAGTTCATACAAAATACATTTATGTACACATAAGATTTTCTTTTGACAATGTATATTAGTATAAGTGAGATATATATATATATACATAGACTGTTAAACCCTTCTATTCTGTATAGGATTGTTATAATATAAGTATGAGATATACAGATTTGTTCTGCTATAAACACCAATTTGTCACAAAGCAGTTTTTTTTTTCTAACATTATAACTAACTGATATTTGTATAAAAGTAATAGTAATACTTACTACTCTAGAAAAATAATAATAATAATAATATTAAACTGCTTACATATTGTAACCTTTCTGTTTGTTGGTGTCTATCTAGACCTTATAATATTCTAAGGACAATTAAATAAAAAGTATAAATGATATGTCATTGTTATCCATCCATTACCTTACTGAAAAGACAATATGCTTCATTAGAACTGTAAATACTGAAGTATATTACATATATATATCTACTAAACCTCTCTGATTGTAGCTTGGTTATAAATTATTTTCAGACTTTTACTTTTTCAATTATAACTTACAATTCGATATCTAGTGTTCCATGGTTTGAATCAGATGAGAGGCTGAGGAACCTCTATCCAACCACCCGGGGGAAGTTTGATAGGTCTCAGAAAAATGATTTCTGTTGACTCATCTTCGATTTCCTCCTCGCATATTGGGCAGAGAAGGGGAGATCCTCTCGGTTTCGAGACAGAGTAGGCAGAACAGATAGTGCAATAGAAATGACCACATTTAGTGGCAAATGCCTGATCAAAACTAATCGGAAGCCCACAGGTGGTGCAGGTCAGGTTGTTTTTCCTGTCCTCATAGAACTGCGGCCATGTGGGTGCTAGCATCTTCTCACTATCTGAGGGTGTAGTACTCATTAAGAATGCGTAATAGAAGGCTTTAATAAAATTCCTTGACGTCAAGGCATCAATCATTGACTGGTTGAAATTAGCATGGATATATGTGGAGGTGGGAACCCACACAAAGAGCGAGCATTGGTGCAGTCTGGTGGCACTGAAGAAACCTGGTTTTGCGAAGAGGTGGTCCCTCAAAACAGACCTACAAAGTGGGCATTTGGGTCTTTGTCTTCCCTCTTCATTCCAGTTCTTAACCAATTGACATGCGCATGATGCGCAGAAATAATGAGCGCATGGATTGGATAGAATGAGTTGTTCCCTCTGTAGGTCCTCTTTACAAATACAGCATACTGCTTTTTCGAATTCCTCTACAAAATATCTGGCGAAGTCTGGATATTTGTTCCTGAAATTACATAAACAATAGGCAAACTTGTACATATCTTCAGTTACTGATTCTTGAATAGCGGGTTTGGTGGTGAGGACAGGTTGATAAAATGTTAACCAACAGTTGAATGACAGGATGACAGGGACTATACTTCGGTTATATCGTTTGAGATATGACTACCTAATAAGATTCATTATCCCCCTTCTACATAGTGGGTCCTTATATATATCATAAAGTTAAGTCGTCACGTGACTCCTTGCTTTGCGATTTGATTATTGGTCGACACTTGATCCCTCTTTTCCCCGAAATGACTTATATACAAAAAGTAACTCCTATGTCATGTGATGACCTAGTTCATTATTTGATGATAGGACAACACTTGATCCCTCTTTTTCCCCAAACAGCTTATATAGCAAAAGCAGTTCTTATGTCACGTGACGACCTAGTTTGCGATTTGATGATTGGTCAACACTTGATCCCTCTTTTTCTACCATTACATATTGTGATATTAATTAGAGAAAATTTCATATGTTACAGAACATACATTGGTATATTTACGTTAAATACAGAGCTCTACAGTTTACACAGCTATATGCATAATTAGTGTTATATCACATACCACATCGAGATAAACAAATAATTTTAGTATCAGATCCTTTATATGAGAACTTTTTTACTTACATAATGAACTCTGGCAGCACCTCATTCAGCAGCGTTATGCAGTTGAAGGCATGTTTGAAGTTCTTCAGTTCAATTAGCTGTATCAAGTGCATAAATGTTACCATAGAAGATGGTATGTGTAGCGGGTAGTACACGTCGTACCTATTACCCATGAATAGATTCATCTCCATCTGAGCTAATTCCATCCTTATTTTATTAACCGTAGCCTTATTCTAAAAACAAAATAAAATGAGGTAAATTCACCAGCTATTATTCACTCAATGTCAAACTCAGTGTGATATAGCACTTGTTCTTTGTAAAGGTCTCAATCCCAAAAATTGTCAGGAAATCAATGACAGATCATTGAGAACTGGGGGTTTTTATAACCCCAAGGATCAAAGACCTAACCTAAGATATGCCTCAACTCGTAAATATCCAGCACCCACTTCAACTGCAGATTTCTTTACAAGTTCAAACAGGTTGGGTGGAAATCTGTTATTACCCAGTGTTGACTATACATTTTAAACTATTGCTATGTCTTGACTATGTACATTTTTTACACAAAAAAAATTTTTTTTTTCAGAGTAATTTGTTACATTTATATTACAGAAATGTTGACTTTTGTGTTTAAAATAATTGATTCTTAATTGATAAAAAAGTTGTTACAGAGGTATGTCAAAATCGACCTCTCCCATGGGTGCTTTGGTTGATTCACAACATTCAACACAAAACACTTTGTTATGACCTGGTTGATCGGGTTGCATTAGACACGGAACGTGTGTAAAAATTTCCATTCTCTCTGAATAGATTTTATTAGAAGTTTTAGTAAATTCATCCCATTCCCCACAACTCATTGTTATGCCACACTTTGTGGGAAAATATTCCCCATTCCCCCCCTTTCTCCACATTCTTATTGCTACAGTTTTGTACGGGCTATTGACAGAGAGATAATATGAGGCTCCTATATGAATTCTAGAGTTCAATCCATCCTCCCCTTTCAAAATTTTTTCAAGGGTGTGGTTTATAATTTCGACGTTGTGAAGAATCATTACAAATCTAGACCTATTTAGTTTAACCCCTTCTTTTAACACCACTTTACCATCCCACTCTTTAATTTGGATGTGATCTATAACATCCCTTTCCCCATGAAATATTGCATATTTTTTGCCTCCTAAATGATAATTTTTTCTAAATGGTTTGTTCACAATAACACCGCATGCTGTAGAGATATCGCTACAGGCTTGACTGTGTTCTCCTGCCCCTTCAGAATTCTGTGGTGTCATCAACATGACCTTCTTTACTTTTGAGAGTTGCGATTGCTCGTTCTTTCTCTTCTTACTGTTGGAGATTTTCATTGGTGTGTTCAATGTAGCCTCTGCCATTACAATTTCTGACTCTTGTACCTACTGAGTGATTGTTGTGGTAGATGTAGATTTCCTGCTTGCTTTCCAAAGAGTGTGTTGAGCAGCTTGTTCGTCTGTCCAGCTCTAGAGAGGATTGGATGAGAGATTGTCAAATCTGTGTCGTTTTTATAACAACAGATAAGGGGGGGAGATCATTGTTCAGAAGGGGGCATAATCAGCATGATTTCTTCATTAAAACTTTTGGTTCGAACTTGTCACTAGTTCGATTTTTTAGGTTTTATTGTTAGATTAATAAATGGTTCTATCACCAGAAATATCATGACCAGACACAATCTCTGGGAAAGATTTCTGTTTAAACATATTTTAACCCGACTGTTAGTTTGATTAGACACTAGTACAAAGCTTTGGGTTCGAGGTATTATGAATGGTTTTAAAGGGTTTGGAGGTTATGATATAATTTCTATAGATTAAGATGTCTCGGACGTGTTGAGATGTGATTTTGCATGATCTTCCACCATAGAGAGTTTAATGCATAGCCACAAGTGTGAGCTTGTGATATCAAATATTAATATTACTATTACTTTCATGTGATTTTCTGATACACTTCAATTTACCATACTGCCTGAGGGGTGGGTGTGTTGAAACACATTACTCTGCTTTGACATGTGCCTTATGAGTGCCTGGATTCAGGAATGGTTGTTAAAGGCGTTTGTATTGTATGAACTCACTGCAAGTCAAGGACAGAGGAGTTGTTGGAAAGTTATGTACATTATGTGGGGTAGGATTGAGGTATTGTATTTATTTCAAGAGTGTGTGGCGTTTATTTTCTCTTATTTACAGATTAGGAAACAATATTTTAACAAGTACTACAGTTATCTAAATATTATTATTACAGTTATTACAATCAATGCTACATATTCTTTAAACAGTTTAATAGTCTTTATGGCATCAACATCTTCAAAAAGTCGCAGGAGGTTGAATGTCTTCTGTGTTCTTCGAATGGTAGGTCATATGGTTCCCATTCTATCAGTTTAATCTTACACCATGGACAGATAACTTTATCCCCTTCTCCTGTGTAGACAAATCCTGCTCTGCTTAGTTGTTCAGGTCTCACTGGATGTGATTTGGGCCATGTCCTGTATGTTTCAAATCTGGAGACATATTTCTGATAAACCAGTGGATCACATCGAAATATATAGTCATTAAAAACAGAATTTTTCAAAAGAGTTGGTTGATTCATTGAATTGTGACCAAAGGTGTATGCAGGTGGATCTTTAAAGGCATATCTGATTTGATGATTGTTTGACAATGAAAATCCCCCTGTGTTCGAGATTGATGATGGTTTTGCCGCTGGTTTCACAATATCAGGTTCTTTCATTGAGGAATCAGTCGAATCTGACTGTTCAGAATTAAATCCAGAGTTAGAAAACATTCTCCCTTATCAGTTTCCTAATACTTTGTGAGTGGTTGTAAGAGGTGACTGACTGGATTTATATAGTATGGATTCATGTAAGGTTTTCAGCTGATACATCATTAATAAAAGCAAATTCATCATATTTTATATATATCTAATCGCAGATATGTCACGTGATGAGCTTCTATCGATTTGATGATAGGTCGACACTTGATCCCTGTTTTGCAGAAATTTTCTTATATACCGTTTGAGTTACTGACATTGTGTTGTGACCTAGTTTGAGATTTGATAATTCATCGACATTGGAACCCACATTTGCTCGAAATTGCTTATATAGTGTGTTGAGGTTGATTAGTCACGTGATGACCTAATTAGGGATTTGATGATTCGTCGGCGTTGGATCCTGTTTTTTCTCGAAAATGAGTAGGGTTGTAAAACAATACCAAAAGTTAAAATTTAGAGACATTCAGAGTAGATTCTTTGATATATTCGCAGTCAAGGTTTATTATTTCAGTGGTATGGTACTTAATTTGAGATATTTGTCAATGTTTCAACATGCTCTGCTATGTCTGCATTGTGAAAAGAGGTAATGTTTGTGTTAGAGGACTTCAAAAGTTGGTTCAAGGTTGATACGATTGAACATTCAATACCCTTGGAGTGCATATGGTTCAGACAGATTTCTAGTGAAAGTAAATATCTAGGGACTTAAGGATATATACCCAAACGAGTTGGGGCTGGATTTTTTCGTTCACTTACATAAGATTCCTTTCATGTTTTGTATATCTACAGAATCTTTTCAAATTTGACAGACAATATCTTACAAGTTAAAACCTGCGTCTCTGAAAAATGTAGCTACAAAGTCAAAGTGGTGGGAAAAGTAAATAACTAAACCCTGCAAGGTGAGTTGAGATTCATTGCTTCTCAGGGATTCAGGTTAGAACCCGCAAATGCGAGCCTTCATTATACCAACGTGTGTGTACATTTCTCAGGGGGATTAGATTATTAGATTTCAGGTTAGAACATGTGAATTCTTCATTATCCCCATTTGAAATATCTTTCCTTTGTCTTAGCATACAAGACTCCTAGTTGGTTGAGATTCATTGCTTTATATCCTTTGGTGGTTAGGGTACCCTCCATTTCGAACCCGTGTCTCCTAGCGCCAGGTTTCCCATCTAAATCTAACAGAAATCTCACATAGCCCGAGGGAAGACCGTCAACCGACTGAGCTTTCACTACTGCTGAACATCTATTCCAGTGATACGAACCCCTGGAGTGTTAGCAAGATGTCACATACACCAAACTACATGGATAAAGCTAATGAGAAGGGATCCGGAGATATTCAACAGAAAAGTGCTTCCCTGTTAGCTGGTAATTCTCATGAAGATGACAATATGGACAGACTTCAAGCTGCTGCTGAATGTTTGCTGTACATGCAGAATGATAATGAGCAACAACCTGGGATAGATGTTTTTGGCAGTCGTCCTCCACATCCTGATAGACACCAGGACAGAGACAACTGGAATGCTGGTTTGCAGCCAGGCAATAATAAAAGACCCAGGGTGATGCCAGATCAGTTCAATGGGAATGGATCGTGGCCAGAATTTATCAGCCACTTTGAAATCTGCGCAGATTTGAATGAGTGGAGCAATCGCCAAAAAGCTCAGTACCTGAGTGTGAGTTTGAGAGGAGCAGCATGCCAGTTGCTACGGACACTGACCCCAGCAAAACGACTCAATTATCACGAACTAGTGACAGGTCTTGGGCGCAGATTTAACCCAGAAAACCAAACAGAACTGTTCAGAGCAGAATTAAGAAACTGCCAGCGTTTAGCTTCACAAAGTTTGCCAGAATTAGCACAAGAAATACGACGACTGGTCCACCTAGCCTATCCAACCGCATCTCAAGATGTGATGGATGTTCTGGGAAGAGATTACTTTATCGATGCTCTGGATGACAGTGATCTCCGTTGGCGGGTATACCAAGTCAAGGCCAAAAGTCTAGATGATGCAGTTTGTGCAGCAGTAGAAATGGAAGCATACAAGAAGGCTGAAAGACAACGAATTCAACCAAGAAAAAGTGTGAGACAGGTCGACCTTTACAAATATGAGAAAAGCCTATCACCTGCAGCTAATGACATGTCATTAGAAAAGATACAACAGCAAATGGAGCAGCTAAAGGAGATGATGGAAAAATTGAAACAGAAACCAAATTTCAGCCAGCAAGGGAGTGGGAAAAAGGAGCGAAAAGACATTGAATGCTGGAACTGTGGCATTAAAGGTCACTACAGATCTGAGTGTAGGAAACCATGGCAGTTTCAGAAACCACAGAATTTGTCAAACTGAGCTGGGCTGTGCCTCATGGCCAAGGTACAGTCCAAGAAATGAGGCCAAAACTCTTAGATGATACTCAGATTGCTGTGATGACTGACCTGATGATTGAATATCAAGACATATTTGCAAAAGATTCTGGTGACCTTGGGCGGACGGACAAGATAAAACACAGAATAAACACTGGCGACGCACCACCAATCAAGCAACGACCACGGCGAATACCACTACATTTGCGTGAGGAAGCTAGGAAGCAAACTCAGGACATGTTGGAACAAGACATCATTGAACCATCAGAGAGTCCATGGTCATCACCAGTAGTGCTGGTCAAAAAGAAGGACAACACTTGGAGATACTGCATAGATTACAGAAAAGTAAATTTTCTGACCCGAAAAGATGCTAAGGCTATCCCAGATTACCACACAGATCTTCCATTTCTTTCAGGAGCAAAATTCTTTTCAACTCTTGATTTTCAGTCGGGGTATTGGCAGATAGAAGTTGATCCACAAGACAGAGAAAAAACTGCATTTACGACTCCAGATGGAGGACTATACCAATTTAAAGTTCTCCCTTTTGGTCTGTGTAATGCTCCTGCCACTTTTGAGCGTTTTATAGAGCATGTATTTAGTGGACTGCAGTACACTATGCTGTTAATTTATCTTGATGATGTGATTATTTTTGGGTCCTGTTTTGAGGAGAAAATAGAAAGACTTGCTGCAGTTTTCAACAGAATACGAAATGCCAAGCTGAAACTGAAACCCAGTAAATGTGTTTTCTTCCAGAAAGAAGTTTCATATTTGGGTCACTTGGTATCTGAGAAAGGTGTGGCAACTGATCCAGAAAAAGTCGAAGCAGTGAAAAACTGGCCCCGACCGACAAATATTACAGAAGTGAGAAGCTTGGTTGGACTGTGTTCATACTACCGTCGATTTATAAAAAACTTTGCCATCATTGCAGCACCTTTACATGAGCTCACTAAGAAGAATAAGCAGTTTATATGGACTGAAAAATGTAAGACAGCATTTCAACAGTTGATTAAATCTTTGTCTGAAGCACCCATATTAGCATATCCTCGACCAGAGTGCCAGTTTACCTTGGACACTGATGCCAGTGATACTGGAATTGGTGCAGTTCTGTCTCAAATTATTGATGGGGAAGAGCACGTCATTGCTTATGCAAGCCGCAGTTTGTCAAAACCTGAAAGGCGGTACTGTGTCACCAGAAGGGAGCTACTGGCAGTGGTACATTTCGTAAAATATTTCAGACACTTTCTCTATGGCAGCCATTTTGTCATCCGCACTGATCATGGATCTCTGAGATGGCTATACAACTTTAAGGAGCCTGAAGGACAGATAGCCCGGTGGATGGAAACTTTGGCTATGTATGACTTCGAAATTCGACACAGACCAGGTAAAATGCATGGTAATGCAGACGCACTTTCCCGGCGACCATGCAGACAATGTGGTATGGATGACACGCAAATAATGCAGCAAGTAACAGTTCTGACCCGATCTCAAGACACACAAGATACTGAGCAAGAATACAAGAGTGATGAGAACCCAGAAATTCAGTGGATTTCAAGCATTGGGAATGAAGCACTGTCGCAAGAACAGATGCAAGATAAGGTTATTGGCCAAATACTCAAATGGAAAACTGAAAACAGGCGACCAAACTGGGGTGAGATTTCGGGACAGTCAGCAGCCATAAAAGCTTATTGGTCTATGTGGAATCAATTAGAAATCAAGAATGATGTTCTGTACAAGAGATGGGATGAAGATGTCAGTGGCAAATGCACATGGCAACTGGTAGTACCTGAATGCAGACGCCAAGAAGTTTTACAGATGGTTCATGATCATATCACAGCTGGTCACCTTGGAGAACATAAGACATTGGCAAACCTTCGTCTTCGATTTTATTGGTATGGACACAGGAAAGATGTTGAAAAATGGTGTGGATCATGTGATTTATGTGCTTCACGGAAAGGACCCATCAAGAAAAGGCGAGGGAAAATGGGACACGTGACAGCAGGCATGCCAATGGAAAAATTAGCATTGGACATAATGGGACCCCTACCTCGAAGCAACCGAGGCAATAGATACCTGCTGGTACTCTCTGATTACTTCACCAAGTGGGTAGAAGCTTATGCAATACCAAATCAAGAGGCCATAACAGTTGGCCGGAAATTTGTAGAAGAGTTTATCTGCAGATTTGGTGTACCCCTCTCTGTACATACAGATCAAGGGAGACAATTTGAATCAGCCCTATTTCAGGAGTTATGTGACATGCTTGATATTGACAAGAGTAGAACAACACCCTTTCACCCACAAAGTGACGGTCTGGTTGAACGGATGAATCGAACCTTAGAGAACATGCTGAGTGTTTTTGTGTCTGAACATCAGAAGGATTGGGACAACTACATACCATTCTTACTCCTGGCATATAGATCAACTGTACAGGAAACTACTAATTCTTCTCCCAATTTGCTCATGTTTGGAAGAGAGGTATTCCTTCCAGTTGATGTCATTTTCGGAAAACCACCACAAGAATATCCAGATACAACTGAATATATTGCCCAATTACAAGAAGGACTAGAATCAGCACACGAGTATGTACGTGTGAAAATACAACGCGCCAGTTCAAGACAGAAACGTTACTATGACAGGAAGGCAAATGGGAAGTCATATAATAATGGAGATTTAGTTTGGTTACATGAACCAACTAGGAAACTAGGTCGGTGCCCAAAACTGCAAAGATACTGGAAGGGACCATTTACTGTCCTACAGAAGATAAACGACTTGTTGTACAGAATTCAGTGGTCACCTAAGACAAAACCAAAAGTAGTCCACTTTGATAGATTAAAGGAATATAGAAACCGTGGAAGTCTACATGGGGGCAAAAGTCACACCACAAAGGACATTGCTGATGTTAATGAACAGGATAGTTCAATTGTACGAGGAAAGGTAACAGATGCTTCATCAGATGAAGATGAGGGTTACATGAGGGAACCAGATGAAGGTCTCCCAGAGTTTGAAGATATCTCCTCGGGTTTGAGTATTGGAGAAGGCGCCCTCCAGAATACTCAAGGACAGACAGATGTATTTTTTCTGGCAGGAAGTGGACAAGTAAGTCCTGGAACTTCCTATGAAAATGTAAGAAGTGGACATGATTGTCCTGAAACTTCTGTTGAGAAAAAGACTTCAGAAAGTGGACATGAAAGTCCTGTAACTTTCACAAGAAGTGGACAAGGTAGTCCTGTAACTACCAAGGAAATCGTCTCTGAAAGAGGCAAGGATCTCCAAGAGGGTTTGAGCAATGGCTCTTTGGAAATCAGTGGTTGTGATGCAGAAACCTTCACTAAAGACAACCCACGAAGATCGAAACGTACAAGACAAGTCCCCCGACAGACTGACTTATAGTTAAGTACTGATGTCATTTTTGTCATTACAGATTGCCAGAACAGCAACAACACCAGATTAGTTAAGAATACTTTATTAGTCAAGGTGATTACAACATTGATACATTTTTCTCATTTTTTTTGTTCTACAGATGGCTAGACAATTCCACTGCCAGCGCTGTAATCTGAGTTTTAGCAGGAAGTGGAATTGGGAGAGACACTTCGACCAAGTTCACAGTTCTCCAGGTGTTACCTTTCAATGTCCGTTCTGCACTGCTAAGAGAAAGAGCAAGGCCGACATGAGGCAACATCTACGGATGTCACACCCAGAGAGGAAAGCCCAAGTCCAGGCTGACCAGAGTTTGATCCGTGAGATAAGGGTCAAGGACACACCAAACCATGTCATCTCTGATACTGCACTCGACACTCCACCAGCAATAGCTGTCAGATCAGTTGTCCATATTCCTGATCCAAAGAAGAATGGTGAGACACCATCAAGCTTGTGCAGCCCTGGATTTTAGCTTCCAGTAGAACTGCAGCAACTACTGGACAACAACTGCCAGGATGTCCTACAGACAGCTGCTGCTGTTGCATCTATTTCATCCGAGGTGGTTCCAGAGCAGCCATCTATAGTAAAGCTGGTAGCTGTTCCCACTAATGTCCAAAGTGCAAGGGTTCATCAAGAAGCATCAGAGAAGAATGATTTGCCAGCCACAGTCACCCATCAGAGACTTGTTCTACCCACAGATATAGATCCGAACATCCCATACATCCCCGAGCGTTGTGCCATCACCACTCAGACTGGTCTCAGCTCTGTGGAGGCTGTACCAAATTCCCCAAAGTATCTGGCACCTACCAAAATTTCACAGAGAAACATCAGCTCCAATGGGAAATTCAAGAGTTGTGGTACCAGTATGGAGGAGTCAGAACAACATCAAAAGATGAAACAGGACACTGTGGTAGAGAGATCGCCATCGACGAGAGGGGAGACCTGCCCACATGGAGTGAAGTTACCAGTATATGAAAGGGTGGCATCAACAATAAATGAGGCAAATTCCAGGAAGAGGACGGTGTCCGAGAAGATTTATTGTATAAAGTGCTGGAGAGGGAGCAACCAGGAAGAAGAGGACGAGGACAGTGATTGGGGGTTTTAGACTTTTACAATAGTTTTCTTTTCTTTGCTTTTGTTGCTGTAAGAACTGAAATTTTAATATATTGTGTGATGAACTGTATTTAGAGTAGCATGGGCCTTTTTGTCTGTGACTAAATACCTGACTTGACCTTAGTAACTATGTTGTGAACTTTTGTTCAGGATTATGAGAGGGCGCTATAATCTTAGGCGGGGGCAATGTAATGGGTCTGGGGTAGATCAGTTAATTTTTTCTTATGAATGTAATGAATTCATGACTATAGGAACTTACAAAGTTATCCAAGTTACAGAATAGGTTTTTCTGATTATTTTTCACCAAACAGTTTTAAAATGTTATCTTACAGCCAGGCAGGGGTGCACCTTCCCACTAAGCTGTACAATCACTTGTGACCCAAATAAGGGTCACCCCTAAGTAAAGCATTTCTGTAGTACAGAACTTTGAGAGGGGGGGATATTTTAACTCTCTACTCACTTTATTGATTTTCTAGGCTGAACATGCTTTCTTTGAATGTGTGTGTGTGTGTTTAGTTTCTCCAGTAAATCTCGATCTTTTAGTGGATTTGTTTCAGTACACACACTTGTGTAGAGTGAGGAATGTATTCTGGGGATAGTTTAGTATAAAACTGAATGTCTTTATTATGTCTCAAAAGTTATTTATGCATGTATATAAAATTGTACTTACATATTCTTGATGTATTGGGACATGTTTAATAATCTATGGTAATGTAATTTTACTATATTTTGGAGAGAAACTTTGTGCAAATAATTACTCTGAATGTCAGAGTAGAGTCAGAGTATGTCAGAGTAGGCTCAGCCAATCAAATGGCTTCTAGGCATTATGGGTATCTATGTACTCTGGAAACCAGAGTAAGTCAGAGTAGGCCTTATAAATTGAGAGTAAAATAGGTAATTGGTGGAGTTTAGCTCAGAACTCCAGTGTGTAAACATCTCTCCTGAGAATTTACCAGCAGATTAGTCCACTCCACTCTGATAATTCCACACTTATCCACTGAGGTAATCTACAATCACAACTGGCTAGAAAGCTATCACCCCTCTATTCTTTGTTTACATATTATAACTGGCAGATGAGATTTTCCATATTTGGCTCCAACTTACTACATTGTTGTGACAGCTGTCAGATTGATATAAACTTATAGTATCACAGATATCTTATCAGAATACTTTTGGAAATCACTGTAAGTGCCTTTATTATTTTACCCAGTAACTTAATAGGTGATATTTAATTATTTTAGAGGGATAATTTTGATATACTGATATTTATCAGCAGTAATTAAGGCCTGACATAGTGCTCACTGATAATTAACAAGCACTAAGAGAAACTTGGCACAAGCTAAAATACCCCTTTGAGTAAGTCACTCCACAGTTTTCTGGGTGACTCATACATTTGGCCCATGACTGAGCATATTAACAGTACCGGAATATCTGTATGAATAACTGAATAGTACAATTCAGTTGGACCATTTAATTCAAAGATTGTTTTCTTCTTGTCATTATCTAAACTTTAGGTTGATTTTGCATGAACCGTTGTATATATTACACTGTATATAATATTTTACTGAATACTGTGTATCCCATCTTTACAGATATGTAGTTTCACCTTAGCATAGGTTGCTGTTTACTTTTTCACTGACTAAAAGTAACATTGATTCTGTATTACACTGTATATAATATTTTACTGAATACTGTGTATCCTGTCTGTACAGATATATCATTTCACCATAGCATAGGTTACTGTTTTCTTTTAATAAACTGACTTTATAGTTATATATTTGGCTCTTTTCACTACTATCGACACTGGCTCATACTTTTATTTACAATACTAACCAAAGCTGTGGAATCTGCTGAAGAGAAATTACTGTTATATAAGTACTAGCTAATAGTCCTGACCACATAATACCCTTACACTTTGATATTAAGACTTAGACTGTGATCAGCACTGATGAGAAACTGGTTCCTGTGATATTGTATTGAGAGACAACTCTACTTTGTGACACTCAACCAGATTAAATTTAACTGGTGGCTTCAGAATTGAGACCCCAGTACAGAGATAACAGCTACAGAGATAAGAGATACAACACTTCCGCTGGGCCGTTTCAATATATATATATATATATATATATATATATATATATATATATATATATATATATATATATATATATATATATATATATATATATATATATATATTACAGATGATTGTACAAAATATATAGAATAAAATTTCTATGACATTCCAGATTTGAGTGTTTTATTATTTTAAAAAAATACATTAAACCAGAATTATTTTTACGATAGAGACACTACTTTCTTAGAATAATCCATCAAAATTTTCCCTAGGAGATTTTTTTATTTTTTTTATTTGCACATTATATGTTGTACATTACATGTCTACATTATTGTATTTAAAGTAAATCATAGAGAACTAAAAAGACAAATTAACCAAAATTTTAAAAAGACATGTTTTCAAGGGCTAGTGGTTAGACATTTCCATTTTCACCTAAGAAAACAGACATCCATTTGATCCAAACATCATTAAATTTTTTCTTTCTGTTGTTTATTATTGCCAAATATTGTTCATCTTGATGTTTCTAGAAATCTATACTTTAAAGCTTCAAATATATAACGGGGGCTATTATTGCTTTTAAAATTTGTATCATAAATATACTTCTTCGTATTTAGAATAATTGCATCAACAGGAATTTTGTTTTGATTATTCAAACGGTATCCAAACAGAATATCTAATTTGCCAAAGATGACATTTATCCTAATTGTCTTGTAAATATATTCTTCGAGTAAGTGCCAAATTTTTTTAACATTTTCACATTCAACAAACATATGCACAATTGTTTCATTTTCACCACAATAAACACATTTACTACTGTCTACTAGATGAAGTTTATATAAATAGTTTCTAGTTACTATCACTCGATATAGTACCTTTATTTGGAACCATACAAGAGTATTTTTGCAAAGAATTTTATAACAGGAATTAAAAATATTTTTCCATGCAGTATCGTCAACTCTGATAGTGAAATCAACCTGCCATTTATCTTTCATCGAGTGTTCATTTTTATCTTTTTTCTTTATCATCCTATTGAATACACTTGCACCTTTCTTGTTTTCATACAGCATCTTTACATAGAATGGTACAAAAGGTTGCTCGACTCTATATGACTGTCCAAATCTATATTTTTTCAAAAATTCTTTAACATTTTGTTGTACTCTGAGATAATGGAGAGGGTTTATTGTATTTATGCCATATACTCTTTTTAATGTGTCAAGATCCATCACAGTACCTAAATTATTTATAACATCTCCTATTATAACTATTCCTTTTTCGTACCATGTTGGTAGATACATCTCTTGATAAGACATTTCTGTGTTGTACCACAATGGACTGGTTATTAAATCTGTACCATTTTTGATTTCCTGTTTATTGGATATTTTAATCCATGCATCAAATGTATTTTTCCAAAATAAATTGTTTGACCTTTTTTTCAGTATAACTGGATAGAAAGTTCCAAAATTGGTAAATTTTGTAATATTGGTATTGTACATCTTTTCAAATAATTCTATCTATAAAGGCTTACTATAGCTTTGATTTGTTGTTAACCTTGTCACCCAAGTTGCTTTAAGTGAAATTATAGAATTTCGAAAATGTATCATATTTATCCCTCCATTTTTATTTTCTAATTGGGGCCACGGTGGCAGAGTGGTAACACTCTCGCCTCCCACCTCTGAGGCCGGGGTTCGATCCCCGTCAAGGCCCTATGTGGGAAAGCTGGTAGTTGCTTGCCGTTGGTCGGCAGTTTACAGTACAGAACCCTAGCGAACTCTATGTACTGGTTTCCTCTGCCCTTCCAACTACCCGTCATGATATGACCTGTACAGTGTTGAAAGCGACGTAAAACCCCAAATAAATAAATAAATTATTTTCTAATTCTACAGTTTTTCTGTTTATTTTGTCTGGCTTACCAGACCACAAAAATTTTTAAAATATGTCATTTATTTCATTGATAAATTTGTCTTTTGGATCTGGTAAGGTAGTGAAAAGGTGATTTATCTTAGACATCAGAAAGGTTACTTTACCCAATGGGGTGAGATACCTTTTGTTCCATTGACTAATACTTTCTTTAATTTTTGCTTTTTTACTGAATAAGTAAGTTCAGGACATTTATCTAGATCTACAGAAAAATTATACCAAGTAATTTAAAATTTGTTACCGTCGTCCATGTGTAACTTTTGCAGGCAATTTTTTCTTTTGAATGTTTTTTTTTGCATATCCAAACAATATGTGTCTTTTTAGTATTTACCTTTAAACCAGAAATGGAACCAAAAATTTCTAGAATATTCAATGCTGCTTCCAATGAATTTGTTGTCCCATCTAAAATCAAAGTTGTATCATCAGCAAACAGTCATTTTATATTTTGAATTACCCAAGGAGATTATTCCCTGATAAGGATGGCGACTTCAATACAATAATGAGATTTGAGCTTGTGGTTATACCCCAAAATGAAATATCTTTCCTACTTAAAGTATTTTGTTTATAAGTTATGTAGCTATTGGAATATTCCTTTAGTTTCTCCCTGAATTCTTGAATTTGAATATAGCAAATCTCATAATTCTTTCTCTATCGTCCTCTTTTTGATAACTTTCATTAAAATCTTCCATAAGAATTTCTAACTGAAATGGATCTGTTTCATCTAATATTTGATTACATAATTCATATTTCTTAGCATCTCTTGATAATAAAAAAATAAAGATGTTCTGAGGAACAAAAGCAAAAACTATCATATGTCAATTTACATTGATATAAATTTGAAAGTGGATTATGAATATCATCTATAACAACAATTTTTCTTCCCAAGGCGAGACTATTATGTCTAAGGGTTCTGTAGTTACCCCATCTTCAAGAACCTTTCTTTTACAATAGAAATAATTAAATCCAATTTTTTCTTGCGAATAAGTATGTATAATAGATTTGTCCAGTCTGAAGCCAATGTTTTTAGAAGTCATAGCACTTTTTGATGACAAAGTTTCTTCAAATTTTTTCATTGCATTATTAAGGCTTTTTTTAGAAATACCCGCAATTACACGCAATTTTTTGTTTACCTTCTTCATTCTCGATTATGTAGGATTTTCAACATAAAGATATCATTTTTGTACATTCAAATTCAAGCTTAAACCTTCCAACCTCACGCCTTCCGGATGCAATATGAGTAGGACAGCATCTCCTCGGAAACCATCGAGTGTAGTTAAGATCATGACAAGTGTGGAAAATTTCCTTTTCGAATTTTTTTTAATATTGTAATGGGTCTGGGGTAGATCAGTTATTTTTTTCTTATGAATGTAATGAATTCATGACTATAGGAACTTACAAAGTTATCCAAGTTACAGAATAGGTTTTTCTGATTATTTTTCACCAAACAGTTTTAAAATGTTATCTTACAGCCAGGCAGGGGTGCGCCTTCCCACTAAGCTGTACAATCACTTGTGACCCAAATAAGGGTCACCCCTAAGTAAAGTATTTCTGTAGTACAAAACTTTGAGAGGGGGGGATATTTTAACTCTCTACTCACTTTATTGATTTTCTAGGCTGAACATGCTTTCTTTGAATGTGTGTGTGTGTGTGTTTAGTTTCTCCAGTAAATCTCAATCTTTTAGTGGATTTGTTTCAGTACACACACTTGTGTAGAGTGAGGAATGTATTCTGGGGATAGTTTAGTATAAAACTGAATGTCTTTATTATGTCTCAAAAGTTATTTATGCATGTATATAAAATTGTACTTACATATTCTTGATGTATTGGGACATGTTTAATAATCTATGGTAATGTAATTTTACTATATTTTGGGGAGAAACTTTGTGCAAATAATTACTCTGAATGTCAGAGTAGAGTCAGAGTATGTCAGAGTAGGCTCAGCCAATCAAATGGCTTCTAGGCATTGTGGGTATCTATGTACTCTGGAAACCAGAGTAAGTCAGAGTAGGCCTTATAAATTGAGAGTAAAATAGGTAATTGGTGGAGTTTAGCTCAGAACTCCAGTGTGTAAACATCTCTCCTGAGAATTTACCAGCAGATTAGTTCACTCCACTCTGATAATTCCACACTTATCCACTGAGGTAATCTACAACCACAACTTGCTAGAAAGCTATCACCCCTCTATTCTTTGTTTACATATTACAATTGGCAGATGAGATTTTCCATATTTGGCTCCAACTTACTACATTGTTGTGACAGCTGTCAGATTGATATAAACTTATAGTATCACAGATATCTTATCAGAATACTGTTGGAAATTACTGTAAGTGCCTTTATTATTTTACCCAGTTACTTAATAGGTGATATTTAATTATTTTAGAGGGATAATTTTGGTATACTGATATTTATCAGCAGTAATTAAGGCCTGACATAGTGCTCACTGATAATTAACAAGCACTAAGAGAAACTTGGCACAAGCTTGATTAGTACTAATTAGTAGTCTTTTATAATCAATAAAATATCATTTTGAGAGCAGTATTCTAACATGTGTTCTCCAATAGCCTCCATTGGAACGTTACAAGTACAAAAAAAGGCAGGGAATTCTTTAAATTTTTCAATGTAATCTGACTTAACCTTAATATCTACCTCAACAGCACTAAATAGCCTTCCATTCTTAATATCTTTAATAATTTTTTCATGGCTTAATATTGATCTGTTCATTTTAAAATATGAGGGTTAATATGAATCGTATAATTTATCACATTTGTCTTTGATATCACACTTAAAAACACATTCTTGGACAGATACATACTTGTACCCTAGAGCTATTAAATTTTTTTTCTTCTTCAGATCTTTCTTTTGTACTTTCTTAATTTTTTCAAGCCATTTATGAGATTTAATTTTCTTCACAGTGGGACAATCTTCACTACAATAATGATAATAACATCCATGAAATTCATAAACAGTTTTATTTTGAATACAATAGCCATCTAACAAATAATTTGCTACTCTTATTTCTTTTTGATTGTTCAGTTTATGCAAAATTTTAATTTTTTCCTTTTTCATTAAGAAGTCCATCCAAACGTACGAGTCAATGTATTTTTAACTTACTTCTGGTTTGAAATTTGTACAGCTTAATCTCCTGATATAAACCTCTGTAAGCATTTCTTGTTTAATTGCGTATGAATATAGACCGTTACAATCATAACCAACAATAGCTTTGCACTTATTACCTTCTATTCCTTTGATATTTGTGACATTTTTTTCGTGATATCTTGAAAAAATAATACTAGGACCTCCTACAATATTTTTTCTTAGGGTATAATACAGATCAGCATTATCTGAATTAATTAGGAAAAATTTACTTTTTGAAGAATTAAATAACATCTTACTAGCCACACCTGGAAGAGTAACAAAGTCTTTAAAAATGTCTATCTCTTGAGATGAATAAATTTCGATGAAATTTTTAAGAGCTATGCAAAAAGGTCCTGTATCTAAGTTATTGTAATAAATTAGATAGTCCTTAAGAGTTTGCATACCTTCTTTTTCCCATATTTGCTTTAGTTTTGAGTAGTCCTCGTCGCATTTGATCGGGTTTGAGTTAGAAACTTTTGAAAAAAAATCTTGGGGTGGGGGTAATGAAGGAAATGATAACTTTTCATGAGAATCAAACCATTTGTATGGGAATATACCTTTATTTAGTTCAGATCCATAGACTTTTAAAAATTGACTGTAGGAACAAGCAGGTGCTAAAAAATTGGATATATCTAAAAATTTCAGGTGAGGTGAAACATAATTGAATTTTATTTTTAGGTTATTAGCATTTACTTCACTTATTTCAAGTTACTATCTTTAAGCATAGAATAATTACAATAATAACAATTATAACTCATTCTGATAGTTAACAGATTTCTGATATCTTATCATCTTGATCTTGAATTTTATAGATTTGGAGATCATTCTTGATCTTCATTTGAGTGAATTCGATTTCTCAATCTTTCTGCATATGTTGAATATGTGGTCCATGATTCCTTCCGTCTGTTGCAAATATTTCTTATTTTGAAAGCAATAACATGAAAAAATGCCCTCAGAATTGAGACACTATTGCATGGATAATGCCACATAAAACAGGTTATATAAAACAAAGTCATAACAAATCGACCTAAATTTGTAATTTCAAATTCTTTCAACACAAGAGTAAGGAATACATCTGGAGATTTCGGCTTCATTTTCTTCAAATGTAGATATATATCATACATGTTAACTCTTGATTCCATATTTGAAAAATGTTGACATGTCCACAGTTGTTGTTTACAGATGGTAACATATGAATGTGATGACTTAATTCTAGTAGAGCATTTATATGTATACACTATCATATATTTCCATATGGGGGGTGATTAGATGTAGTTTCTTTATTTTGAGCATATATTGTTAAAGGGCTAGATGGAGACCTGACCATATGGAGGTGATGCATTGACCTTAGTTGAGAAACTACATTAAAGATCAATTCCCTATCATATCCGTGGAGCGATTTCACTACATCTATTATTGCTTATATCTTATTTATTTTTTGATTCTAGAGCTTTGAAATGTGCAAACAACTGATAGGAAATCAAAGCCTGACAACCTATTACAAATGTCAAATTTGATCTTTGACCCTTGTTTCAAGGTAAAGAGGGTCATCCTATTACAGAGTCAAATTTAACCTTTGACCTTTGTTTCTGGGTCAAGCGGAGTCATCACACTAATAAGGCCTTATAACTTTCCTTTTATTGGTTCTAGTGCTTCAACATGTTGAAACAACCAATACGAAATCATGGTCTACATATCTTTAGCAAGTATTTATTTTGACATTTGGTCCTTGCTTTAAGGTCAAGTGGGGTCATCAATCATACTAAAAAGGCCTTATGTCTTTTTATTATTGGTTCTAGAGCAAAGTCAAAGTTGGGGTTTTACGTCCCGTTCAACAGCCAGGGTCATATTGGGACAGGTCCTCAGAATTGCCACTTGTGGGACTCGAACCCACAGAGGTGACAGCCTATGATTAGATGCCAAACTTGCTAACCACTAGGCCACCGAGGACCTCTGGTTCTAGAGCTTTTAAATGTCAAAATAACTGATAGGAAATCATAACCTATCAACCTTTTGCAAATATTAAATTTGACCTTTGACTCTCGTTTTGAGGTCAATTGGGTCATCCTACTAAAAAGCCTCATCCCTTATTATTGGTTGTAGAGCTTTCAAAATGTGAAAACAACCTAAATCATAGCCTATGAATCTTTCGCAAATGTTGAATTTAACCTTTTACCTTTGTTTCAAGGTCAAGTGGAGTCATCATACTAAAAAGGTTCCATATCTTCTTTATTATTGATTTTAGAGCTTTGAAATGTGAAAACAAACAGTTGAAATCATAACCTGTTAATCATTTCCAAGTGTCAAATTTGACCTTAGACTCCTGCTTCAAGCCTAAGTTGGGTCAATGTGTTATAAATTGAGAAGGCATGGGCCCACTCTGTAAGTAATAGGGGGTATAGGCCCACTGTGTCATTAAATGTGGAGCTAAGGGTTCAGTAGAGGTTAGACAGAATAGATAGTCATAATTAAAATTTAATAGTAAATATACAATTTTATGAAAACCTGCTTACTCATTAAGCAGGTTCTACTGTGCAAGTTGTATCATGTGTATGTCTGTCTCTCTTCAGCGATGAACCCCCTTCTCGGAGGAAGAGGCGAGTGTATATTCGGATACTGTCTACGGGCTTTATATGTTTTAGAGGGGACCAGTAATTTAGTGACATCCACATCAACACATCCCACAGTGCAACAGTGAGCTATTCGCGCCAGGTTTAAGTTTGTGTATATTTATTGGATGATAAAATTTTGATGTTTTGTTAGTTGTAATGTTATAAATAATGGAGGATAGTAGTACAGGCCCGAGCATAAGCCCCAAAGCACACTATGGAAGTAAGTAAATCAATACACTCTGCCACCCTGTCAGACATTTTGAACTCTTTTCACATGATCATCGCTACAGTAGCCTTACGTCTTGATGATTCGCGAGTTTTAACGTTTCGAATTAACAAGACCCTCGAATCAAGGATACTTGACTATACTGTACCGTACTGTGATATCACTGACTTAATTTTTACCTTCGCCAGGGGGAGGTTATGGAATCATTGGGGTTTGTCCGTCTGCGTTTCTGTAATTAAACAGCATAACTCAAAAAGTTATGAGGGGCCACGGTGGCAGATCGGCCGACTTCAAGTGGGAAAGCTGGCAGTTGCTTGCCTCTAGTCTGCAGTTTACAGTACAGAACCTTGACCAGCTGTATGTACTGGTTTCCAATGGTATCAAGATGTTTCGACCCACCAGACGTTATCGACCATGTTTTTTTTCCAGACATTTCGACCTACTTATCAGGCAGTTCACAATACTGTGCGTGTCATAATTCCGTGCATCAGTATTCAACAAACTAATTATGAAATATATCGATTGAAATTACAGAAAATAAAGACCTGGAGCATAGAAAAAAAATCAGTTAAGTACAAATTTTAACTTCCATTTTATAAAGTATTGTTAGAAAAACCTGTTAAATCTGTGACCTCATATCTTCTCATAAATATTAATGAGTTGGTGCTACTGTCATGAGTTCTCGAGTTTAAAGTATTTGATCTTCTTTGGGGATTTCATTTTGTAAAATATTGCTACAATCCTAAAACAAGGCATCCCATGATATAAAGCACTTCCTTGGATGAAGCACTTCCCAGTTCTCACGATTGGTTCTTCCCGCCATAGAGCCAATATTTTACATATTGGGACGTCCCGGGACATAACCTTGCTGAATTTGAAAAGACTTTCACAGTGCAAGAAATCTGTGAAGAGTATATTTTTCTTTCTGGTTGCAAATGTGAGCATTTATTTCATTACAATCTCTGTTGAAATAACACTTAAGAGACACTTTGTATGTCTGTATACATCACATTCTATTCTGAACATGTGGATCTATAAATAATGTAGGTATATCTGTCTTGAAAGCTTTCAAAACAAAGCAACTTTGTAATCCTATCAAAGCATGTAGGGAGAGAGATTTACGTGCAACTCGCTGTCATAGGAAGTCGCTAACGGAAACTCGCTGACACAACTCGCTGACAAGAAATATATATGTGCGTATATATACAAGTTATCTTATTTGCTTATGGCCGTGAGTTCTGTAGTTTAAAGTATTTGAAATTCGTTGAGACGTCCATTTTATAAAATATTGTTAGGAAATGCCAGGGGAAATCCGTGACCTCATATCTTCTCATGAATATTAATGACTTGGGTGCTATGGCCGCGAGTTCTGTCATTTAAAGTATTAATCTTTGACGAGACGTCCATTTTATAAAATATTGTTAGGAAATGCAAGGTGAAACCCGTGACCTCATATCTTCTCATGAATATTAATGACTTGGGTGCTGTTGCCGTGATTTCTGTAGTTTAAAGTCTTCGTCTATGCTTCCATTTTATAAAATATTGTTAGGAAACTAATATAACGTTTGTTTAATCTGCCATATCTAATTTGCATATTGTCAGCGAGTTGTGTCAGCGAGTTAGTGTCAGCGACTTCTCTTGTCAGCGAGTTGCACGTACACCGGGAGAGAGCCCAGTCTTGTTATTAGTCTAACAATGATGCTTCAATTGAAATATCTAACAAGGTGTCATATAATCCTATTGAAAGTGTCACATTTCTGAGTAGAGAAATCACTGCAATAAGCCTTTGCATAAACTGACTCACAGCCATAAAGAGAATGCAGCAGTAAATGTATCTATTATTGTTCAATTAAATGAGCAGTATAGTGAGACTTACACTTAGTATGTAAACACTTTCACATCCAGACTATACACATTTTTTTAAAAAAAATTTTCCATTGAATGTTCTATATATATCATATAATACATGTATATTTCATGTAACAAGGCTTGTATAACTTGCATTAAATAAAACACAACAATATAAATAGTGAAAAACATCTTCTGAGAAATCCAATTTCAGTGAAATGTTTATAAATAGAGATATATTGAACCAAAAAAAACAGTTAGCCAATGTAATAGAAAGTAATACAAAAAGTAATAGATTTTTATCTCCCGCCTGGCTCGCTGGCGGGAGATTATAATTTGCACCATGTGTGTGCGTGTGTGGGTCACGCAGTTTTCTCTGAAACTACTACAGTTACACATTTTTGGTAAATTACTTGTCCTAATGAATTTTTACGCTCTTCAATATTTTTGGGGTTTGGTGAACTTTGGCGGCTACTTTTGAGTGAGTAATAGCAGTTTTACCTAATATAATTATATGACTTATAACTCTCAAACTATTGCATTTAAAGTATTTTGTTCCATATGTTGTTCAGCTACTTTCTACACAGCTACAACATGGTCAGTAGTTTGGAAGTGTATCTCCATAGCTAAGTAAGTAATAGCTACTTTGTCAAGTTTTTAGTGATAACCATAATGAGTAAATGGCTTATATCTTCTAAAGTATTGTAGCTACACAATTTCTCTCAAATATGTTGTGCATCTACTTTTTTGTGAACTGTAACATATTTAAGTTTCACAACTGTTGCTCAATGTACAAGTGAGTAATGGCTACTTTATTGCTACTTTTAGTGAAAATGTGAAAAATCACAAATATCTCGCAAACTGTAAGAGATAGAGCAATTTCGAGCGAATTTTTGACCCACAGGGCAGTACAAGAGTATGCTATGCTAAAGGGGAAAAATTTCCATTTTCGCTACTCTTGGCGGCCATCTTGGATTTTAGCGGAAAATGAAAAAGTGTGAATATTTCGAAAACCGTAAGAGATAGAGCGATTTTGAGCAAATTTTTGACCTGTGGCTGCAGGGTAGTACAAGAGTATCCTATGCTAAGGGGAAAAATTTCAATTTTTGCTACTTTTGATGGCTACTTTTGAGTGAGTAATAGCACTTTTACCTAATATAATTATATGACTTTATAACTCTCAAACTATTGCATTTAGAGTATGTTGTTCCAATATGTTGTTCAGCTACTTTCTCCACAGCTACAACGAGCACATAATTTACCAGTATTTCAGGTACTTGTGTTAATCAGTATTCAAATACACAAATGATGGAGCAAATTAAACTGAAAGTATTATAAATATTAAAATAGACTATATATCTCCATATTGTAAGACGATGCTTGAACAACATTTTTTTCTCTCAAAAAGTGGAGAATTTACATCCATTTTCACAAATAAGATATATTGTATGAAGTAATAACAGCTCCCTTAGTGAACATATGTCCAAGTAAGTAGATTTTTCCCCAGTTTTAGGTAATGGAGGGCTGGACCATATTTATTAAAAAAATTTCTTGAGTTTTTTTTTTTTGATGTAGCAGAACCAAAAATGCAAAAAACTGGTGAATTTACATCATTTGCTCTATGTACCATGTTTGCAACAATTGTCCCAACATACCACTTATTTCATTTTATTAAATAATGAATGATCTCCAAGCTTAAACGTATGTCATTTATTTTTGACATTTTGTCACTCAATTTGGAAATACTTAATACTTAATAATAATATGCCCAAATTATTGATCCACATAAAAAAACCGGACAAGATTATGATTTACTGTATCACAATAAAATCTCAATGTTGTTGGTTCTTTTTTCCTTATTTATGCATGAATTGACGTGAAACTTTACAGTTTTATAAAACTAGCAACCTTCTATCCATTTGTATATATTAATCGATGCTAACTTGTTCCATTTTTTTACATTTAAAGGAAATTGTGAAAAATCGGACAAGTTTATGATGACCCGTGTAATTTATTGTGTAATTTATTGTGTAACTGTGATTGTTTTGGATAAATTTAGGGGTGGACGTGAAGCTTGTCCAGATGATAACTTGCAAGGGATTTTATCTATTCACCTGAAACTTGGCAAATATATTCATTCTATTAAAATCTGGAAATCATTAGATTTTGGCATTGATTGGTTAAGAAATGGCCGAGTAATTAATGATTAATTAATCATTACAAATTTTCCAAATAAGGAAAACACAAAAATGCCTGTATCTCGAAAACCGTGCGCAGTAGAGCGATTTCAATGAAATTTTTGGCCCGCAGGATATCTCTGCAGATGAACGAACACATTTTTCAAAAAAAATTTATCTCGCCAAAAATGGTGGCCATTTTGAATTTTCGAATTTTTCGCAAAAATTGCAAAACACAAAAATGCTTATATCTCGAAAACCGTGCTAGATAGAGCGATTTCGATGAAATTTTTGAGCCACAGGGTATCTCTGCAGAGTGGCCATCGCATTTTCAAAAAGTTTTTGTCTCACCAAATATGGCAGCCATTTTGAATTTTCCAATTTTTTGCAAAAATCGCATAACACAAAAATGCTTATATCCTGAAAACCGTGCTAGATAGAGCGATTTCGAGGAAATTTTTGACCCATAGGGTATCCCTACAAAATAGCCATCTGGATCTAGCCATCACAACAGTATAAGGCTATAAGCAGAGCATTTTCTTAATACTTTAGCACTCACCTTTATATTCCTTTTGGGACGCTTTGTTTTTGCTGTGCAAAAAACATTATCTTTTTTTTCCAAGCGATCCTCTAGTTTACCCTTGGGTAGATTATGGAGGTCCCCCAGAATCTACCTGAGTATAAAATGAAGGGGGGGGGGGGGGGGGGGGGGGGGGGGGGGGTTACACCGTTAAGTCCTGTTTTCTTCTAATCAAAACCAGTTTCTTCACATATTTATTATTTAAACATTAGTTTAGCCAAATATGGAACAACAAAAAATATTTCACTGTATTTTGTCCTCGAAAGTCTTCAAAAAGCACATCACGGTTCATATGTTCATATTTATATGCAAGTTATGGCTCATGTACACATTTAAAAACTTATGCCTTGGCGTTTACTAAATCAAATGCATCCAGTTTCTCGCCAAAATTTTGCTTTCGGTAACTGGTTCCAAAATTTGTATTCAACCACAGCACTAGATAAAATATAGTTTATTGTTGCATGGTACACTAAAACACTGATTTTATTTCGTTAAAAAAATAATATTTTCTGAGAGGTTGGGCTAATAACATCATTATTCCTCAAAGAGTGTCTTCAAGCCAGCCTGTAAAGCGGTAGTGTCTGCCACCTGAGGCTGGTCCATCAGAAAAGTCAGATCAATGCCAGTCGGAGAGCCTGGTTCAATAAAGTCACTTTCAGTTGGGAGGGACATGGCTCAACTGGGGAACCACTTTGACTATCTGGTGTCTCCCCCAACCAATATCAAAACCCCTCCAGCACCCAACCTTGTGCAACCCCCACCATAAATGAATCAGAATTCCAGATGGACACCCAGGTAAGGAGGAAGAAATTAGAGGCACTTCCAGACAGGCTGGAAAGTATAATCTACAAAAAGTCCCAGAATGACCCCATGGCTGCATTCAGAACTGAAGAGTCTCTCTATTGAGTCATTAAAGGATTTTCACCTACAACCCTTAACAATGTCCCTGCCAAGTATCAACTTCCTAAACCTTTCGGTTTCTGAGATATAGCCCAGACAATATTTTATAGGCAAAGGTCACTACGACAAGGTCAAAGGTCAAATCAAGGTCACACCATGACATTGCACACCTACAACCCCCAACCAATGTCCCTACAAAGTAGCAACTTCCTACAACTTACGGTTTCCAAGATATAACCCGGACAAGATTTTCAAACTCAAGGTCACTACTGCAAGGTGAAAGGTCAAATCAAGGCCATAAGATGATGTCACCCACCTACACTTCCTAACCAATGTCCCTACCAAGTATCAACTCCCTACACCGTACAGTTTCTGAGACACAGCCCAGACAAACTTTTTTCCGTGGCCTCCTGCCCGCTCATCCGGACACCATGGATGAAATGAAAACCCTGTCGGCCCTTAAGGGCTGTGGGGTAAAAACCAATCCCAAAAAGCTACAAAAAAAAATCCATAAAAAATTTTAAGAAACCCAATACACACAACAATTTTATAATAACAGTTTACTCCCTCAAAACTTGATCCAGGAGTGGCAATGTCAAAGCAGAGAAACTTATAGTCTGCGTCTGCCAGGGTGAGCAGGACAAGGTAGTGGAAGTCCTTGTAGTTGAATTAACTGCTCACCTGTCATCTGGGTCATCTGATGGGGATATGTTTCCCGTCTATGGCACTTAGATCTCTCCATGAATGCCTGCTCTATCTCCAACCAGTCCTCAGGGCAGGTAGGACAAGCGATAACCTCATCATGTTAGTATCTGATAATGGCGTCGCACACTTTACGGACATAGTGGTTCATTGTCGATGTCCCCGTTGTGAAGGTGAACTGCAGGATGTGTCAATGTAATAGCTGACTTCAGGCCTGGGCTGAGTGACTCCTTCAAAAAGGTTGTCTGTCGCTGGAGGACTGGTGTTAGTCGGCACTCAATTTCAGTGAAGATCTCAGGAGACATCCGCATAAAATTGGTGAAAGCAGGATGATCTTCTTGGTATGTCTCTGCAACGAGATTATGGTATTGAATCCTGTCCTCGCGTCTCCTTAGCCACTGGCTGACCCAAGTGACTGGGGCCCTCCTCCTTCTACTCTGTGGAACAACTCTTTGTCTAAACATCATAATCATGTCCTTTAAATCCATCATCTTCGTGAACAGTTGCAGAAATATAACCATAATATGTACCACTTCAATTATTACTCGATCTGTGTTGTTCTAATTCTAATAGTATTTTTATAGAGCCTAATCTCCATCTAAAGACACACTCTAGGTGCATCAAACAGAAAGCAAGATATGATGAAATGATTTTTTTCAATATTCTGCGTCATAGACCCAACCTTTTACATCACAAACACCATTGGGGCTATCCAGAACCCAATTGGGTCTGTCATATTCCTATTGTAGAGATTGTATAATATTATATACTTTTTTTGCCATATTAGGATCCCATCGCAAACCTCATCAGGGTGAAATCGTAGCAGTCTTAAACCCAGAAATCACATTGCGAGTGGATCGAAAACCCATCACAAATATTTCACACTGCTACCCACTGTGCTGCCAGTCGTTGGAAATTATTCTGATTCCCACATTTTCAGAATTGACTATGCTACTAATTAATTTTTTAACAAAAACAACAACATTAAATTGAAATAATTTCTCTGAAGAGTAGAGTAGAACTAAAGTATTAATATGAATTTTTAAGAAGCATTTCCAGAAGTGACTGCTGAATCTATGTATTGTAAGATATTTGAAAATAATTTAAAATCTCAAATACTTTAGCATAGCATCTAAATACATATATAAATCTAATACTTTTTTCCACGATGTATTTGAAATACTTTCAAATAAGTTGAAGTTTGAAAAAAGTATTTAAAAACTCCAAATACATCCCTGGTTTGAATCCCCTTGAAACCTGGTTCTGTGACATTTGGTGCTGAGTAAGGGACTAACTAGTGTGTTTGCATTAACCACACAGTTGATTGCCAGGTTTGCTGTTTACTGTGAAAAAGTAGGAATCGTGGGGCAGGATTCTTATGTAGAGGCGAGAATGTGAAAGAACCCAAAAAGTGAAAAAAATCTCCACTACCTTGACTAATAGAGATTTCCCTTAAAGCTCGCCTGGTAGAGTGTGGGTTTCTGGAGTGAGAGATTGTGGTTTTTGCCCCCTGGAGTGCTGGTCCTGTGACACTTAACTACAGTTAAGTGATCATTGACCACATGTCCAGCCAAGCTGAAAACATGCCCACGAGATACACTTAAGGCAGGAATGGTAAAATATTTTTTGCTGACTTTGCTACAAAAGGATTGTATACATTAACTCCCTAGCTTCCCAGTAGCAACCAATCCAAAGGATCATCCTGACTGACATGTTTAGTGTTATATCGTTCCAATTCTTCAGGGATGTTGGCATCTTGAGCATTGACATTGCATTCTAAGAAACATGAATTAACTTGATGATGTGGTTATCATTGAAGAATGCCATTCTTCAATAATAACCACATCATCAAGTTAATTCATGCAATTCTTCTGGCTTTCTTTATCAGAGGTTGCTCCAAAACTAAACCTTTCTCCAACTTTAACTTCAGACAGTTTCGTCTCAGTTACATTATTTTCTGACTCCTCCTTCATGCTAACATCAATCTTTGCAGCATGATTCATTGTTAGAATAGATTTGATCTCTTGTATGAACAGAGAGTGGATCCTTAGCCTTTCATCCTCTGTAAATTGTGGAAGCTCTTGATTCTTGGGTGTAGTATACTATATGTGTGATCTGTTAAATCCCAAAAAAAGTAGTCCTATTTCATTTAGCCATTTATATTTTGCTGCTGGAGAATTTTAATGTTTTCCATGTGTTTGTATCCTTATGGTTGCCTATTTTGTATTTTTTTTCCTGTTAGAAATAACTGATCAGCGCCTGACGGCAGATGAAATGGATAGTCGTCGCAAGGAAAACCTAGCCTATGAGTATCTTTGTCACTTGGAAGAAGCTAAAGTGTAAGTTATTTCTTTCAGTTAATGAAGTATTGTTTCTTAGAATTCAATAGTGGCATGGTGCTATTGTATTGATATATAGCAATATGCAAGCAGGGAATAATCTAATTTTACACAGAAACAGTATATTAAAATAAGATGTATATATCTACAGCTAGCAAAAAATACCCTTTCAGTGTGGTGTTGTACAAAACATGTGTTACAGTACTATCAAACCCTGTATATTTTGTACCATGTAATGTTTTCGTGAATTATGCATCCTTTCAGTTATTTATGCTGCCCCTCCCCCACCCCCACATACACCTCTGGTTATGTTTAACCAAAGAAAATATAAAGATGATTAGATTGTGGGGAGCACCTGGTAATGGGTGTTGCATGGCAGCACTTTTAAGATTTGGGGCTTCAACTTTGTGGGTGTTCCTACTTCCTAGCCTAAATCTATGCATGTATTTTCACCAAATTTCAGGATAAGTCAAACCCAACAGGATCTAGAACTGATATGGAGTTTTGTTACCCCTGTACAGCAGAAGGTATAATAGGTAGGGTTATCAAATTTGCAGGATATGTTCATCATTACAAAAGCTTGCCCAGGAATATTTTTGGCCCCATATTGAAAAACAAGATGGCCACCATGGGCATTTCTTTGATGGGCATCAAGTTTTACATATTCTGAGGCTTTTTGTCTCATCAATAGGAAGTTGAATGTCTGGATGATAGTCTTTTATAGATATGTTTAATAGATATAGCCTACAGACCTTTGACCTTGAAGCTTGTCCTTAAGTTGCTATTCCTGCCCTTAAATGCCCGATAGAGTCCATTTTTTTGCAACTCAATAAATTACTTATAACTTATATTTGGAGTGTTTTTATGTCAGCTGACATGGCATCACTCTGCGGTGTCTGTACGCATTATAGCTAGGTTGCTTTCGAAATTGGTGTAATTCCATCCGTTCGTTTGTCCAAGTTTTGTACGTTTGTCCATCAATCTTTCCGTTTCCGGACTCTTACTCGAAAACGCTTTGTCAAACTTGACAGGGAGATAGATCACAATCATAGCTAAGGTGCTTTCGAAATTGGTGTAATTCCGCCTGTTCGTTTGTCTGTCATTTCCGTTTCTAGACTCTAACTGGAAAACGCTTTGTCCAATGGAATTCAAACTTGTCAGGGAGAGAGATCACCATCATAACTAAGTTGCTATCAAAATTGGTGTAATTCCATCTGTTCGTTTGTCTGTTTTTTTGTCCATTTGTCTGTCTGTCAACATTTCAAATTTAATTACAGCAGTTGCTAACCTTATTGCTGCCTGTGCAACCCGCCTTTTGGGGGCATTTCTGACCCTCTTGTTTCACCCATGGTGTCTGGGTGGGCGGGCGGAAAAGGTTTGTCCAGGCTGTATCTCAGAAACTGTAAGGTGTAGGAAGTTCATACTTGGTGGGGACATTGGTTAGGTGTTGTAGGTGTGCAACGTCATGGCATGACCTTGATTTGACCTTTGACTTCGAAGTAGTGACCTTGACCTAGAATCTTGTCCAGGTTATATCTCAGAAACTGTAAAGGTTTAGGAAGTTCATACTTGGTAGGGACTTTAGTTAAGAGGTGTAGGTATGCAATGTCATTGTGTGCCCTTGATATGACCTTTGACCTTGCTGTAATGACCTTGACGTATATAATATCATGTCTGGGCTATATCTTGGAAACCGTAAGGTGTAGGAAGTTGATACTGGGTAGGGACATTGGTTAGAGGGTGTAGGTGTGCAACATCATGGTGTGACCTTGATTTGACCTTTGACTTTGCCATAGTGACCTTGACCTACAAAATCTTGTCCAGGCTATATCTCGGAAACCGTGAGGTGTGGGAAGTTGATACTTGGTAGGGACACTGGTTGTAGGTGTGCATTTGTCATAGTGTGCCCTTGATTTGACGTTTGACTTTGCTGTAGTGACCTTGACCTATAAAATCTTGTCTGGGCTATATATATCTCAGAGACCGTAAGGTATATGAAGTTGATACTTGGTAGGGGCATTGTATTGCCACACCTCTATGTATGGGTAATATTCAAAACATTCAAACCACAATTCGACCATGCATAACATATATAAAGATGGGAGAGGCTTTAAATCCTAACAAATGTGCAAGGTCACTTTGGTATGTTTGGAGAATATTCAAAACATTCCAATCATAATTCAACTGTGCAAGATGTGCCTGCTTTTACAGGTCTAGGTCCTAGGTCCCTAGCTAAATGAGTAATAGTGCTAGTAGCTACTTTAAGTAAATTGCTTATAACTCCAAAAGGACTGCTTTTATTGCGCTACAATAGCTTACCATGAGGAACTGAATGCTTTCTCGGGAGGCCACAGGCATCCGGCCAACGTCCAAGAAAAATAGACGTTTAGTATTGACCGGATCCCCGTGCTGAGAGTGTACCGTAACAGTGTAATCTCGTGTCTAACCCTTCTCTCGTTGGCCGCGTGATTAGCAAGCGTTTGAAAATAAGCTTACATTTTCACTGGTTTCTCAGAATATAGGAGTTGTTGGATGTTATTTTTCAGCCATTTGTTTATTTTTATTGCATAGATCATTCTGACATAGTTTGAAAAGTGCAGGATAAGTATTCTTTGAATATTTATTGTTTATGAGTTTTCTGCGTTTTCGACACAGATTTTATTGCAGTAAAAATGTCTTCCCACCAAACGAGTGCAAAGCCCAGATCATCTAAATGCCGTCACTACTGTTTCCTGTCTGATACTCACAATTATTGCCCCACATGCAGGGAATCTGGCAAGGGAGATGACCCCTGCGTTACAAAGCAATCTCCATGCAATATCTGTGCAAATTTCTCTGAAGAACAGCAAATTGAGATTAAGCATAGACGTCGGTATGTCAGGAAATAAAAGGTATCGGATCCTTGTAATACAAGTAGGGCTGCGATGATTCATCGGTTACTCGGAAACGAAACGATTCAGTACAATACTCGAGGCAAGAAAAGTGAACCGGGTCTTCGAAAACAACTGAACATAGATGTAAAATATACTACAAAATTTTATTTTTTCTTTAAATATATGAATATATTTATATATTTTACTAATATAAGGCGTTTCCATTTCAGTATTTTATATTTTAAGTATTTGCAAACTTTAATTCTTTGTGTAACAACGTTTTATAAGACAGCATTTTATTATAACGTATTTCAAAGACGCCTCGATTAAAGTTTCTTATATTTTGCATTATAAAGGCGTCTTTTTCCCAAAATTCAATAAATTATCAACATTCTTTCCTGTTGTGTGGTTTGTAACCATTTTATGAGGCTTGATATGTCCAAAATATGAAGCAGTTTATTTCGTGGGCGATAATCAAGCGATTAACCGAGTCCGAGTCGATTCTTCTAATACGAGGAATCGAGGCGCATTTTCGGGCTCGCTTGCAGCCCTAAATACAAGTAAGGATGATGATCTGGACTTATTAGGGGACGATGTGGAGGCGTTTTCTGGCTCTCAAGCAGACCTTGAGGGTGCTGCTGATAATTTGTTTTCTTCACCTCCACGTCCCCTAACCCTACGTTTTGAATCTTTGTCTTTAAAGACTCCTCAAACTGTCCCACCAACCCCAGGTACTGCCTTTGCAGAATAAAATAGGGTAGACTAGAAAAATCAATCTAACATCCAACTCCAACAACAAATGGGGGATTTCCCAGTGTCCATGCTGGAGGCTATGAAGTCTCTCCGAGATGAAATGCAGTCAATAAAAAGCCTCTGAGGCGGAGGTAGATAAGACCTCCGCCATTTTATCAAAAGCTGGACCAAGTAAACAACCAGACCCAACCACGATTCAGACTTCACATCCGACACGGGCATCTGACCACTCGGATGCTCAACCAATGGACAAGGACGTATATGGTCCTCCACTTCCTCCAAAGTTCACTCAGTGTCCAGTCCGACCCTGCTTCCAAACACTCGGATCTTGAATCTGACCACCACTCAGATCCTCATTCCGAGGACCACTCGGAACAACCTAAAAGGGTGTGTTTTCAAAAGCAAAGAAGCACTCGGACAAGAAAAAACACAAGGTTCGGGCCAAGTACTATTCACAGTCGTCTTCTTCAGAGGAAGATCAGTCCTCTGTCCCTATCAAAAATTCTACCAAACCTCAACAAAAGGTTCCTGAGCCTGAACATCAACAGGATAGCACAGACCCATTTTTCTACAGGGAGGTAGATATGTCTGACGTCCCTTCACAATATGCTGAGGAAGTGGAAACTTTTAGGCAGATTCTTGAGCTCCCTGATCTGAGGGAGACTTTGTCTCGGCCCTCTACCACTGTGCTAGGCCTGGATGATGAGAAAGGCCAACAGGAGCTTAGGCCAAGAGGCCCCTCAGCTATGCTTCCTTTATATCCCATTCTCAAAGATGCTTTTGAGAAATTTGAACAGGATTTCTTGGCCTCTAATGTACCTGAGGGTAAATATATCAAACCCCCGGCTTCAAAAGCCAAATACTACAAGATGGGACAACCTTGTTTTGAAGACAAAATCCAGGAGCTCAATACAGACTTTGCCAAGATCTGTATTTCTCCTAAGCCCTCTGGGGCCCCTATGGGCAAGGTTCCCCAACAAGTTCTCAAGGAACTTGAACACCAAGCTAGGCAGAATCTCTCTACCATTAATTCACAGCTACTTTCGCTAAGACTGCCTCTTCTTGTAACACTGTTTTGGAGAAGTGTCAGCACTGTATAAAGGCTAGCTTTAAAAGGGTTAAAGGCCAGATTCAGAAGGGTGCCGATCCTGAAAGAGCTGTCAGGTGTGGTTATGACAATGCCTGGGACTATTTCGAGATTATAAATAAGAGAATCCTTATTCAGCAGAGAGCCTTAGCCTGCCTCAGCAAATCTGTAGCCCATATCCTCCAGAGGGAGCTGTATACCATGGACAACACTGGCCTGCTAAGACGCGAGGCCGAGATGACCCTCCTTCAACCACATTTGTCAAGAACTGAGGAACTCGCCTTTTTGGCCTACTCCTCTGTTCAGGTCATAGTCAAGGATGAAGAAGACTTCCTCCTTAAAAAAGGCAACCCTAAACACTCACAGGGTTTTGGACCCTATCAAAACAAGCCCTTTCGTGGTCCCTACCACAATAAGAAAAGAGGCGCCGACCGGAAACGCCCCTATGGGGGCAATGCCTTCCAAAGCAGTAATCAGTTGTTTTCCTCAGGTCGGGGGAAACCAAACAACAAAGGCTTCAGAGGTTGTTTTCGACCCCACTCAAGGGGACAAGGGCATGGAAACCCCTCCTCCCAATGACTCCTTACAAGCCTCCCTCAGTCCACCAGTAGGAAGTCGCCTCCGTGCTTTCAGAAGAGACTGGCTAACAAACAAATGTTCAGACAACGTGTTAAACATTATCACGAATGGTTATGTTCTTCCATTCATCTCAAAACCCAATTTAGTCAGAGCTCCCCTGATTCGATCAGGTTACAAGGCCCTTCAAAAAGACGAAGCTCTGACTTCTTGTATCTAGTCTCTTCTGTCAAAGAACGCAATAGAAAGGGTGGGAAATGTAAAATCTCTCTGGTATTACAGTAGCCTGTTTCTTGTACCCAAGCCTCACCAAATGTGGAGGCCAGTAATAGACCTAAACAGGCTCAACACCTTCCTACTTGTAGAAAGGTTCAAAATAGAAACACCAGAGTCCATCAGGGCCTCTCTGATTCCAGGGGAATGGGTGTCGTCGACAGACCTATCAGATGCCTACCTTCACATCCCCATTCACCCAAACTCAAGGTCTTGCCACAATTCACAGGTGTTCCAGTTCACCTCCCTTCCCTTCGAGCTAGCCACGGCCCCCCAGGTCTTTACAATGATTGTAAAAGAAGTGAAGCTGAGTACCTGACAAGGGGAACCAGACTTCACCAGTACCTGGACGACTGGCTTATCAGGGTCCAGTTTCAGGAAGAAGCACAAGTGAACACAGTGATAGATCTGACCCAGTCCTTAGGGTGGATAATAAATCAGGAGAAATTACCTAACTCAAACCTACTCAAGTGTTTTCGTTCGTGGGATACAAATACCATCTAGATTTTCAGCCCTTGTAAAACCCACTCAAGAGAGATGGCTCAAACTTCAGGATTTGATCCTACGTCTCAAGTCAAAACATGTTATGACTGAAAGATGTTTGATGTCGCTAATTGGGTTACTTGCCTCAAAGGAGAAAATGGTCCCGGAGGGACGCCTTCACATGAGGCCCTTTCAGTTTCACCTCAAGGAGCACTGGAGGTATCCTCAGTCGTTGGACAGCCTCCTTCCTTGGACAGAAACCATTTCAGCACACCTAGAGTGGTGGGAGAATCCCACAAACGTGATGAAAGGTGCAGACCACAGTATCCAACTCTTTACACCTCAAATGAAGGCTCACTTAGAACAAGGCTTCTCTGTGGAGGTGGCAGAGAGAATTGCTGCCCCTCAGAGGTCATCAACAAGAACCATCTACAAGTCAAAGTGGGCCCTATTTGAGAAATGGTGCTCACTTAGAACAAGGCTTCTCTGGTGGAGGTGGCAGAGAGAATTGCTGCCCCTCAGAGGTCATCAACAAGGACCATCTACAAGTCAAAGTGGGCCCTATTTGAGAAATGGTGCAGAGAAAATTCGGTGGATTTCTCCACTCCCTCTGTAAAGCAAGTCTCAGACTTCTTTATGTACCTGTACCAAGATCTAAACAGGTGCCCTTCGACCATTGATGGTTATAGGACTGCCATTGTTGACACCTTGGGCCCAACGGGGCTCCATATCTCCCAAAGTTCAGACCTTAACAGGTTACTCTCCAGTTTTCACAGGGATCGTCCCGAAAGTTCCAGAAATCTTCCTAAGTGGCACCTTTCTGTTGTACTCAATGAGCTCACAAAAGCACACTTTGAGTCTATGAAAGACAAAGACCTCAAATATCTTACCCTCAAAACTGCTTTTTTTGCTATCTTTGGCCTCCGGCAAGAACCCCAGCAAAATTCATGCCTGGTTTGCAAACAAAGTATCGAATCTAGGCCAATGGGAAAATTTTGCTTTGTTCCCCTCTTCAGATTTGATAGCCAAAAACCAACTAGCAAGAGAAGGGTCTCAAAGTGTGTCTCTGGTGACTATTCCTGCTCTAACTACCATTGTAGATAGACAATTCAAAGAAGACAGGACTTTGTGTCCGGTTCGGGCCCTGAGGTACTATTTGGATCGAACCAAATACATAAGAGGGTCTCGATCCCTACTTTTTATCTCCTTTAAGAAAGGACATCAGACATCAGACCCACTACACTCTCTTCTTGGCTAAAACAAACTATCCTACTTTGTTACAAACAAGCAGATCAACAAGAATTGGACCTGGTCCAAGTAAAAGTGCATGACATTTGGGCCTTTGCAGCCTCTAAGCCCTTTTACGGTGGGGTATCGGTGGACCAAATCATGCAATCATGTCACTGGAAAGCTCACAACACATTTACAAATTTTTATCCAAAAGACCTTACTTGGTCAGACAACAATATGTATCTGGGACGAGTAGTAGCGGCACAATAAGTTCTAGACCCTTCCCCTCAGCCTGCTCATCCTCGGAAAGAAAAGGGGGGGGGAGGCACATCCAAGTCTTTAGGAGTCTAATCCCAGGGTCTAAGTATTGGTTACCTCAGGATGTTATGGTAAAAACTATTATCTATTATTTAACTGTATAATGTGTTAAGTCTTTTTGTGTACCATCATCTCATATTTATGGTGGCAGGTTTATGAGATTCAAGCTTAGGGCTGGTATTCATCACAGTGATGCCCTTGGGGGCTATACTCGCATAAGTGAGCATGGCTGCACTTAACCCTTCAGTCAAAACATCCAGACAGTATCAGTACTGTCATTCATTAATCTTCTGGTTTTTGGCTTCTTACGCATCCGGTTTTCAGAATTGGGGCTCTGTAAGCGGGACTCAGACTGGTTGTTCAAATATTAATTTTATTTTTTTAATTCAAATCCAAGAAAAATTCAGTATTATTCCAGTCTCAGCTGTAATCCCTCCACTGGACGGTTGGATTCAGCATTCAATTCTACATGGTAAGCTATTGTAGCACATAGTGGTGGCATCGTTTACAGAAATCAAAACCGGTTGCCGGGGCTTTGAAACAAACGAAATCCGGTATTTCGTATGCTTATAACTGGTAGTGATTATTTCTCGCGGGGCGTACATGAACCAGAACTTTCACGAGATATTAAAACGTATGTAAACATCATTTTCGCTCAATATAAAGTAAAAATGTGACATATTTAAGGAAATGTGTATGTTTTTTGTCGTTTTGATGAAGTGTCCGCCATTAGAAAGCCTAATATAATAACGTTTTCAAAAACCGGTTCCCAAATATTCTTTGCGGATTTCGTTTTTTCAATCAAAACGAAACGAAATACCGCAAACCGGAAAACCGTTAACAACACTAGTAGCACAATAAAATTGAAAATTTTAATTAATTAAATGTAACTTTTGTAAGCCACAAGCTTACCATGTGGAACTGAAGAGAGTCCCACCTTGCCTCCCCGCTGTATTCCAGCTGAGGGGGTATGGGCTAAATTTACAACGATAGAAGAAGGGTTAGACGCGAGATTACACTGTTATGGTACACTCTCAGCATGGGGATCCAGTCAATACTAAATGTCTATTTTTCTTGGACGTTGACCGGATGCCTGCTGCCTCCCGAGAAAGCATTCAGTTCCTCATGGTAAGCTTGTAGCTTACAAAAGCTACATTTAATTGATTAAAATTTTCAAATTTATGGTATTTTATACTAAAATCTGTTGTTAAGCTACTTTTTAAGAGGGTACCTGTTGCTACTACAAGATGGTACCTGTTTTTAAGGACTACCTCAATAGCTAAATGAGTAAAAGGTTTTTTCTGTGTTTAAAAGTGAGGAAAATGAGTAAATGGTTTTTCTTTGTAACTGTTATAGTTACAATGTTTTGTTTAAATTTGTTGTTCAGCTACTTTTTGATGTGCTGGTGTTCTCTTTGATGGGAAATTTTCAGAGCTGTACCTCATAGCTAACTGAGTAATAACTACTTTGATTGTTCAGCTTTGAGTAAATCACTTGTAACTGCAACACTATTGAATGTAGAGCATTTTTATGATATATGTTGTTCACTTTCTTTTTGATGATCTGTGTCATGGCATATTTTGAGAGCTGTAGTTCAGTAGCTAACTCAGTAATAGCTACTTTGATAGTTCATCTTTGAGTAAGTGACTTGTAACTATAAAACTATTGAATTTAGAGCATTTTTGGGAAACATGTTTTTCAGGTACTTTTTCTCTCTTGAGTTGTGCTCAAACGTGGTAGGGACAGTGGTTAGAAATGCGGTGTACCAGTTTACCGTTCACACCATTATCGAAAACTGTAAGAGATAGAGAGATTTCAGGTAAATTTTGGACCCTGGGCATACTAAGGACTACTTCTCTAGGACCTCTGAACAATTTAGACTTTTCTGATTTTCGGCTGCCATTTTGAATTTCAGTTTAAATGGTAAATATTATTTATCTCAAAAAAACGTACGAGAGTGATTTCGGGTAAATTTTTTAGCCCAAGGATGCGAAGGACTACTTTAGGATCTCTGGAAGATTTAAACTTGAGTTTTGGCTGCCATCTTGAATTTTGGCGTAAATGAAAAATGTCATTTATCTCAAAGACTGTAACAGACTGTAAGGACTATTAGTCTAGGACCTCTGACAATTTATTACTTGTCCAAATTTTGGCTGCCATCTTAAATTTTTGAGGAAATGGAAAATGTAATTTATTTCGAAAACCATAAGAGGTAGTCGTTTTCCTGCCATTTTTACCCCACAGCTGTCGGGGTATTGTTGTCACCCATAGTGTCCGGATGGGCGGCGGGAAAAAGTTTGTCCGGGCTGTATCTCAGAAACCATAAGATGTAGGAAGTTGATACTTGGTAGGGACATTGGTTAGGATGTGTAGGTGTACAACGTCATGGTCTGACCTTGATTTGACCTTTGACCTTGCCGTAGTGACCTTGAGTTTGAAAATCTTGTCCGGGCTATATCTCAGAAACCGTAAGGTGTAGGAAGTTGATTCTTGGTAGGGACATTGGTTAGGGGGTGTAGGTGTGCAACGTCATGGTCTGACCTTGATTTGACCTTTGACCTTGCCGTAGTGACCTTGACCTATAAAATCTTGTCCGGGCTATATTTCGGAAACCGTGAGGTGTAGGAAGTTGATACTTGGTAGGGACATTGGTTAGGGGTGTAGTTGTGCAACGTCATGGTCTGACCTTGATTTGACCTTTGACCTTGCCGTAGTGACCTTGAGTTTGAAAATCTTGTCTGGGCTATATCTCGGAAACCGTGAGGTGTAGGAAGTTGATACTTGGTAGGGACATTGGTTAGGGGTTGTAGGTGTGCAACGTCATGGTCTGACCAGGATTTGACCTTTGACCTTGCCATAGTGGCCTTGACCTATAAAATCTTGTCCGGGCTATATCTCGGAAACTGTAAGGTGTAGGAAGTTGATGCTTGGTAGGGACATTGGTTAGGGGTTGTAGTTGTGCAGCATCATGGTGTGACCTTGATTTAACCTTTGACCTTGTCATAGTGACCTTGACCTTTAAAATCTTGTTGCACCTTTGAGTCTGTCTTTTGAGGCAGATTAAGCACCGTTAAAGTCATATTAGAATTCATTAAGAATTTTACAACTTCCCATTGTAACAGATGGAATTTCATCAAGTGAGCCACAGATTTTGCTCCAACACCATACATAAGCATTCATTGAATGTATTACCACTTCTGTATGCATGGTAATATTCAAAACATCCAAACCATAATTTGGCCATACCAGATGTATATAAAGAGTGTCGTAATGTTTAGTTTATTGATTTTTGCTGTCATCTTGTTATTGAATTGTCTTGTTTTAATACTTCATCTTTACATGCATTATCTTTCTCTTAGACATTATTATCTCCCGCCGGCCGATAGGCCCGGTACGGGAGATTATAAAATGCTGTCTGTCCGTGCATGCGTGCGTGTTCTTGTTTACACATTTAAACTGAGGACATGACCCTGGTTGCACACCTTCTAACCGAGGGCGTGCATGCGTGCGTGCGTCCGTTCATCACGTTTTTACAAAAGCCTTTCTATCTCTTAAAATATTATAGCTAGAGCTTCCAAATTTGCAGGATAAATTCATCATTGGAAAAACTTGCCTGGGAATCTTTTTCGGCTGATTTGGAAAAACAAGATGGCCACCACGGGTGTTAACTAGTGGTGGGAATCGGACTTGAAAATCCGAATCGATTAATCGGAAACGTCCAGAGATGATTAATCGAGTCGAATCGATTTTTGGGTCATACAGGGAATTTTACAAAATTCCTTCCATAAAAAATAAGGTCTGGACTACTGTCAGTGACGGATTTACAAATTCCAGTAGAAATAACTATCGGTAATTAAGCGTCCCTGAAAGGGCGCTTATTTGTTTTCGCCTCAGTTTCCTCGCCGCCGCCGCATTATGGTCTCCCTTGAATATCTCCCTTATTATTGGAAGGTTTCAAACCATATTTGGCAGTTATATACCTTAGTTGTGGGAAAATTTTTCTGCATGCTTAAATTTGACCTTTGACCTTTATGAAGGTCACATTTTGAGTTTTTGCCTTATATCTCCTTTATTGTTGCTTTTATAGCTTCAGAATGTATTAAGAGGTATTGGGAAAGCATATATGGAGAGTCTAAATAGCCGGTCAGTTTTGCCCCCCGACCCCCTCTTATGGGTCAAACTGGGGTCATAAAATAGCCGATTTTGAGTTTTTGCCTTATATCTCCTTTATTGTTGCTTTTATAGCTTCAGAATATATTAAGAGGTATTGGGAAAGCATATGTGGAGAGTCTAAATAGCCGGTCAGTTTTATCCCCCAACCCCCCCTTATGGGTCAAACTGGGGTCATAAAATAGTTGCTTTGGAGTTTTGCCTTATATCTCCTTTATTGTTGCTTTTATACCTTCAGAATGTATTAAGAGGTATTGAAAAAGCATATGTGGAGAGTCTAAATAGCCGGTCAGTTTTACCCCCCGGCCCCCCCCCCCCTTATGGGTCAAACTGGGGTCATAAAATAGCTTTTATTGCGTTAATACATCCTATCCAATGGACAATTTGCTAAACCGGTCGGCGCAGACCGGCCCGCCAAACGTCAGAAAAAGATGTCCTGTGTGTCTACCGGCTGGCCGGTCCGTAGTACTGTGCACTCCCCAGATGGCGCCTCATACTTCCTTCCTGTCTAGACAACCTGACGTCATAGCATCTTTTTCATTTGGCGCATGTACTGTGCAGACGTGTTTTCAACAATCTCCAGATATTTTAAGGAAAAGTGTGGATTATGACAGATTTTCTACCTTATTTGCAAATAATTTATTGTAGAAGTGTTACCCACATATCAAGCACGGATATATATTAAGAAATCTGCTGGAAACGCTCCCTAGCTGACTCAATTTAGTGTTGATGATAGGGCAGTAAGCGACGAGTAATGTGAATTATGAAGGCAGCCATTTTGCTAGTTTCCTCCCATTCAACCATGGTGTTGTTAGGGGCAGATCGACAATATTAAGGAAATAATGGATATACTACTTACAGGTATTTTTATCCGTGTCTTTTGTTTGAATGTGCCTTCTATAACCTTCCAGCTACAATCACCATAGAAACGTCTTTTCTAGTACTACAAATAGAAATCACGGAGAACTTCAGTCTACGTAGTTTTGAACACTGTAAATAGAAGGAATTCCCCAAGCAAGAGATGCATTCTTCAGATTTCTTCAGAGCGCACTGGTACCGACTTCTCTGCTGTATAGGATCAGTCACACCAGCCTAGCTCGAGTATTTAGTGTTTTTTCATCAGAAGCAAGTAGGAACTGCATCTTTAATCACTCTCAGTCCCACCCTTGTGGACCCGGCACTTGTGTCGGTAATAAGGGCAGTGGATGGCCAGGACACTGGTTTGAGTGCACAGCCGGCTGAGCAACACCAGGACTTTCATCTTCAGAGCGCACTGGTCCAGGCTTCGGTGTTTTTAAAGCATCAGCCGACCGACCAGCTCAAAAGAACGCGACCTCTGACGTCATATCCAGTCAGCCAATCGCGTGTCCTTCCGACCAAATCACGAAGCTGGTCACGTGTTTTCACCGACCAGGTAGGTCGGAAGTGTGTTCTTCAGAACTCACATCTACTGTGATTCCAGTCCCTGCTTTGCAGACCCGGCCTTGTTGTCGATAGTGGGGTTTTGTGGACTGTAAGTTGCCGGTTAAGTATCACACAAAGAACGCGACCACTGACGTCATCTCCAGTCAGCCAATTGCGTGTCCTTCCGACCAGCAAGCTGATCACATGACACACCGAACAACAAGTGCTTCTAAATATAGCTCACAAGGGCTTTCCCAGCAACTGTCAAATATACAAGTAATACGCGTGATTAAAGGAAATACTTTAATTAATGGACGAAACATACAGCAAGCTGAATTCAACACAAAAGATAGTGGTAAAATTGTTTTTAGCAATTGGTTACAGAGTGTACCGACCAGTACCGGCTACACAGCCTTTTACACTTGCTTCAACAACTGGTTGCAGAGTGGACCGACTGGGACTGGCTACACAGCCTTGTACACTTGCTTCAACCTACCGGTTACAAAGTCTACTAACAGGGTGCTGGCTACACAGTCCTTACTGTACAGTGCTTCACCCCAACCGGTTACATAGAAAAAGCTGGCTAAATATAGTAAATATAGACCAGTAGCTGTCTAAATTTATTGATGACCCCAGCCTGCCAGTTTTTTGTGCCGGTTACAGAGACTTACTGTTTACAGTGAATTACCGGTTATGGATTCTTGGTACCGGACAGAGTTGCCTAAGGTAGATTTGGTTACAGAAAATTCTTAGACCAATCAGTGGCCTTGGGAATATGACAGTGTCCCCAGCTACTGCCAGGCAACCTTCCCTTATCACACCTTTTCAACAATTTGTTATCGGTGCTGGACTTGACTGGTAGATAATAGATTTCACCTTTACAACACAGACCTGAATAACCAGCATGAAAAGAAATAGGTCTCCAGTCAAGACCAAGCTTGACAAGGTCACCCAAAATTATCAACTGCTATGCACATCCTCACAGGAACCTATATTGGTTAGAGGCATTACATCAGCTTATGGACAAAGAATGGTGCAGTCGAGCCAGTTCAAATCTCTGGGCTTCTTCAACCTTTCTTGGTTCCAAAACCACACAACCATTGGAGACCTATTCTAGGTCTGAGCAAACCAAACCTTTCGGAGACCATCAGGACCACCCTCCAACAATGGGAGTCCAGGACATATCAAATTTCATGTCCAGGGTCGGACATACAGTTCAAAGCAGTCTTTCAGTCTGTCCACTGCACCCATGGAGCTCACTGTAGTAGCAAGGGAGTTGAAACTGATGGCCATACACAAGGGTATAATAATCCACCAGTACTTAGACGACTGGTTGGTGAAAGCCGCATCCCACCACCAGGTTTGTCTCCAGCATAAATCGAAACTGGAACCAAAAGCAGGTCTTCGACCTTGTTGGTTACCAGTTCGACCTCATGGCCGGTCGGGTCCGACCTATACCGGACCATTGACAGAACCTTCAGGACAAATACTAGAAATACTGTCACTACCGGTTTGTCCGGTCCAGCAGTTCATGTCTGATAAGTTTACTAACAGCCACAGGAAAGTAAGTTCACCTAGGCCGACTTCATAGGAGACAGTGGCATCTCAAAAACAACTGGAGGGTACCAGAGTCACTAGAAAAGGTGATTCCAATACCAAGGTGATTGCACCCACATTTACAAGGGTGGTTGCAAGAGGACAATGTCCTTACAGGCCAACCATTACACCCATATTAACATGATCTGCAAATTTTACAGATTCATCAAAAGCAGGGTGGGGCGCTCACTTAAACGAATGCACTGCAGGAGGCACCTAGTCCCTTCTGGAAAGCAAGTTGCATATCAATTACCTAGAACTCAAGGCAGTCTTTCTAGCCTTACAAGAGTTCCAAGACCTCTGCATACACAAGATACTACTTGTAGAGACAGACAACACCACATTGGTGTCATACATAAACAGGGAAGGAGGCATGAGGTTGGGCCCACTTTGTGCTTTACTATGGAGAATCTTGACCTGGTGCACCAGAAATCAAGTAACTCTAAAAGTCCGACACATTCCAGGCCGGCTGAGTGTGGTCGCAGACAAGCTATCCAGGCTAGACCAGACCACCCAAACAGAGTGGTCTCTCCTTCAGGAGGTCTTCCAAGCAATATGCAACAGGTGGCACCGGCCTCAAATAGACTTATTTGCCACGAGGTTCAACAACAAGTTGCCTTTGTTTGTGTCACCGGTACCGGATCCCCTGGATACAGCAGTGGATGCGCTCAGTGTGCCATGGTAGGATCAGGAAGCATACACCTTCCCACTATCAGCTATATTGGGCAAAGCGGTGATGTTGCAGGACTCCCCATGCAAGAGAATCATTCTGATTGCTCCGGGGTGGCCCATCATGCCTTGGTTTTGGGATCCAGTGGCCTTGTCCAGCCAAATCCCACTGAGCCTGCCCAATCTGCCTAACCTGTTGACACAACCATTCAATCAGATCCCTCACAGAAATCTGACAAATCTTAATCTCGATGCATGGCTCCTGGAGCCTCAGCATTCGAGGAGCAGGGCGTCGCAGAGGCGGTGGCAGCAAGAATTGAGGCTCCTCAAGGGTATCAACCAGATCAGTCTGAGAGACAAAGTGGACCATTGTTACAAGTGGTGCGTCACTAATCAGGTGGACCTCAGGGTACCCCTGTAAAGTCAGTTGCTGACTTCCTTATGTACCTTATGAGGACAGGAAGCTACAGCCCAGCACCATTGATGGTTACAGTTCAGCCATTGCTGATAAACTGGGAAATTCACCCTTCAACATCAGGAAGGACAAAAATCTCGCTCATCTCCTGGATAGTTTCCACGGAGACAGACCCAAAGGCAGGAGGGGCATACCCTCCTGGAACCTCTCACTGGTCTTGCACCAACTGAATAAGGCTCCGTTTGAACCAATCAAGGAGGCCTCCTTGAAGCATTTGACCTTCAAGACGGTATTCTTCTTGGCCCTTGGGTGAAAATGTGAAAAATCACAAATATCTCGCAAACCGTAAGAGATAGAGCAATTTCGAGCGATTTTTTGACCCACAGGGTGATACAACAGTATCCTATGCTAAGGGGATTGGTGAACTTTGGCCTACTTTTGAGTGAGTAATAGCACTTTTACCTAATATAATTATATGGCTTACAACTCTCAAACTATTGCATTTAGAGTATTTTGTTCCAATATGTTGTTCAGCTACTTTCTCCACAGCTACAACATGGTCAGTAGTTTGGAAGCGTATCTCCATAGTTAAGTGAGTAATAGCTACTTTGTCAATTTTTAATGATAACCATAATGAGTAAATGACTTATATCTTCAAAAGTATTGCAGCTACTCAATTTCTCTCAAATATGTTGTTCATCTACTTTTTTGTGAACTGTAACATATTGAAGTTTCACAAATGTTGCTCAATGTACAAGTGAGTAATGGTTACTTTATTGCTACTTTTAGTGAAAATGTGAAAAATCACAAATATCTCGCAAACCGTAAGAGATAGAGCAATTTCGAGCAAATTTTTGACCCGCAGGGTGGTACAACAGCATCCCATGCTAAGGGGATTGGTCAACTTTGGCCTACTTTTGAGTGAGTAATAGCATTTTTACCTAATATAATTGTATGGCTTATAACTCTCAAACTATTGCATTTAGAGTATTTTGTTCCAATATGTTGTTCACCTACTTTCTCCACAGATACAACATGCTCAGTAGTTTGGAAGTGTATCTCCATAGCTAAGTGAGTAATAGCTACTTTGTCAATTTTTAATGATAACCATAATGAGTAAATGGCTTATATCTTCAGAAGTATTGTAGCTACACAATTTCTCTCAAATATGTTGTTCATCTACTTGCTTGTTAGCGACCTACAGTCCACATTTCTTTTCAGATTTCTTTCATATTTGGCAGGTGGCTTGGTATGCTAGAGGACTCGCCACCCTATCTTTTTGGTAGGGTTTATGTCTAAATTAGGCCTGTGGTAGACAAAAATGTCTAAAATGTGGAATATTGCTTGTTAGCGACCTACAGTCCACATTTCTTTCCACATTTCTTTCATATTTGGCAGGTGGCTTATCGCTTAAAAGTATTGCAGATAGCCAATTTTTCTCAAATAACTCATTCACCTACTTTTGGGAGAGCTTTCACTTGGTGAATTTTCAGACCCGTAGCTAATTACTCACCTACTCAAAATGAGTAAATGCTAATTATCTCTAAAAGTATTGCGGATACCCAATTTTTATCAAATAACTCATTCACCTACTTTTGGGAGAGCTTTCACTTGGTGAAGTTTCAGACCCGTAGCTAATTATTCACCTACTCAAAATGAGTAAATGCCTAATATCACTAAAAGTATTGCAGATAGCCAGTATTTCTCAAATAACTCATTCACCTACATTTTGGAGAGCTTTCACATGCTAAAGTTTTTTTATGAATTTTTAAAATAATTTTTAATGCATTAAAATTTAATGAAATCAATTATAACTTGAAAAGTATTGCATTTAGAGCACTTTGTTAAAATATGTTTATTCAGCTACTTTTTCCATAGCTACAACATGGTGAGTAACTTGGGTGTCTATCTCAATAGCTAAGTGGGTAATAGCTACTTTTGGATTTTTCACTAACTTCCATCCAGAGAAAATTCACTTGTAACTTGAAAACTATTGCATTTAGAGAATTTTGTGCAAATATGTTATTCATCTACTTTTGGGTCAGCTATAACATAATAAAATTTCAGACCTGTAGCTCATGGCATAGTTGAGTAATAGCTACTTTTAGGTTATCACTGTTGAGTAAATCACTTATAACTTGAAAACTGTTACATTTACATTATTTAGTTTCAATATGTTATTCACCTATTTTGAGGCAGCTATAACATAGTAAAACTCCAGACCTGTGGCTCATTGCATAGCTGAGTAATAGCTACTTTGAAGTTCTTACTCAACACTAAATCATTTATAACTTGAAAAGTATTGCATTTAGAGCATTTTGTTAAAATATGTTATTCAGCTACTTTTTCCATAGCTACAACATGGTGAGTAACTTGGGTGTCTATCTCAATAGCTAAGTGAGTAATAGCTACTTTTGGACTTTTCACTAACTTCCATCACGAGTAAAATCACTTGTAACTTAAAAACTATTGTTTTGAGCAAATATGTTATTCACCTACTTTTGGGTCAGCTATAACATAGTAAAATTTCAGACCTCTAGCTCGTGGCATAGCTGAGTAATAGCTACTTTTGCCTTTGCCGGTGGATGCATTTTGCATCTGGCCACAGATGCATCCTTGGTGTAGGTTATTGCTACTTTTAGTGAAAATGTGAAAAGTCACAACTATCTCGCAAACCTGTAAGAGATAGAGCAATTTCGAGCGAATTTTTGACCCACAGGGTGGTACAACAGTATTGTATGCTAAGGGGAAAAATTTCAATTTTCGCCACTTTTGGTGGCCATCTTGGATTTTAGCGGAAAATGAAAAAGTGTGAATATCTTGAAAACCATAAGAGATAGAGCGATTTTGAGCGAATTTTTGACCCACAGGGTAGTACAAGAGTGTCCTATGCAAAGGGGAAAAATTTTAATTTTCGCCACTTTTGGCGGCCATCTTGGATTTTTGTGGAAAATGAAAAAGTGTCAATATCTCGAAAACCGTAAGAGATAGAGTGATTTCGAGGGAATTTTTCACCCACAGGATAGTACAAGAGTGTCCTATGCAAAAGGGAAAAATTTCAATTTTTGTCCCTTGAAAATGAAAAAGTGTGAATATCTCAAACCGTAAGAGATAGAGCGATTTCGAGCGAATTTTTCACCCGCAGGGTAGCATAAGAGTGTCCTATTCAAAGGGAAAAAATTTCAATTTTCGCCACTTTTGGCGGCCATCTTGGATTTTAATGGAAAATGAAAAAGTGTGAATATCTCGAAAACTGTACGAGATACAGCGATTTCGAGTGTATTTTTGACCCTCAGGGTAGTACAAGAGTGTCCTATGCAAAGGGTAAAAATTTCAATTTTCGCCACTTGTGGCGGCCATCTTGGATTTTAATGGAAAATGAAAAAGTGTGAATATCTCGAAAACTATACGAGATACAGCGATTTCGAGTGTATTTTTGACCCACAGGGTAGTACAAGAGTGTCCCATGCAAAGTGGAAAAATTTCAATTTTCACCACTTTTGGCAGCCATCTTAGATTTTAGCAGGAAATGAAAAAGTGTGAATATCTCAAACTGTAAGAGATAGAGCGATTTCGCGTGAATTTTTGACCCACAGGGTAGTACAAGAGTGTCCTATGCAAAGGGGGAAAATTTCAAGAGTATCCTATGCAAAGGGGAAAAAATTCAATTTTCGCCACTTTTGCCGGCCATCTTGGATTTTTGCGGAAAATTAACATTAAAAATATCTTCAAAATGGTAAGAGATAGAGCAATTTCGAGCGAATTTTTGACCCACAGGGTAGTACAACAATATTCTGTGCCTAGGGGAAAAATTTTAGTTTTTCACCACTTTTGGCTGCCATCTTGGATTTCAGTGGAAAATGAAAAATTGTGAATATCTCGCAAAAGGTATTTCTTCTCCTGTAATGCTCGGCGGGAGATACATACTGCGGCAGTGGTCTTGTTTTCGTTGATTTAGATGGCTGCCATAAGTGTGTAGTTGCACTTTTATACAGCCTAAAAATAACCTGCTTGGTATTGATTTTGGGCCTATTTTGAAAAACAACATGGCTGCCAGAGCCTTGACAAATCTCTGCAAATAGCAGAATGTAAGGCCTAAAGGTCTGTCCAAAGAAAAGTGTTGCAGGTATCCTCACCAGTTTCTCCTTGGCCTTTTCAATGTTTTATGACCTTATTGCTTATGTCTTTTCATTTGATGCTGTTTTTTCAGACCTAGGTCCATAGCTAAGTGAGTAATAGCAATGGTGGCTACTTTCAGTAAAGTGCTCATAACTCCAAAACGACTGCATTTAGAGCATTTCTATAAAATATGTTGTTCAGCTACTTTCTCCATGCCTACAAGATGGTACCATTTCTTGATAGCTAAGTGAGTAATAGCTATTTTCTGTTTTTAACAATGACCAAAATGAGTAAGTTGCTTTTATCTTTGTAACTGTTACTTACAATAGTGGTCTCAAATATGTTGTTGAACAACTCCTTCATGTACTATATCATGGTGAGGTTTCCAAGGTGTAGCACCATAGCTAGCTGAGTAATAGCTACACTAAGTTTAACATTTGACCATTCAGTAAGTCACTTATAACTCAAAAACTATTGAATATAGGTATGGATAGGCAGCAGAAAGCACTGTAGAGAAAAATTGAATATATCAGCAGATTTACAGTGGGGTGATGAAGAATTTTCATTTTTGGGAATTAACTTTTCAGTTAATTTGGATACTATACCTGAGCTAAATTTTGATATAGCAATGAACAAGGCTAAACAACTATTGAATTGTTGGAATAGTAGATATCTGACTCCTATTGGTAGGATAACTAATAAAAACAATGGTTTTGTCTAAATTTAATCACTTGTTTATGTCAATTGTGACACCCCCAAAAATTTTGGATGAGCTAAATAAATTGTTTTTCTTTTATTTATGGGGTGGAAAAACACACAAAGTCAAACAAAAGAGTGTTTGTGCAGACTATCTAAAAGGGGGGCTACGTATGGTAAATATCTATAACTTTGAAAAATCGTTAAAACTTGTCTGGATGAAAAACATCCTATCAAAATCCAAATCACCTTGGAATTTGTTACTGCAAGAGAGCTGTAAGAACCTAAAACAGATGATTTATATTGGACCTGAATGGTTTCAGAAACACAGAAAAGATGTTAATCCTTTTTGGTATGACGTTTTTGAAAATTGGATACTATTTTGTCGAAATCAAACGGTAAAAAGTGGTAAAGATTTGTTAAGTAGCAGCCTTTGGTGCAATAGACAAATATCTTCTGACAATATATTTTATGTGAATTGGTTTAAAAAGGGTATAACTGTTCTGGCAGACTTGCTAAATTCAAGTGGAATATAGAGGATTTTTGTCAAATATGTTGTTTATCTACTTTTTGATGTACTGTGTCGTGGTGAATTTTCAGAGCTGTAAGTCCATAGCTAACTGAGTAATGGCTACTTTGAAATTTCTTAATTTCAACATTGAATAAATCACTTATACCTCCAAAGTATTGAATTTAGGGAATAATTGTCAAATATGTTAATCAGTTACTTTTTAATGTTCTGTGTCGTGGAAAAGTTTCAGAGCTCAGCTGTATCTCCATAGCTAACTGAGTAATGGCTACTTTGAATTTCAACAATGAGTAAATCACTTAGAACTCCAAAACTATTAAATTTAGAGAATTATTGTCAAATATGTTGTTCACTTACTATTTGATGTACTGTGTCATGGGAAATTTTCACAGCTGTATCTCCATAGCTACCTGAGTAATAGCTACTTTGAGGGTTTCCATTGAGTAAATCACCTTTAACAGCGAAACTGTTGAATTTAGAGGATTTTTGTCAAATATGTTCTTCACCTACTTTTTGATGTACTGTGAAATGGCAAATTTTGAGAGCTGTAGGTCCATAGCTAACTGAGTAATAGCTACTTTAATGGTTCTCCATTGAGTAAATCACTTATAACAGTTAAAACTGTTGAATTTAAAGGATTTTTCTCAGATATGTTGTTTAGCTACTTTTTTATGTACTGTGTAATGGCAAATTTTGAGACCTGTAAGTCCATAAGTAACTGAGTAATAGCTACTTTGATGGTTCTCCATTGAGTAAATCACTTATACCTCCAAAGTATTGAATTTAGGGAATTATTGTCAAATATGTTAATCAGTTACTTTTTAATGTTCTGTGTCGTGGAAAAGTTTCAGAGCTCAGCTGTATCTCCATAGCTAACTGAGTAATGGCTACTTTGAATTTCAACAATGAGTAAATCACTTAGAACTCCAAAACTATTAAATTTAGAGAATTATTGTCAAATATGTTGGTCACTTACTATTTGATATACTGTGTCATGGGAAATTTTCACAGCTGTATCTCCATAGCTACCTGAGTAATAGCTACTTTGAGGGTTTCCATTGAGTAAATCACCTTTAACAGCGAAACTGTTGAATTTAGAGGATTTTTGTCAAATATGTTCTTCACCTACTTTTTGATGTACTGTGAAATGGCAAATTTTGAGAGCTGTAGGTCTATAGCTAACTGAGTAATAGCTACTTTAATGGTTCTCCATTGAGTAAATCACTTATAACAGTTAAAACTGTTGAATTTAAAGGATTTTTCTCAGATATGTTGTTTAGCTACTTTTTTATGTACTGTGTAATGGCAAATTTTGAGACCTGTAAGTCCATAAGTAACTGAGTAATAGCTACTTTGATGGTTCTCCATTGAGTAAATCACTTATAACAGCAAAACTATTAAATTTACAGGATTTTTGTCAAATATGTTGTTCATGTACTTTTTAATGTTCTGTGTCATGGCAAAGTTTCAGAGCTGTAGGTCCATAGCTAATTGAGTAATAGCTACTTTCATGGTTTTCCATTGAGTAAATCGCTTATCACAGCAAAACTGTTGAATTTAAAGGATTTTTGTCAAATATGTTGTTTAGCTACTTTTTGATGTATTGTGTAATGGCAGATTTTGAGACCTGTAGGCCCATAGCTAACTGAGTAATAGCTACTTTGATTTTTGCAGAAAATGAAAAAGTCTTAATATCTCGAAAACCGTAAGAGATAGAGCGATTTCGAGTGAATTTTTGACCCACAGGGTAGTACATGAGTATACTATGCAAAAGGGAAGAATTTCAATTTTCGCCTTTTTTGGCGGCTATCTTGGATTTTAGCAGAAAATAAACATTGAAAATATCTTCGAAATGGTAACAGACAGAGCGATTTCGAGCGAATTTTTGACCCACAGGGTAGTACAACAGTATTCTGTGCCTAGGGGAAAAATGTCATCTTGAATTTTAGCGGAAAAGAAAAATTGTGAATATCTCGGAAAAGGTATTTCCTCCCCTTTAATGCTCGGCGGGAGATACACACCGCAGCAGTGGTCTTGTTTTCTCTATTTAAACATTGTTTGAACCTTTATATAACTGACAGTATCCTGAACTTTGTACTGATACAGTACTTCTATATCTCATGGTGTTAAAAGTATTTCCCTGGGCTTTGGGGTACGGGCATCTCTGATGCTATTTTTAGCTTACTGGCCAACGGCCGTAAGCTAATGGCATGGCCTGGCGTCGTCTTCGTTGTTCTTGTTGTTGTTGTCGTCAACAATTTTTTCCAGCCTCTTCTCCTCAGAAACTACTGCAACGATTTCTTTGAAATTTGGTATGGAGCTTCCTTGGGTAGAGGACTATCGTTTTTTCCTCATTGCATGTTTTTCAACCAATCAGAGAAGGTCACATGACCAAAAACATGTTTTTCAAAAGGGTGTGCTTGTCTGGATGATAACTTAAAAAGCGCTTCACCTATTCACATGAAATTTTGCAAGTAGGTTCGTTATATACATGTCTGGAAATCAATAACTTTTCGAAGTGATCCAATACAAAATGGCCGACTTATTAATAATTTACTAAATGTCTCAATTTTTCTTAACGCTGAAAAAACAAAAATGTGTTTATCTCAGAAACGGTGCGAGATAGAGCGATTTCGTCGAAATTTTCGACACCTGGGGTTTCCGAGGAGCGTACTCTTTGGAATTTTCAAAAAATTTTCCCCTCCCCAAAAATGGCGGCCATTTTGAATTTTCGATTTTTTGCCAAAAATGGAAAAACACAAAATTGCTTGTATCTCCTTAACCGTGCGAGATAGAGTGATTTCGTCGAAATTTTCGACCCACAGGGTATCACAGGAATGTACTCTTGGCAATTTTCAAAAAAGTTTCCCCTCCCCAAAAATGGCGGCCATTTTGAATTTTCGAATTTTTGCCAAAAATGGCAAAACTCAAAATTGCTTCTATCTCCTTAACCGTGCGAGATAGAGCGATTTCGTCGAAATTTTCGACCCATAGGGTATCTAAGGACTGTACTCTTGGCAATTTTTAAATAAAATTTTCCCCTCTCCAAAAATGGCGGCCATTTTGAATTTTCGATTTTTTTGCCAAAAATGGAAAAACACAAAATTGCTTGTATCTCCTTAACCGTGCGAGATAGAGCGATTTCGTCGAAATTTTCGACCCACAGGGTATCTTAGGAATGTATTCTTGCCAATTTTCAAAAAATTTTCCCCTCCCCAAAAGTGGCGGCCATTTTGAATTTTTGCCAAAAATGGCAAAGCACAAAATTGCTTCTATCTCCTTAACCGTGCGAGATAGAGCGATTTCGTCGAAATTTTCGACCCACAGGGTATATAAGAAGTGTACTCTTACCAATTTTGAAAAAAATTTTCCCCTCCTCAAAAATGGCGGCCATTTTGAATTTTTGCCAAAAATGGAAAAACACTAAATTCCTTCTATCTCCTGAACCATGCAAGATAGAGCGATTTCGTCGAAATTTTCAACCCACAGGGTATCTAAGAAATGTACTCTTGCCAATTTTCAAAAAATTTTCCCCTTTCCAAAAATGGCGGCCATTTTGAATTTTCGAATTTTTGCCAAAAATGGAAAAACACAAAATTCCTTCTATCTCCTTAACTGTGCGAGATAGAGCGATTTCGTCGAAATTTGCTACCCAGAAGGTATCTAAGGAATGTACTCTTGGCAATTTTCAAAAAAATTTCCCCTCCCCAAAAATGGCGGCCATTTTGAATTTTTGCCAAAAATGGCAAAACACAAAATTGCTTCCATCTCCTTAACCGTGCGCGATAGAGCGATTTCGTCAAAATTTTCGACCCACAGGGTATCTAAGGAATGTAGTCTTGCCAATTTTCAAAAAATTTTCCCCTTCCCAAAAAATGGCGGCCATTTTGAATTTTCGAATTTTTGCCAAAAATGGAAAAACACAAAATTGCTTCTATCTCCTAAACCGTGCGAGATAGAGCGATTTCGTCGGAATATTCGACCCACAGAGTATCTAAGGAATGTACTCTTGCAATTTTCAAAAAATTTTCCCCTCCCCCAAAATGGCGGCCTTTTTGAATTTTTGCCAAAAATGGCAAAACACAAAATTGCTTCTATCTCCTTAACCATGCAAGATAGAGCGATTTCGTCAAAATTTTCGACCCATAGGGTATCTAAGGAATGTAGTCTTGCCAATTTTCAAAAAAATTTCCCCTTCCCAAAAATGGCGGCCATTTTGAATTTTCGAATTTTTGCCAAAAATGGAAAAACACAAAATTGCTTCTATCTCCTTAACCGTGCGAGATAGAGCGATTTCGTCAAAATTTTCAACCCACAGGGTATCTAAGGAATGTACTCTTGGCAATTTTCAAAAAATTTTCCCCTCCCAAATTTTTCGAATTTTTGCCTAAAATGGAAAAACACAAAATTACAGGCAAAATGTGTTATTTATTGTTGTATAAAAGATATATTAATTGCTGCACATTTATAGCATGAAAAAAGTATTTGGGTGGCACAACCACAACATGCGGGTCGCCAGTAAGCAGCAGGCCTTGTCCTATTTTTAATATCTGCATAAAATGTGAAAAACCCATTTAACTTGGAAACAGTTTGAGATAGAATGATTTTAGTGAAATTTTTTACTCCCAGGGTATCTACAGAGTCAAATGCCAGTTTTTGTGAAAAATCGTTTTCCAGCCATTTTTGGTGGCCATCTTGAATTTCTGCATAATGGGCTAAAATGCATTTATCTTGGAAAAAGTGTGAGATAGAGCTCTTGACGGAATTTTTGGCCCACAGGATATCTGTAGAGTCGTGTCATTTTTTCCAAAATATGTTTTCTCACCATTTTTGATGGCCTTCTTAAATTTCTGCATAAAATCATTTATCTTGTAAATGGTATGAAAAGAGCAATTTTGTCAATTTTTTTTACTTCCTCTGCCACATTTTGCCAAAAGTTGTTTTCCTGCCAATTTTGGTGGCCATCTTGAATTTATGCATACTGTACATACATGCATTTATCTTGGAAATGGTGAAAGAGCAATTTCGACAAATTTTTTGTCCCACAGGGTATACACAGAGTCATATGACACTCTTTCAAGAATGTATTTTCCTGCCATTTTTTGCAGGAATGTTGAATTTTTGCACAAATGGAAAACAGGGTTGCCAGCGATCAGGGAAAAGTCAGGGAAATTCAAGGTCAGGGAAAGGACAGGGAATTTTGTTCTGGGAATTTTTGGAAAATCCTTAGAAAGTCGGGGAAAATTGACTTTCTTGAGTTGCTCTTGTAAGATTAAGCGAACCCATGATGCCACAAATTGGAAATTGATGTGTATAGCAATACAACAAAACTTGAAATGCAATGTTAATCTAAAAGATCGTACATTAATAGGCCTATACAATTTGAACAATGCATGATGTGCACATTAGTATGTAATGGTAATGCCCATCAATTAAGCATTGACTATGGAAAACTTTTGTTACCAAAAATGGTGTCATTGCTGTATTGTAGAAGTTTTTGTTGCATAGGCAGGCCGTAAAGTATTAATGAATTATATACAGACAGGACATTATTTTGTTTAACTGAACATGCTGAAGTAACATATTTTACTGCATATCACAAGTTTGTGCTGTGCAAAAACAATTTATTTTTCTCTTACGAAGCAATGTTTGAAGTTGTTCCTTAGATTTTCCCTTAACTCAGTGTTGTTGCTGATTTAGTTGTACCTGCAGCATGGGAATTCCTGCCTGCCGAAGCTGGCAGATTAAGACCTCAATAATTTTCAGAAAATGTGCACCCTTTTCATTTACTCTTCTTTACCTCAAAGCCAATCTTGGATTTTAGGCACTTAGCCACTCACAGGTTGTTTGAAATGTACTGTTATTTTGTCCATATGATCAGGTTTCTCTGCCACAGGTCTAAGAAGCTCCTCTTCACAAAAGTTGATGCATGATGCTCTTGTTTCTAAAACTGTTATGGTTACAGTTTGCTTGCTAGTTGAGACTGAAATTGGTGATCTCTGGTCTGTGATTTTGTTTCCTCACCATTTGATTTTGTACATTATAGGTGGATTGAGACTTGCATCAGTGAGCAGCTTCCAGTTACAACAGAGCTTGAAGAGGGATTGAGAAATGGTGTAGTCTTAGCAAAACTTGCACACTTTATGTGTCCAGATTTAGTTCCTTTAAAGAAAGTCTATGATAAAGATGAAGGGAGATACAAAGTAAGATACAAAGTAATTTAATATCAAATGAAATTGGTGCTTAATTGGTTTCATCTTAGTATATCTTGCAATTATTTATTCATATTTATATTATTTCATCTTTAAGCAGCCCTTTGAATGGGACAAGTTCATTAAGTGTCCCTTAAAAGGGATGCTTATTTGGTTTTGGGTTGAGTTTCTCCAACCTCACTTCCGCATATCATCTCCCTTTAATATTTCCCTTTTTAATGGTGATGTCTAACATTTTTCGGCACTTACCTTAAGTTTAGGGAGATTTTTCCACATGCTTATATTTGACTTCTTTATCAAGGCCACTTTATCAAAAATTTTTTTGGGTACACCCATTCATTGTTGCTGCTTAACCAAAACTATCTCCTGTAGGAGGGCGTTTTTTAAAAAAAACATTATACTTCAGTACTATCAAATTTCAAGTGATTAGGTTTTGTTAGAGATTGGGGCAAAATTGAGCAATGTAAGAGTGTTTTATACCAGGTAGAAATCAGAAAGCTTAAGTAATTGCTATCATATTTGCTCTAAATGTATATGGCTTGGAATGCTTGACTGAGAGTAGTTTTGACCTTCTTTTGAAAACCAAATGGCCGCCATGTCGCATCTTTAATGTGAAATAGAGGGGTCATTATATCAAAAAGGCATAATGCCTCCCTTATCATTGTTCCTAGGGGTTCAAAATGAGAAAACAACTTGTAGGAAATCATGGCCTGCAAATTTTTTGAAAGTCTGAAATTTTACCTTTAACCCCTGCATCAAGGTCAAGTGGCGTCATCACACAAAAAAGCCTTGTATCTCCTTTATTAATGCTTTTATGGCTTGAAAATGTGAAACAAACCTGTAGGAAGCCATGACATGCATATCTTCAGCAAGTGCCAAATTGGACCTTGACCCCTGCTTCAAGGTCAAGTTAGGTTATCATACTCAAAAGCTCTTATAGCTCTCTTATTATAGGTGCTAGGGCTTCCAAATGTGAAAACAACTTACAGGAAATCATGGCCTGTGAATCTTTTGCAAGTGTCAAATTTGACCTTTGATCAATGTTTCAAGGTCAAGTGCCTTCAATGCCTTATATCTCCCTTACAATTGGTCCTAGGCAGTATTCAAAGTGGCCACTGGCCTGAGGCCACCAAGTTTCGAGGTAGACCTACATCTTGGAGGACTTCTTGGCCCAGTTTGCCAGTAAAGTAACATATTTTATAAAACGTGAAATTCTTTAATTTAAAAGAAATAAAGTTGCTAGCTTCTGTTATCACTCATCGCAAGAACCATTCAAAACATTTCCCTTGTTAATATATTAGCCGTCCAAATAGAACCAATATTCTGTGGGAAGCTTCCGTTTTTAATCTTTTAGATACATGGTTTTGATCGATTTTGGTGTATTTTAGTGTTTGTATTTTAAATGCTGTTAGTACAATTTAACACTGTGTCTGATAAGTTTCTGATGAAGTTCTTGGGTAAACTATTGGATGAAGCAACATAGGAATTTTTTTTAGTTAATGTATAAAAATAAAGGTGAAAGGTTCTGATTGACCAATGACCATTCCATTGATAAAGTTTTTTTTTCTTTGTTGTTTTTCTTATTTTTATGTCAGCTGACTTGTAAGTCAGGGATTTCTCTCTGTTCTTGCATATATGTGCTGGGCCACAAGCAGATTCCTTTGTTTGAGTAGCTGACCTGGGGCCGGTTTCACAAAGGGTCTCAGACTTAGCCTGGACTTAGTAAATCTAAGCCTTTTGTCTTTTCTAAGTCGTGGACTCAAATAAATTTCACAAAGGGTGAGTCAGCTAAGTCCAAGCTAATCATATAACCACAGTAGTTTTCTATGTCATGTGGCCCTTTACATATAGTCAAAATATTTTAATAGTGACATATATCCTTTGTTTAACTCATTTCATCTTTGAAAAAAGGCTGTTTTTCAATGAAAAGTCTTGTAACCACAAAAATATGTCCAAAGAGTAATTAGGGTGGTGTTCTATACATTTAATCTTTATTTTCAAGCATTTCAAATTTTGAAGTGAGAAAAATATATGGCGGTCATATTTAAGTCTTTGTTTACCAAAGTTAAGCCCACTCCTGGGTAGACTTTGCCAAAGCCTAGACTTAGCAGCTTTGTGAAACCCTCTCAGTCTAAGACCACAGACTTAGCCTCATTTTAAGACAAAAGTCTAAACTTTAAGTCTAAGTCCAGGCTAAGTCCTTTTGTGAAACTGACCCCTGGGGCCGTATTCACTAATCCTCCTATATTTTTAAGGTCCCTTTATTAAAGGAAGGTGAAAAATGCCCTTTGGTAAGGTGACCTTTAAAATGCTATTCACTAAACCTCCTTTATGGTTTCCTTACCAAAGGAGACCTTCAATAAAGGATCCTTTATTAAAGGAGTGCATTCTGTCATCTGATTGGTTAAAAACGTTTGTTCATCAAGACTCCTTTATCTTTCCTCTACTTTTGTATTTTCTTCTTTCCATGTTTATTATTAGTATAAGATTAGTGTTATGATGTGTTTTCTATTGCTGTTTAAAATGATATTTTATTGCGTTAATACATCCTATCCAATGGACAATTGCTTATCCGGTCGGCGCAGACCGGCCCGCCAAACGCCAGAAAAAGACGTCCTGTGTCTCCACCGGCCGGCCGGTCCCAGTACTGTGCACTCGCAAGGTGGCGCATCGTACTTCCTTCCTGTCTAGACAGAGTGACGTCATAGCATCTTTTTCGTTTGGCGCGTGAACTGTGCAGACGTGTTTTCAACAATCTCCAGATTTTTAAGGAACAGTGTGCATTATGACGGATTTTCAACCTTATTTGCAAATGAATTGTTGTAGAAGTGTTTTCCTACATATCAAGCACGGATATACATTAAGAAATCTGCTGGAAACGCTCCCTAGCTGACTCAATTTAGTTTTGATGATAGTTTCCTATCATTCAACAATTGTGTTGTTAGGGGCAGAAAAATACTGGATATTCTACGTACAAGGTATTGTTATCCGTGTCTTTGTTGTGATTGTCCCTTCTGTAACCTTCCTGCGACAGATCATGAAGGAAACGTCAACTAGCAATCATGAAAAACTTCATTCTATGTAGTATTTAACACTGTAAATAGAAGGAATTCCCAACAGAAGAGGTGCATTTTTCAGATTTCTTCAGAGCACACTGGTACCGACTTCTCTGCTGTATAGCATCAGTCACACCAACCTAGCTCGAGTATTAGTGTTTTTTCATCAGAAGCAAGAGATGCCCTCTTCAGATTTCTTCAGGGCGCACTGGTCCAGACATCTTTGCTGTAAAGCATTAGTCGACCGGCAAGCTCCAGTTCACACGACCTCACAGTAGAAGGTGATATCAGTCCCTCCCTTGCAGACCCAGCTTTGTTGTCGGTAGTGGGGGTTGTGGATGGCCAGGTCACTGTTTTAAGTTGCCTGGTTTTTATCACGAAGGGAAGAAATTCATCTACAGAGCTTCCTACCTCTTCAGAGTACTTTGGTACCGACTTCAGACCGACACCAACCAGGATTTTCACCATCAGAGCGCACTGGTTTAGGCTTCTCTGCTTTTAAAGCATCATCCGGCCGGCCAGCTCAAAAGAACGCGGCCTCTGACGTCATCTCCACGAAGCTGGTCACGTGATTCACTCACCAGGTCATGCAGCTGATCACGTGTTTCACCGACCAGGAAAGTCGGAAGTGCATTCTTCAGAACTCACGTCTACTGTGATTCCAGTCCCTGCCTTGCACACCTGGCCTTGTTGTCAGTAGTGGGTTTTTTTTGTGGACAGTCAGAATACTGTTAGTGGCCGGTTAAGTGTCACACAAAGAACGCGACCACTGATGTCATCTCCAATCAACCAATCGCGTGTCTTTCCGACCAGCAAACTGGTCACGTGACAAGCCGAATAACAATTGTTTCTAAAAATAGCTCAAGGGCTTTCCCAGCAACTGTCAAATCTACAAATAGACGTGCATTTTTAAAAGAAAGACTTTAATCAATGAAGGAATCCTACAGTAAGCTGGATTCAACACAAAAGATGGTTGTTAATTTGTTACAACAAATGGTTCCAGAGTATACCGACCGGCTGCCGGCTTCACAGCCCTTAATGTACAGTGCTTCAATCAACCGGTTACAGAGTCTCCCTACCTAGTTCCATTCAGCCTGCAGTAAGCTGAGTTTTCAACACAATATAGTTGTAAAATTGCTTCAGCAACTGGTTACAGAGTGTACCGACCGGGTACCGGCTACACAGCCTTGTACAGTTGCTTCAACAACTGGTTACAGAGTGTACCGACCAGGTACCGGCTACACAGCCTTTGTACAACTTACCCGACCCCCAACTGGTTACAGAGTCATCCAACCCCAGTCCATTCAACTGTGTTGATTCTGGGGCAGGTAGACAGCAAGTATCTACAAATATGGCTTCAACTGACCGGTTACAGAGTCTTCAAATCACCAGACCAGTTTACCGGCTATACAGCCTTATTTTCACCAAAACTGGTTACAGAGCCTGCCGACAAGGTACCGGCTATACAGCCTTGCTTCACCAAGACCGGTTACAGAGTCTACGCACCTAGTCCATTCAACTCTTCAGGTAGATGTGGAAGCATTTACAAGAATTACCGACTGGTTACGGAGTGTACCGACCAGGTGCCGGGCTAGACAGCCCTTATTTTGACTCCAGCCTACCAGTTCTTTGCTGGTTACAGAATTACTGATTACAGAGAAAACTACAATTTTTACAAACTGAAAAAAGCTAGCTAAATATAGACCAGTAGCTGTCTAAATTCATGGGTGACTCCAGCCTACCAGTTTTGCCGGTTACAGAGAATTACTGGTTACAGGGAATTACCAGTTACAGAGACCTGGTACCTGACAGAGTTGCCCAAGGTCATTTTGGTTACAGAGAATTCTTAGACCAATCAGTGGTCTTGATATGGCAATTTCCAAAGCTACTACCAGGCAACCTTGCCTTATCACACCTCTTACCAGCCTGTAATCGGTTCTGGACTTGACTGGAAAAATAGGTCATTTCAGCAGCAAGAGGAAAGGTAGTCTACAGTCAAACAAATTTTCATCACGTCCGGCCAGGGGTCAGCCATCTTTCAAATAACAATTACTGTGTGAATGCTGCACCTTGCAGGCAGCTGGCCTGGGGCAAAGAGTCTGTAAAATGTGAAAAGTTGACCGGACCACAACAAGAACAGAGAGACTGTTAACTTGGATCATTGTCACCAGACCGGACCAGTGTCCGGAGGGACCTGAAATGTTTGTCAGACTACCAAATGTCCCAAATGTGGAACACAATCTGCCTGTAGGATCTAGACTAAATCCTTTTTGGGAACCTTGGAAGCCTTGGGGGGACCTGTACCCAAGACCAAACTTGACAAGGTCACCAGAAATCCATCAGCTTATGGACAAGATGCAGTCGAGCCAGTTCAAAATCTCTGGGCTTCTTCAGCTGACCTTTCTTGGTTCCAAAACCACACAGCCGTTGGAGACCTATTCTAGGTCTGGACAAACCAAACCTTTCGGAGACCATCAGGACCTCCCTTCAACAAGGGGAGTGGGTTACCTCAATAGATTTCAAGGACACCTACTTCCATATACCTATACAGGAACAATCCAGGAAATACCTGGGATTTCACATCCAAGGTCAGGCATACCAGTTAGGCCCTGCCATTCGGTTTGCCCACAGCACCCATGGAGTTCACTGTGATACCAAAGGAGGTTAAACTGATGGCTATACACAAGGGTTTAAGAATCCACCAGTACCTAGACTGGTTGGTGAGAGCCAGATCCCACCAGGCTTGTCTCCAACATACACAGGAACTAGTAAAAAATGTGTCAGCAATTGGGTTGGCTGGTGAACTTAGAGAAATCAGAGCTGGAGCCCAAACAAGACTTCGATTTTGTAGGCTACCAGTTCGACCTCAGGTCTGGTCGGGTCGTACTGACTCCGGACCGGTGGCAGAACCTTCAAGAGAAAATACTGAAACTGCTATCCCTACCGGCTTGCCCGGTCCGGGAATTCATGTCCTTGATAGGTTTACTAACAGCTACAGAAAAGCAAGTTCATCTAGGCTGACTTCATATAAGACCCATTCAGTGGCATCACTGGAAGGTACCAGAATCACTGAAAAAGGTGATCCCAATCCCCAGGACCCTGCACCCACATTTACAATGGTGGCTGAAGGAAGACAATATACTTACAGGCCAACCATTACACCCAATGTAACATGCTCTGCAAATATTTACAGACGCATCAAAAGAAGGGTGGGGCACTCACTTAGACGAGCACACTGCACGAGGAACCTGGTCCCTTCCTGGAAGCAAGCTGCATATAAACTATCCAGAACTTAAAGCAGTCTTTCTGGTTTTAAAAGAGTTCCAAGACCTTTGCTCAAACAAGATAGTACTTGTAGCAACCGACAACACCACAGTAGTGTCATACATAAACAAGGAAGGAGGCATGAGGTCGGGCCCACTTTGTGCCCTACTATGGAGAATCTTGACCTGGTGTACCAGGAAACAAGTGACTCTAAAGCCCGACACATTCCAGGCTGGCTGAATGTGGTAACAGACAAGCTATCCAGGCTAGGCCAGACCATCCAAACAGAGTGGTTTCTCCTTCCAGAGGTCTTCCAAAATGGTGGATAACTAAAGTAAAACAGCTCTCATCAGACATATATAGAAAAAAATATATCACTCTTGAAGATAAACAATATAATACTCGTGCTACGCACTGGTATAATATTGTTATCTTCATTTGTGATATATTTTTTCTGTATATGTCATTCGGGAAGTTTTCGTATTGTGGTAATAGCCCCTTTTTTCAGATATTGTCAAAACTCCTATTTCTCTATACCGGCTATTTTTGGTACCCAAACCCAACAACCGGTGGAGACCGGTCCTGGACCTGACCACCTTGAACACCTTCCTAAACACAGAGTCGTTCAAAATGGAGACCCCAGAGACAATAAGAACCTCCCTACAAGTAGGGGAGTGGGTCACCTCCATAGACTTCAAGGACGCATACTTCCATATACCAATTCACAATCAGTCCAGGAAGTACATGTGTTTTCACATCCAGGGTCAGTCCTACCAGTTCAAGGCCCTACCCTTTGGCCTGTCCACAGCACCCATGGAGTTCACAGTGGTGGCCAAAGAGGTCAAACTGATGGCTCTACACAAGGGTATAAGAACCCACCAGTACCTAGACGACTGGTTGGTGAGAGCCACATCCCACCAAACTTGTCTCCAGCATACACAGACCTTGGTAGCTCTCTGTTGAGAACTAGGTTGGCTGGTGAACAAGGAGAAGTCAGAACTGGACCCAAAACAGGTTTTCAACTTCGTGGGTTACCAGTTCGACCTCAGGGAAGGCAAGGTCAGACCCACACCAGAGCGTTGGCAGACCTTAACAGACAAGATATTGTCAATCCTGTCCGGTCCGGTGTGCCTGGTCCGGCAGTTCATGTCCCTCATAGGCCTTCTAACAGCCACAATTAATTAATTAAAAGGACATACAGTACAATTAATTAATGCTTTGATTATGCTGTTTAACCTTTCTTTGAAAGTGTCATATCTTGGTAATATATGTATATTATAGGCTATTTTTAAGACAAATTGAAAATACCTGAGAACGTCCATTTTGCAGAGCTATAGAAGCATTTCTCCTTGACCTAAGAAAGAAAAATAAGGCAGGCGTTCACTGGTAGATGGGCGTTTACTGATAGAAAGCCAATAGGCTTGGGTTTTATTAAGCGTCCCGCGAGGGATGCTTATTTGTATATGGGAGAAGTGACTCCGCCGGATCCGCATTTTCTTTTCGCAATAGCTTTGCAGCCATAAGGCGGATTCTCTCATATTCTCTCTCATATTTGGCAGGTGTATGCCGTAGCCCTGGGAAAAATTTCTGAATATGATGTCATGACATTTGAACCAATCAGAGAAGTCACATGACCAAAAACATGTTTTTCAAAAGGGTGTGCTTGTCCGGATGATAACGGCGCTTCACCTTTTCACATAAAATTTGGCAAGTAGGTTTATTATATAGATGTCTAGAAATCATTAACTTTTGGAAGTGATCCGATACAAAGTGGCCGACTTATTGACGATTTACTAAATGTTACAATTTTTTTTAACGCTGAAAACGCAAAAACGCATTTATCTCGGAAACAGAGTGAGATAGAGCAATTTCGACGAAAATTTTGACCCACAGGGTATCTGCAGAATCTACTGGTAACTTTTCGCAAAAATTATTTTCCCGTCATTTTTGGCGGCCAACGCGTTTATCTCGGAAACGGAGCGAGATATAGTGATTTCGACAAAATTTTTGACCGTCTGGGTGTCTGCGGAGTCTACTAGCGACTTTTTGCAAAAATCGTTTTCCCGCCACTTTTGGCGGCCATCTTGAATTTCTACGTTAAATGCAAAAACATGTTTATCTCGGAAACAGAGCGAGATAGAGCGATTTCGACGAAATTTTTGACCCACAGGGTATCTGCAGAGTCTACTGGCGACTTTTCTCAAAAAATGTTTTCCCGCCACTTTTGGCGGCAATCTTGAATTTCTGCGTTAAACGCAGAAACGGGGCGAGATAGAGCAATTTCGACGAAATTTTTGACCCACAGGTTATCTGTGGAGTCTATTAGCAACTTTTTGCAAAGATCGTTTTCCCACCACTTTTGGCGGCTATCTTTAATTTCTGCGTTAAATGCAAAAACCCGTTTATCTCGGAAACAGAGTGAGATAGAGTGATTTTGATGAAATTTTTGACCCGCTGGGTATGTGGCGAGTCTACTGGCGAGTTTTACAGAAAAACTTTTTCCTGGGAACTTTTGTCGGCCATCTTGAATTTCTGCGCTAAACACAAAAACCTGTTTATCTTGGAAACGGAGCGAGATAGAGGGATTTCGACAAAATTTTTGACCCGCGGGGTATCTGCAGAGTCTGTTCATTTTCCTGCCACTTTTGGCGGCCTTCTTGAATTTCTGCATTACTTGTTTTGTTTGTATATAGGAGAAACGACTACGCGGGATACGCCGGATCTGCATTTTTTGGGAAATTTTTCTGAATATGCGGCAATGATATTTTCACCAATCAGAGAGGTCAGAGATCAGAGAGTAGCTGACCCAGTTTTCCAAAAAAATTTTGAACCACCAAAAATGGTGGCCATTTTAAATTTTCTAATTTTTCGGAAAAATCGCAAAACACAAAAATGCTTGTATCTTGAAAACCGTGCCAGATAGAGCGATTTCGGCAAAATTTTTGCCCCACAGGTTATCTGTGAAGTCTAGCCTTTCTAAGTTTCGATGAATATTTCACTTTCCAAAAATGGCGGCCATTTTGAATTTTCGAATTTTTTTCAAAAATGCAAAACTCAAAAATGCTTGTATCTCAAAAACCGTGCTAGAAAGAGCAATTTCGTAGCTGACCCCATTTTCAAAAAATTTTTGGCCCTCCAAAAATGGCGGCCCTTTGGAATTTTCGATTTTTTTTGCAAAGATCGCAAAACAAAAATTCTCAAAAAAGCGAAATCGGCAAACTTTTTGACCCACATGGTATCTGTGAAGACTAGCCTTTCCAAGTTTCAACGAATATTTCACTCGCCAAAAATGGCGGCCATTTCTTTGGGTATGTAAGCAAACTACTCTACCCAATTTTCCAAAAAAATTTACCCTTCCCAAAAATGGGGGTCATTGTCAATTTTCAAATTTGTGACAAAAAGTGCAAAACACCAAATTGCCCAGAATTTTTAGCCCTCCCCCCACAATTTTTGCAGTGGTGGGGGATCGCTCCCACTTTTTGAAATTCCTAGAATCAACATTGTGCAACGTCATGGTGTGATCTTGATTGGTCCTTTGACCTTGTCGTAGTGACCTTGATCTCAAAAATCTTTTCTGGGCTATATCTCGGAAACTGTAAGGTGTAGGAAGTTGATGAAAGTGGCAGGTGGCAGGGACATTGGTTAGGGGTGTAGGTATGCATCATGGTGTGATTCAGCCGCCATATTTGAGGCATGTTTCTCTTATGACAAAGATATATGGCTTGCTGCAACTGATTATTATATTAACTTTTACACAATTCTGGATTCCTGACCCTGAACGCCCCTCGGCTCTCTGTGATAATGATTTTGTTTAACTAGTGCACTGAGTTCCCCTTTGTGGGGAAGATATTGCGCCTGCGAAGCAGTATATTAGATTAGATGAGTTTCTAAGTCATTTAATCTCCAGAGTTGCTTCTAGGACGCGTTTTCCGCAGGATCACGCATTAATTCGCCTACAAACGCGGATTTTCCTGGAGTCTGCGATGACCAGATTATATGAGAACGCGTAGTACACAAGGCGATGCGGGAAATACATGAAGCGAAAAGACGAGAGATCTAGAAAATCAAAACACTGCTTGGATCGATAGTTTGTCGAGGTTTTGATTTTTCCGTCGAAACGTGCTTCGAGTAATGCATGTTGAGTGTGGTTTCGTGATCGTTTATATGTGTAAAAGAACTCAAATATATTATGTGCTACAAACAGTATTTAAACATATTATACCCAAAAACATAAAATTAAGCTTAAAGTGGGTGGTTACATGAAAAGTGGCGGCAAGAAAAACAAAACTGACAGTAGACAGGATTGTTACCACAACAGGCCAGTCAAGCCGGTGCTGACCCTACGTATCTGTGGGATTTCCCAGCAATGTATGTGTAGAAAATATTTTACTTGAAGATCAAAATTCACGGATAACTCATTAATATTAATGAGGTCATAGATTTTCATAGTGGTTTCTCAATATTTTCTGCTTTAAGATCAAATACTAGATGGACTACAGAGCTCATGAATATTTATATCATATATGATATACGCGTATTGACGATTCCATTGGATTTTTTAACAATATTTTACTTGAAGAATTTGTGGACTACTCATTAATATTCATGAAGTCACGGTATTCTATGGGGTTTTCCAACATATTTGTAAGAATTGCTGGTATAATGACTGAATTTGTGATGCCGTTGTCCCGTGAAATTTTTCTTCTTCCTGTCTTTTTACGCGTTTCTACGCCATCGTGCATGCGCAGAAATGGTTATAGTATGAACCGAAAATACTTTATTTTAGGTTATATTCAACATATTGTTGATAGTTATCGATATTTTTACATTATATTTCTTAAACTATCATTTAACAACAATAAAATGCAATAATAATTGAGATCCGTGGTTTAGAAGGCACTCAGAAGAAAAATTTTACTTCCGGGAAAAATTCACGTTACACCGTGACTTTAGATGAAAACTTAAAACCACGAGGCCGTGACAGTCCATGAGCCACTTTGATGTAAATAACCATTTTCAGTATTTTTTTAAAATTCTATCACTAGGCTTGAAGTTTATTTTTATTGGGCAGGACAATAAAAATTGATCACTAATTAATAGAAGTCCACAGTTAAAAATGTCTAAATAAACTGAAAAAGTATTTTTCATTAGTTAAAACTTTATCATAAAGTCGTCCCCCAGAATTTTTAGCCCCTCCCCCACATTTTGTGTAGTGGTGGGGGATCGCCCCCACTTTTTGAAATTCCTAGAATCAACACTAAATCTCAGTAGCTAAATTTTACTATAAAATCCAGATTTAGACCTGGATCAACATGCTATGAGAAAACTCTATGCTATTCGCCATAAGGAAGGTCCTTGCCAAATTTGAAAGAAGAGACTAGAAAGATTGTTGAAGACGAAGATGAGGCCAGGCCATGCCAATAGCTTAAGGTCTATCGGCAGTAAGCTAAGAATGGGCTGCGTATTGGCTATAGACAGTAAAATCTTATGGTACTATGTAGGACAGATGTACACATGGCATCCCAAATGACAAGAATTTAAAGGATCAGTATCTAGCTTATCAATAATTCTTTAGGTTTGACATGTCAGGAAATCATGGGCAGAAATTCTTCATGCTGTCATTATGTTTTATAATGTACTTTACTGTATTTGTAAGATTATAATCTACAAAAATTATCTGACCACAGCTTATTGTATTGCAAGACAGATTTCTTGTCATACACTGCAGTAGATAACTGCTGAGGCTTATTATATTTACCACTATATAACATGTATGTCATTAAAGCTTCTCTTCATTCAGTTGGATACAATATGCTTTGTGAACAAAAGCATATTTCCATTTTAGATTAGACAATTATAATTTGTTTCTTTAGTTTTTAGTATTTACAGATTAAACATTTGTCCCACAAGTGACCTATTACTTTGTAAGACACCAAGTTTTTATTGCAGGCAAGAGGTCTTCACTTCAAGCATACCGACAACATAAATCACTTTTTGAAAAGCCTTGAAGATGTTGGAATGCCAAAGGTAAGAGTGACATATCTTTTGCACATGTTTATCACTGTAGTACATTATTTGTTGTTACCACTTGTTAGTTTTAGATGAAAATTGTATAAGCTTTTCTTTTTCATACACATTTGGTGTATTTTTACTTTACACTCTTTAAAGACATTGTTTTCACCCATGGTGTTTGGCTGGATGGTAGGGTGGGTGAGTGGTATGAAAAGTATTCTTGTCCAGGCTGTATCACAGAAGATGGAACTTAGGTAAAGAAAGTTGATTCTTGGTAGGGATATTGGCCACAGGATGTAGGTCTGCAATGTCATGGATTTGACCTTCGACCTTGCTGTAGTGGCCTTGACCTTTAAAATCTTGTCCGAGATATAACTCACGGAAACCATAATGTATAGAAAGTTCATACTTGGTAGGGACATTAGCTAGGGGTTAGGTGTGAAAACCTTTTAGGTTATATTTTGGTTACGTTTGAGGAGACTTATGTCCATTTCTTGGTTTTATTTAATATTTGATTTTTTTGTGTGTCTGGTTTACACTTTTGATTCCATGATCGGCGATGATCGATCTTTCTCTACATTTTTCCGATACAAACATCGACAGGTAAAATAGTAGCCATCTCCCAGCACTAGTTAGTGGTGTAGGTGTGTAACATCATGTCACATTGTTTGCTCTGAAAGTCTCCTGCTCTTCTGTATTTCATGGTGTTATAACAATTCCCCAGGTACGAGCATCACCGATGCTATTTTTATGTCATCTGACTTGTCAGTCAGCTGACATTATTGTTCGGGAGTGTTTTTGTGTCACTATAGATAAATATGATTTCTTTAATACAACTATTTATTCATTAAAAAGACATCAATATTAAATTTTAGCACAAATGTTCTTCAAAAATATGTATGTACACTTTATTATAATTGTTTCTTTGTAAAATATGTCAATATTGCTGTTATGTCAAAAGATTTAATTATTTCCTTTAATTATAAAATATATATATGTCCCTAACTATCTCTATTTGCTAATCCATGTCCTTTTCTGTCAAATTCTATTGCCACCCATTGCTGTTCTTTTTTTTATTTCTAAAACTTTGCAAAAAAAGAGAAGACAAGATGAGTTGCTATGGTAACTCAGTATGGGGATCTCTTATCCAAACAATCCGGCTGACACTTGATGAAAGACATTTTCCAGACTTAAGCTGAGAGTCCTTTTATACGCAATGGCAGATACGTATGCGTATCCTGGTACATATGCGTATACGTAAAAAAATCCCTCCTACTATTTTAAGTTTATGTGATTCCATTTATGCGTGTACTTACATCCAGATGCGTATGCGTAAACAAAAATACGGATGGAATCACTTTCTGAGCGATTTTTTACGCATACGGACCATATACGCATGCACTTGTCATTGAACTTGTAGGGATTTTCCAATATTATATTAAAGTTTTGTCCCCTTTAAATGATGAAATAAAGTGAAATCTTGTGATAAAAATACCATATACATACCATATATATATATACCAGCCTTCAAAAACAAATGAAAGCCACAGCTGATAAAAGTTTCCTCATAAATGTTTAGCCTCATGGGAGGCTTACAACACAAACCTGAAATATTTTCTATCTTGTTTTCGTAGATTCAGACAAGTTTTGATGCAATGCTTGATCTTACTTTTGACAAAATATTATCACATTTACTGATAGGTAATATTATGAAACTTGTTCAAATGTTATATCTTTGAAAAATATTTTATAGCACAAATATTATAAGTCTTTAGAAGGTTAACTGAAAGCTGGGAGTATGTGTGGACATGTTTCTGGCTTTCATGATCATCCCTCAACACTGTTTTTTTTTCTGTTTTGTGGTAAGCTGAAAATATGTATTTTTTTATCCTTCAACAGATAAATGTAGGCTTTTTAGTCTGTGTTATTTATAATTTGCCATTTATCGCAAGAACATATGATGTTCAGTTACAGTTAATTTTACTTCCTCATTTTGGGCAGGGAAAAATTTTTTTACGTGTGTAAATATACGTGTTAATGGAGCCACATAAAACGCATACGAATAACGGATGGGTTATACGTATATACGCTTACGCATACGCCATTGCGTATAAAAGGACTCTCAGCTTTAAACTTACAATTTTGAGTCAGCCTGTCAAAAGGCGCTAAAATTTACTAAATTTAGAAAAGTAAAAATAAAACATAAAATATCTTATTTCCAATTATGGCATCACTCTGTGGCATCTGCGTCCGTGTGAACATCTTCTCCAAAAGTACAAGGCCCAGAGACATTCTGATACTTTTAAAAGATACCTTATCTATCGAGGATGATAAATTTTCAAATTCATGCAGATCTGTCTGTTTGTCTGTTCCCCAGAGCCGTTAGAAGCAAGGTACTCCCACCCGAAGTGTGAAAATTTCAACACTTTATCACAATTTTCTCATTGACTATTGAAAGGATTTCTTTGTTATTTTGCATATATGTACTAGGCCACAGGTAGATTCCTTTGTGTCACTATAAGATCTGGATCTTTCTTAATTATTTTTTAAATAATTTTTAGTGCATTAAAATTCATAAAATCATGCATGAAATCACTTATAACTTGAAAAGTATTGCATTTAGAGTATCTTCTTTAAATATGTTATTCACATACCTTGTGTCAGTTATAACTTAGTAAAATAGCAGACCTGTAGCGCATTGCATAGATAAACAGTAGCTATTTTCAAGTTCTTACTGTTGAGTACTAGCTCTTGGCATAGCTGAGCAATAGCTCCTTTGAGGTTCTCAGTGTTGAGTAAATCAGTTGTAACTTGAAATCTATTGCATTTAGAGAATTTTGTATTAATATGTTATTCAGCTACTTTTGGGTCAGCTATAATATTGTAAAATTGCTGGCCTGTAGGTCATTGCATAGCTGAGCAATTGCTACTTTGAGGTTATCACTGTTGAGTAAATCAGTTGTATCTTTAAAACTATTATATTTACAGTAATTTCTTTAAATATTTTATTCACATACCTTGAGTCAGTTATAACTTAGTAAAATTGCAGACCTGTAGCGCATTGCATAGATAAACAGTAGCTATGTTCAAGTTCTTACTGATAAGTAAATCGGTTGTAACTTGAAAACTATTGCATTTTACAGTATTTTTTTTAAAATATGTTATTTACCTACTTTCCAGTTAGCTATAACATAGTGAAATTGCACGCCTGTACCTCATTGTATTGTTGAGTAATATCTACTTTCGGGTTATCACTGTTGAGTAAATCAGTTGTAACATTAAAACTTTTGCATTTAGAGTATTTTGTTTAAATATGTTATTCACCTACTTAGGGGTAGGCTATACCATAGTGAAATGGTAGACCTATAACTCATGGCATTGTTGAGCAATAACTAGTTTCAGGTTCTCACTGTTGAGTAAATCAGTTGTAACTTTATAACTATTGCATTTATAGTAATTTTTTAAAATATGTTATTCACCTACTTTTCAGTCCTCTATAATATAGTGAAATTGCAGACCTGTAACATCGCATAGCTGAGCAATAGCTACTTTGAGGTGATCACTGTTGAGTAAATCAGTTGTAAAGTGAAAACTATTGCATTTGGAGTATTTTGTATAAATATGTTATTCAGCTACTTTTGGGTCAGCCATAACATAATAATGCAGGCCTGTAGGTCATTGCATAGCTGAGTAATAGCTACTTTGAGGTTATAACTGTTGAGTAAATCAGTTATAACTTGAAAACTATTGCATTTTTTAGAGTATTTTGTTTAAATATGTTATTCATCTACTTTTGGGTTAACTATAACATAGTAAAATTGCAGACCTGTAGCTCATGACATAGCTGAGCTATAGCTACTTTCAGGTCTCACTGTTCAGTAAATCACTTGTATCTTGAAAAATGTTGCTTTTAGAGTATCTTGTATAAATATATTGTTCAGCTACTTTTGGGTCAGCTATAACATAGTGAAATTCCAGACCTGTAACATCATTGCATAGCTGAGTAATACCTTTTTTCAGGTTATCACTGTTGAGTAAATCATTTGTAACATTAAAACTATTGCATTTAGAGTATTTTGTTTAAATATGTTATTAACCTACTTAGGGGTCAGCTGTACCATAGTGAAATTGTATACTCGTAGCTCGTGGCATAGTTCAGCAATAGCTACTTTCAGGTCCTTACTGTTGAGTAAATCAGTTGTAACTTGAAAACTATCTCATTACAGTGTTTTGTTTGAATATGTTTTCCAACTACTATTTACTCCTTAATAGTTAACTTGGTACTTTACTTCTGAGTACCATTTGCAGAGCACAACTTAGTGTCCTTTCCTTCTTTCACTTTCTGAAACTCAAAACACACAGTCAGCTGACACAGAGCCTGTTCACGGGCACTGATTGATTATTATACACGATAATAGAAGATTTTTAAATATGCTGAAGATATGGTGGACACATTAAGCTATTGTCACCTACACCCAGGAGGTAATATTTTGGGTGTGTGTTTGCAGTAACTCTGAAAGATCTTTCTGTAATTTCTATGGGGTAGGGTCTGAGCAATGGAAGAAGTGATTAGATTTTTGGGAAATATATGGATCATAATCTGGATACACAAAAATCACCAAATTTTGGAAAACATGCCCTGTGGAGGTCTGTGCTCTAGGAGTGTTTTCTAGTTATTTCTGTTGCTGAGTCACACTTGATGAAAAATATCTGGTTCTAGTTTTGAATAATAAAAGTTCAATTTTTACCAAATCCACCGAAAGTATAATAGTGAAGTAAGAACACTCTTTTTGATGGTCTTTTTAACAATGTTGAATTGTCAAAGCATTCAGTTTATAGAAGAGGAAGGTTTGAGGTGGGGAAGAAGGGTGGACAACAGAAACCTGGTGCAGAAATCCTGAACTGTTTAAATTATTCATAAAGTGTTTACATCTTACCCGTATAATTTAACACTAATTACTATTTCTTTCAGATACAGAGTATATTGTACTCTGAGAAAGTGACTAAGATTTCCAGTTGATCTTCTTGTTCTTTTTCTGTTTACCCCTTGGGTATAAATCAAATCTTTCTTGAAGCTTATAATTTATTTATTTATTTGGGGTTTTACGTCGCTTTCAACACTGTACAGGCCATATCACGACAGGTAGTTGGAAGGGCAGAGGAAACCAGTACATACAGTTCGTTAGGGTTCTGTACTGTAAACTGCTGACCAACGGCAAGCAACTACCAGCTTTCCCACTTGAGGCCGTTGAAGCTTATAAAAAAAGCATTGTAAAATAAGCAAGTATACAAGTGCCAGAGTTCAAACAAGCTTTTGATAGGTTGTTTATTCTGTAACAGTGGAGTCTGTAGAGTGAACAAATGTTGTGGTACTAGTTAAGAAATAAATGAACCCATATGTAAGACAGTAGTTTGTGTTTTCCTGTGCGGATTGATTTTATACTTTATAGTGTACATCTCAAGTATATCTCACTTCCTCAAGAATTTGAATCATGGTAATATTAAACTTGTGATAATTCCTTTAAGAGTTTGTAAAATGTTTTACCTTAAAATTTATTGCTTTATGAAATACTTTTCAATTACTTCAAGCTGAGAATTAATATATTTCCCTTCTTGTAAGTTGAGATTGAATGTATTTTTGTTACACGAGAAATGTTCTGTTTCTATTAATATAGCATTGAACTTTAAGGCTTGGCTCTTTTCTGAGGTTCTAAATGGCATATAAATATTGCACAGAAAATAGTTGTGGTTTCTGTCTCTAAAAACTCTGAATTAGTATTAGATTTGATCCTCTGCCAGCTTTGTAAACACACACTTCCCTTGGCATTTGTAAAGTCATTGTAGTGATAAATACATGCACACACATACAACATGTGTACAGTATTGATAGCAGTGAAACTATTCACTGTTCAAAGACGGCTTTGCAAAGTGAATGCCAGATGTAGATTGATAGAACGAACATATTCATTATGTGTGATCAGTGGACAATAAAACTGCCCTTTAAATGTCTTTTGTCAATTCAGTTCAGTGTTGCATTATTTGCAGTATGAGCTGTAACAGACTGATATTTCTGTAATTATCTCCATGATTCTTCAAAATTAATTTTCAGTTGTATTAATGAGATTGTAATAAGTGATCAATTTTAACTTTTAAGGTGTTCTTCAGAATATAGCAGTCTATGTCTGACGGGCCATGACTGAGAGACCACTTTTTACCAATATGATGGCTTGGTGCATCTTATTTCATACAGAATACACAGACACAACATTGTGTCCTTATAAATTGGCCAAATGTGAAAAAGTCAATGTTAAGAAATAAATTTAAAATTTGTAAAATACCTCATCAGTGTGACTAAGATCTTCAGACTTAAAAAATTCAATTTAAAATATCTGTATAATGTTTATCTGGAGGAGGTTATGTGTTTTTGGTTGTGTTCCTTTGTCTTTTGTTGTGTCTGAATGTTTGTGGTAAATCGGAAAGTAATGACCAGATCTTACTGGAATGTTTCTGTGTGGGTAGGGCCTGACCAAAGGAGAAAGTGATTACATTTTGGGAAAGATGCAGATCATTTTCTGGACACAAAAAATTCTTGAATATTCAAAGGTCCTATATTCAATGACTGCTAGCACATAATTTAAAGATGAACTTGAACCAACAAAATAGTCCCTTTTTATGGCAGCTGACAGCTGATATTATGGCATCATTCTGCGGCATCCGCGTCCGTGTGAACAACTTCTCCAGGAGTACAAGGCCCAGAGACAGGCTATTACTTTTAAAAGATACCTTATTTATTGACTATGGCAAATTGTTCAAGGCATGCAGATCTGTCTGTTCGTCTGTTCCCCAGAGTCATTAGAAGCGAGGTACCCCAACTTCAACACTTAACACAATTTTCTCATTGACTATTGCAGGGATTTTTCTCTTATCTTACATATATGTACCAGGCCATAAGTAGATTCCCTTGTGTGAGTATCAGGCCTGGATCTTTCTTAATTAAGCATCCCGCAACATCCCGCAAGGGACGCTTGTTTGTATATAGGAGGAAACCAGGCTCCGCTGGCTCCGCGTTTCGTTTTCGTTATAACTCTGTTACCGTTGGCCGGATTCTTTTCAAATTTGGCATATGCATGCAGTAGCCCTGGGGAATTTTTTGGAATATGCTGCAGTGACATTTCGACCAATCAGAGAGGTCACATGACCAAAAATGTGTTTTTTCGATGGGTAAGCTTGTCCGGATAAAAACTTGAAAGGGATTTTATGTATTTACCTGAAACTTGGCAAATACATTCATTCTATTAAAATCTGAATTTCATTAGATTTTGGCATTGATTGGTTAAGAAATGGCCGAGTAATTAATGATTAATCATTATGAATTTTCCAAATAAGGAAAACACAAAATGCCTGTATCTTGAAAACTGTGCGCGATAGAGTGATTTCGACGAAATTTTTGATCCACATGGTATCTGCAGATGAACTAACATATTTTTCAAATAAAAATTTATCTCGCCAAAAATGGCGGCCATTTTGAATTTTCCAATTTTTCGCAAAAATTGCAAAGCACAAAAATGCTTATATCTCAAAAACCGTGCTAGATAGAGCCATTTTGACAAAATGTTTGATCTGCAGGGTATCTCTGCAGAGTAGCCATCCCAATTTTCAAAAAATTTTTGTCTGGCCAAAAATGGCGGCCATTTTGATTTTTTTTTTGCAAAAATTGCAAAACATAAAAATGCTTATATCTCGAAAACCCTGCAAGATAGGATGATTTTGACGAAATTTTTGACCCACAGGGTGTCTCGGCGGAGAAGCCATCCCAATATTCAAAAAAATTTTGTCTCACCAAATATGGCAGCCATTTTGAATTTTCGAATTTTTCGCAAAACACAAAATGCTTATATCTTGAAAACCGTGCAAGATAGAGTGATTTTGATGAAATTTATGACCCACAGAGTATCTCTGCAGATTAACTAACACATTTTTCCAAAACTTGTTATCTCGCCAAAAATGGCGCCCATTTTGAATTTTTTTATTTTTCGCAAAAATTGCAAAGCACAAAAATGCTTATATCTCACAAATGGTGCTAGATAGAGCAATTCTGACGAAATTTTTGACCCCAAGGGTATCTTTGCAGGGTAGACATTGCCATTTTCAAAAAAATTTTGTCTCACCAAATATAGGAGCCATTTTGAATTTTCAATTTTTTTTACAAAAATGCTTATATCTCGCAAACCGTGCGATTTCGACGAAATTTTTGAACCGCATGGTACCTCTGCAGAGTAGCCATCCCAATATTCAAAAAAATTTTGTCTCACCAAATATGGCAGCTGTTAGAGTGATGGAAGTCTAGAATGAAAGGGGAAGCAGTAAGATCCCGAGCCAGGTGGTTGTATTCTGGTGAAAAGCCTTCAAAGTATTTCTGCAGTTTAGAACATAAAAATTTTATCAAGAAAACAATAAAAAAAAATAGTTAGAGATAATGGAGATATAATAGATGATCAAGTGAAAATTCTGGATCACATTAAGCAATATTATGCTAATTTATTCAAATCAAGGGATGAAGTTATTCCAGATATAAAGCTTCATGAAATGTTTAGGGGCAATGACTGTAAACTAACAGAGTCTGAGGTGCTAGGCACTTTCACTTAAAGGTTTATTGACAATAGAAGAAATAGTAAGTGCTTTGAAGAAAATGAAACACAATAAAACCCTGGTATTGACGGCTTTCCAGCAGAATTTTTCAAAATATTTTGGGGAAAGCTGAAGGTATTTGTATTATAAGTTGCTTATAAGCTATAAGTGGCTGCTATCAGCAGGGAACTCTCAATATCTATGAGGCACAAAGTCATCACTTGTATCCCAAAAGAAAATAAACCTCGAGAATATTTGAAAAATTGGCGTTCTATTTTGCTTTTGACTGTTCCCTATAAGATTATATCACTAGCCGTAGCAGAAAGAGTGAAAAAAGTATTCAGTAAATTGATTGCCAGATCTCAGACGGGTTTTATAAGAGACCGCTTCATTGGGGAACCTACAAAGCTAATCTATAATATCATGGCATATACAGATGTTGAAAACATAGATGGGTTATTGATGCTCATAGATTTTGAAAAAGCTTTTGATTCTGTATCATGGAAATTTATGTACAATACTTTAAATAGTTTTAAATTTTGGTGTAAATTTTATCCATTGGATTCAATGGCTAAATAGAAACTTTTTGGCATCAATACTGCAAGTGGGAGTGAAATGAGTGGGAGTGGATCAGATCCAATTGCACCGTATCTATTTATAATTTGTGCTCTAATCTTGTATTACCTTATTAATAAAAATCCAGATATAAAAGACATAACTATTGGAAATAAAGAATTTCGCTTTACACAATTTGCTGATGACATGACACTGATTTTAGATGGTTCACAGAGCTCTCTTCAAGCAGCACTTAACACAATTGAAGTTTTTGGTAGTTTCTCAGGATTAAAGAAAAGTAAAACCAAACTTGTGTGGATTGGAAGGAAAAACATTCCAAGTATAAATTAAACATAAATTCAAATTTAGAGTGGGGTGTTTCAGAATTTAAGCTACTTGGAATATGGTTTTCAGTAGATCTAGTGAAAATTCCAAGCATAAATTACAGTGTGACACTGGATGATGCTAAAAAACTGATTTTGAATTGGGAAAAGAGAAATCGGACACCATTTGGAAAAATAACAAAACTTAAAACCTTTATCTTGTCAATGTTTAACCATCTTTTTGGTTCCATCCCATCCCCTTCAAAAGATTTTTTATCAAATTAATACTGTTTTATATAACTTTATTTGGGATAATAAACCTGACAAAATAAAAAAAGTACATCTGTGCCAGGACTATAAAATAGGAGGCCTCAAAATGACTAATCTAGAATGTTTTATTCAATCTCTCAAATTAACTTGGATCAATAGTCTCTTGAAATGTGGGACATCTCCATGGGTTATTCTATTTGAAGAAACAGTTTCTTGTGTGAAAAAAATATCATGCTTTGGGATTCAATGGTTTGAGGACCTGGTCAGTAAATCAAAAAATCAATTCTGGAAAGATGTGTTTTTTAGCATGGATAAAAATATCCAGGCCCTTTAAAAGTAATATTGAATTAACATCCAGTGTTCTGTGGTACAATCCTGATATATCTGCTACACCACTATTCTATCCAAGTTGGTTCAGAAATGGTATAACCTTTGTCGGAGATGTTTTAAATAATGATTACAGGGTTCCCACATCCTTGAAAATCCTTAAAAATTCTTGAAAAAAAAATTGCTTCATTTTCAAGGCCTTCAAAGTCCTTGAATTTGACCAAAATTAAATAAAAACATTGAAAAGTCCTTGAATTTGTTATTGCCCAACTTCTGCATCTGCATAAATCTAGTTTTACGGCTAAGGCAGACTTAGCAAAGCAAGTATGATCTAGTCTGAACAAAATTTATGTTAAAATATTATTAGATATGTTAACTAGCATTGTTGTAATGAGTTTATAATTGTTAAAATCATGTGATAATAAAGACTTTTGTGGGAGGAACGGACCACTAGAAGGTGAGTAAAGGAGGCAGTGCCTTAAAATATATCATTCAGAATTGTTGACCTTAAAAATCCTTGAAAAGACCTTGAAACCAGTTATCAAAAATCTGTGGAAACCCTGTAATGAAGGTCAGATAATGAGTGAAGCTGACATTGAGAATCTGTATGGATTTAAATTTACAAATTTCCTTGAGTACCACAGACTAAAAATTTTGCTAAGTTTTTAAACAAACTGAAAATCACAGCTGGAAAATTTGAGCGGCCTTGCATCGCTTATCATATTTCAATAATAATCTACTCTAAAAATGTAACAAAACCTTTCACAGTATTTTAAATGATACAACCATTGATGCTAAGTTTAAATATAAATGAAATGAAGAATTAGGAATGAATATACTGGAAAAAATTGGGAACTTACATTTCAAATATGTTTCAAAACTGTACAAGATAATGATATAATATGGCTCCAGTACAGGCTTTTTGTGTCGCCAGCATTTATGCTGTGTGGCATATAGGGATTGCTTCGTCATCCAATTTTGTGGCGTCAGCGTCGTCTGTTGTCATCACACTTTGTATGGCTTGTCAGATTTAATTCAAATTTGGCATGTGGATGTAACTGATCCTGAGGGTTTGCTGTATAGTTTGGTGACCTTAAACTCCCACTAGTAAGATACTTATACTCAATTTAAGGTTTTTCGTTTCTAGTCAGTATCTCAAAAGTGGCTTGATGGATTCAATTCAGATTTGGCATGTGGTTGTAACTGGTATTCAGTGTGTGTCCTATTTTAAGGTGACCATAAACTCAACTGTACTAACTGGTATATTCAAGTTAGTAAAATAAAAAAAAGTTTAGCAGTCCAGAGCTTCCCCAGCAGGCAATAGGATATCAAAAAGAAATCAAAAAGACACTGGGCAAGACATCAGAAACTCATGCTTATTTGAAATTCGAAATGACATCATATGTTAAATGTCAAATAGATCTTTAGTAGCCTAGTCAATTTGACATCTCCAAAAGCCATAAAAATGACATCTAGTAGCCGATTATAAATTTGATATCAGCATAAGACATCAATATGATCACCCAATTTGGACTGACTTCATGTCTATATGACATCAGAAGCTGACATCAAATTGATGTACTGATTTAAAAATCTGATAGACATCATTCTGCAAGTGCTTAAAACCAATTTTTAGTAATACAGTTTATTCACAGTTAATAACACACTACATTGCTTAAACTCCCAATATACAACTGCCAAATGTGAACACTTACCTGATACAGCTATAAGTCAATTCCATGTACTAAACAGATCATTCCATGGGAAAACATAATGAATGGCATCTAGGAACAAGTTTAGAAATTTATACCACTTGTAAAGATACAAATTATGGGTACAAAAGTTTGAATATTAGAAGCCATTTTTCTAAAATTTTTCTTTATTTATTCAATCTTTGGTTTGGTTGCAAACACTAAAGTATACATTTGTTTACAAACATATCAACATATCTCTTGAAGATTTTAGTTACAGTTTTAAACATAATTGTTTTGTCTGTACCAAAAATTAATTATTTCAGTCAAAGCAACATCACACAGACTAGAGGCCAAGTTAGTTAGTGGGTTCAGCATCTAACCACAGGTTGTCACCTCTGCCTGGGTTTGCCCCTACTCATGTGAAAAAGCTGAAGGCCTGTCCTAATATGACCCTGGCTGTTGTACAGGATGTAAAACTCAACTTTGACTTAACACAGACTAGATAAATTATTCCGACTTAAATATCATTTTGAACATCATATTTTCATCATTTGACAGGACTACACAAAGTCATGTTGGGATAGTGTCAATTTTATGTCACTGAATAGGATAATACGATCACGTTAGGTCTGGTAATCATTTTGACATCTAGTTGATATTGTAGGTATGTTATTGATATAAAGTCATGTCATGTCACATAAACTGGATGTCAGATTTGTGTTAGATGACGTGACCACCTTAAATCATGTCTGAGTGATAGTTCCTTGATGTCATATACTAACATGACCAAAACATGATGTCAAGAATTGGACCTGTGCCTGCTGGGTCTGAGTCCTTCACAGATTGTAAACCTTTACCAAAAGGTTGTTTGTTGTATGTTGTTTTATATATTTTCTATTATCTTGTTAGCCATATATTTAATTACTTTTTTTTTGCCTAAAAGCTCTTACTGTGTCACTTATTGTTGATACTAGAAGCTTAAAATGTCAAATCATGAGCTCCAAATCTTCAGTAATGTTAAGTATGACCTTTGACATCTCCAACTTCAAATGACAACTCCCTACCTAAAGCTTCATGATTCTCTTTATCATTGGCACAAGAGCCTTTAAATGTCAGAACAACTGATGGTAAGTCATGGGCTATGAATCTTTTTTTGATGTCTGATTTAAATTGTGGTCAGATGTCGTGAAGATATCTTTATGGGACTTTGAAAAACTAAAACGATTATTTCTGTTCTCAGCTTATTATAAGTCGTACACCTCTATAATTTAAAAGTCCACAATTATAGCAAAGAGAGACATCGACTACATGGACAATACCCCTCTTTAATTGGTGAACTTTCTGAGCATGTGCTTTCATGTTTGTTTGAGAAATAACTGGTTCCTTTTTCAGATCTTCTCTCCAGAAACAACTGATGTTTATGATCGAAAAAATATGCCCAAAACCATTTATTGCATTCATGCTCTCAGGTGAGTTATTACACTGCAGTTATTACACAATGCCATAAGTTAATAATTGTAATACCACAAGTTTATTTGCTGTGAGTTGTTTTGTTTCAAGAAACTGTTTCTGCAAAATAAAAATAGTTGCAGTAATCTAATTTAATAAGGTAGAGACAATTGCTAGAGAGTACCTCATTGGACTTTTCATTTCAGTTTTTTTCAATGAAGATAGTAAAGGTATAAAGTATATAATGTAAAAAATATCCTGCACAACTATTTGGCAAAAATGAATATTTTATTGTTAGGCGGGTTGCGTGTAACCAACCCGCCTATTAGATTGATGTGTCCGTCTACATTTTTTGTTTCCGGACTCTAACTCTAAAACGGTTTGTTCCATCGAATTCAAACTTGACAGGGAGATAGATCACCATCATAGCTAGGTTCCTTTCGAAATTGGTGTAATTCCGTCCGTTCGTTTTTTGTACGTTTGTCCGTCCACATTTTTTTCCGGACTCTAACTCAAAAACGCTTTGTCCAATCGAATTCAAACTTGACAGGGACATACATCACCATCAAAGCTAGGTTCCTTTCGAAATTGGTGTAATTCTGTCCATTCATTTGTCTGTTTTTTATCGAAAATGCTTTGTCCAATCTAATTCAAACTTGACAGGAGATAGATCATTATAGCTAGGTTGCTTACGAAATTGGTGTACTTCCGTCTGTTCGTTTGTACATTTTTTGTGCGTTTGTCTGTCCGTCAATATTTCCTGCGCAACCCGCCTTTTGGGGCATCTCTGACCCTCTTGTCTAATAACTTATGTAATTGTTGTTTTTCAGTTTATTTCTTTTCAAGCAAGGGAAAGCACCACAGATACAAGATTTATATGGGAAAATCAAGTTTACAGGTGCTGTCACATTTTATTATTATATTGTGTTGGGGCAGATTGTAAAATACAGGTTGTGCATTTTTGGCTTACAATTGCGAAAAGATTGAAAATAAAAAAGATGGGCAGTTGCATTTTTAATACAGCCCAAAATGGCTGGGGTTATAGTTGTCCCCTGCACCATCCGGGTGATTGCGTCAATGGCAGGAATAAAGCTTGTGGGTGGTTCACAGCCTAAACCCAGGCATGGATTTTCACCCCATTTTTAAGATATGTTTACCACAAGAGGATCTAGAGCTGATTAGGTTTTGGGGGGGTATCCTGCAGAAACTGTTTTCATGGCAACACTTCAGATTTTTGGGTCTTAAAGTTTGTTGGTGTTCCACAGCCAAAACTAGAGATTGGATTTTTACCAGATTTTCAAGATATGTTTATGCCAAGAGGATGTAAAGCTGATTGGGTTTTAGGAGGTATCTGGGAAGAGCTGTTGCCAATGCTTTAAAACTTTTCAGGCTTAAACTTCATAATTAAACAGGGGGCACTATAAAATCAATGTTCCTACAGTTGCATTTTTATCCCCCGCCAGCCACAGGCCAGGGTTGGCAGATTATGAAGTGCATTCTGTTAATATGTATATGCGTGTGCGTACATGTGTGTGTTTGTCACAATTTTACATAAACCTTTATATCTCATTCATGAAGATATCTTCACCAAATTTGCAGAGAATGTTTATGGCTGTGCAAACATTTCTATAAAAATTTTTGGTTTCATTTTAAAAATACAAAATGATTGTTCAAAAATCAGTAATATGTTAACCTAAAATATTGTAGCTAGCTTCATCAGATTTGATTAAAATGTATATGGCAAGGAAAGCTTGCCTGAGAGTATTTTTGGCCTTGTTTGAACACAAAATCACCGATATGTCACATCTTTGATGTCAAATATCATCATAAAGTCCTAATGTCTCCCTTATTATTGTTCTCGGGGTCGGAATGAGAAAAGAACTTGTAGGAAATCATGGCATGTGAATCTTTTGACCTTTGACCACTGCTTCAAGGTCAAGTGGGGTTATACAGAAAAGACCTTATATCTTTCTTATTATTACTCCTATTGCTTGAAAATGTGAAACTAACTATAGGAAGTCATCGCCTGCTAATCTTTAGAAAGTACCGAATTTGGTTTTTCACCCCTGCTTCAAGGTCAATTTGGAATGCTCTCATATGTCCCTTATTATGTCCACCCCACTGGGGGGGAAATAATATTATCATTATTTTGGCTTTTTTCGCCGTCTGTCGTCCGCCGTCCGGACGCTTGGTTTTTGCTCATTTGAAGGAAAAGTATTTATCCTATCTTTACCAAATTTGGTATGGGTGTTTATTGGGTAAATAGCTTGCATGGGATTGCTTTTGGTGAAGATAGCTCTATAGCTGAGTAATAGCTACTTAACTACTTTTATGAACTTCTTTGGTTTCCGGGCATTTTAAGGAAAAATATTTGACATATCTTTACCAAATTTGGTATGAGCAAAAGTTAGGTCGATAGCTTGCTTGGGATTGCTTGTAGTGATAATAGCTATATAACTGACTGAGTAATAGTTACTTGGCTAAATGGAAAAACACAAATTTGCTTCTATCTCCTTAACCGTGCGAGATAGAGCGATTTCGTCGAAATTTTCGACCCACAGGGTATCTAAACAATGTACTCTTGGCAATTTTCAAAAAATTTTCCTCTTGGCGGCCATTTTGAATTTTCGAATTTTTGCCAAAAATGGAAAAACAGAAATTTGCTTCTATCTCCTTAACCGTGCAAGATAGAGCGATTTTGTCGAAATTTTCGACCCAACCAATGCAAAAAGGCATGAAGCTGAAATAATTTACATGTATACTAATAAATATTTAAGCATCATTGATATATTTTACAAATGAAACAGGGTCTTGTAAGACTACTGTACAATTTTTGCAAAAGGTTCATGGGGTGGACATTACACATGATAATGTGTGTTCTTCTATGCTATCCTGTTTCTATTCATATGTCGCAGCTACTATCAACAGGGCATCCTATTTCTAGTTTTAGATTAACATCGTCCTGGATTTTGTCAATTGAAAAACTCCGGGAGATTATTTATTGTAAAACCCCAAGCGAACACGCCTTCAGTGATATGTGTGTTTGGTTGGTAATGCATTGTTGATGTCTTTTCTTTTATACACGTTGTTAATCTGTGAACCAACTCTGGGAGATTATAAATTGCGAAACCCAATCGAAACACTTTCATTGATTAGCGCATTATGAAAGAAGTTGTGTAGCGGGGTTGTGTAATTGAACTAATCCCTCCCTATTGTAACAATGGTGATAAAGATCAAAGAAGTTAGGCGTTTCTGTGAATGGTATGTTTTATAAAGCACTAGAATAAATAGTTTCCGAGACTTTGTAAAATCCTGTATTATTGCTCACGCTAGATGGTGCATTAATATATGTAGGGAGACACAATTACGGTTCAGTTAATCCAGAGATTTGGATAATAGAAGGCAGGATAATCGAGTTTTACATGTAGTACATAAAGTTCAAAGTTCGGGTTTTACGTCCCGTTCAACAGCCAGGGTCATATTGGGACAGGTCATCAGAATTGCCACTTGTGGGACTCGAACCCACAGAGGTGACAGCCTATGATTAGATGCCAAACTTGCTAACCACTAGGCCACTGAGGACCTCTATGTAGTACATAAAAACTGTGACTTGCTTCCTTTGGGAAGTTTATTATCTCCCGCCAGGCTTTAGCCCGGGAGGGAGATTATGAAATGATGCCTGTGTGTGCGTGCGTGCGTGCGTGCATGCGTGAGTGCGTGCGTGGGTGGGTCACGCAGTTTTCTCTGAAACTACTACAGTTACACATTTTTGGTAAATTACTTGTCCTAATGAATTTTTACGCTCTTCAAAATTTTTTGGTTTGGTGAACTTTGGCCTACTTTTGAGTGAGTAATATCACTTTTACCTAATATAATTATATGGCTTATAACTCAAACTATTGCATTTAGAGTATTTTGTTGCAATATGTTGTTCGGCTACTTTCTCCACAGCTACAACATGGTCAGTAGTTTGGAAGTGTATCTCCATAGCTAAGTGAGTAATAGCTACTTAGTCAATTTTTAATGATAACCATAATGAGTAAATGGCTTATATCTTCAAAAGTATTGCAGCTACTCAATTTCTCTCAAATATGTTGTTCATCTACTTTTTTGTGAACTGTAACATATTGAAGTTTCACAACTGTTTCTCAGTGTACAAGTGAGTAATGGCTACTTTATTGCTACTTTTAGTGAAAATGTGAAAAATCACAAATATCTCACAAACTATAACAGCAAAATGAGTAAATGCTAATTATCTGTAAAAGTATTGCGGATACCCAATTTTTATAAAATAACTCATTCATCTACTTTTGGGAGAGCTTTCACATGGTGAAGTTTCAGACCCGTAGATAATTACTTGCCTACTTAAAATGAGTAAATGCGAATTATCTCTTAAAAGTATTGCAGATTGCCAATTTTTCTCAAATAACTCATTCACCTACTTTTGGAAGAGCTTTCACATGGTGAAGTTTCAGACCCATAGCTAATTACTCACCTACTCAAAATGAGTAAATACGAATTATCTCTAAAAGTATTGCAGATAGCCAATTTTTCTCAAATAACTCATTCACTTACTTTTCGGAGAGCTTTCACTTGGTGAAGTTTCAGACCCGTAGCTAATTATTCACCTACTCAAAATGAGTAAATGCTAATTATCTCTAAAACTATTGCGGATACCCAATTGTGATCTAATAACTCATTCATCTACTTTTGGGAGAGCTTTCACATGGTGAAGTTCCAGACCCGTAGATAATTACTCACCTACTCAAAATGAGTAAATGCAAATTATCTCTTAAAAGTATTGCAGATAGCCAATTTGTCTCAAATAACTCATTCAACTACTTTTTGGAGAGCTTTCACATGGTGAAGTTTCAGAGCCATAGCTAATTACTCACCTACTCAAAATGAGTAAATACGAATTATCTCTACAAGTATTGCAGATAGCCAATTTTTCTCAAATAACTCATTCACCTACTTTTGGGAGACCTTTCACTTGGTGAAGTTTCAGACCCGTAGCTAATTATTCACCTACTCAAAATGACTAAATGCTAATTATCTCTAAAACTATTGCGGAGACCCAAATTTTATCAAATAACTCATTCATCTATTTTTGAGAGAGCTTTTGCATGGTGAAGTTTCAGACCCGTAGATAATTACTCACCTACTCAAAATGAGTAAATGCGAATTATCTCTTAAAATTATTGCAGATAGCCAATTTTTCTCAAATAACTCATATACTTTTGGAAGAACTTTCACATGGTGAAGTTTCAGACCCATAGCTAATTGTATCCCGACGCGAAGCGGGGATACTATGGATTCATCATCGTTGTCGTCCGCGCCCTCGTCCGCGTCTTGTTAGCGACCTACAGTCCACATTTCTTTCCGGATTTCTTTCATATTTGGCAGGTGGCTTGATATGGTAGAGGACTCGCCACCCTATCTTTTTGGTAGGCTTTATGTCTAAATTAGGCCTGTGGTAGACAAAAATGTCTAAAATGTGGAATATTGCTTGTTAGCGACCTACAGTCCACATTTCTTTGCAGATTTCTTTCATATTTGGCAGGTGGCTTGGTATGCTAGAGGACTCGCCACCCTATCTTTTTGGTAGGCTTTATGTCTAAATTAGGCCTGTGGTAGACAAAAATGTCTAAAATGCATTAAAAGTCATGAAATCATGCACTAAATCACTTATAACTTGAAAAGTGTTGCATTTAGAGCATTTTGTTAAAATATGTTATTCAGCTACTTTTTTCATAGCTACAACATGGTGAGTAACTTGGGTGTCTGTCTCAATAGCTAAGTGAGTAATAGCTACTTTTGGGCTTTTCAGTAACTTCCATCATGAGTAAAATCACTTGTAACTTGAAAACTGTTGCATTTACACAATTTTGTATAAATATGTTATTCAGCTACTTTTGGGTCAGCTATATCATAGTAAAATTTCAGACCTGTAGCTCATGGCATAGCTGAGTAATAGCTACTTTTAGGTTATCACTGTTAAGTAAATTACTTATAACTTCAAAAGTATTACATTTAGAGTATTTTGTTTCAATATGTTATTCACCTATTTCGGAGTCAGCTATAACATAGTGAAGTTCCAGACCTGTGGCTCATTGCATAGCTGAGTAATAGCTACTTTGAAGTACACACTGTTGAGTAAATTAGTTGTAATTGGAAAACTATTGCATTTACAGAAATTTGTGTAAATATGTTATTCAGTTACTTTTGGGTCAGCTATAACATAGTGAAATTACAGACCTGTAGCTCATGGCACAACTGAGCAATAGCTATTTTCAGGTACTGACTGTTGAGTAAATGACTTGTAACTTGAAAAATATTGCATTTGGAGTATTTTGTTAAAATATATTGTTCACCTACTTTTGGGTCAGCTATAACATCGTGAAATTACAGACATGTAGCTCATTGCATAGCTGAGTAATAGCTACTTTGAGGTTATCACTGTTGAGTAAATCAGTTATAACGTGAAAACTATTACATTTACAGTATTTTGTTTAAATATGTTATTCACATAATTTTTGGTCAGCTATAACAGAGTGAAATTGCAGACCTCTATGTCATGGCATAGCTTACCAATATCTACTTTCAGGTTCTCACTGTTGAGTAAATCATTGTATCCACTGGATAGCCGCAGTGTGTAGAGAGATTTCACCATTACCGCTCTAACAAAAAAAAATATTATAGCTAGCCTTCTCAAGTTTGCAAGGTATATTAGAGGGTGCACCACAGTATTCTATTGGTAGGCTTTATGTCTAAATTAGGCCTGTGGCTAAATTACTTGCCTACTAAAAATGAGTAATTCTGCATTTTCTCTAAAAGTATTGCAGATAGCAAATTTTTCTTAAATAACTCATTCACCTACTTTTGGGAGAGCTTTCACATGCTGAAGTTCCAGACCTGTAGGTAATTACTCACCTACTCAAAATGAGTAAATGTGAATTATCTCTAAAAGTATTGCAGATAGCCAATTTTTCTCAAATAACTCATTCACCTACTTTTCGGAGAGCTTTCACTTGGTGAAGTTTCAGACCCGTAGGTAATTACTCACCTACTCAAAATGAGTAAATGCAAATTATCTCTAAAAGTATTGCAGATAGCCAATTTTTGTCAAATAACTCCTTCACCTACTTTTGGGAGAGCTTTCACTTGGTGAAGTTTCAGACCCGTAGGTAATTACTCACCTACTGAAAATGAGTAAATGCAAATTATCTCTAAAAGTATTCCCGATAGCCAATTTTTGTCAAATAACTCCTTCACCTACTTTTGGGAGACCTTTCACATGGTGAAGTTTCAGACCTGTAGCTAATTATTCACCTACTCAAAATGAGTAAATGCTAATTATCTCTAAAAGTATTGCAGATATCCAATTCTTATCAAGTAACTCATTCATCTACTTTTGGGAGAGCTTTCACATGGTGAAGTTCCAGACCCGTAGGTAATTACTCACCTACTGAAAATGAGTAAATTTGAATTATCTCTAAAATTATTGTAGATAGCCAATTTTTCTCAAATAACTCATTCACCTACTTTTGGGAGAGCTTTCACTTGGTGAAGTTTCAGACCCGTAGCTAATTATTCACCTACTCAAAATGAGTAAATGTGAGTTATCTCTAGAAGTATTGCAGATAGCCAGTATTTCTCAAATAACTCATTAATATGAAAACAACTTATAGGAAGTCATGGGCTGCAAATCTTTTCATGTGGTCAGATTTGACCTTGGGCCCCTCCTGCTTATTATTGGTCCTAGAGGTTTGCAATGTGAAAACGACATATAGGAAATCATGGGCTGCGAATCTTTTGATGTGGTCAGACTTCACCTTGGGCCCCTGCTATAGGGTCAAATAAGGGTAGCCAAACTTAAAAGTGCTTTCAGCTTGCTTATTAACGAAAAATGCTGTTTATCTTCTAAACTATGTTAGTTGGCCTTTGTCGGTGGATACATCCAGCATCTGGCCACAGATGCGTCCTTAGTCTAGTTACTCACCTACTCAAAATGAGTAAATGCGAATTATCTCTAAAAGCAAATGAGAAAGTGTGAATATCTTTTGGCGGCCATCTTTGATTTTAGCGGAAAATGAAAAAGTGTGAATATCTTTAAAACCGTATAAGATAGAGTGATTTGGAACAAACTTTTGCACCCACAGGGTAGTACAACAGTATTCCGTGCCTAGGGGAAAAATTTCATTTTTGGCAGCCATCTTAGATTTTAGCGGAAAATGAAAAATTGTGAATATCTCGGAAAAGGTATTTCTTCCTCTTTAATGCTCGGCGGGAGATACACACCGCGGCAGTGGTCTTGTTATAATTGTGAATCTCACAAAATGAGTGCTACAAAAATACCAAGTGAATGCCTTTGACATGAGAAATGGCCTGTCTGGGGATATATTGGAATCGAGTCGGTACAATCTAGTAATGATTTTGAACTGAGTTACATGTACAGTAGTTAAATAGAATGTGTTTTATAAGATTTTTTGTGATCAATTAAAAAAGTATTACCCGGTATACTTACTTGAGATACACATGTATCATTTTGCTTTTCCATTGTTCTAAGATAAGTACAAAATAAAGGGAAATGTGGTGCATCATGATGGCTGTAGGGGTGTTGGGAGGCTATCTTGTTACAAAAAAATTCCTATTTTCACTATATTTTTTCAGTCATGTTCCTATTTTATTTCTATTTTTTGACTCTCAAAATTCCTATTTTCTGAGACCCACTTTTAACTTGATGCCCTGTAAGTATGAGGCGACAACTAGCGAATGTACACTCCGTGACCGGTCCTGCTGGTAGTATATACAGGACGTCTTTTTCTGGCATTTGGCAGGACCGGTCGCGCCAACTGGTAAAGCAATTGTCCATTGGATAGGGTATTAACTTATAAAAATTGAATTTACTTATTAAATTTGCAAATTTGCAGGTAACACGGTTTCCCAGATATTGGTGAAAAAGTGTAAGTACTTGACACTAATTATCCATGGTACGGAGGTGCCGTTGTATACAAATAAAATATACATAACTTACACTGTCTGTTTTGAAAGCCTCCACATCTTTGTACAGTCTTACTGCTAAGTACCACAATATATCAGGTTTGTATTGTGGAATATATTTTGAAACACTTGGCAAATATATATTTTTTAATAATTAGATGAACATGTATGTTTCTCTCATTTTTAGATGATGAAATCAGTACAATGCGGAAAGAATTGGAAAAATATGGAATTCAGATGCCAGCTTTCAGTAAAATTGGTGGTATACTAGCAAACGAGGTAATTTGGTATTATTCCCTTGACAAACCCAATTGATACATTGGTGTATAATTTTGCAATGAAATCTGTTTCACAGTTAACATATAAAAATGAAACGCATTTCTTTCATAAAGAACCACTTAATATAATAATACTTTGTGAGGGGTAGGAAAATTCACGTGGTAACATTTGACTCATGTACCTTGTAATTGATTGGCTTCTCAATAACAGTAGCTGTATGACAATTTTAATTTTACCTTTAATTGTACCTTGTTTTTTTTCTTTTATTTTGCACTAATTATCTCCCGCCGGCCGGGCGGGAGATTATAAAACGCATTCCGTGCGTGTGTTCCTGTGTTATTGAGTGTGTGTCACACTTTTATAAGGGCTGTACATCACACTGGTTGTTTCTCCTTGGCCTTTTCAGTGTTTTTTATAACCTTATTGCTTATGTCCTTTCATTTGATGCTGTTATTTCACACCTAGGACCATAGCTAAGTGAGTAATAGCAATGTTGGCTACTTTGAGTAAAGTGCTCATAACTCCAAAACGACTGCATTTAGAGTGTTTCTGTAAAATACGTTGTTCATCTACTTTCTCCATGCCTACAAGATGGTACCATTTTTAGGGTTCTATCTTCATAGCTCAGTGAGTAATAGCTATTTTCTGTTATTAACAATGAGCAAAATGAGTAAATTGATTTTGTCTTTGTAACTGTTACTTACAATGTTGGCCTGAAATATGTTGTTCAACAACTCCTTCATGTACTATATCATGGTGAGGTGTCCAAGGTGTAGCACCATAGCTAACTGAGTAATAGCTATACTAAGTTTAACATTTGACCATTGAGCAAGTCACTTATAACTCAAAAGCTATTGAATATAGAGGATTTTTGTCGAATATGTTGTTCACCTATCATTTGGATATACTGTATTGTGAATTTTCACAGCTGTAACTCCATAGCTAACTGAGTAATAGCTACTTTGATGATAACCATAATGAGTAAATGGCTTATATCTTCAAAAGTATTGCAGCTACACAACTTTTTCCAATATGTTGTTCAGCTACTATCTCCACAGCTACAACATGGTCACTAGTTTGGAAGTGTATCTCCATAGCTAAGTGAGTAATAGCTACTTTGTCAATTTTTAATGATAACCATAATGAGTAAAAGGCTTATATCTTCAAAAGTATTGCAGCTACACAATTTCTCTCAAATAAGTTGTTCATCTACTTTTTTGTGAACTGTAACATATTGAAGTTTCACAACTGTTGCTCAATGTACAAGTGAGGAATGGCTACTTTATTGCTACTTTTGGTGAAAATGTGAAAAATGACAAATATCTCGCAAACCGTAATAGCTACTTTGTCAATTTTTTATGATAACCATAATGAGTAAATGCCTTATATCTTCAAAAGTATTGCAGCTACACAATTTCTGTCAAATAAGTTGTTCATCTACTTTTTAAGTCATTCATCTACTTTTGGGAGAGCTTTCACATGGTGAAGTTTCAGACTCGTAGCTAATTACTCACCTACTGAAAATGAGTAAATGCGAATTATCTCGTATTGCAGATAGCCAATTTTTCTCAAATAACTCATTCACCTACTTTTGGGAGAGCTTTCACTTGGTGAAGTTTCAGACCCATAGCTAATTACTCACCTACTCAAAATGAGTAAATGCAAAGTATCGCTAAAACTATTGCAGATAGCCAATTTTTCTCAAATAACTCATTCACCTACTTTTGGGAGAGCTTTCACTTGATGAAGTTTCAGACCCATAGGTAATTACTCACCTACTCAAAATGAGTAAATGCGAATTATCTGTAAAAGTATTGCAGATAGCCAATTTTTCTCAAATAACTCGTTCACCTACTTTTGGAAGAGCTTTCACATGGTGAAGTTTCAGACCCATAGCTAATTACTCACCTACTCAAAATGAGTAAATGCGAATTATCTCTAAAAGTATTGCAGATGGCCAATTTTTCTCAAATAACTCCTTCACCTACTTTTGGGAGACCTTTCACTTGGTGAAGTTTCAGAGCCATAGCTAATTACTCACCTACTCAAAATGAGTAAATGCGAATTATCGCTGAAAGTATTGCAGATAGCCAATTTTTCTCAAATAACTCATTCACCTACTTTTGGGAGAACTTTCACTGGGTGAAGTTTCACACCCATAGGTAATTACTCACCTACTCAAAATGAGTAAATGCGAATTATCGCTGAAAGTATTGCAGATAGCCAATTTTTCTCAAGTAACTCATTCACCTACTTTTGGGAGAGCTTTCACTTGGTGAAGTTTCAGACCCATAGCTAATTACTCACCTACTCAAAATGAGTAAATGCGAATTATCTCTAAAAGTATTGCAGATAGCCAATTTTTCTCAAATAACTCATTCATCTACTTTTGGAAGAGCTTTCACATGGTGAAGTTTCAGACCCGTAGATAATTACTCACCTACTCAAAATGAGTAAATGCGAATTATCTCTTAAAAGTATTGTACTTAGCCAATTTTTCTCAAATAACTCATTCACCTACTTTTGGGAGAGCTTTCACATGGTGAAGTTTCAGACCCATAGCTAATTACTCACGTACTGAAAATGAGTAAATGCGAATTATCTCTTAAAAGTATTGCAGATAGCCAATTTTTCTCAAATAACTCATTCACCTACTTTTGGAAGAGCTTTCACATGGTGAGGTTTCACACCCATAGCTAATTACTCACCTACTCAAAATGAGTAAATGTGAATTATCTCTAAAAGTATTGCAGATAGCCAATTTTTCTCCAATAACTCATTCACCTACTTTTGGGAGACCTTTCACATGGTGAAGTTTCACACTCATAGCTAATTACTCACCTACTCAAAATGAGTAAATGCGAATTATCGCTAAAAGTATTGTAGATAGCCAATTTTTCTCAAATAACTCATTCACCTACTTTTGGGAGAGCTTTCACTTGGTGAAGTTTCACACCCATAGCTAATTACTCACCTACTCAAAATGAGTAAATGCGAATTATCTCTGAAAAGTATTGCAGATAGCCAATTTTTTCTCAAATAACTCATTCACCTACTTTTGCAAGGGCCTTCACATAGTGAAGTTTCAGACCCATAGCTAATTACTCGCCTACTGCAAATGAGTATATGCGAATTATCTCTAGAAGTATTGCAGATGGCCAATTTTTCTCAAATAACTCATTCACCTACTTTTGGGAGAGCTTCAAACCAACCTGTGGAAATGCAAAGGGTAAGGGTAAGACCTTGGGCCCCTTCTTTGAGGTGGAATGAAGATATCCAAACCTTTTTAGTGCATATCTTACATGTACATAACTGCGGAATATGTACATTCAGTGGCTCTAACTCTGGAATGTGACCATTCGATGGCCAAATCATTGAATGGGTATATGCTATGATTTGCCATTGGATGTGTACATTCAGTTGCCAGAACTAATGAATGTATACATTCCATGCTGTGAGTAATGGAATGTATAAATGACTTTGTGACAAAAGAAAGACAATGTACAAAAAAAAACAAAAAAAACCATTTTATTAGTACATTAAAACATTAAAAACATGTTGTTCACCTACTTTTTGATGTAGTGCGGCGGGAGATCATACCACGGCAGTGGTCTTGTTTGTTTTTGGGTCAAGTTTCCACACCACCAACACCACCGCCACTGAATAATGGTTTCCATTGAATATCTCCCTTATTAGTGGACACTTTGTAACCATTTTTGACACCTTTACCTCAGGAGTGGGAAAATTTTTTCACATGCTTGTGTATTTGACCTTTGTCCAGGTCACATGATCAAAAAGAAGCTTTTTCAGGTAAACACGTTCATCACCATTGCTCAGCAAAAACTACTTGCTGCAGTAGGGTGAGATTTTACATAAACATTAATGAGCTCAGTATCTTCAGCTCTTTAAAGTTTGAAAGATTGGACCAAAATTGAGCTATTTATGAGCTTTTTATACCAGGTTGCAGTGTCAAAACTAATGTGAAAGTTTAAATTCGTCAGAATCCCAATATTTTCTCATTTTGAATTTAGTGCCTTATATGTACTGGCAGGTAATAGCAAACCATTTGCAGAGAGTTTAAAATACCAGTCAAATGTACTCCATATTTTGACAAATCAGCAAACATTATGACATCACTCGGCAGTGTGGGTGTCTGCATCTGCGTGACCAACTTCTCCGAAACTACAAGGCCCAGAGACATGCTTTTAAAAAAAAGAAGATACCTTATCTATCGAGGATGAAAAAGTATTCAAGGCATGCAGATCTGTTCATTTGTTTGTTTCCCAGAGCCATTACAAGTGAGGTACCCACATCATAATTTTCTCATTCACTATTGCAGGGATTTCTCTCTGATCTTGCATATATGTACTAAGCCACAAGTAGATTGCCTTGTGTGATTATCAGGCCTGGATCTGTCTTAATTATTATTTTATAAATTTTCGAAATAATTTTTAATGCATTAAAATTCTTGAAATCATTCACTGAATCACTTGTACCTTAAAAAGTATTGCATGTAAAGGATTTTGTTAAAATATGTTATTCAGCTACTTTTTTTCACAGCTAAAACATGGTGAGTAAGTTGGGTATCTATCCCAATGGCTAAGTGAGTAATAGCTAGTTTCTGACTTTTCAGTACCTTTTATTTCCATAATGAGTAAAATCACTTGTTACTTGAAAACTATTGCATGTAGAGAATTTCGTTTAAATATGTTAGTGAGCTACTTTTGGGACATCTTTCTTAGACATTGCTCTGAAGATATTACTGAAGATATTAGCAGACTGAGAAGTGCATCTTTCACTCGTAACAAAGTTTCCTGGTGGACACCTTTTCAAATGTTCAGAGGAACTTCATCCAGTGGTCCCATGTCAATAGGGATTCTGGAAAGGAGCTTACTCTTACACATGAGGAGAAAAGTGACAACAGGCCTCAGAGTAGATCTTTTCATCCCTCTCATGACTATTTCTCCTCAAGTACAGCTAGAATCGGCTCCTCCTCAGTTAGCCACAGGATGAAGAGGATCTTACTCATCCATGCCCTTTAGACGCATGGGTGGCAGTAGGAAGTGACTACTTGTGTTCAGGAAGCACTTTGTCCAGTTTTTACCCCACAGCGCTTAAGGGCTGTTGGGGTATTGTTTTCACCCATGGTGTCCGGATGGGCGGTCAGTCGGGCGGGCGGCGGGAAATAGTTTGTCCAGGCTGTATCTCAGAAACCGTAAGGTGTAGGAAGTTCATACTTGGCAGGGACATTGGTTGGGGTGTGTAGGTGTGCAACGTCATGGTCTGACCTTGATTTGACCTTTGACCTTGCCGTAGTGAACTTGACCTATAAAACCTGGTCCGGGCTATATCTCGGCAACTGTAAGGTGTAGGAAGTTGATACTTGGTAGGGACATTGGTTAGGGGGTGTAGGTGTGCTACGTAATAGCGTGACCTTGATTTGACCTTTGACCTTGCTATAGTGAACTTGACCTATAAATTCTGGCCCGGGCTATATCTTGGAAACCGTAAGAGGTGTAGGAAGTTGATATTTGGTAGGGACATTGGTTAAGGGGTGTAGGTGTGCTACGTCATAGTGTGACCTTGATTTGACCTTTGACATTGCTGTAGTGACCTTTAAAATCTTGTTGCACGTTTGGGTCTGTCTGTTGATGCAGATTAAGCACTGTTAAAGTCATATTAGAATTCATTAAGAATTTCCTTTTGCAAGTTCCCATTGTAAAAGATGGAATTTCATCAAATGAGCCACAGGCTTTTCTCCCAACACCACACATATGCATTCATTGAATGTATTGTCACTTCTGTATGCATGGGCAATATTCAAAACATCCAAACCATAATTCGGCCATTTTTGGTTTACTGATAAATGCTGTCATTTTATTATTGAATTGTCTTGTTTTAATACTTCATCTTTACATACATTTGTTTTCCTTAGATATTATTTTCTCTGCTTAAGCATTATTTGGACCTTAATATAACTGACACTGCTCTGAAAGTATCTTGAACTTTGTACTGTTTCACTACTTCTATATCCCATGGTGTTGAAAAATATTTCCCCAGGCTGTGGGGTATGGGCATCTCTGATGCTATTTTTACCCCACAGCCCTTAAGGGCTGTTGGGGTATTGTTTTCACCCATGGTGTCCGGATGGGCGGGCGGGCGGGCGGGTGGGTGGGCGGCGGGAAAAAGTTTGTCCAGGCTGTATCTCAGAAACCATAAGGTGTAGGAAGTTGATACTTGGTAGGGACATTGGTTAGGGGGTGTAGTTGTGCAACGTCATGGTCTGACCTTGATTTGACCTTTGACCTTGCTGTAGTGACCTTGAGTTTGAAAATCTTGTCCGGGCTATATCTCTGAAACCGTAAGGTGTAGGAAGTTGATACTTGGTAGGGACATTGGTTAGGGGGTGTAGTTGTGCAACGTCATAGTGTGACCTTGATTTGACCTTTGACCTTGCCGCAGTGACCTTGACCTGTAAAATCTTGTCCGGGCTATATCTCGGAAACCGTAAGGTGTAGGAAGTTGATACTTGGTAGGGATATTGGTTAGGGGGTGTAGGTGTGCAACGTCATGGTCTGACCTTGATTTAACCTTTGACCTTGCCATAGTGACCTTGATCTATAAAATCTTGTCCGGGCTATATCTCGGAAACTGTAAGGTGTAGGAAGTTGATACTTGGTAGGGATATTGGTTAGGGGGTGTAGGTGTGCAACGTCATGGTCTGACATTGATTTGACCTTTGACCTTACTGTAGTGACCTTGACCTATAAAATCTTGTCCGGGCTATATCTCAGAAACCGTAAGGTGTAGGAAGTTGATACTTGGTAGGGATATTGGTTAGGGGGTGTAGGTGTGCAACATCATGGTCTGACCTTGATTTGACCTTTGACCTTGCCGCAGTGACCTTGACCTGTAAAATCTTGTCCGGGCTATATCTCGGAAACCGTAAGGTGTACGAAGTTGATACTTGGTAGGGACATTTGCTAGGGGGTGTAGGTGTGCAGTGTCATGGTCTGACCTTGATTTGACCTTTGACCTTGCCATAGTGGCCTTGACCAATAAAATCTTGTCCGGGCTATATCTCAGAAACTGTAAGGTGTAGGAAGTTGATACTTGGTAGGGATATTGGTTAGAGTGTGTAGGTGTGCAATGTCATGGTCTATCCTTGATTTGACCTTTGACCTTGCCGTAGTGACCTTGACCTATAAAATGTTGTCCGGGCTATATATCGGAAACCGTAAGGTGTAGGAAGTTGGTACTTGGTAGGGACATTGGTTAGGGTGTGTAGGTGTGCAACGTCATGGTCTGACCAGGATTTGACCTTTGACCTTGCCGTAGTGACCTTGAGTTTGAAAATCTTGTCCGGGCTATATCTTGGAAACCGTAAGGTGTAGGAAGTTGATACTTGGTAGGGATATTGGTTAGGGGATGTAGTTGTGCAACGTCATGATCTGATCTTGATTTGACCTTTGACCTTGGCGTAGTGACCTTGACCTATAAAATCTTGTCCGGGCTATATCTTGGAAACTCTAAGGTGTAGGAAGTTGATACTTGGTAGGGACATTGGTTAGGGGCTATAGGTGTGTATTATCATGGTTTCACCTTAATTTGACCTTTGACCTTGTCCTAGTGACCTTGACCTATAAAATCTTGTTGCACCTTTGGGTCTGTCTTTTGATGCAGATTAAGCACTGTTAAAGTCATATTAGAATTTATTAAGAATTTTACTTTCATAACTTCCCCTTGTAAGAGATAGAATTTCATCAAGTGAGCCACAGATTTAGCTCCAACACCACACATAAGCATTCATTAAATGTATTACCACTTCTTTATGCATGGTAATATTCAAACCATCTAAACCATAATTCGGCCATGCAGATGTAGATAAAGAGGGTTGAATTTTTAGTTTGCTGATTAATGCTGTCATCTTGTTATTGAATTATCTTGTTTTAATACTTCATCTTTATATGCATGATCTTTCTTTTAAACATTATTTCTCCATTTAAACATTGTTTGGACCATTATATAACTGACAGTGCTCTGAAAGTATCCTGAAGTTTGTACTGATACAGTACTTCTGTATCTCATGGTGTTGAAAATATTTCCCTAGGCTGTGGGGTACGGGCATCTCTGATGCTATTTTTGGTATATATATTCACCCAGATATTTTAGAAGCAAGGGGTGGTTGGAGGAAACTGCCTGTGTCCCTGAATTTGTTATCTCAGCTGTGGACAGGTGTTTTTAAAAAAAAGGGGGGGGGGGGGGAATTATTCAGGTCGAGAAATTATTCTTGATGAAAGCGGTTTATGAAGTGATAAAAAAAAAGGGCCATAACACTAGTCAAAGGGTCAGATCACTGGAATTTTACAGTTGTTCATTTCTTGTGCCCAAAGTAGGCAAAAAAAATGGTGACCAATGATAGTTCAGGTCGGGTAAACAAGCTTTTGCCTGTACCTTCCTTCAAGATGGAAACTGCTGGTATTTGAAATTTGTGACAAGAAGGTGAGTGGATGATGTCACTCAACCTTAAAGTTGCATTCTTTCATATACCAATACACCCAAGGTCTCAAAGGTGTCTTCGCTTCAAAATAGGCGACAGGGAAAAAGAAAACAAAAATCGTCTCCAGGAAAATAATTTCCAAGTGGAAGCATCTCGCACAACTTCAAGGAAGTTACAAGACCATGGGATCATCTGCATGTGGGACCAATCCAATGGTATCTGAAATTTCACTGGAGATATCCTGTCTCTGGATATCCCAGTTCTTGTGTCTCAGGTTTTCAAGGGTCATCTTCAGTGCTTGGCCAAGGTTTCAACTCCTTCAGTAGGAGCACAGTCTCCTTCTGTTTGCAGATGCTTCCCTAAAGGGTTGGGGTGCTCACTTGAAGCATTAAACAGCCAGTGGTCTCTGAAATAAAAGGAATCAAAGCTTCACATAAACATTCTAGAGCTTAAAGCAGTGTTTCTAGCTTTTAAAAATCATTTGAAAATCAGGTTTTAGTCAAAACCTGCTAATTTTCACAGACATTTTCATCAGTGGTTGACATCTGATTAAACAGGGAGGCACCCACTCTTAGGAGATGTTTGCACCAATCTGGAGAATCGGGGCTTGGACAAATGTCACTGAGATTCAGATTCGGGCAAAACACATTTCAGGGAATCTCAAGGTTATAGCAGATTCCTTGTCATGAAAAGACAAGGAATTTTAAACTCATTGGACTTTGAATCATCAAATTTTCTATCCCATCTGTCAATACTGGCATCAACCAATGGTGGATTTGTTTGCAACAAAGTTGAATCACAAACTTCCAATGTATATGTCCTGTCCCAGACATTCAGACTTGGGGAAACAATGCATTGAACATTTGAGGGATATGGACAGCTATGTGTTTTGTCTAGTGTTCTTCATTCCTCAGGTGATTCAAAAGAGATTGTCATCTACAGGTGCATAATCATCATGATGGCACCAGGGTGGCCAGGGATGTCTTGGTTTTGGGATCTGGTGGACTTATCCACCAAAGTCCCTCTGAGAGTTCCCTTGTCGGTGGATGTGATGATTCAGCCATTCAGCAACAGGCTTTAAAACAACCTTGTTTATCTGAATCTTCATTTAAGCAGATTCTCCGATGAAGGAATTAAGGAAACTCTGGCAGGCTGCTCAAGGAGAATCTATGAATCAAGGTGGTCCATTTTTACTCGATAGCCCTTATGGGCTGCCGGGGTATTGTTTTCATCCACTGTGTCCGGATGGGCGCACAGTGGGAAAAGATTGTCCAGGCTTTATCTCAAAAACTGTGAGGTGTAGGAAGTCGATACTTGGTAGGGATATTGGTTAGGGGGTGAAGGGGTGCAGTGTTATGGTGTAACCTCGATTTTAACTTTGATCTTGCTGTAGTGACCTTGACCTATAAAAGCTTGTCCGAGCTATATCTCAGAAACCGTAAAGTATAGGAAGTTGATACTTGGTAGGGACATTGGTTGGGGGGGTTGTAGGTGTGCAACGTCATGGTGTGATCTTGATTTGACCTTTGAGCTTGCTGTAGTGACATTGACCTATAAATCTTGTCTGGCCAATATCTCGGAAACCATAAGGTGTAGGAAGTTGGTTGGGTGTTGTAGGTGTGCAACATCGTGATGTGACCTTGATTTTTACCTTTGACCTTGTTGTCATAGCCATGACCTATAGTATCTTGTCCTGGCCATATCTTGTCAACCGTAAACTGTAGGAACTTGATACTTGTTAGTTACATTGGTTAGGGTTGTAGTTGTGCAGCTTCATGGTATGACCTTGATTTGACCTTTTCATAGTGACCTTGACCGATACAATCTTACATGGGCTATATCCCAGAAACCGTCAGGTAGTTGATACTTGGTAGGGACATTGGTTATGGGGTGGTGTGCATCTTGGTGTTACCTTTAACTTTGGGTCTGCCGAAGTGTGTTCACCTGATGTCTGAATTACTGCAACTAATTATTATATCTACTTTTACATAATTGTGTGATTTCCATGGACAGCTTTACTTCAATTAATGAATTTTACAGCTTCTTGCTATTGAATCATCTTGTTTTAATAGTTCATCTTTACATATGTTTTCTTTTTCATAGACGTTATTTTCTCTACTTAAACATTATTTGGACTTTATATAACTGACACTGGTCTGAAAGTATCCTGATCTTTTGTACTGTTTCACTACTTCTATATCTCATTATGTTGAAAACCATTTTCCCAGACTGGGGTACGGTCATCTCTGATACTATTTTTGTGAAGCGGTGTGAAGAGATCCAGGGGAACTCAATAATCAAACACATTATTTTAAAATATCTGTTCTGTAGTGACATATTTAAAAATCACTAATGATCATATCTGTGTGAGGAAATTTTCAACAGCCTGCCATTTTTTTTCCTTTAAACCTGGGATGTTTTGTTTTTGTCCAAAAAGTTTCTTCCACATTTAATCATCTCCCATCAGGCTTTAGCCCGGGTGGGAGATTATAAAATGCATCATGTGTGCGTGTGCATCATGTGTGTGTTTGCGTGCATGCATTTGTGAGTGCGTGCGTGTGTGCGTTAGTGTGTCACACAGATTTCTCCAAAACTACTACAGCTATAGATTTTTTTAATTATTTGTCCTAATGAATTTTCATGCCCTTGAAATTTTTTTTTTGGTTTTATGGACTTAGGCCTAAAGATAAGTGAGTAATAGCAATTATAGCTACTTTGAGTAAAGGACTCATAACTCAAAAACTATTGGAGTTAGAGTTTTTTCTTGAAATATGTTGTTCAGCTACTTTGTCCTTAGCTATGAGATGGTACATAGATTGGGTTCCATTGCATGCCATAAGTGAGTATAGGAGCAATTTTCTTATTTGTAGCAAAATAATGACGGAAATAAATCTCAAATATCTTCAAAAGTATTAAAGTTAGGCAAATCTTTTCAATATGTTATTCATCTAGTTTTTGATAAGCTATCACATAGTAAAGTTCCACAGCTATTGCACATTGAATATCTGAGTAATAGCTACTTTGAAATCCTTACTATTGAGTAAAGCCTTTGAAACTCAAAAACTATTGCACTTACAGTATTTTACTAAAATATGTTGTTCAGCTACCTTGTCCTTAACTATAAGATAATATTGAGTTTGGGGTTTTATTGCATGCAAATAGCTATTTTCTTATTTGTAGCAAAAAATGATACAAATAAATGTAAAATATCTTAAAAAGTGTTAAAGTTAGGCAAATCTTTTGAATATGTTATTCATCTAGTTTTGGATAAGCTATGACATAGTAAAGTTTCAGACCTGTTGCACATTGTACAGCTGAGTAATAGCTACTTTGAAATTCTTACTGTTGAGTAAAGCTTTTATAACTCCAAAACTATTGCAGTTACAGTATTTTCCTAAAATATATTGTTCAGCTACTTTGTCCTTAACTATAAGATGATACATAGTTTGGAGCTCCATTCCTTATAATAAATGAGTAATAGCTATTTTCTCGTTTGTAGCTAAATAACAGAAGAAGTAAATGTCAAATATCTGTAAAAGTTTTACAGTTACGCCAATCTTTTCAACTATGTTATTCATTGAGTTTTTAATAATATATCCTTTACTACTTTTTAGCTTATTGTATCCACCAGAGCTATACTTATTTTGCGAAAGAGTAACTCACTTGTAATTTCCAAAGTATTCAATTTATAGATTTTTTTATCAAACATGTTGTTCAGCTACTTTTTGATGTTCTGTGCCATGGCAGATTTTCAGAGCTATAGCTTGACAGCTGAGTAATAGCTGCTTTGCTATTTTCCTAATGAGTAAATTGTTCAAAAGTATTAAATTTAGAGGTTTTTATCAAATATGTTGTTCATCTACTTTTTGATCTTCTGTGTCATGACCCATTCTCAGAGCTGTAGCTATGATGCCAACTGAGTAATAGCTACTTTGACATTTTGTCACTGAGTAAGTCACTTTTAAGTTCAAAAGTATTCAGTTTTGAGGTTTGCTATGAAATATGTTATCCTTAGGGTGGCTAAGGACTACTCCTGTGAGACCTCTCAAAAAATTAGACTTGTCCGAAATTCAGCTTCCATCTTGAATTTTGGTGCAAATGGAAAATCTGTTTATCACGAAAACCATAAGAGATGGAGCCACTTTGGGCAAATTTGTACCCCAGGGTACTAAGGACTCCTCCAGTAGGACCTCTGAAATGTTTGGACTTTTTCGAATTTTGGCCGCCATCTTGAATTTTTACAGAAATAAAAAATGTAGTTTATCTTGAAAACTGTAAGAGATAGAGTGATTTCGGGCAAATCCCAGGGTACTAAGGACTACCCCTCTAGGACCTCTGAAAAATTCAGACTTTTCCGATTTTTGTCCACCATCTTGAATATTGGCAGAAATGGAAAATGCCATGTATCTCGAAAATCTTAAGAGATAGAGCAATTTCAGGCAAATTTTGGACCCCCAGGGTAGTAAGGACTCCTCCAGTAGGACCTCTGAAATGTTTGGACTTTTTCGAATTTTGGCCGCCACCTGGAATTTTGGCGGAAATGGAAAATATCATTTATCTCAATAACTGTAAAAGAGCGATTTCAGGCAAATTTTGGACTCCTGTGGTACCAAGGACTAGTCCTCTGCTACATCTGAAACATTTTGACTTTTCTAAATTTCTGCTGCCATCTTGAATTTTGGTGGAAATGGAAAATATCATTTATCTCAGAAACCGTAAGAGATGGAGTGATTTCAGAAAAACTACTCATCTTGTCTCTAAAAGTATTGTAGATAGGCAATTTCTTCTAAATAAGTCATTCACCTACTTTTGGGTGATATACCACATAGTGAAGTTGCACAACTGTAGCTCTTTGCTTAGCTGAGTAATAGCTACTAAAATGAGTAAATACCTTTTATCTTTAAAAGTATTGCAGATAGGCAATTTCTTCTAAATAAGCCCTTCACCTACTTTTGGGTGATCTACTACATAGTAAAGTTGCAGAACTGTAGCACTTTGGATGGCAGACTAATAGCTACTAAAATGAGTAGTGCAGTCAAACATTAAAGTGCCTTTTGTTTATTGTCACTTCTACATGTTCCTTCATCTCACAAGAAAAGCTATATTACACTATCTTTAGAACATCTAATTTATGAGGTGGGAGATAATTGCATGCGTCAGAATACTTGTTGTTTTTATATCGGATTTTGAGCTGGTCACATCCCCATTGCCACCAAATTTACTCTCACAGTAACTCAAAATCTATGTTGCATAGTACTTTCTGATTCCCCTCCCCACCCACTATACAGATTTAATTTTTGTTTGCACTTGAAACAGTTATTATTTAAAGATCATATATATTACACTGGATATGTATATTACACTGGCTAACTAACAAAACAAAATATTAGATACCATCAATTACTATAAAGTATAAATAACTAAATTGGCTGGTTGCTTTAGCATTAATTGTACAAGTAACAAGAAAAAATAACAAATATGTATACACACAGATATTATTTTGATGCTATTATAACTTGAGGTCTAATTTTGATCAGTTGGAGTATAGTATATTATTTGTCTCCATGATCTCAGGTTGGAATTAAATTTTTGGTCATTTTTATTTATCTTGTGAAGAAGTTCTTGTTGTTGTTCTTAAGCTCTCCATTTTGGTATATGGGAAGATATGAGCAAGGGCAAGAAGCTTATTTCTTGGTGAACTTGATCTTTTGTTTCAAGGTCAGTAACTGCCAGAGGTCAATCTTTCACCATATTTTTTGCATATTTCCCTAATTTAGGTATATAACTTGAATTTTGTCTGGTTGATGTGCACAACAGATATTTTCTCAATTGACCTGGAAAATTTGACATTTGAAGAGTATCAGCGCATAACCAGAGAAAGTCTGGTATTATGCTAATTTTTCCCCATCCAAGGATATGCTGCATTGTGATGTAATGCCTGGCTATTACTGCTGCAAAATTTCCCCCTTAGTTTGCAGATAAAGTGTATGCTATATAATATTTATTTCCAGTTTTGATATAAAATGGGTCTACAGTGTTAAAATTATTTAGTTTCGTAAGCCCATATTGCCAGTTATTTATGTTGTGCACATTTGTTTTATGTTCACAGATGCCTGTGGATGAAGCTGCATGTGAGTATTTCTCCAAATAATAATATAATAGTCTTTCATGTATTTCTTTTTATTTCAAAAACAAAGTTCATGATACTTCAGAGTGACTTGGTGATTCAAATGATCCAAATACAAAATGCAGTTACCCTGACAGTGTAACCACAGGAAAAATAAACAATGTTAAAGGAAAAATTTTTTCAAATTGGTGTTGGCCATTTCAGTTTGCAACCAGTTATAATTTTAACATCAAATCTCAGAAACGTTAGCACATTGACTGCTAAAAGTTGCAGATTTGTGTTGACAACATCTGCCTTTTACTTTGAGGTGTTTGGAGTGCTGTGGTCTAAATAACTGTTTTATTACCCCACAGCCCTTAAGGGCTGTCAGGGTATTGTTTTCACCCATGGTGTCCAGATGGGCGGGTGGGTGGGTGGGCGGCGGGAAATAGTTTGTCTGGGCTGTATCTCAGAAACCGTAAGGTGTAGGAAGTTGATACTTGGTAGGAACATTGGTTAGGGGGTGTAGGTGTGCAACGTCATGGTCTGACCTTGATTTGACCTTTGACCTTGCCGTAGTGACCTTGAGTTTGAAAATCTTGTCCGGGCTATATCTCAGAAACTGTAAGGTGTAGGAAGTTGATACTTGGTAGGGACATTGGTTAGGGGGTGTAGTTGTGCAACGTCATAGTCTGATCTTGATTTGACCTTGCCGTAGTGACCTTGACCTATAAAATCTTGTCCGGGCTATATCTCGGAAACCGTAAGGTGTAGGAAGTTGATACTTGGTGGGGATATTGGTTAGGTGGTGTAGGTGTGCAACGTCATGGTCTGACCTTGATTTGACCTTTGACCTTGCTGTAGTGACCTTGACCTATAAAATGTTGTCCGGGTTATATCTCGGAAACTGTAAGGTGTGGGAAGGTGATATTTGGTAGGGACATTGGTTAGGGGGTATAGGTGTGCAACGTCATGGTGTGACCTTGATTTGACCTTTGACCTTGCCGTAGTGACCTTGACCTATAAAATCTTGTCCGGGCTATATCTCAGAAACCGTAAGGTGTAGGAAGTTGATACTTGGTAGGGATATTGGTTAGGGGGTGCAGGTGTGCAACGTCATGGTCTGACCTTGATTTGACCTTTGACCTTGCCATAGTGACCTTGACCTATAAAATCGTGTTTGGGCTATATCTCGGAAACCGTAAGGTGTAGGAAGTTGATATTTGGTAGGGACATTGGTTAGGCTGTGTAGGTCTGCAACGTCGTAGTCTGACCAGGATTTGACCTTTGACCTTGCTGTATTGACCTTGACCTATAAAATCTTGTCTGGGCTATATCTCGGAGACCGTAAGGTGTAGGAAGTTGATACTTGGTAGGGACATTGGTTAGGGGGTGTAGTTATGCAACGTCATGATCTCACCTTGATTTGACCGTTGACCTTGCCGTAGTGACCTTGACCTATAAAATCATGTCTGGGCTATATCTCGGAAACTGTAAGGTGTAGGAAGTTGATATTTGGTAGAGACATTGGTTAGGGGCTATAGGTGTGTATTATCATGGTGTGACCTTAATTTTACCTTTGACCTTGTCGTAGTGACCTTGACCTTTAAAATCTTCATGGACCTTTGGGTCTGTCTTTTGATGCAGATTAAGCAAAAGTCATATTAGAATTTATTAAGAATTTTACTTTCATAACTTCCCATTGTAAGAGATAGAATTTCGTCAAGTGAGCCACAGATTTTGCTCCAACACCACAATAAGCATTCATTAAATGTATTACCACTTCTGTATGCATGGTAATATTCAAACCATCTAAACCATAATTGGGCCATGCAGATGTAGATAAAGAGTGTTGAATTTTAGTTTACTGATTAATGCTGTCATCTTGTTATTGAATTATCTTGTTTTAATACTTCATCTTTATACGCATTATCTTTCTTTTAAAGATTATTTCTCCATTTAAACATTGTTTGGACCTTTATATAACTGACAGTGCTCTGAAAGTATCCTGAAGTTTGTACTGGTACAGTACTTCTATATCTCATGGTGTTGAAAATATTTCCCTAGGCTGTGGGGTACAGGTATCTCTGATGCTATTTTGTTTAGTTATTTTGGCCTGTTGAGAATAGTTTGTGGGATATTAATTATGTCTTGTGGAGTATAGTTTTTGTTAGATTGGATATATCTAGTGTCCTATGGCATGTAGTTTTTGTTAGATTGGATATATCTAGTGTCCTATGAAATGTAGTTTGTGGAAGATTGGATATATCTAGTGTCCTGTGGAATGTACTTTATTACGCTCCAATAGCTTACCATCTGGGACTCTATGCTTATCTCGGGTCGCCGCACCCGGCACGGCCAAATCTCGAAAAAAGAGTTCTAATGACCATCCGAGTATTAGTACCCAGCTTCTGGTGACCCGGTGAGTGAGCATGCGCAGTACGTCCTTCTTCTTGTTGGCCGCCATATTGGAAAGATCGTGTTTATATTTCAAAGACTTTTATGTTCATCTACAGCGAAATATGCAGTGTTTCTCATCGAATTGCATGTAGTTTTATATATATATATGCACAGTGAATGCTTTAGTACATTTTTTGTGTGCAGAACAGCATTATTGAAGTTTAAAATCGGATATCACCCTGTTATCGCCCAGTGTATATTGTGTGTGCATAACAGCATTACTGGAGTTTCTAATTGGATATCTCTCTATTATTGCCCTAGTTTAATCCTGCAATGTCTACCGCTAGTGCTGGCAATAGGTCCAGAGCCCTTAAATGTCGTCATTTTTGCAATCCGTGGGATTTACACAACTACTGCCCTACCTGTAGGGAATCGTCCAAAGGCGACGACTATTGTGTTACTGGCAAGGGAAAATGTATGGTGTGTGCTTCATTTACTGAAGAACAAATACAGAAGATTATAAATAGAAAGCGGTATGTAAAGAAAGACAAGGCTGGGGTATCCGACGTTTCCAAAGATGAATCCGAACTTCTGGGAGAGCCGGATCAGGGTGATATCTTTGAAGGTTCCTAGCAAGAGCTTGAACAGGCAGCTCGTAGTATTTATCAATCCCCACCAAAACCCAGCAATGTTGTGCTGGGAGATCCCAGAGCTCAGGTGCTGGGACTGGATAACTTGTCTTTAAGAACTCCCCAGCATGTGCCCGAGACCCCAGGTACTGTTTTACAACGAAGAATAGAAAAATCCCTGGGTGATCAGTTCCAAGAACAAATGGGTTCTTTTCAACGTTCCATGATGGACGCCTTTAATAAACTTGCTGCCACAGTGACTGTATCCAAACATCCCCAGGACCCCAGCTTCCCACAGGGGGATCAGAGTAAGCCAAATCCTAAACCAGGTCTGAGCTTGGCTCCCAGCCCTCCCAGACCTTGGTATCAGCAAGTTCCCATCCATGAACCCATGGACATTACCACAACCCAGGTAAGCCCAGAATTACCTCCCAGGTTGAGGACGCAGTATTCTGATATCTCCTCAAACCCAGAAATGGAGCCACCCAGACCTAAAACAGTTGAAAAGGTCAAGAAACATAAAGACAAATCTAAATACAAGTCCATCCGTTATGTCAGCTCCTCATCTGAGGCATCCCCTCACCGCTCCAAATCAAAATCGGGCAAATCTTCCCCTAAGCAAGGAAATATTTCTAGTGATAGAGATCAAGAACAGTCAAAGCAGCCAGCTTCCACTATTGTATATAGGGATGTGAGGGAGTTGGACAAAGAAAGAAGGAGGTCTCATGAAGTCAGGAGGGAGTTACCCCCGACCCAATTTATTCACGGGAGGTGGACCTTAGTGACTTACCATCACAATATACTGAAGACATAGAAACCTTCAGACAGGTGCTGGGTATTCCTGACCCAAAACATTCAATGCCAGTATCAAACTTAGTTATGGGTCTTAATGAGGAGCAAGAGAAACAGGAAGCCAGACCAAAGGGTCCATTTACCTTTTTACCTGCTAATCCAGCTTTAAAGGAGGAACTAACAAAGTGGGAAGAAGATTTTCAAAACTTAAATCTCACCGAGGAAAAATTCCCTAAAGCTCCTCAAGCCACAGGAAAATATTACAAAATGGTGGAACCATGTTTTGAGGAAAGAATGCAGGAACTAAACAGAAAGTTTAGGAATATTTGCATATCCCCCAGACCTCAAGCGGCTCCCGGGGTAAGGGCACCCCTTCATGTGGCCAAAGAACTTGAACATCAAGCCAGGCAAAACATCTGCACTCTAAATTTTTCGGCAGTGTTTAACCACATGATTTCAGAGTGCAGTAGTGTTATGGATCGCTGTCGGGACAGCATTAAGTCCACTATTAAAAAGGCCAAACATCAGATCCAAAAGGGAGCCGACCCTGAGAGGGTCATCAAAAGTGCTTATGAGAAAACCAGAGATTACATAGATATCTGGGACAAGAGAATCCAGATTCAACAGAGGGCATTAGCATACCAAAGCAAGGCCATGACCCATTTGTTACGCCGAGATTTACATGTCATGGTCTGTGCAGGTCTCATGAGACGAGATGCTGAGATGACCAATCTTCACCCAGATTTGGGGGAAACTAGAAGACAAGAGCTACGCAACTCCCCCTTCCTCCCCTCTCCCTTGTTTCACTCTCAGCTGGTTCAAGAGGGCGAGGTGTTCCTCTTAAAAAGGTTCCTCCAAGTCTCAAAGTCAGATTTTCAGACCCTACCAAAATTGGCCCTTTCGTGGCCCTCAGAGAGGCAGAGGACATTACAGAAAACGCCCCCTATGGACAATCTATCCCTGGTAGTTCAACCTCTTCAAACAGAGGTAGTTTCAGTAGGAGAGGTAGCAGGGGCCAGTTCAGACCCCAACGCAGGGGTAGGGGTCGTGGAAACCCCTCAAAACATTGACTCACACAGAGACCCACCAGTTGGAGGCTGTCTCATGCAGTTCAGGAGAGCCTGGGTAGACGAAAATTGTTCAAGCTCCATCTTAAACATTATTATGAATGGTTACGTACTTCCATTTCACCTCAAGCCAAAACTAACCAGACATCCACTGATCATATTAGAAAACAAAAATCAACAAAAAGACCGAGCTCTAGCCTCCAGTATCTAGTCTCTCCTGCACAAACATGCGATAGAAAAAGTATGAAACACAGAGTCTCTTGGTTTTTACTGTCGCCTGTCTCTAGTCCCAAAGCCACATCAAAAATGGAGACCAGTCATAGACTTAAGCAGGCTAAATCAATTCCTGAGGATAGAAAGATTCAAGATGGAGACCCCAGAATCAATAAGAACATCCTTGAATACAGGGGAATGGGTGACATCAATAGACCTACAAGACGCCTACCTCCATATTCCAATTCCCCCAAGATCCCGAAAATACCAGTCTCAGATATATCAGTTCACCTCTCTTCCATTCGGGCTAGCCCCAGCTCCTCAGGTATTCACCATGATAGTAAAAGAGGTAAAACTCATGGCCTTATCACGGGGCATAAGGATACACCAATATCTGGACGATTGGCAGATCAGGGCTCAATCTCCGGAGGAGTCATCTCACAACACAAAAGTGGTGGTAGACCTAACCGAATCTCTAGGTTGGATGATAAATCAGGTCAAATCGGAGTTGATTCCAACTCAAGTATTCTCTTTTGTGGGATACGAATACAATCTAAACTCAGCACTTGTAAAGCCCACTCAGGAAAGGTGGCTAAAACTACAGGCAATAATCCTCAGGATAACCAACCAGTCTGCCCTGACTGCAAGACATTTGATGTCTCTCATTGGGTTGCTACCATCAACCGAAAAAATGGTTCCAGAAGGCCGCCTTCACATGAGACCTTTTCAGTGGCATCTCAAGGAGAACTGGACATTTCCTCAGTCGTTGGACAAGCTCCTTCCCTGGTCAGACTCCATAATAGCTCATCTGGACTGGTGGCAGAATCCACAAAATGTTCTCAAAGGTGCAGATCTCCACCCCCAAGAACACAATGTTCAAGTGTTTACAGACGCCTCAAATGTAGGTTGGGGCGCTCACTTAAATCAAGATTCTATCAAAGGACTGTGGTCAGATCTAGAAAAATCATTGCACATAAACGTTTTAGAACTAAAGGCAGTGTTCTTGGCCCTAAAACACTTCAGGCTTCAATGCCAAAATCAAACAGTCCTGGTTGCCACGGACAACTCAACGGTAGTAGCTTACATCAACAAACAGGGTGGGACTCGCTCAGTAGAGATGTGCGCCCTTCTATGGAGGACCATGAGCTGGTGTCATCGATTCAAAATATCTCTACGTGCCAGACACATTCCAGGGTGCCTAAATGCGATCGCGGACTCCCTGTCCAGATCAACTCAAATTCAGTCAACGGAGTGGTCTCTACACCCTCAGGTGTTCAAAAGAATTTGCACAAAGTGGTTCACACCTCAGGTGGATCTGTTTGCCACTCGGCTAAACCACAAGTTGCCACTATATGTCTCTCCAGTTCCAGATCAAAACGCATGGAACATAGATGCTCTAAACATAAGCTGGTCAAGCCTTGTAGCCTATGCTTACCCTCCAACAGCTCTACTTCCAAAAGTAATACAAAAGGTCTGCCAGTACAACTGCCTCCTAATCCTCATAGCCCCGGGCTGGCCGGGTATGCCCTGGTTCTGGGATCTGGTCCATCTATCAGTGGAAATTCCACTTCAGTTGCCAGCATCTACAAATCTACTCAAGCAGTCAAGCAACCAGGTGTTTCACAACAATCCGCAATATCTCAACCTCCATGCTTGGTGTCTAGGAGTGAGCAACTCCAAGAACAAGGTTTCTCTTCTGAAGTGGCAGAGAGAATTGCTGCCCCTCAAAGGTCATCAACAAGATCTATTTACCAAGTAAAGTGGGCCCTTTTTGAAAAAATGGTGCAGAGAAAATTCGGTGGATGTCTCCAAACCTTCTATAAAACAAGTCTCAGACTTTTTTATGCACCTATTTCAAGACTTAAATAGACGCCCTTCTACCATTGATGGCTATAGAATGGCTATTTTGGATTACTAATGGGCCTACAGGCCTCCATATAGCTCAGAGTACAGATTTAAACAGGCTTCTCGCAAGTTTTCACCGAGATAGGCCTAAGGCAACTAGAAACATTCCCAAGTGGAACTTATCAGTTGTGCTCAATGAACTTACAAAGAAACCTTTTGAACCAATGAAAGGCTCTGACATTAAACATTTGACACTCAAAACAGCATTTTTACTAGCTTTAGCTTCTGGCAAGCGCCGCAGTGAAATCCAAGCCTGGGTTGCAAACAAGGTGTCGAACCTTGGTCAATGGGAAAAAGTGGCTTTGTTCCCCTCATCTGACTTCATTGCAAAGAATCAATTAGCTCGCGAAGGAGCTCAAAGTGTATCACCGGTCCTTATCCCTGCCTTAACAACAATAGTAGATAGACAGTTCAAGCAAGACAGATATCTGTGCCCAGTACGTGCCCTGAGATACTATTTGGATAGAACTAAAGACCTTAGGGGCGACAGATCACTCCTATTCATATCCTTCAAGAAAGGGCATTCAACAGACATCAAACCAGCTACCCTGTCTTCATGGCTTAAACAGACAATTTTATTGTGTTATAAACAAGCAGATCAACAAGCCTTGGACTTGGTCCAAGTCAAAGCTCACGATATCAGAGCTTTGCAGCCTCTAAAGCCTTTTACGGTGGTGTTTCGGTAGACCAAATCATGTGGGCATGTCACTGGAAAGCACACAACACGTTTACAAATTTCTACCTTAAAGACTTGACATGGGCAGATAACGATAAATTTATACCTAGGCCCGGTGGTAGCAGCCCAACAGGTCCTGGACCTTTCCCCTCAGCGAGATCATCTTCGGGAAAAGAAAAGGGGCTCAGCCTCTGGAAGCAAGTCCTCCAGAGCCTAACGGACCCAGCTATTCAGGTACTGCACACCAACATACAATATCTGGTAAGGTTGTTATCTTATATTTCTCATATTATCTTGTATTGTTTTGTCAAACTTTGTGTAACTTAAGTACCCTCAGGTGACCTTGGCCTAGTGGCCAGTGTTAATCAGTATAATGTAACCTTGTGATTACAGCAGTTAAGGTGAATTTAGATTTCACCTTCCTCCTTAAAATCCAGATATCCAGAGGCATATACTGTCTCAAGTGTGGAGAATATATTTTGTAAATTATTAAGACTATTATGAGTGAACACATATGTTATAACGGTCCTTGGATTCTATTGACAATCACAGTCTCAGCTGCAATCCCTGCCTCCTAATGGTGGGATTCAGCATTGAGTCCCAGATGGTAAGCTATTGGAGCGTAATAAAATTGAAAATTTTAATTAAATGTAGCTTTTTATAAGCTACAAGCTTACCATCTGGGACTCAGGAGAGTCCCCCCCTACCTCCCCACTGAAAATTGCAGCTGAGGGGTGGGGCCAACAAGAAGGAGGACGTACTGCGCATGCTCACTCACCGGGTCACCAGAAGCTGGGTACAAATACTCGAACGGTCATTAGAACTCTTTTTTCGAGAGTTGGCCGTGTCAGGTGCGGCGACCTGAGATAAGCATCGAGTCCCAGATGGTAAGCTTGTAGCTTATAAAAAGCTACATTTAATTAAAATTTTCAAGTTTGTGGGAGATTGGATATATCTAGTGTCCTATGGAATGTAGTTTATGGGAGATTGGATATATCTAGTGTCCTATGAAATGTAGTTTGTGGGAGATTGGATATATCTAGTGTCCTGTGGAATGTAGTTTGTGGGAGATTGGATATATCTAGTGTCCTATGGAATGTAGTTTATGGGAGATTGGATATATCTAGTGTCCTATGAAATGTAGTTTGTGGGAGAGTGGATATATCTAGTCTCCTGTGTGGGATTCAGAGTGTGTGAGTATGTATAGTGTTAATCAACATGAAACACATTAGAAAAAATACAACAAATTAGGAGACAGTTGTCAAATGTTACAGTGGCTGTATATGTTTTTATTCCAGTTTTATCAAGTATGTTTGCCTTGTCTTTAGTGATAATAATTTTGTATTTTAAAATTTTTACGAGGCTTCTTAGAATATCCATATCTATTGTATTTTATACACACTCTAAACTTTGATGGTTCTAGTGCATGCAGCAGTGATCGCTATCAATGAAGCAATAGATCATCAAGAGTCAGTAGCTACTTTGGAAGCCATGAAGAACCCAGCTGCCCTGCTGGTCAATATTAAAGACTGTCTTAAATGCAGTTATCAACAAGCAATGTTCAGAGCAAAGCAAAGCAAAGCTGAAGTAGTTCAAAACAAGGTATGTATCCAGCAACTTCCTCCATGTTTGATGAACTCAATAAGTAATAGTGAAAGAAAACACCCCTCTCCCCAGTATGGTCCAATAAAAAAGAAAAAAAAATTGGGATTGCTAATACTCGTTTGTGATTTTAAGGCTCATTGGTTTTGAATGTCATAACAACCTCAGAAAAAACATGACGTTTACCGCACAGCCCTTAAGGGCTGTTGGGGTATTGTTTTCACCCATGCAGGCATCCCAGGGGAACCTTTTGTAAACGGTTTTAGCCTTTTTTTTAAACTGAAAATAAACTTTTTTTCTCACTTTTTCAAGATAAACCTTTTTTTAAGCTGAAAAATGTCGTGAAAACCTTTTTAGCCTTTTTTTTCAAGCTGAAACCTTTGTTTTCCCCAGCAGTCAAAGTTGTCGATTTAATTAATTGTGCATACATTGAATACGTATATTGCTATAATTAAATGTTTCAGAATGTTTGACTTCTACTCAGACCAAACATTGAAGTTGACATTGTGATACCAACAAAATGTTTGGTCTGAGAAGAGTTAACAGTCTGAAACAGTAGTAAGCAATTAGATAAGGAGAGGAACTGTATTTTAAAGGTGACATTAAACTCCAGATAATACAGAGGTTATGGTCACCTTAATGTCAGAAATGGACCTTCAGCCATTGGAAGCCCTCAAGGTCACAAACTATGTGGCTCATATGGCTAAAATTTTATCGAATGCACATTAATATATTCTTCTTACATATGTCAAAAAATCAAGAATTTATATTGTGCTTAAATTTGTGTTTGAGATCTCACTTGGTGGATATTTTCTACATTTTTTATCTCCCGCCCGGCTCGCCGGCGGGAGATTATAATTTGCACCATGTGTGTGCGTACATGCGTGCAGGGGTGAGTGCGTGCGTGCGTCACGCAGTTTTCTCTGAAACTACTACAGTTACACATTTTTACCCCACAGCCCTTAAGGGCTGTTGGGGTATTGTTTTCACCCATGGTGTCCGGATGGGCGGGCGGGCGGCGGGAAAAGAGTTTGTCCGGGCTGTATCTCAGAAACCGTAAGGTGTAGGAAGTGGTGGTGGTGGTTTTTTTTTTTTTTTTTTTTTTTTTTTTTTTTTTTTTTTTTTTTTGCTTGCTACAAAATAATTTTATTTACCCTTTTTTCACAATAACTGCTTCATCTGGGTGGGCTAGGGTAGCAAACCCACCATCAGACTGCTAGCAAACATATCATACACAGTATGATGTGACATTGAAAACAATGAGAGATTAGTACAAATACAGATACCATCCACTAAAATCATTTTCATTTTTTATGCTCTGGTTTGTGTGCATGCTTTATAAGAAATCAACTGAAAAATATCTATATATTTTTGGCCACACATATATGCATTTTATATATTTTAAAACATTCAAGCACATATTATGTATACACATTGAATAAATTAATGATCAAATCAAGTGATAGAGTATACATTCTCCTAGACATTTTAAGTGTTCCTTTCTTGGATTATCAAAGATGCTTTTAAAAACCTCTAGATAAAAAGATAATTGTTGCTTAATGTTACTTTTGACATCAGTATTTTTATAATTTTTATTGTTTATATTGCACTTACACCATACACTATAAATAGCATAGGATATTATTACAATACAAATAATTTTATTTTGCAAAACATAGTTTTCATTGTTAAATTGAAAACCAATTATAATATGTTTTAACAATATATTAGTTTTCATACAATTGCTGACTACACGCCAAATATTTTTAATTCTAGAACACTCATAAAGAAGGTGAGTTATATTTTCCACTTCACAATAAACACATAATCCACTATAATTGTTATTCCAGCGGCATAATTGCTTTCCACATGGAAGTACATTATGTATAATTTTAAACTTAAACTCTGTAAATTTACTATATTTCAAACACTTAAAATTTTGGGTATACACCTCTGCCCAGTTAATATTATTAACTTCGTTTGTAAGTCGTTTTTCCCACATGTTTTCAACATAGGGTTTTTCATATTTTTTACTTAGTAGAATATTATAAATTTCTTTTGTTTTAATATTTTCTGGATGAATTAGATTTCCTTTTGCCCAGAAATTAGTTTTCATACAGGCAGACGTTTGTATGAATTGGCCCTGTTTGGTATTAAATTTGTGTTTTGCTAGTTTATTGATTATTTTTTTAAGTGTTAAATATTCTGTCATCCAATTTTGTTTGTTTTTCAATTTAATTAATAGGTTTTCTTCGCTAATAAAGAAACCATTTTTGTCAAATAGATCCTTGATAAAAATTATATTACTCTCAATCCAATTTCTGTAGTATAAATGTTTATTTTTAAATTTGAAATATTCGTTTCCCCATAAAGGTTGTGTCAAAAATTCAAAATTAGATAGATTGTTTATTGGTTTTATAGTCTTACATTCATTAAGGGAGATAAAGATTTGCTGATAGAACATTGGTATCTTTTTAATAATATCAAAGGAATCACTTTTACGAAATTTTGTTCTCAAGATTAGTGACATATTCAAATTTATAGAAGTAGTTATTAAGTTGTTATACATGTTAACAATGTTGGCTATTCTATTTCTATTGTTTAGAAATTTTGGAATCCATGTTGCTTTCAGTGCATACAATTTTGACTGTATGTCTATCATGTTTAAACCTCCATTTATATTCTGCTGAGTTACAATTGTTTTTTTCACCCTATGACATTTTCCCATAAAAATGCGTAAATAATGTTTTCAATTCTTTTTGTAACCTCTGGAGGCGTATATAGGACTGTCATTGGATAAATCATTTTAGGAATAAGGAGATTATTAATCACAGTAATTTTACCTTGTAAAGTGAGCTTTCGCTTTCTCCATTGAAGAGTTAAATCCTCAATCTCTTTTAACTTTTTACCCCAATTTAAATCTTCGCATGCCTTATAGTCTGTTCCTATGTAAATTCCGAGGCATTCCGAGGTGTAGGAAGTTGATACTTGGTAGGGACATGGGTTAGGGGGTGTAGGTGTGCAACGTCATGGTCTGACCTTGATTTGACCTTTGACCTTGCCGTAGTGACCTTGAGTTTGAAAATCTTGTCCGGGCTATATCTCGGAAACCATAAGGTGTAGGAAGTTGATACTTGGTAGGGATATTGGTTAGGGGGTGTAGGTGTGCAACGTCATGGTGTGACCTTGATTTGACCTTTGACCTTGCCGTAGTGACCTTGACCTATAAAATCTTGTCCGGGCTATATCTCAGAAACCGTAAGGTGTAGGAAGTTAATATTTGGTAGGGACATTGGTTAGGGGGTGTAGGTGTGCAACATCACGGTCTGACCTTGATTTGACCTTTGACCTTGCTGTAGTGACCTTGACTTATAAAATCTTGTCCGGGCTATATCTCGGAAACCGTAAGGTGTAGAAAGTTGATACTTGGTAGGAATATTGGTTAGGGGGTGTAGGTGTGCAGCGTCATGGTCTGACCTTGATTTGACCTTTGACCTTGCCGTAGTGACCTTGACCTATAAAATCTTGTCCGGGCTATATCTCAGAAACTGTAAGGTGTAGGAAGTTGATACTTGGTAGGGATATTGGTTAGGGGGTATAGGTGTGCAACGTCATGGTCTGACCTTGATTTGTCCTTTGACCTTGCCGTAGTGACCTTGACCTATAAAATCTTGTCCGGGCTATATCTCAGAAACCGTAAGGTGTAGGAAGTTGATACTTGGTAGGGATATTGGTTAGGGGGTGTAGGTGTGCAATGTCATGGTCTGACAAGGATTTGACCTTTGGCCTTGCCGTAGTGACCTTGAGTTCGAAAATCTTGTCCGGACTATATCTCGGAAACCGCAAGGTGTAGGAAGTTGATACTTGGTAGGGACATTGGTTAGGGGGTGTAGTTGTGCAACGTCATGATCTGACCTTGATTTGACCTTTGACCTTGCTGTAGTGACCTTGACCTATAAAATCTTGTTGCACCTTTGAGTCTGTTTTTTTTATGCAGATTTAGCACTGTTAAAGTCATATTAGAATTTATTAAGAATTTTGCTTTCATAACTTCCCATTGTAAGAGATAGAATTTCATCAAGTGAGCCACAGATTTTGCTCCAACACCACACATAAGCATTCATTAAATGTATTACCACTTCTGTATGCATGATAATATTCAAACCATCTAAACCATAATTGGGCCATGCAGGTGTAGATAAAGAGTGTTGAATTTTAGTTTGCTGATTAATGCTGTTATCTTGTTATTGAATTATCTTGTTTTAGTACTTCGTCTTTATATGCATTATCTTTCTTTTAAAGATTATTTCTCCATTTAAACATTGTTTGGACCTTTATATAACTGACAGTGCTCTGAAAGTATCCTGAAGTTTGTACTGGTACAGTACTTCTGTATCTCATGGTGTTAAAAATATTTCCCTAGGCTGTGGGGTACGGGCATCTCTGATGCTATTTTGGGTAAATTACTTGTCCCCCTAATGAATTTTTACGCTCTTCAAAATTTTTTGGATTTGGTGAACTTTGGCCTACTTTTGAGTGAGTAATAGCACTTTTACCTAATGTAATTATATGGCTTATAACTGTCAAAGTATTGCATTTAGAGTATTTTGTTGCAATATGTTGTTCAGCTACTTTGTCCACAGCTACAACATGGTCAGTAGTTTGGAAGTGTATCTCCATAGCTAAGTGAGTAATAGCTACTGTCACTTTTTAATGATAACCATAATGAGTAAATGGCTTATATCTTCAAAAGTATTGCAGCTACATAATTTCTCTGAAATATGTTGTTCATCTACTTTTTTGTGAACTGTAACATATTGAAGTTTCACAACTGTTGCTCAATGTACAAGTGAGTAGTGGCTACTTTATTGCTACTTTTAGTGAAAATGTGAAAAATCACAAATATCTCGCAAACCGTAAGAGATAGAGCAATTTTGAGCGATTTTTTGACCCACAAGGTGGTACAACAATGTCCTATGCTAAGGGGATTGGTGAACTTTGGCCTACTTTTAAGTGAGTAATAGCACTTTTACCTAATGTAATTATATGGCTTATAACTGTCAAAGTATTGCATTTAGAGTATTTTGTTGCAATATGTTGTTCAGCTACTTTGTCCACAGCTACAACATGGTCAGTAGTTTGGAAGTGTATCTCCATAGCTAAGTGAGTAATAGCTACTTTGTCACTTTTTAATGATAACCATAATGAGTAAATGGCTTATATCTTCAAAAGTATTGCAGCTATATAATTTCTCTGAAATATGTTGTTCATCTACTTTTTTGTGAACTGTAACACATTGAAGTTTCACAACTGTTGCTCAATGCACAAGTGAGTAATGGCTACTTTATTGCTACTTTTAGTGAAAATGTGAAAAATCACAAATATCTCGCAAACCATAAGAGATAGAGCAATTTCGAGCGAATTTTTGACCCACAGGGTGGTACAACAATATCCTATGGTAAGGGGATTGGTGAACTTTGGCCTACTTTTGAGTGAGTAATAGCACTTTTACCTAATATAATTATATGGCTTATAACTCTCAAACTATTGCATTTAGAGTATTTTGTTGCAATATGTTGTTCAGCTACTTTCTCCACAGCTACAACATGGTCAGTAGTTTGGAAGTGTATCTCCATAGCTAATTGAGTAATAGCTACTTTGTCACTTTTTAATGATAACCATAATGAGTAAATGGCTTATATCTTCAAAAGTATTGCAGCTGCACAATTTCTCTCAAATATGTTGTTCATCTACTTTTTTATGTCAGCTGACTTGTCAGTCAGCTGACATTATGTCGTCACTCTGCGGCGTGGGCGTACGCGTCCGCGTGAACAACTTCTCCTCCAAAACTACAAGGCCTAGAGACGTACTGTTTTTTTAAAAAGATACCTTATCTATCGAGGATGAAAAACTGTTCAAGGCATGCAAATCTGTCTGTTCGTCTGTTTGCTAGAGACATTACAAGGGGGTACCCCCACCAAAAGTGTGAAAATTTCAACACTTAATCACAATTTTCTCAGTGACTATTGCAGGGATTTTTCTCATATCTTGCATATATGTACTAGGCCAGAGGTAGATTCTCTTGTGTGAGTATGAGACCTGGATCTGTCTTACTTTTTTTTTAATAAATTTTTTTAATAAGTTTTAATGCATTAAAATTCATGAAAGCATGCATAAAATCATTTATAACTTGAAAACTGTTGCATCTAGAGCATTTTGTTAAAATATGTTCTTCAGCTACTTTTTTCATAGCTACAATATGGTGAGTAAGTTGGGTGCCTGTCTCAATAGCTAAGTGAGTAATAGCTACTTTTGGGCTTTTCAGTAACTTCCATCATGAGTAGAATCACTTGTAACTTAAAAACTATTGCATTTAGAGAATTTCGTATAAATATGTTATTCAGCTACTTTTGGGTCAGCTATAACATAGTAAAATTTTAGACTTGTAGCTCATGGCATAGCTGAGTAATAGCTACTTTTAGGTTATCACTGTTGAGTAAATTGCTTATAACTTCAAAACTATTGCATTTAGAGAATTTCGTATAAATATGTTATTCAACTACTTTTTGGTCGGCTATAACATAGTAAAATTTCAGACCTGTAGCTCATGGCATAGCTGAGTAATAGCTACTTTTAGGTTATCACTGTTGAGTAAATCGCTTATAACTTGGAAACTATTGCATTTAGAGTATTTTGTTTCAATATGTTATTTACCTATTTTGGGATCAGCTATAACATAGTGAAGTTTCAGATCTGTAGCTCATTGCATAGCTGAGTAATAACTACTTTGAGGTTCTCACTATTGAGTAAATCAGTTGTAATTGCAAAACTATTGCATTTAGAGAATTTAGTATAAATATGTTATTCAGCTACTTTTGGGTCAGCTATAACATAGTAAAATTCCAGACCTGTAGCTCATGGCATAGCTGAGTTATAGCTACTTTTAGGTCATCACTATTGAGTAAATCAGTTGTAACTTGAAAACTATTGCATTTACAGTATTTTGCTTAAATATGTTGTTCACCTACTTTTGGGTCAGCTATAACATAGTAAAATTTCAGACCTGTAGCTCATGGCATAGCTGAGTAATAGCTACTTTTAGGTTATCACTGTTGAGTAAATCGCTTATAACTTGGAAATTATTGCATTTAGGGTATTTTGTTTCAATATGTTATTCACCTATTTTGGGGTCAGCTATAACATAGTGAAGTTCCAGACCTGTGACTCATTGCATAGCTGAGTAATAGCTACTTTGAAGTTCTCAATGTTGAGTAAATCACTTGTAATTGGAAAACTATTGCATTTAGAGAATTTAGTATAAATATGTTATTCAGCTACTTTTGGGTCAGCTATAACATAATAAAATTTCAGACCTGTAGCTCATGGCATAGCTGAGTAATAGCTACTTTTAGGTTATCACTGTTGAGTAAATCACTTATAACTTGAAAACTATTGCATTTAGAGTATTTTGTTGCAATATGTTATTCACCTATTTTGGGGTCAGCTATAACATAGTGAAGTTCCAGACCTGTGGCTCATTGCACAGCTGAGTAATAGCTACTTTGAAGTTCTCACTGTTGAGTAAATCAGTTGTAATTGGAAAACTATTGTCTTTACAGAAATTTGTGCAAATATGTTATTCAGCTACTTTTGGGTCAGCTATAACATAGTGAAATTACAGACCTGTAGCTCATGGCACAACTGAGTAATAGCTATTCTCAGGCACTGACTGTTGAGTAAATCAGCTATAACTTGAAAAATATTGCATTTGGAGTATTTTGTTAAAATATGTTGTTCACCTACTTTTGGGTTAGCTATAACATAGTAAAATTACAGACCTATAGCTCATGGCATAGCGGAGCAATAGCTATTTTCAGGTTCTCACTATTGAGTAAATCAGTTGTAACTTGAAAACTATTGCATTTACAGTATTTTGCTTAAATATGTTGTTCACCTACTTTTAGGTCAGCTATAACAGAGCAAAAATTCAGACATGTAGCTCATTGCATAGCTGAGTAATACAGTAGAACCTCTATTATCCGACCCTGTTGGGAGAGTAAAAATTAGGTCGGATAATAGAAAGGTCGGATAATAGGAAGGCTAAAATAACAGGCTTAAATGGAGTTGGGAGAGTGGGTCTGAGGTTGGATAATTGAAAATTTGGATAATAGAGGGTCGGATAATGGAGGTTCTACTGTAGTTACTTTGAGGTCCTCACTCTTGAGTAAATCAGTTGTAACTTGAAAATTATTACATTTAGAGTATTTTGTTAAATATGTTATTCACAGACGTTTTGGTCAGCTATAACATAGTGAAATTGCAGACCTCTATGTCATGGCATAGCTGAGCAATAGCTTCTTTCAGGTTCTCACTGTTGAGTAAATCATTGTATCCAACCTGTAGGAAATCATGGGCTGGGAATCTGTTAATATGGTCTGATTTGACCTTGGAACCCTCCTTCAAGGTCAAATGAGGATAGCCAAACATAAAAGTGCTTATAACTCGCTTATTATTGGTCCTAGAGGTTGGAATGAAAACCAACCTATAGAAAATCATGAGCTGGGAATTTTTTGGTGTGGTTGGATTCACCTTGGACCCCTCCTTCCAGGTCAAACGAAGATAGCCAAACTTAAAGTGCTTATAACTCATGTATTATTGGTCTTGGAGGTTTGGGATGGTAAACCAACATATAGGAAATCATGGGCTGGGATTCTTTTGGTGTGGTCAGATTTGACCTGGGACCCCTCCTTCAAGGTCAATTGAGGATAGCCAAACTTACAATTGCTTAGAACTCGCTTATTATTGGTCCTACAAGTTTGGGATGGTAAACAAGCTACAGGAAATCATGGGCTGGGAATTTTTTTGTGTGGTCGGATTTGACCTTGGACCTCCTCCTTCAAGGTCAAACAAGGATAACCAAACTTAAAAAGTGCCTATGACTCACTTATTATTGGTCCGAGAGGTTTGGGATGGTAAACCATCCTAAATTCTTTGGCTGGGAATCTTTTGGTATGGTCAGATTTGACCTTTGGACCCCTTCTTCATGGTCGAACGAGGATATTGCATTTATAGTATTTCTTTAAATATTTTTAACCTACTTTTTACACTTAAACAATTACCTTGTTACTTTATTTCATAATACCATTTGCAGGGCACAACTTTTTTGTCCTTTTCTTCTGTCAGCTTCGGAATATCTTTCGAACATGCTGTTCAGTTACCATTTACTGTATTTCTGTACAGCCCTTTCCCTGATAATTATGCTTTCCTCTCATTATCACCATCACAAATCAAAAACATTCAGTCAGCTGACACAGTGCCCGTTCACGGGCACTCTCCTCTTGTTTGTGAACTGTAACATATTTAAGTTTTACAACTGTTGCTCGATGTACAAGTGAGTAATGGCTACTTTGTCGCTACTTTTAGTGAAAATGTGAGAAATCACAAATATCTCGAAAATCGTAAGAGATAGAGTGATTTCGAGCAAATTTTTGACCCACAGGATGGTACGAGGTTCTCCTGTCAAATGGGGGAAAATTTCAATTTTTGCCACTTTTGGCGGCCATCTTGGATTTTTGCGGAAAATGAAAAAAGAATCAATATCTCGAAAACCATACGAGATAGAGCCACTTTCGGCGGCCATCTTGGATTTTAGCGGAAAATGGAAAAGTGTCAACATCTCGAAAACCGTAAGAGATAGAGCGATTTCGAGCGAATTTTTGACCATCTTGGATTTTCGCGGAAAATGAAAAAGTGTCTAATACCTCGAAAACCGTAAGAGATAGAGCGATTTCGAGCGAATTTTTGACCAGTAGGGTGGTACAACAGTCTCTTGTGCAAAGGGGGAAAATTTCAATTTTCGCCACTTTCGGTGGCCATCTTGGATTTTTGCGGAAAATGGAAAAGTGTCAATATCTCGAAAACCGTAAGAGATAGAGCGATTTCGAGCGAATTTTTGACCAGTACGGTGGTACAGGAGTGTCCTGTGCAAAGGGGGTAAATTTCAATTTTTGCCACTTTCGGCGGCCATCTTGGATTTTCGCAGAAAATGAAAAAGTGTCAATATCTCGAAAACCGTAAGAGATAGAGTGATTTCGAGCGAATTTTTGACCATCTTGGATTTTCGCGGAAAATGAAAAAGTGTCTAATACCTCGAAAACCGTAAGAGATAGAGCGATTTTGAGCGAATTTTTGAACCCACAGGGTGGTACTAGAGTCTCCTGTACAAAGGGGGAAAATTTCAATTTTCGCCACTTTCGGCGGCCATCTTGGATTTTTGCGGAAAATGAAAAAGAGATTTTACCATAAGAGATAGAGGGATTTTGAGCGAATTTTTGACCCGAAGGGTGGTACAAGAGTGTCCTATGCAAAGGGGTGAAATTTCAATTTTCGCCACTTTTTGCGGCCATCTTGGATTTTATCGGAAAATGGAAAAGTGTCAATATCTCGAAAACTGTAAGAGATAGAGCGATTTCGAGCGAATTTTTGACCCACTGGGTGGTACAAGGGTCTCTTGTGCAAAGGGGGAAAATTTCAATTTTCGCCATTTTCAGTGGCCATCTTGGATTTTTGCGTAAAATGGAAAAGTGTCAATATCTGGAAAACCTTAAGATATAGAGCGATTTCGAGCGAATTTTTGACCCGCAGGGTGGTACAGGAGTGTCCTGTTCAAAGGGGTGAAATTTCAGTTTTATTGCGTTAATACATCCTATCCAATGGACAATAGCTTATCCGGTCGGCGCGGACCGGCCCGCCAAACGTCAGAAAAAGACGTCCTGTGTCTCCACCGGCTAGGCCGGCCCAGTACTGTGCACTCGCCAGATGGCGTGTCGTACTTCCTTCCTGTCTAGACAGCGTGACGTCATAGCATCTTTTTCGTTTGGCGCATGTACTTGTGACACGGTTTTTTCTGAGATTATATATTTTCAAGTTTTATGTGAGAACTTTACGTTAATTCCTTTTATTTTTTGTACTAACGATTTCTAGAAGACTTATAGCTCACTATGTCTTCTCCCAGTCAGCGACGGGGTAGTTGTGGCCACATGATGGCGGGTTATGATACTTATACATTTTGTGCAAGGACCCTTGTGTAGAGAAGGAAGGGGCGGATTGCCTTCATTGTAATGCCCTTACACCAGAACAGTTAGTTCATTTATCTACCCCGTCTTATCAAATCAAGAAGGAGAAGAGGGAATCCAAGTCTTCTACTCCAGTTAAGAAATCGTCTACAGACTCCACTCTCAGTCCCACCCTTGTGGACCCGTCCTTAGTGACGGTAATGGGGGTTGTGGATGGCCAGGGCACCTCTAGGTCGCCTGGTTTGAGTGATCAGCCGGTGGAAAAGAAAAAGAAGAAGGAGGACAAGAAGGCTTCCAGTGAAAAGTCGGTTAAAGCTGACAAGTCGGTCAAATCTTCATCTCACCGAACCTCTTCTACCTCTAGTACCGACCAGAAGTTAGAAGTAATGGAGCAGAAGTGGTCGGACCGGTTTAACCGGTTGGAGGCTCTCCTCCTCTCCAAATCTTTAGACCGACCTCAGGAACCTGTGTTTACGACGGTCAAGGTGGCACCTACTCATGCCCCCCCTGTTAGTGTCAGCACTGAACCTTTTCTGAAACCAACCGACCAGCCTGTTCACCGACCTCCCACCTCTACTCTACCGGCTACCGACCCTGCTAGCTCAGCTACTGCTTCACAGGCCGGATCAGATGTATCCCCGCCTTTTCAACCACCAGGAACTTCTAGTGTGTCCGACCGACCTACTGTTAAGAAGCATGTGCCCGGTACTTTGGATGTTACCAGGAAGGACACTTCTTCAAGTGACTCGGATGTGGATAGCATCACCTCCGACCGTCCTCCAGTAGATCTTTTCCCAGAAGAGGGCGAGCTCTCTGATGAACAAGATGTTTCCCTCACCGACCCGGATCAATCCCTCTCAGAGGAACAGTCCTACAGGGAGACCATGAGGGGCATCCGGTCCTATATGGGATGGAACCACATCCCTGACATGGACTCTGGCACTAAGTCATCAGACGACAACCCTTTTGCTGGGCCAAAAATGCAGACACCAGGGAAAGTTTCCGTCGCCTTACCCACCGACGAGTGGTTGTGTAGCAAACTGAGCAAGCTTAATCTCACCTTAACACAAGGTTATCCCTCACGTACCACTGAGGCAGGCACACTACAGAGGGACCAGTTTGTCCGGACGGCCAAGTCGCAGTCAAAATGGTACAGTTTACATTCTGAAGCTAAAACAGACAGTTCTGACTCTCTCAAGTCCTGGAATACGGGTTCCTCCAGGCTAAATAGTACCTACCTGAGAATAGCCCGACAAGCCGGCATCGCCTCTAACCCACCTTTGTCTAGGCCCATATCTCAAGAGAACCTCAGAAAATGGGAAAGGTCGGCCAGAGAGTCCTCTGTAATATGTAATCAGGCGGCCGGATTTAATCGCTGCCTTCTCAAGGTTCAGCAAAGCATGCAATCCCATCTCAAGACCATCCGGACAGAGTCAAAGGGCAAGTCGGCCAGTAAAGTTTCAACAGCCACTGACGAGCTGCAGTTTCTGCTAGATTTCAACGCTAGTGTGTGCCATGCTATGGCTCGGGCAATGGAACACTTGACCGACTTTGTTTTTGTCAATGTAGCAAACACGACCTTAATGAGAAGAGACTCCTACCTGTCATACCTGAAAGCCGGAGTTAAGGCTGACACTTTAAATGCTCTCAGGGCAGCCCCTCTGGATCTAGACACCCTCTTTCCTGATAAGATGGTCAAACAGGCGGAAGAGGACATAGCAGCCCTAGACAGAAATCGTTCCGGCTCAGTTTACAAGAAAGGGCGATACCACCCTTATGAGAAACATGACAAGAAGCCGGATAGTTCAAGACAGGATAGGCCGGCTTGGAAGAATATCTCTTCTCATGGTCAACACCGTAGAGGGAAAGGCAAGTACCAGTACTCCACCCGACCAGCCAAGGGCCAGCAGGCTTATAAATGACAGTCATTGTATAACACTTGTACAGGCAAGTCTGCTGGCCGGAAGCTCCCCACAGACAATAGACAATTCTTTAAGTGTAAAACCTTTGGTTGTTGCAAATGTTCATACTGCGCCCGGGCTTTCACAAAAGAAAGAAATAAGTCCCGGGGCGGCAGTCTGTTATCAGAAAGAATGTACATTAAAATCTGTGAAAAGTGCTTCTTGTGTCATTCCATTGTCTTATGTTCAACCTGTAACAAGTGTCAAAAATGTTGCCCCAAATCTGCCTGTAGGGACCAGACTTCAAAACTTTTGGCAAACTTGGCTGGATCTAGGGGCCAGTCCGAAAATAGTTCAAATCCTGAGAGAAGGTTACACCCTTCCCTTTCGGATCCGGCCAAATCTTACAAGGTCTCCCACTGTCGTAAGCCGTTATGTCAATCCCCACAGGAACAGCTACCTGTTGGAGGCATTACATCAGCTTATGGACAAAAATGCAGTAGAATTGGTCCACAATCAAACATCTCTGGGGTTTTTCAATCGACTGTTTCTAGTTCCAAAACCCAACAACAAATGGAGGCCAATACTGGATCTGAGCAAACTAAACCTTTTCCTCAAGGTGGAGAAATTCAAAATGGAGACACCGGAAACCATCAGAACATCTCTCCAACAAGGAGAGTGGGTCACCTCAGTAGACTTCAAGGATGCCTACTTCCACATTCCAATACAGGAACAATCCAGGAAATACCTAAGATTTCATGTCCAAGGCCGGACTTACCAATTCAAGGCATTGCCCTTTGGTCTGTCCACAGCGCCCATGGAGTTCACTGTTTTGGCAAAGGAGGTGAAACTGATGGCCATAAACAAGGGTATAAGAATCCACCAGTACCTAGACGACTGGTTGGTGAGAGCCAGATCCCAAGAAACTTGTCTCCATCACACCCAAATCCTGGTCAGGATGTGCCAGGACCTCGGTTGGTTGGTGAATTTAGAAAAATCAGAGCTGGAACCCAAGCAGGTCTTCGACTTTGTAGGTTACCAGTTCGATCTCAGGTCCGGCCGGGTCAGACCGACCCCGGACCGGTGGCAAAGCCTTCAGGACAAGATACAAGTACTTCTGTTATTACCGGCCTGTCTGGTTCGACAGTTCATGTCCCTGATAGGCCTCCTAACAGCCACAGAGAAACAAGTTCACCTCGGCCGACTGCACATGAGACCCCTACAGTGGCATCTCAAAAACAATTGGAGGGTACCAGAATCTCTAGAGAAGATTATCCCCCTCCCGAGAACCCTGCACCCTCACTTACAATGGTGGCTAGACGAAGACAATGTGCTTCAAGGTCAACCATTACACCCAGTAAGGCATGCTCTGCAGATATTTACAGACGCATCAAAAGAAGGGTGGGGCGCTCACGTAAACGAGTTCACTGCAAGAGGGTCCTGGTCAGTGCCGGAAAGCAAGCTGCACATAAACTATCTGGAACTCAAAGCAGTGTTACTAGCCCTCAAAGAGTTCCAAGACCTCTGTGTAGACAAAATAGTTCTAGTGGCAACCGACAATACTACAGTGGTAGCTTACATAAACAAGGAAGGAGGCATGAGGTCGGGCCCACTGTGTGCCCTACTGTGGAAAATCTTGACCTGGTGTTCCCAGCGACAAGTGACTCTAAAAGCTCGACACATCCCAGGCCATCTCAATGTGATAGCAGACAAACTATCCAGGCTGGGTCAGACCATCCAAACAGAGTGGTCCCTCCCGGAGGTTTTTCAACAAATATGCAACCGGTGGCACTGGCCTCAAATAGATCTCTTTGCCACGAGATTCAACCACAAGTTGCCTCAGTTTGTCTCTCCAGTACCGGACTCCCTGGCTGTAGCAGTGGATGCACTTACCCTGCCATGGGACGATCTGGATGCATACGCCTTCCCACCGACCGCCATATTGGGCAAAGTGGTGGAGAAGCTATTGGACTCCCCGTGCAAGAGACTCATTCTGATTGCCCCGGGGTGGCCCAACATGCCTTGGTTCTGGGACCTAGTGACCATGTCCAGCCAGGTCCCTCTCAGCCTTCCCAACCTGCCCAGTCTACTAACACAGCCCTTCAATCAGATCCCTCACAGAAATCTGACCAATCTAAATCTCCATGCCTGGCTCCTAGAGCCACAACTATCAAAGAACAGGGCTTCTCTGAGGCAGTGGCAGCAAGAATTGAGGCTCCTCAAAGAAGATCTACCAGATCAGTCTATGAGGCGAAGTGGACCATTTTTACCAAGTGGTGCGTCACTAACCAGGTGGACTTCAGGGCACCACCTATAAAGTCGGTAGCTGACTTCCTAATGTACCTCTTTGAGGACAAGAAGTTACAGCCCAGCACCATTGATGGATACAGATCTGCCATTGCTGATAAACTGGGTCCTACAACAGTCAATATCAGCAAAGATGATAATCTCACTCGTCTCTTGGAAAGTTTCCACAGAGATAGACCCAAAGGGCGGAGGGGGATTCCCTCCTGGAACCTTTCCCTGGTGCTACACCAGCTGACAAAGGCTCCTTTTGAACCTCTTAGGGAGGCATCTCTGAAACACCTCACCTTCAAAACTGTCTTCCTTTTAGCCCTAGGCTCTGGCAAAAGAAGGAGTGAGATCCATGCTTGGCAGCACAAGAACATCAGACACCAATCCGATTGGTCTAAGGTGTCCCTTTTTCCATCTCCCAGCTTTCTTTCTAAGAATCAGCTGGCCAAGGAGGGTCCAGAGAGTGTAGCCCCAGTGGTCATACCAGCCCTGGCTCCTACTCTAGATAAATCCCTCAAGTCTGACAGATCCTTGTGTCCAGTCAGAGCTTTGCGCTACTACTTGGACAGGACGTCAGACCTCAGACAGAGCAAGGAGTTAGTCTTTGTCTCCTTCAAGAAAGGTTTCGACAAAGACATCTCCCCTGCCACTATCTCCTCATGGATCAAACAAACTGTGATCCTATGCTATGAGCTCTCTGATCAACAGGCCCACACCCTACATCAAGTTAAAGCTCATGATGTCAGGGCCTTTGCGGCTTCTAAGGCCTTCCAGTCGGGAATCTCCTTAGAGCAGATCCTAGCAGCCTGCCACTGGAAATCTCATAATACCTTCACCCAATTTTATCTGAAGGATGTGGCTTGGGCTGACTCAGAGCTCTACCATCTCGGACCAGTTGTGGCTGCCCAGCAGATCCACCAACAGACTGGCACCTAGAGGAGAAATGTACATATGTAAATACTTGTACATATTTGTATATTTTGCACATATAATTAAGGAATAATAAAAAAAAAAAAAAGGTCGACTCTGACGGTTCCATTCCGGATAACCGGATGATGATATTCGACCATAGCCCTAAGGGTTTAGACTTCAAGGTCTACCCGGGCTTTAGAAGGCATTGTCACTATTCCAAAATGAGTTCAAGTTCTTTAGTCCCTAGTAACTTACCCACCTACCTTTTTCCGTCGACTCTGACGGTTCCATTCCGGATAACCGGATGATGATATTCGACCATAGCCCTAAGGGTTTAGACTTCAAGGTCTACCCGGGCTTTAGAAGGCATTGTCACTATTCCAAAATGAGTTCAAGTTCTTTAGTCCCTAGTAACTTACCCGCCTACCAAGCGGTAGTTATTCAGCTATTGTCCATTGGATAGGATGTATTAACGCAATAAAATTGCAAATTTAATAAGTAAATTAAATTTTTATAAGTTAATACCCTATCCAATGGACTAAGAGTTTTAGACAACGAAAAAGATGCTATGACGTCACGCTGTCTAGACAGGAAGGAAGTACGACACGCCATCTGGCGAGTGCACAGTACTGGGCCGGCCTAGCCGGTGGAGACACAGGACGTCTTTTTCTGACGTTTGGCGGGCCGGTCCGCGCCGACCGGATAAGCTATTGTCCATTGGATAGGGTATTAACTTATAAAAATTTAATTTACTTATTAAATTTGCAATTTTCGCCACTTTCGGCGGCCATCTTGGATTTTTGCGGAAAATGGAAAAAGTGTCAATATCTCGAAAACCGTAAGAGATAGAGCGATTTCGAGCGAATTTTTGACCCGCAGGGTGGTACAAGAGTCTCTTGTGGAAAGGGGGAAAATTTCAATTTTCGCCACTTTCGGCGGCCATCTTGGATTTTTGCGGAAAATGAAAAAGTGACAATATCTCGAAAACTGTAAGAGATAGAGCAATTTCCAGCGAATTTTTGACCCATAGGGTGGTACAAGAGTGTCCTGTGCAAAGGGGAAAAATTTCAATTTTCGCCACATTTGGCGGCCATCTTGGATTTTCGCGGAAAATGGAAAAGTGTCAATATTTCGAAAACCGTAAGAGATAGAGCGATTTTGAGCGAATTTTTTACCCCACAGGATGGTACGACAGTGTGCTATGCAAAGGGGAAAATTTTCAATTTAGTATTTCTTCCCCTGCTGTACTCGGCGGGAGATACATACCACGGCAGTGGTCTTGTTTCACATATTTTGCCCTGTAAATTGGAAATGGTAATTCTGATGATTCTCAGACTGTACTAGATATAACTCTTATGTGGGTGTTCCACCACACGACTAAGGCTCCCGATTAAGGGTTTTTGGGGGTCGGTTTGAAATATTTGCTTAGTCCCAGACCTTCTGTAAGGGTCGGTTGTGGTCGGTTGGGGCCGTGTGAAAAATCAAACATGTTTGATATTTCACACGACTACAACCGATTCCTATTTCCCGCCGTCAACAAAATGTCCAGTCCCAGGCGTCCTCAGGCCTCCTCAGACCCAAATTTACAGAGTCGGTTGTTGTCCCAGGCGTCCTGCGACCCTTAGTCCCAGACCTCCGTAGCTTAGTCCCAGGAGGCCGGTTCTTAATCCCAGACTCAAATATGATGCGTATGAATTTCATGCGTCTGAAAGTGAGTCGGTTGCATTAGTCCCCGGAAGCCTCAGACCGTCTGCGGTGTCCTGCGACCCAAAAATCAAGGTCTGGGACTAAGAACCGAATAAGGGTAACCGACCCTAACCGATCCAAACCGGCCTCCCCAGGACGCCTGGGACCACGCATTTTCAGTCTGCGGCGGCCTGAGGACGCCCCAGGCGGCCTGGGACTAACAACCGATTAAGAACCGACTGTTTTCCGCGCGTTGGAAATTAAAACGAGGCAATGAGGGGGTCTGGGACTATATAAGCGACCGCGCACACATTGTCGTTGTTACTGACTGTTTGGCTACTGAGAGACGTGTGTCACTGATTTGTAGGGGTTTTCAGTTTTTATTTTACATTTTATATACTTGAGCTTAAGGCAAATTTCACAGTTAGGAGACACATTTTACTATTTTTTTATTATTTTGTCGACTGGATCATGAGAAAAGAGAAAGGAGGGAAGAGAGGAAGGAAAAAGATGGATGAGAGGGAGAAGGAAAGTCAAGTTTGAGGAGAGGAGTGAAGTTATTACAGAAGAAGGAAGTGAGAGGAGAGAGGAGGAGGAGATTCAGGAAGATCCAGCTATTGGGGAAGCTGTGGCAGAAGAAGAAGAGAGGTGTGAGGAAGATCCGGAGTGCCATTCTTCAGCCAAGAGAGCCAGGGTGTGTGCCACTTTTACAGACAGTGATGAAGTTTCCATTGTAGAATTCGTCAAGCTGCACCCTGAACTGTATGACAAGGAACATTCACGTTTCCACGACAGGAACAGAAGAGAGGCTCTCTGGGCAGAAATATCTGCAGAACTTAAGCTCCAGCCCTTTGATGTGAGAAGGTGGTTTGAGTCCCAGCGAACCCGTTATGGAAAGCTGTCTAAGCTCCAATCTGGCCAAGCCCCGAGGGAGATGACCAAGAGACAGTCCTGGGTCTACCAACAGATGGGTTTTCTTAAAACCCACATCAGAAGAAAGGGGGCCAATAGAAGTTCAGGTTTTGAGGCCAGTCCAAATACCAGCAAGCAGGACGAATCACGTGGGTCAACTACTGACACAGAACACCTCGAGTCAAGTGTCCTGAGGGAGAGGAGTCAGTCCATCATTACATCAACACCCGTTTCAACTACAGACTCCAAGATTCTCGAACACTTTGAGCAGATGAGGACACTTATCTCAGGTTTTATGCATCAGAAGTCAGACAGGCAGCCTTTCTTTGACTACGTGGCATCAGAGGCCGAAAAGATGACTCAAGAAGAATTCGAAGAATTAAAGGGCAAGATATTCAGAGATATCGAAAATATTAAGAGTAACCGCAGACGTCAGCCATTGCCCAGAAGATCAGCCACTGTTACCACGGAGTCCCAGAGGGTCGGCCTACTGCCAACAACCACTCCACAGGCGTCAAGTTCTACTCAAGCAGCAGCTAGCAGCAGTTTTGTGTACTATACACCAAGCCCCATTGGCTTCAGCAACCCGACATCTGTCCTAACTGTACAGGACGAAGGGAGCAGACACAATCTGAGTGGAATCTTAAGCCAGCTACCAGATCTGACATCAACACAGATCGTCGAGCAGCCTCAGCAGCAGCAGCAGCAGCAACAACCGCAGCAGCAGCTCTTTACTATCACCACTTCAGCACCGCCTCAACAGCAGCAGCAGCCTCCTCAGTAGCCATCCAGTCAGGGCGGGTCTTTGACCTGCCAGGCCCTTTTCAGGGCCACCAAATCATCCAAAAACAATTATTCAGCTACGTGTTCTTCCAATTCCCCTCCCAAAACAAAAAAGTTCAGTACAAATACTTATCACAAGAAAAAAAATAATTAAAGTCCAACACTTACACCACCCCAAACATGAAACAAATAACCCATGGTACTACACATAACAAAAAAGGCCACATAAAAAAAAAATTAAAAATAACTCCCAATATGGCCATTACTCAGCCCATTTTTAGATTAAAATCCATGGGATAGTTTAAAATCTGTAATTGAAAAGTCCAACACTTACACCTTCCCTAGAGTTAAAAGGCATAATTACATACTTACCAACCCACAAACAGACAAACCCAATACCAAACATAACCCCCAAATAACAAACCCAGTACCAAACCTAATACCCAACTACCCCAAAAAACCCAACCCCAGTAACCAACAAACACACAAACCCAAAAGTAAATAGAACCCATGCCAACGAACTGACAAAGTATTTAGCAAACACAATCCCCCATTATTGAAAGCAAAACTAGTTCCATGGTTATATTTTCCAAATTTTTGTGATTAGAAATGAATATTTAAAATTGAATATTTCCATAAAAAAATTTCTGCTACAAATAAGTTTCCCAGCCATGAAAAAAGGAAAATGTTTACATTAGGATGTGGATTTGAAAATATATGAAATAATAATTCAATTTAGGATATTATGTGTGACTTTGTGTTTGGCTTTTGTTTAAGAGTGGGTTTGTCTGTTTGTTGGGTGAGTAAGTTGTGTTTGTCTGTTTGTCCGTCTCAAGAAGTTATGCTTGGCATGGGGTTTGTCTGTTTGTCCGTCTCAAGAAGTTATGCTTGGCATGGGGTTTGTCTGTTTGTCCGTCTCGACAAGTTATGTTTGGCATGGGGTTTGTCTGTTTGTCCGTCTCGACAGGTTATGTTTGGCATGGGGTTTGTCTGTTTGTCCGTCTCAACAAGTTATGTTTGGCATGGGGTTTGTCCGTCACAACAAATTATGTTTGGCATGGGGTTTGTCTGTTTGTCCACATAGCTGATTAATTGTTTTTGGAATATTTGGTAGTCCTGAAAAGGACTGTTATAGTTAGTCCTGAAAAGGACTGTTTACTGCAACAGGACTTATATTCTGCCATCTTGCCAGGCCACCGCTCCCTCATTATTGAAGTAGTCCTTCAGGTAATCCCTCTGTCTTTTGGCCTCTCTAGCAGGGTTTCTGTCTTGGCCACCACCAGCAGCACCACCAATCAATCCACAATCACCAGGCACATCATCATCATCATCATCATCATCCCCCCAGGCTGCTGACCAGCAGGTTGACCTTGATACTGGCTTCTGAGTATATTGTGCAGAACCACACAGGTCATGACCACTTCTCTAACTGTTTCTGGGGGTAGTTCAATGGTGGTCCTCATGACTCTAAATCTTGACACAAGGATGCCAAAAGCGTTCTCCACAACTCTCCTGCCCCTTGATATTCTGTAGTTGGCAATCCTTTCCTCCCTTGTTAACAGCCTTCTGCCATAGGGTTTCATGAGCCAGGTCTTCAGGGCAAAGGCATCATCTGCCAAAATGAAGTAGGGGACATCTGTACCACCCTGTGTTATAGGAGCTGGGTCAGGGAAGCCTATCCTGCCATCTTCAATCCTCCTCTTCAGCTGAGAGGCATTAAATATCTGGGCATCTGAGCAAGACCCTTCTGTACCCACATCCACCCATCTGAATTTGTACTGCCCATCTACCAAGGCCAACATGACAATGGAAAAAAACCCCTTGTAGTTGTGGTAGAGGGCTCCAGAGTTCTTTGGTTTCTTCAGGGCCACATGCTTTCCATCCAGGGCTCCCAGGGCATGTGGAACATTCCACCTGATCCTGAATTCCCTCTCCAGTTCTTTCCACTCATCTGGGGTAGTAGGACATTTGAGGTACTCTCTGGTGAACTCATCCTGGATGGCCCTGCAGACCTCTGGTAGAAACTTGGAAATGGTGGATCTGCCAACCCTGAACTGACAGGATAATGATGTGTATGACTCTCCAGTGGCCAGATATCTGATGGTGAGGGCTAACTTCTCCCCAACACTGATAGGAGCTCTGTAGTTGGTGGCCTGCCTGGCTAGACGTGGTTCCAGTCTGGTCTTCATCATTTCAAAGAATTCTGGGGTCATCCTCATGTAGTTGGTGAATCCTGGAATATCTGTGGCATAAAGATCAGCCATAATGTTGTGGTAGGCCCCCCTCTCCTCTCTCTGCAGTAGCCATGGCCTGACCCACATGTTGTGCCTTCTTCTGGGTCTCTGTATGGGTGCTGGTGGTGCTGGTGGTGGTGGTGGTGGTTGCTGTGCTTGACGTAAAAAATGGAAATACATGATTATTTGTAAGTGAATAAAAACCAAAAAAGCCCTAAGTTGTTGTTGGATCTGTCTTCCATTAAAAGGTGGCATCCTGGTGTGTTCCTAGAAAAGCAATGATGATTAGATCGCAAATTTTATATATATATACCCAGAAAATCCAGCAACTTTGCAAAACAATAATCGGGGATCGTGGTCTGGGGAGGCCTGAGGAGGCCTGAGGACGCCGGTAGTTAATCGTGTGTTAGTCGGCTCTTAGTCCCAGGAGGCCTGAGGCGTCCTGGGACCCAGTCGGTTTGTGTCCGACAGGATCGTGGTTGAAACCGACCCGAAAACTGGCTTAGTCGGTTCTTAGTCCCAGACCAGTCGGGGACTGTCTGCGGCCGCCTGAGGCGTCCTGAGGTGTCCTGAGGCGTCCTGGGGACGATCTGTTCTTAATCCCAGACTTTGAAACCGACCCAGTATTCCCGCCCATTTTTGTCTTTTTTCAACCGACTGTGCACGATTAAGGGTCGCCGACAGGATCGGGGCTTAATCCTTTGGTGGAACAGGGGCATTACATGTATTTTTTGTGCAAAATTTGAGGTCACCGTTTGTAACTTTAATTTTAAGGTCACTTTAAGGTCTCAAAAAGTGTCCAAGGGACCCATTATGTGAACTTTTTGTCACTTTAAGCCCTACTACTGTAAAACTATGGGGTTCATTCATCTTAAATCTCATCTGGGAGTATATTTAAATGGTCTTTTTACATGTGTCAAAAATCAAGGCTTTTCTTGACATTTTATAGCAAAGTACTGTTAACATTTTCTAACAGTAGCTACTTGTTGCAGCCATCTTATTCCGTGGCCTATGCGGAGATGTGAATTGTGAAACAACCTTAACATTTAACTTGTGTGTGAGGCCCATAACCACCCCGCACAGAGGAATTAAGCATCCCACAAGGGAAACTTATTTGTATTCAGGAGAGAGAGAGAGAGAGTGGTTCCTCCGGTTCCCACATTTTCTATTGCTTATTGCTCGGCAACCACTGGGTGGATTCTCTTCAAATTTAGCACATGTATGCAGTAGCCCTGGAAAAAAATTCTGAATATGGTGTTGTTACATTTCAACCAATCAGAGAAGTCACATGACCAAAACATGTTTTTCAAAGGGGTGTGTTTGTCCGGATGATAACTTCAATGCCCTTCACCTATACATATGAAATTTGGCATGTAGGTTTGTTATATAGATGTCTGGAAATCATTAACTTTTGGAAGTGGTCCAATACAAAATGGCCAACTTATTTACGATTAACTAAACGCCACGATTTTTCTTAACGCTGAAAATGAAATCTTTAATATCTCAGAAACGGTGCGAGATTCAGCAATTTTGGCAAAAATTTTGGCCCACAGGATGTACACAGAGTCATCTGTCACTTTTTGCCAAAAAGTCGTTCTCTCGCCATCTTGAATTTCTGTGTAAAATGCAAAAACAACAACAACAAAAACTTCATTCTAAGAAACCTTGCATTTTGGCATAAATGGAAAAACATATTAAACACAGAAATATAGTCATTTCTTTAAAATCATTAATACTCATTGGGACGCTTTGTTTTTGCTGAACAAAAACAATTTCTTTTTCTCTTTCAAAGCAATACTGTAGTGTTTTTCTGTATTTTCACATATTTTGCTTTGTAACTTGATAATGGCAAGACTGACCGGACTCGAAATGTGGTAAATATAACCTCTATATGTGAATCTTTGTGGAAATTTTAAGGTCTGTAGTTATAATTTTAAGGCCACCTTGAGAAGTTTCTAAAAATAGCAATAGGGACCAGTTTTATGATCTTTTTCCCACCTTATGGCTTATGCCCAATAGGTTTCAAATTATGTTCCTCACCCAATAACTTATCTGGTAATATATAAATATGTTGTTTTTTTTTTTATATGCCAAAAAAATCAAGGCTTTTAAGTTGACATTGAACCTGGGTATGGTGCTCATAAAGACCCTATTAGGAGGACTTTTTTCTGTTTTTTTCTCACAAATTTCGGCTTTCTAATTTGGAAAGGTAAAGTCTGACCAGCATCAAAGTGTACTAAATGTTACTTGTATATGACCTCTCTGGAAAATTTTAGCTCTGTAGTATAAATTTTAAGATCACGTTAAGGTTAAGGTTTACAAGGACCAATTTTATGCACTCTTGTCACTTAAAGCCCTGTACCTTGCAAAGTATATTGGCTTACCCACCTAATATCTTATCTGAAACTATATTAAATATGTTAATTTTTAAATGTACCTAAAATCAAGGCAAAATCAAATAGACATTTAAGCTATGTATGACATACATAAAGACCCCACCTGATGAATTTTTTTTTCTTCACATTTTTCACATATATTTTGCCTTGTAAATTCAAAATGGTAAGTCTAAATAGTAGATATAACTTTTGCATGGGATATTTGTTTCTAGAAAATTTGAGATTTGTAGTCTAACTTTTATGGTCACCTTAAGGTCTCCAAACATACCCACAAGGACCCATTTTATTCACTTTTTGCCACTTTAATGCAACTTACCCAGCTAAAATCTCACCGGGCGCTCACTTAGAGCATTCCTCTGCAAAAGGTCTGTGGTCAGACAGGGAAAAAAGGCTACACATGAATGTTCTAGAGCTGAAGGCAGCTTCTCTGGCTCTTCAAAGGTTTAAGGACCAGTGTCAAAACCAAACAGTGTTAGTTGCCACAGACAACTCAACAGTGGTAGCCTACATAAACAAACAAGGTGGAACCCACTCGGCGGAGATGTGCGCTCTCCTGTGGAAGATTATGACCTGTGCCATCATTACCAGATAACCTTAAAAGCCAGACACATTCACAGGGTGTCTGAATGTGATGGCCGACCTTCTGTCCAGGTCAAACCCAGTTCAATCAACAGAATGGTCACTGCATCTGCAGGTGTTCAACAGATCTGTCTGAGTTGTTCACCCCTCATATAGATCTATTTGCCACTCATCTGAACCACAAACTTCCACTGGATGTGTCTCCAGTCCCAGATCAAAATGCTTGGGACATAGATGCTCTAAACATAACTGGTTGGGTCTCACTGCTCAATTTTACCCTCCTACTGCTCTCCTTGACAAGGTGATCCAAAATCAGGCAATTCATTTGCCTAATTATTGTAATAATAACCCCAGGCTGGCCAGGGGTGCCCTGGTTTTGGGACCTAGTGCAGCTCTGAACAGAGATCCCACTTCAGCTTCTAGTGTCAACAACTCTTCTAAAACAGTCCCACAATTATGTGCTTCACAGCAAGCCACTATATCTTAACCTCAGCGCCTGGTGTCTAGGAGTGAACAGCTCCAAGAACAAGGCTTCTCTGTGGAGGTAGCAGAGAGAATTGCTGCCCCCAAAGGTCTTAAAAAAATCATCTACAATTCAAAGTGGGCCCTATTTAAGAAATGGTCCAGAGAAATTTCGTTAGACTTCTCCACATCCTCTGTGAAACCAGTCTCAGATTTTTTCATGTACCTGTACCAAGTTCTAAACAGGCGCCCTTTGACCATTGACGGTTACAGGACGACCATTGTTGACACCTTGGGCCCAGCTGGGCACAATATTCCCCAAGCTCAGACCTTAACAGGTTACTCTCCAGTCTTCTCAGGGATCCTGCCTAAGTTCCAGGAATCTTCCAAAATGGAACCTTTTCTGTTGTGCTTAATGAGCTCACAAAAGCACCCTTTGAGCCTATGAAGGACACAGACCTCAAACATCTTTTCTCTCAAACTGCTTTCTTGCTAGCTTTGGCCTCCGGCAAGCGCCGCAGCGAAATCCATGCCTGGGCTACAAAGAAGTATTTGATTTAGGCCAATGGGAAAAGGTTACCTTGTTCCCCTCTTCAGATTTCTTAGCCAAAAACCAACTAGCAAGATAAGGTTCTCAAAGTGTGTCTCCGGTGACTATTCCTGCTTTGACTACTATTGTAAATAGACTATGCAAGAAGTCAGGACCTTGTGTCCGGTATGGGCCCTGAGTTATTATCTGGATTGAATCAAAGATCTGAGAGGGTCTTGATCCCTACAATTTAGTTTCTTCAAAGGACAAACCTCAGACACAGACCTGCTACGCTCTCTTCTTGGTTAAAATAACTATCTTACTTGGTTTTCAAACAAGCAGACCATCAGCCTTGGACTTGGTCCAAATTATAGCGCATGACATTAGGGCCTTCACGGTCTCTAAGGCCTTATACGGTGGAGTTTTTATGTCATCACTCTGCGGCGTGGGCGTCCGCGTCCGCGTGAACAACTTCTTCTCCAAAACTACAAGGCCTAGAGACATGCTGTTTTTTTTAAAAGATACCTTATCTATCGAGGATGAAAAATTGTTCAAGGCATGCAAATCTGTGTGTTCGTCTGTTTGCTAGAGACATTACAAGGGGGGTACCCCCACCAAAAGTGTGAAAATTTCAACTTTTTATCACAATTTTCTCAGTGACTATTGCAGGGATTTCTCTCATATCTTGCATATATGTACTAGGCCAGAGGTAGATTCTCTTGTGTGAGTATGAGACCTGGATCTGTCTTACTTTTTTTTAATAAATTTTTTTAATAATTTTTAATGCATTAAAATTCATGAAATCGTGCACTAAATCACTTATAACTTCAAAAGTGTTGCATTTACAGCATTTTGTGAAAATATGTTGTTCAGCTACTTTTTTCATAGCTACAATATGGTGAGTAAGTTGGGTGTCTGTCTCAATAGCTAAGTGAGTAATAGCTACTTTTGGGCTTTTCAGTAACATCCATTATGAGTAAAATCACTTGTAACTTAAAAACTATTGCATTTAGAGAATTTCGTATAAATATGTTATTCAGCTACTTTTGGGTCAGCTATAACATAGTAAAATTTCAGACCTGTAGCTCATGGCATAGCTGAGTAATAGCTACTTTTAGGTTATCACTGTTGAGTAAATCACTTATAACTTGAAAAGTGTTGCATTTAGAGCATTTTGTTAAAATATGTTATTCAGCTACTTTTTTCATAGCTACAATATGGTGAGTAAGTTGGACGTCTGTCTCAATAGCTAAGTGAGTAATAGCTACTTTTGGGCTTTTCAGTAACTTCCATCATGAGTAAAATCACTTGTAACTTAAAAACTATTGCATTTAGAGAATTTCGTATAAATATGTTATTCAGCTACTTTTGGGTCAGCTATAACATAGTAAAATTTTAGACCTGTAGCTCATGGCATAGCTGAGTAATAGCTACTTTTAGGTTATCACTGTTGAGTAAATCGCTTATAACTTCAAAAATATTGCATTTAGAGAATTTCGTATAAATATGTTATTCAGCTACTTTTGGGTCAGCTATAACATAGTAAAATTTCAGACCTGTAGCTCATGGCATAGCTGAGTAATAGCTACTTTTAGGTTATCACTGTTGAGTAAATCGCTTATAACTTCAAAAATATTGCATTTAGAGAATTTCGTATAAATATGTTATTCAGCTACTTTTGGGTCAGCTATAACATAGTGAAATTTCAGACCTGTAGCTCATGGCATAGCTGAGTAATAGCTACTTTTAGGTTATCACTGTTGAGTAAATCGCTTATAACTTCAAAAATATTGCATTTAGAGAATTTCGTATAAATATGTTATTCAGCTACTTTTGGGTCAGCTATAACATAGTAAAATTTCAGACCTGTAGCTCATGGCATAGCTGAGTAATAGCTACTTTTAGGTTATCACTGTTGAGTAAATCGCTTATAACTTCAAAAATATTGCATTTAGAGAATTTCGTATAAATATGTTATTCAGCTACTTTTGGGTCAGCTATAACATAGTAAAATTTTAGACCTGTAGCTCATGGCATAGCTGAGTAATAGCTACTTTTAGGTTATCACTGTTGAGTAAATCGCTTATAACTTCAAAAATATTGCATTTAGAGAATTTCGTATAAATATGTTATTCAGCTACTTTTGGGTCAGCTATAACATAGTGAAATTTCAGACCTGTAGCTCATGGCATAGCTGAGTAATAGCTACTTTTAGGTTATCACTGTTGAGTAAATCGCTTATAACTTCAAAAATATTGCATTTAGAGAATTTCGTATAAATATGTTATTCAGCTACTTTTGGGTCAGCTATAACATAGTAAAATTTCAGACCTGTAGCTCATGGCATAGCTGAGTAATAGCTACTTTTAGGTTATCACTGTTGAGTAAATCGCTTATAACTTGGAAACTATTGCATTTACAGTATTTTGTTGCAATATATTATTCACCTATTTTGGGATCAGCTATAACATAGTGAAGTTTCAGATCTGTGGCTCATTGCATAGCTGAGTAATAGCTACTTTGAAGTTCTCACTATTGAGTAAATCACTTGTAACTTAAAACCTATTGCATTTAGAGAATTTCGTATAAATATGTTATTCAGCTACTTTTGGGGCAGCTATAACATAGTGAAATTTCAGATCTGTAGGTCATGGCATAGCTGAATAATAGCTACTTTAAAGTTCTCACTATTGAGTAAATCAGTTGTAATTGGAAAAGTATTGCATTTAGAGAATTTCGTATAAATATGTTATTCAGCTACTTTTGGGTCAGCTATAACATAGTAAAATTTCAGACCTGTAGCTCATGGCATAGCTGAGTAATAGCTACTTTTAGGTCATCACTATTGAGTAAATCAGTTGTAACTTCAAAACTATTGCATTTACAGTATTTTGCTTAAATATGTTGTTCACCTACTTTTGGGTCAGCTATAACATAGTGAAATTTCAGACCTGTAGCTCATTGCATAGCTGAGTAATAACTACGTTGAGGTTCTCACTATTGAGTAAATCAGTTGTAATTGCAAAACTATTGCATTTAGAGAATTTCGTATAAATATGTTATTCAGCTACTTTTGGGTCAGCTATAACATAGTAAAATTTCAGACCTGTAGCTCATGGCATAGCTGAGTAATAGCTACTTTGAGGTCATCACTATTGAGTAAATCAGTTGTAACTTGAAAACTATTGCATGTACAGTATTTTGCTTAAATATGTTGTTCACCTACTTTTGGGTCAGCTATAACATAGTAAAATTTCAGACCTGTAGCTCATGGCATAGCTGAGTAATAGCTACTTTGAGGTTATCACTGTTGAGTAAATTGCTTATAACTTGGAAATTATTGCATTTAGAGTATTTTGTTTCATATGTTATTCACCTATTTTGGGGTCAGCTATAACATAGTGAAGTTCCAGACCTGTGACTCATTGCATAGCTGAGTAATAGCTACTTTGAAGTTCTCAATGTTGAGTAAATCACTTATAATTTGAAAACTATTGCATTTAGAGAATTTAGTATAAATATGTTATTCAGCTACTTTTGGGTCAGCTATAACATAGTAAAATTTCAGACCTGTAGCTCATGGCATAGCTGAGTAATAGCTACTTTTAGGTTATCACTGTTGAGTAAATCACTTATAACTTGCAAACTATTGCATTTAGAGTATTTTGTTGCAATATGTTATTCACCTATTTTGGGGTCAGCTATAACATAGTGAAGTTCCAGACCTGTGGCTCATTGCATAGCTGAGTAATAGCTACTTTGAAGTTCTCACTGTTGAGTAAATCAGTTGTAATTGGAAAACTATTGCCTTTACAGAAATTTGTGCAAATATGTTATTCAGCTACTTTTGGGTCAGCTATAACATAGTGAAATTACAGACCTGTAGCTCATGGCACAACTGAGCAATAGCTATTCTCAGGCACTGACTGTTGAGTAAATCAGCTATAACTTGAAAAATATTGCATTTGGAGTATTTTGTTAAAATATATTGTTCACCTACTTTTGGGTTAGCTATAACATAGTGAAATTACAGACCTATAGCTCGTGGCATAGCGGAGCAATAGCTATTTTCAGGTTCTCACTATTGAGTAAATCAGTTGTAACTTGAAAACTATTGCATTTACAGTATTTTGCTTAAATATGTTGTTCACCTACTTTTAGGTCAGCTATAACAGAGCAAAAATTCATGTAGCTCATTGCATAGCTGAGTAATAGTTACTTTGAGGTTCTCACTCTTGAGTAAATCAGTTGTAACTTGAAAACTATTACATTTAGAGTATTTTGTTAAGTATGTTATTCACAGACGTTTTGCAAAAATTCATGTAGCTCATTGCATAGCTGAGTAATAGTTACTTTGAGGTTCTCACTCTTGAGTAAATCAGTTGTAACTTGAAAACTATTACATTTAGAGTATTTTGTTAAGTATGTTATTCACAGACGTTTTGGTCAGCTATGACATAGTGAAATTGCAGACCTCTATGTCATGGCATAGCTGAGCAATAGCTTCTTTCAGGTTCTCACTGTTGAGTAAATCATTGTATCCAACCTGTAGGAAATCATGGGCTGGGAATCTGTTAATATGGTCCGATTTGACCTTGGAACCCTCCTTCAAGGTCAAATGAGGATAGCCAAACATAAAAGTGCTTATAACTCGCTTATTATTGGTCCTAGAGGTTTGGAATGAAAACCAACCTATAGAAAATCATGAGCTGGGAATTTTTTGGTGTGGTCGGATTTCACCTTGGACCCCTCCTTCAAGGTCAAATGAGGATAGCCAAAGTTAAAAGTGCTTATAACTCGCTTATTATTGGTCCTAGAGGTTTGGAATGGAAAACCAACCTATAGAAAATCATGAGTTGGGAATCTTTTGGTGTGGTCGGATTTCACCTTAGACCCCTCCTTTCAGGTCAAACGAAGATAGCCAAACTTAAAGTGCTTATAACTCACGTATTATTGGTCTTGGAGGTTTGGGATGGTAAACCAACATATAGGAAATCATGGGCTGGGATTCTTTTGGTGTGGTCAGATTTGACCTGGGAGCCCTCCTTCAAGGTCAATTGAGGATAGCCAAACTTACAATTGCTTATAACTCGCTTATTATTGGTCCTACAGGTTTGGGATGGTAAACAAGCTACAGGAAATCATGGGCTTGGAATTTTTTTGTGTGGTCGGATTTGACCTTAGACCCCTCCGTCAAGGTCAAACAAGGATAGCCAAACTTAAAAAGTGCCTATGACTCACTTATTATTGGTCCGACAGGTTTGGGATGGTAATCCTAAATTCTTTGGCTGGGAATCTTTTGGTATGGTCAGATTTGACCTTTGGATCCCTTCTTCATGGTCGAACGAGGATATTGCATTTATAGTATTTCTTTAAATATTTTTAACCTACTTTTTACACTTAAACAATTACCTTGTTACTTTATTTCATAATACCATTTGCAGGGCACAACTTTTTTGTCCTTTTCTTCTGTCAGCTTCGGAATATCTTTCGAACATGCTGTTCAGTTACCATTTACTGTATTTCTGTACAGCCCTTTCCCTGATAATTATGCTTTCCTCTCATTATCGCCATCACAAATCAAAAACATTCAGTCAGCTGACACAGTGCCCGTTCACGGGCACTCTCCTCTTGTTAAAAAAAGGTGCCTGAAGGAGGGGTGGTCCATTCTATCTCTGCAGTTCTCAGGAACTTAGTTACCGTAACGACAATTCTCAGGTATTTAGTTACGGCATTATTTTTAAGCTCGATCGAGCCTCGATAGAGCTCGTGCTTCTACAGATCACTTTTTTTTTTCTGGGCTTTGATGTAATTTCTGAATTTCCCTCTCTTGCTCTCCAATAGCTAAAAGGACACAAGTCCGTTTGGCTTTTGCCCATACGTATGTCCTTTTGTCTCTAGACTTTGATGACATGGAAAACACTCCAATAGCTAAAAGGACACATATCCTTTCTGCTTTTGCCCATACATTGGTCCTTTTGTCTTCAAACTTTGATGACATTGACAACACCTGGCTGTGCATTCTGAATTTACCTCTCTTGTGCTCCAATACCTAAAGGGTCACATGTCCTTTTGCCCTTTGTCCTTTTGGGATGTATCTAAGTTAAAATTTCTTTCTGTCATGAGACTTTGGTAAATTCTAGTGCACTACTTGTGTCTCTGATGTTTTTGCTCTCACGCTAGGGGACCAAAACACCTTTTGGCCTTGTTTTTTTTTCTGGTCCACATCAGTTAACAAATGATTTAACTTGAAGATCAACTTGATGATCCAGTCAATACTTCTATCCAAACATTATTTGACAAATTGTGAAAGTCAGTATTTGTAAGGTGAAGTAAATCTATAATGCCAAGTGGTTCTGAATTTCATTGTGTATTGATTCACATTCTTGTAGTCTCTAGATCCAGACAACAGCTATGTTCCAGACATTTATGATGAATTATTGACTCAAGCTGAAATACAAGGGAATATCAACAAAGTTAATAGTAAGTTGGTTTCAGTTTTACAGATATTGTCACTTTAAATGTTTTATGTTTAATTTCACATCCATGTGAAACACAAGAGCTGGACATTATTCTCCTGCTATCTTGAGTTATGTTGGTTTTAGTCAGATACTTTTTGATCTTTGATAATTTACGCAGAATTAGAAACTATTTCTCAGTGTAATAGATGTGAGCTCCACAGTCAATTTATTTTTGATGTTATAGTGTATATCATGGTTGCAGTTTTTTGGTGTATTTCAGTCTGTATGATGTGAAATATATATTTTATTGCATTAATACATCCTATCCAATGGACAATTGCTTTACCGATCGGCGCAACCGGTCCCGCCAAACGCCAGAAAAAGACGTCCTGTATATACTAACGGCACGTTGCAGGGACAAGGGAGTGGGTGATGATCCATGTGTTAAAAAGCAGGAATGTAAGATCTGTCAGGCTCTCCCTCCTGCGCAGTTGAAGCAGCTTTCCACCCCCACCTACCAGTCCAGGAAAGAATGTGAATTGAAGAAGTTGTTTTCAGATTCCCCTGCTAGTGTTACCCCCACTCTCGTGGACCCAGCAAACGTCCGTGTGTTGGGACGGGTACACAAGGAATCTGATGGAAGTTCACCTGCTAGCAAGAAGAAGAAGGCAGACCCTTCCCCTACCCCCCAGGCTAGCAGTAAGAAGAAATCCAGCAGCAAGTCGAGATCTGATGATCTGAAGGAACTGGATGAGAAATGGTGTGAACTTTTTGCCAGGCTGGAGGCTATGCTGGTGTCCAAGACGTTCACGGTTCCTGTGAATCCTGTACAGAACCCTCTTTCAGTGGTTACCAGTGATCAGCCCTTTTTTGATCCTGGAACCTCCACCAGTGGCTTGTCCTCTGCTGTGACTGTTTGGGGTACTGGTTCCAGTCTTGGTCAGACCATCGGTGAGGCTGCTGTGATGAGCGAAGCTGGTAACAAGAGTGCTACCCACCCTGTTGAGGGTCCCGGTACTGATGTGAAACAGCAGAATGCCACCCAGCCTGTTGAGGCTCCCGGTGCAAGGACAGCCACCCAGCCTGTTGAGACTCCCGGTGCAGGTCCTGATGTTCTGCCAACCGGTACAGGTAGTGCTGCTCTACATGCTGAGTTTTCCGGTTCTGACAGTGAGGAAGAACTCCAGAGTGATCCAAGACTTCCCGTTGATGGTAACGTCCGGGAAAGTTCCCCAGACCTCTCCAAGAATGCAGCAGCTGATCAGGAACTGTCTGAAGAGTCTACATACAGGGAGACTATCAGAGGCGTGAGGTCGTTCATGGGTTGGCATCAGATCCCTGAATTTGACAGTGTATCTTCTACAAATAACAACCCTTTTGCCGGTTCCAGAGCTCCACCAACTGGTAAAGTGTCTGTGAAGTTACCGGTAGACGACTGGCTGTGCAGGAAGATGGAGAAATTAAACATCACTGTTGCTGAAGGCTACCCTTCCAAAAGTACTGAACCTGCTGGACTGCTCTGGGACCAATTTGTCAAAACGCCTAGGTCGTTTAAATGGTACGACATGCATGTTGACAAGAAAGAATGTGATCCACTGTGTGTTCCTGGTCTCCGGAACCGCCAAAGCTCAACAGTGCCTTCAGTAGGGTTGCCAGGCAAAATCTACCTACTGCCCCTCCCTCCCGGGCCCTTAACCAGGACATCTTGAGGAGATGGGAGAGAGCAGCCAGAGAACAGTCGATATGTGCAACCAGGCTGCTGGACTCTCCAGATGTTTAACTAGGGTGCAGGATTCTATGTCTACACACTTGAGAAGTTTGCATGTAGACAAAGGCAAGGGCAAGTCTTCTGAAAGAATGCAGCAAGCTGTAGATGAACTGGAATATTTGGTGACCTTTAACCGGTCCATCTCTCAAGCCATGGCCAGGACAATGCAGGACTTGTCAGAAGGTGTGTTTATTAGTGTCGCAAACTTCACCTTGGCACGTAGAGACAGTTATCTGGAATATTTACACGTCGGGGTTAAACAGGACACGCTTGCTGCACTGCGTACTGCACCCATTCATATACACTCACTGTTCCCAGACCAGCTTCTCATGAAGGCTGAAGAGGAAGTGGCCAGAAGTGAGGAGAGGCGTTCTTCTAGTCAGTCACACCGGAAGCCCGGTCGTTTTCATCCTTATGCTTCCAGTGTCAAGTCATTGCTTCAACAGAACCGGAAATCATCTGTGCCAGCTTGGAAGCAAATAAGAGAACGCCAGCAAAGCAGCAAAGGTCGTGGCAAGGCCTCCACCTTTTCACAGAAACCGGCCAAAGGTTCCAAGTCACGTAAATGACAATTACTGTGTACAGTGTGCTACCGGGCTGAAGGACTGTGTATGTGTGCCCGGTCAGTTGGACTTGAACCCTTCAACGGTGGTGGCCAAGGACAAAATAATGACCAGCAAGAGCGAAACTGTATTTTTACATGTAAACTCTTGTGTTGCAAATGTTCATTCTGTCACCGGGTTGCCGCAAAAGAAAGGCGTAAATCCCAGTTATTGTCCAAATTACACAGAAATAAACTATGTGCAAGATATTTCCTGTGTAGGTCACTTGAGTTCTGCAAATCTTGTCACAAATGCCCCAACTGTTGCTATAACTCCACCTGTAGGGTCAAGGTTACATCAGTTTTGGGAGAAGTGGGAAGCTCTGGGTTCGAGTCCAAAGGTAGTCCCAATACTCAGAGAGGGCTACATCCTCCTCTTCCGGTCCAGACCAAATCTAACCAGGTCACTAACTGTCATAAGCAACTATGTCAATCCACAGAGACAGTCCAACCTTTCGGAGGCACTGTATCAGCTGATGAACAAAAATGCTGTAAAATCGGTAGCAAACCAAAACTCACTGGGTTTTTACAACCGCCTATTTTTGGTACGCAAACCCAACAACCGGTGGAGATCTATCCTGGACCTGAGCACCTTGAACACCTTCCTAAACACAGAGTCGTTCAACATGGAGACCCCAGAAACAATGAGAACCTCCCTACAGCTAGGGGAGTGGGTCACCTCCATAGACTTCAAGGACGCATACTTCCTTATACCAATTCACAGTCAGTCTAGGAAGTACATGTGTTTTCACATCCAGGGTCAGTCCTACCAGTTCAAAGCCCTACCATTTGCCTGTCCACAGCACCTATGGAGTTCACAGTGGTGGCCAAAGAGGTCAAACTGATGGCTTTACAGAGACGTATAAGAATCCACCAGTACCTAGACTGGTTGGTGAGAACCACATCCCACCAAACTTGTCTCCAGTATACACAGACCTTGGTAGCTCTCTGTCGAGAACTAGGTTGGCTGGTGAACAAGGAGAAGTCAGAACTGGATCCAAAACAGGTTTTCAACTTTATAGGTTACCAGTTCGATCTCAGGGAGGGCAAGGTCAGACCCACACCAGAGCGTTGGCAGACATTAACAGACAAGATATTGTCAATCCTGTCCGGTCCGGTGTGCTCGGTCCGGCAGTTCATGTCCCTCATAGGACTTCTAACAGCCACAGAAAAGCAAGTCCATCTAGGTCAACTTTATATGAGACCCATACAGTGGCACTTGATGAACAACTGGAGGGTACCAGAATCACTAGAAAAGGTGATACCCGTTCCCAGGTCGCTCCACCCCCATTTAAGGTGGTGGCTGGAGGAAAGCAATGTGCTTTCAGGTCAACCATTACACCCCCACTAAAACATGCTCTGCAGATATTTACAGACGCATCAAAAGAAGGGTGGGGTGCTCACTTAAACGAACGCACTGCAAGGGGAACCTGGTCCGTTCCAGAAAGCAAGTTACACATAAACCACTTGGAACTAAAGGTGGTCTTTCTGGCCCTAAAAGAGTTCCATTTTCCTGGTAGCCACAGACAACACAACAGTGGTTGCCTATATCAACAAGCAAGGGGGATGAAATTGGGCTCCCTGTGTGCCCTACTGTGGAGAATCCTGTCCTGGTGCACCAGGAAACAAGTAACTCTCAGGGCACGTCACATCCCCGGCCGGATGAACATGATGGCAGACAAGCTATCCAGACTTGGCCATTCAAATAGAATGGTCCCTTCACCCAGAAGTGTTTCAAGCTATATGCTCCCAGTGGCACCAGCCTCAAGTGGACTTGTTTGCCACCAGATTCAACAACAAACTCCCACAGTTTGTGTCACCGGTCCCAGACACCCAGGCCTGGGCAGTGGATACACTCAGCCTGTCTTGGGAAAATCTGGACCCATATGCCTTCCCACCAGCAGCGATCTTGGGCAAAGTAGTGGAGAAGTTACAGGACTACCCCTGCAACAGGATCATTTTGATCGCCCCGGGGTGGCCCAACATGCCCTGGTTTTGGGATCTAGTGGCAATGTCCAGTCAGATCCCTCTGTGTCTGTCCAATCTGGTATCTCAACCTTTCAACAAGACCCTGCACAGGAACCTGTCAAACCTGAACTTACATGCCTGGCTCCTAGAGCCACAGCAATCAAGGAGCAGGGGTTCTCTGAGGTAGTGGCAGCACGAATTGAGGCACCTCAAAGAGGATCAACCAGATCCGTCTATGAGGCAAAGTAGACCATTTTTACAAAGTGGTGCCTCAGTAATCAGGTGGACTTCAGGGCACCACCTCTGAAAGCCATAGCTGATTTCCTGTTGCACCTGTTTCAGGATAGGAAGTTGCAACCTGGTACCATTGATGGTTACAGATCAGCCATTGCTGATAAATTGGGCAACTCTACCATTAATGTCAGCAAAGATGAGAATCTCACCCGTCTCCTGGATAGTTTCCATAGAGACAGACCCAAGGGCAGGAGGGGTATACCCTCCTGGAACCTGTTCCTGGTCTTACACCAGCTGACTAAGGCTCCCTTTGAACCCCTAAAAGAGGCCTCACTAAAACACTCGACCTTCAAGACTGTTTTTCTGCTGGCCCTGGGTTCTGGTAAACGCAGGAGTGAGATCCATGCTTGGCTACATAAAAACATCAGACACCAGTCAGACTGGTCTAAGGTGTCCATGTACCCTTCATCCAGCTTTCTTTCCAAAAATCAGCTGGCTAAGGAGGGTCCAGATAGTGTGGCTCCAGTGGTCATACCAGCCCTGGCTCCCACTCTGGATAAGTCACTCAAGGGTGACAGGTCTTTGTGTCCAGTCAGAGCCCTTCGCTATTACTTGAACAGGACCTCAGATCTTAGGCAGAACAAGGCGTTGGTCTTTGTCTCCTTCAAGAAAGTTTTTGATAAAGACATCTCACCTGCCACCATCTCCTCAGGGATCAAACAAACTGTGATCCTTTGTTATGAGCTCTCTGACCAGGAGGCTCTCACACTGCATCACAACTCTGACTTGCTTCCTCTGGGAAGTTTTTCTTATGGGACTGAACTCAACCCTCTCTTCCTATTCTCAGATCAGGTCTGAGAAAAAAAAAGGGGGGGGGGGGGGGGGGGGGGGGGGGGGGGGGGGGGGGGCAACTTTGGTAGACTCCCGGATTACTGGTTAGTCTTAGCCATCCTTGACCTTTGGGGGGTTCATCTGACCCTAGGTCAACTGGGCCTTCTCAACTTTGTTTTGTTTATGAGTTCACTTGAGTCCCTAGTGACTTACCCGTCTACCAAGCGGTAATTATTCAGCAATTGTCCATTGGATAGGATGTATTAACGCAATAAAATTGCAAATTTAATAAGTTAATACCCTATCCAATGGACAGGCAAGGCCCACCCATCCGACCCCGCTATCAGCTTACTAGGGGTCTTAATATGTTTAGACAACAAAAAAGATGCTATGACATCACGCTGTCTAGACAGGAAAGAAGTACAAGACACCACCTAGCGAATGCACACTCTGTGACCGGTCCTGCCGGTAGTATATACAGGATGTCTTTTTCTGGCGTTTGGCGGGACCGGTCGCGCCGACCGGTAAAGCAATTGTCCATTGGATAGGGTGTATTAACTTATAAAAATTTAATTTACTTATTAAATTTGCAATTTTGTACAGTTGCTGAGGCGCTGTCCCAGATTGAGACAGCAGTTCACAAAGAAGATGCAGGTCTCTTGCTTGAGGCCCTGACGAATGATTCACTAAAACTCAGAGATATCAAGAAACACAACATTCAGCAGTACATGGTCAAATTAAAAGAAAATGCATGTAACAAACAGGTATATTTTACACAGTTTTACAGATGTTAGTGGAAGTGGCCGTGTCATAGAAAAATGCTCAATGTAATGGTAATTAACTGTAGTAGTCATTTTTTATCTCCCTCTGGCCCACTGGGTGTGCATTTGTGTGTGTGTCACACAATTTTCTCTAAAGTGAAGGTCTAAATAATACTAATTTAGTTTCTCATGCCCTCCATTTTTTTTTTTTTTTAAGCGGGTCTAAGTCAATAGCTAAGTGAGCAATGGGGCTAAAATTGCTTTTAAACTCCAAATCCACTCCTTTTAGAGCATTTCGCCAAAAAATGTGTTGTTCAGCTACTTTCTCTGTACCTACAAGATGGTATCTGTTTTAGATATCTATCTAAAAGCTAATTGAGTTATAGCTATTTTCTGCTTTGTACTGTGACAAAAATGAGTAAATAGATTTTTTCTTTGTAACTGTTAGCTACAGTGCTTTGGTCAAAGATGTTAATTAGCCGCTTCTAGATGTCCTATGCACTAGCACATTTTCAGAGCTGTAGCTCCATAGCTAACTGAGTAATAGCTACTTTAACATTTTGCTAATAAGTAAATCATTTGTAATGTCAACACTATTAAATATAACCAGGAAAACAAAGGTTGGTTGCACCTCTGCAAGGCTGTCCTTAGAGACTCCGTGGTGATCTGATTGGGTGAAGCCGAAGGTGGGCAGTAGGTGTTCTTGTCTCCCTCACCTGACTGGTCCCTACTCCCTACAAAATAATAAATCCACCCGAATGTTGTACATATTATACAAATTTGCTACGGTTTATTTTCATAGTTGATAGATTTTGTTGTTTGATCTTAATTCAAATAAGAATGTCATTACTTTAAAAATCTCATATAATGCCCATATTTACCGTCGTAGAAGCTTTAAAAGTGAAACAATTTACAGAATTTTGTTTTTGCAAAAATGATTTCAGGAAGTCTGAATAACCTTGAACGAAAGATCAAGATCAGGTAGTGGTGTCGTATATTGTACATATTGTTTTTTCCAGAATCTTTTTTTGAATTGGTGGAATTGTTTTATGTTTTGAGAGTTATCTGAATCTCACTTTTTCAGAATAACAATTATGAAGAAAATGCTTTGCAAAGTAAAGAGGAAGTGCAGTATCTGGTTAATGCTGCCAATGCTGAAGCTAATGAAGAAGCACAGTGTGAGTTACATTTTCATTTTGCTGACGGACATAAAAAACAACTTCATTGTGACATGTTTACACTGACCATTTATTTCTGTTTGCTGCTGTACTCTATGGTTTCCCCTCTTTTATTACATTTTCACTTGTGAAGTGAGTATTACTGTTCATAAGTCTAAAGTTGAGGAAGTACAATTATCCTAATTTTTCTAAATGTTTGACATCAAGTGAAGAAGTATTGGAACATTAATATCAAATAATTGAAGTAATTGTATTAATAGACAAAGATTGGGAGGAACTGTTTTTAATCTCTTCACAAAATTCAATTCCACGGCCAATACCAACCTTGAAAAAGCAAGTGTTTTACCATATATCTCTTGGCTTGGGAAACATGTGGACCAGCTGGATTGACAAGGTCCTCCCACGTCCCAGTTGGACTTCCTTAGATATTACGTGTAATGATGATTGCCACACTTATTTCCTTAACATAACAAATACAAGCAACTGCAATCATTTCAGTTTAAAATACTACAAATAACAAAAGTAGTCAAAGAAGAGTTTATCAGACGTAAAGAGGCTGGATTGTCAAGGTTCCTCCATGTCCCAGTTGGACTTACTTAGATAGAACGTGTAACCAACAGATGATTGCTTGTTTAACTTAAGATGTCATATATAGGTTGGTTCATGTTGTGTATATAGCAGGTGTATATACATAAGGTAATGCTGAGACACGTTTTAGCCATGTTTTGACACATTGAGATGCATTAGGACTCGAGTAGAGATACACTGGATTATACTTTGATATGTCTTCAAAGTAAGGTGTTCAAAGTAAAGTGAGTATGGCCAGACCTAAAACCTTGTAAATTTTTTTTTTTGTTTTTTTGAACTGGTTTGGGATGTGTAACCAAGCTATATGAAATCAGGGGCTAGGATTCATTTTATTGCGCTACAATAGCTTACCATGTGGGACTGAATGCTTTACTGGTTGCCGCGAGGCACAGACGACCAACGCTCGAGAAAAACAAGCATGTAGTTGGTTCGGCCTCATAGGTTGTCGTGACGTCATCACTTCCTGTGTATCAGCCTCCTTTTCGTTGGTCGCCGCCATATTGGATGCTCTGCTAAGTCTTCAAAGCTGTTTTCTATTATATCTCTGGATATATTGTTTGTCATTCGTCCATAATTCGGCTTTTCCCTTATTTAGCAGTATAGAATCTTATACCCAATTTTCAGCACTTCCGGTGCTGTATTTTGTCAGTTTTTTAACGTCTTCTTAATTCACGTGTTGTGTGCTCGCCACTACACTAGTACTGCTCGAATCTACGGTTCGGAGTATTTCATATTTTATTGCATTAAAACATGGCCACCGCCCACCAGTCTTCTAAAGATAAACCCAGATCCAGCAAATGCAATCATTTCTGTCAGCCGTTCGACAGTCATGGCTATTGCCCCTCCTGCAGAGATGCTGGGAAGGGCGATGATCTGTGTGTTACAAAAGCTGGTACTTGTCAAATCTGTGCGTCTTTCACAGACGAACAGTCCACTAAAATTGCTAATAGAAGACGATACAAGAAAAAACATCCCACTTCACAGGCTTCGGACAAAGATCGGGACGAGGTTCTTGGCGATTCTTTTGAATCGTTTTCTGGATCGCAAGCCGAGCTTGAGGCTGCGGCCGATCATTTGTTTACTTCACCTCCACGTCCCAGACCCTTATCTTTCGATCCTTTGCCTCTTACTACACCAGGGCGTACTGTTCCTCCCACGCCCAGTACAGCCTTACATCATAAAGTCCATTCTTCTGTAGAGAAGGCTCTGGACCACAAATTTGATCAGAAATTGGGTGCTTTTCAAGCCAACATCTATGATGCCCTTAAATCTATGCGTGACGATTTCCTAAAATCTCAACAAGGGCTGGCTGATAAGCTCGCCTCTTCGGCTGTTCGCACCGAACCTCAGACCTCTGTCAGTGCTTCAGAACCCATGGATATTGAATATGGCCCTTCTCTTCCTCCTCGCCTTCAGGCCGAGCAAGGTTCGGACGTTCGTCCTAGCTCTTCCGAACATACACAGTCTGTTCGTCCCAAGACGTCCTCTCACAAGGTTAGCCATGCTCCAATCTCAGGTTCGGGATCTGATTCCGATCATGATCGCCCCTCATATCCTAGACCTAAAAAGCACTCTGACAAGTCTAAACATAAGTCAAGGTCCACATATTTGCCCTCATCGTCAGGGGAGGATCAGTCCCCTAGACGTAGACACAGGTCTCCCAAGCCCCAGAGAATGGCCTCTGATGATCAGGAACATCCTCAAATTGACCTTGATCCGCCCTACTATAGGGATGTGGCTTTGGCTGACATCCCAAATCAATATGCGGAGGAGGTAGATACTTTTCGACGTATCCTCAAATTACCTGATCCGAGGGACTCAGTCCCCAGACCTGCTACTGCTATCATAGGTATCGATGACGAGGTGGCCGTCCAAGAACTGAGACCTACGGGTCCATCAGCTATGTTGCCCCTCAACTCCGGTATAAGAGATGCCTTTGACAAATTCAACAATGACCTTATGGCTGCAAACCTGGCAGAGGGCAAATACCCAAAGCCCCCCCCCCCCCCCCTTCCACTTCTAAGTGGTACAAGGTTGGACAACCTTGCTTTTCGGAGAAACTCCAAGAATTAAATGCAGACTTTGCTAAGATCTGTATATCTCCTAAACCTTCGGGGGCCCCTTTAGGCAAGGTCCCACTCTCTGTCCTCAAGGACTTAGAACAACAGGCAAGGTACAATTTAACCACGTTGAATTTCACGACCACTTTTGCCAAGACATCCTCCTCCTGCAACTCCACCATGAGGAGGTGTCGTTATGGACTGAAAGAGACCTTCAAGAAGGTCAAGTCCCAGGTCAGGAAAGGTGCCGACCCTGAAAAAGCAGTAAAACGTGGTTATGATGAGGCCTATGACTACTTTGATCTCTGGGAGAAGACCCTCACTATTCAACATAAGGCCATAACCTGCCTGAGCAAATCCCTTGCCCATATTTTACAAAGGGAACTTTACACAATGGCAACTTCCGGCTTGCTTAGACGCGAAGCCGAAATGTCCCATCTGCAGCCACAATTAGGGGAAACCAGACGTCAAGAGCTCAGGAATTCCTCTCTCTGGACTCGTTCCCTGTTCAACTCCCAGTCAGTGAAGAAAGGCGAGGACTTCCTTCTCAAAAAAGGCACCTCAAAAGATACTCAGGGTTTCGGACCCTACCAAAATAAGCCCTTTCGTGGTTCCCACCACAATAAGAGAAGAGGCTCCTACAGGAAACGCCCCTTTGGGGGCAATTCCTCCCAAAGCAGCAACTATTCGTTTCCCTCTTCTAGAGGAAAACCAAACTTCAGAGGCTCCAGGGGTCGTTTTCGACCCCACAACAGAGGAAAAGGGCGTGGAAACCCCTCTTCCCAATGACTCCTATCAAGCCTCAATCAATCCACCAGTAGGAGGTCGCCTCCGTTCTTTCAGGAGAGACTGGCACGCAAACAATTGCTCAGCCAACGTGTTAAATATCATCACCAATGGCTACGTTCTGCCATTCCTCTCAAGGCCAAACTTGATAAGATTTCCTCTGATTGTGTCAGAGTACAAGGCCCCTCAAAAAGACCAAGCCTTGGCCGATTGCATCCAGTCTCTCCTGTTAAAGAACGCTATCGAAAGGGTGGAAAATGTAAAATCTCTCGGGTTTTACAGTCGCCTGTTTCTTGTACCCAAGCCTCACCAAAGGTGGAGGCCAGTAATAGACCTAAGCAGGCTCAACACTTTTCTACATGTAGAAAAGTTCAAAATGGAAACGCCAGAGTCCATCAGGACTTCTCTGATTCCAGGGGAATGGGTAGCGTCAATAGATCTGTCGGACGCTTACCTCCACATCCCCATCCATCCAAACTCAAGGAAGTACCTAAGATTTTGCCACAGGTCACAGGTGTTCCAGTTCACCTCGCTCCCATTCGGACTAGCCACAGCCCCCCAGGTATTCACCATGGTCGTAAAAGAAGTGAAACTCATGGCCCTCAGCAGAGGACTCAGACTTCACCAATACCTGGACGACTGGCTGATCAGGTCTCAGTCCCAGGAGGAAGCATTAGTGAACACTCGGGCAGTGGTAGATCTCACCCAGTCCTTGGGATGGATCATAAACCAAGAGAAATCAGAACTGAAACCAACTCAGGTGTTCTCGTTCGTGGGCTACGAATACCACCTAGATTCAGCCCTTGTAAAACCCACTCAAGAGAGATGGCTCAAACTTCAGGATTTGATCCTACGACTCAAGTCGAAACATGTTTTGACTGCAAGATGTTTGATGTCTCTAATTGGGTTGCTAGCCTCAACGGAGAAGATGGTCCCGGAGGGACGCCTTCACATGAGACCGTTTCAGTTTCACCTGAAAGAGCACTGGAAATTTCCTCAGTCGCTGGACAGCCTCCTTCCCTGGACAGAAGTCATTTCTGCTCATCTGGACTGGTGGCAGAATCCTACAAATGTGATGAGAGGCGCAGACCTTCATCCCAAAGACCACAGTATCCAACTCTTTACCGACGCCTCAAACGTAGGTTGGGGCGCTCACTTAGATCAAAGTTCCACCAAGGGTCTGTGGTCTCCCCAGGAAAAAGGACTTCACATAAACGTCCTAGAATTAAAAGCTGGCTCTCAGACACTTCAAAGACCAGTGTCAGGACCAAACAGTGTTAGTTGCCACGGACAACTCAACTGTGGTAGCCTACATAAACAAACAAGGGGGAACACACTCGGCGGAGATGTGCGCACTCCTGTGGAAACTCATGACCTGGTGCCACCACTATCACATAACCTTGAAAGCCAGGCACATTCCAGGGTGCCTGAATGTGATGGCCGACCTACTTTCCAGGTCGAACCAGGTCCAGTCGACCGAATGGTCACTTCATCCACAGGTGTTCAAACAGATCTGCCTAAAGTGGTTCACTCCCCACGTGGACCTCTTTGCCACTCATCTGAACCACAAGCTCCCTCTGTACGTGTCTCCTATCCCAGACCCCCAGGCCTGGGACATAGATGCTCTAAACATAGACTGGACGGGTCTCACTGCTTATGCTTACCCTCCAACGGCTCTCCTTCACAGGGTGATCCAAAAAATCAGGCAGTGCACCTGCCTGATCATTCTAATAGCCCCAGGCTGGCCAGGGATGCCCTGGTTTTGGGACCTAGTGCAGCTCTCAACAGAGATCCCTCTGCAACTCCCGGTGTCGACAACACTCCTCAAGCAGTCCCACAACTTCGTGTTCCACAGCTCCCCGCAGCACCTCAACCTCCACGCCTGGTCTCTAGGAGTGGACAACTCCAAGAACAAGGCTTCTCTGTGGAAGTGGCAGAGAGAATTGCTGCACCTCAGCGGTCTTCAACAAGGACCATCTACAAATCAAAGTGGGCCCTATTTGAAAAATGGTGCAGAGATAATTCGGTGGATTTCTCCTCACCATCTGTGAAGCAAATCTCAGATTTCTTTATGTATCTGTACCAAGACCTAAACAGGCGCCCCTCTACCATTGATGGTTACAGGACAGCTATTGTTGACACTCTGGGCCCTACGGCCCAGCATATTGCCCATAATGAGGACCTTCACAGGTTGCTCTCCAGTTTTCACAGGGATCGCCCCAAGAGTTCCAGAAACCTTCCTCAGTGGAACCTATCTGTTGTCCTCAATGAGCTCACAAAAGCGCCCTTTGAGCCTATGAAAGACAAAGACCTCAAACATCTCACTCTCAAGACTGCTTTCTTGCTAGCTCTGGCCTCCGGCAAGCGCCGCAGCGAAATCCACACCTGGGTCGCAAACAAAGTATCTAATCTAGGCCAATGGGAAAAGGTAGCCTTGTTCCCTTCATCAGATTTTATAGCCAAAAACCAGCTAGCAAGAGAAGGTTCTCAAAGTGTGTCTCCGGTGACTATTCCTGCCTTGACTACCATTGTAGATAGACAATTCAAAGAAGACAGGACCTTGTGTCCTGTACGGGCTCTGAGGTACTATCTGGACCGAACCAAGGACCTGAGAGGGTCCCGGTCTCTTCTTTTCATCTCCTTCAAGAAAGGACATACCTCAGATATCAGACCCGCTACTCTCTCTTCATGGTTGAAACAAACCATTCTACTTTGTTATAAGCAAGCAGACCAGCAAGCCTTGGACTTAGTCCAAGTTAAAGCGCATGACATTAGGGCCTTCGCAGCCTCTAAGGCTTTTTACGGTGGGGTATCGGTGGACCAGATCATGCAAGCGTGTCACTGGAAAGCTCACAACACGTTTACCAATTTTTATCTAAAAGACCTTACTTGGTCGGACAACGACAACAACTTGTATCTGGGACCAGTAGTAGCGGCTCAACAGGTCCTAGACCCTTCTCCTCAGTGATGTCTCCTTCGGGAAGAAAAGGGGGGGGGGGCACGTCCGCTACAGCTAAGCCTTCAGGAGTCTCCCCAGGTCTAGGTATAAGCTACCTCATCAGGGTGTTACAGGTAAGGTCTCTCATATTAAATTTACGTTAACTTTAAATTCTTGGGACCATAAGGTTGTCTTATAAATAAGGTTGCAATAACAATTCTCGAACCTTGACCTCATTTCTGACGTCATAGCCCTTAGGGGTTCTTCCTATCTGTGTACTCCGGGTACACAATCCTCCTTCCAAACACCCTACAGTGTACAACACTGTATATTCTCATCAGGTTTTTGGCTCTTTACAAGTCCGACCTTCAGGATTGGGACTCTGTAAATGGGACTCAGACTGGAAATTTTTCGGAACTATTTTTTATTACTCTCAATTCGAGAAAAACAACATTCAGACCTTCCAGTCTCAGCTGTAATCCCGCCACCGGGCGGTTGAATTCAGCATTCAGTCCCACATGGTAAGCTATTGTAGCGCAATAAAATTGAAAATTTTAATTACTTAAATGTAGCTTTTATAAGCTACAAGCTTACCATGTGGGACTGAGAAGAGTCCCACCCTACCTCCCCGCTGTATTACAGCTGAGGGGACATGGGTTTAATCTCAACGAAAAGGAGGCTGATACACAGGAAGTGATGACGTCACGACAACCTATGAGGCCGAACCAACTACATGCTTGTTTTTCTCGAGCGTTGGTCGTCTGTGCCTCGCGGCAACCAGTAAAGCATTCAGTCCCACATGGTAAGCTTGTAGCTTATAAAAGCTACATTTAAGTAATTAAAATTTTCAATTTTATGTGTTTAAGTTTGTTCTTGGACTGCTGCTTCAAGGTTAATGGGGTAGCTAAACTTAAAATTCCTTATTATTATTGCTTGAGGTTTTGGATGTATAACCAAGCTCTTGGAAATCATTGGATATGGTTGTATTTTATTTGGTGAGATTAGATCTTGGACATCTCATTCAAGGATGAATAAGAATAGCCAAACTTAAAAAGTGCTTATAACTCACTGTTTATTGGTTCTACAGGTTTGGGATGTGTGGCATGGATGGGATGCGAGACATTCCATGGTTTCAAATGTTAGGAAATCATAGGCTGGTAATCTTTAATGTTGTCAGCTTGACCTGTGACCCCTCATCAAAGGAGGGTCCTTATAATGATAACTTCATCAGGATAAATGTACAGTAACTTGAGCTTGAGCATTTTTAACCAACAGCCCTTAAGGCCTGTCGGGGTATTGTTTTCACCCATGGTGTCCGGATGGATGGGCGGGCGGCCTTTGACCTTGTTGTAGTGACCTTGACCTCTAAAATCTTGTCCGGGCTATATCTCGGAAACCGTAAGGTGTAGGAAGTTGATACTTGGAAGGGACATTGGTTAGGGGGTGTAGGTGTGGAACGTCATGGTCTGATCTTGATTTGACCTTGCTGTAGTGACCTTGACCTATAAAAACTTGTCTGGCCTATATCTCGGAAACCGTAAGGTGTAGGAAGTTGATACTTGGTAGGGACATTAGTTAGGGGGTGTAGGTGTGGAACGTCATGGTCTGATCTTGATTTGACCTTGCTGTAGTGACCTTGACCTATAAAAACTTGTCTGGCCTATATCTCGGAATCCGTAAGGTGTAGGAAGTTGATACTTGGTAGGGACATTGGTCAGGGGGTGTGGGTGTGCAATGTCATGGTCTGACCTTGATTTGACATTTGACCTTGCCATAGTGACCTTGACCTAAAAAATCTTGTCCGGGCTATATCTTGGAAACCGTGAGGTGTAGGAAGTTCATACTTGGTAGAGACATTGGTTAGGGGGTGTAGGTGTGCAACGTCATGGTTTGAACTTGATTTGACCTTGCCGTAGTGACCTTGACCTATAAAATCTTGTCCGGGCTATATCTCGGAAACCGTGAGGTGTAGGAAGTTGATGCTTGGTAGGGACATTGGTTGGGGGTTGTAGGTGTGTAGCATCATGGTGTGACCTTGATTTGACCTTTGACCTTGTTGTAGTGACCTAGACGTTTAAAATCTTGTTGCACCTTTGGGTCTGTCTTTTGATGCAGATTAAGCACTGTTAAAGTCATATTAGAATTCATTAAGAAGTTTACTTCTACAACTTCCCATTGTAACAGATGGAATTTCATCAAGTGAGCCTCAGATTTTGCTCCAGCACCACACATAAGCATTCATTGAATGTATTACCACTTCTGTATGCATGGTAATATTCAAAACATCTAAACCAAAATTCGACGATGCCAGATGTAGATAAAGAGTACATGCATTATACTTCATCTTTACATGCATTATCTTTCTCTTAGACATTATTTTCTCTATTTAACCATTGATTGGACCTTTATATAACTGACAGTGCTCTGAAAGTATCCTGAACTTTGTACTGATACAGTACTTCTATATCTCATGGTGTTAAAAATATTTTCCTATGCTGTGGGGTACAGGCATCTCTGATGCTATTTTTGTTCATCTGATCTTTCACCCCTGGTTCAAGGTCAGACAGCTTTCAAAAAACCTTGTCTCCCTTTTTATCAACTGGAAGCATTAGATTATACTTTGTAGTGCCCCAGCTACAATAAGTATAGGTATTTTCAGCTCTCTTGGAAAGTATTTTTGTTGGATATGTGAGGTGGTTATGGATTTGAGAAATAGTTTTCTTTATGAAAGCTTTATTGTTGACACTGAAAGTTCAGGTAAACCTGAAACAACAAACAAAAAAAAAAAAAAAAAAAAATCAACTAAGCACAAATCAAGCAATTATGACTGAAAACAAATATATAAATTCCACTATAATTTCACCAAATAAAAAAAACTACAATCACCTTTTACTCTAAAAATCTAATGCAATAACATGTACTGGTGTACTTAGACCTCAACATTTGAACATTACTGAAATTACTCCCACATAAATATAACATACTCTGAATTAATTAATTACAAACACTGTCAAGCTGAAGTTATGATTATCAAATAATTGGCCATTACAAAATTCCAAAAGCTATTTTACAAATGAAATGATAATTTGAAAGTAGTATTACAGTACCAAATAAAACAGAAACTCTAAAAATTAAGTAAAATATATACTCACAATCATTTGGCTTTCAACCTCACAAACTTGTACAGAAATAAATCCAAAAAGTTAAACTTTAGGGTGTTGTTCCCTGAAGGTTCTTTTCAACACTCCCATAAATTCCAAAGTTCCTAACCTTTTCCCCTTTTCACACATCATTGACCAAGCCTTAGTATAAAAAACAATACAAAACCAATATTGAAATATTTCAACCCAACAAACAGAACTAGCCTTGACAAAGTTTCTATAGCTGCATAAAAAAAAGGAAGGCTCCATTTATAATGCTTTTTAAGTGATTTATACCAGAAATACATACAAAATAACAAAATACATATGTATAAAAAAAATGAACTACAAGAAATTCCCAACAATTTTATACCACAGTGACTAAACTTTACAAATATTTTCTTCAAACCTTTGTTTGAAAATAATTTTTGTGAAAAACAAAATGACCACCATGGCTGTTTCTTTGAAAATAATCAAGTTTTCGTATGGACAACTGTGTAAGGTTCTCAGCTCTAAAGGGGTAGTTAATTAAAATAATATACATATCCTGTTATATACATACATATATTTGACCTTGAAACTCTTCATGGAATGGCAAAGTATCCCAATTTTGACCAAACTTAAAAGTGATTGTATCAGGTTTATTCTTAGTCCTACAGGTTTTCTAATGTGCTATGTCTAGTTGGTAATATTTGTTTATGAAACAAATTGGATATCATGGGCTGTGGTTCTTTTAGTGGGATTAGATTTTATTTTTGACCCAGCTTCAAGGTCAAACTGGGTCAATAATTATTGGTTGTGAATGTAAAAACAGGCAATGGACATTTTAGTGGATGAGTTCTTCTGCTATGTCAGAAATAACAGTACAAACATGACAGTTCTCAAACAAAATACACAACGTGTTCTTATGGCCTTGTGGACAGAGGGTTGGAATGCTCATCAGTAGGACACCAGTTCAAACAAAATTACCTAAGGTCATTATGAAGGGAATGTTACTTTAAAAAAATGAAAATGCCTTCCAAGATACAATTTTGGCCTTACAGTTGCTGAAGCCATAAAAGCCATTAATGGGGCTATTGATACTGGAGATGCTGATACTGTGTTAGGAGCACTGAAAAACCCACGGGCAAGACTGGCACCAGTTTGGGAATATGCAGCCAGCTTGTATCATGAAGAATTGAGGAACATGAAGACTGAAAAGAAGGTATTTAAAAGATTTGCATATCTGCTGCAACTGCAAATTCTGTTGCTTTATTGTAGACTCTGATGAAGAAGGCTGCCAGATAACCCATTTTGAGGCCACACATTTGAAAGACGCTGTTTTACATGTATATATATGAACTTGGAAACTTGTATTATATTTTTATATCTGGACAAATTGCAAGTTATGTTATAAACTGCTTAGGTAATATCATTTACCCCTACAGTGCTCATATTATTTTTGCTTTTTCCGGCATCCGTCGTCCGTCACGCTTGGTTTCCGGTCATTTCAAGGAAAAGTATTTATCCTATGTTTACGAAATTATATAGGTGTTTATTGGGTTAATAGCTTGCATGGGATTGGTTTTGGTGAAGATAACTGTATAGCTAACTGAGTAATAGCTACTGTGTACTTCTTTTGTTTCTGGGCATTTTAAGGAAAAATATTTGATATATCTGTACAAAATTTGGTATGAACAATAGTTAGGTCAATAGCTTGCTTGGGATTGCTTTTAGTGATAATAGCTATATAACTGAGTAATAGCTACTTAGCTACTTTTAGTAGCTTTTTATGTCAGCTGACATTATGTCATCACTCTGCGGCGTGGTCGTTCGCGTCCACGTGAACAACTTCTTCTCCAAAACTACAAGGCTTAGAGACATGCTGTTTTTTTTAAAAGATATCTTATCTATCGAGGATGAAAAATTGTTCAAGGCATGCAAATCTGTGTGTTCGTCTGTTTGCTAGAGACATTACAAGGGGGGTACCCCCACCAAAAGTGTGAAAATTTCAACTTTTTATCACAATTTTCTCAGTGACTATTGCAGGGATTTCTCTCATATCTTGCATATATGTACTAGGCCAGAGGTAGATTCTCTTGTGTGAGTATGAGACCTGGATCTGTCTTACTTTTTTTTAAATAAATTTTTTTAATAATTTTTAATGCATTAAAATTCATGAAATCATGCACTAAATCACTTATAACTTCAAAAGTGTTGCATTTACAGCATTTTGTGAAAATATGTTGTTCAGCTACTTTTTTCATAGCTACAATATGGTGAGTAAGTTGGGTGTCTGTCTCAATAGCTAAGTGAGTAATAGCTACTTTTGGGCTTTTCAGTAACTTCCATTATGAGTAAAATCACTTGTAACTTAAAAACTATTGCATTTAGAGAATTTCGTATAAATATGTTATTCAGCTACTTTTGGGCCAGCTATAACATAGTGAAATTTCAGACCTGTAGCTCATGGCATAGCTGAGTAATAGCTACTTTTAGGTTATCACTGTTGAGTAAATCGCTTATAACTTGAAAACTATTGCATTTAGAGAATTTCTTATAAATATGTTATTCAGCTACTTTTGGGGTCAGCTATAACATAGTAAAATTTCAGACCTGTAGCTCATGGCATAGCTGAGTAATAGCTACTTTTAGGTTATCACTGTTGAGTAAATCACTTATAACTTCAAAAGTGTTGCATTTAGAGCATTTTGTTAAAATATGTTATTCAGCTACTTTTTTCATAGCTACAATATGGTGAGTAAGTTGGGTGTCTGTCTCAATAGCTAAGTGAGTAATAGCTACTTTTTGGCTTTTCAGTAACTTCCATCATGAGTAAAATCACTTGTAACTTAAAAACTATTGCATTTAGAGAATTTCGTATAAATATGTTATTCAGCTACTTTTGGGCCAGCTATAACATAGTAAAATTTCAGACCTGTAGCTCATGGCATAGCTGAGTAATAGCTACTTTTAGATTATCACTGTTGAGTAAATCACTTATAACTTGAAAACTATTGCATTTAGAGTATTTTGTTTCAATATGTTTTTCACCTATTTTGGGGTCAGCTATAACATAGTGAAGTTTCAGACCTGTGGCTCATTTCATAGCTGAGTAATAGCTACTTTGAAGTTCTCACTGTTGAGTAAATCAGTTATAATTGGAAAACTATTGCATTTACAGAAATTTGTGTAAATATGTTGTTCAGCTACTTTTGGGTCAGCTATAACATAGTGAAATTATAGACCTATAGCTCATGGCACAACTGAGCAATAGCTATTCTCAGGTACTGACTGTTGAGTAAATCAGCTATAACTTGAAAAATATTGCATTTGGAGTATTTTGTTAAAATATATTGTTCACCTACTTTTGGGTCAGCTATAACATAGTGAAATTACAGACCTATAGCTCATGGCATAGCGGAGCAATAGCTATTTTCAGGTTCTCACTATTGAGTAAATCAGTTGTAGCTTGAAAACTATTGCATTTACAGTAGTTTGCTTAAATATGTTGTTCACCTACTTTTGGGTTAGCTATAACATAGTAAAATTTCAGACATGTAGCTCATTGCATAGCTGAGTAATAGTTCCTTTGAGGTTCTCACTGTTGAGTAAATCAGTTGTAACTTGAAAACTATTACATTTAGAGTAATTTGTTAAATATGTTATTCACAGAATTTTTGGTCAGCTATAACATAGTGAAATTGCAGACCTCTATGTCATGGCATAGCTGAGCAATAGCTACTTTCAGGTTCTCACTGTTGAGTAAATCATTGTATCCACTGGATAGCCGCAGTGTGTAGAGAGAGATTTCACCATTACTGCTCTGATGAAAAAAAATATTATAGCTAGCTTTCTTAAGTTTGCAGTATATATTAATAACCATAAAATGTTGTCTGGGAATATTTTTGGCCTCATTTTGAGAAACAAAATGGCCGCCACAGGTGTTTTTTGTCAGTCATGAAAAGTGCTTATATCTCCCTTATTATTGATCCTAGAGGTTTGGGATGATAAACCAACCTGTAGGAAATCATGGGGTGGGAATCTTTTGGTGTGGTCAGATTTGACCTTCAATGACCCCTCCTTCAAGGTCAAACAAGGATAGCCAAACTTAAAAGTGCTTATAACTCGCTTATTATTGGTCCCAGAAGTTTGGGATGGTAAACAGTAGTGGTGGGATCGCAAGCTAAACTGGCAGATAGAGCATCAACTGTTGGAAGCGAGTTGAACTCGAGTTAAACTTGAGTAATTTTCGGGATAAATTATTTCATTGGCTCGGAATCTTTTGGTATGGTCAGATTTGACCTTTGGACCACTCCTTCAAGGTCAAATGAGGACAGCCAAGCTTAAAAGTGCTTATAACTCATTTATAATTGGTCCTAGAGGTTTGGAATGGTAAACCATAGGAAATCATGGGCTGGGAATGTATTTGTGTGGTTAGATTTGACCTTGGACCCCTTCTTCAAGGTCGAACGAGGATATTGCATTTGTAGTATTTCTTTAAATATGTTTTAACCTATTTTTTACACTTAAACAATTACCTTGTTATTTTCCTTCATAATACCATTTACAGGGCACAACTTTTTTATCCTTTTTAGGCGGGTTGCGTGTAACCAACCCGCCTATTAGATTGATGTGTCCGACGTCCGTCTGTCTGTCTGTCCGTCTGTCCGTCCACATTTTTCGTTTCCGGACTCTAACTTTAAAACGGTTTGACCAATCAAATTCAAACTTCACAGGGAGATAGATCACCATCATAGCTAGGTTCCTTTCGAAATTGGTGAAATTCCGTGTGTTCGTTTGTCCGTTTTTCGTCCGTTTGTCTGTCCATCCATCTGTTTGTCCACATTTTCGTTTCCGGACTCTAACTTTAAAACGGTTTGACCAATCAAATTCAAACTTCACAGGGAGATAGATCACCATCATAGCTAGGTTCCTTTCGAAATTGGTGAAATTCCGTCTGTTTGTTTGTCCGTTTTTCCGTCCGTTTCTTCGTTTTTGTCCGTTTTTCTGTCCATCCATCTGTCCGTCCACATTTTTGTTTCCGGACTCTAACTCGAAAACAGTTACTCCAATCTAATTCAAACTTCACAGGGACATACATCACCATCATAGCTAGGTTCCTTTCGAAATTGGTGTAAATCCGTCTGTTCATTTGTCTTGTTTTTCTGTCCATTTGTTCGTTTTTTAGGCGGGTTGCGTGTAACCAACCCGCCTATTAGATTGATGTGTCCGACGTCCGTCTGTCCGTCCACATTTTCCATTTCCGGACTCTAACTTGAAAACGGTTTGACCAATCAAATTCAAACTTGACAGGGACATAGATCAACATGATAGCTAGGTTCCTTTCGAAATTGGTGAAATTCTGTCCGTTCGTTTGTCCGTTTTTCGTCCGTATGTCTGTCCATCCGTCTGTTTGTCCACATTTTCGTTTCCGGACTCTAACTTGAAAACGGTTTGACCAATCGAATTCAAACTTGATAGGGAGATAGATCTCCATCATAGGTAGGTTCCTTTCGATATTGGTGAAATTCCGTCCGTTCATTTGTCTGTTTTTCGTCCGTTTGTCCATCCATCTGTTTGTCTACATTTTCATTTCCGGACTCTAACTCGAAAATGGTTTGACCAATCGGATTCAAACTTGATAGGGAGATAGATCTCCATCATAGCTAGGTTCCTTTCGAAATTGGTGAAATTGCGTCTGTTCGTTTGTCTGTTTTTCGTCCATTTGTCTGTCCATCTGTCTGTCCGTCCACATTTATCCTGTTCTGTGGATATTTCAATTTCTGGTGAAAATAAGTGGTAAATTAATGGTCTTCATTTACTTAGTTTTAGTTCTATATTTATTATAGTATAGATACAATAATGTAACTTAGATTAGAAGTATTACATTTCTTAGCACGTTGAACACATTTACCTTAAGTGGGTAACCTAACATTTCTTTCCTTGTTCCTAAATTTAATGAGAGCAGTTGCTAACCTTGTTTCCTGCGTGCGCAACCCGCCTTTTGGGGCACCTCTGACCCTCTTGTCTTCTGTCAGCTTCGGAATTCTTTCGAACTTGCTGTTCAGTTACCATTTACTGTATTTCTGTACAGCCCTTTTCCTGATAATTATTCTGTCCTCTAATCACCTTCACAAATCAAAAACACTCAGTCAGCTGACACAGTGCCCGTTCACGGGCACTCTCCTCTTGTTTATTTTAAGCATTTTAAAGAAAAAGTACTTCACCTATGTTCACAAAATTTCGGATGGAGGATTATTGGATCAGTAGCTTACTTGGGATTACTTTTGGTGATAATACCTTTATAGCTAACTGACTAATAGCTACTGTGCTATATAGCTATTATGCTATTTTGAGTTGACTTTTTTTCTCTAGACATTTAATGAAACAATGTTTTCTATCTTCACCAAAATTTATATGAAGGATAATTGTGTCAATAGTTGGGCCAGAATAGCTTTTGGTTGATGATAGCTTTGTAGCTATCTGAGAATTAGCTGCTTTGCTACTTTGAGCCTACTCTGAATTGCATTTCTGTTTTCACTCTTTTAAAGGAAACATATTTAACTCATCTTTTTAAAATTTGGTGTGAAGGTTTATAGCGTCAATTGCTTGCTTGGTATTGTTGTTGATGGTAATAGCTTTAACCTCCTGAGTAATAGCTACATAGCAAAAAACATAAATATGTCTATCTCCTAAACTGTGCGAGATCGAGCGATTTCGTTGAAATCTTCAACCCCCAGGGTATCTAAGAAATGTGCTATAGGCAAAAATGGCGGCCATTTTGAAGTTTTGCCAAAAATGGGAAAAACACAAATTTGCTTCTATCTCTTTAACCGTGCGAGATAAAGTGATTTCGTCAAAATTTTCAACTCACAGGGTATCTAACAAATGTACTTTTGGCAATTTTCAAAAAAAAAATTCCTCTCCCCAAAAATGGCGGCCATTTTGAATTTTTGCCAAAAATTTAAAAATGCAAATTTCCTTCTACCTCCTTAACCGTGCGAGATAGAAGGATTTCGTCGAAATTGTCGACACACAGGGTATCTGAGCAATGTACTTTTGGCAATTTTCAAAGAAAAATTTCTCTCCCCAAAAATGGCAGCCATTTTGAATTTTCGAATTTTTGCCAAAAATGGAAAAACACAAATGTGCTTCTATCTCCTTAACTGTGCGAGAAAGAGCGATTTCGCTGAAATTTTCGACCCACAGGGTATCTCAGCAAGCTACTCTGTGTAATTTTCCAAAAATTTTCATCCCCTTAAAAATGACGGCCATTTTGAATATTTGCATTTTCGCCAAAAATGGAAAAACACAAATTTGCTTCTATCTCCTTAACCGTGCGAGATAGAACAATTTCATTGAAATTATCGACCCACAGGGTATCTCTCCAATCAACTCTGTGTAATTTTCCAAAAATTTTCACCCCCTTAAAAATGACAGCCATTTTGAATAGTCGCATTTTCGCCAAAAATGCAAAAACACAAATTTCCTTCTATCTTCTTAACCATGTGAGATAGAGCAATTTCGACCCTCAGGGTATGTGAGCAATGTACTATAGGCAATTTTTAAAAAAAATTTACTCTCCCCAAAAATGGCGGCCATTTTAAATTTTTGCCAAAAAATGGAAAAACACAAATTTGCTTCTATCTCCTTAATCGTGTGAGATAGAGCGATTTCGTCGAAACTTTCGACCTACAGGGTATCTCAGCACACTACTCTTTGCAATTTTCAAAAAAATTTCCTCTACCCCCAAAATGGCCATTTTGAATTTTCAAATTTTTGCCAAAAATGCAAAAACACAAATTTGCTTCTATCTCCTTAACCGTGCAAGATAGAGCGATTTCGTCGAAATTTTCAACCCACAGGGTATATAAGCAATGTATTCGTGGCAATTTTCAAAAAATTTTCCCCTCCCCAAAAATGGCGGCCATTTTGAATTTTCGAATTTTTGCCAAAAATGGCAAAACACGAATTTGTTTCTATCTCCCTAACCGTGCGAGATGGAGCGATTTCGTCAAAATTTTCGACCCACAGGGTATCTGGGCAATGTACTCTTGGTAATTTTAAAAAATTTTCCCCTCCCTAAAAATGGCGGCCATTTTGAATTTTCGAATTTTTGCCAAAAATGGCAAAACACAAAATTGCTTCTATCTCCTTAACCGTGCGAGATAGAGCGATTTCGTCGAAATTTTCGACCCACAGGGTATCTAAGAAATGTACTCTTAGCAATTTTCAAAAAATTTTCCCCTCCCCAAAAATGGCGGTCATTTTGAATTTTTGAATTTTCCCCCAAAATGGCAAAACACAAATTTGCTTCTATCTCCTTAACCGTGTGAAATAGAGCGATTTCGTCGAAATGTTCGACCCACAGGGTATCTGAGCAATATACTCTTTGCAATTTTCAAAAAAATTTCCCCTCCCCACGTATGGCGGCCATTTTGAATTTTCAAATTTTTGCCCAAAATGGAAAAACACAAATTTGCTTCTATCTCCTTAACCGTGCAAAATAGAGTTATTTTCGACCCATAGGGTATCTAAGAAATGTACTCTTGGCAATTTTCAAAAAATTTGCCTCTTCCCAAAAATGGCGGCCATTTTGAATTTTCGAATTTTTCCCAAAAATAGAAAAACAGAAATTTGCCTCTATCTTCTTAACCATGCAAGATAGAGTGACTTCGTCAAAATTTTCAATGCAAAAAGGCATAAAGCTGAAATAATTTACATGTACACTAATAAATATTTAAGCATCATTGATATATTTTACAAATGAAACAGGGTCTTGTAAGACTACTGTACAATTTTGGCAAAAGGTTCATGGGGTGGACATTACACATGATAATGTGTGTCCTTCTATGCTATCCTGTTTCTATTCATATGTCGCAGCTACTATCAACGGGGCGTCCTATTTCTAGTTAGTATTTATCATGATTCTGAAACATTCATTCTTCCTTTTCTTTTGAGTCATTCAAGTTTTCAGGTTGATTTGTTGATCAGCTGTTAATTACTTGTTAAATCTTATACTGATGTTTTTGTAATAAAAATTTGGAACATTGCCAGACTGAAAACAATTACAATTGATTTATAGCTTTTTGTTGAAAATTCTTTTACTTGTTTCATTGAATGATTTCTCATGCTTCAAATGTTCTGTATTTCCACAGGAATCTCTGGACTATGAAGAGGTCTCTGGAGGTGTTGCAGGTAATAATTCCCAAGTCTTTTTTCTAGTTACCCTACAGTCCTTAAGGGCTGTGCAGTATTGTTTTCACACGTGGCATCCAGATTGGCTAGCTGGCAGGTGGAAAAAACTTTTGTCCAGGCTGTATCACAGAAACGGTAAGATGTAGTAAGTTAACACGTGTTAGGGACATTGGGTAATAGATGTTGGTCTGCAACATCATGGTTTGACCTTGATTTGACCTTGCTGTAGTGACCTTGTGTTTGAAAATCTTATTCTGGCTATGTCACAGAAGCTGTAATGTGTAAGAAGTTGATACTTGGCATTGACATTGTGTAGGGTGTAGGTGTGCAGTGTCATGATGTGGCCTTGGTTTTTAACCTTTTGACCTTGCCGTAGTGACCTTAATCTTTAAATCTTGTCCGGGCTATATCTTGGAAACTGTAGGATGTAGGAAGTTAATACTTAGTAGGGACATTGGTTAGGGGGTGTAGGTGTGACATCAAGTCACACTGTTTGCTCTGAATCTCTCCTAATCTTTGTACTGTGTACCTTTTTCTGTTTCTCATGGTGTTGAAAACTATTTCCCTTGGCTGTGGGTACGGGCATCTTCGATGCTATTTTAATGTGCTACAACAGCTTGCCATCAGGGACTTAATGCTGTTCTCGGAATATCTTATCTGACTTGGCCAACCCCAGAAAAAAGACTTGAACAGTCTGAAATGATTGTAGAGTGTGCTACCCACCCAAGTTGACCTAGATAGTGTTCTGCATGCATACTTCCTTCTTCTCATTGGATAAATGTATTTGTGGAAAACGGTATAAATAGTTTTATTCGTGTGGATATGTATGCTTAAAGTTGTAATTTTCAGAGATTAGACGAGTTACTTGGTGAACCCAATGGTGAGGTGGAGATCTTCTCTGGATCTCCTTAAGAACTTCCCCGCCTTGTTCTACAAATACTGCTCTCGCCTAGCAGCTAGGGCAAAGATACTTTGACTCTCAGGACTCCCCCACCACCCACACCTGGCACGTTATTGCAAAAGAAAATTCAAACGTCATTGACTGTACAGTTAAACAATAGCTGTGGGTATTCCACAAATCCAGGATCTGCCTGCCTTACTGGGAAATTTTACAGTTCCCTCAGATCTAGTCCCAAACACTACCTCGGCTGCCCAAAGACTCCCTGCTTTACAAGAGTCCCCCCCCCCCCCCCCCCCCCCCCCCCCTTATTAAAATTCACAACTTTTCAACCTTGCATTTTTTTTGTCATAATTTTACACCCATTTTGGATATTTTGAGATTTTACTGCATTTTTGAAAATCAAAATTTTGCTGAAATGATAAGATTTAGTGCATTTTTGACGTCAAATTTCATTATAAAGGATATTCAAGAGATAAATGGATCATTATTGAAAATTTAAATTTTTGGTTGTTATAATATATCTGAAAGGATAAGAGATGTAACGATTTAAAGCTCATTTTTGAGTTAGTAATCTGATGTGTATTGTTAACTGTGTCTATACAATAATATACCGTAGCCGTGCTCCGTAACGCTCATGCTTTTGAAAGCGCCCATCCACAATCTTACGTTATCGCTCATATATCGTTTCGAGGTAAACTCTCCATATAAACCCAATAATCGGTGAAATATTATTAATTTATATCAATTTTCAACAAAATTTTCCTTATTTTAGCAGTTATGACAACTTTTATTGCATCAAGATTTGTTTACCAACCACATATTTTACTTCCAGTTGGTGTGTGCTAAAACGCGGTTTCCCTAAATTCGGGTTATTTTTTTTGAAACGTCCGGCTGGTTTTCATTGTCGTAAACGCCCATCCCCAACTTTCACAAATATTTGGTCACATTGCCCATGGGCGTTACAGAGCGCGGCACCGGTATATTGGAAAATATTTGGTCTGGGTGCCCACTCTGTTTGAATCTTCAAATTTCTTGGTTTAAAATCTACTAATTTTTTTTCTCAATAAAAATTGTCACAAACTACAATAAAAAACCTTCAAAATTGTATAAAAATAATATTTGTAGCTTCAATACCTACTTAGATATAAATGTTTAATTTATGCTATTTCATTGCAGAAATTTTATTTTTCAGCACCTCATCTTTTGTGTACACTATTTTAAAGTTAAACCTGAAGGGCTAGACTTATTGTTATCCATAGTAAATTTTCAGGTTATGTGTATCACAAGATCAACTGAGACAAATTAGGTTAACTGATAATTTTTGGGATTTTATCATGCTGCACGGATTTCACGAATCTTTTATATGTCCCCAGAAGTACCTCAGCTGAACAGTACACAGCCAACATCTTACAACAGCTGCTGCATGGCATATCGTCAGGTCAAACGTGGTCTCTACACATTCGTGTGGTCTTTAGTTCATATATTCATAGATCCATTGTGAAAGGTTAGAAAGTAACCTATGTTGTGTTTTTGTAGCATTCTGTCATTCAGTCCTTAACCTTTACTTAGAAAATTCTGACTTTGACATTGGTAAAAGGGTGCAAATTTAGACAATGTGTGTTTCCTTAAAAAGTGATAATGTTTTGTGCACCGGACAGCAACTTGAGTTAATTCAGTAGTTATATTGAGACATTGGGTAATGTTTATACACAGTTAATGAAGTAGTTTAAAATTGTGCTGGTAATATTTGCAGTGTTGTCAGCAGTTGCCGAGATAAACCTGGCCATTGAAAAATCTAATGCACAGGAGACATTTGACAAGATGCTGAAGCCTGAGTGCTGTATCATGAACTTGGATGAGGGGTGCAAAGAAAAATACCAGGAAGCTCTCATGCAGAAGAGACTCATCAAAGTGAAGGCAGGTTATTTTGTACCACTGACATATTGTTGTTAGATATACAGTAAAACCCTGTTTATCCGACCTGTTCATCCGAATCTTTGGGTTAACCAACCCTGAGCTATGTCGCTATGAGCTATGTCAAATATTTGAAGCACATATTAGTGAACCCGGTGAGAGATAATTGGTGATTTTGTTAAAAAATCTTTAACCACTACACATTACTAATGCCTATGTATTTTCATATTTTAAAGGATCCTTCCTGTTTTTCCTGTTTTTGATGATGATGTATTTTAACACTATTTTTTATTGCGTTAATACATCCTATCCAATGGACAATAGCTTATCCGGTTGGCGCAGACCGGCCCGCCAAACATCAGAAAAAGACGTCCTGTGTCTCCACCGGCAGGTCGGTCCGTAGTACTAGTGCACTCGCCAGATGGCGTGTCGTACTTCCTTCCTGTCTAGACAGCATGACGTCATAGCATCTTTTTCGTTTGGCGCGTGCTAGTGCACAAGGAATTTTATTCAAAGAAATTTTTCTTCTACCATTTTGTTTTTTCTTCACTCTTATTTGATTTCATTATATACCAGGACTATTATGTCGTCTCCTGGCCAACGCAGAGGCGGTTGTGGGCACGCTATGGCAAACTTTGACTCTCATGCATTTTGTGCAAGATGTCGCGAGAAGGGTAAGGGGACGGACGATTGTGTTAAAAACCCCCAGACTTCGGATTGTAAAATCTGCAATGCCTTCTCAGAAGAACAACGTCTTCAGCTAGCCACTCCCTCGTATAGAATTAAAAAGGAGAAAAGGGAGGCGAAGAAACTGGAAGCAACGCCTACTAAAGACAATGAGGATTTAGTTGACCCAGCTAGCGTGTCCGTTATTGGGCCTATAGAGAAATGAAGTTCTTCCAAAGCAAGTTCTTCCAAACCTACTGTGGAGGCCCCGCCGCCTGATAAGAAAATTAAGAAAGACTCTAAGAAGGTCGGTAAGAAGGATAAGTCTCCTACTGCTACTGTCTCAAAGCCCCCTTCTGCTGATGACAAGATAGCGGACTTAGATTCCAAATGGGCAGAACGTTTCAACCGCTTAGAGGCACTCCTTTTGAACAAGAACTTTGAACCACAGTTCTCTGCCAATGTCAAAGTTACTCCGACCCATTCACCTCCAACTTCAGTAGAACATGTATCAGATCCTTTCATCCGACCCTCATCTTCATCTGCTGCGCTTCCTGGAACTGGCTTCTCTGCTGAAAAGCATCAGCCGACCAGTAAAGCATTGACCAGTCAGCATTCTTCAAGCAGCAAGTTTCCTGGTACGGGCTCCTCTGCTCATAAGCATCAGCCGGCCAGTCAAACAAAAACCAGCCGACCTACTTCATCTACCACCACCGACCGACCTACCCCGGCTGGGGATATTGGTACCGACCCGACACCTCTTACTCAGCATGGCATTCACCGACCACCACCCACAGACCGACCTATGCCCTCTGATACAGCAGATTCGGGCTCCCCGGCTTTACACAGGTCCAGACAGGACAGTTTTTCAAGCCTCTGTTCCAATTATGGTAGTGAACTGTCGGACAGGCCCCCCTTGGATTTATATGCCGAAGAGGGAGAATGGCCTGAGGAACATTCTGTAGCTGAACAGGACCAACCCATATCTGAAGAGCAAACCTACCGGGACACCATGCAGGGTATCCGATCTTATATGGGTTGGACACACATTCCTGAGGTCGACAACACCACTGCCACATCCGATGACAATCCTTTCGCCGGACCGAAGACTGTTACCCCGGGCAAGATATCTGTCAGAATGCCCACAGAAGAATGGCTCTGCAAAAAGCTTGGGAAGCTCAACCTTACTATAGCTGAGGGTTACCCTTCCAGGGGGTCGGAGGCCGGTGGACTGGCCAAGGACGTTTTCCTCCGACCACCACGTTCTCAGTCTAAGTGGTATGGTCTCCACACCGACCAAAAGCCTGAAACTTCCAAAATCTCCGCATGGCACACCAACGCGGTTAAGCTGAACAGTAGTTACAGTCGCATAGCCAGGTATACGGGACTGAGCTCCACTCCTCCTGCTTCCCGCAGAATCTCTCAAGAGACTTTACACAGATGGGAAAGGTCGGCCCGCGAGGCCTCAGTTATTTGTAACCAGACTGCTAGCCTTACCCGTTGCCTGGTAAGAGTTCAGCGAAATATGAAAGAGCAGCTCAAGGTTCTGAAAGCACAGAATAAAGGGAAAGGGTCGACAAAGGTCTCCCCTGCTATTGATGAACTTCATTATTTGCTAGATTTCAATGCTAGCATCTCACAAGCAGCTGCCAAGTCGATGGAGCATCTATCCGACTTCGTCTTCATCACAATGGGAAACCTTACCCTTGTCCGCCGTGATGCATATCTCAGTCATCTCAGAACAGGGATTAAACAGGACACCCTCACAGCATTAAGAACTGCTCCTCTTCACCTGTCAACTCTTTTCTCAGATGCCACCATCAAACGAGCAGAGCAAGACATAGCTCAGTTTGAATCTAAGGGCCAATCTACTTCTGGTCATGGCAAGGGTCGGTACCACCCGTACGAATGTCCGGAGAAGAAGTCTGGTAACAGAGATGCTCGACCGGACAAACCTGCATGGAAGACTATCGGGAAAAGACAGTACAGAAAAGGAAAGGGTCGTTCTGCCTCATTTTCATCCCGACCTGCCAAGGGCCAGCAGTCATATAAATGACAGTTACTGTATAACCAAGCTCCAAACACGACTGCTGGCCCGGAGCACCGTTCTTACACAGACAAAAGACACTTTAAATGTAAAGCTTCCTGTTGTTCCTTTTGTCACTACTGCGCCCGGGCAATCACAAAAGAAAGATTTAAGTCCCGGGCCAGTAAATTGTCAATACAAAAAATGCAAATTAAAATCTGTGAAAAGTGTTTCTTGTGTCACTCAATTGTCTTGTGTCAATCCTGTTACAAATGTACCAAATATTGCCCCCAATCTATCTGTAGGGGCCAGACTTCAGAACTTTTGGAAAACTTGGCTGGACCTATGCGCCAGTCCAAAGGTGGTTCAAATCCTCAAAGAGGGCTACACCCTCCCCTTTCAGACCCGACCAAAACTAGTAAGATTTCCAACCGTCATAAGCTGCTATGGCAATCCCCAGAGGAACAGCTACCTGCTGGAGGCATTGCATCAGCTTATAGACAAAAATGCAGTCGAGGTAGTAAGAAACCAATCATCTCTGAGCTTTTTCAACAGATTGTTTCTAGTCCCAAAACCAAACAATCGGTGGAGACCGATCTTGGATCTGAGCAATCTGAATTTCTTCCTCAAGTCGGAGAAATTCAAGGTGGAGACCCCGGAAACCATCAGGACATCCCTCCAACAAGGAGAGTGGATCACCTCCATAGACTTCAAGGATGCATACTTCCACATCCCAATACAGGAACAGTCCAGGAAATATCTTGAGATTTCATGTTCAAGGACAGACATACCAATTCAAAGCCCTACCATTCGGGCTTTCGACAGCACCACTGGAGTTTACTGTAGTAGTAAAGGAGGTCAAACTGATGGCTATACACAAGGGTATAAGGATCCACCAGTACCTAGACGACTGGTTGGTGAGAGCCGGATCCTATCAAATCTGTCTCCAACACACCCAAGAGCTAGTACAGATATGCCAGATGTTAGGTTGGATACTAAACTTGGAAAAATCAGAACTGGAGCCCAAACAAATCTTCAATTTCGTAGGTTACCAGTTCGACCTGAAGGCCGGCCGGGTCCGGCCTACACCGGACCGGTGGCAGATCCTCCAGGAGAAAATCTTGGAAGTCCTGTCCTTACTGACCTGTCTGGTCCGGCAGTTCATGTCCCTGATTGGTCTGCTAACAGCCACAGAAAAACAAGTTGGCATCTCAAAAACAACTGGAGAGTGCCGGAAGCACTGGAGAAGGTCATTCCGGTACCCAGATCCCTTCACCCTCATTTGGAGTGGTGGTTGGACGAACACAATGTACTGCAAGGTCAACCACTGCATCCGTTAAAACACGCACTGCAAAGCTTTACAGATGCGTCAAAAGAAGGGTGGGGTGCTCACCTTGGCGAGCATACCGCAAGAGGTTCCTGGTCAGTACCAGAAAGCAACCTTCACATAAACTATCTGGAGTTGAAGGCAGTCTTTCTAGCCCTAAAAGAGTTCCAAGATCTCTGTACGACCAAAATTGTCCTAGTGGCCACGGACAATACAACAGTAGTAGCCTACATAAACAAGGAGGGAGGTATGAGGTCAGGCCCACTCTGTGCCCTTCTATAGAGAATCTTGACCTGGTGTACCAACCACCAGGTAACGCTAAAAGCCCGACACATCCCAGGCCATCTTGAATGTGATAGCAGACAAGTTATCCAGGCTGGGTCAAACCATCCAGACCGAATGGTCTCTCCTTCCAGAAGTTTTTCAAAGACTGTGCGAAAAATGGCACCGGCCTCAGATAGACCTATTTGCCACGAGGTTCAACCACAAGTTACCTCAATTTGTGTCTCCGGTACCGGACTCCCTAGCTGTAGCAGTGGATGCTCTCACTCTCATTTGGGAAGATCTGGATGCATACGCATTCCCACCGACCGCTATATTGGGCAAAGTGGTGGAGAAATTGCAGGATTCCCCGTGCAGGAGACTCATTTTGATTGCACCGGGGTGGCCCAACATGCCTTGGTTTTGGGATTTAGTGACCATGTCAAGTCAGGTCCCTCTCAGCCTGCCCAACATGACCAACCTGTTGACACAGCCCTTCAATCAGACCCCTCACAGAAATCTGACAAACCTAAATCTCCATGCCTGGCTCCTAGAGCCACAGCAATCAAGGAACAGGGCTTCTCTGAGGCAGTGGCGTCAAGAATTGAGGCTCCTCAAAGAAGATCCACCAGATCAGTCTATGAGGCAAAATGGACCATTTTTACAAAGTGGTGCATCACTCATCAGGTGGACTTCAGGTCACCACCTATAAAGTCGGTTGCTGACTTCCTATTGTACCTCTTCGAAGACAAGAAGTTACAACCTAGTACCATTGATGGTTACAGGTCTGCCATTGCTGATAAACTAGGTAATGCAAAAGTCAATATCAGCAAGGACGATAATCTCACTCGTCTTTTGGAAAATTTCCATAGAGATAGGCCCAAAGGTCGGAGGGGAATACCCTCTTGGAACCTCTCTCTGGTACTACACCAGTTGTCAAAGGCCCCATTCGAGCCCCTTAGGGAGGCATCTTTGAAGCATTTAACCTTCAAAACCACTTTCCTATTGGCTTTGGGCTCCGGCAAACGGAGGAGTGAGATCCATGCATGGCAACACAAAAACATCAGACACCAAACTGATTGGTCTAAGGTGTCTCTGTATCCATCCCCCAGCTTTCTTTCCAAGAACCAGCTGGCCAAAGAGGGTCCGGGAAGTGTAGCCCCAGTGGTCATTCCGGCCCTGGCTCCTACTCTGGATAAATCCCTCCGGTCTGGCAGATCCCTTTGTCCAGTCAGAGCCTTGCGCTACTATTTGGACAGGACCTCGGACCTAAGGCAGAATAAGGAATTGGTTTTTGTCTCCTTCAAGAAGGGTTTTGATAAAGACATCTCCCCTGCCACTATCTCCTCTTGGATCAAGCAAACTGTGATCCTATGCTATGAGCTCTCCGATCATCAAGCACATACCCTACATCAGGTCAAAGCCCATGATGTTAGGGCCTTAGCGGGAAGTTGGTTTGGACCGGTTATCCAGCCTATTTGACCGACCATAGCCTTAAGGGTTTCCTGACCACAAGGTCGACCCAGGCTTGAAGAGTTTTGTTATTTATTCTGGGTTCATCTAAAGTCCCTAGTAACTTACCCGCCATCCAAGCGGTAGTTATTCAGCTATTGTCCATTGGATAGGATGTATTAACGCAATAAAATTGCAAATTTAATAAGTAAATTAAATTTTTATAAGTTAATACCCTATCCAATGGACACGCAAGACCCTCCCACCGACCCCGCTTTCAACTTACTAGGGGTCTAATTGGTTTAGACAACGAAAAAGATGCTATGACGTCATGCTGTCTAGACAGGAAGGAAGTACGACACGCCATCTGGCGAGTGCACTAGTACTACGGACCGACCTGCCGGTGGAGACACAGGACGTCTTTTTCTGATGTTTGGCGGGCTGGTCTGCGCCGACCGGATAAGCTATTGTCCATTGGATAGGGTATTAACTTATAAAAATTTAATTTACTTATTAAATTTGCAAATTGTTGATCACTTGCAAAATGACAAAAATTCTCACAACAAGATACAGTATAAATATACAACTTAAAACTACTTGCAACTCGTACAAGATTTTATACAAGTGATAACTTGTACAAATTCCCAACTTGCACTTGACATGTATATTGACTGTGCTTTCTTTTGCAGCAATTTCAACACCACCTGCTCACCCATTATGAAATACAACAGTGTGTCAATGAAATCAACCAGCATGTGGTGGATGAAAATGACAGTAAGTGTGACAGCAAAAGCTGAAGAAAATGCTCAGATAAAATTTGTCTCACCTATTTTCTTTAGCAGTATCCTGCCAGTACAAAACCATTCTGATTCCGGGATAATGAAAATGCTATGTTTCACAGAACGCAAATTGCTACGGCTGCTAACAAAGGTGAACTTCATGAAAATAAGATCTCACTACAGAAATCTGACAAAAAAAGTTACTGGAAAATGTATCACTTGCTTGAAATAGTGCAGCTCAACACTGAATGGATGATATAACTAGATTTACCTTGATAAAATGGCTGCACAGATTTTGCTGTAGTATATGAAATTCATTCTAAATTTCAGAGATGCTTTACAGCACTTGAAAAGAATAATTCTTCAGCAATGTAGGGGTTTTGTTTGCCAATATTAGTGAAACTGCTTTTTTTGATACATGCTTTAGAATAGTAACGGTGGTTTCCAAGAGTTAGTATTAATAAAAGCATGAATGTGGCATATTAAATCAGGAGGATATTCATCATTTCCGGTTTTTTAAAAAGTTTTTCATTGTTGCATTTCTGCAAGTGTGAACATGTTCTTCAAGACAGTGATTTTGGGTTCCTTTATAACATATGAGAGTACATTGGTGTTCCATCCATTCAAGCAGTCCCATTGCCTAGAAATGTCTGATGACACTGTACTGGAGTGCACAAAAGTAATACTGTTATTGTAGAAAATCTGATTAGAAAAAGAATTACTAGTGGATAATCACTTGTGTCTGACTATATGAATCCTATACATTTAGTTCCACTGGGTTAGAAAAGTATCAGTCAGACAGGCTTGCTTTGTCTGCTGTTGAATCTGTACTGTTGACATTGTTTGCAGGGATTTTGGCAGTGAGGCGCATCAATGATGCAGTGGATAGGGGGGTTGCTGCTGACACGTTAGTGATGCTTCAGCTACCTTCAGCAAGGCTACAGGCTTTGGACCCAAGACAGGCCGTGCATTATCAGAATCTGCTAGCTCTGAAAAAGAAAGAAAAGGCAGAGGTGTGTCTATATTTCCTTCCAGCAAAATATCAGGGTAAAGCATGTTATGGCTATGGACTTGTTACTGACAGTGCAACATTGAGCAGGCCAAAATGTGCTTTTTACTCCGCAGCCGTTACAGGCTGTGCAGTATTGTTTTCATGCATGGCGGGCAGCTGAGGGGACAGTCTGAAAATCTTTTCAGGGCTGCTTCTCAGAAACTGTGAGGTATAAGAAGTTCATACTTTATGGGAGGAATTGGTTAGGGGTTGCAGCTGTAAACCATCATGTTGTAACCTTACTTTTGACTTTGACCTTACCATACTAACCTTAAAAATCTTGTCAAAGCTCTGTCTCGGAACCAATAGTTGATACTTGGCAGAGTTATTGGTCAAGGTGGTGTAGGTATGCAATGTCATGGTACAATCTTGGTGTAACCTTGACCTTCAGCTCTTCCTGATGTTTTCAAAGATATATGGATTGCTGTAACTGATTATTTAGTGTCATGCAAGGGACACTTGTTTGTATATAGTTGAAAATTCATGAGGAAAGGGGCTGCTGGCTCCAGCATTTTTAGAGGCCATAGCTAAGCCACCACTAGGGGAATTCTCTTCAAATTTAGCATGTGTATGAAGTAGCCTTTGGAAAATTTACTGAATATGGTGTTGTAAGATTTCAGCCAATTAAAGTCACATGACCTAAAATATCTTTTTTAAAAGGAGTGTGCTTGTTTAGATGATTTGCTTGTCAGTTAAATATGATGTCCATCTCTCTCTGGCATGGAGTGAACCCATGTATCTGTGTTGTTTGACTTGTTAACAACTACAATGTGGTCTTCATATTTCTCTGTAGCAGTTCTCCAAAGTATTTTGTCACTGAGTGATTGTTTCTGAGCACCAGGCATAGTCACCCGATCATCAGTACCTACAAGTAGGGTCTGTAGCAGATTTTCTATTTGGGTATCCCACCAGTGGTGTTCTAGTATATTCCCAATTGAATAGGCCCACTAACAGGAAGTAAAATCTATGAAAACAAAAAAGTAACAGTTCTTCCAAAGAAATCGCTCTAAAAGTACACAAAAATATGAGATAAAAGTTTATAAAATCTTCAAATGTGGGTTTTGTTTCTAATATTTCATGTTTTCTCACAATATTATCTACTGACATTCGAAATGCTGGTTGCAAAGCGTCGTCACAGTATTCAAGTGAATAGGTCTTGATAGCAGTGTTACCGATCCTGCCCTATCTAGCAGTTCCTCCTTTTCACTCCTCTTTTCCAACAATGTATGCAATATATTGGCTCCTTCAGGAGATAGCTCAACTTAACTGTTTGAAAAACCTCGGGTATGACTTGGTTATGTTCAGTAGACTTTTCAGTGCGTTTATCTGTAGTTATGTCTTATAGTCTTATGCAGGTTAAACACAATAAAAGTTCTTATTTGATTTTGCCTTATTTTTTGGCCCACAGGGTATGGGCAAAGTCATCTACTCATTTTTCCGAAGTTTTGGCCTGGGGCCTCCTGCCATTTTTTTGTATACATCTTTAAATTCTGCATAAAATGCAGTAATATATTGATTTCATAAACGGTGCAAGTTTTAAGTGATTCTCCTTATTTTGAAAGTGGTGCAAGGTAGAGCATTTTGATTGAAATTTTTGGCAGCAAGGTATCTTGCAAAGCCATCTGTTCTTGTTTCCCCCCAAAAAAATATATGTATATACATGTGAATATTTTTGCAGTGATATTGAATTATTGTGTACTCCAGTGTTGGTCCAATTTTCCTTTGGATACATCTTGCATCTGGCTACATTTTGTCCTTGATTTAGTTATTATTGGTCCTACAAGTTTATCATGTGAAAACAAACTATAGAAAATTTTAAGTCATGAATCTCGTAAAGGTTAGGTTTCTCCTTTAACTGGTACTCCAAGTTCCTCCAGGAAGCCATGGTACTGCAAGGTCAAACAGGGTTTAACTTTAAAAAGCCTTTTAATATCTTCTTTATTATTTGACCATCATGTTTAACATACACAAAAATATCTTGACTACTTCATTTCGGCATGACTGAAGCCTCTGACATATGCTAGGTTACACCACATTTCAATTTACATTTCAATGCAATCTAGTTGTTTTTCCAATGTAGAACAGTGTATGCATCATAGTGTTTAATTTTTCTTGCAGATTAGCCATGATGCTACAGCTTGCCTGTGGTACAATGACATACAAGAAGGCATAAATATGGGCAAAGTTCACACCTATGAAGGGAATCACTGTGAGTAAACTTTCTCAGTGACTTCTAATTATTTATCCAAAAGTTGTATGACCTAATTTAGTTAATTTCAGGACAGAATCTGAAAAATAGCTTGACAGATGGATTTAAAATTTAGCACATGTTTGTAACTGCAAATGGAGATATGCCCTATTTTAAGGTGACCTTAAACTCCCAGTATTATATATGTATATGTTGAATTGAGTTTTTCATTCCGGACAGTATGTCACAACAGTTTAACAGATGCAATTTGACATTTGGATGTATGTGGTCCTAAAAGTGTGCCCTATTTCAAGGTAACCTCAATTTCAATTTCAAGGTAAGTTCCATGCAGAAAAGAATTATTTTGAGTTAAAACTTTTCTTTATTTCCACAGAGTATGCTGAAAATGGCTAAATAGATTTCATTCAAATGTGCATGTATGTGTCAATGGCTTTTGATAAATACCCCACATTAAGGTGACCTTTGTTATAGTCACAAGATCAAGGTGGTAGCAATTACAGGTTGCCTTTAAGTTGTAAAGGAAAAGACTAAAAGTTTTGATAATAAATTTATTTAACAATTAAAATAATGATTACAATCAATGGAGATACTCTTAAAAATTTGTAAAATAATGCAATAATGGAACCAATCTGACCTGACCACAGTTCTGTCCCTATATTTAACAGTTAAGTTTGTCCACTGTATCCAGCAATCTCTCATGTTATCCATTAAGTGTTAAGAGTTTGTCCAACTAAGCTGTCCACTTCAGGATGCAAAAAAAACATATTTAGTATACAGCTAATCCACTTGCTAGTAGATCATCAAATTGTATCCAGATAAAAACAATATCCAAAGTGCAGCAAATCCACTCTCTGGTAATCCACACTGTATCTGGATATTAACAATATCCAAAATTTGTCTGTCCTGGCCCTCTTCAATCCACTCTTCAGATCAAATCAACTTAATTGATTTTGCCAAATTTTCAGGATATGTTTTGGAGATCTTTGTGCCCAAAATTGTTGCCATGGTAACCTTTTATCAGTCTGTCCGGGCTGTGTCATAGAAACCCTGAGGTGCTGAGGTGTAAGATGTTGATACTTGGAAGGGACATTGGCTGGTATGTGTTGGGTGCAAGTCATGGTATTGTGCTGTGGTCTTGATTTGACCTTACTGTGCTGACCTTGAGTTCGAAAATCTTGTCTTGGCTATATCTCAAAAGCTGTAACATGTAGGAAGTTGATACTTGGTAGGGACATTGGTTAGGGAGTGTACGTGTACAGCATCATTGTGCACCTTGATTCATTTATAGATGGTATGTAGGTGTACCTGGTCCCAACAAAGATGTCCAATTATTGATAACTCAAAGCCCAAATGATAAATTTAGCACTGCAACTCTATTGAGTCTGTTGTGTCATGCACTTTCAGTCTGTTATGCAGTGTCTGTTGTGTTATGCAGTGTCTGTTGTTATGCAGTGTCTGTTGTTATGCAGTGTCTGTTGTGTTGTCTGTTGTGTCATGCACTTTCAGTCTGTTATGCAGTGTCTGTTGTGTCATGCACTTTCAGTCTGTTATGCAGTGTCTGTTGTGTTATGCAGTGTCTGTTGTGTTGTCTGTTGTGTCATGCACTTTCAGTCTGTTATGCAGTGTCTGTTGTGTTATGCAGTGTCTGTTGTGTTATGCAGTGTCTGTTGTGTTGTCTGTTGTGTCATGCACTTTCAGTCTGTTATGCAGCGTCTGTTGTGTTATGCAGTGTCTGTTGTGTTATGCAGTGTCTGTTGTGTTGTCTGTTGTGTCATGCACTTTCAGTCTGTTATGCACTGTCTATTGTTTTATGCAGTGTCTGTGGGTGTGGCCTCTGTGAACCTTGCTATTGACACATCAGACACAGGGAGCCTCCTGACTTGTCTGTGCAACTCTGATATTGATCTGCACAGTGTTGTGCCTGAGTGCATTGAAACCTACCTGGTGAAGCTCAACAAGTTCAAAGAAAAGAAGTCTAAGGCAGGTGAGAAGCAACTTGTATTGAAGTATACAAAGGGCTTTCTGTCTTTAATTGAAATATTTTTTTTCTGCTTTGAAAATTTTGTGGCTTTACAATTAATTTTATTTAGATGGTAGTTATTAAAAGTACAGACTCTTGGAACATGTGGAATGTGGTTGAGTTTCTCTCTCTTTTAAGGTGAGACTGGTTCAGGGTGGATGATGAACAGACTGAAAAGTGGACACAAGTTTTTCTTCAATGTGCACACACTTGAGTACGCATGGGAAAGGTCTGACCTCATGAAGAAAGACTACTCACTCCTCACCAGGGAGGAAATACAGGTGCCTGTCAAATCTTATGGTTGTTTAATTAAGGTTTGATTAATTTTCACAAATTTTAGACCTCTAGTTAATAGTCAAAGTATATTCATAATGCTGCTTGGAAAATCTGACAAAAAAAAAACTGAGGGTACATACTAAATTTTGTATACCTTTGTTCGGCAAATTTAGGAATCCATCTGCATATCAGTATTTATGGATGTCTTCCTAAATTGTTGGTGCTTTGTCAGATTTCCTGATATTCAAACAGTTTTTGAAAGTAGAAAAATACCTTTCTGTTCCTAGTTCAGGTAGACTTTTGAAGTTGAATAGTTGACTGATACATATTCTTCTAGATTGCATAAAGTATAATGCTTACTATATGTATGTCAAATGTTTTCCTTTGTATACACAAAAATATATGAAACCAGGCATGGTAGACAGTAAGATTTGTAATGCCGTGTTGTAGTGTATGTCAGTTGTTATACATTATTAGTATTTGGTGACAAGAGCAAGGCTTTGATTCTATGATATTTGTTTTTCCACCTGTTGATAGGTGATCTGATGGATGCATTTTCCTGGCTTATTGAGAACCTGAAATTAGGTTGCACCTTTTATTTGTACAATTTCTTTCTCAATACTCCATCGACTTTCATCAAATGAAAAGTGTCAGAAACTGCAATACTTTAAGATAAGATATAATTAGTGCTTTAGTGTTTGTACAGAGTAGGAAAATTTAAAACAGTAAATTAAATTTTCATTATCTTTTTGGTTATGGGATAAAAGCTGAATCATCCACATATCCTAGACATGTAGCCAGAAGGCCAGAGTAACTGCTTGTTGAACTATTTTACTCTTTTCCACAGCAATGCATTTCAGAAGTGACTTCAGCCCATGACAGACAGTTACTTTTTCAAAGCAATGAGCGGTTAATTATACAGATTCAAGCATTCATACGGGGCTACCTAACTAGGTGCAAGTTTGAAAGGAGAGCTCAATTCATGAAGAGTCATACTGATGCCATTATCAAAATACAGGTATATACTATATAGCCTTATTGACATCATTCAAACATTATACAAATTTATGAACAGAGTAATTTATCAGCTGTACAGTTGACAATGATAGAAATTTAGTCGTTACTATCAGGTTAGTCATGGTATATTTGCAGTTGCTGTTAGTTGCTGTTGCTGTTACTTTAAATGAAATATGTTTTCTTTTAGTCTTGGTACCGGATGCTTAGGGTAAGAAGAAAATTTAAATGAAATATGTTTTGTTTTAGTCTTGGTACCGGATGCTTAGGGTAAGAAGAAAATACAAAGACTATCTTACATACTTGAAGTCCAATGAAGAAAGTGTTCTGATGGTATGTGTGAACAGTTTCTACTTAATTATGCTCTTGAATTAGTTTAATTTCAAATCTCCAATTTTCTCTAGTCTGGTCACAATTCAGTTTTAAAGTTGTCTAGTGCATATAGTCCTTGATCTTTTCACATTTTGTTTTGCATCATTCAAAGTCAAATGACCTCAGCATACCTAAAAATTGAGATACAAAAGAGTAGTCAATCCCACTAAACCGGTTGAATTTTATGAAAAATCAATGCCAATTCTAAGGTAAAAAAAACACTAATAACACACTTTAGTTACATGAATTCACACAGTGTACCATTTTAGACACAATATTCACTGTTTTACACAGTAACATCAGCTAATTCCAACCATTCAAAGCTTTTATCTTTGCTTTTTTTCTCGTGTATGGGAGCCAAAGTGTTGTCCACAAGCAGTCGACCCTGATTTTTTGTACTCTCCACATCCCCACCTGTAAACTCTTCTATCTCTATGACTACTGGCTAACAGTCTGTATGATATATGATTTAACTTGTGATCCAGGTCTGGGGATGCCCTTTGTTGAGACACAATGTATGAGTTTTAGTCATATTATTTACTCTGACTCCAAGTAACTTTTGCTTTAGATTCAAGCTGCAGCCAGATGTTTCCTTGCTCGGAAAAAGTACCTGGAAAGATTGCAGTTTTTCAAGGACCATGTAAGAAAAATTTTCACTTCAGTTACCTTAAGTTGTGATGTGTGTTTTAAAACGAAAAAGACTTTGCACTTTTACTGTGATTTTGGTGTGATATGTTGGGATTCACATTTGGGTAGGATGTGTTCAGGGCTATATGACATAATTTAGAAAGTGATTTACATTCCGGACCCCTTTTAAAAATGCTTAAAAAATCTCCAGTGACCTCTCATGAGTTGAGGGGGTGAAGAGAGGCAGCAAGACATATATATGGGATGGCTCCTTCAATACGAACTACTAAGTCACAATGTCTCGTGAGTCAAAAGGGCAAGGACATCTAGTGGAAATCAAATACATACAGATATGATGGCATGGATAAGTGTGACCTAGGCATGAGTTAGTTATTGAAAGAAAAGGCTGGGATTTTAAAGTTTTTTTTTGTTTTTTTCCCCCCAAAAAATATTGTTTTGGAAAACCGTCATTTTTACCTGCCACTGACCAAAAGCCTTGGTTGGGAGATTACAAAACACATTTTGAAAAAATGTCTGTGAAAAAGTTTGACGTCTTTTTTTTGGAAAAAAAGGAAGGTCCCATAAGGGACACAGCAGCTACTTATCTTTACCAGTCGGTTATTAAAAACCTACATTTTTGATTCCGTTAATTACTTTAATTCTGGGATATGTATTTCACAGTTTCTGACATATTTTAGCAGAGGGAATCTTTTATTATTCCATTTGAAAAAGTTTTTGGATGCATCTGCCCACTTGTGCCATAAGGGGAGAGAAAAGTCCAGGCCGCTGGTTCAGTCACAAGATGGTTGAGAGGAAAGACAACAAAGTATGGCTAGAAAATATTGTCCATATCCTTCAGTTTACCATCTTTTCTGTGAAAAGTTCAGTACATCACAACTTTTTTTTATTTTGTCAGAGTGGTAAGCTAAGGGAAACATACAGAAGTCACATCACATGAATGTTTTTGGCATCTAACCATTGCTGGATTACCCTATAAAGGCAATCTGTACTTATTTTGTCCAAATCATATCTGTAGTATACATAACTGAGATACTTTTGTCAGGAAGAAGAAGTAATCAAGATCCAGTCATTTGTCAGAACAAAGTGGGCCAAAAATGACTTCAAAATGTTAAGTGAGTATACAGTAATCTAGTTTTGGTGCTTTTGACTTTAAGTGACAATCCCAAGAAATCTTTTTTTTTTTTTGTTAAATTATATTACAGATAGTTAACTGTTATAGTGTAATAAAGTAATTGTCTTGTGTCATAATACATTTCTAATTCTTTCAGTAAGAAATAACAGTAGTCACATGTTATTGTTGAAGCCACTTGACTCTCACCTCTGGGTGTGGCTTTAAACCTAGCTCATAGTAATATGTGAGAAGGCGTGTACCAATATGGCTCTAACTTAAACAACAATAAATCTCTTTTTAAATTTCCCTTCAATATTGGTATGTAAGATTTCTAACTTTGATATTTCTGTAGATAGTAGTGTTGAAGACGGTAAACCGGAAACCTATTTGCCGACCGAAAGACACTGATCCGGTTACGTTTCGTTTTCTTGTAACCAAAACCGGTTTCGCCAAATGTAGGCATTATTTGAACTTAAGTTTACCAAAATATTAAACTACAACAAATATTTCACAGTATTTTATAATATTCCATCAATATATCACCCATTTTGTCCTCGAAAGTCTTCAAAAAGCCCATAGTTGTTCTTATTTATATACGAGTTACGTCTCATGTACGCGTTTGAAAACTTATTTCTTTGCGTTTGATAAATCAAATATACCCGGTTTTTCGCCGAATTTCCGCTTTCGGAAACCGGTTTTGAAATTTGCATTCAACCACAACACTAGTAGATACAATTATATAATCTTCTTAATATGTACTGACATGTCTATTTTACCAGTATATATGGTCCTTGTTACTTAAAATATTGTTATTAAGAATACCAGTATTGTTGAAAAGCATTTGTACAGTAAGAAAATCAAAGAAAGTATTACTAAATACATGTAGAGAACATTGGTCTGGTGATAGTACACAGAAATACTCTTCTTTATCATGTAAAGGAAATTGGTGTGTTTTTTGTTCTAGTATTTTTACCACTTTGCCCATCATAAAGTCGGGTTTTACTAGAAAATAATGTACATAGGGAAATGTGTATTGTAGTGCATGGTCAGGATCCTCCACTGAGTGTTGTCAGGCGCTATGTACATCTACTGGACATGGGTGACAAGGACTATGCAGAAGAAATAGGTAACTTGTGCTGCACTAACTTAGATTATTAAAGCATTAGGGAAATTTTGGGTCCAATGTTATAATAACAAGCATTCATAACCACATAAAACTAGACAAGTCTGACTCAATACGATCATATTCTCAGACAGGCCATCTCTCTTGCCATTTGCATTGATTGGATATTTTCTGGAGGCCCCATTTTATTGTGCTACAATAGCTTACCATGTGGAAGTGAATGCTTTCTCACGAGGCCGCAGGCATCCGGACAACGTCCAAGAAAAATAGACGTTTAGTATTGACCGGATCCCCATGCTGAGAGTGTACCATAACAGTGTAATCTCGCATCTAACCCCTCTTCTCTCGTTGGCCGCATGATTAGCGTTTGAAAATAAGCTTACATTTTCACTGGTTTCTCAGAATATACTTGTTGTTGGATCTTATTATTCAGCCATTTATTGCATAGATCATTCTGATATAGTTTGAAAAGTGCAGGATAAGTATTCTTTGAATATTTATTGTTTATGAGTTTTCTGTGTTTTCGACGCGGATTTTTTTGCAGTAAAAATGTCTTCCCACAAAATGAGTGCAAAGCCCAGATCATCTAAATGCTGTTACTTCTGTTTGCTGTTTGATACCCACAATTATTTCCCCACATGCAGGGAACATGGCAAGGGAGATGACCCCTGCATTACAAAGCAATCTCCATGCAATATCTGTGCAAATTTCTCTAAATTACAGCAAATTAAGATTAAGCACAGACGTTGGTATGTCTGGAAACAAAAGGCATCGGATCCTTGTAATATGGATGTAGTAAGGATGATGATCTGGACTTATTAGGGGACGATGTGGAGGTGTTTTCTGGCCCTCAAGCAGACATTGAGGGTGTTGCTGATAATTTATTTTCTTCTCCATGTCGCCAACCCCTACGTTTCGAATCTTTGTCTTTGAAGACTCCTCAAACTGTCCCACCAACCCCAGGTACTGCCTGCAGAATAAAATAGAGAGTAGACTAGAAAAATCCCTGGGTAATCAATTTAACATCCAACTCCAACAACAAATGGGGGTTTTCCAAGCGTCTATGCTGGAGGCTGTGAAGTCTCTCCGAGACGAAATGCAGTCAATGAAAAAAGCCTCCGAGGCGAAGATAGACAAGACCAGGCTCTGGCTTCTTGTATCCAGTCTCTTCTGTCAAAGAACGCTATAGAAAGGGTGGAAAATGTAATTTTATTGCGTTAATACATCCTATCCAATGGACAATTGCTTTACCTGTCGGTGTGACCGGTCCCGCCAGAAAAAGACATCCTGTATATAATACCAGCTGGACCGGTCAGTAGTGTGCATTCACTAGATGGCGCATCATACTTGCTTCCTGTCTAGACAGAGTGACGTCAGTTCATCTTTTTTGTTTGGCGCGTGTAGTGTGTAGACGTGTTTTTGAAGTTATCTCCAAGTTTGAAGAAAAGATGGATTATTCTACGAATTTAAAGCTTATTTTCATCTGAAATATATATTTTTATTGCGTTAATACATCCTATCCAATGGACAATTGCTTTACCGGTCGGCGCGACCGGTCCCGCCAAACGCCAGAAAAAGACGTCCTGTATATGCTACCGGCAGGACCGGTCACAGAGTGTGCATTCGCCAGGTGGCGCATCGTACTTCATTTCCTGTTTACCTCTTGACGTCATAGCATCTTTTTCGTTTGGCGCGAAAGAGTGTGCAGAAGAATTTCTTCAGAGATACGCTTTTGAATTTTTACAACGAACTCTTCCAAGTTTCTTGTTTTTTATTAGTACGGAATAATTCTACAACGTTCCTGATCATTATGTCGTCTCCTGGACAGAAACGAGGTTCTTGCGGGCACGTTATGGCCCTTTTCGACAACCATAAGAAATGCGCGCGTTGTCGTGACAAGGGGGTGGGAGACGACCCGTGTGTAAAGAAGTTGGACTGTAGTATCTGTAAGGCGTTTACGCCTGCTCAGATCCACCAGTTAGCAACCCCGACCTACAAGGAAAGGAAAGAACGCTCTAGCCAGAAGAAATCTGAAGATTTGACAAGTACGTCTCCCAAGCTTGTTGATCCGTCTGAGGTTTCACTGCTGGGTCCGGTCAATTCAGGGACGCAGTCTCCTGTTGATTCTACACCCAAGCACAAGAAGAAGCGTTCTGATGGTTCCCCAAGGTCTACTAAACGGAAGCACAGCAGTAAGCCTACTTCTGACGACCTCAAGTCCCTTGATGACAAGTGGAGTGAGAGGTTTTCCCGTCTGGAAGCAATGCTGATTAACCAGTCATTTGCTGTTCCTGTGAGACCGGTGAATTCTGCTTCTGTGGTGCCCAGAGAACACCCCTTCTTTGATCCGGGTGCTTCTACAAGTGTTATGTTTGCTGAGGGCACTAGTGACGTTGCTACGCAGTTGACGGCTACCCAACCTCCGCTGGGGGTTCCTGGTACGCAAGCTGTGATGGAAGTGAATGAGAGTGCTACCCACCCTGTTCAGGGCCCCGGTACCTCTGAGACTGTTGCCACCCAACCTTTACTGGTTCCCGGTGCAGGGACTGCCACCCAGCCTTCACAGGCTCCCGGTGCGGGTCCTGAGGTTCTGCCTTCCGGTTATAGAACTACGCTGTCTAACCAGTCGCCTCCCATTGGTCAGAATTCTGAGGTTGCTAGGGAATCTGACAGCGAGGCTGAGGTGGATCCGGAACCGGCCTCTCCGGCTAGTGTTCACTACCAGGGTGATGTACCGGAAACTAACACTGACCAGGATCTATCTGAAGATGCCAATTACCGGGAAACCTTGAGAGGGGTGAGGAGTTTCATGGGCTGGCATCAAATCCCGGATTATGACACCTCAGCTGCATCTATGGATGACAATCCCTTTGCCGGTGCTAGAGTGAAGACTACCGGAAAAGTGTCAGTAAAATTGCCGGTGGATGAATGGCTTTGTAAAAAGCTGGAGAAACTGAATATAACCATTGCTGAAGGTTATCCATCCAGGAATACAGAAACCAGTGGTCTACTGCGTGACCAATTTGTCAAGACACCACGTACTTCAAAGTGGTACGACATGCAAGCTGTTAAGAAGGATGCGTCTACCCAGGCTGTTGGTGACTGGTCTCCGGAACCGGCAAAGCTTAACAGTATGTTTTCTAGAGTTGCAAGACGCAGTTTACCTGCTGCTCCAGCTTCCAGGACCTTCAGCCAGGACACCCTTAGAAGGTGGGAGAGGTCATTCAGAGAACAATCAGTGATGTGTAACCACGCTGCTGGCCTCTCTAGATGCCTCACCAAGGTACAGGACTCCATGGTCACCCAGTTAAAGTCCCTGAGGTTCGATTCCTCAAAGGGTAAAGGTGCTGAGAAACAACAAGCTGTTGAAGAATTGGAATATCTGGTTACGTTTAACCGGTCAATTTCACAGGCTATGCAACATACCATGCAGGATTTGTCAGAGGGAGTCTTTATCAGCATGGCTAATCTCACCCTGGCCCGGCGGGACAGTTATTTAGAGTTCATAAGGGGTGGGATTAAACCGGACACCTTGTCTGCCTTACGTACGTCTCCAGTTCACCAACTATCACTCTTCCCGGACAGCTTACTGGTCAAAGCTGAAGAGGAAATCTTACGTAGTGAAGAGAGGCGTTCTGCTGGTACCACACCAAGGAAACCTGGACGTTTTCATCCATACGTCTCCTCCAATCGAACCCCTCACCAGCCGGACCGGAAGCCCACTACTCCGGCATGGAAGCAGATTAGAGACCGGCAAACTGCTCAGAAAGGTGGTGGTAAAGCCTCAAACTTCATCCAGAAGCCGGCCAGGGGGTTTAAAAAGCATAAATGACAATCACTGTTTTGCAAGTGTGGTCGGATTGGTGAACTCTGTAAATGTATCCGACAAGATGGAGGGCTTGTATCCACCACCACCAGTGACAAACAAGAGCGAGACTGTGTTTCCACATGTAAACTCTTTTGTTGCAAGTGTTCCTTTTGCCACCGGGTCACCGCAAAAGAAAGGTGTAAATCCCGATTATTGTCAATCTATCAGAGAAATAAACCATGTGAAAGATGTTTCCTGTGTAGATCACTTGAGTTTTGTAAAAATTGTCACAAATGTCCCAACTGTTGTCACAAATCTTCCTGTAGGGGCAAGACTTCAGCAGTTTTGGGAGAAGTGGGAAACTCTGGGTGCCAGTCCAAAAGTTATCAGAATACTGAGAGAGGGCTACACCCTTCCTTTCCGGTTCAGACCCACCCTAACCAGGTCACCAATGGTCATCAGCAAATATGTAAACCCCCAAAGACAGGCCTTCCTTTTGGAGGCACTGACTCAGCTAACAAACAAGAATGCAGTAGAACCGGTAACAAATCAGACCTCCCTAGGGTTTTACAACCGGTTATTTTTGGTTCCCAAACCCAACAACCGGTGGAGACCTATCTTGGATCTGAGCACTTTGAACACCTTTTTAAACACAGAGTCGTTCAAGATGGAGACCCCAGAGACAATAAGAACCTCCCTACAGGCAGGGGAGTGGGTCACATCCATAGATTTCAAAGACGCTTACTTCCACATACCAATTCACAGTCAGTCAAGGAAGTACATGCGTTTTCACATTCAGGGCCAATCCTACCAGTTCAAGGCCCTGCCCTTTGGTCTTTCCACTGCACCCATGGAGTTCACAGTGGTGGCCAAAGAGGTCAAGCTCATGGCTTTACGACAGGGTATAAGAATCCACCAGTACCTAGACGACTGGCTGGTGAGGGCCTCTACCCTCCACACCTGTCTCCAGCATACTCAAACCCTGGTCACTCTTTGTCAGGAACTAGGGTGGCTGGTGAACAAGGAAAAGTCAGAACTGACACCCAAACAGGTCTTCAACTTCGTAGGTTACCAGTTCGACCTGAAAGAGGGCAAGGTCAGACCAACAGAAGAACGTTGGCAGGCTTTGACAGACAAGATCAGATCAATGATGTCGGATCCGGTTTGTCCGGTCCGGAAATTCATGTCCCTCATAGGTCTCCTCACAGCAACAGAAAAACAAGTCCACTTAGGGCGACTCCACATGAGACCCATACAGTGGCACTTGAAAAACAACTGGAGGGTCCCAGAATCACTGGAAAAGGTGATACCGGTCCCCAAGTCCCTCCATCCTCATCTAAGGTGGTGGCTGGAGGAAAGCAATGTGCTACTAGGTCAACCATTACACCCTCTAAAACATGCTCTGCAGATCTTTACAGACGCATCAAACGAAGGGTGGGGCGCTCACTTGGACGACCATACTGCAAGGGGAACCTGGTCCCTTCCAGAAAGCAAGTTGCACATAAACCACTTAGAGCTAAAAGCAGTTTTTCTAGCTCTAAAGGAGTTTCGAACCCTGGTTTGCAACAAGACTGTGTTGATAGCTACAGACAACACAACAGTGGTTGCCTATATCAACAAAGAAGGGGGGATGAAGTCGGGGTCACTGTGTGCCCTACTGTGGAGAATCCTGTCCTGGTGCACCAGACAACAGGTAACCCTCAGGGCACGTCACATCCCCGGCCGGCTGAACGTGATAGCAGACAAGCTATCCAGACTTGGCCAGACCATTCAAACAGAGTGGTCACTTCATCCAGCAGTTTTCCAAGCTGTATGCGCAAGGTGGCACCAGCCAAAAGTGGACCTGTTTGCCACCAGGTTCAACAACAAACTACCCCAGTTTGTGTCACCGGTGCCAGACCCCCAGGCTTGGGCAGTGGATGCACTCAGCCTCTCCTGGGAGGACCTGGACCCATACGCCTTCCCACCGGCAGCCATCTTGGGCAAAGTGGTGGAGAAGCTCCAGGACTACCCCTGCAACAGAATAATCCTGATTGCCCCAGGGTGGCCCAACATGCCCTGGTTTTGGGACCTGGTAGCAATGTCAAGCCAGATCCCACTCTGTCTGCCCAGCATACCAAACCTTGTGTCTCAGCCGTTCAACCAGGTCCTTCACAGGAACCTGTCGAATCTGAACCTACATGCCTGGCTCCTAGAGCCTCAGCAATCAAGGAGCAAGGCTTCTCTGAGGCAGTGGCAGCACGAATTGAGGCTCCTCAAAGAAGATCAACCAGATCTGTCTATGAGGCAAAGTGGACCATTTTTACAAAGTGGTGCCTCAGTAATCAGGTGGACTTCAGGGCACCACCTCTGAAAGCCATTGCTGACTTCCTCCTGCACTTGTTCCAGGACAAGAAGTTACAACCAGGCACTATTGATGGCTACAGATCAGCCATTGCTGACAAACTGGGCAATTCCACCATTAATGTCAGCAAAGATGAGAATCTCACTCGTCTCCTGGATAGTTTCCATAGAGACAGGCCTAAGGGCAGGAGAGGTATACCCTCCTGGAACCTGTCACTGGTCTTACACCAGCTGACAAAGGCTCCTTTTGAACCTTTAAAAGAGGCCTCATTAAAACATTTGACCTTCAAGACTGTTTTCCTGCTGGCTTTGGGCTCAGGTAAACGCAGGAGTGAGATCCATGCTTGGTTACATAAGAACATCAGACACCAGTCAGACTGGTCTAAGGTGTCTTTGTACCCCTCACCCAGCTTCCTATCCAAGAACCAGCTGGCTAAGGAAGGTCCAGATAGTGTGGCACCAGTGGTCATCCCAGCCCTGGCACCATCTCTGGATAGGTCACTCAAGGGTGACAGGTCCCTATGTCCAGTTAGAGCCCTGCGTTACTACTTGGACAGGACTGCAGACCTCAGGCAGAATAAGGAGTTAGTCTTTGTCTCCTTCAAGAAGGGTTTTGATAAAGACATCTCGCCTGCCACCATCTCCTCATGGATCAAACAGACTGTGGTTCTGTGCTATGAGCTCTCTGACCAGGAGGCCCTCACCTTACATCAGGTTAAAGCCCATGATGTTAGGGCCTTTGCTGCTTCTAAGGCTTTCCAATCAGGGATCTCCTTAGATCAGATCTTATCAGCCTGCCACTGGAAATCTCACAACACCTTCACCCAGTTTTATTTGAAGGATGTTGCCTGGGCTGATTCAGAGCTTTTCCACCTGGGACCTGTAGTGGCTGCCCAGCAGGTGCACCACCAGGCCCAGAAGTGAGGAGATGTTGTATATATGTAAATATGTACATATTGTAGATATGCTAGATATGTACATAATGTAAATATGTTGGATGTACATATATGTTCCAAAAAAAAAAAAAAAAAAAAAAAAAAAAAACTGTGACTTGCTTCCTTTGGGAAGTTTATTTCTTCTGGGACTGAACTCAGCCCCTATCTCTCCCTATCTTTCCAACTCAGCCACTCTGAAAGGAAAGGAAAAAGGGGGGGGGGGGCAACGTCGGTAGGCTCCCGGTTAACCGGTGAGTTAGTGACCGACCCTGGCCTTTCAGGGTTCTCTGACCCTAGGTCGAATGGGCCTGTTTGAAAATTGTTGTTATGAGTTCACATAAGTCCCTAGCTGCTTACCCGCCTGCCAAGCGGTAGTTATTCAGCAATTGTCCATTGGATAGGATGTATTAACGCAATAAAATTGCAAATTTAATAAGTAAATTAAATTTTTATAAGTTAATACCCTATCCAATGGACAGGCAAGGCCCACCCAACCGGCCCCGCTATCAGCTTACTAGGGGTCTTACTAGGATTAGACACGAAAAAGATGCTATGACGTCAAGAGGTAAACAGGAAATGAAGTACGATGCGCCACCTGGCGAATGCACACTCTGTGACCGGTCCTGCCGGTAGCATATACAGGACGTCTTTTTCTGGCGTTTGGCGGGACCGGTCGCGCCGACCGGTAAAGCAATTGTCCATTGGATAGGGTATTAACTTATAAAAATTTAATTTACTTATTAAATTTGCAAATTGTGTTCCTTCCATATCATGGCCTCTCCAGGACTTAAACGAGGCAGTATCCAGCATTTTATGGCCAGTTTTGAAGATTTTCTTTGTGCTTGTTGTTGAGACGAAGTCGTGGGTGAGAGGTCGTGTGTTGTCCCTGCAGCATTCCTTCTTCTGTTCAGAAGTGTTTATTTACCACAATTTCACCCTCCATTATATTCTACATTGTCGAGTAACACTGTGTATGTCGACGAGAAGAAATTAGAAGGAAAGAAGAATGTGTCGTCTGACGTCATCACTTCCAGCTTATGTTGTCACGCACGGACCTGGTCACATGATATGCATTCAACGATGGAGGAATCGTGTTTTCAGCTGAAGTTTTCATCAGAAGAAGACGACCATTTAATTCTCAACACCCATTTTTAACTGGCAAGAAAAAAATCCAGCAACTTGTCTGTTGGCCTGAAGAATTAGATGACAAGTGGTCACAGAAATCTGCGAGTTTTGAAGTGCCGGTCATGTGACTTCACAGATCTCCATACACGACCGGCAAGGCTAGCAGAAGAAATTGTGACTCCACAGATCCCCAAGTGTGACCGGTTCAGCTAGCAAGAAGAAGATGACCAGGTCTAGACCCCTTGTGCTGAATTTTACCGGTACCAGCTCTGCTCAGACTACCGGTGGGGTCTCCAGCTAGCCCTCTCTCCCCCCCTTTGACCCTACCTTGGTACGGGTACTGGGGCAGGTTGAGAGTAAGAAGATCTACCAACCGGTTACAAAGGATGGGCCTGCCGGGGACCGGTTATAAAAGTTGCTCCAGCTAGCTGTCCAGGCCACTGAGTTTATGCTGCCTACAATACCGGTTACAGAGCCTACCCACTGGGTGCCGGCTACACAGAACTCATTGAGCAGTGTGCTTCCCCTTAGCCGGTTACAGAGCCCACCAGACCGGTTTACAGGCAGAAAATACAAGTGAATTAACCAGACTGACCCTGGCTGTTTCAAGAATCTGGTTACAGAGAGATTTTATTGCGTTAATATATCTTACCTAGTGGACCAGTGCATTTGTCCGGTGCGCAGCCGGTCCCGCCAAACGTTAGAAAAAAACGTCCTGAGCTGGGCTCTGACCGGGACCGGTAGTGTACTCCTCATTCGCCAGGTGTCGTGACTGCACCCAGCTCCCCTACTGCGCGTGCGCGCGCATGCGTACTTCCTCTCTTTGTTTGGCGCCATAGTGTTTTAGCGGATAAATTTCAGTGGAATAAACTTTGAATTATATTAGTTGTTTGCAAGTGTGTTACAAGGAAAGTTTTGGATATTTGCGAAATATATTTATCATGGCATCACCAGGACAGAGGCGTGGTAGTTGTGGCCATGTTATGGCGGGTTTCGACCTTCACAAAAAATGTGCCCACTGCAGGGACAAAAAGATGGGAGATGACCCTTGTGTCAAAGGCCAACATTGTGATTTGTGTGATAGTTTTTCAGACTCTCAGAAGGGTATGTTAGCAACTCCACAATACCAAATCCGGAAAGATAAGAAAGCAGGGACCTTGGTTTCCCCTAGTAAAGTAACTGTTGTGGGTCCCGTAGATGATCAGACTGATTTTGAGATGGTCCCAGACGCTGCGCATGCGCAGGAACGGGTTATTACCAGTTCTTCACCGACTGCCTTTGGTCAAGCTAGTGTTGGAGATTTTGTCTCCCGTCAGGACCTTGAACTATTAAACAACCAGTTGGAAGAAAAGTTCGCCCGTTTTGAGGCTCTCCTTTCCAGAACCAACATCTTCTCAACTCCCAAGATGCCTGTCTCAACAATTCAAGCTCCCATCTCTGACACGCCTTTTATCAACCCTTCTCCTGACCCCGGAGCCACCGGTCCGGTGAGGCCTCCAGGTCAGGAGTTAGAGGTTTCACCTGCTGTTAAGAAGCATAAGGAAAATCAAAGCAAAAGAAGGCTTTTAAACCGGCCGCTAGTGCCGGTTCTTCAGATCAGATTGCTTCGGATCCAATTCCTCCTCCCAAGACAGTTGTGCCCGGTCCGGGTTTACAAACTCTTGAAAAACCGGAGGAAACTGTTTCCCCTTTTACCAGTGTCACTTCTCTAGGATCCGCTTCTCAACCGGTCATCACCGGTCCGCAACATTCCAGTGGTTCTGCTTCCTTTGCTCCGGACAGTTTTGTTCAGCCGGATCCGGCTCTGTCAGACGGGGAACCCCTTCCGGACCGGTCAGATAAAGACTGGTGAGGAGGGTGAACTTTCAGATTCTGAGGTTGCTGAGAGAAACGAAGAAATGAACTACAGGGAAACGGTCCGGTCGGTCAGGGCTTTCCTTGGCTGGTCTCACATACCAGATTTTGGAGCTGCTGTAGGTGATACGGATAACCGCTCTGACAACCCTTGGAAGGGTAAACACCCTCGTCGTGCGGGAAAAGTGTCAGTAGAACTGCCAGCGGACGACTGGCTTTGCTATAAAATGGAGAAGCGTAATACGCGTGCCGCAGAAGGCTACCCTTCCCGTGCACAGGAAGCAGCAGGTCTGAAACAAGACCAGTTTATCAGGACACCTAAAAGCCAGGCTAAATGGTATACACAGTCCTGAATCAAACAGGATTGTAACCAAAGACCCGGAAGGACTATCTTTGGCTGGTCGGGTTCCGAAGCAAGATTGAACTCACAATTCTCACGCATTGCCAAGATTTCCTCTTATCCATCCTCAGGACCGGCTTCTAGGCCTATCTCTCAGGAAATCCTTAGACGGTGGGAGCAATGTGCTAGGGAAGGCTCCTTGATTACCAACCATGCCGCAGGGTTTAACAGGTGCGTGAGATTCAGGACAAAATGAACCAACATATTTCCTTTCTGAACTGTACCATTGTTAAAGGTAAAGCCCCAAAGGAGGTCACGGACGCCATCAAGGACTTGAAAGACTTGTCAGCCTTCCACACTAGCGTCTCTGTGGCCTTGGGTACTGCTTTTCAGCACCTCGCAGACAGCCTGTTTGTCCAACTAGCTAATTTCATTTTGTTGAGGAGAGATTCTTACCTAGAATATGTTAAACCAGGCCTGAAACCTGACACGTGGAATAAGCTGCACAATGCTCCCCTTTTCACTTACGGGTTGTTCCCGGATGATGTACTGGCAGTGGTGGAGCAAGATATACAAAAACATGAGTCAAATAGGAGTGCTCCTGGTCCCGGTTCGGGCACATTTCAGCACTCAAAGAAACATCAGTTCAGATACCAGCCTTACGAAAAGAAAGATAGTCGTCAATCTGGCTTTTCATCTTCTCAGACTCAGCAACCTTGGCGACAGTTTTCGGGCAGAGGCAGGGGTAAGAGTCGTGGTAGAGGTGGCTCTAGCTCCACATATTACTCCAAGCCTGCCCGTGGTAGTAAACTATATAAATGACAATCAATGTTTGTTGAGTCCCCTAGTTCAGTTAAAGTTAAAGTCCGGGGATCTCAATCTAGTGTCATCAGCAAACAAAGTGACTTCTCAAAAGACTGTAAATTTGCCTGTTGTTCTTCCTGCAGTTTCTGTAAAAGGGCCGTTTGCAAAAGAAAAACGTAAGACCCTCTCATGCCAAAGTAGAGATAAAATCTGTAAACAGTGCTTTGTCTGTAAATCAATGTCTCCTTGCCCCAAATGTTATAAATGTCCCATGTGTTGTCAAAGATCCACCTGTGGGAGGCCGTCTGCAACTGTTTTGGCAGGTTTGGCTCTCCCTGGGTTCAAAGCCGAGGGTAGTCTCCATCCTCAGGGAAGGGTACCAACTCCCCTTCAAGGAAAGACCACCCCTCGCAAGATTCCCTGTAATAGTCAGTGGTTCATCAGCTCCATTAAGAAACAAAAATCTGAACGAGGCCTTACAATCTCTAGGTCAAAAGCAGGCTATAGAAAAAGTGTCAGTTCAATCATCTCTGGGCTTCTACAACCGGTTGTTCCTAGTTCCAAATCCCAACAAAAAATGGAGGCCCATTCTAGACCTAAGTCAACTGAACCTGTACCTTGTTCCGGCAACGTTCAGGATGGAAACTCCGGAGACCATCAGACTCTCCCTACAACAGGGGGAGTGGGTCACTTCGCTGGATTTCAGCGACGCTTATTTTCACATTCCCATAAGCCAGAGATCGTGAAAATATCTCAGGTTCCACATCAAAGGTCAGACCTTTCAGTTCACAGCACTTCCCTTTGGCCTGTCGACGGCTCCGTTGGAGTTCACAAAGGTGGTCAAAGAGGTAAAACTCATGGCTCAATCGCGGGGTATTCGAATCCACCAATACCTAGACGATTGGTTACTGAGAGCCCCATGCCGGGAAATTTGCCTACGTCATACCCAGACCCTTTTGGACCTTTGCCGCTCTCTGGGTTGGGTGGTCAACATGGACAAGTCAGAACTGGTGCCCCAACAAACCTTCGACTTCGTAGGTTATCATTTCGACCTATCTCAGGGGTTAGTCAAACCAACTCAGGACAGGTGGAGGAGTCTATCTCAGAAGCTCAACCTTCTCCTGGGACTGGAATGTTGCACAGTCAGGCAGTTCATGTCTTTAATCGGCCTTCTGACAGCAACAGAAAAACAAGTAGTATCGGGACGGCTGCACATGAGGCCCATTCAATTTCACCTGAAAAAGCATTGGCATGCCCCGGAATCTCTGGAAAAGGTCATTCCAATTCCTTCATCTCTCCATGTACATCTAAGGGGGTGGTTGGACCTGACCAAGGTGCTCTCAGGTCAACCTTTACACCCTCTTCAACACGCCCTTCAACTGTTTACAGACGCCTCAAACGAAGGTTGGGGTGCTCACTTAGGCGATTACATGGCAAAAGGAGTCTGGTTAGAGTCAGAAAGCGCCTTGCACATAAATTTGTTAGAGCTCAAGGCAGTCCTGCGGTTCGAGCGGTTGTGTTGCAACCAGATAGTTCTTGTTTGTACAGACAACACCACTGTGGTCTCTTACATCAACAAGGAAGGGGGTATGAAATCAGGCTCACTCTGTGCCCTCCTTTGGAGACTGATGCTTTGGTGCAATCAAAGGCAGATTGTCCTGAGGGCCAGGCATATTCCGGGTCACCTGAATGTCATAGCCGACAAGCTGTCCAGACTCAATCAGGTGATCCAAACAGAATGGTCCCTCCTCCCGGAGGTTTTTGCTCAGATATGCCGGCGTTGGCACCGTCCGTCAGTGGACCTGTTTGCCACCCGGTTCAATCACAAACTTCCCTGGTTCCAGACTGGTCAGCGTGGGAAGTGGATGCCTTAAGTCTCCCTTGGGAGGACCTGGACGCTTATGCCTTTCCCCCGACGGCCCTTCTGCATCAGGTAACGAAACTTTTGGACCACGGATTCCGTCGTCTCATCCTGATAGCGCCAGGTTGGCCCAACATGCCTTGGTTTTGGGACCTGGTCAACATGTCAGTTCAAATTCCCCTCCTGCTCCCTCAGGTGTCGAATTTGATAACTCAACCGTTCAATCAGTGTCCTCACAGGGACCTTCCCAATCTGAACCTTCATGCTTGGCTCCTAGAGCCTCTGCCATCCAGCAAGCCGGGTTCTCGGCAGAAGTGGCAACAAGAATTGAGGCTCCTCAAAGATGCTCTACCAGAGCCATTTATGAATCAAAGTGGTCCGTTTTTGTCAGATGGTGTGAGAAGAATAAGGTGGACGTCAGAACTCCCTCTATAGAGCAAATTGCGGATTTTCTCCTTTCCCTTTTTCAGGAGAAACATCTTCAACCTAGTACCATAGAAGGCTATAGCACTGCCATAGCCGACAAAGTGGGAAATTCCAGAATTAACATCAGCAAGGATGAGAACTTGACCAGGTTGTTGGACAGTTTTCATAGGGACAAGCCAAAGGGCAGGCGTGGGGTTCCTACATGGAATTTGTCTTTGGTTCTTCACCAACTTACACAACCTCCTTTTGAACCTCTTAGGAAGGCTTCGCTGCAGCACCTCACTTTTAAGACTGTCTTCCTTCTAGCCTTGGGCTCTGGGAAACGGAGGAGTGAAATTCATGCTTGGGTTCACAGAAACATTAGGCATCAAGAGGATTGGTCGAATGTTTCCTTATTGCCCTCTACTAGTTTCATTTCTAAGAATCACCTGGCTAAGGAGGGTCCCGCTTGCGTGGCCCCTGTTATCATTCCAGCCTTAGCTCCTTCCTTGGACAGATCCCTCAAGGAGGATAGGAGTTTGTGCCCGGTCCGGGCACTCCGTTATTACTTGGACAAACCCAAAGATCTCCGTTCAGGCAAGGAATTGGTTTTTGTTTCCTTTAGGAAGAGTTTCCAGAAGGATATTGTCCCTGCTACAGTTTCCTCCTGGATCAAACAAACCATTGTCCAATGTTACCAGCTGTCAGACCAACAGGCTCAACAATTGCATCAGGTTCGGGCTCATGACGTTCGCGCGTTCGCGGCGTCCAAAGCTTTTCAGGGTGGTGTTCCCTTAGACCAGATTTTGGCAGCCTGTCACTGGAAGTCTCATAATACCTTCACCCAATTTTACCTGAAGGACTTGGCCTGGGCAGACTCGGACGTGTACCATTTGGGTCCTGTGGTAGCTGCCCAACAAATTAGAGACTAAATAGAGGCTTCCATGTATATAATTATGTATATATGTATTCATACATGTACATAGTTTTAAAAAAAAAACCTTCCCGGGTGATTCCCTCTGGATTTACGGAGTATATATTTAGATCTTAGAGTCTCTGTCTCCCCTTTTTCCATAGCTACCCTCCAGCCACTGGGTAGTTATTCTGCACTGGTCCACTAGGTAAGATATATTAATGCAATAAAATGGAAAATTTAATGGTTAAATTAAATTTTTATTAGATAATATCTTACCTAGTGGACCAAGAGAGTCCCACCCTACCTGCCCCGCAATAGCTAAAAGGGGGACATTCTTAGGTAGGCCACAAAAAGAGGAAGTACGCATGCGCGCACACGCGCAGCAGGGGAGCTGGGTGCAGTCACGACACCTGGCGTACACTACCGCCCAGCTCAGGACGTTTTTTTCTAATGTTTGGCAGGACCGGCTGCGCGCCGGACAAATGCACTGGTCCACTAGGTAAGATATTATCTAATAAAAATTTAATTTAACCATTAAATTTCCCAATTTACCGGTTACAGAGAGATCTGCTGCTCCCAACATCCCTGTGCTGACGGCAGGCTCACCGGTTACAGAGTTTACCGGTTACGGAGAGAATTTTCTGGTTACACAGAGATCTGCTGCTCCCACCATCCCAGTGCTGACAGCAGGCTCACCGGTTACAGAGTTTACCAGTTACAGAGAGAATTTTCTGGTAACACAGAGATCTGCTGCTCCCACCATCCCATTGCTGACAGCAGCCTCATCGGTTACAGAGTTTACCGGTTAGAGAGAATTTACCGGTTACACAGAGATCTGCTGCTGGTGACAGACAGATAGACAGGAAGTTCTTCAGTAAATTGCCTCAACCAACCGGTTACAGAACCTACCGACCAGTTTCCGGCTTACAAAACCTCTATGGACCAGTAGCTTCATACCAAGCTGGTTACAGAGTCTACTGGTCTGGCTTATAGGCAGAGAAATTCCGGTGAAGAAACCTGACTGAAACTGGAACACCAGCTTACCGGATTGACAGATCTACCAAGTGATCAAATAATGATACAGACCTGTGGCTGTCTGATTTCTTGGTTACAGAGAAGCACCAATTTACCGGCTCTTTACTAGTTAAGTGGCTTACCGGTTACTGAAAAGTGTTGGTTACAGAGAAAGCCTTCTGATTCCACCATTACGGACAGGAAGAAGCCAGTTCTTCAGATAAGCCTACCCCTGCTGAGACGTAGTCGTCCAGTTCTGCAAGCTCAAATGAGTTTTTCACAGAACTGTGGACCCACCAGGAACCGGTTACAGAGCATTGCTTAACTTATAACCGGTTAGGCCCTGGTACTGGGCAGGTCCACAGGACTGGCTAACAGACCAGCCGAGGCCCTTTAAGGCTCCAAATGGCCATCTTAGACCAACCAGCTGCTGCCTGAGGAAGCTGGTTACAGAGAAATTCTTAGACCAGTCACTAGTCCTAGTGAGATGAGTGTCTCAACCTGCCTGGCCTGTCAGCCAGCCTACTGTCAGGATCTCCTAGCTGGTTGAAAGTGACTATAAAATTATCCAACTACCTATCAGCCTTATCTTATCAGACCCACACCAGCCAGTTATTCTTGCCGGTGAGATGTCTAACTCAACCAGACTGCCAACAAGAAGTCTGCTGTATCAGTTATTCTGGAGGTTCATCAGTTTTTTGTTACTGGTTCCAGGGTGATACCAGTGATCCAGCCTCCTAAACTGGCCACCCAGCTTGCCATTAACTAGCTCGTGACCAGTATCAGCTGACACCAGGGCCCTGAATTTGCAAACTTGAGCTTCCCCTCAATATTACAACCCTTTTATCTGTTAATCAGACCAGGGGTCACAGTTCTCATAATGGCTCAGTACCCTAAATGAGTCGGATGGTTTTCCAGTAACCACATAAACCTCTCTTCAGCCAGAGGAGTGGCTAACCTCAAGGTTCCCTACTCCCTCACCCCATTCAGCCAACAAGGAAGTGCCAGAGTTTGCTCATCCAGGGCCTTCCCTGCAAATTCATGCACTCCCGTCTGGTCTGTTTTCACAGTACACAGGGGGTGTCCTCTTGGAGGTCTAACTATGACATTACTAAGTACCACAATCCACCAGCACGACTGGTTGGTCAATTCCGGTTCCCACCAAACCGATCTCCAACATACACAATCTCAAGTAGCTCTGTGTCAGGAGTAAGTTTGAATGGTATCATGGGAAATTAGAACTGGACCTTCAGCAAACCTTCGACTTGGTAGGCTACCAGTCCAGCCTGGAAGAAGGTCTGGTGAGATCAGTCCTAAGGCGTTTTTGCAGACACCTGCAATCCAGGAACTTCTCTCCGGACCGACGTGCCCGGTCCGGCGGCTGATCCCCCTAATAACATTACTGACAGCCACAGTAAGGCATGTCCACGTAGGTGACCTTCCTCATCAGGCAGATACAGTGACAGTTGATGAACAGCAGGAGACTACCTGAATCACTAGAAAAGGTGATCCCAGTTCAGGAATTAAAGGCGGTCTTTTGGCCCTAAAAGAGTTCCAAAACCCCTGCTTGAACTATATTGCTGTCGTAGCTACAGACAACCCCATGGTGGCGGTTTGTATAAAGGGGGGATGAACAGGTGACTCAGAGCCTGACACATCCACGGCTGGCCGAATGTGATGGCAGATAAGCTATCCAGGCTAGGACAGACCATTCAAACAGAATAGTCCCTCCTTCCAAGGTCTTCAAACATTATGCTGCCGGTTGCACCAGCCTCAAGTGGACCTGTTTGCCACCAGGCTCAACAACAACTACATCTCTGTCTCACCAGTTTCAGATCCACAAGCCTGGGTAGTAGAGGCCCTCAGTCTACCTTGGGAGGATCTGGACCCACATGCCTTCCCACCATCAGCCTTCTTGGGCAAGTGGTGGAGAAGTTGCAGGTCCACCCGTGCAATAGACTCCTACTGATTGCACCAGGGTGGCCCAACATGCCTTTGTTCTGGGACCTGGTGACCATGTCAAGTCAGATCCCACTATGTCTGCACTTTCTGCCTGATCTTTGGCTCAGCTATTCCACCAGACCCTTCACAGGAACCTGGTAAATCTGAGTCTACATGCCTGGCCCCTAGAGCCCCAGCTTCCATGTGGGACTGAAGAAAGTCCCACCCTACCTCCCCGCTGTATTTCAGCTGAGGGGGTACGGACTAAATTTACCACGAGAGAAGAAGGACGAATTACCAAATGACACTGCTATGGTACATACTAAACTACGGACTCGGCCAGTTCCAAATATCCATTTTTCTTGATCGTTGGCTGGAGTCGTGGCCTCCCGAGTTAGCATTCAGTCCCACATAGTAAGCTACATTTAAGTAATCAAAATTTTCAAATTTGGGACCTTGTAGTATTTAAACATTATTATGTTTTTTTGTCCAAAGGAACAGACAATAAGTCTGTGATTAAATGATTGATTAAAGTTTTTGGCTGTGGTTTGGTATGTTCTGTAACGTTGTGCTATAGTTATATGCTTTTTACCCCACAGCCCTTAAGGGCCGTCGGGGTATTGTTTTCACCCATGGCGGTCGGGCGGGCGGGCGGGCGGGCGGCGGGAAATAGTTTGTCCGGGCTGTATCTCAGAAACCGTAAGGCAGGGACATTGGTTGGGGGGTGTAGGTGTGCAACGTCATGGTCTGACCTTGATTTGACCTTTGACCTTGCCGTAGTGACCTTGAGTTTGAAAATCTTGTCCGAGCTATATCTCGACAACCATAAGGTGTAGGAAGTTGATACTTGGCAGGAACATTAGTTAGGGGTTGTAGGTGTGCAACGTAATGGTCTGACCTTGATTTGACCTTTGACCTTGCCGTAGTGACCTTGACCTATAAAATCTTGTCCGGGCTATATCTCGGAAACCGTGAGGTGTAGGAAGTTGATACTTGGTAGGGACATTGGTTAGGGGATGTAGGTGTGCAACGTCATGGTCTGACCTTGATTTGACCTTTGACCTTGCTGTAGTGACCTTGACCTATAAAATCTTGTCCGGGCTATATCTCGGAAACCGTAAGGTGTAGGAAGTTGATACCTGGTAGGAACATTGGTTAGGAGTTGTAGGTGTGCAACATCATGGTCTGACCTTGATTTGACCTTTGACCTTGCCGTAGTGACCTTGAACTATAAAACCTTGTCTGGGCTATATCTCAGCAACTGTAAGGTGTAGGAAGTTGATACTTGGTAGGGACATTGGTTGGGGGTGTAGATGTGCAACGTCATAGTGTGACCTTGATTTGACCTTTGCCATAGTGACCTTGACCTATAAAATCTTGTCTGGGCTATATTTCGGAAACTGTAAGGTGTAGAAAGCTGATACTTGGTGAGCATATTGGTTGGGGGTAGTGGGTGTGCAACGTCATGGTGTGACCTTGAATTGACCTTACCGTAGTGAACTTGACCTATAAAACCTGGTCTGGGCTATATCTTGGAAACTGTAAGGTGTAGGAAGTTGAAACTTGGTAGGGACATTGGTTAGGGGGTGTAGGTGTGCTACGTAATAGCGTGACCTTGATTTGACCATAGACCTTGCTGTAGTGAACTTGACCTATAAATTCTGGTCCGGGCTATATCTTGGAAACCGTAAGAGGTGTAGGAAGTTGATACTTGGTAGGGACATTGGTTAAGGGGTGTAGGTGTGCTACGTCATAGTGTGACCTTGATTTGACCTTTGACATTGCTGTAGTGACCTTTAAAATCGTGTTGCACCTTTGGGTCTGTCTGTTGATGCAGATTAAGCACTGTTAAAGTCATATTAGAATTCATTAAGAATTTCCTTTTGCAAGTTCCCATTGTAACAGATGGAATTTCATCAAATGAGCCACAGGCTTTTCTCCAACACCACACATAAGCATTCATTGAATGTATTGCCACTTCTGTATGCATGGGTAATATTCAAAACATCCAAACCATAATTCGGCCATTTTTGGTTTACTGATAAATGCTGTCATTTTATTATTGAATTGTCTTGTTTTAATACTTCATCTTTACATACATTTCTTTTCCTTAGATATTATTTTCTCTACTTAAGCATTATTTGGACCTTAATATAACTGACACTGCTCTGAAAGTATCTTGAACTTTGTACTGTTTCACTACTTCGATATCCCATGGTGTTGAAAAATATTTCCCCAGGCTGTGGGGTATGGGCATCTCTGATGCTATTTTTATGTCAGCTGACTTGTCAGTCAGCTGACATTATGTCGTCACTCTGCGGCATGGGCGTACGCGTATGCGTGAACAACTTCTGCTCCAAAACTACAAGGCCTAGAGACGTGCTGTTTTTTTAAAAATATACCTTATCTATCGAGGATGAAAAATTGTTCAAGGCATGCAAATCTGTCTGTTCGTCTGTTTGCTAGAGACATTACAAGGGGGGTACCCCCACCAAAAGTGTGAAAATTTCAACTTTTTATCACAATTTTCTCAGTGACTATTGCAGGGATTTCTCTCATATCTTGCATATATGTACTAGGCCAGAGGTAGATTCTTTTGTGTGAGTATGAGACCTGGATCTGTCTTACTTTTTTTTAAATAAATTTTTTTAATAATTTTTAATGCATTAAAATTCATGAAATCATGCACAAAATCATTTATAGCTTGAAAAGTGTTGCATTTAGAGCATTTTGTTAAAATATGTTATTCAGCTACTTTTTTCATAGCTACAATATGGTGAGTAAGTTGGGTGCCTGTCTCAATAGCTAAATGAGTAATAGCTACTTTTGGGCTTTTCAGTAACTTCCATCATGAGTAAAATCACTTGTAACTTCAAAACTATTGCATTTAGAGAATTTCGTATAAATATGTTATTCAGCTACTTTTGGGTCAGCTATAACATAGTAAAATTTCAGACCTGTAGCTCATGGCATAGCTGAGTAATAGCTACTTTTAGGTTATCACTGTTGAGTAAATCGCTTATAACTTGGAAACTATTGCATTTAGAGTATTTTGTTTCAATATATGTTATTCACCTATTTTGGGATCAGCTATAACATAGTGAAGTTTCAGATCTGTGGCTCATTGCATAGCTGAGTAATAGCTACTTTGAAGTTCTCACTATTGAGTAAATCACTTGTAACTTAAAACCTATTGCATTTAGAGAATTTCGTATAAATATGTTATTCAGCTACTTTTGAGCCAGCTATAACATAGTGAAATTTCAGATCTGTAGGTCATGGCATAGCTGAGTAATAGCTACTTTAAAGTTCTCACTATTGAGTAAATCAGTTGTAATTGGAAAACTATTGCATTTAGAGAATTTCATATAAATATGTTATTCAGCTACTTTGGGTCAGCTATAACATAGTAAAATTTCAGACCTGTAGCTCATGGCATAGCTGAGTAATAGCTACTTTTAGGTCATCACTATTGAGTAAATCAGTTGTAACTTCAAAACTATTGCATTTACAGTATTTTGCTTAAATATGTTGTTCACCTACTTTTGGGTCAGCTATAACATAGTGAAATTTCAGACCTGTACCTCATTGCATAGCTGAGTAATAACTACTTTGAGGTTCTCACTATTGAGTAAATCAGTTGTAATTGCAAAACTATTGCATTTAGAGAATTTAATATAAATATGTTATTCAGCTACTTTTGGGTCAGCTATAACATAGTAAAATTTCAGACCTGTAGCTCATGGCATAGCTGAGTAATAGCTACTTTTAGGTCATCACTATTGAGTAAATCAGTTGTAACTTGAAAACTATTGCATGTACAGTATTTTGCTTAAATATGTTGTTCACCTACTTTTGGGTCAGCTATAACATAGTAAAATTTCAGACCTGTAGCTCATGGCATAGCTGAGTAATAGCTACTTTTAGGTTATCACTGTTGAGTAAATCGCTTATAACTTGGAAATTATTGCATTTAGAGTATTTTGTTTCAATATGTTATTCACCTATTTTGGGATCAGCTATAACATAGTGAAGTTTCAGATCTGTGGCTCATTGCATAGCTGAGTAATAGCTACTTTGAAGTTCTCACTATTGAGTAAATCACTTGTAACTTAAAACCTATTGCATTTAGAGAATTTCGTATAAATATGTTATTCAGCTACTTTTGGGCCAGCTATAACATAGTGAAATTTCAGATCTGTAGGTCATGGCATAGCTGAGTAATAGCTACTTTAAAGTTCTCACTATTGAGTAAATCGGTTGTAATTGGAAAACTATTGCATTTAGAGAATTTCATATAAATATGTTATTCAGCTACTTTGGGTCAGCTATAACATAGTAAAATTTCAGACCTGTAGCTCATGGCATAGCTGAGTAATAGCTACTTTTAGGTCATCACTATTGAGTAAATCAGTTGTAACTTGAAAACTATTGCATTTACAGTATTTTGCTTAAATATGTTGTTCACCTACTTTTGGGTCAGCTATAACATAGTGAAATTTCAGACCTGTACCTCATTGCATAGCTGAGTAATAACTACTTTGAGGTTCTCACTATTGAGTAAATCAGTTGTAACTTGAAAACTATTGCATGTACAGTATTTTGCTTAAATATGTTGTTCACCTACTTTTGGGTCAGCTATAACATAGTAAAATTTCAGACCTGTAGCTCATGGCATAGCCGAGTAATAGCTACTTTTAGGTTATCACTGTTGAGTAAATCGCTTATAACTTGGAAATTATTGCATTTAGAGTATTTTGTTTCAATATGTTATTCACCTATTTTGGGATCAGCTATAACATAGTGAAGTTTCAGATCTGTGGCTCATTGCATAGCTGAGTAATAGCTACTTTGAAGTTCTCACTATTGAGTAAATCACTTGTAACTTAAAACCTATTGCATTTAGAGAATTTCGTATAAATATGTTATTCAGCTACTTTTGGGCCAGCTATAACATAGTGAAATTTCAGATCTGTAGGTCATGGTATAGCTGAATAATAGCTACTTTAAAGTTCTCACTATTGAGTAAATCAGTTGTAATTGGAAAACTATTGCATTTAGAGAATTTCGTATAAATATGTTATTCAGCTACTTTTGGGTCAGCTATAACATAGTAAAATTTCAGACCTGTAGCTCATGGCATAGCTGAGTAATAGCTACTTTTAGGTCATCACTATTGAGTAAATCAGTTGTAACTTCAAAACTATTGCATTTACAGTATTTTGCTTAAATATGTTGTTCACCTACTTTTGGGTCAGCTATAACATAGTGAAATTTCAGACCTGTACCTCATTGCATAGCTGAGTAATAACTACTTTGAGGTTCTCACTATTGAGTAAATCAGTTGTAATTGCAAAACTATTGCATTTAGAGAATTTAGTATAAATATGTTATTCAGCTACTTTTGGGTCAGCTATAACATAGTAAAATTTCAGACCTGTAGCTCATGGCATAGCTGACTAATAGCTACTTTTAGGTCATCACTATTGAGTAAATCAGTTGTAACTTGAAAACTATTGCATGTACAGTATTTTGCTTAAATATGTTGTTCACCTACTTTTGGGTCAGCTATAACATAGTAAAATTTCAGACCTGTAGTTCATGGCATAGCTGAGTAATAGCTACTTTGAGGTTATCACTGTTGAGTAAATCGCTTATAACTTGGAAATTATTGCATTTAGAGTATTTTGTTGCAATATGTTATTCACCTATTTTGGGGTCAGCTATAACATAGTGAAGTTCCAGACCTGTGACTCATTGCATAGCTGAGTAATAGCTACTTTGAAGTTCTCAATGTTGAGTAAATCACTTATAATTTGAAAACTATTGCATTTAGAGAATTTAGTATAAATATGTTATTCAGCTACTTTTGGGTCAGCTATAACATAGTAAAATTTCAGACCTGTAGCTCATGGCATAGCTGAGTAATAGCTACTTTTAGGTTATCACTGTTGAGTAAATCACTTATAACTTGCAAACTATTGCATTTAGAGTATTTTGTTGCAATATGTTATTCACCTATTTTGGGGTCAGCTATAACATAGTGAAGTTCCAGACCTGTGGCTCATTGCATAGCTGAATAATAGCTACTTTGAAGTTCTCACTGTTGAGTAAATCAGTTGTAATTGGAAAACTATTACCTTTACAGAAATTTGTGCAAATATGTTATTCAGCTACTTTTGGGGCAGCTATAACATAGTGAAATTACAGACCTGTAGCTCATGGCACAACTGAGCAATAGCTATTCTCAGCCTCTGACTGTTGAGTAAATCGGCTATAACTTGAAAAATATTGCATTTGGAGTATTTTGTTAAAATATATTGTTCACCTACTTTTGGGTTAGTTATAACATAGTGAAATTACAGACCTATAGCTCATGGCATAGCGGAGCAATAGCTATTTTCAGGTTCTCACTATTGAGTAAATCAGTTGTAACTTGAAAACTATTGCATTTACAGTATTTTGCTTAAATATGTTGTTCACCTACTTTTAGGTCAGCTATAACAGAGCAAAAATTCAGACATGTAGCTCATTGCATAGCTGAGTAATAGTTACTTTGAGGTTCTCACTCTTGAGTAAATCAGTTGTAACTTGAAAACTATTACATTTAGAGTATTTTGTTAAATATGTTATTCACAGACGTTTTGGTCAGCTATAACATAGTGAAATTGCAGACCTCTATGTCATGGCATAGCTGAGCAATAGCTTCTTTCAGGTTCTCACTGTTGAGTAAATCATTGTATCCAACCTGTAGGAAATCATGGGCTGGGAATCTGTTAATATGGTCCGATTTGACCTTGGAACCCTCCTTCAAGGTCAAATGAGGATAGCCAAACATAAAAGTGCTTATAACTCGCTTATTATTGGTCCTAGAGGTTTGGAATGAAAACCAACCTATAGAAAATCATGAGCTGGGAATTTTTAGGTGTGGTCGGATTTCACCTTGGATCCCTCCTTCAAGGTCAAATGAGGATAGCCAAACTTAAAAGTGCTTATAACTCGCTTATTATTGGTCCTAGAGGTTTGGAATGGAAAACCAACCTATAGAAAATCATGGGCTGGGAATCTTTTTGTGTGGTCGGATTTCACCTTAGACCCCTACTTCCAGGTCAAACGAAGATAGCCAAACTTAAAGTGTTTATAACTCGCGTATTATTGGTCTTGGAGGTTTGGGATGGTAAACCTACATATAGGAAATCATGGGCTGGGATTCTTTTGGTGTGGTCAGATTTGACCTGGGAGCCCTCCTTCAAGGTCAATTGAGGATAGCCAAACTTACAATTGCTTATAACTCGGTTATTATTGGTCCTACAGGTTTGGGATGGTAAACAAGCTACAGGAAATCATGGGCTGGGAATTTTTTTGTGTGGTCGGATTTGACCTTAAATAGACCCCTCCGTCAAGGTCAAACAAGGATAGCCAAACTTAAAAAGTGCCTATGACTCATTTATTATTGGTCCGAGAGGTTTGGGATGGTAAACCATCCTAAATTCTTTGGCTGGGAATCTTTTGGTATGGTCAGATTTGACCTTTGGATCCCTTCTTCATGGTCGAACGAGGATATTGCATTTATAGTATTTCTTTAAATATTTTTAACCTACTTTTTACACTTAAACAATTACCTTGTTACTTTATTTCATAATACCATTTGCAGGGCACAACTTGTTTGTCCTTTTCTTCTGTCACCTTCGGAATATCTTTTTAACATGCTGTTCAGTTACCATTTACTGTATTTCTGTACAGCCCTTTCCCTGATAATTATGCTTTCCTCTCATTATCACCATCACAAATCAAAAACAGTCAGTCAGCTGACACAGTGCCCGTTCACGGGCACTCTCCTCTTGTATGAACCTAGCTATGGTGGGTATGTATGATAAATAACTGAAGTCTTCTTTTCCAGAAATACAGAAATTGAAAAGTCAAGTAGTGCAAGAGATCCGTACTAATCAGCAGCTAGAGAGGGATTTGAATCAAATGGACATCAAGATTGGACTACTCGTCAAGAACAGGATCACTTTACAGGTAGCCACCAGAAAGCTTTACTCTCTTCTATTTCTCACCTATTTGTTCATCAATATGAAGTATTGTTTTCACCTATGGTACTGGAGTGGGCAGTGGGAAATTTTTTTTGTCAGACTGTATCTCAGAAACCATAATATATAGGAAGTTGATACTTCATAAGGACATTCGTTGGGGGTGTAGCGTGTTGTGCAATGTCCTGTGACCATGATTTGACTTTGCCGAAGTGACCCCAACTTTTAAAATCTTGTATGGGCTATATCTCGAAAATTGTAAGGTGTAGGAAGTTGATACTTGGCAGGGATATTGGGTAGAAGTGTGCAATGTCATGGTATGATCTTGATTTGATGTTTGACAATGCTGTAGTGACCTTTAGTATCTGAATTGGATCATATCTTGGAAACTGTAAGAAGTTTATATTCAATAAGGACATTGGTTAAAAGGTTTAGGTGTGCAGCATCTCTCTGATTTGCTGTAACATAATGTACCATCAAGTAGCTCTTCATTGTCAAAACTCTCCTGGGTTTGAACAATCAATTTTTGGATTTGAATCTGTCAACATCTTTGAATTATTGATGTTAGGTTTCAAGTTTTCTTTAATCAGTATAGATTTTGTCATGATGTATTATTTTTCTACTATTTTTAGGATGTAGTTACCCACCACAAGTCATTAAAGAATAGATCAAATCACAGGCCTGGAATTAAAGCCTTAAGCAAGCAAAGCAGAGAACGTCTAGAGGCTTACCAAAACCTGTTTTATCTGCTGCAGACCAATCCAGTGTACTTAGCCAGGTTAATATTTGAAATGCCACAGAATCAGACCAACAGGTTCATGGAAAGCGTCATTCTGACATTGTTGAACTATGCTTCTAACCAGAGAGAAGAGTATCTGCTGCTGAAGTTGTTTAAGACAGCATTGAAAGAGGAGATACGGTAAGTTGTCAGGTCTTGTTTTGTAGTGAAATCCTGGGGAAACAAGACATCTAGTGAACAAATATATTCTACTTCCACCTCTTGAGACTGTGGGTTTGTCTGTCAGGCCCAACACTGACTGGGAAAGTAGGTTGTTGGTTGCCTTAGCTCTTGGGTTTACAGTGCTGACCAACTAGTGTGTACTGCTTTGTGCCGCCCCCTGACCATCATGATAAACATGATAAACCTATTCAATATAGTTAAAACAACAACACCAAAATCCATACAAAAACCTGACTGATAAATTTGTAGTTGAATGCTAGCATCAGACTTCAACAGATATCTCTTCCAATTGACAGTCAGAATCTGTCTCCCTTTCTTTTCTTCTTTAACTTAATCAAAACTCTTATTTTATGTTGTATTTGGCTTTTCTTTGAATTCAATAGTATTAAATTCAGATAGAATAAAAATTGCCATAGTCATTCTCATTGTTTTGGCCAGTCACTTACCTCTTCATTCAGTGGTATTTGTCTGTACTTCAAATGTACAGGTGCAGTCAATTAAAGTAATTAACATGTACAGTTAACATTTCTTTTATTTTTGTAAAAATATCATGGTGATAACTTATATTTGTATAAACTGTGGCAACCACATGATATGTAAATAAACATGTTATTTTTTCGCACTTAGTCTAAGTGCGGGTAGAGTATTGTTTCACTTGCTAATCTACTACTCTTTGGGGATGAATCATTAATGTCAAACTGAATCGATGTGCCAAACAGTTCTTGTACCTCGCTTAATTTTGATCCAAAGGGTTCTGAATGTGTATCAACTGACATGAAACATGAGCCACAAATGTTGTGGAATGCCTTGTTTGACATGCAACATATTCTTATACATACAAGGTCAGATAACAGTAACAGAAGCCTTTGAATTTCATGTGTTTGGTAATTTTCTACTTATTGTGCTCAATTTGTCCCATCCGAGGATATGCTGTGTTGAGATGAAATGTTGAGTTTGTATTTTTTGTTATCTCCTGCTTGCCCACCAGCCTGGAAATTATAAAATGCCTCTGGTGTGCATGCGCACAAAAATATTTCTCACAGTTTTCTCTATAGTAAGTAGCCTTTGGGTTTTTACTTGAATAATTTTGCTGAGTTACTTATGACCTCCACTTTTTGGCCACTTTTGCAGATCTAGGTCAATAGCTAAGGGAGTAGTAGCACTAGTAGCTGCTTTATTTAATTGCTTATAACTCCAAAATACACCATAACTGCATTTACAGTATTTTATTGTGTCAATAGCCTAGTAAGTAATAAATTTTTATTGCGTTAATACATCCTATCCAATGGACAATATGCTATACCGGTCGGTGCAGACCGGCCCGCCAAACATCAGAAAAAGACGTCCTGTGTTTCCACCGGCTGGCCGGTCCTCGCACTGCACTCGCCAGGTGGCGCATCGTACTTCCCTCCTGTCTAGACAACCTGACGTCATAGCATCTTTTTCATTTGGCGCATACACTGCCTGCATGGAATATTTTAAGTTGTGAAACTTTTGGATTTTTGTGAGTTTGTGGAAGTTTGTGACTTTACAACTTTACTATTTACTTCCATATATATTATAGACTATTATGTCTTCTCCTAGCCAGCGTCGAGGGGCTTGCGGCCACATGATGCCAGGTTTTGATCTACACTCTGTTTGTGCGCGTTGACGCGATAAGAAAAAGGGCTCAGACCCTTGCATTGAGACACCACCTGCTGCTTGCTCGCATTGTGATGCCCTGTCTTCAGAGCAAAAAGCCCAGTTATCAACCCCTTCATATAAGCTCAAGAAGGAGAGAAAAGAAGCCAAGTCATTTACCCCTGCCAAGGCAGTAGACACTCTCAGTCCCACCCTCGTGGACCCGGCACTTGTGTCGGTAGTGGGGGTCGTGGATGGCCAGACAACCTCTGGTTTGAGTGGGCCGGCAGAAAAGAAATCTAAGAAGGTTGAGAGCAAGAAATCATCCACATCTACCAAGCCGGCTAGATCAGACAAGTCGGTGAAGTCTTCCTCCAACCCACCACCGACTACCTCAACCACCGACTGGGGCAAGTCTACCACTTCCTCTACCGACTCTAAGATTTCTGATCTCGACAAGAAGTGGTCGGATAGATTTAATAGGCTGGAAGCCCTGTTATTGGCCAAGACTATAGACAAGCCTCAGGACCCTGTTTTCAGCACGGTGAAGGTTACTCCGGCTCATGCTCCACCAGCCAACGTGGTCCGACCCGACCCGGTTTTGAAACCAACCTCTCAACCTTTTCAACTGACCGACCCTGCTATTGACTCATCGGCCACCGACTCTTCTCAGCACAAGCCTGTTGCAAGAGCTTCATCTTCTGCCCAGCCGGAACCAACTACCAGAGAGACTGCTCAGAGACGTCCAACCAGTGCCTTTGACACTTCTAAAAAGGAATCCCCCTCTTCTAGTGAATCTGACTCCGACTCTCTCTCATCAGACCGACCTCCAGTAGATATCTTCCCGGAAGAAGGTGAACTCTCGGATGATCAGGAATCTAACCTGTCCGATCATGACCAATCCCTTTTCGAGGAACAATCTTATCGTGAAACGATGCGGGGGATCAGGTCATACTTGAGTTGGAATCACATCCCAGACATTGATTCCGGTACCACTACGTCCGAGGACAACCCCTTTGCGGGTCCAAAACTCCACACAGCAGGCAAGGTCTCTGTTAACCTACCGACCGACGAGTGGTTATGTCGAAAGATGTCAAAGCTCAGCATCACACTGGTTCAGGGATATCCCACGCGTACTTCTGAAGCGGGAGGACTGTTAAGGGACCAATTTGTCCGGCCTCCGAAGTCTCAACAGAAGTGGTATGGCTTTCGTGCCAACCCCAAGAAAGACTCTGATCAGTCGGTTTCTTCGTGGCACACCAGATCATCAAAGCTGAACAGTACCTATCTCAGGATAGCTAGACAGGCCGGTATTGCCACCTCACCTCCCATGTCTCGCCCTATCTCTCAGGAGAATTTAAGGAAATGGGAGAGGTCTGCCCGTGAGTCAACAGTGATCTGCAATCACGCAGCCGGGTTCAACCGTTGTCTGTTGAAAATACAAGAAAACATGAACAATCAACTGAAAGCAGTGAAGGTGGAGTCGAAAGGGAAGGCTGCAGCCAAAGTTTCATCAGCAGTGGATGAACTCCAGTTCCTACTAGACTTTAACTCTAGTGTTTGCCAGGCCATGGCCAAGTCCATGGAGCACCTTACAGAATTCATCATCATTCATTCAGTCTTAGGTCCTCTTCTGTTTTCCCTCTACACAACACCTCTTGGTCAAGTCATCAGAAAATATACCAGAGTCCGTTACCACTTCTATGCGGACGACACTCAGCTGTTCATTCACTTATCCCCTGATGATAGTCTCAAGTCTTTTGACCGTCTTAAATCGTGTTTGAATGATATTCAGGTCTGGATGTCTGAAAACAAACTCAAGCTAAATCCTAATAAAACAGAATTCATAGTCTTTGGTGGCAAAGACAGACACAAATGGCTCAGTGACTCATTTCCTGTCAATATCCTGGGTAATTGCCTCTCTCCCACAGATGTTGTACACAATCTTGGTGTTCTGTTTGATGCAAAGTTTTGTTTCACCAATCACGTAAATTCTGTTATCAAATCCTGTTTTATTAGCCTCAGGGACCTTCATCGCATCAGGCGGTTTCTTTCTGTGGATACATCAGTGGTGATTGCAAATGCTCTGGTCAGTAGTCATTTGGATTATTGCAATTCTCTTTTTCGCAGTTTGTCATCCCGAAATGCTACAAGGCTCCAATATGTTCAAAATGTGCTTGCACGGTTTGTCACTGGTGCTTCAAAGGACACTCACATTACATCCACCCTTAGGACACTTCATTGGCTACCCATTAGACAACGTATTATCTTCAAAACCCTAGTTTTGGTTTATAAGTACCTCACCACTGGCCAGCCTAAGTATTTTGCACCATATCTCCCCTTGTACAAATCTGCCATGAATACAAGATGTTCCAATCCCAAAAATTTGTTCCTTCAGGTTCCCTCTTGCTGTGCTTCCATCCATAAATCAAAGGTCCATTTTAACAATAGTTTCTCATATGATGCCCCTAAGTTATGGAATGATCTTCCACATGATATACGCAGTGCTCCAAATCTCTCCAGTTTCAAAAGTCGACTCAAAACCTACCTATTTCAGAAATCATTCCCACCATAGCTTCTTACTACCGAACACCGGACCGCCTCTCTGGGAACGACTCGGAACATGTCTAATGTCTTATGACTTATGCCTTACGAATTGGATGGTGTGCCTTAGAATCCGTTGATACGGAGATTAAGCACTTGGACAACTGATTGATTGATTGATCTTTGTCACTATGGCTAACACCACACTTCTGAGGTGTGACTCCTACCTAGCCTACTTAAAAGCCGGGGTCATAGCCGACACACTGAATGCTCTCCGTACTGCCCCTCTTCACCTAGATACTCTTTTTCCGGACAATGTGGTAAAAAGGGCAGAAGAAGACATCACCTCATTTGACAAGGGTCGATCAGCATCAGTCTACAAAGGTCGGAGATATCACCCCTATGAAAGACAGGACTCTAGGTCAGATAAACATCAAGACAGGCCAGCTTGGAAGAACCTGTCACACACTCAACGCAGGAAGAATAACAAGGGCAAGCAGCACTATTCCTCGCGTCCGGCCTAGGGTCAGCAGCAGTACAAATGACAATCAATGTGTAATTCAGTTGAAGCCTCTGCTGCTGACCGGGAGCCCCACAAGAAAGACAATGAACACTTTCAATGTAGAGCTAAATGTTGTACCTTCTGTTTATTCTGCGCCCGGGCATTCTCAAAAGAACGAAATAAGTCCCGGGGCAGCAGATGTTATTACAAGAAAAGCAAATTAAAATCTGTGAAAAGTGTTTCTTGTGTCACTCAATTATCTTGTGTAAATCCTGTCACAAATGCTCCCAATGTTGTCACAAATTTGCCTGTAGGGGCCAGACTACAAAACTTTTGAAAAAATGGTTAGATCTGGGTGCCGGGCCGAGAGTGGTTCAAATCCTGATAGAGGGCTACACCCTCCCCTTTCGGATCCGGCCGAACTTAGCAAGATTTCCCACAGTCATAAGCTGCTATGGCAATCCTCACAGAAATCTCAAACTGTTGGAGGCATTACATCAGCTTATGATGACACTGGAAACCATCAGGACCTCTCTCCAAAAGGGAGAATGGGTAACCTCCATAGACTTCAAGGACGCTTACTTCCACATCCCCATACAGGAACAGTCCAGGAAGTACCTGAGATTTCATTTCCAGGGTCAAACCTACCAGTTCAAAGCACTGCCATTCGGTCTGTCGACAGCCCCCATGGAGTTCACTATTATAGCAAAAGAGGTAAAGCTGATGGCCATTCAGAACGGTGTAAGGATCCACCAATACCTAGACGACTGGTTGGTGAGAGCCACATCCCACCGGGTCTGTCTCCAGCATACACAGGTCCTAGTAAGAATGTGCCGACATTTAGGTTGGCTGGTGAACGTAGAAAAGTCAGAATTGGAACCCAAACAAGTTTTCAACTTCGTAGGTTACCAATTTGACCTCGAGTCTGTTCGGGTCCGACCGACACCGGACCGGTGGCAAAGCCTACAGGAAAAGATACTGGAACTCATCTCCTGACCGGCTTGTTCAGTAAGGGAGCTGATGTCCTTGATAGGCCTTTTAACAGCCACAGAAAAACAAGTTAATCTGGGCAGACTACACATGAGGCCCATCCAATGGCATCTCAAAAGAAATTGGAGAATACCGGAATCGTTAGAAAAACGGATTCCCCTACCCAGATCTCTACATCCTCATTTACAACGGTGGCTAGAAGAAGACAATGTCCTCACAGGCCAACCATTACACCCTATGCAACATGCTCTGCAAATCTTTACAGACGCATCAAAAGAAGGGTGGGGCGCTCACTTAAACGAGTTCATTGCCAGAGGAACCTGGTCCCTACCGGAATGCAAATTACACATAAACTACCTGGAACTGAAAGCAGTCTTTCTGGCTCTAAAAGAGTTCCAAAAGCTATGCATAGGCAAAATGGTTCTGGTAGCAACCGACAACACCACAGTAGTGGCCTACATCAACAAGGAGGGAGGCATGAGGTCGGGCCCACTTTGTGCCCTTCTTTGGAGAATCTTGACCAAACAAGTGACTCGGAAGACCCGACACATTCCCGGCCGCTTAAATGTAGTGGCAGACAAATTGTCCAGATTGGGACAGACCATCCAAACAGAATGGTCCCTCCTTTCAAGCTTCCTTTTTCAAGCCCTGTGCAACAGGTGGCATCAGCCTCAAATAGATCTCTTTGCTACGAGATTCAACAAGTTGCCCCTGTTTGTATCACCAGTTCTGGACCCCATGGCCACTACAGTGGATGCACTCAGTTTTTCATGGGAAGATCTGGACGCATACGCCTTCCCACCGACAGCCATATTGGGCAAAGTGGTGGAGAAGTTGCAGGACTCCCCATACCAAAGGTTGATCATCATTGCCCCGGGGTGGCCCAACATGACATGGTTTTGGGACCTAGTTGAAATGTCCAGCCAGATCCCATTGCTCTTGCCTCAACTGCGAAACCTTTTGACTCAACCCTTCAATCAGACCCCTCACAGGAGTCTGACAAACCTAAATCTCCATGCATAGCTCCTAGAGCCACAACTATCAAGGAGCAGGGTTTCTCTGAGGCGGTGGCAACAAGAATTGAGGCTCCTCAAAGAAGATCAACCAGATCTGTCTATGAGGCAAAGTGGACCATTTTTACAAAGTGGTGCATCTCGAATCAGGTGGACTTCAGGGCACCACCTGTAAATTCAGTTGCTGATTTCCTTATGTACCTTTTTGAGGAAAGGAAATTACAGCCCAGCACCATTGATGGCTACAGGTCTGCCATTGCTGACAAACTGGGAAATTCAATCCTCAACATCAGCAAAGATGAAAATCTCACCCATCTCTTGGATAGTTTCCATAGGGACAGACCCAAGGGCAGAAGAGGTATTCCCTCCTGGAACCTATCTCTATTCCCTATACCAGTTAACAAAGGCTCCTTTTGAGCCAATTAAGGAGGCCTCCTTGAAGCACTTGACCTTCAAGACAGTTTTCCTCCTAGCCCTGGGTTCAGGCAAACGCAGAAGTGAGATTCATGCTTGGCAAAGTAAGAACATCAGACACCAGTCTGAATGGTCTAAGGTGTCCCTGTACCCATCGCCCAGCTTTCTTTCCAAGAACCAGCTGGCGAAAGAGGGTCTGGACAGTGTGGCCCCAGTGGTTATACCAGCCCTGGCCCTGACTCTGGATAGGTCCCTCAAGTCTGACAGGTCCCTCTGTCTGGTCAGAGCTTTGCGCTACTACTTGGACAGGACCTCAGGCAGAATAAGGAGTTGGTTTTTGTCTCCTTCAAGAAAGGTTTTGACAAGGACATCTCACCTGCCACTATCTCCTCATGGATCAAACAGACTGTGATCCTATGTTATGACCAGGAGGCCCACACTTTACATCAGGTTAAAGCCCATGATGTCAGGGCCTATGCTGCTTCCAAGGCCTTCCAATCGGGGGTTTCCTTGGAACAGATCTTGTCGGCCTGCCACTAGAAGTCACATAACACCTTCACACAATTTTATCTGAAGGATGTGGCATGGGCCGATTCTGAGCTTTATCACCTGGGACCTGTAGTGGCTGCTCAGCAGATCCACCAGTAGCCCAGGTCAGAGAGGAGATCTGTACATATGTATATAGTGTATATATAGTTAAGAAGCATCAAAAAAAAAAAATCAGACGTGCTTCCTTCGGGAGGTTTATTTCTTTGGGACTGAACTCATCCCTCTCTTCCCCTACCTCAGAGCAGGTCTGTAAAAAAGCGGGGGGAGGTGAGTCGGTTTGGACCGGTTAAGTGGTTTCTGTTGACCGACTATAGCCTCAGGGTTCTTGACAATCTCAGGTCGACCCAGGCTTAGAGGAATTTTGTTAGTTATTTTCTGAGTTCCCATGGGTCCCTAGTAACTTACCCACCAACCAAGCGGTAGTTATTCAGCATATTGTCCATTGGATAGGATCTATTAATGCAATAAAATTGCAAATTTAATAAGTAAATTAAATTTTTATTGTTATTAACAATGGACAAAATAAGTAAATGCTTTACTTTGTAACTTAAAATTACAATGTGTTGGGTTAAAGATGTTGTTCAGCTACTTTTTGATGTCCTGTTGCAAAGTTTCAAAACTTTAACCCGATAGCCGAGTAATAATTACTTAGTTGCATTAATACATATTTCTAATTGACAATTAGCTAAATTGCTGGCACCGGCCAGCCCCTGCCAAACATCAGAAAAGACAGTCTGTGTCTCCATCGACAATACCAGCCAGGTTGCCACCATTCCCTCGGTGGGATGCGGTACTTTCTTCCTGGCTAGAGGATATGACATCATGGCATCTTTTTCATCCTTATAACCTTGGGTGACCCCAGATTCATCTTAATAGGGGTCACCAAGATTAGAAGTACAAAAAAGATGCTATGACGTCACATCCTCTAGCCAGGAAGGAAGTACTGCATGCCACATAGCGAATGGTGGAGACACAGGAAGTCTTTTCCTAAAGTATAGCAGAACCGGCTGGTGCTGGCAATATGGCTAATTATGCATTTAGTAAAGCATTGTTTTATTGTGCTACAATAGCTTACCATGTGGAACTGAATGCTGATCTCGGGAGGCCGCAGGCGCCAGCCAACGTCAAAGAAAAATAGATTTTTAGTGTTGGCTGTAGCCTCAGGTTGTACTCTCGTGGAACTCTTCTCAAATCGTCCTCCTTTTGTCGTTGGCTGCTTGATTTGGAAGCGTCTGCCTTTTGCAGTCATATTTTCTTCATTTTCTTCCAAGCCCTCTAGGGCGCCTTCTGACCAAGACCAACCTCAACACCATCCAGACCCTCTTTTTTTATAGGGAAGTAGCTATGGCTGACTTACTGTCTCAATATGCTGTGGAAGTGGAGACCTTTAGGCGTATTCTTGATCTCCCTAACCCCAGGGAAACCATGCCCAGGTCTTCCACTTCTGTTTTGGGCCTGGACGACAAAAAAGGCCAACAGGAGCTTAGGCCAAGAGGCCCTTCTGCTATGCCGCCCTTAGCTCTCACATCAAAGATGCCTTTGATAAGTTTGAGCATTATTTTCTGGCCTCTAATTTACCTGAGGGTAAACATATTAAACTCCCTCCCTCCACTGTAAAGTGGTACAAGGAGGGACAGTCTTGTTGTGAGGACAAAATCTCTCCTAAAGCCTCTGGAGCCCCTATGGGCAAGGTTCCCCTACCAGTTCTTAATGAACAAGCTAGGCAGAACCTCTCCACTATCAACTAAATGGCTGCTTTTGACAAGACTTCTTCCTGTAACTCCACTTTGGAGAAGTGTCAACACAGTCTGAAATCTTCCTTCAAAAAGGTTAAATCTCAGATCTAGAAAGGTGCCAATCCTGAAAAAGCAGCCAGGCGTGGTTATGAACAGGCCTGTGAATATTTGGAGATTTGGAATAAGACTATTCTTATCCAACAAAAAGCACTTGCCTGCCTAAGCAAATCTCTAGCTCATAAACTCCAGAGGGAGCTATACACCATTGGTAACACTGGCCTGCTAAGGTGCGAGGCCGAGATGACCCTACTTCAACCACATTTAGGGGATATGAGATGCCAAGAACTCAGGAATTTGTCATTTTGGCCTTCCTTGTTGTTCAAATCTCAGTCAAGGATGGAGAAGACTTCCTCCTCAAAAAAGGGCACCTCTAAAGATGCTCAGGGTTTCGGACCCTATCAAAATAAACCCTTTCGTGGTCCCCACAATGAGAAAAGAGGCTCCTACAGGAAACACCCCTATGGGGGCAACTCCTCTCAAAGTAGTAACCAATCGTTTTCCTCAGGTAGGGGGAAATCAAATTTCAGAGGCTCCAAGGGTCGTTTTCGACCCAACTCTAGGGAATGAAGGTGTGGAAACCCCTCCCCCTAATAACTCCTCAAAAGCCTCCCTCATTCCACCAGTAGGTCGCCTCCGTTCTTTCAGAAGAGACTGGCAAACAAACAAATGTTTAAACAACGTATTAAACAGTATCACCAATGGTTATGTTCTGCCATTCACTTCAAAACCAAATCTTGCCAAAATTCCTCTGATTCAGTCAGGATACAAGGCCGTTCCAAAAGACCAAGCTCTGGCCACTTGTATCCAGTCTCTTCTGTCAAAGAACGCAATCGAAAGGGTGGAAAATGTAAAATGTCTTGGGTTTTTACAGTTGCCTGTTCCTAGTCCCCAAGCCTCACCAAGGTGGAGGCCAGTAATAGACTTAAGGAGACTCAACACTTTTCTACTTGTAGAAAATTTCAAATTGGAAACTCCAGAGTCCATCAGGACCTCCCTGATTCCAGGGGAATGGGTATCGTCGATAGACCTATTGGACGCTTACCTTCACATCCCCATCCACCCAAACTCAAGGAAATACCTAAAGTTTTGCCACAGGACACAGGTGTTCCAGTTCACCTCTCTTCCATTCGGCCTGGCCACAGCCCCTCAGGTCTTTACAATGGTTGTAAAGAAAGTGAAGCTAATGGCCCTCCCGAGAGGACCCAGACTTCACCAATACCTGGACGACTGGCTGATCAGGTCCCAGTCTCAGGAGGAAGCCCAAGTGAACACTCAGGCCATGGTAGACCTAACCCAGTCCTTGGGTGGATAATAAATCAGGAGAAATCCGAACCAAAACCAACTCAGGTGTTTTCGTTGGTGGGCTACGAATACCAGCCCTTGTAAAACCCATTCAAGAGAGGTGGCTGAAACTTCAGGATTTGATCCTATGACTCAAGTCAAAAGATGTTTTGACTGCAAGATGTTTGCTGTCGCTAATTGGGTTGCTTGCCTTAATGGAGAAAATGGTCCCGGAGGGACGCCTTCACATGAGGCCCTTTCAGTTTCACCTCAAGGAGCACTGGAGATATCCTCAGTCGCTGGACAGCCTCCTTCCTTGGACAGAAACCATTTCAGTACACCTAGTTTGGTCGCAGAATCCCACAAATGTGATGAAAGGTACAGACCTTCATCCCAAAGACCACAGTATCCAACTCTTTACAGATGCCTAAAACGAAGGCTGGGGCGCTCACTTAGAGCAAACCTCTACAAAGGGTCTGTGGTCAGACAGGGAAAACAGACTACACATAAATGTTCTAGAATTGAAGGCGGTTTCTCTGGCCCTTCAAAGTTTCAAGGACCAGAGTCAAAACCAAACAGTGTTGGTTGCAACCGACAACTCAACAGTGGTGGCCTATATGAACAAACAAGGAGGAACTCACTCAGCAGAGATGTGCACTCTCCTGTGGAAGATCATGACCTGGTGCCATCATTACCAGATAACCTTGAAAGCCAGACACATTCCAGGGTATCTCAATGTGATGGCTGACCTTCTGTCCAGGTCGAACCAAGTGTAGTCAACAGAATGGTCACTGCATCCACAGATGTTCAAACCGATCTGTCACAAGTGGTTCACCCCTCATGTAGATCTATTTGCCTCTCATCTGAACCACAAACTTCCACTGTACGTGTCTCCAGTCCCAGACCCAAATGCTTGGGACATAGATTCTCTAAACATAAACTGGTCGGGTCTCACTGCTTATGCTTACCTTCCAAAACGGTTCTCCAAAAAATCAGACAATCCAATTGCCTGATCATTGTAATAGCCCCAAGCTAGCCCTGGATGCCCTGGTTTTAGGACCTAGTGCAGCTCTCAACAGAGATCCCACTTGTCAAACAGTCCCACAACTATGTGTTTCACAGCAATCCTCAACATCTCAACCTTCACACCTGGTGTCTAGGAGTGCACAGCTCCAAGAACAAGGCTTCTCTGTGGAGTTGGCAGAGATAATTGCTGCCCCTCAAAGGTCATCAACAAGGACCATCTACAAATCAAAGTGGGCCCTTGAGAAATGGTGCAGAGAAAATTTAGTGGCTTTCTCCACTCCCTCTGAAAAGCAAGTCTCAGACTTTTTCATGTACCTGTACCAAGATGTAAACTGACGCCCCTCGACCATTGATGATTACAGGATGGCCATTGTTGACACTGTGGGCCCAGGTGGGCACCATATTTCACAAAACTCAGACCTTAATAGGTTGCTCTCCAGTTTTCACAGGGATCATCCCAAAGGTTCCAGGAATCTTCTAAAAAGAAACATCTTACTCTCAAAACTGCTTTCTTGCTAGCTTTGGCCCCTGGCAAGCACCGCAGTGAAATTCATGCCTGGGTTGCAAAGAAAGTATCTAATCTAGGCCAATGGGAAAAGGTTGCCTTGTTCCCTTCTTCTGATTTCATAGCCAAAAACCAACTAGCAAGAGAAGGTTCTCAAAGTGTGTCTCCGGTGACTATTCCTATTCTAACTACCATTGTAGATAGACAGTTCAAAGAAGACGGGACCCTGTGTCCGGTACGGTATTACTTGGATCAAACCAAAGACCTGAGAGGGTCTCGATCCCTATTTTCATCTCCTTCAAGAAAGGACACACCTCAGACATCAGACCCACTACTCTCTCTTCTTGGTTTAAACAAACCATTCTACTTTGTTATAAACAAGCAGACCAACTAGCCTTGGATTTGGTCCAAGTTAAAGCGCATGACATTAGGGCCTTGGCGGACTCTAAGCCCTTTTGCGGTGGGGTATCGGTGGACCAAATCATGCAAGCCTGTCACTGGAAAGCCCACAACACATTTACTAATTATGTCCACCCCCCTGGGGGGTGGATATATTATTTTTGCTTTTTTCGCCGTCCGATGTCCGGCGTCCGATGTCCGGCGTCACGCATGGTTTCCGCTCATTTAAAGGAAAAGTATTAGAGCTATTGTCACCAAATTTGGTATGCAGGCTTATTGGGTCAGTAGCTTGCTTGCTTTTGGCTGTTGTACCTCTTTTGCTTACTGAGTAATACTTAAGTACAGCTATTTTCAGTACCCATTGGTTTCCGTGCATTTAAGCCAAAATAATTAAAGATATTTTACTACAATTTTGAATACAAGATTGTTATGTCCATAGCTCGCTTGGTATTGCATTTGGGACTGATAGCTTTGTCAGTACATGAGTAATAGCCATTTAGGTACTTCATTGTGTATTTTCAGTACTACTTTTGAGTAATTTGCTAATATCTCAGAAACCGTAAGAGATAGAGCGATTTCGACAGAATTTTTGACCCACAGGGTATCTAAGGAATGTAATATTTGCAATTTTCAAAAAATTTTCCCCTCCCCAAAAATGGCGGCCATTTTGAATTTTCGAATTTTTGCCAAAAATGGCAAAACACAAATTTGCTTCTATCTCCTTAACCGTGCGAGATAGAGCGATTTCGTCAAAATTTTCGACCCACAGGGTATCTGAGCATTGTACTCTTGGTAAATTTTAAAAAATTTTCCCCTCCCCAAAAATGGCAGCCATTTTGAATTTTCGAATTTTTGCCAAAAATGGCAAAACACTAATTTGCTTCTATCTCCTTAACCGTGCGAGATAGAGCGATTTCGTCGAAATTTTCGACCCACAGGGTATCTGAGGAATGCAATCTTTGCAATTTTCAAAACATTTTCCCCTCCCCAAAAATGGCGGCCATTTTGAATTTTCGAATTTTTGCCAAAAATGGCAAAACACTAATTTGCTTCTATCTCCTTAACCGTGCGAGATAGAGCGATTTCGTCGAAATTTTCGACCCACAGGGTATCTAAGGAATGCAATCTTTGCAATTTTCAAAAAATTTTCCCCTCCCCAAAAATGGCGGCCATTTTGAATTTTCGAAGTTTTGCCAAAAATGGCAAAACACAAATTTGCTTCTATCTCCTTAACCGTGCGAGATAGAGCGATTTCGTCAAAATTTTCGACCCACAGGTATTTGAGCATTGTATTCTTGGCAATTTAAAAAAAAATTTCCCCTCCCCTAAAATGGCGGCCATTTTGAATTTTCGAATTTTTGCCAAAAATGGCAAAACACAAATTTGCTTCTATCTCCTTAACCATGCGAGATAGAGCGATTTCGTCGAAATTTTCAACCCACAGGGTATCTAAGGAATGTAATCTTTGCAATTTTCAAAAAATTTTCCCCTCCCCAAAAATGGCAGCCATTTTGAATTTTCGAATTTTTGCCCAAAATGGAAAAACACAAACTGGCCTTAACCGTGCAAAATAGAGTTATTTCGTTGAAATTTTCGACCCATAGGGTATCTAAGGAATGTACTCTTGGCAATTTTCAAAAAAATTTCCTTTTCCCAAAAATGGCGGCCATTTTGAATTTTCAAATTTTTGCCAAAAATAGAAAAACAGGAATTTGCTTCTATCTTCTTAACCGTGCAAGATAGAGTGATTTCGTCAAAATTTTCAACCCAACCAATGCAAAAAGTCATGAAGCTGAAATAATTTACATCTACACTAACAAATATTTAAGCATCATTGATATATTTTACAAATGAAACAGGGTCTTGTAAGACTACTGTACAATTTGGGCAAAAGGTTCATGGGTGGACATTACACATGATAATGTGTGTTCTTCTATGCTATCCTGTTTCTATTCGCATCTACTATCAACAGGGCGGCCTATTTCTAGTTTTTACCTAAAAGACCTTACTTGATCAGACAATGACAACAATATGTATCTGGGTCCAGTAGTAGCAGCACAACAAGTACTAGACCCTTCCCCTCAGACCTCGGAAAGAAAAGAAGGGGGTGGGGTGGGGGCAGATCCGCTACAACCAAGTCTTCAGGAGTCTAAATCCCAGGGTCTAGGTGTATATTTACCTCATCAGGATGTTGGGTAAGGTCTTTTTATTTTTCAGTATATATGGTATTATTTAGTAAAGACTTATTAAGGTTTCATTAATCTCATTTTAGGGTGGCAAATATTATGAGATTCCCAAGCCTAGGGATTGTGTTCATCGTTGCTTAGCCCTAAGGGCTTTATTCTTCCTACTTTTAGTGAGCATGGGCTGACCTTCTCTCCTTCAATCAAAACATCCAGACAGTTTTCAGCACTGTCATTCATTCAGTTCAGCTTTTTGGCTCTCTACAGACTTTGTCTGCGGGACTTGGGCACTGTAAATGGGACTCAGACTGGTATTTCTAAACATTCATTCTAATCTTCTACTTCAAAATGCAACAAAATTGACTACTCCCTCCAGTCTCAGCTGCAATCCCTCCACCGAGTGGTTGGATTCAGCATTCAGTTCGACGTGATAAGCTATTATAGTGCAATAAAATTGAAAATTTTGATTACTTAAATGTAGCTTTTATAAGCTAAAAGCTTACCATGTGGAACTGAAGAGAGTCCCACCCTGCCTACCTGCTGTATTACAGCTGAGGGGTATGGTTTAAAATTGCAACGAGAAAGGAGGACGATTTGAGAAGAGTTCACGAGAGTGCAACCTGAGGCTACGGCCAATGCTAAATGTCTGTTTTTTTTGGACGTTGGCAGCCTGCGGCCTCCTGAGATGAGCATTCAGTTCCACATGGTAAGCTTGTAGCTTATAAAAGCTACATTTAAGTAATCAAAATTTTCAAACTTATAAAACTATTATATTATATTCCCAGACGAAAGTCAGGGATAGACTGGTTTCAGGCCTGTTGCTCTGCCGCTGCTGTACATTTTGACTTGTGTGCGTGATAACTAAAAAACACTTTAATGGATTTCATTCAAACTTGGCACACACATGTATTTGGGTCAGGCGAGGAAGCCTATTTTAAGTGGACCTTAAACTTCCAATAATAAAGAAGTTATGGCCACCTTAAGGTCAAAAATTTGATTTTTGGCCACTTAATGCCCTCTAGGTCACACACTATGTTAAACTAAGGTTTATAATAATTGTCACTCATACAAAATGGGTGCTACAAAAATACTCAGTGAATGCCTTTGGTGTGAGAGATTGTCTGGGGATATGTTGGCGTCATGTTGGCACAATCTAGTTTATTTATTAGATTCGCAATTTTGTCATTGAGTTATTCACTTGTAATTTCAACATTATTGAATTTAGAGGATTTTTATCAAATGTTTTGATGGTCTGTAACATGGCATATTTTCAGAGCTATGGCTCTATGTCTGAGGAAAAACTTCTTTGATTGTTTAGGTTTTAGTAAATCACCTGTTTTTATATCATTCAGTATTTATTCCCTTTCAGGTAATCATACCACTGCAGTAGTCTTGTTTAATAAATGAAACAGTCTAGCACAAAATAGGTATATGACAAAAGAAATTATAATGTCTAAAACTCACCAGTTATTGAAACCTTCATTTACACAATAAAATATGAAATTTGTACAAACTCATTTCTTTGTTGGTAAAGCACTAAGTTGATCTTGTACTAATTTGTACTGACTTGTGTGATATATTACAATACAATACTACTATTTGATTATTATACTGAATAGGAGACTGTAAGTATAAGCTGCATTACTACTACTATGTAAATGTATCAATTATATGTACTCATTTGTACCCTTACTCTGCATGCCATATGTGATGGTTTCTCTAAATAGGTCACTCTGCTGTCTTGCATGTTTTACATGTGGCATGGGAAGCTTTTGGGTAATTAAGTTCTTTTTTATTTTTTTCTGGGTGTTCTTGCAGCCAGGTATCTGAAATCCTGCAGCTTTAGAGCAGCTTTAGCATGGCACTGAAATGGCATCCTAAGTATTTATACTGTATCACATATCCAATTTTCCTATATATAAACCATAAATGCTTGATATTGTTAATATCTAGTAAAGAAATTTTGCTAACAGTAGTTTCAAGATATTTTTAAATGAGCATGCTTCATCTTGAAAATGTGACTCCTATATCAGTGTGCCAACTGACATGTGACTGTAACACTAACTTCACCATTGTAGTCTGGCTGCTGAAGCAAATACACATTTTACATAAACAGGGCATGTTGTGTAGACGTAGTAAATCATATTGAAAAGACCACCATAGGATATACATGTCTATAGCTGCACTACTTTAATTCGATTTAATACACCTTCTTTGTTTTTGTAATTCATGTATCCATAGCTCACTTTCCTGTTTTGTGAAAGGCATTCTAAGTTAATTCACATATAGAAGTAGAATCCATATTTGCCTTACCGGTTAGTGAGTGGAGTAGCATGAGTAGTTCCTATATATTATATTGCAATGAGTCACAAAAAATTGTAGTTTGAACCAACTAATACTTTAGGAATTTTAGAGATTTCTTGTTAGCGACCTACAGTCCACATTTCTTTCCGGATTTCTTTCATATTTGGCAGGTGGCTTGATATGGTAGAGGACTCGCCACCCTATCTTTTTGGTAGGCTTTATGTCTAAATTAGGCCTGTGGTAGACAAAAATGTCTAAAATGTGGAATATTGCTTGTTAGCGACCTACAGTCCACATTTCTTTCCAGATTTTTTTCATATTTGGCAGGTGGCTTGATATGGTAGAGGACTCGCCACCCTATCTTTTTGGTAGGCTTTATGTCTAAATTAGGCCTGTGGTAGACAAAAATGTCTAAAATGTGGAATATTGCTTGTTAGCGACCTACAGTCCACATTTCTTTCCAGATTTCTTTCATATTTGGCAGGTGGCTTGGTATGCTAGAGGACTCGCCACCCTATCTTTTTGGTAGGCTTTATGTCTAAATTAGGCCTCTGGTAGACAAAAATGTCTAAAATGCGTTAAAATTCATGAAATCATGCACCAAATCACTTATAACTTGAAAAGTGTTGCATTTAGAGCATTTTGTTAAAATATGTTATTCAGATACTTTTTTCATAGCTACAACATGGTGAGTAACTTGGGTGTCTGTCTCAATAGCTAAGTGAGTAATAGCTACTTTTGGGCTTTCCAGTAACTTCCATCATCAGTAAAATCACTTGTAACTTGAAAACTATTGCATTTAGAGTATTTTGTTTCATATGTTATTCAGCTATTTTTGGGTCAGCTATAACATAGTAAAATTTCGGACCTGTAGCTCATGGCATAGCCGAGTAATAGCTACTTTTAGGTTATCACTGTTGAGTAAATTACTTATAACTTCAAAAGTATTACATTTAGAGTATTTTGTTTCAATATGTTATTCACCTATTTCGGAGTCAGCTATAACATAGTGAAGTTCCAGACCTGTGGCTCATTGCATAGCTGAGTAATAGCTACTTTGAAGTTCACACTGTTGAGTAAATCAGTTGTAATTGGAAAACTATTGCATTTACAGAAATTTGTGTAAATATGTTATTCAGCTACTTTTGGGTCAGCTATAACATAGTGAAATTACAGACCTGTAGCTCATGGCACAACTGAGCAATAGCTATTTTCAGGTACTGACTGTTGAGTAAATGACTTGTAACTTGAAAAATAGTGCATTTGGAGTATTTTGTTAAAATATGTTGTTCACCTACTTTTGGGTCAGCTATAACGTCGTGAAATTACAGACTTATAGCTCATGGCATAGCTGAGCAATAGCTATTTTCAGGTTCTCACTATTGAGTAAATCAGTTGTAACTTGAAAACTATTGCATTTACAGTATTTTGCTTAAATATGTTGTTCACCTAATTTTGGGTCAGCTATAACATAGAAAAAATTCAGACATGTAGCTCATTGCATAGCTGAGTAATAGCTACTTTGAGGTTATCACTGTTGAGTAAATCAGTTATAACGTGAAAACTATTACATTTACAGTATTTTGTTTAAATATGTTATTCACATAATTTTTGGTCAGCTATAACATAGTGAAATTACAGACCTCTATGTCATGGCATAGCTTACCAATATCTACTTTCAGGTTCTCACTGTTGAGTAAATCATTGTATCCACTGGATAGCCGCAGTGTGTAGAGAGATTTCACCATTACCGCTCTAACGAAAAAAATATTATAGCTAGCCTTCTCAAGTTTGCAAGGTATATTAGAGGGTGCACCACAGTATTCTATTGGTAGGCTTTATGTCTAAATTAGGCCTGTGGCTAAATTACTTGCCTACTAAAAATGAGTAATTCTGCATTTTCTCTAAAAGTATTGCAGATAGCAAATTTTTCTTAAATAACTCATTCACCTACTTTTGGGAGAGCTTTCACATGCTGAAGTTCCAGACCTGTAGGTAATTACTCACCTACTCAAAATGAGTAAATGCGAATTATCTGTAAAAGTATTGCAGATAGCCAATTTTTCTCAAATAACTCATTCACCTACTTTTGGGAGAGCTTTCACTTGGTGAAGTTTCAGACCCGTAGGTAATTACTCACCTACTGAAAATGAGTAAATGCAAATTATCTCTAAAAGCATACCAGATAGCCAATTTTTGTCAAATAACTCCTTCACCTACTTTTGGGAGACCTTTCACTTGGTGAAGTTTCAGACCTGTAGCTAATTATTCACCTACTCAAAATGAGTAAATACTAATTATCTCTAAAAGTATTGCAGATATCCAATTTTTATCAAATAACTCATTCATCTACTTTTGGGACAGCTTTCACATGGTGAAGTTCCAGACCCGTAGGTAATTACTCACCTACTGAAAATGAGTAAATTCGAATTATCTCTAAAAGTATTGTAGGTAGCCAATTTTTCTCAAATAACCCATTCGCCTACTTTTGAGAGAGCTCTCACTTGGTGAAGTTTCAGACCCGTAGCTAATTATTCACCTACTCAAAATGAGTAAATGCGAATTATCTCTAGAAGTATTGCAGATAGCCAGTATTTCTCAAATAACTCATTAATATGAAAACAACTTATAGGAAGTCATGGGCTGCAAATCTTTTCATGTGGTCAGATTTGACCTTGGGCCCCTCCTGCTTATTATTGGTCCTAGAGGTTTGCAATGTGAAAACGACTTATGGGAAATCATGGGCTGCGAATCTTTTGATCAGGTCAGACTTCACCTTGGGCCCCTGCTACAGGGTCAAATAAGGGTAACCAAACTTAAAAGTGCTTTCAGCTTGCTTATTAACGAAAAATGCTGTTTATCTTCTAAACTATGTTAGTTGGCCTTTGTCGGTGGATACATCCAGCATCTGGCCACAGATGCGTCCTTAGTCTAGTTTGAATACTGAAAAAGGCAAATGTGCTCATATCTCCTAAACTGTGCGAGATAGAGCGATTTCGTCGAAATTTTCGACCCACAGGGTATATAAGGAATGTAATCTTTGCAATTTTCAAAAAAAATTTCCCCTCCCCAAAAATGGCGGCCATTTTGAATTTTCGAATTTTTGCCCAAAATGGCAAAACACAAATTTGCTTCTATATCCTTAACCGTGCGAGATAGAGCGATTTCGTCGAAATTTTCGACCACAGGGTATCTAAGGAATGTAATCTTTGCAATTTTCAAAAAAATTTCCCCTCCCCAAAAATGGCGGCCATTTTGAATTTTCGAATTTTTGCCAAAAATGGCAAAACACAAATTTGCTTCTATCTCCTTAACCGTGCGAGATAGAGCGATTTCGTCGAAATTTTCGACCCACAGGGTATCTAAGGAATGTAATCTTTGCAATTTTCAAAAAAATTTCCCCTCCCCAAAAATGGCGGCCGTTTTGAATTTTCGAATTTTTGCCCAAAATGGCAAAACACAAATTTGCTTCTATCTCCTTAACCGTGCGAGATAGAGCGATTTCGTCGAAATTTTCAACCCACAGGGTATGTAAGGAATGTATCCTTGCAATTTTCAAAAAATTTTCCCCTCCCCAAAAATGGCGGCCATTTTGATTTTTCGAATTTTTGCCAAAAATAGAAAAACAGGAATTTGCTTCTATCTTCTTAACCGTGCAAGATAGAGTGATTTCGTCAAAATTTTCGACCCAACCAATGCAAAAAGGCATGAAGCTGAAATAATTTACATCTACACTAATAAATATTTAAGCATCATTGATATATTTTACAAATGAAACAGGGTCTTGTAAGACTACTGTACAATTTTGGCAAAAGGTTCATGGGGTGGACATTACACATGATAATGTGTGTTCTTCTATGCTATCCTGTTTCTATTCGCATCTACTATCAACAGGGCGTCCTATTTCTAGTTATCGTTGATATGAATGCGTAATCCCTTATTAATCCTCAGATTTTGTACTTTGAGGGGTTTCAGATAATATGTGAGACTGTTTCTTGAATTGTTGAAACAAAATTTTGAGGAGTAGATAATAGCTAACAGTAGTAACATTGGTATGTGAGCTATACACTTCATAGCAAAGACTTTTATCCGACTATGCCAGGGACATGCCATGTAGTGGCGTTTTAAGCTTATTAACGCTCGACGATAGGAGAGAGTTATTGTGATCCGTTTATTTCTGTCTGTCTGTCTGTCTGTCTGTCTGTCTTTCTGTCTGTCTGTCTGTGCGCTGTTTTGCCCTTATAACTCAAAAACTATAACATCAATTGAGCTCAAATTTGGTGAGCAGGTATTTCATGGGGTACAGACGGATTCTTCCAAATTTGGTGTAATTTGTTTAAACATTAAAGTCAGGAGACAGGTTTTTAAATTTTTAATTGGGCATATACAGTGAAACCTGCTTGTCTTCAAAAATCAATATCATGACAGGATTTCTTCCTCATGAATTTGTGTCCTATCAGGTTTTTTCTGGGACTGTGAGTGTAATGTGTAGAACTTGTAATCTCATGGTTGGGGTTCAATACCAGTCATTTCTAGAGTTTTTTTTTTTTTTTTAATTTCTGTTTTTAGGCTTTTTTTAGCAATTTCTTTAAAAGGTTTTTTAAAAGAAAAAATTAAAACACAGCATTTAAAATGTTGCTGTTCAAAAAAACTTTAACCAAGATGAGGTGTCCAACTTGACAGATAATGATTTTCAATTTGGCATATACAGAGAAATCTGATTTTCTGTATCACATAAGTAAAAAATCAATATCTCTCTGTCTGATGATGTCATTACTTAATGATGTCACAATGCAATTGTCATTGTGAGGTCACAAACCCTAACTTGTGATACTTGCTGTCTGTAAGTAATAATATTTCTTCTCATTAAATTTATGTCTTGAAATTGAGATAAAGATAATAAAGAGGGAGGTGGTGTATTCGTCATGTTTATTTATTTCTGTTTTCTTTTTTGTTTCAATTTCTTGACAGTCCATCACAAAAAATTTACCCCGAGTGATTTTCACCAAGAAGTGGCTTTTAACCAATATTTTTACCTCTACCAGGATTTTATGTTTTTGTGTGCTTTTTTGTCTATTTGTCTTCCTGTTTTTGGTGTTTAGATTACTCCAGAACTATGAACAGATCTTTATTAAAAATTTGGGGGGTAGGACCTGGTCAAAGGAAGAAGTTACTAATTTTTGGGAAAGACCTGGATCATATTTTGGATACAAAAAATCATGAATTTTCCAATTTCAATGCATTTTAATGATTTTAGCTTTCTACTTGATATTTCTTCTAAAGTAATGAATAAATTTTGATGTCAAATTTTAAGTAGGAAGGGGTTAGCCATGGGAAGGAGTGATTATATTTTAGGAAAGATCCAGTTTAATATTCTGGATACCAATAAGCCTCCAAAATTTCTGGAAATGCCACCATGGTGGAGGTGCGTTATACTTATAACACTTGTGAGACTGATCACATCGAGTCGAGCGTTTTGCTCTCTCTGAGTGCATCTTGTTTATTGTTGTAACACATTGTGATCACATGTTCTCTGGTGAAGTCTATATAATTAGGACGTAAGACTTACTTCTGATAGATCGTATTGCAGTTTAAGGCATGTTGATAAAAAAGTGTAATTTGCATGCTATGCTAGTCAACAGTAGACCGATATTCTGCTTTTCATTTTGTTATAGAAGAAATAATGAAATGTTGAAAGGACAACTACAAAAGGCTTATTGAAATCAACATTATTTAAGACATCCAAAGGTCTTCTGCTTCATCAAAACAATATAAAAAATTAAGAACATATATTTCAGGAAATCTATCACATTTTGGTTTTAAATTTCGTAAAATTACAACAGAACTAACATACTCATGAAAAGCTGCAGCTTCTGCTCACCGGAGTAAAGGTTTCCCAATTTATGGAATAGCAGTTAATGAGAATAAGCTAAATATTTTTATGGTAATGAATCTTTGAAATTTTCTACTATGAAAAGAATACCAAAAAAAGTGTAAGATGGAATTAAAATATTGAAAAATAGTGCTACTTCTCTCATCTATCCAGGTCTAGTAGCTGGTGGTGCATGTTACTTGTATTTATAGTAGATATGACTGTGTAAGTGTATTGTAGTTGTAAATTTAATAAAACTGGCCAGTTAGCAGTATTTTCTATTTTTTGACTTGGCTAAATTGTTGTTTTGTTGTTTCTTCCCCAAATTTAAATACAAGGGCACCAAAAATTTGCAGTTACAACCACCTTTAAAATCTGTCCAGGGAATATATGGTACAAAAAGTTTTTGCTTTGTTATGTTCACCAGAGCATCATTTCTGCCTTTACTTACTGGTTGGCTGCTTGTATCTCACTTATTATGGCGATATGTTTGTGTTGTCAAACCCACAGCAAGGAAATGGACTGGTAGTCCTTCAAATAGCCGTATTTGACCTTAGGCCTTTTCTTTGCTTATAATTCACTCATTATTTGTCCTTGGGGTATGAGATTTGAAACCTACCTTTAGTAAGTCATCTTCTGGAACTCGTTTGATGCAGTCAGGTTTGATCTTTTGCCCTCCTTCAAGGTTAACCAGGCTGACCAATCATAAAAGTGGCTGCATGAGTGCTACACTGCTAGGTATTGTGCTTACTAAATAGTGTGCTTTATGGATAAAAAATTTATTGGTTCTCTGGTACACTAGGTCTAGCTAAATAAGACTACCGGTTAAAAAGTTTACATTGAGTTGTTTAAGGTAAGGAAATGACAATTATTGTGAACATCAGTTCATATTCAGCTTCAAAGTAGATACAATATGTTAATATTTTACGCAAACTTAACAAATTTGTTATGGGGGTACTACATACGGTTAACGCCTCAGAGCCTTTCTGTTTTGTGGCATCGACCTTCCATTATAAGAGCATGGAAGCTCTTTTAAGACCAAACATGGGGTTACTATATTTGGGTATTTCTTCACATTTTGGCCTGGTCCTTACATTACCAGACACATAATCCTGTGGCTTATATATATATATATATATAATAAATATGTATGTCTCCTAAAAGCAATCAAAAATTTGACCTTCAACCTATTTCCTCAAGGTCATTGGTGGCCTTCAAACATCAGGAGGTTAGTCTTTTTTCCCATACAGTTTTCCTTTCATATGTGATAACTTAAGAAATATTTTATGTAAAACTTTTTAAATTTGTTATGTGGGTATATATGAGAAAGGCCTTGGAGCCTCTTGTTTTGTGGTCTCAGTCTTCTACTGTAAGACCAATGGTGGCCTTTTAAAGGTCAAATTTGGGACATTTCTTCACATTTTTGTCTGGTACTCAAATACAGGACAGATTATCCTCTTGAAGATGTATATAAAAACATATATATGCCTCTTATAAGCATGCAGAAATTTGACCTACTTATTTCTTCAAGGTTGAAAGTTGAGTAATGGCTACTTTCATAGTTAAATAATTTTGATTATATAACTTGTATTTTTAAAACTGCTGAATTTAGAGTGTTTATGAAATATGTTGGTTGCCTACTTTTTGATGTGCTGCGTCATGGAGAATTATCTCCATAGTTAAATGAGTAATAGCTACTGTTATAGCTAACCCTTACGTAAATTACTTCTAAGTCCACAGCTAAGTGAGTAAAAGTACTAGTAGCTGCTTTGAGTAAGTAAAGGAAATTGCTTGTAAGTCCATATAGTGCTGAATTCTGTATTGCCCATGTTTTCGTCAGTGCCCCGCAATCTTACGTTATTGCCAATAAATTGCTAATATGTTGATCCGAGGTAAATCATCTCCATTAAACGCATTAATAGGTCCAATTTGATTATTCTTTATCCATTTTCAACAAGATTTGCCTTATTTCAGCCATTATTTTACACTTTATTGCACAGAAATTTGGTAACATCAACAGCATTTTACTTCCAGTTGGTGTATGCTAAACTTCAAAATCAAACAAGATTTACATGTAAAAAGGCATTTATCTTCTTTATTATTTGACCTACAGTTTGGCATTCCCAAAGATATCTTGGCCACGTCCAGTGTTCGCTCTCGAGTGCGATTTCGCGAGTTTGTACACACTCTGGGGCGAGTTGTCGCAAAACCAACTCACCAACGCGTCTGTGCTGTCGCTACCAGGCGAAACACTCGGATGGAAGAAATTCGTCTATTATCGGAAGCGACGACATACATATTTCCTCATAGAAACGGGTGAGAAAAGCAGTTTATTTTATTATGTCAGCTGACTTGTGGGCGTACGCGTACGCGTGAACAACTTCTCCTCCAAAACTACAAGGCCTAGAGATGTGCTGTTTTTTTTAAAAGATACCTTATCTATCGAGGATGAAAAATTGTTCAAGGCATGCAAATCTGTCTGTTCGTCTGTTTGCTAGAGACATTACAAGGGGGGTACCCCCACCAAAAGTGTGAAAATTTCAACACTTAATCACAATTTTCTCAGTGACTATTGCAGGGATTTCTCTCATATCTTGCATATATGTACTAGGCCAGAGGTAGATTCTCTTGTGTGAGTATGAGACCTGGATCTGTCTTACTTTTTTTTAAATAAATTTTTTTAATAATTTTTAATGCATTAAAATTCATGAAATCATGCATAAAATCATTTATAACTTGAAAAGTGTTGCATTTAGAGCATTTTGTTAAAATATGTTATTCAGCTACTTTTTTCATAGCTACAATATGGTGAGTAAGTTGGGTGCCTGTCTCAATAGCTAAGTGAGTAATAGCTACTTTTGGGCTTTTCAGTAACTTCCATCATGAGTAGAATCACTTGTAACTTAAAAACTATTGCATTTAGAGAATTTCGTATAAATATGTTATTCAGCTACTTTTGGGTCAGCTATAACATAGTAAAATTTCAGACCTGTAGCTCATGGCATAGCTGAGTAATAGCTACTTTTAGGTTATCACTGTTGAGTAAATCGCTTGTAACTTCAAAACTATTGCATTTAGAGAATTTCGTATAAATATGTTATTCAGCTACTTTTGGGTCAGCTATAACATAGTAAGATTTCAGACCTGTAGCTCATGGCATAGCTGAGTAATAGCTACTTTTAGGTTATCACTGTTGAGTAAATCGCTTATAACTTGGAAACTATTGCATTTAGAGTATTTTGTTTCATATGTTATTCACCTATTTTGGGATCAGCTATAACATAGTGAAGTTTCAGATCTGTGGCTCATTGCATAGCTGAGTAATAGCTACTTTGAAGTTCTCACTATTGAGTAAATCAGTTGTAATTGGAAAACTATTGCATTTAGAGAATTTCGTATAAATATGTTATTCAGCTACTTTTGGGTCAGCTATAACATAGTAAAATTTCAGACCTGTAGCTCATGGCATAGCTGAGGTAATAGCTACTTTTAGGTCATCACTATTGAGTAAATCAGTTGTAACTTGAAAACTATTGCATTTGGAGTATTTTCGTTAAATATGTTGTTCACCTACTTTTGGGTCAGCTATAACATAGTAAAATTTCAGACCTGTCGCTCATTGCATAGCTGAGTAATAACTACTTTGAGGTTCTCACTATTGAGTAAATCAGTTGTAATTGCAAAACTATTGCATTTAGAGAATTTAGTATAAATATGTTATTCAGCTACTTTTGGGTCAGCTATAACATAGTAAAATTTCAGACCTGTAGCTCATGGCATAGCTGAGTAATAGCTACTTTTAGGTCATCACTATTGAGTAAATCAGTTGTAACTTGAAAACTATTGCATTTACAGTATTTTGCTTAAATATGTTGTTCACCTACTTTTGGGTCAGCTATAACATAGTAAAATTTCAGACCTGTAGCTCATTGCATAGCTGAGTAATAACTACTTTGAGGTTCTCACTATTGAGTAAATCAGTTGTAATTGCAAAACTATTGCATTTAGAGAATTTAGTATAAATATGTTATTCAGCTACTTTTGGGTCAGCTATAACATAGTAAAATTTCAGACCTGTAGCTCATGGCATAGCTGAGTAATAGCTACTTTTAGGTCATCACTATTGAGTAAATCAGTTGTAACTTGAAAACTATTGCATTTACAGTATTTTGCTTAAATATGTTGTTCACCTACTTTTGGGTCAGCTATAACATAGTAAAATTTCAGACCTGTAGCTCATGGCATAGTTGAGTAATAGCTACTTTTAGGTTATCACTGTTGAGTAAATCGCTTGTAACTTGGAAATTATTGCATTTAGAGTATTTTGTTGCAATATGTTATTCACCTATTTTGGGGTCAGCTATAACAGTGAAGTTCCAGACCTGTGACTCATTGCATAGCTGAGTAATAGCTACTTTGAAGTTCTCAATGTTGAGTAAATCACTTGTAATTTGAAAACTATTGCATTTAGAGAATTTAGTATAAATATGTTATTCAGCTACTTTTGGGTCAGCTATAACATAGTGAAATTACAGACCTGTAGCTCATGGCACAACTGAGCAATAGCTATTCTCAGGCACTGACTGTTGAGTAAATCAGCTATAACTTGAAAAATATTGCATTTGGAGTATTTTGTTAAAGTATATTGTTCACCTACTTTTGGGTTAGCTATAACATAGTGAAATTACAGACCTATAGCTCATGGCATAGCGGAGCAATAGCTATTTTCAGGTTCTCACTATTGAGTAAATCAGTTGTAACTTGAAAACTATTGCATTTACAGTATTTTGCTTAAATATGTTGTTCACCTACTTTTAGGTCAGCTATAACAGAGCAAAAATTCAGACATGTAGCTCATTGCATAGCTGAGTAATAGTTACTTTGAGGTTCTCACTCTTGAGTAAATCAGTTGTAACTTGAAAACTATTACATTTAGAGTATTTTGTTAAATATGTTATTCACAGACGTTTTGGTCAGCTATAACATATTGAAATTGCAGACCTCTATGTCATGGCATAGCTGAGCAATAGCTTCTTTCAGGTTCTCACTGTTGAGTAAATCATTGTATCCAACCTGTAGGAAATCATGGGCTGGGAATCTGTTAATATGGTCCGATTTGACCTTGGAACCCTCCTTCAAGGTCAAATGAGGATAGCCAAACATGAAAGTGCTTATAACTCGCTTATTATTGGTCCTAGAAGTTGGAATGAAAACCAACCTATAGAAAATCATGAGCTGGGAATTTTTTGGTTTGGTCGGATTTCACCTTGGACCCCTCCTTCAAGGTCAGATGAGGATAGCCAAACTTAAAATGCTTATAACTCGCTTATTATTGGTCCTAGAGGTTTCGAATGGAAAACCAACCTATAGAAAATCATGGGCTGGGAATCTTTTGGTGTGGTCGGATTTGACCTGGGACCCCTCCTTCAAGGTCAATTGAGGATAGCCAAACTTACAATTGCTTAGAACTCGCTTATTATTGGTCCTACAAGTTTGGGATGGTAAACAAGCTACAGGAAATCATGGGCTGGGAATTTTTTTGTGTGGTCGGATTTGACCTTGGACCCCTCCTTCAAGGTCAAACAAGGATAGCCAAACTTAAAAAGTGCCTATGACTCACTTATTATTGGTCTGAGAGGTTCTTTGGCTGGGAATCTTTTGGTATGGTCAGATTTGACCTTTGGACCCCTTCTTCATGGTCGAACGAGGATATTGCATTTATAGTATTTCTTTAAATATTTTTAACCTACTTTTTACACTTAAACAATTACCTTGTTACTTTATTTCATAATACCATTTGCAGGGCACAACTTTTTTGTCCTTTTCTTCTGTCAGCTTCGGAATATCTTTCGAACATGCTGTTCAGTTACCATTTACTGTATTTCTGTACAGCCCTTTCCCTGATAATTATGCTTTCCTCTCATTATCACCATCACAAATCAAAAACATTCAGTCAGCTGACACAGTGCCCGTTCACGGGCACTCTCCTCTTGTTTTATATATCCAACTAACAGTAATTCACATGAGATTTTGTGTATTCTCGCGAGATTTCCGTGCGTTTTGTCAATTTTTAAACTTGTCTTCTGCTTATATTGTCACAGGCGAAACAGTCGAAACAACTACTGACCAAAGAAATTTGTCTATTATCGGAAGCGACGACGTACATATTTCCTCATAGAAATAGGTGAGAAAGACATGATAGTGAGTTTATTTTATTTGATACATCCAGCTAACAGTAATTCACGCGAGAATTCGGGTATTCTCACGAGATTTCCCTGCTTTATGTCTAATTTTTAACTCGACTTCTGCATATTGTGCCACAGGCGAAACAGTCGAAACAACTACTGACCAAAGAAATTCGTCTATTATCGAAAGGGACAATATATATATATATATATATATATTTCTTCAAAGAATAGAGAAAAAAATGCAATTTATTTATTTATTTCATGAATCCAGATAACAGTAAAATAAAAAAAAAAAAAATAATAAAGAAGACCAGTAGCACCCAGCCAATAAGCCATTAAGATGTGGTTTAGAAGTGAAATTTTCAAAAAAGGACAAAATTTAATAAAGACAGCATTAAATAGTTTTTTTTATTTGAACTTTTAGTTTGGCATCTATTTCTTATTATTTAAATAAAGAAGATTTTATGCAGTCCCAAATTGGAACTAAATATTTCAAAATATCTTGAAGTAAAACATGTCTCACATTTTTTCACAGTTGTCTCGCCTTTTCAAGTGAAGGGAGACCGTCGCACTGCACGTCATTTTAGAATGGCTGAATTTGCTTTATGTTAGGGTGACACCATGTTCTGTTGGGTGTACACTGCATCAAGATGCAATCTTCTGCTGAATCTGGCTCGTGATTCCCCCCTCCCCTCACCCCCACTGTTTTTATTCTTTTTTCCCCCCCAGGTTATAAGAAACACTTTTTTCTGTGTGTGCACAAAACTGTTTCCCAAGGAAATTTTGTGTTGATTGGCTTGACCCTTCTATTTAGCACTGCAACTTTAGATGTTTTTTTTGATTGTGTGGATAACAAATTCTTTTTCAGTCACTTACACGGTCATATGTGTTGTGTGTGTGTATGTAACAAAACTCACTGATTGTGGAATTGTGTATATTATCCTCCTTAAGCATGAACATGTATTGCACTTAACCTTTTTGAGTGATTGGTCGTTTGTATGCTTTTGTGTTGAGTAAATACAAGTCTATAATTTACAGTTTTTATTGTGCTACAATAGCTTACCATGTGGGACTGAATGCTATCTCGGGATGCCACAGGTATTGGCCAATGCTAAAAAAAAATAGACATTTAGTACTGGCCGATGCCTCAACTTGAAGGTGAACCTTGTAGTGTAATACCACTTAAACCTCCTTCTTTCTCATTGGCAGTGTGACTAGGAAGCATCTATTTTCGCTCACTTATATTTTATTGAAATTCTCCAGATATATGTATTGTTGGACGTTTTTATTTAGCCATTTTCTCCAGTAATTGTCTTAGTTCATTCTGTGGCGTTTTTAGACTTACAGGATAAGTATTTTCTTTATTTTCAGAGTTTGTAAGTTTCCGGTACGGATTCTTCAGACAAACTTGCATTATGTTGTCTCACCAAGCTAACACAAATAAACCCAGATCTCTGAAATACCGCCATTTCTGCTTTCCATTCTTCGTTCATAGTTTCTGTCCTTCCTGCAGAGAGACAGGGAAGGGTGATGACCCTTGCGTTTTTACAAATGAACAGCAAGTCCTTCTTTGCAAGTCTTTCACAGAGCATGTAACATTTGCAGATCTTTTTGGGAAGAACAATTACATGTAGTAAAAATTACAAACAGAAGAATGTATGTTCAGAAGCAGAAATCCGATACGTCTATGGAAAAACTGGATCTTCTGGGAGATCCTGAAGTGGAGGACGCCTTTCAGGTTCGCCTGAGGACCTGGAAAATGCTGCTGAACAGCTTTATTCGTCACCTCCATGTCTCCAGCCATTGCATTTTGAAACTTTGTCTTTGAAAACACCTAAAACTGTCCCACCCACTTCAGACACAGCCCTTCAAAATAGAATTGAAAACAAACTAGAAAAAAGTCTGGGTTATCAATTAAACATCCAACTACAGCAACAAATGGGGGAGTTCCAGGCTTCGATCATGGAAGCAATGCAGTCTCTCAGAGATGAAATTAAATCTGTCAAAAAAACAACTTCCGAAGTGGAGGTAGAACAGATCTTCGCTTCAGATCCGAACCCTGGTCCCAGTAAACAACCAGATGACTTGCCTTCTTACCCAAACACTCAACCGAACATCCAAACTTCGGATGAGCCCATGGAGACAGATATCTGTGGGCCTGTCTAACCACCACAGTTCAGTGAGAATGTTCAATCCAAACAGATCGGATCAGAACTCTGAACAATCCAAAAGTGTTTGTTCGGTGAAAGCTAAGAAACACTCGGACAATAGAAAACATAAGGTTCAGGCCAAATGTGTTTCATCATCGTCTTCCTCAGAGGAATCTGAAGTCTCTGTGCAAGTCAAAAAGTCTTCTAAGCCCAAAAGGGTTTCTGATGATCAAGAAAAAACAAGAAACTGATCCAGATCTTGTTTTTACCCCACAGCCCTTAAGGGCTGTCGGGGTGTTGTTTTCACCCATGGTGTCTACATGGGCGGCCAGGAAAAGTTTGTCCGGCCTGTATCTCAGGAACTGTAAGGTGTAGGAAGTTGATACTAGGTAGGGACATTGGTTAGGGGATGTAGGTGTGCAATGTGATGATGTGACCTTGATTTGACCTTTGACCTTGCTGTAGTGACCTTGACCTATAAAATCTTGTTTGGGCTATATCTCGGAAACCGTAAGGTGTAGGAAGTTGATACTTGGTAGGGACATTGGTTAGGGGTTGTAAGTGTGCAGCATCATGGTGTGACCTTGATTTGACCTTTGACCTTGTCGTAGTGACCTTGACCGTTAAAATCTTGTTGCACCTTTGGGTCTATCTTTTGATGCAGATTAAGCACTATTAAAGTCATATTAGAATTCATTAAGAATTTTACTTTTACAACTTCCCATTGTAACAGATGGAATTTGATCAAGTGAGCCACAGATTTTGCTCCCAACACCACACACAAGCATTCATTGAATGTATTACCACTTCAGTATGCATGGTAATATTCAAAACTTCTAAACCATGATTCGGCCATGCCTGATGTAGATAAAGAATACATGCATTATCTTTCTCTTAGACATTATTTTCTCTATTTAAACATTGTTTGGACCTTTATATAACTGACCGTGCTCTGAAAGTATCCTGAACTTTGTAGTGATACAGTACTTCTATATCTCATGGTGTTAAAAATATTTTCCCTAGGCTGTGGGGTACCGTCATCTCTGATGCTATTTTTTTTATTGAGGTAGATATGTCTGACTTGCCCTCACAATATGCAGAGGACGGAGAAACCTTGAGATAGATTTTAAATCTCCCTGACTCCAGGGACACTATGCCTAGGTCCTCTACCACTATCTTGGGTCTGGATGATGAAAAAGGCCAACAGCTGCTTAGGCCAAGGGACCCTTCAGCGATGCTCCCATGAAGTCCTTACCTAAAGGATGTCTTTCAAAAATTTGAACAGGACTTTCAGGCTGCTAGTTTACCTGAGGGTAAATATATAAAACCCCCTACTTCCACTTCAAAGTGGGACAACCTTGTTTTGAGGACAGATTACTGGAATTGAACACAGATTTTTGCATCTGTATCTCCCCAAAACTCTCTGGGGCCATATGGGCAAGGTTCCCCCACAGGTACTCTAAGAGTTTGAGCATCAGGCAAGACAAAATCTCTGCACTGTTAATTTTGCAGCTACCTTTGCTAGGACTGCTTCTGTTTGTAATTCCACCATGGAAAAATGCCAGGACAGTATCAAGTCTACTTTTAAGAAAGTCAAAAGCCAAATTCAAAAGGCTGCCAATGCTGAAAAAGCAGCCAGACGTGGGTATGAAACAACCTGAATAAGAGGATATTTATTCAGCACAAAGCCTGAGCCTGTCTCAGTAAGGCCTTAGCCCATATTCTCCAGAGGGAGTTGTACACCATGGGTAATTCAAACCATCTCAGACATGAGGCTGAAATGACCAATCTTCATCCTCATTTGGGGGATTCTAGACGTCAGGAACTTAGGAACTCCCCTTTTGGCCCTCTCCTTTGTTCTGGTCTCAACTAGTTAAGAACGGAGAAGAGTTCCTCCTTATAAAAGGCACCCCTAAAGACACTAAGGGTTTTGGACCCTGTCAAAACAAGCCCTTTCGTGGTCCTCACAATAAGAAAAGAGGCTCCTACAGGAAACGCCCCTATTGGGGACAATCCACTCCAAGCAGTAACCAATCGTTTTCTTCAGGTAGGGGGGAAATCAAATAAAAGAAGCTCCAGAGGTCGTTTTTACCTCACTCAAGGGGATGAGGGCGTGGAAACCCCTCCTCCCAATGACTCCTTGAAAGCCTCCCTCAGTTTACCAGTAGGAGGTCGCCTCCGTTCTTTCAGAAGAGACTGGCAAACAAACAAATGCTCAAACAATGTGTTAAACATTATTACAAATGGTTCAGTTCTATCATTCATCACAAAACCAAACTTCAGGATTTGTTCCTAGCCTTAAAGCCAAAACATGTTTTGGGTTGCTTGCTTCAATGTAGAAGATGGTCCCAGAGGGACACTTTCACATGAGGCCCTTTCAGTTTCACCTCAAGGAGTGCTGGAGATATCCTCAGTTGTTGGACATCCTCCTTCCTTGGTTAGAGATCATTTCAACCCACCTAGAGTGGTGGCAACATCCCACAAACGTGATGAATGGAGCAGATCTTTACCCCAAAGACCACAATATCCAAATCTTTACAGATGCCTCAAATGAAGGTTGGGGCGCTCACTTCGAGAGCAAGTCTCTACAAAAGGTCTGTGGTCAGACAGGGAAAAAAGGCTACACATAAATGTTCTAGAGTTGAAGGTGGTATCTCTGGCCCTGAAAAGATTCAAGGACCAGTGCCAAAATCAAACAGTTTTGGTTGCTACAGACAACTAAACAGTAGTAGCCTACATAAACAAACAAGGAGGAACCCACTCAGCAGAGCTGTGTGCTCTCCTGTGGAAAATCATGACCTGGTGTCATCATTCTCAGATAACTCTAAGAGCCATTCACATTCCAGGGTCCGGGTCAAACCAAGTCCAATCAACAGAATGGTCACTGCATCCGCAGGTGTTCAAACAGATATGTCAAATTAGTTCACTCCTCATGTACATCTATTTGTCACTGGTCTGAACCACAAAGTTCCTTTGTATGTATCTCCGGTCCCAGACCAACATGCTTGGGACATACATGCTCCAAACAAAAACTGGTTGGGTCTCCAGAGGGTGATCCAAAAATTCAAGCAATGCAGTCACCTCATTATTGTAATTTGTCCAGTCTGGCCAGGGATGCCCTGGTTTTGGGATCTAGTGCAGCTCACAACAGAGATCCCACTCTAGTTACCAGTGTCAACAACACTTCTCATACAGTCCCACAATCAAGTGTTTCACAGCAATCCTCAACATCTCAACCTCCATGTCTGGTGTCTAGGAGTGGACAGCTCCAACAACCAAGGCTTCTCTGTGGAAGAGAGAATTGCAGCCCTTCAAAGGTCATCAACAAGGACCATCTACTAGTCAAAGTGGGTCCTATTCGAGAAATAGTGCAGAGAAAATTCGGTGGATTTCTCCACTCCCTCTGTGAAACAAGTCTCAGTCTTTTTCATGTACCTATACCAAGATCTAAACAGGCCCCCGTCGACCATTGATGGTTACAGGATGGCCATTGTTAACACCTTGGGCCCAGTGGGTCTCCATATTTCTCAAAGCTCTGACCTTAACAGGTTACTTTCTAGCTTTCACAGGGATCATCCCAAAAGTTCCAGGAATCTTCCAAAGTGGAACCTTTCTGTTGTTCTTAATGAGCTCACAAAAGCACCCTTTGAGCCTCAAACATCTTACACTCATAACTGCTTTCTTGCTAGCTTTGGCCTGCGGCAAGTACTGCAGCGAAATTCATGTTTGGGTTGCAAGCAAAATATCTTATCTAAGCCAGTGGGAAAAGGTAGCTTTGTTCCCCTCTTCAGATTTCATAGCCAAAAACCAACTAGCAAGAGAAGGTTCTCAAACTGTGTCTCCTGTAAGAGGGTCTTGATCCCTACTCTTATTTCCTTCAAGAAAGGACATACCCCAGACATCAGACCCGCTACTCTCTCTTCTTGATTAAAACAAATTATCCTACTTTGTTACATACAAGGAAACCAACATTCCTTGGACTGGTCCAAGTTAAAGCGCATGACATTAGAGCCATAAGGCCTTTTACAGTGGGGTTTCGGTGGACCAAATCATGCAAGCTTGTCACTGGAAAGCTCACAATACTTTTACAAATTTTTACCTGAAAGACCTTACTTGGACAGATAACAATATGTATCTAGGTCCAGTAGTAGCGTCTCTACAAGTCCTGCACCCTTCACCTCAGACTAGTCATCCTGAGACTGAAAAAAAAGAGGAGGTGGGGGGGCTATCCGCTGCAGCCATGTCTTTCAGGAGTCTAAATCCCAGGGTCTAGATATACGACCACCTCCTCAGGATGTTTGGTAAGAACTGGAAAGCTTACAACACATTTACAAATTTTTTACCTAAAAGACCTTACTTGGGCAGATAACAATATGTATCTGTGTCCAGTAGTAGCAGCTCTACAAGTCCTGCACCCTTCTCCTCAGACTAGTCATCTTCTGAAAGGGCCAAAAGGGGGGGGGGGGGGACTATCCGCTGCAGCCATGTCGTCAGGAGTCAAATCACAGGGTCTAGATGTACGACTACCTTCTCAGGATGTTTGGTAGGGACTTTTATCTTTTATTTCAGTTACAACATTTAACATGTATAATATATTAAGTACCTATTCAGGTGATCACATAATCTCATGATAAGGGTTGCAAAATAATGAGTTAAAAGTTTATCTGGGCTGTATCTCAGAAACCTTAAGGTGTAGGAATTGATACTTGGTAGAGACATTGGTTAGGAGGTGTAGGAGTGCAACGTCATGGTGTGACCTTGATTTGACCTTCGACCTTGCCGCAAATGTTTTCCGGGCTATATCTTGCAACTGTAAGGTGTAGGAAGTTGATACTTGGTAGGGCATTGGTTGGGGGTTGTTGTGCAATGTCATATTGTGACCTTGATTTGACCTTTGACCTTGCCGCAATGACCTTGACCTGTGAAATCTTGTCCGGGCTATATCTCAGAAACTGTAAGGTATAGCAAGTTGATACTTAGTTCGGACATTGGTTAGGTGGTGTAAATGTGCAACGTCATGGTGTGACCTTGATTTGACCTTGCCGTAGTGACCTTGACCTTTAAAATTTTGTCCAGACAATATCTCTGAAACCGTACGGTGTAGGAAGTTGATAGTTGGTAGGGGCATTGGTTAGGGGTTATAGGTGTGCATCATAATTTTTAGTTTACTGATTAATGCTGTCATCTTGCTATTGAATTGTCTTGTTTTAATACTTGTCTTTACATACATTTTCCTTCTCTTAGATGTTATTTTCTCTACTTAAAGATTATTTTGACCTTAATATAACTGACACTGCTCTGAAAATATCCCGTTCTTTGTACTGTTTCACTACTTCTATATCTGATGGTGTTAAAAACTATTTCCCCAGGCTGTGGGGTACAGGCATCTCTGATGCTATTTTGATCTTACTGTAGTGACCTTGACCTTTAAAATTTTGTCCGGGCAATATCTTTGAAACCATTAAGTGTAGGAGGTTGATACGTGGTAGGGACATTGCTCAGAAGTTGTAGGTGTGACAGGTCATGCTGCAATCTTGATTTGAGCTTTTACCTTGTCATAGTGAGCACGAGTTTTAAAATCTTGTCAGGGCTATTTTTTGGATTCTGTAAAATGTAGAATGTTGACACTTGGTAGGGACATTGGTTAGGTTCTATATCTCATGGTGTTGAAAACTATTTCCCCAGGCTGTGGGATATGGGCATCTCCGATGCAATTTTGTAAAATACATTCATTCTAATCTAATTAATTCAAAATCCAAGAAAAATTGACAAATGCCTCCAGTCACAGCTGTAATCCGTCCGCCTAATGGTTTGATTCAGCATTCAGTTCCGCTTTTGTAGCATAATAAATTGGAAATTTTGATTGCCTAAATGTAGCTTTTATAAGCTACGAGCTTACCATGTGGAACTGAAGAGAGTTCCACCCTGCCTCTCCACCATATTACAGCTGAGGGGGTACAGACAAAATTACAGCTCGAAAGAAGGAGGTTTAAGGGGTATTACACTATGGGGTTCACCTTCCTGTGAGGCACTGGCCAGTACTAAACATCTATTTTTCTTGGATGTTGGCCAATGTCCGCGGCCTCTCGAGATAGCATTCAGTTTCACATGGTAAGCTTGTAGCTTATAAAAGCTACATTTAAGTAATTAAAATTTTCAAGTTTACCTATGAGTAATTGTAAAACTTTCATGCACTCATTATAATTAATTTTTTAAAAAGAATTATATCTATTACCTGTTTTACTTTTCACCATATTTTTGTATTTAACAGATTTACATTTTTGTTTAAAACTTATTTACCACAATGTGTTGCACTTTAATAGGAATATTCAATGCAATCAATTTTATGTTGAATTTAAATTTCGTTTTACTCTTTAGAAACTTCACTTTTTTTGTCCATCTTTCCCTTTAAATCAATATATTGTTGCTGGCTGTGTAATGATTAACAATTAAGCAGGGTTTTCTGTTCTAAGATTCTTATCTATAGGTGCCTTTGCACAGAGTCAGTCCAAGTTATGTTTAAGATTATTGTTTATTAATTATGTATTGTTACTTTGTTGTTTGAATCATACAGAGACAAGCCTAGCAACGAGCCCAGGTAGAGTGATATTATTATGTTTAAAATGAAAAAAAGTTAAAGTGTGTTTATTGGGTTAACATAAAGCAAACCACCTGTTTTATATGTTACACTTGCACTCTATTATTTTTGTGTTTTTGTGAATAACTTCTCCTCCAAAACTACAGGACCCAGAGACATGCTGTTTTTTAAAAAAAAGACACCTTGACTATCAAGGATGATAAATTGTTTAAGGCATGCAGATCTGTTCGTTCATCTGTTCTCCAGAGCCATTACAATTGAGGTACCCCCACCCAAAGTGTGAAAATGTCAACACTTGATCACTGTTTTCTCATTCACTGTTACAGGGATTTTTCTCATATCTTGTATTTCTGTACAAGGTCACTAGCAGATTCCCTTGTGTGAATATCAGGCATGGATCTTTCTTTATTATTTTTTTATGAATTTTTAAAATAATTTTTAATGCATTAAAATTCATGAAATCATGCGTTAAAATCACTTATATAACTTGAAAAGTATTGCATTTAGAGCATTTTGTTAAAATATGTTATTCGGCTACTTTTTCCATAGCTACAACATGGTGAGTAACTTGGGTGTCTATCCCAATAGGTAGTGGTGTGAACGATAAACCGGTAAGCGGTTTTTCATTCGCTTTTGGTAAAAATAAAGAAATCCGCAAAGAATATTTGTAAACTGGTTATTGAAAACTAGTGGTGGGAATCGGACTTGAAAATCCGAATCGATTAATCGGATAAGTCCAGAGATGATTAATAGAGTCGAATCGATTTTTGAGTCACACAGGGAATTTTACAAAATTCCTTGCATAAAAAATACGGTCTGGACTACTGTCAGTGACAGATTTACAAATAATGATCTTGGTTTTCAGTAGAAATAACTGTCGGTAATTTTCTTTGAAATATATCAATCTTTCCTGATATTTTAATGATATATATGTTGTACCGTGGTTCTATGTTATCTTTAATTCATTTACGATAATAGTTATTATAATATATATTGTAATAATAGTTATTTTCTGGAATAAAATGGATGTAAGTTCTGTCACTTTATTGTCAAGAAGTTTCACAACTTGCAGTTAAGTTTCATAGATGATAACAAGATGCACTCAGATAGAGCAAAACGCTCGACTCCATGTGACCAGTCTCACAAGTGTTATAAAGTATTGTAAGGAAGACAATAAAATAAAACCAAACATGTAAACTAAACATGCCCACCATGGTGGCATTTCCAAAAATTTTGGAGGTTTATTGGTATCCAGAATATGAACTGCATCTTTCCTAAACTGTAATCACCTCTTCCCATGGCTAGACCCTTGGTACAAAAAAAATTAACATCAAAATATGTTCATTACTTTTGAAGAAATATCAAGTAGAAAGCCTGTCATTAAAAATACATTAAAAATGGGATCTTTGAAAATTAACGATTTTTTGTATCTAAAATATGATCCAGATCTTTCCCAAAAATTAATCATTTCCTTTTGCCAGGTCTTACCCACAAAATTTTTTATAAAGATCTGTCCATTAGTTCTGGGGTAATCTAAACAGACAAAAAAAAATTTATTATCTTTGTGTCAATTTCAAGACATACATTTAATGAGAAGAAATATTTTTACTTAAAGACAGCAAGTATCCCAAGCTAGGTTTGTGACATCACAATGACAATTGCATTGTGATATCATTAAGTAATGACATCATCAGAAACAAAATATTGATTTTTTACATATGTGATGAAGAGTAGACATCTCATCTTGGTTAAGTTTTTTTTGGCAGCAAAAATTTAAATGTTGTGTTTTAATTTTCTCTTTTCTTTCTAGCAAAACCTTTAAGAGATTCTTTAAAAAAGACTAAAAAAAGAAAAACTAAAAAAAATAGTGAGTGGTACTGAACCCCAAACATGGGATTACAAGTTCTTCACATTACACTCATAGTCACAGCGGAATTCTTTTTGCACAAAAATTCATGAGGAAGAAATCTTGTCATGATATTGATTTTTCACGTGTGACCAAGCAGAGAACACACACATACACACATTAAAAAAGCATTGGGGGAAGCAAAGCTGATTTATGGGGATTATTGATTTATCTTCATGAGGAAGAGAAGCAGATTTCACTGTAAAAGCCCAATTAAAAATAAGAAAAACTCTCTGCTGGCTTTAATTTTCAAACAAATTACACAAAATTCGGAAGAATCCATCTGTACCCCATGAAATACCTGCCCACCAAATTTGAGCTCAATTGGTGTTATAGTTTTTGAGCTATAAGGGTCAAACGGTGCACAGACAGACGGACAGACAGACAGACAGACAGAAACAAACTGATCACAATAACCCTCTCCTATCGTCGAGCGTTAATTAACATGTAAACTTCTAGATAGTGACAAATATAACATAAAATATCCTCAGTGTGACAGAATACAGCTAATTAAACTGAACACAATGGTGAAAAAATTATAAAAATTGGACAAGAAATATGGAAGTTATGACTATTTAAACATACATTAAACATAAAAACGAAGTACTGCGATCACATAAATTCCTGATTATCGCCCATTTAAAACCACTTTAGTTACCGCTGACGTTTCTGAGACTGTACCTTGTAGCCAGTTAGTTTGCCTTCATGTTTCTAATATTGCTATTCGTTGTAAAACCACGCTAGTTGTGTGTTATTCCTTCATTGTAGCCAGTATTTCTATTATCGTCCACTCAAAACATCTTCCGTGGTTTTGTTTTTGTTTTTTTTTGGGCTTTATACTAGCTGATACTTCATCAAAACGACAAAATATATATACTTTTTATGTCAGCTGACTTGTCAGTCAGCTGACATTATGTTGTCACTCTGCGGCGTGGGCGTACGCGTACGCGTGAACAACTTCTCCTCCAAAACTACAAGGCCTAGAGACGTGCTGTTTTTTTTAAAAGATACCTTATCTATCGAGGATGAAAAATTGTTCAAGGCATGCAAATCTGTCTGTTCGTCTGTTTGCTAGAGACATTACAAGGGGGGTACCCCCATCAAAAGTGTGAAAATTTCAACACTTAATCACAATTTTCTCAGTGACTATTGGAGGGATTTCTCTCATATCTTGCATATATGTACTAGGCCAGAGGTAGATTCTCTTGTGTGAGTATGAGACCTGGATCTGTCTTACTTTTTTTTTAATAAATTTTTTTAATAATTTTTAATGCATTAAAATTCATGAAATCATGCACAAAATCATTTATAACTTGAAAAGTGTTGCATTTAGAGCATTTTGTTAAAATATGTTATTCAGCTACTTTTTTCATAGCTACAATATGGTGAGTAAGTTGGGTGCCTGTCTCAATAGCTAAGTGAGTAATAGCTACTTTTGGGCTTTTCAGTAACTTCCATCATGAGTAAAATCACTTGTAACTTAAAAACTATTGCATTTAGAGAATTTCGTATAAATATGTTATTCAGCTACTTTTGGGTCAGCTATAACATAGTAAAATTTTAGACCTGTAGCTCATGGCATAGCTGAGTAATAGCTACTTTTAGGTTATCACTGTTGAGTAAATCGCTTATAACTTCAAAACTATTGCATTTAGAGAATTTCGTATAAATATGTTATTCAGCTACTTTTGGGTCAGCTATAACATAGTAAAATTTCAGACCTGTAGCTCATGGCATAGCTGAGTAATAGCTACTTTTAGGTTATTACTGTTGAGTAAATCGCTTATAACTTGGAAACTATTGCATTTACAGTATTTTGTTTCAATATGTTATTCACCTATTTTGGGATCAGCTATAACATAGTGAAGTTTCAGATCTGTGGCTCATTGCATAGCTGAGTAATAGCTACTTTGAAGTTCTCACTATTGAGTAAATCACTTGTAACTTAAAACCTATTGCATTTAGAGAATTTCGTATAAATATGTTATTCAGCTACTTTTGGGCCAGCTATAACATAGTGAAATTTCAGATCTGTAGGTCATGGCATAGCTGAGTAATAGCTACTTTAAAGTTCTCCCTATTGAGTAAATCAGTTGTAATTTGAAAACTATTGCATTTAGAGAATTTCGTATAAATATGTTATTCAGCTACTTTTGGGTCAGCTATAACATAGTAAAATTTCAGACCTGTAGCTCATGGCATAGCTGAGTAATAGCTACTTTTAGGTCATCACTATTGAGTAAATCAGTTGTAACTTGAAAACTGTTGCATTTACAGTATTTTGCTTTAATATGTTGTTCACCTACTTTTGAGTCAGCTGTAACATAGTAAAATTTCAGACCTGTAGCTCATTGCATAGCTGAGTAATAACTACTTTGAGGTTCTCACTATTGAGTAAATCAGTTGTAATTGCATAACTTGCATTTACAGAATTTCGTATAAATATGTTATTCAGCTACTTTTGGGCCAGCTATAACATAGTGAAATTTCAGATCTGTAGGTCATGGCATAGCTGAGTAATAGCTACTTTGAAGTTCTCACTATTGAGTAAATCAGTTGTAATTGGAAAACTATTGCATTTACAGAATTTCGTATAAAGATGTTATTCAGCTACTTTTGGGTCAGCTATAACATAGTAAAATTTCAGACCTGTAGCTCATGGCATAGCTGAGTAATAGCTACTTTTAGGTTATCACTGTTGAGTAAATCACTTGTAACTTGGAAACTATTGCATTTAGAGTATTTTGTTGCAATATGTTTTTCACCTATTTTGGGGTCAGCTATAACATAGTGAAGTTCCAGACCTGTGGCTCATTGCATAGCTGAGTAATAGCTACTTTGAAGTTCTCACTGTTGAGTAAATCAGTTGTAATTGGAAAACTATTGCCTTTACAGAAATTTGTGCAAATATGTTTTTCAGCTACTTTTGGGTCAGCTATAACATAGTGAAATTACAGACCTGTAGCTCATGGCACAACTCAGCAATAGCTATTCTCAGGCACTGACTGTTGAGTAAATCGGCTATAACTTGAAAAATATTGCATTTGGAGTATTTTGTTAAAATATATTGTTCACCTACTTTTGGGTTAGCTATAACATAGTGAAATTACAGACCTATAGCTCATGGCATAGCGGAGCAATAGCTATTTTCAGGTTCTCACTATTGAGTAAATCAGTTGTAACTTGAAAACTATTGCATTTACAGTATTTTGCTTAAATATGTTGTTCACCTACTTTTAGGTCAGCTATAACAGAGCAAAAATTCAGACATGTAGCTCATTGCATAGCTGAGTAATAGTTACTTTGAGGTTCTCACTCTTGAGTAAATCAGTTGTAACTTGAAAACTATTACATTTAGAGTATTTTGTTAAATATGTTATTCACAGACGTTTTGGTCAGCTATAACATAGTGAAATTGCAGACCTCTATGTCATGGCATAGCTGAGCAATAGCTTTCTTTCATGAGCTCGGAATTTTTTGGTGTGGTCGGATTTCACCTTGGACCCCTCCTTCAAGGTCAAATGAGGATAGCCAAACTTAAAAGTGCTTATAACTCGCTTATTATTGGTCCTAGAGGTTTGGAATGGAAAACCAGCCTATAGAAAATCATGGGCTGGGAATCTTTTGGTGTGGTCGGATTTCACCTTAGACCCCTCCTTCCAGGTCAAACGAAGATAGCCAAACTTAAAGTGCTTATAACTCGCGTATTATTGGTCTTGGAGGTTTGGGATGGTAAACCAACATATAGGAAATCATGGGCTGGGATTCTTTTGGTGTGGTCAGATTTGACCTGGGACCCCTCCTTCAAGGTCAATTGAGGATAGCCAAACTTACAATTGCTTAGAACTCGCTTATTATTGGTCCTACAGGTTTGGGATGGTAAACAAGCTACAGGAAATCATGGGCTGGGAATTTTTTTGTGTGGTCGGATTTGACCTTGGACCCCTCCGTCAAGGTCAAACAAGGATAGCCAAACTTAAAAAGTGCCTATGACTCACTTATTATTGGTCCGAGAGGTTTGGGATGGTAAACCATCCTAAATTCTTTGGCTGGGAATCTTTTGGTATGGTCAGATTTGACCTTTGGACCCCTTCTTCATGGTCGAACGAGGATATTGCATTTATAGTATTTCTTTAAATACTTTTAACCTACTTTTTACACTTAAACAATTACCTTGTTACTTTATTTCATAATACCATTTGCAGGGCACAACTTTTTTGTCCTTTTCTTCTGTCAGCTTCGGAATATCTTTCGAACATGCTGTTCAGTTACCATTTACTGTATTTCTGTACAGCCCTTTCCCTGATAATTATGCTTTCCTCTCATTATCACCATCACAAATCAAAAACATTCAGTCAGCTGACACAGTGCCCGTTCACGGGCACTCTCCTCTTGTTGTGAAATAAGTTACAGTTCTACTTTATATTGAGCAAAAGTCATGTTTACGTACATTTTAATATCTTGCGAAAGCCATTTCCAGTTGCAAGTTCTGGTTCAGGTACGGCCCGCGAGAAATAATCAATGCCAGTAACAAGCTTACAAAATACCAGATTTTGTTTGTTTCAAAGTCCCGGTAACCGGTTTTGATTTCTGTAAACGGTCCCACCACTACCAATAGGTAAGTGAGTATTAGCTACTTTCTGACTTTTCAGTACCTTCCATAATGAGTAAAATCACTGGTACCTCAAAAACTATTGCCTTTACAGTATTTTCTTTAAATATGTTGTTCACCTACTTTTGGGTCAGCTGTAACATAGTGAAATTACAGACCTGTAGCTCATGGCATAGCTGAGTAATAGCTACTTTGAGGTTCTCACTGTTGAGTAAATCAGTTGTAATTTGAAAAATATTTCATTTACAGTATTTTGTTTAAATGTGTTATTCACCTACTTTTCAGACACCTGTAACACAGTGAAAGTGCAGACCTGTAGCTCATTGCATAGCAGAGTAATAGCTACTTTCAGGTTCTCACTGTTGAGTAAATCACTTGTAACTAGATAAATATTGCCCTTATATTATTTTCTTTAAATGTGTTATTCACCTACTTTTGGGTCAGCTATACCATAGTAAAATTGCAGCCCTTAACTCATTGTATAGCTGAGCAAAAGCTACTTTGAGATTCTCACTATTGAGTAAATCAGTTGAAACTCGAAAACTATTGCATTACAAGTATTTTGTTTAAATATTTTTCAACCTACATTTTACTCCTTAACAGTTAACTTGGTAATTTACTTCGGAATACATTTTCTGGGCACAGCTTTTGTGTCCTTTTCTTCTTTCCCTTCCACTCTGAAACCCAAAACACACAGTCAGCTGACACAGAGACAGTTCACGGGCACTGATTGCTTGTTATTATTTCAGATTCCCTTGAAATTGCCCAATTGTACCTTTTCTAGATATATAGGTACAAAATTGTTTATGGCACTATTATTAATGCAGGTTGGTGGGGAAAATCTGTTTATGTAATGGCACTCATTACATTCCCCCATTAATTTAGTACATCAGATCTTTATTGTGTTCAATATTTAATTAATTGAAACAGCGATTTGTTACAAACTTTCCCACTTTCTTCATATGTTGATTTTGTCTAATAACCAGTGAATTAGTGTCCAGTTGAAGTAAAAACCGAAGTATCTACAAAAATTTATCTTATTTGTAAATAGTGTGTTTGACATTGGCGGTTACCCGGTGGTCCGAGTCTGAGAATTTCATCTCCGGACCGAAAACATTGTGCACTGTCTCAGTCCCGATGTCCAGAAACTTTAAAATAAGATATATCCATGTATGTTGCTATGTTTTTCAACATATTAGGGGGTTTTAAAGTGGTAGCCATTATTGTAAACAAATATTGTCATCACAATTCTTATCTCTCTTCTGACTGGCTAACGTCCTCTATCATTGACCAATCGGACGATAGCTTTCTATATGATAGATTCACGGTTAATAATACTTTTAAGATGAAAACTACAAGCATATTTCCTGTTCACGGACCTGCCTCATTAATATTAATGAGCAAATATGAGGTCACAGAATTTCTTTGAGGGGGTTTCCTAACAATATTTTACAAATAGAAGGCTAGTTTTAGATGAAACTACAGGCATATTTTCTGTTCACGGACCTGCCTCATTAATATTAATGAGCAAATATGCGAGGTCACATAATTCCCAATATAAGAATGTTTGATATCATTTTTATCAGGTCCGTGAACAAGTAGTGCACTGGCAATTGATCTTAAACCAGCCTTTCTATTCATTTAATATTGCCAGGAAATGTTCCTGCATTGACCGTGTATATTGCTACATTGACTGTGTATGTTCCAAAATTTGTAAACCAGCCATCTATTCATAAAGTATTGTTAGGAAACCCCCTCAAAGAAATTCCATGACCTTATATTTGCTCATTAATACTAATGAGGCAGGTCTGTGAATAAAAAATACACTAGCTTTAGATCTTAAACCAGCCTTTCTATTCATGAAATATTGCATAAATGTATAAATTACATCTGCAATCGGCATATCTTTGGAGTTTTTGGCCAGGCCTGCAACTTTTTCTTGCCCATGGCTAAGTGCTGAACACTCTTTGTAAATGTCTTATTTGTAAGTGTGTTGGTTCTATATATTATCATCTGGGAGGGAGAATATAAAATGCATCCTGTGAATGTGAGCATCTGTGACTGTCACACAGATTTCTCTTAAACTACTTCACCCTCAGTATTTTTTGCTAAATTCATTGACCTGATGAATATCAATGCCTGCCAGGTTTTTGCAACTTTTGCGACTGAAATACAATCACATGTAAAGCATTTGGCTAAAATATGTTGGATCAGCTACTTTCTCCTTTGCCAAGAGTTTGCCAGAGCTTTGGATTTTGATCAAAACAAGGAAGCGAGTTTCTCACTTTCAGCAGTTAGCGGAATAAATAGATGGCCCAAATCATCAAAAGTAAAGCACCTAATATGTAATATAGGAACGACACCTGACAAACCATGGTATACACAGAATTTTACCATGGTTTGAGATTATAAAATGGTAAAATTCTGTGTACACCATGGTTTGGAGGGTTCTATATATTATATAGTTTTTCACTACTTGTGAATTTTTCACTTTGTTATTTGCAGAGGGTTATTACAGGAACAGCCAAAGGCTTGTGTGATTTTCATGAAATATATGTTGTAAAATCTTTAGAACCCTAAGATTTGAATTATTTATTTTTAATCTAATTTCAAAACATTTTCACACCTTTTAAATACAAGTATTTAACACGTAATAGCTGACAAAAACCGGCTGTAACCATTTTACAAACCTAAAAAGTTATACTGGTTATACCCATGGAATATTTCTTCAATTAGGCAATCAGACTCACGGACACATCTGTGTAATGTTAGAATTTCTTTTGGAGATGTTCTTCACCCACTTTTTCGTTTATGGCCGATTTAGCTTACTGTTTCTTCATTGCATGTTGATGGGATTGTTTTTCAACCAATCAGAGTAGTCACATGACCAAAAACATGTTTTCCACCTCCCACCTCTGAGGCCGGGGTTCGATCCCCGCACGGTCTGAGGCCGGGGTTCGATCCCCGCACGGTCTCGAGTGGGAAAGCTGGTAGTTGCTTGCCGTTGGTCGGCAGTTTACAGTACAGAACCCTAATGAACTGTATATACTGGTTTCCTCTGCCCTTCCAACTACCTGTCGTGATATGACCTGTACAGTGTTGAAAGCGACGTAAAACCCCAAATAAATAAATAAAAACATGTTTTTCAAAAGGGTGTGCTTGTCCAGATGATAACTTAAAAAGCGCTTCACCTATTCATAAAAAATTTAGCAAGGTTCATTATATAGATGCCTGGAAATCATTAAGCGTCCCACAAGGGACATTTGTTTGTGTATAGGAGGAAATCAGGCTCCGCCGGCTCCGTGTTTTGTTTTCCTTATACCTCTGTGAATGTTGGGCAGATTCTTTTAAAATTTGGCAGGTGTATGCACTATGCAGTAGCCCTGTGGGATTTTTTGGAATATGCTGCAGTGACATTTCGACCAATCAGAGAGGTCACATGACTAAATATGTGTTTTTTCGAAGGGTAAGCTTGTCCGGATGATAACTTAAAAGGGATTTTATCTATTCACCTGAAACTTGGCAAATATATTTATTCTATTAAAATCTGGAAATCATTAGATTTTGGCATTGAGCGGTTAAAAATGGCCGAGTCATTAATGATTAATTAATCATTTCGAATTTTCCAAATAAGGAAAACACAAAAATGCCTGTATCTTGAAAACCGTGCTAGATAGAGCGATTTCGACGAAATTTTTTAACCACAGGATAATTCTGGAGATGAACTAACACATTTTTCCAAAAAATTTTATCCTGTCAAAAATGGTGGCCATTTTGAATTTTCGAATTTTTCGCAAAAATTGCAAAACACAAAAATGCTTATATCTCGAAAACCGTGCTAGATAGAGTGATTTCGACAAAATTTTTGACCCACAGGGTATCTTCGCTGAGTAGTAATCCCAATTTTCAAAAAAATTTGTCTCACCAAAGATGGCGGCCATTTTGAATTTTCGAATTTTTTCGCAAAAATTGGAAAACACAAAAATGCTTGTATCTTAAAAACCGTTCAATTAAGTTATTTTTATGGATGTCAAATAAAGTAATTTGATATCAACTGGGTGGCCACATAATTGCTGCTTGCTGCCAGTGAGCTGAGCTACTTTTACATTCTTACAGTTTGATATGTGTAAACCTAATGGATTTGTACTTCTATAAGATAAACATTTTCCTCAGCTACACAGTGTCAGTTTTTTATTGCACTACAATATGTTACCATCTGGGATTAATTTATAGTCTTAAGAGGCCACTCCTGACTTTGGCCTACTCTTAAAAAAAAAAAAAAATAAAATAAAATAAATTGTAAAAGGTGCAGGCCCTAAGAGGGCCATGAAACTGTTGAAAGGCCAGAGACTAATGAGGAGGGTTGCAGGAATGACCAGCCTACACCATGACTTGGTACAATAGGGTGAAGAGTTCCTGAAGAAAGGTGCTTCCAAACAGCCTTATAAATGTCAGCTATTTTGTGGCATCCCTAGTGGCAGGGGCCAGTTCAGACTAGGATGCCTCTATAACGGCTCAGCAAGTACCACCAATTATCACTGCTTCTCCTCATGCAGAACATAATCTGAAGCAGTAGGTATCAATTTAGACCGTACCAGAGGGGCAGAGGCAAGAGACTATTGCAATAGGTCTGACACAAGCCGGTCAGATGCAGAAAAAGATGTAATGAGTCTCCTCAAGCCGGACCAGCTCCCAATTCCCCCTTTACTCACTAGGGGTGTTGCCTCCCATCGTTTCTGTCTGGTGCATTTCAAACAGACACTTAAATTTTTCAGTGGAACATAATTACCAAAGCATAGAATTCTTTAATTAAAAAAAAAAAAATAGTACAGAAACTCGCCATTTCTATCCAGATTTTATGTCACAATGCCAACTTCTATTATCACTCATTGCGACAACCATTCAAAACGTTTACGCTGTTGATATATTAGCTGTCCATATCCAAACATATTCTGTGTGAGGCATCTGTTTCCATCTTTTTGATACATCATTTTGGTGTATTTTGGGCTGTTTGACTACATTTTCTATGCTATTGGTACAATTAGCACCTAGTCGGATAAGTTTCTGACAAGTTCTTGGGTAAATTATTGGATGCAGCAGCAGAGGAATTTGGTTGGTTAATGTATAAAAATGAAGGGAAAATGTTCTGATTGACCAATGACCAGGCCATTGATGAAGTTTTTTTCTTCTTTTTTATGTCAGCTGACTTAAAACTTGAAAACTATTGCATTTACAGTATTTTGTTTAATGTGTTATTCACCAACTTTTGTTGGGTCAGCTATAAGATAGTAAAATTGCATACCTGTAACACATCACATAGCTGAACAGTAGCTACTTTGAGGTTCTCACTGTTGAGTAAATCAGTTGTAACTTGAAAAGTATTGCATTTAGAATATTTTGATTAAATATGTTATTCACCTATTTTTGGGTTAGCTATAACATAGTAAAATGGTAGAGCAATTACTATTTTGAGATGTATCCTTTCCTGCTTTCACTTGTACTCTGAGGCTCAAAACACAAATTTAGCTGACACAGAGCCTGTTCACAGGTACCGATTTCTCGTTGTATCCCCGGACGAAAGTTGGGGATACTTAGGATTCAGTATGGTCATGCCATCATTGCCGCAGAGATGACCTTTCAGACCCGATAACTTTAAAAATATTATAGTTAGACCTTTCAAATTTGGTCTGTGGGTATATATGGGCAATGCCGCCAATGCTATTGCTTGACCTTTAATTTCAAGGTCACTGGTGGTCTTAAAGGTCAGATTTTGGCAATTTTTTCACATTTTGGCCCAGTTCTCATGTACAGAAAGTTAGATCAGAGATAAAGTCTACTTCGCCCAGTTCTGCCAGCTCCTGAGTTTTCGCAGAACTGTGGAGCCACCACATTTAGGCCCTGGTACTGGGCAGGTCCACAGGACTAGCTAACAGACCAGTAGTAGCCTTTTAAGGGTCCGTGTGGCCGTCTCAGACCAACCAGTTACTGCTCGAGGAAATTGGTTACAGAGAAATTCTTATACCAGTCATTGGTCTCGGTGAGATGACTTGTCTGAACCTACCAGACCAGTCAGCCAGCCTACTGTCAGGACCTCCTAGCTGGTCGAAAGTGACTATAGGTAAGAAGACTTTCCCAACAAGATTTGTCCAACTACCTGTCAGCCTTATCTTACCAGACCCCACATCAGGCAGTTACTGGTCCCGGTGAGATGCCAAACTCAACCGGACTGGTCAGCCTACTGCCAGCAAGAAGTCTGCTGTATCAGTTACTGTGGAGGTTCATCATCAAGTTTTTCTTATGGGTTCCAGTGAGATACAGTAATCCATCCTCCTAGACTGGCCACCCAGCTTGCCTTTTACCCAGCCTTTGAGCAGTGTCAGGGACACCAGGGGCCTGAGTTTCCAAACTCATTTGCCGGTTTTCACAACTCAAGCAATGGTAAATTTATCTGTTAATCAGACCAGGGGTCACACTTCTCATAAATGGCTATTAGTGTTTTCCACAGTGAGGTTGTGTGGGTTACTGACACCCATACAGAAGCAAGTCCACCTAGGTCGCCTCCACATGAGGCTGATACAGTGGCACTTGAAGAAAAGCTGAAGGGTACCAGACTCACTAGAAAAGGTGTTCCCAGTTCACTCCACCCCATCCAAAATGGTGATTGTAGGATGACAATGTGATCAAACAAGGTTATCAAGGTCAACCATTATACCTAATTAAATATGCTCTGCAAATCCTTACAGATGCCTCAAGAAGGGCGAGTGCTCACTTACGGGAACACACTGCAAGGGGAACCTGGTCCCTTCCAAAAGCAAGTTACACATAAAGTATCTGGAACCAAGGCAGTCGTTTGGCCCTAAAGGAGTTCCAAGACCTCTGCTTGAACCTTATTGCTACTAGGGATGAGACGGTAGTACCGGTAGTGTTGTTACGGTAGCATTTCCTTTGCCGATCGGTAGTACATTTTCCTGACGGTATTTCGAAATATTTCATCTATTATACCCTAAACATACACAAATGGTACAGATTGCTAATAAATAAACTGTTGAAATATCAAAATCCACTGTTTTTCTTGCGTTTTTAACTTGTAAAAAGGGCTAAGATATTAAATTTTTCCATAGCACCTGCACTCTGGTTTCCTTGGTTACTGATGAATCATTTCCTGTTATAGGTAGTACTGAATATATTTTAAGTACTCTCTTTGTTTACGTTTAATATGAATGAATAAGCATTATAATGAGTAAAAACACAAATATTTCTTAATATTCACTGAAATTTGCAATATTCTAGACCTTTTAGCAACTTTTATACATATCGGAATACCGGAAACGAAACGGAATGTATAAAACGAAGTACCGAGACCACATTTTCGCTACCGTCCCATCCCTAATTGCTACCATAGCTACAGACAACACCATGGTAGTTGCCTATTTAAGGAGAGGGTGGGGGAGTAAGTTCGGCCCTCTTTGTGCCCTACTATGGAGAATCCTGACCTAGTGCTCCAGGAAAAAGGCTCAAGCCCGACACATTCACACTTCAACCATGTCCCGTCCGGGGATACACTGCATCGAGATGCAATGTATGGTTTTCTTTTCTTCTAACTCCGACACATTTAAGATTTGAAAACAAAAATCAGTAGTTTCACACCTTTTTTTCCTGCAAGTAATGGTATATTATAAATTGTAAGTCTGGTGAATAATTTTTTTTTTCCATGTGTTAATTTCTACATTTTTATGTCAGCTGACTTGTCAGTCAGCTGACATTATGGCATCAATCTGCGGTGTCCGCGTGAACAACTTCTCCAAAACTACAAGACCTAGAGACATGCTGTTTTTTTTTTAAAAAGTTACCTTATCTATCGAGGATGAAAAAGTGTTCAAGGCATGCAAATCTGTGTGTTCGTCTGTTTGCTAGAGACATTACAAGGGAGGTACCCCCACCAAAAGTGTGAAAATTTCAACACTTTATCACAATTTTTTTCAGTGACTATTGCAGCGATTTCTCTCATTTCTTGCATATATGTACTAGACAACTAGTAGATTCCCTTATGGGAGTATTAGACCTGGATCTGTTTTAATTTTTTTTTATTAATTTTTTAAATAATTTTTAATGCATTAAAATTCATGAAATAATGTACTAAATCACTTATTTTCTCATTGACTATTGCTGGGATTTCTCTCTTATCGTGCTTATATGTACTAGGCTACCAGTAGATTCCCTTGTGTGAGTATCAGACCTGGATCTTTTTGTAATTATTTTTTTATGAATTTTTAAAATAATTTTTGATGCATTAAAATTCATGAAATCATGCACAAAATCACCTATAACATGAAAAGTATTGCATTTAGAGCATTTTGTTAAAATATGTTATTCAGCTACTTTTTCCATAACTGCAACATGGTGAGTAACTTGGGTGTCTATTCCAATAGCTAAGTGAGTAATAGCTACTTTCTAATTTTTCAGTACTTTTCATAGTGAGTAAAATCACATGTAATTCAAAAACTATTGCATTTAGAGAATTTCGTATAAATATGTTATTCAGCTACTTTTGGGTCAGCTATAACATAGTAAAATTGCAGACCCGTAACTCATTGCATAGCTGAGTAATAGCTACTTAGAGGTTATCACTGTTGAGTAAATTGCTTGTATCTTCAAAACTGTTGCATTTAGAGTATTTTGTTTTATATGTTTTTATGTACTTTGAGTCAGCTATAGCATTGTAAAATTGCAGACCTGTAGCTCATGGCATAGCTGGACAATAGTTATTTTCAGGTTCTCACTGTTGAGTAAATCAGTTGTAACTTGAAAACTTTTGCATTTAGAGTATTTTGTTTAAATATGTTGTTCAACTACTTTTGGGTCAGTTATAACATAGTGAAATTGCAGACCTGTATGTCATGGCATAGCTGAGCAATAGCTACTTTCATGTTCTCACTATTGAGTAAATCAGTTGTAACTTGAAAACTATTGCATTTAGAATATTTGTTTAAATATGTTATTAATCTACTTTTGAAATAGTTATAACATTGTAAAATTGGAGATGTGTAGCTCATGGCATAGCTGTGTAATAGCTATTATCAGGTTCTCACATTTGAGTAAATCAGTTGTAACTTGAAAACTATTGCATTTAGAGGATTTTGTTTAATTATGTTGTTAACCTACTTTTGGGTCAGTTATAACATAGTGAAATTGCAGACCTGTATGTCATGGCATAGCTGAGTTGTAGCTATTTTCAGGTTCTCACTGTTGAGTAAATCAGTTGTAACTTGAAAACTATTGCATTTAGAATATTTGTTTAAATATGTTATTAATCTACTTTTGAAATAGTTATAACATTGTAAAATTGGAGATGTGTAGCTCATGGCATAGCTGTGTAATAGCTATTATCAGGTTCTCACTGTTGAGTAAATCAGTTGTATTTTGTTTAAATACGTTGTCCACCTACTGAGCTATAGCTACTTTGAGGTTTTCTCTGTTGAGTTAATCAGTTGTAACTCAAAAACTATTGCATTTGCAGTATTTTCTTTAAATACACTTTAACCTACTTTTTACACCTAAACAGTACTGTGTTACTTTCCTTCTGAATACCATGTGCAGGGCACAACTTTTGTTTCCTTTTCTTCTGTCACTTCTACTCTGAAACTCAAAACACACAGCTGACACAGAGCCCGTTCATGAGCACTGATTGCTTGTTAAATTTTAAAATTTGGCCAGCAACTTTTCAATTTGGCCATTAATTTTTTAAAGTTTCTGGCCCTGTTGGCCAGCAACAATTTTTTTTGAGTCGTTAACACAGGCACCAGGTCAGATCCATATGTCCTAGGTCAGGATGACTAGTGTCCTATTGACACTAACAACTATGATACTGTAGGTGTTTCTCTTGTCAAGATTGTTTGCACACCCCAAGATCAATCCACAGGCAGTGAGTTTGCAGAGTTCAGGGACTATTTGTCTTCCCACTTCAACATGCTTAAAGCTGTTTTAGCTGCTGTCAGTACTCCCCTCCCTTCTTGACACAGCCTCCTTTCTCGTCGATCAAAGTTGGAGTTTCTAACCAGCTGCTGGCTCAGTCTCTTCTGCTTCTTTCATTCTGAAGCCTACATGTCTCATTAATGTAACCGTGTTGGCTACCCAAGGAGTTCCTGTGCTCCAGTGGGCACAAGGCAGACCTCTTCTCTTGCATTTCTGGTAAGTTCAACTGGTCTGGCTAACTCTGCAACATTCATTGCCTTAAACCCAGAGAAGTTTAGTAAGCCATCAGCAGCCACCTCATCTGGCCTTCCACACAGGTCCAATCTTCACTCAGGCCTCAGTTGCCAGTACTGCTGGTTCACCCGACCAGTAACAATAACCCTCTCAGGCCTTCAGTACCAGTCCAGTCTGACCGGTCACTGGTACAAGCTTTTTGGATGTTAATCCTCAGACCACAAGCGACCAAGGATATAAGTCTCCCCTGATCAGTGTCAACCTGGATTGGGGCTCAAAATTGGAAGTCTTATCAGATTCTCAATCCAAGCAGGTCCCAGTGTCTTTATGAGAAGAAGCACCTCTGGTTCAGAGGCTCACCTTGGTGACACTGAAGCCTTACATTCTGAAGATCAGAGTTATAGAGAGACTGTACATGGCATCAGATCCTACATGAAGTGGTCCTTCATCCTAGACCATGAGTACGTGTGCCCCTCACGTCAAGACAATCCTTGGATGGGTAAGCGGTCTCAACCTTCCGGTAAGGTTTCTGTTGCTATGCCAGCGGCTGACTGGTTCTCCTTCAATATAGAACAGATGAACCTACACATGATTCAAGACCACATGCCTAGGGCTCAGTCTAATGAGAATCTGGATGGCTATGCCTTTCCACCATGCCAATCTCCTTGCTTGGCTCCTTGTGCCTCAGCCATCAAAGTCCAAGGCATCTCTGATCAGATGGCACAACGAATTGAGGCTCCTCAAAGAAACTCAACCAGAACAGTTTGTGAAGCCATTGGGGCATTTTTAGGCGGGTTGCGTGTAACCAACCGGCCTATTAGATTGATGTGTCCAACGTCCATCTGTCTGTCCGTCCACATTTTCGTTTCCGGACTCTAACTCAAAAACGGTTTGTCCAATCGAATTCAAACTTGACATGGACATAGATCACCATCACAGCTAGTTTACTTTCGAAATTGGTGTAATTCCGTATGTTTGTCCGTTTTTAGACGGGTTGCATGTAACCAACCCGCCTATTAGATTGATGTGTCTAACGTCCATCTGTCCGTCCACATTTTTCGTTTCCGGACTCTAACTCGAAAACGGTTTGTCCAATCAAATTCAAACTTGACAAGGAGATAGATCACCATCATAGCTAGGTTCCTTTCAAAATTGGTGAAATTCTGTCTGTTCGTTTGTCCGTTTTTTGTCTGTTTGTCTTTCCATCCATCTGTCTGTCCACATTTTCGTTTCTGGACTCTTACTTGAAAATGCTCTGTCCAATCGAATTCAAACTTGACAAGGAGATAGATCACCATCATAGCTAAGTTGCTTTTGAAATTTGTGTAATTCCATCCTTTCGTTTGTCCGTTTATCGTATAGGTACAATTATGTAACCTAGATTACAAGTTTTACATTTCTTAGCCTGTCTAACACATTCACCTTAACTGGGTGACCTAACATTTCTTTCCTTGTTTCTAAATGTAATTACAGCAGTCACCACCTTTGCTGCCTGCGCAAACCACCTTTTGGGTCATCTTTGACCCTCTTGTTCCTTTCCGTTTAAATTTACTGGTGAACTATAGACAAAATGTGTTGAATATTACATCAATGTGGATGGTTGTTTGAATGATTGTAAGTTGTGCAGGGATCGAAGTGCGATTTTTAATATCGTTATCAAACTCCAGTTTGGCCAGCCGCCATAGTATATTTTGCTCAGCCATGAACTATTCTTTCAAGTAATTATAAACCATACACTACAAAGTTGGGTAAATTCATTATTTTGCACCAACTTTGACTTCTTACAATGCAGTAGTGTTGTGGTTGAATGTGAATTTTAGAACCGGCTTCTGAAAGAGGAAATTCAGCAAAAAACCATGTGTGTTTGATTTATTAAATGAAAAGACAAAAGTTTTCAAATGCATACATGGGCTTTTTGAAGACTTTCGAGGACAAAATCTGTGATATATTGATAGAATGTCATAAAATACTGTGAAATATTTCTTGTAGTTTAATATTTTGGTAAACTTAAGTTAAAATAATGACAGTGACGAAACTGGTTTTGGTTAAAAGAAAAAGAAACATAATCAGATCAGAGGCTTTCATTCGGCAAATAGGTTTCTGGTTTACCATCTTCAACACTACAATACAGTCAAAAAAGAAGTTGAGATTTACTGATAATCTGATTATGGGGCCATACTAACAAAGCCAGATTTCTTTTGTCAAATTTCATGTGTCATTTTTATTAGGCGGTTTCCGTGTAACCAACCCGCCTATTGATTGATATGTCCGACGTCCGTCTGTCTGTCCACATTTTCGTTTCCGGACTCTAACTCAAAAATGCTTTGTCCAATTGAATTCAAACTTGACAGGGACATAGATCACCATCACAGCTAGGTTCCTTTCGAAATTTGTGTAATTCCGTTCGTTCGTTTTTTGTCCATTTGTCAGTCCGTCAAAATTTCTGTTTCCAGATTCTAACTCGAAAATGGTTTGTCCAATCGAATTCAAACATGACAGGGAGATAGATCACCATCACAGCTAGGTTCCTTTCAAAATTGGTGTAATTCCGTCCGTTTGTTTGTCTGGTTTTTTTGTCCGTTTGTCCGTCAAAATTTCCGTTTCCGGACTCTAACACGAAAACGGTTGGTCCAATCAAATTCAAACTTGACCGGGAGATAGATCACCATCATAGCTAGGTTCCTTTTGAAATTGGTGTAATTCTGTCCGTTCGTTTGTCCGTCAACATTTCCGTTTCCGGACTCTAACTCGAAAATGCTTTGTAGAATCAAATTCAAACTTGACAGGGAGATACATCACCATCATAGCTAAGTTGCTTTCGAAATTGGTGTAATTCCGTCCTTTCGTTTGTCCATTTATAGCATAGATACAATTATGTAACCTAGATTACAAGTTTAACATTTCTTGTTTCTAAATGTAATTACAGCAGTCGCTAACCTTATTGCTGCCTGCGCAACCCGCCTTTTGGAGCATCTTTGACCCTCTTGTTTGATGGTGCCACTCGCATTCATTGGACTTGAAGGCACCATCTATAAACCACATAGGTGACTTCCTCCTGTACCTCTTTCAGAAGAAGCCCTAGCTATCCGCCATAGATAGTTACTGTACTGCTATAGCAGATAAGGTTGGCAATTCCTCTATTGAGATAAGCAAGGATGAGAACCTTACTCGGCTACTGGATAGACCCAAAGGTCATATGGGCACTCCTTGCTGGAACTTGTCTTTCGTCCCTCACCAGTTAACCAAGCCCCATTTTGAACCTCTCAGAAAAGCTTCCTTGAAACACCTAACCTTCAAAACCTTGTTCCTGTTAGCTCTGCCATCAGGAAAGCATAGAAGTGAAATACTTGCCTGGATGAAAAGGAACATTGCCCATAGAGAAGATTGGTTGAAAGTTTCTCTCTATCCTCCACCCTGTTTTCTCTCTAAGAGCCAACTGGTTCATGAGCCCCTATGGTCATCCCAGTGCTGGCCCCCACTCTTTATAAGTCCCTCAAGAAGGATAAGTCCCTTTGTCCAGTTAGAGCACTTTGCAACAACGTAGACAAAACAATGGACCTCAATGACAATAAACAATAAGTTTTTGTCTCCTTCAGGAAGAATTTTAACAGGGATATCTCACCCTCTAAAATTTCTTCTTATATCAGCAGACAGTGCTCCTGTGCTCAAAAGTTTCAGACCAGGAAGCACTTAAAGTTCACTAAGTTAAAGCCCATGATGTTAGGGCTTTTGCTGCTCATAAAAGCCTCCTTCAAGGAGGAATCTCTTCAGACCGGATCCTCTCGGCTTGTCATTGGAAGCCCACACAACACATGCACCAAGTTCTACTTGAAGGATGTTGCCTGGGCTGATCCTGAACTGTATCACTTAAGTCCTATATTGGCAGCACAGCAAATTCATCATTGACTGCTGACCACCCGGACTTTGCTACCTCCCATTACATTTGACTCAAATGTTTGAGGAGGTGTTTCCCCCAGGCTACAGTAGAAAGGCTTCCCTTCTCCAGACCTCAGATAATGCAACAAAACCTCTCCAACTTGCTGGTCTAAGAGTTAGAAGCTAGAAGTTCTGTTTTTGCTTCCCTGATCTTCCTCTGGGAATCCCTAGGGACTAAACTCTTTATCCCCTCTCTCCTCATTAATTCCTTTTTTGGTCTAAATCTACCCGCCATATCCCATAAGGTTTGATTTCCTGTTTTGTCGGTAGGCAGGTTTTGGTTGTACATGCTCATATACTTGTGTCAGGCAGTAGGCATGTACCTGACTGTTGTTCATGAATAATTCTGTGCTGTGTAACAAGTATGTTTAAAACAACACTTTATATGTGTAATAGTAATAAAAATAAATAATTTAAAAACCCAAAATTTGTTTTTTCTTTGCATGTCTGACCTTTAGGGAATGTCATTGATTACACATTCAGTGAAATATTACATGTGACTCATTATGTATCATTTCATTGTACATCCGTGTACTATAGTCTGTGTGATATCCATCCAGAAGTTTACAGTGGCAGACATTAACAACAACTTTGTTCTATTCCAGCTGCAAAGTAGACAGAATGAGTGATATTGTCACAGGTAACCCAATGGTGGTGAAAATGATAGTCAGTTTTAATAGGTAAGTAAAGGCTCGGGTATTTTTATTTCTTTTCAGTATCTTTCTGTTCTTTTCTTAAAAAGAGAGTGAAATTTTAATCAGCTTGTTTGCGATGGAGTTGTAATTTTGTTCAAGATGGACTTACATTAACTTATTCTTTATAGTATCAAAGGTGATCACTATATTTTTCTTATATCACTTACATATTTTAGGTGTAAACAGTCCTTGCACAGTTACCTTCATTCAAGTGTGTGATATTTACAGAATAAGACACTTTTTCTGGGCAATTTTGTGATTTATGAAGCCCGAGGGTAACCTTGACCTTTAAAATCTTGTCCGGGCTATATCCCAGAAACTGTAAGCTGTAGGAAGTTGATACTTGATAGGGACATTAATTAGAGGTGTAGGTATGCAGTGTGATGATGTGGCCTTGCTGTGACATTTGACCTTGTCTTCGTGTTCTTGATCTTTAAAAATCTTGTCTGGGCCTATGTCAGAAACCGTAAGGTGTAGGAAGTTGATATTTGGGACAGTAGTTAAGTGGTGTAGATGTGTATCATGGTGTGACATTTAACCTTGGTTCTTAATATCTATTTTCCCATCTGTTCACAGAGCCATTACAAGTGAGGTACCCCCACCCAAAGTATGAAAATTTCAACATTTTATCACAGTTTTGTCATTGACTATTGAAAGGATTTTTATCTCCCGCCCGGCTCGCCGGCGGGAGATTATAATTTGCACCATGTCTGTGCGTGCGTGGGTCACGCAGTTTTCTCTGAAACTACTACAGTTACACTTTTTTTGGTAAATTACTTGTCCTAATGAATTTTTACGCTCTTCAAAATTTTTTTGGTTTGGTGAACTTTGGCCTACTTTTGAGTGAGTAATAGCACTTTTACCTAATATAATTATATGGCCTATAACTGTCAAACTATTGCATTTAGAGTATTTTGTTGCAATATGTTGTTCAGCTACTTTCTCCCCAGCTACAACATGGTCAGTAGTTTGAAAGTGTATCTCCATAGCTAAGTGAGTAATATAACTTTTACCTAATATAATTATATGGCTTATAACTCTTAAACTATTGCATTTAGAGTATTTTGTTCCAATATGTTGTCCAACTACTTTCTCCACAGCTACAATAGAGTATTTTGTTCCAACGTGTTGTTCAACAACTTTCTCCACAGCTACAACATGGTCAGTAGTTTGGAAGTGTATCTCCATAGCTAAGTGAGTAATAGATCTTGTCCAAGCTATATCTCGGAAACCGTAAGGTGTAGGAAGTTGATACTTGGTAGGAACATTGGTTAGGGGATGTAGGTGTGCAACGTCATGTTGTGACCTTGATTTGACTCTTGACCTGGCCGTAGTGACCTTGACCTATATCTTGTCTGGGCTATTTAATGCTCGGCGGGAGATACACACCGCGGCAGTGGTCTTGTTCTCTTTATCTTGCACATATGTACTAGGCCACAAGAAGATCCCCTTGTGTGAGTATATCGGGCCTGGATCATTCTAAAAAATTTTTTGTGTGTATTTTTAAAATAATTTTTAATGCATTAAAATTCATGAAATCATGCAGTAAATCACTTAAAACTACTCACTTGAGGCATAATAAATGGATATATCTACCTATTTAATGCATCATATGCTCCTGGTATAGTTTACATCAATGTACTCTAGAACAATCAGGGTCTTTACCCAGTACACAAATAAAATGATGATACCATTTGTAATGACTGGAACTTCTGAATAAATAAAAAATCCTTTCACATTGGTAACAAAAACATGACATGTTAGTTCATGTATACGTTGGTGGTGTTGAGCTAATTTTCGATACATGTGTTCTGTGTAGAAACGCCCGTGGCCAAGGTTCACTAAGAGAGTTACTGAATCCACTTGTGAAAAAGGTGATTGATGATAAGTCCATGGTAATCAACACTAACCCTGTTGAGGTGTACAAAGCTTGGGTGAATCAAATGGAGTCACAATCAGGGAAGACAAGGTAAAATCTCTTATTAATGAGCTGTGAAACCAAATACATTTCTTATACAGTAGAACCTCGATTATCTGGCCTTCTATTATCCGAATCTCCGGATTAACCAAACCAAAATCGGGTCTCCCTACATATATTAATGCACCGTCTAGCATGAGCGATAACACAGGATTTTACACAGTCTCGGAAACTATTAATTCTAGTGCTTTATAAAATGTACCATTCTCAGAAACTCCTAACTTCTTTGATCTTTATCACCATTGTTGCAATAGGGGAGGGACTGATTCAGTTACACGACCCCGCTACACAACTTCTTTCATAATGCGCCAATCAATGAAAGTGTGTTCGATTGGCTTTCACAATTTATAATCTCCCAGAGTAGGTTCACAGACTGACAACGTGTATAAAAGAAAAGACGACAACAAATGCATTACCAACCAAACACGCCTATCACTGAAGCGTGTTCGCTTTGGGTTTTACAATAAATAATTTCCCGGAGTTTCTAAATTGAAAAAATGTGTGACAATATTTATCTAAAATTAAAACGTCAGCAATGCATGTACCAACCAAACTCACCCAGTTAAAATCTGCATAATATTTTAAATAAAAATGATAATATTTATAGATATTGAGCAAATAAGCAACAATTAGAGGGTCAGTTACAATATATTACACAAATATATTAAATATATCATCAATGAATACCGACGTCTATCTTAAGTGCATAAAAGCGAATTTCTTCTATTATCGCCCACTCGATAACCCATAGACGGTGAAATTCGGTTTCCTTCATCTATCCGAACCCCTTGATTATCCGACCGGATTGTATGTCTCCCAATGGGTTCAGATAATTGAGGTTCTACTGTACTTGGTTTTAATTCAGGCACTGTAATCGACTATTTAGTTATTTTCATTTTAAGCAATGTCTTCTTGTCCTGGTAGGTGGGGTGTATTTCTTGCAGAGCTCTGTCTGACATGCGTTTATATTTAACCAACATAAGAGAAAGGGATTTAACATCTGCTGATCACATGCTTTGCATAATTGTTTGGACAACTTGAGTAAATAGTTGTTCGGCTTTCAGATGTTTATTGGGAATGACATCTGTTTGGTTGTATGATTCACAATGTATGTCATGTGTTTGGGTTTTATTTCAGTGGGATGGAATATGAAGTGACGCCTGAGAAAGCCCTGGAGCACCAGGAAGTCCAGGAGAGAATCAGTCGTTCTGTAGAGACTTTAAAGCAGGCCACAGAGGCATTTTTGGCAGCCATTCTGCAGAATATCCAGATGATCCCGTATGTATATGTCACCTGTCTTTGACCAACCTTTCCAGCGTTTATATGTCAAGACATTTGCTGTAAGGGATGAAATATATAAAATGATTAGCTCTATCCAGATCAAAAATAAGGGTTGCTTATTTATCTAAATTAATTGATTTGATTGCCTTGTATTTTTGTGACTAAAAAGTCCATTTCCTGTTTACTTGCGAAGTTTTTCAAAATTGTAAAAATTATTTGTATAAATGGATACATAGGGATCGCAAAATACAGGTCGTGTAATTTCATGAATATGAAAATGGATTGGTAAATATTAGAGTGTTGTACTATACCCCAAGCATACTGGTAACAGAATCGGGAAAACCCTGGAAAAAATGAGTGGAGTGAATGTGAATTTTCCTGCATTTTATCTACATAAAAGTTTTTGAAACTGGAAAGCATAATTTTATATGGATGAACTTTAACCATTTCAAGACCTTCTGACCCCTAAAGGAATATCAAATTTTTTTTTGTTAAAAGTATTAGAATTGATAAGAAAACTGTTGTTGTAATATGATTTTTAATTTTGAAATATTCCACGTAATATTATATATGGTTTAATTTCAAGAATTTTATTGATATTCTTCTATGTTCTCATTTGTATTTCATAGTCTATTATGTACAACTATGTTATGCGACTTGATTGAGGAAAAAAATATTGAAAGTGGTCTTAATGTCTATTGGATTAATAAAAATGTTTTTTTTTTTAACATGTATATCTATTTAGTATGAGTATCTTAAATAAATCTGTGTTGATACACACTTTGTGAAGTATAAAAAAAGTGTATAAGTAATGTGAGGATTGAAGGATATTCAGGTTGCCACATGTTATTCTCACATCGCGATGACTTTTGATGTGTAGAACCAACTTAAACACATGGTTAGTGTGCCAGAAATGAGTCAAATGTGACTCAGTATGAGATACCGAGTGAGAAAGTTTTTGAACATCATTTGGTATTCATAACTATTACACTGGCATTCCCCACAGACTGACATGGTCCACTTTCAAGGTAGGCAATTTTTATGTGTGTGCTTTTCCATGTTAAGGTATGGAATGCGGTACATGGCTAAAGTCATGAGAGATGCTTTAAAAGGAAAGTTTCCACAGGCAGCAGAAAAGGATATCTTGAAGGTAGGTACTTTGAGACTGAACTCAGGGTTCCAAGCCGTTGGGAAAAAGTTGGGGAAAATGCTTTACTGAAAAATGACTCATGTTTTTACATACCAGACTAAGTATGCTTTAAGTACAGTTTAATTAAGCGTCCCGCAAGGGACGCTTGTTTGCGTATGGGAGAGCTTCCGGCTCCGCATTTTGTTTTCCTTATAACTCTGTAACCGTTAGGCGGATTCTTTTCAAATTTGGCAGGTTTAGGCAGTAGCCTTGGGGAATTTTTATGTCAGCTGACTTGTCAGTCAGCTGACATTATGTCATCACTCTGCGGCGTGGGCGTACGCGTACGCGTCCGCGTACGCGTCCGCGTACGCGTCCGCGTGAACAACTTCTTCTCCAAAACTACAAGGCCTAGAGACATGCTGTTTTTTTTAAAAGATACCTTATCTATCGAGGATGAAAAATTGTTCAAGGCATGCAAATCTGTCTGTTCGTCTGTTTGCTAGAGACATTACAAGGGGGGTACCCCCACCAAAAGTGTGAAAATTTCAAATTTTTATCACAATTTTCTCAGTGACTATTGCAGGGATTTCTCTCATATCTTGCATATATGTACTAGGCCAGAGATACATTCTCTTGTGTGAGTATGAGACCTGGATCTGTCTTACTTTTTTTTAAATAAATTTTTTTAATAATTTTTAATGCATTAAAATTCATGAAATCATGCACTAAATCACTTATAACTTCAAAAGTGTTGCATTTACAGCATTTTGTGAAAATATGTTGTTCAGCTACTTTTTTCATAGCTACAATATGGTGAGTAAGTTGGGTGTCTGTCTCAATAGCTAAGTGAGTAATAGCTACTTTTGGGCTTTTCAGTAACTTCCATTATGAGTAAAATCACTTGTAACTTAAAAACTATTGCATTTAGAGAATTTGGTATAAATATGTTATTCAGCTACTTTTGGGCCAGCTATAACATAGTGAAATTTCAGACCTGTAGCTCATGGCATAGCTGAGTAATAGCTACTTTTAGGTTATCACTGTTGAGTAAATCGCTTATAACTTGAAAACTATTGCATTTAGAGAATTTCGTATAAATATGTTATTCAGCTACTTTTGGGTCAGCTATAACATAGTAAAATTTCAGACCTGTAGCTCATGGCATAGCTGAGTAATAGCTACTTTTAGGTTATCACTGTTGAGTAAATCACTTATAACTTGAAAAGTGTTGCATTTAGAGCATTTTGTTAAAATATGTTATTCAGCTACTTTTTTCATAGCTACAATATGGTGAGTAAGTTGGGTGTCTGTCTCAATAGCTAAGTGAGTAATAGCTACTTTTGGGCTTTTCAGTAACTTCCATCATGAGTAAAATCACTTGTAACTTAAAAACTATTGCATTTAGACAATTTCGTATAAATATGTTATTCAGCTACTTTTGGGCCAGCTATAACATAGTAAAATTTCAGACCTGTAGCTCATGGCATAGCTGAGTAATAGCTACTTTTAGGTTATCACTGTTGAGTAAATCACTTATAACTTGAAAACTATTGCATTTAGAGTATTTTGTTTCAATATGTTATTCACCTATTTTGGGGTCAGCTATAACATAGTGAAGTTTCAGACCTGTGGCTCATTTCATAGCTGAGTAATAGCTACTTTGAAGTTCTCACTGTTGAGTAAATCAGTTATAATTGGAAAACTATTGCATTTACAGAAATTTGTGCAAATATGTTATTCAGCTACTTTTGGGCCAGCTATAACATAGTAAAATTTCAGACCTGTAGCTCATGGCATAGCTGAGTAATAGCTACTTTTAGGTTATCACTGTTGAGTAAATCGCTTATAACTTGAAAACTATTGCATTTAGAGAATTTCGTATAAATATCTTATTCAGCTACTTTTGGGTCAGCTATAACATAGTAAAATTTCAGACCTGTAGCTCATGGCATAGCTGAGTAATAGCTACTTTTAGGTTATCACTGTTGAGTAAATCACTTATAACTTGAAAAGTGTTGCATTTAGAGCATTTTGTTAAAATATGTTATTCAGCTACTTTTTTCATAGCTACAATATGGTGAGTAAGTTGGGTGTCTGTCTCAATAGCTAAGTGAGTAATAGCTACTTTTGGGCTTTTCAGTAACTTCCATCATGAGTAAAATCACTTGTAACTTAAAAACTATTGCATTTAGAGAATTTCGTATAAATATGTTATTCAGCTACTTTTGGGCCAGCTATAACATAGTAAAATTTCAGACCTGTAGCTCATGGCATAGCTGAGTAATAGCTACTTTTAGGTTATCACTGTTGAGTAAATCACTTATAACTTGAAAACTATTGCATTTAGAGTATTTTGTTTCATATGTTATTCACCTATTTTGGGGTCAGCTATAACATAGTGAAGTTTCAGACCTGTGGCTCATTTCATAGCTGAGTAATAGCTACTTTGAAGTTCTCACTGTTGAGTAAATCAGTTATAATTGGAAAACTATTGCATTTACAGAAATTTGTGCAAATATGTTATTCAGCTACTTTTGGGCCAGCTATAACATAGTGAAATTTCAGACCTGTAGCTCATGGCATAGCTGAGTAATAGCTACTTTTAGGTTATCACTGTTGAGTAAATCGCTTATAACTTGAAAACTATTGCATTTAGAGAATTTCGTATAAATATGTTATTCAGCTACTTTTGGGTCAGCTATAACATAGTAAAATTTCAGACCTGTAGCTCATGGCATAGCTGAGTAATAGCTACTTTTAGGTTATCTCTGTTGAGTAAATCACTTATAACTTGAAAAGTGTTGCATTTAGAGCATTTTGTTAAAATATGTTATTCAGCTACTTTTGGGCCAGCTATAACATAGTAAAATTTCAGACCTGTAGCTCATGGCATAGCTGAGTAATAGCTACTTTTAGGTTATCACTGTTGAGTAAATCACTTATAACTTGAAAACTATTGCATTTAGAGTATTTTGTTTCAATATGTTATTCACCTATTTTGGGGTCAGCTATAACATAGTGAAGTTTCAGACCTGTGGCTCATTTCATAGCTGAGTAATAGCTACTTTGAAGTTCTCACTGTTGAGTAAATCAGTTATAATTGGAAAACTATTGCATTTACAGAAATTTGTGCAAATATGTTATTCAGCTACTTTTGGGCCAGCTATAACATAGTGAAATTTCAGACCTGTAGCTCATGGCATAGCTGAGTAATAGCTACTTTTAGGTTATCACTGTTGAGTAAATCGCTTATAACTTGAAAACTATTGCATTTAGAGAATTTCGTATAAATATGTTATTCAGCTACCTTTGGGTTAGCTATAACATAGTAAAATTTCAGACCTGTAGCTCATGGCATAGCTGAGTAATAGCTACTTTTAGGTTATCACTGTTGAGTAAATCACTTATAACTTGAAAAGTGTTGCATTTAGAGCATTTTGTTAAAATATGTTATTCAGCTACTTTTTTCATAGCTACAATATGGTGAGTAAGTTGGGTGTCTGTCTCAATAGCTAAGTGAGTAATAGCTACTTTTGGGCTTTTCAGTAACTTCCATTATGAGTAAAATCACTTGTAACTTAAAAACTATTGCATTTACAGAAATTTGTGCAAATATGTTATTCAGCTACTTTTGGGCCAGCTATAACATAGTGAAATTTCAGACCTGTAGCTCATGGCATAGCTGAGTAATAGCTACTTTTAGGTTATCACTGTTGAGTAAATCGCTTATAACTTGAAAACTATTGCATTTAGAGAATTTCGTATAAATATGTTATTCAGCTACTTTTGGGTTAGCTATAACATAGTAAAATTTCAGACCTGTAGCTCATGGCATAGCTGAGTAATAGCTACTTTTAGGTTATCACTGTTGAGTAAATCACTTATAACTTGAAAAGTGTTGAATTTAGAGCATTTTGTTAAAATATGTTATTCAGCTACTTTTTTCATAGCTACAATATGGTGAGTAAGTTGGGTGTCTGTCTCAATAGCTAAGTGAGTAATAGCTACTTTTGGGCTTTTCAGTAACTTCCATCATGAGTAAAATCACTTGTAACTTAAAAACTATTGCATTTAGAGAATTTCGTATAAATATGTTATTCAGCTACTTTTGGGCCAGCTATAACATAGTAAAATTTCAGACCTGTAGCTCATGGCATAGCTGAGTAATAGCTACTTTTAGGTTATCACTGTTGAGTAAATCACTTATAACTTGAAAACTATTGCATTTAGAGTATTTTGTTTCAATATGTTATTCACCTATTTTGGGGTCAGCTATAACATAGTGAAGTTTCAGACCTGTGGCTCATTTCATAGCTGAGTAATAGCTACTTTGAAGTTCTCACTGTTGAGTAAATCAGTTATAATTGGAAAACTATTGCATTTACAGAAATTTGTGCAAATATGTTATTCAGCTACTTTTGGGCCAGCTATAACATAGTGAAATTTCAGACCTGTAGCTCATGGCATAGCTGAGTAATAGCTACTTTTAGGTTATCACTGTTGAGTAAATCGCTTATAACTTGAAAACTATTGCATTTAGAGAATTTCGTATAAATATGTTATTCAGCTACTTTTGGGTCAGCTATAACATAGTAAAATTTCAGACCTGTAGCTCATGGCATAGCTGAGTAATAGCTACTTTTAGGTTATCACTGTTGAGTAAATCACTTATAACTTGAAAAGTGTTGCATTTAGAGCATTTTGTTAAAATATGTTATTCAGCTACTTTTTTCATAGCTACAATATGGTGAGTAAGTTGGGTGTCTGTCTCAATAGCTAAGTGAGTAATAGCTACTTTTGGGCTTTTCAGTAACTTCCGTCATGAGTAAAATCACTTGTAACTTAAAAACTATTGCATTTAGACAATTTCGTATAAATATGTTATTCAGCTACTTTTGGGCCAGCTATAACATAGTAAAATTTCAGACCTGTAGCTCATGGCATAGCTGAGTAATAGCTACTTTTAGGTTATCACTGTTGAGTAAATCACTTATAACTTGAAAACTATTGCATTTAGAGTATTTTGTTTCAATATGTTATTCACCTATTTTGGGGTCAGCTATAACATAGTGAAGTTTCAGACCTGTGGCTCATTTCATAGCTGAGTAATAGCTACTTTGAAGTTCTCACTGTTGAGTAAATCAGTTATTGGAAAACTATTGCATTTACAGAAATTTGTGCAAATATGTTATTCAGCTACTTTTGGGCCAGCTATAACATAGTGAAATTTCAGACCTGTAGCTCATGGCATAGCTGAGTAATAGCTACTTTTAGGTTATCACTGTTGAGTAAATCGCTTATAACTTGAAAACTATTGCATTTAGAGAATTTCGTATAAATATGTTATTCAGCTACTTTTGGGTCAGCTATAACATAGTAAAATTTCAGACCTGTAGCTCATGGCATAGCTGAGTAATAGCTACTTTTAGGTTATCACTGTTGAGTAAATCACTTATAACTTGAAAAGTGTTGCATTTAGAGCATTTTGTTAAAATATGTTATTCAGCTACTTTTTTCATAGCTACAATATGGTGAGTAAGTTGGGTGTCTGTCTCAATAGCTAAGTGAGAAATAGCTACTTTTGGGCTTTTCAGTAACTTCCATTATGAGTAAAATCACTTGTAACTTAAAAACTATTGCATTTAGAAAATTTGGTATAAATATGTTATTCAGCTACTTTTGGGTCAGCTATAACATAGTGAAATTATAGACCTATAGCTCATGGCACAACTGAGCAATAGCTATTCTCAGGTACTGACTGTTGAGTAAATCAGCTATAACTTGAAAAATATTGCATTTGGAGTATTTTGTTAAAATATATTGTTCACCTACTTTTGGGTCAGCTATAACATAGTGAAATTACAGACCTATAGCTCATGGCATAGCGGAGCAATAGCTATTTTCAGGTTCTCACTATTGAGTAAATCAGTTGTAGCTTGAAAACTATTGCATTTACAGTAGTTTGCTTAAATATGTTGTTCACCTACTTTTGGGTTAGCTATAACATAGTAAAATTTCAGACATGTAGCTCATTGCATAGCTGAGTAATAGTTCCTTTGAGGATCTCACTGTTGAGTAAATCAGTTGTAACTTGAAAACTATTACATTTAGAGTAATTTGTTAAATATGTTATTCACAGAATTTTTGGTCAGCTATAACATAGTGAAATTGCAGACCTCTATGTCATGGCATAGCTGAGCAATAGCTACTTTCAAGTTCTCACTGTTGAGTAAATCATTGTATCCACTGGATAGCCGCAGTGTGTAGAGAGAGATTTCACCATTACTGCTCTGATGAAAAAAAATATTATAGCTAGCTTTCTTAAGTTTGCAGTATATATTAATAACCATAAAATGTTGTCTGGGAATATTTTTGGCCTCATTTTGAGAAACAAGATGGCCGCCACAGGTGTTTTTTGTCAGTCATGAAAAGTGCTTATATCTCCCTTATTATTGATCCTAGAGGTTTGGGATGATAAACCAACCTGTAGGAAATCATGGGGTGGGAATCTTTTGGTGTGGTCAGATTTGACCTTCAATGACCCCTCCTTCAAGGTCAAACAAGGATAGCCAAACTTAAAAGTGCTTATAACTCGCTTATTATTGGTCCCAGAGGTTTGGGATGGTAAACAGACAGGAAATCATGGGCTGTGAATCTGTTGATATGGTCCGATTTGACCTTGGAACCCTCCTTCAAGGTCAAATGAGGATAGCGAAAATTGAAAGTGCCTACAACTCGCTTATTATTGGTGACAGAGATTTGGGATGGTAAACCATCCCATAGGAAATCATTGGCTCGGAATCTTTTGGTATGGTCAGATTTGACCTTTGGACCCCTCCTTCAAGGTCAAATGAGGACAGCCAAGCTTAAAAGTGCTTATAACTCATTTATAATTGGTCCTAGAGGTTTGGAATGGTAAACCATAGGAAATCATGGGCTGGGAATGTATTTGTGTGGTTAGATTTGACCTTGGACCCCTTCTTCAAGGTCGAACGAGGATATTGCATTTGTAGTATTTCTTTAAATATGTTTTAACCTATTTTTTACACTTAAACAATTACCTTGTTATTTTCCTTCATAATACCATTTACAGGGCACAACTTTTTTATCCTTTTCTTCTGTCAGCTTCGGAATTTCTTTCGAACTTGCTGTTCAGTTACCATTTACTGTATTTCTGTACAGCCCTTTTCCTGATAATTATTCTGTCCTCTAATCACCTTCACAAATCAAAAACACTCAGTCAGCTGACACAGTGCCCGTTCACGGGCACTCTCCTCTTGTTTTGAATATGCTGCAGTGACATTTCAACCAATCAGAGAGGTCACATGACCAAAAATGTCTTTTTTCGATGGGGAAGCTTGTCCGGATGATAACTTGAAAGGAATTTTATCAATTCACCTGAAACTTGGCAAATACATTCATTCTATTAAAATCTGGAAATCATTAGATTTTGGCATTGATTGGTCAAGAAATGGCCGAGTAATTAATGATTAATTAATCATTACGAATTTTCCAAATAAGGAAAACACAAAAATGCTTATATCTCGAAAACCGTGCTAGATAGAGCGATTTCGACGAAATTTTTGAGCCACAGGGCATCTCTGCGGAGTAGTTTTCCCAATTTTCAAAAAAATTTTGTCTCGCCCAAAATGGCGACCATTTTGAGTTTTCGAAATTCTCGCAAAAATTGCAAAACACAAAAATGCTTATATCTCAAAAACCGTGCTAGATAGAGCAATTTCGACAAAATTTTTGACCCACAGGATTTCTCTGCAGAGTACTTTTCCCAATATTCAAAAAATTTTTGTCTCGCCAAAAATGGCGGCCATTTTGAGTTTTCGAAATTTTCGCAAAAATTGCAAAACACAAAAATGCTTATATCTCGAAAACCGTGCTAGATAGAGCAATTTCGACAAAATTTTTGACCCACAGGATATCTCTGCAGAGTACTTTTCCCAATATTCAAAAAATTTTTGTCTCGCCAAAAATGGCGGCCATTTTGAATTTTCGAAATTTTCGCAAAAATTGCAAAACACAAAAATGCTTATATCTCGAAAACCGTGCTAGATAGAGCGATTTCGACGAAATTTTTGACCCGCAGGGTATCTCTGCAGAGTAGTTATCCCAATTTTGAAAAAAAAATTTATCTCGCCAAAAATGGCGGCCATTTTGAATTTTCGAATTTTTCGCAAAAATTGCAAAACATAAAAATGCTTATATCTCGAAAACCCTGCTAGATAGAGCGATTTCGACGAAATTTTTGACCCACAGGGTATCTCTGCAGAGTAGCCATGCCAATTTTCAAACAAAAAATTTCTCGCAAAAAATGGCGGCCATTTTGAATTTTCGAATTTTTCGCAAAATTACAAAACACAAAAATGCTTATGTGCTTATATCTCGAAAACCGTGCTAGATAGAGCGATTTCGACGAAATTTTTGACCCACTGGGTATCTCTTCAGAGTAGCCATGCCAATTTTCATAAAAATTTTATCTTGCCAGAAATGGCGGCCATTTTGAATTTTCGAATTTTTGCGCAAAAATTGCAAAACACAAAAATGCTAATATTTCGAAAACCGTGCTACATAGAGCGATTTCGACGAAATTTTTTATCTTCAGGATATCTCTGCAGAGCAGCTATCCCAAAGAGCTTTCACTTGGTGAAGTTTCAGACCCATAGCTAATTGCTCACCTACTCAAAAAGAGTAAATGCGAATTACCTCTAAAAGTATTGCAGATGGCCAATTTTTCTCAAATAACTCATTCACCTACTTTTGGAAGAGCTTTCACATGGTGAAGTTTCAGACCCATAGCCAATTACTCACCTACTCAAAATGAATAAATGCGAATTATCTCTAAAAGTATTGCAGATAGCCAATTTTTCTCAAATAACTCATTCACCTACTTTTGGGAGAGCTTTCACATGGTGAAGTTTCAGACCCATAGCTAATTATTTACCTACTCAAAATGAGTAAATGCTAATTATCTGTAAAAGTATTGCGGATACCCAATTTTTATCAAATAACTCATTCATCTACTTGTGGGAGAGCTTTCACATGGTGAAGTTTCAGACCCATAGCTAATTACTCACCTACTCAAAATGAGTAAATGCGAATTATCTCTAAAAGTATTGCAGATAGCCAATTTTTCTCAAATAACTCATTCACCTACTTTTGGGAGAGCTTTCACTTGGTGAAGTTTCAGACCCATAGCTAATTACTCACCTACTCAAAATGAGTAAATGCGAATTATCTCTAAAAGTATTGCAGATAGCCAATTTTTGTCAAATTAATCATTCACCTACTTTTGGGAGAGCTTTCACTTGGTGAAGTTTCAGACCCATAGCTAATTACTCACCTACTCAAAATGAGTAAATGCGAATTATCTCTAAAAGTATTGCAGATAGCCAATTTTTCTCAAATAACTCATTCACCTACTTTTGGGAGAGCTTTCACTCTGTGAAGTTTCAGACCCATAGCTAATTACTCACCTACTCAAAATGAGTAAATGCGAATTATCTCTAAAAGTATTGCAGATAGCCAATTTTTCTCAAATAACTCATTCACCTACTTTTGGCAGAGCTTTCACTTGGTGAAGTTTCAGACCCATAGCTAATTACTCACCTACTGAAAATGAGTAAATGTGAATTATCTCTAAAAGTATTGCAGATAGCCAATTTTTCTCAAATAACTCATTCACCTACTTTTGGGAGAGCTTTCACTTGGTGAAGTTTCAGACCCATAGCTAATTACTCACCTACTCAAAATGAGTAAATGCGAATTATCTCTAAAAGTATTGCAGATAGCCAGTTTTTCTCAAATTAATCATTCACCTACTTTTGGGAGAGCTTTCACTTGGTGAAGTTTCAGACCCATAGCTAATTACTCACCTACTCAAAATGAGTAAATGCGAATTATCTGTAAAAGTATTGCAGATAGCCAATTTTTCTCAAATAACTCATTCACCTACTTTTGGGAGAGCTTTCACTCTGTGAAGTTTCAGACCCATAGCTAATTACTCACCTACTCAAAATGAGTAAATGCGAATTATCTCTAAAAGTATTGCAGATAGCCAATTTTTCTCAAATAACTCATTCACCTACTTTTGGCAGAGCTTTCACTTGGTGAAGTTTCAGACCCATAGCTAATTACTCACTGAAAATGAGTAAATGTGAATTATCTCTAAAAGTATTGCAGATAGCCAATTTTTCTCAAATAACTCATTCACCTACTTTTGGGAGAGCTTTCACTTGGTGAAGTTTCAGACTCATAGCTAATTACTCACCTACTCAAAATGAGTAAATGCGAATTATCTCTAAAAGTATTGCAGATAGCCAATTTTTCTCAAATAACTCATTCACCTACTTTTGGGAGAGCTTTCACTTGGTGAAGTTTCAGACCCATAGCTAATTACTCACCTACTCAAAATGAGTAAATGCGAATTATCTCTAAAAGTATTGCAGATAGCCAGTTTTTCTCAAATTAATCATTCACCTACTTTTGGGAGAGCTTTCACTTGGTGAAGTTTCAGACCCATAGCTAATTACTCACCTACTCAAAATGAGTAAATGCGAATTATCTGTAAAAGTATTGCAGATAGCCAATTTTTCTCAAATAACTCATTCACCTACTTTTGGGAGAGCTTTCACTTGGTGAAGTTTCAGACCCATAGCTAATTACTCACCTACTCAAAATGAGTGAATGCGAATTATCTCTAAAAGTATTGCAGATAGCCAATTTTTCTCAAATTAATCATTCACCTACTTTTGGGAGAGCTTTCACTTGGTGAAGTTTCAGACCCATAGCTAATTACTCGTCTACTCAAAATGAGTAAATGCGAATTATCTCTAAAAGTATTGCAGATAGCCAATTTTTCTCAAATAACTCATTCACCTACTTTTGGGAGAGCTTTCACTTGGTGAAGTTTCAGACCCATAGCAAATTACTCACCTACTCAAAATGAGTAAATGCGAATTATCTCTAAAAGTATTGCAGATAGCCAATTTTTCTCAAATAACTCATTCACCTACTTTTGGCAGAGCTTTCACTTGGTGAAGTTTCAGACCCATAGCTAATTATTCACCTACTCAAAATGAGTAAATGTGAATTATCTCTAAAAGTATTGCAGATAGCCAATTTTTCTCAAATAACTCATTCACCTACTTTTGAGAGAGCTTTCACTCTGTGAAGTTTCAGACCCATAACTATTTATTCACCTACTCAAAATGAGTAAATGCTAATTATCTGTAAAAGTATTGCGGATACCCAATTTTTATCAAATAACTCATTCACCTACTTTTGGGAGAGCTTTCACTTGGTGAAGTTTCAGACCCATAGCTAATTATTCACCTACTCAAAATGAGTAAATGTGAATTATCTCTTAATAGTATTGCAGATAGCCAATTTTTCTCAAATAACTCATTCACCTACTTTTGGAAGAGCTTTCACACACGAAAATGAAAAATTGTGAATATCTCGGAAAAGCTATTTCTTCTGCTTTAATGCTCAGAGGGAGATACACACCACGGCAGTGGTCTTGACAAAAATTTTTGTCTCCCCAAAAATGGTGGCCATTTTGAATTTTCAAAGTTTTTGCAAAACACAAAAATGCTTATATCTCAAAAACCGTGCTATATGGAGCGAACTCAACAAAATTTTGGACCTGCTGGGTATCTCTGCAGAGTAGCCATGCCAATTTTCAAAATATTTTTGTCTCGCCAAATATAGCGGACATTTTTAATTTTTTTATTTTTTGCAAAACACAAAAATGCTTATATCTTGAAAACCGTGCTAGATAGAGCAGACTGCGCTGACTTTGGTTGCCACAACAGTATAAGGCTAGAAACGAAGCATTTTCTTAATACTTTAGCACTCACCTTTATATCCTTTTCGGGACGCTTTGTTTTTGCATAGCAAAAACATTATCTTTTTTTTTTTTGCGAGCGATCCTCTAGTTTAAATTTGAAAAGATTCAGACTTATTTTGGCAATGATATACTTATATCATATACTTATACGACAACATCTAAAAAGCATAATTTTATTGCGTTAATATATCTTACCTAGTGGACCAGTGCATTTGTCCGGCGCGCAGCCGGTCCCGCCAAACGTAAGACAAAAACGTCCTGAGCTGGGCTCTGACCGGGACCGGTAGTGTACTCCTCATTCGCCAGGTGTCGTGACTGCACCCAGCTCCCCTACTGCGCGTGCACGCGCATGCGTACTTCCTCTTTTTGTTTGGCGCCATAGTGTGTTAACGGATAAATTTCAGTAGAATAAACTTTGAATTATATTATTTCTTTGCAAACGTGTTAGAAGGAAAGTTTTGGATATTTGCAAAATATATTTGTCATGGCATCACCAGGACAGAGGCGTGGTAGTTGTGGCCATGTTATGGCGGGGTTTGACCTTCATAAAAAGTGTGCCCGCTGCAGGGACAAAAAGGTGGGAGATGACCCTTATGTCAAAGGTCAGGACTGTGATTTGTGTGATAAATTGTCTGACTCTCAGAAAGGTATGCTAGCAACTCCACAATATCAAATCCGAAAGGACAAAAAAGCAGGGATCTTAATCTCTCCTAGTAAAGTTACTGTTGTGGGTCCGGTGGAGGAACAAGATGAAATTGAGATGTCCCCGGACGCTGCGCATGCGCAGGGATGGGTTGTTACCGGTGCTTTCCCGGTTTCTGATCAGACAAGTACTGGAGACTTTGTCTCCCGTCAGGACTTTGAACTCTTAAACAATCAGTTGGAGGAAAAATTTGCCCGTTTTGAGGCTCTCCTTACTAGAACCAACATATTTTCAACTCCCAAGATGCCTGTTTCAACGAGTCAAGCCCCTATCTCTGACACGCCTTTTATCAATCCCTCTCCTGACCCCAGAGCCACCGGTCCGGTGAGGCCTCCGGGTCAGGACGTAGAGGATTCTTCTTCTTCTGTTAAGAAACAGAAAGGAAAATCAAAACACAAGAAGTCTATCAAACCGGCCGCTGCTGCCGGTTCTTCAAGTCAAATTGCTATGGACCCTATTCCTCCCAAGACAGTGGTACCCGGTCTGGGTTTACAAGTTCTTGTCCAACTGGAGGACACTGTGCCTGCTATCACCAGTGTCTCTTCCCTAGGGTCCGCCTCTCAATCGGTCATCACCGGTCCACAGTATACCAGTACTTCTGCTTCCTTTGCACCGGATAGTTTTGCTCAGCCGGATCCGGCTCTGTCAGACGGGGAGCCCCTTCCGGACCGGTCAGATAAGGAATCTGGTGAGGAGGGTGAACTTTCAGATACTGAGGTCACTGAGAAAAACGAGGAAATGAACTACAGGGAAACGGTCCGGTCGGTCAGGTCTTTCCTTGGCTGGTCTCACATACCAGATTTTGAAGCTTCAGTAAGTGATACAGACAACCGTTCTGACAACCCTTGGAAGGGAAAACACCCTCGTCGCTCAGGCAAAGTTTCAGTAGAGTTACCAGCTGACGACTGGCTTTGCTATAAGATGGAAAAACTGAACACTCATGCTGCAGAAGGTTACCCTTCTCGTTCCCAGGAAGCCGCAGGTCTGAAACAAGACCAATTTATCAGAACACCCAAAAGCCAGGCAAAGTGGTATACACAGTCACGACTCAAACAAGATGTCAATCAAAGACCTGGACGAACAATCTTTGGCTGGTCGGGTTCCGAAGCACGCCTGAACTCTCAATTCTCCCGTATTGCCAAGACTTCCTCATATCCATCTTCAGGACCAGCATCTAGGCCTGTCCCTCAGGAGATACTTAGAAGGTGGGAGCAATGTGCTAAGGAAGGCTCTTTGATTACCAACCACGCAGCGGGGTTCAACAGGTGCGTGAGTGAAATTCAGGACAAGATGAATCAACATATTTCATTTTTGAACGCTACCATTGTTCAGGGCAAGGCCCCAAAGGAAGTCACTGACGCCATCAAGGACTTGAAAGACTTGTCAGCTTTCCACAGTAGCGTTTCTGTGGCCTTAGGTACTGCCTTCCAGCACCTCGCGGACAGCTTGTTTGTTCAGCTAGCCAATTTCATTTTGTTGAGAGATTCTTATCTCGAGTACGTTAAACCAGGCCTGTACTGGCAGTAGCGGAGCAGGATATTCAAAAGCATGAATCAAACAAGAGTGCTACTGGTCCCGGCCCGGGCACATATCAGCACTCAAAGAAGCATCAATTCCGGTACCAGTCATATGAAAAGAAAGAGAGTCGTCAATCCGGCTTCTCCTCTTCCCAAAATCAACAACCTTGGAGGCAATTCTCGGGCAGAGGCAGGGGTAGGGGTCGTGGTAGAGGTGGATCTAGTTCTACATACTACTCCAAGCCTGCCCGTGGTACCAAACCATATAAATGACCATCAATATCTACTGAGTCCCCCAGTTGTGTTAAGTTCAAGTTTAGGGGATCTCAATCTAGTGTCATCAGCAAGCAAAGGGACTTTTCCAGAGACTGTAAATTTGCATGTTGTTCTTCCTGCACCTTCTGTAAACGGGCTGTTACAAAAGAAAAACGTAAGACCCTCTCATTCTCAAATAGAAATAAAATCTGTGAACAGTGCTTTGTCTGTAAATCAGTGTCTTTTTGCCCCAAATGTAACAAATGCCCCATGTGTTGCAAAAGATCCACCTGTGGGAGGCCGTCTGCAACTGTTTTGGCAGGTTTGGCTCTCCCTGGGTTCAAATCCAAGGGTAGTCTCCATCCTCAGGGAAGGGTATCAACTACCCTTCAAGGAGAGACCACCTCTGGCAAGATTTCCTGTGATAGTCAGTGGTTCATCAAATCCTTTACGAAACAAAAATCTGAACGAGGCATTGCATTCTCTAGGTCAAAAACAGACTATAGAAAAGGTGTCCGTGCAGTCATCTCTGGGTTTCTACAACCGGTTGTTCCTGGTTCCAAAACCCAACGGGAAATGGAGGCCCATTCTAGATCTAAGCCAACTGAACCTTTACCTTGCTCCAGCAACGTTCAAGATGGAAACTCCGGAGACCATCAGACTCTCCCTGCAACAGGGGGAGTGGGTCACTTCGCTGGATTTCAGCGACGCTTATTTTCACATTCCCATAAACCACAGGTCGCGAAAATATCTCAGGTTCCACTTAAAAGGTCAGACCTTTCAGTTCACAGCACTTCCCTTTGGCCTGTCGACGGCTCCGTTGGAGTTCACAAAGGTGGTCAAGGAGGTAAAACTCATGGCTCAGTCGAGGGGTATTCGAATCCACCAATACCTAGACGATTGGTTACTGAGAGCCCCATGCCGGGAAATTTGCCTACGTCATACGCAGATCCTTTTGGACCTTTGCCGCTCTCTAGGTTGGGTAGTCAACATGGACAAGTCAGAGCTGGTTCCCCAACAAACCTTCGACTTTGTAGGTTATCATTTCGACCTATCTCAGGGGTTAGTCAAACCAACTCAGGACAGGTGGAGGAGTCTATCTCAGAAGCTCAACCTTCTCCTGGGACTGGAATGTTGCTCAGTCAGGCAGTTCATGTCTTTGATCGCCCTTCTGACAGCAACAGAAAAACAAGTAGTATCGGGGCGGCTGCATATGAGACCCATTCAATGGCACCTGAAAAAGCATTGGCATGCCCCGGAATCTCTGGAAAAGGTCATTCCAATTCCTTCATCTCTCCATGTACATCTAAGGTGGTGGTTGGACCCGGCCAAGGTGCTCTCCGGTCAACCTTTACACCCTCTTCAACACGCCCATCAACTGTTTACAGACGCCTCAAACGAAGGTTGGGGCGCTCACTTAGGCGATTACATGGCAAAAGGAGTCTGGTTAGAGTCAGAAGGCGCCTTGCACATAAATTTGTTGGAGCTCAAGGCAGTCCTGCTGGCCTTAAAACGGTTCGAGCGGTTATGTTGCAACCAGATAGTTCTTGTTTGTACAGACAACACCACTGTGGTCTCTTACATCAACAAGGAAGGGGGTATGAAATCAGGCTCACTCTGTGCCCTCCTTTGGAGACTGATGCTTTGGTGCAATCAAAGATAGATTGTCCTGAGGGCCAGGCATATTCCGGGTCACCTGAACGTCATAGCCGACAAGCTGTCCAGACTCAATCAGGTGATCCAAACGGAATGGTCCCTCCTCCCGGAGGTGTTTGTTCAAATATGCCGGCGTTGGCACCGCCCGTCTGTGGACCTGTTTGCCACCCGGTTCAATCACAAACTTCCCCGGTTTGTATCCCCGGTTCCAGACCGATCAGCGTGGGAAGTGGATGCCTTAAGTCTCCCTTGGGAGGACCTGGACGCGTATGCTTTTCCACCGACGGCCCTTCTTCATCAGGTGGTAACGAAACTTTTGGACCACGGATTCCGTCGTCTCATCCTGATAGCACCAGGTTGGCCCAACATGCCTTGGTTTTGGGACCTGGTCAACATGTCAGCTCAAATTCCCCTCCTGCTCCCTCAGGTGTCGAATTTGATAACTCAACCGTTCAATCAGTGTCCTCACCAGGACCTTCCCAATCTGAATCTTCATGCTTGGCTCCTAGAGCCTCTGCCATCCAGCAAGCCGGGTTCTCGGCAGAAGTGGCAACAAGAATTGAGGCTCCTCAAAGACGCTCTACCAGAGCCATTTATGAATCAAAGTGGTCCGTTTTTGTCAGATGGTGTGAGAAGAATCAGGTGGACTTCAGAACTCCCTCTATAGAGCAAATTGCGGATTTTCTCCTTTCCCTTTTTCAGGAGAAACATCTTCAACCTAGTACCATAGAAGGCTATAGGACTGCCATAGCCGACAAAGTGGGGAATTCCAGAATTAACATCAGCAAGGAAGAAAACTTGTCCAGGTTGTAGGACAGTTTTCATAGGGACAAACCAAAGGGCAGGCGTGGGGTTCCTACGTGGAATTTGTCTTTGGTCCTTCAACTTACACAACCTCCTTTTGAACCTCTCAGGAAGGCTTAGCTGAAGTACCTCACTTTTAAGACTGTCTTCCTTCTAGCCTTGGGCTCTGGGAAACGGAGGAGTGAAATTCATGCTTGGATTCACAGGAACATTAGGCACCAAGAGGATTGGTCGAATGTTTCCTTATCGCCCTCTCCTAGTTTCATCTCTAAGAACCACCTGGCTAAAGAAGGTCCCGCTTGCGTGGCCCCTGTTATCATTCCAGCCTTGGCTCCTTCATTGGACAGATCCCTCAAGGAGGATAGGAGTCTGTGCCCGGTCCGGGCACTACGTTATTACTTGGACAAAACCAAAGATCTCCGTTCAGGCAAGGAATTGGTTTTTGTTTCCTTTAGGAAGAGTTTCCAGAAGGATATTGTCTCTGCTACCGTTTCCTCCTGGATCAAACAAACCATCGTCCTTTGTTACCAGATGTCAGACCAACAGGCTCAACAATTGCATCAGGTTCGGGCTCATGACGTTCGCGCGTTCGCGGCGTCCAAAGCCTTTCAGGGTGGTGTTCCCTTAGACCAGATTTTGGCAGCCTGTCACTGGAAGTCTCATAATACCTTCACCCAATTTTACCTGAAGGACTTGGCCTGGGTGGACTCGGATGTGTACCATTTGGGTCCTGTGGTAGCTGCCCAACAAATTAGGGACTAAATAGAGGCTCCCATGTATATAGTTATGTATATATGTATTCATAAAAAAAAAAACGTCCCTGCAGTCTATCTTGCGTTGCAAGAAGATGGGGGACCATCTTAATCTTCAATTCCCCTTCTTCACTCTTCCTCGTGGACTCGTCAGCTACAAAACTAAGGGGGGGGGGGGGGAGAGACTGTACCTATCCAGGGTAGTTAGAAACCCTGCCCGGGTGATTCCCTCTGGATTTGCGGAGTATTTATGTAGATCTTAGAGTCTCTGTCTCCCCTTTTTCCATAGCTACCCTCCAACCACTGGGTAGTTATTCTACACTGGTCCACTACGTAAGATATATTAACGCAATAAAATGGAAAATTTAATGGTTAAATTAAATTTTTGTTAGTTAATATCTTACCTAGTGGGCCAAGAGAGTCCCACCCTACCTGCCCCGCAATAGCTAAAAGGGGGACATTCTTAGGTAGGCCACAAAAAGAGGAAGTACGCATGCGCGTGCACGCGCAGTAGGGGAGCTGGGTGCAGTCACGACACCTGGCGAATGAGGAGTACACTACCGGTCCCGGTCAGAGCCCAGCTCAGGACATTTTTGTCTAACGTTTGGCGGGACCGGCTGCGACCCGCACAAATGCACTGGTCCACTAGGTAAGATATTAACTAATAAAAATTTAATTTAACCATTAAATTTTCCAAACAGTTTGATTGATACAGTTGATTTTTGTGTCACCAGCATTTATGCTGCGTGGCATATAGGGATTGCTTCTTCATCCAATTTTGTGGCGGTGTCGTCTGTCGTCGTCACACTTGGTATTGCGGACAGTATCTCAAAAATGGCTGGTCGGATTTAATTCAAATTTGGCATGTGGATGTAACTGGTCCTAAGGGTGTGCTGTATAGTTTTGTGACCTTAAACTTCCACTAGTAAGATACTTAAACTCAATTAAAGATTTTTCGTTTCCGGACAGTATCTCAAAAATGGCTTGATGGATTCAGTTCGAATTTGGCATGTGGTTGTAACTAGTTTTGAAGGTGTGCCCTATTTTAAGGTGACCTTAAACTCCCACATATAAAAAACTTATGTCCAGTTTACATTTTTTCTTTCTCCAAGGAGTATACTGAAAATAACTTCAGAAATTTCATTCAACTTTTGCATGTATACGTAACTGGCCATAGGCAAGTGCCATACAATAAGGTGACCTTAAAATCCCAGTTATAACAGAATTATATTCACTTTAAGTTTGGTAATTTTTGAACAGTATTTCAAATATTGTGTAATTCTAGGCATATTTTAGTTGTGGATGTAATAAACCTTGAACAGAACCTTCAGAAAAAGATTACCTTAAAATTTCTACAATATACAGCAGTGCAAACAAACTTTGAGTTTAAGGTTGGGACACTATTATTGGTGTTTGGAAGATATTTTATATGCTAATTAGGACTTTTCACATTGATATTCATCATGTACATATAGCTCCACCAAAATGGTCTCTTTTGTAAGGTTATAGTAAATTGCTGATATTTTATAGACTTACAAGTTTACGGTTGCATTAGATTGTGTCACTAGCAGCTATGATGGAAAACATACATGGTCAGTGTCGTCGTCACACTTAATTTCCAGACAGTATCTCAGAAATGGCTTGATGAATTAAATTCCAGTTTGGCATGTTGATGTAACTGTTCCTCAAGGTGTGCCCTATTCAAGGTGACCTTTAACTCACAGTAGTAAGATACTTATATTGAGTTGAAGGTTTTTCGTTTCAGGACAGTATCTCAAAAATGGGTTGATGGATTCAATTCAAATTTGGCATGTGGTGGTAACTAGTTTTCAATGTGTGCCCTATTGTAAGGTCACCTTAAACTCTCGTGTATTAAAAAGTTATGTTGAGTTTAAGTTTTTTACTTTTCTGTAAAGTATACTGAAGATAACTTAAGAAACTTCATTCATATTTTGCATGTATATGTAACTGGCCATAGATAAGTGTCACACATTAAGGTAACCTTAAACTCCCAGTAATAACAGAATTATATTCACTTTAAGTTTGGCAATTTTTCACAGTATTTCAAACACTGTGCAATTCTCAGCATCTTTCAAGTTGTGAATGTAACAAACTGTGAACAAAACCCACAAGAAAAGATTCCCGTAAACTCCCTCACAGCTGCAAACTAACTTTGAGTTTAAGGTTGGGACAGTTGTTATGTCAGCTGACATTATGTCGTCACTCTGCGGCGTGGGCGTCCGCGTCCGCGTGAACAACTTCTCCTCCAAAACTACAAGGCCTAGAGACGTGCTGTTTTTTTTAAAAGATACCTTATCTATCGAGGATGAAAAATTGTTCAAGGCATGCAAATCTGTCTGTTCGTCTGTTTGCTAGAGACATTACAAGGGGGGTACCCCCACCAAAAGTGTGAAAATTTCAACACTTAATCACAATTTTCTCAGTGACTATTGCAGGGATTTCTCTCATATCTTGCATATATGTACTAGGCCACAGGTAGATTCTCTTGTGTGAGTATGAGACCTGGATCTGTCTTACTTTTTTTTTAATAAATTTTTTTAATAATTTTTAATGCATTAAAATTCATGAAATCATGCACAAAATCATTTATAACTTGAAAAGTGTTGCATTTAGAGCATTTTGTTAAAATATGTTGTTCAGCTACTTTTTTCATAGCTACAATATGGTGAGTAAGTTGGGTGCCTGTCTCAATAGCTAAGTGAGTAATAGCTACTTTTGGGCTTTTCAGTAACTTCCATCATGAGTAAAATCACTTGTAACTTAAAAACTATTGCATTTAGAGAAATTCGTATAAATATGTTATTCAGCTACTTTTGGGTCAGCTATAACATAGTAAAATTTTAGACCTGTAGCTCATGGCATAGCTGAGTAATAGCTACTTTTAGGTTATCACTGTTGAGTAAATCGCTTATAACTTCAAAACTATTGCATTTAGAGAATTTCGTATAAATATGTTATTCAGCTACTTTTGGGTCAGCTATAACATAGTAAAATTTCAGACCTGTAGCTCATGGCATAGCTGAGTAATAGCTACTTTTAGGTTATCACTGTTGAGTAAATCGCTTATAACTTGGAAACTATTGCATTTACAGTATTTTGTTTCAATATGTTATTCACCTATTTTGGGATCAGCTATAACATAGTGAAGTTTCAGATCTGTGGCTCATTGCATAGCTGAGTAATAGCTACTTTGAAGTTCTCACTATTGAGTAAATCACTTGTAACTTAAAACCTATTGCATTTAGAGAATTTCGTATAAATATGTTATTCAGCTACTTTTGGGCCAGCTATAACATAGTGAAATTTCAGATCTGTAGGTCATGGCATAGCTGAGTAATAGCTACTTTAAAGTTCTCACTATTGAGTAAATCAGTTGTAATTGGAAAACTATTGCATTTAGAGAATTTCGTATAAATATGTTATTCAGCTACTTTTGGGTCAGCTATAACATAGTAAAATTTCAGACCTGTAACTCATGGCATAGCTGAGTAATAGCTACTTTTAGGTCATCACTATTGAGTAAATCAGTTGTAACTTCAAAACTATTGCATTTACAGTATTTTGCTTAAATATGTTGTTCACCTACTTTTGGGTCAGCTATAACATAGTGAAATTTCAGACCTGTAGCTCATTGCATAGCTGAGTAATAACTACTTTGAGGTTCTCACTATTGAGTAAATCAGTTGTAATTGCAAAACTATTGCATTTAGAGAATTTAGTATAAATATGTTATTCAGCTACTTTTGGGTCAGCTGTAACATAGTAAAATTTCAGACCTGTAGCTCATGGCATAGCTGAGTAATAGCTACTTTTAGGTCATCACTATTGAGTAAATCAGTTGGAACTTGAAAACTATTGCATGTACAGTATTTTGCTTAAATATGTTGTTCACCTACTTTTGGGTCAGCTATAACATAGTAAAATTTCAGACCTGTAGCTCATGGCATAGCTGAGTAATAGCTACTTTGAGGTTATCACTGTTGAGTAAATCGCTTATAACTTGGAAATTATTGCATTTAGAGTATTTTGTTTCAATATGTTATTCACCTATTTTGGGGTCAGCTATAACATAGTGAAGTTCCAGACCTGTGACTCATTGCATAGCTGAGTAATAGCTACTTTGAAGTTCTCAATGTTGAGTAAATCACTTATAATTTGAAAACTATTGCATTTAGAGATATTTAGTATAAATATGTTATTCAGCTACTTTTGGGTCAGCTATAACATAGTAAAATTTCAGACCTGTAGCTCATGGCATAGCTGAGTAATAGCTACTTTTAGGTTATCACTGTTGAGTAAATCACTTATAACGTGGAAACTATTGCATTTACAGTATTTTGTTGCAATATGTTATTCACCTATTTTGGGGTCAGCTATAACATAGTGAAGTTCCAGACCTGTGGCTCATTGCATAGCTGAGTAATAGCTACTTTGAAGTTCTCACTGTTGAGTAAATCAGTTGTAATTGGAAAACTATTGCCTTTACAGAAATTTGTGCAAATATGTTATTCAGCTACTTTTGGGTCAGCTATAACATAGTGAAATTACAGACCTGTAGCTCATGGCACAACTGAGCAATAGCTATTCTCAGGCACTGACTGTTGAGTAAATCGGCTATAACTTGAAAAATATTGCATTTGGAGTATTTTGTTAAAATATATTGTTCACCTACTTTTGGGTTAGCTATAACATAGTGAAATTACAGACCTATAGCTCATGGCATAGCGGAGCAATAGCTATTTTCAGGTTCTCACTATTGAGTAAATCAGTTGTAACTTGAAAACTATTGCATTTACAGTATTTTGCTTAAATATGTTGTTCACCTACTTTTAGGTCAGCTATAACAGAGCAAAAATTCAGACATGTAGCTCATTGCATAGCTGAGTAATAGTTACTTTGAGGTTCTCACTCTTGAGTAAATAAGTTGTAACTTGAAAACTATTACATTTAGAGTATTTTGTTAAATATGTTATTCACAGACGTTTTGGTCAGCTATAACATAGTGAAATTGCAGACCTCTATGTCATGGCATAGCTGAGCAATAGCTTCTTTCAGGTTCTCACTGTTGAGTAAATCATTGTATCCAACCTGTAGGAAATCATGGGCTGGGAATCTGTTAATATGGTCCGATTTGACCGTGGAACCCTCCTTCAAGGTCAAATGAGGATAGCCAAACATAAAAGTGCTGATAACTAGCTTATTATTGGTCCTAGAGGTTTGGAATGAAAACCAACATATAGGAAATCATGAGCTGGGATTCTTTTGGTGTGGTCAGATTTGACCTGGGACCCCCCCTTCAAGGTCAAATGAGGATAGCCAAACTTAAAAGTGCTTATAACTCGCTTATTATTGGTCCTACAGGTTTGGGATGGTAAACAAGCTACAGGAAATCATGGGCTGGGAATTTTTTTGTGTGGTCGGATTTGACCTTAGACCCCTCCTTCAAGGTCAAACAAGGATAGCCAAACTTAAAAAGTGCCTATGACTCACTTATTATTGGTCCGAGAGGTTTGGGATGGTAAACCATCCTAAATTCTTTGGCTGGGAATCTTTTGGTATGGTCAGATTTGACCTTTGGATCCCTTCTTCATGGTCGAACGAGGATATTGCATTTATAGTATTTCTTTAAATATTTTTAACCTACTTTTTACACTTAAACAATTACCTTGTTACTTTATTTCATAATACCATTTGCAGGGCACAACTTTTTTGTCCTTTTCTTCTGTCAGCTTCGGAATATCTTTCGAACATGCTGTTCAGTTACCATTTACTGTATTTCTGTACAGCCCTTTCCCTGATAATTATGCTTTCCTCTCATTATTATCATCACAAATCAAAAACATTCAGTCAGCTGACACAGTGCCCGTTCACGGGCACTCTCCTCTTGTTTGGTATTTAAAAGATATTTGATGTGCTAATTAGGACTTTGTTCTTTGATATTCATCACATACATCTGTCTACACCAAAAAAGTTTCTCTTGTAAGGTAAAAGTAAATTCCTGATATTTCATAAGCCTATGAGTTTAAGGTTGCATTACGTTTCTGTCACTAGCAGCTATGTTGGAGCACAAGTATGGTCAGTGTCGTTGTCACACTTCCTTCCCAGACACTATCTCAAAAATGGCATGATGGATGAAATTCAAATTTGGCATGTGGATGTAACTGGTACTCAAGGTGTGCCCTGTTTTAAGGTGACCTTAAACTCCCAGTAGTAACATACTTATATTGATTTTAAGTTTTTCTATTTCCCGACAGAATCTCGATAAGAGGTTGTCAGATTCAATTCAAATTTGGCATGTTGTTGTAACTGGTATTTAAGGTGTGTCCTATTTTAAGGTGACCTTAAACTCCTATTTATAAAAGAATTATTACCTTTGCCAAGGAGGGTATGTTTTCGCCTGGGTTTGTCTGTCCGTCTGTTTGTTTGTGAACAAGATCACTCAAAAACTTATGGACAGATTTTGATAAAATTTCCAGGATATATCTGAAATGGTAAAAGGAAGAAGTGATTACATTTTGGGAGTGATTCAGGTCACTGTCTGGATCTTCTGGATCCATGAAATTTAATTTTTAAAGAAAGATAGCTCAAATACTCATGGAGAGATTTTGATCAAATTTTCAGGATAAGTGAGAAATTGGTAAAGGAAGATGTGATAAGATTTTGGGATTGATCCGGATCACCGTCTGGATCTTCTGGATCCCTGAATTCTTTAATGGAAGATAATTTGAAAAGTTATGGACGGATTCCGATGAAATTTTCAGGACATGTCCAAAATGGGACAAGGAAGAAGTGATTAAATTTGGGTGTGATCCGGATCATTGTCTGGATCTTCTGGATTCAGGTATTTTTGAAAGGAAGATAACTCAAAAAGTTATGGATGGATTTGGATGAAATCTTCATTAAATGTCTGAAATGGAACAAGGAACAAAGCGTATAAAATACAATATCAATGCTAATGGTAGGTTTTCAAAGCCCAGAAATTAATTTATGGAGTAGACACAGCATTGGGGGACTGAGCTGCCTTGGAGGAGGTCTGTGCTCTCTGAGTGATCTTGTATTGAGTTTAAGTTTTTTTATTTTTAGCAGAGTATACTGAAGCTAACTTGAGAAATTTCATTCAAATTTTGCATGTATATGTAGCTGACCATAGATAAGTGCCATGCATTAAGGTGACCTTAAACTCCCAGTAATAACACATTGTCAGTGTCGTCACACTTCCTTTCCGCACAGTATCTCAAAAAGGGCATGACAGATGAAATTCAAATTTGGCGTGTGGATGTAACTGGTACTCAAGGTGTGCCCTGTTTTAAGGTGACCTTAAACTCCCACAAGTTACATACTTATATTGATTTTTAAAATTTTCTCCGTTTCCAGACAGTATCTCGAAAAGAGGTTGATGGATTCAATTCAAATTTGGCATGTGGTTGTAACTGGTATTCAAGGGGTGTCCTATTTTAAGGTGACCTTAAACTCCCATGTACAAAAGAATTATGTTGAGTTTTAGTTTTCATTGCGTTAATACATCTTACCTACCAGACGATAGCTATAGCCCGGCGCCAGCCGGTCCCGCCAAACGAAAGAAAAAGACGTCCCGGGTTTCACCCCCGGCAGGACCGGCACACTACAATCCACTCGCCAGGTGGCCTAGTTCCTGCCTCACTCGCCAGAGGGACGTGACGTCATAGCATCTTTTTCGTTTGGCGCTATATTTAAAGTTGTGGATTTTTATCTGTGAACCTTTTGGTTTTATATTTGTGTTATATCTGTTTAATTTGTGTCGGAATAGTTGCCATTAGTTGACTTTTCTATCATGGCATCTCCAGGACAGAAAAAGGGTGCGTGTGGCCATATTATGGCTTCATTTGACAAACATAGTAGGTGTGCGCGTTGTCGCGAGAAAGGACATGGTGATGACCCTTGTGTTCAGAATCTGCAGTGCGACTTTTGCAGTGTCCTTACCCCGGAGCAAGTGCTCAAGTTAAGTACTCCTACCTATAAACTCAGAAAGGAAAAGGCTAAAGCAAAGGAGGTATTAGTCGACCTTTCTTCTGTGGTAGTTCTTGATTCCCAGCCAGAACAAGAACCTGATGTTTCTGTTGCTTCTGCTCCGGATTTGTCCCTTCCTGTGCCTCAGTTTAGGAAAGAACTTCAAGAACTGGACGAAAAGTGGGCCACTCGTATGGCCAGGCTTGAGGCACTTATTACTGTAGGACATCGCCCTTCACCTTCTGTGCAACAAAATCCGTCATTTTCTCCGGTCAAAGTACCGGTCTCTCATGCTGCTCCAGCAGGTGCTCTTTCCCAGACACCCTTTTTTGTCACTACTTCTGCTTCTTCCGGCCCAGCCGGCCCGGCTGTTGGCCCGGATGCGGCTAAAGATCAGGATTTTTCCTTTGCTGACAGACAATCTCCACTTCAAAACCTCTACCCGGAAGCAGAACCTATGTTTAAACACCCTGCTCCGGTGGCTACTGTTTCGTCAGCTGCTATGTCTGCTTCCTCTCAATCTTCATTTCAACAACCTTCTTCCGGCCCCGGGCCGGTCACCTTCCGTGATGTCAATCCTCAGGAAACATTTGAAGAGGGTGAGTTATCTGACGCAGAGGAATCCCCAGACGTAGAAACCTCAGACCCGGACCGGGTCCTCAGTGAAGATCAAAACTACCGCGAGACTGTGAGAGGTGTCCGCGCGTTCATGGGATGGACACACATTCCTGACCTGGAGTTTTCTCCGCAATCCCGCACTGATAATCCTTGGGCAGGTCACCGTTCTCAGCCTGTGGGTAAGATTTCTGTGGATCTTCCACCGGAAGATTGGTTGTGCCGAAAACTAGAAACTCTAAACCTTGTACTGATAGAAGGATATCCTTCAAAATCTAGTGATCCAGGTGGCCTTCATGTGGACCAGTTCCTCAGACCCCCAAAATCCCAGAACAGATGGTATGGGATACACCCGGCGGAGCCTACAGATCCATCTAGACCGGGTAAATCGGTGAATTCTTGGCCAAATGATGCGGCAAAGATCAACAGTTCATTCCCCAGGATTTCAACCATATCTTCTACTTCTCCTCAGCCTCCTTCCCGCCCACTATCACAAGACACTATGCGTAAGTGGGAGAAAGCAGCAAAAGAGTCTTCATATATTTGCAACCAGTCCGCGGGGTTTAATCGCTGTATCACCAAAATACAGGATGCCTTCCAAGAACAATTGCATATTTTACAAAGTGAACTTAAGAAAGGCAAGTCTTCTGTCAAATCTCAAGGTGCATTGGATGAACTTTTATACTTATCCTCATTTAACCAGAATGTCAGTTTCGCCATGGGTAAATCCTTACAACATTTGGCAGACTTTACATTTGTGCAGATGGCGAATTTGACCCTACTCCGTAGGGACTCATATTTGGAAGCTGTGAAACCGGGGATTAAACCAGATACCTTCAATTCCTTGAGAAATTGTCCCCTGAATGGATATGGATTATTTCCAGACGCTGCTATTAGAAAGGCTGAGGATGAAATCAACCAGTTAGAAGCTTCCCGACGTACCTCCCAGCCCGGCCCGGGCCGCGGGGGGTTCGCCGGTAGAGGCAGAAAGCAAAGATACCAACCCTACAGTACTGGTTGGAAACCTCAAGACACTGTTAAATCAACTTCTCAGGCCGGAAAGGAACTACCAGCTTGGAAAGCGTTTGGTTCCCGCAATAGAGGCCGGGGCAGAGGCCGGGGTGGTCAACCCGGACGTGGTACCAAGATGGCTCATGAGAAGACACAGTATAAATGACAATTACTGCAAGTCAAGTCCGGTGCCGGTGGCCCGGCCAGTCAGTTCTGTACAAAGTGTCATAACAAGAAACTCTTTTGTATCTGTTCCAACAAATGTTTCTTATCATGTTGTATGTCGTGTACCTACTGTAACAAGGTGGCAGTCGCAAAAGAAAGACGTAAGACCAAAATTAAAGATCAAAAGTCAAATAAAGTGTGTGAAAAGTGCTTCTTTTGTCGGTCACTGTGTTTCTGCTCCAAATGTTCCAAATGTCCCCAATGTTGCAAGTGTCCAACCAGTGGGGGGACGTCTTCAGAGTTTTTGGGAAATATGGGCTCACAAGGGTGCAAACCCAAAAGTAGTGTCCATATTAAAAGAGGGTTATGTTCTTCCCTTCAAAGTAAGACCTCCCTTAGTAAGGGATCCCCTGATAGTAAGTGGCTATGCAAACCCCATCAGAGACTCCCACTTGCAAGCAGCTGTACAAGCTCTGATCGAGAAAAAGGCAGTAGAGAGGGTCAGGGTTCAAACCTCACTAGCCTTTTTCAACAGACTGTTCATTGTCCCAAAGCCGAACCACAAGTGGCGGCCAATCTTGGATCTCAGTACTCTAAATCAGTTTTTATGCGTAAAAACATTCAAAATGGAGACTCCAGAGACAATCCGGACCTCTCTACAACAAGAGGAGTGGGTGACATCGCTAGACTTCAGCGACGCCTACTTCCACATCCCAATTCACTACACATCCCGAAAATTCCTCAGGTTCCACTTTCAGAACCAGTCGTACCAGTTTCGGGCACTTCCCTTTGGCCTGTCAACAGCTCCCATGGAGTTCACTGGTGTGGTCAAAGAGGTCAAGTTAATGGCTCAGTCACAGGGTATAAGAATCCACCAGTACCTAGACGACTGGTTGATTCGAGCCCCTACCAAAGAATCTTGCCACCAGGGAACCCAATCCCTCCTAGCCCTCTGCCAGGAGTTGGGCTGGATGGTAAACATGCAAAAATCAGAACTGGAACCCCAACAAGTCTTCGACTTCGTAGGCTACCAGTACGACCTACTCAACGGAGTAGTCAGACCTACTCAAAATCGTTGGAAAACCCTTCAACAGAAAATAACAGTGCTTTTACAGAACAGATCTTGCCCAGTGAGAACTTTCATGTCTCTTATAGGTCTTCTCACTGCGACAGAAAAACAGGTGACCCTAGGCAGACTGCACATGAGACCTATTCAGTGGCACCTCAAGAAACACTGGAGAGTCCCAGAATCTCTGGAAAAGGAGATCCCAATTCCGAGGTCTCTCCATCAGTACCTGCAGTGGTGGACCCAAGAGGAAAATGTCCTAAAGGGTCAGCCCTTACACCCCCTGCGACACGCAGTTCAAATCTTTACAGACGCCTCAAAAGAAGGCTGGGGTGCTCACTTAGGCGACTTCACAGCAAGCGGTACTTGGTCAGTGCCCGAAAGCAAGTTGCACATAAACTTCTTAGAACTAAAAGCCGTGTTGTTAGCACTAAAAAGATTCCAACATTTAGTGCAAGGAAAGGTCGTCCTGATTGCCACAGACAACACCACGGTTGTGGCATACATCAACAAGGAAGGAGGTATGAGGTCAGGCTCACTCTGTGCCCTTTTTTGGCGGCTCCTATGTTGGTGCAGCCTCAATCAAATAGTACTGAAGGCCAGACACATTCCAGGCCGTCTGAATGTAATTGCAGACAAATTGTCTCGCCAAAGGCAGGTCATTCAGACGGAGTGGTCCCTCCATCAAGAGACCTTCGACCTCCTTTGTCAAACCTGGCATTATCCCCGAGTGGACATGTTTGCAACAAGGTACAACTGCAAGCTAGTTCAATTTGTGTCCCCAATTCCAGACCCAAAGGCCTGGTCAGTGGATGCTCTGACATTATCCTGGGAGGACCTGGACATGTACCTCTTCCCCCCAGTGTCTCTGATGGGGAAGGTGGTCAGCAAGCTGTCAGATCACTGGTATCGCAGAGCAATCCTGATTGCCCCGGGATGGCCCAACATGCCTTGGTTTTGGGACCTAGTGGAACTATCTGCGAGGGTTCCTCTTTGTCTTCCACACCACCCAGATCTAGTGACCCAACCTTTCAACAAGGCACGTCACAGGGATCTGACAAACCTAAATCTCCATGCCTGGCTCCTAGAGCCCAGACAATCAAGGAGCAGGGGTTCTCTAGCCCAGTGGCGTCAAGAATTGAGGCGCCTCAAAGACGTTCAACCAGAACAGTCTACGAAGCGAAGTGGGCCGTTTTTGTCAGATGGTGTGAAACAAGTCAGGTGGACTTCAGGAACCCATCTATAAAACAAATAGCAGATTTCCTCCTGCACCTTTTCCAGGAGAAGAATCTCCAGCCCAGCACTATTGATGGTTACAGGTCAGCCATTGCAGACAAACTGGGAAATACCTCGGTTAATGTCGGCAAGGATGAAAACTTGACTAGACTGTTAGACAGTTTTCACAGAGATAGGCCCAAAGGGCGCCGGGGGGTTCCTGCTTGGAACCTCTCCCTGATTTTACACCAGCTTACAAAAGCGCCTTTTGAACCACTCAGAAAGGCTTCTCTGAAGCACCTTACTTTCAAAACTGTTTTTCTCCTAGCCCTGGCTTCAGGAAAACGCAGGAGTGAGATTCACGCTTGGTTAAACAAAAATATCAGACACCAAGCTGACTGGTCCAAAGTTTCCCTCTACCCTTCACCAAGCTTCTTGGCGAAAAATCACTTGGCAAAAGAGGGACCAGAGTGCGTGGCCCCTGTGGTCATTCCAGCCTTAGCCCCCACTCTGGATAAGTCTTTAAAGGAAGACAGATCCCTTTGCCCCGTTCGGGCTCTTCGCTACTACCTGGACAAAACGCAGGACCTAAGAACGGGAAAGGAGTTAGTTTTTGTTTCATTCAAACAAGGGTTTAACAAGGACATCTCTCCTGCCACTATCTCGTCCTGGATCAAACAAACAGTAGTGTTGTGTTATGATCTCTCTGACCAAGATTCCTTGACCTTACATCAGGTTAAGGCCCATGATGTTAGGGCCTTTGCGGCCTCCAAAGCCTTTCAAGGTGGCATATCTCTGGACCAGATTCTAGCAGCATGCCACTGGAAGTCCCACAACACCTTTACACAGTTTTACCTTAAGGATGTTGCCTGGGCAGATAAGGAGCTTTTTCACTTGGGTCCTGTGGTGGCTGCCCAGCAAATCCACCACTAGTCCCCTAAGCTTCTTTGTATATAATTATATATAGTGTACATACTAGTTAGTTTTAGGTGTAGGCTCACTTTTAGCCTAGGCCTTGGCTTCTCAAAGTCTTTTACTTCAGAGTAATCCTCTGGGTATAGGATTTTCCCTCTCTTCCAGGTTAACCGTGGGAATCATTGACTTGAACTCTTACTCTCTTCCTCCCCTCAGAGCAGTCAAAAGGGGGGGGGCAGGTGGGTCTAGTTACCCTTGAGACTAACATGTCTCCTCAAAGGACTAGAACCTCACACCTAGGTATAATATAAGAGTTTCTCCAATCCTCAGAAGGCTGCCCTCCTTCCACTGGGTAGTTATTCTAGCTATCGTCTGGTAGGTAAGATGTATTAACGCAATGAAATTGCAAATTTTAATTAGTAAATTAAATTTTTATTAGTTAATACCTTACCTACCAGACGGGAAATTCCCACCCGGCCTTCCCCGCTTCCAGCCTTCATCATTCAATCTTAGGGACGAAAAAGATGCTATGACGTCACGTCCCTCTGGCGAGTGAGGCAGGAACTAGGCCACCTGGCGAGTGGATTGTAGTGTGCCGGTCCTGCCGGGGGTGAAACCCGGGACGTCTTTTTCTTTCGTTTGGCGGGACCGGCTGGCGCCGGGCTATAGCTATCGTCTGGTAGGTAAGGTATTAACTAATAAAAATTTAATTTACTAATTAAAATTTGCAATTTTTTATTTTTCCATAGAGTATACTGAAGATTACTTGAGAAATTTCATTCAAGCTTTGCATGTATATGTAACTGGCCATGGATAAGTGTCATATATTAAGGTGACCTTAAACTCCCAGTAATAACACATTGTCAGTGTCGTCACACTTCCTTTCCAGAGAGTATCTCAAAAATGGCTTGATGGATTAAATTCAAACTTGGCATGTAGATGGAACTGATCCTCAAGGTGTGCCCTATTTTAAGGTGACCTTAAACTCCCACTAGTAACATACTTATATTGATTTTAGGTTTATCTGTTTTAACACAGTATTTCGAAAATGGGTTGATGGATTCAATTCAAATTTGACATGTGGTTGTAACTGGTATTCAAGGGGTGTCCTATAGTAAGGTGACCTTAAACTCCCATGTACAAAAGAATTATGTTGAGTTTTATTTTTTTATTTTTCCATAGAGTATACTGAAGATAACTTGAGAAATTTGATTCAAGTTTTTCATATATATGTAACTGGCCATGGATAAGTGTCATATATTAAGGTGACCTTAAACTCCCAGTAATAACACATTGTCAGTGTCGTCATACTTCCTTTCCAGAGAGTATCTCAAAAATGGCGTGATGGATTAAATTCAAACTTGGCATGTAGCTGTAACTGATCCTCAAGGTGGGCCCTATTTTAAGGTGACCTTAAACTCCCACTAGTAACATACTTATATTGAGTTTATGTTTATCTGTTTTAAGACAGTATCTCGAAAATGGGTTGACAGATTTAATTCAAATTTGGCATGTGGTTGGAACTGGTATTCAATGTGTGACCTATAGTAAGGTGACCTTAAACTCTCATGTACAAAAGAATTATATTGAGTTTAAGTTTTCTATTTTTCCATAGAGTATACTGAAGATAACTTGAGAAATTTCATTCAAGTTTTGCCTGTATATGTAACTGGCCATAGGTAAGTGCTATATATTAAGGTGACCTTAAACTCCCAGTAATAACACATTGTCAGTGTCGTCACACTTCCTTTCCAGACAGTATCTCAAAAATGGCATGATGGATTAAATTCAAATTTATTATGTTGATATAGCTGATCCTCAAGGTATGCCCTATTTTAAGGTGACCTTAAGCTCTCACAAGTAACATACTTATATTGATTTTAGGTTTTTCTGTTTCCAGACAGTATCTCGAAAATGGGTTGACGGATTCAATTCAAATTTGGCATGTGGTTGTAACTGGTATTCAAGGTGTGTCCTATTCTAAGGTGACCTTAAACTTCCATGGATAAAAGAATTATGTTGAGTTTCAGTTTTTTATTTAGTATATAGTATAGTGTAGAGTATACTGAAGATTACTTCAGAAATTTCATTAAAAATTTGCTTGTGTATATAACTCTGGAGGTTTAATGGCATGAGAACTTGTATGTGATTGCTTTCTTGGCAATTTCTGCAACAAGTGTTTTCATGGCAATACTTTTTCTGTTTCTTGGTCTTTTATTTTGTGGGCATTTAACATTATTCAAAACTTTCAAAATATGTTCATTACAAGAGGAACTTGTGATTTGGTTTTAGGCAACATTTGCCAACAGTTGTTGCCATGGCAACACTTTTCCTGTTGTTTTTAGGCGGGTTGCGTGTAACCAACCCGCCTATTAGATTGATGTGTCCGACGTCCGTCTGTCTGTCTGTCCGTCCACATTTTTCGTTTCCGGACTCTAACTTTAAAACGGTTTGACCAATCAAATTCAAACTTCACAGGGAGATAGATCACCATCATAGCTAGGTTCCTTTCGAAATTGGTGAAATTCCGTGTGTTCGTTTGTCCGTTTTTCGTCCGTTTGTCTGTCCATCCATCTGTTTGTCCACATTTTCGTTTCCGGACTCTAACTTTAAAACGGTTTGACCAATCAAATTCAAACTTCACAGGGAGATAGATCACCATCATAGCTAGGTTCCTTTCGAAATTGGTGAAATTCCGTGTGTTCGTTTGTCCGTTTTTTGTCCGTTTGTCTGTCCATCCATCTGTTTGTCCACATTTTCGTTTCCGGACTCTAACTTTAAAACGGTTTGACCAATCAAATTCAAACTTCACAGGGAGATAGATCACCATCATAGCTAGGTTCCTTTCGAAATTGGTGAAATTCCGTCTGTTTGTTTGTCCGTTTTTCCGTCCGTTTCTTCGTTTTTGTCCGTTTTTCTGTCCATCCATCTGTCCGTCCACATTTTTGTTTCCGGACTCTAACTCGAAAACGGTTACTCCAATCTAATTCAAACTTCACAGGGACATACATCACCATCATAGCTAGGTTCCTTTCGAAATTGGTGTAAATCCGTCCGTTCATTTGTCTTGTTTTTCTGTCCATTTGTTCGTTTTTAGGCGGGTTGCGTGTAACCAACCCGCCTATTAGATTGATGTGTCCGACGTCCGTCTGTCCGTCCACATTTTCCATTTCCGGACTCTAACTTGAAAACGGTTTGACCAATCAAATTCAAACTTGACAGGGACATAGATCAACATGATAGCTAGGTTCCTTTCGATATTGGTGAAATTCTGTCCGTTCGTTTGTCCGTTTTTCGTCCGTATGTCTGTCCATCCGTCTGTTTGTCCACATTTTCGTTTCCGGACTCTAACTTGAAAACAGTTTGACCAATCGAATTCAAACTTGATAGGGAGATAGATCTCCATCATAGGTAGGTTCCTTTCGATATTGGTGAAATTCCGTCCATTCATTTGTCTGTTTTTCGTCCGTTTGTCCAATCGCAGATGTAATAGGAGCAGTGAACGAAAAACCAAAAAAGAAGCAAATGTCAAAAAGCAAAATTCATCTAAGACTGTGATGGAACATAATCCTGGAGGACAGTAAACACATCCAAGAATCAATGTACAGTGTAAAAAAACATAACTGTGACAACAAGATTTTTAAAGGAACAACATCAGTGCATCAAAAGAGTGACATGATCTGTATATGCCAGGGTGAAAAGACGCCTTCTTGTGAGAGACTGCAACAAAAAGATTAGTACACAAAAGAATAGAAGCCACAAGTTGGACCTGGTGAGTTTCGTTCTTAGTTCTTACAAACAGAAACCTTACAACTAGATCATCTGTGGATATTTCAATTTCTGGTGAAAATAAGTGGTAAATTAATGGTCTTCATTTACTTAGTTTTAGTTCTATATTTATTATAGTATAGATACAATAATGTAACTTAGATTAGAAGTATTACATTTCTTAGCACGTTGAACACATTTACCTTAAGTGGGTAACCTAACATTTCTTTCCTTGTTCCTAAATTTAATGAGAGCAGTTGCTAACCTTGTTTCCTGCGTGCGCAACCCGCCTTTTGGGGCACCTCTGACCCTCTTGTTCACTTTTAAATTGGTGGAATCTTTATAAATAAAACTCATGCAAAGATTCTAACCAGTATTTTCAGGATATATTTCTTGCAAGGGGAACTACAAGAGTAGTGATGATGCTTTTTTGCAAGTTTTTGGTAACAGCTGTTGCCATGGCAATACTTTTTCTGTATTGTTTTTCAAATTGTGATTTTGTGGGTATTTGGCAACACTTTTCATGTTTCTTGGGTTTAAAAATCTTTTTGTGGGTTCTTTGCATTCCAAACCCCATGGCAACACTTTATATTTTTCTTGGACCTATATATAAACATTTTTGTGGGTTCTTCGCATTCCAAACCCCTGCACAGATTGGAGCTGACTAGTTTTTCGACAGTACCTGGCAACAAGTATTGCCATGGCAAGACTTTTCTTCTGTTTTTTGGACTTAAAAATAATTTTATGGGTTCTTTGCCTTTCATAACCCTACACAGATTGGAGCTGATTAGTTTTTCGGCAATACCTGGCAACAATTGTTGCCATGGCAACACTTTTCTCCTGTTTCTTGGACCCATATATAAATATTTTTGTGGGTTCTTTGCATTCCATACCCCTACACAGATTGGAACTGCTTAGTTTTTTATGGCAATATCTGGCAACACTTTTTCTGTTTCTTCTACCTATATATAAACATTTTTGTGGTTTCTTAAGACAGTTCTTATTCAACACAGGGCCCTTAAGAAGCCATTGCAGCCCACCTAGGCTGGTAGCAAAATCCCTTAAACGTGATTAAAGGTGCAGACCTTCATCCCAAAGACCACAGTATCCAACTCTTTACCAACGCCTCAAACGGATTGTTGGGGCGCCCACTTAGATCAAAATTCTACAAAGTGTCTGTGGTCAGATCGGGAAAAAAGGCTACACATAAACGTCCTAGAATTGAAGGCGGTCTCCCTGGCCCTTCGAAACTTCAAGGACCAGTGCCAGAACCAAACAGTGCTAGTTGCGACGGACAACTCAACAGTGGTAGCCTACATCAACAAACAAGGAGGAACTGACTCAGCAGAGATGTGTGCTCTCCTGTGGAAGATTATGACCTGGTGCCATCACTATCACATAACATTGAAAGCCAGACACATTCCAGGGTGCCTGAATGTGATGGCCGACCTTCTATCCCGGTCAAACCAAGTGCAGTCAACAGAATGGTCAGTACATCCGCAGGTATTCAAACAGATCTGCCAAAAGTGGTTCACACCTCATGTAGACTTATTTGCCACTCATCTGAACCACAAACTTCCACTGTACATATCTCCTGTCCCAGACCCAAAGGCTTGGGACATAGATGCTCTGAACATAAACTGGACGAGTCTCACTGCCTATGCTTACCCTCCTACGGCTCTCCTTCACGAGGTGATCCAAAAGATCAAGCAATGCCATTGCCTGATCATCGTAATAGCCCCAGGCTGGCCAGGGATGCCCTGGTTTTGGGACCTAGTGCAGCTCTCAACAGAGATCCCACTACAACTCCCAGTGTCAACGACCCTACTCAAACAGTCCCACAAGTATGTGTTCCACAACAACCCACAACAGCTCAACCTCCACGCCTGGTGTCTAGGAGCGGACAACTCCAAGAACAAGACTTCTCTGTGGAGGTGGCAGAGAGAATTGCTGCTCCTCAGCGGTCATCAACAAGGACCATCTACAAGTCAAAGTGGGCCCTATCTGAAAAATGGTGCAGAGAAAATTTGGTGGATTTCTCCACTCCATCTGTGAAACAGATCTCAGATTTTTTCATGTACCTGTACCAAGACCTAAACAGGCGCCCTCAACCATTGATGGTTACAGGACTGCAATCGTTGAGACTTTGGGCCCAACGGCCCACCATATAGCACACAATGCAGACCTTCATAGGTTACTCTCCAGTTTCCACAGGGATCGTCCAAAAAGTTCCAGAAATCTTCCTAAGTGGAACCTTTCTGTTGTTCTCAATGAGCTCACAAAAGCACCCTTTGAGCCTATGAAAGACACAGACCTCAAACATCTTACCCTCAAAACTGCTTTCTTGGTAGCTTTGGCCTCCGGCAAACACCGCAGCGAAATCCATGCCTGGGTCGCAAACAAAGTATCTAATCTAGGCCAATGGGAAAAGGTCGCCTTGTTCCCTTCTTCTGATTTCATAGCCAAAAACCAACTAGCAAGAGAAGGTTCTCATAGTGTGTCTCCGGTGACTATTCCTGCTTTGACTACCATTGTAGATAGACAATTCAAAGAAGACAGGACCCTGTGTCCGGTGTGGGCCCTGAGGTACTATTTGGATCGAACAAAAGACCTGAGAGGGTCTCGGTCCCTCCTTTTTATCTCCTTCAAGAAAGGACATACCTCAGACATCAGACCCGCTACTCTCTCTTCCTGGTTGAAACAAACCATCCTACTTTGTTATAAACAAGCAGACCAACAAGCCTTGGACTTGGTCCAAGTTAAAGCGCATGACATCCGGGCCTTCGCGGCCTCGAAGGCCTTTTACGGTGGGGTATCGGTGGACCAAATCATGCAAGCCTGTCACTGGAAAGCTCACAACACATTTACAAATTTTTACCTAATAGACCTTACTTGGTCAGACAATGACAACAATATGTATCTGGGACCCATGGTGGCGGCACAACAAGTCCTAGATCCTTCCCCTCAGACCTGTTGTCCTCGGAAAGAAAAAGGGGGGGGGGGGGGCACATCCGCTACAAGTCTTTAGGAGTCTAATCCCAGGATCTAGGTATTCTTTTACCTTCAAGATGTTACGGGTAAGGTCATTTTGTTTTTTAGTTTATCAAAGTAATTTGTATTAAGGACTTATTAAGTTGTCATTAATCTCATATTCAGGTGGCAAAAATTTTTTATGAGAATTCCAACCATTGGGCTGGTCTGTCACTCGTGAAGGGCCCCTAGGGACCCTTAGACCTCTAAGTGAGCACTGCTGCACTTCCGTCCTACAATCAAAACATCTTGACAGTTTTAGCACTGTCTTCCATTCTATATAGGTTTTTGGCTCTTTACAGGCCCAGTCTTCGGGATTGGGGCACTGTAAATGGGACTCAGACTGGTATTTCTGACACTATTCTAATATATATATTACTTCAAATCTAAGAAAAATTAACATTCCTTCCAGTCTCAGCTGTAATCCCGCCACCGGGCAGTTGGATTCAGCATTGAGTCCCACATGGTAAGCTATTGTAGTAGTGTAATAAAATTGAAAATTTTAATTACTTAAATGTAGCTTTTATAAGCTACAAGCTTACCATGTGGGACTCAGAAGAGTCCCACCCTGCCTCCCCGCTGTTTACAGCTGAGGGATAGGTTTTAGAAAATTTCAACGAGAAAGTAGGGCGATTGGTCAGAAGTTATCACGTGACGACGAGAGACTACGGCCAACTATAAATGTCTATTTTTCTTAGACGTTGGCCATGATGCCCTGTGGCCATCCGAGAACAGCATTGAGTCCCACATGGTAAGCTTGTAGCTTATAAAAGCTACATTTAAGTAATTAAAATTGAAAATTTTAAGGGTTTATCCCTGTTCTGCTACAGTATTGGTCCATTTTAAGGGTTAAAATATGAAATAAAGCACAAGACTAACTTGGGGAATCCTTGGGGAAACCCCTGTAGTGATGTCACGTCCAGACAGCATGTGCTGAGAGAAGCTTGTATGTAGTTTTTATACAGAACCTTTCCTATCTAAATAAAATAAATATTTTATCCCTTATTTCCCATTTTTTTTACCATTTGATGAGTTTATACTTAAAAAGAAAGTAGAAAATCGAGTTCTTGCTCAGATCGTCTAGACAATCGGTGCTTGCAAACTAGGGAAACCTTCGTTTGGCAATATTTTAAGTCATCCAATTTTACAAAATATAATATAATATTTCGCATTTAAGATTCTATGTTATTTAATAAATATTCCGTGTAATTAATGCTTTCCTTACCTCACAACTAGACCTACCTGCAGTGAGGCAGGTGAGGGAGATAACCATGTGTCACTTGTGGTTAAAATAACTCCAGTTGTGTAGTTCTTTTCAAAGAATTAAAATCTATTAGGAAAGCTTACATGGAAATTATATATCCAACTTCAAACTCATGGGGTTTTTTCAGGCTTCTATTATGATTTTGTAGTCCTTGTGGGACTAGGTCTGGATCCAGCTCCGATCTGAAACCTTGTATTTACTATAACCTGACTTCCACACTCAGGCCTTCCGAGGCCTCGGGGCCCCTAACCAGAGGTATCGGGCCCCTAACCTATGGTCTCGGCGCTCGGGCCTCAGGTCTCGGGTCCTGAAGGTCGGGCATCTGAAGACTCTTGGATGATATTAAGTTCGGACACCATGTTATCTATGCAAGTCAAAAGTTCCTCAAAGCCAAAGGCTACTTCTGAACAGGTTTTTCAAACCAGTCCCTGTATTTTTACCAAGGACTTTTAGAGACAGGGACAGTCTGCCTAGATCCTCTTCCAGTTTGAACTTTGAATGATGTAGCAGACCAACAGCAGACAAGAGCTTAGGCCCAATGGCCCTTCAGCTTTTCTTCAACTAAATATGCTAGTTTAATTTAGAGGATTTGGTGGCTACTATTAAACCCCCTGGTCCCATCTTAAGTAATACTATTGGGACAACATTGTCTTTTGTTTTGAAGACAAATTACAAATTTTCAATCTGTATCTCCCTAGAGGCCTTTATCGGTAAGCCCCCCCCCCCCCCCCCCCCCCCCCCCCCCTTCTGGTAGTCAAAAGTTTGAGCTCCAGGCTGCTCTTTACTAGGTTTTTCTAAATGCAACCTGGTCATGAATATCTGTTAAGACAGTAGCAAAGCAGACAGGTTAGACTCAATTTCATGGGTGCATATAAGCAGTCAGAATGAGTATCGGGAATTCAGGGGAGATACCAGATCTTAAGAACTTAAAAGTTCTCCATTCACAATCAGTTTAGGAGGGACAGGAGTTCCTCCTCAAGGCACCCGTAATAACACTTAGGGTTTAGGCCCTATCAAATCAACCCTTTCACACTCCCCACAATCTAGAGGCTCCTACGGGAAACACCCCAATGGGGGTCATTCCAAGCAGTATCCATCTTTTTCCCCAGGTAGGGGAAATCGTATAGCAGAGGCTCCAGAGGTCGTTTTCGACCCCACTCCAGGGAACAAGGGCGTGAAACCCCTTCCCCCCAATGACTCCTCAAAAGCCTCCCTCAGTCCACCAGTAGGTCGCCTCTGTTCTTTCAGAAGAGACTGGCAAACAAAGAAATGTTCATACACCATGTTAAACATTATCACCAATGGCTATGTTCTGCCATTCATTTCAAAACCAAATCTTGCCAGATTTCCTCTGATTCAGTCAGGATACAAGGCCCTTCAAAAAGACCAAGCTCTGGCCACTTGTATCCAGCCTCTTCTTTCAAAGAACGCAATAGAAAGGGTGGAAAATGTAAAATCTGTCTGGTTTTACAGTCGCCTGTTCCTAGTCCCCAAGCCTCACCAAGGTGGAAGCTGTTAATAGACTTAAACAGGCTCAACACTTTTCTACTTGTAGAAAAGTTCAAAATGGAAACTCCAGAGTCCATCAGGACCTCCCTGATTCCAGGGGAATGGGCATCGTCGATAGACCTATCAGACGCTTACCTTCACATCCCCATCCACCCAAACTGGGTGTTTTTTGTTTGTGGGCTACGAATACCATCTAGATTCAGCCCTTGTAAAACCCACACAAGAGAGATGGCTCAAACTTCAGGATTTGATCCTACGTCTCAAGTCAAAACATGTTTTGACTGCAAGATGTTTGATGTCGTTTATTGGGTTGCTTGCCTCAATAGAGAAGATGGTCCCAAAGGATGCCTTCACATGAGGCCCTTCCAGTTTCACCTCAAGGAGCACTGGAGATTTATTCAGTCATTGGACAACCTTCCTTGGTCAGAGACAATGCCACCTAGAGTGATGCTACAAGGTCATATTCTCTAGCCAGGAAGGAAGTAGGTCACAACACCTTGCAAGTGGAGTGCATGTGGCCTGCTGGTGGAGACACAAACCATCTTTTTGAAGATGCTATGATATCACGTTCTCTAGCCAGGAAGGAGGTACATCAGGATACACATAGTGGAGTGCACGTAGCCTGCTCCACCTGTGGAAACACAAAACAAAGTGCAAGTAACCAAAAAAATAACATCCTCTAAATTTGTAAACCTGATGTCACATTGCTTGTCACTTGAAATACTTCAACAAAATTTGCTGCACAGAAAAAAAATCACAATTGAAAGCACAATTTGCAAGCATTTTGCAAGTATATTTGCCATCTGCACAAGTCTGCCTTATAAATTGTTTCTTGAAGTATTGCTAGTCACTGTCTCCCAACACAGCTGCCAATTTTTCATTTTTAAATCACCGTGGGTTGTAATAGAAAATTTTTAACCCCCGCATGTCAGGTTCCATTGAGTCAAGTATCTTGCTATCTTCATGTACATTTTGTTGGTTTTTGTGCAGAGACCAATTACGTATCTTATTCAAGAAGGTCAATAATTTTAGGTTTAAATAGTTTTTGCCCATGACATGCCAAGATATAAAGGGCTGTTGTTCACCAGAATAAATTTATTCTTAAAAAAAATTTATAATATAATTTCATCATTGTAAGTGGCTTTGTATCTTTAATATTGTATCAGCAGTCTAGTACTTGAAAGCTGTAAGCTGTCAATTATACACATGCTAACATGAGACACTTGTTATTTGTGGTCCAACAAGCAAGGATTTATGTTAATAAGCATTGAAGATACATGTATTTTTTCTTCCCATTTTCCCTAACTTGTTTGCAATCTTTTAACCCAGGAAAGTTTCTGTGTTGTATGAAAACTGGTAATATACAACATAGTCCACCATCTTTTAACGTAGCTGCTTATGATGGTTTCACATTTTACTCTGGATTATTTGTTATTCCACCTTGTGACTGTTGTACAGTCTCTAAACTAGCATCCTTTAATGTTTTAAAATGAAAACTTTTCTATTTCCTTCCAAGTTTATAACCAAAATGAGTCTCTTGATATAACATCCTCTAATGTTTTAAAATTAAAAATTTTCTATTTCCTTCTAATTTTATATCCAAAACAAGTCCTGTCTTTAATTTTTCATTTGTTAGATTGTTGGGAACCTGATCTACTACAGATACATCAATTCAGCCATAGTGGCTCCAGATGCATTTGATATAATAGATGTCAGTGCTCACAAAGGCCTCAGTACAGATCAAAGAAGAAATTTAGGATCCATTGCAAAGATTCTTCAATTTGCTGCTTCAAACAAAGGGGTATGTACAATTGTGCATAATATACCATTGAATTGGGTATTTATAAACCATGGATTTAATTTGCTTGATTTTGTTCCTGTATCAGTAGTCAATATTTCTGTTGTACAGTGTATCCTGTGTCAAAATTTCACAGTTGGCGTATGCCCGCCTGTTTTTCTGAAAGACCAGCTCTTTCTTTTAGGGCCTGCTTTCACTGAAGGTCTTTCCTTGGTCTCAAAGCCAAGATTTACATGATAATTTTAAATTAAACCAATTATGACATTTGACTTAATCTTTATGGAATTTAACATAGGTCTTAAGTCTGATCTTAGTCTTAACTATGGTCATAACTCAAAGACTCACTGGAAGTAGTCTTTGTTAATAAGACCAGTTTTAAAAATGGCTGTGATTTATTTTTTACCCCACAGCCTTTAAAGACTGTGTGGTATTGTTTTTACCCATTGCATCCAGTATCTGTCGGGCAGTGGGAAAAATCTTATCCAGGCTCTATCTCAGAAACCTCAAGGTGTTGGAAGTTGATAATTGGTCGGGACATTGGTTTCAGGGTTAATTGTGCAATGTCATAGTATGACCTTGATTGGTCCTTTCTAGTGCCTGTTGTGAGCCTGGCCTTTAAAATGTTGTCTGGGCAATATCCCAGAAACTGTAAGGTCGTGATGGTGTGACTTTTCATTTGACCTTTGACCTTGGCCTGGTGACATTGAGTTGTAAAATTTTGTCTGGGCCATATCTAGGAAACTATAAGGTGTAGGATGTACATACTTCGCTTTTACCTTGCCGTAATGACCTTGACTTGTAGAAATTTGTCCGGGCTATATCTTGGAAACCATAAGGTGTAGAAATTTTATACCTGATAAAGAGATTTGTTTTGGGGGTGTAGGTGTGCAACGTCATTGCTTAACCTTGATTTAACCTACGTGTAGTGACCTTGATCTTGAAAATCCAAGTTATATCTCAGAATCTGTAAGGTGTGGGATGTTGATACGTGGTAGGGGCATTGCCTGGGAGGTGTAGGTGTGCAAGTTCATGATCTGACCTTGATTTGACCTTTGACCTTGCTGTAGTGGCCTTTACATTTAAAGTCTTGTCCTGGCTATATCTCAGAAACAAAGAAAAGAAAGTGGAGAAAAGTTGATATTGGTTGGGGAGTGTAGGTGTACAACATCATGGTGCAACCTTGATTCAACCTTTTACCTTGCTGTAGTGACCTTGACTTTTAAGAACTTGTTTCGGCCATTTCTCATGAACTGTGTAGGAAGGTGCATGAAATTGATTTTTGGGTGGGTCATTGGTTGGGGAGTGTAAGAATACTAATTGTGATCTTTAATCTTGGCTCAGCTGAAGTGTGTTTACCTGCCATATTTGAGACATATTTCTCTCATGACAAAGATGTATGGGTTGCTGCAACTGATTATAAAGCATCCCACAAGGGACGCTTGTTTATATTTAGGGGAGATGGGAGACAGCGTGGGTCTGCCGGCTCCTGCATTTTCTATTATAGCTCAACAATCACTGGGCGGATTTTCTTTCAATATGGCACATGCATGGAGTATGCCTGGAAAAAATTTCTGAATAAGGTGTCATGACATTTCAACCAATCATAGAAGTTACGTGATTTTGCTAAAATCTGTATTTCCCCTAAGCCCTCTGGGGCCCCTGTGGGCAAGGTTCCCCCACAAATTTTTAAGGAACTTGGAACATCAAGCTAGGCAGAATCTATCTTCCATCAATTTTACAGCTACTTTCGTTAGGACTGCCTCTTCCTGTAACACTGTTAGGGAGAAGTGTCAGCACTGTATCAAGGCTACCTTCAAAAGGGTCAAGAGCCAAATTCAAAAGGCTGCCGATCCCGAAAGAGCTGTCAGACGTGGTTATGATAACGCCTGTGATTATTTTGAATAAGAGAATTCTTATTCAACAGCCTTAGCTTTAGCCTGCCTCAGCAAATCTGTAGCCCACATACTCCAGAGGGAGCTGTATACTATGGGCAACACTGGCCTTCTGAGACGAGAGGCCGAAATGACGCTTCTTCAACCACATCTAGGGGACTTGAGACGTCAAGAACTGAGGAACTCACCCTCCTGGCCTTCTCCTCTCTTCAAGTCTCAGTTAGTGAAGGATAGAGAAAACTTCCTGCTTAAAAAAGGCACCCCTAAAGACTCTCAGGGTTTTGGACCCTACCAAAACAGGCCCTTTCGTGGTCCCCACCACAATAAGAAAAGAGGCTCCTACAGGAAACGCCCCTATGGTGACAATTCCTCTCAAAGCAGTAACCAATTGTTTTCCTCAGGTAGGGGGAAATCAAACTCAAGAGGCCTCAGGGGTCGTTTTTCGACCCCAATCAAGGGGACGAGGGCATGGAAACCCCTCCTCCCAATGACTCCTTTCAAGCCTCCCTCAGTCCACCAGTAGGAGGTCGCCTCCGTTCTTTCAGAAGAGACTGCCTAACAAACAAATGTTCAGACGTGTTAAACATTATTTCGAATGGTTACGTTCTTCCATTCATCACAAAACCAAATTTAGTCAGAGCTCCCCTGATTCGATCAGGTTACTAGGCCCTTCAAAAAGACCAAGCTCTGGCCTCTTGTATCCAGTCTCTTCTGTCAAAGAACGCAATAGAAAGGGTGGAAAATGTAAAATCTCTCGGGTTTTACAGTCGCCTGTTTCTTGTACCCAAGCCTCACCAAAGGTGGAGGCCAGTAATAGACCTAAGCAGGCTCAACACCTTCCTACTTGTGGAAAGATTCAAAATGGAAACACCGGAGTCCATCATGGCCTCTCTGATTCCAGGGGAATGGGTGTCGTCGATAGACCTATCAGATGCCTACCTTCACATCCCCATCCACCCAAACTCAAGGAAGTACCCTAAGGTTTTGTCACAAGTCTCAAGTGTTTCAGTTCACTTCCCTACCCTTCGGACTAGCCACGGCCCCTCAGGTCTTTACAATGATTGTAAAAGAGGTGAAGCTGATGGCCCTGTCAAAGGGAATCAGACTTCACTGGTACCTAGATGACTGGCTAATCAGGGCCCAGTCTCAGGAAGAAGCACAAGTAAACACTCAGACAGTGGTGGACCTAACTCAGTCCTTAGGGTGGATAATAAATCAGGAGTCTGAACTAAATCCTACTCAAGTGTTTTCATTCGTGGGCTACGAATACCATCTAGATTCAGCCCTTGTAAAACCCACTCAAGAAAGATGGCTCAAACTTCAGGATTTGATTCTACGTCTCAAGTCAAAACATGTTTTGACTGCAAGATGTTTGATGTCGCTAATTGGGTTGCTTGCCTCAATGGGGAAAATGGTCCCGGAGGGACGCCTTCACATGAGGCCCTTTCAGTTTCACCTCAAGGAGCACTGGAGATTTCCTCAGTCGTTGGACACCCTCCTTCCTTGGACAGAAACCATTTCAGCACACCTAGAATAGTGGCAGAATCCCACAAACGTAATGAAAGGTGCAGACCTTCATCTGAAAGACCACAGTATCCAACTCTTTACAGACGCCTCAAACGAAGACTGGGGTGCTCACTTAGAGCAAACCTCTACAAAAGGTCTGTGGTCAGACAGGGAAAAAAGGCTACACATAAATGTTCTAGAGCTGAAGGCGGTTTCTCTGGCCCTTCAAAGGTTCAAGGACCAGTGTCAAAACCAAACAGTGTTGGTTGCTACAGACAACTCAACAGTAGTAGCCTACATAAACAAACAAGGAGGAACCCACTTGGCGGAGATGTGCGCTCACCTGTGGAAGATCATGATCTGGTGCCATCATTACCAGATTACATTAAAAGCCAGACACATTCCAGGGTGTCTGAATGTGATGACCGACCTTCTGTCCAGGTCGAACCAAGTCCAGTCAACAGAATAGTCGCTGCATCCGCAGGTGTTCGAACAGATCTGTCTCAAGTGGTTCACTCCTCATGTAGATCTTTTTGCCACTCGCCTGAACCACAAAGTTCCACTATACGTGTCTCCAGTCCCAGACCAAAATGCTTGGGACATAAATGCTCTGAACATAAACTGGTCGGGTGTCACTGCTTATGCTTACCCTCCCACGGCCCTCCTTCACAGGGTGATCCAAAAAATCAGGCAATCCAGTTGCCTGATCATTGTAATAGCCCCAGGCTGGCCAGGGATGCCCTGGTTTTGGGACCTAGTGCAGCTCTCAACAGAGATCCCACTTCAACTTCCAGTGTCAAGAACTCTTCTCAAACAGTCCCACAATTACGTGTTCCACAGCAATCCACAGCATCTCAACCTCCACGCCTGGTGTCTAGGAGTGGACAACTCCAAGAACAAGGCTTCTCTGTGGAAGTGGCAGAGAGAATTGCTGCCCCTCAGAGATCGTCAACAAGGACCATCTACAAGTCAAAGTGGGTCCTATTTGAGAAATGGTGCAGAGAAAATTCGGTGGATTTTTCCACTCCCTCTGTGAAACAAGTCTCAGACTTCTTTATGTACCTGTATCAAGATCTAAACAGTCGCCCTTCGACCATTGATGGTTATAGGACGGCCATTGTTGACACTTTGGGCCCAACTTGGCTCCATATCTCTCAAAGTTCAGACCTTAACAGGTTACTCTCCAGTTTTCACAGGGATCGTCCCAAAAGTGGAACCTTTCTGTTGTTCTCAATGAGCTCACAAAAGTACCTTTTGAGCCTATGAAAGACACAGACCTCAAACATCTTACTCTCAAAACTGCTTTCTTGCTAGCTTTGGCCTCAGGCAAGCACCACAGCAAAATCCATGCCTGGGTTGCAAACAAAGTGTCTAATCTAGGCCAATGGGAAACGGTTACCTTGTTCCCCTCTTTAGATTTCACAGCAAAAAAACCAACTAGCAAGAGAAGGTTCTCAAAGTGTGTCTCCTGTGACTATTCCTGCTCTAACTACCATTGTAGATAGACAATTCAAAAAAGACAGGACCTCGTTTCCGGTGTGGGCCCTGAGGTACTATTTGGATCGAACCAAAGACCTAAGAGGGTCTCGATCCCTTCTTTTTATCTCCTTTAAGAAAGGACATACCTCAGACATCAGACCCGCTACACTCTCTTCTTGGCTAAAACAAACTATTCTACTTTGTTATAAACAAGCAGATCAACAAGCCTTGGACTTAGTCCAAGTCAAAGCGCATGACATTAGGGCCTTCGCGGCCTCTAAGGCCTTTTACGGTGGGGTATCGGTGGACCAAATCATGCAAGTGTGTCACTGGAAAGCTCACAACACATTTACAAATTTTTACCTAAGATACCTTACTTGGTCAGACAACGACAACAATATGTATCTGGGACCAGTAGTAGCGGCACAACAAGTCCTAGACCCTTCTCCTTAGCATACTCATCTTCGGGAAGAAAAGAAGTGGGGGGGGGGGGGGGGGGGGGGCATACCTGCTGCAGCCAAGTCTTCAGGAGTCTAATCCCAGGGTCTAGATATTGGTTACCTCTTCAGATGTTTTATGGTAGGGTCTCTTACCTATCTTTATGTTTTTTAACTGTATATTGTATTTAGTGTTTATCAGTGTACCATAATCTCATGTTTAGCGTGGTAAATTGATAAGATTCAAGCCTAGGGCTGGTATTCATGGCAGTGATGCCCTTTGGGGCTACTATCTTGAGTGAGCACGGCTGCACTCTCTTCTCTCAAAACATCCAGACAGTACCCGCACTGTCATTTAAATTTTGGTTTTTGGCTACTTACAGGCCCAACCTTTAGAACTGGGGCTCTGTAACCGCGACTCAGACTGGTAATTTGGCAGGGACGAATTACCAAACGACACTGCTATGGTACACACTAAAACAGACTCGGTCAAATCTATGCGTCCATTTTTCTTGGTTGTTGGCCGGGGTCCTGCGGTCCCCCGAGTTAGCATTCAGTCCCACATGGTAAGCTTGTAGCTTATAAAAGCTACATTTAAGTAATTAAAATTTTCAATTTTGGCATAAATGGAAAGACACATATTAAATACATATTAAACACTGGACATGGTCATTTCTACAAAATCATTAATACTCATGGGAAAGCTTTGTTTTTGCTGTGAAAAAACTATTTCTTTTTCTCTTGCGAAGCAATAGTCTAGTTGTATGTACTTTTACTTATTTGTGCTATTCCCATTGATAACCCTATTTCAATTTATAAATTTTACAGCTTCAGAGTTCTCAGTTTACTGATTAATGCTGTCATCTTGCTGTTGAATTGTCTTATTTAGTACTTTTCATACAGTATTGTAAACATCTCGCCTACTTATTAAGTGTCTCACAATTGACATTTGTTTGTATACGAGAGAAAAATTATGCAAAAGGGGCCGCTGACTCCAGCATTTTCGATTGCTCAGCAACCACTAGGCGGATTCCCTTCAAATTTTGCAATTGTATGCAGTAGCTCTGGGAAAGTTTTATGAATATGGTGTTGTGACATTTTAACCAGTCAGAGAAGTCACACGGCCAAAACATGTTTTAAAGGGGTTATGCTTGTCTGGATGATATTAAAAGGCGCTTCACCTATTCACATGAAATTTGGCAAGATGCTTTGTTAACTTGATGCTTTTGTTAACTTTTGGAAGTGATCCAATACAAAATGGCTGACTTATTAATGATTAACTAAACGCCACAATTTTTGCTTAGCAATGAAAATCTTTAATATCTAAGAAAGGTGCAAGATAGGGAGGTTTAGACAAAAAATTTTGGCCCACAGGGTATTTGTGGAGTCATATGGCACTTTTTGCCAAATATTGTTTTGCTGCCATTTTTGGTGGCCATCCTGAATGTCTGCATAAAATGTAAAAAACACGTCTTGGAAGCAATGTGAGAGTAATTTTGACAAATTTTTTGGCTTACACTGTATGCGCAAAGTCATTTGGCACTTTTTGCTTGAAGTTCTGCGTAAAACGCAAAAACACATTCATCGGGGAAATGGTTAGAGGTTGATTTTGACAAAATCTCATACCCCAAGGGTATATGCAGAGTCATCTGACACTTTATGTCAAAAATCATTTTCTCAGCCATCTTGAATTTAAGCGCAAAATGCAAAAAAGCATTTATCTAGTAAATATTGCAAGATAGATAGTTTTCAACGCAATTTTCGGCCCCCAGTGCATTGTTGATTCTAGGAATTTCATAAAGTAGGGGTGATCTCCCCACACTGGGGGGACAATGTCTCTCTCTCTTCCTCTCTGCTCCTTGGTTTGTAGTTGAGTACTTTGTTGTTATTTTTTTCTGCCACAAAATGTGATAGATATTTTTGTTTAAAACTAGGCTGAGCTAAAGATAAGAATGTGACTAACAAAGGACCAAGTTAATAGCTTTCACTTCTAGTGTACACAGTTGAAAATGTCAACACTATATATGATAACCAGACTTCTCTATTGTGTGGTCTGCTCCTCATTATCCTGTTTTATTTTTTTTTTTCCAGTTTGGAGGGGACAGTGCACACCTTGCTTCTTTGAATGGCTACATTATGGACGCACACAACAGGTTCAAGTAAGTTTATGTACTATGCTTTTACTTGTCCTGTGCTCTGAAGCGCCCATGTGTGATGTGACAGAATAATTGCAATAGTTGGATGGACATTTACGACAAGAAACCATCCAGATATTCTGAAAAAAAAGGACTTGAATTTCAGTGCTTGCATTTTAATATACACCCACTGGAAGTGGAGTGTTGGGTTTTAATAGAGTTAATTTAATTAACAATGACATTTTATTGCGTTAATACACCATACCCTATGGAGAATTGCTATAATAATGGTTGGCTTGACCGGTCCCACCAAATGACAGAAAAATCTGTCCTGTGTGTCTACCGGCAGGACCGATCTAGTAGTGTGCATTTACTAGGTGGTGCATCATACTTCTTCCTGTCTAGACAGAGTAATGTCGCGTCATCTTTTTCGTTTTTTTCGTTGTAAATCATGTTCTTATTGCAGGAGGGCAGCCACAAAAGAAGGGTATATGTCCAGATATTGTTCGGCAATCAGGCAATAAAATATGTGAAAGATGTTTCCTGTATAGATCACTTAAATTTTGTCCCAAATGTCCCAATTGTTGCTCCAGATCTACCTGTAGGGGCCAGATTACACCAATTTTGGGAAACATGGGCAGCCCTAGGGGCCAGTTCTAAACAGTCCTCCAAGAAGGTTACACTCTCTGGCCAAATCTGACAAGGTCACCCCCATCATAAGTTGCTATGTAAATCCCCTCAGGAACAGCTACCTCTCTTGAATTTTACAACAGAGTTTTCCTGGTTCCTAAACCCAACAACTGGTGGAGACCTATCTTAGACCTCAGTACCCTGAACAAATTTCTAAAGACAGACTCATTCGAAATGGAGAATCCAGAGACTATAAGGACTCCCTCCAGACAGGGGACTGGGTCAGGTCCATAGATTTCAAGGATGCCTACTTCCACATACCCATTCAAAACCAGTCAAGGAAGTACCTGTGTTTTCATGCCCAGGGTAAGTTCTACCAGTTCAAAACACTACCCTTTGGTCTGCCCATAACTCCCGTAGAGTTCACAGTGATGGTCAAGGTAATACTAATTGCACTACAAAGGGTATAAGAATCGACCAGTACCTAGACAACTGGTTGGTCAGAGCCAGATCCCACCATACCTGTCTCCAGCATACACAGACTCTAGTAGCTATTTGTCAGGAGTTAGGTTGGTTGTCAACTTGGAGAAATTAGAACTGGACCTCAAGCAAGTCTTCAACTTTGTTGGTTAACAATTCAACCTGAAAGTGGGCAAGGTCAGACCCACCCTAGAGAATTGGCAGACCTTGAATGCGAAGATCCAGAAACTTCTCCAGACCCATCTGTCGGGTCTGGCAGCTGATGCCCATGATAGGGTTACTGACTGCCACAGAGAAGCAAGTCCACCTAGGTTGACTCCATATATGACCCATACAGTGGCACTTGAAAAACTGCTGGAGTCTACTAGAATCACTATAAAAGGTGATTCCCATCCCAAAGTCACTCAATCCTCACTTAAAATAGTGGCTCCAGTAAGAAAATGTTCTTGAAGGCCACCCATTACAACCCCTCAGTCATACTCTACAAATCTCTTCGGATGCATCAAAAGAAGGGTGGGGTGCTCACTTAGGGTAATACACTGCAAGAAAAGCAAGTTGCACATAAACTACCACGAACTAAATGCGGTCTTTCTGGCCCTAAAAGCTCTCTGCCTGAACAACATAGTTCTTGTAGCTACATACAACACCACAGTGGTTGTCTGTATAAACCAGGAAGGAGGCATGAAGTTGGGCCAACTGTGTGCTCTGCTATGGAGAATCCTGACCTGGTGCTCTACCAAGCAGGGGACTCTCAAAGCCCGACACATTCCAGGCCAGCTAAATGTCATAGCAGACAAGCTATCCAGGCTAGGCTAGACCATCCAGATAAAACAGTCCCTCCTTTCAGAGGTCTTTCAGTCAATATGCTCCCGGTGGCACCAGCCTCAAGTACACCTGTTTGCAGTGAGACCCAACCAGTTTATGTTCAGAGCATCTATGTCCCAAGCATATTGGTCTGGGATTGGAGGTACGTACAGTGGAACTTTGTGGTTCAGACGAGAGAAGAAGGGTTAGACGCGAGATTACACTCTTATGGTACACTCAGCACGGGGATCCGGTCAATACTAAACGTCTATTTTTCTTGGACGTTGGCTGGATGCCTGCAGCCTCCTGAGAAAGCATTCAGTTCCACAAACTACATTTAAGCAATTAAAATTCTAATTTGCCACCAGTTTCAACAACAAATTGCCTCAATTTGTGTCAACAGTGCCAGACCCCCTGGCATGGGCAGTGGATGCACTCAGCCTGCCCTGGGAAGATCTGGACCCTTATGCCTTCCCACCAGCAGCCATTTTGGGCAAAGTGGTCGAGAAGATGCAGAATTACCCGTGCAGGAGAATCATTGTGATTGCTCCAGTGTGGCCCAACATGCTTTGGTTATGAGACCTAGTGGCCATATCGAAACAAATCCCATTGTGCCTGCCAAACCTACCCAACCCTTTGAATCAACCCTTCAATCAGATCCTTCACATGAATCTGTGTCAAATCTGAATCTTCATGCCTGGCTCTTAGAGCCTCAGATATCAAGGAGCAGGGCTTCTCTGATCTTGTGGCAGCATGAACTGAGGCTCCTCAAAGAATCTCAACCAGATCAGTCTATGAGGCAAAGTGGACCATTTTTACAAAGTGGTGCAAAGTAACCAGGTTGACTTCAGCACACACACACACCCTATAAAGTCCATTGCAGACTTCCTGCTGTATCTGTTCCAAGACAGGAAGTTGCTGCCAAGCACCATTGATGTCCATAGTTCAGCCATTGCAGACAAACTGGGAAACTTGGCCATTAATGTTATCGCTTGGATAACTTCCACAGAGACAGACCCATGGGTTGAAGGGCATCCCCTCCTGGAACCTTTCGCTGATGCTGCACCAGCTAACAAAGGCTGCCTTTGAAACCCTTAAAGAGGCCTCTTTGAAGCATTTTACCTTCAAAACTGTCTTCCTCTTAGCTTTTGATTCAGGCAAATGCAGGAGTGAGATCCATGCTTGGCCAAGTAAGAACATAGACTCCAGTCAGACTGGTCCAAAGTGGTTTTTTGCCCCATACCCAGCTTTCTTTACAAGAACCAGCTGGCCAAAGAAGGTCCAGACAGGGTGGCAGCGATGATCCTTCCGGCCTTGGCCCTAACTCTGTACAAGTCAGTCAAGGCTTATAGGTGCTTATACCAAATCAGAACCCTGCACTACTATCCAGGCAGAATCTCAGACCTCAGGTAGAACAAAGAACTGGTCGTTATGTCCTTCAAGAAAAGTTTCGACAAAGATATATCTCCTGCCACCATCTCCTCATGGATCAAGCAGACTGATAATATGCTATGAGCTCTCTGATCAAGAGGCCCTTACTCTACATCAGGTTAAACCTATGATGTGAGGGCCTTTGCTGTTTCTACCGCCTCCTTGTCAGGAATCTCCTTAGAACAGTTATCAGCCTGTCACTGGAAATCCCATAACACCTTCATTTACTTGAAGAATGTGGCTTGGGCTAATTCGGAAGTTTTTCATCTGAGCCCATTGGTGGCTGCCCAGCAGATCCACCACTAGCCTACCTACATAAGCAAGTAGCCTGTCACCTTACTCAGGGATTTTCAACATGGCGGTTGCCTGCCAAGTATAAGCCTCTTCATTTTTAAGAGGGCCCCTGTAGGGACTGAACTCATACCCCTCTTCCCCAACCTCAGAGGAGGTTTGTTAAAATAGGGGGTAGGGAGATCGGTCTGTTAGATCCAGTAACCTGTTCACTGGCCACCTACCAATGGGACTATCTGATGTCCCTTGGAGAATGCTAACGTCTCTTTTTTAAGTTCAATCTTAAGTCCCTAGTAAGCTACCCACGGTCCAAGCAGTAATTATTCTAGCTAATTTTCCATCAGGTAAGTTGTATCAATGCAATAAAATAGCAAATTTTATAAGTAAATTAAATTTTTATAAGTTAATGCCTTACCTAGACAAGAGAGGCCCTCCCAACCGACCCTGCTTATCACCTTACGAGAGGTTTATCAAGGTTTAGCAACAAAAAAGATGCTATGATGTCACGTTGGCTAGACAGGAAGGAAGCAGGGTGCACCATCTAGTGAGTGCACACTACGACTGGTCCTGCCAGTGGAAACACAGAACATCTTTTTCTGGCATTTGGCAGGACTGGTCGGCGCCGACCGGTATAGCTAATTGTCCATTAGGTAAGGTATTATATGTGACAATAAACAAGAGGAGGGGGGGGGGGGGGGGGGGGCGGGTTCCAGTCACTGAGTGTACGATGACTGAGATATCAGGACTCCTACACAAATTGGTTGATGCCTATTGGGTTATGTATGTATTTATACTCAGCGCAATATCTCCATATACTACAGGACTCAAAGCGCTATTTAACCAATCCGACTGTACAGGTACAGCCCCAACTCACAAGTAACTGACATTCCCCTAACTGGAAGATAGAGGCTCAAGGATGACCATTTATCAACGTCCTTGAGGTTCTTTAACCTGCCACTGGGGATAGGACCCAATGACAGAGGACCGCCATTTTAAGTGGTCATCCGAGCCACTATGTATCTGCCTGTACCTGGGATTGAACCCACGTCCTCTGAGTTCCTAGACAAGTGTGTTACCCGCTAGGCCACAGTGGTGTAGAGAGTGCAGCCTGAAAATCCAACCCAGCTCAATTCATCTACGCCTGGATGTGGTTGATATTTCTGGTTGTGCATTTCATGTGTTTGTGTGAGTGACCCTCTGTTGAAAAATGTCTTAGACACTGGGGTGGATGTAGAGCTATTTTTAACAGAGGCTATATGCTCATACATTCTCTTTCTAAATGGTCTCCCAGTTTCTCCTACATATACTTTTGAACATTTAGTACAAGACATTTGGTATATAATATCCTCTAGTTCGTATGTAATATGCTTGGGGAAATTTTTAGTGAAGGTACATATGGTCTCATTTATTTTTGTAATAAGAGGACAATAAGTCCATTTTCCCAATCTTGTGCAAATTTTGGGAGTAATTTAAGGTATTATCTGATGGGATTTTGGGTATTCAACAACAGATTTTTGTATCCATCGGAAGCATCCGGTGGATACTTTGGTTTAGCGTCCGCTACGCCGCCGCCGCCGCGTGTAGAGAGATTTTCGGCGTTAACGCTCTAAGAGGAAAACAACAGCAGCTAGGTTCACCAAATTTTCAGGATATCTTCATTGGGGGGTAAGCTTCTCTGGGAAGGAAAATAGCCTCATTCTGAAAAACAAGATGGCCGCCACGGGCATTTCTTTGAAAATAATCTACATTTTTCTACTGGCTGTTCCTCATAGGTAGAAGGTTGAATCTCTTCATAGGTGATATGTATGACACATATACATGTCCTCTACAACCGTGCACACATTTGACCTTGAAGCTCCTAATTCAAGGTCATCCACGGAGTGCCGAAGTAACCCACATAGCGGACTTTAAAAGTGCCTATATCTCCCTTATTATTGGTCCTAGAGGTTTGCAATGTAAAGCCAACCTATAGGAAATCATGTGCTGCGAATCTTCTGATGTGGTCAGATTTGACCTTGGACCCCTCCTTCAAGGTCAAACGAGGATAGCAGAACTTAAAAGTGCTGATAACTCGCTTATTATCGATCCTAGAGGTTTGGGATGGTAAACCAACATATAGGAAATCATGGGCTGGGAATCTTCTGGCGTGGTTGGATTTGACCTTGGGCCCCTCCTTCAAGGTCAAACGAGGACGGCCAAACTGAAAAGTGCTTATAACTCGCTTATTATTTGTCCTAGAGGTTTGGGATGGTAAACGAGCATATAGGAAATCATTGGCTGGGAATCTTCTGGTGTGGTCGGATTTGACCTTGGGATCCTCCTTCAAGGTCAAACGAGGATAGCCAAAGAAAAAAGTGCCTATAACTCTCTTATTATTGGTCCTAGAGGTTTGGGATGGTAAACCAACATATAGAAAATCATGGGCTGGGAATCTTCTGGTGTGGTCGGATTTGACCTTGGGCCCCTCATTCAAGGTCAAACGAGGACAGCCAAACTTAAAAGTGCTTATAACTCGCTTATTATTGGTCCTAGAGGTTTGGGATGGTAAACCAGCATATAGGAAATCATGGGCTGGGAATCTTCTGGTGTGGTCGGATTTAACCTTGGGCCCCTCCTTCAAGGTCAAACGAGGATAGCCAAAGGTAAAAGTGCCTATAACTCGCTTATTATTGGTCCTAGAAGTTTGGGATGGTAAACAAACCTATAGGAAATCATGGGCTGGGAATCTTCTGGCGAGGTCGGATTTGACCTTGGGCCCCTCATTCAAGGTCAAATGAGGACAGCCAAACTTAAAAGTGCTTATAACTCGCTTATTATTGGTCCTAGATGTTTGGGATGGTATACCAACATATAGGAAATCATGCACTGGTAATCTTCTGGTGTGGTCGGATTTGACCTTGGGCCCCTCCTTCAAGGTCAAACGGGGATAGCCAAACATAAAAGTGCTTATAACTCGCTTATTATTGGTCCTAGAGGTTTGGGATGGTAAACCAACATATAGGAAATCATGGGCTGGGAATCTTCTGGTGTGGTCGGATTTGACCTTGGGATCCTCCTTCAAGGTCAAATGAGGACAGCCAAACTTAAAAGTGCTTATAACTCGCTTATTATTGGTCCTAGAGGTTTGGGATGGTAAACCAATGTATAGGAAATCATGGGCTGGGAATTTTCTGGTATGGTCAGATTTGACCTTGGGCCCCTCCTTCAAGGTCAAATGAGGACAGCCAAACTTAAAAGTGCTTATAACTCGCTTATTATTGGTCCTAGATGTTTGGGATGGTAAACCAACATATAGGAAATCATGCACTGGGAATCTTCTGGTCTTGTCGGATTTGACCTTGGGCCCCTCCTTCAAGGTCAAACGAGGATAGCCAAAGGTTAAAGTGCCTATAACTCGCTTATTATTGGTCCTAGAGGTTTGGGATGGTAAACCAACCTATAGGAAATCATGGGCTGGGAATCTTCTGGTGTGGTCGGATTTGACTTTGGGCCCCTCCTTGAAGGTCAAATGAGGACAGCCAAACTTAAAAGTGCTTATAACTGGCTTATTATTGGTCCTAGAGGTTTTGGTGCATTGTCTTTACGGTGGATACAATTTGCATCGGTTCTCCGATGCGCTAGGTCTAGTTGATCTCTTAGATTAGGTAATCTTCTAAAACCTACAATTGGTTTATCTTGGAAGATATGTGCACAGTCTTGGCTATTGGAAATTATATTCCAATTATTCAAAATCATTTGTCTGATATTTGGGTTACCTGGGTTAAAATCTGTAACCATTAAAGGTGTGTTGGTAGTGGTTTTGGTTTTAGTATCAAGAAGATCACTTTGGCTGTATTTTGAGGCCCTTTTGTAATGTTTATTCAGGGCGTGTTTAGGGTAACCTCTTTTGAGGTAGTAATCAACCATTTTTTTGGCGTTATTGTGGTAGTCTTCATGGTAGTCTTCGTCTAAGGTATTATATGTGCTATTTGTTAATTAAATAAAAGTAGCAAATAAGAAATGAAGCAAATATTTGGATACCATGATTTGTGTGAGTTTTAAGTTTGTAAATGTAGAAATTTTTGTAGCATCACTTATTATCTCCCAGTGGCACCCACCTATAAAACCATTACAAAAAGATGGTAATAGGAAAATTATGGGCTAGTTTTCACTTTACCGGCACAAGATTTGGGCGATAATATAATTAAACGTTTTTAGCAATATTCCATCTTTTTAATTTTTAATCTAATACACATGAGTATTATCTATGGCGGCTGGGGGCGTGCCCCCATTTATAACTGTTAATTTAATTTCATATTTCCTTGACAATTTCCTGTAATTATCAAATATGGCGGATGCCGTACTGGTAAAGTGAAATTGCCCCAAATTATGTGTTTTAGGAAGTATTTCAAGGAAATTTGTGAGGTGGAGGAGCTGGAAGCTAAGTTCAGTATGGACCAGTACACAGATGTCACTCGTGTCACCAAACCAGTGATCTATATCTCAGTGGCAGAGATCATTGACACCCACAAGCTGCTGGTGGAGCATGAGGAGGCCATCGCACCTGACCACAATGACCCCTTGCATGAACTGCTTGAAGACCTGGGAGAGGTACCTTCAGTGGAGTCCTTCATGGGTAAGTATGTGAACTGCCCTGAGTGTGGAGTGCTTTACTGGTGAGTGTATGAACTGCCATTAGTGGAGTCCTTCATGTGTCAGTACATGAGCTATCTTTACATATTATGTTTTGAATGGGTGTATTTGTGGATTGTAGCCTAACCACTCCTAATGAAGTAGTTTGTATTTGCTCTGATTCTCATTGATCTTCTGATGCATTTGATACTAATGACTGCACCATTTTGCTGGAAAGATTGCATATATACCAGGGTATTAGTGCTCTACCAATGTGGTTGGTTTAAATCATACAATGTCTAAATATGATCGGTCAAATTAGGTACACTTTGTCATGCTCCTTTCTTAAGAGTTGAAATTTGTTGTGTCCCCCCCCCCCCAGACCTGTTAATGCAACTGAGATGCCGATCAGATCCAAGACACAGAGGAAAGGTCCCATACTATTGAATCAGGCAATGGCCCAGGTGAAAGGAAGCCTAAGGACATTACCAAACCTTGGTGCCCTGCTACACTCCCAGGACCAACCCTCCTACAGAAATTTTGTGAGGATGCGTCCAGAGTTATTTAATGAGCTAGAGCAGAGGCTGACCCCAGCGCTGCAGAGCAGAACTGACCTAGATCTTAGAGCCCCTCGGTCCAGGAATCAACTTGGCCATCATCTTGAGACACTTAGTTGCTGGAGAAAGCTTCAACTCCTCCAGAATAGCTTAAGAGTGGACCAGTTGGCAATCTCTAGGTTTTTTTCCCGCTGTCTACTTTTCCATAATTTGGAAGTATCAAGGTACAGTTATGGCTCTATCCCAATCACCCTAATGAGTGGAAGGAAATTTGAGGTAGGCTTTAGTGAGAAGTGTAATTTGTCGCACACCATTTGTGCCGTGATGATGTGGGACAAACACATGGCCATGTTTCCCATAGTTGGAGGTAGCCAATACTGCAAGGAGTTCCACTTGATATGTTGGCCTTGTTGCAGATTACAATTTCATATGGGTGGATGTCATTGCCTCTTACTTCAATTATGTTAGCCAAGATGGGTAAATCAGTTTCCTTCCAGCAGAGTCTCTGGTTGATGATGGACCCAAAGTGTTCAATTTCATACAATAAAATTTTGCATTTGAGTAAACTTAGGCTATAGGATGATGTCCACTTTATGGTAACCTTAAAGTACCAAAGATTGCTTAAATACAGTGACAATAAGATTAATGTTCAAACGGCTGATTATCGAAAAGTACATAAAGGATTTTATAAATATTTGTTTTTTGAGTGCATTAAAGCAACCAGAAAGTGTCATCTTTATGGTATTGTAATGTAAAAGCAGCCAAGATACAGAGGCAGAGAGGAATGTACTTATACATTACTTTTTCGGGGAGCCACACAATTGGCTCCCAAATATTACCATACTTCAGTACAGCATCTCAAACATTATAATTGAGGTATACGAATACCGGAACAAATAGATTGTCTTGAAGTTCCCGAAAGGCCAATTTTCAGGAATGGAAATCTCTCTGGATATTGATCAGCATAATGGAATAGGGGTCTGAGAATGCTAAAATTATGTGGTTTTCAAACAGATTGCGAGTCGTTCACAGACACTTAATAATATTTTGTTTGAAAATGTGAAGAAATTTGTACAAATTTATATGTAAGTGTAACAACTAGTGTTCAAAATTTTAAAATCAACCAATAACCAGATACAGCAGTTTTTTATTGAAAACCTTACCAATTATACATTACATCATCATTAACTATTTTTTCACAGTCACTGCAAAGTGTCAAAGGCTGTCTCAGTGATATTCAGAATTTCATGTCATCAAACAAACTAAAACTAAATCCTGATAAACAGACTATTTTTGGATTAGCTCAGAATTCAATTGTTAAAAACTCTTCACTCTATTTCCAACAGATATTCTTTGAAATCAGGTGGCACCTTCCTCCTATGTCGGGAATCTTGGGGTGGTGTTAGACTCATTATGACTCTTACTGATTATGTGTCTCAAGATACAAACTTGACTAGATTCATTTTAAGATATTTATACAGGATTGACATCAGTTCTTCTGGCAAATGCTCTTAAGGGGCAGTTGATTAGACTATTGTAATTCCTTGTTTGTCATTCTCACATTTTGAGCTCATGAGACTGCATAATAAACTCTGTAGGGTTATAACTCAATCTTCCAGGTCTCTTTCACAGTATCCCACAAATAAAAAAGCTCCTTTGGCTCTCAATAAAACAATAAAGTTCAGTTCCCAAAAAGGCTGATCACGTACGGAATTCTACAACATGACCAACAAGTACACATCAATGAAAAATTACATCCATGCACTTTGTCTGGAAAAACCAGGTGAGCTGACCAAATTGTAAGTTCTTTCTTTTGTAAAATCCTTTTCCATAATACAACAGCTTATAAGAACTCTCCTGCTTTCCATATAGGAATTAAATATTCAGTAATATCCTTATGGAAACATTGTAAGCTTTCTCACTTAGTATCTTCCTTTTTTGACACCCATAACTCCGGATTACTGACCTAGAACATCCCTTCACTGTCCCTTTTGTCATTTCTTTGTTAATTTAGAGCACTCTTCTCCATGTGGGGCATATATTGTACTTCAATGCATTAGATTAGATTACATTTGTACCACTTAATGGTCTTTTTATGTTTAAAAAAATGTTCATGCCGCAGCATAAGTTCTGTCGAGTACTTTTGTTGTTGTTTGTTGTACAGGTGAATGTGGTATTGATGAAAATGGACCTCAGAACAAGGCATCTCTTGCAAAAACAGAAATTTCACTCACACTGTCAAATAAGTTTGAAGTACCAGATGAAGAAAAATCTGATCTAAAATCTTTACATATCAGGTCAGTGATGGTAAAACATGTACATGAAGCTTTTGATCTGGAATATGTACAAGTTGCACTTCAGACACAAGTGCAACACATTCAGACATCTTTAGTGCATATCCTAGACATGTGGCCCACACTGGTAACACTGATTGTTTCAATTTGATATGTGATCATTTTATAAAAAAAATATATATATATGTTATTTTGAGATATTTACATTGAATATAGTTGATGCAAAACATGATAAATGCTTGAAAATCTAGGGTGACCATGTCAAAAACTTTCTCAATTATATTAATATCCTCTTCAAAAGTTCATCAGTCAAGACATAGTCTAATAATATAATGTTAATTTAATGGACACCTCTCAACTTACCTTATTGAAAATTGTATATATATCTATATATGAATAGATTGATCGTTATAAAACTGGAATTCTAGAATGAATTGTTAGAGTGAGGTTAACTGCCTGCCCAATACCTGTGATTGATAGGACCAAGCGAATGGTTGTGGAAGTGGTGCGGTGTCAAACAACTGGAGACAACCTGATACAGATTCTGAACATGAAGTGCACTGCAGAGGAAGAGAGCCGGCACAGGGCACTGGTTGAAAATAGGCAGCGAGTGGACCAGAGAGCCACCAAGACCCAACGGTCCTCTCTTATGCGGCAGCAGTCTCTGCTGGATGACACCAAGTGAGTCCACTAGCTGGGGCTTTCATCACACACCCAAGTGATGGTGGGACTTGTAGATGGACCAATATTGTGACAAACAAAACCCAGTGAATAAAAACAAATACAAAAACAAAAAAAAATCCCTTATAGTCTCACTTTTCCTGGACTTGTGTATGCAAAATTATCACCAGGACTATGTAAGATGTTCAGGTGTTTTTCAAAAACTAGACAACTTGGTTTTTATCAGTTCTCTAGGTTTGGTATAGGATGATCAAGGAATTGATGCTACACTGAGCAATTAGTGCCTTAGAATAGGGCACCACACTTGTTTCCTCCTTCCACCACTGTAATAGTATTTGTTTTCTAAGTAATATGTCTCAAAAAGCAGCAGTTATTTTGATAATTGGTCTTGATTGCATTTGTTTGATTTAAACTTTATAAAGGTCATATGATCAATGTTAAATTTTTTTTCTTACGCCTGCTAATCACAAAACATCCTGGAAAAGTATAGATACCAGCACATTGTATTTTGATGGAAGAGTAAACATGTAACTGTAAAGAAACCAGCCACAGATCTGTTGAGTTATAATTGGTCAGTAGGTAGCTGACTGATGTTTCAAAATGATTTTTCAAATTTGTTGCAGGTTGTCCCTGGCAGAAATGAAGGGAAAAATCATGGAGAATTTATCAGTACTGGAAAGAGAAGAGCTTGTAACACGGAGGAATAGCTATCAAGATCTCATCAACTCAATTGTACAGGTGAGCAATTTCTCTGTATCTTCATCAGAATACACATTGTGTATTCTTTATTCCTTAATGCTAACTATATTGCTGGTGCCAGCCTGCTCCTCCAAACGTCAGGTAAAGGTGTAAGGTTGCCACCATTCGCTAGGTGGAGTGCAGTACTTCCATCTTGGCAAGAGAATGTGACATCATAGCATCTTTTTCATTTGGTGCAGACCTGTTTTTGGAAAGCTCTCGAAAATCAAAGACATTTTATAATGTACTTCTGTTAAAAGACTTTTTGGGTAATTTTATTTGTGTAGAAACTTAATGTAGTAAATATACATATAGCATTACCAGGACAAATGTGAAGTGCATGTGGATACATTTTGGCGGTCTTCAACCAGCACAATAGGTGTGCACATTATTGAGAAAAACGACAGGGTTCTGACCTTTGTGTGAACAAACAGGACTGTAAGTACTGTATCATAGTACTACTGACCAGCTTGCATAACTGTCAACACCTAAGGCAAGAAAAGCCATTCCCTCCACAGTAGATGCAGGCAGTGTCGTGATCCTAGGGCAGGTCAACAGTAAAGTGTCGGAGAAAGTGTCAGACAAGATAGTTTTGCCTACTATGACAGCAAGGAAGTGACACCAACAAAAGACAAGAAGAAATCTGTATCCAGCCGTATATGGGTTGGCACCAAGTACCGGAATTTAAGTCTTCATCTTTCTCAACTGACAAAAACCCCTTTGCTGGCCCAAGATCCTAGCCAACTGATAAGATATCTGTGAAGCTTCCAGCAAACTAGTGGCTCTGTCGAAAAATGGACAAACTGGACAATTTTATTGCGTTAATACATCCTATCCAATGGACAATTGCTAATCCGGTCGGCGCAGACCGGCCCGCCAAACGCCAGAAAAAGACGTCCTGTGTTGCCACCGGCTGGCCGGTCCGTAGTACTGTGCACTCCCCAGATGGCGCCTCGTACTTCCTTCCTGTCTAGACAACCTGACGTCATAGCATCTTTTTTTCGTTTGGCGCGTGTACTGTGCAGACGTGTTTTCAACATCTCCAGTTTTTTAAAGGAAAAGTGTGCTTTATGACGGATTTTCAACCTTATATGTGGATATTTTCAGTGTAGAAGTTTTATCTACTGTTCAAGCACGGATATACATTTAAAATCTGCTGGAAACGCTCCCTAGCTGACTCAATTTAGTGTTGATGATAGGGCAGTACGTAATCGGCGGGAAATATGAAGGCAGCCATTTTGCTAGTTTCCTCCCATTCAACCATTGTGTTGTTAGGGGCAGATCGATTTTATTGAGGAATTATGGATATTCTACTTACAGGTATTTTTATCCGTGTCCTTTGTTTTGAATGTACCATCTATAACCTTCCACCTACAGTCGCCGTAGAAACGTCTTAGAAATCACGGAAACCTCAGTCTTCGTAGTTTTGAGCACTGTAAACCAAAGGGGATTCCTCATGGAAGGTGCATTCTTCATCAGAGCGCACTGGTACAGACTTCTCTGCTGTAAGGCATCAGTCACACCAGCCAGCTCGAGTATATAGTGTTTTTTCATCAGAAGCATGAGATGAATTCTTCAGATTTCTTCAGAGCGCACTGGTACCGACTTCTCTGCTGTAAAGCATCAGTCACACCAGCCTAGCTCCAGTATTATTTCATCAGAAGCAAGAGATGAACTCTGCAGATTTCTTCAGAACACTCTCAGAACACTCTCAGAACCGACTTCAGACCGGCCAGGAATATCATCTTCAGAGTGCACTGGCCCAGGCTTCTCTGCTTTTAAAGCAACAGCCGGCCGGCCAGCTAAAAGAACGCGACCTCTGACATCATATCCAGTCAGCCAATCGCGTGTCTTCACGAAACTGGTCACGTGTTTTCACCGACCAGTCACGAAGTTTATCACGGAAATCACCGAACAAGAAGGTCGGTAGTACGTTCTTTGCACTCACGTCTACTGTGATTCCAGTTTTAGTTCCTGTAATCCACCTCCAACGTACTGATACAGATTTCTCTGCTACAGACATCAGTCGACCAGTAAGCTTACGTTTACTGGGATATAGGAAAGAATTCGTCTAGTGAGGGCATCTCCCCGAAGTTGGTTACGTGATTCACCGACCAGGTCACGAAGCTGATCGTCATCTTTCATCAGCCAATCACGTTGTCCCTCCGACCAGCAAGCTGGTCACGTGATACACCGACCAACTTTCGTTTCTAAATATAGCTCACAAGGGCTTTCCCAGCAACTGTCAAATACTTTTATTAATGGAGGAAACCTACAGCCAGCTGAATTCAACATAAAATATAGTTGTAAAATTGCTTTAGCAATGGGTTACAGAGTGCACCGACTACACAGCCTTATACTCTTGCCGCAACAACTAGTTACAGAGTGTACCGACCTGTACCGGCTACACTGCCTTATACCCTTGCCTCAACAACTGTTTACAGAGTGTACCGACCTGTACCGGCTACACAGCCTTGTACACTTGCCTCAACAACTGGTTACAGAGTGTACCGGCCGGTACCGGCTATACAGCCTTGTACACTTGCTTTAGCAATTGGCTACATATGGCTTCAACCTACCGGTTACAAGTCTACCGGCAGGGTACTGGCTACACAGTCCTTACTATACAGTTTTTCACCCAACTGGTTACATAAACTGACTAATATAGACCAGTGGCTGTCTAAATTCGTTGTTGACCCCAGCCTGCCAGTTTTTTGCCAGTTACAGTTTTTATTACTGGCTACAACTGGTTACAGAGTGTACCGGCTGGTACTGGCTACACAGCCTAGTACACTTGCTTAAACAACTGATTACAAGGTGTACCGGCTGGGACTGGCTACACAGCCTAGTACACTTGCTTCAACAACTGGTTACAGAGTGTACCGACTGGTATTGGCTACAAAAAAAAAAAAAAAAAAGAGGCTGGCTAAATATAGACCAGTAGCTGTCAAAATTGGTTGGTGACCCCAGACTGCCAGTTTTTTGCCGGTTACAGAGAATTGCTGGTTACAGCTAAGTACCGGGTATGGAGTCCTGGTACCAGACAGAGTTGCCTAAGGTTAATTTTGGTTACAGAGAATTTTTAGACCTGTCAATGGTCTTGGTGATGTGACATGACAGTGTCCCAACCTACTGCCAGGCAACCTTCCCTTATCACATCTCTCAACAATCTGTTATCAGTGCTGGACTTGGCTGGAGAGATAATAAATTTTGTCATCAGGTCTGGCCAGGGGTCAGACATCTCACGAATAACAATTGCTCTGTAAATGCTGCACCTGCAGGCTGCTGGCCCGGGGCGAAGAGTCTATTAATATGAAAAGTTGTGTCAGTCCCACCAGTACCACAATAAGAACAGAGAGACTGTTAACCTGGATCATTGTCACCAGACCGGACCAGTGTCCGGAGGGACAGGAAATATTTTTTCCAAAATACCAAATGTCCCAAATGTGGCACACAATCTGCCTGTAGGTTCCAGACTAAGCCCTTTTTCGGGAACTTAGGAAGCCTCGGGGGCTAGACCCTAGGTATTATAAATGTTCAAGGAGGGATACATACTCCCATATTCTTATACAAGGACAATCCAGTTAGTGCCTGCTATTCGGTTTGTCTACAGCACCCTTGGAATTCACTGTGATACCAAAGGAGGTGAAATTTGTGACCATACACAAGGACTTAAGAAGCCACCAGTACCTAGACGACTGGTTGGTGAGAGCCAGATCCCAGGCTTGTCTCCAAGATACAAAGGGAACTAGTAAATAGTGTGTCAGCAACTGGTTTGGCTGATGAACTTACAGAAATCAGAGCGGGAGCCCAAACAAGACTTTGATTTTGTAGGCTACCAGTTCGACTTCAGGTCTGATCGGTTCCGACCGACTCTGGACCGGTGACAGAACCTTCAAGAGACTATGTTAAAACTGCTATCCCTACCGGCTTGCCCGGTCCGGGAATTCATGTCCTTGATGGGTTACTGACGGCTACAGAAAAGCAAGTTAATCTAGGTTGACTCCATATGAGACCCATACAGTGGCATCTCAAAACAACTGGAGGGTACCAGAATCACTGGAAAAGGTGATCCAAGTCCCCAGGTCCCTGCACCCCCCCATTTACAATGGTGGCTGAAGGAAGACAATGTTCTTACAGGCCAACCATTACACCCAATTAAACATGCTCTGCAAATATTTACAGACGCTTCAATAGAAGGGTGGGGCGCTCACTTAGATGAGCACTTTGCAAGAGCAACCTGGTCCCCTCCGGGAAGCAGGTTGTATATTAACTATCTAGAACTTTAAGCAGTTTTTCTGACTTTAAGAGTTCTAAGACCTTTGCTCAAGCAAGATAGTACTTGTAGCAACTGACAACACCACAGTAGTGTCATACATAAAGGAAGGAGAAATGAGGTCGGGCCCACTTTGTGCCCTACTATGGGGAATCTTGACCTGGTGTACCAGGAAACAAGTGACTCTAAGCACGACACATTCCAGGCCGGCATAATGTGGTAGCAGACAGGCTGTCCAGGCTAGGCCAGACCATCAAAACAGTGGTTTCTCCTTCCAGAGGTCTTCCACTCTATGCAGTAGGTGGCATCGGCCCAAAATAGACTTATTTGCCACAAGGTTCAACAACAAGTCACCTCTGTTTTGTGTCACCGGTACCGGATCCCCTGGCCACAGCAGTGGATGTGCTCAGTCGGCCATGGTAGGATCTAAAAGGATACACCTTCTCACCATCAGCCATATTGGGCAAAGTGGTGGAGAAGTCACAAGACTCCCCATGTAAGAGAATCATTCTGATTGCTCCGGGGTGGCCCAACATGCCTTGGTTTTGGGATCTAGTGGCCATGTCCAGCCACATCCCTCTGAGCCTGCCCAATCTGCCCAGCCTGTTCACAGCCATTCGATCAGATCCCTCACAGAAATCTGACAAATCTTAATCTGCAGGGTTCCTAGAGCCTCAGCAATCGAGGAGCAGGACTTGTCTGAGGCAGTGGCAGCAAGAATTGAGGCTCCTCAAAAGGGGGGTCAGTCAGATCAGTCTATGAGGCAAATGGGTCATTTTTACCAAGTGATGTATCATTCATCAGGTGGACTTCGGGCACCACCTGTAAAGTCAGTTGCTGACTTCCTTAGGTACCTGCTTCAGGAGAGGAAGTTGCAGCCCAGTACCATTGATGGTTACAGGTCAGCCATTGCTGATAGTCTGGAAAATTTGCCCATCAATGTTAGTAAGGATGAAAATCTCACTCGTCTCCTGGATAACTTCCACTGAGACAGACCCGAAGGCCGGAGGGGAACCCCCTCCTGGAACCTCTCCCTGGTTTTTGCACCAGCTGACAAGGTTCATTTTGAACCAATTGAAGGCCTCCTTGAAGCATTTGACCTTCAAGGCAGTTTCCTCTTGGCCCTGGGTTCGGGCAAGCGTAGAAGTGAGATACATGCTTGGCAAACAGCCCAGCACCATTGATGGTTATAGGTCTCCCATTGTTGATAAACTGGGAAATTCACCCTTCAACATCAGTAAGGACGGAAATCTCGCTCGTCTCCTGGATAGTTTCCTCAGAGACAGACCCAAAGGCATACCCTCCTGGAACTTCTTACGGGCCGTGCACCAGCTAAGACTCCATTTGATCCAATCAAGGAGGCCCCCTTGAAGCATTTGTCCTTCAAGACAGTATTCCTCTTGGCCTTTGGGTCGGGCAACTGCAAAAGTGAGATTCATGCCTGGCAAAACTGATATATTGGACGCCAATCCAATTGGTCAAAGGTGTCCCTGTATCCATCACCCAGCTTTCTATCCTAGAATCAGCTGGCCATAGAGTGTCCAGTGTGGCCCCTGGGGTTATAACAGCCCTGGCCCCGACTCTGGATAGATCCCTCAAATCTGACAGGTCCCTCAGTCCGGTCAGAGCATTGTGCTACTATTTGGACAGGACCTCAGACATCAGGCAGAATAGGAGGTGGTTTTTGTGTCTCCTTTAAGAAGGGTTTTCAACAAAGACATCTCACCTGCCACTTTCTCCTCAAGCAGACTGTGATGCTATATTATGAGCTCTCTGACCAGGAGGCCCACTTTTAACATCAGGTTAAAGCCCATTATGTCAGGGCCTTTGCTGCTTCTAAGATCTTCCAGTCGGGAGTCACCTTAGATCCAATCTTGTCAGCCCGCCACTGAAGTCACAATACCTTCACACAGTTCCATATGAAGGGCGGGGCTTGGGCTGATTCAGAGCTTTACCAATTGGGGCTAGGTAGTGGCTGCTCAGCAGATCCACAAGTGGCCTTTGGATTGAGGAGATTTGTATATGTACATAACAGTTCTTCATGTACATAAGAATTAAGTGTGGCGTGCTTCCTTCGGGAGGTTTATTTGCATTCTGGGACTGAACTCATCCCTCTCTTCCCCTACCTCAGAGCAGGTCTACAAAAGGGGGGGGGGGGGGCGACTGCGGTATAGCCCCGGGTAACCGGCTGCTGGCAACCGACCAAGGTCTTACAGGGTTTCCTGACCTTAGGGTCAACCCAGGCCTGGGCCTATAGGTCTCCTGACGAAGTCAGCCTAGACCATAGGTTAAAATTTGCTATTACTTGTGAGTTCACATAAGTCCCTAGTAACTTACCCGCCGACCAAGCGGTAGTTATTCAGCAATTGTCCATTGGATAGGATGTATTAACGCAATAAAATTGCAAATTTAATAAGTAAATTAAATTTTTATAAGTTAATACCCTATCCAATGGACACACAAGACCCTCCCACCGACCCCGCTATCAGCTTACTAGGGGTCTAAGAGGTTTAGACAACGAAAAAGATGCTATGACGTCAGGTTGTCTAGACAGGAAGGAAGTACGAGGCGCCATCTGGGGAGTGCACAGTACTACGGACCGGCCAGCCGGTGGCAACACAGGACGTCTTTTTCTGGCGTTTGGCGGGCCGGTCTGCGCCGACCGGATTAACAATTGTCCATTGGATAGGGTATTAACTTATAAAAATTTAATTTACTTATTAAATTTGCAAATTGTTGTTGATGCTTAACCCTCCAGGAGTACTGAAGCAAGTGGACAGTTTGTCAAGATATCCCGGCCGTTAACTAGATGGTATGACATCTGCTCTGGAGATAAAAGCTCTTTAGGGTCTACTGTCACTTTTTGACATAACAAACTGGCAAAGCTGAACAGCTCCTACAGCAGGATTGCTAGACCTTCTGGACTCAAATGTTCAGCATCCAGCAAATCTCTCAAGATACACTGAAGAAGTGGGAAAAGTCAGCCTCAAGATACCCTGAGGAAGTGGGAGAGGTCAGCCAGAATCCTCTTTCATCAGCAGCCAAGCAGCCGACTTCAGTTGCTGCCTCACCTCAACATGGCTGCTCAACTAAAGACGACAAGGCCAAGGGTGAGTCTTCTGTGAGCCCAGGAAGCAACTGAGGAACTTACCCTATCTAATGAATTTTCACCAGAACATCATCTTTGCTATGGGCAGGACTATGCAGAAATTACCTGACTTTTTATCAGTTTTTATGTCAGCTGACTTGTCAGTCAGCTGACATTATGTCGTCACTCTGCGGCGTGGGCGTACGCGTCCGCGTACGCGTCAGCGTGAACAACTTCTTCTCCAAAACTACAAGGCCTAGAGACGTGCTGTTTTTTTTAAAAGATACCTTATCTATCGAGGATGAAAAATTGTTCAAGGCATGCAAATCTGTCTGTTCGTCTGTTTGCTAGAGACATTACAAGGGGGGTACCCCCACCAAAAGTGTGAAAATTTCAACACTTAATCACAATTTTCTCAGTGACTATTGCAGGGATTTCTCTCATATCTTGCATATATGTACTAGGCCAGAGGTAGATTCTCTTGTGTGAGTATGAGACCTGGATCTGTCTTACTTTTTTTTTATAAATTTTTTTAATAATTTTTAATGCATTAAAATTCATGAAATCATGCACAAAATCATTTATAACTTGAAAAGTGTTGCATTTAGAGCATTTTGTTAAAATATGTTATTCAGCTACTTTTTTCATAGCTACAATATGGTGAGTAAGTTGGGTGCCTGTCTCAATAGCTAAGTGAGTAATAGCTACTTTTGGGCTTTTCAGTAACTTCCATCATGAGTAAAATCACTTGTAACTTAAAAACTATTGCATTTAGAGAATTTCGTATAAATATGTTATTCAGCTACTTTTGGGTTAGCTATAACATAGTAAAATTTTAGACCTGTAGCTCATGGCATAGCTGAGTAATAGCTACTTTTAGGTTATCACTGTTGAGTAAATCGCTTATAACTTCAAAACTATTGCATTTAGAGAATTTCGTATAAATATGTTATTCAGCTACTTTTGGGTCAGCTATAACATAGTAAAATTTCAGACCTGTAGCTCATGGCATAGCTGAGTAATAGCTACTTTTAGGTTATCACTGTTGAGTAAATCGCTTATAACTTGGAAACTATTGCATTTACAGTATTTTGTTTCAATATGTTATTCACCTATTTTGGGATCAGCTATAACATAGTGAAGTTTCAGTTTTATTGCGTTAATATATCTTACCTAGTGGACCAGTGCATTTGTCCGGCGCGCAGCCGGTCCCGCCAAACGTTAGACAAAAACGTCCTGAGCTGGGCTCTGACCGGGACCGGTAGTGTATTCCTCATTCGCCAGGTGTCGTGACTGCACCCAGCTCCCCTACTGCGCGTGCGCGCGCATGCGTACTTCCTCTTTTTGTTTGGCGCCATAGTGTGTTAGCGGATAAATTTCAGTAAAATAAACTTTAAATTATATTGTCTATTTGCAAACGAGTTAGAAGGAAAGCTTTGGATATTGCAAAATATATTTACCATGGCATCACCAGGACAGAGGCGTGGTAGTTGTGGCCATGTTATGGCGGGGTTTGACCTTCATAAAAAGTGTGCCCGCTGTAGGGACAAAAAGGTGGGAGATGACCCTTGTGTCAAAGGTCAGGACTGTGAATTGTGTGATGCGTTGTCTGACTCCCAGAAAGGTATGCTTGCAACCCCACAGTATCAAATCCGAAAAGACAAAAAAGCAGGGATTTTGATTTCTCCCAGTAAAGTTACGGTTGTGGGTCCGGTGGAGGAACAGGATGAACTTGAGATGCCTCCGGACACTGCGCATGCGCAGGGACAGATTGTTACCGGTGCTTTCCCGGTTTCTGATCAGACAGGTACTGGAGACTTTGTCTCCCGTCAGGATTTTGAACTATTGAATAATCAGTTGGAGGAAAAATTCGCCCGTTTTGAGGCTCTCCTTACAAGGACCAACATATTTTCTACTCCAAAGATGCCTGTTTCAAAGAGTCAAGCCCCTGTTTCTGACACGCCCTTTATCAATCCCTCTCCTGACCCCAGAGCCACCGGTCCGGTGAGGCCTCCGGGTCAGGCTGTAGAGGATTCTGCTTCTTCTGTTAAAAAACAGAAAGGGAAGTCAAAACATAAGAAGTCTATCAAACCGGCCGCTGCTGCCGGTTCTGCAAGTCAGGTTGCTAGGGACCCTATTCCTCCCAAGACAGTGGTACCCGGTCCGGGTTTACAAGTTCTTGGTGAACCGGAGGAAACTGTGCCTGCTATCACCAGTGTCTCTTCCTTAGGGTCCTCCTCTCAACCGGTCATTACCGGTCCGCAGTATACCAGTACTTCTGCTTCCTTTGCACCGGATAGTTTTACTCAGCCGGATCCGGCTCTGTCAGACGGGGAACCCCTTCCGGACCGGTCAGATAAGGAATCTGGTGAGGAGGGTGAACTTTCAGATACTGAAATCAATGAGAAAAATGAGGAAATGAACTACAGAGAAACGGTCCGGTCGGTCCGTTCCTTTCTTGGCTGGTCTCACATACCAGATTTTGAGGCTTCAGCAAGTGATGCAGACAACCGTTCTGACAACCCTTGGAAAGGGAAATATCCTCGTCGCTCAGGCAAAGTTTCAGTGGAGTTACCAGCTGACGACTGGCTTTGCTATAAAATGGAAAAACTGAACACTCGTGTTGCAGAAGGTTACCCTTCTCGTTCCCAAGAGGCCGCAGGTCTGAAACAAGACCAGTTTGTCAGAACACCCAAAAGCCAGGCAAAGTGGTATACACAGTCACGACTCAAACAGGATATAAATCAAAGACCTGGACGTACAATCTTTGGCTGGTCGGGTTCCGAAGCACGCCTGAACTCTCAATTCTCCCGTATTGCCAAGACTTCCTCATATCCATCTTCAGGACCAGCATCTAGGCCTATCCCTCAGGAGATTCTTCGAAGGTGGGAGCAATGTGCTAAGGAAGGCTCTTTGATTACCAATCATGCAGCAGGATTCAACAGGTGCGTTAGTGAAATTCAGGACAAAATGAATCAACACATTTCATTTTTAAACGCTACCATTGTTCAGGGCAAGGCCCCTAAGGAGGTCACCGACGCCATCAGGGATTTGAAAGACTTGTCAGCTTTCCACAGTAGTGTTTCTGTTGCCTTAGGTACTGCCTTCCAGCACCTCGCAGACAGTTTATTTGTTCAGCTAGCCAACTTCATTTTGTTGAGGAGAGATTCTTATCTCGAGTACGTTAAACCAGGCCTGAAACCTGATACCTGGAATAAACTACGAAATGCTCCCCTGTTCACTTACGGGTTATTCCCGGATGATGTACTGGCAGTAGCGGAGCAGGATATTCAAAAGTATGATTCAAACAAGAGTGCTACTGGTCCCGGCCCGGGCACATATCAGCACTCAAAGAAGCATCAATTCCGGTATCAACCATATGAAAAGAAAGAGAGTCGTCAATCCGGCTTCTCCTCTTCCCAAAATCAACAACCTTGGAGGCAATTCTCAGGCAGAGGCAGGGGTAGAGGTCGTGGTAGAGGTGGATCTGGTTCTACTTACTACTCCAAGCCTGCCCGTGGTACAAAACCGTATAAATGACAATCAACATCTACTGAGTCCCCCAGTTGTGTTAAGTTCAAGTTTAGGGGATCTCAATCTAGTGTCATCAGCAAACAAAGAGACTTTTCAAGAGACTGTAAATTTGCATGTTGTTCCTCCTGTACCTTTTGTAAAAGGGCTGTTACAAAAGAAAAACGTAAGACCCTCTCATTCTCAAATAGGAATAAAATCTGTGAACAGTGCTTTGTCTGTAAATCAGTGTCTTTTTGCCCCAAATGTAACAAATGCCCCATGTGTTGCAAAAGATCCACCTGTGGGAGGCCGTCTGCAACTGTTTTGGCAGGTTTGGCTCTCCCTGGGTTCAAATCCAAGGGTAGTCTCCATCCTCAGGGAAGGGTATCAACTACCCTTCAAGGAGAGACCACCTCTGGCAAGATTTCCTGTGATTATCAGTGGTTCATCAAATCCCTTTCGAAACAAAAGTCTGAACGAGGCATTGCATTCCCTAGGTCAAAAACAGACTATCGAAAAGGTGGCCGTTCAGTCATCTCTGGGTTTCTACAACCGGTTGTTCCTGGTGCCAAAACCCAACGGGAAATGGAGGCCCATTCTAGATCTAAGCCAACTGAACCTTTACCTTGCCCCAGCAACGTTCAAGATGGAAACTCCGGAGACCATCAGACTCTTCCTGCAACAGGGGGAGTGGGTCTCTTCGCTGGATTTCAGCGATGCTTATTTTCACATTCCCATAAACCACAGGTCGCGAAAATATCTCCGGTTCCACTTAAAAGGTCAGACTTTTCAGTTCACAGCACTTCCCTTTGGCCTGTCGACGGCTCCGTTGGAGTTCACAAAGGTGGTCAAGGAGGTAAAACTCATGGCTCAATCGAGGGGTATTCGAATCCACCAATACCTAGACGATTGGTTGCTGAGAGCCCCATGCCGGGAAATTTGCCTACGTCATACCCAGATCCTTTTGGACCTTTGCCGCTCACTAGGGTGGGTAGTCAACATGGACAAGTCAGAGCTAGTTCCCCAACAAACCTTCGACTTCGTAGGTTATCATTTCGACCTATCTCAGGGGTTAGTCAAACCAACTCAGGACAGGTGGAGGAGTCTATCTCAGAAACTCAACCTTCTCCTGGGACTGGAATGTTGCACAGTCAGGCAGTTCATGTCTTTAATCGGCCTTCTGACAGCAACAGAAAAACAAGTAGTGTCGGGGCGGCTGCATATGAGGCCCATTCAGTGGCACCTAAAAAAGCATTGGCATGCCCCGGAATCGCTGGAAAAGGTCATCCCAATTCCTTCATCTCTCCATGTACATCTAAGGTGGTGGTTGGACCCGACCAAGGTGCTCTCCGGTCAACCCTTACACCCTCTTCGACACGCCCTTCAACTGTTTACAGACGCCTCAAACGAAGGTTGGGGCGCTCACTTAGGCGATTACATGGCAAAAGGAGTTTGGTTGGAGTCAGAAAGCGCCTTGCACATAAATTTGTTGGAGCTCAAGGCGGTCCTGCTAGCCTTAAAACGGTTCGAGCAGTTATGTTGCAACCAGATAGTTCTTGTTTGTACAGACAACACCACTGTGGTCTCTTACATCAACAAGGAAGGGGGTATGAAATCAGGCTCACTCTGTGCCCTCCTTTGGAGACTGATGCTTTGGTGCAATCAAAGGCAGATTGTCTTGAGGGCCAGGCATATTCCGGGTCACCTGAACGTCATAGCCGACAAGCTGTCCCGACTCAATCAGGTGATCCAAACAGAATGGTCCCTCCTCCCGGAGGTGTTTGCTCAAATATGCCGGCGTTGGCACCGCCCGTCTGTGGACCTGTTTGCCACCCGGTTCAATCAATTCACTATTGAGTAAATCAGTTGTAATTGGAAAACTATTGCATTTACAGAATTTCGTATAAATATGTTATTCAGCTACTTTTGGGTCAGCTATAACATAGTAAAATTTCAGACCTGTAGCTCATGGCATAGCTGAGTAATAGCTACTTTTAGGTCATCACTATTGAGTAAATCAGTTGTAACTTGAAAACTATTGCATTTACAGTATTTTGCTTAAATATGTTGTTCACCTACTTTTGGGTCAGCTATAACATAGTAAAATTTCAGACCTGTAGCTCATTGCATAGCTGAGTAATAACTACTTTGAGGTTCTCACTATTGAGTAAATCAGTTGTAATTGCAAAACTATTGCATTTAGAGAATTTAGTATAAATATGTTATTCAGCTACTTTTGGGTCAGCTATAACATAGTAAAATTTCAGACCTGTAGCTCATGGCATAGCTGAGTAATAGCTACTTTTAGGTCATCACTATTGAGTAAATCAGTTGTAACTTGAAAGCTATTGCATGTACAGTATTTTGCTTAAATATGTTATTCACCTACTTTTGGGTCAGCTATAACACAGTAAAATTTCAGACCTGTAGCTCATGGCATAGCTGAGTAATAGCTACTTTGAGGTTATCACTGTTGCGTAAATCGCTTATAACTTGGAAATTATTGCATTTAGAGTATTTTGTTTCAATATGTTATTCACCTATTTTGGGGTCAGCTATAACATAGTGAAGTTCCAGACCTGTGACTCATTGCATAGCTGAGTAATAGCTACTTTGAAGTTCTCAATGTTGAGCAAATCACTTATAATTTGAAAACTATTGCATTTAGAGAATTTAGTATAAATATGTTGTTCAGCTGCTTTTGGGTCAGCTATAACATAGTAAAATTTCAGACCTGTAGCTCATGGCATAGCTGAGTAATAGCTACTTTTAGGTTATCACTGTTGAGTAAATCACTTATAACTTGGAAACTATTGCATTTAGAGTATTTTGTTGCAATATGTTATTCACCTATTTTGGGGTCAGCTATAACATAGTGAAGTTCCAGACCTGTGGCTCATTGCATAGCTGAGTAATAGCTACTTTGAAGTTCTCACTGTTGAGTAAATCAGTTGTAATTGGAAAACTATTGCCTTTACAGAAATTTGTGCAAATATGTTATTTAGCTACTTTTGGGTCAGCTATAACATAGTGAAATTACAGACCTGTAGCTCATGGCACAACTGAGCAATAGCTATTCTCAGGCACTGACTGTTGAGTAAATCGGCTATAACTTGAAAAATATTGCATTTGGAGTATTTTGTTAAAATATATTGTTCACCTACTTTTGGGTTAGCTATAACATAGTGAAATTACAGACCTATAGCTCATGGCATAGCGGAGCAATAGCTATTTTCAGGTTCTCACTATTGAGTAAATCAGTTGTAACTTGAAAACTATTGCATTTACAGTATTTTGCTTAAATATGTTGTTCACCTACTTTTAGGTCAGCTATAACAGAGCAAAAATTCAGACATGTAGCTCATTGCATAGCTGAGTAATAGTTGCTTTGAAGTTCTCACTCTTGAGTAAATCAGTAGTAACTTGAAAACTATTACATTTAGAGTATTTTGTTAAATATGTTATTCACAGACGTTTTGGTCAGCTATAACATAGTGAAATTGCAGACCTCTATGTCATGGCATAGCTGAGCAATAGCTTCTTTCAGGTTCTCACTGTTGAGTAAATCATTGTATCCAACCTGTAGGAAATCATGGGCTGGGAATCTGTTAATATGGTCCGATTTGACCTTGGAACCCTCCTTCAAGGTCAAATGAGGATAGCCAAACATAAAAGTGCTTATAACTCGCTTATTATTGGTCCTAGAGGTTTGGAATGAAAACCAACCTATAGAAAATCATGAGCTGGGAATTTTTTGGTGTGGTCGGATTTCACCTTGGACCCCTCCTTCAAGGTCAAATGAGGATAGCCAAACTTAAAAGTGCTTATAACTCGCTTATTATTGGTCCTAGAGGTTTGGAATGGAAAACCAACCTATAGAAAATCATGGGCTGGGAATCTTTTGGTGTGGTCAGATTTCACCTTAGACCCCTCCTTCCAGGTCAAACGAAGATAGCCAAACTTAAAGTGCTTATAACTCGCGTATTATTGGTCTTGGAGGTTTGGGATGGTAAACCAACATATAGGAAATCATGGGCTGGGATTCTTTTGGTGTGGTCAGATTTGACCTGGGACCCCTCCTTCAAGGTCAATTGAGGATAGCCAAACTTACAATTGCTTAGAACTCGCTTATTATTGGTCCTACAGGTTTGGGATAGTAAACAAGCTACAGGAAATCATGGGCTGGGAATTTTTTTGTGTGGTCGGATTTGACCTTGGACCCCTCCGTCAAGGTCAAACAAGGATAGCCAAACTTAAAAAGTGCCTATGACTCACTTATTATTGGTCCGAGAGGTTTGGGATGGTAAACCATCCTAAATTCTTTGGCTGGGAATCTTTTGGTATGGTCAGATTTGACCTTTGGACCCCTTCTTCATGGTCGAACGAGGATATTGCATTTATAGTATTTCTTTAAATATTTTTAACCTACTTTTTACTCTTAAACAATTACCTTGTTACTTTATTTCATAATACCATTTGCAGGGCACAACTTTTTTGTCCTTTTTTTCTGTCAGCTTCGGAATATCTTTCGAACATGCTGTTCAGTTACCATTTACTGTATTTCTGTACAGCCCTTTCCCTGATAATTATGCTTTCCTCTCATTATCACCATCACAAATCAAAAACATTCAGTCAGCTGACACAGTGCCCGTTCACGGGCACTCTCCTCTTGTTATCAGTATTGCCAACATTACCCATGCTAGACGCAATAGTTATCCAGATCACCTGAAGTCTGTTATTAAGCGTCCCTTGTTTGAGTATGGGAGAGCTTCAGGCTCCGGCGGCTCCGCATTTTGTTTTCCTTATAACTCTATAACCGTTAGGCGGATTCTTTTCAAATTTGGCAGGTTTAGGCAGTAGCCTTGGGGAATTTTTTTGAATATGCTGCAGTGACATTTCAACCAATCAGAGAGGTCACATGACCAAAAATGTCTTTTTTCGATGGGGAAGCTTGTCCGGATGATAACTTGAAAGGAATTTTATCAATTCACCTGAAACTTGGCAAATACATTCTTTCTATTAAAATCTGGAAATCATTAGATTTTGGCATTGATTGGTCAAGAAATGGCCGAGTAATTAATGATTAATTAATCATTACGAATTTTCCAAATAAGGAAAACACAAAAATGCTTATATCTCGAAAACCGTGCTAGATAGAGCGATTTCGAAGAAATTTTTGACCCACAGGGTATCTCTGCGGAGTAGTTTTCCCAATTTTCAAAATATTTTTGTCTCGCCCAAAATGGCGGCCATTTTGAATTTTCGAAATTTTCGCTAAAATTGCAAAACACAGAAATGCTTATATCTCAAAAACCGTGCTAGATAGAGCAATTTCGACAAAATTTTTGAACCGCAGAATATCTCTGCGGAGTACTTTTCCCAATTTTCAAAAAAATTTTGTCTCGCCAAAAATGGCGGCCATTTTGAATTTTCGAAATTTTCGAAAAAATTGCAAAACACAAAAATGCTTATATTCGAAAACCGTGCTAGATAGAGCGATTTCAACGAAATTTTTGACCCACAGGGTATCTCCGCAGAGCAGTTATCCCAATTATGAAAAAATTTTTGTCTCGCCAAAAATGGCGGCCATTTTGAATTTTCGAAAAAATTGCAAAACATAAAAATGCTTATATTCGAAAACCGTGCTAGATAGAGCGATTTCGACGAAATTTTTGACCCACAGGGTATCTCTGCAGACCAGTTATCCCAATTATGAAAAATTTTTTGTCTCGCCAAAAATGGCGGTCATTTTGAATTTTCGAATTTTTCGCAAAAATTGCAAAACATAAAAATGCTTATATCTCGAAAACCCTGCAAGATAGAGCGATTTCGACGAAATTTTTGACCAACAGGGTATATCTGCAGAGTAGCCATGCCAATTTTCAAAAAAAATTTGTCTTGCCAAAAATGGCGGCCATTTTGAATTTTCGAATTTTTGCGCAAAAATTGCAAAACACAAAAATGCTAATATTTCGAAAACCGTGCTACATAGAGCGATTTCAACGAAATTTTTTATCTTCAGGGTATCTCTGCAGAGCAGCTATCCCAAAGAGCTTTCACTTGGTGAAGTTTCAGACCCATAGCTAATTGCTCACCTACTCAAAAAGAGTAATGCGAATTACCTCTAAAAGTATTGCAGATGGCCAATTTTTCTCAAATAACTCATTCACCTACTTTTGGAAGAGCTTTCACTTGGTGAAGTTTCAGACCCGTAGCTAATTACTCACCTACTCAAAATGAGTAAATGCTAATTATCTCAAAAACTATTGCGGATACCCAATTTTTATCAAATAACTCATTCATGTACTTTTGGGAGAGCTTTCACATGGTGAAGTTTCAGACCCGTAGATGATTACTCACCTACTCAAAATGAGTAAATGCGAATTATCTCTTAAAAGTATTGCAGATAGCCAATTTTTCTCAAATAACTCATTCACCTACTTTTGGAAGAGCTTTCACATGGTGAAGTTTCAGACCCATAGCTAATTACTCACCTACTCAAAATGAGTAAATGCGAATTATCTCTAAAAGTATTGCAGATAGCCAATTTTTCTCAAATAACTCATTCACCTTCTTTTGGGAGAGCTTTCACATGGTGAAGTTTCAGACCCATAGCTAATTATTTACCTACTCAAAATGAGTAAATGCTAATTATCTGTAAAAGTATTGCAGATAGCCAATTTTTCTCAAATAAATCATTCACCTACTTTTGGGAGAGCTTTCACTTGGTGAAGTTTCATACCCATAGCTAATTATTCACCTACTCAAAATGAGTAAATGCGAATTATCTCTAAAAGTATTGCAGATAGCCAATTTTTCTCAAATAACTCATTCACCTACTTTTGGGAGAGCTTTCACTTGGTGAAGTTTCAGACCCATAGCTAATTACTCACCTACTCAAAATGAGTAAATGCGAATTATCTCTAAAAGTATTGCAGATAGCCAATTTTTCTCAAATTAATCATTCACCTACTTTTGGGAGAGCTTTCACTTGGTGAAGTTTCAGACCCATAGCTAATTACTCACCTACTCAAAATGAGTAAATGCGAATTATCTCTAAAAGTATTGCAGAGAGCCAATTTTTCTCAAATAACTCATTCACCTACTTTTGGGAGAGCTTTCACTTGGTGAAGTTTCAGACCCATAGCTAATTACTCACCTACTCAAAATGAGTAAATGCGAATTATCTCTAAAAGTATTGCAGATAGCCAATTTTTCTCAAATAACTCATTCACCTACTTTTGGGAGAGCTTTCACTTGGTGAAGTTTCAGACCCATAGCTAATTACTCACCTACTCAAAATGAGTAAATGCGAATTATCTCTTAATAGTATTGCAGATAGCCAATTTTTCTCAAATAACTCATTCACCTACTTTTGGAAGAGCTTTCACACACGAAAATGAAAAATTGTGAATATCTCGGAAAAGCTATTTCTTCTGCTTTAATGCTCGGCGGGAGATACACACCGCGGCAGTGGTCTTGACAAAAATTTTTGTCTCCCCAAAAATGGTGGCCATTTTGAATTTTCAAAGTTTTTGCAAAACACAAAAATGCTTATATCTCGAAAACCGTGCTATATGGAGCGAACTCAACAAAATTTTGGACCTGCTGGGTATCTCTGCAGAGTAGCCATGCCAATTTTCAAAAAAAATTTGTCTTGCCAAAAATGGCGGCCATTTTGAATTTTCGAATTTTTGCGCAAAAATTGCAAAACACAAAAATGCTAATATTTCGAAAACCGTGCTACATAGAGCGATTTCAACGAAATTTTTTATCTTCAGGGTATCTCTGCAGAGCAGCTATCCCAAAGAGCTTTCACTTGGTGAAGTTTCAGACCCATAGCTAATTGCTCACCTACTCAAAAAGAGTAATGCGAGTTACCTCTAAAAGTATTGCAGATGGCCAATTTTTCTCAAATAACTCATTCACCTACTTTTGGAAGAGCTTTCACTTGGTGAAGTTTCAGACCCGTAGCTAATTACTCACCTACTCAAAATGAGTAAATGCTAATTATCTCAAAAACTATTGCGGATACCCAATTTTTATCAAATAACTCATTCATGTACTTTTGGGAGAGCTTTCACATGGTGAAGTTTCAGACCCGTAGATGATTACTCACCTACTCAAAATGAGTAAATGCGAATTATCTCTTAAAAGTATTGCAGATAGCCAATTTTTCTCAAATAACTCATTCACCTACTTTTGGAAGAGCTTTCACATGGTGAAGTTTCAGACCCATAGCTAATTACTCACCTACTCAAAATGAGTAAATGCGAATTATCTCTAAAAGTATTGCAGATAGCCAATTTTTCTCAAATAACTCATTCACCTTCTTTTGGGAGAGCTTTCACATGGTGAAGTTTCAGACCCATAGCTAATTATTTACCTACTCAAAATGAGTAAATGCTAATTATCTGTAAAAGTATTGCAGATAGCCAATTTTTCTCAAATAAATCATTCACCTACTTTTGGGAGAGCTTTCACTTGGTGAAGTTTCATACCCATAGCTAATTATTCACCTACTCAAAATGAGTAAATGCGAATTATCTCTAAAAGTATTGCAGATAGCCAATTTTTCTCAAATAACTCATTCACCTACTTTTGGGAGAGCTTTCACTTGGTGAAGTTTCAGACCCATAGCTAATTACTCACCTACTCAAAATGAGTAAATGCGAATTATCTCTAAAAGTATTGCAGATAGCCAATTTTTCTCAAATTAATCATTCACCTACTTTTGGGAGAGCTTTCACTTGGTGAAGTTTCAGACCCATAGCTAATTACTCACCTACTCAAAATCAGTAAATGCGAATTATCTCTAAAAGTATTGCAGATAGCCAATTTTTCTCAAATAACTCATTCACCTACTTTTGGGAGAGCTTTCACTTGGTGAAGTTTCAGACCCATAGCTAATTACTCACCTACTCAAAATGAGTAAATGCGAATTATCTCTAAAAGTATTGCAGATAGCCAATTTTTCTCAAATAACTCATTCACCTACTTTTGGGAGAGCTTTCACTTGGTGAAGTTTCAGACCCATAGCTAATTACTCACCTACTCAAAATGAGTAAATGCGAATTATCTCTTAATAGTATTGCAGATAGCCAATTTTTCTCAAATAACTCATTCACCTACTTTTGGAAGAGCTTTCACACACGAAAATGAAAAATTGTGAATATCTCGGAAAAGCTATTTCTTCTGCTTTAATGCTTGGCGGGAGATACACACCGCGGCAGTGGTCTTGACAAAAATTTTTGTCTCCCCAAAAATGGTGGCCATTTTGAATTTTCAAAGTTTTTGCAAAACACAAAAATGCTTATATCTCGAAAACCGTGCTATATGGAGCGAACTCAACAAAATTTTGGACCTGCTGGGTATCTCTGCAGAGTAGCCATGCCAATTTTCAAAATATTTTTGTCTCGCCAAATATAGCGGACATTTTTAATTTTTTTATTTTTTGCAAAACACAAAAATGCTTCTATCTTGAAAACCGTGCTAGATAGAGCAGACTGCGCTGACTTTGGTTGCCACAACAGTATAAGGCTAGAAACGAAGCATTTTCTTAATACTTTAGCACTCACCTTTATATCCTTTTCGGGACGCTTTGTTTTTGCTATGCAAAAACATTATCTTTTTTTTTTGCGAGCGATCCTCTAGTTAAACATGATACTCTGGCTGCTGTCAAGACTGCCCCCATCCATCTAAATTCTGTTTCCTGATAGTAGTGTCATCCAGAAGGCCCAGGAGAAGCTATGGTGACAGGCATTATTTTGGTTCATCTCACAAGAAATCGGGCCGGTATCACCCCTACTCTCAGTCTTCAAAGTTTGTACAGGACAACAGTTGGAAAATGAGACTACGAGCCTGGAAAATGCTCGGTTCTCGTCAGAACAGAAGAGGTAAGCAAGGCTGCCAACTATTTACAGTGACCGGCCAAGGGTCAGAATTCTTGTGACCATTGCTGTGTATCCCAGGGGGGTTTTATGGGACCAAGAAGGACAGATAGTCTTGCAAACAGTTTTGTAAATTGTCAGACTTTATAAATTGTCTTGCCGTGAATCATGTACCTTTTGCCGTTGACAGCCACAAAAGGAAGGCATAAGACCCATTATAAAATCAATACAATCTGTGTTAGGTATTTCCTTTGTAGATCAGTTGTCTTCTGTCCCACCTGTCACCAGTGTCGACACTGTTGCTCAAAATCTTCCTGTAGGGCCAGACTTCCATATCCCAACAAACCTGTAGTCCGGGAAATACCTGCTCTTTCATCTGCAGGGTCAGTCCTACCAATTCAAAGCTCTAACATTTGGTCTGTTCACTGCTCCAATGGTATTCACAAGGGTAGTCAAGACAGTCAAACCGATGATTCAAAACAAGGGTATAAGAATCCTAGAAGTAGAAGTAGAAGACCCTAGTAGCTATGTGTCAGGCATAAGGTTGGATAGTAAACATGGAAAAAATCAGAACTGAAACCCAAACAGATATTTGATTTCATAGGTTACCAGTTCAACCTCAAGGAGGGGCAAGGTCAGACACACTAAAATTCTTATAGACCTTAAACTTGAAAATTCAGTACCTTCTCTCTGACCCTTTCTGTCTGGTCAGTCAGACAACTCATGACCTTAATAGGCCTATTGACAGCTACAGAGAAGCAAGTCCCCCTGTGTTGCATCCATGTTAGGCCGATTCAGTGGCACCTGAAAAATCACTGGAGGATCCCAGAATCCTGGGAAAAGGTGATGCTGATCCCAAAATCTCTCCATCCACACTAAAAATAGTGGCTCCAAGAAGCAAATTTCCTTCAAGGTCAGCCACTACACCCACTCACCCATGCTCTTCAGATCTTGACAGATGCCTTATTAGATGACTGGGGAGCACACTTAGGAGGCAAGAGGGACTTGATCCCTACCAGAAAGCAAATTGCATATAAACTGCCTGCCTGCTTAAACCAGGAAGGAGGCATGAAGTCGGGCCCACTGTGTATCCTTTTGTGGAGAATCCTGACCTGGTGCTCCAGGAAACAGATGACTGTCAAGGTCCGACACATTCCAGGGCAGCTGAATGTGGTAGCAGATGAGTTATCCAAGCTAGGCCAGACCATCCAAACACAATGATCTCTTCTTCCAGAGGTCTTCCAGATGATATGCACCAGGTGGGGACATCAAGCTTAGAAAAACAAAAAATATGCTATGACATCATTTTCTCTTGCCAAGAAGGAAGAACTGCACGCCACCTAACGAATGGTGGCAACCTTACTGGTCCTGCTGGTGAAGACACAGGACGTCTTTTTTGACGTTTGATATTTTGACTTATTAAATTTGTAATTTTTTCTCTGTGCAATGCAGTTTGCTGGACTTATTTAATTGCTTTTGAGACAAACATGATTTTATGCCCAAAAGGGGCCATTTATACCCCTCAACTAACAGGATATTCAGCTGTGCATTGGCTATTTTGGGTTACAATACAAAAACGATAAGACACAGGAGTTAAAGTTTGCTTTTACCATTGGTTGATGGGAGTGGGGATATCCAGTGGATACAGGGGGAAGTAGTAAATATAGGTATTTATTGATCTTTTGCTTAATTGCTGGATATAGGATAGTCATAGTGTTTCTTTTAAAAACTAACAGTTCTCAGATGTGGTCTTTTGCTTAATCAGTATGAAGTTGGGCTGTAGACGCTCCCAGACCTATCCAGGCAGCATTGATGCACATTAACAGATTTTTTTCCAAAAATTGTCAGGATATTTTCATGCCAAGAGGAACTGGAGCTGGTTAAATTTGGGGCAACATCTGGCAACAACTGTTTCCATGGCAACACTTATATTCTTTGGACTTGCCCTATCTGTCTACAGTCCAAACCCCCACATATATTTTTACCAAATTTTCTTTACATTTAAAATTGTGGAGCTTTCCCAAATGTACTCTTCCAATTGCACCTGTAGCCTGGGGTTTCCCTCCTGCTTAAACTTGGCTATTTATATATCTACAATTGATGGTTTTGTGAACATTTTCTTGGATTAAAATTGTATTTGTGTTACAGGATATGAGAAATCAAAGATTGTACAGACAACGAAGACGCCAAGAAATTGTGCGATTACGAAATACGTTGAAAAGTCTTGGGGCCAAAAGAGGGTTTTTTGAGGAACAAGTGGATTACTACAATCAATACGTTAAAACGTGCCTCGAAAACCTCTCTACCAAGTCCAAGTAAGTCAACCAATGCAATGTGTGGAGTTAAAGTTTGATAATGCCAATACCAGATCTCACTGATTGTAACAACTGTCAACTATTTATGTTATATCCTTAATGAAAGTTGGTGTTGGATTAGTTTTAAGCTTGTCACATTTCCACAGAATATCTCCATTTAAAAACAATAACTCAAAGTATTTAACTTAGAACTAGAGATTCCATAATTAGACGGGTTGCATGTAACCAACCCGCCTATTAGATTGATGTGTGCGACATCCGTCTGTCCGTCCACATTTTCGTTTCTGGACTCAACTCAAAAACGCTTTGTCCAATCGAATTCAAACGTGACAGGGAGATAGATCACCATCATAGCTAAGTTCCTTTCGAAATTGGTGTCCTTTCGTTTGTCCGTTTATAGCATAGATACACTTTCACCTTAACTGGATAACCTAACCCTGACGAACTGTATGTACTGGTTTCCTCTGCCCTTCCAACTACCCGTCGTGATATGACCTGTACAGTGTTGAAAGCGACGTAAAACCCCAAATAAATAAATAAATGGGTGACCTAACATTTCTTTCCTTGTTTCTAAATATAATTACAGCAGTCACTAACCTCATTGCTGCCTGCGCAACCCACCTTTTGGGGCATCTTTGACCCTCTCGTTCATATATATGATATGAAGCCTATTTACAATTCTTCTTAATTCTCACATTCCAGCATTTTGTTATGTTTTCATTTTCATTTATAATAGATATATCTACTCTGTAAAAATTAAAAGAAAAATATTGAATCTCTTTGAATGTGTAAAATGACAACTTCTTACAACTTAAGGTCCATATAAGGTCCATATTTATCAATTGAACGATGTATTTTAATGAATTTATACTTTAAAACTCATAAAGTCATCATATCTGATCTTAATGTATGACAAATTCACTGAAAATTATACCTCTTAGATGACAAAACAACAATTACAACACCGTTTAAGCATATCTTATGTCATTTTAAAACTTTTAGTCACACTTGCCCAATTGAAGCTTGTATCCAACTTTTGGATTCATTGGTGTTGGTAACCTTATAATTTATAATCATGTCTTCTGTCAACAATTATCCTAAATTTATTTATTCCACAATACAGGCATAAATAAAATTAATTATTTTATGATGATAAACTCAGGGGCATAGGAAGCAATTTTTGGTTGGGGGGGGCGAGGAACTAGGTTGTACCGACTCGACTCGACACCAGCAATTTTGGTTAATTACAGAATGTATTGCATGTGGGTAATACAGAAATTCAAATGGTCCAATTAAAATAATTTTAAGGTCTTTTACCGTTGGAAATTGTTGTGATAACGGTGTGACTGACAGTAATCCTAAGTTTCCCTGACCTTGTCCCGGTATAGAAATACATATAGTCACCTCACCTTTGAAAGGTATTTCTAATATCTTGACTGCTTGTTTCCAGAACTTGTGACCTTTCCTTCAAGTGCCGAGTTGATACAAGATCTATTTTTAGCAAGGTTAATCCCCAAATTGAGGTGGATGTACAATCATTAGACTGGCTAGGTCTAATAAACACACACTAAAGAAAGAAGAATTTTCTGGAGAAAATGTTATCAGCTGACAAAAAATATTGCTGTGCTAAACCATTGCTCTGTGTAAATTTGAAACTACATGTCCAAGTTCTAAATAATTAACAACATGGTAAATTAAATGTAGAAGATTACTACATGTATGATTTTGGTCTGCACAAGTGAAAGTTTCACACAAATTTTACAAATCCCATGACAGGTAAACTGAAAATGTTCCTTTTACAAATCATAAAAATAACACAATGGTACATTTGAGCAGTGAACAAGGTAAAGTGTAATTTGACCACATATTATTGAGTTATCTGTAAAAATTCACATAAACTTCAAAATTGGAATTTAGTTCTATTGCAAAAAGTTGGGGGGGGGGGGGGGGGGGGGGGGGGGGGGGGCGGGGGCGAGATATCCTTTTACTTTTGGAAGCCTCACCAAGACAGTTGATTACATTTAGAAGATTTCTATTTCTAAGTTTGGCTATCCTCGTTTGACCTTGAAGGAGGGGTCCAAGGTAAATCCGACCACACCAAAAGATTCCCAGCCCATGATTTCCTATAGGTTGGTTTACCATCCCAAACCTCTAGGACCAATAATAAGTGAGTTATAAGCACTTTTAAGTTTGGCTATCCCCGTTTGACCTTGAAGGAGGGGTCCAAGGTCAAATCTGACCACACCAAAAGATTCCCGGCCCATGATTTCCTTTTGGTTGGTTTACCATCCCAAATCTCTAGGACCAATAATAAGCGAGTTATAAGAACTTTTAAGTTTGGCTATCCTCATTTAACCTTGAAGGAGGAGTCCAACGCCAAATCCAACCACACCAAAAGACTCCCAGGCCATGATTTCCTATAGGTTGGTTTACCATCCCAAACCTCTAGGAGCAATAATAAGCAAGTTATAAGCACTTTTAAGTTTGGCTATGCACGTTTGACCTTGAAGGAGGGGTCCAAGGTCAAATCTGACCACACCAAAAGATTCCCAGCCCATGATTTCCAATAGGTTGGTTTACCATCCCAAACCTCTAGGACCAATAATAAGGGAGACTGCAAAGAAACGCCTTTGGCGGCCATCTTGTTTTTCAAAATGAGGCCAAAAATATTCCCAGTCAAGATTTTATAATGAGGAACATATCCTGCAAATTTGAGATCTCTATCTATAATACCCTTTGCTCTAGAGGGCCACCAAAAGTCCTTGTTTAAAGTCGAAAAACGCCCGTGGCGGCCATCTTGTTTTTCAAAATGAGGCCAAAAATATTCCCAGGAAGATTTTGTGGCTATGAATATATCCTGCAAATTTGAGAAGGCTAGCTATAATATTTTTTTTGTTAGAGCGGTAATGGTGAAATCTCTCTACACACTGCGGTGGTGGCGTAGGCGTAACAAAGTCATATCCATAGTATCCACCGGATGCTATCCGGTGGATACAATTCTATCTTTGAAGTCGGATTGTTATTATTAACATTTTTCTGCTTACATCTTTGTAACAGAAAAAAGACCCCAGTCCACAGTTCCATTACTCAAATAAGAACAAAGCTGGAGTCTTACAAGCATTAGTAAGGAAATGCTTTCATGCTGAACTTAGTATTTCACACAAGAGCTTAATTTTTTGCATTATAAACAATATAAAGAGCTTTACCCTGAGTGATAAAGTACCAACTTTAAATATTAATATAAATATATTAAAACTTTTTTGTATTTTAAGTGTTAAGTTTTTCAATTTTTTTTCTGTAAATTCAGTGTTAATTTTTTATGAAAAACTTATATGAAAAAATATTATATACATATTTTCAATAAAATTTTAATTTAATCTAAATTCTTTTTAAATCGAACTTGGGTTGGGTTTTATTGATGGTGAAATTCTGAGCAAGTTACAAATTGTACAGCCAATCTTGTAAGAGTTGCAACTTGTACAGCCTCTTTGTCCAAGTTGTAACTTGTACAAAATCTCAACTTGTACATTACATATATATTGAATAAAGTAATGGTTATTTTTCAGGAAAAGTGGCAGAAAATATTCTGTAAGTAAAGACAAAAAACCAACAGTGAAGGGATCAATTAAATACAGTGGAGCCAAACTACATGACAAAGGTGTCATCTTGGAGATTGAGGGACTTCCCACAAACCAGTAAGAAAGCAAATTATCTCCTTGACATTCATATCTGCCATATTTCTGCATCAGAACTTGCTCTGACACTGAAAGGTGTTCAGAGCTGCAATATTCCACATAGATTAGAACCTGAAAATGATTTTTGGGCTTATGTTTTCACAAAGTAACTGGATACTGATTGTCAGAACACATATCATTTTTAAATGACAGCAAATCAGAGGCAAGCTATTAGAGAATTATGAATAATTTCTCTTTCAGTACTCCCTGCCCATGATGCTTCATGCACAAAAAGCTAATAACTTTTGGCGGAAAAAAAAACAATTTTTTTTTTTTTGAAAATCAAGAATATTTTACAAATGATAAGATGTTGGGTTCTTTATAAAACTTGGAGCTCCGGAGGTGAGGTCGGAGGGGTGCGGTGGAAATATTTGTACAGTAAAATATTGCTGGATCATATATTTGTAAAATATTGTTAGAAAGCCCATCGTAGCCTCATATTTCCTTCACTTCGTGGGTGTATAACTACCAGCATTTGACATTTTGTTACCCCACAGCCCTTAAGGGCTGTCAGGGTATTGTTTTCACCCATGGCGTTCGGATGGGCGGTCGGGCGGCGGGAAAAAGTTTGTCTTGGCTGTATCTCAGAAACCGTAAGGTGTAGGAAGTTGATACTTGGTAGGGACATTGGTTAGGGGGTGTAGGTGTGCAACGTCATGGTGTGACCTTGATTTGACCTTGCCGTAGTGACCTTGACCTATAAAACCTTGTCCTGGCTTTATCTCGGAAACTGTAAGGTGTAAGAAGTTGATACTTGGTAGGGACATTGGTTAGGGGGTGTAGGTGTGCAACGTCATGGTGTGACCTTGATTTGACCTTGCCGTAGTGACCTTGACCTTTAAAATCTTGTCCGGGCTATATCTCGGAAACCGTAAGGTGTAGGAAGTTGATACTTGGTAGGGACATTGATTAGGAGGTGTAGGTGTACAACGTCATGTGTGACCTTGATTTGACCTTTGACCTTGCCGTAGTGACCTTGACCTATAAAATCTTGTCCAGGTTATATCTTGGAAGGCGTAAGGTGTAGGAAGTTGATACTTGGTAGGGACATTGGTTGGGGGTTGTAGGTGTGCAACCTCATGGTGTGACCTTGATTTGACCTTGCAGTAGTGACCTTGACCGTTAAAAGTTTGTCCAGACAATATCTCTGACACTGTAAAGTGTAGGAAGTTGATAGTTGGTAGGGGCATTGGTTAGGGGTTGTAAGTGTGCATCATAATTTTGAGTTTACTGATTAATGCTGTCATCTTGCTATTGAATTGTCCTGTTTTAATACTTTATCTTTACATACATTTTCCTTCTCTTAGATGTTATTTTCTCTTAGACTACTTAAACATCATTTTGACCTTTATATCTAATCTAATCTACTGCTTTGCAGGCGCAATATCTTCCCCACTAAGGGGAACTCAGTGCACTAGTAACAAAAATAATTTCTTATAAGGAGAGTCTAGGGGCATTCAAGGTCAGTGTACCGGGTTTGTGGGTGGAACCGAGAGGGAAGGAGACTAAGTTGGGAAGCTAGAGTTGAAAAGGTGCGTTTTGAGGTGTTTCCTGAAAGATGCGACAGAGGGACTGTTTGTTATTTGGAAGGGGAGAGAGTTCCAAAAAACTGGGGCATAGTGACTAAAAGAATTTGAGAAGTGTTTAATTGATTTATGAACTCTACGGTCAAAAGTGGGGGTATGAAGGAACTTGAGTTTAGGGGTACTTCGTCTAATATTTCTAAAGGAAGTGTAGGGGTGGATTAGTTCTCTTAGGTAAACAGGCTGACCTTGGTTGAAGATTTTATATGTAATGAGGCCTATTTTGAATTGTACCCTATACCTAACTGGAAGCCAATGGAGTTTTTTCAGTTGAGGGGTGATGTGAGAAAATTTTGAGGAACGGGTGACAACCCTGCAGAGTGAGTTTTGCACTAGTTGCAGTCTTCTTAGCTCAAAGTCTGTGAGTGATAGAAACAGGGAATTGCAGTAGTCCAGTCTGCTGCTGACCAAGGCATTGGCTAAAAGAACTGATGTTTTAAGGTCTAGAAGGGGGCGTATTCTGTAGAGGTCTCTTGCATGAGCTCTAGTGGACTTTATGACCTGTGACACATGGTCGGAGAAAGTGAAATTGGAGTCAAACACCACTCCGAGGTTCTTGACACTTTGTGCTGGTGAGACCTGATTACCAAGAATATTGATTGGAAAGTGAGGAAGGAGTTGTTTACGGTTGTTTTTCGAACCTATCAAAATGAACTCGGTTTTATCAGGGTTGAGTTTTAATTTATTTGTGAACATGAAGTTTTGGATGTCGTTTAGGCAATTTTTTAGTTTTTGTACAGAGTAAGAAAAATTTGCTGGAGAGAGTGAAATGTATAGCTGAGTGTCATCGGCGTAGAAATGGTAATTGATGCTACTGTGAGATTGAATGATGGAGCTGATTGGGTTGGTGTAAAGGGGAAAAAGAATTGGACCAAGGACGGAGCCCTGGGGGACCCCATGCTGAAGGGCAACAGGATTTGAGAGTGTGCTGCCTACCTTGACCGACTGTGTCCTTCCCGACAGGTATGATTTGAACCAGCCAAGTGCCAGTTCACTGATTCCATAGTAACCATTAAGTCTGTCCAGGAGTATAGTGTGATCAATGGTGTCGAAAGCGGCGGAGAGATCTAGAAGGGTGAGCGCTGTAACCGACCCTTTGGCCATATTGAGAAGAATATCATTATGAATGTTAAGGAGGGCACTTTCAGTAGAATGGTGTTTTCTATAAGCCGACTGGAAGGCAGTCATCAGGCCGGCTTCATCAAGGTGAGTATGTAGCTGGGCTGCTACTACCCTTTCAAGTATCTTTGAAATAAAGTTTAGATTGGAAACAGGCCTGTAATTTTTGAAAACTTCCTTGTCTAAGGATGATTTTTTGAGAATTGGGGTTACATGGGCCTGCTTAAAGAAATTAGGACACGTACCTTGTGCTAGAGAGGCGTTGATTATTGAGGTGATGGGGGTAATAAGGATATCCAGGAATTCAAGAACAAGAAAAGTGGGCCAAGGGAACATGATTTAGTGGGAGAGTCTTGAATGATTTTGGTGACCTGCTCTTCAGTTACAGCAGAGAAAGAGGCGAATATGGGTAGAGGAGAGTCTGGGGTGATGTGTCGGAAATTGAGTGAGGTAGAGAAAATTGAGTGTATTTTTCTGTAAAGAACTCGACAAATCTGTCAGCCAAAAGCTTTGGGGGGTTTATAGATGGGAGAATCTTTGCTGGGATTCTGTGTAACACATCACCCAGGACTCGCCATAGTTTTTGTGGGTTGTGGTGATTGTCCCGAATTTTTTCTTTGAGGAATTCAGATTTGGCCTGCATGCAGATTTTATTGTACTGGTGGACTTTCTGCATGTATTGGGATCTATTGAAGGTAGATTTATTTTGGCGCCAAATACGTTCAAACAAACGCTTGGTCTCCTTTGCCGCAATTACTGTTTCATTAACCCATCCCGGGATGTACTTCGCCTTGGTATTTTTAGTGTGTGGTGGTGCATATTTGTCAATAAGGGTGGACAAAGTAGTATGATATTGTTCATAAAGAGTGTCGGCTTCCTTGGAAGGATTATTAAGTAGTTCAGAAGCGAGGAGATCTGTTTTCAATTGGTCTTTATCAACTTTATGGTATTTGCGAAAGGTGACAGTTAGCCTTGGTTTGGGTTGTAGGAGTTGAGAGATTAAGAGTAAAACTAATTGAAACGTGGTCGGAAAAGGCATCAGTGGTATGGACATTGGAAATATAGTCATTGTTAGATTTGGTTAATACCTGGTCAAGTGTATGTCCATGAATGTGAGTTGGAAAGTTAACTTTCTGAGTTAAATCAAATGAATCAATCAAAGAATGAAAGGTTTTTGAATTTGAACATGTTGTTTCGAGGTGAAAATTGAAGTCGCCGATGATCACCAGATTCTCCGTGGTATGGTGAATATCCTCCAAAAGTGACTGAAACTGGTCAAAAAATGATGTAGTACTGGAGGACGGAGGTATATATATATTTAGTAGGTAAAAGGATTCTTTGTGAAGGGTTATCTTGAGGAGGAAATTTTCGAAGGTGGTGCAGGTCTTTGTTGGAACTACGGAAGGATCCAATCCGTCTTTGACAAAAAAGCCCAATCCTCCACCGCGACGGGCCGCTCGTGGCTGTTGATAGAGTTTGTAGCCTGGTGGGGTAATTTCGGACAGATTTGCACTTGTGGTGTCAGGTCTTATCCAGGTCTCAGACATGGTGAAGAGATCGGTGTCATTATCAGAAATAAATTTTGCAATGGCAGGATATTTGTTGTGTATTGATCTAATGTTTGCATAGGTGACCTTTGGACACCTGGGTGGTCCTGGGTTTGGGTTTATGTCACCAGCAAGCAGGAGTAGGATGAAAAGACGAGAAGGTGGTAGGGCAGGTGGAATTGAAATTGTAGATTTGATGATAAAATGTAGACAGAAGGTGGTGGTGGGGGGTTTGAAGGGGCAGAAACTGACGACATCAGGGCACTTAATGCTGGAGTTGCTATGGTGCTGATATGAAGCAATAACTGGTTGGATTGCCAGTAAAAAATAAAGGAAAATCATGTTTGAGGTCTTTAGAGTTGATTAGAGTGGTTTGGTGGGTTTGAGTTTTGAGTTTGATGATCCCTGATAACGGGGAATGTGAGCGATAAAAGGGGATCAAACGATAAAGTGGGCAGTTTGCATATGTAAATATCATTTTATTGCGTTAATACATCCTATCCAATGGACAATAGCTTATCCGGTCGGCGCAGACCGGCCCGCCAAACGTCAGAAAAAGACGTCCTGTGTCTCCACCGGCAAGCCGGTCCCTAGCACTAGTGCACTCGCCAGGTGGCGTGTAGTACTTCCTCCCTGTCTAGACAGAGTGACGTCATGGCATCTTTTTCGTTTGGCGCGAACTAGTGTGGACGCTTTTTCATAGCAGCCAGGATTTTTTGTGTTTAATTGTGAATTTCTTCAAGTTTTTAACTTTTATTTGCTTCTGAGTTCTTCTAAGAGTGTGTAGAACATTATGTCTTCACCAGGACAAAGGAGGGGAAGTTGTGGCCACGCGATGGCCAGTTTTGATAGACATGTATTCTGTGCGCGCTGTCGCGACAAAGGGAAAGGTGAGGAACCCTGTGTGGCTGATAAAGACACTTCTGATTGCTCTTTATGTAACTCTCTCACCCCAGAACAACGTATCCAACTTGCCACGCCTTCCTACAAGATAAAGAAAGAGAAACGGGAGGCTAAACGTGCTGAGTCCACTAACCCCACTACGGAAGACACCCTCGTTGATCCCTCTTCTGTTGAGGTTATTGGTGTTGTGGGTGACTCTCAGTCTTCTCAAGTAGATTCTGCTCCTCTGGAAAAGAAGACTAAGAAAGATAAACTTCCCTCCAAGTCTAAGAAGCCTGTAGAATCGTCTTCTACTGATAGTAAGATCTCTGAATTAGACCAGAAATGGTCCGAACGTTTCAACAGGATTGAAGCTCTTCTCTTATCGAAGTCTTTGCAGCCTAACTTCACTTCAGAGGTCCGTGTATCCCCTGCACACACTCCACCTGCTGGTATTAGGAAGGATTCAGAACCCTTTTTTCAACCAGTTGATTCTTCACCAAATAAGCGCACTGGTCCAGACACACATGCTTCACAGCATAAGTCGACCGGTAAGCTGTTAACGGAGAAGTTGAGTCAAAGACAATCTTCCTCTGAGCGCACTGGCCCAGACACACATGCTTCTATGCATAAGTCGGCCGGTAAGCCTAAGCCTGACTCTCACCGACCCAGACCATCTACTTCAGGGCGCACTGGTCCAGACATTGCTGAAAGCTCTCAGTCGACCGGTAAGCCTGCAACCGACCGACTTCAAGTGGATAACCTGCCTTCAGACACTGATCCAGCAATTCCTAAGGTTCAGTCATCTAGTAAACTGCTCTCCGACCGACCTCGCACCAACCGGCCAGGCACTTCCTTTGTGGCCGGTTCAGAGTCTCCCCCTCTTCATCATTCTGATAGACGAGACAGCGTGTCAAGTATTGATTCTCAAGTGGATAGTGACTTTTCCGACCGACCTCCGGTCCAGATATTTGTAGAGGAGGGTGAACTCTCTGAGGATCAGGACTTTGCTGAAACAGACCAACCATCTTCGGAAGAGCAGACATATAGGGAAACCATGTCTGGCATTCGCTCCTTCATGGGTTGGACCCACGTACCTGACATGGATAGCTCCAATCCTTCAGATGACAACCCCTTTGCGGGTCCGAAAGCTCCGGTTCCAAATAAAGTCTCAGTACAAATGCCCACGGAAGAGTGGCTTTGTAAGAAGCTAAATAGACTCAATTTGACTCTCATTGAAGGTTATCCATCAAGGACTTCCGAAGCCGGTCATTTGTCCATGGATCAATTCTTAAGACCTGCTAGGTCACAAAGTAAATGGTACGGGCTCTTTCCCGGACAATCAACTGATCCTTCTACAGTTTCTTGTTGGAATACTGGACCGTCAAAACTTAACAGTAGTTTCAGCAGAATTTCAAGGAAAACGGGTATGACCTCCATCCCACCTGCGTCTCGCCGTATCTCACAGGACACCCTACACAAATGGGAAAAGAGTGCGCGTGAGGCCTCAGTGATATGCAACCAAGCGGCTAGCTTCAACCGCTGCCTCTTCAAGGTGCAGCAAGAAATGCAGTCTCAACTGAAAACTATCAGGAGTGAGTCTAAAGGCAAAGCTTCCAAGAAGGTCTCCGACGCATCTGATGAGCTGCAGTTCCTCATGAACTTTAACAGTAGTATTACACAAGCAGCGGCCAAAACCATGGAGCACCTCACGGACTTTGTTTTCATTACCATGGGTAACTCCACTTTGGCCCGGCGGGATGCTTACCTTAGCCACCTCAAGCATGGGATAAAACCTGACACTTTTGCCGCCCTTAGAACCGCCCCTTTGCAGATTGGAACTCTTTTTCCCGATGCTATTATTAAGAAAGCGGAGGAGGAGATCTCCCACTTTGACAATAAGGGTCAGCCGGTTTCCTATGGACGAAATAAGCTAAGATACCATCCTTATGAAAGGTCTGAAACCAAGAAAACTGAGAGTAGGTCGGAGGGCAAGCAGGACAGGCCGGCATGGAAAAACATAGGTAGATCACGACAGTTCAAGAGAGGCAGAGGACGTTCTACCAACTTTTCCTCCCGTAGTGCCAAGGGTCAGCAGTCATATAAAATGACAGTTATTGTTTATCTCAGTTCCCAAACAGACTGCTGGCCGGGAGCATCATGACAGAACAGACTTTGAACTCTTTGACTGTGAGCTTAAATGTTGTAAAACCTGCCATTTCGGTCCCCGGGCATTCGCAAAAGAAAGGAGTAAGTCCCGGGGCAACAGATTGTCATTGCATAAAACAAGAATTAAAATATGTGAACAGTGCTTCTTGTGTCACTCAATTGTCTTATGTAAATCATGCCTCATGTGCCCCAAATGTTGTTCCAAACTTGCCTGTAGGAGCCAGACTTCAAAATTTTTGGAAAACTTGGCTGGATCTGGGTGCTGGTCCCAGGGTGATTCAGATCTTAAAACAGGGTTACACGCTCCCCTTCCGGATCCAGCCACATCTCAGCAGGTCCCCCACTGTCGTAAGCTGTTATGTCAATCCTCACAGGAACAGCTACCTGTTGGAGGCATTACATCAGCTTATAGACAAAAACGCTGTAGAGTTAGTACACAACCGAAATTCTCTGGGGTTTTTCAACAGATTGTTTCTGGTCCCCAAGCCAAACAACAAATGGAGACCGATTCTGGACTTAAGCAAATTGAATCTGTTCCTAAAAGTGGAAAAATTCAAAATGGAGACTCCGGAAACTATCAGAACATCCCTCCGACAAGGGGAGTGGATTACGTCGGTAGATTTCAGGGATGCCTACTTCCATATCCCAATACAGGACCAGTCCAGGAAATACCTCAGATTTCATGTACAAGGTCAGACATACCAATTCAGAGCATTGCCCTTCGGACTGTCCACAGCTCCCATGGAGTTCACTTTTTTAGTCAAAGAAGTGAAACTAATGGCCATGCGCAAGGGTATAAGGATCCACCAGTACGTAGACAACTGGTTGGTAAGGGCAGAATCATACACTACCTGCCACCGACACACACAGATGTTAGTAGAAATGTGTCTGGAACTGGGTTGGCTCGTGAATACAGAGAAGTCGGAGCTGGAACCAAAGCAGGTTTTCAATTTTGTAGGTTACCAGTTCGACCTCAAGTCCGGCCGGGTCAGACCAACTCCGGACCGATGGGAGAGTCTCCAAGAGAAAATTCAAGCTCTCTTGCTTCTACCGGCCTGTCCGGTCCGGCAATTCATGTCTCTCATAGGCCTGCTGACAGCCACGGAAAAACAGGTTCACTTAGGCCGCCTACACATGAGACCCATTCAATGGCATCTCAAAAACAATTGGAGAGTACCAGAATCACTGGAAAAATTCATTCCTCTACCAAAGTCACTCCACCCACACTTACAGTGGTGGCTGGAGGAGAGCAACGTGTTACAAGGCCAACCACTACACCCCATAAGACATGCTCTGCAAGTCTTTACAGACGCATCAAAAGAAGGGTGGGGCGCTCACTTAAACGAATTCACGGCAAGAGGCTCTTGGTCGGTTCCGGAAAGCAAGTTGCACATAAACTATCTGGAACTAAAAGCAGTCTTCCTTGCTCTAAGAGAGTTCCAAAATCTCTGCGTAGGCAGAATAGTTCTGGTAGCAACCGACAATACTACAGTGGTAGCCTACATAAACAAGGAAGGAGGCATGAGGTCGGGCCCGCTTTGTGCCCTACTGTGGAGAATCTTGACCTGGTGCTCCCAACGTCAAGTGACTCTAAAAGCCCGACACATTCCAGGCCGTCTGAACGTAATAGCGGACAAGCTATCCAGACTAGGGCAGACCATCCAGACGGAATGGTCCCTCCTTCCAGAAATTTTTCACAGGATTTGCAACCTATGGCACCGACCTCAGATAGATCTGTTTGCCACGAGGTTCAACCACAAGTTACCTCAATTTGTCTCTCCAGTACCGGACCCCTTGGCAGTAGCAGTAGATGCTCTCACCTTGCCATGGGAGAATCTAGATGCATACGCCTTTCCACCGACGGCCATGTTAGGCAAGGTGGTGGAGAAGCTCCAAAATTCCCCTTGCAAGAGGCTAATTCTGATTGCCCCGGGGTGGCCCAACATGCCTTGGTTTTGGGACTTGGTGACCATGTCCAGTCAGGTCCCTCTCAGCCTGCCCAACCTGTCCAACCTGTTGACACAGCCCTTCAATCAGATCCCTCACAGGAATCTGACAAATCTCAATCTTCATGCATGGCTCCTAGAGCCACAGCAATCAAAGAGCAGGGTTTCTCTGAAGCAGTGGCAGCGCGAATTGAGGCTCCGCAAAGAAGATCAACCAGATCAGTCTATGAGGCAAAGTGGGCCATTTTTACAAAGTGGTGCGTCATCAATCAGGTGGACTTCAGGTCACCACCTGTGAAGTCTGTAGCAAACTTCTTATTGCATCTTTTTGAGGTCAAGAAGTTGCAACCTGGTACTATTGATGGTTACAGGTCTGCCATTGCTGATAAACTGGGTAATACCCAAGTTAATATCAGCAAGGATGAAAATCTCACTCGTCTCCTGGAAAGTTTCCACAGAGACAGACCCAAAGGGCGGAGAGGAATACCCTCTTGGAACCTTTCTCTGGTTTTACACCAGTTGACAAAGGCCCCTTTTGAACCCCTTAGGGAGGCATCGCTAAAGCACTTGACGTTCAAAACTATCTTCCTTCTGGCTTTGGGTTCTGGGAAAAGGAGGAGTGAGATCCACGCTTGGCAACATAAAAATATCAGACACCAGGCTGATTGGTCCAAAGTGTCCCTGTTTCCATCTCCCAGCTTTCTTTCCAAGAACCAGCTGGCCAAGGAGGGTCCAGAGAGTGTTGCTCCAGTGGTCATACCAGCTCTGGCCCCTACTCTGGATAGGTCCCTCAAACCTGATAGATCCCTCTGTCCGATCAGAGCCTTGCGCTACTATTTGGACAGGACCTCAACCATCAGGCAGGGAAAAGAATTAGTTTTTGTCTCCTTCAAGAAAGGCTTCGACAAGGACATTTCTCCTGCCACTATCTCCTCCTGGATCAAACAGACTGTGATCCTATGCTATGAGCTCTCTGATCACCAAGCCCATACCCTGCATCAAGTTAAAGCTCATGATGTTAGGGCCTTTGCTGCCTCTAAGGCCTTCCAGTCAGGAGTTTCCTTAGAACAAATACTGGCAGCCTGTCACTGGAAATCCCATAACACCTTCACACAATTTTATCTGAAGGATGTGGCTTGGGCCGACTCAGAGCTCTACCACCTGGGTCCTGTGGTGGCTGCTCAGCAGATCCACCAACAGGCCGGTACCTAGAGGAGTCTTTTTTCTTGTACATATGTAATTATTGTACATTTCTGTACATATTGCACATATAGTTAAGCAGCATATAAAAAAAAAAAAAAAAAAAATCTGGATGTACTTCCTTAGGGAGGCTAATTCTATGGGACTGAACTCTCTCTCTCTCTCTTCCCCTACCTCAGAGCAGGTCTGTTAAACAAAAAGGGGGGGGGGGGGGGGGGGGGGGGGGAGGGGGGAGTACATGGTCGACTCTGACGGTTAGTCTCCGGATAACCGGATGATGATATTCGACCATAGCCTGAAGGTTTACCCAGGCTTAGAAAATTGTCATTGAATGTGATATGAGTTCAAACGAGTGTTAGTCCCTAGTAACTTACCCGCCGACCAAGCGGTAGTTATTCAGCTATTGTCCATTGGATAGGATGTATTAACGCAATAAAATTGCAAATTTAATAAGTAAATTAAATTTTTATAAGTTAATACCCTATCCAATGGACACACAAGACCCTCCCAGACCGACCCCGCTTTTCAGTTACTAGGGTCATCCCGTAGGTCTAGGCAACGAAAAAGATGCCATGACGTCACTCTGTCTAGACAGGGAGGAAGTACTACACGCCACCTGGCGAGTGCACTAGTGCTAGGGACCGGCTTGCCGGTGGAGACACAGGACGTCTTTTTCTGACGTTTGGCGGGCCGGTCTGCGCCGACCGGATAAGCTATTGTCCATTGGATAGGGTATTAACTTATAAAAATTTAATTTACTTATTAAATTTGCAAATTACTATGTCAAAAGGGGGTAGATTAAAAAGATTATTATATTAGTTCTTTCAATAATAGCATCAAGGCAGACGTAAAGTGGGGTTATTAAATTTTTAACTCTATCGGATATGATTTTCAAAAACGGTACTTCCCTGACAGAGCCACGCCATCAATCCATTTTTGTTTCTTTCATCATTCCCTGATGTATTTTAATCTGCTGAGATAAGATTTTGCCTTCTTGTGCATCGACCGCCTTGGCCCAATCATCATCAGCCATTGCAAATATTCGGATAGGTTACAGTTACAATAGATTAAATGGGACAAATTGAAAGTTTATCGTGCTTACAGGAAAGGAAAGGAAAACCGGTTACTACATATAACTGACACTATATAACTGACACTGCTCTGAAAGTATTCCAATCTTTGTACTGTGTCACTACTTCTATATCTCATGGTGTTGAAAACTATTTCTCCAGGCTGTGAGGTACGGTCATCTCTGATGCTACTTTTTTGTATTGCGAGAAGACAGCATGATTAGGTGTGGTGACACTAAAATATTGCTGGACCCTATATTTGTAAAATATTGCTGGAAACCCCATCGTAGCCTCATATTTCCTTTTGTACAACTACCAGCATTTGATATTTTATTTGGTATCTCCCGCCAGGCTTTAGCCCTGGAGGGAGATTATGAAATGATGTCTGTGTGTGGGTGCGTGCGTGTGTGCGTTAGTTAGTCACGCAGATTTCTCCAAAACTGCTACAGCTACAGATTTTTTGTAAATTAATTGTCCCAATGAATTTTCATGCCCTTGAAAATTTTTTGGTTTTATTGACTTAGGCCTAAAGATAAGTGAGTAATAGCAATCTTAGCTACTTTGAGTAAAGGGCTCATAACTCAAAAACTATTGCAGCAACAACTTTTTCTTCAAATATGTTGTTCAGCTACTTTGTCCTTAGCTATAAGATGGTACATAGTTTGGGGTCCCATTGCATGCCATAAGTGAGTAATAGCTATTTTCTCATTTGTAGCTAAATAACAGAAGAAGTAAATGTCAAATATCTTCAAAAGTATTGAAGTTAGGGAAATCTTTTCAAATATGTTATCCATCTTCTTTTTGGTAAGCTATCACATACTAAAGTTTCAGACCTGTTGCACCTTGGATAGCTGAGTAATAGCTACTTTGAAATTCTGACTGGTGAGTAAAGCGATTGTAACTCCAAAACTATTGCAGTTAGAGTATTTTCCTAAAATATGTTGTTCAGCTACTTTGTCCTTAGCTATAAGATGGTACATAGTTTGGGGTTCTATTGCATGCCATAAGTGAGTAATAGCTATTTTCTCATTTGTAGCTAAATAACAGAAGAGGTAAATGTCAAATATCTTCAAAAGTATTAAACTTATGGAAATCTTTTCAAATATGTTGTCCATCTACTTTTTGGTAAGCTATGACATAGTAAAGTTTCAGACCTGTTGCACCTTGGATAGCTGAGTAATAGCTACTTTGAAATTCTGACTGTTGAGTAAAGCTATTGTAACTAAAAAAGTATTGCAGTTAGAGTGTTTTCCTAAAATATGTTGTTCATCTACTTTGTTCTTAGCTATAAGATGGTACATAGTTTGGGGTTCTATTGCTTGCCATAAGTGAGTAATAGCTATTTCCTCATTTGTAGCTAAATAACAGAAGAAGTAAATGTCAAATATCTTCAAAAGTATTAAAGTTAGGGAAATATTTTCAAATATGTTGTCCATCTACTTTTTGGTAAGCTATAACATAGTAAACTTTCAGACCTGTTGCACCTTGGATAGCTGAGTTATAGCTACTTTGAAATTCTGACTGTTGAGTAAAGCCATTGTAACTCCAAAACTATTGCAGTTAGAGTATTTTCCTAAAATATGTTGTTCAGCTGCTTTGTCCTTAGCTATAAGATGGTACATAGTTTGGGGTTCTATTGCATTGCATAAGTGAGCAATAGCTATTTTGTTATTTGTAGCAAAATCATGACATAAGTAGATGTCAAATATCTTCAAAAGTATTAAAGTTAGGGAATTCTTTTCAAATATGTTGTCCATCTACTTTTTCATAAGCTATCACATAGTAAAGTTTAGGATCTGTTGCACATTGGATAGCTGAGTAATAGCTACTTTGAAATTCTACAGTTGAGTAAATCCATTGTAACTCCAAAACTATTGCAGTTACAATATTTTCGTAAAATATGTTGTTCACCTACTTTGTCCTTAGCTATAAGCTGGCATGTAGTTTGGGGTTCTATTGCATGCCATAAGTGAGTAATAGCTATTTTCTTACTAGTAGCAAAATAATGACATAAGTAAATGTCAAATATCTTCAGAAGTATTAAAGTTACGGAATTCTTTTCAAATATGTCATTCATCTACTTTTTTGTAAGCTATCACATAGTAAAGTTTTAGACCTGTTGCACATTGCATAGCTAAGTAATAGCTACTTTGAAATTGTTACTGTTGAGTAAATCCATTGTAACTCCAAAACTATTGCAGTTACAGCTTTTTCTTCAAATATGTTGTTCAGCTACTTTGTCCTTAGCTATAAGCTGGCATGTAGTTTGGGGTTCTGTTGCATGCCATAAGTGAGTAATAGCTTTTTTCTTATTAGTAGTAAAATAATGACATAAGTAAATGTCAAATATCTTCAGAAGTATTAAAGTTACGGAATTCTTTTCAAATATGTCATTCATCTACTTTTTTGTAAGCTATCACATAGTTAAGTTTCAGACCTGTTGCACATTGCATAGCTAAGTAATAGCTACTTTGAAATTGTGACTGTTGAGTAAATCCATTGTAACTCCAAACCTATTGCAGTTACAGCTTTTTCTTCAAATATGTTGTTCATAGTTTGGGGTTCTATTGCTTGCCATAAGTGAGTAATAGCTATTTCCTCATTTGTAGCTAAATAACAGAAGAAGTAAATGTCAAATATCTTCAAAAGTATTAAAGTTAGGGAAATATTTTCAAATATGTTATTCATCTAATTTTTGATAACCTATCACATAGTAAAGTTTCAGACCTGTTGCACATTGGATAGCCGAGTAATACCTACTTTGAAATTGTGACTGCAGTGTAAATGCATATAATTTGGGGTTCTATTGCATGCCATAAGTGAGTAATACCTATTTTCTTATTTGTGGCAAAATAATGACATAATTTTTCTCAAATAACTGCTTCATCTACTTTTGGGAGAGCTTTCACATGGTGAAGTTTCAGACCCGTAGCTAATTATTCACCTACTCAAAATGAGTAAATGATAATTATCTTTTTGAAAATTGCAAAGAGTACATTCCTTAGATGCCCTGTGGGTAAAAAATTTCGACGAAATCGCTCTATCTCGCACGGTTTAGGAGATATGAGCACATTTGCCTTTTTCAGTATTCAGAATAGCCAATTACTCATTTATTTAATTAATTACTCACTCATCCATGAAGCAATTCCCCCCAAAAGCAATCCCATACAAGCTATTAACCCAATGAACCTCCATACCAAATTTCAGAAAGCTAGGCTTAATAGCATTCCTTAAAATGTCTGGAAACCAAAGAGCTACTCAAAAGTAGCAAAGTAGCTATTACTCAGTTAGCTATAGAGCTATCATCACCAAAAGCAATCCCATACAAGCTATTAACCCAATAAACCTGCATGCCAAATTTGGTAAAGATAGGATAAGAACTGTTGCCTAAAATGTCTGGAAACCAAGTGTAAATCTGTATGTATATTTTATATTCACTTACGTTTCTATTGAAATATGTCACTTTAATACAGGATTTTTGCATAAAATACTTTCGCAACTTCTTATCCGTACAATAGATTTACTTCCTACACCTCTTGACCTTTGACCTATCGCCCAAGATCTACAACGAGAACGAGACGTCTGAAACTGTGAACTCGCTTATTAGGTGTGGTGGAAGTATCAAGACACACAGCCAATCAGAGGAGGGGTGCGGTAGAGGTGCGGCTCCGAGTTTTATAACGAGCCAAGATGTTGAGCAACTTCAAGATCATATTTAACCAAAGGGGATTCTCCTGAAATGTGGTTTTGAGACAAAATTGTCTTTTTATTGCGTTAATACATCCTATCCAATGGACCATTGCTTATCCGGTCGGCGCGGACCGGCCCGCCAAACGTCAGAAAAAGACGTCCTGTGTCTCCACCGGCTAGGCCGGTCCAGTACTGTGCAGTCGCCAGATGGCGTGTCATACTCCCTTCCTGTCTAGACAGCGTGACGTCATAGCATCTTTTTCGTTTGGTGCGTGTACTTGAAATTGAATTTCAAAGTTTTTGTGAGAACTCTTTACTACTTCATTTTATTTTACGTTCTAAGGATTCTAGAAGACTTCTAGACCATTATGTCTTCTCCCAGTCAGCGACGGGGTAGTTGTGGCCATATGATGGCTGGGTTTGACTTTCATACAGTATGTGCCCGCTGTCGTGACAAGAAAAAAGGACAGGATCCTTGTGTAGAAAAGCCAGGTTCTGACTGCCTGCATTGTAATTCACTCACCCCAGAGCAGTTGGCTCAGTTATCTACACCGTCGTATAAGATAAAAAAGGAGAGACGTGAGTTGAAGTCCTCTACTCTAGCTAAGAACCCTCAAACATCTGATGCCACTCTCAGTCCCACATTTGTGGACCCGGCCCTAGTGTCGGTAGTGGGGGTCGTGGATGGCCAGAGCACCTCTAGGTCGCCTGGCTTGAGTGAGCAGCCGGTAGAGAAAAAGAAAAAGAAGGACAAGAAGAAGCCTACTAGTTCCAAGTCTGTGAAACCAGAGAAGTCGGGCAAATCTACCTCTCACCGACCTTCCTCTTCAGACAGTACCGACCAGAAACTGGAAGTCATGGAACAAAAATGGTCGAACCGGTTCAACCGGTTAGAAGCTCTACTTCTTGCCAAGTCATTGGACCGTCCTCAGGAGCCGGTCTTCTCTGCTGTGAAGGTCGCACCGACCCATGCTCCACCGGCCAATGTTGTCAGCACACAACCCTTTTTGAAGCCTTCCGACCAGCCTTCACACCGACCTTCCTCAACTTTACCGGCTACCGAACCTGCCAGTTCAGCTGCTGCCTCAAAGGCCGTATCAGACACTTCTCAACCCTCTTAGCCTCCGGAAACTTCCGGAATGACCGGCCAGTCTGTCTTACAGAAACACATGTCCAGTGCTTTTGACTCTACTAGGAGGGATGACCCCTCTAGCACTTCGGACTCAGACAGTGTAGCTTCCGACCGGCCTGTAGTTGACCTATACCCAGAAGAGGGTGAACTTTCCGATGAACATGATGTTACTGATCCTGACCAATCTCTCTCAGAAGAGCAGTCCTATAGGGAAACTATGAGAGGGATTCGGTCATATATGGGCTGGACCCACATCCCTGACATGGATTCAGGCACCAAATCATCGGATGATAACCCCTTCGTGGGACCCAAGCTACAGACACCCGGAAAAGTTTCTGTCTCCCCACCGACGAGTGGTTATGCAGCAAACTGAACAAACTCAACCTTACCCTAGTACAGGGCTATCCATCCCGTACCATGGAAGCAGGAGCCCTCCAGAGAGACCAGTTCGTCCATACAGCTAAATCGCAATCAAAGTGGTACCACCTTCATACAGAACCTAATAAAGACTCTAGTGACTCTGTTAAATCCTGGCATACCAGATCTTCCCGGTTAAATAGTACCTACTTGAGGATAGCCCGACAGGCGGCATTGCCTCAAACCCACCTCTGTCCAGTCCAATATCACAAGAGAACCTCAGGAAGTGGGAAAGGTCGGCAAGAGAGTCCTCTGTAATATGCAACCAGGCTGCCGGATTCAATCGCTGCCTTCTTAAGGTCCAGCAGAATATGCAAACCCAACTCAAATCTATCCGGACAGAGTCCAAAGGCAAGTCTTCGAACAAGATTGCAACAGCTACTGATGAACTACAGTTCCTGTTAGATTTTAATGCCGGTGTGTGCCATGCCATGGCGAAAGCAAATTCTACTTTGTTGAGAAGAGACTCCTACCTGTCGTATCTCAAGGCCGGGCTTAAAGCAGATACTTTAAATGCTCTTAGAGCAGCCCCTCTGGATCTGGATACCCTCTTCCCTGATAAGATTGTCAAACAGGCAGAGGAAGATATAGCAGCTTTCAATAGAAATCGCTCCGGATCAGTATACAAGAAGGGTAGATACCACCCGTATGAGAGACAGGACAAGAAGTCGGACATTAAAAAGTCAGACCGACCAGCTTGGAAGAACATCTCTTCTCATGGGCACCGCAGTGGGAAAGGCAAACACCAATACTCCACCCGACTAGCCAAGGGCCAGCAGCCGTATAAATGACAATCAATGTGTAAAAATGTTACAGGCACGGCTACTGGCCGGGAGCTCACCACAGACTTTAAACAATATTTCACCTTTAAATGTAAAGCCTCTTGTTGTTTCAAGTGTTCATACTGCGCCCGGGCATTCCCAAGAGTAAGAAATAAGTCCCGGGTCAGCAGGTTGTCATTACACAAATTATGCATTAAAGTCTGTGAAAAGTGTTTCTTGTGTCACTCAATTGTCTTGTGCTCAACCTGTAACAAATGTCAAAAATGTTGCCTCAAATCTGCCTGTAGGGGCCAGACTTCAGAACTTTTGGCAAACTTGGCTGGATCTGGGTGCCGGTCCGAAAATAGTACAAACCCTGAAGGAGGGTTACACCCTTCCCTTTCGGATCTGGCCAAATCTCACAAGGTCTCCCACAGTCATAAGCTGCTATGTCAATCCCCGCAGGAACAGCTAACTGATGGAGGCATTACATCAGCTTATAGACAAAAATGCTGTCGAATTAGTGCACAATCCGACCTCTCTATGGTTCTTCAACCGGCTGTTTTTGGTACCAAAACCCAACAAGTGGAGACCTATACTGGACCTGAGCAATCTAAACCCCTTTCTCAAGGTGGAGAAATTCAAAATGGAGACACCGGAAACCATCAGGACATCCCTCCAGCAAGGGGAGTGGGTCACCTCAATAGACTTCAAGGACGCCTACTTCCACATTCCAATACAGGAACAATGCAGGAAATACCTGAGATTTTTCACCCAAGGCCAGGCATACCCATTCAAAGAACTACCTTTCGGTCTGTCCACAGCACCCTTGGAGTTCACTGTAGTAGTAATGGAGGTGAAACTGGTGGCTATGCACAGGGGTATAAGAATCCACCAATACCTAGACGACTGGTTGGTGAGCGCCAGGTCCCACCAGGTCTGTCTCCGACATACTCATGACTTAGTAAAAATGTGCCAAGACCTAGGTTGGCTGGTGAATGTAGAGAAGTCGGAGCTGGAGCCCAGGCAAGTCTTCGAATTTGTAGGCTACCAGTTCGACCTCAGGTCCGACCGACACCGGACAGGTGGCAAACAAAGCCTTCAAGAGAAAATAAGAGGACTTTTGTTACTACCGACCTGCCCGGTCCAGCAGTTCATGTCCTTGATAGGTTGGTTAGCAGCCACAGAGAAACAAGTTCACCTGGGCCGACTGCATATGAGGCCCATACAGTGGGATCTCAAAAACAATTGGAGAGTGCCAGAATCTCTCAACAAAGTGATTCCAATACCCAGGTCTCTGCACCCTCACTTACAATGGTGGCTGGAGGATCGCAATGTGCTCCAAGGTCAACCATTGCACCCCTTACAACACGCTCTGCAGATTTTCACAGACGCGTCAAAAGAAGGGTGGGGCGCTCACTTAAACAAGCGCATTGCAAGAGGGTCATGGTCAGTGCCCGAAAGCAAACTGCATATAAACTGTCTGGAACTAAAGGCAGTGTTTCTAGCTCTAAAAGAGTTCCAAGACCTCTGTGTAGGCAAGATAGTTCGAGTGGCCACAGACAATACGACTGTAGTGGCTTACATAAACAAAGAAGGATGCATGAGGTCGGGCCCACTGTGTGCCCTACTTTGAAGAATCTTGACCTGGTGTACCCAGAGACAAGTGACCCTAAAAGCCTGACACATCCCAGGCCGACTAAATGTGATAGCAGACAAACTATCCCGGCTGGGCCAGACCATCCAGACGGAATGGTCCCTCCTTCCAGAGGTGTTTCAGGCACTATACCAAAAATGGCACCAACCACAGATAGACCTTTTCGCCACAAGGTTCAACCACAAATTGCCTCAGTTTGTGTCCCCAGTACCGGATCCCCTGGCGACAGCAGTGGACGCACTCACTCTGCCATGGGACGATCTGGATGCATACGCCTTCCCACCGACCGCCATATTGGGCAAAGTGGTGGAGAAGTTACAGGACTCCACGTGCAAGAGAATCACAGTTCCCCAAGCTCCAGAACACAAGACAGTCAAACACATGGCTGAGGGACACATTAATAATTTTATTACTAACTATATACTACAATCGTATTATTAATAAAGTTTAATAACTTGGGGTGACCTTAAGTCACTTTCTTAAAATACTGACAAAGTTAACCTTTACATAACCTGAGCAAAGGTCACCCCAAAAAGCTATATATATGTAATGCAAACTAGATTAAGGTGACCTTAAAATAAGCCCCAGCCACACTGCTAATCTTAGGGGCAGTTTTAAGATTTACATGATATGAATACAAACATAAAGGTCACCAGCAAACAATTAGAAATATTACATAGATACACATTTACATTACTGGTTAATATGTTACTGTTAGATTTAAAAACTTGTAATTACAGACTATAACTGATAATATGAAGGTGCAAATAAACACCCCAAACCCCAGTCTAGTGAGTAGGGCCTAGAAAAAGATGACGTTGAAAAGTAAGGGGGACCTGAGAAGCTTTTGTCTCATCAGCTACTAGGTACCTCCAGACTGCATCTTAGGACCAGGTACCATGGGATTTTATGTCCTGAAGGCTTACCTGGTGATTAAAGGCAAAAGAGGCTCCAGACCTGCGAAAACTATGAAATGTGAAACCTTTAGACTGCAGGCCAAGTGAGGAGAGGTCCAGAAAAAAGTGATGTCTGATTTTTGAATCAGTAAGCACTTGCCATTTAGAATTACACTTGATTTGAAACAGAGGACCATTCTTACCTGCAGGGACAATTTTTAGGAGAGTTTTAAGGGCAGTGACAGGGCAAAGAGGGGAAAGGCCCAAGGAAGGAAGTGGAACACACACAACTCTATCTCTGGTTTGGATAGACTTGGACCATTTAATGATCAACTTGACCCCAGGGGGATCAAAAATGACATCCCCTACTGCCAGATGACGAGAGGGGTCAAAATCTGAAAGCCAATGAGGGACAAAATTTGACAATCTAATGAAACTGAAAAAAGCAACTAAATATACCGCTTTGTACACTTGGCCCATGTACATTCTATCACATGTGAGTACAATATCTAATAACATGTCTGAACTGATGATGGCTTTTTGAGAGAGGGCCAAAGGCCTGTTGATCTGCACTGAACGCAAGAATAATCTAACTTTAGGTTTATCAAATACATGTACAGGAAAATCATGAAGGCCCAATAGGGCCTTAATAGCTGAGACATGGTTGGCTATAGATGAGTAGGACGAACCATTCATAGCCAGAAATTCCATGAAGGCCAGGAGGGCACCTGCATGTAAATTTTCAATGGAGACTTGTATAAAAATACAGAAACCTATGAAAAGCCTAAACATAGCAGTATAGTTTCGCTGAGTGTTAGGCCTAAAACCACTTTTGGCTCTGGTGAAGGCTTGGCTAGCCAGGGATGCCGCAGCTGGAGAGAGGCCTGAAAATAAATAAATTATATAGACCAGTCAATACACAGCATGTCACGGCTAACCTGCATCCATATTGGGCAGGACACATATTGCTGCAATACCTGAAAATTCTGAGGAGTGGCATCCCATCTGGACAGCAGGTCAGCTACACTGTTCTGAATACCTGGAATATGAATGAGAAATAATTCAATATCAAAATAGGCAGCTAACATCCTAATATTACGGCCATATGCTGCAAGGATTGGATCTTTTGTTTTGCCATACCTAAGCACAGAGACAACGGCCTCATTATCACACTGAAATTTGACCTTATGACCCGCCCAGACTGTGGCCCATACTCTTAGGGCCAAAAAGACATTCAGCATCTCAAGCTGGACGATTCCCAAGCCAAAGAAACTATCAGGAATAGATAGCTGATACACCTGATCACCCCACCGGCCCCCTAGGCCCTGGAGGGAGGCATCAACCTGAACGACACCTTCAATGCTTTTATGGCTATATAGACAGACACCATTGAAATGGGGCAGGAATTCCTGGAACCATCTTAGATCTCTGCCAAATTCTTGGTCTAACTCAATGTTTTGGGGATCAGCAGCATTGCGAAGAGTACCCAGCATTCTGTTTAAGAAAAATCTGGCATTTTTGACACATTTTGTGACATGAAGCAAGGATCCAAGGAGAGATTGCAACTCACGCTTATTGGTCTTGGTTTTGACGCCCCATTTGACACATATGGCCTTGATTTTTTCCAGTTTGTCAGGGGGAACAGAAATGGTACCTTCTACCGTGTTTATAAGTACCCCCAAGCAGACTACAGAAGTACTGGGAGCCACGAGTTTGGTTTCACTGATAGTTAAACCTAATTCGCCCAGAATTTTGCAGAGAGTGTTAAAACTTTGTTGAATTTTGCTTGGAAGGCCATACCCAATCAGATCGTCACAATAATTGATGATATAATGGTCATACTTGAGCATGATATACCTGACTGCGTCACTTATACGCTGGAAGTTGCTACTTCCGTGTCTGAAGCCAAAAGCCAGACAAGAATCAAAGAAGAAGTCATTCCATTTAAGGCCCAGCTTATTGTAATCCCCAGGGTCCATTTTCACATGTCTAAAGGCCCTACTGATATCTATCTTGTAGAGACAACATCCTCTGCCTAATCTGACAACCTGGTCTGTAATGTCATCAATAGAAGGGTAAGTTAAGACAAAATTTGTGCCTAGATAGGTATCAGGGGCCACCCCGTCATTCACAGCATTACCCATGGGCCAACTAAGGTCCACAATGACTCGACGCTTGTTTGAATTTGGTTTTTCACGAGTTATGAAAGGACTACAGTGCATATCAGGAAAAGGAGGGCTGTTAAAAGGGCCCTGAATTGCTTTGAAGTTAATTTCTTCATTAAGATACATATCAACATGTTCTGGGTAAAGTATTGCAGACTTATGGTTGGTAAAATCACATTTCAGTTTAACAGCTTCATCACAGTCAAGAGGAAAACCAAATTTGATGAATTGGATTAGTTGCCAATCCCAGTAGCCAGATAGATACTTTTCCCAATTTTCGGCATTCAACTGTGAATCGAGCAAAATTTTTTCACCTTGAAAGTTGTGTTTGCCTGAGTTTTTAACTTGGTTGTGAGCCAGAATAGGACAAGTAATGTGAGACTTTTCTTGGTAATTTTTATCACCCAAGAGGGGGCTTAATGGTATAAACCCAAACTCACCCTTTGTCTGGCTTTTCCATAAACAAAAGTCCTTTACCTGTGAAGCTTGCTGCATTTTTTCACGTTTGGAATTAACTGAAACCCAAATAGGGACATTATCTTCAATTGACGCCTCCATTGACGCCATTATCTGAGTGTCATTGTGCAGTTGTATAGCTGCATTTGCATCTGCATTAAGTTCACATACAATGTTTTCGACATTTCCCTTGGCCATAGTTACCTGACTATTAGCATGTGAATTTCTACCAGTATTTGTACTGACATGATTCTGTACCTTACTGTGGTTGTTCAGCCACAAGTCGCCAGTTTCTTGACTTAACTTGGACCTATAATTGTCATAATCGTGGATAACTGATTGTGTGTTATTTCTGTTAACAATACTCACATTACTTGTATCACCACCACTGTTATGCACTTGTAATTCGTTGTTAACATTAACATAAGTTAACTCACCTGTAAGTGTCGACTGTTTACAAGTTTTAACTGTGTTCTCATTCCACTTGTTAACTTGTGTACCTTGTTTATGTAAACTTGCCTCTACAGTACTGGTATTGTCACCCAATACATGATTTTCAATATTGTCAACGTGGTCAATACTATCCACACATGGGTAATCAACTAATGGAGCAAACCTATTTTTTGTGCACCAATTATTCATTTCACCAGAGTGATATTTATTCACACCTTGACATGCGTTTTTCACACCATTTGCATACTGATTTGACACATGTTTTTGAACAACTTCTTCAAATTCATCACAATTTGTTTGTTTATATCGCTGAAACCAAAGTTTCCACTTGTCAGACGGCAAGAAACGACTTGCACTATTATAAATGTATCTAGGTTTGAACCCGTACCCATTTCTTGTATTACTGCTTGTCAACAAACTAGGCACTGCATTGCTGCAGTGCCTCACTCGTTTTTTGCCTTATTTTTGACAGCTTTGCATTCTTTAAGTGGGTGAGAACCATTGCATGAGCTACAATTGTGCTTATAACGTCTACCACCAGTGGTGTGATCTTTTGTGTGGGAACAAGAACCATCCTGATAAAATTTACAAACTAGTGCTTTGTTTTTCTCCCCATTACCGTTACTGGTAGCAGTAGTTTTGTTGGAAAGTACTTTTTGGGCATATGACCTTCTTACCCTATCAATTCTCTCAGTGTCTGACCATACAACTTTACCCTCCTCCATGTGACATAAAACAACTGCATGGCATGCTTTGGCTGACGCCCCATCAAGTCAGCCATATATTCAAGCATTTTGTCTTTAATTTCTACATTTTTCTCATCTTGAATTATTCTAGTAAAGCCTGTGACCCACTGGAATATACTGAGGGAATCGTATGAGGGTCTGGATCTAGTGGATCCAGTAAGCACATGATTTTGCGGCCAAGGTACCTTACACTTTACAATAACCTCATCATTAATTGACCTTTGACTTTTTAGATTACCTTTCAAGTCCTGTTCATTGAGTTTTTTAAGTTCCTCAATCCGGGCGTCAACCTGTCGTTGTATACTTGCATTCTTTCTGATGAATTTCTTAGTGGGAAGAACGAGCTCGTCATCAGCCGACTCTGTACTGTCATCTTCTGAAGAGCTTTCTGTGTCTTTGTGAAGGGGTGCTGTAGCTCTCTTCTTTTTGATGACTGCAGATTGGGACTGTGTAGAGGCAGAAGCTCTCGGTTGCTGCTCAGTACTGGCGATTCTCTGCTCGATTGAATGCATTTTCTTACTAATGTTCTTCATTTCAGCCAATAACATAGCATTCATATCACTGGCCCCACCAATATCGTGCAGTTTTTGTCCATTATCAGAGGAGGAGCCTGCCCCCACATCACTGTCATCCGAAATACTGGTGAAGCACTGCTTTTTCCGACTACAGTTCCTTCCAACAGGTCTTTGGTGTTTAGTTTCACAATTGTCACAAAAAAAGTTCTTTTGTCTCCCCATGGTGAGTTAATATTTATCAAACACTTATTACACGATTTTTAACAGTTCTATTAAGTTCAGCCACTGAAAAGACACGCAGGACCTAAATATCTGTCCTGGGAGCCAAATAGGCAACAGAATGCTTGTTTTTCGCAAAAATTCGACCAACAAAGACTATAGCACAAGGATAAGGGGTAGACCGTCCCTTAATACTCAGAAGAAACAAGCATGAGGTTGTCTATATGATTCCCAACACAGAACACTCTCGCATCTCTTGGTACTAGCACACTGTATTAATGTACAACAAGTCATAATGTTTTTAAATCAAGGTAAAAATCCTAAAACAACATGATAAAAACATAAAATTTCTTTATGAAAAGTTCTTGACACATCAAATTCTATTTTACAAGTGAAGTTTACACTTAGGCTTCAAGCCAAACACTGAGCCCTCAGCCAATAAGGGGGGAGAAAGCCCTAGCAACCAATAAGAATGTAAAACATCTTAAAGTCAAATGCAGGACCTAGCCTGTCAGGGGCTCAGGGAACTGAACTCTCTAGCCCTAAGGTGCAAGAATGCATTCTGATTGCCCCGGGGTGGCCCAACATGGCTTGGTTTTGGGATCTAGTGACCATGTCCAGTCAGGTCCCCATCAGTCTGCCAAACCTGTTGACACAACCCTTCAGTCAGATCCCTCACAGAAATCTGGCAAATCTGAATCTCCATGCATGGCTCCTAGAGCCACAACAATCAAGGAGCAGGGGTTTTCTAAAGCAGTGGCGACAAGAATTGAGGCTCCTCAAAGGAGATCAACTAGGGCAGTCTGTGAGGCAAAGTGGACCCTTTTTACAAAGCGGTGCATCACTAATAAGGTGGACTTCAGGGCACCCCCTATAAACTCAGTTGCTGATTTCCTTATGTACCTCTTCGAGGACAGGAAATTACAGCCCAGCACCATTGATGGTTACAGGTCTGCCATTGCTGATAAGTTGGGTAACCCATCCCTTAATATCAGCAAAGATGAAAATCTCACTCGTCTCCTGGATAGTTTCCACAGAGACAGACCCAAAGGTCGGAGGGGAATTCCCTCCTGGAACCTTTCCCTGGTTTGGACCAATGGGCCGGTCCCTAGTAACCGACTATGGCCTTAGGGGTTTCTGACCACAAGGTCACCCTGGCCCTGAAAGAAATTCAGTTGTTAGTTCATTTATGAGTTCATCTAAGTCCCTACTCCCTAGTAACTTACCCGCCTACCAAGCGGTAGTTATTCAGCAATGGTCCATTGGATAGGATGTATTAACGCAATAAAATTGCAAATGGACACACAAGACCCTCCCACCGACCCCGCTATCAGTTACTAGGGGCTAATGGTTTTAGACAACGAAAAAGATGCTATGACGTCAAGCTGTCTAGACAGGAAGGGAGTACGATACGCCATCTGGCGAGTGTACAGTACTGGAGTGGCCTAGCCGATCGAGACACAGGACGTCTTTTTCTGATGTTTGGTGGGCCAGTCCGCGCCGACCGGATAAGCAATGGTCCATTGGATAGGGTATTAACTTATAAAAATTTAATTTACTTATTAAATTTGCAATTTTGTGTAACCATCTTGTTTTGATAAATAAGCTGTTTTAAGAAGTACTTTCTATTCTAAAGTGGACTTTTTAAATGCCAAAAAAATATATGAAAATGATGGCTTGCATGTCTATTTTCCTGTCTTCTGTAGATTTAAGAATGTGCTATTTGAGATCACAGCCACTGAGACTGCAGGGGTGTTTGATGTGAATGCCAGGTTTATGGGAGTGAGCATGGAGAAAGTAGAGCTAGTCTTCCAGGTAATACAAACTACAGCTACTAAACAGATAACCTGTGTAAGTGTTTGTTCTGTCCTTGTATAACGCCTCTGAGTTCTACACATATCTGAAGTAGATTCAAGAGCACACACTTTGTATTTGTCACCAAATATGTGGGGTTAAAATCATATTTGTATTGGCAGTTTTGATCATTTTCCTGCAAGTATCTTAGTTTAAGCTCTTACTGGTGCTGTAAGTCGTCAAGAAATACTAGAGTCAACGTGTCAGAACTAATAGACGACGGTGAACCGACGAAAGTCGCACTAGTGTTGATCAAGGACTTCAGAAGAAATATGTTTTATATAATTAGCCAGTTTTAAATAAAAAACGAATTTTTGTAGTTTGATCTTTGACCCTATCCAATTAAATACTGAATCTCGTGAGAATTTATATTTGCTTTTAAAAAATTGAGGGAAGCAGCCATTGTTGTTTTCACTTGAAAGCTGTGACAACTTAAAAATGTAACTGTGTTCTTTTAAAACGCTAATTATCATAAGATTTTATTAGGCAAGTAATATTTTGCAGTATTATAAAAGTTTTGATGAAAAATTGATCTTTATAATGCATGAACCGACGAGACGTAATTTCAACACTCACGAACGACTATGAACAAGTCGAGCCGCATCGTTACTGCATTAGCTCTTACTGATGTCTGTAGGCAAAACCTTATTTGAGAAAAACCAGCCAAAAATCACTAGTTTTAAAATTACAGCACTAGATTTACACTTTTATTCCAAAACTTTTAATATGCTGTTGTTTTGTATTTTAGGATTTGCTGCAGTTGCAGTATGAGGGGGTAGCAATAATGAGAATGTTTGACAAAGCCAAGGTTAATGTAAACCTGCTGATATTTTTATTGAATAAAAAGTTTTACAAAAAGTAACTGTTGAAGTGTTGTTTGGAAGAAAACAACTGAAGATCTGTATAATTTACACAAAAACCTTTATTATCTATTTTTGTCATGCACACATATCATGTATTTTTTGTTTTGAGTACAAGTGTGGACATATATTGGTGAAAAATTAATGTTCTGCCAAACTAGCTTGCCGTTAATTTTCTACCTGGGTCGGTATATCTGATGTCAGTAAAGCATCCTTTAATTATGTCCACCCCCCTGGGGGGTGGATATATTATTTTTGCTTTTTTCGCCGTCCGATGTCCGTTGTCCGATGTCCGATGTCCGGCGTCCGGCGTCCGATGTCCGGCGTCACGCATGGTTTCCGCTCATTTAAAGGAAAAGTATTAGAGCTATTGTCACCAAATTTGGTATGCAGGCTTATTGGGTCAGTAGCTTGCTTGGGATTGCTTTTGGCTGTTGTACCTCTTTTGCTTACTGAGTAATACTTAAGTACAGCTATTTTCAGTACCCATTGGTTTCCGTGCATTTAAGCCAAAATAATTAAAGATATTTTACTACAATTTTGAATACAAGATTGTTATGTCCATAGCTCGCTTGGTATTGCATTTGGGACTGATAGCTTTGTCAGTACATGAGTAATAGCCATTTAGGTACTTCATTGTGTATTTTCAGTACTACTTTTGAGTAATTTGCTTCTATCTCCTTAACCGTGCGAGATAGAGCGATTTCGGCAAAATTTTCGACCCGCAGGGTATCTGAGGAGTGTACTCTTTGCAATTTTCAAAAAATTTTCCCCTCCCCAAAAATGGCGGCCATTTTGAATTTTCGAATTTTTGCCAAAAATGGCAAAACACAAATTTGCTTCTATCTCCTTAACCGTGCGAGATAGAGCGATTTCGTCGAAATTTTCGACCCACAGGGTATCTAAGGAGTGTAATATTTGCAATTTTCAAAAAAATTTCCCCTCCCCAAAAATGGCGGCCATTTTGAATTTTCGAATTTTTGCCAAAAATGGCAAAACACAAATTTGCTTCTATCTCCTTAACCGTGCGAGATAGAGCGATTTCGGCAAAATTTTCGACCCACAGGGTATCTAAGGAATGCAATCTTTGCAATTTTCCAAAAATTTTCCCCTCCCCAAAAATGGCGGCCATTTTGAATTTTCGAATTTTTGCCAAAAATGGCAAAACACTAATTTGCTTCTATCTCCTTAACCGTGCGAGATAGAGCGATTTCGGCAAAATTTTCGACGCACAGGGTATCTAAGCAATGCAATCTTTGCAATTTTCAAAATATTTTCCCCTCCCCAAAAATGGCGGCCATTTTGAATTTTCGAATTTTTGCCAAAAATGGCAAAACACAAATTTGCTTCTATCTCCTTAACCGTGCGAGATAGAGCGATTTCGTCGAAATTTTCGACCCACAGGGGATCTAAGGAATGTAATCTTTGCAATTTTCAAAAAATTTTCCCCTCCCCAAAAATGGCGGCCATTTTGAATTTTCGAATTTTTGCCAAAAATTGCAAAACACAAATTTGCTTCTATCTCCTTAACCGTGCGAGATAGAGCGATTTCGTCGAAATTTTCGACCCACAGGGTATCTAAGGAATGCAATCTTTGCAATTTTCCAAAAATTTTCCCCTCCCCAAAAATGGCGGCCATTTTGAATTTTCGAATTTTTGCCAAAAATGGCAAAACACAAATTTGCTTCTATCTCCTTAACCGTGCGAGATAGAGCGATTTCATCGAAATTTTCGATCCACAGGGTATCTAAGGAATGTAATATTTGCAATTTTCAAAAAATTTTCCCCTCCCCAAAAATGGCGGCCATTTTGAATTTTCGAATTTTTGCCAAAAATGCCAAAACACAAATTTGCTTCTATCTCCTTAACCGTGCGAGATAGAGCGATTTCGTCGAAATTTTCGACCCACAGGGTATCTAAGGAATGCAATCTTTGCAATTTTCCAAAAATTTTCCCCTCCCCAAAAATGGCGGCCATTTTGAATTTTCGAATTTTTGCCAAAAATGGCAAAACACAAATTTGCTTCTATCTCCTTAACCGTGCCAGATAGAGTGATTTTGTCAAAATTTTCGACCCACAGGGTATCTGAGCATTGTACTCTTGGTAATTTCTAAAAAATTTTCCCCTCCCCTAAAATGGCGGCCATTTTGAATTTTCAAATTTTTGCCAAAAATGGCAAAACACAAATTTGCTTCTATCTCCTTAACCATGCGAGATAGAGCGATTTCGTCGAAATTTTCAACCCACAGGGTATCTAAGGAATGTAATCTTTGCAATTTTCAAAAAATTTTCCCCTCCCCAAAAATGGCAGCCATTTTGAATTTTCGAATTTTTGCCCAAAATGGAAAAACACAAACTGGCCTTAACCGTGCAAAATAGAGTTATTTTGTTGAAATTTTCGACCCATAGGGTATCTAAGAAATGTACTCTTGGCAATTTTCAAAAAAATTTCCTTTTCCCAATAATGGCGGCCATTTTGAATTTTCAAATTTTTGCCAAAAATAGAAAAACAGGAATTGGCTTCTATCTTCTTAACCGTGCAAGATAGAGTGATTTCGTCAAAATTTTCAACCCAACCAATGCAAAAAGGCATGAAGCTGAAATAAATTACATCTACACTATCAAATATTTAAGCATCATTGATATATTTTACAAATGAAACAGGGTCTTGTAAGACTACTGTACAATTTGGGCAAAAGGTTCATGGGTGGACATTACACATGATAATGTGTGTTCTTCTATGCTATCCTGTTTCTATTCGCATCTACTATCAACAGGGCGGCCTATTTCTAGTTTTATACATTGATTGAGTTCATACTAGTGTTCTCAATAGGTACCCAAGTACCCGACAGTTTAGTAATCTCCTGGTTCAGAAATTACAGACCTGTGTACCCTTCATAATTAAGCGGCCCGTCAGGGACGCTTATTTGTTTTCACGTAAGTTCAACTGATCGCCGCCGCCACAGGATTATAGTCTCCCTTGAATAACTTCTTGGGCTTTCAATTTTTTCTTTCTTTCTTATCTTTCTTTAAAACTATAGGGGCGGGAAAAATTTTTGGGATACTTTGTAGAGACATTAAGCTTTACTTAAGGTAACCTTAAGCATTTTTCAAAAACACCCCGTCATCGTGTTTCGGAAAAAAACGCACACACCTGTGCTATAAAATTTATCAGGTACATTTTAGACCAAATTTCGAAGGTCGGAAAGGATTTTCTGGTCAATCGGACCATAGATGCCTGAATGGGAGGCGTTTTATTTTCGTAAATTTTTTTAAAATGGGTACTTGGTCTGTATCTCAAAAACGGTCAGGATTTTGGCGTTTTGTTGGAATAACTTATTCAGCTACTTTTTGATAATCTTTCACAGGCCGAAGTTTTAGCCCTATATCTGCAATCTTAAGATCACCTTAATGTCAAAAAAGGGGGATTTAGCCCTCCAGTTCATTTAGTTTTTCATTTTTTCAACCAAACTTGGCACATATATTAAGATTTGCCAAAGGAATATCCTGACTTTATGGTGACCTTAACCTCAAAATGTTAATGGACCTATGTCCTGCTTAAAGTCATCAAATTGGAATAAAATGCTCTGGCTCCTTTCTTTTTCCATTTTTTTATATCCAAATTATCACTGGTATTAAAATAGATAAAAATAATACTTATGGTCTCCTTAAACTCTCAATATGAATGGAATTGTAGCCACCTTAAAGTGAAAGAAGGGGGGTTTCAACCTCCAACTATCTTGTTGTTCAACTGACCTCACTTAAACTTTGCACACCTATAAAGGATGGCAAAAGGGACAATGTTATTTTATGGTCAACTAAATGCCCCAATATGAATGAAGTTGTGGCCACCTGACAGTAACAGAAGGGGGTTTTTAGCCTTCAACTATCTTATTGATCAACTGACGTCATTTAAATTTGCACACTTATAATGGATGCCAAAAGGGACATTCTTATTTTCTGTCACCTTGAAGCCCACCTATGGCCATCTAACAGTAAAAAATGGGTTTTCAGCCCCCAACTGACTTACTGTTCAACTAACATCAGTTAAACTTGACACATTGATTAGGCTTACTCACAGGAAGGTTTCTTTAGAATTAATTTACCATTCATACAATTATAAGCATCAGCAACATATTATTCTCTACATTGGTCACATTATAACAAAATACCAAAACATAAATTTCACATACCAGAAGAATACATACTTTATCCTTAAGCCAAAAACAAGCCTTTACCAAAACTTTGCAAGCTTTAATGTATTGTTCATACAAAAGCACAAAAAATATCACTGTTTAAAGCAGATACACACCAGCAGTAGAGTAATAGATTTGTTTTAAACATTATGGTATCAGTTACTTGTAAAATAACAAACTGACAATACTTTTTTCCCCACACTGTTCCAGTCTATTCATCTGCACACCAATAATCCTCTTGGTGCGCGGAAAAAAAGGTCCCAGGAAAAAAGGGACCTAGAAAAAATGGGCCCTGGAAAAAAGGGGCCTACAGTTTTTGGAAAAGGGGAAAAAGAGGGCCCACTTTTTTCATTTTTGATAAAATGACATTAGTGATATAAACCAACTTTTATTTAGTTTTTTATAACAAGCAACTTTGATTAAGATACAAGAACGTACAATATTATACATACAGTACAATAAGCACATAATCAGAACAAACATGTAACATTTAAGTGAATACAAAATTCACTCTGGATTGCATTTTAAAATTGAAGACCCTTTTAAGTAGCCCCCATCAAACAATATATGCAATTCTATGAATCTACTCTGGATTGCATTTTAAAATTGAAGGCCCTTCATATACTGTAAAACAATAAATGTTCGCCGACGATTTATTTGGCGAATTTTGCGATCGCGGGAAAAGCACGAAAATAAATCGCCCAAAATTTAGTTTTATTGCGCTACAATAGCTTACCATGTGGGACTGAATGCTTTACTGGTTGCCGCGAGGCACAGACGACCAACGCTCGAGAAAAACAAGCATGTAGTTGGTTCGGCCTCATAGGTTGTCGTGACGTCATCACTTCCTGTGTATCAGCCTCCTTTTCGTTGGTCGCCGCCATATTGGATGCTCTGCTAAGTCTTCAAAGCTGTTTTCTATTATATCTCTGGATATATTGTTTGTCATTCGTCCATAATTCGGCTTTTCCCTTATTTAGCAGTATAGAATCTTATACCCAATTTTCAGCACTTCCGGTGCTGTATTTTGTCAGTTTTAACGTCTTCTTATTTCACGTGTTGTGTGCTCGCCACTACACTAGTACTGCTCGAATCTACGGTTCGGAGTATTTCATATTTTATTGCATTAAAACATGGCCACCGCCCACCAGTCTTCTAAAGATAAACCCAGATCCAGCAAATGCAATCATTTCTGTCAGCCGTTCGACAGTCATGGCTATTGTCCCTCCTGCAGAGATGCTGGGAAGGGCGATGATCTGTGTGTTACAAAAGCTGGTACTTGTCAAATCTGTGCGTCTTTCACAGACGAACAGTCCACTAAAATTGCTAACAGAAGACGATACAAGAAAAAACATCCCACTTCACAGGCTTCGGACAAAGATCGGGACGAGGTTCTTGGCGATTCTTTTGAATCGTTTTCTGGATCGCAAGCCGAGCTTGAGGCTGCGGCCGATCATTTGTTTACTTCACCTCCACGTCCCAGACCCTTATCTTTCGATCCTTTGCCTCTTACTACACCAGGGCGTACTGTTCCTCCCACGCCCAGTACAGCCTTACATCATAAAGTCCATTCTTCTGTAGAGAAGGCTCTGGACCACAAATTTGATCAGAAATTGGGTGCTTTTCAAGCCAACATCTATGATGCCCTTAAATCTATGCGTGACGATTTCCTAAAATCTCAACAAGGGCTGGCTGATAAGCTCGCCTCTTCGGCTGTTCGCACCGAACCTCAGACCTCTGTCAGTGCTTCAGAACCCATGGATATTGAATATGGCCCTTCTCTTCCTCCTCGCCTTCAGGCCGAGCAAGGTTCGGACGTTCGTCCTAGCTCTTCCGAACATACACAGTCTGTTCGTCCCAAGACGTCCTCTCACAAGGTTAGCCATGCTCCAATCTCAGGTTCGGGATCTGATTCCGATCATGATCGCCCCTCATATCCTAGACCAAAAAAGCACTCTGACAAGTCCAAACATAAGTCAAGGTCCACATATTTGCCCTCATCGTCAGGGGAGGATCAGTCCCCTAGACGTAGACACAGGTCTCCCAAGCCCCAGAGAATGGCCTCTGATGATCAGGAACATCCTCAAATTGACCTTGATCCGCCCTACTATAGGGATGTAGCTTTGGCTGACATCCCAAATCAATATGCGGAGGAGGTAGATACTTTTTGACGTATCCTCAAATTACCTGATCCGAGGGACTCAGTCCCCAGACCTGCTACTGCTATCATAGGTATCGATGACGAGGTGGCCGTCCAAGAGCTGAGACCTACGGGTCCATCAGCTATGTTGCCCCTCAACTCTGGTATAAGAGATGCCTTTGACAAATTCAACAATGACCTTATGGCTGCAAACCTGGCAGAGGGCAAATACCCAAAGCCCCCCCCCCCCCCTTCCACTTCTAAGTGGTACAAGGTTGGTCAACCTTGCTTTTCGGAGAAACTCCAAGAATTAAATGCAGACTTTGCTAAGATCTGTATTTCTCCTAAACCTTCGGGGGCCCCTTTAGGCAAGGTCCCACTCTCTGTCCTCAAGGACTTAGAACAACAGGCAAGGTACAATTTAACCACGTTGAATTTCACGACCACTTTTGCCAAGACATCCTCCTCCTGCAACTCCACCATGAGGAGGTGTCGTTATGGACTGAAAGAGACCTTCAAGAAGGTCAAGTCCCAGGTCAGGAAAGGTGCCGACCCTGAAAAAGCAGTAAAACGTGGTTATGATGAGGCCTATGACTACTTTGATCTCTGGGAGAAGACCCTCACTATTCAACATAAGGCCATAACCTGCCTGAGCAAATCCCTTGCCCATATTTTACAAAGGGAACTTTACACAATGGCAACTTCCGGCTTGCTTAGACGCGAAGCCGAAATGTCCCATCTGCAGCCACAATTAGGGGAAACCAGACGTCAAGAGCTCAGGAATTCCTCTCTCTGGACTCGTTCCCTGTTCAACTCCCAGTCAGTGAAGGAAGGCGAGGACTTCCTTCTCAAAAAAGGCACCTCAAAAGATACTCAGGGTTTCGGACCCTACCAAAATAAGCCCTTTCGTGGTTCCCACCACAATAAGAGAAGAGGCTCCTACAGGAAACGCCCCTTTGGGGGCAATTCCTCCCAAAGCAGCAACTATTCGTTTCCCTCTTCTAGAGGAAAACCAAACTTCAGAGGCTCCAGGGGTCGTTTTCGACCCCACAACAGAGGAAAAGGGCGTGGAAACCCCTCTTCCCAATGACTCCTCTCAAGCCTCAATCAATCCACCAGTAGGAGGTCGCCTCCGTTCTTTCAGGAGAGACTGGCACGCAAACAATTGCTCAGCCAACGTGTTAAATATCATCACCAATGGCTACGTTCTGCCATTCCTCTCAAGGCCAAACTTGATAAGATTTCCTCTGATTGTGTCAGAGTACAAGGCCCCTCAAAAAGACCAAGCCTTGGCCGATTGCATCCAGTCTCTCCTGTTAAAGAACGCTATCGAAAGGGTGGAAAATGTAAAATCTCTCGGGTTTTACAGTCGCCTGTTTCTTGTACCCAAGCCTCACCAAAGGTGGAGGCCAGTAATAGACCTAAGCAGGCTCAACACTTTTCTACATGTAGAAAAGTTCAAAATGGAAACGCCAGAGTCCATCAGGACTTCTCTGATTCCAGGGGAATGGGTAGCGTCAATAGATCTGTCGGACGCTTACCTCCACATCCCCATCCATCCAAACTCAAGGAAGTACCTAAGATTTTGCCACAGGTCACAGGTGTTCCAGTTCACCTCGCTCCCATTCGGACTAGCCACAGCCCCCCAGGTATTCACCATGGTCGTAAAAGAAGTGAAACTCATGGCCCTCAGCAGAGGACTCAGACTTCACCAATACCTGGACGACTGGCTGATCAGGTCTCAGTCCCAGGAGGAAGCATTAGTGAACACTCGGGCAGTGGTAGATCTCACCCAGTCCTTGGGATGGATCATAAACCAAGAGAAATCAGAACTGAAACCAACTCAGGTGTTCTCGTTCGTGGGCTACGAATACCACCTAGATTCAGCCCTTGTAAAACCCACTCAAGAGAGATGGCTCAAACTTCAGGATTTGATCCTACGACTCAAGTCGAAACATGTTTTGACTGCAAGATGTTTGATGTCTCTAATTGGGTTGCTAGCCTCAACGGAGAAGATGGTCCCGGAGGGACGCCTTCACATGAGACCGTTTCAGTTTCACCTGAAAGAGCACTGGAAATTTCCTCAGTCGCTGGACAGCCTCCTTCCCTGGACAGAAGTCATTTCTGCTCATCTGGACTGGTGGCAGAATCCCACAAATGTGATGAGAGGCGCAGACCTTCATCCCAAAGACCACAGTATCCAACTCTTTACCGACGCCTCAAACGTAGGTTGGGGCGCTCACTTAGATCAAAGTTCCACCAAGGGTCTGTGGTCTCTCCAGGAAAAAGGACTTCACATAAACGTCCTAGAATTAAAAGCTGTCTCTCTGGCTCTCAGACACTTCAAAGACCAGTGTCAGGACCAAACAGTGCTCGTTGCCACGGACAACTCAACTGTGGTAGCCTACATAAACAAACAAGGGGGAACACACTCGGCGGAGATGTGCGCACTCCTGTGGAAACTCATGACCTGGTGCCACCACTATCACATAACCTTGAAAGCCAGGCACATTCCAGGGTGCCTGAATGTGATGGCCGACCTACTTTCCAGGTCGAACCAGGTCCAGTCGACCGAATGGTCACTTCATCCACAGGTGTTCAAACAGATCTGCCTAAAGTGGTTCACTCCCCACGTGGACCTCTTTGCCACTCATCTGAACCACAAGCTCCCTCTGTACGTGTCTCCTATCCCAGACCCCCAGGCCTGGGACATAGATGCTCTAAACATAGACTGGACGGGTCTCACTGCTTATGCTTACCCTCCAACGGCTCTCCTTCACAGGGTGATCCAAAAAATCAGGCAGTGCACCTGCCTGATCATTCTAATAGCCCCAGGCTGGCCAGGGATGCCCTGGTTTTGGGACCTAGTGCAGCTCTCAACAGAGATCCCTCTGCAACTCCCGGTGTCGACAACACTCCTCAAGCAGTCCCACAACTTCGTGTTCCACAGCTCCCCGCAGCACCTCAACCTCCACGCCTGGTCTCTAGGAGTGGACAACTCCAAGAACAAGGCTTCTCTGTGGAAGTGGCAGAGAGAATTGCTGCACCTCAGCGGTCTTCAACAAGGAACATCTACAAATCAAAGTGGGCCCTATTTGAAAAATGGTGCAGAGATAATTCGGTGGATTTCTCCTCACCATCTGTGAAGCAAATCTCAGATTTCTTTATGTATCTGTACCAAGACCTAAACAGGCGCCCCTCTACCATTGATGGTTACAGGACAGCTATTGTTGACACTCTGGGCCCTACGGCCCAGCATATTGCCCATAATGAGGACCTTCACAGGTTGCTCTCCAGTTTTCACAGGGATCGCCCCAAGAGTTCCAGAAACCTTCCTCAGTGGAACCTATCTGTTGTCCTCAATGAGCTCACAAAAGCGCCCTTTGAGCCTATGAAAGACAAAGACCTCAAACATCTCACTCTCAAGACTGCTTTCTTGCTAGCTCTGGCCTCCGGCAAGCGCCGCAGCGAAATCCACACCTGGGTCGCAAACAAAGTATCTAATCTAGGCCAATGGGAAAAGGTAGCCTTGTTCCCTTCATCAGATTTTATAGCCAAAAACCAGCTAGCAAGAGAAGGTTCTCAAAGTGTGTCTCCGGTGACTATTCCTGCCTTGACTACCATTGTAGATAGACAATTCAAAGAAGACAGGACCTTGTGTCCTGTACGGGCTCTGAGGTACTATCTGGACCGAACCAAGGACCTGAGAGGGTCCCGGTCTCTTCTTTTCATCTCCTTCAAGAAAGGACATACCTCAGATATCAGACCCGCTACTCTCTCTTCATGGTTGAAACAAACCATTCTACTTTGTTATAAGCAAGCAGACCAGCAAGCCTTGGACTTAGTCCAAGTTAAAGCGCATGACATTAGGGCCTTCGCAGCCTCTAAGGCTTTTTACGGTGGGGTATCGGTGGACCAGATCATGCAAGCGTGTCACTGGAAAGCTCACAACACGTTTACCAATTTTTATCTAAAAGACCTTACTTGGTCGGACAACGACAACAACTTGTATCTGGGACCAGTAGTAGCGGCTCAACAGGTCCTAGACCCTTCTCCTCAGTGATGTCTCCTTCGGGAAGAAAAGGGGGGGGGGGGCACGTCCGCTACAGCTAAGCCTTCAGGAGTCTCCCCAGGTCTAGGTATAAGCTACCTCATCAGGGTGTTACAGGTAAGGTCTCTCATATTAAATTTACGTTAACTTTAAATTCTTGGGACCATAAGGTTGTCTTATAAATAAGGTTGCAATAACAATTCTCGAACCTTGACCTCATTTCTGACGTCATAGCCCTTAGGGGTTCTTCCTATCTGTGTACTCCGGGTACACAATCCTCCTTCCAAACACCCTACAGTGTACAACACTGTATATTCTCATCAGGTTTTTGGCTCTTTACAAGTCCGACCTTCAGGATTGGGACTCTGTAAATGGGACTCAGACTGGAAATTTTTCGGAACTATTTTTTTTTTTATTACTCTCAATTCGAGAAAAACAACATTCAGACCTTCCAGTCTCAGCTGTAATCCCGCCACCGGGCGGTTGAATTCAGCATTCAGTCCCACATGGTAAGCTATTGTAGCGCAATAAAATTGAAAATTTTAATTACTTAAATGTAGCTTTTATAAGCTACAAGCTTACCATGTGGGACTGAGAAGAGTCCCACCCTACCTCCCCGCTGTATTACAGCTGAGGGGACATGGGTTTAATCTCAACGAAAAGGAGGCTGATACACAGGAAGTGATGACGTCACGACAACCTATGAGGCCGAACCAACTACATGCTTGTTTTTCTCGAGCGTTGGGTCGTCTGTGCCTCGCGGCAACCAGTAAAGCATTCAGTCCCACATGGTAAGCTTGTAGCTTATAAAAGCTACATTTAAGTAATTAAAATTTTCAATTTAGTACTAGTATACACCCATATACGGGAATTATCGCTCAAAAAACGGACGAACTTTAATAGTGCCAATTTCGTTTTAAAGGTAAAACCACGAACTTTAATAGCTGCGAACATTTCTCGTTTTACAGTAGCCCCCATTAAACAATCTAACTAATTCAATCCATCTACCCATACACTTCAATGCATGCAATTACAAATTTAAAGCCTTTAAAGTAGGTTAAAACATAATAAAGTTTAAAAAACGATGTTAAATGTTTGTTGCATGAAGGAAATTTCTAGTCATATTACATAATATTAATAAATCTTAAGGCATAATCATAAACAAAAATTAGAAAAAACTACTGGGCCCCTCTTTTCCTCTTTTCAAAAAACTGTGGGCCCCTTTTTTCCTGGGCCCCTTTTTACTTGGACCCCTTATTTCTAGGCCTCTTTTTTCCTGTGCCCCTTTTTTCCTGGATTCAATCCTCTTAACCAATAAAGAAATTGTTAACTAGAAAATAAAAGTATAATATCCCCACTCGGTAAATAATTTAAGCCAAATGATTTTATTTAAAAAGCAATATGAAACAGTGGCTATAAAGAGGTCTGAAATTTAGTGACTAAATTGTTTTAAAGGGAGACGGAAAAAAACTCTCACAAAATGAGCTCTCAGGAGAAAACCCCTCAGAAGTCTCCTGTGGAGAAAACCTCTCACCCTATTTTGGGCCCTGTGGAGAAAACCCCTAGCCCTATTTTCAGGTGTTTGAAGGATTGTAGTCACACAAGAAAAAACAAAGACCTTCAACACGATTTCCAATGAAAGGGGTATAAAAACACAAAAGCTTTTCATAATAAGAGTGCTTGGATTGAACAGCCTACATGTGGTCTCCATTATAAAGAAACTTAATCCCCTGTTTCAAGTAAGTCTAATCAGAGTGGGACTTTTGTCTGCCTTTTAAGGTAATCTTATAGTCACACAGAAGTCATCAAACATCCCAAACTATCATAATCTCCTACTAAACATATAAATATTTACTTGTACCATTTGAAAATTATTTACACAAAATATGAAAGGAAGACTGATTTCCCTTAAAACTTCCCAAATACTTTAAGATGTTTTAGATGAATTTTATCTGTCTGCATCAGTGACAAGGCTAGCTGAACCAGCAATTGATATAAAGGGTTAATGTTCTTGGCTAATGTTCAAGTGTGAACCTTTTGTTTGTGCATGCTGAATGCTAAATATTCCAATATGTAAACTCGTACTTTTCTTTCCCAATAAATCCAGTAACATTTTAGATTGACTTGTTATTTCTTAAGACACATTTACAGGGCATATATTTAGGTCTATAGAATACAAATATGCAAGATACATACTTTCTAGGTGGAATTTCTACAAAAGCATTTTTTTCTAGTTTATATGGTAAGACAGTTTTTAGACTGATTTTAACTTAGATATGGACTCACTGAAGGTAGGCCTTATCAGTAATTTTATTTAGCGTGACTTTAATTTCATGTTTGATATGTAATCGCAAATATAACGAAAATTACCACTTATTCAGTAGTTTTCCTCCCACATCAATTATTTTAAGACTTTTTAAAACCACACCTGCCACATGTATACTTAAAACAAAATTTCTGTTATCTGGCAAAGCTAACCTAGTGTTTTTATGTCAGCTGACTTGTCAGTCAGCTGACATTATGTCGTCACTCTGCGGCGTGGGCGTACGCGTCCGCGTCCGCGTGAACAACTTCTCCTCCAAAACTACAAGGCCTAGAGACGTGCTGTTTTTTTTAAAAGATACCTTATCTATCGAGGATGAAAAATTGTTCAAGGCATGCAAATCTGTCTGTTCGTCTGTTTGCTAGAGACATTACAAGGGGGGTACCCCCACCAAAAGTGTGAAAATTTCAACACTTAATCACAATTTTCTCAGTGACTATTGCAGGGATTTCTATCATATCTTGCATATATGTACTAGGCCACAGGTAGATTCTCTTGTGTGAGTATGAGACCTGGATCTGTCTTACTTTTTTTTTAATAAATTTTTTTAATAATTTTTAATGCATTAAAATTCATGAAATCATGCACAAAATCATTTATAACTTGAAAAGTGTTGCATTTAGAGCATTTTGTTAAAATATGTTATTCAGCTACTTTTTTCATAGCTACAATATGGTGAGTAAGCTGGGTGCCTATCTCAATAGCTAAGTGAGTAATAGCTACTTTTGGGCTTTTCAGTAACTTCCATCATGAGTAGAATCACTTGTAACTGAAAAACTATTGCATTTACAGAATTTCGTATAAATATGTTATTCAGCTACTTTTGGGTCAGCTATAACATAGTAAAATTTTAGACCTGTAGCTCATGGCATAGCTGAGTAATAGCTACTTTTAGGTTATCACTATTGAGTAAATCGCTTATAACTTCAAAACTATTGCATTTAGAGAATTTCATATAAATATGTTATTCAGCTACTTTTGGGTCAGCTATAACATAGTAAAATTTCAGACCTGTAGCTCATGGCATAGCTGAGTAATAGCTACTTTTAGGTTATCACTGTTGAGTAAATCGCTTATAACTTGGAAACTATTGCATTTAGAGTATTTTGTTGCAATATATTATTCACCTATTTTGGGATCAGCTATAACATAGTGAAGTTTCAGATCTGTGGCTCATTGCATAGCTGAGTAATAGCTACTTTAAAGTTCTCACTATTGAGTAAATCAGTTGTAATTGGAAAACTATTGCATTTAGAGAATTTCGTATAAATATGTTATTCAGCTACTTTTGGGTCAGCTATAACATAGTAAAATTTCAGACCTGTAGCTCATGGCATAGCTGAGTAATAGCTACTTTTAGGTCATCACTATTGAGTAAATCAGTTGTAACTTCAAAACTATTGCATTTACAGTATTTTGCTTGAATATGTTATTCACCTACTTTTGGGTCAGCTATAACATAGTGAAATTTCAGACCTGTAGCTCATTGCATAGCTGAGTAATAACTACTTTGAGGTTCTCACTATTGAGTAAATCAGTTGTAATTGCAAAACTATTACATTTAGAGAATTTAGTATAAATATGTTATTCAGCTACTTTTGGGTCAGCTATAACATAGTAAAATTTCAGACCTGTAGCTCATGGCATAGCTGAGTAATAGCTACTTTTAGGTCATCACTATTGAGTAAATCAGTTGTAACTTGAAAACTATTGCATGTACAGTATTTTGCTTAAATATGTTGTTCACCTACTTTTGAGTCAGCTATAACATAGTGAAATTTCAGACCTGTAGCTCATTGCATAGCTGAGTAATAACTACTTTGATGTTCTCACTATTGAGTAAATCAGTTGTAATTGCAAAACTATTGCATTTAGAGAATTTAGTATAAATATGTTATTCAGCTACTTTTGGGTCAGCTATAACATAGTAAAATTTCAGACCTGTAGCTCATGGCATAGCTGAGTAATAGCTACTTTTAGGTCATCACTATTGAGTAAATCAGTTGTAACTTGAAAACTATTGCATGTACAGTATTTTGCTTAAATATGTTGTTCACCTACTTTTGGGTCAGCTATAACATAGTAAAATTTCAGACCTGTAGCTCATGGCATAGCTGAGTAATAGCTACTTTGAGGTTATCACTGTTGAGTAAATTGCTTATAACTTGGAAATTATTGCATTTAGAGTATTTTGTTTCAATATGTTATTCACCTATTTTGGGGTCAGCTATAACATAGTGAAGTTCCAGACCTGTGACTCATTGCATAGCTGAGTAATAGCTACTTTGAAGTTCTCAGTGTTGAGTAAATCACTTATAATTTGAAAACTATTGCATTTAGAGAATTTAGTATAAATATGTTATTCAGCTACTTTTGGGTCAGCTATAACATAGTAAAATTTCAGACCTGTAGCTCATGGCATAGCTGAGTAATAGCTACTTTTAGGTCATCACTATTGAGTAAATCACTTATAACTTGCAAACTATTGCATTTAGAGTATTTTGTTGCAATATGTTATTCACCTATTTTGGGGTCAGCTATAACATAGTGAAGTTCCAGACCTGTGGCTCATTGGATAGCTGAGTAATAGCTACTTTGAAGTTCTCACTGTTGAGTAAATCAGTTGTAATTGGAAAACTATTGCCTTTACAGAAATTTGTGCAAATATGTTATTCAGCTACTTTTGGGTCAGCTATAACATAGTGAAATTACAGACCTGTAGCTCATGGCACAACTGAGCAATAGCTATTCTCGGGCACTGACTGTTGAGTAAATCGGCTATAACTTGAAAAATATTGCATTTGGAGTATTTTGTTAAAATATATTGTTCACCTACTTTTGGGTTAGCTATAACATAGTGAAATTACAGACCTGTAGCTCATGGCATAGCGTAGCAATAGCTATTTTCAGGTTCTCACTATTGAGTAAATCAGTTGTAACTTGAAAACTATTGCATTTACAGTATTTTGCTTAAATATGTTGTTCACCTACTTTTAGGTCAGCTATAACAGAGCAAAAATTCAGACATGTAGCTCATTGCATAGCTGAGTAATAGTTCCTTTGAGGTTCTCACTGTTGAGTAAATCAGTTGTAACTTGAAAACTATTACATTTAGAGTATTTTGTTAAATATGTTATTCACAGACGTTTTGGTCAGCTATAACATAGTGAAATTGCAGACCTCTATGTCATGGCATAGCTGAGCAAAGCTTCTTTCAGGTTCTCACTGTTGAGTAAATCATTGTACCCAACCTGTAGGAAATCATGGGCTGGGAATCTGTTAATATGGTCCGATTTGACCTTGGAACCCTCCTTCAAGGTCAAATGAGGATAGCCAAACATAAAAGTGCTTATAACTCGCTTATTATTGGTCCTAGAGGTTTGGAATGAAAACCAACCTATAGAAAATCATGAGCTGGGAATTCTTTGGTGTGGTCGGACTTCACCTTGGACCCCTCCTTCAAGGTCAAATGAGGATAGCCAAACTTAAAAGTGCTTATAACTCGCTTATTATTGGTCCTAGAGGTTTGGAATGGAAAACCAACCTATAGAAAATCATGGGCTGGGAATCTTTTGGTGTGGTCGGATTTCACCTTAGACCCCTCCTTCCAGGTCAAACGAAGATAGCCAAACTTAAAGTGCTTATAACTCACATATTATTGGTCTTGGAGGTTTGGGATGGTAAACCAACATATAGGAAATCATGGGCTGGGATTCTTTTGGTGTGGTCAGATTTGACCTGGGACCCCTCCTTCAAGGTCAATTGAGGATAGCCAAACTTACAATTGCTTATAACTCACTTATTATTGGTCCTACAAGTTTGGGATGGTAAACAAGCTACAGGAAATCATGGGCTGGGAATTTTTTTGTGTGGTCGGATTTGACCTTAGACCCCTCCGTCAAGGTCAAACAAGGATAGCCAAACTTAAAAAGTGCCTATGACTCACTTATTATTGGTCCGACAGGTTTGTGATGGTAAACCATCCTAAATTCTTTGGCTGGGAATCTTTTGGTATGGTCAGATTTGACCTTTGGATCCCTTCTTCATGGTCGAACGAGGATATTGCATTTATAGTATTTCTTTAAATATTTTTAACCTACTTTTTACACTTAAACAATTACCTTGTTACTTTATTTCATAATACCATTTGCAGGGCACAACTTTTTTGTCCTTTTCTTCTGTCAGCTTCGGAATATCTTTCGAACATGCTGTTCAGTTGCCATTTACTGTATTTCTGTACAGCCCTTTCCCTGATAATTATGCTTTCCTCTCATTATCACCATCACAAATCAAAAACATTCAGTCAGCTGACACAGTGCCCGTTCACGGGCACTCTCCTCTTGTTGAAGTTATGGCATCTTCAAGGAAAAAAATGAGGTATTTAGCATGCAGTGATGTGGTTATTAATATATTGCAGCTGATCAGTGTTCATATAATATAAATTCCCAATTTTAGGCACATTACAAAAATCCCTCATGTGGATATAACTTTTCCTTTTGGGAAAAAAAAGCTTTAAAATAATTCAGCTTTTGTTTAGCAGTGGGAGTTGTTGATCTAGCTACTTATTCACATACACTATGTCAATTCCTCAAATGTGTAGACTTCTTTCAGAAGATAAGATGACTGAAAAAAAACACTTTCTCATAAACAATTGTTTTATCTTAAGCATATATATCTTATAAAAATATTAAATAGCAATGACTTTTCAGGGGCATAAAATGCTTCAGACATATACAACATATGAATGTCCCTGTCTATAGCCAATTATACTTTACTACAGTGTATCTTTATCATTATAAATCTAGGATTAAATATCTCCTGGAAAAAATTTACGATCCCAAATTTACAGCAAAGATGATACATTCTTTTCATAAAATATACAACTCTATGAAACACAATAAAGCTCACATTCTGCTTACAGTCTAATACTGCAATGATACAGTTTTTAGATCATCCACTTTCCATTAGATACAAAACACAGTAAAGCTTACCTTCTTACAGTCTCATGCCACAACTACAGCTCTATTAACTCCAGTTTCCATCCGGGCCGCTAGTTTTTGTTGGCAAAAAACTTTTTCTTGTTTAATTCAGTTATATAAAACAACATACATTGCATGTGTAGTACAACACAATAGACAGAGGGAGAGGACTTGAATATTTTCACAGAGAATGTGGCTTGAATCAGAGTGCATACACACACACACAGGCTATACAACACTGAATATTTTGGGCTGAAAGTTTGGCTGATTTTTTTATTAATGTGTGTATATTGTGCATGGATTTCACCTTTCTGCAGTGGCCTTGATTCTTAACATCATGTCCAAGCTATATATCATCAGGACTAAGATGCAGAAAGTTGATACAGTGTACTTCTTTGGGACATTATAAGTCATAAATACATGAATCTCTAAAACAGTCTGAGATAGTGACATTTCAGGCTTATTCTATCCCTGCAAGCAAATAGTTGAAACAGTTTGCCAAAACTCCCAGGTGGCACAGTCTCTGGGGGCCACTATTTTTGTTCTAATTATGATGCAAGCTTGTTTGGTAGAGAAAAAACAATTTTATTACGCTACAATAGCTTACCATGTGGGACTTAGTGCTGTTCTCGGGTTGCCACACCCGGGGCCAACGTCTTAGAAAAAAAGACAGTTCTTGTTAGCCACCGGATACACTGCTAGTTGTCGTCACGTGATAACCTCTGACCTCTCGCCCTACTTTCTCGTTGGCCACGCGAATTAGCAATGCTTTATTTTGCAAGGAATATTATTTCATTTTTACAAGGATATACTTATTGTTGGATATGGAAACTACACCAGTTTCTTTATTTTATTGCATAGAATCATAATTCGATGCCTTTTCATAGTTCAGATAAGTATCTTTACTATATTTTACAACTGAAGTCCACTTCCGGATTCACGTAAAGCAATTGCGACTCGTTTATGGGGTTTCTAATACAGGATATTTATATATGCCTGTCAGTAAAATAAAATAAAACAAAATATTTAAACCCTATTTGCTTCATTATTGGACCCCTTTTAGGGTTTAAAAGTGTATAAATGTAACACAAACGAGTCCTGGCCGAGTAAAATCTCCGGAAACAACTTCCGTTTTATTGTCGAGACAGCATTTTCTTGTAATGCGCGTCTCGCGTTGGTAGTTTTTATACAGGAATATATGCCTGTTGAAATCAAATTAAATAGATTTTGCAAGGGTTTACCCCCGTTCTTTTACTCTATTGGTCCATTTTAAGGGTTAAAATATGATATAAAGCACGATTCTAACTGGGGGAATCCTCGGGGAAACCCCTGTGATGACGTCACGTCTAGACCGCATGTGCTGAGAGACGCGGGTTTCTTACAGTACGTTTATAAATATAAATATAAATAAAATAATATATTTTATCCCTTCTTCCCTGTATTATTGACCATTTATAAGGTTAATACTTAAATAAACAGGAATAGAATTCTTCATTAATCGTCTAGACATTACGTGTCTCTTTAGGCTATAAGGTAACCTTGGTTACCCATTATTTTAATTATATTTTAATTCATCCAGTTTTAAATTATAATTACTTGTTTTTTAGATTCTATGTTATTTAATAAAATTCTGTGTAATTTCTGCTTTCAGTATCTCACAACTAGCCCTACCTGCAGTGAGGCGGGTGGGGCAGGTGACCTTGTGTCACAGTTGATTTACTTACGTAAATCTAGTTGTGTAGTTCCTTCGAAGAAGGAAAGGCAAAGCTTCCTTGGAAGCTTACCTTAAGGAAAGCTTACATAGAAATTATAATATCCAACTTCTTTCTCCAGGGTGGATCAGATCCCTGCTTAAATTCAGATAAGATCTTAGTTCATCCGAGATTTTAATGCATCCGAGAATCGGATGCAGTATTCTCAACTTCTATTCAACCCAGTATGATTTGATACTCGGTTTTCATTGCATCTCTCGGATCATCTGAAATCCAATGCTTGGTGGATTGTATGTAGATCTGATCCTCGGATGATCGGATCATCTACTCTGATGTTCGGATGTTGATTCCAGATCAGAACACTAACAATCCTCACACACACAAAAAAAAAAAAAAAAAAAAAAAAAAAAAAAAAACTTGGAGTAATAGTTCACCAGCCTGGCAGTAGATATCACCTATTGGAGGCTTGGGTCCAAGTTCAAAAAGTCCAAGTCCTCAAGCCCAAGAGGGCTTCTAAACAAGGTCCTTCATTCAGTCCTGGCTCTATATTTTAGGGAAGTAGGTTGCCTGACTTCACCCTAACCAATTTTTGAGGACATTGAAACTTAGGCAGTTTTTTGAACCTCCCTGCCCCCAGGGAATTTATGCCTAGATCCTCCACAGTCTGGACTCTGAATGATTTACTAGACCAACAGGAACTTGGGCAGTTTAATTTCCCTTAAAATGGAACAAGTTTTCAAATTTGTATCTCCTTAGGGGCCTCCTTGGGTAAGCCCCTCCTCCCCTTCTGGTCAGCAAGAGTTGAGCTTCAGGCTGCTCTTCACTAGGTTTTTTTCTGAATACAACCTGGTTATATATATATATGTTAAGACAGTAGCAAGGCTACTACCAGACAGGTCAAACTCAATTCCATGGTGCATATAAGTAGTCAGAAGGGGTATGGTGAATTCAGGTGAGATACTGGATCTTTAGATCTTAAAGTTCCCCATTCACAACTACTTTAGGAGGGACAGGAGTCCCTCATCAAGGCACCTGTAATAACACTTAGGGTTTAGGCCCTGTTAATCAACCCTTTCCAATTCCCCACATCTAGAGGCTCCTACAGGAACCACCCCAATGGGGGTCATTCCATCCCTAGCAGTATCCATCGTTTTCCCCAGGTAGGGGGAAATCGAGTAGCCGAGGCTCCAAGGTCTTTTGACCCACTCCAGGGGACGAGGGCATAAAAACCCTTCCCCCCCAATGACTCCTCCAGCCTCACTCAGTCCACCAGTAGGAGTTCTCCGTTCTTTCAGATTAGACTGGCAAACAAATCCTGTCATTCTTTTTAATCCAAGTCCAGTCAGACTCCTGACCCGGTCAGAATACAACGCCCTTCAAAGACCAAGTCCTGGCCTCTGTATCCAGTCTCTTATGTCAAAGAACGCAATAGAAAGGGTGGAAAATGTAAAATCTCTCGGGTTTTACAGTCGCCTGTTCCTAGTACCAAGCCTCACCTAAGGTGGAGGCCAGTCATAGACCTAAACAGGCTCAACACTTTTCTACACGTAGAAAAGTTCAAATGGAAACTCCAGAGTTCATCAGGACCTCCCTGATTCCAGGGGAGTGGGTATCGTCGATAGATCTATCGGACACTTACCTACACATCCCCATCCATCCAAACTCAAGGAAATACCTAAGGTTTTGCTACAAGTCACAGGTGTTCCAATTCACCTCCCTCCCATTTGGACTAGTCACAGCCCCCCAGGTCTTTACAATGATCGTAAAGGAAGTGAAACTAATGGCCCTCTCAAGAGGACTCAGAATTCACCAATACCTGGACGACTGGCTGATCAGGTCCCAGTCTCAGGAGGAAGCCCAAGTGAACACATAGGCAGTGGTAGACCTAACTCAGTCCTTGGGGTGGATAATAAATCAGGAAAAATCAGAACTGAAACCTACTCAGGTGTTTTTTCGTTCATGGGCTACGAATACCTCCTAGATTCAGCCCTTGTAAAACCCATTCAAGAGAGATGGCTCAAACTTCAGGATTTGATCCTACTACTCGAGTCAAAACGTGTTTTGACTGCATGTTTGATGTCTCTAATTGGGTTGCTAGTCTCAACGGAGAAATGGTCCCGGAGGGACGCCTTCACATGAGGCCCTTTCATTTTCATCTCAAGGAGCACTGGAGATATCCTCAGTCGCTGGACAACCTCCTTCCTTGGACAGAAGCCATTGCAGCCCACCTAGATTGGTGGCAAAATCCCTCAAACGTGATGAAAGGTGCAGACCTTCATCCCAAACACCACAGTATCCAACTCTTTACCGACGCCTCACACAAAGGTTGGGGCGCTCACTTAGACCAAAATTCCACAAAGGGTCTGTGGTCAGATCGGGAAAAAAGGCTACACATATATGTCCTAGAATTGAAGGCGGTCTCCCTGGCCCTTCGAGACTTCAAGGACCAGTGCCAGAATCAAACAGTGTTAGTTGCGATGTACAACTCAACAGTGGTAGCCTACATCAACAACAAGGAGGAACACACTCAGTAGAGATGTGCGCTCTCCTGTGGAAGATCATGACCTGGTGCCATCACTACCACATAACATTGAAAGCCAGGCACATTCCAGGGTGCCTGAATGTGATGGCCGACCTGCTATCCAGGTCCAACCAAGTGCAGTCAACAGAATGGTCTCTGCACCCACAGGTCTTCAAACAGATCTGCCAGAAGTGGTTCACACCTCATGTAGACTTATTTGCCACTCACCTGAACCACAAACTCCCTCTATACGTGTCTCCTATCCCAGACCCAAGGGCCTGGGACATAGATGCTCTGAACATAAACTGGACCAACCTCACGGCATATGCGTACCCTCCTACGACTCTCCTTCACAAGGTGATCCAAAAGATCAGGCAATGCCAGTGCCTGATCATCGTAATAGCCCCAGGCTGGCCAGGGATGCCCTGGTTTTGGGACCTAGTGCAGCTCTCAACAGAGATCCCACTGCAACTCCCAGTGTCAACAACCCTACTCAAACAGTCCCACAAGCTGGTGTTCCACAACAACCCCCAGCACCTGAACCTCCACGCCTGGTGTCTAGGAGCGGACAACTCCAAGAACAAGGCTTCTCTGTGGAGGTGGCAGAGAGAATTGCTGCCCCTCAGCGGTCATCAACAAGGACCATCTACAAGTCAAAGTGGGCCCTATTTGAAAAATGGTGCAGAGAAAATTCGGTGGATTTCTCCACTCCATCTGTGAAACAAATCTCAGATTTTTTTCATGTACCTGTACCAAGACTTAAACAGGCGCCCCTCGACCATTGATGGTTACAGGACTGCTATCGTTGACACTTTGGGCCCAACGGCCCAACATATTGCACACAATGCAGACCTTCATAGGTTACTCTCCAGTTTTCACAGGGATCGTCCTAAAAGTTCCAGAAACTTACCCAAGTGGAACCTTTCTGTTGTTCTTAACGAGCTCACCAAAGCACCATTTGAGCCCATGAAAGACACAGACCTCAAACATCTTACTTTAAAAACTGCTTTCTTGCTAGCCTTGGCCTCCGGCAAGCGCCGCAGCGAAATCCATGCCTGGGTCGCTAACAAAGTAGCTAATTTAGGCCAATGGGAAAAGGTCTCCTTGTTCCCTTCTTCTGATTTCATAGCCAAAAACCAACTAGCAAGAGAAGGTTCTCAAAGTGTGTCACCAGTGACTATTCCTGCTCTGACTACCATTGTAGATAGACAGTTTGAAGAAGACAGGACCCTGTGTCCCGTGCGGGCCCTGAGGTTCTATTTGGACCGAACTAAAGACCTGAGAGGGTCTCGTTCTCTCCTTTTCATATCCTTTAAGAAAGGACATACCTCAGACATCAGACCCGCTACACTCTCCTCATGGTTGAAACAAACCATTCTACTTTGTTACAAACAAGCAGATCAACAAGCCTTGGACTTGGTCCAAGTCAAAGCGCATGACATCCGGGCTTTCGCGGCCTCTAAGGCCTTTTACGGTGGGGTATCGGTGGACCAAATCATGCAAGCCTGTCACTGGAAAGCTCACAACACATTTACAAATTTTTACCTAAAAGACCTTACTTGGTCGGACACCGACAACAATTTGTACCTGGGACCCGTAGTGGCTGCACAACAAGTCCTAGATCCTTCCCCTCAGACCAGTTGTCCTCGGAAAGAAAAAAGGGGGGGGGGGGGCACATCCGCTACAACCAAGTCTTCAGGAGTCTCTCCCAGGATCTAGGTATTCCTTTACCTTCAAGATGTTACGGGTAAGGTCATTTTTGTTTTTCAGTTATCAAGTAACTTCTATTAAGGACTTATTTAGTTGTCATTAATCTCATATTCAGGTTGTAAAAAATTTATGAGATGTCCAACCATGGGTTGGTCAGTCACTAGTGAAGGGCCCTCAGGGACCCTTAGACCTCGAAGTGAGCACTGCTGCACTTCCGTCCTACAATCGAACATCTAGACAGTTTCAGCACTGTCTCTCATTTTATTTAGGTTTTTGGCTCATTACAGGCCCGGTCTTCGGGATCGGGGCACTGTAAATGGGACTCAGACTGGTATTTCTGGCACTATTCTATACATATTAATTCAAAATCTTAGAAAAAATGACATACCTTCCAGTCTCAGCTGTAATCCCGCCACCGGGCGGTTGAATTCAGCATTAAGTCCCACATGGTAAGCTATTGTAGCATAATAAAATTGTAAATTTTAATTACTTAAATGTAGCTTTTATAAGCTACAAGCTTACCATGTGGGACTTAGAAGAGTCCTACCCTGCCTCCCCGCTGTTTACAGCTGAGGGGTAGGTTTTAGAAAATTTCAACGAGAAAGTAGGGCGAGAGGTCAGAGGTTATCACGTGACGACAACTAGCAGTGTATCCGGTGGCTAACAAGAACTGTCTTTTTTTCTAAGACGTTGGCCCCGGGTGTGGCAACCCGAGAACAGCATTAAGTCCCACATGGTAAGCTTGTAGCTTATAAAAGCTACATTTAAGTAATTAAAATTTACAAATCTACGCACTTGTTGTTTTTTTGTTGTTGTGGATAAAATTTTGCTTTACCCATTTTTTTTTTATCATCAAACTGTTGAAAGTCCTTTTCCAAGCCTTCAGTCATGCCAAACAGAATGTTTTAGATGTACATAACAGTATCCTAATAACATGTGAGTATGCAGGATATTTTGATATTTCATATTATAATTTTTTTCTTTTCAAAAATACTTGGAGCTCAACTTGATGTTTAATTTATGCTACTTGTGCAATATATTCTGTATATAATGCTTGTGAAATTTTAATAAATATTTGTAAACTTGAAATGTTTTTCTTTGAAACTGAATTGTCGGAATATTGTGTCAGTGGAGCAACAACATACTCTGGCATTAATTTTCTTCTGTTTTTTCCGATGGTGAACGATATCTCTAAATGGGCCTGATAGATTCAATTGTAATCTGTCATTGGAATGCGACTAGTCCTAAACATGTGCATTACAATAGCTTACCATCTGGACTTTGTGCTAATCACAGAAAGATGCCTTAGAAAAAAGAACTAGCCTGTGTTAACATCACCTTAACCTCCCATGTACAAAAGAATGTTATCGAAGTTCAGCTTTTATTGTGTTAATACATCTTAACATCTCCAAACAAGAAACAGTCCCTCTGTCACATCCTTCAAGAAACGCCTCAAAACATGCCTGTTTAACTCCAATTTCCCCACCAAGTCTCCTTCCCTTTGGTAACCTCCATAACTGCTGGACTACGGACCTTGATCGCCCCTTGACTACCCTTATGACTAATGTATTTGTTATTTTAGCGCACTGAGATCCCAATATATTGTGCCTGCAAAGCAGTAGATTTGACATATTCTGCCATCAAGGCAGACCCTTGTGTACTCCAGAAACCTTGTGAGTTTTGTGACCTCCCAAGATCTACAGGATCAGCTAGGTACCCTGCATATAAGATAAAGGAGAAGAAAGAAAAAGCTGATAGTTCCTCCCTAGTAGATCCAAACTCAGTGTCTGTTCTAAGGGCCTGTAGACACTAAAACTCAGGAGAAAGGTGAAGGTCACAAAGAAAAGAGCAAGAAGTCGACCCCTGCCAAGCCCTGCTATGGATGAGAAATGGTCAGGATTGATCTCACTTTGAAAGCTATTAAGAAGCAGGCGACTGACCAGCCAACTTTTAGTCTAGTCAAGGTAGCTACAGCTCTTTCACCCTTGACAGTATGGTAAGCCAGACTCCCATCCTGCCCCCAACCAAGCAGCCAAGTGACCAAACCACTGACAAGGCTCCAGTTCTACAGAAGAACGACCATGCCTATGGCCAGGTCAGCCATACAGGACCTGTACCCAGGCTTGAGCCAGGGCCATAAATGCTGGATGCCAACAGCCTGGGCCAGTCACCAGGCAGACTTGCAGACCTTAAGAGAGACTGTTGGAGGGGTTTGCAGTTTTATAGACTGGACTCGGATCCATGAGCCACAGAACCCAACCAACAGGCAAGATCTCAGTCAACCTACATCAGACTGATTTCTGTAAGAAGCTGGAGAAAGTAAATCTGGCTTTAAGTAACGGTTATCCATCACAAAACACAGGTGCCAGTGAACTGCAGAAGGACCACTTTGTTAAAGACCTGTTTGCAACAAGGATCAACAAGTTACCATGGTTTGTTTCACTAATTCCAGACCCCCTAGCCTGGGCAGTCTATGCATCCAGCCTGCGCTGGGAGGATCTGGACCCCTAGGCTTTTCCACTAGTGGCCTTACTGGGTAAAGTGGTGCAAAACTAAAGGACTACCCATGCAACAGAATCATCTAGGGTGGCCCAACATGGTCTGGGATCTGGTGGCTCTCTCAGGACAGATCCAGCTGTGCTTGCAAGTTCTCACTCAACCCTTCAGATTTCACAGAAGAATCTGAAACCTAAATCTCCATGCTTGACTCCTAGAGCCTCAGCTATCAACGAGCAAGGCTTCTCTGAGGCAGTGGCAGCATGGATTGCAATTCCTCAAAGAGGCTCAACCAGGTCATTTTGTTGGGCTAGTTTTTACTTTACCGGTACGAGATTATAATTAACGCTTTTAGCGATCCCATCCTTTTATTTTTATTGTAATACACAGGAACACTATTTATGGGGGTTGGGGGCTTGCCCCCATTTATAACTCTGTTAATTTAATTTCATATTTCCTTGACAATTTCCTGCAATTATCAAATATTGCGGATCCCGTACCGGTAAAGTAAAATTGCCCCTTTTATTGTGCTACAATAGTTCACCATGCGGGACTGAATGCTAACTCGGGAGGCCGCAGGCATCCGGCCAACATCCAAGAAAACTATACATTTAGTGTTGGCCATAGCCTCAGGTTGTACTCTTGGAACTCTTCTCATCTCTTCCTCCTTTTCTCGTTGACCACATGATTTTACTTTGTGCATTCATATTTTACTTTATTTCCCAGTTTTTATGTATTGTTGGATGTTATAACTTGGCTATTTTACTTTATTAATGATATAGACTATTCAGGATAAGTATTTCTTTACATTTTTGTGATTTGTGAGTTTTCTCGGTTCAGGCTTGCTTGTTTACGCGTTTTTATTGCAGTAAAAATGTCCTCCAATACCCAAAGAACAAGCAAAGATAACCTAGATCTTTGAAGTGTCGGCATTTCTGTCTTCCATTTGATAATCACAATTTTTTCCCTTGCTGTAGGGAAGTAAATAGAGTAGATGATCCCTATGTTACTCTAGAATCTCCGTGTGAGATTTGCTCTGGTTTCTCAGACAAACAAATGCAAAAAATTAAAAACAGGAAGCGTTATGTGAGGAAACAGAAAGCAGAAACTTCAAAAGGCTATGAACTCGATTTGCTGGGCGATGAGGATGTGGAATCCTTTACTGGATCTCAGGCAGACCTTGCTGCGGACAATTTATTTGCTTCTCCACCACGCCCTCAGCCCCTGCGTTTTGAGTCATTGTCTCTTAAAACTCCAGCTAAACTGTCCCTCCTACCCCAGGTACAGCTTTACAACAGAAAATCGAGTCCAAACTCTAAATATCCCTGGGTTCTCAGTTTAAGATTCAGTTGTAACAGCATATGGGGGGTTTCCAGGCTTCTGTGCTTGGGGCCATGAAGTCTCAGTCTTTCAAAAATACGTCTAAAGAAGTGGAGGTGGATCAGACTTCCACTTCAGCCTCTAAGCCTGGTACCAGTAAACAAACTGAGAATCTGGACCCTACCCCTCCCGAGAACTCAACCATCCTCTCATATGGATGATGCTATGGAGGTGGACTTGTACGGTCCACCTCTTCCACCACGTCTCGGAGTCTCTGACCTGAGACATGTCTCGGATCAACATTCAGGTCAGTCCAAGGAACCCTCTTGGGGTGTCTCTGCTAGACCCCAAAAAACATGTAGATAAAAGAAAACACGAGGTTTGGTCCAGGTACTTATATTAGTCAGCTTCTTCAGAGGAGGATCAGTCCTCTCTGTACACATACAAAGGTCTTCCAAGCCCTCTGGGGCCCTTTCTGATCAAGACCAACCTCAACACGATCCAGACCCACTTTTTTACAGGGAAGTAGCCATGGCTGAAGTGGAGACCTTTAGGCGTATTCTTGATCTCCCTGACCCCAGGGAAAGCATGCCCAGGTCTTCCACTTCTGTTTTGGGCCTGGATGACAAAAAAGGCCAACAGAAGCTTAGGCCAAGAGGCCCTTCCTCTATGCTCCCACTTAGCTCTCACATCAAAGATGCCTTTGATAAGTTTGAGCATGACTTTCTGGCCTCTAATTTACCTCCACTGCAAAGTGGTACAAGGTGGGACAGCCTTGTTATGAGGACAAAATCCAGGAGTTGAACACAAACTTTTTGAAGATCTGTTTTTCTCCTAAACCCTCTGGAGCCCATATGGGCAAGGTTCCCCTACCAGTTCTTTAGGAACTGGAACATCAAGCTAGGCAGAACCTGTCCACTAAGACTTCTTCTTCCTGTACCTCCACCTTGGAGAAGAAGTGTCAACACAGTTTGAAGTCTTCTTTCAAAAGGGTTAAAGGTGCCAATCCTGAAAAAGCAGCCAGGCGTGGTTATGACCAGGCCTGTGAATATTTGGAGCTTTGGAATAAGACCATTCTTATTCAACAAAGAGCACTTGCCCGCCTAAGCAAATCCCTAGTCTATATACTCCAGAGGGAGCTATACACCATGGGTAACACTGGCCTGCTTAGGCACAAGGCTGAGATGACCCTTCTTCAACCACATTTAGGGGAAAACGAGACGCCAAGAACTCGGGAATTCGCCCTTTTGGCCTTCCTCGTTGTTCAAGTCTCAGTCAAGGAGGGAGAAGACTTCCTCCTCAAAAAAAGGCACTTCTAAAGATGCTCAGGGTTTCGCACCCCACCAAAATAAGCCCTTTCGTGGTCCCCACAATAAGAAAAGAGGGTCCTACAGGAAACGCCCTTATGGGGGCAACTCCTCTCAAAGCAGTAACCAATCGTTTTCCTCAGGTAGGGGGAAATCAAATTTCAGAGGCACTATAGGGGTGAGGGCATGGAAACCCCTCCCCCCAACCACTCCTCAAAACCGTCCCTCAGTCCACCAGTAGGCGGTCATCTCCATTCTTTCAGAAGAGACTGCCAAACAAACCAATGTTCAAACAACATGTTAAACATTATCACCAATGGTTACGTTCTTCCATTCATCTCAAAACCAAATTTAGTCAGAGCCCCACTGATTCAGTCAGGTTAGAAGGCCCTTCAAAAAGAACTACCTCTGACTTCTTATATCCAGGCTCTTTTGTCAAAGAACACAATAGAAAGGGTGAAAAATGTAAAATCTCTGGTTTTACAGTCGCCTGTTTCTTGTACCAAGCCTCACCAAAGGTGGAAGCCAGTAATAGACTTAAGGAGACTCAACACTTTTCTACTTGTAGAAAATTTCAAAATGGAAATTCCAGAGTCCATCAGGACCTCCCTGATTCCAGGGGAATAGGTATTGTCGATAGACCTATTGGACGCTTACCTTCAAATCCCCATCCACCCAAACTGAAGGAAATACCTAAGGTTTTGCCACAGGTCACAGGTGTTCCAGTTCACCTCTCTTCCATTCAGACTGGCCACAGCTCCTCATTTCTTACAATGATTGTAAAGGAAGTGAAGCTAATGGCCCGCACGAGGGGACTCGGACTTCCCCAACACCTGGATGACTGGCTGATCAGGTCCCAGTCTCAGGAAGAAGCCCAAGTGAACTCTCAGGCTGCGGTAGACCTAACCCAGTCCTTGAGGTGGATAATCAATCAGGAGAAGTCCAAACTAAAACCAATTCAGGGTGTTTTCCTTCGTGGGCTACAAATACCATCTAGATTCAGCCCTTGTAAAACCCATTCAAGAGAGATGGCTCAAAATTAAGGATTTGTTCCTACAACATGTTTTGACTGCAAGATGTTTGATGTCGCTAATTGGGTTGCTTGCCTCAACGGAGAAAATGGTCCCGGAGGGACGCCTTCACATGAGGCCCTTTTAGTTTCACCTCAAGGAGCACTGGAGATATCCTCAGTCGCTGGACAGCTTCCTTCCTTGGACAGAAACCATTTCAGCACACCTAGACTGGTGGCAGAATCCCATAAACATGATGAAAGGCACAGACCTTCATTCCAAAGACCACAGTATCCAACTCTTTACAGACGCCTTAAACGAAGGCTGGGGCGCTCACTTAGAGCAAACCTCTACAAAGGGTCTGTGGTCAGACGGGGTAAAAAAAAGGCTACACATAAATGTTCTAGAGTTGAAGGCAGTTTCTCTGGCCCATCAAAGTTTCAAGAACCAGTGTCAAAACCAAAGAGTTTTGGTTGCAACAGACAACTCAACAGTAGTGGCCTACATAAACAAACAAGGAGGAACTCACTCAGCAGAGATGTGTGCTCTCCTGTGGAAGATCATGACCTGGTGCCATCATTATGTGATAACCTTAAAAGCCAGACACATTCCAGGATGTCTGAATGTGGTGGCCGACCTTCTGTCCAGGTTGAACTAAGTTCAGTCATCAGAATGGTCACTGCATCCACAGGTGTTCAAACAGATCTGTCAAAAGTGGTTCACCCCTCATGTGGATCTATTTGCCACTCGTCTGAACCACAAACTTCCACTGTACGTGTCTCTAGTCACAGACCATAATGCTTGGGACATAGATGCTCTAAACATAAACTGGTTGGGTCTCACTGCCTATGCTTACCCTCTTCACAGGGTGATCCAAAAAGTCAGGCAATCCAATCGCCTGATCATCATAATAGCCCCAGGCTGGCCAGGGAAGCCCTGGTTTTGGGACCTAGTGCAGCTCTCAACAGAGATTCCACTAGAACTTCCAGTGTCAACAACTCTTCTCAAATAGTCCCACAATTTTGTGTTTCACAGCAATCCACATCTCAACCTCCACGCCTTGAGTCTAGGAGTGGACAGCTCCAAGAACAAGGCTTCTCTGTGGAAGTGGCAGAGAATTGCTGCCCCTCAAAGATCATCAACAAGGATCATCTACAAGTCAAAATGGGCCCTATTTGAGAAATAGTGCAGAGAAAATTTGATGGATTTCTCCACTCCCTCAGTGAAACAAGTCTCAGACTTTTTCATGTACCTGTACCAAGATCTAAACAGGCGCCCCTTGACCATTGATGGTTACAGGACTACCATTGTTGACACCTTGGGCCCAGCTGGGCACCATATTTCCCAAACATGGTTTGCTCTCCAGTTTTTACAGGGATTTTCCCAAAAGTTCCAGAAATCTTCCAAAATGGAACCTTTCTGTTGTTCTTTATGAGCTCACCAAAGCACCCTTTGAGCCTATGAAAGACACAGACCTCAAACATCTTACTCTCACAATGGCTTTCTTGCTAGCTTTGGCCTCCTGCAAGTGCCGCAGTGAAATTCATGCCTGGGTTGCAAACAAAGTATCCAGTCTAGGCCAAAGGGAAAAGGTTGCCTTGTTCCCATCTTCTGATTTCATAGCCAAAAACCAACTAGTCAAAGCGCATGACAATAGGGCCTTCACGGCCTCGAAGGCTAGCTTTTACGGTGGGGTATCGGTGGACCAAATCATGCAAGCTTGTCACTGAAAAGCTCACAACACATTTACAAATTTTTACCTTACTTGGTCGGACAACAACAATATATATCTGGGACCAGTAGTAGCGGCACAAGTCCTAGACCCTTCCTCTCAGCATGCTCATCTTCGGGAAGAAAAGAAGGGGCAGGTGGCACAACCGCTGCAGCCAAGTCTTCAGGAGTCTATCCCAGGGTCTAGGTATTGGTTACCTCTCCAGATGTTTACGGTAAGGTCTCTTGTATTCTTAAATGTATAATGTATTTAGTGTTTATCACTGTAGCATAATGGCAAAATTTATGAGATTCAAGCCTAGGGCTGTATTATTATAGCAGTGATGCCCTTAGGGGCTACTATCTTGAGTGAACATGGCTGCAGTCTCTTCTCTCAAAACATCCAGACAGTACCCGTACTGTCATTCATTAAATATCGGTTTTTGGCTACTTACAGACTAAACTTTAGAACTGGGGCTCTGTAACTGGGACTTAGACTGGTAATTTTGGCAATATTTTGATATACTTTAATTCTAAATTCAAGAAAAATGAACAACTTTGTTCCAGTCTCAGCTGTAATCCCGCCACCGGGTGGTTGAATTCAGCATTCAGTCCCACATGGTAAGCTATTGTAGTGCAATAAAATTGAAATTTTTAATTACTTAAATGTAGCTTTTATAAGCTACAAGCTTACCATGTGGGACTGAGAAGAGTCCCACCCGACCTCCCCACTGTATTACAGCTGAGGGGTAAGGTTTAAAAAATGCAATGAGAAAGTAGGAAGAGATCTCGTAGTGTACCACGAGAGGACAACCTGAGGCTACAGCCAACTATAAATGTCTATTTTTCTTAGACGTTGGCCGTGATGCTTGCAGCCATCCAAGAACAGCATTCAGTCCCACATGGTAAGCTTGTAGCTTATAAAAGCTACATTTAAGTAATTAAAATTTTCAAATTTAGAGCATTTTGCTTAAATATGTTATTCAGCTACTTTTTTCATAGCTACAATTCTAATTTAATTTAGCACTTTTTATAGCGCTTAATCTCTGTCAAAAGACAGACTCTAAGGCGCATCACGGAAAAACATTGTTCAATATTCATAAACCAAAGACATTGCAGGGGTCAGCACCGCGGACAAAGCAGGAGGAGATTGGAAATTTAGGGTGGGTATGCTTTTCCAGAGGTATGACTTCAACTTTGACCTGAAAGACTTGCAGAGCGGACCTCATCAGGAAGGTCATTCCAAATTATAGGTGTGTCATACGCAAAACTGAGTCCAAAATGCTTTTGAGACTTGAAACTGAAGCAAAGTGGGGAACCTCAAGAAATATGCCATCAGATTGACTTTGACAGGTGTTATATGCACTATGTGTGGATATCAGGAAGGGTTCAAAGTATTTGGGGTTACCACTGTGTAGGAACTTATACACAAGCACGGCAGTCTTAAAGATAGAACGGTACTTAATCGGCAACTAATGTAGAGCTTTTCTAACTGGAGTGATGTGTGAATACTTGATGGTGTTAGCAACGATTCTGGCAAGACTGTTCTGAACACATTGAAGTTTGTGCAGATCCAGAGCTGAGAGACCTCTGAACAGAGAGTTACAGTAATCAAGACAACTTCCGACCAGAGCATTGGCAGCCATAAGAGCAGCTTCATGTGTTAGATGTCCTCAGAGTCGCTTAAGATCCCGGACATGAGCAAAACAAGCCTTGCAGACCTTCATAACATGGCAACAGAATGAGAAATCTGAATCAAACCAGACACCAAGGTTCCTAACTGCATCTGTTGGTGATATAAGATTACCGAGTATGTTGACTGGGAACGAGTGATTAAGTTTTTCACGCTGAGACTTTGAGCCAAACACAATGAATTCGGTCTTATCAGGATTTAGCTTGAGCTTATTTGTAGAGAGCCATTTCTTGACGTCTTCAAGGCAGTGTGACAGCTTATCAAGGGCCGAGGCAACATTTTTATGTGTGAGATGCACATACAATTGTTTGTCATCAGCGTAGAACTGGAAACTAATACCAGGATGATTCTGTATGACTACTCAGTGGAGTAGTGTAGAGTGAAAAAAGGATTGGCCCCAGGGCAGAGCCTTGAGGCACACCATACAGTAACTTTTTGGCATCAGATAAAATTGACGCAATCTTAATGCACTGAACATGGTCTGAGAGATAAGACTTGAACCAATGGAGGACAACCCCGCCAACACCAAACCAGGAGCTAAGAGAGTCAAGCAGCGTATCATGATCAATAGTATCAAACACTGCTGATTGATCCAAGAGAACAACAGCAGTAGCCTCACCTTTAGCAAAAGCCAGATGAACATCATTCTTAATTGAAAGCAATGCAGATTCAGTTGAGTGACCTAGTTTATAGGCAGATTGCCTGACATTCTCTAGTCAGTTTAAACTGACATGGTCGTTCAATTGAGTAGCAACAATATGTTCAACAAGTTTGGATATGAAGCCCAAGCCTGAAACAGGCCTGTAGTTTTTTAAGTCATTGGGTGGTAGTGATGACTTTTTAATCGATGGGGTTCCAATAGCCTTCTTAAACTCATCAGGTACAACACCTTCCGACAATGAGCAGTTAACAAGCCTGGTAATAGAGGGCAGTAGAATATCTATACATTCCTTAACAAGAAATGTAGGCCACAGATCTAACAAACAAGATTTAGTGGGTGACTTCATGATAATTTTTCTAATTTCCTCTTGAGAAACTTTTTAAAGCAGCTGAAATTAGGTACATCAGGTGGAGGAGGCAGAGTGATTAAGTCACTAGAGGAAAAAGAGTTTCTGATTTTAGCTATTTTGTCACTAAAGAAAGTGACAAACCAGTCAGCAAGACCTTTCTTAGATTCATGAGAAGGGAGTACTGCTTCAGGACTATAGTGTAGTGCAGAACGTAAGACCTAACTTAGCTTCTTGGAGTCATTAGCATTATCTCTGACCAGATTTCTAAAGTAATTTGCCTTATCTTTGTTGACCAGTGAATTGCACCGAGCAATCTGTCTTCGAAGTCTAGTTGGCTTGTAGGCAGTAAAAGTATGAGTAACCAATGGTGCATGCTTATCAAGCAATTTGCTCAAATCGTCTAAGTATTGTTCACACAGAACACTGACTGTATCACCTGGGCGTCTAACGAATGAGCAATTTCCCAAATCCTTACGCAAACTGTCCAAGTCAATTTTATGATGCCTCCTAAAGGTAGCAACATTTGTCTTATGTGAAGGAGGATTAACTGAGTCAAGCTGAGCAAGGACAAGAGCATAATCAGAAATAAATTCAACATGGTAACTTGGGCATCTATCCCCATAGCTAAATGAGTAATAGCTACTTTGTGACTTTTTAATAACTTCCATAAGGAGTAAAATCACTTATAACTTGAAAACTATTGCATATACAGAATTTGTAGTAGTTGTTTCGACTGTTTTGCCTGTACAACATATGCAGAAGACGAGTTAAAAATTCAACAAAAAGCACTGAAAAGCACTGCTACATTTTGAAAGCTATCATCTGACTTGTCGATGGTAGAGGACGTTGGCCAATCAGAAGAGAGAGAAATGTGATGACAATATCTGTTTACAATAATGGCCCCCTAATATGTTGAAAAATGTAGCAATATACGTGGATAAGTAAGATGAAAATTAGTAAATGTGTTGTGAGCTTTCCAGTGGCAGGCCTTCATGATTTGGTCCACCAATACCCCACCATAAAAGGCCTTACAGGCCACAAAGGCCCTAATGTTGTGCGCTTTAACTTGGACCAAGTCCAAGGCTTGTTGGTCTGCTTGTTTATAACAAAGTAGAATGGTTTGTTTTAACCAAGAAGCGGGTCTGAGGTATGTCCTTTCTTAAAGGAGATGAAAAGAAGGGAATGAGACCCTCTTAGGTCTTTGGTTCTACCCAAATAGTACCTCAGGGCGCTTACTGGACATAAAGTCCTGTCTTCCTTAAATTATCTACCTACAATGGTAGTTAGAGCAGGGATAGTCACCGGAGACACACTTTGAGAACCTTCTCTTGCTAGATGGTTTTTGGCTATGAAATCTGAAGAGGGGAACAAGGCAACCTTTTCCCACTGGGCTAGATTAGATACTTTGTTTGTAACCCAGGCATGAATTTCGCTGTGGCGCTGGCCGGAGGCCAAAGCTAGCAAGAAAGCAGTTTTGGGAGTAAGATGTTTGAGGTCTGTGTCTTTCATAGGCTCAAAGGGTGCTTTTGTGAGCTCATAAAGAACAACAGAAAGGTTCCACTTAGGAAGATTTCTGGAACTTTTGGGTCGATCCCTGTGAAAACTGGAGAGTAACTTGTTAAGGTCTGAAGTCTGAGAGATATGGAGCCCCGTAAGGCCCAGAGTGTCAACAATGGCTGTCCTATAACCATCAATGGTCGAAGGGCGTCTGTTAAGATCTTGATACAGGTACATAAAGAAGTCTGAGACTTGCTTTATAGAGGGAGTGGAGAAATCCACCGAATTTTCTGGGGCTATTACGATGATCAGGCGATTGGATTGCCTGACTTTTTGGATCACCCTGTGAAGGAGAGCCATGTGAGGGTAAGCATAAGCAGTGAGACTCGACCAGTTTATGTTCAGAGCATCTATGTCCCAACCATTTTGGTCTGGGACTGGAGACACATAGAGTGGAACTTTGTGGTTCAGACGAGTGGCAAATAGATCTACATGAGGAGTGAACCACTTGAGACAGATCTGTTTGAACACCTGCACACCGGGTGCAGTGACCATTCTGTTGACTGAACTTGGTTTGACCTGGACAGAAGGTCGGCCATCACATTCAGACACCCTGGAATGTGTCTGGCTTCTAGTGTTACCTGGTAACAATGGCACCAGGTCATGATCTTCCACAGGAGAGTGCACATCTCTGCCGAGTGGGTTCCACCTTGTTTGTTTATGTAGGCTACCAATGTTGAGTTGTCTGTGGCAACTAACACTGTTTGGTTTCGACACTGGTCCTTGAACCTTTGAAGGGCCAGAGAAACTGCCTTCAGCTCCAGAACATTTATGTGTAGCCTTTTTCCCCTGTCTGACCACAGACCTTTTGCAGAAGTTTGCTCTAAGTGAGTGCCCCAGCCTTCGTTTGAGGCATCTGTAAAGAGTTGGATACTGTGGTCTTTGGGATGAAGGTCTGAGCCTTTCATCACGTTTGTGAGATTTTGCCACCAGTCTAGGTGTGCTGAAATGGTTTCTATCCACGGAAGGAGGCTGCCCAATGACTGAGGAAATCTCCAGTGCTCCTTGAGGTGAAACTGAAAGGGCCTCATGTGAAGGCATCCATCCGGGACCATTTTCTCCGTTGACGCAAGCAACCCAATTAGCGACATCAAACATCTTGCAGTCAAAACATGTTTTGACTTGAGTCGTAGGATCAAATCCTTATGTTTGAGCCATCTCTTTTGAGTGGGTTTTACAAGGGCAGAATCTAGATGGTATTCATAGCCCACGAAGGAAAACACCTGAGTTGGCTTTAGTTTGGACTTCTCCTGATTTATTATCCACCACAAGGACTGTGTTAGGTCCACCACTGTCTGAGTGTTTACTTGTGCTTCTTCCTGAGACTGGGACCTGATCAGCCAGTCATCCAGGTACTGGTGAAGTCTGATTCCCCTTGACAGGGCCATCAGCTTCACCTCTTTTACAATCATAGTAAGAGTCGTGGCTAGTCCGAAGGGAAGTGAACCGAAACACTTGCGACCTTAGGTACTTCCTTGAGTTTGGGTGGATGGGGATGTGAAGGTAGGCGTCTGCTAAGTCTATCGACGACACCCATTCCCCTGGAATCAGAGAGGCCCTGATGAACTCTGGTGTTTCCATTTTGAACCTTTCTACAAGTAGAAAAGTGTTGAGCCTGCTTAGGTCTATTACTGGCCTCCACCTCTGGTGAGGCTTGGGTACAAGAAACAGGCAACTGTAAAACCTGAGAGATTTTATATTTTCCACCCTTTCTATCACGTTCTTTGACAGGAGAGACTGGATACAAGAAGTCAGAGGTAGTTCTTTTTGAAGGGCCTTCTAACCTGGCTGAATCAGTGGGGCTCTGACTAAATTTGGTTTTGAGATGAATGGAAGAACGTAACCATTGGTGATAATGTTTAACACGTCTGAACATTTGTTTGTGAGCCAGTCTCTTCTGAAAGAACGGAGGCAACCTCCTACTGGTGGACTGAGGGAGGCTTGAAAGGAGTCATTGGGAGGAGGGGTTCCCACGCCCTCGTCCCCTTGAGTGGGGTCGAAAACGCCTCTGAAATTTCGGTTTCCCTATACCTGAGGAAAACGATTGGTTACTGCTTTGGGAGGAATTGCCCCCATAGGGGCAAAGGGTATTCTTTTCATAGTTTCAGGAGGTCTGGAGCCTCCTTTGCTTTCAATCATGTTAGTTTGCAGCAGATTAAATCTCATAGCACCTGGACCTCTGATGCTGTATGGAGATACCTAATTCGAGATCAAAATTCTTCTTCGCAGGTTCCCTTGCTTTTCAGAGATATTTAGGTTCTTTTCCTACCTCCTAGATTGGGGTTTGGGGTTTTATCCTTTAAATTATCTTACTTATCAGTATAAAAATTTTAGTCGCTTGCAGTATTATACGTATATTTCTATATTTTGAATAACTATGTTTTTTTTGTTTGCTTAGTAACTTTTGACAAGCTGATTAGTAAATTGTTAAATCTCAGTTTCTTGGCAGTAATTTGAATTACATAAAGCATTTGTAATGGTAATTTATAATGGCCTCAGTAAATTCTTAGTTTCGGCTTTTGCCTGTGTTATAAGTAATTGTTATTCTTAACTTGGGCCTCGGCCCTTCTTCTTTAAATAACCTATTTTTGCAATGTAATTCTTTTTTAATGTGGTAATTGCTTGATCAAATTTCTGTTCTGATAATTTCATAAGTTATCTAACTTTGTAATTAAGATTTCACTCAATCTAGGGTGCCCTTGTTGGGACTGGGTCTTTGACCTTATGTAAAAGTGTGGTCACCCCATATTTCTTTTGGGTTAATGATGAAAAATCTTATTATGATGTATATGTGTATATTGTATAGAAACAATAACAAGTTAACGGTAGTAAATATTTTAGAAATAAAATAAATGTAACTCTCAACTGTGTTGTTGGCTTTTGGGGTACTGGGGAGGAATTGCCCCCATAGGGGCGTTACCTGTAGGAGCCTGTTTTCTTGTTGTCGTGGGGACCACGAAAGGGCTTGTTTTGATAGGGTCCAAAACCCGGAGTTAGGTGCGCCTATTTAAAGGAGGAAGTCCTCCCCATCCTTCACCTAATTGAGACTTGAAAACAGAGGACATGGCCAGAAAGGTGAGTTCCTCAGTTCCTGACGTCTCAAGTCCCCTAGATGTGGTTGAAGAAGGGTCATTTCAGCCTCTCTTCTCAGAAGGCCAGTGTTGCCCATGGTATGAAGTTCCCTCTGGAGTATGTGGGCTACAGATTTGCTAAGGCAGGCTAAGGCTCTATGTTGAATAAGAATCCTCTTATTCATGAGTTCAAAATAATCACAGGCATTTTCATAACCACGTCTGGCAGCTCTTTCAGGGTCGGCACCCTTTGGAATTTGGCTTTTGACCCTTTTGAAGGTACCCTTGGCACTGTGTAGGCACTTGTCCATAACAGTGTTACAAGAGGAGGCAGTCCTGGCGAAAGTAGCATTGATAGTAGAAAGATTCTGCCTAGCTTGAGGTTCAAGTTCCTTAAGAACTTGTAGGGGGAACCTTGCCCACAGGGGCCCCAGAGGGCTTGAGAAAGATACAGATTCTTGAAGCTTATCTTCAAAACAAGATTGCCCCACCTTGTAGTACTTGGCTGTTGAAGCCGGGGGTTTGATGTATTTACCCTCAGGTAAATTGGAGGCCAAGAAATCTTGTTCAATTTTCTCAAAAGCATCTTTGAGAATTGGGTTTAAAGGGAGCATAGCAGAAGGGCCTCTTGGCCTGAGCTCCTGTTGGCCTTTCTCATCATCCAGGCCTAGCACAGTGGTAGAGGACCTAGGCAAAGTTTCCCTGGGGTGAGGGACCACTTTCTCAGCATATTGAGAAGGGAGGTCAGACATGTCTACCTCCCTATAAAAGACTGGATCTGTGCTGTTCTGATGTTGAGGTTCCTGAGGACCCTTATGTTGAGGTTTAGTAGGCCTTCTAGCTGAGACAGAGGACTCATCTTCCTCTGAAGAAGACAACTGGGAATAATATTTTGCCCATGTCTTGTGCTTCCTTTTGTCAGAATGCTTTTTTGCTTTAGGACACACCTTTTTAGGGCATTCTGAGTTGGAATGATGTTCCGAGTGGTCGGATTCAGCATCCGATTGCTTAAAAGCATGCTCTGACTGGACATTCTGAGAAGACTTGGGAGGAAGTGGAGGTCCATAAAAGTCAGTGTCCATAGGTTGAACACTGGAGTGGTCGGATGCCCTTGGAATAGAAGTCCGAGTCGGAATAGGGTTGGGCTGATTACTTGGTCCAGGTCTAGCTTTAGCAGAGTCGGATGTCTGCACTACATCTGATTCGGAGGCTTTTTTGAAGGAAAGAATTTTGTCTCTGAGAGACTTCATTGCCTCCAGCATAGACACCTGGAAAACCCCCATTTCTTGCTTAAGTTGGATGTTAAATGTACTACCCAGGGATCTTTCTAGCCTACTCTCTATTTTATTCTGCAATGCAGTACCTGGGATAGGAGGGACAGTTTGCAGTGTTTTTAAAGACAAAGAATCCAAACATAGGGGTTGCGGACGTGGAGGTGAAGAAAACAAATTTTCAGCAGCACCCTCAAGGTCTGCTTGAGAGCCAGAGAAAGTATCACCATTGTCACCCAATAGGTCATCTTTGTTAGTATTGGGATCGGACGACTTCTGCTTCCTAATATACCTAATATTAGTTCCTCGGTGAAACTATCACAGATATTGCAAGGAGACTGATTAGTGACACAGTTATTGTGGGTATCGAATGGATAGCAGAAGTGACGGCATTTAGATGACCTTGCCTTAGTGTTTGCTTGGTAGGAAGACATTTTTACTACAATAAAAAGATCTGAGTCGAAACGCGGAAAACTCACAAAAACATTAAATATTCAAAGAATACTTATCCTCAATTTCCCAAAGTTTTACATTTATTTATTTGTTGTTTTACGTCGCGTTCAACAGCCAGGGGCATATTGCGTTGGGTAGTTTTACAGGTGGAGGAAACCAGACCATACTGCACTGTAAACCACTGGGCATCGGCAAGTAACTACCAACTTTCCAACATGAAGCACTCAGAGGTTGGAGGCGAGAACTCTAACCGCTACACCACCGAGCCCCCCTCCCAAAGTTTTACAGAACGTTCTATACAATAAAATTAAACAAATGGCTGAATAATAACATCCAACAATACGTATGTGCTGAGAAAACAGTAAATTATTGAGAGATATTTCAAATGTCTTTCCAATATGGCAGCCAACAAGAGAAGAAGGACATCCTAAACCACGGACTAGGCCAAATCCAAACATCCACTTTTCTTGGTCGTTGGCTGGAGTCTGGTGGCCTCCCAAGTTAGCATTCAGTCCCACATGGTAAGCTATTGTGGCGCAATAAAAGCAATACTTTTCATGTTATAAATGATTTAACTGCATGATTTTATGAATTTTAATGCATTAAAAATTACTAAAAAAATTCATAAAAAATAATTAAGAAAGATCCAGGTATACTGACATGAAGGAATCTACCTGTGGCTTAGTACATATGTACAAAATAAGAGAAATCCCTTCAATAATCAATGAGAAAATTGTGATAAAGTGTTGAAATTTTCACACTTTGGGTGGGGGTACCTCGCTTCTAACGGCTATGGGGAACAGACGAACAGACAGATCTGCATGAATTTTACGACTTATCATCCTTGATAGATAATTATACAATTACGGTGAGCATAAATAGTATTGCTGGGCCGGGATTCACAAAGGGTCTTGGGTCTTAGGCAATTTTTTTGCTTAGACCAGTCTTAAAGTTGTGACTTTTGTCTTAGCTAAGATTTCTCTTAAATTGGGATTCACAAAAAGTGCTTCGCAAAATCTTAGCCAAGACAAAATTTGTGCAAAAAGTCTTAACTACTTTGAATTCAAATTAACAAATCTTAGTAAAACAAAAATATTTTTCATCAGTAAATACACCAGACATGCTCTTTAAAATTATAAAATAGATTTGATACTTTTTTGGGAAAAATTATGTAAAAATAGTAGTCTTTGTGTTTTATTGTGACTCAGCCATTTTTATGACAATATTTTTACCACAAGAAGGTAAAATGTTGAAATTTATAGGTAATTAAATGATGTAAATTTCTATTACAATCCACAGAAATTACTTTTATAGGAAGTATAGATTCCCATAGCATATTTTTTGTTGGCATAACAAAGGGTAAAATATAAATACATGCAATGGAATATTTTAAAAATGACTTAAATCTGTTGTGTAGTGGTCTTAAAGTTATGACAAAATCTAAGACAAATTTTCGTCTAAGACCTTTTGTGAATCCCATTTTGTCTAAGCAAAAAGAGTCTTAACTTTATGACAAAATTCTTGCACAGTTAAGACTTTTCTCTTAAAGTTATGACAATTTTTTGCTTAAGACCTTTTGTGAATCCCGGCCCTGACTATTAGTAGTATTAGTGTTACGGCAAACTATTCTATACAGCAAATATTAATATGATACAACATTATATGGTTACTGTGAGCATAAGCTTGGAATAGTATTTGGAATTATAAACAAAATATGGTTGTGTATATACACAATTGGCCATAGAATAATGTATTAATTTGAATCTGTGTAGGTAACCAACACCTGTGACAGACGTTTTAATAATCAACGGTTCTCTATGACATAAAATATTCAGTTAATTTTTACTGACAAGTTATGACAAGCTGTTGTATAGAGTAAACAGTATTAATATATGAAAGTGTATGGTCACTGTGAGTAAAAACCTGGAATAGTACTTAGCATTACAAAGTTGCTGTTATAAAATATAGTATTTAATTGTATCCATGACTGTATGAACACTATTGGTCACAGAATAATTTAGTACATTGAATCTGTGTTTGGTCACTGTGAGTATAGACTTGGAATAGTATGACACAAAATATTCAGTGACTTTGTACTGACAAGTTACGACAAACTGTTGTGTAGAGTAAATAGTATTAATACATAAGAGTGTATGGTCACCATGAGTATAAACTTGGAATAGTACTTAGCATTACAAAGTTATTATTCGTTACAAAACAGAGTATTTAAATTGTATACATGACTGTTTGTATGAACACGATTGATCAGAAAATAATTTAGTACATTAAATCTGTGTATGTATCCAACACAGGCGACATCTGACTTCACTCTATGTGACATATGTTTTAATAATCAACTGTTCTTTAAGAGACAAAATATTCAGTGAATTTTTACTGACAAGCTACGACAAGCTGTTGTATTAATAGTATTAATATACATAATAATGTATGGTCACTGTGATTATAAACTTAGAATAGTATTTAGCATTACACAGTTATTATTGGTTACAAAACATAGTATTTAAATTGTATTCATGACTGATTGTATGAAAACTATTTATCTAACAATGGCGACACCTTACTTTGCTGTATGTGACAGATGTTTTAATAATCAACGGTTCGCTATGACACAAAATATTCAGTGAATTTTTACTGATAAGTTACAACAAACTGTTGTATAGAGTAAACAGTATTAATACATAAGAGTGTATGGTCACTGTGAGTATAGACTTGGAATAGTAATTAACATTACAAAGTTGCTATTGGTTACTAAACATAGTATTCAAATTGTATTCATGACTGTTTGTATAAACACTATTGGTCAGTAAATAATTAGTACATTAACAATGTGTATGTATCTAACACTGGTGACCCCTGACTTCGATGTGTGGGACAGATATTTTAATAATCAACTGTTCTCTATGACACAAAATATTCAGTAAATTTTTACTGACAAGTTACGACAAGCTGTTGCATAGAGTAAACAGTATTAATATATGAGAGTGTATGGTCACTGTGAGTAAAAACCTGGAATAGTACTTAGCATTACAAAGTTATTATTTGTTACAAAACATAGTATTTAAATTGTATTCATGACTGTTTGTATAAACTCTATTAGTCGGAAAATAATTTAGTACATTAAATCTGTGTATGCATCTAACACTGGCGACACCTGACTTCGCTGTATGTAACAGATATTTTAATCATCAACTGTTGTTTATGACACAATATATTCAGTGAATTTTTACTGACAAGTTATAACAAACTGTTGCATAGAGTAAATAGTATTAATACATAAGAGTGTATGGTCACTGCGAGTAGAGACTTGGAATAGTACTTAGCATTATAAAGTTATTACTGGTTACAAAACATAGTATTTAAATTATATTCATGACTGATCGTATTAACACTATTGGTCACAAAATAATTTAGTACATTAACACTCTGTATGTATCTAACACTGGCGACACCTGACTTCGCTCTATGTGACATATGCTTTAATATTCAACTGTTCTTGGGGTTTTACGTCGCTTTCAACACTGTACAGGTCATATCACGACGGGTAGTTGGAAGGGCAGAGGAAACCAGTACATACAGTTTGTCAGGGTTCTGTACTGTAAACTGCTGACCAACGGCAAGCAACTACCAGCTTTCCCACATGAGGCCGTGCCGGGAATCGAACCCCCGCCTCAGTGTTACCACTCTGCCACCGTGGCCCCTAGCTGTTATATAGAGTAAATAGTATGAATACATATCAGTGTTTGGTCATTGTGAGTATAAACTTGGAATAGTACTTAGCATTACAAAGTTATTATTCCTTACAAAACATAGTATTTAAATTGTATTCATGACTGTTTGTATAAACACTATTGGTCAGAAAATAATTAGTACATTAAATCTGTGTATGTATCCAACACTGACTTTGCTGTATGTGACATATATTTTAATAATCAACTGTTTGTATGTATCTAACACTGGCGACACCTGACTTCGCTGTATGTGACAGATATTTTAATAGTCAACGGTTCGCTATGACACAAAATATTCAGCGAAGTTTTACTGACAAGTTACGACAAACTGTTGTATAGAGTAAATAGTACTGTAATGAATATATACGAGTGTATGGTCATCGTGAGTATAAACTTGGAATAGTACTTAGCAGTACATATAGTTATTATTCATTACAAACATAGTATTTAAATTGTAATCATGACTGATTATTTTGGTCACAAAATAATTTAGTACATGAATCTGTGTATGTATCTAACACTGGCAACACCTGACTTTGCTGTATGTGACATATATTTTCATAATCAACAGTTCGCTATGACACAAAATATTCAGTGAATTTTTACTGACAAGTTATGACATGCTGTTGTATGGAGCAAATAGTATTATTACATAAGAGTGTTTGGTCATTGTGAATATAAATCTGGAATAGTACTTAACATTACAAAGTTATTATTGGTTACAAAACATAGCATTTAAATTGCATTCATAACTGATTGTACGAACACTATGGATAACGAAATAATTTAGTACATTGAATCTGTACATGTATATAACACCGGCAACAGCATTGTCATGGTGGTATTATGCATGTATCAGCTATGGCTATTTATTAGTTCCACTCCAAATTTAATAGACCCTTCTTATGGTTCAAAATATCCAGTTATGTAAATTGGGATAAGCTAGGCGTTACTGTACATAGTAAGCACGTAGTGATATAAAAGTGGAAGAATCTAAAAATCATTACAAATATATTACCATTTGCAATATAAAATATTAAATATAAGAATTAGTGCAAGGGTGAAGTTTCTCACAATTAGTCAAAGCTAGTAGTACTGTATATATAATTCAGTTGCTCATAAAAACTTGACGTCTAAAAACATGTATGTTGACCTAAATAATTATGTATATATTTCTCTTCAGTGAAACATCTGATTGGTAAGACAAATAACTTGTTTCAGGTTTATGAAATACAGATAATACCTTGACAATATATTGTGTTGATGAATAAAGTTAGATATTTAAGCTTAATTTTGTTTATTTTTTCAGCCTCTTATGTTTAATGCTAAATGTGCAGAACAGTTATATATAGTGTTATGTGTAACCTTAAATCTGTGGGTTAAAGCAAAGGATGAATGTAAACAGAGGAAGCATGCGATTATTTTTTACTGAAAACTACAATAATGAACCTAACGCCAGATAAATTAGAAATCTATTCTCTAAATTGTAGAGACCTGAGAAATAAATTGAAAACACAAACATTATTTACATGGCTAAATCAAAACAAAAAAGGGTCTAATAATGCTTCAAGAAACACACTCTGATATATACAGAGAAGATACTTGGAAAAAAGAATTTGATGGTACAATTTATTTTTCTCATGGCTCGAACAGTAGCAGAGTTTCTAGTTCCTAGAAAATTAAATGTAAATGTCAATATTGAATGTACTGAGATAGATTCTGAGGGAAGAATTCTCGCTATTAATTGTCACATAGAAAATAATCCGGTGGCTATTATTTGCATTTATGCCCCTACCAAGGATAATTTAACCTTACAGATGTCTTTTTTATCAAAGCTCAAAGAAATAGTCGAAAAACATAGTGATAAACCACTAATTATTGGGGGTGACTTTAATACATGTCTAAACCCTGATCTAGATAAGAAAGGTGGGACACTGGAACAAATATCTTCATACCATTCCAGCCTACTTAATTTTATTGATGAGTTTTCATTAGTTGACATTTGGAGAATAAGAAATAAAAGTAAGTCACAATTTAGTTGGCGAGGGAAAGGTAAAACAGGTTTAGTTCAAAGTAGGCTGGATTTCTTTTTAGTTTCACTGTCTGTAGGAAGTGACATACTAAATACAGCAATTACGCCTAGTATTGGCATGGACCATAGTATAATAAGTTTAACACTAAGCATATCTCAGACGCAACCAAGAGGGAAAGGCACCTGGAAATTCAATAATAGTTTATTAAAGGACAAAAACTATGTGAACATGGTGAAAAAAAATATCCAGGAGACTCAAGTTGGAACTTCATTTACCAATAATTGTTTGCTCCAGGAATTTATAAAATGCAAGGTAAGATCCGAAACTATGGTCTACTCAAGCCACAAAGCGAAATTAGGGAGAAAACGAGAAGTCGAATTATTATATAGGTTAGAAAAGTTAGAAAGTCAATTGAAATAAGAGGAAAATGACTTATCTCATACTGAATATTATAGCGTTAAAAAAGAATGGGAAGATCTTTGTTCAGAAAAAACACAAGGTGCGATATTAAGGTTCAAAGCTAAATATGTTGAGGAAGGTGAAAAAAACTCAAAATATTTCCTAAACATGGAGAAACGGAACGACAATAATAAATATATGAAGTCAGTCATGAATTCAGAGGGTTTGACAATAATCCAACAAAAATTTTAGAAGAACAAGTTAGTTTTTTTCAAAATCTATATTCAAGTAGAGTAAAATTAGGTAGTAAAACTAAGCAATTACATAAACAGTTCCTTCAGAATATTCAGATTCCAAAACTTGGCCCTAATGAACAAGCCACTCTAAATCAACCTATTACTATTAAGTAAATAACGAATGCACTCAAAGATATGGCAAATGATAAAACACCTGGCCTAGATGGCTTTACAACTAATTTCTACAAATTCTTCTGGCCAGACATAAGGGAAATCTTGCATGCTAGTTACATATGTTCCTTTGAAGAAGGAGAGCTTAGTAGTGAACAAAGAACAGGTGTTCTATCACTGATACCTAAAAAGACAAAGATCTTAGATATCTTAAATCCTGGTGACCAGTTTCTCTACTAGCAACAGATTATAAGATTTTGGCAAAAACTTTGGCAATACGATTATTTGGAAGTTATCACAAAATTGATAAATACAGACCAGGTGGGTTACATTAAAGGTCGTTATATCAGTCAAAATTTCAAAATTCCTGGATTGATAGGATTAATTGACTTTGAAAAAGCATTTGATACGGTTGAATCGGATTTTCTGTTTGCCGCTCTGAAACAATTTAATCTCGATCCTAAATTCATAACCTGGATAAAGCTGCTTTGTCAAAACGTTTTCCTTTATCAAGAGGGATTAGACAGGGTTGCCCAATTTCGGCATTATTATTTATATTGGTTGCAGACGTGCTGTCAATTAAGTTGAGAACAAATGAAGAAATTTGCAAATTTAATAAGTAAATTAAATTTTTATAAGTTAATACCCTATCCAATGGACAATTGCTTTACCAGTCGGCGCGACCGGTCCCGCCAAACAACAGAAAAAGTCATTCTGTATAAAATACCGGCAGGACCGGTCACAGAGTGTACATTCGCCAGGTGTCGCCTCGTGCATACTTCCTGTCTAGACAGAATGACGTCACGGCGTCTTTTTCGTTGTCTAAACGTATTAGATCCCTAGTAAGCTGATAGCGGGGCCGGTTGGGAGGGCCTTGTCTGTCCATTGGATAGGGTATTAACTTATAAAAATTTAATTACTTATTAAATTTGCAATTTTATTGCGTTAATACATCCTATCCAATGGACAATTGCTGAATAACTACCGCTTGGTCGGCGGGTAAGTTACTAGGAAACTTGAGTGAACTCAAAAACTAACAAAGTTGAGGCCTGGGTAGTCCTGATCCAGGTAACCCAATAGGGCCTAAGTCGGTATCCAGAACACCGGTTAACCGGCTGAATTAACCGACACTGCTCCCCCCCCTCTTTTTTAAGCATTACTGCTCTGAGTGGAGGGAAGAGAGGGATGAGTCCAATCCCAAGAAATAAGCCTCCCAAAGGAAGCATGTCACAGTTTTTTTTTGTTTTTTTTTTTTTTTGGATTTATACTTATCTAAGTATGAGTATATACATTATGTACATATTTACAAGTATATCTCCTCACTATTGGCCTTGTTAGTGGATCTGCTGAGCAGCCACAACTGGCCCTAAATGGAAAAGCTCTGAGTCAGCCCAGGCCACATCCTTCAGATAGAATTGTGTGAAGGTGTTGTGAGATTTCCAGTGGCAAGCTGACAAGATTTGGTCTAAAGAAATTCCAGATTGGAAAGCTTTAGAAGCAGCAAAAGCCCTTACATCATGGGCTTTAACCTGATGTAGAGTGAGGGCTCGCTGGTCAGAGAGCTCATAACATAGGATCACAGTCTGTTTGATCCATGAGGAGATGGTGGCAGGAGAGATATCTTTGTCAAAACCTTTCTTGAAGGAGAAAAAAACTAGCTCTTTGTTCTGTCTGAGATCTGAGGTCTTGTCCAAATAGTAGCACAGGACTCTAACTGGACATAGTGATCTGTCACCCTTGAGTGATTTATCCAGAGTAGGGGCCAGGGCTGGAATAACCACCGGGGCCACACTTTCTGGACCCTCCTTGGCCAGCTGATTCTTGGATAGAAAGCTGGGTGAAGGATACAAGGACACCTTAGACCAGTCTGACTGGTGCCTGATGTTCTTATGGAGCCATGCATGGATCTCACTTCTGCGTTTACCCGAACCTAGGGCCAGGAGAAAAACAGTCTTGAAAGTCAAGTGTTTTAGGGAGGCCTCCTTTAGGGGTTCAAAGGGTGCTTTTGTCAGTTGGTGTAGCACCAGTGACAAGTTCCAGGAAGGTATACCCCTCCTACCCTTGGGTCTGTCTCTATGGAAACTGTCCAGGAGACGGGTGAGATTTTCATCTTTACTGACATTAATTGGAAAATTACCCAATTTGTCAGCAATGGCTGATCTATAACCATCTATTGTGCCGGGTTGTAATTTCCTGTCCTGAAACAAGTACAGGAGGAAATCAGCTATAGCCTTTAAAGGTGGTGCCCTGAAGTCCACCTGATTACTGAGGCACCACTTTGTAAAAATGGTCCACTTTGCCTCATAGACAGATCTGGTTGATCCTCTTTGAGGAGCCTCAATTCGTGCTGCCACTGCCTCAGAGAACCCTTGCTCCTTGATTGCTGAGGCTCTAGGAGCCAGGCATGTAGGTTCAGATTCGAGAGGTTCCTGTGAAGGACCTGATTGAAGGGCTGAGACACCAAATTTGGTATGCTGGGCAGGCACAGTGGGATTTGGCTGGACATTGCCACTAGATCCCAGAACCAGGGCATGTTGGGCCACCCTGGGGCAATCAGAATTATTCTGTAGCACGGGTAGTCCTGTAACTTCTCCACCACTTGGCCCAAGATGGCTGCTGGTGGGAAGGCGTAAGGGTCCAGTTCCTCCCAAGACAGACTGAGAGCATCCACTGCCCAAGCTTGGGGGTCTGGGGAGACGAATTGTGAAAGTTTGTTGTTGAACCTGGTGGCAAATAGGTCCACTTGGGGTCTGTGCCACCGGTTGTATATTGCTTTGAATATCTCTGGATTGAGGGACCATTCTGTTTGAATGGTTTGACCCAGTCTGGATAACTTGTCGGCTATAACATTTAGACGACCGGGGATATGTCGAGCTTTGAGGGTTACTTGATTTCTGGTACACCAGGTCAGTATCCTACATAATAGAGCACACAGTGGGCCCGACTTCATTCCCCCTTCCTTGTTTATATATGCTACCACAGTGGTGTTGTCGGTAGCTATGAGAACCACTTTGTTTGTACAGAGGGCTTGAAAGTCTTTTAAGGCCAGAAGGACTGCCTTTAACTCTAGGTAGTTTATGTGCAGTTTGCTCTCTGGGAGTGACCAACATCCCCTTGCCATAACCTCGTTTAAGTGAGCGCCCCACCCTTCTTTTGATGCGTCTGTAAAGATTTGCAGAGCATGTGCTAGAGGGTGTAAGGTTTGACCTTTGATAACATTGCCTTCCTCCAGCCACCATTTCAGATGTGGGTGAAGTGATTTTGGGATGGGGATGGTCTTCTCCAACGTTTCCGGCATCCTCCAATTGTTCTTGAGGTGCCACTGTATAGGTCTCCTGTGTAATCTGCCCATATGAACCTGTTTTTCTGTGGCAGTGAGTAACCCGATCAGAGACATAAAGTTCCAGACCGGGCACACTGGGGAGGCTAATATCTCCCGTATCTTGACCTGTAGACCCTGCCAACGTTCTTGGGTGGGTCTGACCCTGCCCTGTTTCAAGTCGAACTGGTAGCCTACGAAATTGAAAATTTGTTTTGGTTCCAGCTCTGATTTTTCCTGGTTCACTAACCATCCCAGGTCCTTGCAAAGTGTTACTAGGCTCTGTGTCTGTTGACGACAAACCTGGAGGGACCTGGCCCTGACCAACCAGTCGTCTAGGTACTGGTGGATCCTTATACCCTGTCTCATGGCTAGCCACTTGACCTCTTTGGCTATCACTGTGAACTCCATGGGAGCCGTGGACAGGCCAAAGGGAAGTGCTTTGAATTGATAGGTCTTGCCTTGGATATGAAAACGCATGTACTTTCTGGACTGATTGTTTATCGGGACATGGAAGTACGCATCTTTGAGGTCTATGGAGGTCACTCACTCTCCTGTCTGGAGAGAGGTCCGTATTGTCTCTGGGGTCTCCATTTTGAAAGTTTGTGTCTTCAGAAAGTTGTTTAATTTGCTCAGATCCAAGATGGGGCACCACCGGTTGTTGGGTTTTGGTACAAGGAACAACCAGTTGTAAAACCCCAGGGATTGTGGATTTTGAACCAGTTCTACAGCGTTTTTGTTTAACGGCTGATGCAATGCCTCCACCAGGTAGCTGTTCCTGTGGGGATCTACATAACAGCTTGTTATGGTAGGGTTTCTTGTCAGGTAAGGTCTGGACCGGAAGGGCAGGACGTAACCCTCTCTGAGGACTGAAACCACCTTGGGGTTGACGACTAGGGCTGCCCATTTTTCCCAAAACTTGTGCAATCTTGACCCTACAGGAGGATTTGGTACAGCAAGTGGGACATTTGAGACATTTTGTACAGAACTCAATTGATTTACACAGCAAACACCTTTCACAGACTTTATTGATCTTTGATGTTCGGGAATTACGCCTTTCTTTTGCGGCGACCCTCCTGCAAAAGGTACATGAGAAACAACATGATAAGATACAGGTAACTGAGTTCTTGTCTTTGAAAAACAGTCCTTTCCGGTCACTTTTAACTTTTGTTCTCTCATTACACTTGACACAGAAGCCCTTGTCTGACCGGTTTGATAAGTTGGAACTGGTATTCTGGTCACAGGCTGAGCACAGTAACTGTCATTTATATTGCTTCTGTGTCTTGGCAGGTCGTGGAACAAAGGAAGAGGCACCCCTGCACCGGTGGGATCTCTGACCACGCCTTCTGTTTCCCAGTTGTTTCCAAGCTGGTAGGCCCTGTTTCCGGTCTGTATCTTGCTGTTGCCTCTGAGGCTGGGAGTACGGGTGAAACTGTTGAGGTTTCCTCTGAGAGGGGCCTGCAGTACGTTTGTCTTCGAAATGTCTGATTTCTTCCTCAGCTTCGGATATAATGTGGTCAGGAAACAAGGCACTGAGATGAAGTGGAGCAGTTCTTAGAGAAGTTAAGGTGTCTTGTTTGATGCCAGTCTTGAGGAAATCCAGATAGCTGTCACGTCTCGCAAGCGTTAAGTTAGCCACGTTAACAAAAACCCCCTCTGATAAATCTTGCATGGAGCGAGCCATTGCTCGTGTGATGCTGCGATTGAAGGTCACTAAGAAGTCCAATTCGTCAGCAGCTTGGGTGATCTTTGAAGCGGATTTCCCTTTGGAGGTGACACTTTGGATTAACTTTAACTGAGACACCATATTGTCCTGAACTTTGGTGAGACACCGGCTAAATGCTGCAGCCTGATTACACATGTAGGATTGATCACGTGCAGCTCGTTCCCACTTCCTTAAAATGTCCTGGGATACGGGTCTAGAAGCCGGTGCAGAGGGTAGAGATCTGTTTGCTATCCTGGAGAAGGTACTGTTTAATCTGGCCAGCTCATTAGTCCAAGTATAAACCTTTGACCGGGAAAAATCTTTCTTTTCACAATGCATGTTGTACCATCTCAGAGTCTTGGGTGGTTTAACAAACTGGTCTCTGGATAGTCCGGCATTTTCAGAAGTACGTGATGGATATCCTTCTTGAACAGTTATGTTGAGCTTCTCCATTTTTCTACATAACCATTCATCGACTGGAACTTTTACAGACACTTTTCCGGTGTGAGACACTTTCGACCCGGTAAAGGGGTTGTCGTCCTGTGAACCAGATGAGGAATCAAATTCCGGAATGTCATTCCAAGCCATGAACGACCTAACACCTCTCAACGTTTCCCTATAATTCTGCTCAGCAGTAAGCTCTTGATCCACCTCAGACAAATACTCATGATCTTGACCTGTAGAACCCAAGTCAGAGATTTCACCCTCATCAGCCAAGCTGGAAGGCCGGACACTGAGATGATCTGTAAGCATTTCCGGTTCCTCAAGGGGAACTGTAGTACCGGTTAGAGAGCTGGATTGTTGAGAGAGAGATGTAACTGGTTGGACAGCAGGACCTGGGGGCTGGGTGCAGCACCGGGAGCCTCAACAGGCTGGGTGGCCAGCACAGCACCGGGGACCTCAACAGGTCGGGTGGCTTTCACAACATCTTTCTTGCTGGCTGCACCAGAAGGCTGCTTCTCACCGGTAACACTAGTAGACTGGTCAGAGGGTGGGATGAAAGGCCTATCAGAAACCACTACTTCTGTACCCTTGACCGGTTCAACCGGAACTTGGAAGCTCTTTGCAAGGAATAACGCCTCTAGGCGGGCAAAACGCTCTGACCACTTATGGTCCATACATTTCAGGTCAGCTTGGAAATCAACAGGCGTTTTGCTGGGTTTCTTCTTGGTAGGGGACTTGTGAGAGGACTTTTTGGCCTTTTTACTGGGAGTTTCGCCTCTATCACCAACGTCACCCTTGCTCTCAACCTTCTGTATGACAGTAACGTCAGCTGGATCGACGGAAAGGGAGGGAGAGCTAGATTACTTCTGAAGTTCTTTTCTCACCCTGTAGGTAGGGGTGGCCAACTGTAGCTTCTGTTGTTCAGATAGATTGTCACAAATCTGGCATTGTTTCTTCTTAACACAAGGGTCGTCAACAATACCCTTATCACGACAGCGTGCACATTTAAGATGCGAGTCAAACAGAGCCATAACATGGCCACACGACCCTCTCTTTTGTCCAGGGGACGCCATAACAACTCCAGAAGCAATAAATATTCTTTATAGATTAAAATAAAATGAAAGTTTGTAGTTGTCTTTGAAAATTCTAGCGTTACACACACACTGCAAAAACACCTCCGTACAATCTCGCGCCAAACGAAAAAGACGCCGTGACGTCATTCTGTCTAGACAGGAAGTATGCACGAGGTGACACCTGGCGAATGTACACTCTGTGACAGGTCCTGCCGGTATTTTATACAGAATGACTTTTTCTGTCGTTTGGCGGGACCGGTTGCGCCGACCGGTAAAGCAATTGTCCATTGGATAGGATGTATTAACGCAATAAAAAAGGGAATTCAAATAAATGGTTTTGAATATAAAATCGTTCAATTAGCTGATGACACAACTATATTTGTAAATGACTTGAAGTCACTAGAAGTGTCTATCAATGAATTTCTTGAGTTTGAAAAAATGTCAGGCCTAAAATGAAATCTGGAAAAATGTGAAACTGTTGAATTGGGCTCTATGACACTTAAACAACCTGATGTTCCTAAACAGCTAGCCAAATTAAAGATAAATAAAGTATTTTTAAAACTTTAGGTACATGGTTTGCAAAGGATCCAAAACGATGTATTGAACTTAATTATGATGAACGTCTCAAAAAAATTTATTGTATGTTACAGATCTGGAAACAAAGGGATCTCTCTTGGAAATGACATATTATGATAATTAAGACGTTAGTACTAACTCAAGTAACACATCTTTTCAGCATGACATACACACCTCTAAAATTTTTAAGAGCAATTAGATAAACCAATTTTTAACTTTTTATGGAATAATAAACTTCCTAGAGTGAAAACAGAGACAATTATTGCCACAGTAGATGATGGTGGCCTTAGAATGCCAGATATCTTTGTTTTCATTCTGCACAAAAAATCATCATTTTGAAAAATCTAATAGTAGAAGATGGCAAATGTCTTAATCTCTTTCAGTCATTATGTGGGATAAAAAAACATCTGTTAGACCATAAATTATCAGATAGTGAGTTAGAAAAACCCACAAATCTTAATTTCTATCAGCAAATGCTAAAATGCTGGTTCGATTTTAAATCAAAATCTCCTGAAAGCTTACAAGATATGAATTAATGAATACGTCTTTTTCAATCGGCATGTAACAATTGACAGTAATTTGATCCATCCTAAAGATTTGGAGCTTAATGAATGCTACTTAAACTTAAAGATAATAGATCTACTGAATCAGAGAGATAACCTTATATGTGAAGAATTAGGGTCACAACCGAATTGGAATACTAATATCCTCCATACTAATTCTCTTTTAGCTGCTATACCAAAAAGGTGGAAGTCAAAGATAAATAGTAGTACATTCAAATTTTAAGGAACACCATGTTTTAGCCTAGTAATAAACAAGTGTATAACACCAATTGCAAAGGTCACAAGTAGAAAAGTATACTGGGACATGGTACAGGGTAAAACTAAGAAACCCACTGCAGTAGAAATATGGGTAGACTGGTTTCATTTTCTTGAAGGTGTAAATTGGAGTTCAATTTACAAACTTCTATATAAGATCTCGAATGAACCATACTTACAATCATTTCAATACAAAATATTAAATAAAACTGTTAATTGTAGATATAATTTATATAAATGGAATAGGATTTCCAGTAATAAGTATCTCCACTGTTTGAATGTTGATACTTTAGAACATCACTTCTACTACTGCCCTGTGTCAACAAAGTTTTGGTGTGAAATAAATCTCAGTAAAAATAAATTTTTCAGTGTGTGAAATTTTGTTTGGCATATTCAATAATTTAAATAATCATGATGATGTATTTATAATAATAAATTTAACTAGAGGAATGCTTTTGCTAACAAAAGCGAAGCGTCCCTTAAAGTTTAAAATGCTTTGTTGTTTTAATAAGCATGTTATAAAGCTAAGAATGCACAAAGCTGCACTGTATGCTTTCCCAATACCTCTTAATACATTCTGAAGCTATAAAAGCAACGATAAAGGAGATATAAGGCAAAAACTCCAAAGCAGCTATTTATGACCCCAGTTTGGCCCATAAGGGAGGGTCGGGGGATAAAACTGACCGGCTATTTAGATTCTCCACAGTCATATGCTTTCCCAATACCTCTTAATACATTCTGAAGCTAAAAAGCAACGATAAAGGAGATATAAGGCAAAAACTCCAAAACAACTATTTAATGACCCCAGTTTGACCCATAAAGGGGGGTCGGGGGATAAAACTGACCGGCTATTTAGATTCTCCACATATGCTTTTCCAATACCTCTTAATACATTCTGAAGCTAAAAAGCAACAATAAAGGAGATATAAGGCAAAAACTCCAAAGCAGCTATTTATGACCCCAGTTTAGCCCATAGGGGGGGGTCGGGGGGTAAAACTGACCGGCTATTTAGACTCTCCACATATGCTTTCCCAATACCTCTTAATATATTCTGAAGCTATGAAAGCAACAATAAAGGAGATATAAGGCAAAAACTCAAAATCAGCTATTTTATGACCCCAGTTTGACCCATAAGTGGGGGTCGGGGGGGTAAAACTGACCGGCTATTTAGACTCTCCATATATGCTTTCCCAATACCTCTTAATACATTCTGAAGCTATAAAAGCAACAATAAAAGATACAAGGCAAAAACTCAAAATCAGCTATTTTATGACCCCAGTTTGACCCATAAGGGGGGGCCGTGGGGTAAAACTGACTGGCTATTTAGACTCTCCACATATGGTTTCCTATTACGTCACAGTACATTTTATAGCTCTAAATGCAATACTTAAGAGGGGGGGGCGGGGGAGGCGGGGGGTGTACTTCAAAAAATTGTTTTTGATCATGTGACCTTCATAAAGGTCAAATTTAAGCATGCAGAAAAATTTTCCCACCCCTAAGGTATATAACTGCCAAATGTGGTTTGAAACCTTCTAATAATAAGGGAGATATTCAAGGGAGACCATAATGCGGCGGCGGCGAGGAAACTGAGGCGAAAACAAATAAGCGCCCTGAAAGGGCGCTTAATTATATTATTGGGGAAATGGTTCCTTAATAGTCGTAGATCAAGTGAAAGACCTGTCATTTTCTCTGAGTTTGTAAAAATGTTAAAAGATAAACTAGAAAGTATTAGAGTGTGCATACTTTCAAAGATGACTTGGAGGCTTTTAATAGCAAATTTGGAAGACTGTATGATAAACTTTGATAAGAAATAGTAGCTACTTGTATACATAGTAAAAACAGAATAATAAGTGTAAACATAATATGTGCAGATGTTATGTTGCCAAAGACTGTAGAATATTAGTATTTTAATAGGCGATTTGTTTACCTTGGTACCACAGTTAATTTTAGTTATTTGTTGCTGTGTGTTTTCTTAACCAAGGAATAGAAATGACGTACTGGGAATTTCTCTTGCCTGTTCAGTAATAATAAATAAACACTCACAATGTTTGTGTTAAATACTTTATTGTAACTGTCATATGTACATGTATTGTAATATAACATATACAAAAAGAGGCAATAAAATATTTAAAAAAAATCCTTGATAGATAAGATATCTTTTAAAAGTAACAGCATGTCTCTGGGTCTTGTGGTTTTGGAAGAGAAGATGTCCAAGCGGACGTGTACACAGTTGCCACAGAGTGATCCCTTAAAGTCAGCTGACATAAAAATGTTTTTTTAGATAAGATACCTTATCACTCAAGGATGAAAATTAATTCAAGGCATGCAGATCTGTTCGTCTGTTTTCCAGAGCCTTCAGAAGTGAGGAGATCCCACCCAAAGAGTAAAAATTTCAACATTTTATCACAATTTTCTCATTTTATTGCGTTAATACATCCAATGAACAACAGCTAAACAGGTTGGCACGACCGGGCCTGCCAAACAACAGAAAAAGCCTTCCTGTGTCTCCACTGGCAGGACCAGTCTTGTAGTGTGCATTTGCTAGGTGGGTCATCGTACTACATTCTAGACAGAACTAGACCATGGATGCATCTGTGGCCAGATACAAGATGTATCAACCGTAAAATGATAACTAAGATGGTTTTGAAGATAAACGGCATTTTAATAAGTGTGTTATAAGCACTTTTAAATTTGGCTACCCTCCTTGACCTTGAAAGAGGGGCCCAAGGTCAAATCTGACCACATCAGAAGATTCCTAGGCCATAATTATTTCTTGTAGGTTGGTTTCACATTGCAAACCTCCCGGACCAATAATAAGCGAGTTATAAGTACTTTAAAGTTTGGCTATCCTCATTTGACCTTGAAGGAGGGGTCCAAGGTCAAATCTGACCACAGCGATAGATTCCCAGCCCATGATTTCCTGTAGGTTGGTTTACCATCCCAAACCTCTAGGACCAATAATAAGTGAGTTATAAGCACTTTTAAGTTTGACTCTCCTCGTTTGACCTTGAAGGAGGGGTCCAAGGTCAAATCCGACCACACCAAAAGATTCCCAGTCCATGATTTGCTGGAGGTTGGTTTACCATCCCACACCTCTAGGACTAATAATAAGCGAGTTTTTAGCACTTCTAAGTTTGGCTATCCTCATTTGACCTTGAAGGAGGGGTCCAAGGTTAAATCTGACCACATCAAAAGATTCCCAGCCCATGATTTCCTATAGGTTGGTTCACCATCCCAAACCTCTAGGACCAATAATAAACGAGTTATAAGCACTTTTAAGTTTGGTTATCCTCATTTGACCTTGAAGGAGGGGTCCAAGGTCAAATCTGACCACACCAATAGATTCCCAGCCCATGATTTCCTATAGGTTGGTTTAGCATCCCAAATCTCTAGGACCAATAATAAGCGAGTTATAAGCACTTTTAAGTTTGGCTATCCTCATTTGACCTTGAAGGAGGGGTCCAAGGTCAAATCCGACCACACCAAAAGATTCCCAGGCCATGATTTACTATAGGTTGGTTTACCATCCCAAACCTCTAGGACTAATAATAAGCAAGATATAAGCACAGTTAATTTTGGCTATCCTCATTTGACCTTGAAAGAGGGGCCAAAGGTCAAATCTGATCACTTCAAAAGATTCCTAGCCCATGATTTCCTACAGGTTGATTTGACATTGCAAACATCTAGAACCAATAATAACTGAGTTATCAGCACTTTTAAGTTTTGGTATCCTTGTCTGACCTTGAAGGAGGGGTCCAAGGTCAAGTCTGACCACAACAAAAGATTCCCAGCCCATGATTTCCTACAGGTTGGTTTACCATCCCAAACCTCTAGGACCAATAATAAGGGAGATATAAGCACTTTTCATGACTGACAAAGAAATGCCCGTGGCGGCCATCTTGTTTTTCAAAATGAGGCCAAAAATATTCCCAGTCAAGATTTTATAATGAGGAACATATCCTGCGAATTTGAGATCTCTACCTATAATACCCTTTGCTCTAGAGGGCCAACAAAAGTCCTTGCTTAAAGTTGAATAAACGTCCCTGGCGGTCATCTTGTTTTTGTAAGGAAGAAGAAAAAGGATCAAGACAATACAAAGAATCATTGAATGGAGTCCTGAAAATTAAAATCTAATTGCTGAATATCATTAAACTGGCCATCAAAGGATGTTGGGCCATGAGCAAGTTTAATGCATTACTTGTGATCTGAACAGAAGTCTTGGGATTGAGAGCAAACGTGAGCCTCTCAAGTAATGGTTTTTGCTTGGTATACATTAAATATATTTTTTTCAAATAGTAATGCATGTGGTTACCAAGTATTCAACAGAATCTTAAGGTGTGGCCAGGGTATTTTACCTCAATAGGTATAGTAAGTATGTTCAAATGTACATAACTAAAATCTAGCAAAGAAATTCATTTGTATTCTGTAATTGTTTTACATAGTTGTATGATTGTAGGATGATTGTATTATAAGAGAATGTGGTTAACATATGTACACAGAGACTGCATTCTATAACCCCCTTCCCAGCAGGCTGACTGGAGATAAGAGTAACATTGGAGATGCCCATACCCCACATCTCAGGAAAATAGTTTAAACACCATGATATATAGAGGAAGTGAAACAGTACAATGATCAAGAGACTTTTAGAGAAAACAGTGTCAGTTATGTAAATGTCCAAATAATGTTTAAGCAGTGAAAATAACGTTTATAAAATGTGTGTAAAGATAAAAGTATTAAAACAAGACAATTCAATAGCAAAATGACAGCATTTATCAGTAAACTAGTTGAAGTAAATCTATCAATGAAAATAGCACAATTTAGTAAAATTACACGTAACAATCAGTTGCAGCAATCCCTACATCTCAGTTATAAGAGACATATGTCTCAAATATGGCAGGTGAACACACTCTGGCAGAGACAAGGTTAAAGGTCACACCACGGTTTAGTATACCTACATTCCCTGAATCAACATCCTACAGTTTCTGAGATATGGCCCACAGAAGATTTAAAGTTCAAGGTCACTAGCAAGTATATACTTCCTACTCCTTACAGTTGAGATACAGCCCAGAGAAGCTTTTCACTGCTGCCTGACCACCCACTTACCCAACTGCCTCTCTGGATGCCATGGATGAAAACAATACCTGCATAGCCCTTAGAGGCTGTGGAATTTGATTATAATTTATGAATATATTAAATAGCTAAAATAATTTAAATCCAGCAATATATAACAAAATGCATTAAACGCATCAAAAAACTTTTCAGTGAATAGTATCCTCAAATGTATCAGTTTCTCCAGAGTCTTCATCATCACTGGGATTGATTTTTTCTTTCATTCGTTTTAACACTGTTTCAAGCTGATCTACATGTTTGCTTGTGCTTGGATTTCTTGATCTGTGTGAGTGCCCCACACTTCGTAGTTGGACGCCTTGCCTAATCATCTGCATCAATTGAACAGCTGGATCTTCTATAAGTAAGCAAAAGGTTCAAACCTTTAAAACATGTTTCAGCCGATATAAGATACTCTTCTTTTTAAAAGCATGAAAACATTAACAACACTATTACAGGCTTATCTTGCAGACATATGCCTGTAATTCAGTGCATAGCTGGTTCTGCCAAATGTCAAAAAAAGGCCAAAATGTGTTTCAGACTACATGTGCAAGCTGCAAAGCCATCAGAAACACGAGTGCACTAGCATTTATGAAAGTCAGGTGACAAAAACAAACTGGAGTATTGCTTTGCAATAGAAGGAGAAAATGTATTTACAAAGCAAAAACAAAGTGTCCCAATGAACAATAGTAATTTGCAAATTTAATAGGTAAATTAAATTTTTATAAGTTAATACCCTATCCAATGGACAATTGCTTTACCGGTCGGCGCGACCAGTCCCGCCAAACGCCAGAAAAAGATGTCCTGTATATAATTAGAGCAGGACCGGTCAGTAGTGTGCATTCGCTACGTGGCGCATCATACTTACTTCCTGTCTAGACAGAGTGATTTCAGTTCATCTTTTTTATTGTCTAAACAGATTTAGACCCCTAGTAAGCTGGTAGCGGGGTCGGTTGGGAGGGCCTTGCCTGTCCATTGAATAGGGTATTAACTTATAAAAATTTAATTTACCTATTAAACTTGCAATTTTATTGCGTTAATACATCCTATCCAATGGATAATTGCTGAATAACTACCGTTTGGTCGGAGGGTAAGTTACTAGGGACTTAGGTGAACTCATAAATGATAAGAAAATTCCCACTGGCCTAGGTTGACTGTACAGGAAACCTGTAGGCCTATGGTCGGATACCAGTGCCCGGTTGCCGGGGTGTATACCAACGTTGCCCCCCCCCCCTTTTTTTAACAGACCTGCTCTGAGGTAGCGGAAGAGAGGAATGAGTTCAGTCCCAGAAGGCAATAACATCGCGAAGGAAAGCATGTCAATCAGTTCCATGAACTATTAACACTACATATATACAAATCTCAGTATACAGGCTAATTGTGGAAATGCTGAACAGCCACTATTGGGCCCGATTGAAGGGGCTCTGAACCAACCCAAGCCACATCATTCAAACAGAACTGTGTGAAGGTGTTATTGTTACTTCCAGTGGCTGGCTGAAAAATTGTTCTAAGGAGACTCCCAACTGGAATGCCTTAGAAGTAGCAAGGGGCCCTGACAACATAGGCTTTAACCTGATGTAGGGCGAGGGCCTCCTGACCAGAGAGCTCATAACATAGGATCACAGTTGCTTGATCCTTGTGGAGATAGTGGCAGGTGAGATGTCTTGTCAAAACCTTTCTACAGGGAGACAGACTAACTTATTGTTCTGTTTGAGATCCTGTTCCAATAAGTAGCACAGTGCTCTGAACAGACACAGGACCTATCAGACTTGAGGGACTTATCCAGAGTTGGGACCAGGGCTGGCATAACCACTGGGACTACACTGTCCGGACTCTCTTTGGCCAGCTGGTTCTTGGAAAGAAGGCTTGGTGCTGGGTACAAAGACACCTTTGACCAGTCTGACTGGTGTCTGATGTTTTGTTTTGCCATGCATGGATCTCACTCCTGTGTTTGCCTGAACCCAGGGTCAAGAGGAAAACAATCTTGAAGGTCAATGCTTCAAAGAGGCCTCTTTAAGGGGTTCAAATGGAGCCAGGGGTAGGTTCCAGGAGGGGATGCCCCTCCAACCCTTAGGTCTGTCTCTGTAAACTGTCCAAGAGATCAGCAAGATTCTCATCGTGCTGAAATTTATTGGTGAATTACCCAGTTGTCAGCAATGACTGATCTGGTTGATCCTCTTGAGGAGCCTAAATTCCTGCTGCCACTGCCTCAGAGAAGCCCTGCTCCTTGATTGCTGAGGCTCTAGGAGCCATGCACACAGATCTAATTTTGGAGATTCCTGTGAGGAGTCTGACTGAATGGTTGAGAGAGCAGGTTGGACAGGTACCAAGGAATCTGACTTGATCAAGAGATCCCAGAACCAAGTTGGAGCAATCAGTGATTCCCCCACATGGGTAGTCCTGCTACTTCACCACTTGCCCAAGATGGCTACCAGTATGAATGCATATGGGTCCAGATCCTCCAATGGCAAACTGATAGCATCATTTTCCATATTGGCGGTCAGGTAGTAAAAAAACAGGCCCATTTAGGGCTGGTGCCACCAGAAGCACATTGCTTGGAAAAACTCTGCCTGCTCTGTCTGGTTAGGCTGAGACTGGATAGCTTGTCTGCTATGACATTCAGCTGCCTGGAATGTGTCGGGCTAGAGTCACCTGTTTCCTGGAATACCAGGTCAGGATTCTCCATAGTAAGGCACAAAGAGGGCCCGACTTCATCCCCCCTTCTTCCTTAATACAGGCAACCACCATTGTGTTGTCTATGACAGTAATATCATTCAACCAATCTTGGAATTCTTTAAGGGCCAAATGACCACCTTAGTTCCAGATAGTTGTGTAACTTGCTTCTTGAAGGGACCAGGTTCCCCTTGCAGTGTGTTCCCCTAAGTGAACACCCCACCCTTCTTTGATGCATCTAAGGATTGAAGAGCATATTTAGCGGGTGTAATGGTTGACCTTGAAGCACATTGTCTTCCTGCAGCCACCATTTAAGATGGGGGAGGAGGGAACCGGGGTCACCTTTTCTAGTGATTCTGGTACCCTACAGCTGTTCTTCTAGTGCATTTTTATCTGCCTCATGTAGAGGTGACCCAGGTGCACTTGGTTTCTCCATGGCTGTCAGTAACCCTATCAGGGGCATCAGCTGCTAGACCGGGCCTGTAGGTCGGGGAGAAGATTCTGGATAAGCATTCAAGGTCTACCAATGCTCTAGGGCGGGTCTGACCTTACCCTCTTCCAATCAAACTGGAAGCCTACTAAGTGGAAGACTTGCTCGAGGTCCAGTTAAAAACTAGAAGAATGTTTTTGCTGACAAAAACAAAGCGGCCCTGATGAAAAAGAAGTCGCCCATAAAAGATGTCAACATATGCATCATAAGCAATAGAAACTGTGAACTTTATTGCATTGTGTATGTTACTTGTCCCTATTTTCATCTTTAATGAGTGCGCACAATTAAAGTGAGGTCAGCTGAACAATACAATAGCTGGAGATTAAAAACTCCATAATTTCGCTGCAAGATGGCCATAACTTCATTCATATGGGGACTTTAAGGTGACCATAAAATAAGAATGTCCCTTTTCTCATCCTTTATAAGTGCATAAAGTTTAGCTCAGGTCAGTTGAACAATAAGATAGCTGGAGGCTGAAACTTCCTTTTTCACTGTAAGGTGACCATAACTTCATTCATATTGCGACTTTAAGGTGACCATAATATGAGAATGTCCCTTCAATATCAATATATGTTAGATATGGAAAAAGAAAGGAGTCAGATGGCTTTATTCAAATGTTATGACTTTAGGGGGCCAAAATTATATTAACACTTTATGGTCACCTTAAAGTCAGGATAACCCTTTGGTTTGCCATCCTTTATAAGTGTGCAAAGTTTAACTGAGGTCAGTCGAACAATAAGATACTTGGAGGCTGAAAACCCCCTTATTTCACTTTAAGGTGGCTACAACTCCATTCATACTGAGACTTTAAGGTGACCATAAGTATTATTTTTATCTAGTTTAATACCAGTGATAATTTCGATATAAAAAAATGGAAAAAGAAAGGAGCCAGAGCATTTTATTCCAATTTGATGACTTTAAGCAGGCCATATGTCCATTAACATTTTGAGTTTAAGGTCACCATAAAGTCAGGATATTCCTTTGGCAAATCTTAATATATGTGCCAAGTTTGGTTGAAAAAAGTGAAAAACTAAGTGAACTGGAGGGCTAAAACCCCGTTTTTTGACATTAAGGTGACCTTAAAATTGCAGATACAGGGCTAAAACTTCGGCATGTGAAAGATTATCAAAAAGTAGCTGAATAAGTTATTCCAACAAAACGCCGAAATCCTGACCGTTTTTGAGATACAGACCAAGTACCCATTTTTAAAAAATTTACGAAAATAAAATGCCTCCCATTCAGGCATCTATGGTCCGATTGATGAGAAAATCCTTTCCGACCTTGGAAATTTGGTCTAGAATGTACCTGATAAATTTTATAGCACACGTGTGTATGGTTTTTTCCGAAACGCGATGAGGTATTTTGGAGTTATGCTTAAGGTTACCTTAAGTAAAGCTTAAGGTCTGCGCAAAGTATCTCAAAAATTTTTCCCGCCCCTATAGTTTTAAAGAAAGATAAGAAGGAAAGAAAAATTTGAAAGGCTAAGAAGTTATTCAAAGGAGACCATAATCCGGCGGCGGCGGCAGTGATCAGTCGAACTTCGGTGAAAACAAATAAGCGTCCCTGACGGGCTGCTTAACGGCCGGTTAATTATCATGTTTACCATTCAAACTTACTCCTGACACTGATCTAGAGACTGTGCATGTTGGAGACAGGCTTGGTGGGAACTGGCTTTGACCAACCAGTTGTACTGGTGGATTGTGGTACTTTGTAATGCCATAGTTAGACCTCCTTCACCACCACTGAGAACAGACCAAAGGGGAGTGATTGAACTGGTGGGGAAGACCCTGGACATGAATAAACCCCGGTACTTCCTTGTTGGTGGAATGGGGTGAGGGAGTACACAACCTTGAAGTTTATCCACTCCCCTTGCTGAAGAGAGATAATATGGTTAACGATGTTTCCCAATCTGAGTTATTAAGGGTACTGAGCCACTTCTGCCTGGAGCCCTGGTCAAGCCGGTCATTTCCTGAAGGTGAGGGTGTAGCCTTCCTGGGAGATTTCTTATGAACTTGGGCTGGCCCCTAGGGCAGCCGAAGTTTGAGCAGGCAGGTTGAGTCAAAAAAAAAAGTGTCAACACTGGTGACAGGCTAGACCTCATTGATCCACATAGGGAGAAACACTAATAGCCATTTATAACATCGTTGACCCCTAGTCTGACTAAGATATTTTTTCCAATTGCTTGAGGTTTGAAAACTAGCAAAACGGGTTATAATGTTGAGGGGGAAATGTGCTTGGAAACTCAGGCCCCCTTGTGTCAGCTGACACTGGTCACAGGCTGGGTAAAAAAGCAAACTGGATGGCCAGTCTAACAGGCGAGGCCTGATAAGAAGTTCACTGGTAGTTGTTGGACAAGTCTTGCTTGACAGTCTTCCTCTTATCTAAAGCCACTGTCTGACCAGCTAGGTCCTGAAAGAGTAGGCTGGCTGACTGGTCCGGTAGATTGAGTCATTTCACCGGGGCCAGTGACTGGTCCAAGAATTCCTCTGTAACCAGTTTCCTTAGGCAGCCACTGTTTGGCATAAACAGCTGCTTGGACACTTAAAGAACTTCTGCTGGTCTGTTGGTCAGTCCTGGAGACCTGCCCGGTACCAGGCCCTAAACGGTTATAGGTGAAGCAATGTTCTGTAACCGGTTCCTGGTGGCTCCACAGTTCTGCATAACTCACTGGAGTTGGCAGAACTGAGTGAATTGAACTACTTCTTAGCAGGGATAGGCTCATGTGAAGCTGTCTTTCCTGTCCACAATGGTGGATTCAGCAGCTTTTCTTTGTAACCGGTCAAACCGGTAGGATGGTGCCTCTCTGTAACCAAAAAATTGGGACAATACAAGTCAGTACCATTAATTAATCCCTTCGTAGATCTGCCAGTCCAGTAGTCTGGTGTTCCAGGTCAGTCTGTTTACTTCATCAGTATCTCAGTTCTTGTGAAGCAACTGTCACTGAAGGTTGTGTAAGCTGGCACCCGGTCAGTAGGCTCTGTAACTGGTTGGTTAAAGGAAGAAAACTTCATGTCCAACTAACTCGTCACCAGCAATTCTCTGTAACCGGGAAACCTCTGTAACCGGTGAACCTGTTATTAGCACTGGATCTGAAGCTGGTTTCCTCCCAGTAAGGATGGGGAGAGCAGATTTCTCTGTAACCGGCAATACTTTGTAACCATAGACCTGTCCTCACTGGACCTGTTTACTGTAGGAACCCTCTTCATGCCAGTAAAGATGTGATTAGCTGATTCCTGTGTCACCAGCAACTCTCTGTAAATGGTAATCCTGTTTAACCAGTAGCCCTTGCTGGATCTCTGTGTGACCACAACCGGCAGTCTGAGCAGAACTGGTGCCGGTATCCCTCATTACTGGCTGGCTAGAGACCCTACCGGTAGCCTAAACAGAACTGGTACCAGTCCAAAAATCTGCACTGGGGAGATAAGGGTCTCATTGGTCACAGCAAGTTCTGGTAGGTCAACCCTCTGAGCAGCCTCACCGGTGGTCTGAACAAGACTGGAACCGGTACCCCCAACAGTCACACCAGAGGACAGGCCACTGGTAAAGGTTCCAGGATCAAACAAGAGGAGAGTGCCCATGAACGGGCACTGTGTCAGCTGACTGAGTGTTTTTGATTTGTGAAGGTAATAATGAGAGGAAAGCATAACTAGAACAAGAGGAGAGTGCCCGTGAACGGGCACTGTGTCAGCTGACTGAGTGTTTTTGATTTGTGAAGGTAATAATGAGAGGAAAGCATAACTAGAACAAGAGGAGAGTGCCCGTGAACGGGCACTGTGTCAGCTGACTGAGTGTTTTTGATTTGTGAAGGTAATAATGAGAGGAAAGCATAATTACCAGGGAAAGTGCTGTACAGAAGTACAGTAAATGGTAATTGAACAGCATGTTCAAAAGAAAATCTGAACCTGATAGAAGAAAAGGACAAAAAAGTTGTTCCCTGCAAATGGTATTATGAAGGAAAGTAACAAGGTAACTGTTTAAGTGTAAAGAGTAGGTTAAAACAGATTTAAAGAAATACTGCAAATGCAGTATCCTCGTACGACCTTGAAGAACGGGTCCACGGTCAAATCCAACCACACCAAAAGATTCCCAGCCCATGATTTCCTATAGGATGGTTTACCATCCCAAACCTCTAGAACCAATAATAAGCGATTTATAGGCACTTTTAAGTTTTGCTATCTTTGTTTGACCTTGAAGGAGGGGTCCAAGGTCAAATCCGACCACACCAAATGATTCCCAGCCCATGATTTCCTGTAGGTTGGTTTACCATCCCAAACCTGTAGGACCAATAACAAGCGAGTTATAAGCAATTTTAAGTTTGGCTATCCTCAACTGACCTTGAAGGAGGGGTCCAAGGTCAAATCTGACCACACCAAAAGAATCCCAGCCCATGATTTCCTATATGTTGTTTTACCATCCCAAACCTCTAAGACAAATAATAAGCGAGTTAAAAGCACTTTTAAGTTTGGCTATCCTCGTTTGACCTTGAAGAAGATGTCCAAGGTCAAATCGGACCACATCAACAGATTCCCAGCCCATGATTTCCTATATGTCTGTTTACCATTCCAAACCTGTAGGACCAATAATAAGTGAGTTATAAGCAAAGTAGCTATTACTCAGCTATGCCATGAGCTACATGTCTGAATTTTTATTATGTTATAGCTGACCCCAAAATAGGTGAATAACATATTGAAACAAAATACTCTAAATGCAATAGTTTTCAAGTTATAAGTGATTTACTCAACAGTGATAACCTAAAAGTAGCTATTACTCAGCTATGCCATGAGCTACATGTCTGAAATTTTACGATGTTATAGCTGACCCAAAAGTAGGTGAACAACATATTTAAGCAAAATACTGTAAATGCAATATTTTTCAAGTTACAATTGATTTACTCAACAGTCAGTACCTGAAAATAGCTATTGCTCAGTTGTGCCATGAGCTACAGGTCTGTAATTTCACTATGTTATAGCTGACCCAAAAGTAGCTGAATAACGTATTTACACAAATTTCTGTAAATGCAATAGTTTTCAAGTTATAAATGATTTACTCAACAGTGATAACCTAAAAGTAGCTATTACTCAGCTATGCCATGAGCTACCGGTCTGAAATTTTACTATGTTATAGCTGACCACAAAATGGGGGAATAACATATTGAAACAAAATACTCTAAATGCAATAGTTTTCAAGTTATAAGTGATGTACTCAACAGTGATAACCTAAAAGTAGCTATTACTCAGCTATGCCATGAGCTACAGGTCTGAAGTTTTACTATGTTACAGCTGACCCCAAAATAGGTGAATAACATATTGAAACAAAATACTCTAAATGCAATACTTTTCAAGTTATAAGTGATTTACTCAACAGTGATAACCTAAAAGTAGCTATTACTCAGCTATGCCATGAGCTATAGGTCTGTAATTTCACTATGTTATAGCTGACCCAAAAGTAGGTGAACAACACATTTTAACAAAATACTCCAAATGCAATATTTTTCAACTCACAACTGATTTACTCAACATACAGTACCTGAAAATAGCTATTGCTCAGCTGTGCCATGAGCTACAGGTCTGTTATTTCACTATGTTATAGCTGACCCCAAAGTAGCTGAATAACGTATTTACACAAATTTCTGTAAATGCAATTGTTTTCAAGTTATAAGTGATTTACTCAACAGTGATAACCTCAAAGTAGCTATTACTCAGCTATGCCATGAGCTACAGGTCTGAAATTTTACTATGTTATAGCTGACCCAAAAGTAGGTGAACAACATATTTAAGCAAAATACTGTAAATGCAATAGTTTTCAAGTTACAACTGATTTACTCAGTAGTGAGAACCTCAAAATAGCTATTGCTCAGCTATGCCATGAGCTATAGGTCTGTAATTTCACTATGTTATAGCTGACCCTGACAGGCCGCTTAATTTTTATCAGAGAAAGTGCTGTACAGATGTACAGTAAATGGTAATTGAACAGCATGTTCAAAAGAATATTTTTCAAGTTACAACTGATTTACTCAACAGTCAGTACCTGAAAATAGCTATTGCTCAGTTGTGCCATGAGCTACAGGTCTGTAATTTCACTATGTTATAGCTGACCCAAAAGTAGCCGAATAACGTATTTACACAAATTTCTGTAAATGCAATAGTTTTCAAGTTATAAATGATTTACTCAACAGTGATAACCTCAAAGTAGCTATTACTCAGCTATGCCATGAGCTACAGGCCTGAAATTTTGCTATGTTATGGCTAATCCCATAATAGGTGAAAAACATGTGAAACAAAATACTCTAAATGCAATAGTTTTCAAGTTATAAGTGATTTACTCAACAGTGATAACCTCAAAGTAGCTATTACTCAGCTATGCCATGAGCTACAGGTCTGAAATTTTACTATGTTATAGCTGACCCAAAAATAGGTGAATAACATATTGAAACAAAATACTCTAAATGCAATAGTTTTCAAGTTATAAGTGATTTACTCAACAGTGATAACCTCAAAGTAGCTATTACTCACCTATGCCATGAGCTACATGTCTGAAATTTTACTATGTTATAGCTGACCCAAAAGTAGGTGAAAAACATATTTAAGCAAAATACTCTAAATGCAATAGTTTTCAAGTTACAACTGATTTACTCAATAGTGAGAACCTCAAAATAGCTATTGCTCAGCTATGCCATGAGCTATAGGTCTGTAATTTCACTATGCTATAGCTGACCCAAAAGTAGGTGAACAACATATTTTAACAAAATACTCCAAATGCAATATTTTTCAAGTTACAACTGATTTACTTAACATACAGTACCTGAAAATAGCTATTGCTCAGTTGTGCCATGAGCTACAGGTCTGTAATTTCACTATGTTACAGCTGACCCAAAAGTAGCTGAATAACATATTTACACAAATTTCTGTAAACGCAATAGTTTTCAAGTTATAAGTGATTTACTCAACAGTGACAACCTCAAAGTAGCTATTACTCAGCTATGCCATGAGCTACAGATCTGAAATTTTACTATGTTAAAGCTGACCCCAAAATAGGTGAACAACATATTTAAGCAAAATACTGTAAATGCAATAGTTTTCAAGTTACAACTGATTTACTCAATAGTGAGAACCTGAAAATAGCTATTGCTCAGCTATGCCATGAGCTATAGGTCTGTAATTTCACTATGTTATAGCTGACCCAAAAGTAGGTGAACAACATATTTTAACAAAATACTCCAAATGCTATATTTTTCAAGTTACAACTGATTTACTCAACAGTCAGTACCTGAAAATAGCTATTGCTCAGTTGTGCCATGAGCTACAGATCTGTAATTTCACCATGTTATAGCTGACCCAAAAGTAGCTGAATAATGTATTTACACAAATTTCTGTAAATGCAATAGTTTTCAAGTTATAAATGATTTACTCAACAGTGATAACCTCAAAGTAGCTATTACTCAGCTATGCCATGAGCTACAGGTCTGAAATTTTACTATGTTATGGCTAATCCCATAATAGGTGAATAACATATTGAAACAAAATACTCTAAATGCAATAGTTTTCAAGTTATAAGTGATTTACTCAACAGTGATAACCTCAAAGTAGCTATTACTCAGCTATGCCATGAGCTACAGGTCTGAAATTTTACTATGTTATAGCTGACCCCAAAATAGGTGAATAACATATGAAACAAAATACTCCAAATGCAATAGTTTTCAAGTTATAAGTGATTTACTCAACAGTGATAACGTAAAAGTAGATATTACTCAGCTATGCCATGAGCTACAGGTCTGAAATTTTACTATGTTATAGCTGACCCCAAAATAGGTGAATAACATATTGAAACAAAATACTCTAAATGCAATAGTTTTCAAGTTATAAGTGATTTACTCAACAGTGATAACCTAAAAGTAGCTATTACTCAGCTATGCCATGAGCTACAGGTCTGAAATTTTACTATGTTATAGCTGACCCAAAATTAGCTGAATAACATATTTATACGAAATTCTCTAAATGCAATAGTTTTCAAGTTACAAGTGATTTTACTCAAGATGGTAGTTACTGAAAAGCCCAAAAGTAGCTATTACTCACTTAGCTATTGAAACAGACACCCAAGTTTCTCACCATGTTATAGCTATGAAAAAAGTAGTTGAATAACATATTTTAACAAAATGCTCTAAATGCAACACTTCTCAAGTTATAAGTGATTTAGTGGATGATTTCATGAATTTTAATCCATTAAAAATTACTAAAAAAATTATTAAAAAAAAAGTAAGACAGATCCAGGTCTCATACTCACAGAAGAGTATCTACCTCTGGCCTAGTACATATATGCAAGATATGAGAGAAATCCCTGCAATAGTCACTGAGAAAATTGTGATAAAGTGTTGAAATTTTCACACTTTTGGTGGGGGTACCTCCCTTGTAATGTCTCTAGCAAACAGACGAACAGACAGATTTGCATGCCTTGAACAATGTTTCATCCTCGATAGATAAGGTATCTTTTAAAAAAAACAGCATGTCTCTAGGCCTTGTAGTTTTGGAGAAGAAGTTGTTCACGCGGACGCGGACGTGTAAGCCCACGCCGCAGAGTGACGACATAATGTCAGCTGACTGACAAGTCAGCTGACATAAAAAGGTATGATCACCCACCGGTAGTCTGAACAGAACTGGTACTGGTAAAACACACCATCACTTCTTGCTAGGTAGCAGGGGACCCCACCGGTAGTCTGAACAGACTGGTACCGGCAAAACTCATCACTAAGTGTCCCCACCGGTAGTCTGAACAGAACTGGTACAGGTAAAACTCATCACTTCTTGTCAGCTGAACCAGTCACACTTGGAGATCTTCTTGCCGGTAGTTGTGTTGAGATCTGTGAAGTCCCATATCTGGCACCGGCAAAAACTCGCAGATTTCTGTGGCCACTTGTCGTCTAATTCTTCAGGCCAACAGATGAGTTGCTGGATTTCTTCTTGCCAGTTAAAAGTGGGTGTTGAGTAACAAATGGTCGTCTTCTTCTGATGAAAACTTCTGTTGAAAACACGATTCCTCCATTGTTGAATGCATATCACGTGACCAGGTCCGTGTCACATGACAAGCATAAGCTGGAAGTGATGACGTCAGACGATGCATTCTTCTTTCCTTCTAATTTCTTCCCATCGACATACACGCAGTGTTACTCGACTAAGTAGAATTAAATGGAGGGTGAATCGTGGTAAATATAGACTTCTGTTGAGAAGAAGGAATGCTGCAGGGACGACACACAAGCTCTCACCCACGACTTTGTCTCGATGACAAGTATAAAGAATATCTTCAAAACTGGCCATAAAATGCTGGATATTGCCTCGTTTAAGTGCTTGAGAGGCCATGATATGGAAAGAACACAATATATATTTTTCAGATGAAAATAAGCTTTAAATTCGTAGAAATATCCATCTTTTCTTCAAACTTCAAGATCACTTCAAAAACACATCTGCACACTACACGCGCCAAACGAAAAAGATGAACTGACGTCACTCTGTCTAGACAGGAAGCAAGTATGATGTGCCACCTAGCGAATGCACACTACTAACCGGTCCTGCTGGTATTATATACAGGACGTCTTTTTCTGGCGTTTGGCGGGACCGGTCGCGCTGACCGGTAAAGCAATTGTTCATTGGATAGGATGTATTAACGCAATAAAATTGGCCATTCTGACTGCCCAAGAGTTTTTCCATTTCCTCAAAAATTCAAGATAGCCACCAAAAATGGCAAGAAACATTTTTTGCAAAAACCTGGCAGATGACTCTGAGCATACCCTGTGAGCCAAATATTTCGCCCAAATCGTTTTATGTCACTTCCAAGATAAATATGTTATTGCATTTTACACAGAAATAAAGATGGCTGCCAAAATGGCATAAAAAGAATTTTGTCAAAACCTGGCAGGTGACTGAGAATAGCCTGTGGGCCAAAAATTTTGCCCAAATTGCTCTATCTTGAACCGCTTCCAAGAAAAATGTGATTTTGTCCCTTACATAGAAATTCAAGATGGCCACCAAAAATGACAGGGGGAAAAAGACTTCCAAATCACTCTATCTCACACAGTTTCTGAGATATTAAAGATTTTTCCTTTTCATCATTAAGAAAAATTGTAATGTTTAATTAATCATGAATAAGTCGGCCATTCTGTATCGATACCAAAAGTTAATGATTTCCAGACATCTATATGACAAAGCTACTTGCCAAATTTCATGTGAATAAGTGAAGCACTTTTAAAGTTATCATCCAGACAATCACACCCCTTGTTTCACAACATATGTTTTTGGTCATGTGACTTCTCTGAGTGCTCGAAATGTCATCTCAAAAATTTCCCACAGTTAATGCATTAATGTGCCAAAGTTGTTAAGAGAATCAGCCCAGTGTTTGCTGAATTATAAGCAATAAAAAGCTTTGGTTTATGATCAAATGTGACCTCTTAATATATTACCTGGCAATAATTTTGTTTGTGTTACAAAATCACTAAAGAACAAACCATTGTGTGGAAGAGCCTGTGGTTTGCTGTGGTATGGTTTTCTGGTGGATTCTCCACACTTTACAGAAGGTGGTGCAACAGGGGGAGGTGGGGGTGCGACAGGGGGAGGAGGGGGTGCGACAGGGGGAGGAGGGGGTACAGGTGGAGGAGGAGGTACAGGGGGAGGTCCTGGTGGAGACACCACAGTATGATCTGCAATGGGTGAGGTGCTGACAACAGGATCATTCTGTGATGAACGGGCCATGTCTTCAACCTGTCCAGGCATTTCAGCTTCCTCAGACACTGTCCCTAGCCTTGTGCTTCCATCTGTGTTGTCTTCTGGCTTTGAGTTCTGAACTTCGCTTCTTCCACCTCTCTTCTTTTTCTGCACTGGCCCTATACCCTTTGGCGACTTGTACTTCTGCAAATAAAGAAGAGATCTTGTAAATAACTCATAGTTTTTAAGAGAATATTCAACTGTCAGGAATAGTTTGGGAAAAAATTCTGTGTAACCAACAAATTTCAAAAGTACTCAACACAACAGCTGAATGACTGTTACAAACTTCCATTCAAAAGTCATTCTGAAATACCATTCAGTGAAGTGGAACAAGAGTATTGGGTGAAAACTAAGTGTATAAAGACGGAATATGCATCAATTTTTAAATTCGAATGCCTGTTAATCTCATCCAAACCATAAAATATTAGATCAGATCTTACAAGTAATCAGTCTGTTTTCCCATGAAGGGGGACATTTATTGTATATTATTATACCTCAAATGAGTTTCAGTCAATCAGATTGCAGTATTTGCGGGCAATGTGACGTGATATTGCCCTTTTGGGATGAAAAAATATCACTCCGAGGCCCTTTTCATCTCGAAACTGTCAATGCGCTAAGAATCTAAATAAACTACATGGCGTTCACTGGATACATCATTGTCATGTCACAAAAGGACACACATGAAAAAGGTCAAAATACAATAAACAAGTATCCAAAACAGAAGTTTCATGCCATGGCAAGCATATACTTACCGAGTTGTTCAGAATTTGGGGGTGGGGGTGGGGGGTGGGGGGTGGGGTGTGTGTGTGTGTGTGTGTGTGTGTCATTTACAGAGTTCAGTATTTGTGAACAACAAGGGAGGGGGGGTGGGGGGGGGGGGGGGGGGGGGGGGGTGGTTATGATTTTCTTCAGTCTCTTACAAGAAGAACTGGCTAGTCAATGATGTAAATAGAATTGGTTTGTGACATCACATTTCATTGTATAATTAGCCAAAACATTAACGCTAGATAAAGTGTAATTTTTTTCTTTATAAAATTTGCAGTTTTTTGGACAAAGCATATTTAAAGAGACTTTTCATAAACATTCTACTATCTTCTCCTATACTTTTATAGTGTCTAATCTCTGCTAAGGCAGACTCTTGCACTTTTGTGTCCAATTACTGCTAAATAAAGAGAGACGAAAAATAAATACTTTCAGTACAATAAACAGAATAAAACACTTTATGAAGCCCTTGGCCAAGTGATATTGCCCTCGGGCTTCATAAATCACAATATTGCCCAGAAAGAAGTGTTTTATTCTGTAAATACTCTGCAGGACTGTAATGTGTGTGACATTAGCATACTTCACAATGTAACTTTACAGTAAACTGTATCAATTCGTGTATTTTTTCCAGATGACCTTATAGTTCAAAGTATATTTGCTTACTAATTTGTCCATATTATGCTTACAATGTAGAAAAGTCTCTTTAAGGATTTCTAAGCATTTGCCCATCTTCCAAATAACTATCCGTGTTTTTCAGATCACAAAGGAACACTTAAATCCTGTATCAGTGTTGATTCTAGGAATTTGAAAAAGTGGGGGCGATCCCCCACCACTGCACAAAATGTGGGGGAGGGGCTAAAAATTCTGGGGGACGACTTTATGATAAAGTTTAAACTAATGAAAAATACTTTTTCAGTTTATTTAGACATTTTTAACAGTGGACTTCCATTAATTAGTGATCAAGGCCACTTGGCTACCCGATCAGTAGTGGTTATCTACCATTGAACACCCACCTTTTAGCTAATACTGTCAAATTAATTAAATAAATGAGTTGTCCGTGAATTTTGATCTTCAAGTAAAATATTTTCAACACATACATTGTTTTAAGACCCCACAGATACGTACTGTAGGGTCAGCACCGGCTTGACTCTATTGTGGTAACAATCCAGTTTACTGTCAGTTTCGCAATCACGAAACCACAATCGTCTACAGGCATTATTCGAAAAACGTTTCGGCGGAAAAATCAAAACCTCGACAAACTCTCGCTCCATGCAACGTTTCGATTTCCTTGATCTCTCGTCTTTTCGCTTCGTATATATATCCCGCATTGCCTTGTGCTGAATGCATTCTTTTATAATCTCGTCCCCGCATACTTCGATGAAATCTGCGAGCAAAAGCAAATTAATGCGAGATACCGCATAAAACGCATCCTAGAAGCAACTCTGCTGTATGCCATGATTAAACATTGGTGAGCAAAGATAAGAAAGTAGAAAGGGATTAAAATATAATAAAGGAGATAAATGCTGAATATAAAGTAGGTGGTTAATATGAGAAAAAAATGGCATCGGAGATGCCTGTACCCTGCAGCCTGGGGAAATAGTTTTCAACACCATGATATACAAAAGTGAAACAGTTCAAAGATAAGAAGATTTTCACAGTATACAGTGTTGGCTTTGTAAAGGTCCAAATAATATTAAAGTAGAGAAAATAATGTTCAAGAGAGACAAAATGCATGCAAAGTATTAAAATGACAATTCAAGAGTAAGATGACAGCATTAATCAGTAAATTAACAATTATAAATCTGTAAAATCTATTAATTAAAGCATAGCTGTCAATCAAAATAGCACAATTAAGTAAAAGTACAATCAGCTGCAGCAATCCACATATCTTTGTGATAAGAGAGATATACCTCAAATATGGCAGGTCAACACACTCTGGCAGAGCCCAGGTTAAAGGTCACACTATGACAATGCACACTTTTACCCCCTAACCAATGTACCTACTAAGTATCATCTTCCTACACCTTACGCATGCCAAGATATAGCCCACACAAGATTTTAAAGTTCAAGGTCACTACAGCAAAGGCCAATGGTCAAATCAAGGTCACACCACGATGTTGCACACCTACATCCCCTAACCAATGTCCAGACAAGATTTTAAAGGTCAAGGTCACTACAACAAGATCAAACTTCAAATCAGGTCACACCATGGGGATCCACACCTCCACCCCCAAACAATGTCCCTTCCAAGTATCAACAATGCTGATTCTAAAAATTTTGAAATGTGGGGGCATTTACCTTCCACGTCCGAAAGATGTGGAGGCTCGATCAATTAAAATGGGAACTTCTACCTCCGGCAAGGTTGTAATAAATTAAGTTCCATTTATTTACCTGTGTGTCTGTTTGCTTGTTTGCTAGCAGGATTACATGAATGGCACTTTATAAATCCTTGTGAAAATAATTAGAAGATGGATCTTGGTCCAATTTAGATCTCATTAAATTTTGTTACTGATCTGGTTCATTTCATGGATACAAAAAAAATCAAAGACCTGGATTTCTTATTGAATTATTATTCAGCCGTTTAAAAAAATCAAACATGCCTTGGGGGAGGTTGGTGCTCTTTGAGTGCTCTTCTTACTAATTTATTAGCATTATACATGCAGCAGATGACCTTCAAGTACTGTAGCCTTTCTTTGTACAAAATAATTCTGTATTTATGCATAATGTACGAACTGGTTCAACAGTATTGTTGTTAGTATTTGACATTTGAATCATCCACTTTGTACTATCCGCTTTATTTTCATATAAAACAAGATTTTTCACTAAAAAAAAATAGCATCAGAGATGCCTGTACCCCACAGCCTGGGGAAATATTTTTCAACACCATGAGATATAGAAGTAGTGTAACAGTACAAAGTTCAAGATACTTTCAGAGCAGTGTCGGTTATATAAAGGTCCAAATAATGCTTAAGTAGAGGAAATAATATCTAAGGAAAAGAAATGTATGTAAAGATGAAGTATTAAAACAAGACAATTCAATAATAAAATGACAGCATTTATCAGTAAACCAAAAATGGCCGAATTATGGTTTGGATGTTTTGAATGTTACCCATGCATACAGAAGTGGCAATACAATCAATGAATGCTTATGTGTGGTGTTGGAGAAAAGCCTGTGGCTCACTTGATGATATTCCATCTGTTACAATGGGAACTTGAAAAAGGAAAATCTTAATGAATTCTAATATGACTTTAACAGTGCTTAATCTGCATCAACAGACAGACCCAAAGGTGCAACAAGATTTTAAAGGTCAATACAGCAAGGTCAAAGGTCAATCAGTGTCACACCATGACGTGGCACACCTAAAACCCTCAACCAATGTCCCTACCAAGTATAAACTTCCTACACCTTACAGTCTCTGAGACATAGCCTGGACAAGATTTTATAGGTCAAGTTCACTACCAGGTCAAAGGTCAAATCAAGGTCACACCATGACGTTGCACACCTACTACCCCCAACCAATGTCCTCACCTAGTATCAACTTCCTACACCTTACAGTTGCTGAGATACAGCTCGGACAAGGTTTTATAGGTTAAGGTCACTACTGCAAGGTCAAAGGTCAAATCAATGTCAGATCATGATGTTGCACACCTACACCCCCTAACCAATGTCCCTACCAAGTATCAACTTCCTACACCTTACGGTTTCCGAGATATAGCCCGGTCAAGATTTTAAAGGTCAAGGTCACTACGGCAAGGCCAAAGGTCAAATCAAGGTCAGACCATGATGCTGCACACCTACAACCCCTAACTAATGTCCCTGCCAAGTATCAACTTCCTACGCCGTATGGTTGCCGAGATATAGCCCGGACAAGATTTCCCGCCGCCAAACCTCCCACCCATCCAGAAGCGATGGGTGAAAACAATACTTGGACCACCCTTAAGGGCTCTGGGGTAAAAACAGTTCTGCACATGACATACCTGAATGTTTGGGCACAACAATAGCGGTGGCAGTGACTTATGTGATCTGAAGCAATACTAGTTTACAACCCATTTCAGTGGCAGTGAGTGACCCACAGTAATTAGCAACCAGATTTAAGTAACAGTGCCACGAATGATCTAAACTAATACAACAATCAGATTTAATGACAGTGCCACGAATGATCTAAAGTAATACAACAATCAGATTGAATGACAGTACCATGAATGATCTAAAGTAATACAACAATCAGATTTAATGACAGTGCCATGAATGATCTAAAGTAATACAACAATCAGATTTAATGACAGTGCCATGAATGATCTAAAGTAATACAACAATCAGATTTAATGACAGTGCCATGAATGATCTATAGTAATACTACAAATAAGATTCAGTGATAATACCATGAATGAATTACAGCAAAAATAAACTGATTTCAATGACAGTGCCATGAATGATTTAAAGTAATAATACAACACAATCTCTGAAAGATGAATGGCCATGTTGATGAACTTTGAACAAAGTGATTATGACTTTCTATTTACCAATCTGTACTGCTTCAGTCTTTCTAACGTTTTCTCCCTCTCTGAATCATAAAAATCTTTTTTGCTTGCAGTTTCAGACTCTTGCTCTTTTCTTTTCTGCAAACAAGATGTAAAGACATGAAGTAAATCTTAAAATAATGTACCGGTATATTGTTGTGGTCATCTGATGACCTTACTGAAGAGACTACAAAAATGAAAGTAGCCTTGTAATAGTTTACCCAAAAGAAGGCCTAGTTGTAGAAATAGGCACATGGAAATGTTTGTGACAAAAAGTAAAGGAAATTATTATGCAGAGAACAGTAACATGGAATTTTTTATTTCTCACCTGTTGAATTCTGTGATGGAAAGCACTTTTTTCAACCTTCTGGGCTTTCTTTTTCTCCTCATTCTCCTTGCCAGTTGTGATCTTTGACTATCACATGCAAAAAGATAAATAGTAAGCAACCAGATGATTTCATCTTAACAACATGAATCTTCTGTCTCACAATAACATCCCAAGACTAAATGTAAAAATACATCAATGATATTATACAACTTGTTGTCAATAGCATAACTCTTCGGCCCGAAAGGACAGTTAAAAGGTGAAACCTTGATCTTTATTCAATTGTCTGTTTCTTCAGATTCACTAAAACAAAGCAAGTAGACACAAATCTATATTCATATAACCAACACATAGCCTCAAAACTTTATCCCTGCTCACTTGTGGTTGACTGATTTCATGATAACTTTGACAACTGCGGGAAAACCACAGGGTTTTTTCTGTATCCTTGTTCTTTTTACATTTATAATTAGTTCTGTGATTTTAATTTGTAAATCTATCAAATTATTATGAAATATGATTCCAGTCAGAGACAAACAGGCTGAAGAGAAATGTCTTGACATTTCAATGACCTGTTTTGTGTGCTGACAATGAGTGATTGGATGGACCTGAGATTTTTCATATAGTCTTCATAAATATTCATTACAACAGCCACCAAAAAGTTTATTGACAAATATTTCGAAAATGTCTCTGGCACTGAACTGGAATACATTTCCCTAACCCACTAGATATACAAACCAAATAAGAATGAAATCAGCAGTTAACAAGAACAGACAACTCTTCAAGCAATGTATCTGTAAACTGTTAACATTTCTGAAAAAGAGTTGAACTTGGACAGCTAGAGCTCAAGAATATATCCAAGATGACAAGAGGAGAGTACCTGTGAACGGGCACTGTGTCAGCTGACTGAGTGTTTTTTTTTATTTGTGAAGGTAATAATGAGAGGAAAGCATAATTATCAGGGAAAGTGCTGTACAGAAGTACAGTAAATGGTAATTGAACAGCATGTTCAAAAGAAATTCTGAACCTGACAGAAGAAAAGGACAAAAAAGTTGTGCCCTGCCAATGGTATTATGAAGGAAAGTAACAAGGTAACTGTTTAAGTGTAAAGAGTAGGTTAAAACATATTTACAGAAATACTGCAAATACAGTATCCTCGTACGACCTTGAAGAAGGGGTTCAAGGTCAAATCCAACCACACAAAAACATTCCCAGCCCATGATTTCCTATAGGTTGGTTTACCATCCCAAACCTCTAGGACCAATAATAAGCGAGTTATAAGCACTTTTAAGTTTGGCTGTCCTTATTTGACCTTGAAGGAGGGGTCCAAAGGTCAAATTTGACCACACCAAAAGATTCCCAGCCCATGATTTCCTATAGGATGGTTTACCATCCCAAACCTCTAGAACCAATAACAAGTGAGTTATAGGCACTTTTAAGTTTTGCTATCTTTGTTTGACCATTAAGGAGGGGTCCAAGGTCAAATCCGAACACACCAAATGATTCCCAGCCCATGATTTCCTGTAGGTTGGTTTACCATCCCAAACCTGTAGGACCAATAACAAGCGAGTTATAAGCAATTTTAAGTTTAGCTATCCTCAACTGACCTTGAAGGAGGGGTCCAAGGTCAAATCTGACCACACCAAAAGAATCCCAGCCCATGATTTCCTATATGTTGGTTTACCATCCCAAACCTCTAAGACCAATAATAAGCGAGTTATAAGCACTTTTAAGTTTGGCTATCCTCGTTTGACCTTGAAGAAGAGGTCCAAGGTCAAATCGGACCACATCAACAGATTCCCAGCCCATGACTTCCTATATGTCTGTTTACCATCCCAAACCTCTAGGACCAATAATAAGTGAGTTATAAGCACTTTTAAGTTTGGCTATCCTCGTTTGACCTTGAAGGAGGGGTCAAAGGTCAAATCTGACCACACCAAAAGATTCCCAGCCCATGATTTCCTACAGGTTGGTTTACCATCCCAAACCTCTAGGACCAATAACAAGGGAGATATAAGCACTTTTCATGACTGACAAAAAACACCTGTGGCGGCCATCTTGTTTTTCAAAATGAGGCCAAAAATATTCCCAGTCAAGATTTTATAATGAGGAACATATCCTGCGAATTTGAGATCTCTACCTATAATACCCTTTGCTCTAGAGGGCCAACAAAAGTCCTTGTTTAAAGTCAAATAAACGTCCCTGGCGGCCATCTTGTTTTTCAAAATGAGGCCAAAATTATACACAGGCAACATTTTATGGTTATTAATATATTCTGCAAACTTGAGAAGGCTAGCTATAATATTTTTTTCATTAGAGCAGTAATGGTGAAATCTCTCTACACACTGCGGCTATCCAGTGGATACAATAATTTACTCAATAGTGAGAACCTGAAAGTAGCTATTGCTCAGCTATGCCATGAGCTATAGGTCTGTAATTTCACTATGTTACAGCTCACCCAAAAGTAGGTGAACAACATATTTTAACAAACTATCCAAATGCAATAGTTTTCAAGTTATAAGTGATTTACTCAACATACAGTACCTGAAAATAGCTATTGCTCAGTTGTGCCATGAGCTACAGGTCTGTAATTTCACCATGTTATAGCTGACCCAAAAGTAGCTGAATAACGTATTTACACAAACTTCTGTAAATGCAATAGTTTTCAAGTTATAAGTGATTTACTCAACAGTGATAACCTCAAAGTAGCTATTACTCAGCTATGCCATGAGCTATAGGTCTGTAATTTCACCATGTTATAGCTCACCCAAAAGTAGGTGAACAACATATTTCAACAAAATACTCCAAATGCAATATTTTTCAAGTTACAATTGATTTACTCAACAGTCAGTACCTGAAAATAGCTATTGCTCAGTTGTGCCATGAGCTACAGGTCTGTAATTTCACTATGTTATAGCTGACCCAAAAGTACCTGAATAATGTATTTACACAAATTTCTGTAAATGCAATAGTTTTCAAGTTATAAATGATTTACTCAACAGTGATAACCTCAAAGTAGCTATTACTCCGCTATGCCATGAGCTACCGGTCTGAAATTTTACTATGTTATAGCTGACCCCAAAATAGGTGAATAACATACTGAAACAAAATACTCTAAATGCAATAGTTTTCAAGTTATAAGTGATTTACTCAACAGTGATAACCTCAAAGTAGCTATTACTCAGCTATGCCATGAGCTACAGGTCTGAAATTTTACTATGTTATAGCTGACCCAAAAGTAGCTGAATAACATATTTATACGAAATTCTCTAAATGCAATAGTTTTCAAGTTACAAGTGATTTTACTCAAGATGGTAGTTACTGAAAAGCCCAAAAGTAGCTATTACTCACTTAGCTATTGAGACAGACACCCAAGTTACTCACCATGTTGTAGCTATGAAAAAAGTAGCTGAATAACATATTTTAACAAAATGCTCTAAATGCAACACTTTTCAAGTTATAAGTGATTTAGTGCATGATTTCATGAATTTTAATGCATTAAAAATTATTAAAAAAATTTATTAAAAAAAAAGTAAAACAGATCCAGGTCTCATACTCACACAAGAGAATCTACCTCTGGCCTAGTACATATATGCAATATATGAGAGAAATCCCTAAAATAGTCACTGAGAAAATTGTGATAAAGTGTTGAAATTTTCACACTTTTGGTGGGGGTACCTCCCTTGTAACGTCTCTAGCAAACAGACGAACAGACAGATTTGCATGCCTTGAACAATGTTTCATCCTCGATAGATAAGGTATCTTTAAAACAACAGCATGTCTCTAGGCCTTGTAGTTTTGGAGAAGAAGTTGTACGCCCACGCCGCAGAGTGGCGACATAATGTCAGCTGACTGACAAGTGATAACAAGCAATCATTGCCCGTGAACGGGCTCTGTGTCAGGTGACTGTGTGTTTTGAGTTTCAGAGTAGAAGTGACAGAAGAAAAGGACTTCGCGGTATTCAGAAGTACCAAGTTAACTGTTAAGGAGTAAAATGTAGATGGAAAACATCTTTAAGTAAAATACTGTAAATGCAATTGTTTTCAAGTTACAACTGATTTACTCAACAGTGAGAATCTCAAAGTAGCTATAGCTCAGCTATGAAATGAGTTAAAGGGCTGCAATTTTACTATGATATAGCTGACCCAAAAGAAGCTGAAAAATACATTTAAAGAAAATACAGTAAATGCAATAGCTATCAAGTTACAACTGATTAACTCAACAGTGAAACCTGAAAGTAGCTATAGCTCTGCTATGCAATGAGCTACAGGTCTGCAATTTCACTATGTTATAGGTGACTGAAAAGTAGGTGAATAACATATTTAAAGAAAATACTCTAAATGCCATAGCTTTGAAGTTACAACTGATTTATTCAACACTGACAAAATAAAAGTAGCTATTGCTCACATATGCCATGAGCTACAGGTCTGTAATTTCACTATGTTATAGCTAACAAAAAAGTAGGTGAATAACATATTTAACCCTTTCGCTACTGAAGGATCATTATTCCACAGGACTGTAGCCATATGACATCATATCACGTCAGAAACGCCAATAAAGTAAAATATTAACTTACTACATTATACACTTCATTAGCGGTATTGTTTGGCATATTTCATTAGGAATTGATGAAATGTCGAATGAAGAAACTTCAGGGAATCCCCCAAATAAATATAACCACGAGTAAACAATATGCAGCTATATGCGATAAATATGGCAATATCTACAAAAACAAGCAATCAGTGCCTGTGAATGGGCTCTGTGTCAGCTGACTGTGTGTTTTGAGTTTCAGAGTAGAAGTGACAGAAGAAAAGGACACAAAAGTTGTGCCTTGGCAATGGTGTTCAGAAGGAAAGTAAGAAGGTAACTGTTAAGGTGTAAAAAGTAAGTTAAAAACATATTTAAAGAAAACAAGACCACTGCCGCAGTATGTATCTCCCGCTAAGCATTACAGGGGAAGAAATACCTTTTCCAAGATATTCACAATATTTCATTTTCCGCTAAAATCCAAGACGGCCGCCAAATCTGGCGAAAACTGAAAATTTTCCCCTGGGCACAGAATACTGTTGTACTACCCTGTGGGTCAAAAATTCGCTCGAAATCGCTCTATCTCTTCCCATGTCGAAGATATTTTCAAGGTTTTATTTTCCCACTAAAATCCAAGATGGCCGCCAAAAGTGGCGAAATTGAAATTTTTTCCCCTTTGCATAGTATACTCTTGTACTACCCTGTGGGTCAAAAATTCGCTCGAAATCACTCTATCTCTTACGGTTTTCGAGATATTCACACTTTTTCGTTTTCCGCTAAAATCCAAGATGGCCGCTAAAAGTGGCGAAAATTAAAATTTTTCCCTTTAGCATAGGATACTCTTTTACTAATCTGTGGGTCAAAAATTTGCTCGAAATCGCTCTATCTCTTACGGTTTTCGAGATATTCACACTTTTTCATTTTCCCGCTAAAATACAAGATGGCTGCCAAAAGTGGCGAAAATTAAAATTTTTCCCATTTGCATAGGATACTCTTTCTTGTACTACCCTGTGGGTCAAAAATTCGCTCAAAATCGCTCTATCTCGTACGGTTTTCGAGATATTAACACTTTTTTATTTTCCGCAAAAATCCAAGATGGCTGCCAAAAGTGGCGAAAATTGATATTTTTCCCCTTTGCATAGAATAGTCTTGTACTACCCTACGGGTCAAAAATTCGCTCGAATCGCTCTCTCTGTTACGGTTTGCGAGATATTTGTGATTTTTCACATTTTCACTAAAAGTAGCAATAAAGTAGCCATTACTCACTTGTACATTGAGCAACAGTTGTGAAACTTATATATGTTACAGTTCACAAAAAAGTAGATGAACAATATATTTGAGAGAAATTGTGTAGCTGCAATACTTTTGAAGATATAAGCCATTTGAAAAAGGAAAAAGATGCTATGACGTCAGCTTGTCTAGACAGGAAGGAAGTATGACACGCCACCTGGCGAGTGCAGTGTGCGCCGACCGGTTTAGCATATTGTCCATTGGATAGGATGTATTAACGCAATAAAATCAGCTATTTTATGACCCCAGTTTGACCCATAAGGAGGGGCCGTGGGGTAAAACTGACCGGCTATTTAGACACTCCACATATGGTTTCCTATTACCTCCCAGTACATTTTATAGCTCTAAATGCAATACTTAAGAAGATAATAGGGAGGTTGGCCTAAATTTAAGGCTTTCAGATTGGAAGGTGTCGGAAAATCACTCATAAATGAGACATTTTTCAAGGGATTGCTCCCAAAATCTAATCAGCTCGCGTTTTCGATAGTATGAACAGGTGTGTCAAATTATAAGGCTGTGTAGCAAGCAGTTTTTCCTGAACTGTGATGATGGGGGGTGTACTTCAAAAAATTGTTTTTGATCATGTGACCTTCATAAAGGTCAAAGGTCAAATTTAAGCATGCAGAAATATTTTCCCACGCCTAAGGTATATAACTGCCAAATATGGTTTGAAACCTTCTAATAATAAGGGAGATATTCAAGGGAGACCATAATGCGGCGCCGGCGGCGGTGAGGAAACTGAGGCGAAAACAAATAAGCACCCTTTCAGGGACGCTTCATTAAATGTTTTAAATATTAAAAGTTAACATGCAACACAAAATAACTCAAAGTATTAAATATCAGAGAATTTAATAAGTGATATTTGTGCCTCAATAATGTACACCAAGAGGAGAACAAAGAATGTTTGTGTGTGCACTGCAGTAAATCTGTATATGTAGAAGAGAGTGTTTATCTAAGTTCAGTAACCTGAGGAGATGTTGAAAAGGTCTATTGAAAATCTTACCCACCCCTCTCCACTTCAATTGAAACACTGAAGGGAGAAAAACACAGACATATATAACACACACAGGCAATTCTTTTCTCTGATGCAGATTCTGCACAGATCAGAAAATGGGCAAATTTGCAAATTTAATAAGTAAATTAAATTTTTATAAGTTAATACCCTATCCAATGGGCAATTGCTTTACCGGTCAGCGCTACCGGTCCCACCAAACGCCAGAAAAAGACGTCCTGTATAGAATACAGGAGTGTGCATTCACCAGGTGGCGCATCCTACTTCCTTCCTGTCTAGGCAGCATGACGTCATAGCATCTTTTTTGTGTCTAGTCCTAGCAAGACCCCTAGTAAGCTGATAGCGGGGCCGGTTGGGCAGGCCTTGCCTGTCCATTGGATAGGGTATTAACTTATAAAAATTTTAATTTGCAATTAATACATCCTATCCAATGGACAATTGCTGAATAACTACCGCTTGGAAGGCGGGTAAGCTGCTAGGGACTCAAGTGAACTCATAACAAAACAAAAACTGAGAAGGCCCATTTGACCTAGGGTCAGAGAACCCTGTGATGTCAAGGTCGGCTACCAACTAACCGGTTAACCGGAAGTCTGCCGACGTTGCCCCCCCCCCTTTTTTCTTGCTCAGGAGTGCTCTGAGAAAGGGAAAAGGGAGCAAGTCAGACTTTTTTTTTTTTTTTGTATTTTATATGTACATATATAAGGTATATACAGTATGTACATTTTAACTTATTTACAGTATGTACACATTTACACATCTCATTTTTGGGCTTGGTGGTACACCTGTTGTGCAGCCACAACTGGTCCCAAATGGAAAAGCTCTGAGTCAGCCCAAGCAACATCCTTCAAATAAAACTGAGTGAAGGTGTTGTGAGATTTCCAGTGGCAGGCTGACAAAATCTGCTCTAAGGAGATTCCTGATTGGAAGGCCTTAGAGGCAGCAAAGGCCCTAACATCATAGGCTTTAGCCTGATGCAAGGTGAGGGCCTCCTGGTCAGAGAGCTCATAGCACAAGATCACAGTCTGTTTGATCCATGAGGAGATAGTGGCAGGTGAGATGTCTTTGTCAAACCCTTTTTTGAAGGAGACAAAGACCAGCTCCTTGTTCTGCCTAAGATCTGAGGTCCTGTCCAAGTAGTAGCATAGGGCTCTGACTGGATATATAGACCTGTCACCCTTGAGTGACTTGTCCAGAGATGGGGCCAGGGCTGGTATGACCACTTGGGTCTGTCTGTATGGAAACTATCCAGGAGACGAGTGAGATTTTCATCCTTGCTGACATTAATGGGTACATTGCCTAATTTGTCAGCGATGGCTGATCTGTAGCCATCAATAGTGCCTGGTTGCAACTTCTTGTCCTGAAACAAGTACAGGAGGAAGTCAGCTATAGCTTTCAGAGGTGGTGCCCTGAAGTCCACCTGATTACTGAGGCACCACTCTGTAAAAGTGGTCCACTTTGCCTCATAGACAGATCTGGTTGATCCTCTTTGAGAGTTACTTGTTTCCTGGTACAGTATTCTCCACAGTAGGGCACACAGAGAGCCCGATTTCATCCCCCCTTCTTTGTTGATATAGGCAACCACTGTTGTGTTGTCTGTAGCTACTAGCACTGTCTTGTTGCAGCAGAGGTTTTGAAACTCTTTTAGAGCTAGAAAGACTGCTTTTAGCTCTAAATGATTTATGTGCAACTTGCTTTCTGGAAGGGATCAGGTTCCCCTTGCAGTGTGCTCATTTAAGTGAGTGCCCCACCCTTCTTTGGATGTGTCTGTAAATATTTGTAGAGCATGTTTTAGAGGGTGTAATGGTTGACCTGGTAGTACATTGTCTACCTCCAGCCACCACCTTAGGTGGGGGTGGAGCGACCTGGGGACTGGAATCACCTTTTCCAGTGACTCTGGAACCCTCCAGTTGTTTTTCAAGCGCCACTGTATGGGCCTCATGTGGAGTTGCCCTAGGTGGACTTGCTTTTCTGTTGCTGTGAGAAGACCTATGAGGGACATGAATTGCCGGACCGGGCACACCAGACCGGACAGTAGTGACTGAATCTTGTCTGTCAAGGCCTCTCAACGCTCTGGTGTGGGTCTGACCTTGCCCTCTTTCAGGTTGAACTGGTAACCTACGAAGTTGAAAACCTGTTTTGGGACCAGCTCTGACTTTTTGTTGTTCACCAGCCAACCTAGTTCCTGACAGAGAGCTGTCCACGTCTGTGTATGCTGGAGACAAGTTTGAAGGGATGTGGCTCTCACTAACCAGTCGTCTAGGTACTGGTGGATTCTTATACCCCTCTGCAATGCCATCAGTTTGACCTCTTTGGCCACCACAGTGAACTCCATTGGAGCTGTGGAGAGGCCAAAGGGCAGGGCTTTGAACTGGTAGGACCGACCCTGGAGGTGAAAACGCATGTACTTCCTGGACTGACTGTGAATAGATATGTGGAAGTATGCATCTTTGAAGTCTATTGAGGTGACCCACTCCCCTGACTGTAGGGAGGTCCTTATTGTCTCTGGGGTCTTCATTTTGAACAACTCTGTGTTTAAAAAGGTGTTCAAGTTGCTCAGATCCAGGATAGGTCTCCACCGGTTGTTGGGTTTGGGTACCAAAAATAGCCGGTTGTAAAAACCCAGGGAATTCTGATTTTCTACCGGTTCTACTGCGTTTTTGTTCACCAGCTGATACAGTGCCTCTAAAAGGTGGGCCTGTTTGGATGGATTGTGATAGTTGCTTATTACAGTTCGTGACCTGGTCAAGTTGGGTCTGAACCGGAAGGGGAGGGTGTAGCCCTCTCTCAGTGTGGTGACTACTTTTGGACTCGAACCCTGAGCTTTCCACTTTTCCTAAAAATTGTGTAACCTTGCCCCTACAGGTGGATCCATGACAACAGGTTGGGCATTTGTGACAAGATTTACAGAACTCAAGTGACCTACACAGGAAACGACTTTCACATACTTTATTTCTGTGTACATTTAACAACAATTGGGATTTACACCTTTCCTTTGTGGCAACCTGGTGACAATATGAGCATTTGCAACACAAAAGTCTACATTCAAATTTAAAGTCACTTTCTTGTCTCCGGCTAACACTGGTGGGTTCAAGCCTATCTGACCGGTAACACAAACAGAGTCCTTCTGACCGGTCACAAACTCTACACATTGATTGTCATTTACACGGCTTTGAACCCTTAGCCCGCTTCTGGGAGAATGTTGAGGGCTTGCCACGACCTTTCCTTGACTGTTGCTTTCCCTTATTTGCTTCCATGTGGGAACACCGGATTTCCGGTCCGGATGGTTAGCAGACTTGTCACTGGGAGCATAAGGGTGAAAGCGACCTTGACATCTGTGAGATTGGCCAGAAGAACAGATCTCCTCACTTCTGCAGATTTCCTCTTAAGCCTTGGTGATAAGGTGATCCGGGAACAGTGAGTTGAGATGGACAGGAGACGTTCTCAAGGCATTCAGGGTGTCTTGCTTCACACCAGCATGTAAGTATTCTAAATAGCTGTCCCTAGGAGCCAGAGTGAAATAAGCCATGCTGATAATAATCCCTTCTGAAAGGTCTTGCATTGTCCTGGCCATTGCTTGTGAGATTGACCAGTTGAAGGTAACTAGGTGGTCCAGTTCCTCAACTGCCTGCTTCGTTCTTTCAGCCGACTTGCCCTTCTTGTCCAGATGTAGGGTTTTCAGCTGAGCAGACATAGCATCCTCAACTCAGGTCAAGCATCTTGATAATCCAGCAGTCTGGTTGCACATGACAGTTTGTTCTTTTTACATAGCCAATCGTCCACCGGAAGCTTGACTGACACTTTACCGATTGGCTGAATACGTGAACCGGCAAATCTAATCTAATCTAATCTACTGCTTTGCAGGCAAACGGGGTTGTCATCAGCAGAGGACACACTCTCGAACTCTGAAACCTTGTGCCAACCCATAAAGGATCTAACTCCTCTAATTGTCTCCCTGTAGTTGGCCTCCTCAGATACTTCTTGATCTGCAGACTCGTCCCTGGTGAGACCTCTATCTGCGGACCCGTCCCAGTAGTTTCCCTCCAACAGGGAACCGGTAACACTGTGCTGGTCATGCTCACTATCTGAACCACTGGAGCTCTGGACAACTCTACCGGTCAGGGTCTGTTCTGCACTGAGATCAGCATCACCGGTACCGGATGGCAGTACATCCGGGACTGAACCGGGGGCCTGAACAGGCAGGGTTGCTGTCCCGGCACCGGGAGCCTCAAGAGGCTGGGTGGCAGTCTGCATCTCATCTACAGCCTCACCGGTGGCCAGAACAAGGCTGGGTCCGGTAACACTTGCAGGTCTAGCCAAACTACTGGTGCTGGCACCAGGATCAAAGAATGGCTTCTGGCTGGTGGAGACTTCTGCTGCTGGCTTCACAACCGGTTGCACAGGAACAGCATAGCTTCCAGCCTTGAAAACCTCTCTGCCCATTTATCGTCCAGACTCTTTAAGTCTTCAGATGAAGGTCTGCTACTGGTACTGGGCTTCTTCTTGCTAGCAGAGGGTTTTAGTGAATCACTGCGTTTCTTCTTCTTCGCAGAAGGGGTGGTTTCAGGCTTTACAGCCTTGTCCCCCTCCACTTTACCCAGCACACTCATGTGTGAAGGGTCCACGACAGTGGGAGCAGGGGAGGACAAAACCAACTTCTTCTCTTTGCTCTTACGTTCTCTGTAAGTGGGGGTAGACAGCTGGTGGATTTGCTCATGGGTAACATGGCCACAGGTGCCTCGTTTCTGTCCTGGGGACGACATGATGGTTGATACTTCAGTAGAAATACGTAGAAGTGCCTTTGCCACCGGATAGAATAAATCTTATGGAGTTTAAAATACATGGCTGCAAAAAATTAAAGGAGTCTCTAGTTTTATGTTCCTTAATGAATTTAATGTAACCTGTACTTTCTTGTATACCATTAGAAATGTTTTTCTTTGTTTTCTTGATGTTTTAGTTTATTATTTTTTTTTTCATGTAAATATATTTTGTTATAACTAAAAAAAACTTATAAAAAAAAGAAAAAAAAAAAGAAATACGTAGAAGTAAAATAAAAGAGGGATTTGTTTAAAAGTTCAAAAAACGTCTCTCGTTGAAAACACGTCCATACACGTGCCAAACGAAAAAGATGCTATGACGTCACGCTGTCTAGACAGGAAGGAAGTACGATGCGCCACCTAGCGAATGCACACTCCTGACCGGTCCTCTCGATGCAGTGTATCCCCGGACTGGACATGGTTAAAGCATGACACAGAGTATTATGTCAAATGTGACCCCACCAAAAGATTCGGGGCACATGATTTCCCACATCCAAAACCTCTATGACCAATAATAGGGGAGATATAGTAGGTATCAAGTACCACATTCGACCTTGAAGGAGGGATCCAAGGTCAAATCTGACCCCACCAAAAGATGTGGGGCACATGATTTCCTATAGGAAAAATGTAGATAATTTTCAAAGAAATGCCCGCGGCGGCCATTTTTTTTTCAGAATGAGGCTAATTTCCTTCCCAGAGAAGCTTACCCCCCAATGAAGATATCCTGCAAATTTGGTGAACTTAGCTGATGTAGTTTTCCTCTTAGAGCGTTAACGCCGAAAATCTCTCTACTGGATGCCTCCGGTGAATACAATAAAATGCTCTAAATGTAACACTTTTCAAGTTATTAGTGATTTTATTTAATGCATGATTTCATGAATTTTAATGCATGAAAAATTATTTTTAAAAATTCATAAAAAAAATAATTAAGAAAGATCCAGGTCTTATACTTACATAAGGGAATCTACCTGTAGCCTAGTACATACATGCAACATAAGAGAGAAATCCCTTCAATAGTCAATGAGAAAATTGTGATAAGGTTTTAAAATGTTCACACTTTGGGTGGGGGTACATCTCTTCTAATGGCTTTGGGGAACAAACAAACAGACAAATCTGCATGAATTTTACAATTTATCATCCTCAAATAAGTTATCTTTTTTGAAATTAACAACATGTCTGTGGGCCTTGTACTTTCAGAGGAGAAGAAAGTACAAGGACACCACAGAGTGCTGCCATAAGTCATATGTATGACAAGTCAGCTGACATAAAAAACGGAAACACGGTGATTTTTAAAACATATTTTCAATTCATAATCAATTCTTCACAAGAGAATTTATTTTCTACACCAAAACATTTAAGCAGACATCTAACTAATTTTCACTTGACTCGTTCAGGCCACTAGTGTATTACCAGTTTATTGCGCACTGTGGCCTTGTTTTTGTGGAGATGGGTGATTCTAGTTTTGAGTGCTGTGATCACTGGGTCAGCTTCAGCTCTCTGTCTGGCAGGATTCACTCTCAGTCTATCAGCCTCCTCTTCATCTGAACTGTCATCACACAAATCCTCGACAGCATCAAAGAACTCCTCCTCCTCTGCCTTACCTTCACACAAACACACATGGTATGTTCAAATGAGACCCATATATACATCTAAATGAACTGCTGAGGATGTACAGGTGCACAGGAGAAGCATTTACTCTGGTATAATGAAATGCAACTAGAGGTCGCTCGAAAAAAAAAGATAATGTTTTTGCATAGCAAAAACAAAGCGTCCCGAAAACGATATAAAGGTGAGTGGTAAAGTATTAAGAAAATGCTTCGTTTCTAGCCTTATACTGTTGTGGCAACCAAAGTCAGCGCAGTCTGCTCTATCTAGCACGGTTTTCAAGATATAAGCATTTTTGTGTTTTGCAAAAAATTCGAAAATTCAAAATGTCCGCTATATTTGGCGAGACAAAAATATTTTGAAAATTGGCATGGCTACTCTGCAGAGATACCCAGCAGGTCAAAAATTTTGTTGAGTTCGCTCCATCTAGCACGGTTTTCGAGATATAAGCATTTTTGTGTTTTGCAAAAACTTGGAAAATTCAAAATGGCCACCATTTTTGGGGAGACAAAAATTTTTGACAAGACCACTGCCGCGGTGTGTATCTCCCGCCGAGCATTAAAGGAGAAGAAATAGCTTTTCCGAGATATTCACAATTTTTCATTTTCGTGTGTGAAAGTTCTTCCAAAAGTAGGTGAATGAGTTATTTGAGAAAAATTGGCTATCTGCAATACTATTAAGAGATAATTCGCATTTACTCATTTTGAGTAGGTGAGTAATTAGCTATGAGTGTGAAACTTCACCAAGTGAAAGGTCTCCCAAAAGTAGGTGAATGAGTTATTTGAGATAAATTGGCTATCTGCAATACTTTTAGAGATAATTCGCATTTACTCATTTTGAGTAGGTGAGTAATTAGCTATGGGTGTGAAACTTCACCATGTGAAAGCTCTTCCAAAAGTAGGTGAATGAGTTATTTGAGAAAAATTGGCTATCTGCAATACTATTAAGAGATAATTCGCATTTACTCATTTTGAGTAGGTGAGTAATTAGCTATGAGTGTGAAACTTCACCAAGTGAAAGGTCTCCCAAAAGTAGGTGAATGAGTTATTTGAGAAAAATTGGCTATCTGCAATACTTTTAGAGATAATTCGCATTTACTCATTTTGAGTAGGTGAGTAATTAGCTATGGGTCTGAAACTTCACCATGTGAAAGCTCTTCCAAAAGTAGGTGAATGAGTTATTTGAGAAAAATTGGCTATCTGCAATACTTTTAGAGATAATTCGCATTTACTCATTTTCAGTAGGTGAGTAATTAGCTATGGGTCTAAAACTTCACCATGTGAAAGCTCTCCCAAAAGTAGGTGAATGAGTTATTTGAGAAAAATTGGCTAAGTACAATACTTTTAAGAGATAATTCGCATTTACTCATTTTGAGTAGGTGAGTAATTATCTACAGGTCTGAAACTTCACCATGTGAAAGCTCTCCCAAAAGTAGATGAATGAGTTATTTGAGAAAAATTGGCTATCTGCAATACTTTTAGAGATAATTCGCATTTACTCATTTTGAGTAGGTGAGTAATTAGCTATGGGTCCGAAACTTCACCATGTGAAATTGAAAACTTTCATGTTTCAACAGAATACTCTTCTACTACCCTGCGCGTCCAAAATTCACTCAAAATCGCTCTATCTCTGACAGTTTCAGAGATATTTGCCATTTTTCATTTTCCGCAAAAATTCAAGATGGCCGCCAAAAGTTGTAAAATTTGAAATTTTTCATATTGCAACCAAATACTCCTGTACTACCCTGCGGTCAAAAATTCACTCGAAATTGCCCTATCTCTTACGGTTTTCGAGATATTTCAACTTTTTGTACTTTGTAAAAAAACGGTCAAAGAAACACCCACGGCGGCCATCTTGTTTTTGTCCAGATATCCAGAATAATTCCCAAGCAAGCTTTGACCATGATGAACATATCCTGCAAATTTGAAAAGTGTACATCGCATGCCCTTTGATATACTGGGGCAGCAAAAGTCCCTAAAAATTTGAATAAAATGGCTGTGGCAGCCATCTTGTTTTTGGAAACGAGGCCAAAAAAACTCGGAGGCAAGTTTTTGTACCATTGAACCTATCCTGCAAATTTGAGGCCTCTAATGCTAATTCTTTTGGCTGCAGAGGGGTAACGAGAAATCATCTACACACTGCGGCGGCGGCGGCGGCGGTGTACCCCCGCGAAAACCATAGTACCCACCGGATGCATCCGGTGGATACAATAAGCGAGTAATAAAGAATATTAAGTTTGGCTACCCTCGTCTGACCTTCAAGGAGGGGCACAAAGTCACATCTGACCACATCAGAAGATTCTCAGCCCATGATTTCTATAGGTTGGCTTGACATTGCAAACCTCTAGGACCAATAATAAGTGAGTTATAAGCACTTTTAAGTTTGCTACCCTCATCTGACCTTGAAGGAGGGGCCCAAGATCTAATCTGATCACATCAGAAGACTCCCAGCCCATGATTTTCTATGGGTTGGTTTAACATACTAAACCTTTAGAACCAATAATAATTGGCTTATAAGCACTTTCAAATTTGGCTATCCTCATCTGACCTTGAAGGAGGGGCCCAAGGCCAAATCTGACCACATCAGAAGACTCCCAGCCCATGATTTTCTGTGGGTTGGTTTAATATCCTAAACCTCTTGGACCAATAATAATTGACTTATAAGCAATTTTCAGTTGGGCCATCCTCATAAGAAGAAATCAGAAGAAATATATCCCCAGCCCATGATTTCCAATAGGTTGGTTTAACATTGTAAACCTCAAGGACCAATAATAAGTGAGTTATAAGCACTTTTAAGTTTGGCTGTCCTAGCTTAATCTTGAAGGAGGGGCCCAGGCTAAATCTGACCAAATCAGGAGATTCCCAGCCCATGATTTCCTATAGACTGGCTTCACGTGCCTAACCTGTATGACCAATAAGAAGGGAGATATAGCCACTTTTCATGACTGACAAACGCCTGTGGCAGCCATCTTGTTTTTCAAAGTGAGGCTACAAATATTCGCAGGCAAGATTTTGTTATGATGAACATATCCTGCGAATTTGACATCTTTGCCTATAATACTGTTCTGGAGGGGTAGCAAAAGTCATTGCTGAAAATGGAAAAACACCTGTGGTGGCCATCTTGTTTTTCAGAATGAGGCCAAAAAAATTCCCAGGCAAGATTTTATGTTTATGAATATATCCAGCAAATTTGAGAAGTCTACCTATAATACCCTGGCCTCTAGATGGGTAACAAGATAATCTCTAACACACTGTGGCGGTGTACTTGTGCGTAATTCATAGTATCCACTGGATACTATCTGGTGGATACAATAATAAGGGAGATATGGGCACTTTTAAAGTATGCTACATGGAAAAAAACACCCGTGGCGGACATCTTGTTTTTCAAAATCAGGTCAAAAATAGTAACAGGCAAGCTTTTGTAATGATGAACATATCCTGCAAATTGAGAACTCTGTCTATAATACCTTTTGCTCTGGAGGGGGTAACAGGAAAATCTCTGCATACTGCTTTATGACTGACAAAGAAACTTGTTTTTCAAATAGAGGCCAAAAATGTTCACAACAGTCAAGATTTTGTTATGATGAATATATCCTGCTAATTTGAGACCTCTAACTATAATACCCTTTGCTCTAGAAGGCCAACAAAACTGCTTTGGGAAAAACGAAAAGTGCCAGTGGCAGCCATCATATTTTTAAAATGAGGCCAAAAATATTCTCAGGCAAGATTTGGTAATGATGAATATGCAAATTTGAGAACTCTACCTACAATACCTTGGCCTCTAGAGGGGTAATGGGAAAAGTTTTACACACTGAGCCAAATACTGAATCAGCACAAAAACACTATAATTGGGAGATGTTGTTTGTATTTTAACTGCTTCAATATCTTATTCTGATCTAAAAATAACACAGAAACTTTGAAAGCAAATGGGGCATTTATGGTAGAATGGCGGTTGTTTTTCAATAGAAGTTTGGGCCAAATAACATGTCAGACTTGGGGAACTGCCAGCTACAAGATAAAAAATAAAATTGAAACCAATTTATTTGTGTTACTTATATGTGTTATTTATTCTGTAGAAACCAAAATATCCTATAATTTAATAAATGGTTTGTTTTGTAGTCAAGCAAACAGTAATACTCATTGAAAAGCAATTCACACTATTTGCTTTGTACCTGCTTTGAAAACAAACTGTCCCAATGTACACCAAAACAAAAGCCTGGGAGCCCAACTGTTTGTGTACAAACACGCAGAGTAGTCAAATCTCAAATGATACTGTTTAAAGCCATTTATGTATATAGCAACATAGCTAATGTAGAACTCACTTGCCATTTCCATATTTCTTACAGCTATTCTGTGCTTAACAAGTGACTGATCTTCTTCAAGAAGCTCCACTTGAATGTTTAGGACTTTCACTTGCCATTCATATACTTCTTCTTCAAGACGACCAATGTCTTTCATCATCCCCGTATCATCATCCAAACTTACAATCTTCGGAAAGAAAAGATAATTCCTTGATGATCAGAAAAGATTTTTTAATATGAGTAGTGCCTGAATATTTTCTAAAATAAAACTATGAAACAGTTTTACTTTTCAAAAATAGCATCGGAGATGCTTGAACCTCACAGCCCAGGGAAATATAGTTTTTGACGCCATGAGACATAGAAGTGAAAAAGTACAAAGATCAGGAGACTTTAAAAGCAAAGAGTCTTAATTATGTAAAGGTTCAAAATGGTTAAGTAGAGAAAAGATAAAATATTAAAACAAGACAAATCTATAGCGAGATGATAGCACTAACGGACGCAAATAAGGATGTACAGACAATAATCAGTTACAGCAATCCCCATATATCTTTGTCATCAGAGAAGTATGTCTCAAATATGGCAGGTGAACACACTCTGGCAGTGCCAATGATTTATCATACCTGTGATAAGAGTCCAACCCAGTGAGCCAGTAATAACGGAGTAGTCATAATATTTTGACAAGCTGACAATGTGAATCTGTAATTACAGAGATGGCATTAAAAAGTGCAGGCCCCGCTGGGACCCTCATATCTTTAAATACAATTTCATTGGGTCTTAAAAGTTGTGTCATAAATTTCTTTAAAAAAAAACAAAAAAAAACCTCTGTATTTTGGACCCTAGCCTATTGTTTACAAATAGACCCAAATAAATTTTATGGAATGATATAACTGGTGCACTGCACAACCTGATTAGCTGGTGTGCTGGTTGTGAGTTGCATCACAGTAAAACTGGGCTGTCACAGCCCCAGAATTATTTTGGATGTTTTGGGGGATTTCTCTGTCTCTTAATACCTGTATTTTTATGTTTAGATATTAATGATTTAATATGTATTTTGTTATGTGCAAGAGTAAAAAATGTAGCATCAGAGATGTCCGTACTCCACACCTTGGGAAAATGGCGTCAACTCCATGAGATATGGAAGAGATAAAAAAGAACAGAAAAGGAATTTTTTTTTCCAAACAGTGTAACTAATGTAAAGGTCCAGGAGAAATAAGACTTCAGAAAGAGAAAGTGTATGTCAGACAAAGTATCAAAACAAGACCATTTTTATGGGAAGATGACAGCATTAATTCATAAACTAAACATTATAAAGCTGTAAAATGTATACATTGATCTAGTATTTACTATTTGAAGCATAGCATTGATTCGAGACGCACAAAAAGTAACAGTACATATAATAATCAGTTGCATCAAACAATACAGTTTTGTGATAGAAGAAATATGTGTCAAATTTGACAAAAGAAAAAAGGTAGATAGAGCTAAGGTTAAAGGTTAAATTATGGTTACACCATGACATTGCAAGTGTACACTGCAACCAATATAATTATCAAGTCAAATCTGACCATATCAAAAGATTTCTAGCCCATGATTATCTATTGGTTGCTGTCACATTGCAAACCTATAGGAGCAATAATAAGCAAGTTATAAGCACTTTTAATTTTGGCTATCCACGTTTGACCTTGACGGAGGGGCTCAAGGTCAAATCTGACCACATCAAAAGACTCCCAGCCCATATTTTCCTATAAGTTGGTTTCACATTGCAAACCTCTAGCATCAATAATAAGCAATTTAAAAGCACTTTTAAGTTTGGCTATCCTCATTTAACTTTGAAGGAGGGATCCAAGGTTGAATCTGACCACATCAGAAGATTCCCAGCCAATGATTTCATATTGGTTGGCTTCACATACCAAGCCTGTAGGACTAATAATAAAGGAGATATAAGCACTTTTCATGACTGACAAAGAAACGCCTGTGGTGGCCATCTTGTTTTTCAAAATAAAGCCAAAAGTATATCCTGCGAATTTGAGATCTCTATCTATAATACCCTTTGCTCTTGAGGGCAAACAAAACTCCTTGCTGAAAGACGAAAAAAATGCCTGTGGCAGCCATTTTATTTTTCAAAATGAGGCCAAAAATATTCCCAGGCAAGATTTTATGGTTATGAATATATCCTGCAAATTTGAGAAACCTAGCTATAATATTTTTTTGTTAGTGCGGTAATGGTGAAATCTCTCTACACACTGCCGTGACTGCGGTGGCATAACAAAGCAAAATCCATAGCATCCACCAGCACCTCTGTACCATGGATAATTAGTGTCAGTAACTTCCAGTTTTTCACTAATATGTTGGAAACTATGTAACCTACAAATATGTATCATATATCATTAGAAAGGTCTATTTACAGCGCTTCTGCTCGTTTTACTGCATAAAAATCCAAACAGAAATGGCTGAAAAATCGCAAGTTAAATATCGAAGTTTTTATATTCACTGCCCCTGTATATATGTCAGCCATTTTCACATTCTCTCTTTAAATATGGATTTATTTAACTTACAAATCATACAAAATGGTGAATAATACAAGTAAAACATCCCTCATTAGACATAAACCAAAAACCTTTACACTGATATACCTTCATGCCTTTGTTGGTAAAATACTTTTTTAAATATTTAACAAAGATACATGAACAGCTGTTGAGATCCACGTCTTCCTCAGATTTTTAGTTAAAATCATTTTACTTGGTTGTTTTAGCTAAGCTAGGTATAACACAAATTACAAAGTCAAGGTTATTTTGTTTTTATTTGAGAAAGTTTGGCTCTATACTAGAAAAGATATTCAAAAATAGCATCAGAGATGCCCATACCCCACAGTTAGGGAAATAGTTTTCAACACCATGAGATATAGAAGTAGTGAAACAGTACAAAGATCAGGATACTTTCAGAGCAGTGTCGGTTATATTAAGGTCTAAATGATCATCTAAGAGAAACAAAATATATGCAAAGATAAAGTATTAACACAAGACAATTCCATAGCAAGATGACAGCATTAATCAGTAAACTAAAAATAGCATCAGAGATGCCTGTACCCAACAGCCTAGGGAAATATTTTTTAACACCATGAGATATAGAAACACTGTATAAGTACAAAGTTCAGGATACTTTCAGAGCACTGTCAGTTATATAAAGGTCCAAACAATGTTTAAATAGAGAAAATAATGTCTAAGAGAAAGATAATGCATGTACTTTATCTACATCCAGCATGGCCAAATTCTGGTTTAGATGTTTTGAATATTACCATGCATGCAGAAGTGGTAATACATTCAATGAATGCTTATGTGTGGTGTTGGAGCAAAATCTGTGGCTCACTTGATGAAATTCCATCTGTTACAATGGGAAGTTGTAAAAATAAAATTCTTGATGAATTCTAATAGGACTTTAACAGTGCTTAATCTGCATCAAAAGACAAACCCAAAGGTGCAACAGAATTTTAAAGGTCAAGGTCACTACAGCAAGGTCAAAGGTCAAATCAAGGTCACACCATGACGTTGCACATCTACTCCCCCCAACCAAAGTCCCTACCAAGCATCAACTTCCTACACCTTCCGGTTTCCGAGATATAGCCTGGACAAGATTTTATAGGTCAAGGTCACTACAGCAAGGTCAAAGGTCAAATCAAGGTCAGACAATGACGTTGCACACCTACACCCCCTAACCAATGTCCCTAGTAAGTATCAACTTACTACACCTTACAGTTTCCGAGATATAGCCCAGACAAGATTTTATAGGTCAAGCACACTACGGCAAGGTCAAAGGTCAAATCAAGGTCACACCATGACGTTGCACACCTACACCCCCTAACCAATGTCCCTACCAAATATCAACTTCCTACACCTTACGGTTTCCGAGATATAGCCCAAACAAGATTTTACAGGTCAAGGTCACTACGGCAAGGTCAAAGGTCAAATCAAGGTCAGACCATGACGTTGCACACCTACACCCCTAACCAATGTCCCTACCAAGTATCAACTTCCTACACCTTACGGTTTCCGAGATATAGACCGGACAAACTTATCCCAAGCCCGCCCACCCATCCGGACACCATGGGTGAAAACAATACCCGTAAAAACTATGATGCACACCTACAATCCCTAAGAAATGTCCCTACCAACTATCAACTTCCCACACTTTACAGTTTCAGAGATATTGCCTGGACAAAATTTTAAAGGTCAAGGTCACTATGGCAAGGTCAAATGTCAAATCAAGGTCACACCATGACATTGCACACCTACAACTCCCAAGCAATGTCCCTACTAAGTATCAACTTCCTACACCTTACGCTTTTTGAGATATAGCTTGGACAAGATTTTATAGGTCAAGGTCACAACGGCAAGCTCAAAGGTCAAATCAAAGTCACACCATGATGTTGCACACCTACACCCCCTAACCAATATCCTTACCGAGTATCGACTTCCTACACCTTACAGTTTCTGAGATATAGCCCGGACAAGCTTTTATAGGTTATGATCACTACAGCAAGGTCAGAGGTCATATCAAGGTTACATCATGACGATGCACACCTACAACCCCCAACCAATGTCCCTACCAAGCATCAACTTCCTACATCTTACGCTTTCAGATATATAGCCTGGACAAGATTTTATAGGTCAAGGTCATTACGGCAAGGTCAAAGGTCAAATCAAGGTCACACCATGACGTTGCACATCTACTCCCCCCAACCAAAGTCCCTACCAAGCATCAACTTCCTACACCTTCCGGTTTCCGAGATATAGCCTGGACAAGATTTTATAGGTCAAGGTCACTACAGCAAGCTCAAAGGTCAAATCAAGGTCACACCATGACGTTGCACATCTACTCCCCCTAACCAATGTCCCTAACCAGTATCAACTTCCTACACCTTCCGGTTTCCGAGATATAGCCTGGACAAGATTTTATAGGTCAAGGTCACTACAGCAAGCTCAAAGGTCAAATCAAGGTCAGACCATGACGTTGCACACCTACACCCTCTAACCAATGTCCCTACCAAGTATCAACTTCCTACAACTTACGGCCCGGGCAAACTTTTTCTCGCCCTTCAGGGCTGTGGGGTAAAAAAGTAAGGGATTACATAATTTTGAGAATAGTTGTATTTTCTTTAAAATTTGTCACTGTTTAGTACCTGCTGTCTGACTTTGTAGCCAATGTCCCTACACAGTATCAAGTTCCTAAACATTATGGTTTCCAAGATAAACCCCCGGACAATATTTATAGGTTAAGGTCGCTACAGCAAGGTCAAAGGTCAAATCAAGGTGACGTCATGACATTGCACACCTACATCCTCTAACCAATGTCCCTAGCAAGTACCAACTTCCTACACTGTACGGTTTCCGAGATATAGCCCGGACAAGATTTTATAGGTCAAGGTCACTACAGCAAGGTCAAAGGTTAAATCAAGGTCACACCATGACGTTGCACACCTACACCCCTTAACTAATATCCCTACCAAGTATCAACTTCCTACACTTTACGGTTTCCGAGATATAGCCTGGACAAGATTTTATAGGTCAAGGTCACTACAGCAAGCTCAAAGGTCAAATCAAGGTCAGACCATGACGTTGCACACCTACACCCTCTAACCAATGTCCCTACCAAGTATCAACTTCCTACAACTTACGGCCCGGGCAAACTTTTTCTCGCCCTTCAGGGCTGTGGGGTAAAAAAGTAAGGGATTACATAATTTTGAGAATAGTTGTATTTTCTTTAACATTTGTCACTGTTTAGTACCTGCTGTCTGACTTTGTCCCTTTTGTACTCAAGCTGCTTCTTCCGATGCTGCAGAAGTTGAAGCTTTTCCAGGTGGAGGTCCTCAGTCACTCTAAATGAACAATGTAGCAAATGAATTGGCAGGCAAACAAATTGGTTTAAAGAGTACTAGCAACATATCCTACATAATATAACTGATAACGCCAGCAGTAATTCAATTACACAAAAGCTAAACACCAGTCTGCATTAATCGAGACAACATAATTATGTCAAAGTAAAAAGACATTCTGCCAATATAAAATCAGTGTTTTTCATACTAAAACAGCAAAAGAAGTTCAACAAAGAATAATGAAGGGAATAATAACAAGCAATCAGTGCCCGTGAATGGGCTCTGTGTCAGCCGATTGTGTGTTTTGAGTTTCAGAGTAGAAGTGAAAGAAGTAATGAGCTACTGGTCTGTAATTTCACTATGTTATAGCTGACCAAAAATTAGGTGAATAACTTATTTAAACAAAATACTCCAAATGCAATACTTTTCAAGTTAGAACTGATTTACCCAACAGTGATAACCTCAAAGTAGCTATTACTCAGCTATGCAATGGGCTACAGGTCTGAAATTTTACTATGTTATAGCTGGCACAAAAGTAGGTGAACAACATATTTACACAAAATACTCTAAATGCAATAGTTTCAAGTAACAACTGATTTACTGAAAGGTGAGAACCTGAAAATAGCTATTGCTCAACTATGCCATGAGCTATAGGTCTGTAATTTCACTATTTTATAGCTGACCCAAAAGTAGGTGAACAACATATTTAAACAAAATACTCTAAATGCAATAGTTTCATAGTAACAGCTGATGTACTCAACAGTGAGAACCTGAAAATAGCTATTGCTCAGCTATGTAATGAGCTACAGGTCAGCAATTTTACTATGTTATAGCTGACCAAAAATTAGGGTGAATAACATATTTAAACAAACTACTCTAAATGCAATAGTTTTCAAGTTACAACTCATTTACTCAACAGTGATAACCTCAAAGTAGCTATTATTCAGCTATGCAATGAGCTACAGGTCTGAAATTTTACTATGTTGTAGCTGACCCAAAAGTAGCTGAACAAGACCACTGTCGCGGTGTATCTGCCGCCGAGCATTAAAGGGGAAGAAATACCTTTTCCGAGATATTCACAATTTTTCATATTCCACTAAAATCCAAGATGGCTGCCGAAAGTGGCGAAAACTGAAATTTTTCCCCTAGCCACAGAATACTGCTGTACTACCCTGTGGGTCAAAAATTCGCTCGAAATCACTCTATCTCTTACCATTTCGAAGATATTTTCAAAGTTTTATTTTCCGCTAAATTCCAAGATGGCCGCCAAAAGTGGCGAAAACTTGCAAATTTAATAAGTAAATTATATTTTTATAAGTTAATACCCTATCCAATGGACAATTGCTTTACCAGTCGGCCTGACCGGTCCTGCCAAACGCCAGAAAAAGACATCCTGTATATAATACCGACAGGACCGGTCAGTAGTGTGCTTTCGCTAGGTGGCGCATCATACTTGCTTCCTGTCTAGACAGAGTGACGTCAGTTCATCTTTTTCGTTGTCTAAACAGATTTAGACCCCTAGTAAGCTGGTAGCGGGGTCAGTTGGGAGGGCCTTGCCTGTCCATTGGATAGGGTATTAACTTATAAAAATTTAATTTACTTATTAAATTTGCAATTTTATTGTGTTAATACATCCTATTCAATGGACAATTGCTGAATAACTACCACTTGGTCAGAGGGTAAGTTACTAGGGACTTAGGTGAACTCATAAATGATAAGAAAATTCCCTCTGGCCTAGGTTGACTTTTAGTCAGGAAACCTGTCCTCACTTGACTTGTTCACTGTAGCTGCCTTCTTGCCGGTAATTCTCTGTAACCGGTAGCCCTGCTGTGTGTGTCACCAGCAACTCTCTGTAACCGGTTAAGCCTGTTTAAAGGTCAGAGGAAACGTTTTTCACAAAAATTGTGAAGTTAACTTAATTCAGTAGACAAACACCCTATAAGAATGAAAATGTGGTTTATATTAAGAAATATATGGTACAAGAGGCATAAATAGCATTAGAAAAATAAATATCACGAAGTGGAGTAAAAAGCTGACATATTGTTTTTCCTCTAGAAGATGATTGATGATGTCACAGGTTCATAACGAAGTTCTGTTTAGTTGGAGGTCTAATGTATACATTTACAAACTGAAGGAAGATAGCATGTTTCTTTGCCAGAAAAAAGCCCACTAGCCTTTATTTTTTCCAGATGCTGTTTTTTTTCTCAGGTTTTACATAATTTTTAACCACTAACAGTTCTAACAAACACAGATATACTATAAATAGGCCTGTCTTGGAATGCAGAAAGCGTAAACATTTGTAGGAGATATTACCTCCTCCCATTTTTTTCAAGGTTTTTAAACTGTGATGGGAAAGTAGCCTTTCACTAGTTAAATATTTACATAAAACTAAGGATCTGTTGATAAATTCAAAAGTTGTCATTAAAATGTACTGAATACTGTTTTTCAGCCTTTTATCACCGGTACTTCTATCAAGATAAAGTATGATGTAAAGTGAAATCAAAATATACAATTTGTTTTCATTTGCATAAATCATTTATCAAAGCATGATGTTGTAGTTAAATTTATTAAATTTATTTGAAAGAATCCTTAAAGTTCTAACTTTTATATTATCAGTTCATGAAATAATTCAGCATATAATGGGCTTTCCTTCAGATAGTAGTTTAGTACTTTTTAACCATAAGTTTGGATAATTTTAAGTTTTGGAAATTAGCTGGTAACATTTTTTTTTTCTAAATTTAAGCCTTTGTTGAGACTGAGAAAATTAAATGTGTTTGGTGGAAATTTTTATCAACAGTATACACTATAGTTTGCTTGAGGCCCAGTTCTAAAGACATTTATGTTGTGTTTATTTCATCTCCTAGCAATAATTAGTTTTCAAAATTAAAAAATAACTAAAAATAACAGTATACACTATAGTTTGCTTGAGGCCCAGTTCTAAAGACATTTATGTTGTGTTTATTTCATCTCCTAGCAATAATTAGTTTTCAAAATTAAAAAATAACTATCAAAACTCATCTCACAGTTGAACCTGGTTGACTGCATTGTTTTGTGATTTTATCCAACTTGCTTAATACCTCTCTAAATATTTTTTTATCTGAAACAAATATAAAAGATGTTCTCCAGGCTATTTCAGAAACTTACTGTGGCAGAATGATGTCTTATAAACAAGTAAACTTCACAAAAACAGATAATGCACTTTTTAAAATATATATGTATGTATTAAAAGGCTTACGGAAAAACGAAAAACAATAGTTTGTTTACATTGTCATGAACCTGTGACATCAGGGCTAGTACTTTTTACGGGAGTTGTCAAGTGAACAATAATGGCGACAGTTGTGAAAATCTTGAAAAAACAGCCAGGAAGTGACTGAATATACCATGTAACCTTGTCCAGACGCATCTTATTTTTACAAAAATTGAATTTTCATATGTATATGTAATTGTTGATGAATGATCTGAAAATGTTTCCTATGACCTTTAACCAGTAGCCCTTGCTGGATCTCTGTGTGACCACAACCAGCAGTCTGAGCAGAACTGGTGCCGGTATCCCTCATCACTGGCTGGCTAGAAACCCTACCGGTAGCCTGAACAGGACTGGTACCGGTCCAAAAATCTGCACTGGGGAGATAAGGGTCTCAATGGTCACAGCAACTTCTGGTAGGTGAACCCTCTGAGCATCCTCACCGGTGGTCTGAACAAGACTGGAACCGGTACCCCCACCAGAGGACAGGCCACTGATGGAGGTTCCAGGATCAAAACAGGGCTGAATACTGGTAACCACTGAAGCAGGAACATGACTGGAACCGGTACCCCCAATAGTCACACCAGAGGACAGGTCACTAGTGGAGGTTCCAGGATCAAAGGCTGATCACTGGTAACCCCTGAAGGGGGTTTCTTCACAGGAACACTGGAACAGCACCAGTAACCCCAACAGTCACACCAGAGGACAGGCCACTGGTGGAGGTTCCAGGATCAAAACAGGGCTGAATACTGGTAACCACTGAAGGAGGAACATGACTGGAACCGGTACCCCCAACAGTCACACCAGAGGACAGGTCACTAATGGAGGTTCCAGGATCAAAAGCTGATCACTGGTAACCCCTGAAGGGGGTTTCTTCACAGGAACACTGGAACAGCACTGGTACCCCCAACAGTCACACCAGAGGACAGGCCACTGGTGGAGGTTCCAGGATCAAAAAAGGCTGATCACTGGTAACCACTGAAGGAGGAACATGACTGGAACCGGTACCCCCAACAGTCACACCAGAGGACAGGTCACTAATGGAGGTTCCAGGATCAAAGGCTGATCACTGGTAACCCCTAAAGGGGGTTTCTTCACAGGACCACTGGAACAGCACCAGTACCCCAAACAATCACACCAGAGGACAGGCCACTGGTGGAGGTTCCAGGATTAAAAAAGGCTGATCACTCGTAACCACTGAACATGGTTTCTTCACAGGACCACAGGAATAGCCCCCACCAGTAGTCTGAACAGACTGGTACCAGCAAAACTCATCACTAGGGGTCCCCACCGGTAGTCTGAACAGAACTGGTACCGGTAAAACTCATAACTTCTTGTCAGCTGAACCATTCACACTTGGGGATCTGCTTGCCGACTAGTTGTGTTGAGATCTGTGAAGTCACATGACCGGCACTTCAAAAACTCGCAGGTTTCTGTGACCACTTGTCATCTAATTCTTCAGGCCAACAGACAAGTTGCTGGATTTCTTCTTGCCAGTTAAAAGTGGGTGTTGAGTAATAAATGGTCGTCTTCTTCTTATTATTATGTATTTATACTCAGTGCAATATCTCCATATACTACAGGACTCAAAGCGCTATTTAACCAATCCGACTGTACAGGTAGTATCAGGTACAGCCCCAACTCACAAGTAACTCACATTCCCCTAACTGGAAGATAGAGGCTCAAGGATGACCATTTATCAACGTCCTTGAGGTTCTTTAACCTGCCACTGGGGATAGGACCCAATGACAGAGGACCGCCATTTTAAGTGGTCATCCGAGCCACTATGTATCTGCCTGTACCTGGGATTGAACCCACGTCCTCTGAGTTCCTAGACAAGTATGTTACCCGCTAGGCCACAGTGGCAGATAAAAACTTCTGTTGAAAACACGATTCCTCCATTGTTGAATGTGTATCACATGACCAGCTCCGTGTCACGTGACAAGCATAAGCTGGAAGTGATGACATGCATTCTTCTTTTCTTCTAATTTCTTCTCTTCGACATACATGTAGTGTTACTGGACTATGTAGAATTAAATGGAGGGTGAATCGTGGTAAACAAACACTTCTGATCAGAAGAAGGAATGCTGCAGGGATGACACACAAGCTCTCACCCACAGCTTAGTCATGATGACAAGGACAAAGAAAATCTTCAAAAACTGGCCATAAAATGCTGGATACTGCCTCGTTTAAGTCCTGGACACAATATTTATATTTTCAGATGAAAATAAGCTTTAAATTCGTAGAAATATCCATCTTTTCTTCAAACTTCGAGATCACTTCAAAAACACGTGTTCACACTCCACGCGCCAAACGAAAAGATGAACTGACGTCACTCTGTCTAGACAGGAAGCAAGTATGATGCAAGATGGCCGCCAAAAGTGGAGAAAATTGAAATTTTTCCCCTTTGCATAAGATACTCTTGTACTACTCTGCAGGTCAAAAATTCGCCCGAAATCGCTCTATCTCGTATGGTTTCGAGAATATTCACACTTGTTCATTTTCCGCAAAAATCCAAGATGGCCGCCAAAAGTGGCGAAAATTGCAAATTTAATAAGTAAATTAAATTTCTATAAGTTAAATAGTATTGTGTGAAGGTGTTATGAGATTTCCAGTGGCAGGCTGACAAAATCTACTCTAAGGAGACCCCTGACTGGAAGGCCTTAGAGGCAGCAAAGGCCCTGACATCATGGGCTTTGACCAGATGCAGTGTGAGGGCCTCTTGGTCAGAGAGCTCATAGCAAAGGATCACAGTCTGTTTGATCCATGAGGAGATGGTGGCAGGTGAGATGTCCTTGTCAAAACCTTTCTTGAAGGAGACAAAGACCAGCTCGTTGTTCTGCCTAAGATCTGAAGTCCTGTCCAAGTAGTAGTGAAGTGCTCTGACTGGACACAAGGACCTGTCACCCTTGAGTGACTTATCCAGAGTAGGGGCCAGGGCAGGTATGACCACTGGAGCCACACTATCTGGACCCTCCTTAGCCAGCTGGTTCTTGGATAGAAAGCTGGGTGAAGGGTATAAGGACACCTTAGACCAGTCTGACTGGTGTCTGCTTACCAGAAGCCAGGGCTAACAGAAAAACAGTCTTGAAGGTCAAGTGTTTTAGTGAGGCCTCTTTTAAGGGTTCAAAGGGAGCCTTAGTCAGCTGGTGTAAGACCAGGGACAGGTTCCAGGGTATACCCCTCCTACCCTGTCTCTATGGAAACTATCCAGGAGACGGGTGAGACTCTCATTTCTGCTGACATTAATGGTAGAGTTGCCCAACTTGTCAGCAATGGCTGATCTGTATCCATCAATGGTACCAGGCTGTAAATTCCTGGTACTTCCTGTATCTTGAAACAAGTGTAAGAGGAAGTCAGCTATGGCTTTCAGAGGTGGTGCCCTGAAGTCCACCTGATTACCGAGGCACCACTTTGTAAAAATGGTCTACTTTGCCTCATAGACGGATCTGGTTGATCCTCTTTGAGGAGCCTCAATTCGTGCTGCCACTGCCTCAGAGAATCCCTGCTCCTTGATTGCTGCGGCTCTAGGAGCCAGGCATGTAGGTTCAGGTTTGATAGGTTCCTGTGCAGGGTCTGGGTTGAATGGTTGAGATACCAGATTGGGCAGACACAGAGGGATCTGACTGGACACTGCCACCAGATCCCAAAACCAGGGCATGTTGGGCCACCCTGGTGCAATCAGAATGATCCTTTTGCAGTGGTAGTCCTGTAACTTCTCCACCACTTTGCCCAAGATGGCTGCTGGTGGGAAGACATACGGGTCCAAATTTTCCCAAGACAGGCTGAGTGCATCTCGGAGCATATAGCTTGAAACACTTCTGGGAGAAGGGACCACGCTGTTTGAATGGTCTGGCCAAGTCTGGATAGCTGGTCTGCTATCACGTTCAGCTGGCCGGGGATGTGACGTGCCTTGAGAGTTACCTGTTTCCTAGTTCACCAGGACAGGATTCTCCACAGTAGGGCACACAGGGAGCCCGACTTCATCCCCCCTTCTTTATTGATATAAGCAACCACTGTTGTGTTGTGCCTGTGGCTACCAGGACTATGTTGTTTGAACACAGGTCTTATGTGTAACTTGCTATTCTGGAAGGGACCAGGTTCCCCTTGCAGTGCATTCGTTTAAGTGAGTGCACCACCCTTCTTTTGATGCGTCTGTAAATATCTGCAGAGCATGTTTTAGAGAGTGTAATGGTTGACCTGGAAGCACATTGCTTTCCTCCAGCCACCATCTTAGATGGGCGTGGAGCGACCTGGGGACGGGTATCACCTTTGCTAGTGATTCCAGTACCCTCTAGTTGTTCTTCAAGTGCCACTGTTTGGGTCTCATATGAAGTTGACCTAAGTGGACTTGCTTTTCTGTGGCTGTTAGAAGTCCTATGGGGGACATGAATTGCCGGACCGGACACCCCGGACCGGACAGGATTGACAAGATCTTGTCTTGTAAGGTCTGCCAACGATCTGGTGTGGGTCTGACCTTGCCCTCCCTCAGGTAGAACTGGTAACCTACGAAGTTGAAAACCTATTTTGGCTCCAGTTCTGACTTCTCAGAACCTAGTTCTCGACAGAGAGCTACCAAGGTCTGTGTATGCTGGAGACAAGTTTGGTCAGATGTGGCTCTCACCAACCAGTCGTACTGGTGGATTCTTATACCCCTCTGTAAAGCCATCAGTTTGATATCTTTGGCCACCACTGTGAACTCCATGGATGCTGTGGACAGACCAAAGGGTAGTGCTTTGAACTGGTAGGACCAGCCCTGGATGTGAAAATGGATGTACTTCCTGGATTGACTGTGAATTGGTATATGGAAGTATGCGTCTTTGAAGTCTATGGATGTGACCCACTCCCCTGACTGTAGGGAGGTTCTTATTGTCTTTGGGGTCTCCATTTTGAATGACTCTGTGTTTAGAAAGGTGATCAAGGTGCTCAGGTTCAGGACCGGTCTACACCAGTTGTTGGGTTTGGGTACCAAAAATAGCCGGTTGTAAAACCCTAGTGAGTTGGTGACCTGGTTAGGTTTGGTCTGAACCGGAAGGGGAAGGTGTAACCCTCTGTGAGTGTGGCGACTACCTTTGGACTTGAACCCAGAACTTCCCACTTCTCCCAAAAATTGTGTACCCTTTGCTCCTACAGGTGGATTTATAGCAACAGGTGGGGCATTTGTGACAAGATTTGCAGAACTCAAGTGACCTACACAGGAAACATCTTTCGCATATTTTATTTCTGTGTACTTGTAACAATAATTGGGATTTACGCCTTTCTTTTGCGGCAACCCGGTAACAGAATGTGCATTTGCAACAAAAAAGTCTACATGAGAATCTAGAGTCACTTTCTTGTCCCCGGCTATCACTGGTGAAGGGTTCAAGCCTATCTGACTGGACACACACACAGAGTCTTTCAGTCCGGTCACAGAAGCTACACATTGATTGTCATTTACGCGGCTTGGAACCCTTAGCCGGTTTCTGGGAGAAGGTTGAAGACTTGCCACGACCTTTCTTTGCTTGCTGTCTATCCCTTAGTTGCTTCCATGCTGGGTTACCAGACTTCCAGTCCGGTTGGCTAGAAGATCCATCACTGGGAGCATAAGGGTGAAAGCGACCTTGAAGTCTGTGAGACTGGCCAGAAGAACGCCTCTCCTCACTCCTGCAGATTTCCTCTTCAGCCTTGGTGATAAGCTGGTCTGGGAATAGTGTGTTGAGATGAACCAAAGACATTCTCAGAGCATTCAGGGTGTCTTGCTTCACACCAGCATGTAGATATTCGAGGTAACTGTCCCTGCGAGCAAGGGTGAAGTTGGCCATGCTAATGAACACACCCTCAGATAGATCTTGCATAGTCCTGGCCATGGCTTGAGAGATTGACTGGTTGAAAGTCACAAGATAATCAAGTTCATCGACTGTGTTCTTCATTCTCTCAAACGACTTGCCCTTGGTACTATCCAGATGTAAAGTCTTTAACTGAGAAGACATGGCATCTTGAACTCTGGTCAAGCAACGTGACAGCCCAGCAGCCTGGTTACATATGACAGTCTGTTGTCTGGCTGCTCTCTCCCAACGCCTAAGCATGTCCTGGCTGAGGGCCCGGGAGGGTTTGGCAGTAGGAAGACTTCTTCTCGCAACCCGGTTAAAAGCACTGTTTGAGCTTGGCTGGTTCCGGAGACCAGGAGCATACACTAGTACTGTCACAGTCTTTCTTTTCAATATGCATCCCATACCATCTGGACGACCGGGGAGGCTTGATGAACTGATCATTGAGGAGGCCAGCAGTGTCAGTGTTTCTTGCAGGGTAGCCCTCTGTGATGGTGAGATTCAGCTTTTCCATCTTTTTTTTATCTTTTGTTTATTTTTCTTTAATAATGTAACATATATACAGGGTACAGGTTACAAAAAACAAATACAATATCAAAAATGTGATCTAGCAGAACAAGAATTTAAGAGAAGATTCATGTAACAACCTATTAAGGAAACCTTTACATATTCTCATTATTGTCATTATTGTTTCAATTGCAATGCGTGAAGCAGTATCACATACAAGAGGTGAGTTACCATTAATATAAATATATCGGTATGTTCTATACTTGTATTTGCGGGTTGATCTTACAAATGACTCATAAACTACCATTTAATCATGCAGTGCATTATCTAAATACATAAATCTTGTATTAAATATGAGGTCTCTGCCTTTATTTTTGTATATCACCTTTTCTATTGCAATTTTCAATTTTAAAACTTTAATAAAACCAACTAAGCAGGGTTCTGTTGCCTTTTGTTTACATTTACTTATAAAATATTTTGCAATTATTACAGCAAAATTTAACCAGTAGAACCAATCTGCTTGAACATTAGTAACACCAAGTAAAATTTCTAACACTGTCATACTTTTACAAACTTGTAGGGATGTATTTAACCAATCACTAAATTGAATCCAAAATAAACTAGAGGATCGCTCGCAAAAAAAAAAGATAATGTTTTTGCATAGCAAAAACAAAGCGTCCCGAAAAGGATATAAAGGTGAGTGCTAAAGTATTAAGAAAATGCTTCGTTTATAGCCTTATACTGTTGTGGCAACCAAAGTCAGCGCAGTCTGCTCTATCTAGCACGGTTTTCAAGATATAAGCATTTTTGTGTTTTGCAAAAAATAAAAAAATTAAAAATGTCCGCTATATTTGGCGAGACCAAATTATTTTGAAAATTGGCATGGCTACTCTGCAGATATACCCAGCAGGTCCAAAATTTTGTTGAGTTCGTTCCATATAGCACGGTTTTCGAGATATAAGTATTTTTGTGTTTTGCAAAAACTTTGAAAATTCAAAATGGCCACCATTTTTGGGGAGACAAAAATTTTTGTCAAGACCACTGCCGCGGTGTGTATCTCGCGCCGAGCATTAAAGCAGAAGAAATAGCTTTTCCGAGATATTCACAATTTTTCATTTTCGTGTGTGAAAGCTCTTCCAAAAGTAGGTGAATGAGTTATTTGAGAAAAATTGGCTATCTGCAATACTATTAAGAGATAATTCACATTTACTCATTTTGAGTAGGTGAATAATTATCTATGGGTCTGAAACTTCACCAAGTGAAAGCTCTCCCTAAAGTAGGTGAATGAGTTATTTGAGAAAAATTGGCTATCTGCAATACTTTTAGAGATAATTCGCATTTACTCATTTTGAGTAGGTGAGTAATTAGCTATGGGTCTGAAACTTCACCATGTGAAAGCTCTCCCACAAGTAGATGAATGAGTATTTGATAAAAATTGGGTATCCGCAATACTTTTACAGATAATTAGCATTTAGTCATTTTGAGTAGGTGAATAAATAGCTATGGGTCTGAAACTTCAGAGTGAAAGCTCTTCCAAAAGTAGGTAAATGAGTTATTTGAGAAAAATTGGCTATCTGCAATACTTTTAGAGATAATTCACATTTACTCATTTTGAGTAGGTGAATAATTAGCTATGGGTCTGAAACTTCACCAAGTGAAAGCTCTGCCAAAAGTAGGTGAATGAGTTATTTGAGAAAAATTGGCTATCTGCAATACTTTTAGAGATAATTAGCATTTACTCATTTTGAGTAGGTGAGTAATTAGCTATGGGTCTGAAACTTCACCAAGTGAAAGCTCTCCCAAAAGTAGGTGAATGAGTTATTTGAGAAAAATTGGCTATCTGCAATACTTTTAGAGATAATTCGCATTTACTCATTTTGAGTAGGTGAGTAATTAGCTATGGGTCTGAAACTTCACCATGTGAAAGCTCTCCCAAAAGTAGGTGAATGATTAATTTGAGAAAAATTGGCTATCTGCAATACTTTTAGAGATAATTCGCATTTACTCATTTTGAGTAGGTGAGTAATTAGCTATGGGTCTGAAACTTCACCAAGTGAAAGCTCTCCCAAAAGTAGGTGAATGAGTTATTTGAGAAAAATTGGCTGTCTGCAATACTTTTAGAGATAATTCGCATTTACTCATTTTGAGTAGGTGAGTAATTAGCTATGGGTCTGAAACTTCACCAAGTGAAAGCTCTCCCAAAAGTAGGTGAATGATTAATTTGAGAAAAATTGGCTATCTGCAATACTTTTAGAGATAATTCGCAGTTACTCATTTTGAGTAGGTGAGTAATTAGATATGGGTCTGAAACTTCACAGAGTGAAAGCTCTCCCAAAAGTAGGTGAATGAGTTATTTGAGAAAAATTGGCTATCTGCAATACTTTTAGAGATAATTCGAATTTACTCATTTTGAGTAGGTGAGTAATTAGCTATGGGTCTGAAACTTCACCAAGTGAAAGCTCTCCCAAAAGTAGGTGAATGAGTGATTTGAGAAAAATTGGCTATCTGCAATACTTTTGCAGATAATTCGCATTTACTCATTTTGAGTGGGTGAGTAATTAGCTATGGGTCTGAAAATTCACCAAGTGAAAGCTCTCCCAAAAGTAGGTGAATGAGTTATTTGAGAAAAATTGGCTATCTGCAATACTTTTAGAGATAATTCACATTTACTCATTTTCAGTAGGTGAGTAATTAGCTATGGGTCTGAAACTTCACCAAGTGAAAGCTCTGCCAAAAGTAGGTGAATGAGTTATTTGAGAAAAATTGGCTATCTGCAATACTTTTAGAGATAATTCGCATTTACTCATTTTGAGTAGGTGAGTAATTAGCTATGGGTCTGAAACTTCAGAGTGAAAGCTCTCCCAAAAGTAGGTGAATGAGTTATTTGAGAAAAATTGGCTATCTGCAATACTTTTAGAGATAATTCGCATTTACTCATTTTGAGTAGGTGAGTAATTAGCTATGGGTCTGAAACTTCACCAAGTGAAAGCTCTCCCAAAAGTAGGTGAATGATTAATTTGAAAAAAATTGGCTATCTGCAATACTTTTAGAGATAATTCGCATTTACTCATTTTGAGTAGGTGAGTAATTACCTATGGGTCTGAAACTTCACCAAGTGAAAGCTCTCCCAAAAGTAGGTGAATGAGTTATTTGAGAAAAATTGGCTATCTGCAATACTTTTAGAGATAATTCGCATTTACTCATTTTGAGTAGGTGAGTAATTAGCTATGGGTCTGAAACTTCACCAAGTGAAAGCTCTCCCAAAAGTAGGTGAATGATTTATTTGAGAAACATTGGCTATCTGCAATACTTTTAGAGATAATTCGCATTTACTCATTTTGAGTAGGTGAGTAATTAGCTATGGGTCTGAAACTTCACCATGTGAAAGCTCTCCCACAAGTAGATGAATGAGTTATTTGATAAAAATTGGGTATCCGCAATACTTTTACAGATAATTAGCATTTACTGATTTTGAGTAGGTAAATAATTAGCTATGGGTCTGAAACTTCACCATGTGAAAGCTCTCCCAAAAGTAGGTGAATGAGTTATTTGAGAAAAATTGGCTATCTGCAATACTTTTAGAGATAATTCGCATTTACTCATTTTGAGTAGGTGAGTAATTAGCTATGGGTCTGAAACTTCACCATGTGAAAGCTCTTCCAAAAGTAGGTGAATGAGTTATTTGAGAAAAATTGGGTATCCGCAATAGTTTTTGACATAATTAGCATTTACTCATTTTGAGTAGGTGAGTAATTAGCTACGGGTCTGAAACTTCACCAAGTGAAAGCTCTCCCAAAAGTAGGTGAATGAGTTATTTGAGAAAAATTGGCTATCTGCAATACTTTTAGAGGTAATTCGCATTTACTCATTTTGAGTAGGTAAATAATTAGCTATGGGTCTGAAACTTCACCATGTGAAAGCTCTCCCAAAAGTAGGTGAATGAGTTATTTGAGAAAAATTGGCTATCTGCAATACTTTTAGAGATAATTCGCATTTACTCATTTTGAGTAGGTGAGTAATTAGCTATGGGTCTGAAACTTCACCATGTGAAAGCTCTTCCAAAAGTAGGTGAATGAGTTATTTGAGAAAAATTGGGTATCCGCAATAGTTTTTGACATAATTAGCATTTACTCATTTTGAGTAGGTGAGTAATTAGCTACGGGTCTGAAACTTCACCAAGTGAAAGCTCTCCCAAAAGTAGGTGAATGAGTTATTTGAGAAAAATTGGCTATCTGCAATACTTTTAGAGGTAATTTGCATTTACTCATTTTGAGTAGGTGAGTAATTAGCTATGGGTCTGAAACTTCACCAAGTGAAAGCTCTCCCAAAAGTAGGTGAATGAGTTATTTGAGAAAAATTGGCTATCTGCAATACTTTTAGAGATAATTCGCATTTACTCATTTTGAGTAGGTGAGTAATTACCTACAGGTCTGGAACTTCAGCATGTGAAAGCTCTCCCAAAAGTAGGTGAATGAGTTATTTAAGAAAAATTTGCTATCTGCAATACTTTTAGACAAAATGCAGAATTACTCATTTTTAGTAGGTAAGTAATTTAGCCACAGGCCTAATTTAGACATAAAGCCTACCAATAGAGTACTGTGGTGCACCCTGTAATATACTTTGCAAACTCGAGAAGGCTAGCTATAATATTTTTTTTTGTTAGAGCGGTAATGGTGAAATCTCTCTACACACTACGGCTATCCAGTGGATACAATGATTTACTCAACAGTGAGAACCTGAAAGTAGATATTGGTAAGCTATGCCATGACATAGAGGTCTGCAATTTCACTCTGTTATAGCTGACCAAAAATTATGTGAATAACATATTTAAACAAAATACTGTAAATGTAATAGTTTTCACATTATAACTGATTTACTCAACAGTGATAACGTCAAAGTAGCTATTACTCAGCTATGCAATGAGCTACATGTCTGAATTTTTTCTATGTTATAGCTGACCCAAAATTAGGTGAACAACATATTTAAGCAAAATACTGTAAATGCAATAGTTTTCAAGTTACAAGTGATTTACTCAATAGTGACAACCTGAAAATAGCTATTGCTCAGCTATGCCATGAGCTATAAGTCTGTAATTTCACGACGTTATAGCTGACCCAAAAGTAGGCGAACAACATATTTTAACAAAATACTCCAAATGCACTATTTTTCAAGTTACAAGTCATTTACTCAACAGTCAGTACCTGAAAATAGCTATTGCTCAGTTGTGCCATGAGCTACAGGTCTGTAATTTCACTATGTTATAGCTGACCCAAAAGTAGCTGAATAACATATTTACACAAATTTCTGTAAATGCAATACTTTTCCAATTACAACTGATTTACTCAACAGTGTGAACTTCAAAGTAGCTATTACTCAGCTATGCAATGAGCCACAGGTCTGGAACTTCACTATGTTATAGCTGACTCCGAAATAGGTGAATAACATATTGAAACAAAATACTCTAAATGTAATACTTTTGAAGTTATAAGTAATTTACTCAACAGTGATAACCTAAAAGTAGCTATTACTCAGCTATGCCATGAGCTACAGGTCTGAAATTTTACTATGTTATAGCTGACATAAAAGTAGCTGAATAACATATTTATACAAAATTCTGTAAATGCAATAGTTTTCAAGTTACAATTGATTTTACTCATGATGGAAGTTACTGAAAAGCCCAAAAGTAGCTATTACTCACTTAGCTATTGAGACAGACACCCAAGTTACTCACCATGTTGTAGCTATGAAAAAAGTATCTGAATAACATATTTTAACAAAATGCTCTAAATGCAACACTTTTTAAGTTATAAGTGATTTAGTGCATGATTTCATGACTTTTAATGCATTTTAGACATTTTTGTCTACCACAGGCCTAATTTAGACATAAAGCCTACCAAAAAGATAGGGTGGCGAGTCCTCTAGCATACCAAGCCACCTGCCAAATATGAAAGAAATCTGGAAAGAAATGTGGACTGTAGGTCGCTAACAAGCAATATTCCACATTTTAGACATTTTTGTCTACCACAGGCCTAATTTAGACATAAAGCCTACCAAAAAGATAGGGTGGCGAGTCCTCTACCATATCAAGTCACCTGCCAAATATGAAAGAAATCCGGAAAGAAATGTGGACTGTAGGTCGCTAACAAGAAATCTCTGCGGACGCGGACGCGGACGCGGACGACGACGATGATGAATCCATAGTATCCCCGCTTCGCGTCGGGGATACAATTATAGAGTTAATGATCTCCACTTTAGCATTTACATTTAGAGAAATCAATTTATCAAGGTCATTAGCGAACCAAATTCCAAGAGTTTTAAAAGGTTTAGATGTCCATTTTATACCCCACCTGGGGGCCTCGGTGGCAGAGTGGTAACACTCTCGCCTCCCACCTCTGAGGCCGGGGTTCGATCCCCGTCAAGGCCTTATGTGGGAAAGCTGGTAGTTGCTTGCCGTTGGTCGGCAGTTTACAGTACAGAACCCTAGCGAACTCTATGTACTTTTTTCCTCTGCCCTTCCAACTACCCGTCGTGATATGACCTGTACAGTGTTGAAAGCGACGTAAAACCCCAAATAAATAAATAAATATACCCCACCTATCATCTTGCTTAACACAATCATTGTTAACGACAAAAGCTACGGTTTTTGACTTATTTAATTTCAACCCTGAGTATTTAAAAAAAGTATCGAAAATGTCCAAAGCAGTTTTTACAGATAATGGATCGGACAGAAAGAGTGTTGTGTCATCTGCTAATTGACATAAATTGATTACCTGTTCATTCACATAAATACCATGTATACCTTTTGACTTGCGTATTAAAACAGCAGCTACTTCAGCAACCAAAATAAACTAGAGGATCGCTCGCAAAAAAAAAAGATAATGTTTTTGCATAGCAAAAACAAAGCATCCCGAAAAGGATATAAAGGTGAGTGCTAAAGTATTAAGAAAATGCTTCGTTTCTAGCCTTATACTGTTGTGGCAACCAAAGTCAGCGCAGTCTGCTCTATCTAGCACGGTTTTCAAGATATAAGCATTTTTGTGTTTTGCAAAAAATAAAAAAATTAAAAATGTCCGCTATATTTGGCGAGACAAAAATATTTTGAAAATTGGCATGGCTACTCTGCAGAGATACCCAGCAGGTCCAAAATTTTGTTGAGTTCACTCCATATAGCATGGTTTTCGAGATATAAGCATTTTTGTATTTTGCAAAAACTTTGAAAATTCAAAATGGCCACCATTTTTGGGGAGACAAAAATTTTTGTCAAGACCACTGCCGTGGTGTGTATCTCCCGCCGAGCATTAAAAGCAGAAGAAATAGCTTTTCCGAGATATTCACAATTTTTCATTTTCGTGTGTGAAAGGTCTTCCAAAAGTAGGTGAATGAGTTATTTGATAAAAATTGGCTATCTGCAATACTATTAAGAGATAATTCACATTTACTCATTTTGAGTAGGTGAATAATTATCTATGGGTCTGAAACTTCACCAAGTGAAAGCTCTCCCAAAAGTAGGTGAATGAGTTATTTGAGAAAAATTGGCTATCTGCAATACTTTTAGAGATAATTCGCATTTACTCATTTTGAGTAGGTGAGTAATTAGCTATGGGTCTGAAACTTCACCATGTGAAAGCTCTCCCACAAGTAGATGAATGAGTATTTGATAAAAATTGGGTATCCGCAATACTTTTAGAGATAATTAGCATTTACTCATTTTGAGTAGGTGAATAAATAGCTATGGGTCTGAAACTTCACAGAGTGAAAGCTCTCCCAAAAGTAGGTGAATGAGTTATTTGAGAAAAATTGGCTATCTGCAATACTTTTAGAGATAATTCACATTTACTCATTTTGAGTAGGTGAATAATTAGCTATGGGTCTGAAACTTCACCAAGTGAAAGCTCTCCCAAAAGTAGGTGAATGAGTTATTTGAGAAAAATTGGCTATCTGCAATACTTTTAGAGATAATTCGCATTTACTCATTTTGAGTAGGCGAGTAATTTGCTATGGGTCTGAAACTTCACCAAGTGAAAGCTCTCCCAAAAGTAGGTGAATGAGTTATTTGAGAAAAATTGGCTATCTGCAATACTTTTAGAGATAATTCGCATTTACTCATTTTGAGTAGACGAGTAATTAGCTATGGGTCTGAAACTTCACCAAGTGAAAGCTCTCCCAAAAGTAGGTGAATGAGTTATTTGAGAAAAATTGGCTATCTGCAATACTTTTAGAGATAATTCGCATTTACTCATTTTGAGTAGGTGAGTAATTAGCTATGGGTCTGAAACTTCACCAAGTGAAAGCTCTCCCAAAAGTAGGTGAATGAGTTATTTGAGAAAAATTGGCTATCTGCAATACTTTTAGAGATAATTCACATTTACTCATTTTGAGTAGGTGAGTAATTAGCTATGGGTCTGAAACTTCACCAAGTGAAAGCTCTGCCAAAAGTAGGTGAATGAGTTATTTGAGAAAAATTGGCTATCTGCAATACTTTTAGAGATAATTCGCATTTACTCATTTTGAGTAGGTGAGTAATTAGCTATGGGTCTGAAACTTCACAGAGTGAAAGCTCTCCCAAAAGTAGGTGAATGAGTTATTTGAGAAAAATTGGCTATCTGCAATACTTTTAGAGATAATTCGCATTTACTCATTTTGAGTAGGTGAGTAATTAGCTATGGGTCTGAAACTTCACCAAGTGAAAGCTCTCCCAAAAGTAGGTGAATGAGTTATTTGAGAAAAATTGGCTATCTGCAATACTTTTAGAGATAATTCGCATTTACTCATTTTGAGTAGGTGAGTAATTAGCTATGGGTCTGAAACTTCACCAAGTGAAAGCTCTCCCAAAAGTAGGTGAATGAGTTATTTGAGAAAAATTGGCTATCTGCAATACTTTTAGAGATAATTCGCATTTACTCATTTTGAGTAGGTGAGTAATTAGCTATGGGTCTGAAACTTCACCATGTGAAAGCTCTCCCACAAGTAGGTGAATGAGTTATTTGAGAAAAATTGGCTATCTGCAATACTTTTAGAGATAATTCGCATTTACTCATTTTGAGTAGGTAAATAATTAGCTATGGGTCTGAAACTTCACCATGTGAAAGCTCTCCCAAAAGTAGGTGAATGAGTTATTTGAGAAAAATTGGCTATCTGCAATACTTTTACAGATAATTAGCATTTACTCATTTTGAGTAGGTAAATAATTAGCTATGGGTCTGAAACTTCACCATGTGAAAGCTCTCCCAAAAGTAGGTGAATGAGTTATTTGAGAAAAATTGGCTATCTGCAATACTTTTAGAGATAATTCGCATTTACTCATTTTGAGTAGGTGAGTAATTGGCTATGGGTCTGAAACTTCACCATGTGAAAGCTCTTCCAAAAGTAGGTGAATGAGTTATTTGAGAAAAATTGGCCATCTGCAATACTTTTAGAGGTAATTCGCATTTACTCATTTTGAGTAGGTGAGCAATTAGCTATGGGTCTGAAACTTCACCAAGTGAAAGCTCTTTGGGATAGGTGCTCTGCAGAGATACCCTGAAGATAAAAAATTTCGTCGAAATCGCTCTATGTAGCACGGTTTTCGAAATATTAGCATTTTTGTGTAACAGTTTTGCAATTTTTGCGCAAAAATTCGAAAATTCAAAATGGCCGCCATTTTTGGCGAGACAAAAATTTTTTCAAAATTGGGATAACTACTCTGCAGAGATACCCTGTGGGTCAAAAATGTCGTCGAAATCGCTCTATCTAGCACGGTTTTCGAGATATAAGCATTTTTGTGTTTTGCAATTTTTGCGAAAATTTCGAAAATTCAAAATGGCCGCCATTTTTGGCGAGACAAAAATTTTTTGAAAATTGGGAAAAGTACTTCGCAGAGATATCCTGCGGGTCAAAAATTTTGTCGAAATTGCTCTATCTAGCACGGTTTTTGAGATATAAGCATTTTTGTGTTTTGCAATTTTTGCGAAAATTCAAAATGGCCGCCATTTTGGGCGAGACAAATTTTTTTTGAAAATTGGGAAAACTACTCCGCAGAGATACCCTGCGGGTCAAAAATTTCGTCGAAATCGCTCTATCTAGCACGGTTTTCGAGATATTAGCATTTTTGTGTTTTCCTTATTTGGAAAATTCGTAATGATTAATTAATCATTAATTACTCGGCCATTTCTTGACCAATCAATGCCAAAATCTAATGATTTCCAGATTTTAATAGAATGAATGCATTTGCCAAGTTTCAGGTGAATTGATAAAATTCCTTTCAAGTTATCATCCGGACAAGCTTCCCCATCGAAAAAAGACATTTTTGGTCATGTGACCTCTCTGATTGGTTGAAATGTCACTGCAGCATATTCAAAAAAATTCCCCAAGGCTACTGCCTAAACCTGCCAAATTTGAAAAGAATCCGCCTAACGGTTACAGAGTTATAAGGAAAACAAAATGCGGAGCCGGTGGAGCCGGCAGAGCCGGCGGAGCCGGCAGAGCCAGAAGCTCTCCCATACACAAACAAGCGTCCCTTACGGGACGCTTAATAACAAAGCACTAATTGGACATCCGTATACCTCTGCTTAGTTTGAAAAAAGAAGACAGGTGTCCATTATTAGTCACACAACTTTCACTTGCAGCGTACAATATTGAGATCCATCTACGAAAATTTTTACCAAAACCATAGTAATCTAATAAGTTATAGAGGAATGACCACCTAACAGTATCAAAAGCCTTTTCAAAATCTATGAGGAGAATTATACAAGGGTGTTTATAGATTTTACAATATTCAATAACGTCAACCTGGTGTTTTCTCCGCAGAAACGGTTCTTCATGTATCCAATTTGATCTGGATTGATTATATCTGATAGTGTATTTTGAAGTCTTTTACTTAAAACCTTCGCAATGATCTTGTAGTCAATATTTAAAAGAGAAAGAGGGCGCCAAGAGCTTAATGTTGTTAAATCTTTGTCCTTTTTGGGAATAAGGTGAATAACTCCTTGATTTTGTGTGCCAATAAGGGCGCCTTTTTGAAATGCATTCTTATATGTTTGATGAACTATTGTTCCAATATCATCCAAAAAAAATTTATAAAATTTCGCGGTAAAGCCATCTGGACCAGGTGACTTATTAATTTTAAGCTCTTTTACCACTGCTGTAATTTCATCAAACTCAATTTCATTATCACAGACAACCTGATTTTCAGGAGAAATTTTTGGAACAGACTTCTCTATATTTTCATAATATTTATCATTGGTGTTTGAGTTTACACTTTTTTCTGTGTATAAGTTGCGGTAGAATGTCTTTTGTTGGTTCAAAATACGATTTGGATCAAATGAAACTTCATTTCCAATTTTTAATGACCGAATGTGTCTTACATTTTGTGATGCTTTTTCAAGCTTAAGAAAATACTTTGTTGGTTTCTCATGTTCTTCGATAAATTTACACCTAGATCTGATCATATGACCTCTGGCTACTTCTTCGTGAATGCGATCTATTTCTTTTTGAGTGTCCCAATATTCATTCTGAATATCAGTGGAAGTAGAAATATTCAAGAGATTTTCAAGTTCATCAAGTTTTTTTTCAAGAGAATCCAAATGTTTTTTACCTCTTTTTTGCTTTTGGATTGAATAAGATATTGTTTCAGTACGTATGCGACATTTTAAGAAATCCTATATTAATTCTTTACACTCTAAGTTTTGGCTGTCCTCTAAAGAATTCTTTATTGTATTTTTTATCAGATCTATGAAATTATTGTCACACAAAAGACCAGAGTTAAATTTCCAAAGTCCTTTGCCTCTATTGTGATCTTTGTTAGAAACAAGAGAGAGCTTGACTGACACTTTACCGGTTGGCTGTACACGGGAACCGGCAAAGGGGTTGTCATCAGAAGATGAAACACTCTCAAATTCAGTGACCTTGTGCCAACCCATGAATGATCTCACTCCTCTTATTGTCTCTCTATAACTGGCCTCCTCAGAGAGTTCTTGATCTGTAGACTCGTCCCTGGTGAGGTCTCTGGCTGGGGAACCGTCCCGGTAGTTTTCTTCCAAGAGTGAACCGGTCTCACTATGCTGTTCATCTTCACTCTCAGACCCACTGGTACAATGGGCAGCTCTAGGACCGGTCAGGGTCTGATCAGCACCGAGGGCAGCATCACCGGTACCGGAAGGCAGAACCTCAGGACCTGCACCAGGAGCCTCGACAGGCTGTGTGGCCGTCCCCGCCCTGGGAGCCTCAACAGGCTGGGTGGCATTCTGCTGGATCTCATCTCTGGGTGGAACAGCATCACCGGTGCCTGAACATGGCTGGGGCCGGCAATCCCTGCAGACTCAGCCAACTTACTGGTGCTAGCACCAGATCAAAGAATGGCTTCTGGCTAGTGATGACTTCTGCTGGCTTCACCACTGGTTCCACTGGGACAGCAAAGGATTTGGACAACAGCATTGCTTTCAGCCTTGCAAATCTCTCAGCCCATTAGTAATCAAGATGTTTTAAATCTTCAGATGAAGGTATGGTGCTGGTACTGAGCTTCTTCTTGCTGGATTTGTGAGAAGGCTTAGGGGAGTCGCTTCTCTTCTTCTCCTTTCCAGCAGGCGTGGTTTCAGGCTTAACATTAGCCTTCTCTCCCTCTACTTTACCCACAATACTAATGTGTGAAGGGGTGGGGGTAGGGGAGAACGAAACCAATTTCTTGTCTTTGTTCTTCCGTTCTCTGTAGGTGGGGGTGGATAATTGCTGGATCTGCTCTGGTGTAAAGGCTTTACAAATAGGGCAGTCTTTCTTCAGAATGCAGTTGTCTTCTCCAACCCGCTTATCACGACATTGTGCGCACTTCAAGTGGCCATCAAATATAGCCATAATGTGGCAACAAGTGCCTCTCTTCTGTCCTGGTGATGACATGAAGGTTGATACTTCAGTAGAATAACTTGGAAGTAAAATAAAATGGATGAATTCGCAGATAAACTTCAAAACGTCTCTCTGTAGAAAACACGTCCACACACTCCACGCGCCAAACGAAAAAGATGCTATGACGTCACGCTGTCTAGACAGGAAGGAAGTACGATGCCACCTGGCGAATGCACACTCTGTGACCGGTCCTGCCGGTAGTATATACAGGGCGTCTTTTTCTGGCGTTTGGCGGGACCGGTCGTGCCGACCAGTAAAGCAATTGTCCATTGGATAGGATGTATTAATGCAATAAAATTGAATTTTTTTCCCCTTTGCATAGGATACTCTTCTACTACCCTGTGAGTGAAAATTCGCTCGAAATCGTTCTATCTCATACACTTTTTGATTTTCCGCAAAAATCCAAGATGGCCGCCAAAAGTGTCAAAAGTTGAAATTCTTCCCCTTTGCATAGGATACTCTTGTACTACCCTGCAGGTCAAAAATTCACTTGAAATCACTCTATCTCTTATGGTTTTCGAGATATTCACACTTTTTCTTTTTCCGCAAAAATCCAAGATGGCCGCCAAAAGTGGCGAAAATTGAAATTTTTCCCTTTTGCATAGGATACTCTTGTACTACCCTGCTGGTCAAAAATTCACTCGAAATCACTCTATCTCGTACGGTTTTCGAGATATTCACACTTTTTCATTTTCCGCAAAAATCCAAGATGGCCGCCAAAAGTGGCGAAAATTGAAATTTTTCCTTTTGGCACAGGATACTCTTGTACTACCCTGTGGGTCAAAAATTTGCTCGAAATTGCTCTATCTCATACGGTGGTCGAGATATTCGCACTTTTTCATTTTCCGCTAAAATCCAAGATGGCCGCCAAAGGTGCGAAAATTGAAATTTTTCCCCTTGGCATAGGATACTCTTGTACCACCCTGTGGGTCAAAAATTCGCTCGAAATTGCTCTATCTCGTACGGTTTGTGAGATATTTGTGATTTTTTACATTTTCACTAAAAGTAGCAATAAGGTAGCCATTACTCACTTGTACATTGAGCAACAGTTGTGAAAGTTAAATATGTTACAGTTCACAAAAAAGTAGATGAACAACATATTTGAGACAAATTGTGTAGCTGCAATACTTTTGAAGATATAAGCCATTACTCATTATGGTTATCATTAAAAATTGACAAAGTAGCTATTACTCACTTAGCTATGGAGATACACTTCCAAACTACTGACCATGTTGTAGCTGTGGAGAAAGTAGCTGAACAACATATTGGAACAAAATACTCTAAATGCAATAGTTTGAGAGTTATAAGTCATATAATTATATCAGGTAAAAGTGCTATTACCCACTCAAAAGTAGGCCAAAGTTCACCAAACCCCCAAAATACTGAAGAGCATAAAAATTCATTAGGACAAGTAATTTACCAAAAATGTGTAACTGTAGTAGTTTCAGAGAAAACTGTGTGACCCACGTACACACGCACGCACGTACGCACACACATGGTGCAAATTATAATCTCCCACTGGCGAGCCGGGAGGGAGATAATAACATATTTACACAAAATTCTGTATATGTAATAGTTTTCAAGTTATAAGTGATTTTACTCATTACGGGAGGTACTGAAAAGTCAGAAAGTAGCTATTACTCACTTAGCTATTGGGATAGACACTCAATTTACTCACCAGGTTGTAGCTAAGGAAAAAGTAGCTGAATAACATATTTTGACAAAATGCTCTAAATGTAATACTTTTCAAGTTATAAGTGATTTAGTGCATGATTCCATGAATTTTTATGCACTAAAAATTATTTTAAAAAATCATAAAAAAATAATTAAGAAAGGTCCAGGCCTGATACTCATACAAGGTTATCTACTAGTGGACTAGTACATATATGCAATATAAAAGAAAAATTCCATCAATAGTCCATGAGAAAATAAGTGATTTAGTGCATGATTTTAAGAATTTTAATACATTAAAAACTATTTAAAAAATTAATAAAAAAACTTAAGACAGATCCAGGTCTAATACTCACACAAGGTAATCTACTAGTGGCTTAGTACATATATGCAACATATGAGAAAAATCCCTGCAATTGTGAATGAAAAAATTGTGATAAAGTGTTGAAATTTTCACACTTTGGGTGGGGGTACCTGACTTGTAATCGCTCTGGCAAACAGACAAACAAACAGATCTGCATGCCTTGAACAATTTTTTTCATCCTCGATAGTTAGGCATCTTTTAAAAACAACAGCATGTCTCCGTGTCTTGTAGTTTAGGAGCAGAAGTTGTTCATGTACAAGTCAGCTGACATAAAAATTTACCAACAAGTAAAAACAGACAATGGGTATTTTGTGCCTGTGAAAGCAACCAAATCTGATCAAAGTGTCATAGTGCTTAATCATTGCACCAGCAAATTTTAAGGCATATAAGATAAGAAAGCTGTCTTAAAATCATATAGAGTTGCTGTATGATTAAAGTCAAGGTAGAAAATCCATATTGAATCCAGTGATTGTAAGAGGTGCCTGAAGCAGATATGACACAGCAGTTATGAAAAGATAACTGATTCCATAGCTCATGAACATCATCTCAGCAAACTATTACTATATAATAAAGCTTTTATTTTTCCAGGATGCTGCATCTTGTGTTGACAAACATACTATGGAAAGCTTGAAACTAATTATTTGTGAAGTAAAATATCTGTTTCGACTATTGCTATGCGTTAAACAGGGACTGAGAGAAAGGCTTCTTTTACTTTTAGTATGAGTTTTGTGAGTGTAGGCATTTGTCACAAGGTCAAAGTTAGTGATTTCTTCCCTGTTCACCAGCTAGTACTAACCTTCAAGAATTATCATACCTACTACAATTTGTGGCTGTCTGGTTTGACAAGATTTCCAAAAGGGGATAACAGTCATCTGAAGAACTTGCAAACCATTACGTACACATGCTACCTTATCCTGTTTGTGTCTCCCAATTAGACAAAACAAGTCTCAGCAGACAGCCACAAAATAACTTAAACTGATTTGGAACTGATTCTTTAGTAACTTCAGGGCTTCAAATGAGACCTAAATCCAAAATATCAGCTGAGAGAAAAAACTTCTGACAAAAGAGTTCTGATAAATTAAAATAAAGGCTTTAAACCTGAAAAGCAAATAGAAAAGAACTTGATGTTAAAAGCACCAGCATAAGAGTCTTGTAGAACTGAATGCCATGAGACTGCTGACCATAACCATTATTCAGTTTGTGAGAACTGAAATATAACCATCGTACTCAAACACAGAGTTCCATGTTCCACAGACCATGTATGAATATACAGCAAAAAGTACTGCTGCCTAAACAGCATTGTTGACTGAAATCTAAGAGGGAAATTTAAAGATGTTCAATAAGTTCCTGCATGGAGTAGTATTATCTTACCTTTGCAGTCTTTCAAGGGCTGTTATTTCAAAGGTATTTTTTCCATATTGCTTTTTATCCTCAAGCATTCTCTTTCTGCAACCTGTTTTATCATAAACAAAACCATACACTTAAACAAACACTGAAAATGTACACAATGGGGACACCCAACTGATCTTACAATCAATATAAACCAATTGTTCTCAGGCTTTGACTTCTCAAAGTTTTTTTTCTATTTTTTTTTTTTTTTTTGTTTTTTTTTTTGTCACATTTCACACCTCAACAACTATTTTATATATAAGATACAAGATATTTTAAACATAAGGATACCAATTTCATTTTCAAGGAAGACGTAATTAAATGATTTGGAGATTGACTACTGTGCCATTACAAGTATATTTTTCAGCCTTCAAACTTTTAAAATGATCACTTCTTCAATGCATATGCTCGCCAATTACCAGTACGAAAGATTTTTGGATACCTTATGATAATTTATGTATCACTACTTCACTATGTATGTAACTGTAACCCACAGATTACATTACAACAAGGCCACTGCCGCAGAAGTTATCCCCCGCCTTAGAATCAGTAATAATGGAGAACTAAAGGAGATATAAGGCCTTTGTAGTAAGATGACCCCACTTGAGATTGAAGAAGGCGTTAAAGGTAAAAGTCAGCAATTGGAGAAGATTCTCAGGCCATGACTTCCCTTAAACTTTTTTCACATTTCAAACCCCTAGTAGCAATGATAAGGTGTTTTTAATACGATAATCCTATTTAACATTAAACATGACATATGATGGCCATTTTGTTTTCGAAAGTAGGCCAAACTAGACCTACGCATCGGAGAACCGCAAATCTGTATCCACTGGAAAGACAACTCACCAAAGCCAGTGAACCATGGTTTGACCTTAAAGGAGGGGCCAAAGGTCAAATCTGACATCAGAAGATTCCCAGCCCACAATATCCTGCAAGTTGGTTTCACATTGCATACCTCTAGGATTAATAATAAACGAGTTATAAACGCTTTTAAGTTTGGCTGTCCTCGTTTGACCTTGAAGGAGGGGCTCAAGGTCAAATCTGACCACATCAGAAGATTCCCAGCTCATGATTTCCTATAAGGTGGTTTCACATTGCAAACCTCTAGGACCAATAATAAGCAAGTTATAAGCACTTTTAAGTTTGGCTATCCTCGTATAACCTTGAAGGAGGAGCCCAAGGTTAAATCCGACCACACCAGAAGATTCCCAGTTCATGATTTCCTATTGGTTGGTTTACCATCTCAAGTGTCCCTATGAGAAACAGCCAGTAGAAAAATGTAGATAATTTTCAAAGAAATGGCCATGGCGGCCATCTTTTCAGAATGAGGCTAATTTCCTTCCCAGAGAAGCTTACCCCCAATGAAGATATCCTGTAAATTTGGTGAACCTAGCTGATGTAGTCTTCCTCTTAGAACGTTAACGCCAAAAATCTCTCTATGCACAGCGGCAACAGCGTAGCGAACGTTAAACCAAAGTATCAACCGGATGCCTCCGGTGAATACAAGTATTATCAGGCTAACTTTCCTTGCCATATATGTGCAAATTTTATGATGTGATGAGATATGATGGACATTTTGTTTTCAAAAGTAGGCCAAATTAATATCAGGCTAACTTTCCTTGCCATATTTGTGCAAATTTTATGAACCAAGCTACAATATTTCAAGTTTTAGAGCATCTTAATGATTTTGAAATAATTGGCTATGGCGGCCATTTTATTTTCAAAATAAGGCCAAAAATTTTTCTCAAGCAAAAAAATTGCAGGCCAGGACTTTTCATGGTCTGTCTTTACATTCTGAAGCCATAGCACTAATAATACGGGAGAAATAAGGATGTTTTAGTGTGATGACCCCATTTAACCTTGAAGTAGGGCTGCAGGGGTCATACGTCAAATTCAACGCCTGGAAAAGATTCCAGGGCCATGACTTCCTACAAGTTGTTTTCACATTCAGAACCTCTAGGAACAATATTAGGGCAAATATAAGACCTTTTTAATAGGATAACCCCATTTGACAATAAACATTAATCTAGCCATATATCGTTTGTGCAAATTTGATAAAGCTAGCTGGAATATTTCAAGATTTAGCGCACCTTTATGATTTTCAAACAATTCGCTATGGCGGCCATTTTGTTCTTCAAAATTAGTCCAAAATTTTGCACAGACAGGTTTTAATAGCCATAAACATTCCCTGCAGATTTGCTGTAAGATATCTTTATAAATGAATGAGATGTTAAGGTCTATGTAAAAACATGATGAACGGACGGACTCACATACAGAAAGCGTTTTAAAATCTCCCGACCATGGTCTTCACTTTTTATGGTCTGTCTTTACATTCTGATCCACAGCACCAATTATAGGGGAGAAATGAGCACGGTTTAGTGTGATGACCCCATTTAACCTTGAAGCAGTGGTCATAGGTCAAATTCTACACCTGGAAAGATTCCCAGGCCATGACTCGGATTGACTCCCTATAAGTTATTTTCACATTCTGAACCACTACGAGCAATATTAGGGGAGATATAAGGCCTTTTTAATAGAATAACCCTGTTTGACATGTGATATGGCAGCCATTTTATTTTTTGAACAAGGCAAAAAATACTATCAGACTAGCTTTTGTAGCCATATAGCTTTTGTGCAAATTTGATGAAGCTAACTGGAATATTTCAAGATTTAGTGCACTTTTATGATTTTCAAACAATTGGCTATGGCGGCCATTTTGTTTTTCAAAATGTGGCCAAAACTTTGCACAGACAGGTTTTCATAGCCATAAACATTCCCTACAAATTTGCTGAAGATATCTTCATAAATGAATGAGATATTAATATTTATGTAAAAATGTGACAAACGGACGGACTCATGGACGCACGTACAGAAGGCGTTTTATAATCTCCCAACCACGGCCTTCCACTGCTGGTGGGAGATAAAAATGTGATCTGTCAGTTCAATAAATCTTGGAATCATCCAAGCAGTCACACTACCAAACACTGATTAAAACATAGGATTATACCGTTTAAATGGCAAGATATGTGATATGACTAGTTTTATAACATGAAAGTGCTAAACATACTTGTAATGATACCAGTCACAAAAATACTTTTTATAATACACAGAGACCTAATTAGTGTTTTACAATTTAATAACAGCATCAGAAATAACTAGAGATTGCGGCTCGCCGCAGTGTATCCCCGGACGGGACATAGTTAAGGCGTGAATATGTCGGTCTTGAGCCTGTTTCCTGGAGCACCAGGTCAGGATTCTCCATAGTACCAGATTACTCCCAAAAGCTAATCACTAGTTCTTTCACTTATATCTGTCTTTAAAAATTACATTTGATGGATCCAGAAGATCCATATAGTGATGCGGATCACTTCCAAAATTCAATCATTTAATCCTTTTACCTTTTCAGACATATTCTAAAAAATTCATCAAAATCCGTCAAATAAGTTTTTTAGTTATCTTGTACACAAACACATCTGGCAGCCTGGATCCACATGATCCAGACAGTGATCCAGATTACTCCCAAAAAACTAATCACTTGTTCTTTGTCCCATTTAAGACATTTCCTGAAAGTTTCATAAAAATCCATCCATGACTTTTTGAGCTATTTGTCTTTAAAAATTACATTTCATGGATCCAGAAGATCCAGATAGTGGTCCAGATCACTCGCAAAATTGAATCATTTCTTCCTTTTACCACTTCTTCCTTTTACCATTTGTAACATATCCTAAAAATATTAAAGTCCATCCCAAGATTATGTGGCAGCCTGGTGTTACATATATTGGACACTATATTAGTACATTGTATATTACATATATTAGGCACTATATTAGTGCATTGTTTAATTTAAGCTTTATGTTTATACATTGTCATAAAAGATAATTGTGTTGTTGGTTCTTTTTGTGTGTTAACATTTAAAGTAAGGGAGTTATTGATTTTTGTGTTTTAGTGTTTATTGATTTGTTCACAGACTGGGGGAAATCCCCCCCTCAGTGGTTATGATAGATTTGGGGAAACCCAATTGCCAGTAGTTTCTAGAACTTCCTCATTTGGCCTAGATGGCTCAATCTTCTTTTGAGTTGGTTCTGTACAATTCCAGAGGAATCTGTGAATGTATATAAGGAATGTACATCTGACCACAAGTGAACTTTGTATTCGCTTGCTATAAGGAGAGCTATTGTGTTTTGGAGTATAATATATGCTTATATCACTGTGAACTTTTACTGGAGTGAACTGGATACATCATCTGGACAGATTTATTGTACTTTGGATATTTTGGATATTGTACATTCATATAACAGAGAGTGAATTTACTGCATTTTGGACATTGTCCACATCTTGGAGCAGACAGTACAGTTGTGTTAACTCTCTAAATATCTCCAGACGGACATTCTGTGTGACTGGATATATAAAGAATAGCAGGACAAGAACCTTTTGTGTTGTTGAGTGTGAGACAGGTCACAAGATATAGATATCCGTGTGTGCGTGAACATTGGACAGATCACAGGACAGACCACAGGACATTGGATAGACCACAGAATATACTACAGGACGGATTACGGAACAGATTGCTGGATACGGCGGATAAACTTAACTCATAATCTCTGTGGTCAGGTCAGCTAGATCTTATTATTGTATTAGTGTGTTTGGTTAAGAGCATACCAGTTGACTGTAATCATTATTGTTGACTATTAAATAAATTTGTTAAGTTTAACTTTTTGCTTTTTCTGTTACAACTTAAAGACAACCGGTAATTGCTACCGTGCTTGCCCGTGACCGTAACACTGGATCCAGATAATCCAGACAGTGATCCAGATCACTCCAAAAATTTAATCACTTGTTCCTTGTACCATTTAGGCCATTTGCTGAAACAATCCATCCATAACTTTTTGCGGTATCTGTCTTTAAAAATTACATTTCCTGGATCCAGAAGATCCATATAGTGATCCGAATCACTTCCAAAATTCAATCATTTCATCCTTTTACCTTTTCAGACATATCCTGAAAATTTTATCAAAATCCGTCAAATAAGTTTTTGATTTATCTTGTACACAAACACATCTGGCAGCCTGGATCCAGATGATCCAATCACTCCCAAAATCTAATCACTTGTTCCTTGTCCCATTTAGGACATTTCCTGAAAATTTCATCAAAATCCACCCATGACTTTTTGAGCTATTTGTCTTTAAAATTATATTTCATGGATCCAGAAGATCCAGATAGTGGTCCAGATCACTCGCAAAATTGAATCATTTCTTCCTTTTACCACTTCTTCCTTTTACTTTTTCCAACATATCCTAAAAATATCATCAAAATTCATCCTAAAATTTTGTTGCAGCCTGGATCCAGATGATCCAGATCACTGCAAAAATGTTATCACTTGTTCTTTGTCCCATTTAGGTCATTTGTTGAAAATGTCATCACAATCCATCCATAACTTTTTGAGATATCTGTCTTTAAAAATTACATTTCATGGATCCAGAAGATCCATATAGTGATCCGGATCACTTCCAAAATTCAGGCATTTCATTTTTTTACCTTTTCAGACATATCCTGAAAATTTCATCAAAGTCCATCTATAAGTTTTTGAGCTATATTGTACACAAACACACCTGGCAGCCTGGATCCGGATGATCCAGACAGTGATCCAGATCATTCCCAAAATCTAATCACTTGTTTCTCGTCCCATTAATGACATTTCCTGAAAATTTCATCAAAATGCACCCATAAGTTTTTGAGTTATCTGTCTTTAAAAATTAAATTTCATGGATCCAGAAGATCCAGACAGTGATCCGGATCACTCCCAAAATGTAATCATATCTTCCTTTTACCATTTTGGACATATCCTGAAAATTTTATCAAAATCCATCTGTCAGTTTTTGAGTTATCTTGTTCACAAACAAACAAACAAATAGAGGGCTAAAAATGACCCTCGGTCAGGTATTTCTCCTTAAATGAAGATCTGTAACCGGTAAGCCTGGATGCTGGTACTCCATCATGTACTCAACCTCCAAAGCCATTTTCAATAGTTTCCATCCAATGTAGTCAGCATTAAGTGTGAAAATATCTCCAAATTTGCCAATAATGACCCTTGGTCAGGTACTTTGGCGGTCAGTGAATGACCTTCAATGAAGAGCTTCAAGGTCAATTTCTGCATGCTTACAGAGGACATATACATATGTATTATATATACCAGCCATAGGATGATCTGACTTTCTGTATAGGAGAACTGGGCCAAAAAGTGAAAAAAATGGCCAAAATCTGACCTTTAAGAGGCCACCAGTGACCTTGAAATTGAAGGTCAAGGTCACAAAACAATAGCTTTCGTGGCATTGCCCATATATACCCACATACCAAATTTGAAAGTTCTAACTAAAATATTTTTTAAGTTATCGCGTCCAAAAAGAAATCTCTGCGGCAGCGGCGGCGGCATGACCGTACTGAATCCTAAGTATCCCCGACTTTCGTCCGAGGATACAATAATATTATGTCCAAACAGGGAACTGTGTCAACTGACATCAGCAGCAATCTGCAGATGTGTACGCTACAAAACCTTTACATTACGGCTTCACCAGACAACAACAGGATGACATAAAAGTAACAACTGGTAAAACAGATCTTTTCTGTTTTATAAAGTTTTAAATGCTGTAATTCATATATTAATATTCTAAATAAAATTTTGTGTTCTGCCAATACATGATCACTCTACAAGTCCATGTACAGTGTCAACAGAACAAAACTGCATCTACTTATCCAGTAAGATAAGCATTTAATTAGGCTTTTCATATTCATCAGACTGTTTTTAGTAGTAATTGCATTACTTTACCCAAGCATGACAAAACCTAATACATAAAATGCCTGACTTCAATCAAACATGGAAACAAATTGCTATGCTAAGAGCATTACAGCTATTTTTAAGTACTTTTTCTGTTACTCTACACTTGTGGTCTTTTTAGCAATTAAATCAACAAAAGTTCAAATTACCTGTATTATAGATTATGAGATATATTCTAAACTTCTTACCTTTCAAGATGCTGACTGTCTTTGAATAATAATCTATATAATGTTGACATATTGCATCTAATGCATGTTCATAGTTTTCTTGCCATTCTGCAAACATATCTGCATATTCTTTTTTCAATCTGTCACCATAGTTTTCATTCTGCAAACCATTTTTTGCTTCTTTCAGTTTTGCCAGTGACATTTCTCTCATGTCAAGAAATGGTTGTAAAAGGTAGTTGTACAAATCAGCCAGTGCAACATTAAGATCAAACATAGCACTATCCTCCAAACTATAATACTGAAGTTTATCTAACATGTTCACTGAACCACTTCTCAGTGACAAAATATTTTGCAACTTTTGTTGACATGTATCGACTGATTCATCATATTTTCTCCTCTTTAATTCAGATATGTTTTCGAAATACTCATCATATGAAGTCTTTCCAAATAATGTATTTAGAAGTAAACCTTTGCCACATATATCGAAAGCAATCCTAAAATAATCTTCCACCATAGAGCAAAAAGAATCTGTGGGTGACTCATGTTTGTAGAAATATGCCCAGAAACCTTGTGGTTGCGAAGGCAAATCTGGTAAGTATGGTCCAAGACTTGGATGAATCAGGCATAATTGTTCATGAACAGCTTTCAGTTCATTTACACTCAGCTCCCCACAGTCACCATCTGAACTTGTGTCACTGACAACACGAGAATGTTCTCGGCATGTGATGACAATCTGAAAAATGATGCTGTCATAAATGAATAACTTCATCTGCAGAAAAGTCCTGGATCAAATTCATATAGAGTTTACAACTAATTGTTCAACATTAATTTTCAAGATCACTTCTTTCATCTTTTTTTCTTTATCACCAGACTTTCATGAATTGTGGCACATAATGCAGGCTGGCCCTGCCAAATGCCAGAACAAGAGGGTCAAAGATGCCCCAAAAGGCAGGTTGCGCAGGCAGCAATAAGGTTAGTGACTGCTGTAATTACATTTAGAAACAAGGAAAGAAATGTTAGGTCACCCAGTTAAGATGAATGTGTTAGACATGCTAAGAAATGTAAAACTTGTAATCTAGGTTACATAATTGTATCTATGCTATAAACGGACAAATGAAAGGACAGAATTACACCAATTTCAAAAGCAACTTAGCTATGATGGTAATGTATCTCCCTGTCACATTTGAATTCGATTGGACAAAGTGTTTTCGAGTTAGAGTTCGGAAACGGAAATGTTGACGGACAAATGAACGGACAGAATTACACCAATTTCAAAAGGAACCTAGCTATGATGGTGATCTATCTCCCTGTGAAGTTTGAATTTGATGTATACACAGCGTTTTCGAGTTAGAGTCCGGAAACGGAAATGTTGATGGACAAATGAACGGACAGAATTATACCAATTTCGAAAGGAACCTAGCTATGATGGTGATCTATCTCCCTGTCTAGTTTGAAATTGATTGTACACAGCGTTTTCGAGTTAAGTCCGGAAACAGAAATGTTGATGGACAGACAAATGGACAAACGAACAGACAGAATTACACCAATTTCGAAAGGAACCTAGCTATGATGGTGATCTATCTCCCTGCCAAGATTGAATTCGATTGGACAAAGCGTTTCGGAAATGAAAATGTGGACGGACAGACAGACGGACATATGGACAGACGGACACATCAATCTAATAGTTGGTTACACGCAACCCACCTAAAAAGGAGTCCCATGTTTCCACTGCCAGAACTGGTCCATAGCCTGCATTCACCAGGTGGCGCACCCTACTTCCTTCCTATCTACACAACATGATGTCATAGCATTATTTTTTGTTGCCTAAACCTAGATTAACCTCTTGTAAGCTAATAGCGGGGTCGGTTTGGAGGGCCTCTCCATTTGGTAAGGTATTAGCCTATAAAAACAGCCAGCCTCATCAGGCAAGTCCTCCAGCCTGCAGGTACAACTAAATGGCCAACAACATTGAGATTTGGGAAATCTTAGGAACAACTTCAGTTGTAAGAAGTAATTGGAATCCACGAGATGTTATCAGATATAAGATTCACAGGCCATGATATTTACAAGTTGTTTTAATATTTTGAAACCCTAGAATCAATTATAAGAGAAATATGAGGCCCTTTTAGCTTGATGACCCTACATGACAATGAAGCAGGGGTCAAGGTTAAATTTGACACTTGCAAAAGATTTGCAGACCATGATTTCCAATAAGTTGTTTTCTCATTCCGAACCCCTAGCACCAATGATTAGAGAGCTATAAGGGCTTTTTGATATCACCCCCCATCTGATATTAAAGATATAATATGGTGGCCATTTGGTTTTCAAAACAAGGCCAAAATTGATCTCAAACAAGCTTTCCTAGCCATTTACATTTTTTTGCAAATCTGACACAGCTAGTTGCAATGTTTTAAATTTTACAACATATAAATTATTTTCGAACATTTGGCTATGGCGGCCATGTTGCTTTTTAAAATGAGTACAAAATTTTTTACAGACATGTTTTCACAGCAATAAACATTCTCTGCAAATTTGGTGAAGATATCTTCATGAATGAAAAAGATGTAAAAGTTTATGTAAATATGTGAGAAACATACACATGCACGCACCAACACATAACCACGTATGGAAGGCGTTTCATTATCTTCCTACCCTGGCCTTGGCAGGCAGGAGATAAAGATGCAACTGTAGCAACATCAGCTTTATAATGGCCCTTTTGCAATTAAGAAGTTAAAGATCGCAAGTAATTAAAACATTGCCATGGCAACAGGTGCTGCCAGATAACCTCCAAAACCTGATCAGCTCTAGATCCTGTGTTTTGGTCAACATATTCTCAAAATTTTGTAAAAATCCATTCATTGGATCGGCAATGGAAGACCCACAAATGTTAAAACCAAAAAAATTTAAAGTATTGCCACGGCAACAGTTGTTCCCAGATACAGCCCATATAGAGAAGCCCAAACAGCGCTAGATCCTGTTTCAGTTAACATATCTGAAAATTTGGTGAAGATACATGCATGGGTTTAGGCTGTGGAATACAAACAAACTTTGAGACCCAAAAATCTTAAAAGTGTTGCCATGGCAACAGTTGTTTCGAGATACCCCCAAAACCTGATCAAGCTTTAAATCCTCTTGGGTAAGCATATCCTGAAAGTTTGGTGAAAATCCATGCACGGGTTTAGGCTGTGAAACACCCAAAAATTTTAAGACCCAAAAATCTTAAAAGTGTGGCCATGGCAACAGTTGTTGCCGGATACCCCCCAAAACATAATAAGGTCTAGTCCAAACCCTCTTGAGGTAAACATACCCTGAAAAGTTGGTAAAAATCTGTGCATGGGTTTAGGCTATTAAACACCCACAAGCTTTATGCCCCCCGCCACCAATGCAGCCACCTGGACAGCACAGGGGACGACTATACCCCAGACTTTATGAGCTGTGGTTAAAAAAATAATTTACTAATTCAATTTGCAATTTTATTGCATTAATACCTCTTACTCAATAGACAATATGCTAGAATAACTACCGGCATCAGCCATCGTGGGGCATCAGCTGGTCCCATTGGTCGGGTGCCGGTTAACAGGTTACCAGATCCAAGGGACCGTGCTCCCCCTTTTTAACAGACCGCATCTGAGGTATGAGAAGAGAGGTATGAGTTCAGTCCCTAGAGGCCCTCTTTAGAAGGGAAGAGGTGACTTCTTGTCAGTCTGAAGCAGGTCACTGCCACCTTGAAGACCCTTGGGTAAGGTGACAGGATGCTCACTTACACAGCCACCAGCAGGCCCAGATCAGCCCAAGCCACACCCTTCAAGTAAAACTGTATGAAGGTGTGAGATTTCCAGTGATAGGCTGATAGTAACTGTTCTAATCAGACTCCTGATTGGAAGGCCTAAGAAGCAGCAAAGACCCTATTATCATGGGCTTAAACCTGATGTAGGGTCAGGAATTCTTGATCAGAGAGCTCATAGCATAGGAACACCATCTGCTTGATCCATGATGAAATTGTGGCAGGAGATATATCTTTGTCAAAGCCTTTCTTTAAGAAGACAAAGACCAGTTCTGTGTTCTGTCTGAGGTCCTGTCCAGATAGCAGTGCAGGGCTCTAACTGGGCAAAGTGACCTATCAGCCTTGAGTAACTTGTCCAGAGTTGGGGCTAGGGCCGAAGTAACCATTGGGGCAACACTGTTTGGATTCTCTTTGGTCAGCTGGTCCTTTGAAAGGAAGCTGGTAGGATAGAGAGACACCTTTGACCAGTCTTTCTGGTGTCTGATATTTTTATGTAGCCAAGAATGGATCTCACTCCTGTGTTTGCCTGAACCCAGAGTTAAGAAGAAGACAAAATTGAAGGCCAAATGCTTCAAGGAAGCCTCTTTAAGGGATTTAAAAGAAGCCTTTGTTGAAGCCTTTGACCCTTAAGTCTGTGGAAAGAAGCCTTTGTTAAAGCCTTTGACCCTTAAGTCTATGGAAACAAGCAATCAGTGCCCGTGAACGGGCTCTGTGTCAGCTGACTGTGTGTTTTGAGTTACAGAGCAGAAGTGAAAGAAGAAAAGGACACAAAAGTTCAGAAGTAAAAGAGAAAAAGAGCTGAAAAACATATTTTAACAAAATGCTCTAAATGCAATACTTTTCAAGTTATAGGTGATTTAGTGTATGATTTCAGGATTTTGAATGCATTCAAAATTATTTAAGAAAACCGTAAAAAAATAATTAAGAAGATCCAGGCCTGATAGAAATCCTTGCAATAGTCAATGAGAAAATTGTGATAAAGTGTTGAAATTTTCCCACTTTGAGTTGGGGTACCTCACTTTTAATGGCTCTGGGGAACTGGGGAACAGATCTGCATGCCTTGCACAAGTTTTATTCCTTGATAGATAATCGATCGATGTTATAGCTGACCCAAAAGTAGATGAAAAACATATTTCAACAAAATTCTCTAAATGCAATAGTTTTCAAGTTACAACTAATTTACTCAACAGTGAGAACCTCAAAGTAGCTATTGCTCAGCCATGCACTGAGCTACACCTCTGCAATTTACTATGTTATAGCTACCCCCAAAATAGATGAATAACATACCTATACAAAACACTGTAAATGCAATAGTTTTCAATTTCCAACTGATTTACTCATCAGTGAGAACCTTAAAATAGCTATTACTCTCAGCTATGCAATGAGCTACTGGTCTGCAATTTTACTATGTTATAGCTAACCCAAAACTAGCTGAATAACATATTTATACAAAATTCTCTAAATGCAATAGTTTTCAAGTTACAAGTGATTTTACTGATTATGGAAGTTACTGAAAAGTCAGAAGGTGGCTATTACTCGCTTTAGTATGGGGATAGACGCCCAAGTTACTCAACATGTTGTACCACGGAAAAAGAGCTGAATAACATATTTTAACAAAATGCTCTAAATGTAATACTTTTCAAGTTATAGGTGATTTAGTGTATGATTTCAGGATTTTGAATGCATTCAAAATTATTTAAGAAAATTGTAAAAAAAATAATTAAGAAGATCCAGGCCTGACAGAAATCCTTGCAATAGTCAATGAGAAAATTGTGTTGAAATTTTCACGCCTTGAGTTGGGGTACCTAACTTTTAATGGCTCTGGGAAACTGGGGAACAGATCTGCATGCCTTGAACAAGTTTTAATCTTCGATAGATAAGGTATCTTTTAAAAGCAGAGGAAATAGCCCTTACCAACCAGGGTTTCAGTTTTAGTTAGTCCTAACTCTTCACCAATCTTTCGAGGATTTCCCACTTGAGCTTAAATTTATTAAATCTACAAGTTTAACTAAAATGGGAAAAAGCGAACACAACATACATTTGAAAGACCAGCATACACAGCTAGACTTGATAAAGCTCAGTGAGAATGGAACCTTTCTATTTAGTTTCATTTTCTTATATTATTACCCAAGAAACTACAGAGATGGTTCATATGCAATGTAAATCTTCCCCCAACCCCCCTCCCACCACTCTCCCCTTCGATTCGGCCCCAACACCCCCTCCCACTGCTCTCCACTTCAATTGGGACATTGAAGGGAGAAGCACACAGACACAAAAACACACACACGCACACACAGGCAATTCTTTATGTGAAAAACATATTGAACAAACTGTTGTGTAAATTAGTTGCTCTTAAAAAGCAGATATTTTATTAATGCTACCTTTAACTGTGTAATATTTTAGTTGCATTCATATAACTATCAAAGAAACCTTTAACATATTTAAAAATACCAAGACAGCAAAAAAAATTATTTACCTTTTTCTTTTGAAAAAACAGTTTCAATATTTGTTACATGTTTGTAGAACTTCTACACACAATAGGCAGTTTCTTAAAGATATTTGCAAAGTTTTTCTTCATCTATGCATGGAAATTATATTTTCATACATAAGATTGCCTGTTTTCGTGAAATGGGCAAGCCACAATTGAGTAAATTGCCTATTTCACGAAATGGGCAATTTCGTGGATTGGGCGTAACATATACAAGAGAAAAAACCCTGCAATAGTCAATGAGAAAATTATGACCCAGTTTTGAAATTTGAACTCATTGGGTGGGGGTACCTGTCTTCAAATGGCTCTGGGACAGATCTGCATGGATTTTATGATTAATCATCTTCAATAGATAAGGTATCTTTTAAAAGTAACAGCATGTCTCTGGCCCTTGTACTTTTGGAGGAGAAGTTGTTCATGCGGACTCAGAGTCTGTGTGAGTGATGCCATTGACTTGTCAGTCAGCTGACATAACAAAAAGTGAGATTTTCGTCCTTCCTTACGTAAATGGGATAATTTCCCAGTTTATTTGCTATGGCTATTGAATTGATAGGAGGTGCTCTGAAGTACACCTGATTACTGTGGCACCACTTTGTAAAAAAAATAGCCCACTTTGCTTCACAGACTGATCTGGTTGATACTCTCTGAGGAGCCTCAATTCATGCTGCCACTGCCACAGAGAAATCTTGATCCTTGATCGCTGAGGTTCTAGGAGCCAAGCATGAGATTTAGCTTCAACAGATTTCTGTGTAGAATCTGATTAAAAGGCTGAGTCAGGTTGGGCAGGTTGAGCAGGCACAGGGGGATCTGGCTTGACATTGCTACCAGATCCCAGAATCAGGGCATCTTGGACCAGCCTGGAACATTCAGAATGATTCTCCTGCATGGGTAGTCCCTCAATTTTGCCACCACTTTGCCCAGGATGGCTACTGGTGGAAAGGCATATTGGTCCAGATCCTCCCAACGCAGACTGAGTGTATCTACTGGCCAGGCTAGGGAGTTTGGAATTGGTGAAACAAACTGAGGTAATTTGTTGTTGAACCTATTTGAGGTTGGTGCTACCTGGTGCATATCAACTGGAAACCTCTGGAAGGAGAGACCATTCTGTCTGAATGATCTGGTCCAGCCTGGATAGCTTGAATGCTACCATATTCAGCTGGCCTAGAAAGTGTCGGGCCTTGAGAGTCACCTGTTTCCTGCAGTATCATATCAGGATTCTCAATAGTAGGGCACACAGTGGGCCCGATCTCATGCCTCCTTCTTTGTTGATGTAGGCAGCAACTGTGGTATTGTCTGTTGTTATTAGCACCATCTTGTTTGAACAGAGGTTTTGGAACTCTTTTAGGGCCAGGAATACTGCCTTTAGCTCCAGGTAGTTAATGTGCAACCTTCTTTCTAGCAAGGACGAAGTCCCTCTTGCCATGAGGTCTCCTAAGTGAGTGCCCCAGCTTTCTCTTTAGGTATCTGTAAAGATCTGCAGAGAATGGCTGAGTGGGTGTAGTAGCTGACCTTGGAGGACACTTGCCTCTTGGAGCCACTATATAAATTGAGGATGGCGAAATCTTGTGATCAGGATCACCTTTTCTAGTGATTCCGGGGTCCTCAAATGATTATTCAGGTGCCACTGAATAGGTCTCATGTGGAGCCCACCCAGGTGGACTTGCTTCTCTGTAGATGTTGATAGGGCCTGTCTGAGCTGGAACTGGTAACCTACTAAATCGAAGTCCTGTTTGAGTTCCAGTTCTGATTTCTCTATGTTTACTATCCAAAATCATCTAGGTACTGGTGGATTCTTATACCCTTGGTTTGTTCAATCAGTTTGACTTCCTTGAATACTGTTGTGAATTCCATTGGAGCAGTGGACAGACCAAATGGTAGTGCTCTGAATTGGTAGGACTAACCATGGACATGAAAGCCAAGGTATTTCCTGGACTGTGGATTTATTGGTATATGAAAGTAAGCGTCCTTGAAATCTATGGATGTTACCTATTCGCCTATTAACAAGGAAGTCCTCATGCTTTCTGATGTTTCCATTTCGAAGGTTTCTGATTTCAGATATTTGTTCAGTGACCTAAGATCTATATTTGGCCTCCATTAGTTGTTGGGTTTAGGGACCAAGAAAAGTCTGTTGAAGAACACCAGTGATGTCTGATTCATGACCTTTTCTACTGCATTTTTTTGAATAAGTGTGTGTAATGTCTCAGGTAGTTGTTCCTGAAAGGATTGACATAGCCACTTATTGATACTGGAGACCTGGAAAAATTGGTCGGTTCTAGAAGGGGAGGGTATAGCCTTCCTCGAAGATTCTTATGACCTTGAAGCTGCTGCAGTCTGGCCCCTACAGGCAGATTCTTCAGAAAAAATGTGGACATTGGTGTCAGGTTGGACAGAAGAAAATTGATCTACACTGGAAATACCTTTCACATATTTTAATTTCTTTCTTTGTTTTACAATCGTGGCACTAAGGCCTTTCTTTTGGGCTGCCCAGTAACTAAAGGTACATCGAAAATTGTCCACAAATAGATCTGGCCTTTTGGCCATAGTCATCAAACCCCAATGCAGCATACATTGTTTGTAGTTCATAAGAACTGTGACTCTTGGCCAGTCATTGTGAGTAATTGGACGCCTTGCCTCGACCATGTTTGCTCTGATAACACTGACATAGTGTCTTCCAGGCTGGATGCCCTGAATTTTTACCAGCTTCAGGTGCATGTCTGGGGTTATAGGGGTGGTATCGGTCAGACTTTGTGACAGCCACCAGAGTGAGAGTCACCAGTGTGCTATCAATGTGAGTCTTCTGTTGGCAGGAGACTGGGTGACCCGTCCAATGTAACAGAAAATTGGTCTGTCATTGGGCACAGGCTGTTGGTGAACAGGTGACTGGTCCAGTATGCTGAGCCACTGGCAACACACCGGCACCAGTAGCTAGTAGATCTGAAGTCTTGCTGGCCAGTCCTGACTGTATAAAGGGTTTATTAGAAGTCTCCACTGGTGAAAACTTCTGAGGCACCAGCATGGAGATCTGTTTAAAGGCTGGCTGTTGTGAAGGCTGTATAGTCTTGGTAAGTAACACAGCCTCCAGTCTGGAGAACCTCTCCAACCATTTGGAATCTAAAGCTCTCAGTTCACCAGATGATACAGAGCTAGTCAAATTGGTAGATTTCTTCTTAGAAGAGTGTTTTACAGGGGTAGATTAACATTTCTCACTAGCCTCCTTCTTCACAGAAGAAGTGGTCTCAACCTCCCCCACAATAGTTACAGAGCCAGGTTCAACGAGTTGTGGATTCGCAGTTTTCTTTTCTTTGCAAGCTTTGTAAGATGGGGTAGCTAGTTGTGTCTTCTGATCAGTAGAGTGAGTGTTACAATACTCACAGTCTTTCTTTAACACTCATGGGGCATCCCCAAGTCCTTTCTTTGCACTTCACGTTCAAGTCAAACACAGCCATGAGGTGACCACAGGTCCCTCGTTTCTGTCCTGGAGAGGCTATGATATATATGTTGTCACTTGTTACACAAGATTTCTTGAGGAAGTAGGGTGCACCACCTAGCAATTCCAGCTATGGACTGGCCCTACCGGTGTAAACTCGGGATATCTTTTTCTGGCATTTGGCGGGACTGGTCTGCGCCGACCGGTACAGTAATACTGTTCATTGAATAACTGTATTAACGCAATAAAATAATCTTTTTAATTGAATTCCAGTAATGTGTATGAAATATATAAAAGAATTTCAGTAAACTCAAACCTTAAAATGATTTAGCATATGTATGTATGTTTGATTCAGCCTAAGCCTAGGAAAATTAATCTGCTAGCACAATATATTTAAAAGTGAAACTTTTCTCTTATAATCATATCAGTCATCTTACTTTTCCAAGATACTCAGTCTCCAGCACTCAATCATCATGTACATTCAGTTATTTCTACATTTTATATGCATCACATATTCAGCTAGCTTGTTTAAAACAGATTAAGTTAGTAGTCCTATTTTTATTTTAAAAATTTAAACCCTATACTTTAAGTTTGGGCTATGCCTATGCAACTCATTGAACTCAACATTCTTATCTTGAAAAGCTTTTACCCTGTCTACTTAGGAATTGTCCTTGTTTGAATAGCAAGGTCATTGTTTTATATTTTGCTTGACTTAAATGCTTCAAACAAAATTGTTATAGGAAAGTATTATTAGTTGCAATTTAATGATCTTGTCAGTTTTTTAAATTTTACAAGTAACTGATAGGAAATTGTTTGAACGATAATTTTGTACTTCTGTACTGCTGCTCTGCATCTATTATTGATAAGGATATTTTTTGTGCTTTTGTTTGAAGAACACATTTATTTGTGAAGTTTTCATAACTTATTTTTTCCTGAATCAACATTTATGGCTAAAGGGATATACACTTCCGGTAAGAAAAAAAATTATGTTTGGTGTTTTTTTATATTGCAGCCAAGGTAGATGATAATATGTTGCAGGTGCATATAACTACCGGTATATTTAATGGTTATAACTGAAGATCAGTTTGGGAGAATTTCTTAAAAATAAAAACTGTATGTGTCAGGTATGGTTAAAAATCCCAAACTTCATTCATATTAGAATTTCAAGTTGGCCAGAAAATAAGAATGTCCATTTTTAAGTATGCATCCTTTTTAAGTGTGCAAAGATAAACTAAGGTTGGTTGAAAAATAAGATACCTAGAGCCTAAAAACCCCCTTGTTTTACTATATAGTGTCAGGCGTGGTTGAAAAAAATCCCAAACTAAACTAGAATATTGCTTCGCAAGAGAAAAATCCCAATGAGTATTAATCAGTTTGTAGAAATGACTGTCTTCCTGTGTTTAATATGTTTTTCCATTTATGACAAAATGCAAGGTTTCCTAGATGAATCCGGTTTGTTTATTTTTTTTTGTGTTTCATGCAGAAATTTAAAATGGCCAGCAAAAGTGGCAGGAAAACTATTTTTGGGGAAAAAATCGCCAGTAGACTCTGCAGATAACCTGCGGGTCAAAAATTTCATGGAAATCACTCTATCTCGCTCCATTTCCAAGATAAACAGGTTTTTGCATTTTATGGAGAAATTTAAGATGGCCGCCAAAAGTGGCAGGAAACAATTTTTGTGAAAAGTCGCCAGTAGACTCTGCAGATACCCTGTGGGTCAAAAATTTTGTCGAAATTGCTCTATCTCGCTCTGTTTCTGAAATAAGCAGGTTTTTGCGTTTAACGCAGAAATTCAAGATGGCCGCCAAAAGTGGCAGGAAAACAATTTTTGCAAAAAGTCGCCAGTAGACTCTGCAGCTACCCTGTGGTTCAAAAATTTCGTCGAAATCTCTCTCCGTTTCAGAAATAAGCATTTTTTTTTTGGCATTTAACGCAGAAATTTAAGATGGCTGCCAAAAGTGGCAGGAAAACGATTTTTTTCAAAAAGTTGCCAGTAGACTCTGCAGATACCTTGCGGGTCAAAAATTTCGTCGAAATTGCTCTATCTCGCTCCGTTTCCAAGACAAACTGGTTTTTGCATTTAACACAGAAATTCAAGATGGCTGCCAAAATTGGCGGGAAAATGATTTTTGCGAAAAGTTACCAGTACACCTGCAGATACCCTGCGCTTCAAAGTTTTCGTCAAAATTGCTCTATCTTGCTCCGTTTCCGAGATAAATGCAGTTTTGCGTTTTCAGCGTTAAGAAAAATTGTGACATTTAGTAAATTGTTAATAAGTCAGCCATTTTGTATTGGATCACTTCCAAAAGTTCATGATTTCCATCTACATGTGTATATAACAAACCTACTTGCCAAATTTTATGTGAATAGGTGAAGCGCTTTTTAAGTTATCATCCGGACAAGCACACCCTTTTGAAAAAAACATGTTTTTGGTCATGTGACTTCTCTGATTGGTTGAAATGTCATGACATCATATTCAGAAATTTTTCCCAGGGCTGCTGCATACACCTCTCAAATATGAAGAGAATCCGCCTTATGCCTGCAAAGCGATTGCGAAAAAAAATGTGGATTGGGTGGATCCAGCGGATCCGGCTGATCCAGCAGATCCGGCGGAGTCGCTTCTCCCATATACAAACAAGCGTCCCTCGCGGGACACTTAATGAGGTGGAATGTGTCAAGTAAAACTAATGTTAGTTGAACAATAAGTCAGTTGGAGGCTGAAATCCCCCACTTTTAGTGTAAGATGTCCACACTAAGGTCGGTTGAAAAATAAGATAGCTGGAGCCTAAAAACCCCCTTGTTACACCATAAGGTGGGCATAACTTCTTTGAGATTGGGACATTAAAGTTTCCATAAAATAAGAATGTCCCTTTTGTCATCCTTTATAACCGTTATAACCAAAGTGTAACTAGGGTCAGCTAAACAATAAGATAGCTGGAAGCTGGAAGGTAGCCATAAAATTAGAAATGTGCAAGTTTTATTTTAAAAATATAAACCGACATTTTAAGTTTAAGATGAACATAACACTGTTAATATTTAAATCATAAGGTAGCCAGAGTCTTCTTTGATTTGCTTCAATATCAGTGATAAGTTAGACTTTTAAAAATAGCATCAGAGATGCCCGTACCCCACAGCCTAGGGAAATATTTTCAACACCATGAGATACAGAAGTACTGTATCAGTACAAACTTCAGGATACTTTCAGAGCACTGTCAGTTATATAAAGGTCCAAACAATGTTTAAATGGAGAAATAATGTTTAAAAGAAAGATCATGCATATAAAGATGAAGTATTAAAACAAGATAATTCAATAACAAGATGACAGCATTAATCAGCAAACTAAAATTCAACCCTCTTTATCTACATCTGCAAGGCCCGAATTATGGTTTAGATGGTTTGAATATTACCATGCATACAGAAGTGGTAATACATTTAATGAATGCTTATGTGTGGTGTTGGAGCAAAATCTGTGGCTCACTTGATGAAATTCTATCTCTTACAATGGGAAGTTATGAAAGTAAAATTCTTAATAAATTCTAATATGACTTTAACAGTGCTTAATCTGCATCAAAAGACAAACCCAAAGGTGCAACAAGATTTTATAGGTCAAGGTCACTACGACAAGGTCAAAGGTCAAATTAAGGTGACACCATGATAATACACACCTATAGCCCCTAACCAATGTCCCTAGCAAGTATCAACTTCCTCAACCTTACGGTTTCCAAGATATAGCCCGGACAAGATTTTATAGGTCAAGGTCACTACGCCAAGGTCAAAGGTCAAATCAAGGTCAGATCATGACGTTGCACAACTACATCCCCTAACCAATGTCCCTACCAAGTATCAACTTCCTACACCTTACGGTTTCTGAGATATAGCCCGGACAAGATTTTTGAACTCAAGGTCACTACGGCAAGGTCAAAGGTCAAATCCTGGTCAGACCATGACGTTGCACACCTACACATCCTAACCAATGTCCCTACCAAGTACCAACTTCCTACACCTTACGGTTTCCGAGATATAGCCCGGCCAACATTTTATAGGTCAAGGTCACTACGGCAAGGTCAAAGGTCAAATCAAGGTCAGACCATGACGTTGCACACCTACACCCCCTAACCAATATCCCTACCAAGTATCAACTTCCTACACCTTACGGTTTCTGAGATATAGCCCGGACAAGATTTTATAGGTCGAGGTCACTACGCCAAGGTCAAAGGTCAAATCAAGGTCAGACCATGACGTTGCACAACTACACCCCCTAACCAATGTCCCTACCAAGTATCAACTTCCTACACCTTACAGTTTCCGAGATACAGCCCGGACAAGATTTTCAAACTCAAGGTCACTATGGCAAGGTCAAAGGTCAAATCAAGGTCAGACCATGACGTTGCACACCTACACCCCCTAACCAATGTCCCTACCAAGTATCAACTTCCTACACCTTACGGTTTCTGAGATACAGCCCGGACAAACTATTTCCCGCCGCCCACCAACCCGCCCGCCCGCCCGCCCGCCCATCCGGACACCATGGGTGAAAACAATACCCCGACAGCCCTTAAGGGCTGTGGGGTAAAAATGGAAAACAAAGGAGCTACAGGGTTTTATTCCAAATGTATGACTTTAAGGAGGCCATAACTCCAATATTTTCAGTTAAAGGTCACCATGAGGTCAGGATATTCCTTTGGCAAATCTTAATATGTGTACCATGTTTAGTTGAAAAAAGTAAACAAGCAATCAGTGTCAGCTGACTGTGTTTCGAGTTTCAGAGTAGAAGTGAAAGAAGAAACGGTCACAAAAATTGTGCCCTGCAAATGGTATTCAGAAGTAAGGTACAAAGTTAGCTGTTAAGGTGTAAAAAATAGGTGAACAACATATTTTAACAAAATACTGTAAATCCAATAGTTTTCAAGTTACAACTGATTTACTTAACAGTGAGAACCTGGAAGTAGCAATTGCTATTGTTTAGCTTTCCAATTAGCTACATGTCTGCAATTTCACTATGTTATAGCTGACCCAAAAGTACATGAATAACATAATTAAAGAAAATTCAGTAAATGCAATAGCATTCAAGTTACAAGTGATTTACACAGCAGTAATAAGCTGAAAGTAGCTATTGCTCAGCTATGCTATGAGCTACAGGTCTGCAATTCCACGATGTTATGGCTGACTGAAAAGTAGGTGAATAACATATTTAAACAAAATAATGTAAATGCAATAGTTTTTGAGTTACAACTGATTTACTTAACATTGATAACCTAACAGTAGCTATTACTCATCTATGCAATGAGCTACAGGTCTACAATTTCACTATGTTATAGCTGACCCAAAAGTAGGTGAATCACATATCAAAACAAAATTCTCTAAATACAATAGCTTTTGAATCAAAACTGATTTACTCAACAGTGACAACCTGAAGGTAGCTATTGTTCATCTATGCAATGAGTTACAGGTCTAGAGTTTGACTATGTTATAGCTGACCCAAAAGTAGGTCGAAAACATATTCAAACAAAATTCTCTAAATGCAATAGTTTTCAAGTTATAACTTATTTACTTGACAGTGAGAACCTCAAAGTAGATATTGCTCAGCTATGCAATGAGCTACACATCTGCAATTTACTATGTTATAGCTAACCCCAAAATAGATGAATAACATACGTACACAAAACACTGTAAATGCAATAGTTTTCAATTTCCCACTGATTTACTCATCAGTGAGAACCTCAAAATAGCTATTACTCTCAGCTATGCAATGAGCTACAGGTTTGCAATATTACTATGTTATAGCTGACCCAAAAGTAGGTAAACAACATATTTGAGGAAAACACTCTAAATGCAATAGTTTTCAAGTTAAAACAGACTTACTCAATAGTTAGAACCTCAAAGTAGCTATTGCTCAGCTATGCTACGAACTACAGGTCTGCAACTTTACTATGTTGTAGCTGACCCAAAAGTAGATGAATAACATATTTCAAGGAAATTCTTTAAATGCAATAGTTTTCAAGTTATAAGTTATTTACACAATAGTGATAACCTCAAAAAGTGGCTGTTACACAGCTATGCAATGAGATACAGGTTTTAGTAAGTTATAGCTGACCTAAAAGTAGCTGAATAGTTTTCAAGTTATAAGTGACTTACTCAATAGTGATAACCTCAAAAAAGTAGCTATTACACAGCTATGCAATGAGCTACAGGTTTAGTATGTTATAGCTGACCCAAAGTAGCTGAATAACATATTTATACAAAATTATCTAACTCTAATACTTTACAAGTTACAAGTGATTTCACTCACTATGGAAGATACTGAAAAGTCAGAAAGTGGCTATTACTCACTTAGCTATTGTTATAGACACCCAAGTTACTCACCATGTTGTAGCTATGGAAAAAGTAGGTGAATAACATATTTTAACAAAATGCTCTAAATGCAATACTTTTCAAGTTATAAGTAATTTAGTGTATGATTTCATGATTTTTAATGCATTAAAAATTATTTAAACATTTCATAAAAAATTGAGAAAGATCCAGGCCTGATGCTCACACAAGTGAATGTACTAGTGGCCTAGTACATATATGCAAGATAAGAGAAAAATCCCTTCAATAGTGAATGAGAAAATTATGATCAAGTGTTGAAATTTTCACACTTTGGGAGGGGGTACCTCACTTGTAATGGCTCTGGGGAACAGACGAACAGACAGATCTGCATGAATTTTATGATTTATCATCCTCAATAGTTAAGGTATCTTTTAAAAAAACAGCATGTCTCTGGGTCTTATAGTTTTGGAGAAGAAGTTGTGGGTGCCGCAGAGTGATGCCATAATGTCAGCTGACTGACAAGTCAGCTGACATAAAAACTGGAGGGTTAAAAGCCCCTTTTTTGACATTAACATGACCTTAAAGTTGCAGATACAGGGCTGAAACTTTGGCATGTGAAAGATTATCAAAAAGTAGCTGAATAAATTATTCCAATAAAAAGGCCGAAATCCTTACTGTTTTTGAGATACAGAGTTCCCATTTATCTTAAAATATATGAAAGACAAATTTATGAAAACTGGGTCAGCTACTCAGGAGAGGTACCCTGTGGGTCAAAAATTTCAGCAAAATTGCTCTATCTAGCACGGTTTTTGAGATACAAGCATTTTTGTGTTTCAAGCGACTGAAATATTTTTTGAAACCTGGAAAGGCTAGTCTTCACAGATACCCTGCGGGTCAAAAATTTTGCCGAAATCCCACTTGTAAATTTTTATTTTATGAAGAAAATGGTTGCAAAAAGTACTCATGTCACTTAGTATTGTTCTATATGTGTACCTTATGAGTCTATATTTCCAATTTTGTGTTTTGCATCTTTTGTAAAAAATTCGAAAATCGAATATGACCCCCATTTTTGGGGAGGGGAAATTTTTTGGAAAATTGGAGAGACTAGTTTCTTTAAGTACCCTGTGGGTCCTAAATTTCAACGAAATTGCTCTATCTCACACAGTTAAGGAGATACAAGCAGTTTTGTTTTACTCGTTAAGAAAATTGTTTATGCTTAATTAATCATCAATAACTCAGTCATTTCTTAACCTATCCCTGTCAGAATTTAATGTCGCCCAGATCTTTATATGAGGAAGGTATTTTCAAAATTTCAGGTGGATAGATAAAATGATTCGTCTGTTATCATCCGAACAAGGACGCCCTTCCAAAAAATGCATTTTTGGCCATGTGACCTCTCTGATTGGTGAAAATGTCATCGCAGCATATTCAGAAAAATTTCCCAGGGCTACTGCATACACCTGCCAAATATGAAAAGAATCCGCCTTATGGCTGCGAAGCTATTGTGAAAAAAAAATGTGGATCCGGCGGAGTCACTTCTGCTATATAAAAAGCACCCTGAGGGGCCACTTAATTATGGAGTTACACCGAACTTACATTTTTAGTTACAAAAAGTAAGTAAACTACAGGATTGCTTGCAAAAAAATATATATATTTTTGCTGTGCAAAAACATATAAAGGTGAGTGCTTAAATATTAAGAAAATGCTCTGCTTATAGCCTTTGGCCACCATTTTTGGCAAGAATTTTTTTTTTTAAAAATTGGGTCATCTCTGTGGGTAAAAAATTTCATCGAAATCGCTGTATCTAGCACGATTTTCAAGATATAAGCATTTTGGTGTTTTGCAAATTTTGCGACAAATTCGAAAATTTAAAATGTCCGCCATTTTTGGTGATACAATTTTTTTTGGAAAATCAGGATGGCTACTGTGTAGAGGTACCCTGTGGGTCAAAAATTTTATCAAAATCACTCTATCTCGCACATTTTTTTTAGATATAAGCATTTTTCTGTTTGCAATTTTTTGCAAAAAATTCGAAAATTCAAAATGGCCGTCATTTTTGGTGAGACAATTTTTTTTAAAATTGGGATGGCTACTCTGCAGAGATACCCTGTGGTTCAAAAAAATTTGTCAATATCACTGTATTTCGCACAGTTTTTGAGATATAAGCATTTTTGTGTTTTGCAATTGTTGCGAAAAATTCGGAAAGGCCACCGTTTTAGGCAAGACAAAAATTTTTGGAAAAATGTTAGTTGATCTGTAGAGATACCCTTTGTGTCAAAAATTTCGTCGAAATCGCGCAAACTTTTCGAGATACAGGTATTTTTGTGTTTTCTCTATTTGGAAAATTCGTAATGATTAACTAATCATTAATAACTTGGCCATTTCTTAACCAATCAATGCCAAAACTTAATGATTTCCAGATTTTAATAGAATGAATGTATTTGCCAAGTTTCAGGTAAATAGATAAAATCCCTTTCAAGTTATCATCTGGACAAGCTTACCCATTGAAAAAGCAATCAGTGCCTGTGAACGGGCTCTGTGTCAGCTGACCGTGTGTTTGAGTTTCTGAGTAAAAGTGAAAAATGTGATGAACAAAAAATTTGTGCCCTGTAAATGGTATTCAGAATTACCAAGTTTACTGTTAAGGTGTAAAATATTGATGGAAAATATATTCAAACAAAATACTGTAAGTGCAATTGTTTTCGAATTATAACCGATTTACTCAACACTGAAAACCTGAAAATTGCTATTGCTCAGCTGTGTAATGAGCTACAGGTCTGCAATTTTACTATATTATAGCTAACCAAAAAGTTGCTGAATAACAAATTTAAACAAAATACTCTAAATGCAATAGTTTTGAAGTTACGACTGATTTGCTCAACAATGAAAACCTTAAAGTAGCTATTGCACAGCTATGACATGAGCTACACCTTTGCAATTTCACTATGTTATAGCTGACTCATAAGTAGGTGAACACCATATTTGAACAAAATCCTCTAAATGCAATAGTTTTGTAGTTACAAGTGATTTACTCAACTGTGATAACCTCAGAGTAGCTATTACTCCACTTTCCGATGAGTTTGGGGTGTGTAATTTTAATATGTTATAGCTGATCCATAAGTAGGTGAAGAACATATTTAAACAAACTACTGTTAATGTAATAGTTTTCAAGTTATAACTGATTTACTCAACAGTGAGAACCTCAGAGTAGCTATTACTCCACTTTCCAATGAGCTTGGGGTCTGTAATTTTAATATGTTATAGCTGATCCATAAGTAGGTGAAGAACATATTTAAACAAACTACTGTTAATGCAATAGTTTTCAAGTTATAACTGATTTACTCAACATTGAGAACCTGAAAATTGTTATTGCTCAGCTATGTAATGAACTACACGTCTGCAATTTTACTATGTTGTAGCTTACCAAAAAGTAGAAAAATAACATATTAAACAAAATACTCTAAATGTAATAGTTTTCAAGTTACAACTGATTTACAGCTATACTCTGAAAGTGGCTATAGTTTCAGCTATGCAACTAGACTAAGGACGCATCTGTGGCCAGATGCTGGATGTATCCACCGACAAAGGCCAACTGACATAGCTTAGAAGATAAACAGCATCTTTCGTTAATAAGCAAGCTGAAAGCACTTTTAAGTTTGGCTACCCTTATTTGACCCTGTAGGAGGGGCCCAAGGTGAAGTCTGACCACATCAAAAGATTCGCAGCCCATGATTTCCTATAAGTCGTTTTCACATTGTAAACCTCTAGGACCAATAATAAGCAGGAGGGGCCCAAGGTGAAATCTGACCACATGAAAGGATTTGCAGCCCATGACTTCCTCTAAGTTGTTTTCATATGAATGAGTTATTTGAGAAATACTGGCTATCTGCAATAATTCTAGAGATAACTCAAATTTACTCATTTTCAGTAGGTGAGTAATTACCTACGGCTCTGGAACTTCACCATGTGAAAGCTCTCCCAAAAGTAGATGAATGAGTTATTTGATAAGAATTGGATATCTGCAATACTTTTAGAGATAATTAGCATTTACTCATTTTGAGTAGGTGAATAATTAGCTACAGGTCTGAAACTTGACCAAGTGAAAGGTCTCCCAAAAGTAGGTGAAGGAGTTATTTGACAAAAATTGGCTATCTACAATACTTTTAGAGATAATTTGCATTTACTCATTTTCAGTAAGTGAGTAATTACCTACGGGTCTGAAACTTCACCAAGTGAAAGCTCTCCCAAAAGTAGGTGAAGGAGTTATTTGACAAAAATTGGCTATCTGCAATACTTTTAGAGATAATTTGCATTTACTCATTTTGAGTAGGTGAGTAATTACCTACAGGTCTGAAACTTCCCATGTGAAAGCTCTCCCAAAAGTAGATGAATGAGTTATTTGATAAGAATTGGATATCTGCAATACTTTTAGAGATAATTAGCATTTACTCATTTTGAGTAGGTGAATATTTAGCTAGAGGTCTGAAACTTGACCAAGTGAAAGGTCTCCCAAAAGTAGGTGAAGGAGTTATTTGACAAAAATTGGCTATCTGCAATACTTTTAGAGATAATTTGCATTTACTCATTTTCAGTAGGTGAGTAATTATCTACGGGTCTGAAACTTCACCAAGTGAAAGCTCTCCCAAAAGTAGGTGAAGGAGTTATTTGACAAAAATTGGCTATCTGCAATACTTTTAGAGATAATTTGCAATTACTCATTTTCAGTAGGTGAGTAATTACCTACGGGTCTGAAACTTCACCAAGTGAAAGCTCTCCCAAAAGTAGGTGAATGAGTTATTTGAAAGAAATTGGCTATCTGCAATACTTTTAGAGATAATTCGCATTTACTCATTTTGAGTAGGTGAGTAATTACCTACAGGTCTGGAACTTCAGCATGTGAAAGCTCTCCCAAAAGTAGGTGAATGAGTTATTTAAGAAAAATTTGCTATCTGCAATACTTTTAGAGAAAATGCAGAATTACTCATTTTTAGTAGGCAAGTAATTTAGCCACAGGCCTAATTTAGACATAAAGCCTAGCAATAGAATACTGTGGTGCACCCTCTAATATACCTTGCAAACTTGAGAAGGCTAGCTATAATACTTTTTTTCGTTAGAGCGGTAATGGTGAAATATCTCTACACACTGCGGCTATCCAGTGGATACAATGATTTACTCAACAGTGAGAACCTGAAAGTAGATATTGGTAAGCTATGCCATGACATAGAGGTCTGCAATTTCACTCTGTTATAGCTGACCAAAAATTATGTGAATAACATATTTAAACAAAATACTGTAAATGTAATAGTTTTCACGTTATAACTGATTTACTCAACAGTGATAACCTCAAAGTAGCTATTTCTCAGCTACGCAATGAGCTACATGTCTGAATTTTTTTCTATGTTATAGCTGACCCAAAATTAGGTGAACAACATATTTAAGCAAAATACTGTAAATGCAATAGTTTTCAAGTTACAACTGATTTACTCAATAGTGAGAACCTGAAAATAGCTATTGCTCAGCTAAGTATGCTAAGTCTGTAATTTCACGATGTTATAGCTGACCCAAAAGTAGGTGAACAACATATTTTAACATATTTTAACAAAATACTCCAAATGTAATATTTTTTTTTTTTAAGTTACAAGTCATTTACTCAACAGTCAGTACCTGAAAATAGCTATTGCTCAGTTGTGCCATGAGCTACAGGTCTGTAATTTCACTATGTTATAGCTGACCCAAAATTTACTCAATAGTGAGAACCTGAAAATAGCTATTGCTCAGCTAAGTATGCTAAGTCTGTAATTTCACGATGTTATAGCTGACCCAAAAGTAGGTGAACAACATATTTTAACATATTTTAACAAAATACTCCAAATGTAATATTTTTTTTTAAGTTACAAGTCATTTACTCAACAGTCAGTACCTGAAAATAGCTATTGCTCAGTTGTGCCATGAGCTACAGGTCTGTAATTTCACTATGTTATAGCTGACCCAAAAGTAGCTGAATAACATATTTACACAAATTTCTGTAAATGCAATAGTTTTCCAATTACAACTGATTTACTCAACAGTGTGAACTTCAAAGTAGCTATTACTCAGCTATGCAATGAGCCACAGGTCTGGAACTTCACTATGTTATAGCTGACTCCGAAATAGGTGAATAACATATTGACACAAAATACTCTAAATGTAATACTTTTGAAGTTATAAGTAATTTACTCAACAGTGATAACCTAAAAGTAGATATTACTCAGCTATGCCATGAGCTACAGGTCTGAAATTTTACTACGTTATAGCTGACCCAAAAGTAGCCGAATAACATATTTATACAAAATTGTGTAAATGCAATAGTTTTCAAGTTACAAGTGATTTTACTCATGATGGAAGTTACTGAAAAGCCCAAAAGTAGCTATTACTCACTTAGCTATTGAGACAGACACCTAAGTTACTCACCATGTTGTAGCTATGAAAAAAGTAGCTGAATAACATATTTTAACAAAATGCTCTAAATGCAACACTTTTTAAGTTATAAGAGATTTAGTGCATGATTTCATGACTTTTAATGCTTTTTAGACATTTTTGTCTACCACAGGCCTAATTTAGACATAAAGCCTACCAAAAAGATAGGGTGGCGAGTCCTCTAGCATACCAAGCCACCTGCCAAATATGAAAGAAATCTGGAAAGAAACGTGGACTGTAGGTCGCTAACAAGCAATATTCCACATTTTAGACATTTTTGTCTACCACAGGCCTAATTTAGACATAAAGCCTACCAAAAAGATAGGGTGGGGAGTCCTCTACCATATCAAGCCACCTGCCAAATATGAAAGAAATCCGGAAAGAAATGTGGACTGTAGGTCGCTAACAAGAAATCTCTGCGGACGCGGACGAGGGCGCGGACGACGATGATGATGAATCCATAGTATCCCCGCTTCGCGTCGGGGATACAATGAGCTACAGGTCTACAATTGCACCATGATGTTTTAGCTGACAGAAAAGTAAGTGAATAACATATTCAAAGAAAACACTGCAAATGAAACAGTTTTCAAGTTACAACTGATTTACTCAACACTGAGAAACTAAAAATAGCTATTTCACTATGTTATAGCTGATTCAAAAGTACATGAATAATTTATTTTAACAAAATTCTCTTCATGCAACAGTTTTCAAGTTACAAGCAATTTATTCAACAGTGATAACATGAAAAAAATTATTACTCAGCTATGCAATGAGCAACAAAATTCTCTAAATGCAATAGTTTTCAAGTTACATCTGATTTCACTCATTACGGTAGTCACTGAAAAGTCAAAAAGTAGCCATTACTCACTTAGCTATTGGCATAGACTCCCAAGCTACTCACCATGTTGTAGCTCTGAAAAAAGTAGCTGAATAACATATTTTAACAAAATGCTCTAAATGCAATACTTTTCAAGTTATAAGTGATTTAGTACATGATTTTTAAATGCATTAAAAATTCTTTAAAAATTCATAAAAAAGAAAGATCCAGGCCTGATACTCACACAAGGGAATCTCCTTGAGGCCTAGTACATACATTAGGTTGGGGTGCTCATTTACTCAACAGTGAGAACCTCAAAGTAGCTATTGCTCAGCTATGTAATGAGCTACAGGTCTGCAATTTTTCTATGTTCTAGCTCACCAAAATTAGAAGAATAACATACTTAAACAAAATACTCTAAATGTAATAGTTTTCAAGTTACAACTGATTTACTTAACAGCTATATTCTGAAAGTAGTTATTACTCAGCTATACAATCAGCTACAAGTCTGTAAGTTCACTATGTTACCGCTGACAGAAAAGTAGGTGAATAATATATTTACACAAAATACTGTAAAGTCAACAGTTTTTAAGTTACAAATGTTTTACTCAACAGTGAGGACCTGAAAATAGCTATTTCTCAGCTATGCCATGAGCTACAGATCTGGAATTTCACTTTGTTATAGCTAATTCAAAAAGTACATGAATAATACATTTAAACAAAAATCTCTAAATGCAACAATTTTCAAGTTACAAGCAATTTACTAAAAAGAAATAACATGAAAGTAGCTATTACTCACCCATCCAATGAGCTACAGGTCTGCAATTTTACTATGTTATACCTGACTAAAAAGTTGCTGAATAACAAATTTATACAAATTTTTGTAAATGAAATAGTTTTCAAGTTAACTAATTTACTCAACAGTGATAACCTCAAAAAAGCTATTGCTCAGCTATGATATAAGCTACAGGTCTGCAAATTTACTATGTTATAGCTGATGCAAAAGTAGGTTAATAATATATTTAAAGGAAATTCTCTAAATGTTATACTTTTCAAGTTCTGATTTACTCATCAGTGTTAACCTCAAAGTAGCTATTACTCAGCTATGCAATGAACTACAGGTCTGAATAACATATTTATACAAAATTCTGTAAATGCAATAATTTTCAAGTTATAAGTGATTTTACTCATTATAAAAGTTACTAAAAAGTCAAAAAGTAGCTATTACTCGCTTAGTTATTGGGATAGACTCCCAAGTTACTCACCATGTTGTAGTTACAGAAAAAGTAGCTGAATATCATATTTTAACAAAATGCTCTAAATTTGAAAATTTTGATTACTTAAATGTAGCTTTTATAAGCTACAAGCTTACCATATGGAACTGAATGCTGATCTCGGGAGGCCACAGGTCCCGGCCAATGTCCAAGAAAAATATCGATATTTAGTGTTATCCGTAGCCTCAGTTTGTCTTCTCGTGGAACTCTTTGTGATTCGTCCTCCTTTTCTCATTGCAATTTTTAACTATCCCCCGTCAGCTGTAATACAGCGGGGAGGCAGGGTGAGACTCTTTTCAGTTCCACATGGTAAGCTTGCAGCTAATAAAAGTTACATTTAAGTAATCAAAATTTTCAATTTTATTGCACTACAATAGCTTACCATGTCTAACTGAATGCTGAATCCAACTGCTCGGTGGAGGGATTACAGCTGAGACTGGAAGAAGTAGTCAATTTTTCTTGGATTTTGAATAGATTAGGATGAATGTTAAGAAATACCAGTCTGAGTCACATTTACAGTGCCCCAGTCCCAAAGACCGGGCCTGTAAAAAGCCAAAAACCTGAATTGAATGAACGACAGTGCTAAAAACTGTCTTGATGTTTTGATTGGAGGAGAGAAGTGCAGCCTATGCTCACTTATGAAGAGTAAAGCCCCTAGGGCTAAGCCACGATGGAAAACAAGTCCTACGCTTGGGAATCTCCTAATTTTTGCCACCCTAAAATTAGATTAAATGACAACCTTAATAAGTCCTTAATATATAATACAATATATTCTGAAAAAAATAAAAAGACCTTACCCAAACATCCTGATGAGGTTAACATACACTTAGACCCTGGGATTTTGACTCCTGAAGACTTGGTTGTAGCGGATGTGCCCCCCCCTTCTTTTCTTTCCGAGGATAACTAGTCTGAGGGGAAGGGTCTAGGACTTGTTGTGCCGCCACTACTGGACCCAGACACATGTCGTTGTCTGACCAAGTAAGGTCTTTTAGGTAAAACTTAGTAAATGTGTTGTGAGTTTTCCAGTGACAGGCTTGCATGATTTGGTCCACTGATACCCCACCGTAAAAGGCCTTAGAGGCTACGAAGGCCATAATGTCATGCGCTTTAACTTGGACCAAGTCCAAGGCTTGTTGGTCTGCTTGTTTATAACAAAATAGAATGGTTTGTTTCAACCAAGAAGAGAGAGTAGCAGGTCTGATGTCGGAGGTATGTCCTTTCTTGAAGGAGATGAAAAGGAGGGATCGAGACCCTCTCAGGTCTTTGGTTCGATCCAAATAGTACCTCAGGGCCCGCACCGGACACAAGGTCCTGTCTTCTTTGAATTGTTTATCTACAATAGTAGTCAAAGCAGGAATAGTCACCGAAGACACACTTTGAGAACCTTCTCTTGCTAGTTGGTTTTTTGCTATGAAGTCAGAAGAAGGGAACAAGGAAACTTTTTCCCATTGGCCTATATTAGATACTTTGTTTGCAACCCAGGCATGAATTTCGCTGCGGCGCTTGCCATAGGCTAAAGCTAGCAAGAAAGCAGTTTTGAGAGTAAGATGTTTGAAGTCTGTGTCTTTTATAGGCTCAAAGGGTGCTTTTGTGAGCTCATTAAGAAAACAGAAAGGTACCATTTCGGGAGATTCCTGGAACATTTAGGGCGACCAATGTGAAAACTGGAGAGCAACCTGTTAAGATCTGTGCTTTGGGAAATATGGTGCCCAGTTGGGCCCAAGGTGTCAACAATGGCCGTCCTATAACCATCAATGGTCAAGGGGCACCTGTTTAGATCTTGGTACAGGTACATGAAAAAGTCGGAGACTTGTTTCACACAGGGAATGGAGAAATCCACCAAATTTTCTCTGTACCATTTCTCAAATAGGGCCCATTTGACTTGTAGATGGTCCTTGTTGATGACCTTTGAGGGGCAGCAATTCTCTCTGCCACCTCCACAGAGAAGCCTTGTTCTTGGAGCTGTGCACTTCTAGACACCAGGTGTGGAGGTTGAGATGTTGTGGATTGCTGTGAAACACATAATTGTGGGACTGTTTGTGAAGAGTTGTTGACACTGGTAGCTGAAGTGGTATCTCTGTTGAGAGCTGCACCAGGTCCCAAAACTAGGGCATCCCTGGCCAGTCTGGGGCTATAACAATGATCACGCACTTGCATTGCCTGATTTTTTGGATCACCCTGTGAAGGAGAGCCGTCGGAGGGTAAGCATAAGCAGTGAGACCCGTCCAGTTTATGTTTAGAGCATCTATGTCCCAGGCATTTCAGTCTGGGACTGGAGATACATACAGTGGAAGTTTGTGGTTCAGACAAGTGGCAAATAGATCTACATGAGGGGTGAACCACTTTTGACAGATCTGTTTGAACACCTGTGGATGCAGTGGCCATTCTGTTGACTACACTTGGTTCGACCTGGACAGAAGGTCGGCCATCACATTCAGACCCCTGGAATCTGTCTGGCTTTTAAGATTATTTTGTAATGATGGCACCAGGTTATAATCTTCCACAGGAGAACGCACATCTCCGCCGAGTGAGTTCCTCCTTGTTTGTTTATGTAGGCTACCACTGTTGAGTTGTCCATTGCAACCAACACTGTTTGGTTTTGACACTGGTCTTTGAAACTCTAAAGGGCCAGAGAAACTACCTTCAACTCTAGAACATTTATGTGTAGCCTTTTTTCCCAGTCTGACCACAGACCCTTGACAGAGGTTTGCTCTATGTGAGTACCCCAGCCTTCGTTTGAGACGTCTGTAAAGAGTTGGATACTGTGGTCCTTGGGATAAAGGTCTGGGCTTTTCATCACGTTTGAGGGATTTTGCCACCACTCCAGGTGTGCTGAAATGGCTTCTGTCAAAGGAAGGAGGCTGTCCAGCGACTGAGGATATCTCCAGTGCTCCTTAAGGTGAAACTGAAAGGCCTCATGTGAAGGCATCCCTTTGGGACCATTTTCTCTGTTGAGGCAAGCAACCCAATTAGCGACATCAAACATCTTGCAGTCAAAACATGTTTTGACTTGAGTCTTCGGATCAAATCCTGAAGCTTGAGCCATCTCTCTTGAGTGGGTTTTACAGGCTGAATCTAGATGGTATTCATAGCCCACGAACAAAAACACCTGAGTTGGTTTAAGTTCGTATTTCTCCTGATTTATTATTCACCCCAAGGACTGGGTTAGGTCTACCCCGGCTTTGAATGTTCACTTGGGCTTCTTCCTGAGACTTGGACCGATCAGCCAGTCCTCCAAGTATTGCAGAAGCCTGATTCCCCTCGTGAGGGCCATTAGCTTCACTTTCTTTACAATCATTGTAAAGACCTGAGGGGCTGTGGCCAGGCCAAAAGGAAGAGAGGTGAACTGGAACACCTGTCACCTGTGGCAAAGCCTTAGGTATTTCCTTGAATATGGGTGGATGGGGATGTGGGGATAAGCGTCTGATAGGTCTATTGACAATACCCCTTCCCCTGGAATCAGGGAGGTACTGATAGACTCTGGAGTTTCCATTTTGAACCTTTCTACAAGTAGAAATGTGTTGAACCTGCTTAAGTCTATAACTGGCCTCCACCTTTGGTGAGGCTTGGGAACTAGAAACAGGTGACTATAAAACCTGAGAGATTTTACATTTTCCACCCTTTCTATTGCGTTCTTTGACAGAAGAGACTGGATACAAGTGGCCAGAGCTTGGTCTTTTGGCCAGGCCTTGTATTCTGACTGAATCAGAGGGAATCTGACCAGCCTTGGCTTTGAAATGAATGGCAGTACATAGCCATTTGTGATAATGTTTAACACGCTGAATGAACATTTGTTTGTTTGCCAGTCTTTTCTGAAAGAACGGAGGCGACCTCCTACTGGTGGACTGAGGGAGGCTTTTAAAGAGTCCTTCGTGGGAGGGGTTTCCACACTCTCGTCCCCTAGAGTGGGGTCGAAAACGGCCCCTGGAGCCTCTGAAATTCGGTTTCCCCCACCTGAGGAAAACGATTGGTTACTGCCATGTGAGGAGTTGCCCCCTTAGGGGCGTTTCCTGTAGGAGCCTCTTTTCTTTTTGTGGGGACCACGAAAGGGCTTATTTTGATAGGGTCCGAAACCCAGAGAGTCTTTAGAGGTGCCTTTTTTGAGGAGGAAGTCTTCTCCCTCCTTCACAAGTTGAGACTGGAACAAGGAGGAATGCCAAAAGAGCAAGTACCTGAGTTCTTGGCATCTCGTTTCCCCTAGATGTGGTTGTAAAAGGGTCATTTCGGCTTCGTGCCTTAGCAAGCCAGTGTTACCCATAGTATAGAGCTCCCTCTGGAGTATATGGGCTAAGGATTTGCTGAGGCATGTAAGAGCTCTCTGTTGAGTAAGAACAGTCTTATTCCATATGTCTAAGTATTCACAGGCTTGTTCAGATCCATGTTTGGCTGCTCACTCAGGATTGGCACCTTTTTGGATTTGAGACTTAACCTTCTTAAAGGTTGACTTCAGGCTATATTGGCACTTTTCAGGAGTGGCATTGCAAGAAGATGAAGTCTTGGCAAAGGCAGCAGTAAAGTTAAGAGTGGATATGTTCTGCCTAGCTTGGTGTTCCAATTCCTTAAGAACTGGTAGGGGAACCTTGCCCATAGGTGCCCCAGGGGGTTTAGGAGTAATACAGATTGTTGCAAAATCTGTATTCAACTCCTGAATTTTCTCCTCATAACAGGGCTGTCCCACCTTGTACCACTTAGCAGTGGAAGGAGGTTTGATGTATTTACCCTCAGGTAAAATAGCGGCCTGGAAATCATGCTCAAATTTATCAAAAGCATCTTTGATACCTGAGCTGAGGGGGAGCATAGAGGAAGGGCCTCTTGGCCTGAGCTCCTGGCAGCCTTTCTCGTCGTCCAGCCCCATGACTGAAGTGGAGGACCTAGGCATGGACTCCCTGGGGTCAGGGAGGGAAAGAATGCGTCTGAAGGTGTCCACTTCTTCAGCGCATTAGGAGGGAACAGCAGACAAAGCTACTTCCCTATAATAAGGGGGGGTCTGGATCGCATTGAGGTTGGTCTTGATCAGAGATAGCCCCAGAGGGCTTTGAAGACCTGTGTCTGGATACAGAGGACTGATCCTCCTCTGAAGAAGATGACACGTATCTGGACCTCACCTTATGTTCACTCTTGTCAGCATGTTTCTTAGGTTTAGAAGATGAAATCCGAGGTTCATCGGATTCATCTGTGTATTGATCCGAGGTGGACCTCGGTTCAATGTCATGCCTTTTATGAGAGTGAGAGTGCTTTTTGGGTCTATCCGAGGCCGTCTTAGAAGGCTCCTCGGATAGGCCTGAATGCTGACCAATGCGTTATGATGATCAGCACCGAGACGTGGAAGAAGAGCAGGACCATAGTCCACCTCCATTTCTTCAATAGAGTGTGAGGTAGGCCAAGGCCTTGGAGGGGGTAGGTCCAGGTTAACAGCTTGATTGGAGGGTCCAGGCTTAGAAGCCGAAGCAGAGGTCTGATCCATCTCCACTTGTTTTTTAGCTGTCAATTCGTCTCAGAGAGACTGAAAAGCTTCTAACATGGATGCCTGGAAGGACCCCATTTGCTGTTGTAAATGGATGTTAAGTGTGTTACCCAGGGATTTTTAAAATTTTGATTCAATCTTCTGCTGTAAGGCAGTACCTGGGGTGGGTGGGACAGATTTTGCTGGCATTTTTAAAGATAGTGACTCGAAGGGTACGGGCTGAGGATGTGGAGGAGAGGTAAACAAGACCACTGCCGTGGTATGATCTCCCGCCGCACTACATCAAAAAGTAGGTCAACAACATATTTGACAAAACTCCTTTAAATTGAATAGTTTTGCTGTTATAAATTATTTAAATCAAAAAAGTCAAAGTAGCTATTACTACGTTTGGCCATCGAATGGCCACATTCCAGAGTTAGAGCCACTGAATGTACATATTCCGCAGTTATGTACATTGTAAGATATGCACTAAAAAGGTTTGGATATCTTCATTCCACCTCAAAGAAGGTGCCCAAGGTCTTACCCTTACCCTGTGCTTTTCCACAGGTTGGTTTGAAGCTCTCCCAAAAGTAGGTGAATGAGTTATTTGAGAAAAATTGGCCATCTGCAATACTTCTAGAGATAATTCGCATATACTCATTTTCAGTAGGCGAGTAATTAGCTATGGGTCTGAAACTTCTCTATGTGAAGGCCCTTGCAAAAGTAGGTGAATGAGTTATTTGAGAAAAAATTGGCTATCTGCAATACTTTTCAGAGATAATTAGCATTTACTCATTTTGAGTAGGTGAGTAATTAGCTATGGGTGTGAAACTTCACCAAGTGAAAGCTCTCCCAAAAGTAGGTGAATGAGTTATTTGAGAAAAATTGGCTATCTGCAATACTTTTAGCGATAATTCGCATTTACTCATTTTGAGTAGGTGAGTAATTAGCTATGAGTGTGAAACTTCACCAAGTGAAAGGTCTCCCAAAAGTAGGTGAATGAGTTATTTGAGAAAAATTGGCTATCTGCAATACTTTTAGAGATAATTCGCATTTATTCATTTTGAGTAGGTGAGTAATTAGCTATGGGTGTGAAACTTCACCATGTGAAAGCTCTTCCAAAAGTAGGTGAATGACTTATTTGAGAAAAATTGGCTATCTGCAATACTTTTAGCGATAATTCGCATTTACTCATTTTCAGTAGGTGAGTAATTATCTATGGGTCTTAAACTTCACTATGTGAAGGCCCTTGCAAAAGTAGGTGAATGAGTTATTTGAGAAAACTTGGCTATCTGCAATACTTTTAGCGATAATTCGCATTTACTCATTTTCAGTAGGTGAGTAATTAGCTATGGGTCTGAAACCTCACCAAGTGAAAGCTCTCCCAAAAGTAGGTGAGTTATTTGAGAAAAATTGGCTATCTGCAATACTTTTAGAGATAATTTGCATTTACTCATTTTCAGTAGGTGAGTAATTAGCTACGAGTCTGAAACTTCACCATGTGAAAGCTCTCCCAAAAGTAGATGAATGACTTAAAAAGTAGATGAACAACTTCTTTGAGAGAAATTGTGTAGCTGCAATACTTTTGAAGATATAAGGCATTTACTCATTATGGTTATCATTAAAAATTGACAAAGTAGCTATTACGGTTTGCAAGATATTTGTCATTTTTCACATTTTCACCAAAAGTAGCAATAAAGTAGCCATTACTCACTTGTACATTGAGCAACAGTTGTGAAACTTAAATATGTTACAGTTCACAAAAAAGTAGATGAACAACTTATTTGAGAGAAATTGTGTAGCTGCAATACTTTTGAAGATATTTACATTTACTCATTATGGTTATCATCAAAGTGGCTATTACTCAGTTAGCTATGGAGTTACAGCTGTGAAAATTCACAATACAGTATATCCAAAAGATAGGTGAACAACATATTCGACAAAAATCCTCTATATTCAATAGTTTTTGAGTTATAAGTGACTTGCTCAATGGTCAAATGTTAAATTTAGTATAGCTATTACTCAGTTAGCTATGGTGCTACACCTTGGACACCTCACCATGATATAGTACATGAAGGAGTTGTTGAACAACATATTTCAGGCCAATATTGTAAGTAACAGTTACAACGACAAAATCAATTTACTCATTTTGCTCATTGTTAATAACAGAAAATAGCTATTACTCACTTAGCTATGAAGATAGAACCCTAAAAATGGTACCATCTTGTAGGCATGGAGAAAGTAGCTGAACAAGGTATTTTACAGAAACACTCTAAATGCAGTCGTTTTGGAGTTATGAGCACTTTACTCAAAGTAGCCACCATTGCTATTACTCACTTAGCTATGGTCCTAGGTGTGAAATAACAGCATCAAATGAAAGGACATAAGCAATAAGGTCATCAAAAACATTGAAAAGGCCAAGGAGAAACAACCAGTGTGATGTACAGCCCTTTATAAAAGCGTGACACACACTCAATAACATACGAACACACGCACGGAATGCGTTTTATAATCTCCCGCCCAGCCGGCGGGAGATAAGAGGTAAATAAGTTGGCTGCAGCACTCTCAAGGTCTGCCTGAGATCCAGTAAAGGATTCAACGTCCTCATCCCCTAGGAGATCGAGTTCATCATCTTTAGGACTAGTAGTGTTTTCTGTGAGTAATTTTAATTAATTGTTCTTCGTGAAGGAAGCACAGATTTCACAGGGAGATTCAAACGTGACACAGAGGTCATCACCCTTTCCAGATTCCCTACAGGTAGGGCCGTAATAGTGAGAATCAAATGCAAAGCAAAAGTGTCGACACTTGACAGATCTCGGCTTATCTGTATTCGTTTGGTGGGAAAACATCTTGAAACACAATAAAACGTTAGATGACAAAGACCTGTACCAAGGAAAACTCAAAAACACCAAAATAAGTGCCTGCGGCCATCCGGGAACAGCATTCAGTCCCACATGGTAAGCTATTGTAGCGCAATAAAATAAGTTTATTTTAAAGTATTTAAAATGGTTAAACTTGGATGATTATCAAAAAAGTTGTTTTTAATATTTTTACATATCATAGAATATGATTTATTGGATATCACTGAAAGAAAGCAATTACTGACCACCGAAAAGTAAAGAGAATATTCCAATTAGAGACTGTGTTCAAGTACCAGTATCTGGTTTGGGGAACAATTGGCAGGATCCGGGGTTCTGTACTTGCAATGTTGAAGGCAAAGACATTGACTCATAACATGGCCACCCAAAGACCATGATAATATGTCAGCATCTTTGTCGACTAACATAAAATGAGAGAAAAAAACTGAAATATTTACCAGATACTTTCCTTGAATAATAACAATGACATAGTTTTCATAACAAAGTTCAAAATTGTTTCATGTTACCTTTTCAACAGCATCATTCCATGCTACAAGAAAGTTGAGCTTTGTGTTTTCAGCTATTTGTCCAAAAGGTTTCTCCTTCACAGCAACCCAGCTTTCAAGGCTGTCTGTTTCATCCATTATATACTAAAATAAAAACAGTGTGAACGAATATGTAAACAATACATACACGAGTATATAACTTGAAAACTCTTAAAATGACATAATAATATGAAAGATATATATCATGAATGAAAATGACAATATTACAAGAGTGCAAAGCACAATTACTAGTATATTGTAAATCTTCATGAGTGGTACTTTTTTTTTTTTTTAATTTATTTATTTTTGGATAACATACACATTGATATGAAAGGTTTGATTCCAACAAACATTACAAGAGCAACCATGTCTCATAGTATAATATAAGTTCTAAATGAGCAACAAAAAAAAACACACTTATAATTCATGTAACATACTGGGTAGATAGTACATAACGTAGACTGTCAGGTTTGTAGATAAAGTTTAAGACACAAGAGACCGAAGTCAATAATATTAGAGTGATTCCATTAATTTACCAAATCTATCTGAAAATACTTTACTTCTATCTTGCTTTACATATACTTTTTCTTCCAAAATTAATTTATCCCTAAGGGTGTACAAAAAGTACAGGAACAATATTTGTTTTCCATTTTTTTTAGCTTTGTTGAGATAAAACTTAGCAATAATTATAACATAATTGATGGAATAGTAAAAGTTAGAATCAAAGTTCAAGAAACCTAGCAGTACTTCTAGTACTGTTAATTTAACTTTACTTGCGATTATGTTACTTAGCCAGTTTTCAACTTGTGTCCAAAAGTGTTCTACATCACTACATAATAAAAGTAGTGCTCCAAATTATCTACTTTTTGGCAGGCATCACATTTTGGAGAGGTTTTAATATTCCATAAAAATAATTTGTAGTTACAAGAAAAGACCCTATGTAAAATCTTAAATTGTATTGTTATTAAATAGGTATCTATTACTATTTTTGATGACAGCAAATATATGTTTTCCCAAGTTGCACTTTCTAAAAATGGATAAAATTCAATCCATTTGTTTTGGCTGTTTGGTGTAACGCTTATCTTAGAAATGAGGTACTGATATACTTTTGCGGTTGTAATTTTCTTAAAACTCTCAAAGCCTTGAAACAGTTTCACATTTTTCGGATGAATAATATTAGCTGATTTCTTGTTTTTGGGAAGCCTTCTCAAGATAGAAGATAGTACACTGACAATCTGATTAAATTTTAGGTCACTGATTACAATATTAACACAATTTTCTATTTCCTGTTTAGTTTTAAAAGACATTCGGGTTTCATTAAAAAGATCAGCCACATTTTCAAAACCTGACTTGGTCCAGTTATCTGATTCTGGTGAGACAGGTTTATTATTAATTGTGATAGCTGGATTATTAAAGAGCTTGAGAGTTAAGAATTCTGAAACACTTTTGATGTCAATTTTAATAAAGTCATACCAAACTGAGAGCAGATTCGAATAAAACTTTGTAACTATTTTAGGTTTAACACTCTCAAAGAAATGTTCCTGTAAAAGGTGTTTTCTATCAATACCCATTAAAAATTCAGTTAGAATCTTCCACTTTGCTTCACAGTCATTGTATAAACGTTTGACCCACAATATTTTTACCGAGTTAACTATATGTCTGACAGAGGGCATTTTTAAGCCACCAGCTTCAGGTAACTGAATAAGTGTACTTTTAGCAACTAAATGTTTTCCTATTACTCCAAACAAAATTGCAGAGAAGGCTTTCGAAATTAGAGATTACTTTATCACTTAAAACTGTGACAGAAGCCAATTGTAAAATATGAGGAACTAGGAGAGATTTAATGACTGTAATTTTGCCCTTCAATGAAAGCTGTCTCGATTGCCAAGACCTTAGTGTAGCTTTTATATGATTCAATTTAGATGTAGTATTCAAAATAGCAGTTTCATTAGGATTTGATGAAAACCAGGTTCCAAGTGTCTTAAAAGGTTTATTTGTCCACTGTACACCAATACTTTCATCCTTCATATGTGCAGAATTAGAGTTTACTATGAATACCAGTTTTCTGTTTGTTCAACTTTAGGCCAGCATAACGATAAAATTCTTCACAAAGATTTGTACAGTAGCTTTCACTGAAGAAATGTCTGTTAAAAACAAAGTCATATCATCCGCTAACTGGCATAGTTTTAAAGAAGTTCCATTGATATTTAAACCTCTGACACTCCCAGATTGTCTAAGTATAGTAGCAACTATTTCAGCAATCAGTAAAAACAAAAGTGCACTTATAGGGCACCCCTGTCTAATTCCTTTTTGTAATTTAAAGTAGGATGAGAGCTAACCATTATTTGTAACACAACTTTCTATACCTTGATACAAAGTTGAAATCCATTTGCAAAAATGGGGCCCAAAACCAAAATGCTTTAACGAAGTTTTTAAAAAAATTCCATTTTACTGTGTCAAAAGCCTTCTCAAAGTCAGCCATAAAAACTAGACAAGGGTGATCATAGTAGCTAAAATAGTCTATAACATCAGCTATCAGTCTAACATTTTCTCCAAAATATCTGTCTGCCATATATCCAACTTGGTCAGGACTTATAATTTCATGCAAAACACCCTTTAAACGGTTACTTAAAGCTTTAGCAAGGATTTTATAATCACAGTTCAAAATAGATAAAGGATGCCAGGATTTAAGCTCTTTTAAATCTTTATCTTTTTTAGGAATAAGATTAATTATACCTTGTCTTTGACTTGGGGAAAGTTTTCCATTTTCAAATGACTGCTTATAGCTTTGAAAAAACCAGTTGTCCAATGTCTGCCCAGAAAACTTTATAAAATTCTATTGGAAGTCCATCTGGTCCTGGTGTCTTATTATTTGCAAGACTTTTAACAGCGTTAGTTATTTCATCAAAGGAAAGATCACTATCACAACACTCCCTGTTATCCCCAGATATTTTTGGAACCTTTATGCGATTCAGATAGGCTAAGAGTTTATAATCTTTATGTATGACATTTTGAGTATCAGAATAAAGGTTTTTGTAAAATTTTGTTTGCAGATCTAATATTGCTCTTTGGTCATATATTAAGGTACCATTATGTCTTAGAGATTGAATGTGCTTTATTTTTTGCTTTGCTTTTTCAAGACTTAAAAAGTATTTTGTCGGTCTTTCAAATTCTTCTATTAACTTACATCTTGATCTTATTATGCATCCTATTGCCTTTTGATGATAGACAGTTTCTATTTCCCTTTTAATTAATGTATACTCTTCAATTAAATCAGCCGTTGGCGTTTGGCATATAGTTTCCTCTAGAATCTCTAATCTCTTGTTTAGAGTAAGTAAATTCTTTTTTTCAGAAAGACTTTTTTTATAGAATAGGAAATAGATTCTGTACGAATTATACACTTAATAAAGTCCCAACTAAGGGAAGGATCCTTTAAGTTTTCTGCATCTTTTATTGCATAGTTTAAGGCTGACCTCATAGCTTCTATATATTCCTTATCTTCTAGTAAGCTCACATTTAGCTTCCATGTTCCTTTACCCCTTTTTGGTTCATCAGCTAGTGAAATTTCCAAAGATAATAAACTATGGTCAGATTTGATGCTTGGCATAATATCTGTATTTTTTGTATAGTATTCTAGGTGACAAGATATGAAAAAATAATCTAACCTAGACTGGGAGAAACCATATCTTGTTTTTTTTCTACGAGTATATCTTTTACGAGTAGGATTTTTGAGTCTCCATATATCTGAGAGAGAAAGTGATTCCATAAGAGACACTATTTGCCTGCCATACACTGGATTTTTCAGACTATTTAGTTCTGTAAAGGCACAATCTAAATCAACGTTTAGGTCTCCACCAATAACTATGTTTTCGGCAATATACTGCTGAAGCTTATTTGAAATGTACTCTCCAAAGATTCTTTGCTCTGCAATTTTATCTGTAGTTGGGGCATATAAATTGACCAAAATGTAACAGTTATTTTTAATTTCACAATCAATTAACAAGTATCGCCCAAAATCATCTTTATCACAGTTATTTATTGTCAAATCAATATCTCTAGAAACAAGAACAGCTACTCCCCTTGAGTTTGGCTGTCCATGTGAAAAGAAAATTTTACTTTCCCATTCATTATTCCACATGGGTTCACCACTAATATCAGAGTGTGTCTCTTGCAAAAGGAATATGCCCGAAGCTTTATTTTTGAGAAAAGTAAAAACAGCTTGTCTCTTGTGTCTTTCCCTGAAACCCCTGCAATTAAGACAAAACAGGTTTAGTGTATTTGACATGTTTATCTGTATTACAATGTTTGTACATTTTCTTTTGTAATTTTTTTTTCCATTTGACGATATTCTATCCCATGTGCTCCTCCAGCTATCAAATAAGATTACACTACACTTACTCTTGAATACAAGTTCTACATACACAATAAAGTAGATACCAATGCATATAACTAAGCAAAAACTGAACATATTAAAACTAAAAGAATCAATACCAGAGTGGTACTTGAGTGGTACTTTTTGTATATGCCTAATGGCGGAAATTTTACATTTATTATCCACCATTTTATATGAATAGCACAGCCACATTATCTTGTGCTAGCCTGGAGGTTCCAGGTATGCTTTGGATATAAATAACAAGAAATCAGAGTCTGACAAGAGAAAAACAGGCACTATTAAGCTCAGCCAAAATCCGGGGTAACTTGAAAACTATTGCATTTAAAGTATTTTTTATAAATATGTTGTTTACCTACTTTTGGGTCAGCTATAACATAGCGAAATTGCAGACCTGTATGTCTTGGCATAGCTCAGTAATAGCTACTTTCAGGTTATCACTGTTGAGTAAAGAGATGCCCGTACCCAACAGTCAGATGAAGTCAGAGGAAATGACGTCAGAGGAGGAGCAGATGTGTCATGGAGCAAAATCAGCCCATGGATTACACAACTGCTCCATGTAAATATATTGCTCCTTCTCCAACCTCCCTCTGCCTCCTTTATGCAACCATATTGCTCCTCCTCTCCTGCTATTTTTTGTCTAACACTTCAAATGACTGTTCACTATCATACTCCTATACACGTAAATTATTTTGTCTTCAGAGAATGTTTAGATACTTATTTTTGGTTTATTAAAACAGATGTAGTCAAATGTCATGCCACAAATAGATTCATAATGTCCTCTTAAATAATTTATGAACAAAAATAGACTTTTAAAATTCAGCATATCAAAATAAAGTTCCTTAAAAATAAATTAAAGAATAAAACTCTTATCCTGGCGAAGAAATTTTAATAACATATGACTCTGTCCATGTTGCTCCTGTATAACCAATTAATTTTAAAAGTCTCTTCTTGTTCGCAATTATTGAAGGGGACACTACTGTACGATTGTTTTGAAGTCGGAGCAAAAATGAGGGCGGAGTCGAGCATGGAGCACCGAGCACGGAGTTTCATGGATGTTATAGGCGACTGCTACAGTACTCTGTATTTTTCAATGTATCCTTGATTCGAGGGTCTTGTTAATTCGAGTATGCCTGTTTTTCTTGAATATAAGAGCATTTATTTTCACTTTTTATAACATAAAATGGTGCTTTGGTATTTATAGTTTTTAAAACATCCAAATTGCTGCAAAATAAAATATTTAGACGTGAAATAAGCTCGTAACTAAAACGTAAAAACTCGCGAATCATCAAGACGTAAGGCCACCCGTGTACCTTAATATTTTGAGGTTGATTTGAATTTTATTAAGTGATCGACTTTAGGATCATCCACTATACTGTATCAAATAAATATTGGTTAGTTACAGTTTTTATATGCCTTGTATTATCAGTCTAAAACAATAAAGCGGTTATAATCCACATAATAGTGCAAAACCAGAAAGTGATTTTTTCTCGATTCTTGTGTGGTGTGCAGCTAAAAGTTTGGTGATTGCTAAATGCCAATCTTCGGAAATTAAGAAATTAAAAATTAAAACATCACAAGTAAATTCCAACATTTTTTTTTAACTTTTTAATTTCTGCAATATGTTTAAGGAAAAATTGTACATTTGAAGAAAAAGAATCATGGGATTAAAACGATTTTCAAGAATAAGAATAAATTTCTGTAATTATTAGTATTATAAATAAAATCTAAATAACTATTTTAAATAAGCCTTATTAGAGTTCCGTTCGGGGAAAATAGGTGTCTTCAACTGAAAATTTATGGAAAGTATCCATTAAACATGCGCACTGGATTTCCAATAAATGCATTAAATGATCAGTAGAATGGTATAGATAGATTTTATAGATTCCAAACTTTAAAAATTGTTTGGAAATTGTCTCCATTAGTATAAAATTTATGTTTAAGTAGAGTGGAGACAATAATTCAATTTGTAACGTTACATTGCAACATAAATATATACAAACAACTGCGAAAATAAAAAATACTAATAAATTCTTCAGATAAAATCAAACAATATGGGTATCAAAATTTAGCATTTTCAATGCTTTATATTATTTGATTATGTTCTCTAGATATTATATTTCTACACAAAAAGATAAATCTTATTAAGCTGTACAAAACTGTTAAACAAAATTGCGACCATTTGAGTCAATACTATTGATTGAAAAATTGTGAATATCTCAGAAACAGGTAGAGATAGAGCGATTTCAAACGAAATTTTGACCCACCGGATGAACAAAAGTAGCCTATGCAATGGGGAAAAATTTCAATTTTCGCCACTTTTAGATTTTAGGGGAACATAAGACATTGAAACTATCTCAAAAACGGTAAGAGATAGAGCAATTTCGAGCGAATATTTGACCCACAGAATAGTACAAGAGTGTTCCATGCAAAGAAAAAATTTTAATTTTCGCCCCTTTAGGCGGTCATCTTGGATTTTAGTGGAAAATAAAACATTGAAAATATCTCGGAAATGGTAAGAGATACAGCTATTTTGAACGAATTTTTGACCCACAGGATAGTACAGGAGTACCTGTGCCTAGGGGAAAACTTTCAATTTTCGCCACTTTTGGCGGCCATCTTGGATTTTAGCTGAAAATAAAAAATTGAAAATATCTTGAAAACCGTAAGAGATAGAGCGATTTCGAGCGAATTTTTTATCCACATGGTAATATAACACCATCCTATGCAAAAGGGAAAAATTTCAATTTGGATATCTCGAAAACCATAAGAGATAGAGCCATTTTAAGTGTATTTTTGAACCACAGTGTAGTACAAGAGTATCTTATGCAAAGGAGAAAAATTGCAATTTTCACCACTTTTGGCAACCATCTTGGATTTTAGCGGAAAATAAAAAATTGTGAATATCTCGAAAACCATAAGACATAGAGCGATTTTGAGGGAATTTTTTACCCACATGCTAATATAACACCATACTATGGAAAGGGGAAAAATTTCAATTTCTTTTGGCAGCCATCTTGGATTTTAGTGGAAAATGAAAAAGTCTGAATATATCAAAAACAGTAAGAGATAGAGCACTTTCGATCGAATTTTTCACCCACAGGGTAGTACAAGAGTATCCTATGCAACAACAAAAAATCAAGTTTTGCCACTTTTGGCGGCCATATTGGATTTTAGCGGAAAATAAAAAATTGAAAATATCTCAGAAATGTTTAGAGATAAAGCGATTTCAAGCGAATTTTAGACCCACAGGGTAGTATAAGAGTATCCTATGCAAAGGGGAAAAATTTCAATTTTCGCCACTTTTGGCAGCCATCTTGAATTTTAGTGGAAAATGAAACACTGAAAATATCTCAAAAACCATAACAAGTAGAGCCATTTTGAGCAAATTTTCAATCCAAAGGGTAGTAAAAGAGTATCCTATGCAAAGGGGAAAAATTGCAATTTTCACCACTTTTGGCAGCCATCTTGGATTTTAGCGGAAAATAAACTAGAAAAAGGTTTTTGCTAACAAAAACAAGTGGCACGGATGGAGACTTGAGTTATTAAATCTGTAGTAGTTGTGGTATGAAATTGTAAGTATAAGGTAAGCTTTACTGTGTTTTGTATCTGATGGGAAAGTGGATTATCTAAATATCTAAAAATTGTATCAGTTGCAGTGTTAAACTGTAAGCAGAATAACAGCATGCACAGCTGTGCTTGATAAAGCTCAGTTAGAGTGAACCTTTCCATTTTCTTTCAGTTTCTTTTTTTTTTGCAAGACAGAAAAGATACACATGGGGGAAGTGAGACCTACAACACACACATATAATCTCATTTCCCCATCTCACTTCCCCCATCCCCCATACACAGAAGCAATTCAATTCTCACATGCATTTTTATTTGAGTGAGGGGAGTGGGGAGGTAGCAGATCTGTGCACAAAAAGACTGCCTCTTCCTCTCTCCCCTCACTCAAATAAAATGCAGGTGGTAAAAAAATTATTTACTGCAGTAGAATGTTTAGGTTTTACAGCAATTACTTACTTATGTAAGGGGCTACAGTTCTGAAATTTTACTATGCTATAACTGACACAAAACTACATCAAAAACACATTTAACAAAATGCTCTAAATGTAATACTTTTCAAGTTATAAGTGATTTAATGCATGAATACACAAATTTTAATGCATCAAATTCATAAAAAAAATAATTAAGAAAGATACAGGTCTGATACTCTCACAAGAGAATCTACTGGTGGCCTAGTACATATCTGCAAGATATGAGAGAAATCCCTGCAATAGTCAATGAGAAAATTATGATCAAGTGTTGAAATTTTCAGATTTTTGGTCGGGGTACCTCTCTTCTAATAGCTCTGGGGAACAAATGAACAGACAGATCTGCATGGATTTTACGATTTTCATCCTCGATAAATAAGGTATCTTTTTAAAAAACAGCATGTCTCTGGGTCTTGTAGTTTTGGAGGAGAAGTTATTCACACAGACACCTATGCCGCAGAGTGATGACATAAAAACAGGAATTTTAAGGAAAAGGGTCATTAAAAGTCTTCCTTAAACTTAATCAATGTGTCAAGTTGAACTGATGTAATTGAACAGTAAGTCGGTTGGGAGGTGAAAACCTTCATTTTTACTTCAAGGTGGCCATGACTGTACTTGTACTGGAACTCCAAGCTGGAAATAAAACAAGAATGTCCCTCTTTTCATCTTTAATAAGTTTGCAAAAATTTAGGTCAGCTGAACAATGCAATAGCTGGAGGGTAATTTATCCATAATTTCACCACAAGGTGACCATAACTTCCTTCATATTGTGACTTCAAGGTGACCATAAAATGAGAATGTCCCTTTCCGCCAACATTTATAAACGTGCCAAGTTTTAATTTCAAAAATTAAACATTAACTTAGCTTAGGACTGAAAACCCTACATTTTAAGTTTAAGATGGGCACAACATCATTAATATTTAAATCATAAGGTAGTAAGAATCTTCTTCTGATCTACTTCAATATCAACTTGTTACATATGGAAAAAGAAAGAGGCCGGACGCCTTTACTCCAAATTTTATGACTTTAGAGGGCCATAGCGAAAAAGTGAAAAAGTAAGTGAACTGGAGGACTAAAACCACATTTTAAGACATTAAGGTGACCTTAAGATTGCAGATACAGGGCTAAAAATTCGGCATGTGAAAGATTATTAAAAAGTAGCTGAATAAGTTATCCAACAAAACTCCAAAATCCTGACGTTTTTGAGATACAGACCAAGTACCCATTTCTAAAAAAATTACGAAAATAAAACGCTTCCCACTCAGACATCCGATTGATCAGAAAATCCTTTCCGACCTATGGATATAGTTGTAGAATGTACCTGATAAATTTTATAGCATAGGTGTGTGTGGTTTTTCAGAAATGTGATGACTGGCTGTTTTTGCAAAATCCTTAAGGTTAGCTTAAGTAAAGGTCTCTGCAAAGTATCCCCGAAATGTTTTAAGCCCCTATAGTTTTAAAGAAAGAAAACAAGGAAAGAAAAATTTGAATGCGAAAGATGTTATTCAAGGGAGCTGATAATCTAGTGGTGGCGGTGGTGATCAGTTGAACTTAAGTGAAAACAAATAAGCATAATTTTTGACTCACATGGTACTATTAGAGTATCCTGTACCTAAGGGAAAAATTCAGTTTTTCGCCACTTTTGGCGGCCATTTTTGACTTTAGTGGAAAATAAAACATTGAAATATCTCAGAAATGGTAAGAGATAGAGCCATTTCAAGCGAATTTTAGACCCCCCCCCCCCCCAGGATAAGAGAGGAGTATCCTGTGCCTAGGGGAAAAATTTCAACTTTTTCCTCTTTTTGCGGCCATCTTGGATTTTAACGGAATATAAAACATTGAAAATTTCTCAGAAATGGTAAGAGATACAGTGATTCTGAGCGAATTTTTTATCTGCAGGAAAGTACAGGATTATCCTGTGCCTAGGGGAAAAATTTCAATTTTTGCCACTTTTTGCGGCCATCTTGGATTTTAGCGGAAAATGAAAAATTGTGAATATCTATCTTGAAAACAGTTAGAGATAGAACGATTTCAAGAAAATTTTTGGCCCACAGGGTAGTATAAGAGTATCCTATGCAATGGGGAAAAATTTCAATTTTTGCCACTATTGGTGGCCATTTTGGACTTTAGCGGAAAGTGAAAAATTGTGAATATCTCGGAAACAGTAAGAGATAGATATAGATAATTTTTTTACCCATAGGGTAGTAAAACACCATCATATGGAAAGGAAAGAATATTTCAATTTTCACCACTTTTGGCAGCCATCTTGGATTGTAGCGGAAAATAAAACATTGTAAATATCTCGAAAACCATAAGCGAAAAATAAAACATTGAAAATATCTCGGAAACAGTAAGAGACAGAGCAATTTCGAGCAAATTTATGACCTGCAGAGAGTACAGGAGTATCCTGTGCTTACGGGAAAAATTTTATTTTTCGCCACTCTTGGCAGCCATCTTGGATTTTAGCAGATAATAAAACACTGAAAATATCCCGAAAACGGTAAAAGAGTGATTTCAAACAAATTTTTGACCCACAGGGTAGGACAGGATTATCCTGTGCCTAGGGGAAAAGTTTTGATTTTCGCCACATTTGGGGTCTACCTTGGATTTTAACGGAAAATGAAAAATTGTGAATATCTCGGAAACAGTAACAGATAGAGTGATTTCAAGTGAATATTTGACCCACAGGGTAGTACAGGAGTATCCTGTACCTAGGGGAAAAATTTCACTTTTCGCCAACTTGGTGGCCATCTTGGATTTAAGTGGAAAATGAAAAATTGTGAATATGTCGGAAACGGAAATAACGGAAATCCTTGATCTTTTGTGGTTTTGAACAGTTTTTAGTTGCCTTAACTTTGTTGAGATCACAAGATATCCTCTCTTGAGACACTAAATGACATGAAAATTCCACTGACGCTTGGAATAGTATACATTTGGATAGCTTCAGAACTGATTCTCTTTTGCATGAACTTTCAAATACCAATTATTATGTCATCACAGTACTGTACTACTTCTGTACATTGCATAAAAATATATGCATAAAAGTGCCTGGTTCATTTGTTAACGCAGAAAGGTATGACTTTGAACTGCCTAAGGCCTCTTCTAGAAGTAAAATCAGTTTATATTTGTCATCTCGGTACATAGCAATCTTACAGTATCCCTGTGCCAAGTCCATAGTACACAAGCATTTTGATCCAGATAGAAAATCTAAGCACTCCTGTATTCTGGGCAAAGGAATGGCGAATTTTCTCATGACATTGTTGACAATGAGATAATCAACACAATCCCTTGTATCTCTAGTTTTCTTAGTTACTGTCACTAAAGAAGATGACCAAGGACTATGACTGGGCTCAATAATACCCTGCGCTTCCATTTTGTCAGGTTCCTTATCAACAAGTTCTTGCTGTGAGACAGGTAAACATCTGAGGTGCTGTTTAATTGGTACAACATTGCCTATGTCTACCCTATGTTGCACCAAATTTGTCCGACCAACTTGTCCATCAGGACTCTTGAAGAGATATTGATATTGATATTGATACAACAGTTTGGTAAGTCCAAACAACTCATTTTCTTTCAGCTCATCAGATATATTTTCTACCAAAGGTTTCAAGAATTCTGTCAATTCTGTTCTCTCATGTCAATCTTCTGTTCTCTTTATATTTCAAGTTTTAGTGTTTTGAAATAAAGAATTGTCATTGTCAAAGTGTTTTACTTGAGTTACTGGTTCAAGCGATCTTGATAAGATCAGGTCCAAATCTAATCTAATGTGGACTTTTATAGCGCTTAATCTCCATCACTGATGGACTCTAAGGCGCATCTAAACATAAAGCAAGGCAGTTATCGTTAATCAAGGGACATAGCCAGGTCGTACCAAGGAGACACAGATGTGACGGGAGAGGCTATGGTGGGTAGGCTTTTGCAAACAGGTAAGTTTTAAGCTTCTTTCTGAAGGAAGCAACTGATGTTGCACTGCGAATATCTTGAGGGAGGTCATTCTAGATCTTAGGAGCATCAAAGGCAAAACTATGGCCAAAATGTTTGGCTGACTTAAAGACTGATGAATGAAAAGGAGGAACTGTAAGGTATTGACGATCTGGGTGACTATGCCTAGTACTATAGGGACAACTACTAAAAGACAAGAACGGTTTGAAGTAAGAAGGAGAACCACTATGCAAAAATTTATACACAAGTTTTTGCGGTTTTGAAAATACAACGATACTTAACAGGCAACCAGTGGGTGTAACTTGAGCATACTTTCTATGATTTGTAACAATACGAGCAAGGGTGTTCTGAATACTTTGCAATTTGTGCTGATTGAAACCGGACAAACCTCTGAACAGAGAGTTACAATAGTCCAGACGACTACTAACCAAGGCATTTGCAGCAAGGACTGCCACTTCAGAAGTGAGATACTTTCGAATTCTACGGAGGTCACACATCTGAAGGAAGCACGCTTTGCAAGTCCTCTTGATATGCTCAGAGAATGAAAAATCTGCATCAAACCACACACCTAGATTTCTGACAGAATCAACCGGATGAAGAAGGCTACCAAGAATGCTAACAGGAAAGTGAGAGGAAATCTTCTGACGTTGAGCCTTGGAACCAAAGACAATAAACTCAGTTTTTTCAGGGTTGAGCTTCAATTTACTGAGAGACATCCATTCTTGAACATCACGAAGGCAGGCATTCAGCTTGGCGAGAGCCAAAGAAGCATTCTTGTGGGAGAGATGGATGTATAACTGAGTGTCATCCGCATAAAAATGGAATTTAATATGCGGGTGGAGGCGAATAATTTTACTGAGTGGTGTTGTATAGAGTGAAAACAGTAACGGACCCAGAACAGAACCTTGTGGGACTCCATAGATGGGATTGCTTAATTCAGATAGTGTGGAGCCTATCTTAATGGCCTGGCAACGATTTCTTAAGTAGGAAGCAAACCACCTTAGAGCTGTTCCACCAAGACCAAACCAGGATTTAAGGTAACCAAGGAGAATATTATGGTCTATAGTGTCAAATGCGGCTGATAAGTCAAGAAGTACTAGAGCTGTGGGTTCACCGCGTGCCAGAGAGAGATGAACCTCGTTTTTTATAGACAATAAAGCAGTTTCCGTGGAATGTCCTGGCTTATATGCTGACTGATGAGGATTGTCCAGTTTGTTGTTATTAATGTGTGACGTTAGCTGCCTGGCAACGACTCGCTCAACCAACTTTGACAGGAAACAAAGACCAGACACTGGGCCCAAAATGGGCAACTCTTACAGGTATGGCACCATATCCTACTTTCACTAGAGATTTTACCACTGCAAGAACAGTCTTCTCAGTAACTGAAACTAAAGGTTCGACTAAGCCAGTTGTTAAACCGGAAACCCATTGATTAGATTTCACATGACAGCTTATAATCATCTCATGCTGAGGAGTCACACAGAAGTTTGTGCTACCTTTCTTAAGCAATGTTGTAAGTTTGTCATTGAATTTCATGGTACCCTTCAGTGGCAGAGTGGTAACACTCTCGCCTCCCACCTCTGAGGCCGGGGATCAATCCCCGTCATGGCCTTAAGTGGGAAAGCTGGTAGTTGCTTGCTGTTGGTCGGCAGTTTACAGTACACAACCCTAGCGAACTATATGTACTGGTTTCCTCTGCCCTTCCAACTACCCGTCGTGATATGACCTGTACAGTGTTGAAAGCGACGTAAAACCCCAAATAAATAAATAAATAAAATTCATGGTACCCTTGGTTACATTAAAAATAAACTAGTCTTCCATAAAATCCAAATCCCAAATGGTACTCTTGACACCTAGTGACGCCACTGTTATGGCCGTTTTTCTTTGGTCATAACACACTTTAGGGGTTGGGATCTTATTCCCATATAAGGACTGGTAATCTCATCAGTTAAGTATCCAAATTGTTATTGTAATAAACAAACAAACCAATGATATCCAATCAGTTTATTTTTCATAGCAAAGATTATCAGGTGACAATTTTACCAAAGATAATTTTAATAATTTCACCATTTTTAGAAAAACTTAACACATAACCAACAAACAAAATATAACAAGTGTTACCTTTTAACTTTATGTATCATTTTAATCCACTTCACTCTAGATTTAATAAAGTCTTTCCAAACGAAATTATCAAACATTTCACAAGTTCACACTTCATAAATAATTTCTAAGTCCCAATGAGTGAGTATTTTTCAAAGTCCAAAACAAACAAATATTTCCAACAACAAGTATTTTCTTTCAACGTATTAAAGCTGATTCCATTTGTTGAACAAAACACTAAAGCATAAAGTTCTAGGAAGTCATAAAAGCCTAAAGTTCTGGGAAGATGTGGGTTTTTATAAGAAAATGTATATGGGGGCACTTTTAGTCATAACAGGAGCTCACCTCAAGCATGTGTTGTTAAGGTCAGGGCACTGCCACTTATGGAAAATCAATCTGCAAGTTCTACCACAGCACTTGCAACTAACAGGAGCCCCCCTCAACGTAATGTGTTACTGAGGTCAGAGCACTGCCCATTACAGAAAATCAATCTACAAATGCTACCTCAGCACTGGCCAGCACTTGTACAAACCTGTAGCCCTTAAAACTAATGAAAAGTCAAGTCATTAGAGCATTAGCACAAACAATATTGGGATACAGCAAAGGCCTAATTACTGCAACAATTTATCAGAGTTTTCTAATGGACACATCCACCAACAACATGTCTATTTACTGCTAGCAGAACAAAGAGCAGTATTGGAATTAATGGATTTCTTGTAATTAACAAGCATTATTTTGCTCAGTACAGGAATTATCACACACAGGTATATTTTATTTTACTATTGTCAATTTATTTATTAACTGATAGAATCTATTTAACTTATTTATTTTTATCATGGTCAGTAACAGAAATAGTTTTCAATCATTTTTGGAAATTTTGATTTGCTTGTACAATGTGTGAAATTTGTGTTATAACAATACCCTGGGCACACAAAAAAGCTGTCCTCAGCTTTAAGAGATTGGATATCAAAATTTTTCTTTTGCATGAAACAACAGCAAAAACATTTAACACCAATGAAATGAGAACAACATAATGCCCACTTGAATCAATAAATAACCTACTTTTCTGCACCTGCGGGGACCAGCCCCTTGACTCTTAACGAAAGACAGGGCATCATTTCCTGAAGCCATAAAAGGGCAACACAACAGATATTGATTAAATAATTCACTACCCTGCTGATTAAATAATTCACTGCCCTACTAATTAAATAATTCACTACCCTGCTGATTAAATGATTCACTGCCCTACTGATTAAATAATTCACTACCCTACCTGGTGTCAAAAGACACACCAAAAATAAATACATGCCTAGGTGATTATAAAGAAACTAACCAGTGTCCAAAGACACACCAAAATATACATAACTTGATTATACAAATGATAAATAACCTGTGTTAATATACACACCAGAATAGAGAAAGTAGCACATAGACATATATTGACCCAATGTCAAAAGACATAGGTTATGTAAGTGAAATTCTGGATATAAGATATACAGGACAACATTTAGTATCAATACAGTTAAATTAAAATGTTTATCATAATGAAATATAGTTAAAGTCTGAGGAATACAAAAATTAAAAGTCAGTGGTATGAACTGTCTGAGCTGAATGTCTGCTGTGGAAATAGTTCTTCATAACAGATACAAGAAAACTTACAGAATGATGTGTTGACTTCAACAAAATTGTTCCTTTGCACTGTGGGCAGGAATAAACCACATCCGTAATGAGAGAGTTGCAGTGAATATCCATGAACTTGAAAAAGCCATAGGTGTGAAATTGACTGGAACACTTTAATCTAGATGGGTCAAAGATGACTGTATCACTAGTAGAAGTCACTGAACCACGTATATTTTGAAGCAGAGGACACACTGTACAGGTAACAGTGGGATGAGTGGTTGTAAACTTCAATGCACTGGTGTCTTGAGGGTTATTCACAGGCTGATGTTGGTTTCTCGGTGAAATAGTGTGGGTTGAAGAGGGTTCATGAGATCTTGTACTTGTGTCAAACTGAAGAACGTGAGCAAGCCGAGGTCCTGTCACACCTTGTACTGTGCTGGAGTGAGTGGTTGTAGCAGTAGAGGGTAATAAAGATGGTTTAGAAACCTTTGGCGGTGTAGGATATAAATCCACGAGTGGTAGATCATCACATGGATTTGAAAATATGTCCTCTAAATTTAGGTTAGTCATTTTTTATTCTCTGAATCATCAATGTCTATCACTTGCACTTCCTCCTTACTGTTATCAGTGGCAATTTGGTGCAATTGATGTTGTACTATTGATTGTTTAAGGTGGGTTAAAAAGTCTGTGACACTGACTCCTAGTTTGAGAAACACTTTTAGAAGGGTATGGGGTCCATAAGCTAATCCACTGATGACATGTGTTTCATAAATGTCCTCTGATCCATAGACATGATTTAGCACATTTCCACAGTCTTGGTACAAAGTTAGTTTTTCTGTATGGTTATGGCCAATAACAGTTACAAATGTATAAGAATCTGATTAGAATTAGAATTTTGTTTAATGACTGATTGTGAAAGACAAACGGAAATTTAGAAACATTATGTAAAAAAAAAAAAAAAATTTTGAGTATTTAACATTCTGTCACCTGGAAAAGTAGGAATTTTAAGAGAAAAAAAAAACTGGTAGAAAAAGGAAAAGTAACTGAGCAAATATTTCAGTATGGCATATTAGAACAGGTCCAAATTTGGAGATCCAGAATTTAGTTATTGTTCGAATCCAGAAAAAGGTTGAAAGCATTGACAGTCCTGCCTCTAGGATGGCAGTGTCGCTGGAACAGATAACGCCATGGAGGACAACGAGCTACAGGACACGGGTTAACCAAATCTGTCCGTGTCCAATCATCCTGGAAAGGGATGTAGGTATATGAAGACCAACACCCAGGACAAAGGTTTTGCACTGCAAAACAACAAGCCGGGGTTCTATGTTTGAGAAAGTCCTTGGGTTGAAAATAAGTGGCTCCACATTGTGGACAATCAGTATATCCACACAAGGGGTCAGAACGCTTAAAATTTTCAGAAATAAAATGCTGCATAAAAACAGCTCTAAATTTGCGAAGTGGGAGCCTTTTAGGGACTTTCCCTTCAGAGTCTAAGTTAGTGTAATTACAGGTCCTAAGAGGAAGATCATAAGTATCAACATTATAGAAATCCAAGGTGAGTTTGTCCAACTCAGATAAAAAGGTCAAATCTTCATCCTGTAGGGAGTTAAAATGAAAATATGCCACATACAAAACTTCAGCCCATTTCTTGGGTGGAACCTTAGTAAGATCAAAAGTCTGTAATAACTGAAGATAATGCCCAGAGGTCCGTAGCTGAAGGTAGACAGATGCTCTTAAAACATCTGCAATGTCAAATTTGCCTTCAAGAGAGGTGGAAGGTCCAGGTAATAATGATTTAATGAAAGCCTTAACATAGTCCAAAGATCATTGATCAAATGAAATTAGCAACACATTTGTTGAAAACCGAGATCCAGATGCTTTGGGAGCCTTTAGAGATGACAATTGGTCCAAAATATTGTGACCATACTTGTGACAGGCAGCCAGGAAGATGGAAATAGTAGCAAGAAAGCTCACAACTGACTCAAAATCCATTTTGTTTTTGTTGAAGTAGGTACTATTTTAAAGATCACAAGAAAATATTTAAAAGCAAAAGGAAATATTTAAACTATAAAAGTTATAAAACTGTATTAATGTAAATCTTAAGAACTCTGATAAAATAACTGAACTACACAGTAAAGAGATTTTGAGCAATTAAATAAAATAACCAGATTGATATCAATATAAACTACAAGATACTGAATATCAGTATAAAATACTGAAATGTGACAGAATTAAAAATAAAGAATATATTTATCTACCTAAAACAATATCTCCCTGAAGACTTCTCTCCTCTCCGATGAGTGCACCAAGGCAAATACTAATATTCCATACACAAGAAAAGAAGAACTTTTAATTGCAAAGACTTTCACTGTTGTAGCAATATGACAGAAAGGTGACCACCCCAATAATTGCAGCCCTATATATAGTGAAGTTGAGTGGTCATCAGATGCTAGCGCACCAGCAAGGGGGGTATTGATAAAATAATGATAGCCACTAGTGACATTGGGATGACTTTAGCATGATTGCCTGCTCATGTGGAAATTTTAGTGGTCAGTCTGTAAAAGGGCAATAAATTCCCTCCAAATAGAAAGATTAATTTATATGCCGCCCCTTTTAGCTGACATAGGTATGGGAGTTGATGCTGTCAGTAATATGCTAATCCTTTATTGATGAGAAAAGATGGAACAGATGTTGATGGACAATTACATAGTAGTTCTATTAAAGCAGGCACTATTATTTGTGTCTCGTGGACATCCTGTGTAACTATGAATATAAAATGACTTGGAGATTGATTGGTAAATTGTGTGAAACAAAACAGAATATCCTCTACATGATTTCCACATTGTTGGAACAACAACAACAACAACAACAAAAAAAAGGGTTTCACATTTTATTCTATTAATGGATCGGGAGGCAATGGTCTTATTTGCTGGAGGGGGATATAATCAGTGTGCAGTTTAAAGGGTTTTAGGTTGTGAGACACAAGATCCTTTATTTGGTCACCTGTCTGCATTGTCATTCTTAAGATAAAAGTCCCCCCTTTTATTTTCCAAAATTTTAGAGCAAAAATAGGGGAAATGAGAAAGGTAGATGGTAATTCTACTCTGCTATCAGTTTCAGTGCAAGACATTTTGAGGAAATCCCAATCACAATTTAGCTGTGGGAATGCCACACAACAGTGTGACAATTTTGGAATGTTTATCTTGTCATTCAAAACTCGAACTGATATAAGCGAGCTTGGATTTGGCAGTTTCTTTACACAGAGCTCTACAGAGCTTGTCAGATTAGTTAGGGTCACCTTAATGAATGTTTCTTGATCATTTGGAACAGACTTTGGACACTGTTTTTCTGGAATACAGTACTTAATAAAAAGAATGATCAAATGCATTATTACTGAAATACTGACTATAGCCAAAACTATAAGGAACAAATATAACAAATCTGTCTAAATTTCCAAAGTATCCTTAAAGTCAATAAGAGGTAAAGCTTCTGTAGTTGTGGGAGCTAGTGTGGCAAGGGTCATGAACTCTGCAATTCTATGAGTGAGAGTTCTCTTAAGGGAAATCTGTGTTTGATACAATTTAAGTATAAGTGCAAACTCAATTACTACAAAAATTGGAATTATATAATTTGAAAAGAAATTTGAAATAAAAGTAGCAAGAGTTGACTCATGTAGGGTACCAAGTGTCTGACTGAAGAAAGCATCAAAAGGAGTAGCATACAGGGTTTCCTTATTGTCAATAGCCCTTGGAGTTTTCTTTAAGTCAAGTAAGGTCTTTTCATGATTTACTAGAGTGAGTTTTGGTCCAAGTTCTGCTTTTGTTAAAGTGATTTCTGGTAGGCTAAAATGATCATTGTTTAAAATAGACCTATTGGACAATAAGTTTGCTTCCTTTTTAATTGATTTAAAATAACTCCAGATTGCCATAATGTTTGGAACCTGCTTTTGGTTGGGAAAACCTGGATAAGAGCATGTTTCAAGACTTGGGGGTATATAAAAACTGTTTGCCTTTAGGCTACAAGAACATTTACGAATGACAACACAATTTGTGCATCCCTCAAAAATTCTTGGAGGTATTGATTCACAGGTCTCAACCCAATTAGTATCTAGAGTACTAATTACTACTTTGTCATCTTGCAAGTCAATAAAATAGGATTGTTTAGGATTTGGTTCAGGGTCTAAAATAATTTTGCAGATATCATACACTTTCTCTAGATCATTTGTGAATAAAGCACTGGCACAACTAGGTTGGGTGCTTTCTGAAATTTTAAGTGTACTCTGACATTTTTTTAACATAGTGCCAGGGCAAGCTTGGAAAGTAACATCATCAATCTCAATATAAAATTTGTTATCAGTGCTTACTCCTAAGTAAGGTGGTAAGGTGTGAAAGATTTGTTGCTGTTTCCTGCTACAACTGGTATATTTTCTACCTTATATATATTAAATAGTAAATTAGTGCCTGATATTGGAATGTTTAGCTTAATGTATAAGTTGTTTTTAGTCCTAGCAAAACTTATGCCATGAGTGTGATAATACACAGTCGGATTTTGTGCAATATTTTGAATGCAGGGTGATTAAGCCTTAAATAATCAGTAATATTCCTGAGAATAGTCTGTATCCTGTCTGGTGGAATTAAATCCAATGGTAGATATCCTTTTAAGAAAACATTGTAACTGTTTATGAGTTTATCCATTTCAGTTATCATCAGTAACATTGTGGACACTTCATGAGCATTTATAGAGTGCATAATCGTGGACACTTGACCCAATGCTTTCACATTAGCATTCACATCCTCTATATCCTGAGACCAATAGTACTGCAGTCTATCCATTTGCTGAAAACTTTCATTAATCAACATTTTGTTTTTATTAACACCATCCAACAGCACTTGAAAGTTTTTGTGTGATTCAATTTCCAAAGAAGATAGTTGATTCTTAAACTTTTGGAATCCTGCAAATGCTTCTGGGCTAGTTTCTAGAGCAATTATATGAGACTTTAATGCTTCAACATCTTTCACAGTAGCTGTCCCGAACAGGTTTTTAGATACAGTTCCGATAAAATCTAATGGGGATCTCTTATTACGCCTCTGTTCATTCAAATTATCTCCTTGTTTTGTCACTTTGCCAGCTGGTATTAATGCATTCACAATGTTTATTTTTTTTATTCAAGTCTTTCCTCAACAATGCTCTGACTGAATCATATATCCCCAATGTGTCTCCATGATTACGGCACAGGTCTGTGACAAAGTCCTCCTGTCCAGGATAAGACTTTTCTGTGCAAAAAGAACTGTAACCACTCAGAGCAGAAAAATCTGGTAATGGAACTACAGTCGTATGTCCCCAATAAGAGATGGAGTTATCCAACATCGCAACTCTTCTGAAGACAGTTCCCAAATGTTCCTTAACAATGACTTCCGGAAGTCCTAAATCATCTGAATATCCTCCTAGAATCAGGTTGAAGCCAAGGAAGAAGGTGGCCAGCCTGCTCCACATTATGGCTGTCATGATTCCTGGGTATTTTAATGCACTAATTCTTCACGCAGCTGGCAGTTGCTTCATCTCTCTGCAAGAGAAATAAAGCATATTACTTCTTGTTAAACATACGTGAACTGTATCAATATAGCTTCATTACTTTTTAATGGGACATTAAACTGTGAAAGTGTTTGGTGGCTTTCCTATCATTGGGATATTATGTGCTTTTATATACTGCTTCACTGTTTCACTTAAATTGGTCCATGGTTCATAAGAGTGGGATTCCTTTGGATAGTTTGCCCACTCAATGAGATACTCTGGCTCTCCTGATTTTGAGTACCTCCCTTTATTATACGGCTGACCTCGTACTGTTCTTCTAAATCTTCCTCTGGTATACTGTCCAACTTAGATATATTTGGAAATCTTAACTTCCTTTTCCTGGTTGAGCGTCTTAATGTTGGAACTACTTCATCAATCACCCTAGTATCATGTAATATTTCTTCAGGCTGAACATCATTCATGTTTTGCTCTTGGTCATGGATTGTGTCACTGCTATCTTCTTTATTCTCATTTTCTTCATTCCTTGGTTGTATAACATCTGCATTCTCTTGATTGACTGTCTCTGCTATATTTCCTTGTTCTACCACAGTTTCATCAATGTCAATTAATTCTTGGTCCTCTTCTACCAATTCATCTAGCTCATCTTCTTCTGCTAAGATTTGGCGAAGTTCTTCATCTACTGGGGGCACCACTGTCCGGTCAACATATGGTCGTAAGCGATCAATGTGTACCTTATTACGTAAGGGTTTTAGATCATGACCCCTGACTAGTCGAAAGTTTTTATTTCTGACTTTCTCTGTGATTATGTAGGATCCACTGAAAGGATTCTTCAGCTTCTTGTTTTCTCCCACTTTTACTGGAGGGAAGTATACCCAGACTCTCTGTCCAACTTCATATTCCTTTATGTAAGCCTTCTTATCATATTGCTCCTTCATTTTCTGCTTATGATACTTCATGTTTGATTGGGCGATTTCATGTGCATGATGAAGGCCTGTGACAAGATCTCTTACAAAGTGTTTGTTTATTTCACCCGGTACATCGGGTACTTCGGGCAAAGCTACACTTATTGGGCTCCTTGGAGTTCGCCCAAACATCAAATAGCATGGCTGATAGTGCGTACTTTCTACAGAAACACTAACATTGTATGAGAATACCACACCTCGAATCATTTTACACCAATCCCTTCCAGCTGAGTCAACATATGCAGAGAGCTGTTTGGCAATAGAGTAGTTAAAACGCTCTACCATACCATCTGTACTTGGCCTAAAAGGAGTGGTTACTAGTCTCTTAGTCCCCATCATCAGTGCAGCTTCATTGAAAACTTGTGAAATCAAAGGAGTGCCCATGTCACTCAAGAGGTGGGTTGGCGCACCATACCTGTACACAATTTCATCCACAAAATGTCTTGCAATGATGTGAGATTTTATTTCCATGACTGGGAAACACTCTGCATACTTGGTTGCATATTCCATGAAAACTATCAAGTACTTTGCTCCAGTATATGATTCTTTCAAAGGTCCTAATATATCCACTGCCCAAACATTGCCAACTCTAAATGGTGGTAGTGGTTCCAATGGTGATCTGTATGGTTTTGTAGGCTTCTTGGATGAACAACAGTGATGACAGAATAAGACCCAATTTTGTACATCTCTGAGCATTCCACACCAATAATAATCCAACTTTGCTGTGTGATATGTCTTTCATATTCCATAGTGGCCTCCTGATGGGTCACCATGCACAGCTGTGAGCACATCATGGACCAAGACCCTTGGAAGTACTAATTGAATGATAATTTGGTCATTTTTCCCAAGTCCTTCTGGATACCACATATGGTAAAGCACACCTTCAATAAGTTCATAGTTCTGAGAAATTGCAACTAGTCTCTTGGCATCTCTCACATTTGTTGGCACAATGTCTTCTTCTAAGTATTTTACAATGGGAGATATATTCTCATCTGCAAGTTGCATCTTTCTAAGGGATTCTGTTGTTAGATTTTGTCTAACATCTGCTGGCGCTTTTGGTCTGTTTATCCATAGATTTGAGGTTTTTGCGGTCATCCTCAGATCTAGGGCTTCGTCTTGTAACTCCACATCTGGCTTCAATGAAGGGTCAGCTTCCTGCTTGTCCTCCTCCTCAACAACATTGTTGATACCAGGTGGCAATATGTCATCTGTAATGTTATCTAGGTCCTCTGTGGTCCTAAAATCACCTTCCTCCTGTTGACTAAGACCATCTGCATTTCCTAGAGATTTGCCAGCTTTATGCTCCACAGTGTAGTTGAACTGTTGCATGTAAGCTATCCAACGGGCTATTCTGCCACTAACAGTCTTTTGTCCAAACATCCACTTCAAAGCTGAGTGATCTGTGATCAGCTTAAAGGTTGTCCCCTTAAGATATGGCTCAAAGTGGCGTACAGCTAATATAACAGCAAGAGCTTCTTTGTCTGAGATACCATAGTTCATCTCAGCTCTTGTGATACTTCTTTGCACCATAAAGCAATTACTCTTTCCTTGCCATCTTGAACTTGACTAAGAACCATCCCAGCTGAATCACTACTTGCATCAGTTGTCAAAATGAATGGCTCTTGGTACCTTGGATAGCCAAGTATGGGTGGTGAAGAAAGTACACTTTTTAACAGTTCAAAGGCAGTTTGGCATGATTCATCCCATTGAAATGGCACATTGTTCTTAGTAAGATTTGTCAGAGGTGTTGCAATCTTACTATAATGTTCAATATATTTCCTATAAAATCCACTAAGTCCCAAGAATGACCTCACTTGTTTCACATTTGTGGGTCGTGGAAAGTTCTGCACAGCTTTGCATGTGTCAGGCAGTGGTTCAACTCCTTCTTCACTAACCAAGTGTCCTAAAAACTGAATTTTCCTCTTTCCAAATTCACACTTTTTCGGTTTTAATTTCAAGTTGGCCGCTCTGAATCGGTCAAAAACCAATTTGAGATTCTCTAAGTGTTGCTGGAAAGTGTCAGAAAAAATGACAATATCATCAACAAAAACTAGACAAACCTTCCACACAAGTCCTCTCAAAACTTCCTGTATCAGTCTAGCAAAACTTGAAGGTGAATTTTTCATACCAAAAGGTAACCTTTCAAATTCATACAATCCTTCATGACAACAAAAAGCTGTCAAGTGTTTAGAGTCTTCATCTAGCTCCATTTGCCAGAAACCACTCAGCAAGTCAACTTTGGAAAAGTATCTGGCTCTAGCATTTCCAAGTGAATCCAGAGAATCATCGATATGTCCTATGGGATGGCAGTCTGCTATAGTCTGAGCATTTAATTTGCGAAAATCAACACAGAAACGAAGAGAGCCATCCTGCTTTGTTACCATAACCACATGTGATGCATATGGACTCTCTGAAGGTCTAATAATCCCTTGATCTAACATTTCCTGGATTTGTTTTGAAATTTCCTCTCTCACCTTTGGGTTACACCTATAAGGAGCAGTTTTGATAATCTTACTCCCAGGCATTAGTCTAATTGTATGTTTCAAGACATTTGTGTGACCAAGACCTTGTCCTGGCATTTGGAAAAGGTCAGCATATTCCCAAAGTACATGCTGTAAATCCTCAACTTCCACCGGTGTAAGAATGGTTTTATCCAACATAAACTGATCATCAAATTGTTGTCTGTCATTATACTCATTAGTCACTTGTTTATTGGCACCAGTGTCAATATTTTTGACATTGAGAACTGTCTCATAAATACTGTCACCTCCTTTCAATAACTGTACCCTTGCTATATTGTCTCCCTTTTCTATAAGACAAGGCATTTCAGTGTTATTCACCAAACAAACTGGTACCAGGCAGTTCTGGCTGTTCACTTGTACCACTGTACTGCCAGGGGTTTCACTCCATGTAACTCTGAACTGTCACAAGGAACTATCAGTCCTAATACATCAACACAGGGTTTTTGTGGTAAAGTGCCATAAAGTAAACTTCTCTGTTTTGGCTCTATGGTTTGTGTTTGTTGTGCAGATATTTCCAAGACATCTGGAATTATAACTATTCCACTTCCAAATTCAACATTAATCCCAGTAGATTTCAAAAAGTCAGCTCCAAGTAACACAGAATATGGCATTGTCTCCACATATTTTAGACAAACCCAAAAATTATTTTGGCCTATTGAGAATGGAAAAGCAAACTTAAATGTTGAATTACAAACAGTTAAGGCTTCACAGTCATAAGGTTTTAATAACTGTCTCAAAGATGGAAATTGTTGAAAAAGTTTTGGTCCAGCCAGAGAAATGGTTGATCCCGAATCAATAAGCGCATACAGTGGAACTTCCTCATAATAAATCTTCATGAAAGACAAACCTTTCTCAGTTGTAATGTTCTCCTTACTAAACAAACACTTGTCCTCATGTCTCAAATAACTCACTTGGCTGGGGTTGGTTTCCACACTTACATTCTTCTTGGCTGCATCACAGCCCCATTCTGAGACGCGTTTTGGTAGTTTAAAGACTGTCATTTGGCTCCATTCCACTGATTAAATTGCCTCTGTTTTAGTTGTGGGCAGTCGTTCTTCAGATGTCCCCTTCTGTTGCACTGGTAACATATAGCATCTGAGGGCTGAGGCCTCCTGATGCAGTTAACAGTTGTATGGCCAGACCTATTACACCTTTGAGAGTAGGAGCGAAAATTCCCTCTCACCACTGGGTTCTGACCTTGTGGACTTCTCAGCTGAAATGGTTGTCTTCTCATATTAACTTTCATGAACTGAACATCTCTTCCTTGCCGTCGAACCATGCCTTCTAGGTTGTTTATGGCCTTAGACAAGTCACCCAAGCTCTTGTTGTAAGTGTCCTGCATCAGATTCACCCGGTCTGAACTGGCATCCTTTGGCTTTAAGTTCTCTATGCTTTCCGCCAATTTTGCCTTCAGCTCAACTTCTTCCAGATCTGCTGGTTGTTGACCAATCACAAAGGCCTTTATACCTGGCAAGAGACCTCTGAGAATGATTGACCTAGTCTCTGCTTCACCTTTCTGTAATTGGCTACACTTCTGTCTGACATCAGTAATGTAGGATTCAACACTCTCTCCATGTGCCTGAACTCTGGCAAATAAGCTCTGCTCCTTCAACCAATGAAGATTATTTGCATTTATATACTTCTGGTTAAAAGCTTCCTGCAGTTGTTGCCAATTTTCCCTCACAGCCTCCGGTAAACTATTGTACCAAACCTCTGCAGCTTGTTCCACCATAAAACGAAATATCCTGGCTTTCCTCTGGTCATCCATGTTGCAGAATTCTGAATAGCTTAAAAACCTTTTCATCCAGCGATCTGCATCTTCACTGGCAAGTCCTTTAAATGATGCTGGCCTTAATGAGGATGCTTCAGCTTGATTTCCCTGCTGCTGTATAGCTTGTTGTATTTGTATCCTGTTTTGTTCCTGGGCAGCACCTTGCTGGTCATTTTGGTGTGCGAGCCCTTGAACCTGTGTCCTCAGTTGATCAATGTTCTGAACCAAGGCATCCAGATTAGCCATATCTGATCTTAATATATAACCTTTTTGAAATTTTGGTTTTGAACTTGCTAATTTAACAACTTTCTTTGGTTTATCCAGTTTGCCCTTTAATGTTTTCATTATTTATTTAACAAATGTACTATTCCCCTTTTCTGTTATTCAATATCTACTCCATAGGCAGGTACAATATTTTTGTGAGATTTGGTCATGTGACTCATCATAATTTTCCTACTAGAATGAAGAAACTTGCAATAAATACAGCTATATGTCCACGATGTAGTAGAAATTACATTATTTCCAAGGTGATGAAGTGCATGTGATCCTTCACTGATCAAACGCAGGAAATTTTCATCTGACTTTGAATATGGAAATGTTGTGGACGACACAGTTTTTGACATTATGGTTGTCATTTAGAAGCGATCAAAACTTCACACTAATGTTCTTGAAAATATTTGAAATACTCAGATGGCATTGTGGTCACCCAAATTACCATCACCTTTTTTTTTCCCCTTTTTTTTTCAAAAAAATTTTAACAGTTTTTTTTTCAAATGTCCCTCAGATTACCCGGATGTCCTTGAGATTACCCGGCATCTCCACCAAAATGTTATGGCCGTTTTTCTTTGGTCATAACACACTTTAGGGGTTGGGATCTTATTCCCATATAAGGACTGGTAATCGCATCAGTTAAGTATCCAAATTGTTATTGTAATAAACAAACAAACCAATGATATCCAATCAGTTTATTTTTCATAGCAAAAATTATCAGGTGACAATTTTACCAAAGATAATTTTAATAATTTCACCATTTTTAGAAAAACTCAACACATAACCAACAAACAAAATATAACAAGTGTTACCTTTTAACTTTATGTATCATTTTAATCCACTTCACTCTAGATTTAATAAAGTCTTTCCAAACGAAATTATCAAACATTTCACAAGTTCACACTTCATAAATAATTTCTAAGTCCCAATGAGTGAGTATTTTTCAAAGTCCAAAACAAACAAATATTTCCTAAGTATTTTCTTTCAACGTATTAAAGCTGATTCCATTTGTTGAACAAAACACTAAAGCATAAAGTTTTAGGAAGTCATAAAAGCCTAAAGTTCTGGGAAGATGTGGGTTTTTATAAGAAAATGTATATGGGGGCACTTTTAGTCATAACAGGAGCTCACCTCAAGCATGTGTTGTTAAGGTCAGGGCACTGCCACTTATGGAAAATCAATCTGCAAGTTCTACCACAGCACTTGCAACTAACAGGAGCCCCCCTCAACGTAATGTGTTACTGAGGTCAGAGCACTGCCCATTACAGAAAATCAATCTACAAATGCTACCTCAGCACTAGCCAGCACTTGTACAAACCTGTAGCCCTTAAAACTAATGAAAAGTCAAGTCATTAGAGCACTAGCACAAACAATATTGATATGCTTGTACAATGTGTGAAATTTGTGTCATAACACCACTTTCACTGGCATCCTAAACTTGTGACCTTGAACTTCAAAATCCAGGTTAGTTTGTCCATATATTTTCATGACCTCCCCATTAGCATTTTCAATATCAGATTGATCTTCTCTTGATGGCTTGTCATTTAATGAATCAGAACAAACTATCCACAATAGAGTATGTTGAACCACACTGAAAACCTCTGACAAACATTAATTCGTCAAGACTTTGTCAAAATGGTGCCTAAAACGACAAACTTCCCAATTGACAAATTTTAACTTGTCACTTTCTTGTTGGACAAATTAACGGACAAACTTATGACAAGAAAATGATCTTGATAGTCCAATTTGTCATTTTGGCCACCTGTTATTGGCCAAGTTCTTATGAAATTAAGCTTAAGTGCACTATTTTTCTTATCATCTGTTTTCAGCTAATCTGAGTAATAAGTTATTGAGATGACCTCGCTTGCGTGTTATGTCTGCGCATGCGCGAACTCGGTATTTTGTCCGCGAGTTCGTTGAAGAAGTGTCTCCGCGGTCACTAGTGTAAATGCGGTGCATTATCGCCCACCGCAAACGTTTTATAAAATAACATATATACAGTGTTAGAAATCTAGTGCCTTTTACCAGTAAAATAAAATAAGCTTATTGTCAAACCTTTTAGTTCAAATATCCATCACTAGGGGGCGACAGAGTGCCTTATATTTGCATATATTTATCACGGTGTATAGATGGTTATAATGGCGATCGCTAGTATACGTCACAAATGTGTACTGACGTCATTGCGGTGTTGCACCGTCATATAGTACTTTAGGCACTTAGAAACGGTGACGTGAGGGAGGAGGGAATTGAATGTAAGAAGCAATTCAATTGGATTGGATTGAAAGGGTTCCAGAAGGACCAAAAGTTGAACCAATCAATTGAATGAACCTGCTCAGTAGTAGAACTGCTCAGTAGTAGAACAACCAAATATGGTAAGACATTTACTACACATAGCAGCAATAAGGGTTTATTATTAGAGGATTGTAGGCTAAATACTAGAGATAAATTGTATTTTTATTAAACCCAATATTAGGCAATTGGTTATTTGTGTGTTAATTAAAAGCTATACATTATATTCAAGCTGATGAATTTGAGTAAATACTTTTGTAATTGTTACTTTATGTATCGGTGATATTTTGTCTTATTTTGTAAATTACCTGTTGAATTTGATATATTTTAGAATAAATATTCATTGTTGAATTTGCTGCGAAATTCTTAATACACCACAAATTTGTCCCTTTAACAACAGGAGTTAATGTTAGTGACGGTTTGCTAATAACCTAATACAAATTTGAACACAACGCGAGGCTTTATATTGATTTGGTCAATCTGTAGGGTTAACAGGCTATTTGTAAGGCTTGACATATCTGCTGGGTCGCCACAGATATTTTTGGTGCCGTGACCAGGATTGGTTATTTGGTGTATTAATTTGAGTTGAGGAATATTTTTAATATTTCAAATATTTTGAATATTGTAATTTGCATATTTCGGTAGAAAAATAAAATGACTAGTGTCAGGTCAAGGAGTTGGATGGAAACTGTCCGAGACTGGATTCCTAAATGGCCTAACCCAAGGCGTGATAGAGAATCTAGTGAGACAAGGCCTAAATCTGAAATACAGTTTAATTCTGTGCCAATCAGATACAAAAGACCTACATCGGCAGCCACAGCTCCACCTGATATCTATGATGATAAGCTCAGAAACATGAATAACTGTAACATATTACAGAATGAACGTGACAATGAGCATGAGTTTATTGATTCATGTGAAGAAATAAATTCCGGAATCGTTCACTCAACACCAAAGGTTTACATGACCGAAAAACCCCGAGTGGTTAAAAAGAGTGCAAGTAACCCAGGTGTTTGTAGGGCTCACGATAATGAACCAGTTAGGTTGCCAAGACCCGAGTTGAGATCTTATGATCCTGATTTGAACAAAAATCAGGACAGGACAAGATTTCAAGGTCAAGGTGACAGGGCACATAAAGACTTCAATTCTGACTCAAATAGGCAACCACAAAACCAAGGGTATGGTGGTAGGTTGTACCCACAGAGTGAATTTTGGTCAAGGCCCACTGAAGGACAAGTGTCCTACCCCAATACAGGTCCAAGGTATAGTCATAGACAAAGAGATCCAGACAAATTCAATGGCCAAACGGTTGAATGGAGTGATTATTTGACTCACTTTGAAACTGTCGCTAACTGGAATGGGTGGAATGACTATGAACGGGCTACACAGTTGATAATGAGTTTGCAGGGCGAGGCTCAAAGGGTATTCAGTGACATTTCCCCATACATTGACACTCAAAATTATGGTGCCCTAATTGCTGAACTTGAAAATAGGTTCAATCAGGCAGAAAGAGAGGCCACTTTCCGAATTGAGTTCAGAAATAGGGTGAAAAAGGATAATGAAACCCCAATGCAATTTGGCTATGCTTTGAGGAGATTAGCATCCAAGGCGTTCCCAGGAATTAGTTTAAATGCACAAGAACAATGGATTCTTGATCAATTTATTAATGGTCTGGGAAATGCTGAAATTAGAAAACATGTTCAATTTGCACATCCCAAAAATTTGCATGAAGCAATCTCACTGGCCACTGAGTACGAATGTTTTGAAAACAATTCAAACAAGAAACTTTCAAAGCCAGTCAATGGTAAAGTTTGTGCCATTGAAAATTCAGAAAGTCAAATTTTAAAGAACATTTTGACCACCCTCCGGAAAAACTCTGACCAGATAAACCAATTATCCAATGAATTGGGTCATATTAAGGAATCAAAGCAAACTGATTCAAGGTCAAACAAAGCTCAAACAAGGGACCAGGGTAAAAAGTCCAAGGACATAGAGTGCTATAGGTGCCATGAGAAAGGTCACTATTCACGGGACTGTCCTAAAAATCCAACTGCTGCAGGGAAAACCAGTGGTAGTTCAAATTCACCAAAAAATTTAAACTAAGGCAAGCTGAGGATGGGGCCGCATTCTCAGCAGATACCTGCAAAGGGCCACTGGAGGGAGTGATTGAAACTATTAACTCATCGTGTTGGTATGTTGAAGGAAGTGTAATGGGTAATGAAACTGAGTTTCTTGTAGACACTGGTTCAACATACACTATAGTGGATAGTTTGTTCTATGATTCATTAAATGACAAGCCATCATTAGAGAAGATCAATTTGATATTGAAAAATGCTAATGGTGAGGTCATGAATGTATGTGGACAAACTAACCTGGATTTTGAAGTTCAAGGTCATAAGTTTAGAATGCCAGTGAAAGTGGTGTCACTAGGTGACAAGAGTACCATTTTGGGTTTGGATTTCATGGAGGACCAAGAGTGCATGTTTAATGTAGCCAAAGGTACCATGAAATTCAATGACAAACTTATAACATTGCACAAGAAAGGTAGCACAAGGTGTGCACGGATTCAGGCACAACAAAACTTTTGTGTACCTCCTCAGCATGAGATGATTATAAGTGGTCATGTGAAATCTAATCATTGGGTTTCGGGTTGGACAACTGGCTTAGTAGAACCTTTAGTTTCAGTTACTGAGAAGACTGGTCTTGCAGTGGCAAAATCTCTAGTGAAAGTAGGAGATAGCGCCATACCTATAAGAGTTGCCAATTTTGGACTTGATCCTATCAAGATCAGTAAGAATAGTGTGGTAGCTATGCTGGAACCAGTAACACAAGTAAAACACTTTGACAGTGACAAATCTTTATTTCAAAACACTGAAAATGGAACTTTAAACATGATAGAAGAACAGAACGTACCTGAGTTGCCAGAATTATTGAAACCTTTGGTTGAAAATACATCTGGTGATCTGAAAGAAACTGAGTTGTTTGGACTGACCAGGCTGTTGTATCAATATCAGGACATTTTTAAGAGTCCTGATGGACAACTTGGTAGGACAAATTTGGTGCAACATAGGGTAGACACGGGCAATGCCGTACCAATCAAACAGCGTCCTAGACGTTTACCTGTCTCGCAACAAGAACTTGTTGATAAGGAACTTGACAAAATGGAAGCACAGGGTATTATTGAGCCCAGTGATAGTCCTTGGTCATCTCCTTTGGTGATAGTAACCAAGAAAACCGGAGATATAAGGGTTTGTGTTGATTATCGTGCTATCAACAATGTCATGAGAAAATCAGCCATTCCTCTGCCCAGAATACAGGAGTGCTTGGATTCTCTATCTGGATCAAAATACTTCTGTACTATGGACTTGGCACAGGGATACTATCAGGTTGCTATGCACCCAGATGACAAATGTAAAACTGCATTTACTTCTAGAAGAGGTCTTAGGCAGTTTACAGTCATGCCTTTTGGGTTGACAAATGCACCAGGCACTTTTATGCATTTAATGCAATTAGTGTTAAGTGGGTTGCAATGGTCAAAAGCAGTACTGTACCTTGATGACATAATAACATTTGGAAAGACTTTTGATGAAACCTTGTTGAATCTTGAATTGGTATTTGAAAGATTACGCAAAGCAGGGTTAGTTCTGAAGCCATCCAAATGTAGACTATTCCAAGAGTCAGTGGAATTTTTAGGTCATGTAGTATCTCAGGAGGGGATATCTTGTGATCCCAACAAACTTGAGGCAATCAAAAACTGGCCAAAACCACAAAAGGTCAAGGATGTTCGTAGTTTCCTAGGACTGGCTTCATATTACAGGAAACATATAAGGTCATTTGCTACAATAGCAGCACCCTTGAATGCTTTGACAAAGAAAAACGCAAAGTTTGTATTTGACGAACAATGTGAAAAAGCCTTTCAAACATTGAAGGACAAACTTTGTACTGATCCAATAGTTCTAGCTTATCCAAACAAAGAGGGAACCTTTGTACTGGATACAGATGCTAGTTTATATGGAGTTGGTGGAGTTTTGTCACAGCTTCAAGATGATGGCCAAGAAAAGGTTATTTCATATGCAAGTAGGACACTTAGCAAAACACAACAAAACTACTGTACAACTAGGAGAGAACTGTTAGCAGCAGTGGCTTTCATAAAACATTTCCATCATTACTTATGGGGAAGGAGGTTTATTCTGAGAACTGACCATGCTTCGTTGAAGTGGTTAGTCAATTTCAAGGAACCAGAGGGTATGTTAGCAAGGTGGCTAGCAGTACTCAGTTCCTATGATTTTGAAACACAGCATCGCAAGGGAGCGATACATTCTAATGCTGATGGTCTTTCTAGACAGCCACCTAGAAAGTGTAAAAGAGGTGACTGTGAGGATTGTGCATTGGAAAGTGAGCACTGTGTTTGTGTTATAACTAGGGGTCAGGCTGAGAAACGTAGGAGTCGAGGACAGAATGGTCAATCCATGAGGTCAGCTAGTATGGATACTAGCAAGATGACTCAAGAATCTCAGGCGCCTAGTTTTGGTGGTAGAGTAGATCTTCCTTCACATAGTAATGATCAGGCTTTTGAGAATCCCCCTACTAGCATTGTGACTAGTCAAGATCGTGGTGAAAGTCCACGGGGGATAAGTAAAAGGTCTAAAGGGAAATTCAGTAACTGGGCAGACAGTTACACAGTAGATCAGTTACGGCAAGCACAAAAGAATGATGCTGTTGTGTTGAAAGTAACAGAGTTGAAGTGTCAAAGTGACATACTTGACAAGGCCAAACTTTGCCAAGAGAGTCATGAGGTCAGAACATTGTGTTCTCAATGGTCACAGCTTGAGTTAAGACAAGGAATACTGTACAGAAAGTGGGATCCTAGTAATACAAAGGACAAATCTGTAAATCAGTATGTTGTACCTCAAGCATTACGGCAGGAAATCTTGCACCAATTACACAATCATAAAACTTCTGGTCATCTTGGGGTCAGAAGAACATTGTGTAAGGTGAGGGAAAGATTTTACTGGCCAGGGTATAAGCAGGACATTACCAGATGGGTGAGCAAATGCAAGGTCTGTAGTAGTCATAAGGCTGGGCACATGCCAAAGAAAGCTCCTCTCAAGCAGGATTTTATTTCTGCGCCAATGGAGAAAATAGCCTGTGACATTGTAGGGCCTTTACCTGAAAGTGAAAAACACAACAATTACATATTAGTGGTATCAGATTACTACACAAAGTATGTGGAGGCTTATGCCTTGCCTGATCAAACAGCACAGACAGTTGCTGATTGCTTGGTAACACAATGGATCTGTAGGTATGGAGTACCTTCAGAGATACTTTCTGACCAAGGTAGGAACTTTGAGTCCATACTGTTTCAGGAGATGTGTAGATTGCTTGACATGAAGAAAGTGAGGACATCTCGTTATAGGCCCCAATCTGATGGTTTGGTCGAGCGCTATAACAGAACACTTAAGTCAATGCTTAAATCTTTCACTGAATCTGAGAAATCTGATTGGGATGAACACTTGCCTTATGTGATGATGGCATTCAGAGCCACCATACATGAAAGCACAAAGTGTACCCCAAATTTGTTGATGTTTGGTCACGAGGTAAGATTGCCAGTTGACATCATGTATGGAACAAACAAGAGCGAATTTGTTCCTCAATGTCCCAGCGAATATGTAGAATGGGTCAGACAAACCATGGCAGATGCATTTGACAAGGTTAGAGACTCTGTAAAATTGAGTGCAACTCGACAGGCAAAATCTTATAACAGGAACACTCAAACAAGGTCATTTAAAGTAGGACAATGGGTTTGGGTTTATCACCTACCTTCAGACAAACAAAAGTTTGGTAGAGGTTGGAAGGGCCCATATTTGGTTGTGGATAAATTAGGGGAGTTAAATTATAGGGTTCAAGAAAAGCCTGAATCCAGAGTTTTAACTCTGCACATTGACCATATCAAGAGTTATGAACATGAACCACCTCTTAGTTGGCTAGAACCAAAAGTAAAAGAGGTTGGTGTTCAAACTGAGAATAGTGACAAATCATATTAAATATTGTATATAACGTGTACAAATATGGTTGTCACATATGGTTAAGTGCAATTGTTTTTTTTTTGTTTATTTTTTTGTTAGGATGCTGATTTTGATTTCCACAAAGAGTTAAGGGAAAGCATGGCAGCAATTGAGAAAAACAATGAGTGGGTGGATGATATCCTGGAAGAGGGAGAAGTTGATGAGTCCAAGCCTGGAAAAGAGAATAATAAATTAAGGTGTAATGTGGAAGGTTGCCAAGGCAAGGCTTTTGCAAAACCATTTGCTCTCTTAAGGCACTGGGCGGAAATACATGAACACCAGGTGACACTCTACGAGTGTGAAGGATGCACTAAAGTGTTTAGAAGGGCCACAGATGTCAAGAGGCATTCTCTGCAAAAGCATCAAGCAGAAGCAAAGGCCATCCCTATAAACCGTCAAAACAAATTTTACTTGGCTCCTGGATCTGCTCAACCTCCAACCGGCTACAAGAAGAAAGTGCTACCAACAGTACCTCCAAGCCAGATGGCATTTGTGCCAAAAGAGGCTCCGGCCAGGCAAATCAGGGAACATTTGGTCGCTCTCAGCCAAGCAGCTTCACAAGAAGAAGTCTTGACCACGTCTCGCGTCTCTCCTGAAAAACCTCAGGAAGGCTGATGCCAAGCTCAAATTTTGGACTGAGGAGAGGGAAAAAGCTAGGGCATAGATGGTTATAATGGCGATCGCTAGTATACGTCACAAATGTGTACTGACGTCATTGCGGTGTTGCACCGTCATATAGTACTTTAGGCACTTAGAAACAGTGACGTGAGGGAGGAGGGAATTGAATGTAAGAAGCAATTCAATTGGATTGGATTGAAAGGGTTCCAGAAGGACCAAAAGTTGAACCAATCAATTGAATGAACCTGCTCAGTAGTAGAACTGCTCAGTAGTAGAACAACCAAATATGGTAAGACATTTACTACACATAGCAGCAATAAGGGTTTATTATTAGAGGATTGTAGGCTAAATACTAGAGATAAATTGTATTTTTATTAAACCCAATATTAGGCAATTGGTTATTTGTGTGTTAATTAAAAGCTATACATTATATTCAAGCTGATGAATTTGAGTAAATACTTTTGTAATTGTTACTTTATGTATCGGTGATATTTTGTCTTATTTTGTAAATTACCTGTTGAATTTGATATATTTTAGAATAAATATTCATTGTTGAATTTGCTGCGAAATTCTTAATACACCACAAATTTGTCCCTTTAACAACAGGAGTTAATGTTAGTGACGGTTTGCTAATAACCTAATACAAATTTGAACACAACGCGAGGCTTTATATTGATTTGGTCAATCTGTAGGGTTAACAGGCTATTTGTAAGGCTTGACATATCTGCTGGGTCGCCACATTATCAACATTTGGCTATCATCCAACAAGAAAATGGCATTTAAATTAGCCAATTTGGAAACTTGTTGTTTTAGGCACCATTTCGACAAATTAATAATTTTCAGTGCAGTGCCTATACAAGAAACTCAGTTTCATTAAACATTACACTTCCTTTGACATACCAACACGAGATAATAAGGGGGCATTAAAGGGAGAGATTCAGTTCGATAAATACTTAAATTATTGTAACAAATGTATTGAATGGCAAAATGCAAAGATGATTTTATAAAATTGAACCAAAGATTTCTAATAATGAAAGTTCCAGTGATAAAATGGTAGATATGACATAAGTCACACCTACCCAGGCCACTGTCCAGCAGACAAAGAGTCAGATTTCATAGAGAAAGAAGGGTAAGATGGGTAACCTCTTACCAACAATCACCAAGTGGCTTCTGTAAACTTCATTCAGTAATTAAATTTTTAGATAGGTTAATATTTCTTTAAACTAAAATTCATATCCTTTGATGTGAGTGTTTATTATCCCTATAAGGCAATGATTGATCAGAAGTTGAGTCGGCACAAACTTTATAAAGATCAACTAGAGAAGATGGACAGCACAATCTATCTGGCCTAATCCAGGCTTTATCGAGAGAGCTAGACCCACCAAAAATGGGGGCTGCTAGTATGAAAGGTTTACTCTATACAAACTGTGGAATAGATCAACAGAGGGCGATAGTAAATGGGGTGGCTGTTGGCCTTATTTTTCAATCCTCAAATGACTTTAGGCTAATGAGAAAAGGACAGGAAACATACAAGTTAAAACTCATTGAGGATTTTTTTTAAGTGTGCTATATCTTCCTAAATCTGCATATGATGCTCTGAAATTTAGTTCTGCACTGATTCCTTTCTGGAGAAGTGACTTAAAGAGTTTGAGTATTGCAAGTGGATCTCACACCTTCCATAGTACTATTTTCCATAGTAGAGTCCCCAGTAAGATTATTACTAAGCCCAAATCTTCTACGTATCAAGGACAGACCACCTCAGCCCCACAAACTAGGTCACAGATTGGCTTAGTACCAGGTGCACAGTGAATTGAATAGTCATCCAAGCTTCCTGATACCACCATTTCTGTAGTGCCATCTTATATCAGTGAACTGCTACCAACATCACGTGGTATGCTGGTCAACAAGATGATGGGGGCAAAGAGGAATATGAAGCAATTGACCATGGAATTGAAAGAGGAGTGACAGGCATGGAAAGCGGCAGAGGATAAGGTGAAAGAATGCTTAGGCAAAGACATTTTGATTGAGGAGTTCCAGAGTAAATTAGATGAAGAAAGACAGTTACAAAAAGTGTCTGAACAGATGTCTAGAAGGTTGCACGAAAAAAACATCTATTCTGGATAAACTGGACTTTCATGATTTAATAGACAATACCAATTTCTTCAGTTAAATTTTAGTCTGAATACGTACCGAATGATAATTAATTATTGCATTATTAATGTGTCAGCTTGGGTATTAAACATGGTAAGTACTCACATTTTTGCAAGTATATCAATATAATATGTAATTATTATTGGTTGTTATATTTACACATGTTATACCACTTTTCTGTTACTTGTCATTAAATGGACATCTGTAGTCTAATGTTAATATAAAACATTATTACCAGTATGAATATAATTCTTACTGCCAGTTATAACTGTTTTTAATCAATTATTTTGTATGTAGACTTGTAAATTTAAAGAGTTTGATTTACAATACTGTATTTTGAGTAGATGGAGGTAATTTAGTAACTTCTAAATTAGTTTTTCTTTCAATCCCATGTAATATGTTTGTGAGTTTTATAAATTGTTCAGAAGGTTGTGTTATGAGGGCATAACATTTTTTTAAGAAGGGAGGTAAAGAGGTGAACCTTGAGGATTGTCACAGATTTTATAAAAGAAAATCGCGAGTTGCTTGTTGTAGATGGTGAACTTACCCTATTATCGCTCATGATAGAAGACGATTTTAGAATGGTGTAAAGTGATTTTAAAGTGAAATATTGTAAAATATTGGGTTTAAGATGTTAGAAACAAATATATTTGTTCTTTCATCTTATCCTGGCGCGATTCACATTATTCAGCGAGATTTTGAAATACTTACTCTCTTTGTTTATGTTGATCACTGGCTTGAGTGTGATGTCACACTTTTCTGTGTAATGGGGTGTTGTTCAGTGTACTCTGGTGCTTTCACAAAGCATTGTGAGATACGTTTAAAATCTATATAAGGATGTCGGATCCGGAAATTTACAGAGCTATTGGGTTGCTTGACAACTGTGACAATAAATAGGAAGAGAGTTTTTTTTAAATCAAGCCAAGTTATTTGGAAAGATTAGTGTATAGAAAAACAGTGACATCTTGATGGAAAACAACTTGCTTGTTGGAAAATGTGACTGTTTTATACTTTACAGTTACCAGTTGATTTTCAGTAAATTATATTGATTTTGAAGTGGCCCTCACCTCATCATTCTTTATTTGGCAATCTTAGTAATTTGTTTTTTTTAATGGGGGGTAACTGGGTAGTAAAATTTGTAACCACAGGTTCAGAAGGGTGATTTTCGTTTCTTTTTGAAGTTTTTAGAGAACCGGTGTATTTGTAATGTAAATATATTTTAACAAATTTTAATATTGGTGTGTGTAATTTATTAAATAAATTACATTGTTGATTTTAACTAATATTTCTGTTGCAACTGAATACTAAATTGATATAGGAGTCCTTTTGACAACAAGCCTCATTGTTAGTGGCTCTTATTTTGAAGCCTTTTGAGCCTGGTTCACATTTTGAATTTCTGTACACAATGCAAGACTGATACATTTTTGAACTGGTCATACAATCTGGGCCAGCGACCTGACTTAAAAGACGTCACATCGCCAACTCAGTAGACCACAGCAAAACTAATTTAATTTTCAACATATGGACTCAATCGACCTTAAAGCCAAATTATAGCGAAAAAGATTATGTAAGTTCCTATCTGAGTCTCCTTCCATCTGACAGTAGTTGAAAAAATGGACTTATTATCCAAAAGTTGGATTAACCAAGTGGTAAATCAGTGTATTTATTTGACATACAAAGCTTTCTATCCGGAAGTGTGATGACTACATCGGAAGTGGTCATGTGAGATTAAGATTTGCACTGCTGTAGCAGAAATTGAAGCTGTCTAGTGATATGTTGTATCTCTGTATCACTTATCTCTCTCTGTACAGGGGTCTCAATTCTGAAGCCACCAGTAAAATTCAATCTGGTTGAGTGTCGCAATGTAGAATGGTCTCTCAATACAATATCACAGTAACCAGTTTCTGATCAGTGCTGATCATAGTCTAAGTGTTAAAGTCAAAGTGTCAGGGTATTATGTGGACAGGGGTACTAGCTAGTACTTATATAACAGTAACTTCTCTCCAGCAGATTTCACAGCCTTGATCAGTATTTTAAATAGAAGTATCAGCAAGTTTCAAGAGAGTAGTATTCAGTTATTCATACAGATATTCCAGAACTGTTAATATGCTCAGTCATATAACAAAGTTATGAGTCTCTGTGTAAAAAAATGTAGAGTGACCTACTCAAAGGGGTATATTAGCTTGTGCCAAGTTTCTCTCAGTGCTTGATAATTATCAATGAGCACTCTGTAAAGCCTTGATTACTACTGATAAATACCAAAATTATCCCTGTAAAATAATTAAATATCACCTATTAAATAACTGGGTAAAATAGTAAAGGCACTTATAGTGATTTCCAATAAAATTTTGATAAGATATTTGTGATACTATAAGTTAATAAAAATCTGACAGCTGTCACAAGAATGTAGTAAGTTGGAGCCAAATATGGAAAATCATGTTTGCCAATTTTAATATGTAAACAAAGAAAGAATAGAGCTGTGGTTGTAGATTACCTCAGAAGATAAGTGTGGAATTATTAAAGTGGACTGAACTCATCTGCTGCTTAATTCTCAGGAGAAATGTTGACACACTGGAGTTCTGAGCACAACTCCACCAATTATCTATTTTACTCTCCATTTATAAGGCCTACTGACTTACTTTGGTTTCCATACATAGATACCCAAAATGCCTAGAAGCCATTTGATTGGCGGGGCATACTGTGACATACTCTGACTCTACTCTACTCTACATTCAGAGTAATTATTTGCATAAAGTTACTCCCCAAAATATATGAAAATTACATTACCATAGTTAATTAAATGTGTCCCAATACATCAAGAATATGCAAGTACAATTTTATACAAATGTATAAATAACTTTTGAGACATAATAAAGATATTTAGTTTTATACTAAACTATCTCCAGAATACATTCTCTACTCTTCACAATTGTGTGTACTGAAAAAAAACACTGAAAGACCAAGATTTACTGAATAAACAGAACACACACACACATTCAAATAAAGCATGTTCAGCCTAGAAGATCAATAAAGTGAGTGCAGAGTTAAAATATCCCCTCTCAAAGTCGTGCACTGCAGAGATGCTTAAATTAGTGGTGACCCTTATTTGAATCACAAGTGTTTACATAGTTTACTGGGGAAAGTGCCCCTATTCCTAGCTGTAAGGTTATATTTTCAAAACTGTTTGGTGAAAAACAACCAGAAAACTTATTCTGTAATTTGGGTAAACTTTATAGATTCCTGCAGTCATGAATCAATTAAATTTAAAAGAAGGAAAAACGATTTACCCAGACCCACTACACTATTATTGTCAGAAAATATTATTGTCTATGCAAAATTTCCTGAGATTTTAAAAATTTATCAGGTGATCATTGGATAATAGATACTGTGGAGATACATGTGGATGGATAAAAAAAATCGGGAGCTGATGCCAGGGGTCTACCCCTGGATTTGATCCCTCATCTCTTCCAATCGTCCATAATTATTGCAAACTTAGATTATTCTAAGGATAAAGGAAATCATTGGTTAGTACTACATCTGGTGAATAACAAAATTGTGGAACACTGTTTCAGCAGGAAAACATCCAAGAAAGACATAGTCAATATTTTATTCAGTAATACATTGTCATATAGATACAATAGTAACAAATTACAGGATTACAACACTGACACCTGTGAACTCTTTGTATCACAGTTATCACAGAAACAGAGGACGAAATTGTAAATTTAATAAGTAAATTAAATTTTTATAAGTTAATACCCTATCCAATGGACAAAACCAAATGCCTAGAGTCTTGAATACACCATAATTAATTGACAATTTGTCAACCTTATTTCGTAGGTCAATTGGAGATAGTCTATGAGGCCCAAGTGGAATAATCTCAGTTTTTTGCAAATTTGATTTTAGACCTGAACAATTTTGAAAGTTTTGGAAAAGATCTATTGCACTTTGCAAAGATTTCAGATTTTTTATAAATGTAATAGTATCGTCTACCAATGGCATATCTTGTATTCTATATTATTCACAGAAATTTCTGTAACATTTTTGTCAGATCTTAATTTTGCTGATAAAATTTCTACAACTAATACGAAAAGCAATGCTGAAATGGGACAGCCCTGTCTAATTCCCCTACTCAGTTTTATGTTATGTGACAGATAGACATTATTTATGGTGCATGAGGAAATGCTATTATATAGTGGATTAATCCATTTTATGAAGTTCAAACCAAAATTATAGGTAGTTAGTGTTCTAAGTAAAAAGTCCCACTCTACCATATCAAATGCTTTTTCATAATCGATCAGTACCATAAAACCTGGTATATTATTCTTGGAGGTGTAAAACATCATATCTTCAATAATTCTGACACTTTCACCAATATACCTTCCCTTTATGTAACATACTTGGTCATGGTTCACTAAATCTGAGATTACTTTTTGCAACAATGCTACCAACAGCAGTAAGTACCTGGATAGATCTTTTCCCCTTTTTAGAACAAGTAAACTGGGCACATTTGTTCACTTATGTGAACAAAGTAACTTCAGAGCTATATTTACAGTCTTTTCAATATAAAGTAACAAATAGAACACTCAATTGTAATTATAATTTATTCAAATGGAATATATTAGACCATAGCATTTGCGAATACTGCCCTTTAGTGACAGATACTATTGAACCTATTTATACTATTGTACTGAGAGCAAAACTTTTGGGGTAAATATAGAAAAATGGTTAGAATCCACATTTAAAATTAAATTTTCTTTCACCATTTGTGAAGTTATCTTTGGAATGTTAGATCTGGATGTAAAAGTTAGTCACTCAGTAAATTACATATTGCTTTTAGGAAAATGGTATATTAACTCCTCAAAAATTTATAAAAAAAAGATATTTTTATGTGACTTCATAAATATGCTTAAAGAAAAATTGGAGTGTATTAAGTTGACTTGCACCTTAAGCGATAAGGAGACATCTGAGGTCCTGTCCAAGTAATAGCACAGGGCTCTGACTGGACATATAGGGACCTGTCACCCTTGAGTGACTTATCCAGAGTGGGGGCTACGGCTGGTATGACCACTGGGGCCCCACTATCTGCACCCTCCTTAGCCAGCTGGTTCTTGGATAGAAAGCTGGGTGAGGGGTACAAAGACACCTTAGACCAGTCTGACTGGTGTCTGATATTCTTATGTAACCAAGCATGTTCCTGCGGTTATCAGAACCCAGGACCAACAGAAAAACAGTCTTGAAGGTCAAGTGTTTTATTGAGGCCTCTTTTAAAGGTTAAAAGGGACCCTTTGTTAGTTGGTGTAAAACCAGGGAGAAGTTCCAAGAGGGTATACCCCTCTTGCCCTTGGGTCTGTCTCTATGGAAACTATCTAGGAGATAAGTGAGATTCTCATCTTGTTGACATTGATGGGAAAGTTGCCCAACTTGTCAGCAATGGCTGATCTGTAACCATCAATGGTAACTGGTTGCAACTTCCTATCCTGAAACAGGTGCAGAAGGAAGTCAGCTATGCCTTTCAGAGTTGGCGCCCTGAAGTCCACCTGATTACTGAGGCACCACTTTGTAAGAATGGTCCACTTTGCCGCATAGATGGAGCCTCAATTCGTGCTGCCTCTGCCTCAGAGAATCTGAGTGCATCCACTACCCATTCTTGGGGGTCTGGAACCAGTAATATAAACTCAGTTTGTTGTTGAACCTGGTGGCAAACAGGTCCACCTGGGGCTGGTGCCACCGGAAAAGCATACAGCTTGGAACACCTCTAGGTGAAGGGACTATTCCGTCTGGCAAAGTCTGGATAGCTTGTCTTCCTGGTGCACCATGACAGGATTCTCCACAGCAGGGCACACAGAGAGCCCAACTTCATTCTCCCTTCCTTGTTAATATAGGCAACCACTGTTGTGTTGTCTGTAGCCACCAGAACTATATTGTTTGAAATGATGTCTTGGAACTCTTTTAGGGCCAGAAAGTCCACCTTTAATTCCAAGTGGTTTATATGCAACTTGCTTTCTGGAAGGGACCAGGTTCCCCTTGCAGTGTGCTCATTTAAGTGAGCGCCCCACCCTTCTTGATGCGTCTAAAAATTTGAAGAGCATGTTTTAGAGGGTGTCATGGTTAACCTGGTACCACATTGCTTTCCTCCAGCCACCATTTTAAGTGAGGGTGGAGTGACCTGGGGACTGGTATGACCTTTTCTAGTAATTCTGGGACCCTCCAGTTGTTCTTCAAGTGCCACTCTATGGGTCTCATATGAAGTCAACCTAGTTGGACTTGTTTTTCGGTGGCTGTGAGGAGACCTAAGAGAGACATGAACTGCTGGACTGGCCACACCAGACCGGACAGTATTGACTGAATTTTGTCTATCAGGGCCTGCCAATGCTTTGATGTGGTTCTGATCTTGCCCTTTGCCAGGTCAAACTGGTAGCCTATATGAAGTTGAAAACCTGTTTTGGATCCAGCTCTGACTATTCCTTGTTCACCAGCCAACCTAGTTCTCGACAGAGAGCTACCAACGTTTGTGTATGCTGGAGACAAGTTTGTTGGGATGTGGCTCTCACCAACCAGTCAACTAGGTACTGGTGGATTCTTATACCCCTCTGTAAATCCATCAGTTTGACCTCTTTGGCCACCACTGTGAACTCCATTGGTGCTGTGGACACGCCAAAAGATAGAGCTTTGAATTGGTAAGAGCGACCCTGGACGTGAAAATGCATGTACTTCCTGGATTAACTGTGAATTGGAATGTGGAAGTATGCGTCTTTGAAATCTATGGAGGTTACCCACTCCCCTGACTGTAGGAGTCTTCATTTTGAATGACTCTGTGTTTAGGAAGGTGTTCAAGGTGCTCAGATCCAAGATAGGTCTCCACCGGTTGTTGGGTTTGGGTACCAAAAATAGCTGGTTGTAAAACCCCAGGGAGTTTTTATTTTCCACCGGTTCTACTGCATTTTTGTTCATCAGCTGATACAGGGCCTCCAAAAGGTTGAGCGTTGGTATAGCTGGTTGCGACAGTTGAATTAATGGGATCTGGTTAGGTTGGGTCTGAACCGGAAGAGGAGGGTGTAGCCCTCTCTGAGTGTTGTTACTACCTTTGGACTCGCCCCGAGGGTTTCCAATTTTTTCCAAAACTTGTGTAGCCTTGCCTCTACAGGTAGATCTGTGGCAGCAGTTGGGACATTTTTGACAAGATTTACAGAGCTCAAGTGACCTACACAGGAAACATCTTTCACATATTTTATTTCTGTGTAGTTGTGACAATAATTGGGATTTATGCCTTTCTTTTGTGGCAACCCGGTAACAGAATGAGCATTTGCAACACAAGAGTTTACAAGTAAATTTACAGTTTTGCTCTTGCTGGACAAGTCTCTGTTCTTGGCCATCACTGTTGAAGGGTTCAAACCTAACTGACCGGGTACACAAGCACAGTCCTTCAGCACACTTTACACAGTAATTCTCATTTACACAGTTTAGAACCCTTGGTCAGTTTCTGTGAAAAAGTGGAAGGCTTACCACAACTTTTCTTGCTTTGCTGGTGTTCTCTTATTTGCTTCTAAGCTGGGATAGAAGACTTTTGGTCCGGTTGATGAGAAGACTTGTCATTGGAAGCATATGGGCGGAAACGTCCGGGTTTCCTGTGAGACTGGCTAGAAGAAAGCCTCTCCTCACTTCTGGCCACTTCCTCTTCAGCCTTAATGAGAAGCTGGTCCGGGAAAAGTGACTGCAAATGAACGGGAGCAGTATGCAGTGCAGTGAGTGTGTCCTGTTTTACACCAATGTTTAAATACTCCAAGTAGCTCTCTCTCGAGCTCTATGCTCAAGGGTGAAGTTTGTGACACTAGTAAACACACCTGACAAGTCTTGCATTTTCCTAGCCATGACTTGGGAGATTGACCGGTTAAATGTAATGAAATACCCCAGTTCGTCCACAGCTTGATGCATTCTGTCAGAGGACTTGCCCTTGCCTTTCACCATGTGCAACCTCTTGAGTTGTGTAGACATAGCATCCTGTACTGTAGTCATACACCTTGACAAACCGGCAGCCTTGATGCTCCGTAGCTGCTCTTTCAGCATCTCAAAATGTCCTGACTAATGGGCCGGGAGGGTGGGGCAACAGGTAAACTACGTCTGGCCACCCTGCTGAACACACTATTCAGCTTTGCTGGTTCCGGAGACCAGGAACACCCAGTGATACATCAGAGTCTTTCTTATCAGCATGCATGTCATACCATCTAGACGATCTGGGTGGCTTGACAAACTGGTCCCTGAGAAGTCCAGCAGTTTCTGTGTTCCTTGAGGGGTAGCCTTCAGTGATGGTGAGATTCAACTTTTCCATCTTCCGGCAAAGCCAGTTGTCTACGGGCAATTTCACAGATACCTTCCCCGTTTGGCTGGACTCTGGAACTGGCAAAGGGATTATCATCTGAAGATGTAACACTGTCGAATTCAGGTATTCCTTCTTTACAACTAAGATAATCTAACTCAGGTATTCCTTCTTTACAACTAAGATAATCTAACTAAACAAAGGAGTCTATATACCTCTCACTATATAACCTCAAGTCTAAAATTGTAGTCTGGAAAACTTCTCACATATATCCCAGTTGGCATTAATTGTTTAATCGTGTATGAGTACAGGCCATTAGAGTCATATCCCACCACACTCTAACAAAAATTATTTTCTAAATTTTAAATTTTTGTGATCCCCTTCTCATTATATCTAGTAAAGATTATGAAAGGAACCTCCCACAATATTCTGCCTAAAGGTATAATAAAGGTCTGCATTATCCTAAAAAATAATTATCAGAGGAGGCATATACCATTTTTTCTGTCAACTCCTGGTAAGGTTATATAGTTTTTGAAAATATCTGTTCCTTTGGAACATAAATATCTATGACAAAGATAAAGCTTGACAAAATGGACCAAAATTCCGATTTTTATAATGTATAACATAATGCTTAAAAGTCTTAATACTCTTCTCATTCCAGAGATTTATTAAATGCTTATAGACAAATTCGGATTCTACAGAATTAAACATCTTCATTGATGAATAGAAATCCCCCATTTTTGGTAGTGAAGTGACGTCTATTTTTTCAAGACAATCAAACCATTCATAGAGAAATATACCTTTAAGACTATCACAACCATATGCCTTCAAAATTATTTCACAGGAACTGAATTAAATTAAACTGATAACAGGTAGTTGAGTAATACAAAGGTACGAGATTTTTTTCACCTTTGAATATTTAGAAATAAAATATTCATTCATTTTCTTACTAGTATTTGAGATCATGTCAGGATAAGATAGTTGCTGATCATCCTTGTCAGCTTACTCCACCTCCTCCCAATCCTCTGATTTGGATTCGAAATCAATATCTTCCTCATATTTCTGAATTAGCTCCTTTAAGTAATACAGCACATAAAAATACCTTGTTGCCTTTGTTTATAGACAGCACAGCTAATCTGCCTGAGATATTCCATCATATTTTGAATCAGAATAGTCGGATTCTGATCAATGAAAAATCTGGATGGTTCAAACCCTGCAATATTAGAGGCTATACTAATGCTAATAGTATACATGTTTAGATATTCAGGTGAACTTGCGTGAGTAGGTGAGATTCGATTTTTGGAGTATGGTCTCCATATCCAGTACTGAAAGGTGTTTGTAATATTTAAATTCCTAGGAAATTGAACTTTTTTAATACAGTAAAAAGAGTTTAAAGGAAAGCCTTCTGGAAATTGATAACCAGTATAACTGTAAGAGACCTTGTAATTTCTTTGCATGTTCCATTCTCTAGCAAATAACTTCTCATACTGGTACTTTTTAAGCAAATTTATTGATGTTTCTCATGAAGAATAAGGTACATTTTATTTTTATAGTCATTTACAAATTTATACAGATTGCAGTAAACCCCAGAGGGGAATAAAGAATAGATTAAAATGAAAACACTTCTAAATCTATCTAAATCTCGTCCATAGTAATGCCTGATTACTTACCTGATTTTTTGAAACTTTTGAAAAGTTATCCAAACACAAAAGTATTCCATAAAATCCTTATTTTCTTTAAGATGCTACCTAAGACAGTGGAAAAAGCATAAACCTTCTGTATACGGCTTACCAGTCCATTTGTCAATATACATTGTTTTTAAAAATCTGTTTTGCTTTGTTTAAGTGGCAGATTACCAGCATTTACTATAGAGGGAACTCTGTCTTGTAGACCACATATTGCACATTTGTAATGAAGGTGAGTGTGCATACAGTACTGGTTCTATCATATCTTGTTTGTTCTAAGATTTCAATTCCAGCATATTCGAGATTTGAAAAGGGAATTGTAGAATCTTGCTCTCATAATGTGGGACAAAGTATCTGTATTCCCTAGTTTCTGAGTTAAATAAAATCATGCCAAAGGCAAGATTAATATTGTATATATTGTGAAGATTGTTCTATGTTTTCATCAGCTGCCCCCTAATCTCTCTATAACCTCCATGCAAGTTATTGGAGGTCTCGTTCTCTGTATAAAAGTGAAGTGCAACAGAGATCGAGAAATTGGATATCACATTTCCAATAGATATATTTCCCACATTTCTGCAGATGAAGGGAGAATTTTTTGAGAGCCTGGAACTCGTGATCACAGACAGACTACCACTACTATTACTACATTTTTCAATTTATAACAATACTTCAGGCGATGTAGTAGATTCTTATGATTAAAAAGATCCGAGGAGCAGAGCACCCAGCAGGCAAATTACGTTGGAATGACGTAGAAACAACGTCAGGCACTGATGTTGTTTCAACGTTGTAAATTCATGCAGATGTGTTAGTTGTATCAACGTAATGTCATGACATTGTTACAATGTCGGAACATGACGGTTTTCCAACGTAACAGTCCCACGTTGCAGCAACGTCATATTCTGACATTGTGACAACGTAACAGTTGTACGTTGTAGCAACGTCATAGAGTTACATTGTTAAAATGTCCTATTTTAATGTTGTTAAAACATAAAATATGTCATTAAAACTACCACTTTCATATGCCTTTACAACAGACACAACGTAAGTTTATGAATGCATTTCCAGCATGTTCTATCTGGCCAAGGAAAAATGAAGTAGTACATTAAAGCAAGGTTCCTACTTTAGAGAACTGATGCCAAACACTTATATTTTACCTTAAATTATGGGGTCATATGAGAAAATGAAAAACTGAATTAAAGTAAAAGCATGTTTATTTGACATATTCCTATAACTAGACATTGTGTCTTGACACAGTGTATCCCCAGACGGAACATAGTTAAGGCGTGAATGTGTCGAGCTTGAGCCTGTTTCCTGGAGCACCAGGTCAGGATTCTCCATAGTACCAGATTACTTCCAAAAGCTAATCACTAGTTCTTTCATTTATATCTGTCTTTAAAAATTACATTTCACGGATCCAGAAGATCCATATAGTGATCTGGATCACTTCCAAAATTCAATCATTTCACCCTTTTACCTTTTCAGACATATTCTAAAAATTTCATCAAAATCCGTCCATAAGTTTTTGAGTTATCTTGTACACAGACACATCTGGCAGCCTGGATCCACATGATCCAGACAGTGATTCAGATTACTTTCAAAAACTAATCACTTGTTCTTTGTCCCATTTAGGACATTTCCTGAAAATTTCATGAAAATCCACTCATGCCTTTTTGAGCTATTTGTCTTTAAAAATTATATTTCATGGATCCAGAAGATCCAGATAGTGGTCCAGATCACTCGCAAAATTGAATCATTTGTTCATTTTACTACTTCTTCCTTTGACCATTTGTAACATATCCTAAAAATATCATCAAAATTCATCCTAAAATTATGTTGCAGCCTGGATCCAGATGACCCAGACAGTGATCCAGATCACTCCAAAAATATAATCACTTGTTTCTTGTACCATTTATGTCATTTGCTGTAAATGTCATCACAATCCATCCATAACTTTGGAGGTTTCTGTCTTATTACATTTCATGGATCCAGAAGATCCATATAGTGATCCGGATCACTTCAAAATTCAGCCATTTCATCCTTTTACCTTTTCAGACATATCCCGAAAATTTCATCAAAATCCATCCATAAGTTTTTGAGCTACATTGTACACAAACACATCTGGCAGCCTGGATCCAGATGATCCAGATCACTCCCAAAATCTAATCTCTTGTTCCTCACACCATTTAGGCCATTTGCTGAAAATGTCATCACAATCCAACCATAAGTTTTTGAGGTATCTGTCTTTAAAAATTACATTACATGGATCCAGAAGATCCATATAGTGATCCGGATCACTTCCAAAATTCAATCATTTCATCCGTTTACCTTTTCAGACATATCCTGAAAATTTCATGAAAATCCGTCCATAAGTTTTTGAGCTACATTGTACACAAACACATCTGGCAGCCTGGATCCAGATAATCCAGACAGTGATCCAGATCACTCCCAAAATCTAATCACTTGTTCCTCGTCCCAATAAGGACATTTCCTGAAAATTTCATCAAAATGCCCCATAAGTTATCTGTCTTTAAATATTAAATTTCATGGATCCAGAAGATCCAGACTGTCACAGTGATCCGGATCACTCCCAAAATTTAATCATATCTTCCCTTTACCATTTTGGACATATCCTGAAAATTTTATCAAAATCCGTCTGTCAATTTTTGAGTTATCTTGATCACAAACAAACAAACAAATAGAGGGCCAAAAATGACCCTCGGTCAGGTACTTTGGCTGTCAGTGGATGACCTTCAATGAAGATCTGTAACCAGTAAGCCTGGATGCTGGTACTCCATCATGTGCTCAACCTCCAAAGCCATTTTCAATAGTTTCCTTGCAATGTAGTCAGCATTAAGTGTGAAAATATCTCCAAATATGCCGAAAATGACCCTTGGTCAGGTACTTTGGCGGTCAGTGGATGACCTTAAATGAAGATCTGTAACCAGTAAGCCTGGATGGTAGAAGTCCATCATGTACCCAACCTCCAAAGCCATTTTCAATAGTTTCCATGCAATATAGTCAGTGTTAAGTGTGATAATATCGCCAAAAATGACCCTCGGTCAGGTACTTTGGCCATCAGTGGATGACCTTCAACAAAGAGCTTCAAGGGCAAATTTCTGCATGCTTAGAGGATATATATATATGTATTATATATACCAGTCATAGGATAATCTAACTTTCTGTATATGAGAACTGGGCCAAAATGTGAAAAAATGGCCAAAATCTGACCTTTAAGTGGCCACCAGTGACCCTGAGATTGAAGGTCAAGGTCACAAAACAATAGCGTTTGTGGCATTGCCCATATATACCCACAAACCAAATTTGAAAGTTCAAACTAAAATATTTTTAAAGTTATCGCATCCAAAAGGAAATCTCTGCGGCAGCGGCGGCGTGACCATACTGAATCCTAAGTATCCCCGACTTTCGTCCGGGGATACAATTACTTTCAATACAAGGAGTTTTTTTCTCTGTTTCACAGTAAAAAGTGATTGTTCAAGATTCTGGCTGAGCAGAACAAATTATTTCGGTACAAAGATTAAGAGATTTTCAGAGCAAATAGCATCAGTTATGTAAAGGACCCAATAATGTTTAATCAGAGAAAGTATGTGAAAAATGTAAAGATGAAAAAATATGTTAAGATAAAGTATTAAAACAAGACAATCGAACAGCAAAATGAAAACATTAATTAGTAAAGTAAAAAATATGAAGATTTAAAATTTACTTATTGAAGCATAGCGGTCAATGGAAATTGCACTTTTAAGTAAAGGTAATAATCAGTTGCAGCAATCCATATATTGTCATAAGAGAAATATATCCAAAGTATGGCAGGTGACCACACGGTTTTCAAGATAAAGCCCTGACAAGATTTTAAAGGTCAAAGTCACTACGGCAATGTGAAAGATCAAATGAAAGTTACACCAAGGTGTTGCACATGTACACCCATAACCAATGTCCCTTCCAAATATCAACTTCCTACACCTTATGGTTTCTGAGATATAGCCCGGACAAGATTTTCACACTCAAGGTCACTATAGCAAGGTCAAAGATGAAATCAAGGTCACACTTTAATATTCCACACCCCTAACCAATGTCCCTAAGAAGTATCAACTTCCTACACCTTATGGTATCTGAGATATAATATGAATAAGATTTTCAAACTCAAGGTCACTATGGCAAGGGCTAAGGTCAAATCAAGGTCATATCATGACACTGCACACCCACACCCCTCCAGCCAATGTCCGTACCAAGTGCCAACATCTTACGCCTCACAATTTCTGAGATACAGCCTGGACAAGCTTTTTCCCACTGCCCACCCATACATCTGGACATCATGGGTGAAAACAATACCCGCACAGCCCTTTAATACTGTGGCATAAAACATTTTTCACAGACCGTAGGGAGGTCATGACTAGCTGACTAATCAACAATGGACAGAATAGTGTTATATATTGACTTCATATTTTTAAGTATGAATAATTGTTCAATGTAGTAAAAGATGGTAGAAAGGGCTGAATCCATCAAAAATATGTCCAAAATGTCACATAGAATAAGCTAAAATCCAACAAGAGCCACATTTTCTGTACTGTTTATGCATTCACATAAGACTGAAAGTACCATATGCACCACTTCCTGTATGAGCAAAATGCATCAGAAGTTGCAGGAAAATAGCAAATTTAATTAATTTTACAGATTATGGACATATATTTTAAATTTATTTCACATAAATGCTGGTCTTAAGACAGAGTTTGGCAAGCACCACAAAATGTTCTCACAATGTTCGAGTGACCAATAAAGCAAAAATTTTAATGTAATCCACAACCATGTATATAATGTTACATATCTATTTATTTGACTGTGTTCAGAATCTAAATTGGCTTCCATGTAATGATGTAGACAGATGTTGAAGATCCATGCAGTGTGTGTTTGCAAATTTCACCTATTCTCAACGACATGATCTCTACATGTAGAATTTATTTTGGGCACTCATCAAGTTGGGCATATAGATCTGCAGTCAAACTGGCATATTTCTACTCTATCACAATAAAAGATAGGAACCAGAAGCTGTGTGAGTGCTAAAAACATTAGATTAGATGTAAACAAATGGTAGAATTTAAATCGGCCAGGAATGCTACATTTTGAAAACTAGACCAAGGATGCATCTGTGGCCATATGCAAGATGTATCCACCGGAAAAGGACCACTAACATGGTTTAGAAAGAAACAGCAATTTTTAATATTGAGCGAGTTGTAAGCACTTTTTAAGTTTGGCTACCCTCATGTGACCCTGAAGCAGGTGTTCAAGGTCAAATCTCAATACATCAGAAGATTCCTAGCTCATGTTTTCCTCTACTTTGGTTTCACACTGTAAACCTCTAGGACCAATAATAAGCGAGCTATAACCACTTTTAATTTTGGCCATCCTCATTTGACCTTCAAGGAGGGGCCCCGAGATAAATTTGACCACATCATAAAATTCCCAGACACTGATTTCCTACAAGCTGGCTTCACATTTCAAACCTCTAGGACCAATAATAAGGGAGATATAAGCACTTTTCATGACTAAAAAAATGCCTATGGTGGCCATATGTGTCCAAAAACATTCCCAGTCAAGATTTTGTAATGATGAAAATATCCTGTAAATTTGAGATCTCTACCTATAATTAGGGCTGCAAATGAGTACTCGAGCCTCGGTGTACGAGGCGGTCTTGTCTTGTACTCGAGTTCATTTTAAGCACTCGGTTACTCGCGAGGTATTGTATTATTGCCCACGTAATGAAACGTTTGTGTAAAATTTGGTGCATTTCAGCATTTCCGTCAGATAATATCAATTAAAGTTGTTTTCGCTTGAAAACATAGAATTTACTCCATATTTTATAACATATGGTGAAATAGAAGACGTTTTTCTTCAAAAGTTTCGTTTCCGGAACTGACTATTTCTTTACAGAAAACTTCTAATGGTGGGTACTAAATCTCGCGGTTACTCGAATTCAGGCCGGTTTTCAGAGGGCGAGTACTCGATGCCATTTTTTTGTACTCGTCACAGCCCTACTTATAATACCCTTTTTTCTAGAGGGCCAACAAAACTCCTTGCTGAAAGTAAACAAAATGCCCATGGCAGCCCTCTTGTTTTTCAAAATGAGACCAAAAATATTCCCAGGCACTACTTTCTGGTCATGAATACATCCTGCAAATTTGAGAAGAATACCTATAGAATCCTGGCTTCTGGAGGAGTAACGAGAAAATCTCTACACACTGCGGTGGCGTACTCATGAGTAATCCATAGTATCCACCAGATAGCATCCATTGGATAAAATTACATTGATGTGAAATTTGTCTAGAATTCACTTGCCCAAGGACTGAACAGATTTAAAAGCCATCTTGCCCACAAGATATTTTACCCGCATTGGCAGTTGTCCATTTTTATCATTGTATTTAAGTCCCACAGCACTACAAATGACCTATTTATGTCCACCACCAACACAATCTGGGGCATATTTAAGAATAGCTTGCACCACACTTTCCACTTCACTCTCATTGCAGTCAACACTTCTCTGGACACTAGCTGTAAAAATAAAAAAGATAAAATTAAACACATCATCAGATTAGACCCACATTACTAAAGCCTCGACAACCATTGTGATTATTACTTTTAAACTATGGCTTAAACCAAATCAACAAACAACATGCGGTGGACCATGTTTGATAGTGGAGATTTTAACTTTCACTCTACAGGTTTATGAGCATAAAATATTTTTTCAAAATCTTAAGCGTTGCCATGGCAACAGCAGTAGCCGAATACCCCCTAAAACCTAATCAGCTCTAGATCCTCTTGGGGTAAACATCTGAAAATTTGGTGATTCCATGAATCTGTGCAGGGGTTCAAGGCTGTGGAACACCCACAAGCTTTAGACCCGCTATCGACACCCGAATGGTACATGGGACAACTATAAATCCCTTCGAGTCCTCCAGCTGGCAATATAAAAACATTTCTATAGTGGCATTCTTTACCTGTAATAAAATCTTTGTAATGCTACTTTTTTCTTTTACGCTTTGCAGGTCTTTCATCTGCTGATGTTTCCGCCGTTGTTGTTCCCTCATATCAGTCACACAGGTTTCTCTTATCTAAAAATAGACTCTTCTACAATAAAAGTGTAAAAACTGTGTGAAGCACAAACCAGTTAAGTGGCAGTTACACATCCAAGAATCAGCTCTTGGGTCGTATCTTATCCGTAGCACATCCTTGAGTGTCCTTATTGTCCCTAAACCCATCATGGATGTCCTTGTGGCATCCCTTTCATCCTTAATGCTTCCGCACCAATAAATATCTGTAAAAACATTGCCAGATCTAACCAGATCTGCTACAGAAAGGGTTTGCGGATTATTTGCTGATTAAAAAAACAGTCACAAGACCAATTTTTTGTGCAGTATTTTCATCTACAACCCTGTCCTGTGGGGTCCATAGTAGATCCGTGGCAGTTCCTTAAATCTTTTACATGACCCGCCCTGATCCCTTGTGCATCCCTGTCAGTTACCATATATGGAATCATGTCCTATATCCGTGGGGAATCCTTTGATGTGTAACTGCCACTTTAGTGGTGTCAATAGTAAATTGTCATTAGGTAGAACTGACAAAATTTGCAAAAAATATTTAAGTACCAGTTGTTAAAAATGTCATTAAGCTTTCTACTGATTAATTCTTCGTCAAAACAATAAAAATTATATAAACTTCAGGAAATGAATTATAATGAATTTTAATTAATTTATATTAATTGTAAATGAAGTTTATAAACTTCCAAATATCTGGCGAATACACATATCCTGGCTTATATGTATGCTCTCAGTAAATTTTCACAAGATCAATGCAAGCATTCAAAATCCCGGATTTCATTCAGTTTCAAAAGCCCTGGAATCTGGTTTTGATATTCAGAATCAGTCCAACCACTAATACCAGTACTATTAATCGCTGAAAAAATAACATTGAATACTGCATAGCTTAGCCAATCAGCACTGATTAGTACTGGCATATATACCACACTGTGTGGAAACAAGCAAGAAACCCGCTTCACAGTTTCTGAGCAAATTCATGAAAAACTGCTCAGATTGATAGTTCTTTTACAATAATCAATAACCAGGAATAACATAGGGATTTCATTGACACCTTTTTGCTAAAAAAATACATTAAAACTTCTAAATTTACAATGCCAGTCTGATTTCCCTATGTTAAAGAAAAAAAATTACAAATAGATGCAAGGATGGTTTTTAAGGATTTACTGTACTCTCAGTTCAATTTGTCCATATATGCATATTTTATCAGTGGGGACTGACTGATAACTGAAGTTAACAAACTTTGTGAGAGATTCATACTTCATGTACCAATGTCTTAAAATAAACTGATGGGATTTCAGCTATTTAATATGTTAAAATGTAAACAAAAAATGACGAGTACACAAACAATTAAAATTCATGCACAAAAAGCACAGTAACCCAGGCATTAAAGCAGGACACCTGGATTCTGAAACAGCCACTCTTGGCTCAAACTTCACGTTCAAGGCTAATTCAGGTCAAATCAGGTCTACTCTATAAATTGCTCATTCGTCAGGTACCTTGTGAGATGACGGCTTTCCTAAACTGCTATACATGAGATAAACCTGCCTGGTTACTCTATCCACTCCACTCTCTGTAACCCCAATATGCGATATAACCTAACCTAATTTAATCTAGCATAGAGCTTTTATAGCCCTTAATCTCCATCAAATGACAGACTTTAACTCACACTGACAGCTGAACATAAACAAGGATACCAGAGAACATGCAGGGGTGAATGAGAAGGCTGTGAAATAATGACATGGACCTATCAGTAATTAATTTTTAGAATATCTTACGGTTCTTACCTGATAGGAACTTAGTTTTCATATAGTCAAACTTCATCCTTCCTTTCTCAGGACTTGTTTGCTTTTTCATTGCCTTTGATTCATTCTTATTTGGCCAAAACACATGTCCTCCTGTATAGGAACAACTCCTTCCACCTCCCTGTCTTGCTCTTTCCAGACTGCTCTGGACCACATCACTGATTTCTGGTAAAAAATTATCAGTGAACAGAAACCTGACAACCAGGGTTTGGCTTTCTAAAAATGGCTTTTTGGCATGATCTAAAATCTAAGTTTAAGCAGTAGAAACTGGATAAAATTGTGAAAAAGATTGACAAACCATATTACACACTTTTTCACATTAAGGATCTTTCACTGCTTGGTGTAGTAACCACATAGGCATTGAAGTGACACTGTGTTTAACCATCAATAACAATAGGATGACAAGTACAAAATACAAACATTGGCTACCAAGAGGCAACCTGCATTAACCTGCACTCATACTTCATTTTGTGTTTCATTTTCTCATAATTTATCCCCAGCCTGACATATTTTCTGATATGTAGGGGTTGTTTTTGACCATATTTGCCACAATATCAATCACATTAGCAAAAATGCTGGGTCATTAGGTAGGAAACCTGTGGAAGTTTTATTCAAACAATAAAACAGCAAAAGTCGAAATCTATGCTTTCTTCTGTGTTTGTGAATCCATTATAGACCTGACCTTGCCTTGGGCTCCAATATAACTGCTAAATTTGTAATAAACAGCCTGTGGACACTTTTCAAAACTGAAGAGTTTCAGAATCCTGGAACCTCATGCATGTTGTGTTTATGTTCAAATACAAAACCTAGAAACCAAGAAACAAAAGAAACTAGAAAGCACTCCTAGAGTGTCGACCTCCACAAGGTGACACCTCAACAAATCAGAATTTTTTGTATGCAGAATATGATCCGGATCCTACCCCAAATTTCTTCCCCTTTTTAGGCCCTATGCACATAAAAATTTTGCAAGATCATAATTGAATCAGTTCATCCTTTGGTCAGGCCCAACGCACATAAAAAATCAACAAAGCTCTGTTTATTACTTAGAAGTTAGCATGAACAGCCAGAGGGACAGACCAAAAATATAACAGCTTAGTGGAAGTAATTGTATCTTGCAGAAGGATAAAGCTTATTTGTTTTACTTCAGTTTCCTCACTGCCACTTCCACCTTTGCATTGTGGTCTCCCTTGAATATCTCCCTCATTATTGGAAGCTTTCAAATCATATTTGGCAGTTACCATATGCAAGGGAAAATTTTTCCACATGCTTAAATTTGACCTTTGATCTTTATCAAGGTCACATCATCAAAAAATAGTTCCTTTGGGTCATCGCCACTCAGCAAAATCTACTAAGTGCAGAGGCTTGTAATTTCATTAATATGTTCATACTATCAAAAATGTGAGCTGATTAGATTTTGGGAGTAATCTGATGAAAATTGACTGATTTATGAGCAAATTTTCTCAAAGGTACCAACCAGAAAGCCTAAATTTCATATGAACCCCTATTATCTTCTTAAGTATGGCATCTAGAGACATAAAATGTATTGGGAGGTAATAGGAAACCATATGTGGAGAGTCTCAAAAGCAAATCAAATACCTCTCCCACCTGCTGTAGGGGTCAAACTGGGGTCATAAAATAGCAGATTTTGACATTTTACTTTATATTTCATTGACTATTGCTATTAGAATGCAATATAAGAGGTATTCGGCAGCGGGTCAGATTTACGCCCTGACCCCCTTTATGGGTCAAACTGGGGTCATAAAATAGCAGATTTTGTGTTTTTGCCTTATATCTCCTCTATAACATTTATTAAAGTAACTTTTCATAATTTATGATGATAGAAAAACAAAAAGGTAACATTTGTTTTGTATTGTCTTCATGTTTTTTATCTTCAATTTTCTTGGATGAATTTAATAACATATCCGACAGTTTCTTCCAAGTATATTTTTGTTAGAAGCTATGATATATTTTGAGAAATTCCCCTCTCGAGCATGCACACTCGAAGACCTTGCCCGCTCAGTTTAAAATATTTGATAATTTGCCTCAAAAGGGCGTCGTGAACTAGCAATGTAGATGGATATTAAAATCAAATATATATACTTTTGCAAAGGTATTTGGACAAAGATGGTGGGTGTAACAATTCTGATCAAGTAAAGAGAAAGGCACATTCATTCGAAAAGCCGCTAAAACATGGGTCGAGGGGGGAGATCTTCTGTCGGTGAGCGACACCTCTATCTTAACTTGTCCCAACAATTCTTTGTTTATATATTTGTAAAATATGTCAAAAAGCTAGCCAGTAAGTTTGCAAAGATCATGGACAAGGCCTTCTACAGTGATATTACAAATAATTTTGCATCAGTCTGACCCTCGGGTAAATAATATATGTGTAAATCGCTTGATTTTGACATAAATTTATGCACGTTTCTACATAAACAAAAACATTGCTTTAAAACCCTTTCTTGTCTGAAAAACACTCCTCAGCTAGCTAAGCTAAATAAATATATGAGAACATGATGAAAAATACTTAAAATGCAGTCAAACACTTGTGTCTACATTATAAATTATACATATGAATACCTGTAACAAGGCTACCTTCACAGGCACACACCAATGTTTATAAACTGTCAACAATATCACTACCTCTGACATGCACAGCCTTGTTGTGTTTATATGTGCTATATTGAGGTACTGCATTGGTGTACAGTGTTTTCTTTCTTTCCCAGCACACACGTGTGGGTTCACACAAAAGTTTAGCCTCGTAAGAGGCTTTGAACACTAAAATATTTTCTATCTCTTTTCATTGAATAGACAGGTCTTGGAGCAATGGTTGATCTTACTTTTTGCAAAAAGTTTTTCATTCATCACATTCACTCAGACTGCTGTGTAATATTATGAAATTGTTCTAAATATTATATCTTGGAAAAAAATATTTTACGGAAAAATATTACAAGTCTTTAGGAAGGTTAATTGAAAGCTGGCTTACAAGTACAGTATTTGTGTATATGTTTGTGGTTTCAGCACTTTTTTTGTCGTCAGCTGAAAATGTGTGTTTTTTTCCTTCAACAGATAAATGTAAGCGTTTAGTCTGTTATTCCACATTTTTGGTTGGGAAAAGTTTTTTACATGTATAAATATATGTGTTAATGGAGCCACATAAAACTTTACACACGCTTAACAGGGAGAAAAAAAACCCGCTAAATATACAGGCAACGTCAGTGTAAAGATACATAAAACATATGCCACCCAAATCTATATATAGAACAGATAAATATAATAACAAATAAAACATAAGATGGAAAATATATTACCTGATATTTGGCGATTTTCAATATTAAACTTTTCCTCCAAAGAATTCTATTTCCAACATGGATGATGCATGCCTTCCTGTTGTCTATAAATGATGTCATCCAAACGTCAACATGACGTCTTTCAAAAACGTCACACTGACATCTCATTGTGATGTTGTACAGACATTGCAAATACATTATAGACGTCGCAACGTAAATTCAATGCATTCTAGACGTCATAACTACGTTGGATGCCTGCTGGGCAGGCATTTTAAAGCCAAAATGAAGATATTTTCACATGGTCAGTATCAGTAAAAATGGTTTTAAAACCTCCCTTATATAACTGGGTGCATGGGACTAAAGTAGGATCAAGAAGAGACAATCAAACTGTGATTTCTTCTTCATCCTCAGATTCTGATTCACTGAATTCCATAGACACCTGTCTTTTGACACGTCTGTGCAGTCTTTGTCCTACAACCATCCTATTGATCATAATTCGTCTCATTTCTTGGGCTTGATGTGAATAGGAAGTCATCCTTTCTCTCCATCTTAAATATTAATCAATGAGCTTGGTTTTGTAGACTCTAAGGACTGTGAGAATAATCTGATGCACAAAGCTAGAATAATGCCAGATGAAGCAAGAAACATAGAACACAGACAGTGTCATGCCTCTAGCATTCTTAATTTCAAGTGTATTGAGAGCGATATTCAAGAAATAACCGGGTTATGAAGTTTCAGATCTTGAGTCTGAAGAAATAAATCTCCAAGTGTAATTCCGGATTTAGATATTTTGAAAATAATTTTTCTAAATTAGATTCTTCAGGAGTTTCTCTTAAAATTTTAAGAGGGCTATAGGTTTGTATTGAAAATTAAGGAAAATAAATCATGTAAAAAGGGGTGTCAGCAGCATTATGATTTTATAAGAGTTAATAGATAGAGAGCTAGATGCCTACCTTTCGGTTTGAAATTTCCCATTAATTTTTTCGCAGTTGTTTGCAAAGTCTTATTCTCATTAGATGTTGATCTTTCGTCTCTGTCTTTTGCTGAGTCACTTGGTGGAATAGATGTTGCTCATATGGCATATGCATAGCTGGGGTGAAATAGTTATCCAGTTTGTTCATATAGCTGTTTCAAAACAATCATCAGCACCTTTTGCTTAATTGGTATAAGGTATCAAAAATGTCTTGTGCATCTGGGTGTCACCAATGCAGCAGCAGTGCATGCTTTTGTATGGTATTTTGGACATCTTTCGCAGTCATGAAAGTGTAAAGCTTCTTTTGTATTTCTTCCATCTCTTTCCCAAATTGGTAACTTTGCCATTGCAGTCAAACTTTGGAATAGTTTCTGACTCTTTATTTTGTATGATAGGAATGGATACGCTTTGATCTATGTCTCTTTTTTCAACCAACATTTCCATAATTTACCTTTAAATATCCAATTAAATATAAGTTGTTCCAATTTAATATTATAATTCTAGGATTCTATAAGTTTTATCCTCATCGTCCATGTAATGTTTGCCTATAATTATTTTAACTACTTCTTAGATATTGATAGATTTAAACTATTTTAAACAACGAAGTGTCGTTAGGACCGGCCCTTACAATTCTCAATTGTTTAGATTTTAAAACTGTCACATAAAGTAAAAGATTGTGCTGAAAAAACAATGTTGCTCACAAATATTCACGAGTTTGATTTGCGAGTCTATAAATTTTGAGTGGGGTTACCCAAAAATATTTTATTAATAGAAATGATGCCCACACTAATATAAAGTATTTTAGTGGGAAATATCTATATAGTTGAACAAGAAATGCTTTAAAATGGCACACATGTTATTACACATATCGGCACTGTGCCAATGCATGATTTAAGCTGAGTAAAGTGTTGTGTGTATGTGTTGCCATGTAAGGTAATTGAGTTATTGATATTGTATTCTCTAGAACTTGTTGTTAACACTAATGTATGTCATACTCTGATAGGGTGATCTATTTATAGATTGGGGAAACCCCCTAAACTGGTTTCTAGAGCTTCGTCGGTGATTTTGGTGAGAGTGTTTACTTTTCAATAAATTCTATGACCTGGGCATTTCCAAAGGTATATGTAAGTGCTATGATGACAGAGTTTGCTTGCTATAAGGAAAGCTAACTGTATCTTAGAACTGCTATACTGTGTTGTTTACATTTTGTGATGAATTCTTTTTGGAATGAACTGGATACAGTGTCTGGACATACCAGAGAGTAGATTTACTGTGGATATTGTTTGTATCTGGATATCGTATGTGGATATACCAGAGAGTGGTTTTGATCATCAAAATTTGATGTATTGCGGACATTGTTTACATCTGGATATAGTGCATGTGGATCTACCAGAAAGTGGATTTACTGTATTTTGAATATTGTCCATATCTTGAAGTGGGCAGCATAGTTGTGCAAATTCTACGAATATCTGCATCTATGAATATCTGGCAGTTCTTAAAATAAATCACTTATGAGCCATTTCCTTTCCTCTGAAAGTATTTTCAGGTGCCATATGCACAGAAGAGATCAAGATCAAGTTGAGCCAAAAAATCGGATCAAATTTAGTATAAACAATTGTAAAGTTGAGCTGATTTTTGGGCTAAAGTTGAGCTTAATCCCTTTTGTGAATACGGGCCCTGATGCGGCTGTGACTGTTCTGAAGCCACAGTGTAAATCTCACATATCAATGAGATCCTAAGTTAATGTCCGGTGTCCTGTGAAATTTTTCTGCCGTGAAATTTTTCTTCTTCCTGTCTTTTTTACCCGTTTCCACACCATCGCGCATGCGCAGAAATGGTTATATTATAGTAGTATAAAGGCGCGCATTATAACAATCCAAAGTTAACCTGAGGTGCGGTTTTGAGCTCCTAAAATGAGATTCCCAATTAAAATTAACGGGGCGGTTAACCTGAGGTGCAGTCGATTTAGGAGCAACCTCAGGTTAACCGGAAGTGCGCATGCGCGAGTAAAAAGTTAGGGCGTAGCGCATGCGCGCGCAAAAGATGAGGGAGTGAGCATGCATGAGATAAATTTTGAGGAAGTTTTTTAGATTTCTTAAAAGATGGGGACGAAAGTGGAAATAGATATTGGTTATAAAGGTTTTGGGGTTCATGTATTAAGTGTGAGAAGATATCATTACGAAAATGGGGAAATAAAAGTGAATATGATAGAATGTCGTCACAAACTTTATGATTGATTGTATGAGAGTGTAGGACAAATTAATCAGTGGATAGAGAAGGGTATTTTTGAAAAAGTGTGGTTAAATGAGAGTGTTTGTGTGCAGGTAGTACAATATAGAGGAGAGAGTGAAATTCACCTGCGGAATACAGATGAGGGAGTGATGTTGACAAAAATGCATTGGGAGAATTTGGTGTGTTTAATGGAGAGATATGAGAAAAGGATAGGTTTTGACAGATATTTTGGTGTATGAGAGGGTGCGCATGCGCGAGTAAAGTATCAAAAGAGGAAGATAAGAATTTAAATTTGTGCGCATCCGCGAGATAATATTTAGTGAGTGTGGGTATATAATCGAGGTATTGTAATGGTATTAAAAGATGAATGTTAAAGTGGAATTTTTTAAGCAGGAGGAGAAGAAATTGGTGGTTTTGCAAAAGTTACAGGGAGAGGGTAGAGTGACTGATTTTGAGGCTTCAATAATATATGAAGACGAATACGACGCTGTGTATAAAGATTTAAGTAAAGTAAATCGTCAAATAGAAAAGAATTATAAAGAATATTTAGGGGGTAGAAGTCACGTAAAGGTGGAATTGGACAGTTTGGTGTATATTGGGAATTTTAGTTTGATGTTTTCTCAGTGGGAGGAATTTTCTAAGGTGTGGAAATTATTCGAATCATCAAGGGACGTTTACGAGAGGTATACTTTGGACAGGCCAAAATCGAGAAGAGAATTGAGGAATGGGTTTCACTTTTAATTTGAATAAAGCTAAAGTGGAACTACAATAAACGGCAAGAAAATAAAGTTTGAAAAGGAGGATTACAGGGATTTGTTAAAGCGTGTGAATAAGATAAACAGATGTTTGAAAAAGAAAGAAGATTTATTTGGTTGCACTTGGTCTGGTTTTACAGTTATTTTAACCTCTTCGCCACCAAGGGAGCAGTATTCTACTATACCGAAGGAAAATCCGGGATGAAGAGCCGACAGACAGTTTAGGTTGCTAAAACACACACCACAAGTGATTTACGTTGTCCATAACGTCCTCGTACATAATATTTTAAATAGCGTATTTCAGTATACCAAGACGTTTAATTCTACAGTGCTGAAGGAAAGCTGGCATATCATATGGGGGTGTCGACTGCTAGCTGACAGACATGGTACAGTAGAATACACACTGCTGTCGACTGCTACTCGACAGATAAGGTCTTTAAGGGGTTAAAAAGGGTGATAAACATTGGTGGAATTATTTTAGAGGCTAACCAGTGGGAGCAAGTTTTTGCAGTTTGGCGAAGTTTAGAAAAAGGTGTGTATTATTTTCTATGAATGAGGTAAAGAGACTCGCCAAAGAATCATTAGAATTAGATGTGGTAGAAGTGATTCGTGAGGTACCTTTAAAGAATATTGGAAGGATTTGGGTAGTTGTTGCCTATTCTTATTATTCTCTGTATTACGAAAGGAAACAGCGAATTACTATTAATGGGGATGGTGAGACGTTTAAAGCCCATATTAAAAGATTTGAGAGAAAGTGTTTCTTTGAAGGAATTTAGAGAAATGACATTATCGGACGGGTGGTCTTGTTGTGTCTCTAAAACGGGATCTTTGCACGTCTTTTGTTATTTGCAGCCAGTTTTTGATTTGAGCAGTAGTAGTGTTCTGCATTTAATAGGTTTACTTCAGAATCATTATAAAGCTTATGTGATTCAATTTACAGAGGAAAAAACTGGTAAAATATGTGATTGTGACTTTTGTGATTACAATATTTTTATTTGGGAGCACATGGACACGTTTGAGAAAAACGGTTTAAAAATAAAAGTGGGAGATAAGGTGACCGGTAAAATGCTTTTGGAAATTTTGGGAATTCAGAACCGGGTCTTTCGCACTATGCATGGTTTTTCTCCGAAAAGATTGGAAGATTTGTGCATGGAAAAATTGGGGGAAAAAGAGCAGATGTTATTACCAGAAAGTGTGAAATATAGCACTTTGAGAAGCACTTTATCCAGGGACATTCCTTATTTGGTGCACAATGTCAATCACACAGCCTGTTTAGTTTACGGTGTGTGACAAAAGGGGTTGAATTATGACCTTGAAAAAGAAGATGAATTTTGAGAAATTTTTTCCCTCTTTTTAAAGCACAAGGGATTTCTGTTATCTAAACGGTGGGTTTAAACTGAATTTTAAAGGGCCTAAAAAATTGGAACAAGCTTAGTATGATACGCATGCGCGTCGTTAGAGACTTTTAAAAAATATTTAAGGCGCATGCGCGTTCTAAAACATTGAAAAGTTTTTAAATGAAAAATATTTAAGGCGCATGCGCGTTCTAAAACATGGAAAAATTTTTAAACAAAATGTGAATGCGCATGCGCGTGGTAAATTTTAGGAAAAAGTCTTTATGAGGGGAGCAAAAGTTTTAGTATAATTTGAAGAGGCGAGAGCGTGTGCACGAAAGAAAAATGGAATTGAGTCCCACTCTGAATATATCTGTAAAGCAGGGTTTCAGCAGCTACTTGAAATTGCTTAGAGAAAAAAATGGTAAAGCATGGTGGATCAATTTGAGTCGCAATTGTTTTGAAAAAATGTTTGAAATGAAAGAAGACATGATGAAATGGATGCAAAATGGCGAGCCCAAGGAATGTCTTCAGATGGGGAAAGTTACTGTGGCGATTGAACTTTTTGAGGGCGAATATTATATGTGTGTTGAGAAAAAAAATGGGGATTACGTAAACAGAATTAATTTGAATGGAATGGAATGGGTTAATTTTCAAAAGCTGTTTGTGAAAATTATGGGTTAGTTGGATCCGAAATTGGAAACCTTTGAAAAAGGGACTCTTGTTCGCTATTTTCCTAAGCACGGGGAAAAGGTGTATTATTTTCACGAAGTGGCAGCAGCTGCAGATTATCCGGATTCTAAAATTTTAAAAAAGAAATTGCCCAGTCCCTCCAAATACGAATTTGCTTTAATGGGTCTGAGTTATTTGATTAAAGAAAATTTGAAGCATTATTTGGTTCAAAATTGTGAGGGATGCATTTCTCAATACATGAGTCAGTCGGATCACAATTTATGTCTTTTGGAATGGCACGATCAGGTGGACGGGTACTTTCACCGCGTTAAAACCTCTTTGGATGCAAAAGAAGTTGCAGAATTTTTTGTTAAAGTGTTGGGGAATTTGGGAATGGAAAGTGATGGGGTGTATGAAAAGACATTGGATTTGAATGAGAAAGATTTGCTGGATCTAGTGAGACCCGTGAATTTTCCTCGAGAATATGAAATGTTATTTAAACCTTTCGTCACCTTTGAATAAAATTGTTTTCAACCCGTGTAGTTAAGTTGTACATAGTTGTCGTCATAGCAGAAAAAAATGTGACGTCGTTGTAAAAGGTCGTCAAGGTGTCTCTAGTGTAAGCAAAAAGAATGTTATTGATACCGTCGTCATAACGAGTTAAAGTTGCTAAGTGACGGACTAAATTTAAGTCGAATTCTCTTGAAGAGAATCATTTGTAAATGAGACGAGATGGGGATAAGAGTGTTTTTTAAGATCTGTGAGAAGGGGGAGGCCTATCCTCGTTTTGAGCAATTGAAACCTTATTTGCAAGGCAAAGAATATTTGGCAGTGAAATTAACAAAAAAAAACAGACTTTATTAAAATTTTTTTTGAGAGATGGAAATCTCCCTTCCGAAATGATATGTGACTTTAAATCTTTTGAGGTAGTTGATGTAGATTTTTCAAATTTAGAATATAGAGGTTGCATAGAAATTGATCAAAGAGGTTTCTTCGGGATAAAATCCTATTTGAATTTGAAAGAAAGTGTGATCCAGCTGCAGAAGTTTTTAGAGGACAACAGTGTGGGTTTGATGACATTTCAAGAAATTATTCATGCCTGCGGACTTGCTTCTCACACCAAAGCCATTGAAATTTGCGAATCTTCTCCAACCATGCTGAACTACTACTTTAAACCCCTGAAGCAAAGCTTCCAGACTCAAGTGATTAATGAAAACTTTGCCCCCACATCTAAAGGACTGGGTCAAGCGGAATTTATTTGGGTGAATGGGGCAGCGGAAAGAAGTGAAATGCTGATACCTTTTTACATGGGTGATTCGAGTGAAGATTTTAACAAGTCTAGCAGAGTGTTTGTGAAAGCCCGGCAAGTGATCTTTATTTTTGTGGCCAAAGCTTCCAGACATTTTCCCAGTGTGTCCTTGCCTAAAGAAACGGGGTATTTACCAGAAAGTCCTCTGCACCCTCTGACGTGGCGGAAGATATTTTCTTCTCGAGATCCCAACAATTTTTTGCATGAAATTGCAGATCCTCTACCCGAGTGGAGTCTCCAACAAATATTCCCAGCACCGAGAAATCCTCTCATTTCCGAACTGCTTCTGGAAAGGACCAGCTCGCAGACGCTTTTTGAGGAACTGGATCAAATATTACCAGATCTCTCCAGTGCAGAAAATGAGCAAAATATGAATTACTTCGAGGACCTGTGGCAAACCACCAATCAGGACCCCTTCATATTTGAATTAGACGATATCTGCTTGACATGCTTTCACCCTCGAGGACAAGCCTGCCACTGTCACGAAACGTCCTGTGAGCTGTGTTTCAGTCTGTGACGTCACAAGCCTCGAAGAATTTGCGTGACGTCGCGAAAAGGTATGACGTTTTATGTAACGTTGTCTTTAGAGATGCATCGTTATATAATTTATCTTTTAAATTAGAAACGGAGAAATGTTTTTGTGTAAAAGTGACAATCGTGAACGTTAAAAAGGGAATTTCGTTTAAAACTTGTCCTTTAAAACTATTTTGTCTAAAGAATAAAGAGTTTTTAAATTTTTTTGCTTTTGTTTTGAAACTAGGATTTTGTTGTGGTTTCGTCGTCTTGATGACGCAAAGACCTTTAAGCTAAAAAGTTCTTTCTGTGTCATTTGATTTCTAGCAGTCAAAGAGGGGGGTTGTGACGTTTTACATTTCCATCATGTCGAGTTTGAAGTGTGGAAAATGTCAGAAATATCTTCATCCAGTGAAAAAAAATCTACCAGCGTTCCAACCTTTCTGTCTATGGTGTCTGAACTTTTTAAACAAAGATGATCCCGAAGGACTTGTAATGCATGTATTTCACTGTGGAAGTCACCCTTTGAAAGACTCTCAAAGTAAAATGACCGCTTTAAAATGGGGTCAAATGAGGTGTCACTGCTCTGTTTACCAAAAGCTGCAAGATTATCTGGACGGGAAGATTCCTTATCCCTTTTTTGGGTGTGACGCCGCAGTTCAAAAAGAATCTTTCGTGGAGAATGTCAGAGCTCCCGAACCTATAGTGATTCATCCAATTGACAGTGCAGAAGAACTTTCCACTTTAAAAATGAAATTTGAAGAGGGTGAATTCGAAGTCACAGTGGGGAAGAACGGCAAATGCACGATGTGCTTCAATGGCTTTGAGTGTGAACTGTATTAGTCGAGAATTTTTCCAAAGAAGTCTGCCAAAAGAAGTTTTCAAAGAAGTTTTCCAAAGAAGTTTTCCAAAGAAGTTTTCAAAGAAGTTTTCCAAAGAAGTTTTTCAAGGGACTTTCCAAGGGACTTTCCAAGGGACTTTCCAGGGGACTCTCCTGGGGACTCTTCAGGGGACAAGAACGTTTATCTATAACTTCGAAAACAACATTAGGATTCAGAGTGTTTCCAGGTGTGTTTTTATCAAAAGACTTTTCCTACTTTGGAAAATACGAGGGTATGTTTTCCCTTCTTGTCTTTTAATGATGTTGAGATATTTGTTCAAAACTTCAAACTTCGTCATTTACTAAGGTAATTTGTTGTAAGGCAGGCAAAAAAGATGTTAACGTTAAAACCATCCCCAAAAAAATAATGATATATAAATAATGCTTTTACACGACGCGTAAAAAAAATAATTTAAATTATGGGTACAAAAGTTTGAATATTCAGAAGTAATTAAATCTTTATTTAACTTTTGCTTCTTTGTAATTTCGGAATTGTGACGTTCTGACCTCGCGTGACCATTTTAAATTCTTATGACTTTTTTTTGCCTGCGAAGAATTATTTGTAGTTTACTAAATGTTTTAAAACGCATTTTCAAATCCACGTTCTGTGATGGAATAAGTTGATATTTTCAAGCGTGGAAAAATTGTCTTATTCGTTTATAGAAGTTAGATTTTAAAAAGCCTTTTTTAAAACCTTTCTAAAAAGGAATAATTCTTGTACAACGTTTTTATGCATCTATAGGACGTTTAAAGTTTTCTAATGTGTAATTGATGGTTTTGCACGTTTCCTAAAAAGACTTTTAAAAGAGTTTTTTCAACGTTGAAATATGTAACGATTTTCGCGTCTTTTAAAAAAGTTTTTTCCGGGTTGGAAATCTGTAATGACACTTAAGTGACGTGTAAATTTAACTTTATAGCTAAAAAAACTCTGATAGACGGTTAGCCCCGTATTCTTCTGAAAGCATTGTTCCGAGTCGGGCACTACTCGTGTCCCGCATTGGAGTGAATTTATCCGTCTTAAAGTGACTTTTTGAAGCTCTAGTGATGAATAATCTTCTTAAAGCATTGTTCCGAGTCGGGCACTACTCGTGTCCCTCATTGGAGTGAATTTATCCGTCTTAAAGTGACTTTCTGTGTTCTGCATTTGTAAAATCCGTAAAGGTGTTTATCATTGATGCTTTTCAAATGTAAAATTTATTTTTAAACTTTTTAAAATGGGAAAAGTGTAAAAGAACGTCACGTCCCCCCTCTTTGAAAACTTTTTTAACGGAATATTGGTGAGATAGCTCGTGTTTAAATATAAAATAATATAAAATATTTACTTAAAAATTGGTGTTAGATTTTATTTCAAATTTTATCTTCATGTATTTGCAAAAATTTTAAAGATTTGTTGATGAAAAAGTTTCAAATATATTATTTTTAATGCTGATTATCCATTTTAGTGCGTGAAGATGTAAATATAACCATATTCTGTGGTTGATAAATTTCAGTGCGTGAAGATGTAAATATAACCATATTCTGTGATTGATAAATTTCAGTGCGTGAAGATGTAAATATAACAAGGTTCTGTGATTGACAAATTTTAGTGCACGGTAAATGTAACCGGGTCATTTTTTCTGTGATTATCAAATTAATTACTGGAGTGTTTTTTAGTTAGTATTTTAAAGTTTAAAAATTTCTGTTAGCGTTTTAAAAAGGGATGTTAAAAAAATTTTATGAAATATTGTACATTTTCTGTTATGGGTTTAGTTGTTACATTTTTTATCGTTAAAATGTATTTGAATAAAACGATTGGTTTCAATCTTTCTTTTTTTTATGGTAGGGAATGAAAATTCCCCTTGATGTTTCTTTAGAAGTACTTTAGAAGTACTTTGATGAAGAGCCATCCTCCAAATGTTGATATGGGATCGGCATTCGATTTCTTTTCAAAACCACCCTCGCAAGGTATTCCAAGGGAAGCACACGATTGTACACCCCCCTTTTCAATTTCAACCTTGTCACTGTACTGCCTGCCCAGTCGTACAAATAATTTTCATGGTAAAAATCCAAAAGTTCCTCCTTGGAGTTAAAGCAGGTCAAATTCAACTCCAATCTGTATTGATTCAAAGGGCTTTCTCTGACTATTTGTCTGGTAAATAGTTTATCTGGCCCCATTTTTACCACCAAACTTATTTCCTGATTCACCGAATCAAGCAGCACAATGAAAGAAAGTGGCTCCGATAAAAAATCAAAGCAATCGGACGAACGCCTAAACGTCATTCCGACGTCACAGTTTTGCTGACGTAAAATGTCGTCACAATGAGGAATGATGTCAAAAGATTGTTTTTAACTATTTTATTGTTGAACTCACATCTTGACTATTTGTACAATTACACGTGTCACTAAGAAAATTAAAACAACATCTTGACTATTTGTACAGATACAATAATACATTTTACTGAGAAAATATAGGCATTGAGAGTCTACTTATAACTGTTGTAAAATGCAGTCACTTTAAAATCGTTAAATTTAAGGCGGGATGAATAAAACTTTTCCATGATCTTTTCCATGCTGTAACCCCTGGCCTGGTAGTAGGCGTAAAACAGGCAATATTCTCCGCATTTTACAGAAAAAGACGGCTGCACTTGACGTGTACTTCTGTAAAAAGCGGATTTATTAAAAAACAAACTTGCCCGCATTTCTGGAGACGGGAAATGAGCCAAAGGATCAAAATATTCGGGTATGTCGTGGTACCAGATTAAAATCCAGTGCTGCCCCTTTTTGTAAGAAGGATCCGTATTTACAATGTATACAGTTTTATTGGGAACTTTTACTTTGGGTATTTCATCCGAAGAAATAACTCCTCCATAACACCGCCTTTTCCAAGGATCTTTTAAAATGAATTCCTGTAATTCAAACCCAAACATACTTGCTGATGACGGAGTGGGCGACGTATTTATATTAAAGTGACATTTCTGGTTTTATCCACTTTAAACATCGAGGGAAATTGAGAATAGGCAATCAGAGTGACGCTTTCAGTCAAGGCAGTAGCAAAAGACATTTCCAATCGACACTGTCTGTGTTTTTGTTCCACCATCACATCTTTGGTCCCCTGTCCATCCAAGTTAAAACAAAAGAAAGCGTATCCGTTCTGAAAATCTTCAAGAGTAACAAAATTTCCTCCCTCTTCGGGATATTTATCGAAAAACATTGTGTAATAAGCATTGGTGTATCCAGCTCCACCAAAATCGGGTTGAAAAGCCTTTTCGGGAACACTGTTTCCATCCACTGTAAACTGGATAAAATTTACCATGTTGTGACGAAAATTAAAAGGATTTCTTTCAGAATCACCGGTATAAGCGGCATTTCCCACCATGGCGATTATAAGGCGACTGGGTTTCATTCCATTATACAAATCATCGATGCTGTAACTGCTTACAACCGATGGAATGGAAAAAGCTTTGACATTACTTTTCCAATAGGGATACAACGCTTCTCCGTGATTCAGAGCCTCATTGTGAGCCAAAATAATTTTGGGATTCATTTTTGCGTGACGTACTTTCAGACTTGCTTCTGTAATGACCAATTTGTACGGGGTTCCCGAGGGACTCATGGTAACAAAATTATTGTTGGAAGGAAACATTTTAATAACCACGGGAACTCCGTTAAGCAAAAGACGGGACTGTTGGGACAAGTCAATTTTAAGGGGTCCCGTCATTTGCACTTCTACTCCTGCACCAAAGTATGCTGCTCTAGACATCAATCCGCTGTTATTCCCGGGGGGAACTGCGTCCATTGAACCCATGTCTTTAAAGTACATTTCGGACTGCAATTCACTCTCTTTGATGCCCATTCCGAAAAACAAGATAATATCCATGATAGCTTTATAAGGGTAATTAATTCCAACTTCAGAAGTAATATTTTTCCCGCCCACCAAAACATCAACTTGACGAAACAGAGATTGCAAGGTTAAATTAACGGGAGCTCCGGTATTGGGGTTGGGTGGTGGACTTCCATCTGCCTGAACCATTCTCACTTTAAGAACTAGGCGGGTAGTGGTCCAATCCGTGTACAGAGCTCCCGAACCCGGAATGTGAAATTCAAAAGAAGATCCCTCAGACAAAGTGGAAGAGGGTCTGTATTCCACAAATTGATAGGATTCTATCCCCTCTTCCACCAGAGGTTTTTGAAATAAAGCGACATCTGAAGAATACCCTTCCATGTTGACACTCGAATGACTAAACTGAAGATAAAGTAAAAAAAATGTAAAGTGGCCTCTATTTATAGCTTTTTAAAATGCAAGGCGAGCTGAGTGCGCGAATCCGCCGGGGCCGGACTGGGTGGAGTCAAGTTTGTCGACTTTAAAATAGAAATTTTTATTCGCTTTATAGAAGAGTCTTTCACTTTCATGTAATGCAGGTTTGGGAAATCTGAAAAATAAATGTCTTGCTCCGATATCTGATGCAGCACCGGTTTGTAGGTGTTTTGTATAAAACTGTAATCCAATATATCACAGAAAATAGTCACATCATCAGAGACGGGTTGAGAAAAGCTAACTAGGGCACAGTGCCAATTTCCTTCCAAATTAAGAATTTCTGGTAATTCAACTGTAAATTCATAAGGTTCATTTTGCGGATAAAATTCTGGAGAATCTGAGGAGCTTAAATATATAAACATGGTTTAGTCGAAAGCTTTCAAAGGTTTTGATCTTTTAGCCCTCTTTGCGGGTCTATTTATAGTCTCCTCTTTTCTGATTTGTGCTTTGGCTTGAGCCACTTGTACTTGCGTCGGTTCCACCAATTGCACGTCACCTGTATTTCCTTTTTTGGGTAGAGTGTAAAATTTATCGGGTGGGACGTCCCCTTTGGCCATTTTTATAAAATCTTGATTTAACGTCTCTTGAGAAAACATGCTTACCTTTGAAACCGCTTGAAACAAATAAACTTTTTTCGCGTTGTAAGGTCTTTTATACCTTTCAAGAGGGTTGATAGTCTTTGACTTGACTTTCTAAAATCCAAGAGTTAAATTTGGAAGGCCAACCTAACCATTTCACCAAGACCTCTTTACGTCCCCGTCTTTTTCTGCTTTTTAAAATATTTTCAATTTTATAAACGGTATCTTCGTTTACAAAAGCTTTTTGCATTTCACCTTCGTAAAAATAACCCAAAATGGGGTCATTGTTATAATCTTTTAAAGTGTACACCGGAATACCCTGTTTCATCATTCTTTCTGTGACATGAAAAACTTCTCCGGTAAAGGTTTGGTCGTAAGCTCTTTCAAAAGGTCTTTTTAAAAAGCTTAATTTGACTTGCTCTCCAATTTTAAATTTGTAGGGAGTGGAACGCGAAGGCCTCTTTTTCAGACGCGTTTTTTTTTCTTCCAAATACTGTTTCACCCATAAATCTTCATTCGACATGGTCATGGCTTCTGCGGGAGACATTTTAATACTCCGATGATACGTTTCATTGTAGCTGGAAGTAATTTCCGCCAAAGCTTTAGCCCACTCCCTTGTCTGTTCGTTGTACATATATTTACTTAATTTCATTTTAATGGTTTTAATGGCCCTTTCCGCGTAATTGGCTTTGGTCTCATTAAGTGTCACCACGTGCTTTATGTTTCAATTTTTCAAAAGTGATTTTACCCATCTGTTATTAAACTCGGACCCCCCGTTGGTTCTAAAAACTTCCGGTTGAACTTGGTCGAATAACTCTTCTAAAACGTTTTCCATTTCTTTTCCCTGTAGGGTTTTTAAAGGGTGAGTCCACACATAGCGGGTGAAAATATCGATGCAGAGTAAAAAATAGCCCTCACCTTCGTTTTCTTTGACCCATTTGGCATAAATTCCCGTATCAGCATCCCACTGCTTATTTTTCCCGTACACAAAAACTCTGGGATGCCTTATTTTTCGCTTCAAACCTCTTAGAGAAGTATAAGTATCTTGTTTAGCCAACCAGTCCCTCAATTGTTTTCTACTAATTTTTTTCCCGTCTTTTTAGTCGAATCTTTGACTCGAGTTATGTACTGAGTTGCGGCCACGATTTTAAATTGGCCGTTTAAACCCTTAAATATCAAATTCTGAATAATATTTGTTCACATATCGATACATTAAGGTGTATATTATACACTCTGCCATTTTGAAGATTTTTAATGCTTTTATTCAGTTATATTTTATAAAGTAAAAAGCTTGTCTAGCACTACGTCTGGCTTTCTCTAAGAACCCGTATGTTCTAGAAACTGTTGTGTTACCCATTGTAGTGGTCTACTCGAAGGAGTCTTTTTTAACGGTTTCATCTGCTGGTTTGTAGATGTGAATCCCCAATTAATTTATTGGTCTGCTGGGTTTATCACGCAGTTACTGTTTATATAGAATTGTTGTCTGCGCATCTACAGCCTATTACTCATTTGTCAAACAAATAAACCGCAAAGAAATTAATGAATGAAGTGACGTCACGGTAGTACTACACATTTGTCATTCAGCTAATCAGAATCGAGAACACCTCTGGCAGAGACAATGAAAATATTCAAACTCCGTAGTTCTACATTCAAACACTAGAAGGTACTTTTGTATGTCCTAGAAGGTATCACGATGGGGTTTCTAACAACATTTACAAATATATAATCCAGCAATATTTTACTGTCACCGCACCTCACTCTGTCTTCTCGCAATATTTAAAACAAAATATCAAATGCTGGTAGTTGTACACCCACAGAGTTATGAAAACGTGAGGCTACAATTGGGTTTCTAACAACATTTTACAAATATATAATCCAGCAATATTTTACTGTCACCGCACCTCACTCTGTCTTCTCGCAATATATAAAAGAAATAAAATATCAAATGCTGGTAGTTGTACACCCACAGAGTGATGAAAACGTGAAGCTACAATGGTGTTTCTAACAACATTTTACAAATATATATAATCCTGTAATATTTTACTGTCACCGCACCTCACTCTGTCTTCTCGCAATATTTAAAACAAATAAAATATCAAATGCTGGTAGTTGTACACCCACAGAGTTATGAAAATGTGAGGCTACGATGGGGTTTCTAACAATATTTTACAAATATATAATCCAGCAATATTTTACTGTCGCCGCACCTCACTGTCTTCTCGCAATATATAAAAGAAATAAAATATCAAATGCTGGTAGTTGTACACCCACAGAGTGATGAAAACGTGAGGCTACAATGGTGTTTCTAACAATATTTTACAAATATATTAATCCAGCAATATTTTACTGTCACCGCACCTCACTCTGTCTTGTGGGCGATAATACCAAGTTTACAGATTTCAACACCCACTGCTGTCCTAAGATTCGACTCTGTGGTTGGCAGAAAGCCAGCCACTTCACCCTAGTCTAATTTGTTTCATAAGTTTTTGAATGCCGCTAGAAGACCCGGCTTTTCCGGGGTCATAATATAAAGATTCTAATTACTCAGTGTCTGCCATTTTATTTTAAAATTGACTTTTTGGGGTGATTTGTCCGGTATTCCCGGGGGAATAATAATTTGTTGCGAATTTTCCGAAACCTCCTGAGAAGCGCCTTGAAGGCGTGCTTGAACGGGTTCCACAATGGGTTCTACAGGTTCTACACGTTCTACAGGTTCTACGGGTTCCACGGGTTCTTGAACGGTTTCTGCGGGTTCTTGAGAAGGATGATCTTGCAAATTAATTTCAGCTTGATCTTTTCGATTTCCAAAACCTTTTTTTTCCAAATCTCTGCCTTTTATAACATAAGGCCGCCTCTGCGCATGCACTAAAGACAGGGGTACAGAATCAGAGAGCTTTGCGTACCAACTTTCTAAATGTTCAATGGGTTTTCCCGGTTGCAAGGTGTCTTTTAAAAAATCTGTGATATGTGAAAAATTTAAAATGTCCCCGTCAATAATGACCCTTCCCTTTTCGTCCCAATCTATGGAAGGTTCAGTTTTTAAAAAATGGAGGAATTGTTTGCCTTTGTCTCTAAGTTTTTCGGGAAGTAAAGACAAAATATCTTGGTCACTTAATTTATTTTCCTTTTTTGTGTCCATGGGTTCTAAACGTTCCAAACGTTCCAAACGTTCTTCAGGGGGCGAAAATAACCTGGTATACTTTTCATACGGAATTAGTATGAGTTTCTTCATTGAGATGCTCTAAAATAAAAGACGAATGTTCCTGCAAAAATTTCCACAATTGTTCCCAGTATTTTTTCAAAAAATGAATACTTAAAGGTTTGTGAACTCTTTGGCAAGCCTTTTATAACGATTGGGATATCGACGGGAGATGTTGTAAATAATTTCTCTGATAGCCGAGTTTTGAGCTGCAGTTAAAGTGTGTAACAAAGCTTGGGCTTGTTTTTTTGTTTTTACGTCCACCAAAAATTTAACAAAATTCCCCGATTTTTTTAAGTGAGACATGTTGTTCCATGCTTTTCCAAAAACAACTAAATCTAATTTTTAAAAAATTTCACCTTTTATAGATTTTTTCTCTCAGCAGCACTGATACACCAGTGTATCTTCATCGGGCCAAATATCTGTTCTAAAACGATACGCCTCATCGCTGTGAGGATTTAAATCCACCACCAAATACCCGTAAGGTTTCGAAGTCGCATCCGCATAAGCTTCTTTTAATAATTCTGTCTGTCCCAGCTGCCTTCCGAAAGAGGCCATTTGTCCCACATCTCTGGGATTTCTAAAACAGATCACGTAATGGGCATTTAGGGTAATATTACGCGCGTTTTTACCCTGACGAAAGAGATTTTGTGTCAGGTAAAACACAGACAAATTTTTGTGATGACTGCCTTGAGTAAACAATTTTTCTACAAATTCGCTGTTCACCGCGTGCTGCTGCAAATCATCCAAAATGACCATGCAGTGCTCTCTGTTCGAATTCGCAATATCTTGACTTGGAAGACCTTGAAAAAATTCAACGCCTTCTTTCTCCATGTCTTCAAACAAAGGTTGCCAAATGCCGTAAAAATACAAGATTCTGGTAGGGGGAGAATCAAACATTTTATTTTTATGTTTAATTAAAGTCTGCAACCACGTGGTCTTTCCAGATCCACTGGCCCCCGATAAAATAAAGGTGGAAGGGACGTGAAATAAAATCATGTTGCCCTGTTAGAGACAAAAATAAAAATAACTCAATTTCCCAAAGAAACCCTTTATTTATATCGAAAGCAGTTCACTCAAAAGTTCTCCCCACTGATTGGCTCCGGGCATGTGCTTTAACTCTGTCACCTTAAATAAAACTTTACTTAATCCGCATCCCCAAAATATATCTTCGTGCACCCACACAAAAGTTTTTCTTTTCTGCCGTTTTAAACAGTCTTTAAAACTTTGATCCGATTCCCTTCTTTTTTTAAAAATCAACTTAACTAAATAATATTGATCAAAAACAGAGAGACATTTTAAAGTTTGACAGTACGCATAAATACTTTGAAAATTTTTAGGTCCCACACTAAAACTGAAAGGGTAAACAGGAGATAAAATATCATCCGTAATTTCTGTGCACTGCTGTTCTTCCCAGGGACAAAGAACGATATCTAAAGGTTTGGTGTGAATGTCATCTACCAATTCTCTTTTGCAATAAAAATTTCCAATACCAGCTCGCATTTGTTCATAGGTGAATAAGGTGTTGTCTCTCACCCGAAAACCTTTATTTATCCCCACATCGGTTTTACCCGTGAGTAAAACTTCTTTGCACTTTTCCAAAGCGTTCCCAATATCACCTTTATTTAAACCTTTTAAAGCACTTTTACAAAATCCGTCTTTGTCTTCTAACACGTAAGTTTTAGAACAGAGAGCCACCATTTCTTGTCCGTGGTCCTTTTCAATTTTAAATAAACCGGCTTGGCGTTTGTCGTAAGCCCTGTGTTTTGCACAACATTCCCTGGGGAACCAGTAAGGATTGGGGATCACTTCCTTTAAATGACAAGATTTAAATATTTTATGTAAAAACTCTTCTTTCAAATGCGGTTTTACAATGTCGACCAGTGTTTTTCCAGACATGGCAAAGTAGGCGCTGTCCGTGTCCATTTCAATATATTCGAAATCACTTCTTTCCACATAATAGTCTAAACAGTCGTAATACCACTCCAACATTTTCAATTTTGCATACTGTAAAATACTGTAACCTATTTGAATGGGTAAGTTCAAAATCTGCTTCGACTTGGACATTTCCACTTCGCAAAAGTCTTCCGAAAATTCTGTCAGTTTCTTAAAATGGGGATCATTGACTTTTATCTGAATATCTTTATCCCCTTTCACATAAATGATTTTTTGATGTTTTTCCTGATCCATAATCATAAATCCGAATCCACTGTTTCCAATTAATTTCATCATATCTGCTATAATACTCTGATCCTCGTGAACATCACCAGCTCTCCGAGCTTCACTCACTTTATCGTGAAATTCTTTAAAGCAAGAGACCGGAGAAAATTCAATGACTTGATACACGTGCGTGACTTGCAAACCGTGGTCCAAGTACCATTTTAACAAAGGGGATAGCAGCAAAAGCCTTTTGGCTTTCATACCACCCACCAATAATTTGCGAGGATGTTTTCCTAAATTCAGTTCCTCAATTTGCTTCTGAGTATATTCCCCCATCGCGTCAAAAGGAATCAAACAGGTGCAAAATAAAGGTGACATTTCACTGAAATAATCGTATAAATCATCCGGCACTTTCACATCCACTTCCACCATACCAAACAAAGACTCTGCCTGAATATCTTTCAATATTGTTTTAACACTCAGTGGACCTTTGTGCTTTCCATAATAAGCGGGTAAATATCTGTCGTAATTTAACAGGGGTCTTAAATGCTTCACGTAATCGCATTCCCTTATCTTTTCCACTCTGTAACCGTTTATTTTTAAATACTGTTCTTTTTCCCTTGTTTTTTTTGCTCGTTTTTCCATTAACTTGGGACTTGTTTTCCAAGCGTTTTCGGTTAAGTGACACCTGTGCCCGTGAAAAAAACACCCGTCCATTTCATAGACCACATTGTTCTCACTGTCAAAACCGTCGCAAAAATATTTGCCGATTCTTTTTTCTTTGCCACTATTTAACTTGTGTTCAATGTCGAGTTTTCCCACGTCCGCCAAATGATTCATCCAGATGTACATGTCCAAATATTTATGCGACACCTCCGGCTTAAAATCGGGAAAATGTCTTCTCACAAAACAACCCGTGGGCATGGGACGGGACAAAGCCCACAAATAAAGGGCGTTACAGTCATAGCCGATGATATTTTTGCACACTTTTTTCCCGCGAATCAGAGTTTCACCCACCTTGTGATGTCGACAAAATATAATGGAAGCTCCACCAATGATATTTCTTTTCACCGTTTTGTACAGATCTTGATCCTTTTTTCCACACAGCAGAAATAACGCGTCTTTAGACTGCTGAAACATAATTTTTCTAGCAATCCCGGGTACAGAAATAGTTTCTTTCAAATAATCAATGCCGTTGTCTCTGTAAAACACATGCATTTTTTCAACGGCTTTGACAAAGGGACCCACATCCAAATTGTTGTAATGCATTAAAAAATCTTGAAAAGTATGCATATTTTCTTCTTTCCATACTTTTTGAAGAAAAGCGTAATTTTTAATAATGTCCGATTCCGTTTCACCCAAAGTGTTTTGAACTTTCAAACTGGAGTAAAAAGCGGCCGGAGGAGGTAAATGCGTCCAGTCCAGTTTTTCCTTATCATCAAACCATTCGTAAGGAAAATAAAATTTGCTTTCGCTTATTTGAAAAGCTTTCAGAAACTTGGAGTAACTGCACCCGGGAGCTAAAAAGTTAGAAATGTCTATAAAACGGAAATTTTTGTCGCTCAAACACATGTAACTGTTGTTTTTCTTTATCACAAAATAATTCCTTTTCTGTTCGAGTTCTAAAAGTTGCACAATTTCAGTTTTCATTAAATTCATGTCATATTTCCCCGAATTAAACCCCAAAACTGGAATTTCCTGCAAATAAGTTTCAAATTTTTCCCTGATAGAAACTTCCTTGATTTGATCTAAAATATGTCCCCATTTAAGATGAGCTAATTCGCAAATTACTTGACCTATCTCAGTCATGTAGCTTAACATGTCTTTTAAGAGTTTTTTCAAGTCATCTTGCACAAAACAACGAGGTTCCCTAAATCCCTCCATGTTACTGCAAACACTGACACTGATAGGGACGTGACGAGCTTCCCATTTTAATTTATCCGATACTCTGCAAGGTTCTTTTTGCAAAATTACTTCAAAGTCATACACGATAAACCAGGGAAAAAATGCATCCTGAACCCCAATTCCACAACTTTTTATTTGATCAAACATGGTCTCTGAAGGCGCATAAAATGTCCCCGGATATTCCCATTTGGTTAAACCTTTGCACTGCTTCATGTGTCTGCGCCACTCATAGGCTTTATAAAACATCTTTTGACAGGCGACACAAGTAAATTTTCTGGCATAACTGTGAAAGTCTTTTATGTAACTCAAATGATTTTTGTACCGGTTTAAATACATGTCATTTTCAAAAGGAAACCTGGATATAAATAAAGGAATCACGGTTTCATCCGGTTGCAATTCGTACACGTGTAAATTCACGCGGAAACACTTTTCCAAATCAGGCATATCCGCCAATTCCACAGTCTTTTTACCCGAAAATTCTTCCCACATCTGCAAGAAGCTCTCTTTCTCCTGAACTCTATTTTGATGATAAGCCAAACAGCGAAAAAAACAATGATCATCTCTGTACGGTTTGTTATGCGAATCCACTTCCATACTCACAATGCTCCGCTTTTGCTTGACATAATCCGGTAACACACCTTTTCCCAGAGGAAAATTCGTCGGAGTGACGTCAAATCTCACATTCGTGATCATGAAAGGCCTCCATTTACTGTTGGGCCTCAAATTATTCACGTATTCCAAAGGATCCAGACAACGAATTTTATTCTGAAATATTCTCAAATATTTTCTACTCCCGATCAGAAAAGGTGAGGGAAACAGAGAGTCGTTTACGTGGGGTGCAAAATATCTGTATTCTCCAGTTTCCATATTCCTTAAAATAAGACCTAAAGAAAGATTGATTTTAAAAGCACCGTTTTGATCCGTAAAAATCTCATCCAATTTCCACCAAATTTCATCTACACCGTCCCTCAAATTATTCGTGGGTAAATTGTCAACCAACTTTCGCCCTTTGTCGATTTTACCATCGGCTACTATCACGTTTTGATTTCCCTCATAAATCTGCCTCAAAGGATCATCTCTCACCGGATCACCCCAGGGAGGCTCGTCTAAATGAGCCTCTTGATGCCAAGATCTGTTCTGAAGAGCTCCCCCATGCTGCGTGTTTTGATGCACGTGCAATTCGTGACGTCCCTCAAATATTCCGTCACACTGACGACATTGACATTTTCTCTTTTTTTTAGGTAACATTTCTTCGTCGCTTCTTTCATGTTTTTGCTGTTTGTTCCGTCTACCACTTTTATTTCCTTCGTTTGGTCACCCTTAGTTTTAAAACATACTTTTTCATGTCTTTTTTTATTAAACACGGATGAAAATGTCTTTAGACAATCTTTACATTGGTTCACCACAGTACTCTGCTTGACACTAGTTTGTTTAACTTTACAACGGTGCTGTTCACTCTTTTGTTTTGAAACAAATGTTTGAAAACATTTTTCACACTGAAATTTTTTTAAATCTTCCAAAGGACAACCCCCTATATTTACACAGGTCAATTCGTGTTTTACACGTTTTTGCACATTCACAAAACCTTTACCACAAATGTAACAATGTAACCTAGTTTTAGCCTGCAATTTAAAACATATTTTTTCATGTCTTTTTTTACTAAAAGAACACGCAAACGTTTTCAAACAATGTGAACATTGACTCTTCATTTTTGCAAAGCCTTTCTTTCCAGTTTGGGATTGGGAAGCAAATAACCACTACTGGAAGAAAGAATACTAATCCATAAATCTTTTTCAACACCTCCTCTCGACAAATTATAAAGAGAAGTGGCAATTAAAAAAAATAACACCAAAACCTGAACAACAAATAAAATTAATGACTTAAGCGTGAAATGATCTGCTGGATTCATTTTTCAATTATGGTCTCGTCTTCAAAAAGAACATCTTTTTATATTAAAGTTTTTCTTGCGCATGCGCACTACCACGCTTTCTAAGATTTACGTCGCGCATGCGTGTTGTACCAGCCTTTTATACTCAAACGTCACTCCAATGTAAATTCCACATTCTCGACTTTTCCATTGACCTCGTAAAATCTATCAGTTTACTTCATTTTCACGTTTAAATAATCTTTTCCACGCGCATGCTCACTCCCTCATCTTTTGCGCGCGCATGCGCTACGCCCTAACTTTTTACTCGCGCATGCGCATTTCCGGTTAACCTGAGTTGCTCCTAAATCGACTGCACCTCAGGTTAACCGCCCCGTTAATTTTAATTGGGAATCTCATTTTAGGAGCTCAAAACCGCACCTCAGGTTAACTTTGGATTGTTATAATGCGCGCCTTTATACTACTTATTATAAACCGAAAACACTTTATTTAATACAATATCCAATATATTGTTGAAAGTTATTGATATATGTACATTATATTTCTTAAACTATCATTTAACAACAATAAAATACAGTAATAAATGAGATCCGTGGTTTAGAAGGGACAGAAGAAAAATTTTACTTCCGGGAAAAATTTCACGTCGGAATGGCCAAAGCGTCCTTCTGAGGTCTAGTAAATAGCTAACCGGATGTTTACACCTTTTGATCCAGCATGTGTGAACCCCGTAGCATTTGTGGCCATATTTTGACATTTATGAAACGAAAAAGATGTCCTAACATCTATGCCTAACCGTTAGTGTATGAGGTTTCTGTAAATTGTGCAAATCTGAAAGTGAAGTTAATTTACATTGTTTTGAACTGGAACTGAACTATAATCTGTAGCACTCCAAACCCTCGGTCCTGTAGTATGGTGTAGATATCCTTGCGTTGCCGGTTTTCGACGGTCTTACACATTTTAATCCATTTTCGTTTCTTTCATCATTCCCTGGTGATTTTTAAAGTTAAAATTAGAAAAAAAATGCTTTTTAAATTTTAATTGACAAAAACAAATATAATGGGTAAATATTTTAAGTTGTTGTATTTTTTTATTTGGTTCAATTTCTTTATGTACAATATTCTTATTTTACAAACGGTTGTCTGTTATCGACGGTAAAATAAAATAAATATAGCATGGTATTTAAAACCTATTCTAAACCTTTTATTTTTCATATTGTCCTCTGTAAATTGATAATTTAACAAATAAAGCAAAAAATTGTTTCCATTATATCATAATAATGCACAAATAACATTCTTTTTGAAGGTGTGCATATAAAATTATTTCCCTAGGCAATTATGTCATTAAATTTTAAAGTTGTTTTTGAAGGCTGTTTCTTCCATTTTGTGTCCACAGAAAGCACGTGATTATATGTTGATGAGCATGGTTATGGTTAATTTATATTATAACCTCCAAAAATGAAAATATTTTATGGCATATTTTCCTTATATTGCCTGCTGAACAAATGCATGCTTTCATTGAAAATGGATAACATGAAGGTCAATTTAAGAAAAATGTATGTGTAGTATTTTGTAAAATAAATATTATAAAATCTATTTGTCTTTAACAAAATATCTTGTAACTTCATTTTATGAGGATAAAATTTGCACTTTTCACGGAAATTCATGAGCGTTGCCAATGACCACCATATTTTATTTTACTTTAGCAATTGATAAAATATTTCATTTATCAAAATCGGGATTTTACTGTATCATGCATTAAGAAATATTATTTTGTTAAATTCAAAACAGTATTTCCATTTAAAGGCACACAATTTATTTGAAATAAAGGTTAATAGTTATTTATTTTATTTTTTTACCGAGATGAAAAGCATGTGCAGAGAACTACAATGTATTAATGCGCGGCCGTTGATAATAGACAACCGTCGATAACAGACGACACAACGATACAGTTGGCAAATACGACTAGAATTTCTACTGCCTTGCCACCAATTATGGTCACCCCAACCGGTGAAATAAAAGTAAATGCCATGGTGAGGAAAACATGAAGTAATTGTAAACAGCTAGAGTAATCCTATTGTAAATAACAAAAGATTATTAAAATATATTTTTAAAGGCTAAACATTAAGTTATATTTGCAGAGCACCACAGATCAAACATTATTTTCTGTTATATCAGTGGCTAAAATAATGGGGTGACCATAATTGGTATGAAGAAATTCCAGTTGTTTGGGTGATAATAGGGCATTTTTGGTGCAATGTACATGTACAGAGGAAATTGGTTGTGCTGAAACGAAGGCAAAAGTTTGGATTAGTAAAATAAACACACACTAATTGATATCTGTAGTGTTATTTTCATTTATTGAAGCACAGGAATTAATTTTCCTACACAGATGTGACCATAATTGGTGGCCAGGCAGTACTGTACTGCCTGGCGCCATAATTTGGCACACCTTTGACACAAAATCCTTATTTTCGTTTGTTTTCAGTGAAGTTCCGTGAGTTTCTTTTTATTAAAAGATGTATTGACACAAGCGCAAGTTATACAAATACTTTACTGACACAAGGTACACAAAAGAAACTGTTTAGAATCGTTTTTAAGGGGCGATAATATAATTTCTACATGAAATCAGCTCCTCAAATTGGCACAATTTGCATACGGAAAATGCCGAACATATTTAAATTATTTCTGTCGTCATTTTAACTTCCTTATTTGGTATATGAAAATCTGCGAGTGTTGGCGATAAAAAAAGAATAGTAAGTAATATTTCATCTTCCATTTTGTGCCAATTTGAGGCGTGTGCCAAGTTATGGCGCAAGGCAGTAGTACTAAGGTTGATGCAATAATTTCTAACAGGTCAAATTTACACAGAAAGTAAGTACATGTGAGCTCTGTCCCATCGCCAATAAGCCTAATCAGCATTTCGAGTACGCATGCGTGAAGTAATTGTCCCGACTTCTGTTTCGGGATGAACAAATCTACGTAGATCTGAACCAGGAAGTGATTTTTATATGAAAAAAGGAGTAAATAATACATAATTTCTTGAGTAAAACACATAAAACTTATTTTTTATAAAAAATATACGTAACGATCTATAAAGCAAAGATTTTTCACCAGGAGAAAATATTTTAAAATATCGTTTTTAGTCTTCTAAGATGAGCGAAAATAGGGTTTTTTTTAACCTGTACATATATTACTGAAAATGATTTTTCATTGAGTATTTAAATGAAATTTATAAGTTAAAAGACTATTTTTTGTTTCAGATATCTTTTTTTTTAGTTTGAAATAAACGTTAAAAAATTTGGAAAATGGTTGAGCCCACCAGCAGTTGGTACCTACTGCTCAGCCGGTGAATTTCGTCACCCAGTGAATTTCGTAACCTGCATTTCATGACAAAATTAAGTCATGTTTACACTTAATTTCCGTCGTAAATTACATATTACTATTGCAAGTTGCAGTTACATGTACTTAAACACAAGTATTACTGGTTTTTGAGGGTTTAAATGGCAGGTGACGAAATTCACTGGGTGACGAAATTCACTGGCTGAGCAGTACATGTTAAGTAGTTGAAAATACTTGTGTATTTGCCAAAAAAAATCAGGAAAAATTTTCAGAAAATTTTAGATGAAATAATATGTACACTACACACGCCAAGCTTAATTTTTTTTGTAAAAATATACATATAGATCTACAGAATAGTATTTTTTGCCAAGAAAAGGTACTTCTAAATATTGTTTTTATTCTCCCAGGGTGGGGGGAATGGGGTTTTTTAACCTGTACAGTTATTTTTGGAGAGGATTTTTATTGATTATTTTAATTATAAACACGTTTTTAAAATTATTGTGTTTTCAGATATTTTTTATGTGAAATAAAGTATAAACTAATAAATTTGGAAAATTGTTGAGAACACCAGCAATTGCGTATGATAATTACTTGAAAATAGTTGTGTACATATTTGCTCAAAATTTTTGGAAAATTTTAGATACAATGTTTTGCTCACAAGAGATATGCAGTTGAAAAGAATTAGTCTCAATAATGATATTTATTATAAATGCAGCTTGACATAAATGAATATTTTCTTAATCTTAAAATTTAAAAAAAAAAAAAACAAAAAAAAAAACAACAACAAATAAACAAACAAAAAGAAAACACAAGGAACTAAAGGTCAAATAATGCACTTAAGATTAATTGCATAATATAAAGCTAATAAATGAGACTAAAAGAATAATAGGAAAATAGTACAAAAATATTAGGAAATAAGTACATAAAGATATATAAAACAATTTATTGAGTTGTTTATTTATTATCCACGTTTGTTTAAATAATAAGTAAAATAAGTCCATCTATCAAAAATGGAAAAAAATTGGGATGAAATTAGAAAAAAATTTTTAAAAAAAAATGAACTTATGATTCTTTCTCCATTTCTCCATGGAAAATACCTTTCCAATGATGCATATATAACATATTTGTAAGTTTAATATTTTTGGAAATATCGAAGAAAATGAGGCATGATTGATGAAATGAATTTCTTTTAAATATTTCTTTTTTATTTCCTCAAAAGATTTCTTTTCATTACATTCAAAACAGTATTTTTTCAGAAATAGATCTTCGTTACTCTGTTTAGCTACAACTGGGTGAAAATAGGGGAATTTTGTTAAAACTAGGGATGGGTCGGTATGAAAAATATGTAGATCGGGATGTCGCCAACGCAAAACCGTACCGAATTCGGGACTCCGCGTTTTAGTTCACCCCAAACAAACATGGACGCTTCCTCAACGACATCGCAATAAAAGCTCATAAATGCACAAAATATGTGATAAAAACGTATAATGTCTTCATATTTCTGGTTTCTCTCCAATATTTTAAGTTTTCCTTTATTTATATGAGTTGACAAGTGAAATTGAGGTTATAAAGTGTCGTAACCAAAACATGGCAGTTCTGCTTAACGTATCGCTTAGTGCACTATAAAAGTCTGTAAATGGACGAAAATATGGGAAAAAAGCTTATAATTTCTTCAGATTTTGGGTATGTTTCTGATATTTTAACTCTTCCTTCCATTATATGTGCTGACAAGCGAAGTGGCAGTTGTAAAATCTCATCACGGTATTTCAGTAAAATGCTCTCAACACCGAGATACCGGACCTACCGACCCATCCCTAGTTAAAACTGCTACAAATATCTCACACAAATTCTACATTCTTCACGGAACTAATTTATATAATTTATTACACTATTTCCATTTATTTTTTTTATAAGATAAATGTGTATATATACAGAAATCACATAAATTAAATATTCCCTATTTCCTGGTTCTTCTGTCACAGACGTTTTTTGTTTATCCCGATACCTTCCCGTGATGCTTTGCGAGAATCGAAATGCTGATTTGGCTTATTGCTATTGATATACTGATGGACACAATGGTGAGGGACAGAGCTCACATGTACTGCAGTACTTGTTTTCTGTGTAAATTTGAACTGTTGGAAATTATTGCATCAACCTTAGAAATTCTTTGACACGTCTACATAGCTGTATCTAGGTTACAATACATATGTTGTTGCACTACACTACTTTTACAAGCCAGGAATTTCTTTTTTGCAGAAAGCAGTGCACTGTTAAAGGTTTGTTTACGTTTTAAAAATAGGCTGAACTACGTATACACATGTCAGTAGGATAGGCATTAAATATTAGTGAATGGCACATATACATGGCTCAAAGAATGTAAATAATAGTGTTGGGACTCGCCCCCAACTTTCAGGGTCGATTATTCGCCCATTTTTCTGGCCGATCGACCCTGAATCGATTATTGTACTCCATTTTTAGCCATTAATTAAGAAACACTTTCCGGGATAAAGTATAGGTCAATCCGTAGACCGAGTTTCTGTCCCGTCGCCAATTGCTATTGACATACTGATGGTATGCAATGACGAGGGACAGAGCTCACATGTATGTGTTTTCAGTGTAAATTTTGAACGGCATATTTCTACACATATTACCACAAGTATAGAGTGTTATTTGAATTCTTTAACTGATGTATATGTGCCGTTCATTAATATTTAATGCCAATCAAACTTGGATATATGTATTTTAGAATAATTTTAAAATGTAAACAAACCTTCAACATTACATAATCATATACAAAAGAAATTCCGGGCTTGTAAAAGCTGTTTACTTTAACAACATATGTATTGTAAACCAGATACAGCTATATAAACATAAGAAAGACTTTTTAAAATGAATGAAATAATTTCTGACATTTCAAAATTTACACTGAAAACAAGTACATGTGAGCTCTGTCCCTCGCCATTGCGTACCATCAGTATATCAATAGCAATTGGCGACGGGACAGAAACTCAGTCTAGTCAATCCGGTAAGGATAACAGGGTCACCCTAAATGATGGAAACGACCGTTTTGACGAAAACTACCCATTTCTGACTAAAATGATTTAGTTTTTGATAAATAATTCTGTCATTACTGCAGATAGATATGCAAAACTATATATTGCTGGAAAGCTAATTTTAAAACGCACATTTTGGCTTTTGTTTCATGAAAATCCAGCAAGGCATAAGGGAGATATGTCCAACTGAAGTAGTAACAGCAAAATTGTTGAAGGCAACAGGCCACCAATGCAGTGAGAAATTGCTGAATGTTGCATGGTTTTATTAAACAACAACAGGTGACAACAGATATATTTAATAAATGTTTATTTGTACAATAACAATTATTACTTATTACTTTGAGATATTGTCCTTGTGCGAATGGCCTTTGGTCTTTGCTTCTGATGGGGTTTTTTCCCAGCAGTTTTCTTAACGTTTATGAGGAGCTTTCCATCTATTGACCGGGTAGTCCCTGGGGTAGGTGCAGGTTTTCGCGCCTCAATAAATTTTTTTACATGTCTCTGCTGTGCATCCCTGGACTTGGATGCCCAAACCTGGTGGTCCATGTTGTACTGCAGGTACCTCTCTGCCAAGGCAAAGTCACCCCTTCCTGCAAAAACCTTTACCACTTCCCCAAATTGCTGCTGCGTGAGGCTGTGCAGCATATCGACGAGGTCCAACAGCTGCTGTGGCTTCCATCCAGCTACTAGTTTCATCACATGATTGCCAGATTCTGAGTTATTTGTCCAGTCAGGGTTTGTGCCATGCAGCCACATTGGCTGCATTACCTTCTTCTTAAGTTTTGGCATGATGGTGGCCTGCAGATATGTGTGGAGAACGCTGTCCTGCACTGAGGCCAAAATATCCTCACACTTCTGGTCGAACAGTTGCTCATGGCATTTCTTACAAAGACCTTGTTCGCCAAAGATAATGTTCAAGAACTTGTCACAGTCAGATTTGGACAAGCCAACCATGTCTTGCAGGTGGTCCTTGACATTGTTGCGTAAATGACAAGCGCATAACACATGAATCCCCAGGACCCCACTCTGGACTAAACAATCTTCAATGGCATTGACAAAAGCCTTATCATCATCACTCCCAAATCTCACCTCTGTGCATCCTCTCAGTTTCACTGCGATGTGACTGAAGAATGTATGATAATCCTCAAACTCTGACCGACTGTGAAGGTACATTGGACCCCGGAAAATTGCAAATTTAATAAGTAAATTAAATTTTTATAAGTTAATACCCTATCCAATAGACAATTGCTAAACCGGTCGGCGCAGACCGGCCCGCCAAATGCCAGAAAAAGACGTCCTGTGTTTCCACCGGCTGGCCGGTCCGTAGTACTGTGCACTCCCCAGATGGCGCTTCGTACTTCCTTCCTGTCTAGACAACCTGACGTCATAGCATCTTTTTCGTTGTCTAAACCTCTTAGACCCCTAGTAAGCTGATAGCGGGGTCGGTGGGAGGGTCATGTGTGTCCATTGGATAGGGTATTAACTAGGGATGGGTCTGTACCAAAAATGTGTACATCGGGAGGTCGCCAATGCAAAACTGTACCGATACCGGGACTCTGCGTTTTAGTACACTCGAAACAACATGGACGTTTCCTCTTCACGACATCGCAATAAAAGTGGCCAAATGCACAAAATATGAAATGAACACATATAATTAAGCGGCCTGTCAGGGATGCTTATTTGTTTTCACCGAAGTCCGACTGATCGCCACCGCCGCCGCCGGATTATGGTCTCCCTTGAATAACTTCTTAGCCTTTTAAATTTTTCTTTCCTTCTTATCTTTCTTTAAAACTATAGGGGCGGGAAAAATTTTTGGGATACTTTGCGCAGACCTTAAGCTTTACTTAAGGTAACCTTAAGCATAACTCCAAAACACCCCGTCATCGCGTTTCGGAAAAAACCACACACACCTGTGCTATAAAATTTATCAGGTACATTCTAGACCAAATTTCCAAGGTCGGAAAGGATTTTCTCATCAATCGGACCATAGATGCCTGAATGGGAGGCGTTTTATTTTCGTAAATTTTTTAAAAATGGGTACTTGGTCTGTATCTCAAAAACGGTTGGGATTTCGGCGTTTTGTTGGAATAACCTATTCAGCTGCTTTTTGATAATCTTTCACAAGTTTTAGCCCTGTATCTGCAATCTTAAGGTCACCTTAATGTAAAAAAAACGGGGTTTTAGCCCTCCAGTTCACTTAGTTTTTCACTTTTTTCAACCAAACTTGGCACATATATTAAGATTTGCCAAAGGAATATCCTGACTTTATGGTGACCTTAAACTCAAAATGTTAATGGACCTATGGCCTGCTTAAAGTCATGAAATTGGAATAAAATCCTCTGGCTCCTTTCTTTTTCCATTTTTTTATATCGAAATTATCACTGGTATTAAACTAGATAAAAATAACACTTATGGTCACCTTAAACTCTCAGTATGAATGGAGTTGTAGCCACCTTAAAGTGAAATAAGGGGGTGTTCAGCCTCCAAGTATCTTATTGTTCGACTGACCTCAGTTAAACTTTGTACACCTATAAAGGATGGCAAACCGAAGGGTTATCCTGACTTTATGGTGACCTTAAACTGGTAATATAATTTTTGCCCCCCTTCCAGTCATAACATTTGAATAAAGCTGTCTGGCTCCTTTCTTTTTCCATATCTAACATATATTGATATTAAAGGGACATTCTCATATTATGGTCACCTTAAAGTCGCAATATGAATGAAGTTATGGTCACCTTACAGTGAAAAAGGAGTTTCAGCCTCCAGCTATCTTATTGTTCAACTGACCTGAGCTAAACTTTATGCATTTACAAAGGATGACAAAGGGACATTCTTATATTATGGTCACATTAAAGTCATGGGTGACTTCTTTTTCATCAGGGCCGCTTCGTTTTTGTCGGCAAAAACATTTTTTTGGTTTCTTCAGATTTCTTGTTTGTTCCCAATATTTTAAGTTTTCCTTCAATTTCATGGACTGACAAGTGAGATTAAGGTTATATATTGTCGTAACCAAAACATGGCAGTTCTGCTCAACGTTTCACTATAAAAGTTTGCAAATGGACGAAAATATGGGGATAAAAGCTTATAATTTCTTCAGGTTTTGGGTATGTTTCTTTTTTTTTCCCCTTTTCTTTGCATTATATATGCTGACAAGCGAAGTGGCGGTTGTAAAACCTCATCACGGTATTTCAGTAAAATGCTCTCGATACCGAGATACCGGAACTACCGACCCATCCCTAGTATTAACTTATAAAAATTTAATTTACTTATTAAATTTGCAATTTTATTGCGTTACTACATCCTATCCAATGGACAATTGCTGAATAACTACTGCTTGGTCGGCGGGTAAGTTACTAGGGACTTATGTGAACTCACAAGTAATAGCAAATTTTAACCTACGGTCTAGGCTGACTTCGTCAGGAGACCTATAGGCCCAGGCCTGGGTTGACTTTAAGGTCAGGAAACCCTGTAAGGCCATGGTCGGTTGCCAGCAGCCGGTTACCCGGGGCTATTCCGTCGTCGCTCTCCCCCCCCCCCCCCCCCCTTTTTTTTTGCAGACCTGCTCTGAGGTAGGGGAAGAGAGGGATGAGTTCAGTTCCAGAATGCAAGTAAACCTCCCGAAGGAAGCACGCCACACTTAATTCTAATGTACATGAAGAACTGTTATGCGCATGTACAAGTCTCCTCAATCTATGGGCCACTTGTGGATCTGCTGAGCAGCCACTGCGGAGCCCAATTGGTAAAGCTCTGAATCAGCCCAAGCCCCGCCCTTCATATAGAACTGTGTGAAGGTATTGTGACTTCAGTGGCAGGCTGACAAGATTGGATCTAAGGAGACTCGCCGACTGGAAGACCTTAGAAGCAGCAAAGGCCCTGACATCATGGGCTTTAACCTGATGTCAAGTGTGGGTCTCCTGGTCAGAGAGCTCATAACATAGGATCACAGTCTGCTTGATCCAAGAGGAGACAATGACAGGTGAGATGTCTTTGTTGAAACCTTTCTTAAAGGAGACATAAACCACCTCCTTATTCTGCCTGATGGCTGAGGTCCTGTCCAAATAGTAGCACAATGCTTTGACCGGACAGAGGGACCTGTCAGACTTGAGGAATCTATCCAGAGTTGGGGCCAGGTCTGTTATAACCCCAGGGGCGACACTGTCTGGACCCTCTATGGCCAGCTGATTCTAGGATAGAAAGCTGGGTGATGGATACAGGGACACCTTTGACCAATCGGATTGGTGTCCAATATATCAGTTTTTGCCAAGCATGAATCTCACTTCTGCGCTTGCCAGGGCCAAGGGGAATACCGTCTTGAAGGTCAAATGCTTCAAGGAGGCGTCCTTGATTGGATCAAATGGAGTCTTAGCTGGTGCACGGCCAGTGAGAAGTTCCAGGAGGGTGTGGCACTCCTGCCTTTGGGTCTGTCTCTGTGGAAACTATCCAGGAGACGAGCGAGATTTTGGTGCTGGGCTGTATCTTCCTGTCCTCATAAGGAAGTCAGCAACTGACTTTACAGGGGTACCCAGAGGTCCACCTGATTAGTGACGCACCACTTGTAACAATGGTCCACTTTGCCTCATAGACTGATCTGGTTGATCCCTTTTGAGGAGCCTCAATTCTTGCTGCCACCGCCTCGGCGAAGCCCTGCTCCTCGAATGCTGAGGCTCCAGGAGACAAGCATCGAGATTAAGATTTGTCAGATTTCTGTGAGGGATCTGATTGAATGGTTGTGTCAACAGGTTGGTCAGATTGGGCAGGCTCAGTGGGATTTGGCTGGACATGGCCACTGGGTCCCAAAACCAAGGCATAATGGGCCACCCCGGAGCAATCTGAATGATTCTCTTGTATGGGGAGTCCTGCAACATCACCGCTTTGCCCAATATGGCTGACAGTGGGAAGGCGTATGCTTCCTGATCCTACCATGGCAAACTGAGCGCATTCACTGCTGTAACCAGGGGATCCGGTACCGGTGACACAAACAAGGGCAACTTGTTGAACCTTGTGGCAAATAGGTCTAGTTGCTTGGAAGACCTCCTGAAGGAGAGACCACTCTGTTTGGGTGGTCTGGTCTAGCCTGGATAGCTTGTCTGCGACCACACTCAGCCAGCCTGTGTCAGGCTTTTAGAGTTACTTGATTTCTGGACCACCAGGACAAGATTCTCCAAGGTAAAGCACAAAGTGGGCCCGACCTCGTGCCTCCTTCCCTGTTTATGTATGACACCACTGTGGTGTTGTCTGTTTCTACAAGTACTATCTTGTGCATACAGAGGTCTTGGAACTCTTGTAAGGCTAGAAAGACTGCCTTGAGTTCTAGGTAATTGATATGCAACTTGCTTTCCAGGAGTGACTAGGTGCCTCCAGATCATGTTTTATTTGGATGTAATGATTGGCAAACCCCATCTAAACCTCTTAGCTCAAGATTTATTTGTGATCCCCTCTTCTCTTCATCATGGAAGTTCAAACAATGTAACTCCCCCAAAAATTGATTCTTCATGGAGCTCACAGTGATATACAATATACACTGGGTTGAACTGATTTGGAGAGGGGGCTCAGTGGTGTAGCGGTTAGAGTTCTCGCCTCCAACCTCTGAGGCCGCCGGGCTGGGCGATTCATGTTGGAAAGTTGGTAGTTAGTTGCGATGCCTGGTGGTTTACAGTGCAGTATGCACTGGCTTCTTCCACCTGTGAACTACCCGTCGCAATATGACCCTGGCTGTTGAACGCGACGTAAAACAACAAATCAATGAACTGATTTGGAAGTGAAAGATGGGGCCCCTTTTATACACAAGACCACATTTTTTTTCACAATTTGCGTTTCATGGTTATGACACTTCTCAACAAGTTATGTTAATTCTTCAGGCTCATGACAACCAAAAAGTAATTTATACCTACACCTGTATCCTTTCCTATCACAACCTAACAGGTTTAAGCGGACTTGCAATTAGAATCAAAACACAATTGAACTAGACAATATACACCACACCATTGTCTAAACTGCCTTATACATGCATTTAGTGAATGACTGTATTTCGATTAGACTAGTATGTCATCATCTCATCAGAGGCTAGGATAAAGTTACATTCATTCCCCTGAGGTAAGATTTTTGACTCCTCTTTGATCCTCTTTTGTTGGCATGGTAACAAGTTCAAATTTGAACTGTTAGGGGATTGCTGAAAGGGATCCTTCCAGCAGTAACTTTCTCACTCAATTACTTTTGGTAATTCATTAAATATGAGTAATTATGATTTATATTATGTTTTACGCATATAATTAACTTATTTTACTAATAAGTTTATGATTTTTAAATAAAAAGCAATGCTCAGCTAAGGCAAGTTTTTATGATCAGTCTCTTTATATAGGACGAAAATAGGACCAATTATGGTTACACTAGTTTGAATATTTATCATACTCTCTACTTTGCATATTACTGTATATGCGTTTTTAATGTAAATTTATGAGCTCCCAGCCTGACATATGGTGTGATATCAGAAAAGTTAGCATATAAATTATTTTATATATGTAAGTGATACCTGATTTAGATACTGTTTGTGTGTTTTTGCACAAACAGTTCAAATCAAGTATGAAAGATTGTCACTGTAGGACCTAAATCTCCATGTGACAGCGGCCCAATATCAGACAAGAGAAAAACAAAGGTGCACTACAGGCATCAGAAAGTGCAATAAGAGTGCCTATCTATCACATGTTTTGTCAACTGTCATATAAAATAAGTTAATTATATGCGTAAAACATAATATAAATCATAATTACTCATATTTAATGAATTACCAAAAGTAATTGAGTGAGAAAGTTACTGCTGGAAGGATCCCTTTCAGCAATCCCCTAACAGTTCAAATTTGAACTTGTTACCATGCCAACAAAAGAGGATCAAAGAGGAGTCAAAAATCTTACCTCGGGGGAATGAATGTAACTTTATCCTAGCCTCTGATGAGATGATGACATACTAGTCTAATCGAAATACAGTCATTCACTAAATGCATGTATAAGGCAGTTTAGACAATGGTGTGGTGTATATTGTCTAGTTCAATTGTGTTTTGATTCTGTTTATTATACAGGCATCAACCTAAACTAGACAATAATCTCCTTAAACTGCCAAGTTACAGCTGGTATATAACTGGTACTTGTTCCAAAACTCTACACTCTGGGGGACACAATCTCCCACTATAATTGCAATCGATGAAAGTTCATTACTAGTCTGTGGACTGTGTTAACTACATACAAGGTTAACTTAAAGCCATTCATAACAAACATAAAAATGATTAATGGACTCACACACAATGCATCAACTTTCAGATAATTATACCTACAAGCTAAAAATCTTGAAAAGTATCAAGATTTTAATTATAAAAATTACAAAAAATGCTTGTTTATCTATGCCAATTGATCATTATAAATTTATAATGATGTGAGTGTAGAATTCACGTTTTACAGTATGTTAGAAAGGAAGTCTTTCTGATTAACATGTACAAGTGTTTTTTTCTATATATTCTAGACTTCCCAACAAACTGTTTGACAGTTGACAAAACATGTGATAGATAGGCACTCTTATTATGTCCACCCCCCTGGGGGGTGGATATATTATTTTTGCTTTTTTCGCCGTCCGATGTCCGATGTCCGGCGTCCGGCGTCCGATGTCCGGCGTCACGCATGGTTTCCGCTCATTTAAAGGAAAAGTATTAGAGCTATTGTCACCAAATTTGGTATGCAGGCTTATTGGGTCAGTAGCTTGCTTGGGATTGCTTTTGGCTGTTGTACCTCTTTTGCTTACTGAGTAATACTTAAGTACAGCTATTTTCAGTACCCATTGGTTTCCGTGCATTTAAGCCAAAATAATTAAAGATATTTTACTACAATTTTGAATACAAGATTGTTATGTCCATAGCTCGCTTGGTATTGCATTTGGGACTGATAGCTTTGTCAGTACATGAGTAATAGCCATTTAGGTACTTCATTGTGTATTTTCAGTACTACTTTTGAGTAATTTGCTAATATCTCAGAAACCGTAAGAGATAGAGCGATTTCGTCGAAATTTTCGACCCACAGGGTATCTAAGGAATGTAATATTTGCAATTTTCAAAAAATTTTCCCCTCCCCAAAAATGGCGGCCATTTTGAATTTTCGAATTTTTGCCAAAAATGGCAAAACACAAATTTGCTTCTATCTCCTTAACCGTGTGAGATAGAGCGATTTCGTCGAAATTTTCGACCCACAGGGTATTTAAGGAATGCAATCTACAATTTTCCAAAAATTTTCCCCTCCCCAAAAATGGCGGCCATTTTGAATTTTCGAATTTTTGCCAAAAATGGCAAAACACTAATTTGCTTCTATCTCCTTAACCGTGCGAGATAGAGTGATTTCGTCGAAATTTTCGACCCACAGGGTATCTAAGGAATGCAATCTTTGCAATTTTCCAAAAATTTTCCCCTCCCCAAAAATGGCGGCCATTTTGAATTTTCGCCAAAAATGGCAAAACACAAATTTGCTTCTATCTCCTTAACCGTGCCAGATAGAGCGATTTCGTCAAAATTTTCGACCCACTGGGTATCTGAGCATTGTACTCTTGGTAATTTTTAAAAAATTTTCCCCTCCCCAAAAATGGCGGCCATTTTGAATTTTCGAATTTTTGCCAAAAATGACAAAACACTAATTTGCTTCTATCTCCTTAACCGTGCGAGATAGAGCGATTTCGTCGAAATTTTCGACCCACAGGGTATCTAAGGAATGTAATATTTGCAATTTTCAAAAAATTTTCCCCTCCCCAAAAATGGCGGCCATTTTGAATTTTCGAATTTTTGCCAAAAATGGCAAAACACAAATTTGCTTCTATCTCCTTAACCGTGCGAGATAGAGCGATTTCGTCGAAATTTTCGACCCACAGGGTATCTAAGGAATGCAATCTTTGCAATTTTCAAAAAATTTTCCCCTCCCCAAAAATGGCGGCCATTTTGAATTTTCGAATTTTTGCCAAAAATGGCAAAACACCAATTTGCTTCTATCTCCTTAACCGTGCCAGATAGAGCGATTTCGTCAAAATTTTCGACCCACAGGGTATCTGAGCATTGTGCTCTTGGTAATTTTTACAAAAATTTTCCCCTCCCCAAAAATGGCGGCCATTTTGAATTTTCGAATTTTTGCCAAAAATGGCAAAACACTAATTTGCTTCTATCTCCTTAACCGTGCGAGATAGAGCGATTTCGTCGAAATTTTCGACCCACAGGGTATCTAAGGAATGTAATCTTTGCAATTTTCCAAAAATTTTCCCCTCCCCAAAAATGGCGGCCATTTTGAATTTTCGAATTTTTGCCAAAAATGGCAAAACACAAATTTCCTTCTATCTCCTTAACCGTGCGAGATAGAGCGATTTCGTCGAAATTTTCGACCCACAGGGTATCTAAGGAATGCAATCTTTGCAATTTTCCAAAAATTTTCCCCTCCCCCAAAATGGCGGCCATTTTGAATTTTCGAATTTTTGCCAAAAATGGCAAAACACAAATTTCCTTCTATCTCCTTAACCGTGCCAGATAGAGTGATTTCGTCAAAATTTTCGACCCACAGGGTATCTGAGCATTGTACTCTTGGTAATTTTTAAAAAATTTTCCCCTCCCCAAAAATGGCGGCCATTTTGAATTTTCGAATTTTTGCCAAAAATGGCAAAACACTAATTTGCTTCTATCTCCTTAACCGTGCGAGATAGAGTGATTTCGTCGAAATTTTCGACCCACAGGGTATCTAAGGAATGCAATCTTTGCAATTTTCAAAAAATTTTCCCCTCCCCAAAAATGGCGGCCATTTTGAATTTTCGAATTTTTGCCAAAAATGGCAAAACACAAATTTGCTTCTATCTCCTTAACCGTGCCAGATAGAGCGATTTCGTCAAAATTTTCGACCCACAGGGTATCTGAGCATTGTGCTCTTGGTAATTTTAACAAAATTTTCCCCTCCCCAAAAATGGCGGCCATTTTGAATTTTCGAATTTTTGCCAAAAATGGCAAAACACAAATTTGCTTCTATCTCCATAACCGTGCCAGATAGAGCGATTTCGTCAAAATTTTCGACCCACAGGGTATCTGAGCATTGTGCTCTTGGTAATTTTAACAAAATTTTCCCCTCCCCAAAAATGGCGGCCATTTTGAATTTTCGAATTTTTGCCAAAAATGGCAAAACACTAATTTGCTTCTATCTCCTTAACCGTGCGAGATAGAGCGATTTCGTCGAAATTTTCGACCCACAGGGTATCTAAGGAATGTAATATTTGCAATTTTCAAAAAATTTTCCCCTCCCCAAAAATGGCGGCCATTTTGAATTTTCGAATTTTTGCCAAAAATGGCAAAACACAAATTTGCTTCTATCTCCTTAACCGTGCGAGATAGAGCGATTTCGTCGAAATTTTCGACCCACAGGGTATCTAAGGAATGCAATCTTTGCAATTTTCAAAAAATTTTCCCCTCCCCAAAAATGGCGGCCATTTTGAATTTTCGAATTTTTGCCAAAAATGGCAAAACACCAATTTGCTTCTATCTCCTTAACCGTGCCAGATAGAGCGATTTCGTCAAAATTTTCGACCCACTGGGTATCTGAGCATTGTACTCTTGGTAATTTTTAAAAAATTTTCCCCTCCCCAAAAATGGCGGCCATTTTGAATTTTCGAATTTTTGCCAAAAATGGCAAAACACTAATTTGCTTCTATCTCCTTAACCGTGCGAGATAGAGCGATTTCGTCGAAATTTTCGACCCACAGGGTATCTAAGGAATGCAATCTTTGCAATTTTCCAAAAATTTTCCCCTCCCCAAAAATGGCGGCCATTTTGAATTTTCGAATTTTTGCCAAAAATGGCAAAACACCAATTTGCTTCTATCTCCTTAACCGTGCCAGATAGAGCGATTTCGTCAAAATTTTCGACCCACAGGGTATCTGAGCATTGTGCTCTTGGTAATTTTTCCAAAAATTTTCCCCTCCCCAAAAATGGCGGCCATTTTGAATTTTCGAATTTTTGCCAAAAATGGCAAAACACTAATTTGCTTCTATCTCCTTAACCGTGCGAGATAGAGCGATTTCGTCGAAATTTTCGACCCGCAGGGTATCTAAGGAATGTAATCTTTGCAATTTTCAAAAAATTTTCCCCTCCCCAAAAATGGCGGCCATTTTGAATTTTCGAATTTTTGCCAAAAATGGCAAAACACAAATTTCCTTCTATCTCCTTAACCGTGCGAGATAGAGCGATTTCGTCGAAATTTTCGACCCACAGGGTATCTAAGGAATGCAATCTTTGCAATTTTCCAAAAATTTTCCCCTCCCCCAAAATGGCGGCCATTTTGAATTTTCGAATTTTTGCCAAAAATGGCAAAACACAAATTTCCTTCTATCTCCTTAACCGTGCCAGATAGAGTGATTTCGTCAAAATTTTCGACCCACAGGGTATCTGAGCATTGTACTCTTGGTAATTTTTAAAAAATTTTCCCCTCCCCAAAAATGGCGGCCATTTTGAATTTTCGAATTTTTGCCAAAAATGGCAAAACACTAATTTGCTTCTATCTCCTTAACCGTGCGAGATAGAGTGATTTCGTCGAAATTTTCGACCCACAGGGTATCTAAGGAATGCAATCTTTGCAATTTTCCAAAAATTTTCCCCTCCCCAAAAATGGCGGCCATTTTGAATTTTCGAATTTTTGCCAAAAATGGCAAAACACAAATTTGCTTCTATCTCCTTAACCGTGCGAGATAGAGCGATTTCGTCAAAATTTTCGACCCACAGGTATTTCAGCATTGTATTCTTGGCAATTTAAAAAAAAATTCCCCGTCCCCTAAAATGGCGGCCATTTTGAATTTTCAAATTTTTGTCAAAAATGGCAAAACACAAATTTGCTTCTATCTCCTTAACCATGCGAGATAGAGCGATTTCGTCGAAATTTTCAACCCACGGGGTATCTAAGGAATGTAATCTTTGCAATTTTCAAAAAATTTTCCCCTCCCCAAAAATGGCAGCCATTTTGAATTTTCGAATTTTTGCCCAAAATGGAAAAACACAAACTGGCCTTAACCGTGCCAAATAGAGTTATTTCGTTGAAATTTTCGACCCATAGGGTATCTAGAAAATGTACTCTTGGCAATTTTCAAAAAAATTTCCTTTTCCCAAAAATGGCGGCCATTTTGAATTTTCAAATTTTTGCCAAAAATAGAAAAACAGGAATTTGCTTCTATCTTCTTAACCATGCCAGATAGAGTGATTTCGTCAAAATTTTCAACCCAACCAATGCAAAAAGGCATGAAGCTGAAATAATTTACATCTACACTAACAAATATTTAAGCATCATTGATATATTTTACAAATGAAACAGGGTCTTGTAAGACTACTGTACAATTTGGGCAAAAGGTTCATGGGTGGACATTACACATGATAATGTGTGTTCTTCTATGCTATCCTGTTTCTATTCGCATCTACTATCAACAGGGCGGCCGATTTCTAGTTGCACTTTCTGATGCCTGTAGTGCACCTTTGTTTTTCTTTTGGACTTGCAATTAGGGTAGATTACCACCAGTGTTTGAAATAGGTTTTGTTTACCAAACATATTTGCAATCACAACTGAGTTTTGAAATGGCCTCTGGCCTGCAAGTAGCAATCCAATATGGCTTCCCCCACATGAATTACAGAAATAAAAAAAAAAAAAAAACAATTGAGAATTAACCTTGTTTGGGATCAATTCATTATGAAACATAAAATATAGCTTAACATCTTTATTAATACTGTTTACTTTATACTGGGAAAGTACTGACATTGGGAATAAAAACATGACTGCAATGATACCAAACAGTAAACATTTGCAACCACTGATTGAATATAGTGCTTTGGTACTTATGTTCAATGAAGAAGTCAAATCTCCTTGCGGTATTTCAATCTCCTTTCGGTCTCCTTGCACTATTTCCCTCCTTGCGGTAAATAGACCTACTGTACATTTTATGCATTTTAGGCGGGTTGCGTCCACATTTTTCGTTTCCAGACTCTTACCTCGAAACCGGTTTGTTAGATCACCATCATAGCTAAGTTGATTTCGAAATTGGTGAAATTCCATCCTTTCGTTTGTCCGTTTATAACATAGATACAATTATGTAATCTAGATTACAAGTTTTACATTAGCACGTCTAACACATTCACCTTAACTGGGTGACCTAACATTTCTTTCCTTGTTTCAAAATGGAATTACAGCAGTCACTAACCTTATTGCTGCCTGCGCAACCCGCCTTCTGGGGCATCTTTGACCCTCTTGTTGTATCCCCGGACGAAAGTCGGGGATACTTAGGATTCAGTACGGTCACGCCGCCGCAGAGATTTCCTTTTGGACGCGATAACTTAAAAAATATTTTAGTTAGAACTTTCAAATTTGGTATGTGGGTATATATGGGCAATGCCACGAACGCTATTGTTTTGTGACCTTGACCTTCAATCTCAAGGTAACTGGTGGCCACTTAAAGGTCAGATTTTGGCCATTTTTGCACATTTTGGCCCAGTTCTCCAAGACAGAAAGTTAGATCATCCTATGGCTGGTATATATAATACATATATATGTCCTCTATAAGCATGCAGAAATTTGACCTTGAAGCTCTTCATTGAAGGTCATCCACTGACCGCCAAAGTACTTGACCGAGGGGCATTTTTGGCCTTTTTGGAGATATTTTCACACTTAACGCTGACTATATTGCATGGAAACTATTGAAAATGGCTTTGGAGGTTGAGTACATGATGGACTTCTGCCATCCAGGTTTACTGGTTACAGATCTTCATTTAAGGTCATCCACTGACCGCCAAAGTACCTGACCAACGGTCATTTTTGGCATATTTGGAGATATTTTCACACTTAATGCTGACTACATTGCGTGGAAACTATTGAAAATGGCTTTTGAGGTTGAGTACATGACGGAGTACCAGCATCCAGGCTTACCGGTTACAGATCTTCGTTGAAGGTCATCCACTGACCGTCAAAGTACCTGACCGAGGGTCATTTTGGGCCCTCTGTTTGTTTGTAAACAAGATAACTCAAAAACTGACAGACGGATTTTGATAAAATTTTCAGGATATGTCCAAATTGGTAAAAGGAAGATGTGATTAAATTTTGGGAGTGATCCGGATCACTGTCTGGATCTTCTGGATCCATGAAATTTAATTTTTAAACACAGCTCAAAAAGTTATGGGTGCATTTTGATGAAATTTTCAGGAGATGTCCTTATTGGGACGAGGAACAAGTGATTAGATTTTGGGAGTGATCCGGATCACTGTCTGGATCATCTGGATCCAGACTGCCAGATGTGTTTGTGTACAATATAGCTCCTAAAACTTATGAACGGATTTTGATGAAATTTTCAGGATATGTCTGAAAAGGTAAAAAGATGAAATGGTTGAATTTTAGGAGTGATCCGGATCACTATATGGATCTTCTGGATCCATGAAATGTAATTTTTAAAGAGAGATACCTCAAAAAGTTATGGATGGATTGTGATGACATTTTCAGCAAATGGCCTAAATGGTACGAGGAACAAGTGATTAGATTTGGGGAGTGATCTGGATCATCTGGATCCAGGTTGCAGATGTGTTTGTGTACATTGTAGCTAAAAAACTTATGGACGGATTTTGATGAAATTTTCAGGATATGTCTGAAAAGGTAAAAGGATGAAATGGCTGAATTTTGGAAGTGATCCGGATCACTATATGGATCTTCTGGATCCATAAAATGTAATAAGACAGATACCTCAAAAAGTTATGGATGGATTGTGATGACATTTTCAGCAAATGACCTAAATGGTGAGAGGAACAAGTGATTAGATTTGGGGAGTGATCTGGATCACTGTCTGGATCATGTGGATCCAGGCTGCCAGATGTGTCCGTGTACAAGATAACTCAAAAACTTGTGGATGGATTTTGATAAAATTTTTAGAATATGTCTGAAAAGGTAAAAGGATGAAATGATTGAGTTTTGGAAGCGATCCGGATCACTATATGGATCTTCTGGATCCATGAAATGTAATTTTTAAAGACAGATATAAGTGAAACAACTAGTGATTAGCTTTTGGAAGTAATCTGGTACTATGGAGAATCCTGACCTGGTGCTCCAGGAAACAGGGTCAAGCCCGACACATTCACACCTTAACTATGTCCCGTCCGGGGGTACACTGCGTCGAGACGCAATCTCTAGTTATAATATGAAACTTAAGATTTTTGACGGTTATTCGGTGTCGACACGAATAGTACTAGGCGATTAGCCGACATGAAATATTTGTAGTCGTGACATCCCTAGTGGATAGTTATGAAGCAGTGTGTAGAAAAACTATAGAGTATACTTAACAATATCATTTCTAGAGTATTTCACAGGACATAAAATTTGGATAAGTATTCTGCACAAAAAAGTCGTTATCTTTGCCAGATTTCGACAATTTTAGTTATTTTCTCCATTTAGTTTCATAATTTAAACAAATATAAAGAACTTTGATCAACTCCTTCAATTTTGCCCATAATTCAGACTCATGCATGCCGTTATATAGTGTTACGATCAAAAGTAAATATGGAAGTGGGGTCCCGAAAAGAAAAATTCGGCGGAAACCGGATTCGTTCGAATTAGTATACACCGAACTGTAGTCACACTGTAAAATCTTCTGTGCGCGTACATGAACAATTATTACACAAGTAAATGTTTTTAAGCGTTTTTATGCAATATTTTATACGTTTGAGGTGAAATATGTGACATTTCGGGAACCGGTTCTTGGACATTTGTTACCGGATTTCGTTTACGTTTATATGAATCGAATAGAAACCTACTGTTATGTCATCCCATGATGTCCGGATGGGTGGGCGACGGGAAAATGCTTGTCTGTGCTGTATCAAAGAAACTGTAAGGTGTAGGAAGTTGACACTTGGTAGGGACATTGGTTAGGGGTAGTGTTGGTATCGAATGATAATATGTATATCGATATCAAACCATATTTTTACTTCTGTATCGATCGATATTGAAATATCGGGTCATGGGTGTTTTCCGAGAAAGAACTTCCAAACGCTTTCATGAGTTTTAGAAGTTTCCCAAAATGTAAACAAATATGGCGTTTCCGGTTTAGCGGCAAGTGAAATTTGACAAAAATGATAGCAAAACCAATATATTTCTCAAATTTTACATTTTATTTACATGGAAAACTGCTTAATTGCGTCTATTTAGTAGTATGTTCCAATATTGATATTGTACCGTACATTATCGATATCAGCATATTTAGCATGGATCGATAAATATTTCAATATCGATAAACAATACCAGCACTAGTTAGGGGGTGTGGGTGTGCAGTGTCATGGTGTGACCTTGATTTGACCTTCGGTCTTGCTGCAGTGACCTTCAGTTTAAAAATATTTTCCGGGCTATATCTCAGAAACCGTCGGGTGTAGGAAGTTGATACTTGGTTGGGACATTAGTTAGGGGATGTAGGTGGGCAACATCATGGAGTGACCTTGAGGTGACCTTGCCATAGTAACCTTGACCTATAAATCTTGTCTGTGCTATATCTTGGAAACCGAAAGCCGTAGGAAGTTGATACTTGGTAGAGACATAGGTTAGGAAGTGTAGGTGTGCAACATCATGGTGTAACCTTGATTTGACCTTTGACCCTGCCTTAGTGACCTTAACAATTTTGTCCTGGCTATATCTCCCAAACTGTAAGGTGTAGGAAGTTGATATTTGGTAGGGACATTGGTTACGGGTTGTAGGTGTGCAACATCATAGTGTGACTTTATTTGACCTTTCAACCTTGCTGTAGTGACCTTGACCTTTAAAATCTTGTCTGTGCCATATATCGGAAACCATAAAGTTTAGGAAGTTTGATACTTGGTAGGGACATAGGTTAGGGGTTGTAGGTGTGCAACGTCATGAGACCTTGATTTGACCTTGCCGCAGTGACATTGACCTATAGAATCTTGTCTGGGCTATATCTGGGAAACCATAAGGTGTAGAAAGTTGATACTTGGTAACAACATTGGTTGGGAGTTGTAGGTGTGCAGCCTCATGGTGTGAGCTTGATTTGACCTTTGACCCTGCCGAATAGACGTTGACCTATAAAATCATGTCAAGACTATATCTAAGAAACCGTAAGGTGGGAGTTGATACTTGGTAGGGACATTGCTTAGGGGTTGTAGGTGTGAAACATCATGGTGTGATCTTGATTTGACCTTTGACAATGTCAAAGTGACCATGAATTTTAAAATCTTGTCCGGGCAATTTCTTGGATTCCATAAGGTGTATAAGGTTGACACTTGGTAGAAACAATGGCTAGGGGTGTAGGTGTGCATCATGGTGTGACCTTTAACTTTGGGTCGGCCAAAGTGTGTTCACCTGCCATAAATGAGACTTATTTCTCTTATGACCGAGATATATGGATTGCTGCAACTGATTATTATATGTCCTTTTATATTATTGTACTATTTCCATTGACAACTATTCTCCAATATTATATTTTACAGCTTCATAATGTTTAATTTGCTGGTTAATGCTGTCATCTTGCTATTGTCGTGTTTTAATACATTGTCATGTTTTAATTTTACAGCTTCATAATTTAGGTTAATGATTAATGCCATCATCTTTTGTTGAATTATCTTGCTTTAATTCTTTATCTTTACATACATTGTCTTTCCTGAACATTATTTGAACCTTTATAATTATAACTGACACTGCTCTGAAAGTATCTGATGTTTGTACTGTTTCACTACTCTATATCTCATGGTGTTGAAAACTATTTCTCCAGGTTGTGGGGTACTGGCACCTCTGATGCTATTTTTGTATTAGTGCCAACAAACAGAATCCAATATCATATAACCTCCTTAAAGGCAAAAGTGGAAAAAAAAAGCACAATATGAAAATAGTTTAATATTTAAAAATATGATTTTTACCCCTGTATATATCCACCATGTTTTATATTGGCTGTATCTTGGATCTAAAATTCTTCAAACATGATTTTTTTTGGATTTTGGCAAACAGGACACCATATGAAACTTGTTTGGTAAACCAGAATGGTTTCACATTGACAGCATACTGGTTCACAAAGTTTGATAACAACCCATTCTTAGATGAAAAAGACTTTGTGGCAATTCGATGCCATGTTAGTAAGTGACTGCCATAAATTGATAGTTCCATATGTGTGTAGCAGCAAGAAAAGACGTGGTAACAACTATGGCTTCTGAAGAAGTACAGCCCACCAGTCTAGTCAAAGAAAAGAATATCACTTCTAGTCCAGAACCAATGTAAGTATTCTATACAGTGCCACAACATTTTGCAATCTTTAGTGTTTACACATTCTGAATTGTTATTTTGTGGTTTTGAACAGTAAACCAAAATCATCGTTTAGTTTATCTCTGGCTGGTATTATAATTAAGCATCCCTTGACAAGGTTTCATACAGCCTACGCCGCTGCTTTATTTTCTCACTTGAATATCTTGCTTAATAAAAGCCGATCAAAATTTTATTTTTTTAAGTTTTCCCCGGCGCTGTCTGGGTGGCGGGGGGCATAAAGCTTGTGGGTGTTCCACAGTCTAAACCCCTGCACAGATTTTCACCAAATTTTCAGGGGATGTTTACCCCAAGAGGATCTAGAACTGATTAGGTTTTGGGGGGTAATCGGCAACAACTGTTGCCATGGCAAGGGTTAAGGGCAACAGCTTAAACATTTTCGGGTCTTAAACTTTGAGGGGGGTTTCACGGACTAAACCCCTGCACAGATTTTCACCAGGTTTTCAGGGTATGTTTACCCCAAGAGGATGTAGAGCTGATTAGGTTTTGGGGGGTAGCTGGTAACAAATGTTGCCATGGCAACACTTTAATGATTTTCGGGTCTTAAACTTTGTGGGTGTTCCACAGCCTAAACCCCTGCATGGATTTTCACCAAATTTTGAGGATATGTTTACCCCAAGAGGATCTACAGCTGATCAGGTTTTGGGGTTATCCAGTGGCAACTGTTGCCATGGCAACACTTTTGAAATTTTCGGGTCTTAAAAGTTATTCTAAAGTCTAAATTCGGTTTTCTGTAACCTAAAATATTGCAGCTAGCTTCAGATTTGCACAAAATGTAAATGGATAGGAAAGCTTGCCTGAGATTAATTGTTTTGGAAACAATGGCCGCCATATCACATCTTTAATGCCAAATAGGAGGGTCATCGTATTAAAAAAGCCCTATATCTCCCTTATTATTGTTTCTTGGGCTTCAAAATATGAAAACTACTTTGAAAGAAATCATGGCCTGTGAATCTTGTGTAGAACATTTCATGGGTTCTCTATACTTACAACAGAAGTTGTTCCTAAGATTTTCCCACATCTCAATGTTGTTGGCCATTTAGCTGTACATGCGGGCTAGGGTTCTTGCCTGCTGAGGCTGGCTATTTTTGGCAGTTATTAACTTATCTCTAGGTCTATGACAGGTACGATTTTGACTTTTGTCAAAATCAAAAATTTTTGTCTTGTACTTCCTTTTCAAAAGATTTTATCAGAAATTGCACGTAAAGATCAACCAAGTTTGACAAGTGCTTTGTCGCTTCAAAATTTAGGTGCTTGATGAATTTCATATCAATTGAGCCAGAATTGACCTGTATTTAGTAAATAAAATACGTTGATATCACCAATTTTGGACCCTCTGTGTAGTGAAAACTATGTATTTGAGGACTAAATTTTCAATTTTGGCTGTAAAAACTAAATGTACTTTTTATACCCTGAAAAATCGAAACTGTCTTTTGTCTCAGAGATAGAGGGATTCTGGGCAAATTTTTGACCCATTGGGAAATAAGGTCTACTCCTTCAAGGTCTGTGAAAAAATTTTAGCCACCATCTTGGAAAAATATTGTCCATGTAGGTCATTCTTTTCCGGTGGATGCATCTTGCGTTTGACCACAAACGAATCCTTAGTCTAGTTAATATACACAGTCAAATTTCTTAACATTCATCAAGCTATTTGCTCTCAAACCTAAAAAAAAATGCATGAAATGTTCACAGATTTTATGTGTAAAATTCAGGGATTCATCTGAGAGTGAAAAGAAAGTGATGAACCAACAACAATCTCTTAGAGATAAAGTGGAAGAAGAGCTGCCTAAAGTGGAAACTTCCAAAAGAAAACAGGAAGATGATGCAGGTCTAGCATTGGACATTAAAAAGTAAGTCTGAAGCTGTGAATATACTTTATTTTTAGATTCTACCCTACTAGCCTTTTAAAACTTCTATGAATTTAAGTAATTTTGTGATCATTTTTGCCAAATAACGGATTTGAATCTTCTGTGCAAGAGGTTAAAAATGCCTTGTGTGTGTGTCACACAGTTTTCCTCTGGGGTGAGGGGCTGTGGAATAGATGAGCAATAGCTACTTTTTAAGTCCTTACTATTGAGTAAATCAGTTGTAACTTCAAAACTATTGAATTTGCAGTATTTTGTTTCAATATGTTATTCACCTATTTTTGGGTCAGCTATAACATACTGAAATTTCAAACCTGTAGCTTATTGTGTCACTGATCAGAAGGTATTTTGAGCTATTTCTCACTGGTTAATTAATCAGATGTAGCTTGAAAACTCGTGCATTTACAGAATTTTATTTAAATGGTTATTCACCTACTTTTCAGTCCACTATAACATACTGAAGTTGCTGACCTGTAGTTCATTGCATTGCTGAGCAATAGCTACTTTGAAGTTCTTACTGTTGAGTAAATCACTTGTAACTTTAGAGTATTTTCTTTAAATATGTTATTCGCTTACTTTTGGGTCAGCTATAACACAGTGAAATTGCAGACCTGTAGCTCATTGCATAGCTGAGAAGAAGCTACTTTGAGGTTCTCACTGTTGAGTAAATAGCTTGTAACCTGAAAACTACTGCATTTAGAAAATTTTTAGGCGGGTTGCGTGTAGCCAACCCACCTATTAGATTGATGTGTCCGACGTCTGTCCGTCTTTCCGTCCACATTTTCATTTCTGGAATCTAACTCGACAACGGTTTGTCCAATCAAATTCAAACTTGACAGGGAGATAGATCACCATCATAGCTAGGTTCCTTTCGAAATTGGTGTAAGTCTGTCCGTTTGTTTGTCCATTTTTGGTCTGTTTGTCCGTCAACATTTCCATTTCCGGACTCTAACTCAAAAACGGTTTGTCCAATCAAATTCAAACTTGACAGGGAGATAGGTCACCATCTTTGCTAGAATCACTTTAAAATTGGTGTAATTCCGTCTGTTCATTTGTCTGTCCATCAACATTTCCGTTTCCGGACTCTAACTCCAGAACACTTTGCCCAATCGAGTTAATTACGTCCTTTCGTTTGTTCGTTTATAGCATAGATACAATTGTAACCTAGATTACAAGTTTTTCATTTCTTAGCACGTCTTAACACATTCACCTTAACTGGGTGACCTAACATTTCTTTCCTTGTTTCTAAATGGAATTACAGCAGTCACTAACCTTACTGCTGCCTGCGCAACCCGCCTTTTGGGGCTTCTCTGACCCTCTTGTTGTATCCCCGACGCAAAGCGAGGATACTATGGATTCATCATCGTTGTCGTCCGCGTCTGCAGAGATTTCTTGTTAGCGACCTACAGTCCACATTTCTTTCTGGATTTCTTTCATATTTGGCAGGTGGCTTGATATGGTAGAGGACTCGCCACCCTATCTTTTTGGTAGGCTTCATGTCTAAATTAGGCCTGTGGTAGACAAAAATGTCTAAAATGTGGCATATTGCTTGTTAGCGACCTACCGTCCACATGTCTTTCCAGATTTCTTTCATATTTGGCAGGTGGCTTGGTATGCTAGAGGACTCGCCACCCTATCTTTTTGGTAGGCTTTATGTCTAAATTAGGCCTGTGGTGGACAAAAATGTCTAAAATGCATTAAAAGTCATGAAATCATGCACTAAATCACTTATAACTTGAAAAGTGTTGCATTTAGAGCATTTTGTTAAAATATGTTATTCAGATACTTTTTATGTCAGCTGACTTGTCAGTCAGCTGACATTATGTCATCACTCTGCGGCGTGGGCGTACGCGTCCGCGTGAACAACTTCTTCTCCAAAACTACAAGGCCTAGAGACATGCTGTTTTTTTTTAAAAGATACCTTATCTATCGAGGATGAAAAATTGTTCAAGGCATGCAAATCTGTCTGTTCGTCTGTTTGCTAGAGACATTACAAGGGGGGTACCCCCACCAAAAGTGTGAAAATTTCAACTTTTTATCACAATTTTCTCTGTGACTATTGCAGGGATTTCTCTCATATCTTGCATATATGTACTAGGCCAAAGGTAGATTCTCTTGTGTGAGTATGAGACCTGGATCTGTCTTACTTTTTTTTTAATAAATTTTTTTAATAATTTTTAATGCATTAAAATTCATGAAATCATGCACTAAATCACTTATAACTTCAAAAGTGTTGCATTTACAGCATTTTGTGAAAATATGTTGTTCAGCTACTTTTTTCATAGCTACAATATGGTGAGTAAGTTGGGTGTCTGTCTCAATAGCTAAGTGAGTAATAGCTACTTTTGGGCTTTTCAGTAACTTCCATTGTGAGTAAAATCACTTGTAACTTAAAAACTATTGCATTTAGAGAATTTCGTATAAATATGTTATTCAGCTACTTTTGGGTCAGCTATAACATAGTGAAATTTCAGACCTGTAGCTCATGGCATAGCTGAGTAATAGCTACTTTTAGGTTATCACTGTTGAGTAAATCGCTTATAACTTGAAAACTATTGCATTTAGAGAATTTCGTATAAATATGTTATTCAGCTACTTTTGGGTCAGCTATAACATAGTAAAATTTCAGACCTGTAGCTCATGGCATAGCTGAGTAATAGCTACTTTTAGGTTATCACTGTTGAGTAAATCACTTATAACTTGAAAAGTGTTGCATTTAGAGCATTTTGTTAAAATATGTTATTCAGCTACTTTTTTCATAGCTACAATATAGTGAGTAAGTTGGGTGTCTGTCTCAATAGCTAAGTGAGTAATAGCTACTTTTGGGCTTTTCAGTAACTTCCATCATGAGTAAAATCTCTTGTAACTTAAAAACTATTGCATTTAGAGAATTTCGTATAAATATGTTATTCAGCTACTTTTGGGCCAGCTATAACATAGTAAAATTTCAGACCTGTAGCTCATGGCATAGCTGAGTAATAGCTACTTTTAGGTTATCACTGTTGAGTAAATCACTTATAACTTGAAAACTATTGCATTTAGAGTATTTTGTTTCAATATGTTATTCACCTATTTTGGGGTCAGCTATAACATAGTGAAGTTTCAGACCTGTGGCTCATTTCATAGCTGAGTAATAGCTACTTTGAAGTTCTCACTGTTGAGTAAATCAGTTATAATTGGAAAACTATTGCATTTACAGAAATTTGTGCAAATATGTTATTCAGCTACTTTTGGGTCAGCTATAACATAGTGAAATTATAGACCTATAGCTCATGGCACAACTGAGCAATAGCTATTCTCAGGTACTGACTGTTGAGTAAATCAGCTATAACTTGAAAAATATTGTATTTGGAGTATTTTGTTAAAATATATTGTTCACCTACTTTTGGGTCAGCTATAACATAGTGAAATTACAGACCTATAGCTCATGGCATAGCGGAGCAATAGCTATTTTCAGGTTCTCACTATTGAGTAAATCAGTTGTAGCTTGAAAACTATTGCATTTACAGTAGTTTGCTTAAATATGTTGTTCACCTACTTTTGGGTTAGCTATAACATAGTAAAATTTCAGACATGTAGCTCATTGCATAGCTGAGTAATAGTTCCTTTGAGGTTCTCACTGTTGAGTAAATCAGTTGTAACTTTAAAACTTTTACATTTAGAGTAATTTGTTAAATATGTTATTCACAGAATTTTTGGTCAGCTATAACATAGTGACAAAGTCAAAGTCAAAGTTGGGGTTTAACGTCCCGTTCAACAGCCAGGGTCATATTGGGACAGGTCCTCAGCATTGCCACTTGTGGGACTCGAACCCACAGAGGTGACAGCCTATGATTAGATGCCAAACTTGCTAACCACTAGGCCACCGAGGACCTCTCTATAACATAGTGAAATTGCAGACCTCTATGTCATGGCATAGCTGAGCAATAGCTACTTTCAGGTTCTCACTGTTGAGTAAATTATTGTATCCACTGGATAGCCGCAGTGTGTAGAGAGAGATTTCACCATTACTGCTCTGATGAAAAAAAATATTATAGCTAGCTTTCTTAAGTTTGCAGTATATATTAATAACCATAAAATGTTGTCTGGGAATATTTTTGGCCTCATTTTGAGAAACAAGATGGCCGCCACAGGTGTTTTTTGTCAGTCATGAAAAGTGCTTATATCTCCCTTATTATTGATCCTAGAGGTTTGGGATGATAAACCAACCTGTAGGAAATCATGGGGTGGGAATCTTTTGGTTTGGTCAGATTTGACCTTCAATGACCCCTCCTTCAAGGTCAAACAAGGATAGCCAAACTTAAAAGTGCTTATAACTGGCTTATTATTGGTCCCAGAGGTTTGGGATGGTAAACAGACAGGAAATCATGGGCTGTGAATCTGTTGATATGGTCCGGTTTGACCTTGGAACCCTCCTTCAAGGTCAAATGAGGATAGCGAAAATTGAAAGTGCCTACAACTCGCTTATTATTGGTGACAGAGATTTGGGATGGTAAACCATCCCATAGGAAATCATTGGCTCGGAATCTTTTGGTATGGTCAGATTTGACCTTTGGACCCCTCCTTCAAGGTCAAATGAGGACAGCCAAGCTTAAAAGTGCTTATAACTCATTTATAATTGGTCCTAGAGGTTTGGAATGGTAAACCATAGGAAATCATGGGCTGGGAATGTATTTGTGTGGTTAGATTTGACCTTGGACCCCTTCTTCAAGGTCGAACGAGGATATTGCATTTGTAGTATTTCTTTAAATATGTTTTAACCTATTTTTTACACTTAAACAATTACCTTGTTATTTTCCTTCATAATACCATTTACAGGGCACAACTTTTGTATCCTTTTCTTCTGTCAGCTTCGGAATTTCTTTCGAACTTGCTGTTCAGTTACCATTTACTGTATTTCTGTACAGCCCTTTTCCTGATAATTATTCTGTCCTCTAATCACCTTCACAAATCAAAAACACTCAGTCAGCTGACACAGTGCCCGTTCACGGGCACTCTCCTCTTGTTTCATAGCTACAACATGGTGAGTAATTTGGGTGTCTGTCTCAATAGCTAAGTGAGTAATAGCTACTTTGGGACTTTTCAGTAACTTCCATCATGAGTAAAATCACTTGTAACTTGAAAACTATTGCATTTACACAATTTTGTATAAATAATGTTATTCAACTACTTTTGGGTCAGCTATAACATAGTAAAATTTCAGACCAGTAGCTCATGGCATAGCTGAGTAATAGCTACTTTTAGGTTATCACTGTTGAGTAAATTACTTATAACTTCAAAAGTATTACATTTAGAGTATTTTGTTTCAATATGTTATTCACCTATTTCAGAGTCAGCTATAACATAGTGAAGTTCCAGACCTGTGGCTCATTGCATAGCTGAGTAATAGCTATTTTCAGGTTCACACTATTGAGTAAATCAGTTGTAACTGAAAACTATTGCATTTACAGTATTTTGCTTAAATATGTTGTTCACCTAATTTTGGGTCAGCTATAACATAGAAAAAATTCAGACATGTAGCTCATTGCATAGCTGAGTAATAGCTACTTTGAGGTTATCACTGTTGAGTAAATCAGTTATAATGTGAAAACTATTACATTTACAGTATTTTGTTTAAATATGTTATTCACATAATTTTTGGTCAGCTATAACATGGTGAAATTGCAGACCTCTATGTCGTGGCATAGCTTACCAATATCTACTTTCAGGTTCTCACTGTTGAGTAAATCATTGTATCCACTGGATAGCTGCAGTGTGTAGAGAGATTTCACGATTACCGCTCTAACGAAAAAAATATTATAGCTAGCCTTCTCAAGTTTGCAAGGTATATTAGAGGGTGCACCACAGTATTCTATTCGTAGGCTTTATGTCTAAATTAGGCCTGTGGCTAAATTACTTGCCTACTAAAAATGAGTAAATGCGAATTATCTCTAAAAGTATTGCAGATAGCCAATTTTTCTCATATAACTCATTCACCTACTTTTGGGAGAGCTTTCACATAGTGAAGTTTCAGACCCGTAGGTAATTACTCACCTACTCAAAATGAGTAAATGCAAATTATCTCTAAAAGTATTGCAGATAGCCAATTTTTGTCAAATAACTCATTCATCTACTTTTGGGAGAGCTTTCACTTGAAGTTTCAGACCCGTAGGTAATTACTCGCCTACTGAAAATGAGTAAATGCAAATTATCTCTGAAAGTATTCCAGATAGCCAATTTTTCTCAAATAACTCCTTCACCTACTTTTGGGAGACCTTTCACTTGGTGAAGTTTCAGACCTGTAGCTAATTATTTACCTACTCAAAATGAGTAAATGCTAATTATCTCTAAAAGTATTGCAGATATCCAATTCTTATCAAATAACTCATTCATCTACTTTTGGGAGAGCTTTCACATGGTGAAGTTCCAGACCCGTAGGTAATTACTCACCTACTGAAAATGAGTAAATTCGAATATCTCTAGAAGTATTGCAGATAGCCAGTATTTCTCAAATAACTCATTCATATGAAAACAACTTATAGGAAGTCATGGGCTGCAAATCTTTTCATGTGATCAGATTTGACCTTGGGCCCCTCCTGCTTATTATTGGTCCTAGAGGTTTGCAATGTGAAAACGACTTCTAGGAAATCATGGGCTGCGAATCTTTTGATGTGGTCAGACTTCACCTTGGGCCCCTGCTACAGGGTCAAATAAGGGTAGCCAAACTTAAAAGTGCTTTCAGCTTGCTTATTAACGAGAAATGCTGTTTATCTTCTAAACTATGTTAGTTGGCCTTTGTCGGTGGTAGGGGTGTGACAGGGTGCCCGGTCACCGAAAGACGGTGACAATCTATGAAACTACCGGGTATATTTTAACGTTCGTGGAAACCGAAAATCTATACTTCCTTTACAGAAAAGGTACAAATTGTGTTGAATAAAATAAATATAACAATAAAAAATGTTTTACTTACCCTAGAACTCCATTATCTATCATATTTTATATATATACTACTAGTCACGGGCAACATTTTATGACTTTACTGTATCTCCATAGCAACCATAGTTCATTTCCTGTCTGCAGGTAAGTACTCTCTTTTTTGCTAGTATCCAGTTTAACTGTATTTTGTGTTGCTTTTTTGACAAAAGGATCATTTTTGCCTTAAAAAACGAAGCAAACTGCAAGGAAATGGTCTAATATTAAGCTTTTGGATGTTCACGATCTCCGGTTACGGTCCGGTTATTTCCCGCGGATTAACCGGAGTCAAAATATTGTCCCCGTCTCACCCCTAGTCGGTGGATACATCCAGCATCTGGCCACAGATGCGTCCTTAGTCTAGTTTTAAATCTGTTATTCATCTATGTTTAGGTCAGCTTTTACATAGTAAAATTGTAGCCATGTAGCTCATGGCATAGCTAATCAGTAGCTACTTTCAGGTTCTCACTGTTTAGTAAATGAGTTGTAACTTGAAAACTATTGCATTTACAGTATTTTGTCTAATATGTTATTCACCTACTTTCAGTCAGCTAGAACATAGTAAAATTGCAGACCTCTAGCTCATAGCATAGCTGAACAAAAGCTATTTTGAAATTCTCACTGTTGAGTAAATCAGTTGTAACTCAAAAACTATTGCGCTTACAGCATTTATTTGTCGGGCTATTGTTTTCACCCATGGTGTCTGGATGGGCAGGCGGGCGGCGGGAAAAGTTTGTCCGGCCTGTATCTCAGTAACTGTAAGGTGTAGGAAGTTGATACTTGGTAGGGACATTGGTTAGGGGGTGTAGGTATGCAATGTCATGGTGTGACCTTGATTTGACCTTGCACCTTGCCGCATTGACCTTGTGTTTGAAAATCTTGTCCGGGCTATATCCCGGAAACCATAAGGTGTAGGAAGTTGATACTTGGTAGGGCCGTTAGTTAGGGGGTGTAGGTGTGCAACATCATGGTGTGACCTCGATTTGACCTTTGACCTTGCCATAGTGACCTTGACCTATAAAATCTTGTCCGGGCTATATCTCGGAAACTGCAAGGTGTAGGAAGTTGATACTTGGTAGGGACATTATCTAGGGTGTAGGCATGCAACATTATGGTGTGACCTCGATTGGACCTTTGACCTTGCCGTAGTGACCTTGACCTTTAAAATCTTGTCTGGACTATATCTCTGAAAGCGTAAGGTGTAGGAAGTTGATAGTGGGTAGGGACATTGCTTAGGGGTTGTAGGTGTGCATCATAGTTTTTAGTTTACTGATTAATGCAGTCATCTTACTATTGAATTGTCTTGTTTTAATACTTTATCTTTGCATATATTTTGTTTCTCATAGATGTTATTTTCTCTACTTAAACATCATTTACACCTTAATATAACTGACACTGCCCTGAAAGTATCCCGAACTTGGTTTTTAGTTTACTGATTAATGCTGTCATCTTGCTATTGAATTGTCTTGTTTTAATACTTTGTCTTTGCATACATGTTGTTTCTCTTAGATGTTATTTTCTCTACTTATACATCATTTACACCTTAATATAACTGACACTGCTTTTAAAGTATCCCAATCTTTGTACTGTTTCACTACTTCTATATCTAATGGTGTTGAAAACTATTTCCCCAGGCTGTGGGGTACGGGCATCTCTGATGCTGTTTTGTTTAAATATGTTTTCCACCTACTTTTTACACCTTAACAGTTGACTTGGTACTTCTGAATACCCCTTGCAGGCACAACTTTTGTGTCCTGTTCTTCTTTAACTTGTACTCTGAAACTCAAAACAAACAGTCAGCTGACACAGAGACCGTACAAAGGTACTGATTGCTTGTCTCTAGTTTATGTCTGTTGCATGCCTGTCCCCTCCAATCTGGCAGGAAGTAACTGCCTTGTATTCCTTCATTTTGGATGTATCACATTGTATTGACATAACTGATAGTAGTGCAGTATGTTACTTTATAGATATAAGTCATAAATTGTTAATAAGCCAGATCTAACAACTCACTGTCACTGGGCAGTGTAAATGGTACTAATTGCAAATATATATATTTTTTTTATTTTCAGGCAGAAGCATCAGACCAAGTTTAGTGGTGAGAGATCTGAACACCTCCCTGGGACTGAAAAAGGAAATAGTGATGGTACAAGTCCGAACTTAAGTGAATGTTCACATGAAAACCCAGAGTTAATAGAAAATTTACCCGTAAAATCATTTGATGAAGAAAATATGCCCACACAACATGAACTGCAAAATAAGAGTACAAATCAAGAGAACCAGGATGTAAGCATTCTTTTTGTTTTAAACATGTCACAGAAGTGTTTTTAAGAATGTCAGGAAGTAGGGATCATGGGTTGTGAAAATTAGGAGTTATGAAGCGAACTACTAGTGGTCAGACCAGTTGCGAAAAACTGCTATGATTTTCAGGGTTTTAAAACTGAATAAAATCTGGGATTATTGTATCCACCGGATAGCATCTGGTGGTACTATGGATTACGCATGAATACGCCGCCACAGTGTGTAGAGATTTTCTCGTTACCCATCTAGAGGCCAGGGTATTATAGGTAGACTTCTCAAATTTGTAGGATATATTCATAACCATAAAATCTTGCCTTGGAATATATTTGGCCTCATTTTGGAAAACAAGATGGCTGCCACGGACATTTTTCGACTTTCAGCAAGGACTTTGTTGGCCCTCTAGAACAAAGGGCATTATAGAGGTCTCAAATTCACAGGATATGTTCATCATCACAAAATCTTGACTGAAAATATTTTTGGCCTCATTTTCGAAAAAGGTGTTTCTTTTCAGTCATGAATAGTGCTCATATCTCACTTATTATTGGTCCTCGAGGTTTGCAATGTGAAACCAACCTATAGGAAATCATGGGCTGCAAATCTTTTGATGTGGTAAGATTTGACCTTGGGCCCCTCCTTCAAGGTCAAACTATGGTTTCACATCCATGAAAATCCTTGAAAAAAATTGCTTCATTTTCAAGGTCTTGAAAGTTCTTGAATTTGGTCACCATTGAATAAAATCCTTGAAAGGTCTTAAAACAAACCTTAAATCTGAAGAAATTACAGACTTTTATAGTGGTTTCTTTCAGAACTGTAATGTTTTCTTTTCGCGAGTCTTACTTCCAGTTGGTGGACCTATTCGATTGGGAATATGCTAGAACGCAATTTCTTCTTTCGGTAACCTGGAATTGGTACGGTTTTACACAGGAGGGATACCGAAATGGAAAATCTGCTACCGACCCTGCCCTAGTCTGAACAAAGTTTATGTTAAAATATTATTATATGTGTTTACTAGCATTGATGTAATGAGTTTATAAAATGTTAAAATCATGTGACAATAAAGACTTTTGTGGGAGGATCGTAAGGCTAGAATTGGAGGTAAAAGAGGCCATGCCTTAAATATATCCTTGAGAATTGTTGTTGTTGACCTTTAAAGTCCTTGAAAAGACCTTGAATCCAGCTATCAAAAGTCTGTGGGAACCCTGGTGACAAGTACAAATAATTATGGTCAATTCCTCACATGAAATTTTGCCCAATCAAACATGGGCATTTGCTGTCAACAAATGCGTAAAATATGGGATAAAAGGGTATCAATGTATAAAAGTTTAATGTACTTATTTACTCATTGACCGGTTCTTTGCCAACCCTCACTTATGAAAACACGGGCAATACAGAGCATGCCACAGGTATCTCACTATTGATCCTACAGGTATGGGATTTGGAAATTTATGGGATATCACTGGCTTTGAATCTATTCTTTGGAAGTCTCATTTGATGTGCAAGATCTTCAAAATAAAATGAATTATATGTGTATTGCACTGATTGTGGATGTGCTGCATTGATGCACAACTTTTTATGTCAGCTGACTTGTCAGTCAGCTGACATTATGTCGTCACTCTGCGGCGTGGGCGTACGCGTCCGTGTGAACAACTTCTTCTCCAAAACTACAAGGCCTAGAGACATGCTGTTTGTTTTAAAAGATACCTTATCTATCGAGGATGAAAAATTGTTCAAGGCATGCAAATCTGTCTGTTCGTCTGTTTGCTAGAGACATTACAAGGGGGGTACCCCCACCAAAAGTGTGAAAATTTCAACACTTAATCACAATTTTCTCAGTGACTATTGCAGGGATTTCTCTCATATCTTGCATATATGTACTAGGCCACAGGTAGATTCTCTTGTGTGAGTATGAGACCTGGATCTGTCTTACTTTTTTTTTAATAAATTTTTTTAATAATTTTTAATGCATTAAAATTCATGAAATCATGCACAAAATCATTTATAACTTGAAAAGTGTTGCATTTAGAGCATTTTGTTAAAATATGTTATTCAGCTACTTTTTTCATAGCTACAATATGGTGAGTAAGTTGGGTGCCTGTCTCAATAGCTAAGTGAGTAATAGCTACTTTTGGGCTTTTCAGTAACTTCCATCATGAGTAAAATCACTTGTAACTTAAAAACTATTGCATTTAGAGAATTTCGTATAAATATGTTATTCAGCTACTTTTGGGTCAGCTATAACACAGTAAAATTTCAGACCTGTAGCTCATGGCATAGCTGAGTAATAGCTACTTTTAGGTTATCACTGTTGAGTAAATCGCTTATAACTTCAAAACTATTGCATTTAGAGAATTTCGTATAAATATGTTATTCAGCTACTTTTGGGTCAGCTATAACATAGTAAAATTTCAGACCTGTAGCTCATGGCATAGCTGAGTAATAGCTACTTTTAGGTTATCACTGTTGAGTAAATCGCTTATAACTTCAAAACTATTGCATTTAGAGAATTTCGTATAAATATGTTATTCAGCTACTTTTGGGTCAGCTATAACATACTAAAATTTCAGACCTGTAGCTCATGGCATAGCTGAGTAATAGCTACTTTTACGTTATCACTGTTGAGTAAATCGCTTATAACTTGGAAACTATTGCATTTAGAGTATTTTGTTTCAATATGTTATTCACCTATTTTGGGATCAGCTATAACATAGTGAAGTTTCAGACCTGTGGCTCATTGCATAGCTGAGTAATAGCTACTTTGAAATTCTCACTATTGAGTAAATCACTTGTAACTTAAAACCTATTGCATTTAGAGAATTTTGTATAAATATGTTATTCAGCTACTTTTGGGCCAGCTATAACATAGTGAAATTTCAGATCTGTAGGTCATGGCATAGCTGAGTAATAGCTACTTTAAAGTTCTCACTATTGAGTAAATCAGTTGTAATTGGAAAACTATTGCATTTAGAGAATTTCGTATAAATATGTTATTCAGCTACTTTTGGGTCAGCTATAACATAGTAAAATTTCAGACCTGTAGCTCATGGCATAGCTGAGTAATAGCTACTTTTAGGTCATCACTATTGAGTAAATCAGTTGTAACTTGAAAACTATTGCATTTACAGTATTTTGCTTAAATATGTTGTTCACCTACTTTTGGGTCAGCTATAACATAGTAAAATTTCAGACCTGTAGCTCATTGCATAGCTGAGTAATAACTACTTTGAGGTTCTCACTATTGAGTAAATCAGTTGTAATTGCAAAACTATTGCATTTAGAGAATTTAGTATAAATATGTTATTCAGCTACTTTTGGGTCAGCTATAACATAGTAAAATTTCAGACCTGTAGCTCATGGCATAGCTGAGTAATAGCTACTTTTAGGTCATCACTATTGAGTAAATCAGTTGGAACTTGAAAACTATTGCATGTACAGTATTTTGCTTAAATATGTTGTTCACCTACTTTTGGGTCAGCTATAACATAGTAAAATTTCAGACCTGTAGCTCATGGCATAGCTGAGTAATAGCTACTTTGAGGTTATCACTGTTGAGTAAATCGCTTATAACTTGGAAATTATTGCATTTAGAGTATTTTGTTTCAATATGTTATTCACCTATTTTGGGGTCAGCTATAACATAGTGAAGTTCCAGACCTGTGACTCATTGCATAGCTGAGTAATAGCTACTTTGAAGTTCTCAATGTTGAGTAAATCACTTATAGTTTGAAAACTATTGCATTTAGAGAATTTAGTATAAATATGTTATTCAGCTACTTTTGGGTCAGCTATAACATAGTAAAATTTCAGACCTGTAGCTCATGGCATAGCTGAGTAATAGCTACTTTTAGGTTATCACTGTTGAGTAAATCACTTATAACTTGGAAACTATTGCATTTAGAGTATTTTATTTCAATATGTTATTCACCTATTTTGGGGTCAGCTATAACATAGTGAAGTTCCAGACTTGTGGCTCATTGCATAGCTGAGTAATAGCTACTTTGAAGTTCTCACTGTTGAGTAAATCAGTTGTAATTGGAAAACTATTGCCTTTACAGAAATTTGTGCAAATATGTTATTCAGCTACTTTTGGGTCAGCTTTAACATAGTGAAATTACAGACCTGTAGCTCATGGCACAACTGAGCAATAGCTATTCTCAGGCACTGACTGTTGAGTAAATCGGCTATAACTTGAAAAATATTGCATTTGGAGTATTTTGTTAAAATATATTGTTCACCTACTTTTGGGTTAGCTATAACATAGTGAAATTACAGACCTATAGCTCATGGCATAGCGGAGCAATAGCTATTTTCAGGTTCTCACTATTGAGTAAATCAGTTGTAACTTGAAAACTATTGCATTTACAGTATTTTGCTTAAATATGTTGTTCACCTACTTTTAGGTCAGCTATAACAGAGCAAAAATTCAGACTTGTAGCTCATTGCATAGCTGAGTAATAGTTACTTTGAGGTTCTCACTCTTGAGTAAATCAGTTGTAACTTGAAAACTATTACATTTAGAGTATTTTGTTAAATATGTTATTCACAGACGTTTTGGTCAGCTATAACATAGTGAAATTGCAGACCTCTATGTCATGGCATAGCTGAGCAATAGCTTCTTTCAGGTTCTCACTGTTGAGTAAATCATTGTATCCAACCTGTAGGAAATCATGGGCTGGGATTCTTTTGGTGTGGTCAGATTTGACCTGGGACCCCTCCTTCAAGGTCAATTGAGGATAGCCAAACTTACAATTGCTTAGAACTCGCTTATTATTGGTCCTACAGGTTTGGGATGGTAAACAAGCTACAGGAAATCATGGGCTGGGAATTTTTTTGTGTGGTCGGATTTGACCTTGGACCCCTCCGTCAAGGTCAACAAGGATAGCCAAACTTAAAAAGTGCCTATGACTCACTTATTATTGGTCCGAGAGGTTTGGGATGGTAAACCATCCTAAATTCTTTGGCTGGGAATTTTTTGGTATGGTGAGATTTGACCTTTGGACCCCTTCTTCATGGTTGAACGAGGATATTGCATTTATAGTATTTCTCTAAATATTTTTAACCTACTTTTTACACTTAAACAATTACCTTCTTACTTTATTTCATAATACCATTTGCAGGGCACAACTTTTTTGTCCTTTTCTTCTGTCAGCTTCGGAATATCTTTCGAACATGCTGTTCAGTTACCATTTACTGTATTTCTGTACAGCCCTTTCCCTGATAATTATGCTTTCCTCTCATTATCACCATCACAAATCAAAAACATTCAGTCAGCTGACACAGTGCCCGTTCACGGGCACTCTCCTCTTGTTAGTTTTAATGGGTGAAATTTCATGCATGAAAAGCTTTTCTGAACTTTGTTATTTGTATTTTTATTTTAAGATCTTGAAAGCTTTGGTTGCAACCTCGGAGGAAAAAGAAGTAAAACAAGCCCTAGGGCAGAATGACAGTGATAAAGAAAATGATGGTGATGCTCCAATGGACTTAAGCAAAGCTGTAAACACTATCAAGGATGTATCGGAGTTACAACCCATTACTGGTGATGATGTCATAATGCTATCAGATGAAGACGATGATTTATCAAAGTTTGTTAATGGTTTCAGAAATGTCTCTCCTGATGAATTAAAGCAAACCAGAAAAGCTATCCGAAAACTCCAAGAAGATCTACGAAATGAAGAGACCAAACTGGTTTTACTGAAAAAGCTACGTCAGAGTCAGTTAATTGCTACATCCTTAGATGGAAATTCTGTGCCAAACAAGGCTGCACAGCCTCCAAGCAAAGTGCTGAACAGGCCTGTGTCTCAACAGAATCCTACACCTAGTAGAGGTAATCAACAGCCAGCACATGCTCATGTCAACAAGCCACAGACTGTTCAACAGATGCAGCAGAGGGCGCAGCTAAATCAGTCCAATCATGTCAGTGGAAACAGAGTCACAAGTAACAGAAGCAATTCAGCAGCACCTGCGCATCAGACTTCAAATCAGGCTGGTCAACCAGGACGACAGACAAGCAGTGCACAAGTTGCGGCATATCGTGGATCTCAACAGACTGTATCAAAACCCACCCAGCCAGAACAGTCACCTTCTCAGAGACAGGCAGCTGCAAAATTAGCTCTGCGCAAACAGTTAGAAAAGACATTGCTTCAAATTCCACCTCCGAAACCTCCTCCTCCTGAAATGAACTTTATTCCTAGCACAGCAAGTGGGGATTTTATCCCTTTGGTTGGTTTAGAAGAAGTTGTTAAATTTATTGTGGAGGCTGATGCCCGAAACAAAGGAGGTAAAGTACCAGAAGTCAAGTATGTGTTCAATCCATTCACATGTGTCCAATGTGGTACTGACTTTACACCTGTCTGGAAACGTGATAAACCGGGGTCAAAGAATGTTATTTGTGAGCAGTGTGTTACAAGTAATCAGAAAAAAGCACTCAAGCAAGAACACACAAATAGGCTTAAGAGTGCATTTGTGAAGGCATTGCAGCAAGAACAAGAAATTGAACAGCGGATGCAGCAAACCGAGAAAACTTCCCAAACAAATAGTGCATCCAGTGGGTCAACCCAGACCACTACCCATACAAAGCCAACATCGCAAAGCCATCAGCGCAGTACTCCTGTCACAGCCCATAGCCATGCTTCTTCCAGCTCAGCAACCTCGGCTAGGAGTTCAGGATCCAGTCATTCAAGTGGAAGTAGTGCATCAAGCAGCTCTAACTATAAAGCAGAGCAAATGCGACAGCACCAGAATTTGCTTCAGGTTCATCAGCAGCAGCTGAGATCCTTGGGCTTGGTAAATTTACAGAATTTCGCACCACATTTGCCTTTTCCCTATCAGCCACAGCTGACTGCCAAACAAGCAGCAGACCTACAAAGACAGTATCTGTTGGACATGATTCAGCCTCGTTCAGTGCCAGGCGGTGCAAGTATTTGGCGAAACAAGTAGCTATCTAGAGTGGCGTTTATTACCTTTTTGATTGGGACTGAGATCATACTAGATGGCCAGTACGAGCTCTGTCAACATCACCTTACTAAGAGTATGCATTGGCGTTATCCATGCTTTGATTACAAGGGGACAGAGGCCACTTATATGTAACAAAAGATCTGAAGTTAAACTGAACCATAAATACTGATAGTTATTTCGTAATTTGCAGGAAGGACCAATATTTGGCAGTCTTGCAGTTCACTTTACTGCAGTATCTCTTTAGTACTGGTTTAAAATAAATGTGATTTTTTTTTTGGGGGGGGGGGGGTGGGGGGGGGGGGGTGGGGGGTGGTGAAAATACAACCATATTGTTGTTGAAAATGTTGAAAGTGGAGCCCAAAGGTAGCTCTTATGGCATATTCATCAGTAGTATATTGGTACACATGTGACTTGTAACAGATGAGGATCTCTCTAAATGTTTTAGACGTTTAAATTTTTGCATAATTGCACAAGTCACTTGGTGATTCAAAGCACTATTTCTATTGCATAAATAGGTCTATAAAAGAAATGCAAAGTTAGTTTACCATCTTTGATTTAAAAAGTCAAAGGAGTAGAAAAGGAACTTTAACCATTCTGTATTTTCATATGTATTCTCCATTTTTAGCCAGTTCGTAAGATTATTGTTCCTATTTTGACAGTTATGGTACTATTGTAGTATTTTATTTATGGTAAAGGAATGTTGTAGAAGCATGTACTATTTGTAACGTTATGAATTATATTTATTATTATTTTGGTGTAAATGTTGGGTGAATTTTCATGTTAACTAAGTATAACTTCAGTGGTTGGTCAACTAAAATTACATAAAAATCAAATACATGGTTATATATATGTCACAGTAAATTTGTGGAATCAGTAAATACGTGTATTTACTGAAATTTTTTATATTACTGTAGTTATAAATTGTTTTGTATACCACAAAAAAAAATATTACAAAAGTCTAAAAAAAAGATAAGTTAGAAAATCATATTAGTCTATACAAAACCTAAACTAGTTAAAACAAATGACATATTTTCACAAACATCGTTTCACAAGTTTCCTAAAGTTAATCAGTTAAGAAGACTTTAATAAAAAAGAAAACAATCAGAATTACTGTGAATGATACAGAAAATCATTTTAAAAGTGAAAAGGTTTGTTGTAAAATCCCATTAGTTTATACAAAACCTTTACTGAAATGCGCAATAATTGACTAATGCACAATAAAAGTAATTTCACAAATTCCCTAAAAAGCATTCAGTGAATTTGTGAAAAAATTTAAAGTTTTAGGGAATTCACTAATTGTATCCCCGGACGAAAGTCGGGGATACTTAGGATTCAGTACGGTCACGCCGCCGCAGAGATTTCTTTTTGGACGCGATAACTTAAAAAATAATTTAGTTCGAACTTTCAAATTTGGTATGGGGTAGATATGGGCAATGCCACGAACGCTATTGTTTTGTGACCTTGACCTTCAATCTCAAGGTCACTGGTGTCCACTTAAAGGTCAGATTTTGGCCATTTTTTCACTTTTTGGCCCAGTTCTCATATACAGAAAGTCAGATCATCCTATGGCTGGTATATATAATACATATATATGTTCTCTGTAAGCATGCACAAATTTGACCTTGAAGCTCTTCATTGAAGGTCATCCACTGACCGCCAAAGTACCTGACCGAGGGTCATTTTGGCCTTTTTGGAGATATTTTCACACTTAACTCATATACAGAAAGTCAGATCATCCTATGGCTGGTATATATAATACATATATATGTCCTCTGTAAGCATGCACAAATTTGACCTTGAAGCTCTTCATTTAAGGTAATCCACTGACCGCCAAAGTACCTGACCGAGGGTCATTTTTGGCATATTTGGAGATATTTTCACCTTTAATGCTGACTACATTGCTTGGAAACTAATGAAAATGGCTTTGGAGGTTGAGTACATGATGGAGTACCCGCATGCAAGCTTACCGGTTACAGATCTTCATTTAAGGTTATCCACTGACCGCCAAATTACCTGACCGAGGGTCATTTTTTGGTCCTCTGTTTGTTTGTGAACAAGATAACTCAAAAACTGACAGATGGATTTTGATGAAATTTTCAGGATATGTCCAAAATGGTAAAAGGAAGATATGATTAAATTTTGGGAGTTATCCGGATCACTGTCTGGATATTCTGGATCCATGAAATTTAATTTTTAAAGACAGATAACTCAAAAACTTATGGGTAAATTTTGATGAATTTTTCAGGAAATGTCCTTAATGAGACGAGGAACAAGTGATTAGATTTTGGGAGTGATCTGGATCATCCGGATCCAGGCTGCCAGATGTGTTTGTGTACAGTATAGCTCAAAAAGTTATGGATGGATTTTGATGAATTTTTCAGGATATGTCTGAAAAGGTAAAAGGATGAAATGATTGAATTTTATAAGTGATCCGGATCACTATATGGATCTTCTGGATCCATGAAATGTAATTCTTAAAGATAGATACCTCAAAAGTTATGGATGGATTTTGATGACATTTTCAGCAAATGACCTAAATGGTGCAAGGAACAAGTGATTACAAGTTATCTGGATCACTGTCTGGATCATCCGGATCCAGGCTGCCAGATGGGTTTGTGTACAGTATAGCCCAAAAAGTCATGGGTGGATTTTGATGAAATTTTCAGGAAATATCCTAAATGGGACAAGGAACAAGTGATTAGATTTTGGGAGTGATCTGGATCCAGGCTGCCAGATGTTTTGTGTACAAGATAAATCAAAAACTTATGGACGGATTTTGATGAAATTTACAGGATATGTCTGAAAAGGTAAAAGGATGAAATGATTGAATTTTGGAAGTGATCCAGATCACTATATGGAACTTCTGGATCCATGAAATGTAATTTTTAAAGACAGATACCTCAAAAAGTTATGGATGGATTGTGATGACATTTTCAGCAAATGACCTAAATGGTGCGAGGAACAAGTGATTAGATTTTGGGAGTGATCTGGATCATCTGGATCCAGGCTGCAACAGAATTTTAGGATGAATTTTGATGATATTTTTAGGATATGTTACAAATGGTAAAATTACGAAGTGGTAAAAGGAAGAAATGGTTCAATTTTGCGAGTGATCTGGACCACTATCTGGATCTTCTGGATCCATGAAATATAATTTTAAAGACAAATAGCTCAAAAAGTCATGGGTGGATTTTGATGAAATTTTCAGGAAATGTCCAAAAAGGGACAAGGAACAAGTGATTAGATTTTGGGAGTGATCTGGATCCTCTGGATCCAGGCTGCCAGATGTGGTTGTGTACAAGATAAATAAAAAAGTTATGGACAGATTTTGATGAAATATTGAGGATATGTCTGAAAAGGTAAAAGGATGAAGTGATTGAATTTTGGAAGTGATCCGGATCACTATATGGATCTTCTGGATCCATGAAATGTAATTTTTAAAGACAGATACCTCAAAAAGTTATGGATGGATTGTGATGACATTTTCAGCAAATGACCTAAATGGTACAAGGAACAAGCGATTAGATTTTGGGAGTGATCTGGATCATTGTCTGGATCATCTGGATCCAGGCTGCCAGATGTGTTTGTGTACAATGTAGCTAAAAAACTTATAGACGGATTTTGATGAAATTTTCGGGATACGTCTCAAAAGGTAACAGGATGAAATGATTGAATTTTAGAAGTGATCCGGATCACTATATTGATCTTCTGGAACCATGAAATGTAATTTTTAAAGACAGATACTTCAAAAAGTAATGGATGGATTGTGATGACATTTTCATCAAATGACCTAAATGGTACAAGGAACAAGTGATTACATTTTTGGAGTGATCTGGATCATCTGGATCCAGGCTGCAAAAGAATTTTAGGATGAATTTTGTGATAGTTTTAGGATATGTTACAAATGGTAAAAGGAAGAAATGGTAAAAGGAAGAAATGATTCAATTTTGAAAGTGATCTGGACCACTATCTGGATCTTCTGGATCCATGAAATATAATTTTAAAGACAAATAGCTCAAAAAGTCACGGGTGGATTTTGATGAAATTTTCAGGAAATGTCTTAAATGGGACAAACAACAAGTGATTAGTTTTTGGGAGTGATCTGGATCACTGTCTGGATCATGTGGATCCAGGCTGCCAGATCTGTTTGTATACAAGATAACTCAAAAATTTATGGACGGATTTTGATGAAATTTTTAGGAAGTGATCCGGATCACTATATGGATCTTCTGGATCCATGAAATGTAATTTTTAAAGACAGATATAAGTGAAAGAACTAGTGATTAGCTTTTGGGAGTAATCTGGTACTATGGAGAATCCTGACCTGGTGCTCCAGGAAACCGGCTCAAGACCAACACATTCACGCCTTAACTATGTCCCGTCCGGGGATCCACTGCGTCGAGACGCAATCTCTAGTTTCCTAGAGGTTTTAGGGAATTCGCGAAATCCCTGGTCCATAGGGATTTCGCGAATTCCCTAAAAATGTTCAGGGAATTCGCGAATTACCTGATTATACAATTCACTGTAACATATATATATTTTAAGAAAGGGGTTATTCAGTGTTTGAACTATTTGTGTTTCTTAAAAGTAAATAAAAATGTATATGAAATATAATTTATTGTTCTAAGTAATGCTGGGATGCTTTGATGTCCCTTCGATGCATTGATCAGTGTTGGCATCACTTTTGATGCATCGAGTGTAACCACATGGAATCGCTCCAATTGAAACCCTATTTTCACACAACTGGTAAAATAGCATAATTTACAACCCATACAATTCATTAATTTTGAAGAAAATAAAATAAAACTACCCATTTTTGTTCAGATTTCACCTTGCGTTACTAGCTTTTATTATTATGTCCACCCCACTGGGGGGTGAGGGTGGACATATTATTTTTGCTTTGTCCGGCGTCCCACTTGGTTTCCAGACATTTTAGGCAACAGTTCTTATCCTATCTTTACCAAATTTGGCATGCAGGTTTATTGGGTTAATAGCTTGTATGGGATTGCTTTTGGTGATGATAGCTCTATAGCTAACTGAGTAATAGCTACTTTGCTACGTTTGAGTAGCTCTTTGGTTTCCAGACATTTTAAGGAATGCTATTAAGCCTAGCTTTCTGAAATTTGGTATGGAGGTTCATTGGGTTAATAGCTTGTATGGGATTGCTTTTGGGGGGAATTGCTTCATAGATGAGTGAGTAATTAATTATATCCCCAGACGAAAGTCGGGGATATATTGGATTCAGGTCCGTCGCGCCGCCGCCGCCGCCGTAGAAATTTCCTTGTGGACGCGATAACTCAAAAACAAATTAATATTTTTTTTTCAAACTTGGTACACATGTTAAGGGTGCCCAAAGGAAGATCCCTATTTTAAGGTGACCTTAAACTCCCAGTAAAAAAGAACTTATGGCCACCTTAAGGTCAGAAATTGCACTTTTGGCCACTTAGAGCCCTGTAGGTCACAAACTATGATGCTCAGCTGGCTGAAATTTTACCTGACAACACATTAATATGTTCTTAGTACATGTGCCGAAAATCATGACTTTAAGTTGAGGAGAAAATTGTGTTTGAGGCCCATAAATACCCCCACTTAGGGATTTTTTGCTATACTTTACACATATTTTGCCCTATAATTTGGAAGTGATAATTCTGATGAGTCTCAAACTGCGCTAGGTATAACTTTGATATGTAATCCTTGTCTGTAGAAAATTTTAGGGCTGTAGGTTTACCCAAAGGGGTCGACTTAAGGTCTCAAAAGTGCCCACAGAGACCCAATTTATGCACTTTTTGCCACTTTCAAGCACTGTAGCTTTCAAACTATGTCTCTCATCTAAGTTAAATATCATCTGGGAATATATCTATGTGTTTTCTTATATGTGCCCCAACATTTAGGCCTTTAATAGACAGTTAACCTGTGTATCAGGACCATAAACACCCACCCGAGTGACCCTTATAAGACATTTTTCACATCTTTTTCCCTGTAACTTGGAAATGGTAAGTCTGAGAAGTTTCAAACTGTATTAGATATATATTCTGTGTGTAATCTTAGTATGTAACAGATTTTAAGTCTGAAGCTTTAATTTTGAAGGTCAAATTGAGGTCTCTAAAAGGCTCCCAAAGACCCAATATTTGGACTTTTTGCTACTTTTAAGCCCTGTGACTGTCAAACTATGTGACTGATAGAGCTCAAATCCTATCTGAGAAGATATTAGTATGTTATTTTTATATGTGCCAAAAATTAAGGCTTTAAGAAGACATTTAACCTGTGTATGAGGACCATAAATCCCCACCCGAGTGACCATTTTTAGACATTTTTCACATATTTTTCCCTGTAACTTGGAAATGGTAAGTCTAAGAAGTTTCAAACTGTATTAGATGCATATTCTATGTGTAATCTTAGTATGTGACAAATTTTAAGTCTGAAGCTTTAATTTGAAGGCCACATTTAGGTCTCTAGAAGGTCCCATAAAGACCCAGTATTTGGACTTTTTGCCAATTTTAAGGCCTGTGACTGTTAAACTATGTGACTGATAGAGCTGAAATCTCATCTGGGAATACATTATTATGTTCTTTTTACATGTGCCAAAAATCAAGGCTTCAAGTAGACATTTAACCTGTGTATGAGGACCTTTAACACCCACCTGAGTGACCCTTTTAAGACATTTTTCACATATTTTGCTCTGTAACTTGGAAAGGGTAAGTCTGAGAAGTTTCAAACTTTATTAGATACATATTCTATGTGTAATCTTAGTATGTAACAAATTTTAAGTCTGAAGCTTTAATTTGAAAGCCACATCGAGATCTCTAAAAGGCCCACAATGACCCAATATTTGGACTTTTTTCCACCTTTAAGCCCTGTAACTGTTAAACTATGTGATTGATGGAGCTGAAATCCCATCTGGGAATGCATTATTATGTCCTTTTTACATATGCCGAAAATCAAGGTTTTTAGTAGACATTTAACCTGTGTATGAGGGCCATAGACACTCACCCAAGTGCCTTTTTTGACATTTTTTCCGTATTTTGCCCTGTTATTTGGAAATGCTTAGTGTGACAAGTCTTAAACTGTATTATATATGATTTTTGTTTGTTATGTATGTCCCCCCAAAAAGTTTCAAATCTGTAGTTTAATTGCTAAGGTCTCTTTAACAATTGTAAAATGCCCACAGAAACCCAATTTATGGATATTATGCCACTTAAAGCCCAGTAACTGTCAAACTATGTGGGTTATAGAGCTGAAATCTTTGAATTTTTAAAAGGAAATGCCTGTCTATTTAAATTTTGAATATTAATAATGTTATGGCTATCTTAGTCTTTTAAGAACTTATTTTTGTGTGTTATACCTCTGCTTGCTGAGTTTTTCACTTTTTAAAATGAAACTGGTGAAACATATTGAAGTAGACAAAATGGACACTTTAAGTGAGCTTTAAGTCCCAATATTAATGAAATTATATCCTTATGTAGTAAAACTAGGGGATTTTTAACCCTCAACTAGCCCAGTTTTATTCAACTTGCCTCAGTTAATTTTGGCACAGCTCCTACAGTTATGAACTCATTTCAGTTGATAATCACATACTTAAAATTCTCAATTCTTTTTGTATTTGAGTACCCCTTTTATATAGATTGTTTGTTTACCATTTATGCTCAACCCACATCCCCCACCCGGATTCCCCCCACCCACCTCTGGGACCTCCAGCTATATTGAGTGACACTAAATAAACAAAGGTATTTAATGATATCAGATGAGAAACAAAGAACTCAATGGGGTTGCAGATCTTGTGTAATAGTGAGAGAGGTGTGGAGAAGGGGAGAGGGGTGGGGGTGGGAGGTGGTGGGCTTCATTACATATAACACAAAGGGGAGTCAGAACTGAGATGGTGTCACATATTTAGGTTGCATATATATGGACCACATATATAGGTATAGAGGAAATGAATAACTGAAAACAATTTGCAAATTCTAAAAATAATATAATAAAATAATAATATAAATAATTTTTTTTTAAATAATATTTTATTTGTGAACAAATATAGAAACAGATATGCGCTTTTGGGATTATGAATTTTAGAATGGACATTGAATCATCAATCATTTAAATACTTTGAAGGAAGATTGAAAAATATGATGAGTTGAGTTAAAAATAATATTTTATTTGTCAACAAATATAGAAACAGATATGCTCTTTTGGGATTATTATTTTAGAATGGACATTCAATCATCAATCATTTAAATACTTTGAAAATAGGTTTAGAGTTATCATTGCAGGAAGATTGAAAATATAATTTGAGTTATGTATTCGGCGTCTGGGGATACACCATCTTCCTTGGGGAGATATAAACAGAGTAGATTGATGTGCTGAAGTTCATATAATAATGGGTAATTATGTTTTAAAAAATTCCCGATCAAAACCTGTGGTGTGAGTGATGACCTGTCTGGGGATATGTTGGCACCGAGTTGGCCCAATCTAGTTAAATAAATGAGTAATTAGCTATTTTGAATACTGAATACTGAAAAAGGCAAATGTGCTCATATCTCCTAAACCGTGCGAGATAGAGCGATTTCGTCGAAATTTTCGATCCACAGGGTATCTAAGGAATGTACTCTTTACAATTTTCAAAAAATTTTCCCCTCCCCAAAAATGGCGGCCATTTTGAATTTTCGAATTTTTGCCAAAAATGGCAAAACACAAATTTGCTTCTATCTCCTTAACCGTGCGAGATAGAGCGATTTCGTCGAAATTTTCGACCCACAGGGTATCTAAGGAATGTACTCTTTGCAATTTTCAAAAAAATTTCCCCTCCCCAAAAATGGCGGCCATTTTGAATTTTCGAATTTTTGCCAAAAATGGCAAAACACAAATTTGCTTCTATCTCCTTAACCGTGCGAGATAGAGCGATTTCGTCGAAATTTTCGACCCACAGGGTATCTAAGGAATGTAATCTTTGCAATTTTCAAAAAAATTTCCCCTCCCCAAAAATGGCGGCCATTTTGAATTTTCGAATTTTTGCCAAAAATGGCAAAACAGAATTTCATTGCGTTAATACATCTTACCTACCAGACGATAGCTATAGCCCGGCGCCAGCCGGTCCCGCCAAACGAAAGAAAAAGACGTCCCGGGTTTCACCCCCGGCAGGACCGGCACACTACAATCCACTCGCCAGGTGGCCTAGTTCCTGCCTCACTCGCCAGAGGGACGTGACGTCATAGCATCTTTTTCGTTTGGCGCGATATTTAAAGTTGTGGATTTTTATCTGTGAACTCTTTAGTTTTTATATTGTGTTATATCTGTTTAATTTGTGTCGGAAGTGTTGCCATTAGTTAACTTTCTATCATGGCATCTCCAGGACAGAAAAAGGGTGCGTGTGGCCATATTATGGCTTCATTTGACAAACATAGTAGGTGTGCGCATTGTCGCGAGAAAGGACAGGGTGATGACCCTTGTGTTCAGAATCTGCAGTGTGACTTTTGCAGTGTCCTTACCCCGGAGCAAGTGCTCAAGTTAAGTACTCCTACCTATAAACTCAGAAAGGAAAAGGCTAAAGCAAAGGAAGTGTTAGTCGATCCGTCTTCTGTGGTAGTACTTGATGCCCAACCAGAACAAGAACCTGCTGTATCTGTTTCTCCTGCTCCGGATTTGTCCCTTCCTGTGCCTCAGTTTAAGAAAGATCTTCAGGAACTGGACGAAAAGTGGGCCACTCGTATGGCCAGGCTTGAGGCGCTTATCACTTTAGGACATCGCTCCTCACCTGTACAAAATCCAACATTTTCTCCGGTCAAAGTACCGGTCTCTCATGCTGCTCCAGCAGGTGCTCTTTCCCAGACACCCTTTTTTGTCTCTACTTCGGCTTCTTCCGGCCCAGCCGGTCCGGCTGTTGGCCCGGATGAGCCTAGAGATCAGGATTTTTCAATTGCTGACAGACAATCTCCACTTCAAAACCTCTACCCGGAAGCAGAACCTATGTTTAAACACCCTGCTCCGGTGGCTACTGTGTCGTCAGCTGCTATGTCTGCTTCCTCTCAAGCTGCATTTCAACAACCTTCTTCCGGCTCCGGGCCGGTCACCTTCCGCGATGTCAATCCTCAGGAAACATTTGAAGAGGGTGAGTTATCTGACGCAGAGGAATCCCCAGACTTAGAAACCTCAGACCCGGACCGGGTCCTCAGTGAAGATCAAAATTACCGCGAGACTGTGAGAGGCGTCCGCGCGTTCATGGGATGGACACACATTCCTGACCTGGAGTTTTCTCCTCAATCCCGCACTGATAATCCTTGGGCAGGTCACCGTTCTCAACCTGTGGGCAAGATTTCTGTGGATCTTCCTCCGGAAGATTGGTTGTGCCGAAAACTAGAGACTCTAAACCTTGTACTGATAGAAGGTTATCCTTCAAAATCTAGTGATCCAGGTGGCCTGCATGTGGACCAATTCCTCAGACCCCCCAAATCCCAGAGCAGATGGTATGGGATACACCCGGCGGAGCCTACAGATCCAACTAGGCCGGGTAAATCAGTGAATTCTTGGCCAAATGATGCGGCGAAGATAAATAGTTCATTCCCCAGGATTTCAACCATATCTTCTGCATCTCCTCAGCCTCCATCCCGCCCACTATCACAAGACACTATGCGTAAGTGGGAGAAAGCAGCAAAAGAGTCTTCATATATTTGCAACCAGTCAGCGGGGTTTAATCGCTGTATTACCAAGATACAGGATGCCTTCCAAGAACAATTGCATATTTTACAAAGTGAACTTAAGAAAGGCAAGTCTTCTGTCAAAGCTCAAGGTGCATTGGATGAACTTTTGTATTTATCTTCATTTAACCAGAATGTCAGTTTCGCCATGGGTAAATCTCTACAACATTTGGCAGACTTTACATTTGTGCAGATGGCAAATTTGACCCTACTCCGTAGGGATTCATACTTGGAAGCTGTGAAACCGGGGATTAAACCAGATACTTTCAATTCCTTGAGAAATTGCCCCCTGAATGGATATGGGCTATTTCCAGATGCTGCTATTAGAAAAGCTGAGGATGAAATAAACCAATTAGAAGCTTCCCGACGTACTTCCCAGCCCGGCCCGGGCCGCGGGGGGTTCGCCGGTAGAGGCAGAAAACAGAGATACCAACCCTACAGTACTGGTTGGAAACCTCAAGACACTGCTAAAACAACTTCTCAAGCCGGAAAGGAACTACCAGCTTGGAAAGCGTTTGGTTCCCGCAATAGAGGCCGGGGCAGAGGCCGGGGTGGTCAACCCGGACGTGGTACCAAGATGGCTCATGAGAAGACACAGTATAAATGACAATTACTGCAAGTCAAGTCCGGTGCCGGTGGCCCGGCCAGTCAGTTCTGTACAAAGTGTCATAACAAGAAACTCTTTTGTATCTGTTCCAACAAATGTTTCTTATCATGTTGTATGTCGTGTACCTACTGTAACAAGGTGGCAGTCGCAAAAGAAAGACGCAAGACCAAAATTAAAGATCAAAAGTCAAATAAAGTGTGTGAAAAGTGCTTCTTTTGTCGGTCACTTTGTTTCTGCTCCAAATGTTCCAAATGTCCCCAATGTTGCAAGTGTCCAACCAGTGGGGGGACGTCTTCAGAGTTTTTGGGAAATATGGGCTCACAAGGGTGCAAACCCAAAAGTAGTGTCCATATTAAAGGAGGGTTATGTTCTTCCCTTCAAAGTAAGACCTCCCTTAGTAAGGGATCCCCTGATAGTAAGTGGCTATGCAAACCCCATCAGAGACTCCCACTTGCAAGCAGCTGTACAAGCTCTGATCGAGAAAAAGGCAGTAGAGAGGGTCAGGGTTCAAACCTCACTAGCCTTTTTCAACAGACTGTTCATTGTCCCAAAGCCGAACCACAAGTGGCGGCCAATCTTGGATCTCAGTACTCTAAATCAGTTTTTATGCGTAAAAACATTCAAAATGGAGACTCCAGAGACAATCCGGACCTCTCTACAACAAGAGGAGTGGGTGACATTGCTAGACTTCAGCGACGCCTACTTCCACATCCCAATTCACTACACATCCCGAAAATTCCTCAGGTTCCACTTTCAGAACCAGTCGTACCAGTTTCGGGCACTTCCCTTTGGCCTGTCAACAGCTCCCATGGAGTTCACTGGTGTGGTCAAAGAGGTCAAGTTAATGGCTCAGTCACAGGGTATAAGAATCCACCAGTACCTAGACGACTGGTTGATTCGAGCCCCTACCAAAGAATCTTGCCACCAGGGAACCCAATCCCTCCTAGCCCTCTGCCAGGAGTTGGGCTGGATGGTAAACATGCAAAAATCAGAACTGGAACCCCAACAAGTCTTCGACTTCGTAGGCTACCAGTACGACCTACTCAACGGAGTAGTCAGACCTACTCAAAATCGTTGGGAAACCCTTCAACAGAAAATAACAGTGCTTTTACAGAACAGATCTTGCCCAGTGAGAACTTTCATGTCTCTTATAGGTCTTCTCACTGCGACAGAAAAACAGGTGACCCTAGGCAGACTGCACATGAGACCTATTCAGTGGCACCTCAAGAAACACTGGAGAGTCCCAGAATCTCTGGAAAAGGAGATCCCAATTCCGAGGTCTCTCCATCAGTACCTGCAGTGGTGGACCCAAGAGGAAAATGTCCTAAAGGGTCAGCCCTTACACCCCCTGCGACACGCAGTTCAAATCTTTACAGACGCCTCAAAAGAAGGCTGGGGTGCTCACTCAGGCGACTTCACAGCAAGCAGTACTTGGTCAGTGCCCGAAAGCAAGTTGCACATAAACTTCTTAGAACTAAAAGCCGTGTTGTTAGCACTAAAAAGATTCCAACATTTAGTGCAAGGAAAGGTCGTCCTGATTGCCACAGACAACACCACGGTTGTGGCATACATCAACAAGGAAGGAGGTATGAGGTCAGGCTCACTCTGTGCCCTTCTTTGGCGGCTCCTATGTTGGTGCAGCCTCAATCAAATAGTACTGAAGGCCAGACACATTCCAGGCCGTCTGAATGTAATTGCAGACAAATTGTCTCGCCAAAGGCAGGTCATTCAGACGGAGTGGTCCCTCCATCAAGAGACCTTCGACCTCCTTTGTCAAACCTGGCATTATCCCCGAGTGGACATGTTTGCAACAAGGTACAACTGCAAGCTAGTTCAATTTGTGTCCCCAATTCCAGACCCAAAGGCCTGGTCAGTGGATGCTCTGACATTATCCTGGGAGGACCTGGACATGTACCTCTTCCCCCCAGTGTCTCTGATGGGGAAGGTGGTCAGCAAGCTGTCAGATCACTGGTATCGCAGAGCAATCCTGATTGCCCCGGGATGGCCCAACATGCCTTGGTTTTGGGACCTAGTGGAACTATCTGCGAGGGTTCCTCTTTGTCTTCCACACCACCCAGATCTAGTGACCCAACCTTTCAACAAGGCACGTCACAGGGATCTGACAAACCTAAATCTCCATGCCTGGCTCCTAGAGCCCAGACAATCAAGGAGCAGGGGTTCTCTAGCCCAGTGGCGTCAAGAATTGAGGCGCCTCAAAGACGTTCAACCAGAACAGTCTACGAAGCGAAGTGGGCCGTTTTTGTCAGATGGTGTGAAACAAGTCAGGTGGACTTCAGGAACCCATCTATAAAACAAATAGCAGATTTCCTCCTGCACCTTTTCCAGGAGAAGAATCTCCAGCCCAGCACTATTGATGGTTACAGGTCAGCCATTGCAGACAAACTGGGAAATACCTCGGTTAATGTCGGCAAGGATGAAAATTTGACTAGACTGTTAGACAGTTTTCACAGAGATAGACCCAAAGGGCGCCGGGGGGTTCCTGCTTGGAACCTCTCCCTGGTTTTACACCAGCTTACAAAAGCGCCTTTTGAACCACTCAGAAAGGCTTCTCTGAAGCACCTTACTTTCAAAACTGTTTTTCTCCTAGCCCTGGCTTCAGGAAAACGCAGGAGTGAGATTCACGCTTGGTTAAACAAAAATATCAGACACCAAGCTGACTGGTCCAAAGTTTCCCTCTACCCTTCACCAAGCTTCTTGGCGAAAAATCACTTGGCAAAAGAGGGACCAGAGTGCGTGGCCCCTGTGGTCATTCCAGCCTTAGCCCCCACTCTGGATAAGTCTTTAAAGGAAGACAGATCCCTTTGCCCCGTTCGGGCTCTTCGCTACTACCTGGACAAAACGCAGGACCTAAGAACGGGAAAGGAGTTCGTTTTTGTTTCATTCAAACAAGGGTTTAACAAGGACATCTCTCCTGCCACTATCTCGTCCTGGATCAAACAAACAGTAGTGTTGTGTTATGATCTCTCTGACCAAGATTCCTTGACCTTACATCAGGTTAAGGCCCATGATGTTAGGGCCTTTGCGGCCTCCAAAGCCTTTCAAGGTGGCATATCTCTGGACCAGATTCTAGCAGCATGCCACTGGAAGTCCCACAACACCTTTACACAGTTTTACCTTAAGGATGTTGCCTGGGCAGATAAGGAGCTTTTTCACTTGGGTCCTGTGGTGGCTGCCCAGCAAATCCACCACTAGTCCCCTAAGCTTCTTTGTATATAATTATATATAGTGTACATACTAGTTAGTTTTAGGTGTAGGCTCACTTTTAGCCTAGGCCTTGGCTTCTCAAAGTCTTTTACTTCAGAGTAATCCTCTGGGTATAGGACTTTCCCTCTCTTCCAGGTTAACCGTGGGAATCATTGACTTGAACTCTTACTCTCTTCCTCCCCTCAGAGCAGTCAAAGGGGGGGGGGGGGGGGGGGGGGGCAGGTGGGTCTAGTTACCCTTGAGACTAACATGTCTCCTCAAAGGACTAGAACCTCACACCTAGGTATAATATAAGAGTTTCTCCAATCCTCAGAAGGCTGCCCTCCTTCCGCTGGGTAGTTATTCTAGCTATCGTCTGGTAGGTAAGATGTATTAACGCAATGAAATTGCAAATTTTAATTAGTAAATTAAATTTTTATTAGTTAATACCTTACCTACCAGACGGGAAATTCCCACCCGGCCTTCCCCGCTTCCAGCCTTCATCATTCAATCTTAGGGACGAAAAAGATGCTATGATGTCACGTCCCTCTGGCGAGTGAGGCAGGAACTAGGCCACCTGGCGAGTGGATTGTAGTGTGCCGGTCCTGCCGGGGGTGAAACCCGGGACGTCTTTTTCTTTCGTTTGGCGGGACCGGCTGGCGCCGGGCTATAGCTATCGTCTGGTAGGTAAGGTATTAACTAATAAAAATTTAATTTACTAATTAAAATTTGCAAATTTGCTTCTATCTCCTTAACTGTGCGAGATAGAGCGATTTCGTCGAAATTTTCGACCCACAGGGTATCTAAGGAATGTACTCTTTGCAATTTTCAAAAAATTTTCCCCTCCCCAAAAATGGCGGCCATTTTGATTTTTCGAATTTTTGCCAAAAATAGAAAAACAGGAATTTGCTTCTATCTTCTTAACCGTGCAAGATAGTGATTTCGTCAAAATTTTCGACCCAACCAATGCAAAAAGGCATGAAGCTGAAATAATTTACATCTACACTAATAAATATTTAAGAATCATTGATATATTTTACAAATTAAACAGGGTCTTGTAAGACTACTGTACAATTTTTGCAAAAGGTTCATGGGGTGGACATTACACATGATAATGTGTGTTCTTCTATGCTATCCTGTTTCTATTCGCATCTACTATCAACAGTGCGTCCTATTTCTAGTTGCTTATTGCAATAATCAGTCAAAACGTTTCTGCTGTTAATAATAGATGTATGTATACAGACATTTGACTGCTTCCTTTTTGCCAGGAAATTCCTGTCCATTAAATTGAGAGGTGGGTGATAATTGAGTCTTCAAACGGCTGAGTTGCAGCACTAGTTATCTCCCGTCAGGCTTTAGCCCGGGAGGGAGATTATGAAATGATGCCTGTGTGTGCGTGCGTGCGTTAGTTAATCACGCAGATTTCTCCAAAACTACTACAGCTACAGATTTTTTGTAAATTAATTGTCCCAATGAATTTCCACGCCCTTGAAAATTTTTTGGTTTTATGGACTTTATAAGTAATAGCAATCTTATCTAATTCGATTAAAGGGCTCATAAACTTTTCTTAAAATATGTTGTTCAGCTACTTTGTCCTTAGCTTTAAGATGGTACATAGTTTGGGCATGCATTTTTGTATTTGTAGCAAAATAATGACCTAAGTAAATCAAATATCTTCAAAAGTATTAAAGTTGGGAATTCTTTTCAAATATGTTATTAATCTACTTTTTGATAAGCTATCACATAGTAAAGTTTCGGATCTGTTGCACATTGGATAGCTGAGTAATACATACTTTTAAATTCTACAGTTGAGTAAATCCATTGTAACTCCAAAACTGTTGCAGTTAGAGTATTTTCGTTGCAGTTAGAGTATTTTCGTAAAATATGTTGTTCAGCTACTTTGTCCTTAACTATAAGATGGCATATAGTTTGGGGTTCTATTGCATGCCATAAGTGAGTAATAGCTATTTTCTTATTTGTAGCAAAATAATGACATGAGTAAATGTCAAATATCTTCAAAAGTATGAAAGTTAGGAAATTCTTTTCAAATATGTTATTCATCTAGTTTTTGGTAAGCTATCACATGGTAAAGTTTCAGACCTGTTGCACATTTAATAGCTGAGTAATAGCTACTTTGAAATTCTGACTGTTGAGTAAATCCGTTGTAACTCAAAAACTACTGCAGTTACAGTATTTTCCTAAAATAATTTGTGCAGCTACTTTTTCCTTAACTCTATGATGGCATATCGTTTGGGGTTCCATTGCATGTCATAAGTGAGCAATAGCTATTTTCTTATTTGTAACAATATTATGATTGAAATACTGTATAAGTGGTTATATTCGCGGGTACTTAAGTTCGCGAATTGACACAGAAGCCTTGTTTAGCGAGAATTAATTTTTGCGGTGAAAGATGTCCTATTATCGCCAACAATAACAACAATGTTACCCACTCACAATTAACTCCTGTGTACTTCAAGTACATGTAATCTTAAAGTACATGTAATCTTATTCAAATACCCGCTAAACTCCATGTGTTTATCAAACAAAAGAGAAAGTAGTGGCTCAGCGTAATTAAGCGGCCCGTCAGGGACGCTTATGTGTTTTCACCGAAGTTCGACTGATCACCGCCGCTGGATTATGGTCTCCCTTGAATAACTTCTTTTCCTTCTTATCTTTCTTTAAAACTATAGGGGCGGGAAAAATTTTTGGGATACTTTGCGCGGACCTTAAGCTTAAGGTAACCCTAAGCTTACCTCCAAAACACCCCGTCATCGCGTTTCGGAAAAAAACACACATACCTGTGCTATAAAATTTATCAGGTACATTCTAGACCAAATTTCCAAGGTCGGAAAGGATTTTCTCATCAATCGGACCATAGATGCCTGAATGGGAGGCGTTTAATTTTCCTAAAAAAATGGGTACTTGGTCTGTATTTCAAAAACGGTCAGGATTTCGGCGTTTTGTTGGAATAACTTGTTCAGCTACTTTTTGATAATCTTTCACATGCCAAAGTTTTAGCCCTGTATCTGCACTCTTAAGGTTACCTTAATGTCAAAAAAGGGGGTTTTAGCCCTCCAGTTCACTTAGTTTTGCACTTTTTTCAACCAAACTTGGCACATATATTAAGATTTGCCAAAGGAATATCCTGACTTTATGGTGACCTTAAACTCAAAATGTTAATGGACATATGGCCTGCTTAAAGTTATCAAATTGGAATAAAATCCTCTGGCTCCTTTCTTTTTCCATTTTTATCTCCCGCCGGGCTTTAGCCCGGGAGGGAGATTATGAAATGATGTCTGTGTGTGCGTGCGTGTGTTAGTTAGTCACGCAGATTTCTCCAAAACTGCTACAGCTACAGATTTTTTGTAAATTAATTGTCCCAATGAATTTTCATGCCCTTGAAAAAAATTTTGGTTTTATTGACTTAGGCCTAAAGATAAGTGAGTAATAGCAATCTTAGCTACTTTGAGTAAAGGGCTCATAACTCAAAAACTATTGCAGTGACAACTTTTTCTTCAAATATGTTGTTCAGCTACTTTGTCCTTAGCTATAAGATGGTACATAGTTTGGGGTCCCATTGCATGCCATAAGTAATAGCTATTTTCTCATTTGTAGCTAAATAACGGAAGAAGTAAATGTCAAAAGTATTGAAGTTAGGGAAATCTTTTCAAATATGTTGTCCATCTTCTTTTTGGTAAGCTATCACATACTAAAGTTTCAGACCTGTTGCACCTTGGATAGCTGAGTAATAGCTACTTTGAAATTCTGACTGGTGAGTAAAGTGATTGTAACTCCAAAACTATTGCAGTTAGAGTATTTTCCTAAAATATGCTGTTCACCTACTTTGTCCTTAGCTATAAGATGGTACATAGTTTGGGGTTCTATTGCATGCCATAAGTGAGTAATACCTATTTTCTCATTTGTAGCTAAATAACAGAAGAAGTAAATGCCAAGTATCTACAAAAGTATTAAAGTTACGGAATTCTTTTCAAATATGTCATTCATCTACTTTTTTGTAAGCTATCACATAGTAAAGTTTCAGACCTGTTGCACATTGCATAGCTAAGGTAATAGCTACTTTGAAATTGTGACTGTTGAGTAAATCCATTGTAACTCCAAAACTATTGCAGTTACAGCTTTTTCTTCAAATATGTTGTTCAGCTACTTTGTCCTTAACTATAAGATGGTATATATTTTGGGGTTGTATTGCATGCCATAAGTGAGTAATAGCTATTTTCTTATTTGTAGGAAAATAACAACATAAGTAAATGTCAAATATCTTCAAAAGTATTAAAGTTAGGGAAATATTTTCAAATATGTTATTCATCTAGTTTTTGATAACCTATCATATAGTAAAGTTTCAGACCTGTTGCACATTGGATAGCCGAGTAATACCTACTTTGAAATTGTGACTGCAGGGTAAATGCATATAGTTTGGGGTTCTATTGCATGCCATAAGTGAGTAATAGCTATTTCATTGCGTTAATACATCTTACCTACCAGACGATAGCTATAGCCCGGCGCCAGCCGGTCCCGCCAAACGAAAGAAAAAGACGTCCCGGGTTTCACCCCCGGCAGGACCGGCACACTACAATCCACTCGCCAGGTGGCCTAGTTCCTGCCTCACTCGCCAGAGGGACGTGACGTCATAGCATCTTTTTCGTTTGGCGCGACATTCAAGTTTGAATTTTGTGGAAACACTTTTATTTTTAAAGATATCTTAAGTTATATTGGGTGTTACGTTCTCAGATTTGTCTATTAGTTGGATAAACCACTATGGCATCTCCAGGACAGAGAAAAGGAGCCTGCGGGCATATCATGGCTAATTTTGATCCACACTCTCGATGTGCCAGATGTAGGGACAAAGGTTTGGGGGACGACCCTTGCGTTCTCAAATTAAGTTGTGAGTTTTGTGACAATCTTTCTCCCGAACAATTGCTTCAGCTCTCAACTCCGACTTACAAACTCCGTAAAGAAAAGTTGAAGAGTAAGGAATCACTTGTGGATCCCTCTACCGTTACTGTAGTGTCACAGGTCGAAAAACAGGACGTTGCTCCATCTTCCCCTCCTCATGACACTGAAACGGAGTTCACCTTGCCTCAACCAAACTTCCGTCAAGATTTAAAAGATCTAGATGATAAATGGTCTACTCGCATGGCGCGTTTGGAGGCACTCATCACCATGGGCCATCGTCCCTCTCCACAGCCTACTTTCACTCCGGTCCAAGCACCGGTCACGCATCAGGCTCCAGCTGGATCTTTGTCACAAGCACCTTTTCTGCTATCCGCCGTTCCTTCCGGCCAAGCCGGTCCGGCTTATGGCCCGGATAGAACAAAGGCAACAGCTACTATCACCAGCTCTATGGATATGACCTCTCCTCTGGAGAATGTTTATCCGCAACCAGACCCGGAACCGGTATTCTCTTCTCAGAGCTCTTCCGGCCCGGTGGCCTCATCTATCACGCAACCACCCCCGGAGCATTCAGAAGAGGGTGAAGTTTCTGATCAAGAAGAAGTACTAGACCCATCTGAACAAGACTCTCCAGACATTGACAAAACAATAAGTGAAGATCAAAACTACAGGGAGACGGTAAGGGGTGTCCGTGCCTTTATGGGCTGGAATCACATTCCGGACCTTGAGTACACTCCCACCTCCAGATCTGACAACCCCTGGGTTGGCCACCGGGCTCAACCGGTTGGAAAAGTTTCCATTGACTTACCACCAGAGGACTGGTTATGCAAAAAATTGGAAAACCTCAATCTAGTACTAATTGAAGGCTACCCGTCAAAATCAACAGAACCGGGCGGTTTACATGTTGATCAATATCTCCGACCACCAAAATCTCAGACAAGATGGTACGGGATACACCCGGCAGAAAACAAAGACATAACTAGGCCTGGTAAATACGTAACTTCCTGGCCCAACGATGCCGCGAAGCTCAACAGTTCCTTTGCCCGGATTGCTAAATCTACTATTGCTTCATCTCAACCTACTTCCCGACCACTGTCTCAGGAAACTCTCCGCAAATGGGAAAAGGCTGCCAAAGAAACAAGCTATATTTGTAACCAGTCAGCTGGTTTCAATAGATGTATAACTAAAGTGCAGGATGCTGTTCAGGAACAGTTAAAAATCCTACAAGCAGAACTTGGCAAAGGTAAATCCTCCGCAAAAGCCCAGGGGGCTCTGGACGAACTTCATTTTTTAACAGCATTTAATCAGAATATCAGTTTTGCGGTCGGGAAATCTCTTCAGCACCTTTCGGACTTTACTTTCGTCCAAATGGCTAACTTGACTCTAGTCCGCAGAGATTCCTATCTGGACCACCTGAGGGCAGGAGTGAAACCAGATACCTTTTCCGCTCTCAGGAATTGCCCTCTTCAAACCCGGGCTTTATTCCCAGATGACATCATAAGAAAAGCGGAAGATGAGATAAACAACTTTGAAACACACAAGCGTACCAACCAGCCCGGTCCGGGCCGTGGTGGGTTCGCGGGTGTACAGAAAAAGCAGCATCGCTACCAGCCTTACTCCACTAGTTGGAAGCAAGACGACTCAAGTACCACCGGTGCTTCCGGGAAAGAACTCCCCGCATGGAAATCATTTGGTAGCCGGGGCAGAGCACGCGGCAGAGGCAGGGGTGGTCAACCCGGTCGCGGTTCGCGAGGCTCCAAGGATCCCAAAAATTATAAATGACAATTACTGCAGAATTCCTCCGGAGTTACAAACAAAACTGGAGTATTATGTGTCAGATGTAAAACAGACAGATTTTCATGTGCTTGTCAAGAACTCTGTAAAATGTCAAAGTGTTGCTTGTCTTGTACATTCTGTAACAAAATCAAAAAGTGGGCAGCCGCAAAAGAAAGGCGTAAGACCAATATCAAACATGAAAAATACAATAAAGTCTGTGAAAAGTGCTTCTTTTGTAAATCACTGTGTTTTTGCCCCAAATGTGCCAAATGCCCTCAGTGTTGCAAATGTCCAGCCAGTGGGGGGGCGACTACAAATGTTTTGGGAAGTATGGGCACGACTAGGTGCAAACCCAAGAGTAGTGTCCATACTAAAGGAGGGTTATGTTCTCCCATTCAATCTCAGACCTTGCCTAGTGAGGGATCCCCTGATAGTAAGCGGCTATGCCAATCCCATCAGAGACTCCCACTTGCAAGGGGCTCTACAAGCCTTAATCAAGAAGAAGGCAGTAGAGAGGGTCAGGGTTCGAACCTCTCTAGCCTTCTTCAACAGACTATTCATTGTCCCCAAACCGAACCAAAAGTGGAGGCCAATCTTGGACCTCAGTACTCTAAATCAGTTTTTATGCGTAAAAACATTCAAAATGGAAACCCCGGAGACAATTCGAACCTCCTTACAACAGGGAGAGTGGGTGACATCGCTGGACTTCAGCGACGCTTACTTCCACATTCCAATCCATGTCAACTCCCGAAAATACCTCAGGTTCCACTTCCAGAACCAGTCTTACCAGTTTCGGGCACTTCCCTTTGGACTGTCAACAGCTCCCATGGAGTTCACTGGTGTGGTCAAAGAGGTCAAGTTAATGGCTCAGTCACAGGGTATAAGAATCCACCAGTACCTAGACGACTGGTTGATTCGAGCCCCTACCAAAGAATCTTGCCACCAGGGAACCCAGTCCCTCCTAGCCCTTTGCCAGGAGTTGGGCTGGATGGTAAACATGCAAAAATCAGAACTGGAACCCCAACAAGTCTTCGACTTCGTAGGCTACCAGTACGACCTACTCAACGGATTAGTCAAGCCTACTCAAAACCGTTGGGAAGCCCTTCAACAAAAAATAACAGTGCTTTTACAGAACAGATCTTGCCGAGTGAGAACTTTCATGTCTCTTATAGGTCTTCTCACTGCGACAGAAAAACAGGTGACCCTAGGCAGACTGCACATGAGACCTATTCAGTGGCACCTCAAGAAACACTGGAGAGTCCCAGAATCTCTGGAAAAGGAGATCCCAATTCCGAGGTCTCTCCATCAGTACCTGCAGTGGTGGACCCAAGAGGAAAATGTCCTAAAGGGTCAGCCCTTACACCCCCTGCGACACGCAGTTCAAATCTTTACAGACGCCTCAAAAGAAGGCTGGGGTGCTCACTTAGGCGACTTCACAGCAAGCGGTACTTGGTCAGTGCCCGAAAGCAAGTTGCACATAAACTTCTTAGAACTAAAAGCCGTGTTGTTAGCACTAAAAAGATTCCAACATTTAGTGCAAGGAAAGGTCGTCCTGATTGCCACAGACAACACTACGGTTGTGGCATACATCAACAAGGAAGGAGGTATGAGGTCAGGCTCACTCTGTGCCCTTCTTTGGCGGCTCCTATGTTGGTGCAGCCTCAATCAAATAGTACTGAAGGCCAGACACATTCCAGGCCGTCTGAATGTAATTGCAGACAAATTGTCTCGCCAAAGGCAGGTCATTCAGACGGAGTGGTCCCTCAATCAAGAGACCTTCGACCTCCTTTGTCAAACCTGGCATTATCCCCGAGTGGACATGTTTGCAACAAGGTACAACTGCAAGCTAGTTCAATTTGTGTCCCCAATTCCAGACCCAAAGGCCTGGTCAGTGGATGCTCTGACATTATCCTGGGAGGACCTGGACATGTACCTCTTCCCCCCAGTGTCTCTGATGGGGAAGGTGGTCAGCAAACTGTCAGATCACTGGTATCGCAGAGCAATCCTGATTGCCCCGGGATGGCCCAACATGCCTTGGTTTTGGGACCTAGTGGAACTATCTGCGAGGGTTCCTCTTTGTCTTCCACACCACCCAGATCTAGTGACCCAGCCTTTCAACAAGGCACGTCACAGGGATCTGACAAACCTAAATCTCCATGCCTGGCTCCTAGAGCCCAGACAATCAAGGAGCAGGGGTTCTCTAGCCCAGTGGCGTCAAGAATTGAGGCGCCTCAAAGACGTTCAACCAGAACAGTCTACGAAGCGAAGTGGGCCGTTTTTGTCAGATGGTGTGAAACAAGTCAGGTGGACTTCAGGAACCCATCTATAAAACAAATAGCAGATTTCCTCCTGCACCTTTTCCAGGAGAAGAATCTCCAGCCCAGCACTATTGATGGTTACAGGTCAGCCATTGCAGACAAACTGGGAAATACCTCGGTTCATGTCGGCAAGGATGAAAATTTGACTAGACTGTTAGACAGTTTTCACAGAGATAGACCCAAAGGGCGCCGGGGGGTTCCTGCTTGGAACCTCTCCCTGGTTTTACACCAGCTTACAAAAGCGCCTTTTGAACCACTCAGAAAGGCTTCTCTGAAGCACCTTACTTTCAAAACTGTTTTTCTCCTAGCCCTGGCTTCAGGAAAACGCAGGAGTGAGACTCACGCTTGGTTAAACAAAAATATCAGACACCAAGCTGATTGGTCCAAAGTTTCCCTCTACCCTTCACCAAGCTTCTTGGCGAAAAATCACTTGGCAAAAGAGGGACCAGAGTGCGTGGCCCCTGTGGTCATTCCGGCCTTAGCCCCCACTCTGGATAAGTCTTTAAAGGAAGACAGATCCCTTTGCCCAGTTCGGGCTCTTCGCTACTACCTGGACAAAACGCAGGACCTAAGAACGGGAAAGGAGTTAGTTTTTGTTTCATTCAAACAAGGTTTTAACAAGGACATCTCTCCTGCCACTATCTCGTCCTAGATCAAACAAACAGTAGTGTTGTGTTATGATCTCTCTGACCAAGATTCCTTGACCTTACATCAGGTTAAGGCCCATGATGTTAGGGCCTTTGCGGCCTCCAAAGCCTTTCAAGGTGGCATATCTCTTTGTATATAATTATATCCCCAGACGAAAGTCGGGGATATATTGGATTCAGGTCCGTCGCGCCGCCGCCGCCGTAGAAATTTCCTTGTGGACGCGATAACTCAAAAGCAAATTAATATTTTTTTTTCAAACTTGGTACACATGTTAAGGGTGCCCAAAGGAAGATCCCTATTTTAAGGTGACCTTAAACTCCCAGTAAAAAAGAACTTATGGCCACCTTAAGGTCAGAAATTGCACTTTTGGCCACTTAGAGCCCTGTAGGTCACAAACTATGATGCTCAGCTGGGTGAAATTTTACCTGACAACACATTAATATGTTCTTAGTACATGTGCCGAAAATCATGACTTTAAGTTGAGGAGAAAATTGTGTTTGAGGCCCATAAATACCCCCACTTAGGGATTTTTTGCTATACTTTTCACATATTTTGCCCTATAATTTGGAAGTGATAATTCTGATGAGTCTCAAACTGCGCTAGGTATAACTTTGATATGTAATCCTTGTCTGTAGAAAATTTTAGGGCTGTAGGTTTACCCAAAGGGGTCGACTTAAGGTCTCAAAAGTGCCCACAGAGACCCAATTTATGCACTTTTTGCCACTTTCAAGCACTGTAGCTTTCAAACTATGTCTCTCATCTAAGTTAAATATCATCTGGGAATATATCTATGTGTTTTCTTATATGTGCCCCAACATTTAGGCCTTTAATAGACAGTTAACGTGTGTATCAGGACCATAAACACCCACCCGAGTGACCCTTATAAGACATTTTTCACATCTTTTTCCCTGTAACTTGGAAATGGTAAGTCTGAGAAGTTTCAAACTGTATTAGATATATATTCTGTGTGTAATCTTGGTATGTAACAGATTTTAAGTCTGAAGCTTTAATTTTGAAGGTCAAATTGAGGTCTCTAAAAGGCTCCCAAAGACCCAATATTTGGACTTTTTGCTACTTTTAAGCCCTGTGACTGTCAAACTATGTGACTGATAGAGCTCAAATCCTATCTGAGAAGATATTAGTATGTTATTTTTATATGTGCCAAAAATTAAGGCTTTAAGAAGACATTTAACCTGTGTATGAGGACCATAAATCCCCACCCGAGTGACCATTTTTAGACATTTTTCACATGTTTTTCCCTGTAACTTGGAAATGGTAAGTCTAAGAAGTTTCAAACTGTATTAGATGCATATTCTATGTGTAATCTTAGTATGTGACAAATTTTAAGTCTGAAGCTTTAATTTGAAGGCCACATTTAGGTCTCTAGAAGGCCCCATAAAGACCCAGTATTTGGACTTTTTGCCAATTTTAAGGCCTGTGACTGTTAAACTATGTGACTGATAGAGCTGAAATCTCATCTGGGAATACATTATTATGTTCTTTTTACATGTGCCAAAAATCAAGGCTTCAAGTAGACATTTAACCTGTGTATGAGGACCTTAAACACCCACCTGAGTGACCCTTTTAAGACATTTTTCACATATTTTGCTCTGTAACTTGGAAATGGTAAGTCTGAGAAGTTTCAAACTTTATTAGATACATATTCTATGTGTAATCTTAGTATGTAACAAATTTTAAGTCTGAAGCTTTAATTTGAAAGCCACATCGAGATCTCTAAAAGGCCCACAATGACCCAATATTTGGACTTTTTACCGCCTTTAAGCCCTGTAACTGTTAAACTATGTGATTGATGGAGCTGAAATCCCATCTGGGAATGCATTATTATGTCCTTTTTACATATGCCGAAAATCAAGGTTTTTAGTAGACATTTAACCTGTGTATGAGGGCCATAGACACTCGCCCAAGTGCCTTTTTTGACATTTTTTCCGTATTTTGCCCTGTTATTTGGAAATGCTTAGTGTGACAAGTCTTAAACTGTATTATATATAATTTTTGTTTGTTATGTATGTCCCCCAAAAAGTTTCAGATCTGTAGTTTAATTGCTAAGGTCTCTTTAACAATTGTAAAATGCCCACAGAAACCCAATTTATGGATATTATGCCACTTTAAAGCCCAGTAATTGTCAAACTATGTGGGTTATAGAGCTGAAATCTTTGAATTTTTAAAAGGAAATGCCTGTCTATTTAAATTTTGAATATTAATAATGTTATGGCTATCTTAGTCTTTTAGAAACTTATTTTTGTGTGTTATACCTCTGCTTGCTGAGTTTTTCACTTTTTAAAATGAAACTGGTTAAACATATTCAAGTAGACAAAATGGACACTTTAAGTGAGCTTTAAGTCCCAATATTAATGAAATTATATCCTTATGTAGTAAAACTAGGGGATTTTTAACCCTCAACTAGCCCAGTTTTATTCAACTTGCCTCAGTTAATTTTGGCACAGCTCCTACAGTTATGAACTCATTTCAGTTGATAATCACATACTTAAAATTCTCAATTCTTTTTGTATTTGAGTACCCCTTTTATATAGATTGTTTGTTTACCATTTATGCTCAACCCACATCCCCCACCCGGATTCCCCCCACCCACCTCTGGGACCTCCAGCTATATTGAGTGACACTAAATAAACAAAGGTATTTAATGATATCAGATGAGAAACAAAGAACTCAATGGGGTTGCAGATCTTGTGTAATAGTGAGAGAGGTGTGGAGAAGGGAAGAGGGGTGGGGGTGGGAGGTGGTGGGCTTCATTACATATAACACAAAGGGGAGTCAGAACTGAGATTGTGTCACATATTTAGGTTGCATATATATGGACCACATATATAGGTATAGAGGAAATGAATAACTGAAAACAATTTGCAAATTCTAAAAATAATATAATAAAATAATAATATAAATAATTTTTTTTTAAGTAATATTTTATTTGTGAACAAATATAGAAACAGATATGCGCTTTTGGGATTTTGAATTTTAGAATGGACATTGAATCATCAATCATTTAATACTTTGAAGGAAGATTGAAAAATATGATGAGTTGAGTTAAAAATAATATTTTATTTGTCAACAAATATAGAAACAGATATGCTCTTTTGGGATTATTATTTTAGAATGGACATTCAATCATCAATCATTTAAATACTTTGAAAATAGGTTTAGAGTTATCATTGCAGGAAGATTGAAAATATAATTTGAGTTATGTATTCGGTGTCTGGGGATACACCATCTTCCTTGGGGAGATATAAACAGAGTAGATTGATGTGCTGAAGTTCATATAATAATGGGTAATTATGTTTTAAAAAATTCCCGATCAAAACCTGTGGCGTGAGTGATGACCTGTCTGGGGATATGTTGGCGCCAAGTTGGCCCAATCTAGTTATATATAGTGTACATACTAGTTATGTCCACCCCCTGGGGGGTGGACATATTATTTTTGCTTTTTTCGCCGTCCGATGTCCGGCGTCACGCATGGTTTCCGCTCATTTAAAGGAAAAGTATTAGAGCAATTGTCACCAAATTTGGTATGCAGGCTTATTGGGTCAGTAGCTTGCTTGGGATTGCTTTTGGCTGTTGTACCTCTTTTGCTTACTGAGTAATACTTAAGTACAGCTATTTTCAGTACCCATTGGTTTCCGTGCATTTAAGCCAAAATAATTAAAGATATTTTACTACAATTTTGAATACAAGATTGTTATGTCCATAGCTCGCTTGGTATTGCATTTGGGACTGATAGCTTTGTCAGTACATGAGTAATAGCCATTTAGGTACTTCATTGTGTATTTTCAGTACTACTTTTGAGTAATTTGCTAATATCTCAGAAACCGTAAGAGATAGAGCGATTTCGTCGAAATTTTCGACCCACAGGGTATCTAAGGAATGTAATATTTGCAATTTTCAAAAAATTTTCCCCTCCCCAAAAATGGCGGCCATTTTGAATTTTCGAATTTTTGCCAAAAATGGCAAAACACTAATTTGCTTCTATCTCCTTAACCGTGCGAGATAGAGTGATTTCGTCGAAATTTTCGACCCACAGGGTATCTAAGGAATGCAATCTTTGCAATTTTCCAAAAATTTCCCCTCCCCAAAAATGGCGGCCATTTTGAATTTTCGAATTTTTGCCAAAAATGGCAAAACACAAATTTGCTTCTATCTCCTTAACCGTGCGAGATAGAGCGATTTCGTCGAAATTTTCGACCCACAAATTATCTAAGGAATGCAATATTTGCAATTTTCCAAAAATTTTCCCCTCCCCAAAAATGGCGGCCATTTTGAATTTTCGAATTTTTGCCCAAAATGGCAAAACACCAATCTGCTTCTATCTCCTTAACCGTGCGAGATAGAGGGATTTCCGTCAAAATTTTCGACCCACAGGGTATCTGAGCATTGTACTCTTGGTAATTTTTACAAAATTTTCCCCTCCCCAAAAATGGCGGCCATTTGAATTTTCGAATTTTTGCCAAAAATGGCAAAACACAAATTTGCTTCTATCTCCTTAACCGTGCGAGATAGAGCGATTTCGTCGAAATTTTCGACCCACAGGGTATCTAAGGAATGCAATCTTTGCAATTTTCCAAAAATTTTCCCCTCCCCACAAATGGCGGCCATTTTGAATTTTCGAATTTTTGCCAAAAATGGCAAAACACCAATCTGCTTCTATCTCCTTAACCGTGCGAGATAGAGCGATTTCGTCAAAATTTTCGACCCACAGGGTATCTGAGCATTGTACTCTTGGTAATTTTTACAAAATTTTCCCCTCCCCAAAAATGGCGGCCATTTTGAATTTTCGAATTTTTGCCAAAAATGGCAAAACACTAATTTGCTTCTATCTCCTTAACCGTGCGAGATAGAGCGATTTCGTCGAAATTTTCGACCCACAGGGTATCTAAGGAATGCAATCTTTGCAATTTTCCAAAAAATTTTCCCCTCCCCAAAAATGGCGGCCATTTTGAATTTTCGAATTTTTGCCCAAAATGGCAAAACACCAATCTGCTTCTATCTCCTTAACCGTGCGAGATAGAGCGATTTCGTCGAAATTTTCAACCCACACGGTATCTAAGGAATGTAATATTTGCAATTTTCAAAAAATTTTCCCCTCCCCAAAAATGGCGGCCATTTTGAATTTTCGAATTTTTGCCAAAAATGGCAAAACACAAATTTGCTTCTATCTCCTTAACCGTGCGAGATAGAGCGATTTCGTCGAAATTTTCGACCCACAGGGTATCTAAGGAATGCAATATTTGCAATTTTCCCCTCCCCAAAAATGGCAGCCATTTTGAATTTTCGAATTTTTGCCAAAAATGGCAAAACACCAATCTGCTTCTATCTCCTTAACCGTGCGAGATAGAGCGATTTCGTCAAAATTTTCGACCCACAGGGTATCTGAGCATTGTACTCTTGGTAATTTTTACAAAATTTTCCCCTCCCCAAAAATGGCGGCCATTTGAATTTTCGAATTTTTGCCAAAAATGGCAAAACACTAATTTGCTTCTATCTCCTTAACCGTGCGAGATAGAGCGATTTCGTCGAAATTTTCGACCCACAGGGTATCTAAGGAATGCAATCTTTGCAATTTTCCAAAAAATTTTCCCCTCCCCAAAAATGGCGGCCATTTTGAATTTTCGAATTTTTGCCCAAAATGGCAAAACACCAATCTGCTTCTATCTCCTTAACCGTGCGAGATAGAGCGATTTCGTCGAAATTTTCGACCCACAGGGTATCTAAGGAATGCAATCTTTGCAATTTTCCAAAAATTTTCCCCTCCCCAAAAATGGCGGCCATTTTGAATTTTCGAATTTTTGCCAAAAATGGCAAAACACTAATTTGCTTCTATCTCCTTAACCGTGCGAGATAGAGCGATTTCGGCAAAATTTTCGACGCACAGGGTATCTAAGCAATGCAATCTTTGCAATTTTCCAAAAATTTTCCCCTCCCCAAAAATGGCGGCCATTTTGAATTTTCGAATTTTTGCCAAAAATGGCAAAACACCAATCTGCTTCTATCTCCTTAACCGTGCGAGATAGAGCGATTTCGTCAAAATTTTCGACCCACAGGGTATCTGAGCATTGTACTCTTGGTAATTTTTAAAAAATTTTCCCCTCCCCAAAAATGGCAGCCATTTTGAATTTTCGAATTTTTGCCAAAAATGGCAAAACACCAATCTGCTTCTATCTCCTTAACCGTGCGAGATAGAGCGATTTCGTCGAAATTTTCGACCCACAGGGTATCTAAGGAATGCAATATTTGCAATTTTCCCCTCCCCAAAAATGGCAGCCATTTTGAATTTTCGAATTTTTGCCAAAAATGGCAAAACACCAATCTGCTTCTATCTCCTTAACCGTGCGAGATAGAGCGATTTCGTCAAAATTTTCGACCCACAGGGTATCTGAGCATTGTACTCTTAGTAATTTTTAAAAAATTTTCCCCTCCCCAAAAATGGCAGCCATTTTGAATTTTCGAATTTTTGCCAAAAATGGCAAAATACTAATTTGCTTCTATCTCCTTAACCGTGCGAGATAAAGCGATTTCGTCGAAATTTTCGACCCACAGGGTATCTGAGCATTGTACTCTTGGTAATTAAAAAAAAATTTTCCCCTCCCCAAAAATGGCGGCCATTTTGAATTTTCGAATTTTTGCCAAAAATGGCAAAACACAAATTTGCTTCTATCTCCTTAACCGTGCGAGATAGTGATTTCGTCGAAATTTTCGACCCACAGGGTATCTAAGGAATGCAATCTTTGCAATTTTCCAAGGATAAGGAGATAGAAGCAGATTGGTGTTTTGCCATTTTTGGCAAAAATTCGAAAATTCAAAATGGCCGCCATTTTTGGGGAGGGGAAAATTTTTGGAAAATTGCAAAGATTGCATTGCTTAGATACCCTGTGCGTCGAAAATTTTGCCGAAATCGCTCTATCTCGCACGGTTAAGGAGATAGAAGCAAATTAGTGTTTTGCCATTTTTGGCAAAAATTCGAAAATTCAAAATGGCTGCCATTTTTGGGGAGGGGATACCCTGTGGGTCGAAAATTTCGACGAAATCGCTCTATCTCGCATGGTTAAGGAGATAGAAGCAAATTAGTGTTTTGCCATTTTTGGCAAAAATTCGAAAATTCAAAATGGCCGCCATTTTTGGGGAGGGGAAAATTTTGTAAAAATTACCAAGAGTACAATGCTCAGATACCCTGTGGGTCGAAACGCACGGTTAAGGAGATAGAAGCAGATTGGTGTTTTGCCATTTTTGGCGAAAATTCAAAATGGCCGCCATTTTTGGGGAGGGGAAAATTTTTGGAAAATTGCAAATATTGCATTCCTTAGATAATTTGTGGGTCGAAAATTTCGACGAAATCGCTCTATCTCGCACGGTTAAGGAGATAGAAGCAAAATTAATTTTGCTTCTATCTCCTTAACCGTGCGAGATAGAGCGATTTCGTCGAAATTTTCGACCCACAGGGTATCTAAGGAATGCAATCTTTGCAATTTTCCAAAAAATTTTCCCCTCCCCAAAAATGGCGGCCATTTTGAATTTTCGAATTTTTGCCAAAAATGGCAAAACACTAATTTGCTTCTATCTCCTTAACCGTGCGAGATAGAGCGATTTCGTCGAAATTTTCAACCCACACGGTATCTAAGGAATGTAATATTTGCAATTTTCAAAAAATTTTCCCCTCCCCAAAAATGGCGGCCATTTTGAATTTTCGAATTTTTGCCAAAAATGGCAAAACACAAATTTGCTTCTATCTCCTTAACCGTGCGAGATAGAGCGATTTCGTCGAAATTTTCGACCCACAGGGTATCTAAGGAATGCAATATTTGCAATTTTCCCCTCCCCAAAAATGGCAGCCATTTTGAATTTTCGAATTTTTGCCAAAAATGGCAAAACACCAATCTGCTTCTATCTCCTTAACCGTGCGAGATAGAGCGATTTCGTCAAAATTTTCGACCCACAGGGTATCTGAGCATTGTACTCTTAGTAATTTTTAAAAAATTTTCCCCTCCCCAAAAATGGCAGCCATTTTGAATTTTCGAATTTTTGCCAAAAATGGCAAAATACTAGTTTGCTTCTATCTCCTTAACCGTGCGAGATAAAGCGATTTCGTCGAAATTTTCGACCCACAGGGTATCTGAGCATTTTACTCTTGGTAATTAAAAAAAAATTTTCCCCTCCCCAAAAATGGCGGCCATTTTGAATTTTCGAATTTTTGCCAAAAATGGCAAAACACAAATTTGCTTCTATCTCCTTAACCGTGCGAGATAGAGTGATTTCGTCGAAATTTTCGACCCACAGGGTATCTAAGGAATGCAATCTTTGCAATTTTCCAAAAATTTTCCCCTCCCCAAAAATGGCGGCCATTTTGAATTTTCGAATTTTTGCCAAAAATGGCAAAACACTAATTTGCTTCTATCTCCTTAACCGTGCGAGATAGAGCGATTTCGTCGAAATTTTCAACCCACACGGTATCTAAGGCATGTAATATTTGCAATTTTCAAAAAATTTTCCCCTCCCCAAAAATGGCGGCCATTTTGAATTTTCGAATTTTTGCCAAAAATGGCAAAACACAAATTTGCTTCTATCTCCTTAACCGTGCGAGATAGAGCGATTTCGTCGAAATTTTCGCCCCACAGGGTATCTAAGGAATGCAATCTTTGCAATTTTCAAAAAAATTTTCCCCTCCCCAAAAATGGCGGCCATTTTGAATTTTCGAATTTTTGCCAAAAATGGCAAAACACTAATTTGCTTCTATCTCCTTAACCGTGCGAGATAGAGCGAAATTTTCGACCCACAGGGTATCTGAGCATTGTACTCTTGGTAATTTAAAAAGAATTTTCCCCTCCCCAAAAATGGCGGCCATTTTGAATTTTCGAATTTTTGCCAAAAATGGCAAAACATAAATTTGCTTCTATCTCCTTAACCGTGCGAGATAGAGCAATTTCGTCAAAATTTTCGACCCACAGGTATTTCAGCATTGTATTCTTGGCAATTTAAAAAAAAATTTCCCCTCCCCTAAAATGGCGGCCATTTTGAATTTTCAAATTTTTGTCAAAAATGGCAAAACACAAATTTGCTTCTATCTCCTTAACCATGCGAGATAGAGCGATTTCGTCGAAATTTTCAACCCACAGGGTATCTAAGGAATGTAATCTTTGCAATTTTCAAAAAATTTTCCCCTCCCCAAAAATGGCAACCATTTTGAATTTTCGAACTTTTGCCCAAAATGGAAAAACACAAACTGGCCTTAACCGTGCAAAATAGTTATTTCGTTGAAATTTTCGACCCATAGGGTATCTAAGAAATGTACTCTTGGCAATTTTCAAAAAAATTTCCTTTTCCCAAAAATGGCGGCCATTTTGAATTTTCAAATTTTTGCCAAAAATAGAAAAACAGGAATTTGCTTCTATCTTCTTAACCGTGCAAGATAGAGTGATTTCGTCAAAATTTTCAACCCAACCAATGCAAAAAGGCATGAAGCTGAAATAATTTACATCTACACTAACAAATATTTAAGCATCATTGATATATTTTACAAATGAAACAGGGTCTTGTAAGACTACTGTACAATTTGGGCAAAAGGTTCATGGGTGGACATTACACATGATAATGTGTGTTCTTCTATGCTATCATGTTTCTATTCGCATCTACTATCAACAGGGCGGCCTATTTCTAGTTAGTTTTAGGTGTAGGCTCAATTTTAGCCTAGGCCTTGGCTTCTCAAAGTCTTTTACTTCAGAGTAATCCTCTGGGTATAGGACTTTCCCTACTCTTCCAGGTTAACCGTGGGAATCATGGACTTGAACTCTTACTCTCTTCCTCCCCTCAGAGCAGTCAAAAAAGGGGGGGGGGGGGGGGCAGGTGGGTCTAGTTACCCTTGAGACTAACATGTCTCCTCAAAGGACTAGAACCTCACACCTAGGTATAATATAAGAGTTGTCTCCAATCCTCAGAAGGCTGCCCTCCTTCCACTGGGTAGTTATTCTAGCTATCGTCTGGTAGGTAAGATGTATTAACGCAATGAAATTGCAAATTTTAATTAGTAAATTAAATTTTTATTAGTTAATACCTTACCTACCAGACGGGAAATTCCCACCCAGCCTTCCCCGCTTTCAGCCTTCCAATTCAACCTTAGGGACGAAAAAGATGCTATGACGTCACGTCCCTCTGGCGAGTGAGGCAGGAACTAGGCCACCTGGCGAGTGGATTGTAGTGTGCCGGTCCTGCCGGGGGTGAAACCGGGGTTGTCTTTTTCTTTCGTTTGGCGGGACCGGCTAGCGCCGGGCTATAGCTATCGTCTGGTAGGTAAGGTATTAACTAATAAAAATTTAATTTACTAATTAAAATTTGCAATTTTCTTATTTGTGGCAAAATAATGACATAATTTTTCTCAAATAACTGCTTCATCTACTTTTGGGAGAGCTTTCACATGGTGAAGTTTGAGACCCGTAGCTAATTATTCAGCTACTCAAAATGAGTAAATGTGAATTATCTCTAAAAGTATTGGGAATATCCAATTTTTCTTAAATAACTCATTCACCTACTTTTGGAAGAGCTTTCACTTGGTGAAGTTTCAGACCCGTAGCTAATAATTCACCTACTCAAAATGAGTAAATGCGAATTATCTGTAAAAGTATTGCAGATATCCAATTTTTCTCAAATAACTCATTCACCTACTTTTGGGAGAGCTTTTGCTTGGTGAGGTTTCAGACCCGTAGCTAATTATTCACCTACTCAAAATGAGTAAATGTGAATTATCTCTAAAAGTATTGCAGATAGCCAATTTTTCTCAAATAACTCATTCACCTACTTTTGGGACAGCTTTCACATGCTAAATTTTTTAAAATAATTTTTAATGCATTAAAATTCATGAAATCATGCACTAAATCAATTATAACTTGAAAAGTATTACATTTAGAGCACCTTGTTAAAATATGTTATCTTTAGTACATCCAATTTATATGGCGGGAGATAAATGCATGGGTCAGAATGCTTGTTTTTATATTGAAATTATCACTGGTATTAAACTAGATAAAAATAATACTTATGGTCACCTTAAACTCACAATATGAATGGAGTTGTAGCCACCTTAAAGTGAAATAAGGGGGTTTTCAGCCTGTATCTTCTTGTTCGACTGACCTCAGTTAAACTTTGCACACCTATAAAGGATGGAAAACCAAAGGGTTATCATGACTTTAAGGTGACCTTAAACTGTTGATATAATTTTCCCCTCCCCAAAAATGGCGGCCATTTTGAATTTTCGAATTTTTGCCAAAAATGGCAAAACACAAATTTGCTTCTATCTCCTTAACCGTGCGAGATAGAGTGATTTCGTCGAAATTTTCGACCCACAGGGTATCTAAGGAATGCAATCTTTGCAATTTTCCAAAAATTTTCCCCTCCCCAAAAATGGCGGCCATTTTGAATTTTCGAATTTTTGCCAAAAATGGCAAAACACTAATTTGCTTCTATCTCCTTAACCGTGCGAGATAGTACTCTTGGTAATTTTTAAAAAATTTTCCCCTCCCCAAAAATGGCGGCCATTTTGAATTTTCGAATTTTTGCCAAAAATGGCAAAACACTAATTTGCTTCTATCTCCTTAACCGTGCGAGATAGAGCGATTTCGTCGAAATTTTCGACCCACAGGGAAGCTAAGGAATGTATTATTTGCAATTTTCAAAAAATTTTCCCCTCCCCAAAAATGGCGGCCCTTTTGAATTTTCGAATTTTTGCCAAAAATGGCAAAACACAAATTTGCTTCTATCTCCTTAACCGTGCGAGATAGAGCGATTTCGTCGAAATTTTCGACCCACAGGGTATCTAAGGAATGCAATCTTTGCAATTTTCAAAAAAATTTTCCCCTCCCCAAAAATGGCGGCCATTTTGAATTTTCGAATTTTTGCCAAAAATGGCAAAACACTAATTTGCTTCTATCTCCTTAACCGTGCGAGATAGAGCGATTTCGTCGAAATTTTCGACCCACAGGGTATCTGAGCATTGTACTCTTGGTAATTTAAAAAGAATTTTCCCCTCCCCAAAAATGGCGGCCATTTTGAATTTTCGAATTTTTGCCAAAAATGGCAAAACACAAATTTGCTTCTATCTCCTTAACCGTGCGAGATAGAGCGATTTCGTCGAAATTTTCGACCCACAGGGTATCTAAGGAATGCAATCTTTGCAATTTTCAAAAAAATTTTCCCCTCCCCAAAAATGGCGGCCATTTTGAATTTTCGAATTTTTGCCAAAAATGGCAAAACACTAATTTGCTTCTATCTCCTTAACCGTGCGAGATAGAGCGATTTCGTCGAAATTTTCGACCCACAGGGTATCTAAGGAATGCAATCTTTGCAATTTTCAAAAAAATTTTCCCCTCCCCAAAAATGGCGGCCATTTTGAATTTTCGAATTTTTGCCAAAAATGGCAAAACACAAATTTGCTTCTATCTCCTTAACCGTGCGAGATAGAGCAATTTCGTCAAAATTTTCGACCCACAGGTATTTCAGCATTGTATTCTTGGCAATTTAAAAAAAATTTCCCCTCCCCTAAAATGGCGGCCATTTTGAATTTTCAAATTTTTGTCAAAAATGGCAAAACACAAATTTGCTTCTATCTCCTTAACCATGCGAGATAGAGCGATTTCGTCGAAATTTTCAACCCACAGGGTATCTAAGGAATGTAATCTTTGCAATTTTCAAAAAATTTTCCCCTCCCCAAAAATGGCAACCATTTTGAATTTTCGAACTTTTGCCCAAAATGGAAAAACACAAACTGGCCTTAACCGTGCAAAATAGTTATTTCGTTGAAATTTTCGACCCATAGGGTATCTAAGAAATGTACTCTTGGCAATTTTCAAAAAAATTTCCTTTTCCCAAAAATGGCGGCCATTTTGAATTTTCAAATTTTTGCCAAAAATAGAAAAACAGGAATTTGCTTCTATCTTCTTAACCGTGCAAGATAGAGTGATTTCGTCAAAATTTTCAACCCAACCAATGCAAAAAGGCATGAAGCTGAAATAATTTACATCTACACTAACAAATATTTAAGCATCATTGATATATTTTACAAATGAAACAGGGTCTTGTAAGACTACTGTACAATTTGGGCAAAAGGTTCATGGGTGGACATTACACATGATAATGTGTGTTCTTCTATGCTATCATGTTTCTATTCGCATCTACTATCAACAGGGCGGCCTATTTCTAGTTAGTTTTAGGTGTAGGCTCATTTTTAGCCTAGGCCTTGGCTTCTCAAAGTCTTTTACTTCAGAGTAATCCTCTGGGTATAGGACTTTCCCTACTCTTCCAGGTTAACCGTGGGAATCATGGACTTGAACTCTTACTCTCTTCCTCCCCTCAGAGCAGTCAAAAAAGGGGGGGGGGGCAGGTGGGTCTAGTTACCCTTGAGACTAACATGTCTCCTCAAAGGACTAGAACCTCACACCTAGGTATAATATAAGAGTTGTCTCCAATCCTCAGAAGGCTGCCCTCCTTCCACTGGGTAGTTATTCTAGCTATCGTCTGGTAGGTAAGATGTATTAACGCAATGAAATTGCAAATTTTAATTAGTAAATTAAATTTTTATTAGTTAATACCTTACCTACCAGACGGGAAATTCCCACCCAGCCTTCCCCGCTTTCAGCCTTCCAATTCAACCTTAGGGACGAAAAAGATGCTATGACGTCACGTCCCTCTGGCGAGTGAGGCAGGAACTAGGCCACCTGGCGAGTGGATTGTAGTGTGCCGGTCCTGCCGGGGGTGAAACCGGGGTTGTCTTTTTCTTTCGTTTGGCGGGACCGGCTGGCGCCGGGCTATAGCTATCGTCTGGTAGGTAAGGTATTAACTAATAAAAATTTAATTTACTAATTAAAATTTGCAATTTTCTTATTTGTGGCAAAATAATGACATAATTTTTCTCAAATAACTGCTTCATCTACTTTTGGGAGAGCTTTCACATGGTGAAGTTTGAGACCCGTAGCTAATTATTCAGCTACTCAAAATGAGTAAATGTGAATTATCTCTAAAAGTATTGGGAATATCCAATTTTTCTTAAATAACTCATTCACCTACTTTTGGAAGAGCTTTCACTTGGTGAAGTTTCAGACCCGTAGCTAATAATTCACCTACTCAAAATGAGTAAATGCGAATTATCTGTAAAAGTATTGCAGATATCCAATTTTTCTCAAATAACTCATTTACCTACTTTTGGGAGAGCTTTTGCTTGGTGAGGTTTCAGACCCGTAGCTAATTATTCACCTACTCAAAATGAGTAAATGTGAATTATCTCTAAAAGTATTGCAGATAGCCAATTTTTCTCAAATAACTCATTCACCTACTTTTGGGACAGCTTTCACTTGGTGAAGTTTCACACCCGTAGTTAATTATTCACCTACTCAAAATAAGTAAATGCGAATTATCTCTACAAGTATTGCAGATAGCCAGTATTTCTGAAATAACTCATTCACATACATTTGGAGAGCTTTCAATTAATGAATTTTCAGATCCGTAGCTAATTACTCCCCTACTCAAAATGAGTAACTGCCTATTATCACTAAAAGTATTGCAGATAGCCAATATTTCTCAAATAACTCATTCACCTACATTTTGGAGAGCTTTCACATGCTAAATTTTTTAAAATAATTTTTAATGCATTAAAATTCATGAAATCATGCACTAAATCAATTATAACTTGAAAAGTATTACATTTAGAGTACCTTGTTAAAATATGTTATCTTTAGTACATCCAATTTATATGGCGGGAGATAAATGCATGGGTCAGAATGCTTGTTTTTATATTGAAATTATCACTGGTATTAAACTAGATAAAAATAATACTTATGGTCACCTTAAACTCACAATATGAATGGAGTTGTAGCCACCTTAAAGTGAAATAAGGGGGTTTTCAGCCTGTATCTTCTTGTTCGACTGACCTCAGTTAAACTTTGCACACCTATAAAGGATGGAAAACCAAAGGGTTATCATGACTTTAAGGTGACCTTAAACTGTTGATATAATTTTCCCCTCCCCAAAAATGGCGGCCATTTTGAATTTTCGAATTTTTGCCAAAAATGGCAAAACACAAATTTGCTTCTATCTCCTTAACCGTGCGAGATAGAGTGATTTCGTCGAAATTTTCGACCCACAGGGTATCTAAGGAATGCAATCTTTGCAATTTTCCAAAAATTTTCCCCTCCCCAAAAATGGCGGCCATTTTGAATTTTCGAATTTTTGCCAAAAATGGCAAAACACTAATTTGCTTCTATCTCCTTAACCGTGCGAGATAGTACTCTTGGTAATTTTTAAAAAATTTTCCCCTCCCCAAAAATGGCGGCCATTTTGAATTTTCGAATTTTTGCCAAAAATGGCAAAACACTAATTTGCTTCTATCTCCTTAACCGTGCGAGATAGTACTCTTGGTAATTTTTAAAAAATTTTCCCCTCCCCAAAAATGGCGGCCATTTTGAATTTTCGAATTTTTGCCAAAAATGGCAAAACACTAATTTGCTTCTATCTCCTTAACCGTGCGAGATAGTGATTTCGTCGAAATTTTCGACCCACAGGGTATCTAAGGAATGCAATCTTTGCAATTTTCCAAAAATTTTCCCCTCCCCAAAAATGGCGGCCATTTTGAATTTTCGAATTTTTGCCAAAAATGGCAAAACACTAATTTGCTTCTATCTCCTTAACCGTGCGAGATAGAGCGATTTCGTCGAAATTTTCAACCCACACGGTATCTAAGGAATGTAATATTTGCAATTTTCAAAAAATTTTCCCCTCCCCAAAAATGGCGGCCATTTTGAATTTTCGAATTTTTGCCAAAAATGGCAAAACACAAATTTGCTTCTATCTCCTTAACCGTGCGAGATAGAGCGATTTCGTCGAAATTTTCGACCCACAGGGTATCTAAGGAATGCAATATTTGCAATTTTCCCCTCCCCAAAAATGGCAGCCATTTTGAATTTTCGAATTTTTGCCAAAAATGGCAAAACACCAATCTGCTTCTATCTCCTTAACCGTGCGAGATAGAGCGATTTCGTCAAAATTTTCGACCCACAGGGTATCTGAGCATTGTACTCTTAGTAATTTTTAAAAAATTTTCCCCTCCCCAAAAATGGCAGCCATTTTGAATTTTCGAATTTTTGCCAAAAATGGCAAAATACTAGTTTGCTTCTATCTCCTTAACCGTGCGAGATAAAGCGATTTCGTCGAAATTTTCGACCCACAGGGTATCTGAGCATTTTACTCTTGGTAATTAAAAAAAAATTTTCCCCTCCCCAAAAATGGCGGCCATTTTGAATTTTCGAATTTTTGCCAAAAATGGCAAAACACAAATTTGCTTCTATCTCCTTAACCGTGCGAGATAGAGTGATTTCGTCGAAATTTTCGACCCACAGGGTATCTAAGGAATGCAATCTTTGCAATTTTCCAAAAATTTTCCCCTCCCCAAAAATGGCGGCCATTTTGAATTTTCGAATTTTTGCCAAAAATGGCAAAACACTAATTTGCTTCTATCTCCTTAACCGTGCGAGATAGAGCGATTTCGTCGAAATTTTCAACCCACACGGTATCTAAGGCATGTAATATTTGCAATTTTCAAAAAATTTTCCCCTCCCCAAAAATGGCGGCCATTTTGAATTTTCGAATTTTTGCCAAAAATGGCAAAACACAAATTTGCTTCTATCTCCTTAACCGTGCGAGATAGAGCGATTTCGTCGAAATTTTCGCCCCACAGGCACAGGATATCTAAGGAATGCAATCTTTGCAATTTTCAAAAAAATTTTCCCCTCCCCAAAAATGGCGGCCATTTTGAATTTTCGAATTTTTGCCAAAAATGGCAAAACACTAATTTGCTTCTATCTCCTTAACCGTGCGAGATAGAGCGAAATTTTCGACCCACAGGGTATCTGAGCATTGTACTCTTGGTAATTTAAAAAGAATTTTCCCCTCCCCAAAAATGGCGGCCATTTTGAATTTTCGAATTTTTGCCAAAAATGGCAAAACATAAATTTGCTTCTATCTCCTTAACCGTGCGAGATAGAGCAATTTCGTCAAAATTTTCGACCCACAGGTATTTCAGCATTGTATTCTTGGCAATTTAAAAAAAAATTTCCCCTCCCCTAAAATGGCGGCCATTTTGAATTTTCAAATTTTTGTCAAAAATGGCAAAACACAAATTTGCTTCTATCTCCTTAACCATGCGAGATAGAGCGATTTCGTCGAAATTTTCAACCCACAGGGTATCTAAGGAATGTAATCTTTGCAATTTTCAAAAAATTTTCCCCTCCCCAAAAATGGCAACCATTTTGAATTTTCGAACTTTTGCCCAAAATGGAAAAACACAAACTGGCCTTAACCGTGCAAAATAGTTATTTCGTTGAAATTTTCGACCCATAGGGTATCTAAGAAATGTACTCTTGGCAATTTTCAAAAAAATTTCCTTTTCCCAAAAATGGCGGCCATTTTGAATTTTCAAATTTTTGCCAAAAATAGAAAAACAGGAATTTGCTTCTATCTTCTTAACCGTGCAAGATAGAGTGATTTCGTCAAAATTTTCAACCCAACCAATGCAAAAAGGCATGAAGCTGAAATAATTTACATCTACACTAACAAATATTTAAGCATCATTGATATATTTTACAAATGAAACAGGGTCTTGTAAGACTACTGTACAATTTGGGCAAAAGGTTCATGGGTGGACATTACACATGATAATGTGTGTTCTTCTATGCTATCATGTTTCTATTCGCATCTACTATCAACAGGGCGGCCTATTTCTAGTTAGTTTTAGGTGTAGGCTCACTTTTAGCCTAGGCCTTGGCTTCTCAAAGTCTTTTACTTCAGAGTAATCCTCTGGGTATAGGACTTTCCCTACTCTTCCAGGTTAACCGTGGGAATCATGGACTTGAACTCTTACTCTCTTCCTCCCCTCAGAGCAGTCAAAAAAGGGGGGGGGGGGGGGCAGGTGGGTCTAGTTACCCTTGAGACTAACATGTCTCCTCAAAGGACTAGAACCTCACACCTAGGTATAATATAAGAGTTGTCTCCAATCCTCAGAAGGCTGCCCTCCTTCCACTGGGTAGTTATTCTAGCTATCGTCTGGTAGGTAAGATGTATTAACGCAATGAAATTGCAAATTTTAATTAGTAAATTAAATTTTTATTAGTTAATACCTTACCTACCAGACGGGAAATTCCCACCCAGCCTTCCCCGCTTTCAGCCTTCCAATTCAACCTTAGGGACGAAAAAGATGCTATGACGTCACGTCCCTCTGGCGAGTGAGGCAGGAACTAGGCCACCTGGCGAGTGGATTGTAGTGTGCCGGTCCTGCCGGGGGTGAAACCGGGGTTGTCTTTTTCTTTCGTTTGGCGGGACCGGCTAGCGCCGGGCTATAGCTATCGTCTGGTAGGTAAGGTATTAACTAATAAAAATTTAATTTACTAATTAAAATTTGCAATTTTCTTATTTGTGGCAAAATAATGACATAATTTTTCTCAAATAACTGCTTCATCTACTTTTGGGAGAGCTTTCACATGGTGAAGTTTGAGACCCGTAGCTAATTATTCAGCTACTCAAAATGAGTAAATGTGAATTATCTCTAAAAGTATTGGGAATATCCAATTTTTCTTAAATAACTCATTCACCTACTTTTGGAAGAGCTTTCACTTGGTGAAGTTTCAGACCCGTAGCTAATAATTCACCTACTCAAAATGAGTAAATGCGAATTATCTGTAAAAGTATTGCAGATATCCAATTTTTCTCAAATAACTCATTCACCTACTTTTGGGAGAGCTTTTGCTTGGTGAGGTTTCAGACCCGTAGCTAATTATTCACCTACTCAAAATGAGTAAATGTGAATTATCTCTAAAAGTATTGCAGATAGCCAATTTTTCTCAAATAACTCATTCACCTACTTTTGGGACAGCTTTCACATGCTAAATTTTTTAAAATAATTTTTAATGCATTAAAATTCATGAAATCATGCACTAAATCAATTATAACTTGAAAAGTATTACATTTAGAGCACCTTGTTAAAATATGTTATCTTTAGTACATCCAATTTATATGGCGGGAGATAAATGCATGGGTCAGAATGCTTGTTTTTATATTGAAATTATCACTGGTATTAAACTAGATAAAAATAATACTTATGGTCACCTTAAACTCACAATATGAATGGAGTTGTAGCCACCTTAAAGTGAAATAAGGGGGTTTTCAGCCTGTATCTTCTTGTTCGACTGACCTCAGTTAAACTTTGCACACCTATAAAGGATGGAAAACCAAAGGGTTATCATGACTTTAAGGTGACCTTAAACTGTTGATATAATTTTCCCCTCCCCAAAAATGGCGGCCATTTTGAATTTTCGAATTTTTGCCAAAAATGGCAAAACACAAATTTGCTTCTATCTCCTTAACCGTGCGAGATAGAGTGATTTCGTCGAAATTTTCGACCCACAGGGTATCTAAGGAATGCAATCTTTGCAATTTTCCAAAAATTTTCCCCTCCCCAAAAATGGCGGCCATTTTGAATTTTCGAATTTTTGCCAAAAATGGCAAAACACTAATTTGCTTCTATCTCCTTAACCGTGCGAGATAGTACTCTTGGTAATTTTTAAAAAATTTTCCCCTCCCCAAAAATGGCGGCCATTTTGAATTTTCGAATTTTTGCCAAAAATGGCAAAACACTAATTTGCTTCTATCTCCTTAACCGTGCGAGATAGAGCGATTTCGTCGAAATTTTCGACCCACAGGGAAGCTAAGGAATGTATTATTTGCAATTTTCAAAAAATTTTCCCCTCCCCAAAAATGGCGGCCCTTTTGAATTTTCGAATTTTTGCCAAAAATGGCAAAACACAAATTTGCTTCTATCTCCTTAACCGTGCGAGATAGAGCGATTTCGTCGAAATTTTCGACCCACAGGGTATCTAAGGAATGCAATCTTTGCAATTTTCAAAAAAATTTTCCCCTCCCCAAAAATGGCGGCCATTTTGAATTTTCGAATTTTTGCCAAAAATGGCAAAACACTAATTTGCTTCTATCTCCTTAACCGTGCGAGATAGAGCGATTTCGTCGAAATTTTCGACCCACAGGGTATCTGAGCATTGTACTCTTGGTAATTTAAAAAGAATTTTCCCCTCCCCAAAAATGGCGGCCATTTTGAATTTTCGAATTTTTGCCAAAAATGGCAAAACACAAATTTGCTTCTATCTCCTTAACCGTGCGAGATAGAGCGATTTCGTCGAAATTTTCGACCCACAGGGTATCTAAGGAATGCAATCTTTGCAATTTTCAAAAAAATTTTCCCCTCCCCAAAAATGGCGGCCATTTTGAATTTTCGAATTTTTGCCAAAAATGGCAAAACACTAATTTGCTTCTATCTCCTTAACCGTGCGAGATAGAGCGATTTCGTCGAAATTTTCGACCCACAGGGTATCTAAGGAATGCAATCTTTGCAATTTTCAAAAAAATTTTCCCCTCCCCAAAAATGGCGGCCATTTTGAATTTTCGAATTTTTGCCAAAAATGGCAAAACACAAATTTGCTTCTATCTCCTTAACCGTGCGAGATAGAGCAATTTCGTCAAAATTTTCGACCCACAGGTATTTCAGCATTGTATTCTTGGCAATTTAAAAAAAATTTCCCCTCCCCTAAAATGGCGGCCATTTTGAATTTTCAAATTTTTGTCAAAAATGGCAAAACACAAATTTGCTTCTATCTCCTTAACCATGCGAGATAGAGCGATTTCGTCGAAATTTTCAACCCACAGGGTATCTAAGGAATGTAATCTTTGCAATTTTCAAAAAATTTTCCCCTCCCCAAAAATGGCAACCATTTTGAATTTTCGAACTTTTGCCCAAAATGGAAAAACACAAACTGGCCTTAACCGTGCAAAATAGTTATTTCGTTGAAATTTTCGACCCATAGGGTATCTAAGAAATGTACTCTTGGCAATTTTCAAAAAAATTTCCTTTTCCCAAAAATGGCGGCCATTTTGAATTTTCAAATTTTTGCCAAAAATAGAAAAACAGGAATTTGCTTCTATCTTCTTAACCGTGCAAGATAGAGTGATTTCGTCAAAATTTTCAACCCAACCAATGCAAAAAGGCATGAAGCTGAAATAATTTACATCTACACTAACAAATATTTAAGCATCATTGATATATTTTACAAATGAAACAGGGTCTTGTAAGACTACTGTACAATTTGGGCAAAAGGTTCATGGGTGGACATTACACATGATAATGTGTGTTCTTCTATGCTATCATGTTTCTATTCGCATCTACTATCAACAGGGCGGCCTATTTCTAGTTAGTTTTAGGTGTAGGCTCATTTTTAGCCTAGGCCTTGGCTTCTCAAAGTCTTTTACTTCAGAGTAATCCTCTGGGTATAGGACTTTCCCTACTCTTCCAGGTTAACCGTGGGAATCATGGACTTGAACTCTTACTCTCTTCCTCCCCTCAGAGCAGTCAAAAAAGGGGGGGGGGGGCAGGTGGGTCTAGTTACCCTTGAGACTAACATGTCTCCTCAAAGGACTAGAACCTCACACCTAGGTATAATATAAGAGTTGTCTCCAATCCTCAGAAGGCTGCCCTCCTTCCACTGGGTAGTTATTCTAGCTATCGTCTGGTAGGTAAGATGTATTAACGCAATGAAATTGCAAATTTTAATTAGTAAATTAAATTTTTATTAGTTAATACCTTACCTACCAGACGGGAAATTCCCACCCAGCCTTCCCCGCTTTCAGCCTTCCAATTCAACCTTAGGGACGAAAAAGATGCTATGACGTCACGTCCCTCTGGCGAGTGAGGCAGGAACTAGGCCACCTGGCGAGTGGATTGTAGTGTGCCGGTCCTGCCGGGGGTGAAACCGGGGTTGTCTTTTTCTTTCGTTTGGCGGGACCGGCTGGCGCCGGGCTATAGCTATCGTCTGGTAGGTAAGGTATTAACTAATAAAAATTTAATTTACTAATTAAAATTTGCAATTTTCTTATTTGTGGCAAAATAATGACATAATTTTTCTCAAATAACTGCTTCATCTACTTTTGGGAGAGCTTTCACATGGTGAAGTTTGAGACCCGTAGCTAATTATTCAGCTACTCAAAATGAGTAAATGTGAATTATCTCTAAAAGTATTGGGAATATCCAATTTTTCTTAAATAACTCATTCACCTACTTTTGGAAGAGCTTTCACTTGGTGAAGTTTCAGACCCGTAGCTAATAATTCACCTACTCAAAATGAGTAAATGCGAATTATCTGTAAAAGTATTGCAGATATCCAATTTTTCTCAAATAACTCATTTACCTACTTTTGGGAGAGCTTTTGCTTGGTGAGGTTTCAGACCCGTAGCTAATTATTCACCTACTCAAAATGAGTAAATGTGAATTATCTCTAAAAGTATTGCAGATAGCCAATTTTTCTCAAATAACTCATTCACCTACTTTTGGGACAGCTTTCACTTGGTGAAGTTTCACACCCGTAGTTAATTATTCACCTACTCAAAATAAGTAAATGCGAATTATCTCTACAAGTATTGCAGATAGCCAGTATTTCTGAAATAACTCATTCACATACATTTGGAGAGCTTTCAATTAATGAATTTTCAGATCCGTAGCTAATTACTCCCCTACTCAAAATGAGTAACTGCCTATTATCACTAAAAGTATTGCAGATAGCCAATATTTCTCAAATAACTCATTCACCTACATTTTGGAGAGCTTTCACATGCTAAATTTTTTAAAATAATTTTTAATGCATTAAAATTCATGAAATCATGCACTAAATCAATTATAACTTGAAAAGTATTACATTTAGAGTACCTTGTTAAAATATGTTATCTTTAGTACATCCAATTTATATGGCGGGAGATAAATGCATGGGTCAGAATGCTTGTTTTTATATTGAAATTATCACTGGTATTAAACTAGATAAAAATAATACTTATGGTCACCTTAAACTCACAATATGAATGGAGTTGTAGCCACCTTAAAGTGAAATAAGGGGGTTTTCAGCCTGTATCTTCTTGTTCGACTGACCTCAGTTAAACTTTGCACACCTATAAAGGATGGAAAACCAAAGGGTTATCATGACTTTAAGGTGACCTTAAACTGTTGATATAATTTTCCCCTCCCCAAAAATGGCGGCCATTTTGAATTTTCGAATTTTTGCCAAAAATGGCAAAACACAAATTTGCTTCTATCTCCTTAACCGTGCGAGATAGAGTGATTTCGTCGAAATTTTCGACCCACAGGGTATCTAAGGAATGCAATCTTTGCAATTTTCCAAAAATTTTCCCCTCCCCAAAAATGGCGGCCATTTTGAATTTTCGAATTTTTGCCAAAAATGGCAAAACACTAATTTGCTTCTATCTCCTTAACCGTGCGAGATAGTACTCTTGGTAATTTTTAAAAAATTTTCCCCTCCCCAAAAATGGCGGCCATTTTGAATTTTCGAATTTTTGCCAAAAATGGCAAAACACTAATTTGCTTCTATCTCCTTAACCGTGCGAGATAGAGCGATTTCGTCGAAATTTTCGACCCACAGGGTATCTAAGGAATGCAATCTTTGCAATTTTCAAAAAAATTTTCCCCTCCCCAAAAATGGCGGCCATTTTGAATTTTCGAATTTTTGCCAAAAATGGCAAAACACTAATTTGCTTCTATCTCCTTAACCGTGCGAGATAGAGCGATTTCGTCGAAATTTTCGACCCACAGGGTATCTGAGCATTGTACTCTTGGTAATTTAAAAAGAATTTTCCCCTCCCCAAAAATGGCGGCCATTTTGAATTTTCGAATTTTTGCCAAAAATGGCAAAACACAAATTTGCTTCTATCTCCTTAACCGTGCCAGATAGAGCGATTTCGTCGAAATTTTCGACCCACAGGGTATCTGAGCATTGTACTCTTGGTAATTTAAAAAAAATTTTCCCCTCCCCAAAAATGGCGGCCATTTTGAATTTTCGAATTTTTGCCAAAAATGGCAAAACCCAAATTTGCTTCTATCTCCTTAACCGTGCGAGATAGAGCAATTTCGTCAAAATTTTCGACCCACAGGTATTTCAGCATTGTATTCTTGGCAATTTAAAAAAAAATTTCCCCTCCCCTAAAATGGCGGCCATTTTGAATTTTCAAATTTTTGTCAAAAATGGCAAAACACAAATTTGCTTCTATCTCCTTAACCATGCGAGATAGAGCGATTTCGTCGAAATTTTCAACCCACAGGGTATCTAAGGAATGTAATCTTTGCAATTTTCAAAAAATTTTCCCCTCCCCAAAAATGGCAACCATTTTGAATTTTCGAACTTTTGCCCAAAATGGAAAAACACAAACTGGCCTTAACCGTGCAAAATAGAGTTATTTCGTTGAAATTTTCGACCCATAGGGTATCTAAGAAATGTACTCTTGGCAATTTTCAAAAAAATTTCCTTTTCCCAAAAATGGCGGCCATTTTGAATTTTCAAATTTTTGCCAAAAATAGAAAAACAGGAATTTGCTTCTATCTTCTTAACCGTGCAAGATAGAGTGATTTCGTCAAAATTTTCAACCCAACCAATGCAAAAAGGCATGAAGCTGAAATAATTTACATCTACACTAACAAATATTTAAGCATCATTGATATATTTTACAAATGAAACAGGGTCTTATAAGACTACTGTACAATTTGGGCAAAAGGTTCATGGGTGGACATTACACATGATAATGTGTGTTCTTCTATGCTATCATGTTTCTATTCGCATCTACTATCAACAGGGCAGCCTATTTCTAGTTAGTTTTAGGTGTAGGCTCACTTTTAGCCTAGGCCTTGGCTTCTCAAAGTCTTTTACTTCAGAGTAATCCTCTGGGTATAGGACTTTCCCTACTCTTCCAGGTTAACCGTGGGAATCATGGACTTGAACTCTTACTCTCTTCCTCCCCTCAGAGCAGTCAAAAAGGGGGGGGGGGGGGGGGGCAGGTGGGTCTAGTTACCCTTGAGACTAACATGTCTCCTCAAAGGACTAGAACCTCACACCTAGGTATAATATAAGAGTTGTCTCCAATCCTCAGAAGGCTGCCCTCCTTCCACTGGGTAGTTATTCTAGCTATCGTCTGGTAGGTAAGATGTATTAACGCAATGAAATTGCAAATTTTAATTAGTAAATTAAATTTTTATTAGTTAATACCTTACCTACCAGACGGGAAATTCCCACCCAGCCTTCCCCGCTTTCAGCCTTCCAATTCAACCTTAGGGACGAAAAAGATGCTATGACGTCACGTCCCTCTGGCGAGTGAGGCAGGAACTAGGCCACCTGGCGAGTGGATTGTAGTGTGCCGGTCCTGCCGGGGGTGAAACCCGGGACGTCTTTTTCTTTCGTTTGGCGGGACCGGCTGGCGCCGGGCTATAGCTATCGTCTGGTAGGTAAGGTATTAACTAATAAAAATTTAATTTACTAATTAAAATTTGCAATTTTCTTATTTGTGGCAAAATAATGACATAATTTTTCTCAAATAACTGCTTCATCTACTTTTGGGAGAGCTTTCACATGGTGAAGTTTGAGACCCGTAGCTAATTATTCAGCTACTCAAAATGAGTAAATGTGAATTATCTCTAAAAGTATTGGGAATATCCAATTTTTCTTAAATAACTCATTCACCTACTTTTGGAAGAGCTTTCACTTGGTGAAGTTTCAGACCCGTAGCTAATAATTCACCTACTCAAAATGAGTAAATGCGAATTATCTGTAAAAGTATTGCAGATATCCAATTTTTCTCAAATAACTCATTTACCTACTTTTGGGAGAGCTTTTGCTTGGTGAGGTTTCAGACCCGTAGCTAATTATTCACCTACTCAAAATGAGTAAATGTGAATTATCTCTAAAAGTATTGCAGATAGCCAATTTTTCTCAAATAACTCATTCACCTACTTTTGGGACAGCTTTCACTTGGTGAAGTTTCACACCCGTAGTTAATTATTCACCTACTCAAAATAAGTAAATGCGAATTATCTCTACAAGTATTGCAGATAGCCAGTATTTCTGAAATAACTCATTCACATACATTTGGAGAGCTTTCAATTAATGAATTTTCAGATCCGTAGCTAATTACTCCCCTACTCAAAATGAGTAACTGCCTATTATCACTAAAAGTATTGCAGATAGCCAATATTTCTCAAATAACTCATTCACCTACATTTTGGAGAGCTTTCACATGCTAAATTTTTTAAAATAATTTTTAATGCATTAAAATTCATGAAATCATGCACTAAATCAATTATAACTTGAAAAGTATTACATTTAGAGTACCTTGTTAAAATATGTTATCTTTAGTACATCCAATTTATATGGCGGGAGATAAATGCATGGGTCAGAATGCTTGTTTTTATATTGAAATTATCACTGGTATTAAACTAGATAAAAATAATACTTATGGTCACCTTAAACTCACAATATGAATGGAGTTGTAGCCACCTTAAAGTGAAATAAGGGGGTTTTCAGCCTGTATCTTCTTGTTCGACTGACCTCAGTTAAACTTTGCACACCTATAAAGGATGGAAAACCAAAGGGTTATCATGACTTTAAGGTGACCTTAAACTGTTGATATAATTTTCCCCTCCCCAAAAATGGCGGCCATTTTGAATTTTCGAATTTTTGCCAAAAATGGCAAAACACAAATTTGCTTCTATCTCCTTAACCGTGCGAGATAGAGTGATTTCGTCGAAATTTTCGACCCACAGGGTATCTAAGGAATGCAATCTTTGCAATTTTCCAAAAATTTTCCCCTCCCCAAAAATGGCGGCCATTTTGAATTTTCGAATTTTTGCCAAAAATGGCAAAACACTAATTTGCTTCTATCTCCTTAACCGTGCGAGATAGTACTCTTGGTAATTTTTAAAAAATTTTCCCCTCCCCAAAAATGGCGGCCATTTTGAATTTTCGAATTTTTGCCAAAAATGGCAAAACACTAATTTGCTTCTATCTCCTTAACCGTGCGAGATAGAGCGATTTCGTCGAAATTTTCGACCCACAGGGTATCTAAGGAATGCAATCTTTGCAATTTTCAAAAAAATTTTCCCCTCCCCAAAAATGGCGGCCATTTTGAATTTTCGAATTTTTGCCAAAAATGGCAAAACACTAATTTGCTTCTATCTCCTTAACCGTGCGAGATAGAGCGATTTCGTCGAAATTTTCGACCCACAGGGTATCTGAGCATTGTACTCTTGGTAATTTAAAAAGAATTTTCCCCTCCCCAAAAATGGCGGCCATTTTGAATTTTCGAATTTTTGCCAAAAATGGCAAAACACAAATTTGCTTCTATCTCCTTAACCGTGCCAGATAGAGCGATTTCGTCGAAATTTTCGACCCACAGGGTATCTGAGCATTGTACTCTTGGTAATTTAAAAAAAATTTTCCCCTCCCCAAAAATGGCGGCCATTTTGAATTTTCGAATTTTTGCCAAAAATGGCAAAACACAAATTTGCTTCTATCTCCTTAACCGTGCGAGATAGAGCAATTTCGTCAAAATTTTCGACCCACAGGTATTTCAGCATTGTATTCTTGGCAATTTAAAAAAAAATTTCCCCTCCCCTAAAATGGCGGCCATTTTGAATTTTCAAATTTTTGTCAAAAATGGCAAAACACAAATTTGCTTCTATCTCCTTAACCATGCGAGATAGAGCGATTTCGTCGAAATTTTCAACCCACAGGGTATCTAAGGAATGTAATCTTTGCAATTTTCAAAAAATTTTCCCCTCCCCAAAAATGGCAACCATTTTGAATTTTCGAACTTTTGCCCAAAATGGAAAAACACAAACTGGCCTTAACCGTGCAAAATAGAGTTATTTCGTTGAAATTTTCGACCCATAGGGTATCTAAGAAATGTACTCTTGGCAATTTTCAAAAAAATTTCCTTTTCCCAAAAATGGCGGCCATTTTGAATTTTCAAATTTTTGCCAAAAATAGAAAAACAGGAATTTGCTTCTATCTTCTTAACCGTGCAAGATAGAGTGATTTCGTCAAAATTTTCAACCCAACCAATGCAAAAAGGCATGAAGCTGAAATAATTTACATCTACACTAACAAATATTTAAGCATCATTGATATATTTTACAAATGAAACAGGGTCTTATAAGACTACTGTACAATTTGGGCAAAAGGTTCATGGGTGGACATTACACATGATAATGTGTGTTCTTCTATGCTATCATGTTTCTATTCGCATCTACTATCAACAGGGCAGCCTATTTCTAGTTAGTTTTAGGTGTAGGCTCACTTTTAGCCTAGGCCTTGGCTTCTCAAAGTCTTTTACTTCAGAGTAATCCTCTGGGTATAGGACTTTCCCTACTCTTCCAGGTTAACCGTGGGAATCATGGACTTGAACTCTTACTCTCTTCCTCCCCTCAGAGCAGTCAAAAAGGGGGGGGGGGGGGGGCAGGTGGGTCTAGTTACCCTTGAGACTAACATGTCTCCTCAAAGGACTAGAACCTCACACCTAGGTATAATATAAGAGTTGTCTCCAATCCTCAGAAGGCTGCCCTCCTTCCACTGGGTAGTTATTCTAGCTATCGTCTGGTAGGTAAGATGTATTAACGCAATGAAATTGCAAATTTTAATTAGTAAATTAAATTTTTATTAGTTAATACCTTACCTACCAGACGGGAAATTCCCACCCAGCCTTCCCCGCTTTCAGCCTTCCAATTCAACCTTAGGGACGAAAAAGATGCTATGACGTCACGTCCCTCTGGCGAGTGAGGCAGGAACTAGGCCACCTGGCGAGTGGATTGTAGTGTGCCGGTCCTGCCGGGGGTGAAACCCGGGACGTCTTTTTCTTTCGTTTGGCGGGACCGGCTGGCGCCGGGCTATAGCTATCGTCTGGTAGGTAAGGTATTAACTAATAAAAATTTAATTTACTAATTAAAATTTGCAATTTTCTTATTTGTGGCAAAATAATGACATAATTTTTCTCAAATAACTGCTTCATCTACTTTTGGGAGAGCTTTCACATGGTGAAGTTTGAGACCCGTAGCTAATTATTCAGCTACTCAAAATGAGTAAATGTGAATTATCTCTAAAAGTATTGGGAATATCCAATTTTTCTTAAATAACTCATTCACCTACTTTTGGAAGAGCTTTCACTTGGTGAAGTTTCAGACCCGTAGCTAATAATTCACCTACTCAAAATGAGTAAATGCGAATTATCTGTAAAAGTATTGCAGATATCCAATTTTTCTCAAATAACTCATTCACCTACTTTTGGGAGAGCTTTTGCTTGGTGAGGTTTCAGACCCGTAGCTAATTATTCACCTACTCAAAATGAGTAAATGTGAATTATCTCTAAAAGTATTGCAGATAGCCAATTTTTCTCAAATAACTCATTCACCTACTTTTGGGACAGCTTTCACTTGGTGAAGTTTCACACCCGTAGTTAATTATTCACCTACTCAAAATAAGTAAATGCGAATTATCTCTACAAGTATTGCAGATAGCCAGTATTTCTGAAATAACTCATTCACATACATTTGGAGAGCTTTCAATTAATGAATTTTCAGATCCGTAGCTAATTACTCCCCTACTCAAAATGAGTAACTGCCTATTATCACTAAAAGTATTGCAGATAGCCAATATTTCTCAAATAACTCATTCACCTACATTTTGGAGAGCTTTCACATGCTAAATTTTTTAAAATAATTTTTAATGCATTAAAATTCATGAAATCATGCACTAAATCAATTATAACTTGAAAAGTATTACATTTAGAGCACCTTGTTAAAATATGTTATCTTTAGTACATCCAATTTATATGGCGGGAGATAAATGCATGGGTCAGAATGCTTGTTTTTATATTGAAATTATCACTGGTATTAAACTAGATAAAAATAATACTTATGGTCACCTTAAACTCACAATATGAATGGAGTTGTAGCCACCTTAAAGTGAAATAAGGGGGTTTTCAGCCTGTATCTTCTTGTTCGACTGACCTCAGTTAAACTTTGCACACCTATAAAGGATGGAAAACCAAAGGGTTATCATGACTTTAAGCTGACCTTAAACTGTTGATATAATTTTGCCCCCCCTAAAGTCATAACATTTGAATAAAGCCGTCTGGCTCCTTTCTTTTTCCATATCTAACATATATTGATATTGAAGGGACATTCTCATATTATGGTCACCTTAAAGCAGGGATGGGTCGGTACCAAAAATGTGTACATCGAGAGGTCGCCAATGCAAAACCGTACCGATTCCGGATCCCAAAATATGAGAGAAACCTGTATAATTATATCCCCAGACGAAAGTCGGGGATATATTGGATTCAGGTCCGTCGCGCCGCCGCCGCCGCCGCCGCCGTAGAAATTTCCTTGTGGACGCGATAACTCAAAAACAAATTAATATTTTTTTTTCAAACTTGGTACACATGTTAAGGGTGCCCAAAGGAAGATCCCTATTTTAAGGTGACCTTAAACTCCCAGTAAAAAAGAACTTATGGCCACCTTAAGGTCAGAAATTGGACTTTTGGCCACTTGGAGCCCTGTAGGTCACCAACTATGATGCTCAGCTGGCTGAAATTTTACCTGACAACACATTAATATGTTTTTAGTACATGTGCCGAAAATCATGACTTTAAGTTGAGGAGAAAATTGTGTTTGAGGCCCATAAATACCCCCACTTAGGGATTTTTTGCTATACTTTTCACATATTTTGCCCTATAATTTGGAAGTGATAATTCTGATGAGTCTCAAACTGCGCTAGGTATAACTTTGATATGTAATCCTTGTCTGTAGAAAATTTTAGGGCTGTAGGTTTACCCAAAGGGGTCGACTTAAGGTCTCAAAAGTGCCCACAGAGACCCAATTTATGCACTTTTTGCCACTTTCAAGCACTGTAGCTTTCAAACTATGTCTCTCATCTAAGTTAAATATCATCTGGGAATATATCTATGTGTTTTCTTATATGTGCCCCAACATTTAGGCCTTTAATAGACAGTTAACCTTTGTATCAGGACCATAAACACCCACCCGAGTGACCCTTATAAGACATTTTTCACATCTTTTTCCCTGTAACTTGGAAATGGTAAGTCTGAGAAGTTTCAAACTGTATTAGATATATATTCTGTGTGTAATCTTAGTATGTAACAGATTTTAAGTCTGAAGCTTTAATTTTGAAGGTCAAATTGAGGTCTCTAAAAGGCTCCCAAAGACCCAATATTTGGACTTTTTGCTACTTTTAAGCCCTGTGACTGTCAAACTATGTGACTGATAGAGCTCAAATCCTATCTGAGAAGATATTAGTATTTGTATCCACCGGAAGCATCCGGTGGATACTTTGGTTTAGCGTCCGTTACGCCGCCGCCGCTGCGCGTAGAGAGATTTTCGGCGTTAACGCTCTAAGAGGAAAACAACAGCAGCTAGGTTCACCAAATTTGCAGGATATCTTCATTGGGGGGTAAGCTTCTCTGGGAAGGAAAGTAGCCTCATTCTGAAAAACAAGATGGCCGCCACGGGCATTTCTTTAAAAATAATTACATTTTTCTACTGGCTCTTCCTCATAGGTAGAAGGTTGAATCTCTTCATAGGTGATATGTATGACACATATACATGTCCTCTACAACCTTGCACACATTTAACCTTGAAGCTCCTAATTCAAGGTCATCCACGGAGTGCCGAAGTAACCCACATAGCGGACTTTAAAAGTGCCTATATCTCCCTTATTATTGGTCCTAGAGGTTTGCAATGTGAAGGCAACCTATAGGAAATCATGTGCTGTGAATCTTCTGATGTGGTCAGATTTGACCTTGGACCCCTCCTTCAAGGTCAAACGAGGATAGCCAAACTTATAAGTGCTTGTAACTCACTTATTATCAATCCTAGAGGTTTGGGATGGTAAACCAACATATAGAAAATCATGGGGTGGGAATCTTCTGGAGTGGTCGGATTTGACCTTGGGCCCCTCCTTCAAGGTCAAATGATGACAGCCAAACTTAAAAGTGCTTATAACTCGCTTATTATTGGTCCTAGAGGTTTGGGATGGTAAACCAACATATAGGAAATCATGGGCTGGGAATCTTCTGGTGTGGTCGGATTTGACCTTGGGCCCCTCCTTCAAGGTCAAACGAGGATAGCCAAAGGTAAAAGTGCTTATAACTCGCTTATTATTGGTCCTAGAGGTTTGGGATGGTAAACCAGCATATAGAAAATCATGGGCTGGGAATCTTCTGGTGTGGTTGGATTTGACCTTGGGCCCCTCGTTCAAGGTCAAACGAGGATAGCCAAACTTAAAAGTGCTTATAACTCGCTTATTATTGGTCCTAGAGGTTTGGGATGGTAAACCAACATATAGGAAATCATGGGCTGGGAATCTTCTGGTGTGGTTGGATTTGACCTTGGACCCCTCATTCAAGGTCAAACGAGGACAGCCAAACTTAAAAGTGCTTATAACTCGCTTATTATTGGTCCTAGAGGTCTGGGATGGTAAACCAACATATAGAAAATCATGGGCTGGGAATCTTCTGGTGTGGTCGGATTTGACCATGGGTGATTCCTTCAAGGTCAAACGAGGACAGCCAAACTTAAAAGTGCTTATAACTCGCTTATTATTGGTCCTAGAGGTTTGGGATGGTAAACCAGCATATAGAAAATCATGGGCTGGGAATCTTCTGGTGTGGTCGGATTTGACCTTGGGCCTCTCCTTCAAGGTCAAACGAGGATAGCCAAAGGTAAAAGTACCTATAGCTCGCTTATTATTGGTCATAGAGGTTTGGGATGGTAAACCAACATATAGGAAATCATGGGCTGGGAATCTTCTGGTGTGGTCGGATTTGACCTTGGGCCCCTCCTTCAAGGTCAAATGAGGACAGCCAAACTTAAAAGTCCTTACAACTCACTTATTATTGGTTCTACATGTTTGGGATGGTAAACCAACATATAGGAAATCATGCACTGGGAATCTTCTGGTGTGGTCGGATTTGACCTTGGGCCCCTCCTTCAAGGTCAAATGAGGACAGCCAAACCTAGAAGTGCTTATAACTCACTTATTATTGTTCCTAGAGGTTTGGGATGGTAAACCAACCTATAGGAAATCATGGGCTGGGAATCTTCTGGCATGATTGGATTTGACCTTGGGACCCTCCTTCAAGGTCAAACAAGGATAGCCAAAGGTAAAAGTGCCTGTAACTCGCTTATTATTGGTCCTAGAGGTTTGGGATGGTAAACCAACATATAGGAAATCATCTGCTGGGAATCTTCTGGTGTGGTCCGATTTGACCTTGGGCCCCTCATTCAAGGTCAAATGAGGGCAGCCAAACTTAAAAGTGCTTATAACTCGCTTATTATTGGTCCTAGAGGTTTGTCATGGTAAACCAGCATATAGAAAATCATGTGCTGGGAATCTTCTGGTGTGGTCGGATTTGACCTTGGGCCCCTCCTTCAAGGTCAAATGAGGATAGCCAAACTTAAAAGTACTTTTAACTCGCTTATTATTGGTCCTAGAGGTTTGGGATGGTAAACCAACACATTTGAAATCATGGGCTGGGAATCTTCTGGTGTGGTTGGATGTGACCTTGGGCCCCACGGTCAAGGTCAAATGAGGACAGCCAAACTAAAAAGTGCTTATAACTCGCTTATTATTGGTCCTAGATGTTTGGGATGGTAAACCAACATATAGGAAATCATGCGCTGGAAATCTTCTGGTGTGGTCGGATTTGACCTTGGGCCCCTCCTTCAAGGTCAAATGAGGATAGCTAAACTTAAAAGTGCTTATAACTCACTTATTATTGGTCCTAGAGGTTTTGGTGCATTGTCTTTACGGTGGATACAATTTGCATCGGTTCTCCGATGCGCTAGGTCTAGTTTTTATATGTGCCAAAAATTAAGGCTTTAAGAAGACATTTAACCTGTGTATGAGGACCATAAATCCCCACCCGAATGACCATTTTTAGACATTTTTCACATATTTTTCCCTGTAACTTGGAAATGGTAAGTCTAAGAAGTTTCAAACTGTATTAGATGCATATTCTATGTGTAATCTTAGTATGTGACAAATTTTAAGTCTGAAGCTTTAATTTGAAGGCCACATTTAGGTCTCTAGACGGCCCCATGAAGACCCAGTATTTGGACTTTTTGCCAATTTTAAGGCCTGTGACTGTTAAACTATGTGACTGATAGAGCTGAAATCTCATCTGGGAATACATTATTATGTTCTTTTTACATGTGCCAAAAATCAAGGCTTCAAGTAGACATTTATAACCTGTGTATGAGGACCTTAAACACCCACCTGAGTGACCCTTTTAAGACATTTTTCACATATTTTGCTCTGTAACTTGGAAATGGTAAGTCTGAGAAGTTTCAAACTTTATTAGATACATATTCTATGTGTAATCTTAGTATGTAAGAAATTTTAAGTCTGAAGCTTTAATTTGAAAGCCACATTGAGATCTCTAAAAGGCCCACAGAGACCCAATATTTGGACTTTTTACCACCTTTAAGCCCTGTGACTGTTAAACTATGTGATTGATGGAGCTGAAATCCCATCTGGGAATGCATTATTATGTCCTTTTTACATATGCCGAAAATCAAGGTTTTTAGTAGACATTTAACCTGTGTATGAGGGCCATAGACACTCGCCCAAGTGCCTTTTTTGACATTTTTTCCGTATTTTGCCCTGTTATTTGGAAATGCTTAGTGTGACAAGTCTTAAACTGTATTATATATAATTTTTGTTTGTTATGTATGTCCCCCAAAAAGTTTCAGATCTGTAGTTTAATTGCTAAGGTCTCTTTAACAATTGTAAAATGCCCACAGAAACCCAATTTATGGACATTATGCCACTTTAAAGCCCAGTAACTGTCAAACTATGTGGGTTATAGAGCTGAAATCTTTGAATTTTTAAAAGGAAATGCCTGTCTATTTAAATTTTGAATATTAATAATGTTATGGCTATCTTAGTCTTTTAAGAACTTATTTTTGTCTGTTATACCTCTGCTTGCTGAGTTTTTAACTTTTTAAAATGAAACTGGTTAAACATATTCAAGTAGACAAAATGGACACTTTAAGTGAGCTTTAAGTCCCAATATTAATGAAATTATATCCTTATGTAGTAAAATTAGGGGATTTTTAACCCTCAACTAGCCCAGTTTTATTCAACTTGCCTCAGTTAATTTTGGCACAGCTCCTACAGTTATGAACTCATTTCAGTTGATAATCACATACTTAAAATTCTCAATTCTTTTTGTATTTGAGTACCCCTTTATATAGATTGTTTGTTTACCATTTATGCTGTAGCACTCCATCTCTTTGTAGTCCCAACCCACATCCCCCACCCGGATTCCCCCCACCCACCTCTGGGTACTCCAGCTATATTGAGTGACACTAAATAAACAAAGGTATTTAATGATATCAGATAAGAAACAAAGAACTCAATGGGGTTGCAGATCTTGTGTAATAGTGAGAGAGGTGTGCAGAAGGGGAGAGGGGTGGGGGTGGGAGGTGGTGGGCTTCATTACATATAACACAAAGGGGAGTCAGAACTGAGATTGTGTCACATATTTAGGTTGCATATATATGGACCACATATATAGGTATAGAGGAAATGAATAACTGAAAACAATTTGCAAATTCTAAAAATAATATAATAAAATAATAATATAAATATTTTTTTTTTAAATAATATTTTGTGAACAAATATAGAAACAGATATGCGCTTTTGGGATTATGAATTTTAGAATGGACATTGAATCATCAATCATTTAAATACTTTGAAGGAAGATTGAAAAGTATGATGAGTTGAGTTAAAAATAATATTTTATTTGTCAACAAATATAGAAACAGATATGCTCTTTTGGGATTATTATTTTAGAATGGACATTCAATCATCAATCATTTAAATACTTTGAAAATAGGTTTAGAGTTATCATTGCAGGAAGATTGAAAATATAATTTGAGTTATGTATTCGGCGTCTGGGGATACACCATCTTCCTTGGGAAGATATAAACAGAGTAGATTGATGTGCTGAAGTTCATATAATAATGGGTAATTATGTTTTAAAAAATTCCCGATCAAAACCTGTGGCGTGAGTGATGACCTGTCTGGGGATATGTTGGCGCCGAGTTGGCCCAATCTAGTTTCTTCAGATTTCATATTTGTTCCCAATATTTTAAGTTTTCCTTCCATTTTATGTGTTGTCAAGCGATATTTAGGTTATAAAATGCCGTAACCAAAACATGGCAGTTCTCAACGTTTCGCTGTAAAAGTCTGCAAATGGACGAAAATATGGGGATAAAACCTTATAATTTCTTCAGATTTTGGGAGTGTTTCTAATATTTTAACTCTTCCTTCCATTATATATGTTGACAAGCAAAGTGGCGGTTTTACAATCTAGTCACGGTATTTCAGTAAAATGCTCTTGATACCGAGATACCGGAACTACCGACCCATCCCTACCTTAAAGTCACAATATCAATGAAGTTATGGTGACCTTACAGTGAAAAAGGAAACTTCAGCCTCCAGCTATCTTACTGTTCAACTGACCTGAGCTAAACTTTATGCACTTATAAAGAATGAGAAAAGGGAAATTCTTATTTTATGGTCACGTTAAAGTCCCAATATGAATGAAGTTATGGCCACCTTGCAGTGAAATTATGGAGTTTTTAATCTCCAGCTATTGTATTGTTCAGCAGACCTCACTTTAATTGTGCACACGTATTAAAGATGAAAATAGGGACAAGTAACATACACAATGCAATAAAGTTCAAAGTTTCTATTGCTTATGATGCATATTTTGACATCTTTTATGGGGGATTTCTTTTTCATCAGGGCCGCTTCGTTTTTGTCGGCAAAAACATTCTTCTAGTTTAGAAGTGCATTTTATTGCGTTAATATATCTTACCTAGTGGACAAATGCATTTGTCCGGCGCGCAGCCGGTCCCGCCAAACGTTAGAGAAAAACGCCTCGAGCTGGGCTCTGGCCCGGACCGGTAGTGTCCTGTTTACTCGCCAGGTGGCTGTATAGCCTCCCTGCCGGTGCACTGCGTGGTCGCGCGCATGCGTACTTCCTCCTTTTGTTTGGCGCGAAGACGAGAGGTCGTCTGTTTTTTTGGAGAAACTTTTATTTTATTTTATATCTGTTACAGGATATATTTTGATAAATTCTTTGTGTAGAAGTGTTGTTTAATAACTATGGATTCACCAGGACAAAGGCGGGGATCGTGCGGCCATAAGATGAGAAGTGTGCTCGTTGTCGAGACAAAGGTCTGGGTAAAGATCCCTGCATTGTGGGAGGTGCGATATGCAAGATTTGTGACAATTTTACAGCAATTCAGCGTGAGATGCTGGCCACTCCACAGTATCAAATTCGCAAGGACAAGAAAGCAGGTTTGCTAGTGTCTCCACGAGATGTAACTGTGCTGTCTCCAGTTAATTCTTCTCAACAGCCAGCAGGACCTCCCTGGGGGTAGCGATAATGTGAGTTCTTCAGATTTTGTTTCCAAAAAAGATTTTGACCAATTAAGTGACCAGCTAGACGAGAAATTCTCTCGTTTTGAAGCACTCTTATCAAGAGGCAATATATTTGCTACCCCCAAAGTACCGGTTCAGGTTTCAAACCCACCGGTTTCTGATCAGCCATTCATAGATCCTGCCTCTGCCCGAACCACCGGTCCGGTGCGGTTTCCGGCAGTACAGGCTAGTACAGGATCAGATGGCAAGAAAGATTCAAAGAAAAAGCACAAGTCTTCTCATCATAAATCTTCCAAAGCAAAACCAGTTCCGGTTGAGGAAAATACCGGTCCGGTACAGAAAAAGCCCTCTGACACTGCACTTCAACAACCTAAACCGGTACCGGTTGGGGAGATGACCGGTCTGGTCAGGGCATACCAAACTGACACTTTTGTACCCAAGGAACCGGTTCCGGTTGTGGATGGATCTTTTACCGGTCCGGAACCGGCTGCACCGGCTGGGGAGCCGTTTATGAGAAACCTTGCTTCTGCTGGTGGCTCAGATGATATGTCCAATGTTGAACACCCCTTAACAGATGTCTTGCCTGTGGCTTCAGATGAACCACTCTTTGGGGATCATACATCAACAGATGTTTTGGATAGGGATCATACATCACCAGATGTTTTGGATAGCGAGGATGGTGAACTTTCTGAATCAGACACTGATAAACCAGAAAAGAATGAAGAAATGAGTTACAGGGAAACGGTTCGTTCCATCAGGGCCTTTATGGGCTGGAACTTTATCCCAGACTTTGAGTTTGAGTACAGTGACCCGGATAAGTCCAACAATCCGTGGCGTGGAAAAAATCCTAAAACAAGTTCAAAGGTGTCAGTAGCCATGCCAGCAGACGATTGGCTCTGTCAGAAGCTGGAGAGGATTAATCTGACTGTAGCTGAGGGTTACCCTTCCCGAAGTCAAGAAGCAGGTGGTTTGCGTACTGACCAATTCATACGCACCCCTAAACCACAGGATAAATGGTATCCCATGCATAAGTTAAAGACAGATGGTCCCCAGCGACCAGGTAGAAAGCTGTTCAACTGGCATGGTTCTGAGGTGAAACTAAATGCTCAATTCTCAAGAATTGTCAAACCAGCTGCATATCTCGCAACAGGTCCCGTGTCTCGTCCCATATCGCAAGAAGTACTACGCAGATGGGAAAGGTGCGCCCGAGAGGGTACTTACACTGTGAACCATGCAGCTGGTTTCAGCAGATGCACTAGCGAGATTCAAGATCAGATGGCACATCACATAACTTTCCTACAGACTCATCTCAGTAAGGGCAAGTCAGCCAAGGAGGTGTCTGAAGCACTTAAGGAGTTGTGCTTTCCACCAGAATGTATCCGTCTCTCTTGGGACAGCTCTACAGCACCTGGCTGATAGCCTTTTTGTGCAGCTGGGGAACTTCATTCTGATGCGTCGGGACTCTTATTTAGATCATGTTCGTCCCGGTATGAAGATGGACACTTGGAATGAACTGAGAAATGCTGCTCTTTTTGGATATGGGTTATTTCCCGACGCGGCCTTGAATGTCGCGGAACAAGATATCAACAAGTTTGAGACACAACATGTGTCGGTCCAGTCTCGAGTTGGTCCCCAGCACCAACAGAAGACCAAGTTTCGCTATAAACCGTATGAGAAGAAGGAGGCTAAGACCATGGTTCAGCCGTCATCTGCTCCTCAACAACTTGGCGACAGTTTGGGTCACGAGGTCGTGGCCGTGGTTCTACTAACCACCGTTTTTATGTCAGCTGACTTGTCAGTCAGCTGACATTATGTCATCACTCTGCGGCGTGGGCGTACGCGTACGCGTGAACAACTTCTTCTCCAAAACTACAAGGCCTAGAGACATGCTGTTTTTTTTAAAAGATACCTTATCTATCGAGGATGAAAAATTGTTCAACGCATGCAAATCTGTCTGTTCGTCTGTTTGCTAGAGACATTACAAGGGGGGTACCCCCACCAAAAGTGTGAAAATTTTTGACTATTGCAGGGATTTCTCTCGTATCTTGCATATATGTACTAGGCCAGAGGTAGATTCTCTTGTGTGAGTATGAGACCTGGATCTGTCTTACTTTTTTTTTAATAAATTTTTTTAATAATTTTTAATGCATTAAAATTCATGAAATCATGCACTAAATCACTTATAACTTCAAAAGTGTTGCATTTACAGCATTTTGTGAAAATATGTTGTTCAGCTACTTTTTTCATAGCTACAATATGGTGAGTAAGTTGGGTGTCTGTCTCAATAGCTAAGTGAGTAATAGCTACTTTTGGGCTTTTCAGTAACTTCCATCATGAGTAAAATCACTTGTAACTTAAAAACTATTGCATTTAGAGAATTTCGTATAAATATGTTATTCAGCTACTTTTGGGCCAGCTATAACATAGTGAAATTTCAGACCTGTAGCTCATGGCATAGCTGAGTAATAGCTACTTTTAGGTTATCACTGTTGAGTAAATCGCTTATAACTTGAAAACTATTGCATTTAGAGAATTTCGTATAAATATGTTATTCAGCTACTTTTGGGTCAGCTATAACATAGTAAAATTTCAGACCTGTAGCTCATGGCATAGCTGAGTAATAGCTACTTTTAGGTTATCACTGTTGAGTAAATCACTTATAACTTGAAAAGTGTTGCATTTAGAGCATTTTGTTAAAATATGTTATTCAGCTACTTTTTTCATAGCTACAATATGGTGAGTAAGTTGGGTGTCTGTCTCAATAGCTAAGTGAGTAATAGCTACTTTTGGGCTTTTCAGTAACTTCCATCATGAGTAAAATCACTTGTAACTTAAAAACTATTGCATTTAGAGAATTTCGTATAAATATGTCATTCAGCAACTTTTGGGCTAGCTAAAACATAGTAAAATTTCAGACCTGTAGCTCATGGCATAGCTGAGTAATAGCTACTTTTAGGTTATCACTGTTGAGTAAATCACTTATAACTTGAAAACTATTGCATTTAGAGTATTTTGTTTTAATATGTTATTCACTTATTTTGGGGTCAGCTATAACATAGTGAAGTTTCAGACCTGTGGCTCATTTCATAGCTGAGTAATAGCTACTTTGAAGTTCTCACTGTTGAGTAAATCAGTTATAATTGGAAAACTATTGCATTTACAGAAATTTGTGCAAATATGTTATTCAGCTACTTTTGGGTCAGCGATAACATAGTGAAATTATAGACCTATAGCTCATGGCACAACTGAGCAATAGCTATTCTCAGGTACTGACTGTTGAGTAAATCAGCTATAACTTGAAAAATATTGCATTTGGAGTATTTTGTTAAAATATATTGTTCACCTACTTTTGGGTCAGCTATAACATAGTGAAATTACAGACCTATAGCTCATGGCATAGCGGAGCAATTAGCTATTTTCAGGTTCTCACTATTGAGTAAATCAGTTGTAGCTTGAAAACTATTGCATTTACAGTAGTTTGCTTAAATATGTTGTTCACCTACTTTTGGGTTAGCTATAACATAGTAAAATTTCAGACATGTAGCTCATTGCATAGCTGAGTAATAGTTCCTTTGAGGTTCTCACTGTTGAGTAAATCAGTTGTAACTTGAAAACTATTACATTTAGAGTAATTTGTTAAATATGTTATTCACAGAATTTTTGGTCGGCTATAACATAGTGAAATTGCAGACCTCTATGTCATGGCATAGCTGAGCAATAGCTACTTTCAGGTTCTCACTGTTGAGTAAATCATTGTATCCACTGGATAGCTGCAGTGTGTAGAGAGAGATTTCACCATTACTGCTCTGATGAAAAAAAATATTATAGCTAGCTTTTGAGGTTTGGGATGATAAACCAACCTGTAGGAAATCATGGGGTGGGAATCTTTTGGTGTGGTCAGATTTGACCTTCAATGACCCCTCCTTCAAGGTCAAACAAGGATAGCCAAACTTAAAAGTGCTTATAACTCGCTTATTATTGGTCCCAGAGGTTTGGGATGGTAAACAGACAGGAAATCATGGGCTGTGAATCTGTTGATATGGTCCGATTTGACCTTGGAACCCTCCTTCAAGGTCAAATGAGGATAGCGAAAATTGAAAGTGCCTACAACTCGCTTATTATTGGTGACAGAGATTTGGGATGGTAAACCATCCCATAGGAAATCATTGGCTCAGAATCTTTTGGTATGGTCAGATTTGACCTTTGGACCCCTCCTTCAAGGTCAAATGAGGACAGCCAAGCTTAAAAGTGCTTATAACTCATTTATAATTGGTCCTAGAGGTTTGGAATGGTAAACCATAGGAAATCATGGGCTGGGAATGTATTTGTGTGGTTAGATTTGACCTTGGACCCCTTCTTCAAGGTCGAACGAGGATATTGCATTTGTAGTATTTCTTTAAATATGTTTTAACCTATTTTTTACACTTAAACAATTACCTTGTTATTTTCCTTTATAATACCATTTACAGGGCACAACTTTTTTATCCTTTTCTTCTGTCAGCTTCGGAATTTCTTTCGAACATGCTGTTCAGTTAACATTTACTGTATTTCTGTACAGCCCTTTTCCTGATAATTATTCTGTCCTCTAATCACCTTCACAAATCAAAAACACACAGTCAGCTGACACAGTGCCCGTTCACGGGCACTCTCCTCTTGTTCCAAGTATGCCCGGGGTGGCAAAAATTATAAATGACAATCATTGTACAAACCCACGCAACCAAATAATTCCAAAAATAGTGGGTCAAAACATCAGCTCTCAAAACATTTCAAAGACTGTATACTCAAGAACTGCTGTAATTCCTGTTCCTATTGTTGTCGGTCCCGGGCAGCCGCAAAAGAAAGGCCCAAGTCCCGATCTTTGTCAGACAGAAATAAAACATGTCAAAAGTGCTTCTTTTGTCTCTCCTTGTCGTTCTGTCCCTCATGTACCAGATGTCCACAGTGTTGCAGAAAATCCTCCTGTAGGATGCAGGTTGCACAGGTTTTGGGAAACGTGGCTCAGCCTGGGTTCCAATCCTCGGGTAGTCTCCATCTTGAAGGACGGTTACAACCTCCCCTTCAAGATGAGGCCCCCATTGACCAGGTGTCCTCTGATAATCAGCGGATACGCCAACCCTCGCAGAAACAAGTTTTTGAAGGAGGCGTTGCAGTCCCTGATTACAAAACAGGCCGTAGAAAAAGTAGTGGTTCGGGCTTCTCTGGCCTTTTACAACCGGCTGTTCATAGTTCCCAAACCAAACAACAAATGGCGTCCAATCTTGGATTTGAGCAAACTCAATCTTTTCCTCCACTCGGAAACCTTCAAAATGGAAACTCCGGAGACCATCCGGCTATCCCTTCAAAAAGGCGAATGGGTCACATCGCTGGATTTCAGCGATGCCCATTTCCACATTCCCATCAACCCAAGGTCGAGGAAGTATCTCCGGTTTCACCTGCACGGTCAAACCTTCCAGTTCAGGGCTCTGCCGTTCGGCCTAGCGACGGCTCCTTTGGAATTCACAAAGGTGGTGAAGGAGGTGAAATTGATGGCCCAGTCCAGGGGTATAAGGATCCACCAGTACCTAGACGACTGGTTGCTTCGAGCTCCCTGTCGGGAGACTTGTGTGAACCAAACACGGACCCTGATGGCTCTGTGTCAGCAGTTGGGATGGTTAGTCAATTTGCAAAAGTCGGAACTTGTTCCCCAACAGGAGTTCAACTTTGTCGGTTATCATTTCGACCTCTCCAGGGGTCTAGTGAAGCCGACTCAGGAGAGGTGGCAAACCCTAACTCAAAAAATAAAGATGCTAATGAACAGAGGCCATTGTTCGGTCTGAGAGTTCATGTCTCTCATAGGTTTGTTGACAGTGGCACTTGAAGAATCACTGGCATGTGCCAGAGGTACTAGAGAAGGAGATTCCTCTTCCCAGATCTCTATACCCTCATCTGCAGTGGTGGCTGGACGAAAACAATGTGCTCAGCGGCCAACCTCTTCATCCTCTGCAACATGCTCTGCAGTTGTTTACCGACGCCTCAAACGAAGGTTGGGGCGCGCACTTAGGAGACCACACGGCAAAAGGAGTTTGGTCGGACTCAGAAAGCCAGTTGCACATAAACTTTCTCAAGCTAAAGGCGGTCCTTCTGGCCCTCAAGAAGTTCGAGCAACAGTGTTGGGGCCAGATCATTTTGATAGCCACGGACAACACAACGGTTGTCTCATACATCAACAAGGAGGGGGGTATGAGATCAGGCTCACTTTGTGCCCTCCTCTGGAGACTGCTTTCCTGGTGCAATCGCAGACAGAGAGTTCTAAGAGCCAGGCACATTCCGGGAAGGCTGAATGTGATAGCAGACAAATTGTCCAGGAGCACTCAGGTTATTCAGACAGAATGGTCCCTCCTGCAGGAAGTCTTCGACCACTTATGTGCCAGGTGGCACACTCCTCGAGTGGATCTCTTTGCAACAAGGTACAATCACAAACTACCCAAGTTTGTGTCCCCAGTACCCGATCCACACGCATGGAGAGTAGATGCTCTCAGCCTGAATTGGGAGAATATGGATGCCTACGCGTTCCCTCCTGTGTCTCTTTTGGGCAAGGTGGTGTCCAAGATCCTAGATCAGGGAGTTCACAGGTTGGTTCTGATTGCTCCAGGGTGGCCCAACATGCCTTGGTTCTGGGATCTAGTCAGCATGTCTGTTCAGATTCCTCTCTCCCTTCCAAACGTGGAGAACCTGCTGACCCAACCGTTCAATCAGTGTCCCCACAGAGATCTCCTAGGGCTCAACCTCCACGCCTGGCTCCTAGAGCCTCTAGCATACAGGCACAAGGATTCTCTGATGAAGTGGCAACGAGAATTGAGGCTCCTCAAAGACAATCAACCAGAGCCATCTATGAATCGAAGTGGTCCATATTTGTCAAATGGTGCGAGTCACACAAGGTGGACTTCGGGTCACCTTCTTTAAATCAGGTAGCGGAATTTCTCCTATTCCTTTTCAAGGAGAAAAATCTTCAACCTAGCACCATAGATGGATATAGAACTGTTATAGCCGACAAAATCGGTTGTGACAAGGTTAATTTTGGTAAAGACGAAAACCTTACCCGCTTGCTAGACAGTTTCCATAGAGATAAACCCAAGGGTCTTCGAGGAGTCCCTAGCTGGAATCTGTCTCTGGTCTTGCATCAATTAACCCAGTCCCCCTTTGAACCCCTTCGAAAGGCGTCTCTGAAACATCTTACCTTCAAAACAGTGTTTCTCCTGGCTTTGGGCTCGGGCAAAAGGAGTGAGATTCATGCCTGGGTACACAGGAACATTAGACATCAGGAAGATTGGGCTAATGTTTCTTTATTCCCTTCTCCTTGTTTCTTGTCCAAGAATCAGTTGGCTAAAGAAGGGCCTTCTTCAGTAGCTCCGGTAATTATTCCGGCCTTGGCCCCTACTTTGGATAAGTCTCTCAAGGAGGATAGAACCTTATGTCCAGTTCGGGCTTTGCGTTATTACCTGGACAAGACCAAAGACCTCCGTTCCGGCAAACAGTTGGTCTTTGTGTCTTTCAAGAAGAACTTCAATAAGGACATCGCTCTTGCTACGATTTCTTCTTGGATTAAACAAACCATCTTGTTGTGCTATCAATTGTCCAATGAGGATGCACAACAATTGCATCAGGTCAGAGCCCATGATGTGCGGGCCTTTGCAGCTTCTAAGGCTTTTCAAGGAGGTGTGTCCTTGGACCAGATCCTCTCAGCCTGCCACTGGAAGTCGCACAATACCTTCACCCAATTTTATTTGAAGGATGTAGCATGGGCTGATGCTGACCTGTACCATTTAGGACCAGTGGTCGCAGCCCAGCACATACGCGAGTAACTGGTATCCTTGAAAGGATAACTTGTATATAGTGTAAAGCGTTTAGAAGGAGTAGTGGGTTGTTTTAGTTGGCTCCTTCTTGTTTAGTTATCATGTTTTGAAACCCCAGCGCGCAGTTCTCAACCGGAAAGGCTGGTGTGGGGTATGAGTTATTTCTAGTTTATCCTGTTCTGCTTCCTCCGGAATCCTTGGAACTGAACTCTTACCTCCTCTCTCCTATAGTCCTAGCCCAGGTGGCTCGGTAGACGGCGAAAAAGAGGGGGGGGGGGAACCAACTATGGTGTAGGGTATGGGAAGGATCCCTAACCCTTGGGCCGGAGTTCTGACAAGAGTCCCTGTTGAGTTTAGCTGCCCTCCATCCAATGGGTAGTTATTCTGCATCTGTCCACTAGGTAAGATATATTAACGCAATAAAATGGAAAATTTAATAAGTAAATTAAATTTTTATAAGTTAATATCTTACCTAGTGGACAGAGGGATTCCCACCCTGCCTTCCCCGCAACAAACATTCCCAGGGGACTCAAACAGGGTGCAAACAAAAGGAGGAAGTACGCATGCGCGCGCACGCGCAGTGCACCGGCAGGGAGGCTATACAGCCACCTGGCGAGTAAACAGGACACTACCGGTCCGGGCCAGAGCCCAGCTCGAGGCGTTTTTCTCTAACGTTTGGCGGGACCGGCTGCGCGCCGGACAAATGCATCTGTCCACTAGGTAAGATATTAACTTATAAAAATTTAATTTACTTACTAAATTTTCCAATTTATGTTCATGTATAAAGTGAGGATCAAAACTCCCCCATTTTTATTGCTAATATTTCTCAGCCGCATGAATGCACTTGTGCAGAAATATTACTGGAAATTAAAAAAGTGATTTTATTGCGTTAATACATCCTATCCAATGGACAATTGCTAATCCGGTCGGCACGGACCAGCCCAGCAAACGTCAGAAAAAGACGTCCTGTGTTTCCACCAGCCAGACCAGTCCAGTACTGTGCACTCACCTGGTGGCGTGTCGTACTTCCTTCCTGTCTAGACAGAGCGACATCATAGGATCTTTTTCGTTGGCGCGTGCTAGTGCACTAGGATTTTTATTCCAAGAAGTTTTCTCAGTTTTTCTACTGCCATTTTGAATTTTCATCAGTGTTATTTGTGTTCATCATATACCAGGACTATCATGTCGTCTCCTGGACAACGCAGAGGGAGTTGTGGACACGCTATGGCGAATTTTGACTCACATGCATTTTGTGCAAGGTGTCGTGAGAAGGGTAAGGGTACAGACAATTGTGTTAAAAACCCCCAATCTTCTGATTGCAAGATTTGTAATGCCTTCTCTGAAGAACAACGCCTTCAGCTAGCCACCCCCTCGTATAGAATTAAGAAAGAGAAAAGGGAGGCGAAGAAACTTGAAGCAACCCCTGCTAAAGACAGTGAGGAGTTAATTGATCCATCCAGCGTGTCTGTTATTGGGCCCGTAGAGAAACCAAGTACATCTAAATCTCCTGTGGAGGCCCCTCCTCCTGATAAGAAAGCTAAGAAGGACTCTAAGAAAGAATCTGTAAAATTTGCAGATCATGTTTTATTTGGGTGTAATGGTTGGCCTGTAAGGACATTGTCCTCTTGCAACCACCCTTGTAAATGTGGGTGCAATCACCTTGGTATTGGAATCACCTTTTCTAGTGACTGGTATCCTCCAGTTTGTTTTTTTTTTGTTTTTTTTTTTGTTTTTTTTTTTTTGTTTGAGATACCACTGTATGGGCCTCCTATGAAGTCGGTCAAGGTGAAATTGCTTTCCTGTGGTTGTTAGTAAACCTATCAGACATGAACCGCTGGACTGGACAAACCGGTACTGACAGTATTTCTAGTATTTGGTTCTGCCAATGGTCCGGTATAGGTCAGACCCGACCGGCCATGAGGTCAAACTGGTAACCTAAACTTTGGCATATTTTCACTAGATCTAGTGTATGCCGGAGACAAACCCGGTGGGATGTGGCTTTCACCAACCAGTCGTGTAAGTACTGGTGGATTATTATACCCTTGTGTATGGCCATTAGTTTCAACTCCTTTGCTACTACAGTGAGCTCCATGGGTGCAGTGGACAGACCGAAAGACAGTGCTTTGAACTGGTATGTCCAACCCTGGACATGAAAAATGTCCTACACTGCTCCTGTATTGGTATATGGAAGTAGGCGTCCTTGAAATCTATTGAGGTAACCCACTCCCATTGTTGGAGGGTGGTCCTGATGGTCTCCAAAAGATTTGGTTTGTTCAGACCTAGAATAGGTCTCCAACGGTTGTGTGGTTTTGGAACCCAGAAAGGTTGAAGAAGCCCAGAGATTTGAACTGGCTCGACTGCGCCATTCTTTGTCCATAAGCTGATGTAATGCTTCTAACCAATATAGGTTCCTGTGAAGATGTGCATAGCAGTTGATAATTCTGGGTGACCTTGTCAATCTTGGTCTTGACTGGAAAGGGAGAGTGTAGCCCTCCTTCAACATTTGTACTACCTAGGGTCCAGCCCCCCAAGGCTTCCTAAGTTCCGAAATGGAGTTAGCCTGGACCCTACAGGCAGATGTGTGCCACCTTTGGGACATTGCTAATCTGACAAAACATTTCTGTCCCTCCGGTCCGGTCTGGTGACAATGATCCAAGAAAACAGTCTGTTCTTGCTGTGGTCCGGTCCAGTGGGGCTGACACAACTTTTCACATTTAAAAGACTCTTGCCCCAGGCAAGGTGCAGCATTTACACAGTAATTGTCATTTGTGAGATTGCTGACCCTTGGCCGGACATGATGAACTTGTTGATAAGACCCATTTCTTTTCATGCTGGTTATTCAGGTCTGTGTTTGTAAAGGTGAAATCTATGATCTACCAGTCATATCACCAAGGCCACTGATTGGTCTAAGAATTTTCTGTAACCAAATCTACCTTAGGCAACTCTGTCCGGTACCATAACCGGTAATTTACTGTAAACAGTAAGTCTCTGTGACCGGCACAAAACTGGCAGGCTGGGGTCACCAATGAATTTAGATGGCCACTGATCTATATTTAGCCAGGTTAACCAGTTGGGGTGAGGTACTGTGCAGTAAGGACTGTGTAGCCAGCACCCTGTCAATAGACTTGTAACCGGTAGGTTGAAGCAAGTGTACAAGACTGTGTATCCAGTACCAGTCGGTACACTGTAACTAGTTGTTGAAGCAAGTGTACAAGGCTGTGTAACCAGTACCAGCCGGTACACTCTGTAACTAGTTGTTGAAGCAAGTGTACAAGGCTGTGTAGCCAGTACCAGTCGGTACACTCTGTGACCAGTTGTTGATGTAAACAATTGCTAAAGCAATTTTACAAATATCTTCTGTGTTGAATTCAGTCTGGTTGGCAAGAAGCTACTGGGCTACCAGCTAGTGTGAAGGCAATAGGTTGGTATAAGCTCTGTAACCGGCTAGTGTGAAACAAACTGATCAGTGCAGGTTATGTAGCCGGTAGCCGGCTGGAAGACTCTGTAACTGGCAGCCAGTCAGTAGCCTCTGTAACCGGCTTGTATTTGGTGTTGTCTGTAGTACTACCCGGATTGTTATCAGTCTTGGGCCGGTAAACAGGCTGCTGATGAACAATGGCTATTGGAGGTTGGTGCTCTCTTAGTTTTCCTGTCTATCAGTCACTCCCCCCAAGACAGAAACAGAGACAGTTGCGGGTAATATTATTATATATAAGTAATATTATATAGTAATATCATATGCAAATATATAAAACTAATGCTATTTACAGTTTCTTTAATAGTTACACAAGTTGTATCTCTAGTCCAAAAGTTAGAGTCCATTAGAGTCCATAATCTGACTAGAGTAAAATTATATAGAATTAATAGCTTTTTTACAGATAACACATGATGGCTCCAGTCTCAAAGTTAGAGTCCATCACAATAAAGACAGTTTAAAAGATATAAAAATACATAAAATACAATGTAAAATAAACAGCCGTGTGGGGCCCCTAAAGTGAGGCAGTGGTGTTACAGGACCCCCCTTTTGTTCAGTGAAGTTATACTAGCCCGTCATGTGGGTTCAAACCTGAGCCCACCTGACCAAAAACCAATGAGGTGGATGAGGCCCACAAGTTCACAATGCAAAACATCACAGCTTTTAGCCATGACAATATTTAAACCCACCAAAGCCCAACCGTAGTGAAGCATTTATGACAACCTAGACATTTATAACATTAGCTAGAGAATTTGCTAGTTTTTCACCAGAAGACTGGTCGGCTTGTATGTACCGCCATACACACTCTGACGTCCAAGTCCCTTGTCTTTTAATATCTTGGATGGGTTGAACGCAGATGTAGCCCCTGACCTACGTAGGCTATGAAACGTGAAGTGGTTAGGGTGTAGACCCAGAGATGCATTAATTTTTGAGAGGACCTTTCGAACCCTAGAATCAATAAGGGTAACCCAGTCATTCCTGGTGTGGATTTGAAACAAGGAACAGGAAGAGGACATATGGTAGATGTCAAACAACGCCTTTAAAGCTAATCTGGGACACAGATCAGGATCTACTAATTTCGGGAGTGTCAGGATTTCTACGCTATCCCTGGTTTGAATAGTTTTAGACCATTTTAATAAAAGCTTCACAAACTTTTTAGTGAAGAAGACATCCGCACCTGTGAGGTGCCTAAGGTAGCTGCAGAGTGAGGCGAGAGGTTTGATAATCTAAGGAAGCCAAAGAAGCCAGTTAGAAAAATGGCTTTATAAACAGGTCCGCAATGATAATGTTGACACTTTGAAACAATAGCCTTTAACATGTCAAGGTCAATTATGTTGTGAGGTTTAACAGATAATGGCCTTGTGATTTTTACAGATTTAAGGAAGTATTATGTCCACCCCCCTGGGCGGGTGGATATATTATTTTTGCTTTTTCCGCCGTCCGATGTCCGGCGTCACACATGGTTTCCGCTCATTTAAAGGAAAAGTATTAGAGCTATTGTCACCAAATTTGGTATGCAGGCTTATTGGGTCAGTAGCTTGCTTGGGATTGCTTTTGGCTGTTGTACCTCTTTTGCTTACTGAGTAATACTTAAGTACAGCTATTTTCAGTACCCATTGGTTTCCGAGCATTTAAGCCAAAATAATTAAAGATATTTTACTACAATTTTGAATACAAGATTGTTATGTCCATAGCTCGCTTGGTATTGCATTTGGGACTGATAGCTTTGTCAGTACATGAGTAATAGCCATTTAGGTACTTCATTGTGTATTTTCAGTACTCCTTTTGAGTAATTTGCTAATATCTCAGAAACCGCAAGAGATAGAGCGATTTCGATAGAATTTTTGACCCACAGGGTAGTAGAAAAGTATTCTATACAAAATTTTTAAAAATTTCAATTTTCGCCACTTTTGGCGGCCATCTTAATTTTTTGCGAAAAATGAAAGAATCTTAATATCTCAGAAACCGTAAGAGATAGAGCGATTTGGACAGAATTTTTGACCCGTAGGGTAGTAGGAAAATATTATGTCCACCCCACTGGGGGGTGGACATATTATTTTTGCTTTTACCGCCGTCCGGCGTCACACTTGGTTTCCAGACATTTTAGGCAACAGTTCTTATCCTATCTTTACCAAATTTGGCATGCAGGTTTATTGGGTTAATAGCTTGTATGGGATTGCTTTTGGTGATAATAGCTCTATAGCTAACTGAGTAATAGCTACTTTGCTGCTTTTGAGTAGCTCTTTGGTTTCCAGACATTTTAAGGAATGCTATTAAGCCTAGCTTTCTGAAATTTGGTATGGAGGTTCATTGGGTTAATAGCTTGTATGGGATTGCTTTTGGGGGGAATTGCTTCATAGATGAGTAATTAATTAAATAAATGAGTAATTGGCTATTTTGAATACTGAAAAAGGCAAATGTGCTCATATCTCCTAAACCGTGCGAGATAGAGCGATTTCGTCGAAATTTTGGACCCACAGGGTATCTTAGGAATGTACTCTTTGCAATTTTCCAAAAAATTTTAATTTACTTCTATCTCCTTAACCGTGCGAGATAGAGCGATTTCGTCGAAATTTTCGACCCACAGGGTATCTAAGGAATGTAATCTTTGCAATTTTCAAAAAGTTTTCCCCTCCCCAAAAATGGCGGCCATTTTGAATTTTCGCCAAAAATGGCAAAACACAAATTTGCTTCTATCTCCTTAACCGTGCGAGATAGAGCGATTTCGTCGAAATTTTCGACCCACAGGGTTTCTAAGGGATGCAATTTTCAAAAAAATTTCCCCCTCCCCAAAAATGCCGGCCATTTTGAATTTTCGAATTTTTGCCAAAAATGGCAAAACACAAATTTGCTTCTATCTCCTTAACCGTGCGAGATAGAGCGATTTCGTCAAAATTTTCGACCCACAGGGTATCTGAGCATTGTACTCTTGGTAATTTTAAAAAAATTTTCCCCTCCCCAAAAATGGCAAAACTCTAATTTGCTTCTATCTCCTTAACCGTGCGAGATAGAGCGATTTCGGCAAAATTTTCAACCCACAGGGTATCTTGAGAATTCTACTCTTGCCAATTTTTATGTCAGCTGACTTGTCAGTCAGCTGACATTATGTCGTCACTCTGCGGCGTGGGCGTACGCGTCACGTATGCTGTTTTTTTTAAAAGATACCTTATCTATCGAGGATGAAAAATTGTTCAAGGCATGCAAATCTGTCTGTTCGTCTGTTTGCTAGAGACATTACAAGGGGGGTACCCCCACCAAAAGTGTGAAAATTTCAACACTGTATCACAATTTTCTCAGTGACTATTGAAGGGATTTCTCTCATATCTTGCATATATGTACTAGGCCAGAGGTAGATTCTCTTGTGTGAGTATGAGACCTGGATCTGTCTTAATTTTTTTTTAATAAATTTTTTTAATAATTTTTAATGCATTAAAATTCATGAAATCATGCACTAAATCACTTATAACTTGAAAAGTATTGCATTTAGAGCATTTTGTTAAAATATGTTATTCAGCTACTTTTTTCATAGCTACAACATGGTGAGTAACTTGGGTGTCTGTCTCAATAGCTAAGTGAGTAATAGCTACTTTTGGGCTTTTCAGTAACTTCCATCATGAGTAAAATCACTTATAACTTGAAAACTATTGCATTTAGAGAATTTTGTATCAATATGTTATTCAGCTACTTTTGGGTCAGCTATAACATAGTAAAATTTCAGACCTGTAGCTCATGGCATAGCTGAGTAATAGCTACTTTTAGGTTATCACTGTTGAGTAAATCACTTATAACTTGAAAAATATTGCATTTAGAGTATTTTGTTTAAATATGTTATTCACGTATTTTGGGGTCAGCTATAACATAGTGAAGTTCCAGACCTGTGGCTCCTTGCATAGCTGAGTAATAGCTACTTTGAAGTTCTCACTATTGAGTAAATCAGTTGTAATTGGAAAACTATTGCATTTAGAGAATTTCATATAAATATGTTATTCAGCTACTTTTGGGTCAGCTATAACATAGTTAAATTTCAAACCTGTAGCTCATGGCATAGCTGAGTAATAGCTACTTTTAGGTTATCACTGTTGAGTAAATCACTTATAACTTGAAAACTATTGCATTTAGAGTATTTTGTTTCATTATGTTATTCACGTATTTTGGGGTCAGCTATAACATAGTGAAATTCCAGACCTTTGTGTAATTTGTGAAATTTGTGTAAATATGTTATTCAGCTACTTTTGGGTCGGCTATAACATAGTAAAATTACAGACCTGTAGCTCATGGCACAACTGAGCAATTTGCAAATTTAATAGGTAAATTAAATTTTTATAAGTTAATACCCTATCCAATGGACACATGCTTATCCGGTCGGCGCGGACCGGCCCGCCAAACGTCAGAAAAAGACGTCCTGTGTCTCCACCGGCCAAGCCGGTCCAGTACTGTGCACTCGCCAGGTGGCGTGTAGTACTTCCTTCCTGTCTAGACAGAGTGACGTCATAGCATCTTTTTCGTTGTCTAAACCTATTAGACCCCTAGTAGACTGATAGCGGGGTCGGTGGGAGGGTCTTGTGTGCCCATTGGATAGGGTATTAACTTATAAAAATTTAATTTACCTATTAAATTTGCAATTTTATTGCGTTAATACATCCTATCCAATGGACAAATGCTGAATAACTACCGCTTGGCTAGCGGGTAAGTTACTAGGGACTAGGTTCGAACTCATACTAAAAATAATGATCAATTTCCTTTAAAGCCTGGGAAGACCTGAGGTCAATAACCCTTAAGGCTATGGTCGAATATCATCATCCGGTTGCCAGGTATTGAACCGTCAGTCGACCTTGCCCCCCCCCCTCCCCCTTTTTTAACAGACCTGCTCTGAGGTAGGGGAAGAGAGGGATGAGTTCAGTCCCATAGAGAAATTCTCCCGAAGGAAGCACGTCCAGAGATTTTTTTTTTTTTTTAAACTATATGTGCAATTTATACAAATATGTACAACTAACTACAAATGTACAGGTCTCCTCTAGGTACTAGTCCCTTGGTGGATCTGCTGAGCAGCCACAACCGGACCGAGATGGTAGAGCTCTGAATCAGCCCAGGCCACATCCTTCAGATAGAATTGAGTGAAGGTATTATGAGATTTCCAGTTGCAGGCTGCTAGGATCTGCTCCAAGGAAACTCCCGACTGGAAGGCCTTAGAGGCAGCAAAGGCCCTTACATCATGAGCTTTGACTTGATGTAAGGTGTGGGCCTGTTGGTCAGAGAGCTCATAGCATAGGATCACCGTCTGTTTGATCCATGAGGAGATAGTGGCAGGTGAGATGTCCTTGTGGAAACCTTTCTTGAAGGAGACAAAAACTAACTCTTTGCCCTGCCTAAAGTCTGAAGTCCTGTCCAAATAGTAGCGCAAGGCTCGAACCGGACAAAGAGTTCTGTCAGACTTGAGGGATCTATCCAGAGTAGGAGCCAGGGCTGGTATGACCACTGGGGCTACACTCTCCGGACCCTCTTTGGCCAGCTGGTTCTTGGAAAGAAAGCTGGGGGACGGAAACAGGGACACCTTAGACCAGTCCGACTGGTGTCTAATGTTCTTATGCTGCCATGCATGTATCTCACTCCTTCTTTTGCCAGAACCCAGGGCCAAAAGGAAGACAGTTTTGAAGGTCAGATGTTTCATTGACGCTTCCTTAAGAGGTTCAAAGGGAGCCTTTGTTAACTGGTGTAGGACCAGAGAAAGGTTCCAGGAGGGTATACCCCGCCGCCCTTTGGGTCTGTCTCTGTGGAGACTATCTAAGAGACGGGTGAGATTATCATCTTTGCTGATATTGACTGTGATGTTACCCAGTTTATCAGCAATGGCAGACCTGTATCCATCAATGGTGCTGGGCTGAAGTTTCTTGACCTCAAAGAGATATTGAAGGAAGTCAGCCACTGACTTTATAGGTGGTGACCTGAAGTCCACCTGATTAGTGATGCACCACTTTGTAAAAATGGCCCACTTTGCCTCATAGACTGATTTGGTTGATTTTCTTTGAGGAGCCTCAATCCTTGCTGCCACTGCCTTAGAGAAACCCTGTTCCTTGATTGCTGTGGCTCTAGGAGCCATGCATGGAGATTCAGGTTTGTCAGATTCCTGTGAGGGATCTGGTTGAACGGCTGTGTCAAGAGATTGGGCAGGTTTGGTAGACTGAGGGGAATTTGACTGGACATGGCCACCAAGTCCCAGAACCAGGGCATGTTGGGCCACCCAGGAGCAATCAGAATAACTCTCTGGTATTGGGAGTCCAGTAGCTTCTCCACTACTTTGCCCAAGATGGCGGTCGGTGGGAAGGCATATGCATCCAGGTCCTCCCATGGCAGAGTGAGAGCATCCACTGCTACAGCCAGGGGGTCCGGGACTGGAGAGACAAACTGAGGAAGTTTGTGGTTGAATCTTTTGGCAAACAGATCTATTTGAGGTTGGTGCCACTTCTTGCATATGCTTAAAAATACCTCCAGCAGGAGGGACCACTCTGTCTGTACGGTCTGACCCAGTCTGGATAGCTTGTCTGCTATCACATTCAGATGGCCCGGGATGTGACGGGCTTTTAGCGTCACTTGTTTCTGGGAACACCAGGTCAAGATCCTCCACAGTAGGGCACATAGAGGGCCCGACCTCATGCCTCCTTCTTTGTTTATATAAGCCACTACCGTAGTGTTGTCGGATGCCACTAGAACTATCTTGCCTGTACATAGTTCTTGGAACTCTTTGAGAGCTAGAAAGACTGCTTTTAACTCTAGATAGTTTATGTGCAGTCTGCTTTCCGGCACCGACCAAGAGCCCCTTGCAGTGTGCTCGTTTAAGTGAGCGCCCCACCCTTCTTTTGATGCGTCTGTAAAAATCTGTAGAGCATGTTTTACTGGGTGTAATGGTTGGCCTTGTAGGACATTGCTTTCTTCTAACCACCATTGCAGATGAGGGTGCAGGGACCTGGGTAGAGGGATGATCTTTTCTAAAGATTCTGGGACCCTCCAGTTGTTTTTGAGATGCCACTGTATGGGTCTCATGTGTAGTCGGCCGAGGTGAACCTGTTTTTCTGTGGCTGTTAGTAAACCTGTCAGTGACATAAACTGACGGACCGGACAGGCCGGCAGCAGCAATAGTGCTTGTATCTTGACCTGAAGGCTTTGCCACCGGTCCATGGTCGGTCTGACCCGGCCGGCTCGGAGGTCGAACTGGTAACCTACGAAATCGAAAATCTGTTTGGGTTCCAGTTCTGATTTCTCCATATTTACCAGCCAGCCAAGTTCCTGGCACATTTTGACTAGAATCTGGGTGTGGTGGAGACAAACTTGTTGGGATCCGGCTCTCACCAACCAGTCGTCTAGGTACTGGTGGATCCTTATACCCTTGTGCATGGCCATCAGTTTTACCTCCTTTGCTAACACAGTGAACTCCATAGGCGCTGTGGACAGACCAAAAGGCAGAGCTTTGAATTGGTAAGTCCGGCCCCGAATATGAAATCGGAGGTACTTCCTGGATTGTTCCTGTATTGGTATGTGGAAGTAGGCGTCCTTGAAGTCCACCGAGGTGACCCACTCCCGTTTTTGGAGGGATGTTCTGATGGTTTCCGGTGTCTCCATTTTGAATTTTTCCACCTTGAGGAAAATATTTAGTTTGCTCAGATCCAGTATTGGCCTCCATTTGTTGTTGGGTTTTGGGACTAGGAAGAGTCGGTTGAAAAAACCCAGGGATGTTTGATTGCAGACCAGTTCTATTGCATGTTTGTCCATAAGCTGATGTAATGCCTCCAACAGGTAGCTGTTCCTGTGGGGATTGACATAACAGCTTACGACTGTAGGGAACCTTGTAAGATTTGGTCGGGTCCGGAAGGGGAGGGTGTAACCCTCCTTCAAGATTTGAACCACTGTCGGACTGGCCCCTAGACCTAGCCAAGTTTGCCAAAAGTTTTGGAGTCGGGCCCCTACAGGTGGATTTTGCACAGCATTTGGGACATCTGGTACAGACTGAACACAAGACAATGAAATGACACAAGAAGCACTGTTCACATACTTTAATTTGTGACTCTTTGATTTTTGACAGGCTGCTAACCCGGGGCTTACTTCTTTCCTTTGTGAAGGCCCGGGCGCAGAATGTACAACTTTTACAACACCACAATTTACAGAGTCTGTTAACAGTTCCTGTGACACAGTCTTGCTCCCGGCCAGCAGTCCTTCCTGTAAGCCCTTTACACAATGATTGTCATTTATAGGACTGCTGGCCCTTGGCTGGTCGCGATGAGTAGTAGGAGGCTTTGGCCTTGCCCCTCTTGTGCTGTCCCCCATTCCCAATATTCTTCCAAGCAGGGCGGTCTGGCTTTCTGAAATCTGAACGCTTGTCCTGACGCTCATAAGGGTGAAAGCGACCTTTCTTCCCAGACTGGGGTTGTCCCTTGCTTTCGAAGTTGGCGATATCCTGTTCTGCCTGCTTAAGTGCTGAATCTGGGAACAGTGTAGGAATATGTAGTGGTCCTGTACGTAGGGCAGCAAAGGTGTCCGGTTTAATTCCCAACTTGAGGTGAGACAGATAAGAGTCTCGTCTGGCCAGGGTGGTGTTAGCAACAGTAACAAAAACAAAGTCCGTGAGATGCTCTAATGTCTTGGCCATGGACTGGGTAATGCTAGAGTTGAAGTTCATCAGGAACTGTAACTCATCAGCAGCCTGTGAAACTTTTGAGGACGACTTTCCTTTACTAAAGTCTGCTTTAATCACCTTCAGTTGAGATTGCATAGAGTCTTGAACTTTGTAAAGACACCGGTTGAAGGCTGCCGCTTGGTTGCAAATGGTAGAGGCTTCGCGGGCCGACTTCTCCCACCTGCGTAGGTTATCTTGAGAGATTTGACGTGAGGCTGGTGGAGTAGATGCAATGCCGGCTGCCTTGGCTATGCGACTGTAGGTACTGTTTATCTTGGAAGCGTCAGTAGACCAAGTGGAAACAGTCTTGCCAGTATCCTGTCCGGGCTTCTCTTGATTTGGTGCAAAGCTATACCACTTAGCTTGTGATCTGGGCGGACGCACAAATTGGTCCTTGAGAAGACCCCCAGCCTCTGAACTTCGCGACGGGTAACCCTCCGTAAGAGTCAGATTAAGTTTACCCATCTTACTACAGAGCCACTCGTCGGTTGGCATTGAAACTGAGACCTTCCCTGAAGGCTGTGATTTGGGACCCGCAAAGGGGTTGTCATCCGCGGTTGACGCTGCCGTATCCACTTCAGGAATGTGGGTCCACCCCATGAAAGACCTAATACCACTCATGGTTTCCCTGTACGTTTGCTCTTCGGAGAGGGTTTGGTCAGGGTCGGCAGAAGCAGCTTCAAACTCCTGATCTGATAGTTCTCCCTCTTCGACAAAAATGTCCACAGGGGGGGCGATCAGAAAGGTCGGTGTCGGTATCCATAGAGGAAGTGCTGAGCCTTCTAGCCGGAACCGATGACGACCTGCTAGGTACTTGCTGAGGAACTGGAGATGCAGTACCAGCCTGATCTGCTAGTCGGTCGGTAGAAGATCTACTCTTTTGCGACTTGCTGGTCGACTTGGAAACAGTCTTAAGGAACCAGTCAAATCTGAAGTGTGTTGAAGTGTGTCCGGTCTGACAGACTGGTCGGTAACCTGACTCTGAGAAGCGAGGTCGGTACCTGAAGCATCTGTCCCTGAAGCAGAACCGGAAGGTCTAATGAAGGGTTTATCAGATATGGCTGAGCTAGCCGGAGGCGAATGTGTAGGAGCGACTTTGACAGTCAGAGGTAAAAGCTGGGTCTGGTTTATCCAAAGTCTTTGCTAAAAGCAGAGCTTCTAATCTATTAAATCTGTCAGCCCACTTTTGGTCCAGGTCGTCAATCTTGGAATCAACTGAAGACTTGTGAGATTTAGAAGTCGATTTAGAAGGCTTTTCTGCTTTAGGTTTTAAATCCTTGGGTTTTGATGAGGAATCAGTTTTCTGTGCTTTTCCTGAACTCGAACCAGGGGACTGTAAAATCCCTTGGCCACAGCTCCCACTACCGTAACAGAGTACGGGTCTATGAGAGAGGAACTGGATGAGTCCTGTTTGGGTGTATCAGATTTCTTAAGATCCCTCTTTTCCTTTTTGAGCCTATAAGAAGGCGTAGACAACTGTAAGCGTTGTTCTTCTGTGAGCAAATTGCAAGAGTTACAGTCATTTTTATTAATACACGGATCTGTGCCCTTACCCTTCTCCCTGCAACGTGCGCATATCTGTGCCCTTACCCTTCTCCCTGCAACGTGCGCAGAAATTATGGCTATCAAAGCTAGCCATTATGTGTCCACAACTTCCATGCTTCTGACTGGGCGAAGACATGACGATCCAAAATGAAAATTACACCAAAATGATCTATAATACCTATTGCACACAAAGACAAAGTTATAAAAACACACTCTGTAAAATATTGATGAACAAAATAGAAATAAAGTTCACTGAAAATTTCGTGTACACAGCACATGCGCCAAACGAAAAAGATGCTATGACGTCACTCTGTCTAGACAGGAAGGAAGTACTACACGCCACCTGGCGAGTGCACAGTACTGGACCGGCTTGGCCGGTGGAGACACAGGACGTCTTTTTCTGACGTTTGGCGGGCCGGTCCGCGCCGACCGGATAAGCATTTGTCCATTGGATAGGATGTATTAACGCAATAAAAAGCTATTTTCAGGTACTGACTGTTGAGTAAATTAGCTGTAACTTGAGAAATATTGCATTTGGAGTATTTTGTTAAAATATGTTGTTCACCTACTTTTGGATCAGCTATAACATAGTGAAATTACAGACCTATAGCTCATTGCATAGCTGAGCAATAGCTATTTTCAGGTTCTCACTATTGAGTAAATCAGTTGTAACTTGAAAACTATTGCATTTACAGTAATTTGCTTAAATATGTATACCTATTTATTGGTCAGCTATAACATAGTAAAAATTCAGACATGTAGCTCATTGCATAGCTGAGTGATAGCTACTTTGAGGTTGTCACTGTTGAGTAAATCAGTTGTAACTTGAAAACTATTACATTTAGAGTATTTTGTTTAACTATGTTATTCACATAATTTTTGGTCATCTATAACATAGTGAAATTGCAGACCTCTATGTCATGGCTTAGCTGAGCAATAGCTACTTTCAGGTTCTCACTGTTGAGTAAATCATTGTATCCACTGGATAGCCGCAGTGTGTAGAGATTTCACCATTACCACTCTAACGAAAAAAATATTATAGCTAGCCTTCTTAAGTTTGCAGGATATATTAATAACCATGAAATGTTGCGTGGGAATAATTTTGGCCTCATTTTGAAAAACAAGATGGCCGCCAGGGACGTTTATTCGACTTTAAACAATGACTTTTGTTGGCCCCCTAGAGCAAAGGGTATAAAAGGTGGAGATCTCAAATTCGCAGGATATGTTCCACATTATAAAATCTTGACTGGGAATATTTTTGGCCTCATTTTGAAAAACAAGATGGCCGCCACAGGCGTTTCTTTGTCAATCATGAAAAGTGCTTATATCTCCCTAATTATTGGTCCTAGAGGTTTGGAATGGAAACCAACCTATAGAAAATCATTGGCTGGGAATCTTTTGGTGTGGTCGGATTTGACCTTGGACCCCTCCTTTGAGGTCAAACGAAGATAGCCAAACTTAAAATTGATTATAACTCGCTTATTATTGGTCCTAGAGGTTTGGGATGGTAACCAACCTACAGGAAATCATGGGCTGGGAATCTTTTAGTGTTGTCGGATTTGACCTTCGACCCCTCCTTCAAGGTCAAACAAGGATAGCGAAACTTAAAAGTGTCTATAACTTGCTTATTATTGGTCCTAGAGGTTAGGGATGGTAAACCATCCTATAGGAAATCATGGGATGTGAATTTTTTGGTGTGGTTAGAGTTTTTATTGGACCCCTTCTTCAGGATCGAGCGAGGATATTGTATTTGCAGTATTTCTTTAATTATGTTTTAACCTACTTTTTACACTTAAACAATTACCTTGTTACTTTCCTTCATAATACCATTTGCAGGGCACAACTTTTTTGTCCTTTTCTTCTGTCAGCTTCGGAATTTCTTTCGAACATGCTGTTCAATTACCATTTACTGTATTTCTGTACTGCACTTTCCCTCATAATTATGCTTTCCTCTCATTATCACCTTCACAAATCAAAAACACTCATTCAGCTGACACAGTGCCCGTTCACGGGCACTCTCCTCTTGTTTAAAAATTTTCCCCTCCCCAAAAATGGCGGCCATTTTGAATTTTAGAATGCAAAACACAATTTTATTACGCTACAATAGCTTACCATGTGGGACTTAATGCTGTTCTCGGGTTGCCACACCCGGGGCCAACGTCTTAGAAAAAAAGATCGTTCTTGTTAGCCATCGGATATACTGGTAGTTGTCATCACATGATAACTTCTGACCAATCGCCCTACTTTCTCGTTGGCCACGATTGACTGGTAGCAGTTTGTAAATATACAGACATTTTCATTTATTTCTCAGTATTCACGTATTGTTGGAGGCTAATATTTGGATATTTCTTTATATATATTTCATAGATTATACTGTAAAATTATTAATTTCACAACTTAAGTATTTTCCTTACAATCCGCGTGTTTTGAGTTTTCTCGGTTCAGGCAATTTCAATTGTACGTCTTTTTATTGCGTTAAAATGTCTCTCCATCAAGCAAACAAAGACAAACCGAGAGCTCAGAAATGCCGCCATTTTTGCTTCAGTTTTGATAATCATAATTACTGCCCTACCTGTAGGGAGGCTGGTAAGGGAGATGACCCCTGTGTCACTTTTGAAGCACCCTGCCATATTTGCACGTCTCTCACTGATGAACAATTGCAAAAAATTCAAAACAGGAAGCGGTATTTAAAAAAGCAAAAAGCGGAAACTAGTTCCAAAGATGAACTAGATCTCTTGGGTGAAGGCGATGGGGACTCTTTTACTGGTTCTAATGCAGACCTTGAGAGTGCTGCCGATAACCTCTTTACCTCACCCCCCCGTCCTCAACCTCTCGCCTTCAGTTCTTTATCATTAACGACCCCAGCCAAAGCTGTTCCACCCACCCCAGGTACTGTTTTGCAAAACAAAATTCAAAGAAATCTAGAGAAATCCCTGGGTGATTCCTTAAATATACATATCCAGCAGCAAATGGGTTCCTTCCAGGCATCCATGATAGAAGCATTTCAATCACTCCGAGAGGAGTTGGCAGTTAAAAAGCCTGCCGAGGTTGATCCCTCGCCTCATGCTTCAAAAGCTGGTCCATCCAGCAACTCTGCTGCTCATCTGGACCTACCCTCTCCGAGGTCAAGTACTAATGCACAGTCCGAGGCAATGGATGTGGACGTTGGTCCAGCACTCCCTCCTCGACTAGTACTTAACCAAACTTCCTAGGATCAGTACGTTGCCCCTTCTGAAGCTATACCGAAGGATTCCTCGTACTCACACAAAAAACAAAGCCACAGGCAAACAGTAGCACCGAGCTCTGCCTCGGATCAACTGGATGAGGATTCCGACGAACCTCGGATCCATCCTAGACCTAAGAAACACTCTGACAAGAGCAAGCATAAATCTAGGTCCAGATATGTGTCATCTTCAGAGGAAGATCACTCCCCTGTTGCCAGACACAGGTCTTCTAAGCCCTCTAGGGCTCAGCCCTCAGGCGCAGCTTCTGATCAAGACCTCCCACAACATGATCCAGACCCCCCTTATTATAGGGAAGTAGCCCTGTCTGACATTCCCTCCCAATACTCTGAAGAGGTAGACACCTTCAGGCGCATTCTTTCTCTCCCTGACCCCAGTGACTCTATGCCTAGGTCTTCAACTTCAGTGTTGGGTCTGGATGACGAAAAAGGCCATCAAGAGCTCAGACCTAGAGGTCCTTCCTCTATCCTACCACTTAGCTCAGTTATCAAGGACGCCTTTGATAAATTTCAACATGATTTCAGGCGCAGCTTCTGATCAAGACCTCCCACAACATGATCCAGACCCCCCTTATTATAGGGAAGTAGCCCTGTCTGACATTCCCTCCCAATACTCTGAAGAGGTAGACACCTTCAGGCGCATTCTTTCTCTCCCTGACCCCAGGGACTCTATGCCTAGGTCTTCAACTTCAGTGTTGGGTCTGGATGACGAAAAAGGCCGTCAAGAGCTCAGACCTAGAGGTCCTTCCTCTATCCTACCACTTAGCTCAGTTATCAAGGACGCCTTTGATAAATTTCAACATGATTTCAAAGCTGCCAATTTATCTGAGGGAAAATATGTCAAGCCTCCTCCATCCACTTCTAAGTGGTATAAGGTTGGACAGCCCACTTTTCAAGACAAAATCCAGGAGTTGAATACAGACTTTGCCAAGATCTGTATTACTCCTTGACCTCCTGGGGCACCAGTAGCCAAAGTCCCTCTGCCAGTCCTTAAGGAGCTGGAACATCAGGCTAGACAAAATATTTCAACCCTCAATTTCACCGCTGCCTTTGCCAAAACCTCTTCTTCTTGCAATGCTTCCTTGGAAAAGTGCCAACATAGCATCAAGTCAACTGTCAAGAAGATAAAGTCTCAGATCCAGAAAGGTGCCAATCCTGAGAAAGCAGCAAAGCGCGGATATGAGGAAGTTGCTGAGTACTTGGATTTTTGGAACAAGACGGTTCTTGTTCAACATAGAGCTCTTACCTGTCTCAGCAAATCACTAGCCCATATTCTCCAGAGGGAATTATATTCCATGGCTAATACCGGCTTGCTTAGGCGCGAAGCCGAAATGACTCTATTGCAACCCCAGCTAGGGGAAACGAGATGCCAAGAACTTAGGAACTCGTCCTTCTGGGACTCCTCCTTGTTCGAGTTTCAACTTGTAAAGGAAGGTGAGGACTTCCTTCTCCAAAAAGGCACCTCAAAAGATTCTCAGGGTTTTGCACCCTACCAGAATAAGCCCTTTCGTGGCCCCCACAAGAAAAGAGGCTCCTACAGGAAACGCCCCTATGGGGGCAATACCTCTCAAAGCAGTAACCAATCCTTTCCCTCGGGAAGAGGAAAATCCAACTTCAGAGGCTCCAGGGGTCGTTTTCGACCCCACAATAGGGGAAGGGGGCGTGGAAACCCCCCCTTCGCAATGACTCCTCCAAAGGCTCATTCAGTCCACCAGTAGGAAGTCACCTCCGTTCTTTCAAGAGAGACTGGCTAATAAACAAATGTTCTCAAAACGTGTTAAACATTGTCACCAATGGCTACGTTCTGACATTCCGTTCAAAGCCAAACTTGATCAGATTTCCTCTGATTCTATCAGAGTACAAGGCCCAACAAAAAGACCAAGCCTTGGCCACTTGTATCCAGTCTCTCTTGTCAAAGAACGCCATCGAAAGGGTGGAAAACGTAAAATCTCTCGGGTTTTACAGTCGCCTGTTCCTAGTACCCAAGCCTCACCAAAGGTGGAGGCCAGTCATAGACTTAAGCAGGCTCAACACTTTTCTACATGTAGAAAAGTTTAAAATGGAAACCCCGGAGTCCATCAGGACTTCCCTGGTCCCAGGGGAGTGGGTATCGTCGATAGACCTGTCAGACGCATACCTTCACATCCCCATCCATCCAAACTCAAGGAAGTACCTAAGGTTTTGCTACAAAGCCCAGGTGTTCCAGTTCACCTCCCTACCTTTCGGACTGGCCACAGCCCCCCAGGTCTTTACGATGATCGTAAAGGAAGTGAAACTAATGGCCCTCTCAAGAGGACTCAGAATTCACCAATACCTGGACGACTGGCTGATCAGGTCCCAGTCTCAGGAGGAATCTCAAAGGGACACACAGGCAGTGGTAGACCTAACCCAATCCTTGGGTTGGATAATCAACCAGGAAAAATCAGAACTGAAACCTACTCAGGTGTTTTTGTTCGTGGGCTATGAATACCACCTAGATTCAGCCCTTGTAAGACCCACTCACGAGAGATGGCTCAAACTTCAGGATTTGATCCTGCGACTCAAGTCAAAACGTGTTTTGACTGCAAGATGTTTGATGTCTCTAATTGGGTTGCTAGCCTCAACGGAGAAAATGGTCCCGGAGGGACGCCTTCACATGAGGCCCTTTCAGTTTCATCTCAAGGAGCACTGGAGATATCCTCAGTCGCTGGACAACCTCCTTCCTTGGACAGAAGCCATTGTAGCCCACCTAGATTGGTGGCAAAACCCCACAAATGTGATGAAAGGCGCAGACCTTCATCCCAAGGACCACAGTATCCAACTCTTTACCGACGCCTCAAACGAAGGTTGGGGCGCTCACTTAGATCAAAATTCTACAAAAGGGCTGTGGTCAGAGCGGGAAAAAAGGCTACACATAAAAGTCCTAGAATTGAAGGCGGTCTCCCTGGCCCTTCGAGACTTCAAGGACCAGTGCCAGAATCAAACAGTGTTAGTTGCGACGGACAACTCAACAGTGGTAACCTACATCAACAAGCAAGGGGGAACTCACTCAGCAGAGATGTGCGCTCTCCTGTGGAAAATCATGACCTGGTGCCATCACTACCATATAACATTGAAAGCCAGGCACATTCCAGGGTGTCTGAATGTGATGGCCGACCTCCTATCCAGGTCCAACCAAGTGCAGTCAACAGAATGGTCTCTGCACCCTCAGGTCTTCAAGCAAATCTGCCGGAAGTGGTTCACCCCTCATGTAGACTTATTCGCCACTCACCTGAATCACAAACTCCCTCTATATGTGTCTCCTATCCCAGACCCAAGAGCCTGGAACATAGATGCTCTGAACATAAACTGGACCAACCTCACAGCCTACGCCTATCCTCCTACGGCTCTCCTTCACAAGGTGATCCAAAAGATCAAGCAATGCCATTGCCTGATCATCGTGATAGCCCCAGGCTGGCCAGGGATGCCCTGGTTTTGGGACCTAGTGGAGCTCTCAACAGAGATCCCACTACAGCTCCCAGTGTCAACGACCCTACTCAAACAGTCCCACAACTATGTGTTCCACAACAATCCACAACAGCTGAACCTCCACGCCTGGTGTCTAGGAGCGGACAACTCCAAGAACAAGGCTTCTCTGTGGAGGTGGCAGAGAGAATTGCTGCCCCTCAGCGGTCATCAACAAGAACCATCTACAGGTCAAAGTGGGCCCTATTTGAAAAATGGTGCAGAGAAAACTTGGTGGATTTCTCCACTCCATCTGTGAAACAAATCTCAGATTTTTTCATGTACCTGTACCAAGACTTAAACAGGCGCCCAACGGCCCAACACATTGCGCACAATGCAGACCTTCATAGGTTACTCTCCAGTTTTCACAGGGATCGTCCTAAAAGTTCCAGAAATTTACCCAAGTGGAACCTTTCTGTTGTCCTTAACGAGCTCACCAAAGCACCATTTGAGCCCATGAAAGACTCAGACCTCAAACATCTTACTCTCAAAACTGCTTTCTTGCTAGCCTTGGCCTCCGGCAAGCGCCGCAGTGAAATCCATGCCTGGGTCGCTAACAAAGTAGCTAATTTAGACCAATGGGAAAAGGTAGCCTTGTTCCCTTCTTCTGATTTCATAGCCAAAAACCAACTAGCAAGAGAAGGTGTGTGTCACCAGTGACTATCCCTGCTTTGACTACCATTGTAGATAGACAGTTTAAGGAAGACAGGACCCTGTGTCCCGTGCGGGCCCTGAGGTTCTATTTGGACCGAACTAAACACCTGAGAGGGTCTCGTTCTCTCCTTTTCATCTCCTTTAAGAAAGGACATACCTCAGACATCAGACCCGCTACACTCTCCTCATGGTTGAAACAAACCATTCTACTTTGTTACAAACAAGCAGATCAACAAGCCTTGGACTTGGTCCAAGTCAAAGCGCATGACATCCGGGCCTTCGCGGCCTCTAAGGCCTTTTACGGTGGAGTATCGGTGGACCAAATCATGCAAGCCTGTCACTGGAAAGCTCACAACACATTCACAAATTTTTACCTAAAAGACCTTACTTGGTCGGACACCGACAACAATATGTATCTGGGACCCGTGGTGGCGGCACAACAAGTCCTAGATCCTTCCCCTCAGACCAGTTGTCCTCGGAAAGAAAAAAAGGGGGGGGGGGCACATCCGCTACAACCAAGTCTTCAGGAGTCTCTCCCAGGATCTAGGTATTCCTTTACCTTCAAGATGTTATGGGTAAGGTCATTTTATTTTTTAATTATCAGGTAATTTCTATTAAGGAGTTAGTCAGTTGTCGTTAATCTCATATTTCAGGTTAAAAATTTCATGAGATGCCCAACCACAGGGTTGGTCAGTCACACATGAAGGTCTACTAGGGACCCTTAGACCTCGAAGTGAGCACCGCTGCACTTCCGTCCTACTGCCAAACATCTGGACAGTTTTAGCACTGTCCCTTTTTACTTAGGTTTTTGGCTCGTTACAGGCCCGATCTTCGGGATCGGGGCTCTGTAAAAGGGACTCAGACTGGCATTTCTGGCACTATTCTGTATATATTAATTCAAATCTTAGAAAAAATGACATATCTTCCAGTCTCAGCTGTAATCCCGCCACCGGGCGGTTGAATTCAGCATTAAGTCCCACATGGTAAGCTATTGTAGCGTAATAAAATTGAAAATTTTAATTACTTAAATGTAGCTTTTATAAGCTACAAGCTTACAATGTGGGACTTAGGAGAGTCCCACCCTGCCTCCCCGCTGTTTACAGCTGAGGGGTAGGTTTAATAAAAAATTTCAACGAGAAAGTTGGGCGATTGGTCAGAAGTTATCACGTGACGACAACTACCAGTATATCCGGTGGCTAACAAGAACGATCTTTTTTTCTAAGAGGTTGGCCCCGGGTGTGGCAACCCGAGAACAGCATTAAGTCCCACATGGTAAGCTTGTAGCTTATAAAAGCTACATTTAAGTAATTAAAATTTTCAATTTTATTGCGTTAATACATCCTATCCAATGGACAATTTGCTAAACCGGTCGGCGCAGACCGGCCCGCCAAACGTCAGAAAAAGACGTCCTGTGTTTCCACTGGCTGGCCGGTCCGTAGTATTGTGCACTCCCCAGATGGCGCCTCGTACTTCCTTCCTGTCTAGACAACCTGACGTCATAGCATCTTTTTTCGTTTGGCGCGTGTACTGTGCAGACGTGTTTTCAACATCTCCAGAAAGGAGACGACTGGCTGATCAGGTCCCAGTCTCAGGAGGAATCTCAAAGGGACACACAGGCAGTGGTAGACCTAACCCAATCCTTGGGTTGGATAATCAACCAGGAAAAATCAGAACTGAAACCTACTCAGGTGTTTTCGTTCGTGGGCTACGAATACCACCTAGATTCAGCCCTTGTAAGACCCACTCACGAGAGATGGCTCAAACTTCAGGATTTGATCCTGCGACTCAAGTCAAAACGTGTTTTGACTGCAAGATGTTTGATGTCTCTAATTGGGTTGCTAGCCTCAACGGAGAAAATGGTCCCGGAGGGACGCCTTCACATGAGGCCCTTTCAGTTTCATCTCAAGGAGCACTGGAGATATCCTCAGTCGCTGGACAACCTCCTTCCTTGGATACAAGCCATTGTAGCCCACCTAGATTGGTGGCAAAACCCCACAAATGTGATGAAAGGCGCAGACCTTCATCCCAAGGACCACAGTATCCAACTCTTTACCGACGCCTCAAACGAAGGTTGGGGCGCTCACTTAGATCAAAATTCTACAAAAGGGCTGTGGTCAGAGCGGGAAAAAAGGCTACACATAAAAGTCCTAGAATTGAAGGCGGTCTCCCTGGCCCTTCGAGACTTCAAGGACCAGTGCCAGAATCAAACAGTGTTAGTTGCGACGGACAACTCAACAGTGGTAACCTACATCAACAAGCAAGGGGGAACTCACTCAGCAGAGATGTGCGCTCTCCTGTGGAAAATCATGACCTGGTGCCATCACTACCATATAACATTGAAAGCCAGGCACATTCCAGGGTGTCTGAATGTGATGGCCGACCTCCTATCCAGGTCCAACCAAGTGCAGTCAACAGAATGGTCTCTGCACCCTCAGGTCTTCAAGCAAATCTGCCGGAAGTGGTTCACCCCTCATGTAGACTTATTCGCCACTCACCTGAATCACAAACTCCCTCTATATGTGTCTCCTATCCCAGACCCAAGAGCCTGGAACATAGATGCTCTGAACATAAACTGGACCAACCTCACGGCCTACGCCTATCCTCCTACGGCTCTCCTTCACAAGGTGATCCAAAAGATCAAGCAATGCCATTGCCTGATCATCGTGATAGCCCCAGGCTGGCCAGGGATGCCCTGGTTTTGGGACCTAGTGCAGCTCTCAACAGAGATCCCACTACAGCTCCCAGTGTCAACGACCCTACTCAAACAGTCCCACAACTATGTGTTCCACAACAATCCACAACAGCTGAACCTCCACGCCTGGTGTCTAGGAGCGGACAACTCCAAGAACAAGGCTTCTCTGTGGAGGTGGCAGAGAGAATTGCTGCCCCTCAGCGGTCATCAACAAGGACCATCTACAGGTCAAAGTGGGCCCTATTTGAAAAATGGTGCAGAGAAAATTTGGTGGATTTCTCCACTCCATCTGTGAAACAAATCTCAGATTTTTTCATGTACCTGTACCAAGACTTAAACAGGCGCCCAACGGCCCAACACATTGCGCACAATGCAGACCTTCATAGGTTACTCTCCAGTTTTCACAGGGATCGTCCTAAAAGTTCCAGAAATTTACCCAAGTGGAACCTTTCTGTTATCCTTAACGAGCTCACCAAAGCACCATTTGAGCCCATGAAAGACTCAGACCTCAAACATCTTACTCTCAAAACTGCTTTCTTGCTAGCCTTGGCCTCCGGCAAGCGCCGCAGTGAAATCCATGCCTGGGTCGCTAACAAAGTAGCTAATTTAGGCCAATGGGAAAAGGTAGCCTTGTTCCCTTCTTCTGATTTCATAGCCAAAAACCAACTAGCAAGAGAAGGTTCTCAAAGTGTGTCACCAGTGACTATCCCTGCTTTGACTACCATTGTAGATAGACAGTTTAAGGAAGACAGGACCCTGTGTCCCGTGCGAGGCCCTGAGGTTCTATTTGGACCGAACTAAACACCTGAGAGGGTCTCGTTCTCTCCTTTTCATCTCCTTTAAGAAAGGACATACCTCAGACATCAGACCCGCTACACTCTCCTCATGGTTGAAACAAACCATTCTACTTTGTTACAAACAAGCAGATCAACAAGCCTTGGACTTGGTCCAAGTCAAAGTGCATGACATCCGGGCCTTCGCGACCTCTAAGGCCTTTTACGGTGGAGTATCGGTGGACCAAATCATGCAAGCCTGTCACTGGAAAGCTCACAACACATTCACAAATTTTTACCTAAAAGACCTTACTTGGTCGGACACCGACAACAATATGTATCTGGGACCCGTGGTGGCGGCACAACAAGTCCTAGATCCTTCCCCTCAGACCAGTTGTCCTCGGAAAGAAAAAAAAGGGGGGGGGGGGGGGGGGGGGGGGCACATCCGCTACAACCAAGTCTTCAGGAGTCTCTCCCAGGATCTAGGTATTCCTTTACCTTCAAGATGTTACGGGTAAGGTCATTTTATTTTTTAATTATCAGGTAATTTCTATTAAGGACTTAGTCAGTTGTCGTTAATCTCATATTTCAGGTTAAAAATTTCATGAGATGCCCAACCACTGGGTTGGTCAGTCACACATGAAGGTCTACTAGGGACCCTTAGACCTCGAAGTGAGCACCGCTGCACTTCCGTCCTACTGCCAAACATCTGGACAGTTTTAGCACTGTCCCTTTTTACTTAGGTTTTTGGCTCGTTACAGGCCCGATCTTCGGGATCGGGGCTCTGTAAAAGGGACTCAGACTGGCATTTCTGGCACTATTCTGTATATATTAATTCAAATCTTAGAAAAAATGACATATCTTCCAGTCTCAGCTGTAATCCCGCCACCGGGCGGTTGAATTCAGCATTAAGTCCCACATGGTAAGCTATTGTAGCGTAATAAAATTGAAAATTTTAATTACTTAAATGTAGCTTTTATAAGCTACAAGCTTACAATGTGGGACTTAGGAGAGTCCCACCCTGCCTCCCCGCTGTTTACAGCTGAGGGGTAGGTTTAATAAAAAATTTCAACGAGAAAGTTGGGCGATTGGTCAGAAGTTATCACGTGACGACAACTACCAGTATATCCGGTGGCTAACAAGAACGATCTTTTTTTCTAAGAGGTTGGCCCCGGGTGTGGCAACCCGAGAACAGCATTAAGTCCCACATGGTAAGCTTGTAGCTTATAAAAGCTACATTTAAGTAATTAAAATTTTCAATTTTATTGCGTTAATACATCCTATCCAATGGACAATTTGCTAAACCGGTCGGCGCAGACCGGCCCGCCAAACGTCAGAAAAAGACGTCCTGTGTTTCCACTGGCTGGCCGGTCCGTAGTATTGTGCACTCCCCAGATGGCGCCTCGTACTTCCTTCCTGTCTAGACAACCTGACGTCATAGCATCTTTTTTCGTTTGGCGCGTGTACTGTGCAGACGTGTTTTCAACATCTCCAGAAAGGAGACGACTGGCTGATCAGGTCCCAGTCTCAGGAGGAATCTCAAAGGGACACACAGGCAGTGGTAGACCTAACCCAATCCTTGGGTTGGATAATCAACCAGGAAAAATCAGAACTGAAACCTACTCAGGTGTTTTCGTTCGTGGGCTACGAATACAACCTAGATTCAGCCCTTGTAAGACCCACTCACGAGAGATGGCTCAAACTTCAGGATTTGATCCTGCGACTCAAGTCAAAACGTGTTTTGACTGCAAGATGTTTGATGTCTCTAATTGGGTTGCTAGCCTCAACGGAGAAAATGGTCCCGGAGGGACGCCTTCACATGAGGCCCTTTCAGTTTCATCTCAAGGAGCACTGGAGATATCCTCAGTCGCTGGACAACCTCCTTCCTTGGATAGAAGCCATTGTAGCCCACCTAGATTGGTGGCAAAACCCCACAAATGTGATGAAAGGCGCAGACCTTCATCCCAAGGACCACAGTATCCAACTCTTTACCGACGCCTCAAACGAAGGTTGGGGCGCTCACTTAGATCAAAATTCTACAAAAGGGCTGTGGTCAGAGCGGGAAAAAAGGCTACACATAAAAGTCCTAGAATTGAAGGCGGTCTCCCTGGCCCTTCGAGACTTCAAGGACCAGTGCCAGAATCAAACAGTGTTAGTTGCGACGGACAACTCAACAGTGGTAACCTACATCAACAAGCAAGGGGGAACTCACTCAGCAGAGATGTGCGCTCTCCTGTGGAAAATCATGACCTGGTGCCATCACTACCATATAACATTGAAAGCCAGGCACATTCCAGGGTGTCTGAATGTGATGGCCGACCTATCCAGGTCCAACCAAGTGCAGTCAACAGAATGGTCTCTGCACCCTCAGGTCTTCAAGCAAATCTGCCGGAAGTGGTTCACCCCTCATGTAGACTTATTCGCCACTCACCTGAATCACAAACTCCCTCTATATGTGTCTCCTATCCCAGACCCAAGGGCCTGGAACATAGATGCTCTGAACATAAACTGGACCAACCTCACGGCCTACGCCTATCCTCCTACGGCTCTCCTTCACAAGGTGATCCAAAAGATCAAGCAATGCCATTGCCTGATCATCGTGATAGCCCCAGGCTGGCCAGGGATGCCCTGGTTTTGGGACCTAGTGCAGCTCTCAACAGAGATCCCACTACAGCTCCCAGTGTCAACGACCCTACTCAAACAGTCCCACAACTATGTGTTCCACAACAATCCACAACAGCTGAACCTCCACGCCTGGTGTCTAGGAGCGGACAACTCCAAGAACAAGGCTTCTCTGTGGAGGTGGCAGAGAGAATTGCTGCCCCTCAGCGGTCATCAACAAGGACCATCTACAGGTCAAAGTGGGCCCTATTTGAAAAATGGTGCAGAGAAAATTTGGTGGATTTCTCCACTCCATCTGTGAAACAAATCTCAGATTTTTTCATGTACCTGTACCAAGACTTAAACAGGCGCCCAACGGCCCAACACATTGCGCACAATGCAGACCTTCATAGGTTACTCTCCAGTTTTCACAGGGATCGTCCTAAAAGTTCCAGAAATTTACCCAAGTGGAACCTTTCTGTTGTCCTTAACGAGCTCACCAAAGCACCATTTGAGCCCATGAAAGACTCAGACCTCAAACATCTTACTCTCAAAACTGCTTTCTTGCTAGCCTTGGCCTCCGGCAAGCGCCGCAGTGAAATCCATGCCTGGGTCGCTAACAAAGTAGCTAATTTAGGCCAATAGGAAAAGGTAGCCTTGTTCCCTTCTTCTGATTTCATAGCCAAAAACCAACTAGCAAGAGAAGGTTCTCAAAGTGTGTCACCAGTGACTATCCCTGCTTTGACTACCATTGTAGATAGACAGTTTAAGGAAGACAGGACCCTGTGTCCCGTGCGGGCCCTGAGGTTCTATTTGGACCGAACTAAACACCTGAGAGGGTCTCGTTCTCTCCTTTTCATCTCCTTTAAGAAAGGACATACCTCAGACATCAGACCCGCTACACTCTCCTCATGGTTGAAACAAACCATTCTACTTTGTTACAAACAAGCAGATCAACAAGCCTTGGACTTGGTCCAAGTCAAAGCGCATGACATCCGGGCCTTCACGGCCTCTAAGGCCTTTTACGGTGGAGTATCGGTGGACCAAATCATGCAAGCTTGTCACTGGAAAGCTCACAACACATTCACAAATTTTTACCTAAAAGACCTTACTTGGTCGGACACCGACAACAATATGTATCTGGGACCCGTGGTGGCGGCACAACAAGTCCTAGATCCTTCCCCTCAGACCAGTTGTCCTCGGAAAGAAAAAAAGGGGGGGGGGGGCACATCCGCTACAACCAAGTCTTCAGGAGTCTCTCCCAGGATCTAGGTATTCCTTTACCTTCAAGATGTTATGGGTAAGGTCATTTTATTTTTTAATTATCAGGTAATTTCTATTAAGGACTTAGTCAGTTGTCGTTAATCTCATATTTCAGGTTAAAAATTTCATGAGATGCCCAACCACTGGGTTGGTCAGTCACACATGAAGGTCTACTAGGGACCCTTAGACCTCGAAGTGAGCACCGCTGCACTTCCGTCCTACTGCCAAACATCTGGACAGTTTTAGCACTGTCCCTTTTTACTTAGGTTTTTGGCTCGTTACAGGCCCGATCTTCGGGATCGGGGCTCTGTAAAAGGGACTCAGACTGGCATTTCTGGCACTATTCTGTATATATTAATTCAAATCTTAGAAAAAATGACATATCTTCCAGTCTCAGCTGTAATCCCGCCACCGGGCGGTTGAATTCAGCATTAAGTCCCACATGGTAAGCTATTGTAGCGTAATAAAATTGAAAATTTTAATTACTTAAATGTAGCTTTTATAAGCTACAAGCTTACAATGTGGGACTTAGGAGAGTCCCACCCTGCCTCCCCGCTGTTTACAGCTGAGGGGTAGGTTTAATAAAAAATTTCAACGAGAAAGTTGGGCGATTGGTCAGAAGTTATCACGTGACGACAACTACCAGTATATCCGGTGGCTAACAAGAACGATCTTTTTTTCTAAGAGGTTGGCCCCGGGTGTGGCAACCCGAGAACAGCATTAAGTCCCACATGGTAAGCTTGTAGCTTATAAAAGCTACATTTAAGTAATTAAAATTTTCAATTTTATTGCGTTAATACATCCTATCCAATGGACAATTTGCTAAACCGGTCGGCGCAGACCGGCCCGCCAAACGTCAGAAAAAGACGTCCTGTGTTTCCACTGGCTGGCCGGTCCGTAGTATTGTGCACTCCCCAGATGGCGCCTCGTACTTCCTTCCTGTCTAGACAACCTGACGTCATAGCATCTTTTTTCGTTTGGCGCGTGTACTGTGCAGACGTGTTTTCAACATCTCCAGAAAGGAGACGACTGGCTGATCAGGTCCCAGTCTCAGGAGGAATCTCAAAGGGACACACAGGCAGTGGTAGACCTAACCCAATCCTTGGGTTGGATAATCAACCAGGAAAAATCAGAACTGAAACCTACTCAGGTGTTTTCGTTCGTGGGCTACGAATACCACCTAGATTCAGCCCTTGTAAGACCCACTCACGAGAGATGGCTCAAACTTCAGGATTTGATCCTGCGACTCAAGTCAAAACGTGTTTTGACTGCAAGATGTTTGATGTCTCTAATTGGGTTGCTAGCCTCAACGGAGAAAATGGTCCCGGAGGGACGCCTTCACATGAGGCCCTTTCAGTTTCATCTCAAGGAGCACTGGAGATATCCTCAGTCGCTGGACAACCTCCTTCCTTGGATAGAAGCCATTGTAGCCCACCTAGATTGGTGGCAAAACCCCACAAATGTGATGAAAGGCGCAGACCTTCATCCCAAGGACCACAGTATCCAACTCTTTACCGACGCCTCAAACGAAGGTTGGGGCGCTCACTTAGATCAAAATTCTACAAAAGGGCTGTGGTCAGAGCGGGAAAAAAGGCTACACATAAAAGTCCTAGAATTGAAGGCGGTCTCCCTGGCCCTTCGAGACTTCAAGGACCAGTGCCAGAATCAAACAGTGTTAGTTGCGACGGACAACTCAACAGTGGTAACCTACATCAACAAGCAAGGGGGAACTCACTCAGCAGAGATGTGCGCTCTCCTGTGGAAAATCATGACCTGGTGCCATCACTACCATATAACATTGAAAGCCAGGCACATTCCAGGGTGTCTGAATGTGATGGCCGACCTCCTATCCAGGTCCAACCAAGTGCAGTCAACAGAATGGTCTCTGCACCCTCAGGTCTTCAAGCAAATCTGCCGGAAGTGGTTCACCCCTCATGTAGACTTATTCGCCACTCACCTGAATCACAAACTCCCTCTATATGTGTCTCCTATCCCAGACCCAAGAGCCTGGAACATAGATGCTCTGAACATAAACTGGACCAACCTCACGGCCTACGCCTATCCTCCTACGGCTCTCCTTCACAAGGTGATCCAAAAGATCAAGCAATGCCATTGCCTGATCATCGTGATAGCCCCAGGCTGGCCAGGGATGCCCTGGTTTTGGGACCTAGTGCAGCTCTCAACAGAGATCCCACTACAGCTCCCAGTGTCAACGACCCTACTCAAACAGTCCCACAACTATGTGTTCCACAACAATCCACAACAGCTGAACCTCCACGCCTGGTGTCTAGGAGCGGACAACTCCAAGAACAAGGCTTCTCTGTGGAGGTGGCAGAGAGAATTGCTGCCCCTCAGCGGTCATCAACAAGGACCATCTACAGGTCAAAGTGGGCCCTATTTGAAAAATGGTGCAGAGAAAATTTGGTGGATTTCTCCACTCCATCTGTGAAACAAATCTCAGATTTTTTCATGTACCTGTACCAAGACTTAAACAGGCGCCCAACGGCCCAACACATTGCGCACAATGCAGACCTTCATAGGTTACTCTCCAGTTTTCACAGGGATCGTCCTAAAAGTTCCAGAAATTTACCCAAGTGGAACCTTTCTGTTGTCCTTAACGAGCTCACCAAAGCACCATTTGAGCCCATGAAAGACTCAGACCTCAAACATCTTACTCTCAAAACTGCTTTCTTGCTAGCCTTGGCCTCCGGCAAGCGCCGCAGTGAAATCCATGCCTGGGTCGCTAACAAAGTAGCTAATTTAGGCCAATGGGAAAAGGTAGCCTTGTTCCCTTCTTCTGATTTCATAGCCAAAAACCAACTAGCAAGAGAAGGTTCTCAAAGTGTGTCACCAGTGACTATCCCTGCTTTGACTACCATTGTACCACTGTGAAAAAGACGTCCTGTGTTTCCACTGGCTGGCCGGTCCGTAGTATTGTGCACTCCCCAGATGGCGCCTCGTACTTCCTTCCTGTCTAGACAACCTGACATCATAGCATCTTTTTTCGTTTGGCGTGTGTACTGTGCAGACGTGTTTTCAACATCTCCAGAAAGTTTTCATAATGGTGGTTTTTCAACCTCAATGGCAAATATTTTATTGCAGAAATGTTATATACATTCCAAGCACAGATTCACCTTAAGAAATCTGCTGGAAACGCTCCCTAGTCGACTCAATTTAACATTGATGATAGGGCAGTAAGCAACGAGAAATATGCGGACGGCCATGTTGCTAGTTTCCTCCCTAGTTGATTCAACCTTGTGTTGATGATAGGGGCAGTAGAAGATGGACGACAATGAAATACGCTGTATAATGCATTTTAAAGAGTTTCCTTACCTTCTGCAAGAACGCATTGCCTTCATTAGTTTTCTTCATCTCCAGCAAGTGGCAAGTCACTTGCGAGATCTATAAATAGAAGTGCCGTCTTCACTGTTTATTCCAGGGGCCGATTTCACTAAAGGACTTAAACTAAGTCCCTTTATTGGCTAAGTCAGGGACTTAAATGTAAGACTTTGGTCTTAGCTCCAAAAATGGATTTCACAAAGGTGACTTAGCTAAGTCCAAGCTTATCAAATAACCACAGTGGTTTTCTGTGTCATGTGACCTTTTGTATCTATTCAAAATATAATATTGGTGCCATATATCCTTCATTTGATGTATTTTATCAAAGGATAAGTGTTGTTCTGAAATGGAAAACCTTGTTGCCACATATAAACTTCCAAAAGACCACTTTAGTGAGGTGTTCTGTGTAATTATACTTTATTTACAGTCAATTCAAATTCTGAAGCGGAGAAAAGTTTATGGCGGCCATATTTAAGTCCTCTTTACAAAATTTAGGCCCACTATTAACCAGACTTAAATCTAAGTCCACTGACTTAGCAAATCCATGGACTTAGCCCCTTTGTGAAATCCACTAAGTCTAAGCCCACTGACTTAGCACATTTTTGACAGAATTTAAGACCAAAGTCTTAAACTTAAGCCCAAAACCAGGCTTAAGTCGGTTCGTGAAATCGGCCCCAGCATTGTTGTAAGCGGCCAGCAAGGAGACAAGTACAGGTCGCTTGCGAGATCTATAAATAGAATTCCTGTCTTCACTGTTCATACTGGCATTGCTGTAAGCGGCTAGCAAGTAGTCAAGATGTCACTGGCAAGATCTATGAATAGAATTCCCGCCTCACTCTTCATACCAGCATTGCTGTAAGCGGCCAACAAGTGTCAAAAAGGTTGCTTGCGAGATCTATGAATAGAATATTCCGTCCTCACTCTTCATACCAGCATTGCTGTATTTTCTTCACAGTGGTCATCCCAGTTACTTTGGTCCTCTTCTGCCAACTCGTTGCGGAAGATATAGTACAAGATACAACCATCCAGATAAAAGGTTCCTGGAGGTTCCTCAATTCTGTCCATCTGTACATAAATCCAAAAATCACTTTGGCCACAGCTTTGCTTTTGATGCCCCCACAGTCTGGAATCATTTGCCTAATGAGGTACGTTCTGCCCCAACTCTCACCTGTTTCAGGAAAAGGTTAAAATCATATCTCTTCCACAAGGCACTCCCACCTTAGCATACACTCTATCCGGCGTCTCCCTGGTACTGGACTTGGCAACGGCTATGGACAGATGATTTCTTAAACTTGATTTTTGGTGTTGCGCCTTAGAGTCTGCCTTGCAGAGATTAAGCGCTATAAAAGTACAGAATAGACTAGAATAGAATAGGCGGCCAGGAAGTTGTCAAAGGTCGCTTGCGAGATGTATAAATAGAATTCCCGTCTTCACTCTTCATAACAGCATTGCTGTAGGCGGCCAGAAATATCTACAGCCGGCCTCAAAAGAAACACAACTGACAACATCTCCATCCAAGCGGTCGGTGAACTGTGCATGCGTGGGATTTCTAAATATAGCTCACAAGGGCTATCCCAGCAACTGTCAAATTTTTTTGCAATGAAGACGTGAAATCAACTGAACACAAGAAACAGTTAGAACTCGAGAAGTGTTGAGTAGCAACTTTGTGTTAGCGAAAAACAAGAAGATAAATAAGAGTTCAGAAGAGTTGAGTAGCACCTTTGGGGTAGTGAAAGACAGGAAAATTAAAGAGAGCAGTAGCACTACAGACAACACCAAATACAAGCCGGTTACAGAGGCTACTGACCGGCTGCCGGTTACAGAGTCTTCCGGCCGGCTACCGGCTACATACATAACCTGCACTGATCAGTTTGTTTCACACTAGCCGGTTACAGAGCTTATACCTACCTATTGCCTTCATGCTAGCCGGTAGCCCAACAGCTTCTTGCCAACCAGCACCAAGAATCAACCAACCAACAGATCATTATATGAACCGGCCACTTCATAAGCAGGGCTACCGGTTACAGAGGTTTACTGGTTACAGAGTATTGCCAGTTAAGAGAAATCTTCTGTTCCCACCATTACTGGCAAGGAGAAGGCAGGTACAGGGCACATGTCCAGTGAGGACAGATCTACCGGTAAATTAATGGAGGAAACATACAGCAAGCTGAATTCAACACAGAAGATAGTTGTAAAATTGCTTTAGCAATTATTTACATCAACAACTGGTTACAGAGTGTACCGACTGGTACTGGCTACACAGCCTTGTACACTTGCTTCAACAACTAGTTACAGAGTGTACCGACTGGTACTGGATACAGTCTTGAACACTTGCTTCAACCTAACGGTTACAAGTCTACTGACAGGGTGCTGGCTACACAGTCCTTACTGTACAGTGCCTCACCCCAACTGGCTAAGCTGGCTAAATATAGATCTGTCTAAATTCATTGGTGACCCCAGCCTGCCAGTTTTGTGCCGGTCATAGACTTACGGTTTACAGTAATTACCGGTTATGGAGTCCCGGTACCGGACAGAGTTGCCTAAGGTAGATTTGGTTACAGAAAATTCCTAGACCAATTCAGTGGCCTTGGTGATATGACTGGTAGATCATAGATTTCACCTTTACAAACACAGACCTGAATAACCAGCATGAAAAGAAATAGGTCTTATTTAAAAAAAAAAAAAAAAAAAAAAAAGGGTGGTCGATAGCCAGACAAGTTCATCATGTCCGGCCAAGGGTCACAAATCACAATTACTGTGTAAATGCTGCACCTTGCAGGATGCTGGCCTTGGGCAAGAGTCTTTTAAATGTGAAAAGTCGTGTCTGCCCCACCGGACCGGACCACAGCAAGAACAGAGGGACTGTTTCCATGTACCTATACAGGAACAGTCCAGGACATATCAAATGTCATGTCCAGAGTCGGACATACCAGTTCAAAGTCGGACATACCAGTTCAAAGCACTGTCTTTCTGTATGTCCACTGCACCCATGGAGCTCACTGTAGTAGGAAAGGAGTTGAAACTGATGGCCATACACAAGGGTATAATAATCCACCAGTACTTAGACGACTGGTTGGTGAAAGCCACATCCCACCGGGGTTGTCTCCAGCATACACTAGATCTAGTGAAAATATGCCAAAGTTTAGGTTACCAGTTCGACCTCACAGCCGGTCGGGTCCGACCTATACCGGACCAGTGGCAGAACCTTCAGGACAAATACTAGAAATACTGTCACTACCGGTTTGTCCGGTCCAGCAGTTCATGTCTGATAGGTTTACTAACAGCCACAGGAAAGGCAGGCCGACTTCATAGGAGACCCATACAGTGGCATCTCAAAAAAAAACAAAAAAAAAACTGGAGGGTACCAGAGTCACTAGAAAAGGTGATTCCAATACCAAGGTGTTGCACCCACATTTACAAGGGTGGTTGCAAGAGGACAATGTCCTTACAGGCCTACCATTACACCCAAGTAAAAACATGATCTGCAAATTTTACAGATTCATCAAAAGCAGGGTGGGGTGCTCACTTAAACGAACACACTGCAGGAGGCACCTAGTCCCTCCTGGAAAGCAAGTTGCATATCAATTTCCTAGAACTCAAGGCAGTCTTCCTAGCCTTACAAGAGTTCCAAGACCTCTGTATACACAAGATAGTACTTGTAGAGACAGACAACACCACAGTGGTGTCATACATAACAGGGAAGGAGGCATGAGGTCGGGCCCACTTTGTGCTTTACTATGGAGAATCTTGACCTGGTGCGCCAGAAATCAAGTAACTCTAAAAGCCCGCCACAGGCTGGCTGAGTGTGGTCGCAGACAAGCTATCCAGGCTAGACCAGACAACCCAAACAGGGTGGTCTCTCCTTCAGGAGGTCTTCCAAGCAATATGCAACAGGTGGCACCGGCCTCAAATAGACCTATTTGCCATGAGGTTCAACAACAAGTTGCCCTTGTTTGTGTCACTGGTATCAGATCCCCTGGTTACAGCAGTGAATGCGCTCAGTTTGCCATGGTAGGATCAGGAAGCATACACCTTCCCACTATCAGCCATATTGGGCAAAGCGGTGATGTTGCAGGACTCCCCATACAAGAGAATCATTCTGATTGCTCCGGGGGGCCCATCATGCCTTGGTTTTGGGATCCAGTGGCCATGTCCAGCCAAATCCCACTGAGCCTGCCAAATCTGCCCAACCTGTTGACACAACCATTCAATCAGATACCTCACAGAAATCTGACAAATCTTAATCTCGATGCTCCGCTCCTGGAGCCTCAGCATTCGAGGAGAGGGGTTTCGCTGAGGCAGTGGCAGCAAGAATTGAGGCTCCTCAAGAAGGGATCAACCAGATCAGTCTATGAGGCAAAATGGACCATTGTTACAAGTGGTGCGTCACTAATCAGGTGGACCTCAGGGTACCCCTGTAAAGTCAGTTGCTGACTTCCTTATGTACCTTATGAGGACAGGAAGATACAGCCCAGCACCATTGATGGTTACAGTTCAGCCATTGCTGATAAACTGGGAAATTCACCCTTCAACATCAGCAAGGACAAAAATCTCGCTCGTCTCCTGGATAGTTTCCAGTTCCACAGAGACAGACCCAAAGGCAGGAGGGGCATACCCTCCTGGAACCTCTCACTGGTTTTGCACCAACAGAATAAGGCTCCGTTTGGTCCAATCAAGGAGGCCTCCTTGAAGCATTTGACCTTCAAGACGGTATTCTTCTTGGCCCTTGGGTCGGGCAAACAAAAATATTAGACACCAATCCAATTGGTCAATGGTGTCCCCGTATCCATTACCCAGCTTTCTATCCAAGAATCAGCTGGTCAGGAGGGTCCAGACAGTGTGCCCCCAGTGGTTATAACAGCCCTGGCCCCCTTCTCTGGATAGATCCCTCAAGTCTGACTGGTCCCCTTTTTTCTGGTTAGAGCATTGCGCTACTATTTGGACAGGACCTCAGACCTCAAGTAGAATAAGGAGGTGGTTTTCTTGTCTCCTTTAAGAAAGGTTCCAACAAAGACATCTGCCTCTATCTCCTCTTAGATCAAGCAGACTGATCCTATCTTATGAGCTCTCTGACCAGGAGGCCCACTCTTTACATCAGGTTAAAACCCATGATGTCAGGGCCTTTGCTGCTCCTAAGGTCTTCCAGTCGGAAGTCTCCTTCGATCCAATCTTGTCAGCCTGCCACTGAAGTCACATAATACCCTCACACAGTTCTATCTGAAGGGTGTGGCTTGGACTGACTCGGAGCTTTACCAATTGGGCTCGGTAGTTGCTGCTCAGCAGATCCACAGGTGGCCCTTAGATTGAGGAGATTTGTATATATGTACATAGTATAAATATTTTCTACATGTACATAGTAAAAAATGTGATGTGCTTCCTTTGGGAGGTTTATTGACATTCTGGGACTGAACTCATCCCTCTCTTCCCCCTACCTCAGAGCAGGTCTGTTAAAAAGGTGGGGGGGGTCGATGTCGGTATAGCCCCGGGTAACCGGCTGCTGGCAACCGACCATAACCTTACAGGGTTTCCTGACCTTAAGGTCAATCCAGGCCTGGGCCTATTGGTCTCCTGACAAAGTCAGCCTAGACCGTAGGTTAAAATTTGCTATTATGAGTTCACATATGTCCCTAGTAACTTACCCGCCGACCAAGCGGTAGTTATTCAGCAAATTGTCCATTGGATAGGATGTATTAACGCAATAAAATTGCAAATTTAATAAGTAAATTAAATTTTTATAAGTTAATACCCTATCTAATGGACACACAAGACCCTCCCACCGACCCCGCTATCAGCTTACTAGGGGTCTAAGAGGTTTAGACAACGAAAAAGATGCTATGACGTCAGGTTGTCTAGACAGGAAGGAAGTACGAGGCGCCATCTGGGGAGTGCACAATACTACGGACCGGCCAGCCGGTGGAAAGACAGGATGTCTTTTTCCGACGTTTGGCGGGCCAGTCTGCGCCGACCGGTTTAGCAAATTGTCCATTGGATAGGGTATTAACTTATAAAAATTTAATTTACTTATTAAATTTGCAAATTTCCTTCTATCTCCTTAACCGTGCGAGATAGAGCGATTTCGTCAAAATTTTCGACCCACAGGTATTTGAGCATTGTATTCTTGGCAATTTAAAAAAGAATTTCCCCTCCCCTAAAATGGCGGCCATTTTGAATTTTCAAATTTTTGCCAAAAATGGCAAACACAAATTTGCTTCTATCTCCTTAACCATGCGAGATAGAGCGATTTCGTCGAAATTTTCAACCCACAGGGTATCTAAGGAATGTAATCTTTGCAATTTTCAAAAAATTTTCCCCTCCAAAAAAAATGGCAGCCATTTTGAATTTTCGAATTTTTGCCAACAATAGCTAAACACAAATTTGCTTCTATCTCCTTAATCATGCGAGATAGAGCGATTTCGTCGAAATTTTTGACCCACAGGGTATGTAAGGAATGTAATCTTTGCAATGTTCAAAAAATTTTCCCCTCCCCAAAAATGGCGGCCATTTTGAATTTTCGAATTTTTACCAACAATGGCAAAACACAAATTTGCTTCTATCTCCTTAACCGTGCGAGATAGAGCGATTTCGTAGAAATTTTCGACCCATGGGGTATCTAAGAAATGTACTCTTTGCAATTTTCAAAAAAATTTCCCCTCCCCACATATGGCGGCCATTTTGAATTTTCGAATTTTTGCCCCAAATAGAAAAACACAAACTGGCCTTAACCGTGCAAAATAGAGTTATTTCGTTGAAATTTTCGACCCATAGGGTATCTAACAAATGTACTCTTGGCAATTTTCAAAATATTTTCCTTTTCCCAAAAATGGCGGCCATTTTGAATTTTCAAATTTTTGCCAAAAATAGAAAAACAGGAATTTGCTTCTATCTTCTTAACCGTGCAAGATAGAGTGATTTCGTCAAAATTTTCAACCCAACCAATGCAAAAAGGCATGAAGCTGAAATAATTTACATCTACACTAATAAATATTTAAGCATCATTGATATATTTTACAAATGAAACAGGGTCTTGTAAGACTACTGTACAATTTGGGCAAGGTTCATGGGGTGGACATTACACATGATAATGTGTGTTCTTCTATGCTATCCTGTTTCTATTCGCATCTACTATCAACAGGGCGTCCTATTTCTAGTTTTATTTTAACATTTTCACACACATGATATGACAAATTATACAATATGCATTTGGTTTTAATAGCAGATACATAATTGGCCAGCACACCAGGTGAGACTTTATTGCACACCATACACTCCAGGAAGGCCAAGATCACTTTCACTGAAAGATGCTACAGAGTAACCTTCATATAGATGCAGAAGGCGAGAAACACTCAAAACATTGCAGTATAAGCCTTGCTGGTCTTAGGCCTGAAAGCTGTGAAGATGTGACATTGCTTTGCCAGCCAATGGATCCACCAGCTGAGCACCTACAACAAAGTATAGCATCTATCAGCATAATGACTGTAACAACATGGGGCCCCTGCAGGGGAATTATTAACTGACACACTTTTTACTACATGCACCCTACGCAAGGTAACAGCAAATACACACATGATTATATACAATAACATTATTAAACAGCAGGGAAGCGCCAGGAAGCTAGATGTCAGGATTAAATGCCAGCATGGGTTTGGAATGTGATGGAGTAAACGACCCCAGTCCTCCTGGCTACCCGACCACCTAAACAATAAGTCCGCCACTTTATTGTCGCATCCCCTGACATGTACATAGTCCATATCTATGTCGTGTTTCGCTGCACAATACCAGATATTTCGAGCGCAAGCAGAGAGGAATGGATCCCTGGTGCGACCCGAACTGAGCACAGTGACAACTGCCTTATTGTCACACCTGACTAACACTTTGCGACCCCACCACAGGCTACAAAACAGTCTAATGGCTAACAATATATTTACCATCTCTAGATGGACTATGGTGCATTCCTTGTAACCTCGTGCCAGAGGGAGGAAATAGATCGGATTCCCAAATCGACCCCCCAGTCCTATGAGGCAAGCATCAAGGTCAACTAGAGGATCGCTCGCAAAAAAAAAGATAATGTTTTTGCATAGCAAAAACAAAGCGTCTCGAAAAGGATATAAAGGTGAGTACTAAAGTATTAAGAAAATGCTTTGTTTGTAGCCTTATACTGGTGTGGCAACCAAAGTCAGCGCAGTCTGCTCTATCTAGCATGGTTTTCAAGATATAAGCATTTTTTTGTTTTGCAAAAAATTCGAAAATTCAAAATGTACGCTATATTTGGCGAGACAAAAATGTTTTGAAAATTGGCATGGCTACTCTGCAGATACCCAGCAGGTCAAAAATTTTGTTGAGTTCGCTCCATCTAGCACAGTTTTCGAGATATAAGCATTTTTGTGTTTTGCAAAAACTTTGAAAATTCAAAATGGCCACCATTTTTGGGGAGACAAAAATTTTTGACAAGACCACTGCCGCGGTGTGTATCTCCCGCCGAGCATTAAAGGAGAAGAAATAGCTTTTCCAAGATATTCACAATTTATCATTTTCGTGTGTGAAAGCTCTTCCAAAAGTAGGTGAATGAGTTATTTGAGAAAAATTGGCTATCTGCAATACTTTTAGAGATAATTCACATTTACTCATTTTGAGTAGGTGAGTAATTAGCTATGGGTCTGAAACTTCACCATGTGAAATAATTAGCTATGGGTCTGAAACTTCATCAAGTGAAAGCTCTCCCAAAAGTAGGTGACTGAGTTATTTGAGAAAAATTGGCTATCTGCAATACTTTTAGAGATAATTCGCATTTACTCATTTTGAGTAGGTGAGTAATTACCTATGGGTGTGAAACTTCATATGAAAGCTCTCCCACGAGTAGATGAATGAGTATTTGATAAAAATTGGGTATCCGCAATATTTTTCAGATAATTAGCATTTACTCATTTTGAGTAGGTGAGTAATTAGCTATGGGTCTGAAACTTCACCAAGTGAAAGCTCTCCCAAAAGTAGGTGAATGAGTTATTTGAGAAAAATTGGCTGTCTGCATTACTTTTAAGAGATAATTCGCATTTACTCATTTTGAGTAGGTGAGTAATTATCTACGGGTCTGAAACTTCACCATGTGAAAGCTCTCCCAAAAGTAGATGAATGAGTTATTTCAGAAAAATTGGCTATCTGCAATACTTTTAAGAGATAATTCGCATTTACTCATTTTGAGTAGGTGAGTCATTATCTACGGGTCTGAAACTTCACCATGTGAAAGCTCTCCCAAAAGTACATGACTGAGTTATTTGATAAAAATTGGGTATCCGCAATACTTTTAAGAGATAATTCGCATTTACTCATTTTGAGTAGGTGAGTAATTATCTACGGGTCTGAAACTTCACCATGTGAAAGCTCTCCCAAAAGTACATGAATGAGTTATTTGATAAAAAGTGGGTATCCGCAATAGTTTTAGAGATAATTAGCATTTACTCATTTTGAGTAGGTGAATAATTAGCTACGGGTCTGAAACTTCACCGAGTGAAAGGCAAGCAACCCAATTAGCGACATCAAACATCTTGCAGTCAAAACATGTTTTGACTTGAGGCATAGGATCAAATCCTGAAGTTTGAGCCATCTCTCTTGAGTGGGTTTTACAAGGGCTGAATCTACATGGTATTCGTAGCCCACAAACGAAAACACCTGAGTAGGTTTCAGTTCTGATTTTTCCTGATTTATTATCCACGCCAAGGACTGGGTTAGGTCTACCACTGCCTGAGTGTTCACTTGGGCTTCCTCCTGAGACTGGGACCTGATCAGTGAGTCATCCAGGTATTGGTGAAGTTTGAGTCCTCTGGAGAGGGCCATTAGCTTCACTTCTTTTACAATTATTGTAAAGACCTGGGGGACTGTGGCTAGTCCGAAAGGAAGGGAGGTGAACTGGAACACCTGTGGCAAAATCTTAGGTATTTCCTTGAGTTTGGGTGGATGGGGATGTAAAGGTAAGCGTCTGACAGGTCTATCGAGGATACCCATTCCCCTGGAATCAGGGAGGTCCTGATAGACTCTGGAGTTTCCATTTTGAACTTTTCTATGTGTAGAAAAGTGTTGAGCCTGCTTAGGTCTATGACTGGCCTCCACCTTTGGTGAGGCTTGGGGACTAGAAACAGGCGACTGTAAAACCCGAGAGATTTTACATTTTCCACCCTTTCTATTGCGTTCTTTGACAGAAGAGACTGGATATAAGTAGCCAGAGCTTGGTCTTTTTGAAGGGCCTTGTATTCTGACTGAATCAGAGGGAATCTGACCAGACTTGCTTTTGAAATGAATGGCAGTACGTAGCCATTGGTGATAATGTTTAACACGTTGGATGATCATTTGTTTGTTTGCCAGTCTCTTCTGAAAGAACGGAGGCAACCTCCTACTGGTGGACTGAGGGAGGCTTTGAAGGAGTCATTGGGGGGGGAGGGATTTCCATGCCCTTGCCCTTTGTTGTGGGGTCGAAAACGACCCCTGGAGCCTCTGAAATTCGGTTTCCCCCTACCCGAGGAAAACGATTGGTTACTGCTGTGTGAGGAGTTGCCCCCATAGGGGAGTTTCCTGTAGGAGCCTCTTTTCTTGTTGTGGGAACCACGAAAGGGCTTATAGGGTCCGAAACCCTGAGAGTCTTTAGAGGTGCCTTTTTAAAGGAGGAAGTCTTCTCCCTCCTTAACAAGTTGAGACTTGAACAAGGAGGAATGCCAGAAGGGTGAATTTCTGAGTTCTTGGCATCTTGTTTCCCCTAGATGTGGTTGTAAAAGGGTCATTTCGGCTTCACGCCTTAGCAAGCCGGTGTTACCCATGGTATATAGCTCCCTCTGGAGTATATGGGCCAAGGATTTGCTGAGGCATGTAAGAGCCCTGTGTTGAATAAGAACAGTCTTATTCCATATGTCTAAGTATTCACAGGCTTGTTCATACCCATGTTTGGCTGCTTTCTCAGGATTGGCACCTTTCTGAATTTGAGATTTGACTCTCTTGAAGGTTGACTTCAGGCTATGTTGGCACTTCTCAAGAGTGGCATTGCAAGAAGATGAAGTCTTGGCAAAGGCGGCAGCAAAGTTAAGAGTGGATATGTTTTGCCTAGCTTGGTGTTCCAATTCCTTAAGAATTGGTAGGGGAACCTTGCCCATAGCAGCCCCGGGGGTTTAGGAGGAATACAGAGTTTTGCAAACTCTGTATTCAACTCCTGTATTTTCTCCTCATAACATGGATGTCCCACCTTGTACCACTTTGTAGTGGAAGGAGGAGGTTTGATGTATTTACCCTCAGGTAAATTGGCGGCCTGAAATCATGTTCAAACTTATTAAAAGCATCTTTGATAACTGAGCTGAGAGGAAGCATGGAGGAAGGACCTCTAGGCCTGAGCTCTTGACAGCCTTTTTCATCATCCAGACCCATAACTGAAGTTGAGGACCTAGGCATAGACTGCCTGGGGTCAGGGAGGGAAAGGATGTGCCTGAAAGTGTCCACCTCTTCAGCATATTGGGAGGGAACATTAGACAGAGCTACTTCCCTATAATAAGGGGTGTCTGGATCATGATGAGGTTGGTCTTGATCAGAGATAACCCCAGAGGGCTAAGCCCCAGAGGGCTTTGAAAACCTGTTTGGCTATAGAGGACTGATCATCCTCTGAAGAAGACGACACATATCTGGACCTAACCTTATGTTTACTCTTGTCAGCATGTTTTTTGGATTTAGAAGATGACATCCGAGGTTCATCAGATTCATCATTGTATTGATCCGAAGCAGACCTCGGGTCAACATCATGCTTCCTATGAGAGAGTATTTCTTAGGTCTATCCGAAGTCTTCTTAGAAGGCTCCTCGGATGGACTAGAAAGTTGATCTGATGCCATATGATGATCAGCACTAAGGTGAGGTTGAAGAGCAGGACTATAATCCACTTCCATCTGTTCAACATTTGAGGTAGTCCGAGGTTGCCTCGGAGGGGGTAGGTCCAGACTTACAGCAGCTTGAGAGGTTCCAGGCTTAGAAGCTGAGGTCTGATCCACCCTCCACTTGCTTTTTAGAAGTTAATTCCTCTCTGAGAGACTGGAAAGCTTCCAACATTGAAGCCTGAAAGGAACCTATTTGCTGCTGTAAATGGATGTTAAGTGAATTACCCAGGGATTTTTCTAGATTTGCTTCAATTTTATGCTGTAAGATGCTGGGATGGGTGGGACAGTTTTTGCTGGCATTTTGAGAGACAATGAACTGAAGGATAAGGGTTGGGGATGTGGGGGAGAGGTAAATAAGTTGCCTGCAGCACTCTCAAGGTCTGCATTAGAACCAGTAAAAGAATCCCCATCGCCCTCACCCAAAAGATCAAGTTCATCATCTTTTGAACTACTATTGTCCTTCTTTTGTTTCTTTAAATAGCGTTTTCTGTGTTGAATTTTGTTCATTTGTTCATCTGTGAAAGATGCACAGATATCACAGGGCGCCTTAAAAGTGACACAGGGGACATCACCCTTGCCAGATTCCCTACAGGTAGGGCAATAATTATGTATGTTAAATGAGACACAAAAGTGACAACATTTACTAGATCTCAGTTTGCCTTTATTCGTTTGGTGGGTAGACATTTTAAACGCAATAAAAGACGCAGATGCAGAGGAAAACTCAAAAACACCAAAAATATGAAAAATACTTATCCTGTCGAAACTTTCGCAGAATAAACTATGATATATATTACACAAAATGACTAAAAATTAACATCCAACAATATGTATGCACTGAGGATTAGATGAAAATGTCTGTGTATGTGACAGATGCTACCATTTCACTCGGCCAATTAGAAAGTAGGACGAGATCTCACAGTGTACCATGAGAGGACAACTTGAGGCTACGGCCAACTTAAATATCTATTTTTCTGAGAACAGCATTCAGTCCGACATGGTAAGCTATTGTAGCGCAATAAAAGTGGCCCATTTACATCCACTGGTGAATTAACATCACTTCCTCTAATATATACAAGATAAGAGAGAAATCCCTTCAATAGTCAATGAGAAAATTGTGATAAAGTGTTGAAATTTTCACACTATGGGTGGGGATACCTCACTTCTAATGGCTCTGGGGAACAGATGAACAAACAGATCTACATTGATTTTACGATTTATCATCATTGAAAGATAAGGTTTCTTTTAAAAGTAACAGCATGTCTCTGAGCCTTGTAGTTTTGGAGAAGATGTTCACGCAGATGCCACAGAGTGATGCCATAATGTCAGTTGGCCAACAAGTCACCTGACATAAAAATACTCTATAGTTTTCAAGTAACAAGTGATTTACTAAACAGTGAGGACCTGAAAGTACCCGTTAATGAGATATGCAATGAACTACAGGCCTGTAATTTTACTATGTTGGAGCTGATTCAAAAGTAGGTGAATAACATATTTATACAAAATATTCTAAATGCAATATCTTTCAAGTTACACGTGATTTTACTCATTATGAAAGGTACTGAAAAGTCAGAAAGTAGCTATTACTCACTTAGCTATTGGGATAGACTTCCAAATTAATTGCCGTGTTGTAGCTACAGAAAAAGTAGCTGAAAAACATATTTAAAACAAATGCTCTAAATGCAATACCTTTCAAGTTATAAGTGATTTACTTAATGAATTATAATGCACTAAAAATCCTAAAGAAATAATTAATACAGACCCAGGCCTGATACACAAGAGAATCTACTTGTGACCTAGTACATATATGCAAGACAAGAGAGAAATCCCTTCAATAGTCACTGTGAAAATTGTGATAAGTATTGAAATTTTCACACTTCGGGTGGGGGGTACCTTACTTGTATAGGCTCTGGGGAGCAGACAGATGTGCACGCCTTGAATAATTTTCATCCTCGATAGAGAAGGTATCTTGTAAAAGTAACAGCACGTCTCTGGGTATCTGCATACGTAGACACTGCAGAGCAATGCCATAATGTCAGCTGAATGACAAGTGAGTTGACAGAAAAAATAATGACAAAAACACAAACTGGAAACTTCATTGTGACAGCTTTAATGTGCCCTTAAACATACATCACTGATGTGAGCATGAATAATGTATAAAACAAGGTCATGAAAGTTTGAATTATATTCTGGTGCAGAAAAACTTAAATGTCATTTTTGGGCTGGCTGCATGTAACTAACCCACCTATTAGATTGATCTGTCCAATGTCCGTCTGTCCCTAAATATTTTGGCTTTCGGATTCTAACATGTTTCCGCCCACTGATTTGAAACTTAACAGGTTGGTAGGCCACCACTAGTGTTGGTATCAATGAAAAATGTGTATAACAATATCAAATCATATTTTTACCTTCCATATCGATCGATATTGAAATATCAGGGCACGAGATTTTTTTTCTGGGGAGACCTTCCAAACTCTTTCCCAAGTTTTAGTAGTATCCCGACACATAAACAAATATGGCAGTTCTGTTTTGTGCGGTTATTACTAATAATCAAAAATGATATGAAAAGACGTGTAATATTCAAATTTTGGACTTTATTTTATTGGAAGACAGAAGAGGTGCATCCATTAAATAATATGTTCTGATATTGATATTGTACCCTACATAAACTTATAATTATTTCAATATCGATAAACAATACCAGCACTAGCCACCACCTAGGAGAGGTTGCCTTCAAAATTGGTGTCATTTAGAAAATATGGTGGCAGCTATCTTTAAATTCCGTTTCTGGTTTCTATCTCAAAGATGCTTCTGCCGATCGATTTGAAACTCAACAGGGTGGTAGGGGCACCACCTAGGCTAGGTTGCTTTTGAAATTGGTGCGATCAATGGAACAACAAGATGGCCGCCATCTTGAAATTCTGTTTCAGTCATCTTGAAATTCCATTTCTGGACTCTATTTCAAAAACCCTTTAGCCGATCGATTTGAAACTTAGGGTGCTAGGGAATCAGCTATGTTAGGTTGCTTTCGAAGTTGGTGCCCTTTTGAAAAACAGGATAGCCATCATCTAGAAATTCTGATCGCAGACTAGAACTTGGCGATGCTCTTGCTAATCAATTTCAAACTTGATAAGGTAGAATGACAGAACCAGCACAATTTTGATATGTCCAGGGCCAGTATCAGAGCCATTGTGTTGCATACATCCATCCTGTAGACATGGCAAGTACTAGCATATGTCACCACCCTGATACTGATTGTGCAACCTGCCTTTTGGAGTCTAGAACCAGTTTCTTGTTATCACTATTTCATAAATTCTAAGCGGAAGGCTGGTATATACCCAGTCAAATACATTTTTAAACTGATTAGTGGAAGCGCATTATTTTGGAAAAGTATGACAGGTTAACCAAAATTTTGGCCAAACAAAAAGAGTTTAAGGTCTCAACAAAGGTTGAAGAGACTGTAATAGTAAATCTCATGGATTAGAATGCTTGATTTGTGAAGTTTATTCAATTCTAGTTACTCTTTCACCAACATTACATATTCTACATAAAGAAAAATTTTATCAAATACTTAATATGAAGATCAAAGAGAACAAAGACCAAAATAAGAAGAAACACGAGTTTAAAAAATGCTACAATATTTCACTGACTAGGGTTACACTGAAAGTATTTACAAATACATTACAATGTTCAAAATGAAAAGCATCAGTTTAATATTCATGTTGATTCTAAATCATTCATCTGCATTCATTTCTGAAAATAAACAAACAAAAAAACGATAAAACTTAAATAATGCTAAACAAAACTGCAATACAACATCAGCACATATCAAAAAATAAATGCACACCATTAAGTACAGTGTCTTCATTGTTTCAGCTAACATTTCCAGAATAACTTGAATAAAATTTGTGTGCAAAACTAAAAAACTGCTTCCTGCTTATTGTCAAACTAGGCAATAATAAAGTAGTATCTGCCTGATATAATTAACTCTGGGTCAATTGTATTTCGACTGGTAAACGGTATCTCAGTCTCATCAGAGGCTATGAGGTATCAGAGGCCTGTGTGGGTCCCTGAAATACTTTTTGGAATCCTGTAGTACACCCCCGGTTCTTACCGGTTTATAACCAGTTCAGAACCGATTCTCCAATGAGGAATCAGATGTGGAGGTGGTGCAAGAGGTGCTAACCAGGTGAAAAGACAAATGCTGATTTTTGACTCCTTTGGTTATTTGGAATACTATTATAATCACTTAAAACTACCAAATTATCTGCATATTGGAAAATATAGAGTGATAAGTCTGTGCCTCGCTCTTCTTTGAGCCTTTTTAAAGGAGATATGTCCAATATGAGAATAGTTGTTATTTATTATAATTTTATAATTTATGTTTATTTGATGTATTCATAATTTTCTTAATATATTTATAAACCATCAATAAAACACAACACAGTGTATTCTTTTATTTATTAAAATAAATTTATTAGAGTTTTTATTTTAATATACCAATAAAAATAATATATAAAGTTGATTATATGTACATTTTATATAAATAATGACTTATATAAATAAGGCATGTACAAATTATATGGATAAATTGCTTGATATTATATAAATTGTTTTTATACAAATAAATTATAGACTAATTCTAAAAATAAATGAATAAAATAATAAATGTTCAGAACTTGGTTGCTCTACATTTCCATGCCCCATTATTGGGGGTGGTGTCGGGATCAGTCTTCTGGGGGAAGTGACTAAAATGGGCCTTGTTTTCTTCCTAGAGCAGATTGCATTGTATGCGCTGTGATCTATAGTGAGTGCCCTTAGTTTTCTGACTTTGGAAGATGAGATTTGTGGTTGACTGGAGATCATTATCTCAGGTCTGGTGAAGAAGGGAGAATTCTAAAACTTGGTGAATTCCTGGGGGCTCCTAGGTTGCACCTCTTTTTGAAATCTTGCCAACCACATCTGATGTCTACCGGTCCCTAGGAGGGACATTCTGTGTCTATCCTCCCTTGAATTTGTGGGATCAATGTAGTTAGAATTAAGGTGTTTAATAGCATTAGCTCTAATATAACTCTGTCTTTGGAGTATTAGAGGCTCCTCATAAGTACAGCTGTTACATGTATGGCTGTCTGTTTGGGTCTGATGTTATTTGTGGACTGTCCTTGGGATGCACCCCATTTGGCTGGTGGGTTTCTGCTTAATTCTTAACATACATTTGGCTTCCTCTAGGAAGTTATGGGTGGTTATATACTGTGACTGTTGAGATCCTAGATCCAGTATGCCTAATGATTTGTGTGCATCCTGCTGGATAAACAAGAGTAGTAATCAGACTTGTTCCAGGGTAAAAGTTGAGAAAATGCCCAAATCTTGTTTTGTATGATGATCTGTAGCACTCGTTTGGATAACCAGCTCAAAAATCTCTTTCAGGATGCAACCAACTATTCAAAAATGCCTCAAAGTTGCACAAATGTGCCCGAAATAAAACAACTAAATTCCATTACTCTTTAAATAAGTACCCTTTATGCATTTTAGGTTGAAAATAAGCTGGAAGTGGTTGTATCTCTTATAGTCGAGTTATTCATAACTTCCTAAAACATAGAAAAGTCCCTGAGAAAATGACCAGCAGCACTGTCGAGTAATCGGTAGGATTAATAATGAGTTGAATATGCTTTGTATTGTTCTGTGCTAGCCTCACAAATAATATATGAGTGCAAAATATTTGACGCCTTTGGGCTGTTTGTGGCTTAATGTCTTCCATACTTTAGTAGTATTTATTAGGTTTAACAAGATTTTTATTTGGGTAGCATGTATGAAACACAGAACATAAAACTTTTTTGCATACCAAATGATTTTTTGTGACTGCACAGAAAAGTGTGAATGGCCCATCATATCATAATGATGTAATTGATAATATCTGTTCTTTTTCATGATTTGTTTTATGCTGCTTTCGCTTCCTGCTGTCAGAGAAATAAAAATAGCATCACAGATGCCTGTGTCATTTATATAAAGCTCCAAATAATGTTTAAGTAGAGAAAATAACATCTAAAACAAAGAAAATGAATGTAAAGATTATGTATTAAATCAAGACATTTCAATAGCAAGATGACCGTATTAATCAGTAAACTAAAAATTACAAAGCTGTAAATTTTATTAATTGAAGTCAATTGAAATTGCTGTCAATGGAAATAACACAATTATACAAAAGTACATAAACTAATTAGTTGTAGTAATCTATATATCTTTGTCATACGAGAAACATGTCTCAAATCTTGCAGGGGGACACACTATGGCAGAGCTAAAGTCAAAGGTCACACCATGATGCACACCTACAACCCCTAACCAATATTCCTACCAAGTGTCAACCTTCTACACCTTTCAGAATCCAATAAAAAGCCCAGACATGATTTTCAAACTCATGGTCACTACGACTAGATCATAGCTCAAATCAAGACTACACGATGACGATGCACACCTACAACCCCCTACCAATGTCCCTACAAAGTATCAACTTCCTACACCTTAGAGTTTTTGAGATATAGCCTGAACAAGATTTTATAGGTCAAGGTCACTATGACAAGGTCAAAGTTCAAATCAAGGTCACACCATGCTGTTGCACACCTACAACCACCAACCAATGTCCCTATTAATTATCAACTTCCTACACCTTACAGTTTCCGAGATATAGCCTGGACAAGATTTTATAGATCAAGGTCACTACAGCAAGGTCAAAGGTCAAATCAAAGTTACACAATGACGATGTACACCTACCACCCTCAACCAATGTCCCTACCAAATATCAACTTTCTACAGCTTACGGTTTTAGTGATATAACCTGGACAAGATTTTATAGGTCAAGGTCACTACAGAAAGGTCAAAGGTCAAATCAAGGTCACACCATGCTGTTGCAATCCTACAACCCCCAACCAATGTCCCTACCAAGTAGCAACTTCCTACACCTTACGGTTTCCGAGATATAGCCTGGACAAAATTTTATAGGTGAAGGTCACTACAGCAAGGTCAAAAGTCAAATCAAAGTCACACCATGACATTGCACACCTACACCCCCTAACCAATGTCCCTACCAAGTATCAACTTCCTACACCTTACGGTTTCCAAAATATAGCCCAGACAAGGTTTTATAGGTCAAGGTCACTACAGCAAGGTCAAAGTCAAATCAAGGTCACACCATGACGTTGCACACCTACATCCCCTAACCAATGTCCCTACCAAGTATCAACTTTCTACACCTTACAGTTTCCGAAATATAGCCCGGACAAGGTTTTATAGGTCAAGGTCAGTACGGCAAGGTCTAAGGTCAAATCAAGGTCAGCAAGGTCAGACCATGACGTTGCAGACCTACATCCCCTAACCAATGTCCCTACCAAGTATCAACTTCCTACACCTTACGGTTTCCGGAATATAGCCCAGACAAGGTTTTATAGGTCAAGGTCACTACAGCAAGGTCAAATCAAGGTCAGACCATGATGTTACACCCCCCCCCCCCTTCCCCCCCCCCCCCAACCAATGTCTCTACCAAGTATCAACTTCCTAGACCTTATGGTTTCTGAGATACAGCCCGGACAAACTTTTTCCGCCGCCCACACACCGACCCATCCGGACACCATAGGTGAAAACAATACCCCGACTGGGGTAAAAAATGCACTGATGTGGTGTTTATCTCCCACAAAGTATTAAGCAACAAGGGTGAAGTGTTTGGCCTTCTGCCAACCACACAGTCGAATCTTAGGACAGCACTGGGTGTTGAAATCTTTAAACTCGGTATTATCGCCCGCATTTGCAAACCGCTTCCAGAGTTGTTTTCAGATTTGTGTAGCGATATGGGTACTAGTATTTGTAGTGAAATACAAATATAAAGGGTCTGTAGATGCGAAGTTTTACAAGGCTGGTTTAAGATGAGAACTACCAGTGCACTTCTTGTTCACGGACTTGCCTCATTAATATTAATGAGCAAATATGTGCAGTCACGGCAGTTCTTTGAGGGGGTTTTCCAACAATATTTTACAAGGCTGGTTTAAGATGAAAACTACCAGCATATTTCCTGTTCACGGACTTGCCTCATTAATATTAATGAGCAAATATGTGCAGTCACGGCAGTTCTTTGTGGGAGTTTCGTGACAATATTTTACAAGGCTGGTTTAAGATGAAAACTACCACCATATTTCCTGTTCACGGACTTGCAGTTTGAAATTTGATTTTGAAATGAGAAGACATATTTCAATCTTGAAGCGTGGATATATGGTACTGTATATGGATATTTCCAGAAGCAAATTGTAAGTATTTAAATAAAATATTTGTGTGTTATTTCTACAGTATTACGATAGCCATAATGAGCGATAATCGGGGATCAGAGGTTATGCTGTATTATAAAGACCGGAAATGCGCAGACAACGAAAATCCCTGCAGTGCGCACATTGTTTCCGTGAAATTATATGACGCATAATTGTACTATGGCCATTCCGTTAAGCGATTATTTACCCTGCACTGGGAAACGTCTGGTAAATTGTTGCATGAAAAATAGACAATTAATTGGATCAGAAATTCTTTTTTAATGTAACAGTTTGACTTAAATAATTTTAGAAAGCAAATTGTCTGTATTACACTAAATGTGTTGAAATAGTGAAATAAAGTTTGAGAGATTTAGTGATTCTGATTTATGTGTCACCATGAATGCTTACAAGGTGGAACAGCCAAAACAATAAAACGGCAAAAATAGTTCAACACAAAAAAAGGTTATGTAGCCATATTCATTTCAGTTATGATATAAAAAAGGCTAAATGCGGTCTTTATAATAGAAATAAAGTCCTCGGTTTTGTGATTTATAACCCCATATAATTCACAAATTTGTGAATTATCTGGGGTTATAAATCACAAAACCTCAGACTTTATTTCTACATTTTACCAATGAAGTATTTTGACAGAAAAATTAAATCACGTGATAACTTCTAGGACAAAAGCGCCTTCGAGTGGTTGAATGTAGAACTACGGAGTTTGAATATTTTGATTGTCGATTCTGATTGGCTGAACGACAAAGGTGTAGTACTACCATGACGTCACTTCATTCATTAATTTCTTTGCGGTTTATTTGTTTGACAAATGGGTAGATGCGCAGACAACAATTTTACATTAACAGTGACTGCGTGATAAACCAGCAGACAAATAAATTAATTGGGGTTTCAACGTCTAGAAACCAGCAGACGAAACGGTTAAAAAAGACTCGTTCGAGTAGGCCATCACAATAGCAAACACAATAGTTTCTAGGACATCCGGGACTTTATAGAAAGCCAGACGTAGTGCTAGACAAGCTTTTTACTTTATAAAATATAACTGAATAAAAGCATTAAAAATCTTCAAAATGGCAGAGTGTATAATATACACCTTAATGTACCGATATGTGAACAAATATTATGCAGAATTGGATATTTAAGGGCTTAAACGGCGAATTTAAAATCGCGGCCGCAACTCAGTACATAACTCGAATCAAAGATTCGACTAAAAATGAAAGCAGTGTGAACACAAAACTGGGTTCAAAGCTCAAGAAGCAATAATAAGAGACCTTTTCCATATGATTAACTAACTGAACTTTGAATAAACCTTACTAAGCAGCAGATGCAAAATTTGCCAAAATCAAAATGTTTTACGGTTCTTGAGATAAACAACATTTTCCATTTTCAAAAAAAGAAGACTGTCATAATTTTGAAAATTCACATTTTTTTTAGAAGAAATGGTCCTTACTAAGTTGCTACCCACAATTTCTTTGGGGTTTCACTCACGCACGCACACACACACACACATTGTTTTCTGCAGCATGTATAGTTTGTATAGCTATTACTTTGCTATGCAATGAGTTACAGGTCTGAATATTTACTATGTTATAGCTGACCCAAAAGTAGGTGAATAACATTAATTTTTTTTTATTTATTTTAAAAATTTGTTCAGAAAATTTAAGAAAGAGCCAGGCCTCATACTCACACAAGGGAATTTACTTGTGACCCAGTACACGTGTGTAAGAAATGAGACATATTTCTCTAATAGTCAATGAGAAAATTGTGATAAAGTGTTGAAATTTTCATACTCTGGGTGGGGGCACCTCACTTCTAACGGCTCTTGGGAACAGATGAACAAACAGATCTGTATGCCTTGAACAATTTTTTATCCTTGATAGATATCTTTTAAAACAAACAGCATGTCTCTGGGCCTTGCACTTTTGGAGTAGCAGTTGTTCATGCATGCCGCAGATTGATGCCATAATATCAGCTGACTGACTGAAGCTTCTCCACAGAGCAGTACTAGTGAATTTAGAAGCAAGTATGAATAAATAATCACATCAACAGTTTGTTAAAATAAATTACTAATATTCCACTGAACTATATACAATTTACATTCATAGCTAAGTAAATTTTGAAATTTTTTATTCACGTAATATTGAAATAGATATGAAAGGAAGAGAGCAATCTGATGGTTTTGATAAAACAAAAACCAGAGAAGTGTTTTGCAACAGAAAGACAAACTGATTTTGCCAAAATGACTATGTCTCACACCGTTACCAAGATAAATGCATTTTTGCATTCTAAGCAGAAATTGAAGATGGCTGCCAAAAACGGCGGGAAAATGATTTTTTGGCAAAAAGTGCCAGATGACTCTTCATATACCCTGTGAGCCAAACACTTTGTCCAAATAATTCTATCTCACACTGTTTCTAAGATATTTAAGATTTTTCATTTTAATCATAAAGAAAAATTGTAGCGATTAATCACTCATGAATAAGTTGGCCTACACTGCCAAAATTTAATGATATCCAGACATCTATATAACTAAGCAACTAGCCAAATTTTATGTGAATAGGTTATCATCCAGACAAGCAGACCCCCTTCTGAAAACATGTTTTTGATCATGTGACTTCTCTGATTGGTCGAAATGTCATGACATCATATTCAGAAAATTTTCCTGGAGATACTGCTTACATGTGCCAAATTTGAAGAGAATCCACACAGTGGTTGTTGAACAGCGGCTCCTTCCTGTATATAAACAAGTATCCCCTGTGGGACGCTCAAAAATACCCCCTTTAAACCAATACTCACCTTGAAAAGCAACTGGGTAATCACTTCGCAATTTGGATTTCAGTGCCCTATGAAAAAACAAAATGATAACAATTAAGTTTCAAAAGAATCCCGTGGTTTGCAAACCTTTTAACATTTTTGCATACAGAGATCAACTATATTTGGCCAACTCAGTCAGTCTCAGTGCTAACATGGCATCCCTCATGCCAGAGGTTTTAATTGGGTATTACACCAAACTTATTTTGAAAATATAACACAATCATTCACTAATATAAGAAGTATAGTAATTCAATCTACATTTTCAATCTTCCCGCAATGATAAGTATGATTCTTTTTCCCAAATATTTAAATGATTGACCATTATACATTAGGTATCCCAAAACAGTTTTATATCTTTCTATGAGCTTAATATATCAGTTGAAAAATGGAATATAAAAAAAAAACTCTGTCATTAGATCTTTATAGAGTATATTTTTACAATTTGGATTTTTTTTCTAAATAAATACAACTTTGTTTCCTTCAAATATGGTAGCATCTTAACACGACAAAGTACAATACTTTGAAAGGGAAATACACTGCAAGCATGTTTAAGTACCAAAAAATTTGTTTTTAGTTGTATTATCTTCAGAAAGAAGAATGGTAAAGTCTATGCATTTGAAACATTTACCCCATGATAGTTCAACTAAAGTTAGTTTGGAAGTTAAACTTCTGAGTGTGCCAGAACACCAAAAAGAAATCACAGATAAATACAAGAATTCAACAGAATTGTACTGTGTCACCAGCTTTGGTTAAAGACTGAAGCAGATGAAATTCGAAAGGACATAACTTATGCCAGATAGACAAAAATAGTTGACGTGCAGCATTTCTGCAAATCCAGACCATCTTTCAGAAGGACTGAGTCATGGTGAAGCCCCACCTTGTTGAAAAATATAACTTAAACTGCTAGTCATATGACCATACAAATTAATGCATTGTGCAAGATGTCCTGTCTTGTCTGCTTCCTCTCTTCATGGAGGAAAGAAGGACTTATATTTGTTCACATCCTCTCTTCAGGGAGGAAAGAAGGGCTTATATTTGTCCGCCATTTTGTGGGAGAGCAAACAAGAAAGATCATTGTCTATCAATTCTGCACTGATAATCCACTAGTAAAGCACGCTCAGCTAGTCATAATACATGTAAATGCATTGTACAAGATGGGTCATGTCTCGTCTGCCTCGGCTCTTCATTGAGGAAAGAAGGACATCTATTTGTCCACCATTTTGTGGGACAGCAAACGAGCATTGTCTAATCTTGTGGAGTGTTAGGTCACTTTACCATACAGGTTTCTTCAGGACTTTTTATATCCACAACGATAAACAGAAAAACTGTTGCCACGGCAACACTAGCTGCCTGATATTGCTGAAAAAGCTAACCAGCTCCTATTCATGCAGGGATAACACTTGTTGCCAGGTGTTACCGAAAAACTAATCAGCTGAAATCAATGCAAGGGTTTGGAATGCAAAGATACCCGAGAAAAATTTTTAAGCCCAAGAAACATGAAAAAGTGTTGCCATGGCAACACTTGTTGCCAGATGTTACCGAAAAACCAATCAGCTCCAATCTGTGTGGGGTATGGAAAACAAAGAACCCATAAAAATATTTGTATGTCAAAAAAGAAAAAGAAAAAAGTGTTGCCATGGCAACACTTGTTGCCAGGTGTTGCCGAAAAGTTAATCAGCTGCAGTCTGTGCAGGGGTATGGAAAGCAAAGAACCTACAAAAATATTTACAAGTCCAAGAAACAAACAAAAAAAGTGTTGCCATGGCAACACTTGTTGCCAGGTTTGCCAAAAAACTAATCCGCTCCAGTCTGTGCAGGGGTATGGAAAGCAAAGAACCTATAAAATATTTATAAGTTCAAGAAACAGAAAAAAGTGTTGCCATGGCAACACTTGTTGCCAGTTATCGTTAAAAAACTAATCAGCTCCAATCCATGCAGGGGTTTGGAATGCTAAGAACTCCCCAAAAGATATTAAAGCCTGAGAAACATGAAAAAGTGTTGCCACGGCATTTGTTGCCAGATATTGCCAAGAAGCAATCACACACAAACTCTCATGCCATTAAACTTCCACACCAAATTTAGCTGAGACACATAAGATACTATACCTGTAAATGAGCAGCAATGAAGGCTGATTCAGATGAAAAATAAAAATAATATCCATGTCCAGCAGGTTGGATATAATAATTGAAATAAGTTGTAACCTTAAACTTACTTTTTTAACTTTCAGGTTTTTATGGTAACATTACAATAAAGATCCTGTTTTGGTCTGGACACATGTACATGTTTAATTTAAATGAAAAACTCTAACCTATCACTTTAATATTGCCAAAACATCACAGAAATTTGTCCTAACCTTAAACTGAATGTAAGTCAATGTAAATGTAAGAGTTTAAGCTCATGTTAACCATGTAGACTCTGTTCAAGGCTACTTATAGCCAAAATTTAAATGTGCTGAAAATCTATTGCACATAATTTAAGATATTATCCAAAATTTTAAAAGAAAAGTAATTATAATTATGCCATTACTGAGAGTTAAAGGTCAAAACAATGTAGTCTCAGGGCATTTCTGCAACATCAGTTACATGTACCTGTAAAATATATATCAAATATGTCATGCCATTTTGGTATACTTTGTGGAATCATAGAAAAAGTTGAGCTCAGTAACATTCTTTTACACATGGTAGTCTAAGGTCACCTTAAAATAGGGCGCACCTTCAGGACTAGATACATCAACATACCAAATTTAAATTAAATCTGTCATGCAGAATTGAAATACTCTCCAGAAATTGAAAAACTTAAATTCAATATAGTTATATTATCAGTAGGAGTTTAAGGTCACCTTAAAGTGGGTCACACCTTGAGCAGTTACATCCATGTACCAAATATGATTTGAATCTGTGAAGCCATCTTTAAGCTATTGCCCACAAATCGCAAAAGTAAAATTCAATATAAATGTGTTATAAATGGGAGTTTAAGGTCATCTTAAAATAGGGTACATGTCGATGACTAGCAACACCCACATGCCAAATTTGAATTTCATCCTACTTGCAATTTTTGACATATTTTCCAGAAACAAAGTGTGATGACAATGCTGGTCCTATAGTTGATCCAATACAGCTGAGTGACCCCAAACTATTACAACCTTAAACTCATAAGTTTCTAAAATATCAGCAATTTATTGTTAGCTTACATATACATGCAAAACTTGAATGAAATTTCTTGAGATAGCTTCAGTATACGCTATGAAAAAGTGAAAAAACTTAAACTCAACATAATTCTTTTATACATGGGAGTTTAAGGCCACCTTAAAATAGGACACACCTTCAATACCAGTTACAACCACATGCCAAATCTGAATTGAATCCATCAACCAATTTTCGAGATACTGTCTGGAAACTGAAAAACGTAAAATCAATATAAGTATGTTACTAGTGGGAGTTTAAGGTCACCTTAAAACAGGGCACACCTTGAGTACCAGTTACATCCACATACAAAATTTGAATTTCATCCCTCATGCCATTTTTGAGTTACTGTCTGGAAAGGAAGTGTGATAACAACACTGACAATGTGTTATTACTGGAAGTTTAAGGTCACCTTAATATGTGATACTTACCTGTGGCCAGTTACATATACATGCAAAACTTGAATGAAATTTCTTGAGTTACCTTCAGTATACTCCATGGAAAAGTAAAAAAAACTTAAACTTAATATAATTCTTTTATACATGGGAGTTTAAGGCCACCTTAAAATAGGACACACCATCAATACCAGTTACAACCACATGCCAAATTTGAATTGAATTCATCAACCCATTTTTGAGATACTGTCTGGAAACGGAAAACCTTAATCTTGATATAAATATGTTACTTACTACTGGGAGTTTAAGATCACCTTAAAATAGGGCACATCTTGAGGACCAAATACATGCACATGCCAAATCTGAAGTTAATCCATCATGCCATTTTTGAGATACACTCTGAAAATGAAGTGTGGCAATGATGCTGACCATATTTGTCCTCCAACATAGCTGCCAGTGACACCGAGGTAATGCAACCTCAGGAATTTACTATAACCTTACAAAAGAGATTTTTTCTTGTGTAGACAGATGTACGTGATGAATATCAAAGATTAAAGTCTTAATTAGCACATCAAATATCTTTCAAACACCAAAAATTGTCCCAACCTTAAACTCAAAATTAGTTTGCAGATGTGAGGGAGTTAAGGGAATCTTTTCCTGTAGCTTTTCTTCATGGTTTGTTACATCCACAACTTGAAAGATGCTTAGAATTGCAGTGTTTGAAATACTGTTGAAAAATTGCCACACTTAAAGTGAATATAATTCTGTTATTACTGGGAGTTTAAGGTCACCTTATTGAAATGCACTTACCTGTGGCCAGTTACATATACATGCAAAATTTTGGTGAAATTTCTCAAGTTATTTCCAGTATACTCTATTGAAAAATAATGTAAACTCAATATAACCTTTTAATACATGAGAGTTTAAGGTCAGCTTAAAGTAGGGCACACCTTGAAAACAAGCACATGTCAAATTTGAATTGAATCCATCAACAAATTTTTGAGATACCATGCGGAAACAAAAAACCTTCAAATAAGTATCTTACTACTGTGAGTTTAAGGTCACCTTAAATAGGGCACACCTTGAGGAAAAGTTTCATCAATATGCCAAATTGGAATTTAATTCATCAAGACATTTTTGAGATACTCTCTGGAAAGTACGTGTGAAGACTACTCTGACCATGTATGTCTTCCATCAAATCTGTTAGTGACACAAATTAATGCAACCTTAAACTCATTAGTTTATAAAATATAAGCAACTTACTATAACCTTACAAAAGAGACCATTTTTGGTGGATATATATGAACACAATGAATATCGATGCAAAAAGTACTAATTAGCATATAAAATATCTTCCAAACACAAAAATATTGCCCAACCTTAAACTTAAAGTTTGTTTGCACTGCTGTATGTTAGCGAGTTTAAGGTAATCTTTTCTTGAAAGTTCTGTTCAAGGTTTGTTACATCCACAACTGAAGCGCCTAGAATTGCACAATATATGAAATATTGTTCAAAAGTTAGCAAACTTAAAGTGAAATAATTCTCTTATTAATGGAAGTTTAAGGTCACCTTATTGTGTGGCACTTACCTATGGCCAGTTATATATAACTGCAAAAGTTGAATGAAATTTCTGAAGTTACTTTCAGTATACTCCATGGAGAAAGAAAAAACGTAAACTGGACATAATTTTTTTATATAAGGGAGTTTAAGGTCACATTAAAATAGGACACACCTTCAAAACTAGTTACAACCACATGCCAAATTTGAATTGAATCCATCAAGCCATTTTTGAGATATTCTCCGGAAACAAAAAAACTTAAATTGAGTTTAAGTATTTTACTAGTGGGAGTTTAAGGTCACAAAACTATACAGCACACCCCCCGGACCAGTTACATTCACATGCCAAATTTGAATTAAATCTGACAAGCCATTTTTGAGATACTGTCCGGAATACAAATTGTGACGACGACAGATGCCGACGCCACAAAATTGGATGACGAAGCGATCCCTATATGCCACTCCGCATAAATGCTGGTGACACAACAAGACAATTCAGTAGCAAGATGACAGCATTAAACAGTAAACTAAAAATTATGAAGCTGTAAAATATATTAATGAGAGAATAGCAGCTGTCAATGGAAAAAGCACAATTATGTAAAAGTAGATATAATAATCAGTTGCGGCAATCCATATATCTTTGGTAGAAGAGAAACATGTCTCAAATATGGCAGGTGAACACACTTTAGCATAGCCAAAGTTAAAGGTCACACCATGAAGCACACCTACACTGCCTACCAATGTCCCTACTTTTAAGTAAATGCCAACCTTCTACACCTTCTGGGATCAAAAAAATAAGCCTGGACAAGATTTTGAAACTCATGGTAACTACGACAAGGTCAAAGGTCAAATCAGGATCACACCATGATTTTGCATACCTACAACTACTAATCAATGTCTCTACCAACTATCAACTTCCCACACTTTACGGTTTCAGACATATTGCCCGGATAAAATTTTAAAGATCAGGGTCACTACAGCAAGATCAAAGGTCAAATCAAGGTCACATTGCCATTGCACACCTACAACCCCAACCAATGTCCCTACCAAGTATCAACTTCCACACCTTATGGTTGCTGAGATATAGTCCGGACAAGACACTATAGATCAAGATCACTATGGCAAGGTCAAAGGTCAAATCAAGGTCACACCATGATGTTGCACATCTACAACCCCCAACCAATGTTCCTACCAAGTAACAACTTCCTACACCTTACAGTTTCTGAGATATAGCCCAGTTATGATTTTATAGATCAAGGTCACTACACCAAGGTCAATGGTCAAATCAAGGTCACACCATGATGTTGCACACTACAACCCCCAACCAATGTCCACACCACGTATCAACTTTCTACACCTTAGTTTCTGAGGTACAGCCCATACAAGACTTTATAGATCAAGGTCACTACGGCAAGGTCAAAGGTCAAATTAAGGTCGCACTATGACATTGCACACCTACAACCCTAACTAATGTACCTGCTAAGTATCAACTTCCTACACCTTACGGTTTCTGAGATATAGCACGGACAAGTTTTTCAAACTCAAGGTCACTGTGGCAAGGTCAGAGGTCAAATTAAGGTCAGACCATGATGTTGCACACCTACACCTCCTAACCGATGTCCCTACTAAGTATCAACTTCCCACACCTTACGGTTTCTGACATACAGCCTGGACAAACTTTTTCCCACCGCCAACCCTTAAGGGCTGTGGGGTAAAAAAAAATTTTTTTTAGGTAAAAATACCCCATTTCAACAAGGTCTGAGCACTGGATATCAATACTGGATTTCTGAAGCAAATATGAACAGATCCATCCTGTACTTTCATAACTACAAGTTAGAGTGGGGCAACAAATGGTTTAGATTACCTTTGATTACAAGGAACAAACAGATTCAAGGTCATATTTCTGCATATTCATGGGAGATATTTATAAGGTATACACATGACTGAAACATGATCCGAGCTGTATATGTGAACCAAGCCACAATGTGAATATCATTTTAATACAGTACTTGCTTAAAAGCTGAAATGTGACGTTTTAAGCTGGCTCCTGTGGAGGATTCCCATCTAAATACAAGGATTTGACTAGTTGGGAGTTTCAGACAGATGGACAGATATGGAAAATTTAATAGTAAATTAAATTTTTATAAGTTAATACCTTACCTAATGGACAGATTCAATTGTCCGGCGCCTTGCCAGTCTCGCCAAATGTTAGAAAAAACTAGAGATTGCGTCTCGCCGCAGTGTATCCCCGGACGGGACATAGTTAAGGCGTGAATATGTCGGTCTTGAGCCTGTTTCCTGGAGCACCAGGTCAGGATTCTCCATAGTACCAGATTACTCCCAAAAGCTAATCACTAGTTCTTTCACTTATATCTGCCTTTAAAAATTACATTTCATGGATCCAGAAGATCCATATAGTGATCCGGATCACTTCCAAAATTCAATCATTTAATCCTTTTACCTTTTCAGACATATTCTAAAAATTTCATCAAAATCCGTCCATAAGTTTTTTAGTTATCTTGTACACAAACACATCTGGCAGCCTGGATCCACATGATCCAGACAGTGATCCAGATTACTCCTAAAAACTAATTACCTGTTCTTTGTCCCATTTAAGACATTTCCTGAAAATTTCCATCCATGACTTTTTGAGCTATTTGTCTTTAAAAATTACATTTCTTGGATCCAGAACATCCAGATAGTGGTCCAGATCACTCGCAAAATTGAATCATTTCTTCCTTTTACCACTTCTTCCTTTTACCATTTGTAACATATCCTAAAAATATTAAAGTCCATCCCAAGATTATGTGGCAGCCTGGATCCAGATGATCCAGACAGTGATCCAGATCACTCCAAAAATTTAATCACTTGTTCCTTGTACCATTTAGGCCATTTGCTGAAACAATCCATCCATAACTTTTTGCGGTATCTGTCTTTAAAAATTACATTTCATGGATCCAGAAGATCCATATAGTGATCCGGATCACTTCCAAAATTCAATCATTTCATCCTTTTACCTTTTCAGACATATCCTGAAAATTTCACCAAAATCCATCCATAAGTTTTTGATTTATCTTGTACATAAACACATCTGGCAGCCTGGATCTGGATGATCCAGATCACTCCCAAAATCTAATCACTTGTTCCTTGTCCCATTTAGGACATTTCCTGAAAATTTCATCAAAATCCACCCATGACTTTTTGAGCTATTTGTCTTTAAAAATTATATTTCATGGATCCAGAAGATCCAGATAGTGGTCCAGATCACTCGCAAAATTGAATCATTTCTTCCTTTTACCACTTCTTCCTTTTACCATTTCTAACATATCCTAAAAATATCATCAAAATTCATCCTAAAATTTTGTTGCAGCCTGGATCCAGATGATCCAGATCACTCCAAAAATGTAATCACTTGTTCCTTGTACCATTTAGGTCATTTGCTGAAAATGTCATCACAATCCATCCATAACTTTTTGAGGTATCTCTCTTTAAAAATTACATTTCATGGATCCAGAAGATCCATATAGTGATCTAGATCACTTGCAAAATTCAACCATTTCATCCTTTACCTTTTCAGACATATCCTGAAAATTTCATCAAAATCCATCCATAAGTTTTTGAGCTATATTGTACACAAACACATGTGGCAGCCTGGATCCGGATGATCCAGACAGTGATCCAGATCACTCCCAAAATCTAATCACTTGTTCCTCGTCCCATTAAGGACATTTCCTGAAAATTTCATCAAAATGCACCCATAAGTTTTTGAGTTATCTGTCTTTAAAAATAAAATTTCATGGATCCAGAAGATCCAGACAGTGATCCGGATCACTCCCAAAATTTAATCATATCTTCCTTTTTCCATTTTGGACATATCCTGAATATTTTATCAAAATCCATCTGTCAGTTTTTGAGTTATCTTGTTCACAAACAAACAAACAAATAGAGGGCTAAAAATGACCCTCGGTCAGGTATTTCTCCTTAAATGAAGATCTGTAACCGGTAAGCCTGGATGCTGGTACTCCATCATGTACTCAACCTCCAAAGCCATTTTCAATAGTTTCCATGCAATGTAGTCAGCATTAAGTGTGAAAATATCTCCAAATTTGCCAAAAATGACCCTTGGTCAGGTACTTTGGCGGTCAGTGGATGACCTTAAATGAAGATCTGTAACCAGTAAGCCTGGATGGTAGAAGTCCATCATGTACTCAACCTCCAAAGCCATTTTCAATAGTTTCCATGCAATATAGTCAGCATTAAGTGTGAAAATATCTCCAAAAAGGACAAAAATGACCCTCGGTCAGGTACTTTGGCGGTCAGTGGATGACCTTCAATGAAGAGCTTCAAGGTCAAATTTCTGCATGCTTACAGAGGACATATATATGTATTATATATACCAGCCATAGGATTATCTGACTTTCTGTATAGGAGAACTGGGCCAAAAAGTGAAAAAATGGCCAAAATCTGACATTTAAGAGGCCACCAGTGACCTTGAGATTGAAGGTCAAGGTCACAAAACAATAGCGTTCGTGGCATTGCCCATATATACCCACATACCAAATTTGAAAGTTCTAACTAAAATATTTTTTAAGTTATCGCGTCCAAAAGGAAATCTCTGCGGCGGGGGTGGCGGAGGCAGCGGCGGAGGCGTGACCGTACTGAATCCTAAGTATCCCCGACTTTCGTCCGGGGATACAAATATCCTAAGCTGGGCTCTGGCCGGGACCGGTAGTGTCCTGTTCATTCGCCAGGTGGCTATGTAGCCTGCCTGCCAGTGTACTCTTCCTCTTTTTGTTGCCTACCTTAGTAAGTCCCCTTTTGGCTTAGAATAGCGGGGAAGGTAGGGTGGGAACCCCCCTGTCCACTAGGTAAGGTATGAACTTATAACAAGAGGAGAGTGCCCGTGAACGGGCACTGTGTCAGCTGACTGAGTGTTTTTGATTTGTGAAGGTGATTAGAGGACAGAATAATTATCAGGAAAAGGGCTGTACAGAAATACAGTAAATGGTAACTGAACAGCAAGTTCGAAAGAAATTCCGAAGCTGACAGAAGAAAAGGATGAAGAAGTTGTGCCGTGTAAATGGTATTATGAAGGAAAATAACAAGGTAATTGTTTAAGTGTAAAAAATAGGTTAAAACATAAATACTACAGAAATACTACAAATGCAATATCCTCGTTCGACCTTGAAGAAGGGGTCCAAGGTCAAATCTAACCACAGAAATACATTCCCAGCCCATGATTTCCTATGGTTTACCATTCCAAACCTCTAGGACCAATTATAAATGAGTTATAAGCACTTTTAAGCTTGGCTGTCCTCATTTGACCTCGAAGGAGGGGTCCAAAGGTCAAATCTGACCATACCAAAAGATTCCGAGCCAATGATTTCCTATGGGATGGTTTACCATCCCAAATCTCTGTCACCAATAATAAGCGAGTTGTAGCCACTTTCAATTTCCGCTATCCTCATTTGACCTTGAAGGAGGGTTCCAAGGTCAAATCGGACCATATCAACAGATTCACAGCCCATGATTTCCTGTCTGTTTACCATCCCAAACCTCTGGGACCAATAATAAGCGAGTTATAAGCACTTTTAAGTTTGGCTATCCTTGTTTGACCTTGAAGGAGGGGTCATTGAAGGTCAAATCTGACCACACCAAAAGATTCCCACCCCATGATTTCCTACAGGTTGGTTTATCATCCCAAACCTCTAGGATCAATAATAAGGGAGATATAAGCACTTTTCATGACTGACAAAAAACACCTGTGGCGGCCATCTTGTTTCTCAAAATGAGGCCAAAAATATTCCCAGACAACATTTTATGGTTATTAATATATACTGCAAACTTAAGAAAGCTAGCTATAATATTTTTTTTCATCAGAGCAGTAATGGTGAAATCTCTCTCTACACACTGCGGCTATCTAGTGGATACAATGATTTACTCAACAGTGAGAACCTGAAAGTAGCTATTGCTCAGCTATGCCATGACATAGAGGTCTGCAATTTCACTATGTTATAGCTGACCAAAAATTCTGTGAATAACATATTTAACAAATTACTCTAAATGTAATAGTTTTCAAGTTACAACTGATTTACTCAACAGTGAGAACCTCAAAGGAACTATTACTCAGCTATGCAATGAGCTACATGTCTGAAATTTTACTATGTTATAGCTAACCCAAAAGTAGGTGAACAACATATTTAAGCAAAATACTGTAAATGCAATAGTTTTCAAGCTACAACTGATTTACTCAATAGTGAGAACTTGAAAATAGCTATTGCTCCGCTATGCCATGAGCTATAGGTCTGTAATTTCACTATGTTATAGCTGACCCAAAAGTAGGTGAACAATATATTTTAACAAAATACTCCAAATGCAATATTTTTCAAGTTATAGCTGATTTACTCAACAGTCAGTACCTGAGAATAGCTATTGCTCAGTTGTGCCATGAGCTATAGGTCTATAATTTCACTATGTTATAGCTGACCCAAAAGTAGCTGAATAACATATTTGCACAAATTTCTGTAAATGCAATAGTTTTCCAATTATAACTGATTTACTCAACAGTGAGAACTTCAAAGTAGCTATTACTCAGCTATGAAATGAGCCACAGGTCTGAAACTTCACTATGTTATAGCTGACCCCAAAATAGGTGAATAACATATTGAAACAAAATACTCTAAATGCAATAGTTTTCAAGTTATAAGTGATTTACTCAACAGTGATAACCTAAAAGTAGCTATTACTCAGCTATCCCATGAGCTACAGGTCTGAAATTTTACTATGTTATAGCTGGCCCAAAAGTAGCTGAATAACATATTTATACGAAATTCTCTAAATGCAATAGTTTTTAAGTTACAAGTGATTTTACTCATGATGGAAGTTACTGAAAAGCCCAAAAGTAGCTATTACTCACTTAGCTATTGAGACAGACACCCAACTTACTCACCATATTGTAGCTATGAAAAAAGTAGCTGAATAACATATTTTAACAAAATGCTCTAAATGCAACACTTTTCAAGTTATAATTGATTTACTCAACAGTGATAACCTAAAAGTAGCTATTACTCAGCTATGCCATGAGCTACAGGTCTGAAATTTCACTATGTTATAGCTGGCCCAAAAGTAGCTGAATAACATATTTATACGAAATTCTCTAAATGCAATAGTTTTTAAGTTACAAGTGATTTTACTCATAATGGAAGGTACTGAAAAGCCCAAAAGTAGCTATTACTCACTTAGCTTAGACACCCAACTTACTCACCATATTGTAGCTATGAAAAAAGTAGCTGAACAACATATTTTCACAAAATGCTGTAAATGCAACACTTTTGAAGTTATAAGTGATTTAGTGCATGATTTCATGAATTTTAATGCATTAAAAATTATTAAAGAAATTTATTAAAAAAAAAGTAAGAGAGATCCAGGTCTCATACTCACACAAGAGAATCTACCTCTGGCCTAGTACATATATGCAAGATATGAGAGAAATCCCTGCAATAGTCACTGAGAAAATTGTGATAAAAAGTTGAAATTTTCACACTTTTGGTGGGGGTACCCCCCTTGTAATGTCTCTAGCAAACAGACGAACAGACAGATTTGCATGCCTTGAACAATTTTTCATCCTCGATAGATAAGGTATCTTTTAAAAAAAACAGCATGTCTCTAGGCCTTGTACTTTTGGAGAAGAAGTTGTTCACGCGTACGCCCACGCCGCAGAGTGATGACATAATGTCAGCTGACTGACAAGTCGGCTGACATAAAAATTTAATTTACTATTAAATTTTGCATTTTATTGCGTTAATACATCTTACCTAGTGGACAGATGCAGAATAACTACCCATTGGATGGAGGGTAGCCAAATAAGGGGATTCTTAAGAACTCCAGACACTAATAAAGGGTGGATCCGGTATTGATTAAGCAAACAGTCTATAGGGATACCACCCTAGCCCCCTCCCCCCCCCCCCCCCCCCCCCCCCCCCCCATTTTGTTTTTCCATATACATAGGTCTTAGTACAGGCTCGAATGAGAGTATTGAGACCTAGAGGGGAATGAGAGTTCTGAAATCAATGAGGAAGAAGAACAGGAAATATTGAACTATCTGAAAGGCACCCCTGGGACCATTTTGGATCATGGCAAACCAGAAGTAACCAAGATAGCGGAAGTTTGTTTGTTTTTTTCAGTATGTACAATATATACAGTATGTATAATATATACATTATGTACACTGATGTTCACTGATGGACAGTGCTATTTGTCCTTGTGGATCTGCTGGGCAGCCACTATAGGACCTAAATGATACAGTTCAGAATCAGCCCAAGCTAAATCCTTGAGATAGAACTGGGTAAAGGTGTTGTGGGCTTTCCAATGACAGGCTGAGAGAATCTGATCTAAGGAAAACACTCCTTGAAAAGCTTTGGAAGCCGCGAAGGCTCTAACATCATGAGCCCTGACTTGATGTAAGTTCTGGGCATCTTCATCTGAGAGCTGGTAATAAAGTAGCACTGTTTGTTTGATCCAGGAAGAGACGGTAGAAGGAAGGATATCTTTTTGAAAACTCTTCTTGAAGGACACAAAATTGAAAATTTTAATTACTTAAATGTAGCTTTTATAAGCTACAAGCTTACCATGTGGGACTCAATGCTGTTCTAGGATGGCCACAAGGCATCATGGCCAACGTCTAAGAAAAATAGACATTTAATGTTTGCTGTAGCCTCTAGTTCTCGTCACGTGATAACTTCTGACCAATCGCCCTACTTTCTCGTTGAAATTTTCTAAAACCTACCCCTCAGCTGTAAACAGCAGGGAGGCAGGTTGGGACTCTTCTGAGTCTCACATGGTAAGCTTGTAGCTTATAAAAGCTACATTTAAGTAATTAAAATTTTCAATTTTATTACGCTACAATAGCTTACCATGTGGGACTCAATGTTGAATCCAACCGCCTGGTGGCGGGATTACAGCTGAGACTGGAAGATTTGTCAATTTTTCTTCGATTTGAAGTAATATATATTAGAAATAGTGTTAGAAATACCAGTCTGAGTCCCGTTTACAGTGCCCCAATCCCGAAGACCGGGCCTGTGAAGAGCCAAAAACCTAAATAGAATGAGAGACAGTGTTAAAACTGTCAAGATGTTTTGACTGTAGGACGGAAGTGCAGCAGTCCTCACTTAGAGGTCTAAGGGTCCCTAGGGGCCCTTCACGAGTGACAGACCAGCCCAATGGTTGGAATTCTCATAAAATTTTTGCCATCTGAATATGAGATTAATGACAACTTAATAAGTCCCCTTAATACAAATTACTTTGATAAACTAAAAACGAAATGACCTGATCCCTGACATCTTGAAGGTAAAAGAATACCTAGATCCTGGGATTAGACTCCTGAAGGCTTGGTTGTAGCGGATGTGCCCCCCCCCCCTTTTTTTTTCTTTCCGAGGACAACTGGCCTGAGGGGAAGGATCTAGGACTTGTTGTGCCGCCACCACGGGTCCCAGATACATATTGTTGTCGTTGTCTGACCAAGTAAGGTCTTTTAGGTAAAAATTTGTAAATGTGTTGTGAGCTTTCCAGTGACAGGCTTGCATGATTTGGTCCACCGATACCCCACCGTAAAAGGCCTTAGAGGCCGCGAAGGCCCGAATGTCATGCGCTTTAACTTGGACCAAGTCCAAGGCTTGTTGGTCTGCTTGTTTATAACAAAGTAGGATGGTTTGTTTCAACCAGGAAGAGAGAGTAGCGGCTCTGATGTCTGAGGTATGTCCTTTCTTGAAGGAGATGAAAAGGAGGGACCGAGACCCTCTCAGGTGTTTGGTCCGATCCAAATAGTACCTCAGGGCCCGCACCGGACACAGGGTCCTGTCTTCTTTGAATTGTCTATCTACAATGGTAGTCAAAGCAGGAATAGTCACTGGAGACACACTTTGAGAACCTTCTCTTGCTAGTTGGTTTTTGGCTACAAAATCAGAAGGGAATACGGCGACCTTTTCCCATTGGCCTAGAGTAGATACTTTGTTTGCGACCCAGGCATGGATTTCGCTGCAGTGTTTGCCGGAGGCCAAAGCTAGCAAGAAACCAGTTTTGAGGGTAAGATGTTTGAGGTCTGTGTCTTTCATAGGCTCAAAAGGTGCTTTTGTGAGCTCATTGAGAACAACAGAAAGGTTCCACTTAGGAAGATTTCTGGAACTTTTTGGACGGTCCCTGTGGAAACTGTAGAGTAACCTATGAAGGTCTGCATTGTGTGCAATATGGTGGGCCGTTGGGCCCAAAGTGTCAACGATTGCAGTCCTGTAACCATCAATGGTCGAGGGGCGCCTGTTTAGGTCTTGGTACAGGTACATGAAAAAATCTGAGATTTGTTTCACAGATGGAGTGGAGAAATCCACCAAATTTTCTCTGCACCATTTTTCAAATAGGGCCCACTTTGACTTGTAGATGGTCCTTGTTGATGACCGCTGAGGAGCAGCAATTCTCTCTGCCACCTCCACAGAGAAGCCTTGTTCTTGGAGTTGTCCACTCCTAGACACCAGGCGTGGAGGTTGAGCTGCTGCGGGTTGTTGTGGAACACATACTTGTGCGACTGTTTGAGTAGGGTCGTTGACACTGGGAGTTGTCGTGGGATCTCTGTTGAGAGCTGCAGCTGCACTAGGTCCCAAAACCAGGGCATCCCTGGCCAGCCTGGGGCTATTACGATGATCAGGCAATGGCTTTGCTTGATCTTTTGGATCACTTTGTGAAGGAGAGCCGTAGGAGGGTAAGCATAGGCAGTGAGACTCGTCCAGTTTATGTTCAGAGCATCTATGTCCTTAGCCTTTGGGTCTGGGACAGGAGAAACGTACAGTGGAAGTTTGTGGTTCAGATGAGTGGCAAATAAGTCTACATGAGGTGTGAACCACTTTTGGCAGATCTGTTTGAATACCTGCGGATGTAGTGACCATTCTGTAGACTGCACTTGGTTTGACCGGGATAGAAGGTCGGCCATCACATTCAGGCACCCTGGAATGTGTCTGGCTTTCAATGTTATGTGATAGTGATGGCACCAGGTCATAATCCTCCAGAGCACACATCTCTGCTGCTGAGTGAGTTCCTCCTTGTTTGTTGATGTAGGCTACCACTGTTGAGTTGTCCGTTGCAAATAGCACTGTTTGGTTCTGGCACTGGTCCATGAAGTTTCGAAGGGCCAGTGAGACCGCCTTCAATTCTAGGACGTTTATGTGTAGCCTTTTTTCCCGATTTGACCACAGACCTTTTGTAGAATTTTGATCTGAGCGCCCCAACCTTCGTTTGAGGCGTTGGTAAAGAGTTGGATACTGTGGTCTTTGGGATGAAGGTCTGCACCTTTCATCACGTTTGAGGGATTTTGCCACCAGTCTAGGTGGGCTGCAATGGCTTCTGTCCAAGGAAGGAGGCTGTCCAGTGACTGAGGATATCTCCAGTGCTCCTTGAGATGAAACTGAAAGGGTCTCATGTGAAGGCATCCCTCCAGGGCCATATTCTCCGTTGAGGCAAGCAACCCAATTAGCGACATCAAACATCTTGCAGTCAAAACATGTTTTGACTTGAGTCTTAGGATCAAATCCTGAAGTTTGAGCCATCTCCCTTGAGTGGGTTTTACAAGGGCTGAATCTAGATGGTATTCGTAGCCCACGAACGAAAACGCCTGAGTAGGTTTCAGTTCTGATTTTTCTTGATTTATTATCCAACCCAAGGACTGGGTTAGGTCTACCACCGCCTGAGTGTTCACTTGGGCTTCCTCCTGGGACTGGGACCTCATCAGCCAGTCGTCCAGGTATTGGTGAAGTCTGAGTCCTCTAGAGAGGGCCATTAGTTTAACTTCTTTTACAATCATTGTAAAGACCTGGGGGGCTGTGGCTAGTCCGAATGGGAGGGAGGTGAACTGGAACACCTGTGACTTGTAACAAAACCTTAGGTATTTCCTTGAGTTTGGATGGATGAGGATGTGCAGGTAAGCGTCCGACAGATACCCATTCCCCTGGAATCAGGGAGGTCCTGATGGACTCTGGAGTTTCCATTTTGAACTTTTCTACATGTAGAAAAGTGTTGAGCCTGCTTAGGTCCATGACTGGCCTCCGCCTTTGGTGAGGCTTGGGTACTAGGAACAGGTGACTGTAAAACCCGAGAGATTTTACATTTTCCACCCTTTCGATTGCATTCTTTGACGGAAGAGACTGGATACAAGTGTCCAGGGCTTGGTCTTTTTGACGGGCCTTGTACTCTGACAGGATCAGAGGGAATCTGACCAAATTCGGCTTTGAAAGGAATGGCAGTACGTAGCCATTGGTGATAATGTTTAACACGTTTGAAGAACATTTGTTTATTGCCAGTCTCTTCTGAAAGAACGGAGGCGACCTCCTACTGGTGGACTGAGGGACGCTTTTAAGGAGTCATTGGGGAGAGGGGTTTCCACGCCCCCGCCCCCTGTGATGGGGTCGAAAACGAGCCCTGGAGCCTCTGAAGTTCAGTTTCCTCCTTCCTGAGGAAAACGATTGGTTACTGCTTTGTGAGGAGTTGCCCCCATAGGGGCGTTTCCTGTAGGAGCCTCTTCTCTTGTGGGGACCAAGAAAGGGCTTATTTTGATAGGGTGTGAAACCCTGAGTCTTCAGAGGTGCCTTTTTTGAGGAGGAAGTCTTCACCTTCCTTTACAAGTTGAGACTGGAACAAGGAGGGGTCCCAAAAGGACGAGTTCCTGGGTTCCTGGCATCTCGTTTCCCCCAATTGTGGTTGTAAGAGGGTCATTTCGGCTTCGTGCTTAAGCAAGCCGGTGTTACCCATAGAATAAAGTTCCCTCTGGAGTATATGGGCTAGGGATTTGCTGAGGCATGTAAGGGCCCTGTGTTGAATAAGAACTGTCTTATTCCAAAAATCCATGTACTCACAGACTTCCTCATATCCGCACTTTGCTGCTTTATCAGGATTGGCACCTTTCTGAATCTGTGTCTTAATCTTCTTGACAGTTGACTTAATGCTATGTTGACACTTCTCGAGGGAAGCATTGCAAGAAGATGAAGTTTTAGCAAAGGTGGCAGTGAAATTGAGGGTTGAGATATTTTGCCTAGCCTGATGTTCCAATTCTTTAAGAATTGGTAGGGGGACCTTGCCCATAGGGGCCCCAGAGGGTTTAGGAGTAATACAGATTTTGGTGAAGTCTGTATTCAACTCCTGATATTTGTCCTGATAACAGGGCTGTCCCACCCTGTACCAGAAGTGGGTGGAGGAGGCTTGATGTATTTACCCTCGGGTAAATTAGCAGCCTTAAAGTCATGTTGAAATTTATTATAGGCGTCCTTGATAACTGAGCTAAGTGGAAGTATTGAGGAAGGACCTCTAGGTCTGAGCTCTTGACGGCCTTTCTCATCGTCCAGACCCATGACTGAAGTTGAGGACCTAGGCATAGACTCCCTGGGGTCAGGGAGGGAAAGAATGCGCCCAAAAGTGTCGACCTCTTCAGCGTACTGTGAGGGAATGTCAGACAGAGCTACTTCCCTATAATAAGGGGGGTCTGGGTCATGTTGAGGGAGGTCTTGATCAGAAACAGCCCCAAAGGGCTTAGAAGACCCTGTGTCTGGCTACAGAGGACTGATCCTCCTCTGAGGAAGATGACACATATCTGGACCTTGATTTGTGTTTACTCTTATCAGAGTGCTTTTTAGGTTTAGTAGATGGGATCCGAGGTTCATCGGATTCCTTATCAGATAGATCCGAGGCAGACCTGGATTCAACTTCATGCCTACTGCGAGAGTGGCCATGCTTTTTGTCCGAGACCTTCTTGGAAGGAAACTCAGATGGAGCAACGTTCTGATCCGAGGGATCATGAGTGTCAGGTCCGAGATGAGGAGGCAGTGCTGGACCGTAGTCCACATCCATATCCTCGGTTTGAGTGGCAGTTCTATGTCTCGGAGGGCGTAGGCCCAGATTAACAGTAGGGCGAGAAGATGTACGAGGTTTGGAAGCAAAAACCGAGATCTGATCCACCTCTGTTTGTTTTTTAGCAGTCAAGTCCTCTCGGAGCGACTGAAAAGCTTCCAACATAGATGCCTGGAAGGAGCCCATGTGCTGCTGTAAATGAATATTTAAGGAATTTCCCAGGGATTTCTCTAGATTTGTTTCAATTTTTTCTTGCAAGGCAGTACCTGGGTGGGTGGGACAGATTTGGCTGGTGTTTTAAGTGATAAAGAACTGAAGGGTAGGGGCTGCGGACGGGAGGGGGTGAGGTAAAAAGATTATCAGCAGCACTCTCAAGGTCTGCATTTGAACCAGTGAAAGAATCCCCGTCGCCTTCGCCCAAAAGATCAAGTTCATCATCTTTTGCAGTAGAAGCGTCCGCCTTTTATTTCTTTAGGTAGCATTTCCTGTGTTGAATTTTTTTCATTTTGTCATCTGTAAAGGATGCACAGATATCACAGGGCGCTTCAAAGGTGACACAGGGGTCATCACCCTTGCCAGATTCCCTACAAGTAGGACAATAGTTGTGTAAATCAAAGGAAAACAAAAATGGTGGCATTTTTGTGCTCTCGGTTTGTCTTTATTCGTTTAATGGGTGGACATTTTAAACGCAATAAAAGACGAAAAAAATAGAGGGCCTGAACCGAGGAAAACTCAAAACACGTGAAAACAAGAAATATACTTATACTGTCAAAATAAAAATTTTACAGAATAATCCATGATATATAATAAAAGAAATAACCAAAAATGAACCTCCAACAATACGTAAAAGCTGAGAAATAAATGAAAATGTCTGTATATTTACAAACAGCTACCAGTTCAACGTGGCCAACGAGAAAGTAGGGTGATTGGTCAGAAGTTATCACATGACAACAACTAGAGGCTACGGCCAACAATAAATGTCTATTTTTCTTAGACGTTGGCCATGATGCCTTGTGGCCATCCGAGAACAGCATTGAGTCCCACATGGTAAGCTATTGTAGCGTAATAAAAACCAGGTCTTTACCTCTACGGAGATCCTTGGTCCTGTCCAAGTAGTAACGTAAAGCTCTTACTGGACACAGTGACTTATCCTCCTTAAGAGAATTATCCAGAGATGTGGCCAAGGCCGGGATAACTACTGGAGCCACAGAGGCCGGGCCCTCCCTACCCAGTTGATTCTTGGATAGAAAACTGGGTGAAGGGTAGATACCTGACTCCAGTTCTCCTGGTGCCTGATATTCATATAGAGCCATCTCTTACCTGAACCCAAGGTCAAATGCTTAAGAGAGGCTTTTCGCATGGGTTCAAAGGGAGTCTTAGTCAATTGGTGGAGTACCAGCGAAAGGATCCAGGTGGGTACTCTCCGCCTTCCTTTGGGTTTATCTCTATGAAAACTGTCTAGAAGACGAGTCAGGTTTTCATCCTTGCTAATATTGAGCTTATCATTGCCCACCATATCGGCAATGGCTGTTCTATAGCCATCAATGGTGCTTGGTTGCAGATTTCTGTCCTTGAAAAGATGTAAGAGAAAATCTGCAATCTGATTTACAGAGGGCGACCTGAAGTCCACCTTGTTTGAGTCACACCATTTGACAAAAATGGCCCACTTTGATTTATAGACGGCTCTGGTTGAATGTCTCTGAGGAGCCTCAATTCTTGCTGCCACTTCATCAGAGAACCCTTGCTCCTGAATGACAGAGGCTCTAGGAACCAGGCATGTAGGTTCAAATTGCTGAGATTGTTGTGAACAAGACCGTTGAAAGGCTGAGTCACTAGATCTCGTTGAAGGGGAGCCTGAATGGAATCTGAATCGAAAGGTTGACCAGGTCCCAAAACCATGGCATGTTGGGCCGCCCTGGGGCTATCAGGATCATTCTGCGACAACCCAGATCCACTACCTTTGAGATCACCTGGTTGAGTAGAGAAACTGGAGGAAAGGCGTACTCATCCAGATTCTCCCAAGACAGGCTCATGGCGTCTACTGCCCAGGCTGTCGGATCCGGCACTGGTGACACAAACTTGGGAAGTTTGTGTTCAACCGGGTTGCAAAAAGGTCTACCTGTGGCTGAAACCATCTTGAGCACAAAAGATTGAACACCTGCTGACAGAGGGACCACTCTGTTTGGATCAGCTGATTGTGTCTGGATAGTTTGTCTGCTATCACATTCAACCGACCTGGGATGTGACGAGCCCTTAGACTTATTCCCCTGGGGTGACACCAAGACAGGAGTCTCCAGAGAAGGGCACAAAGAGAGCCTGATCTCATACCTCCCTGTTTGTTTATGTAGGAGACCACAGTTGTGTTGTCCGTTGCAACCAGAACAATCTGGTCCCTGCAGAGATGCTCGAAACTCTTGAGGGCCAGAAGGACTGCCTTTAACTCTAAGAAGTTTATGTGGAGGCGACTTTCTGGGAGTGACCAAACGCCTCTTGCAGTGGAGTCCCCTAAGTGTGCGCCCCAGCCTTCGTTTGAGGCGTCTGTAAACAGCTGAAGAGCGTGTTGAAGGGGGTGCAAGGGTTGGCCCCGCAGTATGTTGCTTTCGTCCAACCACCAATGTCGCTTCAAGTGCCATTGGATGGGCCTCATGTGAAGTCGACCAGACCACACTTGTTTTTCCGTTGCTGTGAGCAGTCCCATCAGAGACATGAACTGCCTGACAGTACAACTCTTCCAGTTGTTTATGAACTTCAACTTCTCTTGGAGGGTTGTCCACCGGTCCTGAGTGGGTAGAACCCGACCGGTTACCAGGTCGAACCGGTAGCCTACGAAATTGAAGACCTGTTGCAGTACTAGCTCTGATTTTTTCATGTTTACCACCCACCCTAACTGCTGGCAAAGGGCCAAAAGGGTCTGGGTATGTTGTAGGCAGGTTTCCGGGCATGGGGCTCTCAACAACCAGTCGTCTAGGTACTGGTGGATCCTGATACCCCTTGCTTGAGCCATAAGCTTCACTTCCTTGACCACCTTGGTAAACTCAAGAGGAGCTGTGGCCAGACCAAAGGGAAGAGCTGTGGTTGGAAGGTTTGATTGTACAGGAAAAACCTCAGATATATTCGTGACCTTTGATTTATTGGAATGTGGAAATACGCGTCGCTGAAGTCCAGCGATGTCACCCATTCCCTTGTCTGTAAGGATAACCGGATTGTCTCCGGGGTTTCCATCTTGAAGGTATTGGTACTGAGGTATAAATTCAACTGACTCAGGTCCAAGATTGGCCTCCATTTTCTGTTTGGTTTGGGGACAAGGAAAAGCCGGTTGTAAAATGCCAGGGACGACTTGACAACCACCTTTTCTACTACCAACTTGTTCATGAGATTGAGTAAGGCTTCTTTTAAGAACCGGTTCTTTACTGGATTGGCGTAACCACTTTGAACCAGAGGGAACCTTGTCAATAGGGGTCTCTGTTTGAATAGAAGGGTGTAACCCTCTCTCAAGACAGAAACCACCCGAGGATTTGCACCCATTGCCTGCCAAACTTCTGTAACCTTCCCCTACACTCTGTTCGATGACAGCATTGGGGACATTGAAAACAGGAGTGACAGAAAGACATGAATTTACACAACACACACCTTTGACATGCTTTATTTTGTTCATTGAATGATCGGGACTTAATCCTTTCCTTTGTGGAAGCTCGTGTAAAGGTACAATATGAGCACGAGTAACAGCATAACAAGACACATCCAACTTTAAAGTCTGAGAAACTACTGGATTTATTGTCTTTGAAAAAACTAGTTGTGAAATGTCCTTGAAACTAGTTTGTCTGTGATCTGAGCCCCTGAATACATTTCTTTCTGAACTTTGGGCAGGTCCAACTGAAACTGATTTACTTGAAAAGAGGTTGGACCGACAACAATTGTGATTTATAGGGCTTATATTGTTGAGACTTGGAGAAACGAGGGTTGGCACCTCATCCACGTCCCCTGGAACGACTCCTACTGAACTGTCTCCAAGGCTGATGTTGTTGTTGGAAAGTTTGATCAGAGGAAGTAGAGGCTTTCTTATCCCTACGTTCTTATGGTTGATACCTGTGGGAACCTCTCCAGCTAGTGTGCTGAGGAGCACCCGGTCTCTGAGCAACACTGCTAGTTTCATGATTTTGTAATGTCTTGCTCTGCCGTAACAATGGCAGCATCCGGGAATAGCCCGTAACCAAACAAAGGAGCATTTCTCAAGAGATTCATTGTGTCCTGTTTGACTCCATTCTTCACAAAATCCAAATATGAGTACCTTCTGTCCTCTCTAGCTGCCCTTTCCCAATGATGTAAAGACTCCTGTGAAATAGGCCTAGAAGGTGGTCCAGTTGACAGATAAGCAGAGGCCCTTGTGGTCCCAGGGAATTGCGAATTAACCTTCGCCTCAGTGCTGTGCCAACTAAATACAGAACGTCCAGGTCTGTGAGGCCCTTCTGGTTTCATTAGGTGCATCTTGTACCACCTTGACTGAGATTTCGGGACTTTAATAAATTGGTCACGTTTGAGGCCGGCAGAATCTTGAGCCCGCGACGGGTATCCTTCTGCTACAGTCAGGTTTAAACGTTCTAACTTTTAGCATAGCCAATCGTCTGGGGGCATGGCCACAGATATTCTAGTTGGTTTCCTGGGTTGTTTGCCTTTCCACGGATAATTTGACTTATCGGGCTCAGAGTAATCCGACTCAAAGGCTGGAATGTGGTGCCAGCCCATAAAGGATCTGACTGAACGTACTGTCTCCCTGTATGTCATATCCTCTGTTTGCTCTGGAGGTTCAGCAGAATCTGACAACTGACCATCATCTGAACCGGAGAGGGAATCTGACCGGTTAGCATCTTCATCAGAGTATTGTTCAAAGAGTGTATCCTCAGCCTCTGGCGGATATGCACAGGCACCGGTAGAAGAATGTCCATGATCCGGTGGGTGTGAAAAGGAAGCAGCATGACCGTTGGGACCGGTAGAAACCTCAGAGCCGGAGGAGGGTTGGTGAGTTTGTATTTCCTCTGTACCTGGCTGTTTAGCAGACTCCGGACCGGAGCTGGTGACAGCCGGTGGGGAACCAGAATGTCCCTGCTTTGTAGAATATTTGGGAGCCGGTGAATTGGACCGGTCACGTTTTTTGTGAGACTTTGACTCACACTTTTTATCAGCCTTTTTATCTGGTTTAGTGTCTTTTTCAGTGGAAAGGTCAGACTTTCTTGACTTGTGAGCTTTCTTCTTATCTTTGTGACTATCTTTGGATTCAACAGTTTTGGAAACAGGTGTAGGATTAACTGAGCCTCCACAGCTACCGGAACCTGCACCGGACCGGTGGGACAGGTAGCTGGGGGCAAAAAAGGCGTCTCCGAGATTAAATGTTGAGAATCTACAAGTTTGACATTTGAAGCTGGTGTAGAAAAAATATTTCCCTGTGACAGGAGAGCCTTCATGCGGGCAAATTGCTCGGCCCACTTATCTGACATGGCCATAAACTGCTCTGAGGTAACAAATCCTGTAGACTGAGCAGCAGAGGAAGATGCCATAACAGGAGAGATGGTACTGGGAGGCTGTGCAGAAGACTGCACAGACGGACCACTTGGTGAATGAAAAACTGGTTCAGTATCCACAGAACTAATAACAGTTATGTCTTCAGGGGGTACAAGCAAACCCGCTTTCTTGTCCTTTCTAACTCTGTAGGAAGGGGTGGTCAGTAATTCTTTCTGTGAATCAGAGAACGCATCACAAATGGGGCAAGGCTTATCCAAAACACAGTTGTCTTTCCCTATACGTTTGTCCTGACATCTTGCGCACTTGCCGTGCGAATCACAGCCAGCTATTATATGGCCACATGAACCCTTCCATTGCCCTTTCTTGTCACCTGGAGAGGCCATGATATTCAATAATTAACACACACTCAAATATTTTCACCAAACTGAGGTTACAACAAGTATAAAATAAAAGTTTCTCTTAAACTCAAAGCATTTTTCTTCCACGTGCCAAACAAAAAGAGGAAAAACGCAGTACACCGGCAGGCAGGCTACACAGCCACCTGGTGAATGAACAGGACACTACCGGTCCCGGCCAGAGCCCAGCTCAGGACGTTTTTTTCTAACGTTTGGCGAGACCTGCAAGGCGCCGGACAATTGCATCTGTCCACTAGGCAAGATGCATTAATGCAACAAAAATTCATTTTACAGATGGTAAACTGGATTAACTGGCATACTAACCTTATTCTCTTAAAGACATTTTCCAAATCTTGCTTCAAGTTTATCAACACCTGAGTATGGCTCCGGAAATCTTGACAAGTTGTTTCATATCTTCCAGTTGATAAAGAATTAAAATTCAAAAGCATTTCATTAGTTTTCTCAAACCTTGACAACCTGCAATGCATAAAACATTCACAATTGCGAAATATTTACACATCCTCAAAAATTTTATTTAGAAGTTTGATTTAGTTTCCCTGCTGAGGATCACCAGAAAGTGTAACATGGAAAATGGGGAACAATTGTCAGCAACGATTTTTGCCCTCCCATTTATCTAACTAGAAAATTATAATTTTAAACAGAATTTTTATAAGTTAATATTATCTAAGAGAAAAATGCTGTTGCCTGGTGATCTGGCACAAGCTGGTCCCACCAAATGTCCTCAGCTATGCTCCAGCTGAACTGATACTGACCCAACCTCTCACTAGGTGGCTGACAAGCCCATGATTTCCTATTGGCTGGTTTCAAAATCCAAATCTCTAGGCGGTTAATAAGCAAGTTATAGGCACTTTTAAGTTTGGCTACGGGGGTAACCCTTATTTGACATTGAAGGAGAGGCCCAAGGTCAAATCTGTCCACATCACAAGATTCCCAGCCCATAATTTTCTATAGGTTGGTTTCACATGCCAAACCTCTATGACCAATAATAAGGGAGATGTTGGAACTTTTAAAGTCTGCAACATTGGGTACTTTGGCATTCCGGGATGACCTTAAAAGAAGAGTATCAATGTCAAATGTCTGCAAGCTTGTAGAGGACATGTATATCTGTTATTACCTATGAAGAGGTTCAACCTTCTACTTATGGGAACCAACCAGTAGAAAAAGGGAGATAATTTTTAAAGAAATGCCTGGCCTGGCCATCTTGTTTTATCAGAATGAGGCTAATTTCAGTCCCAGAGAAGTTTACCTCTCGATGAAGATATCCTGCAAATTTGGTAAAGCTAGCTGGCGTAGTTTCCTGCTGAGAGTATTAGAGTTAAAAATCTCTCTACATGCTGCCGCTATGGCAGTGTAGCGAATGCTCAACCAAAGTATTGGATACCATAAACTAGCAGAGAAATTTTATGTTAATGGACCACATAATTTTTGAGCTATTGGCCTTAAAGTGGCCAAAAGTCCATAAATTTGGTATCTGTGGGCATTTTAGAGACCTTAATGTGACCTTAAAATTAAAGCCACAGACCTCAAATTTTCCACAAAGATTACATATGAAAGTTATATCTAGTACAGTTTCAGACTCATCAGAATAACCATTTCCAAAACTAAAGGGCAAAATATGTGGAAATTGTAGAAAAAAAATCCTTAAGTAGGGTTTAAATGGGCCTCAAACACAATTTTAACCTCAACATAAAGTTTTGATTTCTCCTTACATAAGAATCAAATGTTAGCCAGATGAGCCACATATTTTTTGATCTAGAGGAAATTAATTTCTTTTGAGCGTTTTTCAGTTATCATGCACATATGTCAAAGCATGTGGCAGTGGTGGGATCCCCAACTTGTGTCTGGGGATACAAACATAGCAAAGCAATAAATTTCATCCAACCCCAATATTAGACAGGGATTAGTTTTGTTGGTGAGGAATATTCTTGGGGAGTCAGGTTTGGGGAATTTACGTTATATGATTTTCTTTTGGTTGAATTAATATGTTGATATAATAATTTCTGTTCTGGTTCATTTGTCTGTTTGGCATAACAAAAGTCATTTGTTTAAAATGGATTTTAATTGATTGTGTTATTGTGCTTTGATACACAATTTAGCTCGGGTTGCTACATTATTACTCTTCAAGGAGTGTTCATGAAGTTGCTTGTTAAGGCACAGGCTATGAAAACTAGAAAAATGTTTTTGTTAGCATCCCAAAAGGTTAAATGCCATATAATATAAAGTAGAAAAAGGTTTTTGAAAATAAAAACATGCAGCACTAAGAGAGGAAGTGAAAGTTAAGCAGACAGTGTGGGAGGGGGGGTGGTGGTTAGAGGGTAAATCTGACTGGCTATCTAGACTCTTCACATATGGTTTCCCAATGCCTCTTAACACATTCTAAAGCTCTTAAACCAATAATAAAGGAGATATAAGGCAAAATGTCAAAATCGGCTATTTTATGATCCCAGTTTGACCCTTACAGGTTGGCTGGGGGAATTTGACTTCCTTTCTAGACTCTCCACATATGGTTTCCTACTACCTCCCCATACATTTTATGGCTCCAAATGCAATACTTAAGAAGATAATGGGGGGGGGGGGGGGGGGGGGGGGGGTGTCACATGAATTTTAAACTTTCTGGTTGGTGCCTGTGACAAAATCCCTCATAAATCAGTCAATTTTTGTCGGATCACTCCCAAAATCTAATCAGCATGGGTTTTTGATAGTATGAACATGTGTGTAAAATTACAAACCTCTGTGGTCAGTAGATTTTGCTGAGTGGTGATGACGGGTGGGTGTACCAAAAAAAACTATTTTTTGATCATGTGACCTTGATAAAGATCAAATTTAAGCATGGGGAAAAATTTTCCCACACCTAAGGTATATAACTGCCAAATATAGTTAAAAAGCTTCCAATAATAAGAGAGATATTCAAGGGAACCATAATGCGGCAGTGGCGAGGAAACTGAAGTGAAAACAAATAAGTGCCCTTTTCAGGGACTCTTAATAAATCATGTACCAATCATTATAGTCATAACAGTAAACTAGCAAACATTTCTAGATGTTAGAAAGCTTTTTGAGGTATAATCTCACAGCTCTGGTGATCATTATATTTTAGTATGGTCAATGGATCTATTCAAATACAAACTTGTGAAAAAAAGATTTCACACTAAGAAGTGGCATTAAATGAGTTCAATGTGTCTGGTTTTCAGTGTAATTGATATTAGTTCTTAGTGTTAAGCATTGGTCTGAAAAATTAGAATCGATTAATTGGTAATTCTTAGTGATACATTATTGATTATAATTGTTTATCTGTTTGTTAAGTCCTAAAAAAATAGAATATTCTTTACTTGTTTGTCATAAACCACAAAATAGCAAACTGGGTAAGCAAATATAGAAGGGAAAAGGCTGACAGAAAAATGCTGTTATTTCTCACAGTACAGAGGTCAAGTTGTTCTGGTTTAAATACCCCAATATAACAGCCAAACAGCTTAGATTTGCTCATGATTTACATTAAAAATCAGATAGATAAATAAGGTTATATTAATTTTGAAGTTATGAGCAAGATAAGATAAAAATATTAAAAAAATGTATATAAACAGATAATAAATCACTTTCCAAACAATAATTTATCACCTGATTGATCTTAATACTGACTATGATGAAGTAGCCTACCAATTTAAGTTAGCATACCCACGAACTTGCAAATTTAATAAGTAAATTAAATTTCTATAAGTTAATACCCTATCCAATGGACAATTGCTTCACCGGTCGGCGCAACCGGTCCCGCCAGAAAAAGAAGTCCTGTAAATAATACTGGCAGGACCGGTCAAGTAGTGTGCATTCGCTAGGTGGCGCATCATACTTGCTTCCTGTGTAGACAGCGTGACGTCAGTTCATCTTTTTCGTTGTCTAAACATATTTAGACCCCTAGTAAGCTGGCAGCGGGGTCGGTTGGGAGGGCCTTGCCTGTCCATTGGATAGAGTATTAACTTATAAAAATTTAATTTACTTATTAAATTTGCAATTTTATTGCGTTAATACATCCTATCCAATGGACATTTGCTGAATAACTACCACTTGGTTGGAGGGCAAGTTACTCGAGACTTAGGTGAACTCATAAATAATAAGAGAATTCCCTCTGGTTGATTTTATGTCAGGAAACCTGTAGGCCTATGGTCGGATACCAGTGCCCGGTTGCCGGGGTGTATACCGACATTGCCCCCCCCCCCCCTTTTAACAGACCTGCTCTGAGGTAGCGGAAGAGAGAGAGGAGTTCAGTCCCAGAAGGCAATAACCTCCCGAAGGAAAGCATGTCAATTAGTTCCATGAACTATTAACACTACATATATACAAATCTCCTCAATATAAGGGCTAATTGTGGATCTGCTGAGCAGCCACTACTGGGCCCAATTGAAGGGGCTCTGAACCAGTCCAAGCCACATCCTTCAAATAGAACTGTGTGAAGGTCTTATGTTACTTCCAGTGGCCAGCTGAAAGATTGTTCTAAGGAGACTCCCAACTGGAATGGAAAAAAGCTGGGCGATGGGTACAAAGACACCTTTGACCAGTCTGACTGGTGTCTGATGTTTTTGTTTTTACCAAGCATGAATCTCACTCCTGTGTTTGCTAGAACCCAGTGTCAAGAGGAAAACAGTCTTGAAGGCCAATGCTTCAAAGATGCCTCTTTAAGGGGTTCGCATGGAGCCTTACCAATTGGTGCAACACCAGGGGGAGGTTCCAGGAGGGGATGCCCCTCTGACCCTTAGGTCTGTCTCTGTGAACTGTCCAAGAGGGTGAGGGTGTAGCTTTCCTGGGAGATTTCTTATGAACTTGGGCTGGCCCCTAGGGCGGCAAACGTTTTGAGCAGGCAGATTGAGTAAAAAAACAGTGTCAACACTGGTGACAGGCTAGACCTCACTGATCCACATAGGGAGAAACACTAATAGCCATTTATAACATCAGTGACCCCTGGTCTGATTAACAGATGTTTTTCCCATTGCTTGAGTTTGAAACTGGCAAAATGGGTTATAATCTTGAGGGGACAACTGTGCTTGTAAACTCAGGCCCCTTTGTGTCAGCTGACATTGGTCACAGGCTGGGTAAAAAGGCAAACTGGATGGCCAGTCCAATAGGTGTGAGGTCTGATAAGGGGAGGTTGACTGGTAGTTGTTGGACAAGTCTTGCTTGACAGTCTTCCTCTTATCTATAGCCACTGTCTGACCAACTAGGTCCTGAAAAGGTAGGCTGGCTGACTGGTCTGGTAGATTGACAGACATTTCACTGGGACCAGTGACTGGTCCAAGAATTCCTCTGTAACCAGTTTCCTTAGGCAGCCACTGGTTGGCCAAAACAGCTACTTGGACCCTTAAAGAACTTCTGCTGGTCTGTTAGTCCGTCCTGGGACCTGCCCAGTACCAGGCCCTAAATGGTAAAAGGTGAAGCAATGCTCTGTAACCGGTTCCTGGTGGTTCCACAGTTCTGCATAAACTCACTGGAGTTGGCAGAACTGGGTGAATTGAACTACTTATCAGTGATAGGCTCATATAAAGCTGACTTCTTCCTGTCAGCAGTGTTGGTTCAGCAGCTTTTCTCTGCAACCAATAATCACTGTAAACGGTCAAACAGATTAGGCTGGCGCCTCTCTGTAACCAAAGTTTTCTGGGAGAAAGCTCTGTAACCAAAGAATTGGGACAGGACAGGTCTGTACCATTAGTTAATCTCTTGGTAGATCTGCCAGTCCAGTAGCCTGGTGTTCCAGGTTCAGTCTGGTTACTTCACCAGTATCTCTCAGTTTCTTGTGAAGCAACTCCACTGAAGGTTGTATAAGCTGGCACCCGGTCGGTAGGCTCTGTAACCGGATGGTTAAAGGAATTTTTCTGAAGAAACTTCCTGTCCACCTAATTTCTCACCAGCAATTACCTGTAAACGGGAAACCTCTGTAACCGGTGAACCTGTTGTCAGCACTGGATTTGAAGCTAGTTTCTTGCCAGTAAGGATGGAAATAGCAGATTTCTCTCTAACCGACAATACTCTAACTGGTAGTTCTCTATGACCAGCAATTCTCTGTAACCGGTAGACCTGCTGTCCTCACTGGACTTGTTCACTGTAGCTGCCTTCTCCTTGCCAGTAATGGTGGGAATAGCAGATTTCTCTGTAACCGGCAATTCTCTGTAACTGGTAGCACTGCTGACATCACTGGACTTGTTCAACTGAAACTACCCTATTCTTGCCAATAAAGATGGGATCAGCTGATTCCTGTGTCACCAGCAACTCTCTGTAACCGGTAATCCTGTTTAACCGGTAGCCCTTGCTGGATCTCTGTGTGACCATAACCGGCAGTCTGAGCAGAACTGGTGCCGGTAACCCTCATCACTGGCTGGCTAGAGACTCTACCAGTAGCCTGAACAGGACTGGTACCGGTAAAAAATTCTGCAATGGGGAGATAAGGGTCTCAGTGGTCGCAGCAACTTCTATAACCGGTTCCGGTAGCCCTAGTTGTCTTCTTACTCTGGGCCTGCCCCAGTACCCGTACCAAGGTAGGGTCTAATAGGGGTAGAGAGGGCTAGCAGGGAACCCCACTGGTAGTCTGGACAGAACTGGTACCAGCAAAACTCATCACTGGGGGTCCCAACCGGTAGTCTGAACAGAACTGGTACCGGTAAAAAACCATCACTTCTTGCTAGCTAGCAGGGGACCCCACCGGTAGTCTGAACAGAAGTGGTACTGGCAAAACTCATCACTGGGGTCCCCACCGGTAGTCTGAACAGAACTGGTACTGCTAAAAACACCATCACTTCTTGCTAGCTAGCAGGGGACCCCATCAGTAATCTGAACAGACTGGTACCAGCAAAACTCATCACTAGGAGTCCCCACCGCTAGTCTGAACAGAACTGGTACCGGTAAAACTCATCACTTCTTGTCAGCTGAACCAGTCACACTTGGGGATCTGCTTGCCGGTAGTTGTGTTGAGATCTGTGAAGTCACATGACCGGCACTTCAAAAACTCGCAGATTTCTGTGACCACTTGTCATCTAATTTCTTCAGGCCAACAGATGAGTTTGCTGGATTTCTTCTTGCCAGTTAAAGTGGGTGTTGAGTAATAAATGGTCGTCTTCTTCTCATGAAAACTTCTGTTGAAAACACGATTCCTCCATTGTTGAATGTGTATCATGTGACCAGGTCTGTGTCACGTGACAAGCATAAACTGGAAGTGATGATGTCAGACGATGCATTCTTCTTATTCTTCTAATTTCTTCTTATCGACATACACGCAGTGTTACTCGACTATGTAGAAGTAAATGAGTGTGAATTGTGGCAAATATACACTTCTGCTCAGAAGAAATGCTGCAGGGACGACATACGAGCTCTCACCCACGGCTTTGTCTTGATGACAAGCACAAAGAAAATCTTCAAAACTGGCCATAAAATGCTGGATAATGCCTCGTTTAAGTCCTGGAGAGGCCATGATATGTAAGTAACACAATATATATAATTTTAGATGAAAATAAGCTTTAAATTTCGTAGAAAAATCAGTGTTTTTTCAAAGTTCAAGATCACTTCAAAAACACGTCTGCACACTACACGCACCAAACAAAAAAGAACTGACGTCAAGCTGTCTAGACTGGAAACAAGTATGATGCGCCACCTAGCGAATGCACACTACTTCACCAGTCTTCCCGGTATTATTTACAGGACATCTTTTTCTGGAGTTTGGCGGGACCGGTAACGCCGACCGGTAAAGCAATTGTAGGATGTATTAACGTAATAAAAACTAGAAATAGGACGCCCTGTTGATAGTAGGTGCGAATAGAAACAGGATAGCATAGAAGAACACACATTATCATGTGTAATGTCCACCCATGAACCTTTTGCCCAAATTGTACAGTAGTCTTACAAGACCCAGTTTCATTTGTAAAATATATCAATGATGATTAAATATTTGTTAGTGTAGATGTAAATTATTTCAGCTTCATGCCTTTTTGCATTGTTTGGGTCGAAAATTTTGACGAAATCACTCTATCTTGCACGGTTAAGAAGATAGAAGCAAATTCCTGTTTTTCTATTTTTGCCAAAAATTTGAAAATTCAAAATGGCCGCCATTTTTGGGAAAAGGAAATTTTTTTGAAAATTGCCAAGAGTACATTTCTTAGATACCCTATGGGACGAAAATTCGAAAATTCAAAATGGCCGCCATATGTGGGGAGGGCAAAATTTTTTGAAAATTGCAAAGAGTACATTCCTTAGATACCCTGTGGGTTGAAAATTTCGACGAAATCGCTCTATCTCACACGGTTAAGGAGATAGAAGCAAATTTGTGTTTTGCCATTTTTGGCAAAAAGTCGAAAATTCAAAATGGCCGCCATTTTTGGGGAGGGGAAAATTTTTTTTAAAAATTGCAAAGAGTACATTCCTTACATATCCTGTGGGTTGAAAATTTTGACGAAATCGCTCTATCTCGCACGGTTAAGGAGATAGAAGCAAATTCGTGTTTTGCCATTTTTGGCAAAAATTCAAAAATTCAAAATGGCCGCCATTTTTGGGGAGGGCAAAATTTTTGAAAAATTGTAAAAATCGCTCTATCTCGCACGGTTAAGGAGTTAGAAGCAAATTTGTGTTTTGCCATTTTTGGCAAAAATTCGAAAATTCAAAATGGCCGCCATTTTTGGGGAGGGGAAAATTTTTTGAAAATTGCAGAGTACATTCCTTAGATACCCTGTGGGTTGAAAATTTCGACGAAATCACTCTATCTCGCACGGTTATGGAGATAGAAGCAAATTCGTGTTTTGCCATTTTTGGCAAAAATTCGAAAATTCAAAATGGCCGCCATTTTTGGGGAGGGGAAAATTTTTTGAAAATTGCAAAGAGTACATTCCAGAGATACCCTATGGGTTGAAAATTTCGACGAAATCGCTCTATCTCGCACGGTTAAGGAGATAGAAGCAAATTCGTGTTTTGCCATTTTTGGCAAAAATTCGAAAATTCAAAATGGCCGCCATTTTTGGGGAGGGGAAAATTTTTAAAAAATTAACAAGAGTACAATGCTCAGATACCCTGTGGGTCGAAAATTTTGACGAAATCGCTCTATCTCGCACGGTTAAGGAGATAGAAGAAAATTTGTGTTTTGCCATTTTTGGCAAAAATTCAAAATGGCCGCCATATTTGGGGAGGGGAAAATTTTTTGAAAATTGTTAAGATTACATTCCTTAGATACCCTGTGGGTCGAAAATTTCGACGAAATCACTCTATCTCGAACGGTTAAGGAGATAGAAGCAAATTTGTGTTTTGCCATTTTTGGCAAAAATTCAAAATGGCCGCCATTTTGGGGGAGGGGAAAATTTTTTGAAAATTGCAAAGAGTACATTGCTTAGATACCCTGTGGGTCGAAAATTTTGACAAAATCGCTCTATCTCGCACGGTTAAGGAGATAGAAGCAAATTTGTGTTTTGCCATTTTTGGCAAAAATTCGAAAATTCAAAATGGCCGCCATTTTTGGGGAGGGGAAAATTTTTTGAGAAATTGTAAAGATTACATTCCTTAGATACCCTGTGGGTCGAAAATTTCGACAAAATCGCTCTATCTCACACGGTTATGGAGATAGAAGCAAATTTGTGTTTTGCCATTTTTGGAAAAAATTCGGAAATTCAAAATGGCCGCCATTTTTGGGGAGGGGAAAATTTTTTGAAAATTGCAAAGAGTACATTACTTAGATACCCTGTGGGTCGAAAATTTCGACAAAATCGCTCTATCTCACACGGTTATGGAGATAGAAGCAAATTTGTGTTTTGCCATTTTTGGCAAAAATTCAAAATGGCCGCCATTTTTGGGGAGGGGAAAATTTTTTGAAAATTGCAAAGAGTACATTACTTAGATACCCTGTGGGTCGAAAATTTCGACAAAATCGCTCTATCTCACACGGTTATGGAGATAGAAGCAAATTTGTGTTTTGCCATTTTTGGCAAAAATTCAAAATGGCCGCCATTTTTGGGGAGGGGAAAATTTTTTGAAAATTGCAAAGAGTACATTGCTTAGATACCCTGTGGGTCGAAAATTTCGACGAAATCGCTCTATCTCGCACGGTTTAGGAAATATGAGCACATTTGCCTTTTTCAGTATTCAAAATAACCAATTACTCATTTATTTAATTAATTACTCACTCATCTATGAAGCAATTACACCCAAAAGCAATCCCATACAAGCTATTAACCCAATGAACCTCCATACCAAATTTCAGAAAGCTAGGCTTAATAGCATTCCTTAAAATGTCTGGAAACCAAAGAGCTACTCAAAAGTAGCAAAGTAGCTATTACTCAGTTAGTTATAGAGCTATCATCACCAAAAGCAATCCCATACAAGCTATTAACCCAATAAACCTGCATGCCAAATTTGGTAAAGATAGGATAAGAACTGTTGCCTAAAATGTCTGGAAACCAAGTGGGACGCCGGACGGCGGAAAAAGCAAAAATAATATGTCCACCCCCCAGTGGGGTGGACATAATGATAGGCCTCAACTGTCGGACGCTAACATGGACATGGACTATTTTTGGAAAATATCCTTTCTCGAACACGAGTGCCTCAGAGAATATCTTCATCAATTTGGTCCTTTATAAATGCTTCATACTTCAACTATTAGAGATAGTGTCAGATCATATTACCAGCGTTCGAAACTGCCACCTCCCCGCAAGCAATTTGCTGTAAAGGTTAAGGACGGGCTCTTATATTTTCGTCGATGCAAGCCGGGTGCTTGTGGCTTATCTGAAGCGACTTTTTTATGAAATAAGGGTAAATAGAGGAATATTTACATTTTTTGTCTTGTTTTGATCATCTTTTCGGTGGTAGCCATATTGTTTTGTGTCAAGCAATCTGATTGGACGAAAATTTGTGAAGTGGAAATGCCACCTAGCAGTGATGTCGAAAACTATTATTTGTATGCACAAGAACAACATGTGCGCAGAATAGTTTTTAGTTAATATGATATATTTAAGCGAGTATATTTGTTGGGGTTTCTCACCTAAAATGAATCTCGTCTAATTGATTTTTTCAGCTTAAGTGATCCCTGCTTTGTGAATAGCTATTGATCCCCTGGCTCAATATTTTTCTCAAATTTGATCTGATCTTGATCTGATCTTATTCCATGTTAGTAAATACCACCTGAGTCCCCAAGCCTCTGGTTTGTTTGTTCCAGCTACTGATGGGTGTTTATGGTACTCGCATACAGTTTAATGTCTATTCAAAGCCTTGATTTTTGGCACATGTAAAAAGAACATATTAATATACACCCAGATTCAATTTCAGCTCTATCAGAGAGATAGTTTGATAGCTATTGGGCTTAAAAGTGGCAAAAAGTCCATAAATTGGGCATTTTAGAGACCTGAAGATGACCTTAAATTGAAGCTACAGAGTTCAAATTTTCCACAAACAAAGATAACATATAGAAGTTATATCTAACACAGTTTCAGACTTATCAGATTTACCATTTCCAGGTTACATGGCAAAATATGTGAAACATGTAGAAAAAAAATGTCTAAGTAGTGTCATTATGGGACTCAAACAAAATTTACTTTGACAGTCTCAACAATTCTTTATAAAATTCAATAATGCTGATACTGAAACCTTGCCAAAGGTTAACAGCATAGCATTAAAATAGTCCCAAGCCCATGCCATATGTTAATTTAATCAAAATGCAGGAACCCTTGGAAAATTCTCACACATACAAAGAAGATGCTTCTGTGGGATAGTTCTGAAGTTTAACATTGAATGACATTACTCTTATTACACTGCAACAAACATAAAAAATTTCACAAACATATGAATTTGAACATCCACCATATTGACCACATCTTCTCTGTTGATTAATTGCAGCATCTCATCGAGAAACACATCTGAAGCTTGTGATGGATGTTGCATTCTGTGCAGCATTTCCTCAATGCATGCTATTTTTGCCATGGTATTGTCACTTGAGTCAGGCAGACCAGTGAGACTTGCACTGCTGCTGTCCATTGCCTGTAAGTGAAAAAAACTGTAACACAATGCAGTTTAATCTACATAATACAAAGCCAAAATAATACAAACTAAAACTAGAGGATCGCTTGCAAAGCAAAGGGATTGTTTTTGCATGGCAAAAACAAAGTGTCCCAAAAAGGAGAAATAATGGCAGCTTAACCATGTAAGAAAGTTCTGCTTATAGCTCAAAAAAGCCAGAATATAGGAAAAGTGCTTCTTGGGCAGGGTAGTTATCTTGGATACAGCGTTTCACAAATTTTGATGAAATCGCTCTATCTTGCACAGTTAAGGAGACAGAAACAATTTGGTGTTTTGCATTTTTTGTCACAAATTTGAAAACTGACAATGACCCCCATTTTTGGGAAGGGTAACGTTTTTTGAAAATTAGGTAGTTTGCTTACATACCCAAACAAATTGCTCTATCTTGCATGGTTAAGGAGAGAGAAGCAATATTGTGTTGTGCATTTTTGTTGGGAATTAAGGATTGGTAATACATGTGAAAGGGCTAGGTGATTAGCGAGATAGGCTGCATAAATACTGAAGAAATTTTTTACTTAAAAGCGGTCCGAGGCCTGGGAAAAACTTTGGCGAAAATCATAATTGGCTAGCAGGTCCCATAGCTTCAAAACTTAGTAGCCCGTACAAATTTCAATTTTTAGACATATAATTTCTAGTCCAATTCCTACATCGGCGAAATCGCTCCATGTCGGACTGTTTTCGAGATACAAGCATTTTTTGTGTTTTGCGATTTTTGTGAAAAATTCAAAATGGCCACCATTTTAGATGGGACAAAAATTTTTTAAAAACTTGGTCAGCTACTCAGCAGTTACCCTGTGGAGCAAAAATTTCGTCGAAATCGCTGTATCTAGCATGATTTTGGAGATACAAGCATTTTTGTGTTTCGCATTTTTAAAAAAAAATTCGAAAATTCAAATGGCCACCATTTTTGACAGGACAAAAAATTTTGAAAACTGGGTCATTTACTCATAAGAGGTAGCCTATGGGTCAAAAATCGCTGTATCTTGCACAGTTTTCGAGATACAAGCATTTTTGTGTTGTGCATTTTTCCAAAAAAAATCGAAATGGCTGCCATTTTTGGCGAGTGAAATATTTGTTGAAACCTGGAAAGGCTAGTCTTCATACCCTGTGGGTGAAAAATTATGCCAAAATCCCACTAGTAAATTTTATTTTATGAAGAAAATGGTTTCAAAAAGGACTCATATATATCACTTAGTATTGTTTTATATGTGTACCTTATGAGCCTATATTTCCAATTTTGTGAGTTGCATTTTGAGGGGAGGAGAAATTTTTAGGAAAATTGGAGAGAATAGTTTCTTTAGATACCCTGTGGGTCCAAAATTTCGACGAAATCGCTCTATCTCACACAGATAAGGAGATAAAAACAGTTTTGTGTTTTACTCGTTAAAAAAATTTTTAATGCTTACTTAATCATCAACAACTCAGTCATTTCTTAACCTATGCCTGCTAATAATTTAATGTCGCCCAGATCTTTATATGAGGAAGGTATTTGCTAAATTTCAGGTGGATAGATAAAATGCTTCGTAAGTTATCATCCGGACAAGGACGCCCTTCCAAAAAACGCATTTTTGGTCATGCGACATCTCTGATTGGTGAAAATGTAATCGCAGCATATTCAGAAAAATTTCCCAGGGCTACTGCATACACCTGCCAAATATGAAAAGAATCCGCCTTATAGCTGCAAAGCTATTGCAAAAAGAAAATACGGATCCGGTGGATCCAGCGGAATCGCTACTATCATATACAAACAACCGTCCCTCACAGGGAACTTAAATAGCACATAATAGTAAACAAGCAAACAGTGCCCATGAACAGGCTCTGTGTCAGCTGACTGTGTGTTTTAAGTTTCAGAGTAGAAGTGAAAGCTGGATAGGACACAAAAGTTTGCAAACTTGTGTTTTGCAAATGGTATTCACAGGAAAAGTACACAGTGAACTGTTAAGGTGTAAAAAGTAGCTGAAATATATTTAAAGAAAATACTTTAAATGCAATAGTTTTCAAACTAGAGGATGCCTTGCAAAAAAGTATATTCCAAAAAGGATATAAAGGTGAGTGCTAAAGTATTAAGAAATGCTTCACTTTCAAATTATCACGCAGTACCTCATGATTATCAAATATTTGTGTACATATATTTGTGTACAAATACTTGTGTACATAAGCCCATTATCATTATTTCTTACTGCTAAACTTCAATCTGATTTTCTTTTTAGTGATTGCAAGTTTGTATATATTTATATCCTACAAAACAGAATTTTTTTCTTAAATTTAAATTCATATTTTAAAGCCAAAAAAAACTAGACTAAGGACGCATTTGTGGCCAGATGCTGGATGTATCCACCGACAAAGGCCAACTAACATAGTTTAGAAGGTAAAAAGCTTTTTTCGTTAATAAGCAAGCTGAAAGCACTTTTAAGTTTGGCTACCCTTATTTGACCCTGTAGCAGGGGCCCAAGGTGAAGTCTGACCACATCAAAAGATTCGCAGCCCATGATTTCCTATAAGTCATTTTCACATTGCAAACCTCTAGGACCAATAATAAGCAGGAGGGGCCCAAGGTCAAATCTGACCACATGAAAAGATTTGCAGCCCATGACTTCCTATAAGTTGTTTTCATATTAATGAGTTATTTGAGAAATACTGGCTATCTGCAATATTTCTAGAGATAATTCGCATTTACTCATTTTGAGTAGGTGAATAATTAGCTACGGGTCTGAAACTTCACCAAGTGAAAGCTCTCTCAAAAGTAGGCGAATGAGTTATTTGAGAAAAATTGGCTATCTACAATACTTTTAGGGATAATTCGAATTTACTCATTTTCAGTAGGTGAGTAATTACCTACGGTTCTGGAACTTCACCATGTAAAAGCTCCCCCAAAAGTAGATGAATGAGTTTTTTGATTAAAATTGGATATCTGCAATACTTTTATAGATAATTAGCATTTACTCATTTTGAGTAGGTGAATAATTAGCTACAGGTCTGAAACTTCACCAAGTGAAAGGTCTCCCAAAAGTAGGTGAAGGAGTTATTTGACAAAAATTGGCTATCTGGAATACTTTTAGAGATAATTTGCATTTACTCATTTTCAGCAGGTGAGCAATTACCTACGGGTCTGAAACTTTACCAAGTGAAAGCTCTCCCAAAAGTAGGTGAAGGAGTTATTTGACAAAAATTGGCTATCTGCAATACTTTTAGAGATAATTCGCATTTACTCATTTTGAGTAGGTGAGTAATTACCTACGGGTCTGAAACTTCATCATGTGAAAGCTCTCCCAAAAGTAGGTGAAGGAGTTATTTGAGATAAATTGGCTATCTGCAATACTTTTAGAGATAATTCGCATTTACTCATTTTGAGTAGGTGAGTAATTACCTACAGGTCTGGAACTTCAGCATGTGAAAGCTCTCCCAAAAGTAGGTGAATGAGTTATTTAAGAAAAATTTGCCATCTGCAATACTTTTAGAGAAAATGCAGAATTACTTATTTTTAGTAGGCAAGTAATTTAGCCACAGCCCTAATTTAGACATAAAGCCTACCAATAGAATACTCGGGTGCACCCTGTAATATACCTTGCAAACTTGAGAAGGCTAGCTATAATATTTTTTTCGTTAGAGCGGTAATGGTGAAATCTCTCTACACACTACAGCTATCCAGTGGATACAATGATTTACTCAACAGTGAGAACCTGAAAGTAGATATTGGTAAGCTATGCCATGACATAAAGGTCTGCAATTTCACTCTGTTACAGCTGACCAAAAATTATGTGAATAACATATTTAAACAAAATACTGTAAATGTAATAGTTTTCACGTTATAACTGATTTACTCAACAGTGATAACCTCAAAGTAGCTATTACGCAGCTATGCAATGAGCTACATGTCTGAATTTTTTCTATGTTATAGCTGACCCAAAATTAGGTGAACAACATATTTAAGCAAACTACTGTAAATGCAATAGTTTTCAAGTTACAACTGATTTACTCAATAGTGAGAACCTGAAAATAGCTATTGCTCAGCTATGCCATGAGCTATAAGTCTGTAATTTCACGACGTTATAGCGGACCCAAAAGTAGGTGAACAACATATTTTAACAAAATACTCCAAATGCACTATTTTTCAAGTTACAAGTCATTTACTCAACAGTCAGTACCTGAAAACAGCTATTGCTCAGTTGTGCCATGAGCTACAGGTCTGTAATTTCACTATGTTATAGCTGACCCAAAAGTAGCTGAATAACATATTTACACAAATTTCTGTAAATGCAATAGTTTTCCAATTAAAACTGATTTACTCAACAGTGTGAACTTCAAAGTAGCTATTACTCAGCTATGCAATGAGCCACAGGTCTGGAACTTCACTATGTTATAGCTGACTCCGAAATAGGTGAATAACATATTGAAACAAAATACTCTAAATGTAATACTTTTGAAGTTATAAGTAATTTACTCAACAGTGATAACCTAAAAGTAGCTATTACTCAGCTATGCCATGAGCTACAGGTCTGAAATTTTACTATGTTATAGCTGACATAAAAGTAGCTGAATAACATATTTATACAAAATTGTGTAAATGCAATAGTTTTCAAGTTACAAGTGATTTTACTCACGATGGAAGTTACTGAAAAGCCCAAAAGTAGCTATTACTCACTTAGCTATTGAGACAGACACCCAAGTTACTCACCATGTTGTAGCTATGAAAAAAGTATGTGAATAACATATTTTAACAAAATGCTCTAAATGCAACACTTTTCAAGTTATAAGTGATTTAGTGCATGATTTCATGAATTTTAATGCATTTTAGTCATTTTGTCTACCACAGGCCTAATTTAGACATAAAGCCTACCAAAAAGATAGGGTGGCGAGTCCTGTAGCATACCAAGCCACCTGCCAAATATGAAAGAAATCTGGAAAGAAATGTGGACTGTAGGTCGCTAACAAGCAATATTCTACATTTTATACATTTTTGTCTACAACAGGCCTAATTTAGACATAAAGCCTACCAAAAGGATAGGGTGGCGAGTCCTCTACCATATCAAGCCACCTGCCAAATATGAAAGAAATCCGGAAAGAAATGTGGACCGAAAAGCATATAAAGGTGAGTGCTAAAGTATTAAGAAAATGCTTCGTTTCTAGCCTTATACTGTTTTGGCAACCAAAGTCAGCGCAGTCTGCTCTATCTAGCACGGTTTTCAAGATATTAGCATTTTTGTGTTTTGCAAAAAATTCGAAAATTCAAAATGTCCGCTATATTTGGCGAGACAAAAATATTTTGAAAATTGGCATGGCTACTCTGCAGAGATACCCAGCAGGTCAAAAATTTTGTTGAGTTCACTCCATCTAGCACGGTTTTCGAGATATAAGCATTTTTTGTGTTTTGCAAAAACTTTGAAAATTCAAAATGGCCACCATTTTTGGGGAGACAAAAATTTTTGACAAGACCACTGCCGTGGTGTGTATCTCCCGCCGAGCATTAAAGAAAAAGAAATAGCTTTTCCGAGATATTCACAATTTTTCATTTTCGTGTGTGAAAGCTCTTCCAAAAGTAGGTGAATGAGTTATTTGAGAAAAATTGGCTATCTGCAATACTATTAAGAGATAATTCACATTTACTCCTTTTGAGTAGGTGAGTAATTACCTACGGGTCTGGAACTTCACCAAGTGAAAGTTCTCCCAAAAGTAGATGAATGAGTTAGTTGATAAAAATTGGCCACCTGCAATACTTTTAGAGATAATTCGCATTTACTCATTTTGAGTAGGTGAGTAATTAGCTATATGTGAACTTCACCATATGAAAGCTCTCCCACAAGTAGATGAATGAGTATTTGATAAAAAATTGGGTATCCACAATACTTTACAGATAATTAGCATTTACTCATTTTGAGTAGGTGAATAATTAGCTATGGGTCTGAAACTTCACCATGTGAAAGCTCTCCCACAAGTAGATGAAGGAGTTATTTGAGATAATTCACATTTACTCCTTTTGAGTAGGTGAGTAATTACCTACGGGTCTGGAACTTCACCAAGTGAAAGCTCTCCCAAAAGTAGGTGAATGAGTTTATAATATTTGAGAAAAATTGGCTATCTGCAACACTTTTAGAGATAATTCGCATTTACTCATTTTGAGTAGGTGAGTAATTAGCTATGGGTCTGAAACTTCACCATGTGAAAGCTCTCCCACAAGTAGATGAAGGAGTTATTTGATAAAAATTGGCTATCTGCAATACTTTTAGAGATAATTCGCATTTACTCATTTTGAGTAGGTGAATAATTAGCTATGGGTCCGAAACTTCACGGAGTGAAAGTTCTCCCAAAAGTAGGTGAATGAGTTATTTGAGAAAAAATGGCTATCTGCAATACTTTTAACAGATAATTCGCATTTACTCATTTTGAGTAGGTGCGTAATTATCTACGGGTCTGAAACTTCACCATGTGAAAGCTCTCCCAAAAGTAGATGAACGAGTTATTTGATAAAAATTGGGTATCCGCAATAGTTTTAGAGATAATTAGCATTTACTCATTTTGAGTAGGTGAATAATTAGCTACGGGTCTGAAACTTCACCGAGTGAAAGCTCTTTGAGATAGCTGCTCTGCAGAAATACCCTGAAGATCCAAAATTTTGTCGAAATCGCTCTATGTAGCACGGCGTTCGAGATATTAGCATTTTTTGCGTTTTGCAATTTTTGCACAAAAATTCGAAAATTCAAAATGGCCGCCATTTTTGGCAAGATAAATTTTTTTTGAAAATTGGCATATCTACTCTGCAGAGATACCGGTTTTCGAGATATAAGCATTTTTAAGTTTTGCAATTTTGCAAAAAATTTGAAAATTCAAAATGGCCGCCATTTTTTTGCGAGAAATTTTTTTTTTGAAAATTGGCATGGCTACTCTGCAGAGAAACCCTCTGGGTCAAAAATTTTGTCGAAATCGCTCTATCTAGCAGGGTTTTCGAGATATAAGCATTTTTATGTTTTGCAATTTTTGCGAAAAATTCGAAAATTGAAAATGGGCGCCATTTTTGGCGAGACAAATTTTTTTTGAAAATTGGGATAACTACTCTGCAGAGATACCCTGCAGGTCAAAAATTTCGTCAAAATCGCTCTATCTAGCACGGTTTTCGAGATATAAGCATTTTTGTGTTTTCCTTATTTGGAAAATTCGTAATGATTAATTAATCATTAATTACTCGGCCATTTCTTAACCAATCAATGCCAAAATCTAATGATTTCCAGATTTTAATAGAAGGAATGTATTTGCCAAGTTTCAGGTGAATTGATAAAATTCCTTTCAAGTTATCATCCGGACAAGCTTCCCCATCGAAAAAAATACATTTTTGGTCATGTGACCTCTCTGATTGGTTGAAATGTCACTGCAGCATATTCAAAACAAGCATTCTGATGCATGCATTTATCTCCCGCCATATATATTAGATGTACTAAAGATAACATATTTTAACAAGGTGCTCTAGATGTAATACTTTTCAAGTTATAATTGATTTAGTGCATGATTTCATGAATTTTAATGCATTAAAAATTATTTAAACAATTCATTAAAAAAATTTAGCACGTGAAAGCTCTCCAAAATGTAGGTGAATGAGTTATTTGAGAAATATTGGCTATCTGCAATACTTTTAGTGATAATAGGCAGTTACTCATTTTGAGTAGGTGAGTAATTAGCTACGGATCTGAAAATTCACTAATTGAAAGCTCTCCAAAATGTATGTGAATGAGTTATTTCAGAAATACTGGCTATCTGCAATACTTGTAGAGATAATTCGCATTTACTCATTTTGAGTAGGTGAATAATTAACTACGGGTGTGAAACTTCACTAAGTAAAAGCTCTCCCAAAAGTAGGTGAATGAGTTATTTGAGAAATATTGGCTATCTACAATACTTTTAGTGATAATAGGCAGTTACTCATTTTGAGGAGGTGAATAATTAGCTACGGCTCTGAAAATTCACCAAGTGAAAGCTCTCCCAAAAGTAGGTGAATGAGTTATTTGATAAAAATTGGCTATCTGCAATACTTTTAGAGATAATTCACATTTACTCACTTTGAGTAGGTGAATAATTAGCTACAGGTCTGAAACCTCACCAAGTAAAAGCTCTCCCAAAAGTAGGTGAATGAGTTATTTGAGAAATATTGGCTATCTGCAATACTTTTAGTGATAATAGGCAGTTACTCATTTTGAGTAGGTGAGTAATTAGCTACGGATCTGAAAATTCACTAATTGAAAGCTCTCCAAAATGTATGTGAATGAGTTATTTCAGAAATACTGGCTAACTGCAATACTTGTAGAGATAATTCGCATTTACTCATTTTGAGTAGGTGAATAATTAACTACGGGTGTGAAACTTCACTAAGTAAAAGCTCTCCCAAAAGTAGGTGAATGAGTTATTTGAGAAATATTGGCTATCTGCAATACTTTTAGTGATAATAGGCAGTTACTCATTTTGAGGAGGTGAATAATTAGCTACGGCTCTGAAAATTCACCAAGTGAAAGCTCTCCCAAAAGTAGGTGAATGGGTTATTTGATAAAAATTGGCTATCTGCAATACTTTTAGAGATAATTCACATTTACTCACTTTGAGTAGGTGAATAATTAGCTACGGGTCTGAAACCTCACCAAGTAAAAGCTCTCCCAAAAGTAGGTGAATGAGTTATTTGAGAAAAATTGGATATCTGCAATACTTTTACAGATAATTCACATTTACTCATTTTGAGTAGGTGAGTAATTAGCTACGGGTCTGGAACTTCACCATGTGAAAGCTCTCCCAAAAGTAGATGAACGAGTAATTTGATAAAAATTGGATATCCACAATACTTTTAGAGATAATTAGCATTTACTCATTTTGAGTAGGTGAATAATTAGCTACGAATCTGGAACTTCACCAAGTGAAAGCTCTTCCAAAAGTAGGTGAATGAGTTATTTAAGAAAAATTGGATATCCCCCAATACTTTTAGGGATAATTCACATTTACTCATTTTGAGTAGGTGAGTAATTAGCTACGGGTCTGGAACTTCACCATGTGAAAGCTCTCCCAAAAGTAGATGAATGAGTTATTTGATAAAAATTGGATATCTGCAATACTTTTAGAGATAACTAGAGGATCGCTCGCAAAAAAAAAGATAATGTTTTTGCATAGCAAAAACAAAGCGTCCCGAAAAGGATATAAAGGTGAGTGCTAAAGTATTAAGAAAATGCTTCGTTTCTAGCCTTATACTGTTGTGGCGACCAAAGTCAGCGCAGTCTGCTCTATCTAGCACGGTTTTCAAGATATAAGCATTTTTGTGTTTTGCAAACAATTAAAAAATTAAAAATGTCCGCTATATTTGGCGAGACAAAAATATTTTGAAAATTGGCATGGCTACTCTGCAGAGATACCCAGCAGGTCAAAAATTTTGTTGAGTTCGCTCCATATAGCACGGTTTTCGAGATATAAGCATTTTTGTGTTTTGCAAAAACTTTGAAAATTCAAAATGGCCACCATTTTTGGGGAGACAAAAATTTTTGTCAAGACCACTGCCGCGGTGTGTATCTCCCGCCGAGCATTAAAGCAGAAGAAATAGCTTTTCCGAGATATTCACAATTTTTCATTTTCGTGTGTGAAAGCTCTTCCAAAAGTAGGTGAATGAGTTATTTGAGAAAAATTGGCTATCTGCAATACTATTAAGAGATAATTCACATTTACTCATTTTGAGTAGGTGAATAATTATCTATGGGTCTGAAACTTCACCAAGTGAAAGCTCTCCCAAAAGTAGGTGAATGATTTATTTGAGAAAAATTGGCTATCTGCAATACTTTTAGAGATAATTCGCATTTACTCATTTTGAGTAGGTAAATAATTAGCTATGGGTCTGAAACTTCACCATGTGAAAGCTCTCCCAAAAGTAGGTGAATGAGTTATTTGAGAAAAATTGGCTATCTGCAATACCTTTAGAGATAATTCGTATTTACTCATTTTGAGTACGTGAGTAATTAGCTATGGGTCTGAAACTTCACCATGTGAAAGCCCTTCCAAAAGTAGGTGAATGAGTTATTTGAGAAAAATTGGCTATCTGCAATACTTTTAAGAGATAATTCGCATTTACTCATTTTGAGTAGGTGAGTAATCATCTACGGGTCTGAAACTTCACCATGTGAAAGCTCTCCCAAAAGTACATGAATGAGTTATTTGATAAAAATTGGGTATCCGGAATAGTTTTTGAGATAATTAGCATTTACTCATTTTGAGTAGGTGAGTAATTAGCTACGGGTCTGAAACTTCACCAAGTGAAAGCTCTTCCAAAAGTACGTTAATGAGTTATTTGAGAAAAATTGGCCATCTGCAATACTTTTAGAGGTAATTCGCATTTACTCTTTTTGAGTAGGTGAGCAATTAGCTATGGGTCTGAAACTTCACCAAGTGAAAGCTCTTTGGGATAGCTGCTCTGCAGAGATACCCTGAAGATAAAAAATTTCGCCGAAATCGCTCTATGTAGCACGGTTTTCGAAATATTAGCATTTTTGTGTTTTGCAATTTTTGCGCAAAAATTCGAAAATTCAAAATGGCCGCCATTTTTGGTAAGACAAAATTTTTTTGAAAATTGGCATGGCTACTCTGCAGAGATACCCTGTGGGTCAAAAATTTCGTCGAAATCACTCTATCTAGCACGGTTTTCGAGATATAAGCATTTTTGTGTTTTGCAATTTTGCGAAAAATTCGAAAATTCAAAATGGCCGCCATTTTTTGCGAGAAATTTTTTGTTTGAAAATTGGCATGGTTACTCTGCAGAGATACCCTGTGGGTCAAAAATTTCGTCGAAATCGCTCTATCTAGCAGGGTTTTCGAGATATAAGCATTTTTATGTTTTGCAATTTTTGCGAAAAATTCGAAAATTCAAAATGGCCGCCATTTTTGGCGAGAAAAATTTTTTTTGAAACTTGGCATGGCTACTCTGCAGATATACCCTGTGGGTCAAAAATTTCGCCGAAATCGCTCTATCTTGCAGGGTTTTCGAGATATAAGCATTTTTATGTTTTGCAATTTTTGCGAAAAATTCGAAAATTCAAAATGGCCGCCATTTTTGGCGAGAGAAAAATTTTTTCAAAATTGGGATAACTACTCTGCAGAGATACCCTGCGGATCAAAAATTTCGTCGAAATCGCTCTATCTTGCAGGGTTTTCGAGATATAAGCATTTTTATGTTTTGCAATTTTTGCGAAAAATTCGAAAATTCAAAATGGCCGCCATTTTTGGCGAGACAAATTTTTTTTTCAAAATTGGGATAACTACTCTGCAGAGATACCCTGCGGGTCAAAAATTTCGTCGAAATCGCTCTATCTAGCACGGTTTTCGAGATATAAGCATTTTTGTGTTTTCCAATTTTTGCGAAAATTTCGAAAATTCAAAATGGCCGCCATTTTTGGCGAGATAAAAATTTTTTGAAAATTGGGGAAACTACTCCGCAGAGATACCCTGTGGGTCAAAAATTTCGTCGAAATCGCTCTATCTAGCACGGTTTTCGAGATATAAGCATTTTTGTGTTTTCCTTATTTGGAAAATTCGTAATGATTAATTAATCATTAATTACTCGGCCATTTCTTGACCAATCAATGCCAAAATCTAATGATTTCCAGATTTTAATAGAATGAATGTATTTGCCAAGTTTCAGGTGAATTGATAAAATTCCTTTCAAGTTATCATCCGGACAAGCTTCCCCATCGAAAAAAGACATTTTTGGTCATGTGACCTCTCTGATTGGTTGAAATGTCACTGCAGCATATTCAAAAAAATTCCCCAGGGCTACTGCCTAAACCTGCCAAATTTGAAAAGAATCCGCCTAACGGTTACAGAGTTATAAGGAAAACAAAATGTGGAGCCGGCGGAGCCGGCGGAGCCTGAAGCTCTCCCATACACAAACAAGCGTCCCGCAAGGGACGCTTAATTATCATTTACTCATTTTGAGTAGGTGAATAATTAGCTACGGGTCTGAAACTTCACCATGTGAAAGCTCTCCCAAAAGTAGATGAAGCAGTTATTTGAGAAAAATTATGTCATTATTTTGCCACAAATAAGAAAATAGCTATTACTCACTTATGACATGCAATAGAACCCCAAACTATATGCATTTACCCTGCAGTCACAATTTCAAAGTAGGTATTACTCGGCTATCCAATGTGCAACAGGTCTGAAACTTTACTATGTGATAGGTTATCAAAAACTAGATGAATAACATATTTGAAAATATTTCCCTAACTTTAATACTTTTGAAGATATTTGACATTTACTTATGTTGTTATTTTGCTACAAATAAGAAAATAGCTATTACTCACTTATGGCATGCAATACAACCCCAAAATATATACCATCTTATAGTTAAGGACAAAGTAGCTGAACAACATATTTGAAGAAAAAGCTGTAGCTGCAATAGTTTTGGAGTTACAATGGATTTACTCAACAGTCACAATTTCAAAGTAGCTATTACTTAGCTATGCAATGTGCAACAGGTCTGAAACTTTACTATGTGATAGCTTACAAAAAAGTAGATGAATGACATATTTGAAAAGAATTCCGTAACTTTAATACTTTTGAAGATATTTGACATTTACTTCTTCTGTTATTTAGCTACAAATGAGGAAATAGCTATTACTCACTTATGGCAAGCAATAGAACCCCAAACTATGTACCATCTTATAGCTAAGAACAAAGTAGCTGAACAACATATTTTAGGAAAACACTCTAACTGCAATACTTTTTTAGTTACAATAGCTTTACTCAACAGTCAGAATTTCAAAGTAGCTATTACTCAGCTATCCAAGGTGCAACAGGTCTGAAACTTTACTATGTTATAGCTTACCAAAAAGTAGATGGACAACGTATTTGAAAAGATTTCCCTAACTTCAATACTTTTGAAGATATTTAACATTTACTTCTTCTGTTATTTAGCTACAAATGAGAAAATAGCTATTACTCACTTATGGCATGCAATGGGACCCCAAACTATGTACCATCTTATAGCTAAGGACAAAGTAGCTGAACAACATATTTGAAGAAAAACTTGTTACTGCAATAGTTTTTGAGTTATGAGCCCTTTACTCAAAGTAGCTAAGATTGCTATTACTCACTTATCTTTAGGCCTAAGTCAATAAAACCAAAAAAATTTTCAAGGGCATGAAAATTCATTGGGAAAATTAACTTACAAAAAAATCTGTAGCTGTAGCAGTTTTGGAGAAATCTGCGTGACTAACTAACGCACACACGCATGCAAGCACACACAGACATCATTTCATAATCTCCCTCCCGGGCTAAAGCCCGGCAGGAGATAAAAATTCCCCAAGGCTACTGCCTAAACCTGCCAAATTTGAAAAGAATCCGCCTAACGGTTACAGAGTTATAAGGAAAACAAAATGCGGAGCCGGCGGAGCCTGAAGGTCTTCCATACACAAAAAAGCGTCCCTTGTGGGAAGCTTAATAAAAAGAAGCCGCTTAATTATTGATCAAAGTGAAAATTTAGAAAATTACAGTATAATTTATCTGCAAACCCACAGAAAATACCTTGCACAAAAACTCCAAGGACACGAAAACACCACAGATGACCATATACAAGATCACTCCCAGTGTACCTAAATTTTAATCACTTCTTCCTTAGCTCATTTCTGGCATGTCCTTTAAACTTTGTCAAAATGTAACAATAACCAAGTTATTCTGTGGTTTCACAGTGCAAACATATGCTAAGCTGAATAATTTTAATTCAGAGAGTGATCCTTGGCCCATTTCTGACTACTCGAAAACTTTCCTTAAAAACTAATTGCTTCACAATGCCTTGGATACAGACCTGTTGAGTACGCTGTAAAAGGTAATCATATCAAGTGTACAACCATTGAGTGCATACTACCTTGGGTAATGAGAAATTGGGTAGGCTGTAAAAAATTTGGAGTTGTTGGCTACACTAGCAGCGATCTAGCACTTGTGTGCACAACCACTGGGTACACTAGACCAATATCACTGCCAGTGTACACAACCGCTGGGTGCGCTAGTAGCGAGATGGATCTTGTGTAGACAACCACTGGGTATGCCAGCAATGACATGGATCTTGGGTGCACAACCATTGGGAACTGGTTTACTGCCTTGGGTAGAGGGTATTTGGGTATGCCAGTACGTTACACGGCTTTTGGGTACAAAAACAAAAAAAAAAACAATGACATAAATGTAGGGTACATAACCATTGGGAAAATGAAACTTAGTGCTTTAATTGGATACAGGATAGTTCGGTATGTCATTAGTGTACATACACAGCCATTGGGTATGCTAGCAGTGATGTAGATCTTGTGTACACAACCGTTGGGTATGCTAGACTGATATCACTGCTAGTGTACACAACCGTTGGGTACACTAGCAGTGAAATACATCTTGCATGCACAACCATTGGGTTCACTAACAATGCTATTGATCTAGGGTGCATATCCATTGGGAACATGAGTTCACTTCTGAGTGCAGGATAGTTGGATATGCTATTAGTGTACATACACAGCCGCTGGGTATGCTAGCAGGGATATGAGTCTTACATAAACAGCCGTTGGGTACACTAGAATGATATCACTGCTAGCGTATACAACCGTTGGGTAGGCTAGCAGTGAAATAGATCTTGCATATACAATCACTGTATGCGCTAAGAATGCTATTGAATATTGATCTAGGGTGCACAACCATTGGGAACATATGGTTCACTGCCTTGAGTGCATGGTAGTTAGGTATGCCAGTAGTGTACGTACACAACCGTTGGGTATGCTAGAAGTGATATAGATCTTGCATACACAACTGTTGGGTATGCTAGACCAGTATCACTGCTAGCGTACACAACCGTTAGGTACGCTAGCAGTAAAATAGATCTTGCGTACACAACCATTGGGTATGCTAGCAGTGAAACTCATCTAGCGTACACAGCCGTTGGGTAAATATCCTCTACCTTCATAATAATGTCTGATTTTTATTTGAGTTTATTTTTAAAATGTTATAACCAGAACTTTGAATATTTTTTCAAATTATTCCCGTTGAGAATATTATTTCATGAAAATTTTAAAAAATTGAATGAAACATCCAAACTGAGACATTCACGTTCAACAAAGGACACAATTATGAACCGGGCACAATTGTGACCACCCGTGTATATATGCTTCCCTGCATAAGTTGGCCGCCCTCACCACAGTTTCACAGGGCTTTAACATAAGTCGCCTACTACACTCTGAAACCATGTATTACTGCTAAACTTATTATATGAAACAGTTTTCATTGGTGTACAATAGCCTATTTGCCTTTCTGGAGCCTGTAGATGACTGCGGCCAAATTATGCAGGGTACTGGAATTACCGGCAAGTCGCGACCAAAACAACTCGCACCCAACAACTCGCACACACAACTCGCACACACAAAAACAAATAAATGATACTTAACATATCCTCGATGGACGGGTTTTCGATATGACAATGTAAACGGACAACGATATTTTACAAACAGAAGATCCAGGGGCCGGTTTCACAAAGGGTCTCAGACTTAGGCTAAGTCAGGGACTTAAATCTGAGTCTTTTGTCTTTGCCAAGTCCTGGCCTTAAATGGATTTCACAAAGGGTGACTTAGTAAAGTCCAAGCTTGTCATATAACCACAGTAGTTTTCTATGTCATGTGACCCTTTATTTCTACTCAAAATATTTTAGTAGTAACATATATCCCTTGTTTAGCTCATTTTATCTTGAAAAAATGCTGTATTTTTTAATGGGAAACCTTATAATCACACAGACATGTCCAAAGAATAATTTAGGGAAGTGTTCTATATATTTATTCTTTATTTTCAAGCATTTCAAATTTTGAAGTGAGAAAAATATATGGTGGCCATATTTAAGCCTTTGTTTACAAAAGTTAAGCCCACTCTTGTACTAGTTTACAAAAGTTAAGCCCACTCTGTACTAGTAGATTTTGTTTTTTAGATGTGCCAACTTTGCACGGCGGCTCGAGGACAGGGCCAAGGTACACGGGTGTCATTAATGTTTGACGTCATTAATGTTAGACATTAACCAAAAACAGATAGTTAAACCCATTTTATGTGATACATATAAGTAGGAACTTCACCTGTCCTTTTTTCTTCACCCGTATCCGTGTCCGTTATTGTCCGTACCCGTGATACCACTAGATCATTTGGTATGAAACAGTGAACTCACCCGTGTCCGTGATTAGGAAGGAAAATATTCGTTCTTCACGGACACAGACAGCTAGCACACTGTTTTATACCAAAAGATCTAGGGTATCACGGATACGGGCAATAACGGACACGGATACGGGTGAAGAAAAAAGGACAGGTGTAGTTCCCACTCTACTGCTTCCCTGCATAAGTTGGCCGCGGGTCGTAAGTTGGCCGCCATCATCATATTTTGAAATTTCTATCATTCTTGAATGGTCTATTATAATAAGATTTATTATAACTACCACTTTTAGCACTAACTGTAACACCGTGCAGTCTCGTGTGTCATAACAAACACGTTGTACCTACTAAGATATATTACGTACGGCTTTGTTTTTCTACAGTTGTATCTGTCAAAATGTATATGGCTATACTCACGATGATCGAATATAAGATGTAGGAAAGGCGCCTTATAAAACCCGGACTTCCGGAGGTGCAATCGGAGAGGTGCGATGGGGTGCGACGAGGGTGCGATGCACGGCCATAGCACCCAAGTCATCAATGCTGGGTTGGTATTCACGAAGGGTCTTAGACTTATCCAGGTCTTAGGCTTAAATCCAGTCTTAAAGTTAAGACTTTTGTCTCAGCTAAGTTTTTGTCTTAAAACCATAGTCACAAAGGGTGACTTAGCTAAGTCCAAGATTATCAAATAACCACAGTGGTTTTCTGTGTCATGTGACTTTTCTTTCCTATTCAAATTATACTATTGGTGACATATATCCTTCATTTAATGCATTTTATCTAAGGAAAAATGCTGTTTTGAAATGGAAAACCTTGTTACCACATATAAACTTCCCAAAGACTGCTTTAGTGAGGTGCTCTGTATAATTATACTTTATTTACAACCATTTCAAATTTTGAAGTGGGGAAAAGTTTGTGGTGGCCATATTTAAGTCCTCTTTACAAAATTTAAGCCCACTACCAACCAGTCTTAAAGTTAAGCCCTTATTTAAGCCTAAAACTGGTATTAACTTCTTTGTGAATACCACTAAGACTAAGACAAAAGTCTTAGCAATTTTTCTGCGAAAGTTAAGACAAAAGTTTTAACTTTAAGCCTAAGCCCTGGCTAAGACCTTTTGTGAATATGGGCCCTGGACAAAACCCCAGCGGACAAATGCTGATGGACAAAACACATGTCAAAATTGCAGGGGAGGATAAAATGCTGGGGCCGTATTCACGAAAGGTCATAATCTTAGTCTTATCTTAGGCTTAGCCCAGTCTTAAATCTAAGATTTTTGTCCCAGCTAAGAATTGTCATAAATAGGCATTCACAAAGCAGGTCTTAGCCAGGACAAATGTCATAAACTTAAGACCAAGTTAAGACTGATTTTTTTCATATAACCATAGTGGTTTTCTGTGTCATGTGACTTCATTTTGTACATTTTATGTAGTTACATAGTTAATACATTGTTGGTGTCTCTGATAGCACACTATATGTCAGACTGGGAACTCATAAATTCAAATAAACAATGCATGTGTATTAACACACACAGAAGATTGAAGATATCATAATTATTCAGATTATAGTAACCATAATTGGTTATTTTTTCGTCTTTTATAATGAAACTGTAGACAATAACTGAAATAAAGATATACTGATATATACATGTATTGTTTTTATTTATACATTGTGATTTCAAGCTTGTTCATTTTGTAAGTTCAGTACATGACTAAGAGAGCATTTTAATTGTAATCAGTCATGAATTAAAAGAATTACAACAAGAAATGGATTTGTGTGAAATATTTGTTATGTACAGTAATTGTGTTACGAATTTATCTGAATATGCGTTGATGTACACTGTAAAACTTTTCTGTTACCTGTTAATGCATAAGTCAAAAAGGGATAAGTTTTGCAGTTGAAAACGTTCTAACCACTTTAAAATATAAAATAAAATACTTTACAAATATATGGTAAATATTTTAAACTTAATTTTAGCCATATCAAGTTTTGAAGTGGGAAAAACATGACATGCCATATTTAAGACTGGTTTTAAATATTTAAGACAACATCCACTCAGTCTTAGAGTTATAACTAGAGATAAGACTAAGATAAGACTAAGATCTTTTGTGAATTGCTCTAAGACTAAGACAAATGTCCTAACAAGTTTTTGTCCCAAGTTATGACAAAAGTCTTAGATTTAAGACTAAGATTAAGATAAGACTTTTTCGTGAATACGGCCCCTGGCCTTTTTATGGGACAGGGAGGACAAAATGTTAATCTTATCAAAACACTTAATATATCATACGGATGGTCAAGTAAACTGTAACCCTCTAGCAGAAAAAAGTCCAACAACTAGTTTTCTAAAGTGAATTTTTCTGCAGTCTTTTTCTGCTAGGGTTTTTTTATCTTTTTTTCTACACTCATTTGTCAGACACATACAGCATAAAAATAAATAATAAATAAATAAAATCATAAGTAAACTTTAAAGGGCTTTCCATAATGAAAAATTGTGTAACTGTAAAATAAATTTGGAGAGAAACATACCTTAATCTAAATTTGTTTGCCACAATGTTTCTTGTTTTCAACTATTGCATTTTAAAATAACTGATTCATCATTTTTCTTTAAAATCGCATAAATAAATTGATTAAATTTGATGAACTTTTTAAGAATTTCATTTTTTCCAATTTAAATGCCTTCACATTTATATGACCATTGTGGTCCCATAAAAAGTATTTTATTTCTAGGACCTGTATTTGAAATTGCTAACTTTATCCAAGGAGCATCGACATTTACATATATCCTGCATAGCCAAGTCATTTTCAGAGACTTAATAAAAGTTTCAGATTTATCATTTTGAGTCCTCCTTCTAAATAGTCTTTGCATAACAAGTCTCTGCTGACTTTATCAGGCTTTCCATCCCAAATAAAGTTGTAGAAGGTTTTATTTATTTTTAATATAAAATTGGCATTTGGACTTGGAATGGACATAAATAAATGTGTAAGCTTGGGAAGTAATAAAGTTTTAATCACAGATATCTTTCCCAGTGGTGTTAAATAACGATTTTTCCACCTATTTACTATAGTTTCTATTTCAGAGACAACTAGTTCAAAATTTAGATCCACCATTTTGCTTAAATTTACAGAAAACATTATCCCTAAAAAACTAAACTCTGTTGCTCCACATATAAAGTTTTCTTTTATATCTAGTTTATCTTTTGAGCACCGTTTCTTTCCAATCCAGACTAACTTGGTTTTATCAGTGTTGATTTTCAATCCTGATAGTGTACCAAAAATTTCTAAAGTATTTAAGGCTGCCAGAAGGGATTCCACTGAACCATCCAAAATGAGTATGGTGTCATCAGCAAACTGGGTTAGTTTATATTCCGTATGATCAATGGTAATCCCCACTATATCCTTATTAAATTTAACAAGTAGTAGAAGTACTTGAGCACACATAAGAAATAAGTAAGATGTAATGGGATCTCCCTATCTGCAACCCCATTCAATATTAATACACTGAAAACCGCGGTCGAATTAACGTTTGTAATTTATTTGTCTCTCTAATTGTCACCGATTAATGTTTGTCACTATTTTGTTTTTAGTATTACCCACGTGGCATGGTTGAAGAAATTTACAGAAGGGAGTTTATGAAGTAGGTACGTTTTAAACAAAATATCTGCATATACAGTAAAGTAATAGCTAATATTAATTGCTACTTGATGTATAGGTTGAATTGAAATGAATATTCAAAGCTGAAATTGAAAAATAGGCAATTTACAGACAGTTGTAAATGTGAGTTGGATAGAATCCTCTATTGTCACCCATCATAATAAAGTGACTTGCTGCTGATTATTTTCCAAAAATTTGGAAAGAAATAGATGCATAGACTTATTTGGAATGGGTAGCATATCAATTTTTATCTTCTTTGTGCTATATGTTTCAACTGTTAGTTTAATTTAGTGTTACTTTTGTAGTTGACCATGTATGTATTTTAGTTGTCACAAATTAGTCGTGAAATAGAGCCAAGTTTGTCAATTGACTAACTTCCTGTGTCATTGTCATTCTACAGTCAAATCAATGTTCGTCAGAGATTTGTCATACTGTTAAAGGTTTGTCAGGTGACAAATTTCATTAAAATTATTGCCTTAGAAACATAATCAGTGGCTAATGGGTGCATACCAATCGTAGGTACCACACACCTATTGTAGTTGACCTACTTACAGTTACCTGCACTGAAAACCGCAAATTTATTGTAGTTTGTTTTCATTTTTCTCTGTCAATTCCTGAATGTTTGGTGATCACCTGATGCGCGCAGGAAAGTTGGGAAGTTCATGAAGTGGGCTGCAGGTTTTCAAGTAAAGATTTGGACAGAATTTACCCAAAAGTTTACCCAGAATGGGAAAGATAACAATATATATCTTCTTTATATTATTTATTTCAATTGTCAGTTTAGTTTGGGGCAATTGTTGTAGTTGATTAGGCCACATGAATTTTAGTTGTCACAACTTAGTCACGGAAAAGACCAAAGTTTGTCAACTGACTATACCTTCCCCTGCCATTGTCAATCTGTGTCAAATTAATGTTTGTCAAGTGTTCGTTATACTAGGCAAGGTTTGTCAATTGACAAATTTCAATGAACTTATTGCTTTAAAATTATAATCAGCCATAAGCCAATTCATGGTCTCGCGAGAAAACTGCCTCTGTGAGAAATTCGGGATGAAAAGAAACAATATTTCCATTTGCAGAAATGTAAATTTTATTGCACTACAATAGCTTACCATTTGGAACTCAATGCTTACTCGGGAGGCCGCACGCATTCGGCCAACGTCCAAGAAAAATGGACCAATAATAATGGCGAGATGCCTTGGAATCCAGGTGACCCCAGTAGTGACGTAGCCATCCACTTCCTCTTTTTGAGTTGGCTGCAAATAATGGAATACGTGCCTTTTATTGCAAGGAAAGAAAATTATTATTTCTGTGGATATACTTGTCGTTAGATACTGAAACTACATCAGTTTCTTTATTTTATAGCATAGAATCTTATCTTGTGACAATTCACAGATCAGACGAGTATTTCTATCATATTTTACAACTTTAAGTCCACTTCTGGGTTCACGTTGTAAAGAATTAAGGACTCGTGCTGTAGCTTATATACCATACAGGACATTGGTCTGTCGAAATAAAATATTTAACCCCTATCTGCTTCCATATTTAACCATTTTAAGGGTTAAAAATATAAATTAAAGCACAAAATGAGTCCTTGTTGAAAGAAGTCATGGGAAACAACTGCTGTCCTTGTCTACACAGCAATTGCTTGCAAACTAATGCACGATTCGTGCATGCAGCTGATATACAGGAATATATGCCTGTTGGAATCAAATAAAACTAAACCTACGCATCGGAGAACCGATGCAAATTTGTATCCACCAGAAAGACAACTCACCAAAGCCAGTGAACCATTGTTTGACCTTGATGGAGGTGCTCAAGGTCAAAGCTGAACACAGCACATTGCAAACCAAATCAGACCACACCAAAATATTCCTAGCCCATGATTTCCTATAGGTTGGTTTGCAATGTGAAACCAACCTATATGAAATCATGTGCTGCGAATCTTCTGATGTGGTCAGATTTGACCTTGGGCCCCTCCTTCAAGGTCAAACGAGGATAGCCAACCTAAAAAGTGCTATTAGCACTTTTAAGCTTGGCTATCCTCATTTGACCTTGAAGGAGAGGTCCAAGGTCAAAGCGGACCACACCAGAAGATTCCCAGCCCATGATTTCCTATGTGTTGGTTTACCATCCCAAACCTCTAGGACCAATAATAAGCGAGTTATAAGCACTTTTAAGTTAAGTTTTATGTTAAAGAAAAGATGGGGAGCATGCAGTATTTCACTATGGGGTTCACCTACAGTACTAAGGCACTGAGCCATTATTATTTCGTCCATTTTTCTTGGACGTTGGCCGGATACCTGCGGTCTCCTGAGATCAGCATTCAGTTCCACAGGGAAAGCTATTGTAGTGCAATAAAAGCAATACTTTTTAAGTAAAAAGTGATTCAGTGCTTTTCATAAACAATATTTTATTGAAGCAATCAGTGCTTTTTTTCATGAGTTTTAAAACATTAAAAATTATTTTAAAAATTCATCAAAAAACTAGACCTACGCATCAGAGAACCGATACACAACTGTATCCATCGGAAAGACACCTCACCAAAGTCAGTGAACCATGTTTGACCATGAAGGACAGGCCAAAGGTTAAATCTGACCACAACAGAAAATTTGAAGCCCATGATTTCCTATAAGTTGGTTTCACATTGCAAACCTCTTGGATCAATAATAAGCAAGTTATAAGCACTTTGAAGTATGACTGTCCTCATTTGACCTTGAAGGAGGGGCTAAAGGTCAAATGTGACGACATCAGAAGATTCCCTGCCCATGGTTTCCCATTACTTGGTTTCACATTGCAAGCCTCTAGGACCAATAATAAGCGAGTTACAAGCACTTTTAAGTTTGGCTATCCTCGTTTGACCATGAAGGAGGGGCCCAAGGTCAAATCCGTCCAAACCAGAAGATTCTCAGGGTGTGATTTCCTATATGTTGGTTTACCATCCCAAACTTCTAGGGCCAATAATAAGTGAGTTATAAGCACTTTTAAGTTTGGCCATCCTCATTTGATCTTGGCGGAGGGGCCCAAGGTAAAATCTGAGCACACCAGAAGATTTCCAGCCCATGATTTCCTGTCGGTTGGTTTACCATCCCAAACCTCTGGGACCAATAATAAGCGAGTTATAAGCACTTTTAAGTTTGGCTATCCTTGTTTGACCTTGAAGGAGGGGTCCAAGGTCAAATCCGATCACACCAGAAGATTCCCAGCCCATGATTTCCTATATGTTGGTTTACCATCCCAAACCTCTAGGACCAATAATAAGCGAGTAATAAACAGTTTCAGGTTTGGCTATCCTTGATTGACCTTGAAGGAGGGGCCCAAGGTCAAATCTGACCACAACAAAAGAATCCCAGCCCATGATTTCCAATATGTTGGTTTACCATCCCAAACCTGTAGGACCAAGAATAAGCGAGTTATAAGCACTTTTAAGTTTGGCTATCCTCATTTTACCTTGAAGGAGAGGCCAAGGTCAAATCTGTCCACACCCAAAGATTCCCAGCTCATGATTTCCTATAGGTTCTTTTACCATCCCAAACATTTAGGACCAATAATAAGTGAGTTATAAGCACTTTTAAGTTTGGCCGTCCACATTTGACCTTGAAGGAGGGGTCCAAGGTCAAATCCGACCACATCAGAAGATTCCCAGCCCATGATTTTCTATATGTTGGTTTACCATACCAAACCTTTAGGACCAATAATAAGCGAGTTATAAGCACTTTTAAGTTTGGCCGTCCACATTTGACCTTGAAGGAGGGGTCCAAGGTCAAATCCGACCACATCAGAAGATTCCCAGCCCATGATTTTCTATATGTTGGTTTACCATACCAAACCTCTTGGACCAATAATAAGGGAGTTAGAAGCACTTTTTAGGTTGGCTATCCTCATTTGACCTTGAAGGAGGGGTCCAAGGTCAAATCTGACCACATCAGAAGATTCGCAGCACATGATTTCATATAGTTTGGTTTCACATTGCAAACCTCTGCAACCAATAATATGGGAGATATAGACATTTTTAAAGTCCACTATGTGGGGTACTTTGGCACTCCGTGGATGACCTTGAATTTAGAACTCCAAGGTCAAATGTCTGCAAGGTTGTAGAGGACATGTATATCTGTTATAAGTATCACCTATGAAGAGATTCAACCTTCTACCTACGAGAACCAGCCAGTAGAAAAATGTAGATAATTTTCAAAGTAATGCCTGTGGCGGCAATCTTGTTTTTCAGAATGAGGCTAATTTCAGTCCCAGAGAAGTTTACTCCTATTGAAAATATCCTGCAAATTTGGTGAACCTAGCTGGTGTAGTTTTTCTCTGAGAGCATTAACGCCGAAAATCTCTACGTGCTGCGGCGGCGGCGTAGTGAATACTAAACCAAAGTATCCACCGGGTTTTATTTGGGGTTTAACGTCGCTTTCAACACTGTACAGGTCATATCACGACGGGTAGTTGGAAGGGCAGAGGAAACCAGTACATATAGTTCGCTAGGGTTCTGTACTGTAAACTGCCGACCAACGGCAAGCAACTACCAGCTTTCCCACTTACGACCATGACGGGGATCGAACCCCGGCCGCAGAGGTGGGAGGCGAGAGTGTTACCACTCTGCCACCGTGGCCCCCAAAGTATCCACCGGATGCCTCCTGTGGATACAATTATCCATTATTTGAGACATATTGCTCAAAGACAAATTTTTTTTAAAAGTCATGTCTGAATATTTTTTTGCCATTCTTGTAACAAAAAATTGGACTGGGAGGCCTGGGTTTGATTCCCAGTGTTGTGGAACGAGACATCATAGCTCAGAGACAGACCACTCAGTCTGTTACTTTGTTGTTGCAATACTACAACATAAAACATTATATATATTTTAAAGAAAATTTGCTTCAATTGTTTAATATGTTGGGTGTTAAATTGTATTGGTACATATCTCTTACTGAGGATCCAATATGAGTTTAAAATACCCCTTTTTAACCCCAGCTACCCGTATTCTATTTTGAGTGTACTTAGCTTGTTACCTGGACTAAAATCAGGGTTTCCAACAATTATTAAGCAGGTTTTGGGAGCGCTTATTTGTTTTCATGTTGGTTTGATTGATCGCTACTCCTGGATTATGTAGTAAGGACATTGGTTTGGGGTGTAGGTATGCAACATACTGTAACAGTTTGCTCTGAGAGTCTCTCGATCTTTTTTATTATGTCCACCCCATTGGACATATTATTTTTGCTTTTTCCATCATCCGGCGTCCGCCGTCCGTCACGCTTTATTTCCGGTACAAAGTTCAAGATACTTTCAGAGCAGTATAAGTTATATTAATGTCCAAATAATGCTCAAGTAAAGAAAATAATATCTAAGGAAAAGAAATGTATATAAAGATGAAGTTTTAAAACAAGACAATTCAATAATAAAATGACAGCATTTATCAGTAAACCAAAAATGGCCGACTTATGGTTTGGATATTTTGAATATTACCCATGCATACAGAAGTGGCAATACATTCAATGAATGCTTATGTGTGGTGTTGGAGAAAAGCCTGTGGCTCACTTGATGAAATTCCATCTGTTACAATGGGAACTTGCAAAAGGAAATGCTTAATGAATTCTAATATGACTTTAACAGTGCTTAATCTGCATCAACAGACAGACCCAAAGGTGCAACAAGATTTTAAAGGTCAATACAGCAAGGTCAAAGGTCAATCAGCGTTACACCATGACGTGGCACACCTAAAACCCTCAACCGATGTCCCTACCAAGTATCAACTTCCTAGACCTCTTACGGTTTCCAAGATATAGCCCAGACCAGGTATTATAGGTCAAGTTCACTATGGCAAGTACAAAGGTCAAATCAAGGTCACACCATGACGTTGCACACCTCTACCCACAACCAATGTCCTCACCAAGTATCAGCTTCCTACACCTTACAGTTTCCGAAATATAGCCCAGACAGGATTTTATAGGCCAAGGTAACTACGGCAAGGGTCAAATCAAGGTCACACTATGATGTTGCACATCTACACCCCCTAACCAATGTCCCTACCAAGTGTAAACTTTCTACACCTTACACTTGCTGAGATATAGCCCGGACAAGGTTTTATAGGTAAAGATCACTATGGCAAGGTCAAAAGTCAAATCAAGGTCAGACCATGATGTTGCACACCTACAACTCCTAACCAATGTTCCTACAAAGTATCAACTTCCTACACCTTACGGTTTCTGAGATATAGCCCGGACAAGATTTTATAGGTCAAGGTCACTACAGCAAGGTCAAAGGTCAAATCAAGGTCAGACCATGACGCTGCACACCTACACCCCCTAACCAATGTCCCTACCAAGTATCAACTTCCTACACCTTACAGTTGCTGAGATATAGCCCGGACAAGGTTTTATAGGTCAAGGTCACTACGGTAAGGTCAAAGGTCAAATCAAGGTCAGATCATGATATTGCACACCTACACCACCTAATCAATGTCCCTACCAAGTATCAACTTCCTACACCTTACAGTTACTGAGATATAGCCCGGACAAGGTTTTATAGGTCAAGGTCACTACGGTAAGGTTAAATCAAGGTCAGACCATGATGTTGCACACCTACACCACCTAACCAATGTTCCTATCAAGTATCAACTTCCTACACCTTACGGTTTCCGAGAGATAGCCCGGACAAGATTTTATGGGTCAAGGTCACTACAGCCAGGTCAAAGGTCAAATCAAGGTCAGACCATGATGTTGCACACCTACACCCCCTAACCAATGTCCCTACCAAGTATCAACTTCCTACACCTTACAGTTGCTGAGATATAGCCTGGACAAGGTTTTATAGGTCAAGTTCACTACGGCAAGGTCAAAGGTCAAATCAAGGTCAGACCATAATGTTGCACACCTACAACTCCTAACCAATGTTCCTACCAAGTATCAACTTCCTACACATTACGGTTTCCGAGATATAGCCCGGACAAGATTTTATAGGTCAAGCTCACTACAGCAAGGTCAAATCAAGGTCAGACCATGACGTTGCACACCTACACCCCCTAACCAATGTCCCTACCAAGTATCAACTTCCTACACCTTATGGTTTCCGAGATATAGCCCGGACAAGATTTTAAAGGTCAAGGTCACTACGGCAAGGTCAAAGGTCAAATCAAGGTCAGACCATGACGTTGCACACCTACAACCCCTAACTAATGTCCCTGCCAAGTATCAACTTCCTACACCTTATGGTTGCCGAGATATAGCCCGGACAAGATTTTCAAAGTCAAGGTCACTACGGCAAGGTCAAATCAAGGTCAGACCATGACGTTGCACACTTACACCCCCCAACCAAGGTCCCTGCCAAGTATGAACTTCCTACACCTTACGGTTTCTGAGATACAGCCCGGACAAACTATTTCCCGCCGCCCGCCCGTCCATCCGGACACCATGGGTGAAAACAATACCCCGACAGCCCTTAAGGGCTGTGGGGTAAAAACCCAACATGTCTCTGGGCCTTGTAGTTTGGGAGGAGAAGTCGTTTACGTGTATACATACACCCAAGCCGAAGAGTGAGGACATGTTAGTTGACTGACAAGTCAATTGAAATAAAAATGTAAGCTTTATTTTGTTTTGTATGGTCATAAATTGTGAAGTTAATTTAATAAATGCTATAGTTTGTAAGAAGAGTAGTTTTAAAGGAGATATAAGGCAAAAACAGAAAATCGGCTATTTTATGACCCCATTTTGACCCATACGGGGAGTTATAAACTTTGCACATATATATTGTATCCCACTACCTCTTAATACATTCTAAAGCTGTAAAAGCATTAATAAAGGAGATATAAGGTAGAAACACAAAATCTGCTAATTTATGACCCCAGTTTGACCCGGGGTGGGGGCAGGGGGTAAATCTGTCCAGCTATATAAAATCTGCATATATGGTTACCCCAATACCTTAATACATTTTAAATAATAAAGGAGATATAAGGCAAAAACACAAAATCAGCTATTTTTATGACCCCAGTTTGACCCATGGGGGGGGGCGGTCCAGGGTGTAAATCTGGCACAAAAACTGTGGTTATCAAAAGCTGCCATAAGATGGCCGCAGCCTCCCCTCTTTTGTACTGGTGACACTATGATATGTCTGAATAAAGACTGTAATCCATAAATATAAATGAAATAGTCAAAATGTACAGTATTTCCACAAAAATTCCTTAACTTTCGAGAGATAACAAAAAACCAAAAAGATGCTATGACATCACGCTGTCTAGATAGGAAGGAAATACGATGCGCCACCTGGCGAAAGCACAGTACTGAACTGATGGTTACACAGACGACTTTTTCTGTCATTTTGCGGGCCGGTCTGCACTGACAAGATTATGAATTGTCCACGGATAGGATGTATTAATGCAATAAAAACATTTGTATCATTTTAAAGACAATTTAATACACTTTCTGTTGCTTTCTAATTGAAAAAAATCCAATGAGAAGTTTACAAAATACAGTCATTTTTTGTTACATTCCTGTAACTATTTTTACAGCTTGCAATTCCTGGGGGGTCAATTTCCAGAGTTAAAAATTGTAGAACTTCTGACATTTTACATGTCTTCCATACTCACGTAGGATTGTCTTATGAGAGAATGATCGTGACATGGCTTTTGAATCCAAGAGCTATGGTCAAATCCTTTTATATGTTACTTGTGGGTTTTAGATTTATTTATTGTTTTACGTTGCGTTCAACAGCCAGGGTCATATTGCGACGGGTAGTTTACAGGTGGAGGAAACCAGTGCATACTGCACTGTAAACCGGCAAGTAACTACCAACTTTCCAACATGAAGCGCCCGGCCCGAGATTCGAACCGGTGGCCTCAGAGGTTGGAGGCGAGAACTCTAACCGCTACACCACCGAGCCCCCGTTACTTGTGGGAAAGCATTGTTATTGCTCGTGATATCAAAGTAATATTTTCCTTTTGTACTTTTTATCCTGGTTTTAAAAATTTCTGACATTTAGTACATACTTTGTAGGTGTTCGGTCCAGATAGATCTTATCAGCATGGTTTATTTCCTGTTTTAAAGTTTGGTGTATATGGACCATACATATCAACAAAAGAAATTTGTCTAAAAATCCTCTTTTAAATAGACGGAAGAAGTGTACAGCCAGATTATTATTTAGAAACATATAAAATGCATCCAAAACAGCAAGTAATGACCACTCAAAACTGCCGAAATTTAGCCAAAAACTGAGGTAACAGTATCCATAACACTTTCCAGAGATGGCCGGAAAGGCCATCTCTAGATAACAAAACCTGTATTTAGCCACAATACTAGTATTTGTAGGTGAATGTTTTAAGTTTTATATAATGTGTTTTAAATGGGATCCTATTGCATAGCCAATCTCTTGGTTGAAGTTTACAGGCTTTCTGTTATTTCTGTGATAAATTTCAACAAGTGGAAATGAATTCTGTGTAAGCTTTCAATAATCAGAGTAATGAAGAGACGGCTGTTAAAATTGTTTTCTGTATATGCATCATATCTCTACAAAATGCTTTGAGACTTTTGTTTAACTTCAATTTAATTAGATTGATATTACAAGTGCGTGTTTACGGTTATCTTACAATAGATCACACCTAAAAGACCAATTTCATCTGCATGCTCAATTTTTGTAATACTGATAATGATGACAGACGACAACAACGATGATACCAGAGGGCAATGTGATCCCTACATGGTTTCCAGCATAGATGCTGGTGATAAATAAGTGCCTTTAATGGGCTGCTTAATTAGTATAGTAACCCAGCTCTTCAGTTCACTCACATAACACAACTAAATTTTCTTGTTTAGTATCTTAATAAAATTTTTTTTCTTCTAACTCTTTCAGATTTTAGTGGATACATTAATGGTAAATATTTATCTAAATTAAAATGGCCCACGCAATAACTTGGTATGGATTAACACAGCATCATTTAGTGCAAAACTTTTATTTTTTTTCTCACATACTAAATCTTTGTATTAAAAGACTGTTACACTTTGCAGAATGAAATTCCCACATGGCTTAGGAATGGAAGGGTTGAAGAGCATTCACTGAGAAATCCAGAGGTGATTTGGCCTTAGTGGTGGAAGGAAAACAACCAGAATCGCATCTTTTGCAAAGAGCAGTGCACAACAGGTGCCATTCTAATTGTATTTTTCTTAGAGTCCTATGTCAATTGGTGAGGTTTAGCAAGTTGTATGATGATTGCCACCATTAATAGGCATCCTTTGTATTCCTTATCAATTCTGTTGTCTTTTGCTGATACAATGACCCCATCAAATGACTCCTGATTACAACATCACTTCAGAAGCTGTTCTTATGGTAATCCCTATCATTGCACGCTGAGCCAGAACACATTCCTTAACCTTCTGGAAATGTTTGTGTTTCAGGAGGGGGTCTGGAATAGTTTGAAGGCAATTTATTTGCAAGCAATTTGCTCTTTTTGGATTGACCAAGAATTTATCATGCACTTTTGTCACTGAATGACCAGGCATGATTCATGATAGTAGGAAAGTCACTTTAATTATTGAATACACAAATATCTACCAACTCTCGCATGTGGTACAATTGTTATAATGCATACAAAACAGAATACACTTTTAACATTTTAACAAAAGGCAACAAAACTACAATAACCTGACAATTGAATAACATACATTTACTCATTTACTGTCTAGACAACTACCATGTCTATCTGATTAGAAGTGACTTACAAACCCAGCATATCCCCCATCAACATGTGATGTACACAAAATAACAGAAATAATAATCTATGCGTATTGTAAAGTTCTAAGTAGTTGGCAAGGGAAAAACTAGTTGTATTTTAATTATTAACAATGATGAACGTCATGACACGGTGATAATGGTAATGTTTTCCCCAAACAAATGTACCAGGTAAGATGTTCTACAGATATTAATATAAGTTAATTCTACTGAATTCTTGTAATAAAACAAGAATTCAGTGGTATTGTACTGTGTCACCAGATGCAGTTATAGATTGAAATGGATGAAATTCGAAAGCACACATATTAGGCTGTATGGGCATAAATAGTCAGCTGACTGGCAGTATTTTTTGCAGATCCAGACCATCTAAGAATGACAGAATTATGGTGAGGCCCTACCTTGTTGAAAAATATACAGGTAACCCAGATCCAATGCATAGTTTTTGACTTCTGCAGAGAGACAAACATACAGATGTGCATAATTATATGAAGTTATCACTTACCAAGTTTTTACTAGATTTCAGCAGTTAGCGGGACATTCTATGATGCATCATTTGGTAACCTACCCTTAAAATGCCATAGCAACACTTGTTGCCAGATATTACTGAAAAGCTTATCCCTCCAATCTATGCACAGATTTGGAATCCCAGCACCCACAACAACAACAAAAAAACAATTAAAAACAAGAAAAAAAGTGTTGCCATGACAATACTCGTCAGATATTGCCAAAAAGCTAATTAGCTCCAATCTATGCAGGGGTTCGGAATAAATAAGGCACAAAAAATGTAAGTCCAAGAAACTGAATAAAAGACTGCCATGGTAACACTTGTTGCTTGAAAATGCTGAAGAGGGCTTCAGTTCCCTTGGACAACAAAACATATCCTAACAATTTGGTCACTATCTATTATACGTGGGAGTTAAGGGATCCTTAAAATAGGGCCCACTTCGAAGACCAGTTACATCCACATGTCAAATTTGATTTTTTTGAATCTGTCAAGCCATTTTTCAGCTACTACGCAGAAATGGAAACAGTTGAATTCAATATGCTTGTGTGTAGAGGTCCTCAGTGGCCTAGTGGTTAGCAAGTTTGGCATCTAATCATAGGCTGTCACCTCTGTGGGTTCGAGTCCCACAAGTGGCAATTCTGAGGACCTGTCCCAATATGACCCTGGCTGTTGAACGGGACGTAAAACCCCAACTTTGACCTTTGTCAATATGCTTGTATTATGAGTGGGAGTTTAAGACCACCTTTACAATGGGCATATATCTATGACCTACAACACCCAAACACCAATTCTGAATTTAATCCATCAAGCCATTTTTGTGATACTGTCCGGAATTGAATACATGTACAATGATGAGAGGTAATGACAGAAAACGTTGTCAGAGGACAAAGCAATCCCTATGTGCCCCCAGCATAGATGCTGGTCCTAACAAAAAAAATTACAAGGGACTGACAACTGTCAGGATGAACATATTCTGAAAGATTTATGGCAGGAGCATGCACAAGCTTTCAAGTCTTGAAAACAGCTAAAGTAAAAAAACCTGTTGCCATGTCAACAATTTTTGCAAAATATATTCTGAAATTTTACACAGCCTGAGAAAATTTCGTAAGGAATGGTCAAATAATGTGATATGACAGAATACTGATTTTGGATGGATGCTGACTATTCCTATGTTGACCTTTAACTTTTCTTGATGAGGAATAATTATAGAAAATAACATCAGAGATACCTGTACCCCACAGCCCAGGAAAATTGTTCGAGACCTTGAGATATAGAAGAAGTAAAACAGTACAAAGATCAAGAGATTTTCAGAGCAAACAGTGTCAGTTATGCAAACGTCCAAATTATGTTAAAGTGGAGAAAGTAACATTTAAGAGAGAGAAAATGCATGTATTTATTTAGCATTTTACATCATGCCTAGTACCTAGTACCTTTGTATCAGTTATACTGAGACCGCTAGTTGGGAGAGCTGAGGAATAAAGAACATACAGTTGGTCAAGGTTCTATACTGTAATCTGCTGACCAATGGCAAGCAACTACCAGCTTTCCCACTTGAGGTAAGACTGGGATTCAAACTCTGATCTCAGACATGTTAGGTGAGTATGTTACCACTGTGCTACCGTGGCCCCCTAGAAAATGTATGTAAAGATAAAGTATTAAAACAAGACAATCAATAGCAAGGCAACAGCATTAATTAGTAAACTAAGATAATGAAGCTGTAAAATTTATTAATTGAAGTATAGATGTCAAGGGGAATATAACAATTATTTAAAAGTGCATATAATAACCAGTTGCAGTAATCCATCTATCTTTGTGATAGAAAGAAAAAATATGTCTCAAATATGGCAGGTGAAAACACTTTCAGAGAACCAAGGTTAAATGTCACACCTTGATTTACCATATCTACACTCCTCAACCAATGACCCATCCAAGAATCAACTTCCTACACCTTACAGTTTTTGAGATATGGTCCGGGCAAGATTTTTAAGGTCAAGGTCACTATGCACAGTCAAATCAAGGTCATATCATAATGTTATACACCTACAGCTCAAAACCAATGTCCCTACCAATTATAAACATCCTACACCTTTCCCTTTCTGAGATATAAGCCAGACAAGATTTTCAAACGCAAGGTCACTTAAGCAAGGTCAAAGGTCAAATCAAGGTCATACACCATGCTTGCACACCTGCACCCCCATCCACTGTTCTTACCAAGCATCAACATTTTCCACCTCACGGTTTCTGAACTACAGCTTGGACAAGCTTTTTCCTGCCACCCACCCATCCAGATGCCATTAGTGAAAGCAAAGCCCGCACAACCCTTAAAGGCTGTGAGGTATAAACCAGTGTTTGGACTATACCCCAATTATAGGAGTTCGATACATTGCCCAATGAGGTATGACCACCATTATAAATGATGACTTTGTAACTCGATCTGTAACTTGATCTGTTAATATTGTCAAACAAAATTAAGCATTGTCTTTTCATATGAAACACAATGTTTAGTTATATACATGTCATGTACAATTTAAGCTTTTTACAAGTTTTAACTTGTACACAACACATATAAACATTTTGAAATATGTTATTAAACAAGAGGAGAGTGCCTGTGAACGGGCACTGTGTCAGCTGACTGAGTGTTTTTGATTTGTGAAGGTGATTAGAGGACAGAATAATTATCAGGAAAAGGGCTGTACAGAAATACAGTAAATGGTAACTGAACAGCAAGTTCGAAAGAAATTCCGAAGCTGACAGAAGAAAAGGATAAAAAAGTTGTGCCCTGTAAATGGTATTATGAAGGAAAATAACAAGGTAATTGTTTAAGTGTAAAAAATAGGTTAAAACATATTTAAAGAAATACTACAAATGCAATATCCTCGTTCGACCTTGAAGAAGGGGTCCACAGTCAAATCTAACCACACAAATACATTCCCAGCCCATGATTTCCTATGGTTTACCATTCCAAACCTCTAGGACCAATTATAAATGAGTTATAAGCACTTTTAAGCTTGGCTGTCCTCATTTGACCTTGAAGGAGGGGTCCAAAGGTCAAATCTGACCATACCAAAAGATTCCGAGCCAATGATTTCCTATGGGATGGTTTACCATCCCAAATCTCTGTCACCAATAATAAGCGAGTTGTAGGCACTTTCAATTTTCGCTATCCTCATTTGACCTTGAAGGAGGGTTCCAAGGTCAAATCGGACCATATCAACAGATTCACAGCCCATGATTTCCTGTCTGTTTACCATCCCAAACCTCTGGGACCAATAATAAGTGAGTTATAAGCACTTTTAAGTTTGGCTATCCTTGTTTGACCTTGAAGGAGGGGTCATTGAAGGTCAAATCTGACCACACCAAAAGATTCCCACCCCATGATTTCCTACAGGCTGGTTTATCATCCCAAACCTCTAGGATCAATAAGGGAGATATAAGCACTTTTCATGACTGACAAAAAACACCTGTGGCGGCCATCTTGTTTCTCAAAATGAGGCCAAAAATATTCCCAGACAACATTTTATGGTTATTAATATATACTGCAAACTTAAGAAAGCTAGCTATAATATTTTTTTTCATCAGAGCAGTAATGGTGAAATCTCTCTCTACAGTCACTGCGGCTATCCAGTGGATACAATGATTTACTCAACAGTGAGAACCTGAAAGTAGCTATTGCTCAGCTATGCCATGACATAGAGGTCTGCAATTTCACTATGTTATAGCTGACCAAAAATTCTGTGAATAACATATTTAACAAACTAGAAATAGGACGCATTGTTGATAGTAGATGCGAATAGAAACAGGATAGCATAGAAGAACACACATTATCATGTGTAATGTCCACCCCATGAACCTTTTGCCAAAATTGTACAGTAATCTTACAAGACCCTGTTTCATTTGTAAAATATATCAATGATGCTTAAATATTTATTAGTGTAGATGTAAATTATTTCCGCTTCATGCCTTTTTGCATTGGTTGGGTCGAAAATTTTGACGAAATCACTCTATCTTGCACGGTTAAAAAGATAGAAGCAAATTCCTGTTTTTCTATTTTTGGCAAAAATTCGAAAAATCAAAATGGCCGCCATTTTTGGGGAGGGGAAAATTTTTTGAAAATTGCAAAGAGTACATTCCTTAGATACCCTGTGGGTCGAAATTTCGACGAAATCGCTCTATCTCGCACAGTTAAGGAGATAGAAGCAAATTTGTGTTTTGCCATTTTTGGCAAAAATTCGAAAATTCAAAATGGCCGCCATTTTTGGGGAGGGGAAATTTTTTTGAAAATTGCAAAGATTACATTCCTTAGATACCCTGTGGGTCGAAAATTTCGACGAAATCGCTCTATCTCGCACGGTTAAGGAGATAGAAGCAAATTTGTGTTTTGCCAGTTTTGGCAAAAATTCGAAAATTCAAAATGGCCGCCATTTTTGGGGATGGGAAATTTTTTTGAAAATTGCAAAGATTACATTCCTTAGATAACCTGTGGGTCGAAAATTTCGACGAAATCGCTCTATCTCGCACGGTTAAGGAGATAGAAGCAAATTTGTGTTTTGCCATTTTTGGCAAAAATTCAAAATGGCCGCCATTTTTGGGGAGGGGAAATTTTTTTGAAAATTGCAAAGATTACATTCCTTAGATACCCTGTGGGTCGAAAATTTCGACGAAATCGCTCTATCTCGCACGGTTAAGGAGATGGAAGCAAATTTGTGTTTTGCCATTTTTGACAAAAATTCGAAAACTCAAAATGGCCGCCATTTTTGGGGAGGGGAAATTTTTTTGAAAATTGCAAAGATTACATTCCTTAGATACCCTGTGGGTCGAAAATTTCGACGAAATCGCTCTATCTCGCACGGTTAAAGAGATGGAAGCAAATTTGTGTTTTGCCATTTTTGGCAAAAAGTCAAAAATTCAAAATGGCCGCCATTTTTGGGGAGGGGAAAATTTTTTGAAAATTGCCAAGAATACAATGCTCAGATACCCTGTGGGTCGAAAATTTCGACGAAATCGCTCTATCTCGCACGGTTAAGGAGATAGAAGCAAATTTGTGTTTTGCCATTTTTGGCAAAAATTCGAAAATTCAAAATGGCCGCCATTTTTGGGGAGGGGAAAATTTTTTGAAAATTGCCAAAAATACAATGCTCAGATACCCTGTGGGTCGAAAATTTGGACGGAATCGCTCTATCTCGCACGGTTAAAGAGATAGAAGCAAATTTGTGTTTTGCCATTTTTGGCAAAAATTCGAAAATTCAAAATGGCCGCCATTTTTGGGGAGGGGAAAATTTTTTGAAAATTGCAAAGATTACATTCTTTAGATACCCTGTGGGTCGAAAATTTCGACAAAATCGCTCTATCTCGCACGGTTTATGAGATATGAGCACATTTGCCTTTTTCAGTATTCAAAATAGCTAATTACTCATTTATTTAATTAATTACTCACTCATCTATGAAGCAATTCCCCCCAAAAGCAATCCCATACAACCTATTAACCCAATGAACCTCCATACCAAATTTCAGAAAGCTAGGCTTAATAGCATTCCTTAAAATGTCTGGAAACCAAAGAGCTACTCAAAAGTAGCAAAGTAGCTATTACTCAGTTAGCTATAGAGCTATCATCACCAAAAGTAATCCCATACAAGCTATTAACCCAAAAACCTGCATGCCAAATTTGGTAAAGATAGGATAACAACTGTTGCCTAAAATGTCTGGAAACCAAGTGGGACGCCGGACGCCGTACACCGGACGCCGGACGGCGGAAAAAGCAAAAATAATATGTCCACCCCCCAGTGGGGTGGACATAATTACTCTAAATGTAATAGTTTTCAAGTTACAACTGATTTACTCAACAGTGAGAACCTCAAAGGAACTATTACTCAGCTATGCAATGAGCTACATGTCTGAAATTTTACTATGTTATAGCTAACCCAAAAGTAGGTGAACAACATATTTAAGCAAACTACTGTAAATGCAATAGTTTTCAAGCTACAACTGATTTACTCAATAGTGAGAACCTGAAAATAGCTATTGCTCTGCTATGCCATGAGCTATAGGTCTGTAATTTCACTATGTTATAGCTGACCCAAAAGTAGGTGAACAATATATTTTAACAAAATACTCCAAATGCAATATTTTTCAAGTTATAGCTGATTTACTCAACAGTCAGTACCTGAGAATAGCTATTGCTCAGTTGTGCCATGAGCTATAGGTCTATAATTTCACTATGTTATAGCTGACCCAAAAGTAGCTGAATAACATATTTGCACAAATTTCTGTAAATGCAATAGTTTTCCAATTATAACTGATTTACTCAACAGTGAGAACTTCAAAGTAGCTATTACTCAGCTATGAAATGAGCCACAGGTCTGAAACTTCACTATCTTATTAACTAAGCTGACCCCAAAATAGGTGAATAACATATTGAAACAAAATACTCTAAATGCAATAGTTTTCAAGTTATAAGTGATTTACTCAACAGTGATAACCTAAAAGTAGCTATTACTCAGCTATGCCATGAGCTACAGGTCTGAAATTTTACTATGTTATAGCTGGCCCCAAAGTAGCTGAATAACATATTTATACGAAATTCTCTAAATGCAATAGTTTTTAAGTTACAAGTGATTTTACTCATGATGGAAGTTACTGAAAAGCCCAAAAGTAGCTATTACTCACTTAGCTATTGAGACAGACACCCAACTTACTCACCATATTGTAGCTATGAAAAAAGTAGCTGAATAACATATTTTAACAAAATGCTGTAAATGCAACACTTTTCAAGTTATAAGTGATTTACTCAACAGTGATAACCTAAAAGTAGCTATTACTCAGCTATGCCATGAGCTACAGGTCTGAAATTTTACTATGTTATAGCTGACCCAAAAGTAGCTGAATAACATATTTATAGGAAATTCTCTAAATGCAATAGTTTTCAAGTTATAAGCGATTTACTCAACAGTGATAACCTAAAAGTAGCTATTACTCAGCTATGCCATGAGCTACAGGTCTGAAATTTTACTATGTTATAGCTGGCCCCAAAGTAGCTGAATAACATATTTATACGAAATTCTCTAAATGCAATAGTTTTTAAGTTACAAGTGATTTTACTCATAATGGAAGTTACTGAAAAGCCCAAAAGTAGCTATTACTCACTTAGCTATTGAGACAGACACCCAACTTACTCACCATATTGTAGCTATGAAAAAAGTAGCTGAACAACATATTTTCACAAAATGCTGTAAATGCAACACTTTTGAAGTTATAAGTGATTTAGTGCATGATTTCATGAATTTTAATGCATTAAAAATTATTAAAAAAATTTATTAAAAAAAAGTAAGACAGATCCAGGTCTCATACTCACACAAGAGAATCTACCTCTGGCCTAGTATATATATATGCAAGATATGAGAGAAATCCCTGCAATAGTCACTGAGAAAATTGTGATAAAAAGTTGAAATTTTCGCACTTTTGGTGGGGGTACCCCCCTTGTAATGTCTCTAGCAAACAGATGAACAGACAGATTTGCATGCCTTGAACAATTTTTCATCCTCGATAGATAAGGTATCTTTTAAAAAAAACAGCATGTCTCTAGGCCTTGTAGTTTTGGAGAAGAAGTTGTTCACGCGGACGCGTACGCCCACGCCGCAGAGTGACAAGTCAGCTGACATAAAAAGCCAGTTATATTAATATATATCATTTGAGTAGTAGATTAACAAATACAACACATGTTAGACTCGGGAAAGGACCATAATAATATTTAAAGAATACATCCTATGCTTATAGATTTTGTACTCTCTTGCTACATATTAAACAAAAATAGCAACGACGATGAGTGTTACCCACACCTCGGGGAATTAGCATTGCACCCCATTACATATGGAATTTACAGTGGAAGTTATGCAAAGGTACAAGAGGAATAACACTTAAGAAACAGAAAGTGTATTGTAAAGAAAAAGTATCAAAAACAAGGCAATTAAATAGCAAATTGACAGCATTCATAAGTAAATTAAAAGTTATGAAGCTGTAAATTTTTTTATTAAAGTATAGCTATTAATCGAGATAGCATAACAAGGTAAACATACAGATAATAATCAGTTGCAGCAATCCATATATGTTTGTGATAAAAGAAATGTGTCTTTAATGTGGCAGTAGAAAAATTCTGGCAAAGGTCAAATGTTACACTGAGGTCAAACCATTATGTTGCACACCTACATCCTCCACCAATGTCCCTACTAAGTATCAGCCTTCCACACCGTATGGTTTCCGAGATATAGCCTGAACAATATTTTACAGGTCAAGGCTACTACAGAAAGGTCAAAGGACAAATCAAGGTCAAACCATGATGTTGCACACCTAATCCCCCAATGTCGCTACCAAGTATCAACATCCTATGCCGTTGGGTTTCTGACATATAGCTCAGACAAGATTTTAAAGGTCATGGTCACTACAGCAAGGTCAAAGGTCAAATCACACTCATCCCATGGCATTGCACACCAACACCCTCCAACCAATGTTCCCAAAGGGTATCAACATCCGACACCTTAACATTTCTGAGATACAGTCCAGACAAGATTTTTGGCTCCGCTTGCCCTACCATCCCTCCCGCCTGAATGCCTATCCTGACGCCACTGGTGATGACAGTACCTGCACAGCCTTCAAAAGCTGTGGGGTAAAAATGAGTTTTAACAAGTACAAACATGTTAAAGAGTTAGCAAAAATAACTTTACTTTTTTAACCAATTGTAAATCATAACATAACTATGCTCATATTTACCAATGTTCAATTGGTTTATCAATTTCAACTAGACAATTCTTGGAAACCTACACGAGGGACTATAAACTTTCTTTAAAAAATGGTTAACTGTATATGAATTGATTAAGTTGTACAATGCTTAATTACCATATTTTGTTCACAATCTTCAAACTTCAAGGTCATAGTTGATCATAATATCCATCTGCATCCCCAGCAGAACTAAGCACTAGATTTACAAGTATCGAATATTAAACACCTTTCTAAACAAAAAAATAAGAAAAATATTGTTTTGTAATTTTGAAATAGCTAATGCACATATATATGAATGTCTTTATTCTACAAAAATAATAATATGTGATTGTTTATGCTACACAGGTGCAGATCTCATACTGTCCAATTTGATCATGACTTCTTGGAATGTTGGCCTTTTTTCAGCTTCGATATGCCATGCTTTCTTCATGATGTCATAGACTTCAGCAGGGCAGCTATCTGGACAATCCATTCTGTAGCCATGCTCCACATGCATCACCACATCAGATAGAGGCTGAAACATTATGTAAAGATAAAAAAATAGCATCAGAGATGCCCATACCCCACAGCCTGAGGAACTAGTTTCAACACCATGAGATATAGGAGTAGTGAAACTACACAGAATGGCATACTTTCAGAGCAGTGTCAGTGTCCAAATAATGTTTAAGTAGAGAAAATAACATCTAAGAGAAAGAAACTGCATGTAAAGATTAAGTATTATAACAAGACAATTCAGTAAACTAAAGATTATGAAGCTGTAAAATTTATTAACTGGAGAATAGCTGTCAATGGAAATATCACAATTATGTAAAAGTAAATATGATAATCAGTTGCAGCAATCCACATCCTTACGATTGCCGAGATATACCTGGACAATATATAATAGGTCAAATCAAGGCAGGGTTCAAAATTAGTGCCGATCCCTCAGTCTGCAACCAACAGAAATGCTACTGAGTTGAAAAGATTAAGATCCTGCCAGTCTGCTTGTCTAGAAGCTGTAAGATGATTATACATGAAAATTCGCCTGTTGAATTATGATTTGCATGTTTTCTATATTGTTCAACCATACCAAAGTGACCGCATACATTTGTGTGAGCATTTAAGTCCTTTCCCATTATAATATTTGTTTTGTATGGTCGAATTATTGTTTGAATGTTTTGAATATTACCCATACATACAGATGTGGCAAAACATGCTTATGTGTGGTGTTGGAGCAAAACCTGTGGCTCACTTGATGAAATACCATCTGTTACAATGGAAGATGAAAAGTAAAACCCTTAACTAGATTGGGCCAACCCGGCGCCAACATATCCCTAGACAGGTCATCACTCACACAACATGTTTTGACTGGGAATTTTCCATGGGACCCCTTCTGTGTGATATAGTCTTGAGGGAAAACATAATCAACCACTTATATAAGAACTTGAGTAATTCAATCTACAACATTTTTATTTTGCAAGCAAAATGGTATCCACAGACGAGGGATGTGAATCCAGGAACTTTGCCCAAAAGGATCTGACAGGGTAGGATGTTCACCCACAATAGAAATTTTTCTAACCACATAGACATTTTCATTGTTTTATCAATCAATCAATCAATACTCCATTTAGATAACTACCCAGGATATATAGTGTTGAAACAGATAAACATTGACTGAACTAAAGTTACACTATATAAAGTATGTAAGTTGATTTCATTAGCATTTAATTCACAGTTGATAGATTTACATAGTACTGCAAAATGGAAACAATAAAAATACCAGAGGTGGCCAAAACCTTTGCAATAAAGAATGGATGTATACGAAAAAGGTTTCAAGAAAGTCCAACAGTCATTGAGAATATTATTACATTGTAACATTACATACTTATAATTCAATAATATAATAAGAAACTGACCTTTAATATGGTAGATATTGTACACTTATACTTCAATAAAACATTAAAAAGCTAATTATGTGGATATTATTTCATATCATTATTTTATGCAGAGTTCCTCCCCTGTAAAAATGTGGTGGGCAAAGTCCATCGTGGGCAAAGGTCCTGTTGGCAAGAGTCCTTGTGGGCAAAGGTTCACACACAATTTTATCTGTTTCTATGTTTTAATATATTAGAAGATAGATGAAATATTATGAAACAAATATGCAACTAGAGGATTGCTTGCAAAACAAAGCGATTATTTTTGCATGGCTAAAAAAAAGCGTCCCGAAAAGAAGAAATAATGGCAGCTTAATCACGTAAGAAAGTTCTGCTCATAGCTAAACAAAGCCAGAATATAGGAAAAGTAGTTCTTGGGCAGGATAGTTATCTTGGATACAGTGTGTTTCAGAAATTTTAATGTAATTGCTCTATCTTGCATGGTTAAGGAGACTGAGGCATTTAGAGTTTTGCACTTTTTGTCACAAATTTGAAAATTGACAATGACCCCCATTTTTGGGAAGGGTCAATTTTTTTGGGAAAATTTGGTAGAGTAGTTTGCTTACATACCCAAAGAAATTGCTCTATCTCGCACGGTTAAGTAGAGAGGAGCAATATTATGTTGTGCATTTTTGTTGGGAATTAAGGATTGGTAATACATGTGAAATGGCTAGGTGATTAGCAAGACAGGCTCCATAAATATTGAAGAAATTTTTTACTTAAAAGCAGTCCAAGGCATGGGTGAAACTTTGGCGAAAATCGTAATTGGCTAGCAGGTCCCGTAGCTTCAAAACTTTTTGGCGAGTGAAAAATTCTTTAAAAATTGGAAAGGCTAGTCTTCACAGAACCCTGTGGATCAAATATTTGTTTTTGAGAGCATTTTTTGCAAAAATTTCAAAAATTCAAAATGGCCTTCATTTTTGACGGGACAAATTTTTTTTTTTTAAATTGGGTCAGCTACTCGACAGAGTTACTCTGAGGGTAAAAAATTTAGTCGAAATCGCTCTATTTAGCACGGTTTTCGAGATACAAGCATTTGTGTGTTTTGCATTTTTGAAAAAAATTCGAAAATTCAAAATGGCCATCATTTTTTGGCGAGTGAAATATTCATTGAATCTTGAAAAGGCTAGTCTTCACAAGTACCCTATGGGTAAAAAATTGGGCCGAAATCACTCTATCTCATACGATTTTCACGATACAAGCATTTTTGCAAAAAATTTCGAAAATTAAAAATGGCCGCCATTTTCGGTGGGACAAAATTTTTTTTGAAAATGGGTCAGCTACTCAGCAGAGTTACCCACAGGGTAAATTGCAAATTTAATAAGTAAATTAAATTTTTATAAGTTAATACCCTATCCAATGGACAATTGCTAATCCGGTCGGCACAGACAATCCCGCCAAACGCCAGAAAAAGACATCCTGTGTTTCCACCGGCTGGCCGGTCCGAGTACTGTGCACTCGCAAGGTGGCGCATCATATTTGCTTCCTGTCTAGACAATGTGACATCATATCATCTTTTTCGTTGTCTAAAACTGTTAGACCCCTTGTAAGCTGATGGCGGGGTCGGTGGAGGGTCTTGTGTGTCCATTGGATAGGGTATTAACTTATAACAAGAGGAGAGTGCCCGTGAACGGGCACTGTGTCAGCTGACTGAATGTTTTTGATTTGTGATGGTGATAATGAGAGGAAAGCATAATTATCAGGGAAAGGGCTGTACAGAAATACAGTAAATGGTAACTGAACAGCATGTTCGAAAGATATTCCGAAGCTGACAGAAGAAAACGACAAAAAAGTTGTGCCCTGCAAATGGTATTATGAAATAAAGTAACAAGGTAATTGTTTAAGGGTAAAAAGTAGGTTAAAATATTTAAAGAAATACTATAAATGCAATATCCTCGTTCCACCATGAAGAAGGGGTCCAAAGGTCAAATCTGACCATACCAAAAGATTCCCAGCCAAAGAATTTAGGATGGTTTACCATCCCAAACCTCTCGGACCAATAATAAGTGAGTTATAGGCACTTTTTAAGTTTGGCTATCCTTGTTTGACCTTGAAGGAGGGGGTCCAAGGTCAAATCCGACCACACAAAAAAATTCCCAGCCCATGATTTCCTGTAGCTTGTTTACCATCCCAAACTTGTAGGACCAATAATAAGCGAGTTCTAAGCAATTGTAAGTTTGGCTATCCTCAACTGCCCTTGAAGGAGGGGTCCCAGGTCAAATCTGACCACACCAAAAGAATCCCAGCCCATGATTTCCTATATGTTGGTTTACCATCCCAAACCTCCAAGACCAATAATACGCGAGTCATAAGCACTTTAAGTTTGGCTATCTTCGTTTGACCTGGAAGGAGGGGGTCCAAGGTCAAATCCGACCACACAAAAAAATTCCCAGCCCATGATTTCCTGTAGCTTGTTTACCATCCCAAACTTGTAGGACCAATAATAAGCGAGTTCTAAGCAATTGTAAGTTTGGCTATCCTCAACTGCCCTTGAAGGAGGGGTCCCAGGTCAAATCTGACCACACCAAAAGATTCCCAGCCCATGATTTTCTATAGGTTGGTTTTCCATTCGAAACCTCTAGGACCAATAATAAATGAGTTATAAGCACTTTTAAGTTTGGCTATCCTCATTTGACCTTGAAGGAGGGGTCTAAGGTCAAATCCGACCACACCAAAAGATTCCCAGCCCATGATTTTCTATAGGTTGGTTTTCCATTCGAAACCTCTAGGACCAATAATAAATGAGTTATAAGCACTTTTAAGTTTGGCTATCCTCATTTGACCTTGAAGGAGGGGTCCAAGGTGAAATCCGACCACACCAAAAAATTCCCAGCTCATGATTTTCTATAGGTTGGTTTTCATTCCAACCTCTGGGACCAATAATAAGCGAGTTATAAGCACTTTTATGTTTGGCTATCCTCATTTGACCTTGAAGGAGGGTTCCAAGGTCAAATCGGACCATATTAACAGATTCCCAGCCCATGATTTCCTACAGGTTGGATACAATGATTTACTCAACAGTGAGAACCTGAAAGAAGCTATTGCTCAGCTATCCCATGACATAGAGGTCTGCAATTTCACTATGTTATAGCTGACCAAAACGTCTGTGAATAACATATTTAACAAAATACTCTAAATGTAATAATTTTCAAGTTACAACTGATTTACTCAAGAGTGAGAACCTCAAAGTAACTATTACTCAGCTATGCAATGAGCTACATGTCTGAATTTTTGCTCTGTTATAGCTGCCCTAAAAGTAGCTGAACAACATATTTAAGCAAAATACTGTAAATGCAATAGTTTTCAAGTTACAACTGATTTACTCAATAGTGAGAACCAGAAAATAGCTATTGCTCCGCTATGCCATGAGCTATAGGTCTGTAATTTCACTATGTTATAGCTAACCCAAAAGTAGGTGAACAATATATTTTAACAAAATACTCCAAATGCAATATTTTTCAAGTTATAGCTGATTTACTCAACAGTCAGTGCCTGAGAATAGCTATTGCTCAGTTGTGCCATGAGCTACAGGTCTGTAATTTCACTATGTTATAGCTGACCCAAAAGTAGCTGAATAACATATTTGCACAAATTTCTGTAAAGGCAATAGTTTTCCAATTACAACTGATTTACTCAACAGTGAGAACTTCAAAGTAGCTATTACTCAGCTATGCAATGAGCCACAGGTCTGGAACTTCACTATGTTATAGCTGACCCCAAAATAGGTGAATAACATATTGCAACAAAATACTCTAAATGCAATAGTTTTCAAGTTATAAGTGATTTACTCAACAGTGATAACCTAAAAGTAGCTATTACTCAGCTATGCCATGAGCTACAGGTCTGAAATTTTACTATGTTATAGCTGACCCAAAAGTAGGTGAACAACATATTTAAGCAAAATACTGTAAATGCAATAGTTTTCAAGTTACAACTGATTTACTCAATAGTGATAACCTAAAAGTAGCTATTACTCAGCTATGCCATGAGCTACAGGTCTGAAATTTTACTATGTTATAGTTGACCCAAAAGTAGCTGAATAACATATTTATACTAAATTCTCTAAATGCAATAGTTTTCCAATTACAACTGATTTACTCAATAGTGAGAACCTCAAAGTAGTTATTACTCAGCTATGCAATGAGCTACAGGTCTGAAATTTCACTATGTTATAGCTGACCCCAAAGTAGGTGAACAACATATTAAAGCAAAATACTGTAAATGCAATAGTTTTCTAGTTAGAACTGATTTACTCAATAGTGATGACCTAAAAGTAGCTATTACTCAGCTATGCCATGAGCTACAGGTCTGAAATTTTACTATGTTATAGCTGACCCAAAAGTAGGTGAACAACATATTTAAGCAAAATACTGTAAATGCAATAGTTTTCAAGTTACAACTGATTTACTCAATAGTGATGACCTAAAAGTAGCTATTACTCAGCTATGCCATGAGCTACAGGTCTGAAATTTTACTATGTTATAGCTGACCCAAAAGTAGCTGAATAACATATTTATACGAAATTCTCTAAATGCAATAGTTTTCCAATTACAACTGATTTACTCAATAGTGAGAACTTCAAAGTAGCTATTACTCAGCTATGCAATGAGCCACAGATCTGAAACTTCACTATGTTATAGCTGATCCCAAAATAGGTGAATAACATATTGAAACAAAATACTCTAAATGCAATAGTTTCCAAGTTATAAGCGATTTACTAAACAGTGATAACCTAAAAGTAGCTATTACTCAGCTATGCAATGAGTCACGGGTCTGGAACTTCACTATGTTATAGCTGACCCCAAAATAGGTGAATAACATATTGAAACAAAATACTCTAAATGCAATAATTTCCAAGTTATAAGCGATTTACTCAACAGTGATAACCTAAAAGTAGCTATTACTCAGCTATGCCATGAGCTACAGGTCTGAAATTTTACTATGTTATAGCTGACCCAAAAGTAGGTGAACAACATATTTAAGCAAAATACTGTAAATGCAATAGTTTTCAAGTTACAACTGATTTACTCAATAGTGATGACGTAAAAGTAGCTATTACTCAGCTATGCCATGAGCTACAGGTCTGAAATTTTACTATGTTATAGCTGACCCAAAAGTAGGTGAACAACATATTTAAGCAAAATACTGTAAATGCAATAGTTTTCAAGTTACAACTGATTTACTCAATAGTGATGACCTAAAAGTAGCTATTACTCAGCTATGCCATGAGCTACAGGTCTGAAATTTTACTATGTTATAGTTGACCCAAAAGTAGCTGAATAACATATTTATACTAAATTCTCTAAATGCAATAGTTTTCCAATTACAACTGATTTACTCAATAGTGAGAACCTTAAAGTAGTTATTACTCAGCTATGCAATGAGCTACAGGTCTGCAATTTCACTATGTTATAGCTGACCCAAAAGTAGGTGAACAACATATTAAAGCAAAATACTGTAAATGCAATAGTTTTCAAGTTACAACTGATTTACTCAATAGTGATGACCTAAAAGTAGCTATTACTCAGCTATGCCATGAGCTACAGGTCTGAAATTTTACTATGTTATAGCTGACCCAAAAGTAGGTGAACAACATATTTAAGCAAAATACTGTAAATGCAATAGTTTTCAAGTTACAACTGATTTACTCAATAGTGATGACCTAAAAGTAGCTATTACTCAGCTATGCCATGAGCTACAGGTCTGAGATTTTACTATGTTATAGCTGACCCAAAAGTAGCTGAATAACATATTTATACGAAATTCTCTAAATGCAATAGTTTTCCAATTACAACTGATTTACTCAATAGTGAGAACTTCAAAGTAGCTATTACTCAGCTATGCAATGAGCCACAGATCTGAAACTTCACTATGTTATAGCTGATCCCAAAATAGGTGAATAACATATTGAAACAAAATACTCTAAATGCAATAGTTTCCAAGTTATAAGCGATTTACTCAACAGTGATAACCTAAAAGTAGCTATTACTCAGCTATGCAATGAGTCACGGGTCTGGAACTTCACCATGTTATAGCTGACCCCAAAATAGGTGAATAACATATTGAAACAAAATACTCTAAATGCAATAATTTCCAAGTTATAAGCGATTTACTCAACAGTGATAACCTAAAAGTAGCTATTACTCAGCTATGCCATGAGCTACAGGTCTAAAATTTTACTATGTTATAGCTGACCCAAAAGTAGCTGAATAACATATTTATACGAAATTCTCTAAATGCAATAGTTTTGAAGTTATAAGCAATTTACTCAACAGTGATAACGTAAAAGTAGCTATTACTCAGCTATGCCATGAGCTACAGGTCTAAAATTTTACTATGTTATAGCTGACCCAAAAGTAGCTGAATAACATATTTATACGAAATTCTCTAAATGCAATAGTTTTTAAGTTACAAGTGATTCTACTCATGATGGAAGTTACTGAAAAGCCCAAAAGTAGCTATTACTCACTTAGCTATTGAGACAGGCACCCAACTTACTCACCATATTGTAGCTATGAAAAAAGTAGCTGAATAACATATTTTAACAAAATGCTCTAGATGCAACAGTTTTCAAGTTATAAATGATTTTGTGCATGATTTCATGAATGTTAATGCATTAAAAATTATTAAAAAAATTTATTAAAAAAAAAGTAAGAGAGATCCAGGTCTCATACTCACACAAGAGAATCTACCTGTGGCCTAGTACATATATGCAAGATATGAGAGAAATCCCTGCAATAGTCACTGAGAAAATAGTGATAAAAAGTTGAAATTTTCACACTTTTGGTGGGGGTACCCCCCTTGTAATGTCTCTAGCAAACAGACGAACAGACAGATTTGCATGCCTTGAACAATTTTTCATCCTCGATAGATAAGGTATCTTTTAAAAAAAACTGCACGTCTCTAGGCCTTGTAGTTTTGGAGGAGAAGTTGTTCACGCGGACGCGGACGCGTACGCGTACGCCCACGCCGCAGAGTGACGACATAATGCCAGCTGACTGACAAGTCAGCTGACATAAAAATTTGATTTACTTATTAAATTTGCAATTTTATTGCGTTAATACATCCTATCCAATGGACAATTGCTGAATAACTACCGCTTGGTTGGTGGGTAAGCTACTAGCTACTTATGTGAACTCACAAATGATAGCAATTTTTAACCTACGGTCTAGGCTGACTTCGTCAGGAGACGTATAGGCCCAGGCCTGGGTTGACCTTAAGGTCAGGAAACCCTGTAAGGCCATGGTCGGTTACCAGCAGCCAGTTAACCGGGGCTTTACCGACGTTGGCCACCCTTTTTAGCAGACCTTCTCTGAGGTAGGGGAAGAGAGGGATGAGTTCAGTCCCAGAAGGCAAATAAACCTCCCGAAGGAAGCACATCTTTAATACTATGTACATATAGAACTATTTATACATATATACCAAATCTCCTCAATCTAAGGGCCACTTGTGGATCTGCTGAGCAGCCACTACTGGGCTCAAGTGGTAAAGCTCTGAATCAGCCCGGGCCACAACCTTCAGATAAAATTGTGTGAAGGTATTATGTGATTTCCAGTGGCAGGCTGATAGGATCTGTTCTAAGGAGATTCCCGACTGGAAAGCCTTAGAAGCAGCAAAAGCCCTGACATCATGGCCTTTAACCCGATGTAAAGTGTGGGCCTCTTGGTCAGAGAGCTCATAACATAGGATCACAGTCTGCTTGATCCAAGAGGAGATAGTGGCAAGTGAGATATCTTTTGTCAAAGGAGACGAAGACCAACACCTTATTCTTCCTGAGGTCTGAGGTCCTGTCCAAACAGCAGTGCAATGCTCTGACCGGACAGAGGGACCTGTGAGACTTGAGGGACCTATCTAGAGTTGGGGCCAGGGCTGGTATAACCGCTGGGGCCACACTGTCTGGACCCTTTTTTGCCAGCTGATTCCTGGAAAGAAAGCTGGGTGATGGGTACCGGGACACCTTTCATCAGTTAGATTGGTGTCTAATATTTCTGTTTTGCCAAGCATGTATCTCACTTCTACGCTTGCCCGACCCAAGGGCTTAGAGGAAAAATGTCTTGAAGGTCAAATACTTCAAGGAGGCCTCTTTTATTGGTTCAAAAGGAGCCTTTGTCAGCTGGTGCAAAACCAGGGAGAGGTTCCAGGAGGGGATTTCTCTCCGGCTTTTGGGTCTGTCTCTGTGGAAACTATCCAGTAGACGAGGGAGATTTTCGTCCTTGCTGATATTAATGGGCGAAATTCCCAGTTTATCAGAGATGGCTGATCTGTAACCATCAATGGTGCTGGGCTGTAACTTCCTGTCCTGAAACCGGTACGTAAGGAAGAAAGCAACTGACTTTCCAGGGGGTGCCCTGAAGTCCACCTGATTAGTGATAGGCCATTTTGTAAAAATGGCCACTTTAGACTGATTTGGTTGATCCTCTTTGAGGAGCCTCAATTCTTGCTGCCACTGCCTCGGAGGAGCCCTGCTCCTTGATTGATGAGGCTCTAGGAGCCATGCATAGAGATTTAGACTTGTCAGATTTCTGTGAGGGATCTGATTGAAGGGGTGTGACAACAGGTTAGGCAGGCTCAGTGGGATTTGGATGGCCATGGCCACTAGATCCCAAAACCAAGGCACGTTGGGCCACCCCGGAGCAATCAGAATTATTCTCTTGCACGGGGAGTCCTGCAACTTCTCCACCACTTTGACCAATATGGCTGCTGGGGGGGAAGGCGTATGCGTCCAGATCCTCCCATGGGAGACTGAGTGCATCCACTGCTGTGGTCAGGGGATCCGGTACCGGTGACATAAACAGAGGCAACTTGTTGTTGAACCTCATGGCAAATAAACCTATCTTGGGCCGGTGCCACCTGCTGCATATTGATTTGAAGACCTCTGGAAGGGGAGACCACTCTGTTTGGATGGTCTGGCCTAGCCTGGATAGCTTCTGTGCTACCATGTTCAGCCTGCCTGGAATGTGTCGGGCTTTCAGAGTCACTTGTTTCCTGGTACACCAGGTCAAGATACTCTATAGTAGGGCACAAAGTGGGTCCAACCTCATGCCTTCTTCCTTGTTTATGTATGACACCACTGTGGTGTTGTCAGTTGCAAGGACTATCCTGTCTGCACAGAGGTCCTGTAATTCAGCTTGGTTTCTGGAAGGGACCAGGTTCCTCATGCAGTCTGCTCATGAGCACCCCACCCTTCTTTTGATGCATCTGTAAAGATCTGCAGAGCATGTTTTATTGGGTGTAATGGTTGACCTGTGAGAACATTGTCTTTTTTTTTAGCCACCATTGTAAATGGGGGTGCAGGGACCTGGGAATTGGGATCTAGTGATTCGGGTACCCTTCAATTGTTTTTGAGATGCCACTGTATGGGTCTCATGCGCATTTGACCTAGATGAACTTGCTTTTCTGTGGCTGTTAATAAACCTATCAAGGACTTGAATTCCCGGACCTTACAGTCCGGTAGGGATAGCAGTTTCAGTGTTTTCTCTTGAAGGTTTTGCCACCGGTCCGGTGTAGGTCAGACCCGACCGGACTGGAGGTCTAACTGGTATTCTACAAAGTTAAAATCCTGCTTGGGTTCCAGTTCTGATTTGTCTAAGTTCACCAGCCAACCCAGTTGTTGACACATTTTACTAGATCCTGTGTATGCTGAAGACAAACCTGGTGGGATTTGGCCCTCATCAACCAGTCGTCTAGGTATTGGTATTGGTGGATCCTTATACCCTTGTGTATGGCCATCAGTTTCACCCCCTTTGCTACTACAGTGAACTCCATGGGTGCTGTGGACAAACCGAATGACAGTGCCTTAAACTGGTATGTCCGACCCTGTACGTAAAATCTCAGAAATTTCCTGGACTGTTCCTGTATTGTCCATAAGCTGATGTAATGTCTGCAACCAGTAGAGGTTCCTGTGGGGATTGACATAGCAGCTTATGATGTTCAGGGTCCTTGTAAGCCTGGTCTGGTCTGGAAAGGGAGGGTGTAGCCCTCCTTCAAAATTGTACTACCTAGGATCCAGCTCCAAAGGTTTCCTAAGTTCCCAAATGTGACTTAAAGTGGCCCCTTCAGGTAAATTTAGTGCAACATTTGGGACATTTGGTAGACTGAAAAGCATTTACTGTCTCTCTGGACACTGGTCCGGCCTGGTGACAATGAAACCAGTTAACAGTTCATCTGTTCTTGCTGTGGTCCAGTCCGGTGGGGCTGACACAACTCTTCACATTTTATAGACTCTTGGCCCCGGGCCAGCTGCCTGTAAGGTGGAGCATGTACACATTGTAATTTGTATGATGGCTGACCCCTGACTGGACACAATGAAAACCTGTTTTACTGTGGACCACCTTTTCTCTTGCTGTTCAAAAGACCCATTTGTTTTCTCTGTAACCAGCAATTTTGGCCACAGTAATTCTCAGTAGCCTATGATACATTGTAACCAGTAAAATTGGTAGGCTAGGCTGACCACTGAATTTAGTTACTGGTCCACTAACTAGGTAATCAACAGGTGGGTCTGCTGGTAGTCCTCTGAAACCAGTATTGAAAAGGGGCAAGACAGTAATTGCACCTGATAGCAGGTCGGTAGTCTCTGTAACCAGCTGGTGTAAAGCAAAACTGCTCAGTGAAAACTGTATAGCCGGTAACCGGTTGGTGAGCTCTGTAACCTGTTGAAGCAGTTTCTGTGTAGGAAAAACTTCCTGTCAGGGACTACACATTATTAGGCCTGTCATCAGTCTTAGGCTGGTGAATAGGCTGCTGATGAAGAGTGGCCAGCTGGTAGAAAGACCTGTGGGTTGGTAACCAGTTGCTAAAGCAATTTAACAACTATATTGTGTTGAAAACTCAGCTTGCTGCAGGCTGAATGGAACTAGGTAGGGAGACTCTGTATCCGATTGAGATTTGTTTATTTGGGGTTTTACATCGCTTTCAACACTGTACAGGTCGTATCACAACGGGTAGTTGGAAGGGCAGAGGAAACCAGTACATAGAGTTCGCTAGGGTTCTGTACTGTAAACTGCCGACCAACGGCAAGCAACTACCAGCTTTCCCACTTCAGGCCATGACAGGGATCGAACCCCGGCCTCAGAGGTAGGAGGCGAGAGTGTTACCACTCTGCCACCCTGTAACTGATTGAGTGAGGCACTGTACATTAAGGGCTGCGAAGACAGCAGCTGGTCAGTAGACTCTGTAACCAGTTTGGTGGGGTACACTGTACAAGGCTGTGTAGCCGGTCGGTATGCTCTGTAACCAGTTGTTGAAACAATTTAACAACTATCTTTTGTGTTGAATCCAGCTTACAGCAAGTTTTATTAAGTGCACGTATTGTGAAGATTTGACAGTTGCTGGGAAAGCCCTTGTGAGCTATTTTTAGAAAGGTATTGCAGGTCGGTGTCACATGACCAGCTGCCGAAGATGACATCAGTGGTCGCATTCTTGTGTGATACCTAACTGGCAACTTAAGAGTGTTCTGACTGCCACAAAACCCCACTACTGACAAGGCCGGGTCTGTAAGGCAGGGACTGGAATCACAGTAGACGTGAGTTCTGAAGAACGCACTTCCGACTTTCCTGGTCAGTGAATCATGTGATCAGCTTCATGACCAGCTTCGTGACCTGGTCGGTGAATCACGTGACAAGCTTCGTGGAGAAGATGACGTTAGAGGTCGTGTTCTTTCGAGCTGGCAGGTAGGCTGATGCTTTAAAAGCAGAGAAGCCGGGACCAGTGCACTCTGAAGGTGAAAGTCCTGGTCGGTGCCGGTCTGAAGTCTGTTCTTCTTTCTCAGTTGGCTGTGCACTCAAACCAGTGTCCTGGCCATCCACTGCCCTTATTACCGACACACATGCCGGGTCCACAAGGGTGGGACTGAGAGTGACTGAAGATGAAAATCCTCCTATGTAGATACCAGTGCACTCTAAAGAGGTAGGAAGCTCTGTACATGAATTTCTTTCTTTCTTTCGTGATAAAACCAGTGACCTGGCCATCCACAACCCCCACTACCGACAACAAAGCCGGGTCTGTAAGGGAGGAACTGATATCACAGTAGACGTGAGTTCAAAAGAACGCACTTCACGCTCTTCTGATGGGGATTCCTTCTACGTTTTAAATACTTGAGAAGACCGACGTTTTGTTGGTGAATTGTAGAGATACATTCAAACAAAAGACACGGATAAAATTACCTTGTAAGTAGAAAATCCAGTATTTTTTCTTATATTGTCGATCTGCCCCTAACAACAAAATTGTTGAATGGGAGGAAACTAGTAAAATGGCTGCCTTATATTTCTTGTCGATTACTGCCCTATCATCAACACTAAATTGAGTCAGCTAGGGAGCGTTTCCAGCAGATTTCTTAAGGTATATCAGTGCTTGATATGAAGATAACACTTCTACGTTAAAATATTTGCAAATAAGGTTGAAAATCTGTCATAATCCACACTTTTTCTTAAAATATCTGGAGATTGTTGAAAACACGTCTGCACAGTACACGTGCCAAACGAAAAAGATGATATGTCACGTTGTTTAGACAGGAAGCAAATACGATGTGCCACCTGGTGAGTGCACAGTACTGGGACCAGCCAGCCGATGGAAACACAGGACGTCTTTTTCTGGCATTTGGCGGACGGGTCTGCGCCGACCGGATTAGCAATTGTCCATTGGATAGGATGTATTAACGCAATAAAAAATTTTTGTCGAAATTGCTAGGAAAGGCTAGTCTTCACACATAGTCTGTGGGTCATCTATCTCTATCTAGCACGGTTTTCGAGATACAAGCATTTTTGTGTTTTGCTTTTTTGAAAAAAAATTCGAAAATTCGAAATGGCCGCCGTCTTTGGCAGGATAAAATTTTTTTGAAAAATGGGTCAGCTACCCAGGAGAGGTACCCTGTGGGCCTAAAATTTTCGTTGTATCGTTCTATCTAGCACGGTTTTCGAGATACAAGCACTTTTGTGTTTTGCATTTTTGAAAAAATTCGAAAATTCAAAATGGCTGCCATTTTTGGCAAGTGAAATATTTGTTGAAACTTGGAAAGGCTAGTCTTCATAGATACCCTGTGGCCGAAATCCCACTAGTAAATTTTTTATTTTATGAAGAAAATGGTTCCAGAAAGTACTCGTATATCACTTGTATTGTTCTATATACGTACCTTATGAGCCTATATTTCCAATTTTGTGTTTTGCATTTTTTGCCAAAAATTTGAAAATTGAATATGACCCCCATTTTTGTGGAGGATAAATTTTTTGGAACATTGGAGAGAGTAGTTTGTTTAGATACCCTGTGGGTAAAAAATTTCGACGAAATCGCTCTATCTCACACAGTTAAGGAGATACAAGCAGTTTTATGTTTTACTCGTTCAGAAAATTGTTAATGCTCAATTAATCATCAATAACTCAAGTTATTTCTCAACCTATCCCTGCCAAAATTTGATGTCGCCTAGATCTTTATATGAGGAAGGTATTTGCTAAATTTCAGGTGGATAGATAAAATGCTTTGTTAGCCCGAACAAAGACACCCTTCCAAAAAAACACATTTTTGGTCATGTGACCTCTCTGATTGGAGAAAACGTCATCGCAGCATATTCAGAAAAAATTTCCCAGGGCTACTGCATACACCTACCAAATATGAAAAGAATCTGGTTGAGAAACTATTGCCAAAAGAAAATGCGGATCCAGTGGAGTCACTTCTCCTATATACAAACAAGCGTCCCTCGCAGGACACTTAATTAGATTTTGTTTTTTTTCCTTCATAATTTGACATGTATCCTTCCAATCCTTTTGCAAAGTAAATTAACCCCTTCGCCACCAAGGGAGCAGTATTCTATTTTTCTGAAGGAAAATCCGGGATGAAGAGCTTACAGACAGTTTAAGTTGCTAAAACACACACCACAAGTGATTTACGTTGTCCATAACATCCTGGTACATAATATTTTAAGTAACATATTTCAGTATACCAAGACGTTTAATTCTACAGTGCTGAAGGAAAGCTGGCATATCATATGGGGGTGTCGACTGCTAGCCGACTGACATGGTACTGTAGAATACACATTGCTGTCAACTGCTAGTCGACAGATAAGGTCTTTAATGGGTTAAAGCTGGTTTCACAGTTTCATTTATAATAAGAAGAAACAGTAAAATCTGACAATATCAAATTCTCAGTTCCTTGCAAACAAAATGAAGTTTTAGTTTATATAGTGCTATATATGCCAGGTTTTATACCATCATACTGCTTAAACAAAGAGGAGGAGTGCTTTTTCATATATCTGTGTACAGCAGCAACAAAAAAAAAAAGATATGGTATAAATCTGATTGATCTATGATGAACATCTAATTTAACATCTAACACTATTACTGAAGATCTAACAAACACTCTTATATATATAAAAGGGGTAATAAAATGCTCAGAAATCATCAATGGTTCAGGCTATCTATTTTATAAACTTGCCCCCAAAAAGCTCAGTTAATCTTATGACCAATAAACAAGAGGAGAGTGCCCGTGAACGGGCACTGTGTCAGCTGACTGAGTGTTTTTGATTTGTGAAGGTGATTAGAGGACAGAATAATTATCAGGAAAAGGGCTGTACAGAAATACAGTAAATGGTAACTGAACAGCAAGTTCGAAAGAAATTCCGAAGCTGACAGAAGAAAAGGATAAAAAAGTTGTGCCCTGTAAATGGTATTATGAAGGAAAATAACAAGGTAATTGTTTAAGTGTAAAAAAAAGGTTAAAACATATTTAAAGAAATACTACAAATGCAATATCCTCGTTCGACCTTGAAGAAGGGGTCCAAGGTCAAATCTAACCACACAAATACATTCCCAGCCCATGATTTCCTATGGTTTACCATTCCAAACCTGTAGGACCAATTATAAATGAGTTATAAGCACTTTTAAGCTTGGCTGTCCTCATTTGACCTTGAAGGAGGGGTCCAAAGGTCAAATCTGACTATACCAAAAGATTCCGAGCCAATGATTTCCTATGGGATGGTTTACCATCCCAAATCTCTGTCACCAATAATAAGCGAGTTGTAGGCACTTTCAATTTTCGCTATCCTCATTTGACCTTGAAGGAGGGTTCCAAGGTCAAATCGGACCATATCAACAGATTCACAGCCCATGATTTCCTGTCTGTTTACCATCCCAAACCTCTGAGACCAATAATAAGTGAGTTATAAGCACTTTTAAGTTTGGCTATCCTTGTTTGACCTTGAAGGAGGGGTCATTGAAGGTCAAATCTGACCACACCAAAAGATTCCCACCCCATGATTTCCTACAGGTTGGTTTATCATCCCAAACCTCTAGGATCAATAATAAGGGAGATATAAGCACTTTTCATGACTGACAAAAAACACCTGTGGCGGCCATCTTGTTTCTCAAAATGAGGCCAAAAATATTCCCAGACAACATTTTATGGTTATTAATATATACTGCAAACTTAAGAAAGCTAGCTATAATATTTTTTTTCATCAGAGCAGTAATGGTGAAATCTCTCTCTACACACTGCGGCTATCCAGTGGATACAATGATTTACTCAACAGTGAGAACCTGAAAGTAGCTATTGCTCAGCTATGCCATGACATAGAGGTCTGCAATTTCACTATGTTATAGCTGACCAAAAATTCTGTGAATAACATATTTAACAAATTACTCTAAATGTAATAGTTTTCAAGTTACAACTGATTTACTCAACAGTGAGAACCTCAAAGGAACTATTACTCAGCTATGCAATGAGCTACATGTCTGAAATTTTACTATGTTATAGCTAACCCAAAAGTAGGTGAACAACATATTTAAGCAAACTACTGTAAATGCAATAGTTTTCAAGCTACAAGTGATTTACTCAATAGTGAGAACCTGAAAATAGCTATTGCTCCGCTATGCCATGAGCTATAGGTCTGTAATTTCACTATGTTATAGCTGACCCAAAAGTAGGTGAACAATATATTTTAACAAAATACTCCAAATACAATATTTTTCAAGTTATAGCTGATTTACTCAATAGTCAGTACCTGAGAATAGCTATTGGTCAGTTTGGCCATGAGCTATAGGTCTATAATTTCACTATGTTATAGCTGACCCAAAGTAGCTGAATAACATATTTGCACAAATTTCTGTAAATGCAATAGTTTTCCAATTATAACTGATTTACTCAACAGTGAGAACTTCAAAGTAGCTATTACTCAGCTATGAAATGAGCCACAGGTCTGAAACTTCACTATGTTATAGCTGACCCCAAAATAGGTGAATAACATATTGAAACAAAATACTCTAAATGCAATAGTTTTCAAGTTATAAGTGATTTACTCAACAGTGATAACCTAAAAGTAGCTATTACTCAGCTATGCCATGAGCTACAGGTCTGAAATTTTACTATGTTATAGCTGGCCCCAAAGTAGCTGAATAACATATTTATACGAAATTCTCTAAATGCAATAGTTTTTAAGTTACAAGAGATTTTACTCATGATGGAAGTTACTGAAAAGCCCAAAAGTAGCTATTACTCACTTAGCTATTGAGACAGACACCCAACTTACTCACCATATTGTAGCTATGAAAAAAGTAGCTGAATAACATATTTTAACAAAATGCTCTAAATGCAACACTTTTCAAGTTATAAGTGATTTACTCAACAGTGATAACCTAAAAGTAGCTATTACTCAGCTATGCCATGAGCTACAGGTCTGAAATTTTACTATGTTATAGCTGACCCAAAAGTAGCTGAATAACATATTTATACGAAATTCTCTAAATGCAATAGTTTTCAAGTTATAAGCGATTTACTCAACAGTGATAACCTAAAAGTAGCTATTACTCAGCTATGCCATGAGCTACAGGTCTGAAATTTCACTATGTTATAGCTGGCCCAAAAGTAGCTGAATAACATATTTATACGAAATTCTCTAAATGCAATAGTTTTTAAGTTACAAGTGATTTTTTTTACTCATAATGGAAGTTACTGAAAAGCCCAAAAGTAGCTATTACTCACTTAGCTATTGAGACAGACACCCAACTTACTCACCATATTGTAGCTATGAAAAAAGTAGCTGAACAACATATTTTCACAAAATGCTGTAAATGCAACACTTTTGAAGTTATAAGTGATTTAGTGCATGATTTCATGAATTTTAATGCATTAAAAATTATTAAAAAAATTTATTAAAAAAAAAGTAAGACAGATCCAGGTCTCATACTCACACAAGAGAATCTACCTCTGGCCTAGTACATATATGCAAGATATGAGAGAAATCCCTGCAATAGTCACTGAGAAAATTGTGATAAAAAGTTGAAATTTTCGCACTTTTGGTGGGGGTACCCCCCTTGTAATGTCTCTAGCAAACAGATGAACAGACAGATTTGCATGCCTTGAACAATTTTTCATCCTCGATAGATAAGGTATCTTTTAAAAAAAACAGCATGTCTCTAGGCCTTGTAGTTTTGGAGAAGAAGTTGTTCACGCGGACGCCCACGCCGCAGAGTGATGACATAATGTCAGCTGGCTGACTGACAAGTCAGCTGACATAAAAAATCAAATATATAAATACGGAATGTCAAACAGGAAAATTATACCTCCAGATTTAAATATAAATTATTAAACCACATTAACAGATTTATAAAAATAATTCAGAACTAATAGTTATAAATGTGTGATTATCAACTGAAATAAGTTCATAACTGCAGGATGTAACTATTAACTGAGGCAAGTTGAATAACACTGGGCTAGTTAAGGGTTAAAAATCCCCTATGTTTACTACATAAGGCTATAAATTTCATTAATAACAGTGTCCATTTTCCCTACTTTAACTATGGATAAAAAGTTTCATTTTAAAAAGTTAAAAATAGCATCAGAGATGCCTGTACCCCACAGCCTAGGGAAATATTTTTCAACACCATGAGATATAGAAGTAGTGAAACAGTACACAGATTGGATACTTTCAGAGTAGTGTATATAAAGATTAAGTATTAAAACAAGACAATTCAGTAAATTAAAAGCTATGAAGCTGTAAAATTTCTTAACTGGAGAATAGCTGTCAATGAAAATATCACAATTATGTATGGTCGAATTATGGTTTGAAAGATTTGAATACTACCCATACATACAGATGTGGCAATACATGCTTATATGTGGAGTTGGGGCAAAACCTGTGACTCACTTGGTGCAATACCATCTGTTACAATGGGAAGTTGCAAAAGTAAAACCCTTAATGAATTCTAATATGACTTTAACAGTGCTTAATCTACATCAAAAGACACCCAAAGGTGCAGCAACCAAGATTCAAGTAAAAAGATATGAGAGATATAAGAGACATAAAATAGTATTACATATCCCTGTAGAGAGATAAAATTGCATCAGATATGCAAGATCAAAGGTCAAATTCAGGTTACACCATGATGTTTCACACCTATAACCCCTGACCAATGTCCCTACCAAATATCAACTTCCTACACCTTATGGTTTCCGAAATATAGCCCGGACACAGCATTTTAGGTCAAGCAATGATGTTTTACACCTACACCCCCTAACTAATGTCCCTACAAAGTATCAACTTCCTACACCTAACGGTTCCGAGATATAGCCCGGAGAAGATTTTATAGGTCAAGGTCACTACAACAAGGTCAAAGGTCAAATCAAGGTAACACCATGACATTGCACACCTACACCCCCAACCAATGTCTCTACCAACTATCAAAAGTAAAACCTTTAATGAATTCTAATATGACTTTAACAGTGCTTAATCTACATCAAAAGACACCCAAAGGTGCAACAACCAAGATTCAAGTAAAAAGATATGAGAGATATAAGAGACATAAAATAGTATTACATATCCCTGTAGAGAGATAAAATTGCATCAGATATGCAAGATCAAAGGTCAAATCCAGGTCACACCGTGATGTTTCACACCTATAACCCCTGACCAATGTCCCTACCAAATATCAACTTCCTACACATTATGGTTTCCGAAATATAGCCTGGACAAGGCATTATAGGTCAAGCCATGATGTTTTACACCTACACCCCCTAACCAATGTCCCTTCCAAGTATCAACTTCCTACACCTTACGGTTTTCGAGATATAGCCCGGAGAAGATTTTATAGGTCAAGGTCACTACAGCAAGGTCAAAGGTCAAATCAAGGTCACACCATGACGTTGCACACCTACACCCCCTAACCAATGTCCCTACCAAGTATCAACTTCCTACTTCTGCCCGCCCATCCGGACACCCACCATGTTTGAAAACAATACCCTGACAGCCCTTAAGGGTTGTGGGGTAACTAGAAATCTGTTTGTAAAAATGTTTTCAGTTAATATAATCTAATCCAATATGAACTTTTATAGTGCTTAATCTCAATTGACAGACTCTAAGACTCAGTTAAATATTCAGAATAACTGCGGGTCCATTAACCTAAGAAGACACAGGGGTGACAGGATGGCTATGTTGGTTTGTCTTAAGTTTGCAAACAGGTAAGTTTTCTGCTTTTTCCTGAAGGAAGCAAATATATTGCTTTCTTAACACTGTCAGAAAATTCACTCAAAATCTTAGGAGCATTGAAGGCAAATTGTCTGACGGATTTGAGCAGTGAGGAGTGGAAAGGGGAAACTTCCAGGTATTAATGGTAAGGGTGACTACACCTGGTGCTGTAGGAGCAACTGCTCAAGAAGCAAGGATGGTCTAAAATAGCTAGGAGAGACACAATGGAGATATCTGTAGACCAATTTTGCAGTTTTGAACATGCAGCTGTAATTAACAGGCAACCAGTGAAGTCACTTAAGGTTGGGTGTAATATGGGCATACTTTCTATGATATGTGACAAAATGTGCAAGAGTATTCTGAATGAAGCTTTTGTACATTGAAACTTGACAAACCTCTGAACAGTGAGTTACAACAGTCCCCAAAACTACTAACCAAGGCATTTGCAGCAAGGATGCCCACTTTATAAGTGATATATAGCCCTATTTGACAGAGGTAATAAATATGAAAGAAGCAGGGTTTTCGAGTCTTGCAAATTAGAAAATTTAATTGCTGTAACATATCTTACCTAACAGACTTATACCAGAATAACTATTGAAAGGATGGTGGGTAGCTTACTGGAGGGAAAAGATAGAACTCTAAGGAGGAACTAGACCTAGTGCATCTGAGAACCAATGCAAATTGTATCCCCCAGAAAGAAAATCCACCAAAGCCAATCAACCATCACTTAACCTTGAAGGAACCCAAGGTGAAATCTGACCACATTAAAAGATTCTTAGCCCATGATTTCCTATAGGTTGGTGTGACATTGCAAACCTCTAGGAACAAGAATAAGCAAGTTATAAGCACTTTTAGTTTTGGCTATCCCCGTTTGACCTTGAAGGGGGGGCCAAAGGTCAAATGTGACCACATCAAAAGATTCCTAGCCCATGATTTCCTAATATGACTTTAACAGTGCTTAATCTACATCAAAAGACACCCAAAGGTGCAACAACCAAGATTCAAGTAAAAAGATATGAGAGATATAAGAGACATAAAATAGTATTACATATCCCTGTAGAGAGATAAAATTGCATCAGATATGCAAGATCAAAGGTCAAATCCAGGTCACACCGTGATGTTTCACACCTATAACCCCTGACCAATGTCCCTACCAAATATCAACTTCCTACACATTATGGTTTCCGAAATATAGCCTGGACAAGGCATTATAGGTCAAGCCATGATGTTTTACACCTACACCCCCTAACCAATGTCCCTTCCAAGTATCAACTTCCTACACCTTACGGTTTTCGAGATATAGCCCGGAGAAGATTTTATAGGTCAAGGTCACTACAGCAAGGTCAAAGGTCAAATCAAGGTCACACCATGACGTTGCACACCTACACCCCCTAACCAATGTCCCTACCAAGTATCAACTTCCTACTTCTGCCCGCCCATCCGGACACCCACCATGTTTGAAAACAATACCCTGACAGCCCTTAAGGGTTGTGGGGTAACTAGAAATCTGTTTGTAAAAATGTTTTCAGTTAATATAATCTAATCCAATATGAACTTTTATAGTGCTTAATCTCAATTGACAGACTCTAAGACTCAGTTAAATATTCAGAATAACTGCGGGTCCATTAACCTAAGAAGACACAGGGGTGACAGGATGGCTATGTTGGTTTGTCTTAAGTTTGCAAACAGGTAAGTTTTCTGCTTTTTCCTGAAGGAAGCAAATATATTGCTTTCTTAACACTGTCAGAAAATTCACTCAAAATCTTAGGAGCATTGAAGGCAAATTGTCTGACGGATTTGAGCAGTGAGGAGTGGAAAGGGGAAACTTCCAGGTATTAATGGTAAGGGTGACTACACCTGGTGCTGTAGGAGCAACTGCTCAAGAAGCAAGGATGGTCTAAAATAGCTAGGAGAGACACAATGGAGATATCTGTAGACCAATTTTGCAGTTTTGAACATGCAGCTGTAATTAACAGGCAACCAGTGAAGTCACTTAAGGTTGGGTGTAATATGGGCATACTTTCTATGATATGTGACAAAATGTGCAAGAGTATTCTGAATGAAGCTTTTGTACATTGAAACTTGACAAACCTCTGAACAGTGAGTTACAACAGTCCCCAAAACTACTAACCAAGGCATTTGCAGCAAGGATGCCCACTTTATAAGTGATATATAGCCCTATTTGACAGAGGTAATAAATATGAAAGAAGCAGGGTTTTCGAGTCTTGCAAATTAGAAAATTTAATTGCTGTAACATATCTTACCTAACAGACTTATACCAGAATAACTATTGAAAGGATGGTGGGTAGCTTACTGGAGGGAAAAGATAGAACTCTAAGGAGGAACTAGACCTAGTGCATCTGAGAACCAATGCAAATTGTATCCCCCAGAAAGAAAATCCACCAAAGCCAATCAACCATCACTTAACCTTGAAGGAACCCAAGGTGAAATCTGACCACATTAAAAGATTCTTAGCCCATGATTTCCTATAGGTTGGTGTGACATTGCAAACCTCTAGGAACAAGAATAAGCAAGTTATAAGCACTTTTAGTTTTGGCTATCCCCGTTTGACCTTGAAGGGGGGGCCAAAGGTCAAATGTGACCACATCAAAAGATTCCTAGCCCATGATTTCCTAATATGACTTTAACAGTGCTTAATCTACATCAAAAGACACCCAAAGGTGCAACAACCAAGATTCAAGTAAAAAGATATGAGAGATATAAGAGACATAAAATAGTATTACATATCCCTGTAGAGAGATAAAATTGCATCAGATATGCAAGATCAAAGGTCAAATCCAGGTCACACCGTGATGTTTCACACCTATAACCCCTGACCAATGTCCCTACCAAATATCAACTTCCTACACATTATGGTTTCCGAAATATAGCCTGGACAAGGCATTATAGGTCAAGCCATGATGTTTTACACCTACACCCCCTAACTAATGTCCCTACCAAGTATCAACTTCCTACACCTAACGGTTTCCGAGATATAGCCCGGAGAAGATTTTATAGGTCAAGGTCACTACAGCAAGGTCAAAGGTCAAATCAAGGTCACGCCATGACGTTGCACACTTACAACCCCTAACCAATGTCCCTACCAAATATCAACTTCCTACACCTTATGGTTTCCAAGATATAGCCCGGACAAGGTTTTGTAGGTCAAAGTCACTTCGGCAAGGTCAAAAGTTAAATAAGGGTCACACCATGACGTTGCACACCTACACCCCCTAACCAATGTCCCTTCCAAGTATCAACTTCCTACACCTTACGGTTTTCGAGATATAGCCCGGAGAAGATTTTATAGGTCAAGGTCACTACAGCAAGGTCAAAGGTCAAATCAAGGTCACACCATGACGTTGCACACCTACACCCCCTAACCAATGTCCCTACCAAGTATCAACTTCCTACTTCTGCCCGCCCATCCGGACACCCACCATGTTTGAAAACAATACCCTGACAGCCCTTAAGGGTTGTGGGGTAACTAGAAATCTGTTTGTAAAAATGTTTTCAGTTAATATAATCTAATCCAATATGAACTTTTATAGTGCTTAATCTCAATTGACAGACTCTAAGACTCAGTTAAATATTCAGAATAACTGCGGGTCCATTAACCTAAGAAGACACAGGGGTGACAGGATGGCTATGTTGGTTTGTCTTAAGTTTGCAAACAGGTAAGTTTTCTGCTTTTTCCTGAAGGAAGCAAATATATTGCTTTCTTAACACTGTCAGAAAATTCACTCAAAATCTTAGGAGCATTGAAGGCAAATTGTCTGACGGATTTGAGCAGTGAGGAGTGGAAAGGGGAAACTTCCAGGTATTAATGGTAAGGGTGACTACACCTGGTGCTGTAGGAGCAACTGCTCAAGAAGCAAGGATGGTCTAAAATAGCTAGGAGAGACACAATGGAGATATCTGTAGACCAATTTTGCAGTTTTGAACATGCAGCTGTAATTAACAGGCAACCAGTGAAGTCACTTAAGGTTGGGTGTAATATGGGCATACTTTCTATGATATGTGACAAAATGTGCAAGAGTATTCTGAATGAAGCTTTTGTACATTGAAACTTGACAAACCTCTGAACAGTGAGTTACAACAGTCCCCAAAACTACTAACCAAGGCATTTGCAGCAAGGATGCCCACTTTATAAGTGATATATAGCCCTATTTGACAGAGGTAATAAATATGAAAGAAGCAGGGTTTTCGAGTCTTGCAAATTAGAAAATTTAATTGCTGTAACATATCTTACCTAACAGACTTATACCAGAATAACTATTGAAAGGATGGTGGGTAGCTTACTGGAGGGAAAAGATAGAACTCTAAGGAGGAACTAGACCTAGTGCATCTGAGAACCAATGCAAATTGTATCCCCCAGAAAGAAAATCCACCAAAGCCAATCAACCATCACTTAACCTTGAAGGAACCCAAGGTGAAATCTGACCACATTAAAAGATTCTTAGCCCATGATTTCCTATAGGTTGGTGTGACATTGCAAACCTCTAGGAACAAGAATAAGCAAGTTATAAGCACTTTTAGTTTTGGCTATCCCCGTTTGACCTTGAAGGGGGGGCCAAAGGTCAAATGTGACCACATCAAAAGATTCCTAGCCCATGATTTCCTAATATGACTTTAACAGTGCTTAATCTACATCAAAAGACACCCAAAGGTGCAACAACCAAGATTCAAGTAAAAAGATATGAGAGATATAAGAGACATAAAATAGTATTACATATCCCTGTAGAGAGATAAAATTGCATCAGATATGCAAGATCAAAGGTCAAATCCAGGTCACACCGTGATGTTTCACACCTATAACCCCTGACCAATGTCCCTACCAAATATCAACTTCCTACACATTATGGTTTCCGAAATATAGCCTGGACAAGGCATTATAGGTCAAGCCATGATGTTTTACACCTACACCCCCTAACTAATGTCCCTACCAAGTATCAACTTCCTACACCTAACGGTTTCCGAGATATAGCCCGGAGAAGATTTTATAGGTCAAGGTCACTACAGCAAGGTCAAAGGTCAAATCAAGGTCACGCCATGACGTTGCACACTTACAACCCCTAACCAATGTCCCTACCAAATATCAACTTCCTACACCTTATGGTTTCCAAGATATAGCCCGGACAAGGTTTTGTAGGTCAAAGTCACTTCGGCAAGGTCAAAAGTTAAATAAGGGTCACACCATGACGTTGCACACCTACACCCCCTAACCAATGTCCCTTCCAAGTATCAACTTCCTACACCTTACGGTTTTCGAGATATAGCCCGGAGAAGATTTTATAGGTCAAGGTCACTACAGCAAGGTCAAAGGTCAAATCAAGGTCACACCATGACGTTGCACACCTACACCCCCTAACCAATGTCCCTACCAAGTATCAACTTCCTACTTCTGCCCGCCCATCCAGACACCCACCATGTTTGAAAACAATACCCTGACAGCCCTTAAGGGTTGTGGGGTAACTAGAAATCTGTTTGTAAAAATGTTTTCAGTTAATATAATCTAATCCAATATGAACTTTTATAGTGCTTAATCTCAATTGACAGACTCTAAGACTCAGTTAAATATTCAGAATAACTGCGGGTCCATTAACCTAAGAAGACACAGGGGTGACAGGATGGCTATGTTGGTTTGTCTTAAGTTTGCAAACAGGTAAGTTTTCTACTTTTTCCTGAAGGAAGCAAATATATTGCTTTCTTAACACTGTCAGAAAATTCACTCAAAATCTTAGGAGCATTGAAGGCAAATTGTCTGACGGACTTGAGCAGTGAGGAGTGGAAAGGGGAAACTTCCAGGTATTAATGGTAAGGGTGACTACACCTGGTGCTGTAGGAGCAACTGCTCAAGAAGCAAGGATGGTCTAAAATAGCTAGGAGAGACACAATGGAGATATCTGTAGACCAATTTTGCAGTTTTGAACATGCAGCTGTAATTAACAGGCAACCAGTGAAGTCACTTAAGGTTGGGTGTAATATGGGCATACTTTCTATGATATGTGACAAAATGTGCAAGAGTATTCTGAATGAAGCTTTTGTACATTGAAACTTGACAAACCTCTGAACAGTGAGTTACAACAGTCCCCAAAACTACTAACCAAGGCATTTGCAGCAAGGATGCCCACTTTATAAGTGATATATAGCCCTATTTGACAGAGGTAATAAATATGAAAGAAGCAGGGTTTTCGAGTCTTGCAAATTAGAAAATTTAATTGCTGTAACATATCTTACCTAACAGACTTATACCAGAATAACTATTGAAAGGATGGTGGGTAGCTTACTGGAGGGAAAAGATAGAACTCTAAGGAGGAACTAGACCTAGTGCATCTGAGAACCAATGCAAATTGTATCCCCCAGAAAGAAAATCCACCAAAGCCAATCAACCATCACTTAACCTTGAAGGAACCCAAGGTGAAATCTGACCACATTAAAAGATTCTTAGCCCATGATTTCCTATAGGTTGGTGTGACATTGCAAACCTCTAGGAACAAGAATAAGCAAGTTATAAGCACTTTTAGTTTTGGCTATCCCCGTTTGACCTTGAAGGGGGGGCCAAAGGTCAAATGTGACCACATCAAAAGATTCCTAGCCCATGATTTCCTGTAGGACAGTTTCACATTATAACCTCTAGGACCAAGAAAAAGTGATTTGTAAGCACTTCTACATTTGACTATCCTCGAATGACCTTGAAGGGGGGGGGGGGGGGGGGGGGGGGAGGGTCAAAGGTAAAATCGGACAACAACAAAAGAATCCCAGCCCATGATTTCCTATAGGCTGGCTTCACATACCAAACCTCTATGACCAAGAATAAGCGAGTTATAAGTTCTAATTCTAATTGGTGCTCAATGTCACAAGGACTCTAAGGTGCAACAAAACCAGAAGCGCAGACCAAATTTCAGTATCGAGAGAGAGAAGAGGGGTCAAGGACCATGGAGAACACCAGGTAATGATCCAGACTAAGGTGGGTATGCTTTGGTGTACAGGTAGGTTTTAAGCTGTTTTCTGAAAGAGGCCAAGGATGGAGGCACGAATTTCATCTCGAAGAGCATTCCACACATTGCGAGCATCAAAATCTATTAACAAACTGCTTGATAGACTTATGAACAGAAGGGTAGAACTTTGAAATGACAAGGAAATTGCCACCACTTTGGCTACGCCTGGTGCTTAAGAACTGGTGTAGGAAGAAACATATGGAGCAAAATACCCAGGAAAACCTGTGTGCAGCAACTTAAGCGCTTTTAAGTTTTGCTATCCTCATTTGATCTTGAAGGAGGGGCCAAAGGTCAAATCCAACCATATCAAAATATTCCCAGCCCATGATTTCCTATAAGTTGGTTTCACATTGCAAACCTCTATGACCAATAATAAGGGAGTCACAGGCACTTTTCAGTTTGGGTGTCCTCGTTTGACCTTAAAGGAGGGGCCCAAGGTCAAATCTAACAACATCAAAAGATTCCCAGCCCATGATTTCCTAGAAGTTGCTTTCACATTGCATAGCTCTATGACCAATAATAAACGAGTTATAAGCACTTTTAGGATTGGCTATCCTCGTTTGACCTTAAAGAAGGAGCCCAAGGTCAAATCTGGCCACACCAAGAGATTCCCAGCCCATGATTTCCTATAGGTTGGTTTACCATCCAAAACCTCTAGGACAATAATAAGGGAGTTATAAGCACTTTTAAATCTGGCTATCCTCATTTGATCTTGAAGAGGGGGGGGGGAAATCACGCCAAAAATATTCCCAGGTAAGATTTTATGGTTATGAATATATCCTGCACATTTGAGAAGGCTAGCTATAATATATCTTTTGTTAGAGCGGTAACGGTAAAATCTCTCTACACATTGCGGTAGCACCGGCGGCGGCGTAACAAAGCGAAATCCATAGTATCAACTGGATGCTATCCGGTGGATACAATTAGTCAGAAATCCCCCTTTATTATGTCCAAGGTCCGACCGGTCGACCTGACCAGGTACATACATCGCTCCCCTCCTGCTTTTTTCTCCCCTAGAATGGGAAGAGAGGGGAGAAGGAATTCAGTCCCTAGGGATTCCTAGAAGGACAGGGAAACACTAACAGAGCGTTTAACTCAAGGAGGTGCAAGATGGAGAGGTTCTGTGGAAAAATAGACAAAGCTCGGAGAAAGAAAATACCTTTCTACTCAGCTGAAGGACAATACCTCCTTGAATATCTAAAACCAATACAAGGGGAGATAAGACCAACGTCTGTTGGTCAGTAGGCAATGATGAATGCGCTGTGCTGTCACTATGGGACACAAGTGATAAAGTTCAGAGTCGGCCCAGGCAACATCCTTTAAGCAGAATTTGGTGAAGGTGTTGTGGGGCCTCCAATGACAAGCTGAGAGGATCTGCTCCAAGGAGACTCCTCCTTGAAAGGCTTTAGAAGCCGCAAAAGCCATAACATTGTGGGCTTTTACCTGATGGATCTGCAGTAATACCTGGTTTGAAAGTTTGTGATACAGGAGTACTAACTGATCCAAGAAGAGATTGCAGCAGGTGAAATGTTCCTGTTGAAATTCTAATTGACCGGAGACAAAAACCAACTGTTTATTCTCTGAGGTCCTTGGTTTTGTCCAGGTAGTAGTGCATTGCTCTGACTGGACAGAGGGATCTATCTCTCTTAAGGGACTTATCCAGAGAGGGGGCCAGTGCTGGAATTACCTCTGGGGCACACTATCAGGACCTCACAGACTAGATGGTTCGTAAAAAGAAAACTGGGCAAAGTGTAAAGGGAGACTTGAGACCAGTCCTCCATGTGTGGCTGAAAATCTTGTTTATGACATTGGCTATTAGAGGAGTTGGAGAGAAGGCGCAAGTGTCCAGGCCGTCCCATGATTTGCTCAGAGTGTCCACTACCCAGGCTTCCTTGTCTGGGACTGGAGACACCAACAGGGACAATTTCCTGTTGAACCTGGTGGCAAACAGATCAACCTGAGGCGTGTGCCACTTTTGGCAAACCTGGTTGAATATCCCTTGGTGGAGAGACCACTCTGTATGAATAATTTGATTGTGATGAGAACTTATTTGCAATCATGTTCAATCAGCATGAACATGATTGCCAGTGTCTAATGTTCTTATTTGCCAAGCATGGATCTCACTCCTGGTTTGCCTGAACCCAAAGCCAAGAGGAAGACAGTCTTGAAGGTCAAATGCTTTAAGGATGCCTCTTTAATGGGTTCAAAGGGAGCCTTTGTGAGCTGGTGAAATATCTGGGAAAGGTTCCAGGAGGGGATGCCCCTCTGACCCCTGGGTCTGTCATCTTTGCTGACATTGACAGGTGAATTTACCAGTTTGTATGCAATGGCAGATCTGTAGCCATCAATGGTATTTGGCTGCAATTTCCTGTCCTGAAACAGGTACATGAGGAAGTCGACTAGGGATTTTATAGGTGGTGCCCTGAAGTCCACCTGATTACTGAGGCACCACTTATTAAAAGTGGTTCACTTTGCCTCATACACTGATCAGGTTGATCCTCTTTGAGGAGCATCAATTAGTGCTGCCACTGCTGCAGAGAAGCCTTTGGACCAGCCCATAGGGTTTCCCAAGTTTCTCAAACTGGTGCAGTCTAGCCCCTCCAGATAGATCAGGCACAATAACTGGAACATTTGTAACAATCTCGATAAAAGTCAACTGATCTACACAGCAAACATCTTTCACATATTTTATTTGCTTTTGCTGAACATTATCTGGACTTATGCCTTTCTTTTGCAGCTGCCCCTTTGCAAAATGTGCATGATTTACAACAACTGAGTATGCATTTACAGTCTGACTTGGTGTTACAATGTCTTTGGTCTGAACAGTCTCTTTGCTCCTGGTCAGTCGCCACTACTGACTCGTGACTGGTCGTGAAGAGTAGTTGCCAGACTTAACCTTTCTTTTCTTTCCATGGCTATGATATCCCAGTGTCTTCCAAGCCAGCTGGTCAGATTTGCTGTCCTGTCTTTTCTCCGGCCTTTCATAAGTGTAGTTGTGACCATTCTTATGAGAAGACAAGCTGGAGTGTCCTTTGTTCTTGAAGCTAACAATGTCTTCTCGTGCTCACTTCAAGATATCATCAGGAAAGTGACCATGTGGAGAGGTGTAGTTCTCAATGCAGCTAGGGTGTCTGGTTTGATGCCCGATCTGAGATGGGCAAGGTACGAGTCTCTCCTAGCAAGTGTAATGTTGGCCATGGATATGAATATGAAATCCGACAAGTGTTCCATTGGCTTGACCATGGCTTGACTGACACTCTGATTGAAAGTCATTAGATACTGAAGCTCATCTGTCACTGTGTGCATCCTGCTGGCCAACTTTCCCTTGCCCTGTTTTTTTTCTGGATTACTCTCAACTGTTTGTGCAAAGATTCCTGTACCTTGTTGAAGCATTAGTTGAAAGAGATGATTTCTCCCACTGTCTGAGTGTTACCTGTGAAATCTGATGAGATATGCCAGCTGTACAGAAGAGATTCCGAATGTCTTGGTGATTAGGCTGTAGCAAATATTTAATTTTGGGGCCTCGTTGTACCAGTAAATGACCCAGATGGATTCCTTCTCTTTGTCAGTGTGTAGGCCATACCACTTCGCCTGTGAGTGTACTGGCTTTACAAACTGATCTATTAACAGGCGACTGGCCTCAGAACTACGGGAAGGGTATCCTTCAACCAATATCACATTCAACTTGTCCAACTTTTTACATAGCCACTCATCTGTAGGCATGTTCATGGAAACTTTACTGAATGGCTGCAGTTTGGGAGTGGCAAAGGGGTTATCATCACCAGTGGTAGTATCCATGTCAGGGATATGTTTCCAGTCCATGAATGACCTTATGCCCTTCACTGTCTCTTGGTAAACCTGTTTGTCTGAGACGTTCTAGTCAAGGTCGGCTGTAGCAGTGTTCTGATCCTGGTCTGAAACCTCCCCTTCTTCAACAGGACAAGTAAGCTGAGGTCAGTCAGTAGATTTTTGATCAGAGTCAGTATCGATCTATGAATCTGTTAATTGCCTGGCTGTTTCCACACCTGACGTGCTGGGGACCTGTTGCTAGAGTCAGCAGGATGGTTGGTGCTAGAGTCGGTAGCTGAAGGTCAGTCCTTACTCTGAGGTTAGTCTACAGGATCCAGTCGGTGATAAAATTGAGGTTAGTGTTCAGTATGTGGTTGGGTAACCAGCTGAGGTCAGTCAACAGGATGGAAGAAAGGATCTGCCGACTTCACTGCTCCAGCTGGTGGTGGATTACTCGGAGCAGATTTAACTGTCTGGAAGGTGGGTTTCTCTGGAGACTTCTCTATAGTTCTTGCCAGTAACATAACCTCCACCCTGAAGAACCTTTCAGACAATTTCTTATCAAGATCTTCCAGCTTAGTATCTGTAGCAGATTTAGTCGTCTTGGTCTCAGTAGATGACTTGGGATGAGAAAACAACTTGGCAAGTTTTGTAGGGGTAGATTTCTTCTTCCCTTGTCAGACACGTTCTTTTCAGGTGACTTGATTTTCTGTTGGTCATCCAAAACACCCACTACAGACACTAAGGCCAAGTCCACAAGGGTGGAACTAGTGTCTTCTGCTACAGTTTTCTTTTCAGATTTTGCATCACGTTACTCCTTCTAGATTTTATATGAAGGTGTGGAGAGCTGGGCTCGCTGGTCAGTGGTCAACATGTTACAATTTGGAAAGTCCAACTTGGAGAAACACTGATCATTTCCTTTGCCCTGTTCATGGCAACGTGCGCAATGTGTATGCAAGTCAAAGCCTGCCATTAAATAGCTACAGGCCCCTCGCTTCCATCCAGGTGATGCCATGTTGATTCACAAACTCTATATATATATACCAAATAAGAAATTAATGTTCGAATTCGCTATAAAACTTTAACTTCTGAGAACTTCTTAAAAATTTGTCTGCACAGTACACGCCCCAAACGTCTAGACAGGAAGGAAGTACCATGTGGCACCTAGCGAATGCACAGTACTAGACCGGTCCTGCCGGTGGACACACAGGGCAGCTTTTTTCTGTAGATTGGTGGGCCGGTCTGTACTAACCACATCAGCAATTGTCCATTGGGTAGGATGTATTAACACAATAAAATAGCATCAGAGATTCCCCTACCCCACAGCCTGGGGAAATAATTTTCAACATCATGAGATATAGAAGTAGTGAAACAGTACAAAAATCGGGATACTTTCAAAGCAGTGTCAGTTATATAAAGGTCCAACTAATGTTTAAGTATAGAAAATAACATCTAATAGAAAGAAAATGTATGTAAAGATGAAGTATTAAAACAAGACAATTCAATAGCAAGTTGACAACATTAATCAGTGAACTAAAAATTATGACGCTGTAAAACTTATTAGCTGGAGAATAGTCTATTCTGAATAGATGTCAATGGAAAATAGCACAATTATGTAAAAGTACATGTCAAAATATGGTGAACACACTTTGGCAGAGCCAAAGCTAAAGATCACACCACAATGCACACCTACACCCCCTAATAGGGTCCGAAATAAACAACAATCAATTAGTGCCCGTGAACGGGCTCTGTGTCAGCTGACTGTGTGTTTTGAGTTTCAGAGTAGAAGTGACAGAAGAAAAGGACACAAAGTTGTGCCCTGGAAATGGTGTCCAGAAGGAAAGTAAGAAGGTAACTGTTAAGGTGTAAAAAGTAAGTTAAAAACATATTTAAAGAAAATACTGCAAATGCAATAGTTTTAATTTTACTATGTTATAGCTGACCCCAAAATAGGTGAATAACATATTGAAACTAAATACTCTAAATGCCACACTTTTCAAGTTATAAGTGATTTACTCAACAGTGATAACCTAAAAGGAGCTATTACTCAGCTATGCCATGAGGTCTGAAATTTTACTATGTTATAGCTGACCCAAAAGTAGCTAAATAACAGATTTACACAAAATTCTCTAAATGCAATAGTTTTCAAGTTACAAGTGATTTTACTCATGATGGAAGTTACTGAAAAGTCCAAAAGTAGCTATTACACGGGTGGTCACGAAGATAAACGGTCACGAAGATGAACGGTCTTCAAAGTTTTCAAAGTTAAATAGTGTAAATAGCAAAATCGCAGAAACTAAACAACAAAATAGACTTAAACAATGCTTTTCATGATTTTGGTTTGTGTTATATTGTTGTTTAAACCTTTTAACTGTTTTTATGTGAGCATTTCTGAGGACCGTTTATCTCCGTGACCGTTTATCTTAGTGACCACCCGTGTACTCACTCAGTGTTCATTTTACTACGCGTTTCCGCGTCTTTTGTCGCTATACTGGGCCGAAAAGACGCGTACACGTTATGGTCCCGAGTCGCGGTGACGCATATATCTTGCATTATCGCCCGCGTTTTCGCTGTAAATATTGGGAAAGTCAGATGAATTTTGTTTCAAAATCAAAGAAAAGGACACATATATTGTCTTTTTAACACAATTCCTCCATGTTTCCTTGCTTCTAAATGCCTTAATTTGATTGGTCGAGCGGAAACGGCACTGTCCAATCATACTTCGGTTAACAAAAATTCAGTATTTATGAATAGCAAACACGTTTATAGTAAGTGATGTAAACTCACCAGTGGCTGTAAATTTCCACTTTTTTTTCACAGTTTTGTTAAATATATATAGAAATAAATATCTATTGCACAATAAGATTTTATTATCCAGTTTTTAATATTTTGACTTTTTAAAGTATAGTTTTGCATAATGCACTCTTACAAGTGACTTCAAAGACAATTATTAACAAGTAACAACAAACATTTTAAACTACTGTGGGACAAACTTTTAAAAAATTGCATCTATGTTAATAACAAATTTTCGACTGGAAAAAAGTTAAATAATAATTTAACTTAAACCTTATATGGTATGTTATTGCTTTAAAACCAGTTTTTTTTTTGTTTTTTTTTTTCAAAAAGTGGCAAATTTTTACTCATTTACATAAATAAATGTCCGGAGTTTTTTTGTATGAAATAAAAACAACTCCCTGAGTGAACCTATGTCAAGGTGAGTTAATTTTTTTTTTCTAGTTTTAGATAGTGCAGGGTCGGACCATATTTATTGAAACAAAAAAAAAATGAAAAAAAAAAATCGGTAAAAAATACTTTAATTATTGCAAATCATGTACATCATAGGAAATCTTGTACATCATGCTGACTAAAAATATGTCTTGAATTGAAATAAAGTTTTTTTTACAGTGAGTAGAGTTGAATTTGATTTAGTATTGCAAATTCATTTTGAAGATAGACTAATAGTACTTTTTTTCTCCTATTCAAGTCAATTTGCTCAACTGTAAGGTTAATTTTGGTCATTTGACTCATCGCATTTAGTAAATGTCTCACCAAAATTTAGTAAAGGAGTCATTTGACTCAAGTAGCTCCAACTCTAGAATGAACACTGCTCACTTAGCTATTGAGATAGACACCACGTTACTCACCATGTTGTAGCTATGGAAAAGTAGCTGAATAACATATTTACACAAAATGCTCTAAATGCAATACTTTTCAAGTTATAATTGATTTAGTGCATGATTTCATTAATTTTAATGCATTAAAAATTATTTTAAAAATTCATAGAAAAATAATTAAGAAAGATCCAGGTCTGACACTCACACAAGGGAATCTACTTGTGACCTAGTATATATGTGCAAGATATCAGAGAAATCCCTGCAATAGTCACTGAGAAAATTGTGAAAAAGTGTTAAAATTTTCATACTTAGGGCGGGGGGGTACCACGCTTATAATGGCTCTAACAAACAGACGAACCAACAGATCTGCATGCCTTGAACACTTTTTCAAGCTAGGTAGATAAGCTATCTTTTAAAAAAAAACAGCATGTCTCTGGGCCTTGTAGTTTCGGAGGAGAAGTCGCTCACGCGTACGCTTACATCCACGCCGCAGAGTGATGCCATAATGTCAGCTGACAGAAAAATCTGCCAGTCCAAGACTGACAGAAATACTTTCAGGTCAAAAGACTAAGAACCCACAAGTCTGCTCGTTCTGCAAGCTGTTTATATGCACATATCTTCCATAGTCCAATTATGGTTGGGATGTTTTGAATATTGTCCAAAAATATCAAAGTGACCTAACACATCTTTATATTTGTTTTGCATGGTCGAATTATGGTTTTAATTTTTGGGATATTACCCATACATACAGATGTGGCAATACAATGTCCCTACCAAGTATCAACTTCATATACCTTACGGTCATTTGAGATATAGCCCGGACAAGATTTTATAGGTCAAGGTCACTACAGCAAGGTTAAAGGTCAAATCAAGGTCACACAATGATGTTGCACACCTACAATCTACAATCAGTGTCTCTACCAAGTATCAAGTTCCTACACCTTACGGTTTCCTAGTTAAAGCCTGGACAAGACTTTATAGGTCAAGTTCACTACGGCAAGGTCAAAGGTCAAATCAAGGTCATACCATGACGTTGCACACCTACACCCCCAACCAATGTCCCTACCAAGTATCAACTTCCTACACCTTACGATTTCTGAGATATAGCCCGGGCAAAGTTTTATAGGTCAAGGTCACTACAGCAATGTCAAAGGTCAAATCAAGGTCATACCATGACGTTGCACACCTGCACCTCCTAATCAATGTCCCTACCAAGTATCAACTTCCTACACCTTAGGGTTTCCGAGATATAGCCTGGACAAGATTTTCAAACTCAAGGTCACTGCGGCAAGGTCAAATCAAGGTTACACCATGATATTGCACACCTACACCCCCTAACCAATGTTTCTATCAAGTATCAACTTCCTACACCTTATGGTTTCTGAGATATAACATGGACAAACTTTTTCCTGCCGCCCACCTGCCCATCTGGAACCATGGGTGAAAACAATACCCTTGACAGCCCTTAAGGGCTGTGGGGTAAAAATCAAAATTATGTGTAATTATGGGTTTCAATGTTACATATACAGCAATTTCATTATCTTCTTTGTTTCTTTTCTAAATGCTCTCAAGTAATCTGAGAGGTCAAAGTATTTTCCTTAAGGTTTTTATTGAAGGGACATTCCTCACAGGGAAATCCCCCATGATTGGGATTTTCTGCAACAGATAATTCCCACAGTGAAGATGAATCTTAGGATTAAATCAAGTTCAATTCTCACATTTCCAGGCCGACCATACTGGTATTTTTGGTTTAAACAAAAATATTCTTCAGTATATTCATTACATACTGGTAGCAACTAGCATTTCCAAACTAGAAATAGGCCGCCCTGTTGATAGTAGATGCGAATAGAAACAGGATAGCATAGAAGAACACACATTATCATGTGTAATGTCCACCCATGAACCTTTTGCCCAAATTGTACAGTAGTCTTACAAGACCCTGTTTCATTTGTAAAATATATCAATGATGCTTAAATATTTGATAGTGTAGATGTAATTTATTTCAGCTTCATGCCTTTTTGCATTGGTTGGGTTGAAAATTTTGACGAAATCACTCTATCTTGCACGGTTAAGAAGATAGAAGCCAATTCCTGTTTTTCTATTTTTGGCAAAAATTTGAAAATTCAAAATGGCCGCCATTATTGGGAAAAGGAAATTTTTTTGAAAATTGCCAAGAGTACATTTCTTAGATACCCTATGGGTCGAAAATTTCAACAAAATAACTCTATTTTGCACGGTTAAGGCCAGTTTGTGTTTTTCCATTTTGGGCAAAAATTCGAAAATTCAAAATGGCTGCCATTTTTGGGGAGGGGAAAATTTTTTGAAAATTGCAAAGATTACATTCCTTAGATACCCTGTGGGTTGAAAATTTCGACGAAATCGCTCTATCTCGCATGGTTAAGGAGATAGAAGCAAATTTGTGTTTTGCCATTTTTGGCAAAAATTTGAAAATTCAAAATGGCCGCCATTTTAGGGGAGGGGAAAATTTTTTAGAAATTACCAAGAGTACAATGCTCAGATACCCTGTGGGTCGAAAATTTTGACAAAATCACTCTATCTGGCACGGTTAAGGAGATAGAAGCAAATTTGTGTTTTGCCATTTTTGGCAAAAATTCGAAAATTCAAAATGGCCGCCATTTTTGGGGAGGGGAAAATTTTTGGAAAATTGCAAAGATTGCATTCCTTAGATACCCTGTGGGTCGAAAATTTCGACGAAATCGCTCTATCTCGCACGGTTAAGGAGATAGAAGCAAATTTGTGTTTTGCCATTTTTGGCAAAAATTCGAAAATTCAAAATGGCCGCCATTTTTGGGGAGGGGAAAATTTTTTGAAAATTGCAAATATTACATTCCTTAGATACCCTGTGGGTCGAAAATTTCGACGAAATCGCTCTATCTCGCACGGTTAAGGAGATAGAAGCAAATTTGTGTTTTGCCATTTTTGGCAAAAATTCGAAAATTCAAAATGGCCGCCATTTTTGGGGAGGGGAAAATTTTTGGAAAATTGCAAAGATTGCATTCCTTAGATACCCTGTGGGTCGAAAATTTCGACGAAATCGCTCTATCTCGCACGGTTAAGGAGATAGAAGCAAATTTGTGTTTTGCAATTTTTGGCAAAAATTCGAAAATTCAAAATGGCCGCCATTTTTGGGGAGGGGAAAATTTTTTGAAAATTGCAAAGATTACATTCCTTAGATACCCTGTGGGTCGAAAATTTCGACGAAATCGCTCTATCTCGCACGGTTAAGGAGATAGAAGCAAATTTGTGTTTTGCCATTTTTGGCAAAAATTCGAAAATTCAAAATGGCCGCCATTTTTGGGGAGGGGAAAATATTTTGAAAATTGCAAAGATTGCATTGCTTAGATACCCTGTGCGTCGAAAATTTTGCCGAAATCGCTCTATCTCGCACGGTTAAGGAGATAGAAGCAAATTTGTGTTTTGCCATTTTTGGCAAAAATTCGAAAATTCAAAATGGCCGCCATTTTTGGGGAGGGGAAATTTTTTTGAAAATTGCAAATATTACATTCCTTAGATACCCTGTGGGTCGAAAATTTCGACGAAATCGCTCTATCTCGCACGGTTAAGGAGATAGAAGCAAATTTGTGTTTTGCCATTTTTGGCAAAAATTCGAAAATTCAAAATGGCCGCCATCTTTGGGGAGGGGAAAATTTTTTGAAAATTGCAAAGATTGCATTCCTTAGATACCCTGTGGGTCGAAAATTTCGACGAAATCGCTCTATCTCGCACGGTTAAGGAGATAGAAGCAAATTTGTGTTTTGCCATTTTTGGCAAAAATTCGAAAATTCAAAATGGCCGCCATTTTTGGGGAGGGGAAAATTTTTTGAAAATTGCAAATATTACATTCCTTAGATACCCTGTGGGTCGAAAATTTCGACGAAATCGCTCTATCTCGCACGGTTAAGGAGATAGAAGCAAATTTGTGTTTTGCCATTTTTGGCAAAAATTCAAAATGGCCGCCATTTTTGGGGAGGGGAAAATATTTTGAAAATTGCAAAGATTGCATTGGTTAGATACCCTGTGTGTCGAAAATTTTGCCGAAATCGCTCTATCTCGCACGGTTAAGGAGATAGAATCAAATTTGTGTTTTGCCATTTTTGGCAAAAATTCGAAAATTCAAAATGGCCGCCATTTTTGGGGAGGGGAAATTTTTTTGAAAATTGCAAATATTACATTCCTTAGATACCCTGTGGGTCGAAAATTTCGATGAAATCGCTCTATCTCGCACGGTTAAGGAGATAGAAGCAAATTTGTGTTTTGCCATTTTTGGCAAAAATTCGAAAATTCAAAATGGCCGCCATTTTTGGGGAGGGGAAAATTTTTGGAAAATTGCAAAGATTGCATTCCTTAGATACCCTGTGGGTCGAAAATTTCGACGAAATCGCTCTATCTCGCACGGTTAAGGAGATAGAAGCAAATTTGTGTTTTGCCATTTTTGGCAAAAATTCAAAATGGCCGCCATTTTTGGGGAGGGGAAAATATTTTGAAAATTGCAAAGATTGCATTGCTTAGATACCCTGTGTGTCGAAAATTTTGCCGAAATCGCTCTATCTCGCACGGTTAAGGAGATAGAAGCAAATTAGTGTTTTGCCATTTTTGGCAAAAATTCGAAAATTCAAAATGGCCGCCATTTTTGGGGAGGGGAAAATTTTTGGAAAATTGCAAAGATTGCATTCCTTAGATCTCCTGTGGGTCGAAAATTTTGCCGAAATCGCTCTATCTCGCACGGTTAAGGAGATAGAAGCAAATTTGTGTTTTGCCATTTTTGGCAAAAATTCGAAAATTCAAAATGGCCGCCATTTTTGGGGAGGGGAAATTTTTTTGAAAATTGCAAATATTACATTCCTTAGATACCCTGTGGGTCGAAAATTTCGACGAAATCGCTCTATCTCGCACGGTTAAGGAGATAGAAGCAAATTTGTGTTTTGCCATTTTTGGCAAAAATTCGAAAATTCAAAATGGCCGCCATTTTTGGGGAGGGGAAAATTTTTGGAAAATTGCAAATATTACATTCCTTAGATACCCTGTGGGTCGAAAATTTCGACGAAATCGCTCTATCTCGCACGGTTAAGGAGATAGAAGCAAATTTGTGTTTTGCCATTTTTGGCAAAAATTCGAAAATTCAAAATGGCCGCCATTTTTGGGGAGGGGAAAATTTTTTGAAAATTGCAAAGAGTACACTCCTCAGATACCCTGCGGGTCGAAAATTTTGCCGAAATCGCTCTATCTCGCACGGTTAAGGAGATAGAAGCAAATTACTCAAAAGTAGTACTGAAAATACACAATGAAGTACCTAAATGGCTATTACTCATGTACTGACAAAGCTATCAGTCCCAAATGCAATACCAAGCGAGCTATGGACATAACAATCTTGTATTCAAAATTGTAGTAAAATATCTTTAATTATTTTGGCTTAAATGCACGGAAACCAATGGGTACTGAAAATAGCTGTACTTAAGTATTACTCAGTAAGCAAAAGAGGTACAACAGCCAAAAGCAATCCCAAGCAAGCTACTGACCCAATAAGCCTGCATACCAAATTTGGTGACAATAGCTCTAATACTTTTCCTTTAAATGAGCGGAAACCATGCGTGACGCCGGACATCGGACGCCGGACGCCGGACATCGGACATCGGACATCGGACAACGGACATCGGACATCGGACATCGGACGGCGAAAAAAGCAAAAATAATATATCCACCCCCCAGGGGGGTGGACATAAATACTGGCATTTATTTATTTTTCTTGAATTGCTACTTGAGATTTACCTGTACATACCAAAAGATTTTAAAATACAAAATTTAATAATAAAAAAATGCAGAAGTGTTTGGCAGATTTCATGATAAAATTTAAAAGAGTTGACTGGTATTTCAAGTTTGCCGTAAATGGCTGAAAAATATCAATAAATTGTCAATACATTCAACTTCAGAATAAAAAGTAATGCTACTTGTGATCAATTCTCCTAAACTAAGGGAATAATAGGTCCAAGCATGAATCTCGCATCTTCTTACCTTATGCCAAAGTGAAAAGAAGGTTTCTTTGAAAATTAACAATTTCAAAGAAACTTTCCTAAAAGGCTCAAAAGGTTGTTTGGCTGGAGCATGTAAGACTAGAGACAAATCCTGTATGGACCTGTTTTGTTACTGGATTGTGTCTAAAACATGTGCTAAGAATCTATTCAGCTCAAGACCTTAAACACTTCATAACCTTTCAAGCCCAGTCCCTCTGCAAATGCCAATCTATAAGCAGCAATAGTAGAAGGTTTGAAACCCTTTCCCTAACAAATAGTTAGGAAAGATTGCTAGATTGAATAGTGGGGCCTGAGAAGTCTACCTAACTCTATACACAACCCTTCAAAAAAGAACCAAATTGATTCATAGACCCTCTTTGAGGAGCCTCTCTGAAGATCCTAAACTTAATTTGGCACCTCCTCTGAGAATCAGCTTGAAAGTTAATGCCCAAATCCAGATGCCATGCATGAAGATTCAGAGAGCAAGGTTGGTGTGAAGCCTGTTATCAAATGACTGAGTCAGCAAGTTCACCTACAAGGGAAGGCTTAGACAGAAAATGCAAGAACATCCCTGACCACCTTGGTGCATGATGATTCTGCACCTGTACGTGGTCATCTTTTGAATCACCTTAGAGATCAAAGCCACTGGCCACAATCCAAAACTGTGCAGACCACTCCAAGAGATGTACAATGCCTCTGGTTCCCAAGCCTGACTATTTGGGACAGGAAACTCATACATTAAAAATGTTGATCTAACTTTGTTGCAAAAACAAATCTAAAATTACTGGATGCCAGAGATGGCCGATTTGATTGAAATTATGATGATTCAAAATCAATTCGGGTCGAATCACAGTGTCTTTTCTTGACAAGGACTCTGCTTTAATATTGAGATTCCCTGGGATGTGTTTTGTCTGAATCTGAATCCCCTTAACCGGTGTCCAAGCCATGATTCACCTGATCAGTGCACTCACCCCTGACAGTGGTATGCCTCCCAGCTTGTTCAGAACAGCAACCACTGATGAATTGGCTGTGGATATCTTGTTCTGGGGTACATATTACTGAATCAGGGAAAGTCCATATTCAAATAGTGGTGCATTGCGCAACTGTCCTGTTTGATGCCCGCCTTAATGTGATCCAAGTATCAATCCCTGCATACAAGAATAAGATCTGTCAGGTGAACAAAAAGGCTGTCCGCCAAATGTTGAAGGGCAGTCCCCATGGCATCAAATACATTTTGGTAAAACATCATGTAATCTTTTAAGTCACTCAAAGCTGCAGACATTTCCTTGGGTGCTTTACCTTTGTTAATACGTGAGCACAAGAGGGGCAATTGTTATTGCACATCCTTTCCTGGAGCTCAATGGAACACTGGTTAAAACCTCACATATTCCAGCTTCTGTGCAGGAGCCGTTGACTTAGCATGAACATGCTTAGAAGATGACTTCTCATGTTTTGTAGCTTTCTCCCCTTTACTTGACTTGTGTGATTATCTTTGGAATAAGTACGTTTTGGCTAAACTTCCTGATATGTCAGGGTCTCCACTGTACTGTCAAGGGTTGCGATTCTAGAGATCACTTTTTTTTCATTGTCTCCGGACTTTCATGAATTGTGGTGTAGCATGAGGAGTACCTGTCTCATCACTGAAATTAAGCAGCAATGGGCTATGACAATATTTGGATGGGTGACCGCACTACTTGTGTCTCTGAGGCTTTGCAGCTCACACTAGTAGACCGAAACCCCATTTGGACTTGTTTTCTAAAACAGATAAATTGTTGGCCCAAGATCTTTTGCTGTTTGAGGGGGCGAATAAGGAATAAGGTCAATTTTGAAACCTATGCAATTTTTGCAAGTTTTAACCATTTCAATTTTCTCCATAATGAGTGGTTTACAGTATTCACCCTTTGACTTGTTGAGTCGCTTGCATGACTTTATACCAGACACTTTATCAAACATATATAGGCCTGGCATAATATGATTTCCATATAGGTGTGATTTTAACAGCACAGTCATAACTGGAAAGCACTAATTGACACATTTTCGAAAATTCAGGCTTTTCTGTATCCAGAATATAACCAGGATTTCCCCCCAATTTAAACACTTCTTCCTTTTGCGAGACTCTACCTAGATAACAAAATTGCAGAGAATATTAGTTTGTCACATTTTGAGTTCTCATAAACACAGAAAAACAAACTGACAGAAAAATGCACAAAGAAACATCACCTCCTGGTGGAATTAATAAGAAGTATACATACTATTCTTGGGTAAGGTACTCTTCCATATGAATAAACTTCCCACAGCAAAATACCAAAGCTCCACATATCTGATTTACTCGTAAATTTCTGAAAAAAGACATAGCGTAGACAGTGTATATAGTGTAGTTACAACAGAACCCATTCTTCTATTTCTGGCAAAGTAAGTAAAATTGCTGACAAATAAGAATATTATTATTCAAACTTAAAGCATATTAACAAGACTTGTATGCCCCTCTAAGATCCAAGATGGTTCCCATAAATAAACACAAATATAGTATGACTAACATTTCTAGGTAGAAATTTCAAATGTTTATAACTTTGTATAGATGAACAGAGCTCAAAATTTCTCAAACAAGGCAGGATCAACACTCAGACTGTGTCATGTTGGTCATAACACAGGTAAAAGTTATTCTCTGAACCTGGTGCCCCATGTCATAGGTGCTTATTTCCAACTCTGCCTGTCTGCCTCGTCCATTCATGGAGGAAAGAAGGGACTACTATTGTATGTCATTTTGAGAGACAATTAACAAACAAGCTCATTTTGTATTCTTGTGGAGTGTAAGATCACCTTACCTTACAGGTCTTCTTTAGGACTTTATATCCACAATATAGAAAGAGATAAAGTGTTGTCATGGCAACACTTGTTGCCAAATATTGCAGTAAATCTGATCAGCTCAAAAATGTGCAGGGTTTGGAATGTAATGCATTCAAAAAACTACGTGTCAAAGAAACAGAAAAAAAAAGTGTTGCCATGGCAACACTTGTTGCCAGATATTGCCACAAAGCTTATCAGCTCAAATCCTTGCAAGAGTTTCAAATCCAAAGTACCGACAAAAATATAAAACCAGCAAATAGAAAAGTGTTGCCATGGCAACACTTGTTACCAGGTACTGCCAAAAAGATAATCAGCTCCAATCAATGCAAGGTTTCAAATGCAAATAACCCAGAAAAATTCTAACATAATCAGTACTCCCCTAGTTCCCCATGCAACAAATTTATCCTGAACATATCGGTTCAAATGGGCACAGAATTAAGTAAAAATAGCATCAGAGATGCCTGTACCCCACAGCCTGGGGAAAGTTTTTTCAACACCATAAGATATCGAAGTAGTGAAACAGTACAAATATCGGGATACTTTCAGAGCAGTGTCAGTTATACAAAGCTCCAAATAATGTTTAAATAGAGAAAAAACATCTAAGAGAAAGACAAGAGGGTCACAGATGCCCCAAAAGGCGGGTTGCACAGGCAGAAATAAGGTTAGCAACTGCTGTAATTACATTTAGAAAAGAAGGAAAGAAATGTTAGGTTACCCAGTTAAGGTGAATGTGTAAGACGTGCTAAGAAACGTAAAACTTGTAATCTAGGTTACATAATTGTATCTACGCTGTGAACGGACAAACAAAAGGATGGAATTACACTAATTTAGTAACTTAGCTATGATGGTGATGCATCTCCCTGTCAAGTTTGAATTCGACTGGACAAAGCATTTTCCAGTTAGAGTCCAGAAACGAAAATTTGGACAGACGGATGGACAGAAAAATGGACAAAAAACACACAAACAGACAGGAAAACGGACAAACAAACACACAGAGTTACACCAATTTCAAAAGGAACCTAGCTATGATGGTGATCTATATCCCTGTCAAGTATGAATTCGATTGGACAAACTGTTTTCGAGTTGGAGTCCGGAAACGAAAATGTGGACAAACAGATGGACGGACAGACAAACAGACAAAAATGGACAAACGAACAAATGGAATTCCACCAATTTAGAAAGGAACCTAGCTATGATGGTGATGTATGTCCCTGTGAAGTTTGAATTTGATTGGATAAACTGTTTTCGAGTTAGAGTCCGGAAACAAAAATGTGGATGGACAGATAGATGGACAGAAAAACGGACAAAAAACAAACAAACGGACAGAAAAACGGACAAACGAACAGACAGAGTTACACCAATTTCGAAAGGAACCTAGCTATGATGGTGATCTATCTCCCTGTGAAGTTTGAATTCGATTGGTCAAACCGTTTTCGAGTTAGTGTCCGGAAATGAAAATGTGGACAAACAGCCGGATGGACAGACAAACGGACCAAAAACGGACAAACGAACGGACGGAATTTCACCAATATCAAAAGGAACCTAGCTATGATGGTGATCTATGTTCCTGTGAAGTTTGAATTTGATTGGAGTAACCGTTTTTGATTTAGAGTCCGGAAACGAAAATGTGGACGGACAGATGGATGGACAGAAAAACGGACCAAAAAAGAACAAACAGACAGAAAAACGGACAAACGAACAGACAGAATTTCACCAATTTCGAAAGGAACCTAGCTATGATGGTGATCTATCTCCCTGTCAAGTTTGAATTCGATTGGTCAAACCGTTATCAAGTTAGAGTCCGGAAACAAAAATGTGGACAAACGGATGGACAAACAGACGAAAAACGGACAAACGAACAGACGGAATTTCACCAATTTCGAAAGAAACCTAGCTATGATGGTGATCTATCTCCCTGTGAAGTTTGAATTCGATTGGTCAAACCGTTTTCGAGTTAGTGTCCGGAAATGAAAATGTGGACAAACAGCCGGATGGACAGACAAACGGACAAAAAACGGACAAACGAACGGACGGAATTTCACCAATATCGAAAGGAACCTAGCTATGATGTTGATCTATGTCCCTGTCAAGTTTGAATTCGATCGGACAAACCGTTTTCGAGTTACAGTCCGGAAACGAAAAATGTGGACGGACAGACGGACGTCGGATACATCAATCTAATAGGCGGGTTGGTTACACTCAACCCGCCTAAAAACAAGCAATCAGTACCCATAATCGGGCTCTGTGTCAGATGACTTTGTGTTGTGAGCTTCACAGTACAAGTGAAGTAGAAAAGGACACAAAAGTTGTGTGCTGCAAATGGTATTCAGAAGTAAAGTATCTGTACAAAGTAACTGCTAAGGTGCTTCCTAAGGAGCTACTGAGGACCTGGTTCTTATACAAGAAAAACAGGTAAAAAAAGTTGGTGCACAGTGACTACAGATGTAGAGCTGATACCTTCACAAAGTAACCTTCCTCTGGCCTAGTATATATTACCAAATAACAGAAAAATCCTTTCACAGAAAAAATATATGAAAGGGTATTAAAATTTATTTTAACACTAGACAAGTCAGCTGACATAAAAAACCAGAATAGGTGAGCAATATTTAACCAACAATTATCAAACAACAATTTTTTTGCATTATTGTAATTAAGTTTTCAGCTATTGTTTGTACTTTTACAATGTTGGGACTGCTATATCTCTAGTTACTGATTTGTCCATCAAAAGTTTGTTACAGAAACAGTACACCTTCTTTTGGTGATAAAATTTGAAAATATTTTATCTTGTCCAAAAAAGTCATGTTTATAAATAATAATCATACTGAACTTCACATTTAGGGAAATAAAGCTTCTGTTAATATTTTTACAAAAGAAACTTAAAAAATTTGATACTAGAAAACATTTTACCTAGAACTTGGACTGGAATGAATCTGTAACATTTGCATTCGTTATAACAACCAGATTATTATTCCATTAGCAAGTACTTTAAAATCCCCAGAAATTGTATTATGCTACATCAACCAAGAAGACAACAAAATAGTGCAACTGATTCTCAGTCAGAAGAATGGATTGATTAATCCACCTGCAAAAGTGGAGTTCTAACAGATTAGTGGAGGAACTACAGTTTCAACATTGATACCATATTCTAATTGGACTCTGTAAATCTATCAATACTGAAACACCAACACATACTAGCTTCCAAACAAGACACTATGTCTTGTTAAGGTGAATGTGTAAGACGTGCTAAGAAACGTAAAACTTGTAATCTAGGTTACATAATTGTATCTATGCTGTGAACGGACAAACAAAAGGATGGAATTACACTAATTTAGTAACTTAGCTATGACGGTGATGCATCTCCCTGTCAAGTTTGAATTCGACTGGACAAAGTATTTTCCAGTTAGAGTCCAGAAACAAAAATGTGGACAGACGGATGGACAGAAAAATGGACAAAAACACACAAACAGACAGGAAAACGGACAAACAAACACACGGAGTTACACCAATTTCAAAAGGAACCTAGCTATGATGGTGATCTATATCCCTGTCAAGTATGAATTCGATTGGACAAACTGTTTTCGAGTTGGAGTCCGGAAACGAAAATGTGGACAAACAGATGGATGGACAGACAAACAGACAAAAATGGACAAACGAACAAACGGAATTCCACCAATTTAGAAAGGAACCTAGCTATGATGGTGATGTATGTCCCTGTGAAGTTTGAATTTGATTGGATAAACTGTTTTCGAGTTAGAGTCCGGAAACAAAAATGTGGACGGACAGATAGATGGACAGAAAAACGGACAAAAAACAAACAAACGGACAGAAAAACGGACAAACGAACAGACAGAGTTACACCAATTTCGAAAGGAACCTAGCTATGATGGTGATCTATCTCCCTGGCAAGTATGAATTCGATTGGACAAACCGTTTTCGAGTTAGAATCCGGAAAAGAAAATATGGACAAACTGATGGATGGACAGACAAATGGACCAAAAACAGACAAACGAACACATGGAATTTCACCAATTTCAAAAGGAACCTAGCTATGATGGTGATCTAGGTTCCTGTGAAGTTTGAATTTGATTGGAGTAACCGTTTTGATTTAGAGTCCAGAAACGAAAATGTGGACGGACAGATGGATGGACAGAAAAACGGACCAAAAAAGAACAAACAGACAGAAAAACGGACAAACGAACAGACAGAATTTCACCAATTTCGAAAGGAACCTAGCTATGATGGTGATCTATCTCCCTGTCAAGTTTGAATTCGATTGGTCAAACCGTTATCAAGTTAGAGTCCGGAAACAAAAATGTGGACAAACAGGTGGATGGACAAACAGACGAAAAATGGACAAACGAACAGACGGAATTTCACCAATTTCGAAAGAAACCTAGCTATGATGGTGATCTATCACCCTGTGAAGTTTGAATTCGATTGGTCAAACCGTTTTCGAGTTAGTGTCCGGAAATAAAAATGTGGACAAACAGCCGGATGGACAGACAAACGGACAAAAAACGGACAAACGAACGGACGGAATTTCACCAATATCGAAAGGAACCTAGCTATGATGTTGATCTATGTCCCTGTCAAGTTTGAATTCGATCGGACAAACCGTTTTCGAGTTACAGTCCGGAAACGAAAAATGTGGATGGACAGACGGACGTCGGACACATCAATCTAATAGGCGGGTTGGTTACACTCAACCCGCCTAAAAACAAGCAATCAGTACCCATAATCGGGCTCTGTGTCAGATGACTTTGTGTTGTGAGCTTCACAGTACAAGTGAAGTAGAAAAGGACACAAAAGTTGTGTGTTGCAAATGGTATTCAGAAGTAAAGTATCTGTACAAAGTAACTGCTAAGGTGCTTCCTAAGGAGCTACTAAGGACCTGGTTCTTATACAAGAACAAGACAAATGAACGGACGGATTTACACCAATTTCGAAAGGAACCTAGCTATGATGGTGATGTATGTCCCTGTGAAGTTTGAATTAGATTGGAGTAACCGTTTTCGAGTTAGAGTCCGGAAACAAAAATGTGGACGGACAGATGGATGGACAGAAAAACGGACAAAAACGAAGAAACGGACGGAAAAACGGACAAACAAACTGACGGAATTTCACCAATTTCGAAAGGAACCTAGCTATGATGGTGATCTATCTCCCTGTGAAGTTTGAATTTGATTGGTCAAACCGTTTTAAAGTCCGGAAACGAAAATGTGGACAAACAGATGGATGGACAGACAAACGGACGAAAAACGGACAAACGAACACACGGAATTTCACCAATTTCGAAAGGAACCTAGCTATGATGGTGATCTATCTCCCTGTGAAGTTTGAATTTGATTGGTCAAACCGTTTTAAAGTTAGAGTCCGGAAACGAAAATGTGGACAAACAGATGGATGGACAGACAAACGGACGAAAAACGGACAAATGAACACACGGAATTTCACCAATTTCGAAAGGAACCTAGCTATGATGGTGATCTATCTCCCTGTGAAGTTTGAATTTGATTGGTCAAACCGTTTTAAAGTTAGAGTCCGGAAACGAAAAATGTGGACGGACAGACGGACAGACAGACAGATGGACAGACGGACAGACGGACGTCGGACACATCAATCTAATAGGCGGGTTGGTTACACGCAACCCGCCTAAAAATGTATGTAAAGATAAAATATTAAAACACAACAATTCAATAGCAAGATGACAGCATTATTCAGTAAACTAAAAATTATAAAGCTGAAAAATTTATTAATTGGAGAATACCTGTTGATGGAAATAGCACAATTATGTAAAAGTGCATATAATAATCAGTTGCAGCAATCGATATATCTTTGTCATAAGAAAAAGATGTCTCATTTATGGCAGGTGAACACACTAAAGTTAAAAATCACACCATGATGCACACCTACACCCCCTAACCAATGTTTCTACCAAGTGTCAACCTTCTACACCTAATGGAATCCACGAAATAGCCCATACAAAATTTTAAAACTCATGGTCACTATGACAAGGTCAAAGGTCAAATCAAGGTCACACCATGATGTTGCACACCTACAACAGCCAACCAATGTCCCTACCAAGTATAAACTTCCTACACCTTACAGTTGCTGAGATATAGCCCGGACAAGATTTTATAGGTCAAGGTCACTATGGCATGGTCAAGGTCAAATCAAGGTCAGACCATGCCGTTGCACACCTACACCCCCTAACCAATGTCAATACCAACTATCAACTTCCTACACCTTAGGGTTTCGTGGATATAGCCTGGACGAGATTTTATAGGTCAAGGTCAATACAGCAAGGTCAAAGGTGAAATCAAGGTCACATGACATAGCACATCTACATCCCCTAACCAATGTCCCTACCTAGTATCAACTTCCTACACCTTACAGTTGCTGAGATATAGCCCGGACAAGGTTTTATAGGTCAAGGTCACTACGGCAAGGTGAAAGGTCAAATCAAGGTCAGACCATGACGTTGCACACCTACACCCCCTAACCAATGTCCCTACAAAGTATCAACTTCCTACACCTTACGGTTTCCAATATATAGCCCGGACAAGATTTTATAGGTCAAGGTCACTACAGCAAGGTCAAAGGTCAAATCAAGGTCACACCATGACGTTGCACACCTACACCCCCTAACCAATGTCCCTACCAAGTATCAACTTCCTACACCTTACGGTTTCCGAGATATAGTCCGGACAAGATTTTCAAACTCAAGGTCACTACGGCAAGGTCAAAGATCAAATCAAGGACAGACCATGACGTTGCACACCTACATATCCGAACCAATCTCCCTACCAAGTATCAACTTCCTACACCTTACGGTTTCTGAAATACAACCCGGACAAACTTTTTCCTGACACCCACCCACCCATCCGGACACCATAGGTGAAAGTAATACCCCGATAGCCCTTAAGGGCTGTGGGGTAAAAAAGCTACATAATAATGATAAATTTATTATGTTCACTGTTTTTGATTGTCAAGCATTATTGAACAAATGTTTTGACAACTTTGATGACAGAAGAGTCACAGAGTTATGAGCTCAGTATACATACGCTGTCCCGCAGAGCTTCTGGAGCGGTCCATTTGATTGGAAAGAGGCCTCCTGATTGAGTAGTACCCTGCTGCTTGGCTAAGCCAAAGTCTGACACCTAACAACAAAAGTAGAAGTTAACCTGAAGCAAAAACATGTTGTTTTTGACGGGGATTGATTGCTAATATTCAGTATATTTGAAGATTGAAAACTAGTAAGGAAGTAACATCATTCCTCTATGTATTTTAGTGGTAGCCTTTCTATCATGACTCGGTTTTGCAGCTTCAAAACTTTTCTTTGGCATACTTATATTTTGAGTTAAAAATTTAAAACTCTTTACAAATGAGGAGAAATGTTCAAAGTAGTAAAACAGAAGAGTGTGTAATGTTTATAAAGAATGTTAAATGCAGTGTTCATGTTTGGGTGATGAAATATGGGTACCATGTACCCCATGGGGCTTCAAAAACAGGGTACCACAGTGTGAAAATGGGGTACAAGTAATAATCTGGACAGAATCCTCATTAAAATGTTTACATACCTCCAGTTACTAAACTATAAGCTTTTTATTTCATTTCATGGACTCTCATAGTAAAAATAAGTCTCTTGGTTTTTGTAAAATTCATTTTTCTAAAGAAGTTTTACAATGGTTTGAATTGTATGCAAGTGTATGTATATTGCCAAAGTCAAAATTTAGTACTAGTTTATGAATTAGGTTGCAAATGTTACTCTTAAATACAAAATTTGCAATTAGATCAAATCATTTAACATACCGCCCACCAGTGATAAAACTTAAAATACTCAAAATTACAATTTTTGTTACACAAATATTTTTGTTTAAGTTGAGCATAGTGAGCTTGCAAAGCAGTATGAATTACCTTTGCAGAATTATCACTTGCGATGAGGACATTTCTTGCAGCTAAATCTCTGTGTACAACCTTCCTGCTCTCCAGATATGTCATGCCACTACACGTGTCACTGAAACAAAAGTGAAAAAATTTCACTAAAAATTGTACTCAATATATACTGATCCAATCAATAAAGCAAAAAAGCCTTTCTGACTCAGTAGTATGAATTTTTTTCTGGATCATAATAAAAGTTTTCAAATATATACACATCATGCTCAGAACCACTATCCCTTTATGTGCTTCTCTTGAGTATCACAGTCTGTATAATCTGTCTGCTTTACAGGTGCAATATCTTCCCCACATGGGGAAACTCAGTACACTTAACTAAAAAAGAATTTAAAAAGAAATAGTCTAAGGACATTCTAGGTCAGCAATGGGGATGTTCCACTGGAGCCGACCCAGTATCCGGCCCTACGACTTTAAGGTCGGTTCTGAAAGTCGTAGGGTCATGGGAAAAAGCACGCGAAATTGCTGAGTTGGTTAAAAAATCCCTGACAGGACGGTAAACTTACAGACAGGACATGGTGACTGCCCCGACAACACGTACGGTCAGGGATGTTTATTGCACGGCCAGTCGTAGAAGTACTACGACAAGCCTTAAATCCCTAACAGACAAGCCATAGCAGGTCTGACAAACAGACAGGACTGGTGAAATATACAGAATCACAACGACCAGACTTGCAGTCGTTATTGTCATTACACTTTTCGATGAATTTCTGGGAAAAAAAAAAGAGGATCACGTGTCGACCAATAAACAATGCTTAAACTAGGTCAAGGCTGAATATTTTGATCCCATAACGTCACCTAAAGTCCAACTTTACTTTTTTATTATCTTATAGCTTTCAGGTTTTTGCTTTAATGTTATACATGTACAAGAAATTAAGTCAATGTCTGCTTCAATTTATGAACGAAAAAGTCATTTAAAATATAAAATTTTCATTAAAAATGTAAAATCCTGTGGAAAGAATCAGAGAGAGATGTGCTTCTAACGATCTCTCACGTGAGAAGGAAAACCTTCTACTTGTTACTGCCTTTTATACCCTGATGTAGTTCTGGTCACGTGATGGGATCCAAATATTTACTATTGACCTAGTTTTCGATTTGATGATTGGTTGACACTTGATCCTCCTTTTTCCCAAAATTTGCTTATGGGTTTTTACAGTGAGAAGTAAAATCTTGCGATTGGATCCAAATAGTTTGTTGACATTTTTAATTGCTCTGGTGAAATAGGCTGAGAATTTGATCATTATGTGACAAAATAAACCCTTTTTTAAGGTTTCTCAATTAATTAAAGCATACATGTTCACTATCTGTTAACTTCAAATTAATCATTTCTTTGTCATTCTTGACATGATTTTTGATCATATTTTTAACTCACTTCAGGTTTTTGCTTTAATATTTAATGAGAAATAAATCAATGTATGTTTGCTTCAGATTATGAATGAAAAAGCCACTTAAAGTATAAAATTTTCTTTGAAAATGTTATATCCTGTGCAAACAAGCAGAGAGAGGTGTGCTTCTAACAATATCTCATGGGACAATGAAACCCTCTTGCTTGTTGTTGCCTTTTATACTCCAATTTCGAGCTTCTGGGAAGGACCCCTTCAAAATTTCGTCCCTCTGAGCAATTTTCCTACACATTTATACCAAATAATTTCGAGCCTCTGAGAAAGCACATTTTTCTGGACGTGAAGGTAAATACCCTGTATTCTGGTCAGGTGATGGGATCCAAATATTTACTAGTGACCTAGTTTTAGATTTGTTGATTGGTTGACACTTGATCCTCTTTTTGCCCAAAAATTTCTTTCCTGAAATAAGCTGGGATTTTATTTTTATTTCACAAAATAAAACACTTTTTCAGGTTTCTTAATTAACAAGACCACTGCCGCGGTATGTATCTCCCGCCGAGTACCGCAGGGGAAGAAATACTACATTGAAATTTTTCCCCTTTGCATAGGACACTGTTGTACCATCCTGCAGGTCGAAAATTTGCTTGAAACCGCTCTATCTGTTATGCTTTTCGAGATATTGACACTTTTCCATTTTCAGCAAAAATCCAAGATGGCCGCCGAAAGTGGCGAAAAATGAAATTTTTCCCCTTTGGACAGGACACTCTTGTATCACCCTGTGGGTCAAAAAATCGCTCGAAATCGCTCGATCTGTTACGGTTTTCGAGATATTGACACTTTTTCATTTTCCGCAAAAATGTAAGATGGCCGCCAAAAGTGGCGAAAATTGAAATTTTCCCCCTTTGCACAGGTGACTCTTGTACCACCCTGCAGGTCAAAAATTTGCTCAAAATCGCTCTATCTCTTACGGTTTTCGAGATATTGACACTTTTCTATTTTCCGCAAAAATCCAAAAAGGCCGCCAAAAGTGGTGAAAATTGATATTTTACCCCTTTGCACAGGACATTCTTGTACTACCGTGCAGGTCAAAAATTCGCTCGAAATTGCTCTATCTCTTATGGTTTTCGAGATATTCACACTTTTTCATTTTTTTCCGCTAAAATCCAAGAAGGCCGCCAAAAGTGGCGAAAATTGAAATCTTTCCCCTTTGCATAGGACACTTTTGTACTACCCTGAAGGTCTAAATGCAATAGTTTTCAAGTTACAAGTGATTTCACTCATGATGGAAGTTAGTGAAAAATCCAAAAGTAGCTATTACTCACTTATCTATTGAGATAGACACCCAAGTTACTCACCATGTTGTTGCTGTGGGAAAAAGTAGGTGAATAACATATTTTAACAAAATGCTCTAAATACAATACTTTTCAAGTTATAATCGATTTAGTGCAGGATTTCATTAATTTTAATGCATTAAAAATTATTTTAATAATTCATAAAAAAACTTTAGCTTGTGAAATATCTCCAAAATGTAGGTGAATGAGTTATTTGAGAAATACTGGCTATCTGCAATACTTTTTGTGATAATAGGCAATTACTCATTTTGAGTAGGTGAGTAATTAGATATGGATCTGAAAATTCACTAATTGAAAGTTCTCCCAAAATATAGGTGAAGTGAGTTATTTGAAAAATACTGGCTATCTGCAATACTTTTAGAGATAATTCGCATTTACTCATTTTGAGTAGGTGAGTAATTACCTACAGGTTTGGAACTTCACCATGTGAAAGCTCTTCCAAAAGTAGATGAATGAGTTATTTGATAAAAATTGGGTACCCACAATACTTTTAGAGATAATTAGCATTTACTCATTTTGAGTAGGTGAGTAATTACCTACGAGTCTGAAACTTCACCATGTGAAAGCTCTTTCAAAAGTAGATGAATGAGTTATTTGAGAAAAATTGGCTATCTGCAATACTTTTAGAGATAATTAGCATTTACTCATTTTGAGTATGTGAGTAATTACCTACAGGTTTGGAACTTCACCATGTGAAAGCTCTTCCAAAAGTAGATGAATGAGTTATTTGATAAAAATTGGGTACCCACAATACTTTTAGAGATAATTAGCATTTACTCATTTTGAGTAGGTGAGTAATTACCTACGAGTCTGAAACTTCACCATGTGAAAGCTCTTTCAAAAGTAGATGAATGAGTTATTTGAGAAAAATTGGCTATCTGCAATACTTTTAGAGATAATTAGCATTTACTCATTTTGAGTAGGTGAGTAATTAGCTATGGGTCTGAAACTTCACCATGTGAAAGCTCTTCCAAAAGTAAATGAATGAGTTATTTGAGAAAAATTGGCTATCTGCAATACTTTTCAAGATATTTAGCATTTACTCATTTTGAGTAGGTGAGAAATTAGCTACAGGTCTGACATTTCACCAAGTGAAAGCTCTCGCAAAAGTAGGTGAATGAGTTATTTGAGAAAAATTGGCTATCTTCTATACTTTTAGAGATAATTCGCATTTACTCATTTTGAGTAGGTGAGAAATTAGCTAGGGGTCTGAAACCTCACTAAGTGAAAGCTCTTCCAAAAGTATATGAATGAGTTATTTGAGAAAAATTGGCTATCTGCAATACTTTTAGACATAATTAGCATTTACTCATTTTGAGTAGGCGAGTAAGTAGCTATGGGTCTGAAACTTCACAATGTGAAAGCTCTTCCAAAAGTAGGTGAATGAGTTATTTGAGAAAAATTGGCTATCTGCAATACTTTTAGAGAAAATTCGCATTTACTCATTTTGAGTAGGTGAGTAATTAGCTATGGGTCTGAAACTTCACCATGTGAAAGCTCTTCCAAAAGTAGATGAATGAGTTATTTGAGAAAAATTGGCTATCTGCAATACTTTTAGAGATAATTAGCATTTACTCATTTTGAGTAGGTGAGTAATTACCTACGGGTCTAAAACTTCACTAAGTGAAAGCTCTCCCAAAAGTAGGTGAATGAGTTATTTGAGAAAAATTGGCTATCTGCAATACTTTTAGAGAGAATTCGCATTTACTCATTTTGAGTAGATGAGTAATTAGCTATGGGTCTGAAACTTCACCATGTGAAAGCTCTTCCAAAAGTAGATGAATGAGTTATTTGAGAAAAATTGGCTATCTGCAATACTTTTAGAGATAATTCGCATTTACTCATTTTGAGTAGGCGAGTAATTAGCTATGGGTCTGAAACTTCACGGAGTGAAAGCTCTCCCAAAAGTAGGTGAATGAGTTATTTGAGAAAAATTGGCTATCTGCAATACTTTTAGAGATAATTAGCATTTACTCATTTTGAGTAGGTGAGTAATTAGCTATGGGTCTGAAACTTCACGGAGTGAAAGCTCTCCCAAAAGTAGGTGAAAGAGTTATTTGAGAAAAATTGGCTATCTGCAATACTTTTAGAGATAATTCGCATTTACTCATTTTGAGTAGGCGAGTAATTAGCTATGGGTCTGAAACTTCACCATGTGAAAGCTCTTCCAAAAGTAAATGAATGAGTTATTTGAGAAAAAATGGCTATCTGCAATACTTTTAGAGATATTTAACATTTACTCATTTTGAGTAGGTGAGAAATTAGCTACAGGTCTCACACTTCACCAAGTGAAAGCTCTCCCAAAAGTAGATGAATGAGTTATTTGAGAAAAATTGGCTATCTGCAATACTTTTAGAGATAATTAGCATTTACTCATTTTGAGTAGGTGAGTAATTAGCTACGGGTCTGAAACTTCACCAAGTGAAAGCTCTTCCAAAAGTAGGTGAATGAGTTATTTGAGAACAAGCATTCTGACGCATGCATTTATCTCCCGCCGTATAAATTAGATGTCCTAAAGATAGTGGAATATAAATTTTCCTGCGAGATGGAGGCACATGTAGAAGTGACAAGTTTAATGTTTGATTGCAATACTTTTAAAGACAAAAGTCATTTACTCATTTTAGTAGCTATTACTTTGCCATCCAAAGAGCTACAGTTCTGCCACTTCATTATGCAGATCAACTCAAAGTAGGGAAGCACGTCTTTAGAAGAAATAGCCTATCTGTACTTCTTTTAGAGATACAAGACATTTACTTATTTTAGTGGCTATTACTCCGCCATCTAAAGAGCTACAGTTCTGCAACTTCACTATGTGGTAGATCACCCAAAAGTAGGTGAATGACTTATTTAGAAGAAATTGCCCACCTGTAATACTTTTAGAGACTAGACCAAGGATGCATCTGTGGCCAGATGCAAAATGTATCCACCGGCAAAGGCAAAAGTAGCTATTACTCAGCTATGGCACGAGCTAGAGGTCTGAAATTTTAGTATGTTATAGCTGACCCAAAAGTAGGTGAATAACATATTTGCACAAAATTCTCTAAATGCAATAGTTTTCAAGTTACAAGTGATTTTACTCATGATGGAAGTTAGTGAAAAGCCCAAAAGTAGCTATTACTCACTTAGCTATTCAGATAGACACCCAAGTTACTCACCATGTTGTTGCTATGGAAAAAGTAGGTGAATGACATATTTTAACAAAATGCTCTAAATGTAATACTTTTCAAGTTATAAATGATTTAGTGTTGAGTAAGAACTTCAAAGTAGCTATTACTCCGCTATGCAATGAGCCACAGGTCTGGAATTTTACTATGTTATAGCTGCCTCAAAATAGGTGAAGAACATACTGAAACTAAATAATGTAAATGCAAAAGTTTTCAAGTTATAAGTGATTTACCCAACAGTGATAACCTAAAAGTAGTTATTATTCGGCTATGCCATGAGCTACAGGTCTGAAATTTTACTATGTTATAGCTGACCCAAAAGTAGCTGCATAACATATTTGCACAAAGTGCTCTAAATGCAGTACTTTTCAAGTTATAATTGATTTAGTGCATGATTTAATTAATTTTAATGTATTAAAATTTATTTTAAAAATTCATAAAAAAACTTAAGCATGTGAAACTTCTCCAAAATGTAGGTGAATGAGTTATTTGAGAAATACTGGCTATCCGCAATACTTTTAGTGATAATAGGCATTTACTTATTTTGAGTAGGTGAGTAATTAGCTACAGGTCTGAAACTTCACCAAGTGAAAGCTGTCCCAAAAGTAGGTGAATGAGTTATTTGAGAAAAATTGGCTATCTGCAATACTTTTAGAGATAATTAGCATTTACTCATTTTGAGTAGTTGAGTAATTACCTACGGGTCTGGAACTTCACCATGTGAAGGCTATCCGCAATACTTCTAGGGATAATTAGCATTTACTCATTTGGAGTAGGTGAATAATTAGCTACGGGTCTGAAACTTCACCAAGTGATGGCTCTCCCAATAGTAGATGAATGAGTTATTTGAGAAAAATTGGCTATCTGCAATACTTTTAGAGATAATTAGCATTTACTCATTTTGAGCAGGTGAGTAATTAGCTATAGGGCTGAAACTTCACCATGTGAAAGCTCTCCCAAAAGTAGGTGAATGAGTTATTTGAGAAAAATTGGCTATCTGCAATACTTTTAGAGATAATTAGCATTTACTCATTTTGAGCAGGTGAGTAATTAGCTATGGGTCTGAAACTTCACCAAGTGAAAGCTCTCCTAAAAGTAGGTGAATGAGTTATTTGACAAAAAATGGCTATCTGCAATCCTTTTAGAGATAATTAGCATTTACTCATTTTGAGTAGGTGAGTAATTAGCTACAGGTCTGAAACTTCACCAAGCGAAAGCTCTCTCAAAAGTAGGTGAATGAGTTATATGAGAAAAATTGGCTATCCGCAATACTTTTAGAGATAGTTAGCATTTACTCATTTTGAGTAGGTGAACAATTAGCTACGGGTCTAAAACTTCACCAAGTGAAAGCTCTCCCAATAGTAGGTGAATGAGTTATTTGAGAAAAATTGGCTATCTGCAATACTTTTAGAGATAATTAGCATTTACTCATTTTGAGTAGGTGAGTAATTAGCTATGGGTCTGAAATTTCACCATGTGAAAGCTCTCCCAAAAGTAGGTGAATGAGTTATCTGAGAAAATTGGCTATCTGCAATACTTTTAGAGATAATTCGTATTTACTCATTTTGAGTAGGTGAGTAATTAGCTACGGATCTGAAACTTGACCATGTGAAAGCTCTTCCAAAAGTATGTGAAGGAGTTATTTGAGAAAAATTGGCTACCTGCAATACTTTTAGAGATAATTCGCATTTACTCATTTTCAGCAGGTGAATAATTAGCTACAGGTCTGAAACTTTACCAAGTGAAAGCTCTCCCAAAAGTAGATGAACGAGTTATTTGAGAAAAGTTGTCTATCTGCAATAATTTTAGAGATAATTAGCATTTACTCATTTTGAGTAGGTGAGTAATTAGTTACGGATCTGAAACTTCACCATGTGAAAGCTCTTCCAAAAGTACCTGAAGGAGTTATTTGAGAAAATTGGCTACCTGCAATACTTTTACAGATAATTAGCATTTACTCATTTTCAGCAGGTGAATAATTAGCTACGGGTCTGAAACTTCACGAAGTGAAAGCTCTTTCAAAAGTAGGTGAATGAGTTATTTGAGAAAAATTGGCTATCTGCAATACTTTTAGAGATAATTAGCATTTACTCATTTTGAGTAGGTGAATAATTAGCTACAGGTCTGAAACTTCACCAAGTGAAAGCTCTCTCAAAAGTAGGTGAATGAGTTATTTGAGAAAAATTGGCTATCTGCAATACTTTTAGAGATGATTCGCATTTACTCATTTTGAGCAGGTGAGTAATTAGCTACGGGTCTGAAACTTCACCAAGTGAAAGCTCTCCCAAAAGTAGGTGAATGAGTTATTTGAGAAAAATTGGCTATCTGCAATACTTTTACAGATAATTTGCATTTACTCATTTTGAGTAGGTGAATAACTAGCTACAGGTCTGAAACTTCACCAAGTGAAAGCTCTCTCAAAAGTAGGTGAATGAGTTATTTGAGAAAAATTGGCTATCTGCAATACTTTTAGAGATAATTCGCATTTACTCATTTTGAGTAGGTGAGTAATTAGCTACGGGTCTGAAACTTGACCAAGTGAAAGCTCTCCCAAAAGTAGGTGAATGAGTTATTTGAGAAAAATTGGCTATCTGCAATACTTTTAGAGATAATTAGCATTTACTCATTTTGAGTAATTAGCTACGGGTCTGAAACTTGACCATGTGAAAGCTCTTCCAAAAGTAGGTGAATGAGTTGAGAAAAATTGGCTATCTGCAATACTTTTAGAGATAATTCGCATTTACTCATTTTGAGTAGGTGAGTAATTAGCTAAGGGTCTGAAACTTCACCAAGTGAAAGCTCTCAATTAGCTACAAATGAGAAAATAGCTATTACTCACTTATGGCATGCAATAGAAACCCAAACTATGTACCATCTTATAGCTAAGGACAAAGTAGCTGAACAACATATTTTAGGCAAACACTCTAACTGCAATAGTTTTGGAGTTACAATGGCTTTACTCAACAGTCAGAATTTCAAAGTAGCTATTACTCAGCTATCAAAGATTCAACAGGTCTGAAACTTTACTATGTGATAGCTTACCAAAAAGTAGATGGACAACATATTTGAAAAGATTTCCCTAACTTTAATACTTTTGAAGATATTTGACATTTACTTCTTTTGTTATTTAGCTACAAATGAGAAAATAGCTATTACTCACTTATGGCATGCAATAGAACCCCAAACTATGTACCATCTTATAGCTAAGGACAAAGTAGCTGAACAACATATTTTAGGAAAACACTCTAACTGCAATAGTTTTGGAGTTACAATGGCTTTACTCAACCGTCGGAATTTGAAAGTAGCTATTACTCAGCTATCAAAGGTTCGACAGGTCTGAAACTTTACTATGTGATAGCTTACCAAAAAGTAGATGGACAACATATTTGAAAAGATTTCACTAACTTTAATACTTTTGAAGATATTTGACATTTACTTCTTTTGTTATTTAGCTACAAATGAGAAAATAGCTATTACTCACTTATGGCATGCAATAGAACCCCAAACTATGTACCATCTTATAGCTAAGGACAAAGTAGCTGAACAACATATTTTAGGAAAACACTGTAACTGCAATAGTTTTGGAGATACAATGGCTTTACTCAACAGTCAGAATTTGAAAGTAGCTATTACTCAGCTATCCATGGTGCAACAGGTCTGAAACTTAACTATGTGATAGCTTACCCAAAAGTAGATGAATAACATATTTGAAAAGATTTCTGTAATTCTAATACTTTTGAAGATATTTGGCATTTACTTCTTTTGTTATTTAGCTACAAATGAGAAAATAGCTATTACTCACTTATGGCATGCAATAGAACCCCAAACTATGTACCATCTTATAGCTAAGGACAAAGTAGCTGAACAACATATTTTAGGAAAACACTCTGACTGCAATAGTTTTGGAGATACAATGGCTTTACTCAACAGTCGGAATTTGAAAGTAGCTATTACTCAGCTATCCACGGTGCAACAGGTCTGAAACTTTATTATGTGATAGCTTACCCAAAAGTAGATGAATAACATATTTGAAAAGATTTCTGTAACTGTAATACTTTTGAAGATACTTGGCATTTACTTCTTTTGTTATTTAGCTACAAATGAGAAAATAGCTATTACTCACTTATGGCATGCAATAGAAACCCAAACTATGTACCATCTTATAGCTAAGGACAAAGTAGCTGAACAACATATTTTAGGAAAACACTCTAACTGCAGTAGTTTTCGAGTTACAATGGCTTTACTCAACAGTCAGAATTTCAAAGTAGCTATTACTCAGCTATCCAAGGTGCAACAGGTCTGAAACTTTACTATGTGATAGCTTACCAAAAAGTAGATGAACAACATATTTGAAAAGATTTCTGTAACTCTAATACTTTTGAAGATATTTGACATTTACTCCTTTTGTTATTTAGCTACAAATGTGAAAATAGCTATTACTCACTTATGGCATGCAATGGGACCCAAAACTATGTACCATCTTATAGCTAAGGACAAAGTAGCTGAACAACATATTTGAAGAAAAAGTTGTAACTGCAATAGTTTTTGAGTTATGAGCCCTTTACTCCAAGTAGCTAAGATAGCTATTACTCAGTTACCTTTAGGCATAAGTCCATAAAACCAAAAAAATTTTCGAGGGCGTGAAAATTCATTGGGACAATTAATTTACAAAAAATCTGTAGCTGTAGTAGTTTTGGAGGAATCTGCGTGACTAACTAACGCACGCACACACGCACGCACGCACGCACACACAGGCATCATTTCATAATCTCCCTCCCGGGCTAAAGCCCGGCGGGAGATAAAAAATTGGCTATCTGCAATACTTTTAGAGAGAATTCGCATTTACTCATTTTGAGTAGGTGAGTAATTAGCTATGGGTCTGAAACTTCACCATGTGAAAGCTCTTCCAAAAGTAGATGAATGAGTTATTTGAGAAAAATTGGCTATCTGCAATACTTTTAGAGATAATTAGCATTTACTCATTTTGAGTAGGTGAGTAATTAGCTAGTTGTCTGAAACTTCACCAAGTGAAAGCTCTCTCAAAAGTAGGTGAATGAGTTATTTGAGAAAAATTGGCTATCTGCAATACTTTTAGAGAGAATTCGCATTTACTCATTTTGAGTAGGTGAGTAATTAGCTATGGGTCTGAAACTTCACCATGTGAAAGCTCTTCCAAAAGTAGATGAATGAGTTATTTGAGAAAAATTGGCTATCTGCAATACTTTTAGAGATAATTCGCATTTACTCATTTTGAGTAGGCGAGTAATTAGCTATGGGTCTGAAACTTCACCATGTGAAAGCTCTTCCAAAAGTAAATGAATGAGTTATTTGAGAAAAATTGGCTATCTGCAATACTTTTAGAGATATTTAGCATTTACTCATTTTGAGTAGGTGAGAAATTAGCTACAGGTCTGACACTTCACCAAGTGAAAGCTCTCCCAAAAGTAGGTGAATGAGTTATTTGAGAAAAATTGGCTATCTGCAATACTTTTCGATATTTAGCATTTACTCATTTTGAGTAGGTGAGAAATTAGCTACAGGTCTGACACTTCACCAAGTGAAAGCTCTCGCAAAAGTAGGTGAATGAGTTATTTGAGAAAAATTGGCTATCTTCTATACTTTTAGAGATAATTCGCATTTACTCATTTTGAGTAGGTGAGTAATTAGCTACGGGTCTGAAACTTCACCAAGTGAAAGCTCTCGCAAAAGTAGGTGAATGAGTTATTTGAGAAAAATTGGCTATCTTCTATACTTTTAGAGATAATTCGCATTTACTCATTTTGAGTAGGTGAGTAATTAGCTATGGGTCTGAAACTTCACCATGTGAAAGCTCTTCCAAAAGTAGATGAATGAGTTATTTGAGAAAAATTGGCTATCTGCAATACTTTTAGAGATAATTAGCATTTACTCATTTTGAGTAGGTGAGTAATTAGCTACAGGTCTGAAACTTCACCAAGTGAAAGCTCTCCCAAAAGTAGGTGAATGAGTTATTTGAGAAAAATTGGCTATCTGCAATACTTTTAGAGAGAATTCGCATTTACTCATTTTGAGTAGGTGAGTAATTAGCTATGGGTCTGAAACTTCACCATGTGAAAGCTCTTCCAAAAGTATATCAATGAGTTATTTGAGAAAAATTGGCTATCTGCAATACTTTTTGACATAATTAGCATTTACTCATTTTGAGTAGGTGAGTAACTAGCTACGCATCTGAAACTTAACCAAGTGAAAGCTCTCCCAAAAGTAGGTGAATGAGTTATTTGGGAAAAAATGGCTACCTGCAATACTTTTAGAGATAATTCGCATTTACTCATTTTGAGGAGGTGAGTAAGTAGGCCAAAGTTCACCAAACCATTTTCCCCTTAGCATAGGATACTCTAGTACTACCCTGTGGTTCAAAAATTTGCTCGAAATTTCTCTATCTCTTACAGTTTGAGAGATATTTCTGATTTTTCACATTTTCACTAAAAGTAGCAATAAAGTAGCCATTACTCACTTGTACATTGAGCAACAGTTGTGAAACTTAAATATGTTACAGTTCACAAAAAAGTACATGAACAACATATTTGAGAGAAATTGTGTAGCTGCAATACTTTTGAAGATATAAGCCATTTACTCATTATGGTTATCATTAAAAATTGAAAAAGTAGCTATTACTCACTTAGCTATGGAGATACACTTCCAAACTACTGACCATGTTGTAGCTGTGGAGAAAGTAGCTGAACAACATATTAGAACAAAATACTGTAAATGCAATAGTTTCAGAGTTATAAGCCATATAATTATATTAGCTAAAATAGCTATTACTCACTCAAAAGTAGGCCAAAGTTCACCAAACCCCAAAAATATTGAAGAGCAAAAAAATTCATTAGGATTTGCGATTTACCAAAAATGTGTAACTGTAGTAGTTTCAGAGAAAACTGCGTGACACACGCACGCACGCACGCACGCACGCACGCACGTACACACGCACATGGTGCAAATTATGATCTCCCTCCGGCGAGCCGGGCGGGAGATAATTATAGTATATATGTGGAACTTCACTGAAAATTATGATCACTTACACTGTTTCTTTGTCATTCGTGACATAATGTTTGATCATATTTTTGCCTCACATCATGCTGGAAATGGACTGCAAATGAGCAGTACTTAAGTTACAAAAGACAAGCTGGCTTCATGTTATGACAGGCCTGCAAGTGATAACGACAAGCCTGGAAGGGTTACAGACAAGCCTGGAAGTGTAACCCGACAGGCCCTTAAGTTAAGCGACAGGCCTGTTGCTAGGTGGATGAATTTAGGGTCGGATACAAGGGTCGGCAACAGTTGTAGAAATTTCAAACATGTTTGAAATTTCACCGACACTCCCGACAGGCCGGGAAACTACAACCAACCCTAACCAACCTTGTAAACATTGGTCCCGACTATCCAAAAATGCATAGTTACTGACAGGCTGGATTAGTGCTGGGAGATTGCTTGGACTTTACCTGTCGATGTTCGTATCAGAAATTTGTACACAAAGTTCGAATGTTTCATGGAGTCGAAAGTGTAAACCAGACAGAAAAATCAAATATTAAATTATAAAAAGCAAAATATACATACAATACCACAAATATAGGCAGAATATAACCTTAAAAAGTCTCATCACTAACACATCACGCTATATGTATCCTCACTTGTGATTGGCTTATTTTATGATTACCTTGACAACAATGAGAAAACCCCAAGTGTTTTTTTTTTCTTTATGTGGTCTTTTTTGTGATTTTAACTAATGAAAGTTACAGATTTTCACAAAATATCATTCCAGTTAGTGTTTTATTGTGATAAAAAGGCTGCATAGAAATGAGTTTACCAAATATCGGTTGCACTTAAATTGTACCAATCATTGGTAATGAGGCAGCGAGGGATAATACCGAAGTTTGCAAACATTGTCCCAGCATTAGGCTGGCCCCAGTGGAACACCCCCATAATCCAGGATTGTGGATGCGAGCTGAGTGTAGAAACTGAGTGGTGCAATTTGACTTGAAGAGGCATGTCTTTAAATGTTTCCTATTATAAAGACCAGAAGTGCGCAGACTACAAAAAACAATGCAGTGCGCATAATTTTGCGTACAATTATCCGAGGCAATAACTGGACGATCGCCGATAATACAGAACAAAACGATAAATCACAAAACCTCGGACTTTATTTCTACAATGGATACTGCTGAGGGAAGGTTACTTATTTGAAAAAGAAGAGAGTTTGTATGAGGACTTATAAAATAAAAATGTAAAAATTATAAAATGTAAGTATGTCTGTGGGATTTTTAGAATTATAACAGAAAGAAAGGACTTGGGGAACTGGTATTTCCAGACAATGTGTAGGATGGAGTTTTTCACCAGTATACTACTTGACCATGTTTTAGATTTTTTGCATGTGATGACCATATCTGAACAATTACAAAGTGTTTTATGTAGATACTTGGCCTTAGTATAAACATAAGTACCACTTCATCAAAACTTATTTTTAATGACATAAAAGATTTGACTACAAAGCTGAAGAAACCCAGAGAATAGGCATAACAATATCTATTACAAAAGTTATCAAAGGTAGTAGAACTGTCATCTACTTTCACAAACCTGGCAAAGTTAATTTGGTCCTTCTTGGTAATAACACTTCTACCTCGAGACCGGAGGTAGTCCACCAAACTGCCCTTCGACAAAAACTCAGTGATTATGTAGATCGTCTCTCCCATTACAACACCAATTAATTGCACTAAATTCGGATGGCGTAGTTTCCTGAAAAAGTAAATATCTAATCTATACTTTATGCAATATTTCCTTTTGGATCCGAATATTGATCTTGACTGACCTCTGATGATGTTGCCAGAAAAGAAAAAAAATAGCATCAGAGATGCCCGTACCCTACAGCCTGGGGAAATCATTTCAACACTATGAGATATAGAAGTAGTGAAACAGTACAAAGATGGGGATACTTTCAGGGCATTGTCAGTTATATAAAGCTCCAAATAATGTTTAAGTACAGAAAATAACATCTAAGAGAAAGAAAATGTATGTAAAAAAAAGTATTAAAACAAGACAATTCAATAGCTAGATGACAGCATTAATCGGTACACTGAAAATTACAAAGCTGTAAAACTTATTAATTGCAGAATGGTCTGACCTTGACCTCTGACCTTGCCATAGTGACCTTGACCTATAAAATCTTGTCCAGGCTATATCTCAGAAACCGTAAGGTATAGGAAGTTGATACTTGGTAGGAGACATTGGTTAGGAGGTGTAGGTGTGCCTCGTCATGGTGTGACCTTGATTTGACATTGACCTTGCCGTAGTGACCTTGAGCTATAAAATCTTGTCTGGGTGATATCTCAGAAACTGTAAGGTGCAGAAAGTTGATACTTGACAGGGACATTGGTGGGGGATTGTAGTTGTGCAACGTCATGGTGTGACCTTGATTTGACCTTTGACCTTGCAGTAGTGACCTTGACCTTTAAAATCTTGTCCAGGCTATATCTTGGAAACTGTAAGGTGTAGCAAGTTGATACTTGGTAGGGACATTGGTTAGGAGGTGTAGCGGTGCATCGTCATGGTGTGACCTTGATTTGACTTTTGACCTTGCCCTATAAAAATCTTGTCTGGGCTATTTCTTGGATCCCATAAGGTGTAGAAGGTTGACACTTGGTAGGGATATTGGTTAGGGGGTGTATGTAAATGTATGTGTGCATCATGGTGTGACCTTTTTGCTCTGCCAAAGTGTGTTCAGCTGCCATATTCTCTTATGACAAAGATATATGGATTACTGCAACTGATTATTATATGCACTTTTACATAATTATGCTATTTCCACTGACAGCTATTCTCCAATTAATAAATTTTACAACTTCATATTTTTAGTTTACTGATTAATGCTGTCATCTTGCTATTGTATTGGCTTGTTTTAGTACTTTATCTTTACATACACTTTCTTTCTCCTAGATGTTATTTTCTCTACTTAAACATTATTTGGACCTTTATATAAGTGACACTGCACTGAAAGTATTCCAGTCTTTGTACTGTTTCACTACTTCTATATGTCATGGCATTGAAAACTATTTCCCCAGGCTGTGGGGTATGGGCATCTCTGATGCTATTTTTTTTCAATGTTTTAAAAAGACTGAGATGGTATATAAACACATTAACTACCTTTAGGGAAGTGACAACCAACCCGAGTTTATCTAAATCAGAAGAATAATATAGATGTGTGAAGTGACAATAGCAGTTACCCAATAAACCTGCCTTATATTAACCAAGAGCTATTTGGTAATATTTCAAAATTATTTTGTAATTTATCATCAGAGGCTGAAGATTTCATCCAATTTTGCCCATAAGGTGCAAATTATTTAATAAAATATTTAAATAATGCTAAAAACTCCATATTTTGGGATTTTATCCTCCTGAGCCTCCTTTAGGAGGCTCAATCCGCTCAAAAGCGGATGGATCCGCCGGCTCAAAGCGGATAAGATTTTTGCACCTTATGGGCAAAATTGGATGAAATCTTCAGCCTCTGATGATAAATTACAAAATAATTTTGAAATATTACCAAATAGCTCTTGGTTAATATAAGGCAGGTTTATTGGGTAACTGCTATTGTCACTTCACACATCTATATTATTCTTATTATTCGCTGGGTAAACATGAGTGCAAGTGACACAGCCTTGTCTGCCAACATCCAGAATCTGGAAGTTCAGGATTCTAGTGCTTTCAACACTCCTACAAGTGGAACACCAATCCCCACTACTAGTGTCAGCAGTGAAACTACTTCTCTACTGCAGGATGTAGCCAACAAGCTTAAAGACCCCGTCTCCATCAGAGGAAAGGGCATGAAGAGAAAAAGAGTTATGTCTCCAGCCACCTCTCCTGATAGCCGAGGACAATACCCTCCTGCTGCTAAGCCTCTTTACCTCAGAGCTAAGAACTTATACAGGAAGAAAGAAAGTTGACCAGATCACCAGCTTTCACACTAACCAAGTGTTTCAATGCAAACACTTACCACCCAAACATAAAGTTACCTGTGAACTCACTTATTTAATTTACATCATAAATTGTAAGAAATGTGGCCACCAATACATTGGTGAAACCAAGAGACCATTCTGAAATAGAATGTATGAACACCATTCTAGTGTCCAGAAATTCTCCACTGATAAATCCACTCCTGTCTCTAGACATTTCAGCCAGAAAGATCATTCTGTGAAACATATGGAGTTCAGTATTTTACATTGGATGGGGGATCCAATAAACCCAAATACCACAAATAGGCGCAGAAGCCAAGAACTATATTACATTTGGGCATTCCCCACATTCCACCCAGCAGGCATTAACATGTTTGTATGAAGCCTATGCCCTCTCATGGCACCCCCTACCCAGGTGCCCCCTCTTTTCCCTTATTTATCTAAATCAGACCTAGAAAGTGTACAGGCACTGAAACATATAGAAATTTGTCTGTACAATGTCAGATGCTTTAGCTCTGATAATTTACAATTCTTCCCCACTAATAAACCCAAAAAGGTATGTAATTTCAGAACCAGAAGGCTATTTAACGGTCCAGTACTCTGATACCCGTATACATCATTTCCAAGATAAATGCCTCTTTGCATTTTATGCAGAAATTCAAGATGGCAAAAAGTGCAACTTGACTCTGCGTATACCCTGTGGGCCAAAATTTTCATCCAAATTGCTCTATCTCGCAACCTTTCTGAGATATTAAAGATTTTACATTTTCATCATTAAGAAAAATCACGGTGTTTAGTTAATCGTTAATAAGTTGACCATTTTGTATCTGACACTTCCAAAAGTTAATGATTTCCAGACATCGATATAACAAACCTACTTGCCAAATTTCATGTGAATAGGTGAAGCGCATTTTAAGTTATCATCCATACAAGCAGATGGCTTTTAAAAACATGTTTTTGGTCATGTGCTTCTCTGATTGGTCGAAATGTCATGACACCATATTCAGGCAATTCCTAAGGCTACTGCATATATGTGACAAATTTGAAGAGAATCTACATAGCTGTTGCCAAGTTACAAGCAACAGAAAATGTGGAAGCAGGCAGAGCTGATGGCCCTTTCCGAGTGATTTCTCGTGTGCGATGCTTAATGACACCATTTGACTTTAAAGGAAAGGTCAAATCAGACCCAGCGAAAGATACAGGTCACATGATTTTCTATAAGCTCGCTTAACATCCCAAACCTGTAGGACCAACTAGACTGCTCTAACTTGACACAAACATATCCCCAGACAGGGTGTCTCTCACCCTATAGGTATTCAATGGGTATTTTTGTAACACCCATTTGGTGTGATTCACAATTATGAAAAAATATTTTTCAATTATTTTTATTTATTTTCTTGGTCAAACCTTTTTTCCCCATTTTTTGGGTCAATTTTAAAACAAGCAATCAGTGCCCGTGAATGGGCTCTGTGTCAGCTGACTGTGTGTTTTAAGTTTCAGAGTAGAAGAGAAAGAAGAAAAGGACACAGAAGTTGTGCACTGCAAATGGTATTCAGAAGTAAAGTATTAAGTTAACTGTTAAGGAGTAAAACTGAAAATTTTAATTACTTAAATGTAGCTTTTATAAGCTACAAGCTTACCATGTGGGACTGAATGCTTTAATGTTGCCGCGAGGAACTACGACCAACGTCTAAGAAAAAAAGACATTTATTCTTGGCCGTAGCCTCAGGTTGTCGTCACGTGTTTTCTGCCCCTTTGTAAGCACTTTTCTCATTGAGATTTTAAGCCCATACCCCTCAGCTGTAATACAGCGGGGAGGCAGGGTGGGACTCTCCTCAGTCCCACATGGTAAGCTTGTAGCTTATAAAAACTACATTTAAGTAATTAAAATTTTCAATTTTATTGCGCTACAATAGCTTACCATGTGGGACTGAATGCTGAATCCAACCGTCCGGAGGAGGGATTACAGCTGAGACTGGCAGATAAGTCTGTTTTTTCTTAAAATTTTGATAACAATAGTAGAATGAAAGATCAAAAGTACCAGTCTGAGTATCGTCTACAGGGCCCCAATCCCGAAGACCGGGCCTGTAGAAGCCAAAAACCTGAATGAATGATTAGTGCTAAAAAACTGTCAGGGTGTTTGACGAGAAGAATATGTGTACCCTAGATACACAGGCGGGGTCAGTCCCAAGGACGATCATGGAAGAACCTGAGCTTAAGGCTCGGGAACTGACTAAAATGACAACCTTCAGGTCCTTAATAATGCACAATTATAATGATTTAAAGATTAGATAGACCTTACCGCATACACCCTGATGAAGTAGACGTATACCTAGACCCTGGGCTTAGACTCCTGAAGACTTGGTTGTAGCGGATGTGCCCCCCCTCTTTTCTTTCCGAGGATGACTGGACTGAGGAGAAGGGTCTAGGACCTGCTGTGCCCTACTACTGGTCCCAGATACAGATTGTTGTCATTGTCCGACCAAGTAAGGTCTTTTAGATCAAAATTGGTAAAAGTGTTGTGAGCTTTCCAGTGACACGCTTGCATGATCTGGTCCACCGATACCCCACCGTAAAACGCCTTAGAGGCTGCGAAGGCCCGAATGTCATGAGCCTTGACTTGGACTAAATCCAAGGCTTGCTGGTCTGCTTGTTTATAACAAAGTAGGATGGTTTGTTTCAACCAAGAAGAGACAGTAGCGGGTCTGATGTCTGAGGTATGTCCTTTCTTGAAGGAGATGAAAAGGAGGGACCGGGAACCTCTTAGGTCCTTGGTTCGGTCCAGATAGTACCTCAGAGCCCGCACCGGACACAGGGTCCTGTCTTCTTTGAATTGTCTATCTACAATGGTAGTCAAAGCAAGAATAGTCACCAGAGACACACTTTGAGAACCTTCTCTTGCTAGTTGGTTTTTGGCTATGAAGTCAGAAGAAGGGAACAAGGCGACCTTTTCCCATTGGCCTAGATTAGATACTTTGTTTGCGACCCAGGCATGGATTTCGCTGCGGCGCTTGCCGGAGGCCAAAGCTAGCAAGAAAGTAGTTTTGAGAGTGAGATGTTTGTGGTCTGTGTCTTTCATAGGCTCAAAGGGTGCTTTTGTGAGCTCATTGAGAACAACAGAAAGGTTCCACTTGGGGAGATTTCTGGAACTTTTGGGTCGATCCCTGTGGAAACTGGAGAGCAACATGAAGGTCCTCATTATGAGCAATATGTTGGCCCGATGGGCCCAAGGTGTCAACAATGGCAGTCCTGTAACCATCAATAGTGGAGGGGCGCCTGTTCTAAGTGAGCGCCCCAACCTTCGTTTGAGGCGTCTGTAAAGAGTTGGATACTGTGGTCTTTGGGATGAAGGTCTGAGCCTTCCATCACGTTTGCAGGGTTCTGCCACCAGTCTAGGTGTGCAGAGATGGCTTCTGTCCAAGGAAGGAGGCTGTTCAGTGATTGAGGAAATTTCCAGTGCTCCTTGAGGTGAAACTGAAAGGGCCTCATGTGAAGTCCCTCCGGGACCATTTTCTCCATTGAGGCTAGCAACCCAATTAGAGACATCAAACATCTTGCAGTCAAAACATGTTTAACACAGGATAAAATCCTGAAGTTTGAGCCATCTCTCTTGAGTGGGTTTTACAATCTAGGCTGAATCTAGGTGGTACTCGTAACCCACGAACGAAAACACCTGAGTGGGATTCAGTTCTGATTTTTGTTGATTGATGATCCATCCCAAGGACTTGGTCAGATCTACCACTGCCCGAGTGTTCACTAGGGCTTCCTCCCGGGATTGAGACCTGATCAGCCAGTCGTCCAGGTATTGGTGGAGTCTGAGCCCTTTGGAGAGGGCCATGAGCTTCACCTCCTTTACGATCATGGTAAAGACCTGGGGGGGGGGGGGGGGGGCTGTGGCCAGTCGGAAAGGTAGGGAGGTGAACTGGAACACCTGAGACCTGTGGCAAAATCTTAGGTATTTCCTTGAGTGAGGATAGATGGGGATGTGAAGGTAACCGTCCGATAGATCTATCGACGCTACCCATTCCCCTGGAATCAGGGAGGTCCTGATGGACTCTGGAGTTTCCATCTTGAACTTCTCTACGTGTAGAAAAGTGTTGAGCCTGCTTAGGTCTATTACTGGCCTCCACCTCTGGTGAGGCTTGGGTACTAGAAACAGGCGACTGTAAAACCCGAGAGATTTTACATTTTCTACCCTTTCGATAGCGTTCTTTGACAGCAGAGACTGGATGCAATCGGCTAAGGCTTGGTCTTTTGAAAGGGCCTTGTATTCTGATATTATCAGAGGAAATCTGACCAAGTTTGGTTAGATTTAACTTGACTGAGATTTAAATAATGAAGACGGCCAAAAGGATGCATTCCTGAGCTCCTGGCATCTGGTTTCTCCCAGTTGAGGATGTAACTGGATCATTTTGGCTTCGCGCCTAGGCAAGCCAGAATTGCCCATTGAATATAGTTCCCTCTGGAGAATATGGGCAAGGGATTTACTGAGGCAAGTAAGGGCTCTGTGCTGGATTAAGATGGTCTTATTCCACAGATCCAGAAACTCATAGGCTTCTTCAAAAGCACGTTCCGCTGTCTTTTCAGGGTCGGCACCTTTCTTGAATGTGAATTGACCTTCGTGAAGGTCGACTTCAAACTATGCTGAAAATTTCCATAGTGGAATTACAGGAGGAAGAAGCAAAATTGAGCATGGAAATGTTTTGCCTCGCTTGATATTCCAATTCCTAGAAAATTGGTAGGGGAAACTTGTCCATTGAGGCCCCAGAGGGTTTAGGGGTAATACAGATCTTTGCCAATCTGTATTCAACTCCTGAATCTTGTCTTAATAACAAGGGTGTCCCACGTTGTACCACATAGGAATGGATGGAGGAGCTTTCATGAACTTCCCTCAGAAAAGGCAGTTGAAAAACCTTGTCAAACTTATCAAGGCATCTTTAATAAGGAGTTGAGGGGAAGCATGGAGGAAGGGCCCCTAGGCCCAAGCTCCTGTGTACCTTTCTCGACATCCAGCCCCTAACCAGTGGCAGACCTCGGCCTAGTTCCCTGGGGTCAGGGAGTTAAGGAGAAACCTAAAGGTCTCCGTTTCCTCTGCGTACTGGAGGGGATGTCGGTCACGGCGACATCCCTATCATAAGGGAGGGCTCTGGATATGTTGAGGTTGGTCTTGATAAGAATGGGCCTTCCAAGAAGGACCTGAAGACCTGTGTCTGACAGCAGAGGACTGATCCTCCTCTGACAAGGAAGACACATATCTGGATTAATGTTTATCTTATGTAAAAACCTCTGGTGAGGAAGATATAAATATATCTGGACCTGGTTTAAATTAAACTTATGTATATAAATTACACCCCAGGATGGGTACAAACCCCAGACCTCCTACACATGAGTTCTGCACTTTAACCACTACACCAGATACTCTGCATGCATCGAAAGATGTCATTGGTGGTCGAGGACAACCTCGAAGGGTAGGGCCGAGGCGATCTTGACAAGTGCCGAGATGAGGAAAGCTGGACCAAAGTCCACAACTGTTGCCTCGAGGGTAGGGATGAGTCGAGGGGCGGGGTGGAGGTCCAGAAGTAAAGATTTTGATAAAAAGTGTAGGCTTCTGAGGCTGAAGTGGAGATCTGATCCACCTCCACTTCTAGTATTCGATTGAGGAACTAAGTCCACTCGAAAACTGTCTTGCCTCGAGATAGAAGCCTGAAAATTAACCATTTGATAGAATTGGATAAAAGGCGAGACCCCAGTGAAGACTCGAGTTTAAACTCGATCTTTTACTGCAAAACAGTACTGGGGAGGTGGGACAGATTTTCTGGCATTTATGAAATATAATAATCCCTCGAAAGCAAGTTGGGGTTGGAAAAAACGAGGATTAAACAACATAGCAGCATCGACGAGATCTGCCGAAGAACCCCGAAGGACTCGACGTCCTTATCCCCAAAGGTCGAGGTCATCATACAAAAAGTGTTATATATTGTGAAATAAATACCTTATATGCGTGTTCTGAGCAGCATATATATATAAACACAGTAAAGCTCGCGGCTAGATTTTATTGCTTGAGGAGGAAGAAATACGCAATAAAAGCACGTTGCTCGTGAAAACAACCAATGCTCGACAAGTAAACAAGTCTGACGAGGCGAGAAGCAAAACGCTCAGAAAATAAAGAATACTTATCCTGGAGACACGAAACTTCCTCACAATAAGATATATATATATATAAACAAAATGGCTAGATGTGGATATCCATAGGTACATAATGACAGAGATATAGACGAAAAAAACGTCTTTGACTAGCAAACATAGTAAATATGGAGGCGGACAATGAGAAAGGAGATATCATAAGGGGAAAATCATGTGACGACAACCTGAGGCTACGGCCAACTATAAATGTCTATTTTTCTTAGACATTGGCCGTGATGCCTTGCGGCCATCCGAGAACAGCATTCAGTCCTACATGGTAAGCTATTGTAGCGCGATAAAATTTATTTCGCTGCCAGCACGCCCACCCGATCACCGCTTCATCCGGATGCCAAGGGTGAAAACAATGCCTACACATCACTTAAAAACTGAATTGAAATGATCTTGGGTGGGACGCTTAACTAGTTATATATAAGACACTTACGTCATGACTGATGCCTCAGCTAGAAATTGCTCTGCTGCTGTACTAGAATCTTTAATAGTTTTAACAGCCACATCTTGACCATTGTATCTGGCTTTGAATACATCTGTTCAAAATATAATACAAAAATAGCATTCAAGATGCCCATGGGGACATGGGTTATTAAACCTATAGTAGTTGCAGTATCAGACTGTAGGCAGACTATAAGCTTTACTGTATTTTGTACCTGATAGAAAAGTGGGTTATTTAAAAACTGTAGTAGTTGCAGTATTACACTGTAAGCAGAATGTGAGCTTTATTGTGTTTTGTAAGGTATTATATTTCATAAAGTTAACCTAACAAAGGCTATAGATTGATAGAAGAGAAATTGTAGCAATGAAATTTACCTGTTAGAAAGAATGCTTGTGCAGAAATTCTACCTAGAAATTTTACATCTTGTGTACTTATATTCTATATATCTAAATATATGTCTCTTGAGAAATATCAAAGTCACTCTAGAGGGATATAAAATGTTATTGTATTTGTGGTGAAAAGGAAATTATATATATGAGCTGAAACATTAGTGATTTTTTTTCAGTTTAGATAGTTTTGTAAATTGCAGAATATTCAGGAGGGATTGTTTGGAGAGACATTTTTCCTGGTAGAAAATTTTCTGGGAGTATTTTTTTTCAGGAGGTATTTAATCCTAGATTTATAATGATAAACATATCTATTAGTAAAGTATAATTCTACAGACAGGGGCATCCATACATTGTATATCTTTGAACTTTTTTATGGAACTGGGGGAGGGGAACTGGGAAGTGAATGACGTAAATGGAATTAGTTTGTGACATCACATTTCATTGTGAAAAAAAGAACCTCAAGATATATGGTAATTTATTCTTTATAAAACTTGTGTTTCTTTTTTTGCCTAATTATATGGTAATATACTTTTCAAAAAACATTCTTCTGTCTTCTCCTATACTTGTATAGTGCCTAATCTCTGCAAAGGCAGACTGCTGCACTTTTGTACAAAATTAATTACTGCTAAATTAAGAATAAAAAAATACTTTCTGTATAATAAACAGAATAAAACACTTCTCTCTGGGCAATATTGTAATTATGAAGATATCCTCCAAATTTGGTGAACCTAGCTGGTGTAGTTTTCCTCTGAGAGTGTTAACGTCAGTGGAAGCGTAGTAAACGCTAAACCAAAGTATCCACCGGATGCCTCCGGTGGATACAATAATGCTATTAGTGGCATCTACAAAACAAACAGGATATAACTGGTGGAAAATAGAGGAATACATCATGAAGCCGTCTGCTTTATTTTAAGGAATGGTCAAACCAATAGTTCACAAACAAGTAAAGTACACCAATGAGAAAGACATTGTAAATATTTTAGTAAGGATATGAACACTGTATTTTCATTGAAATGTTGTTAAATTCTGGTTGAAAATGTGTTCTGTACGACATTAAGGCATACCCTTTTGCACAATAGTTTCTCCAAAGTCCGGCCAGATGAAATACTAAAAATTTCTAAACTTTGAATGTTTTGTACAATTCTTAGCCCCTAAAAATTTCAAGGTTTGATACTTATTTCACAGACTTTAGGCCTCCAAAGCCTACTAAAATTGTAGCAATCAATATGCATTACATACCTGTGAAGAATATTTCAAAGAAAATTTTTAAAACATACAAATTCTGTGTCTTTTCTTGTCAAAGAACTGGTCCTATTACCTCCAAACTGTCCTTTGCCTAGCTTTTCGCCTAGATCCACATCTTTGCGTCTTATATTCCAGCCCTGGTCAATGAAATCTTTCCTAACTACTGCAACAGCCATGTCCCCCTTTTTCTGCACAGGCTTAATGAGCCGTGTACACAGTCCATCAGCATCATCTTCATAATGCTACAATCGGCACAAACAACTGGTCATTGTTATACTAGTTGTATGATCAGCACATAAAACTACATTCGTCATAGCAGAATAAGCAAAATAACCACTGCCCTCATGATGTAACCGACAATCAGGACAAGACTCAACCTGCAAAAAAAGGCTTCACAGCACTGCACAGATATCTCAGATACGTACAAGGCTCATAGTACTTCAGAGTGCTGTTCTGACACGCAAACTCAGCACGATGCTAAAACCAAAAATAACTCTGCACTTCTTCAACAGTTAGCTTAGGTTGTGGCATACTGCACTCGTATACCTACACAACACTTTAATGCATGAATAAACTAGACCAAGGACGCATCTGTGGCCAGATGCAGAATGTATCCACCGGCAAAGGCAAAAGTAGCTATTACTCAGCTATGCCACGAGGTAGAGGTCTGAGATTTTACTATGTTATAGCTGACCCAAAAGTAGCTGAATAACATATTTATACGAAATTCTCTAAATGCAATAGTTTTCAAGTTAAAAGTTATTTTACTCATGTTGGAAGTTACTGAAAAGCTGAATTACATATTTTAAGTAAATGCTCTAAATGCAATACTTTTCAAGTTATAAATGGTTTAGTGTTGAGTAAGAACCTCAAAAGTAGCTATTACTTAGCTATGCAATGAGCCACAGGTCTGGAATTTTACTATGTTATAGCTGCCTGAAAATAGGTGAATAACATATTGAAAGTAAATAATCTAAATGCAACAATTTTCAAGTTATAAATGATTTACTCAACAGTGATAACCTAAAAGTAGCTATTACTCAGCTATGCCATGAGCTACAGGTCTGAAATTTTATTATGTTATAGCTGACCGAAAAGTAGATGAATAACATATTTGCACAAAATTCTCTAAATGTAATAGTTTTCAAGTTACAAGTGATTTTACTCATGATGGAAGCTAGTGAAAAATCCAAAAGTAGCTATTACTCACTTAGCTATTGAGATAGACACCCAAGTTACTGACCATGTTGTAGCTATGAAAAAAATAGCTGAATATCATATTTTAACAAAGTGCCCTAAATGCAATACTTTTCAAGTTATAACTGATTTAGTGCATGATTTCATTAATTTTAATGCATTAAAAATTATTTTAAAAATTCATAAAAAACTTTAGCATGTGAAAGCTCTCCCAAAAGCAGGTGAATGAGTTATTTGAGAAAAATTAGCTATCTGCAATACTTTTAGAGATAATTCGCATTTACTCATTTTGAGTAGGTGAGTAATTAGCTATGGGTCTGAAACTTCACCATGTGAAAGCTCTTCCAAAAGTAGGTGAATGAGTTATTTGATTAAAATTGGCTATCTGCAATTTTTAGAGATAATTCACATTTACTCATTTTGAGTAGGTGAGTAATTAGCTATGGGTCTGAAACTTCACCATGTGAAAGCTCTCCCAAAAGTAGGTGAAAGAGTTATTTGAGAAAAATTGGCTATCTGCAATACTTTTAGAGATAATTCACATTTACTCATTTTGAGTAGGTGAGTAATTAGCTATGGGTCTGAAACTTCACCATGTGAAAGCTCTGCCAAAAGTAGGTGAAAGAGTTATTTGAGAAAAATTGGCTATCTGCAATACTTTTAAGAGATAATTCGCATTTACTCATTTTGAGTAGGTGATTTTAGACATTTTTGTCTACCACAGGCCTAATTTAGACAAAAACCCTACCAAAAAGATAGGGTGGGGAGTCCTCTAGCATACCAAGCCACCTGCCAAATATGAAAGAAATCTGGAAAGAAATGTGGACTGTAGGTCGCTAACAAGCAATATTCCACATTTTAGACATTTTTGTCTACCACAGGCCTAATTTAGACATAAACCCTATGAAAAAGATAGGGTGGCGAGTCCTCCACCATATCTGGAAAAAAATGTGGACTGTAGGTCGCTAACAGGAAATCTCTGCGGACGCGGACAACGACGATGATGAATCCATAGTATCCGCGCTTCGCGCCGGGGATACAATAAATATCCATAATGTTAAAATTCTATATCAAATTGTTTTAAGCCACGCACTAGTGTTAGTGTTAGAATAGTTTTTGAGATACATGACAAGATGGCTGCTATGGTCATTTCTTTGAAAATAATCAACCTTTTTTTCTTGAAGAACTGTAGTTTATTCTCAGGTGTAGAAGGTTGATTCTCTTTATGGGTGACATATGAAATGGATATCTATGTCCTCCAGGTAGACATATATGCTCTTCACTGGCAGTCATACACAAAGTATCAAAGGGCTGGAATCTTTGAACCATATATTACACTTGTGAAAAGGCTTATAGACTTAGAAGAGTTGTGATGTGTACTGGAGCAATGTAGTTATAAAACTAATCCCGACTTTTATTCAAACAAGTTATAAACACAAATTTTCTCCTTGATGGACCATATGTTTCTTGTGTTGGTGTGCATGCACGAATCTTGGATAAAAATCATTTGCCACATAATCTACACAATTAAAAACTTTTTCAGTATGTTATTTTCACCAAAAATTAAACTAGACCTAGCGCATCGGAGAACCGATGCAAATTGTATCCACCGTAAAGACAATGCACCAAAACCTCTAGGACCAATAATAAGCGAGTTATAAGCACTTTTAAGTTTGGCTGTCCTCATTTGACCTTCAAGGAGGGGCCCAAGGTCAAATCCGACCACGCCAGAAGATTCCCAGTGCATGATTTCCTATATGTTGGTTTACCATCAGAAAACCTCTAGGACCAATAATAAGCGAGTTATAAGCACTTTTAAGTTTGGCTGTCCTCATTTGACCTTGAACGAGGGGCCCAAGGTCAAATCCGACCACACCAGAAGATTTCCAGCCCATGATTTTCTATAGGTTGGTTTACCATCCCAAACCTCTAAGACCAATAATAAGTGAGTTATAGGCAATTTTACCTTTGGCTATCCTCGTTTGACCTTGAAGGAGGGGCCGAAGGTCAAATCCGACCACACCAGAAGATTCCCAGCCCATGATTTCCTATATACTGGTTTATCATCCCAAACCTCTAGGACCAATAAAAAGCGAGTTATAAGCACTTTTAAGTTTGGCTGTCCTCGTTTGACCTTGAAGGAGGGGCCCAAGGTCAAATCCGACCACGCCAGAAGATTCCCAGCCCATGATTTCCTATATGTTGGTTTACCATCCCAAACCTCTAGGACCAATAATAAGCGAGTTATAAGCACTTTTAAGTTTGGCTGTCCTCACTTGACCTTGAAGGAGGGGCCCAAGGTCAAATCCGACCATGCCAGAAGATTCCCCGCCCATGATTTCCTGTATGATGGTTTACCATCCCAAACCACTAGGATCAATAGTAAGCGAGTTATAAGCACTTTTAAGTTTGGCTATCCTCGTTTGACCTTGAAGGAGGGGCCGAAGGTCAAATCCGACCACGCCAGAAGATTCCCAGCCCATGATTTCCTATAGGTTGGTTTACCATCCCAAACCACTAGGATCAATAATAAGTGAGTTATAAGCACTTTTAAGTTTGGCTGTCCTCATTTGACCTTGAACGAGGGGCCCAAGGTCAAATCCAACCACACCAGAAGATTCCCAGCCCATGATTTCCTATAGGTTGGTTTACCATCCCAAACCTCTAGGACCAATAATAAGCGAGTTATAAGCACTTTTAAGTTTGGCTGTCCTCATTTGACCTTGAAGAAGGGACCCAAGGTCAAATCCGACCACACCAGAAGATTCCCATCCCATGATTTCCTATATGTTGGTTTACCATCCCAAACCTCTAGGACCAATAATAAGCGAGTTATAAGCACTTTTACCTTTGGCTATCCTCATTTGACCTTGAAGGAGGGGCCCAAGGTCAAATCCGACCACACCAGAAGATTCCCAGCCCATGATTTTCTATATGATGGTTTACCATCCCAAACCTCTAGGACCAATAATAAGCGAGTTATAAGCACTTTTAAGTTTGGCTGTCCTCGTTTGACCTTGAAGGAGGGGCCCAAGGTCAAATCCGACCACGCCATAAGATTCACAGCCCATGATTTTCTATATGCTGGTTTACCATCCCAAACCTCTAGGACCAATAATAAGTGAGTTATAAGCACTTTTAAGTTTGGCTGTCCTCATTTGACCTTGAAGGAGGGGCCCAAGGTCAAATCCGACCATGCCAGAAGATTCCCAGCCCATGATTTCCTATATGTTGGTTTACCATCCCAAACCTCTAGGATCGAGGCTTCACATTGCAAACCTCTAGGACCAATAATAAGGGAGATATAGGCACTTTTAAAGTCCGCTATGTGGGTTACTTCGGCACTCCGTGGATGACCTTGAATTAGGAGCTTCAAGGTCAAATGTGTGCAAGGTTGTAGAGGACATGTATATGTGTCATACATATCACCTATGAAGAGATTCAACCTTTTACCTATGAGGAACAGCCAGTAGAAAAATGTAGATTATTTTCAAAGAAATGCCCGTGGCGGCCATCTTGTTTCTCAGAATGAGGCTATTTTCCTTCCCAGAGAAGCTTACCCCCCAATGAAAATATCCTGCAAATTTGGTGAACCTAGTTGCTGTTGTTTTCCTCTTAGAGCGTTAACGCCGAAAATCTCTCTACGCGCGGCAGCGGCGGCGGCGTAGCGAATGCTAAACCAAAGTATCCACCGGATGCTTCCGGTAGATACAATTATTACAGTGAAATAGAAATGACCTTAAAATGCAAAGCCAGAAAAAAATGTGATTCACTGAACATAAATATGTCATAGCTACCTCAACTAATTCAATCAAGTTGTCAAAATGCTCTTCTTCATCAATTGTTAATTTGTCGTTCTTATATATAATATGGTAATGTTCAACTTTCTGACCAAAGCATACACACAGAGTGTAATCTCCTGGAAAGTTGGTGCTTTCTCGAACAAGAAAGAGACCATCTTCTTTTGGTTTAAGTAAGTTTTCAGCTTCCACTCTTCCAATTTTTCCATGAAACCATCTGGAAAAGTAACAAAACATGCAATAAGTGATCGCATGAGTTGGTCACATATCTGCAATATAGTTGGAAGTGTGAATATGGAGACAACAAAGATTTTGTCATCAGTTTTCTTTGCAAACTGATGTCACTATCAAGATACAAAGTACTCCTACAGCGCAGACCTTGGCCAGGGCAGCCAGGTGTCCCCATATTGTAATTTTACCCAATATTGCTCTTTCATTTTAATAGTCATAGTCAGATTCTATTCTGTACTTTTATTGCCAGGCAGACTCTAAGGTGAAACACCAGAATCCAATTCAAAAAATCATCATTCCATAGCCGTTGCCAAGTCCAATACCACAGAGACACTGGATAGAGTATATGCTAAGTTGGCAAAGCCTTTTTGAAGAGATACAAAGTTAACCTTTTTCTGAAACAGGCGAGAGTTGGGGGCAAAACGAACCTCATAGGGTAAATCAATCCAAACCATGGGAGCATCAAAAGCAAAGCTGTGGCCAAAGTGTATTTTGGATTTATGTACAGATGGAAAGAACTGAGGAACCTCCAAGAACCTTTTATCTGTATGCATGTATCTTCTATATCTTCCACAACAAGTAGACAAAAGAGAACCAAAGTAACATGACCATGAAAATATAAAGAGTAATGTTAAACACAAAGGCAAACCATTGTCAAGTCGGTGTAAATGGGACTTTGTACATTTTGAACTTTTTTTATCCAGAGTATAATCTTTCCCAAAATTTAATCATTTCTTCCTTGCATAAGGTCCTACCCGGGAGACGGAGAAAAGCCCTCGCCAAAATCATTCTGTGGAGAAAAGCCCTAAGGAGAAAACCCCTTAAATTTTTCCTGTGGAGAAAACCCCTCACCCAGTTTTGCAGCCTGTGGAGAAAAGCCCTCACTCTTTTCTGGAGCAAGTGGAGAAAAGCCCTCAATTTTCTAAAAAGCCCACAAATGAGTAGAGATTGACATTCAGTTTTTTATTTAATTCATATCAATAATTCTAACAATGGTGACATTACATTTACATATTACACAAATTGTATCACTTCTGAGCCTTATAACATGGCTTTTATTTATACACACATGTTTTTTTTTTTGATTGTCCCTTTTAAGTTTTGAAACAATAAATCATAACAAAACTTCAACCACATTTAAAAGCCTTATCAAGCTGATCAGTCACCATAATAGTGCAATCTTGAGCATGCTTCAATCACCTGAGCAGGACAATCCTGAGCGTGTTTCCAAAAAGACGGTTCCGTTTATAGTCCTTTTATTGCTTCCTTTGAAGTTTATAACAATAACTCAAAACCTAATTTAATAGATTTTATAAATTGATTGATTTAGTATATTACTGTATTACATGCTTTAATATATTTATACAAATAATCTAATATATTTACATTGATACATTTAATATAATTCAATACATTTATATATCTTACATACTGCTGTGGGAAATTGAGGGCTTTTTAGAAAATTGAATACATTTATACGTCTTAATACTGTTGTAGGAAATGGGGATCTTAAAAAATTCAGGGCTTTTCTCCACATGGCCCAAAGAGGGTGAGGGCTTGTCTCCACAAGTTGCAAAACTGGCTGAGGGGTTTTCTCCACAGGAGAAATTTGAGGGGTTTTCTCCTGAGGGCTTTTCTCTACAGAGCAATTGTGGTGAGGGCTTTTCTCCTGGATCCCCCTACCCACATAAAAACATTCTGAAAGATCCATTAATTCTTTATGGAGTATTCATGAATACAGACAGATAAATGAATGCATCCAAAAAATAACCTCTTTGGAAGAGGTAAAATGGATATCAGCAATAGGAGAAGAAACAGAAAGAAGACTCTAATTTAAGCATCATTCAAGACTGATAACATAATCGTTATAAAAAATAATGTAACTAAAAATTCAACTTCCTTGTGGAACATAAGTGTGCTTCTCCAAATAGTGACACACAAAATCAAGAATCTACTTAATTTCTTCACAACCACATTTTAAAACTGAACACAATATAGCCACCGTAATAACAATTTACACTTGCAACAACTAATTTAAAATGTTGAAATCAGTCGGTCATTCAGCCACCATCATATATTAACAATGAAAGTGACTTACGGCATCACATTTAATCTCACTTCTCCCCGCTTTTGCACATAGTTCACTGGAATCATTCCTTGTCTACCATTTTTAGTTTTGGCAATATACCACATGGTATCCTAAAACAGAAGAATAATTATCTGAAACATTTTCTTCATATTGGTTACACGCTTTATTATAACTGGTGTTGTTATAATACAGACAAATTTCGCTCAAAGTATTATGATTATCTCGAGTTTAGCTTTGACCAATCACACTCTGACACACTTGTGCAGTGGACCACATTTAGAAATCAAAATAGAAGTTCCAGGAGTAAACTCAACTATGTAATACTGTTGGTTTTGAATCAAAACTGCATCTATATATTATATTACTAATTTTGAAATTGATATTTTTATGGGGGGTGTGTGTGTGTGTGTGTGTGTGTGTGTGTCACCCTTTAAAAGGAAGATAAAATCTTCAAAATTTGGGCCAGTTTTCACTCGGGAAGATCAGAGGCCCTTATGTTGTTACAAAAATACCAGTATTTGAAACAAGTCAAGGAAAGGGAAAGAGGGTTTCCCCATTAGTTGATTTCCACATACTGAGACAAATCTTGGGGACTGGGTGGGGGTTGGGATGGGGAGGGGGGTACTTAGTTTTTAATTGCTTTCCAGAACTAACATCAAAATGTTAAATCAGAATGTAGGTTAACTTTTGACAATAAATAATCAAGTTATGGTTTTTATCTAATGGTTAACAAGCCTGGTCTCTCAATCACCATAGGCTCTGTGTGGGTTCCAATCCCACAAGTGGTAATGCTGTGAGCCTGTCCCACTTATTATGACCCTGGCTGTTGAAAATGATGTACATCTTAACTTTAACCAATTATCAAAACAAATCAATACAACTTGTGATGTTTTTTTTATTTTTCACATTTTTTTCTGTTTTGGAAAATATCAAGTTCTAATAAAACTTGCAACATGCGTTCGATGCAGCTCAGACAGCAATTTGCATTCGTGACGGCTTGTTTAAAATATAATTAAACTTAACACATTGGAGGGGGTGAAAGGTGCTGAAATGGCTCTACAGGGCTATACAGGGCAGCTTGTGTACTGACAAGATAAGAGGTCTCTTTCAGACCCATGAGGATATCAGCTGGAAATGAAATATACAACACATATCACTGCACAGGAAGTGTGACCTAGGCATTACAGTTACATCAGTACATCACTTACTTTTGTGTTATTGACAATTGTGAGTACATCCTTTCTATTAAATGGGAGGTCATCAGATGTGTCTCCTTTAAAACTGTACACTGCAACTACCTCGGTTCCTGGAGGCCAAGGCGTCTGTAAACAATGCACACATTAGTGAAACATTTGACTATAATGACAATACCTAACATGTTGCACAAAGAAACCAGAATAATGACACATCTGTGGCCAGATTTAAGAAGCACATGTATCCACTGGAAAGGTATGGCATTACAGTTTTAAAACCGAAAGACCACTTCTGAGACAACCACGGTTTCAAAGGTCAAATCAAAGCCATCAAAATGAAAATGAAACCAGAATAAGGACACATCTGTGGCCAGATTTAAGAAGTACATGTATCCACTGGAAAGGTATAAGTTTAAGTTTATTCATACTGGTTTCCCTAAATATTTCGCTCCACATCTATCCACATACCGCACTACTTACAATACTAGACGCAGTCAGAGTGTTGCCAATTTCCTCAATGTACCAAAATTTCAATCCACAATTCACAAGTACACTAAGCAGTTTGGCTTCAGTTTTGCCTTTGATGCCCCCACTGTTTGGAATTCACTCCCTGAAGACATCTGTGCATCACCCACTATGGCCTCTTTTAGAAAGAAGCTCAAAACCTATCTCTACGCAAAGGCTTATCCTCCTTAGCTCACTTTTCTTATGGCTTCTCTGTGGTGCCGACCTGTTTTTTGTCTCTGGACTTTGAATTTGCCTATTGCTATGGTCTTGTTGCGCCTTGGAGTCCACTACTCAGTGGAGATTAAACGCTATAAAAGTCAAATTAGAATTAGAATTAGGTATGGCATTACATTTTTAAAACTGAAAGAGCACATCTGAGACAACCACATCAGGTTCAAAGGTCAAATCAAAGCCATCAAAATGATCCATAGCCCATGATTTCCTGTATTTTTTCTCACTTTTCCAGCCCCTTGAACCAATGCTAAGCAAGATATAACACACTTTCATCATGACAAACCTGTTTGATCTTGAGGCAATGGTGAAATCTTGAGGTGAAATTCACTCCTTCAAAAATATTCACAAAAACATGAATTCCTTAAGCTGCTTTCATATTTTAAAATTGTGGGCCAATAATATAAGGTAGAGATTTATTTGTCTTTCAATGTACAAATAGTAAGTGCAACTATAAGAGAACAATAAGGAATGGTAGGTGGTTCTCTGGGTCCGCTTTGAAGCTTAAAGACATCTTAAAACTGACTTATCATTGAGTATATTATCTACCAATAGATTTTGTACAATCTGAACTGCGAATTGGATAATACATTGTGGATTGGTATAATTTTGCCAAAGAACTTTACCTTGAAATTTCAAAATTAGATGGTGAAAAGATAGGTGGAAACAGAGGAGTCCAAATTTGGGAAAAGGCAGCACAACAGGGGCGGATGTGTTGATGGTTGTTGGGTATTTGGTTGGATAGACACAGAAGAAAAGAGATGTGTTTTTTTTAAATTGTGGAGGATAGGTTTTCAGAAACATTAATTCCTATCATTATGAAGTATATAAAGCCAGGTGTGATAATACATAGTGACTGTTGGAAGGCTTACTGTTCCCTAGGAAAAGAAGGATATAAGTATCTACACACAAACTATAGAAGCCACATGGAATGTTGTGAACAAGTATTTACCAAAAGTTGGTTCCCAGAAACAATTATATGATGGATATTTCTGGGAATATGTAGTGAGGAAGAAATATTTCAGTCATTGTAGTGATAAATTTATGGGTTTCCTTGAACTCATAAAAAGAGTGTGTCACCCCAAAGAAATTGCAGAAGATAAAGAAAATTACAATACAAGTACTGATTTATTTGATGATTAAGGTAATATGGGGGGGACACACACACACACACCCCTCCCTTCCATATTTTAAAAATATATATATTTGACAGAAGGAGTTTTCTTTTCAGGATTTGTTTACCATCGAAAAACTTAAACAAGCAATCAGTGTCCTTAAATGGGCTCTGTGTCAGCTGACTGTGTGTTTTGAGTTTCAGAGTAGAAGCGAAAGAAAAAAAGGACACAACAGTTATTCCCCGCAAATGGTATTCAGAAGTAAAGTACCAAGTTAACGATTAAGGTGTAAAAAGTAGGTGGAAAACATATTCAAACAAAATATTGCAAATGCAATAGTTTTGAGTTGCCACTGATGTACTCTACAGTGAGAATCTCAAAGTACCTTTTGCTCAACTATGCAATGCGCTACAGGTTTGCAATTCCGCTATTTCATAGTGGACCCAAAAGTAGTTGAATGACATATTTAAACAACATACTGTAAATGCAATACTTTTCAAGTTACAAATAATTTACTCAACAGTGAGAACCTCAAAGTAGCTATTGCTCAGCTATGCAATGAGCTACAGGTCTGCAATTTCACTATATTATAGCTGGCCCAAAAGTAGGTGAAAACATATTTAAACAAAATACTCTAGTTGCAACAGTTTTCAAGTTATAAATGATTACTCAACAGTGATAACCTCAAAGTAGCTATTACTCGGCTATGCAATGAGCTACAGGTTTACAATTTTACTATGTTATAGCTGACCCAAAAGTAGCTGAATAACATTATATGAAATTTTCTAAATCCAATAGTTTTCAAGTAACAAGTGATTTACTCATTATGGAAGTCAGCAAAAAGAAAAGTCAGCAAATAGCTATTACTCATTTAACTATGGGAAAAGACACCCCAGTTACTCACCAGGTTGTAGCTAAGGAAAAAGTAGCTGAATAACATATTTTAACAAAATGCTCTACATGCAATACTTTTCAAGTTAAAAGTGATTTAGTGCATAATTTTGCAAATTTAATAAGTAAATTAAATTTTTATAAGTTAATACCCTATCCAATGGACAATTGCTTTACCGGTCGGCGCGACCGGTCCCGCCAAACGTCAGAAAAAGACGTCCTGTACTACCGGCAGGACCGGTCACAGAGTGTGCATTCGCCAGGTGGCGCATCGTACTTCATTTCCTGTTTACCTATTGACGTCATAGCATCTTTTTCGTGTCTAATCCTAGTAAGACCCCTAGCAAGCTGATAGTGGGGCCGGTTGGGTGGGCCTTGCCTGTCCATTGGATAGGGTATTAACTTATAAAAATTTAATTTACTTATTAAATTTGCAATTTTATTGCGTTAATACATCCTATCCAATGGACAATTGCTGAATAACTACCGCTTGGTAGGCGGGTAAGCAGCTAGGGACTTCTGTGAACTCATAACAAAACAAAATAGTACAGGCCCATTTGACCTAGGGTCAGAGAAACCTGACAGGTCAAGGTCGGCCACCAACTCACCGGTTAACCGGGAGTCTACCAACGTTGCCCCCCCCCTTTTTCTTCACTTCCAGAGTGGTTTGAGAAGGGAAGGATAGAGAGAGAAAGGGGCTGAGTTCAGTCCCAGAAGAAATAAACTTCCCAAGTGAAGCAAGTCACAGTTTTTTTTTGTTTTTTTTAAAATATATGTACATTCAACACATTTACACTATGTACATATCTAATATATTCACAATATGTACATATTTACATATATACAACATCCCCTCAATTCTGGGCCTGGGGGTGCATCTGCTGGGCAGCCACTACAGGTCCCAGGTGGAAAAGCTCCGAGTCAGCCCAGGCAACATCCTTCAAATAGAATTGGGTGAAGGTGTTGTGAGATTTCCAGTGGCAGGCTGACAAGATCTGATCTAAGGAAATCCCTGATTGGAAAGCCTTAGAGGCAGCAAAGGCCCTAACATCATGGACTTTAACCTGATGTAAGGTGAGGACTTCCTGGTCAGAGAGCTCATAGCACAGAACCACCGTCTGTTTGATCCATGAGGAGATGGTGGCAGGTGAGATGTCTTTGTCAAACCCCTTCTTGAAGGAGACAAAGACTAACTCCTTATTCTGCCTGAGGTCTGCAGTCCTGTCCAAGTAGTAGCGCAGGGCTCTAACTGGACATAGGGACCTGTCACCCTTGAGTGACCTATCCAGAGATAGTGCCAGGGCTGGGATGACCACTGGAGCCACACTATCTGGACCTTCCTTAGCCAGCTGGTTCTTGGATACGAAGCTGGGTGAGTGGTATAAAGACACCTTAGACCAGTCTGACTGGTGTCTGATGTTCTTATGTAACCAAACATGGATCTCACTCCTGCGTTTACCTGAACCCAAAGCCAGCAAGAAAACAGTCTTGAAAGTTAAATGTTTCAAGGAGGCTTCTTTCAGGGGTTCAAAAGGAGCCTTTGTGAGCTGATGTAAAACCAGTGAAAGGTTCCAGGAGGGGATGCCCCTCCTGCCCTTAGGTCTGTCTCTATGGAAACTATCCAGGAGACGAGTGAGATTCTCATCTTTGCTGACATTAATGGTGGAATTGCCCAGTTTGTCAGCAATGGCGGATCTGTAGCCATCAATAGTGCCTGGTTGTAACTTCTTCTCCTGAAACAAGTGCAGGAGGAAGTCAGCAATGGCTTTCAGAGGTGGTGCCCTGAAGTCCACCTGATTACTGAGGCACCACTTTGTAAAAATGGTCCACTTTGCCTCATAGACAGATCTGGTTGATCTTCTTTGAGGAGCCTCAATTCGTGCTGCCACTGCCTCAGAGAAGCCTTGCTCCTTGATTGCTGAGGCTCTAGGAGCCAGGCATGTAGGTTCAGATTTGACAGGTTCCCGTGAAGGACCTGATTGAATGGCTGAGACACTAGGTTGGGTATGCTGGGCAGACACAGTGGGATCTGGCTTGACATTGCTACCAGGTCCCAAAACCAGGGCATGTTGGGCCACTCTGGAGCAATCAGAATTATTCTGTTGCAGGGGTAGTCCTGGAGCTTCTCCACCACTTTGCCCAAGATGGCTGGCGGTGGGAAGGCGTATGGGTCCAGGTCCTCCCAGGAGAGGCTGAGTGAACCCACTGCCCAAGCCTGGGGGTCTGGTACTGGTGATACAAACTGTGGTAGTTTGTTGTTGAACCTGGTGGCAAACAGGTCCACTTGTGGCTGATGCCACCTTGAGCATACCGCTTGGAACACTTCTGGATGAAGTGACCACTCTGTTTGAATGGTCTGGCCAAGCCTGGATAGCTTGTCTGCGATCACGTTCAGCCGGCCGAGAATTTGACGTGCCCTGAGGGTTACTTGCTGCCTGGTGCACCAGGACAGTATTCTCCACAGTAGGGCACACAGAGAGCCCGATTTCATCCCCCCCCCCCCTTTGTTGATATAGGCAACCACTGTTGTGTTGTCTGTAGCTACCAACACTGTCTTGTTGAAGACTAGGGTTCGAAACTCTTTTAGAGCTAGAAATACTGCTTTCAGCTCCAAGTGGTTTATGTGTAACTTGCTCTCTGGTAGGGACCACTGTCCCCTTGCAGTGTGCTCGTCTAAGTGAGCACCCCACCCTTCTTTTGATGTGTCTGTTAAGATTTGCAGAGCATGTTTTAGAGGGTGTAATGGTTGACCTATAAGCACATTGCTTTCCTCCAGCCGCCACCTTAGATGGGGGTGGAGGGATTTGGGGAGCGGGATCACCTTTTCCAGTGACTCTGGGACCCTCCAGTTGTTTTTTAGATGCCACTGTATGGGTCTCATGTGTAGTCGCCCTAAGTGGACTTGTTTTTCTGTTGCTGTGAGCAGACCTATGAGGGACATGAATTTTCGGACCGGGCATACCGGATCCGACATTATTGATCTGATCTTGTCTGTCAAGGTCTGCCAACGTTCCTCTGTTGGTCTGACCGTGCCCTCCTTCAGGTCGAACTGGTAACCTATGAAGTTGAAGACCTGCTGTGGGAGCAGTTCTGATTTTTCCCTGTTCACCAGCCACCCTAGCTCCTGGCACAGTGTGACTAGGGTTTGAGTATGCTGGAGACAGGTGTCGTGGGTAGAGGCTCTCACCAGCCAGTCGTCTAGGTACTGGTGGATCCTTATACCCTTTTGAAGTGCCATGAGTTTGACCTCTTTGGCCACCACTGTGAACTCCATGGGGGCTGTGGACAGGCCAAAGGGAAGGGCTTTGAACTGGTAGGACCAACCCTGGAGGTGAAAACGCATGTACTTCCTGGACTGACTGTGAATGGGTATATGGAAGTATGCATCTTTGAAATCTATGGATGTGACCCACTCCCCTACTTGGAGGGAGGTTCTTATGGTCTCTGGGGTCTCCATCTTGAACGACCCTGTGTTTAAAAAGGTGTTCAAGGTGCTCAGGTCTAGGATGGGTCTCCACCGGTTGTTGGGTTTGGGTACCAAAAATAGCCGGTTGTAAAACCCCAGTGAATTTGGTTTGTCCACCGGTTCGACTGCATTTTTGTTTATCAGCTGATACAGTGCCTCTAAAAGGAAGGACTGTTTGGTTGGATTGTGGTAGTTGCTTATTACAGTCGGTGACCTTGTCAAGTGGGGTCTGAACCGGAAGGGGAGAGTGTAACCCTCCCTCAGAATGGTTACCACTTTTGGACTTGAACCCAGGGTTTCCCATTTCTCCCAACACTGGTTTAACCTCGCCCCTACAGGAGGATCTAAAACAGCATGTTGAGCATTGGTGACAAGATTTACAGAAGGTAAGTGACCTACAAAAGAAACATCTTTCACATATTTTATTTCTGTGTACAATTGACAAGTATTGGGATTTACACCTTTCCTTTGTGGCAACCCGGTGACAATATGAGCATTTGCAACATGAGAGTCTACATTTAAAGTCACTTTGCTGTTCTTCTGATCTGCCACTGGTGGTGGGTTCAAACCCTCCATCCTGTCGGATACAATTACAGAGTCCTTCAATCCGACCACATTTGAAACACAATAATTGTCATTTATGCTTCTTAAACCCTTTGGCCGGCTTTTGGTTGAAGTTTGAGGCTTTACCTCCACCCTTCTGACCAGTTTGCTGGTCTCTGATCTGTTTCCAAGCCGGTGTAGTGGGTTTTCGGTCCGGCTGGTGTGAAGGTCTAGTACTGGAGGGAACGTACGGATGAAAACGCCCGGGTTTCCTCTGTGTGTTACCCATAGAACGCCTCTCCTCACTACGGGAAATCTCATCTTCTGCCTTGACCATTAAGCTGTCTGGGAACAATGAGAGTAAGTGGACTGGAGATGTACATAAGGCAGTTAAGGTGTCAGGTTTAACTCCACCACGTATTAACTCCAGATAGCTATCCTGACGTGCCAGAGTGAGGTTGGCCATGCTGATGAAAACTCCCTCTGAGAGATCCTGCATGGTGCGCTGCATAGCCTGGGAAATTGACCTGTTAAAGGTCACCAGATATTCAAGCTCTTCAACAGCCTGCTGCGTTCTTTCAGCACTCTTGCCCTTTGATGAATCTGACCGGAGAGACTTCAGCTGGGTAATCATTGAATCCTGCACTTTAGTAAGGCATCTAGATAAACCAGCAGCGCGATTACACATCACGGATTGTTCCCTGAACGCCTTCTCCCACCTTCTAAGGGTATCCTGGCTGAACGTACGGGAAGCTGGAGCAGAAGGTAAACTTCGTCTTGCGACCCTAGAGAACATACTGTTAAGCTTTGCCGGTTCCGGAGACCAGTGTGATACAGCCTGGGTAGACGCGTCGCCCTTCTTAATTGCTTGCATATCATACCACCTTGAAAAACGAGGAGTCTTTACAAACTGGTCACGTAGCAGTCCACTGGTTTCAGAATTTCTAGAAGGATAACCTTCAGCAATAGTTACATTCAGTTTCTCCAGTTTTTTGCAGAGCCATTCATCAACCGGCAATTTAACTGACACTTTACCGGTAGTCTTCACTCTGGAACCGGCAAAGGGGTTATCATCCATAGAGGCAGCTGAGTTGTCCGGCATGTGGTGCCAGTTCATGAAACTTCTCACCCCTCTATAGTTTCCCTGTAATTAGCATCTTCAGAGAGGTCCTGATCTGTAGCCGTGTTCGGTAAATCACCCTGGCAGTGAACACTAGCCGGGGATGCCGGTTCCCCATCCAACTCAGCCTCACTATCAGATTCCCTAGCAACCTCAGAATTCTGGCCAATGAGAGGCGACTGGTTATGCAGCGTAGTTTCAGCACCTCGGGACCCCCACCAGGAGCCTGTGCAGACTGGGTGGCCGTCCCTGCACCGGGAACCAGTAAAGGTTGGGTGGCTAACACTTCAGAGGTACCGGGGCCCTGAACAGGGTGGGTAGCACTCTCAACTCCATCTTTCCTTGCTTCTGTACCGGGAACCCCCAGCGGAGGTTGGGTAGCCGTCCACTGCGTAGCAACGTCACCAGTGCCCTCAGAAGACATAACACTAGTAGAAGCACCCGGACCAAAGAAAGGGTGTTCTCTGGGCACCACAAAGGCAGAGGTCACCGGTCTCACCGGAACAGCAAAGGATTGGTTAATCAGCATAGCTTCTAGACGTGAAAATCTCTCACTCCACTTGTCATCAAGGGACTTGAGGTCGCCTGAAGTAGGTTTGCTGCTATGTTTCCGTTTACTCGACAGTGATGAGCAATCAGAACGCTTCTTCTTCTTTGGAGTAGAATCAACAGCTAACCCGTCCCAACAGTGTAACGTCTGGAGGGTCCACTAGAGTGGGGGTCGTGCTTGCATTACCTTCAGTCTTCTTCTGCTCAGAGCGTTCCTTCCTTTCCTTGTAGGTCGGAGTTGCTAACTGGTGGATCTGCGCAGGCGTAAACGACTTACAGATCTGGCAATCCAACTTCTTCACACAGGGGTCGTCTCCCACCCCCTTGTCACGACAACGCGCGCATTTCTTGTGGCTGTCGAAAAGGGCCATAACGTGCCTGCAAGAACCTCATTTCTGTCCAGGAGACGACATAATGATCAGTAAGGTAGTAGAATTACTCCATACTAACAAAAAACATGAAACTTGGAAGAGTTCGTTGTAAAACTTCAAAAACGTATCTCTGAAGAAAAACTTCTGCAAACTCTTTCGCGCCAAACGAAAAAGATGCTATGACGTCAATAGGTAAACAGGAAATGAAGTACGATGCGCCACCTGGCGAATGCACACTCTGTGACCGGTCCTGCCGGTAGTATATACAGGACGTCTTTTTCTAACGTTTGGCGGGACCGGTCGCGCCGACCGGTAAAGCAATTGTCCATTGGATAGGATGTATCAACGCAATAAAATCATTGATTTTAATGCATAAAAAAATATTTAAAAAATTCATAAAAAATAATTAAGAAAGATCCAGGTCTTACACTAGCACAAGGGAATCTATTTGTGGCCTGGTACATATATGCAAGACAAGAGAGAAATCCCCTAAATAGTCAATGAGAAACTGTGATAAAGTGTTAAAATGTTCACAGTTTGGGTGGGGTACCTCCTTCTAACAGCTCTGGAGAACAGTCGAACAGACAGATCTGCATACCTTGAACAATTTATCATCCTTGATAGATAAGGTATTTTTTTAAAAATAACAGCAAGCCTCTGGACCTTGTACTTTTGAAGGAGAAATTGTTCACGTGTACATGGATGCCACAGAGTGATGCCATGTCAGCTGACAAAAAAAAAAACTGAAAAAGTAGCTGAACAGCGTATTGAACCAAAACATTATAACAATAACAGCTACAATGAAAAAACCCATTTACTCATTTTCCTCACTTTTAAACACAGAAAATAGGTATTACTTGTTAAGCTATTGGGGTAGCCCTCAAAAACAGGTACCATTTGGTATGTACAGAGAAAGCAGCTGAACAACATATTTAGTAAAATGCTGTAAATGCAGTCATTTTGGAATTATAAGCAATTTACTTTTAAGTAGCTACTAGCACTATTACTCACTTAGCTACAGACCCAGATCTGCAAAAACAGGAAAAATATTGAGGACATAAGAAACTAAGGTAAAATTATTAAAGCAAAAGACCCCACAGGGCTGACCTTGAAAGACAAGCAAATGTCTATGGGATATAGAGAACATATACCGGTATATCTATTAAAATATCAATCATAAAGACTCAACTTTCTATAGACAAGAAAAAGCCTCAGAATGTATAAAACTCCTTGATGACCATTGAAAAAACACCCGTGGAGGCCATCTTGTTTTTCAAAATGAGGCTAAAAATATTCCCAGACAAGCTTTTGTTATGATAAATATATCCTGCAATGTTCAGAACTCTTCCAGTCCTTGTTGCTGTACAGGGGTAACAAAATTCCTTAATTATGTCAAACAAATCGCCATGACAACCATCTTGTTTTTCAAAATAAGAGCAATACTCCCAAGCTTTGGTACTGATGGAACATATCCTGCAAATTTGACAATAATACCTTAGGCTCTAGAGGGGTAACCAGAAAATCTTTACACACTGTGGCGGTGGCAGGGGCAGCAGTGTACTCATGCATAAACCATAGTAAATAAAACTATAACAAATTAATTCAAGAACACAGAAACATATTTAATCCATTAACTAAAGAAAAGCTTCATGTAGACAAAAACAAAGTGTTGTGATAATTTTTAAAAAGTAGAATGTACTGAATTTTACAGGAAGGGAATACAGGAATTTGCTGTTCGAAATTTTCTCAAACAGAAATAACCATTACAGAAGCACGTGTGTAAAATTATTGTTAACTAAAATCAATGTGGAAAACAAAATGTGAAACAATGTTTGATTATTGTGAGTTATTTATGGGAGGGGTTGTATTGTTACTCACTTTAAAATTCAATACAAAAGTATGTTAAGGTCTCACTAGGGCTACAAATATAAGGGAAATAAGTAAGTCCTAATTTGTTGTTCTCTGGTATTAAATTCCGTAAACTAAGATAATGAAATAATCAGATTATAGTTCCATCTTCTTTGAAAGTGCACCCTGGGGTGTGCCTGTATTTTAAGTCATAAGTTGGTATTAAAAAGAGTAAAATGTATAAGCATAATAACTTTGATAGTCATAAAAGTTCAGTAGGAACTCCCAAGGCAATATAACAGTATAGTTAACAGTATAGGTTAATTTAATATTCTTTTGTGTGAATGTTTACAGTGTCTTTCATGCTTTGAGAGAACAAATGAAAGAGAAAACACATATCTGTTTTTACACAATACTTATGAAAATGCAGTTTGCACAGGGGATCTTTCACCAATAAACTGTACAATTGCACAATGATATCTTTGAGGCATTTTATGCAGCGTTGCATGGACTTAGCTTTAGGAATTTGAATTAAATGAAAGTGGAAAAATGTGAAAGAAAACCTATATACATATTAGCAGTTATATAATATTAACCATATTTATGATGTTAGGAAACAATTACATTTCCAAAGAGAATATTTTATAAATGTAAAAATATATATGAAGATCTGCACATCTTTCTAAACTCCCTATATATGGGTTTCGCCTACTCGTAATATATTTCAAAGCTCTAAAAACAATAATAAAGTATATATAATGCAAAAACACAAAACTGCAATTTCTTTATTTATTTAGTGTTTTATGTCACGCCTGGTACTGTATTGCTGATATTGTGAAGGGTAGTTCGAAGGGCAGAGGAAACCAGTTCATACAGTTGGTCAAGGTTCTGTACTGTTAAATGCTGACTAACGACAAGCAGCTACCAGCTTTCCCACATGAGGTGAGACTGAGATTCGAAATCTGACCTCTGGGATGGGACGTCAGTGTGTTTCAACTGGCATCCATGGCCTCTATCTGCAATTTTACAACCCCATCTTGATTCATAAAGGGAGCCAGGCACAAAATCTGTAAATTACCTCCTAATGCATTAGAAAGCTCTAAAAGTACAGTGACCACTTTTTGGTGAGTGGTGGTAAAGAGTGGGTGTATCCACAACAAACTTATTTTCCACCAGGCAACCTGAACAAAGATCAAAGGTCAAATATGAGGAAAAATTTTCCCACGCAAAAGGTACATAAGTGCCACAAATGGTTAAAAAGAGCCCACTAATAAGGGAGATACTTAAGGAAGACAATGATCCGGCAGTGGTGGTGGTAAGGAAACTCTCCCCGAAAACACTAGCATACTTTTCAAAGGAAGCTTAAATGAAACATGCCATAAAAGTTTAATTCCATCTCTATAAAGGAGATACAATGGAAAACTGAATGAAACTAGAGGGCCACCTAAAGTCCTTGTTTAAAGTCAAAAAACGCCCGTGGCGGACATCTTGTTTTTCAAAATGAGGCCAAAAATATTCCCAGGCAAGATTTTATGGTTATGAATATATCCTGTAAATTTGAGCAGGCTAGCTATAATATTTTTTTCGTTAGAGCGGTAACGGTGAAATCTCTCTACACACTGCGGCGGCGGCGTAACGAAGTCAAATCCATAGTATCCACCGGATGCTATCCGGTGGATACAATAAAACCTACCTCTGGGATTTTTATTTGCTGGGACATTGTTTCACTTCAAGGAGTCACCATTCTGAAAAAGACAACACTGAATCATCTCAGCTGTTACAATTGATTTGCGTTTTATGTCATTTGAAAAACATTGTAAATCAGGAACTGAGAGGTGGGGTGAGTTCGTCAACTAGTACACAATCATTGGTACCCCCCTCGACAAACTAGTACTCACACAAGCCCATGTCTTGAGGTTCCAAATATATATACTGGCATTCTACCAATGAACATTGAACACTCACACTGGCTCCAATGTTGAATTTAAACTATATTAATAATCTTAGTTTGAGATAATATTCTCCCTGAAATCGATTATCAAATGATATGCACTACAGTCAATCCTTTGAGTATGGTTTGTAACAGTCCTTTACGATCAATGTTTTACTTTTGACATCTTATCTATACTTATCAGCCATTTTACCACCAGCAGAAATACTAGCGAGTGCCCATTTTGTATACATACATTGGTACTTGTCCTCGAAATCTAATAAATTTGGTTAATTTTATTGTAATTGGAATTTTTATAAATAAAAATACTTATATAATCCCAACAAATGCTTACGTGACCTACCGTTCGGTCAAGGACACTGACAATGTGTCTCGCCATGTTTTTTTCTACTGAAAGTACACACGTAAACCCCAGGGGGCACCTGCTGGAGGTTATCTCCACTATAAGTTGCCATTCTTAAAATTTTGACCCTAACCCTCAGAAGATGGTAGAGGGGAGGAGGGTGGGACTCTCCTTGTTGGGATTATGTAAGTATTTTTATTTATAAAAATTCCAATTACAATAAAATTAACCAATTTTATTGCATAAAACGTACTTACATAATCCCAACAAATGCTTGAATACAGCCCTGAGGTCCATGGTGGGTAGACTTCTGAGGACTGTCAAGTGCTATAGGAGAGTTCTTGAGGTTATACAGATACAAAAAATGCATAGACACCATATGTTATACTACAAACAACTGTAACATAGTACATATAGTTAAACTGTAATTATATTATTGTTATTACAAGTACTGATAAAGTGAAAAAGTAGTTGTAATAAAGTAACTGCAAAGTACTCACCCACTTTTGAAAGCAGCATGTTGTACTATACATAGTATGATATTTATGAATCCTGTCACCGTATCTGTACAGATGTGCAGGGGTCAAAGGTCAGCTGTGCCCAGTTGAATAAAACTCCAGCAGTCAGAGTGCAGCTGTCCTTCAAGCCAAGCAGTCATAACATGAAATCTTATCCATAGTCGTGTTCAAAAATCAAAGTCCTACTACATTCCAGTCCAATTCCATATATCCTGAAAAAATAAAGACTGATTAAACTATTAAGTCTCAATTGTTCACTATATGCTGTGCAGACACAATGGGACCTAACTTAAAGATATCATCATTTTCCCAGCAAATATCCTTCAAATAAAAGTTTGTAAAGGTATTGTGGGATTTCCAGTAACAGGAGCTCAAGACCTGCTCTAAAGAGATACCTCCTTTAAATGCAAGTGATGCAGCCATAGCTCTAACATCATGAGCTCTAACCTGAGTGACCTGTTGATCAGCCGTATCTGAAGACTGATAGCAAGTTTGAATGGTGTGTTTGATCCACTGGGAAATGGTTATTCTTGTGATATCCTTAGAATAACCCTCCCTAAGGGATACAAAGAGCAGGGCCTTGCCCTTTCTCATGGATTTGGTCTTCTGTAAATAAACCTTGAGGGCCCTAACTGGACAAAGTGACTTGTCCTCCACCAGTGAGCTGTCCAACATGGTAGTAAGGGCTGGTATCACTACTGGCTTAATGGAATCAGGGCCATCCGAAGCCAATTGGTTTTTAGCCAGGAAGGCCGGAGAAGGAGAGACAGTAACTTCTGACCAATTTCTCCTTGAAGAGACAGAAGAGTGAGTCCATGCATGTATCTCACTCCTTCTTTTACCTGAGGCTAAAGCCAACAGGAACACTGTCTTGTAAGTTAGCCACTTCAAAGGAGCCTCTGACAAAGGCTCAAAGGGAGGTTTTGTCAAACCTAAGAGGACCAATGAGAGGTCCCATGTAGGTATGGACCTATTTGGTTTAGGTCTATCTCTGGTGAAGCTGGCAATAAGTCTATTCAGTTCTAGACTTTTTGAAATGAATTCACCCTGTGAACCCAAAGCATCAGCAATTGCTGTTCTGTAACCAGTGATTGTAGCTGGCTTGAGATTTTTGACTGTGAACAGGTAGTTTAAAAATTCTGCTACCTGGGGAACAGCTGTTGAGGTGATGTCCACCTTATTCTCTGTGCACCATTGCCCATAAATGGTCCACCTTGATTGATAGACTTTTCTTGAGGATTCCCTCTGAGGTGCCTTAATTCTTTCTGCCACCTCAGATGAGAATCTTCCAGAATTGGATTCCTGGAATCCAGAAGCCACACATGTAGATTCAGGTACTCCACGTTGTTGTGGAACCTGTTGGAATGTGGTTGTTTCAGTAATGTCTTCCAATGAGGGAGCTGTAGAGGTACCCTGGTCGAGAGATCCACCAGATCCCAGAACCATGGCATCCCTGGCCACCCTGGAGTCAGTACTATCATCCTGCATGGGTATGTTATTATTTTTTGAATTACTTGTGGCAGGATGGCTACTGGACAGAAGACATAGCCGTCTAGGCCTTCCCAACAGATATTCAATGCATCTATTTTCCAAGCCTTTCTGTCTGGGACAGGAGATACATAGATTGGAAGTTTGTAATTTAGATGAGTTGCAAATAGATCTACCATTGGTGTGTGCCAAACTTTGCAAATTTGGTTGAATATCTGTTGGTGAAGTGACCACTCCGTCTGTATGACCTTGTCCCTTCGTGATAGAGAGTCTGCTATGACAGTTAGGGATCCAGGTACGTGTCTTGCCCTTATCTGGATTCTTCTGGAATTTGTGAATGCAAGAATTCTCCAGATAAGAGCACACATTTCTATGGAATGTGTGCCTCCTTCTTTGTTCAGATAAGATACTACTGTGCTGTTGTCTGAACAAATGAGCACCATTTGACCTTGTAAGTGTTCCTGAAAGCCCTTTAGGGCTAGAAGAACAGCTTTTAGCTCCAATACATTGATGTGGAGCTGGGCTTCCTTGTTTGACCAGAGACCACTTAACACTATCTCGTTTAAGTGAGCTCCCCAGCCTTTTTGTGAGGCATCTGTAAACACCAGTGTGTTGTGTACCTGAGGATGGATAGGAGCACCTGCCATGAGATTTTTGATATCCTCCCACCACTTTAGGTGCTTCAGGAAATTTCCTGTTACTGGAATCCTTATGTCCAATGACTGGGGAAACTTCCAGTGCGACTTTAGGTACCACTGGAAAGGTCTCATGTGTAACCTTCCTAGTGGCACTGTTTTTTCCAAGGAAGCTAAAGTCCCTATGAGCGACATGAGCTTTCTTGGAGTCAAGACTAATGACTTTCTGATGGAAACAGTCTGAGCGTTTAGCCGATCGAGTTTCTTCTGGGTTGGGAACACTAGACCCCTCTGAAGGTCGAAATGATAGCCCAGAAAATCCAGTTTTTGCGTGGGTATCAATTCCGATTTTTGAAAATTGATAAGCCAGCCTAGTTCTTGGACCAATTGAACTAACTTTTCCGAATCTTTGAGACATTGATCTTTTGATGGTGACCGAAGAAGCCAGTCGTCCAGATATTGATGGATTCTGAGGTTCCTGGCTTGAGCTATGAGTTTGACCTCTTTGACAATGCGAGTGAACTCTAGGGGAGCTGTCGCGACACCAAAAGGAAGAGCTTGAAACTGAAAAACCCCTTTTTTGGTCTGAAATCTCAGATATTTTTGAGATTGTGGATGTATTGGAACATGGAAATAAGCGTCTGTGAGGTCTATCGAGATGACCCACTCCCCTTTTCGAATCGATTTCCTGATAGATTCGGCTGTTTCCATCTTGAATGTCGGTACATGTAAATGAAGGTTTAACATACTTAGATCTATTACTGGTCGCCAACGATTCATGGGTTTTGGAACCAGAAAAAGTCTGCTGTAATATCCCAGAGTAGTGAGTTTTTTGACAGGAACTATCGCCTTTTTTGTAAGCATGGCCTGAACTGCCTCTTGGAGGGCGCCATCTTTGTTTTTGTTGTGATATTCGCTCAAAATGAGCGGAATTTTCGACAATTTTGGAAGAAACTTGAAGTCTAGGCGATAGCCATGTTGCAGTAAACTTACTACTCTGGGATGGGCGTGGTTTTTTGACCATACCTGCCAAAAAGTCCGCAATCTTGCCCCTGGGAAGTCATTTCCTCTTTCCACCTCTGCCTCCTCGCGATGCGCGCGCAGAGAAGTGGCCATAGGTTGAATTTTGCTGCGTTCGTTTGTCACGAAACGACCTGTTACCTTCCTGTGAGGGCTTTGGATGTGAAGACCTCCCGAAATCGAAATTCTTCACAGAGTCTCTGTATGACTTGGAATCAGATTCCTTCATTATTGACAATCTTTTGATCATGTTATCCTCAACCTGGGATAAAATATCCGAGTTGAAGACCTCCTGTTGGTCAAAATGGTCTGTACGCAAGCTTGCCAAGTCTTTTGGACCTAATTTTGAGCTGCAGTCCTTCAATAAGCTATCCCTCCTTTGAAGGAGCATATTGCATGCCAGAGTCATGTTTTGTTTGAGGACCGTATCCAGGGCTATCTCCAGAGAGGAGGTAACTGAAGCCTGTAGCTGAGAATATTTTATCATGAGGTCTGCTGACTCCTTGACTGTATCCAGATCTTCAGACCCTCTAATTTCAGTAGCCAACTCCTGGATTCTGTTGTTGAGCTCCTCTATAGCCATTTTAAACCACACTACATGGCCCAAAATTTGAACATTTTCCCTGCAAACTGTCTCTTGAACAATATGTTGTTTGGAAGGTACAAAGATGGAATGTGACAATGATTTCACTCTAGCTATGTTGAAGTAGGAGTCAGGTAGTTTAGGAGCTTTCAAAGGCGTATTTTGTGGAGAGGTAGTGTAGTAGATCATGTCGGGCCTCTCAAAGGCCAAAAACTGTCCCTGGGACAATGATTCAGAGCTGGATTTGTCTTTGACTGAGGTTCCAGAGGCCTTCCTAAACCTGTAGTCCCACATGGACTGAATATCTTGGACAGGAGGTAAAGCCAAATTTTGTTTCCTCACCACCTGCTTGGAGGGTTTCTTGGAAAAAGCAGAAGGGGCCACAAGGCACTCCACTTGTGGTACCTCCAGATCCAGTAGACCTCTGATGGCATTGAGCATCTCGACATAAGAGGGATCTAACTCCTGTGAATGAGAGTCTGCATCCCCTTGAGGAGACTTAGATCTGTGTCTCTTGCTGGCAGGCAAAGAGGAGTCCTCATCAGATAGCTCTCCTTCTGAAGGCTGAGTTCTCGTCTGGGAGACAGGGGCACTCATACCCTGCTCCTGACAGAGAGGAAGACTGTTCTTAGAGGCTGAAGCTTTGTCAGTGCGTTTGAACTCTTCAAACTGGGAAGCCAAGGAAGCCAATTGATTATTCATAGCTTTAATCATGTCTTGGAGTGAGGAATCAGGTTTGGAAGTAGAAGGCTGTGAAGATTTTGAAAGTGTTGGTTCATCCAAGAGAGAGTCATCAAACTTCTCAGAACTTTTGGACTTGGAAGCTTTTCTTTTGTGTTGAATTTTTAAGGCCCCAGCACAAATAGAGCAATCAGATTCCTTACTCACAACACACTTGTCTTTTCCCTTCTTGTCATTTCTGCATTTTAAACAAGCTTGGTGATTATCCCATGGAAGCATATCACCCAAGCAAACTGAACATTTCCTTTGTTTTTCGGACATCTTGAATCGTACAAAAGAACGCGTGTGCACTTCACGGCGGTCAAAATTAGAATGGCAACTTATAGTGGAGATAACCTCCAGCAGGTGCCCCCTGGGGTTTACGTGTGTACTTTCAGTAGAAAAAAACATGGCGAGACACATTGTCTGTGTCCTTGACCGAACGGTAGGTCATGTAAGCATTTGTTGGGATTATGTAAGTACGTTTTTATGCAATAAAAATAGCACTTTAGCACTTAAAAAAGATACGCAGTCCATGACTTCCTATAAACTTTTTCCCCATTTCAAAGACCTAGGACCAATAATAATGGAGATATAAGACATTTTTAGCATGATGACCCCCCTCCGACTTGACCTTCAAACAATACTCACAGGTAAAAATTGGACACATTCACAGGCCATAAATTTCTCTAAATTATTTTCACTTTTTGATCTCCTATGAACAATAATAAGAGACACACAAGGCCTTTTAATATGACCCTAGTTTCACCTTAAAGATGTGACATGGTGGTCATTTTGTTTTCAAAACAAGGCCATAATTACTCATGGCATGCAATGGGACCCCAAACTATGTACCATCTTATAGCTAAGGTCAAAGTAGCTGAACAACATATTTGAAGAAAAAGCTGTAACTGCAATAGTTTTTGAGTTATGAGCCCTTTACTCCAAGTAGCTAAGATTGCTATTACTGACTTATCTTTAGGCCTAAGTCCATAAAACCAAAAAAAATTTCGAGGGCGTGAAAATTCATTGGGACAATTAATTTACAAAAAATCTGTAGCTGTAGTAGTTTTGGAGAAATCTGCGTCACTAACTAACGCACACACGCGCACGCACGCACACACAGGCATCATTTCATAATCTCCCTCCCGGGCTAAAGCCCGGCGGGAGATAAAAATACTGTAAATGCAATAGTTTTGAGTTACAACTGACTTACTCCACAGTGAGAACCTGAAAGCAGCTATTGCTCAGGTTTGCAATGAGCTACAGGACTGTAATTTTACTACCTTATAGCTGACCCACAAATAGCTGAATAACATATTTATACAAAATTTTCTAAATACAAAGGTTTTCAAGTTACAAGTTATTTTACTCATTACCGAAAGTACTGAAACATCAGAAAGTAGCTATTACTCACTGAGCTATTGTGATAGACACCCAAGTTACTCACTATGTTGTAGCTATAGAAAAAGTAGCTGAACAACATATTTTAATAATACTTTTCAAGTGATAAATGATTTAGTGTATGATTTCATGAATTTTAATGCATTAAAAATAGCCAACCTCGGCGGGCAAGAACCCCAGCCCGCAGGTAAAACTAAAAGGGGAACAACATTGAGATTTGGGGAAATCTTAGGAACACTGACATCTTCTTACAACTTCAGTTATAAGAAGTATAGAGAATGTCATGGCAACAGGTGTTGCCAGATACCCTCCAAAACTTACTCAGCTCTAGATCCTGTTTTGGTTAACACATCCTGAAAATTTGTTGAAAATCCATGCATTGGTTTAGGCTGTAGAACATCAACAAATGTGAAAACCAAAAAATATTCAAGGTGTAGAACATCAACAAATGTGAAAACCAAAAAGTATTCAAGGTATTTCCATGGCAACAGTTGTTGTCAGATACCCCAATATGATAAAATAAATGAAAGTGATACATATTCACCGGCAATACATTACAGGAAACCCAATCGATAGCTACTGCCTTGCGGTAACCAGATCATTCACACAAATAAAATATCGTCTACACAACCACAACTATGATCGCGAATTTAAAGTATTTTTATTAAAATATCTATTCAAGCTTTTCTGAGGCAAGGAGACAATAAAAAACAAGTCCCCCTGATGCTTGTCCTGATTTTTTGGCAAGATTAAGAATGATTTCAAGGCTGTTATTTTCCTCTGTAAAAGGTGTCATTGGTGACTGTAACCTGGAAGAAACTGTCTTGGATTTTGAAGTTGCCATGTGGGGAGGACTCTGTTGTGCCTTTCCAGGAATATCATTCAGAGGATGCGCCTTTCATTGGTTGCAGAGTGTGGAAAGAAAGTTGCGAGAGATTGACCTGCAGTCAGCTTAAAATAATGATGAAGGCACCAGGCCTTAGTACCAGTGTGGGAAATTCACGGTGGACCAAGGCTGGCAAATATATGTTTGGAAAATTGCGAGCCAGATATTTTATTGTCACATGGACTGATGCATTAGTACAATAAATATACAAATAAAGTAGTTATTTCACATATTTGATATTTTGCCTTCTTTGTACTGTATTCATATTTATTCTCAGTGCATGCATCTCCTTGTATTTGAGTATTAAAACACTAATACACATTTCTCAGACTGTACAAGTACAGTCAACAGCATCATTTTTCTATCATTCCCCCAACTGGAAACAGAGGCTTATGGATGACCATTTATCAATGTCCCCAAGTGCCTTTATAGTCTGCTGCTGGAGATAGGACCCAATAACAGAGGACCACTAATTTAAGTGATCATCTGAGCTACTATCCATCTGCCTGTAACTGGATCAAAGCCAGGTCCTCTGCATGCCAAGCAAATGTGTCATCTGCTAGACCACAGTGGCACATGTGACAGATTATAAAAGACTGGTTACAAACATTATGTGCTTCTCCATTCACAATGTTGCAGTCTAGTTACACCTGTGAGTTGATTGCTACAAATCTAATTTGAAAAAAAAGAAAGAAAAATATAAACTTATTCAAATTAACTGCAGTACCTGCAACTTTCAAGCCAGGCCTGCAACTTTTTGGTGGAGCAGGTCCTTTGGGCCTGCAGTAATTTTCTACACTGCTTACTGCAGACGTCTTTTTGCATTACCATTCCTTCCTGCAGAGATAATCCCATCCAAGTTTCGTGTCTTAAAGGAGGAAGCTAGTGATAACCTTCTGCAACTCTTCTGTGATTACATAGAAGACACGTGGAACACCTCCAGCATGTGGAAGCCAACCCAATGGTCTGTGGTTCTTCAGAGTCACCATGAACAATGACCTTGAGGGCTGACACCACACACTCAATCGAAATGCTGGGTGGGGACAATTGCAGTTGTATTTCCTTGTAGAGTTACACTACAAAGAGGCAGAGTATGTGGCCATACAGAGGAGATTAATCCAGAATAGGGGGCTACAATGGGTGGAGAGAAAAGAAGGCAGGCAAATAATTGAAAGAATACAGGAAGCATGGTAGGACTTCACCAAGCAGCTCCCTAGATGTGGGAGGATCTATGGCCCACTGCCACAACCTAGCCAACAGGACACGAATGCCATAGACATATAAAACAGTATTTGTCAATACACAGACATAAAACTATAGTGGGTACATTCTAAAAGTCGGACTTCTGTCCAACTTGGACTTCTACTTGGACAAAGCGGCAATAGCGGTGATGGGGGTGCCTGTTGCTTTGATGAATGCTTGTTTTTTAGAAGAGAGTGAGGGTTTTCTAGAAATATTTAATAAACTGACAGAGATCACACGTGGATTTGTAGAGCAAGTGATGTAAATTCGCCAGTGGATGTAAATTCGCCACTTTTTGGTTTTGTTAATTTTACAGCACAACTATGTAAAACATGTCATAATTTTGTTGAATATAAATACAAAAAATACTTATCTATTGCACTACAAGATTTCACAGTCCAACTTTTTATATTTTCACAGTATTAAGTATATTTTTGAATAATACATTTTACCAGTGACAAGTGTAAAATAGGAAAACTTCCCGAATGACATATACAGATATATATATGTCTGATGAGGGGTGTTTTACTTTTATTATCCACCATTTTGTACGATTTATGGGTGAAATAATACAAATATTTAATCAGAGAATGTGAATAGGCTGTCAAAAACCACAGGCACCAGTGAATATAAAAAGTTAAAACCTTAACTTGCAATAGGGCCTTCATTTCTGCATGGATTTTTATGCAACTCACACGATCAGAATCGCTGTGAAATGACCTTTCTAATGATATATTATACATATCTATAGGTAGCATAGTTTCCGAGATATTGTTGGAAAACCAGAAGTTATTAACGCTTATAATCCATGGTACCAGGGCGCCGGTGTATACAAAAAAAAAACATATTGAATTTAAATTATAATCCATGGTACCAGGGCGCCGGTGTATAAAAAAAAAAACATATTGAATTTAAATTATATTGACAGCTGTATGTTTTATTCTTCTACCAACAGATTGTCAAATGATGCACATTACATTTAATAACTGAGGTGCATGTTGTCACATTTCTTTCAAAGCTTTTTATTTGAATAATTTATCTCTATTATCAGCCGTTTTCGCTGCAAACAGGAAATACCAGTGAACACCCATTTAGTAGGCGTATTTCACAACCATAATCCATCGAATCTAGATTCTTCAGATCAACAGATTCGTTTGTGATGTGATTTGAATCTGGATTATGAATCCGTTGATCTACCTCTCGAGATAGATCAACGGATTGAGATTCATTGGATTACCCATAAATCTTTGTAAAATAATGGCGGCAACATGTGGCAGGAAATTTTAACATTTGGGAAATTTTTGTAATATTGTAATATGATAATATTATTTTACTATATATTGCTATATGTTTAATATGTTATATTTATGTTGGTTCATCTTATATTTTTATTTTGGATTCAGATCTATAGAAAATTGCATTTCACGAATCTAGCTAATCCAACGAATCCAAATCTGAATCTGGATTGCACAGATTATGCAGATTCTTGTTTGTGAAATACGCCTACTGCTCAGCTACCCATGTTCGTCGCCTACCCAAGTTCGTCACCTGCTTCCAAAAATGTTAAGGAGAGGCAATATTGATACTGAAACAAATGGAACAAAGACAATATAAGGATTATGTACAACTCTACTGGGAAAGATTATTGTGAAGAGGTTTTAATGTTGTCAAAAAATGCAAATGACGAACTTGGGTAGGCGACGAACTTGGGTAGCTGAGCACTAGTAAAGAAATAGAAGCATTTGGCCTTGACCTCCAACAAAGAAATATAAGTTGGGCGTTCACTGGTAGACGGACATTTACTGGTAGAATGCCACTAAAGCATAAGAATCAGAAACGTACTGTACTGTATCATACAAAAATAATTGTTCAGATGTTTATCATACTCCACAAATACACACCCACGAAATGTCTATGTTTCGGTTGTGGTAAGCGATTATGCCTCTACAATTAAAAATAATATATATTCCATTATCATGTTAGCAATCGTTCGACGATTTAATTCCAATAAGCTGATCAGTTTCTTTAACATAAAAATTACTGAACTACTAGGAAGTAAATTCTAAATTTTGCAAATCAATTTTGGAACATACTAAATGTCGGCTCCATATTGGTGAAACAAATTCGCATGCAAGTTTATTAAATAGTTAGCACATTAACACAAAGGGGAAGTATGACTGACATCGTCATTTCATGATAAATAGGATTGACTGATTTCAATCAAATTACAGCATTAAATTACCAAATCTACAGTCACTTTGTGAGATATAAATGCACTAAGTAGTTGTTTCACGAGACCATTTCCTAAGTAAAAGGTCACTGTTCAGCAGAAATATCCAATTTTCAATAAAGAATTGCTATCAGGTTGCACTTAAAATAAAACTATGTTTGCTTTCAAGTACTCAAGCTCCCAAACACACAAAAACAACAGCGTGACTGCACTAATAGAATTAAACTGCTAGTCTAACAATAGATTGCCCCCACCCCCACCCCGTACTATGTCAGTTGACATTTTAAAAGTACATTTTAAAATGTTTCACAGCACTTATATATCGAGAGAGTCTAATCTAATCTAATATGGACTTTTATAGCATTTAATCTGCATCAATTGACCGACTCTAAGGCACAACTGAACAAAATCAATTTTAATAATCATAAGTTCAATAATTTATCAGGGTCATACCAAGGAGACACAGGGGTGACAGAGAGGCTATGGCAGATAGGCTTTTGAAAACAGGTAAGTTTTGAGCTTTTTCCTGAAGAAGGTAATAGATGTGGCACTAAGTACATCATTCAGAATTTGAGATAGCCAAGTAGAGTATCATGATCAATAGTGTTGAAAGCTGCTGACAAGTCAAGCAACACTAGAGCAGTGGGTCCAATAAATATGATTAAGTGGGAGAGTTATTGACAATTTTGCAGATTTCATCTTCACTTACGGTATAAATGGCATTGGAAGCAGGAGGTTCCAAAGTAGGTGCATCAGTAGCACAGCCTGAATTTGGAAATGTATCCCGAATTTTGCTAATTTTATCACAGAAAAATAAACAAACTTTTCTGCGAGGCTTTTATCTGAGCTATAAGCAGGTAGAATAGTTTCCTTGTTATGGTGCAGTACCTTCCTAAGAGAACCCCAAAGTTTCTTGGGGTCATCGCTGTTGGCAAAGATAAGATTGGTATAAAAGAAACCTTTGTCTTTATTGGCCAATCGGTTGCACCAGGCAATTTGTTTGTGGATCCTTGATCTGTTCGGCTGCATCTTGTGCATTAGATGTTTGTGAATGTATCATGCAAGGGTACTGAATTGTTTGTCTTGAGGCCATGGTTCCAGACTTCTTGACTGAGGCTTTCGACAGGAAATCTATTGCAGAAATGTTAACCAGTTTCCAAGTATTGCTAAGTTTAGGGACCTAACAGTCCTACTGTTACTGTGTGGTGATATTTCCCTAAACCCAGGACCGTTCTCTTCGGCAAACACTCACCTCCTACCTCTGAAGTCGGCAGTTCAAACCCTGGACCTTATGTGGGAAAGTTGGTAGTTGCTTACTGAAGGCCAGCAGTTTACAGTACAGAACCTTGACCAACTGTATGTGCTGGTTTCCTTTGTCCCATCTTTGTCACCTTGTCATGATATGACCAGCACAGTGTTGAAAGTGATGTAAAACCCCAAATTTATAAAACTTTTGGCATTGTCAACTCTTGATCTGTTAGAAACAAGGGACCCATGCAGTATTTCGGGTGTTATGTCCACTCACTTTCTCAATCTACTAGCAATGACTGAGACATACATTCATCCAACTGACAATGATAGTTTGCTACACTCCATTACTCTTGTAAGATTTAAGTTGTGCCATAGACCCTGTGCTTACGGCCTTGGGATTGGCTTTTTTGTCAATCATAATATCCACTTGACAGTCCTATCTGTGCATCCTTTGAAAACATTATTATTGCCATTGGTTCTTCTGCTAGACATTTTGTGATAGCATCTGTGTACCAAATGCCTGGCTCATGTTCTGATGCATTCTTTGACCAATTTTTCAATCTCTTTGAGTACTTGTCTGCAGTTACTCGTCTGTATGTGTGGTGATTTCAATATTCATGTTGATACAACTTCCAATGATAGTGTTAAATTCTAGAATTGTCAACAATCATGCAATATTACTCAGCATCTTTAAACACCAACCCACTTTCATGGACACACTCTTCAGCTTGTCCTCACTCCCACCCAGTCCAGTGTTGTTCCAAATGTTTTGGTTGGTGGTGCATCTCGGATCATGCCCTGGTGCCCAATCAGCCCAATTTCAATCAGCTCAATCCTCCTCAGTGTTCGACCTTAAGTGAAAAATGTTCCTGGTCCACTGGACAAGCAACATCAAAAAGTTACTGATCCATGAGAAAAGTTGCTGGTAAGACATAATGATAGTTTTTTACTTGTAATGTTTTAAAGTAATCCAATCTAATGTGGGCTTTTATAGCACTTAATCTACATCAAGCACAACTGTACATAACCAAGGTAAATAATATTAAGTTCAATAACATAGCCAGGTCATATCAATGAAGACACAGGCATGACAGGAAGGCTATGATGAAGAGACTTTTGCGAACAGGTAAGATTGGAACTTTTTCATGAAGGAGGTAATAGATACTGAACTGTGTACATTATCAGAAAAATCACTTCAAAACTTAGAAGCATCAAAGAGAAAACTATGGCTGAAGTGTTTGACTGACTTTTAGAGTGGGGAGTGGAAAGGAGGAGCTGTCAGACATTGACAATCAAGATGACTATACCTGGTACTGTAGGAGCATCTGCTCAAAGTCAAGAGTGATCCAAAGTAGCAAGCAGAAACACTGTGTAAAAGTTTATTAACCTGTATTGTGATTTTGAACATGCAGCATTAAATCACAGACAGGCAGGATGGCTGTGACATGTGCATATGTTCTATGAATTGTGACAGTACATGCAAGAGTATTCTGAATACTCTGCAGCTTGTGCTGATTGAAGCTTGACTAACTTCTAAACAAAAAGTTATAATAGTCCAAATGACTACTAACAAAGGGATTTGCAGCAAAGACAGTCACTTCATGAGTAACATACTGTCTAATTCGGCCAAGGTCACGCATCTGGAGGAAGCAGACTTTACAAGTCTTTTGAATGTGTTCTGAGAATGAAAAGTCAGCATTGAACATCATAGCTAGGTTTTAACAATGTCAGCAGACTGAAGAAGAGTTCCAAGAATATTGACAGGAAAATGAGGAGTTTCTGACGTTGAACCTTAGAACAAAACAGGATAAATTCAATAAGTATTGTTAATATGATCTGGTACACAGGTGCCATTAATTCTGCCATACCATCAATTCCGTTCACTCAGGGCCATATGCATTAAAATTGGAGGTTTTCCAATAATGTTCATGCCATACCTATTTATTACTACACATTGCCCATAATATAAGAGGAGTTTAGGTACATACCAACAGGTATAACTGGTTATACATAAAACTGAAATATCTTGTCATACAATTTCTGTCACAAAAACAAAAATTAATAAATAAAAAATAGATAAATGTAAACAGAAAGTTATAGCTATGTCATGATCAGCACATTTATAATAAATAAAGTATAAATCATTAATTCATCTTAAGCTCATAAGCAAAGGGGGGGGGACTCCTGGGTAGGGGATGTCATGAAAGGGCATAACCTCATACAAACATATTGATGCCTACAGGTGGAGTGTAGGAGTGTTTTATTTATTTTGAACATTATTTCACTATAATAATGGCTATTTTGGGGTCTATGACCTTAATTATTGATTTTATCCCCCTGAGCCTGCTAAAAGAGGTTCAATCTGCCGAAAAGAGGCTCAGTTAAATGGCTCCAGGCGGATAGGAATTTTGAACCTTAGGGTAAAAAGGGATCAAATTTTCAGCCTCTGATGAGAAAAATAAAATATTTTTCGAAATATTGCCAAACAAATTTTTGGATAATATAAGACAGGTTACTGAGGGTAACTGATAGTCACTACACACAGTCGCTTATTATTCTTGTAATCTTAAGCTCATAAGTTGTTTGTTCAGATAGCAAAACACTCATTTCTTTGATTTATTGTTTCCGAAAACTTAATTTATGTCAGGCGGCCTCAACGAATCAGAAGAGAGATATGAAAAGCAATGACAGTACTGTTTACAATATGGCTGCCGACGTAAATCCTCCAAAATATGTTGAAAAACAAGTGAAATATGTTGAAAGATATCTTATTTAGAATGTTTCTGGACAAATGGACCGTCTACTTGCTAGAGTTACAGGCCCGCGAGTGAAGTTGTCAGCTTCGGACCAGCAGGTTGGCGGGAATTTCGAACGCTGAATCCTCCTGTACCTAAGTAAAACACAGTTACCTTTTGAGACTATCACAAGATAAAATGCAGAATCTGATGTGTGACCTTGCTAGTTCCTCATTTGTCACATGTCCTGGCAATACAGTTAGTACCTTTATGAGCAATACACAAGGGATTTAAGTGTTTTACTTGATAAACATGCTCCCATGGTCTCCTGAACTTTTAACAAAGGTGATGCTGGATGGCTTTCAGACTATTGCTTACTGGATATAGCTGTTAGGTACCAGTTTGAATGAATCTGGTGAAAAGACAAGTCTCCACAAAACTGAACTAGACCCCTCAAGCAGAATGCTGGTGCAATTCACTGATCAACAGGGATAAATCCAACTATTACAGAAACCTTACTTCATGTATTGACAATGCTCATGTTACAAAGAAACTATGGCAGGTCTTACCCTCCGTATTACATTCTATTTCTAAAAAGTACTTCTTTCTCACGACTCTCGGATAGGTCTTACCAACCATTTTGTGACTTTCTTCTCAGACCAAATAGTAGTAATAGAGGTAGTGATATCGGGTAACGGATGTGATAGGGAATTGATCTTTAATGTAGCTTCTCAGTTATGGTCAATAGTTCCAATCACTTCCATATGAGGTAGTTCATACATTGCTGGAAATAGGTATAATTTACAAAAAATGGAATAACCTACATATGCTAGCTTAGAAGCCTCACAATTAGGAGCCATTTGATAATGTAACTCTACGTGGAGTTAATTCGCTACACATGTTAAAGTAGTGAACATGTTTCATCAAATTATAAGACATAAACAAGATATAACTGTATTACTTCTTCAATATGTCCTCAAGAGTTAACATGTATGATATTTATCTACATGTGAAGAAAATGAACCTGAAATCTCTAGATGTTTTCTTAACAGTTGTTTTGAAACATTTTGAACTTACAAATTTAGGACGATTTTTCATGGCTACTTTTTATATAATTTGTTTTCTATGGCATTATCCATATCATAGTATCTCAATTATTAAAGCTGTATTTCATGTGTTTGCATTCAAAATAAGAAACAATTTTAACAGATGGAAAGCATCATGGAATACATATTCATCAGGCGCAAAAAGGTTAAGGAGTCGAATTCATACAAATAAAGATGAAGATTGATATGAAAATGTATAAGTTTCAAGAACCTGACATCAATATATCATAATTGTACTAAAGTCAGAATGAATTATAACTGCAGATTTTGTAAATATTCCATTCTTAAGCCAAGTAAATTGTGTCAGCATGAAAAAATATGTACTTTTAATACTCAAAATGAAAAAAATGTGTTGTGATAAAGTTTACTATTCATACGAAGATTTATTTATACATTCAAGAACGTGTGGGAAGTTTATGTGTTTTGAGTGTGTTCCTTTTCTTTCTTCAAAGGCATTGGATTATTATATTTTAACTAGACATAGACAATTAGAAGGCACACAAAGAAAAACATATAAATGTTCAATATGTAAAGCAATTTGTTAATATAGAAAGGAATTATATGCACAGACTTAATCAATATGGTGGAAATGACAATATTGAGCACATTCCACCATTTATTAGAGACCATGGTAATAATGAATTATTTGAAGTTTATAATACTAAGAGGAAATATATTTTTGCTGAAAATGAAATGAATAGTGTACTTTCCCTTTACCATATCCAATAAAATAGTATTAATTTTTTGATGCTGAAGTTAGCAAGAATTGATGTAATTCAACAAGAGCAGTGAGACCATCTACTAACTGGATAGTAGTTGTCATAACCAATGTACAATATACAATTTTCATAACAGAGTTTCCATTAGGACAAGCTGAAGATCTACCAGACTACCCAAAGTCAAGTTGATATTTAAGGACTATGTTCATTAATAAAAGGACTAATAAACCTTATTCCGACAATTTATGTTTTTTAGATGTTTGAAACTACATTTTAAGAATGTCAATACTGTACTGTATTATTTAAATAGATGGAGATGTTTTAATAAATTACCTATATTTTCAAATAACTCAATTGGATTTAAAGGTGTAACACGAGATAACATGTCAAAACTTCAAGAGTGCTTTAATGTTAAAATTAAGATTTTTAATGAGAATGATACAGGTTGTGTGAACCTTATATTCGACTCTATTTGTAGCATTGATGCTGTGATGTATCTTAACAATTTTGAAAATCATTTGAGTTACATTACAGAGTTTAAAAAATTTGTTAGAAAGTATGAATGCAAAAAATGTAGTAAAATGTTTAAATCAGAATGGAATCTGAAGAGACATTACAGTACCTGTTATGATACAACAAAATATATTTTTCCAGTTGGTTTCTACGAATCAGATCAGACTATATTCAACAAAAAATTAACAAAAAAATTAGAATACTTTCGAATGAAAGATATGACAGATAAACTACATTGGATCTCAAGACATGAACCTATAAGCGCGAGTATTGCTTTAAATGTTGATGGCTACAGTGATCCAAGATGCTTTGTTGATATCGTTCAAAATAGTTTAATAAAAAAGATGAATTTTTTAAAAGAAATAAGTAAGGTAAATGCTAATAATTTAAAACTGAAATATCTTTGTCTTTGAAGCTCTTGAGGCTTTATTTGAAAGATATTCTTTTACAAATGAATCCGATGAAGATGTAGAAACAAATGAAATGGATATATCTGAAATTACTCATACTAAAATCAGCTCTCATTTTATTTTCTCTATAAATGACATCAAAAAGAAATTTGAGAAGTATTTATGTCAATTACCTGTTATAGATTTTAACTCAGGAAAATATGATATTAAGTTGGTGAAAAGATAAATAATACTTTATGTAACCGAGCACTATAAAGATAATGAAATATTTACCACTAAAAAAAATAATTCATACATTTCTATTTTGACACCACAGTTGAAATTTGTCTATATATCAAATTTTTTAGCACCTGGATGTTCTTACAGTCAATTTTTAAAAGCATACAGATGTGAACTAACTAAAGGAATATTTCCTTATGAATGGTTTGATTCACCGGAAAATTATCATATCCTTAATTACCTGATCCTCAGGATTTTTATCTAACCATGTCTAACATTAACCCTATCAAGTTGGATGAAGATTATTATAAACTTAAAGAAATATGGGAAAAAGAGGGAATGAAAACATTTAAGGATTACTTAATTTATTATAATAACTTAGACACAGCACCATTTTGCATTGCTTTTAAGAATTTTATTGGCATTTATTCATCTCAGGAGGTAGATACTTTTAAAGGCTTTGTTATTCTCCCTGGTGTAGCCAGAAAAATGTTATTCAATTCATCACAAAGTAAATTTTCACTAATAAATTTGGATAATGCTGATCGGTACTATACTTTAAGAAAAAATACTGTAGGAGGTCCTAGTATTATTTTTTCTAGATATCATGAAAAAGATATGACCAATATTAAAGGAAAAGAGGGTAATAAATGTAAAGCTATTGTCGATTATGATGTAATGGACTATATTCGTCCACAACTAGAGTTTACATTAGCAGATCAAGCAGTACAAATTTCAAACCAGAGGTGAGTGAAAGATATATTGATTGAAAGATATATTATGATTGCATTGATCAATATTTTACTCCTAATTGATTGAAATTAACTGAAACTGATATAGATAGTATTTACATGATAATTATTAGAAGAAATATAGATGAATACCTAAGCGAAAAATATAAGGAACAATACAAAAAAGAAATATTTCATTCCTGTCATGATATTTCGTATACTCAATGGTTTCCAAGGAGATGCTGCCATACTCATATAGCCTCTGGGAGGCGTGAGGTTGAACAGTTCAAGTTTAAGTTTGAAGGTACAAAAATGATATCCTTGTGTTCAAAATCCTATATAATCAAAAATGAAAAAGAAAAACAAAAAATTATTGTGTAAGGGTGTTTAAAAAACAACTTTCTAAATGCAATGGAAAAATTTGAAGAAACTTTGACAAATAAAAATGTTTCTACCTCTAAGAACATTGGTTTCAGAGTGAACAATTCCATCATACACACATTTGCAGGAAAAAATCGGGTTAAATTATTTCTATTGTGAAAGAAAAGCTCTGGAAGATGGAATATCTACAGAACCTTTAGATTTGATATTAACACCATGGGATGAAAAAATTGAAATTATTGAAGATATTCAAAACCCTGTGTTTAATTTTCATCAATGTAAAATAACATGAAAGTTTTTGCTTTTACTCTTCAGAACATTTATATTTCTTCCTAATAACAAGAGATGCTAAAACAATTTTAGAGGACGCCTTGCATTTGGAAATTCTAATGGAGGACTTCATTGACAGTTATCAAAACGAAGCAGAGAGCGATTTATGAGATTTGCAATACTCCAAAAATATTCAAATTTCAGAGTTCAGCGGAAAATTGTTAGAATATTCTAATAAGATTATAGCTCATAAACAAAATACTTTGAATAGAAAGGAGAATTCATTTTGGGGGTTATTACATCCTCAAAACTGCTTCATGTCTTGAAATCATCTTTATTATCTGGTAATAATCTTTTAGGAAAATTTTGATGGAATATTCTAAGAAAGTATTGTCAGTAACTTAATTTTATCACAGTAAGAATCTTAATTGAAAAGAATATCAGCAATTGAAACACAAAATGTAGAATGAAATATATATGTTATTGTTCTTGAATATGATATTACAAGTACATTCCAGACTGCAGTTAAAATATAATATAATCTTCTAATTAAACGGGATGTTGATCTCATTTGATTAACTAATGGATTATTTTGTTTATTTCTCCTTACTACAATATCTATGAGAATTGTAATTTAAAATTGCCTTATTAGTCATTATAAAATTTAATATGATAAGTTCATTCTCTTTTGGGTTGCTGGCAAATCACTATAGTACTTCTACCATGTTGTCATTACGAGAACTGTAGTAACTATAGAATAAACAAAATAATCCACAGGTATTTGAATAATATGATTGTAAGCTTTTATTATTGTACTTATATGTTAAATATTGCTTGAAAAAATGTTATTTATATGTTCATGAGGTTTTCTAATTATTGAATCAAAATGCTCAACAATGTCATTTGAAATATAATGCAGCACAATCCAATGACTTCCTTTCTTCTCAGAATTGTCTAAATTCACTACTATAAGTGATGGACATTCTAAATTTTCAGGAACTAAATAAGTTGGATATACACCTTTAACATCCTTATACATAAGGTTATTTATTTCTTTGGTATCAATTATTTTTAACTACTCGATTTATAGTAATAAATCTATCATTGCTTTATACGGGTAGTTTACTCCAATATCTGGAGAGACGACTTTTTGATTTAAAGATAAATCAATCTGACAAAAATTGAATGTAGAGTAAAGTTTACAGGGCCTACTTGCAGTTGGAACACCATTTTCATCTCTGTCATCCTTAATTTTTTCACCATCTGGTCCTGTTATCACATATGTAACATGGATTTTACTTTTTGCTAAATTTATATAATCCATAGATATACCAGGAATATTAAATTCAATTATTCCATTATCTGAAATTGCAGCAACAGGATTGAACTCTACCCAGTACTCTTTAATACACAAGCTGTCAACCGGAGGTGGAGCAAAAATCGATAGAGGTTAGAACTACATCCATATTGATTTGTATGACCTTGAAATGTTAGAATTTTTCTTTCTTTCCTTCAGTTTTGTTACAATAGTTTGAACTTTTTATCCTTTTTTGCTTTATTAATTCTTTTAAGATTTTCTTTCTTTTTCTTCTTGCCAATCTTATTCACCTCTCCCCTACCTCCAGTTTGATCAATTTTTCTCTTTTTCACTATATTTATAGAAATTTCATGCTTAACCTCATTTTTAGCCTGTTCTACAGCCTGTTGAGTAGGTTTAACAACAGTTACATCTAAATTTTTATCTTTGATATCATTAGAATTAACTCAATAATGTAAAACATAGAATTTCTTCTGATAAGGTATCTCTCCTTGTATACATTTTTTTAAAACAAAAATCCAAGTAGTTGTTCATTTTTTCTCTTTCTGATAAGAAGTGTAATTGATACAATTCCAGTGAGACTTGATAACAACCTTAAATCTTTGTCCTTTATATATACTCGTATTCGACTTATACTATTAATTTTAATATTGAAATAAAATATTTTTGAAAAAATATAATAAGAAGGATTGGATGGTGGCATTAAAGTACATAATACTGGTTCTAAAGAATTTCAAATGTAACTGTAGTCGACAATATCTGTGAGCATAACATTTTTGTGACAGACAAGCCATACAATCAAAATCACCTATTCCAACCTCACATTCACCAAATAGTTGAATCCTTTCTTTAAGTTCTATGTTGCAATTAATAGCAACATTGTCTTGATGAAATGATAAAGAATCCTCTGAAGATAAGAATATGAAGAAACTATTCTGTTCCATTCTAGGAAATAGTATTTTTTTCACCTTTCGACAAAACTTATATATAATTAACGCTCGACGATAGGAGAGGGTTATTGTGATCAGTTTGTTTCTGTCTTTCTGTCTGTTTGTCATTTTGCCCTTGTAACTCAAAAACTATAACATCAATCTCTCTCAAATTTAATGTGCAGGTATTTCATGGGGTACAGACGGATTCTTCCAAATTTGGTGTAATTTGTTTGAAAATTAAAGTCAGGAGACAGGTTTTTAAATTTTTAATTGGGCATATACAGTGAAACCCGCTGGTCTTCAAAAATCAATATCATGACAGGATTTCTTCCTCATGAATTTGTGTCCAATCAGGTTTTTCCTGTGGCTGTGAGTGTAATGTGTAGAACTTGTAATCTCATGGTTGGGGTTCAATACCAGTCAATTCTAGGGTTGTTTTTTTTTAATTTCTGTTTTTAGGCTTTTTTTTAGCAATTTTTTTTAAAGGTTTTTTAAAAGAAAAGAAAAAATTAAAACACAGCATTTAAAATTTTGCTGTTCAAAAAAACTTAAACCAAGATGAGGTGTCCAACTTGACAGATAATGATTTTCAATTTGGCATATACAGAGAAATCTGATTTTCTTTATCACATAAGTAAAAAATCAATATGTCACAATGCAATTGTCATTGTGAGGTCACAAACCCTAGCTTGTGATACTTGCTGTCTTTAAGTAATAATATTTCTTCTCATTAAATTTATGTCTTGAAATTGACATAAAGATAATAAAGAGGGAGGTGGTGTATTTGTCAGGTTTATTTATTTCTGTTTTCTTTTATGTTTCAATTTCTTGACAGTCAATCACAAAAAATTTACCCTGGGTGATTTTCACCAAGAAGTGGCTTTTAACCAATATTTTTACCTCTACCAGGAGTTTATGTTTTTGTGTGCTTTTTTGTCTATTTGTCTGTCTGTTTTTGGTGTTTAGATTACTCCAGAACTAATGAACAGATCTTTATTAAAATTTTTGTTGGTAGGACCTGGTCAAAGGAAGAAGTTACTAATTTTTGGGAAAGACCTGGATCATATTTTGGATACAAAAAATCATGAATTTTCATAGGTCCCATTTCAATGTATTTTAATGATTTTAGCTTTCTACTTGATATTTCTTCAAAAATAATGAATAAATTTTGATGTTAAATATTAAGTAGGAAGGGGCTAGCCATGGGAAGGAGTGATTACATTTTAGGAAAGATCCAGTTAATATTCTGGATACCAATAAGCCTCCAAAATTTCTGGAAATGCCACCATGGTGGATGTGTGTTATACTTTATAACACTTGTGAGACTGGTCACATCAAGTCGAGCGTTTTGCTCTCTCTGAGTGCACCTTGTTTTAACTTGTTATAGTCTCTACACTGTCCTCCAATATCCAAGAACTGAACTTCTTTGGCCAAACTTTCCATTTAATGAATATCTACTTTTTCTTATTTCTTGTCCTTTTTTCAATTTTTTTTCTATTTTATATACTAAATTATTATCAGTATATACTAATTGGAGTTCTGGTTCATAAAAATATCCCTCTTTGATGTCATTATTGTAATCCTTTAACTGGTACATTGGCTGGTTTTGGTTAATTTTATGGTCAGTTACAGTAAATATTTCACAGCTCCATTTTTCAGAATATTTGCAATCAAAAGTTTTCTTAATATAAGGAATTTTAACCCTATCAGAAATAAACTGTATGTACTGGTTTCCTCTGCCCTTCCAACTACCAGTCGTGATATGACCTGTACAGTGTTGAAAGCGACGTAAAACCCCTATCAGAAATCTTAAATTAAAATTTCTTACATCCATGAACACCAATGATAAAATTTTTTTTGGCTGAAAAATAAGATTTAGGATAATTTATATTCGCATACTGATTCTTCCAAATGTTATAGGTATCCGTATTTTGAGCATCTTGAGGCGACATCTTAATAGATCTATGTGTTTAATTATTATATCCAAATGTTAAATCCAATAATATATCAATCCAACAAAAAGTTTCTTTCTCTGTAAAATATTTAAATATTTTTAATTTGGTTGCCTTTATAAAGAGCTCTCCAAAGTTTGCTTTGGTTTCATAAAAGGTATAGATATGAATAATATTTTGATGCTCCAGTAATTTATTAGATTCTTTATTCGTATATTTATTTACTTCCTGGATCACTCCTCAATTTTTGGGTTTAACTCCTTTCTCAGTTATTAATGTTTTGAAAACATTTGTCATCTCAGATCCAGAAAGAGTTTTTAGTGGGCAAGAATATAAAAATCTTGAAAAATATCAATGAAAACCACAAAATAACTATAGCCATCGTTATAATCTTTGTACTTAACCATATTCACTGTATCAGTGTTCGATTGGTAGTTCAAAGAAAATGCTAGTACTCTGGGTCGTTTAAAAACTCTATTAACCGGATGGTTAAAGGTATAGGCTTCTTGCATGCTTAACCATTTTGTTTAAATATCTAGGAGTCACCTTAAATAATCCATCATTTTTATTTTATTGTATAATTTATAAAATCTGCTGTATGATACAGGACTTCTGAGGTCATAATAAAGATTATTGTAGTTATCCACTTCCTCAATATTCGAGCTTTCTTTTCCACTGCCGTAACCATTCTGGTTTACTCCCTTCACCTCTTTGCTGTCCATTGAAGGACTGATGATATACAGATTTCTCTGGTAAACCTAAAGGCGTAATAATCTTAGAATCTTCTAATTTCAAGGAATCTTGTTCAGTATTTTGTCTTTTATAATCTTTATCTGATTTTATTTTTTTCTGAAAACTTATCAAGATTGCTATCTTTGAATGTTTTTAATCTTCAGAGAGGTTCAGAATTATCTTTTTCCTTAAGAGAATTAACATTTTCATTATTTGTCTTTAGGAAAGATTTATACCTTTCATATTGTTCAGCTGGAATCATTAATGTACTTGTTCATTCCCAAATTTTATTTAAGTATCTTCTTAGAGTAAATAATAGTTCGCTTAATTTAATATGGTGTCTTCTCACGATTTTTTTCCTCTTATCCACAGATTTAATGAAATTCTTTAAAAATTTTAGATTGTCAAGGAATAGCTGCCTTTTCTTCTTACTTAAATGTAAATGAAATACGTTATAAAAAATTTAGCAATAGCCTGCAAATTATTGTCACTGGTATGAGATACTATATGTTTGCTTAAAGATACATTTTTTCAAGCAAGAGATTAATGAAATGTCTAGACATAATGTTTCAGCCCAGAAAAATGTGTGATATATTTGTTTTCAGTCTTTATTTATATATTACTGTATCCTCAAATGAAAATATATGTGATCTTAACATATGCCTTCACTAGTTGGAGATAAATCAATCAACAGATAAGAAAAAGGTACTAATGTACCATCTTCATAAGCAGACATAACTTTTTTTCCTAATTCCTAATTGACTTCCTAAAAATTTAATTTGTTGGCAATCTCTAGGATTTCTGAATAGAATGAAATAATGACTATTTAGTGAAATATCTCTTGCATACTTCCCCTGATGAAATAAATTTTGTAATAATAAAATTACTGATAGATTTCTGTGATGCGATTAGTGACAGAAAAGATTAGCAATAAATGGATCATTGAGAGCTGTTATCTGCATATCATCAGAATAACTAAATTATGGTCACCAATACTTATTGAACTTAGTCTTTATTCAGTAGGTAATTCTTGTAGATAATCTATCTTATCTCCTGTGTAACTTTCAAATGATCTCTGCCATACACCGTAAAAGTAATATATCTTGTTTATCGGTTTTCTAAACATGTCATCAATGTGCCTCAATAAATTAAGTGTAAATGTAGTTTTTCCAGATCCAGTAGTTCCAGATATTATAGGTGTACATGGTGCAGTAAAACGTAAAGTAGCCATCCAGAGCTCTGATAGTAGTACTAGGTGGGTCAATCGAACGACATAAGTCGTAAAAATTGATCTAAAGTGATCGGAAAATGATCTAGATCACTATTGATAGGTTATTGGGCGATGATGGTGCAATACTGGAAGGCTGGCACAGTTACTGATCTTGTAAAAAGAACTACATAATGTAATAATTTTACAGGGAGAGCTAGGTTATTGGGTGATGATGGTGCAATAACATCTGATCTGTAGTATTTCATCATTTAAACTCAAAAAAAGCACAGCAATTGCGAGTATCTACTGCTCCCAGCAAATATCTTAAATGGATTAGGTACACTGAACGCAACCTATTCTGTGCAAAAAAGACACAGGAACCAATGTGAGTTTTATTATTTTCTGAATATATTGTAGTCAGAAACTACTTGATGCTGCAAAACAGCATGTACTTGTGAACTATTTTAAATTTGGAAAGACCTCAATATAACACATCCAAATACTTTTACATCCGACACTTTTCTCAATATTCTCTTACTCTTCGGATTGAATATAATCAACTAGTAGGATAACTGAATTAATTTGAGGCTTTCTTTTTCGCCAAAATTTTCAGTATATATTTTCTGTGTTTTTAGAGCCAGGTATTGATGTGTTTTCCCTCAGATGGAACAGAGAGTGCAGTGCAGGTTTTGTAGCAAGTTGAATGGTAGCCAGTAGATTCATCAAAATAGTCTGGGAGGTTTGCAGATAGATACTTTGATGACTTTGATGTCTGCGGTATGAATCAACTAACTTTCCACCATGATGAATTATCAAATAGTTTAATTATCTAGGAAGATGCTTTAGAGTTCACATGCACCACACATTTTCTTTTAAGCTTGGTCACTCATGGTGTAACATAATACATAGAACAAGGTAATACATAGAACACTTCAGTTCCAGAAATTGACCTTTTTCGCTATGAGGTTATCTCACTTTGAAGTAAAATTTTATGGTTTAGGTCTACTTGTATGATCATAAGAAATGGATTTTCAGATTCCTGAGTTAGTTTCAATGTCACATAAGAAACAACCCTCAGGCCTTTTGGTGATTACGACAAAAATAAATCTGAACTAGCTCCTGGACCATTTACTCTGTTACCTGGGATTCTTAAACCCATGAACGGATCACATTGCAATCCACCGGCTTTAGATGTTCTTCAGGGATAACCCTCCACTAACGTAATGTTCAGTCTGTCCAGTCTTTTGCAAAGCCACTCATCAGTGGGTAAGTTAACTGAAATCTTGCTGGTGGAATGCTGCTTTGGCCAGGTGAAGGAGTTGTCAACAGCTGAAGAGGGAGAGTTGTCGAAGTTTGGAATGTGACTACAACCCATATACAACTGAATGATGCTTTGTACAGTCTCCTGGTAGATCTGTTCTTCAGAAAGCACTTGCTCCAGTTTGGCAGTAGTAGAGTTTTTGTCCTGATCTAACAGCTCACCTTCTTCCTCAGAGCATCTGACATCCAAAGCTTCAGTGGGATCAGTCTCCATGAAAACCTCCAGGTCAGATTCAGAGCACTTGCTTCTGCTGTACAGGAGCCTGGACAATGCCAGTCGGGTCGGTCAGGTTGGTCGGTGATAGGAACAACACAGCTTCTAGTATTGAGAAACTCTGACCACTTTTGATCTAAAGCTTTTAAGTCCTTGACAATAGAAGACTTGGATTGAGCTGATTTCTTGGATTTCTGCTCGTCTTTGTCCACTTTTTCTTCTGGATATTTAGTGTTCACTGCCCCTAAAAACGGACTTCTGGTACAGATCTATAAGGGTGGAACTGTCGTTACCAGAGCCTTTCTTGTGAGCCTTCTTCAGCTTGTATCAGGGTGTGGCAAGCTGAGCTTTATGGTCAGTGGTCAAAATGTTACAGAAGGTACAATCTTGTTGCATCACACAGGCAGCAGACCCTTGTTCCTCAGGCACATGGAGAATGTTTGTTGAATCCTGCCACAAGGTGGCCACAAGCACCTCGTTTCTGGGCTGGTGATGCAACTGATTATGTTTCACATGGCACACACCCCAGGTGAACCTGTTCAGCCAGGTTTAACAAAAACCACTAAAGTTTGTATCCCCAGTGCCAGGCCAGAAAGCCTGGGAAGTGGATGCTCTAAGCCTATAATGGGAGAATCTCGATGCTTATGCATTTCCTTCGTATCAGTCCTGGGAAAAGTGGTCATCAAAGTTCTAGTACTAATGGACAAGACCAAGGATCCTAGAGAATGCAAGGAATCTGTCTTTGTCTCTTTCAAGAGTTTTGTTAAGGATATAGCTCCTGCAACAATCTCTTATTGGCCCTGTACTATCAACTGTCTGATGAAGATGCTATGAAGCTTACATCAGGTGAAAATCCATGATGTCAGAGCTTTTGTGGCTTCTAAGACATTCCAAAGGGGAGTCTCTTTAGACCAAATCCTTTCAGCCTGTCACTGGAAGTCACACAATATCTTCGCACAATTTTATCTGAAGGATGTGGCTTGGGATGATTTAGAGCTCTACCATCTTTGCCCTGTGGTTGTGGTTGATCAGATCCACAAATAGTTGGACCCTTCAGTGCTTCTCTATTACTTTAGAATTTTTTGTTCCGCTGTGTGCTGCCATGAACAAAAGTGGCAGATAAAGGGAGGTTCCATTCACTCCTGTTCATCTTCCTCAGGAATCCTTGGGACTGAACTGTTTTTCTTCCCCCTCTTTCTATGTTTGGACTGAGTACAAAAGAAAAGGAGGGGGGAATGCTGGTCTGGCACTGGCTAAACCAGTAAGCCTTTGGGACCTAGGATAATACAATTGGAGAAAATTTTATTAGAGTTCTCAATAAAGTCCCTTTGATCTGCCCTCCATCTACTGGGTAATTATTCTGCATATATCACTAGTTCAGGTGTATTAATGCAATAAAATGGAAAATTTAAGTAAATTAAATTTTTATAAATTGATACCTTACCAAGTGGACAGGTGGATTCCCAGTCTACTGCCAATTATAACTCAGAGTGGACATATTAATTGTAGGAAACAAAAAGAGCAACTAGAAAAATGTTTTTCCTGACAAAAATGAAGCGGCCCTGATGAAAAAGTGCGAAGTAAGCCGTAAAAGATGTCAAGATATGCATCAGAAGGAATAGAAAATGTAAAGTTTATTGCATTGTGTATGTTACCATATTTAACAAATGAAAGAACGACCACAGCTTGGCAGAAGAGAAACTGTAGGTGTGAAATTTACTTCTGAAAAGAATGTATGTCCGATGCGCGGAAAAAATGCCTCCTGGAAAAAATGCCTCCTAGAAAATATGCCTCCTAGGAAATATGCCTCCTGGAATGAATGCCTCCTGAATATTTTGTGACCAGGAAAAATACCTCCTAAGAAAAAAAGTTCTTTCAAGTATTATAACACTACAGGTTCACATTACAACTTCAGAGGCATCTTCATTTTTTCCACTTGAGTCTTATAGTCGCCAATGCCTGTCAAAAATTCACAGTCTTACCCATTTTGCTTAGCTGTACAAAGGTATGTAAGTTTCTCTTGTAAGGTTTTGCTGGTGCTTCTCACTCTTTTAGCTGGCTGCTCATCCCTGGTTTCCATTATGACAGGTGTCGTGTTTTTCTTGTAATTACATTTCTGCCCCTCCTAGTGCATCTAACTGCGATAAACTCCTTACAGAGGGGATAACCTATGTTGTAATTTGATTAGAATGCATATTGCCACAACTATTTCATCAAGAAACCTCACAGCCATAAATCCTGCTTTTAAACTGGTCCAGAGTACAGCTGAAGGGATACCCTTTCAAGAAGATATTTGTAAATTGTACTTCATGATATTGTACGTTCTGGTTTTGACTGTACATATCTGAAATTAACATGTTTTTGATATTATATGTTATAGGTTTCATATGTAACATGTTTACAAGTTGAAATAACTTTTTTTTCTCAGGAGGCATTTTTTTCTAGTCACAAAATATCCAGGAGGCATTCTTTCCAGGAGGCATTTTTTTCTGTGAGGCATTTTGTCCAGGAGGCATTTATTTTCCCCGGATTCTGTATGTCCTACATTCTTTGGTAATGCTCTCGGAGAAGAGGTCTCAAGTGAAAGGGTACACTGACCACAGACATTTCTGTTCAAAATGTCATTAGTATCAGACTTAAGTATAAAACACTAATTGAATGCAGTGGACTAAGATGCTTAAGAACTATTGTTTAAAATTACTGATTGTGCTTCAAGTAAAAACTTAACAAAACCACTAATAAAATCCAGTGAACTAAAGTGCCTTAGGCTTTTTGTTCAAAAGTTACTGATTTTGCTTCAGAGTTATTGCTAACAAAAAAAATCAAGTTACAAACAAGTCAAGCTATAGCGCTAGAAAAATGTTACTGGATTTATTGGGAAAGAAAAGTATGAGTTTATATACTGCAATATTTATGAATGATTTAGCAATTGAAATTAAAAATCTAGGCTTAGGAATAATAGTAGGAGATCATGATCCATTCCACACTTCAATAATGCACAAAATTAAGACCAAACAAGTTACTGGACTTGTTGTAGCTGTGGAAAAAGTAGCCTAATAACATATTTTAACAAAATGCTGTGAACGCAATACTTTTCAAGTTATAAGTGATTTAGTGCATCACTTCAGGAATTTGAATGCATTAAAGTTTCAAAAATTCATTTCCCACTCGAGCTAAAATTAGTTAAATGTAGAAGTCTAAGTGAAATGGAAGAAGTAAAAGAAAACAATATACATTCGAAAGAATAGCATAAATATTCCACTTTATTTTGTTCCACTTTTGCTTCACACACACACATATATATATATCTATCTATCAAATCCCTCCATCAACCCCCCCACTTCCCCCACTGAGGCCATTCTTTTTTCCACTTGCTTTTTATGTGCACTAAAGGGGAGTTGGGGGGGTTGTTTCTGCATAGAAAGACTTTCCATAAATGTGCCTTTTGATAGATATCACACAAAGCAAATACAGAGTTGGGGAGGAAAAAGAAAAGGACAAGTCATTCATTTCCACTCAGCTGGAGATACATAAAATGCTTTACAAGAAAAACTGTTTATGAGAAAGTGTTTTTTTTCTAAACATCTTATATTATGAAATAAGTCAGGTGTATACATTTGACAAATTTATATAGTCTATGTGAACAAGTAGCTAGATCATCAACTCCTTCTACAAAACAAAAGTTGAATCAATTGAAGCTTTTTTTCCAAAAAGGAAAAGTTATATCCCCACAATTCCAAAAGAATGGAATCAGAAGAATGTGGTTTTTTAATCTGCCTAAAATTGGGAATTTATATTATGTGAACACTGATCAGTTGCAATATGTTAATAACCACATCAGTGCATCATAAATAGCTCATTTTTTTTCTTTGAAGATGTCATAACTTCATAAACACTAAGAGATTAGGTTTGCCAGACAGCATAAATATTTTTAAGTATACATATGCCAGGTGTGGTTTTAAAAAGTGTTAAAATAAATGAGGAGGGAGCAAGAAGTATATATTTATCATGTTAAGATGGCCAAAGCCTCTTAAGTACAGGAATTTTAAGTGAAATGTTATACAAAATCTTACTTTAGTATAATCAATGTCAAGTTAAACTGATGTTACTGAACAGTAAATCAGTTAGGGGCTGAAAATCCTCATTTTGATGTCAAGATGGCCATGACTGTACTTGTATTGGAACTGCAAGGTTGAAAGAAAATAAGAATGTCCCTAATGTCATCTTTAAAAGTGTACAATATTTAACTGAGCTCTGCTGAACAATACGATAGCTGGAGATTAAAAACTCCATAATTTCACTGCAAGGTGACCATAACTTCATCCATATTGCGACTTTAAGGTGACCATAAAATGAGAATGTCCCTTTTGTCATCCTTCATAAGTGTACAAAGTTTAACTGAGGTCAGTTGAACAATAAGATAGCTGGAGGCCGAAAACTTCCTTTTTTCACTGAAAAGTGACCATAACTTCATTCATATTGGGACTTTAAGGTGACCATAAAAGCAGAATGTCCTTTCTGCCAACCTTTATAAATGTCGCAAGTTTTATTTGAAAAATGTACACATTAACTAAGCTTAGGGTTGAAAAACTCTACATTTTAAGTTTAAGATGGCCCTAACATTATTAATATTTGAATCATAAGGTAGTAAGAGTGTTCTTTTGATGTACCTCAATATCAATATATGTTAGATTTTTAAAAAGATGGAAAAATAACAGGCCAGACAATTTTATTCCAATTTGATGACTTTAGGGGGGGGCCATAGCCGTAATAATATTAACAGTTTAAGGTCACCATAAAGTCAGGATAATCCTTTGGATCTTAATATATATGCCAAGTTTGGTTGAAAAGTGTGGAAAACTAAGTGAACTGGAGGGTTAAAACCCACGTTTTGGTCATTAAGGTGACCTTATGCTTGCAGATACAGAGCTAAAACTTCGGCATGTGAAAGATTATCAAAAAGTAGCTGAATAAGTTATTCCAAGAAAACACCGAAATCCTAACCGTTTTTGAGATACAGACCAAGTACCCATTTTTAAAAAATTTACAAAAATAAAACGCCTCCCATTCAGGTATTTATGGTGCGATTGATGAGAAAATCCTTTCCGACCTTGGAAATTTGGTCTAGAATGTACCAGATAAATTTTATAGCACAGGTGTATGTGGTTTTTTCCGAAACGCGATGACGGGGTGTTTTGGAGTTATGCTTAAGGTTACCTTAGGTAAAGCTTAAGGTCTGCGCAAAGTATCCCAAAAATTTTTCCCGCCCCTATAGTTTTAAAGAAAGATAAGAAGGAAAGAAAAATTTGAAAGGCTAAGAAGTTATTCAAGGGAGACCATAATCCGGCGGCGGCGGTGATCAGTCGAACTTCGGTGAAAACAAATAAGCGTCCCTGACGGGCCGCTTAATTATGTTGCTCCATCTAGTGAGAGCATGGAGCATTAGGGCTACCTGGTGAGTGAACAGAACACTACCAGTCCAGACCAGAGCCTAGCTTAGGACGTTTTATTTCAAACAAATGGCGAGATCAGCAGGGCACAAGACTAAAATGTATCTGTCCACTATGTATTAACTTATAAAAATTAAATTTATTTATTAAATTTTCTAGTTAAACTCGTTTATTTTTTTAAAAAATCAACCACTGCAGAAAACATTCTTTTTTTCCTGATATACACCAATGTATACTAAATATTAACTTTAAATTCAATATCTGCACAAAAGGATTAACACAGTACCTGTGTTATTAAAGCTATTTTAAATAAAATAGCATCAGAGATGCCCGTACCCCACAGCCTAGGGAAATATTTTTAATACCATGAGATATAGAAGTACTGTATCAGTACAACGTTCAGGATACTTTCAGAGCACTGTCAGTTATATAAAGGTCCAAACAATGTTTAAATAGAGAAAATAATGTCTAAGAGAAAGATAATGCATGTAAAGATGAAGTATTAAAACAAGACAATTCAATAACAAGATGACAGCATTAACCAGCAAACTAAACATTACGACACTCTTTACCTACATTTGGCATGGCCGCATCATGGTTTGGATGTTTTGAATATTACCATGCATACAGAAGTGATAATACATTCAATGAATGCTTATGTGTGGTGTTGGAGCAAAATCTGTGGCTCACTTGATGAAATTCCATCTATTACAATGGGAAGTTGTAAAAGTAAAATTCTTAATGAATTCTAATAGGACTTTAACAGTGCTTAATCTGCATCAAAAGGCAGACCCAAAGGTGCAACAAGATTTTAAAGGTCAAGGTCACTACGACAAGGTCAAAGGTCAAATCAAGGTCACACCATGATGCTGTACACCTACAACCCCTAACCAATGTCCCTACCAAGCATCAACTTCCTACACCTCACGGTTTCTGAGATATAGCCCGGACAAGATTTTATAGGTCAAGGTCACTATGTCAAGGTCAAATCAAGGTCACACCATGACGTTGCACACCTAAGATTTTATAGGTCAATGTCACTATGGCAAGGTCAAAGGTCAAATCAAGGTCACACCATGACGTTGCACACCTAGAATCCCTAACCAATGTTCCTACAAAGTAACAACTTCCTACACCTTACAGTTTCCAAGATATAGCATGGACAAGATTTATAGGTCAACGTCACTATGGCAAGGACAAAGGTCAAATCAAGGTCACACCATGACAGTGCACACCTACTGCCAGTGTTCACTGCTTAGTAAAATATATTGTAGGACCTCAGGGCCTTGGGCAAGAAAAAGTTGCAGGCCCAGCCAAAAACTCCAAAGATATGCCGATTGCAGATGTAATTTATATATTTCAGCCTACCAAGTTCTCAAAGCTAATACCCACGCTAAATAAACTACATGTTTACAAATATAGTTATAAATCTACTCACTAGGGGGCTCTAGTGCGTTCACAAAATATCTCGCCCCAAGTGCCATTTTCTGTGTCCCTTCTGATCACAACCTGCCCCAAATTGTGCATTAAAAAGACAAAGTTACTTTGCTCACTTTTTAATATGCATAAACCTCCAGTGCTTATAACAATTATTGATTAGATATATTTATAGCACAAGTTCTGTGTTTCCAGCCATGACAACTGTAATATTTGACAATACCATGTCATTTCTTCACAATATTTTACTTGAAGATCAAAATTCATGGACAACTCGTTAATATTCATGAGGTCACAGAAACCTTTGGGATTTCCCAACAATAATTTCTGCTTTAAGATCAAATACTTCAAAATTCGAGGATGGACTATCATTGTTCGCTCTCATCAAAAATGCATCAAGGCATTTTGGAATATTTAGTTTCAATTTAGGATTGCATAAAATCTTCTTTATTTAAATAATTAAATTATATTTATTTTGTTTAGTTCAAATAAATTAATTTATGCTGTTTTTATTTGTCACTTTTTCTTTTATTTCACTTCAAAAGCACATCTAAGCCTTACTGGCTGGGTGCTGCTGCTTTTGTTACTGTTAACTGGATTCATCAAATAAAATAAACCACATGTCTTCTCTTTTCTTTGAAGAAATATATATTTGTCTCTTCCAATTATAGATGAATTTCTTTGGTCAGTAGTTGTTTCAACTGTTTCACCTGTGGTACTCTATGCAGAAGACAAGTTATCAATTTGACAAAAAGCACTGAAATCTCGCGAGAATACCCAAATTCTAGCATGAATTACTGTTAGCTGGATGTATCAAATAAAATAAACTTCCATGTCTTTCTCACCCATTTCTATAAGGAAATATGTAAGTCGTCGCTTCCGATAACAAACAAATTTCTTTGGTCAGAAGTTGTTATGACTGTTTCGCCTGTGCAACATATGTAGAAGATGAGTTACAAAAACCACTGAAAAGCACTGCTACATTTTGAAAGCTATCGTCTGACTGGTCGATGGTAGAGGACGTTGGACAATCAGAAGAGAGATAAGAAATGTGATGACAATATTTGTTTACAATAATGGCTACTGATTTAAAAGCTCCTAATATGTTGAAAAACGTAGCTATATACGTGGATATATCTTATGTTAAAAGTTTCTGGACATCGGGACCGACGCAGTGCACAACGTTTTGGGTCCGGAGATGAAATTCGCGGACTCGGGCCACCGGGTAACCGTCAATGTTGAACACTGCCTACTGCCCGTAACCAATGTCAGTACCAAGTATCAACTTCCTACAACGTATGGTTGCCAAGATATAGTCCGGACAAGATTTTATAGGTCAAGGTCAATACGGCAAAGTCAAAGGTCACACCATGACGCTGCACACCTACTACCCCTAACCAATGTCCCTAACAATTATCAACTTCCTACACCTTATGGTTTCCGAGATATAGCCCGGACAAGATTTTCAAACTCAAGGTCACACCATGATGTTGGACACCTACACCCCTAACCAATGGCCCTACCAAGTATCAACTTCCTACACTTTACAGTTTCTGAGATACAGCCCGGACAAACTCCCCCCCCCGACCCACCCACCCCACCCATCCGGACACCATGGGTGAAAACAATAAGGGCTGTCGGGTAAAAAAAGTAGATTTTAGTTTTTAAGTTTCTAATCTTGGATGTAGACAATTCTATATCTGAAAAACTACAGTATACATAGTTCATTTTACTTCCAGACAACAATACACTTTTCGTACTACATGTGTAACATTAAACATACTGAATGGTATATAACACAACTGCTAACAAAAGACTCTTACATTATGCACATTTTAAATGTTATCACAATTAGAAACAATATGCAACATGACTATACCTCAAAACAACAAACAACTGAGGTAATCACTACCCCTAGTGCAGCTAAAAGTTTGAAATAAAATATATCAAACCAGGGTTCAAAAGTTGTGCATTTGATGAAGTATATATCATTTGATTTTAAACTTATTGTGTCATCAGCATTTATGCTGGGTGGAACATCTTTTTAAAAAAAATACAATTAGCAAAGTGCTGTCTAATGAGGAAATCAAAAAGAAATCAAGTTGCCTGATGAAGAAACAATTAGGCAATATATTATCATAATTTAAAAGTGACAGAAATTCAAAGAAAGCATATAAAGTGGCACTACCACAAAAGTCCTAACATGCATACAAATTTTATAACCATTAGTTCGAGTTCAAACGGTCTGGATGCTAAAAAATAAGTGTTAAATTGGCTACAGGAATTGACAGTAACATCACAACTGCAGCAGACTTGACTAAAGTGGAAGGTAGATAAAATGGCTTGCAGAACATGTTTCAAGCTTTGACTGTACTGACTGCAACACAATATTCTTACTAAAGCCCTTACCTAGAACAACATTCAAGAAACAAATAGAGACTGTACAAAACACAATTATAGTTTTAGCTAATATAACTAAAACTACTTTTACCAAGTAAAATGTGGTAAACTCTTTTCTATTGTAATTGGAACTACAGTAGAAACTCAATTATCCAGCCCTCAATAATCCGAATCTCCGGATTAACCGATCTGAAACCTTTTCTCTCCACATACATGTATAATGCATAGTCTAGAACGAGCGATAATACATGATTTTACATATTCTTGGAAACCATTAATTCTAGTGCCTCATAAAACATGCCATCCATAGAAATGCCTAATTTCTTTGATGTTTAATACCACTGTTTCATATTGGGAGATATTTATTCATTTACATGACTTCACAACACAAATTCTTTGAAAATGCGCGAATCAATGAATGCGTGTTCAATTAGGTTTTTCAATTTATAATCTGCTGGAGTAGATGAATTCACAGACTAATGTGTATTGAAGAATAATGTCAACAATGTATTACTAAACCAAAGACTGCTTCACTGACCACCCCATGTACATATTTAGTACCTAAAACAATGTTTCTTCAACTATCGCCCACTTGCTCACCCAATAGACATTGAATTTCCAGCAATTTCGGATATACGAACCCCTCAATTATCCGACCCAACTGTATGTCCCCCATTGAGTTGGGATAATCGACGTTCTACTGTATTTGGAAAGCAAAGGTGGTGAAATTATTTCTGCTGCAAACTTGCAAATCCCTTGTTTGCTGGACTATAACTGTGGATATACATAACAATCCTATTTAAAAAAAATTTTACTATTTCAAATGCCCATGTTCTGTGCAACTCCAACGATAAGGATGACTTATTATTTTATCATCCTGTCACATGTAAATGACAGTGTCTTTCCATTTGGAAGAAGTAAGGGAAAGGACTGGTATACTAATGATGCTGTCAGTAGGAGAAAGAGTTGAGGTGACTAGATTCACTGAACTCTGTGAGGCTGGCCAGGGTGAAGCGTCTCTCCATGCTGGGCGTGGTGACTGAGCTGCCACCCAGGCTGTTGTACGTGGAGCTGCTGACAGTTTTGGGCTGCAGGTGACGTACTTTGAGGCTGCCATCTGCTCCACAGGAAAACAGATGGCCATCCTGGGTGACAGACAAGTTAGTCACTCCCGACCCCATGTTTCTGAACAATGAGCCCCTAATGTGCTCCCCAGTGAAGCTGTAGACTAAGTTGTGAATGTCCAAACCCCAAACCTGCAAACATAAGGGACACATGTACTCTATAACATATGATGAAATGTGATACTTTTCCAGGAAAACATGTTGAACTCAATATTCCGCAAGAATTACATGAATGTTATTGTACTAACCTGCATAAATTTCAGAATAATGACCTATCACAACACCAGCAATTATGTAAAGGTCTTTTTCTGGTTTAGCAATATGAACTATGTACTTCCATGTATACAGTGGTTAAAAAATTCCTCATTTCTGAAAGCTTTAACCTTTGGCAGTGGAATTTTTATGTAAACTTTTGTAGTATATCAACTTACCTTTTCTTTATATTTTTGATTGACTTACTTTGCTATTTTCACTGTATGATGTATGTATACATGGTTTATTATATAAGAGGTTTATATTGTTAATACTAATGACAAAGAAAGGATGTGTGGATTGTATGGCGATTGATCTTTGCATGTCGCTTAAACCCCAGTCCCACAACAGGCGGTACGTCCCATGGTTAGAGATTTTACTTGGTGGTGGAACCGCCTCCAAGCATACTTCATACCTCCTGAGATTTGGTGTATCCATCACATTGCAGGTGGTATAATCTACTGTTATAGGTGTTGGTCAAAACACCCCGGTCCTTCAACTGTCTGAGGTTCACATGAGAACTAGTGACAGAGTGGCGAAAAGTCCAATACCTCCACTCCTTTATCTCGCCGTATTACACCGAAGCATGACCAAGTCATACCTTATTATACATCATGGACCACACCTTCAGATACCGTAGCAACAAATTCATCTGTGCATGCTCACAGTGAGGCAATCTGAGGCGGAAATTTTAAACATTTTAAAAACTTCCGTGGGACATGCAAGGTATTAAACATTTTGCCACTGTGTCCCAAGTTTGCATATGAACCTCGGACGGTGGTTGAAGGACAGGGGTATTTCGTCCAATGCCTGTAACCATGGGTTATAACGTCTGTAATGTGACTGGGGTATAACATATTTAAATAGATTGGCTTATTCTGATGACAGGGTCAGGCTCTGAAACATCAATAAATATATCAGTTAGTGCTCCTTTAATGCACCTTTGTAAGTTTGTATTGATCTACATCTTTAAAAGGAACATCACTGGTCAACCTAATTTCAGCCATTCAGGCAAATGTTATTTTTTGTTTCTCAGAAAACTAACATTTATAAAACACCTCTATGAACTTGTAATGATACACAAGTAAGTTTTCAAGATAAAGACTGAAGATGTGGCCCTCCCAATGAAGGGTAATTATCCTACTCTTAGTGGCATGGAATGTTTTAGTGAAATATTTCAAACTGGAGTCAAAGAATGGAAACAGCAGACCACATTCAATTTGCAAGTGAATATACATGACAAAAAGAATTTTACTCTTAAAACTCCAGGATGTTCTATTAGGTTCTCACCTTTATATCTCCATCAGCACTGCCAGTGACAAAGAACTTTTCCATAGGATCTAGTGCCATGCACTTGACAGCTGATTCATGTGCCTGGAAGGAGTGTCTTAACTGGCGCTGGCGCACATCAAAAATACACACCTCACCTCTTTTGCCACCAGATATCAATATTTGATGTTGTGGGGCATACAGCACGGAAGGAGAACCTTCATTATGACACTGAAAACCTGTAAGTATTTACAAAGTATAATGATAAGACAAACTTGAAAGGCAAGCCAATACTTACAAACCTGACTGCAGAATTTTTATTAATTTAGACTGATCTGACATCTCTTTTTGTGAAATTCCATGGCTTTTACCTTGAGGTTTAATCAGACTTTCATCACCTGTGAATAAGGATATTGAAATCTTAGTCTGTAAACATCCTTTTAGCACACACAATTTAACTCTAAAGCACGGGAAGTGACATGCATCTCTGGTTCTCAAAAGAACTAATAAAAGTTTATTTTGAAATAAACACCCGAAAGGGTAATGCAAACCTACTGATCGACTGCAGATAGTGTGTCTTCATTTCCTTGTATAACTTTAATGATTCTTAAGTGAAAGAAATCAAATTTTAGGGGACTCACCACTTGTCCAATTTACAGAGCCTACAACTGGTAAAATATGCTCATATATATATCAAGGTCACACAATGATACTGTATACCTACACCCCCCAACAAATATCCCTGTCATTTGGGACTTAATGCTATACTCTGCCTCTGCCACCCCAAGCAAAAAAGCGTTCAATGGTCTGAGTGGCTTGTTGGAGTGATTGCACCCTGAGGTGACCTGGATGGTGTCAATCATGCATACTTCCTCCTTCAAGTTCAAATTTACCACACCACCTCAGCCATAATTTTGGTGAGGAGGTAGGAACGGACTCTCCCAAGTCCCAGATCGTAAGATTGTAGCTTACAAAAGCCATAGTTAATGTTAAAATTTGCACTTTTATTGCACTAAAATATCTTACCAACTGGCATTTAATGCTGAACCCCAACTACTTGGCAAACAGGATTACAGCTTAGACTGTGGATTTTGTTTGAACATTGAATGTTTTATTTTTTATTACAGTAAGATATTACCATTTTGAAAATATTTGAATCTATTTTAGAATAATAGGAGAGCCACAAACTCTATAATACCCAAGGCACTCAAAGGATTGGAGCACATGCAGAATCATAGTTATACAGATAATATATGCAGTAATATCCCATACCAGTTAAAACAGTACACTCCTTAAGTTCATGCATCAGTTACATTAAACCCCTACAGAGTCCACTAGCTGGTTTATTATATAACATGCTGGCAAGGCTAAGGACACCGATATTCAAAATATGCACCACTGTAACATTCAAAACCTAACAGAATGTAGAAAATGGCATCAGAGATGCCCATACCCCACAGCCCAGGGAAATAGTTTTCAATACCATGAGGTATAGAGAATGTGACACAGTACAAAGATCAGGGGACTTCCAGAGCAAAGAGTGTGACATGGTGTTTCACACCTACACCCTCTAACACCAACCTACCTAGTGTCAACTTCCTATACGTTATGGTTTCCAACATATAGACTTCTAAAGGGCAAGGTCACTGCAGTCAAGGTCAAATCATGGCCACATGACGCTGCACACCTATGACCCTAACCAATGTGCCCAGACAATAATTTTAAGGGGTCAATTTTACTTTACCGGTACGGGATCCGCCATATTTGATAATTGCAGGAACTTGTCAAGGAAATGTGAAATTAAAATAACAGAGTTATAAATGGGGGCAAGCCCCCAACCCCCATAAATAGTATTCCTGTATATTACAATAAAAATATAAGGATGTAATCGCTAAAAACGTTAATTATATTATCGCCCAAATCTCGTACTGGTAAAGTAAAAACTAGTCATTTTAAGGTCAAGGTCACTACAGTAAGGTTAAAGTTCAAATCAAGGTCACACCATGACAATGCATACCTACACCCCCTAACTAATGTCCCTACCAAGTAACAACAGTTTCCGAGAAATAGCCTGGACAATATTTTAAGGGTCAATGTAACAAGGTTGAGGGTCTAGTCAAGGTCACACCATGACTGTGCACACCTACACCCCAAACCTATATCCTGACCAAATACCAACTTCCTGTAGCTTACAGCTTCCAAGATATAGCCCGAACAAGATTTTAAAGGACAAGGTCTCCACAGCAAGGTCAAATATCAATCAAGGTCACACCATGACATTGCACATCTACACCCCCTGACTAATGTTCCTGCCAAGTATCTCCTTTCTACATCTTATGGTAAACATACTAAAAATGTTCCAGTGATATACTTGCTGGTCAACTGAAACCCCACCATAAAGGGCTTTGAAGGGTGCAAAGGCTCTTAGGTCTAACCTGGGCCAAGTAATGGGCCTGTTGGACTGCTTGCCTTTTGTACATCAGGATAGTCTGTTGAAGCCAAGAAGACAGAGAATATGGTGTAATATCTCTTGTATCACCTTTTATTGAAGGATATAAGAAGGAGAGAGATATTACCTCTCGAGTTTTGGTTACAATTTACATAGTATCTAAGAGTATACTGGCCATAAGGTCTGTCTTATTTGAACTCTCTTTCAACTATAGTTAATGCAGGAATAATCACTTGGGCTACACTATGTGCTCTTTCCTAAGTCAACTGGTTCTTGGCTAGGATGTCAAGAAGGCTGTTTTTATGTGACACCCATATCTTTCATTGGTTAAAACAGTTTCTTTGTAAGTTCAGTCAACACAAGTCAGTAAGGTCTACCACTATGGAAACTTGACAACAGTTGGTCCCAACATATCTATGAGAGCAGCAGTTCTATAGCCATCAATTGTTGAAGGACACTTGTTCAGATCTTGATATACATACAATAAGAAGTCTGATACTTATTTTTATAGTTGGTTTGGAGAAGGCCATCAAACTGACTGGCCCATTTTTCAAAAAGGGGCAGCAATTCTCTCTGCCACTTCTGCAGAGAAACCTTGTTCTTGGAATAGTTGACTCCTAGATGTCAAGCATGAAAACTGTGATACTGGGGGTTGTTGTGAAACTCCTGGTTGCTGGACTGCTTGAGTAGTGGTGGAAATACTGGTAACTGTAGTGGAATTTCTGTTGAGAGTGGCACTAGGTTCCTGAACCAGGGCATTCCTGGCTGGCCTGGTACTATCAGTATTAGTACACAATTGTACTGTTGTATCTTTTGAATCACTCTGACTCTGAGCATGAGCTATGAGATCGAACGAATTCATGTTGAGAGCATCTACTCCATAAACCTCCTAATCTGGAACTGGGAAACATACAACGGAACTTTATGGTTCAGATGTGTGGCAAACAGGTAAACCTGAGTAATGAACTACAATCTTTTTGAACATTTAAGGGTGCAGTGACCACTCTTTTGACTGTTTCTGAGTTGATGTAGACTGTGAATCTCCAATTACATGGATATATCCTGGAATGTGTCTGGCTCATAGTGTGATCTTGTATTGGTGACACCAGCTCATTATCTTGCATAGGAGAGTACACATCTTCATGGACTGGGATCCACCCTGCTTGTTTATGTATACTACTACCCTTTAGTTGTAAACGGCAACCAGGACTGTCTGATTTTGACATTCCCAGTCAGTCCTTCCCCACCTAAAAATTCTGAGGGTACCAGTCTGAAATACACAGGTGTGATCATGTTGTGTACATGAATCCATGGTAATGACCTGACACAATTAACATATTGGTTGGACTGAGGTCAAGTCTTGGTCAACTGTAGCCATTGTGAATTTGAAATTCAAAGAGTCAGGACGTTTTAAAAATCTTAGCATGGAACAGGAATCTTTGTGTGAAATTCGCAGTTAGCAATAACATTGAACTTTTATCACCATGAAGTCTTAGTTGGATGTTTTTAGTGATACGAATTGTACTGAAGTTACATGGTTCAGTGGACACAATAGTATTCACGTAATCACGGCTGCAACCCTCTGGAGAGACAAACCAATGCTTGATTAAAGGGCCATGAAGGGACGGTCTAACCTATTATATTTCTTGGTGCATTAATTGTCAAATGGTTGAGGTGGCATAATTTGTAATTTACGATTTAATCAAGCACTGAAAGGTCTGTCCAAAGTGTTGCCGGGCGTGTTTATTTTATATTTCCAGATATAAACATTGACAATTAAAACAAAATGCCACAGAAAAAGTGGTGTAACAAATGTGCAGACAGGCACTTCCCCCTACGGGAAAGAAATGTGTTAAAGGCAGTAATGAAATCAGTATTACACAGAGCGTACATGATACGGATGCATTCTCAGCAACTTCAGATCATGATGTCCAGACCCCACCACAAAGCAAGAAGAATGTCGTGGTGAGCAAACAAAAGAAGGCAGTCAAGACGACGCAAGTGGAAGGGCAGCAGGAGGTGCAGACCAAAATACTGGAGCAACTGCAGAGAGTGAATGATAGACTGGACGCGATGGAGGACAAGGTGGAAGAAGTGGTACAGTCACAACCAAGGGACAGAAGAAAGTTAAGTAAAAAACATTTCAGTAAAAATTTGTCACATGTTAGTAGTGAAAGTAGTGATGTATCGGATGAGTCAGACAGTGACATTTCATTGCCAGGTTTAGAAACATTACGTAAATCTGAAAAGTTGCAAAAACAAGTTGATAGTCGATTGAGACAACTAAGAAAAGCAAGCCAAAAAACAGGTAAAGATGAAAGTGAAAAGTTTAAGTCCAAACGTGGGGGTGGGGTTGAAGTACAGGTGAAGAATAAGGTGGCTTGGCTGCATGAAGCCATACTAGGTGGTGCCAATCGAACGCGAGTCACGTACGATCAGCTAAATATCACCCAATGGGTACAAGGGTTCTGCAGGAACATAATGGACGAGAATGATGAGCAAACACGATATCACATGATTCAATATATGTCAGAGTTGATGGAAGACGCTACGGACTTCACCTGGCATGCGGTTCTTTTATGCGAATTTGAGAGGGGTACGGTTTCGTGGCAAGATACTAACAGAATCGAACGCATACGCAGAGCACATGCTCAGAAGCACCACACAAGCGCAAAAGGCACTTTCAAAAGTGAGGTTAACAAAAAACCTTGGTTCTGTCGGTTCTATCAAAATGGTACGTGTCAATATCAAAAGGACCATGAGTACAACGGAAAATTGCAAAAGCATATATGTGCTTTTTGTTTGTCCCAAGGAAAGACATTAGGTCACCCTGAGAAGGAGTGTTTGGTTAAAAAAGGTTCAAAAAAACGAGTAAACAGCTGCCATCTGCAAAACAGCAGAGGCAGCTGGTGTAGAGTAAACAAGAGGAGAGTGCCCGTGAACGGGCACTGTGTCAGCTGAATGAGTGTTTTTGATTTGTGAAGGTGATAATGAGAGGAAAGCATAATTATGAGGGAAAGTGCAGTACAGAAATACAGTAAATGGTAATTGAACAGCATGTTCGAAAGAAATTCCGAAGCTGACAGAAGAAAAGGACAAAAAAGTTGTGCCCTGCAAATGGTATTATGAAGGAAAGTAACAAGGTAATTGTTTAAGTGTAAAAAGTAGGTTAAAACATAATTAAAGAAATACTGCAAATACAATATCCTCGCTCGATCTTGAAGAAGGGGTCCAATAAAAAACTCTAACCACACCAAAAAATTCACATCCCATGATTTCCTATAGGATGGTTTACCATCCCTAACCTCTAGGACCAATAATAAGCAAGTTATAGACACTTTTTAAGTTTCGCTATCCTTGTTTGACCTTGAAGGAGGGGTCGAAGGGCAAATCCGACAACACTAAAAGATTCCCAGCCCATGATTTCCTGTAGGTTGATTACCATCCCAAACCTCTAGGACCAATAATAAGCGAGTTATAATCAATTTTAAGTTGGGCTATCTTCGTTTGACCTCAAAGGAGGGGTCTAAGGTCAAATCTGACCACACCAATAGATTTCCAGCCAATGATTTCCTATAGGTTGGTTTACCATCCCAAACTTCTAGGACCATTAATAAGCGAGTTATAAGCACTTTTAAGTTTGGCTATCTTCATTTGACCTTGAAGGCAGGGTCCAAGGTCAAATCCGACCACACCAAAAGATTCCCAGCCAATGATTTTCTATAGGTTGGTTTCCATTCCAAACCTCTAGGACCAATAATAAGCGAGTTATAAGCACTTTTAAGTTTGGCTATCCTCATTTGACCTTGAAGGAGGGGGTCTAAGGTCAAATCGGACTACATCAACAGATTCCCAGCCCATGATTTCCCACAGGTTGGTTTACCATCCCAAACCTGTAGGATCAATAATAAGGGAGATATAAGCACTTTTCATGATTGACAAAGAAACGCCTGTGGCGGCCATCTTGTTTTTCAAAATGAGGCCAAAAATATTCCCAGTCAAGATTTTATAATGAGGAATATATCCTGCGAATTTGAGATCTCCACCTTTTATACCCTTTGCTCTAGGGGGCCAACAAAAGTCATTGTTTAAAGTCGAATAAACGTCCCTGGCGGCCATCTTGTTTTTCAAAATGAGGCCAAAAATATTCCCAGGCAACATTTCATGGTTATTAATATATCCTGCAAACTTAAGAAGGCTAGCTATAATATTTTTTTCGTTAGAGCGGTAATGGTGAAGTCTCTCTACACACTGCGGCTATCCAGTGGATACAATGATTTACTCAACAGTGAGAACCTGAAAGTAGCTATTGCTCAGCTAAGCCATGACATAGAGGTCTGCAATTTCACTATGTTATAGATGACCAAAAATTATGTGAATAACATATTTAAACAAAATACTCTAAATGTAATAGTTTTCAAGTTACAACTGATTTACTCAACAGTGACAACCTCAAAGTAGCTATCACTCAGCTATGCAATGAGCTACATGTCTGAATTTTTACTATGTTATAGCTGACCAATAAATAGGTGAACAACATATTTAAGCAAATTACTGTAAATGCAATAGTTTTCAAGTTACAACTGATTTACTCAATAGTGAGAACCTGAAAATAGCTATTGCTCAGATATGCAATGAGCTATAGGTCTGTAATTTCACTATGTTATAGCTGATCCAAAAGTAGGTGAACAACATATTTTAACAAAATACTCCAAATGCAATATTTATCAAGTTACAGCTAATTTACTCAACAGTCAGTACCTGAAAATAGCTATTGCTCAGTTGTGCCATGAGCTACAGGTCTGTAATTTTACTATGTTATAGCCGACCCAAAAGTAGCTGAATAACATATTTACACAAATTTCACAAATTACACAAAGGTCTGGAATTTCACTATGTTATAGCTGACCCCAAAATACGTGAATAACATAATGAAACAAAATACTCTAAATGCAATAGTTTTCAAGTTATAAGTGATTTACTCAACAGCGATAACCTAAAAGTAGCTATTACTCAGCTATGCCATGAGCTACAGGTTTGAAATTTAACTATGTTATAGCTGACCCAAAAGTAGCTGAATAACATATTTATATGAAATTCTCTAAATGCAATAGTTTTCAAATTACAACTGATTTACTCAACAGTGAGAACTTCAAAGTAGCTATTACTCAGCTATGCAAGGAGCCACAGGTCTGGAACTTCACTATGTTATAGCTGACCCCAAAATAGGTGAATAACATATTGATACAAAATTCTCTAAATGCAATAGTTTTCAAGTTATAAGTGATTTACTCAACAGTGATAACCTAAAAGTAGCTATTACTCAGCTATGCCATGAGCTACAGGTCTGAAATTTTACTATGTTATAGCTGACCCAAAAGTAGCTGAATAACATGAATGTCCCATAACACTGCATCATGAAATCAAGAAAACACAAGTTCCCAATTTTTTGGGGGCAAGAATACCTGTGGTATCACAATTGCATATTCCCAGCTGGAAACGACAGTTGGAAGGCTACTGCGATACTCAACTGCTGGACTTATTGCAATATGGTTTCCTGTTAGGTTTTAATAGAAGTTGTGTTTTAAAAAATGATGTCACAAATCATAAGTCCGCAGTTGACTACCCCAGACGTGCAAGCGTATATTGATGAAGAAATGGAGCATGGGGCGATAATAGGCCCCTTCCAAAATCACCCAATAGACGACGCGCACTTCTCACCGTTTATGACTAGCCCGATTCGAACAACAGGCGTGTTATCATTGATTTAAGCTGGCCTCATGGCTGTAGCGTAAATGATGGCGTTGATAAAAATAGTTACATGGGAAGTGAATTCAAGTTGACGTTCCCGACAATTGACCATCTCACTGAGCAATTGGTGAAGTTAGGAAAGGGGGCACACATATCTAAACGCGCCTTCCGTCATCTAAAAATTGACCCCATAGACTACGACTTGCTAGGCCTCCAGTGGGGCGCAACGTACGTGGACACGTGCCTCCCATTCGGGAGTAGGCACGGAAGCCAGTTCTTTCAACGCGTCAGCGACGCGTTACGTCATGCGTCGGGAGGGGTTTAGCGTCATAAATTATATTGATGATTTCCTTGGTTACGGCATGCCCAGCGTTGCCAGGGCATCGTTTGATATGCTATTGCGTACAATGCGTCAGCTCGGTTTGGACGTCAGTGACAAAAAATTAGTGGAACCTGCCACGCAGGCTGTATGTCTAGGTATACTAGTTGATACCATTGAGGGTACTGTATCCATCCCACAAGGAAAATTGCAAGCCATAAAGCAGACGGTCACCCAGTGGGCAACAAAAACCCACTGCACCAAAAGGCAACTGCAATCTTTGCTTGGCATGCTGCTATACGTGCATAAGTGCGTCAAGCCGGCGCTTTCGTTTCTGAATCGCATGTTGGACGTTTTGCGTAGTGCAGAAAATCGGGAAAAAATTAATTTGACAGATGATTTCCACAGACACTTGAAATGGTTTGATACCTTCCTACCATTATACAACGGGGTCTCCATGTATGGCCATAAACCTACAAATGAGGTGTTAGAATTAGATGCATGTCTCACAGGGTTAGGAGGTTGTTGGTCAAATGTTGTATATCACCTCACCATACAGAAAGGTTATGCCAATTTGGGTATCGTACACCTAGAAATGGTGAATATCTTGGTTGCGTTGCGTGTATATGGCAGAATGTGGAAAGGAAAAAGAATCCTAGTCAAGTGTGACAATGATGCGGTCGTACATGTCTTGGCCTCAGGTAAGACACGAGATCCGTATTTAGGCGCATGCGCCAGAAATGTCTGGTTTGAAGCGGCACTTCTCGATGTTGAATTGCAGTATGTCCACGTCATGGGAAAAAACAACAAGGTGGCAGACCTTTTGTCAAGATGGAAGAATACAGTAACTAACTATGTAGAATTAAGGGCATTTGTTAAGCAACCAATATGGGCTAGTGCTGGCTTACAGCACATGGAAATTAACAAAACATTGTAGAAATCTCAGATACTATGCTTTGTCGTTGTAGATATTCAGGCAGTCAAATCACTGGCTGAAGAAGCTGCTCAGAGAACGCATCTCGCCAAAAATGACCCAAAAATGCTATATGAGTTTATTTCGCATATTTATGGCGTTTTGTGTTGTTTGTAAATTAGACGTCACAAGCCTGTCACATATTGTGGTGTTGTCATATTTAGAATTTCTAGTCAAGAATCATGTATCAGTTAACATGGTGTGTAATCATGTGTCAGCCATTAAAGCCATGGCAGTTTTATTCAACATAAATCACAAAGCTCTGGATCACCCTAGAATCAGGTACTTCATTAAAGCATTAAAGATAAACAGGCCATTAGCCACTCCAGTTCGTAATATCATGACCTTCAAAACATTGAGCAAACTGGTAAGTCACTGTTATCACCTTGAGAACGCAGTTGTTTTCAAAGCCATTTTCCTGTCTGCGTTCTTTGGATTTTTCCGTTTATCCAACTTAGTACCACATAACCTTGGGGGATTTGACCCTTCCAGACATTTTACAGGAGGTGATGTGTTCTTTGGTAAATACTAAGTAAGTATGCTCTTAAAATGGTCAAAAACTCTACAGAACAGGGATCAGGTAAGGTTAATCACATTGCCCAAGCTAGGAGCTTCTGTATTATGCCCATATAAAGCATTGCAAGCACTCTACAAGTTATACAATCCTGGGGATAATGACCCATTATTTCAATGTAAAACCACCAGGGGTTTTCAGGTAATGACAGATTCTCGAGTGAGAAAAACCTTGGCTAATGTCTTCAACAGAATGCAACTCCCAAAGGGTTACTTTACATTTCACTCATTCCGACGTTCGGGTGCCTCTGCTGCATTTAATGCCAATGTCCCTGTGACGAGTATTAAGCAGCATGGCACCTGGACGTCGGACTGCGTTTGGACGTACATTCAAGCCAATGAGAGCAAAGCCATGGAAGTGTCCTGTGCGTTCCAAAGAATGCTTGCTTCATAAATGCTATCTACCCTACTTGGTGTTGGGGTTTGAGGGTCTTTCTTGGTTATATGTTTAGCTTGATGTTACCCTAGTATATTGGTGTACTCATTTTTAAGTCACGTAGTGAGGCACTGGTTGCATAGTGCCTGAAATCAGATGCAGTATGTATTTTTGCACGTGTATTGAGGTTTAGCTAGTGTACATAAGGTACACGGGCCTGTGGTCAGGCTCAGGCATTTTGTGTATTAACACATATGAGTGTGTAATGGTCAGTCAGGCACAGGTACTTAGGTCTGGTAAAATGTAATGTTTTAACTTGAATATTTTATGTTTAACAATGTAAAGTTTAGTTAGGGTCTTATGCTGTTTAATATTGGACTTTAATGAACTCTAACTAGTCATGAACAGCTTTCTTACAGTGTATTATATTGTCAATCAGCTGTACATACAAAAAATAGTTGGTAGCCTAGTCTGTATTTACTCATTATATCCTATTTTACAGTTTTTAGTAATATATATGTGTTATTGTATAATAAAATCATTAACCCTCAGTATTAGTGTTTCTGGGGTGGGGTTGGGGACTGTTACTTTTGAACTGTTTCAGAGCTAAGAACACAGCCTTCATTTCAAAGATCATCTATTATATGTAACTTTTTCTATAGATTTGACCACTGTCCTTTTATTGATTCTTGATTTAAATCAGCATCCCAACCTATGTTTGGGGGATATGTAGAGATCTAAATAATATATTCATTGGACAAAAGTCTTAACCTTTAAGTGTATTTTGTGTTTTGCCACCAGTCTAAATGAACTACTTTGGAGGCTGACCAGGGAAGGAGCATGTCGAGGAACTGAGAACACTTCACTTCTCTTTCAGGTGCCACTGACAGGGTTTCATGTGAAGGCTCCCCTCTGGCACCATCTTTTCTGTTGATGCTAGCAGCGCAATGAGTGACATCAGGTGTGTTGCAATTCAATGCACGTTTTTGTTTTATCCTTTTATTTAAGAGTAATGCCTGTAGTTTTGGCCACCTCTCTTCAATGGATTTTACAATAGCTGAGTCTAGGTGGTACTTACAGGTGACCTGTGTGCAAATCTCAGGTACTTTCTTAATCTGGGATGAATGGGGACACGCAGGTAGGCACCTGACAAATCTATTGATGAGACTCACTCAACTTGGATCAGAGGTGCTCTTATTATTCTGGTGTTTCCAGTTTAAACTTTTCCACCCTCAGGAATTTTTTCAGTATGCTTTGATCTATTGATCTATTGATGCTTTTTGTTTGGGCTTTGGGATTAAAGGCAGGTAACTGTAATATCCTAGTGAGACTGACATTAAATTTTCTACCTTTTCCAATTCTTGTCTTTCAGGGAGAGACTGGATATAAGGGGCTAGGGCTGGATTGTTTTCTTGACTTTGTATCCTGACATGATCAGAAGTTGTTTCATTTGGCTGGGTTCTGAATGAGTGGAAGCATTTAGCCATTTATAATATTTATTAGGCTTTTGAGCAGTTTTCTTCTCTCCAGCTTTTCCTGAAAGGCTGTATTTGGCTTCAAACACTGATGTACCTTGAACAATGCAGTTCATGATTTGAAAGGGCACCATATCCTCTGCTTCTGTGATAGAGTGGAAAGAAAGGATCAACTACTGCCTGAGCTGGAGGGGCCTCTGTTGGGACATTTTGATCTGAACTTGCTGCTGCCTTCAGAGGGGTCCAAGAAAGGTCTGGCATTAGTAAGCAAATCTGGATGCACCTTTCTTAAGAAGGAATTCTTCACCTTCCAAGAATGGGGGAACGCTTAACACCTTAGTTCCTAGCATCTATTTTTATCCAGCACTGGGTATAAGTTTGTCATTTCTACATCTCTTCTTATGAATCCAGAATTGCATACCACATAATTTTATTGATTTAAAATATAATATGAATCATGGCCTTGTTTTAGTAGGCTAAAGCTCTGCTCGATTTGGATCCTCTGATGAAGGAGATCTAAATTACCTCTGGCTTTAGTAATTTTTATGGCACTCTCTGGGTCATCCCCTTCTTCGTTTATTTGTTTGCCCCTTAGGACTTTCTATAAAAGATTTAATTCTATCTCTGCAGTGATCATGGTCACACCGCATTCTGCGATCACTACGTTGAATGTAACAGAAAAATTCAACATACACCTATTTTGATGGGTTTGATGTTCTAGCTCCTTAAGCACATGTAGGGGGGACCTTAGTGCAGGGAGATGCTTGTGAACTGGGAGAGCTGTGACCGGAAGAGGTTTAATAAACTTTCCCTCTGTAGCTGGGTGCCTAGGGACTGTTAAAAACTTGTGGCTACATTTTTTAGTTTCTGCTGGTAGTCTGACAATACTTTCTCCCCTGCACTGACGTCTCCAAGCGATTCTTCCTTTGATAATTCTGACACTGAGGGCTTTTCCCTTTTCTGCAGTTTGTCTGTTGGTTTTTTCAGAGAACAAGGCACACGGGAGAAAACCCCCAAGACCAGTTAGATGAAGTTTCTCACTTTTCCTACTCTTTCTGCAAGTGGGGCAGTAGTTATGAGTATCAAAGCTACATCAGAAGTGGCAACATTTCTGAATCTAGCTTTTTGTTGATTTCCTGCACTAGATGTCCACATACTTTCGTGAAGGTATTCTTAGTGTCCTTATACATGCAACATGTATCCTTATACATACACAAATATAGAACTTAAAAGTTGTATATCCACACAAAACAGGGACTTTCATTTTGTTTATCAGAAATGCATACATCCAATATGGTGGCCAAAGAGAAGGAAGTATGCATACATGACACTATTTAGGTCACTGCAGGGCGCTATTGCCCTGACGATCCACTTATAACATTGAAATCATTTTTCTAGAGTTGGCTGGGTTGGATGCTGCCGTTTAACTACAGGATTAAGTCTCAGATAGTAAGATATCGCAGCACAGTAAATTAATACATTTTTGAGTTTTGTATTGATATGAATATGTAACATCAAATCATTAAAGTTAAGCCTACCTTGCACAAGGGCTGAGTGCTGTGGCAGCAGAGTATCCCATAGACCCACATTCTGATTGTCAGAGGAATGACCGGCAGCAGCAAGGAGACTTGAGGAGCCGACATACACAAAGTCACTAGTCTGCCGACTGTGACACTTCAGGCTCTGTAAAACAACACAATCAGACTCTGTAATGCCAGACAATTAGACTCTGTAATACTATACATTTAGTGACAAACACAAAGTCAATGTCTTGCTAAATGGGACACTTTAAACTGTAATAAAATACAATTACCAACAAACACGTCACTGGTTTTCTGACTGACACTATATGTGTGTCACTAATTTTTTATCATAATTGATAAATTAGAGGTAGAATGGATTTCCTTCATTAGATGATATACAGATAACATCATAAGTTTACATAATTTGTACAGAAAAAATTGGCTTGGTACTTACCAGGTATGGTTTGCTCATGCTTATTCCTAAACCAACTTGCCAGAGGCACAAAGACCCTTCTCCATCACTGACACCAAACTGAAGAACACAGGCAAATCATGAAGGAATGCACAAACTAACGTGACTCCTCTGATGTAACATGTTTGGTTTTAAAGGTACAAAGAATTCTTGCTGATTGGAAAATGTTTAAATTAACATAATGATAGAGTAGTATATATGTTACGCCCAATCAATAAAATTGCCCATTTCGTGAAATAGGCAAGAATTTTGCCCATTTCATGAAATAGGCAACTAACTTGCCCATTTCGTGAAATAGGCAATTTATTCAATTGTGGTTTGCCAATTTCATGAAATAGGCAACCGCATGTATGAAAATATAATTTCCATGCATAGATCAAGAAAAAACTTTGTATCTTTAAGAAACTTTCTTTTGTGTATAGAATTTCTACAAATATGTAACAAGTATTGAAACTGTTATTTCAAAAGAAAAAGGTAAATTAATTGTGTTTTTCTGTCTCAGTATTTTTAAATATGTTAAAGTTTTGTTTGACAGTTATATGAATGCAACTAAAATATTACACAGTTAAAGGAAGCATTTAATTTAGTAAAATATCTACTTTTTAAGAGTAACTTATTTACACAACTTACAACTTTAAAATATTTATGTCACAAAAATTTTAAATAAAATGGTCCATTAGTCAATGTACATTCTTTAATCTTAGATCAAAAGCTAAACTGTAAATAGTGTGTCCTAATTAATGAAAGAATCTGGAATGGCCTCTTTCAGTAAGATCAGCATTATTTTTATATGAGGTCAACCTATAAGTATTGTGACTTGCAATTAACCATTGGGCCCTCTAGAAACACAGGTCCTGAGGGGTGGTTACAATTGCATATGGTTACAAATGTTTAGCACAAATTTTGTGACAATGTGAATAAATAACAGGACAATATGCTATGACTTGTAAATCATCATCACTGAAGATGGTATTTATTTACAATAAGTATATATTATGTCTAATTGATGTTTACGTTGAAGAAAGATGTTTTTATTTGCATAACATAATGTCTAATTGTGTGAAATATATTTTGTGTTAATAAAAGTGTACCAGCATGATTAATCATTTTAGCAGTATAACATATTGTAGTTTTATAAAAAATATTAAAATAGTGTGAAATAGTGTTTACAGTAACATTAAAAACAATAAAATACTTTTATGCATGAAAATCTATTTTTCATACATGGTATTGCCCATTTCATGAAATAGGCAACCCAAGTTTTGCCCATTTCATGACATGGGCAAGCAAACACTGGATAAATTGTCCATTTCATGAAATTGGCAAAATTCTTGCCTATTTCACGAAATGGGCAATTTCACAGATTGGGTGTAACATATATAAAAGACTACACAAAAATGAACACAATTATCATAACAAATACTACTATGACATTATGGCAATTTACAGTGACTTACTTTATTGCCTTGAGCATTGAAAAGGACCTTGGTAACTTTTGGGAAACTCCCGGGCTGCCTGGCAACTGCTATATTTGGGATGTGTCCCCACTCCCAGAGCTGCACACTACCATCAAGGCCCCCAGAGAGATCTATAACACAGAAACAACATATAGGCAGCATACACAATGAGTCAACCCCCTCAACTTGACAACTCAAACAAGAACTTGATTTACCAAATTTATACATGCCAAAAGTTTTAATTCTATGTACTAATTAGTTAATTTACATATCCAAATACGTAAAAACTTTCTGTGTGCCAAATTTTATTTCCTACTGTTTTACAAATATCTAATCTTAGTAGACGTTGTAATTTTATGATTCTTTTACTGTATACAAAATCTCATTGTCCAAATATTTCATATGGCACATGTTTCAGAAAATATAAGTAATTTTACTGGAGACTTGTAAACATAAAGAATCCATATGTCACATATTCTGTCAAAACTCAAAATAAACTTCAGGATATTTAGTCTTGCTCAGATTTTCATGATAAAATAATTAACTCTTTTATTTTGTTTTGTGCTGTAGAGTATTTTAAGAGGTTCAACACAAAGGCAGATCATGCACAAAATAACCAAGACATGATTAATTTAAAAATACAGGAAATGCACTCACAATATGGTAGATTTGGATGGGAGCCCATTCTTTTAACACCTTCCATCTTCCTCTTGGCCAACTAAAATTTCAACCACTCAGTTATGTAGTATGTATAACATGACTTTTTTTTCCCTCAAAATAGAACAGATTAGATTAGACCAACAAACAACTTCCCATTTTGAATTACACAAACATGAAGCAACACCTCAAAGATTTTGTACTTTAGTGGAACACCTTTGGCCTGCTTCTGAACTCAAGGTATAACTTGAAATAACATACAGAATAAGGAAGTGTAGATATCAATACAGGAGTGTAATTTTTGGAAGAAGTGGTTTTTAAGAAGCACTTAAATGTGTGCTTGCCAACATACCCAGAACTGGCAACAAAAACAGCTAAGACATCTTTGAAGTAATATTTACTTAAGCTTTAAAAGAAGATATAGAATATTGCAACCTTAGATAGCATTACACATTTTGAAAGGTTTGTGTTTATTATTAATTACTTGTTAATTAATAAGAGTTACTTTTTAGTACATGTCATGAATTATTATTTTCTGTAATTTTAATTGGATGAAGTTTGAACAAATCTTTCTTGTCTGATGCTTTAGTCGGCTGGAAGACTAGTCTAAAGTTGACAATGCTTTAACAACTACATCTAAAGTTACAATCAAACACTAACTACTTCAACTGAAAAACACAGTGCAATAACAAGGCTTATTATGATATATTAAATACAATAACAATGCATTTTGTCACATATTAAAAGGAATGAGTAACAGTAAAATGTCAGAAGTACAGTGTAACTATCACAATTTAAAACTAGATTGTGCCGACTTGACACTCACATATCCCCAGAGGGGCCATCTCTCACACCACAGGCATTCACCGGGTATTTTTGTAGGACCCATTTTGTGTGATTTGTAATTATTATAAACCATTTTTCATTTATTTATGTTTTCGTCAAACCATATTTTTTTATTTTTTTTGGTCAATCTTCCTGCAATGATAAGATTAATCATTTTTCAAAGTCTCTAAAGTAGTATTATTGCTAGAAAGTTAGATTTTCACATGATTTACATTAAAAAGTAGGATAATTCAGTTTATGTTAATTAAGAAGTTATGAGCAAGACAAGATAAAAATAGGAACAATTTTATACAATCAATCACTTTCAAAAAATCATTTATCACCTGATTGATCTCAATATTAACTGGGATGAGGTCATTTTACATAGTTTCTGCAAAACAGTGGTCCAAAAGGTATAAACGGGGTTCCTGTGGTAACTTTACAAACTTTAATGTGACCTTTAAGGTTTGCTACTTCCAACTTGCAAGGCAAAATATGTGAAAAATGCAGAAAAAAAGTCCCCCATATAGACTGTTCATGGGCCTCATATACAGGTTAAAATTCTACTTAAAGCCTTGATTTTTAGCACATGTAAAAAGAGCATAATCATATATTCCCAGATGAGATTTCAGCTCTATCAGTCACATATTGTGACAGCTCTAGCGTTTAAAATTGTTAAACGTCCATAAATTGGGTCTCTGTGGGCATATAAGAGACCTTAAGGTGACCTTAAACCTAAAGCTACAGACTTCAAATTTTCCACAGACAAAGATTACACATAAAAGGTATATCTAATACAGTTTAAAACTTGTCAGACTTACCAGTCGGTTTGATGTTTATGGTCCTCATAAACATCCCAGGTTAAGTGTGAGCCAGATGAACCACCTAGTGTTTAGCCTAGAGGGCATTAAATGGCCAAAAGTCAAATTTCTGACCTTATGGTGACCGTAACTTATTTATTATTGGGAGTTTAAGGTCACCGTAATATAGCTTCCCTCTCCTGACCCAAATACATGTGTGTGCAACGTTTGATTGAAATCTGTGAAAGCATTTTTGAGTTATTGTGCACACAAGTCAAAACGTTCGGCAGCAGTGTGACAGAGGTGAAACCAGTATATCCGACTTTCATCTGGGGATCTAATAAATAATGCACAAAAGAACAATATCCCTGAGCAGTAACTACTTTCCATCAGTGGCCTTTTGGTTAACTCAATGAATGTATAATATAATGTATTATGATACAGGTAAACTTGTAAATTTTAATTACTTAAATGTAGCTTTTATAAGCTACAAGCTTACCATGTGGGACTTAATGCTGTTCTCGGGTTGCCACACCCGGGGCCAACGTCTTAGAAAAAAAGACAGTTCTTGTTAGCCACCGGATACACTGCTAGTTGTCGTCACGTGATAACCTCTGACCTCTCGCCCTACTTTCTCTTTGAAATTTTCTAAAACCTACCCCTCAGCTGTAAACAGCGGGGAGGCAGGGTGGGACTCTTCTAAGTCCCACATGGTAAGCTTGTAGCTTATAAAAGCTACATTTAAGTAATTAAAATTTACAATTTTATTACGCTACAATAGCTTACCATGTGGGACTTAATGCTGAATTCAACCGCCCGGTGGCGGGATTACAGCTGAGACTGGAAGATATGTCATTTTTTCTAAGATTTTGAATTAATATGTATAGAATAGTGCCAGAAATACCAGTCTGAGTCCCATTTACAGTGCCCCGATCCCGAAGACCGGGCCTGTAACGAGCCAAAAACCTAAATAAAATGAGAGACAGTGCTGAAACTGTCTAGATGTTTGATTGTAGGACGGAAGTGCAGCAGTGCTCACTTTGAGGTCTAAGGGTCCTAAAGGGCCCTTCACTAGTGACTGACCAACCCATGGTTGGACATCTCATAAATTTTTTACAACCTGAATATGAGATTAATGACAACTAAATAAGTCCTTAATAGAAGTTACTTGATAACTGAAAAACAAAAATGACCTTACCCATAACATCTTGAAGGTAAAGGAATACCTAGATCCTGGGAGAGACTCCTGAAGACTTGGTTGTAGCGGATGTGCCCCCCCCCCCCCCCCCTTTTTTCTTTCCGAGGACAACTGGTCTGAGGGGAAGGATCTAGGACTTGTTGTGCCGCCACTACGGGTCCCAGATACATATTGTTGTCGGTGTCCGACCAAGTAAGGTCTTTTAGGTAAAAATTTGTAAATGTGTTGTGAGCTTTCCAGTGACAGGCTTGCATGATTTGGTCCACCGATACCCCACCGTAAAAGGCCTTAGAGGCCGCGAAGGCCCGGATGTCATGCGTTTTGACTTGGACCAAGTCCAAGGCTGGTTGATCTGCTTGTTTGTAACAAAGTAGGATGGTTTGTTTCAACCATGAAGAGAGAGTAGCGGGTCTGATGTCTGAGGTATGTCCTTTCTTAAAGGAGATGAAAAGGAGAGAACGAGACCCTCTCAGGTCTTTGTTCGGTCCAAATAAAACCTCACGGCCCGCACGGGACACAGGGTCCTGTCTTCCTTAAATTGTCTATCTACAATGGTAGTCAAAGCAGGAATAGTCACCAGAGATACACTTTGAGAACCTTCTCTTGCTAGTTGGTTTTTGGCTATGAAATCAGAAGAAGGGAACAAGGCAACCTTTTCCCATTGGCCTAGATTAGATACTTGTTTGCGACCCAGGCATGGATTTCGCTGCGGCGCTCGCCGGAGGCCAAAGCTAGCAAGAAAGCAGTTTTAGAGTAAGATGTTTGAGGTCTGTGTCTTTCATGGGCTCAAATGGTGCTTTTGTGAGCTCGTTGAGGACAACAGAAAGGTTCCACTTGGGTAAATTTCTGGAACTTTTGGGATGATCCCTGTGAAAACTGGAGAGTAACCTATGAAGGTCTGCATTGTGTGCAACATGTTGGGCCGTTGGGCCCAAAGTGTCAACGATTGCAGTCCTGTAACCATCAAAGGTCGAGGGGCGCCTGTTTAGGTCTTGGTACAGGTACATGAAAAAATCTGAGATTTGTTTCACAGATGGAGTGGAGAAATCCACCGAATTTTTTCTGCACCATTTTTCAAATAGGCTTGTAGATGGTCCTTGTTGAAGACCGCTGAGGGGCAGCAATTCTCTCTGCCACCTCCACAGAGAAGCCTTGTTCTTGGAGTTGTCCGCTCCTAGACACCAGGCGTGGAGGTTCAGGTGCTGGGGGTTGTTGTGGAACACATACCTGTAGGACTGTTGAGTAGGGTCGTTGACACTGGGAGTTGTAGTGGGATCTCTGTTGAGAGCTGCACTAGGTCCCAAAACCAGGGCATCCCTGGCCAGCCTGGGGCTATTACGATGATCAGACAATAACATTGCCTGATCTTTTGGATCACCTTGTGAAGGAGCCGTAGGAGGGTACGCCTAGGCCGTGAGGTTGGTCCAGTTTATGTTTAGAGCATCTATGTCCCAGGCCCTTGGGTCTGGGATAGGAGAAACGTACAGTGGGAGCTTGTGGTTCAGGTGAGTGGCAAATAAGTCTACATGAGGTGTGAACCACTTCTGGCAGATCTGTTTGAACACCTGTGGGTGAAGAGATCATTTTGTTGACTGTACTTGGTTGGACCTGGACAGTAGGTCGGCCATCACATTCAGGCACCCTAGAACGTGCCTGGCTTTCAATGTTATGAGGTAGTGATGGCCCCAGGTCGTGATCTTCCACAGGAGAGCGCACATCTCTGCTGAGTGTGTTTCTCCTTGTTGTTAATGTAGGCTACCACTGTTGAGTTGTCCATCGCAACTAACACTGTTTGATTCTGGCACTGGTCCTTGAAGTCTCGAAGGGCCAGGGAGACCGCCTTCAATTCTAGGACATATATGTGTAGCCTTTTTTCCCGATCTGACCACAGACCCTTTGTGGAATTTTTGGTCTAAGTGAGCGCCCCAACCTTCGTGTGAGGCGTCGGTAAAGAGTTGGATACTGTGGTGTTTGGGATGAAGGTCTGCACCTTTCATCACGTTTGAGGGATTTTGCCACCAATCTAGGTGGGCTGCAATGGCTTCTGTCCAAGGAAGGAGGTTGTCCAGCGACTGAGGATATCTCCAGTGCTCCTTGAGATGAAACTAAAAGGGCCTCCTGTGAAGGCGTCCCTCCGGGACCATTTTCTCCGTTGAGGCTAGCAACCCAATTAGAGACAACAAACATCTTGCAGTCAAAACACGTTTTGACTTGAGTAGTAGGATCAAATCCTGAAGTTTGAGCCATCTCTCTTGAGTGGGTTTTACAAGGGCTGAATCTAGGTGGTATTCGTAGCCCATGAACGAAAAACACCTGAGTAGGTTTCAGTTCTGATTTTTCCTGATTTATTATCCACCCCAAGGACTGAGTTAGGTCTACCACTGTCTATGTGTTCACTTGGGCTTCCTCCTGAGACTGGGACCTGATCAGCCAGTCGTCCAGGTATTGGTGAATTCTGAGTCCTCTTGAGAGGGCCATTAGTTTCACTTCCTTTACGATCATTGTAAAGACCTGGGGGGCTGTGGCTAGTCCGAATGGGAGGGAGGTGAATTGGAACACCTGTGACTTGTAGCAAAACCTTAGGTATTTCCTTGAGTTTGGATGGATGGGGATGTGTAGGTAAGTGTCCGATAGGTCTATCGACGATACCCACTCCCCTGGAATGAGGGAGGTCCTGATGGACTCTGGAGTTTCCATTTTGAACTTTTCTACGTGTAGAAAAGTGTTGAGCCTGTTTAGGTCTATGACTGGCCTCCACCTTAGGTGAGGCTTGGTACTAGGAACAGGCGACTGTAAAACCCGAGAGATTTTACATTTTCCACCCTTTCTATTGCGTTCTTTGACAGAAGAGACTGGATACAGAGGCCAGGACTTGGTCTTTGAAGGGCCTTGTATTCTGACCGGGTCAGGAGTCTGACTGGACTTGGATTGAAAAGAATGACAGGATTTGTTTGCCAGTCTTATCTGAAAGAACGGAGGAGAACTCCTACTGGTGGACTGAGTGAGGCTGGAGGAGTCATTGGGGGGAAGGGTTTTTATGCCCTCGTCCCCTGGAGTGGGTCGAGAGACCTTGGAGCCTCGGCTACTCGATTTCCCCCTACCTGGGGAAAACGATGGATACTGCTAGGGATGGAATGACCCCCATTGGGGTGGTTCCTGTAGGAGCCTCTAGATGTGGGGAATTGGAAAGGGTTGATTAATAGGGCCTAAACCCTAAGTGTTATTACAGGTGCCTTGATGAGGGACTCCTGTCCCTCCTAAAGTAGTTGTGAATGGGGAACTTTAAGATCTAAAGATCCAGTATCTCACCTGAATTCACCATACCCCTTCTGACTACTTATATGCACCATGGAATTGAGTTTGACCTGTCTGGAGGTAGCCATGCTACTGTCTTAACATATATATATATAACCAGGTTATATTGAGGAGAACCTAGTGAAGAGCAGCCTGAAGCTCAACTCTTGCTGGCCAGAAGGGGAGGAGGGGCTTACCCAAGGAGGCCCCTAAGGAGATACAAATTTGAAAACTTGTTCCACTTTAAGGGAAATTAAACGGCCCAAGTTCCTGTTGGCCTAGTAAATCATTCAGAGTCCAGACTGTGGAGGATCTAGGCATAAATTCCCTGGGGGCAGGGAGGTTAAAAAAACTGCCTAAGTTTCAATGTCCTCAAAAATTGTTTAGGGTGAAGTCAGGCAACCTACTTCCCTAAAACACAGAGCCAGGACTGAATGAAGGACCTTGTTTAGAAGGCCTCTTGGGCTTGAGGACTTGGACTTGAACTTGGACCCAAGCCTCCAATAGGTGATATTTACTGCCAGGCTGGTGAACTATTAGTCCAAGTGTGTGTTAGAATTGTTCAGAGTTCTGATCTGGAACCATCATCCGAACATCAGATTTAAGATCTGATCATCCGAGGATTAGATCTAGATACAATCATCTGAGCATCGGATTTTAGATTAGATCATCCGAGCATTGGAACTTAGTGTGACATCCGACCATCCGAGCCTAGGATGGAGAAGCAGACATCCGAGCCTCGGATCTGATATCTGAGCATCGGGTCTAGATGCAATGAAAAATCCGAGTATCAAATCATACTTGGGATACTGCATCCGATTCTCGGATGCATTAAAAATCTCGGATGAACTAAGATCTTATCTGAATTTAAGCAGGGATCTGATCCACCCTGGAGAAAGAAGTTGGATATTATAATTTCTATGTAAGCTTTCCTTAAGGTAAGCTTCGATGTAAGCTTTGTCTTTCCTTCTTGAAGGAACTACACAACTAGATTTACGTAAGTAAATCTACTGTGACACAAGGTCACCTGCCCCACCCGCCTCACTGCAGGTAGGGTTAGTTGTGAGATAAGGAAAGCACAAATTACACAGAATTTTATTAAATAACATAGAATCTAAAGAAAACAAGTAATTATAATTTAAAACTGGATGAATTAAAATATAATTAAAATAATGGAATGGGTAACCAAGGTTACCTTATAGTCTAAAGAGACACGTAATGTCTAGACGATTAATGAAGAATTCTATTCCTGTTTGTTTAAGTATTAACCTTATAAATGGTCAATAATACAGGAAAGAAGGGATAAAATATATTATTTAATTTTATTTTATTTATAAACGTACTGTAAGAAACCCGCGTCTCTCAGCACATGCGGTCTAGACGTGACGTCATCACAGGGGTTTCCCCGAGGATTCCCCCAGTTAGAATCGTGCTTTATATCATATTTTAACCCTTAAAATGGACCAATAGAGTAGAAGAACGGGGATAAACCCTTGCAAAATTTATTTTATTTGATTTCAACAGGCATATATTCCTGTATATAAACTACCTACGCGAGACGTGCAAATTGCAAGAAATGCTGTCTCGATAAAAAAACTGGAAGTGGTTTCGATTATTTCACTCGACAAGGACTCGTTTGTGTTACATTTATACACTTTTAAACCCTAAAAATGGTCAAATAATGAAGCAGATAGGGTTAAATATTTTATTTTATTTTACTGACAGGCATATATATATATATCCTGTATTAGTAACCACATAAACGAGTCGCCATTGCTTTACGTGAATCCGGAAGTGGACTTCAGTTGGCAAATATAGTAAAGATACTTATCTGAACTATGAAAAGACATCGAAATGTGATTCTATGCAATAAAATAAAGAAACTGGTGTAGTTTCCATATCCAACAATAAGTATATCCTTGTAAAAATGAAATAATATTCCTTGTAAAATAAAGCATTGTAATTCGCGTGGCCAACGAGAAAGTAGGGCGAGAGGTCAGAGGTTATCACGTGACGACAACTAGCAGTGTATCCGGTGGCTAACAAGAACTGTCTTTTTTTCTAAGACGTTGGCCCCGGGTGTGGCAACCCGAGAACAGCATTAAGTCCCACATGGTAAGCTATTGTAGCGTAATAAAATGTATATGTAGAATGCTATTACGAATAGTTTCTTTTGAAGAAGAGAGTATCAGGTCTCTGGAAGGGCTTTTCTATTGAAATTCACTGAAAGCCTAGACTACTTTGGTAAAGATGAAGTCTTGAGATTATCCTTTCCAGGGCTAAACTCTGTATCCACAACTCATTTAGCTAAATACCCATGTTTTTCAGCTAACAAAAACCAAAGTATTGATCTGATTATTTAAAATTATATAAATAATTAACAATAAGAACTAGACATGCCAAAACTCGAATACTGCAAGATTCAAAAGATGTATCAAGTTACATCAGGCATTTAAATTCACACTTTTACACATATGCTAAAAATGAATTTTGTATACACAGTCACAACAAGTCACAGATAACATGCATAAATAGTTATTTAAATATCATATGGAAGTGAATAACAAAACAGCAACTGACAGGATGGCCCAGTGTGATGCCATCCACAGTGTGACAGGTACGTGTGGCAGCCTATGTATGTGACACCCATTAAAAACAACAACAGATAACAGACAAAACTAACAACATAAGAAAGTACACAAACAAAACAAGAATGGAAGAAAAAAAACTTTCAATACCAAGCATAGTCATCAACAATTTGGATAATTTACAATCAGCAGAATGCATACTTCAATAGAGTTTCTTGTAATTTATTCCCCACAACTGTGATATGAAGAGTTCAAACCATGCAAGGCTAAAAGTTTTTCTAATAATATGATCACAACAATGATAAAGCTCACCCTTTTCATTAATCTTTTGCTTCTGTCGATTACATAGTAAGAAAACTGAGGGTTTGTAAGACCAGGTATATTTAAACCCTTAACCTGATCCAAGCAGAATGAAAATAGAAACCATCATTAGTTATGTACTCAAAGAATTACAGAGTAAACATTCAGACTTATGTGTACAGTACTGTTCACACTATTAACAGCATACAATTCCTTAAAGTAAACCAATAGAAACCATTCTAAAGCACTGCCATCCATATGTTAAAGTGTCAAAGTCTTAAGTCCTCAAATAGTTATGTTTGAATTGTCCTCACACTAAATAATTACATATTGTAGCATTATCCTTGTGTATAATCATTGCTAACAATACCTAAGACCTTACTAACAGTAAAATTATACACACATCTGAAGGATACTGTCAGAGAATATAATATAGGAGTTAAAAGTCAAATTAACCCTTTCGCTACCATCTATGACGACTGGCAGTCGACGCCAATGTGTATTACAAGGTACCATGTCTGTCGACACAGGGTTGATGGCAATAATATTGATTTCTTCTTTCCCTTCAGTATACTGCAATAAGTTTTCTTTGGTGTATCAGTATTAAAACGATTGCTTAAGTAAAATATATGCAAGTTATGCTATATTTTCAAATATTTCAACATTTTCACCTATTTTAACTGGTTTTTGTATATATTGCCATATTTATCGCATGTAGCTGCATATTGTTTACTCGTGGTTATATTTCTTTGGGAAATTCCCTGGACTTTCCCCATTCGACTTTTATCAATTTCTAATAAAATATGCCGAAAAATACCGCAAATGAAGTGTATAAGGTAGTGAATTAATGTTTTACTTTATTGGCGTTTCTGATGTGATATGACGTCATGTGGCTACAGTCCCCCAGAATAATGATCCTTCAGTAGTGAAAGGGTTAAGTATATCAGTCAAATTTGGATGCAACACTATAATGCACCTTATGGCCAACTTCATATGCATTACTGCTGAACACACATATACAAGGACTCCGTTCTGCATGCATGTGGTTAATACAAAGGATATCATATCATATCCTGTAAGTACGCTCAAATTAATACACTGTTGAAGTGACAAGTAACTGCACCCTTTTATACATTCAAGAAATGCAATTCCAGCTGAACCATGTTTTGCTAAATCTCAAGGCACTTCGGAAAATACTGTCACTTAATTAACTGGGAAAACCAAGAGTATGGCAACTTCCAATGGAAAAGGTTATATGAATATCTCATTAGTTCTATTCTGTTATCTACTAATATACAGAGTTTTAATTAAAGATCTTTATTTCAACCACATTCAGAAAAGAAAGGTATTGAATCAACTTTTGCAACATTATGTGAAATGAAACAGGTAGTAGTGACCAATGAAAGCGAGCACAAGCCTCACTTTTGTTTGCTTTACAATGTTTAATCAACAGTGGATGCTTCAAAAGTCTTTTCTGAAGCCATTATTTTTTACTGAAATTAATTTATGATACAAATTTAACTATAATATTTTCACAACATTTATACGTTAACATAGTTTGAGTTTCACATACTCATTACTTGTAAAACAATGTTTTCCTCTTTCAAAAAAGAGTTGATTATGATTTGCGCAAAAAATAATGCACATTAAAGGAAAGGCATATAATTGGTTGCAAAAATTGGCTCTAAATAGTGGCAAAGTAGCTTGAAAAAGTGGAAAATCAGCTAAAAGTATTGGCTAAATTTTTTAATATAATGTATTTGTTGTAGGTAAAGTTAAAGGTAGTTACAAATATATTAACAACCACTGTCAACCAGTAAATGTCACAAACAAGCAACCAAATATGACAGATTTTTATGGGATCAAGAGAAACAACGAAAATGTAGTGAATAAGTAAATGCACTCTATTATTTCAAATTACAGTGGGGAGTTACACTGTTTTATAGTAAAAATAATATACCAAATGTTTAGATGAGAAATTAATGTTGCATACTAAGTACCAGGTCAATGAGTGTCTTACCTTTCTCTGGAAAAGAAACAGCTAGAGTTAAAAATCTGAGATTAAATGAGGAACAAGGAAACGTCCTTCCATTATATATTTGTATTTTGGATTCATTGCTTTCTTTTGTTTTAGCTCACACAATAAACAAATACTATATGCCGGAAAACTGACAAAACCCAGCACCACCAAACCCAAGAAGCACAAGATACAGTATGTCACCCAGGAAATTCTCCAATAACCTCACTACTTGCCAGAGGGTACTATCCCAAAACACATCTAATCTAATCTAATCTAATGTGGACTTTTATAGCGCTTAATCTCCATCACTGATGGACTCTAAGGCGCATCTAAACATAAAGCAAGGCAGTTAGCGTTAATCAAGGGACATAGCTAGGTCATACCAAGGAGACACAGATGTGACGGGGGAGGCTATGGTGGGTAGGCTTTTGCAAACAGGTATGTTTTAAGCTTCTTTCTGAAGGAGGCAACTGATGTTGCACTGTGAACATCTTGAGGGAGGTCATTCCAGATCTTCGGAGCATCAAAGGCAAAACTATGGCCAAAATGTTTGGCTGACTTAAAGACTGATGAATGGAAAGGAGGAACTGTAAGGTATTGACGATCTGGGTGACTATGCCTAGTACTATAGGGACAACTACTAAAAGACAAGAACGGTTTGAAATAAGAAGGAGAACCACTATGCAAAAATTTATACACAAGTGTTGCGGTTTTGAAAATACAACGGTACTTAACAGGCAACCAGTGGAGTTTGTGTAGAATGGGTGTAACATGAGCATACTTTCTATGATTTGTAACAATACGAGCAAGGGTGTTCTGAATACTTTGCAATTTATGCTGATTGAAACCGGACAAACCTCTGAACAGAGAGTTACAATAGTCCAGACGACTACTAACCAAGGCATTTGCAGCAAGGACTGCCACTTCAGGAGTGAGATACTTTCTAATTCTACGGAGGTCACGCATCTGAAGGAAGCACGCTTTGCAAGTCCTCTTGATATGCTCAGAGAATGAAAAATCTGCATCAAACCACACACCTAGATTTCTGACAGAATCAACCGGATGAAGAAGGCTAGCAAGAATGCTAACAGGAAAGTGAGAGGAAATCTTCTGACGTTGAGCCTTGGAACCAAAGACAATAAACTCAGTTTTTTCAGGGTTGAGCTTCAATTTACTGAGAGACATCCACTCTTGGACATCATGAAGGCAGGCATTTAGCTTGGTGAGAGCCGAAGAAGCATTCTTATGGGAGAGATGGATGTATAACTGAGTATCATCCGCATAAAAATGGAATTTAATATGCGGGTGGAGGCGAATAATTTTACTAAGTGGTGTTGTATAGAGTGAAAACAGTAACAGATCCAGAACAGAACCTTGTGGAACACCATAGATGAGATTGCTTAATTCAGATAGTGTGGAGCCTATCTTAATGGCCTGGCAACGATTACTTAAGTAGGAAGCAAACACATGACATACACTGTTATCACAGCCTATGAATACAACCAGAAACAGCCTAAGAAATGGGGATTTGGCCATGGGCAGTAGATAAAATAGTTAGCTAACAATCAGCACACAGTTCCCAACTTAGCCATTATGTCGAATTGACAATTACAAGAAACAGCTTAGTTCCTGATTTACAAAGATCTGTGATAACTTCTAGCCACAAAAGCAGCAAAATTCAAATGTATAATTAGACCTACGCATCAGAGAACCAATGCAAATTTGTATCCACCGGAAAGACAACTTACCAAAGCCAGTGAACCATCGTTTGACGTTGAATGAGGGGCCAAAGGTCAAATCTGACATCAGAAGATTCCCAGCCCATGATATCCTGCAAGTTGGTTTCACATTCCAACTTCTAGGACCAATAATAAGCAAGTTATAAGCACTTTAAGCTTGACTGTCCTCATTTGACATTGAAGGAAGGGTCCAAGGTCAAATCTGACCACATCAAAAGATTCCCAGTCCATGATTTCCCATAAGTTGGTTTCACATTGCAAACCTCTAGGACCAATAATAAGTGAGTTATAAGCACTTTTAACTTTGGTTATCCTCGTTTGACCTTGAAGGAGAGGCCCAAGGTCAAATCCAACCACACCAGAAGATTCCCAGTCCATGATTTCCTATAGGTTGGTTTACCATCCCAAACCTCTTGGACCAATAATAAGCGAGTTATAAGCACTTTTAAGTTTGGCTATCCTCATTTGACCTTGAAGAATGGGCCCAAGGTCAAATCCGACCACACCAAAAGATTCCAAGCCCATGATTTCCTATAGGTTTGTTTACCATCCCAAACCTCTAGGACCAATAATAAGCGAGTTATAAGCACTTTTAACTTTGACCATCCTCGTTTGACCTTGAAAGAGAGGCCCAAGGTCAAATCTGACCACACCAGAAGATTTCCAGTCCATGATTTCCTATAGATTGGTTTACCATCCCAAACCTCTTGGACCAATAATAAGTGAATAAGTGAGCAATTTTAAAGTCCGCTATGTGGGTTACTTTGGCACTCCGTGGATTACCTAGAATTAAGAGCTTCAAGGTCAAATGTCTGCAAGGTTGTAGAGGACATGTATATCTGTTATACATATCACCTACGAAGAGATTCAACATTCTACCTATGAGAAACAGCCAGTAGAAAAATGTAGATAATTTTCAAAGAAATGCCTGTGGCGGCCATCTTGTTTTTCAGAATGAGGCTAATCTCAGTCTCAGAGAAGCTTACCCCCAATGAAGATATCCTGCAAATTTTGGTGGTGCAGTTTTCCTCCGAGAGTGTTAACGACAAAAATCACCCTACGCGCGGTGGCGGTAGCATAGCGAATGCTAAACCAAAGTATCCACCAGATGAGTACAATGATCACTCAAAATAAAATTTTGAAAAATTTTAAATGTGCATCAATCTTGGGCCAATACTGGCTTGGGTTAAAAATCAGCTAAAATGTATTCTACCTATCAATACCATTGAGATGTTTTCTATTTTTGAAATTTTTTTAAATATTTCAAAAATCTAAGATAAGCACGAAAAAACTGCAATTATTGTCTTGGAGTGATCTTACCCATATGTTTATCTCAATTCACTGTGAAGGACATGCCCTAAGTAAAACCTTATACTGCCCAAAGATTTACAGTCCATGATTTCCAGTAAGATGTTTCATATTCTTTTGGATCAACAATATTGCAGATATAATGCCTTTTCATCCATATCTGACTTTGAAGGCAAAGGTCATGCCAATTTCTGATAGGTTTTCATATTCCAAACTCAAAATAAGACAACAGTAATAAGGGGGCAATAATAAGGGAAATACAGGAAATTTTTGGTAAGAAGACCCCGTTTCACCTTGAAGATTACTCAAAGGTCAAATATGAGAAAAGATAAACAGTCTATTATTTCAATTGAGTTCTTTCTTATTCCTATTAGTAACCACTTAATCCAATAATAAGGGAGAATGGCGTGTTTATTCTAAATCCACCTCATTTGACTTGCTGTGAGCGGTTTTCACATTCCATACCTCTTGGGCCAAAAATAATGGACATACAAGGACTTCTGGTAACTGGACGCCCATTAATCTTAAAGCAGGATCAAAGCTCAAGTCTAACCCAAAGAAAATATTCACAGGCCATGATTTCAACATTCAAAAACCATTTTGATCAAAAACGAGTTGATCCAAGGCAAACTTGAAAGGCTTCCATTGTGCATTTCTAATCTCCTAAAATGTGAAAATAGCATCAGAGATGCCCGTACCCCACAGCCTGGGGAAATAGTTTTCAACACCATGAGATATAGAAGTAGTGAAACAGTACACAGATTGGGATACTGTCAGAGCAGTGTCAGTGTCCAAATAATGTTTAAGTAGAGAAAATAACATCTAAGAGAAAGAAACTGCATGTAAAGATTAAGTATTAAAACAGGACAATTCAGTTAACTAAAAATTATGAAGCTTTAAGGCTTCTCCCATTTTGATATTCATTTGTATGGTCGAATTATGGTTTGAATGTTTTGAATATTACCCATGCATACAGATGTGGCAATACATGCTTTTATGTGGAGTTGGGGCAAAACCTATGGCTCACTTGATGCAATACCATCTGTTTCAATGGGAAGTTGCAAAAGTAAAAGAGTTAATGAATTCTAATATGACTTTAACAGTGCTTAATCTACATCAAAAGACACCCAAAGGTGCAACAACCAAGATTCAAATAAAAAGATATAAGAGAGATATAAGAGAGATAAAATAGTATTAGATATCCCTGTAGAGAGATAAAATGTAACAAATTTTATTGTAATTTAACTTTTTACAAGTTAAATACTTACCTTATCCTCACAAGGATAAACCCACCACCAAGCCTTCCTTAAAAGATATGACCAAGAGATTGTTCCCCCTCCTTGAAGTACTAGTACTGTCTTGATAGTAACTAAGTACTATAAGAGGTCAGAGTGTCACAACATCAGTCCATCGTCAGCTCAAGAAAGGTTTGTGAGCTGGAATGACCACTGGTTTGAGCCATCTGGGGCATCAGAAGCCAACTGATTCTTGCTAAAAGGCAGGAGAAGGAGACTTTCCCTTTTCTCCAAGCAGTAGCCCTGTCCAAGAAGGATCTAAGTGCTGTAAGAGGACAATGAATCATGTGGCCAGGCAATTTGAGTTCAGGAATGATCTAGAGCTGAAGTGACCACTGGAGCCAATCTAGACCAGTTGAGGCTAATAGGTCCTTGCTGAAAAGGTAGGTAGGAGGGAGAAACTGTAACCTCCTTCCTACGAAGCTGGTGTCTGAAGGAGCCAAGGTCCCAGAATACACTTTACCTTGTTTTTGCCAGATGCCAGTACCATTGCAACAGTCTTGCAAGTCAAACTTTTTTAGACTGACCTCCTTTAAAGGTTAATAAGGAGCCTTTTGTGAAAACCAACAGAAGCAAAGGCAAATCCCTTGATGCTACACCTCTGTTAGCAGTGGGCTTCTCTCTGTAAACACTTGCAATAGGCCTATGAGGATCCAGGCTTTTGCTCAACTCCTGCACAAAAAATATAAATGATCAGCTATGGCTGCTGCAAAGCCAGCAATAGTGACAGGTTTCAGATTTTTGCAAGTAAATGGATCAAAAAATCTGGTATATTTGAGACAGTAGGCTCTGAGATGGCCACCTTATTCTGTTGGTACCAGAGCTCAAAATGGCCCATCATGACTCATACATTTCCAAGATGAGGGTCCTTGAGATGCCCTAAATCTCTCTACCCCTTGCTCAGAGAATAATATAAGAGATTCTGAGTGGTGTTAAGGTGCCAAGCATGAAGGTGCCAATGCAACAGATTGTGGTGGTATTTCTGACTGAATGGCTGTTTCTGAGACCAGTGAAGTAGCTGGAATGGAGGTGTGGTCGATTGATTCACCAGATCCCAAAACCAATACATCATGGGCCACCAAGGGGCCACTACAATCATTTTGCACCTAGTCTTCACTTGTTCAATGACTTTTTAGAATGAGTGGTACAGGACAAGAGGCCTAGCAGTCCAGACCCTCCAACAAGATATTTAATGCATCTATGTTCAGAGTATTTGCATCCGGGACTGGCCACATAGAATGGAAGTTTGTGATTCATATTGGTGGCAAACATCTCTACCATTGGTATTTGCCAAACTATGCAAATCAAATGGAATATTTTAAAATGAAGAGACCACCCTGTCTGTATTATATTGTCCTTTCTGGAGAGACTGACTGTCATGACATTTAGACAACCCTGAAGATCTCTGGTTCATAAAAGAATATCTCGAGGATTGCAGTAGGCCAAGATGCAGCATACCTGCATTAAAAAACCCATTGTTGATTTGTGCCAAACTTGCACATTGTCTTGAACCAGAAAGGAAGTAAGAACCATTCTGTATGGATTACTCTGTCCCTTCTGTAGAGGTTATTGACTATGACATTCAAGCAACCCACAAAATGTCTATCTCTTATGAGTATGTTTCAAGGATTGCAGTAGGCCAGGATGCACCAAACCTTTATCCCTTCTGGAGATGATGTTGGCCATGATATTTAAGCAACCAAGAATATGTCTGTCTCTTTTGATTATATTTCAAGGACTGCAGTAGGCCAAGATGCGCCAAACTAGGAGGTACATGTGCCCCCCCCCCCCCTCTTTTGTTTGTTCAGATAACCGAACACAGTGGTGTTGTCTGATGCTATCAGAATTCTTTTGTGTAGAATTTGTCTTGAAGGTTTTTAAGGGCTGAACACACTGCCTTCAGTTGTATGACATTGAAATGTAATATATACATTTTAACTGTCCAAAAGCCACTGACTGTGATGCTTTAGATGGGATCATCAACCCTGGTTTAATGTATCTACGGAAATAAGGGAATTGTGCCCCTGTGTATAGAAAAGGCATCCTATTTCCCATTTTTTGGCATTTTCCAACACTGAAAATGCTTTTTCAGAAGGATTTGAAACAGGAATTCTCACAACTAGTGACTGGAGATATTGCCAGTTTTTTTCGAGATACCACTGAAAGGCACACATACATAACTGACCCATTGGTATAGTCTTTTCCAAAGGTACTAGTATCCCTACCTGGGATATAAGCAACCTTGGGGTTGATTGTGATGAGATCTCCATGTCTTGAATAGATTCAATTTATTTGAGGTAGACAGAAATTTCCTGGTACCAAAATGCAGTGGTAACCTAGGAAATCGATATCACGAAGCCCAGTTGATGAATAATTGGAGGAGTTCTTCGATTTGAACCCAATACTGGTGTCTTGTACGTACACTTAACAACCAGTGGTCCAGGTATATGGTGAACTCCTATTCCATGAGACTGAAGAATGAGATTTGCCTCTTTACTACTCGCATGATACTGTAGAGGGGTCGCTAACCCGAATTTCATAATGCTTTGAACTGATAGGTTTGCCAGTGTACATTAAACTGAAGTAGATGTTGAGAAACTTATGAATCGGTACATAGAAGAACGCATCTTTTGTAACCGAATTTCTAATAATTTCTGCTGTCTCCAGTTTAAATGATGCGACCAGCAGGTATTTATTGACATAGTAAACGAACTTCACTCGTGGGTAGTGACCGTTGAAGTCGTAGTTAGAAATCAATTCAGGACACTGAGATCTATCAGAGGTCGTCATTAGCCGAGTTTCTATACAAGAAATAAACTGCCATAGAAACCTGGAGTTCTGCAATTGTTGAGTGGATGAATTGCTTTCTTTTGAAGCATTTTCCTGCAGTATTTAAGCGGTATTTACTGTAGTCATGTTTTCCTGTCTGACGTCATCGCTTTGCATTGTGGGTAGTACGGGCATTGGTGAATTCGATTGGGGAGTAATTCGACAACTCCATCTCAAGATTCGCACAACTCTGGGATGGTAATGAAAATATCCCATCACTGCCAGTAATACTGCAAGAAGAGCCTCCATGATGACTTGCATTAATGTAGCCACGTTATCTGTATCCATCTCTCCTGGTAAACTAGGAAGAGTGATTATATGAAGATCTGTGAAATTACTGCTAGTCCTGGGTCTCAATGTTTTCCTTCTACATATCAGAGAGTAAACAGGACAAATAATTACTGGACATAGCCCCTGTCCTGTATATACTGTGCAAAACACACCCGTAAAGGTTGGCAGCAAGAACTTCAACACCAAATCTCATCTAGCCAGTTGATCTTCGTTGAGTTTGCAGAAGGATTAACTCAAAAGTCACAGAATTCCTTCCATTGGAGACATGGCCATAGGAAGGTTTTATTATCTAGTAGATAGTTATTGCAATTCTTCAACAGGGCTGAAAAGACAAGCAGTGCACATACTGCCCCAAAGATGTCTGTTGGATCTTCATCTAAATCTACAGCAAGGGAAGGTAATTTGTCCCTATTTTCATGTCTGAGAAGCAGGAAGTTCACTGTACCTGCTGGGAAGCAAAATAATAACTGCAAGGATAAGTGGATATGCTTCTGTAGTCGTTCTTTTGGAGGGAGACCTGTTACTGTATCAGAGTGGCGCTCCACCCACAGTAAAGAATCTAGGACCTGCGTTGCCAAGACAACTGCATTCTTTCTTCTTTGTTTTCGAGCATAAGCTAATACTCATGCTGTGCCATCAAATAAGGGACAATAAAGGAGTTTTCCACTGAAAACTTACAGCAAAATCTTCTCGGCATCCCTTTCATTGACAAGGAGGTAGTTCCAATCGAATAATGGGCGAGTACAGCGGAAGATATACACCATCTTCCACTGAAGACTTTACAGCCACATCTTCTTGCACAACATCTTATTCTGACCCTTTTCAGGACAAGGGAGGCAGAATAGTGGTAGTACCAGTCGAATAATGGATAACTACAGGTAGGTGCACGCTTGCACGCTTCAAAACTTCATAGATTTTCATCTGTATATGGGCGATAATAAGAAAAAAGTACGTGTTGCTCCCACATCGACCAAAAATATAATGTAGAGCTCTCGACAATCGTCTGTCCACAACGACTACTGCGCAAGCGCGGACATGCGCAGACAAAGGGGTCACCTCTTGTGACAAGAATATTTCTTTAAAAATTCTTGTCGGTCGATGTGTTTTGCTTCACAAAACCAAATAAGCACTTGTGAGGATAAGGTAAGGCTATTTTACGCAATAAAATAGCATCAGATATGCAACATCAAAGGTCAAATCCAGGTCACACCATGACGTTGCACACATATAACCCCCAACCAATGTCCCAGACAGGGCATTATAGGTCAAGGTCACTACGGCAAGGTCAAAGGTCAAATCAAGGTCACACCATGACATTTTACATCTACACACCCTAGGCAATGTCCATACCCAGTATCAACTTCTGATACCTTACAGTTTCCAAGATATAGCCCGGAGAAGATTTTATAGGTCAAGGTCACTACGGCAAGGTCAAAGGTCAAATGAAGGTCAGACCATGAGGTTGCACACCTACACCCCCTAACCAATATCCCTACCAAGTATCAACTTCCTACACCTTATGGTTTCCGAGATATAGTCCGGACAAGATTTTACAACTCAAGGTCACTACGGCAAGATCAAAGGTTAAATCAAGGTCACACCTGCACACCTACACCTACTAACCAATGTCCCTACCAAGTTTCAAATTCCTACATCTTACGGTTTCCGAGATACAGGCCGGACAAACTTCTTCCCGCCGCCCGCCCACCCATCCATACACCATGTGTGAAAACAATACCCCGACAGCCCTTAAGGGCTGTGGGGTAAAAAATCATGGCTAAAAGAGGCCTAGATTGGGGACTTATGAGTTCTCTAGATAACATGGAAAAAAGAATTTTTCAAGGTCAAATTTCTGGAGGCTTTTAGAGGAGAATTATATCTGTTATACACATTAAATAAAACATGATTCAACCTACTTTATGGGAATCAGGAAAAAATGTGAAAAATGGACAAACATCGACATTCTCAAGGCCATCATAGACTTTGAAATTGAAGGTCAATACCCACATACCAAATTTTAAATCTCCAGTACAAACATTTATTGATTTATGATGTCTGAAAGCAAATTTCTGCTTCTCTCTAGTTACATTTAAGATGTGACAAACATCCATGCAATAATTTTGAATAAAGAAAGTAGATATTTTCACAACAAACCAAGCTATGAATTTCTCCAGAGTTTTAACAGATGTGGAGTGGCAGCCATATCAATATACGGTCTGCACAATAATTTTAAAACAAATTAAACTACTATCACTTGCTCAGTTTATTTTGCAACCACACCTGGAGAGGCCCATAAACATTTTGTATGTTATTGTAAAAATTTCATGACTTTTCCACAACAATTTACAATATCTAGTTTTTCTATGTCCTGTAGGAACCTTGGTGTGGTATTTGTTACTGGAAACAAGTCTCTAGCGCTTAGAGTAACATAGAAGATACTGTATTTGTGTAAACAAATGTCATAAATACCGCTTTTATGTACACTTTGACATCAATCCAAATTGTAACAAATTTTATTGTAATTTAACTTTTTGTAAGTTAAATACTTACCTTATCCTCACAAATTCTTACTTGGTTTTGTGGAGGCAAAACGCGGCGACCAACAAGAATATTAAAAAATTATTCTTGTTCGAGAGGTGAACCCCGTAGTTAGTGATAGGTGCGCATGCGCACAACACCTTGTCGGTTGGACTTTGTCGAGAGATCCTCATTTAATTTTTGGTCCCCTATGAAAACAAACTTGTGAGGGGAGGAAGGGTGGGTCTGTCCTTGTGAGGATAAGGTAAGTATTTAACTTACAAAAAGTTAAATTACAATAAAATTTGTTACATTTTATTGCGTAAAATAGCCTTACCTTATCCTCACAAATGCTTGATTTCAACCATAACAGGAGGAGGGGTTTGTTTTGCAACCTCCCTGTTAATAGAATATGGGGTTCACCATGAAAGCATTTGAAGGAGAGGATAAGATAAGGTTAAGTATGCTACAACAGAATTTTTCATTACTGTAAAATATCTGTAAAGATAAGTAATGATAGCTAATCTCATGAATATTCATGATGTACTGTTGTAGTTGACACTTGTACCATGAAGCATAAAGTTGTCCTAAATCTGAACCATCACCCATAAACTGTGTGGTGGGAAATGGCTTCCTGGGTCCCTCGAGCTGGGAGCTGTCATCCAGCAAGAAGGCACCCCCAGCTGGCTTCTGTGTTTTACAAAATACAGCCATGAGGCCATCTGCCACAGCAGAAGACATATGTCCATATAAGATACAGGTATGGAATGAAGAGAAAAGTATGTAAGCCATATGAAATACTCAAGAACATACTCAAAGCCAATCATATGCTGAGCAGAAGCCACTGGGCCTAATTGTAACCTGTTTGGTCAGTGGACTGCCAAGACACATAGGTTAAAAGGAAGAAAACGTGATGTGGCTCTTCCAATGGCAGGAGCCTAAAATCTGCTCTAGGGAAACCCATCCTTGAATACTAAAGAAGCAGACATGGACCTAACATCATGGGCCTTAGCCTGTAGGTCCTGTGTATCAAAATTGGATGACTGATAAGCCAATAAGACAGTCTGTCTGATCCAAGAAGAGATAGTAGATCCCATGAGACCTCTGTCCAAGCCTTCCTTAAAGGACATAAACAAGAGATACTTTCCCTTCCTTAAAGCACTAGTTCTGTCTAGATAGTATCTAAGTGCTCTGACAGGGTATAAAGCCATATCCTCAGTGAAGCCTGAGCTCAAAAAAGGTTTAAGAGCTGGAATGCCCACCGGTTTTAGCGAATCTGGGCAAACAGAAGCCAACTGATTCTTTGCTAAGAAGGCAGGAGAAGGAGAAATAGTGATCTCCTTCCAGTGAGGTTTTGTGTCTGAGAGAAGAATATGTCCAAGCATGCACCTCCCCCCTCCTTTTGCAAGATGCCAAAGCCATCAGGAAAATAGTTTTGAAAGCCAAAATCTTACGACTTGCAACCTTCAAAGGTCAAAAGTCAAAGACAAAAGAACCAAAGCTAGGTCCCAAGAGGGAATACCCCTATTTGCAATGGGTTTGTCCCTGTGAAAGCTTACAAGAAGTCTATTCAAGTGTAAATTCTTGCTCCCTTCCTGGCCGAAATATCCCAAAGATTCGCTATTGCAGTTCTATAGCCAGCAATTGTGGCAGGATTCATCCTTTAGAGGCTCAAAAGGGGCCTTAGTCAAAGCCATGAGGACTAAAGACAGATCCCAGGCTTATCTCAATAAAAGCTTGCAAGAAGTCTGTTCAGATTCAAACATTTGCTAACCTTCTGGCCAAAATGATCAGCTATGGCAGCCCTATAGCCAGCAGAAGTGGCAGGCTTCAGATTTTAATAGCAAATAAATGATTCAAAATTCTGCTGAGATAGTAGGCCCTGAGCTGACCACCTGATTCTGTCGGCACCAGAGTTCAAAAATGGCCCACCTTGACTCATACAATCTTCTAGATGAGGGTCTTTGAGGTGCCTTAATTCTATCTGCCACTTGCTCAGAGAATGATTCAAGTGATTCTGAGGTGTCTAGGTGCCAAAACATACAGATTCAGATACATGAGATTCTGATGGAACTTATGACTGACTGGTTGTCTTAGCAGATGAGGCCAGTGATAGTTGTAATGGGGTTTGGTTGACAGATTCACTAGAACCCAAAACCAATGCATTCTGGGCCACCCTGGTGCTACTATTATCATCTTGCACCTGTAGGTGTTCATTTTCTGTATGACTTTTGGTATGAGAGCTACAGGACAAAAGGCATAGCCGTCCAGACCCTCCCAGGAGATGTTCAATGCATCTATGTTCATAGCATTTACATCTGGGACTGGTGAGACATAGATTGGTAGTTTCTGATTCAATTTGGTGGCAAACATGTCCACCATTGGTTTGTGCTAAATTTTGCAAATTAGACTGAATATTTGAGGATGAAGAGACCATTCTGTCTGAATTATTTGTCTTTCCTGGACAGACTGTCGGCTATGACATTGAGGCAACCCTGAATGTGTCTGGCTCTTATGAGTATGTTTCGAGGATTGCAGTAGGCCAAGATGCGCCAAACCAGGAGACACCTGTCCCAAGAGTGTGTTCCCTCTTGTTTGCTCAGATAACTGACTATAGTAGCATTGTGTGTTGCTATCAGAACCCTTTTGTCTAGAATTTTGTTTTGAAAGCTCTTTTAAGGCCAGAAACACTGCCTTTAACTCAAGGACATTGATATGAAGCAATTTCTTGATCTGTCCAATTGCCACTGACTGACTGTCATGTTTCTAAATGAGCTCCCCAACCTTAATTTGATGCATCTGTGAAAATAAGGGTATTGTGTTCCTGTGGATGAAAAGGATAACCCATTTTTTAGATTTTTTGGATCTTTCCACCACTGAAGATGACTTTTCAGAAAGTTTGAAACAGGAATCTTCAGGTCTAGTGACTGGGGATACTGCCAGCTTGTTTTTAGGTACCACTGGAAAGGGCGCATATGTAACCGACCCATTGGTATTGTCTTTTCTAGGGATGCTAGTACACCTATCAGGGACATAAGCAACCTTGGGGTTGTTTGTGATGCGATCTCCATGTCCTGAACAGATTTTCTAGAATTTTCAACTTATTTCGGTTGGAAAGACTCTTCTCTGTATCAAGTCAAAATTTAACCCAGAAAGTCGATTTTTGTGTAGGTTCGATCTCTGATTTTTCGAAGTTTATCACAAAGCCGAGTTCTTGAATCTCATGGATGAGTTCTCTTGTGTGGAGCTGACACTGGTGTCTGGTATTTGCTCTTAACAACCAGTTGTCCAGGTATTGGTGAAGTCGAATTACGCGAGACTGAAGAACGAGCATGAACTATAGCGGTGCAGTCACCAACCGCAATTGCAGTGCTTTGAACTGATACGTTTGCTTGTCTACATGGAAACATAGCCAATGTTGAGAATCTGGGTGTATGGGCACGTGAAAGAACGCATCTTTCAGGCCTATCGAAACTAGCCATTCGCCTTTTATGCCCGAGTTTCTGATTATCTCTGCTATCTCCATTTAAAAGTTGGAACTAGCAGGCATTTCCCCAGGACACTGAGATCTATCACAGAGCGCCATTTATTGTCGGGTTCTGGTACAAGAAATAATCTACTGTCAAACCTGGAGTTGTGCAATCCCTGAGATGGTAAATTGCGCTTTTGAAGCATTAGCAGCAAGAAATCTTCTAGGTAGCCATGTTTTTCCTGTCTGTAACCGCTTTAAATTATGGGATGTACAGACATGGGCGGATTCGACAGGAATATTATTCGATAAACCTTCTCAAGATTTGCACAACCCTTGTATTTGGTACGGAGATCTGTTGAAACTGGTCATTAATCTTTTGTGACCGAGTTTCTTTATAAAACTTGTCAACTCCATTTCACAGCTTGGAGGGACAAACGCATGGTGAGGACACAGAGATCCCTACTGGCCAAAGATATTGTGGGATTAATGCAAAGAAAATGCCAGGAATGGTCATCCATCCACGGACTAACCTTGCCCAATGCTGTTTAACTTCCTTGAATAGAGAAGAACTCCTGGTGCAGCCTATCCGTACTGTACACTTATAAAGCCCATAGCACATCAACGATCTATATTTTGATAAACAAAACAATATTATCAGCAACATGGCGGATTGTTTTCCTGTCTGTAGCACCTGCAGTAGAGCTACATGAAAGGGGAGTTTCGATTGGAGGGCTACATAGTACCCATTCAAAAACTGCACAACTCTGAGATGGCAATAATATTTCCACTTAAACCAACAATTTATAGTTATTTCTTCTACTACACCAGAATCCCCTATTTCATTGAGAATATTGGTGGGAAAGCATATGTATTATCTTCTATATAATGAAGTAATAAATGGTCCACCAGCCAGTTGTAGAATAAAGACAAGGCAATGGAGGAAATTAACCATCTTGATGCCTGGTTTGTAGGTTGAAAGCAACGTTGATAAACTTCTGAAGAAGATCTTGTAGGACTGGCTGTTTTTCAGGCTACAGGAAATCAGCTAACTGCTGGTATGGTAGAGTACTATTGAATGGTTACTGCTGCATTCATTCATAAAACACCAGGACTTCATGAGAGGGATTTGCTATTGGATGATCTGAAGTATATTTCTGGAATCGAGATGAAGAGTCATCTTCTGTGTGTCTACCAAGAAGACAGGCTACCAGCTTTCTGGAGGTTTAATTAATAACCCCAGAAAACGAGTTTTAATCTGCCCAGCTATCAAATTTCAAAAATATCTGGTGTTGCAAAAGCAAACTCTAGTAGATCTTCTACTGCTAGCTGTTTTCCAATCGCAGGAGACCTCTTAACGCCATCTTCAGGAAAATGTGGCTAGTTGAAAGACTTCTGTAACAGATCCTCTACCAAAAGCTGTTTTACAGCCAAGGGGGATCTAAGAATGCTGTCATGGATTACTCAACCTTCAGCATGAAATATTGTACTTCAGATCTGTAGAATAGGAAGTTTTAAACTTCTTTCTTCTTAGCACGAACTCTATGAATTCAAAAGAACGCATCTGCCGTCTTGGAAATGGGCAGCGTTGAAAAGCTTCACGTGTTGCCTCCTCGACGACCAAAAATTGAATGAGGATCTCTCGACAAAGTCCAACCGACAAGGTGTTGTGCGCATGCGCACCTATCACTAACTACGGGGTTCACCTCTCGAACAAGAATAATTTTTTAATATTCTTGTTGGTCGCCGCGTTTTGCCTCCACAAAACCAAGTAAGCATTTGTGAGGATAAGGTAAGGCTATTTTACGCAATAAAAAGAACCATATATCTACCATTACCAATGTCCTCATTATACAAACACAAAAGCACCACTTTAAAAAGCCAAGGAATTAACATTTATTTCAGTAAAATTAAAACATCCTTTATCAAAACCTTTATCAAGGTAGGTGAGAGTACTTACCACTCCCGCACCTCTCCCAGTATGTCCTGCAAATGTGCCAGTGTTGGGGGCTGGCAGAGCACCGGGCGCAGTGGGAGGCAAGGAATTCATAAAGTGTACATCCTGAGGACTCTCTACCAACAGAAACTCTTCTGGCTCTGAACCATCACTGGGTCTGAAGATACACAGTAACAAGACAGTGAATATAACTGATCCAAAGTTAAGAAGCACATACAGTAAACAGAAACTCCTCCACTACCCCTACACTATTATGTGTGAAAGGAGACAGGATTACAGTGTAACTTAAATTAGTTAATATTCATCATACTTGATCTTATCAATGGGTTTGAATCAATAGAAAAAGTTGAAATAGACTTTCTCAAAATAAAAAGAGGGTTCCCTCTGAAGGCAACTTTGAGGATGTACTGCTAGTACAAAATACATCCACTGAGGCTTTTCACAACCTTTTGAGTAAAATAAAGAGTAAAATGCTCAGCACATTTCAATAACAAGAACTTTCATTATAGACCAATAAACAAACTTCATTTAAACACAAAAACAAGACAAAAATGGTGAGACAGTCAAAGATAATCTCACTTAAGCAATTGTTATGGATGCCTGATATGTGTTAAGCTATTGCTAATACCGTTTGATATCTTCAATGTCATATTCTGTTTCATCTTCTAACCACACTGGAGGGTTGAGAATATTATTTATATCCATTTCTATCACTTCCTTCTGCGTTGCAATACTAACACAATGCAGATTTGCCTAAAACACACAAGTAAACATTTTTATGAATACTAGTTGGCAACATACAAAATAATTTGTAACAAATTTTATTGTAATTTAACTTTTTACAAGTTAAATACTTACCTTATCCTCACAAGTGCTTGTTTGGTTTTGTGGAGCAAAAACGTATCGACCGACAAGAATTTTTTAAGGAATATTCTTGTCACAAGGTGACCCCTTTGTCTGCGCATGTCCGCGCATGCGCCGTACTCATTGTCGACGGGTAATTGTCGAGAGATCTTCATTGTATTTTTGGTCCCCAGAAAACAAATTATGCGGGGAGGTAGGGTGGGTTTATCCTTGTGAGGATAAGGTAAGTATTTAACTTGTAAAAAGTTAAATTACAATAAAATTTGTTACATTTTATTGCGTAAAATAGCCTTACCTTATCCTCACAAGTGCTTGAATACAACCATAACAGGTGGAGGGTATTTGTTTTGGCCACACTGTTAGATGATTGACAGACAAGGGGTCACCAAATAAAGCACTGATAAGAGGATAAGATAAGCTTCCATAATCCACATCTTAGGTTATATATTACTTCTTGAACACAGATAAGTAATTTGCTAACCTCAACAAGAGATCCATGATGTGGTCGTCATTGTTGCTGCTGTTGCTGTTGTAGACAATTTTACAACAAATCATATACCAGTATTAACCATCACCCGGTATTGGCCGGAGATGGCTGCATGACTCCCCAAACAAGATGTCATCATCTGACAATGAGAATATCTCCAAGCAGGCAAACTGAACTGCATAAACTGCAGATATGGGGCCATATGTAAGCCAAGAAAGACATATGTCAGTGACACAAGACTTGTATAACTGGAGAGAACATAAATATGCGAGTCATATCAATAACATGTATAAATACACAAAAATTGACTACATGCTGAGGCGAATCCACAAGGCCCAATTTGTTCATGGACTGGTCATGGGATTGCCAAGCTACATCTTCGAGTAGAATGTAGTAAAGAAATGTGGGTCTTCCCATAACAAGAGTTTGATATCTGCTCAGGTAAGACCCCACTCTTGGAAACTAAAAAGGCAGCAATGGATCTAATATGTGTCTCAAAGTATAGATTCTGAGAATCAAAATTAAAGGACTGGCAATCTAATCATGCAGCCAGATTGATCCAGGAAGAGATAGCAGAACTCAAGATATCTCCATCAAGACTTCCTTAAAAGATATGAGCAAGATTCTTCCCCTCCTTGAAGTATTTGTACTGTCCTGATAGTAACTAAGCACTGTAAGAGAGCAGAGTGTCACATCAGTCCAACATCAGCTCAAGAAAGGTTTGTGAGCTGGAATGACCACTGGTTTGAGCCATCTGGGCCATCAGAAGCCAACTGATTCTTGCTAAAAGGCAGGAGAAGGAGACTTTCCCTTTTCTCCAAGCAGTAGTCCAGTCCAAGAAGGATCTAAGTGCTGTAAGAGGACAACGAATCAAGAGTCCAGGCAATTTGAGTTCAGGAAGGATCTGGAGCTGAAGTGACCACTGGAGGTAATCTAGACCAACTGAGGCTAATAGGTCCTTGCTGAAAAGGTAGGTAGGAGGGAGAACTGTAAACTCCTTCCTATGAGGCTTGTGTCTGAAGGAGCCAAAGTCCCAGAATACACTTCCAATGGCATTGCAACAGTCTTGCAAGTCAAACTTCTTTAGACTGACCTTCTTTTAAAGGTTAATAAGGAGCCTTTTGTGAAAACCAAGAGAAGCAAAGGCAAATCCCTTGATGCTGCACCTCTGTTAGCAGTGGACTTCCCTCTATAACACTTGCAATAGGCCTATAAAGATGCAGGCTTTGGCGCAACTCCTGCACAAAAAATGTAAATGATCAGCTATGGCTGCTGCAAAGCCAACAATAGCGACAGGTTTCAGATTTTTGCAAGCAAATGGATCAAAAAATCTGGTATAATTGAGACCGTAGGCTCTGAGATGGCCACTTTATTCTGTGGGTACCAGAGCTCAAAATGGCCCATCATGACTCATGCATTCCAAGATGAGGGTCCTTGAGGTGCCCTAAATCTCTCTATCCCTTGCCCAGAGAATGATATAAGAGATTCTGAGTGGTGTTAAGGTGCCAAGCATGAAGGTGCCAATGCAACAGATTCAGATGGTATTTCTGACTGAATGGCTGTTTCTGAGACCAGTGAAGTAGCTGTAATGGAGGTTTGGTTGAATGACTCACCAGACCCCAAAGCCAATGTATCATGGGCCACCAAGGGGCCACTACAATCATTTTGCACCTGGTGTTCACTTGTTCAATGACTTTTTGGAATAAGTGGTATAGGACAAAAGGCCTAGCCGTCCAGAACCTCCAACAAGATGTTTAATTCATATGTGTTCAGAGCATCTGCATCCGGGACTGGCAACATAGAATGGAGGTTTATGACTGATATTGGTGGCAAACATCTCTACCATTGGTATTTGACAAACTATGTAAATCAAATAAAATTTTAAAGATGAAGACTCTCCTGTCTGTATTATTTCGTTCTTTGTGGAGAGGCTGTCATGACATCTAGGCAACCCTGAATATATCTGGCTCATATGAGAATATTTCAAGGATTGCAGTAGGCCAAGATGCAGCATACCTGCATAAAACACCTATTGTTGATTTGTGCCAAACTTGCACGTTGTCTAGAACCATAAAGGGAGTAAGAACCATTCTGTACATATTACTTTTGTCACTTCTGTAGAGATCATTGAGCATGACATTTAAGTAACCCCAGAATATTTCTGTCTCTTATGAGTATATTTCAAGGATTGAAACCTTTATCCCTTCTGGAGATGATGTTGAGTATGACCTTTAAGCAACCAAGAATATGTCTGTTATGAGTATATTTCAAGGATTGCAGTAGGCCAAGCTGCGCCAAACTAGGAGGTATACGGTCCCCCCCCCCCTGTTTGTTCAGATAACCGAACACAGTGGTGTTGTCTGATGTTATCAGAATTCTTTTGTGTGGAATTTGTCTTGAAGGTTTTTAAGGGCTGAACACACTGCCTTCAGCTGTATGACATTGAAATGTAATATATACATTTTTAACTGTCCAAAGCCACTAACTGTGATGCTTATAGCTGGGATCATCAACCCTGGTTTAATGCATCTACGAAAATAAGGGAATTGTGCACCTGTGTATAGAAAGGCATCCTATTTCCCATTTTTTGGCATTTTCCACCAGTGAGTATGCTTTTTCAGAAGGATTTGAAACAGGAATTCTCACAACTAGTGACTGGAGATATTGCCAGTTTTTTCTAGATACCACTGAAAGGCACACATACATAACTGACCCATTGGTATAGTCTTTTCCAAAGATGCTGGTATCCCTACCTGGGATATAAGCAACCTTGAGGTTAACTGTGATGAGATCGCCATGACTTGAATAGATTCTCAGGTATTTAATTTTTTCGAGGTAGAAAGAAACTTCCTGGTACCAAAATGCAGTGGTCACCCAGGAAATCAATATAACGAGGCCCAGTTGATGAATAATTGGATGAGTTCTTTGGTTTGAACCCAATACTGGTGTCTTTTACGTACACTAAACAACCAGTAGTCTAGGTATAAGGTGAAAGAAATTTCCTGGTACCAAAATGCAGTGGTAACCTAGGAAATCGATATCACGAAGCCAGTTGTTGAATAATTGGATGAGTTCTTTGATCTGAACCCAATACTGGTGTCTTCTACATACACTTAACAACCAGTGGTCCAGGTATATGGTGAACTCCTATTCCGTGAGACTGAAGAATGAGATTTGCCTCTTTATTACGCGCATGATACTGTAGAGGGGTCGCTAACCCGAATTTCATAATGCTTTAAACTGATAGGTTTGACCGTGTACAATAAACTGAAGTAGATGTTGAGAGACCTGTGAATCGGTACATAGAAGAACGCATCTTTTGTAACCGAATTTTTAATAATTTCTGCTGTCTCCAGTTTAAATGATGCGACAAGCAGGTATTTATTGACATAGTAAACGAACTTCACTCGTGGGCCGTGACCGTTGAAGACGTAGCTAGATCAATTCAGGACACTGAGATGTATCAGAGGTCGTCATTAGTCGAGTTTCTATACAAGAAATAAACTGCCATAGGAACCTGTAGTTCTGCAATTGTTGAGTGGATGAATCGCTTTCTTTTGAAGCATTTAAGCGGTATATTTAGTACTGCAGCCATGTTTTCCTGTCTGACGTCATCGCTTTGCATTGTGGGTAGTACAGGCATTGGTGAATTCGATTGGGGAGTAATTCGCCAACTCCGTCTCAAGATTCGCACAACTCTGGGATGGCAATGAAAATCTCCCATCACTGCCAGTAACTTCTGCAAGAAGAGCCTCCATGGTGACTTGCATTAATGTAGCCACGTTCTTCTGAATCCCTCTCTCCTGGTAAACTAGGAAGAGTGTTACGATGATATGTTGTAGTTAGTAGGACAAAATTACTGGACATAGCCCCTGTCCTGTATAAACCATGCAAAATACACTCGTGAAGGTTGGAAGCAAGGACTTCAACACCATATCTCAGCCAGCCACAGTTCTTAGGCATTGATTGATCTTCGTTGAGTTTGCAGAAGAATTAACTCAAAAGTCACAGTATTCCTTCCATTGGAGACATGGTCATAGGAAGGTTCAATTCTTCAACAGGGCTGAAAAGACAAGCAGTGCACATACTGCCCCAAAGATGTCTGTTGGAACTGCATCTAAATCTACAGCAAATGAAGGTAACCTGTCCTTAATAACTACAAGGATCAGTGGATATGCTTCTGTAGTCGTTCTTTTGGAGGGAGACCTGTTACTGTACCAGAGTGGCGCTCCACCCACAGTAAAGAATCTACGACCTCCGTTGCCAAGACAACTGCATTCTTTCTTCTTTGTTTTCGAGCATACGCTAATACTCATGTTATGCCATCAATAAAGGGACAATAAAGCAGTTTTCCACTGAAAACTATGGGAGCTCCTCTCTGCATACCTTTTCATCGACACGGAGGAAGTTCCAGTCGAATAATGGGTGAGTACAGCCGAAGATATACACGTCTTCCACTGAAGACTTTACAGCAACATCTTCTTGCACATCTAATTCTGACCCTTTTCAGGACAAGGGAGGCAGAATAGTGGTAGTACCAGTCGAATAATGGATAAATACAGGTAGGTGCACGCTTGCACGCTTCAAAACTTCATAGATCTTCGTCTGTGAATGGACGATAATAAAAGAAAATACGTGTTGCTCCCATATCGACCAAAAATATAATGAAGATCTCTCGACAATTACCCGTCGACAATGAGTACGGCGCATGCGCGGACATGCGCAGACAAAGGGGTCACCTTGTGACAAGAATATTCCTTAAAAAATTCTTGTCGGTCGATACGTTTTTGCTCCACAAAACCAAACAAGCACTTGTGAGGATAAGGTAAGGCTATTTTACGCAATAAAAAGATAGATTTACATGTACAACCAAATATTATAAATTTATTGTCAGCACTAATTGTGTTTTCTGATTTTATTCTTATGATGACTTACATCTAAGACTAACACTGTGGTATGGAAATATACCCCTCTTGTTTGATAAAGAAGGTACAATCAGTAGTTGTAGTTGACACCTGAGCTGGTGATATCTGCTGCAGCAGGATTCAATCTTGCAATCTAAAAATCTCACCTGATTCATGCAGAAGCTGGTGATGGGTTCTTGCTCCTTGTGTATGATCTTCATAGGGGATTCAGGCAATGGCGTGCCTTCCTGTGAACCCCCTCCTCTCATTCTTTCATGCTATTGAAAGACACAATACTTACTGAGCCATTACCACACAAAAACTAAAGGTCCACATGAGAATAATATGTAGTCTCATAAACACAATTTTATAGTCTTAATGTTTTTGTGAAAACAAAAATTGTTAAAGGCATTATAATTTTTTCTACATTAGATGTTGGGATCTTATTGTACTCAGTCATTTACTGAAAACAATGAATGTAGTTTACCCAAAAACACAGTTCTAATTTGCACTTTAATGAGAATTTAGACAAACTTGGCTCTCTGGTCTTTTCAACTAACACTGATGTGGAAAATCTTTCAATACATTTACATGTACTTAAATATGGATATATGTGCACCATCTGTAGAAATACAATGCATTAAACCTAAATGACTAGTTTAAGCATAGGAAAATAGCATCAGAGATGCCCATACCCCACAGTCTGGGCAAATAGTTTTCAACAGCACGAGATATAGAAGTAGTGAAACAGTACAAAGATTGGGATACTTTCAGAGCAGTTATATAAAGCTCCAAATAATGTTTAAGTAGAGAAAATAACGTCTACAAGAAAGAAAATGTGTGTAGAGGTAAAGTATTAAAACAAGACAATTTAATAGCAAGATGACAGCATTAATCAGTAAACTAAAATTATGGAGCTGTAAAATTTATTAACTGGAGAATAGCTGTCAATGGAAAAAAAACATAATTATGTAAAAGTGTATATAATAATCAGTTTCAGCGATCCATATATCTTTGTCATAAGAGAAACATGCCTCAAATATGGCAGGTGAACACATTTTAGCAGAGCCAAAGTTAAACATCACACCATGATGCACACCTACACCCCCTAACCAATGTCCCTACCAAGTGTCAACCTTCTACACCTTATAGAATCCAAGAAATAACCCAGACAAGATTTTAAAACTCATGGTCACTACGACAAGGTCAAAGGTCAAATCAAGGTCAGACCATGATGTTGCACACCTACACCCCCGAACCAATGTCCCTACCAAGTATCAACTTCCTACACCTTACGGTTTCCGAGATATAGCCCAGACAACAAAATAAGCTAAAGTTAATGGTTGAATTTGTTTATGAGATGCATCGCGGATGATCATTAATCCTCGATTATCGTCCATTTTTTTCATCACCCGTGAATCTGCGATATCGCTGCTCGTGATGACACCACTACTACCAAGTATCAACTTCCTACACCTTATGGTTGCTGAGATATAGCCGGACAAGATTTTCAAACTCAAGGTCACTGCGACAACCTCAAATCAAGGTCACACCATGACGTTGCACACCTACACAAAGTGAGACCTTAATTTTGCAAATTTTTCCATCCTATCTCAGTACCTGTGTTAAATAGTAGCAAACAATTCTTTTGCTGAAAGTATATGGTGAATTTTCACAAGCTATTTGTGAATTATATATGCACCTTAACTTAAGAAAGTGCTGATTATAGAAATAGACAACGACAAGCGATGGGTTATAGGCGATTTTACAACGATTAGCGATATTAGGATCACGAAGGCGGATTCTAATGCGCTAATCATTGTAAAATCGCCTATAACCCCGAGCTCGGAGTTGTCTATTTCTATTCTAACATGACATTTTAGGAGATCTGATAAAAATTAGTTTTGAAGCTATTTTATAGAAAAATATACGAATATTCTATAAAGATTTTTTTTTATCAAGGGTGCTGTTCAATTATATTGGAAGAGCCACAAATTAAGATAACCCTTTTCTTTGTTTAAAGTCCTTAAACTTCAGCACGTGCATATCAGTATATTCTATGTTCAAAGGTAAGAATCCCTGAATATCGTGTTTACCATTATTTGTCTATTTAATCAAAAAAATCTAGGCTGTTACTTCTAGTTTTCTTTTTGCAGAGCAGCTATGTGAGCGATAAGATAGAACTCATGAGGTTATGCGGGGTTTTACAGAGCAATTTTTCGTGTCTTAGCCAATCAGATTCGCGGACACAGCCATGTCATGTTAGAATAGATAATATACCTCTGTGAACATCTTTCCTTTCTTGAAGATGTATCTGATGAAGACTTCCTGCAGATACTCCTGCTTCACCAGGAAGTGCCAGAGCCTCTTGGCAGACTGTGCAGAGGGACCACTGCTCCTGTGGTAGCACACAGATCAACGTGTCAACACCGCACACAACATAATCAGCGGGATAAGTTGTGTCAAAGGACAGTTTTACCATACCTCTTTATTCTAACAAGTTTAGTAGTAAATTATTCCAACAGTATGCAAGTAAACATAATATCATATATTCTGTAACATTTTTCAAATATCTTTCAAACTCTATCTTCTGCTTGCCTTTCATTTTAAAACTGGAATATGAAAAAATAAGAAATGTGCTTAAAGTACAAGTAAGCAGTATGAAATAGCTTGTTTTAGGAATAAAACTTTCACCTTTAAGTTATTAAGAATAAGGAGATTCCAAAATAATCAGAAATGTAAACTGGCCATATTTCTTACTTGATCATAAAATGACTATACTATAGAACCAGCAGGGAAAAGCACAATGTACAACCTCCTTCCCTAAAACACTAATTTATATGCAATAAAATCTCAACAATAAATTTTACTCTGCACTACATGTACTAGCAAATTAGGTTCAAATCTGACCAATCATTTTCATGGCTACGTATTTAAATTATCTATTGAGATATTTAGTACCATTCCAGCACTATTTATGTGGTTACTGACTTGACACCACAGCATATACATCTGGCTTGTTTCTGTAGTGCTGTATCATTCCAGATTTACCTAAGTGTCTCTTGTAAATATAAAACGAGAAACTGATGGTTGGACATGGAATGATACTTGACAGTCATTGGGTTTCACGTACATGAAGGGTGTATTCATTGGGTCCAAGAGTGCCTTGTACTTGTGAACGGTTGGCCCATCTGCTGTATTCTCTTTGTAACAGCCGGGAATGTAGTCCACTGGAGGGCCAGAAAACAGGTCCAGCTTGGCCTTGGTCTGGTGTTCCCAGTTTTCCAGACACTTCAGCAACCTGTGCAACAGGGGAGAGCATACTGGCAGCTCTAAAACAACAACAAATACACCGCAGTGTATTCAAACAGAGAGCAGACATCAAACGTGTAAAGACAATCACCTCGAGACACTGGGACATACAAATAATAACTACACATTTCATACAAAAATACATTTATTGTAAAAATTTAACAAGATTTAATCCAATTTATAACAATACGTAACAATTGTTTCCCATTTGCACTTTGCCGTTTTTTCTCAAGAGTTTAATATAACAAGTATACAAGATGCAATACACTGAGTAAATTATCTTCTGCAAGTTGGGAATGTATGTGTGGTGATGTGTGATGATACCTACCCGGCAGTTCCAGTCCAATTTTAGGCAGGAAAGCGGTGAGGCGGTGGCGGATGTACTTGATACACGCATATCTCATCAGACTCCAGCTATAAGACTGGGTGTCCGAGTGCTCAGATACACCAGTACCACTAGAAACAACACACAAAAACACACTATCAGGTGTACTGGCTTCACTTTCCATACAACACACATATGAATACCATAGTGAAGTTATCATGCAATAAATGTTGTTCTTATGACAGCTACAGTGTCTACATACCTTTAATGTACTTAAATACCTGTGGACCAGTTGTACTCAATATGTATTACTTCAGAAAGTAACTAACTAAAGGAGACTTATGAGGAACACATGACAATGTGTACATTTTGAACTAGTGCTATACCTCCTGGGTTTGAACTGGTGGTCGGGTTCTTCATCCTCATCTGAGCTAGAGAAGGATTCTGTGGAATCGTAATCCACACCCACATCATTAGGATTTTCATAGGGCTGCAAGAACAAGTACCAATGTACATAAAGAACACACCTTTACAGGTAAAAAATGTCACAGTCCTAGAAACAAAGATGTTTTAATTGCAGAGATGGATTAATGTTTTCTCACAGCCAGATGTTATACATACAATAAAGTCTGAGAGAGCTTATTTTGTAGGGGATTTAATGACACCATTTACTGAGGTATAATGGGAAAGAACTGTTGATGATTGAAGAATATCTCAGATCATGACTAAAGTGCTAGCTTGATGACTTTTTTATTGTTAACACTGCTCCAATGTTATTTCTTTCCAAATAAAATGTTATATAAATGTTTTTGTTCCTCTACTTCTGCGATAACTACAAAATCAGGCATCCTAGGTAATCCATAACTATTTCATACTGAGATCTATAAAGTATGCCTGTGAGTTGCAGAAAACTTTTTATATTTTACCCACTTATCTGATCTTTGTGATTTTGAGTAAAGTATTTTACACAGATTTTAAAATATATACCTTTGTCATTAAATAACTGACAATGCTGACTTGTGGGGGCACAAACTTCTCTTTATATGTAGGCTTGTCTTCTTTCAGAGAAAACTTGTTGCCAGTTGCACCAAGGACTTTCAGATGTAATTTCATCCTCTGTTTTGACATCTCATCTTTCACTTCACCAACTGAAACATGATACAAGTTTTGTTCAGTATCAAAGGTAAAGCAGAGAAAACACTTATTTTCTATTTTTATTAATCAATTTAAGAAAGGACACATCCTCTCTCACATTTTTCAGCATGGCACAACCCAATATATCAACATTTAGTCCTTGAAACAGGAATCTAAGATAGGATGCAGTACTTCTGTGATTCAAATAATGATGACTGGAGCTACTTTAGCTGCACATTAATTTTTCCCTTTACAGTGCACTTACCCCCCTGTTCTAAAGCAGTGACAATGTGGACAAGTTTCTTCATTCCACCACCAAAGATGCTTGCCCACATGTTGTGTGAAAACGCGTGGGCAGTGAGTCGGTAGAGGACATTGCACTCATAGGTGGCAAGGGCATAGATGAAGAGGGACATGTAGACCGCCAACAGAGACTCACACAGCAGGATGTGTATGCGTGGACAGTCCTCGTCCTGCTGCTTCGCTATCAGATTCCTAAGGCTAGACACTCCTGAAAAACAGGGGTCATTCACACAGAGGGCATTTAGTGTTTCTGCAGGAACAGACAGAAAATCTAACAGTACTCAAATAAACAACAAGTACTTTACTAGATAGTTTGCCTCATATGGCTGAACATTCTTCATCAAAAACAGAGAAATAGCTACAGATGCAGAAAATTCTACACATATGGGCAGTCAGAAGAACTACACTACAAGGATACTGATGTTTTGACCTTCATGTTAAAACAGTACTCTACAAACAGGTTCCACATCTGGCACAGGAATACTTCATTGGCTCATCAATTTTAAACAAGGTGTTATAAAAAGCTCCTTTTCTTTCTCATATTTGTAAAGGTCTGATTACACAAAACATACATCTCTGAGTAGAACTCTTAACAGAAATGAATGGTTTTATCACTATATATTTTCCAGGTATGCCCCACATGAGATGTTCCACATGACCGCTTCATGCACTGCTTCTCACCTGGCCACTTCACTGGCTCGGAGTTGGGCACTTCCTCTGAGATGGAGCCCATTCTCCTCCTGGTGTTTGCTCCTGCCATCAGGTAGCTGTCTCTGTACACCACATCAGTGCTAAAACAGACCAACACACATGCAACAAACAACCTGCTCAAAACAGAAAATCTAATGGCAAAGCTGACTATAAAAATAACTGAAACCTATATTATTTCTGTGACTGCGTAGAAAAAGTTTCCACATACTATACAAATAAGAGTTGCAACAGTAAGAAAATCTCACAAATTTTTAAATTATTTAGAATGCCAATATTCCAATCGGTCACAGACTTACCTCCCAAACTATTGTTGGTAAACATTTGCACTCCTGGATGAAGAAGGAAACATATGTGTACACTACCTTGTCTAAGAGGATTACAGCATGCCAAGGATTTAACGAACTTTAAAACCCTAACCACAAGGCAACAGAGACCACACAGTGAAAGTAATACAATATTGGCTAGAATAAAATAAATGCTCAAAACCCACACTCAGCAAATTTTCACATGGCCAAACAACACTCATCTTGTGAAAGAAACTAGACCAAGGACCAATAATAAGCGAGTTATAAGCACTTTAAGTAAGGCTATCCTCATTTGACCTTGCGGGAGGGGCCCAAGGTCAAATCTGACCATATCAGAAGATTCCTAGCCCATGATTTCCTATAGGTTGGTTTCAACATTACAAACCTCTAGGACCAAAAATAAGCGAGTTATAAGCACTTTTAAATTTGCCTATCCTCGTTTGACCTTGAGGGAGGGGCCCAAGGTAAAATCTGACTACATCAGAAGATTCGCAGCCCATGATTTCGTATAGGTTGGTTTTTCATTGCAAACCCCTGGGACCAATAATAAGCGAGTTATAAGTGCTTTTAAGTTTGACCATCCTCATTTGACCTTGAAGGAGGGGCCCAAGGTCAAATGTGACCACATCAGAAGATTTGCAGCCCATGAGTTCCGATAGGTTGGTTTCAATAATAAGAGAGATGTTAGCACTTTTTATGACTGAAAAGAAATGCCCATGGCGGCCATCTTGTTTTTCGAAATGAGGCCAAATATATTCCCAGGCAAGATTTTATGGTTATGAATATAATCCTGCAAATTTGAGAAGTCTACCTACAATACCTGGCCTCTAGAGGGTAACGAGAAAATCTCTACACACTGCAGGGGGGGGGGGGGGGGCGTGTAGTACTTATATAACATCCATAGTATCCACCGGATAGCATCTGGTGGATACAATAAACAGATGACTTGAAGCCAATTAAATAAGAGTTATTATTAAAAGCCATTTATTATGGAAGAGAGAATAGTTCTCCACACAGCAGGGTGAGATGTGAGTCATACCTGGTGAACCCCTCCATGCCTATGTTGACACAGTCACTCATGGCAACGATGAAGCTGTCACTGTCACAGAGTGACTGATAGATGCAGGCAGAGAGTGCAGCAGACACATCTCGCATGGTGAACACCTTGGTGAGCGGACTACCTAGGTTAGGGGGTGTCCTGAACTCAGTCACTGTGTGCAGCAAGTCTTCAATCACACTCTAAACAATATAAACACATACTTGCACCCATGGATACTCTAAAGCAGATGCTTTCAGGTCTGTGTAACAGGCTTATTCTCTGTGAACAAAATTTAATGATAATTATTCCTATCACATTTGAACATTAAAATAAATTAAAGTGCATGAATCCATTCTCTTGACAAAAGGAAAAAACATTTAATCCCCCCACCCCTCAAAAAAGAAATCTCGCATTAGTCAATTTATGTTATAAATAAACTCTAAGTGTTTAACCATTAATTTGATCTGTTAATGTTATCTGAAGCTGGTGAGCTGTTTTTTTTTTTCATATGAAGACATAGTTAACTAAAGTGAACAGAACAACAAATGTCTTTAATGACTGATGGGACATTGAATCAAAATATGATTGATAAACCTTTTTCTTAAGCACAACATATAAAGGGGATATTACAATTGATAACTTAATAAGGATAGTTATTATGCTATCATCATCTCAAGTTTCCTAAAGTCAGAGAAGATGTGAGGAACAAGTTGATGAGCTGGTTTACAATATACAGTGTTGATTCTAGAAGTTTTGAAATGTGGGGGCAGTTCCCCCCCATGTCCGAAAAATGTGGGGGCTTGGTCAATAAAAATGGGAACTTGTACCTCCGCCAAAGAGGGATTAATTTCAGAAGCATTTTTATGTCCATATGTTTGTTAGCAGGATTACACAAATACTACTGTATAGATCTTCATGAAAAAATAGAAGATGGAAACTGATCCAACTTGGATCACATTAAATTATGTTACTTATCTGGATCAGTGCTTGGATAAAAAAATATCAAAGACCTGGGGTCATATTCTACAACAATACTTTTCTAGCAATATTTTTTTTAAAATAGAAGTGCCTCGATGAAAGACCAAATGCTTTAAACTGGGGAACTCATGGCCATAGCACCCAAGTCATTAATATTCATGAGATGATAGGTCATAGATTTCCATTGGGGTTTTGTAGGGTAGATTATAAAACTCGGAACAGGATTCGGAACTGGACTATTCCCCGGATCACACCTCTTGTTGCACTTCTTTATCGCACCTCTATGTGAGGTCACGGATTTCCTTGAAGTTTTCTAACAATATTTTATAAATAGAAGCTTGTTTGGAGATCAAATATTGTAAACTCGAGAACTCACGCCCATAGCACCCAAGTCATTAATATTCATGAGAAGATATGAGGACACACATTTCCCCTGTACAGTTTCCTGGGAAGATCCGTGTCCTCATATCTTCTCAGGAATATTAATAACTTGGGTGCTATGGCCATGAATTCTGTAGTGTAAAGCATTTGATCTTTGTCTATGCTTCTATTTTATAAAATATTGCGAGGAAATCCCAGGGGAAATCTGTGTCCTCATATTTTCTCATGAATATTAATGACTTGGGTTTAACACTTAACACTTTAAACTTGAGAACTCACGGCCATAGCTCCGAACTCATTAATATTCATGAGAAGATATGAGGTAACACACATGCTGTATGAACTGGTTCAACAGTATTGTTGTTAGTATCTGACGTTTGCATCATCCACTTTCAAACTGTAGTATCTGTTTTGTTTTCATATGAAATAACATTTTTCACTGAAAAAACGACCAAATATAGCCTTCATGATGATAAAATTAAAGGATTCTCGTGAAACGATCGGTGCCCCTCCATTTTGTAAACATGCGGGATCGCGTCTTCTACCGAACGCGCCGAATATACCGAATTGCGGGCTAGTACTAAAACTCGCGAGATATCGCGTATCCTGCGCTCTAGAAGCATCACTGATATATCATACAAATTGTGCCAAGAGACCAATACTAGTAACATATTTATATTGTTAATAATGAAAATTACTTGTTTTGTATTATTAAATAACAGTAAAAAATGAAAAAATAAAAAAGAGAGCATTTACCATACAACAATGAACATTTCTATTGCAAATAATCACATGGGGAATCATGTGATACTCAGATATTAGCAAACTGGTGAAGAAGACCACCAGACGGCGCTGTGCAAATACTGTTGTTTGGACTGACAAGTCAAATATTTAAATATGATATACTTGTTTTGATACATATATGACAAGAAGTAAATTGTCATAAAGTACAGGAAGAATGACTTGTTAACTTCCGACAAGCAGATACGTGTATATGTAATTAGCAGAGTAAGTTTGTTGGCAAAATAACTCAAAAATTGTGGACAGATTTTAATGAAATTTTCAAGAAATTTCAAGAATGGCAAAAGCAAAACTTTGGTGATCTAAATTACCATTTGGATACAAAATTTTTTGAAGGATTTTATCATCTGGATCCAAGAATTTTTTCTTTCTCTGCAAAATAACCCAAAAACTTGTGGAAGGATTTTCATTAAATCTTCAGAGAGTGTAGAGATCACTACAGTGTAGAGAAGTGATGATTAAATTATGGTTATGCTTCAGATCACTGTCTTGATTAAGGAATTCTTAAAGGATTTTTTAACATTGTACCCATGCACCATATTGGAGGTACTTGACCTCGGAGGGGGTTTTGCACTCTCAAAGTGCTTTTCTAGTTATTATTATATTTTTGTATAAGTTTTTATATTAAGATTATTAATACTACCTCTTTATATACGTTGATTCAAGTTTCACATACAATGATGTTGGAAATAGTTCAATTCATTTGTGAGAAACAGATTCACATATGACCATGTAGGCAATTTTCTAGTGTATTTGGAGTGACAGATTCACATATGACCATGTAGGCAATTTTCTAGTGTATTTGGAGTGACGGATTCACATATGATGATGCTGGTAATTTTTTAACCCATATGGGAGTGATTATGTCGGAGGTGGGTGAGGTGCTCTCTATGCAATGGTTCACCTGCAGGTGGTGCACAGGGTCTGCCACCACAGTCTTTGCACTGGCCACACATGCTGACAGCAGAGGCAGGGTGGTTGGGAATGGCAGCGGGGATAAGAGCTGCTGCTGCATCTTCTCCTGCTGAAGCTCCTGTAAATACACAGCAATGTTTGTCATACATGACGACCAGGTGGACAACAGGACAAAACAACTCCTGCCACAGCTTCTGCAAATATAAACATTCAGTAAAAAACAGCCAAAATGTGCAAAACAAATTTTAATTGCATTTTTTCTCATTTCAGATCCACGCTTGAATTATCACTTTTTTAAAAGGACACCAGTTAATTTGAGATCCAGAATACTGTTAGTAAAGAAAAGAGTGTTGCAGTAAACCAGATCTGAGGCAATCCCTTCCAGCTCTCACCTGTAGCAGAAGGATGAGCTCCATCCTGACAGATGCCAGACCGCCACCTCCAGATCCATGTAGCACACTGTAGCTCAGGAATGTGCGCAGCAGCTGCTGGTTCACCTGCAGCCAGCTCTTACGCCGTGCTGCCCGTGCAAGCTTCTTTTCAAAATCCTGCTTCTCCGCAAGAATGATCTCATGCAGTGTGGGCTTGGACTGGCTGACTGACAGGTTAGTCAGCCGGCAGTAGTCCTCATCCACATCTCTGGAGTCTGAAACAACCAAGTCTCTGTACAACCTGCAGGAATATCACACTGTGTACAAATCTGCACACATCACATTGTCATTTCAGACAGTAAGGTTGATCATAAAATTAATTTAAATGTAGCATCACCTAAAATGAACTAAACCACTAACACACAAAAGAAAGATAAAATTGCAAACTAGAGGATCGCTCGCAAAAAAAAAAGATAATGTTTTTGCATAGCAAAAACAAAGCGTCCCGAAAAGGATATAAAGGTGAGTGCTAAAGTATTAAGAAAATGCTTCGTTTCTAGCCTTATACTGTTATGGCAACCAAAGTCAGCGCAGTCTGCTCTATCTAGCACGGTTTTCAAGATATAAGCATTTTTGTGTTTTGCAAAAAATAAAAAAATTAAAAATGTCCGCTATATTTGGCGAGACAAAAATATTTTGAAAATTGGCATGGCTACTCTGCAGAGATACCCAGCAGGTCCAAAATTTTGTTGAGTTCGCTCCATATAGCATGGTTTTCGAGATATAAGCATTTTTGTGTTTTGCAAAAACTTTGAAAATTCAAAATGGCCACCATTTTTGGGGAGACAAAAATTTTTGTCAAGACCACTGCCGTGGTGTGTATCTCCCGCCGAGCATTAAAGCAGAAGAAATAGCTTTTCCGAGATATTCACAATTTTTCATTTTCGTGTGTGAAAGGTCTTCCAAAAGTAGGTGAATGAGTTATTTGAGAAAAATTGGCTATCTGCAATACTATTAAGAGATAATTCACATTTACTCATTTTGAGTAGGTGAATAATTATCTATGGGTCTGAAACTTCACCAAGTGAAAGCTCTCCCAAAAGTAGGTGAATGAGTTATTTGAGAAAAATTGGCTATCTGCAATACTTTTAGAGATAATTCGCATTTACTCATTTTGAGTAGGTGAGTAATTAGCTATGGGTCTGAAACTTCACCATGTGAAAGCTCTCTCACAAGTAGATGAATGAGTATTTGATAAAAAATGGGTATCCGCAATACTTTTACAGATAATTAGCATTTACTCATTTTGAGTAGGTGAATAAATAGCTATGGGTCTGAAACTTCACAGAGTGACAGCTCTCCCAAAAGTAGGTGAATGAGTTATTTGAGAAAAATTGGCTATCTGCAATACTTTTAGAGATAATTCGCATTTACTCATTTTGAGTAGGTGAGTAATTTGCTATGGGTCTGAAACTTCACCAAGTGAAAGCTCTCCCAAAAGTAGGTGAATGAGTTATTTGAGAAAAATTGGCTATCTGCAATACTTTTAGAGATAATTCGCATTTACTCATTTTGAGTAGGTGAGTAATTGGCTATGGGTCTGAAACTTCACCATGTGAAAGCTCTTCCAAAAGTAGGTGAATGAGTTATTTGAGAAAAATTAGCCATCTGCAATACTTTTAGAGATAATTCGCATTTACTCTTTTTGAGTAGGTGAGCAATTAGCTATGGGTCTGAAACTTCACCAAGTGAAAGCTCTTTGGGATAGCTGCTCTGCAGAGATACCCTGAAGATAAAAAATTTCGTCGAAATCGCTCTATGTAGCACGGTTTTCGAAATATTAGCATTTTTGTGTTTTGCAATTTTTGCGCAAAAATTTGAAAATTCAAAATGGCCGCCATTTTTGGCAAGACAACATTTTTTTGAAAATTGGCATGGCTACTCTGCAGAGATACCCAGTGGGTCAAAAATTTCGTCGAAATCACTCTATCTAGCACGGTTTTCGAGATATAAGCATTTTTGTGTTTTGCAATTTTGCGAAAAATTCGAAAATTCAAAATGGCCGCCATTTTTTGCGAGAAATTTTTTGTTTGAAAATTGGCATGGTTACTCTGCAGAGATACCCTGCGGGTCAAAAATTTCGTCGAAATCGCTCCATCTAGCAGGGTTTTTGAGATATAAGCATTTTTACGTTTTGCAATTTTTGCGAAAAATTCGAAAATTCAAAATGGCCGCCATTTTTGGCAAGATAAAAATTTTTTCAAAATTGGGATAACTACTCTGCAGAGATACCCTGCGGGTCAAAAATTTCGTCGAAATCACTCTATCTAGCACGGTTTTCGAGATATAAGCATTTTTGTGTTTTGCAATTTTTGCGAAAATTTCAAAAATTCAAAATGGCCGCCATTTTTGGCGAGACAAAATTTTTTTGGAAATTGGGAAAAGTACTCCGCAGAGATATCCTGCGGGTCAAAAATTTTGTCGAAATCGCTCTATCTAGCACGGTGTTTGAGATATAAGCATTTTTGTGTTTTGCAATTTTTGCGAAAATTTCGAAAATTCAAAATGGCCGCCATTTTGGGCGAGACAAAAATTTTTTGAAAATTGGGAAAACTACTCCGCAGAGATACCCTGCGGGTCAAAAATTTCGTCGAAATCGCTCTATCTAGCACGGTTTTCGAGATATAAGCATTTTTGTGTTTTCCTTATTTTGGAAAATTCGTAATGATTAATTAATCATTAATTACTCGGCCATTTCTTGACCAATCAATGCCAAAATCTAATGATTTCCAGATTTTAATAGAATGAATGTATTTGCCAAGTTTCAGGTGAATTGATAAAATTCCTTTCAAGTTATCATCCGGACAAGCTTCCCCATCGAAAAAAGACATTTTTGGTCATGTGACCTCTCTGATTGGTTGAAATGTCACTGCAGCATATTCAAACTAGAAATAGGCCGCCCTGTTGATAGTAGATGCGAATAGAAACAGGATAGCATAGAAGAACACACATTATCATGTGTAATGTCCACCCATGAACCTTTTGCCCAAATTGTACAGTAGTCTTACAAGACCCTGTTTCATTTGTAAAATATATCAATGATGCTTAAATATTTGATAGTGTAGATGTAATTTATTTCAGCTTCATGCCTTTTTGCATTGGTTGGGTTGAAAATTTTGACGAAATCACTCTATCTTGCACGGTTAAGAAGATAGAAGCCAATTCCTGTTTTTCTATTTTTGGCAAAAATTTGAAAATTCAAAATGGCCGCCATTATTGGGAAAAGGAAATTTTTTTGAAAATTGCCAAGAGTACATTTCTTAGATACCCTATGGGTCGAAAATTTCAACAAAATAACTCTATTTTGCACGGTTAAGGCCAGTTTGTGTTTTTCCATTTTGGGCAAAAATTCGAAAATTCAAAATGGCTGCCATTTTTGGGGAGGGGAAAATTTTTTGAAAATTGCAAAGATTACATTCCTTAGATACCCTGTGGGTTGAAAATTTCGACGAAATCGCTCTATCTCGCATGGTTAAGGAGATAGAAGCAAATTTGTGTTTTGCCATTTTTGGCAAAAATTTGAAAATTCAAAATGGCCGCCATTTTAGGGGAGGGGAAAATTTTTTAGAAATTACCAAGAGTACAATGCTCAGATACCCTGTGGGTCGAAAATTTTGACGAAATCACTCTATCTGGCACGGTTAAGGAGATAGAAGCAAATTTGTGTTTTGCCATTTTTGGCAAAAATTCGAAAATTCAAAATGGCCGCCATTTTTGGGGAGGGGAAAATGTTTTGAAAATTGCAAATATTACATTCCTTAGATACCCTGTGGGTCGAAAATTTCGATGAAATCGCTCTATCTCGCACGATTAAGGAGATAGAAGCAAATTTGTGTTTTGCCATTTTTGGCAAAAATTCGATTTTCAAAATGGCCGCCATTTTTGGGGAGGGGAAAATTTTTGGAAAATTGCAAAGATTGCATTCCTTAGATACCCTGTGGGTCGAAAATTTCGACGAAATCGCTCTATCTCGCACTGTTAAGGAGATAGAAGCAAATTTGTGTTTTGCAATTTTTGGCAAAAATTCGAAAATTCAAAATGGCCGCCATTTTTGGGGAGGGGAAAATTTTTTGAAAATTGCAAAGATTACATTCCTTAGATACCCTGTGGGTCGAAAATTTCGACGAAATCGCTCTATCTCGCACGGTTAAGGAGATAGAAGCAAATTTGTGTTTTGCCATTTTTGGCAAAAATTTGAAAATTCAAAATGGCCGCCATTTTTGGGGAGGGGAAAATATTTTGAAAATTGCAAAGATTGCATTGCTTAGATACCCTGTGATCTCGCACGGTTAAGGAGATAGAAGCAAATTTGTGTTTTGTCATTTTTGGCAAAAATTCGAAAATTCAAAATGGCCGCCATTTTTGGGGAGGGGAAATTTTTTTGAAAATTGCAAATATTACATTCCTTAGATACCCTGTGGGTCGAAAATTTCGACGAAATCGCTCTATCTCGCACGGTTAAGGAGATAGAAGCAAATTTGTGTTTTGCCATTTTTGGCAAAAATTCGAAAATTCAAAATGGCCGCCATTTTTGGGGAGGGGAAAATTTTTGGAAAATTGCAAAGATTGCATTCCTTAGATACCCTGTGGGTCGAAAATTTCGACGAAATCGCTCTATCTCGCACGGTTAAGGAGATAGAAGCAAATTTGTGTTTTCCCATTTTTGGCAAAAATTCGAAAATTCAAAATGGCCGCCATTTTTGGGGAGGGGAAAATTTTTGGAAAATTGCAAAGATTGCATTCCTTAGATACCCTGTGGGTCGAAAATTTCGACGAAATCGCTCTATCTCGCACTGTTAAGGAGATAGAAGCAAATTTGTGTTTTGCAATTTTTGGCAAAAATTCGAAAATTCAAAATGGCCGCCATTTTTGGGGAGGGGAAAATTTTTTGAAAATTGCAAAGATTACATTCCTTAGATACCCTGTGGGTCGAAAATTTCGACGAAATCGCTCTATCTCGCACGGTTAAGGAGATAGAAGCAAATTTGTGTTTTGCCATTTTTGGCAAAAATTTGAAAATTCAAAATGGCCGCCATTTTTGGGGAGGGGAAAATATTTTGAAAATTGCAAAGATTGCATTGCTTAGATACCCTGTGATCTCGCACGGTTAAGGAGATAGAAGCAAATTTGTGTTTTGCCATTTTTGGCAAAAATTCGAAAATTCAAAATGGCCGCCATTTTTGGGGAGGGGAAATTTTTTTGAAAATTGCAAATATTACATTCCTTAGATACCCTGTGGGTCGAAAATTTCGACGAAATCGCTCTATCTCGCACGGTTAAGGAGATAGAAGCAAATTTGTGTTTTGCCATTTTTGGCAAAAATTCGAAAATTCAAAATGGCCGCCATTTTTGGGGAGGGGAAAATTTTTGGAAAATTGCAAAGATTGCATTCCTTAGATACCCTGTGGGTCGAAAATTTCGACGAAATCGCTCTATCTCGCACGGTTAAGGAGATAGAAGCAAATTTGTGTTTTCCCATTTTTGGCAAAAATTCGAAAATTCAAAATGGCCGCCATTTTTGGGGAGGGGAAAATTTTTTGAAAATTGCAAAGATTGCATTCCTTAGATACCCTGTGGGTCGAAAATTTCGACGAAATCGCTCTATCTCGCACGGTTAAGGAGATAGAAGCAAATTTGTGTTTTGCCATTTTTGGCAAAAATTCGAAAATTCAAAATGGCCGCCATTTTTGGGGAGGGGAAAATATTTTGAAAATTGCAAAGATTGCATTGCTTAGATACCCTGTGCGTCTAAAATTTTGCCGAAATCGCTCTATCTCGCACGGTTAAGGAGATAGAAGCAAATTAGTGTTTTGCCATTTTTGGCAAAAATTCGAAAATTCAAAATGGCCGCCATTTTTGGGGAGGAGAAAATTTTTGGAAAATTGCAAAGATTGCATTCCTTAGATCCCCTGTGGGTCGAAAATTTTGCCGAAATCGCTCTATCTCGCACGGTTAAGGAGATAGAAGCAAATTTGTGTTTTGCCATTTTTGGCAAAAATTCGAAAATTCAAAATGGCCGCCATTTTTGGGGAGGGGAAAATTTTTGGAAAATTGCAAAGATTGCATTCCTTAGATACCCTGTGGGTCGAAAATTTCGACGAAATCGCTCTATCTCGCACGGTTAAGGAGATAGAAGCAAATTTGTGTTTTCCCATTTTTGGCAAAAATTCGAAAATTCAAAATGGCCGCCATTTTTGGGGAGGGGAAAATTTTTTGAAAATTGCAAAGATTGCATTCCTTAGATACCCTGTGGGTCGAAAATTTCGACGAAATCGCTCTATCTCACACGGTTAAGGAGATAGAAGCAAATTTGTGTTTTGCCATTTTTGGCAAAAATTCGAAAATTCAAAATGGCCGCCATTTTTGGGGAGGGGAATATATTTTGAAAATTGCAAAGATTGCATTGCTTAGATACCCTGTGCGTCTAAAATTTTGCCGAAATCGCTCTATCTCGCACGGTTAAGGAGATAGAAGCAAATTAGTGTTTTGCCATTTTTGGCAAAAATTCGAAAATTCAAAATGGCCGCCATTTTTGGGGAGGAGAAAATTTTTGGAAAATTGCAAAGATTGCATTCCTTAGATCCCCTGTGGGTCGAAAATTTTGCCGAAATCGCTCTATCTCGCACGGTTAAGGAGATAGAAGCAAATTTGTGTTTTGGCATTTTTGGCAAAAATTCGAAAATTCAAAATGGCCGCCATTTTTGGGGAGGGGAAATTTTTTTGAAAATTGCAAATATTACATTCCTTAGATACCCTGTGGGTCGAAAATTTCGACGAAATCGCTCTATCTCGCACGGTTAAGGAGATAGAAGCAAATTTGTGTTTTGCCATTTTTGGCAAAAATTCGAAAATTCAAAATGGCCGCCATTTTTGGGGAGGGGAAAATTTTTGGAAAATTGCAAAGATTGCATTCCTTAGATACCCTGTGGGTCGAAAATTTCGACGAAATCGCTCTATCTCGCACGGTTAAAGAGATAGAAGCAAATTTGTGTTTTCCCATTTTTGGCAAAAATTCGAAAATTCAAAATGGCCGCCATTTTTGGGGAGGGGAAAATTTTTGGAAAATTGCAAAGATTGCATTCCTTAGATACCCTGTGGGTCGAAAATTTCGACGAAATCGCTCTATCTCGCACTGTTAAGGAGATAGAAGCAAATTTGTGTTTTGCAATTTTTGGCAAAAATTCGAAAATTCAAAATGGCCGCCATTTTTGGGGAGGGGAAAATATTTTGAAAATTGCAAAGATTGCATTGCTTAGATACCCTGTGATCTCGCACGGTTAAGGAGATAGAAGCAAATTTGTGTTTTTCCATTTTTGGCAAAAATTCGAAAATTCAAAATGGCCGCCATTTTTGGGGAGGGGAAATTTTTTTGAAAATTGCAAATATTACATTCCTTAGATACCCTGTGGGTCGAAAATTTCGACGAAATCGCTCTATCTCGCACGGTTAAGGAGATAGAAGCAAATTTGTGTTTTGCCATTTTTGGCAAAAATTCGAAAATTCAAAATGGCCGCCATTTTTGGGGAGGGGAAAATTTTTGGAAAATTGCAAAGATTGCATTCCTTAGATACCCTGTGGGTCGAAAATTTCGACGAAATCGCTCTATCTCGCACGGTTAAGGAGATAGAAGCAAATTTGTGTTTTGCCATTTTTGGCAAAAATTCGAAAATTCAAAATGGCCGCCATTTTTGGGGAGGGGAAAATATTTTGAAAATTGCAAAGATTGCATTGCTTAGATACCCTGTGCGTCTAAAATTTTGCCGAAATCGCTCTATCTCGCACGGTTAAGGAGATAGAAGCAAATTAGTGTTTTGCCATTTTTGGCAAAAATTCGAAAATTCAAAATGGCCGCCATTTTTGGGGAGGAGAAAATTTTTGGAAAATTGCAAAGATTGCATTCCTTAGATCCCCTGTGGGTCGAAAATTTTGCCGAAATCGCTCTATCTCGCACGGTTAAGGAGATAGAAGCAAATTTGTGTTTTGCCATTTTTGGCAAAAATTCGAAAATTCAAAATGGCCGCCATTTTTGGGGAGGGGAAAATTTTTGGAAAATTGCAAAGATTGCATTCCTTAGATACCCTGTGGGTCGAAAATTTCGACGAAATCGCTCTATCTCGCACGGTTAAGGAGATAGAAGCAAATTTGTGTTTTCCCATTTTTGGCAAAAATTCGAAAATTCAAAATGGCCGCCATTTTTGGGGAGGGGAAAATTTTTTGAAAATTGCAAAGATTGCATTCCTTAGATACCCTGTGGGTCGAAAATTTCGACGAAATCGCTCTATCTCGCACGGTTAAGGAGATAGAAGCAAATTTGTGTTTTGCCATTTTTGGCAAAAATTCGAAAATTCAAAATGGCCGCCATTTTTGGGGAGGGGAATATATTTTGAAAATTGCAAAGATTGCATTGCTTAGATACCCTGTGCGTCTAAAATTTTGCCGAAATCGCTCTATCTCGCACGGTTAAGGAGATAGAAGCAAATTAGTGTTTTGCCATTTTTGGCAAAAATTCGAAAATTCAAAATGGCCGCCATTTTTGGGGAGGGGAAAATTTTTGGAAAATTGCAAAGATTGCATTCCTTAGATACCCTGTGGGTCGAAAATTTCGACGAAATCGCTCTATCTCGCACGGTTAAGGAGATAGAAGCAAATTTGTGTTTTGCCATTTTTGGCAAAAATTCGAAAATTCAAAATGGCCGCCATTTTTGGGGAGGGGAAAATTTTTTGAAAATTGCAAATATTACATTCCTTAGATACCCTGTGGGTCGAAAATTTCGACGAAATCGCTCTATCTCGCACGGTTAAGGAGATAGAAGCAAATTTGTGTTTTGCCATTTTTGGCAAAAATTCAAAATGGCCGCCATTTTTGGGGAGGGGAAAATATTTTGAAAATTGCAAAGATTGCATTGCTTAGATACCCTGTGTGTCGAAAATTTTGCCGAAATCGCTCTATCTCGCACGGTTAAGGAGATAGAAGTAAATTAGTGTTTTGCCATTTTTGGCAAAAATTCGAAAATTCAAAATGGCCGCCATTTTTGGGGAGGGGAAAATTTTTGGAAAATTGCAAAGATTGCATTCCTTAGATCCCCTGTGGGTCGAAAATTTTGCCGAAATCGCTCTATCTCGCACGGTTAAGGAGATAGAAGCAAATTTGTGTTTTGCCATTTTTGGCAAAAATTCGAAAATTCAAAATGGCCGCCATTTTTGGGGAGGGGAAATTTTTTTGAAAATTGCAAATATTACATTCCTTAGATACCCTGTGGGTCGAAAATTTCGACGAAATCGCTCTATCTCGCACGGTTAAGGAGATAGAAGCAAATTTGTGTTTTGCCATTTTTGGCAAAAATTCGAAAATTCAAAATGGCCGCCATTTTTGGGGAGGGGAAAATTTTTGGAAAATTGCAAATATTACATTCCTTAGATACCCTGTGGGTCGAAAATTTCGACGAAATCGCTCTATCTCGCACGGTTAAGGAGATAGAAGCAAATTTGTGTTTTGCCATTTTTGGCAAAAATTCGAAAATTCAAAATGGCCGCCATTTTTGGGGAGGGGAAAATTTTTTGAAAATTGCAAAGAGTACACTACTCAGATCCCCTGTGGGTCGAAAATTTTGCCGAAATCGCTCTATCTCGCACGGTTAAGGAGATAGAAGCAAATTTGTGTTTTGCCATTTTTGGCAAAAATTCGAAAATTCAAAATGGCCGCCATTTTTGGGGAGGGGAAATTTTTTTGAAAATTGCAAATATTACATTCCTTAGATACCCTGTGGGTCGAAAATTTCGACGAAATCGCTCTATCTCGCACGGTTAAGGAGATAGAAGCAAATTTGTGTTTTGCCATTTTTGGCAAAAATTTGAAAATTCAAAATGGCCGCCATTTTTGGGGAGGGGAAAATATTTTGAAAATTGCAAAGATTGCATTGCTTAGATACCCTGTGATCTCGCACGGTTAAGGAGATAGAAGCAAATTTGTGTTTTGCCATTTTTGGCAAAAATTCGAAAATTCAAAATGGCCGCCATTTTTGGGGAGGGGAAATTTTTTTGAAAATTGCAAATATTACATTCCTTAGATACCCTGTGGGTCGAAAATTTCGACGAAATCGCTCTATCTCGCACGGTTAAGGAGATAGAAGCAAATTTGTGTTTTGCCATTTTTGGCAAAAATTCGAAAATTCAAAATGGCCGCCATTTTTGGGGAGGGGAAAATTTTTGGAAAATTGCAAAGATTGCATTCCTTAGATACCCTGTGGGTCGAAAATTTCGACGAAATCGCTCTATCTCGCACGGTTAAGGAGATAGAAGCAAATTTGTGTTTTCCCATTTTTGGCAAAAATTCGAAAATTCAAAATGGCCGCCATTTTTGGGGAGGGGAAAATTTTTTGAAAATTGCAAAGATTGCATTCCTTAGATACCCTGTGGGTCGAAAATTTCGACGAAATCGCTCTATCTCGCACGGTTAAGGAGATAGAAGCAAATTTGTGTTTTGCCATTTTTGGCAAAAATTCGAAAATTCAAAATGGCCGCCATTTTTGGGGAGGGGAAAATATTTTGAAAATTGCAAAGATTGCATTGCTTAGATACCCTGTGCGTCTAAAATTTTGCCGAAATCGCTCTATCTCGCACGGTTAAGGAGATAGAAGCAAATTAGTGTTTTGCCATTTTTGGCAAAAATTCGAAAATTCAAAATGGCCGCCATTTTTGGGGAGGGGAAAATTTTTGGAAAATTGCAAAGATTGCATTCCTTAGATACCCTGTGGGTCGAAAATTTCGACGAAATCGCTCTATCTCGCACGGTTAAGGAGATAGAAGCAAATTTGTGTTTTCCCATTTTTGGCAAAAATTCGAAAATTCAAAATGGCCGCCATTTTTGGGGAGGGGAAAATTTTTTGAAAATTGCAAAGATTGCATTCCTTAGATACCCTGTGGGTCGAAAATTTCGACGAAATCGCTCTATCTCGCACGGTTAAGGAGATAGAAGCAAATTTGTGTTTTGCCATTTTTGGCAAAAATTCGAAAATTCAAAATGGCCGCCATTTTTGGGGAGGGGAAAATATTTTGAAAATTGCAAAGATTGCATTGCTTAGATACCCTGTGCGTCTAAAATTTTGCCGAAATCGCTCTATCTCGCACGGTTAAGGAGATAGAAGCAAATTAGTGTTTTGCCATTTTTGGCAAAAATTCGAAAATTCAAAATGGCCGCCATTTTTGGGGAGGAGAAAATTTTTGGAAAATTGCAAAGATTGCATTCCTTAGATCCCCTGTGGGTCGAAAATTTTGCCGAAATCGCTCTATCTCGCACGGTTAAGGAGATAGAAGCAAATTTGTGTTTTGCCATTTTTGGCAAAAATTCGAAAATTCAAAATAGCCGCCATTTTTGGGGAGGGGAAAATTTTTGGAAAATTGCAAAGATTGCATTCCTTAGATACCCTGTGGGTCGAAAATTTCGACGAAATCGCTCTATCTCGCACGGTTAAGGAGATAGAAGCAAATTTGTGTTTTCCCATTTTTGGCAAAAATTCGAAAATTCAAAATGGCCGCCATTTTTGGGGAGGGGAAAATTTTTTGAAAATTGCAAAGATTGCATTCCTTAGATACCCTGTGGGTCGAAAATTTCGACGAAATCGCTCTATCTCACACGGTTAAGGAGATAGAAGCAAATTTGTGTTTTGCCATTTTTGGCAAAAATTCGAAAATTCAAAATGGCCGCCATTTTTGGGGAGGGGAATATATTTTGAAAATTGCAAAGATTGCATTGCTTAGATACCCTGTGCGTCTAAAATTTTGCCGAAATCGCTCTATCTCGCACGGTTAAGGAGATAGAAGCAAATTAGTGTTTTGCCATTTTTGGCAAAAATTCGAAAATTCAAAATGGCCGCCATTTTTGGGGAGGAGAAAATTTTTGGAAAATTGCAAAGATTGCATTCCTTAGATCCCCTGTGGGTCGAAAATTTTGCCGAAATCGCTCTATCTCGCACGGTTAAGGAGATAGAAGCAAATTTGTGTTTTGCCATTTTTGGCAAAAATTCGAAAATTCAAAATGGCCGCCATTTTTGGGGAGGGGAAATTTTTTTGAAAATTGCAAATATTACATTCCTTAGATACCCTGTGGGTCGAAAATTTCGACGAAATCGCTCTATCTCGCACGGTTAAGGAGATAGAAGCAAATTTGTGTTTTGCCATTTTTGGCAAAAATTCGAAAATTCAAAATGGCCGCCATTTTTGGGGAGGGGAAAATTTTTGGAAAATTGCAAAGATTGCATTCCTTAGATACCCTGTGGGTCGAAAATTTCGACGAAATCGCTCTATCTCGCACGGTTAAGGAGATAGAAGCAAATTTGTGTTTTGCCATTTTTGGCAAAAATTCGAAAATTCAAAATGGCCGCCATTTTTGGGGAGGGGAAAATTTTTTGAAAATTGCAAATATTACATTCCTTAGATACCCTGTGGGTCGAAAATTTCGACGAAATCGCTCTATCTCGCACGGTTAAGGAGATAGAAGCAAATTTGTGTTTTGCCATTTTTGGCAAAAATTCAAAATGGCCGCCATTTTTGGGGAGGGGAAAATATTTTGAAAATTGCAAAGATTGCATTGCTTAGATACCCTGTGTGTCGAAAATTTTGCCGAAATCGCTCTATCTCGCACGGTTAAGGAGATAGAAGTAAATTAGTGTTTTGCCATTTTTGGCAAAAATTCGAAAATTCAAAATGGCCGCCATTTTTGGGGAGGGGAAAATTTTTGGAAAATTGCAAAGATTGCATTCCTTAGATCCCCTGTGGGTCGAAAATTTTGCCGAAATCGCTCTATCTCGCACGGTTAAGGAGATAGAAGCAAATTTGTGTTTTGCCATTTTTGGCAAAAATTCGAAAATTCAAAATGGCCGCCATTTTTGGGGAGGGGAAATTTTTTTGAAAATTGCAAATATTACATTCCTTAGATACCCTGTGGGTCGAAAATTTCGACGAAATCGCTCTATCTCGCACGGTTAAGGAGATAGAAGCAAATTTGTGTTTTGCCATTTTTGGCAAAAATTCGAAAATTCAAAATGGCCGCCATTTTTGGGGAGGGGAAAATTTTTGGAAAATTGCAAATATTACATTCCTTAGATACCCTGTGGGTCGAAAATTTCGACGAAATCGCTCTATCTCGCACGGTTAAGGAGATAGAAGCAAATTTGTGTTTTGCCATTTTTGGCAAAAATTCGAAAATTCAAAATGGCCGCCATTTTTGGGGAGGGGAAAATTTTTTGAAAATTGCAAAGAGTACACTCCTCAGATCCCCTGTGGGTCGAAAATTTTGCCGAAATCGCTCTATCTCGCACGGTTAAGGAGATAGAAGCAAATTTGTGTTTTGCCATTTTTGGCAAAAATTCGAAAATTCAAAATGGCCGCCATTTTTGGGGAGGGGAAATTTTTTTGAAAATTGCAAATATTACATTCCTTAGATACCCTGTGGGTCGAAAATTTCGACGAAATCGCTCTATCTCGCACGGTTAAGGAGATAGAAGCAAATTTGTGTTTTGCCATTTTTGGCAAAAATTTGAAAATTCAAAATGGCCGCCATTTTTGGGGAGGGGAAAATATTTTGAAAATTGCAAAGATTGCATTGCTTAGATACCCTGTGATCTCGCACGGTTAAGGAGATAGAAGCAAATTTGTGTTTTGCCATTTTTGGCAAAAATTCGAAAATTCAAAATGGCCGCCATTTTTGGGGAGGGGAAATTTTTTTGAAAATTGCAAATATTACATTCCTTAGATACCCTGTGGGTCGAAAATTTCGACGAAATCGCTCTATCTCGCACGGTTAAGGAGATAGAAGCAAATTTGTGTTTTGCCATTTTTGGCAAAAATTCGAAAATTCAAAATGGCCGCCATTTTTGGGGAGGGGAAAATTTTTGGAAAATTGCAAAGATTGCATTCCTTAGATACCCTGTGGGTCGAAAATTTCGACGAAATCGCTCTATCTCGCACGGTTAAGGAGATAGAAGCAAATTTGTGTTTTCCCATTTTTGGCAAAAATTCGAAAATTCAAAATGGCCGCCATTTTTGGGGAGGGGAAAATTTTTTGAAAATTGCAAAGATTGCATTCCTTAGATACCCTGTGGGTCGAAAATTTCGACGAAATCGCTCTATCTCGCACGGTTAAGGAGATAGAAGCAAATTTGTGTTTTGCCATTTTTGGCAAAAATTCGAAAATTCAAAATGGCCGCCATTTTTGGGGAGGGGAAAATATTTTGAAAATTGCAAAGATTGCATTGCTTAGATACCCTGTGCGTCTAAAATTTTGCCGAAATCGCTCTATCTCGCACGGTTAAGGAGATAGAAGCAAATTAGTGTTTTGCCATTTTTGGCAAAAATTCGAAAATTCAAAATGGCCGCCATTTTTGGGGAGGAGAAAATTTTTGGAAAATTGCAAAGATTGCATTCCTTAGATCCCCTGTGGGTCGAAAATTTTGCCGAAATCGCTCTATCTCGCACGGTTAAGGAGATAGAAGCAAATTTGTGTTTTGCCATTTTTGGCAAAAATTCGAAAATTCAAAATGGCCGCCATTTTTGGGGAGGGGAAAATTTTTTGAAAATTGCAAAGATTGCATTCCTTAGATACCCTGTGGGTCGAAAATTTCGACGAAATCGCTCTATCTCACACGGTTAAGGAGATAGAAGCAAATTTGTGTTTTGCCATTTTTGGCAAAAATTCGAAAATTCAAAATGGCCGCCATTTTTGGGGAGGGGAATATATTTTGAAAATTGCAAAGATTGCATTGCTTAGATACCCTGTGCGTCTAAAATTTTGCCGAAATCGCTCTATCTCGCACGGTTAAGGAGATAGAAGCAAATTAGTGTTTTGCCATTTTTGGCAAAAATTCGAAAATTCAAAATGGCCGCCATTTTTGGGGAGGAGAAAATTTTTGGAAAATTGCAAAGATTGCATTCCTTAGATCCCCTGTGGGTCGAAAATTTTGCCGAAATCGCTCTATCTCGCACGGTTAAGGAGATAGAAGCAAATTTGTGTTTTGCCATTTTTGGCAAAAATTCGAAAATTCAAAATGGCCGCCATTTTTGGGGGGGGGGAAATTTTTTTGAAAATTGCAAATATTACATTCCTTAGATACCCTGTGGGTCGAAAATTTCGACGAAATCGCTCTATCTCGCACGGTTAAGGAGATAGAAGCAAATTTGTGTTTTGCCATTTTTGGCAAAAATTCGAAAATTCAAAATGGCCGCCATTTTTGGGGAGGGAAAATTTTTGGAAAATTGCAAAGATTGCATTCCTTAGATCCCCTGTGGGTCGAAAATTTTGCCGAAATCGCTCTATCTCGCACGGTTAAGGAGATAGAAGCAAATTTGTGTTTTGCCATTTTTGGCAAAAATTCGAAAATTCAAAATGGCCGCCATTTTTGGGGGGGGGAAATTTTTTTGAAAATTGCAAATATTACATTCCTTAGATACCCTGTGGGTCGAAAATTTCGACGAAATCGCTCTATCTCGCACGGTTAAGGAGATAGAAGCAAATTTGTGTTTTGCCATTTTTGGCAAAAATTCAAAATGGCCGCCATTTTTGGGGAGGGGAAAATATTTTGAAAATTGCAAAGATTGCATTGCTTAGATACCCTGTGTGTCGAAAATTTTGCCGAAATCGCTCTATCTCGCACGGTTAAGGAGATAGAAGCAAATTAGTGTTTTGCCATTTTTGGCAAAAATTCGAAAATTCAAAATGGCCACCATTTTTGGGGAGGGGAAAATTTTTGGAAAATTGCAAAGATTGCATTCCTTAGATCCCCTGTGGGTCGAAAATTTTGCCGAAATCGCTCTATCTCGCACGGTTAAGGAGATAGAAGCAAATTTGTGTTTTGCCATTTTTGGCAAAAATTCGAAAATTCAAAATGGCCGCCATTTTTGGGGAGGGGAAATTTTTTTGAAAATTGCAAATATTACATTCCTTAGATACCCTGTGGGTCGAAAATTTCGACGAAATCGCTCTATCTCGCACGGTTAAGGAGATAGAAGCAAATTTGTGTTTTGCCATTTTTGGCAAAAATTCGAAAATTCAAAATGGCCGCCATTTTTGGGGAGGGGAAATTTTTTGGAAAATTGCAAATATTACATTCCTTAGATACCCTGTGGGTCGAAAATTTCGACGAAATCGCTCTATCTCGCACGGTTAAGGAGATAGAAGCAAATTTGTGTTTTGCCATTTTTGGCAAAAATTCGAAAATTCAAAATGGCCGCCATTTTTGGGGAGGGGAAAATTTTTTGAAAATTGCAAAGAGTACACTCCTCAGATCCCCTGTGGGTCGAAAATTTTGCCGAAATCGCTCTATCTCGCACGGTTAAGGAGATAGAAGCAAATTTGTGTTTTGCCATTTTTGGCAAAAATTCGAAAATTCAAAATGGCCGCCATTTTTGGGGAGGGGAAATTTTTTTGAAAATTGCAAATATTACATTCCTTAGATACCCTGTGGGTCGAAAATTTCGACGAAATCGCTCTATCTCGCACGGTTAAGGAGATAGAAGCAAATTTGTGTTTTGCCATTTTTGGCAAAAATTTGAAAATTCAAAATGGCCGCCATTTTTGGGGAGGGGAAAATATTTTGAAAATTGCAAAGATTGCATTGCTTAGATACCCTGTGATCTCGCACGGTTAAGGAGATAGAAGCAAATTTGTGTTTTGCCATTTTTGGCAAAAATTCGAAAATTCAAAATGGCCGCCATTTTTGGGGAGGGGAAATTTTTTTGAAAATTGCAAATATTACATTCCTTAGATACCCTGTGGGTCGAAAATTTCGACGAAATCGCTCTATCTCGCACGGTTAAGGAGATAGAAGCAAATTTGTGTTTTGCCATTTTTGGCAAAAATTCGAAAATTCAAAATGGCCGCCATTTTTGGGGAGGGGAAAATTTTTGGAAAATTGCAAAGATTGCATTCCTTAGATACCCTGTGGGTCGAAAATTTCGACGAAATCGCTCTATCTCGCACGGTTAAGGAGATAGAAGCAAATTTGTGTTTTCCCATTTTTGGCAAAAATTCGAAAATTCAAAATGGCCGCCATTTTTGGGGAGGGGAAAATTTTTTGAAAATTGCAAAGATTGCATTCCTTAGATACCCTGTGGGTCGAAAATTTCGACGAAATCGCTCTATCTCGCACGGTTAAGGAGATAGAAGCAAATTTGTGTTTTGCCATTTTTGGCAAAAATTCGAAAATTCAAAATGGCCGCCATTTTTGGGGAGGGGAAAATATTTTGAAAATTGCAAAGATTGCATTGCTTAGATACCCTGTGCGTCTAAAATTTTGCCGAAATCGCTCTATCTCGCACGGTTAAGGAGATAGAAGCAAATTAGTGTTTTGCCATTTTTGGCAAAAATTCGAAAATTCAAAATGGCCGCCATTTTTGGGGAGGAGAAAATTTTTGGAAAATTGCAAAGATTGCATTCCTTAGATCCCCTGTGGGTCGAAAATTTTGCCGAAATCGCTCTATCTCGCACGGTTAAGGAGATAGAAGCAAATTTGTGTTTTGCCATTTTTGGCAAAAATTCGAAAATTCAAAATGGCCGCCATTTTTGGGGAGGGGAAAATTTTTTGAAAATTGCAAAGATTGCATTCCTTAGATACCCTGTGGGTCGAAAATTTCGACGAAATCGCTCTATCTCACACGGTTAAGGAGATAGAAGCAAATTTGTGTTTTGCCATTTTTGGCAAAAATTCGAAAATTCAAAATGGCCGCCATTTTTGGGGAGGGGAATATATTTTGAAAATTGCAAAGATTGCATTGCTTAGATACCCTGTGCGTCTAAAATTTTGCCGAAATCGCTCTATCTCGCACGGTTAAGGAGATAGAAGCAAATTAGTGTTTTGCCATTTTTGGCAAAAATTCGAAAATTCAAAATGGCCGCCATTTTTGGGGAGGAGAAAATTTTTGGAAAATTGCAAAGATTGCATTCCTTAGATCCCCTGTGGGTCGAAAATTTTGCCGAAATCGCTCTATCTCGCACGGTTAAGGAGATAGAAGCAAATTTGTGTTTTGCCATTTTTGGCAAAAATTCGAAAATTCAAAATGGCCGCCATTTTTGGGGGGGGGAAATTTTTTTGAAAATTGCAAATATTACATTCCTTAGATACCCTGTGGGTCGAAAATTTCGACGAAATCGCTCTATCTCGCACGGTTAAGGAGATAGAAGCAAATTTGTGTTTTGCCATTTTTGGCAAAAATTCGAAAATTCAAAATGGCCGCCATTTTTGGGGAGGGAAAATTTTTGGAAAATTGCAAAGATTGCATTCCTTAGATACCCTGTGGGTCGAAAATTTCGACGAAATCGCTCTATCTCGCACGGTTAAGGAGATAGAAGCAAATTTGTGTTTTGCCATTTTTGGCAAAAATTCGAAAATTCAAAATGGCCGCCATTTTTGGGGAGGGGAAAATTTTTTGAAAATTGCAAATATTACATTCCTTAGATACCCTGTGGGTCGAAAATTTCGACGAAATCGCTCTATCTCGCACGGTTAAGGAGATAGAAGCAAATTTGTGTTTTGCCATTTTTGGCAAAAATTCAAAATGGCCGCCATTTTTGGGGAGGGGAAAATATTTTGAAAATTGCAAAGATTGCATTGCTTAGATACCCTGTGTGTCGAAAATTTTGCCGAAATCGCTCTATCTCGCACGGTTAAGGAGATAGAAGCAAATTAGTGTTTTGCCATTTTTGGCAAAAATTCGAAAATTCAAAATGGCCACCATTTTTGGGGAGGGGAAAATTTTTGGAAAATTGCAAAGATTGCATTCCTTAGATCCCCTGTGGGTCGAAAATTTTGCCGAAATCGCTCTATCTCGCACGGTTAAGGAGATAGAAGCAAATTTGTGTTTTGCCATTTTTGGCAAAAATTCGAAAATTCAAAATGGCCGCCATTTTTGGGGAGGGGAAATTTTTTTGAAAATTGCAAATATTACATTCCTTAGATACCCTGTGGGTCGAAAATTTCGACGAAATCGCTCTATCTCGCACGGTTAAGGAGATAGAAGCAAATTTGTGTTTTGCCATTTTTGGCAAAAATTCGAAAATTCAAAATGGCCGCCATTTTTGGGGAGGGGAAATTTTTTGGAAAATTGCAAATATTACATTCCTTATATACCCTGTGGGTCGAAAATTTCGACGAAATCGCTCTATCTCGCACGGTTAAGGAGATAGAAGCAAATTTGTGTTTTGCCATTTTTGGCAAAAATTCGAAAATTCAAAATGGCCGCCATTTTTGGGGAGGGGAAAATTTTTTGAAAATTGCAAAGAGTACACTCCTCAGATCCCCTGTGGGTCGAAAATTTTGCCGAAATCGCTCTATCTCGCACGGTTAAGGAGATAGAAGCAAATTTGTGTTTTGCCATTTTTGGCAAAAATTCGAAAATTCAAAATGGCCGCCATTTTTGGGGAGGGGAAATTTTTTTGAAAATTGCAAATATTACATTCCTTAGATACCCTGTGGGTCGAAAATTTCGACGAAATCGCTCTATCTCGCACGGTTAAGGAGATAGAAGCAAATTTGTGTTTTGCCATTTTTGGCAAAAATTCAAAATGGCCGCCATTTTTGGGGAGGGGAAAATATTTTGAAAATTGCAAAGATTGCATTGCTTAGATACCCTGTGTGTCGAAAATTTTGCCGAAATCGCTCTATCTCGCACGGTTAAGGAGATAGAAGTAAATTAGTGTTTTGCCATTTTTGGCAAAAATTCGAAAATTCAAAATGGCCGCCATTTTTGGGGAGGGGAAAATTTTTGGAAAATTGCAAAGATTGCATTCCTTAGATCCCCTGTGGGTCGAAAATTTTGCCGAAATCGCTCTATCTCGCACGGTTAAGGAGATAGAAGCAAATTTGTGTTTTGCCATTTTTGGCAAAAATTCGAAAATTCAAAATGGCCGCCATTTTTGGGGAGGGGAAATTTTTTTGAAAATTGCAAATATTACATTCCTTAGATACCCTGTGGGTCGAAAATTTCGACGAAATCGCTCTATCTCGCACGGTTAAGGAGATAGAAGCAAATTTGTGTTTTGCCATTTTTGGCAAAAATTCGAAAATTCAAAATGGCCGCCATTTTTGGGGAGGGGAAAATTTTTGGAAAATTGCAAATATTACATTCCTTAGATACCCTGTGGGTCGAAAATTTCGACGAAATCGCTCTATCTCGCACGGTTAAGGAGATAGAAGCAAATTTGTGTTTTGCCATTTTTGGCAAAAATTCGAAAATTCAAAATGGCCGCCATTTTTGGGGAGGGGAAAATTTTTTGAAAATTGCAAAGAGTACACTCCTCAGATCCCCTGTGGGTCGAAAATTTTGCCGAAATCGCTCTATCTCGCACGGTTAAGGAGATAGAAGCAAATTTGTGTTTTGCCATTTTTGGCAAAAATTCGAAAATTCAAAATGGCCGCCATTTTTGGGGAGGGGAAATTTTTTTGAAAATTGCAAATATTACATTCCTTAGATACCCTGTGGGTCGAAAATTTCGACGAAATCGCTCTATCTCGCACGGTTAAGGAGATAGAAGCAAATTTGTGTTTTGCCATTTTTGGCAAAAATTCGAAAATTCAAAATGGCCGCCATTTTTGGGGAGGGGAAATTTTTTTGAAAATTGCAAATATTACATTCCTTAGATACCCTGTGGGTCGAAAATTTCGACGAAATCGCTCTATCTCGCACGGTTAAGGAGATAGAAGCAAATTTGTGTTTTGCCATTTTTGGCAAAAATTTGAAAATTCAAAATGGCCGCCATTTTTGGGGAGGGGAAAATATTTTGAAAATTGCAAAGATTGCATTGCTTAGATACCCTGTGATCTCGCACGGTTAAGGAGATAGAAGCAAATTTGTGTTTTGCCATTTTTGGCAAAAATTCGAAAATTCAAAATGGCCGCCATTTTTGGGGAGGGGAAATTTTTTTGAAAATTGCAAATATTACATTCCTTAGATACCCTGTGGGTCGAAAATTTCGACGAAATCGCTCTATCTCGCACGGTTAAGGAGATAGAAGCAAATTTGTGTTTTGCCATTTTTGGCAAAAATTTGAAAATTCAAAATGGCCGCCATTTTTGGGGAGGGGAAAATATTTTGAAAATTGCAAAGATTGCATTGCTTAGATACCCTGTGATCTCGCACGGTTAAGGAGATAGAAGCAAATTTGTGTTTTGCCATTTTTGGCAAAAATTCGAAAATTCAAAATGGCCGCCATTTTTGGGGAGGGGAAATTTTTTTGAAAATTGCAAATATTACATTCCTTAGATACCCTGTGGGTCGAAAATTTCGACGAAATCGCTCTATCTCGCACGGTTAAGGAGATAGAAGCAAATTTGTGTTTTGCCATTTTTGGCAAAAATTCAAAATGGCCGCCATTTTTGGGGAGGGGAAAATATTTTGAAAATTGCAAAGATTGCATTGCTTAGATACCCTGTGTGTCGAAAATTTTGCCGAAATCGCTCTATCTCGCACGGTTAAGGAGATAGAAGTAAATTAGTGTTTTGCCATTTTTGGCAAAAATTCGAAAATTCAAAATGGCCGCCATTTTTGGGGAGGGGAAAATTTTTGGAAAATTGCAAAGATTGCATTCCTTAGATCCCCTGTGGGTCGAAAATTTTGCCGAAATCGCTCTATCTCGCACGGTTAAGGAGATAGAAGCAAATTTGTGTTTTGCCATTTTTGGCAAAAATTCGAAAATTCAAAATGGCCGCCATTTTTGGGGAGGGGAAATTTTTTTGAAAATTGCAAATATTACATTCCTTAGATACCCTGTGGGTCGAAAATTTCGACGAAATCGCTCTATCTCGCACGGTTAAGGAGATAGAAGCAAATTTGTGTTTTGCCATTTTTGGCAAAAATTCGAAAATTCAAAATGGCCGCCATTTTTGGGGAGGGGAAAATTTTTGGAAAATTGCAAATATTACATTCCTTAGATACCCTGTGGGTCGAAAATTTCGACGAAATCGCTCTATCTCGCACGGTTAAGGAGATAGAAGCAAATTTGTGTTTTGCCATTTTTGGCAAAAATTCGAAAATTCAAAATGGCCGCCATTTTTGGGGAGGGGAAAATTTTTTGAAAATTGCAAAGAGTACACTCCTCAGATCCCCTGTGGGTCGAAAATTTTGCCGAAATCGCTCTATCTCGCACGGTTAAGGAGATAGAAGCAAATTTGTGTTTTGCCATTTTTGGCAAAAATTCGAAAATTCAAAATGGCCGCCATTTTTGGGGAGGGGAAATTTTTTTGAAAATTGCAAATATTACATTCCTTAGATACCCTGTGGGTCGAAAATTTCGACGAAATCGCTCTATCTCGCACGGTTAAGGAGATAGAAGCAAATTTGTGTTTTGCCATTTTTGGCAAAAATTCGAAAATTCAAAATGGCCGCCATTTTTGGGGAGGGGAAATTTTTTTGAAAATTGCAAATATTACATTCCTTAGATACCCTGTGGGTCGAAAATTTCGACGAAATCGCTCTATCTCGCACGGTTAAGGAGATAGAAGCAAATTTGTGTTTTGCCATTTTTGGCAAAAATTTGAAAATTCAAAATGGCCGCCATTTTTGGGGAGGGGAAAATATTTTGAAAATTGCAAAGATTGCATTGCTTAGATACCCTGTGATCTCGCACGGTTAAGGAGATAGAAGCAAATTTGTGTTTTGCCATTTTTGGCAAAAATTCGAAAATTCAAAATGGCCGCCATTTTTGGGGAGGGGAAATTTTTTTGAAAATTGCAAATATTACATTCCTTAGATACCCTGTGGGTCGAAAATTTCGATGAAATCGCTCTATCTCGCACGGTTAAGGAGATAGAAGCAAATTTGTGTTTTGCCATTTTTGGCAAAAATTCGAAAATTCAAAATGGCCGCCATTTTTGGGGAGGGGAAAATTTTTTGAAAATTGCAAAGATTGCATTCCTTAGATACCCTGTGGGTCGAAAATTTCGACGAAATCGCTCTATCTCACACGGTTAAGGAGATAGAAGCAAATTTGTGTTTTGCCATTTTTGGCAAAAATTTGAAAATTCAAAATGGCCGCCATTTTTGGGGAGGGGAATATATTTTGAAAATTGCAAAGATTGCATTGCTTAGATACCCTGTGCGTCTAAAATTTTGCCGAAATCGCTCTATCTCGCACGGTTAAGGAGATAGAAGCAAATTAGTGTTTTGCCATTTTTGGCAAAAATTCGAAAATTCAAAATGGCCGCCATTTTTGGGGAGGAGAAAATTTTTGGAAAATTGCAAAGATTGCATTCCTTAGATCCCCTGTGGGTCGAAAATTTTGCCGAAATCGCTCTATCTCGCACGGTTAAGGAGATAGAAGCAAATTTGTGTTTTGCCATTTTTGGCAAAAATTCGAAAATTCAAAATGGCCGCCATTTTTGGGGAGGGGAAATTTTTTTGAAAATTGCAAATATTACATTCCTTAGATACCCTGTGGGTCGAAAATTTCGATGAAATCGCTCTATCTCGCACGGTTAAGGAGATAGAAGCAAATTTGTGTTTTGCCATTTTTGGCAAAAATTCGAAAATTCAAAATGGCCGCCATTTTTGGGGAGGGGAAAATTTTTGGAAAATTGCAAAGATTGCATTCCTTAGATACCCTGTGGGTCGAAAATTTCGACGAAATCGCTCTATCTCGCACGGTTAAGGAGATAGAAGCAAATTTGTGTTTTGCCATTTTTGGCAAAAATTCGAAAATTCAAAATGGCCGCCATTTTTGGGGAGGGGAAAATTTTTTGAAAATTGCAAATATTACATTCCTTAGATACCCTGTGGGTCGAAAATTTCGACGAAATCGCTCTATCTCGCACGGTTAAGGAGATAGAAGCAAATTTGTGTTTTGCCATTTTTGGCAAAAATTCAAAATGGCCGCCATTTTTGGGGAGGGGAAAATATTTTGAAAATTGCAAAGATTGCATTGCTTAGATACCCTGTGTGTCGAAAATTTTGCCGAAATCGCTCTATCTCGCACGGTTAAGGAGATAGAAGCAAATTAGTGTTTTGCCATTTTTGGCAAAAATTCGAAAATTCAAAATGGCCACCATTTTTGGGGAGGGGAAAATTTTTGGAAAATTGCAAAGATTGCATTCCTTAGATCCCCTGTGGGTCGAAAATTTTGCCGAAATCGCTCTATCTCGCACGGTTAAGGAGATAGAAGCAAATTTGTGTTTTGCCATTTTTGGCAAAAATTCGAAAATTCAAAATGGCCGCCATTTTTGGGGAGGGGAAATTTTTTGGAAAATTGCAAATATTACATTCCTTAGATACCCTGTGGGTCGAAAATTTCGACGAAATCGCTCTATCTCGCACGGTTAAGGAGATAGAAGCAAATTTGTGTTTTGCCATTTTTGGCAAAAATTCGAAAATTCAAAATGGCCGCCATTTTTGGGGAGGGGAAAATTTTTTGAAAATTGCAAAGAGTACACTCCTCAGATCCCCTGTGGGTCGAAAATTTTGCCGAAATCGCTCTATCTCGCACGGTTAAGGAGATAGAAGCAAATTTGTGTTTTGCCATTTTTGGCAAAAATTCGAAAATTCAAAATGGCCGCCATTTTTGGGGAGGGGAAATTTTTTTGAAAATTGCAAATATTACATTCCTTAGATACCCTGTGGGTCGAAAATTTCGACGAAATCGCTCTATCTCGCACGGTTAAGGAGATAGAAGCAAATTTGTGTTTTGCCATTTTTGGCAAAAATTCAAAATGGCCGCCATTTTTGGGGAGGGGAAAATATTTTGAAAATTGCAAAGATTGCATTGCTTAGATACCCTGTGTGTCGAAAATTTTGCCGAAATCGCTCTATCTCGCACGGTTAAGGAGATAGAAGTAAATTAGTGTTTTGCCATTTTTGGCAAAAATTCGAAAATTCAAAATGGCCGCCATTTTTGGGGAGGGGAAAATTTTTGGAAAATTGCAAAGATTGCATTCCTTAGATCCCCTGTGGGTCGAAAATTTTGCCGAAATCGCTCTATCTCGCACGGTTAAGGAGATAGAAGCAAATTTGTGTTTTGCCATTTTTGGCAAAAATTCGAAAATTCAAAATGGCCGCCATTTTTGGGGAGGGGAAATTTTTTTGAAAATTGCAAATATTACATTCCTTAGATACCCTGTGGGTCGAAAATTTCGACGAAATCGCTCTATCTCGCACGGTTAAGGAGATAGAAGCAAATTTGTGTTTTGCCATTTTTGGCAAAAATTCGAAAATTCAAAATGGCCGCCATTTTTGGGGAGGGGAAAATTTTTGGAAAATTGCAAATATTACATTCCTTACATACCCTGTGGGTCGAAAATTTCGACGAAATCGCTCTATCTCGCACGGTTAAGGAGATAGAAGCAAATTTGTGTTTTGCCATTTTTGGCAAAAATTCGAAAATTCAAAATGGCCGCCATTTTTGGGGAGGGGAAAATTTTTTGAAAATTGCAAAGAGTACACTCCTCAGATCCCCTGTGGGTCGAAAATTTTGCCGAAATCGCTCTATCTCGCACGGTTAAGGAGATAGAAGCAAATTTGTGTTTTGCCATTTTTGGCAAAAATTCGAAAATTCAAAATGGCCGCCATTTTTGGGGAGGGGAAATTTTTTTGAAAATTGCAAATATTACATTCCTTAGATACCCTGTGGGTCGAAAATTTCGACGAAATCGCTCTATCTCGCACGGTTAAGGAGATAGAAGCAAATTTGTGTTTTGCCATTTTTGGCAAAAATTTGAAAATTCAAAATGGCCGCCATTTTTGGGGAGGGGAAAATATTTTGAAAATTGCAAAGATTGCATTGCTTAGATACCCTGTGATCTCGCACGGTTAAGGAGATAGAAGCAAATTTGTGTTTTGCCATTTTTGGCAAAAATTCGAAAATTCAAAATGGCCGCCATTTTTGGGGAGGGGAATATATTTTGAAAATTGCAAAGATTGCATTGCTTAGATACCCTGTGCGTCTAAAATTTTGCCGAAATCGCTCTATCTCGCACGGTTAAGGAGATAGAAGCAAATTAGTGTTTTGCCATTTTTGGCAAAAATTCGAAAATTCAAAATGGCCGCCATTTTTGGGGAGGAGAAAATTTTTGGAAAATTGCAAAGATTGCATTCCTTAGATCCCCTGTGGGTCGAAAATTTTGCCGAAATCGCTCTATCTCGCACGGTTAAGGAGATAGAAGCAAATTTGTGTTTTGCCATTTTTGGCAAAAATTCGAAAATTCAAAATGGCCGCCATTTTTGGGGAGGGGAAATTTTTTTGAAAATTGCAAATATTACATTCCTTAGATACCCTGTGGGTCGAAAATTTCGATGAAATCGCTCTATCTCGCACGGTTAAGGAGATAGAAGCAAATTTGTGTTTTGCCATTTTTGGCAAAAATTCGAAAATTCAAAATGGCCGCCATTTTTGGGGAGGGGAAAATTTTTGGAAAATTGCAAAGATTGCATTCCTTAGATACCCTGTGGGTCGAAAATTTCGACGAAATCGCTCTATCTCGCACGGTTAAGGAGATAGAAGCAAATTTGTGTTTTGCCATTTTTGGCAAAAATTCGAAAATTCAAAATGGCCGCCATTTTTGGGGAGGGGAAAATTTTTTGAAAATTGCAAATATTACATTCCTTAGATACCCTGTGGGTCGAAAATTTCGACGAAATCGCTCTATCTCGCACGGTTAAGGAGATAGAAGCAAATTTGTGTTTTGCCATTTTTGGCAAAAATTCAAAATGGCCGCCATTTTTGGGGAGGGGAAAATATTTTGAAAATTGCAAAGATTGCATTGCTTAGATACCCTGTGTGTCGAAAATTTTGCCGAAATCGCTCTATCTCGCACGGTTAAGGAGATAGAAGCAAATTAGTGTTTTGCCATTTTTGGCAAAAATTCGAAAATTCAAAATGGCCACCATTTTTGGGGAGGGGAAAATTTTTGGAAAATTGCAAAGATTGCATTCCTTAGATCCCCTGTGGGTCGAAAATTTTGCCGAAATCGCTCTATCTCGCACGGTTAAGGAGATAGAAGCAAATTTGTGTTTTGCCATTTTTGGCAAAAATTCGAAAATTCAAAATGGCCGCCATTTTTGGGGAGGGGAAATTTTTTTGAAAATTGCAAATATTACATTCCTTAGATACCCTGTGGGTCGAAAATTTCGACGAAATCGCTCTATCTCGCACGGTTAAGGAGATAGAAGCAAATTTGTGTTTTGCCATTTTTGGCAAAAATTCGAAAATTCAAAATGGCCGCCATTTTTGGGGAGGGGAAATTTTTTGGAAAATTGCAAATATTACATTCCTTAGATACCCTGTGGGTCGAAAATTTCGACGAAATCGCTCTATCTCGCACGGTTAAGGAGATAGAAGCAAATTTGTGTTTTGCCATTTTTGGCAAAAATTCGAAAATTCAAAATGGCCGCCATTTTTGGGGAGGGGAAAATTTTTTGAAAATTGCAAAGAGTACACTCCTCAGATCCCCTGTGGGTCGAAAATTTTGCCGAAATCGCTCTATCTCGCACGGTTAAGGAGATAGAAGCAAATTTGTGTTTTGCCATTTTTGGCAAAAATTCGAAAATTCAAAATGGCCGCCATTTTTGGGGAGGGGAAATTTTTTTGAAAATTGCAAATATTACATTCCTTAGATACCCTGTGGGTCGAAAATTTCGACGAAATCGCTCTATCTCGCACGGTTAAGGAGATAGAAGCAAATTTGTGTTTTGCCATTTTTGGCAAAAATTCAAAATGGCCGCCATTTTTGGGGAGGGGAAAATATTTTGAAAATTGCAAAGATTGCATTGCTTAGATACCCTGTGTGTCGAAAATTTTGCCGAAATCGCTCTATCTCGCACGGTTAAGGAGATAGAAGTAAATTAGTGTTTTGCCATTTTTGGCAAAAATTCGAAAATTCAAAATGGCCGCCATTTTTGGGGAGGGGAAAATTTTTGGAAAATTGCAAAGATTGCATTCCTTAGATCCCCTGTGGGTCGAAAATTTTGCCGAAATCGCTCTATCTCGCACGGTTAAGGAGATAGAAGCAAATTTGTGTTTTGCCATTTTTGGCAAAAATTCGAAAATTCAAAATGGCCGCCATTTTTGGGGAGGGGAAATTTTTTTGAAAATTGCAAATATTACATTCCTTAGATACCCTGTGGGTCGAAAATTTCGACGAAATCGCTCTATCTCGCACGGTTAAGGAGATAGAAGCAAATTTGTGTTTTGCCATTTTTGGCAAAAATTCGAAAATTCAAAATGGCCGCCATTTTTGGGGAGGGGAAAATTTTTGGAAAATTGCAAATATTACATTCCTTACATACCCTGTGGGTCGAAAATTTCGACGAAATCGCTCTATCTCGCACGGTTAAGGAGATAGAAGCAAATTTGTGTTTTGCCATTTTTGGCAAAAATTCGAAAATTCAAAATGGCCGCCATTTTTGGGGAGGGGAAAATTTTTTGAAAATTGCAAAGAGTACACTCCTCAGATCCCCTGTGGGTCGAAAATTTTGCCGAAATCGCTCTATCTCGCACGGTTAAGGAGATAGAAGCAAATTTGTGTTTTGCCATTTTTGGCAAAAATTCGAAAATTCAAAATGGCCGCCATTTTTGGGGAGGGGAAATTTTTTTGAAAATTGCAAATATTACATTCCTTAGATACCCTGTGGGTCGAAAATTTCGACGAAATCGCTCTATCTCGCACGGTTAAGGAGATAGAAGCAAATTTGTGTTTTGCCATTTTTGGCAAAAATTTGAAAATTCAAAATGGCCGCCATTTTTGGGGAGGGGAAAATATTTTGAAAATTGCAAAGATTGCATTGCTTAGATACCCTGTGATCTCGCACGGTTAAGGAGATAGAAGCAAATTTGTGTTTTGCCATTTTTGGCAAAAATTCGAAAATTCAAAATGGCCGCCATTTTTGGGGAGGGGAAATTTTTTTGAAAATTGCAAATATTACATTCCTTAGATACCCTGTGGGTCGAAAATTTCGACGAAATCGCTCTATCTCGCACGGTTAAGGAGATAGAAGCAAATTTGTGTTTTGCCATTTTTGGCAAAAATTCGAAAATTCAAAATGGCCGCCATTTTTGGGGAGGGGAAAATTTTTGGAAAATTGCAAAGATTGCATTCCTTAGATACCCTGTGGGTCGAAAATTTCGACGAAATCGCTCTATCTCGCACGGTTAAGGAGATAGAAGCAAATTTGTGTTTTCCCATTTTTGGCAAAAATTCGAAAATTCAAAATGGCCGCCATTTTTGGGGAGGGGAAAATTTTTTGAAAATTGCAAAGATTGCATTCCTTAGATACCCTGTGGGTCGAAAATTTCGACGAAATCGCTCTATCTCGCACGGTTAAGGAGATAGAAGCAAATTTGTGTTTTGCCATTTTTGGCAAAAATTCGAAAATTCAAAATGGCCGCCATTTTTGGGGAGGGGAAAATATTTTGAAAATTGCAAAGATTGCATTGCTTAGATACCCTGTGCGTCTAAAATTTTGCCGAAATCGCTCTATCTCGCACGGTTAAGGAGATAGAAGCAAATTAGTGTTTTGCCATTTTTGGCAAAAATTCGAAAATTCAAAATGGCCGCCATTTTTGGGGAGGAGAAAATTTTTGGAAAATTGCAAAGATTGCATTCCTTAGATCCCCTGTGGGTCGAAAATTTTGCCGAAATCGCTCTATCTCGCACGGTTAAGGAGATAGAAGCAAATTTGTGTTTTGCCATTTTTGGCAAAAATTCGAAAATTCAAAATGGCCGCCATTTTTGGGGAGGGGAAAATTTTTTGAAAATTGCAAAGATTGCATTCCTTAGATACCCTGTGGGTCGAAAATTTCGACGAAATCGCTCTATCTCACACGGTTAAGGAGATAGAAGCAAATTTGTGTTTTGCCATTTTTGGCAAAAATTCGAAAATTCAAAATGGCCGCCATTTTTGGGGAGGGGAATATATTTTGAAAATTGCAAAGATTGCATTGCTTAGATACCCTGTGCGTCTAAAATTTTGCCGAAATCGCTCTATCTCGCACGGTTAAGGAGATAGAAGCAAATTAGTGTTTTGCCATTTTTGGCAAAAATTCGAAAATTCAAAATGGCCGCCATTTTTGGGGAGGAGAAAATTTTTGGAAAATTGCAAAGATTGCATTCCTTAGATCCCCTGTGGGTCGAAAATTTTGCCGAAATCGCTCTATCTCGCACGGTTAAGGAGATAGAAGCAAATTTGTGTTTTGCCATTTTTGGCAAAAATTCGAAAATTCAAAATGGCCGCCATTTTTGGGGAGGGGAAATTTTTTTGAAAATTGCAAATATTACATTCCTTAGATACCCTGTGGGTCGAAAATTTCGACGAAATCGCTCTATCTCGCACGGTTAAGGAGATAGAAGCAAATTTGTGTTTTGCCATTTTTGGCAAAAATTCGAAAATTCAAAATGGCCGCCATTTTTGGGGAGGGGAAATTTTTTGGAAAATTGCAAATATTACATTCCTTAGATACCCTGTGGGTCGAAAATTTCGACGAAATCGCTCTATCTCGCACGGTTAAGGAGATAGAAGCAAATTTGTGTTTTGCCATTTTTGGCAAAAATTCGAAAATTCAAAATGGCCGCCATTTTTGGGGAGGGGAAAATTTTTTGAAAATTGCAAAGAGTACACTCCTCAGATCCCCTGTGGGTCGAAAATTTTGCCGAAATCGCTCTATCTCGCACGGTTAAGGAGATAGAAGCAAATTTGTGTTTTGCCATTTTTGGCAAAAATTCGAAAATTCAAAATGGCCGCCATTTTTGGGGAGGGGAAATTTTTTTGAAAATTGCAAATATTACATTCCTTAGATACCCTGTGGGTCGAAAATTTCGACGAAATCGCTCTATCTCGCACGGTTAAGGAGATAGAAGCAAATTTGTGTTTTGCCATTTTTGGCAAAAATTCGAAAATTCAAAATGGCCGCCATTTTTGGGGAGGGGAAAATTTTTGGAAAATTGCAAAGATTGCATTCCTTAGATACCCTGTGGGTCGAAAATTTTGCCGAAATCGCTCTATCTCGCACGGTTAAGGAGATAGAAGCAAATTAGTGTTTTGCCATTTTTGGCAAAAATTCGAAAATTCAAAATGGCCGCCATTTTTGGGGAGGAGAAAATTTTTGGAAAATTGCAAAGATTGCATTCCTTAGATCCCCTGTGGGTCGAAAATTTTGCCGAAATCGCTCTATCTCGCACGGTTAAGGAGATAGAAGCAAATTTGTGTTTTGCCATTTTTGGCAAAAATTCGAAAATTCAAAATGGCCGCCATTTTTGGGGAGGGGAAAATTTTTTGAAAATTGCAAAGATTGCATTCCTTAGATACCCTGTGGGTCGAAAATTTCGACGAAATCGCTCTATCTCACACGGTTAAGGAGATAGAAGCAAATTTGTGTTTTGCCATTTTTGGCAAAAATTCGAAAATTCAAAATGGCCGCCATTTTTGGGGAGGGGAATATATTTTGAAAATTGCAAAGATTGCATTGCTTAGATACCCTGTGCGTCTAAAATTTTGCCGAAATCGCTCTATCTCGCACGGTTAAGGAGATAGAAGCAAATTAGTGTTTTGCCATTTTTGGCAAAAATTCGAAAATTCAAAATGGCCGCCATTTTTGGGGAGGAGAAAATTTTTGGAAAATTGCAAAGATTGCATTCCTTAGATCCCCTGTGGGTCGAAAATTTTGCCGAAATCGCTCTATCTCGCACGGTTAAGGAGATAGAAGCAAATTTGTGTTTTGCCATTTTTGGCAAAAATTCGAAAATTCAAAATGGCCGCCATTTTTGGGGAGGGGAAATTTTTTTGAAAATTGCAAATATTACATTCCTTAGATACCCTGTGGGTCGAAAATTTCGACGAAATCGCTCTATCTCGCACGGTTAAGGAGATAGAAGCAAATTTGTGTTTTGCCATTTTTGGCAAAAATTCGAAAATTCAAAATGGCCGCCATTTTTGGGGAGGGGAAATTTTTTGGAAAATTGCAAATATTACATTCCTTAGATACCCTGTGGGTCGAAAATTTCGACGAAATCGCTCTATCTCGCACGGTTAAGGAGATAGAAGCAAATTTGTGTTTTGCCATTTTTGGCAAAAATTCGAAAATTCAAAATGGCCGCCATTTTTGGGGAGGGGAAAATTTTTTGAAAATTGCAAAGAGTACACTCCTCAGATCCCCTGTGGGTCGAAAATTTTGCCGAAATCGCTCTATCTCGCACGGTTAAGGAGATAGAAGCAAATTTGTGTTTTGCCATTTTTGGCAAAAATTCGAAAATTCAAAATGGCCGCCATTTTTGGGGAGGGGAAATTTTTTTGAAAATTGCAAATATTACATTCCTTAGATACCCTGTGGGTCGAAAATTTCGACGAAATCGCTCTATCTCGCACGGTTAAGGAGATAGAAGCAAATTTGTGTTTTGCCATTTTTGGCAAAAATTCGAAAATTCAAAATGGCCGCCATTTTTGGGGAGGGGAAAATTTTTGGAAAATTGCAAAGATTGCATTCATTAGATACCCTGTGGGTCGAAAATTTCGACGAAATCGCTCTATCTCGCACGGTTAAGGAGATAGAAGCAAATTTGTGTTTTGCCATTTTTGGCAAAAATTCGAAAATTCAAAATGGCCGCCATTTTTAGGGAGGGGAAAATTTTTTGAAAATTGCAAATATTACATTCCTTAGATACCCTGTGGGTCGAAAATTTCGACGAAATCGCTCTATCTCGCACGGTTAAGGAGATAGAAGCAAATTTGTGTTTTGCCATTTTTGGCAAAAATTCAAAATGGCCGCCATTTTTGGGGAGGGGAAAATATTTTGAAAATTGCAAAGATTGCATTGCTTAGATACCCTGTGTGTCGAAAATTTTGCCGAAATCGCTCTATCTCGCACGGTTAAGGAGATAGAAGCAAATTAGTGTTTTGCCATTTTTGGCAAAAATTCGAAAATTCAAAATGGCCGCCATTTTTGGGGAGGGGAAAATTTTTGGAAAATTGCAAAGATTGCATTCCTTAGATCCCCTGTGGGTCGAAAATTTTGCCGAAATCGCTCTATCTCGCACGGTTAAGGAGATAGAAGCAAATTTGTGTTTTGCCATTTTTGGCAAAAATTCGAAAATTCAAAATGGCCGCCATTTTTGGGGAGGGGAAATTTTTTTGAAAATTGCAAATATTACATTCCTTAGATACCCTGTGGGTCGAAAATTTCGACGAAATCGCTCTATCTCGCACGGTTAAGGAGATAGAAGCAAATTTGTGTTTTGCCATTTTTGGCAAAAATTCGAAAATTCAAAATGGCCGCCATTTTTGGGGAGGGGAAAATTTTTGGAAAATTGCAAATATTACATTTCTTAGATACCCTGTGGGTCGAAAATTTCGACGAAATCGCTCTATCTCGCACGGTTAAGGAGATAGAAGCAAATTTGTGTTTTGCCATTTTTGGCAAAAATTCGAAAATTCAAAATGGCCGCCATTTTTGGGGAGGGGAAAATTTTTTGAAAATTGCAAAGAGTACACTCCTCAGATACCCTGCGGGTCAAAAATTTTGCCGAAATCGCTCTATCTCGCACGGTTAAGGAGATAGAAGCAAATTACTCAAAAGTAGTACTGAAAATACACAATGAAGTACCTAAATGGCTATTACTCATGTACTGACAAAGCTATCAGTCCCAAATGCAATACCAAGCGAGCTATGGACATAACAATCTTGTATTCAAAATTGTAGTAAAATATCTTTAATTATTTTGGCTTAAATGCACGGAAACCAATGGGTACTGAAAATAGCTGTACTTAAGTATTACTCAGTAAGCAAAAGAGGTACAACAGCCAAAAGCAATCCCAAGCAAGCTACTGACCCAATAAGCCTGCATACCAAATTTGGTGACAATAGCTCTAATACTTTTCCTTTAAATGAGCGGAAACCATGCGTGACGCCGGACATCGGACGCCGGACGCCGGACGCCGGACATCGGACATCGGACATCGGACATCGGACGGCGAAAAAAGCAAAAATAATATATCCACCCCCCAGGGGGGTGGACATAAAAAATTCCCCAAGGCTACTGCCTAAACCTGCCAAATTTGAAAAGAATCCGCCTAACGGTTACAGAGTTATAAGGAAAACAAAATGCGGAGCTGGCGGAGCCGGCGGAGCCGGAAGCTCTCCCATACACAAACAAGCGTCCCTTGCGGGACGCTTAATCAACATGTGACAGTTTCTTGTGAAGAAGATGAAATGGCTCAGCCAGGCATTTCATTTCAACAGCTTAAATTATGTTTGATTAAGATATGCTTTAAACATATTGACATGCACCATTTTGCAGACCTATCTTTGAGATATGTATAATCAAAATAATGTCACATAGAAACTATACAACTATAGCTCATATAAAATACCTTTCAGTTGATTTTCATTTAAGATTTGTTTGTCGCATATTTCTATGAAAAATTGGGAAATGTTACTACGAATGTCAAAAAGTAGGTTAAATGATCCAATGTAAAATATATTAAAATATACTGATGGTTAAAAACAACTGTTTACCATAGTTTTAATGAGTGGCATCTATTGCTAAAACACATGCCATAAACCACTGTTACAGTATTAATGGACTCTTGCCATATTCATATTGTCTAAATAATCAGAACACTCTTCACAATAAAGATAAATTTTTCTGACTGACATGTCCAAAAGTACAACGCTTTACATTTACAAAAATTAAACAGGTTCACAACCCTTCAATTTGTATACAGACAGCCTTGATACAAGTTCTTATTAATAAGTTAGCGGTAACTGCCAATCAGATGGTTAATCTGCGATAACTTGCACTGATATGACTATTCATGGGCAAGTCTCCTATGCAATCCATGATGCTTTGCATCTGCCATAAATGACCAGGGACAGGCTGATAAACCACTACAAGACTTACTATCGGGTACTGCTGAAGTCACGCTAGCAGTGAATTGGGAGTAGTTGCAGAGCTTCTTGAGAACTTCTACTTCCTGTTCCAGCCAGATATAGAGTTGGAACCTGAGTTGACCACCGTCCACTTCAAAACCAGTTGCCAGGGTGGAGAGCTCCTCCATAAGAATCTTCATGCAGGCAATGAACTTAAGTTGGTGTGCCATGATGTCACCTACTCCTCTCTGTGCAGGCTTTACCGCTCTTTCTTCTGACGGGTTAGCTTCTGGCACCTGTCAGAACAAAGCAATCGTGTCACAGACACTTCAGAACTGCTTAAGTCTTAGTGTGCTCTTATCAGGTTGAACACTTCTTTCCTATTATTTGTTATTGCTAATTTACCACTCTTCACATTTATCAAAATTGATCAATTTAACGTGCACTCATTGAGGGATTCACATGCTAAGTTACTGTGGATCTGTGTTATTTTTAAATATGCACATTTCCTGAACACAGCAATATATATAAGGAATCAGTGATGTCACTAAGTCCCCCCTTTCCCCTACTCACCTCTTCCTCCACTTTGTTCTCCACGACACCCTCCCCATCACTGTCCTCACTGTGCTCACTCCACTGCAGCTCCAGCTCCTGCTCCTCACGAGTATACAAGGGCTGACTCCAGTCCAAGTCTCCCACACTCTCCACCTTCACCTCGGGCCCCGCGGCCTGGGTCTCACCCTTCTCACTAGGTGTGTCCTTGTAGCTCTCCATATCAATCACCTCAGGCAATTTGCTCAGCACCTCCAATGCAAGCATGGGGCAGCCACTCTTGAAGTGACTGTGTGCTGACTTGAAGAACAGTCTGGAAAAAACACAGTACAATTATGGAACCGACACTCATAAAAATGTGGAAATAAAGCCTGTATAAAATGAACATGAAGCATCCTACTGGTGCATGATAAAGAAATAATATAACAAATGACATCTAAAGCTTTGCAAAAAATTTGGATTAAAAAAAGTGGAAACATTTCTAATTTTCAAGATAAGCATTCCATATTAAAAACAAATGTAACTATGCAAGCATAAAAAATTAGAGTGGATAAATAAAAGTTACAGGTATGAGGTCAAATATGTGCGCAGGTCTTGTCATCCCCTTGTAATTACAACTTAAAATCTAAATTTGATGACATTCAGACTCACCTTCTCTCAATGGGGGAGAGTTTGTTCACTACTAAGGTGCTTTCAGTAGAGGAGTTGTAGCCCTGGCTAGAGCTTGGGAAGCCTACCAGGAGCATGGTCTGGTTGGAGAAGTCTGCATTCTCAGTACGCTTTTGCCGCACCACCAGTGGGTGGCTGCGCAGATAGTTGTAGAAGTTAAATACTGTTGGGTTGGTTGAAAACACATCTTCTCTCTTTTCATCAAAGGTTTTCTCCTCATAGTCTAACAATGTATCTGAAAAATGTGTTAGAAATAAAAGATGACTATCAGATGTGTGATTTTTTTTCAACTCTTCGCCCAAAATCTGGCTACGTATCTGAAAACTTGTATGAAAGGTAAGATGATAAGACATGCTTTAAATGTATTAGGATTCTACTCCATAACATGACAGGATTTGCAAATCATTATTACTTTGATCAACTTTCATACAACTGATTCTCCAAGCCACATTAAGACACTGAAAAAAGCATCACATATTATTCCTGAATTATGTAGGTCTGTAAAGTTTGGCCACTTTTTACATGTGGAATGGAATATTTCTCATTGATCGGTCATTTTAAGCAAAACTACAAAGAAATGAATCTCTGACCAATGAACATCATTACCTAATCACTATTACAGGAACACATGCTGTAAACAATAATCAAGTAAAGAACACCTATAACATTGGTAAACCTCTACCAACAGAAATCACACTTCTATTCACCGACAGATATTTCATTAGATGCTTTTCCAAATCTAAAAAATTCAGAAACAATAAATTCTTTTACCAAAACAATTTCATTTACAGGCCATGCACCTGTTTAAACTCAAATAACAAGAACATTTACATGAAACAGCTCTTGCACAAATCTTCCATTGAGGGTTGAATAATCCTGAATAAAAGAGTACAGAATGTTCACTCACAGATACAGAGACAAGGGTTTACCTAGAGCAGTAGAGTACTCCTTCATCATCCAGTAGGACATGCTCCTGACAAAGGGGTCAGTGTGCACTGTGGTAGGGTCATAGTTGCTCCCATACTGGTCACAGCCCAGGCACTCCTCGTACAGCAGCCTCTTCAGGTTCTGTGGCATCTGCAGGTTGGGCTCATTCTCATACAAACGTGCTATCACAATGCAGAGCTGAATGTCATCCAGCTTGTTGAAACACACCTACAATAAACAACTGGTCCACATTATGCCACAAGTGTTTTGTGGCCAGATAATTCATTTGTTCATTTTGTTTAATTCTCCGAGTGAGCACCCTCACAAACTATGGTTGGAGATCTGATGGCAATTCAATTTCAGGCAACAATGAAAAACCTTTTAGTTCATGAGGAAGTTATCACTTTCTTGAATTGTATTTTGGTGCACTGATTTAAAGTTGTTCAACTTACACTGCTATTCAGTTTTCAGCTAAACTTTAATATTGTCCTATAAATGTTATTGCAAAGGTTACTTCTACCTAAACATAATCCCCACACATCATTACACAATGCAGATTACTGATTTCTGTTACAGGAACCCTAAAGCATTGTGTTGTAAAGGCTATCTTAAACCCCAAAATAGAAAAGGATAATACAATGTTTATAAAAACTCTATCCAGTGTAAAACTCTTCACCTCAATTGCATCCCTGACTGCACCAGCCAGTAAGAAGAATGCTGCTGCATGGTGAAACCTCTGTTTTCCCAGAAGCTGGAATGCATTTTTCAGAGCTGCTTTCCTCCACCTTTCCTCACTGAAGTTATTCCTGAAGAACTGCTCCATTCTTGTATTCCCAGCAGATCTACGATATTAAAGGTAATGTGTGTGTTTTTACATATTTTCTGAACTGTAACCCTGATGCTAAAACAAAGTAACTTCAGACAAAGGCTATATAACTCTCAACTCCAACATGTCAATGTACTGATTTACTGAGAGAACTGACCTGAACAAGCCCCACAGAACATTCTTCTTTTTCATGGCCAGGTAAAAGATTGCAGCATCCAGGGGGTCCTGCTTTTCTTGAAATGCATGCTTTGCAACCTGTGATAACACAAAAACAACTCAACATGAAATCTGCACATGATAAACAATTGGGAATGAAAGTCTTTCTTGCTTTCTTGGTTACAAGTGTGTAAACTGGTTCACTACATGGGAAACTATATCTGCAACTAAACTGTGTGATACAGAAAGCTAGAAAATTGTCATACTGATTGTGCATATATAATGTGCAGAAATAATGCAGTAATGAAACATTCACAAGATTAACCTTATTTAGTTTGATGATACATCAGCTGAATTTGTTTTACACAATACAACTGCTTCATACCTTCTCTATGCACTTTCTGAGCGTGTCTACATTTTTGATCCACCATCCCACACCAAACTGTTTCAGCTCTTGCCATGTTGGCTCACCTTTCTGTACACTTGGTATGACATTCAGCAGTTCCTACATGAAAACTAGATTGGGCCAACTCGGCGCCAACATATCCCCAGACAGGTCATCACTCACGCCACAGGTTTTGATCGGGAATTTTTTAAAACATAATTACCCATTATTATATGAACTTCAGCACATCAATCTACTCTGTTTATATCTTCCAAGGAAGATGGTGTATCCCCAGACGCCGAATACATAACTCAAATTATATTTTCAATCTTCCTGCAATGATAACTCTAAACCTATTTTCAAAGTATTTAAATGATTGATGATTGAATGTCCATTCTAAAATAATAATCCCAAAAGAGCATATCTGTTTCTATATTTGTTGACAAATAAAATATTATTTTTAACTCAACTCATCATACTTTTCAATCTTCCTTCAAAGTATTTAAATGATTGATGATTCAATGTCCATTCTAAAATTCATAATCCCAAAAGCGCATATCTGTTTCTATATTTGTTCACAAATAAAATATTATTTAAAAAAAAATTATTTATATTATTATTTTATTATATTATTTTTAGAATTTGCAAATTGTTTTCAGTTATTCATTTCCTCTATACCTATATATGTGGTCCATATATATGCAACCTAAATATGTGACACAATCTCAGTTCTGACTCCCCTTTGTGTTATATGTAATGAAGCCCACCACCTCCCACCCCCACCCCTCTCCCCTTCTCCACACCTCTCTCACTATTACACAAGATCTGCAACCCCATTGAGTTCTTTGTTTCTCATCTGATATCATTAAATACCTTTGTTTATTTAGTGTCACTCAATATAGCTGGAGGTCCCAGAGGTGGGTGGGGGGAATCCGGGTGGGGGATGCATAAATGGTAAACAAACAATCTATATAAAAGGGGTACTCAAATACAAAAAGAATTGAGAATTTTAAGTATGTGATTATCAACTGAAATGAGTTCATAACTGTAGGAGCTGTGTCAAAATTAACTGAGGCAAGTTGAATAAAACTGGGCTAGTTGAGGGTTAAAAATCCCCTACTTTTACTACATAAGGATATAATTTCATTAATATTGGGACTTAAAGCTCACTTAAAGTGTCCATTTTGTCTACTTGAATATGTTTAACCAGTTTCATTTTAAAAAGTTAAAAACTCAGCAAGCAGAGGTATAACACACAAAAATAAGTTCTTAAAAGACTAAGATAGCCATAACATTATTAATATTCAAAATTTAAATAGACAGGCATTTCCTTTTAAAAATTCAAAGATTTCAGCTCTATAACCCACATAGTTTGACAGTTACTGGGCTTTAAAGTGGCATAATGTCCATAAATTGGGTTTCTGTGGGCATTTTACAATTGTTAAAGAGACCTTAGCAATTAAACAACAGATCTGAAACTTTTTGGGGGACATACATAACAAACAAAAATTATATATAATACAGTTTAAGACTTGTCACACTAAGCATTTCCAAATAACAGGGCAAAATACGGAAAAAATGTCCAAAAAGGCACTTGGGCGAGTGTCTATGGCCCTCATACACAGGTTAAATGTCTACTAAAAACCTTGATTTTCGGCATATGTAAAAAGGACATAATAATGCATTCCCAGATGGGATTTCAGCTCCATCAATCACATAGTTTAACAGTCACAGGGCTTAAAGGTGGTTAAAAAGTCCAAATATTGGGTCTCTGTGGGCCATTTAGAGATCTCGATGTGGCTTTCAAATTAAAGCTTCAGACTTAAAATTTGTTACATACTAAGATTACACATAGAATATGTATCTAATAAAGTTTGAAACTTCTCAGACTTACCATTTCCAAGTTACAGAGCAAAATATGTGAAAAATGTCTTAAAAGGGTCACTCAGGTGGGTGTTTAAGGTCCTCATACACAGGTTAAATGTCTACTTGAAGCCTTGATTTTTGGCACATGTAAAAAGAACATAATAATGTATTCCCAGATGAGATTTCAGCTCTATCAGTCACATAGTTTAACAGTCACAGGCCTTAAAATTGGCAAAAAGTCCAAATACTGGGTCTTTATGGGGCCTTCTAGAGACCTAAATGTGGCCTTCAAATTAAAGCCTCAGACTTAAAATTTGTCACATACTAAGATTACACATAGAATATGCATCTAATACAGTTTGAAACTTCTTAGACTTACCATTTCCAAGTTACAGGGAAAAATATGTGAAAAATGTCTAAAAATGGTCACTCGGGTGGGGATTTATGGTCCTCATACACAGGTTAAATGTCTTCTTAAAGCCTTAATTTTTGGCACATATATAAATAACATACTAATATCTTCCCAGATAGGATTTGAGCTCTATCAGTCACATAGTTTGACAGTCACAGGGCTTAAAAGTAGCAAAAAGTCCAAATATTGGGTCTTTGGGAGCCTTTTAGAGACCTCAATTTGACCTTCAAAATTAAAGCTTCAGACTTAAAATCTGTTACATACTAAGATTACACACAGAATATATATCTAATACAGTTTGAAACTTCTCAGACTTACCATTTCCAAGTTACAGGGAAAAAGATGTGAAAAATGTCTTATAAGGGTCACTCGGGTGGGTGTTTATGGTCCTGATACACAGGTTAACTGTCTATTAAAGGCCTAAATGTTGGGGCACATATAAGAAAACACATAGATATATTCCCAGATGATATTTAACTTAGATGAGAGACATAGTTTGAAGGCTACAGTGCTTGAAAGTGGCAAAAAGTGCATAAATTGGGTCTCTGTGGGCACTTTTGAGACCTTAAGTCGACCCCTTTGGGTAAACCTACAGCCCTAAAATTTTCTACAGACAAGGATTACATATCAAAGTTATACCTAGCGCAGTTTGAGACTCATCAGAATTACCACTTCCAAATTATAGGGCAAAATATGTGAAAAGTATAGCAAAAAATCCCCAAGTGGGGTTATTTATGGGCCTCAAACACAATTTTCTCCTCAACTTAAAGTCGTGATTTTCGGCACATGTACTAAGAACATATTAATGTGTTGTCAGGTAAAATTTCAGCCAGCTGAGCATCATAGTTTGTGACCTACAGGGCTCTAAGTGGCCAAAAGTGCAATTTCTGACCTTAAGGTGGCCATAAGTTCTTTTTTACTGGGAGTTTAAGGTCACCTTAAAATAGGGATCTTCCTTTGGGCACCCTTAACATGTGTACCAAGTTTGAAAAAAAAATATTAATTTGTTTTTGAGTTATCGCGTCCACAAGGAAATTTCTACGGCGGCGGCGGCGGCGGCGGCGGCGGCGGCGGCGGCGCGACGGACCTGAATCCAATATATCCCCGACTTTCGTCTGGGGATATAATAACTAACATGGTTGTATAATTGTTACAGGCAATCTCTGTAACCAGGCATTACGCGTAATGACTGAACATTTCAGTCATTTCGCGAAATGCCTAAACAGTTCAGGCATTTCGCGAAATGCCTAGGCATTTCACGTAATGGCTGAAAATGAGCTCTAGGCATTACGCGTAATGCCTGAACATAGTTTTGTATCATGTTTGATGATTATTCCTGAATTATTTTGATGTTATATAGTTTTATCATAGCTTGTGGTGTACATAGAGAATATATTTTATGTCCATTCATGAACAATGATAATAAAAATGGTATTATGATTAAAAATACCTATTTTCAATTATACTGAAACTGTTTATCACTATCCATACAAAGTATTCAGAAAACATAATAATACATACAAATACAAAATGATGTTAACAGTAATGTTTTGAAAAAGTGGCATAATTAAACAACACTTATTTTAGGTCCTCAATCATTATAGTAAAGTAGACTCTGTGTAAGTCGAATGTCCAAAATCCAGGCAATTAGGTTCGAGTTACACCAAATTCGAGTTATATCTTGGTGGGAGGGAGGTAAGGAGGTCGCTGTTGGAATATAGTGAAGTAAAAAAAACTGTCGGAAGTACCGGTATGTTTGTGAGCGATAATTTAGAACTTTATTAAGGTGACCTTAACAGCTTAAGTTTTCATTTATTTCATTCATCAAACCTTTTTCAAATAATTCAATCGTATAATTCAACAAATTTTGTTCAATGACATTGTGCATTACTTCTTTTATAACACAAAATGGCCATGTTTTGATTTTTTTCTGGTTTCTTTCGTAAACTTTACTTCAAACTAAAAACATCTCACTTTTACCTACCGAACTAAAGGCAGTGAAAAAGTTTCCCCATGCTTTGTTACTGTGTAAAAAAAATTGTTTACTGTAAAGTATTTGTCTATAATTCCATAAAATTTGTCTTATTCTGAAACAAATTTCATGAAATATTTTTTCCCTGAAGCTAATCTACATGATCTATATATTTCATGCAAACGTGTAATTTGAATGCATTACAATTCAGGGAGTAATAATGCAGAAAACATAAAATTTTACTTATTCCATAAAATGAGCTTAAAATATTCATGGCAAACTTTGTAAGTTTTACAGTACATGAGTGACTTTTAGGACTTGATATCTGATCTATCCCTTGATTGACAGCCAAGGTTGTTATTCCCCATTTACAGAGTGAATATGCGTGTGAAACAAAGGAACTTAAGTTCAACTAGTTTGGGTTTATTATGTTGAAATAATCTTCTAAAATGGACAAAAACATTTACTTCAAATAAATTTATTAATAACTCGATTTATGAGCATTTTTCTTTTTTGCAAGTTTTGTAATTCTGTTGTCACACAGAAAGGAAAAAAAAGGTAAAAAAACCCCATAAAAATGAGTGTCACACTTGCCTCAAAACTACATCTTCATATGAAGGTCTAAGTTTTGAGTTTAAGTTGTGCTAAGCATTCTTGATCTTTTTAAATTGAATTTGACTTCCACCTCTTAAATCTTAAAATAAATATTCTGGTTAAAATGCTTCTACGTAGAAAATGTGAGATGTTTTTTTTCTCCCATATAATAATTATGCTAATATTAAATCAAACATGGCTGCGCCCATACTTTCATAGCACTAAAGTTAACCGCCGATGTTCACTAGCTGCCATTGACAGGCCATTGGCCCCTCCCTAATCCATTATCAAATAAACCTCTTCTGTCTTAAATATAGGTTCGAATAATGCCTAAAATATAAATTTGAAGTTCGAGCTATGACGTGAATCTGTACTACAGTAAATTGTTGGGACTTCAAAACTGCTTCGAATTATGGTAAATTTCGAATAACACCGAATCGAGTTACACAGAGTCTACTGTATGCTGTTTTTTGGCATGAGAACTTTCTTTTCAGCCTCATATTTCTTGAATAGCTTAGTTTTAAATTTTTAATTTTCTCTTAAAATGCTTTACTGAATAATGTATTTTTATTTATTTACTTTAATGAACACTAGTAATCTATCTTGTCAAGAAATGATATCAGTTACTTAAAGCTAAAATACTGCTCCCAAGTGAGATGTAACTCATTAAACTCCTTCTTCAAGTTCTTGCACTTTTGATGTTTTGACTTGAAATATGTCATTGTCATATATCAAGTGTGTGTGTGTGGGGGGGGGGGGGCATTAGTGTAGAATATTTACTTAAGTCAAGCAAGCTCAGGCTGAGTGTTTGGATGCTAAAAGGGTGGGGAACCCTAATTGCAGTTAAGCTTCTTTCATCTAAGAGGATTAACATAAAAATTTTCAGTATTGTCTCATATATTTAAAGAAGCCCCACATAACAAGGTCAGAAAACATACTTTTATGAAAACAGTAAGAACAATTAGATGCCCTTCTTACAACTAAATGAAAGAGGTATGAAAAATATGACTATTAGTGATAACATTGCAATACTACTCATTCATTTATTCCATTATGTAAAAAAGTATAAGAGATCTCAAAATGTAACTTAATTGATAGTTATACAGTTAAAACTACAACATGTGAATTGCTTCTATCTGCAAGAAATAATGCATCGAATCAATAAAACTTTAAAAATAAAAATGGTGACAGAGACCGCTTGAAATCTCAAATCAAAGTTTAAGTATTTGATATACTTAAAGAAGCCACACCCCATATAACACACAAGAGGATGTACGAAGAAACAAAAAAGGGAAAATTAGAATGAGTATGAAATGTATTATTATTGATGATTATGTAGTAAAACTGTTTATGTACTCACTTATGCAAAAATCCATGAGATATGTCAATATTGTAAGCTTCATTAATTGTAATATAGTTGAAACTACATCTTGAATTGCTTTTTAGCAAGAAATAATCATATTCTATCAAAAAGATACTTTAAAAATCATTACACAGATTGCCTGAAATCTCAAATACTTCTTTAGGCAATCTGTGTAACACTGAACCCTATATTTCAGTCATTACGTGAAATGACTAGGCATTTCGCGAAATGGCTAAACTGTTTAGGCATTTCGCGAAATGACTGAAATGTTCAGTCATTACGCGTAATGCCTGGTTACACAGATTGCCTGTAACATAATCATACTTATACCTTGTGTGATCCAATAACTGGATAATTATTACAAATACATTGGCTTATTGCTGTGTATCAACACAAATGTTCAGTCAAGCCAGTGTGTTCAAACAATATCGAAAACTAGATTTGACTTAAACTAAATTTATAAATCATCTATTTATATTCTTAACATAAAACTTCCCAATAGTTTTGATCAAATGACTCTAGAAGGGATAAGGTCAGTAGGAAGTTTGGCAAATATTTTCCTACAAATCATTATTGAATTTTCAAGCTTAATTTTAAAATGCTATCACTACTGAATGTAGATCAATTACAAATCCTGTGACAGGATAACTGTATGTGTCTCTGATTTGATTTTCTTACACTTGATAATATATACAAGATGCAATGCTGTACCTCACATGACTCTGAATGGAAGGCCCAGATGAAGTATGCAGGACTGAGGCCAGTGCGCTGGAGATTGACCCTCTGCCTCATTGGCAGGGTGTTGAGCAGGTAGATGTAATGTCTGGCTGCCAGCACATACCGCAGATCACAGTCATCTATCTGTTCATTGGACCCAGACTGAGTCACGCTCCCCTCATCCACAACTGTAACAACAGCAGAAATCAGCAGCAATGATAAGTGTAACATGCAAAGACATAAATTTGCAAATTTAATAAGTAAATTAAATTTTTACAAGTTAATACCCTATCCAATGGACAATATGCTAAACCGGTCGGCGCAGACCGGCCCGCCAAATGCCAGAAAAAGATGTCCTGTGTTTCCACCGGCTGGCCGGTCCGTAGTACTGTGCACTCGCCAGATGGCGCCTCGTACTTCCTTCCTGTCTAGACAACCTGACGTCATAGCATCTTTTTCGTTGTCTAAACCTATTAGACCCCTAGTAACCTGATAGCGGGGTTGGTGGGAGGGTCTTGTGTGTCCATTGGATAGGGTATTAACTTATAAAAATTTAATTTACTTATTAAATTTGCAATTTTATTGCGTTAATACATCTTATCCAATGGACAATATGCTGAATAACTACCGCTTGGTCGGCGGGTAAGTTACTAGGGACTTATGTGAACTCACAAATGATAATAAATTTTAACCTACGGTCTAGGCTGACTTCGTCAGGAGACCTATAGGCCCAGGCCTGGATTGACCTTAAGGTCAGGAAACCCTATAAGGCCTTGGTCGGTTGCCAACAGCCGGTTAGCCGGGGCTATACCGACGTTGCCCCCCCCCTTTTAACAGACCTGCTCTGAGGTAGGGGGAAGAGAGGGATGAGTTCAGTCCCAGAATGTCCATAAACCTCCCAAAGGAAGCACATCACATTTTTACTATGTACATGTAGAAAATATTTATACTATGTACATATATACAAATCTCCTCAATCAAAGGGCCACCTGTGGATCTGCTGAGCAGCCACTACCGAGCCCAATTGCTAAAGCTCCAAGTCAGCCCAAGCCACACCCTTCAGATAGAACTGTGTGAGGGTATTATGTGACCTCAGTGGCAGGCTGACAAGATTGGATCTAAGGAGACTCCCGACTGGAAGACCTTAGAATCAGCAAAGGCCCTGACATCATGGGTTTTAACCTGATGTAAAAAGTGGGCCTCCTGGTCAGAGAGCTCATAACATAGGATCACAGTCTGCTTGATCTAAGAGGAGATAGAGGCAGATGTCTTGTCGAAACCTTTCTTAAAGGAGACAAAACAACCACCTCCTTATTCTACTTGAGGTCTGAGGTCCTGCCCAAATAGTAGCGCAATGCTCTAACCGGAAAAATGGGGACCAGTCAGACTTGAGGGATTTATCCAGAGACGGGGGCCAGGGTTGTTATAACCACTGGGGCCACACTGTCTGGACCCTCCTGACCAGCTGATTCTTGGATATAAAGCTGGGTAATGGATACAGGGACACCGTTGACCAATTGGATTCATGGATTGGTGTCTAATGTTTTTGTTTTGCCAAGCATGAATCTCACTTCTGCGTTTGCCCGACCCAAGGGCCAAGAAGAATACCGTCTTGAAGGTCAAATGCTTCAAGGAGGCCTCCTTGAATGGTTCAAACGGAGCCTTATTCAGTTGGTGCAAAACCAGTGAGAGGTTCCAGGAGGGTATGCCCCTCCTGCCTTTGGGTCTGTCTCTGTGGAAACTATCCAGGAGACGAGCGAGATTTTTGACCTTACTGATGTTGAAGGATGAATTTCCCAGTTTATCAGCAATGGCTGAACTGTAACCATCAATGGTGCTGGGTGGTATCTTCCTGTCCTTATAAGGTACATAGGGAAGTCAGCAACTGACTTTACAGGAGTACCCTGAGGTCCACCTGATTAGTGACACACCACTTGTAACAATGGTCCACTTTGCCTCATAGACTGATCTGGTTGATCCCTTTTGAGGCGCCTCAATTCTTGCTGCCACCACCTCAGCGAAGCCCTGCTCCTCGAATGCTGAGGCTCCAGGAGCCAAGCATCGAGATTAAGATTTGTCAGATTTCTGTGAGGGATCTGATTGAATGGTTGTGTCAACAGGTTGGGCAGATTGGGCAGGCTCAGTGGGATTTGGCTGGACATGGCCACTGGATCCCAAAACCAAGGCATGATGGGCCACCCCACAGCAATCAGAATGATTCTCTTGTATGGGGAGTCCTGCAACATCACCGCTTTGCCCAATATGGCTGACAGTGGGAAGGTGTATGCTTCCTGATCCTACCATGGCAAACTGAGCGCATTCACTGCTGTAACCAGGGGATCCGGTACCGGTGACACAAACAAGGGAAACTTGTTGTTGAACCTCGTGGCAAATAGATCTAGTTGAGGCCGGTGCCACCTGTTGCATATTGCTTGGAAGACCTCCTGAAGGAGAGACCACTCTGTTTGGGTGGTCTGGTCTAGCCTGGATAGCTTGTCTGCGACCACACTCAGCCAGCCTGTGTCGGGCTTTTAGAGTTACTTGATTTCTGGCGCACCAGGTCAAGATTCTCCATAGTAAAGCACAAAGTGGGCCCGACCTCATGCCTCCTTCCCTGTTTATGTATGACACCACCGTGGTGTTGTCTGTCTCTACAAGTACTATCTTGTGCATACAGAGGTCTTTGAACTCTTGTAAGGCTAGGAAGACTGCCTGGAGTTCTAGGTAATTGATATGCAACTTGCTTTCCAGGAGGGACTAGGTGCCTCCTGCAGTGTGTTTGTTTAAGTGAGCACCCCACCCTGCTTTTGATGAATCTGTAAAATTTACAGATCATGTTTTATTTGGGTGTAATGGTTGGCCTGTAAGGACATTGTCCTCTTGCAACCACCCTTGTAAATGTGGGTGCAACACCTTGGTATTGGAATCACCTTTTCTAGTGACTCTGGTACCCTCCAGTTGTTTTTGAGATGCCACTGTATGGGTCTCCTATGAAGTCAGCCTAGGTGAATTTGCTTTCCTGTGGCTGTTAGTAAACCTATCAGACATGAACTGCTGGACCGGACAAGCCAGTAGTGACAGTATTTGTAGTATGATAGTTCTGCCAACGGTCCGGTGTCGGTCGGACCCAACTGGCCCTGAGGTCGGACTGGTAACCTACAAAATCGAAGATCTGCTTTGGTTCCAGTTCCGACTTTTCCAAATTCACCATCCAACCTAGTTTTTTTTTTTTTTTTGGCATATTTTCAACAGATGTTGAGTATGCTGGAGACCAACTTGTTGGGATGCAGCTCTCACCAACCTGTCATCTAGGTACTGGTGGATTTTATATCCTTTTTATATCCTACATGGCCATCAGTTTCACCTCCTTGTTATTACAGTGAACAGTGAGCTTTGAATAGGTATGTCCAACCCTGGACATGAAATCTCAGATATTTCCTGGACTGTTCCTGTAATGGTATATGGAAGTAGGTATCCTTGAAAAACTACAGAGGTAACCCACTCCCCTTGTTGGAGGAAGGTTAATCTGATGGTTTCCAGTGTCTCCATTTTTTTTTTTTTTTTTTATTATATGCTGATGTAATGTCTGTGACAGGTAGAGGTTCCTGTGGTGATTAACATAGCAGCTTATGATGTTCAGGGTCCTTGTCAAGCCTGGTCTGGTCTGGAAAGGGGGGTGTGTGGCCCTCCTTCTAAATTGTACTACCTGGGGACCAGCTCCCAAGGCTTCCTAAGTTCCCAAAATTGATTTAGTCTGGCCCCTTCAGGTAGGTTTAGTACAACCTTTGGTAGACTGATAAACATTTACTGTACCTCTGGACACTGGTCCGATCTGGTGACAGTGATACCAGTTAACAGTCCATCTGTTCTTGTTGTGGTCCAGCCCGGGTGGGGCTGACACAACTCTTCACATTACATAGACTCTTCACCCTGGACCAGCCGTCTGTGAGGTGGAGCATGTAAACATTGTCATTTGTATGATAGCTGACCCCTGACCGGCCACAATGAAACTTGTTCGATTGTGAACCACATTTTCTCTTGCTGTTCAGAAGACCCATTTGATTTCTCTGTAACCAGCAATTTTGACCACAGCAAATTTTTTTTTTTTTTTGACAAGACAGACATTGCACCTGATAGCAGGTTGGTAGTCTCTGTAACCAGCTGGTGTGAAACAAAAAAGCCCAGTGAAAACTGTCTGGCTGGAAACCGGTTGGTGAGCTCTGTAACCGGTTGAAGCAGTTTCTGTGTATGAAAAAACTTCCTGTCAGAGACTACACATTATTAGGCCTGTCATAAGTCTTAGGCCGGTGAATAGGCTGCTGGTGAGGAGTGTTCAGCTGGTAGGAGACCTTTGGGTTGGTGATTCTTGGTGCTGGTTGGTAACAGGCAAGAAGGCTTTGTAGCCGACTAATATGAAGCAAGCTGTTCAGTGCAGGCTGTGCTGCCGGTACCTGGTCGGTACACTCTGTAACCAGTTGTTGACAATACTGTACAAGGCTGTGTAGCCGGTACCCTGCCGGTACACTTTAACCAGTTGTTGAAGCTACTGTATAAGGCTGTGTAGCCGGTCGATATACTGTAACCAGTTGTTAAGGTAATTGTACTAGGCTGTTTAGCCAGTAGTCGGTCGGTACATTCTGTAACCAGTTGTTGAAGCAAGTGTACAAGGCTGTGTAGCCGGTACTGGTCGGTACACTCTGTAACCAATTGCTAAAGCAATTTTACAAGTATATTTGTGTTGAATTCAGCTGGCTGTAGGTTTCCTCCATTAAAAAAGTATTTCTTTAATCGCACGTCTTATTTGTAGATTTGACAGTTGCTGGGGAAACCCTTGTGAGCTATATTTAGAAACAATTGTTGGTCGGTGTGTCACGTGACCAGTCTGCTGGTCGGAGGGACAACGTGACTGGCTGATTGAAGACGAAGATCAGCTTCGTCACCTGGTCGGTGAAACACGTGACCAGCTTCGGGGAGATGCCGTCACTGGTCGCGTTCTTTCCTTTTTATCACAGTAAACGTGAGCTGACTGGTGGACTGATGCCTGTAGCAGAGAAGTCTGTACCAGTGCGCATGAGGTGAATTTCAGGAACAAAGAACGCACTTCCGACCTTCTTGTTCCGTGAATCATGTGATTAACTTCGTGACCTGGTCGGTGAATCACGTGACCAGCTTCGTGATTTTAAGAAGGACACGCGATTGGCTGACTGGATATGACGTCAGAGATCGCGTTCTTTTAGCTGGCCGGCCGGCTGATGCTTTCAAAAGCAGAGAAGCCTGGACCAGTATGCTCTGAAGATGAAAGTCCTGGTCGATGCCGGTCTGAAGTCAGTTGCTCAGCCGGCTGTGCACTCAAACCAGTGTCCTGACCATCCACTGCCCTTATTACCGACACAAATGCTGGGTCCACAAGGGTGGGACTGAGAGTGATTAAAGATGAAGTTCCTTCTATGTAAATACTAGGTGAGGTCAGCTGAATATGAGCTTGCCGGTCGACTAATGCTTTGCAGCAAAGATGTCTGGACCAGTGCGCTCTGAAGAAATCTGAAGAATTCATCTCTTGCTTCTGATGAAAAAACACTAAATACTCGAGCTAGGCTGGTGTGACTGATGCTATACAGCAGAGAAGTCGGTACCAGTGCGCTCTGAACATGAAGAATGCATCTCTTGCTTGGGGAATTCCTTCTTTACAGTGTTCAAAACTACGTAGACTGAAGATTTCCTTGATTTCCATTTCTAGTACTAGAAAAGACGTTTCTATGGTTCATTCAAACAAAAGACACGGATAAAAATACCTGTAAGAAATATATCCATAATTTCTCAATATTGTCGATCTGCCCCTAACAACACAATGGTTGAATGGGAGGAAACTAGCAAAATGGCTGCCTTCATATTTCTCGTCGATTACTGCCCTATGATCAAAAATAAATTGAGTCAACTAGGGAGCGTTTCCAGCAGATTTCTAAATGTATATCCATCTTGATCAGTAGATAACACTTCTACACTGAAACTATCCACATATGAGGTTGAAAATCCGCCATAATGCACACTTTTCTTTAAAAAATCTGGAGATTATAGAAACTACGTCTGCACAGTACACGCGCCAAACAAAAAAGATGCTATGACGTCAGGTTGTCTAGACAGGAAGGAAGTACGAGGCGCCATCTGGCGAGTGCACAGTACTACGGACCGGCCAGCCGGTGGAAACACAGGACGTCTTTTTCTGGCGTTTGGCGGGCTGGTCTGCGCCGACCGGTTTAGCATATTGTCCATTGGATAGGATGTATTAACGCAATAAAAATGCGTATTCCCTAAAATTTTCAATAAATTGTAACAAATTTTATTGTAATTTAACTTTTTACAAGTTAAATACTTACCTTATCCTCACAAGTGCTTGTTTGGTTTTGTGGAGCAAAAACGTATCGACCGACAAGAATTTTTTAAGGAATATTCTTGTCACAAGAGGTGACCCCTTTGTCTGCGCATGTCCGTGCTTGCGCAGTAGTCGTTGTCGACAGACGAATGTCGAGAGTTCTTCATTGTATTTTTGGTCCCCAGAAAACAAATTATGCGGGGAGGTAGGGTGGGTTTATCCTTGTGAGGATAAGGTAAGTATTTAACTTGTAAAAAGTTAAATTACAATAAAATTTGTTACATTTTATTGCGTAAAATAGCCTTACCTTATCCTCACAAGTGCTTGAATACAACCATAACAGGTGGAGGGTATTTGTTTTGGCCACACTGTTAGATGATTGTCAGACAAGGGGTCACCAAATAAAGCACTTGATAAGAGGATAAGATAAGCTTCCATACGCCACATCTTAGGTTATATATTACTTCTTCATCACAGATAAGTAATTTGCTAACCTCAACAAGAGATCCATAATGTGGTCGTCATTGTTGCTGCTGTTGTAGACAATTTTACAACAAATCATATAGCAGTATTAACCATCACCCAGTATTGGCCGGAGATGTCTGCATGACTCCCCAAACAAGATGTCATCATCTGACAATAAGAATATCTCCAAGCAGGCCAACTGAACTGCATAAAGTGCAGATATGGGGCCGTATGTAAGTTAAGAAAGACATATGTCAGTGACACAACACTTGTATAACTGGAGAGAACAAAGTATGCGAGTCATATGAATAACATGTATAAATACACAAAAATTGACTACATGCTGAGGTGAATCCACAAGACCCAATTTATTCATGGACTGGTCATGGGATTGCCAAGCTACATCTTCGAGTGGAATGTAGTAAAGAATTGTGGGTCTTCCAATAACAAGAGTTTGGTATCTGCTGAGGTAAGACCCCACTCTTGAAAACTAAAGAGGCAGCCATGGATGTAATATGTGTCTCAATGTATGGATTCTGATAATCAGAATTAAAGGACTGGCAATCTAATCATGCATCCAGATTGATCCAGGAAGAGATAGCAGAACTCAAGATATCTCCATCAAGCCTTCCTTAAAAGATATGAGCAAGAGATTCTTCACCTCCTTGAAGTACTTGTACTGTCTTGATAGTAACTAAGTACTGTAAGAGGGCAGAGTGTCACAACATCAGTCCAACGTCAGCTCAAGAAAGGTTTGTGAGCTGGAATGACCACTGGTTTGAGCCATCTGGGGCATCAGAAGCCAACTGATTCTTGGTAAAAGGCAGGAGAAGGAGACTTTCCCTTTTCTCCAAGCAGTAGTCCTGTCCAAGAAGGATGTAAGTGCTGTAGGAGGACAACGAATCATGTGTCCAGGCAATTTGAGTTCAGGAATGATCTAGAGCTGAAGTGACCACTGGAGCCAATCTAGACCAATTGAGGCTAATAGGTCCTTGCTGAAAAGGTAGGTAGGAGGGAGAAACTGTAACCTCCTTCCTATGAGGCTTGTGTCTGAAGGAGCCAAAGTCCCAGAATACACTTCCAATGCCATTGCAACAGTCTTGCAAGTCAAACTTTTTTTTTTTTTTAACTGACCTCCTTTAAAGGTTAATAAGGAGCCTTTTGTGAAAACCAACAGAAGCAAAGGCAAATCCCTTGATGCTACACCTGTGTTAGCAGTGGGCTTCTCTCTATAAACACTTGCAATAGGCCTATAAAGATCCAGGCTTTTGCTCAACTCCTGCACAAAATTGCAAATTTAATAAGTAAATTAAATTTTTATAAGTTAATACCCTATCCAATGGACAATTGCTAATCCGGTCGGCGCAGACCGGCCCGCCAAACGCCAGAAAAAGACGTCCTGTGTTGCCACCGGCTGGCCGGTCCGTAGTACTGTGCACTCCCCAGATGGCGCCTCGTACTTCTTTCCTGTCTAGACAACCTGACGTCATAGCATCTTTTTCGTTGTCTAAACCTCTTAGACCCCTAGTAAGCTGATAGCGGGGTCGGTGGGAGGGTCTTGTGTGTCCATTGGATAGGGTATTAACTTATAAAAATTTAATTTACTTATTAAATTTGCAATTTTATTGCGTTAATACATCCTATCCAATGGACAATTGCTGAATAACTACCGCTTGGTCGGCGGGTAAGTTACTAGGGACTTATGTGAACTCACAAGTAATAGCAAATTTTAACCTACGGTCTAGGCTGACTTCATCAGGAGACCTATAGGCCCAGGCCTGGGTTGACCCTAAGGTCAGGAAACCCTGTAAGACCATGGTCGGTTGCCAACAGCCGGTTATCCGGGGGCTATACCGATGTCGCCCCCCCCTTTTTTTAACAGACCTGCTCTGAGGTAGGGGAAGAGAGGGATGAGTTCAGTCCCAGAAAGCCAATAAACCTCCCGAAGGAAGCACATCACATTTTATACTAAGTGCTTGTAGAACTGTTACATTATGTACTATATACAAATCTCCTCAACCTAAGGACCACTTGTGGTTCTGCTGAGCAGCCGAACACCAAGCCCAATTGGTAAAGCTCTGAGTCAGCCCAAACCACACCCTTCAGAAAGCACTGTGTGAAGGTATTATGTGACTTCAGTGGCAGGCTGACAAAAATGGATCTAAGGAAACTCCCGACTGAAAGACCTGAGAAGCATCAAAGGCCCTGACCTCATGGGCTTTAACCTGATGTAAAGTGTGGGCCTCCTGGTCAGAGAGCTCATAACATAGGATCACAGTCTGCTTGATCCAAGAGGAGAGAGTGGCAGGTGAGATGTCTTTGTCAAAACCTTTCTTAAAGGAGACAAAAACCCACCTCCTTATTCTGTCTGAGGTCCTGTCCAAATAGTAGCGCAATGCTCTGACTGGACAGAGGGACCTGTCAGACTTGAGGGATCTATCCAGAATCGGGGCCAGGGCTGTTATAACCCCAGGGGCCACACTGGACACTCTATGGTCAGCTGATTCGAGGATAGAAAGCTGGGTGATGGATACAAGGACACCTTGACCAATCGGATTGGTGTCCAATATATCAGTTTTGCCAGGCATGAATCTCATTTTTGCACTTGCCCGACCCAAGGGCCAAGAGGAATACCGTCTTGAAGGTCAAATGCTTCAAAGGGGGCTCCTTGATTGGATCAAATGGAGTCTTAGCTGGTGCACGGCCAGTGAGAAGTTCCAGGAGGGTATGCCACTCCTGCCTTTGGGTCTGTCTCTGAGGAAACTATCCAGGAGACGAGCGAGATTTTCGTCCTTACTGATGACGAAAAGTGAATTTCCCAATTTATCAACAATGGGTGACCTATAACCATCAATGGTGCTGGGCTGTTTGCCAAGCATGTATCTCACTTCTATGCTTGCCCGAACCCAGGGCCAAGAGGAAAACTGCCTTGAAGGTCAAATGCTTCAAGGAGGCCTTTAATTGGTTCAAAATGAACCTTGTCAGCTGGTGCAAAAACCAGGGAGAGGTTCCAGGAGGGGGTTCCCCTCCGGCCTTTGGGTCTGTCTCAGTGGAAGCTATCCAGGAGATGAGTGAGATTTTCATCCTTACTAACATTGATGGGCAAATTTCCAGACTATCAGCAATGGCTGACCTGTAACCAACAATAGTACTGGGCTGCAACTTCCTGTCCTGAAACAGGTACCTAAGGAAGTCAGCAACTGGTGGTGCCCGAAGTCCACCTGATGAATGATACATCACTTGGTAAAAATGACCCATTTGCCTCATAGACTGATCTGATTGACCCACCCTTTGAGGAGCCTCAATTCTTGCTGCCACTGCCTCAGACAAGTCCTGCTCCTCGATTGCTGAGGCTCTAGGAGCCCTGCATGGAGATTAAGATTTGTCAGATTTCTGTGAGGGATCTGATCGAATGGCTGTGAACAGGCTGGACAGATTGGGCAGGCTCAGCGGGATGTGGCTGGACATGGCCACTAGATCCCAAAACCAAGGCATGTTGGGCCACCCCAGAGCAATCAGAATGATTCTCTTGCATGGGGAGTCTTGCAACTTCTCCACCACTTGCCCAATATGGCTGATGGTGGGAAGGTGTATGCTTTCAGATCCTATCATGGCATACTGAGTGTATCCACTGCTGTGGCCAGGGGATCCGGTACCGGTGACACAAACAGAGGCAACTTGTTGTTGAACCTCATAGCAAATAAGTCTATTTGAGCCGGTGCCACCTGCTGCAGATTGAGTGGAAGACCTCTGGAAGGAGAAACCACTCTGTTTGGATGGTCTGGCCTAGCCTGGATAGCTTGTCCGCTACCACATTCAGCCGGCCTGGAATGTGTTGGGCTTAGAGTCACTTGTTTCCTGGTACACCAGGTCAAGATTCTCCATAGTAGGGCACACGTGGGCCCGACCTCATGCCTCCTTCCTTGTCTATGTATGACACTACTGTGGTGTTGTCAGTTGCTACAAGTACTATCTTGTTTGAGCAAAGTTCTTGGAACTCTTTTAAAGCTAGAAAGCCTGCTTTAAGTTCTAGATAGTTATGTGCAGCTTGCTTCCCGGGAGGGACCCGGTTCCTCCTGCAGTGTGCTCGTTTAAGTGAGCGCCCCACCCTTCTATTGATGCGTCTGTAAATATTTGCAGAGCATGCTTTATTGGGTATAATGGTTGGCCTGTAAGTACATTGTCTTCCTTCAGCCACCATTGTAAATGGGGGTGCAGGGACCTGGGGACTTGGATCACCTTTTCCAGTGATTCTGGTACCCTCCAGTTGTTTTGAGATGCCACTGTATGGGTCTCATATGAAGTCGACCTAGATTAACTTGCTTTTCTGTAGCCGTCAGTAACCTATCAAGGACATGAATTCCCGGACCGGGCAAGCCGGTAGGGATAGCAGTTTTTAACATAGTCTCTTGAAGGTTCTGTCACCGGTCCAGAGTCGGTCGGAACCGATCAGACCTGAAGTAGAACTGGTAGCCTACAAAATCAAAGTCTTGTTTGGGCTCCCGCTCTGATTTCTGTAAGTTCATCAGCCAACCCAGTTGCTGACACATTATATACTAGTTCCTGTGTATGTTGGAGACAAGCCTGGGATCTGGCTCTCACCAACCAGTCGTCTAGGTACTGGTGGCTTCTTAAGTCCTTGTGTATGGTCACAAATTTCACCTCCTTTGGTATCACAGTGAACTCCAAAGGTGCTGTGGACAAAACCGAATAGCAGGCATTACCTGGATTGTTCTTGTATAGGTATATGGGAGTAGGTATCCCTCCTTGAACATTTGTAATACCTACAGGCAGATTGTGTGCCACATTTGGGACATTTGGTATTTTGATAAACATTTTCTGTCCCTCCGGACACTGGTCCGGTCTGGTGACAATGATCCAGGTTAACAGTCTCTCTGTTGTTATTGTGGTCTGGTGGGACTGACACAACTTTTCATATTAATAGACTCTTCGCCCCGGGCCAGCAGCCTGCAAGGTGCAGCATTTACAGAGCAATTGTCATTCATGAGATGTCTGACCCCTGGCCGGACATGACAAAATTTATTATCTCTCCAGCCAAGTCCAGCACTGATAACAGGTTGTTGAGAGATGTGATAAGGGAAGGTTGCCTGGCAGTAGGTTGGGACACTGGCATGTCACATCACCAAGACCACTGACCGGTCTAAGAATTCTCTGTAACCAAATTAACCTTAGGCAACTCTGTCCGGTACCAGGACTCCATACCCGGTACTTAACTGTAACCAGCAATTCTCTGTAACCGGCAAAAACTGGCAGGCTGGGGTCACCAATCAATTTTGACAGCTACTGGCCTATATTTAGCCAGCCTTTTTTTTTTTTTTTTTTTTTTTTTTTTATATATGTAACCAGTTGGCTCGAAGCATTATTCAGTAAGGACTGTGTAGCCAGCACCCTGTTAGTAGACTTGTAACCCGTAGGTTGAAGCAAGTGTACTAGGCTGTGTAGCCAATACCAGTCGGTACACTCTGTAACCAGTTGTTGAAGCAAGTGTACTAGGCTGTGTAGCCAGTACCAGCCGGTACACTTTGTAATCAGTTGTTGAAGCAAGTGTACTAGGCTGTGTAGCCAGTACCAGCCGGTACACTCTGTAACCAGTTGTTGAGCAAGTGTACACGGCTGTGTAGCCAGTACCAGCCGGTACACTCTGTAACCAGTTGTAGCCAGTAATAAAAAACAGTTGCAAAATCGATTTTACAACTATCTTGTGTGTTGAATTCAGCTTGTTGAAGCAAGTGTACAAGGTTGTGTAGCAGAAACCAGCCGGTACACTCTGTAACCGGTTGTTGAAGCAAGTGTACAAGGCTGTGTAGCCGGTACCGGTCGGTACATTCTGTAACCAATTGCTAAAGCAATTTTACAACTATATTTTGTGTTGAATTCAGTTGGCTGTAGGTTGCCTCCATTAAAAAGGTATTTCTTTAATCGCACGTCTTATTTGACAGTTGCTGGGAAAGCCCTTGTGAACTATTTTTAGAAACACTTGGTGTTCGGTGTGTCACTTGACCAGCTTGCTGGTCGGAAAGACACGCGATTGGCTGATTGGAGCTCATCAGTTGTGGCATTCTTTTGTGATACTTAAACATGCAAATGTGTAGTATTCTGCTCATCCACAAACCCTACTACCGACAACGAAGCCGGGTCTGCAAGGCAGGGACTGGAATCACAGTAGACGTGAGTTCTGAAGAACGCACTTCCGACCTTCCTGGTCGGTGAAAACACGTGACCTGCTTCGTAATTAGTCGGAAGGACACGCGATTGGCTGACTGGATATGACGTCAGAGGTCGCGTTCTTTTGAGCTGGCCGGCCAGCTGATGCTTTTAAAGCAGAGAAGCCTGGACCAGTGCGCTCTGTAGATGTGTAGATGAAATTCCTTCTTCCTTTCGTGATAAAACCAGTGAACTGGCCATCCACAACCCCTACTACCGACAACAAAGCCAGGTCTGCAAGGGAGGGACTGATATCACAGTAGACGTGAGATCAAACTTCATGCTCTTCTGATGGAATTCCTTCTATATAGGTGTACATATATATATAAGCTTACCGGCCGACTAATGCTTTACAGCAAAGATGTCTGGACCAGTGCGCTCTGAAGAAATCTGAAGAATTCATCTCTTGCTTCTGATGAACATATATATAAGCTTACCGGTCGACTAATGCTTTACAGCAAAGATGTCTGGACCAGTGCGCTCTGAAGAATGCACCCTTCATAGGGGAAATCCTTGCAGGGTTCAAAACTACGTAGACTGAAGTTTCTATAAGATTTCTATTTAGTACTAGAAAGACGTTACTATGGTTACTGTAGCTGAAAGGTTACAGAAGATTCATTCAAAACAAAAGACACTGATAAAAATACCTGTAAATAGTATGTTCTTATTCCTCAATATTGTCGATCTGCCCCTGACAACACAATGGTTGAATGGGAGGAAACTAGCAAAATGGCTGCCTTCATATTTCTCGTCGATTACTGCCCTATCATCAACACTAAATTGAGTCAACTAGGGAGCGTTTCCAGCAGATTTCTAGACGTAAATCCGTGCTTGATTAGTAGATAACACTTCTACACTGAAAATATCCACATATGAGGTTGAAAATCCGCCATAATGCACACTTTTCTTTAAAAAATCTGGAGATTGTAGAAACTACGTCTGCACAGTACACGCGCCAAACAAAAAAGATGTTATAACGTCAGGTTGTCTAGACAGGAAGGAAGTACGAGGCGCCATCTGGGGAGTGCACAGTACTACGGACCGGCCAGCCGGTGGCAACACAGGATGTCTTTTTCTGGCGTTTGGCGGGCCGGTCTGCGCCGACCGGATTAGCAATTGTCCATTGGATAGGATGTATTAACGCAATAAAAAATGTAAATGATCAGCTATGACTGCTGCAAAGCCAACAATAGTGACAGGTTTCAGATTTTTGCAAGTAAATGGATAAAAAAATCTGGTATATTTGAGACAGTAGGCTCTGAGATGGCCACCTTATTCTATGGGTACCAGAGCTCAAAATGGCCCATCATGACTCATACATTCCAAGATGAGGGTCCTTGAGATGCCCCAAATCTCTCTACCCCTTGCTCAGAGAATGATATAAGAGATTCTGAGTGGTGTTAAGGTGCCAAACATGAAGGTGCCAATGCAACAGATTCAGATGATATTTCTGACTGAATGGCTGTTTTTGAGACCAGTGAAGTAGGTGTAATGGAGGTTTGGTTGAATGACTCACCAGACCCCAAAACCAATGCATCATGGGCCACCAAGGGGCCACTACAATTATTTTGCACCTGGTGTTCACTTGTTCAATGACTTTTTGGAATAAATTTTATAGAACAAAAGGCCTAGCAGTCCAGAACCTGCAACAAGATGTTTAATGCATCTATGTTCAGAGCATTTGCATCCGGGACTGGCAACATAGAATGGAAGTTTGTAACTCATATTGGTGGCAAACATCTCTACCATTGGTATTTGACAAACTATGTAAATCAAATAGAATATTTAAAGATGAAGAGACTATCCTGTCTGTATTATTTCGTTCTTTGTGGAGAGGCTGTCATGACATCTAGGCAACCCTGCATATATCTGGTTCATATGAGAATATTTCAAGGATTGCAGTAGGCCAAGACGCAGCATACCTGCATAAAACACCTATTGTTGATTTGTGCCAAACTTGCACGTTGTCTGGAACCATAAAGGGAGTAAGAACCATTCTGTACAGATTACTTTTGTCCCTTCTGTAGAGATCATTGAGTATGACATTTAAGCAACCCCAGAATATTTCTGTCTCTTATGAGTATATTTCAAGGATTGCAGTAGGCCAGGATGCGCCAACCCTTTATCCCTTCTGGAGATGATGTTGGGTATGACCTTTAAGCAACCAAGAATATGTCTGTCTGTTATGAGTATATTTCAAGGATTGCAGTAGGCCAAGCTGTGCCAAACTAGGAGGTATACGCTCCCCCCCCCCCTGTTTGTTCAGATAACCGAACACAGTGGTGTTGTCTGATGCTATCAGAATTCGTTTGTGTAGAATTTGTCTTCAAGGCTTTTAAGGGCTGAACACACTGCCTTCAGTTGTATGACATTGAATGTAATATATACATTTTTAACTGTCCAAAGCCACTGACTGTGATGCTTTTAGATGGGATCATCAACCCTGGTTTAATGCATCTACGAAAATAAGGGAATTGTGCACCTGTGTATAGAAAAGGCATCCTATTTCCCATTTTTTGGCATTTTCCACCACTGAATATGCCTTTTCAGAAGGATTTGAAACAGGAATTCTCATAACTAGTGACTGGAGATATTGCCAGTCTGTTGTAGATATGGCTGAAAGGCACACATACTTAAGTAACCCATTGGTATAGTCTTTTCCAAAGATGCTCGTACCCCTACCTGGGATATAAGCAAGCTTGGGGTCATTTGTGATGAGATCTCCATTTCCTGGAAAGATTTCTCAAGTTTTTTTTTTTTTGTTTTTTTTTTTTAAATTTATTTGTGTTAGAAACTTTAAGGCATTTCCTTGTACCAATATGCAGTGGTAACCTAGGAAATCGATCCTTGTGTGGACTCGAGCTTGGATTTTTATCAGAAACTAATCACAAAGCTGAGATGTTGAAGAATTTAGATGAATTCTTGGTTTGAAGCAAAACCTGGTGTCTTTTATGTACACTTAACAACAGTGGTCCAGGTATTGGTGAACTCATATTCTGCGAGACTGCTGAAGAATGAGTTTTGCCTCTTTTACTACTGGTGAATACAAGAGGGGCGGTCGCTAATCTGAAGTTCAGTACTTTGAACTGATAGGTTTGACCGTGTACATTAAACTGAAGTAGATGTTGAAAAACTTGGTGAGTTGGTACATAGAAGAACGCATCTTTTGTAACCGAATTTCTAATAATTTCTGCTGTCTCCAGTTAAAATGATGCGACAAGCAGGTATTTATTGACATAGCAAACGAACTTCACTCGTGGGCAATGACCATTGAAGTCGTAGTTAGAAATCAATTCAGGACACTGAGATCTATCACAGGTCGCCATTAGCCGAGTTTCTATACAAGAAATAAACTGCCATACAAACCTGTAGTTCTGCAATTGTTGAGTGGATAAATCGCTTTCTTTTGAAGCATTTAAGCGGTATATTTAGTACTGTAGCCATGTTTTCCTGTCTGACGTCATCGCTTTGCATTGTGGGTAGTACAGGCACTGGCGAATTCGATTGGGGAGTAATTCGACAACTCTAACTCAAGATTCGCACAACTCTGGGATGGCAATGAAAATATCCCATCACTGCCAGTAATATTGCTCGATGTTTTCCTTCTACATATAAGAGGGTAACAGGACAAATAATGACTGGACATAGCTCCTGTCCTGTATATACTGTGCAAAATACACTCGTAAAGGTTGGAAGAAAGGACTTCAACACCATATCTCATCTAGCCAGTTTGATCTTCGTTGAGTTTGCAGAAGAATTAACCCAAAAGTCACAGCATTCTTTCCATTGGAGACATGGCCATAGGAAGGTTTTATTATCTAGTAGATAGTTATTGCAATTCTTCAGGAAGTTCACTGTACCTGCTGGGAAGCAATATACTAACTGCAAAGATCAGTGTATAGGCTTCTGTAGTCGTTCTTTTGGAGGGGGACCTGTTACTGTACCAGAGTGGCGCTCCACCCACAGTAAAGAATCTACGACCTCCGCTGCCAAGACAACTGCATTCTTTCTTCTTTGTTTTCCAGCACAAGCTAATACTCATGCTGTGCCATCAAATAAGGGACAATAAAACAGTTTTCCACTGAAAACTTTACAGCAAAATCTTCTTGCACATCTTCTTTTGACCTTTTAGAAGCAGTTTTCCACTGAAAACTTACGGCAGCTCTTCTCTGCATACCTTTCCTCAACAAGGAAGTAGTTCCAATCGAACACAGCCGGAAACAAATCTATCACCGTCTTCCACTGAAGACTATAAACTTCTCATTCTGACCGTTTTCAGGACAAGGGAAGCAGAATTAGTGGTAGTACCAGTCGAATAATGGATAACTATAGGTAGGTGCACGCTTGCACGCTTCAAACTTCATAGATTTTCATCCGTGAATGGACGATAATAAGGAAAAGTACGTGTTGCTCCCATATCGACCAAAAATATGATGAAGAACTCTCGACATTCGTCTGTCGACAACGACTACTGCGCAAGCGCGGACATGCGCAGACAAAGGGGTCACCTCTTGTGACAGAATATTCCTTAAAAAATTCTTGTCGGTCGATACGTTTTTGCTCCACAAAACCAAACAAGCACTTGTGAGGATAAGGTAAGGCTATTTTACGCAATAAAAACACATGTTTACTGATTTATGACCTTTGTTATTTCACAAGTTTACTGGTTTGACTTTCAGTAAATATGTGAAATGAAACTTTGATGTTCACTGGTTGTAAATATAAAATATTGAACTGTAAAGCAACACATTATATTGGAGCATTTTACTAGTCTAATCAAATCTACTGCTTTGCAGGTGCAATATCTTCCCCAAACTACTCTGTTATGTTAACTATTACAATATACTTAGCAATACATTACATACAATATTTTATGTCAAATAAATAGCACTAGACTCTTAAATATTTATGTTTACAAACTTTGGGTATGTACTTTCAGTAAATATTTCATTTAAGATTATATTATTTTCAATCCCACAGCTACAAAGACAAAATGATTTACACCCAAATGAATCCACATTCTTTATTTTTTTAAGAATCTATTGTTAACATTACATATCAATAGCACTTGAAATTTTAATGAAAATTCAGTACTTACAGAAAAGTATGACAAGGATTTGAAATTTTAATGAAAACTCAATACTTACAGAAAAGTATGACAAAGATTTTAATATCAAAGATTATTTGTACAGAATAAATATAATTTAATTACCATTTGAACATCTAACAATAGACTTTAGACAGTTAAGACTACTTTTTGTCACAGGTACAATGTAACATTGAAAGAATATCATGTAATATGTGTTATCAGACTGGTAGATCTGTATTTTAATTGAGCGCATGTTGGTACCTTTGTGATCCGTGGAGTCTGAGAATTCAAGCTTGGTGTTGGCAACAGTGTCTGCCAGAGCCAGGAGGTACATCTGGTCCAGACTGGAGAGTCCAGGCAGCTGGGTGTGAGTCAGATGTTTGGCCAGCAGGGATGCAGCACTGGGTCCAAAGTGGTGGACCACCCCATGCTCAGTCTGGAGAGACCTGAAAATACAGGTAACACACAGGTGTGACTCAGGTATGTGAGACAGGTACATTTAAAGCAATGCCATGACTCCGGGACCATATTGGTGCCAGCCCAATGTTCTTATAAGTGGCAGGTACTGCTATCATACTTTTGTTTTCATGTCTTGGGGGTTTTCTCTACAAAAAAACTAATGTGAAAATAAAAAGTTAGCTATTTCATTTGCACTCTGACTAGCATAAAATACAATCAATTTATTGTTGAATACTTACAGATCCTCTTGATCTGTCAGTGTCTGATCCTCTGCTTCAAAAGCCTCATCATCCAGGTTATCTTCCCTGAACAGCTTACTGTAATCCTGTGGATCTCGACTCAACGTATCTGCTGTGTCTACATTTCCTATATATAAAGGACAAGACTTATCCAAAATATGATGACAAAATGATAACTATGGAAAAATTTAATTATGATATCTCAGATAAATGAAATATTAACTTACATGTATAATATACTGTAACATAATATTCTGGCAAGGCTAATTTCTAAATCTTCAAAATACTCTGTGTTATCAATAGTGTCAATGGTGGATTAAAACTCACAAATGTATACTCCTAAGTATCAAAACAAAACAATTCAACAGCAACCTGACAGCATTAATAAGTAAATTAATATTTTGAAGCTGTAAAATTTATAAATTGAAGTATAGCTGTCAATGGAGATACACAATAAAGCAAAAGTACATATAATAATCAGTTACAGCAATACATATATTTTTGTGATTGCAGAAATATGTCTCAAACATGGCAGTAGAAGAGCCAAGGTCAAAGCTTACACCAAGGTCACACCATAACGTTGCACACCTACACATCCAACCAATGTCCCTACCATTTATCAACTTCCTACACCTTACAGTTTCCGAGACAGAGCTTGAACAAGATTTTACAAGGTCATTACAGCAAGGTCAGATCAAGGTCATACAATGGTGTAGCACACCTACAGTTCCCAGCCAATATCCCTACTAAATACAAACTTCCTAAACCTTACAGTTTCTGAGATATAGCAGTGTTCGCTCTCACCAAAAATTAATGCGAGACAAACTGTCTCTCTTCCCTTTAAAAGTTGAGGCAAATGTGAAAATAATTTGAGACATGCTTCGCATCAAGATATTCTGGAATGGATTTTAAAGTCAAGTTTTTGCACATCCATCAACAGCTAGAATTATACTGGGACAGGGTTGTGGTTCTCTCAATTGGAAATTTGAACCCATGACTCCAGAATTGAAACTAGATTGTGCTGACTTGACGCCAACATATCCCCAGACAGGCCATTTCCCAGGCCACAGGCATTCACTGGGTATTTTGTAGCACCTATTTTGTGTGATTCACAATTATTATAAAATATTTTTCATGGTTTTTTTTTCAAACAATTTTTTTTTTTTTGTGATGGGGGGGGGGGGGTCAATTTGACAAAAAAAGTCCTTTGGGTAGACTGTTCATGGGCCTCATATACAGGTGATATGTCTACTTAAAGTCTTGATTTTTAGCGCATGTAAAAATAACATATTAACCCCAGTCTCCTACTAGATGAGATTTCAGCTCACACAGTATGACAGGTCTAGGGCTTAAAAGTGGTAAAAAGTCCATAAATTGGGTCTCTGGGGGCATTTTAGAGACCTTCAGGTGACCTTAAAATTAAAGCAACAGACTTCAAATTTTTCACACACGAAGACTACGCATAGAATTATATCTAATACAGTATGAGACTTGTCAGAAAAAGGGTCATTTGGGTGGGTGTCTATGGTCCTCATACATAGGTTGAATGTCTACTTAAAGCCTTGGTGTTTGACACCTGTCAAACGAACATATTCATGTATTCCAGATGAGATTTCAGCTCTATCAGTCTCATAGTATGACAGGTCTAGGGCTTAAAAGTGGTAAAAAGTCCATAAATTAGGTCTCTGTGCGCATTTTAGAAACCTTAAGGTGACCTTTAAATTAAAGCTACAGACTTTAAATTTTGCACAAAGATTACACGTAGAAGTTATATCTAATAAAGTTTGAGACTTGTCAGATTTACCATTTCAAAGTTACAGGGCAAAATATGTGAACAAGAAACTGGGGTCATAGACACCAACAGGCAGATTGTGCAATCAGGATAATGCAACATGATAGCTGTACTGGAAATTTCAAAATAGTGCTGTGTGCTGTCCTTCAGCTCTGTCAAGATTGAAATTGATCAGTGGAAACATTTTCAAGTTACAGTCTGCAAACAAAATTGTTGATAGACACACACATGACCAGACGGAAAGACATGCGCATGACCAGATGGACAGACGGACATCAATTAGAACCCAGAAATGAATTTTCAAGATGGTGGCCCCGTCGGCCATCTTGTTTTTTCCAAATGACACTAACTTCAAAGCAACCTAGCCTAGATGGTGCCCTACCACTATATTAAGTTTTAAATCGATCGGCTGAAGCATCTTCAAGATAGAGTCCAGAAATGAAATTTTAAGATGACAGCCATGGCAGTCTTCTTGATTTTAGAAGTGGCCCCAACTTGAAAAGCAACTTAGCCTAGAAGGTGCCATACCACCCTGTTAAGTTTCAAGTTGATCAGCTGAAGCATCTTTGAGATAGACTCCAGAAACGGAATTTCAAAGATGGCAGCCATGGCGGCCATCTTGTTTGGTGAAGTGGCACCAATTTCAAAAGAAAGCAAGCCTAGGTGGTGCCCTACCACCCTCTCAAGTTCCAAATTGACTGGCAAAAGGGTCTTCGAGTTAGAGACAGGAAACAGAATTTCAAGATAGTGGCCATGGCGGCCATCTTGTTTTTCCAAATGGCACCAATTTTGAAAGCAACCTGGCTTGTTAGGTTTCAAAACCATTGGCAGAAGCATCTTCAAGTTAGTCTGCAAACAAATTTCAAGATGCTGGAAACAAAATTTCAAGATGGCAGCCATTTTATTTTCTGAAGTGGCACCAATTTCAAAAGCAACCTACCCTAGGTTATGCCCTACCAGCATCTTAAGTTTCAAATCAATCGGCAGAAGCATCTTCAAGTTAGAGTCCAGAAACAGAATTTCAAAGATGGCAGCCATCTTGTTTTTCAAAATGGCACCAATCTCGAAAGCAACCTAGCCTATGTGGTGCCCTAGCACCCTGTTAAGCTTCAAATCAATCAGTGGAAGCATGTTCAAGTCAGAGTCTGGAAACCAACGATTGCAATCACGATAAATTTGAACTGAATCCATCAACCCATTTTTGAGATACTGTCCAGAAACCAAAAACTCACACTCAATGTAATTATGTTACTGGTGGGAGTTTAAGGTCATATTATAGGGCACACCTTGACGGCTAGTCCATCCACATGCCAAATTTGAATAAAATCTGTGAAGCCATTTTTTAGATACTGTCTGGAACTTAAGTGTGACAATGATGCCGACAATGACAGACTATTCTAATGCCACAGGAGAGAGCACAAAGCGATCCCTATGTGCCCCCAGCATAGATGCTGGTGACACAAAAATGAAAGATTTTGTGCTGCTTCTGCATATAGCTGACAATTCAGACTGCACTGACTTGTGTAGGTGTTAGAGTCCACATTGATGAGGGCATACAGTGGAAGTGGGGGTATGGAGGCAATCTCTATGTAATCTAGGTTTATTTCCTCTGGCAGAGTGCTGGAATCTCCCACATTACCAGTACCAGTCAGCATCACACCAACAGATGCTGTGCGATGACGAACTTGGGAAGCCCCTTCAGTTACCAATGTCTGAAACATCAAGAAAGTCACATAAAAAACTTAAATTGGGGACAACTATGGATGCAATCAATTCTTGTTACCGTTTAACTGCTTTTAATAAGCATACCTTTGCCAGACTGACTAAATTTAGAAAAAAAATGCAACATTTAAAGAGATTGTGGTATCAAGATTCTATCCACCAATTATCTGGTATATTTCGTATCAGGTATTAGTAAGATGCTGAAGCTTTGTCTCAAGTTGATTACAAAAACAATCAACACATATTTATTGCAATTCATTTCTACTTATGGTTCCATTAGAGTACATATTGCTGTTGGTACCTGAGCAACCTTTTTTCCACTGATGCAGCGCACTAAATGGGCCAGAATAGCCTTGACCTGCCTCATCTTGCCAAAGTTGAGCAGTTCAAAAAGCTGCTTTGGGTGGTACTGTGGGAGAACGGGGTTGGCCCTCTTGGCGATTTCAAACATGCCATTCTCCTGCATCATCTCAAGGTCAGGCAGGAGCTCAGCACTACTGCCTTTGGATATGGACTTGTCTTTATGATCTAGCTTGTGCTGTGGACTAGCACTGGAGAGAGACTTGATGCCAGACACTGAGGGGGACATTTTGAAGCCTTTCTGTAGGTTGCTGGAAGACAGTACTGACTTAAGCTTGTTCTCCATGAGGGCACGTTGGTCAGTCTCATCCACCTCGGTCAGGGGTTCACAGGCTGAGGAGCACCACTGCGAGTACACATGCATCTCATTCTCCATGCCAACCACCAGCAGCCCATCCCGCACCCAGGAGACATGCTTGGGCACTGCCTCCAGTCCATCAGCTGTACACAGCTCTATGCTACGCACACACACCCACTGCAGCTCCTCTACTGCAGTCGGCACTGTCATCGCCTTGGTCTTCTGCACCACACGCCTACAACACCACAGAGCTTTTCAGTTCAGTGACTTATTTCAAATACTTGACTCAGATTTAATGTATTCTGACATGTTTGTAGTCCTACAAATTACATATACATGAAACAACTACAAAAGCTTTTTGTAGACAAAAACAAAGCATCCCAGTTAATTTAGAAAACAGGACATGTTAAAATTTAAAGGATAGGAAAAAACGAAACAGTACGCTGTTGAAAATTTCCTCATACAGATATAATTATTACAGAAGCATATTTTTGCTTGTTGCATAATACTACATTTTGAAATAGATATTGCGAAACAATGTGTTTGATTATTATAAGTTATGTATTGTGAAAGGTTGTCTTGTTTTTTATTTTGATTAAACTAAGATACAAGAGTTAGATATACTAAATAGGTTCATTTAATAGAGCTTTGTGTGAAAGTGTATAGTGCTTAACTGAAAGTGTATAACTGTCACAAAGTTTAAGACCAAAAACTCTTAAATGCATTGCCATGGCAATAGTCATTGTCACATACTTCCCAATACTTAATCAGCTCCAGATCCTCTTAGGTTAGGCATGTCCTGAAAACTTTGTGAAAAGCCATGCATGGGTTTAGGCTTTGGAATACTCATAAACTTTACACCCGCCATCAATGCCACCTGGACAGGGCTGAAGACAACAATAATATTCAAGGGAAACCACACTCCAGTGGTAGCGGGGGCAAAACTCAACCAAATATTATTAATAAATGAGCATCCTTTTTAAGGGATAATTACTTGTAATAAGTACACTAAAACAAATTAACAATATCCAGAAAGAAGTTAACATTGCATTATTTTCCTTTTTTAGCATATTTTATAAAAAAAAACAATAAGAAATCATAACATTATACTTCTACCAAACACGTTTCTTAGAAATATGACAACAATTTAATGTGATAACTATGTTTTGCATCTAACTCCATGCCACACAGTTGGTAGCGTGCACTCACTGAGACACAGAAATCTTGCTGTCCTTTTTGCTGGCTGCTGCAACATCACTGGAGACAGCAGTGTAGAAGCTGATCTTGGTTCCAGTGCATACAGTGAGGATGTGGGAGCCATTCTCTGCACTAACCCAGTCCAGCTGCAGAGCAGGAGAACTTTCCACACTGACTGACTGGCTGCATTCACCAGACATTCCACCACTGAGATTGTGACCCAGCAACACCTGTCTGTTCAGGTCTCTAGACTTCTCACGACTCACAAGTCTCGCGCCCTTTAAATCTATAGTGTCCTCAAGGCTCCATTCCGCACCTCCTACAGCAACCACACAGGATACAGTAATGAGACCTTGCAGTGGTAAATACAGGATACTCTGACCTCAGGTGTCTCCTTAGGAAAGAAACTAGGATCTCTAATTGTGGTGTACAACCAAGAAAAAAGTATATATTTTCAGCTTAAATACCACTGATCACAGAACATTTCATACTGACCCTTTTTATCTGAATTAAAGATCATCAAATATATTCAACAAATACACATTGGAATAAGCTTTATATAAATACATAAGTTTAATGTTATTCTCAAAGATCTTACTGTACCTGTAGACTCACACTCATACACAGAGAGGGAGTATTTCAGAGGTTTACTGTCCTGGTCTCCTGACTTCCTGCTTTTACAAAAAGCCACAGCCACACGGCCACTGTATGCACAGCTGATAGCTATGGGGCGTGCTGAAACACAACATTCATGACATAGTCATAGTTACCCATTTGTGTCTGAAATTAATATACCAATCATAGATAAATTTAGCTGTTTAGAACAGTTCAATACCCTGTGAAGCTGCAATCAAAAGCATGAAATTCTGTAACATGTGTTTCTTGAAAGACAAATGAGGACGACTTAAGTAATATTCTTTGGCAAAAATAATTAAACAAAATTACAAAGCTGGCATGACAGACAATTTGTATAAACTTCCAAAATAAAGCAAGCAACCAATGCAGCCGATTGTTACCAACAATTTATCTCATTTTAGTTTGGTGAACCGGACTGTATACAGTACCAGCACAGATGGAAATCAGTAATGAGGAAAAATTACCTGTACAAAGGCAGGGGCTTAAGTTCCGATAAATTAAACTACTTCCGCAATAATACACTGAGGCAAAGATTGCTGTAAGCCTTATTTTGATGTGCTGATGCTAATGTACAGTATGGGGTGATGTTAACATGTACTAGTGCATGTTCAAGCAATGACATGAATAAACATGAAGAAAATCATCCATTTAGAGATGGAGACTTTAGTCCTGGTAATTTAGAAAGAATTGGGAATAATAATTGAGTCTCCATAAAAATGTCTCTGAACTGATATTAGTATATATCTTCCAGGCCACCTGTGTAACCAGGCATTACACGTAATGACTGATGCAAAATGCCTAAACATCTAGGCATTTAGCAAAACACCTAGGCAATTCACGTAATGGCTGAAATTGTAACAAATTTTATTGTAATTTAACTTTTTACAAGTTAAATACTTACCTTATCCTCACAAGTGCTTGTTTGGTTTTGTGGAGCAAAACACATCGACCGACAAGAATTTTTAAAGAAATATTCTTGTCACAAGAGGTGACCCCTTTGTCTGCGCATGTCCGCGCTTGCGCAGTAGTCGTTGTGGACAGATGATTGTCGAGAGCTCTTCATTGTATTTTTGGTCCCCAGAAAACAAATTATGCGGGGAGGTAGGGTGGGTTTATCCTTGTGAGGATAAGGTAAGCATTTAACTTGTAAAAAGTTAAATTACAATAAAATTTGTTACATTTTATTGCGTAAAATAGCCTTACCTTATCCTCACAAGTGCTTGAATACAACCATAACAGGTGGAGGGTATTTGTTTTGGCCACACTGTTAGATGATTGTCAGACAAGGGGTCACCAAATAAAGCACTTGATAAGAGGATAAGATAAGCTTCCATACACCACATGTTAGGTTATATATTACTTCTTCATTACAGATAAGTAATTTGCTAACCTCAACAAGAGATCCATGATGTGATCGTCATTGTTGCTGCTGTTGCTGTTGTAGACAATTCTACAACAAATCATAGAGCAGTATTAACCATCACCCGGTATTGGCCGGAGATGTCTGTATGACTCCCCAAGCAAGATGTCATCATCTGACAATGAGAATATCTCCAAGTAGGCAAACTGAACTGCATAAACTGCAGATATGGGGCCATATGTAAGTTAAAAAGACATATGTCAGTGACACAACACTTGTATAACTGGAGAGAACATAAATATGCGAGCCATATCAATAACATGTATGAATACACAAAAATTGACTACATGCTGAGGCGAATCCACAAGACCCAATTTGTTCATGGACTGGTCATGGGATCGCCAAGCTACATCTTCAAGTAGGATGTAGTAAAGAATTGTGGGTCTTCCAGTAACAAGAGTCTGATATCTACTCAGGGAAGACCCACTGTTGAAAACTAAACAGGCAGCCACGAATCTAATAAGTGCCTCAATGTATAGATTCTGAAAGCAGAATTAAAGGTCTGGCAATCTAATCATGCAGCCAGTTTGAGCCAGGAAGAGATAGCAGAACTCAAGATATCTCCACCAAGCCTTCCTTAAAAGATATGACCAAGAGATTGTTCCCCTCCTTGAAGTACTAGTACTGTCTTGATAGTAACTAAGTACTATAAGAGGTCAGAGTGTCACAACATCAGTCCATCGTCAGCTCAAGAAAGGTTTGTGAGCTGGAATGACCACTGGTTTGAGCCATCTGGGGCATCAGAAGCCAACTGATTCTTGCTAAAAGGCAGGAGAAGGAGACTTTCCCTTTTGTCCAAGCAGTAGTCCTGTCCAAGAAGGATCTAAGTGCTGTAAGAGGACAACGAATCATGTGCCCAGGCAATTTGAGTTCAGGAATGATCTAGAGCTGAAGTGACCACTGGAGCTAATCTAGACCAATTGAGGCTAATAGGTCCTTGCTGAAAAGGTAGGTAGGAGGGAGAAACTGTAACCTCCTTCCTACGAAGCTGGTGTCTGAAGGAGCCAAGGTCCCAGAATACACTTTACCTTGTTTTTGCCAGATGCCAATGCCATTGCAACAGTCTTGAACTGGAATGACCAATGCTTTTTTTTTTTTTTTTTTTTTAGGCTGACCTCCTTTAAAGGTTAATAAGGAGCCTTTTGTGAAAACCAACAAAGGCAAATCCCTTGATGCTACACCTCTGTTAGCAGTAGGCTTCTCTCTGCAAACACTTGCAATAGGCCTATGAAGATCCAGGCTTTTGCTCAACTCCTGCACAAAAAATATAAATGATCAGCTATGGCTGCTGCAAAGCCAGCAATAGTGACAGGTTTCAGATTTTTGCAAGTAAATGGATAAAAAAATCTGGTATATTTGAGACAGTAGGCTCTGAGATGGCCACCTTATTCTGTTGGTACCAGAGCTCAAAATGGCCCATCATGAGTCGAACATTTCCAAGATGAGGGTCCTTGAGATGCCCTAAATCTCTCTACCCCTTGCTCAGAGATAAGAGATTCTGAGTGGTGTTAAGGTGCCAAGCATGAAGGTGCCAATGCAACAGATTGTGATGGTATTTCTGACTGAATGGCTGTTTCTGAGACCAGTGAAGTAGCTGTAATGGAGGTGTGGTCGATTGATTCACCAGATCCCAAAACCAATACATCATGGGCCACCAAGGGGCCACTACAATTATTTTGCACCTAGTCTTCACTTGTTCAATGACTTTTTAGAATGAGTGGTACAGGACAAGAGGCCTAGCAGTCCAGACCCTCCAACAAGATGTTTAATGCATCTATGTTCAGAGCATTTGCATCCGGGACTGGCCACATAGAATGGAAGTTTGTGATTCATATTGGTGGCAAACATCTCTACCATTGGTATTTGCCAAACTATGCAAATCAAATGGAATATTTTAAAATGAAGAGACCACCCTGTCTGTATTATACTGTCCTTTCTGGAGAGGCTGACTATCATGACATTTAGACAACCCTGAAGATCTCTGGTTCATAAAAGAATATCTCGAGGATTGCAGTGGGCCAAGATGCAGTATACCTGCATTAAAAAACCTATTGTTGATTTGTGCCAAACTTGCACATTGTCTTGAACCAGAAAGGAAGTAAGAACCATTCTGTACAGATTACTTTTGTCCCTCCTGTAGAGATCATTGAGTATGACATTTAAGCAACCCCAGAATATTTCTGTCTCTTATGAGTATATTCCAAGGATTGCAGTAGGCCAGGATGCGCCAAACCTTTATCCCTTCTGGAGATGATGTTGGGTATGACCTTTAAGCAACCAAGAATATGTCTGTCTGTTATGAGTATATTTCAAGGATTGCAGTAGGCCAAGCTGCGCCAAACTAGGAGGTATACGCTCCCCCCCCCCCCCCTGTTTGTTCAGATAACCGAACACAGTGGTGTTGTCTGATGCTATCAGAATTCTTTTGTGTAGAATTTGTCTTGAAGGCTTTTAAGGGCTGAACACACTACCTTCAGTTGTATGACATTGAAATGTAATATATACATTTTTAACTGTCCAAAGCCACTGACTGTGATGCTTTTAGATGGGATCATCAACCCTGGTTTAATGCATCTACGAAAATAAGGGAATTGTGCACCTGTGTATAGAAAAGGCATCCTATTTCCCATTTTTTGGCATTTTGCACCACTGAATATGCCTTTTCAGAAGGATTTGAAACAGGAATTCTCACAACTAGTGACTGGAGATATTGCCAGTTTTTTCTAGATACCACTGAAAGGCACACATACATAACTGACCCATTGGTATAGTCTTTTCCAAAGATGCCAGTATCCCAACCTGGGATATAAGCAACCTTGGGGTTGATTGTGATGAGATCGCCATGTCTTGAATAGATTCTCAGGTATTTAATTTATTCGAGGTAGAAAGAAATTTCCTGTTACCAAAATGCAGTGGTAACCTAGGAAATCGATATCACGAAGCCCAGTTGATGAATAATTGGATGAGTTCTTTGGTTTGAACCCAATACTGGTGTCTTTTACGTACACTAAACAACCAGTAGTCTAGGTATATGGTGAAAGAAATTTTCTGGTACCAAAATGCAGTGGTAACCTAGGAAATCGATATCACGAAGCCCAGTTGATGAATAATTGGAGGAGTTCTTTGGTTTGAACCCAACACTGGTGTCTTTTACGTACACTAAACAACCAGTGGTTTAGGTATATGGTGAACTGAAGAAAGAGTTTTGCTTCTTTACTACTCGCATGATACTGTAGAGGGGTCGCTAACCCGAATTTCATATTGCTTTGAACTGATTGGTTTGACCGTGTACATTAACCTGAAGTAGATGTTGAAAATCTTGTGCATCGGTAAATAGAAGAACGCATCTTCTAATTTCTAATAATTTCTGCTGTCTCCAGTTTAACTGATGCGACAAGCAGGTATTTATTGACATAGTAAACGAACTTCACTCGTGGGCAATGACCGTTGAAGTCGTAGTTAGAAATTAATTCAGGGCACTGAGAGCTATCATAGGTCGTCATTAGCCGAGTTTCTATACAAGAAATAAACTGCCATAGAAACCTGTAGTTCTGCAATTGTTGAGTGGATAAATCGCTTTTTTTTGAAGCATTTAAGTGGTATATTTAGTACTGTAGCCATGTTTTCCTGTCTGACGTTATCGCTTTGCATTGTGGGTAGTACAGGCATTGGCGAATTCGATTGGGGAGTAATTCGACAACTCCAACTCAAGATTCGCACAACTCTGGGATGGCAATGAAAATATCCCCTCACTGCCAGTAATACTGCAAGAAGAGCCCCCATGGTGACTTGCATTAATGTAGCCACGTTCCTCTGTATCCATCTCTCCTGGTAAACTAGGAAGAGTGATTATATGAAGATCTGTAAAATTACTGCTCGATGTTTTCCTTCTACATATCAGAGGGTAACAGGACAAATAATTACTGGACATAGCCCTTGTCCTGTATATACTGTGTAAAACACACTCGTAAAGGTTGGAAGCAAGGACTTCAACACCATTTGTCATCTAGCCAGTTTGATCTTCGTTGAGTTTGCAAAAGAATTAACTCAAAAGTCACAGTATTCTTTCCATTGGAGACATGACCCTGGGAAGGTCTATTATCTAGTAGATAGTTATTGCAATTCTTCAACAGGGCTGAACAGACAAGCAGTGCACATACTGCCCCAAAGATGTCTGTTGGATCTTCATCCAAATTTACAGCAAAGGAAGGTAATCTGTCCATATTTTCATGTCTGAGAAGCAGGAAGTTCACTGAACCTGCTGGGAAGCAAAAAAAAAAAAAATAATAACTGCAAGGACCAGTGGATACGCTTCTGTAGTCGTTCTTTTGGAAGGAGACCTGTTACTGTACCAGAGTGGCGCTCCACCCACAGTAAAGAATCTACGACCTCCGCTGCCAAGACAAGTGCATTCTTTCTTCTTCGTTTTTAAAAGCAGTTTTCCACTGAAAACTTACGGCAGCTCTTCTCTGCATACCTTTCCTCAACAAGGAAGTAGTTCCAATCGAATGAAAGATGAACACAGCCGGAAACAAATCTATCACCGTCTTCCACTGAAGACTATAAACTTCTCATTCTAACCCTTTTCAGGACAAGGGAAGCAGAATTAGTGGTAGTACCAGTCCAATAATGGATAACTACAGGTAGATGCACGCTTGCACGCTTCAAAACTTCATAGATTTTCATCCGTGAATGGATGATAATAAGGAAAAATACGTGTTGCTCCCATATCGACCAAAAATATAATGAAGAGCTCTCGACAATCATCTGTCCACAACGACTACTGCGCAAGCGCGGACATGCGCAGACAAAGGGGTCACCTCTTGTGACACGAATATTTCTTTAAAAATTCTTGTCGGTCAATGTGTTTTGCTCCACAAAACCAAACAAGCACTTGTGAGGATAAGGTAAGGCTATTTTACGCAATAAAAATAAGGTTCAGTCTTACACAGATAGCCTGAACAAAGATTTGACATTTCTGGAAAATCTGTGTAGTAATTTTGTTAAGTATCTGAGAGATTAAAAGTGATTATTTCTCGCTTATAGAAGCATTTCAAGATGCAGTTTCAACTTTTTGACAATTAATGAAGGTGTACTTTGATACACTTCCTGACTTTTGGACAAACTAGAAAATACGGAGTTTACTTTGAGATAACAGTGGTATATTTCATACTTGTTTCATTTAGTTGTAAGAAGGGTATTGATTTCAAATGAGCAACCATAGTAGATGTCACAATGGACAGTTTTTATCATAACACCATTCTCATTATTGTTGTTCATGAAATTACATAAAATATATTTTCTAATCACACATCAAGCAAGGCAAATAGCATCTGCGATGCCCATACCCCACAGCTTGTTGAAATATTTTTCAACACCATCAGAACGGTGTCAGTTATATAAAGGTCCAAATAATGTTTAAATACTTAATACAAAATTAAGTATGAGTAAACAGCAACACAACTTATAGGACAATCAGCTAGTCAACCTACCTGGGATAGATATATCACTCCTGGCTTCTGTATGAGAGATCATTTCCCAGGTTTGCCAATGCACACTGATATCGTCTGGGTCTGTGTTGTTTACAGAACACTTCCAAAATCGCACTGTGGAGTCTGAGCATCCAGTTGTGAGCAGGTATGGGGCAAAGCAAGCAGGGTAGATAGATGAGGAACTAAGGTGTCCAGCAGCGACTGTAGCACTGACCACAGACACACCACCAGGCAGGTCAAGGGGCTGGACACACAACTACAAACACAAGAGTACATACAGCTAGACATAAAAAAATACAGCTACAGAGTAAATACAGCCAAAGAAAGCTTGGTTATATTTCACCACACAGGTATAAGCACAACAATGTGTACAATAAACCCTTTGAACATCCATTTTTACTTCACCAGGGCATACATTTTTCAAACCAAAATTGTGAGACCTACCTTTTTGGACTGTATGGAGAGTCTTCTTGGTTCAAAGCTTGAATTTTCAGGTTGTTTACCAGCAATGCCATGTGGTCTGTGGTCCTTGCCATCCTCCTGACTGTATACCACATCTGGGCTGAAGTCCACATGTTCCTCCAGCACTACAAGTATGTAACATGTTACAGTAAGTTCCTTGACATAAGAAGAAACATGTGCACTTAGAGAGCCCATACTTCTGACACGGCATGTGTGATTTCTTAGAAGCACGCAATAGTAAGTATATGGGAAAATCTGGATCTTTGATATTTTTGTATCCAACGATGGTCTGGATTACTCTCAAAATTTATTGCGATCTCAGCAGAACCAAGACCCATATTTTCAACTTTTTTTCATGAAGATCCAACTAGCAGTATTTGCGTAATTGTGATAACAAACAAACAGACCAACAAACAAATAAACGGTCATGACTTTTTTACCTCCTTGGCTGAGGAAATAAAAAGTAAGTTCAAGATATTATTTTACCAATAAACAGTCAGCTGAATATAAAGTACCCTTGGCTCTCCATTAATACTTACCTTCAGAGGAGATGATCATCTTCCACATGTGGAGCACAGAGTGTCCTGCATCAGACTTCTGGAGCACCACCAGGAAGAAGTGTTCTTCAAACACAATGACATCACGTTGGGGGAGTTCTGTACTAGAGGCTCTCCTCTCAGGAGTCTTCTGCCCTGTCACCAGCTGTTCCTGGAAGATGTGCATTAGTTGCACATTCCGCCAGTCCTAGAAATATATCAACATCAGTAAACATGACAGAGACATGCAAAAATAACACTATCTATAATTTACATTAACATCACTAGATAATCTATTTTTTAGTTAGTTTTCAGTCATTTTTGATAATAGTTATAAATTTCAGGATGCCAAAGTTAATGTCATATTTGTAAAAATAGCGTTGCACAGCCGACAGGTAAATTACATTCTGCATTATAAAACTGAATTTATTGAGAGAAGTATAAATTTTGATTGCAAAAAGAGGCTGGGGTGGTATATGAAATATCCTTCATTTCTAAATCACTATTATAAGCATTAATTTAGTGTTACTAAGTTTTCTACAGCTGGACTTGCTCTCCAATATTGTTGAGATGCCAATATAATTGCTGCAAGACTGACCCCTGTGGCATCAGTGATGGACTGGTATTCTAAAATACATCCTGGCCTGGCAGTTGATTGGTCACTGACCAGTTGAAGATCGCTGTGTAACCCTGACAACATGCTGTCCTGAACCCAGCCCCCACTGCTGGTACTACTGGAATACATCTGTGCCTAAAACACAACCATGTCTCAATCAACAACACAGGACATAAGAAAGTAATAAAGGTTATATCTTAAAATCTGACTTGAATTTCACCACTTCTATGATTGTTGTACCTATTTCCAGTCTATTACAAAAATTGGACAGTACCATTTAGCCATCAATTTTGAAACATTTTAGTGTATTTTTGTTGTTTCACAAAATCGTGTGTATAACAAACAACACTTTATTAAAACCATTTAGACCGAAATATGGAAAGGACCGTATTCTGGTTCATGAAGGATATAAAGAATTTGTGAATTATTCAAACCATAACATGAAGTTACACAGACAGTAGGACTGAAAGTAACAGAGTTTCACTTCTGAGGATGTCTGAATAATATTACCGTAATAACCATTCTTAAATGTTACCTTGTAAATAACACATTAGTGCACACTCTCAGATTGTTTTAACCTAAAAGTATATCTTCTTCAAATAATGTTCTATATCTATCACTGTAAAAATACTGGCCAAGCAGCCATTTGTTGACTGTCAAGGTAAGTATATTTTACTGACTTACCTCTGTTTCACTCCGCTTGGCCTTGTTGAAAAGCAGTGACCTGGCATCAATAAGAGCCTGGTATGTACGCAAGCAGGAACCATCAAAGGCCACAAATAATGCACTGGGAGAGTTACTCCCAGTTAATCCCAGGGTAGAACTGAAACACATGCCAGATAATAAAACCATTAAAATTGACAGTAATGGTAAATGATCACTGATAACACCTAAACAATGTGAACTTTCATACAAGTGGGTAAACTGAAATAAGAAATACGAGTAACTCTAGCACCATGCTTTTCATACATCTATGTATAATTTGTCCAGTATTTTCACACTTCTTTTTTTTTTTTTTTTTTTTTACATATTTTAATTTTTTTAATCAAATGAATGTTAGTGAAAGGACACTAAAAATATAATACTTGGTACACGTTTTAGGATTTGTGCGTTATTTTTGAGGTAGTTGAACATATTTCTAAGTGTTTACCCTGGCAGTAGAGTGGGTACCCAGGCCACATTAGTAAAGGCTGTGGTTCTGGGGGAGTTCATCCTGGACAGCTCACTCAGGCCACCTGACTTGGAGAGAGGCCCTACTGCCGCCACTTGCCACAGGATAAGTTCACTGCAAAAACTCTTGCTGCTTTGCTCCTCACCACAGTCCACTCGGCTCTCAGACTCTGACCCCGGAATGTTATGGTGTGACGTCGTCAGCAGCAGTGGCATCACTGGGTGGCATAATGCATTATTGGTGTGGAAACGATGACCTGACACTCGTGAAGAATGGGCAATGTTCAACAGTGCAGTAAATTTGGAGCCGTCTGCAAAACTGACTTGCCACATGTTGAGGCTGCCATTAAAGTGCTTGGTGAGGAGGCGTAGGTTGGGCATGATCGGGTCTCTGGTGACGGGATGTTTGGAGATCTGGTCGACGGAATTTTCCTCCTCCTGCTTTTCTGTACTGATCAGGGAATGTAGGGAAGAGCAGCGGTCCGAGTAGAGGCACACCTTGGGTGACATAGTCATTGCATCACCCTTAGGCAAGGAGTTGGGAATTCTGGTGGAGAAACTCACCTGGGCTTGCCTAAAGGTACCAGGTTCATGTTCATCTAACCAGTCTACTAACCTAAACAAAAGAACAGAGGATCTCAGCAGGACACTGGCATATTCCCCTGTACCACCAGTGATTCCCAGGTAAACATTCTATTTCATAAAAGTAAAGAATAGATTTTAGAATGATATACAAAGAACTTTTTAAACCTACTGACATTGAAAACTATGTATGATTTAAAAAAAACAGAAGTGACATGACTGAATTCCAATCTCAGTAAAATATTGTCAAGTTCAACTGAAATAAGAATATTGCAAATTTAATAGGTAAATTAAATTTTTATAAGTTAATACCCTATCCAATGGACAATAGCTTATCCGGTCGGCGCAGACCGGCCCGCCAAACGTCAGAAAAAGACGTCCTGTGTTTCCACCGGCCAGGCCGGTCCAGTGCTGTGCACTCGCCAGATGGCGTGTGGTACTTCCTTCCTGTCTAGACAGCGTGATGTCATAGCATCTTTTTCGTTGTCTAAACCTATTAGACCCCTAATAAGCTGATGGCGGGGTCGGTGGGAGGGTCTTGTGTGTCCATTGGATAGGGTATTAACTTATAAAAATTTAATTTACCTATTAAATTTGCAATTTTATTGCGTTAATACATCCTATCCAATGGACAATAGCTGAATAACTACCGCTTGGTCGGCGGGTAAGCTATTAGGGACTAAAAACTCTAGTGAACCCATGCAAAATTCCTTTCTTAGCCTGGGTAGACCCTGAAGTCGCTAACCCTTAAGGCTATGGTCGAATATCATCATCCGGCTATCCGGAGACAAGCCGTCAGAGTCGACCTTGCCCCCCCCCCCCGCCCCTTTTTAAACAGACCTGCTCTGAGGTAGGGGAAGAGAGGGATGAGTTCAGTCCCATTGAAGTAAACCCCCCGGAGGAAGTACGTCCAGATTTTTTTTTTTTTTTTTTTTTTTTGCTTAAATATGTGCATATATATAAAAATTTACAACTAACAAGCTATGTACAAATCTCCTCTAGGTATTTGCCTGTTGGTGGATCTGCTGAGCAGCCACAACAGGACCCAGATGGTAGAGCTCAGAATCAGCCCAAGCCACATCCTTCAGGTAAAATTGCGTGAAGGTATTATGAGATTTCCAGTGGCAGGCTGATAGAATCTGTTCTAAGGAGACTCCCGACTGGAATGCCTTAGAAGCAGCAAAAGCCCTGACATCATGAGCCTTAACTTGATGTAAGGTGTGGGCTTGGTGATCAGAGAGCTCATAGCATAGGATCACAGTTTGCTTGATCCATGAGGAGATAGTGGCAGGGGAGATGTCCTTGTCGAAACTCTTTTTGAAAGAGACAAAGACTAATTCCTTGCCCTGCCTGATGTCTGAAGTCCTGTCCAAATAGTAGCGTAGGGCTCTAACCGGACAAAGGGATCTGTCAGACTTGAGGGATCTATCCAGAGTAGGAGCTAGGGCTGGTATGACCACTGGGGCTACACTCTCTGGGCCCTCCTTTGCCAGCTGGTTCTTGGACAGAAAGCTGGGGGATGGAAACAGAGACACCTTAGACCAGTCTGACTGGTGCCTGATGTTCTTGTTTTGCCATGCATGAATCTCACTCCTTCTTTTGCTGGAACCCAGGGCCAAGAGGAAGACAGTCTTGAAGGTAAGATGCTTCAGAGATGCTTCTCTAAGAGGTTCGAAAGGAGCCTTCGTTAGCTGGTGTAGTACCAGAGAGAGGTTCCAGGAGGGTATACCCCTCCGCCCTTTGGGCCTGTCTCTGTGGAAGCTGTCCAAGAGACGGGTGAGATTGTCATCCTTGCTGATATTGAGGGTGACATTACCCAGTTTATCAGCTATGGCAGATTTGTAACCATCTATGGTGCTTGGCTGTAAGTTTTTGACCTCGAAGAGGTAAAGTAAGAAGTCAGCCACTGATTTTAAAGGTGGAGAGTCGAAGTCCACCTTATTAGAGACGCACCATTTTGTAAAAACGGTCCACTTTGCCTCATAGACTGATCTGGTTGATTTTCTTTGAGGTGCCTCAATTCGTGCTGCCACTGCTTCAGAGAAGCCCTGCTCCTTGATTGCTGTGGCTCTAGGAGCCATGCGTGGAGATTTAGATTTGTCAGATTTCTGTGAGGGATCTGATTGAAGGGCTGTGTCAGAAGGTGTGGCACGTTGGGAAGACTCAATGGGATTTGGCTGGACATGTCCACCAGGTCCCAAAACCAAGGCATGTTGGGCCACCCCGGAGCAATCAGAATTATCCTGTTGCCTGGGGAGTTCAGTAATTTTTCCACTACTTTGCCCAAGATGGCCACTGGTGGGAAAGCGTTAGCATCCAGGTTCTCCCAGGGTATGCTGAGTGCATCGACTGCAATCGCTAAGGGATCCGGCACCGGTGACACAAACTGAGGCAGTTTGTTGTTGAACCTCGTGGCGAAAAGGTCCACCAGAGGTCGGTGCCACCTGAAGCATATCGCCTGAAAGGTTTCTGTGTGGAGAGACCATTCCGTCTGAATAATCTGGCCTAGTCTGGATAGCTTGTCCGCTACCACATTTAGCCGGCCCGGGATGTGACGGGCTTTGAGGGTTACTTGGTTGGTCGTACACCAAGTCAAAATTCTCCACAGAAGGGCACACAGAGGGCCCGACCTCATGCCACCTTCTTTGTTGATGTAAGACACTACTGTAGTGTTGTCTGTGGCCACCAGTACTATCTTGCCGGAACAGAGGTTTTGAAACTCTCTTAGTGCCAGAAAGACTGCTTTCAACTCGAGGTAATTGATGTGCAGTTTGCTTTCCGGTAGAGACCACACGCCTCTGGCTGTGTGTTCTTCTAAGTGAGCGCCCCACCCTTCTTTTGATGCGTCTGTAAAGATCTGCAGAGCATGGCTTAGTGGGTGTAGAGGTTGTCCTTGCAACACATTGTTTTCCTCCAACCACCATTTTAGATGTAGATGTAGAGAAACGGGTATGGGAATGAACTTTTCTAATGATTCCGGTACCCTCCAGTTGTTCTTGAGGTGCCATTGCACAGGCCTCATGTGTAGGCGGCCTAGATAGACCTGCTTTTCTGTGGCCGTTAGGAGACCTATCAAGGACATGAACTGCCGGACCGGACAGGTCGGCCGGGCTAAGATAGCTTGAATCTTTGCTGTGAGAGACTGCCAACGGTCCGGTGTGGGTCTGACCCGGCCGGACTCGAGGTTGAACTGGTAACCTACAAAGTCGAAGACTTGTTTTGGTTCCAGCTCTGATTTCTCCCTGTTGACTAACCAACCCAGGTCCTGGCATATTTTCAGTAGATCTCTGGTATGCTGGAGACAGGCTGGGTGGGAATTGGCCCTCACCAACCAGTCGTCTAGGTACTGGTGGATTCTTATACCCCTGTGCATGGCCATTAACTTCACTTCCTTGGCTATGACTGTGAATTCCAGAGGGGCTGTGGACAGACCAAAAGGCAGGGCCTTGAATTGGTATGTCTGCCCCTGGACGTGAAATCTCAGGTATTTCCTGGATTGTTCCTGTATCGGTACGTGGAAGTAGGCGTCCGTGAAGTCTATTGAGGTGACCCATTCCCCTCGTTGAAGGGAAGTTCTGATGGTTTCTGGTGTTTCCATCTTGAACTTCTCCACTTTTAGAAAGGGATTCAGATTGCTCAAATCTAGGATGGGCCTCCACTTGTTGTTGGGTTTGGGTACCAAGAAAAGCCGGTTGAAAAAACCTAAAGATTTTGGGTTTTGTACCGGTTCCACCGCATTTTTGGAAATAAGCTGATGCAAAGCCTCCGACAGGTAGCTGTTCCTGTGGTGGTTCACATAGCGGCTTATGACCGTTGGGTGTCTTGATAGAAAAGGCCTGTTCTGGAAGGGGAGGATGTAACCCGACCTTAACATCCGGACAACTTTGTGACTGGACCCTAGGTCCAACCAAACCTGCCAGAAACTCTGTAGTCTGGCCCCTACAGGTGGGTTTGTTACAGCATTTTTGACATTTACCACAGTTTTGACATAAGACGATGGAGTGACACAAGAAGCAAGTTTCACAGATTTTATTTTGTAACTTTTCTGAGAAAGACAAACTGCTGCCCCGGGACTTATTTCTTTCTTTTGCGAATGCCCGGGCGCAGAAGGAACACAAGGTACAACATTTAAGTTTGCAAAAGTGTCTTTTTGTCTCTGTAAGGTGCTCCCGGCCAGCAGTCCTGTTGTCAAACTGTTTACATAATAACTGTCATTTGTAAGACTGCTGGCCCTTGGCCGGTCTCGAGGAGTAGAAGGAGGCCTTGCCCTTATGCTTCTTGCCCTGTCCACGCTGACCAATGTTCTTCCATGCCGGTCGTTCCTGTTTTCTATTATCTCCACGCTTTTCAGGGCGTTCATAAGGGTGGAAACGACCCTTCTTTCCCGACTGAAGCTGACCTTTGCTTTCAAAAGCGGCGATATCTTGTTCAGCTTGTCTGAGGGCTTCATCAGGGAAGAGTATTGGAGTGTGGAGAGGTGCAGTCCTCAGGGAAGTCAATGTGTCTGGCTTGATGCCCGCTTTAAGATGTGACAGATATGAATCTCTACGAGTCAAGGTCGTATTGGCCACCGACACAAAAACAAAGTCACTCAAATGTTCTAGGGTTTTTGCCATGGCCTGAGTGATGCTGGCGTTAAAGTTCAATAGAAATTGAAGTTCGTCGGCTGCAGCAGCTGTTTTGGAAGCAGACTTCCCTTTGGCCATTTCTGCTTTGATAGTTTTCAACTGTCCCTTCATATTCTCCTGGACTCTGTACAAACACCTATTGAACCCAGCCGCCTGATTACATATAGTAGAGGCTTCCCTGGCCGATTTCTCCCAACGTCTGAGGTTGTCCTGAGAGATCTGTCGGGAGGCTGGAGGTGTTGAAGAGATACCTGCTGCCTTAGCAATACGGCTGTATGTGCTGTTGATCTTTGAGGCGTCGGTATACCATGAAGTAACAGTCTTCTCAGTCCCAGTGTCACTCTTCTGCTGGCCGGGTACAAAGCCGTACCATTTCGCTTGGGACCGGGCCGGCTTAATAAACTGATCTTTTAGCAGTCCCCCTGCCTCAGAACTGCGTGAGGGGTAGCCCTCCACCAGTGTCAGATTAAGTTTGCCCATTTTCTTGCACAACCATTCATCGGTTGGCATTTTAACTGAGACCTTTCCTGTGGGCTGAGACTGAGGTCCGGCGAAGGGGTTGTCGTCAGATGCAGTAGCCGTTGTGTCCATATCAGGAATATGGGACCAGCCCATATAAGAGCTGATCCCTCTCATAGTCTCTCTATAATTCTGATCTTCCGAGAGGGTTTGGTCAGGATCAGTAGTGGTAGCATCTGGGTCCTGGTCGGACAACTCACCTTCTTCGACAAAAATGTCTACTGGAGGTTGGTCGGAGAAATCTGAGTCAGAATCAGTATCCATAGCCGGTGGGTTCTGTAGGCCGGCCGGTGTAGGGGACGACCTGCTGGTGACCTGTTGAGAAGAGGGTGGGTCGGTACCAGGCAGATCTGAACGTCGGTCGGTAGTCGATTTCTCCCTGTGCGACTTGCTGGTCGACTGAGCTTTAGGAGCAGTCTGAGATACACCATGCAAATCTGAAGATGGGTGCTTACTATCAGAAGATGAAGAACTCGACTTGTCGGTAGCCTGACTATGTGGGGAATCACGGCCACCAGCCAAATCTGAAGTCTGAGTAGCTGTCGGTCTGATGAAAGGTTCAGCGGACTTGGCAATGCCAGCCGGAGCTGTAGCAGTAGGAGTGACTTTAACTGTGGAGAAAGTCGGTTCCTTATCCATAGTCTTTGCAAGCAAGATAGCCTCTAGTCTGTTAAACCTAACCGACCATTTCTGGTCGAGCTCGTCAATCCTTGCGTCAGCTGAGGATCTGTGAGTGGTAGGCGACTTAACCGGCTTCTCTGAAGACGTAGAAGATTTAGAAGTAGATTTCTTGTCAGAAGATGATGATTTCTTCTTCTTGGCAGAGGAACTCGAACCAGGGGACTGTACCATACCCTGGCCGTCCACAGCCCCCACTACCGTCACAGAGGACGGGTGAATGAGGGTGGAACTGTCTGAGTCCTTGGTGGGAGTATCTGAAGCTTTCTTTAAATCACGTTTCTCTTTCTTTAAACGATAACTGGGGGTAGACAACTGAACACGTTGTTCCTCAGTCAAGGAATTACAAGCCTGGCAATCATTATTGGTAATGCAAGGGTCCGTGCCTTTACCCTTCTCTCTGCAGCGTGCGCAGAAACAATGGCTGTCAAAACTTGCCATGATGTGGCCACAGCTACCATGTTTCTGGCCCGGAGAAGACATAATGATCTGATGGCAGCAAAATAATAAGTTCAAAACGTTCTATATACTCCCTGAACAATGATGATACAAGTTTATAAAACAATTCTCACCAATAATAATAAAAATCTGAAGTTAAAGTTCTGTTGAAAATATTCCGTGTACACAAGCATGCGCCAAACGAAAAAGATGCTATGACGTCACGCTGTCTAGACAGGAAGGAAGTACCACACGCCATCTGGCGAGTGCACAGCACTGGACCGGCCTGGCCGGTGGAAACACAGGACGTCTTTTTCTGACGTTTGGCGGGCCGGTCTGCGCCGACCGGATAAGCTATTGTCCATTGGATAGGATGTATTAACGCAATAAAATGATGTTTTAACTGTGGCACTGAATACTCAAACACATTTCTGTAAGCAAGTTGCTTACCAGACCAGGTAACTCCCGTCTACAGGGTGTATAGAGAATAGCAAGTCTGGACTGTTGTGCCAGTCTCGTAACAGATGTTCAATCTTGGAGTCTTGCTTTCCTACTGCTCCAAACTACAATAAATATGAACTAGTGTGGGTACAGGCACAAGTCAAATAGAGAAATGTTAAAGAAAACTAGAAAGGTCCTTGCAACAAATATCTGAGGCCTCATTCTTAAAACAGTGACAGTTTTAATGTAATTTAGTTATTTACATAAAATAATGCAGAGTATGGGTATTGCAACACTGTCTTAAATATTTGTGAAATTACATAAAAAAAATTTAGTTAAAAATCAATATTAAGTAGGCAAATTTGGTACATGGGTTTCACCTAAGGCTGCGATAGGTTACCCGGTTACCTGAAAACGGTTTGAATTCTCTAAGAAACCGAGTACAAAGTGGCAAAGCAGGTAACCAAAAAAATATTCAATATACTGTAAAACAACGAAAAACTTCAGTAAACCTCAATATTCTGACAGATTTCTCCAACTACTAATAGTTTTTCACGTAATTTTCCTTATTTATACAGATATTTAACATTATTTTTCATAACATTTTGTTTACATCATCCGCCATGTTTGCTTCTCTATTACTTCCACTGGGTGACAACTAAAACACCGTTACCCAAATTCGGATCGGTTCTTGTGAGACGAATATCCGGTGCTAACTGAATCGCAGCCTTAGTTTCACCCATGCCATTTATGGAAATAAATAATATTTTCATAGTTTTCTAAGTTTTATCCAGTTTATACTAGGCTTCTCGACACAGGTTAGCCTGTTTTTGAGTAACCAGGAAGCCTTTCTTACACTTTCTGTGAACATGTATCAGTTGTACTCACTTTTCTTTCTGAAGTATCTGAAGTGCTCACTACATCTTCAGGAATGTAACTCATCTCCTCAGAGTCTCTCTTTCTCCCAGACAGTAGTCCTTAACAGATACAGGTCAAATACACACTATTGTATGTGATCTCATAACTTGATCATTTTTATCTGCAGTTTAAGTACAAAACTGAATTTCTCACACTTTGCAAACAGAATCACAATTTTGTTTTCTGTACTGTTGAAATGGAAAATAATATACTCTAATACAGAAGATAATACAGAGGCAGATCTGGGGGGGGCGTGGAGGGCGCACGCCCCCCCTTTCAGACTTTCAACCTTTAGCCATGGGGCTTTTTGCTACTGTCCACGCCCCCCTCCAATCCCCCACCCCAAGATCTGTCTTTAATAGGGTAATATACTAGTACCTGTTTAAAGTGACAGTCATTATACCTGTGTTACTGTCCAGTATCAAAGGGGATTAGGTTCTTTTGTGTGTGTACTATGTTAGGTCTCATCCTCAAACAGAGGATTACATCGTTTGTGGATGACTTTATTTATAAACTTTTGTTTACCAGTGTATGTTTAAGCATGAGATACACACTTTACAAAACTGGAATCACTCACCCCAATTAATAATTTATTACTGCACTTCTATATTTCAGTTCTAATTTACTTCAGTAGCTATGATAAGATTAAATTGCAAAAAAAGGTTAAATTTCAAAAATGTTTCATCAAATTTAATCAATTGGTTCATATGTTTTTAAAGAAAAACAATGAAAGAATAAGTTATTTTAAAATAAAAATGTTGAAGAAACATTGTGGCAAATAAATTTAGATTCAAGTATGTTTCCCTCCATCTTTTCTGCAGTTATACCATTGTTTATTATGGGAAGGGGAAACCCCTTTGAAGTTTATTTTAGGTAAACTGCTGTAAGTGTCTGACAATTGAGTGTAGAAAAAGCCAATAGAAAAATAAAACTACAGAAACAGTAGAAAACTAGTGTATAAACAAATAACCCCAGTAGAAAATACCCAAACCTTTGTTATAGGATATACACTACTTGGCAGGGCTTGTGTAAATGTGCTAATACCATTTAGTTAGTGGGCTTTTATACGGAGGTATTTTCTACTGCAGCTTTTTACAGAGGCTTTTTTCTGCTACAAGTTTTTTTCAGTTTACTTGACCATCAGTATCAAATATAAAGTGTTTTGTTAAGATAGGCATTTTGCCCTCCCTGTCCCATAAAATGGACAGCATTTTGTCCCCCCCCCCCCCCCCTGCAATTTTAACTGGCGTTTGGCCCCCAGTATTTTGTCCGCCGACATTTTGTCCGTGCACCGCGTGATATGTCCCGCTACAGAAAGTCCAAGTATGAAATATCCATACCCGCGACAACCCACGCCCCCCCCTTTCGGGAAATCCTGTATCTGCCTCTGTAATACATGCTCTAAATATCTGTCTTGACACAAAAGGAAATTATACAAAGAATAAGAGAATTCACCCTATTACATGGTAACAGCTTAAGCCTTGTATTCCATCAAATCCCACAGAGAGTATAACTTTTAATTACCAGAGAAGTCTGACATCTGTGTGTGTCTGCTGTCTTCAGAGTATTCGCTGGGACTTTTCATCATCATGTCCTGTGCTATCTGCTGTGCCTCTGCTGTGAAGTGCAGCTCTTTGTTATTCAGCCAGTGCACCACAAAGCCATGTCTGTTACCAGACAGTGTGGGAATCAATGGAATGTCTGAAAAACAGTGGCATCTCCTCAACCATTTCAGTATAAATCTTCTCAAAAAGAAATCCTACACACACAGTTTGTCACCAATCTCTTCATGAAATAGCAGTAATCACAGTTAACCTGATTTGCATTTGGTTTTCAACGACCTATCATTCATATGATATTGTTTTAAGAGAAAATATATGTGAAGTTGTTCACAGATAGGTTTTGCTAAACATCCCACCACATTAAGTTATCCTCCGTCCAAAACTTTGCCTATCAGTTAATAAGTTACCTGTTTCGGGATTAATGCTTGCAGCGAGATGGAAGTGGAAGCCAGAGGTGAAACTGCTTGGGAACACACCAAATTTGTGGCAATCGTGTTTGTTTTCCATACTTCCTGCACCAAAGGAAGATGAACCTTGCAACCCAAACCCCACAGTGCTCTTTCTTCTTTTGTTGGCAATTTGTCTAAAATCACAAAAGCAGATAACACCAAATGGGTGCCTTACAATTGGGTATCTCTCTTGAAAATCTGCCCTAAATTTGGGTATCTGGGTTTTAGCATTGGAAGTATCAGAAAAAGCAAATATGTTAGTTGCTGTAAACAAATTTCCTGACAATAAATATAGAAAATTATGTAAAAACAAATATTAAAACACAAAGAAGACCTCTAATTTATGAAAGTAAACAATATTCAGCAATTTTATTGGTACCATGTTAGCTACTGTTCAGTTTCTGTACAAAGTAGTCCCGTTTTACTGCATTGAGACATGTATTGAACTAGAAACTGTACCTCTTTTTAAAGTCTATTTACCAACAAGCAACAAATGGTCAGTTAGAGAGAAAAGTGTGATGCAAGTGTTCTTTCATAATTTCTTGGATTCAACATACTGTTGAAAAGAAAATGCTACAGTATATCAACTGACTACAGGACAATGATGAGAAGATTCCAGCATGTTTTTCATGACACACCTGACATGATGCAGTCTCTGAGTAAAGTTCTTTTTCTGCAGGTCTGCCAGGTCACCCAGTGTCTTGGCAGATTCAGTCTCACCCTCATTGGAGTTCCCCAGCTCGTCACTCGGCAACACAGTCTCACACCACAGCCGGCAGATGTTGTCTTTACAGGAAGTGATCAGCATATTAGAAACCGAACCCCTGTCAAAAAGATATTTATTCATTCAATAGAACAGCTACCTGGTATCGGCAAAGATTAGATAATATATGTTAAAAGCAATAGCTGTTTTCAAACACATTCTCAATTTCTACAGGTAAGCATCAAAAATGCTGTAGCCAGAGTAATGATAAATTACTCACTTTGGAATGTATTTGCTTATTCTCCTCCACGAGAATCCAGTGACAGCTCTTGGGTGGGCAATCAGCACAAAAGAGTAAGAAACTTCCTGCTTTTTGGGACTGACTCGGCTGCTCTGTATCATCCCAGGCTTGACTGCAAAGAGTATTGAGTAATAACATGCTACATATGTGTAACTATGTAAAGAAGATTCTGTATGCAAGCTATGAACCATGCTTTTAGGTATAAGTTGATAATTAGACAAATATTTAGCTGGCCAGAATCTCAGGGTAATGACAACCAAAACAAGACAGGGCAAGACAAGGGCAAGACATTTAATAAAACAATGTGTCAATTATTTACAAATGAAAACACCTTTTTAGTTTTGTATACTCAGGCTTTTTGTATAAATACCACATTTACATAGATAGGAAGGAGTTCTTTGGTCATATAACTAGCAGTGATTTTTAAAGCTTTAACATGACTCACTCTTTCCCTGCTGGTACCACACACGGACCAGTCTGTCTGCACTGCCTGCAGATGCAAACAGAAGGCCGTCTCCGGAGAACTTGAGCAGCTGCACACTGCTGGCTGGTCTTGCATGCCACACACAAGTCCATTTGGGGGAAGAACTTTCTGCAGCACTCTTGTCCTCCACCTTACTCTCTGTAATGAAGAACTGTACTGACCCCTCCTCTGCCACTGGCTTGGCCAGCTGCCACATCTGGATCACACAGCCTCCAGTTAATAGCCGTGACCCTGAAACAAGGATGCAGGTCATAACTTGCAATACAGAATATTGATCAATTTAATAAACTAGAGGATCGCTTGCAAAACAAAGCGATCGTTTTTGAATGGCAAAAACAAAGCATCCCGAAAAGGAGAAATAATGGCAGCTTAATCATGTAAGAAAGTTCTGCTTATAGCTCAACAAAGCCAGAATATAGGAAAAGTGGTTCTTGGCCAGTGTAGTTATCTTGATACAGTGTGTTTCAAAAATTTTGATCAAATTGCTCTATCTTGCATGGTTAAGGAGACAATTAAGGTATTTTGCACTTTTTGTCACAAATTTGAAAATTGACAATGACCCCCATTTTTGGAAAGGTGAACTTTTTTTGGAAAATTGGGTGGAGTAGTTTGCTTACATACCCCCCAAAAATTGCTCTATCTTGCACGGTTATCAAATATTTTTGTGTTTTACATTTTTGAAAAAATTCGAAAATTCAAAATGGCCGCCATTTTTGGTGAGTGAAATATTCGTTGACACTTGGAAAGGCTAGTCTTCACAGACACCCTGCGTGTCAAAAATTTTGCCAAAATTGCTCTATCTCGCACAGTTTTCAAGATACAATCATTTTTGTGTTTTGCGATTTTTGCGAAACATTTCAAAATTCAAAATGGCCGCCATTTTTGGCGGGTCAAAAATTATTGAAAACTGGGTCACCTACATAGGAGAGTTATCCTGTGGGTCAAAAATTTTGTCAAAATTGCTCTATCTAGCAGGGTTTTCAAGATACAAGCATTTTTGTGTTTTGCATTCTTGAAAAAAAAATTCGAAAATTCAAAATGGGTGCCATTTTTGGCAAGTGAAATATTCGTTGAAACTTGGAAAGGCTATAGTCTTCACAGATACCCTGTGGGTCAAACAAATTGCCAAAATCCCACTGGTAAATTTTTATTTTATGAAGAAAATGGTTTCAAAAAGTACTCATATATCAATTAGTATTGTCCTATATGGGTACCTTATGAACCTATATTTCCAATTTTGTGTTTTGCATTTTTAGTCAAAAATTCAAAAATTAAATATGACCCCCATTTTTGAGGAGGAGAAAATTTTTGGAAAAAATGGAGTAGTTAGTTAAGGTACCCTGTGGGTCGAAAATTTCGACAAAATCGCTCTATCTCACACGGTTAAGGAGATACAAGCAGTTTTGTGTTTTACTCATTAAGAAAATTTTTACTGCCTAATTAATCATCAATAACTCAGTCATTTCTGAACCTATCCCTGCCAAAATTTAATGTCACCCAGATCTTTATATGAGGAAGGTATCTGCTAAATTTCAGGTGGATACATAAAAATGCTTTGTAAGTTATCATCCGGACAAGGACGCCCTTCCAAAAAACGCATTTTTGGTCATGTGACCTCTCTGATTGGTGAAAATGTCATCGCAGCATATTCAGAAAAATTTCCCAGGGCTATTGCATACACCTGCAAAATATGAAAAGAATCTGCCTTATGGCTGCGAAGCTATTGTGAAAAGAAAATGCGGATCCGGCGGAGTTGCTTCTCCCATATACAAACAAGCGTTCCTCGCGGGATACTTAATTATAGGTCATTTAACCAAGTTTTACTTATTAATTCAAAACCAACTAATACTTGTCCATTAATTACAGGTAAATGAACTAGTAATCTTATAAACATGAATCTCTAATTCTGTCAGGTCAAGGTATTGGTGTGTTGCTATATACACCAGTTCAACTTCCATGACTTATCGTATGACCCTCTCTGATTTATAACTCCTGAGGCTGCTAAGACTAGTCCTGTTCAAAAAGTGTGGGAAAACTAGCAAAACATGTGATTTTATCCAGAGTGAAAAGATAGGTTGCACCACTACTAGAAATAAGTCTTGTGAGCAAAGAGAGAAGTGCTATAACTGAAAAGAGAACTCTTGAAAACTGCTCCTAAATGCTACAACTTATGACTGTATGTCATAATAATAACCACCAATAGTCCTTGTGCACTAACCAGGAGATTTAGAAGAGTTACTACATTTTGTGGTTACTCCGGAAAGAAAGCCTCATTTGAAAATGTTTTAAACACATTTATAATTTAAGAAGTCACTCTCATCCTCTCAATCTTTACAAGTGCAAAGATAAAACTTCTATAAGTTTGCTCCACAGTGCAAACTCTGGTGGTCCGCAGTCAAACTCATTAGAATGAAACCCCTGCATCAGCTGGGTTGTTTTACTTTCACCTATGGACACCAACTATCCAGCGACATCTCATCAAACAGAAACAGAATGTTATTTGCACTTTCAGACTTAAGGCTGATCATTGTACATTAACATAAATACAAAAAAATGATATTCATATTACTCAGAGAAACTGACACCTTTGGTACAATGTATATAATAAAATTCAAAATGCAATTCAATTTCTTTTCTCACTTTTGTTGCCCTCTTACGAAGGTTATGATAAGACCTAACTAGATTGGGCCAACTCGGCGCCAACATATCCCCAGACAGGTCATCACTCACGCCACAGGTTTTGATCGGGAATTTTTTATTTAATCCATTTGTTGTATGCCATAAATATTGGGAAAAGTTATATGAACTTCAGCACATCAATCTACTAAGTTTATATCTTCCCAAGGAAGATGGTGTATCCCCAGACGTCGAATACATAACTCAACAGATCATATTTTCAATCTTCCTGCAATGATAACTCTGAACCTATTTTCAAAGTATTTAAATGATTGATGATTGAATGTCCATTCTAAATTAACTAGAAATAGGCCGTCCTGTTGATAGTAGATGCGAATAGAAACAGGATAGCATAGAAGAACACACATTATCATGTGTAATGTCCACCCATGAACCTTTTGCCCAAATTGTACAGTAGTCTTACAAGACCCTGTTTCATTTGTAAAATATATCAATGATGCTTAAATATTTGTTAGTGTAGATGTAAATTATTTCAGCTTCATGCCTTTTTGCATTGGTTGGGTCGAAAATTTTGACGAAATCACTCTATCTTGCACGGTTAAGAAGATAGAAGCAAATTCCTGTTTTTCTATTTTTGGCAAAAATTTGAAAATTCAAAATGGCCGCCATTTTTGGGAAAAGGAAATTTTTTTGAAAATTGCCAAGAGTACACTTCTTAGATACCCTATGGGTCGAAAATTTCAACGAAATAACTCTATTTTGCACGGTTAAGGCCAGTTTGTGTTTTTCCATTTTGGGCAAAAATTCGAAAATTCAAAATGGCTGCCATTTTTGGGGAGGGGAAATTTTTTTGAAAATTGCAAAGATTACATTCCTTAGATACCCTGTGGGTTGAAAATTTCGACGAAATCGCTCTATCTCGCATGGTTAAGGAGATAGAAGCAAATTTGTGTTTTGCCATTTTTGGCAATAATTCAAAAAGGCCGCCATTTTAGGGGAGGGGAAATTTTTTTTTAAATTGCCAAGAATACAATGTTCAAATACCTGTGGGTCGAAAATTTTGACGAAATCGCTCTATCTCGCACGGTTAAGGAGATAGAAGCAAATTTGTGTTTTGCCATTTTGGGCAAAACTTCGAAAATTCAAAATGGCCGCCATTTTTGGGGAGGGGAAAATTTTTTGAAAATTACAAAGATTGCATTCCTTAGATACCCTGAGGGTCGAAAATTTCGACGAAATCGCTCTATCTCGCACGGTTAAGGAGATAGAAGCAAATTTGTGTTTTGCCATTTTTGGCAAAAATTCGAAAATTCAAAATGGCCGCCATTTTTGGGGAGGGGAAAATTTTTTAAAAATTAACAAGAGTACAATGCTCGCCCGGTTAAGGAGATAGAAGCAAATTTGTGTTTTGCCATTTTTGGCAAAAATTTGAAAATTCAAAATGGCTGCCATTTTTGGGGAGGGGAAAATTTTTGGAGATAGAAGCAAATTTGTGTTTTGCCATTTTTGGCCAAAATTCGAAAATTCAAAATGGCCGCCATTTTTGGGGAGGGGAAAATTTTTTGAAAATTGCAAAGATTGCATTGCTTAGATACCCTGTGCGTCGAAAATTTTGCCGAAATCGCTCTATCTCGCATGGTTAAGGAGATAGAAGCAAATTAGTGTTTTGCCATTTTTGGCAAAAATTCGAAAATTCAAAATGGCTGCCATTTTTGGGGAGGGGAAAATTTTTGGAAAATTGCAAAGATTGCATTCCTTAGATACCCTGTGGGTCGAAAATTTCGACGAAATCGCTCTATCTCGCACGGTTAAGGAGATAGAAGCAAATTTGTGTTTTGCCATTTTTGGCAAAAATTCGAAATTCAAAATGGCCGCCATTTTTGGGGAGGGGAAAATTTTTTGAAAATTGCAAAGATTGCATTTCTTAGATACCCTGTGGGTCGAAAATTTCGACGAAATCGCTCTATCTCGCACGGTTAAGGAGATAGAAGGAAATTTGTGTTTTGCCATTTTTGGCAAAAATTCGAAAATTCAAAATGGCCGCCATTTTTGGGGAGGGGAAAATTTTTGGAAAATTGCAAATATTACATTCCTTAGATACCCTGTGGGTCGAAAATTTCGACGAAATCGCTCTATCTCGCACGGTTAAGGAGATAGAAGCAAATTAGTGTTTTGCCATTTTTGGCAAAAATTCGAAAATTCAAAATGGCCGCCATTTTTGGGGAGGGGAAAATTTTTTAAAAATTACCAAGAGTACAATGCTCAGATACCCTGTGGGTCGAAAATTTTGACGAAATCGCTCTATCTGGCACGGTTAAGGAGATAGAAGCAAATTTGTGTTTTGCCATTTTTGGCAAAAATTCGAAAATTCAAAATGGCCGCCATTTTTGGGGAGGGGAAAATTTTTTGAAAATTGCAAAGATTGCATTCCTTAGATACCCTGTGGGTCGAAAATTTCGACGAAATCGCTCTATCTCGCACTGTTAAGGAGATAGAAGCAAATTTGTGTTTTGCCATTTTGGGCAAAAATTCGAAAATTCAAAATGGCCGCCATTTTCGGGGAGGGGAACATTTTTGGAAAATTGCAAATATTACATTCCTTAGATACCCTGTGGGTCGAAAATTTCGACGAAATCGCTCTATCTCGCACGGTTAAGGAGATAGAAGCAAATTAGTGTTTTGCCATTTTTGGCAAAAATTCGAAAATTCAAAATGGCCGCCATTTTTGGGAGGGGAAAATTTTTTAAAAATTACCAAGAGTACAATGCTCAGATACCCTGTGGGTCGAAAATTTTGACGAAATCGCTCTATCTGGCACGGTTAAGGAGATAGAAGCAAATTTGTGTTTTGCCATTTTTGGCAAAAATTCGAAAATTCAAAATGGCCGCCATTTTTGGGGAGGGGAAAATTTTTTGAAAATTGCAAAGATTGCATTGCTTAGATACCCTGTGGGTCGAAAATTTCGACGAAATCGCTCTATCTCGCACGGTTAAGGAGATAGAAGCAAATTTGTGTTTTGCCATTTTGGGCAAAAATTCGAAAATTCAAAATGGCCGCCATTTTCGGGGAGGGGAACATTTTTGGAAAATTGCAAATATTACATTCCTTAGATACCCTGTGGGTCGAAAATTTCGACGAAATCGCTCTATCTCGCACGGTTAAGGAGATAGAAGGAAATTTGTGTTTTGCCATTTTTGGTAAAAATTCAAAAATTCAAAATGGCCGCCATTTTTGGGGAGGGGAAAACTTTTTAAAAATTGGCAAGAGTAGAATTTTTTGGGGAGGGGAAAATTTTTGGAAAATTGCATAGATTGCATTCCTTAGATACCCTGTGGGTCAAAAATTCTGTCGAAATCGCTCTATCTGTTACGGTTTCTGAGATATTAGCAAATTACTCAAAAGTAGTACTGAAAATACACAATGAAGTACCTAAATGGCTATTACTCATGTACTGACAAAGCTATCAGTCCCAAATGCAATACCAAGCGAGCTATGGACATAACAATCTTGTATTCAAAATTGTAGTAAAATATCTTTAATTATTTTGGCTTAAATGCACGGAAACCAATGGGTACTGAAAATAGCTGTACTTAAGTATTACTCAGTAAGCAAAAGAGGTACAACAGCCAAAAGCAATCCCAAGCAAGCTACTGACCCAATAAGCCTGCATACCAAATTTGGTGACAATAGCTCTAATACTTTTCCTTTAAATGAGCGGAAACCATGCGTGACGCCGGACATCGGACGCCGGACGCCGGACATCGGACGGTGAAAAAATCAAAAACTAGAAATAGGCCGCCCTGTTGATAGTAGATGCGAATAGAAACAGGATAGCATAGAAGAACACACATTATCATGTGTAATGTCCACCCATGAACCTTTTGCCCAAATTGTACAGTAGTCTTACAAGACCCTGTTTCATTTGTAAAATATATCAATGATGCTTAAATATTTGATAGTGTAGATGTAATTTATTTCAGCTTCATGCCTTTTTGCATTGGTTGGGTTGAAAATTTTGACGAAATCACTCTATCTTGCACGGTTAAGAAGATAGAAGCCAATTCCTGTTTTTCTATTTTTGGCAAAAATTTGAAAATTCAAAATGGCCGCCATTATTGGGAAAAGGAAATTTTTTTGAAAATTGCCAAGAGTACATTTCTTAGATACCCTATGGGTCGAAAATTTCAACAAAATAACTCTATTTTGCACGGTTAAGGCCAGTTTGTGTTTTTCCATTTTGGGCAAAAATTCGAAAATTCAAAATGGCTGCCATTTTTGGGGAGGGGAAAATTTTTTGAAAATTGCAAACATTACATTCCTTAGATACCCTGTGGGTTGAAAATTTCGACGAAATCGCTCTATCTCGCATGGTTAAGGAGATAGAAGCAAATTTGTGTTTTGCCATTTTTGGCAAAAATTTGAAAATTCAAAATGTCCGCCATTTTAGGGGAGGGGAAAATTTTTTAGAAATTACCAAGAGTACAATGCTCAGATACCCTGTGGGTCGAAAATTTTGACGAAATCACTCTATCTGGCACGGTTAAGGAGATAGAAGCAAATTTGTGTTTTGCCATTTTTGGCAAAAATTCGAAAATTCAAAATGGCCGCCATTTTTGGGGAGGGGAAAATTTTTGGAAAATTGCAAAGATTGCATTCCTTAGATACCCTGTGGGTCGAAAATTTCGACGAAATCGCTCTATCTCGCACGGTTAAGGAGATAGAAGCAAATTTGTGTTTTGCCATTTTTGGCAAAAATTCGAAAATTCAAAATGGCCGCCATTTTTGGGGAGGGGAAAATTTTTTGAAAATTGCAAATATTACATTCCTTAGATACCCTGTGGGTCGAAAATTTCGATGAAATCGCTCTATCTCGCACGGTTAAGGAGATAGAAGCAAATTTGTGTTTTGCCATTTTTGGCAAAAATTCGAAAATTCAAAATGGCCGCCATTTTTGGGGAGGGGAAAATTTTTGGAAAATTGCAAAGATTGCATTCCTTAGATACCCTGTGGGTCGAAAATTTCGACGAAATCGCTCTATCTCGCACGGTTAAGGAGATAGAAGCAAATTTGTGTTTTGCAATTTTTGGCAAAAATTCGAAAATTCAAAATGGCCGCCATTTTTGGGGAGGGGAAAATTTTTTGAAAATTGCAAAGATTACATTCCTTAGATACCCTGTGGGTCGAAAATTTCGACGAAATCGCTCTATCTCGCACGGTTAAGGAGATAGAAGCAAATTTGTGTTTTGCCATTTTTGGCAAAAATTCGAAAATTCAAAATGGCCGCCATTTTTGGGGAGGGGAAAATATTTTGAAAATTGCAAAGATTGCATTGCTTAGATACCCTGTGCGTCGAAAATTTTGCCGAAATCGCTCTATCTCGCACGGTTAAGGAGATAGAAGCAAATTAGTGTTTTGCCATTTTTGGCAAAAATTCGAAAATTCAAAATGGCCGCCATTTTTGGGGAGGGGAAAATTTTTGGAAAATTGCAAAGATTGCATTCCTTAGATCCCCTGTGGGTCGAAAATTTTGCCGAAATCGCTCTATCTCGCACGGTTAAGGAGATAGAAGCAAATTTGTGTTTTGCCATTTTTGGCAAAAATTCGAAAATTCAAAATGGCCGCCATTTTTGGGGAGGGGAAATTTTTTTGAAAATTGCAAATATTACATTCCTTAGATACCCTGTGGGTCGAAAATTTCGACGAAATCGCTCTATCTCGCACGGTTAAGGAGATAGAAGCAAATTTGTGTTTTGCCATTTTTGGCAAAAATTCAAAAATTCAAAATGGCCGCCATTTTTGGGGAGGGGAAAATTTTTGGAAAATTGCAAAGATTGCATTCCTTAGATACCCTGTGGGTCGAAAATTTCGACGAAATCGCTCTATCTCGCACGGTTAAGGAGATAGAAGCAAATTAGTGTTTTGCCATTTTTGGCAAAAATTCGAAAATTCAAAATGGCCGCCATTTTTGGGAGGGGAAAATTTTTTAAAAATTACCAAGAGTACAATGCTCAGATACCCTGTGGGTCGAAAATTTTGACGAAATCGCTCTATCTGGCACGGTTAAGGAGATAGAAGCAAATTTGTGTTTTGCCATTTTTGGCAAAAATTCGAAAATTCAAAATGGCCGCCATTTTTGGGGAGGGGAAAATTTTTTGAAAATTGCAAAGATTGCATTGCTTAGATACCCTGTGGGTCGAAAATTTCGACGAAATCGCTCTATCTCGCACGGTTAAGGAGATAGAAGCAAATTTGTGTTTTGCCATTTTGGGCAAAAATTCGAAAATTCAAAATGGCCGCCATTTTCGGGGAGGGGAACATTTTTGGAAAATTGCAAATATTACATTCCTTAGATACCCTGTGGGTCGAAAATTTCGACGAAATCGCTCTATCTCGCACGGTTAAGGAGATAGAAGGAAATTTGTGTTTTGCCATTTTTGGTAAAAATTCAAAAATTCAAAATGGCCGCCATTTTTGGGGAGGGGAAAACTTTTTAAAAATTGGCAAGAGTAGAATTTTTTGGGGAGGGGAAAATTTTTGGAAAATTGCATAGATTGCATTCCTTAGATACCCTGTGGGTCAAAAATTCTGTCGAAATCGCTCTATCTGTTACGGTTTCTGAGATATTAGCAAATTACTCAAAAGTAGTACTGAAAATACACAATGAAGTACCTAAATGGCTATTACTCATGTACTGACAAAGCTATCAGTCCCAAATGCAATACCAAGCGAGCTATGGACATAACAATCTTGTATTCAAAATTGTAGTAAAATATCTTTAATTATTTTGGCTTAAATGCACGGAAACCAATGGGTACTGAAAATAGCTGTACTTAAGTATTACTCAGTAAGCAAAAGAGGTACAACAGCCAAAAGCAATCCCAAGCAAGCTACTGACCCAATAAGCCTGCATACCAAATTTGGTGACAATAGCTCTAATACTTTTCCTTTAAATGAGCGGAAACCATGCGTGACGCCGGACATCGGACGCCGGACGCCGGACATCGGACGGTGAAAAAATCAAAAACTAGAAATAGGCCGCCCTGTTGATAGTAGATGCGAATAGAAACAGGATAGCATAGAAGAACACACATTATCATGTGTAATGTCCACCCATGAACCTTTTGCCCAAATTGTACAGTAGTCTTACAAGACCCTGTTTCATTTGTAAAATATATCAATGATGCTTAAATATTTGATAGTGTAGATGTAATTTATTTCAGCTTCATGCCTTTTTGCATTGGTTGGGTTGAAAATTTTGACGAAATCACTCTATCTTGCACGGTTAAGAAGATAGAAGCCAATTCCTGTTTTTCTATTTTTGGCAAAAATTTGAAAATTCAAAATGGCCGCCATTATTGGGAAAAGGAAATTTTTTTGAAAATTGCCAAGAGTACATTTCTTAGATACCCTATGGGTCGAAAATTTCAACAAAATAACTCTATTTTGCACGGTTAAGGCCAGTTTGTGTTTTTCCATTTTGGGCAAAAATTCGAAAATTCAAAATGGCTGCCATTTTTGGGGAGGGGAAAATTTTTTGAAAATTGCAAACATTACATTCCTTAGATACCCTGTGGGTTGAAAATTTCGACGAAATCGCTCTATCTCGCATGGTTAAGGAGATAGAAGCAAATTTGTGTTTTGCCATTTTTGGCAAAAATTTGAAAATTCAAAATGTCCGCCATTTTAGGGGAGGGGAAAATTTTTTAGAAATTACCAAGAGTACAATGCTCAGATACCCTGTGGGTCGAAAATTTTGACGAAATCACTCTATCTGGCACGGTTAAGGAGATAGAAGCAAATTTGTGTTTTGCCATTTTTGGCAAAAATTCGAAAATTCAAAATGGCCGCCATTTTTGGGGAGGGGAAAATTTTTGGAAAATTGCAAAGATTGCATTCCTTAGATACCCTGTGGGTCGAAAATTTCGACGAAATCGCTCTATCTCGCACGGTTAAGGAGATAGAAGCAAATTTGTGTTTTGCCATTTTTGGCAAAAATTCGAAAATTCAAAATGGCCGCCATTTTTGGGGAGGGGAAAATTTTTTGAAAATTGCAAATATTACATTCCTTAGATACCCTGTGGGTCGAAAATTTCGATGAAATCGCTCTATCTCGCACGGTTAAGGAGATAGAAGCAAATTTGTGTTTTGCCATTTTTGGCAAAAATTCGAAAATTCAAAATGGCCGCCATTTTTGGGGAGGGGAAAATTTTTGGAAAATTGCAAAGATTGCATTCCTTAGATACCCTGTGGGTCGAAAATTTCGACGAAATCGCTCTATCTCGCACGGTTAAGGAGATAGAAGCAAATTTGTGTTTTGCAATTTTTGGCAAAAATTCGAAAATTCAAAATGGCCGCCATTTTTGGGGAGGGGAAAATTTTTTGAAAATTGCAAAGATTACATTCCTTAGATACCCTGTGGGTCGAAAATTTCGACGAAATCGCTCTATCTCGCACGGTTAAGGAGATAGAAGCAAATTTGTGTTTTGCCATTTTTGGCAAAAATTCGAAAATTCAAAATGGCCGCCATTTTTGGGGAGGGGAAAATATTTTGAAAATTGCAAAGATTGCATTGCTTAGATACCCTGTGCGTCGAAAATTTTGCCGAAATCGCTCTATCTCGCACGGTTAAGGAGATAGAAGCAAATTAGTGTTTTGCCATTTTTGGCAAAAATTCGAAAATTCAAAATGGCCGCCATTTTTGGGGAGGGGAAAATTTTTGGAAAATTGCAAAGATTGCATTCCTTAGATCCCCTGTGGGTCGAAAATTTTGCCGAAATCGCTCTATCTCGCACGGTTAAGGAGATAGAAGCAAATTTGTGTTTTGCCATTTTTGGCAAAAATTCGAAAATTCAAAATGGCCGCCATTTTTGGGGAGGGGAAATTTTTTTGAAAATTGCAAATATTACATTCCTTAGATACCCTGTGGGTCGAAAATTTCGACGAAATCGCTCTATCTCGCACGGTTAAGGAGATAGAAGCAAATTTGTGTTTTGCCATTTTTGGCAAAAATTCAAAAATTCAAAATGGCCGCCATTTTTGGGGAGGGGAAAATTTTTGGAAAATTGCAAAGATTGCATTCCTTAGATACCCTGTGGGTCGAAAATTTCGACGAAATCGCTCTATCTCGCACGGTTAAGGAGATAGAAGCAAATTTGTGTTTTGCCATTTTTGGCAAAAATTCGAAAATTCAAAATGGCCGCCATTTTTGGGGAGGGGAAAATTTTTTGAAAATTGCAAATATTACATTCCTTAGATACCCTGTGGGTCGAAAATTTCGACGAAATCGCTCTATCTCGCACGGTTAAGGAGATAGAAGCAAATTTGTGTTTTGCCATTTTTGGCAAAAATTCGAAAATTCAAAATGGCCGCCATTTTTGGGGAGGGGAAAATTTTTTGAAAATTGCAAAGATTGCATTCCTTACATACCCTGTGGGTCGAAAATTTCGACGAAATCGCTCTATCTCGCACGGTTAAGGAGATAGAAGCAAATTTGTGTTTTGCCATTTTTGGCAAAAATTCGAAAATTCAAAATGGCCGCCATTTTTGGGGAGGGGAAAATTTTTGGAAAATTGCAAAGATTGCATTCCTTAGATCCCCTGTGGGTCGAAAATTTTGCCGAAATCGCTCTATCTCGCACGGTTAAGGAGATAGAAGCAAATTTGTGTTTTGCCATTTTTGGCAAAAATTCAAAAATTCAAAATGGCCGCCATTTTTGGGGAGGGGAAAATTTTTTGAAAATTGCAAATATTACATTCCTTAGATACCCTGTGGGTCGAAAATTTCGACGAAATCGCTCTATCTCGCACGGTTAAGGAGATAGAAGCAAATTTGTGTTTTGCCATTTTTGGCAAAAATTCGAAAATTCAAAATGGCCGCCATTTTTGGGGAGGGGAAAATATTTTGAAAATTGCAAAGATTGCATTGGTTAGATACCCTGTGTGTCGAAAATTTTGCCGAAATCCCTCTATCTCGCACGGTTAAGGAGATAGAAGCAAATTTGTGTTTTGCCATTTTTGGCAAAAATTCGAAAATTCAAAATGGCCGCCATTTTTGGGGAGGGGAAAATTTTTGGAAAATTGCAAAGATTGCATTCCTTAGATACCCTGTGGGTCGAAAATTTCGACGAAATCGCTCTATCTCGCACGGTTAAGGAGATAGAAGCAAATTTGTGTTTTGCAATTTTTGGCAAAAATTCGAAAATTCAAAATGGCCGCCATTTTTGGGGAGGGGAAAATTTTTTGAAAATTGCAAAGATTACATTCCTTAGATACCCTGTGGGTCGAAAATTTCGACGAAATCGCTCTATCTCGCACGGTTAAGGAGATAGAAGCAAATTTGTGTTTTGCCATTTTTGGCAAAAATTCGAAAATTCAAAATGGCCGCCATTTTTGGGGAGGGGAAAATATTTTGAAAATTGCAAAGATTGCATTGCTTAGATACCCTGTGCGTCGAAAATTTTGCCGAAATCGCTCTATCTCGCACGGTTAAGGAGATAGAAGGAAATTTGTGTTTTGCCATTTTTGGCAAAAATTCGAAAATTCAAAATGGCCGCCATTTTTGGGGAGGGGAAATTTTTTTGAAAATTGCAAATATTACATTCCTTAGATACCCTGTGGGTCGAAAATTTCGACGAAATCGCTCTATCTCGCACGGTTAAGGAGATAGAAGCAAATTTGTGTTTTGCCATTTTTGGCAAAAATTCGAAAATTCAAAATGGCCTTAGATACCCTGTGGGTCGAAAATTTCGATGAAATCGCTCTATCTCGCACGGTTAAGGAGATAGAAGCAAATTTGTGTTTTGCCATTTTTGGCAAAAATTCGAAAATTCAAAATGGCCGCCATTTTTGGGGAGGGGAAATTTTTTTGAAAATTGCAAATATTACATTCCTTAGATACCCTGTGGGTCGAAAATTTCGACGAAATCGCTCTATCTCGCACGGTTAAGGAGATAGAAGCAAATTTGTGTTTTGCCATTTTTGGCAAAAATTCGAAAATTCAAAATGGCCGCCATTTTTGGGGAGGGGAAATTTTTTTGAAAATTGCAAATATTACATTCCTTAGATACCCTGTGGGTCGAAAATTTCGACGAAATCGCTCTATCTCGCACGGTTAAGGAGATAGAAGCAAATTTGTGTTTTGCCATTTTTGGCAAAAATTCGAAAATTCAAAATGGCCGCCATTTTTGGGGAGGGGAAAATTTTTTGAAAATTGCAAAGATTGCATTCCTTACATACCCTGTGGGTCGAAAATTTCGACGAAATCGCTCTATCTCGCACGGTTAAGGAGATAGAAGCAAATTTGTGTTTTGCCATTTTTGGCAAAAATTCGAAAATTCAAAATGGCCGCCATTTTTGGGGAGGGGAAAATATTTTGAAAATTGCAAAGATTGCATTGCTTAGATACCCTGTGCGTCGAAAATTTTGCCGAAATCGCTCTATCTCGCACGGTTAAGGAGATAGAAGCAAATTAGTGTTTTGCCATTTTTGGCAAAAATTCGAAAATTCAAAATGGCCGCCATTTTTGGGGAGGGGAAAATTTTTGGAAAATTGCAAAGATTGCATTCCTTAGATCCCCTGTGGGTCGAAAATTTTGCCGAAATCGCTCTATCTCGCACGGTTAAGGAGATAGAAGCAAATTTGTGTTTTGCCATTTTGGGCAAAAATTCGAAAATTCAAAATGGCCGCCATTTTTGGGGAGGGGAAATTTTTTTGAAAATTGCAAATATTACATTCCTTAGATACCCTGTGGGTCGAAAATTTCGACGAAATCGCTCTATCTCGCACGGTTAAGGAGATAGAAGCAAATTTGTGTTTTGCCATTTTTGGCAAAAATTCGAAAATTCAAAATGGCCGCCATTTTTGGGGAGGGGAAAATTTTTGGAAAATTGCAAAGATTGCATTCCTTAGATACCCTGTGGGTCGAAAATTTCGACGAAATCGCTCTATCTCGCACGGTTAAGGAGATAGAAGCAAATTTGTGTTTTGCCATTTTTGGCAAAAATTCGAAAATTCAAAATGGCCGCCATTTTTGGGGAGGGGAAAATTTTTTGAAAATTGCAAATATTACATTCCTTAGATACCCTGTGGGTCGAAAATTTCGACGAAATCGCTCTATCTCGCACGGTTAAGGAGATAGAAGCAAATTTGTGTTTTGCCATTTTTGGCAAAAATTCGAAAATTCAAAATGGCCGCCATTTTTGGGGAGGGGAAAATTTTTGGAAAATTGCAAAGATTGCATTCCTTAGATCCCCTGTGGGTCGAAAATTTTGCCGAAATCGCTCTATCTCGCACGGTTAAGGAGATAGAAGCAAATTTGTGTTTTGCCATTTTTGGCAAAAATTCAAAAATTCAAAATGGCCGCCATTTTTGGGGAGGGGAAAATTTTTTGAAAATTGCAAATATTACATTCCTTAGATACCCTGTGGGTCGAAAATTTCGACGAAATCGCTCTATCTCGCACGGTTAAGGAGATAGAAGCAAATTTGTGTTTTGCCATTTTTGGCAAAAATTCAAAAATTCAAAATGGCCGCCATTTTTGGGGAGGGGAAAATATTTTGAAAATTGCAAAGATTGCATTGGTTAGATACCCTGTGTGTCGAAAATTTTGCCGAAATCCCTCTATCTCGCACGGTTAAGGAGATAGAAGCAAATTTGTGTTTTGCCATTTTTGGCAAAAATTCGAAAATTCAAAATGGCCGCCATTTTTGGGGAGGGGAAATTTTTTTGAAAATTGCAAATATTACATTCCTTAGATACCCTGTGGGTCGAAAATTTCGATGAAATCGCTCTATCTCGCACGGTTAAGGAGATAGAAGCAAATTTGTGTTTTGCCATTTTTGGCAAAAATTCGAAAATTCAAAATGGCCGCCATTTTTGGGGAGGGGAAAATTTTTGGAAAATTGCAAAGATTGCATTCCTTAGATACCCTGTGGGTCGAAAATTTTGCCGAAATCGCTCTATCTCGCACGGTTAAGGAGATAGAAGCAAATTTGTGTTTTGCCATTTTTGGCAAAAATTCGAAAATTCAAAATGGCCGCCATTTTTGGGGAGGGGAAATTTTTTTGAAAATTGCAAATATTACATTCCTTAGATACCCTGTGGGTCGAAAATTTCGACGAAATCGCTCTATCTCGCACGGTTAAGGAGATAGAAGCAAATTTGTGTTTTGCCATTTTTGGCAAAAATTCGAAAATTCAAAATGGCCGCCATTTTTGGGGAGGGGAAAATTTTTGGAAAATTGCAAAGATTGCATTCCTTAGATACCCTGTGGGTCGAAAATTTCGACGAAATCGCTCTATCTCGCACGGTTAAGGAGATAGAAGCAAATTTGTGTTTTGCCATTTTTGGCAAAAATTCGAAAATTCAAAATGGCCGCCATTTTTGGGGAGGGGAAAATTTTTTGAAAATTGCAAATATTACATTCCTTAGATACCCTGTGGGTCGAAAATTTCGACGAAATCGCTCTATCTCGCACGGTTAAGGAGATAGAAGCAAATTTGTGTTTTGCCATTTTTGGCAAAAATTCAAAATGGCCGCCATTTTTGGGGAGGGGAAAATATTTTGAAAATTGCAAAGATTGCATTGCTTAGATACCCTGTGTGTCGAAAATTTTGCCGAAATCGCTCTATCTCGCACGGTTAAGGAGATAGAAGCAAATTAGTGTTTTGCCATTTTTGGCAAAAATTCGAAAATTCAAAATGGCCGCCATTTTTGGGGAGGGGAAAATTTTTGGAAAATTGCAAAGATTGCATTCCTTAGATCCCCTGTGGGTCGAAAATTTTGCCGAAATCGCTCTATCTCGCACGGTTAAGGAGATAGAAGCAAATTTGTGTTTTGCCATTTTTGGCAAAAATTCGAAAATTCAAAATGGCCGCCATTTTTGGGGAGGGGAAATTTTTTTGAAAATTGCAAATATTACATTCCTTAGATACCCTGTGGGTCGAAAATTTCGACGAAATCGCTCTATCTCGCACGGTTAAGGAGATAGAAGCAAATTTGTGTTTTGCCATTTTTGGCAAAAATTCGAAAATTCAAAATGGCCGCCATTTTTGGGGAGGGGAAAATTTTTGGAAAATTGCAAATATTACATTCCTTAGATACCCTGTGGGTCGAAAATTTCGACGAAATCGCTCTATCTCGCACGGTTAAGGAGATAGAAGCAAATTTGTGTTTTGCCATTTTTGGCAAAAATTCGAAAATTCAAAATGGCCGCCATTTTTGGGGAGGGGAAAATTTTTTGAAAATTGCAAAGAGTACACTCCTCAGATACCCTGCGGGTCGAAAATTTTGCCGAAATCGCTCTATCTCGCACGGTTAAGGAGATAGAAGCAAATTACTCAAAAGTAGTACTGAAAATACACAATGAAGTACCTAAATGGCTATTACTCATGTACTGACAAAGCTATCAGTCCCAAATGCAATACCAAGCGAGCTATGGACATAACAATCTTGTATTCAAAATTGTAGTAAAATATCTTTAATTATTTTGGCTTAAATGCACGGAAACCAATGGGTACTGAAAATAGCTGTACTTAAGTATTACTCAGTAAGCAAAAGAGGTACAACAGCCAAAAGCAATCCCAAGCAAGCTACTGACCCAATAAGCCTGCATACCAAATTTGGTGACAATAGCTCTAATACTTTTCCTTTAAATGAGCGGAAACCATGCGTGACGCCGGACATCGGACGCCGGACGCCGGACGCCGGACATCGGACATCGGACATCGGACGGCGAAAAAAGCAAAAATAATATATCCACCCCCCAGGGGGGTGGACATAATAATATATCCACCCCCCAGGGGGGTGGACATAATAATCTCAAAAGAGCATATCTGTTTCTATATTTGTTCACAAATAAAATATTATTTTTAACTTAACTCATCATACTTTTCAATCTTCCTGCAAAGGGTAACTCTGAACGTATTTTCAAAGTATTTAAATGATTGATGATTGAATGTCCATTCTAAATTCATAATTCCAAAAGCGTATCTCTGTTTCTATATTTGTTCACAAATAAAATATTATTTAAAAATCATATATTATTTATATTATTATTTTATTATATTATTTTTAGAATTTGCATTGTTTTTCAGTTATTCATTTCCTCAATTCCTATATATGTGGTCCATATATATGCAACCTAAATATGTGACACAATCTCAGTTCTGACTCCCTTTGTCTTAGATAATTAGATAATGAATCGAACACCACCTCCCACCCCCACCCCACCTCTCTCCCCTTCTCCACACCTCTCTCACTATTACAGAAGATCTGTATACCTTTGTTTATTTAGTGTCACTCAATAGCTGGAGGTCCCAGAGGTGGGTGGGGGATGGGGGGTGGGACTACAAAGAGATGGAGTGCTGCAGCACAAATGGTAAACAAACACTTATAATATAAAAGGGGTAATCAAATACAAAAAGCTCAGTTAATCTTATCACTAAAATAAAATCAAATATATAAATAAGGAATGTCCAACAGGAAGATTTTTTACCTCCAGAATTAAATATAAATTATCAAACGACAAGAACAGATTTATAATAATAATTCAGAATTGAGAATTTTAAGTATGTGATTATCAATTGAAATGAGTTCGTAACTGTAGGAGCTGTGTCAAAATTAAGGCAAGTTGAATAAAACTGGGCTAGTTGAGGGTTAAAAATCCCCTATTTTTACTACATAAGGCTATAATTTCATTAATATTTGGGACTTAAAGCTCACCAGAAAATAACAGTGTCCATTTTGCCTACTTGAATATGTTTAACCAGTTTCATATTAAAAAGTTAAAAACTCAGCAAGCAGAGAGATAACACACAAAAATAAGTTCTTAAAAGCCTAAGATAGCCATAACATTATTAATATTCAAAATTTAAATAGACAGGCACTTCCTTTGAAAAATTCAAAGATTTCAGCTCTATGAGCCACATAGTTTGACAGTTACAGGGCTTTAAAGTGGCATAATATCCATAAATTGGGTCTCTGTGGGCATTTTACAATTGTTAAAGAGACCTTAGCAATTAAACTACAGAACTGAAACTTTTTGGGGGACATACACAACAAACAAAAATTATATATAATACAGTTTAAGACTTGTCACACTAAGCATTTCCAAATAACAGGGCAAAATGCAGAAAAAAATGTCAAAAAAGGTCACTTGGGCAAGTGTCTATGGCCCTCATACACAGGTTAAATGTCTACTTAAAGCCTTGATTTTCGGCACATGTTAAAAGGACATAATAATGCATTCCCAGATGGGATTTCAGCTCAATCAATCACATAGTTTAACAGTCACAGGGCTTAAAGGTGGCAAAAAGTCCAAATATTGGGTCTCTGTGGGCCGTTTAGAGATCTCGATGTGGCCTTCAAATTAAAGCTTCAGACTTAAAATCTGCTACATACTAAGACTACACATAGAATATGTATCTAATAATAAAGTTTGAAACTTCTCAGACTCACCATTTCCAAGTTACAGAGCAAAATATGTGAAAAATGTCTTAAAACGGTCACTCGGGTGGGTGTTAATGGTCCTCATACACAGTTTAAATGTCTACTTGAAGCCTTGATTTTTGGCACATGTAAAAAGAACATAATAATGTATTCCCAGATGAGATTTCAGCTCTATCAGTCACATAGTTTAACAGTCATGGGCCTTAAAACTGGCAAAAAGTCCAAATAGTGGGTCTCTATGGGGCCTTTTAGAGACCTCAATGTGGCCTTCAAATTAAAGCTTCAGACTTAAAATTTGTCACATACTAAGATTACACATCAAATATGTATCTAATACAGTTTGAAACTTGTCAGACTTACCATTTCCAAGTTACAGGGCAAAATATGTGAAAAATGTCTAAAAAGGGTCACTCGGGTGGGGATTTATGGTCCTCAAACACAGGTTAAATGTCTACTTAAAGCCTTGATTTTCAGCACATGTAAAAAGGACATAATAATGCATTCCCAGATGGGATTTCAGCTCCATCAATAACATAGTTTAACAGTCACAGGGCTTAAAGGTGGCAAAAAGTCCATTATATTGGGTCTTTGGGAGCCCGTCAGAGACCTCAATTTGACCTTCAAATTAAAGCTTCAGACTTAAAATCTGTTACATACTAACATTACACATAGAATATATATCTAATACAGTTTGAAACTTCTCAGACTTACCATTTCCAAGTTACAGAGCAAAATATGTGAAAAATGTCTTAAAAGGGTCACTCGGGTGGGTGTTTATGGTCCTCATACATGGGTTAAATGTCTATTAAAGGCCTAAATTTTGGAGTACATACAAGAAAAACATATTGATATATTCTCAGATGATATTTCACTTAGATGAGAGACATAGTTTGAAAGCTACAGTGCTTGAAGATGGCAAAAAGTCCATAAATTGGGTCTCTGTGGGCAATTTTGAGATCTTAAGTCGGCCCAACAGGTAAACCTACAGCCTTTAAATTTTTCACAGACAAGGATTACATATAAGAGTTACATCTAGTGCACTTTGAGACTCATCAGAATTACCACTTCCAAATTATAGGGCAAAATAAGTTTAAAACATAGGAAAAAATCCTAAGTGGGGTCTTTATGGGCCTCAAAGACAATTTTCTCCTCAACTTAAAGTCTTGATTTTCGGCACATGTACTAAGAATATATTAATGTGTTCTCAGGTAAAATTTGAGGCAGATAAGCCTCATAGTTTGTGACCTAGAGGGCTCTAAGTGGCCAAAAGTGCAATTTCTGACCTTAAGGTGGCCATAAGTTCTTTATTATTGGGAGTTTAAGGTCACCTTAAAATAGGGATCTTCCTTTGGGCATCCTTAACATGTGTACCAAGTTTGAAAAAAAAATATTAATCCGTTTTTGAGTTATCGCGTCCACAAGGAAATTTCTACGGCGGCGGCGCGACGGACCTAAATCCAATATATCCCCGACTTTCGTCTGGGGATATAATTAGTATTAGAGATTTAGTTAATTTTTATATATTATACAAAAGTATAGTATCACACTTTTTTCTTTGATCGAAATCATAATAAACAAGGCAGTCAAAACTACATAGAAATTTTAGCCAGAAGAAAATTTAACTAATTCTTTAATTTAAGAAATTCCCCAGCATTAATTTTCACTAATGGCTAGTTTTTACTTGAGATATTAATACAGACAAAATTTTCAACATTTCAGTCCGCTAATGTTTTCTTATGATACAAGTAAATAAGTTGCAAGAACAATTAGAGGTATGCATTAAATCCTGAGATCATTATTCTGAAAAATACAAATGGTATTTATCTTCTTAAATATTTGAAGATATTACTGTCCACCAATATCTACAGGTTTGGATATGTTTAAATAAGGGTGAAACACAGGTGAAGTTAACTCAGCTAAAATAACTGTGAGTGTTACATATGATCGAGTAAACAAAGAACACAAAGCATACACTAAAGCCAATAACACAGAACTACTTTACCATCTTGATTCCATGACAAGGCTTGGACATCACAGTCTGTTGAGATCTCAGATGATTTCACCCATTTGTACCTGTCCAGCTTCTATAATTAAGATATGCGGCAAGTACATTCCTGACATACTCAAAGTAAAAACATTCAAGCAAGAATATGTAAATATTTTCTGCAGTATAATCAACGCCATAAAAAACAAGAGGAGAGTGCCCGTGAACGGGCACTGTGTCAGCTGACTGAGTGTTTTTGATTTGTGAAGGTGATTAGAGGACAGAATAATTATCAGGAAAAGGGCTGTACAGAAATACAGTAAATGGTAACTGAACAGCAAGTTCGAAAGAAATTCCGAAGCTGACAGAAGAAAAGGATAAAAAAGTTGTGCCCTGTAAATGGTATTATGAAGGAAAATAACAAGATAATTGTTTAAGTGTAAAAAATAGGTTAAAACATATTTAAAGAAATACTACAAATGCAATATCCTCGTTCGACCTTGAAGAAGGGGTCCAAGGTCAAATCTAACCACACAAATACATTCCCAGCCCATGATTTCCTATGGTTTACCATTCCAAACCTCTAGGACCAATTATAAACTAGAGGATCGCTCGCAAAAAAAAAAGATAATGTTTTTGCATAGCAAAAACAAAGCGTCCCGAAAAGGCTATAAAGGTGAGTGCTAAAGTATTAAGAAAATGCTTCGTTTCTAGCCTTATACTGTTGTGGCAACCAAAGTCAGCGCAGTCTGCTCTATCTAGCACGGTTTTCAAGATATAAGCATTTTTGTGTTTTGCAAAAAATAAAAAAATTAAAAATGTCCGCTATATTTGGTGAGACAAAAATATTTTGAAAATTGGCATGGCTACTCTGCAGAGATACCCAGCAGGTCCAAAATTTTGTTGATTTCGCTCCATATAGCACGGTTTTCGAGATATAAGCATTTTTGTGTTTTGCAAAAACTTTGAAAATTCAAAATGGCCACCATTTTTGGGGAGACAAAAATTTTTGTCAAGACCACTGCCGCGGTGTGTATCTCCCGCTGAGCATTAAAGCAGAAGAAATAGCTTTTCCGAGATATTCACAATTTTTCATTTTCGTGTGTGAAAGCTCTTCCAAAAGTAGGTGAATGAGTTATTTGAGAAAAATTGGCTATCTGCAATACTATTAAGAGATAATTCACATTTACTCATTTTGAGTAGGTGAATAATTATCTATGGGTCTGAAACTTCACCAAGTGAAAGCTCTCCCAAAAGTAGGTGAATGCGTTATTTGAGAAAAATTGGCTATCCGCAATACTTTTAGAGATAATTCGCATTTACTCATTTTGAGTAGGTGAGTAATTAGCTATGGGTCTGAAACTTCACCATGTGAAAGCTCTCCCACAAGTAGATGAATGAGTATTTGATAAAAATTGGGTATCCACAATACTTTTACAGATAATTAGCATTTACTCATTTTGAGTAGGTGAATAAATAGCTATGGGTCTGAAACTTCACAGAGTGAAAGCTCTCCCAAAAGTAGGTGAATGAGTTATTTGAGAAAAATTGGCTATCTGCAATACTTTTAGAGATAATTCGCATTTACTCATTTTGAGTAGGTGAGTAATTAGCTATGGGTCTGAAACTTCACCGAGTGAAAGCTCTCCCAAAAGTAGGTGAATGAGTTATTTGAGAAAAATTGGCTATCTGCAATACTTTTAGAGATAATTCGCATTTACTCATTTTGAGTAGGTGAGTAATTAGCTATGGGTGTGAAACTTCACCAAGTGAAAGCTCTCCCAAAAGTAGGTGAATGAGTTATTTGAGAAAAATTGGCTATCTGCAATACTTTTAGAGATAATTCGCATTTACTCATTTTGAGTAGGTGAGTAATTAGCTATGGGTCTGAAACTTCACCAAGTGAAAGCTCTCCCAAAAGTAGGTGAATGAGTTATTTGAGAAAAATTGGCTATCTGCAATACTTTTAGAGATAATTCGCATTTACTCATTTTGAGTAGGTGAGTAATTAGCTATGGGTGTGAAACTTCACCAAGTGAAAGCTCTCCCAAAAGTAGGTGAATGAGTTATTTGAGAAAAATTGGCTATCTGCAATACTTTTAGAGATAATTCGCATTTACTCATTTTGAGTAGGTGAGTAATTAGCTATGGGTGTGAAACTTCGCCAAGTGAAAGCTCTCCCAAAAGTAGGTGAATGAGTTATTTGAGAAAAATTGGCTATCTGCAATACTTTTAGAGATAATTCGCATTTACTCATTTTCAGTAGGTGAGTAATTAGCTATGGGTCTGAAACTTCACAGAGTGAAAGCTCTCCCAAAAGTAGGTGAATGAGTTATTTGAGAAAAATTGGCTATCTGCAATACTTTTAGAGATAATTCGCATTTACTCATTTTGAGTAGGTGAGTAATTAGCTATGGGTCTGAAACTTCACCAAGTGAAAGCTCTCCCAAAAGTAGGCGAATGATTAATTTGACAAAAATTGGCTATCTGCAATACTTTTAGAGATAATTCGCATTTACTCATTTTGAGTAGGTGAGTAATTAGCTATGGGTCTGAAACTTCACCAAGTGAAAGCTCTCCCAAAAGTAGGTGAATGAGTTATTTGAGAAAAATTGGCTGTCTGCAATACTTTTAGAGATAATTCGCATTTACTCATTTTGAGTAGGTGAGTAAAATGGCCGCCATTTTTGGCAAGACAAAATTTTTTTGAAAATTGGCATGGCTACTCTGCAGATATACCCTGTGGATCAAAAATTTCGTCGAAATCGCTCTATCTTGCAGGGTTTTCGAGATATAAGCATTTTTATGTTTTGCAATTTTTGCGAAAAATTCGAAAATTCAAAATGGCCGCCATTTTTGGTGAGACAAAATTTTTTTCAAAATTGGGATAACTACTCTGCAGAGATACCCTGTGGGTCAAAAATTTCGTCGAAATCGCTCTATCTAGCACGGTTTTCGAGATATAAGCATTTTTGTGTTTTGCAATTTTTACGAAAATTTCGAAAATTCAAAATGGCCGCCATTTTTGGCGAGACAAAATTTTTTTGAAAATTGGGAAAAGTACTCTGCAGAGATACCCTGTGGGTCAAAAATTGTCGAAATTGCTCTATCTAGCACGGTTTTTGAGATATAAGCATTTTTGTGTTTTGCAATTTTTGCGAAAATTTCGAAAATTCAAAATGGCCGCCATTTTGGACGAGACAAAAATTTTTTGAAAATTGGGAAAACTACTCCGCAGAGATACCCTGTGGGTCAAAAATTTCATCGAAATCGCTCTATCTAGCACGGTTTTCGAGATATAAGCATTTTTGTGTTTTGCAATTTTTACGAAAATTTCGAAAATTCAAAATGGCCGCCATTTTTGGCGAGACAAAAATTTTTTGAAAATTGGGAAAAGTACTCCGCAGAGATACCCTGCGGGTCAAAAATTTTGTCGAAATTGCTCTATCTAGCACGGTTTTTGAGATATAAGCATTTTTGTGTTTTGCAATTTTTGCGAAAATTTCGAAAATTCAAAATGGCCGCCATTTTGGACGAGACAAAAATTTTTTGAAAATTGGGAAAACTACTCCGCAGAGATACCCTGCGGGTCAAAAATTTCGTCGAAATCGCTCTATCTAGCACGGTTTTCGAGATATAAGCATTTTTGTGTTTTCCTTATTTGGAAAATTCGTAATGATTAATTAATCATTAATTACTCGGCCATTTCTTGACCAATCAATGCCAAAATCTAATGATTTCCAGATTTTAATAGAATGAATGTATTTTTGGTCATGTGACCTCTCTGATTGGTTGAAATGTCACTGCAGCATATTCAAAAAAATTCCCCAAGGCTACTGCCTAAACCTGCCAAATTTGAAAAGAATCCGCCTAACGGTTACAGAGTTATAAGGAAAACAAAATGCGGAGCCGGCGGAGCCGGCGGAGCCTGAAGCTCTCCCATACACAAACAAGCGTCCCTTGCGGGACGCTTAATGAGTTATAAGCACTTTTAAGCTTGGCTGTCCTCATTTGACCTTGAAGGAGGGGTCCAAAGGTCAAATCTAACCATACCAAAAGATTCCGAGCCAATGATTTCCTATGGGATGGTTTACCATCCCAAATCTCTGTCACCAATAATAAGTGAGTTGTAGGCACTTTCAATTTTCGCTATCCTCATTTGACCTTGAAGGAGGGTTCCAAGGTCAAATCGGACCATATCAACAGATTCACAGCCCATGATTTCCTGTCTGTTTACCATCCCAAACCTCTGGGACCAATAATAAGCGAGTTATAAGCACTTTTAAGTTTGGCTATCCTTGTTTGACCTTGAAGGAGGGGTCATTGAAGGTCAAATCTGACCACACCAAAAGATTCCCACCCCATGATTTCCTACAGGTTGGTTTATCATCCCAAACCTCTAGGATCAATAATAAGGGAGATATAAGCACTTTTCATGACTGACAAAAAACACCTGTGGCGGCCATCTTGTTTCTCAAAATGAGGCCAAAAATATTCCCAGACAACATTTTATGGTTATTAATATATACTGCAAACTTAAGAAAGCTAGCTATAATATTTTTTTCATCAGAGCAGTAATGGTGAAATCTCTCTCTACACACTGCGGCTATCCAGTGGATACAATGACTTACTCAACAGTGAGAACCTGAAAGTAGCTATTGCTCAGCTATGCCATGACATAGAGGTCTGCAATTTCACTATGTTATAGCTGACCAAAAATTCTGTGAATAACATATTTAACAAATTACTCTAAATGTAATAGTTTTCAAGTTACAACTGATTTACTCAACAGTGAGAACCTCAAAGGAACTATTACTCAGCTATGCAATGAGCTACATGTCTGAAATTTTACTATGTTATAGCTAACCCAAAAGTAGGTGAACAACATATTTAAGCAAACTACTGTAAATGCAATAGTTTTCAAGCTACAACTGATTTACTCAATAGTGAGAACCTGAAAATAGCTATTGCTCCGCTATGCCATGAGCTATAGGTCTGTAATTTCACTATGTTATAGCTGACCCAAAAGTAGGTGAACAATATATTTTAACAAAATACTCCAAATGCAATATTTTTCAAGTTATAGCTGATTTACTCAACAGTCAGTACCTGAGAATAGCTATTGCTCAGTTGTGCCATGAGCTATAGGTCTATAATTTCACTATGTTATAGCTGACCCAAAAGTAGCTGAATAACATATTTGCACAAATTTCTGTAAATGCAATAGTTTTCCAATTATAACTGATTTACTCAACAGTGAGAACTTCAAAGTAGCTATTACTCAGCTATGAAATGAGCCACAGGTCTGAAACTTCACTATGTTATAGCTGACCCCAAAATAGGTGAATAACATATTGAAACAAAATACTCTAAATGCAATAGTTTTCAAGTTATAAGTGATTTACTCAACAGTGATAACCTAAAAGTAGCTATTACTCAGCTATGCCATGAGCTACAGGTCTGAAATTTTACTATGTTATAGCTGGCCCAAAAGTAGCTGAATAACATATTTATACGAAATTCTCTAAATGCAATAGTTTTTAAGTTACAAGTGATTTTACTCATGATGGAAGTTACTGAAATGGCCAAAAGTAGTTATTACTCACTTAGCTATTGAGACAGACACCCAACTTACTCACCATATTGTAGCTATGAAAAAAGTAGCTGAATAACATATTTTAACAAAATTATATTGTAACAGCGAAGTGTGAAATTGTCAAAAAACCCTGGTATATATTACCTAGTCATAGTATAATACAAATAACCATTGATAACACCGTGAAATGCTGAATATGATAGAAGTTAAACAAGATATTTTGACATGTTGCGATGGGACTGCTTTTGGATAGTATCCTGAAAATACTGATGAATGATAGAAGTTTAAACAAAAGGTTTCTATACAAAATATATACCTGTGCTGGTTCATTGTAATGCAACGTACTGTGGTAGTGAAGTATAAACCTATCAAGATAATTAATACACGTAACTTGTTTCACATTATTTAGATTACTGGCATACATATCCTAATTAACGGAGATAGAAACCTGGAAATATCCTCTTTTTTGTGAACTATAACTTTGTGTCTACTTTTGAAATTGAAAAAATTGTTATGTCTCTTACTTTTTTTTTGATGTATCGCAAAACATAAAATTGCAATTATTTTGCAATTTGTAAGAGTATAATCAGTTATCAATGTGATTAACCATTTGATAACACCCTGAAATACCAAATGTGATAGAAGTTGAGTAGAGGGTTTTGATGCACAGTCCATACTTGTGCTGGTCTGTTGTGATGTAATTGACAAGAGGCTTAAATATTACTGAACTGTAGTAGTCTTATACAATTTATCAATACAGACAGTTGATTGCTTATCCCAAAAACATTATATGATATAAGTTAAATAGGAAAGCATAAAGTAGACACTTGTGCTAGTTCAATAGAGGAAAGCTTTAAAAAACACTATACTGTAGTGTTGAAGTGTGAAATCGTCAATAGTTACATGGGTCGAGCTAAAAAAAAAATAAATAAATAAATAAATATAATAAAAAAATAAAAGTAGATGAATAACATATTTTAATACATTTTATTATACGCTTATAAAACATGTGAACTACAATACATTGACGATACGTGTTTAAAATATTTTAAACAACAAGATGTTTTAAACCTAATGATATGTTAGTTTATTTTAAGTACGCATTAAGTCTTACTCAAGTAAAAGAATATAGTTAAGTGTCAAAGTCACATCAAAAGTCTATTTTCAAATCTTTTAGTTTGCTTAAAAGTATGCAATATATATAGTTAATGTCTCTGTTTTGAGATACAACCGTCAAATGTATATAAATCATGAGGTACACAAAGAACATGTTTATTTTTGAAATTGAAAATTGTTATGCCTCCTGTCTGTTGATGTTATTACAAGACACAAAATTACAATATATTTGTAATGTTAATCTGTATAATCAGTTGGAGTTTTTACTGGCTAGCTCAGGTTATAGACATGGTATTAGTCAAATGGAAAACGTTAGAATGTGCAACCAAATCCAGGTATGATAACTAATTTTACTTTGAATTCATTCAATTGTAGAGGTTTGAGAGAAAAAACGAAAAGATTATCACTTTTCAAATGGATACAGGCAAATCACAAAGGAATAACATTACTCCAAGAGACACATTCTTGTAAGGATGACGAAAATAAATGGGAAAAAGAATTTAATGGGAAAATTTATTATTCTCACGGTACATCCAATAGTAAGGGTGTTGCTATTTTAATTCCATCAAATATTGATGTTGATATCAATATTCTTAAAATTACAACAGATACAAATGGTAGAATTTTGCTATTTCACTGTGAAATAGAAAAATCAATATATGTTATTGTAAATATCTACGCACCTACTAAAGATGACGCAAAAGCTCAAAATGCATTCCTATATGAACTTATAAAGTTAATTGAAGAGTATAGCGACAACCCATTAATTATTGGTGGTGATTATAACATATGCCTTGATAATAATAAAGATAAAAAAGGAGGTACCTTGGACAAAGAATCAGCTTATAGGGAGAATTTACATAACTTTATGGAAGAATTTTGTTTATCGGAAATATGGCGCATTAGGAATCCAGACAAAAAACAATTTAGTTGGCGAAATAGCGGGCCTAAGGGTTTAGTACAGTCAAGATTAGACTTTTGGTTAATTTCTAACTTTCTAGAATATGATGTAACTAAATGTTGCATTCATCCTGGACTGCTATCTGATCATAGCATATTGAAACTGTTATTGAACTTGACCGAAACCCAAGGCAGAGGCAGAGGGACTTGGAAATTCAATAATAACTTGTTAAAAGACTTTGAGTATATAGACCTTGTTAAAAAATAAGTTAAGTCCGTAAAAGAAATTTTTTTTGAAGATAAGAGAGTCCGATGGGAATTCTTGAAATGTCAAATTAGATCTGAAACTATAATTTTTGCTCGCAACAAAGCAAAACAATCGAGGCATGAAGAAAAAATACTACAAGAAAAAATACAAAATTTAGAAACAGCTTTAGACGCCAATAATGAAGAACAAATCTCGGAATACAATCAACTAAGACGAGAGTGGGAAAACCTTCAAGATATCAAAACTAAAGGTGCTATAATCAGATCGAAAGCGCAGTTAGTAGAAGAGGGGGAAAAAAACTCTAAATACTTTTTAAATTTAGAGAAGCGTAATTACAACCGGAAATGTATGAAAACAATTATAAATCGAGATGGGTTAGAAGTTACAGACCCCAAAAATATTTTGAATGAACAAGCCAATTTTTTTGAGAATCTTTATACAACCAGGAAAATTGATTCCATATCTAATACCAAAATAGAAGAGAAATATTTTAAAAATCCAAGTATACCTAAGCTAGATCAAGATGTTAAATCAAATCTCGATCTTCCAATAAATATAGATGAACTTTCACATGCACTTAAAAATATGAAAAATGATAAGTCACCGGGCTTAGATGGGTTTACGACTAACTTTTATAAGTTCTTCTGGACTGACTTAAAAAATCTTCTGTATGAAACATTAACTTATTCTTTCCAACAGGGGGAATTACCTTGTGGTCTTAGAAGAGGTGTACTTTCATTAATACCCAAAAAAGATAAGGATTTACGATACCTGAAATCATGGAGACCTGTATCTTTGCTAGCAACAGATTATAAGATACTAGCCAAAGCACTGTCAATAAGATTAGAACAAGTTATGCCAAGTTTGATAAGTTGTGATCAAGTGGGTTACATTAAAGGACGTTTCATAGGAGAAAATGTGAGAATTATAGAAGATATTCTGAGTTATACTACAACTAAACATATCCCAGGGCTATTAATCCTAATAGATTTTGAAAAAGCCTTCGACACTGTAGAATGGAATTTTCTCTTTAAAAGTCTGGAATCTTACAATATTGGATCAGAATTTATTTCATGGGTGAAACTTCTTTATAATAATATCACATCATGTACAGTGAACAACGGGCACCTCTCTCCATCTTTTAAACTCTCAAGGGGAGTCCGACAAGGCTGCCCGCTATCTGCTTTCCTATTCATATTAGTCTCAGAGATTATATCATTGTCTCTGAAATCTGATAAGGGTGTTAAAGGAATTAAAATTGCAGGCACAGAATATAAAATTTGCCAACTAGCAGATGATACAACCATTTTTTTAGAAAATTTAAGTTGTCTTGAAGAAGCTATTAATCACTTTAATGCATTTCAAAAAATTTCTGGTTTAAAATTAAATATGGAAAAAACTGTTATAATACCATTAGGCCCATTCCGAAATATACTTATTTCATTACCAGACTGGCTTAAAGAATTACATATAAAGTTAGATTCTTTTCAAACTTTGGGAGTTTGGTTTTCAACCAATGCTGCAGAGAGAACAAAAAGAAATTTCGATGAAAAGTTAAGGAAAGTTGAAACCATTATTCAAATTTGGAAACAGCGCAACTTATCATGGAAAGGACGCATTGTAATAATAAAATCTTTGATATTGTCCCAATTTACACACTTGTTTAGTATGTTATACACTCCTCCATATGTGCTAGAAAAATTAAAGAGACTTATTTTGAACTTTTTGTGGAATAATAAACCTCCAAGAGTTAAATATGAAACTATGATTGCCAACATAAAAGATGGTGGACTAAAGCTACCAGATATTACCAGTTTTCATAATGCACAAAAAGCCTTTTTGATTAAAAGACTACAGACAAGTAGAGGCAAATGGAAAAACTTATTCCTCATATTAAGTAATTTAAATTCTCTCTTGTTGGATCATAAGTTACAAGTGTCTGATGTTAGCCCATGTAAAATTGGAAGTTTTCATCATCAAGTACTAAATTGCTGGTATGATATTAAAAGTACACAGCCACTTACAATGATAGAGCTATATAATGAGTATGTTTTTATGAACAAATTTATTCTAGTGAACAATGCTCCTTTAACTCCTAGAATGCTCGGGATGAGTGATGAATTCTTAAATCTAAAAATTATCGACTTTTTAGACGAAAAAAAAAAGTTAATCCCTGCAAAAAATTTAAAAAGAAAATTTAAGTGTAGAGCAACCATTCTTGATATACAATGTCTTATTTCAGCAATACCGGTAACATGGAAACGTAAGTTTCAAATACATACAGAAAGTTTTCAAAGGTTGTCTGAATTTAACATACAAATTAATAAAAAACCGAAAGAATTATTTAAACTTAAAAGTTCAGAGATATACTGGGAATTAGTAAACAATAAAATTAAAGCTCCAACTGCACTGTACACATGGATTGACTTATTTCCATTCTTAGAAAAACTAGAATGGTCTGAAATTTTTAGCCTGGCTCATAAAATAAGTAAAGAACCGTATTTACAAAGTTTCCAATTCAAAATCTTACACAGGACTGTCAATTGTGGGTACAATCTCTTTAAGTGGAATCTTGTTAATTCTGCTGTTTGCAATTACTGTAATTTATGTATAGATACCATTGAACATCACTTCTACTACTGTGCTGCATCACAAGACTTTTGGATGAACATGTCTGACTGGTTGAATTCTTTTACGAGGGAAAGTTTTAGTCTTTCAATATGTGAAGTGCTTCTTGGTATCATTAAAACCTCTACAACTGACACACATTATTACACTCATAACTATGTTATCATACTTGGCAAGTGGTTCATTAACTTAAAAAAAAATAATAAAGAAAGGATTTGGTTTCCAGACTATATTGCACATGTCAAAAATAAAGTTAGAGTTCTGAAAGAATCTTTTACAGTTACTAACAATGTGAAGGTGTTTAAACAAAGGTATGGAAAACTATATGACCATTTATGTGACTGATGTATGCGTTAATTGATGTAACTTATGTAACATCTGTTTTGTAATAATCATCTACTAAAGAGGCTAATAAAAAAAAAAATAAAAAAAAAATAAAAAAAATATTTTAACAAAATGCTCTAAATGCAACACTTTTCAAGTTATAAGTGATTTACTCAACAGTGATAACCTAAAAGTAGCTATTACTCAGCTATGCCATGAGCTACAGGTCTGAAATTTTACTATGTTATAGCTGACCCAAAAGTAGCTGAATAACATATTTATACGAAATTCTCTAAATGCAATAGTTTTCAAGTTATAAGCGATTTACTCAACAGTGATAACCTAAAAGTAGCTATTACTCAGCTATGCCATGAGCTACAGGTCTGAAATTTCACTATGTTATAGCTGGCCCAAAAGTAGCTGAATAACATATTTATACGAAATTCTCTAAATGCAATAGTTTTTAAGTTACAAGTGATTTTACTCATAATGGAAGTTACTGAAAAGCCCAAAAGTAGCTATTACTCACTTAGCTATTGAGACAGACACCCAACTTACTCACCATATTGTAGCTATGAAAAAAGTAGCTGAACAACATATTTTCACAAAATGCTGTAAATACAACACTTTTGAAGTTATAAGTGATTTAGTGCATGATTTCATGAATTTTAATGCATTAAAAATTATTAAAAAAATTTATTTAAAAAAAAGTAAGACAGATCCAGGTCTCATACTCACACAAGAGAATCTACCTCTGGCCTAGTACATATATGCAAGATATGAGAGAAATCCCTGCAATAGTCACTGAGAAAATTGTGATAAAAAGTTGAAATTTTCACACTTTTGGTGGGGGTACCCCCCTTGTAATGTCTCTAGCAAACAGACGAACAGACAGATTTGCATGCCTTGAACACTTTTTCATCCTCGATAGATAAGGTATCTTTTAAAAAAAACAGCATGTCTCTAGGCCTTGTAGTTTTGGAGAAGAAGTTGTTCACGCGGACGTGGACGCGTACGCCCACGCCGCAGAGTGATGACATAATGTCAGCTGACTGACAAGTCAGCTGACATAAAAAGTTGAACTCTGTTAACTCAATGTTAACTCAAATTTAAGAGACTGAAACAACATCTCTACCTCACCAGAAAAATTGTCAAATTTTAGTGGAAGATGTCGTGGAAAGACCTGATATGTATGTCTTTGCAGGAAATTATCTTAGCACAGTCATTTTTTATTTTCTTTTTTGAAAACAAAGTGAAAATCACAAAAATGTAATAATACACTTAGAACATAGACATAGGGTTATTAGGGTAACTTAGTTTACTTACAATCACACTAGCAATCAGATGCAGCATCATACTATAAGAGCCACTATAACATTATGTATTCTACATCATGTTTTATATCTAGAATGCTACACTTTTAACTAGTTTCAGTCTTTTCTTTTTGGATAATAGTTCATATGAGATGCCTAGGCGCTCTTTTAAAAATTTTAGTTCTATCTTGACTTCAAAACACAATTGATTCCAGTTTGACTTTTCAATTTAAATATTTTTGAAATTTAGCAAAATACAGATGTGCACCATGTTTGGTTTGTGTAATAAATAAGAAATTAAAGAAGTATTCTGTAAAGTGTCAAATTGATGTAGATACCCTTTAATGTGTATATGTAAAATATTTACCAAAGGTTATGACATCATTGACTATATACCTGTATCTCTGACCTTTTTTGCCATGTTAAAGAGAACATCTAGAACTGAAACTAAAAGTTATACGAAAATGACTGTTCAGCCACTGTTTGACCTGAGACCACAATAAATCACTTTTTCTGCAATCGTTCAGGTGATATTCAACGTCATCAGTTAGGTCACATAATTATGTAATGGCAAGGGGAAGCTGATGTCTTCCAAATAAAAAACTTGTGGTAACAAAGAAACTGAAAAGTTAGTTGTTCTATACCCAAAACACTTCTGAATATCAAGAGACAGTGTTTTTATTCTGTGCAATTATTGTGACTGGTTATTAGGGCTGTAATCATTAGTGATTTCTGTAGATCGAGGATCGCCCGTTAGATGCGAGTTGAACTCGAGTTGAACTCGAGTAAATGACACAAATATAAATAAAATAACAATGTCCAAATATTGTCATCAAGGGATCCGCCATTACGTACAGATATATATGAGCACTTTATGAAACAGTCACGTAAATCAGGGAAATAAAAAAAACGACCATTGCTCATTGATTTTTACGTCTTTATGGTTAAAAAAATTGCAAAAGTGGTAGTTTGTAACGAGATTAGTATACCATTATATATTTCTTAAAAACTCGAGTTTAAATTTCGTAAACCGATGTCATCCCCAAATATCGCCCATCGAGTTACGACTCGAGTTTCGGTCAACTCGTTACAGCACTACTGGTTATTATATGAATTTGTAAGGAAGTAAGAAACTAAGAATATACTTGTACTCTGTTAATTTCAGAGATATTTTTCAAATATTTGTGTTCACTGATAATGCCACATATTCTTTGGATTTCAAAAAGTTTTTGTATAATTATATAACAAAAAACCAAAGGATACTAGTATATGTCTGTGCACATGTCAAACATTCTCATATTAAATTTTTTTCATTATGAAACAACTGATTTTGGAAATAGTTATGAAAAACCCACTTCATGAACACACAGTTATGACCAGGTCCTACGGTGGAGAGGGTGCTATGATCATCTTGGAGAATATTGAAGAATACAGGGGACCATTTGGAAGAATTTGCCAAAAAAGGTGAGAAAGTATGATATTAAACCTCAACAAAGCAAGAATAAACTGAGAATGCCCTGTGAACTTGTGAAGATATCTGGCGATTTCACAACAATTACCCATGAATTAGCTACAGGTAGGGGAGACTGAATGTGATCTGTGAAGACTCCTTTATCACACATGAAGAACCAGTTGAGAACAAGCAGGAATGTCTGGTGAATTTACATCAAAACTACAGCATAGAAGAATATGCTACCTACAGTGGCGAGTTGTCATGGCGAACTTAAAAATCGCTAAAAATCAGCAAATAACAGCAACAATTTTGAACATCAGGTTGTTGTTGCCTTGAAAAATGAAGAGGACTGAATACAGGCAAAGAATAATAAGGAATCCACCAAGAACATTGAAGAATGTGCTGTTCGCCGGTATTCTCCATTAAAATTCACCACTGTGGGACCTGAGCAGTACTGTTTTTCATATTAAGAATACTCACATTAGTTGATTCAGATTCTGCTGTGGGTACAAATATGTAAACTTTCTTTCCATAGGAGCCTGCAATCTATCAAAGTACAAAAGCTTACCCTTAGAAAGTAACTAGTATATTTAAATGAAACAATAACAATGTGCAATAAAGTACATTTGTAAGATATACATTACAAGGCATCAGCAAACTTTACAAAAAGAAGGCTTAAGTTCATTTGATCCATTGCCATGGTTCACTTTAGCAAAATATTCTGATGAACTGGGTTATATCTCCCCCTCAGGGGTATGGGCTCTGAAAACATTTACAACTAAGCCCAAATGGAATGGACAGTAATCAGAATAAAACTTCTTGGGCAGAAGTAAACTGGTTGAACAGAGAGAAATTGAAAATGGGTGCCAAAACTAGCAGGGCCACGTTATTTTGCAAAATGGACAGATGCCTTTGCAGATGCCCTCTAGATCAAACATATGGCCAAAATCACTCTATTTTGCACTGTTTTCGAGTTGTGTTTTTGTAGTTTACATAAAAATTCAAGACTGATGGGAAAAAGATTTTTTTGTAAAATGGAAAGATGCCTTTAAACATACTCTATGGGCTAAAAATTCATCCCAAATTGCCCTATCTTGCACCATGTCTGTGAAAAATGTGTTATTGTGTTTTAGATGGCTGCCAAAAAATGGGAGGTGAACAATTTTTTAGCAAAGTGTTCAAATGCCTCTAGTACCTCTACTAAAACCCTCTGGGTCAAAATTCAACTAAAATTACTCTACCTCACATTTCTGAGATATTAAGCATTATTAGTTCCATCACTAAGCAAAATTGTAATGTTTAATTAACTTTTACTAAGTCAGCCATTTTGTGTCAGATCACTTTCAAAAGTTAATGTTTACAATGAATTTACTTCTTGAATTTCATCCGAATAAATGAAGCACTTTTGAAGTTATCATCCAGACAAGTACACTTCTGACTTCTCTCACTGGTTAAAATGCTATGACAAAATATTCAGAAAATTACATTTTCCCAAGGCTGCTTAGCTATGGCCAGTAGAAAATGCCGGAGCCAGCATAGCCAGGGGCCTCTTCCACATGAATTTTCTCCTATAACCTAAGAAACAAATGTACCTTGTGGGACACTTTAATTCAAGGATGATAATGATGCTACAATCAATAATTAAATGAACTAGTCAAGTAAGATATATGTACATACTTTTCCAGAGTCTGTACTGCAGTCAATGCAGGAAATCTGAACATTTCCGTATGTAGCACCAGGTATTATTTGAAGCCGCTCAAAGTCACTGTCCAAAATAACTATATTACAGCCAGCAGCATAAGCCTGCAAAAACAAGTACCAGGTATACCCACTACACCACAGTTGTAAAAACAAACTATACCAATATCTCTCCAGTCATGCCAGTTACCAGCTAATCACCCACACCCATGAGTAAATAGTCAATAGATAAAAATTAATCGACGCTCGATGATAGGAGAGGGTTATTGTAATCAGTTCGTTCCGTCTGTCCTTCTGTCTGTACACCTTTTCATTCTCATAACTCAAAAACTATACCACCAATCAAGATAAAATTTGGTGGGCAGATACTTCATGGTTTACAGATAGATGAATTCCTCCAAAGTTGGAGTAATTTAATTGAAAATTAAAGTCAGGGGAGGGATTTTCTAATTTTTAATTGGGTATATACAGTGAAGTCTCCTTCTCTTCGTCCCATACGTGAAAAATCAATAACTTGACTGGATTTCTTCCTCACAAATTTCGTCCAATCAGAATTTGACTTTCTTGTGACGTAAACAATGTGTAGTACGTCCTAATTACGTTATTCCATTCATTATTTCTTTGCGGGGATATTTGTCACTACTAGCAGTACACAGGTGACATTAATGTTATACACGTCATTAATGTTAAACGAGTTGTCATTATATTGTCTGATCTTACGTAATTTCCTTAAATTATTAAGAAATGCAATAAGTGAACCCTGGTTAATATGCGTCGGTGTATATGTATCACATCTTTTGTATCACTGTCTAATATTAATGACGTCTAACTTTAATGACACCCGTGTACTGCTCAGAAGCGATCGTAAATGAAAAAGGAAGGGCTTCTGCGAACATTTTGTGGCAAAGTATTTTGGTCACTGTCTTCCTGCACAGTTAAAATTTAAACAAGAATTCAGAAGAATTGTACTGTGTCACCAGCTTTGGTTAAAGACTGAAACGGATAAAATTCAAAAGGACAAAAATTATGCTGGACATAAATAGTTGGCTGATTGGCAATATTTTTGCAGATCCAGAACATCCTTGAGAAGTACCAAGCCATGGTGAGACTCCAACTTGTTGAAAAATATAACCTAGATCCAATGTACAGGATATGACACATGCACACAGGCAGACAGAGAGGCAAACACATGAAGTTATCACTTACCAAGTTAATACTAGATGTCAGCACTAAGCAGGGAATTCAATAAAGTATCTTTTGGGTAACCTACTATTGAACTGCTACTCATAATGCCAATATAAGTTAATGCACTTTGCAACATGGTTCCTGTTTTGTCTGCCTCCTCTGTTCATGGAGGAAAGAAGGAACTACTTATATTTGTCAGCTATTTTGTGGGACAGCAAACAAGCCAGATCATTGTCTAATCTTGTGGAGTGAAAGGTCACTTAACCCTACAGATCTTCTTCAGGACTGTTTATATCCACAACCTAAAACCAGAAAGTGTTGCAATGGCAATAGTTGCCAGGTACTGCCGAAAATCTAATCAGCTCCAATCTGTGCAGGGGTATGGAATGCATAGAACCCATAAAAATATTTGTAAGTACAAGAAACAGAAAGAAAGTGATGCCGTGGCAACACTTGTTGCAAGTTATTGCAAAAAACTAATCAGCTCCAATCCGTGCAGGGGTATTGAATGCAAAGAACCCATCAAATTATTTATAAGTTCAAGGAACAAAAAAAGAGTGTTGCCAGGGCAACACTTGTTGCCATGTACTGTCAAAAAACTAGTCAGCTCTCATCCATGCAGGGGTTTGGAATGTTAAGAACCCACAAAAATATTTATACATAGGTAAAAGAAACAGAAAGAAAGTACTTGATGCCAGGTAGTATCGAAAAAACTAGTCAGCTCCAATCTGTGCTGGGGCTTTGAATGCAAAGAAGAAACCACAAAAATATTTATATATAGGTAGAAGAAACAGGAAAAGTGTTGCCATGACAACAATTGTTGGCAGGTATTGCCAAATAAAACTAGAGGATCGCTCGCAAAAAAAAAAGATAATGTTTTTGCATAGCAAAAACAAAGCGTCCCGAAAAGGATATAAAGGTGAGTGCTAAAGTATTAAGAAAATGCTTCGTTTCTAGCCTTATACTGTTGTGGCAACCAAAGCCAGCGCAGTCTGCTCTATCTAGCACGGTTTTCAAGATATAAGCATTTTTGTGTTTTGCAAAAAATTAAAAATGTCCGCTATATTTGGCGAGACAAAAATATTTTGAAAATTGGCATGGCTACTCTGCAGAGATACCCAGCAGGTCAAAAATTTTGTTGAGTTCGCTCCATATAGCACGGTTTTCGAGATATAAGCATTTTTGTGTTTTGCAAAAACTTTGAAAATTCAAAATGGCCACCATTTTTGGGGAGACAAAAATTTTTGTCAAGACCACTGCCGCGGTGTGAATCTCCTGCCGAGCATTAAAGCAGAAGAAATAGCTTTTCCGAGATATTCACAATTTTTCATTTTCCTGTGTGAAAGCTCTTCCAAAAGTAGGTGAATGAGTTATTTGAGAAAAATTGGCTATCTGCAATACTATTAAGAGATAATTCATATTTACTCATTTTGAGTAGGTGAATAATTATCTATGGGTCTGAAACTTCACCAAGTGAAAGCTCTCCCAAAAGTAGGTGAATGAGTTATTTGAGAAAAATTGGCTATCTGCAATACTTTTAGAGATAATTCGCATTTACTCATTTTGAGTAGGTGAGTAATTAGCTATGGGTCTGAAACTTCACCATGTGAAAGCTCTCCCACAAGTAGATGAATGAGTATTTGATAAAAATTGGGTATCCGCAATACTTTTACAGATAATTAGCATTTACTCATTTTGAGTAGGTGAATAATTAGCTATGGGTCTGAAACTTCACCAAGTGAAAGCTCTCCCAAAAGTAGGTGAATGAGTTATTTGAGAAAAATTGGCTATCTGCAATACTTTTAGAGATAATTCACATTTACTCATTTTGAGTAGGTGAGTAATTAGCTATGGGTCTGAAACTTCACCAAGTGAAAGCTCTCCCAAAAGTAGGTGAATGAGTTATTTGAGAAAAATTGGCTATCTGCAATACTTTTAGAGATAATTCGCATTTACTCATTTTGAGTAGGTGAGTAATTAGCTAGTTGTCTGAAACTTCACCAAGTGAAAGCTCTCCCAAAAGTAGGTGAATGAGTTATTTGAGAAAAATTGGCTATCTGCAATACTTTTAGAGATAATTCGCATTTACTCATTTTGAGTAGGTGAGTAATTAGCTATGGGTCTGAAACTTCACCAAGTGAAAGCTCTGCCAAATGTAGGTGAATGAGTTATTTGAGAAAAATTGGCTATCTGCAATACTTTCAGAGATAATTCGCATTTACTCATTTTGAGTAGGTGAGTAATTAGCTATGGGTCTGAAACTTCACAGAGTGAAAGCTCTCCCAAAAGTAGGTGAATGAGTTATTTGAGAAAAATTGGCTATCTGCAATACTTTTAGAGATAAATCACATTTACTCATTTTGAGTAGGTGAGTAATTAGCTATGGGTCGGAAACTTCACCAAGTGAAAGCTCTCCCAAAAGTAGGTGAATGATTAATTTGACAAAAATTGGCTATCTGCAATACTTTTAGAGATAGTTCGCATTTACTCATTTTGAGTAGATGAGTAATTAGCTATGGGTCTGAAACTTCACCAAGTGAAAGCTCTCCCAAAAGTAGGTGAATGAGTTATTTGAGAAAAATTGGCTATCTGCAATACTTTTAGAGATAATTCGCATTTACTCATTTTGAGTAGGTGAGTAATTAGCTATGGGTCTGAAACTTCACCAAGTGAAAGCTCTCCCAAAAGTAGGTGAATGAGTTATTTGAGAAAAATTGGCTATCTGCAATACTTTTAGAGATAATTCGCATTTACTCATTTTGAGTAGGTGAGTAATTAGCTATGGGTCTGAAACTTCACAGAGTGAAAGCTCTCCCAAAAGTAGGTGAATGAGTTATTTGAGAAAAATTGGCTATCTGCAATACTTTTAGAGATAATTCGCATTTACTCATTTTGAGTAGGTGAGTAATTAGCTATGGGTCTGAAACTTCACCAAGTGAAAGCTCTCCCAAAAGTAGGTGAATGAGTTATTTGAGAAAAATTGGCTATCTGCAATACTTTTAGAGATAATTCGCATTTACTCATTTTAAGTAGGTGAGTAATTAGCTATGGGTCTGAAACTTCACCATGTGAAAGCTCTGCCAAAAGTAGGTGAAGGAGTTATTTGAGAAAAATTGCCTATCTGCAATACTTTTAGAGATACTTCGCATTTACTCATTTTGAGTAGGTGAGTAATTACCGGTAGCTATGGGTCTGAAACTTCACAGAGTGAAAGCTCTCCCAAAAGTAGGTGAATGATTAATTTGACAAAAATTGGCTATCTGCAATACTTTTAGAGATACTTCGCATTTACTCATTTTGAGTAGGTGAGTAATTAGCTATGGGTCTGAAACTTCACCAAGTGAAAGCTCTCCCAAAAGTAGGTGAATGATTAATTTGACAAAAATTGGCTATCTGCAATACTTTTAGAGATAATTCGCATTTACTCATTTTGAGTAGGTGAGTAATTAGCTATGGGTCTGAAACTTCACCAACTGAAAGCTCTCCCAAAAGTAGGTGAATGAGTTATTTGAGAAAAATTGGCTATCTGCAATACTTTTAGAGATAATTCGCATTTACTCATTTTGAGTAGGTGAGTAATTAGCTATGGGTCTGAAACTTCACCAAGTGAAAGCTCTCCCAAAAGTAGGTGAATGAGTTATTTGAGAAAAATTGGCTATCTGCAATACTTTTAAGAGATAATTCGCATTTACTCATTTTGAGTAGGTGAGTAATCATCTACGGGTCTGAAACTTCACCATGTGAAAGCTCTCCCAAAAGTAGGTGAATGAGTTATTTGATAAAAATTGGGTATCCACAATAGTTTTTGAGATAATTAGCATTTACTCATTTTGAGTAAGTGAGTAATTAGCTACGGGTCTGAAACTTCACCAAGTGAAAGCTCTTCCAAAAGTAGGTGAATGAGTTATTTGAGAAAAATTGGCCATCTGCAATACTTTTAGAGGTAATTCGCATTTACTCTTTTTGAGTAGGTGAGCAATTAGCTATGGGTCTGAAACTTCACCAAGTGAAAGCTCTTTGGGATAGCTGCTCTGCAGAGATACCCTGAAGATAAAAAATTTCGTCGAAATCGCACGGTTTTCGAAATACTAGCATTTTTGTGTTTTGCAATTTTTGCGCAAAAATTCGAAAATTCAAAATGGCCGCCATTTTTGGCAAGATAAATTTTTTTTGAAAATTGGCATGGCTACTCTGCAGAGATACCCTGTGGGTCAAAAATTTCGTCGAAATCGCTCTAACTAGCACGGTTTTCGAGATATAAGCATTTTTGTGTTTTGCAATTTTGCGAAAAATTCGAAAATTCAAAATGGCCGCCATTTTTTGCGAGAAATTTTTTGTCTGAAAATTGGCATGGCTACTCTGCAGAGATACCCTGTGGGTCAAAAATTTTGTCGAAATCGCTCTATCTAGCACGGTTTTCGAGATATAAGCATTTTTGTGTTTTGCAATTTTGCGAAAAATTCGAAAATTCAAAATGGCCGCCATTTTTTGCAAGAAATTTTTTGTCTGAAAATTGGCATGGCTACTCTGCAGAGATACCCTGCAGGTCAAAAATTTCGTCGAAATCGCTCTATCTAGCAGGGTTTTCGAGATATAAGCATTTTTATGTTTTGCAATTTTTGCGAAAAATTCGAAAATTCAAAATGGCCGCCATTTTTGGCGAGAAAATTTTTTTTTCAAAATTGGGTTAACTACTGTGCAGCGATACCCTGCGGGTCAAAAATTTCGTCGAAATCGCTCTAACTAGCACGGTTTTCGAGATATAAGCATTTTTGTGTTTTGCAATTTTTGCGAAAATTTCGAAAATTCAAAATGGCCGCCATTTTTGGCGAGACAAAAATTTTTTGAAAATTGGGAAAAGTACTCCGCAGAGATATCCTGCGGGTCAAAAATTTTGTCGAAATTGCTCTATCTAGCACGGTTTTTGAGATATAAGCATTTTTGTGTTTTTCAATTTTTGCGAAAATTTCGAAAATTCAAAATGGCCGCCATTTTGGGCGAGACAAAATTTTTTTGAAAATTGGGAAAACTACTCCGCAGAGATACCCTGAGGGTCAAAAATTTCGTCGAAATCGCTCTATCTAGCACGGTTTTCAAGATATAAGCATTTTTGTGTTTTCCTTATTTGGAAAATTCGTAATGATTAATTAATCATTAATTACTCGGCCATTTCTTGACCAATCAATGCCAAAATCTAATGATTTCCAGATTTTAATAGAATGAATGTATTTGCCAAGTTTCAGGTGAATTGATAAAATTCCTTTCAAGTTATCATCCGGACAAGCTTCCCCATCGAAAAAAGACATTTTTGGTCATGTGACCTCTCTGATTGGTTGAAATGTCACTGCAGCATATTCAAAAAAATTCCCCAAGGCTACTGCCTAAACCTGCCAAATTTGAAAAGAATCCGCCTAACGGTTACAGAGTTATAAGGAAAACAAAATGCGGAGCCGGCGGAGCCGCAGGAGCCGGCGGAGCCGGAAGCTCTCCCATACACAAACAAGCGTCCCTTGCGGGACGCTTAACTAAGCAGCTTCAATCCGTGTAGGGGTATGGAATGCAAAGAACCCACAAAAATATTTATATATGGGTCCAAGAAACAGTAATAAGTTTGCCAGGTATTGCGAAAAACTAATCAGCTCCAATCTGTGCAGGGTTATGGAATGCAAAGAACCCAAAAAACTAGAAAAATGTTTTTGCTAACAAAAACTAAGCGTCCCAAAAAGGTTCACTGCAATATAATATACAGCAGAAAAAGGTTTTTGAAACTAAAAACATGCAGTGCTGAGAGAAGAAGTGAAAGTTAAGCAGACAGTGTGGAAGTTCATGCATTAACATGAAAGAAAAATTTAAGCTTTATTTTGTTTTCTATGGTCATAAATTGCGAAAAGTTAATTGAATAAATGTTCTGGCTAAGAATGCATAAAGCATCAATACTTATAATAGGTCGAAAGTTACACCATAAAACTACTTAATTAAAGAGTAACAGTGCTTTATAAATGCCATATATCTATTTACATTTTAGAAAAAGGCATAGTGAAATGTGAGCCTTTAGGAAGGCAAGAAGTTTATGACACAATGCTTTGAACACATCTATCTGGTAAATCTGACCAGCTATCTAGACTCTTCACATAAGGTTTCCCAATACCTCTGAATACATTGTAAATCTCTAAAAGCAAGAATAAAATAGATATAAGGCAAGAACACAAAATCGGCTATTTGATGAATCCAGTTTGATCCATAAAAGGGGTGGGGGTGGGGGGGCCGAGGGTAAATCTGACCAGCTATCTAGACTCTTCAAATAAGGTTTCCCAATACCTCTCAATACATTCTAAAACTCTAAAATAATAAAACAGATAAAAGGCAAAAACGCAAAATCGGCTATTTTATGACCCCAGTTTGACCCATAAGGGGGGATTCGGGGGTAAATCTGACCAGCTATCTAGACTCTTCACATAAGGTTTCCCAATACCTCTGATTACATTGTAAATCTCTAAAAGCAAGAATAAAATAGATATAAGGCAAGAACACAAAATCGGCTATTTGATGAATCCAGTTTGATCCATAAAAGGGGTGGGGGGTGGGGGTGGGGGGGCCAGGGAAAATCTGACCAGCTATGTAGACTCTTCACATAAGGCTTCCCAATACCTCTCAATACATTCTAAAACCCTAAAAGAATAAAACAGATAAAAGGCAAAAATGCAAAATTGGATATTTTATGACCCCAGTTTGACCCATAAGGGGGGATCCGGGGGTAAATCTGACCAGCTATCTAGACTCTTCACATAAGGTTTCCCAATACCTCTTAATACATTCTAAAACTCTAAAAGCAAGAATAAAGGAGATAAGAGGCAAAAACACAAAATCGGCTATTTTATGACCCCAGTTTGACCCATAAGGGGGGGTCCGGGGGTAAATCTGACCAGCTATCTAGACTCTTCACATATGGTTTCCCAATACCTCTTAATACATTCTAAAGCTCTAAAAGCAAGAATAAAGGAGATAAGAGGCAAAAACACAAAATCGGCTATTTTATGACCCCAGTTTGACCCATAAGGGGGGATCCGGGGGTAAATCTGACCAGCTACCTAGACTCTTCACACAATGTTTCCCAATACCTCTTAATACATTCTAAACTCTAAAAGAATAAATGAGATATAAGGCAAAAACACAAAATCGACTATTTTATGACCCCCAGTTTGACCTATGAGGGGGGGCCCGGGGTTAAATCTGACCAGCTATCTAGACTCTTCACATATGGTTTCCCAATACCTCTTAATACATTCTAAAGCTGTAAAAGCAAGAATAAAGAAGATAAAAGGCCAAAACACAAAATCGACTATTTTATGACCCCAGTTTGACCCATAAGGGGGGATGCAGGGGTAAATCTGACCAGCTCTCTAGACTCATCACATAAGGTTTCCCAATACCTCTTAATACATTCTAAAACTGTAAAAGCAAGAATAAAAGAGATAAGAGGCAAAAACACAAAATCGGCTATTTTATGACCCCAGTTTGACCCATAAGGGGGGATCCGGGGGTAAATCTGACCAGCTACCTAGACTCTTCACACAATGTTTCCCAATACCTCTTAATACATTCTAAACTCTAAAAGAATAAATGAGATATAAGGCAAAAACACAAAATCGACTATTTTATGACCCCCAGTTTGACCCATAAGGGGGGGCCCGGGGTTAAATCTGACCAGCTATCTAGACTCTTCACATATGGTTTCCCAATACCTCTTAATACATTCTAAAGCTGTAAAAGCAAGAATAAAGAAGATAAAAGGCCAAAACACAAAATCGACTATTTTATGACCCCAGTTTGACCCATAAGGGGGGATGCAGGGGTAAATCTGACCAGCTCTCTAGACTCATCACATAAGGTTTCCCAATACCTCTTAATACATTCTAAAACTGTAAAAGCAAGAATAAAAGAGATATAAGGCAAAAACACAAAATCGGCTATTTTATGACCCCCAGTTTGGCCCGGGGGTAAATCTGACCAGCTATCTAGACTCTTCACATATGGTTTCCCAATACCTCTTAATACATTCTAAAGCTCTAAAAGCAAGAATAAAGGAGATAAAAGGCAAAAACACAAAATCGGCTATTTTATGACCCCAGTTTGACCCATAAGGGAGGGTCTGGGGGTAAATATGACCCATTCTCAAGCTCTAGAAGCAAGAATAAAGGAGATATATGGGGAAAAGATGGAATTGGCTATTTTATGACCCCAGTTTGACCCCCAAGGGGGGTCGGGGGGGAAATTTGACTTGCTTTCTAGACTCTCCACATATGGTTTCCTACTACCTCCCAATACATTTTATGGCTCTAAATGCAATACTTAAGAAGATAATAGGGGGGTTCACATGAATTTTAAGCTTTCTGATTGGTACCTGTCAGAAAATCACTCATAAATCGGTCAATTTTCATCGGATTGCTCCCAAAATCTAATCAGCTCACGTTTTTGATAGTATAAACATGTGTATGAAGTTACAAACCTCTGCGGTCAGTAGATTTTCCTGAACTGCGATGACGGGCGGATGTACCCGAAAAAACTATTTTTTGATCATGTGACATTGATAAAGATCAAAGGTCAAATTTAAGCATGTGGAAAAATTTTCCCATGCCTAAGGTATATAACTGTCAAATATGGTTAAAAAGCTTGCAATAATAAGGGAGATATTCAAGGGAGACCATAATGCGGCGGCGGCGAGGAAACTGACGCGAAACCAAATAAGTCCTCTTTCAGGGACACTTAATTATTTATAAGTCCAAGAAACAGAAGATTTAGATTTATTTGTGGTTTTACGTCGCGTTCAACAGCCAGGGTCAAATTGTGACGGGTAGTTTATGGGTGGAGGAACCAGTGCATACTAGTTGGTCAAGATTCTACACTGTAAACCACCGGGCATCGGCAAGTAACTACCAACTTTCCAACATGAAGCGCCCGGCCCGAGATTCGAACCGTCGGCCTCAGAGGTTGGAGGCAAGCACTCTAACCACTACAGAAGAAAAGTGTCGCCATGGCAACACTTGTTGCCAGGTATTGTTAAAAAACTAGTCAGCTCCAATCCATGCAGGGGTTTGGAATGCAAAAAACCTACAAAAATGTTTATATGTCCAAGAAAAAGATAAAGTGTGCCATGGGGTTTGGAATACAAAAAACCCACAAAAAGATTTTTTAACCAAAGTAACCTGAGAAAGTGTTGCCAAGTAACCACAAAATCACTATTGAAAAACAATACAGAAGTATTGCCATGGCAACAGCTGTTACCAAAAAAGCATCATCAGTACTCTTGTAGTTCCCCTTACAAGAAATATATCCTGAAAATACTGGTTAAAATCTTTGCATGGGTTTTATTTATAAAGATCCCACCAATTTAAAAGTAAACAAGAGGGTCAGAGATGCCCCAAAAGGCGGGTTGCGCAGGAAATACTGACGAACAGACAAACGGACAAAAAATGGACAAACGAACAGACGGAAGTACACTAATTTTGAAAGCAACCTAGCTCTTGAGGATCTATCTCCCTATCAACTTTGAATTAGATTGGACAAAACATTTTCGAGCAATAGTCCAGAAATGAAAATGTTGACCCACAGACAAACGGACAGACAGAACTACACCAATTTCGAAAGCAACTTAGCTATGATGGTGATCTATGTTCCTGTCAAGTTTGATTTCGATTGGACAAAGCATTTTTGAGTTAGAGTCCGGAAACGGAAATGTTCATGGACAAACAGACAAAAAACAGACAAGCGAACAGACAGAAAATAGGTGATCTATCTCCCTGTCAAGTTTGAATTCGATTAGACAAAGTGTTTTCGAGTTAGAGTCTGGAAACGGAAATGTTGACAGACAAACAGATGGAATTACACCAATTTCGAAAGGAATCTAGCTATGATGGTGATTTATCTCCCTGTCAAGTTTGAATTTGATTGAACAAAACGTTTTCGAGTTAGAGTCCAGAAACGGAAATGTTGACGGAAAAATGGACAAAAAACGGACAAACCAACAGACGGAATTACACCAATTTCGAAAGGAACCTAGCAATGATGGTGATCTCTCTCCCTGTCAAGTTTGAATTTGATTGGACAAAGCATTTTTGAGTCCGAAAACGAAAATGTGGACAGACAGACAGACAGACGGACGTCGGACACATAATCTAATAGGCGGGTTGGTTACATGCAACCTGCCTAAAAACAACAGTTGAAGTGTTGCCATGGCAACAGCTGTTGGTAAATGTTGCCTAAAACCAAATCACAAGTTCCTCTTGTAATGAACATATTTTGAAACTTTTGAATAATGTTAAATGCAAACAAAACTAGAGGATCGTTCGCAAAAAAAAAAGATAATGGTTTTGCATAGCAAAAACAAAGCGTCCCGAAAAGGATATAAAGGTGAGTGCTAAAGTATTAAGAAAATGCTTCGTTTCTAGCCTTATACTGTTGTGGCAACCAAAGTCAGCACAGTCTGCTCTATCTAGCACGGTTTTCAAGATATAAGCATTTTTGTATTTTGACAAAAATTCGAAAATTCAAAATGTCCACTATATTTGGCGAGACAAAAATATTTTGAAAATTGGCATGGCTACTCTGCAGAGACACCCAGCAGGTCAAAAATTTTGTTGAGTTCGCTCCATCTAGTACGGTTTTCGAGATATAAGCATTTTTGTGCTTTGCAAAAACTTTGAAAATTCAAAATGGCCACCATTTTTGGGGAGACAAAAATTTTTGACAAGACCACTGCCGCGGTGTGTATCTCCCGCCGAGCATTAAAGGAGAAGAAATAGCTTTTCCGAGATATTCACAATTTATCATTTTCGTGTGTGAAAGCTCTTCCAAAAGTAGGTGAATGAGTTATTTGAGAAAAATTGGCTATCTGCAATACTATTAAAGAGATAATTCACATTTACTCCTTTTGAGTAGGTGAGTAATTACCTATGGGTCTGGAACTTCATCAAGTGAAAGTTCTCCCAAAAGTAGATGAATGAGTTATTTGATAAAAATTGGGTATCCGCAATACTTTTAGAGATAATTCACATTTACTCATCTTGAGTAGGTGAATAATTAGCTATGGGTCTGAAACTTCACCAAGTGAAAGCTCTCCCAAAAGTAGGTGAATGAGATATTTGAGAAAAATTGGGTATCCGCAATACTTTTACAGATAATTCGCATTTACTCATTTTGAGTAGGTGAATAATTAGCTATGGGTCTGAAACTTTACCAATGAAAGCTCTCTCAAAAGTAGGTGAATGAGTTATTTGAGAAAAATTGGCTATCTGCAATACTTTTAGAGATAATTTGCATTTACTCATTTTGAGTAGGTGAGTAATTAGCTATGGGTCTGAAACTTCACCATGTGAAAGCTCTTCCAAAAGTAGGTGAATGAGTTATTTGAGAAAAATTGGCTATCTGCAATACTTTTAAGAGATAATTCGCATTTACTCATTTTGAGTAGGTGAGTAATTAGCTATGGGTCTGAAACTTCACCATGTGAAAGCTCTTCCAAAAGTACATGAATGAGTTATTTGATAAAAATTGGGTATCCGCAATACCTTTAGAGATAATTAGCATTTACTCATTTTGAGTAGGTGAGTAATTAGCTATGGGTCTGAAACTTCACCAAGTGAAAGCTCTCCCACAAGTAGATGAATGAGTTATTTGATAAAAATTGGGTATCCGCAATACTTTTACAGATAATTAGCATTTACTCATTTTGAGTAGGTGAATAATTAGCTATGGGTCTGAAACTTCACCAAGTGAAAGCTCTCCCAAAAGTAGGTGAATGAGTTATTTGAGAAAAATTGGCTATCTGCAATACTTTTAGAGATAATTCGCATTTACTCATTTTGAGTAGGTGAGTAATTAGCTATGGGTCTGAAACTTCACCATGTGAAAGCTCTTCGAAAAGTAGGTGAATGAGTTATTTGAGAAAAATTGTCTATCTGCAATACTTTTAAGAGATAATTCGCATTTACTCATTTTGATTAGGTGAGTAATTATCTACGGGTCTGAAACTTCACCATGTGAAAGCTCTCCCAAAAGTACATGAATGAGTTATTTGATAAAAATTGGGTATCCGCAATACCTTTAGAGATAATTAGCATTTACTCATTTTGAGTAGGTGAGTAATTAGCTATGGGTCTGAAACTTCACCATGTGAAAGCTCTTCCAAAAGTAGATGAATGAGTTATTTGAGAAAAATTGGCTATCTGCAATACTTTTAAGAGATAATTCGCATTTACTCATTTTGAGTAGGTGAGTAATTAGCTATGGGTCTGAAACTTCACCATGTGAAAGCTCTCCCAAAAGTAGATGAATGAAACATGTGAAAGCTCTCCCAAAAGTAGATGAATGAGTTATTCGATAAAAATTGGGTATCCGCAATAGTTTCAGAGATAATTAGCATTTACTCATTTTGAGTAGGTGAATAATTAGCTACGGGTCTGAAACTTCACTGAGTGAAAGGTCTTTGGGATAGCTGCTCTACAGAGATACCCTGTGGGTCAAAAATTTCGGCGAAATCGCTCTATCTAGCACGGTTTTCGAGATATAAGCATTTTTATGTTTTGCAATTTTGCGAAAAATTCGAAAATTCAAAATGGCCGCCATTTTTTGCGAGACAAAATTTTTTTGAAAATAGGCATGGCCACTCTGAAGACATATCCCGCGGATCAAAAATTTCGTCGAAATCGCTCTATCTAGTACGGTTTTCGAGATACAAGCATTTTTATGTTTTGCAATTTTTGCGAAAAATTCGAAAATTCAAAATGGCCGCCATTTTTGGCGAGACAAAATTTTTTTGATAATTGGCATGGCTACTCTGCAGAGATACCCTGTGGGTCAAAAATTTTGTCGAAATCGCTCTATCTAGCAGGGTTTTCGAGATATAAGCATTTTTATGTTTTGCAATTTTTGCGAAAAATTCAAAAATTCAAAATGGCCACCATTTTTGGCGAGACAAAATTTTTTTGAAAATAGGCATGGCTACTCTGCAGAGATACCCTGTGGGTCAAAAATTTCGGCGAAATCGCTCTATCTAGCACGGTTTTCGAGATATAAGCATTTTTATGTTTTGCAATTTTGCGAAAAATTCGAAAATTCAAAATGGCCGCCATTTTTTTTTTTGCGAGAAATTTTTTTTTTGAAAATTGGCATGGCTACTCTGCAGATATACCCTGCAGGTCAAAAATTTCGTTGAAATCGCTCTATCTAGCAGGGTTTTCCAGATATAAGCATTTTTATGTTTTACAATTTTTGCGAAAAATTTGAAAATTCAAAATGGCCGCCATTTTTTGCGAGACAAAATTTTTTTGAAAATAGGCATGGCTACTCTGAAGACATATCCCGCGGATCAAAAATTTTGTCGAAATCGCTCTATCTAGTACGGTTTTCGAGATACAAGCATTTTTATGTTTTGCAATTTTTGCGAAAAATTCGAAAATTCAAAATGGCCACCATTTTTGGCGAGACAAAATTTTTTTGAAAATTGGCATGGCTACTCTGCAGAGATACCCTGTGGGTCAAAAATTTTGTCGAAATCGCTCTATCTAGCAGGGTTTTCGAGATATAAGCATTTTTATGTTTTGCAATTTTTGCGAAAAATTCAAAAATTCAAAATGGCCACCATTTTTGGCGAGACAAAATTTTTTTGAAAATAGGCATGGCTACTCTGCAGAGATACCCTGTGGGTCAAAAATTTCGGCGAAATCGCTCTATCTAGCACGGTTTTCGAGATATAAGCATTTTTATGTTTTGCAATTTTGCGAAAAATTCGAAAATTCAAAATGGCCGCCATTTTTTGCGAGAAATTTTTTTTTTGAAAATTGGCATGGCTACTCTGCAGATATACCCTGCAGGTCAAAAATTTCGTCGAAATCGCTCTATCTAGCAGGGTTTTCGAGATATAAGCATTTTTATGTTTTGCAATTTTTGCGAAAAATTCAAAAATTCAAAATGGCCACCATTTTTGGCGAGACAAAATTTTTTTGAAAATAGGCATGGCTACTCTGCAGAGATACCCTGTGGGTCAAAAATTTCGGCGAAATCGCTCTATCTAGCACGGTTTTCGAGATATAAGCATTTTTATGTTTTGCAATTTTGCGAAAAATTCGAAAATTCAAAATGGCCGCCATTTTTTGCGAGAAATTTTTTTTTTGAAAATTGGCATGGCTACTCTGCAGATATACCCTGCAGGTCAAAAATTTCGTTGAAATCGCTCTATCTAGCAGGGTTTTCCAGATATAAGCATTTTTATGTTTTGCAATTTTTGCGAAAAATTCAAAAATTCAAAATGGCCACCATTTTTGGCGAGACAAAATTTTTTTGAAAATAGGCATGGCTACTCTGCAGAGATACCCTGTGGGTCAAAAATTTCGGCGAAATCGCCCTATCTAGCACGGTTTTCGAGATATAAGCATTTTTATGTTTTGCAATTTTGCGAAAAATTCGAAAATTCAAAATGGCCGCCATTTTTTGCGAGAAATTTTTTTTTTGAAAATTGGCATGGCTACTCTGCAGATATACCCTGCAGGTCAAAAATTTCGTCGAAATCGCTCTATCTAGCAGGGTTTTCCAGATATAAGCATTTTTATGTTTTGCAATTTTTGCGAAAAATTCGAAAATTCAAAATGGCCACCATTTTTGGCGATACAAAATTTTTTTGAAATTAGGCATGGCTACTCTGCAGAGATACCCTGTGGGTCAAAAATTTCGGCGAAATCGCCCTATCTAGCACGGTTTTCGAGATATAAGCATTTTTATGTTTTGCAATTTTGCGAAAAATTCGAAAATTCAAAATGGCCTCCATTTTTTGCGAGAAATTTTTTTTTTGAAAATTGGCATGGCTACTCTGCAGAGATACCCTGCGGGTCAAAAATTTCGTCGAAATCGCTCTATGTAGCAGGGTTTTCCAGATATAAGCATTTTTATGCTTTGCAATTTTTGCGAAAAATTCGAAAATTCAAAATGGCCACCATTTTTGGCGAGACAAAATTTTTTTGAAAATAGGCATGGCTACTCTGCAGAGATATCCCGCGGATCAAAAATTTCGTCGAAATCGCTCTATCTAGCACAGTTTTCGAGATACAAGCATTTTTATGTTTTGCAATTTTGCGAAAAATTCGAAAATTCAAAATGGCCGCCATTTTTTGCAAGAAATTTTTTTTTTGAAAATTGGCATGGCTACTCTGCAGAGATACCCTGCGGGTCAAAAATTTCGTCGAAATCGCTCTATCTAGCAGGGTTTTCCAGATATAAGCATTTTTATGTTTTGCAATTTTTGCGAAAAATTCGAAAATTCAAAATGGCCGCCATTTTTGGCGAGACAAAATTTTTTTTGAAAATAGGCATGGCTACTCTGCAGAGATACCCTGTGGGTCAAAAATTTCGTCGAAATCGCTCTATCTAGTACGGTTTTCGAGATATAAGCATTTTTATGTTTTGCAATTTTTGCGAAAAATTCGAAAATTCAAAATGGCCGCCATTTTTGGCGAGACAAAATTTTTTGGAAAATTGGGATAACTACTCTGCAGAGATACCCTGTGGGTCAAAAATTTCATCGAAATCTCTCTATCTAGCACGGTTTTCGAGATATAAGCATTTTTGTGTTTTCCTTATTTGGAAAATTCATAATGATTAATTAATCATTAATTACTCGGCCATTTCTTAACCAATCAATGCCAAAATCTAATGATTTCCAGATTTTAATAGAATGAATGTATTTGCCAAGTTTCAGGTGAATTGATAAAATTCCTTTCAAGTTATCATCCGGACAAGCTTCCCCATCGAAAAAAGACATTTTTGGTCATGTGACCTCTCTGATTGGTTGAAATGTCACTGCAGCATATTCAAAAAAATTTCCCAAGGCTACTGCCTAAACCTGCCAAATTTGAAAAGAATCCGCCTAACGGTTACAGAGTTATAAGGAAAACAAAATGCGGAGCCGGCGGAAAAACTTAAAACGGAAAAACTTAAAATCAATATCAGTATGTTACTAGTGGGAGTTTAAGGTCACCTTAAAATAGGACATATCTTGAGGACCAGTTACATCCACATAACAAATTTAAATTTAATCCATCATGCCGTTTTTGAGATACTGTCTGGAAAGGAAGTGTGACGACACTGACAATGTGTTATTACTGGGAGTTTAAGGTCACCTTAATATACGCCACTTACCTATGGCCAGTTACATATACATGCAAAATTTGAATGAAATTTCTCAAGGTATCTTCAGTATACTCTATGGAAAAATAAAAAACTTAAACTCAACATAATTCTTTTGTACATGGGAGTTTAAGGTTACCTTAAAATAGGACACCCCTTGAATACTAGTTACAACCACATGCCAAATCTAAATTGAATACGTCAACCCATTTTCGAGATACTGTCTGGAAACGGAAAAAACTTAAAATCAATATGTTACTAGTTGGACTTAAAGGTCTTGTGGACCAGTTACATCCAATGCCAAATTTGAATTTAATCCTTCACGCCATTTTTGTGATACTGTCTGGAAAGGTAGTGTGACGACACTGATAATATGTTATTACTGGGAGTTTAAGATCACCTTAATATATATGGCACTTACTATTAGGGCTGCAAGCGAGCCCGAAAATGCGCCTCGATTCCTCGTTTTAGAAGAATCGATTCGGACTCGGTTAATCGCTTGATTATCGCACACGAAATAAACTGCTTCATATTTTGACATAACACGCTTTATAAAATGGTTACAAACCACACAACAGGAAGGAATTTTGATAATTTATTGAATTTGGGGGAAAAGACGCATTTATATTGCAAAATATAAGAAACTTTAACCATCTTTATATTGCGAGATTTGAGGCGTCTTCGAAATACGTTATATTAAAATGCCGTCTTATAAAACGTTGTTACACAAAGAATTAAAGCTTGCAAATACTTAAAATATATAAATATTGAAATGGAAATGCCTTATATTAGTAAAATATATAAATATATTCATATATTTGAAGAAAAAAATAGAATTTTGTGGTAGATTTTACGTCTTTGTTTAGTTGTTTTCGAAGACCCGGTTCACTTTTCTTGCCTCGAGTATTTAACTGAATCGTTTCGTTTCCGAGTAACCGAAGAATCGTTGCAGCCTTACTTACTATGGCCAGTTACATATACATGCAAAATTTGAATGAAATTTCTCAAGGTATCTTCAGTATAATCTATGGAAAATAAAAAACTTAAACTCAACATAAAACTTTCATAAATGGGAGTTTAAGGTCACCTTAAAATAGGACACGCCTTGAATACCAGTTACAACAACATGCCAAATTTGAATAAACTCATTTTCGAGATATTGTGTGGAAACAGAAAAACTTAAAATCAATATTAGTATGTTACTAGTGGGAGTTTCAGGATCAGTTACATCCACATGCCAAATTTGAATTGAATCCATCATGCCCTTTTGGAGATACTGTGTGGAAAGGAAGTGTGATGATGACACGGACAATGTGTCATTACTGGGAGTTTAAGGTCACCTTAATGTATGGCACTGATCTGTGGCCAGTTACATATACATGCAAAATTTGAATGAAATTTCTCAAGTTATCTTCAGTATACTCTATGGAATAATAAAAAGCTTACTCAGCATAATTCTTTTATACATAGGAGTTTAAGGTCACCTTAAAATAGGAGACCCCTTGAATAATAGTTACAACAACATGCCAAATTTGAATTGAATCTGTCAACCTCTTTTCGAGATACTGTCTGGAAACGGAAAAACTTAAAATCAATATAAGTATGTTACTAGTGGGAGTTTAAGGTCACCTTAAAACAGGGCAAACCTTGAGTACTAGTTACATCCACATACCAAATTTGAATTTCATCCATCATGCCATTTTTGAGATACTGTCTGGAAAGGAAGTGTGACAAAGACACTGACCATACTTGTCCTCCAACATAGCTGCTAGTGACACAAACGTAATGCAACCTTAAACTCATAAGTTTATGAAATATTAGGAATTTACTATAACCTTACAAAAGAAACTTTTTGGTGCAGACACATGTACATTATGAATATCAAAGAATAAAATCTTAATTAGCACATCAAATATCTTTTAAACACCAAAATTGTCCCAACCTTAAACTCAAAGTTAGTTTGCAGCTGTGAGGGAGTTCAAGGGAATCGTTTCCTGTAGGTTTTATAACTGGGAGTTTAAGGTCAACTTAATGTATGCACTTATCTATGGCCAGTTACATATACATGCAAAATTTTGAATCAAATTTCTTAAGTTATCTTCAGTATACTCTATGGAATAATCAAAAGCTTAAACTCAGCATAATTCTTTTATACATAGGAGTTTAAGGTCACCTTAAAATATGACACACCTTGAAAACCAGTTACAACAACATGCCAAATTTGAATTGAATCCGTCAACCCATTTTTGAGATACTGTCTGGAAAGTAAGTGTGACGACAACACTGACCATGTATGTTTTCCATCATAGCTGCTAGTGACACTAATGCAACCTTAAACTGATAAGTTTATAAAATATCAGCAATTTACTATAACCTTACAAAAGAGACCATTTTTTGGTGGAGATATATGTACATGATGAATATCAATGTAAAAAGTCCTAATTAGCATAAAAAATATCTTTCAAACACCGAAAATATTGTCCCAACCTTAAACTCAAAGTTTGTTTGTACTGCTGTATATTGGAGCGAGTTTAAGGTAATCTTTTTCGGAAGGTTATGTTCAAGGTTTGTTACACCCACAACTAAAATAAGTCTAGAATTGCACAATATTTGAAATACAGTTCCAAAATTACAAAACTTAAAGTGATTATAATTCTGTTATTACTGAGAGTTTAAGGTCACCTTATTGTATGGCACTTACCTATGGCCAGTTACATATACATGCAAAAGTTGAATGAAATTTCTGAAGTTATTTTCCGTATACTCCATGGACAAAGAAAAAACGTAAACTAGACATAATGTTTTGTAAAAGTGGGAGTTTAAGGTCAACTTACAATAGGGCACACCTTCAAAACTGGTTACAACCACATGCCAAATTTGAATTGAATCCATCAAGTCATTTTTGAGATACTGTCCGGAAATGAAAAAACTTAAATTGAGTTTATGTATCTTACTACTGGGAGTTTAAGGTCACCAAACTAAAGAGCACACCCTCAGGACCAGTTACATCCACATGCCAAATTTGAATTAAATCTGACAAGACATTTTTGAGACACTGTCCGGAATACAAAGTGTGACGACGACAGACGACAAACGACGATGCTGACAGCACAAAATTGGATGACGAAGCAATCCCTATATGCCACACAGCCTACATGCCACAAATGCTGGTGACAGAACAATGATATATGGGTGATAAAAGAATACTTTTAACACTAGTGAGTCGAGGCACATCCAGTCGAGCGTTCTGCTCCCTCCAAGTGCATCTTGTTTTAATATAGAACACATGTTCCCCCAAGTGAGGAACAAGGGCATTAGACACCAATAGTAAATCCACTCTGACATTAAAACAAGAGGAGAGTGCCCGTGAACGGGCACTGTGTCAGCTGACTGAGTGTTTTTGATTTGTGAAGGTGATTAGAGGACAGAACAATTATCAGGAAAAGGGCTGTACAGAAATACAGTAAATGGTAACTGAACAGCAAGTTCGAAAGAAAATTCCGAAGCTGCCAGAAGAAAAGGATAAAAAGTTGTGCCCTGTAAATGGTATTATGAAGGAAAATAACAAGGTAATTGTTTAAGTGTAAAAAATAGGTTAAAACATATTTAAAGAAATACTACAAATACAATATCCTCGTTCGACCTTGAAGAAGGGGTCCAAGATCAAATCTAACCACACAAATACATTCCCAGCCCATGATTTCCTATGGTTTACCATTCCAAACCTCTAGGACCAATTATAAATGAGTTATAAGCACTTTTAAGCTTGGCTGTCCTCATTTGACCTTGAAGGAGGGGTCCAAAGGTCAAATCTGACCATACCACAAGATTCCGAGCCAATGATTTCCTATGGGATGGTTTACCATCCCAAATCTCTGTCACCAATAATAAGCGCGTTGTAGGCACTTTCAATTTTCGCTATCCTCATTTGACCTTGAAAGAGGGTTCTAAGGTCAAATTGGACCATATTAACAGATTCACAGCCCATGATTTCCTGTCTGTTTACCATCCCAAACCTCTGGGACCAATAATAAGCGAGTTATAAGCACTTTTAAGTTTGGCTATCCTTGTTTGACCTTGAAGGAGGGGTCATTGAAGGTCAAATCTGACCACACCAAAAGATTCCCACCCCATGATTTCCTACAGGTTGGTTTATCATCCCAAACCTCTAGGATCAATAATAAGGGAGATATAAGCACTTTTCATGACTGACAAAAAACACCTGTGGCGGCCATCTTGTTTCTCAAAATGAGGCCAAAAATATTCCCAGACAACATTTTATGGTTATTAATATATACTGCAAACTTAAGAAAGCTAGCTATAATATTTTTTTTCATCAGAGCAGTAATGGTGAAATCTCTCTCTACACACTGCGGCTATCCAGTGGATACAATGATTTACTCAACAGTGAGAACCTGAAAGTAGCTATTGCTCAGCTATGCCATGACATAGAGGTCTGCAATTTCACTATGTTATAGCTGACCAAAAATTCTGTGAATAACATATTTAACAAATTACTCTAAATGTAATAGTTTTCAAGTTACAACTGATTTACTCAACAGTGAGAACCTCAAAGGAACTATTACTCAGCTATGCAATGAGCTACATGTCTGAAATTTTACTATGTTATAGCTAACCCAAAAGTAGGTGAACAACATATTTAAGCAAACTACTGTAAATGCAATAGTTTTCAAGCTACAACTGATTTACTCAATAGTGAGAACCTGAAAATAGCTATTGCTCCGCTATGCCATGAGCTACAGGTCTGTAATTTCACTATGTTATAGCTGACCCAAAAGTAGGTGAACAATATATTTTAACAAAATACTCCAAATGCAATATTTTTCAAGTTATAGCTGATTTACTCAACAGTCAGTACCTGAGAATAGCTATTGCTCAGTTGTCCCATGAGCTATAGGTCTATAATTTCACTATGTTATAGCTGACCCAAAAGTAGCTGAATAACATATTTGCACAAATTTCTGTAAATGCAATAGTTTTCCAATTATAACTGATTTACTCAACAGTGAGAACTTCAAAGTAGCTATTACTCAGCTATGAAATGAGCCACAGGTCTGAAATTTTACTATGTTATAGCTGGCCCAAAAGTAGCTGAATAACATATTTATATGAAATTCTCTAAATGCAATAGTTTTTAAGTTACAAGTGATTTTACTCATGATGGAAGTTACTGAAAAGCCCAAAAGTAGCTATTACTCACTTAGCTATTGAGACAGACACCCAACTTACTCACCATATTGTAGCTATGAAAAAAGTAGCTGAATAACATATTTTAACAAAATGCTCTAAATGCAACACTTTATGTTATGTGTTGTATTTATACTCAGCGCAATATCTCCATATATTACAGGACTCAAAGCGCTATTTACCAATCCGACTGCACAGGTACAGCCCCAACTCACAAGTAACTGACATTCCCCTAACTGGAAGATCGAGGCTCAAGGATGACCATTTATCAACGTCCTTGAGGTTCTTTAACCTGCCACTGGGGATAGGACCCAATGACAGAGGACCGCCATTTTAAGTGGTCATCCGAGCCACTATGTATCTGCCTGTACCTGGGATTGAACCCACGTCCTCTGAGTTCCTAGACAAGCGTGTTACCCGCTAGGCCACAGTGGCACTTTTCAAGTTATAAGTGATTTACTCAACAGTGATAACCTAAAAGTAGCTATTACTCAGCTATGCCATGAGCTACAGGTCTGAAATTTTACTATGTTATAGCTGACCCAAAAGTAGCTGAATAACATATTTATACGAAATTCTCTAAATGCAATAGTTTTCAAGTTATAAGCGATTTACTCAACAGTGATAACCTAAAAGTAGCTATTACTCAGCTATGCCATGAGCTACAGCTCTGAAATTTCACGATGTTATAGCTGGCCCAAAAGTAGCTGAATAACATATTTATACGAAATTCTCTAAATGCAATAGTTTTTAAGTTACAAGTGATTTTACTCATGATGGAAGTTACTGAAAAGCCCAAAAGTAGCTATTACTCACTTAGCTATTGAGACAGACACCCAACTTACTCACCATATTGTAGCTATGAAAAAAGTAGCTGAACAACATATTTTCACAAAATGCTGTAAATGCAACACTTTTGAAGTTATAAGTGATTTAGTGCATGATTTCATGAATTTTAATGCATTAAAAATTATTAAAAAAATTTATTAAAAAAAATGTAAGACAGATCCAGGTCTCATACTCACACAAGAGAATCTACCTCTGGCCTAGTACATATATGCAAGATATGAGAGAAATCCCTGCAATAGTCACTGAGAAAATTGTGATAAAAAGTTGAAATTTTCACACTTTTGGTGGGGGTACCCCTCTTGTAATGTCTCTAGCAAACAGACGAACAGACAGATTTGCATGCCTTGAACAATTTTTCATCCTCGATAGATAAGGTATCTTTTAAAAAAAACAGCATGTCTCTAGGCCTTGTAGTTTTGGAGAAGAAGTTGTTCACGCGGACGCGGACGCGTACGCCCACGCCGCAGAGTGATGACATAATGTCAGCTGACTGACAAGTCAGCTGACATAAAAACTCAAACTTTAAAATATCTAACCTTACAACAAGAGGGTCAGAGATGCCTCAAAAGGTGGTTTGCGCAGGCAGCAATAAGGTTAGTGACTGCTGTAATTAAATTTAGAAACAAGGAAAGAAATGTTAGGTCACCCAGTTAAGGTGAACGTGTTAGATGTGCTAAGAAATGTAAAACTTGTAATCTAATTGTATCTATGCTATAGACGGACAAACAAACGGACGGAATTACACCAATTTCAAAAGCAACTTAGCTATGATGGTGATCTATCTCCCTGTCACGTTTGAATTCGATTGGAGTCTGGAAATGAAAATGTTGATGGACAGACAGACGGAGAGATGGACGTCTGACACATCAATCTAATAGGCAGGTTGGTTACATGCAACTCGCCTAAAAAGGATATGTGGCCCATGATTTTCTTTAAGTTGCCTTCATGTTCTAAACTCCTGGGACGATTAACAAATGAGGTGCAAGGCATTTCTAGTAAGGCGATGCCATCTGATCTTAAAGCAAGGGTCCAATGTTAACTTACTGTATCTAGCATAAACAAAAAGATTTCCTATAGCTTGTTTCGATATTCCAAATTCCTAGCAAGAATAATATTGGAGATTTAAGGCTTTCTGAATGAAGACCCAGGTAGACCCTGTTTAATGAAGATGGGATCAAAGGCAAAATCTCTTCTAAAGTTGCTTTGACATGAAAACCTTAGGAGCAATAATAAGGGAATTTTTTTTGGTATAAATACCCTGTTTGACCTTGAAAAGGGTCAGGGGTCAGATGAATAAAGATAATCAAGGTCAAATTGGGGCCCAACGTTAAATCTGACCACATCAGAAGATTCCCATCCCATGATTTCCTATAGGTTGGCTTCACACTTCAACCTCTAGGACCAAGAATAAGTGGGTTATAAGCACTTTTGGATTTTGATATCCTCATTTGACCTTGAAGAAGGGGTCCAAGGTCAAATCAGGCCACATCAAATGATTCCTAGCCCATGATATCCTATAGATTGGTTTCACATTGCAAACCTCTAGGACCAATAATAAGCGAGTTATAAGCACTTTTAAATTTGGCTATTCTCATTTGACCTTGAAGGAGGGGTCCAAGGTCAAATCTGACCGCATCAAAAGATTCCTAGGCCATGATTTCCTGTATGTTGGTTTCATATTGCAAACGTCTAGGACCAATAATAAGTGAGTTATAAGCACTTTTAAGTTTGGCTATCCTCATTTGACCTTGAGGGAGGGGTCCAAGGTCAAATCTGACCACATCAAATGATTCCTAGCCCGTGATTTCCTACAGATTGGTTTCACATTGCAAACCTCTAGGACCAATAATAAACGAGTTATAAGCACTTTTAAATTTGGGAATTCTCGTTTGACCTTGAAGGAGGGGTCCAAAGTCAAATCTGACCACATCAAAAGATTCCTAGGCCATGATTTCCTATAGCTTGGTTTCACATTGCAAACCTCTAGGACCAATAATAAGCGAGTTATAAGCACTTTTAATTTTGGCTATCCTCGTTTGACCTTGAAGGAGGGGCTCAAGGTCTCCCATGATTTCCGATAGGTTGGCTTCACATACCAAGCTTCTAGGACCAATAATAAGCGAGATATAAGCACTTTTCATGACTGACAAAGAAACGCCCATAGCAGCCATCTTGTTTTTCAGAATGAGGCCAAAAATATTCCGTCAAGATTTTGTGATAATGAACACATCCTGCGAATTTGAGACCTCTACCAATAATACCCTTTGCCCTAGAGGACCAAGAAAACTCCTTTCTGAAAATAAAAAAAACCCCTGTGGTGGCCATCTTGTTTTTCAAAATGAGGCCGAAAATATTCCCAGGCAAGATTTTATGGTTATGAATATATCCTGCAAATTCGAGAAGGCTAGCTATAATATTTTTTTAGTTAGAGCGGTAACGGTGAAATCTCTCTACACACTGCGGCGGCAACATAACGAAGCAAAATCCATAGTATCCAACAGATGTTATACGGTGGATACAATTATGCAAGAGTATTTAGTACATATGTGCAAAAACAGCAAAATATTACAAAATTTACCTTTTAGACCAATAGAGAAAAATATAGATAGACAGCCAAAAAGTGTACAAATATAATGAATTAATAGTTTTAAATATATTCTAAATATATCATAAGTAGAACTCTGCATGATGTAGTAGTAGCGTAGAAGGTATGCACAAATCTGACATTTCTGTTCAACAGTGTAAAAGAACACCGCCAAAATTTTCAGGCGGAGACTCACAGAGAATAGTGTAATCATGGTGCAGTTATTATATGCAATGTACCAAGAAAACCCTTGAAGAAGTATGAAAAACAATGTCAAAAAGTGTTTTTTTTTGGTAAAATAATAAGTTAAAACTTGATATATCTTACTGGCAGTGTGGTATCCATGTACACAATATATAAAGCATAGATGTACATTCAACATGCTCATGTTTTACACACACCAATATACAATGCCTGTGTACCAATAGGTTAATATAGGTTCGAGTGTTCATAAAGAGTGGTTTCAAATTTCATTTATTTCCTTTATTCCTGATACACAACCAGTTTATTTCCAATCCAGGTTTAAACTCCACTTCAGACATTACCACTGCATAGCAACATGGAGGTAAATGGATATTTATGGCTTAACAAGAAAACTCTTACTGTGAAGTGAAGTCCATCAATGCTGCCAACACCAAAACAATCATCACCATGGTTTGCAGCACCTGTTACAACTTGGTGCCTCTTCATTTTTCCCTTGACTGAGTGACAGCAGACACTGCATCACCTATTTCAAATATAAACAATACTCTAAAGAGAGTTGGCATGGATTCAGTATGATACACCATAATTGTATCCACAGGAAGCATCCGGTTGATACTTTGGTTTAGCGTCCGCTACGCCGCCGCCGCGCGTAGAGAGATTTTCGGCATTAACACTCTAAGAGGAAAACAACAGCAGCTAGGTTCACCAAATTTGCAGGATATCTTCATTGGGGGGTAAGCTTCTCTGGGAAGGAAAATAGCCTCATTCTGAAAAACAAGATGGCCGCCACGGGCATTTCTTTGAAAATAATCTACATTTTTCTACTGGCTGTTCCTCATAGGTAGAAGGTTGAATCTCTTCATAGGTGATATGTATGACACATATACATGTCCTCTACAACCTTGCACACATTTGACCTTGAAGCTCCTAATTCAAGGTCATCCACGGAGTGCCGAAGTAACCCACATAGCGGACTTTAAAAGTGCCTATATCGCCCTTATTATTGGTCCTAGAGGTTTGCAATGTGAAGCCAACCTATAGGAAATCATGTGCTGCGAATCTTCTGATGTGGTCAGATTTGAACTTGGACCCCTCCTTCAAGGTCAAACGAGGATAGCCAAACTTAAAAGTGCTTATAACTCGCTTATTATCGATCCTAGAGGTTTGGGATGGTAAACCAACATATAGGAAATCACGTGCTGCGAATCTTCTGATGTGGTCAGATTTGACCTTGGACCCCTCCTTCAAGGTCAAACAAGGATAGCCAAAGTTATAACTCGCCAAAAGTTAAGTGCTTATAACTCGCTTATTATCAATCCTAGAGGTTTGGGATGGTAAACCAACATATAGGAAATCATGGGCTGGGAATCTTCTGGAGTGGTCGGATTTGACCTTGGGCCCCTACTTCAAGGTCAAACGATGACAGCCAAACTTAAAAGTGCTTATAACTCGCTTATTATTGGTCCTAGAGGTTTGGGATGGTAAACCAACATATAGGAAATCATGGGCTGGGAATCTTCTGGTGTGGTCGGATTTGACCTTGGGCCCCTCCTTCAAGGTCAAACGAGGATAGCCAAAGGTAAAAGTGCCTATAACTCGCTTATTATTGGTCATAGAGGTTTGGGATGGTAAACCAATATATAGAAAATCATGGGCTGGAAATCTTGTGGTGAGGTCGGATTTGACCTTGGGCCCCTCATTCAAGGTCAAACGAGGGCAGCCAAACTTAAAAGTGCTTTTAACTCGCTTATTATTGGTCCTAGAGGTTTGGGATGGTAAACCAGCATATAGAAAATCATGGGCTGGGAATCTTCTGGTGTGTTCGGATTTGACCTTTGGCCCCTCATTCAAGGTCAAACGAGGGCAGCCAAACTTAAAAGTGCTTTTAACTCGCTTATTATTGGTCCTAGAGGTTTGGGATGGTAAACCAGCATATAGAAAATCATGGGCTGGGAATCTTCTGGTGTGTTCGGATTTGACCTTTGGCCCCTCCTTCAAGGTCAAATGAGGATAGCCAAAGGTAAAAGTGCCTATAACTCGCTTATTATTGGTCACAGAGGTTTGGGATGGTAAAACAACCTATAGAAAATCATGGGCTGGGAATCTTCTGGTGTGGTCGGATTTGACCGTGGGCGACTCTTTCAAGGTCAAACGAGGACAGGCAAACTTAAAAGTGCTTATAACTCGCTTATTATTGGTCCTAGAGGTTTGGGATGGTAAACCAGGATATAGAAAATCATGGGCTGGGAATCTTCTGGTGTGGTCAGATTTGACCTTGGGCCCCTCCTTCAAGGTCAAACGAGGATAGCCAAAGGTAAAAGTACCTATAACTCGCTTATTATTGGTCATAGAGGTTTCGGATGGTAAACCAACATATAGGAAATCATGGGCTGGGAATCTTGTGGTGTGGTCGGATTTGACCTTTGGCCCCTCCTTCAAGGTCAAATGAGGAGAGCCAAACTTAAAGTTCCTTATAACTCACTTATTATTGGTCCTACATGTTTGGGATGGTAAACCAACATATAGGAAATCATGCACTGGGAATCTTCTGGTGTGGTCGGATTTGACCTTGGGCCCCTCATTCAAGGTCAAATGAGGGCAGCCAAACTTAAAAGTGCTTATAACTCGCTTATTATTGGTCCTAGAGGTTTGCCATGGTAAACCAGCATATAGAAAATCATGTGCTGGGAATCTTCTGGTGTGGTCAGATTTGACCTTGGGCCCCTCCTTCAAGGTCAAATGAGGATAGCCAAACTTAAAAGTACTTATAACTCGCTTATTATTGGTCCTAGAGGTTTGGGATGGTAAACCAACACATTGGAAATCATGGGCTGGGAATCTTCTGGTGTGGTTGGATTTGACCTTGGGCCCCACGGTCAAGGTCAAGTGAGGACAGCCAAACTAAAAAGTGCTTATAACTCGCTTATTATTGGTCCTAGATGTTTGGGATGGTAAACCAACATATAGGAAATCATGCGCTGGGAATCTTCTGGTGTGGTCGGATTTGACCTTGGGCCCCTCCTTCAAGGTCAAATGAGGATAGCCAAACTTAAAAGTGCTTATAACTCACTTATTATTGGTCCTAGAGGTTTTGGTGCATTGTCTTTACGGTGGATACAATTTGCATCGGTTCTCCGATGTGCTAGGTCTAGTTATACTTGTCACATGTACAGGCACTGTGTCAGTGCATAATTTTAATCTAAGCTTTATGTGTGTGTATTAACATTTAAGGTAATGGAGTTATTGATTTTTGTTATTAATGTTTAATGTCTATTTATAGACTGGGGGAAATCCCTCTGGGCTTCTAAATCTCATTAGTTCCACTATACTGATTTATTTATAGATTTGGGGAAACCCTTACAGTAGTTTCTAGAGCTTCCTCACTGCTTCTGCTGATAAGTGTTATGTTCAAGTTAGTTCTATAAGATTCTAGATATTTCCATAACTACATATAAGGACTGTACATCTGACCACACATGAACTTAGTATTCGCTGGGTATAAGGAAGGCTATTTGTGTATTAGAACTAATATCAAGTGGATATAAACTACTTGTTTTGTTGTGAACTTTTACTGGAGTGAACTTGATACAGTGTCTGGATAGATTTGCTGTAATTTGGATATTGTGCATTGATATACCAGAGGGTGGATTTACTGCATTTTGTACACTGTCCATATCTTGGAACGGACGATCCAGTTGTGCAAACTTTCTGAATATCTTTATACAGCCATTTTGAGTGATTGGATATCAAAAGGATCACAGGATAAGGACATTTTGTGTTATCGGGCATTGAACAGATCACAGGATACAGATATCTGTGTTCATGGACAAAGGACAGATTGCTGGATACAGTGGACAAACTTAACTGTCAGTTACAGTGGCCAGGTCAGATTGGTTTCATTATTTTATCATTGTATATACTATTGAGAGCATATCAGTTGACTGTAATCATTATTTTTAACTGTTAAATAAATTTGTTAAGTAAAACTTTTCGTCTTTTCCTGCTGCAACTTAAAAGCAATCGGTAATTGGTACCGCGCTTGCCCTGTGACCGTAACAATACTGAAGAAAATCAATTGTCAACAAAATATTTTCAGTTATCTGATGCTATTTTGAAAATAATATGGCCAATTACAAGCAATAACATGATGTTTAATATATTCTTTCATATCACAAACTTCAGAGACTCATAACAAACAAGATGTAAGCACATGTTATATTTGATTAACAATATATCAGTACATACCTTATAAACTGGAGTAACTTGGAAAATTTAATAGTAATTTAAATTTTTATTAGAAATACTTACCATTTCCTAAGTGTTGATGGCCAACAAAAATGTGGTCATGTGACCTATTTGGCAGGAGAACGGACTACTGTAACCCAATGGCTTGGTTCAGGTTGTTAAGATAACCTAAAAATCGCATCTCTGCGTTGGCCATTGGGTTCGATGGCTCCAACAAATAGCTACTGTTAGGAAATGGTAAGGGTATTTCGCTATAAAAAGGTATGTTACTCAGTAAATTGACCATATGTAGCATATATATAATTTATAAACCTAGATAAAGTAATAGATGAGACAAATGCTGTCTTGTAGGTAATCAAACATTGTGTGAAAACCCTGTATCAAGAAAAAAGCCAAGAAGTGGCACCTACAATCAGATATTAAGGGGCATTCCAATAGAGCCCAGACTTGTAAACAAAGTAATATAAAAGTAATAGATTGGAGTCAACTTTGATGTAATAGTAATAGTAATAGATTGAAATTTTTCAAATGTAATAGTAATAGATTGAAATTCTATCTATTACATCTATTACTTTCTATTATTTTTCTATTACAATTTACTCTTTGCTTTTTGTGAGGAGGTTGTAGGAAAATGATCACTTAACATGGACTTTAATTCTGTAATGAATTAGTTTTCATATAAATGAATCCTTTAAATGGACTTTGATACAATAATGAATTAATTATCATAAAATCATCACTTTAAATAAACTTCAAAACAAGAATGAATTGATTTTGTAGCACTCATAAGTCAAATTCATTTCAAACTTTCACACATAAACTTTTCAAATAATCAATATGTAATGTATTGATATTCATCAAAGAATACTAAATATAACACACAATGTTAAAATAAATAACTTTGAAATATCAAGGGACCTTTAATTGTTCCTCTTTGATTGAGTGTTCTAAAACAACTGTCTTTGAGGTGGTATTATTAAAGGCTTAAAGAGGCCAATTTAACCTTTGGAAGGATTAACCAAATGTTCCTGAGTAAGGAGAAACTGTGACACATGAAAGGCAATCACACAGGTCACTATTGTGTATAATAAGGGCAGCATTGTGGCATGTGTAAGCTGTTTCACTGATTTACATATAATTACCGGAGTTATTATTTTCAAACATAAATGTCATTTTTCACTCATTTTGAGGTGGGCTCTGCATGCAAAGAATTTGAAAGAAAGGGGTTCTTTGAATGCAGTGTTTTCTTTTGCAAACACTGCTCATCAAGAATTTCTCATAATAATAAGAGTTTTTCAAATCTAGCAACTCATCATAAAGTGAATAAATATGAGAATTGTTTAAAAAGCTTTTCACGGAATTTGACAGAAATATACCTCTCATTACAAAATTTAAAGCACTTAAGTGGCTTTGTATAGAATTCTCATAAATTCTCAAAGTAGTCCAGTCATTCTTAAATAGAATAAATACGCGATCTATTTATTTAATTGTAAATGTACCAAGTGATATATTTGAGATATTTTATCCTTGTGTGGCATAATCTGAAGCATTTTCAATAAAATTAGATGTATAAAGTATCCTGTCAGTTTTATTTCTGTGTTAAAATTACCTCTCAAGTTTGCGCCAAATTGTAATAGAATGTAATAGAAAGTAATACAAGTAATAGATGCCAATGTAATAGTAATAGATTTAAAATTTTAAAAAACAATAGTAATAGTAATAGATTGAATATTTTCAAATGTAATAGTAATAGTAATAGATTGGCTGTAATAGATTACAAGTCTGATAGGGTCACCCCTACAACTGACTCTACGACTCTGTGATCAGTTAGCTGAGTTAGAGCCAGCACCTTTACCACAGGCCCCACCACCACCCAGGCGAAGAAGGAAATCACAAAACCCATGGGTCTTGCCCTAAATCCTACAAGACAAGAAAAGGATACTACAGCAACCTCCTGGCCCACTTAATAGACTGATATCCCTGGTTACCAGAATTTTGTCAGGATGTCAGCTGCAGTTTTAGACCTCATTGAAGAACGCATACACCACCATATCAAGAAGGAAGTCAGAAATTTCCGGAAGCCCATAGACGTTGGATTGAATAACACTGACACACCTGACAACCAAGGTTGGGTTTTTGACGTCAAAACCTGTTTTTAATGTGACAGTGTCAAAAACTGGTTTAAACTGTCAAAAACTGTCAAACAAAGGGGTATAAAACAGCCTAAACGTCTGAGAGGGTAAAGCTGAGTTAAACAACTTATTCACTATATTAATATTATGTTTAATTACATTTGCCTCACATTATGGTACTTTTTACATAACTTTAAGTATCAAAACCAACAAATAAGCAAATTTACCTAAATTGTAAACACAATAAACAACCTATTATTTATTAATAGATATTATAATAATCCTTTTTAATGGCCTGAGTTTTACTGCCAGTGATTGGAGTAAGATTATCCCTGCCTCAGCACTGGTTTGAGAAACTACCTCAACAAATGTTGAAATAATCCCTTTAAATGGCATGAGTAAAACTGTTAGTGATTAGGGTTGCAAGTGAGCCCGAAAATGCGCCTCGATTCCTCGTTCATGAAGAACCGACTCTGACTCGGTCAATCGTGATTATCGCCCACGAAATTAACTGCCATCATATTTTGACATATTATACCATATAAAACACTTAAAATATGTACAGCAAGAAAAATTAAATTTTGGAATAAAGACGCATTTATAATGCAAAATACAGGAAACTTTAGCCATTTTTATATTGCGAGATTTGAGGTATCTTCGAAATATGCTATATTAAAATACCGTCTTATATAAACATCATTACACACACATTTAAAGTTTGCAAATGCTTTAAAATTATAAAAATGAAAATGGAAGCACCTGGTATTAGAAAAATATATGAATATATCCATATATTTAAAGAAAAATCAAATTTTGTAGCAGATTTTATGTCTATTTTCAGTTGTTTTCAAAGACTCGGTTCAGTTTTCTTGACTCGAATATTAAACTGAATCGTTTTGTTTGCGAGTAACCGAAGAATAGTTGCTGCCCTATTAGTGATAAGAGTAAGACTATCCCATTGTCTTTCAATAGCTTACTGTCACCAATCCTAAAGTGTAGAAACCAAAATCATGCCTGACTAATGTTTGTCAGTGAAAGATGATCACACATAAACATTGTTATAAACTTTTATGTTTAATTTTGTTTATATTATGTTTAATTATGTTAATATACCCAGAAAACAAAGTTAATGACAAGTTTTTTCACTGGTAGTATATGTCAATGCATACATGTAGCCTTTTTTCTCAATGAAATTAGATAAAAAAATCTTAAGAGGAAGCATTTTAAGGCAGTTTTAAGATTGTTTATAACATTTGAATATACATAATTGTCTTCTATTATCCAGTTTTTGACAATATTTCTTTTTTTTTTTTTGACATTTGAGTGTCAAAAACGTTTTTGACATGACCGTTTAAACCATAGGTTTTAACCACGTCTGTCAAAAACCCGCCAACCCTGCTGGAAACAGGAGAAATGTATATGTCCTTACAGTATCAGTGGTTGTTTGGCCAAACCACCATATGTAAATCATCCCCAAAGTCTGCCAAGCCATTCTTGCTGAACTCCAGGAAGAGCATTTGACCTGTCCTATCACTCCTGAAGACTGGAAACAGATTGTGAAGAAGTTCAGAACCAGATGGAATGTACCCCACACTCATGCAGCACAAGACGGGCGACATGACTCCATGAAGAAGCCAAAGAAATCTGAGAGTGAATATTACAAAAAGGCTTGTTTTCCCTTGTGCTTCTGGGTAGATGTAAAGTCAAGTGGATCTTTATCAGATGCACATATTTAGGAGCAGCAAGTTGAAGAAAGATTGAGGATGGCACCTTCGCCTTCTGGCACCTGATGACAATCAAATAACAATACTGCCTTGCTACCAATTATTGCCAGGTACCAATTATCGCCAGACAGAATTCAAATAGATATAACGTAACCAAAAGTAGCATCCCAAGTCTAGCAAATAAGGTAAAACTATTTCGAAGGCGAATGGAAAAAATTCACAACAAAATGATTTCAAAATATGTGACCATTATTGAAATATGAACATTTTATTTTCTGGTGGCGATTAATTGGTAACAAGGCAGTAATATTCTTTCTTCCGGTTTGTGCCATGTAGTGAGTGACACAGCAAACAGCTTATTTGTACTGTAGCCACAAATAAACTGATTTTCTGTATGTATGTTAAAGGCAGTTTTTACCCCAACTGACAGTCGAATCACGGCTTTCCGGTTTATCTGGGTCCAGATTCACAAAAGGGATCAAGAACAAGTTTAGCCAAAAATCAGCTCAAGGTTATTAGCGGTCCCTCTAAATACCGTGCGGGACTCCACACGGTAATCTCCGCACGGTAAACGTGTGGAGTCACTTTTATGTAGATTGAGTTTTATAAACCCAAGAATAAAATTTTTTGAGAGTCAGCTTTATAGAGATTGAGTTGTGTAAACCCTCAAATCGACTTTTTGGGAGCTACTGGTTAGTTTTTACTGCAGGAAACCCCACTAACTTCTGTCTGCTCATGTTTTTTTTTCAATTTTGCAGATGTTATTTAAAAATATTGATGTAAACTCCATGGACTTCTGTCTCCCCATGTTTTTTTTTCCTATTTTCATAAGTAATTTATTTTAAAATATTGCAGGAAAATCCACAACTTTTGTCTTCTAATTTGCATATTTTATTTCATAATATTGCTAGAAAAATCCACGGACTTCTGCCTTCTAATTTGCATATTTTAGGCTTTAGTAGCCTGACCTTAGACATTTATGAAATAGATAGGTGTATAATTGGCTATGTCATATCTACAATGCATTTTAAATCTTTCAGGTTGATATGATATTATAATAGCCTTTGCCAAGGAATAAAGATACAAAAATTTCGTACCTCAGAGCAAGACCCTAAGCATTTGTCTCCTCAGTGTAGCACATTTGCAATGTTTTTCTGACAATTTTATACATATTTCACAATATGAAGTCTTTGATACTCACTTCAAATCTTTGACAGCAAATAAATTTGCATACAAAGCACTTTTAGAAGTATTTAATACTCCGCACGTTTACCGTGTGGAGATACCGTGCGGAGCCTCCGCACAGTGTTTAGTGGGACCCGTTATTAGCCTTGCATCTTGATATTTCGCGAGTTTTAACTTTATGATTTTTGAATTATTTCACTTCTTATTTTTAATGATTTTCTTATTCTTAATTATTTGAGGCGCTGATTTGATGTAGAAATTATATTATCACTCATTAAAAACGAGAATAAAACGTTTATTATGTTGATTTTGTCAGTAAAATGCCTTTATAACTTGCGCTTGTGTCAATACATATTTAAATAAAAATAAATCCAGAAAACTACACTCAAAACAACCAATAGTAAGCTTGTTGTGTCCAAGGTGTGCCAAGTTATGGCGCAAGGCAGTAAACAGCTGTAAACTTAGAGTACTGTACTGCTTCCCTGCATAAGTTGGCCGCGGGTCGTAAGTTGGCCGCCATCATCATATTTTGAAATTTCTATAATTCTAAAGGCCTGTATCATTCTTGAATGGTCTATTATAATAAGATTTATTATAACTGCCACTTTTAAAACCTGTGCAACCACACATTTGTCTGTTTGATACATTTAAATGAGTGGCGGCCAACTTACGACCCGCGGCCAACTTATGCAGGGAAGCAGTACAGTATCTGATTGGGATAGCTCTGATTTTTCGCTCAACTTGAGCTTGATCTTTTTTGTGAATACCAACCCAGAGCCTCAGATACAGCTAGGTCAAACAAAAGTAGACACAGTCACACAAACGGAGGGATGGCACAAATGAAAAATATGCATAAAACATACATAAGAAAACACATAAAAGGCAAGTCACTTGAGCACAGTACAGTAAAGATGATAATATTATTGTGGTGTTTACTAAAACGATGGAAATCAGATTTTGTAAAATAGTTCGAATTACAGATTTCATCTTTTTCATGTCAACTTCTTGCAATAAAATGCTGTGTGAAAAAGAATCACTGGTGTGAAAATCTTACTAAATATTACAAATAGTCAGTACATATGCTGTATTTCTGAAGAAATTACACGTCTCACAACATGTGACATTGTCCTGGCAATTCCAGTCTGGCACACTCTTTATTTATGTATTATTTACAAACTTGTGATGTGCTTTATTTTAAAATATATAAAATTCTAAGGCACATTGGACACAAGGGTAAAGCAATCTCATATGCTAATAGACATGCAGGGAAAGGTTGACACCAAAAGTGTTTGTGCCACCACAGGAGAATATGCTATGGAGCCTATATGTGTCATGGAATAGGTAAGTCTCAAGTCTGATCTTGAATGGCAATAATGTGGAAGCATACTTTACATTCAGTAGGAGGCTGTTCTGAAGTCTGTGGCCATCATTCATTTAATTAATGTTTTATGTCATGCCTGGTACCTTATCAGTTCTATTTTATTCTGTTTTAATTCATCATTTTTATACTACTTAATCATTGCCAAGGCACACTCTAAGGCACATCACAAGGTCCAATTCAGTAATCATAGTTCTATAGACATAGCCAGGTCGATACCACGGAGACGCCAGATAGTTCATAATCTAAGGTGGAAAAGCCTTATCAAAGAGATTAGATTTTAGCTTTTTTTCTGAAATGGGCAAGAGTTGGGGCAGAATGAACATCTCAGGTAAATCATTCTAAACTGTGGGAGCATCAAAAGCAAAACTGTGACTGAAATGTTTTTTGGATTTGTGTACAGATGAGTTGTATTGAGGAACTTCCAGGAAGCTTTTATCTGGACAGTTATATCTTGTGCCATATCTCCCACAACAAATACACAAAAGAAGAGCAAAAAAGCTTGTTTGACCACTGTGGAGAAACTTACAAACCCAAGTGGCAGTCTTGAAAATGCGACAAAATTCAACTGGCAACCAATGGAGTTATTTGAGAATAGGAGATGACTGTGAGTATCCATTGCAGTTTGTGGCAATCCTCCTGAGTGTGTTTTCAATACACTACAGTTTGTGTATGTTGTAACTGGATAGACTCCTGCAGAGAGTTTGAGTCAAATACTTGCAGAGTCCAGATTACTACTCATCAGGGCATTTGCAACCACATTTATCACATAGTGTCTGACCCACTTGAGGTCGCGCATTTGAATGAAGCAAGTTTTACAAATATTGCTGACATCATCACCAAAGGAAAAATGAACATCAAACCAAACAACGGTTCTTTACAACTACTGATAGAAGCATAAGTTTACCAAATATCCTGACAGGGAGGTGAGAATCCAATTTCTTAAGCTGAGCATGAGACCCTTGATGATTAACTCTGTTTTCTCAGGGTTTAATGTAAGCATACTTGAAGACATCCATTCTTGGACATCCTAAAGACAATTAAGAATTCAATTTCTCAAAGACTGGATTTTTGTAAGCCAAATGGACAAACATCTGGGTGTTGTCGGCATAAAAATGGAATTTGGAGTGCCTTCCAATAACCTGACTCAAAGGAGTGGTGTGTAAAGAGAAAAGCAGGGGGCCAAGGACAGAGCCCTGTGGTACTTGCACAATTCTGAATAGTTGACCGAATTTTAACTGCTTGGAATCAGTGGCTGAGATAAGAGGTGAACTACTACACACAATAAACCATGGCCTAAGACAGTTAAGAAGAGTATCATGGTCAATTGTGCCGAAGGCAGCTGACAGATCAAGTAAGACACTTGCAGTAGGCTGCAGATTGATGAGGATTATCAAGATTGTTACTGTTGATTTGTTGCATAAGCTGTTTGACAGCTACCCGACAACTATTCTGTGACAGGTAGTAGGAAGGGCAGAGGATACCACACACATTTGGTAAAGGTTCTGAAGTGTAAACTGCCAACCAATGGCCAGCAAGTACCAGCTTTTCCATATGAGGTTAAGTCGGGATTCAAACACTGATATCAGACGTGGGAGGAAAATGTGTTGCCACTGCACTACTGTGGTCCCCATCTGAGGATTAAAGGTGCATGGGAAATTTAGGCATAGCCAGAGCATGTCTGGTATTTATCTAACAACAGTATATAATCATGCATTTATATATGCATTGACGTTCTGCAGTAGGCCAAATCCACACAGCCATAGATGAGGGTTTGGGTCATCAAAGTAGTTTTCTGTTTGATATGTACCCAGTGGTGAGACTTCTATACTGGAGTGATGTGGGCTCACTTGAATGTACCTTTGACAAGTCATACCAAAGCATGTTTACAAAAACTGCAAATCTTTTTAGGTTGCCCTTTAACAAGCCACAACATTAAAAGTTATAGTAGTCTAGCCTACTACTGACAAGTTCATTTGCAGTAGAGATTGTCATTGTCTTTGATATAGCTTCTGCCTAAATCCTCTATAGATCACAAAACCCACAGAGAATAACTTGCAAACAGCATCACCTCCTTTTTGAAAGAGTTATTACAGTCAAATATATGACCACGTTCTGCAATGATTCTGCAGCCTCAAACTTCTCACCAGTGTGTGCTTAGGGAGCAGGGATTCCAAACCTCTTTTACATAGCAGTCACACCAAACCTGTTTTACATATCACTCACACCAAAGACAATGAAATCTGTCTCGGAATTAAGTTTGAATTTGTTTGAATTCTTCTATCACTGGACCTCACTTAGACACCTCTATCGATGGCTGAAAGAAAATAATTCCTACATCATTCATGGTAATGGGCCAGCAAATCTGTGCACCTAGTGTGCTTTTCTGACAGGCTTGCACTATTAGTAATCCCATCAAATGAAAGCTTAGTTAAATGCAAGATTTTTCAAAACACAAAGGTGCTGCTTTTCAAACAACACTTTTAGGCAGCTCATGTTTCTTTGATCAAATAGTGACATTTTGGAGACACAAAATATTAACAGTTGTTAAAAATGAACTGATGTAAACATGAATTATTATTTATTCACTTGTGCTTTCGTTTATGTATTATTTACTCAAAGTAAAAATTTCAAAGATATTAATATATATTATGAATTTTGGATCATTTAAAAGTTTGTGTGAATAGATGCCAAACTTGCTAACCATCCTACTCTAGTTATGTTAAATCTGTCTGCAGGTCTTGATTTAAACATCTGAGGGACCTAAGAAGAGTTAGAGAGTACTTCTTTCATGAAACTCCAATCATGGCAGCAAATAATTTGTTAATAGGCCCTTTAACTATTGCAATGCTCTCTACAGAGCTCTTTTTCGTATTATAATTTGCATAAATTGCAGTATATTCAGAATGTAGACTTGCCAGAGTTGTCACTAACAAAAATATAGATATGTTCATGTAAAACTCATCCTTAGAAGCTTACACTGGCGCCTTATTAAACACAGCTCCAATTTAGAAACAGCTACACTGGTATAGGAATGCCTTCATAAAGGTATACTATATGTCTTCCTTTATACAAGTAGAACTATATCCATATTTGTTTGTTTAGTGTTTTACATCGTGCCTATAGTACCTTATTGTTTATATTGTGATGGTTAGTTGGAAGGGTGGAGAAAACCAGAGCATACAGTTGGTCAATTTTCTGTACTGAAAACTGCTGAAAATAGCAAACTACCAGCTGTCCCACATGAGGTTAGGCCCGAGATTCGAACTCTTACCTCACTGGTAGGGGGCAAATGTGTTACACCATGCAAAGGTGGCCCCTTACCTCTCCCTACAATACCAAGCAAAGTATGCCTAACAGATTGAGTTTACAGGCTCCATTTTTTGTCCATCTATATTCACTTATCAAAGAAACATGTCAACCATAGCTTTGCTTAGGATACACTGAGTGGCATTTAATATCCTTCAGATCAAAATTAAAATCCTAGGTATTCTTGAAGACTTATATACTTTAGTTTTTCCGTTCTTTCCCAGTTTCTCTGTGATTGCTGACCCCTTCCTTGTCCAAGGATATTAGATTATTTTTGGGATTGGGCTACTGGATTTGTTGTGCCTTAGAATGTGAAATTTGTATAGAGATTAATTACCACGAAAGCCATATTGGAAGTAACATTGTATATACAGTAGTAACACAGGCACTTGCCTCCCACCTCTTCAATGGGAGTTTGAATCCCAGTCCATACCTCAAGTGGGAAAAGCTGGTACTTGCTTGCAGTTAGTCAGCCTTTTTACAGTACAGAACATTGACCAACTACATGTACTGGTTTCCTGTGCTCTTCTAACTACTTTTAACAATATAAATAACAGAGGTACCAGGTGTGAGGTAAAACACTAAATAAATGTATTTAGTGCAGGAAGGATATAATTCTACAAATTCTTGTGCAACAGTCATTTGTAGAGGTGCTGCTGGCACTTTGCACACATGTACTCTTCAGTGATCCAGGCAAGGGTTGGCATCTTCAGTGACCCAATAGTTGCTGGATTATATAATGTTGACAGTAGCCTCCAAACTGATAAAATAAGTTGAAGCCTGGGACCGGTTTCACGAACAGACTTAAGCCTTGAGTCAGACTCAAAAGTTGAGACTTTGTCTCCAAATTTGGAAATATTTTGCTGAGTCTGTGAACTCAGACTCAATGCATTTCACAAACAAGCTCAACTTGAGACCTGGCTCAGTCACAGGCTCAAATTTGAGCCCATGAAGGAGTTGTCTCAAATTTGAGTCCAAGCTTTGATGCCAAAAAACACATACATAAAGTGATACAATTTGTTCCAAAATGAAATTGATAAATCTTGAAATCTTCTATTTTCATTTTATTTTGTAATTACAGCTACATATTCAATAGAATTGACATGCTTTATAGGCTATTATCAAGTGACAGGCCTCAAGGGTGGACTCAAAGCCAGACTCAACCTCAGTTGAGTCTCAATCTTATGGATCACTTAGAATAATATATTATCATATAATTTCTTTGTATTATGAGTAGTAAAGATATTTAAAATGATAATAATCATGAAATATAACTTTTTAAACTAAAAATAAGCCCACTAAATATATGAAATGAGATTAAAAAGTTGAGACCATAACTTGAGACTGGTCTCAGCTGATCCACCCTTTGTGAAATCCATTTGAGCCAAAAACTCAGCCGAGACAAAAGTCTCAGATTTGAGACCCTGACTCAGCCTTGAGTCTGGCTCAGTTTGAGACTTTTCATGAAACCGGCCCCTGCACAAGAAAATAAGTGGAAAGTTGAAAATTTAATGCCATAGCCTGGAATATATACAGAATGGTTAATATTAGCAACAGTCAACTAGTATAAAATTCTTTCTTTCCATTCCCCAACTGCCTATTTTTGTGACATGGCCCACATATAGTATGTTATATCAACGATGTTAAGCACAACCTCACTTGTACAGGATTGTCAAATTGTGTCATCTTTTTCGTTACAACTGTACAACTGGACGTCCAAAAAAAATCCAGTCGAACAAACTAAATTATTTGTTTACTTTGATCATGTGACTGCAAAGGAAACTGACTTCCGGTTTATTGTAAATGCTAAAAGAAATAAAAAATCAATCTGTCAAATAAATACATACGGTACATCCGGATACGGTGAGCTTTCTGTACGTCTACGAAGGTACTGAATAATACTTTATGCATCCTATGTGGTTTGTGATACTATGTGTTACAGAAAATTTATCGGCCCATTAATCAAGAAAATGTGACTTTTCATGACAAGTTTTACCATTTTTTATTACACTCACCGTTGGTAAAATTAATTAATGACAGTTGCAAAATGTTGATAGTTGGTTTGAAATTTGTTGAAAACAAGATACACATGTCAGTTGTACCAGTAATCATGCTACTTAATAAATACAGTGTAATAAAAACTATAGATTTACATGCAGCTCGTGACCATGGCATCTCGTGACCAACAACTCGTACCCACAACTCGTACACAAACAATGTATAAGAAAAAACATTACTTCTGCTTGAATATGAAATACAGTATTTGTATATGCAGCTGATAATATTTAGGAACAAATATGAGATCAGCCAATTACGTGGGGTTTTCTAACAATATTTTATATTTAATAAATAGAAATGCTGCTTGAAGAGCGAGTATATTTTATGTAAGAACGTCTGTTCAGTTACAGTACAGATCAAATACTTTAAATTCTCATACTTCCGTGGGGGTTGGGGAGACAGAAGTCGGTGGGGTTTTCTGATGTATTAAAAAAATCTTGGGAACGAGTTGTTGGTCACGAGGTGGCGTGGTCACGAGATGCTCGTATACCAAAATATCAATACACCAGTGGACGGTGAATCGGACAGGACAGTGGAGTCGGACACCAATATAAATTGTACTAGATTTCTCTTTAAAACCTTAAGTACATATGTGAACACATTCGTACTTCTTGTGTTTTATATTGTTGTTTGTCTTTATTTCTTTTCAATACTAAAATTCAATAAAAATATATCTGATACTATTTATTTTGGTGTTCGATTCCACTGTCCTGTCCGATTCACCGTCCACGGGTGTAAAGTATGTGTTCAAACAAGTTTACATTAAGTTCTTCACAACTATAAAATACTTCAGGTATTATTTATGCTGAATTATGAAGAAAATATAAACTAAAATGCAAAAAAAATATTTCTGCATTCATTTTATTTTGAATGTCAAGGTTATATGTCACAGGGTTACTGACCCAGTTTTCATGCTGTCTGATGGTTATTTCAGAAAATTTAAAATTAAATAATTTTTGCACAGTACTATACAAAAACAAAGACCAAACTGTTGAAATCTACGCAATAAACTTTCCAATGGTGTTTTAATTGTAAAAATTGGTTATATATTGACAGATTTACAAGCAATTAAAGATTAACAAAATTTCACATTACATGGATAAAAATTTATTGGCAAACAATCCATTGCATGAACCCAAAATAAGGACTAAAAGAGTTTGACAAGTGATATCCAAGTACCATATTAAACTATAGAAATGATAAATGTATCATTTAAAAAAAAAACAAGTCCACTGCAGTGGTATGATCACCCGCCAGGGATCAAAAATGTGCTGTTTAAAGTGAGTTTTACATCCCAAACCTCTGGAAGCAATAATAAGCTAGATATAGGCACTTTTAAGCTTGGCCATCCTCGTTTGACCAATAGTAAGACGAGATAATAAGCGAGATATGGGCACAAGTTTGGCCACAGCCATTTGACCTTGAACAAGGGGTCCACAGCAAAAGATTCCCAGCACATGAATTCCTATAGGTTGGTTACACATTCCAAACCTCTAAGACCAATGATAAGCAAGATATAGGCACTTTTAAGTTTGGCCATCCTCGTTTGACCTTGAACAAGGGGCTCAAGGTCAAATCTTACCACACCTAAAGATTCGCAAAACATAGAAGCAATAATAAGCTAGATATAGGCACTTTTAAGCTTGGCCATCCTCGTTTGACCAATAGTAAGCCCAATAATCGGCGAGATATAGGCACTTTTAAGTTTGGGCGTTGTCCTTTGACCTTGAACGAGTGGCCCAAGGTCAAATCCGACCACATCAAAAGATTCCCAGCACATGTTTTCCTATAGGTTGGTTTCACATCCCAAACCTCTAGGACCAATAATAAGCGAGATATAGGCACTTTTAAGTTTGGCCAAAATCAGCTACGTAGGGTACTTTGGCAGTCTGTGGATGACCTTGAACGAAGAGCTTTAAGGTCAAATGTCTGCATGCTTATAGAGGGCATATATATGTGTTAAATATCTGCGTTTTATAATCTTCCGGGCAAAAGTTTTGCTGTTAAAAGTGATTTACTCAAAGTAAAACAATCAAAGTAGCTATTACTCAGTTAGCTATGGACTTACAGCTGTGGATCTTTGCCACGATACAGAATATTAAAAAGTAGGTGAACAACATATTTGACAAAAATCCTCTAAATTTAATAGTTTTGCAGTTATAAATGATTTACTCAAAGGAGAACCATCAAAGTAGCTATTACTCAGTTAGCTATGGACCTACAGGTATCAAAATTTGCCATTACACAGTACATCAAAAAGTAGGTGAACAACATATTTCACAAAAATCCTTTAAATTCAACAGTTTTGCTGTTGTAAGTGATTTACTCAATGGCGAACCATCAAGGTAGCTATTACTCAGTTAGCTATGGACTTACAGTTCTCAAAATTTGCCATTACATAGTACATCAAAAAGTAGGTGAACAAGATATTTGACAAAAATCCTTTAAAATCAACAGTTTTGCTGTTATAAGTGATTTACTCAATGGAGAACCATCAAAGTAGCTATTACTCAGTTAGCTATGGACCTACAGCTCTCAAAATTTGCCATTACACAGTACATCAAAAAGTAGGTGAACAACATACTTTGACAAGAATCCTCTAAATTCAAAAGTTTTGCCGTTAAAAGTGATTTACTGAAAGGAAAACAATCAAAGTAGCAAATACTCAGTTAGCTATGGACTTACAGCTCGGAAACTTTGCCACAATACAGAACATTAAAAAGTAAGTGAACAACATATTTGACAAAAATCCTCTAAATGTAATAGTTTTGCAGTTATAAATGATTTACTCAATGGACAACCATCAAAGTAGCTATTACTCAGTTAGCTATGGACCTACAGGTCTCAAAATTTGCCATTACACAGTACATCAAAAAGTAGGTGAACAACAAATTTCACAAAAATCCTTTAAATTCAACAGTTTTGCTGTGATAAGTGATTTACTCAATGGAAAACCGTGAAAGTAGCTAATACTCAGTTAGCTATGGACCTACAGCTCTGAAACTTTGCCATGATACAGAACATTAAAATGTACGTGAACAACATATTTGACAAAAATCCTCTAAATTTAATAGTTTTGCAGTTATAAGTGATTTACTCAATGGAGAACCATCAAAGTAGCTATTACTCAGTTAGTTATGGACTTACAGCTCTCAAAATTTGCCATTACACAGTACATAAGAAGTAGCTACACAACATATTTGAGAAAAATCCTTTAAATTCAACAGTTTTGCGGTTATAAGTGATTTACTCAATGGAGAACCATCAAAGTAGCTATTACTCAGTTACCTATAGACCTACAGCTCTCAAAATTTGCCATTACACAGTACATCAAAAAGTTGGTGAAGAACATCTTTGAAAAAAATCCTCTAAATTCAACAGTTTTGCTGTTGAAAGGTGATTTACTCAATGGAAACCCTCAAAATAGCTATTACTCAGGTAGCTCTGGAGATACAGCTGTGAAAATTTCCCACGACACAGTACATCAAATAGTAAGTGAACAACATATTTGACAATAATTCTCTAAATTTAATAGTTTTGGAGTTATAAGTGATTTACTCATTCTTGAAATTCAAAGTAGCCATTAATCAGTTAGCTATGGAAATACAGCTCTGAAACTTTTCCATGACACAGAACATTAAAAAGTAACTGATTAACATATTTGACAATAATTCCCTAAATTCAATAGTTTTGGAGGTATAAGTGATTTATTCAATGTTGAAATTAAGAAATTTCAAAGTAGCTATTACTCAGTTAGCTATGGACTTACAGCTCTAAAAATTCACCACGACACAGTACATCAAAAAGTAGATAAACAACATATTTGACAAAAATCCTCTATATTCAATAGTTTTTGAGTTATAAGTGACTTGCTGAATGGTCAAATGTTAAACTTAGTGTAGCTATTACTCAGCTAGCTATGGTGCTACACCTTGGAAACCTCACCATGATATAGTACATGAAGGAGTTGTTCAACAACATATTTGAGACCAATATTGTAAGTAACAGTTACAAAGATAACAGCAACTTACTCATTTTGGTCATTGTTAACAGAAAATAGCTATTACTCACTTAGCTATCAAGATAGACACCTAAAAATGGTACCATCTTGTAGGCATGGAGAAAGTAGCTGAACAACATATTTTACAGAAATGCTCTAAATGCAGTCGTTTTGAAGTTATGAGCACTTTACTGAAAGTAGCCACCATTGCTATTACTTAGCTTTGGACCTAGGTCTGAAAAAACAGCATCAAATGAAAAGACATAAGCAATAAGGTCATAAAACATTAAAAAGGCCAAGGAGAAACTGGTGAGGATACCTGCAACACTTTTCTTTGGACAGACCTTTAGGCCTTACATTCTGCTATTTGCAGAGATTTGGCAAGGCTCTGGCGGCCATGTTGTTTTTCAAAATAGGCCCAAAATCAATACCAGGTAGGCTATTTTTAGGCTGTATAAAAGTGCAACTACACACTTATGGCAGCCATCTAAATCAACGAAAAAAAAACGCATGGCAGAACACCTGAAAAAAAAACCATGGCAGCCATCTTGTTAACACCCGTGGTGGCCATCTTGTTTTTCCGAATCAGCCGAAAAAGATTCCCAGGCAAGTTTTTCCAATGATGAATTTATCCTGCAAATTTGGAAGCTCTAGTCTATAATATTTTAAGAGATAGAAAGGCTTTTGTAAAAACGTGATGGACGCACGCACGGACAGAGGGCATTTTGTAATCTCTCGTACCGGGCCTATCGGCTGGCGGGAGATAATAGTAGATTTTATCAGTTTTTATTTGAAGAAATTTCATTCTATATTGGCTGAGATATTGTTAAATATGCTGCAAACACAAAAAAACTAGTGCTAGCACGAAAACTGGACCATCGACCATAATGGTAAAAAATGAGTTAGGCCAGATATAGGGGGGGAGGGGGTCACGTTAGTGAACGGTACATCTATAGCGACAGCAATTTACCGTTGCATTTAAAACAATGGACATCAGGGGGATAGGGTTCAACAGTGATTTTTTAAAAAAAATGCATTAAAATGTTTCAAAAGTGACGGCAAAATGATACTGTTCAATTTTTGTAATATAATGGAAATAGGTGCAATAATCATACAAGGATTAACCATACTGTAAAAGATATATCTATGCTGCTTACCGCCATAATTTGGTACAGCTTGGAAACAAAAACCTTGTTGTATCCACCGGAAGCATCCGGTGGATACTTTGGTTTAGCGTTCGCTACGCCGCCGCCGCCGCGCATAGAGAGATTTTCGGCGTTAACGCTCTAAGAGGAAAACAACAGCAGCTAGGTTCACCAAATTTGCAGGATATCTTCATTGGGGGGTAAGCTTCTCTGGGAAGGAAAATAGCCTCATTCTGAAAAACAAGATGGCCGCCACGGGCATTTCTTTGAAAATAATCTACATTTTTCTACTGGCTGTTCCTCATAGGTAGAAGGTTGAATCTCTTCATAGGTGATATGTATGACACATATACATGTCCTCTACAACCTTGCACACATTTGACCTTGAAGCTCCTAATTCAAGGTCATCCACGGAGTGCCGAAGTAACCCACATAGCGGACTTTAAAAGTGCCTATATCGCCCTTATTATTGGTCCTAGAGGTTTGCAATGTGAAGCCAACCTATAGGAAATCATGTGCTGCGAATCTTCTGATGTGGTCAGATTTGAACTTGGACCCCTCCTTCAAGGTCAAACGAGGATAGCCAAACTTAAAAGTGCTTATAACTCGCTTATTATCGATCCTAGAGGTTTGGGATGGTAAACCAACATATAGGAAATCATGGGCTGGGAATCTTCTGGTGTGGTCAGATTTGACCTTGGGCCTCTCCTTCAAGGTCAAATGAGGACAGCCAAAGGTAAAAGTGCTTATAACTTGCTTATTATTGGTCCTAGAGATTTGGGATGGTAAACCAGCATATAGAAAATCATGGGCTGGGAATCTTTTGTTGTGGTCGGATTTGACCTTGGGCTCCTCCTTCGAGGTCAAATGAGGATAGCCAAAGGTAAAAGTGCTTATAACTCACTTATTATTGGTCCTAGAGGTTTGGGATGGTAAACCAACATATAGAAAATCATGGGCTGGGAATCTTCTGGCGTGGTGGGATTTGACCTTGGGCCCCTCCTTCAAGGTTAAACGAAGATAGCCAAAGGTAAAAGTGCTTATAACTCGCTTATTATTGATCCTAGTGGTTTGGGATGGTAAACCAACATGCAGGAAATCATGGGCGGGGAATCTTCTGGCATGGTCAGATTTGACCTTGGGCCCCTCCTTCAAGGTCAAGTGAGGACAGCCAAACTTAAAAGTGCTAATAACTTGCTTATTATTGGTCCTAGAGGTTTGGGATGGTAAACCAACATATAGGAAATCATGGGCTGGGAATCTTCTGGTGTGGTCGGATTGGACCTTAGGCCCCTTCTTCAAGGTCAAACGAGGATAGCCAAAGGTAAAAGTGCCTATAACTCGCTTATCATTGGTCCTAGAGGTTTTCGATGGTAAACCAACATATAGAAAATCATGGGCTGGGAATCTTCTGGTGTGGTCGGATTTGACCTTGGGCCCCTCGTTCAAGGTCAAATGAAGACAGCGAAACTTAAAAGTGCTTATAACTCGCTTATTATTGGTCCTAGAGGTTTGGGATGGTAACCCTGCATATAGAAAATCATGGGCTGGGAATCTTCTGGTGTGGTCGGATTTGACCTTGGGCCCCTCCTTGAAGGTCAAACGAGGACAGCCAAACTTAAAAGTGCTTATAACTCGCTTATTATTGGTCCTAGAGGTTTTGGTGCATTGTCTTTACGGTGGATACAATTTGCATCGGTTCTCCGATGCGCTAGGTCTAGTTTTTGCTTGTTTTATATAGTTTCTTTGATTTCTTTTCATTAAAAGATGTATTGACACAAGCGCAAGTTATAAATGTGTTTTACTTCTGCTCAGCTAGTGAATTTCATCACCCCAGTGAAGTCACCTGCCGTAAAAATGCTTATAGACATGTAATATTCACATTTAAATATATGGAATAGCTGCTTTCAGCAGCAAGGTATATATAGGGTTTAAATACGCAAATTAGAAAATATGAGTTCACGAAATTCTACGTGATTTCCTAAAAATATATTAAAGTAAAATATGCAAATGAAAAAAATATGTGGTCACAGAATTCTGTGGGTTTCCTAGCAATATCTTAACATAAAAAAATGCAAATAATAAAATATGAGGTCACAGAATTCTGTAGGGTTTCCCAAGCAATATTTTAAAATAAAATATGCAAATAAGAAAATATGTGGTCACAGAATTCTGTTTGGTTCCCCAGCAACAGTTTAAAATAAAATGCACAAATGAGAAAATATGAGGTCTCGGTCAAAACGCTCCAAATACACAAGGTTTGGGTAACAATGTTTCAAAGGTCAAAACATCTGGATACCAACTTCACTGGCTGAGCAGTAGCAGTAACTACATTGAATGGTTGAATTAAAACAAATCTTGGATACTGATCAATTTAAAAGAAATGGGAAAATGCTTACAAATAAATTAGACATAGCTAATTGCTTCAATGAATTCTTTGTGAATGTGGGGCTAGTCTGGCCAGTAAAATCAAGTCACCATCAAGTAAATTACATATCTTTGATTATATGAAGAGTAGAAATGACAAATCAATGTTTATAGATGATGTAAGTCAGAATGAACTGTGAAGATTTGTAAATAAATTTCATTGCAAGGCCTCCACAGATGTAAATGGTATCAGTATGTGTACAGTTAAAAAAAACTTAAAATATTGTTTCATTGTATTGTACAGCCTTTTCGTCATATTTGTAGTTTGTCATTAAGGAGCATTATATTTCCTGATAAGTATATTTACTAATTGTAGCCAGTGTCACTATTACCATAGTGTTCAAAAAGTTTAGAAAAAAATGTTTAATGACAGGTTAAATAAATTTATAGAAAGTTTTAATATTCTAAGTGATAGTCAATATGGTTTTAGATGAAACAGGTCCACTGTATTAACATTGATTGATTTGGTAGAAAACTTAAAGGAATTAGGCAATGAGAAAATTACAGTGGGTGTGTTCATAGATTTAAACAAGGCATTTGATACCATTGATCATTTCTTGTTAAGAAAGAAACTTGACTATTATTGGATTGGAGGAGTACCTTTAAATTGGCTAAAATCTTAATTAGATCACAGAAAACAATATGTACATTTTAATGGCACAGATTCATACTTATGGGAAGTTTTATGTGGGGTTCCCAAGAGTTCAATTTTGGGACCAAAATTATTTATCTTATAGATAAATGGCATATACATGTAATACCTTAAATGTACTTAAATTCATACATTTTGCAGATGACACTAATAATTTTTGTACTGGGCCAAATTTAAAGGAAATAAGTCGAGTAACTACAAGTGAATTGCAGAAGTTAAATTTGAAGTTAAATTTGTGGTTTTCATTGCTTTCTCCACTGGGCTGGTGAGGTTTAACTGGTATTTAAAATCCTGTTTGTTTGGGAAAAGCCTGTTTTTGGACATATGAGAATATACGTATTGCACAGTGAGATGTTGCACTGTCCTGGAATACAGTGTCACTTGGAATTTGTCTTGTAATGTTTTATCAAATACTGTTTGTGCTAAATTATATTTTAAAAAATGTTTAAAGATAATTGATGTTATTTATTACATATATGCGACCAATATAAATGAATTTTGGTTGATTTGAACAAGTACAACATAAGCTTGTACATTGTTGACTGAAAAAATGGACAATATAGAACTAGTAATTAGAAAAAAAAGATGTGGTTGATGTGCTTTGAATTATCACAACTTTGGCATTCACAACCATTTTTTATAAATATTTAAGATGAAGACTTAAGTTAGCATACTTTATTCTTTTTTATATTCAAAAAAAAAATTTTGTTGTGAAATAGCTTGTTTTGTTTAAAAAAATATCTGATATATTTATCTGTAATTGTTCAGGGATTGTTTGAGAAAGTGTTAAATGGCAATGTCTCTGTGTGTATTTTGTACTCTTCCATTTAGGTGTGAAGATTGGCTCAATGTTTTTAGAGGGCTGGTTATGCCTGCAGAATATTTAAGTCATGAAAATGGCAGGGATTGTGGCCTCCACTCTTCGGAGGAGAACATTTAGGCAAAAACCTGCTTTTGATACAAGATACCAAGCTATTGATGCAAGTCATGCAGCTATAAGTCCCACTGGATCACAGTTCGCATCCAGGTAACAAGCATTGCATATTTGTATTTATTCTGATACTTGCATCTTAATTTTATTTTCAGTGAAAATAATGCTAAATCTTTTAACATTTGTAATGAGGTGTTAAAAGTGTTTTTCTATCCACTGGTGTCTAGTCTGCAGAGCTTAAGTTTATAATATTATTAGTATTTATTACAAAGACTACCCAGAGTATGCAGTCCAGTACTTATCCATGTGACAGATGTGTAAACTGTATGAGTGAGTGGCAAAAACAGATCACTCTTTGCCATTTTATAAATACTTTACAGTGGCATAAACATTTGTGTTTGAAGGGGTAGACTTAAGTACATGTTTTATTCCTGACAATATGTGAATGCTAGCAATGAATAAAATAACCTAACCAAAAACTGTGATGTGTAACTGTACAAAATAAAAAGTTTAATAAGATCAGCTCTTTGTCCACACTTCCCCAAAAGGGGCAGGTATTTTGTAAATCTTTGCAATTTTCACCGGCATTTTGTCCACCAGCATATTGTTGCACACATAACTATGCAATTCATTCTTTCTTGTGTATACTATTTTTTTTAATATAAATCATGAGGTGGTGATACCTGTGCCTTGACCTATAGGTACTTTGTTCATATGATTTTTGACCCCAGATTCAAGGTTATGCAGGGTACTCCAAAAAATAAAAACGCTTGTTGTCTAAATGGATTTGGTATGTTAGAACTCAAAGGGAATTATGGGCTGTGAATCTTTTTGTGGGGTAAGATTTGAGTTTTGACTCCTGCTTTAAGGTCAAACTGGGTTGATCTAACCTAACAAACCCAAGGGTTTGAATTGTGAGAAAACTTTATAGAAAATAATGGGCTGCAAAGGATTTTGTCAGTCACATTTGACCTTTGACCCCTGCTTGAACTGGAGGAATTCTCTTTGTATTCTGCTGAATTTGTCCTTTCTGGGGATGTGATTCATTGAGATGCAATATCTAGTTTACTATTTATAGTATTTAATGGGGTCTTTTATATTTGTAGATCATCATCTTTCAGCAAAGGCGATAAAGATGTTGAACGTGTTCCAAAAGCAACAAAGTTGTACTACCAGGATTTTTGGCCACATTGTGTGAATCCAATGGAACAAAATATCTTTCAAGCCAGTTTTGAAACTTTTGAGTAAGTACAGTGCTGATGAAATGTCTAACAAGAAAGTCACAAATGTCAAACTCGGTAATTAGATCTCCTCTTTTCTGTAATAGTCCAAAAGAAAGCCTATAACTGATAAAAGTGAAAGATTTTAAGGATTTGGTTCAGTCATGTATTTGTTGCTGATTTACATACTCAAATTCTTATTGGTTTTGTATAGGGAAAGCTAATTGTCAGTAATTGTATTGTCCCCTTCACCTCGATGGCATTACATCCAATGGTTACATTAATTTTTTTTGTATTCTTTTAATAGTAATTGCTTAAATGTAGAAATATAAAACATGTAATATTTATAAATGTAGAAATATAAAACATGTAATATTTATAAATGTAGAAATATAAAACATGTAATATTTATAAATTTAGAAATATAAAACATGTAATATTTATGGGGTTTTGAATGATGTGTTGTACATTAGCAATAGGAAACTAGACTTAGGATGCTTGCTTGACAAAAGTGAAATATCTGAGGCAAGAGGATAGCATAAAAGACAACACATTATAAATGTGTAATGTCCACCGTACCAACACTGCCAAAAAGTTCTTGTACAGTTTTTTCATGTTATATTGGCACATAAGTCATTGGATTTCACAATATGTGGTTGTTTTTGATACTGATAGTAAGTGTAACAAGGAAAATACTGCAGTATCATTGTTCTTAGGAGTATACTGCCTTAATTTGTTATGTGTGCTAAGCATACTATGCTTCATATTGTAGTATCTAAAGTATAACAAAAGAAAAAAAAACCCTAACAATATTTAAACATTTTTTGAAGTTGGTTAGGAAAGGCAACCAGGGTTGGGTTTTTGACATCAAAAACCTGTGTTTGATGTGACAGTGTCAGAAACTGGTTTAAACCGTCAAAAACTGTCAAAAATCTCAGCAAGGGTATAAAACAGTCAAAACCTCTGAAAGGGTAAAGATGAGTTAAACAACTAATTCACTATATTAATATTATGTTTTGTTACATTTGTCTCACATTATGGCACTTTTTACATAACTTTATTTATCAAAACAAACAAATAAGCATATTTACTTAAATTTTAAACCACAATAAACAACCTATTATTGTATCCCCAGACGAAAGTCATTGATACCTGCCACCCCAGAGATTTCCTTTAGGACGTGATAACTTAAAAAATATTTTAATTAGACCTTTCATATTTGGTATGTGGGTGTATATGGGCAATGCCACAAATGCTATTGTTTTGTGGTCTTGATCTTCAATTTCAAGGTCACTGGTGGCCTCTTAAAGGTCAAATTTTATGACATCACTCTGCAGTGTGGGTGTACGCGTCCACATCCGCGTGAATGACTTCTCCAAAACTACAAGGCCCAGACATGCTGTTTTTTAAAAAGATACCTTATCTATCGAGGATGAATAAGTGTTCAAGGCATGCAGATCTGTTTGTTCATCTGTTTGCTAGAGCCCTTACAAGTGAGGTACCCCCCACCCTAAGTGTGAAAATTTCAACACTTTATCACAATTTTCTCATTGACTATTGCAAGGATTTCTCTCATATCTTGTACATATGTACTAGGCCTCAAGTAGATTCCCTTGTGTGAGCATCAGGCCTGGATTATCTTAATTTTTTTTATGAATTTTTTGAATAATATTTAATGCATTAAAATCCATGAAATCATGCATGAAATCACTTATAACTTGAAAAGTATTGCATTTAGAGCATTTTGTTAAAATATGTTATTCAGCTACTTTTTCCATAGCTACAACATGGTGAGTAACTTAGGTGTCAAATACTGTCTATCTCAATATCTAAGTGAGTAATAACTACTTTTGGACTTTTCAGTAACTTCCATCATGAGTAAAATCACTTGTAACTTGAAAACTATTGCATTTAGACAATTTTGTGTAAATATGTTATTCAGCTACTTTTGGTTCAGCTATAATGTAGTAAAATTTCAGACCTGTAGCTCATGACATACTTGAGTAATATCTACTTTTAGGTTATCATTGTTGAGTAAATCACTTATAACTTGAAAACTATTGCATTTAGAGTATTTAGCTTCAATATGTTATTCACCTATTTTGGGGTGAGCTATAACATAGTAAAATTAAAACTATTGCATTTGCAATATTTTCTTTAAATATGTTTTTAACTATTATTATGTTTTTACACCTTAACAGTTACCTTCTTACTTTCCTTCTGAACACCATTTCCAGGGCACAACTTTTGTGTCCTTTTCTTCTGTCACTTCTACTCTGAAACTCAAAACACACAGCTGTCACAGAGCCCGTTCACGGGCACTGATTGCTTGTTTATTGGTTGTTACCGCTCTAACAAACAAAAATATTATAGCTAGCCTTCTCAAATTTCCAGGATATATTCATAACCATAAAATCTTACCTGGGAATATTTTTGGCCTCATTTTGAAAAACAAGATGGCTTCCAGGGACGTTTATTCGACTTTAAGCAAGGACTTTTTTTGGCCCTCTAGGGCAAAGGGTATTATAGGTAGAGATCTCAAATTCGCAGAATATGTTCCACATTACAAAATCTTGACTGGAAATATTTTCGGCCTCATTTTGAAAAACAAAATGGCCACCACAGGCGTTTTTTGTCATTCATGAAAAGTGTTTATATCTCCCTTTTTATTGGTCCTAGAAGTTTGGGATGGTAAACCAACCTATAGGAAATCATGGGCTGGGAATCTTTTGATGTGGTCGGATTTGACCTTTGGCTCCTCCTTTAAGGTCAAACGAGGATAGCCAAACCTAAAAGTCCTCATAACTTGCTTATTATTGGTCCTAGAGGTTTGCAATGTGAAACCAACTTATAGGAAATCGTGGGCTGGGAATCATTTGATTTGGTCAGATTTGACCTGGGACCCCTCCTTCAAGGTCAAATGATGATAGCCAAACTTAAAAGTGCTCATAACTCGCTTATTATTGGTCGTACAGGTTTGGGATGGGAAACCAAATTATAGGAAATCATGGCCTAAGAATCTTCTGGTGTGGTCAGATTTGGCCTTGGACCCCTCCTTCAAGGTCAAACGAGGATAGCCAATTTTAAAAGTGCTCATAACTCACTTATTATTGGTCATACAGGTTTGGGATGGTAAACCAACCTATAGGAAATCATGGGCTGGGAATCTTTTGGTGTGGTCACATTTGACCTTGGACCTCTCCTTCAAGGTCAAACGAGGATAGTCACACTTACAAGTGCTTATAACTCCCTTATTATTGGTCCTAGAGGTTTGGGATGGTAAACCAACTTATAGGAAATCATGGGCTAAGAATCTTTTGATGTGGTCAGATTTGACCTTGGACCTCTCCTTCAAGGTCAAACGAGGATAACCAAACTTAAAAGTGCTTATAATTCACTTATTATTGGTCGTACAGGTTTGGGATGGTAAACCAACTTATAGGAAATCATGGGCTGGGAATCTTCTGGTGTTGTCAGATTTGACCCCTCCTTCAAGGTCAAAAGAGGATAGCCAAACTTAAAAGTGCTTATAAGTCGCTTATTATTGGTCCTAGAGGTTTGGGATGGTAAACCAACCTATAGGAAATCATTTGCTGGGAATCTTTTGGTGTGGTCAGATTTGATCTTGGACCCCTCCTTCAAGGTCAAATGAGGATAGCCAAACTTAAAAGTGCTCATAACTCGCTTATTATTGGTCGTACAGGTTTGGGATGGTAAACCAACTATATATAGGAAATCTTGGGCCGGGAATCTTTTTATGTGGTCAGATTTGACCTTGGACCCCTCCTTCAAGGTCAAACAAGGATAGCCAAACTTAAAAGTGCTTATATCTCGCTTATCATTGGTTCTAGAGGTTTGCAGTGTGAAACCAACCTATAGGAAATCATGGGCTGGGAATCTTTTCATGTGGTCAGATTTGACCTTGGGCCCTTCCTTTGAGATCAAACGAGGATAGTAAAATCTAAAGTGCTTATAAATCGCCTTTTCTTGGTCCTAGAGGTTTGTAATGTGAAACCATCCTATAGGAAATCATGAGCTAGGAATCTTTTGAGGTGATCAGATTTGAGCTTGGGCTCCTCCTTCAAGGTTAAGTGATGGTTGATTGCCTTTGGTGAGTTTTCTTTCTGGTGGATACAATTTGCATCGGTTCTCTGATGCGCTACGTCTAGTTACATTTGTATCTTTCATTAAGCAAACATTTTGTTTACTTAGTGTCAGTACAAGTTGCTCCCATAACCCCTTAGGCCCCCTCCCCACAGGGGTATATTTGTGTCAACCATAATACTCTGTATGTCATGCTTCAACCTTGTCCCGTCTGGGGATACACTACGCAATATCTACTTTTGAGAGTATGTAACTTTCAAACTACAATCCAAACAAGGCCAAAATAAGGGGGTTTGGTCTACTAGCGTGAGCCACAAAGACATCAGAAAGACGGTTATTGCACTGAGGCAGTCACCCATCCAAGTGCTAACATAGTCCAATGCTGCTTAACTTCAGTGATGAGACTGGTACTCATCATGCTACAACACAATATTCATGAAAGTCTGGAGACACAAAAAAAAAACCAGGCCGAAAGGGGTTTCGGTCTACCAGAGCAAGCCGCAAATCAGAGAGACAAGTAGTGCACTGAGGTGGTCACCCATTGAAAGTACTAACATAGCCCATTATTACTTAACTTCACTGAAGAGACTGGTACTCATCACACTACGCCACAATTCATGAAAGTCCTGAGACAGACAAAAAAGAGCTTGTGCGTAAAAAAAACATCTCCAGAAGGGTGAGCCCCGGTAGAGTAAAAAAGTTGGTAAACTGCTCCTTGGCTGAAGGCTTTGTTCCAGAAGGTTTCTAGAAGGCAGTTGTTACCCACTAATCAAAAAGGCCTATTATATCCCCAGACGAAAGTCGGGGATATATTGGATTCAGGTCCGTCGCGCCGCCGCCGCCGCCGTAGAAATTTCCTTGTGTACGCGATAACTCAAAAACGGATTAATATTTTTTTTTCAAACTTGGTACACATGTTAAGGATGCCCAAAGGAAGATCCCTATTTTAAGGTGACCTTAAACTCCCAATAATAAAGAACTTATGGCCACCTTAAGGTCAGAAATTGCACTTTTGGCCACTTAGAGCCCTCTAGGTCACAAACTATGAGGCTTATCTGACTCAAATTTTACCTGAGAACACATTAATATATTCTTAGTACATGTGCCGAAAATCAAGACTTTAAGTTGAGGAGAAAATTGTCTTTGAGGCCCATAAAGACCCCACTTAGGACTTTTTTCCTATATTTTTAACTTATTTTGCGCTATAATTTGGAAGTGGTAATTCTGATGAGTCTCAAACTGCACTAGATGTAACTCTTATATGTAATCCTTGTCTGTGAAAAATTTAAAGGCTGTAGGTTTACCTGTTAGGCCGACTTAAGATCTCAAAATTGCCCACAGAGACCCAATTTATGGACTTTTTGCCATCTTCAAGCACTGTAGCTTTCAAACTATGTCTCTCATCTAAGTGAAATATCATCTGAGAATATATCAATATGTTTTTCTTGTATGTACTCCAAAATTTAGGCCTTTAATAGACATTCCTTATTTATATATTTGATTTTATTTTAGTGATAAGATTAACTGAGCTTTTTGTATTTGATTACCCCTTTTATATTATAAGTGTTTGTTTACCATTTGTGCTGCAGCACTCCATCTCTTTGTAGTCCCACCCCCCATCCCCCACCCACCTCTGGGACCTCCAGCTATTGAGTGACACTAAATAAACAAAGGTATACAGATCTTCTGTAATAGTGAGAGAGGTGTGGAGAAGGGGAGAGAGGTCGGGTGGGGGTGGGAGGTGGTGTTTGCTTCATTATCTAATTATCTAAGACAAAGGGAGTCAGAACTGAGATTGTGTCACATATTTAGGTTGCATATATATGGACCACAGATATAGGAATTGAGGAAATGAATAACTGAAAAACAATGCAAATTCTAAAAATAATATAATAAAATAATAATATATGATTTTTAAATAATATTTTATTTGTGAACAAATATAGAAACAGATATGCTCTTTTGAGATTATTAATTTAGAATGGACATTCAATCATCAATCATTTAAATACTTTGAAAATAGGTTCAGAGTTATCATTGCAGGAAGATTGAAAATATGATCTGTTGAGTTATGTATTCGACGTCTGGGGATACACCATCTTCCTTGGGAAGATATAAACTTAGTAGATTGATGTGCTGAAGTTCATATAACTTTTCCCAATATTTATGGCATACAACAAATGGATTAAATAAAAAATTCCCGATCAAAACCTGTGGCGTGAGTGATGACCTGTCTGGGGATATGTTGGCGCCGAGTTGGCCCAATCTAGTTTACCATATCATGAAATGAAGAATTGATGTCCTATCTGACTTCTGCTTTATACTCGTTGCACGAGTTGTTGCCACTCATTAATTCAAATAGAATAGATAGTAAGAATCAATCTGCCTACAAGCTTGGTCACTTGTGTAAAAGAGTTCTGTTGTCTGTAAAAAACGAGATCCACCTTTGTCTATCAAAAGGGGAAGCTTTGGCACTGGTTCTTCTGGATCAGTCAACCGCGTTTGATACCACTGACCAGTCTTTACCTGTGAGTCATTTACAGACATGGTTTGGCATTTGTGGAACTTTATTAAGATGGTTTTGATTCTATCTCATTGACTGTATCAAGTGTATCAAGAATGATTCAACCCGTTCAGAACTCAGGAGACTATGGTGGCCCTCAAGGTTCAGTCCTGGGTCTCATACTATTTTCCTTGTGTACTGTTACTCTTGGTAAGGTCATTGGTAGGCACCCATTTATAAAATTTCATTTTTATGCTGATGACAGTGAGTTTTTCATACACCTCACTCAAAAAAATGTGACTCAGTCTAAGACCAATCAGGTGCTTAGATGATGTGAAAAATGGTTATCAGCAAATTAGTTGAAAGTCAATCCTGATAAGACTGAGTTTATCATTACCCCACAGCCCTTAAGGGCTGTCGGGGTATTGTTTTCACCCATGGTGTCCGGATAGGTGGGCGGGCGGGCGGGCGGGAAATAGTTTGTCCGGGCTGTATCTCAGAAACCGTAAGGTGTAGGAAGTTGATACTTGGTAGGGACATTGGTTAGGGGGTGTAGGTGTGCAACGTCATGTTCTGACCTTGATTTGACCTTTGACCTTGCCGTAGTGACCATGAGTTTGAAAATATTGTCCGGGCTATATCTCGGAAACTGTAAGGTGTAGGAAGTTGATACTTGGTAGGGATATTGGTTAGGGGGTGTAGGTGTGCAACGTCATGGTCTGACCAGGATTTGACCTTTGACCTTGCCGTAGTGACCTCGACCTATAAAATCTTGTCCGGGCTATATCTCGGAAACCGTAAGGTGTAGGAAGTTGATACTTGGTAGGGACATTGGTTAGGGGGTGTAGTTGTGCAACGTCAAGATCTGACCTTGATTTGACCTTTGACCTTGCCATAGTGACCTTGATCTATAAAATCTTGTCCGGGCTATATCTCGGAAACTGTAAGGTGTAGGAAGTTGATATTTGGTAGAGACATTGGTTAGGGGGTGTAGTTGTGCAACTAATCTAATCTTATCTAATGTGGACTTTTATAGCGCTTAATCTCCATCACTGATGGACTCTAAGGCGCATCTAAACATAAAGCAAGGCAGTTATCGTTAATCAAGGGACATAGCCAGGTCGTACCAAGGAGACACAGATGTGACGGGAGAGGCTATGGTGGGTAGGCTTTTGCAAACAGGTAAGTTTTAAGCTTCTTTCTGAAGGAGGCAACTGATGTTGCACTGCGAACATCTTGAGGGAGGTCATTCCAGATCTTAGGAGCATCAAAGGCAAAACTATGGCCAAAATGTTTGGCTGACTTAAAGACTGATGAATGAAAAGGAGGAACTGTAAGGTATTGACGATCTGGGTGACTATGCCTAGTACTATAGGGACAACTACTAAAAGACAAGAACGGTTTGAAGTAAGAAGGAGAACCACTATGCAAAAATTTATACACAAGTGTTGCGGTTTTGAAAATACAACGATACTTAACAGGCAACCAGTGGAGTTTATGTAGAATGGGTGTAACATGAGCATACTTTCTATGATTTGTAACAATGCGAGCAAGGGTGTTCTGAATACTTTGCAATTTGTGCTGATTGAAACCGGACAAACCTCTGAACAGAGAGTTACAATAGTCCAGACAACTACTAACCAAGGCATTTGCAGCAAGGACTGCCACTTCAGAAGTGAGATACTTTCTAATTCTACGGAGGTCGCGCATCTGAAGGAAGCACGCTTTGCAAGTCCTCTTGATATGCTCAGAGAATGAAAAATCTGCATCAAACCACACACCTAGATTTCTGACAGAATCAACCGGATGAAGAAGGCTACCAAGAATGCTAACAGGAAAGTGAGAGGAAATCTTCTGACGTTGAGCCTTGGAACCAAAGACAATAAACTCAGTTTTTTCAGGGTTGAGCTTTAATTTACTGAGAGACATCCATTCTTGAACATCACGAAGGCAGGCATTTAGCTTGGCGAGAGCCGAAGAAGCATTCTTGTGGGAGAGATGGATGTATAACTGAGTGTCATCCGCATAAAAATGGAATTTAATATGCGGGTGGAGGCGAATAATTTTACTGAGTGGTGTTGTATTGAGTGAAAACAGTAACAGACCCAGAACAGAACCTTGTGGGACTCCATAGATGAGATTGCTTAATTCAGATAGTGTGGAGCCTATCTTAATGGCCTGGCAACGATTTCTTAAGTAGGAAGCAAACCACCTTAGAGCTGTTCCACCAAGACCAAACCAGGATTTAAGGTAACCAAGGAGAATATTATGGTCTATATTGTCAAATGCGGCTGATAAGTCAAGAAGTACTAGAGCTGTGGGTTCACCGCGTGCCAGAGAGAGATGAACCTCGTTTTTTATAGACAATAAAGCAGTTTCCGTGGAATGTCCTGGCTTATATGCTGACTGATGAGGATTGTCCAGTTTGTTGTTATTAATGTGTGACGTTAGCTGCCTGGCAACGACTCGCTCAACCAACTTTGACAGGAAACAAAGACCAGACACTGGGCGATAATTCTTAAGGTCGTCTCTAGGAAGGGAAGCCTTTTTTATGAGGGGGGTGACAACCGCCTTTTTGAAAGAATTAGGGAAGGATCCTTCAATGAGAGAATAATTTACCAACTTGGTAATGGAAGAGAGGAGGATATCAAGACAATCCTTAAGGAGGAATGTTGGTATAGGGTCTAGTGAGCAAGATTTAGTGGGAGATTCACTGATACACTTATAGACCTCGTCTTCAGTGACAGGCATAAAGGCATTGAAAGCAGGAGGCACAGAATCCGGTGCATCATTGAAAGAGCCAGAAGTAGCAAAGGTGTCCCTGATTTTGCTTATTTTATTGGAGAAAAAAGAAGCAAACGTGTCCGCGAGGCTTTTGTCTGAGCTATGAGCAGGCAGGACAGTCTCGGAGGTGCGATGCAACACCTTCCTCAATGACTGCCATAGCTTCTTGGGGTCACGACTATTAGCAGTTATGAGATTTGTATAGTATGAACCCTTGTCTTTATTGGCCAGTCTATTACACCAGGCAATTTGCGGAGTCTTGACCTATTCAACTCTGACTTATGTTTTCTCCACCTTCGTTCAAATTGGCGTCTAAGAGATCGAGCCATGCGATACGAATCAGACAACCACTCATCAGACTGCTGTTTAGCCTTGCGTGAAATGATAGGAGCATGCTTGTCAAGTACCTGTGTAACACCAGTTATGTACTGATCATAAAGTTCTGCAGCAGTACCTTCAGGGGACCGTACAAACGGTATATTATTAAGGTCATTTCTGAACTGGTCGATATCAATCCTGTGGTACCGTCGATAAGAGACCCATTTGTCGATGCTGGTTGATGGGTGGGAGAAATCCAGTTGGCATCTTATGGCAGCATGGTCAGAAATGAAATCCCCAACACTAACATTGCGGACAAAATCTGAGTCACAAGGAGATATCAAAACATCCAGAGTGTGACCCAGTAAATGAGTCGGGCCACTGACACTTTGAACCAAACCACAACACTGAAGGATGTCGTTAAACCTGGACCTATCGCCACACTCAATATCCAGATGGACATTTGTATCGCCACAAATGATGAAACTGGAACCAGTCGAAGACAGAAAGCCAGAAAGAGCCAGAAAATCTTCCAGAAACTGAGTAGTGCAGGAACCAGGAGGACGATACACACAAGCCGCAACAAAGCTATTATAATCAGACTTAAATGAAAGTATGATAATTTCAAATGACCTGAAAACTGGTGAAGAGACAATACTGGGAGAAAAGGTTTTTCTACACAGAAAACCAACACCACCTCCCCGACCAGTGCACCTTGGTTTTTGGATGAAATTGTAATCTGCCGGTGTAAGAGAACTCAGGAGGCCATCAGTATCATTTGGTCTAATATGCGTCTCAGCTAGACCCAGGATGTCTAGGTCACTGCGTTTTATCAGGTCCTGCAGGAGAGGGCCTTTATTCCGAACGGATCTACAATTAACAAATCCAAAACTGGTGGGGCCAGGGTTTGAAGCAACATCGCCACACAACAAAAGGAGTAGTAGTAAGTTTTTAAATTTCAGTTGTGGAGGAACCTGTTTTGTATCGCTAGTGTAACAATATTTACGGATCAAGACAGAAAGCCGAAAAATAGAAGGGATACTCCGGTCAATCTTTTCGCAGTTCTGACTCCTGTCAGCATTCAGCCAGTTACACAAGAAACCAACACACAGGAAACATATCACTAGAATGACTTTCACAAATAACATGGCCGAGAACACATTACCCAGTCCAAAAACATAAAGGAAACCAGACTGTGTGAGAATCAACTGTCATGAGAAAACAAATGCAAAAAGATTGCAAGAGTTAGCAAACCATAAAAGCAGAGGAACCCATAATTACAGTCATTCACAAGCCAGAGTTAAAACCACCACAGCAATGACCTTAAACAATAAAAATGATAATGGGACATAAAAACCATAAAATAATCACTGGGACATGTCAGGTGATAAGGGGGAATGTGAATTACAACAACAAATGGGTTGAAAATAATACCACGATAACGGGGAATGTGGGCAATAATAGGGTATACCGATATTTAAGGAAACTAAGGCAATATTAAGGAGATTAAGACACCAAATTGTTGAAATGGAGTATATATGTTATAAAAAACGCCAATGGTGATCCTTATCAAGCAATATGTAGCATAATTTATGCAATTTGAAATCGGAACGTCAGAAAACCCAATACCCAATACTCATAGTCTGACCTTGATTTGACCTTTGACCTTGCCGTAGTGACCTTGACCTATAAAATCTTGTCCGGGCTATATTTCGGAAACCGTAAGGTATAGGAAGTTGATACTTGGTGGGGATATTGGTTAGGGGGTGTAGGTGTGCAACGTCATGGTGTGACCTTGATTTGACCTTTGACCTTGCCGTAGTGACCTTGACCTATAAAATGTTGTCCGGGCTATATCTCGGAAACTGTAAGGTGTGGGAAGTTGATATTTGGTAGAGACATTGGTTAGGGGGTGTAGTTGTGCAACGTCATAGTCTGACCTTGATTTGACCTTTGACCTTGCCGTAGTGACCTTGACCTATAAAATCTTGTCCGGGCTATATTTCGGAAACTGTAAGGTGTAGGAAGTTGATACTTGGTGGGGATATTGGTTAAGGGGTGTAGGTGTGCAACGTCATGGTGTGACCTTGATTTGACCTTTGACCTTGCTGTAGTGACCTTGACCTATAAAATGTTGTCCGGGCTATATCTCGGAAACTGTAAGGTGTGGGAAGTTGATATTTGGTAGGGACATTGGTTAGGGGGTGTAGGTGTGCAACGTCATGGTGTGACCTTGATTTGACCTTTGACCTTGCCGTAGTGACCTTGACATATAAAATCTTGTCCGGGCTATATCTCGGAAACTGTAAGGTGCAGGAAGTCAATACTTGGTAGGGACATTGGTTAAGGGGTGTAGGTGTGCAACATCATGGCGTGACCTTGATTTGACCTTGCCGTAGTGACCTTGACCTATAAAGTCTTGTCCGGGTTATATCTCGGAAACCGTAAGGTGTAGGAAGTTGATACTTGGTAGGGACATTGGTTAAGGGGTGTAGGTGTGCAATGTCATGATGTGACCTTGATTTGACCTTTGACCTTGTCGTAGTGACCTTGACCTAAAAATCTTGTCCGGGCTATATCTAGGAAACTATAAGGTGTAGGAAGTTGATACTTGGTAGAGACATGGGTTGAGGGTTATATGTGTGTAGTGTATGGTATGACGTTGATTTGACCTTTGATCTTGCCGTAGTAACCTTGACCCAAAAAATCTTGTCTGGGCTATACCTTGTATACTGTAAGGTGTAGGAATTTCATACTTAGTGGGTACATGGGTTAGGGGTTGTAGGTGTGCAACATCATGGTTTGACCTTGATTTGACCTTTGACCTTGCTGTAGTGGCCTTGATCTATAAAATCTTTTCCGGGCTATATCTCGGGCATTGTAAAGTGTAGGAAGTTGATACTTTTTAGGGACATGGGTTGGGGATTATAGGTGTGCAGTGTCATGGTGTGATCTTGATTTGACCTTTGATCTTGCTGTAGTAACCTTGGCATTTAAAATTTTGTCCAGGCAATATCTCTGAAACCGTATATTGTAGGAAGTATATAGTTGGTAGGGACATTGCTTAGGGGTTGTAGGTGTGCATCATAATTTTTAGTTTACTGATTAATGCTGTCATCTTGTTATTGAATTGTCTTGTTTTAATTCTTTATCTTCACATACATTTTCTTTCACTTAGATGTTATTTTCTCTACGTAAACATCATTTGGACCTTTTTGTAGCTGACACTGCTCTGAATGTATCCCGATCTTTGTGCTGTTTCACTACTTCAAAATCTCATGGTGTTGAAAACAATTTCCCCCGGCTGTGGGGTTCGGGCATCTCTGATGCTATTTTCTTTTTTCCCTTCCTTTTAACTTTGACACATTTAAATTTTTTTAATTTCAATTTTTTAACTAATTGGGATGCTGTGTTTCTGTTTTTAAAAGCCTCTAGTTTTTAACCCCAGCCCATAAAGGCTGGGGTTATAGTCATCCCCTGCACCGTTCGGCGGCGGGCATAAAGCTTGGGGGTGTTCCACAGCCTAAACCCCTGCACATATTTTCACCAAATTTTTAGGATATGTTTACCCCAGGATCTAGAGCTGATTAGGTTTTGGGGGGTATCCAGTTATATCTGTTGCCATGGCAACACTTTTAAGATTTTCAGGTCTTAAACTTGGTGGGTGTTTCACAGCCGAAACCCATCCATGGATTTTCACTAAATTTTCAGGATATGTTTACCCCAAGAGAATCTACAGCTGATTAGGTTTTGGGGGGTATCCAGTGGCAATTGTTTCCATGGCAACACTTAAAATTTTGGGGTCTTAAAGTTTGTTCTAAAATCTTTAATGTTTTCTGTAACTTAAAATATTGCAGCTAGCTTCATCAGATTTGCACAAAATGTAAATGGATAGGAAAGCTTGCCTGAGAGTAATTGTGTCCTTGTTTTGGAAACAAAATGGCTGCCATATCATATCTTTAATGGCATATAGGAGGGTCATCATATCATAAAGGCCATATATCTCCCTTATAATTGTTTCTTTCGCTTCAAAATATGAAAACTACTTGTGAGAAATCATGGCCTGTGAATCTTTTGTAGAACATCTTGTGGGTTCTCTATACTTCTTACAACAGAAGTTGTTCCTAAGATTTTCCCAAATCTCATTGTTGTTGACCATTTAGCGGTACCTGTGGACTGGGGTTCTTGCCTGCCGAGGCTGGCTATTTTTTATTACAGTCTCAGCTTAATTAGTGAAACAACTGTTATGTTTATAGAAATTTACATTTGTGTAAAAATAAGAAATCTTAAGTTTTTAAAGTATAAGTTGGCCCTTTAAAGATCCACTTGTATTTTATAATATTTTATCTCTCCACTAAAAGATTAAAGACAAACAAAACTTTGAAACATCATCAAATTTATCATTGCACATAAAATAATGGAAGATATGTCATAATAAACTAGATTTGGCCAACTCGGCACCAACATACCCAAAGACAGGTCATCATCACTCACACCACAGGCTTTGATCGGGTATTATCTCCCGCCAGCCCGCCAGGCGGGAGATTATAAAACACATTCCGTGTGTGTGTGTGTCACATTTTTAAAAAGGGCTGTACATCACACTGGTTGTTTCTCCTTGGCCTTTTCAATGTTTTATGACCTTATTGCTTATGTCTTTTCATTTGATGCTGTTTTTTCAGACCTAGGTCCATAGCTAAGTGAGTAATAGCAATGGTGGCTACTTTCAGTAAAGTGCTCATAACTCCAAAACGACTGCATTTAGAGCATTTCTGTAAAATACATTGTTCAGCTACTTTTTCCATGCCTACAAGATGGTACCATTTTTAGGGGTCTATCTTGATAGCTAAGTGAGTAATAGCTATTTTCTGTTTTTAACAATGACCAAAATGAGTAAGTTGCTTTTATCTTTGTAACTGTTACTTATAATATTGGTCTCAAATATGTTGTTGAACAACTCCTTCATGTACTATATCATGGTGGGGTTTCCAAGGTGAAGCACCATAGCTAGCTGAGTAATAGCTACACTAAGTTTAACATTTGACCATTGAGTAAGTCACTTATAACTCAAAAACTATTGAATATACAGGATTTTTGTCGAATATGTTGTTCACCTACTTTTTGATGTACTGTGTCGTGGTGAATTTTCAGAGCTGTAAGTCCATAGCTAACTGAGTAATAGCTACTTTGAAATTTCTTAATTTCAACATTCAGTAAATCACTTATACATGTACCTCCAAAACTATTGAATTTAGGGAATTATTGTCAAATATGTTAATCAGTTACTTTTTAATGTTCTGTGTTGTGGAAAAGTTTCAGAGCTGTAAGTCCATAGCTAACTGAGTAATGGCTACTTTGAATTTCAACATTCAGTAAATCACTTATACCTCCAAAACTATTGAATTTAGAGAATTATTGTCAAATATGTTATTCACTTATTTTTTGATGTACTGTGTCATGGGAAATTTTCACAGCTGTATCTCCATAGCTATCTGAGTAATAGCTACTTTGAGGGTTTTCCATTGAGTAAATCACTTAGAATAGCAAAACTGTTGAATTTAAAGGATTTTTGTGAAATATGTTGTTCACCTACTTTTTGATGTACTGTGTAATGGCAAATTTTGAGAGCTGTAGGTCCATAGCTAACTGAGTAATAGCTACTTTGATGGTTCTCCATTGAGTAAATCACTTATAACTGCAAAACTATTAAATTTAGAGGATTTTTTTGTCAAATATGTTGTTCACCTAGTTTTTAATGTTCTGTGTCATGGCAAAGTTTCAGAGCTGTAAGTCCATAGCTAACTGAGTAATAGCTACTTTCATTGTTTTCCTTTGAGTAAATCACTTTTAACAGCAAAACTGTTGAATTTAGAGGATTTTTGTCAAATAGATTCCTCACCTACTTTTTGATGTACTGTGTAATGGCAAATTTTGAGAGCTGTAGGTCCATAGCTAACTGAGTAATAGCTACTTTAATGGTTCTCCATTGAGGAAATCACTTATAACAGCAAAACTGTTAAATTTAAAGGATTTTTCTCAAATATGTTATTAGCTACTTTTTTATGTACTGTGTAATGGCAAATTTTGAGAGCTGTAGGTCCATAGCTAACTGAGTAATAGCTACTTTGATGGTTCTCCATTGAGTAAATCACTTATAACTGCAAAACTATTAAATTTAGAGGATTTTTTTGTCAAATATGTTGTTCACCTAGTTTTTAATGTTCTGTGTCATGGCAAAGTTTCAGAGCTGTAAGTCCATAGCTAACTGAGTAATAGCTACTTTCATTGTTTTCCTTTGAGTAAATCACTTTTAACAGCAAAACTGTTGAATTTAGAGGATTTTTGTCAAATAGATTCCTCACCTACTTTTTGATGTACTGTGTAATGGCAAATTTTGAGAGCTGTAGGTCCATAGCTAACTGAGTAATAGCTACTTTAATGGTTCTCCATTGAGGAAATCACTTATAACAGCAAAACTGTTAAATTTAAAGGGTTTTTCTCAAATATGTTATTAGCTACTTTTTTATGTACTGTGTAATGGCAAATTTTGAGAGCTGTAAGTCCATAAGTAACTGAGTAATAGCTACTTTGATGGTTGTCCATTGAGTAAATCATTTATATCTGCAAAACTGTTACATTTAGAGGATTTTTGTCAAATATGTTCTTCACCTACTTTTTGATGTACTGTGTAATGGCAAATTTTGAGAGCTGTAAGTCCATAGCTAACTGAATAATAGCTACGTTGATGGTTCTCCATTGAGTAAATCATTTATAACTGCAAAACTATTAAATTTAGAGGATTTTTGTCAAATATGTTGTTCACCTACTTTTTAATGTTCTGTATTGTGGCAAAGTTTCACAGCTGTAAGTCTATAGCTAACTGGGTAATAGCTATTTTGATTGTTTTCCTTTCAGTAAGTCACTTTTAACGGCAAAACTTGAATATCTCGAAAACGATATGAGATAGAGTGATTTCGAGCGAATTTTTGACCCACAGGGTAGTACAGGAGTGTCCTATGCAAAAGGGACAAATTTAAATTTTCGCCACTTTTGGCGACCATCTTGGATTTTAGCGGAAAATGAAAAAGTGTGAATATCTCGAAAACCGTAAGAGATAGAGTGATTTCGTGTGAATTTTTGACCCACAGGGTAGTACAGCAGTGTCGTATGCAAAGGGGAAAAACTTCAAGAGTATCTTATGCAAAGGGGAAAAAAATTTCAATTTTCGCCACTTTTGGCGGCCATCTTGGATTTTAGCGGAAAATAAACATTGAAAATATCTTCGAAATAGTAAGAGATAGAATTTTTGATCCACAGGGCAGTACAACAGTATTCTGTGCCTAGGGGAAAAATTTCAGTTTTCACCACTTTTGGCGGCCATCTTGGATTTTAGCGGAAAATGAAAAATTGTGAATACATGTATCTCGGAAAAGGTATTTCTTCCCCTGTAATGCTCGGCGGGAGATAATACCACGGCAGTGGTCTTGTTTTCCATAAGCCCATCTTATTCAGGTCATAATTGTTAGGAGAACACAATGACCAAATTATTTGAAGAAGTCAGCAATTCAATTCTCAATATATCTATTTTCTAAGGAAAACTATATCCCCAGACGTGCAGTACATAACTGATGAAAAGTTTTGTATTTACTTTGTTAAATGTTCAAACTTCCTGCAGCAATAAGTTTGAGTCATGTTAGTTTAAATGTATTGAAACAATTGACAGTGCATAGTAAGTGAATATTGGCAAAACAGTTTTATCCATTTGTATGGTCTGGCTATATCAGCTGAAATATTATGAAATAAATATGGGATTAGACAAAAGACAGATCGAGGTGTCTTTTGAAAATTTGGAAAAAAGTTTCAGTTCTGATTATACAGTTTGTTAATATATCCCTAGATGAGATTTCAGCTCTATCAGTCACATAGTTTGACAGATATAGGACTTTGAAGAGCTCATAAGTCCATAAATTTGATCTCTGTGGGCATTTTAGAGATCTTGGGATAACTCTGCAATGAAAGCTACATACTTTAAATTTTCCAATAATATCTCATACAGTTTGAGACTTGTTGGACGTACTATTTCAAAATATGTGGGAAAAAATGTCGAAAAAGGGTCACTCAGTTGGGTGCTTAGGGTCCTCATACACAAGTTAAATATCTGTGTAAAGCCTTGATTTTTGCCACATATAAAAAGAACATATTAGTGTATTCCTATTTCCTAGATGAGATTTCAGCTCTATCAGTCACATAGATTGATAGCTATAGGGATTACAAATGGCAAAAAGTCAATAAGTTGAATCTCTGTATGCATTTTAGAAAGCTAATGACTTTAAATTTTGCAGAAACAATGATTGCATGTAGAAGATATATCCAATACATTTTGAGACTAATCAATTCCAAGTTACAGGGGAAAATATGTGAAAAATGTCGAAAAGCCTCATATGCAGGTTAAATGTCTACTTAAAGCCTTGAGTTTTGGCATATGTAAATAGAAAATATTAATATATTTGTAGATGAGATTTCAGCTTTATCGGGAACATATTATGACAGCTATAGGGCTTAAAAGTGGCAAAATGTATATACCGGTAAATTGGGTCTCTCAGTCTCATAGTATGACAGGTCTAGGGCTTAAAAGTGGTAAAAAGTCCATAAATTGGGTCTGAGTGGGCATTTTATGGACCTTAAGGTGACCTTAAACTTAAAGCTACAGGCTTTAAAGTTTCTACAGACAGAGATTATATATAGAAGACTTAGAACTTATATCTAACACAGTTTGAGACTTGTCGGACTTACCATTTCTAAGTTACAAGGCAAAATATGTGGGTGATGAAAATTGGCCACACCGGTCGCTTCTGTATTTTTTAAAAGTATTTAATTTATTTTTATGATTTTTGAAGATAACTCTTTAACAGAATATGGCCTCTAGGTACAGATGGAGTTGTACTGCTGTATGTTTTTATAATATCTACAACAAAACAGACTCTGTACCACAGAGCTTGTTAAAAATGTTATTGTGGTGGAAAAGTTTACCTTGCATGTTGCAGATATTTTTATTTTGCAGCACTCTAGTACCTAAAGCCAATTCCTGGTTACAAGAGCATGTGGATATTCACCTGATAAAATGTGAAACTGTTGAGAAAAAAGTGTGTTCCATCAATGATGTGATGACAGAAAATCCACTCTTCAGTCCAAGTGGGAGCTATGCTATTTATGTCAAAGGCCTTAGGTAGAATCCCCTTTTATATGTTATAAAACATAAATCTGTGATTGGGCATAGAATTTATCGTAGTGTCACTTTTGGTTGGTAGATCATAGATGTACATTTTAAAATTGAAATTGGAAACCTAATAATCCTTGATAAATTGCTGTAATCTTGTTTGAGTGACATCAATTAAAAATGAACAGTGTATTATAATAATTACTCAGATATTCTGACTAAAGGTGTCAGTTATGATGTGCTTGCAAATCCCAGAAGCAATTGTATATAAGAGCTGACAGATTTGGTGAGATAATGTTGTTACATAGCCTAATACACACTGTCACTTGTCATCTCTTATATATATAAATGTAATGGGTAGAGGCTTGCTGATTGTTTTAAAATATTGTTTTAATTACATTGGTTTGGAGGATGTATGTTTCCAATGTCATGGTATGACCCTTGATTTGACCTTTAACCTTGCCATAGTGACCCTGACTCTTAAAATGTTGACCGACTTTATCTCAGAAACCACCATAAGGTGTAGTGTGACCTAGGTGTGTCCTAGACTCTGCCACAAGGTTTTATGTCACAAAATGTGAGAAATATTACTCTTATCACAAAGATAGATGGATTGATGCAACTGATTATTATTTGTACGTTTACCTTTGTGCTATCTCCATTGACCACTACAATTCAGTTAATAAATTTTACAGCGTCAAAACTTTAGTTCGCTAATAAATGCTATCATCTTGTTAATTAATTGTCTTGTTTTGGTACTTTGTCTTTATATAGATTTTCTCTCTCTTAAATGTTATTTCTCCTGCATCTTTACAAAACTTGCACTGTCTGTTCTAAAATGCTCTTGATCTGTGTACTGTTTCATGTCTTGTATATCTCATGGTGACCAACACCAGTTCCCCAGTCTGTGGGGTACAAGCATCACTGATGCTATTTTTGTTTTCATTTTCATATTTTCACAAGAAGAAAAAATGTGTATTCTTATTCTTTAATTTGAAAAATCTTAAAAGGCATATTTACATCAGCTCTAGATAATTTTGCTTTGTGTTCATAACACTACGTCCATGCACTACTTCACTCTTTAGGCTGTTAAGAGAAAAATAGGTCTGTTAGCTTAATTAGATTTATAGGATATCTTCGTGGGTTATTAAACTTATCTGTCTCTGAATTTAACCTCATTTTAAAAAAGGATGGCTACACCAGACAATTTTTTTTGTGTAATTTTTGTACTTTTTCCTGTTGGTTGGTCCTCAGAATGAGAAGCATGAAGCTATAGATGGGTGATATCTATTACAGATTTATATGTCTTGTACAAGCAATCAAGCATGCATTGTATTGTATATGTATACTAAGCACAAGATCTCCTTGTACTACAGGAGTCAGAGCACAATATGGCCCATCCGACTGCACAAATACAACCTAAGCTATCAAGTTACTGACATTCCCCTAACTGAAAAAAAGAGGCTCCAGGAATGACCATTTATTAACAACTTTTCGGCCTGCCACTGTGGATAGGCTAAAGAACCTCTTGTCAGGGTTATATCTTGCAAACCATGAGATGTAACAAGTTGATACTAGGTGGGGACATTTGTTGGGGGTGTAGGTGTGCAATGTCATGGTGTGACCTTGATTGAACCTTTAACTTTGCCATAGTGACCTTGACCTTTAAAATCTTGTCAGTTCCATATCTCAGAAACTGTAACGTGTAGGAATATGATACTTGGTTATGGCATAAGTTACTTGGTGTAGGTGTGATTCATCATGGTGTCAACTTTAACCTTGGCTCTGCTAAAGTGTGTTCACCTGCCATATTTGAGACATATTTCTCTCATCACAAAGATATATGGATTGCTGCAACTGATTATTATATGTAGTCACTGTTATACTTAATTGTGCTATTTCTATTGACAGCTATACTTTAATTATTAACTTTTACAGCTTCATAATTTTTAGTTTAATGCTTAATGTTGTCATCTTTCTGGTGAATTGTCTTGTTTTAATACTTTACATAGATTTTCTTTCACTTAGACCTTATTTTCTCCACTTAAACATTATTTGGACCTTTATATAACTGAAAATGCTCTGAAAGTTTCCTAGTCTTTGTACTTTTTTGCTACTTCTATGCCTCATGGTGTTGAAAGCTATTTCCCCTGGCTGTGGGGTACAGGCATCTCCTCTGCTATTTTATGTATTTCCACTGCTTGTATCATTATTCAGAGCTTAATATCTTATTTCCATACAAGTCAGAGTGCCTGGTTTAACTCCTTTTAACCCCTGTCATTCTGTCAACTTGGTGTTAAGTTCTAATTTGGCAATACAAGTTTTTTCCACACATACCTATAATAGTTATGTTAGGGTAAACAATACCTGTGACCTTTTCAATTTGTGTGTACAGATTGTGGTACGTCCATGAGAACTCACAGTGCCGTAAAAGTCCAGAAAATGTGATTCCGATTGAGATCGGCTATATGAATGTGATACCAAAGTGTCTTGATTCTTCTGGAAAATACCCATTGTATGAAAACCTGCCAGACACATATGAAGCCATTAATGCCTATTTGTCAGAAACACCCATGGAGGGTAAGTTTTACACAGACTCAGGGAAGTAATGAAGTAGTCGTTGGAAAAAATGCTCACTCTTCTCATGTGGGATTTTCTTGCTTCTGGATTATTGCCCCCTGAAATTGTTTTTCACAAATGCTCACTGGGCAAAGTTTTTCCAAAGCTTGTAAAGCTATTCAAATTCGACAAAGCCAGAAGTGGATCATACTAGATCATCTTGCACCATAAACTACTTCTTTTTTATTTATTTTGTAATTAAAATATGTTGTTTACTTATATCTTCTACCTGTGTATGAACTTTTATCCCAATCTCATATCTCAACATCCTATATAAAAAAAATTTCAAGGATACCATCAGTGAAAAAATTAGTTCTAATTTGTTGTTTATAATTAAATACTATGATCATTTACAATTACTCTTAGCAACATATATAATAAATACAGTGTTGTTAACTTCTGGTGTTTCTGCTCATTTTGAAATACTCGGTTTATTTTTGTGACATCATATGTCAGCAGATTTAATCTGCATTGTATAATTTTTGTCTGATTCCCCCAATCTCTCAACTTGGTGTACATTCTAATTTGACACCACAGAAGTGTTATGCAGCAGAAATAGTCACTGTGGGTCCCATGAATTATAAGCAAGAGTACGATTTTTCATCATGTAATCTCAGTAATCAATAAGGCAGATATCAGAAGGATTTGTACAAGAGAAAGGGTATAAATTCAGATTATTCTCTTTTCATGCTGATTTCCAAACCCTCATTGTGGAATTGATTGGTTTCAGTAAAGTTTCACATTCAGACACACATCCAAGGAAATAGTAGAAATACATTTGGAAAATAACATTAACAGTGGATTATGTAATAGCTAGCAAAGCTAGATTTTATTGTGTTTTTTTTTTTTTTTTTTAATTTGCTTTGTCATTTCAACCTTCTGCAGGTCATATGTGTGAAGCACATTGAAATTATTTGTTGCCATGCAATGTGAAAATCCCTTTTCGTGATCCTTATCTCTCGCTTTAGGTCAGATGTAAATTGAAAGAGTTGTTACACGGATGAAAATTAATTCTGCTTTGGCGACTGCATTGGTATTTACCATATTTAAAAATTTGTTTTTCCATCACAGTGATTTAAATTTTGTCATGGCATACTGACATCCCCCATAAATCCCCGCTAACTCAGGGATCAGGAGATGGGGGATTTGCTGCACTTTATTTCCCAATAACTGGTCCTTAGAGGCCATGTTAGTGATATGCCTACTCATGACCAATGGCATCCTTTTATTTCTGCTTTTCATTAATTTCATAGACAAAAATCAAGTTTTTCATTTAATAGCTGCAGAACTGATTACACCATTTGGAAGAAATGACCTTCTAAAGCATTCCTTTGTGGAATATACCGTGGGATATATTCAATTTGTAACTGTTTTACTAAAATTATAGAGCTATAACAAGAGAAGGCTTTAGGAAACAGATCTATGAAGTGTTCCCAAATGTGATCATTACAAAGTGTGCCCTATATCAGACACACAGACTAATCACACTATCAAACCATGAAGTTCAGTTCACTGGCTGGGTTATCCTATTGACCCATATTTGCCAGAGGAAAAGCTTGTTTTGCAGCTGGTCTGCAGAGACTTGATCCCCAACGGCATCAATCAATAACCATACGTGCCTTCTCATGTTTTATCTCCTATGTTTAATGTCTCAGTTTTCTCTATGGATTCTCTCGATGAGTAATCATTCAATTAAAATACGTCAAATGTGTATTGATGGCCCAAAACACTGGCTTCATCACCAAGCTGTCATTACTTAAACCCTGTGCACTGTAGCCAAAAAAAAAAAAAATAAATAAAAAAAATAAAAATAATAATTTAAAAAAAGCAATTCATTACATAGTAGGCAGTGCTTTACTCTGTCACTTTGAAAATTATAGGAACATAATAGTGATGATTAAGTATTAATTGCATGTTATTTTTCTGTAGCCAGGAAAGAAGTAAATATTTTTACGATCTTTTAGTATTGTATTTTGGGTGTAATAATGTCCCATATTCTTCAGAGTAGTGAAGTAAGATGAAGGAAAGCTTTTGTCTCTTTTCTTCAGGGAGAATTCTCAGTATAGAGACAGTGACGCTGAAGTTTCCACACCGTCAGTGGGATGGGGCTGAGGTGGATCCCGACAGAACTTACTTTCCTGATCAGTACCACAGACATCTGCTCTATATTTCACGCATATTCTTCATCTACGGGCCCCCAGAAGAGGAGTTCATAGGTAAGAAGCTAAATGACGGTCAAGCCCCCCCACCAAGTGGTTATTGTAAATAACCATCTTAACGCAGTCTGTCACCTCAGATTACATATTGCAACTGAAGCCTGTGAGCTGATTAGCCTTCGTGTTACATTTGTGAATAATGGGAATGTTTGTTTTTGTTGTGTAGTACTTGTCATTACCTCCACAAGGAGGTTATGTTCTGGGCGTGTTTGTGTGTTTATTTGTATTTGTGATAACTCCAAAAAATAATGAAGCGATCTACTTGAAATGTTTTATATGGGTACGGCCTTACCAAAGGAAGAAGTGATTAAATTTTGGAAAACACCCTGATCATATTTTGGTCACTAAAAAAAATCCTGAATTCTCCAAGGTCCCATTTCCGATGTGTTTACAATGACTGACATTCTGGTTTGTTTGTAGGGCTTGGCCAAAGGAAGACGTTATTATATTGTGGGAAAGATCCAGATCATATACTGGATACAAAAAAAATTCCTGAATTTTGAGAAATGTGCCCTGGTGGAGGTCTGCACTCTACAAGTGTTTTCTAGTGTTTGCCAGAGCAAACGTTCTGTGAAAATAAAATCAGCAGAAAATCAAATGTGTTACAGCATTAAGATTCTATCAGTCATTGATTGTCACCTTGGAATTACTTAAATTTCATCATATTCTTAATACTTCCAATGCATAGACCCTGGAACAAAAATAAAACGACTTCAGTTTACATGTGGTGTCATAAGACATCACTGACAACTCAATATAAAAGTGTTGTATGAAATGATGATTAATCTTGTCAATTTATTTAACTTTCGAAAGCTGTGTCAGTAGTTATTGATAAAAGTGCACTATCATGCTGCTTTGCGGTGGGACTTATACAATGTACATCTTCAGAAGAACTAAAAGTGATTGACAAGACAAATATATATTTTTCAGAATCTAATCTAATCTAATGTGGACATTTATATAGCACCTAATCTCCATCAGATGAAAGGCTCTAAGGTACTTCTGAACATAAACAAGGTGAATAATTGTGAGCGCAATAACATAGCTAGGTCATACCAGAGAAGATGCAGGGATGACAGGGAGGCTATGGCGGGTAGGCTTTTGCAAACAGGCAAGTTTTGAGCTTTTTTGTGAAGGAGGCAACAGATCTTACACTGCGTGCATTGTTAGGAAGGTCATTACAAATTTTAGGAGCATGAAAGGCCATAGTGTTTAACTGACTTGTGTTGTAGAGTGAGGCATGAATAGGAGGAACTGTCATTTATTGACAGTCAGGGAGACTATGTCTGGTACTGTAGGAGTAGTTGTTCAGAGACTAAGATGGTGTAAAATAGCTGGGAGAACCACTGTGGAGAATTTGTAGACCAATGTTGCGGTTTTGAAAATGCAGCAGTGATTGACAGGCAGGCAGTGGAGTTGCTTTAGGGTGGGTGTGACATGAGCATACTTTGTTTCATTTGTGACAATACATGCAAGAGTATTCTGAATATTCTCTCGAAAACATGACAAACCTCTAAACAAAGAGTTACAATAGTCTAGACAACTACTAACCAAGGCATGTGCAGCAAGGACAGCCACTTCCTGAGTAAGATACTGTCAAATTCAATAAAGATCATGCATTTGGAGGAAGCAGGCTTTACAAGTCTTTTGAATGTGTTCTGAGAAAGAAAAGTTGGCATTGAACCACACCCCCTGGTTTTTGACAATGTCAGCAGGATGAAGAAGAGTACCAGGTATATTGACAGGAAAGCAAGAGGAGAGATTTTGATATTGAGCCTTAGAACCAAAACAATGAATTAAATTTTACTGGGGTTGAGCTTCAATTTACCGAGAGCCATCCATCGTTGTACATCTTGAAGGCAGACATTCTGCTTGGCAAGAGCAGCAGAAGTATTCTTGTGAGATAAATGGACATATAACTGGGTATCATTGGCATAAAAATGGAAGTTTACATCAGGATGAAGGCCGATAATTTTGCTTCCTGGAGTTGTATAAAGTGACAACAACAGTGGACAACAAAATTCCATGGGGGACTCTATAGATGGGCTTGGTTAATTAAGATAGTGTTGAACCTATCTTAATGGCCTGATGATTACTCAGCCAGGAGACAAACCACTTGAAGACGGTTCCACGAAGACCAAACCAAGATTTGGGATTGCAGAGGAGAGTATTGTGGTAAATAGTGTCAAAAGCTGTTGGCAAGTCATGCAACTCCAGAGCAGTGGGTTCACCTCATGCCAGAGAAAGATGAACCTCATTTTTTCTTGATGTTAAACAGTTATTTATTCTACTGAGAATGACCCATTTTGTAAGCAGACTGATGAATCAGGGATAATCTTGCAAACTTCATCTTCACTTATGGACTCAAAGGGACTGAAAGCAGGAGGTGCCAAAGTAGATGCATTAGTAGCGCCCAAAATAGGGAATATATCCCCAATTTTGCTTATATTCAGGCAGAAAAATACAACAAACTTGTCTGCAAGGCTTTTATCTGTACCATGAGCAGGCAGAATAGTCTCACTTGCGGTGCAATACCTTCCTTAGGGAGTCCCAAAATCTTTGTAACACACTATCAAAAACAAATAAAGGTTTCCTTGTCTTTGAATGTTAAAGGTCTGCTCAGCTAGACCTCTCACAGTCTGGCTGACAGGGTACATATGTGTATGACTCTGTCACTGTCAAAATAAAGCTGTGCAGACTTTATCGGCAATTCAATCAGAAAATGGCCTCAAATAAGTCACAGCAGAAGTAGCTTCTATCTGTAATAAAATGTTTTTCATGTGTGTTCAATATTTTCTGTTTCATGTTTAAATTTTCTTTTGAGATAATATCCTAAAATAGTTTTGGAGAATATAGCAGCAGACAAGGTTTCTCTGCAAAGCATTTTAATTTTCATTGCCTGCACGTCTTTTCTATTTATAATGTCTGATGTGAACAATTTATCTAAAAGTAAAAACAAAAGATTTTTATTCAGTATTTGAATCTAGTGTTAATTGACCTTCAAAATCCCACAAAAACTTAATTACAGTAGCTTAAATGGAACCACTGTAATGGCCCATTGATCAAAAACTCTCCAAGGATTTGGTATGTTGGTGTTTCTTGAAATTTGAAAGATGGGTGGGCTTAACATGATCTTTTAAATTTCATATAATACCTCCATCATTGTGACTTTATGTTAACCACTTCACCCATGGACCACAAATAGTTTGCCAGGCCATATTTGACCTTTGACCCATCTTCAGGGTCAGATATTATTTGTATTCCTAAAATTCCTTGTATCCTGCCCTTGTACTGAAAATCCCTTCATAATGCCCAAAGGGGCCATGTTGGAGAATTCTAGCCACTAAGCATTTCACCTAATGTGCTTCAGAGCACAATTTCTGATGTGTATGGAGGGTGACCACTTTAAAGCTGACCTTATAATTCACTAAGTAAAGTACATGCCTGGAAAATATTTCTCATTTCTACATAATGTTAATGACCGCCAAACTAAACCTGTAAAAATCTAGGGACATAGAAAAATACAAAATGTTCCTGTTCAATTATGTAGCCTTAAACATTATTATTCCTTGTCTGTTTCATCCAAACATGATCGTGTCCTTTTGACGTAGATATGCTTTTTCTCTTTTTTTCACTTAACATAACCTTTTCAAATATTTATTCACTATCACGTCAACTGAAACAATGCCCATTTTTTTGCAGATATGTGTAGTTAATTCTTCAGTTTGCAACTTGTTAGTGCTTTATTGCCAGTTCTTACTAAGTTGAGGCTTAAGTTAATGAGTCACGATGTAGTGAAAGTTTTGGATCATGCCTCTGTCAACCTGTACATATCTTTGTTTTTGCTTTCCCATGATATCAACATTGAGTGTTTGTTTCAGGTGCACAAGACTTCCTTCCTGACTTTTTGACTGTGACACGATGGTACACAATCCATGGTTTCTTTCCAAAGTACCGTCCATTAGCAACGGCAATGGATAAAGTGAAGAAATGGCTGCATCAGTCCAGGGTATGTACAAGCAATTAGACAACAATTGTAAAGTACAATTATATTAAATCCCTTTTGTCTTGATTCATAGTCTCAGTTATTCACATTTTCATTTGTGGTGTCCTACTTGACATTGAAATTTTTTTATTTTAATATGGAATCATTTTGATTGTACTGAAGAAAATAGGATTCTAACAAGAGCAAGAAATTTAATATGAATACATTTCCATATATTCTAAGTGTGACAACAAAGATGTGTCAGTGCACTTAATTTATATGCCACATCTGTGGAACTAATCAAAGAGGGAAAGTTCAAAATACATAACTAGACTGTGAGAAGTTATCTGTGAGGGGACTATATTGTTGGTGGCAGAACGTTATGTTTTGCCTTTTTTACCCCACAGCCCTTAAGGGCTGTCGGAGTATTGTTTTCACCCATGGTATACGGATGGGCGGGCGGGCGGCGGGAAATAGTTTGTCCGGGCTGTATCTCAGAAACCGTAAGGTGTAGGAAGTTGATACTTGGTAGGGACATTGGTTAGGGGGTGTAGGTGTGCAACGTCATGGTCTGACCTTGATTTGACCTTTGACCTTGCTGTAGTGACCTTGAGTTTGAAAATCTTGTCTGGGCTATATCTCGGAAACTGTAAGGTGTAGGAAGTTGATACTTGGTAGGGACATTGGTTAGGGGGTGTAGTTGTGCAACATCATAGTCTGACCTTGATTTGACCTTTGACCTTGCCGTAGTGACCTTGACCTATAAAATCTTGTCCGGGCTATATCTCGGAAACCGTAAGGTGTTGGAAGTTGATACTTGGTAGGGATATTGGTTAGGGGGTGTAGGTGTGCAACGTCATGGTCTGACCTTGATTTGACCTTTGACCTTGCTGTAGTGACCTTGACCTATAAAATGTTGTCCAGGCTATATCTCGGAAACTGTAAGGTGTGGGAAGTTGATATTTGGTAGGGACATTGGTTAGGGGTGTAGGTGTGCAGCGTCATGGTCTGTCCTTGATTTGACCTTTGACCTTGCCGTAGTGGCCTTGACCTATAAAATCTTGTCCTGGCTATATCTCAGAAACCGTAAGATGTAGGAAGTTGATACTTGGTAGGGATATTGGTTAGGGGGTGTAGGTGTGCAACGTCATGGTCTGACCTTGATTTGACCTTTGACCTTGGTATAGTGACCTTGACCTATAAAATCTTGTCCGGGCTATACCTCGGAAACCATAAGGTGTAGGAAGTTGATACTTGGTAGGGACATTGGTTAGGGGGTGTAGTTGTGCAACGTCATGATCTGACCTTGATTTGACCTTTGACCTTGCCGTAGTGACCTTGACCTATAAAATCTTGTCCGGGCTATATCTCGGAAACTGTAAGGTGTAGGAAGTTGATATTTGGTAGAGACATTGGTTAGGGGGTGTAGGTGTGCAGCATCATGGTGTGACCTTGATTTGACCTTTGACCCTGCCATAGTGACCTTGACCTATAAAATCTTGTCAGGGCTATATCTCGGAAACCGTAAGGTGTAGGAAGTTGATACTTGGTAGGGACATTGGTTAGGGGCTATAGGTGTGTATTATCATGGTGTGACCTTAATTTGACCTTTTACCTTGTCGTAGTGACCTTGACCTTTAAAATCTTCATGGACCTTTGGGTCTGTCTTTTGATGCATTTTAGGCAAAAGTCATATTAGAATTTATTAAGAATTTTACTTTCATAACTTCCCATTGTAAGAGATAGAATTTCATCAAGTGAGCCACAGATTTTGCTCCAACACCACAATAAGCATTCATTAAATGTATTACCACTTCTGTATGCATGGTAATATTCAAACCATCTAAACCATAATTCGGCCATGCAGATGTAGATAAAGAGTGTTGAATTTTAGTTTACTGATTAATGTTGTCATCTTGTTATTAAATTATCTTGTTTTAATACTTCATCTTTATACGCATTATCTTTCTTTTAAACATTATTTCTCGATTTAAACATTGTTTGGACCTTTATATAACTGACAGTGCTCTGAAAGTATCCTGAAGTTTGTACTGGTACAGTACTTCTATATCTCATGGTGTTGAAAATATTTCCCTAGGCTGTGGGGTACGGGCATCTCTGATGCTATTTTTGTTAGGTTGTAAATGTATCTTTTGTGACAAAAGATTTATTGTTTTGCCACAGCATAAACATTGTTCTAAGTTTCTTACAAATCAGCAGACATTGCCTGTTTGGGCATTGTTAGCTTGTGACTGTTACACAAAGGAAATGGTGTATCCATCAGTTCATGCTCGCCATCAGTACAGGGTATATCAGTTGGATTCAGTATAATTGCTGCTGAAAAGTGTTAGGGTACACAGTACAGCTGTCATTGTGACAGGAATTTGCTACTTTTTCCACACATACGTGTAACATGAAGTACTTCACAACTGAAGGGCTCTCTGTATATTTTGCTGCATGGATAGAATATACGAGTAACAAATATTCAAACACTAGAAGCAGTTTTTCGAAGAGATCCAGGTTTGTTTAATGTTGTGAGGATTTGTTGTTGTATTTTTTTTTTTTTTTTGCTTTCCACCAGCATGTTTAAGACTCTTTTATATTGTGTTATATTTCCAAGTTGTGGAATAATGATGTTAAAAAGAATCTTTGTCTTGCATGAAACCTGGTGTCAGGCTTTTATCTTTCCTTATTGGAAACAGTTTGAGAAGTGAAGGGGAAAGACTGTGATCTTGTGAAATTTGGACATGTTGCAGAAATTATTTTCTTCTTTTTATGAGAGAAAATTATTAAAAATAAATAAACTTGGAGAAAATATGTTTTATTGCTATGAAGCTGGAATAATGAATAATTGTGAATCTTGCAAGTTGTTTTTGAATTTCAGTACTTTAGCCATGTTCAACTTTAATGTAACCTTAAACTCCATCAATAATAGTGGTGACTTTGGCAATAAAATATACTTCTACAGCTTGTGTTTTGAGAAGTGAAAACTTATTTAGGATTCGCCATTTTATATAAAATAATTTATTCAGCTAGTGTTTGGTGTGGAGTGTTGTGTGCAAATTTAGATCTCTATTTTCAGTACTTATCAAGTACTTTCACACTTAAATTAGCACTTTGCTTAACACTGAAACAATATAAGGAACTGAGGTAAAAGGATGAATAATTTTTACAGCTATGTTTTTCATGTGGCATATTGTGTGTACGTTTCTGTTTATTGTCATTATGTCCACCCCCCTGGGGGGTGGATATATTATTTTTGCTTTTTCCGCCGTCCGATGTCCGATGTCCGGCGTCCGGCGTCCGGCGTCCGATGTCCGGCGTCACGCATGGTTTCCGCTCATTTAAAGGAAAAGTATTAGAGCTATTGTCACCAAATTTGGTATGCAGGCTTATTGGGTCAGTAGCTTGCTTGGGATTGCTTTTGGCTGTTGTACCTCTTTTGCTTACTGAGTAATACTTAAGTACAGCTATTTTCAGTACCCATTGGTTTCCGTGCATTTAAGCCAAAATAATTAAAGATATTTTACTACAATTTTGAATACAAGATTGTTATGTCCATAGCTCGCTTGGTATTGCATTTGGGACTGATAGCTTTGTCAGTACATGAGTAATAGCCATTTAGGTACTTCATTGTGTATTTTCAGTACTACTTTTGAGTAATTTGCTAATATCTCAGAAACCGTAAGAGATAGAGCGATTTCGACAGAATTTTTGACCCGCAGGGTATCTAAGGAATGCAATCTATGCAATTTTCCAAAAATTTTCCCCTCCCCAAAAATGGCGGCCATTTTGAATTTTTGCCAAAAATGGCAAAACACTAATTTGCTTCTATCTCCTTAACCGTGCGAGATAGAGCGATTTCGGCAAAATTTTCGACCCACAGGGTATCTCAAAATTCTACTATTGCCAATTTTTAAAAAGTTTTCCCCTCCCCAAAAATGGCGGCCATTTTGAATTTTAGAATTTTTGCCAAAAATGGCAAAACACAAATTTCCTTCTATCTCCTTAACTGTGTGAGATAGAGCGATTTCGTCGAAATTTTCAACCCACAGGGTATCTAAGGAGTGTACTCTTTGCAATTTCCAAAAAATTTTCCCCTCCCCAAAAATGGCGGCCATTTTGAATTTTAGAATTTTTGCCAAAAATGGCAAAACACAAATCTGCTTCTATCTCCTTAACTGTGTGAGATAGAGCGATTTCGTCGAAATTTTCAACCCACAGGGTATCTAAGGAGTGTACTCTTTGCAATTTCCAAAAAATTTTCCCCTCCCCAAAAATGGCGGCCATTTTGAATTTTCGAATTTTTGCCAAAAATGGCAAAACACAAATTTCCTTCTATCTCCTTAACCGTGCGAGATAGAGCGATTTCGTCGAAATTTTCGACCCACAGGGTATCTAAGGAATGCAATCTGCAATTTTCCAAAAATTTTCCCCTCCCCAAAAATGGCGGCCATTTTGAATTTTCGAATTTTTGCCAAAAATGGCAAAACACAAATTTGCTTCTATCTCCTTAACCGTGCGAGATAGAGCGATTTCGTCGAAATTTTTGACCCACAGGGTATCTAAGGAATGTAATCTTTGCAATTTTCAAAAAATTTTCCCCTCCCCAAAAATGGCGCCCATTTTGAATTTTCGAATTTTTGCCCAAAATGGGAAAACACAAACTGGCCTTAACCGTGCAAAATAGAGTTATTTCGTTGAAATTTTCGACCCATAGGGTATCTAAGAAATGTACTCTTGGCAATTTTCAAAAAATTTCCTTTTCCCAAAAACTGGCGGCCATTTTGAATTTTCAAATTTTTGCCAAAAATAGAAAAACAGGAATTTGCTTCTATCTTCTTAACCGTGCAAGATAGAGTGATTTCGTCAAAATTTTCAACCCAACCAATGCAAAAAGGCATGAAGCTGAAATAATTTACATCTACACTAACAAATATTTAAGCATCATTGATATATTTTACAAATGAAACAGGGTTTTGTAAGACTACTGTACAATTTGGGCAAAAGGTTCATGGGTGGACATTACACATGATAATGTGTGTTCTTCTATGCTATCCTGTTTCTATTCGCATCTACTATCAACAGGGCGGCCTATTTCTAGTTTAAATGTTGTTTAAATGCCACCATTGTAAACTGTATTTTTTATACATGAACATGTATGCATGTAAACACAAAAAAAAAAAAAAATTTTAAAAAGGAAAAGTTTGTGGTTGCGGTAGTATTTATTAGCAATCAGTTACTTAAATCAGCTCTTTTCTTATAGTAGCAAAGCTTTAAAGGATTGAGCTTTTCATTGAAAGACTTTATATGATCAGGTGGGATTGAGGTAGGATTTGTTCAAAGAGTGCAATATTTCATACACAGCAGGAGGTGCCAAAGCAGTGGGTTTTAATGACTGCTATTCCATCAATGTCACACACACAATAGTATCCCTAAGAAGAACATTTTTAAGCATGATCCTTGACAGAGCTCGCACTTCTGGGAATCACTTTTTTTTGTCTCCGGACTTTCATGAATTGTGGCCCAGTGTGATGAGTATTTGTCTGCTCACTGAAGTTAAGCGGCAATGGGCTATGTAAGTACTTATATGGGTGACTGTCTGAGTTCTACACCAGCTGTGGGATGTGTCTGTGTTGGAATTTCTTTGTGTCGCCAGACTTTCGTAAATTCTAATGCACTACTCGTACCTCTGATGGCTTTACACTCTCGCTAGGGGACCGAAACACCTTTTGGCCTTGTTTTCCAAATGATCAGATATGAGCTATGTATGTTCAATGAATTTGGATATGATCTTATTTATAAATATTTAATTTACAGTTCCTGTTTTCAGTGTACATTTTATTGCATGTGTTTAGAATTTGCCTTTCTTCTTGGTACAAGTCATGTTATCATAGACCTAGGCTTATATTTTTTATGCTCCCAATATTCTCCTAAACATGTTGTAGTCAGTGGCCATGATAATTAAATATAACCCAGCAGCCTGATATCTTGACAATCCCCAAGCCCTGCTAATTGCCAAAGGATCTACCCATGACTGCCAAGGAAAAAAACTTTACCAAGGATATAAATTCACTTTAGTTTACATTGCAAAATAAAAATGTCAAGTATTTGATTTCACCATTTTCTTTGGGATATGTATATCCCTGACCAAATATTCATCTTTGTGTATTTGTATCCGTCTTATTTCACTGTATGTTGACAGCCAATGTGCATACTGGTGTGAATTTTATTGACAAAGTGGAGAGCTGTGTGATGATTCGTTTTGTGCGGGTTACATATGTCCGTCCTCAGAACAGCTCCACTGAGTGCCTCACCATGTACTCTCCACCGGCAGGTATGCTCTCCACATATACTTTGTAAGGCTGAAACGATTAGCAAAATTTGCTAGTCGGGTATTTCTAGGACACAAAATGCACAATGATAAATATGTGGCATGAATCTATTGAAATTATGAAGTTATTCATAATTGTTAAGTTAACGCATCCTGTTAAACTAATACTGTTCTTAAAACTAAGATGAGAGAAATTCAGTAGTTTTATGTTCATAAGTGTAATGTTTTGTTCTGCGAGTGGAAATGGTGTGACACTTCATGTAAGGTTATCTTTACTAGAGTTGATTATTGCAGAAATATTGTGCAAAAGGCAGATTGTATGATATTTAAACTTGCATTAATTGTTAAGGTTTCAGTTACAAGACCTTTGTACCTGCTGCTGTGAAAGTTGGAATGTGTTCTGGATCTCCAGAGTATGAACCTCTGAATCAGACATGGGAGAGAGCCAAGGCCTGGCTCAAATGTATAGGTAGGTGCAGGCACATTCAACACTTCACAACATAGACTTCAATTTTCTTTTCATTAATAATCTGGAAGGTTAAAATGGTTCACTCTAAAGTTTTTTTTTTAGTTCAGGTAATTTCTCAAAAAAACGTCAAACGAAGGTGTTTTCATACTTTATACAGTGTTTATCTCATGATGGAGAATAATCCCAAACACCTGTCAAGATATGTCTTTTAAATAGCTTCACTTTAAGATGTGAAAATCTTCTCTTGGGTGTATCTCTGAAACTATAAGGTGTAGAAGTTTGAGAGTGAGGTCTGCATTGTCATGATGTGACCTCGATATGACTTTTGACCTTAGCTCTGCCAGAATGTTTTCTACTGTAGCTGTAGCTGATTATAATGTCCTTGAATGAAAGATGGGGATATGCTGGAGTCATCCTGATCACGTGGCTGTTTTACATTTTTATTTTATTATCCACCACGTGACGTATTTGCCCTAAATATGGGGAAATACAGACTGGGCTGTATGTTTTATGTCAGCTGATTTATGTCGTCACTCTGCGGCGTCCACGTACCCATCTGTGTCCGTGTGAGCAACTTCTCCTCCAAAACTACAAGGCCTAGAGACATGCTGTTTTTTTAAAAGATACCTTATGTATCAAGGATGAAAAATTGTTCAAGGCATGCAAATCTGTCTGTTCGTCTGTTTGCTAGAGACATTACAAGGGAGGTACCCCCACCAAAAGTGTGAAAATTTCAACACATTATCACAATTTTTTCATTGACTATTGCAGGGATTTCTCTCATATCTTACATATATGTACTAGGCCACAAGTAGATCCCTTGTGTAGTATCAGACCTGTAGGTCATGGTATAGCTGAGCAATAGCTATTTTGAGGTTTTCTCTGTTGAGTAAATCAGTTGTAATTTGAAAACTATTGCATTTGGAGAATTTTCTTTAGCTATCTTTTTCATTTACTTTTGAATTAGCTATAACATAGTAAAATTGCAGATGTGTGGCTCATGGTATAGCTGAGTAATAGCTGTTCTCAGGTTCTCACTTTTGAGTAAATCAGTTGTAACATGAAAAATATTGCAATTAAAGTATTTTCTATAAATATATTGTTCACCTACTTTTGGGTCAGCTGTAACATAGTAAAATTTCAGACCTGTAGGTCATGGCATAGCTGAGCAAGAGCTACTTTCAGGTTCTCACTGTTGAGTAAATCAGATGTAACTTGAAAACTAGTGCATTCACCTAAACGGTATTTTGTTGAAATAAGTTATTTACCTACTTTTGGGTCAGCTATAAAATAGTAAAATTGCAGACTTGTAGCTCCTTGCATAGCTGAGTTATAGCTACTTTCAGGTTCTCACTGTTGAGTAAATCAGTTTTAACTTGAGAACTGTTTCATTTACAGTATTTCTTTAAATATTTTATTCACCTACTTTTGGATGAACTGTACCATATTAAAATTACAGTCCTTTAACTTATTGCATAGCTGAGGAAAAGCTACTTTGAGATTCTCACTGTTGAGTTAATCAGTTGTAACTCGAAAAACTATTGCATGTGCAGTATTTTCTTTAAATATGTTTTTAAAGTATTTTCTATAAAATACTCGCACTCGTATAATATTGTTATCTTCATTCGTGATATATTTTTTCTGTATATGTCATTCGGGAAGTTTTCCTATTGTGTGCATGATAAGTCAAAACACTTTCACAAATTTCATTCAAACCTGGCACACATACTGTAATTAACTTTTCAGGAGCGTCTCCAAGTTCAATCTAATAGACGTAAATTACAACCTATACAAAACAGAAAGGCCAAAATTGTATCTAACACTAGTAGTAGTAAATACACCAGTATAACTCCTGCCCTCAAGAAATTACATCAGCTTCATGTTTAACATCACTCAGGGTTTAAAACAGCCAAACTTATTCACAAGTTTCTACACACTGGTTACCCCAAGTATTTTGCACCATATGTCCCTTCTAATGGTAGTTTTTACAGTATCAGTTGCAGTCAGAGTGTTGGTAATTTCCTTGTGCTAAAGTTTCACCCATCTACTCAAAAATCTGTCCAGCAGTGTATAGCTTTGCTTTTTATGACCCCATAGTTTAGCATGTTCTTTCTGATGGGATTTGTGTGAACCCCCTCTATACCCTCTTTCAGAAAGAAGCTTAATCCCCACCTCTACACCAAGGCATACTTACCTTAGTCTTAATTATTCCTCTGGCATTCTCCAGACCTCTCTTCATTCCCTGGATACTGAAAGTGGCTGAGATTAGGTACTAAAAAAAAGGGGAGATTAAGCACTACAAAAATCCTTTTAGAATTAGAATTTTTCGGACCTGGATAGGAAATTTATGTTAAAGTGACCCTAAACACCAGTAATGAAAAATTTTTGGCCAGAAATGGTCACTTGAAGCCCTCAAACTATAACAGATATAACTCCTGCATATCATCTTTTGATCAGTTTTAATTTTGAGATTAGCATGAGGTCTGTAGCGTTTATATGTCTCAGAGTGTCCACTGCTGTTTACCTAGGCTGTGGAGTACGGGCATCCCTGATGCTATTTATTTTGGTTTTTCTTGTATTTTATTGCCCCACAGCCCTTAAGGGCTGTTGGGGTATTGTTTTCACGCATGGTGTCCGGATGGGTGGGTGGGTGGGCGTTTGGGTGGGCGGCCGAAAAAAGGTTGTCCAGTTATCTTGTCTGGGCTATATCTCAGAAACCGTAAGGTGTAAGAAGTTGATACTTGGTAGGCACATTGGTTAGGGGATGTAGGTGTGCATCATGTGACCTTTAACTTTGGCTCTGCCAAAGTGTGTTCACCTGCCTTAGTTGAGACATCCAGTTATCTTTTCTGGGCTATATCTCAGAAACCGTAAGGTGTAGGAAGTTGATACATGTACTTGGTAGGCACATTGGTTAGGGGATGTAGGTGTGCATCATGTGACCTTCACCTGAGTTGTCACCTGCCTTAGTTGAGACATCTTTTTCTTATGACAAAGGTATATGGATTTCTGCAACTGATTATTATATGCACTTTTACATAATTGTGCTTTTTCCATTGACAGCTATTCTCCATTTAATAAATTTTACAGCTCCATAATTTTTATGTCAGGTGACATTATGTCGTTACACTGCGGCGTCCGCGTACAGGTCCATGTACTCGTCCGCGTGAACAACTTCTCCTCCAAAACTACAAGGCTTAGAGACATGCTGTTTTTTTTAAAAGATACCTTATCTATCGAGGATAATAAATTGTTCAAGGCATGCAAATCTGTCTGGTTGTCTGTTTGCTAGAGACATTACAAGGGAGGTACCCCCACCAAAAGTGTGAAAATTTCAATACTTTATCGCAATTTTCTCAGTGGCTATTGCAGGGATTTCTCTCATATCTTGCAAATATGTACTAGGCCAGGTGTAGATTCCCTGCTGTGAGTATCAGACCTGGATCTGTCTTAATTAAGCGTCCCTTGTGGGACGCTTGGTTGCATATGGGAGAAATTCTTGCGAAAGGGTCCGCCGGCTCCGCCGTATCCGCCGGCTCCGCAAGTTTACCTACCTATAACGTCTTTACTAGTGGATGGAATTTCTTCAAACTTGGCACATATAGTTAGTAGCCCTGGGAAAATTTTCTGAATTTGGTGCCATGATATTTCAACCAATCAGAAAAGTCACATGACCAAAAACAGGATTTTGCTTGTCTGGATGATAACTTAAGAAGCGTTTAAAATATTCGCCTGAAATTTGATATATGGATGCAAGGTATAAAGATCTGCAAATGATGAGATTTTGGTAGACTTCCATTAAAAAATGGCTAATTAATTAAGCATTAAAAGTTTTATTAACGAGGAAAATACAAATAACTTCTAAACCGTGTGAGATAGAGCGATTTCAACGAAATTTTTGACCCACAGGGTATCTCTGCTAAGTACTCTGCTCAATTCCAAAAAAATTTCCTCTCTCCAAAAATGGCGGCCATTTTGAATTTTGTAATTTTTGACAAAAATGGCAAAAATTTAAAGGTCTGCACTCTGATTTGTGGGAACACAATGCACTCATGTAGTGTTCATCACAAATAATTCACAAATAATTATTTCGGCAAAATTTTTGGCCCACAGGGTATATATGCAAGATACTCTGCTCAATTCTCAAAAAATTTTCCTCTTTCCAAAAATGGCGGCCATTTTGAATTTTTGAGAAAAATAGTAAAACTTAAAATTGCATGTATCTCCTAAACCGTGCGAGATAGAGCGATTTCAGCGAAATTTTTGGCCCACTGGGTATATATGCAAGATACTCTGCTCAATTCTCAAAAATGTTTCCTCTTTCAAAAAATGGCGGCCATTTTGAATTTTCGAATTTTTGACAAAAATGGTAAAACTTAAAATTGCTTGTATCTCCTAAACCGTGCGAGATAGAGCGATTTTGGTGAAATTTTTACGCCCACAGGGTATATGTGCAAGATACTTTGCTCAATTCTCAAAAATTTTTCCTCTTTCCAAAAGTGACGGCCATTTTGAATTTTTGACAAAAATGGTAAAACTTAAAACTGCTTGTATCTCCTAAACCGTGCGAGATAGAGCGATTTCAGTGAAATTTTTGACCCAGAGGGTATATATGCAAGATACTCTGCTCAATTCTCAAAAATTTATCCTCTTTCCAAAAATGGCGGCCATTTTGAATTTTCGACAAAAATAGTAAAACTTAAAATTGCTTGTATCTCCTAAACCGTGTGAGATAGAGCGATTTCGGCAAAAATTTTTGGCCCACAGGGTATATATGCAAGATATATATTCAGGTTCTCACTGTTGAGTAAATCAGTTGTAACTTGAAAACTAATGCATTTAGAGTATTTTGTTCACCTACTTTTGGGTCAGCTGTAACATAGTGAAATTGCAGACATGTATGTCATGGCATAGGTGAGTAATATCTACTTTCAGGTTCTCACTGTTGAGTTAATCAGTTGTAACTTGAAAACTTTTGCATTTAGAGTATTTTCTTTAAATATGTTTTTTATTGCGTTAATACACCTTACCTAACAGACGATAGCTATTGTCCGGCGCCAGCTGGTCCCGCCAAACGCCAGAAAAAGACGTCCTGAGTTTCACCTCCGGTCAGACCGGTACACTCCAATCCACTCGCCAGGTGGCCTAGTTCCTGCTTTATTCGCCAGAGGGACGTGACGTCATAGCATCTTTTTCGTTTGGCGCGATATTCAAAGTTGTGTTTTTAAGAAGTGTCATAAATTCTTGGATATTTACTGTTATTCTATTATCTGTGTGTCCGAGTGTTGTCAGATTGTTGAATACTCATCATGTCTTCACCTGGACAACGGAAAGGGGCCTGCGGTCACATCATGGCATCATATGATAAGCATTCGAGGTGTGCCCGTTGTTGGGATAAAGGTCATGGAGAAGATCCTTGTGTAAAGCATGTCCCTTGTGATTTTTACCCCACAGCCCTTAAGGGCTGTCAGGGTATTGTTTTCACCCATGGTGTCCGGATGGGCGGGCGGGCGGGCGTCCGGGCGGGTGGGCGGGCGGCGGGAAATAGTTTGTCCGGGCTGTATCTCAGAAACCGTAAGGTGTAGGAAGTTGATACTTGGTAGGGACATTGGTTAGGCGGTGTAGGTGTGCAACGTCATGGTCTGACCTTGATTTGACCTTTGACCTTGCTGTAGTGACCTTGAGTTTGAAAATCTTGTCCGGGCTATATCTCAGAAACCGTAAGGTGTAGGAAGTTGATACTTGGTAGGGACATTGGTTAGGGGGTGTAGTTGTGCAACGTCATGGTCTGACCTTGATTTGACCTTTGACCTTGCTGTAGTGACCTTGACCTATAAAATCTTGTCCGGGCTATATCTCGGAAACCGTAAGGTGTAGGAAGTTGATACTTGGTAGGGATATTGGTTAGGGGGTGTAGTTGTGCAACGTCATGGTCTGACCTTGATTTGACCTTTGACCTTGCCGTAGTGACCTTGACCTATAAAATCTTGTTCAGGCTATATATCGGAAACTGTAATGTGTAGGAAGTTGATATTTGGTAGGGACATTGGTTAGGGGGTGTAGGTGTGCAACGTCATGGTGTGACCTTGATTTGACCTTTGACCTTGCCGTAGTGACCTTGACCTATAAAATCTTGTTCGGGCTATATCTCGGAAACCGTAAGGTGTAGGAAGTTGATACTTGGTAGGGATATTGGTTAGGGGGTGTAGGTCTGCAACGTCATGGTCTGACCTTGATTTGACCTTTGACCTTGCCGTAGTGGCCTTGACCTATAAAATCTTGTCCGGGCTATATCTCGGAAACTGTATGGTGTAGGAAGTTGATATTTGGTAGGGACATTTGCTAGGGGGTGTAGGTGTGCAGTGTTATGGTCTGACCTTGATTTGACCTTTGACCTTGTCGTAGTGGCCTTAACCTATAAAATCTTGTCCGGGCTATATCTCGGAAACCGTAAGGTGTAGAAAGTTGATACTTGGTAGGGATATTGGTTAGGGGGTGTAGGTGTGCAATGTCATGGTCTGACCTTGATTTGACCTTTGACCTTGCCGTAGTGACCTTGACCTATAAAATGTTGTCCGGACTATATCTCGGAAACCGTAAGGTGTAGGAAGTTGATACTTGGTAGGGACATTGGTTAGGGGATGTAGTTGTGCAACGTCATGATCTGACCTTGATTTGACCTTTAACCTTGGCGTAGTGACCTTCACCTATAAAATCTTGTCCGGGCTATATCTTGGAAACCGTAAGGTTGAGGAAGTTGATACTTGCTAGGGACATTGGTTAGGGGCTATAGGTGTGTATTATCATGGTGTCACCTTAATTTGACCTTTGACCTTGTCGTAGTGACCTTGACCTATAAAATCTTGTTGCACCTTTGGGTCTCTCTTTTGATGCAGATTAAGCACTATTAAAGTCATATTAGAATTTATTAAGAATTTTACTTTCATAACTTCCCATTGTAAGAGATAGAATTTCATCAAGTGAGCCACAGATTTTGCTCCAACACCACACATAAGCATTCATTAAATGTATTACCACTTCTGTATGCATGGTAATATTCAAACCATCTAAACCATAATTCGGGCCTTGCAGATGTAGATAAAGAGGGTTGAATTTTAGTTTGCTGATTAATGCTGTCATCTTGTTATTGAATTATCTTGTTTTAATACTTCATCTTTATATGCATGATCTTTCTTTTAAACATTATTTCTCCATTTAAACATTGTTTGGACCTTTATATAACTGACAGTGCTCTGGAAGTATCCTGAAGTTTGTACTGATACAGTACTTCTGTATCTCATGGTGTTGAAAATATTTCCCTAGGCTGTGGGGTACGGGCATCTCTGATGCTATTTTTGTGACTTACTAACTCCGGATCAAGTAGTGCAGCTTGCAACTCCTACCTATAAAATTCGGAAAGAAAAACAAAAAAGTAAGGATGTGCTTGTAGACCCTGCGTCACTGTTGTTTCCCAAGTGGAACAGGAAGCTTCGGATCGCCCTGCTTCTCATAACTCATCTATAGATCTTTCCTTGCTAGCCCCCTCCTTCCGCAAGGAATTGCAGGATTTGGATGACAAGTGGTCAGTGAGAATGGCCAGATTAGAAGCCTTGATTACAATGGGTCAGCGTTCTTCTCCACAGCAGCCATCTTTTTCACCGGTTAAAGTTCCGGTATCTCATCTTCCACCTGCTGGGGCCATATCTCAAAACCCTTTTATTCAGTCTTCTGGTCCTTCCGGCTAAGCCGGTCTGGCTTCAGGCCCGGATGGATCTCAGACTTTGACTACAACTACTATCTCCAGGTCTTCACCTCTAGAGAACTTGTACCCGGAAACTGATCCGGAATCGGTTTTTCAACAACCCGGTCCGGTATCTTCTTCTCAACCTGCTTCCGGCCCGTTGCATTTCCCAGCCCGGGATATCATACCACCAGACCAAATTGAAGAGGGAGAAGTCTCCGACCCGGAACCGGAAGATCAACAGGACTCAGATTCCGGAGATAAAGACAGAGTGTTAAGTGAGGACCAGAATTATCGAGAGACTGTGCGGGGTGTTAGAGCATTTATGGGGTGGGCCCATATTCAGGATCTGGAGTACTCGCCTACCTCTCGCACAGATAACCCTTGGACTGGACATCGTTCAGAGCCAGTGGGCAAGGTATCAGTTTCACTCCCGCCAGAAGACTGGCTTTGCAAGAAAATTGAAAACATGAACTTAGTATTAATTGAAGGTTATCCTTCCAAGTCTTCTGAACCAGGGGGCCTTCACATGGATCAGTTCTTACGCCCTCCAAAATCCCAGAGTCGCTGGTATGGGACACACCCAGCTGAACCCAAAGATCCTACAAGACCAGGCAAATACATCAACACCTGGCCCAATGACGCGGCCAAAATTAACAGTTCATTTCCACATATTGCCAAGCCGAACCTTGCTAACTCTCAACCGGCTATCCGCCAGATTCCCTAAGACACTGTCAGAAAGTGGGAAAAAGCTGCCAAAGAATCAAGTTACATCTGTAATCAGTCAGCAGGCTTCAACAGGTGCATCACGAAAATTCAGGACTCCGTCCAAGATCAATTGAAAATCTTGCATGCTGAGCTGGGGAAAGGAAAGTCGTCAGCCAAAGCTCAATCAGCCTTAGATGAACTCCACTACTTGACGAATTTCAACCAAAACGTGAGCTTTGCTATGGGGAAGTCTTTACAGCATTTATCCGACTTCACTTTCACTCAGATGGCAAACTTAACTCTGGTCCGTGGGAACTCATATTTAGAACATTTAAAACAAGGAGTCAAACCGAACACTTTCTCTACACTCAGAAATTGCCCTCTGAATGGATATGCTCTTTTCCCTGACGTGGTGATCAGGAAAGCTGAGGATGAAATTGCCCAGCTTGAAAATGCTAAGCGTACCTCCCGGTCCGGGCCTTGGGGGGTTCGCAGGCGGGCTCAAAAGAGGTCAAAACAGGTTTCAACCCTACTCCACTGCGTGGAAAGGTCAGGATACATCTAAAGCTTCCGGCAACTCGGGTAAAGACATGCCGGCCTGGAAAGCCTTTGGCGGGCACGGCAGATCAAGAGGTAGGGGGCACGGAGGACCAGCTGGCCGCGGCTCCCGAGGCTCCAAGGATGTAAATCAGTATAAATGACAATTATTGTGTCACAGAACCGGTGTCAGCAAACCAGTCAGTAGAGGTGGTGTGCCCACTATCAAAGACAAACTCACAAAACAGTAAATTGTCAAACCAGTGTAAATTACTCTGTTGTCGGTCCTGTACCTTTTGCAACAAAAAATATAAGGCAGCCGCAAAAGAAAGGCTTAAGTCCTCTATCAAAGAAAGTAGAAATAAAGTCTGTGAACTGTATTTCTTTTGTCGTTCAGTGTGTTTCTGCTCCATCTGTACCCAATGCCCATAATGTTGTTCATGCTCTCTTAGTAGGCACCTCCCTTCAGCCCTTTTGGCAGAATTGGGCCCGTCTGGGGGCAAATCCGAGAGTGGTGTCAATTTTGAAGGAGGGTTATTTGCTCCCATTCAAACTCAAACCCCCTCTAGTACGATCCCCCCTGATAGTCAGTGGTTATGCACACCCCCAGAGAAACATCTCCTTACAGGAGTCTATACAAACCCTGTTGCACAAAAAGGCTGTAGAGCTGGTAAGTGTTCGAGCTTCTCTAGCCTTTTTCAACAGACTATTCATAGTTCCCAAACCGAATCAAAAATGGCGACCAATCTTGGACCTCAGTGCTCTAAACAAATTTTTGAGCATTAAAACATTCAAAATGGAAACCCCGGAAACAATTGGGATTTCCTTGCAACAAGGGGAATGAGTGACATCGCTGGATTTCAGCAACGCCTATTTCCACATTCCAATTCATCCCGGGTCCAGGAAGTATCTCAGGTTCCATTTCCAAAATCAATCCTACCAGTTTCGGGCCCTCCCCTTTGGCCTCTCAACAGCTCCAATGGAGTTCACTTGTGTGGTCAAAGAGGTAAAGTTAATGGCTCAGTCCATGGGTATAAGGATCCACCAGTACCTAGACGACTGGTTGATTCGAGCCCCTACCAAAGAATCCTGCCACCAGGGCACTCAATCCCTCCTCGCCCTTTGCCAGGAGTTGGGTTGGGTAGTGAACCTACAAAAGTCCAAGCTAGAACCCAAACAGATTTTCGAGTTCGTGGGTTACAAGTACGATCTCTCTCAAGGACTGGTCCAACCAACCCAGAACCGTTGGGAGTCGATTCTCCAAAAGTTGGAATCCATTTTATCCAAACCAAGTTGCCGAGTCAGGAAATTTATGTCACTAATAGGCCTGCTTACAGCAACAGAAAAGCAGGTGCCCCTGGGGAGACTCCACATGAGGCCCATCCAGTGGCAACTAAAACGACATTGGAGAGTTCCAGAATCCCTGGAAAAGGAGATTCCAGTTCCAAGGTCTCTTCACCCACACCTTCTATGGTGGACCAAGGAGACAAATGTCTTGATAGGACAGCCTCTGCACCCTTTGACTCATGTCATTCAAATCTTTACAGACGCCTCAAAAGAAGGCTGGGGTGCTCACTTAGGCGACTTCATGGCAAGAGGCATTTGGTCAGTTCCAGAAAGTCATCTTCACATAAACTTCCTGGAACTAAAAGCGGTCTTACTAGCCTTGAAAAGATTCCAGCACTTAGTACAAGGAAAAGTAGTTCTAGTTGCCACAGACAACACCACAGTTGGAGGTATGAGGTCAGGCTCACTTTGTGTCCTTCTATGGCGACTCCTGTGTTGGTGCAATCTGAGACAGGTTGTCCTAAAGGCCAGGCACATCACTGGTCGTCTGAATGTGATTGCAGACAAGCTGTCTCGTCAAGGCCAAGTCATTCAGACAGAATGGTCACTTCACCAGGAGGTCTTCGACCTCCTGGTTCAGACCTGGCACCGTCCCCAAGTGGACATGTTTGCAACAAAGTACAATTGCAAACTAGCCCAGTACGTGTCTCCAGTGCCGGACCCCAGTGCATGGGCAGTGGACGCCCTAACAGTCTCTTCGGAGAACCTAGACATGTATGCTTTTCCCCCAGTGTCGTTATTGGGCAAGGTGGTCAGCAAACTATCAGACCATCTTTACAAGAGAGTGATCCTAATAGCTCCGGGTTGGCCCAACATGCCATGGTTCTGGGATCTGGTGGAACTGTCGTCCCAGATTCCTCTGTGCCTACCCAGTCATCCCGACCTAGTGACACAGCCATTCAACAAGGCAAGTCACAGGAATCTGACCAATCTAAACCTTCACGCCTGGCTCCTAGAGCCGAGGCAATCAAGGAGTAGGGTTTCTCTAGCCCAGTGGCGTCACGAATTGAAGCTCCTCAAAGAAGTTCAACCAGAACAGTCTATGAGGCAAAGTGGTCCGTTTTTGTCAGATGGTGTGAAGCAAGTCAGGTGGACTTCAGGTTTCCATCTGTCAAACAGATAGCAGATTTTCTCCTACATCTATTCCAGGAGAAGAATCTCCAACCCAGTACCATTGATGGTTACAGATCAGCCATTGCAGACAAATTAGGCAATTCCTCCTTGAATGTGAGCAAAGATGAAAACCAAAGGGTAGGCGAGGAATTCCTTCGTGGAATCTCTCTTTGGTTTTGCATCAGCTCACCAAACCACCATTTGAACCTCTCAGAAAGGCCTCATTGAAACATCTGACCTTTAAAACGGTTTTCCTCCTAGCTCTCGGTTCTGGAAAGCGTAGGAGTGAAATACACGCTTGGTTGAACAAAAATTTTAGACACCAAGCTGACGGGTCAAAAGTGTCCCTTTATCCTTTTCCAAGTTTCTTGGCTAAGAACCAGTTAGCAAAAGAGGGTCCAGAGTGCGTGGCTCCAGTGGTCATTCCAGCCCAGTCTCCTACTCTGGATAAGTCCCTTAAGGAGGACAGGTCACTGCCCAGTTAGAGCTCTGCGCTACTACCTGGACAAAACTCAAGATCTCAGACAAGGAAAAGAGCTGGTCTTTGTCTCTTTCAAAAAAGGGTTCACTAAGGATATCTCTCCTGCTACGATCTCGTCGTGGATTAAGCAGACAGTTATCCTTTGCTATGAACTATCAGATCAGGAGGCTCTAACCCTTCACCAAGTGAAAGCACATGACGTTAGAGCCTTCGCGGCTTCTAAAGCTTTTCAGGGTGGCATCTCACTAGACCAGATCTTAGCTGCGTACCACTGGAAGTCCCACAACACCTTTACTCAATTCTACCTTAAAGATGTTGCTTGGGCAGATTCGGAGCGTTTTCATTTAGGTCCGGTGGTGGCTGCACAGCAGATCCACCAATAGACCTTCTTGGATCCTATTCTGTAAATAGTGTACATTTTTTTTTTTTTTTTTTATTCTGCTAAGTAAAAAATGTTTTTTCAGACAAGACATGAAATACAGTTAGAAGATAACAGAGTTTAAATACACACATTAGGTTTTACATCTCTCATTAAGAGTGTCTTATACACACCATATTATTTTGAACATTATTGCCATGTTTAATCAGGCTTTCTATTATGCTTAAAAAAATACAGTATACATCAGGCTTAATCAATATGGTTTACAGACATAAACATATAGAACAACAACCATTATCTGACATTCTGTTATCCAACCATCTATTTAAGTCACACATTTCAGTCATTTTTTTTTCTTTTTTACCCTAATGCACAAGAATACACTTCACATGAAGACAAAACACAAATACACCAAAACTGAATGTACAATACAAAATTAACACACATAGCATTCACAATTTCTCGAAAACACAATTCAAAATTCACAATAATACTTTATTTTTTAATATTGTATTTTCTGTACCCCCTCACTCTTCATTCAAGTTTCTCCTAACTAAATTTATGCCATCTTTAAGTCTTACATCAACTCTTTTATCCATTTCTGCATTTTCATACAATTTTATATATATATTAAGTTTATTTTTAGCAAAATTTAAAAAGAAATGTACATTTAAAGGTGTATTAAAGGATCTTTGTGAATTAACAAACCACTTTCCCAAAAGAATTACAAGGTTTTTACACAAAATATATGATGTTGGGTTTTTTTCATCAATAGCAGTGCCAAACAGAACTTCACAAACTGTTAGCTCCTCACCTGGAAGACCAAATATATCATTTAACCAATGTGAAATTTGGAGCCAAAAATACCTGGTATAAGAACAATAAAACAGATGATGTTCAAGTGTGTCTATCTCATCACAATATGAGCAGTTTGGAGAGTCCTTCACTTTCCATTTATATAGATTTGTGCCACAATTTAATATTCTATTAACAATCTTGTACTGGAATGAGTGCAGATAAGGTTCTGGTGAAATTGTATGTGTCGTTTTGAAAATTATATGCCAAGGAGCATTTGCAAGAAATGGAAAGTTGATTATCCATGCCTCAACGGCAGTTGGTTCCTTGTATATCTTGTCCAATGCTTTCCAATATAGTGCCTTATTGCTAACTTTGGAAATATCTTTCAGTCTCCCTCTTGCTTTTATTGTTATGGTTTTTTGTGTAATTACAAGATTCCTTTCTAATTTAATTTTTTCCTTCCAAAATTTCGGAATAGAAGAGATTAGTCTATTATAACTTAGGGGGTCCATATGTATATTGTATTTATTACAAAAATGTTCCAATGAAAGTATATCACCTTCTTTCCCTATAATGTCTTTAATGTTCATGTCTTTGAACATTTTTGTATTGGGCATCTTTAACAGTCCTACTTGTAAAGGCTCTTTATTCGAACATATATATTTATTATTAAAGATAAATTCATTGCAGATTTCTTCTACTGTGTCAGGCTCATTTCCATGAAATTCTCCCCAGCACTCCAATACCTGTTTATAAAATGGTGTCAAGCCCTTATCCTTTACTTTTGATGGAAGTTTATGTTTCAATACGTTCTTGTCAATATTGAGGAGATATAGAAATAAACCTTGCCAATTACCTGCAAAAGTAGAGCTTGCCATCAATCTTTTTATCCATTTTACTTTGGCTGTAGTGTTTATTGTAAAAATATCAGGCATTTTTAGGCCCCCGTCACTATAATTTCCTATAATTGTACTTTTTTTTACTTTGGGAGGGTTGTTGTTCCATAAGAACCGTATCAATATTTTGTCAATTTCTTTCAAAATCTGATTAGGGCAGTATATATTTGACAAAACATAATTTAACTGTGGTAAAAGTAGTGATTTTATAATTTGGATTTTCCCTTTCAAAGATAAATTCCTGCATAGCCAAATATTTATTAATGAGTTTATTTTATTTATCTTGCTTTGGTAATTTAATCTGATCATTTCATTACAGTCATGGGAAAACCAAATGCCTAGAGTTTTGAAAGGACCCTTGTTGATTACACTTGAGCTTAGGCTTTTTGGGAGGTTTATGTCTTTTCGTTTACTAACACCAATAGGTATTACTTCTGTTTTCTCTAGGTTTATTTTCAAACCTGAGCATGCCTGGAAATTTTTTAGTTGTAATATTGTTTCCCCCAGAGATTCAATGTCTTGCAAAAATAATGTTGTATCATCTGCTAGCTGACAAATCTTATGAACACTTTTTCCTTCCTTAATACCTCTTATTTTATCATTGTTTCGTATATGAATTGCCATAACTTCAGCTACTAAAATAAATAGCATTGCCGATATTGGGCACCCTTGTCGTATACCCCTACTTAGTTGAAAATACTCTGAGAAATACCCGTTATTGCTCACACATGATTGAATATCAGTATAAAGAATCTTAATCCAATGAAGAAAATTATTCCCAAAATTAAAAGCTTTCAAGGTTTTCAATAAAAAAGGCCATTCCACACTATCAAAAGCTTTTTCAAAGTCAATGAGAGCAATGAAACCTGAAATATGTTTCAAATCAGTATAGGACATGATATCGCTTATAATTCGAATATTTGCTGTGATTTGCCGCCCTTTAATATATCCGACCTGATCAGAAGTAATAATTTTTTCGAGCAAAGGTTGCAATCTATTTGCAAGAACTTTAGTTAATATTTTGTAGTCTGTGTTTAAAATTGTCACCGGTCTCCAATTCTTTAAATGACGAAGATCCTTGTTGGCTTTTGGAATTAAATTTAGTATTCCCCTACGTTGATCATTTGACAATATATCATTTTCAAAAGAATATCTAAATAGTGTACATACTAGTTAAGGTTTTTTGCTTGGTTGCCCGAGGCGCTAAGTATGAGACCGTTATTCCACTCTAAAGGGTAAGTGGAATCTCTAGGACTGGACTCTTCTCTCTTCCTCCTCTCAGAGCGGAAAGAAAGGGGGGGAGGGGGGAGTGGCACTGCTTGGGAACCTTAAGGAGCAGTTTTTGGCTTCCTTATCAACCAGGCCAGAGTTTACGTGCCTATTTATAGAGTTCCTTCTAGTCCTGAGGAAGCTGCCCTCCTTCCACTGGGTAGTTATTCTAGCTATCGTCTGTTAGGTAAGGTGTATTAACGCAATAAAATTGCAAATTTTAATTAGTAAATTAAATTTTTATTAGTTAATACCTTACCTAACAGATGGGAGATTCCCACCCGGCCTTCCCCGCTTTTCAGCTTCTATTAATCTAATTTGGGACGAAAAAGATGCTATGAGGTCACGTCCCTCTGGCGAATAAAGCAGGAACTAGGCCACCTGGCAAGTGGATTGGAGTGTACCGGTCCGGCCGGAGGTGAAACTCAGGACGTCTTTTTCTGGCGTTTGGCAGGACCGGCTGGCACCGGACAATAGCTATCGTCTGTTAGGTAATGTATTAACTAATAAAAATTTAATTAACTAATTAAAATTTGCAAATTCACCTACTTTTGAGTCAGCTATAACATAGTAAAGTTGCAGACCTGTAGCTCATTGCGTAGCTGAACAATAGCTACTTAGAGGTTTTTTTACAGTATTTCTTTAAATATTTTATTCACCTACTTTCGCGTGAACTATACCATATTAAAATTACAGTCCTTTAACGTATTGCATAGCTGAGGAAAAGCTACTTAAAGATTTTCACTGTTGAGTTAATCAGTTGTAACTTGAAAGCTATTGCATGTGCAGTATTTTCTTTAAAATATGTTTTTAACCTACTTTTAACACCTAAACAGTGTCCTTGTTTATTTCCTTCTGAATACCATTTGCAGGGCACAACTTTTGTGTCCTTTTCTTCTGTCACTTCTGCTCTGAAACTCAAAACACACAGTCAGCTGACACAGAGCCCGTTGACGGGCACTGATTGCTTGTTTAGCTTACTGATTAATGCTGTCATCTTGCTATTGAATTGTCTTGTTTTAATACTTTATCTTTACATACATTTACGTTCTCTTAAATGTTATTTTCTCTACTTAAACATTGTTTGGAGCTTTATATAACTGACACTGCTCTGACAGTAACTATCCAGAGCTTTGTACTATTTCACTACTTCTATATCTCATGGTATTGAAAACTATTTACCCAGGTTGTGGGGTACAGGCATCTCTGATGCTATTTTATCATTTTGCAATTTATAGACAGAAGAGTTATTGGTGTAGAAACCTTCTACCATACCCTCTCCAAAGTCTGGCATGAGCAGGATTTAGCAGAGTCATCTGTAATGTCTGGGGAATGGACGAGTAATGACCGAGGACAGAGACGGCACAAAGTGCGCAGGTGCCTTGTGCATGTTATAAGGTAATTTACTAGTTTCTACCAAGAATGGTTTCTTTTGTCAGTGCAAGTTTGAGTTGCTGCGAGATGAATGTAAAGTTTAATCTATTGAATATCATTAGAGAAGTGCACTTTTTTTTTCGAAAAATACACTTACCATTTCCTGACCAAAGCTATATATTGGAGCCATCCACCTCACTGGCCAACATTGAGAAACATTTTAAAAGTACCTTAAGAAGGCAGTGAGAGAGTGTGGACTAGGAAGCCCCCCCCAATGGTCATGTGACCACGCCAATAGGCGCCATTCATTGTTTTTGTTGGCCATCCTTGAGTGTGGATGTGAGTTTGGAATGTTTCGTTTTTTCTGGAAGTTTCTAGGAATTATTGTGGAATTTTTACCCCACAGCCCTTAAGGGCTGTCGAGGTATTGTTTTCACCCATGGTGTCCGGGTGGGCGGGCGGCAGGAATAAGTTTGTCCGGGCTGTATCTCAGAAACTGTAAGGTGTAGGAAGTTGATACTTGGTAGGGACATTGGTTAGGGGGTGTAGGTGTGCAATATCATGGTGTGACCTTGATTTGACCTTTGACCTTGCTGCAGTGACCTTGAGTTTGCAAATCTTGTCCGGGCTATATCTCAGAAACTGTAAGGTGTAGGAAGTTGATACTTGGTAGGGACATTGGTTAGGGGGTGTAGGTGTGCAACATCATGGTGTGACCTTGATTTAACCTTTGACTTTGCCGTAGTGACCTTGACCTATAAAATCTTGTCCGGGCTATATCTCGGAAACCGTAAGGTGTAGGAAGTTGATACTTGGTAGGGACATTGGTTAGGGAGTGTAGGTGTGCACCGTCATGGTGTGACCTTGATTTGACCTTGCCGTAGTGACCTTGACCTATAAAATCTTGTCCGGGTTATATCTCGGAAACCGTAAGGTGTAGGAAGTTGATACTTGGTAGGGACATTGGTTAGGGGGTGTAGGTGTGCACCATCATGGTGTTACCTTGATTTGACCTTGCTGTAGTGACCTACCTATAAAATCTTTTTTGGGCTATATCTCGGAAAGTGTAAGGTGTAGGAAGTTGATACCCTGGCAGGTCATTGGTTGGGGGTTGTAGGTGTTCAATGTCATGGTGTGACCTTGATTTGACCTTGTCGTAGTGACCTTGACCTTTAAACTCTTGTCCAGACAATATCTCTGAAACCGTAAAGTGTAGGAAGTTGATAGCTGGTAGGGGCATTGGTTAGGGGTTGTAGGTGTGCATCATAATTTTTAGTTTATTGATTAATGCTGTCTTGCTATTGAATTGTCTTGTTTTAATACTTTATCTTTACATACATTGTCCTTCTCTTAGATGTTATTTTCTCTACTTAAACATCATTTTGACCTTAATATAACTGACAGTGCTCTGAAAGTATCCCAATCTTTGTACTGTTTCACTACTTCTATATCTCATGGTGTTGAAAACTATTTCCCCAGGCTGTGGGGTACGGGCATCTCTGATTGTATTTTCTGTTCTGAGGTAAGGCATCTGTTTAGATAATGTCTTCCCAGGATAAAGTTAAAAAAGGACAGAGGAAAAGTGCTTTTTGTGGTCATTTTATAAATGGCAGAATGGACGATCACCATTATTGTCCAAAATGCAGAGATGATTTGAAAGGTGACGATCCATGTACAAATTCTGCAGATTGTTCTATTCGTTCATCATTTTCTGATGAGCAGAAGAGGAAAATACGGAATAGAAACAGATAAAAAACAAGAAAGATCAGAATTCTTCTGTTTTGGGGGATAATGACAGTAAAGATTGCAGCATAGATGATTCGTTATTGGACGAAAATGAATCTGCAGTTACAATTTCTTCTCAAGTGCCGTCTTCTCAAAAGAGTAGATCTTTAGAGGATAAATTAGACAGATTTTTTACTGAATTTGCAAGTATGTCACAAAGATTGCAGAATCTTGAGCAAAAAGAATCTGAAACTACCAGCAGTCGTACCAACTCCGGCAGGGACAGTTTTCATGTTGCTAGGCAACCTGTGGAGAAGGGTAAATCTCAACCAGCTTGCTTCCTGTACTGTGGATTCTAAAAAAGAATCATCACAAAATAGACACCAGAATGCTGCTTTCCAGAATTTTCGTTCACAAAGCAAGCAAGGTGAACAAAACAAGAGACAATCTGGTTCCTGCAACTCCAACAGAGGCTCTGCCCCAGGGGGTAGGTGCAAGAGGAAGTGACTACATGGAAGTAAGCACAAAATTTTCTGGTGTCCATTTACAGAACTTTTGGAAAGTGTGGGAAAAGTTAAAGTTTCATCCGAGGGTAGTTCTTGTTTTAAAGCAAGGTTATTGGCTTCCATTCAAAGAAAGACCACCTTTGAGTCTGTTTCCAGCAATCAAAAGTAGTTACACATCCCCAGTAACAGAGGAAGCTTTGCTGGAGACATTTTAACAAATGGTTCAAAAGATGGCAGTGGATCCGGTTCAAAACAAGAACTCTCTCTGATTTTACAGTCGTTTGTTTCTGGTTCCAAAGCCAGAAAACAAATGGCATCCAGTAATAGATCTCAGTGTAGTAACTACATATTTGCATGTTCCCACCTTCAAAATGGAAGCCGCAGAAGTCATTCGGGCTTCTCTTCAGATAGGCGAATGGGTGGCTTCTATAGATCTCACAGACGCTTATTTCAATGTACCCATACATCCAAAGTTTCAAAAATACCTACACTTTCATGTACAGGGACAGGCCTATTAGTTCAGAGCCCTACCCTTCAGGATTACAACTGCTCCATTGGAGTTCACTCGAGTGGTGAAAGAGGTCAAATTCATAGCTCTTTCACAGGGGGTTCGAATCCATCAGTCTTTGGATGATTGGCTGGTGAGAGCCTAGGATCAGGACACTTGTGTTCGAGATGTTCAAAAATTACTCACTCTGGTGGAAAAATTGGGTGGATTGTCAATTTGAAAAAATCAGAGCTCAAACCAACAAAGGATATCGAGTTTCTGGTTTTGCTTCAATCTTCGAGAGGGTTTGGTCTCTCCAAATCAAAAGAAAATAGACAAACTCAATATTCTGGCGGTTTCCATTTTGCAGGGTCAGACTACTACTCCAAAGAAAATCATGTCTCTAATTGGGGTCATGGCTTCCATGGAGAAGACAGTTCCATTGGGTCAAATCCATATGAGACCTTTTCAGTGGTTTCTGAAGAGCAACTGGCAGTTTCCCCAGTCCTTGGACAAGGTTGTTCCAATTACTCAGGTGATAAAGGATCATCTGGCCTGGTGGATGGATCCTCAGAGCTTGCTCTAGGGTTCGAATCCGCATCAGAAAGAATACAATTTGTTGATGTTCACAGATGCATGAGAGAATGGTTGGGGGCCCACTTGAACAATTGTACTAAAGTGGGGTTTGGCATCAGTTAAAAAAAGACTTGTATATCAATATTTTAGAGCTGAAAGCTGTTTTTCTAGCTCTAAAACATTTTCAAGAACACATGAGGCAAAATATCGTGTTGGTTTCTTCAGACAACTCAACTGTGGTCTCCTATCTCAACAAGGAAGGAGGCACTCACTCCTTCCAAATGTGTGCTTTGGTATGGGGAATTCTTGCATGGTCCAATGCCAGGGAGATCCAGATCAGAGCCAGACATATTCCAGGGAATCTCAATGTGATAGCAGATTCCCTATCCAGGAGGGACAAGGTGATTCAGACAGAATGGTCTGTTCTCCCTCTGGTTTTTCAAGAAATCTGCCAAGTTTGGCACAAGCCAATTATGGTGGATTTGTTTGCCACCAGTTTGAATGCCAAACTGCCAACTTACGTATCTTCTGTCCCAGACGACAAGGCCTGGCAGACAGATGTGTTGAACATCTCTTGGGAAGCTCTGAACGCCTATGCCTTTTGTCCAGTGGCCATCCTGTCCCAGTTCAGAAAATGGCCACCTAGAGGTGCAGGGTCATTGTGATAGCACCAGGATGGCCAGGGATGCCTTGGTTTTGGGATCTTGTGGAATTGCCAACCAAGATTCCACTGAGGCTTCCTAATTGGCACAATCTCCTAAAGCCACCCTTCAGTCTCAGATTCCACAAGAATCTGAAGTATCTGAATCTGCATCCATGGTGCCTGGACTCCTACAGAAAGGTCAAGGAGGATTCTCTGTTGAGATGGTAGATAGAATTAAGGCACCTCTGAGAGAATCCTCAAGGCGAGTGTATGATTCAAGGTGGGCCAATTTTCAAAAGTGGGCCCAGGAGAATCAGGTGGATTTCACCAAACCTTCTATTCCTGAAGTAGCTGATTTTTTTAATCATCTATTTACAGATAAGAACTTGAAACCCAGAACTATTGCTGGTTATAGGACTTCAGTAGCTGATGGGCTAGGTTCCTCAGGGCAAATTATTTCTCAAAGTTTGGATTTAAATTGTTTGATTGGAAGCTTTCACAGAGACAGACCTTCAGCTTATAGGGCTATTTCCAATTGGGACTTGTCTTTGGTCTTACAGTCCCTCACTCGGCCTCCTTTTGAGCCTTTGGCTTCTGGTAAGAGGCGTAGTGAAATACGTGCCTGGTTTTTTACTCTTTTAGTAGGAAAAGGGACTTTTTTCACCTTCTTCTGCCTTCATTGCCAAAAGTCAATTGGCTTCTGAGGGTCCTTTGGCTATTCAACTTGTGCTCATTCTGACTTTGGAGCCCACTTTGAGACTTCTTTGGTCCAAGATAGGGCTCTATGCCCAGATAGGGCCGTAAGATATTACCTTGATAAGACAAAAGATCTCAGAAAGGGCAAGAAATTACTTTTTGTGGCTATTAAGTAGGGCTACTCAAAGGATTTTTGATACATAATGTCATTGCTATATTGTTGTGTGCTTATTATACTTGTATGTTGTCATTTTCATAGCCATTAGTTGGATTATGTACTTACGTTTGCTTCTTGTGTATTTCAGAGGTGGTTTTATGTTTTTGTGCAGCTGTAGATACTTGATGTTATCTTGTTGTTTGTTCAATTCTGAAGGATTGTTGTCATGGTGGAGGTGTTGAACAGTTCATTGTATGAAGTTTTGGCTTCTTCTGCATCACTCAACAGTCCGGCTTCTTCATGATTGAGGAGAGTTTTGGTTTAAATGTTTGTTTAAATGGTGTGCTTGTTTACCATTCAGCTTTGGTCAGGAAATGGTAAGTGTATTTTTTGCAATAAAATTGAAAAATTTTGGCCAAAAAAAAAAAACGTTGGCCAGTGAGTTGTATGGCTCCAACATGTAGCTTTGGTCAGGAAATAGTAATTATTTATCTAATAAAAATTAAAATTACAACAAATTTTTCCAATTTTACCATTTTTCTTGTGGTTTGCAAGGTTTCTGAAGATGAACAGAAAAAGTTGCAACAATTGGGTTTTTTTTTGTTGTTTTCTTGGGGGGGTGGGGTGGGGGTGGGGTTGAAGTAAAAAAAGTTCTACACAGGTTTCATGCATATATGTTACATTGAATTTGCTAGATAACGAATTCAAAAACTTTTGAGGAAATTCATGATGGATGGATGTGTAATCCTGAGTTGATTTAAAATACATCAGAGGTTTTGTTCAGTCCTTTGAAGAACAAACTATAAATAATAGTCTTTCAATAAATGTTGGTATTTTAGGAAATCTTGTTTTACAATAAAATAATAAATTTCATTATTTTGTTCAACTTATTATTAGCAAATGCATATCTTTCATCTCATATTACTTTATGGTATTGCAATTATTAAATATAGTATGAAATAAGTATATTGAAAAGATTTTGTGTTCAACAAACCTTTAAACTTTTGTGTTTAATAAATGTTAGTAAAGAGAAATGTTGTATTACAGTAAAATACATTCAGAGAGTTGGCAAAGTCCCCAACTAAAATTTCAGGGATTTTGCAGGTCCCCAAGAAATTTCGAGGAATTTACAGATGCATGAATTTCCCTGATTTTACATATTCAGTCCAATATAGTATGTGGTTGCACTAGACAAACCCTATTTTTATGGCAACTGTAAATCTTTTGATTTTAACCAAATAAAGATGGGTAAAACACAAATTATCTGTAATTTTATAATATCCCCAGATGAAAGTCAGGGATATATTGGTTTCATGTCTTTCATGCCACCGTACCTTTTGACTTGTGTGCGCGATAACTCGAAAATGCTTTCACGGATTTCATTCAAACTTGGCACTCACATGTATTTAGGTTAGGAGAGGAACCCTATTTTAAGATGACCTTAAATTCCCAATAATAAAGAACTTATGGCCAGCTTAAGGTCAGAATTTTATAGCGAAATACCCTTACCATTTCCTAACAGTAGCTATTTGTTGGAGCCATCCAACCCAATGGCCAACGCAGAGATGCGATTTTAAGGTTTACTCACAACCTTAACCAAGCCATTGGGTTACAGTAGTCCGTCCTCCCGCCAAAGAGGTCACATGACTACATTGTTTACCTCATTATTTTTGTTGGCCATCAACAGTAGAGACGTGTTTTGGTAATCTTTGGAAGTTTAAAGTTTTCAGGGATTATTTCATTTTTTATTGAGATTTTTGAATCATGGCGAATAATAAAGATTCATCAGATTCTAAATCTAAGAAATCCAGTTTCTGTGGACATCTTATGTTTGGTTTTGATAACCACAGATATTGCTACAAATGTCGTGAAGCTAGCAAGGGTGATGACCTTTGTACTCTTAAGAAGGATTGCCTTCTGTGTGTTGCTTTGTCGGAAGATCAAAAGCGAAAACTCACTGAAAAACTGTCAAAAGGTAAGAAATCTTTGAAGGAATCTACCTTGCAAAAAGGAAAGGACAAGATAGATGACTCCATATTGGATGAAGAAGACAGTTCGGTAGGAATGTCTTCTCATTCTGTGGTCGCTGGCCAGACGTCAGGTTCAAATAGCCAGGCGTTGGCAGCGATCCTCTCACAACTTACAACCCTAACAAATAGAATTGCTGCTATTGAAAACAAGGATTCCCCTGTAGAGGCGGACATCTTGGTTGCTAACGAAGCTGTGGGAAGGGCGAGTTCCCAATGCAAGAAGAGATCTACGTCTAGTACACAGTCTTCCGAAGAGATTCATTCAAAACGCCATGCGGAGGAAAATCCCTCTACGTCTGTGATAGACAATCGATTTTCCATACCTTCTAAAAAAGCGAGGGTGGAGTTGTCAGATGACGGGGAATATGATTCCTCTCAGGAAGAAAAACAGCCAGTTCCTTCATATTCAGACACACTTTTCGCTATTAAAAAGTGGTTGGATATTGCAATAACTGAGACTGACACTATTATTGCCCCATCTGTGTTTTCACAAGCTTCTAAGCTGAAGAAGTCTGCAGAGGTCTCCTTAGCTCTTCCTCCTGCTGAAAATATGTGTAGTTTGTGGGATTTCAAGGAATATGAGGCTTCGGGTGTTTCAAAGGAACATGATTCTTTGAAAACCAAGTCTTCAAGGAGAAATCCTTTGCCTAGAGGTCAATTTTTGAATTTTGAAAGACCACCTATGAAGTGGTACAACATCTCACCTCAGCCTCATGCAGTAGTAGCTCCCAAGTTACAAGATGCATTCAGAAACATTACTTCTTCACAGTTTCAGATGCCATCTGCCATTTCAACTCCTTGGAAGCAGTTTACTCTCTGGGAAACTGTTAATAGAGAAAACATCAATGTTCTTAACCACATTTTTTGGTTCAATTCTGCAAATTGCAAAGCCACAGAGGAGATGGAGAAACAATTTGCTATCTTAAAATCAGCTGAGAATGAAACTGACTTTAATAATGCTCTGGAATATGTCCAAGAGTGTCTTCAGTTACAGTCATCAGTGAATCAGTCTTTGGGGAAATCCTTAGATTCTTTGCTTGGCAGTTCCATGACCATGGCATCAAACATGTTGTTGAGTAGGAGGGATAATTACTTGAAAAGCTGTTCCAAGGATGTCACTGAGGATGACATTAGTAAGCTTAGGAATGCTCCTTTCACTTCAAATGAGGTTTTTCCTGTAGATACTCTCTCTGAAGTTCAGAAGAACTTTATTCAGTGGTCCCATGTGAATAGGGAGTCCAGGGGTAGAGATTCTAGGAAGGAGCATACGGCTAGACATGAGGAGAAAAGAGATAGCAGGTCTCAGAATAGATCTTTTCGACCCTACCATGAAAACTCTTCAACAACATCAGCAAGAAGCAATAGCTCTTCTGCAACTGGAAACAGAGGAAGGGGTTCCTACTCCTCTAGGCCTTTCAGAGGCAGGGGTGGCAGAAGGAAGTGACTGTCTGTGCCCAGGAAGCCGTCTGTCCAGTTTTTGGCAGGTATGGGAAGCCAGGAAAGCTCATCCAAGGGTAGTGACCATTTTGAAGGAGGGTTATTGTCTGAATTTCAGAAATCAACCTCCATTGACAAATTATCCTGCAATAAGGAGCAAATATTTGAACCGGGAGAAGCAAGAGTTTTTGATAAAGGCGGTTTATCAAATGATCGACAAAAGAGCGATAACTCCAGTTCAAAAGGTCACTTCCCTAGGATTTTACAGTCGCTTGTTTCTTGTCCCCAAACCAGGAAAGAGATGGCGACCAGTAATAGATCTGAGTGTGGTAAATCAATATTTGCATATTCCAACTTTCAAGATGGAAACTGCCGAAAATATTCGAGATTCGCTTCAAGAAGGCGAGTGGGTAACTTCACTCGACCTTACAGATGCGTACTTCCACATACCAATACACCCACGGTTCCAAAAGTATCTGCGCTTCAATGTAGGCGACAGATCCTACCAGTTCACTGCCTTGCCCTTCGGAATCGCTACGGCTCCACTCGAATTCACCATGGTAGCAAAGGAGGTGAAACTGATGGCTCTTGCAGAAGGCATCAGGATTCATCAGTATATAGACGATTGGCTAATGAGAGCAAAAACAAAACAGCAATGTCAAGAGAATACCCACAGGTTGATTCATCTTGTGCAGAGCTTGGGTTGGATCATAAATTTCGAAAAATCAGATTTAATTCCAACTCAAGAAATCGAATTTTTGGGTTACAAATTCGACCTCCGGGTAGGTCTAGTCTTTCCAACTCAAAAGAAAATCGATCGCCTTCTAGAAAAGATAGTTTCCATGTTGAAAGCTACTCAAACATCTCCAAGGGAGCTCATGTCACTGATTGGGAGCATGGCTTCAATGGAGAAGACTGTACCATTGGGTCGTCTGCATATGAGACCTCTACAATGGTACCTCAAGACACACTGGAGGTATCCTCAGTCTCTGGATATCCCAGTACCAGTGTCTCAGGTTCTAAGACAGCATCTTCAGTGGTGGACCAATCTCTCGAACCTGAAGAGGGGTTCCCCACTTCATCAGAAGGAGTGCAATCTCCTTCTATTCACAGATGCTTCCCTAAAAGGCTGGGGGGCTCATTTAGAGCATCACACAGCCAGTGGTTTGTGGAATCAGGTGGAGTCAAGACTTCACATAAACATTCTAGAGCTAAAAGCAGTATTTCTAGCTTTAAAATCATTCGAAAATCAGCTTCTGAATCAAAATCTGCTGATTTCCACAGACAACTCTTCAGTGGTTGCCTATCTGAACAAACAGGGAGGCACCCATTCTCAAGAAATGTGTGCCCTAATCTGGAGAATTATGGCTTGGACAAATGTCAGGGGGATCCAGATTCGGGCAAAACACATTCCAGGGAATCTCAATGTTTTGGCAGATTCTCTGTCAAGGAAAGACAAGGTGATTCAAACCGAATGGGCTCTGAATCATCAAGTGTTCAATCAAATTTGCCATTGCTGGCATCAACCAATGGTAGATTTGTTTGCAACAAAGTTGAATCACAAGCTACCAATGTATGTGTCTCCTGTCCCCGACGGTCGGGCTTGGGAAACAGATGCATTGAACATCTCTTGGGAGGGTCTGGACGCCTATGTGTTTTGTCCAGTGGCTCTCATTCCTCAGGTGATTCAAAAGATGACCACCTACAGGTGCAGAATCATCATGATTGCACCAGGGTGGCCAGGGATGTCTTGGTTTTGGGATCTGGTGGATCTGTCCACAAGGCTTCCTCTGAGACTTCCCTTGTGGGTGGATCTGTTGACTCAGCCTTTCAGCAACAGACTTCACAACAATCTGACGTACCTGAATCTTCATGCTTGGCATCTGGAGTCAGTCATGAATATTCAGAAAGATTCTCAGAGGAGGTGGCGAAGCGAATTAAGGAGCCTCAGAGACACTCCTCAAGGAGAATCTATGAATCAAGGTGGTCCATTTTTGGGAAGTGGTGTGAGGAGAGCCAGGTGGACGTCTCCAATCCCACTATTCCAGAGGTAGCAGATTTTCTTAACTGTTTGTTTAAGGAAAGAAATCTCAAGCCATCTACCATTGCTGGTTATAGAACAGCTATTGCAGATGGTTTGGGTGTGAAGGGTGAGCAGATCTCTAAAAGTCTTGAGCTAAATAGACTGTTAGCAAGCTTTTACAGAGACAAACCAGTAGCAAATAGGTCTATACCTTCTTGGGATTTGGCATTGGTACTCCATGCATTGACCAAACAACCTTTTGAACCCTTGGGGAAAGCTTCTTTGAAGTTATTAACCTTTAAGACAGTTTTTCTTTTGACTTTGGCTTCGGGCAAAAGGAGAAGTGAAGTTCATGCTTGGACTCATTCATCTCTCAGTTATAAGGAGAATTGGTCTCAAGTCACTTTGGCCCCATCAACTGCCTTTTTGGCAAAGAACCAGTTGGCTTCAGATGGGCCTGCTGCAATTAAACCAGTGGTCATTCCAGCGTTGAAACCTCAGTTAGACAAAAGTTTGACTCAAGATAGATCTCTTTGTCCTGTGAGGGCTTTGAAATTCTATTTGGATAGGACAAAAGATTTGAGGAAGAATAAGAATCTTTTGTTTGTAGCTATAAAAGAGGGCTTTGCAAGAGATATTTCCAGGGCAACTATCTCATCTTGGTTAAAACAGACTATTCTTTTGGCTTATGAGAATTCGGACCCTGAGTCTCAACAGCTGTATCAGGTGAAAGCTCATGATGTCCGCTCAATGGCTGCATCTTTGGCATTTAAAGGAGGAATTTCTTTGAATGAGATACTTCAGGCTTGCTTTTGGAAGTCTCACAATACGTTCACCAATTTCTATCTGAAGGACCTATGTTGGCATAATGGCCAGATTTTGAAATTGGGCCCTATAGTATCTGCTCAGCATGTGATAGATTTATAGCTAGGTAATGAAGTTGTCTGTTATATCTATGTTTTTTATGCTGTATTGATGTCTGTTTTTGTATTGAGTGGCTATACATTATATTTTATGTGTTTACAGGATAGATGGCTGTAACACCTGTATATATTGTACAGTTTTGTTGGCTTGAGCCTCGCTTGGAGCGTATGATGCGTCAGCTGATAGTGGTGCCAAGTGGGGTTTGACCCGTAGTTGCTTTGAAGTTTATGTTGAGTTTCAAGTTTGTGTTGATACAACTTTCTACTATGGCATTAGATGGATTGGAACATTGTGAGATCTACATTCGACCTTTTATTTGAAGGTATGTTGAATGTGGGTGCTGGCAGTTTTAACGTTTATATGTTATAATCATGTTAAACGCACTGTTAAATGTTGGAGTTTATGTGTTGTTATTTACATGTAAGACTCACATTGTTTATATTACAGTTTCTCACAGTGTTTTTTCTTGTTGTGGTAGTAGGGCTGGTGATGGTAGTTACTAAAAGTAATTCCCACCGTCCTGCAAGGCTGAATTCAGCTACTGTTAGGAAATGGTAAGGGTATTTCGCTATAAAATTGAAAAATTTAATAGTAATTTAAATTTTTATTAGAAATACTTACCATTTCCTAACACTCAAATTTCCCTCCCGCCTCCCCGCAAGTCATTCTTTTACTTGCAACAAAAATAATGAGGTAAACAATGTAGTCATGTGACCTCTTTGGCGGGAGGACGGACTACTGTAACCCAATGGCTTGGTTAAGGTTGTGAGTAAACCTTAAAATCGCATCTCTGCGTTGGCCATTGGGTTGGATGGCTCCAACAAATAGCTACTGTTAGGAAATGGTAAGTATTTCTAATAAAAATTTAAATTACTATTAAATTTTTCAAATTTGACTTTTTGCCACTTAATGCCCTCTAGGTCACGGACTATGTGGCTTATCTGGCTCAAATTTTACCTGGGAACACATTACCATATTCTCCGTACATATACCAAAAATCAAGACTTTATTTTAAGGTTAAAATTGTTTTTGAGGCCCATAAAGACCATACTTTTTACAGACGTTTTTTTCTATATTTTTCCCATATTTTCCCCTAGAACTTAAAAGTGGTTGGTCTGACAAGTCTGTAACTGTAGTAGATATAACTTCTACATGTACTCTAAGTCTGTGAAAAATTTTAAGTCTGTAACTTTAATTTTAAGGTCACCTTAAAGTCTTTAAATTGCCCAAAGAGATCCAATTTTGCCACTTTGAAGGCCTATAGCTGTCAAACGATGTGACTGATACAGCTGAAATCTCATCTGGGAATATAATAAAATAAATATGTTATTCTTTTCATGTGCAAAAAACCAAGGCTTTAAGTAGACATGATCCACCCGGAGGACTTTTTTTTTTTAAATTGAGCCCCCCCCCCCCCAAATATGGTTTGACCAGCAAAAAAAAAAAAAATGAAAAATAGTTCATAATAATTGTGAATCATACAAAATGGGTGCTGCAAAAAGTACCCAGTGAATGCTTGTGGTGTGAGAGATGGCCTGTCTGGGGATATGTTGGTGTTGTGTTGGCGCAATCCAGTTGTAATCATATTTCAGTCTTTTGGTACTAAGACACACCTTTGCACCAGTCTTGACATCACTTGTCATACTACAATGGTTTCCATTCAGTGTCCATCTATTTTCATGTTTTAAGCTTCAATTGTTCCTCAGTATTTGTGTACATTTCACATCTATTTGATTGGCTGTTCAGATTTTTGTCACAATTTCGATTGGCCAGTATGAAATTGCTGTCAATAAGTGACAACTGTTTGCTGTTTACACGCATGTAGTTTGTCTGTACATTCATTGAAGTGTTTACTTTCAGGGTGTACCTGGATGGAGATTTCTGTGAACCCCAGCCTATGTGTCTACCACCTGCCCCAATGGTGGAAGAGTTCAATGACTGCAAATGTATTGTGATGTAACCCAGCTTCTGCCAACAACGCCAGATTTTGTACTGTCTTGTGATTGGGCTTCATAGTGTAACAGATGTAAAGCTTATATACAAATGATACCACATCCAAGAAGCAAATGCTTATACATTCAGATTCATTTTACTCCAAATATTAAACTATTATTTTCATTTATTGCTATTATTAATTTGATTTAATACTTTACATTTGACCCAATCATTTACAAATCATTATTTTCAATAACTAATTCTTTGTTGGATGTCCTCTAACCTATAAATCAAATAACTTCCATGCTTTTGCATGACTGATCGTTCATCAAGCACTTGTTATAAACGAGTATTCCTTCCTGTAGTGGATCATGTATTATCTGATTATAATCATTGCTATTTGAGAATTACATTCCACAGAGGTGGGTCACTTGTTTGCATATAGTAGCATTCACATCATGTAGATCAGCATGTATTGTCAAGATTTACTAGAGCTGAAGACAATTGAATCATGTTATTGTCTGCTGCCTGCATGTCTTGTACAGTCATAATTCTATTAAATGTTCCTGACTTTTATATTCAGCAATTAAAAATATGATGAGGCATAACTGATTTATCAAGATTACACCATAGGGAAAGTAGCAGTATTGAAGTGCATGTAAATGTAATATCTTTTTACCAATATTTAGCTTAAGATGAAGTGTTTATCAAATACTCTGTGTGGTGTTTAAAATGACAAAATTTTTTGATAATTGTATTGAAATATTTTGCATCATTAAGTGGAATAAGCTTCAGTTGTGTTGAAGAGTAAGTTTAGTTGTGGTAAAACATCAATGTACAATAAGGTTGGTTTTGTTATACGTACTTTCAGTACATGATTTGTATTAAATGGAGTATTAGTCTGTTGGTAGGTCATATTAGTGATAAGTGAACATACTAATGAAGCTAAATGTTGTAAACATATATTCTGTGGCACATGTTAATTTCCACAACTCTTTCATAAGGTTTTACATGTGTTTGAAGTAACTTTAAAGTTGCCTGTGTTGTCTGATGATGTGCTTGAAGTTGTGGTCTCCTCTATATTCACTGTCCTGCCTTGCTGTCATTCTTCCTTCCAGTTTGACAAACTTTTGTACAATGTTTTTTTTTTGTGCCGAAAAATGCTTTAAGTTTCTCTTGAGTCTAATTGCCTTGTATAATGCTTATTTCATCTAGTTTTAGGGTGTTGTAGATTTACTTATATAAGCAAGGTTGACTGAACCACCCACTCTGCGGTGTGTAAGTATCAACCATGTAGTGTTAGTATTCTCATACCTGAATGCCCATCAGCCCAAATAGGAGTGAGGCAACAATGTAAACCAAAAATGCTTCTTGCAAATTCAACTGAATGTTGAGGGTATTGATTACCTAGTATTTAGCGTCATTCTTCAGCTTTTGTTTTGATCTATAGAGTCAAGCAAGGCAGTATATGGATGAATGGAATGAAACTGTAACCTTAGTCAAAATGACATATTCAGCCATCTTCTGTCCAAAATTTTTTTTTTTTTTGAAACTACAGATGTATTACATATTGTGTATTGAGCAGTGATACAAAAGTAAGACTTCTTCATTATTTTTATTACAGAAGGGTCTCTATGTCATATTTCTCTATGTATTTTATGGCTCTGGGTGTTCAAATGAAATAATCAATAGACAGAAATTGATTCTGTGAATGTTTACTTTAATGCCAGATGGTTTAGATAAGACTTAATGCAAGGTAAACAACTTCCAACCAATGACTTTAAAGTTTGTTTTATTGAAATATTGTTCGATTGAATAACCTGAGGTAAGAATAAATCTGGGCTAGTTTTCCATTGTCTTAAGTTGGCATTTTGCCAACTTAAAGATATTTCATTGAATGTTACCATTATTGACATATCTTCTATTTTCTTGCACATTAGATACTTCTTAGGTCATACAAGAGTTGATATATTAGTGAATGGTAAATTCTGAAAACAGAAAATGCATGTGGGAGGACACAAAAACTATTTATATCCCCAGACGAAAGTCGGGGATATATTGGATTCAGGTCCGTCGCGCCGCCGCCGCCGCCGTAGAAATTTCCTTGTGGACGCGATAACTCAAAAACAAATTAATATTTTTTTTTCAAACTTGGTACACATGTTAAGGGTGCCCAAAGGAAGATCCCTATTTTAAGGTGACCTTAAACTCCCAGTGAAAAAGAACTTATGGCCACCTTAAGGTCAGAAATTGCACTTTTGGCCACTTAGAGCCCTGTAGGTCACAAACTATGATGCTCAGCTGGCTGAAATTTTACCTGACAACACATTAATATGTTCTTAGTACATGTGCCGAAAATCATGACTTTAAGTTGAGGAGAAAATTGTGTTTGAGGCCCATAAATACCCCCACTTAGGGATTTTTTGCTATACTTTTCACATATTTTGCCCTATAATTTGGAAGTGATAATTCTGATGAGTCTCAAACTGCGCTAGGTATAACTTTGATATGTAATCCTTGTCTGTAGAAAATTTTAGGGCTGTAGGTTTACCCAAAGGGGTCGACTTAAGGTCTCAAAAGTGCCCACAGAGACCCAATTTATGCACTTTTTGCCACTTTCAAGCACTGTAGCTTTCAAACTATGTCTCTCATCTAAGTTAAATATCATCTGGGAATATATATATGTGTTTTCTTATATGTGCCCCAACATTTAGGCCTTTAATAGACAGTTAACCTGTGTATCAGGACCATAAACACCCACCCGAGTGACCCTTATAAGACATTTTTCACATCTTTTTCCCTGTAACTTGGAAATGGTAAGTCTGAGAAATTTCAAACTGTATTAGATATATATTCTGTGTGTAATCTTAGTATGTAACAGATTTTAAGTCTGAAGCTTTAATTTTGAAGGTCAAATTGAGGTCTCTAAAAGGCTCCCAAAGACCCAATATTTGGACTTTTTGCTACTTTTAAGCCCTGTGACTGTCAAACTATGTGACTGATAGAGCTCAAATCCTATCTGAGAAGATATTAGTATGTTATTTTTATATGTGCCAAAAATTAAGGCTTTAAGAAGACATTTAACCTGTGTATGAGGACCATAAATCCCCACCCGAGTGACCATTTTTAGACATTTTTCACATATTTTTCCCTGTAACTTGGAAATGGTAAGTCTAAGAAGTTTCAAACTGTATTAGATGCATATTCTATGTGTAATCTTAGTATGTGACAAATTTTAAGTCTGAAGCTTTAATTTGAAGGCCACATTTAGGTCTCTAGAAGGCCCCATAAAGACCCAGTATTTGGACTTTTTGCCAATTTTAAGGCCTGTGACTGTTGAACTATGTGACTGATAGAGCTGAAATCTCATCTGGGAATACATTATTATGTTCTTTTTACATGTGCCAAAAATCAAGGCTTCAAGTAGACATTTAACCTGTGTATGAGGACCTTAAACACCCACCTGAGTGACCCTTTTAAGACATTTTTCACATATTTTGCTCTGTAACTTGGAAATGGTAAGTCTAAGAAGTTTCAAACTGTATTAGATGCATATTCTATGTGTAATCTTAGTATGTAACAAATTTTAAGTCTGAAGCTTTAATTTGAAAGCCACATCGAGATCTCTAAAAGGCCCACAATGACCCAATATTTGGACTTTTTACCACCTTTAAGCCCTGTAACTGTTAAACTATGTGATTGATGGAGCTGAAATCCCATCTGGGAATGCATTATTATGTCCTTTTTACATATGCCGAAAATCAAGGTTTTTAGTAGACATTTAACCTGTGTATGAGGGCCATAGACACTCGCCCAAGTGCCTTTTTTGACATTTTTTCCGTATTTTGCCCTGTTATTTGGAAATGCTTAGTGTGACAAGTCTTAAACTGTATTATATATAATTTTTGTTTGTTATGTATGTCCCCCAAAAAGTTTCAGATCTGTAGTTTAATTGCTAAGGTCTCTTTAACAATTGTAAAATGCCCACAGAAACCCAATTTATGGATATTATGCCACTTTAAAGCCCAGTAACTGTCAAACTATGTGGGTTATAGAGCTGAAATCTTAGAATTTTTAAAAGGAAATGCCTGTCTATTTAAATTTTGAATATTAATAATGTTATGGCTATCTTAGTCTTTTAAGAACTTATTTTTGTGTGTTATACCTCTGCTTGCTGAGTTTTTCACTTTTTAAAATGAAACTGGTTAAACATATTCAAGTAGACAAAATGGACACTTTAAGTGAGCTTTAAGTCCCAATATTAATGAAATTATATCCTTATGTAGTAAAACTAGGGGATTTTTAACCCTCAACTAGCCCAGTTTTATTCAACTTGCCTCAGTTAATTTTGGCACAGCTCCTACAGTTATGAACTCATTTCAGTTGATAATCACATACTTAAAATTCTCAATTCTTTTTGTATTTGAGTACCCCTTTTATATAGATTGTTTGTTTACCATTTATGCTCAACCCACATCCCCCACCCGGATTCCCCCCACCCACCTCTGGGACCTCCAGCTATATTGAGTGACACTAAATAAACAAAGGTATTTAATGATATCAGATGAGAAACAAAGAACTCAATGGGGTTGCAGATCTTGTGTAATAGTGAGAGAGGTGTGGAGAAGGGGAGAGGGGTGGGGTGGGAGGTGGTGGGCTTCATTACATATAACACAAAGGGGAGTCAGAACTGAGATTGTGTCACATATTTAGGTTGCATATATATGGACCACATATATAGGTATAGAGGAAATGAATAACTGAAAACAATTTGCAAATTCTAAAAATAATATAATAAAATAATAATATAAATATTTTTTTTTTAAGTAATATTTTATTTGTGAACAAATATAGAAACAGATATGCGCTTTTGGGATTATGAATTTTAGAATGGACATTGAATCATCAATCATTTAAATACTTTGAAGGAAGATTGAAAAATATGATGAGTTGAGTTAAAAATAATATTTTATTTGTCAACAAATATAGAAACAGATATGCTCTTTTGGGATTATTATTTTAGAATGGACATTCAATCATCAATCATTTAAATAATTTGAAAATAGGTTTAGAGTTATCATTGCAGGAAGATTGAAAATATAATTTGAGTTATGTATTCGGCGTCTGGGGATACACCATCTTCCTTGGGGAGATATAAACAGAGTAGATTGATGTGCTGAAGTTCATATAATAATGGGTAATTATGTTTTAAAAAATTCCCGATCAAAACCTGTGGCGTGAGTGATGACCTGTCTAGGGATATGTTGGCGCCGAGTTGGCCCAATCTAGTTTTATCAGCAAATATTCAGGGTGTCATTACAATTTGAGGTCTCTTGTATGAGACTGTTTTGTTGTCCTGGTACTGTAACAATGATCCATTGTTCAGTGCTTTATTGAAATTATAAATTGACTTGGTTTTGTGTTTGTAAAAATTGAATACAACAGATTTTATTTTATATTCAACTGTTGGTTTTTGTGCACAAGAAACGAATGATCCAAATAAATATGTTAGCATTGGGTCAAAATTCTGAATGTGCTAAACAAGTTCTCATGTTGCTTTCATTGTGCAAGTTGGTTGCCACTTTGATTTTTCAAAGTGAAATATTTCAATGTCATCACTCTATACCTTTATGCAAGTATTTTTCTATAATGGCCCCTTGATATGTTGTTTCACTTGTGTTTTTTTATTGAGAATTGTTGATTCGGATTTTTTGTATCTACCAGATACATCCAGGCTGCGAGGTCTTTTTTGTAGGGTCAGATTTGGCTTCAGTTTCAAAGTCAAATGGAGATGTCATTCTAAAAAGACCTTATATCTCCCTGACTAACAAGTCAGCTGACATAAACATGTATCTGCTTTAGCATTGGTGCTAGAAGTTGAAAAATAAGATGGGCCTCGAGGGAAATTTAACATATTTTGTTGCTTAGCACTCTGGACAGAAATCTATTTCAGCTACTCTCACCAAAAATTGAGAATATCTTCCCTGCTATGAAATGTTGTGTTAGCAACATTTTAATCAAGTTTGTCTAGTTGGTGTGGTTGCTATGGCAACAGATGCTCAGGAAGGTGATGTTCAAACTTAAAATTATCCTTATCACTCTTATTATTGGTCCTTAAAATCTGGAATATAATTTAACCCATTGGAGATCAAGAGCTGGGATTTTTTTTAGGTTTCATTTGATCTTGAGCCCTTCCTTCACAGACATGCAAATGCCAATCTTAAAAGTGCCTATATTTCACTTAATATTTTTCTTTATGATTAGTGATCTGAAATCAACTTGTTGGAAATTAAGCAAGAAATATTTTGATGTGGTTGGATTTTACCTTGGGCAACTTGTTCAAGGTCACACAAGGAATGCCAAACTTAAAAGTGCCTATATCTTGCTTAATATTGATCATAGTGTTTTACGATAGGAGACTTACTTAAGGGAAATCATAGGCTGAGATTTTACTGGTCAGAAGTTGAGCTGGTCAGGTCTGACCTCAGGCCCCTTATAAAAGGTCAAATGTAAGTGCTCATAGACAACGAATAGACAGAACCCTGGAGAACAAAATCTTCAAATCTTGTCAGTGGTAAGAGATACAGCACAGCACGGTGGTCTAGTTTCCATGTTTTTTTTTGGTTTTTTTTTGTTGTGATTTTGGTGTTTCTTGCCTTGCCAAATTTGAGATCATTTGTTGTAAAATGAGATTTGTGAAATTGGTTTACATGTTAACAATATGATGTGCTTATGTATTGTTTCTATATTGCTGTATCTATGATCGTTCAGTTTGCATCAAGATTTTGTGTTTCACATGTTCATGTCCATTATAAAATTACTGACATTTTGCTGTCCTTTGGTATTGTCCGTGTTCACCGTCAAATCTTCAACCTATTAAGTACATATTGATTGCTGTAACAGATCTTTTATAACTGTCACATAAGCTTTTTTGTGGCATCAGCCTTAAAGATTGATTTTAAAGCTTATGACATCTGGTAAAAACTATTTGGATGACAAGTTACTTTATCTTTAGGCTATCAGTAATAATTCCTGCCACAAGGATGGTTATGATAAGAACAGCCCATGAAAATTGGTATAGGTTGGATTGTTCATGAGATTTTCAAATATGAGATTGTTTTTGTGTGCAAGTACTTTTAAAATGTCTTTCATCATTAGGGTGTTTAACAACAACAATCAGGTGAAATTATTGACCAAAACTCCTTGTGCGAGTGTAAACCAGTGGTGGAAGAATTTTCTATTTGTGAATCATACTCCCAAGTTGGTGAAACTCTGCTTGCTGTTTGTGTGGTCTGAGAAGTATGTGGCTTTTCCTGAGTACATTAAGGTGGTATCGGTGAACATGGACCTGTAAATATCTTGGTCATAATTTGAATATTAACAATTTTTTTACATGTTTTTACTTCTGAATCCATTTGCAGGACACAACATTTGTGCCCTTTTCTTCTTTCACTTCTACTGTGAAACTCAAAACACACAGTCAGCTTACACAGAGCCCGTTCACGGGCACTGATTGCTTGTTAAAATTAACTAACTTGGTGTATTGTATCTCAAAACCTATATTAATGGAAGGTCTATTGTGAGAATTATTTTGAAGTCAATATCATATTCAGTTGTTTTATAAGTATTTTTCACACAGAGGATTTCTTCAGTGTAAACTGTTTTTTAAACTTTCTGAAATATATGAACATATCTAGACATGATATCTGAAATATATACTTCATTCTCTTGAAATTAAATGTTTTGAAAAGTTGAAATATTATACTTTATGTTGACATATCATTTGTACCTACAGTGTTCGCTGAGATTAATAAGTTTAATTTTAAGTTATGTAGTAAACAGTTCAGCTGTGGCATAAATTAGTTGTTGGACTGATTCTGAAAATCAAAACAGGTTTTCAGGGCTTTAAAACTGCACAAAATTGGGGATTTCATATGCTTGCCATGGATATGGTGAAGATTTACAACAACCATACATGGGCCATAATTTAAAACAAGAGTTGTCTTTGCGAGATATTTTGAAGCATATAAACTTCATTCACAATGAGTAGAAAGTAAAAATGTACGATATTTCCTCAAATTTATATGTTTTTTATTGTTTTGAATCAATTTTAACCAGTAGAAAGCCTAAAATAATGACGTTTCCAATAACCAGTACTTAAATATTATTTGGGGATTTCATTATTTCTTCCTAAATGAAATTCAGAATACCAGATTACGGTTCACACCAACAAAAATAATGTAAATTTTCTGATTTTCAGTCAAATTCAAAGAAACACCTGTTTCAGAATACCTTATTTAAATTTAAATCATTATTTGTACATTTGAAGTGGATGTGTACCTTTAAAAGTTAAATAAACATGTGCCATGTTCCAAAAAAAGAAGCAATCAGTGCCCGTGAATGGCCTCTGTGTCAGCTGACTGTGTGTTTTGAATTTCAGAGCAGAAGTGAAAAAAGGAAAGGACACAAACATTGTGCCCTGCAAATGGTATTCAGAAGTAAAGTACCAAATTAACTGCTGAGAGGTAAAAAGTAAGTGGAAGACTTGTTTAAAGAAAATACTGTAAATGCAATCGTTTTCAAGTTACAACCGATTTACTCAAAGTAGGTTTTGCTCAGCTATGCAATGAGCTACAGGTCTGCCATTTTACTATGGTATAGCTGACTAAAAAGAAGACTAACAACACATTTAAACAAAATACTGTAACTGCAATAGTTTTCAAGTTATAACTGATTTACTCAACAGTGATAAGCTCAAAGTAGCTGTTACTCAGCTATGCAATAACCTACAGGCCTGCACTTTTACTATGGTATAGCTGACCCAAAAGTAGCTGAATAATCAATTCAAAGAAAATACTGTAAATACAATAGTTTTTGCTGTCGGGATATTGTTTTCACCCATGGTGTCCGGGTGGCGGGGAAAAGTTTGTCCGGGCTGTATCTCAGAAACCGTAAGGGGTGTAGGAAGTTGATACTGGGTAGGGACATTGGTTAGGAGGTGTAGGTGTGCAACGTCATGGTCTGACCTTGATTTGACCTTGCTGTAGTGACCTTGAGTTTGAAAATCTTGTCTGGGCTATATCTCGGAAACCGTAAGGTGTAGGAAGTTGATACTTGGTAGGGACATTGGTTAGGGGGTGTAGGTGTGCAACAGCATGGTGTGATCTTGATTTGACCTTTGACCTTGCCATAGTGACCTTGACCCCTAAAATCTTGTCCGGGCTATATCTCTGAAACCGTAAGGTGTAGGAAGTTGATACTTGGTAGCGATATTGGTTAGGGGGTGTAGGTGTTTAACGTCATGGTCTGACCTTGATTTGACCTTGCCGTAGTGACCTTGACCTATAAAATCTTGTCCGGGCTATATCTCGGATACTGTAAGGTGCAGGAAGTTGATACTTGGTAGGGGTATTGGTTAGGGGGTGTAGGTGTGCAACGTCATGGTGTGACCTTGATTTGACCTTTGACCTTGCCGTAGTGAGCTTGACCTATAAAATCTTGTCCAGGCTATATCTTGGAAACCGTAAGGTGTAGGAAGTTGATACTGAGTAGGGACATTGGCTAGGGTGTGTAGATGTAAAACGTCATAGTGTGACCTTGATTTGACCTTTGACCTTGCCGTAGTGACCTTGACCTATAATGCCTTGTCTGGGCTGTATTTTGGAAACCATAAGGTGTAGGAAGTTGATATTTGGTAGGGACATTGGTCAAGGGTTATATGTGTGCACCATCATGGTGTGACCTGGATTTGACCTTTGATCTTGCATATCTGATGCTATTTTATGTCTCTACGAGGATATCTGATTCTATTTATCTCTCTTATATCTCTCTTATATCTTTTTACTTGAATCTTGGTTGTTGCACCTTTGGGTGTGATTTGGTGTAGATTAAGCACTGGTAAAGTCATATAAGAGTCATTAACGGTTTTACTTTTGCAACTTCCCATTCTAACAGATGGTATTGCATCAAGTGAGCCACAGGTTTTGTCCCAATTCCACATAAAAGCATGTATTCCTACATCTGTATGTATGAGTAATATTCAAAACATCCAAACCATAATTCGACCATACAAATGAATATCAAAATGGGGGAAGTCTTAAAGCTTCATAATTTTTAGTTTATTGAATTGTCTTGTTTTAATACTTATTCTTTACATGCAATTTCTTTCTCTTAGATGTTATTTTCTTTACTTCAACGTTATTTGGACACTGACACTGCTCTGAAAGTATCCCAATCTGTGTACTGTTTCACTACTTCTATATCTCATGGTGTTGAAAACTATTTTCCCAGGCTGTGGGGTACGGGCATCTCTGATGCTATTTTTTAAGTTACAACTGATTTACTCAACAGTGATAGCCTGAAAGTACCTTTTGCTCAGCTAAGCAAGAAGTTACAGGTCTGCAATTTCACTGTTATAGAAGACTGAAAAGTAGGTGAATAACAAATTTAAAGAAAATACTGTAAATGCAATAGTTTTCAAGGTACAACTGATTTACTCAAAAGTGAAAACCTGAAAGTAGCTTTGCTCAGGTATGCAATGAGCTACAGGTCTATAATTTCATTATTGTTATAGCTGACCCATAAGTAGGTAAATAACACATTCACACAAAATTCTCTAAATGCAATAGTTTTCAAGTTATAAGCAATTTACTCAACAGTGACAACTTCAAAGTAGCTTTTGCTCAGCTATGCACAGAGCTACAGGTCTACAATTTCACTATGTTATGGCTGACTGAAAAGTAGATGAATAAACATATTCAAACAAAAAACTCTAAATGCAATGGTTTTCAAGTTATAACTGATTTGCTCAACAGTGAGAACCTCAAAGTAGCTATTGCTCAGCTATGCAATAAGGTACGGGTCTATAATTTTACCATGTTATAGCTAACCCAAAACTAGCTGAATAACATATTCATACAAAATTTTCTAAATGCAATAGTTTTCAAGTTACAAATGATTTCACTTGTTATGGAAGTTATTGAAAAGTCAGAAAGTAGCTATTACTCACTTGGCTATGGGGATAGATGCCCAAGTTACTCAATATATTGTAGCTATGGAAAAAGTAGCTGAATAACATATTTTAACAAAGTGCTCTAAATCCAATACTTTTCAAGTGATTTAGTACATGATTTCAGGAATTTTAATGCATTAAAAATTATTTCAAAAATTCATAAAAAAATTAGGAAAGATCCAGGCCTAATACTCACACAAGGGAATTTACTTATAGCCTAGTACATATATGCAAGATAAGAGAGAAATGCCTACAATGGTCGGTGAGAAAATTGTGATAAAGAGTTGACATTTTCACACTTTGGGTGGGGGTACCTCTCTTCTAATGGCTCTAGCAAATAGACGAACAGAGAGATCTGTATAGATTTCAGGATTTATCATCCTCGATAGATAAGGTATCTTTTAAAAATAACAGCATGTCTCTGGCCCTTGTACTTCTGGAGCAGAAGTTGTTCACACGGACGCCGCAGAGTGATACCATAATGTCAGTCAGCTGACATAAAAATACAAATTTTTTTGTATCACGATTTTTGGTTTGAAGGAAATGATGTAATGTTGTATTTTAAAAGTAAAGAAAGTTCAGCTATTTCCTAAACACTTTATCATTTTGGAAAACTAATTTGTGGACTAGACTTAATAAGCTACTGCATTTAGTAAAGTAGGCAAATGTGATGCTTTTAAAATATATGCAAGAGATTTATGGAAGGTCTTTCAGTTTCCAGATGCTATCATGTGTGGTGGATACCAACAGCAGACTGCCATTGTTAAATATGTGTGGTTTATAATTGCTTATTATTTTTATTATTCACAGAATTCTTGCAAATCAATCCCTGTAACGAAGTATATATATTGTAAAAATAGTCCAAGTGTTTGAAATAAAGTAATTTAAAATGTTATATTTTATTTTAGAAGTGTTGTTCAACCTCAACTTGCTACAACATACACAACCAAACTATCATTGCTGAAGCAAATACATGGGAATGATGAATCCATAACTTGGCAGATTATATTTTGAGCTAGCTTACACGCAGGTGTGATCCAGTTTCCTGCTCAGTGAAGCATCTTATACCGACTTCCTTTGCACATGACTTCAAGATTTGAAAATCCTTATTCAATCTTCCCATAAAAGCCTAACTCTGCCACTCGCTTGTATTTATGATCTTACATAATATCATGCAGGGCTAAAGCTGATTCATACTCTTACCTTTGACCTAAAACGGCCCCCTACACATACAGAAACACTTTTAGCTGGCATGACCACTCTCACATGGATACAGGATACAGTTTTATCATGAATTAGAAAGTATGCTCATGTAACTTCAAATACAAAAATTCCTTGTACAGGTATCACAGTAATGCTTCTGTACAAAGTGTGTGCTGATTAATCTTTAGAGACAGGTGGTTTTCACTACTTGTCCATTATGCTTGTTCTGTGGACGTGTCCACCAGTTTCCAGAAGCAGGATATGTATAAATATCCGATACTGGTGCACATCAGTACTTGCTCTATGGACGTGCGTGTATGGTATGGGAACTAATCGGTTTTCAGAGGCAGGATGTTGACTGAGAGGTCCCTCACACTGGCACTTCTCAGTGCTTTGGCAGTGTGGTTGAGCTGTATGGTCACTTCTGGAGAGGCAGTGCTGGGCAGCAGTGTACACTCTCTCTCCAACAGCTGAGCTATACTCTCCATCAACTCATAGAATCCAAACGACAATGCAGCTCTTCTTATGCGGTTAACCTCCTGAAACAATATTACATCTATTTTTCAAGTGTTTGTGGCTTACAACAATGAAATATATTCTTGACTAATCTCTTTTATACCGACTTACCTTGTAAAAATGCTGTTGTTTTTCTGGTATTTTTCTTGCACTTCTTAAAATTTTCTGAATATCTCCCTGAATAAAGACACAGAATTTAATATCATAATTACTCACAGTGCAAAGTTAATAACAATATTTAGGCAAATTAAATACACATAATAACAATTTATAATTTTGTTTTTTATGCTTTCAATTATGCAACTAGAAAAATGTTTTTGCTAACAAAGACTAAGCATCCCAAAAAGGTTCACTGCAATATAATATACAGTAGAAAAAGGTTTTTGAAAATAAAAACATGCAGTGCTGAGAGAATAAGTGAAAGTTAAGCAGACAGTGTGGAAGTTCATGCATTAACATGAAAGAAAAATTTAAGCTTTATTTTGTTTTCTATGGTCATAAATTGCGAAAAGTTAATTGAATAAATGCTCTGGCTAAGAATGCATAAAGCATCAATACTTATAATAGGTCGAAAGTTACACCATAAAACTACTTAATTAAAGAGTAACGGTGCTTTATAAATGTCATATATCTATTTACATTTTAAAAGGCAAGAAGTTTATGACACAATGCTTTGAACACATCTATCTGGTAAATCTGACCAGCTATCTGGACTCTTCACATAAGGTTTCCCAATACCTCTGAATACATTGTAAATCTCTAAAAGCAAGAATAAAATAGATAGAAGGGAAAAACACAAAATCGGCTATTTGATGAATCCAGTTTGATCCATAAAAGGGGTGGGGGGTGGGGGGGTGGGGGTGGGGGGCAGGGGGTAAATCTGACCAGCTATCTAGACTCTTCACATAAGGTTTCCCAATACCTCTCAATACATTCTAAAACTCTAAAAGAATAAGAGATAAAAGGGAACAAGACCACTGCTGCGGTATGTATCTCCCGCCGAGTACTGCAGGGAAAGAAATACTAAATTGAAAATTTCCCCTTTGCATAGGACACTGTTGTACCATCCTGTGGGGTCAAAAATTCGCTCGAAATCGCTCTATCTCTTACGGTTTTCAAGATATTGACACTTTTCCATTTTCCGCAAAAATCCAAGATGGCCGCCAAAAGTGGCGAAAATTGAAATTTTTCCCCTTTGCACAGGAGACTCTTGTACCACCCTGCGGGTCAAAAATTCGCTCGAAATCGCTCTATCTCCTATGGCTTTTGAGATATTGACACTTTTTCATTTTCCGCAAAAATCCAAGATGGCCGCCGAAAGTGGCGAAAATTGAAATTTCCCTCCTTTGCACAGGAGACTCTTGTACCACCCTGTGGGTCAAAAATACACTCGAAATCGCTCTATCTCTTACGGTTTTCGAGATATTGACAGTTTTCCATTTTATTGCGCTAATACATCCTATCCAATGGACAATTGCTTTACCGGTCGGCGCGACCGGTCCCGCCAAACGCCAGAAAAAGAAGTCCTGTATATAATACCAGCAGGACCGGTCAGTAGTGTGCATTCGCTAGGTGGCGCATCATACTTGCTTCCTGTCTAGACAGAGTGACGTCAGTTCATCTTTTTCGTTTGGCGCGTGTAGTGTGCAGACGCGTTTTGAAGTTATCTCCAAGTTTGAAGAAAACGCGGTTTATTCTTCGAATTTACAGCTTATTTTCATCTGAAAATATATATTTTGTGTTACTTACATCTCATGGCCTCTCCAGGACTTAAACGAGGCATTATCCAGCATTTTATAGCCAGTTTTTGAAGATTTTCCTTCTTCTTGTCGTCGAGACGAGTCGTGGGTGAAAGCTCGTGTGTCGTCCCTGCAGCATTCTTTCTTCTAATCAGAAGCGTGTATTTTCCACGATTCACCCTCCATTTAATTCTACTTAGTCGAGTAACACGGAGTGTATGTCGACGAGAAGAAATTAGAAGGACCTGGTCACGTGATATGCATTCAACTATGGAGGTCACGTGATGCGCTTTTAACAATGGAGGAATCGTGTTTTTCAACAGAAGTTTTCATCAGAAGAAGACGACCATTTATAAATCAACACCCATTTTTAACTGGCAAGAAGAAATCCAGCAATTAGTCTGTTGGTGTGAGGATTTTAGAGGACATTTGGTCACAGCAATCTGCGTGTTTTGAAGTGCCGGTCATGTGACTTCACAGATCTCCATACACGACCGGCAAGGCTAGCAGAAGAAATTGTGGCTCCACAGATCCCCAAGTGTGACCGGTTCAGCTAACAAGAAGAAGATGACCCCTTGTGCTGAATTTTAGCGGTACCAGCTCTGCTCAGACTACCGGTGGGGTCTCCAGCTAGCCCTCTCCCCCCCTTTGACCCTACCTTGGTACGGGTACTGGGGCAGGTTGAGAGTAAGAAGATCTACCAACCGATTACAGAGGATGGTTACAGAGAATTTACCGGTTACAGAGAGATCTGCTGCTCCCACCATCCCAGTGCTGACAGCAGGCTCACTGGTTACAGAGTTTACCGGTTACAGGGAGAATTTACCAGTTACTGAGATATCTGCTGCTCCCACAATCCCAGTGCTGACAGCAGGCTCACTGGTTACAGAGTTTACCGGTTACAGGGAGAATTTACCAGTTACTGAGATATCTGCTGCTCCCACAATCCCAGTGCTGACAGCGGACTCACCGGTTACAGAGAAATCAGTTGTTCCCATGGGCAGAAGGCAACTTAAGTCAACAAGTCCATTGAGGACAACAGGGTCACCAGTTACAGAGATTTGCTAGTGACAGTCAGACAGGAAGTTCTTCAGTAAATTGCCTCAACCAACCGGTTACAGAACCGACCGACCGGGTTCTGGCTTACACAACCATGGACCAGTAGCTTCATACCAAGCCGGTTACAGAGTCTACTGGTCTGGCTTATAGACAGAGAAATTCCGGTGAAGAAACCTGAAACTGGAACACCAGCTTACCGGATTGACAGATCCACCAAGTGATTAAATTATGATACAGACCTGTGGCTGTCTGAATTCTTGGTTACAGAGAAGCACCAGTTTACCGGTTCTTTACCAGTTAAGTGGCTTACCGGTTAAAACCTGAAAGAAAACCTGATGATTCCACCATTACAGACAGGAAAAGGCAGTTCTTTCAGATAAGCCTACCCCTGCTGAGACGTAGTCGCCCAGTTCTGCCAGCTCAAATGAGTTTTTTCGCAGAACTGTGGATCCACCAGGAACCGGTTACAGAGCATTGCTTAACCTATAACCGGTTAGGCCCTGGTACTGGGCAGGCCCACAGGACTGGCTAACAGACCAGCGAAAGTGTTTTAAGGGTCCAAATGGCCATCTTAGACCAACCAGTTGCTGCCTGAGGAATCTGGTTACAGAGAAATTCTTAGACCAGTCACTCGTCCTGGTGAGATGGCTGTCTCAACCTGCCGGACCAGTCAGCCAGCCTACTGTCAGGACCTCCTAGCTGGTTCAAGTGACTAGATATATAAAAAAAAAAAAAAAAATTCTTGTACAACTACCTGTCGGCCTTATCAGACCCACACCAGCCAGTTACTCTTGCCAGTGAGATGCGGAACTCAACCAGACTGGTTAGACTACTGCCAACAAGAAGTCTGCTGTACCAGTTATTCTAGAGGTTCATCAGTTTTTGTTGCTAGTTCCAGTGAGATACCATTGATCCAGCCTCCGAATCTGGCAAACCCAGCTTGCCTTTTACCCAGCTTGTGACCAGTGTCAGCTGACACCAGGGGCCTGAGTTTGCAAACTCAATCTTCCCTCAAGATTACAACCCTTTCCGGTTTTTTCACAACTCAGGCAATGTGAAATTTATCTGTTAATCGGACCGGAGGTCACGGTGTTCATAAATGGCTATTAGTATTTCTACAGTGGGGTTCTGTGGAAATGACCTTAGGTCACAGATCCCCTTTGGATGGTTTCCTACTGTGTGGATCAGTGGACCTGTCGCCAGTGTTGACACTGGTATTTTTGCACCAACCTGCCTGTTCAAACTTGGGCCGCCCTAAGGGCCAGCCCCAAGTTTTATATGAACCTCCCAGGAAGGCTACACCCTCCCCTTCCGGAAACAACCAGTTTGACCAGTTCTCCAGGCAGGTTTTTGGTTCAGTATCCTAAATGATTCAGATGGAATTTCAGGAACCACAGGAACCTCTCTTCAGCCAGAGGAGTGGCTAACCTCAAGGTTGCATACTCCCTCGCCCCTTTCAACCAACAAGGAAATGCCAGTTCCCACCAAACTGGTCTCCAACGTACACAATCTCTAGTAGCTTTGTGTCAGGAGAAAGTTTGAATGGTATCATGGAAAATTAGAACTGGACCTCGAGCAAGCCTTCGACTTGAGAGGCTACCAGTTCAGCCTGGAAGAGGGCAAGGTGAGACCCACCCTAGAGCATTTGCAGACGTTATCTGCAATCCAGAAACTTCTCTCCGGACAAACATGCCCGGTCCAGCGGCTCATGCCCCTGATAGCATCACTGACAGCCATAGCAAAGCCCGTCCACATAGGTGGCCTTCCTTATCAGGCCGATACAGTGGCACTTGATAAAAAAGCTGGAGAGTACCTGAATCACCAAAAGGTGATCCCAGTTCACTCCACCCTCAGTTAAAATGGTGGCTGCAGGAAGACCATGTGCTTCAAGGTCAACCATTACACCTACTGAATATGCTCTGCAAATCCTTATAGGTGCATTAAGAAGGGTGGGGTGCTCACTTAAGGGAACACGCTGCAAGGGGAACCTGGCCCCTTCCGAAGCAAGTTACACTTTAATATCTGGAATTAAAGGTGGTCTTTTGGCCCTAAAGAGTTCCAAAACCTGTGCTTGAACAATATTGCTGTTGTACCTACAGACAACCCCATGGTGGTTTTCTGTATAAAGGGGGGGATGAAATCCGACCCTCTTTAGGCCCTCTTGTGGAGAATTCTGACCTGGTGTACCAAACACAGGTGACTCTGAACCCGACACATCCACAGCCGGCCGAATGTGATAGCAGACAAGCTATCCAGGCTAGGACAGACCATTCAAACAAAATGGTCCCTCCATCCAGAGGTATTCAAGCAATATGCTCCCGGTGGCAGCATCCTCAAGTGGACCTGTTTGCCACCAGGTTCAATAACTACATCTCTGTCTCACCAGTTCCAGATCCACAAGCTTGGGCAGTAGATGCCCTCAGTCTACCTTGGGAGGATCTGGACCCATATGCCTTCCCACCAGTAGCTATCTTGGGCAAAGTGGTGGAAAGTTGCAAGACCACCCGTGCAACAAACTCATTCTGATTGCACCAGGGTGGTCCAACACGCCTTGGTTCTGGGACCTGGTAACCATGTCCAGTCAGATCCCACTGTGTATGCACTTTCTGCCTGACCTTTGATTCAGCTACTCAACCAGACCCTTCACAGGAACCTGGTAAATCTGAATCTACATGCCTGGCCCCTAGAGCCCCAGCTACCAAGGAAGCAGGGCTTCCCTGGGGCAGTGGCAGCTCGAATTGAGGCTCCTCAAGAGGATCATCCAGATCAGTTTATGAGGCAAAGTGGACCTTTTTAAAAGCCATAGCTGACTTCCTTCTGTACCTTTTTTCAAGACAGGAAGTTACAGCCGGGCACCATTGATGGCTATAGACCAGCCATTGTTTACAATTGGGAAATTTGCCCATTAATGTCAGCAAGATAAAAATCTCACTCATCTGGATAGTTCCACAGAGACAGATCCAAGGGAAGAGGGGCATCCTCTCTTGGAACCTTTCCCTGGTTCTCCAGCTAACAAGGCTCCTTTTGAACCCTTTAAGGAGGCCTCCCTGAAGCACTTGACTATCAAGACTGTCTTCCTGTTGGCCTTGGGTTCAGGCAAGCGAAGAGTGAGATCCATGCTTGGCTGCATAACAACCTCAGACACCAGACTGGTCCATGGTATCTTTCTAGCCCTCAGCCAGCCTTCCTTCCAAGAATCAGCTGGCCAAAGAGAGTCCAGGCAGTGTAGTCCCGTGGTTAATGCAGCCCTGATCCCCACTCTGGATAAGTCACAGGTCCTTGTGTCCAGTCAGAGCCCTGTGTTACCATCTGGGTAGGACCTCAGATCTTGGGCATAACAAGGAGCTGGTCATTGTCTCCTTCCAAGAAAGGTTTCGACAAGGACATCTCTTCTGCCACTATCTCGTGGATCAAGCTACTGTGATCTTATGCTATGAGCTCTCTGATCAGCAAGCCCTCGCCTTACATCAGGTCAAAGCCCATGATGTTAGGGCCTTTGCTGCTTCTAAGGCATCCCAGTCGGGAGTCTCCTTAGAACAGTCCTCTCAGCCTTCCACTGTAAGTTATATATCACCTTCACACAGTTCTGAAGGATGTGGCTAGGGCTGATTTAGAGCCTCTTTACTTGGGCCTAGTAGTGGCTGCACAGCATATCCACAAATAGCCCTTATATTGAGATTTGTATACATGTACATATACATGTAAATAGCTCAGGAATCTAATTGACATGCTTCCTTCGGGAGGTTTATTTGCCTTCTGGGACTGAACTCATCCCTCTCTTCCCCTACCTCAGAGCAGGTCTGTAAAAGGGGGGGGGGGCAATGCTGGTATAGCCCCGTCAACCGGGCTCTGGTAACCACCATGGACCTATAGGTCTCCTGAATAAGTCAGCCTAGACCGTAGCATAAAATTTTGTTACCATTTATGAGTTCATTCTAAGTCCCTAGACCAAGCGGTAGTTATTCAGCAATTGTCCATTGGATAGGATGTATTAACGCAATAAAATTGCAAATTTAATAAGTAAATTAAATTTTTATAAGTTAATACCCTATCCAATGGACAGGCAAGGCCCTCCCAACCGACCCCGCTATCAGCTTACTAGGGGTCTAAACCTGTTTAGACAACGAAAAAGATGAACTGACGTCACTCTGTCTAGACAGGAAGCAAGTATGATGCGCCACCTAGCGAATGCACACTACTGACCGGTCCTGCTGGTATTATATACAGGACGTCTTTTTCTGGCGTTTGGCGGGACCGGTCGCGCCAACCGGTAAAGCAATTGTCCATTGGATAGGGTATTAACTTATAAAAATTTAATTTACTTATTAAATTTGCAATTTTCCGCTAAAATCCATGATGGCCGCTGAAAGTGGCGAAAATTGAAATTTTTCCCCTTTGCACAGGACACTCTTGTACCACCCTGTGGGTCAAAAATTCGCTCGAAATCGCTCTATCTCTTACTATTTTCAAGGTATTGACAGTTTTTAATTTTCTGCGAAAATCCAAGATGGCCGCCGAAAGTGGCAAAAATTGAAATTTCACTCTTTGCAAAGGAGACTCTAGTACCACCCTGTGGGTCAAAAATTCGCTCGAAATCGCTCTATCTCTTACGGTTTTTAAGGTATTGACAGTTTTTCATTTTCTGCGAAAATCCAAGATGGCCGCCAAAAGTGGCGAAAATTGAAATTTCACCCTTTGCAAAGGAGACTCTAGTACCACCCTGTGGGTCAAAAATTCGCTCGAAATCGCTCTATCTCTTACGGTTTTTAAGGTATTGACAGTTTTTCATTTTCTGCGAAAATCCAAGATGGCCGCCAAAAGTGGCGAAAATTGAAATTTCACCCTTTGCAAAGGAGACTCTAGTACCACCCTGTGGGTCAAAAATTCGCTCGAAAAATTCGCTCGACATCGCTCTATCTCTTACGGTTTTTGAGATATTTACTCTTTTTCATTTTCCGCAAAAATCCAAGATGGCCGCCGAAAGTGGCGAAAATTTAAATTTCACCCCTTTGCAAAGGAGACTCTTGTACCACCCTGTGGCGCTCGAAATCGCTCTATCTCTTACGGTTTTCGTGATATTGACTCTTATTCATTTTCCGCAAAAATCCAAGATGGCCGCCGAAAGCGGCGAAAATTTAAATTTCACCCCTTTGCAAAGGAGACTCTTGTACCACCCTGTGGCGCTCGAAATCGCTCTATCTCTTACGGTTTTCGAGATATTGACACTTTTCCATTTTCCGTGAAAATCCAAGATGGCCGCTGAAAGTGGCGAAAATTGAAATTTCCCTCCTTTGGACAGGAGACTCTTGTACCACCCTACGGGTAAAAAATTCGCTCGAAATCGCTCTATCTCTTACGGTTTTCGAGATACTGACACTTTTCCATTTTCCGTGAAAATCCAAGATGGCTGCTGAAAGTGGCGAAAATTGAAATTTTTCCCCTTTGCATAGGACACTCTTGTATTACCCTGTGCGTCAAAAATTCGCTCGAAATCGCTCTATCTCTTACGGTTTTCGAGATATTTGTGATTTTTCACACTTTCACTAAAAGTAGCAACAAAGTAGCCATTACTCACTTGTACATCGACCAACAGTTGTAAAACTTAAATATGTTACAGTTCACAAAAAAGTACATGAACAAGATATTTAAGAGAAAATGTGTAGCTGCAATACTTTTGAAGATATAAGCCATTTACTCATTATGGTTATCATACCAAATTGACCAAGTAGCTATTACTCACTTAGCTATGGAGATACACTTCCAAACCACTGACCATGTTGTAGCTGTGGAGAAAATAGCTGAACAACATATTGTGACAAAATACTGTAAATGCAATAGTTTGACAGATATAAGTCATATAATTATATTAGGTAAAAGTGCTATTACTCACTCTATCTCTTACGGTTTTCGAGATATTTTTGATTTTTGACATTTTCAGTAAAAGTAGCAATAAAGTAGCCATTACTCACTTGTACATCGAGCAACAGGTGTGAAACTTAAATATGTTACAGTTCGCAAAAAAGTAGATGAACAACATATTTGAGAGAAATCATGTAGCTGCAATACTTTTGAAGATATAAGCCATTTACTCATTATGGTTATCACTGCGAGGGTTTGGCTAGATCTTTGGAGGGAGCGTTCGTTTTTGAAGCAGAAGAAGAGGTCTGATCCACCTCTCCTTGCTTTTGTAAAGATTTCTGAAAATCTTCACGAAGATTATTGAACGCCTCCAACATACTGGCCTGAAAAGCCCCCATTTTCTGATCCATTTGTATGTCAAAGCGAGAAGACAAAGATTTCTTGAGATTAGCTTGTACTTTTTGTTGTAAAGCCATATCTGGTGTAGGCGGGATAGTACAAGCTGGAGTTGGTAGTGATAACACCTCGAATGAAAGAGGTTGAGGACGAGGCGGGGATGTGAAGAGACGATTTGCAGCAACTTCTAACTCTGCTTGCGAGCCTCCATAAGATTCCGAAGAATTGTCACCCAATAGTTCAGAATCTATGTCTTCTGCTTTATTTTTATCAGATTTCTTAGAGTAGCGTTTCCTGTGGGTGATTTTTGCTAGTTGTTCTTCAGTGAAAGACGAGCAAATGGTACAGGGAGACAATAGAGTGACACACGGATCGTCGCCTTTACCTGCCTCTCTGCAGGTAGGGCAGTAGTTGTGATGATCAAATGGGTGGCAGTAATGGTTACATTTTGCTGCACGAAGTTTTTCTTTGTTAGACTGGTGAGAAGACATGTTTTGATGCAATAAAAAGAACGCGAGTAAATCCTCGACTAAAATACTCGCAGAAGAAAGCCAGGCGAGGCGAGCTCACAAAACTCAAAATAAGGACAAATTACAAAAGCGGAAGTGCTGAAAATTGGCCAGAATGTGCTTTATACAATAATAAATGAAATACATAAAAAGGGACGTATAACAATAAAACTGCACTGAGATATAGCTAGAAAACGGCAGTAAATACTTCCCAAAGACTGTAAAATGGCAGCGACCAACGAGAAAAGTGCTTACAAAGGGGCAGATCATGTGACGACAACCTGAGGCTATGGCCAAGAATAAATGTCTTTTTTTCTTAGACGTTGATCGTAGTTCCTCGCGGCAACCAGTAAAGCATTCAGTCCCACATGGTAAGCTATTGTAGCGCAATAAAATCGGCTATTTTATGACCCCAGTTTGACCCATAAGGGAGGGTCTGGGGGTAAATATGACCGGCTATCTAGACTCTTCACATATGGTTTCCCAATACCTCTTAATACATTCTCAAGCTCTAGAAGCAAGAATAAAGGATATATAAGGGGAAAAGATGAAATTGGCTATTTTATGACCCCAGTTTGACCCCTACAGGGGGGTCGGGGGGGAAATTTGACTTGCTTTCTAGACTCTCCACATATGGTCTCCTACTACCTCCCAAAACATTTTATGGCTCTAAATGCAATACTTAAGAAGATAATAGGGGGGTTCACATGAATTTTAAGCGTTCTGATTGGTACCTGTGAGAAAATCACTCATAAATCGGTCAATTTTCATCGGATTGCTCCCAAAATCTAATCAGCTCACGTTTTTGACAGTATAAACATGTGTATGAAGTTACAAGCCTCTGCGGTCAGTAGATTTTCCTGAACTGCGATGACGGGCGGGTGTACCCGAAAAATCTATTTTTGGATCATGTGACCTTCATAAAGGTGAAAGGTCAAATTTAAGCATGTGGAAAAATTTTCCCACGCCTAAGGTATATAACTGCCAAATATGGTTAAAAGCTTGCAATAATAAGGGAGATATTCAAGGGAGACCATAATGCGGCGGCGAGGAAACTGACGCGAAACCAAATAAGCGCCCTTTCAGGGACGCTTAATTAAGATCACAAATATAATATGTAATTTTAATATGCATAAACTATACTTAAACAAGGATGAATTAAAAGTTTTGGTAAAAGACTGAATGAAGTTATGAAAATATGAAGTTTTATATTGTAATGCAATTCTAAATTAGCATACATACTCCTTAACTGTATCAAGAAATACTGGTTTTAAGTCTCTTATTTAAAATATTTTAAAAATAGCAGAGATGCCCATACCCACAGCCTGGGGAAATAGTTTTCAACACCATGACATATAGAAGTAGTGAAACAGTATAAAGACCGGGATACTTTCAGCGCAGTGTCACTTATATAAGGTTCAAATAATGTTTACATAGAGAAAATAACATCTAAGAGAAAGACACATAGGTAAAGATAAAGTACTAAAACAATGTACTAACCAATGTCCCTACTAAGTATCAACTTCTTACACTTTACGGTTTCTGAGATATAGCCCGGACAATATTTTATAGGTCAAGGTCACTACGGCAAGGTCAAAGGTCAAATCAAGGTCAGACCATGATGTTGCACACCTACATCCCCTAACCAATGTCCCTACCATGTATCAACTTCCTACACCTTACGGTTTCTGAGATACAGCCCGGACAAGATTTTATAGGTCAAGGTCACTACGGCAAGGTCAAAGGTCAAATCAAGGTCAGACCAGGACGTTGCACACATACACCCCCTAACCAATGTCCCTACCAAGTATCAACTTCCTACACCTTACGTATTTCTGAGATACAGCCCGGACAAGATTTTATAGGTCAAGGTCACTACGGCAAGGTCAAAGGCCAAATCAAGGTTACACCATGACGTTGCACACCTACACCCCCTAGCCAATGTACCTACCAAGTATCAACTTTCTACACCTTACGGTTTCTGAGATACAGCCCGGACAAACTTTTTCCCCCTTATCGGCTGTGGGGTAAAAAGTGAAATCTTCAAAACTGTTCACTTTATAAAAGAGGTGTATCAAACCCTGTTCTTTGATAATTGTGGAATAAATATATAAATTCTGTTGTCAGGTACATATTATCCCACACAATCGTAGCTCCACAATACTAACTGCATATGATTAGGTCTTACACTTACTCGGAGTCAAATTGGGCTTTTAAATTTCAATTCTTTTTTGACAGGCAATAATTTCATGGATTTGAATCCAAATTCATAGAGGTGAGAGTTAAATGATAACTTTTCAAACTTATAACCATGGAACTCCAGGCACTTACTTGTAATCCCGAGTGCTTGATCCACACCACACAGCTTTGGGTGTAACTTCGTCTGTTCAGTGGGCGTACTGGGAATGAGGGAGAGGGGTCAAGGTCACCCGAGTATGTCTCAGGAAAAGTGCACACAGGGGTCATGTGTGTCAGGTTCCCTAGCCACGAGAAATTAGCACTGCCTGCAAATACAAGAGATAAATGGTCATCCCTGAGACTCTGTCAGTTAGGGGGATGTCATGAGACAGATTGTTCTTTACTTGTGCAGTCAGGATGGGTCTAAGAGCACTTTGAGTCCTGTAATACAGGAGATATTGTACCGCATGTATTTATGCATTTGGGGTTTTACGTCGCTTTCAACACTGTATAGGTCATATCACAACAGGGGGTTGGGAGGGCAGAGAAAACCATTATATACAGTTGGTCAAGGTTCTGTACTGTAAACTGCCGACCAATGGCAAGCAACTACCAGCTTTCCCACTTGAGGCCGTGCCGGGAACCGAACCCCGGCCTCAGAGGTGGGAGGCGAGTGTTACCACCGTGCCACGTGTACCGCATGTAAGTTTACAATATAATGCAATACATATAAAAACACAGCACTACATTATACCTTCAATCAGGCTAAAAATGCATGGTTAAGTCACAATTACACAGATTTATGAACATGTGTGTTTATACTGATTAGACTTCATTAATAAACAGTGGGTCAAAAAACCTTTTAGAGGAATATTTACAGGAAATAAAAATACTGTTTACCTGGTTCAAAGAGTGATAACATAAGGTTTGATTTCTTTTTACTGTCAGCCCATGAATACAAGATTCCAAACCAATTTTCACTAAAAAATAAAGGAAATACAAGCATTCAGTGTGACCGACTGATCAGCCACATACCTCAGAGTTACATTAAATGGTTGTACACAGTACAGTGCTGTTTAACTGAAAATTCGCTTTTATTAAAAACAATTTTAGATTTTCCACAAAATTTTTATATTTCCGTAGAAATCCAAGATGGCCACAAAAGAGAAGGATACGATTTTTTTCTCATTTTTCATGTTACAAAATTTGATACAACATGATTTTGTAAAAATATAAAATCATATTTTCCATTGCATGCAATTTTTATACCCCAATTGTCCATAATTCACTCAAAATAGATCAATATTGCTCCAATGATGAGATGTACACATTTTTACAATTTATGCGAAAATCCAAGATGGCCACCAAATCAGGAGAAACATTTTTCTTGATTTGCACATACCGTAAATGACCTATTTAGCGCACAGTGCGCTAAGGAAAGACTATTTTTATTCAATATTTGTTGGGAAAAAATTCCCCTTTTAGCGCACCCATCATGACACACTTTCCGGGATGAAGTATAGGTCAATTCAGTAAGAATAACGGTGTTCCGACATTTAGAATCTACCAAAGATACCCACTTCCTGTAAATATGGCGGTAGATATAAACAAACGCGAAATTCACGGCAAAAATGTCAATTTATTAAGTAAAAGTACGTACAATATATAAAAAAAATATGTGGATATTGTGGACTGTCATCAGGAAAAAGAGGTAGGGTGCGGTTACAAGGGCGGATGCGCTAAATAGGTCATTTACGGTAAGCTTTTTTATACCCTATCGGTTCAAAATTCATATCTGGCTCTGGTTAAGAGATAAACACATCTTTGATTGTTCTACAAAAATCCAAGATGGCCACCAAAATGGGAGGAAATAATCTTTTTTCTTAATTTGCATAAATGCATTTTCTTATAACCTATGGGTCCAGAACTCACTTAAAATTGCTCTATTTCACTCTTTTCATGAAGTTGCCACCAAAATGGGAGAAAATAATTTTTTGTCTTAATTTGCATATATGCACTGCAAATGTTGTTCTTAATTTCCATACATGCCATGAGGGTCCAAAATTTACAGAAAATTGCTATTATATCTCATTACATTTATGAGATACATTTTTATACTTTTCGCAAAGAGCCAAGACGGCTGCAGAAATGGAAGGAAATCAATTTGTTTACATTAATGCACTTTTTTATTCATATGGGTCCAAAATTCATTCTAAATACATTCTATGTCATTCCATTTACAAGGTAAAGATGATTTTATATTTTCTCCAAAAATCCAAAATGGTCATTCAGTAAAAGTGGGTAAAAGTGGAGTGGAACACTACCAATATCGGCTGGGTCTGAGATTTTCATTTTAGGAATCTCACTCTCTAGTATCGCTGCTCCAATTTTTCTCCAAAAGTGCTGAGAAGCAAGTCCTTGGGAAATAACATTAGATTTGGTAATATGACCCTGTGAAGGGTCAAAGGTCAAATACACAGCAATGGATGTATCACCATAAACACACCCAGAAATCTAAGATGTTGTTTGTATTTTTACTACTTAAAGCCCTTATTCTAACCCCAAAATAACAAAGTTTGAAAGCAAATGAGGCATACAGAAAACTCATTATCATAACAGATGATGTAAACCTTACAAACTATAGAAGTCAGAATGATTATGAATACTATCGCCCTTTGACTGATGATCTGAGGCATTCTGTCTTTATTGCAGTTTACAAGGGGGAATGTATATGGGGAGATCATTTCTTTACTCAAAAGCTGACCACATGAGCAGATATTGTTTGTTACTTCTGTACTGATTACACAACTGTTGTACTGAATAACTCACCCAAAACTACTTTGACACTTACTTGATAGTGGTAACCGCCACCATGCCTGCCACCTTAAGGCTGCCATGAAGGAGCACTGTGAAAGCTGTCACCTTGCCAGCATCCTCAGCCTCCTTCACATCTACTCCCTCTGCAGGGTCCTTGTCTGAAGATGCCTCCTCTATAACAAATGCCTTGTTTTTATGAACATGTAAAAGTATATGCACACATTTATACGTCAACTGTCACTGAGAATTCAAAATGCTTACATTAATACACATGGTACACATACAACCTGACAAACATCAAAGACCTCAATAAAGAAAGGGTTTCTAAGTTTTGTAGAGGGAAGCCCATTGTATTTACACTAACTGGTTCTGTTGCAGATGGATACCAAACAACACAAGGTATTGGTTATCTTTCATTGAAGAAATATTAAGGTTTTATTATATTAAAAATTCTTAAAAATTCTCTACTTTTCATAATTAAATGAAGTAAAATATTTGTGTTCACATAATTTGTTGGCTGAAATAAGCGTTACCATGTGATAACCATAAAGATCTTATACCCCTTTCAGAATACAGGCAGTTTACCCCATGGTATTAGGAGTTGGCAAAATGCCCCTGTCCTTCAACTGTCACCTGACGTCTGTACGCGAACTTTTGAGACAGTGGCCCCACTGTCCCATTCGTTGAACTTCCCATGAAAGTTTTGGAAGTATTCAAAATGTCTGCCTCTGAATTTATAACCATTACTCACCCTCTGTCACCATCTCTTTTGCACCCTATCACGGTTCCTATCTATGTGTCTCCATCCCCATTCATCCATTTCAGTGAACTTCTATGTATACATATTTTTTGATGTGGTGGTGTCACTTTGGTGTTTGTGATTTATAGAAGGCTGTGACTCGTTCTTGTTTCGGTATCAGATTTTTGTCCTACGGCAATATAAGGTGAGTGGAGGTAAATGGAGGTTTTCTCTTCGTGATAGACACTTGTACTACTCTCATGCTACTGTTACTGCCACTTTTACACCATGTCCATGAGTGGCCATGTGAGTCAAACCTTAAGTATACATCAAATGTCAGAAGATTTGAGGCGTCCTGTGAGACAGTTCCACTGCCAAGTAAAACTTCTAACCGCAGGGTATACCACCTGTAGCGTGAAGGGTGCATTAAAGGCTCACTGTGATGTCACAGGATAATGTGACATTGTTGTGAGAATGTTTTATAACAACTTAGGCCAGTCTTTATGATATTTGTTACGTGTGTAAGTTATTCTGATATAAACCACAGATAAAATAATGGTGGTTGGGGAACACATACCAGAAAAATAGCACCAGAGATGCCCGTACCCTACAGCCTGGGGAAATAATTTTCAACACCATGAGATACAGAAGTAGTGAAACAGTACAAAGAACGGGGTAACTTTCAGAGCAGTGTCAGTGTCCAAATAATGTTTAAGTAGAGAAAATAACATCTAAGAGACACAAACTGCATGTAAAGATTAAGTATTAAAACAGGACAATTCATTAAACTAAAAATTATGAAGCTTTAAGACTTCTCCCATTTTGATATTCATTTGTATGAATTATGGTTGAAAACCTGTGGCTCACTTGATGCAATACCATCTGTTAAAATAGGAAGTTGCAATAGTAAAACGGTTAATGAATTCTAACATGACTTTAACAGTGCTTAATCTACATCAAAAGACACCAAAAGGTGCAGCCACCAAGATTCAAGTAAAAAGATATAAGAGAGATATAAGAGAGATAAAATAGTATCAGATATCCCCGTAGAGAGATAAAATAGCATCAGATATGCAAGATCAAAGGGCAAATCCAGGTCACACCATGACGTTGCACACCTATAACCCTCGACCAATGTCCCTACCAAATATCAACTTCCTACACCTTATGGTTTACGAAATATAGCCCAGACAAGGCATTATAGGTCAAGGTCACTACGGCAAGGTCAAATCAAGGACACACCATGACGTTTTACATCTACACACCCTAGCCAAGGTCCCTACCAAATATCAACTTCCTACACATTACTGTTTCCAAGATATACCCCAGACAAGTTTTTATAGGTCAAGGTCACTACGGCAAGGTCAAAGGTCAAATCAAGGTCACACCATGACGTTACACACCTACACCCCCTAACCAATGTTCTTACCAAGTATCAACTTCCTACACCTTATGGGTGGCCAAGATATAGCCCGGACAAGATTTTCAAATTCAAAGTCACTACGGAAAGGTTAAAGGTCAAATCAAGGTCACACCATGACGTTGCACACCTACAAAGGTATATAAAATTTACAGAATTTGAGTTATCTAAAAGGATATATAGTGAAATATAGTTCTGTGTGTTGACATAAATCAGTCAGTCATGGAACTTTTTATTTCCCAGTCACTCAGTCGCACCAAATGCAGGGAAAACTGTCCATGGTTCAGGTGTTATGGTGGCAGACTTTACATCGTAACTGCTGATGGCTGTTGTTGAGATTTCTTGAGAGATACTGGACCAGACTTAACTCGAACAAGTCATTAATTTGAAATACTAAAACAGTGCTGTGTGACTTGCATCATGAATTTACTTTAACTGGGAATTAAACCATAACTCTGACCCATAACAATTACTGATGTTAGATAAGTTATAATGAAATGAACCACATACACATGTGAAACCTACCTGCACTGACAGGGAGTACTAAGTGCCTAGATAAATATGGAGGACTGGCCATGTCATTTATGTCGACAAAACCATGCACTTTCAGATGTGGAGATGGCGCAATGTCAAAGTGCTCAAAATCATGCTTCCTAAAATAGAACAAGAGGAGAGTGCCCGTGAACGGGCACTGTGTCAGCTGACTGAATGTTTTTGATTTGTGATGGTGATAATGAGAGGAAAGCATAATTATCAGGAAAAGGGCTGTACAGAAATACAGTAAATGGTAACTGAACAGCATGTTGGAAAGATATTCCGAAGCTGACAGAAGAAAAGGACAAAAAAGTTGTGCCCTGCAAATGGTATTATGAAATAAAGTAACAAGGTAATTGTTTAAGTGTAAAAAGTAGGTTAAAAATATTTACAGAAATACTATAAATGCAATATCCTCGTTCGACCATGAAGAAGGGATCCAAAGGTCAAATCTGACCATACCAAAAGATTCCCAGCCAAAGAATTTAGGATGGTTTACCATCCCAAACCTGTCGGACCAATAATAAGTGAGTCATAGGCACTTTTTAAGTTTGGCTATCCTTGTTTGACCTTGACGGAGGGGTTTAAGGTCAAATCCGACCACACAAAAAAATTCCCAGCCCATGATTTCCTGTAGCTTGTTTACCATCCCAAACCTGTAGGACCAATAATAAGCGAGTTATAAGCAATTGTAAGTTTGGCTATCCTCAATTGACCTTGAAGGAGGGGTCCCAGGTCAAATCTGACCACACCAAAAGAATCCCAGCCCATGATTTCCTATATGTTGGTTTACCATCCCAAACCTCCAAGACCAATAATACGCAAGTTATAAGCACTTTAAGTTTGGCTATCTTCGTTTGACCTGGAAGGAGGGGTCTAAGGTGAAATCCGACCACACCAAAAGATTCCCAGCCCATGATTTTCTATAGGTTGGTTTTCCATTCCAAACCTCTAGGACCAATAATAAGCGAGTTATAAGCACTTTTAAGTTTTGCTATCCTCATTTGACCTTGAAGGAGGGGTCCAAGGTGAAATCCGACCACACCAAAAAATTCCCAGCTCATGATTTTCTATAGGTTGGTTTTCATTCCAAACCTCTAGGACCAATAATAAGCGAGTTATAAGCACTTTTATGTTTGGCTATCCTCATTTGACCTTGAAGGAGGGTTCCAAGGTCAAATCGGACCATATTAACAGATTCCCAGCCCATGATTTCCTACAGGTTGGATACAATGATTTACTCAACAGTGAGAACCTGAAAGAAGCTTTGCTCAGCTATGCCATGACATAGAGGTCTGCAATTTCACTATGTTATAGCTGACCAAAACGTCTGTGAATAACATATTTAACAAAATACTCTAAATGTAATAGTTTTCAAGTTACAACTGATTTACTCAAGAGTGAGAACCTCAAAGTAACTATTACTCAGCTATGCAATGAGCTACATGTCTGAATTTTTGCTCTGTTATAGCTGACCTAAAAGTAGGTGAACAACATATTTAAGCAAAATACTGTAAATGCAATAGTTTTCAAGTTACAACTGATTTACTCAATAGTGAGAACCTGAAAATAGCTATTGCTCCGCTATGCCACGAGCTATAGGTCTGTAATTTCACTATGTTATAGCTAACCCAAAAGTAGGTGAACAATATATTTTAACAAAATACTCCAAATGCAATATTTTTCAAGTTATAGCCGATTTACTCAACAGTCAGTGCCTGAGAATAGCTATTGCTCAGTTGTGCCATGAGCTACAGGTCTGTAATTTCACTATGTTATAGCTGACCCAAAAGTAGCTGAATAACATATTTGCACAAATTTCTGTAAAGGCAATAGTTTTCCAATTACAACTGATTTACTCAACAGTGAGAACTTCAAAGTAGCTATTACTCAGCTATGCAATGAGCCACAGGTCTGGAACTTCACTATGCTATAGCTGACCCCAAAATAGGTGAATAACATATTGCAACAAAATACTGTAAATGCAATAGTTTGCAAGTTATAAGTGATTTACTCAACAGTGATAACCTAAAAGTAGCTATTACTCAGCTATGCCATGAGCTACAGGTCTGAAATTTTACTATGTTATAGCTGAACCAAAAGTAGCTGAATAACATATTTATACTAAATTCTCTAAATGCAATAGTTTTCAAATTATAAGTGATTTACTCAACATTGAGAACTTCAAAGTAGCTATTACTCAGCTATGCAATGAGTCACAGGTCTGGAACTTCACTATGTTATAGCTGACCCCAAAATAGGTGAATAACATATTGAAACAAAATACTCTAAATGCAATAATTTCCAAGTTATAAGCAATTTACTCAACAGTGATAACCTCAAAGTAGCTATTACTCAGCTATGCCATGAGCTACAGGTCTGAAATTTTACTATGTTATAGCTGACCCAAAAGTAGGTGAACAACATATTTAAGCAAAATACTGTACATGCAATAGTTTTCAAGTTACAACTGATTTACTCAACAGTGATAACCTAAAAGTAGCTATTACTCAGCTATGCCATGAGCTACAGGTCTGAAATTTTACTATGTTATAGCTGACCCAAAAGTAGCTGAATAACATATTTATACTAAATTCTCTAAATGCAATAGTTTTCAAATTATAAGTGATTTACTCAACATTGAGAACTTCAAAGTAGCTATTACTCAGCTATGCAATGAGTCACAGGTCTGGAACTTCACTATGTTATAGCTGACCCCAAAATAGGTGAATAACATATTGAAACAAAATACTCTAAATGCAATAATTTCCAAGTTATAAGCAATTTACTCAACAGTGATAACCTTAAAGTAGCTATTACTCAGCTATGCCATGAGCTACAGGTCTGAAATTTTACTATGTTATAGCTGACCCAAAAGTAGGTGAACAACATATTTAAGCAAAATACTGTACATGCAATAGTTTTCAAGTTACAACTGATTTACTCAACAGTGATAACCTAAAAGTAGCTATTACTCAGCTATGCCATGAGCTACAGGTCTGAAATTTTACTATGTTATAGCTGACCCAAAAGTAGCTGAATAACATATTTATACTAAATTCTCTAAATGCAATAGTTTTCAAATTATAAGTGATTTACTCAACATTGAGAACTTCAAAGTAGCTATTACTCAGCTATGCAATGAGTCACAGGTCTGGAACTTCACTATGTTATAGCTGACCCCAAAATAAGTGAATAACATATTGAAACAAAATACTCTAAATGCAATAATTTCCAAGTTATAAGCAATTTACTCAACAGTGATAACCTCAAAGTAGCTATTACTCAGCTATGCCATGAGCTACAGGTCTGAAATTTTACTATGTTATAGCTGACCCAAAAGTAGGTGAACAACATATTTAAGCAAAATACTGTACATGCAATAGTTTTCAAGTTACAACTGATTTACTCAATAGTGATGACCTAAAAGTAGCTATTACTCAGCTATGCCATGAGCTACAGGTCTGAAATTTTACTAAGCTATAGCTGACCCAAAAGTAGCTGAATAACATATTTATACTAAATTCTCTAAATGCAATATTTTTGCAATTACAACTGATTTACTCAATAGTGAGAACCTCAAAGTAGTTATTCCTCAGCTATGCAATGAGCTACAGGTCTGAAATTTCACTATGTTATAGCTGACCCAAAAGTAGGTGAACAACATATTTAAGCAAAATACTGTAAATGCAATAGTTTTGAAGTTACAACTGATTTACTCAATAGTGATGACCTAAAAGTAGCTATTACTCAGCTATGCCATGAGCTACAGGTCTGAAATTTTACTATGTTATAGCTGACCCAAAAGTAGCTGAATAACATATTTATACGAAATTCTCTGAATGCAATAGTTTTCCAATTACAACTGATTTACTCAATAGTGAGAACTTTAAAGTAGCTATTACTCAGCTATGCCATGACCTACAGATATGAAATTTCACTATGTTATAGCTGGCCCAAAAGTAGCTGAATAACATATTTATACGAAATTCTCTAAATGCAATAGGTTTTAAGTTACAAGTGATTTACTCAATAGTGAGAACTTCAAAGTAGCTATTACTCAGCTATGCAATGAGCCACAGATCTGAAACTTCACTATGTTATAGCTGATCCCAAAATAGGTGAATAATATATGCAACAAAATACTGTAAATGCAATAGTTTCCAAGTTATAAGCGATTTACTCAACAGTGATAACCTAAAAGTAGCTATTACTCAGCTATGCCATGAGCTACAGGTCTGAAATTTTACTATGTTATAGCTGACCCAAAAGTAGCTGAATAACATATTTATACGAAATTCTCTAAATGCAATATTTTTGAAGTTATAAGCGATTTACTCAATAGTGATAACCTAAAAGTAGCTATTACTCAGCTATGCCATGAGCTACAGGTCTGAAATTTTACTATGTTATAGCTGACCCAAAAGTAGCTGAATAACATATTTATACGAAATTCTCTAAATGCAATAGTTTTTAAGTTACAAGTGATTTTACTCATGATGGAAGTTACTGAAAAGCCCAAAAGTAGCTATTACTCACTTAGCTATTGAGACAGGCACCCAACTTACTCACCATATTGTAGCTATGAAAAAAGTAGCTGAATAACATATTTTAACAAAATGCTCTAAATGCAACAATTTTCAAGTTATAAATGATTTTGTGCATGATTTCATGAATTTTAATGCATTAAAAATTATTAAAAAAATTTATTAAAAAAAAAGTAAGACAGGTCCAGGTCTCATACTCACACAAGAGAATCTACCTGTGGCCTAGTACATATATGCAAGATATGAGAGAAATCCCTGCAATAGTCACTGAGAAAATTGTGATTAAGTGTTGAAATTTTCACACTTTTGGTGGGGGTACCCCCCTTGTAATGTCTCTAGCAAACAGACGAACAGACAGATTTGCATGCCTTGAACAATTTTTCATCCTCGATAGATAAGGTATCTTTTAAAAAAAACAGCACGTCTCTAGGCCTTGTAGTTTTGGAGGAGAAGTTGTTCACGCGGACGCGTACGTACGCCCACGCCGCAGAGTGACGACATAAAAATAAGGTCATTTTATAATTTGAGAGATAATTTTGGAGAACCGATGCAAATATGTATCCACCGGAAAGACAATCACCAAAGCCAGTGAACCATCGTTTGACCTTGAAGGAGGGGCCAAACGTCAAATCTAACACCAAAAGATTCCCAGCCCATGATTTCCTATATGTTGGTTTACCATCCCAAACCCCAAACCTCTAGGACCAATAATAAGAAGTTATAAACACTTTTAACTTTGGCTATCCTCATTTGACCTTGAAGGAGGGGTCCAAGGTCAAATCCGACCACACCAAAAGATTCCCAGCCCATTATTTCCTATATGTTGGTTTACTATACCAAACCTCTAGGACCAATAATAAGCAAGTTATAAACACTTTTAACTTCGGCTATCCTCGTTTGACCTTGAAGGAGGGGTCCAAGGTCAAATCCGACCACACCAAAAGATTCCCAGCCCATGATTTCCTATAGGTTGGTTTACCATCCCAAACCTCTAGGACCAATAATAAGCAAGTTATAAACACTTTCAACTTCGGCTATCCTCGTTTGACCTTGAAGGAGGGGTCCAAGGTCAAATCCGACCACACCAAAAGATTCCCAGCCCATGATTTCCTATAGGTTGGTTTACCATCCCAAACCTCTAGGACCAATAATAAGCAAGTTATAAACACTTTTAACTTCGGCTATCCTCGTTTGACCTTGAAGGAGGGGTCCAAGGTCAAATCCGACCACACCAAAAGATTCCCAGCCCATGATTTCCTTAGGTTGGTTTACCATCCCAAACCTCTAGGACCAATAATAAGCAAGTTATAAGCAATTTTAACCTTGGCTATCCTGGTTTGACCTTGAAGGAGGGGTCCACAATCAAATCCGACCACACCGAAACATTCCAGCCCATGATTTTCGTTTACCATCCCAAACCTCTAGGACCAATAATAAGCGAGTTATAAGCAGTTTTAAGTTTGACTATCCTCGTTTGACCTTGAAGGAGGGGCCCAAGGTCAAATCCGACCACATCAGAAGATTCCCAGCCCATGATTTCCTATATGTTGGTTTACCATCCCAAACCTCTAGGACCAATAATAAGCGAGTTATAAGCACTTTTAACTTTGGCTATGCTCGTTTGACTTTGAATGAGGGGTCCAAGGTCAAATCTGACAACATCAGAAGATTCGCAGCACATGATTTCCTATAGGTTGGTTTGACATTGCAAACCTCTAGGACCAATAATAAAGGAGATATAGGCACTTTTAAAGTCCGCTATGTGGGTTACTTCGGCACTCCGTGGATGACCTTGAATTAAGAGCTTCAAGATCAAATGTCTGCAAGGTTGTAGAGGACATGTATATCTGTTATACATATCACCTATGAAGAGATTCAACCTTCTACCTATGAGAAACAGACAGTAGAAAAATGTAGATTATTTTCAAAGAAATGCCCGGCGGCCATCTTGTTTTTCAGAATGAGGCTATTTTCAGTCCCAGAGAAGCTTACCCCCCAATGAAGATATCCTGCAAATTTGGTCAACCTAGCTGGTGTAATTTTCCTCTTAGAGTGTTAACGCCGAAAATCTCTCTACGCGCGGCGGGGTAGCGAACACTAAACCAAAGTATCCACCGCATGCCTCCGGTGGATACAATAATTTTGGCAACAAAGCAAGGTTTCACAAAATAGTCTCCTTAAGTTCTTATTATGGTGGTCCAAAAGCACATGTGACACTGACATAAAGGGCCTAGTATGGCTGATTTTGTCCAACTGACACAGACTTTCAACACATCTGCTAGCATAGAACCATAGCAAGTAATGACATGGCTCGTCATGTTGAGCAGAAAAGATGCAGTAAGGAACTCACCCATTGTAGTGTTCGGGAGCAGGGAATATATTGACAGCACAGTCCAGCTTGCCACAGTGTAGATCTGCTTCAAAGGGGCTAAAGCATTTATGTGCCATCTGCTTGAACATAGCCTGTACATTATCAGAAGTAAGCTCTGGCTCTGGTACAAAAACTTCACCCCCTCCTTTGTTAATGTCTACCAGTTTCTGATAATGTGGCAAGGACTGCTGAAAGATGGACTCCTCCTTTGATGCAACACACATTACATATAGTTTACAAGGAAATGGGATGGGAAAGCTCCCTTCAAGGTCTTCCTCTTTACTCATGTATTTATTCAGGGAATTTTTCAAGGATCCTTCTCCTACTCCCACATTACCATCAGTTACAAGGACCACCTAGAGTAAGAAAAAATAGATTAAAGCCAAACAGAGCTAAATGTCAATGGGATACACATCAAACATAGATTGCTTGTGGCATTCAATAATACCAAACTGACCCTCCGTACAGATTGATGTACAAAACAGACATGCTTTCTTACATCATACAGGGTCATAACACAATAGTAATATGCAATCTGTGTGACCGATGTTAAATTGGTCACATCTCTTGAGTTGCCATGGACCTTGATGATGGTTGATTCATATTCTTGCCCATTAACCCAAATTTGAGATTACTAAAGTTAAATATATGAAAAATAAGTTTGCCTGGAACATTTTTATGATATATCCAATGATTTGCATAAATATGACAACTTAAAGCTTGTTTGATGTTATATATTTATAATTTTTTTGCAAATGTCCAGCACACGAGAATCCAAGGTGCATACTAAAACATAAAACCCTAAAATATTCTCTACAGCTGAATTTCAGAGGAGTATAAATAAGTAGAAATACCTGCAAAAGAGACTATCCACATTCATAAATGAATGAGACATAAAGGTACATGTTAAAATGTGACAAACACAATTATGCATGCATGCACACACAAATGCACGCATGGAAGGCATTTCATAATCTCCCAACCCAAATCCCATAACCCATAATCTCCCAAACATCAGTTTAATAGTGCCCCTTTTTCAATTAAGAAGTTTACGACCAAAAAGAATTTAAAAGCATTGCCATGGCAACAGTTGTTACCAGATACCCTCCAAAACTTAATCAGCTCAAGATCCTCTTGGGGTTAACATATCCTGAAAATATGGTGAAAATCCCTGCGTGGGTTTAGGCTGTGGAACACCCACAAAATTTAAGACCCCAAAAGCTTAAAAGTGCTGCCATTGCAACAATTGCTGCCAGATACCCTCAAAACCCTAATTAGCTTTAGATCATCTTGGGGTTAACATATCCTGAAAATTTAATAAGGACTGATCACTGAAGACAATTTTGACTATCTCAGTATTGATAACTTCAGTGAAGGAAGATTTTATCTTCTCCCCAAAATTCATAAAAAGGGTGTCCCAGGGAGACCCATCTGCAGTTCTGTAAACCACCCCACAAGCAGAATTAGCAAATTTGTTGATGAGCACATCAAAGGATATGTACCTAAAACAAAATCCTACATTAGGGACACTCAAGATTTTATCACAAAATTGAAATCCCTAGGTAGAATCCCTGAAGGTGCCATATTATGCACCTTGGATGTATCCTCTCTCTACACCAACATTCCTAATCAAGAAGGAATATTAGCTGTAGCTGAAAAGTTGAGATCTGACCCAAGTAAAACACCAATTACTAAATTCATTCTTGATCTACTTTCACTAGTCCTTCACAATATGAACTTTGAGTTCAATGGAGAACACTACCTCCAAACTGGAGGCACAGCCATGGGTACTTCTGTGGCCCCAAATTATGCCAATCTGTTTATGGACAGATTCGAAACAAAAGCCCTAGAGGGTTACCACCTAAAACCACTAACATGGTTACGGTTCATTGATGATATCTTCATGATATGGACACATGGAGAAGACTCTCTCAAAGAATTTATCACATACCTAAATTCCCTCCACCACTCTATTAAATTCACACATGAATTCAGTAGAACCTCCATTAACTTTCTGGACACTACAGTGAAATTCGGTGAAAATAGGGAATTAATAACCACCCTATTTAACAAACCCACCGATACTCATTTATACCTCCACTATACTAGTGCCCATCAGACTAGCATCCTCACCAAAGGACCGTTTAGTCAATACCTCAGACTGAGACGAATATGCACTTTGGATGAAGACTTTAAACATAATGCCAGAAATCTGACTGGATACTATATCAAAAGAGGATACCCCCTCAAATCACTGAAAAACCACTTTCAGAGAACCCATTCCTTAAGTCAAGACCAACTACTAGAAGTCAAAACCAAAACAGATTCAATAAGACCTGTAATGGTTACCAACTTCAGCCCTAAAAATCCTAATGTCACTGCATTAATTCGTGACAATTGGAACATTATCCAAAATACAGAGGAACTTCACACCATTTTCCCTGAATTACCAATTATGGGGTTCAGAAGGCTCCCAAACCTAAGGGACCAACTTACATCAGCGAGGATTAGTTACCCTCCCATAGAGAGACCCATCAGACAAAGAGTCTTTACACCAGTTTGTACCAGACTGGGGAAATGCACATACTGCCCAAGAATTAAAAGATTGGACTCTATCACAAGCTTCTCCACCAAAAGATCTTTTCAGTGCAAGAATCTCCCACCTAAACACCAAATCACATGTGAACTCAGTAATTTGGTGTACCTTATCAACTGTTCAAAATGTGGCCTCCAATACATAGGGGAGACCAAAAGACCACTGAGACAGAGAATGTATGAACACTCTAGGAATGTTCAAAACATTAAACTTCAGAGTTCTACCCCAGTGGCTAGACACTTCTCTAACCATGGCCATTCTGCTAGGAATATGGAGTTCTCAGTGCTCCATTGGATGGGGAGTGATAGTGACCCAAATGACACTGTAGGTCGCAGAGACCAAGAATTATTTTACATTTGGGCATTCCCCACCCTCCAACCAGCAGGCATTAATGTATTTGTGTGAGCTGTAGTGTCATCTTACTGCACCCCTAACCCAGGTGCCACCAATTTTACTTTTATATCCTGAAAATTTGATGAAAATTCGTGCATGGATTTAGGCTGTGGGACACTCACAAACTTTATACCCCCTCACCACCACAGCTCCCCAGACGGCACAGGGGACAACTATAACCCCCAACCTTTATGGGCACTTAACACTTAAATTTTCACTCCTGCCAGTAAAGTTAATGAGTTGCAGAACCTGTTTTGTGGATTTCTAGAGGTTGTTAAAGATATCTGATAACACACCTGACATGGAACAGATGATCCCCACTCTTCCAAGATGACTGTAGATATACTGCCAAGTCCAGATTCTGTACATGTACTATTGTACTCATCCAGATTGTCTATTGCAGATCTGATCAAGTCATAGTCCCTTGTAAAGCCACACATTTGCTCCCACAAACTTGAATAGATAACCTAAATAAAAGAGAAATAATATAATTTTGGACATGCACTAAATTAAAAGCTCTATTTAATGAAGCACAAAACTGCAATACACAAAGTGGTAACAAAGCAGATGACTTGAAGTTACAAATCATGTGCCCCTAAATAAACTAAAATGTCAATTTAGCATTGCAAAAAAATATTGTGGTCTGTGAGGTGGTTTTATATACTTTTAAGTTTTAATTTTACACTGTACCATATGTAAACAGAAAGCTTTAATCATGTTTGTGACTGGATTTATTTGAAGAAATCTGGTTGTGTTGAACAATACATATTCAGATTAAGATAATACCAACCAAATAGCCAATTATAGTTTTAGTTATGTGGTGGATGCCCAGGATTTTATATCATTAAGAAATATTTGAGGTTTAAGTATTGCCATTAGCTGTAAATGTCCACCAGAAAAACACTGAAAAAAGATCACAAAGCTAAACCTGCAGCAACATGATAGGGATTTTCTCGATACACATACTGTAATGATATATCAATTGTCAATACAAAGTCTAAATACAAACCAAGGATACAAACTCTGACTTTAGCCTTGTACTTAAATGATCCAAAAAGGCATTGATTCCTTTAATGGCAAGTTTGCGCCGCTGGATATTTTCCCCTTTCTCCACTGTTACCACTTGTGACATGGATAAAGAAACATCAAACAGTATAACTGTGGGCATTGTGTATTGTTTTCCAGAACTGATCACTGTGGAAAAAAATCAGAATATCTACAAATATAAAAAAAAAATTTAATACAAGTAACTGTGTGCTTTATGTTTGATAATTTATCTATAGTGTATTACAAATAGATGTAGTTCCCAACTTGTCAAGTTTCATACAAACTTAAAGAAACAAGCTATCAGTGCATGTGAACGGGCTCTGTGTCAGATGACTTTGTGTTTTGAGCTTTAGAGTACAAGTGAAAGTAGAAAAGGATGTATCTTAAAATAGCTATTGCTCGGCTATGCAATGAGCTACAGGGCAGCAATTTTATTATGTTATAGCTAACCCAAAAGCAGATGAGAAAATATTTTAACAAAATACTCTATATGGAATAGTTTTCAAGCTACAAGTAATTTACTCAACAGTGAGAACCTGAAAGTGGCATATGCTCAGCTGTGCAATGAGCTACAGGTCTGCAATTTTACTGTTATAGCTGACCCAAAGAAGGTGAATAACACATTTAAACAAAATATTGTAAATGAAACAGTTTTCAGGTTACAAGTGGTTTAGTTAACAGTGATAACGTCAAAGTTGCTATTGCTCAGCTATGCAACAAGCTACAGGTCTGAAAATTTTACTAGATTATAGCTGGTAGGTGAATAGTAGGTGAATAACATATTTCAATAAAATAATCTAAATGCAATAGTTTTCAAGTTATAACAGATTAACTACATGAATTCATGAATTTTAATGCATTAAAAACAAGCATTCTGACGCATGCATTTATCTCCCGCCGTATAAATTAGATGTACTAAAGATAGTGGAATATAAATTTTCTTGTGAGATGGAGGCACATGTAGAAGTGACAACAAGTTTAATGTTTGATTGCAATACTTTTAAAGACAAAAGGCATTTACTCACTTTAGTAGCTATTACTCTGCCATCCAAAGAGCTAAAGTTCTGCAACTTTATTATGCAGTAGATCAACCCAAAGTAAGTAAGGACGTATTTAGAAGAAATTGCCTACCTGTAATACTTTTAGAGATAAAAGACATTTACTCATTTTAGTAGCTATTACTCAGTTATCCAAAGAGCTACAGTTCTGCAACTTCACTATGTGGTAGATCACCCAAAAGTAGGTGAATGACTTATTTAGAAGAAATTGCTTACCTGTAATACTTTTAGAGATAAAAGACATTTACTCATTTTAGTAGCTATTACTCAGCTATCCAAAGAGCTACAGTTTTGCAACTTCACTATGTGGTAGATCACCCAAAAGTAAGTGAATGACTTATTTAGAAGAAATTGCCTACCAGTAATACTTTTAGAGATAAAAGACATTTACTCATTTTAGTAGCTATTACTCAGTTATCCAAAGAGCTACAGTTCTGCAACTTCACTATGTGGTAGATCACCCAAAAGTAGGTGAATGACTTATTTAGAAGAAATTGCCTACCTGTAATACTTTTAGGGATAAAAGACATTTACTCATTTTAGAAGCTATTACTCAGCTATCCAAAGAGCTACAGTTTTGCAACTTCACTATGTGGTAGATCACCCAAAAGTAGGTGAATGATTTATTTAGAAGAAATTGCCTACCTGTAATACTTTTAGAGATAAAAGACATTTACTCATTTTAGTAGCTATTACTCAGCTATCCAAAGAGCTAAAGTTCTGCAACTTCAATATGTGGTAGATCACCCAAAAGTAGGTGAATGACTTATTTAGAAGAAATTGCCTACCTGTAATACTTTTAGAGATAAAAGACATTTGCTCATTTTAGTAGCTATTACTCAGTTATCCAAAGAGCTACAGTTCTGCAACTTCACTATGTGGTAGATCACCCAAAAGTAGGTGAATGATTTATTTAGAAGAAATTGCCTACCAGTAATACTTTTAGAGATAAAAGACATTTTTTACTCATTTTAGTAGCTATTACTCAGCTATCCAAAGAGCTACAGTTCTGCAACTTCACTCTGTGGTAGATCACACAAAAGTAGGTGAATGACTTATTTAGAAGAAATTGCCTATGTGTAATATTTTTAGAGATAAAAGACAATTACTCATTTTGGTAGCTATTACTCAGCTGTCCAAAGAGCTACAGTTTTGCAACTTCACTATGTTGTAGATCACCCAAAAGTAGGTGAATGACTTATTTAGAAGAAATTGCCTACCTGTTATACTTTTAGAGATAAAAGACATTTACTCATTTTAGTAGCTCTTGCTCAGCTATCTACTCACTTAGCTATTGACCTACATCTGCAAAAGCAACAAAAATATAAAGGACACAGGAAAGTAAGCTTTTGAAAAACTAGATGAATAACAAATGAAAAGATTTGCCTAACTTTGGTAGTTGTGAAGGTATTTGACATTTATTTCCATCATAATTTTGCTACAAATAAGAAAATAGCTATTGCTCACTTATGACATGCAATGGAACCCCAAACGATATGCCATCTTATAGTTAAGGAAAAAGTAGCTGAACAAATTATTTTAGGAAAATCCTGTAACTGCAGTAGTTTTTGAGTTACAATGGATTTACTCAACAGTCACAATTTCAAAGTAGCTATTACTCAGTTGTCCAGTGTGCAACAGGTTTGCAGCTTTACTATCTGATAGCTCATCAAAAACTACATGAATAACATATTTGAAAAGATTTCCCTAACTTGAATACTTTTGAAGATATTTGAAATTTACTAATGTTGTTATTTTGCTACAAATAAGAAAATAGCTATTACTTATGGCATGCAACAGAAACCCAAACTATATGCCATCTTATAGTTAAGGAAAAAGTAGCTGAATAACATATTTTAGAAAAATACTCTAACTGCAATAGTTTTGGAGTTACAATGGATTTACTTAACAGTCACAATTTCAAAGTAGCTATTACTCAGCTATCCAATGTGCAACAGGTCTGAAACTTTACTATGTGATAGCTTATCAAAAACTAGATGAATAACATATTTGAAAAGAATTCCCTAATTTTAATACTTTTGAAGATATTTGAAATTTACTCATGTCGTTATTTTGCTTCAAATAAGGAAATAGCTATTACTCACTTATGGCATGCAATAGATCCAAACTGTATGCCATCTTATAGTTAAGGACAAAGTAGCTGAATAACATATTTTAGAAAAATACTCTAACTGCAATAGTTTTGGAGTTACAATGGATTTACTTAACAGTCACAATTTCAAAGTAGCTATTACTCAGCTATCCAATGTGCAACAGGTCTGAAACTTTACTATGTGATAGCTTATCAAAAACTAGATGAATAACATATTTGAAAAGAATTCCCTAATTTTAATACTTTTGAAGATATTTGAAATTTACTCATGTCGTTATTTTGCTTCAAATAAGGAAATAGCTATTACTCACTTATGGCATGCAATAGATCCAAACTGTATGCCATCTTATAGTTAAGGACAAAGTAGCTGAATAACATATTTTAGAAAAATACTCTAACTGCAATAGTTTTGGAGTTACAATGGATTTACTCAACAGTCATAATTTCAAAGTAGCTATTACTCAGCTATCCAATGTGCAACAGATCTGAAACTTTACTATGTGATACCTTATCAAAAAGTAGATGAATAACATATTTGAAAAGAATTCCCTAAGTTTAATACTTTTGAAGATATTGGCTTTCTGCGTCTTAGAGTCTATCATTAGATAGAGATTAAGCGCTATGAAAGTACTATTAGAATTAGAATTAGAAAGATGTATAACAATGCTAGAGTACCCAATGGCTGTGCACCCAAGATTTATTTCACTGCTAGCTTACCCAACGGCTGTGTACATAAACTAATGGCATTCACACTATCCTGTATCCCATTAAGGCACTAAGCACTAGGGCTTTGTCGGTAGCAGATGTTCCATTTCAGTATCCCGCCAGTGTGAATCTGTACCAATTCTGGGATACCAAAAGAAATTGCGTTCTGGCATATCCCCAATCGAATAGGCCCACCAACCGAAAGTAACATTTGCGAAAAGAAAACATTGCAGTTCTTCTGAAAGAAATCACTACAAGCAATCAGTGCCTGTGAACGGGCTCTGTGTCAGCTGACTGTGTGTTTTGAGTTTCAGAGTAGAAGTGACAGAAGAAATGGCAACAAAAGTTGTGCCCTGCAAATGGTATTCAGAAGTAAAGTAACAAGGTAACTGTTTAGGTGTAAAAAGTAGGTTAGCAACATATTTACAGAAAATATTGCAAATGAAATAGTTTTTGAGTTACAACTGATTAACTCAACAGAGAAAACCTCAAAGTAACTATAGCTCAGCAATGGGATGAGCTACAGTTCTGCAATTTTACTATGTTATAGCTGACCCAAAAGTAGGTGAACCACATATTTAAACAAAATACTCTAAATGCAATAGTTTTCAAGTTACAACTGATTTACTCAACAGTGAGAACCTGAAAGTAGCTATTGCTCAGCTATGCCATGACATACAGGTCTGCAAATTCACTATGTTATAGCTGATCCAAAAGTAGGTGAACAACATATTTATAGAAATACTTTAAATGCAATATTTTTCAAGTTACAACTGATTTACTCAACAGTGAGAACCTGAGAATAGCTATTACACAGCTATGCCATGAGCTACACGTCTCCAATTTTACAATGCTATAGCTAATTCAAAAGTAGATGAATAACATATTTAAACAAATTCTCCAAATGCAATAGTTTTAAAGTTACAACTGATTTACTCAACAGTGAGAACCTGAAAGTAGCTCTTGCTTGGCTATGCCATGACATACAGGTTTGCAATTTTACTATGTTATAGCTGACCCAAAAGTAGATGAACAACATATTTATAGAAAATACTTTAAATGCAATAGTTTTCAAGTTACAACTGATTTACCCAACTGTGAGAACCTGAAAGTAGCTCTTGCTTGGCTATGCCATGACATACAGGTTTGCAATTTTACTATGTTATAGCTGACCCAAAAGTAGATGAACAACATATTTATAGAAAATACTTTAAGGGGCTATCAACGTAACGCATTACTTTTACGGCCCGACGAAAGTGGTTTCAACAAGGGAATGATTTTTTCAGGGATGTATATTTCTTAGGCTTAAAGTCACAAATTATTGAGGAGAATATGTTTGTTTGTTCTGTGATATGTTGAATAAGAGGAATAAAGTTATACAACAAAATGTCCTTGTTGTTTTAAAGTTTTATATTTTTACATATAAACACCAAATAACAAAGATAAATGTGAAATAAATATGTTCTATTTCTGGACATCTAAAACAGTGCATACCTTCCTGTTGTGACACAATTAGCATACAAAAAGAAAAGCAACAACAGTTTTTTATACACTATTCCAAAGAAAAATGTCTCACAAAAATTTTCATTTAATTTGGGCATTTATTTTCAGAGATAAAAACAAAGAAACACAACATTTTATGTTTTCATTTTTTCATCTCTATTTCTCATTACACTCATTTAAAATGTCAAGAAACCACTATTTAAAATTGTAAATCATTCAAATTAATCTGTATGCGTTTGGAGGCTTGTGTATGTATTTAGATCTTTATTTAGAACAGCATGGTTTATACATCGTGTCACAGTACAGAAGCCTCTCCCTTCTCTCTGAGCCAACTTTTATAGCCTCTCACCAGTAACTAAGGCATAGTTATACAAAATATTCTATTTTTAATTTGGCTTCCTATATCTTAGTGTATATATCTCTAAATAAAAACAATTTTTCCTAACATGTTATGTCTATATTTTTATAAGTAAACTACTGAATTCTCATTGAATATATGTACATCTTATCTTCCATCAGTGAGAATTATATTTTATATGGACAGATACTCTTTCAATGTAAGAAGTGCCTTGACTAATGAAAACAAAGCTTTGTAAATTATTGTTACACTTAAGAAATTTTCATCAGAATAGTATAACACTAGATAAATTTATTATATTAACAATTAAGATGATACAAATATAGATTCAGTGTGTGTAAAGAAATGTTTCACTGTAAGTAAGCAGAAAGGCTAAATACACACGCAGTGCATGTTTAAAAAATGTGGGTTCATTTTATCAGTGCAGAAAAGACTGGCACTCACATACAGTAACAGTAGTAAACTGGCAAGATCTACAAGAGCATTATTGATTTTTCCAAGTGGGTGCTATACATATATAGAAGGCAAGAGCAATGTTTACAAAACGTAGTACTAAATGCAGTGTTTTATCATTTATACTGATCTTTTTCAACGGCTGAAAGAAAATGACGTAACTGTCCCTCTGGTAAATAATAGTCCGTGCATAGCAACAGTGACTCTGTCTGCTTCACCATCTGGCGGACGTTACGTAAACAAATTTTATGTACTTACGTTGATAGCCCCTTAAATGCAATAGTTTTCAAGTTACAACTGATTTACCCAACAGTGAAAACCTGAGAATTGCTATTACATAGCTATGCCATGAGCTACACGACGACAATTTTACAATGTTATAGCTAATTCAAAAGTAGATGAATAAGATATTTAAACAAAATTCTCTGAATGCAATGGTTTTCAAGTAACAACTGATTTACTCAACAGAGAAAATCTCAAAGTAGCTATTACTAAGCTATGCAATGAGCTACTGGTCTGCAACTTTACTATGTTATAGTTGACCCAAAAGTAGGTGAATGACATATTTAAAGAAAATACTCTAAATGCAGTAGTTTTCAAGTTACAAATGATTTAACCACCAGTGAGAACCTGAAAGTAGCTATTGCTCAGCTATGCCATGATCTGTAGGTCTGCAATTTCACTATGTTATAGCTGACCCAAAAGTAGATGAACAACATATTTAAACAAAATACTCTAAATACACTACTTTTCAAGTTACAACTGATTCACTCAACAATGGGAACCTGAGAATAGCTATTACACAACTATGCCATGAGTTATAAGTCTCTAATTTTACAATGTTATAGCTAATTCAAAAGTAGATGAAAAACATATTAAAACAAAATTCTTTAAATGCAATAGTTTTCAAGTTACAACTGATTAACTCAACAGAGAAAACCTCAAAGTAGCTATAGCTCAGCTATGGGATGAGCTACAGGTCTGCAATTTTACTATGTTATAGCTGACCCAAAAGTAGGTGAACAATGTATTTAAACAAAATACTCTAAATGCAATAGTTTTCAAGTTACAACTGATTTACTCAACAGTGAGAACCTGAAAGTAGCTATTGCTCAGCTTTGCCATGACATACAGGTCTGCAAATTCACTATATTATAGCTGACCCAAAAGTAGCTGAATAACATATTTAAACAAAATACTTTAAATGCAATAGTTTTCAAGTTACAACTGATTTACTCAGCAGTGAGAACCTGAAAATAGCTATTACTCAGCTATGCCATGAGCTACAGGTCTGCAATTTTACAATGTTATAGCTGACTCAAAAGTACATAAAAACATATGAAACAAAATACTCTAAATGCAACAATTTTGAAGATACAAGCAATTTACTCAACAGTGATAACCTCAAAGTAGCTATTACTCGGCTGTGCAATGAGCTACAGGTCTTCAATTTTACTATGTTATAGCTGACCCCAAAGTAGCTGAATAACATACTCACACAAAATTCTCTAAATGCAATAGTTTTTGAATTACAAGTGATTTTACTCATTATGAAAGGTATTGAAAAATCAGAAAGTAGCTATTACTCACTTAGCTATCGGAATAGACACCCCTGTTACTCACCATTTTGTAGCTATGGAAAAAGTAGCTGAATAGCATATTTTAACAAAATGCTCTTAATGCAATACTTTTCAAGTTTTAGGTGATTTTGTGCATGATCTCATGAATTTTAATGCATTAAAACTTATTTAAAAAATTCATAAAAAAATAATGTAAAAAGATCCAGGTCTGATACCCACACAAGGGAATCTACTGGTGGCCTAGTACATATAAGCATGATATGAGAGAAATCCCTGCAATAGTCAATGAGAAAATAAGTGATTTAGTGCATTATTTCATGAATTTTAATGCATTCAAAATTATTAAAAAAATTAATAAAAAAAAACTTAAGACAGATCCAGGTCTGATACTCACATAAGGGAATCTACTTGTGGTCTAGTACATATATGCAAGAAATGAGAGAAATCCCCGCAATAGTCAATGAGAAATTTGTGATAAAGTGTTGAAGTTTTCACACTTTTGGTGGGGGTACCTCCCTTGTAATGACTCTAGGGAACAGACAAACGAACAGATCTGCATGGCCTGAATAATTTTCATCCTCGATAGTTAAGGTATCTTTAAAAAAAAACAGCATGTCTCTGGGTATTGTAGTTTAGGAGGAGAAGTTGTTCACACGGACGTGGACGCAGACGCGTACACCCACGCCGCAGAGTGACGACATAAAAACAGCATGTCTCTAGGCCTTGTAGTTTTGGAGAAGTTGTTCACGCAGACGTGTACGCGGACGCCGCAGAGTGATGCCATAATGCCATAATAAAAGTGCAAAAATATTTTTTAAAAATGGGATAAAAGTTTGTAATTTCTTCAGTTTTGAGGTTTGTTTATTGTTTCTAATACTTCACGTTTTCTCACAATATTATTTTCTGACATTCGAAATACCGGCAGTAAAGTGTCGCCACAGTGTTGAAGTGAATTGATCTCGATACCGAGATACCCGTGTTCCAACCCTGCCCTACTAAGCCCTATTTTCCCAATGGTTATGCACCCTAGATTTATATCATTGTTAGTATACCCAATGCCTGTGTACACAAAAGATATCACGCTACGATTTTTGTCACTGCTAGCATGCCCAACGGCTGTGTACAGAATGGGCATACCCAACTAGCCTGTACCCAAAGCAGTGAACTCTATGTTCTCAATGGTTGTAAACCCAAGATCAATATCATTGCTAGCGGCTGTGTACACAAGATCTATATCACCACTTGCATACCCAGCAGTTGTGTACATTAGCAGTGATATTGCTCTAGTGTACCCAGTGGTTGTTTACACAAAATCTGTGTCACTGCTAGTGTACCCAACGACTCCAAATTCTTTACAGTGTACCCAATTTATTGGTACCCAAAGCAGTAAGCAGTATGTACTCGATGGTTGTGCACTTGATATCAGTACCTTTTACAGCATACTCAACAGGTCCATGCCCAAGGCACTGTGCAGTAGTTTTTAAGGAAATTTTTTGAGTAGTCAGAAACAGGCCAAGGATCACTCTGGATCAAAATTATTGGGCTTGGCATAGGTTTGCACTATGAAACAGCTCTATTTGTGAACAGAATAACTTGATTATCCTTACATTTTGACAAAATTTGAAGGATGTTAGAAATGGGCTGAGGAAGAAGTGATGGAAATTTAAATTGGGTATGCTAGCAGTGATATAGATCTTGCATACACAGCCGTTGGGTATGCTAGACCGATATCACTACTAGCATACACAGCCGTTATTTGAATCAAATCTTCAGTTTTACGTGGGGTCGTGCCACGGCTCTACTGTACACTCAAGTAAAGTTGAGTCAAGGTAACCACGTCTAGATTTTATTAAATATTTATTGTGTGCAATTTATTGTACATATGTAGAACATATCTGTTGGGTAAGCTAGCAGTCGTATATCTTGCATACACAACCGCTGGGTACGCTAGTGGTCATATGGATCTTGCTTACACAACCGTTGCTTATACTAGCAGTCATATAGACCTTGCATACACAACCGTTGGGTATACTAGCAGTCATATAGATCTTGCATACACAGCCGTTGGGTATACTAGCAGTCATATAGATCTTGCATACACAGCTGTTGGGTATACTAGCAGTCATATAGACCTTGCATACACAGCCATTGGGTATACTAGCAGTCATATAGATCTTGCATACACAACCGTTGGGTATACTAGCAGTCATATAGACCTTGCATACACAGCCATTGGGTATACTAGCAGTCATATAGATCTTGCATACACAGCCGTTGGGTATACTAGCAGTCATATAGATCTTGCATACACAACCATTGGGTATACTAGCAAAATTCTTAAAATGGCTGGGCAACCATAAATCTCCCACCTACAGGGGGGACAGCCTTAGGTGTAAGAGAAGGAAGACCAGCCACTCAAGTAAAGTTGAGTCGAGGTAACCATGTCTAGATTTTATTAAATATTTATTGTGTGCAATTTATTGTACATGTGTAGAATATTTGCAGCGCCAGCGATTCCAATCATTAGTGAGTACTCTGTGATTTAGTATTCTAGAAGTGATGCATGCCGTCATGAGTAGCCTTACGCCTTGATGATTTGCGAGTTTTAATGTTTTACTTATGAGCTTATTTCACATCTAAATATTTTATTTTGCAGCAATTTGGATGTGTTTATAAAACTATTCTTCAATTTTTAACCCCGGAAACCTCCCCAGAAAATATTACCTCTGAAATTCGAAGATATTTACAGGGGTTGTAGCAAAAACACTGTAACTTTGGAACCACTCAATGGATTTTTGTCAAATAAAAACCAACATAAACTACAACAATTTGTCTTTCAAACAGTATAGATATCATATTTGTAATGAAAATAAAATAATTTTTTAGAAACTATCAACATATACTATATGTCATTGAAAATTGAGTAGTGCTTCTGTTCATTTTTGCTACCTTAAAAATCATCCAAAAATAAGAGGAAAAAAGTCAGGTATATTTTTGACTGTTTTCTTTACCCTGATGTACACAGGTGTACTTCAGATATTTTTATGAATGTACAACCATGTACAATGTACTATAATTTACTGTCAAAGTGATAAATAAATTTAAATCGAATTTATTACTTTTTAGTAACTGGGTATATCTAAACATTGTTTATTAGGGAAAATGTGGCAGAATATTACTTGTATCCCATTTTTGATTCCCCATGGGTACATGGTACCCCACATTTCATAACTCTAACACACACACTGTCTTTGTAAGGTATTTTAGGTATTGTTTGTCCATTATTTTTCTAACCTGCAGTTTAACCAGAAGCGGTCAAGCCTAACTGACCCTCAAAAATTTTGATTGACCCCCGGTTTTCAAAGGAGGGGGTCAATTGACCTCCAGAAAAAAAAGAGGCTCAGGAAACACTGATATCAGGCCTGGGGCAAGTACAAGTACTTGTACTTGTACTTAATTACTCTTTTTCAAGTACTTGTACTTGTACTTGACAGCTGAAAATTAAAAGTACTTGTACTTGGCTAAAATATCCAAGTACTTTTCAATTACTTTCAAGTACATTCCAAGTACATTGATTTTGTAGTTTTATAACTTTAATTAAGTGACTTATTAGGTGTAAATTTTTACTGTTTCTTTCAGCAGAGTGTAGATAGATTATAGTTTGTGTTGTTTTGTCAAAGTACAAAGGGCTGTTTAGTTAGCCAGAACTTTGGTTTTCTTTAATTATAACAAGGCTGCATTTAATCAACACCTTTTTACATTTTAAACAAAATACCCACTCATTCAGAATTTAGCTGTGTTTTAATCATAAAGGTGCCACATTTAATCTATCCTTTTTCACTTTTACACAAAAGATCCACTCAGTCACAGCATAGCTTTGCTTTTGTCATATACCTACCCTTATTCACTTTCACACAAAAGACCCACTCAGCCTGAGTGTTGATGCCAAGCTTAGTGGACAGGAGGGCCAATTACTTGTTTATGTAAGACAAACAAGCTAATCCCTTACACAAATAAACTGTTGACTCATTCATTTCAATACACCCCTTTATAAACAAATATCAATGTTTAGTATATCTGCTTTGGCTTTTTACACTATACAATTGCCCTTAAATATAAAGTTTTATTTCACTTGTTCATTCATTCATTTAATAAATGTATTCCAACCGGTTTACTTCAATTTCGCCCCCAGCAATTTCGCCCCCATCAGTTTTGCCACTAAAATAATTTGGGCATCAATTTTGCCCCCAGCAATTTTGCCCCCATTTTAAAGTAGGACATTTCGCCCCAAAATTTTTTTGACTTAAAATGGACAGGATGTTGGTTTATTTTTTAAATTTTAAATTGACAAATTAGGTAATTGTGATGCATAACACCTTACTAAGTTAAATCACAAAGAAGTGAACCTAAAGGAATGGCTTCTTATGTTAGGCTTTGGGATTAGCATTATCAGATGTGTATACATTGACTTGCCTTGTGCATCAAAGCAAAAATATTATGAAGTAATGACCTGTGAATTTTATCAGATGTGGCTTCACAACCATCTATCCTCTCCAAGCAAAGGAAGACTATTATGAAGTGAAACCCTTTGACTTATATTACATGTGGCTTCTTTATGTTATATTTGTTATATTAGGTGTAGCTCCACTGTCTTTGAACTTTTCTTTTCAATCAAAGAACAGTTTGGCCATTATTCTTTTTACTACACAAAAGCAAAGTGTGTAGGAAAAGAACACAAAAGTGTAATTGTAATTAATTCCATCTTTGAAATGGGAACACTTGAAATTGTAATTGGGATTAACACTACAGGACACATTATTAAGAATTCCTGGACCAAATTCCTTTTAACGTGTGCTCTGGCTAGTGTTAGTAGCAAGATTTAAAAAGCCTGAGTATAGATTAATTCACACCTGTACAAATTACTAAAGATTAATGTTGTTAAATAGTTGTCAATAGTAATAAAATGGACCTTTTGACTTTTATTTGACTGGATCAATTATATATTAGTATAGTGCTAACCAAATTGTATTGAGTTTAAAGTTGATGTTGTTAATTTAGTCTGACTACTTTGCATTGAAATAATAATTGTGTACATGTTTTATATGTGTTAATAAAATGTATATTTTCACTTTTAATTGTTTATTTCATTTGTTTATTTGTTGAGTCGTATATACTGTCACTCTGTGTCTTAATAAATATGCATGTCAGAAAAAAATATATTTTGGGGGCGAAATGTCCTACTTTATAATGGAGGCAAAATTGCTGGGGGGCGAAATTGCTGCCTAAAATATTTTGGGGACGAAATTGCTGGGGGCAAAATTGACGTACCCCATTCCAACCACCAACCATATGTAATATCAGTTTTACATAAAGGACTGGTACAAACCCTTTAAAAACGTTTTATGTGCCCCAAGTAAATAATTCATTATCTGTCAACGAATCCAGGGCAAAACCCCACTCAGACCAAACCCCATCAGGCAAAACCCCACTCAGACACAACCCCACTCACTTATACTAATTTCTGGACAAAACCCCAGTTTTAAAATTATTCTAAAAATTTAAAGATGTTGAGGGGGATGTTTTTTTTTTAAATCTTAAGTCAAATCTTAAGTTTGAATTGGTTCAGTGGTACTAACGGGTGTAGGACATTTCGTACCCGGACATTTCGTACCAGGACATTTTGTAGTAGGACAATTCGTACCCGGACATTTCGTACCAGGACATTTTGTAGTAGGACAATTCGTACCCGGACATTTCGTACCAAGCCTAGGACATTCCGTACCCAAAATTTAAAGTTACAGTTTTTACTGTGCTCTAATGTATGTTTACCTTGTGCAAAAGTATTTTTAAAGTTTATGTTTAAAATTAGTTGTTTAAAGTTTTGGGGTCTAAAGCTCTGAAATTGTCCATATATTTAAATCAATGTGTTGTCTAACATCTTTTGTTTATCATTTTTAAATTTTATATGGTGCTTTGAGGGGTTTGGAAGTTCATAGTCTGGGTCTGTTCATGTATTTGCTGTTAAGGTATCTATTCTGCGGGAGACAATATCATTAACTGATTATTTGATTTAATGTTATTCATTCAATAAAGATTTTACTCATACCTTTTCAGCATTTTTTCTTTGTCTATGAAACCACAAACTTGGTCACTAATAGGAACCTTGTTTTCTGTGACACTTGACGCTATGAACAGTTAATCCCCAGCAGATTATTTTTGCAAACATGAAAACAAAAAGACAAAAACATGTGCAAACCCTGAATAAAGCTTGTCATCCTATGACACAAAACAAGTGTCACCTGGTAAACCCATTAAGCTGTTGATAAAAGAATAGGAGGGATTCTGTGCTCTCTGACATTCATTACACAATTTATTTGTTTTGTTCTATTATTTATTCTATTATGATTGTTAAAACTGAAAAATATGTAAAGTGGCTGTAGTTAAAGTGATTTTTAAATTATAGACTCTAAAACAATATTTGTTGATGAACTTTAAATCCAACACATATTTTCTTCCCAAAAGCTGAAACCTCGAAACTCAAAAAACCTTGTACTTTGTGCCAACTGAGAAAGTGCTATAAAATTTCAATAAAATTTACCAATAAATAAAACATTTTGAATTTTTAAATTTTGAGTCCGAAATGTCCTAGTCTGGGTACGAAATGTCCGGGTACGAATTGTCCTGGTACGAAATGTCCCGGTACGAAATGTCCGGGTAAGAAATGTCCATACCCCAATAGTTTAACATCATATACACACAAATATAAAAGAAATATTACAAACTGCACGCAAAAATTCAAATATTATACTTACTCCAATTGTTTTGAAAAGCTTTAACCCCCGTCTGAAGTTTATCGACTGCTAGAACTGTCAAAATATTGTTTCCAAGAAGAAATCTCACAGATTTCCTTTTAAACAAGCAAATAACCCATAATTTAAGTTTAGAATATGCTTTAACAAAGTAAAATAGGTGAAATACTGCAATAATCAAGACGATATACACTCGAGGTGAGCTTAAACTGCTATAATCTCTCATTTCCGCTCATACGGAACTTACGATAACCGCAAGCCCGTCACAATATGTTTGTAATGTAAATAATCAATCAAAAATCATCTCCAAAAATAATTGTACTGGTTAAGAAACCCCATTTCGCCCACCTTAGAAGAATAAAAACAATATTTTAAAGTACCTTTTCTTGGCCAAAAAACACTATTCTGTAGACCTATATGTATATTTTTTATAAAAAATTAAGCTTAGTGTGTGTTATGAAATAAAATAGAAATATTCCCCATTTTCATCCAAGTAAGAACTAGACGATCGCTCGCAAAAAAAAAAGATAATGTTTTTGCATAGCAAAAACAAAGCGTCCCGAAAAGGATATAAAGGTGAGTGCTAAAGTATTAAGAAAATGCTTCGTTTCTAGCCTTATACTGTTGTGGCAACCAAAGTCAGCGCAGTCTGCTCTATCTAGCACGGTTTTCAAGATATAAGCATTTTTGTGTTTTGCAAAAAATAAAAATATTAAAAATGTCCGCTATATTTGGCGAGACAAAAATATTTTGAAAATTGGCATGGCTACTCTGCAGAGATACCCAGCAGGTCCAAAATTTTGTTGAGTTCACTCCATATAGCACAGTTTTCGAGATATAAGCATTTTTGTGTTTTGCAAAAACTTTGAAAATTCAAAATGGCCACCATTTTGGGGGAGATTAAAATTTTTGTCAAGACCACTGCTGTGGTGTGTATCTCCCGCCGAGCATTAAAGCAGAAGAAATAGCTTTTCCGAGATATTCACAATTTTTCATTTTCGTGTGTGAAAGGTCTTCCAAAAGTAGGTGAATGAGTTATTTGAGAAAAATTGGCTATCTGCAATACTATTAAGAGATAATTCACATTTACTCATTTTGAGTAGGTGAATAATTATCTATGGGTCTGAAACTTCACCAAGTGAAAGCTCTCCCAAAAGTAGGTGAATGAGTTATTTGAGAAAAATTGGCTATCTGCAATACTTTTAGAGATAATTCGCATTTACTCATTTTGAGTAGGTGAGTAATTAGCTATGGGTCTGAAACTTCACCATGTGAAAGCTCTCCCACAAGTAGATGAATGAGTATTTGATAAAAATTGGGTATCCGCAATACTTTTACAGATAATTCGCATTTACTCATTTTGAGTAGGTGAATAAATAGCTATGGGTCTGAAACTTCACAGAGTGAAAGCTCTCCCAAAAGTAGGTGAATGAGTTATTTGAGAAAAATTGGCTATCTGCAATACTTTTAGAGATAATTCGCATTTACTCATTTTGAGTAGGTGAATAATTAGCTATGGGTCTGAAACTTCACCAAGTGAAAGCTCTGCCAAAAGTAGGTGAATGAGTTATTTGAGAAAAATTGGCTATCTGCAATACTTTTAGAGATAATTCGCATTTACTCATTTTGAGTAGGTGAGTAATTTGCTATGGGTCTGAAACTTCACCAAGTGAAAGCTCTCCCAAAAGTAGGTGAATGAGTTATTTGAGAAAAATTGGCTATCTGCAATACTTTTAGAGATAATTCGCATTTACTCATTTTGAGTAGACGAGTAATTAGCTATGGGTCTGAAACTTCACCAAGTGAAAGCTCTCCCAAAAGTAGGTGAATGATTAATTTGAGAAAAATTGGCTATCTGCAATTTTTAGAGATAATTCGTATTTACTCATTTTGAGTAGGTGAGTAATTAGCTATGGGTCTGAAACTTCACCAAGTGAAAGCTCTCCCAAAAGTAGGTGAATGATTAATTTGAGAAAAATTGGCTATCTGCAATTTTTAGAGATAATTCGTATTTACTCATTTTGAGTAGGTGAGTAATTAGCTATGGGTCTGAAACTTCACCAAGTGAAAGCTCTGCCAAAAGTAGGTGAATGATTAATTTGAGAAAAACTGGCTATCTGCAATACTATTAAGAGATAATTCGCATTTACTCATTTAGAGTAGGTGAGTAATTAGCTATGAGTCTGAAACTTCACCAAGTGAAAGCTCTCCCAAAAGTAGGTGAATGAGTTATTTGAGAAAAAATGGCTATCTGCAATACTTTTAGAGATAATTCGCATTTACTCATTTTGAGTAGGTGAGTAATTAGCTATGGGTCTGAAACTTCACCAAGTGAAAGCTCTGCCAAAAGTAGGTGAATGAGTTATATGAGAAAAATTGGCTATCTGCAATACTTTTAGAGATAATTCACATTTACTCATTTTCAGTAGGTGAGTAATTAGCTATGGGTCTGAAACTTCACCAAGAAAGCTCTGCCAAAAGTAGGTGAATGAGTTATTTGACAAAAATTGGCTATCTGCAATACTTTTAGAGATAATTCGCATTTACTCATTTTGAGTAGGTGAGTAATTAGCTATGGGTCTGAAACTTCACCAAGTGAAAGCTCTCCCAAAAGTAGGTGAATGAGTTATTTGAGAAAAATTGGCTATCTGCAATACTTTTAGAGATAATTCGCATTTACTCATTTTGAGTAGGTGAGTAATTAGCTATGGGTCTGAAACTTCACCAAGTGAAAGCTCTCCCAAAAGTAGGTGAATGAGTTATTTGAGAAAAAATTGGCTATCTGCAATACTTTTAGAGATAATTCGCATTTACTCATTTTGAGTAGGTGAGTAATTAGCTATGGGTCTGAAACTTCACCATGTGAAAGCTCTCCCACAAGTAGATGAATGAGTTATTTGATAAAAATTGGGTATCCGCAATACTTTTACAGATAATTAGCATTTACTCATTTTGAGTAGGTAAATAATTAGCTATGGGTCTGAAACTTCACCATGTGAAAGCTCTCCCAAAAGTAGGTGAATGAGTTATTTGAGAAAAATTGGCTATCTGCAATACTTTTAGAGATAATTCGCATTTACTCATTTTGAGTAGGTGAGTAATTGGCTATGGGTCTGAAACTTCACCATGTGAAAGCTCTTCCAAAAGTAGGTGAATGAGTTATTTGAGAAAAATTGGCCATCTGCAATACTTTTAGAGGTAATTCGCATTTACTCTTTTTGAGTAGGTGAGCAATTAGCTATGGGTCTGAAACTTCACCAAGTGAAAGCTCTTTGGGATAGCTGCTCTGCAGAGATACCCTGAAGATAAAAAATTTCGTCGAAATCGCTCTATGTAGCACGGTTTTCGAAATATTAGCATTTTTGTGTTTTGCAATTTTTGCGCAAAAATTCGAAAATTCAAAATGGCCGCCATTTTTGGCAAGATAAAATTTTTTTGAAAATTGGCATGGCTACTCTGCAGAGATACCCAGTGGGTCAAAAATTTCGTCGAAATCGCTCTATCTAGCACGGTTTTCGAGATATAAGCATTTTTGTGTTTTGCAATTTTGCGAAAAATTGGAAAATTCAAAATGGCCGCCATTTTTTGCGAGAAATTTTTTGTTTGAAAATTGGCATGGCTACTCTGCAGAGATACCCTGCGGGTCAAAAATTTCGTCGAAATCGCTCTATCTAGCAGGGTTTTTGAGATATAAGCATTTTTATGTTTTGCAATTGTTGCGAAAAATTCGAAAATTCAAAATGGCCGCCATTTTTGGCGAGACAAAATTTTTTGGAAAATAGGCATGGCTACTCTTCAGATATACCCTGTGGGTCAAAAATTTCGTCGAAATCGCTCTATCTAGCAGGGTTTTCGAGATATAAGCATTTTTATGTTTTGCAATTTTTGCGAAAAATTCGAAAATTCAAAATGGCCGCCATTTTTGGCGAGACAAAAATTTTTTTCAAAATTGGGATAACTACTCTGCAGAGATACCCTGCGGGTCAAAAATTTCGTCGAAATCGCTCTATCTAGCACGGTTTTCGAGATATAAGCATTTTTGTGTTTTGCAATTTTTGCGAAAATTTCGAAAATTCAAAATAACCGCCATTTTTGGCGAGACAAAAATTTTTTGAAAATTGGGAAAAGTACTCCGCAGAGATATCCTGCGGCTCAAAAATTTTGTCGAAATTGCTCTATCTAGCACGGTTTTTGAGATATAAGCATTTTTGTGTTTTGCAATTTTTGCGAATAATTCGAAAATTCAAAATGGCCGCCATTTTTGGGGAGACAAAAATTTTTTGAAAATTGGGAAAACTACTCCGCAGAGATACCCTGCGGGTCAAATATTTCGTCGAAATCGCTCTATCTAGCACGGTTTTCGAGATATAAGCATTTTTGTGTTTTCCTTATTTGGAAAATTCGTAATGATTAATTAATCATTAATTACTCGGCCATTTCTTGACCAATCAATGCCAAAATCTAATGATTTCCAGATTTTAATAGAATGAATGTATTTGCCAAGTTTCAGGTGAATTGATAAAATTCCTTTCAAGTTATCATCCGGACAAGCTTCCCCATCGAAAAAAAGACATTTTTGGTCATGTGACCTCTCTGATTGGTTGAAATGTCACTGCAGCATATTCAAAAACATTCCCCAAGGCTACTGCCTAAACCTGCCAAATTTGAAAAGAATCCGCCTAACGGTTACAGAGTTATAAGGAAAACAAAATACGGAGCCGGCGGAGCCGGAAGCTCTCCCATACACAAACAAGCGTCCCTTGCGGGACGCTTAATTACTTCCTGGGGCCGATTTCACAAAGGGACTTAAGTCCAGATTTAGACTTCAATTTAAGACTTTGGTCTTAAATTTTGTCAAAAGAATGTTAAGTCTCTGTTCTTAGACTAACAGATTTCACAAAGCAGCTAAGTCCATGAAATTGCTAAGTCAGTGGACTTAACTTTAAGTCTGGGAGGTAGTGGGCTTAAATTTTGTCAAGAGGACTTAAATATGGCCACCATAAACTTTTCTCCACTTCAAAATTTGAAATGGCTGTAAATAAAGTATAATTATACAGAACACCTCACTAAAGTAGTCTTTGGGAAGTTTATATGTGGCAACAAGGTTTTCCATTTCAAAATAGCCCTTATCCTTACATAAAATACATCAAATGAAGGATATATGGCACCAATATTATATTTTGAATAGATATAAAAGGTCACATGACAAAGAAAACCACTGTGGTTATTTGATAAGCTTGGACTTAGTTAAGTCACCTTTGTGATAATCCATTTTAAGTCCCAGACCTAGCTAAGACCAAAGTCTTAGATTTAAGTCCCTGACTTAGCCAATAAAGGGACTTAGTTTAAGTCCTTTAGTGAAATTGGCCCCAGGTTCAGATCTACCTACAACTGTGTATCTCGATAGTGTAGATATTATTTTATGTAAAATTTTCTGAAAAGTTTTGCTGATTTTTTAGCAAATACACAAGTATTTTCAACTAATTAACATGTACATACCAATTGCTGGTGGTCTCAACCATTTTCCAAATTTTTTTTAATGATTATCTCAAACAAAAAATATATCTGAAACAACAATAGTTTTAACATATAAATTTAACTGAAATAATCAATGAAAAATGATCTTCAAAAATATCTGTACAGGTTAAGAAACCCTATTTTCGCTCATCTTAGAAGACTAAAAACTATATTTAAAAATATATTTTCCTGGTGACAAATCTTTACTTCATAGATCGTTACTGCTCAGCTACCCAAGATCGTCGCCTACCCATGTTCATCACCTGCCTTAAAAACTGAAAAGGACAAGCAATATTGATACTGAAACAAGCGGAACAGGTGCTTATAACATTGATGTATTACCCTACAAAGAAAGATAATTGCTAATAGGTTTAAATATTGTCAATAAACGCAGGTGACAAACTTGGGTAGGCGACAAACTTGGGTAGCTGAGCAGTATGCATATTTTTCATTAAAAAAATAAGTTTTATGTGTTTTATGCACGGAAATATGTATTCTTTACTATTTTCTTCACGTAAAAATCACTTCCTGGTTCAGATCAACATAAATTTGTTTATCCCAAAACGGAAGAAGGGATAATTTCTTCACACATGCGTACTCGAAAAGCTGATTAGGCTTATTCATACGCCTGACCTTCCTGTAGGTAATACAGACAGAACTAATCTAGCAGCCAACCAAAAAAAACATGCAAGACCAATATTTGTTAAACAATACGCAAATAATATTATTCTACACATGCATGACCAGACAATTATAGCGGTCTTCTAGCCCTAATATAGAACGTTATGTGAGACGCGGACCTCCGCTGACATAACGTGAGTATGCAGTAACGCAAATTAACTAACGGCCTAGTGGCTTTCTACCAGTAAACGCCCGCCTACCAGTGAACGCCCACCTTATATTTCTTTGTTGGAGGTCAAGGACAAATGCTTCTATAAATATACAAAATGGGCATTCACTGGTATTTCCGGTTTGCGGTAAAAGCGGCGGATAATAGAGATAAATTATGGAAATATAAAGCTTTGAAACAAATGTAACAACATATGGTCCTTGATTATTACTTGTAGTGTATACCATTTGACAATCTGTTGGTAGAAGAATATAATATAAAGCTGTTAATACAATTTAAATTCAATATATTATCTTCAGCATGGGCGTTCACTGGTAGAAAGGGGTCCCACTAAACACCGTGCGGAGGCTCCGCATGGTATCTCCACACGTTTACCGTGCGGAGAGTACCGTGTGAAGTCCCGAACGGTGTTTAGAGGGCCCGGTAGAAAGCCACTACATTAGGGCTGAATGCCACTGTGCTCAACACCATATATGTTGGCCGTTTCGATAATAAACCATGGCATGACCCACTTAGAACTGATAATTTGCTTTAAAACTTCAGAGTTAAAAATCTGAACTGCTGCCTGTGCAATTTACTTACAACAAAGGCCTCCAAATAATACAGTACGGTACAGTAGCCAAAGCACAGCTGAGCGATATTATAATATTTTGAGGTATAAGCCGTGCTAAACCTTCGAGTAAATCTGTCCAGTGTTATGAACAATGGCAAGACACTAAGCCAACTGATTGCAGTAGCAATTATTTATGCGGTCAGGCTGTTTCTTAATTTGTTGTAAAAGCTTATTTTGGGGAATTTCAACAAAAACTCAGTATTAACACTGTACTTATATTGTGTTATGCCACTATTGTTATAATACCTCCTTAATTTAATTAATTTCAATGTTCTCATAGTTCCTAAAGTTTGTTTGGTTGAGTCTTAAAGATTTTTGATTTTGATAGAGTCTAAATGTTCACTTGGTTAAATTAATGTTTCTTTGGTTTAGTGAGAAAAGTGGCATTAAGTTGCCTTACTAAACATTTATGCGGACATTGGACAACAAGATTTTGATATAGTTCATGGATTGACAATGAACACAATGGAAATAGTTCTGGACATCTTTTGTATCTCTGATCCTTCTGTAGCACATATATCTTTATTTACACAATCACAGTTCACATAAATGTCACTTCACTTTGATACTCTTAATGTTTCACACAAATTTATTCTTCATTCACTACTTACTGAAATATCACAAACATCCAAATTAAATACACTTTTAAGAAATGAAATTGAATTTATAATTGAATATTTAATTACATAATGAATAATTATCAAATGTTAGAATTTTGATAGAATTAGAAGTTTAATGTTAAAAGTTGAATTTGTGTATATTTCCAAATACATGTATATAAAGTTTTGAGAATAGAATTCAGAACTGAATTTAGGTAAACCTAAAAAGAATTTTGATGTTGCTAGTTCCGATGTTGATCCTAATCTGACCCATTAGAGATCCATGAGTAACTAATTAATAGGCTTTGTTTGTATTTTGTAGGTATTGTTTGTATGAGCTTGTATTTTCCAGATTGGCTATATCACTCACATAATGTCTTGAGATATTGTATGTAATTGTTGAGTGGGCTGATAGAGACAGGAAAACACTGTTGCTTAATTGTCCAGCCTTTTGCGTAAAGTTCCAAATTTGTGCTAACTAGTAATTTCACCGTTTGTAATGTTATTTTTGTTACCGTCATATTTACCAGTTACTGAGCCTGAATAGTATGATAGCACAATATAAAGATATTGTGTTTGGATAATATATAGATAGATAGACAACAGTTTTTATTAAACTGACAGTATGTTACACATTTTGTATTTTATTTAAAAAAAAGAAACCACACAAAAACATATAGGTTTTACTTTGCAATTTTTGCAGATTTGCATGTCAGTTCAATTTATTATATTTTCATATTAATTTATTTCAAACATTTACTTTATCGCACTAAAATACCATGAGAGAAGACACTCAAAAAGTCCTATCAACTCAATCAAGGCTTTTCCAAAATCAACATTTCCTTTCAGATAAAAAGGCAAGAATATACAATCTATGCAATTTGCCAGTGCTTTATCAATAAAAATCACATATCAATTGCAATATACACAGTCATTTGTCCTTTGGAGCTTTCTCTTAATCACTTATAATTGTTGAGGTAAATTACAAGGTATTATTTTAGGGCCACAGTGGCGCAGTGGTACCGCACCTCCTATACTACTACCACCCCAGAAGTTAAATTCTGACCCGACCTCATATGGGAAAGTTGGTACTTGTTCGCCATTGGTCGGCAGTTTACATTACAGAACCTTGACCAACTATTTGTGCTGGTTTCCTCTGCCCGTCAAAATATACCGGATAAGGTACTAGGTGTGATATAAAAATCTAAATAGATAAAGAACAAGGTGTCACTTATGCCTAATCATTTGTACAAGCTCCATATTTTATCTTATTTATATATTTAATTAATTTAGACTTTCAGATACATACAAACAACATAGATTACATGTATAAATGACACTTAGGGGCCACAGTGCACAATGTAGTGGTTACACACTCTTTTTCTATACTTAGGAGGTCTGCGGTTCAAACCCCAGACCCCATGTGGGATGGAAATTGTTTTCCGATGGTCGGCAGTTTACAGTACAAAACCATGACCAAATGTATGTACTGGTTTCCTCTGCCCATAACACTAACCATTGTGATATGCCCTATACAGTGTTGTAAACGACGCTAAAACCCAAATAAGTAAATAAATATAGATGACTCTTCAATATTAATAATACTTCTCAGATCAAAAACTAAATTGTTATCTATTTACTGTTAAAACTATATTTTTTAGTACTTCAAACAAGTACCTAAATTTTTATTATTTCACAAGAGCCACACTTTCTAACTAAAACCTACCTAACTCTTGGTATCTGGCTGTAAACTTTATAAAGCATAAGTACATAAACATTAAATTGTGTTAATATTTCACACATCTTATGTTTTCTAGAAATTCTAGTTCCTCTATTTGCCCAAGATTAATCTTCAATGTATTTCATTTATTATACAACACCAAAGATTAACAAAATTAGTTCATTTATTATGATAAAAACACATCAAAGTCATTTAAAGACAATACAATACTTACATTTGGCTAGGGTTTTATTGATGAAATATTTATTTGGGGTTTTACATCACTTTCAAAATTGTACAGGTCATATCACAACAGGTAGTTTTGTGGGCAGAGGAAACCAGTACATACAGTTGGTCAAGGTTCTGTACTGTAAACTGCTGACCATCGGTAAGCAACTACCAACTTTCGCACATAAGGTGTTTGAACCACCAAACTCAGAGGTGGCAGGCAAGTGTGTTAACACTGTGCCACCAGTGATGAAAGACACATGTCAATTGAAATTTTATACAATGTGATTTGTCGATTTATGCTTTCCTTTAGCTGAGTTATGATCCTAGTTTATTGGTATGAGGTAAATCGTAAAGTACCTGCCATACTATAGGAAGGCACACAAAGACAGTTGATCAGATTCACAAGATTTTTTAAACTACTAAGTCTAATTTTTACTTTTTAAAATTTTTGTCTTTAAGACCAGATAATTTTCAATTCATGTAAAGATGAATTTAGAGTATAACAAGCATAAGGGACAAAGCTCATATTCATGCAAAGATAAAATAAGAGCTTCATTTTTCTCTGCAATATGTGCTGTGTAGACAACTTTATTTCTGAGCAGTAAACTTATAACTTAATACTTTCTTCTGCTTTAAATGTAAATGGCCAAAAATATATTTCTGCAAATTTACTTTCATTTTTTGGATGGATAAATGATACCTGCTATGTGTCAGGTTAATGATTATAGTTCTCTGCTTTTCTGTGTGGCGTACCTAGAGTCTCTCTTTAAAATGAGATTAAGCGCTATGAAAATACTATTGGAATATGTAGCATTCAGATTAATTTAGATATGTGTATGTATAAAATATGATATGTTTTCAATAAAATATTAAGTTTAAATTATTTTTTTTTCAGGCCAATTATACAACAGAACAATTTAATATTTTTGAAGTTAAAATTTGGAATAAGTTACAATTTGCACAGCCTATTTTGTACGAGCTGCAACTTATACAAGGAGGTTGATATTTACAATTTCTACAGTTTTTTTGTTCAAGTTGCAACTTGTGCAAAATCTCAGCTCATATATAACATATATATGAAACTTCTAAATTTCTCCCAATTATATGTTACAGTAAATATGTGAAATTTTCAGTAAATATGCATATTTACTGATTTGGTCAGTAAATACACATATTCCCTGAAAATTTCAATAAATACACATATTTACTGTTTTTTGGTAGAAGTCGTCATGAAAACTTTAAATCTTTAATGGGTGTTATCTGCTATGTCTTAATCAATATTAATAATTATTTAAAACTTTAAATGACTTCATCATATTCAAGGGGGGCTCAGTGGTGTAGCGGTTAGAGTTCTCGCCTCCAACCTCTGAGGCTGCCGGTTCGAATCTCAGGCTGGGTGCTTCATGTTGGAAAGTTGGTAGTTACTTGCCGATGCCCGGTGGTTTCCTCCACCTGTAAACTACCCGTCGCAATATGACCCTGGCTGTTGAAAGCGACGTAAAACAACAAATAAATAAATAAAATTTATCATATTCAAAATTTGATACCTGTTTAATTACAATCCAGCACTGGGATAACTATTTTACATTACTTTATAATTTCAAAAGCAGTTACATGTGAAATGCAAATTTGTAATTGTTTTTCTTTTTGTGCATTTAAAATAAATAGTAATGTAAATAAACAAGTTTTTACATTTAAATATCCAAATATTTGTCAAATTATGAAACTTTATGTATAAAGAATAACAAGCAAGGTAATGAGATTAAGATATATTACTGGTTCAAGAATTGAATTTCACTGCAGTTTTAACAATGTATTTCTTTTCCAAAGGTCAACAATTAAATTTAGATCTCTAATTAGGATTGAATAAAATTCCCCTTTGATGTTGTCCCTTTAATAGAGGAAGCCACGCCCATAACCATAGATGAGTTAAAAGGGATTAAGTCCCCTTGAAAGACTATAATGAAATCTAATTAGGGCTAACTGGCTTTTTCATTGCTTATAATAGCAATTCTTTGATCAAGTAGCCATTATCTCTAATAAAGTCATATATCTATCAGAAAATGACATATTGTTAAGCCTTCATAGTGAAAACAAGAAAATAACACTGAAGTGTTGAAGTCACTAAAATAAGTGTTCACTTAGAATATATGATGATGTGCCTTACACAATAATAGTTTCTGCTAGAGGCTGGAGTTTATCAGGCAAAGTTCCCCACTGAAGTACTAAATTTTGGTGCAAATGCACTGATGGTTTGCACTGGTGCACCTGCATCTGTGCAGTGGTGCATTGCACTTTTTCATGGTTAGTAAACCAATAAAGGGGTGTATTTAGTATTTAGGTTAGTAATACTGATTTTAGTAATCTGGTTACTATGGGGACCTTTAAGGTAAGCATTTTTAGTAGTTTATTAATATTGCACCTTTATTAAGTAATAAGTGCAATTAATAGTGTACCTTAAAAGGTTTATAGCCACAAAGTTTAGTTTGCCTATCAGATATTTATAAAGCCAATATCAATGTTGTCCATTATTTTGTGGGCCATGATTGCATGTTTATTTACATCTTATATATTTGGTTAATGGATACTTAAGTTACAATACACAATTGTCTTAGATGAAATGGGTAAAAAGTAGTTCATCTGGATATTATGTTTGGTTTGTGTGTAACCAAGGAATATCCCCACGGTATTGGCAGGTAGGAATAACCTAATGCCTATTATTACAAAATATGGTTGTTATCATGTATATAGGTCATTAAATACAAGTGTCTAGTGCCTGTGGTGTAAAACATTTCCAAGGTGAGCACAGACTATTGAGATAGACATTGTGTTCTCTGATTATTTTATATATATTAAATATAAAATATTAATACAAATAATGTACGAATAATAATGCGATGATAAATGCAATTAATCTTGATTACTAAGTGTGTAAAAGTATATGAAAGGAATTAGTATTACTTAAGTTATTGACTAATTACAAAGATTGTTTATGTAAATTTAATGTGGTTCACATAAATGCTAAGTGTTTATTTTGTACACAGTTTATTTGAAGGTCAAGGATGGGGCAGGAGTTTCTTTCTCTTGCTTGGTGGGATGTAAAGGCTTGGGTGGGTGGGCCTGCAAGTACACATGTCCAAAAGCAGGGAATTATCATCCTTTTGCTTATAATCCTGCGTATCCTGTGTGTTGGTTGGATCCACATGAGTGATGTTGGTTTTGATTTGCCTAACATCAGGTTTTGTTTATGTTGGAGGAGACTGTGTTTTAAAATCACTTTGTTTTGAATGTTCTTTTGTTGGTGCAGAAGCATTCTTGGAAAAAGTTTGTCTTTATGACAGAACAGAGGGCCAATTATGTCCATTGGTTCTAATGGAGTGCTGGTGCCTTTAGTTGTGTTATGAGCAGTGGTAAAGACAGGAGCATTGGCTTCTATGACAGTGGTAGGGTTGGAGACACTGGCTTCGTTAACAGTGGCAGGATTGGATACACTGGCTTTTCTGACAGTGGCACAGCTAGAGCTACTGGACTCATTGGCAGTGGTAGAATAGGAGTCCATGGCTTCCTTGGCGGCCATGGCTGGTTTCCTGGTCTGGTTGGGTTGAGTGGTTGGGTAACCTGGTTTGCTCATTTTGGGCTTGCAATAAACTATGTCACTGGACACAGTATCAACAAAAATTCTAATGTTTTCATCATAAGAAAGTAGGGTGAGCCCATCCTCAAATTCCAGGACTTCATTCGGACTCAGGATGATCAGGGGTTCAATATTAGTGCTTTTGTCCACTGTGCTGATGCTGGAAATAACTGTATTTGTTTCCCTGGAAATTTTACTTGCCAATAACTTACTATCAAGAGCTTTAGACATTTTAGTGATCTCAATATCATCCTCATTCTCAGATTCACTAAGAGTTAAATCCCTGTGTAGATTACTAATAATCTCTGAAGGAGGTTTCCAGTAGGAGGTTTGCTGCTGGAAGAGAGCCCTGCTGGTGTACTATTTTCTTCATCATGATTTTCTTATTCCTTAGCCAGGCAGTTTTTTGAATGTGTCACTAAGTTTTCTCTTCTCTTGTATTGCTTATTACATGTTAAGCAGTTAAAACTAACACCCATATGCTGGTTAGTCTTATGCCTCTTAAGGCTTGAGTTTTTGGTGAATGCGTTCCCACACACAAATTTCAATTTCATATCCATAATGTGTATAGTGTATTCTCAATACACTGATTATGTATTTATTATTGTTCATAATATACTTCACAATAAAATTTATTATTTGTTTTATTTTAGATTCTATGCTTTCCAGTCTTCATCAAGGACTCAAAGTGATCATAGAAACCTGGTTTGTGATGTAATTACATATGACATTACATATGATTACGTCATAATACGTATTATGTCACAAGGTCACATATTACTGAAAAACCATGTATTGGGGTTTTCAATGGTTATATATGATGGGTGTGATGCTTGTCCAAATTAATGGTTCTGGGTTATGCATATAGGTTGCCCTGCTTATCTAAGGGATGTGCATATTAGAATAAACAAGAACAAGGGTGGCTCACGAGTGTGAAATGAGACCAAAATGCTCACACAATTAGATAAATTGGTTAATGCCTATACAATGGATTGTTCCAATATTCCACATCCACCACTGTTCACGCCTTCCCCTGTGAACCTGTTTGGGAGTGTTGTACTTGGGACATCTCAGAAAAAATCTGTAGAGTCCTAACTGGCATGAAAAACAGTAAATCATAACAGAAAAGAACTTTGATTTCCTAAATATTAAGGAACCAAAGGCAGGCAGATTCTACTTGTTACCAAAGATACATAAAAAACAAGTTCCAGGCAGACCAATTTGTAGTTGCATTGGTCACCCTACCTACAGTATTAGTAAGTTTGTAGATGCCCACATCAAGGAATATGTACCTAAAACAGCATCATATGTACGAGACACTCAGCACTTTATAAAAAGGTTGAAGAACATTGGCGCAATCCTACAGGAGCCTTAATGGTCACTTTGGATGTGTCATCTCTCTACACCAACATTCCCAACCATGAAGGGATCTTGGCTGTAGCTGCCCATCTAAGAAGGGACAGAACTAAAGATCCAATAACTCCATACCTATTAAATTTGTTGGCATTAGTTTTACACAGTACGAACTTCATGTTCAATGACCAAAACTATTTACAGACTGGTGGTACAGCAATGGGGACAGCATTGGCACCAAACTACGCCAATATGTTCAAGGACAGATTTGAAACTAAAACACTTGGAAATTGGCACCTAAAACTCATTTTATGGCTAAGATTTATTGATGACATATTCATGATCTGGCCTCATGGTAAAGAAGAATTAGACCAATTCATTCACTACCTAAACCACATACATGAAAAAATCAAGTTCACTTCTGAAGTCAGCACCAAGGAGGTTAACTTCCTGGACACTACAGTCAAAATTGACTCAGATAGGTAACTATACACCACCCAATATGAAAAATACACAGATACCCACATGTATCTACACCATGACTAGGCCCACCATAGCCCCTGTCACACAAAAGGCCCATATGGTCAATTCCTCAGAATCAGAAGGATTTGTACCAAAAAATGATGACTTCATTGAAAATGGAAGAGAGACAAGGGGACAACTGAGTGCAAATTTGTCCTAATATTAACCATGAAGAATCACACGAATTGGTTGATGCCAATTGGGGCTAGAGAGTGTAATCTGAATATCCAGCTCAACTCAATTCTTCTTCTTTTGGCTGTCATGGATGCTTCAAATTTTGGTGTACACCACTCTAACACAATGACCTGCATATGTTTGTGGCTGTGTCCATCATTCTTAAAATGACGTGAAATTGGTGTTGGCTGTCCATCCTTTTGGACTGATGCTTTATCGTCATACATTCCTTTCCTAAGTGCTTTGCTGGTTTGACCAACATCGTGCATGTTGCACTTAATACAGATAATTTTCACATATGACATCGCTGATTTCACAGGTGATGTGTTTTGGTAAGTCTTTTAGTTGGTGAGACTCATGTGTTAAGTTACATTTAACCTCTCAGTTTTATGATTGAGGGATAATACGTGCATATTCCCAGACTAATACACATAATTGGTTTGGGTGTAATTTTGTCCTCATTTACACATTGGTTTCAAATCCGTCCATAAACAGGTTTCCATAATTGGGTGTAATTGCTATCCCCATGGCTGTGCCCTTTTCAGGTGCCTTAGTTTGAAATGCGGCTAAGGTGGTGTTTGACAAGTATCTTACTGTGTGTCCAATGTAACATTCAAACCTGGCGTTACTTGGTAGTACACCTGGTTGTGAGTAGTTGATCTCATTTATGAGGGTTGTTGAGAAGTGTTCATCCTCAATACTAGACATAATGAAAGCCAGAACATTGGTGTTCTGGGTGGTCTTTCTCTTTACATCCGTAAGGTAGTTTGTGGGTTAGGGGTATGAACCTGTTTTTTTGTACCTGTAATAGCAGGTTCATTCTATAGTTGAAACTGTTGTACCTGTGTTTTACTATTGGGTGTTCTCCTTGGTATCAATGTGCACTTGGTTTTGCTCACTTGGTACTGGAGAAGTCGGCTATGACCATCTTACTTGGGTTACCTGCTTTGGCTTGGTGTTTCTGTAGTATGTGGTTGATCTTATTGAGGTTGTTCAATGTCTAGGTCAATGGTAGTGACGGGTATGTCACAGCCACTTTGGTGGTTCTGAGGTGACGTTGATTCTGTACATGGCATCACAGCAATTAGCCTGGCTGGCAAAATAACCCAGAATAGTTATATGTTGTTTATTACAGATTTATATATCTATTAACAAATATGTCATTACCGTACTCTGTATGATGCATTAAGTCATAAATCACAATAAATAACCTTATAAATAATTTATTATAATTATTTTTCACATTTTTAATAAATCATAAATAATTTTTTTAAAATACATTATTGTCAGTCATAAATGACTCAAAAGTCTTTTATATGACATAATATGACATCATAAGCCTTTTTTACATGCAACATCATAAAGATAACGACATCATACACAAATGACTCATTAGCAACTCTTTGACATCACAAAGTCATTTCCATGCAAAAGCAAGCCAAGTAGAGTTGTGAATATTATACAGCGGTAAATATACCACCACTAAACTTTAGACTGCTATTCTAAATAATAATAACAGCTTAATATAAATAATAATAGTTATTTTATTTATATAATCCAATATGTGCTTCACCAATACCTTGTACAGAATCAAGAAATGAAATAAATTTTATTCTAGTAGGAATAAAAGTAAAACCCAAAATAGTTACATGTCTTATATTAGAGATTTATATATATATTAACAAATATGTACAAATACTCTTGATTAAGCATAAATACAAAACTTTAATAATCTAAATAGAAAAAACTAACATCCATATATCAGTACTCCTTTAAAACAGTGTTTTATAAAGAGCAAGGAAATGAGTAAAATACTCAATACTGACTTAGATTATATGCTGATGACACAATAGTTGATTATTCCTTTATAGCACTTAATCTTGAATCAAAATGATAAGCTGCTAGTTCAGTTACAATACTACCAACCAGTATAATAATCTGAACACAAATTATCTGACCTTCTAATATACCTGCAACCAGTTCTGACAACAGGTACAGAACCCCTAAAAGCACCTGATCCAGTTCTGAACCGGTTCTAAACCAGTACAAACCGGGGGTTCACTACAGGATCCCAAAGAGTACTTCAGAAGAGAGGGAAACAGACATTTTCATTGCCTCTGATGAGACTTCTTCAGATATATGTTATAAGAGTCAAAATACAATAAACCATATACAGGTTCATTATATCAGGCCTGCTTATATTTTATTAAGCCTAGTCTGTCTAATGCAGGATGCAGATTTGATTTTATTTTCATTGAAAATGGCATCAAAATGGTTAAGTACTACTTAGATCATGGTTACCCATTTAAGCAGCTTAAGAAACATATGCTCAGAGCCAGGCCTGGGCAAAATGTATTCCTTTTCATATTCATAAGTATTCAAATACATTTTTAAAAGTATTCATATTCGAATACTTTGTGAAAAAAAGCAAAGTATTTGTATTCGAATACATTTCAAAAGTATTTGTATTCATGAATACTCTTATGAATACACTTAATATTTTTCACTTTTTGTTGATCCTTTTTCACCCTGTACTGTCAAGTTTTAGATACAAATATGAAATTTGGCTGTCTATCATTATGTGCCTAGGAAAACTAACAAGGCATATTTAATAAATATTTTTAGTCAGTAAATATTGTATAACATAATAATGACAGTGTCATGTTGGAACAAAATAGTTAGGATTATAACTTCTTCTCTTACAACTTTTATATTGATAAATGATTTCATGTGTGTTTTATTCCACATTGGTTTTCTTAATGTAGTGTTATGTTATTATAAATTTCATGACATTATAAACACCAAGCTACCTACCTTAAAATGACAACTGTGTTTGCCTTTGCTACAAAGTAACAATAGGGGATTAACTTAGTTGTGTTTCAATACCAGTGTCATTTGTCATATATGAGTAATTCTTAGGCAAACTTATGTGACACCTATTGTGACAGTCTTATAGCAGTAGTACTCCCATCATAAAGATTTCCAAAACAATGGCTCTCTCAGTTAAATACAAGATGTTTAGGGCACAAAAAAAACTCTTTTGAGTAGCTCATGTTTATCGGATTGAATATTCAAATCTTGGAGCAAAAATGAATTGTTGTCAAATATGATGTAAATCTGAACCATCATTTACTGAATTGTGCTTTCATGTTTGTATATTTTATTCAGAAATGTAAAATTATTAAGATTTACTAAAATGATTGTATGAATTGGGGTTTAGTTAAAATGTATTCATAAATTTATTCATAAATGTATTAGTACTTGAATACTTTTGAAACTGATTTATTTGTATTCATGGAAATGTATTCGTATTCGAATACTTTTCTAAGTATTCACCCCAGGCCTGCTCAGAGCATGCCAATACACCTGGGATGAACTCTTGGAAGTAAAGCATAAAGAACCCACCAAAACCCCAGTTATGACCACTAAGTACAATCCGTGGAGGAAAAAAAACCCAGTTAAACAAGCAAGACTTGATTATTTTCTTGCAAATACTTCAATGACCGATATTATTGATAAATGTAGCATAAATCCGGGTTATCGATCTGATCACTCTATACTTGAGCTACAAATAAATATAAATCCATTTAAACAAGGTAAAGGATTATGGAAATTTAATAATAGTTTGCTGAAGGATGAGAACTATCTCGAATTAGTTAACAATTTAATACAGGAAGAAAAAATAAATTATGCTTTGCCTGTATATGACCTTGATTTCTTAAAAGCTAATGACAATATTAAAATGTCAATTGATAGTGACCAATTTCTTGAGGCTCTTTTTCTACGAATTCGGGGTGAAACAATTAAATTCGCTACAAATAAAAAAAAGCAATGTTATCTTAAAGAAAATAGGATATTAGAAGATATTAAAACACTTGAAAATTATTCAGTCTCACAAGCTAATATGAAATTGTTGGCAGACAAACAAGAAGAGCTGGAGACTATTCGTAAGCAAAAGGTTAAAGGATTCATCACCAGAACACGTTTGCAATGGCTTGAAGAAGGGGAAAAGCCAACATCATATTTTTGTAATTTGGAAAAAAAAAATTACGTTGAAAAAACAATGAAAAAAATCCAGCCAAAAATTGGTAAACTGTTGGTGAATCAAATGGAAATATTAGAAGAAGTAAGACAATTCTACAGTGATCTGTTTGGGAAAAAAGACAAAAATAAGCAAGGGCTTGTACCACCACAAATAGCCGCACAAGTTACAAAAATCTGCTGTACAGATATTAGTGGGGAAATTAATATTAGTGAGTTAAGCACTACCCTTAAAAATACTAAAAACAACAAAACACCAGGAATTGATGGTATTCCTGCTGATTTTTTAAAAGTGTTTTGGGGTAAACTCAAAATCCATGTACTGAATGCATTAAATACCTGTTACAGAAAAGGAAAACTTACCGTTTCATTAAGACAGTCAGTGATAACATGTTTACCTAAGGGAGGTAAAGATAGAAATCTTATTGAAAACTGGCGGCCAATATCTCTGCTATGCTCAATATATAAACTGGCTTCCGCTGTAATAGCAAACAGACTGAAACCACACCTTGAATACATTATCTCAAAAAGTCAATCAGGATTTATAAAGGGGCGGCGCATTGAAGAAGGCACAAGATTAGTATATGATATTATGAGCTATGCAGAAAAGGGAAAAATACCTGGGCTATTAATGCTGATTGACTTCAAGAAAGCTTTTGACTCTGTGTCCTGGAATTTTCTCTGTGAAGTTCTAAAAACCTTTGGATTTGACAAAAATTTTATAAATTGGATTAAACTTTTTAATAGTAACATTAGTGCATATGTTATTCAATGTGGTTTTTTGTCGAAACCGATTAAGATAGAAAGAGGATGCAGACAAGGAGATCCGATTTCGCCATATCTATTTATCTTAGTTGCAGAAATACTTACTCTAATGATAGATCAAAATACAGATATCAAAGGAATTACAGTCGGTAAAAAACAAATTAAACTAACACAATTTGCAGATGACACCACTGTTATCCTTGATGGAAGTCAAAAGTCCTTGCAGGCCACTTTAAATACTTTAGAGATATTCGGTAGTATATCAGGTCTTGAAGTGAATAAAGATAAAACAAAACTCATCTGGATTGGAAGTAAAATAAACTCTAAATCAAGAATAAATACTAATCCTGAAATGTTTTGGGGAGAAAACGAATTCACACTTTTAGGGATTACTTTCTCGACAGACCTAAATAATATTTCGAAAATGAATTTTGAAAAAGTTTTACTTAAAGCAAAAGCTGAATTAAACTCTTGGAAATACAGAATACTAACACCCATTGGTAAAATAACTGTTTTAAAAACATTAATTTTGCCAAAATTTATCCATCTATTTTCATCAATACCCACACCAAATTCCATTCTAAATGAAATTAACAAATTGTTTTACAATTATCTTTGGAACGGGAAACCTGATAAAGTGAGTAGGAAAACAGTATCCATGAACTATAACAAAGGTGGTCTAAAAATGATAAATATATTTAACTTTGAAAAGTCTATGAAACTTAAGTGGCTTAAATATATTATCTTCCAAACGGAACACACTTGGAGTGATTTGCTGATGAGTGAAATACAGAAACTAGATAACATATATATCTATGGTGGACAATGGTTGTTAAATTTTCAACAAGTTCTAAACCCATTTTGGAATGCGGTATTTAAATATTGGTCAGAGCTATGTGCAAAACAAAAAATCAAATCAAATGAAGATATTTGTAACAGTAGTATCTGGTTTAACAAACAGTTAAGTGCCAGATACACTTTCTACTTAAACTGGTCAAGAAAAGGTATTAATATTATAAATGATATTATAGATAATCGAGGTAATGTACTATCTCAAGACACTTTAACAGAAAGGTATAAGATAAATATAAATTTTTTGCATTATTACAGTATAAAAAGGTTGGTAAAAGCCTTCATTGAAAAACACAAAAAGGGAAATAACTTTGTTTGTACGAAACCATATTTACCTTTCCATTTGAAAATAATTATGAACTCCATGAAAAATAAAAGGGAAATATATGAAGCAATGTCTGATTTTGAAGCAGATCAACCTGGCAATGAAATCAAATGGAATTCTGAATTTGGAACAGAACAAGATAGCAAAAATTGGCAACATGTGTACAATATATGCTTTAATACCATAAAAGACAACACTTACATATGGTTTCAATATAGAATTATTCAGAGAATACTAGGTACCAATCACTTTTTGAAAAAAATTAAAATTACAAATAATGACCTATGCCGAATATGTGGTGAACAGGCTGAAACTTTAGTTCATTTATTTTCAGAATGTGAAAAAGTATGCGACTTATGGTACAATGTCAAAGCGTGGATTAGATCCAAAATAAAAATAAATGTAATTTTGACAAAAAAATATTGGTTTTAGGATACACTGAAGCTGATGTAAACTCTTGCCCATTGAACTTTATTCTGATGATTGTTAGATACTATATTTTTAAATGTGCCATGAAAGGTAGTGATTTAAATGTGTACCAAGTCCAGGAAATTGCTAAGGAAAAATTCATAGAGCAAGAATTATTATCAAAAATAAATAATAAAAGTGAATTCAAGAAAAAATTGTCACTTTGGAAAGGTCTGTTTTCAGGAACTTAAAAAAAAATCAATTATGACAGTTATGGTGGAATTAGTATTCCAAGCACAGAGTCAATGTAAAAAGACCTGTTGTTTTGTTTTAACAGTCTAGAATTCAGCCTAAATATTTTGTTCAGTCGATGTTTACTAACAGTTACTAATATGTCTTTTTTCTATTGATATGAACTTATTGTGATCTGTTAATCTGTTTTACTTATCCTTCTTGCATAGATGTGTATGTATATCCTGTACTCACTTCTGTACAATACAAGTGTATGTAAAATTGAGAGGAGAATAAAAAAAAAAAAAAAAAAAAAAAAAAAAACTAAGTACAATCCGGGGAATCCTGATCTCAAACAATTCATTCATGGCAATTGGAATATCATTAAAAACAGTAATGATTATGCACCTACATTCCCAGAAAAAAGAATTATAGGTTTTAAAATGTTACCAAACCTTAGAGATATGCTCACTAATGCCTCCATTTCCTACCCACCAAAGGAACAGGAAGCACGAAAAATCATGCTAAATCACTGTACTAGATTAGGCAAATGCACCTACTGCCCCATTATCAAGAAAATTGATAATGTCACCTGCAGGTGTGAAATATACCACCACTGACTTACCTAAATTTATCTCATGTGAACTAAGTGACATAGTTTATTTAATCACATGTACAAAATGTGACAAATACTATGTAGGTGAAACTGGCAGACCGTTTAGATCAAGAATCTATGAACATAAACTCTCAGTAAGTAAACAAAAGGATTCCAGAATTACTTCTGTTTCAAAACATTTTACTGGAAAATGACATTCTGTTAGGAATATACAGTTCTCAATCCTAGAATGGTGTTCTCCCAAGTACAACACTCCCAAACAGGTTCACAGGATAAGGCGTGAACAGTGGTGGATGTGGAATATTGGAGCAATCCATTACATAGGCATTAACCAATTTATCTAATTGTGTGTGCATTTTGGTCTCATTTCACACTCGTGAGCCACCCTTGTTCTTGTTTAAATGATTAAGTGGATTTGTTTGGGTGTAAATCATATTGTCTTAAATGTTAAGGTAAAATGTCTGTTAAATAAAATTATAGTTAAATATGTTAAATTTTGCAACTCAAATTTAAATTAATTTCTAAAACTTTTATTTATTTCCAATAAAACATTTTTTATGTATCATTCACCTAAAAATGGTGAAAACTTAAAAGATCTTTAATCATTTGTAGGGATGTCATATGTCCTGAGTAGCTGTGGGATTGACAAACATTTAAAAACCTAGTGCCACTTTTTCAACATAATATTTGCATCTAATGTACTGTAAAATAAAATTTATGGTCTAATGTTCATCATAATAAAGTAAAATGTTCCAATATAATGTACACTTTGGTTTACAGTTCAGTATTATATATTTACAACCAGTGAACATCAAAGTTTTCATTTCACATATTTACTAAAAGTCAAACCAGTAAAATTGTGAAATAACACAGATCATAAATCAGTTAATACATGTATAATTGCTGAAATTTTCAGGGAATATGCATATTGACTGACCAAATCAGCAAATCGGTGTATTTACTGATAATTTTAGTAAATACTCGTATTTACTGATTTCACATTTACTGTAACATATATATGGACAGAACTGTATGTTTCATTTGACAATGACAAGATAATTACTCTCATTCTTTCAGACCTATAGCAGATTCTTTTGACAAAATCCTGGTATCATATTTCAGTGTTTGACAGAATTGATTTGATTTGGTAATTTGAATCTCTCATGCAGTATTCTTGTTAAGTTTCAAGTGAATAACCAATGTGCAGATGACACAAATATATTTGTAGGTTTTGCCATCATAAAGTTTAATGCTGTCACAGAGAAATATTAGCATTGTTCCAAAGCTGTGCAACCATGGATGGACAGTGTGTGTGTGTAAGAAGTATAGAGTGGGTATGGGACCCCCATACTGCAGTAATTGTGGTGCACTTCCGGTTCCGGTTGTGCATGCGCATCGGGGCTTTTCAAGTTCAAGTTGCACATGCGCAGTATTGAGAAACAATCTGATTGATGATGATGTCACATCATGTGACCAAATGCTGTAATTTGATTGGTTTAAGCTGGTTGATGACATCATGGATGGTTGAATCTGGTTGATGATGTGATTAAATGCTGCAATGTCATTTGTTGAGAGAGGATGCACTTATTTGATTGGTTGAAGATATGACATTACTAAATTCAAGGAATATGTTGGTGGATAATGTCACATGACTAATTGCAGTCATTTGATTGGTTGATGTCATTTTAAATTATGTCATTGTTGCTAGGGGCTATTTTTGAATAATGTCATAGGATATTTGATTTTTTTTCAATATAATAGCACACACTATTTTTGCGTAAGTTTTACACAGATCAATGTATTTCAACAGATGTGTCTTCCCAGGGAGAACATCTCTCAATGGGGACATCTTTCCCATGGGGAGATGGGTGCTGCTCCACTGACAGATTTTTTGCATGTAGATTTAAAGTCCAGAAATGTGTTGTCACACAGTGTGTTGAAAGGCGGAAACATTTAAATTTTAATGAACAGAATGTTTTAAGCCTGACAAAAATGGAATCACATTGGCTGTTATATTTCAATTAAATGAAATGGATCACACCAAAAACAGTAAAAAAGTTAGAATGAACTCCTCCTCCATGCGTGGGGAGAGGTGCTGTATCACTGATAGGTTGTCCATGCAGATTTAAAGCCCCTAGAAAAGTTGACACAAATCTGTTTATTTAAAGTGCAAAGAAATAGGTGGAAAATTATCTGCTGATGCAGTAAGATTTTTGGCGGGAAAATATTTGGTTTGAAATTACCTGCTGATGCTGCACTTTTTTAGCGGGAAAATTTGACAGGAAATTATCTGCTGATGAAGCACTTTTTGGGTGGGAAAAATGAAGCAATACCAGTATAAAAACAGGAGGCTGATGCATTCTTAGTGAATTCCCTATATGAGGGTACAGATCGACAGGTATGTAAAGATTTTATCATCATGCAAAGCAAAGTGTATTATTCAGTTGCGGGCAGATTAATTTGACATTGCTGAGAGTATCCGGCTACACCAAAAGCTTTTCTTTTGCAATTCAGTCTTTAGTAGTTAATCATAGTACAAATGATTTAATCTTATGTGATTATTAAACAAGTCTTTTCAATGCGATGATGTTTACACTTCAACTACTTGACATGGTTAGGTTATTATGATGTCACAGTGTTGGTGATGTCACAAACCAACTAACTAATTTGTGTGTTTCTTTTGGATATTTCTTCAGGTGTTGGATACTGAAATATCATGCAATGCCTTTAATCTTTTGTTAAACTTTTAGTCACAAATAAATGTAGCCCAGTATAACAATATATGTTCATGAAATTAACCCTTTCAAGGCAAATGAATTACTTCTACAAGGACATAAAGCATTGTTATTAATTAATCCCCATGCAAGAGATTTAATAAAGATGATACATATGCCTTTTATGTTACAGAATGTTACACCACTGCAGCAGGTGCCATAAAGTGTTCAGTTCTGCTTATATTGTCATTCCATTGACTTTGTTTGTGATAATAGGAGAATGTTATGCATTCAAAAAAATACCAGCATGGGGGTGTTTTACAGCCCTATCCCTGGAGTGAGGAGAAGGCACCTTGGGATGCAGGGGATCAGGCACTGAGTGATATGTATGAGGACAACAGGTGTGTGATTTTAGCCGATGCGAGAATTGATAGGCGAAGAAAAGTGGTATATAATTTACCTATACTAAACATAAGAACAGGCTTGCATGAAATCAGTGATAAATTACAAGTAACATTTGATAACCAGCAGGGGCCTTTTAAGGTGGTCATGTCTGTAGGAATGATTTTAAGAAATGCAGAGACAGGAGAGTAGCATTTTTTTGCTCCCAGCACCAATGAAACCATTTTTCCCACACTCTTTCTATTCAGTTACCGATATTATTTGACATTGTATGAAAACAAGATTAGACAACTGAATCTGATACAGCATATGCACTGACTGAAACCCAACAGTAAATGGTGTCCCTTTTTCTGACCAACATCAGGTTTGATGTGTTTCCCACAGATGTTCCACTGGGTGATGGATTGGTGCCAGACTTTGTCCTGAGAAACCACTCTTTGATATACATGCATGAAAACCGTCATGGTGAAGAGTATAAGGATGATTTGTGTTTTTTCATTGTTTGGCTTATCTCCAAGAAGAGTGGGTGCCAGCTTTGGTGGACCAATGGCATGCCTTTGGTGCTGACTCTGGCCAGGTTCACTTGTACATGATGCCCGATTTAAAAAAGTGTTTCCAGAAAAATGTAAATGTATACGAATTGTTTAAAGATGGCACGGTGGCGCCCAGATACTTGAGTTTGAGACATTATGTTGAAGGCATTCGCTTAAACGTTTAGGAAAACCATCTTAGTTTGTTTTTGCCAGAAACTATACCTTATTTACAGAAATTTGCCATAAAATTTTTGAGAGAAAATAAAATTGGCAGAGGCATCAGAAAGTGTGCTTGGGTTTGAAAAAGTTGGATTATGTAGGTGGTATCTACCAGCCCATACCTTCCTTTAGTGAGGAAATGAGGGACAGGGTAGGACACAAACGGTTTCCCCCCTGGTTTATTGTCTACAATTTTGAAGCCATGCTCTTACCCCAGCAATCTCATCAAGGATCCATCAAGTGGCAGACCAGACAGCATCCCATCAGAGTGAGTGTATGTAGCAATGCTCCCTCTTGTAGAGAACCTCAGTGTTTTGTGAGTGAGGATCTGACTGAGCTGTTAACACAAATGGTGGATTACATAAGAGAAATTGCTTTGGAAATGTATGTCTTGGCTTCTCCAGGTTGAATGGTTTGGTGCAAGAAGAAGATTTGAAAGTGACATTGGAAAAGTACAAGCAAGAAATACTCGTCTTGGGGTTTAATTGGTATGATATGAACTTGATCAAGAGTGAATTTGCCAAAGTCTTGAGACTCCACAAAACTAAAGATTATTTTGTGGTGAAGAAATCCAATCAGTACCTGTGTATTTCCAATGCTTAGTTTTGTTTCTTAGACATTTCTTACTATTTCGCCCCAGGGTATAGCTATGCCAAACTGAAGAGGCCAAGTTTTTCTTCCCTTACGAATGGTTTGACAGTGTGAACAAATTGGATTCTCCCAGACTTCCCCCTACCCCAGCCTTTTATTCAATTTTGATTCAGAAGAATACATTGGGGGACGCTGAGGAGAAAGTTGAATAAACTACCAGCTTTTGCAAAGGGTTTGGCATACGGAAAACATGTCTAGCTTCAAGGATGTTTTATCTATTGCAATAATTTAGATGTGGGACCTTTTGTGGAAGCTGTGGAAAAGATGCATGTCTATATCAGTCCATGGTCATTATCTAAAATGTCCATATGAGTCCATGGACATTATCTGAAAGAAGCCATTTCTATTCTGGGAATAGCCAGAAAAGCTCTCTTCAAGGACACCAAAGCTTACTTTAGTCTCTTTGGACAGAAGGGCAAGGATCTGTACCACACCATCAAGAAAAACATTGCGGGTGGTCCTCCATTATTTTCACATGTTATCACAAGTTCAGAGAAACCTTGGTCAGGGGTAAAAAGGTGTCAAAATATTGTTGGTTATGACTGTAATGCTCTCTCGTTATGGGCTTTTGGAGAAGAGATGCCCACAGGTTATTTTGCGAGAGCCCCCTACTTTAAGCCCAAAGTAAATGGCAAGTATCTCCATATGTATGCTTAGATGGACACGGTGTCACAAGAGCAGAAAGTGCACATTGCTCATAATCTTAATGCAGGAAAAGAGCACAGGATAGGCCCTTATTTTTTGATGGGTATGATACTGCGAATAAACCTGTGTACGAATATGATGGGTGTTATTTCCACGGGCATCACTGTCAACTCACAGTTGGGGTTTAGAAGAAAGATGCCAGAGGGATGGAAAAGAGGCAGCAACACACCAAAGACATGTCGCCAAGTTAGAGTACCTGAAGACACAGGGGTACAAGGTGGTGGTCATGTGCAAGTGTGATTATCAAACGTCCACTTTAGACGCGTTTCTGCCCCCCTTACTATCAGCACCACAAGATTGGTTTGGGAGAAGCACAAATTTTAGAGGATGTGAGAAAAGGAAGTCTTTACGGGATGGTTGAAGTGGATATTGAAGTGTCTAAATGTTAATGGGAACATTTTTCTGAGATGAGTCCCCTGTTTTGAACATGCCCTGTCCCCTTTGAGGTGACTGGTGAGAAAATGCAAGCACATGTGAAGAAAAAACACGACATGGACAAAAGACCCAGAAAGCTGCTGGTGGGAGGAATGAAAGCTAAGAAAATCTTGCTGCTTTTGTATTTACTGAAATGGTATATGGACCATGGTTTGCATGTGACCAAAATCTATCAGGTAATTGAGTTTTCTCCCCAAAGCTGTTTGCGGGAGTTCAGAGAAACCATCTCAGATGCCAGAAGAAAAGGGGATGAGAATTCAGAGAAACTGCTTCTGAGAGACACCATGAAATTGTTAGGTGAGATTGTTCACAACATTTGTAATTGTGTATTTTTGTTTTAAAAGCAGGTGTAGTTGTTATTTTTCTTTGTAGCGATTCTTGCAATTTTTCATTTATTTTTAGGCAACAGTGCCTGCAGGAGCATGATCATGGACCGAGAAAAGCCCCAGAGAGTGATATACATCAAAGGGGACAGGGAGATGGGGCTGAAAGTCAATTTACCCACCTTCAAGAATCTGCATTTGCTGGGAAATGATTTTGCTGAAATAGAACTGACCAAAACCAAAGAGAAATTGAATTACCTGTGCAAATTGGATTTGACATCTTGCAGTATGCCAAGTTAAAAATACTGGAGTGGTACTACGACTTCCTGTACATGTTTGTAGACAGAAGTAACTTTCAATACTTGTCACGAGCAGATTTGTCCAAATCCTTACTGGTTTCCCAGACAGTGTTGTGCAAAACACAAAGCTTTTGACGAACGTTTGCCTGGACTGTTTAAAGTGGAGAATGAGGGAGTGGTCATGTTGGCTCCATGTTCAAAAACTTATGCCTTGAGGGATGGTGAAGGAGTGGAAAAGTTAGCTCTGAAAGGCATGAGGGGGCTCGGTAGTGTAGCTGTTAGAGTGCTCGCCTCCAACCTCTGAGGCTGCCGGTTCGAATCTCGGGCCGGGTACTTTATGTTGGAATATTGGTAGTTACTTGCCGATGCCCGGTGGTTTACAGTGCAGAATCTTGACCAACTAGTATGCACTGGTTCCTCCACCCGTAAACTACCTGTTGCAATATGACCCTGGCTGTTGAATGCGACGTAAAACAACAAATAAATCTAAATCTGAAAGGCATGAGGGGGCCACGGTGACAGAGTGGTAACACTCTCGCCTCCCACCTCTGAGACCGGGGTTCGATCCCCGTCACGGCCTCAAGTGGGAAAGCTGGTAGTTGCTTGCCGTTGGTCGGCAGTTTACAGTACAGAACCCTAGCGAACTGAATGTACTGGTTTCCTCTGCCCTTCCAACTACCCGTCGTGATATGACCTGTACAGTGTTGAAAGCGACGTAAAACCCCAAATAAACAAATAAACTGAAAGCCATGAACAAGAAATTTTTGTCCCAGTCCTTGGACAAGTTTAAACAGGTGTTGACCTGTGGTCAACCTCTTTCTTCTCCCAACAAAAGTTTTAGGGTGCACAACAATACTGTCTGAGAGACTCTTGAATGTGACTGAACCAGAACGCTATCTGAGTTCAAATATGTTTGGAGAATTGTTAAAACTTTAAAACTGTTTTGTGTTATTTCTGCTGGATGCAAAAATATGATCAGACTGAAATCTGAAATGCTGATAAGATTCACAAATGATTCCAGCATTGTTTTAGAATTGTGCTGTATTGTGTAAACATGTATACATTTTTATTGAAGCTATAAATTAAATGTTTCTTTGTACATTATATGCTACTTAATGTCTTAGATCAATAAAGGTTATGTTATTTATGCAGGAGGAGGGGATATGAGTAAAGAGGAGGGATAGGGGTAATGGGAGGAGGAGGAGTTGATTCTTACTTTTATTACCGTTTGATGATGTGTCATTGTCAATTTGATTCCAGTTAATTATCAAAATTTATCAACATTGCTTAAAACTTATATTACTTAAACTTTGTAAAAGTCACTTGGTCACTATTAGTTTTTGAATTGGTGTGATGCATTAAAATATTACAGCCAGTGTTGATTCCATTTTTATTAATTATGGTTTGAAACATTCTGTTGATTAAAAAATAAAACTTTAATGTTGTTTAATTTAACACTTTAAAGCATTTTAAGCACTGACTTTTACACACACTTTGTGATAAATGTGATGACACTTTGCAATTGTGATTGTTCCAAATCAAAACGTATACATTTTTTTGTATTTAAGTGATAAAATAAGTGTTTCTTTGTACATTATATGATACCTTATGGTATGCAGCAGGTAGAGGAGTTAACCTTCTTCCTCAATGTAGAGGTCCTCACTGGCCTAGTGGTTAGCAAGTTTGGCATCTAATCATAGGCTGTCACCTCTGTGGGTTCTAGTCCCACAAGTGGCAATTCTGAGGACCTGTCCCAATATGACCCTGGCTGTTGAACGGGACGTAAAACCCCCAACTTTGACTTTGACTTTGTCCTCAATGTGATGTAGACAATACTGTTTGTTTTATGCTTGCTATTAGATATTATAGCATGGAAGAGATTTTACAAAATTTTATCATTCTCCTGTAAAAACAATTTCAAAGTAATTGCTTTTTGCAAAAAATAATTAACCATTTTGAATTAATAACTCATACAGTTTCAATATAATTGTGTATTTCCTAACTAAGTGTTTGTTGTGGTTTTTTTATCAGTTTGCATGTTTAAATAAAATCAGTACATGTAAATCGTAGTTTTCTTATGACATAACAAAACCAAAACACTCTGTTAACCGTGTGTCACATCATCATCTCATCGCATAGTTTCAGCTGTAGCATTTTAAATTTTTTCATTCATTTCAAAATTTTGAGCTACATAATTTATTTAAAGAAGACTTTTCAACAGAAGAATTAAGACTAATGGTTAAATTATCTCCCAACAGACTTTTGGTGAGGCAGATCATTAGAGATCCACTTACCAGCCGTTTCCAATTGGAATTCAATTTGAGATTGGTTTAATAACATTGAGACCTTGGTGGATTTCTATCATGACAATTTATTTGTATGATTGGATTGGCAGAACAGTGACAAGGTTGAAATTGAAGAGGGCAGTCTACAACTGTGTTCTTTCTCTTCAGTATCTTGCGGAAGTGGGTGTGAAAAAAAATCATCTGTCCATTCCTTATCCTCATTTGCAAAATGTGGTCAGCTCAAGACCAAAGTACTTTTAACTTGAGATATTCAAGAGGAATTTTTATTCCCCACTATTAAAAAAGCTCCTCTTTCCCTGCAGTAAAAAAAACACACCCAAATACCCATCACTATTTGTTTTAGTTATTTTAAAAACATTTTTAGACTGTCAACCAGATAATTTTAAAACTTTTGTAGACTTTAAACAACATATTTTAATAAACAACATTCTGTTTTGTTGATTAAAATGAATACAATTTTAGTATTAAGAAGAAGAAAAGGCAGATTACTGAGTGCTTAGTAATCTGGATAATAACCATGAAGATTCACACATCCTGTGATTATTATCGAGATTCCTAAGCACTTATTAATCTACCTTTTCTTCTTCTTAGTTTTATATGACCATGAACACCACCAGAATTCACCTAAAAATAACACAAAAGGTTGAATGAGCCATATTAATACATATTATTTTAATAAGTAACAGAAACTATAACCACATCGTTAAAATAATTTTAAAAGGTTTATTTTATTAAAAATAAAGTGAAATACAATACAATGAGAGGTGAGATATCCAAATAAAATAAAGAATTAATTTAAAAATTAGAAAATAAAATTAATTTTTAAAAATAGTTCAATATTAATAATAATCAATAATTGTGACTTTAAGTAAGATTTTTGACTATGTCAAAATCACGGCAATTACGTCATCACAATCTTACGACAGTACAATGCTATGACATCACAAAACAGTCACTAAGCCAGTTTGTATTTTAGTGCTGTCAAAACAAGTCTTGTAAGATGGATAGTGTTAAATATGATTGTGGACAATGCAATTGTGCATACAAAAATAAGTCAAGCTTGCATAGGCACATCTACAGTGTGCAAAACAACCGGAGATATATCTGCAACATCTGCCAAAAGGAATACATCAGGAATATGAATTATATAAAACACATTACCAAATTCCACCAACCACTCCAATATTGCTTTTGCCAAACCCACTGCTGATAAACAAACCCCAGAACAGCCAAAATTACATAATCACTCCTTCGAAAGAACTGCAGCCACTTTAACAGAAGTGGACTGGCATCATATCACCAGACTTAGAGGTAAGCAACAATGAGGACAACACACAAGCCCCATCTAGTAGTAATGCCAACCCTATGATTAAACCCAAGGTATACATAAGCTCAAATACTGATAACCAGAGAAACCCAGAAAGTACAACAGGGACAAACACTTCACCCTTAGGGCTACTTGATGTAGGCCCTAACATTCAACTACTCATTACTACACATAGTGTACCTGAAGAGGCAAAGACAGTACTGAAAATAGTTCCAAAACCAAGCACACAAATAGGGTATGTCCCATTGACCTGCCAAAAAACCAGCACTACCCAAATTTAACACAGCCAGTGTGGAAATTGCAGTTATGAGGAGCACTTCATTTTGCAATGGCAAAGTTATATAAGAAAAGATACCATCCAAAATTTACAAATAGAATATAGAGAACCTACCACATCTAGGGAGGAAAGACAATATATGCCATTACCAGGCACCACATCACACCAAAAATGGTGTATGAAATTCCAAAAGCAGATGAAGCCAAAAAGCCCTCATGAATTCACCAGAATAAAAAGACCATCCAGCCTCACAGTTGACAATGCCACCTATGAGGCCATCTGTTCCAGAAAGAAGACAAGACCCTGTCTCGTAACTTCCCCTAGAAAGATAATGCTTCATCCACCACCAATGGATGGCGCCTGAACCTACTCCACAACAAAGTTTTAAATCAGACTGCTTTATGGAACAATTATTTATATTCAATTAGTTTAAACTAACCAATTAAACTACTAACCATAATCATCACATTTTTTCATCTACACAATTGGTGAATAAATTACCTATGATAAATAAATTTATAATTATGAAATCTAAATAAACTCAATAAAGTTTGAACGTATTTTAATATGAACTATAACAAGAAATAATAAAGCTATGATTGCATATGTGGACATTTTAATAAAATTATAATAAATAATAAATACATCCATATGAGATAGGAAACCTTTAAAGAAGCTCAACAAGAGCAAGGTAATGAGTGACCCATACTCACCATCACACTGATATGCTGATGATATTACAGTTATAACACCTAATCTCAAAACTGCAATCTTAGTATACCCTAAAGGCCACTAGATAATTGCACCTGTAAGTCCTTACTTAAAAACCTCTTGGACCTGTAGCAGAACTGGTATACAGGTTCAGAACTGGTGGTAAACTGGTTTAAAACTGGTTCAAACTGGGGGTTTCCCCCACAACCCCAAAAGGTACTTGAGGGACCATGGACTCTAATATCTCATAGCCTCTGATGAGACTGACCAATATACTATTCAGTTGAAATATAATTTACAAAGTGTGGATTATATCAGGCAAATAAACACTTTATTCATTGCCCAGTTTACAAGCAGGAAGCAGATTTATTACAATTTTAGTATTGTTTTATTTAAACACTTTAAAACACTTTAAACACAGGCTTTCAACACAATATGTGACAAATGTCATTACACCTTGTGTCACTTTGTGTCAACACATTTTTGGGTTTTAAATCTGCATGCATAATCTGTCACAGAGCAACCCCTCTCCCCATGGAGGAGGAGGAGTTGATTCTAACTTTTATTACTGTTTGATGTCATTTAAATTGTATTTGTTAACACCATTTATCAACATGGTTAAAAACTTAAATTATTATGTGATATATCAAAATATTGCAGCCAATGTTGAGGAAGAGGAGTTGATTCTAACTTTTTTACTATTTGTGTTGTGATGCATTTAATTTAATTAAAATATTACAGCCAATGTGATTTCATTTTTATTAGGCTTAAAACATTCTGTTCATTAAAATTTCAATGTTACTTTTTTATTTAACACCAGCTTTCAACACAATTTGTGACAACACATTTCTAAACTTTAAATCTGCATGCACGAATTCTGTCAGTAGAGCAGCACCCCTCTCCCCATGGCGAAGATGTCCCCATTGGGAGAAGTTCTCCCTGGGAAGACACACCCAGCTGTGTTTTAACACATTGATCTGTGTAAAACTTACACAAACATAGCTTTCCTGTTATAAAGAAAAAAACCCATCAAATATCCCATGATATTATTCAGTTAATAAGTTAAGTTAAAATTAAAGTGCAGAACACTAATGTGTCATATTGCACTATTTACAATAATAAATACACTAGGTAATATTCACAAATAAAAAAGTATATTACACAAAAACAGAATCGGGCAAAAAATCACAAACATGATTAATGACTAGAAGAAAAACACAAATATAAACAAAACTCTGTAGAAACAACAAATAAAATAAAAATAAACCATGTGTAAATCACAAATATTATAATAAAATTGTCAGTAATTTATTTATTTATTTGGATAAGATAAGATATTTAAAATTTTTAGTGCAACAACACTAATGTGTTATACTGCACTATAAAAACTACTATAAATATGTTAACTAATATTCACAAACATATATATACAAATGATTAAAAAGTAGCAAAAATTCCAAACAAAAAACAAGATTATACAAAATGACTAGAATAAACAATGTAAAAAATCACAATCAACAATACATAAACAACAAACAAAATAAAGTGTAAAAATACAAAGTATAGATCAATATCACAGTACAACACAAATCAAGACTAGATATTACAGAATAAATTAACATGAAGGACAAAACACAAAATAATTTAATTAAAACTTTTTAAACAGGCCACATTCTTTTAAATAATTTATAACATTGTAAACATTTTCATTAAATAGCTTTTCCATCGTATTTATATCTCTATAATATTTTATTCTGGTGTCACGTAGGTCAATACAGTCTAATAGTATATGTTTCACTGTATCAGGACAATGACATGGAATGCACCAGGGCATATCTTCACCTTTCAACAGATAACTGTGTGTGAAATAGGTGTGTCCTATACGGGCTCGAGTTATAACTATTTCTTCCCTACGAGATAAACCCGTCCAAACATAAAAATCTCCTACTGTAGCATGATATTATTCAAAAATAGTTCCTAGCAACCATCACATAATTAAAAACAACCCCAAGCCACCATGGCATTTTCCAAAAAATACCCCTAGCATTCATACATGGTACCATTCAAATATACCATAGCAAACATATCATTATTCAAAAACAACCCCCAACAACCATGGCATATTTTTAAAAATACCCCTAGCAACCATGGCATCATTCAAATATACTTTAGCAACCATGTCATTATTCAAAAACAGCCCCAAACCATGACATTTTTCAAAAATAGCCCCCTACCAACCAAGGCATCATTAAAATATACCTTAGCAACCATGCCATTATTCAAATATACCCCCAGAAATCATGACATGATTCAAAAATAGTCCCCAGTAACCGTGGCATCATTGAAAAATAGCCCCTAGCAACCATGGCATTGTTCAAATCATTGACCATCAACCAATCAAATGCCAGCATTTAATCATCAACCAATCAGATTACAACATGTGATCACATCCAATCATATTGCAAATGACATCAACCAATCAAATGACTGCATTTAGTCATGTGACATTATCCACCAACATATTCTTTGCACTTATATATAACCGTCACAACCTGAAATGTGTCGCATTTGCATGTCTAGTCCAACAACATATGCTAACTGCAATCAACCACTCAGTAGTCTAAACATGCTATTGGGATACACTAATGATCCATGGTCAAATTGCTCAATTAGATGGAGTTATTATGCTCACACCAACCACTGCCCTACTTTATCTGTTTTTCTCAGTACATCAATTGAGAATATTTAAACAATGGCTACCAGAATCAAAACTGCCAGACCAATACTTAATAATACATCATTATCATTTGGTTTTCCACTTTTACTATACTTTTAAGTACTTTCTCTCTGTTTTTGATCACATTAGATCAAATCTCTGATTAATTTCCAATAAAAACTCAGTTTTTCATCTAGAATTGAATTTTGAGCTTAAATCCTAGCTGTTGATCCTCCATTTAGAGGCTCAATCAGGCAGATGATCCGTTCAAAATAGGAGGATCAAGGCGGATAGGTAATTTGCTCCTTAGGGCAAAAGTGGGATCGACCTTCAGCCTCTGATGAGAAAAATCAATTTATTTTCGAAATATTGCCAAACACCTTGGACAATATAAGGCAGTTAATAGAGGGATTAACAGTCTGTCATTGATACACAAACATTTCTTATTTTGTATTCTACGGGTTACAATGAGTGCCAGTGGCACAGCTCTGTTTGCTGATTTGAAATACCTTGAGGTGAAGAGTGCCAGCACCTTTAACACCCCCATGAGTGGAACACCCATACCCACAACAACCCTCAGTAGTGAGACTGTATCACTACTAGATGAGGTTGCCAACAGACTGAAAGATCCTACCCCCAAGAATGGCAAGGGTCTGAAAGGAAAAGACTTGAATCACCAGCCACATCCCCAGATACTAGGGGGGGATTATCCAGCTGCAACCAAACCTCTCTATCTGAAGTCTAAGACGCTCTACAGAAAAAAGCTTAACCTAGCAACTAATTTTCACTCAATCAGAAACAGCTTGAAGACAGGCACCTTCCCTGTCCAGTGTAACTTCAGAAGCACCCCACCAGTCAGTGCTGATGAAGAATTCAAGAAAAAGTGGATTGAGCTCACAGCCAAATGCAAGTGTGAATTAACTCTACTGTGGGTAGAGGAGTTGAACAGAAAGTATTCAAGTGTCAAGTTAGAAATCCAAAGCACATTAGCTGAGATTGAAAGCCACTTAGATCAGAAGCAGTTCAAAGAAATTCAGGATTCGCTCATCAGTAAGTTCCATACTGCAGCTCCAGTGTCTCTAGAGAAAAAACTCAGGACAAGCTACCAACAAAGGTCTCCTCAATCCAAAAATGATAGGAGGAACAAACCTTTTAAGAGACCCCTCTTATCTCACTTGATCTTCACTCTAACTGGCTAAAAGGATACCCTGATCCTGCTGATCCGCTTCAAGGAGGATCCAAGTGCACTGATCCTTCTAGAACTGGGGATGATCCTCTTACCAAGAAGGATCATTCTCTAATCTGCCCGATCAAGGAGGATAGGCTATTCACACCTCAATACTTACCTCAGTACTTTCTGAGTTCCACATTTTAATAATGATGGCAACTCCTGACATTAATATGATACTTAACCAAATTAAGGAGGAGGCAAAAATAGCACCTCCTGGAATCCTCCCCAAAGGGAAATCAATGGACAGTCATATTGGTCACAGAGTCATAAACTTGTCTGACACTACTTTAACCAAGGCCCAAATATCAGCCCTTGAAAAGGGATTGACCTTTTGTCCTACACCAGGGCCACCAAATAAATCCCAAATCTGGACCGACTTCAAAGAGTTCCATCGAAGACTCGGTCCGAGATTTCACTTTTACAATGATAACAATAAGTTTGATCATTTATCTGATGTTGAAATTGAACTTATAAATTTCATGGCAGATAACCTGGACCAAGAAATGAATCCATGCAAACACCTACACAAAGGTAATGAACACCACTGATTACCTTAGAGAGGGTTATAGACAACTCAGTGACATCAAGTACTACACTAAACTACCAGATGATCCTACTGATAAAATAGCTCAAAAGGTCAGAGACACACTCGCACAGATGAGACAAAAAGGCTTCATTTCTGATAAAAGCTTTGAGCATCTGGCCCCAGTTGATTGTACAGAAGCCAGATTTTACATGCTACCTAAAATTCACAAAAAAGGCGTACCAGGTAGACCAATTTGTAGTTCTGTCAACCACCCAACTAGTAGAATTAGTAAATTGGTTGATGAACACATCAAAGAATATGTTCCCAAAACAAAGTCTTACATCAGAGATACCCAAGACTTTATTAAAAATATAAAAAGCCTTGGACCTATTCCTGAAGGAGCAATCCTATGCACTTTAGATGTGACCTCGCTATACACCAATATCCCCAATAACGAGGGTATATTGGCGGTTGCAGCCAGATTGAGACAAGATCCCAAGATTGGGGATCACTATTTACAGACACGTGGCACAGCTATGGGCACAGCATTAGCCCCTAACTTATTTATGGATAGGTTCAAAACCAAGGCTCTAGCTGGCTACCCACTAAAACCATTAACATGGAAAAGATTCATTGATGACATTTTTATGATATGGACTCATGGAGAGGACTCATTGAACAAATTCATCGAGTACCTCAACTCACTACATGAGACAATCAAATTCACACATGAAATGAGTTACAGCCAAATAGACTTCTTGGACACTACTGTTAAATTTGGCCATAACAGAGGCCTCATTACAACACTGTATAACAAGGCTACAGATACTCACCTATATCTGGAGCATACTTCAGCTCACCCAAACAGTATCCTCACCAAAGGGCCATATGGGCAATATCTCACATTGAGGAGAATTTGCACCTTAGACCTTGACTTTGAGTCCAATGCAAAAAACTCACTGGCTATTACCTGAAAAGAGGTTACCTCATTCTCCTCGCTCAAAAAACATTATCATAGAGCAAGGAAATACAATCAGGATGAGCTTCTAGATATAATCCCAAAAGAATCCACAGATGTACCTGTCATGGTCACTCAATTTAATCCAAGAAACCCCAAAATCGGTTCTTTGGTTAAGGACAATTGAAACATTATTCAAAATACAGAAGAATTGACACAAATCTTCAAAACAAAACCATTAATTGGCTACAAGAGGTTACCTAATCTCAAAGACATTCTCACCAGTAGCAGTATCTCGTAGCCACCAGTACCTAAACCCCTTACAAAAACAACCCAATTCTTGCCAATATGCACTAGATTGGTTAAATGTACCTACTGCCCCAAAATTAAGAAACTGGAACAAATCACCAGTTTCCATACTAAGAAAACATTCAAATGTCAGTCACTCCCTCCCAAACACAAGCTCACTTGTGAACTCTCAAATGTAATTTACATCATTAATTGCAACCAATGTGGCCTCCAATATACTGGAGAAACCAAAAGACCAATCAGAAATAGGATGTATATGAACACTACAGCAGTGTCCAGAAATTCCAGGCTGACAAGGCTACTCCAGTCTCTAAGCATTTCACACAGAAAAATGATTCTGTGAAACACATGGAATTCAGTACCTTGCATTGGATGGGGGATCCAACAAGCCCAAATGCAACCACCAGGCGCAGACGCCAAGAACTATATTATATTTGGGCATTCCCTACACTCCACCCAGCAGGCATCAACATGTTTGTATGAGGTTATGCCCTCTCACTGCACCCCTTACCCAGTTGCACCCTCTCCTTTTATTCTTTGCACTTAGTCGTGTGACATCTTTAAAGAATTAAATGAGTGCATCTTCCTACAACTAATAACATTGCAGCATTTAATCAAATCATCAACCAATCCGATTGTAGCATCCTATGAGGTCATCAACCAGATTTAACCAATCAAATTACAGGATTTGGTCACATTATGTGACGTCACCACCCCTCAGATTGTTTCTCAACACTGCGCATGTGCAACTGGAACCGCAAATGCCCCACTGCGCATGTGCAACCAGAACCAGAAGTGCACCGCAATCACTGCAGTATGGGGTATCTCCTGCCCACTCTATACTACTGCTGTACAGTAATAGCAAAGCAATTAAACATCACAAAGCTCTAAAAAGTTAAAAAGATATTGTGCGGCATTGTGTATAAGTTAGCTTTATTATATTTTGCTTTATATTAAGAAAATTACAAGCATGTACCTTTTGGAGACTGTCCTTATTACAAGTGTTCTTGTGTTTGAAGTCATGCAGCAAAATTAGTCATCCTCTACAGTTTCCACAGCTGATTAAGGCCAGGGGCCGTATTCACAAAAGGTCTTAGCCAAGTCATAGGGTTAACTTTTGTACAAAAATACAGCCAACTTAAGCCTGAGACTTGGCTAAGACCTTTTGTGGGTACAGCCCCAGGTGTCTTACTGCAGGAAATTGTCAATGACTAGTTTCTCCCCTCAAACAAAAGAAAAATATCATTGGACAATAAAATGAAAGGCCCTGAATCAAATCACAATTAATATTTAGACTGTCTGGTTTCAGAAATTACATAAAAAATTATTATCCCTTCACAAAAGCATATATACCCCCTCCTAGTCACTTGCAATCTGCTCAGACACCATTTTCATTTTTCGTTATTTTTTTTTCAAAAAGTGAACTTTCTGTTCCCATACACCAGTGCTTTGGACTATGTTTTTTGTTAAATTAGTGCTTTTTAAAGTAATTGAATCAGATGTAGGGATTAAAGAATATATTATGAAAATTTTGTTCAAGATGCAAGAAACCTTCCATTTATCAATGTCATTATTGGTAATCCAAGAAATCTAAATTCAAGGATCTGACATATGAAGTAAAGCAACAGACTTAGTTATCCAGATCAAATCACATCCAAATTCTAAATTTAAATGATGTTGAGACTAATAACAGCCTAGAAATGATTAAATAAGTGTAGGTAATAGTATAACGCATTGGTTATAGATATATGAAATTAAATTAAGATTGTAGCAGAGAAATACAGGGTGTTTAAAGCTCTTTAAAAAATAACTAGTTAGTAATCATGCAGCCAGAATATTTTCGATCAATTAAATTAATAGATACCCCTTTCTACATGAATTAGGCTATCATTATAACTGAAATTGATTTGAAAATATGACACTGGTAGCCGATATTAATATATAGATGGTTAACAAGGTCAGTCTTAAATAAAAGTTTTAATTAAGATTCTATATGATGAAAGTCTTGTTTTCAAGGGGCAGCGCAAAGTCTCCTGTTTGTTGGTTACCTTAGGGTATCAACGGATTTCCGGGAAGATTTCAACTTGCTTTCCAATAATGATTGACGTTTAGCATGGTCGCAGCTTCTTTAAATGGCCCTTTAAAGCAACTATTCTTAAAGTCATCAAATATTCATCTAGGTCAACGGTGTGAGACTATTTAGTGCCATAAAATTGGGTATGTGTAATTATTATCCCTGTACAAGAATATGAAACTAAAGTTGCATTCCCTTGTCATCTTTGACACACTGCAGTGTATCAGCTTTAAATGTCGATATATTCTCGTGCTCGTTCAAACGTACTGCTTCCCTGCATAAGTTGGCCGCAGTCATAAGTTGGCCCACTCTCACCACAGGTTCACAGGGCTTTAACATGAGTGGCCTACTACACTCAGAAACCATGTATTATTGTTAAAGTTATTATATGCAACAGTTTTCATTGGTGTACAATAACCTATTTGTCTTTCTGGAGCCTGTAGATGAGCCAAGGCCAACTTATGCAGGGTAGAAGTACTGTACTGCAGTACTGCTACCCTGCATAAATTGGCCACAATAATAAGTTCAACAATAATACATGATTTCAGAGTGTAGTTCTGTGCAGCTACCCATATTCGTCGCCTACCCAAGTTCGTCACCTGCCTCAAAAACTGTTAAGGACAGGTAATATTGATACTGAAACAAATGGAACAAATACGAATAATGATGAAGTACAACTTGATTACCAGTTCATTCGCACAAAAACCGTTTCGCCCAAAGATTATGCAGATGATTCGCACAACTTTTTTTTTTTTTTGTGATAAATAGAAATGCTGCTTGAACAGAGAGTATATTATGTAAAAACGTCTGTTTAGTTAAAGATTAACTACTTCAAATTCAAGTCCTGTACTTCTGTGGGTGTTTCCTAGAACTACAGGTGGGGACAGCGATTCGCGGGGAACAGCGATTCGCCAATTTCTATTGTACCTCTTTTAAAACTAACATCTGTGTTGATACTGAAGGAGCCTTATAGCATAGAAAAGTGTGCAACATGTCGTGATATTTTTCTAACATTTTAGAACTGACAGCATGCATTTGCATCTAAAAAAAAAGATTCAAATACTTTTCAATTTAGATTTATTTGTTGTTTTACGTCGCATTCAACAGCCAGGGTCATATTGCGACGGGTAGTTTATGGGTGGAGGAACCAGTGCATACTAGTTGGTCAAGATTCTGCACTGTAAACCAGCGGGCATCGGCAAGTAACTACCAACTTTCCGACATGAAGCGCCCGGCCCGAGATTCGAACCGGCGGCCTCAGAGGTTGGAGGCGAGCACTCTAACCACTACACCACCGAGCCCCCTCAAATACTGTCAAATACATTTTGCAAATACATTTTATTCTGCAGGTGAATGAATTTGCTGTTTTTCTTTCTTTTTGCAAAGCATATAATTTAAGTTATTCTTTTATTGCTATTAATGTTCTGTATTTGGTAAGCTCAATTTAATTTAGGCTTTTCATAAGTACTTTTAAAAAAGTAATAGCTTAAAATATATATTAATATGCTTCTTCAAAGATGTTTAGCTAATGAAGAAACATTCTGTCAAAGACTGATTGTTCTCTTAAAGTGATATTGCAATTAACATCAACAAGCCCAAAAACGAACAGTCCATTGTCCTGTTAATATAAAAGCAGCTTACAAGTGGCAGTGCCATTGTGGATTTGTGTAAAAATACATAAGCTGAAAAGCAAACATTCAGTAGAAGATTATTGGGAAGATTTAAGATGTCAGCAAAGATTCAGCCTAATGTTAGACAACACTTTTCTGTTATGAATCTCCATGATGAAAAAGGAAAGTATTGTGTGAGGGGCATTTAGTATTGTTCTAGTGAACTCAGTGGCTCAACAAAAGCAGCCTCTAATCCTCTCACTCGAAGGTTACATTTTAAGCATTTCCAACCACTTATCCCCTCACTTGAAGGTTACAGTTTTTAGCATTTCCAATTAATGTTATTTTAAGGTAAAAGTTCAGTCCTTCATGAAGACGTTACATAATTAGAAAATAAATATCTCAGAAGTTCATGAAATAATTTTAAAAGACAGCCTTGTTGAATGTTGTAAATTAATTCATTTTTTCTACAAATATTTTTAAGCGTCCCGCAAGGGACGCTTGTTTGTGTATGGGAGAGCTTCAGGCTCTGCCGGCTCCGCATTTTGTTTTCCTTATAACTCTGTAACCGTTAGGCGGATTCTTTTCAAATTTGGCAGGTTTAGGCAGTAGCCTTGGGGAATTTTTTTGAATATGCTGCAGTGACATTTCAACCAATCAGAGAGGTCACATGACCAAAAATGTCTTTTTTTCGATGGGGAAGCTTGTCCGGATGATAACTTGAAAGGAATTTTATCAATTCACCTGAAACTTGGCAAATACATTCATTCTATTAAAATCTGGAAATCATTAGATTTTGGCATTGATTGGTTAAGAAATGGCCGAGTAATTAATGATTAATTAATCATTACGAATTTTCCAAATAAGGAAAACACAAAAATGCTTATATCTCGAAAACCGTGCTAGATAGAGCGATTTCGACGAAAGTTTTCCCAATTTTCAAAAAATTTTTGTCTCGCCAAAAATGGCGGCCATTTTGAATTTTCGAATTATTCGCAAAAATTGCAAAAACACAAAAATGCTTATATCTCGAAAACTGTGCTAGATAGAGCGATTTCGACGAAATTTTTGACCCACAGGGTATCTCTGCAGAGTAGTTATCCTAATTTTGAAAAAATTTTTGTCTCGCCAAAAATGGCGGCCATTTTGAATTTTCGAATTTTTCGCAAAAATTTTTGACCCACAGGGTATCTCTGCAGAGTAGCCATGCCTATTTTCAAAAAAATTTTGTCTCGCCAAAAATGGCGGCCATTTTGAATTTTCGAATTTTTCGCAAAAATTGCAAAACATAAAAATGCTTATATCTCGAAAACCCTGCTAGATAGAGCGATTTCGACGAAATTTTTGACCCGCAGGGTATCTCTGCAGAGTAGCCATGCCAATTTTCAAAAAAAATTTCTCGCCAAAAATGGCGGCCATTTTGAATTTTCGAATTTTTCGCAAAATTGCAAAACATAAAAATGCTTATATCTTGAAAACCGTGCTAGATAGAGCGATTTCGACGAAATTTTTGACCCACAGGGTATATCTGCAGAGTAGCCATGCCTATTTTCAAAAAAATTTTGTCTCGCCAAAAATGGCGGCCATTTTGAATTTTTGAATTTTTCGCAAAAATTGCAAAACATAAAAATGCTTATATCTCGAAAACCCTGCTAGATAGAGTGATTTCGACGAAATTTTTGACCCACAGGGTATCTCTGCAGAGTAGCCATACCAATTTTCAAAAAAAAAATTTCTCGCAAAAAATGGCGGCCATTTTGAATTTTCGAATTTTTTGCAAAATTGCAAAACATAAAAATGCTATATCTCGAAAACCGTGCTAGATTAGAGCAATTTCGACAAAATTTTTTACCCACAGGGTATCTCTGCAGAGTAGCCATGCCAATTTTCAAAAAAATTTTGTCTCGCCAAAAATGGCGGCCATTTTGAATTTTCGAATTTTTGCGCAAAAATTGCAAAACACAAAAATGCTAATATTTCGAAAACCGTGCTACATAGAGCAATTTCAACGAAATTTTTTATCTTCAGGGTATCTCTGCAGAGCAGCTATCCCAAAGAGCTTTCACTTGGTGAAGTTTCAGACCCATAGCTAATTGCTCACCTACTCAAAATGGGTAAATGCGAATTACCTCTAAAAGATTGCAGATAGCCAATTTTTCTCAAATAACTCATTCACCTACTTTTGGGAGAGCTTTCACATGGTGAAGTTTCAGACCCGTAGATAATTACTCACCTACACAAAATGAGTAAATGCGAATTATCTCTTAAAAGTATTGCAGATAGCCAATTTTTCTCAAATAACTCATTCATCTACTTTTGGAAGAGCTTTCACATGGTGAAGTTTCAGACCCATACCTAATTACTCACCTACTCAAAATGAGTAAATGCGAATTATCTCTAAAAGTATTGCAGATAGCCAATTTTTCTCAAATAACTCATTCACCTACTTTTGGAAGAGCTTTCACTCCGTGAAGTTTCAGACCCATAGCTAATTATTTACCTACTCAAAATGAGTAAATGCTAATTATCTGTAAAAGTATTGAGGATACCCAATTTTTATCAAATAACTCATTCATCTACTTGTGGGAGAGCTTTCACATGGTGAAGTTTCAGACCCATAGCTAATTACTCACCTACTCAAAATGAGTAAATGCTAATTATCTCTAAAAGTATTGCAGATAGCCAATTTTTCTCAAATAAATCATTCACCTACTTTTGGGAGAGCTTTCACTTGCTGAAGTTTCAGACCCATACCTAATTACTCAACTACTCAAAATGAGTAAATGCGAATTATCTCTAAAAGTATTGCAGATAGCCAATTTTTCTCAAATTAATCATTCACCTACTTTTGGGAGAGCTTTCACTTGCTGAAGTTTCAGACCCGTAGCTAATTACTCACCTACTCAAAATGAGTAAATGCGAATTATCTCTAAAAGTATTGCAGATAGCCAATTTTTCTCAAATAACTCATTCACCTACTTTTGGGAGAGCTTTCACTCTGTGAAGTTTCAGACCCATAGCTATTTATTCACCTACTCAAAATGAGTAAATGCGAATTATCTGTAAAAGTATTGCGGATACCCAATTTTTATCAAATACTCATTCATCTACTTGTGGGAGAGCTTTCACATGGTGAAGTTTCAGACCCATAGCTAATTACTCACCTACTCAAAATGAGTAAATGCGAATTATCTCTAAAAGTATTGCAGATAGCCAATTTTTCTCAAATAACCCATTCACTTACTTTTGGAAGAGCTTTCACTCCGTGAAGTTTCAGACCCATAGCTAATTATTTACCTACTCAAAATGAGTAAATGCTAATTATCTGTAAAAGTATTGAGGATACCCAATTTTTATCAAATAACTCATTCATCTACTTGTGGGAGAGCTTTCACATGGTGAAGTTTCAGACCCATAGCTAATTACTCACCTACTCAAAATGAGTAAATGCTAATTATCTCTAAAAGTATTGCAGATAGCCAATTTTTCTCAAATAAATCATTCACCTACTTTTGGGAGAGCTTTCACTTGCTGAAGTTTCAGACCCATACCTAATTACTCAACTACTCAAAATGAGTAAATGCGAATTATCTCTAAAAGTATTGCAGATAGCCAATTTTTCTCAAATTAATCATTCACCTACTTTTGGGAGAGCTTTCACTTGCTGAAGTTTCAGACCCGTAGCTAATTACTCACCTACTCAAAATGAGTAAATGCGAATTATCTCTAAAAGTATTGCAGATAGCCAATTTTTCTCAAATAACTCATTCACCTACTTTTGGGAGAGCTTTCACTCTGTGAAGTTTCAGACCCATAGCTATTTATTCACCTACTCAAAATGAGTAAATGCGAATTATCTGTAAAAGTATTGCGGATACCCAATTTTTATCAAATACTCATTCATCTACTTGTGGGAGAGCTTTCACATGGTGAAGTTTCAGACCCATAGCTAATTACTCACCTACTCAAAATGAGTAAATGCGAATTATCTCTAAAAGTATTGCAGATAGCCAATTTTTCTCAAATAACTCATTCACCTACTTTTGGGAGAGCTTTCACTTGAAGTTTCAGACCCATAGCTATTATTCACCTACTCAAAATGAGTAAATCAGAATTATTCCTAAAAGTATTGCAGATAGCCAATTTTTCTCAAATAACTCATTCACCTACTTTTGGGAGAGCTTTCACTCTGTGAAGTTTCAGACCCATAGCTATTTATTCACCTACTCAAAATGAGTAAATGCTAATTATCTGTAAAAGTATTGCAGATAGCCAATTTTTCTCAAATACCTCATTCACCTACATTTGGAAGAGCTTTCACTCACGAAAATGAAAAATTGTGAATATCTCGGAAAAGCTATTTCTTCTCCTTTAATGCTCGGCGGGAGATACACACCGCGGTAGTGGTCTTGACAAACATTTTTGTCTCCCCAAAAATGGTGGCCATTTTGAATTTTCAAAGTTTTTGCAAAACACAAAAATGCTTATATCTCGAAAACTGTGCTATATGGAGCGAACTCAACGAAATTTTTGACCTGCTGGGTATCTCTGCAGAGTAGCCATGCCAATTTTCAAAATATTTTTGTCTTGCCAAATATAGCGGACATTTTTAATTTTTTAAGTTTTGTCAAAACACAAAAATGCTTATATCTTGAAAACCGTGCTAGATAGAGCAGACTGCGCTGACTTTGGTTGCCACAACAGTATAAGGCTAGAAACGAAGCATTTTCTTAATACTTTAGCACTCACCTTTTTATCCTTTTCGGGACGCTTTGTTTTTGCTATGCAAAAACATTATCTTTTTTTTTTGCGAGTGATCCTCTAGTTTAAATTTATATTTATTTAACATGTTAATTGAACAGTACACATTGGTATGCTACACATACACCTAAGTAACTGAAATGATGTTAAATGACATATTTTCCTTCTCAGCTAAAATTTACTGCACCGAATTGTCATCAGTTTTTCAAACACAGTGAGATGAAGTGAGAACTCAGGAGTTGAACATTTTACCTACTCAAGCCACTGTTGTTAATCCCCCAAAAGATAACTTTATTGAGAATGGTACTCAGGAGTTGAACATTTTTACCTGCTCAAGCCACTGAATCAGATGTTAATCCCTAGAAGGATAACTTTATTGAAAATGGTACTCAGGAGATGAACATTTTTACCTGCTCAAGCCACTGATGTTAATCCCTAGAAGGATAACTTTATTGAGACTGGTACTCAGAAGTTGAACATTTTTTACCTGCTCAAGCCAATTATGTTAATCCCTAGAAGGATAACTTAATTGAAAATGGTACTCAGGAGTTGAACAGTTTTACCTGCTCAAGCCAATTAATATATTATATCCCAAGAGGATAACTTAATGCAAATATGTGCTCATTTTAACTAAGGCATATTACATCAGTCTACACAAAACTGAGATTTCACTGAAAAAAAGCTTCCCCCAACTCAGGGAAGCAGATGAATACTGAGCCCACCCTAGTCTCTCCTAAAGAGATACTTGTGTAAGACAAAGGGTGACCAAAACAAATATGCATAGAGCAAGGGGCTCAGTAGACTGCCTTCCTAACAACAGACCCTTTTGACTCACAACATTCGGTCAAAGGCACACAAGCCCATGTCATTGTGAACACAATAGCTGCAGACCCTTTTTTGTTGAATAGTTTCCCCAATCTGATAGGTTTTAATGAGTGTGTTTTGGGATCTGAATGACAACATATACTAACCACCCCCAATTTTACTGTGATACATACATGTATATATTATGTAAAAGATAGAAACAATTTTATATGTGCAGAACAGAGTACATAACTTATTCTTGGATTTTTTACAAGAACATTTAAAACTTAGCTTGGTGATTTAATGCATATGAATTGAACACATCATTTAAAGTGTATAGTAGCAGCTTATTAAATGTATTTGAAAGTATTTGAAATTTCAAATACTTTAGTAATGTATTTAAATACAAATGCAAATACAAATACTTTTTTCCTCAATGTATTTGAAATACTTTCAATTACTTTGAAAAAAGTATTTAAATACTTCAAATACAAATATTTCATGTATTTGACCCCATCTCTGGTTGATACTTGGTAGGGATATTAGTTTTGAGCTGTAGGTGTGCAACGTTGAGGTTTGACCTTGATTTGACCTTTGATCCTGCCATATTCACTTTGACCTTTAAAATTTTGCCCAGGCAATATCTCTTAAACCATAAAGTTTAGGAAATTGATAGTTGGTATGGACATTGCTAAGGGGTTGTAGGTGTGCATCATTATTTTTAGTTTGCTGATTAATGCTGTCATCTTGCTATTTAATTGTCTTGTTTTAATACTTTATCTTTGCATACATTTTCTTTCTCTTAGATGTTATTTTCTCTACTTAAACGTTTTTGGACCTTTATATAACTGACATTGCTCTGAAAGTATCCCTATCTTAAATGTCTTTGTACTGTCTCACTACTTCTATATCTCATTATGTTGAAAACTATTTCCCCAGGCTGTAGGGTACGGGCATCTCTGATGCTATTTTTGTCTTTTTTTGTAGTCTTCACTGAGAGTGTAACAGCATAATGGCACATTTGAACAATGGATGTGCCAATTTATCCCTTTAGACTGGCAAGTGAGCAGAAAGAGCATATAGAAAGTATTATAAAGTTTGTTGGCGGATCATTTATTCACACAAACAAAAATTTACTGAAAGCAAATGATCATATAAAAAAAATTGACAGAAATTTCTTGAAAGAATTAGGACTACATTTTGAATCAAAGAGAGATAGTCTTGAAGCTACAATGTCAGGAAGAACAGAAGCACAGATGAAAAATGTCCACAATGGAAAAGAGAAGGTATGTTCTTATTTGAAATTGTGTAGTTGGTTTGTTGTTACTTCTAGCCTTAATGCAATGAACAAACTAGAACCCCCAATAGAAAGTGGATTCAGTTCTAGTTATAGCTACTCCCACTTATACCTATAGAAAAAAAGTTAAGTTGTAGTTTATCTTCAAATCATTTTTTCCCCTTATTCAAGTTAAACATCTTGTTTCAACAAAAACAGAATAAATATTTTGAACTTTAAAAAGAAAAATTGATTATGAAAGCTTATCTCTTCACAAAAGTCTACCCACCCCAAGTTTTATCATATTTTCTGATCGTGTCTATTGTTGCTCCTTAGAGTCTGTCTTTTAATGGAGATTAAGCGCTATAAAAGTCTTATTACAATTAGAATGCTTAAATTTTCATAAGATTTTCATCTACTTAACACTTAAGTTGGGCAGATTTGAATCAGTACAATATGAACAGAATGCTGCATGAGTAAAATGTTAATGAGAGTTCTGATCATTCATTTGTGAAACACTGCTGTGACACTGCAAAATAGTTGTGAAATAACTTTTGTTTCAGAACGAATGTGAAAATGATTCTGATGATATTTGTCATAACCCCCATTGTGCTTCCCTACTGGTTAAAATTGAAAGTAAGTACAATTTTTCTTAATATGATTAAAAAATTTAAATTTTAAGTCATGGTTTGCTTCTGCCAAGGTTGGTTTTCTTCTGGACAAAACCTATTTTGTCCAAGAAAATGGATAACACCTGATAAAACCCCCTTGTCCCTATCTCAAGAGACTAATCTGCTGTCTGGTGGGCCATACAGTGAAAAATTGTGGCAGTTTCAAGTGGTCGTTGATTGCTGTTTTCAGATGGGATTGAATAATTTGAACAAACAAGCTTTCGCTGTCATCATTCTTCCATCAATTTAAAACAATGAATTTTTAATGAATTTTATCTTATTGACCAGCATACCTAACCTTCAAAACTGGCTTCTCATTGGTTGAGTGATGTTGAGGTTGCTCCGATAATAATGTAATAAAGTAGCTTTTCAGGCCTTGAAAAACTTGTTTGACTTTGGAAATTTTTTCTACCTTCCTATCTTTCTTTAACTATAAGGGCAGGAAATTTTCTTTGGATTCTATGCCAATACCTTAAACTTCACTTAAGGTCACCTTAAGCATTTTTCAAAAACACCAATCATCGCGTTTCAGAAAAAAATGCCTTTTCTGGAAGGTACTACATTATAACTATTTTAAAACTACTTTATCCATGTATACGTGCTATATATCATTGGAAAGGTATTTGAAGTGCTTCTGGCTATTGAACAGGACATAAAACTATATCTTTGACCTTTTGAACAGTGCTTCCCCTATATTTGAACAGTGCTTCCCCTGTATCAAAGTCCATCAAGAAATATGTCACAAATCGTTATTGAGAGTTAAGCCCATTTATTCTACTATTTCATCTGTGGTGTATGTAATACTTATCCAGACATTGTGAATTTTCAGCAAAACGACCTGAACGAATCACTGTCCCCAGGTGTGGAAATATGGCACCGAAATGGCATAAATATCATGTATGTCGCCTCAATAAACAGACCACATAAAATAGTTTTAAATCTAACTCCAGCAACATTGTGAGTAATAACAGGTGTCTTTACCTGAAAATATTTAAGTTCTTTACCCACATATAAGTACTCTCTATCACTGAAAAGGTAAGGTGTTTCTACCCATATTTTATTGCATTAACACCCATCCACAAGTAAGAGGGGGAAAATGTCACCACTGAACTTAAGTATTACATTGAACTGGTAGTATGAAAATCACCACTTTAAGCACAGACTACAGTCAAAGTCACCCTTTTAGGTTTTTTTAGTATTTTTAGTTATCAGAACTAAAGCTTTTGCATTCATATGGATGATTTCATTTATTTTTCCTCATATCATTGCATGTACATATACAAGTACTTGTTAATATCATCGTATATTGCCCATTGAAATCAGCACTTGAAGCACAGCCTTCAGTTACAGCAATCATCACTTCATTAGTATTTCAATTTATCAGAATTTAAGCCCTGTCTTCATACATGCTATTTCCTTCGTATTTCATTGCTTGTACACACACCAGCAATTGATAATATCACCAAATGCCTCTCATTGGAATTGGCGCTTTAACCACAAGCTAGTTACATTTGTCATGGCCTTTATCATTTATAGGTCATTAATTCACCATAAGTTAATCACCAACCTCCAAATGGACAAATTTTTTCATATTTCATTGCTTTTACATTTAATGTTCATATGTTCCTACCTGCTATCACTACCTACCATCCCTATATATGCTTATTGCTTGTTAACTGTGATATTGCCTTCATTTATGATACACGTATCTTATTTACATAATTATTTAACTTGCTCAATTCTTGTTAGTGCCTGATTTTTATGGGTACTGTATCTGTTGTTTTACTATTTAAGGTTTGGAAAGACAGTTAGTCGATGCCAAAAAAGAGACAGAAATGTACAAAAGAATGGCCCAGAGAGCAAACATACTGAATGCATTTGACATGCAGTCATCCAAGGTGGGTACTTGTTCAGTAGCGTTAAAAGATTTGTGAACCGACGTTTTGTCTCAGTTTAGATTGATCTCTGGAAACAACCCAATCTCTTTTCAGAAGATTTCCCTAAATTTCATTATAGTTTAGAATTAAACTGGAATAGACAGATAAGTAAAGGCAGCCTTAGTTTGTATGAATACTCTCAAGTGAAATTTTTGGCTGGATCTCAGGAATTCACAAAAAGAATAATATTTTTACCAAGGTCTTGTGACAATCATTGAAATTATATACTTGTAATCATAATCCTGTAGATGGGGTATATTGCTATAAATATGTCTTTCACAAAATTTAGACCTTAAGTATGACAAGAAAAAGTAGAAAAAATAGCTTGTGAATTGTATTTGAAACTTTGGCACCATTGCTTGGGATTTTGTAATCAAGTTGATTTGAGGTTTTACACATTGAACTTTGTTGATTTAATGATCACTGTTTGAAAATTCTTTCACCATGTTATATTGTTATGGAACCCCATTTTTCAACAGCAGTTTTGTGTTATTAAAACTGGGTGAATGACTTTATATCAAACAGTCTATTTTGTGGTAGATTATCCATGGTAAGGGGCCTGCATATTACCATATTTGGGTTTGTTTGGTTTTTGATTGTTCAGAAGCCATCTTGGAGAGAAAAAAGGTGTTGCAGCAAGCAAGTGGCTGTTCTCATTTATATTAGAACTTTAACAGCTGAGAAGCATTAGAGTGTAATTATATAGCACTAAACTTTTAAGTCTGCATATTTTTTCTGCTTTAGTGAACCTTATGCATTTTGAAAAAGTTGAGTTTTTGTGATTCCACTTAATTAGTGCACTTTAGCATTCTACTGGATACACAAGTGTTTCTGTGTGAAGTTTTAGGTTGTTACATCAGTAACATTGCCTCAAATAAACAAATAAACATGTCACTGTCAATGGCAATATACACCGCTTTTCTGATGGTTTTAGGATAATGTTCAGACTCATTTGTGTTGGTTTGTGGTATATATTATTTACACCAGAGTAACTTCTGATGAATACGTTAAATCATTTTCTGTCTGGTTAGTTATTTTGTGCAGCTGTAACCTTATTCTGATGGCAGGATTCTATGTAAAAAACCCCGTTTCAGTATTATATTGTTCAGGGAGGTTCAAGTTTCTTCTTTCACTGCATACTAGTACAAAGTTTGATTGGCAAAACTCGAAGTCTAGCTAATTTGCTGCAACATCAGAAGGTAATAATTGTTAAAAACATTCTTGAAAATTTTCTCGCATAATATTAGCAAGCAATACACAGGAGAAAAGCGCTAATTTGTCGGCGATAGGTTGTAGCACCAGTACGAAGCCATAGGACCAGGGTTTTGTAATATTGTACTGCATTTTTGATACTTTAACTGTTGTATAAATTGTAACCAGACTTCATTGCTTGAATAAAGTTTAATTTAGTGTTGTGATTGAATGCAAATTTTAGAACATGTTATATACCATGAAATATTTGTGGCTGTTGAATATTTGGTAAAATTTACTCAAAATAATGAATATTCGAGAAAACCTGTTTTGATTAGAAGAAAACAGAACGTAACCGGATCAGTGTCTTTTGGTCAGCAAATAGATTTCGGGTTTACCATCTTCCACACTAGTTTCGTCACCTTAATCTTGTCAACTATTTCAGTTATTCACCTTAAAGAAAGAAATTGGTAACACTTTCATAAACATGTACAACACAGGGAGGTAGCGATGTTATTTTGCTCCATACAGTATGTGTTTGTGCCCTCTATCAATAAAGTTTGATGTTTGTTCATTTAAAGGAAAAGTACAATTGTCTTTACAGCTACCAGTATCACCAACAAACTTTAACATATTCCTTTGCTGAGGTACTACTTTAAAATAGGTAACTGTGTATTGCATACAGGAATGTATTAAATACACTTTATTTACAGGGAGACAGTCTCTATTCCCCAAGAAAGAGTGACATGCCTGAAACCCCTGTAAAATCAGATGACCAGAGGCCTTCAAATGGAGTGCCGTTTAAAGTGGACCTGGCCCTAGGTGATGAACTTGCATTGCAGGGTACTTCTCATAAATTTATTTCCCTCTGCAAAATTTTTTCTGAACGAAAAAATAAAGTTATAATAGTTATAATAATGATAATAAAAATGCAAGTACACTGCAATTAAAGATCACATTTATATTATTAGATTATTAAAATGCACCCAGTTGTTGATTCTTTAGTTTTATTGACATTAACTACAGTGAGCACATCTTATAAAATGCAGGTCAAAGCAGATCAGTTGCTGGAGAAACTGAAGGTTGTGGAAGTCCAGAACATGCAGAGAAATCACCCAGTGAATCTCTGTGAGTACAGCTATTTACATGCACAGTAGCTGATTACCCCATTAAATCTGGAATCATTTAATTAAGCAGTCAGATGAGTCTGTACTCATTTAAACATTGATTTTTTTGGTGTGTATATTAATTGGACAAAATGGATGAAACTTTAGGTAACGTTTCAGATTCTTAACTCACACAAATGCATTGACTCGATTTTTGTTGAATCAAATTGCACAAAAATGCCAAGAGAAAGGCTGCATTCACGATGAGTAGTTGCAAAGAAACCCATTTATTATAAAATAAAGTGCATATATATAATCATATTTGAATTTAAAATACTGATCATAGATAGCTTACATAAAAAGAAGATAAAAGAAACATGTGTGTATTCCTCAGTAAGCTGCCCACAATCCTCTTGAGAAGATCAAACACCCTACCATCCCTGCAGATTCACATTTCTCGGGTCCTCAAGTTGGTAATTGCTTTCCAACAAAAAGCTAAAGTCATGTGGTTTTGACTTAGTGAGTGGAAGAAGTATTAGCAACATAGAGAGTTAATAGGACTATTATTAATACCTGTCAGGCCAGAGTATAAATCAGGATGCCTTTGTCTGACATTTGGCACGACCGACTTGTGCCAACAAATGGCTTCTGTCTGTTAGATAACATATTAACAAAAATTTAATGTAAAATTTTATATACGAGTCATTATGTTGAGGGTCACTAGTTTAAACAACCATAAAATATTTACAGCTGTACCATATCTTTAGTGGGTATGAGCAATAAAAAAAATTGTCTCTGGAACTAGCATTTTGATTTTTTAGTTCTTAAAATGAAAATCACCAGAAACAGCAGTGACTTGTCTACAAAATATTATAGATATAGCTTAATGTCATGCATGTCTTGCAAATAAGTAAAGGCTCGGAGTCCTGTAGTATATGGAGATATTGCGCTGAGTATAAAAATAAATACACAAAATACACAAATAAAGGCCCATTTACACATTTTGTTGTCGTTTCTGCACGTATTTACTTTCCCCTCGACAACCTTGTCTGAGATCTAAGTAAATGAATTTATATGTGACATGCTATTAATGTAAACTGAGAAATGAGTGCTGGACTATTAAAAGCCTTATTTTATTTTAGAAACTATTCCCCCGTTAATGAGAGGAAAAGGAAGGGTGGAGACTGCAGTTCACCTAGTGAGAAGCTGGTGAGACTGGATGAAGGCTGTGAAGGCAGTGGTTACTCAGAGGGAGGGATGAGTGAGGAGATGCTGCACACTCCATGTAAGCAGCCTCTGGTGGTGGAGCCCAGTTCAGAGAGGGAAACCAGGCAGCAGCAGCTGGAAGTGAGCGAGAGGGCACAGAGCACAGGCAGAGTAGAACCGAGTGGAGAGGAGGACAGCAGGGGAATCAATATAGGTGGACATAGTGTCGTGGTTGTGAGGCCTACACTGAGTGAGGGACAGTCTGATCAACTTCCCAGCACCAGTAACAGCACAGGGCAAAGCACCCCTGGACATAGTGTAGTGGTAGTAAAGCCCACATACAGTGAGGGGCACACAGAACAGGTCCCTCACAATGGAGGTGATAGTCACGATGGAGAAGAGGTTGGAGTTCAAAACCCTACGTGCCATAGTGACTTTGGAGTGAAGCAAACTGGCAGACATGGAGAGACTGTGCAGGCACCTCTTTGTAACAACAGTGGAGGCCTGGTCAGCACTGTCACTAGCCAGCCTATATGCGGGTCCACTGAAGGCCAAAATGAGCAACCATTACCCACTAGAAATAGCAGTCCTTCAAATGAAGAGGGAAGCATGCTGCAAACTGGGCAGCTGTTATCTGGTGAGGAAGATTCTGTCACAGTAAAACCATCCATGGCAGACCAAGTCACTGGTGTCTCCAGTGGAAACCATAGTAATGGGAGTATCACAGGTGCTGAGGACATAGCAAGTGGACAGAATGTGGTGTATCCTGACTCCAACATAGTGACTGGTCCAAAGACTGGTAGGAGATCAGCAGACAATGATTTAGTGGTGAGTCTGATGCTCGTTTGCCAAAAATATGAAGCTTCATTAATTTCTGAGCAATTTAAATTTAAAATTGCAATTTTTTTCATTTATCGGCTATGCATTTGTCAATCTTTTGTGGTGATCTCTTAAAGTCAATACCATTGTTTGTACAGTACACTTTGTACAAATAAAATCACTGTTAGTACAAATAAAACTTAAGTTTTGAAATGATAACATCAGAAATGACATATTTTCATGGTTAAGTGTAAGTTTGTCCAAACAAAAACCAATTCTTGTGGAAATAGAAGTTATAATTTACTGTAACATGTGGTGTAAGGATCAACTGCTATGTGGAGGATTAACGAATGAAAATTAAGGGTGTTCCGACGATTGATATTTCAATATCGGCAATGTTTAAGTAAACCATGAATGATAAAAGAGGTTGTTTCAAAAGTTACACATATCAAGTCACATAATCATCAATATTTAATATTTAGGTACCAAAAATATATTTCTGCAACCAAAATAAAAATAAACATAGTCCCAGACTTGATTTACTTGTAAATCAGTTTAAGGGTGCTTTTTATCTCCCGCTGGGCTTTAGCCCGGGAGGGAGATTATAAAATGCATCATGTGTGTGTGTGTGTGGTTGTGTGCGTGCGTGTGTGCGTTAGTGTGTCATACAGATTTCTCCAAAACCACTGCAGCTACAGATTTTTTGTCAATCGTCCCAATGAATTTTCATGCCCTTGAGAATTTTGTTGGTTTTGTTGCGGTAAACCTAATGATAAGCAAGTAATAGCAATATTAGCTACTTTCAGTAGAGCACTCAAAACTCAAAAACTATTGTGGTTAGAGCTTTTTCTTCAAATATGTTGATCAGCTACTTTGTTCTTGGCTGTAAGATTGTTCATAGTTGGGGGTTCCATTGCATGCCATAAGTGAGTAATAGCTAGTTTCTTATTTGTAGCTAAATAATGACAGAAGTAAATGTCAAATATCTTCAAAAGTATTCAAGTTAAGCAAATCTTTTCAATATGTCATTCATCTAGTTTTTGATAAGCTGTCACATAGTAAAGTTTCAGAGCTCTTGCACATTAGATACCTGAGTAATAGCTACTTTAAAATTCTTACTGTTGAGTAAATCCATTGTAACTCCAAAACTGTTGCAGTTAGAGTATTTTCCTAAAATATGTTGTTCAGCTACTTTGTCCTTAGCTATAAGATGGTACATAGTTTTGGGTTCCATTGCATGTAATAAGTGAGTAATAGCTATTTTCTTATTTGTAGCAAAATAATGACAGAAGTAAATGTGAAATATCTTCAAAAGTATTCAAGTTAAGCAAATCTTTTCAATATGTCATTCATCTAGTTTTTGATAAGCTGTCACATAGTAAAGTTTCAGAACTCTTGTACATTAGATAGCTGAGTAATAGCTACTTTAAAATTCTTACTGTTGAGTAAATCCATTGTAACTCAAAAACTATTGCAGTTAGAGTATTTTCCTAAAATATGTTGTTCAGCTACTTTGTCCTTAGCTATAAGATGGTACATAGTTTGGAGCTCCATTGCATATGATAAATGCGTAATAGCTATTTTCTCATTTGTAGCTAAATCACAGAAGAAGTAAATGTCCAATATCTTTAAAAGTTTTAGTTAGGCCAGTCTTTTGAAATATATTATCAATTGAGTTTTCAATAACATAGCATATGCTACTTTTACATTATTGTATCCACCTGAGCTATACTCATTTTGCCAATGAGTAACACTCTTGGAACTTGAAAAGTATTCAATTAATGGGTTTTTTATCAAATATGTTGTTAACCTACTTTTTGATGTTCAGAGCTATAGCTCCACAGCTAACTGAGTAATAGTTGATTTACTATTTTGCTAATGAGTAAATCATTTGTAACTTCAAAAGTATTAAGTTTAGAGATTTTTTATCAAATATGTTGTTCATCTACTTTTTATGTCAGCTGACTTGTCAGTCATCACTCTGCGGCGTGGGCGTCCGCGTGAACAACTTCTTCTCCAAAACTACAAGGCCTAGAGACATGCTGTTTTTTTTAAAAGATACCTTATCTATCGAGGATGAAAAAGTGTTCAAGGCATGCAAATCTGTCTGTTCGTCTGTTTGCTAGAGACATTACAAGGGGGGTACCCCCACCAAAAGTGTGAAAATTTCAACTTTTTATCACAATTTTCTCAGTGACTATTGCAGGGATTTCTCTCATATCTTGCATATATGTACTAGGCCAGAGGTAGATTCTCTTGTGTGAGTATGAGACCTGGATCTGTCTTACTTTTTTTTAAATAAATTTTTTTAATAATTTTTAATGCATTAAAATTCATGAAATCATGCACTAAATCACTTTTAACTTCAAAAGTGTTGCATTTACAGCATTTTGTTAAAATATGTTGTTCAGCTACTTTTTTCATAGCTACAATATGGTGAGTAAGTTGGGTGTCTGTCTCAATAGCTAAGTGAGTAATAGCTACTTTTGGGCTTTTCAGTAACTTCCATTATGAGTAAAATCACTTGTAACTTAAAAACTATTGCATTTAGAGAATTTCGTATAAATATGTTATTCAGCTACTTTTGGGCCAGCTATAACATAGTGAAATTTCAGACCTGTAGCTCATGGCATAGCTGAGTAATAGCTACTTTTAGGTTATCACTGTTGAGTAAATCGCTTATAACTTGAAAACTATTGCATTTAGAGTATTTCGTATAAATATGTTATTCAGCTACTTTTGGGTCAGCTATAACATAGTAAAATTCCAGACCTGTAGCTCATGGCATAGCTGAGTAATAGCTACTTTTAGGTTATCACTGTTGAGTAAATCACTTATAACTTGAAAAGTGTTGCATTTAGAGCATTTTGTTAAAATATGTTATTCAGCTACTTTTTTCATAGCTACAATCTGGTGAGTAAGTTGGGTGTCTGTCTCAATAGCTAAGTGAGTAATAGCTACTTTTGGGCTTTTCAGTAACTTCCATCATGAGTAAAATCACTTGTAACTTAAAAACTATTGCATTTAGAGAATTTCGTATAAATATGTTATTCAGCTACTTTTGGGCCAGCTATAACATAGTAAAATTTCAGACCTGTAGCTCATGGCATAGCTGAGTAATAGCTACTTTTAGGTTATCACTGTTGAGTAAATCACTTATAACTTGAAAACTATTGCATTTAGAGTATTTTGTTTCAATATGTTATTCACCTATTTTTGGGTCAGCTATAACATAGTGAAGTTTCAGACCTGTGGCTCATTTCATAGCTGAGTAATAGCTACTTTGAAGTTCTCACTGTTGAGTAAATCAGTTATAATTGGAAAACTATTGCATTTACAGAAATTTGTGCAAATATGTTATTCAGCTACTTTTGGGTCAGCTATAACATAGTGAAATTATAGACCTATAGCTCATGGCACAACTGAGCAATAGCTATTCTCAGGTACTGACTGTTGAGTAAATCAGCTATAACTTGAAAAATATTGCATTTGGAGTATTTTGTTAAAATATATTGTTCACCTACTTTTGGGTCAGCTATAACATAGTGAAATTACAGACCTATAGCTCATGGCATAGCGGAGCAATAGCTATTTTCAGGTTCTCACTATTGAGTAAATCAGTTGTAGCTTGAAAACTATTGCATTTACAGTATTTTGCTTAAATATGTTGTTCACCTACTTTTGGGTTAGCTATAACATAGTAAAATTTCAGACATGTAGCTCATTGCATAGCTGAGTAATAGTTCCTTTGAGGTTCTCACTGTTGAGTAAATCAGTTGTAACTTGAAAACTATTACATTTAGAGTAATTTGTTAAATATGTTATTCACAGAATTTTTGGTCAGCTATAACATAGTGAAATTGCAGACCTCTATGTCATGGCATAGCTGAGCAATAGCTACTTTCAGGTTCTCACTGTTGAGTAAATCATTGTATCCACTGGATAGCCGCAGTGTGTAGAGAGAGATTTCACCATTACTGCTCTGATGAAAAAAAATATTATAGCTAGCTTTCTTAAGTTTGCAGTATATATTAATAACCATAAAATGTTGTCTGGGAATATTTTTGGCCTCATTTTGAGAAACAAGATGGCCGCCACAGGTGTTTTTTGTCAGTCATGAAAAGTGCTTATATCTCCCTTATTATTGATGCTAGAGGTTTGGGATGATAAACCAACCTGTAGGAAATCATGGGGTGGGAATCTTTTGGTGTGGTCAGATTTGACCTTCAATGACCCCTCCTTCAAGGTCAAACAAGGATAGCCAAACTTAAAAGTGCTTATAACTCGCTTATTATTGGTCCCAGAGGTTTGGGATGGTAAACAGACAGGAAATCATGGGCTGTGAATCTGTTGATATGGTCCGATTTGACCTTGGAACCCTCCTTCAAGGTCAAATGAGGATAGCGAAAATTGAAAGTGCCTACAACTCGCTTATTATTGGTGACAGAGATTTGGGATGGTAAACCATCCCATAGGAAATCATTGGCTCGGAATCTTTTGGTATGGTCAGATTTGACCTTTGGACCCCTCCTTCAAGGTCAAATGAGGACAGCCAAGCTTAAAAGTGCTTATAACTCATTTATAATTGGTCCTAGAGGTTTGGAATGGTAAACCATAGGAAATCATGGGCTGGGAATGTATTTGTGTGGTTAGATTTGACCTTGGACCCCTTCTTCAAGGTCGAACGAGGATATTGCATTTGTAGTATTTCTTTAAATATGTTTTAACCTATTTTTTACACTTAAACAATTACCTTGTTATTTTCCTTCATAATACCATTTACAGGGCACAACTTTTTTATCCTTTTCTTCTGTCAGCTTCGGAATTTCTTTCGAACTTGCTGTTCAGTTACCATTTACTGTATTTCTGTACAACCCTTTTCCTGATAATTATTCTGTCCTCTAATCACCTTTACAAATCAAAAACACTCAGTCAGCTGACACAGTGCCCGTTCACGGGCACTCTCCTCTTGTTAATATTCTGTGTCTTGATGAATTGTTAGAGCTGTAGCTATAATGCTAACTGAATAATAGCTACTTTGACATTTTGCCACTGAGTAAGTCACTTTTAAGTTCATGATTATTCAGTTTAGAGGTTTGCTATAAAATATGTAATCCTTAGGGTACTAAGTTTAGACTTTCCGATTTTCGGCCGCCATCTTGAATTTTGGCTGAAACGGAAAATGTCATTTATCTCGAAAACCGTAAGAGATAGAGCAATTCCGGGCAAATTTTGGACCCCCAGGGTACTAAGTACTACTCCTCTAGCACCTCAGAAAACTTTAGAATTTTTTATTTTCGGCCGCCATCTTAAATTTTGGCAGAAATGGAAAATGTCTTTTATCTCGAAAACCGTAAGAGATAGAGCGATTCAGGTAAATTTTGGACCCCCAGGGTACTAAGTAATGCTCCTCTAGTACCTCAGAAAAATTAAGAAATTTTTTATTTTTGGCCGCCATCTTAAATTTTGGCAGAAATGGAAAATGTCTTTTATCTTGAAAACGGTAAGATATAGAGCAATTCCGGGCAAATTTTGGATCCCCAGGGTACTAAGTACTACTCATCTTGCACCTCTGAAAAATTTAGACTTTTCTGATTTTTGGTCGCCATTTTCAGTTTTGGTGGAAATGGAAAATGTCGTTATCTCGAAAACCGTAAGAGATAGAGCAATTTCGGGCAAATTTTGGACCCCCGAGGTTACCAAGTACTACTTCTCTTGCATATCTGAAAAAGTTAGACTTTTCCATATTTCGGCCACCATCTTGAATTTTGGTGGAAATGGAAAATATTGTGTATTTCAAAAAGAGTGATAGAGCGATTTTGACCAAATTTTGGACCCAAAGGGTACTAAAGACTACTCTAGGACCTAACTGAGCTAACTTAATCATAGCTACTGTGCTATTATAGTAAGGAGTAAATGACTTGTAACTTCAAAAGTATTAACTTTAGTGGTTTTGGTAAAATATGTTGTTCATCTACTTTTTCATGTTCTGTGTCATGACAAATTTTCAGAGCTCTAGCTATAATACTAACTGAGTAATAGCTACTTTGACATTTTGCGACTGAGTAAGTCACTTGTAACTTCAAAAGTATTCAGTTTAGAGGTTTGTTATAAAATATGTTTCCCGTAGGGTAAAAAGGACTACCCTTGTAATGTCTAACAATAATGTAGAATTTTCTTAATTAATTCTTAATCATGAAAATGCTGTTTGTCTTCACAACCATGTTAGCTGTCCTTTTCAGGTGGATGCATCTGGCCATATATGCATCCTTAATGTAGTTTTCCAATATATCTTAAAATATAAAACCACAGTTTTGTAATGTATTACATAGAGCACCATTATTTTATGGCGGGAGATAAATGACCGTGTCAGAGGTCTTGTTATTCATGTTATATGATAAATATTCATTTAATTAGTGAAGTTACTCTATTTGTTTGATTTTTGTGTGTTATAAGTTGTGTCGATATTGAAATGCTGGTAGTGTGTGTTGATATCAGTTTTTCCATAGGATGATTGATATTGAATGATTGAGCACCAGTCCCATCACCAGTAGTATTGAGGTTTAAATTTACAAATTTTCCTAAGTTGGGTACATCAATTGAACAGTTTACTGATTGTTTGGTGTTTCTTTTTCTAGAATGTCGCACAAGAGAGTTCTTGTAGACCTTCCATAACACAGACTTCCACCAGTTTAAGTAATCAAAACATAGCACCAAATGTGGTAGATGTAACCAGCAATATTGGCTCTCCTGCAAGAGTGCCATCTAGCCCAGTTGTAAACAGTCAAATGTTTCAAGAACCTTCTTTATCACAAGGTATTGCACAGCCACTGTCAGTGCGTAACAATAACCAAAACACTGCCCAGTCAGCACACCAAGGCAATGGAATAAGCTCTACCATCTCTTCTTCACGTCGGACCTCGAATGGACCTTACACTTCAGCAGTTCCTGTTTGTGCTGTGAGACAGGACCTGGGTAATGGTCCACCTGTACATTTTCCACAAGCTGCACTTGGTACAGCGCCAAAGGCTAGAGCGTCCACCAATCAAAACCCTTACACCATGCAAGCAGGATCTCTTCAGAAAACCTCACAGAATACTTCTGCAGGAAGTAGTGGGTCAGGAAACCAACAGCAAGTGTTGGTTGTCACTCCATCGTCGGAAGCTTGCAATCCTCCAGCTCACAGCACTGCTAACCCAATCACGTAAGTATTCACAGGCAGTACCATAAATCAAGTAAATAAAATCCAGTCAGTTTCTCACATTTGCATGTCATAAAACTTTTAATGTGATCTTAAAAACTAATATCTACCACCAGTTAAATGTTTCCATGTTTTATTTTGTCATGTTTTATTAATCTTAGGCATATGGTTCTGTATACTAATCATGAAATAGCAGGTAATTGTATCCAACGGAGGCATGCGGTGAATACTTTGGTTTAGTGTTCGCTACACCGCCGCTGCACATAGAGATATTTTCGACGTTAATGCTCTCAGAGGAAAACTACACCAGCTAGGTTCACCAAATTTGCAGGATATCTTCATTGGGGGTAAGCTTCTCTGGGACTGAAATTAACCTCATTCGGAAAAACAAGATGGCCGCCACGGGCATTTATTTGAAAATTATCCCCCTTTTTCTACTGGCTGGTTCTCATAGGTGGAAGGTTGAATCTCTTCATAGGTGATATGTATAACAGATATACATGTCCTCTACAACCCTGCAGACATTTGACCTTGAAGCTTTTAATTCAAGGTCATCCACGGAGTGCCAAAGTACCCCATGTAGCGGACTTTAAAAAGTGCCTATATCTCCCTTATTATTGCTCCTAGAGGTTTGCAATGTGAAACTAACCTATAGGAAATCATGGGCTGGGAATCTTTTGATGTGGTCAGATTTGACCTTGGACCATTCGTTTAAGGTCAAACGAGGATAGCCAAACTTAAAAGTGTTTATAACTCGCATATTATTGGTCCTAGAGGCTTGCATTGTGAAACCAACTTATAGGAAATCATTGGCTGGGAATCTTCTGATATGGTCAGATTTGATCTGGAGCACCTCCTTCACGGTCAAATGAGGATAGCCAAACTTAAAGTGCTGATAACTCACTTATTATTGGTCCTAGTTTGTGTGATGAATTTAAAAGTAGATGTTTTTTGGACATTGTTAAATGATAGGTTTGTTGTTATTACAGGCCAATATCTGAAGATCAGCGACAACAAAGAGTGTCCACTGATACCGAGGGAAGTGTTCAGTATGAAAACCGGGTTTGTAGATCTTTTAGTAGTATAAAATAAAAATTGTAAATATACCATAGCCGCTCTCTGAAACGCCCATGGGCAATATGACCAAATATTTGCAAAAGCTGGGGATGGGTGTTAACGACAACGAAAACCAGAAAGGCTTTCAAAAAAATAACCTGAATTTGGAGAAACCATGTTTTAGCACACACCACCTGGAAGTAAAATATGCGGTTGGTAAACAAATCCCTGCACAATAAACTGACATAACGACTAAAATAAGGAAAATTTTGTCGAAAATGGATATAAAATAATAAAGTTAGACGGATTACTGGGTTTTATTGGAGAAAGTTAACATCGAAACAACATATAGGCAGTTTATCAGGGATGGGCGTTTTGCAAAGCATGGGCGATAAAGAGTGCAGCACCAGTAAATGTAGATTATTGAAGTGTCAAGTACTTTCATGTAGTCTTTTAGGTCTAATATAGACATGTATTTACCCTAGGTTTCAATAATTTTGAATATTAATGCAATTTGTTTTTGTGGGGTCAAGTTTACAGTTCCAAGTTAGATCAAATCACTTTGAAGATCTTTGAACTTTTTTATCTACTTCCTATTTCCCCTCCCAAATAAGAACATGCATGTTTGACTGCAGGGCAATTGGAAAATGCAGGACATATATGGACTAGTGTTTTGTTTATTTTGTCAGCAGTCTGAAGAGTTTTGAGGGAGTTATTTGGTGCTGTAATTGCATCATTGTATTGTTTATCTTACTGTTTTGTCAGCAAACTGATGAGGCACGTGATGCTGGTGAGGGGGAATGGGACTTGAGCACGCTGCTTATCAACTTGCCCATCAGAATGCTGAGGATTGGCAGCTTCTGGCTGCAGCCTGTGGACTGCTTCAAACTCACCATCCAGGGCGTGCAGATGACGGTCACCCACAGCTCATGTGAGTCCTACTTTCACAACTCAATAAATTGTGAGTTTTGCTCTCAACCCAGTTTGTTCAGTGTAAACAAAGTGACATAACTTGTGTTGATTACAAAGGTAGCACATCAGTTAAGCTACATTCAAGTAACAACTACATGTAAGGTACCATAGTAACATAGCTAGTGTAAGGTACATATAAGTAAGAAAACTATGACTAAGACATAGTATCAGGTGTCATTTTTGACTTTTTACCCAACAGCCCTTAAGGGCTGTCGGGGGTATTGTTTTCACCCATGGTGTCCGGATGGGTTGGTGAGCGGGCGGGCGGTGGGAAAAAATTTGTCCGGCCTGTATCTCAGAAACCGTAAGGTGTAGGAAGTTGATACTTGCTAGGGACATTGGGTAGGGGGTGTAGGTGTGCAACGTCATGGTGTGACCTTGATTTGACCTTTGACCTTGCCGTAGTGACCTTGAGTTTGAAAATCTTGTCCGGGCCATATCTCAGAAACCGTAAGGTGTAGGAAGTTGATACTTGGTAGGGACATTAGTTAAGGGGTGTAGGTGTGCAGCGTCATGGTGTGACCTTGATTTGACCTTTGACCTTGCCGTAGTGACCTTGACCTATAAAATCTTGTCCGAGATATATCTCGGAAACCGTAATGTGTAGAAATTGATAATTGGTAGGGACATTAGTTGGGGGGTGTAGGTGTGCAACGTCATGATGTGACCTTGATTTGACCTTTGACCTTGCCGTAGTGACGTTGAGTTTGAAAATCATGTCCGGGCTATATCTCAGAAACCGTAAGGTGTAGGAAGTTGATACTTGGCAGGGACATTGGTTAGGGGGTGTAGGTGTGCAACGTCATGGTGTGACCTTGATTTGATCTTTCACCTTGCCGTAGTGACCTTAACCTATAAAATCTTGTCTGGGCTATATCTCGGAAACCATAAGGTGTAGGAAGTTGATACTTGGTAGGGACATTTGGTAGGGGGTGTAGATATGCAACGTCATGGTGTGTCCTTGATTTGACCTTTGACCTTGCCGTAGTGACCTTGACCTATAAAACCTTGTCCGGGCTATGTTTCGGAAACCGTAAGGTGCAGGAAGTTGATATTTGGTAGGGACATTGGTCGGGGGTTATAGGTGTGCAACATCATGGTGTGACCTGGATTTGACCTTTGATCTTGCATATCTGATGCTATTGTATCTGTCTACAGGGATATGTGATACTATTTTATCTCTCTTATATCTCTCATATCTTTTTACTTGAATCTTGGTTGTTGCACTTTTGGGTGTCTTTTGATGTAGATTAAGCACTGTTAAAGTCATATTAGAATTCATTAAGGATTTTACTTCTGCAACTTCCAATTGTAACAGATGGTATTGCATCAAGTGAGTCACAGGTTTTGCCCCAACTCCACATATAAGCATGTATTTCCACATCTGTATGTATGGGTAATATTCAAAACCATCAAACCATAATTCGACCATACATAATTGTGATATTTTCATTGACAGCTAATCTCCAGTTAAGAAATTTTACAGCTTCATAACTTTTAGTTTACTGAATTGTCTTGTTTTAATACTTAATCTTTCATTCTTATTTTATGGTCACCTTAAAGTCCCAATATGAATGAAGTTATGGCCACCTTGCAGTGAAATGATGGAGTTTTTAATCTCCAGCTATTGTATTGTTCAGCTGACCTCATTTAAATTTTGCACACTTATTAAAGATGAAAATAGGGACATTCTTATTTTCTTTCCACCTTGGAGTTCCAATACAAGCACAGTCATGGCCATCTTGAAGTAAAAATGAGGGTTTTCAGCTCCCAACTGACTTACTGTTCAGTGACATCAGTTCAACTTGACATTTTGAATAAGTTTAAGGAAGACTTCTAATGACCTTTTTATTTAAAATTCCTGTATTTAAGAGACTCTGACCAACATAACATAATAAATATATAGTTTTTCCTCCCACCTCATTTATTTTAAGACTTTTTAAAACCACACCTGCCACATGTATACTTAAAACAAAATTTCTGTTATCTGGCAAAGCTAACCTCCTAGTGTTTTTGAAGTTATGGCATCTTCAAAGAAAAAAAATTAGGTATTTAGCATGCAGTGATGTGGTTATTAAGACAAAATTTTTGACCCGCAGGGTATCTCTTCAGAGTAGCTATACCAATTTTAAAAAAAATTTTGTCTCGCCAAAAATGGCTGCCATTTTGAATTTCGAATTTTTCGCAAAAATTGCAAAACACAAAAATGCTTATATCTCAAAAACCGTGCGAGATAGAGCGATTTCAACGAAATTTTTGACCCACAGGGTATCTCTGCAGAGTAGTCATCCCAATTTTCAAAAAAATTTTGTCTCGCTTAAAATGGCAGCCATTTTGAATTTTTTTGCAAAAATTGCAAAACACAAAAATGCTTATATCTTGAAAACCATGCTAGATAGAGCAGACTACGCCGACTTTGGTTGCCACAACAGTATAAGGCTAGAAGCAGAGCAACTCACCTTTATATCCTTTTCAGGACATTATCTTTTTTTTGCAAGTGATTATTCACGTACACTATGTAATTTGGTCAAATGTATAGACTTGACTTCTTTCAGAAGAAAAGATGACTGAAAAAAAAAACACTTTCTCATAAACAGTGGTTTTATCTTAAGCGTATTTATCTTATAAAAGTATAAAATAGAAATGAATTTTCAGAGGCATAAAATGCCTCAAAGATATACAACATATGATTGTCCCTATCTATAGCCAATTGTAGTTTACTACAGTGTATCTTTATTATGTCCACCCCACTGGGGGGTGGACATATTATTTTTGCTTTTTCCGGTGTCCGGCGTCCCACTTGGTTTCCAGACATTTTAGGCAACAGTTCTTATCCTATCTTTACCAAATTTGGCATGCAGGTTTATTGGGTTAATAGCTTGTACGGGATTGCTTTTGGTGATGATAGCTCTATAGCTAACTGAGTAATAGCTACTTTGCTACTTTTGAGTATCACTTTGGTTTCCAGACATTTTAAGGAATGCTATTAAGCCTAGCTTTCTGAAATTTGGTATGGAGGTTCAATGGGTTAATAGCTTGTATGGGATTGCTTTTGGGGGGAATTGCTTCATAGATGAGTGAGTAATTGATTAAATAAATGAGTAATTGGCTATTTTGAATACTGAAAAAGGCAAATGTACTCATATCTCCTAAACCGTGCGAGATACAGCGATTTCGTCAAAATTTTCGACCCACAGGGTATCTAAGGAATGTACTCTTTGCAAAATTTTCCAAAAAATTTCCCCTCCCCAAAAATGGCGGCCATTTTGAATTTTCGAATTTTTGCCAAAAATGGCCAAACACAAATTTGCTTCTATCTCCTTAACCATGCGAGATAGAGCGATTTCGTTGAAATTTTCGACCCACAGGGTATCTAAGGAATGTACTCTTTGCAATTTTCAAAAAAATTTCCCCTTCTCAAAATTGGCGGCCATTTTGAATTTTCGAATTTTTGCCAAAAATGGCAAAACACAAATTTGCTTCTATCTCCTTAACCGTGCGAGATAGAGCGATTTCGTCAAAATTTTCGACCCACAGGTTATCTCACAAATGCACTCTTACCAATTTTCAAAAAAATTTCCCCTCCCCAAAAATGGCGACCATTTTGAATTTTCGCCAAAAACGGCAAAACACGAATTTGCTTCTATCTCCTTAACCGTGCGATATAGAGCGATTTCGTCGAAATTATCAAGCAACAGGGTATCTGAAAACTGTTGGCAATTTTCAAAAAATTTTTTCCTCCCCAAAAATGGCAGCCATTTTGAATTTTCGAATTTTTTCCAAAAATGGCAAAACACAAAATTGCTTCTATCCCCTTAACCGTGCGAGATAGAGCGATTTCGTCGAAATTTTCGACCCAGAGGGTATCTAAGAAATGTACTCTGCAATTTTCAAAAAATTTTCTCCTCCCTACATATGGCGGCCATTTTGCATTTTCGAATTTTTGCCCAAAATGGAAAAACACATATTTGCCTTAACCGTGCAAAATAGAGTTATTTCGTTGAAATTTTTGACCCATAGGGTATCTAAGAAATGTACTCTTGGCAATTTTCAAAAAATTTTCCTTTTCCCAAAAATGGCGGCCATTTTGAATTTTTAAATTTTTGCCAAAAATAGAAAAACAGAAATTTGCTTCTATCTTCTTAACTGTGCAAGATAGAGTGATTTCGTCAAAATTTTCGACCCAACCAATGCAAAAAGGCATGAAGCTGAAATAATTTACATGTACACTAATAAATATTTAAGCATCATTGATATATTTTACAAATGAAACAGGGTCTTGTAAGACTACTGTACAATTTTGGCAAAAGGTTCATGGGGTGGACATTACACATGATAATGTGTGTTCTTCTATGCTATCCTGTTTCTATTCATATGTCGCAGCTACTATCAACAGGGCGTCCTATTTCTAGTTATTATCTGTTTTTTCTAACTCTGTATTTGCTTTTGTGTTAACATCTGTGGGTGTGTGTGTATCTGTACACTGAAAGTTGATAAGGGATATCAAGATGTATTTTTTTCTTTTCATTAAGGGATATGCCTACAGTAAATCTTTATGGGGGTAAACAATTCAAACCAGGACATTTATCTTTAGTTTCATGGAAGAAGATCCTTGTGGTAAGAATGCCTTGTCTGTTTTGAGAGAATGGAAAAAACCTTCATAATATGTAAAAACCTTGGGCTTTCATAAAATGTTAACAATAACATCTGACAACATGACCTTGTGTATTTTTATCTTTTATAATTTGCACCATGTGTTTGCGTACATGCGTGCGTGCATGCGTGGGTCACGCACTTTTCTCTGAAACTACTACAGTTACACATTTTTGGTAAATTACTTGTCCTAATGAATTTTTACGCTCTTCAATATTTTTTGGGTTTGGTAAACTTTGGCCTACTTTTGAGTGAGTAATAGCACTTTTACCTAATATAATTATATGACTTATAACTCTCAAACTATTGCATTTAGAGTATTGTGTTCCAATATGTTGTTCAGCTACTTTTTCCACAGCTACAACATGGTCAGTAGTTTGGAAGTGTATCTCCATAGCTAAGTGAGTAATAGCTACTTTGTCAATTTTTAATGATAACCATAATGAGTAAATGGCTTATATCTTCAAAGTATTGCAGCTACACAATTTCTCTCAAATATGTTGTTCATCTACTTTTTTGTGAACTGTAACATATTGAAATTTTACAACTGTTGCTCAATGTACAATTGAGTAGTGGCTACTTTATTGCTACTTTTAGTGAAAATGTGAAAAATCACAAATATCTCGAAAAAACCGTAAGAGATAGAGCAATTTCGAGCGAATTTTTGATCCACAGGGTAGTACAAGAGTATCCTATGCTAAGGAGAAAAAATTCAATTTTTGCCACTTTTGGCGGTCATCTTGGATTTTAGCGGGAAATGCAAAAGTGTGAATATCGGGAAATGCAAAAGTGTGAATATCCCAAAAACCGTAAGAGATAGAGCGATTTTGAGTGAATTTTTGACCCACAGGGTAGTAGAGGAGTGTCCTATGGAAAGGGGAAAAATTCCAGTTTTCGCTACTTTTGGCGGCCATCTTGGATTTTTACGGAAAATGAAAAAGTGTGAATATCCCGAAAACCGTAAGAGAGCGATTTCGAGCGAATTTTTGACCCACGGGATAGTACAAGAGTATCCTATCCCAAGGGGAAAAATTTCAATTTTCGCCACTTTTGGCGGCCATCTTGGATTTTTGCGGAAAATGAAAAAGTGTGAATATCTCGAAAACCATAAGAGATAGAGCGACTTTGAGCAAATTTTTGACCCACAGGGTAGTACAAGAGTGTCCTGTGCAAAGGGGAAAAATTTCAGTTTTCGCCACTTTTGGTGACCATCTTGGATTTTAGCAGAAAATGAAAAATTGTGAATATCTCATAAAAGGTATTTCTTCCCCTTTAATGCTCGGCGGGAGATACACACCACGGCAGTGGTCTTGTTTTTACAATGGAACAATAAAGGATTTCACAAATAGAGCGATTTTGAGCGAATGTTTGATCCGCAGGGTAGCACAAGATTATCCTATGCCAAGGGAAAAAATTTCAATTTTCGCCACTTTTGGCGGCCATCTTGGATTTTAGCGAAAAATGAAAAATTGTGAATATCTCATAAAAGGTATTTCTTCCCCTTTAATGCTCGGCGGGAGATAAACACCGCGGCAGTGGTGTTGTTTTTACAATGGAACAATAAAGGATTTCACAAATACGATTATCTTGAGCATATTTATCTTATAAAAATATTAAATAGCAATGAATTTTCAGAGGCATAAAAAAGATCTACAACATATGAATGTCCCTATCTATAGCCAATTATAGTTTACTACAGTGTATCTTTATCATTATAAATCTAGGATTAAATATCTCGTGGAAAAAATTTACAATCCCAAATTTACGATCCCAAATTTACAGCAAAAATGATATATTCTTTTCATAAAATATACCACTCTACGAAACACAATAAAGCTCACATTCTGCTTACAGTCTAATACTGCAACTGATACAGTTTTTAGATCATCCACTTTCCATTAGATACATAACACAGTAAAGCTTACCTTCTCCTTACTGTCTCATACCACAACTACTACAGCTTTATTAACTGAAGTCTCCATCCGGGCCGCTCGTTTTTGTTAGCAAACACCTTTTTCTAGTTTTAGTTTGGCCTGTGGCACATACAGTGTCTACTTTTTGAGTATTATTTCTCCTGCATATGTACATAACTTTACATACTGTCTGTTCTGAAAGACTCCTTATCTTCATACCTTTTCACCTCTTCTAGAAATATCTTGTGTCCCACATGCAGTAACCCAGGCTGTGGGGAAATACTGTACCTGTGGGGTACAGGCATCTCGGATGCTATTTTTTGTGGTGATGTAAACTTAGGCTTTGAATATATGTGTGGAATGTTGCAGGGGGAGAGAAGTGTCTACAGGTACACATTGGGTGTGGTGAGCTGCAGCATATCCTCTGCCACCTGGGTGCCGTCAATCCGTGCCTCTTCCTGGACATCTCCCCCTCCTGTGCCCAGCGTCTGGGCCAGGCTCTAGTTGAACAACAGCCAGTCAGGTCCAACTTCATTGCAGGTAAAATAAGCTTGATCAGGAAAAACTTCATTATAGGAAAAACATGCTCTGTCATTACCATCTTCATTGTAGGTAAAACATGCTGTGTCAGGACGAACATAATTCTAGGTAAATAGTATTAAGCATCCCTTGCAGGATGCTTAAAAGGGGTTTGCATGTCTGGATGAACAGAAAGCATGTCCTTGATGGAGGTCTGCACTCTCTGTCTGCTCTTGTTCTTAATAAGTAATCATTTTATCAAAGTTGCCATTCATTGCCTTCCATACCTTGATGATATCTCCAAAACAACTTCCATATCTCCTTTCATGTGACGACATAGTGACTCTGTTTAAATCATGTGAGGACATAGTGACTCTGTTTAAAACTTCATGTCTCTGCAGGACCTCGGCAGCAGAAGATCATGATTGTGGTGGAGAAGCTTGATCAGGGAGAAACCAAGAAATACATTCGATCACTGCTCACTCACATCCAGACCGAACTCAATATCACTGCCTTCTTCCAGGTAGTATATGTTTATGTGCCTTGTTGTAAGTCATCGCTAGAATGCAAGTCATGTTCTCATTGTTATAGTTTGTTACCATGCCTTTTATCAATTACTGGTCTGGTCACTATAGTTTAATACAATTCATCGAGATGGTTGTGTTTAAATGTGTAGGACAAGGGAAACCTGGTGGCAATGGGAAGCAGTGGTTTGTGGGTGTCTTCTTAATGGCAACAGAACAGTCACCTTAGCTGTTGAATAAAGCAGTTACAGTGCTGCAGAATTTTGTTGAGGTTCTTGAGTTTTGTGTGCAGGAATTGAACAGCAGTGATGCCAACCAGTGGATTGCTGCCCTGTCCAGAGATGTCACAGTGCCGACTCAACAACAAAGGATATACCCTCCACCTGGGCGTCAGTTCCCGTAAGTATGAATACATCTTTCGTTTTGTATAGAATGAAAACCCATAATCTAAATATTAGAATTAATTAAGTTATTGTCCATTTTTCAGTGCCAACAGTCATATAAGCACAGTGAAGAAATATTTTAAAATTTAAGTAGAAAGAAAAATGTAAGCTTAAAATATCATCCACTTGTTAAATGTGATATGATTATCAGCCTTACTCTGTGTGAAATTTACATTAACATACAGGTGTCTTGGGAATGTGAGAGGATGCAGTATTAAAAACTTTTTATCATTCATATATATCTTATGAACAGGAGAGCACGAGGTCAAACTCATGCCGTGCCTCGTCAACCAGTGCAAAGGGGAGTGGGATGGCGGTCAGCTGGTCAGAGAGGCCCTGCTCCAGTTATAGAAATACCTGACAACCCCCAGGATATGGTAATTTCTATTAAGTACTCTTACACCCTCACTATTATGTAATACTGAATACTGCACACTTCATTGTTCAGCAAACTACAGAGTACTCTCACAATTCCTATGTGGAAAAATGCAATGGATCATGTAAATAATAAATTTTAATATATTCTGTAGTAAAGACCAGCTTCCACCCATGAATGGGAAAAGCAAGTCTTGACAGATTTTAATAGATTTAAAAACTCCCCATGTATAATCTGAGTCCAAATCTGAACAGAAAGTAAGGTGTTTAAATAGTTTGATAATAGCCAAAATGTGATTTAAAAAAACATAAAGTATTGAAATCTAGTGCCTTGATTTGATATAACTTTTGTTAATCTGACCTTTTATCCTTGCTTCAAGGTCAAACGGGGTCTCCATACTAAAAATTCCTTGTATCCCATTTTATTGATACTGGCTATTTTTTGGAATGTCAGGAATACTTAAATGAAATCATGAGCTGAAAAATCTTTTCACACTGTCACATTTGACCTTTGATCCTGGTTCAAGGTCCAGCAGGGTTGAGTTACAAAAAAGCCATACCTGGTATAGTACCCTTATAATTGGTGTCAGGGTTTGGTAATTCAAAATAACTTTTGGGGGATGGGGGAAATGGGCTGTGAATATTTTTTGGAGTAAAATTTGATCTTTGACCCCTGCTTCAAGGTCAAATGAGGTAAGCTTATTGTTTTATTTCCCTCGTTAGTCCAAGGGATTTTTGAATGTGAAAACAACGTTTAGGATGTCTTGGGCTGTGAATCATTTTGCAATATCAGACTGTACATTTGACCCCTTGTTTCAAAGTCAAACACAGTGACCTTGTTTGTCATCTGTCATTGATCCATATGGGTTTAGAAGGTGAAACAACATGCAGGACTGAATCTTCAGGTAATATCTAACTTGACCTGTGACATCTCCTTCAACATTAAACAACATAAACATACCTAGAAGACTGTGAACCTCACTTTGGGAGTCTGAGTATTGTCAGAATTAGTCCTGTTAAAGCAAATACTGCATGGAGAAGTTTATTAAGACATGCTTTTGTCTAGTTCAATGTTCTATCTCTGTTTCAGGGATTTCAAAAAAGACTTGTTCTTCTCCAGCCAAAGAACAGTCGCGTGAAACCACAATTGTTAGAAGTTAGATCAAATTGTGATTGGTCTGCCATCAGGTAATTTATTTGAATGTCACCATCTGACAGTGAATTTGCATAAAAAGTATTACCATTGTCCAAAGTTGTCACTTGTGTAGAGATGAATTAAGCGTCCCTAAAAAGGGTGCTTGTTTTTGGCCGATTTTCCATGCTGCCACATTATGGTCTGTCTTCAATATCTCTCTTATTAGTGGGCACATTTTAACCATTTTTGCCCGTTATATACCTTAAGTGTGGGAAAATTTTTCCACACGCTTGTATTTGACCTTTGACCTTGGTCAAAGATTTTTGTTCAGGTACACCTACTTGTCATTGCTGCTAAGTAAAAACTATTTACTGCAGTAGGTTGTGATTTTTATACACACATTAATACTACCAAAATCTCAGGCGGATTTTTGGAATTATTGAACCAAAATTGAGCAATTAGTGAGCCTTAAAATGTATTGGGTGGTAATAGGAAACCATATGCAGAGAGTCATATTTAGTCTTTCAGATCATTTTTATGTCATCACTCTGCGGCGTGGGCGTCCGCGTCCACGTGAACAACTTCTCCTCCAAAACTACAAGGCCTAGAGACATGCTGTTTTTTTTAAAAGATACCTTATCTATTGAGGATGAAAAATTGTTCAAGGCATGCAAATCTGTCTGTTCGCTAGAGACATTATAAGGGAGGTACCCCCACCAAAAGTGTGAACATTTCAACACTTTATCACAATTTTCTCAGTGACTATTGCAGGGATTTCTCTCATATCTTGCATATATGTACTAGGCCAGAGGTAGATTCTCTTGTGTGAGTGTGAGACCTGGATCTGTCTTATTTTTTTTTAATAAATTTTTTTAATAATTTTTAATGCATTAAAATTCATGAAATCATGCACTAAATCACTTATAACTTGAAAAATGTTGCATTTAGAGCATTTTGTTTAAATATGTTATTCAGCTACTTTTTTCAGAGCTACAACATGGTGAGTAACTTGGGTGTCTGTCTCAATAGCTAAGTGAGTAATAGCTACTTTTGGGCTTTTCAGTAACTTCCATCATGAGTAAAATCACTTGTAACTTGAAAACTATTGCATTTAGAGAATTTCGTATAAATGTGTTATTCAGCTACTTTTGGGTCAGCTATAACATAGTAAAATTTCAGACCTGAAGCTCATGGCATAGCTGAGTAATAGCTACTTTTAGGTTATCACTGTTGAGTAAATCACTTATAACTTGAACACTAATGCATTTAGAGTATTTTGTTTCAATATGTTATTCACCTATTTTGGGGTCAGCTATAACATAGTGAAGTTCCAGACCTGTGGCTCATTGCATAGCTGAGTAATAGCTACTTTGTTGAAGTTCTCCCTATTGAGTAAATCAGTTGTAATTGGAAAACTATTGCATTTACAGAAATTTGTGTAAATATGTTATTCAGCTACTTTTGGGTCAGCTATAATATAGTGAAATTACAGACCTGTAGCTCATGGCACAACTGAGCAATAGCTATTTTCAGGTACTGACTGTTGAGTAAATCAGTTGTAACTTGAAAAATATTGCATTTGGAGTATTTTGTTAAAATATGTTGTTCACCTACTTTTGGGTCAGCTATAACATAGTGAAATTACAGACCTATAACTGATGGCATAGCTGAGCAATAGCTATTTTCAGGTTCTCACTATTGAGTAAATCAGTTGTAACTTGCAAACTATTGCATTTACAGTATTTTGCTTAAATATGTTGTTCACCTACTTTTGGGTCAGCTATAACATAGTAAAAATTCAGACATGTAGCTCATTGCATAGCTGAGTAATAGCTACTTTGAGGTCATCACTATTGAGTAAATCAGTTGTAACTTGAAAACTATTGCATTTAGAGTATTTTGTTTAAATATGTTATTCACGTAATTATATCCCCAGACAAAAGTCGGGGATATATTGGATTCAGGTCCGTCGCGCCGCCGCCGTAGAAATTTCCTTGTGGACGCGATAACTCAAAAATGGATTAATTTTTTTTTTTCAAACTTGGTACACATGTTAAGGATGCCCAAAGGAAGATCCCTATTTTAAGGTGACCTTAAACTCCCAATAATAAAGAACTTATGGCCACCTTAAGGTCAGAAATTGCACTTTTGACCACTTAGAGCCCTCTAGGTCACAAACTATGAGGCGTATCTGGCTTAAATTTTACCTGAGAACACATTAATATATTCTTAGTACATGTGCCGAAAATCAAGACTTTAAGTTGAGGAGAAAAGTGTGTTTGGGGCCCATAAAGACCCCACTTAGGACTTTTTTCCTAGATTTTTAACATATTTTGCCCTATAATTTGGAAGTGGTAATTCTGATGAGTCTCAAACTGCTCTAGGTGTAACTCTTATATGTAATCCTTGTCTGTGAAAAATTTAAAGGCTGTAGGTTTACCTGTTATCCCGACTTGAGGTCTCAAAATTGCCCACAGAGACCCAATTTATGGACTTTTTGCCACCTTCAAGCACTGTAGCTTTCAAACAATGTGTACTCCAAAATTTAGGCCTTTAATAGACATTTAACCCATGTATGAGGACCATAAATCCCCACCCGAGTGACCCTTTTTAGACATTTTTCACATTTTTTGCCCTGTAACTTGGAAATGGTAAGTCTGAGAAGTTTCAAACTGTATTAGATACATATTCTATGTGTAATCTTAGTATGTGACAAATTTTAAGTCTGAAGCTTTAATTTGAAGGCCACATTGAGGTCTCTGACGGGCTCCCAAAGACCCAGTATTTGGACTTTCTGCCACCTTTAAGCCCTGTGACTGTTAAACTATGTGACTGATAGGGCTGAAATCTCATCTGGGAATACATTATTATGTTCTTTTTACATGTGCCAAAAATCATGGCTTCAAGTAGACATTTAAACTGTGTATGAGGACCATAAACACCCACCCGAGTGACCCTTTTAAGACATTTTTCACATATTTTGCTCTGTAACTTGGAAATGGTAAGTCTGAGAAGTTTCAAACTTTATTAGATATATATTCTATGTATAATCTTAGTATGTGACAGATTATAAATCTGAAGCTTTAATTTGAAGGCCAGATCGAGATCTTTAAAAGGCCCACAGCGACCCAATATTTGGACTTTTTGCCACCTTTAAGCCCTGTGACTGTTAAACTATGTGATTGATGGAGCTGAAATCCCATCTGGGAATGCATTATTATGTCCTTTCTACATGGCTTTTAGTAGACATTTAACCTGTGTATGAGAGCCGTAAACACTCACCCAAGTGACCTTTTTTGACATTTTTTTCCGTATTTTGCCCTGTTATTTGGAAATGCTTAGTGTGACAAGTCTTAAACTGTATTATATATAATTTTTGTTTGTTATGTTTGTCCCCCAAAAAGTTTCAGTTCTGTAGTTTAATTGCTAAGGTCTCTTTAACAATTGTAAAATGCCCACAGAGACCCAGTTTATGGATATTATACCACTTTAAAGCCCTGTAACTGTCGAACTATGTGGGTTATAGAGCTGAAATCTTTGAATTTTTCAAAGGAAGTGCCTGTCTATTTAAATTTTTATTAATAATGTTATGGCTATCTTAGGCTTTTAAGTACTTATTTTTGTGTGTTATCTCTCTGCTTGCTGAGTTTTTAACTTTTTAAAATGAAACTGGTTAAACATATTCAAGTAGGCAAAATGGACACTGTTATTTTCTGGTGAGCTATAAGTCCAATATTAATGAAATTATAGCCTTATGTAGTAAAAATAGGGGATTTTTAACCCTCAACTAGCCCAGTTTTATTCAGTTTGCCTCAGTTAATTTTGACACAGTTCCTACAGTTACTAACTCATTTCAGTTGATAATCACATTCTTAAAATTCTCAATTCTGAATTATTATTATAAATCTGTTCTTGTGGTTTGATAATTTATATTTAATTCTGGAGGTATATAATTTTCCTGTTGGACATTCCTTATTTATATATTTGATTTTATTTTAGTGATAAGATTAACTGAGCTTTTTGTATTTGATTACCCCTTTTGTTTGTTTACCATTTGTGCTGTAGCACTCTATCTCTTTGTAGTCCCACCCCCCCATCCACCTCTGGGACCTCCAGCTATTGAGTGACACTAAATAAACAAAGGTATTGAATGATATCAAATGAGAAACAAAGAACCAGACTTTTCAGTCGGGTTGCAGATCTTCTGTAACAGTGAGAGAGGTGTGGAGAAGGGGAGAGGGGTGGGGTGGGGTTGGGAGATGGGGTTTGCTTCATTATCTAATAAGACAAAGGGGAGTCAGAACTGAGATTGTGTCACATATTTAGGTTGCATATATATGGACCACATATATAGGAATTGAGGAAATGAATAACTGAAAAACAATGCAAATTCTAAAAATAATATAATAAAATAATATTATAACTAATATATAATTTTTAAATAATATTTTATTTGTGAACAAATATAGAAACAGATATGCACTTTTGGGATTATGAATCATTTAAATACTTTGAAAATAGGTTCAGAGTCACCCTTTGCAGGAAGATTGAAAAGTATGATGAGTTGAGTTAGAAATAATATTTTATTTGTCAACAAATATAGAAACAGATATGCTCTTTTGGGATTATTAATTTGGAATGGACATTCAATCATCAATCATTTAAATACTTTGAAAATAGGTTCAGAGTTATCATTGCAGGAAGATTGAAAATATGCTCTGTTGAGTTATGTATTCGGCGTCTGGGGATACACCATCTTCCTTGGGAAGATATAAACTTAGTAGATTGATGTGCTGAAGTTCATATAACTTTTCCCAAGATTTATGGCATACAACAAATGGCTTACATAAAAACTTCCCGATCAAAACCTGTGGCATGAGTGATGACCTGTCTGGGGATATGTTGGCGCCGAGTTGGCCCAATCTAGTTTTTGGTCAGCTATAACATAGTGAAATTGCAGACCTGTATGTCATGGCATAGCTGAGCAATAGCTACTTTCAGGTTCTCACTGTTGAGTAAATCATTGTATCCACTGGATAGCCGCAGTGTGTAGAGAGATTTCACCATTACCTCTCTAACGAAAAAAATATTATAGCTAGCCTTCTCAAGTTCGCAGGATATATTAATAACCATAAAATGTTGCCTGGGAATATTTTTGGCCTCATTTTGAAAAACAAGATGGCCGCCAGGGACGTTTATTCGACTTTAAACAAGGACTTTTGTTGGCCCTCTAGAGCAAAAGGTATTATAGGTAGAGATCTCAAATTCGCAGGATATGTTCCTCGTTATAAAATCTTGACTGGGAATATTTTTGGCCTCATTTTGAAAAATAAAATGGCAGTTAAAAGGGGGGGGGGGGGGGCAATGTTGGTATATGCCCCGGCAACCCTGCACTGGTATCCAACCATAGGCCTACAGGTTTCCTGGCTAAAAGTCAACCTAGGCCAGAGGGAATTTTCTTATCATTTATGAGTTCACTTAAGTCCCTAGTAACTTACCCTCCAACCAAGCAGTAGTTATTCAGCAATTGTCCATTGGATAGGATGTATTAACGCAATAAAATTTCAATTTAATAAGTAAATTAAATTTTTATAAGTTTAACTTAATACCCTATCCAATGGACAGGCAAAGCCCTCCCAACCGACCCCGCTACCAGCTTACTAGGGGTCTAAATATGTTTAGACAGTGCCACCTAGCGAATGCACACTACTTGACCAGTCCTGCCGGTATTATATACAGGATGTCTTTTTCTGGCGTTTGGCAGGACTGGTCGTACCGACCGGTAAAGCAACTGTCCATTGGATGAGATGTATTAACGCAATAAAAATTGTCCATTGGACGGGGTATTAACTTATAAAAATTTAATTAAGCGTCCCGCAAGGGACGCTTGTTTGTGTATGGGAGAGCTTCAGGCTCCGCCGGCTCCGCCGGCTCCGGCGGCTCCGCCGGCTCCGCCGGCTCCGCATTTTGTTTTCCTTATAACTCTGCAACCGTTAGGCGGATTCTTTTCAAATTTGGCAGGTTTAGGCAGTAGCCTTGGGGAATTTTTTTGAATATGCTGCAGTGACATTTCAACCAATCAGAGAGGTCACATGACCAAAAATGTCTTTTTTCGATGGGGAAGCTTGTCCGGATGATAACTTGAAAGCAATTTTATCAATTCACCTGAAACTTGGCAAATACATTCATTCTATTAAAATCTGGAAATCATTAGATTTTGGCATTGATTGGTCAAGAAATGGCCGAGTAATTAATGATTAATTAATCATTACGAATTTTCCAAATAAGGAAAACACAAAAATGCTTATATCTCGAAAACCGTGCTAGATAGAGCGATTTCGACGAAATTTTTGACCCACAGGGTATCTCTGCGGAGTAGTTTTCCCAATTTTCAAAAAATTTTTGTCTCGTCCAAAATGGCGGCCATTTTGAATTTTCGAAATTTTCGCAAAAATTGCAAAACACAAAAATGCTTATATCTCAAAAACCGTGCTAGATAGAGCAATTTCGACAAAATTTTTGACCCACAGGGTATCTCTGCGGAGTACTTTTCCCAATTTTCAAAAAATTTTTGTCTCGCCAAAAATGGCGGCCATTTTGAATTTTCGAAATTTTCGTAAAAATTGCAAAACACAAAAATGCTTATATCTCGAAAACCGTGCTAGATAGAGCGATTTCGATGAAATTTTTGACCCACAGGGTATCTCTGCGGAGTAGTTTTCCCAATTTTCAAAAAATTTTTGTCTCGTCCAAAATGGCGGCCATTTTGAATTTTCGAAATTTTCGCAAAAATTGCAAAACACAAAAATGCTTATATCTCAAAAACCGTGCTAGATAGAGCAATTTCGACAAAATTTTTGACCCACAGGGTATCTCTGCAGAGTACTTTTCCCAATTTTCAAAAAAATTTTTGTCTCGCCAAAAATGGCGGCCATTTTGAATTTTCGAAATTTTCGTAAAAATTGCAAAACACAAAAATGCTTATATCTCGAAAACCGTGCTAGATAGAGCGATTTCGACGAAATTTTTGACCCACAGGGTATCTCTGCAGAGTAGTTATCCCAATTTTGAAAAAAATTTTGTCTCGCCAAAAATGGCGGCCATTTTGAATTTTCGAATTTTTCGCAAAAATTGCAAAACATAAAAATGCTTATATCTCGAAAACCCTGCAAGATAGAGCGATTTCGACGAAATTTTTGATCCACAGGGTATATCTGCAGAGTAGCCATGCCAATTTTCAAAAAAATTTTGTCTTGCCAAAAATGGCGGCCATTTTACTCACCTACTCAAAATGAGTAAATGCGAATTATCTCTAAAAGTATTGCAGACAGCCAATTTTTCTCAAATAACTCATTCACCTACTTTTGGGAGAGCTTTCACTTGGTGAAGTTTCACACCCATAGCTAATTACTCACCTACTCAAAATGAGTAAATGCGAATTATCTCTAAAAGTATTGCAGATAGCCAATTTTTGTCAAATTAATCATTCGCCTACTTTTGGGAGAGCTTTCACTTGGTGAAGTTTCAGACCCATAGCTAATTACTCACCTACTCAAAATGAGTAAATGCGAATTATCTCTAAAAGTATTGCAGATAGCCAATTTTTCTCAAATAACTCATTCACCTACTTTTGGGAGAGCTTTCACTCTGTGAAGTTTCAGACCCATAGCTAATTACTCACCTACTGAAAATGAGTAAATGCGAATTATCTCTAAAAGTATTGCAGATAGCCAATTTTTCTCAAATAACTCATTCATCTACTTGTGGGAGAGCTTTCACATGGTGAAGTTTCAGACCCATAGCTAATTACTCACCTACTCAAAATGAGTAAATGCGAATTATCTCTAAAAATATTGCAGATAGCCAATTTTTCTCAAATAAATCATTCACCTACTTTTGGGAGAGCTTTCACTTGGTGAAGTTTCAGACCCATAGCTAATTACTCACCTACTCAAAATGAGTAAATGCGAATTATCTCTAAAAGTATTGTAGATAGCCAATTTTTCTCAAATTAATCATTCACCTACTTTTGGGAGAGCTTTCACTTGGTGAAGTTTCAGACCCATAGCTAATTACTCACCTACTCAAAATGAGTAAATGCGAATTACCTCTAAAAGTATTGCAGATAGCCAATTTTTCTCAAATAACTCATTCACCTACTTTTGGGAGAGCTTTCACTTGGTGAAGTTTCACACCCATAGCTAATTACTCACCTACTCAAAATGAGTAAATGCGAATTATCTCTAAAAGTATTGCAGATAGCCAATTTTTCTCAAATAACTCATTCACCTACTTTTGGGAGAGCTTTCACTTGGTGAAGTTTCACACCCATAGCTAATTACTCACCTACTCAAAATGAGTAAATGCGAATTATCTCTAAAAGTATTGCAGATAGCCAATTTTTCTCAAATAACTCATTCACCTACTTTTGGGAGAGCTTTCACTTGGTGAAGTTTCACACCTATAGCTAATTACTCACCTACTCAAAATGAGTAAATGCGAATTATCTCTAAAAGTATTGCAGATAGCCAATTTTTCTCAAATAACTCATTCACCTACTTTTGGGAGAGCTTTCACTTGGTGAAGTTTCACACCCATAGCTAATTACTCACCTACTCAAAATGAGTAAATCCGAATTATCTCTAAAAGTATTGCAGACAGCCAATTTTTCTCAAATAACTCATTCACCTACTTTTGGGAGAGCTTTCACTTGGTGAAGTTTCAGACCCATAGCTAATTACTCACCTACTCAAAATGAGTAAATGCGAATTATCTCTAAAAGTATTGCAGATAGCCAATTTTTGTCAAATTAATCATTCGCCTACTTTTGGGAGAGCTTTCACTTGGTGAAGTTTCAGACCCATAGCTAATTACTCACCTACTCAAAATGAGTAAATGCGAATTATCTCTAAAAGTATTGCAGATAGCCAATTTTTCTCAAATAACTCATTCACCTACTTTTGGGAGAGCTTTCACTCTGTGAAGTTTCAGACCCATAGCTAATTACTCACCTACTGAAAATGAGTAAATGCGAATTATCTCTAAAAGTATTGCAGATAGCCAATTTTTCTCAAATAACTCATTCACCTACTTTTGGGAGAGCTTTCACATGGTGAAGTTTCAGACCCATAGCTAATTATTTACCTACTCAAAATGAGTAAATGCTAATTATCTGTAAAAGTATTGCGGATACCCAATTTTTATCAAATAACTCATTCATCTACTTGTGGGAGAGCTTTCACATGGTGAAGTTTCAGACCCATAGCTAATTACTCACCTACTCAAAATGAGTAAATGCGAATTATCTCTAAAAATATTGCAGATAGCCAATTTTTCTCAAATAAATCATTCACCTACTTTTGGGAGAGCTTTCACTTGGTGAAGTTTCAGACCCATAGCTAATTACTCACCTACTCAAAATGAGTAAATGCGAATTATCTCTAAAAGTATTGTAGATAGCCAATTTTTCTCAAATTAATCATTCACCTACTTTTGGGAGAGCTTTCACTTGGTGAAGTTTCAGACCCATAGCTAATTACTCACCTACTCAAAATGAGTAAATGCGAATTATCTCTAAAAGTATTGCAGATAGCCAATTTTTCTCAAATAACTCATTCACCTACTTTTGGGAGAGCTTTCACTTGGTGAAGTTTCACACCCATAGCTAATTACTCACCTACTCAAAATGAGTAAATGCGAATTATCTCTAAAAGTATTGCAGATAGCCAATTTTTCTCAAATAACTCATTCACCTACTTTTGGGAGAGCTTTCACTTGGTGAAGTTTCACACCCATAGCTAATTACTCACCTACTCAAAATGAGTAAATGCGAATTATCTCTAAAAGTATTGCAGATAGCCAATTTTTCTCAAATAACTCATTCACCTACTTTTGGGAGAGCTTTCACTTGGTGAAGTTTCACACCCATAGCTAATTACTCACCTACTCAAAATGAGTAAATGCGAATTATCTCTAAAAGTATTGCAGATAGCCAATTTTTCTCAAATAACTCATTCACCTACTTTTGGGAGAGCTTTCACTTGGTGAAGTTTCACACCCATAGCTAATTACTCACCTACTCAAAATGAGTAAATGCGAATTATCTCTAAAAGTATTGCAGATAGCCAATTTTTCTCAAATAACTCATTAACCTACTTTTGGGAGAGCTTTCACTCGGTGAAGTTTCAGACCCATAGCTAATTACTCACCTACTCAAAATGAGTAAATGCGAATTATCTCTAAAAGTATTGCAGATAGCCAATTTTTCTCAAATAACTCATTCACCTACTTTTGGGAGAGCTTTCACTCTGTGAAGTTTCAGACCCATAGCTATTTATTCACCTACTCAAAATGAGTAAATGCTAATTATCTGTAAAAGTATTGTGGATACCCAATTTTTATCAAATACTCATTCATCTACTTGTGGGAGAGCTTTCACATGGTGAAGTTTCAGACCCATAGCTAATTACTCACCTACTCAAAATGAGTAAATGCGAATTATCTCTAAAAGTATTGCGGATAGCCAATTTTTCTCAAATAACTCATTCACCTACTTTTGGGAGAGCTTTCACTTGGTGAAGTTTCAGACCCATAGATAATTATTCACCTACTCAAAATGAGTAAATGCGAATTATCTCTAAAAGTATTGCAGATAGCCAATTTTTCTCAAATAACTCATTCACCTACTTTTGGAAGAGCTTTCACACACGAAAATGAAAAATTGTGAATATCTCGGAAAAGCTATTTCTTCTGCTTTAATGCTCGGCGGGAGATACACACCGCGGCAGTGGTCTTGACAAAAATTTTTGTCTCCCCAAAAATGGTGGCCATTTTGAATTTTCAAAGTTTTTGCAAAACACAAAAATGCTTATATCTCGAAAACCGTGCTATATGGAGCGAAATCAACAAAATTTTGGACCTGCTGGGTATCTCTGCAGAGTAGCCATGCCAATTTTCAAAATATTTTTGTCTCACCAAATATAGTGGACATTTTTAATTTTTTTATTTTTTGCAAAACACAAAAATGCTTATATCTTGAAAACCGTGCTAGATAGAGCAGACTGCGCTGACTTTGGTTGCCACAACAGTATAAGGCTAGAAACGAAGCATTTTCTTAATACTTTAGCACTCACCTTTATAGCCTTTTCGGGACGCTTTGTTTTTGCTATGCAAAAACATTATCTTTTTTTTTTGCGAGCGATCCTCTAGTTTACTTATTAAATTTGCAATTTGTGAAAAATCCAAATCACATTCTGGATACAAAAACCCTGAATTTTCAAATGTCAAATTTTAATGTATTTTTTCAAATTGTTTTGGTTTATTATGGTATCACTCTGCTGCATCTTGTCTGTTTTGAGAGAATGGAAAAAGCCTTAAATTAAATATATCCTGGAAACAATTTAGGATTTCACATTTACAGCTACAGTTTCTCTTCAGCCAACCTCTAGCAAAAATGATTCATAAAATAAACTACTTTACAAAACACAAGAAAAGCTCACATTCTGCTTACAGTTTAATACTGTAACTGCTACAGCTTTTTAAATAATCTACTTTTTGATCAGATACAAAACACAGTAAAGCTTACGTTCTGCTTACAGTCTCGTACTGCTACAGCTCTCCATCTGGGCCACTTGTTTTTGTTAGCAAAAACCTTTTTCTAGTTTAAATAATTTTTAATGCATTAAAATCCATGAAATCATGCACTAAATCACTTATAACTTGAAAAGTATTGCATTTAGAGCATTTTTGTTAAAATATTTTATTCAGCCACGTTTTCCATAGCTACAACATGGTGAGTAACTTGGGAGTCTATCCCAATAGCTAAGCGAGTAATAGCTACTTTTTGACTTTTCAATAACTTCCATAATGAGTAAAATCACTTGTAACTTGAAAACTATTGCATTTAGAGAATTTAGTATAAATATGTTATTCAGCTACTTTTGGGTCAGTTATAACATAGTAAAATTTCAGACCTGTAGCTCATTGCATAGCTGAGTAACAGATACTTTACCAAATTTGCAGGGAATGTTTATGGCTATGAAAGCCTGTCTCTGAAAAATTTTTCCCTCATTTTGAAAAATAAAATGGCCGCCATAGCTAATTGTTTGAAAATCATAAAGGTGCACTAAATCTTGAAATATTCCAGCTAGCTTCATCAAATTTGCACAAAAGCTATATGGCTAGAAAAGCTAGCCTGATAGTAATTTTGGTCTAATTCAAAAAACAAAATGGCCGCCATATCACATGTTTAGTGTCAAACAGGTTATCCTATTAAAAAGGCCTTATACCTCTCCAAATATTGCTCCAAGAGGTTCAGAATGTGAAAACAACTTGTAGGAAGTCATGGCCAGGGAATCTTTTCCAGGTGTTGAATTTGACCTTTGACCCCTGCTTCAAGGTTAAATGAGGTCGTCACACTAAAACATCTTTATTTCTCCCTAATTATTGGTGCTATGACTTCAGAATATAAAGACAGACCATCAAAAGTCCTGGCCTTCAAATGTTTTGCCTGAGAAAAATTTTGGCCTAATTTTGATAAACAACATGGCCGTCGTAGCCAATTATTTAAAAATCATTAAGATGCTCTAAAACTTGAAATATTGCAGCTAGATTCATCAAATATGCACAAAATATATATGGCTAGGAAAGTTAGCCTGATAGAATTTAGCCTAGTTTTAAAAACAAAATGGCCGTCATATCACATGTTAAATTGGATTATCCTATTAAAAAAGCCTTATATCTCCCTTATCATTGCTACTAGGGGTTCCAAATGTGAAAACAACCAATACAATGTCAAGGCCTGAGACTATGGTCCAATTGCTGACTTATACCTTTGACCCCTTCTTCAATGTCAAGTGGGGTTATCTTACTACAAAGGCCTTGTATCTCCTTTAGTTCTCTATTATTACTGATTCTAAGGCGGGAGATAACCGCTGCGGCAGTGGCCTTGTTGTAATTGAGATTGAATCTCTTTTAACCTGGTAATCAAAGACATACATTATTCTTCCTCTCTGTTATGGATAAATGAAGATTTCACTTAGTAAGTTTTAAGCCATGAAAAAAAAACCGAAATAACAATTAGAATATGAAAGTGTTGCAAGTACAAAATCGTAACTGAAATGCACAATAATGGACTAATTCATAATAAATGTAATTTCACAAATTCCCTAAAAAAACATTCAGTGGATTTGTGAAAAAAATTACTAAAGTTTTAGGGATTTCGCAAATTCCCTAGACATTTTAGGGAATTTGTGAATTCCCTGGTCCATTTAGGCATTTCGCGAATTCCCTAAAAACGCGAATTCCCTGATTACACAAATTCACTGTAACAGAGAGGAACCATCTTGCATTATGCATTACCTTATACAGGCGTATGACAAGCATCTTAAAAATAGGTTACCAAAATGATAAGTAATACAATTTACTGTTAAGTGCTGACATCTAATAAAAACTTTGTAAGTGAAAGCTTAACATAATTATGCATCTGTCTCTTTATTTTGGGCACAATAGAAGGTGATACAGTATTTCTTACTAATCATGTATTCATGATAATAAAACGATACATTTATATAACTAGATGCAGAGAGGGTAGTTTGAATAGAGAGGCGCTGTTGGACTACATCCGTTATCACTTTGACTTAGAACGTAACTTTTTGGTTCACAAAGAAGGAAGCATAAATATTTTTGAAAATAAATGGAATCCACTAAATGTAGTTTTGGGCAGTCATTGTACAACTTAAATTTGAGTTGTATGATAATTATGTGAACATATCATGCATCACCATTCAGTAGGAAATCAAAAAGTAACACTGTGAAACAGACTATAGGACTTTTGTGCTGGCACTGCAACTGCTATGAACAGTTATAGTTACTTTCTGAAATTTGGTATTACAAAAAATCATTGGGTAGTTAGTAACTTTGTGTTTGAAAAGTTAGAACAATACTACTGTCAGCTGACATTATGTCATCACTCTGCGGCGTGGGCGTACACGTCAGCATGAACAACTTCTCCTTCTAAACTACAAGACCCAGAGACATGCTGTTTTTTTTAAAAGATACCTTAAAGGTGTACTCCCCAATTTTGAAGGTGCTATTTTTATCTTTCCATTTCATAGAGATAATCATAAAACCCCCATAAAATCAATCCAAATGAAAAACTTCAGCTTATTAACAAAGAAACAGCACTTTAAACTTCAGCAGAGCGGCCCGTCTGGTTTGTTATGATAACAAAGATAAGGTAATATACAGTGGGGAATTCTGGAAAAGCTGATCTCATCCACACATCAGATGAAGTCAGTGTTTTTATAAAGGGAACACAAGGATGGATAAAAAGATTGGGGAAAGTGTACACCCTAAACTTAAATCCATATAGATGAATGGATTCAGGAACACTTAGTCTGTCTACATTTAAAATTGACACAGATTACTTCATGGATTTAAGTAGAAGTTACGTAACTGAATTTAATCTGCTTATTGTAAGATTTTGTTATTTTTCTTTTTCTAATTAACTAGAAGGAATATATAAGATAAATAGGTTAACCATAACTTCCTTATTCAACACTGAAACCTATAAAGGCAAAGTCACTTCAGAAAGTAGGAAACTGGTTATAAAACACTTTGGGTTACAGTAAATGGGGGAAATGTACAAAAAAAATGGAATTTTTAGAAGCAGACAATATATTTCTTTTCTAAGAAGTGTATGGTCATAACTTTTTGTTGTTATTTTGTGATATGGTTTGTTACCACAAAAATAAAATTAATTGCAAAGATTGTAAATAATTCAAAATTTAATTGAGTGTTAAATTTTCACAAGGTACAGTAATGTTTCTGTTTGCAAGAAAAATCCTGACACTGATAGACATGACCTTGCAGTGAACTATCTAGATATACTTGAATATGCCCTTTGAAATTTTGACACTTAACTTTTTAAAATTCTTTTCCTTATTTTGAATCTTTCAATAAAAATGTTCAACGAAACGAGTATATGTATAAATTCTTATTAATTTATTCTATAAATTCTAATAAGTAAGTTGTTAAAAATGGTTCTTCAAGTTATATAAGCATTAAGTTTAGACTTACAAATTTATATAAGGTGAGATGCATTTAACAGGATGAGCTGGAAGCATGTGTTGGTTTATAAGTAACTCAGTTGGATGTCACAAACCTCATTGTCTTAGTGGGTACTTCCACATCAGTGATCAACGACTGTTCATTTTTATCCCTATATCTGATTTTACTCTAAATGTTTCTGTGCACTCAATCATGGTTAATGTTAATGGGTAGTTGCTAACCTTATTCCTCTTTTCTCTCTGTATAGTGAAATTCAGCTATCAGAGCAGTTGGGCAGTAAACCAAAGCAATAGTTGTCATATCTACCTAAATATTTCACTATATATAGGCATGCTTGATGCGTAGTACTGTGAAGAATGATGAAAGAATTACTAATATCTCAAAGATATTATGAAGAAAAAAAACAAACTCAACTCCAGAAATCAATCCGAGGGCATTGACCTCCAATAGGGTGCATTTCTAAATATTCAGGAGTTTTGGGGGTCCAGAATATGACCCTGATCTTTCAAAACCTTTGATAACTTCTTTTTTGACAATGCCTTGCCTTAAGTGGGAAAGCTGGTAGTTGCTTGCCGTTGGTCGGCAGTTTACAGTACACAACCCTAGCGAACTGTTTGTACTGGTTTCCTCTGCCCTTCCAACTACCCGTCGTGATATGACCTGTACAGTGTTGAAAGCGACGTAAAACCCCAAATAAATAAATAAATAAATTTTTGACAATGCCCTACCCACCCAAAAAAATCATAAAAATATTCATCACTTCTCCAGTAATTGACAGACACACAGACAAACAAGTGCACACCAAAACATAACCTCCATGGTTGAGGTAGTAAATAGCGAGTTACAAAAAATATGGTTTTATTTACATACACATATCATATATCTTGTATATGGAATCACAGGGATCACCATCAGTCGACAGTGATCAGCATTAAGGAAACACAGCTTTATTCCAGCAATAAAAAAGGAGCATAATGGTGAAAAACCACTGTGGTTGAAAGCCAGGGAGTGTTCTACTCTGATTGGTCTGCTCAAAATTTTTCTGTGGTCATGTGACAGGTGGTTTCAAAACAAACCTTTGTATACAAACATTTGCACATGTACTTTATCTTAATTTATTTACTAATTAAAACAATCTATGGGTTCTTAAAATATATAAGTTTCATAAAGAATGTTATAAAGAACATATTTAGTGAATAAAAAAGAGTTGAAAAAAATTGGGGAGTACACCTTTAACTATCAAAGATGAAAAATTGTTGAAGGCATGCAGATCTGGTCGTTTGTCTGTTCCCCAGAGCCATTACAAGTCAGGTACCCCCACCCAAAGTGTGAAAATTTCAACACTTTATCACAATTTTCTCAATCACTATTACAGGGAGTTTTCTCATATCTTGTATATATGTACTAGGCCACTAGTAGATTACCTTGTGTGAGTATTAGACCTGGATCTGTCTTAGGGGTGTTGCGGTAGCAATTTTTTCCTTCCGGTTTCCCGTCTTTCACTTCCCGGTCGGTTACCGGTTAACCGTCTCTTATTTAACAAAACATGAGAACCAAATACTTTCCATACTGTAAAACATGACACAGATGTGTTCTTGATTCTGATTGGCTAAACAGCGAAATATATGGTGTCTGCAAATTATCGCTCATTACGGCTTTGGTATTGCAGTAAAAAGCAAATAAAAGTGGATTATGACACTTATTATGTCCACCCCACTGGGGGGTGGACATATTATTTTTGCTTTTTCCGCCGTCTGCCGTCCGGCGTCCCACTTGGTTTCCAGACATTTTAGGCAACAGTTCTTATCCTATCTTTACCAAATTTGGCATGCAGGTTTATTGGGTTAATAGCTTGTATGGGATTGCTTTTGATGATGATAGCTCTATAGCTAACTGAGTAATAGCTACTTTGCTACTTTTGAGTATCTCTTTGGTTTCCAGACATTTTAAGGAATGCTATTAAGCCTAGCTTTCTGAAATTTGGTATGGAGGTTCATTGGGTTAATAGCTTGTCTGGGATTGCTTTTGGGGGGAATTGCTTCATAGATGAGTGAGTAATTAATTAAATAAATGAGTAATTGGCTATTTTGAATACTGAAAAAGGCAAATGTGCTCATATCTCCTAAACCGTGCGAGATAGAGCGATTTCGTCGAAATTTTCGACCCACAGGGTATCTAAGGAATGTACTCTTTGCAATTTTCAAAAAATTTTCCCCTCCCGAAAAATGGCGGCCATTTTGAATTTTAGAATTTTTGCCAAAAATGGCCAAACACAAATTTGCTTCTATCTCCTTAACCGTGCGAGATAGAGCGATTTCGTTGAAATTTTCGACCCATAGGGTATCTAAGGAATGTAATCTTTGCAATTTTCAAAAAAAATTTCCCCTCCCCAAAAATGGCGGCCATTTTGAATTTTCAAATTTTTGCCAAAAATGGCAAAACACAAATTTGGTTCTATCTCCTTAACCGTGCGAGATAGAGCGATTTCGTCAAAATTTTCAACCCACAGGGTATCTAAGGAATGTACTCTTTGCAATTTTCAAAAAAATTTCCCCTCCCCAAAAATGGCGGCCATTTTGATTTTTCGAATTTTTGCCAAAAATGGCAAAACACAAATTTGCTTCTATCTCCTTAACCGTGCGAGATAGAGCGATTTCGTCGAAATTTTCAATCCACAGGGTATCTAAGGAATGTACGCTGTGCAATTTTCAAAAAAATTTCCCCTCCCCAAAAATGGCGGCCATTTTGATTTTTCGAATTTTTGCCAAAAATGGCAAAACACAAATTTGCTTCTATCTCCTTAACCGTGCGAGATAGAGCGATTTCGTCGAAATTTTCAATCCACAGGGTATCTAAGGAATGTACTCTTTGCAATTTTCAAAAAAATTTTCCCCTCCCCACATATGGCGGCCATTTTGAATTTTCGAATTTTTGCCCAAAATGGAAAAACACAAATTGGCCTTAACCGTACAAATTAGAGTTATTTTGTTGAAATTTTCGACCCATAGGGTATCTAAGAAATGTACTCTTGGAATTTTCAAAAAAAATTTCCTTTTCCCAAAAATGGCGGCCATTTTGAATTTTCGAATTTTTGCCAAAAATAGAAAAACAGGAATTTGCTTCTATCTTCTTAACCGTGCAAGATAGAGTGATTTCGTCAAAATTTTCGACCCAACCAATGCAAAAAGGCATGAAGCTGAAATAATTTACATGTACACTAATAAATATTTAAGCATCATTGATATATTTTACAAATGAAACAGGGTCTTGTAAGACTACTGTACAATTTTGGCAAAAGGTTCATGGGGTGGACATTACACATGATAATGTGTGTTCTTCTATGCTATCCTGTTTCTATTCGCACCTACTATCAACAGGGCGTCCTATTTCTAGTTTTGTATGTAAGGTTAGTAAAGTTTCTTTAAATTAAAGTATAAGCGGAAAACCAGTAGCTGAACTTTATGACGGTTTGCAGTAATTTATTTACCATACCAACGATACCGGTACTACCGCAACACCTTTAATCTGTCTTAATTATATCCCCAGACGAAAGTCGGGGATATATTGGATTCAGGTCCGTCGCGCCGCCGCCGCCGCCGCCGCCGTAGAAATTTCCTTGTGGACGCGATAACTCAAAAACAAATTAATTTTTTTTTTTCAAACTTGGTACACATGTTAAGGGTGCCCAAAGGAAGATCCCTATTTTAAGGTGACCTTAAACTCCCAGTAAAAAAGAACTTATGGCCACCTTAAGGTCAGAAATTGCACTTTTGGCCACTTAGAGCCCTGTAGGTCACAAACTATGATGCTCAGCTGGCTGAAATTTTACCTGACAACACATTAATATGTTCTTAGTACATGTGCCGAAAATCATGACTTTAAGTTGAGGAGAAAATTGTGTTTGAGGCCCATAAATACCCCCACTTAGGGATTTTTTGCTATACTTTACACATATTTTGCCCTATAATTTGGAAGTGATAATTCTGATGAGTCTCAAACTGCGCTAGGTATAACTTTGATATGTAATCCTTGTCTGTACAAAATTTTAGGGCTGTAGGTTTACCCAAAGGGGTCGACTTAAGGTCTCAAAAGTGCCCACAGAGACCCAATTTATGCACTTTTTGCCACTTTCAAGCACTGTAGCTTTCAAACTATGTCTCTCATCTAAGTTAAATATCATCTGGGAATATATCTATGTGTTTTCTTATATGTGCCCCAACATTTAGGCCTTTAATAGACAGTTAACCTGTGTATCAGGACCATAAACACCCACCCGAGTGACCCTTATAAGACATTTTTCACATCTTTTTCCCTGTAACTTGGAAATGGTAAGTCTGAGAAGTTTCAAACTGTATTAGATATATATTCTGTGTGTAATCTTAGTATGTAACAGATTTTAAGTCTGAAGCTTTAATTTTGAAGGTCAAATTGAGGTCTCTAAAAGGCTCCCAAAGACCCAATATTTGGACTTTTTGCTACTTTTAAGCCCTGTGACTGTCAAACTATGTGACTGATAGAGCTCAAATCCTATCTGAGAAGATATTAGTATGTTATTTTTATATGTGCCAAAAATTAAGGCTTTAAGAAGACATTTAACCTGTGTATGAGGACCATAAATCCCCACCCGAGTGACCATTTTTAGACATTTTTCACATATTTTGCCCTGTAACTTGGAAATGGTAAGTCTAAGAAGTTTCAAACTGTATTAGATGCATATTCTATGTGTAATCTTAGTATGTGACAAATTTTAAGTCTGAAGCTTTAATTTGAAGGCCACATTTAGGTCTCTAGAAGGCCCCATAAAGACCCAGTATTTGGACTTTTTGCCAATTTGAAGGCCTGTGACTGTTAAACTATGTGACTGATAGAGCTGAAATCTCATCTGGGAATACATTATTATGTTCTTTTTACATGTGCCAAAAATCAAGGCTTCAAGTAGACATTTAACCTGTGTATGAGGACCTTTAACACCCACCTGAGTGACCCTTTTAAGACATTTTTCACATATTTTGCTCTGTAACTTGGAAATGGTAAGTCTGAGAAGTTTCAAACTTTATTAGATACATATTCTATGTGTAATCTTAGTATGTAACAAATTTTAAGTCTGAAGCTTTAATTTGAAAGCCACATCGAGATCTCTAAAAGGCCCACAATGACCCAATATTTGGACTTTTTACCACCTTTAAGCCCTGTAACTGTTAAACTATGTGATTGATGGAGCTGAAATCCCATCTGGGAATGCATTATTATGTCCTTTTTACATATGCCGAAAATCAAGGTTTTTAGTAGACATTTAACCTGTGTATGAGGGCCATAGACACTCGCCCAAGTGCCTTTTTTGACATTTTTTCCGTATTTTGCCCTGTTATTTGGAAATGCTTAGTGTGACAAGTCTTAAACTGCATTATATATGATTTTTGTTTGTTATGTATGTCCCCCCAAAAAGTTTCAGATCTGTAGTTTAATTGCTAAGGTCTCTTTAACAATTGTAAAATGCCCACAGAAACCCAATTTATGGATATTATGCCACTTTAAAGCCCAGTAACTGTCAAACTATGTGGGTTATAGAGCTGAAATCTTTGAATTTTTAAAAGGAAATGCCTGTCTATTTAAATTTTGAATATTAATAATGTTATGGCTATCTTAGTCTTTTAAGAACTTATTTTTGTGTGTTATACCTCTGCTTGCTGAGTTTTTCACTTTTTAAAATGAAACTGGTGAAACATATTGAAGTAGACAAAATGGACACTTTAAGTGAGCTTTAAGTCCCAATATTAATGAAATTATATCCTTATGTAGTAAAACTAGGGGATTTTTAACCCTCAACTAGCCCAGTTTTATTCAACTTGCCTCAGTTAATTTTGGCACAGCTCCTACAGTTATGAACTCATTTCAGTTGATAATCACATACTTAAAATTCTCAATTCTTTTTGTATTTGAGTACCCCTTTTATATAGATTGTTTGTTTACCATTTATGCTCAACCCACATCCCCCACCCGGATTCCCCCCACCCACCTCTGGGACCTCCAGCTATATTGAGTGACACTAAATAAACAAAGGTATTTAATGATATCAGATGAGAAACAAAGAACTCAATGGGGTTGCAGATCGTGTGTAATAGTGAGAGAAGTGTGGAGAAGGGGAGAGGGGTGGGGGTGGGAGGTGGTGGGCTTCATTACATATAACACAAAGGGGAGTCAGAACTGAGATTGTGTCACATATTTAGGTTGCATATATATGGACCACATATATAGGTATAGAGGAAATGAATAACTGAAAACAATTTGCAAATTCTAAAAATAATATAATAAAATAATAATATAAATAATTTTTTTTTAAATAATATTTTATTTGTGAACAAATATAGAAACAGATATGCGCTTTTGGGATTATGAATTTTAGAATGGACATTGAATCATCAATCATTTAAATACTTTGAAGGAAGATTGAAAAATATGATGAGTTGAGTTAAAAATAATATTTTATTTGTCAACAAATATAGAAACAGATATGCTCTTTTGGGATTATTATTTTAGAATGGACATTCAATCATCAATCATTTAAATACTTTGAAAATAGGTTTAGAGTTATCATTGCAGGAAGATTGAAAATATAATTTGAGTTATGTATTCGGCGTCTGGGGATACACCATCTTCCTTGGGGAGATATAAACAGAGTAGATTGATGTGCTGAAGTTCATATAATAATGGGTAATTATGTTTTAAAAAATTCCCGATCAAAACCTGTGGCGTGAGTGATGACCTGTCTGGGGATATGTTGGCGCCGAGTTGGCCCAATCTAGTTTTTTTTAAATTAATTTTTAAAATAATTGTTAATCCATTAAAATTCATGAAATTATGCACTAAATCACTTATTTTCTCATTGACTATTGCAGGGATTTTTTTCTTAGATTGCATATATGTACTAGTCCACTAGTAGATAACCTTGTGTGAGTATCAGGCCTGGATCTTTCTTAATTATGTTTTTATGAATTTTTAGAATAATTTTTAGTACATTAAAATTCATGAAATCATGCAATAAATCACTTATAACTTGAAAAGTATCACATTTAGAGCATTTTGTCAAAATATGTTATTCAGCTACTTTTTCCATAGCTACACCATGGTGAGTAAATTGAGTGTCTATCCCAATAGCTAAGTGAGTAATAGCTACTTCCTGACTTTTCAGTACCTCCCGTAATAAGTAAAATCACCTATAACTTGAAACTATTGCATATACAGAATTTTGTGTAAATATGTTATTCAGCTACTTTTTTTACATAGTAAAATTTCAGACCTGTAGCTCATTGCATAGCTGAGTAATATCTACTTTGAGGTTATCACTGTTGAGTAAATCAGTTGTAACTTAAAAACTATTGCTTTTAGAAAAGTTTGTTTATATATGTTATTCACCTAATTTTTGGTCAGCTATAACATAGTGAAATTGCAGACCTGTAGCTCATTACATAGCTGAACAATAGCTGTTTTCAGGTTCTCACTGTTGAGTAAATCAGTTGTAACGGGAAACCTATTCCATTTACAGTATTTTGTTTAAATAATTATGTCCACCCACTGGGGGGTGGACATATTATTTTTGCTTTTTCCGCCGTCCGGCGTCACACTTGGTTTCCAGACATTTTAGGCAACAGTTCTTATCCTATCTTTACCAAATTTGGCATGCAGGTTTATTGGGTTAATAGCTTGTATGGGATTGCTTTTGGTGATGATAGCTCTATAGCTAACTGAGTAATAGCTACTTTGCTACTTTTGAGTATCTCTTTGGTTTCCAGACATTTTAAGGAATGCTATTAAGCCTATCTTTCTGAAATTTGGTATGGAGGTTCATTGGGTTAATAGCTTGTATGGGATTGCTTTTGGGGGGAATTGCTTCATAGATCAGTGAGTAATTAATTAAATAAATGAGTAATTGGCTATTTTGAGTACTGAAAAAGGCAAATGTGCTCATATCTCCTAAACCGTGCGAGATAGAGGTGTTTCGTCGAAATTTTCGACCCACAGGGTATCTAAGGAATGTAATCTTTGCAATTTTCAAAAGAATCCCCCCTCCCCAAAAATGGCGGCCATTTTGAATTTTCGAATTTTTGCCAAAAATGGCAAAACACAAATTTGCTTCTATCTCCTTAACCGTGCAAAATAGAGTTACTTCGTTGAAATTTTCGACCCATAGTATATCTAAGAAATGTACTCTTGGCAATTTTCAAAAAATTTTCCTCTTCCCAAAAATGGCAGCCATTTTGAATTTTCGAATTTTTGCCAAAAATAGAAAAACACAAATTTGCTTCTATCTTCTTAACCGTGCAAGATAGAGTGACTTCGTCAAAATTTTCGACCCAACCAATGCAAAAAGGCATGAAGCTGAAATAATTTACGTGTACACTAATAAATATTTAAGCATCATTGATATATTTTACAAATGAAACAGGGTCTTGTGACTACTGTACAATTTTGGCAAAAGGTTCATGGGGTGGACATTACACATGATAATGTGTGTTCTTCTATGCTATCCTGTTTCTATTCATATGTCGCAGCTACTATCAACAGGGCGTCCTATTTCTAGTTTCTATTTTATTTAGCCGCGCTGCGCTAGTGTGCAATGGGCTATAGAGGAAAACAAATTAAAAGTGATAGGAATTCTAATGCTACATTTCAAATGCTCACAAAACCCCACTGCAGTTTTTGGGCAAAAACTTGAGACAAAAGTCTCAACTTTAAGCCTAAGCCCTGGCTAAGACCTTTCGTGAATACAGGCCCTGTAGCTCATGGCATAGCTGAGTAATAGCTACTTTGAGGTTCTCACTGTTGAGTAAATCAGTTGTAACTTGAAAACTATTGCATTTGGAGTATTTTGTTAAAATATGTTGTTCACCTACTTTTGGGTCAGCTATAACATAGTGAAATTACAGACCTATAACTGATGGCATAGCTGAGCAATAACTATTTTCAGGTTCTCACTATTGAATAAATCAGTTGTAACTTGAAAACTATTGCATTTACAGTATTTTGCTTAAATATGTTGTTCACCTACTTTTGGGTCAGCTATAACATAGTAAAAATTCAGACATGTAGCTCATTGCATAGCTGAGTAATAGCTACTTTGAGGTTCTCACTGTTGAGTAAATCAGTTGTAACTTGAAAACTATTGCATTTGCAGTATTTTGTTAAAATATGTTGTTCACCTACTTTTGGGTCAGCTATAACATAGTGAAATTACAGACCTATAACTGATGGCATAGCTGAGCAATAACTATTTTCAGGTTCTCACTATTGAATAAATCAGTTGTAACTTGAAAACTATTGCATTTACAGTATTTTGCTTAAATATGTTGTTCACCTACTTTTGGGTCAGCTATAACATAGTAAAAATTCAGACATGTAGCTCATTGCATAGCTGAGTAATAGCTACTTTGAGGTTATCACTATTGAGTAAATCAGTTGTAACTTGAAAACTATTGCATTTAGAGTATTTTGTTTAAATATGTTATTCACGTAATTTTTGGTCAGCTATAACATAGTGAAATTGCAGACCTGTATGTCATGGCATAGCTGAGCAATAGCTACTTTCAGGTTCTCACTGTTGAGTAAATCATTGTATCCACTGGATAGCCGCAGTGTGTAGAGAGATTTCACCATTACCTCTCTGACGAAACAAAAATTATAGCTAGCCTTCTCAAGTTTGCAGGATATATTAATAACCATAAAATGTGGCCTGGAAATATTTTTGGCCTCATTTTGAAAAACAAGATGGCCGCCAGGGACGTTTATTCGACTTTAAACAAGGACTTTTGTTGGCCCTCTAGAGCAAAGGGTATTATAGGCAGAGATCTCAAATTCGCAGGATATGTTCCTCATTATAAAATCTTGACTGGGAATATTTTTGGCCTCATTTTGAAAAACAAGATGGCCACCACAGGTGTTTCTTTGTCAGTCATGAAAAGTGCTTATATCTCCCTTATTATTGGTCCTAGAGGTTTGGGATGGTAAACCAACCTGTAGGAAATCATGGGCTGTGAATCTTTTGATGTGGTCAGATTTGACCTTTGACCCCTCCTTCAAGGTCAAACAAGGATAGCCAAACTTAAAAGTGCTTATAACTCGCTTATTATTGGTCCTAGAGGTTTGGGATGGTAAAGAGACATACAGGAAATCATGGGCTGGAAATCTGTTGATGTAGTCCAATTTGACCTTGGACCCCTCCTTCAAGGTCAAACGAGGATACCCAAACTAAAAAGTGCTTGTAACTCACTTATTATTGGTCCTAGAGGTTTGGGATGGTAAGCCATCCTATAGAAAATCATGGGCTGGGAATCTTTTGGTGTGGTCGGATTTGACCTTGGACCCTGCCTTCAAGGTCAAACGAGGATAGCCACACTTAAAAGTGCTTATAACTCGCTTATTAATGGTCCTAGAAGTTTGGGATGGTAAACCAACATATAGGAAATCATGGGCTGGGATTCTTTTGGTGTGGTCAGATTTGACCTTGGACTCCTCCTTCAAGGTCAATTGAGGATAGCCAAACTTAAAATTGCTTATAACTCGCTTATTATTGGTCCTACAGGTTTGGGATGGTAAACCAACCTACAGGAAATCATGGACTGGGAATCTTTTGGTGTGGTCGGATTTGACCTTGGACCCCTCCTTCAAGGTCAAACAAGGATAGCGAAACTTAAAAGTGCCTATAACTCGCTTATTATTGGTCCTAGAGGTTTGGGATGGTAAACCATCCTATAGGAAATCATGGGCTGGGAATCTTTTTGTGTGGTCGGATTTGACCTTGGACCCTGCCTTCAAGGTCAAACAAGGTTAGCGAAACTTAAAAGTGCCTATAACTCGCTTATTATTGGTCCTAGAGGTTTGGGATGGTAAACCATCCTATAGGAAATCATGGGCTGGGAATCTTTTGGTGTGGTCGGATTTGACCTTGGACCCTGCCTTCAAGGTCAAACGAGGATAGCCAAACTTAAAAGTGCTTATAACTCGCTTATTAATGGTCCTAGAAGTTTGGGATGGTAAACCAACATATAGGAAATCATGGGCTGGGAATGTTTTTGTGTGGTCAGATTTGACCTTGGACCCCTTCTTCAAAGTGGAACGAGGATATTGCATTTGCAGTATTTCTTTAAATATGTTTTAACCTACTTTTTACACTTAAACAGTTACCTTGTTACTTTCCTTCATAATACCATTTGCAGGGCACAACTTTTTTGTCCTTTTCTTTTGTCAGCTTCGGAATTTCTTTCGAACATGGTGTTCAATTTCCATTTACTGTACTTCTGTACAGCACTTCCCCTGATAATTATGCTTTCCTCTCATTATCACCTTCACAAATCAAAAACACTCAGTCAGCTGACACAGTGCCTGTTCACGGGCACTCTCCTCTTGTTTCTTTACAATCCTATGTACACTATTTACACTATGTACATATATACTAAATCTCCTCAATCTAAGGGCCACTTGTTGATCTGCTGAGCAGCCACTACTGGGCTCAAGTGGTAAAGCTCTGAATCAGCCCAGGCCACAACCTTCAGATAAAATTGTGTTAAGGTATTGTGTGATTTCCAGTGGCAGGCTGATAGGATCTGTTCTAAGGAGATTCCCGACTGGAAAACCTTAGAAGCAGCAAAGGCCCTGACATCATGGACTTAAACCTGATGTAAAGTGTGGGCCTCTTGGTCAGAGAGCTCACAACATAGGATCAAAGTCTGCTTGATCCAGGAGGAGATAGTGGCAAGTGAGTTATCTTTGTCAAAACCTTTCTTAAAGGAGACAAAGACCAACTCCTTATTCTGCCTGAGGTCTGAGGTCCTGTCCAAATAGTAGCGCGATGCTCTGACCAGACAGAGGGACCTGTCAGACTTGAGGGATCTATCCAGAGTTGGGGGCCAGGGCTGGTATAACCACTGTGGCCACACTCTCTGGAACCTCCTTTGCCAGCTGATTCTTTGAAAGAAAGCTGGGTGATGGCTACAGGGACACCTTTGACCAGTCAGATTGGTGTCTAATATTTCTGTTTTGCCAAGCATGTATCTCACTTCTACACTTGCCCGACCCAAGGGCTAAGAGGAAAAATTGTCTTGAAGGTCAAATGCTTCAAGTAGGCCTCTTTAATTGGTTCAAAAGGAGCCTTTGTCAGCTGGTGCAAAACCAGGGATAGGTTCCAGGATGGGATTTCCCTCTGGCCTTCGGGTCTGTCTCTGTGGAAACTATCCAGGAGACTAGTGAGATTTTCATCCTTGCTGATATTAACGGGTTTTCCAGTTTATCAGAGATGGCTGATCTGCAACCATCAATGGCGCCGGGCCGCAACCTCCCGTCCCGAAACAGGCACACAAGGAAGTCAGCAAGTGACTTTACAGGTGCCCTGAAGTCCACCTGATTAGTGATGCACCACTTTGTAAAAATGGCCACCTTGCCTCACAGCCTGATCTGGTTGAACCTCTTTGAGGAGCCTCAATTCTTGCTCCCACTGCATCAGAGAAATCCTGCTCCTTTATTGCTGAGGCCCTAGGAGCCATGCATGGAGATTTAGACTTGTCAGATTTCTGTGAGGGATCCGATTGAAGGGCTGTCAACAGGTTGGGTAGGCTCAGTGGGATTTGGATGGACATGGCCACTAGATCCCAAAACCAAGGAATGTTGGGCCGCCCCGGAGCAATCAGAAATATTCTCTTGCGCAGGAAGTCCTGCAACTTCTCCACCACTTTGCCCAAAATGGCTGCTGGCGGCAAGGCGTATGCGTCGAGATCCTCCCATGGCAGACCGAGCGCATCCACCGCTGTGGCCAGGGGATCCGGTACCGGTGACACAAACAGAGGCAACTTGTTGAGCCTCATGGCAAATAAATCTATCATGGGCCGGTGCCACCTGCTGCATAATGATTTGAAGACCCCCGGAAGGAGACCACCCCAGACGGTCTGGCCCAGCCTGGACAGCCTGTCTGGTACGACGTTCAGCCGGACTGGAAAGTGTCGGGTTTTGAGAGTCACTTGTTTCCTGGCACACCAGATCAAGATATTCCATAGTAGGGCACAAAGTGGGCCCGACCTCATGCCTCCTTCCTTGTTTATGTATGACACCACTGGTGTCGTCGGTTGCTACAAGAACTATCTTGTTTGCACAGAGGTTCTGTAATTCTTTTAAGGCTAGTGTGCTCGTTTAAGTGAGCGCCCCACCCTTCTGTTGATGCGTCTGTAAAGATTTGCAGAGCATGTTTTATTGGGTGTAATGGTTGACCTGTGAGAATATTGTCTTCCTTTAGCCACCATTGTAAATGGGGGTGCAGGGACCTGGGAATTTGGATCACTGTTTCTAGTGATTCGGGTACCCTCCAATTGTTTATGAGATGCCACTGTATGGGTCTCATGTGCATTCGACCTAGGTGCTTTTCTGTGGCTGTTAATAAACCTATCAAGGATATGAATTCCCGGACCGGACAGGCCGGTAGGGATAGCAGTTTTAGTATTTCTCTTGAAGGTTTTGCCACCGGTCCGATGTAGGTGGGACCCGACCGGACTTGAGGTCAAACTGGTAACCTACAAAGTTGAAAACTTGCTTGGTTCCAGTTCTGACTTGTCTAAGTTCACCAGCCAACCCAGTTGTAGACACATTTTTACTAGATCCTGTGTATGCTGGAGACAAACCTGGTGGGATTTGGATCCTCACCCACCAGTCATCTAGGTATTGGACGACCCTGTACATGAAATCTTAAATCACTGTCATGTCACCGGGAGCAGTGACTGGTCACCAGTTTCTTCAGGCAGCCACTAGTTGGCCTAAAACAGCTACTTGGACCCTTAAAGAACTTCTGCTGGTCTGTTAGCCAGTCCTGGAGACCTGCCCAGTACCAGACCCTAACCGGTTATAGGTGAAGCAATGCTCTATAACCGGTCCCTGGTGGCTCCACAGTTCTGCGTAAATTCACTGGAGTTGGCAGAACTGGGTGAATTGAACTACTTCTTAGCAGGGATAGGCTAATATGAAACTGCCTTCGTCCTGTCCAGTGGTGGATTCAGCAGCTTTCTCTGTAACCAACAATCTCTGTAACCGAAAAACCAGTAGGCTGGATCTTCTCTGTAACCAAAGGTTAACCCCTAGGTAGATCTGCCGGTCCAGTAGCCTGGTGTTCCAGGTTCAGTCTGGTAACTTTACCAGTATCTCTCAGTTTCTTGTGAAGCAACTATGAATGAAGGTTGTGTAAGCCCGCACCCGGTTGGTAGGCTCTGTAACCAGTTGGTTAAAGGAATTTTTCTGAAGAAGCTTCCTGTCCAACTAACTTGTCACCAGCAAATTTTCTCTGTAACCGGGAAACCTCTGTAACCGGTGAACCTGCTGTCAGTACTCGATTTGAAGCTGGCTTCTTGCCAGTAAGGATGGGAACAGCAGATTTTTCTGTAACCGACAATACTCTGTAACCGGTAGATCTGCTGGCCTCACTGGACTTGTTCCCTGTAGCTGTCCTCTCCTTGCCAGTAATGGTGGGAACAGCAGATTTCTCTGTAACCGGTAAACCTTTGTAACCGGTAGCCCTGCTGTTATCACTGGTGTGAAGCAAAAACTGCTCAGTAAAAACTGCATAGCCGGTAACCGGTTGGTAGTCTCTGTCTTCCTGTCAGCCTCAACATCATTATTAGGTCTGTTATCAGTCTTAGGCCGGTGAACAGGCTGCTGATGAAGAGTTGGTAGAATGACCTGTTGGTTGGTTGATTCTTGATGCTGGTTGGCAACAGGCTGTTATGCTCTGTAACCGGCTAGTGTGAAGGCAATAGGTTGGTATAGGCTCTCTAACCAGCTAGTGTGAAGCAAACTGTTCAGTGCAGGTTGTGTAGCCGGCAGCCAGCCGGAAGACTCTGTAACCGGCAACCGGCCAGTAGACTCTGTAACCGGCTTGTATTTGGTGCTGTCTGTAGTACTACTAGGCTTGTTATCAGTCTTAGGCCGGTAAACAGGCTGCTGATGAACAATGGCCGTTGGAGGTTGGTGCTCTGTGAGTCTTCCTGTCTTTCACTACCCTCAAGGGTGTTACTCAACTCTTCTGAACTCTTATTTATCTTCTTGTCTTTCGCTAACACAAGGTTGCTACTCAACACTTCTCGAGTTCTCACTGTATCTTGTTGTCTGAAGACGGGAATTCTATTTATAGATCTCTCAAGCAACCTGCTACTTGCCTCGTTGCTGGCCGCTTACAGCAATGCTGGTATGAACAGTGAAGACAGAAATTCTATTTATAAATCTCGCAAGCGACCTGCTACTTGCCTCATTGCTGGCTGCCTACAGCAATGCTGGTATGAACAGTGAAGACGGGAGTTCTATTTATAGATCTCGCAAGCGACCTGCCACTTGCTGGAGATGAATAATTCTAATGAAGACAATGCATTCTTTGCAGAAGGTAAGGAAACTCTTTAAAATGCATTATCCAGCATATTTCATTGTCGTCTATCTTCTACTGCCCCTATCATTAACACAAGGTTGAATTAACTAGGGAGGAAACTAACAACATGGCCGTCTGCATATTTTCTCGTTGCTTACTGCCCTATCATCAATGTTAAATTGAATCGACTAGGGAGCAGTTCCAGCAGAATTCTTGATGTGAATCCGTGCTTGATATGTATATAACATTTCTGAGATAAAATATTGCAAATAAGGTTGAAAATCCGCCATTATCCACACTTTTCTGGAGATGTTGAAAACACGTCTACACACTACACGCACCAAACGAAAAAGATGATAAGACGTCAGGTTGTCTAGACAGGAAGGAAGTACGAGGCGCCATCTGGGGAGTACACACTACTGGGACCGGATTAGCAATTGTCCATTGGATAGGATGTATAAACGCAATAAAAAGCTGTTTTCAGGTTCTCACTGTTGAGTAAATCAGTTGTAACGTGACAACTTTTCCATTTACAGTATTTTGTTTAATTATGTTGTTACCTACTTTTGAGTCAGCTATAAGATGGTGAAACTGCAGACCTGTAGCTCATGGCATAGCTGAGCAATAGCTACTTTGAGGTTCTCGCTGTTGAGTAAATCAGTTGTAACTTGAAAACTATTGCATTTAGAGTATTTTGTTTAAATATGTTGTTCACCAACTTTTGGGTCAGCTATAACATAGTGCAGTTACAGACCTACAGCTCATGGCATAGCTGAGCAATAGCTATTTTTAGGTTCTCACTGTTGAGTAAATCAGTTGTAACTTGAAAACTATTGCATTTACAGTATTTTGTTTAAATATATCGTTCACCCACTTTGGGTCAGCTATAACATAGTAAAATTTCAGACCTGTAGCTCATTACATACCTGTGTAATAGCTACTTTGAGGTTATCACTGTTGAGTAAATCAGTTGTAACTTGATAACTTTTGCATTTACAGTATTTTCTTTAAATGTGTTATAAACCTACTTTTGAATCAGCTATACCACAGTAAAATTGCAGCCCTTTAACTCATTGCATAGCTGAGCAAAAGCTACTTTGAGATTCTCTGTGTTGAGTAAATCAGTTGTAACTTGAAAACTTCTTTCTCTTCTACTCTGAAACTCAAAACACACAGTCAGCTGACACAGAGCCCATTCACGGACACTGATTGCTTGTCTTTTTTGGTGGTTCTTTTTTGTAACTGTGGGATAATATTATTATAATTTAAATATTTGTTATTTTAGAAAGGCAAATCAAAAATAGGAAAAAAAAATAATAAAAAAAAAGCATCTTAAAAATAGGTTACCAAAATGATAAGTAATAGAATTTACTGTTAAGGGCTAACATCTAGTAAAAACTTTGTAAGTGAAAGCTTTACATAATTATGCATCTGTCTCTTTCTGCCCATGTGCATAAGTCAAAAACCATACATTGGATCTGGGTTAAACATTTTAACAAGGTGGTGTTGAACCATGGCTCAGTCTTCCTCAGACATCATCTGGATCTGTAGAAGCCAGTTGACTTTAAAGCTGATGACACAGTACAGTTCTAGTGAAATCGTGTAATAGGTAATAGTTACATGAACTACAGTTCTAATGAATTCTTGTAATAGATAATAATTGGATGTTTATGCAACATACCAACTTGTGTTCCCTAGATGATTTGAAATATTTCTGGGTGAAATATTATATAATGTGTTCCAAATCTTAATAAATTTATTCTTTTATCATAACAACAAGACTTGAATGTGTGGTGTAATGTTTGAAACCCAGCTTATAACTTATTCATGAAACAACTTATGTTCCCTTTTCTTACCACAGAACCCGGATTCCTGCAGTGATGACACGCTTACTTGGTGAGCAGAGGCGCTATCCAGAACTTGTACAAGTAAAACTGGAAAATTTTGTTGTGAATATCTTACCCAAACCACCTCAGCAAACTAAGGTACCCAAGGACCTGGTCCCCAAACTGAAGGCATACTTTGTGCACCCAATCTGCATCAAGATCACACGGCAACAGCAGACTATTGTTCCACGACGGAGCGCAGGCGGGGGTCGGCATAAGAAGGCAGTACTGGTAGACTTGACTGAGGAGGAGGATCCGGCACCGTCGGAAACCAGTTCTGTGTCGGGAGACTCGCTGTCTGGGGGTGCAGACAATCAAGTCGGGGAGGAAAGTAGAAAGAACTCACCAGAACATGGCACGGCAGAGCAAGGAGAACAGGATGAATTGACAACAGCAGATGCTTCAGCAGACCAGGTCACTGAAAACAGAATCTCAGAAACTGAACTGGACACTGAAGAGACTCCTGCAGACCCCAGCTGGATCACTGAATGGCAGAATACTTCCCAGTCTGATGCACCACAGAACTCAGAACAGTCAGCAGATACACTTCCCACCTAACTGCACAGTTTTTGTCAGTTTTGTATTTTCCTCATGAAACCTTTTGTTGTTACTGCATTTACGTAGGTTTTAGATCGTAATTGTTAGTTTTATAGTCTGCAAATTGTCGAGTTATTGTATTCATTGGAAGCATCCGGTGCATACTTTGGTTTAGCGTTCGCTATGCCACTGCCACCGCACATAGAGAGATTTTCTAAGTTAACGCTCTCAGTGGAAAAAATAGACCAGCTAGCCTCGCTGAATTTGCAGGATATCTTTATTGGGAGGTAAGCTTCTCTGTGACTGAAGTAAGCCTCATTTTGAAAAACAAGATGGCCACCCTGGGCATTTTTTTTTTTTTTTTTTTTTAAATTATCTACCTTTTTCTACTAGCTGGTTCTCATAGCTAGAAGGTTGAATTTCTTCATAGGTAATATGTATGAATGATATATATCCTCCACAAGCATGCAGACATTTAACCTTGAATCTTTTTATTCAAGGTCATCCACGGAGTACCAAGTACCCCATGTAGGCAGACTTTAAAAGTGCCTATATCTCCCTTATTATTGGTCCCAGGGGTTGTGCATGTGAAGTCAACCTGTCGAAAATCATGGGCTGGGAATCTTCTGGCTGTGGTCAGATTTGGCCTTGGGCCCCTCCTTCAAGGTCAAACGAGGCTACTCAAACTTAAAAGTGCTTAGAACTCGCTTATTATTGGTCCTAGAGGTTTGCAATGTGAAACCAACCTATAGGAAATCATGGTCTGTGATTTTTTTGATGTGGTCAGATTTAACCTTGGGCCCCTCCTTCAAGGTAAAATGAGGATAGCCAAACTTAAAGTGGTTATAACTCGCTTATTATTGGTCCTAGAGGTTTGCAATGTAAAACCAACCTATAGGAAATCATGGGCTGGGAATCTTTTGATGTGGGCAGATTTGACGTTGGACCCCTCCTTCTAGGACAAACGAGGATAGCCAAACTTAAAAGTGCTTATAACTCGCTTATTAATGGTCCAAGAGTTTTAGGATGTGAAACCAACCTCTAGGAAATTATGGGCAGGGAATCTTCTGATGTGGTCAGATTTGACCTTGGGCCTGTCCCAAACTTAAAGTGCTTGTAACTCAATTATTATGTCCACCCCACCGGCGTCTGCCGTCCGGCATCACACTTGGTTTCCGGTCATTTCAAGGAAAAGTATTTATCCTATCTTTACCAAATTTGGTATGGGTGTTTATTGGGTTAGTAGCTTGCATGGGATTGCTTTTGGTGAAGATAGCTCTATAGCTAACTGAGTAATAGGTACTTAGCTACTTTTGTATACTTCTTTTGTTACCGCGCATTTTAAGGAGAAATATTTGACATATCTTTACCAAATTTGGTATGAGCAATAGTTAGGTCAATAGCTTGCCTGGGATTGTTTTTAGTGATAATAGCTATATAACTGACTGAGTAATAGCTACTTGGAGTAGCTTTTTTATTTTAAGCATTTTAAAGGAAAAGTGTTTCACCTCTGTTCACAAAATTTGGGATGGAGGATTATTGGATCAGTAGCTTGCTTGGGATTGCTTTTGGTGATATACCTTTATAGCTAACTGAGTAATAGCTACTGTGCAATATAGCTATTATGCTATTTTTAGTTAACTTTTTTTTCTGGACATTTTAATGAAACAGTGTTTTCTATCTTCACAAAAATTTATATGAAGGATAATTGGGTCAATAGTTTGGCCAGGATAGCTTTTGGTCGATGATAGCTTTGTAGCAATAGCTAACTGAGTAATAGCTACTTAGCTACTTTTGTGTACTTATTTTGTTTCCGGGCATTTTAAGGAAAAATATTTGACATATCTTTACCAAGTTTGGTATGAGCAACAGTTAGGTCAATAGCTTGCTTGGTATTGCTTTTAGTGATAATAGCTGTATAACTGACTGAGTAATAGCTACTTGGCTACTTTGAGTAGCTTTTTTATTTTAAGCATATTAAAGGAAACGTATTTCACCTATGTTCACAAAATTTGGGATGGAGGATTATTGGATCAGTAGCTTGCTTGGGATTGCTTTTGGTGATAATACCTTTATAACTGAGTAATAGCTACTGTGCTATATAGCTATTGTGCTGTTTTGATTTGACTTTTTTCTGGACATTTTAATGAAACAATGTTTTCTATCCTCACAAAAATTTATATGAAGGATAATTGGGTCAATAGTTTGGCCAGGATAGCTTTTGGTAGATGATAGCTTTGTAGCTATCTGAGTAATAGCTGCTTTGCTACTTTGAGCCTACTCTGAATTGCATTTCTGTTTTCACTCTTTTGAAGCAAACATATTTAACTCATCTTTTTAAAATTTGGTGTGAAGGTTTATAGCATCATTTGCTTGTTTGGTATTTTTGTTGATGGTAATAGCTTTAATCTCCTGAGTAATAGCTATATAGCAAAAAACATAAATATGTCTATCTCCTAAACCGTGCGAGATAGAGCGATTTCGTCGAATTATTCGACCCACAGGATATCTAAGGCCATGTACTCTTGGCCATTTTGAATTTTCGAATTTTTGCCAAAAATGGAAAAACACAAATTTGCTTCTATCTCCTTAACCATGCGAGATAGAGCTATTTCGTCGACATTTTTCGACCCACACGGTATATTAGCAATGTACTCTTGGCAATTTTCAAAAAACTTTCCTCTCCCCAAAAATGGCGGCCATTTTGATTTTTCGAATTTTTGCCAAAAATGCAAAGACACAAATTTGCTTCTATCTCCTTAACCAGGCAAGATAGAGCGAAATTTTCGACCCACAGGGTATATAAGCAATGTACTCTTGGCAATTTTCAAAACAATTTTCTTCTCCCCAAAAATGGCGGCCATTTTGAATTTTCGAATTTTTGCCAAAAATGGAAAAACACAAATTTCCTTCTATCTCCTTAACCGTGTGAGATAGAGCGATTTCGTTGAAATTTTCGACCCACAGGCTTTATAAGAAATGTACTCTCGGCAGTTTTCAAGAAACTTTCCTCTCCCCAAAAATGGTGGAAATTTTAAATTTTCAAATTTTTGCCAAAAATGCAAAGACACAAATTTCATCGAACTTTTCGACCCACAGGGTATCTAAGAAATGTACTATTGGCAATTTTCAAAAAATTTTCCTCTCCCCAAATATGGTGACCATTTTGAATTTTCGAATTTTGGCCAAAAATGGCAAACACAAATTCGCTTCTATCTCCTTAACCATGCGAGATAGAGCGATTTCGTCGAAATTATCGACCCACAGGGTATCTCAACAAACTACTCTGTAATTTTCAAAAAATTTTCATCCCCTTAAAAATGACGGCCATTTTGAAATTTCAAATTTTTGCCCAAAATGCAAAGACACAAATTTGCATCTGTCTCCTTAACCGTGCAAGATAGAATGATTTCTTCGAAATTTTCAATCCACAGGGTATCTCAGCAATCTACTCTAGCCAATTTTGTCCACGGTTTAGAGCAAAACTCATGCTTCCCTTTGGTGGACATTATCCATGCCAGTGCGTGCTATTACTAGTTAATGGTCCTAGAGATTTGCAGGGTGAAACAAACTTAAGGTAATCATGGGCTTCGAATCTTCTGATGTGGTCAGATTTGACCTTGGGAGCCTCCTTATAGATCAAATGAGGATAGCCAAACTTAAAAGTGCTTATATCACTAATTATTGGTCCTAGAGGTTTGCAATGTGAAACCAACTTGCAGGTAATCATGGGCATGGATTCTTCTGATGTGGTCAGATTTGACCTTGGGCCCCTCCTTCAAGGTCTGACGAGGGTAGCCAAACTTAAAAGTGCTTATAACTTGCTTATTATAGGTTTTAGAGTGTTGGGATGTGAAACAAAGGAAATCATGGGTAGGGAGTCTTCTGATGTGATCAGGTTTGACCTTGGGTCCCTCCTTCAAGGTCAAGTGAGGGTAGCCAAATTTAAAAGTGCCTTATAACTCACTTATTATTAGTCCTAGAAATTCGGAATGTCAACCATCCTAAGGAAATCATGGGCTGGGAATCATCTCACATGGTCAGATTTTGCCTTGGTCCACTCTTTCAAGGTCAAACGATGATAGCCAAATTTAAGTGCTGATAACTCACTTATTATTGGTCCTACATTTTGGGATGTGAAACCAATCTATGGGTAATCATGGGCTGGGAATTCTTCTGATGTGGTCAGATTTGACATTCAGCCCCTCCTTCAAGGTCAAGTGATGGTAGCCAAACTTAAAAGTGCATATAACTCCCTTATTTTGTTCTTAGATGTTTGGGATGTGAATCCAACCTACAGTAAATCGTGGATTAGGAATCTTTGATGTACTGCTCACTGGCTTCGGTGAGTTGTCTTTCTGGTGGATACAATTTGCATCAGTTTTCTGATGCACTAGGTCTAGTTTTACTTTTAAGATTATTTACCTTCTGCTACAAGTAGCGTTGCCAGATTAGGAAAGGCTACTTATTATAATATTGCAGGCTAGATGTTGTGTAACTGTCAGATGCATGTTTGTACATCACATTTTAGTTATGGAGCAATGTGTAATAAATTATATTGCTCATGTATGTACCCTCTGAAACAGTTAACATTTGTTTCAAAATATATTTTGTAAGTTGAAAAAGAAAAAAAAATGAAAAAAAATGTACATATATTATTTTACGAAGTTTAGATTTTGAATCCTATAAGTAATTGTGACATGTTGTCAAAAGTGTCACTGATTTTAAGGAAGATTAATCTTCCCATACACTAGGAAATGGACCTTCTCATTTTGAATTCACTGAAATTATAGATGAAAACTTTTACACAAAATTATGAATAAGAAACTGTGCTTATGGGTTTGCTCCCTTCAAGGATGAGTTAAGGTTGTTATGCCACCTGGAAAAACCAAGCTTGTCTGGTTCTCTTTAGGGCTTTTTTTTCTGAATTTTCATTGGATCATTGCATAGTCTCCCATATTATGTCTTTCAGCTTAATACCACAGTGTATTGGACAGTGATTTTGTTGTGGAGAAAATTGATACTTTGATTTGAACTTTTGCCCTCTTAGGTTACATAAAGCCAGGGGTCTGTGTCTTGTGCACCAGTTTAGTTTTGAGATTAATAAGGTCAGAATTGATGAGCTTTTGTTGATTTATAAGAGATTTCTGTGTGAATTCAAACACTTAAGAATTCAGTATTTTAAATTGATAATATATTTTGATTTTATGTTATCGGTCAAAAATTTAGCTGCAGTAATTTCATGTGATTATCGTTTTCAGTTTCACTTATTTCTGGCTGTTCTCTCAAAACCTATGGGGTATTTTCTTGTTAGGTATTCAAAACTTTTTCATTTTTACCCCACAGCCCTTAAGGGCTGTCGGGGTATTGTTTTCACCCATGGTGTCCGGATGGGCGGGCGGGCGTCCTGTCGGGCGGGCGGGTGGGCGGGCGGCGGGAAAAAGTTTGTCCGGGCTGTATCTCAGAAACTGTAAGGTATAGGAAGTTGATACTTGGTAGGGACATTGGTTAGGGGGTGTACGTGTGAAATGTCATGGTCTGACCTTGATTTGACCTTTGACCTTGCCGTAGTGACCTTGAGTTTGAAAATCTTGTCGAGGCTATATCTCGAAAACCGTAAGGTGTAGGAAGTTGATACTTGGTAGGGACATTGGTTAGTGGGTGTAGTTGTGCAACGTCATGGTGTGACCTTGACCTATAAAATCTTGTCCAGGCTATATCTCAGAAACCGTAAGGTGTAGGAAGTTGATACTTAGTAGAGACATTGGTTAGGGGGTGTAGTTGTGCAACGTCATGATCTGACCTTGATTTGACCTTTGACCTTGCCGTAGTGACCTTGACCTATAAAATCTTGTCCAGGCTATATCTCGGAAACTGTAAGGTGTAGGAAGTTGATACTTGGTAGGGACATTGGTCAGGGTCATAGGTGTGTATTATCATGGTGTGACCTTAATTTGACCTTTGACCTTGTCGTAGTGACCTTGACCTTTAAAATCTTGTTGCACCTTTGGGTCTGTCTTTTGATGCAGATTAAGCACTGTTAATTCATATTAGAATTTATTAAGAATTTTACTTTCATAACTTCCCATTGTAAGAGATAGAATTTCATCAAGTGAGCCACAGATTTTGCTCCAACACCACACATAAGCGTTCATTAAATGTATTACCAGTTCTGTATGCATGGTAATATTCAAAACATCTAAACTATAATTCGGCCATGCAGATGTAGATAAAGAATGTTGAATTTTAGTTTACTGATTAATGCTGTCATCTTGTTATTGAATTGACTTGTTTTAATACTTCATCTTTACATGCATTATCTTTCTTTTAAACATTATTTTCTGCATTTAAACATTTTTTGGAACTTTATATAACTGACAGTGCTCTGAAAGTATCCTGAACTTTGTACTGGTACAGTGCTTCTGTATCTCATGGTGTTGAAAATATTTCCCTAGGCTGTGGGGTACGGGCATCTCTGATGCTATTTTAGTTAATGTTAAAGTTTTAAGGCACTAGTTGATCACTATGTGAGTGTTGAGTACCTAAAATAAGTTTTTTATACAGTATAGGTCATCGCTAAATTGAAATAAATATATTCTGTTTACAAAAAACTGTTTCCTAGTTTTGAGTATTTACAATAAAGATGCATGACTTGTGTGTGTATTGGAAAGGTTTGTACACATTTTATTTTTACTCATAAAATCTTTAGTCCACATTTTTGTTAAACTTGCTGAAAGATTGTTAGAGGCTGAAGCTTGAACAGGTATAATAGTACAGTAGACCCTGGGTAACTCAATTCTGTGTTACTCAAATTTTAGCATAATTTAAGCCAAATATGAAGTCCCAACAATTTACAGATTAGCTCAAACTTCTGTTGTAAAATCGTAATATATCGAATACCATTTGTAAAACTGTAAGAAGAAAATGATTTGAAACCAGAAAATGGTTGCGAAGAAAAATGAATTTAAATTTGTAATTCTTAAGGTTACCTTATAAGATTATTAAGTATTACTTATAAGTATACTTGCCGATTGTGTTTTACTGTTATACAGTACTTTTTTTAAACACCTGCCCAATGATGTAACACAAATTTAATGTTTAGTGTAATTTGAACCAAATTACGTGGATTTTTGACATTCAGCTTAAACAGAGTCTACTGCATTAGTTCTCATGTCAAACTTTTCTTATCAATTACAGTTCCAATATCCAATTTCAGTTCACTGTAGCTTCTTATAAATATAACTTCTTTATATTTCAAAAAAAAAAAAAAGAAAAAAGATTGTTGTACTTTCTTACATTAAGATTTTTGTACAATGACTGTTGGTGTTTTTGGTTAATGATTGTTTTGTGGATATAGTGCACTCTGTGAAACAATGTGTTTGATTGAAGAGGATTGTGAAGATTATCTTATGATTTGTGTATTTTCTTTGGGCTTTATCTCAGAAACCGCAGATTTTATGAATAACATATAAATAGTGGGAACCAGCTATTACTATTCATCTAAATAATTTTCAATAACGACCTTTTCCAAGGTCAAATAGGCACACCTGCACCAATACCAAGGTCCTTTATAATAAAATAATTTGACCTATCAAACCATTTTAACTTGAGGCCTTCTCTGTTGCCTGGCACCCAACTGTATTCACCAGTACCATGTCTGCTTGGAGTCATGACCCCCTTATATAGTAATGTAACTTTCCTTTGACACAATCTAATTAAAACTTTTGGTGTATTGGAATCTCTTGTAATGTTGTCACTGCATACTCTTCTGCCCAAGAGTTTCTTTTGGCACAGTTGAATATTACTCCATTATTAGTGAAGGAGTTAATTGAAGACTTGAGCTAGAAAATTTTCACTGGAAATCTTGATGTACACCTAGAGTAACACTTTTTTATCCTAAAGAAAAATATTATCCTGAATTTTCTTTATCCTATAGACATTCTTAAGTATGTATTTAAAAACAATAATAACCAAAGGTGGAGGCCATTGATGGACCTAAGTAGGCTCAACATCTATCTACTAGTAAAAAGGTTCAAAATGGAAACCCCAGAGTCCATCAGGGCCTCTCTGATTCCAGTGGAATGTAGTAATAAATACTGAGTGTGAGGGCGTTTGTTACAGGATATACGCCCGGCAAAAATTCCAAATAATGCCAGAGCCCCGTTAGGCACGAGGGCATTATTAAAGAATTTTTGCCAGGCGTATATCCTGTAACAAACGCCCGAGCATGAGGTATTTATTACTATTATAAAGACCGGCCTATCTGGTTTCAAGAAACATGCCTTTATTTTGATGAGGTGAAACGAAACAAGGACGCCGCCATATTGTTTTGAATGCATGATCGCTCTCGTAAAAGCAGACAATCTTACTACCGACATACAATCAAACAATCGAAACAACACTTCCGTTTCTAAGCGGGCTGTTATTGGAGGTTTTACTCCGTGCTAATTCTATGCGCACAGATGGATTTTCGTTCACTGGGCACTTCCGGTCTTTATAATGTCTGTCAATAGACCTGTCGGACGCCTACCTTCATATCCCCATCCACCCAAACTCCAGGAAGTACGTACGTTTTTGCCATGATTCTCAGGTGTTCCAGTTCACCTCGCTCCCTTTCTGCCTAGCCACGGCCCCATGAGTCTTTATAGTGATTGTAAAGGAAGTGAAGCTGATGGCCCTCACAAGGGGAGACTTCACCAATACCTGGACGACTGGCTGATCAGGGCCCCGTCCCAGGAGGAAGCACAAGTGAACACCCAAACAGTGGTAGATCTGACTCAGCCATTGGGGTGGATAATCAAGCAAGAGAAGTCCAAACTCAAACCCACTCAGGTTTTTATAGAGTTGGATGCACGCATACGCATCAAACTCTATCATACTTTGTGTTTTTTGCGAGTCTTTGTCCTCGAATTTCTGGCGTTTTGAGTGTTTACTGATAGCCGTTTTCGGTGTGTTTTGAATAACTTTAATTAAAGGATCGTTCAGTTTCTTGGCCATTCTTTCGTCACTTTATTAAAAATATGTAAACAGATTACTTTTTTTGACATGCACAGCACACTAACCTATTTAATTTAAATATACCCTTTTGAACTGATAAGATGTATATAGGCCGGCTACAGATAAAGACATAATTCATCAAGGATGAATTTAATCTCGGATATGAAAGCTTGTATTTTTCATTAAAGGCTCTTGTCTTCGTAGATATCCGTAACCAACATCTTTTATATAAATTATTTTATTTAACAACTGAAGTGGTGTAAATGCTTCAAAATATATGGATTTGTCTTCAAGTTTTAGGTACGGGTTGATGGTCACTTCATCCATTATTTTCTTTGCGGTTTATTTGTTTGACAATGACTAGCAGAAATCATGCGCAGACAACGATTTTACAATAACAGTAACTGCGCGATTCTTGAGGATTTCATTGGATGAGCAATATAATTTATTTTTCCAATGACATAATTGGGATTTTGTGTACTTTTTCCACTGATTTTTGTACTTTCTCCATTGAATATATACTAAAACTCGGAAATTCGCCTCTTTTTAACCTCGGAAAATGCCCCTGAAAATTGCAAGCTTGTCTTTTACATTGAAGGCTCAAGAACTCACTTCATCCATTAATTTGTTTGCGATTTATTTATTTGACAAATATTTATTTCCATTTTGCAATGGAATAAGATGTATTTATATCCCCAGACGAAAGTCAGGGATATATTGGATTCAGGTCTGTCGCGCCGCCGCCGCCGTAGAAATTTCCTTGTGTACGCGATAACTCAAAAACGGATTAATATTTTTTTTTCAAACTTGGTACACATGTTAAGGATGCCCAAAGGAAGATCCCTATTTTAAGGTGACCTTAAACTCCCAATAATAAAGAACTTATGGCCACCTTAAGGTCAGAAATTGCACTTTTGGCCACTTAGAGCCCTCTAGGTCACAAACTATGAGGCTTATCTGCCTCAAATTTTACCTGAGAACACATTAATATATTCTTAGTACATGTGCCGAAAATCAAGACTTTAAGTTGAGGAGAAAATTGTCTTTGAGGCCCATAAAGACCCCACTTAGGACTTTTTTCCTATATTTTTAACTTATTTTGCCCTATAATTTGGAAGTGGTAATTCTGATGAGTCTCAAACTGCACTAGATGTAACTCTTATATGTAATCCTTGTCTGTGGAAAATTTAAAGGCTGTAGGTTTACCTGTTAGGCCGACTTAAGATCTCAAAATTGCCCACAGAGACCCAATTTATGGACTTTTTGCCATCTTCAAGCACTGTAGCTTTCAAACTATGTCTCTCATCTAAGTGAAATATCATCTGAGAATATATCAATATGTTTTTCTTGTATGTACTCCAAAATTTAGGCCTTTAATAGACATTCCTTATTTATATATTTGATTTTATTTTAGTGATAAGATTAACTGAGCTTTTTGTATTTGATTACCCCTTTTATATTATAAGTGTTTGTTTACCATTTGTGCTGCAGCACTCCATCTCTTTGTAGTCCCACCCCCCATCCCCCACCCACCTCTGGGACCTCCAGCTATTGAGTGACACTAAATAAACAAGGGTATACAGATCTTCTGTAATAGTGAGAGAGGTGTGGAGAAGGGGAGAGAGGTGGGGTGGGGGTGGGAGGTGGTGTTTGCTTCATTATCTAATTATCTAAGACAAAGGGAGTCAGAACTGAGATTGTGTCACATATTTAGGTTGCATATATATGGACCACATATATAGGAATTGAGGAAATGAATAACTGAAAAACAATGCAAATTCTAAAAATAATATAATAAAATAATAATATAAATAATATATGATTTTTAAATAACATTTTATTTGTGAACAAATATAGAAACAGAGATACGCTTTTGGAATTATGAATTTAGAATGGACATTCAATCATCAATCATTTAAATACTTTGAAAATAGGTTCAGAGTTACCCTTTGCAGGAAGATTGAAAAGTATGATGAGTTGAGTTAAAAATAATATTTTATTTGTCAACAAATATAGAAACAGATATGCTCTTTTGAGATTATGAATTTAGAATGGACATTCAATCATCAATCATTTAAATACTTTGAAAATAGGTTCAGAGTTATCATTGCAGGAAGATTGAAAATATGATCTGTTGAGTTATGTATTCGACGTCTGGGGATACACCATCTTCCTTGGGAAGATATAAACTTAGTAGATTGATGTGCTGAAGTTCATATAACATATTTATGGCATACAACAAATGGATTAAATAAAAAATTCCCGATCAAAACCTGTGGCGTGAGTGATGACCTGTCTGGGGATATGTTGGCGCCAAGTTGGCCCAATCTAGTTTCATACAATTTCATTTAATCACAGACAGCTTATATAAAAAGAAGAAAACACAGACTAGCTTCGTACAGTCGTATTCTCATAATGCACACATACAAAATGTTAAAAATCGTTGTCTGCGCATACCCCACTTTTATTATGCTACAATAGCTTACCATGTGGGACTTAATGCTGTTCTCGGGTTGCCACACCCGGGGCCAACGTCTTAGAAAAAAAGATCGTTCTTGTTAGCCACCGGATATACTGGTAGTTGTCGTCACGTGATAACTTCTGACCAATCGCCCTACTTTCTCATTGGCCACGATTGACTGGTAGCAGTTTGTAAATATACAGACATTTTCATTTATTTCTCAGTCTTTACGTATTGTTGGAGGCTAATATTTGGATATTTCTTTTTATATATTTCATAGATTATCCTGTAAAATTTTTAATTTCACAACTTAAGTATTTTCCTTACAATCCGCGTGTTTTGAGTTTTCTCGGTTCAGGCAATTCCAATTGTACGTTTTTTTATTGCGTTAAAATGTCTCTCCATCAAGCAAACAAAGACAAACCGAAAGCTCAGAAATGCCGCCATTTTTGCTTCAGTTTTGATAATCATAACTACTGCCCTACCTGTAGGGAGGGTGGCAAGGGAGATGACCCCTGTGTCACTTTTGAAGCACCCTGCCATATTTGCATGTCTCTCACTGATGAACAATTGCAAAAAATTCAAAACAGGAAACGGTACTTAAAAAAGCAAAAAGCGGAAACTAGTTCTAAAGATGAACTAGATCTCTTGGGTGAAGGCGATGGAGACTCTTTTACTGGTTCCAATGCAGACCTTGAGAGTGCTGCCAATAACCTCTTTACCTCACACCCCCCCCCCCCCCCCCCCCCGTCCTCAACCTCTCGCCTTCAGTTCTTTATCATTAAAAACCCCAGCTAAAGCTGTCCCACCCACCCCAGGTACTGTTTTACAAAACAAAATTCAAAGAAATCTAGAGAAATCCCTGGGTGATTCCTTAAATATGCATATTCAGCAGCAAATGGGTTCCTTCCAGGCATCCATGTTAGAAGCATTTCAATCACTCCGAGAAGAGTTGGCTATTAAAAAGCCAGCCGAGGTTGATCCCTCGCCTCATGCTTCAAAAGCTGGTCCATCCAGCAACATTGCTGCTCATCTGGACCTACCCCCTCCGAGGTCTAGTACTAATGTTCAGTCCGAGGCAATGGATGTGGACGTTGGTCCAGCACTCCCTCCTCGACTAGTACTTAACCAATCTACCTCGGATCAGTACGTTGCCCCTTCTGAGGCTATACCGAAGGATTCCTCGTACTCACACAAAAAAACAAAGCCACAGGCAAACAGTAGCACCGAGCTCTGCCTCGGATCAACTGGATGAGGATTCCGAGGAACCTCGGATCCATCCTAGACCCAAGAAACACTCTGACAAGAGCAAGCATAAATCTAGGTCCAGATATGTGTCATCTTCAGAGGAAGATCACTCCCCTGTTGTCAGATACAGGTCTTCTAAGCCCTCTAGGGCTCAGCCCTCAGGCGCAGCTTCTGATCAAGACCTCCCACAACATGATCCAGACCCCCCTTATTATAGGGAAGTAGCCCTGTCTGACATTCCCTCCCAATACTCTGAAGAGGTAGACACCTTCAGGCGCATTCTTTCTCTCCCTGACCCCAGGGACTCTATGCCTAGGTCGTCAACTTCAGTGTTGGGTCTGGATGACGAAAAAGGCCGTCAAGAGCTCAGACCTAGAGGTCCTTCCTCTATCCTACCACTTAGCTCAGTTATCAAGGACGCCTTTGATAAATTTCAACATGATTTCAAAGCTGCCAATTTAGCTGAGGGCAAATATGTTAAGCCTCCTCCATCCACTTCGAAGTGGTATAAGGTTGGACAGCCCACTTTTCAAGACAAAATCCAGGAGTTGAATACGGACTTTGCTAAGATCTGTATTACTCCTAGACCTCCTGGGGCACCAGTAGCCAAAGTCCCTCTGCCAATTCTTAAGGAGCTGGAACAACAGGCTAGACAAAATATTTCAACCCTCAATTTCACCGCTGCCTTTGCCAAAACCTCTTCTTCTTGCAATGCTTCCTTGGAAAAGTGCCAACATAGCATCAAATCAACTGTCAAGAAGATAAAGTCTCAGATCCAGAAAGGTGCCAATCCTGAGAAAGCAGCAAAGCGCGGATATGAGGAAGTTGCTGAGTACTTGGATTTTTGGAACAAGACAGTTCTTGTTCAACATAGAGCTCTTACCTGTCTCAGCAAATCGCTAGCCCATATTCTCCAGAGGGAATTATACTCCATGGCTAATACCGGCTTGCTTAGGCGCGAAGCCGAAATGACTCTATTGCATCCCCAGCTAGGGGAAACGAGACGCCAAGAACTTAGGAACTCGTCCTTCTGGGACTCCTCCTTGTTCGAGTCTCAACTTGTAAAGGAAGGTGAGGACTTCCTTCTCAAAAAAGGCACCTCAAAAGATTCTCAGGGTTTCGCACCCTACCAGAATAAGCCCTTGCGTGGCCCCCACAAGAAAAGAGGCTCCTACAGGAAACGCCCCTATGGGGGCAATACCTCTCAAAGCAGTAACCAATCCTTTCCCTCGGGAAGAGGAAAATCCAACTTCAGAGGCTCCAGGGGTCGTTTTCGACCCCACAATAGGGGAAGGGGGCGTGGAAACCCCCCTTCTCAATGACTCCTCCAAAGCCTCACTCAGTCCACCAGTAGGAAGTCGCCTCCGTTCTTTCAAGAGAGACTGGCTAACAAAGAAATGTTCTCAAAACGTGTTAAACATTATCACCAATGGCTACGTTCTGCCATTCCGTTCAAAGCCAAACTTGATCAGATTTCCTCTGATTCTATCAGAGTACAAGGCCCAACAAAAAGACCAAGCCTTGGCCACTTGTATCCAGTCTCTCTTGTCAAAGAACGCCATCGAAAGGGTGGAAAACGTAAAATCTCTCGGGTTTTACAGTCGCCTGTTCCTAGTACCCAAGCCTCACCAAAGGTGGAGGCCAGTCATAGACTTAAGCAGGCTCAACACTTTTCTACATGTAGAAAAGTTCAAAATGGAAACCCTGGAGTCCATCAGGACTTCCCTGGTCCCAGGGGAGTGGGTATCGTCGATAGACCTGTCAGACGCATACCTTCACATCCCCATCCATCCAAACTCAAGGAAGTACCTAAGGTTTTGCTACAAGGCCCAGGTGTTCCAGTTCACCTCCCTACCTTTCGGACTGGCCACAGCCCCCCAGGTCTTTACGATGATCATAAAGGAAGTGAAACTAATGGCCCTCTCAAGAGGACTCAGAATTCACCAATACCTGGACGACTGGCTGATCAGGTCTCAGTCTCAGGAGGAATCTCAAAGGGACACACAGGCAGTGGTAGACCTAACCCAATCCTTGGGTTGGATAATCAACCAGGAAAAATCAGAACTGAAACCTACTCAGGTGTTTTCGTTCGTGGGCTACGAATACCACCTAGATTCAGCCCTTGTAAGACCCACTCACGAGAGATGGCTCAAACTTCAGGATTTGATCCTACGACTCAAGTCAAAACGTGTTTTGACTGCAAGATGTTTGATGTCTCTAATTGGGTTGCTAGCCTCAACGGAGAAAATGGTCCCGGAGGGACGCCTTCACATGAGGCCCTTTCAGTTTCATCTCAAGGAGCACTGGAGATATCCTCGCTGGACAACCTCCTTCCTTGGACAGAAGCCATTGTAGCCCACCTAGATTGGTGGCAAAACCCCTCAAATGTGATGAAAAGCGCAAACCTTCATCCCAAGGACCACAGTATCCAACTCTTTACCGACACCTCAAACGAAGGTTGGGGTGCTCACTTAGATCAAAATTCTACAAAAGGGCTGTGGTCAGAGCGGGAAAAAAGGCTACACATAAATGTCCTGGAATTGAAGGCGGTCTCCCTGGCCCTTCGAGACTTCAAGGACCAGTGCCAGAATCAAACCGTGTTAGTTGCGATGGACAACTCAACAGTGGTAGCCTACATCAACAAGCAGGGGGGAACTCACTCAGCAGAGATGTGTGCTCTCCTGTGGAAAATCATGACCTGGTGCCATCACTACCATATAACATTGAAAGCCAGGCACATTCCAGGGTGTCTGAATGTGATGGCCGACCTCCTATCCAGGTCCAACCAAGTGCAGTCAACAGAATGGTCTCTGCACCCTCAGGTCTTCAAGCAAATCTGCCGAAAGTGGTTCACCCCTCATGTAGACTTATTCGCCACTCACCTGAATCACAAACTCCCTCTATATGTGTCTCCTATCCCAGACCCAAGGGCCTGGAACATAGATGCTCTGAACATAAACTGGACCAACCTCACGGCCTACGCCTACCCTCCTACGGCTCTCCTTCACAAGGTGATCCAAAAGATCAAGCAATGCCATTGCCTGATCATCGTGATAGCCCCAGGCTGGCCAGGGATGCCCTGGTTTTGGGACCTAGTGCAGCTCTCAACAGAGATCCCACTACAACTCCCAGTGTCAACGACCCTACTCAAACAGTCCCACAACTATGTGTTCCACAACAATCCACAACAGCTGAACCTCCACGCCTGGTGTCTAGGAGCGGACAACTCCAAGAACAAGGCTTCTCTGTGGAGGTGGCAGAGAGAATTGCTGCCCCTCAGCGGTCATCAACAAGGACCATCTACAGGTCAAAGTGGGCCCTATTTGAAAAATGGTGCAGAGAAAATTCGGTGGATTTCTCCGCTCCATCTGTGAAACAAATCTCAGATTTTTTCATGTACCTGTACCAAGACTTAAACAGGCGCCCCTCGACCATTGATGGTTACAGGACTGCAATCGTTGACACTTTGGGCCCAACGGCCCAACACATTGCACACAATGCAGACCTTCATAGGTTACTCTCCAGTTTTCACAGGGATCGTCCTAAAAGTTCCAGAAATTTACCCAAGTGGAACCTTTCTGTTGTCCTTAACGAGCTCACCAAAGCACCATTTGAGCCCATGAAAGATTCAGACCTCAAACATCTTACTCTTAAAACTGCTTTCTTGCTAGCCTTGGCCTCCGGCAAGCGCCGCAGCGAAATCCATGCCTGGGTCGCGAACAAAGTAGCTAATTTAGGCCAATGGGAAAAGGTGGCCTTGTTCCCTTCTTCTGATTTCATAGCCAAAAACCAACTAGCAAGAGAAGGTTCTCAAAGTGTGTCACCAGTGACTATCCCTGCTTTGACTACCATTGTAGATAGACAATTTAAGGAAGACAGGACCCTGTGTCCCGTGCGGGCCCTGAGGTTTTATTTGGACCGAACTAAAGACCTGAGAGGGTCTCGTTCTCTCCTTTTCATCTCCTTTAAGAAAGGACATGCCTCAGACCCGCTACACTCTCCTCATGGTTGAAACAAACCATCCTACTTTGTTACAAACAAGCAGATCAACAAGCCTTGGACTTGGTCCAAGTAAAAGCGCATGACATCTAAGGCCTTTTACGGTGGAGTATCGGTGGACCAAATCATGCAAGCCTGTCACTGGAAAGCTCACAACACATTCACAAATTTTTACCTAAAAGACCTTACTTGGTCGGACACCGACAACAATATGTATCTGGGACCCGTGGTGGCGGCACAACAAGTCCTAGATCCTTCCCCTCAGACCAGTTGTCCTCGGAAAGAACAAAGGGGGGGCGGGGGGGCACATCCGCTACAACCAAGTCTTCAGGAGTGTCTCCCAGGATCTAGGTATTCCTTTACCTTCAAGATGTTACGGGTAAGGTCATTTTATTTTTTAATTATCAGGTAATTTCTATTAAGGACTTATTCAGTTGTCGTTAATCTCATATTTCAGGTTAAAAATTTCATGAGATGCCCAACCACTGGGTTGGTCAGTCACACGTGAAGGTCTACTAGAGACCCTTAGACCTCGAAGTGAGCACCGCTGCACTTCCGTCCTACTACCAAACATCTGGACAGTTTTAGCACTGTCCCTTTTTACTTAGGTTTTTTGGCTCGTTACAGGCCCGATCTTCGGGATCGGGGCTCTGTAAAAGGGACTCAGACTGGCATTTCTGGCACTATTCTGTATATATATTAATTCAAATCTTAGAAAAAAAGACATATCTTCCAGTCTCAGCTGTAATCCCGCCACCGGGCGGTTGAATTCAGCATTAAGTCCCACATGGTAAGCTATTGTAGCGTAATAAAATTGAAAATTTTAATTACTTAAATGTAGCTTTTATAAGCTACAAGCTTACCATGTGGGACTTAGGAGAGTCCCACCCTGCCTCCCTGCTGTTTACAGCTGAGGGGTAGGTGTAATAAAAAATTTCAACGAGAAAGTAGGGTGATTGGTCAGAAGTTATCACGTGACGACAACTACCAGTATATCCGGTGGCTAACAAGAATGATCTTTTTTTCTAAGACGTTGGCCCCGGGTGTGGCAACCCGAGAACAGCATTAAGTCCCACATGGTAAGATTGTAGCTTAATTTAAGTAATTAAAATTTTCAAATTTTTCTTGAATGAAAGATTGTACTACAATGACATCACTTCATTCATAATTAAGCATCCCTGAAAGGGCGCTTATTTGTTTTCGTCTCAGTTTCCTCGCCGCCGCCGCCGCATTATGGTCTCCCTTGAATATCTCCCTTATTATTAGAAGGTTTCAAACCATATTTGGCAGTTATATACCTTAGGCGTGGGAAAATTTTTCTGCATGCTTAAATTTGACCTTTGACCTTTATGAAGGTCACATGATCAAAAACAATTTTTTTAAGTACACCCCCCCCCCGTCATCGCAGTTCAGGAAAAAGTACTTGCTACACAGCCTTATAATTTGACACACGTGTTCATACTATCGAAAACGCGAGCTGATTAGATTTTGGGAGCAATCCCTTGAAAAATGTCTCATTTATGGGTGATTTCCTCATACCTTCCAATCTGAGAGCCTTAAATTTAGGTTAACCCCCCTATTATCTTCTTAAGTATTGCATTTAGAGCCATAAAATGTATTGGGAGGTAATAGGAAACCATATGTGGAGAGTCTAAATAGCCGGTCAGTTTTACCCCACGGCCCCCCTTATGGGTCAAACTGGGGTCATAAAATAGCTGATTTTGAGTTTTTGCCTTATATCTCCTTTATTGTTGCCTTTATAGCTTCAGAATGTATTAAGAGGTATTGGGAAAGGATATGTGGAGAGTCTAAATAGCCGGTCAATTTTACCCCACTGCCCCCCCTTATGGGTCAAACTGGGGTCATAAAATAGCTGATTTTGAGTTTTTGCCTTATATCTCCTTTATTGTTGCTTTTATAGCTTCACAATGTATTAAGAGGTATTGGGAAAGCATATGTGGAGAGTCTAATAGCCAGTCAGTTTTAACCCTGACCCCCCCCCCCCCCCCCCCCCCCCCCTTATGGGTCAAACTGGGGTCATAAAATAGCTGATTTTGAGTTTTTGCCTTATATCTTCTTTATTGTTGCTTTTATAGCTTCAGAATGTATTAAGAGGTATTGGGAAAGCATATGTGGAGAGTCTAAATAGCCGGTCAGTTTTACCCCCCGACCCCCCCCTTATGGGTCAAACTGGGGTCATAAAATAGCTGATTTTGAGTTTTTGCCTTATATCTCCTTTATTGTTGCTTTTATAGCTTCACAATGTATTAAGAGGTATTGGGAAAGCATATGTGGAGAGTCTAAATAGCCGGTCAGTTTTACCCCCCCCCCCCCCCCCCCCCCCCCCTTATGGGCCAAACTGGGGTCATAAATAGCTGCTTTGGAGTTTTTGTCTTATATCTTCTTTATTGTTGCTTTTATAGCTTCAGAATGTATTAAGAGGTATTGGGAAAGCATATGTGGAGAGTCTAAATAGCTGGTCAGTTTTACCCCCGACCCCCCTTATGGGTCAAACTGGGGTCATAAAATAGCTGATTTTGAGTTTTTGCCTTATATCTCCTTTATTCTTGCTTTTATAGCTTCAGAATGTATTAAGAGGTATTGGGAAAGCATATGTGGAGAATCTAAATAGCCAGTCAGTTTTACCCCTCAACCCCTCCTTATAGGCTAAACTGGGGTCATAAATAGCTGCTTTGGAGTTTTTGCCTCATATCTCCTTTATCGTTGCTTTTATACATACATATATACATTTATATAGCGCTAATTTCAGAGAACCTGTTCATTAGCGCTTTGGCAGTGATTTTAACAGAACTGATTTTTATCTATGTACAAAGAATGTGATAAAGTTCCTAGTTGACAGATTGTATTGAGTAAGCTTGTTTGAAGAGATAAGTCTTTAGTTGTTTCTTGAATGAGCTGACTGATGAACTGGTACGGATATAAATTGGTAGGTGATTCCAGAGTTCAGATGCTGCCTTTTCGAATGCTTTATCACCGTAGTTTTTTAGTCGCGTCCTTGGAACACGCAGCAAGAAGCTGTCAGCTGATCTGAGAGCACGTGTTGAGGTATAAGGAGTGAGCAGTTCAGAGAGGTATTCTGGACCTTGTCCATTTATGCATTTGAAGGTAATCAGTAGAATTTTGAATTCTATCCTTTGTTGGATTGGGAGCCAATGAAGCTTTTTTAAGAGTGGTGTGACAGAGTCGAATTTCCTTTTGTGAAAGATGAGCTTGGCAGCGCAGTTGAGAACTCTTTGGAGCTTATTTTTGAGACCCGAGGGACAATTGTAGAGCAGGCAGTTATAAAGGTCAAGGCGAGAGGTGACAAAGGCATGTACCAAAGTGACACATGCACTTTTGGTGAGAAATTTCCTTATAGCTTCAGAATGTATTAAGAGGTATTGGGAAAGCATATATGGAGAATCTAAATAGCTGGTCAGTTTTATCCCCTGATCCCCCCCCCCCCTTCCCCCCTGGGTCAAACTGGGGTCATAAAATAGCTGATTTCGAGTTTCTGTCATATATCTCCTTTAATGTTGCTTTTATAGATTGAGAATGTATTAAGAAGTATTGAGAAAGCGTATGTGGAGAGTCTAAGTAGCGGGTCAGTTTTACCACCCGACCCCCCCCCCCTTATGGGTCAAACTGGGGTAAAAAATAGCTCTTTTGGAGTTTTTACCTGATATCTCCTTCATTGTTGCTATTATAGCTTCGGAATGTATTAAGAGGTATTGGGAAACCATATGTGGACAGTCTAAATAGCCGGTTAGTTTTACCTCCTGACCCCCTTGTATGGGTCAAACTGGGGTCATGAAATAGCTTTTGCCTTTATTGTTGCTTTTATGCTTTCACAATGTATTAAAACCTATTGCAAAACCCTGTGGACAATCTCAATAGCAATACATACTTGCACACATGATTATATATGAAGTTATCAATACTCGTCACTGAAATGCTTTGTAGCATTTACACAAAATTTACTAAAGTTACATCAAATGTTGTACATCCAATGTACAACACTTTCTCCAGCTTGTCTATGTCTACAACGCTTGTTTATGTTAATTAAAGAAGACCTTTGTAGGATTTTCCCTCTCATGATCTCACTAAGGGGGTTGGTTTATGTAAGAGTACGGTACAGCTTTGTGCATTCTTAGCTTTACAGCATGCTTATTAAAACCACAAGGCATTTTAAACTCTCAGGGACGCTTCACTTTTGTTAGCAAAAGCATTCATCTAGTTTCTTTATGGTTTATTTGTTTGACAAATGAAGTACTAGAACTTATCTCGTGTCTTCATAGATCTACTGTATATCCGTTTTGCTTGACAAATGACGAAAAGAAATCTGTTGTTATAAAATAAAATGCATTTTTATATTATTTCATTTAAAATACTGATCACGGACAGCTTATATAAAAAGAAGAAAACACAAACTAGCTTCATATAGTCATATGCTCATAATGCACACATATAAACGTTTTATTTAAAAATCGTTGTCTGTGCATGCCCCACATTTTTGTTGAATGAAAGATTGTAGTACTACAATGACATCATTCATAATTAAGCGTCCCTGAAAGGGCGCTTATTTGTTTTCGCCTCTGTTTCCTCGCCGCCGCCGCATTATGGTCTCCCTTGAATATCTCCCTTATTATTAGGTTTCAAACCATATTTGGCAGTTATATACCTTAGGCGTGGGAAAATTTTTCTGCATGCTTAAATTTGACCTTTGACCTTTATGAAGGTCACATGATCAAAAACAATTTTTTTGAAGTACACCCCCCCCCACCCCCCACCCCCACCCCCACCCCGTCATCGCAGTTCAGGAAAAAGTACTTTCTACACAGCCTTATAATTTGACACACCTGTGCATACTGTTGAAAACGCGAGCTGATTAGATTTTGGGAGCAATCCCTTGAAAAATGTCTCATTTATGAGTGATTTTCTGACACCTTCCAATCTGAAAGCCTTAAATTTAGGTCAACCCCCCTATTATCTTCTTAAGTATTGCATTTAGAGCCATAAAATGTACTGGGAGGTAATAGGAAACCATATGTGGAGAGTCTAAATAGCCGGTCAGTTTTACCCCACGGCCCCCCCTTATGGGTCAAACTAGGGTCATAAAATAGCTGATTTTATTGCGTTAATACATCCTATCCAATGGACAATAGCTTATCTGGTCGGCGCGGACCGGCCCGCCAAACGTCAGAAAAAGACGTCCTGTGTCTCCACCGGCTAGGCCGGCCCAGTACTGTGCACTCGCTAGATGGCGTGTCGTACTTCCTTCCTGTCTAGACAGCGTGACGTCATAGCATCTTTTTCGTTTGGCGCATGACTGTGCACTTGGAATTTTATTCAGCGAAGTTTTATCAGCGTTTATGCTAGAAATTCTTATTATCTTCAGTTTTATTTGTTATCATCATCTTCTGGAACTATCATGTCGTCCCCAGGACAACGTAGAGGGAGTTGTGGCCACGCAATGGCGAACTTTGATTCACATGCTTTTTGTGCAAGATGCCGCGAGAAGGGTAAGGGGTCTGATGACTGTGTTAAAAATCCCCAGTCCACTGATTGTAAGATTTGCAATGCCTTCTCTGAAGAGCAGCGCCTTCAGCTTGCCACTCCCTCATATAGAATTAAAAAAGAAAAGAGAGAAGCAAAGAAACTGGAGGCAACTCCAGCCAAAGACAGTGAGGAACTTGTAGATCCTTCAAATGTGTCCGTTATTGGGCCTGTAGAGAAGAAAGCTAATTCACCTACTGAGCCCCCACCAGACAAGAAAACCAAGAAGGACACCAGGAAAATTGCAAAACGGGAAAAATCTCCCTCTGCTACCACATCTAAAGCTCCTCAGAGTTCTACTGACGACAAGATAGCCACATTAGACTCTAAATGGTCGGAACGGTTCAATCGGCTGGAGGCCCTTCTCATGGCCAGAAATCTGGAACCCAAGTTCTCTGCTGAGGTGAAAGTCACTCCGGCCCATTCACCTCCATCTTCTATTGCACACACTTCTGAACCCTTCATCCGACCTTCTGCTTCAACTACGCTTCCTGGAACTGGCTCCTCTGCCGAAAGGCATCAGCCGACCAGTAAAGTAATGATCAGTCAACAGTCTTCAACAACGACCAAGTTTCCGGGTACGGGCTCCTCTGCTACTAAGCACCAGCCGGCCAGCAAACTAAAACCAGCCGACCTGCTTCTTCAAAAGGCTCCTCTGCTCTTACGCATCAGCCTGCCAGTCAAACCAAGACTGACCGACCAAATCTTCCACCGGATACCATCTCCGACCCGTCTTCCCACCAGACCTCTCACCGACCTGCCTTCACCGACCGGCCTACTCCGTCCGACACAGCAGATTCTGCGTCACCAGCTTTACATAGGTCTCGTCAAGACAGTGTTTCAAGTTTTTCATCAGAGGCTGGTAGTGACCTGTCGGATAGACCCCCCTTAGACTTATATGCTGAAGAAGGAGAGCTATCTGAAGATCCGGAGCTCTCTGCCATGGATCAAGATCAGCCAGTATCAGAAGAGCAGACTTACCGGGACACTATGCAGGGTATTCGCTCTTATATGGGCTGGACCCATATTCCTGAAGTTGACAGTTCTGCTACTACTGCCGAAGATAACCCCTTTGCCGGGCCCAAAACTGTTACTCCGGGTAAAGTCTCCGTCAAATGCCCACAGAAGAATGGCTGTGCAAAAAACTCTCCAAGCTCAACTTGAGTCTGTCAGAAGGTTACCCTTCTAGAGGTTCTGAAGCCGGAGGTTTAGCCAAGGACGTTTTTCTCAGACCACCACGCTCTCAGGCTAAGTGGTACGGACTACATACCGACCAGAAAACGGAACCCTCTAAAGTTTCAACATGGCACACCGACGCAGTGAAACTAAACAGCAGCTACAGTCGCATAGCAAGGTATACGGGGCTTGGCTCTACCCCTCCTGCTTCCCGCAGAATTTCACAAGAAACTTTGAGAAGGTGGGAGAGGTCGGCCAGAGAGGCATCTATTGTATGCAATCAGAGTGCTAGCTTCAATCGCTGCCTGGTTAAGGTCCAGCAGATCATGAAAGACCAACTCAAGGCTTTGAAGTCGGAACAGAAGGGCAAAGGGTCAGCTAAAGCGTCACCGGCTGTTGAAGAGTTACAATACTTACTGGACTTCAATGCCAGCATCTCTCAGGTGGCAGCAAAGTCCATGGAACATTTGTCCGAATTTGTATTCATCACCATGGGAAATTTAACTTTAGTCCGCCGGGATGCATACCTCCGCCACTTCAGAACTGGAATCAAGCAGGACACTCTCACAGCTCTGCGGACAGCACCTCTACACATCTCCACCCTCTTCCCTGATACCACAATTAAGCGGGCCGAAGAGGAGATAGCCCAGTTTAAAGCTAAAAGCCACTCTGCTTCCGGACACAACAAGGGCCGTTATCACCCTTATGAACGTGTAGAGAAGAAGTCCGGAAACAATAAGGATTCAAGACAAGAAAAGCCTGCCTGGAAAACTATTGGGAAGAAGCAGTACAGGAAAGGCAAGGGTCGGGCTACCTCTTACTCCGCAAGACCTGCCAAGGGCCAGCAGTCATACAAATGACAGTTACAGTTTAAACAAGCTCCCTATACGACTGCTGGCCGGGAGCCCACATCACCAACAGACGAGACTTTTTAAATGTAAAAGTTCATGTTGCTCATTCTGTCACTACTGCGCCCGGGCAATCACAAAAGAAAGATTTAAGTCCCGGGCCAGCAGTTTGTACTACCAAAGATTGCAAATTAAAATCTGTGAAAAGTGCTTTGTGTGTCACTCAATTGTCTCTTGCCAATTCTGTTTCAGATGTACCAAATGTTGCCCAAAGTCTTCCTGTAGGAGCCAGACTTCAGGGACGGTTATGCCCTCCCCTTCCGGGACCGACCCAAACTCGCAAGATTTCCCACAGTCATAAGTTGTTCTGCCAATCCCCACAAGAACAGCTACCTGTTGGAGGCATTGCATCAGCTTATAGACAAGAATGCAATAGAACTGGTCCAAAATCCAACTTCCCTGGGGTTTTTCAACCGACTTTTTCTAGTTCCCAAACCCAACAACAAATGGAGACCAATTCTGGATCTGAGCAAATTAAACCTCTTCCTCAAAGTGGAGAAATTCAAAATGGAAACACCGGAAACCATCAGAACATCCCTCCAGAAAGGGGAGTGGGTCACCTCAGTAGACTTCAAAGATGCCTACTTCCACATACCAATACAAGAACAATCCAGGAAATACCTCAGATTTCATATCCAGGGCCGGACTTACCAATTCAGGGCACTACCCTTTGGTCTGTCCACAGCTCCCATGGAATTCACGGTAGTGGCCAAAGAGGTGAAACTGATGGCCTCACACAGGGGTATAAGGATCCACCAGTACCTAGACGACTGGTTGGTGAGAGCCAGATCCAAACAACTTTGTCTCCTCCACACCCAGTCTTTGGTCAAAATGTGTCGAAAACTAGGCTGGCTGGTGAACATAGAAAAACCAGAGACAAGTGACTCTAAAATCTTCAACTTCGTAGGTTACCAATTCGACCTCCAGTCCAGTTGGGTCAGACCTACACCGGACCGGTGGCAAAGCCTGCAGGACAAAATACAAATACTTCTATCAACACCGACCTGTCCGGTCAGACAGTTCATGTCCCTGATAGGCCTGCTAACAGCCACAGAAAAGCCAGTGCATCTTGGCCGGTTACACATGAGACCCATTCAGTGGCATCTCAAGAACAATTGGAGAGTTCCGGAATCTCTAGAGAAGGTTATCCCTCTGCCCAGTTCATTACACCCACATCTACAATGGTGGCTAGAGGCAACCAATGTGTTAGAAGGTCAACCATTACACCCAACAAGACATGCTCTGCAAATATTTACAGACGCATCAAAAGAAGGGTGGGGCGCTCACTTAAACGAACTCACTGCAAGAGGTTCTTGGTCGGTGCCGGAAAGCAATCTGCACATAAACTATCTGGAATTGAAGGCAGTGTTCCTAGCCTTAAAAGAGTTCGAAGATCTCTGTGTAGGCCAGATAGTTCTAGTGGCCACCGACAACACTACAGTAGTAGCTTACATAAACAAGGAAAGAGGCATGAGGTCGGGCCCACTTTGTGCCCTACTCTGGAGAATCTTAACTTGGTGTTCCCAGAGACAAGTGACTCTAAAAGCCCGACACATTCCGGGCCACCTGAACGTGATAGCGGACAAACTATCCAGACTGGGTCAGACCATCCAGACAGAGTGGTCCCTCCTTCCCGAAGTTTTTCAGAAGATTTGCAACAAATGGCACCAACCTCAAATAGATCTATTTGCCACGAGGTTCAATCACAAGTTACCTCAGTTTGTATCCCCAGTGCCGGACTCCCTGGCTGTAGCAGTGGATGCACTCACTCTACCATGGGAGGACCTGGATGCCTATGCCTTTCCACCCACCGCCATCTTGGGCAAAGTGGTGGAAAAGATTCTGGACTCTCCATGCCAAAGGCTCATTCTGATCGCCCCGGGGTGGCCCAACATGCCTTGGTTTTGGGATTTGGTGACCATGTCCAATCAACCAGATCAGTCTATGAAGCAAAGTGGGCCATTTTTACAAAGTGGTGCCCTAGGTTCTGGCAAAAGAAGGAGTGAGATTCATGCTTGGCAACATAAAAACATTGGACACCAATCAGACTGGTCTAAGGTGTCCCTGTTTCCATCCCCTAGCTTCCTCTCCAAGAACCAGCTAGCCAAAGAGGGCCCCGAGAGTGTAGCCCCAGTGCTCATACCAGCCCTGGCTCCTACCCTCGACAGATCCCTCAAGTCTGACAGGTCTCTTTGTCCTATCAGAGCCTTGTGCTACTATCTGGACAGGACATCAGACAGGGTAAAGAATTGGTTTTTGTCTCCTTCAAGAAAGGTTTCGACAAGAACATCTCCCCTGCTACCATCTCCTCATGGATCAAACAAACTGTGATCCTCTGTTACGAGCTCTCAGATCATCAAGCCCACACCCTACATCAAGTTAAAGCTCATGATGTTCGGGCTTTTGCTGCTTCTAAGGCCTTCCAATCAGGAGTTTCCTTAGATCAGATCTTGTCAGCCTGCCACTGGAAATCTCACAATACCTTCACGCAGTTCTACCTGAAGGATGTGGCCTGGGCTGACTCAGAGCTTTTTCATCTTGGTCCTGTGGTGGCTGCTCAACAGATCCACCAACAGACCACTACCTAGAGGGGATGTATACATTTGTAAATACAGTTAAGAGTATATATATAAAAAAAAGAGAAATACAACAAACGACAAAAAAAAAATTTTTTTATGTCAGATGTGCTTCCTTTGGGAGACTTGCTTTTGGGACTGAACTCATCCCTCTCCTCCCTTACCACAGAGTAGGTCTGTTAAAAAAGGGGGGGGGCGGTATCAAGGTCGTTTCTGACGGTTCAACCCTCTTAACTGGATGATGATACTCGACCACAGCCTTTTATGGGTTACCGATCTCAAGGTCTGCCCAGGCTTACAAGGTACCTATCTTCACTACTGAGCATGAGTTCAATTCTTGATCCCTAGTAACTTACCCGCCAACCAAGCGGTAGTTATTCAGCTATTGTCCATTGGATAGGATGTATTAACGCAATAAAATTGCAAATTTAATAAGTAAATTAAATTTTTATAAGTTAATACCCTATCCAATGGACACACAAGACCCTCCCACCGACCCCGCTATCAGTTCACTAGGGGTCTAATAGGTTTAGACAACGAAAAAGATGCTATGACGTCACGCTGTCTAGACAGGAAGGAAGTACGACACGCCATCTAGCGAGTGCACAGTACTGGGCCGGCCTAGCCGGTGGAGACACAGGACGTCTTTTTCTGACGTTTGGCGGGCCGGTCCGCGCGGACCGGATAAGCTATTGTCCATTGGATAGGGTATTAACTTATAAAAATTTAATTTACTTATTAAATTTGCAATTTTGAGTTTTTGCCTTATATCTCCTTTATTGTTGCTTTTATAGCTTCAGAATGTATTAAGAGGTATTGGAAAAGCATATGTGAAGAGTCTAAATAGCCGGTCAGTTTTACCCCCCGACCCCCCCTTATGGGCCAAACTGGGGTCATAAATAGCTGCTTTGGAGTTTTTGCCTTATATCTCCTTTGTCGTTGCTTTTATAGCTTCAGAATGTATTAAGAGGTATTGGGAAAGCATATGTGGAGAATCTAAATAGCTGGTCAGTTTTATCCCCTGACCCTCCCCCCCCCCCCCCCCCCCCCGCTTTATGGGTCAAACTGGGGTCATAAAATAGTTACTTTGGAGTTTTGCCTTATATCTCCTTTATTGTTGCTTTTATACCTTCAGAATGTATTAAGAGGTATTGGGAAAGCATATGTGGAGAGTCTAAATAGCCGGTCAGTTTTACCCTCGGCCCCCCCTTATGGGTCAAACTGGGGTGATAAAATAGCTGCTTTGGAGTTTTTGCCTTATATCTCCTTTATTGTTGCTTTTATACCTTCAGAATGTATTAAGAGGTATTGGGAAAGCATATGTGGAGAGTCTAAATAGACGGTCAGTTTTACCCCCTGACCCCCCCTTATGGGCCAAACTGGGGTCATAAATAGCTGCTTTGGAGTTTTTGCCTTATATCTCCTTTATCGTTGCTTTTATAGCTTCAGAATGTATTAAGAGGTATTGGGAAAGCTTTTGTTAGCAAAAGCATTCCTCTAGTTTCTTTATGGTTTATTTGTTTGACAAATGAAGTACAAATGGAGTACTAGACATGGCTTTCATCAGGGAATATAACTGCTACAAATATATATATGTTTTAAAAATAAGGTATCTAATTAAGCGTCCCTGAAAACGGTGCTTATTTGGTTTCGTGTCAGTTTCCTCGCCGCCGCCGCATTATGGTCTCCTTTGAATATCTCCCTTATTATTGGAAGCTTTTTAACCATATTTGGCAGTTATATACCTTAGACGTGAGAAAATTTGACCTTTCATCTTTATCAAGGTCACATGATCCAAAAATAGTTTTTTCGGGTACACCCGCCCGTCATCGCAGTTTAGGAAAATCTACTGACTGCAGAGGCTTGTAACTTCATACATGTGTTCATACTATCAAAAACACGAGCTGATTAGATTTTGGGAGCAATCTGATGAAAATTGACTGATTTATGGGCGATTTTCTCACAGGTACCAATCAGAAAGCTTAAAATTCATGTGAACCCCCCTATTGTCTTCTTAAGTATTGCATTTAGAGCCATAAAATGTATTGGGAGGTAGTAGGAAACCATATGTGGAGAGTCTAGAAAGCAAGTCAAATTTCCCCTCCAACCCCCACCCCCCCCCCCCCCCCCCCCTGTAGGGGTCAAACTGGGGGTCATAAAATAGCTGATTTGGTGTTTTACCTCTTATCTCTTTTATTCTTGCTTTTAGAGTTTTAGAATGTATTAAGAGGTATTGGAAACCTTATGTGATGAGTCTAGATAGCTGGTCAGATTTACCCCTGGATCACCCCTTATGGGTCAAACTGGGGTCATAAAATAGCCGATTTTGTGTTTTTGCCTTTTATCTCCTTTGTTCTTGCTTTTAGAGCTTTAGAATGTATTAAGAGGTATTGGGAAACCTTATGTGAAGAGTCTAGATAGCTGGTCACATTTGCCCCCTGACCCCCCCTTATGGGTCAAACTGGGATCATAAAATAGCCGATTTGGTGTTTTTGCCTTTTATGTCCTTTATTCTTGCTTTTACAGCTTTAGAATGTATTAAGAGGTATTGGGAAACCTTATGTGAAGAGTCTAGATAGCTGGTCAGATTTACCCCTGGACCCCCCCCCCCCCCCCCCCCCCCTCTTATGGGTCAAACTGGTGTCATAAAATCGACTATTTTGTGTTTTTGCCCTTTATGACTTTTATTCTTGCTTTTAAAACTTTAGAATGTATTAAGAGGTATTGGGAAACCATATGTGAAGAGTCTAGATAGCTGGTCAGATTTACCTCTGGATCCCCCCTTATGGGTCCAATTGGGGTGATAAAATAGCCGATTTTGTGTTTTGGCCTTCTATCTCCTTTATTCTTGCTTTTACAGCTTTAGAATGTATTAAGAGGTATTGGGAAACCATATGTGAAGAGTCTAGATAGCTGTAAGATTTACCCCCTGACCCCCCCCCCCCCCCCATGGGTCAAACTGGGGGTCATAAAATAGCTGATTTGGTGTTTTACCTCTTATCTCTTTTATTCTTGCTTTTAGAGTTTTAGAATGTATTAAGAGGTATTGGAAACCTTATGTGATGAGTCTAGATAGCTGGTCAGATTTACCCCTGGATCACCCCTTATGGGTCAAACTGGGGTCATAAAATAGCCGATTTTGTGTTTTTGCCTTTTATCTCCTTTGTTCTTGCTTTTAGAGCTTTAGAATGTATTAAGAGGTATTGGGAAACCGTATGTGAAGAGTCTAGATAGCTGGTCACATTTGCCCCCTGACCCCCCCTTATGGATCAAACTGGGGTCATGAAATAGCCAATTTTGTCTTTTTGCCTTATATCTATTTTATTCTTGCTTTCAGAGATTTACAATGTATTAAGAGGTAACAGGCCCCCCCCCCCCCTCCCTTATGGGTCGAATTGCAGTCATGAAATAGCCGAATTTGTGTTTTTGCCTTACATCAACTTTAGTCTTGCTTCTACAGCTTTAGAATGTATTAAGAGGTATTCGGAAACCTTATGTGAAGAGTCTAGATAGCCGGTCAGATTTACCCCCTGACCCTCCCTGGTCCTGCGTTAATATATCCTATCCAATGGACAATTTGCTAAACTGGTCGGCGCAGACCGGCCCGCCAAACGTCAGAAAAAGACGTCCTGTGTTTCCACCGGCTGGCCGGTCCGTAGTACTAGTGCACTCCCCAGATGGCGTGTCGTACTTCCTTCCTGTCTAGTCAACAGGACGTTATAGCATCTTTTTCGTTTGGCGCGTGTACTTTTCAGACGTGTTTTCAACATCTCCAGATATTTTAAGGAAAAGTGTGCATTATGACGGATTTTCAACCTTATATGTGCATATTTCGGTGTAGAAGTGTTATCTACTGATCAAGTACGGATATACATTTAGAAATCTGCTGGAAACGCTCCTAGCTGACTCAATTTAGTGTTGATGATAGGGCAGTTAAGACGAGAAATATAAAGGCAACCATTTTACTAGTTTCCTCCCATTCAACCATTGTGTTGTTAGGGACAGATCGACGATATTGAGGAATTATGGATATACTACAGGTATTTTTATCCGTGTCTTTTGTTTGAGGGTACCTTCTGTAACCTTCCAGAAATCACGGAAAATTTCTGTCTATGTAGTTTTGAACACTATAAATAGAAGGAGTCCCCATATGGAAGGTGCATTCTTCATCAGAGCGCACTGGTAAAGACTTCTCTGCTGTAAAGCATCAGTCACACCAGCCTAGCTCGAGTATTTAGTGTTTTTTCATCACAAGCAAGAGATGAATTCTTCAGATTTCTTCAGAGCGCACTGGTCCAGACATCTTTGCTGTTAAGCATTAGTCATCCGGCAAGCTCAGATTCAGCCGACCTCACCTAGTATTTACATAGAAGGAACTTCATCTTTAGTCACTCTCAGTCCCACCCTTGTGGACCTGGCACTTGTGTCAGTAATAAGGGCAGTGGATGGCCAGGACACTGGTTTGAGTGCACAGTCGGCTGAGCAACCGACTTCAGACCGGCATCGACCAGGACTTTCATCTTCAGAGCGCACTAGTCCAGGCTTCTCTGCTTTTAAAGCATCAGCCGACCGGCCAGCTCAAAAGAACGCGAGATCTGACGTCATATTCAGTCAGCCAATCGCGTGTCCTTCCGACCAAATCACGAAGCTGGTCACGTGTTTTCACTGACCAGGAAGGTCGGAAGTGCGTTCTTCAGAACTCACTTCGACTGTGATCCCAGTCCCTGCTTTGCAGACCCGGCCTTGTTGTCGGTAGTGGGGTTTTGTGGACTGTAAGTTGCCGGTAAAGCATCACACAAAGAACTCGAATACTAAGGTCATCTCCAGTTAGCCAATCGCGTGTCCTTCCGACCAAATCACAAAGCTGGTCACGTGTTTTCATCGACCAGGAAGGTCGGAACTGCGTTCTTCACAACTTACGTCTACTGTGATACCAGTCCCTCTCTCATGGACCGGCCTTCGTTGTCGGTAGTGGGGTTTGTGGATGAGCAGAATACTGCGCATTTGCATGTTTAAGTATCACAAAAGAACGTGACAACTGACGAGCTCCAATCAGCCAATCGCATGTCTTTCTGACCAGCAAGCTGGTCACGTGACACACCGAACAACAAGTGCTTCTAAAAATAGCTCACAAGGGCTTTCCCAGCAACTGTCAAATCTACAAATAAGACATGCGCTTAAAAGAAATAGTTTAATTAATGGAGCAACAACTGATTACAAAGTGTACCGACCGGGTACCGGCTACACAGCCTTGTACAGCTTACCCCACCCAACCGGTTACAGAGTCTTCCGACCTAGTCTATTCAACTCTGTTGATTCTGGGGCAGGTAGACAGCAAACATCTATAGCATATGGCTTCAACCGACCGGTTATAGAGTCTTCCAACCAGCCTTCACTTTAAAAGTTTGCTCCACATTAACCGGTTACAGAGCCTTCCTGCCTTTTACCAACCAGCACCAAGAATCAACCAACCCACAGGTTTTTCTACCAGCTGGCCTCTCGTCATCAGCAGGCTATTCACCGGCCTAAGACTGATGACAGGCCTAATAATGTGTAGCCCCTGACGGGAAGTTTTTTCCTACACAGAAACTGCTTCAACCGGTTACAGAGTTCACCAACCGGTTACAGTTTTCACAGAGCAGTTTTGCTTCACACCAGCTGGTGGACTACCGACCTATCAGGTGCAATTACTGTCTTGCCCCTTTTCAATACTGGTTACAGAGGACCGGAACTGACCAGCAGTCCCTCCTAGGGATCGCCGAGGGACAGAAAATGTTTGTCAGACTACCAAATGTCCCAGATGTGGCACACAGTCTGCTCTGCAAATATTTACAGACGCATCAATAGAAGGGTGGGGCGCTCACTGAGACAAGCACACTGCAGGAGGAACCTGATCCCGTCCGGAAAGCAAGCTGCATATAACCTATCTAGAACTTAAAGCAGTCTTTCTGCCTTTAAAAGAGTTCCAAGACCTTTGCTCAAACAAGATAGTACTTGTAGCAACCAACAACACCACAGTAGTGTCATACATAAACAAGGAAGGAGGCATGAGGTCGGGCCCACTTTGTGCCCTACTATGGAGAATCTTGACCTGGTGTACCAGGAAACAAGTGACTCTAAAGGCCGACACATTCCAGGCCGGCTGAACGTGGTAGCAGACAAGCTATCCAGGCTAGGCCAGACCATCCAAACAGAGTGGTTTTTCCTTCCAGAGGTCTTCTACTCAATATGCAGCAGGTGGCACCGGCCCAAAATAGACTTATTTGCCACGAGGTTCAACAACAAGTTGCCTCTGTTTGTGTCACCGGTACCAGATCCCCTGGCCACAGCAGTGGATGCGCTCAGTCGGCAATGGTAGGATCTGAAAGCATACACCTTCCCACCATCAGCCATATTGGGCAAAGTGGTGGAGAACTTGCAAGACTCCCCATGCAAGAGAATCATTCTGATTGCTCTGGGGTGGCCCATCATGCCTTGGTTTTGGGATCCAGTGGCCATGTCCAGCAAAATCCCACTGAGCCTGCCCAATCTGCCCTACCTGTTGACACAACCATTCAATCAGATCCCCCACAGAAATCTGACAAATCTTAATCTCAATGCACGGCTCCTGGAGCCTCAGCATTTGAGGAGCAGGGCTTGGCTGAGACAGTGGCAGCAAGAATTGAGGCTCCTCAAGGGGGATCAACCAGATCAGTCTATGAGGCAAAGTGGACCATTGTTATAAGTGGTGCGTCACTAATCAGGTGGACCTCAGGGTAGCCCTATAAAGTCAGTTGCTGACTTCCTTATGTACCTTATGAGGACAGGAAACTACAGCCCAGCACCATTGATGGTTACAGTTCAGCCATTGCTGATAAACTGGGAAATTCACCCTTCAACATCAGCAAGGACAAAAATCTCACTCGTCTCCTGGACAGTTTCCACAGAGACAGACCCAAAGGCAGGAGGGGCATACCCTCCTGGAACCTCTCACTGGTCTTGCACCAGCTGAGTAAGGCTCCGTTTGAACCAATCAAGGAGGCCTCCTTGAAGCATTTGACCTACAAGTCGGTATTCCTCTTGGCCCTTGGGTCGGGCAAGCGCAGAAGTGAGATTCATGCTTGGCAAAACAAAAATATTAGACACCAATCCGATTGGTCAACGGTGTCCCCGTATCCATTACCCAGCTTTCTATCCAAGAATCAGCTGGCCAAGAGGGTCCAGACAGTGTGGCCCCAGTGGTTATAACAGCCCTGTCCCCCATCTCTGGATAGATCCCTCGAGTCTGACTGGTCCCTTTCTCCGGTTAGAGCATTGCGCTACTATTTGGACAGGACCTCTGACCTCAAGTAGAATAAGGAGGTGGTTTTTTGTCTCCTTTAAGAAAGGTTTCGACAAAGACATCTGCCTCTATCTCCTCTTGGATCAAGCAGACTGTGATCCTATGTTATGAGCTCTCTGACCAGGAGGCCCACTCTTTACATCAGGTTAAAACCCATGATGTCAGGGTCTTTGCTGCTCCTAAGGTCTTCCAGTCGGGAGTCTCCTTAGATCTAATCTTGTCAGCCTGCCACTGAAGTCACATAATACCCTCACACAGTTCTATCTGAACTTGGGCTGACACGGAGCTTTACCAATTGGGCTCGGTATGGGCTGCTCAGCAGATCCACAATTGGCCCTTAGATTGAGGAGATTTGTATATATGTACATAGTATAAACAGTTTCTACATGTACATAGTGAAAAATGTGATGTGCTTCCTTTGGGGGGTTTATTGACATTCTGGGACTGAACTCATCCCTCTCTTCCCCCTACCTCAGAGCAGGTCTGTTAAAAGGGGGGGGGGCAACGTCGGTATAACTCCGGGTAACCGGCTGCTGGCAACCGACCATGACCTTACAGGGTTTCCGGACCTTAAGGTCAACCCAGGCCTGGGCCTATTGGTCTCTTGACAAAGTCAGCCTAGACCATAGGTTAAAATGTGCTATTGTGAGTTCACATATGTCCCTAGTAACTTACCCGCGGACCAAGCGGTAGTTATTCAGCAAATTGTCCATTGGATAGGATGTATTAACGCAATAAAATTGCAAATTTAGTAAGTAAATTAAATTTTTATAAGTTAATACCCTATCCAATGGACACACAAGACCCTCCCACCGACCCCGCTATCAGCTTACTAGGGGTCTAACAGGTTTAGACAACGAAAAAGATGCTATGACATCATGTTGTCTAGACAGGAAGGAAGTATGACACGCCATCTGGGGAGTGCACTAGTACTACAGACCAGCCAGCCGGTGGAAACACAGGACGTCCTTTTCTGACGTTTGGCGGGCCGGTCTGCGCTGACCGGTTTAGCAAATTGTCCATTGGATAGGGTATTAACTTATAAAAATTTAATTTACTTATTAAATTTGCAATTTTATAAGAATTGTCATACTTCTGTAGGGGTTGCCTAGCAATATTATGAAGTAAAATCTGCAAATTAGAAAACGTGAGGTCATGGAATTCCAAGACGGCTTCCTAGAACTATTATAAAATAAGTTATGCAAATTAGAAAAAAAAAACATGAGGAGACAGAAGTCTCTGGATTTTCCTGCAATATTTTAAAATAAAATATGCTAAAATAAATAAATAAACATGGGGAGACAGTCCGTGGAGTTTACTTAAATATTTTAAAATAAAATACGTAAATTGGGAAAAAAAGTCAGCAGACAGAAGTCGGTGGGGTTTCCTGCAATATTTAAAGAAAATCTTGGGAACGATTTGTGGGTAGTACGAGTTGTTGGTCATGAGTAGACATGATTACCTCCGCTCTACTTTACTTGCGTGTAGAGCTGTGGCACAACCCCACATAAAACTGGAGATTTGCATAAAATCCTTTTCTGTTGAATAAAACTTGATGAAATGACTGGAAATTGTATAATGTAGTTAAAAACAATTGATATTAAGCTAAGGACACCGTAAACACAGAATGTGTATAAAATACATGCCATTTTGCACAACTTTTATAATAAAAGAACATTTTCAAATTTATAGAGAAATGGTCTAAAAAACATTGAAAATGAGGAAATGTCTTTTATTATTAGGTAACTATGTTTGCATGTTGACTGATTGTTGAAGGAAATATAACAAGGTAATTGTGGGAACAGTTGTTTGTACACATTTGTATGGAATTCGTGTTTTATGCAAATCTCCAGTTTTATGTGTGGTCGTGCCACGGCTCTACACGCAAGTAAAGTAGAGCCGAGGTAACCACGTCTAGGTCATGAGCTGCCCGTGTACCAAATACTATATGGAGGAATGCAATTGCTTTTATCAGCGAATATAAGTACAAAGATCTAAAGATTTAGAGGCAATATATTAAATTTCTTTTGAAAATAAGACAATTTTATTTCAGTGTAAAATATTTATAAATGTTAAATACCATGGCCACGACAAATATTGGATGAAGACTGCTCGGGTGGCTAGACGAAAAGTACCGACTGCCACATGTAGTAGTACACAGATCACGTACTGAAGGCAATGTATTTTCTTATTTTAAATTAAATTGTTGAATATTTTATAAAAATACTTAGTTTGCTTGTGTTAAATATCCATGTAACTATTTTATAAAATCCAAATTGCTTTTATATTATACAGGGGGGGACAGCGATTCGCGCGGGACAGCGATTCGCCAGTTTCTATTGTACCTCATTTAAAACTAATATCTGTGTTGATACTGAAGGAGCCGTATAGCATAGAAAAGTGTGCAACATGTCTTGATACTTTTCTAAGATTTTAGAACTGACAGCATGCAGGATTATAAAGATGAATAAAAAAGTTTATATGTCAGTGAAAATATGCCTAACAAACTGCATCTGACTGATGCAAAGAGCTGTATGTTCTCTAAACTCTGCCTGGGGTCAATATAAATACTATTTATAACTTCATTAAGTGCTAGAATACAATGAGAAGAATTGATCTTTAGCTTTAACTAATGATTGCAAAGTGTTTAACAGTCTTTGTAACTTTTTTGGGAACAGTATATAATAATTGGCGAAATGCTGTCCACTTTCCAACAGCTCTAATCTTATTGCCATGGGACAAGTTCTATAGTTTTATTTGTACTTATCACAAAATATATTTTATGATGCTACTATCATTTTACAGTTTGAGGAACCTCATTTCATTCTGATAACTTTTATAAAACTACACTGCATATTTGTCCTCAAGAAACTTCATTTTGCTGTTTTTATGGGCGAATCTCTGCCCCCCCCCCCCCCCCCCCCCCCTGTATGAACTAGTTTCCTAATCTTATTTTACACGTATCCACGCTTCAAACTTATAATATGTGTTCTCCCTTTGAAATCCAGATTAAAATGCGCAGTTTACAGATACTGACCCCTCTATTCATAAACCTTCAACGTCCCCATTCTGGTCAGTGCAATAATTCCTCGCATCTCGCCTGACAAATCTGTTATGCCCAGGTCACACTGTGGCGAGGCCACTACGAATTAACTGGCGAATAGGAAGAATTCCTGCGAATTACACATCGTGGTAGTTCGCCACAGAAAGGGCGGGAAAGTGTGGTCACATGGTTGGAATTGGAAAAATCCATACTTCGATCGGGCTACCATGGGCTACCATCATCTTCATGTTGTGGAAGATCTTGGTACGATGTTCTCATCACCCAGTCAAGAACATATTGTTTCTGTGAAGAACATCGACGAAGATCAAACGAACTTCGTAGAAGTATGTACGATTTAATGCGAAGTGTTGCGATTTCCGTAAGATGTTCTTGCACTGAGCCACGACCATGGTGGAGGGTCGAGCGAGCTGTGACGAGCCCCCGACGAGGAAGAACGTGCTGAGAAGAAGTGACGACCAATTCGTGGATAATGCCAGTTCCTATATAAACAGCCTGGATCATCTGGATTCACTTCATTTCTCATCAGACGTCGGACAGTGTACATCAAAGGCTATGGATCTACAGAGACTCAGATTATTGCAGCAACTGTATGAGGCTCATCGTTTAAATGTACAGAATCAGATTGTGATTGCACAGATACTGGTTGACAGACAGAGAAGGCGTCGACCAAGGCCCAGGAGGTATTGGGTGAAGCCCTGGCTCTCCAGGAGGTTGGACTATGGACACTATGATCGTTTGATGAGGGAGCTGGAGGCTGAGGATGTGGTGTCTTTCAGAAATTTTGTCCGGATGGACCCTGCCATGTTCAGAGAGGTCTTGCAGAGGGTGGGGCCCAGAATTGAGAAATATGACACATGGTTCAGGAAGTCTATCAACCCTGGATGCAGACTTGCAATCACACTTCGTTTCTTGGCCACTGGAGAGAAGTACAGGAGTCTGATGTTTGGCTTCAGGGTAGCACACAACACCATCTCAGTCATAGTAAGACAGACTTGTGAGGCCATCGTGGCAGAATATGGTGGGGAAGTCATGCAGTGTCCCCGTACCAGTGATGCATAGAAGCAGGTTGCTGCAGAATTTTCTTCCAGATGGAATTTCCATCATACCCTGGGGGCTATAGATGGCAAGCATGTGGCAATCAGGTGTCCTAAGAATGGTGGCTCACTCTATTTCAACTACAAGGGCTTCCATTCCATAATACTTCTGGCTCTGGTGGATGCCAAGTACAAGTTTCTTTGGGTGGATGTTGGCACCAATGGATCCAGTTCTGATGCACAGATCTTCAATGACTGCGAATTGCGCTCAGGCATTATTGATGGCACCTTGGATGTACCTGATGCAGAGCCATTGTCTGGTGATGACCATGATATGCCATATTTTCTCATTGGGGATGATGCCTTCTCTCTGAGGACCTGGTTGATGAAGCTGTTTAGTGCCAGAGGACTTCCTGATGAGGAGAGGATCTATAACTACAGACTGTCTCATGCCAGAAGGGTGGTGGAAAATGCCTTTGGCATCATGGCCAACAGATTTCGTTGTCGACTCACCACCATGAGTCAGAATCCAGAGACTGTTACCTCTATTGTATTGGCCTGTTGCACAACATCATGAGACTGAGGTATCCAGGTATCCACCAGGGACTGGGTGATGAGGAGGATGACAACCACAGAGTTATCCCAGGACAGTGGAGGCAAGGTGCTTGTTTGCAGGACATTGAGGATGTGGCTGGTGGCAACAGGGACACACAGGTTGCCAAGAGACAGAGACTGTATTTGAAGCATTATTATAATGCTACAATAGGGGCCACGGCGTGGCAAAGAAACATGATTTGAGACTTTCACATATGCCAAGGACATTTCTTAGTAGTGACTGTATTGTGTTAATTATTGTTATGATTTAGTGCTGCATCATTATCTGTGTTATATTTTGTATTGGGCGTTATATACTTGTTGAAATAAAGTTGCAATGTTCTTGTATTGCAATAAAGTTATTGTCATATTGCACTTCATATATGTATTATCTGTATACTAGGGTCAAAGAGGTCAAGTCTGAAACCAAATCAGGTCAAATATGTAACAGGTCACACAAACCAGTTCACAACTTAGCCACCACAGGGGCAAGAAGGTCACAAAGGTCAAAAATCAATCGAGGCCATAACTGAAGGAAAGTTAAGAAATCTAACGAGCTCCAAGGTGGAAACTCTGCAACCAAACGCCGACTGCTTTGGAATCAGAGCATAATGAAATCCAGAAATGGAAGATAAACAAATTTTAACATTGGCCACCTGTTAAAATTTGTTTATATTACATTTCTGCATTTCATTCGAAACTGTGAAACTTCCATAGTGAACCACTCACATTAGGTCATAACAGGTCTTGGTAACCACTGGGCCACTTTTTTTGGATCCTTCATATTAAGATGTGACACCTTCCGAGTATTATGCCAATGTTTTTAAACATGAGAAAAACAAGCAATCACATAAACAATTTATTATTCCAACAAGGTCAAAAAGGACAAATCACAATAACATAGTAAGTGTACTTTTTAATAAACAAATGCAGACACATTAGCTCACAGCTAAGGTTAACATACAACTGACAAGAACAACTGTCAAAGTGAAACTGGTTACATATACCATTGGTAACAGCTAAGGTTAACAAACTACCCACAAGAACAGCTGTCAAAGTGAAACTGGTTACATATACTATTAGTAACAGCTAAGGTTAACAAACTACCCACAAGAACAGCTGTCAAGGTGAAACTGGTTACATATACTATTAGTAACAGCTAAGGTTAACAAACTACCCACAAGAACAGCTGTCAAAGTGAAACTGGTTACATATACTATTAGTAACAGCTAAGTTTACCAAAGTACCCACAAGAACAGCTGTCAAAGTGAAACCTGGTTTATAATAGTAATAATCATAGCCAAACATAGCAAAAATACACAAATAAATTACACCTGTTTGATAATTACTTTTTACATCTCACCTAAACTACTTTTTAAGTGTCTATATACTTCATTTACTTATTGGGACAAAGTTATTTCTAAACCTAAGAACCTTGAGAATCATCCTGATTAAGTAATGCCATAGGTGTCATGGGTGTTGAAGGCACACTAGGAATACCTGCAAATGACGCATTTAAATCTGACAAATTTAGATCTGACAGTCCTATTGTCCTTCCCTCAGTGTCTGTGATAACAAACTTGGTGGATGAAGTGCTGGATGATGAACCCACTGACTGTCCAGAGGTACTGGCCTCTGATGGGGTCTGGAAAATAACAGTTGTCTGGCTCTGGGTGTCTGACCCTTGAGGCAAAGGGGTAGAGGAGGCTAGAGCTGCGGGCCCAGGTGCGGGTGGCGGAGGCATTTGTGTGATGATGTACTGTTGCTGCCGCTGCTGGAACATAAGTTGCTGCTGTTGCTGAACCTTTATCTGCTGCTGCATACTGTCCAGCTGCTTCTGCCTGTCGTCCAGCTGCTTCTGCCTATCATTCAGCTGCTTCTGCCTATCAAGCTCCTGCCTCTGGATGTCCCTCTCCGAAAGCAGCTTGGACTCCTTGATGGTCTGGTTGAGGAGGTCCATACTGCGCATCTGATATATGGGCCAGAGATCCTAGTGGATCTTCAACATGGCACTTGACATCCAGCCAGCCCAAGCAGTCCTGCCATTGGTCTGTCCCTCCATAGATGTTAAGAGTCTGTCCAGCCTGTCAAAGATCTGGGCACTGTTGTCGCTCTGCTCGCACATCTTGTCCAGGAGCTCTGACTCAGTGCTGGCACTTCTCCTTGTGGCTCTCCTGCCACTAGTCCCAGAGAGGCTGATACCTGGAGGAGGAGTGCTGCACACTCTTGGTTCACCCAGTGATCCTGACTCCACAGGCTCATCTGCAGGATCCAAGTCAGTGGATAGGTGTGAAGGCATGGTGGCAGTTGCAGAAGTAGCAGAGGCCGATGAGGTGATGACAGAGGCAGTGGTGGTAGCAGATGCGCAGGTAGCAGAGGCTGAGGTGGTTGCGGCAGAGGCAGAGGCAGTTGTGCTGGAAGCTGGTTTCAACTGAAAGTACAGTAGAACAAAGACACATGGTAATCATATAGTATATATGTTCAGGTAGAAACAGTTCTACCAGAAACAGTTCAGGTAGGTACTGTGAAGTAACAAGTATGAACTTCTATGTCACTACAGAAAACTTTACAGATTTTTGCAAAACATTAGTGTTACAGCTACAAACTTGTATCCATAGGTAGTCACTGTTTACAAGTCAAGAATACACAACGCAGCACAAACATCAGGATATCCAGGTGAGTCAGACTGTGAGAATGTACTTACATTGCAGGACTGCCTGGAGGGGACTCTGGAGATGTGGTCATCCAGGAAGCTGAAAGACCTCAGGATCCAGGTGTCCCTGTCTGTGTTTTCCTTTGCCCCGTCAACATACTTCTTGCAGGTAAGCTTGCCATACCTTGTCCTCCTCCCTTTGAACCAGATCTTCAGGTCGATGGCTGAAATAGGAAGAGGAGACACGGGCACATTAGGTAGGTTATCAAAGTAACAATGGGTTACATTAAGTCTTAAACTGCTTCACATCTGTGGTGTCATCTGCAAATGGGTGAAGCCTAATACATCACACGCTGACAGAGTACAATTCAAAATAACATAAATTAACAGAATAAGTAAACATTCAACATAAGTCCATTTACACATTACTGTACACGTAGTACCTCCATCACAATTTAAATTATTACCTGAAACTATGAAAAGGTTAAATCATAATGGTTAGTCTAACTCATCTTCCATGCCCATGGCCCTGGCCTGGGTGGCCCAAGCAGCCTTCTTCCTGTCCGTGTCCCTGTACTCCTTCTTGGCCTTGTTATACATTTCCGGATGGTTCTTGAGCCACTCAGCTATCTCATCCTCTTGGCCATCTGTCATCCTCACCATCCTCTTCTTCTTGAACCTCCCCTGGGACTGGCTGTCTTGGGTTGCCTCTTCCAAGTCATCTGTGTCATCTGGCTGGGTGGCCTGAGTGGCTGTATCCCCTGGCTCTGATGCTGAAGCTTGAGTGGCAGGCAGTTCATCTGGCTGTTCAGGCTCCTCAGATGCTTCAACAGGAGGCAGAGTGACCCTCTTCCTCTTTCCAAGTCCAGGTCTCTTCACCATATTTCTTGTATGAAATATATCCAAAAATTTTTCCAGAGTTCGTTGATGTGTACGCATTGAAGAAAAATTCGCAAGTGATGACAATTGTTCGTGGAGCCCTGCTTTTATAGTCTCCAGCCAGTTCGCCGCGACCTAGGAAGGTCGTAGCTGATTGGTAGCCAGTTCTTCACATGCGCAGTCAGTTCGCCAATCACCGATGAACTACTGCGACATTCGCTTCTCATTGGCCGAGAGGAGCGACGAATATCTCCGGGGCCTCGTAGTATATTCTTCAGGGGCGACGATGCATGGCTTCCCTGTTGCGAATATCATTGTTTGTTCTTCGTCTTTCAGCCGACAATCTTCAAAGGAAAGTTGGCGAACAATGAAGAACAATGAAGAAGCCTGCTACGAAGTGGCGAATTGGGGTACGAGGGTGCAAGGAATCCACCACCATCTGTGAAGAATTGCAAAGAAATGGATGAAGCGTGGCGATAGTTTTGAACAGTTTGAAACTGTCGTAGCCAGATGACGATCTATGGAGAATGTTGGAGAACAGTGAAGATGGACCAAGAATATGCTACCAACAAGGACGAACTGCATGATCGCGCAAAATGAAATTTTTGAATATTTGATAAAAATACTTACAGTTTGCTTGTGTGAAATATCTGTGTAACAATATTTTATAAAATCCAAATAGGTTTTATATTTATTAAATGAACTTATAGAAGTATATGTACACTCAAAGAGTGAAGGTAGTATGAGGCCACGATGGGTTTCCAGCAGTATTTTACTGTCACCTACTGTTGAAGTCTCCTTGCAATGAAAAACAAATAAAATATCAACTGCTGGTAGTTGTACACGAGGATATACGGAAATAGGTTTCCAGGAATAATTTGCAAATTAAATTGCATCTGCAGGTGTTCAAACAGATCTTTCAAAAGTGGTTCACTCCTCATGTAGATTTATTTGCCAGTCGTCCGAACCACAAGGTTCCATTATACGTATCTCTAGTTCCAGACCAACATACTTGGGACATAGATGCTCTGAACATAAACTGGTCAGGTGTCACTGCTTATGCTTATCCTTCCACAGCTCTCCTTTACAGGGTGATCCAAAAAATCAGGCAAAACACTTGCCTCATCATTCCCAGTAAACATTACAAACGTTTATAAATGTTTATAAACCTAACTAGCAACGGTTTAGATTAGGTTTAAAATGATGGGTCCCTAAACGTTTGCCTATAAATGTTTATAAACATTTAAGCATAAACGTTTATAAACGTTTATACACGTGTTTAAAATCTGGAGAAATATTTATATAAGTATATCTTGCTGTATCACTGTTGTTTGAAGCCATCATTACATTCTAAGTAGATATATAGAAGTATATAATTTGATGATATTATATACTTTTATATCTTTACTTAGAATATAATGATGGTTTCATAGAACAGTGATACAGCAAGATATAGTAACAGAAATATTTCTCCAGTTTCTCTCAAAATGGCTGTGCTGATGTCATCATCCCAAATGAAAGCGAGGTTAAGATATTCTTCACTCTTTGTAAACGTTTAAAAATGTTTATAAACGTTTATGTATAAACATTTATAAACGTTTATGTATAAACGTTTAAAAACGTTTATAAACCAAACTAATGTTGCTGAAACGTTTATAAACCCATAATATTGAACAATTGTCAATAGTTAGGTTTATATTTGGTTTAAAAAACGTTTATAGGTTTACTGGGTTCTAATAGCCCCAGGCTGGCCAGGGATGCCCTGGTTTTGGGACCTAGTGCAGCTCTCAACAGAGATCCCACTCCAGTTAGCAGTGTCAACAACACTTTTCAAACAGTCCCAAAACCATGTGTTTCACAACAATCCACAACATCTCAACCTCCACACCTGGTGTCTAGGAGAAGAGATCTTCAAGAACAAGAGTTATCTGTGGAAGTGGCAGAGAGAATTGTTGTCCCTCAAAGGTCACCAACAAGGATCAAAACAAGCCCTAGACCCTTCTCCTCGGACCAGTCGTCCTCGGAAAGAAAAAGAAGGGGGCACATCTGCTGCAGTCTTCAGGAGTCTAAATCCCAGGGTCTAGGTCTACAACTACCTCCCAGGGATGTTTGGTAAGGTCTTTTATCTTCTATTTGATTTAACAGGATTTAACATGTATAATGTATTAGGTACTTATTCTGGTGTTCCCACAATCTCGTCATGGGTGGCAAGTTTATGAGATTTTCAAGCCCAGGGCTTTTTTCACTCACGGTGAAGCCCTTGGGAATATATACAGTGTGACCAGTGACCAGGGTTGCACTGACTCCGTCAGAATTCAGACATCCAGACAGTATCAGTACTGTCATTCATTCAAGTATTTTGGTTTTTGGCTTCTTGCAGGGCCAGTTCGAGGAACTGGGTCACTGTCGAAACTCAGGCTGGGTTTTAAAAATATACTTTTATTGCGCTACAATAGCTTACCATGTGGGACTGAATGCTGTTCTCGGATGGCCGCCAGGCCCGGTCAACATCTAAGAAAAAACCTTTATAGTTGGCCGTAGCCTCAGGTTGTTGTCATGTGACCTACCCCATTTGTCTTCTCCTTTCTCGTCCGTCGCCATATTGGAATATATTTTGAAGTTTTTCTGCTGTTTTCTACTTGTATCTCAGTTCAATTTTTTGTTGGATGTCTTTTTTCAGCCATTTTGTTTATTAATTATCAAAGCACATATTGCATAACTTTCCGTCCAGTCGGATAAGTATTTTGTCTTTTATTTCTGTTGTGAGTTTTCGCCTCGGCTAGGCTTTTTATGTGACCGGGTTCCACCTCTTTTATTGCGTTTGAACATGTCTTCTCACCAATCCAATAGAGATAAACCCCGCGCATCTAAATGCCATCATTTTTGTCATGCGTTCGACACTCATAACTTCTGTGCTACCTGCAGAGAGGCAGGCAAGGGAGATGATTCCTGTGTCACTTTCATCTCACCTTGTGATATTTGTGCTTCCTTCACGGAAGAACAACTAACTAAGATCACTCATAGGAAGAGATATGTAAAGAAACCTGATAAGAAAGCTGACAAAAATGATCAAGAATTAGATTTATTGCGTGATAATTCTGTTGAATCCTTTGCGGGCTCACAAGCAGACCTCGAGAGTGCTGCTGACCATCTTTTTACTTCCCCGCCTCGCCCTCAACCTCTTGCCTTTGAGGCTTTATCATTAAAAACTCCAGCTTAAACTGTCCCCCCAACACCAGGTACTGCCTTACAGCAGAAATTAGAAACAAAGCTCGAGAAGTCCTTGGGATCTAGGCTAGACATTCAACTAGATCAAAAGATGAGTGCTTTCCAGGCAAATAGTTTAGAGGCAATGAAGTTCCTACGAGAAGATTTTCAGAAATCTCTCAATAAAACTTCTTCTCAAGTGGAGGTAGATCAGACCGTTTCGGCCTCAAAACCTGGCCCATCTAACACTCATCTGGACCCCCCTGAGTACTAATCCTGTTGAGTCGATGGACATTGATTATGGCCCAGTTTTACCTCCACATCTCGACTTTCATTCTAGTCGCGTCGATGACGCCTCGGGTCACAATGTTAGTTCCTCGGACCACTACTCTGATCAATCTGACAAACCTCGGCCTGCACCCAGCAGAGCCAAGAAACATACTGATAAATCAAAACACAAATCTAGGTCCAGATATTTACCTTCTTCCTCAGAGGAGGATCAGTCCTCTGAGCTCAGACATAGGTCTCCAAAACCTTCTAGGAAGACCTACACTGATCAAGACCATCCTCAACATGACCCAGATCCTCCTTACTACAGGGAAGTAGCTCTGTCTGACATCCCCTCTCAGTATGCAGAGGAGGTGGATACCTTCAGGCATATCCTCAAACTTCCAGACCCTAGGGACTCCTTACCCATGTGGTCATGGGCCTTGACGATGAGAAAGACAGGCAGGAGCTCAGGCCAAGAGGCCCTTCCTCTATGCTGTCTCTGAACTCTATTATCAAAGACGCCTTTGATAAGTTTGACCAAGACTTTCAAGCAGCAAATTTACCCAAGGGTAAATACATCAAAGGTCCTACCACTGCCAAGTGGTACAAGAAGGGACAACCTTGTTATGAAGACAAGATTCAAGAACTAAATACAGACTTCGCCAAGATCTGTATTTCTCCTAAGCCCTCTGGGGCCCCTATGGGCAAGGTTCCCCTACCAATTCTCAAAGTATTGGAACACCAGGCGAGACAGAATATCTCCACACTTAACTTCACTACCACCTTTGCCAAGACTTCTTTTTCCTGCAATTCCACTCTGGAAAAGTGTCAGCATAGTTTGAAGTCGACCTTCAAGAAGGTCAAATCTCAAATTAGGAAAGGTGCCAACCCTGAAAAGGCAGCAAAGCATGGATACGAGGATGCCTGTGAATACCTGGATCTCTGGAACAAGACGCACCTTATCCAGCACAGGGCCTTGACTTGTCTCAGCAAATCCCTTGCTCATATACTCCAGAGGGAGTTATATTCCATGGGCAACACCGGCTTGCTTAGGCGCGAAGCCGAAATGACCCTGTTACAACCACATTTAGGGGAGAAGAGACGTCAGGAACTCAGGAATGAGTCCTTTTGGCGGCCTTCCCTGTTCAAGTCTCAATTAGTCAAGGAAGGTGAAGACTTCCTTCTTTAAAAAGGCACATCAAAAGACTCAAAAGACAGGCTCCTACAGGAAACGTCCCTGGGGGCAATTCCTCTCAAAACAGTAACCAATCATTTTCCTCTGGCAGGGGAAAACCAAACTTCAGAGGCTCCAGGGGTCGTTTTTGACCCCATAATAGGGGAAGAGGGTGTGGAAACCTCTCCTCCCAATGACTCCTCCAAAGCCTCATTTAGTCCACCAGTAGGAGGTCGCCTCCGTTCTTTCAGGAGAGACTGGCAAACAAACAAATGTTCATCAGACGTGTTAAACATTATCACCAATGGCTGCGTACTGCCATTCCTCTCAAAGCCAAACTTGGTCAGATTTCTTCTGATTCTGTCAGAATACAAGACCCTTCAAAAAGACCAAGCTCTAGCAGATTGTATCCAGTCTCTCCTGTCAAAGAACGCTATCGAAAGGGTGGAAAATGTAAAATCTCTCGGGTTTTACAGTCGCCTGTTTCTAGTCCCCAAGCCTCACCAAAGGTGGAGGCCAGTAATAGACTTAAGCAGGCTCAACACCTTTCTACATGTAGAAAAGTTCAAAATGGAAACCCCAGAATCCATCAGGACCTCCCTGGTTCCAGGGGAATGGGTATCGTCGATAGACCTATCGGACGCTTACCTTCACATCCCCATCCACCCAAACTCAAGGAAATACCTAAGGTTTTGCTACAAGTCTCAGGTGTTCCAGTTCACCTCCCTTCCTTTCGGACTAGCCACAGCCCCCCAGGTCTTTACAATGATCGTAAAGGAAGTGAAGCTCATGGCCCTCTCCAGAGGACTCAGACTTCAATACCTGGACGACTGGCTGATCAGATCCCAGTCTCAGGAAGAAGCCCAAGTGAACACTCAGGCAGTGGTAGACCTAACCCAGTCCTTGGGGTGGATAATAAACCAGGAAAAATCAGAACTGAAACCTACTCAGGTGTTTTCGTTCATGGGCTATGAATACCATCTAGATTCAACCCTTGTAAGACCCACTCAAGAGAGATGGCTCAAACTTCAGGATTTGATCCTACGACTCAAGTCAAAACATGTTTTGACTGCAAGATGTTTGATGTCGCTAATTGCCTCAATGAAGAAGATGGTCCCGGAGGGACGCCTTCACATGAGGCCCTTTCAGTTCCATCTCAAGGAGTATCGGAGATATCCTCAGTCGCTGGACAACCTCCTTCCTTGGACAGATGCCATTTCTGCACACCTAGATTGGTGGCAGAATCCTGCAAACGTGATGAAAGGCTCAGACCTTCATCCCAAACACCACAATATCCAACTCTTTACTGATGCCTTAAAACGAAGATTGGGGCGCCCGCTTAGATCAAAGATCTACCAAGGGTCTGTGATCAGACCAGGAAAAAAGGCTACACATAAATGTCCTAGAGTTGAAGGCGGTCTCACTGGCCCTTCGAAATTTCAAGGACCAGTGCCAGGACCAAACAGTTCTAGTTGCAATGGACAACTCGACAGTGGTAGCCTACACAAACAAACAAGGAGGAACTCACTCAGTAGAGATGTGCGCTCTCCTGTGGAAGATCATGACTTGGTGCTACCACTATCACATAACTTTAAAGGCCAGATACATTCCAGGGTGTCTGAACGTGATGGCCGACCTCCTATCCAGGTCCAACCAAGTGCAGTCAACAGAATGGTCACTGCATCCACAGGTGTTCAAACAGATCTGCCAGAAGTGGTTCACTCTTCATGTGGACCTGTTTGCCACTCATCTGAACCACAAACTCCCTCTCTACGTGTCTCCTATCCCAGACCCAAAGGCCTGGGACATAGATGCTCTGAACATAAACTGGACGGGTCTCACTGCTTATCCTTACCCTCTGATAGCTCTCCTTCACAGGGTGATCCAAAAAATCAGGCAATGCCATTGCCTGATCATCATAATAGCCCCAGGCTGGCCAGGGATGCCCTGGTTTTGGGACCTAGTGCACCTCTTAACAGAGATCCCACTACAGCTCCCTGTGTCAACGACTCTACTCAAGCAGTGCCACAAGTATGTGTTCCACAACAATCCGCAACAGCTCAACCTCCACGCCTGGTGTCTAGCAGCGGAGAACTCCAAGAACAAGGCTTTTCTGTGGAGGTGGCAGAGAGAATTGCTGCCCCTCAGCAGTCATCAACAAGGACCATCTACAGGTTTTAAAATGGTGCAGAGAAAATTCGGTGGATTTCTCCACTCCATCTGTGAAACAAATCTCAGATTTTTTCATGCACCTGTACCAAGACCTAAACAGGCACCCCTCGACCATTGATGGTTACAGGACTGCCATCGTTGACACTTTGGGCCCAACGGCCCACCATATTGCACATGATGCAGACCTTCCTAGGTTACTCTCCAGTTTCCACAGGGATCGTCCCAAAAGTTCCAGAAATCTTCCTAAGTGGAACCTTTCTGTTGTTCTCAATGAGCTCACAAAAGCACCCTTTGAGCCTATGAAAGACAGACCTCAAACATCTTACCCTCAAAACTGCTTTCTTGCTAGTTTTGGCCTCCGGCAAGTACCGCAGTGAAATCCATGCCTGGTTCGCAAACAAAGTATCTAATCTAGGCCAATGGGAAAAGGTTGCCTTGTTCCCTTCTTCTGACTTCATAGCCAAAAACCAACTAGCAAGAGAAGGTTCTCAAAGTGTGTCTCTGGTGACTATTCCTGCTTTGACTACCATTGTAGATAGACAATTCAAAGAAGACAGGACCCTGTGTCCGATGCGGGCCCTGAGGTACTATTTGGATCGGACCAAAGATCTGAGAGGGTCTCGGTCCCTCCTTTTCATCTCCTTCAAGAAAGAACATACCTCCGACATCAGACCCGCTACTCTCTCTTCCTGGTTGAAACAAACCATTCTACTTTGTTATAAACAAGCAGACCAACAAGCCTTGGACTTGGTCCAAGTAAAAGCGCATGACATTAGGGCCTTTGCAGCCTCTAAGGCTTTTTACGGTGGGGTATCGGTGGACCAGATCATGCAAGCCTGTCCCTGGAAGGCTCACAACACATTTACAAATTTCTATCTAAAAGACCTTACTTGGTCAGACAACGACAACAATATGTATCTGGGGCCAGTAGTAGTGGCACAACAGGTCCTAGACCCTTCCCCCCCTCAGAACTGTCATCTTCGGAAAGAAAAGAAGGGGGCGTACACATCCGCTGCAACCAAGTCTTAAGGAGTCTAATCCCAGTGTCTATGTATAGGTTTACCTCATCAGGGTGTTTCGGGTAAGGTCTTTATATTCTTCATTTTCTTTTAGCTTTAGCATTAATTATATAGTGTATTAAGGCCCTTAAGGTTGTCATTAATATCTTTTAAGATGGCAATATTTTGGGTACCTCTGAGCCTTGGGCTCAGACTCCTTCCGTGATGGCCCTTGGGGCTTTACCCCACCTAAGTGTCAAAACACCCAGACAGTTTATTAGCACTGTCAATCATGTTTAGGTTTTTTGGCTTTTTACAGGCCCAACCCTCGGGTTTGGGGCACTGTAAATGGGACTCAGACTGGTATTTTCTAACCTTCATTCTACTTATTCTATCAAAATCTAAGAAAAGCAAACATATCTTCCAGTCTCAGCTGTAATCCCGCCACCGGGCAGTTGCATTCAGCATTCAGTCCCACATGGTAAGCTATTGTAGCGCAATAAAATTGAAAATGTTAATTACTTAAATGTAGCTTTTATAAGCTACAAGCTTACCATGTGGGACTGAGAAGAGTCCCACCCGACCTCCCCGTTGTATTACAGCTGAGGGGGTATGGGTTAAAATTTCAACGAGAAAGGAGAAGACAAATGGGGTAGGTCACATGACGACAACCTCAGGCTACGTCCAACTATAAATGTCTTTTTCTTAGACGTTGGCCGGGCCTTGCGGCCATCCGAGAACAGCATTCAGTCCCACATGGTAAGCTTGTAGCTTATAAAAGCTACATTTAAGTAATTAAAATTTTCAATTTCATTCTAATCTAATTCAAAATCCAAGAAAAATTGACAAATACTTCCAGTCTCAGCTGTAATCCCTCCGCCTAGCGATTGGATTCAGCATTCAGTTCCACATAGTAAGCTATTGTAGCGCAATAAATTGATTATTTATATGTAGCTGTTATAAGCTACAAGCTTACCATGTGGAACTGTAGAGAGTCCCTCCCTGCCTCCCTGCTGTATTACAGCTAAGGGGGTACGGGCCCTTACTTCACCTTAGTTCACCTTACTTTTGAAGCATGGGCCAGTACTAAACATCTTTTTTTCGTGGACATTGACCGGATGCCTGCGGCCTCCCGAGATAGCATTCAGTTCCACATGGTAAGCCTGTAGCTTATAAAAGTTACATTTTATTGCGTTAATACATCCTATCCAATGGACAATTACTTAACCGGTCGGCGCGACTGGTCCCGCCAAATGACAGAAAAAGTCATCCTGTATAAACTACCGGCAGAACCGGTCACAGAGTGTACATTCGCCAGGTGTCGCCTCGTGCATACTTCCTGTCTAGACAGGATGACGTCATTGCGTCTTTTTCATTTGGCGCGTGGAGTGTACAGACGTATTTTCCACTGAGTGTTTAATGCAAAGATTTTTTGAAGACAACTACAAACTTTTACTTTATTTTCATTTATAAAGAACTTTTATTGCTTCTGGAGTTGTTATGGCGTCCCCTGGACAGAAGAGAGGATTATGGCACTTTTTGATTCTCACTCTAAATGTGCGCGCTGTGATGAGAAAGGGATTGGCCAAGACCCTTGCATTGAGAAGAAGCAGTGTCAGATCTGTGACAATTTTTCTGAAGATCAGAAACGACAACTGGCCACCCCTACTTATAGAGCCAGAAAAGAACTCCAGAAGAAGACAAGCTCTCCCTCAGGTCTCTTCCATCAGCTCCTGCCTCCAGACCCGTATCACAGGACACTTGGAGGAAGTGGGAACAGGCTGCACGGGATCAGTCCTACATGTGCAACCAGGCTGCAGCTTTTAGCCGGTGTCTCACAAAAGTGCAGGAAAATATGGCTTCCCAACTTAAGATAATCCAGGGGGTTACTTCAAAAGGAAAATCAGCCAGTAAAATCACCCAAGCTGCAGACGAGTTGGACTTTCTTGTGACTTTCAACCGCAGTATTACACAAGCAATGGCCCGTAGTAGTAATCTAAGTGCCACACCAGTTACACGATCACTATTGGGTATTTGTAAATCAACTGTAAAAGCCTTTTATTGTCAACTACCAAACACACAACTCAAGCATATGATCTCATTAGCCCTAACCCAACCCCTAACCCCAAAAATATTTTGAAAGCAAATAATCTCGAGCCCAACCCCTAACCCCAAAAATATTTTGAAAGCAAGTAATCTCAACATAATCAGAGAAATGCTATGTAACCCCAACCCCTAACCCCAAAAATATTTTGAAAGCAAATAATCTCGACCTAATCAGAGGAATGTAACCCCCCATATCTATATCTCTTGTCAATGGATATCATGACCTATGTAAACCTTTACCCATCATATGATTTAAGCCCAGGAATGAATCTCTGTTTATCTAACCTAATATCTATTAATTATGACCTAAACCCAGGAATGTAACCCCAACCCTAATATCTACCTATCCCCAGCTATCTGACCCTGACCCCCACCCTCAATAATCCTGAACATCTGAACTGTCGACTAAGTAAACAAAATCCTAAGCCAGACCTTTAACCTCCAATAACACTCATATCAACAACTTTGTATAACTCAAATATAATCAACCCTACCATTTAGTCATGATATGTACCCCAGGTATGTAATAACTCTAACCCACAATAATAATAATAACCATACAATTACTTTCTCATGGTTCTATTTCTCCTATTGCAATGATGTTACATCTCAGGGACCAATCTAAGCTCATTGTAATAACATCATAATTTCCTTCAACCATAATCAAAGCCTAAATAATGGAATTTGGAACAACCCACAAACGAAAAGTTATAATAATAATAATTATTTATTTATTTATTTATTTAATTAATTAAATATTTATATAATTGAAATACCTATGTGAACCTAATGCGAATAACATTTTGTGTCATATTTTTAATTAAATATCCTTTTTCTCACACACTATGGAATTGCTGTATGTTTCAACACTAGCAATATATGTACTTTACAGTAAATAATCTAATCACGAGAACTACAGACCTCCTACCGAAGAAAACTATGGGATCCAAATCACAATCTGACCGACCTTGACCTAATTACATCTCCTCCAATGGATGAATTTTGATCCCTCTCACATTTGGATCCCATCACGTGACAATCCGTTTTCAATATAAATACCCAAGCGACCTCTACACACACACTCACTCGCATAAGCTGTTTCCAACTGAATACCTGACGAAGTGAAGTCATATCTCAAACCCAATAACTGCAGAATGCTACATCAGCAAAATATCTAACACTATATAAACGACCCTCATAGTTGAACCCATATCATTTATTAACCTCAAATATACAAGTAGATACAAGTTAAATATCCTTTAATTTAATCATTTCAACAAAAAAAGAAATGTTTGCTAATCAATCAATTTTTGATAAGAAAGATGAAAGAAGTAAACCTGAAGATGCTACAGATGCAGTTAGACCTGCTTCTAAACCACCATCTCAAGGAATCATGGCTGGGTTTTCTTTACAGAATAATCAGAATATGAAGTATACATATAAAGGAGCTGTCAACCACACCTCCCCACCAATTCCAACTTTAGGACATTCACTGAGGAAATGTCTCAACAATGACTTTACATCATTTTATGACCTGTCCATATACTCCAGCTACAGAAGAAGACACGATACCTTTAAATCTTGGCCTAAATCGCATCCAATACGTCCTGAAAATTTGTGTAGGGCTGGTTTCCTATACACAGGAGAGGGTGATAAAGTATTATGCCCTTGGTGTAAGTTGATATTAATTGAGTGGGAAGTTTATGATCTACCCTTTGAGGAGCATAGAAGGCATGCTCCTTATTGTTCCTATCTGGACATGGTTATGCCATGAAAATTGCTGTGATCCGTCTATTGTCGACATAATGGAAGCATTCTTTAAACAGATGAGACTGATAATATCATAGAATATAATATAATATATGTATAACTGTCTATGTAATTATGTAAATATAGCACTATTCACAAATAAAATTTTCTCCACATCATGGGACATTGTTTTCTTATATTAACCTATATACATTCTGTTCTCATAACCCTTTAACCCTACCACATCCTAGTTATCTATATATTGCATGCTGAATCTTTCAGCCCAGCTCAATCCTCAAGGTTATAAATATGTACGCATAACTCAGTACTATCTCATCTAATTTACCTCAGGTTAACCAAATACGAAGTGTACCCCAGGAATCATAAAAATTTTAATTAAATTTTAATTTTTTTTTTTAAATCTCAGGTATGTTTGGATATCATAGATACGTTTACATATAAATATTTCATGAATTTTTGCTGACCAGTACACAAATTACGCTCATGTTGTATATAAGCCATAAGCTGATACTGTTTGCAGGTCATTTTGGGCTGACCAAGACAGAAATTGCATTTCAAAGGAATGATAAGAAGATACAAGAACTAACCTACAAATTTACAAGATTTTAAAGTAATTTTGACATAAAACTCGGAATAAAATTTAAGGAAATGGCAGAGGCAAGTCTATCTATGCAACCTAAGGGCTGTAACACAAAGAAGAGGAAATCAGAAAATGGTCAAATGACAAAGAACAAAAAGGCTATATCTCATTGCTCAACCTCAGCTGACATTAATTTAATTGGAAGTACGGACATGGACCACATGGAGGTCAACCAAACCGTTAATCAGATATATAGGAAGAACTATCATCTGGGTGGGCGTAAATATGTCGTATTTTATGGCGCTGGTGGTATTATTGAGGAAATATACATAAAAGAATGGGATGGTGAGAAGGTCACAATGGAAGGGGTTAAGTTGAACCTATCAAGGTTTCTTATGATATTACATAATGTAGAGATAATCGATCATACAATTGATAAAATTTTAAAAGGAGCTCAGGATCAGGACACCAAGATTCATATTGGGGCCTCTTATTATCTCTCAGCCAACAGTCCCTACAAAACTGTGGCAATTAGGATGTGGAAAAAAGGTGCCTCAGGCGATTTATTTCCAACCAAATTAGGTATAAGCCTTACACTCAATCAATGGAGAGAATTTTGTAAAATTTCTAATATATTATATGCGGAGAGGATGGAAATTTTTACTTTCATACCATGCATTATGGAACCTGGAAAAAAAGGTCATAATAAATTGAAATGTATTGAATGCGCTGATATTGACCAAGCACCTATGGGGGAGGTGGACTTCGATATCCCCATATAACGATAAACTAATAACCCCAACTCATCTCTATATATCTTTTTGAATTATGTATAATCTCAAGGACATAAACCAAAGATCTAGTTTAGTATAATCTCTATATATGGCTAACAACCTTCATGGTCTATGCACACTGTATATATCTGTAAATATAAAATCTGAGACTCTTTTATCAGATAACTTCCTCTGCTAGATGGATCTGAGGTGTATGCAAGTCATCAGTGGTATTAAAGGATAAAATCATACTTAGATGATAGCCATTTTCATTGTGATAGACAGACTGGGAATAATATCAATACTCAGAGGTAATGGATCACTTCATTGAGAATGAAATGAACATTTTTTTAGGTACTCGCTACAATATATACTATCCCATTCATATGCCGTCTGTGATGGTTACATTTGTTCAATTGCTTCAATATATAGATGAGGGAGCCTTCCACAATGCGTTTGCTTGCTTGCTAATGATGGGAGAGATACTTCCGGACTACTTTATGTAAGTATTTTAACTTATCTGGACTCTACGTTTTGATGAAATATTTGCAGCTAAACACCTCACTATTTATACAGTATATTATGTCACGTGATGGGATCCAAAAAACCTTGCAGAATAAAAAAACTGATTGGCTAATACATATCTATGTCAAGGACGGGTCAATCGCATTTGGATCCCATCGCGAAATCATATATAAATGACCCGTCGCTTCTCTCAGTGTGCCAATTTTCAGTCTGCATGAAACTGTTAAACACGATAAATTTCTCCTAGCATCTCACATAAATTTATGTATTTATATCTTGTTTAATTTTAGCAAGAAGTATCCAGATTTTTCAAAGTATTTCATCGAGGAACTTACTAAAGCCAGCTGTGGTATATGTAGCGAGTCATTAAACAGAGAACAGATAGTATTAACTAATCCTTGTGGCCATATCCTTTGTGTCACCTGCTCCACACAACTGTGCAAGGTTTGGAAGGAAAATGGTACCACCAGAAAGCGATGTCCTATCTGCAGAACTCTGATGTTAGGTCATCTTTTTGCAAAACCAGCTTTGTTTAATTGTAGTAGGTTAAACAGCACATCTTTGTTCATTTGGGTGCCCACATCTGTGTATGTTCGACAGAATTATCCCCAGTCTCTGTTAGAGTGTCTTAATGAAAGAAACTTTAAGAAGGCATTTTATTATACTTTCCTGTTGAATTCTGTACCAACTAAATTGGAGGAATCTTTGGCACCAGGGTGGGGGGATTACTATCAGAGCCGAAGGAATAATTTGTCTTGCACAATATGTGGCCTACCCATCAGATTCGAAATGGCCTTTGTAGCTAGATGTGCCCATTTTTTTTGTACTATTTGTTCATCTTACACAGTTGAAAGACGTAGGGTAACCCCCCTAAAATGTAAGGAATGTGATGAAGATTTGGAAGATGACATTACAGATATACTCTTTATGAGACCAAGTGCGGAGCCTCCAGCTTTAGAAAACAGTCTGGAGCGTATTGAGTAGGTTGTTTGATTTCTTTGTTGCATAATAACTGAAGGGAATTTTGAATCAGTTTAAAGATAAGCAATCTGGCAGTCTGGTCTTGCTTTACACACATGATATGCCTCTCTCTTGATGTATATATATATACCAAAATTTCGAACGTCAGGGAAAGCACTCATACATACCACAATTTCGAACGTCAGGGAAAGCACTCCAGAAAGGACTGACCTCATTTAAAGGTTGTATCTAGGTTTTGTTTTGTTTTTTTTCTTTTTTTAGATATACACCCATAGTACCTTAGCCAAGAAATAAATATTCAGATGTTTTTGTTTTTTTCAAATTTAATATTACTTTAATGAACATTCTTTTATACAGCTTATTATATATGTCTCTGCTAATTACAAACTTTCAGAATGCTAACAATCTACTTTTGGATATTTAAGTGTGTCTATTGCCTCAAACACAAAGCTAACAATTAAATATATATATATATAAAAAAAAAAAATAAATAAAAAAAAAACTGGTTATATTAGTACAATATGTTGACTTCAAATATTAAAAAGATTAATTTCAAAACATTTCAAAATATAACTGTGTGCAATATCATCTTTAATTGACATTATAACATAAGGGAGGTGGTTTGACGACGTATTACTGTAGGATATCTCTGTATCTAATGATGAATTATTTTTCATTTCTTTTTTTCCTTTTTGGTACATCCACTTAATTAAATGTTGCAATAAAGATATTCTTGTGTATAATAAAAAGTTAAAACAGTAAATTCTAGTTTTCATATGTCTTTATAGAACCTCTTCCCGGATCTGGTGATAAGGTAGTTATTATTGGAATCACTACGGTCTGGAGTAGTTGTTGTGGATGAATCCTCACAATCCGAGTTACACAGTTCGTCCTTTCTAACTTGTGTGGACTTGTCTTCAATTCTGTCCGCGCATGGGTTTGAATCTGTGTTTGTTTCTATACTACATCTCTCTATAATGGAGGGAGGGGCCACGGTGGCAGAGTGGTAACACTCTCGCCTCCCACCTCTGCGGCCGGGGTTCGATCCCCGTCATGGCCGTAAGTGGGAAAGCTGGTAGTTGCTTGCCGTTGGTCGGCAGTTTACAGTACACAACCCTAGCGAACTATATGTACTGGTTTCCTCTGCCCTTCCAACTACCCGTCGTGATATGACCTGTACAGTGTTGAAAGCGACGTAAAACCCCAAATAAATAAACAAAATCTATAATGGAGGAGGGAGGTGTGGATACCTCACTGATCATAGAAGGTTTGGAATCGCTATGTGCTGATTCGAAATCAGAATCAAATAAAATTTTCTTGCGAATATTATTTGCCTCAGTCCCTATCATACTATTCCATGGTATTTCCTTGGAGGTTAATGAATCTTTACTGTCAGATGAACTCTCAGTACTCACTCCATGTTCTAAATTGCTGCTCAATCTCCTCTTCAGGCTAGTAGTATTCTTTGAATCGCATGAAGATGATGTAATTGATAAAGTATCCTGAGATAAAGCATTTTCTAAATTTTGACAGAAACAACACCTGCATATGAAGAGGATAATCCAACTATATATCCTATTGAGGATATCATGCCTAAATTTCTTTAGAATATATGCAAGAAACAGTAGTCCAATAAGGCTGAGGGGAAGAAGAAACAGAAGATTCAGCTGTGGAGATCTATTAATTTGTGATTCCTCTGTCACTGCATATTGGATGCTACTCCTGGTTACTTGCTCCATCTCCTGGACTGTGAAATATATACATAAATTAACATCTGAAATATTTGTTTTCGATGAAAGATTACATGAATACAGGTTGATTTATACGAAGCATTGTGATGTGAAACACTGTACCTCCGACATACACATACAAATGATATCTTGCAAATATTCTTGCTAATAATATTTCAATTTACACCCACAATTTATACCTACAACATAGTTCAATGCAAATCCATGGAAACCATTAACAATATCATTTCCTGAATATTCCTCGTAAATATGAACATCTGAGAAGGAATTATCTGCGAAAATAAATTTTTGAAAAAATTATTATATATATATATATTATATTCTTTATAGATTACAGAAATATAACCAAAATTTACCTTCTGTACAACCCTCAACATAAACAGCGGACCTTGTGTAGACACAAGTGCCTTTACAATACCAATATAAGCGCTTCAATGATGGGTAATTCACTTGGATCCTTTCGACAGGAAGAGACAGATACCCTACATAGCAGTTCGTGTACAACAATATTTTAATAGTTTCATCACCACATCGATTCAAGAAGTCTTTAAACTCTTCATATCCCTCTAGACCTTCCACTGTACCAGTAATACTGTTCTTATGAAATCTACATTTCACGTGATAGCAATTTGTATAGTCCAATACATAGGTTATCCACAAACTTATCAGAAAATTAACCAAGATATTATAACCCGCCATTTTCTTCGTTTCAATGATGAATTTCTGAAACGCAGAAAATTCATACATAATACGTCATGACATAATTGCGTCATGGGCATGTGACGTCACAGTCAAAATTCACCGAGGTAAATAGAAATTAAATAATGTATAAGCCTTTTACCTACAATTTCGGACAGTTCGCAGAGGCTACATTCTTCCTCATTCCATAGTGCACTCTCTGTAGGTGTTTGTTTTCTAGCTCGATCATTTTGACAACAGCTTGGTTTCATGTAATGGCTATAATTTGACAGCAAAATAGACTCGAACTATATACATATAGGGAATTTATTCATATTTAATATCTATGGTTTTTTCGTCAACATATATATTTTTATATATAAATACATCTTTACATAACTTTTTTAACTGTTATCATTGATTGTCCTACCATTCCTGCAATTCTATTCCTTCCAAATTGCCCTCATTGATAACACTGGTGATTTGCATCATCCCTACATCACGCACAATTCGAGCTCTCTCTCTAGATCTCCTTCTCCTCATTCTTCTCCCAGCTCCTCCACCCCTTTGAGGTAGCCTCCATTGAAATTTCTGTGATAGACATTTGATAAAAAAACCAATGAAAAGCAAGCCTAGGATGGAGCTGGGGATGGATGCTAAAAATATAACCAATTTCGAATGCCCCTGAACAAGAGCATCCACAGTGACCCCTGATTGGTAGACAGGAGATGTTTCTTCAGTGGATTTGGAATTATAGGAGCTAGTTTTTTTGTATGTGAATGAGGATGTGTCTCTACCCATGGTGCCTATATCCGTGCTACTAGGTCTGTTTTCAATGCTAACATCCTGATATGTAGGTTTCCATGAGGAGGCAGGTGTTTTTGAATGCAAAATGTCGTCCTTTGAACTCGAACTCAAGATCTCCTCATTGGTGGTTCCCGATTTACCCTGAATTGTGACTATTGACTTGGAGGTGATGTCCCCAGGATATGTTCTTGGGGTACTACTATCAATGCTTGGGTAATCTACAGAGTAAATAAAAAATATATATTACATACTATATTTGAGTCGAGATTAAATATGAAAAGGTCTGAAATATCACAGGTTTTTTTTCTTTTTCATATGTTGTTGACGACAGAAATCTAGCTTTTATATGATCCACGATGGGATCCAAATGCAACTGTAACCGACCTTGACCTAAATAAATCAACCAATAAAGGGTTTATATTGAAACCTCAGATTTTTTAGATCCCATCACGTGATCCAAACATCTTTCATATATAAATGGAACAAATTTTACTTCAATCTGTCATAATCAGTTACTCACCTCGTGTTGGAGTACTGCTCCCCCAGTCAGATTGGCACATATTACCCATCAATTTTATTTGTTGAGGCATATCCTTTATCCAGTCGCAGTTGAAATACAGCATGTTGATTAAAGTTAAATATTCTAGAGAGGGTAGAGAATTAAATATATTTTGCATACCCAGAACTTGTACCCTCTCCATATGCAGTCTACTCACACTGGGTCTATATATAAAAGATGGGGTGATCACATCTAAACAGAAAATTGACTCATCATCACAACTACAGAAATCTTGTATACAGCTAGTGGTTGCACCCATATCCCAGGAAAGTATCAGGGATATGTAAAAAACACAAAAATATCTATCTTTCCTCATCATTTCAATTCTGTTTATTTGCCTGCAGTGTTCTAGTCCAGCCTATTTTCAAAACTGCCTACGTTAAAGTGTGCAAACAAATGAGAGGTAGAAATAGATGCAAATAGTATGCATATGTTACATGCATTTCAAATTCGTTTGCCTATAAATAACCGCAATATATCCTGACATTTATATTTAGGAGGTGAGAGGTTAGGTTGTAAACACCTAATTTATCAATCTAATTGCTGATAAAGGAAACCAACCAGAATGACCTCTATACCATTTTTATCGCCTTGTACAGCTATTATATCAGGACCTACAGCATCGGGAAAATCTACATTTATATTTAAGGTTTTGAGAAATCTAAGATACATGTTCAATGAACCTGTTTATAGGGTTTATTATTTCTATGGGGTTTGGCAAAAACTTTTTGATACCATAGAGGCTCCTAATGTCGAATTTATTAAGGATTTACCTACCCAAGAACATTTAGAATCGATTGCAGATGACAAGCACAAATTAATTGTTATAGATGACCTACAGTTTTCGGCTTTGAACAATGCATTCATAGCCAATCTTTTTTCTCGAGAGGCGCATCACAGAAATATTAGTGTATTTTTAATTTTACAGAACCTATTTCATCAGGGCAAATATTGCAGAGATATATCTCTGAATACTCATTATAGAGATGTACATCAAATCAGACATTTCGGGTCACAGTTGGGTATTTGTAAGAAATTATTAGAGGCCTATAGAGATGCCACTGCTTCACCTTTTAGTTATCTGTTGATCGACCTCGCTCCTGCCTCTGATAGTTCCTATATGTTGAGGTCAAATATATTTCCAAAAGAACTAGCAATCGTATATAAGTAAGCATCAGAGGCAATTCCTGCTTAGCTTTCAATTTGTACAAACAGATTGAGGATGCCATATATTTCTAGGATATGAAATTGAGAAGATATGTCAAGAAACCTAAAAAAATCTAAACATTATATATATCTGCTATTAGATAACAATCTGAATCTTAATAAACATATATTGACACATGCTGGAAGGAGAAACCTACAGTCTTTAGCAGAAATCTTCTATAACGTATTTAGACTGCCTCTATCCAATAAAACTAGGAACAAGTTCCATAAGAATATTAAAATTTTAAGAAAATTTATTCAATCACCAGTCAATAGAGACAAAATTGCTAGGAGGAATTACAAGGTTTTTTCAGATCTCCTTGGATCAATAGCGAAATATTTAAAAATAATTCTGAAATGAATAAATTCATACTGGTCCCTAAAGAACAATTTGAAAATTTGAGAGAAAATCAGATCTCTGAAACGGGGACAGATAGTAAAAATGAATCAGAAGAGAAAAATAGTGAGGAGGGGCAGAAGATTATAAAAAATCAAGACACCTCCACAAAGGGTGATAAAATTATAAAAGGACAAGACCCTCCACCTGGTCTACCCAATCATTATCTAGAGGTAGATAAAAAAAAAATTTCAAAATATGACAGAGATAGAGCGGTCAGAAATTCCAGTGGAGGAAGAGGTGGAAACAAGGATCCAGAATGGGTCAGATTCTGGAACAAAAATATCAGATGAGGAGAGCGACTACCTCAAGGATATATATTACAGCCCTCGGAGTCCTGTAGCTTTCAGCGGTTTTCAAAAGATTTACAAATTTATAAAACAGGAGGGGAAAAACATCAAACCTAAAAAACTGAAAGTTTGGTTAAGCAAACAAGAAGCTTATACATCTCATTATCCAGCTCGAAGAAAATTTCAAAGACCTAGGGTGTTGGCTTTTTCAAAAAATTATCAATGGGACACAGATACTGCAAATATGAATCAATACAAGAAATACAATGATGGCTATGGCTATTTTGTGGTATTTATAGATATATTTACGAGATTTTTGTATACAGCACCTCTGAAAACTTTGACTGGTAAGGAAATGGTTTATATTTTAAATCACCTAATCAACACTATTGATGAGCAACCTAAAAAATTACGAAGTGATCAAGGAAGCGAATACCTAAACAGAGATATGAGGAAATTTGTAACTGATAAAGGAATAGATCATATATTCACATTTTACGAAACAAAGGCAAATTTTGCTGAGAGAGTAATAAAAACTATAAAATTGAAAATTGTTAAGTATTTCACAAATAAAGAAACCTACAGATGGATGGAAATATTACGAGATCTAACTTACAGCTATAACCAGTCATATCATAGGTCCATCAAAATGTCTCCCTCTGATGCACAAGATGTTGACAGTTTTATCTTATGGAAGAGACAATATGCTATCGATTTAAATAAGCCGAGCTCTTCCGCCAAAAATTATAGAAATAAAACTAAAAATAATTCCTCAAGAAAACTGTATACCAAAAGATATAAATTCAAATTAGGTGACAAAGTAAAGATCAGTTACATTAAAAAAAATTTGACAGAGAGTATTCTGAAAGATGGTCTGGAGAGATTTTTACTATTGTTGAGAGGAAAATGAATCAGAAGGTACCAATGTATAAATTGAAAGACTATAACAATGAAGTTATAGAATCCTATTTTTATGAACCAGAGTTACAGATGGCCTATATCGACAGTGATGTAATTTATAAGATTGAGAAAATACTGCAAAAAAGAAAAAGGAATAGAATTTCTGAGGTTCTGGTGAAATGGAAGGGGTGGCCAGATAAATTCAACTCCTGGATTCCCGAGAGCGATTTACAGGATATAAACTAGCCTGTCTAACTGGCGTATCAACTGTTGGACTCTTAGTTAAAAAATGTTTGCGCAAACATCACGTGATGGGATCCAAACGCGAATCTAGGTCAAGGTCGGGCATAAATCAGTTTCGATCTCATATAAATAGAAAGGAAGGAAACGAAATCCTTGGAGAGATTATGATGCTACACATTTAAAAGGAGAAAATGTGTAGTAAGGATATTTATTTATTTATTTCCTCAGCTGATTCTAAGAGTTATCATCCAGACAATAAACCTCATACCTTCATTGTTGAATTGGGTGAGAGATTAAATCTAACCAGTAGATGGTTGGTGGGGCTATCTGATCTCAATTTAAATGTATCAAGTACTGAAACTTTGTATATATTTTGTGATATTTGTGACAATTCATATTTCCAAAATTCAATGAAACCTATCTTGAGAATGATTTATCCGACTGATTCATCAAAGTCGGTTAATTTTTCTAAGAGATATTATATTCCACTAGCTCAAAAAAACTTCACGCGCTTGCAAATATATATAAGAGACAAGAGCATGAATGTGCCATCTATTATGACAGAGGATCTACAGCTGACATTACATCTACAGAGGGATTATTAAAAATGAATAAATATCTCGATTTCTGTAACAGATGCATGCAAGGAAAGATAAATTTTCATAAGAAATTTTATAATCTTGATAATGACCTAAAACTGGAAAATAAAACAGGAGAGGGGGAGAAAACGAGTAATGTAGACATATCAGTGGTCACTCCTACCCAGGCGGCAGTAGAACAGGCTCGGAGTGAGGTTAAACAAGAAAAGGCTATAAATAGGGGTAAAAAAGGAAAGTACAATCAGTTTGGGGGGAGTACATCATCAATCAAAAGCAAAACCAGGAAAAAGGGGAAAAATACTAAAACCCCCAAAAAAGTGTTGAGGTCCAAGAAAGGTGGAAAGAAAAAAATTGTTAATATAACCAGGACCCAAAAAGGTTTAATTAAAAAAAAAAATCAAAAAAAAATCAAAGGGGGTGGGTATAGTTCAATATGGATGTAGTTCAGACATCTCTAAGTCTGTTTCAACCCCCACCAATTGACAAGTCAATTCAGAGGGAATATTGGGTTGAATTTAACCCTATTGCTACAATATCTGAAAGTGGAGCCATAGAATTTAATATTCCTGGTACCTCCCTTGATTACATAAATTTGGCTAAGACTAGGTTGCAGGTTACTTACGTTTTAACTACAGAAGATGGGAATCTGATCAAGGATGAGAGGGGTGACCAAGGGCAACCTTTAGATACCTCGGATCAGGTTGCCCCCGTTAATCTGACTCTACATTCAATATTTCGACAAATAGATTTGTCTTTAAATCAAAAAGTAATTTCGCCAGATGTAGGTGTAAACTATCCATATAAGGCTATGATAGATTTTCTTTTGGGGACAACTACTGATATGATCAATTCTCAAGGCCAGGCTGTTTTATTTCATAAGGATCAACCCGAAAAAATGGAAATGGTCACTTATTTAGGGGGTAATCCAGCGTTTACTTATAGAGCAGAAAAAACCAAAGATGGGGGGTCAATAACTTTAGAAGGATCCTTGTACCTAGATTTTGCCTTTGGTCAAAACAGAGCTATTTTAAACGGTGTGGCTATCAATGTTAAGTTATTTCAGGCAGGGAATGACTTCAGATTAATGAGACATGGTGTGAAGGTCTATAAATTAAAGATACTGTCAGCTGTGTTAAAGGTCTGTCATGTAGGACTGAACCCCTCTGTAATTGTAGCACATAACGAGGCTCTAAAATTAGCACCTGCAATATACCCCTTCTGGAGGAGTGACATAAAAAGTTTCAGTGTTGCTGCTGGTTCTCAAACCTTTATGACAGATAATATCTTTCATGGTAAGGTACCAAGTAAATTGATAATAGGAATGGTGTCAAATTCTGCCTATTCAGGTGACTTTAGTAAAAATCCCTTTAATTTTCAGCATATGAATGCCAATTACCTGGAGGTCACTGTAGATGGTCAACCAGTACCTAATAGACCCCTCAAACCTAACTTTGAGGAAAAAAATTATGTGGCGTCTTATCTGAGCTTATTGGACAGCGACCTTAATCGCAAGAAAGGAATCATAATTCGTATGGGAGATTATCCTGGTGGTTATGCACTCTATCTTTTTGATATACAGAGTTTCCTCAGTGGAAAAATTATGTCAAGTCCAATGAAAGGGCATCTTAGGTTGAGCTTAAGGTATGCCAAGGCCTTAGCAGAGACTATTAATGTCATAGTTTATGCGAAATTTCCAGAAATAGTTAGGATTGATCAGAGTAGAAATGTGACTATGAGCTGAGATCTATCAGACCACGTGATGTGAATGACTGGTTTATATACTCAGATTTCGAACGTCAGAGAGATCTCTCATCAAAAATCCGAGCTTCAAGGAAAGCACCCTAGATATTTTGAATGTAAAGGAAAACACCTGTAGTACACAGAGACAGATTTCGGATAATAAAAAAATTCCGAGCTTCTGAGAAAGCACCCTTGATTATTTCGAACGTAAGGGTAAACACCTATATTTAATGTGGTCACGTGATATTGTTAGAGTAGATATAACTGAAAGAGGATGTGGAAGTACAGGAATTTGTGTTTTACAAGTTGGCAGAGTAGGGATAACTGGGCAATATAGCTTGAATCTAATGTGCATGTGTTGAATAATGGATTCCAATACCCTTGCAAGATTAATGACAAGTGACAGAATGATTGAGAGGCGGTTTCGTGGGATATATCCACTAGATATGATTCCCAAGAATATTCCTGCTAATTCTTTAATTGTTGTAAATCAAGACAGGTCCATGGAGGCGGGGAGTCATTGGATTGTACTACATTATAAGGAAAAAGACATAGTTGAACATTTTGATTCAGTAGGAAAACCACCAAAAAATTTCATACATAATTTATTAATAGGTAACAGGAGTAAATATATGTACAATAACAGTAGATTACAGGCATACAATACTAATACATGTGCATTGTTTTGTTTATACTACAGCTTCTATTCCTGCAGGTTCATGTCCTTTCAAAAAATACTACAAGGATTTAGCTCCGATTTATCAGATAACGAAAAAATTGTAACTAATTTCTTCTTGATGAATTTCAGTTAAAAGTGTATCAATAGGTAATTTCTTGTCAGGTTTGTCATTCTGAAGCCAATAAAGATATGCTGATTTATGGTGACTCTTGGTTAATTTTTGTGGCATATTCCATGAGAATTTGTCCCATAAGGTTGTTGCCAGATATTGAAGAGAGAGAAATAACCTGAGCTAATCTTGATGACAGAGGAGTACCCCAAAATGTCTCTTCATTTTTCCCTAAATTCATTTGTTTATAAATTATGCATTTATCCTTTGCATTACACAATTCATTCCTGAACTGATCAACTTGATGTATCTTCTGCATAATAACGAATCTCATAATTCTCTCCTTTTCAAATTGATTGGCTAATAATTTTCCATATTTCCCAATAACTGCCTGTATTTCTATAGGGTCATCAGATTCCTTTATCTTAGTAGCTAGATCGACCTGATTGTAAAATTTAGCCAAAAGATGATAAAACATTTGTTCAGCTGAATGATAGTTATTATCCCCATTTTTCATTTCACATGAGTAAAGGTTAGATAATGGATGGTGGGCTTTATCCACAACTAGGTTAGTAGACTCCCAGGGTGATAATGTAATATTTAAGGGTTTGGTAGAAACGCCATCGGCTAGCACCTCCCTTTTACAGTAGAAATAATTAAAACCTATCTTATCCTGCGAATAGGTGTATATATCCGACTTTCTGATCCGAAATCCGACATTATTGGATTCAATTGTGGTCTTGTTGTGTAGAGCCTCTTGAAATTTTTGCATTGGATCTTTCAGGTTCTTTTTGGAAATACCTTTACATGATACTTTTTGATTTCCATTAGCATCTTCTATTATATATGACTTAGAGCACAGTGATACCATCTTAACGCCCTCCCATTCCCGCTTATAACTACCAACATGTCTCCCATCGACCACCAGATGGCGCTGGCAACATCTTCTAGGAAACCAGGTGGGACTTTTTTCATCTGAGCAAGATTTAAAAATTTCTTACTGATATCTATCATGGTGTGAGGATCTAATACACTCGTCTATGCTTGCTTGATTAATAGCCATGTATATACTATCAGTGTCTGTTTCTGTGAGTTCAAAACTATCTTCAATAAAATATTTGGAAATGCAGTCATAAAAGAATTCTAGCATTCTCAATTTAGCATATTGTAGAATGAAAAACCCAATTTGAATGGGGTTATCCATTACAATAGTTTTCTTATAGGATTCAACTTCAAAAATTTGGTTATTTAATTCTTCTAGAGTTTTAAAATTGGGCGAATTAATCATTTGTGTGACCTTGACCTTGTTGTACATATATCTTGTCTGTGTATGTTTAGAACGGTCCATTAAAACAGATCCATAGCTGGAGTTGCTTAACAATTTGTATGTGTCCCCAATAATTGTTTTATCAGGATTCTGATCTCCTCTAATTCTATGCATGGTGACTGTGTCTATAAAAGACTTGAAAGAGGTAAGTGGTTGGTACTCGACCAGCTGATATATCCTCTCTATCTCACAATGATTATTCAAATACCATTGTAAAAGTGGAGTAGCAAGTAATATCTTTTTCGCCTTAAGTCCACTAATTAATAGTCTTTTGTGTGAAAACTCTATGCCATTTTCCTTACAGTACTGCTGCATATGAGGTCCTATGTCATCCATTTCAACATTGCAAGTGCAAAAAAATGGGGGATATTCTTGAAATTTTTCGATAAATTGAGGTATAACTCTGATATCAACCTCCACAGCACCGAATAGCCTACCGTTCTTTATGTCTTTAATTATTTTTTTAAATGACAATGGACCCTTATTCCTTTGGTAGTATGATGGCAAATATTTATCATATATCTTACTGCATTTAGGTTTTATTTGAGAAATAAATTCACATTCCTGAATGGTAATCACTTCATAGCCTTGGGATATAAGAAAATTTCTTCTGATCATATCCTTTGTTTTGGTTTTTTGTAATTTAGAAAGCCATGTCTTACTCTTTATTCTAGATGCAATATTACAATTATGAGGACAATGGTGATAATAACATCCGTTGTACTCATAAACTGTTTTGGTTCTAATACAAAATCCATCCACTAGATAATTACCAATTCTTATCTCTTTGGAATTATTCAGTTTATGTAAAATTTTGATTTTCTTATCTTTCATAAGAAAATCCATCCAAACGTAAGAATCTATATACTTTTCACTAAGCTCTGGTCTGAAATCGCTGTGTTCAAATCTTCGAATATATACACCTGTTGGCATCTTCTGTTTAATGGCATATGAATAAAGTCCATTACAATCGTACCCTACCACAGCTTTGCATAGATTATTGTCTATATTTTTTATATTTGTAACATCCTTCTCATGATACCTAGAAAATATTATGCTGGGGCCTCCTACAATATTTTTTTTCATGGTATAATATAGATCAGCATTTTCTTTATTTATTAATGAAAATTTGCTACCTGATGATTCATAGAGCATTTTTCTAGCTACTCCAGGTAGTGTCACATAATCTTTAAAAATGTCTATACCCTCTTGCTTATAAATATCTATAAAATTGGTAAGGGCAATGACAAAGGGACCTGTGTCTAAATTATTATAATACATCAGATAATCTTTAAAGGTCTTCATATTATTACGACTCCAAATATCTTTAAGGTGATCGTAATCTTCGTCAGTTTGTATTGGATTGGTTCCACTTAATTTCGAGTAAAATGCTTCTGGTGGAGGTAAGTATGGGTCATCTAATTTTGAGGGTGAATCTAACCATTCATAGGGAAAAATTCCTTTAGATATTTCACATCCGTATGCTTTAAGAAATTTGCTATATGAACAACCTGCAGCTAGATAATTTGTAATATCTAAAAATTTCATTTCAGGTACTGCAATAGAGATGTAGGTGTTATTCCTTTTTATTGTAAATATTTCATTCTGTTTATACGTGTACGAAATATATGCCATTATATGCCTCTTTATAAGATTTAAATCATACTTCCCAGAATTAAAACCTAAAACTGGTATCTGCCTAAGGTATCTGTCAAATTCTTTCTTCAAATTTATAATTGGGTTTGAGGAATGTTTCTGGTTTAGGATATGATTTGAGGATTCGTTTGATTCAGTTTCTGAATCTTGATTTTGTGTACTTTCATAGCTTTCTATTAGTTCATCCAATTGTTGGATCAAAGATGCATACTTTTCTGTTAAAGTATGATAGCAAGCATTACTGATATCTTGAAGTGAGGTCATCATCTTATTAATCAGTTTTTCCTCGTTTAAATCTACTATACATTTAGGTTCTTCATAGCCAGAGACATTGGAGGCGATACTAATGCTGATAGGTACATGTTTGGTCAACCATTGCAGCTTCTTATCCTGTGAATCAGAGGTAGATTGGATTTTTTGTAACATAGCCTCCATATCCCATACAATAAAGTTTGGAAAATATTTTTCTGATTGTGGAACATTAATTCCCACTGATTCTAATTTATCAAAAATAGTTGGCTGTGTTTTATGAAAACCCCCTGGAAATAGATATTTGGTTCTTTCATAACATTGTGATGTGTGTCTCTTCAGATGCCATATCTTTTTAAAAATTTTAGAGCATTTTTCGCATTGAAATTTTTTTGCATACTTTGAAAAATTCGTAATATAACTATAATGATTATGGTAGACATTAAGATACATTTTAGAGGAATTTTGTGACATAGTTTCGTATACACAGCTCACAGTTCCATTTGAGTTAAGATTGTATATCAAAATCTTAATATTATAACATTTCTCAATCTCTATGATATCCTGAAAATTGATTTCTGGAAATTGGCTCTCATCCATATCACTGTTGTTTGTATATTTCAGCCACATTCGTAAATAGTCTTTAACCTTTCGGTTATTATTCCCAAAATGTAACTTGATACATCTAAAAAAACATAAATTATCCTGATATGGTTGATTTTTTCTGCGATTCATCACTACATTTTTTAAATATCTGTTAGTGGAGACATAGGATGGTAGTTTGATGTTGGCTCCAAGTGGAAAATCTGTTAAAAATACATTATACTGGACATTGGTTATGAAAGCTAGAGTCCATGCAGTGGAAGGTCTAACTGCTCTGGCTTGTTCAATAATATCTATTCTTAGGATTTTGTTCATCAATAGACGTAAACTATTTCTATTAGATACTGTAAAAGGATATGTTAGAATTCGACTGTTGAAATATGGTATATAATACCTATATTCCCCTGTTTGATTATTGAATAATATCATACCAAAGGCAAAATTAATTCTATATGTCACATTTAGGTCATCATAAATGTCATTTAAGTGTCTCCTGATTTCTGCATAACCATCATTCAGATTGTTAGTTGAAAAGTTATATACATGCCTCAGATCACCCTCATGATGATAATCCTTAACATGATTCCTGTTGGTTACATAAACCTCTCGAATGTTTTCGTTTTCTTCATTCTGTATATAGTCTGGATTATCCTCATTATCAGTGTCATCATCATCATCATCATTGCCTCCATGTTGGTTCATTCTATGGTGGTAGAGCTCTCGTCTACTTGTACAAATTCTCTTACATAGAGAGCATGCATATGTCCTGGCATTGTTGAGGTTTTCATTACGATGATTTAGATGAATATGAGAATTCAAAGCAACAGTGGTCAAAAAAGGTATATCACAGTTAAAACATTGATACTTGCCACATTTCCTCAGATGAAACCTGAGTTCCTCTGAGGTGTTGAACTTCTTTGCACATATTTTACATATTTCCTGAGATCTTCTGTCAGATAGGAGGCATACTCTTTGATGATGTTGCAGATTTGAATTAGTAATCATATCCCATCCACAATAACAACATCTATAACACCTTGGTGGTGTGGTTGGATCCATGGCGACGTTTCTTAATAGATTGTATAAGATGATGAAAAAAAATTTTCATAATATCAAGAGAGTATCTTGGATAGTGGTAACAACAACATCCAGCATACATGAAACACACCCAAAATCTCCTAAGAGAGTTTATATCGACAGAAAATAATATTACATCCAAGATTGGGCATGGATTCTGGTTATGTACATGTGGAACGAGCCTATTTATCTCCCTCAAACCTTTCAAATTGATAAACATATTTATCATTTATGTTATCATATGAAGCGCATTTAAAGTCTGAGTGTGGATATTTATTGGTGTTGTTTATATAATAAAAACAGGGTTAGCCCTCTTGATAACGCAAGGAAAACAGCTGATTAGGTCACGTGATGGGATCCAAATGTGTAGGTTGTAAATTCTGTGATTGGTCAGGTGGTTAATTAGGTCAAGGAAGGTCAATTCGGGTTTTAGATCCCATCGCGATTTCATATAAATAGCGAGTGAGAAATTCCACTTCATCATTTACGCAGAGATGTTTCGAGAGTCCTCAAGTATGCTTTGTACCCTATTACCCTTGTGTTTATGTTACATGTAAATTGTTGGAGTAGTAGTTTAAAGAGGAGCCCCCAAATATACACTCACTTGGTAATTATTCCTACACGAGAGAAGCATTTGATTATATGATATTATTATTAAGTTTATTGCATCTTGAGGTTAATTTAATATTAAAGGTTTACATACCTGAGGATAGGTCTACAATAACATCAAGGGTTTACATACTTGAGGATAGGTGATGGAAAAGTATTTGTAGGGTTGATTATATTGGGGTTACACAGAGTTGAGGGTATGAGTGTTATTAGAGGTGTTAACAGATTATTGGCTCACTTCATGGAAATATTGGTGTTAGGGAGGGTTTAAATAACTCTGGTTAGGTCATAGTGTGTGATTATTTGGTTAGTTGACCAAAATATGTGGGTTGGGGGTTTACATTCCTGGGGTTAGGTCTTAATTAGAGAGATATTTATGACATAGATATTAGGGTTGGGGTTACATAAATAGAGATTCCTGGGGTTAAATCATATGTGGGTAGTTAGGGGTTAGATATAGATATTGGGGTTAGGGTTGGGATTACATTCTTGGGGTTAGGTCATAATTAAACCCAGATAAATAGGTGTTGGGTATAAACCTTTGGTTTGGGTTACGTATCTAATTAGGTCGAGATTATTTGCTTTCAAAATATTTTTGGGGTTAGGGGTTGAGGTTACATAGCTGGTTGAGATTATTTGCTTTCAAAATATTTTTGGGGTTAGGGGTTGGGGTTACATAGCTGGTTGAGATTATTTGCTTTCAAAATATTTCTGGGGTTAGGGGTTGGGCTCTGATTATGTTGAGATTATTTGCTTTCAAAATATTTTTGGGGTTAGGGGTTGGGGTTACATAGCTGGTTGAGATTATTTGCTTTCAAAATATTTCTGGGGTTAGGGGTTGGGCTCTGATTATGTTGAGATTATTTGCTTTCAAAATATTTTTGGGGTTAGGGGTTGGGTTAGGGCTAATGAGATCATATGCTTGAGTTGTGTGTTTGGTAGTTGACAATAAAAAGTTTTTACAGTTGATTTACAAATACCCAATAGTGATCGTGTAACTGGTGTGGCACTTAGATTACTACTGCCAAAACCCCATCTTCCAGTGGAAAGTCTGGAAAGCGGGGAGGACCAGGGAGGGCCTGTACTATTGTTACAATAGGTAGGTATTGTAGCTTATAAAAGCTACATTTAAAATAAAATTTTCAATTTTATTACGCTACAATGTACCTACCTATTGTAACAATATGCTGAATCCCAGCATGTTGGAAGGCTGGGAAGACTGGACACTGGCTAAGGAACCTGGCGGTATAACAACACTCTAGGAGTGACATCTGGAGTCCAGGGTGGAGGAAGGAGCCTGAATGCGGTAGAGGAACGGCACATCAAGGCTGAGGGGAATACTCCAGTTCTCCTGAGGTTGAGGTGTCACGCCAAGGGAAGGAAGACCGTCTTGGCATGCACGGCCAGCGCAGGCACTCCAACGCAGAGTTCTAAAACACAAAGTACACAAAATACAATGAATAATATGTAAAAGGGAACAAGAGACGACACAAGAAAAATCGAAAGAAAGCAACACTAAGATTACCGAAAAAGTAAAACTTAACATTACATTCTCAGGATAATTGGAAAGAATATACTCCTGGTAACAAGGACGCAGGAAAGTAACAGCAGGTAAAGAAGTAGAAAGAATTAATAATAGTTACCTTAAAGGGTTGAAGAACCCACTCTATGGTGTCAGAGGATTCTGACACACCCCGTCTAGGTGGTTCCCGAAGTAGTGCCCCCCCCGTTTTCTTCCCTAGAGTTAGCTGGAAGGAGGCATGACCTGCTGAGCTGCAACAAAGGATCCCAGATGATAGGAGCCTTCTTTTTGGTCTTGACCGGAAAGGTCCTTGAGATAGAATTTGGTGAAAGTATTGTGAGATTTCCAATGGCAGGCTTGCATGATCTGATCCATTGACGTTCCCCTGTAAAAGGCTTTTGAAGCTGCAAAAGCTCTGACGTCATGGGCCTTTACCCCTGTGAGGACCATGTCTGCTGATTCCACCTTGGAATAACAGAATTGAATAGTGTTTTTGATCCAAGACGAGATAGTGGAGCATTGGATATCCTTTGAATGGCCCATTTTATAGGATATAAAAAGTAAATGTCTACCTGTTCTGGTCTCTTTTGTTCTATCCAGATAGCACTTGAGGGCCCTGACAGGGCAAAGGAGAATATCCATGTTCTGAAGGTCTTGGTCGCATTTTAAGCCTGGAATAATGACCGGGGAAACACTGTTGGGGCCCTCCTTGGTTAATTGGTTTTTGGCGATGAAGGAGGGTGAAGGGGAGAGCTGAACCTGCTCCCAGTTGCCCAGGCTTAGAGTTCCGTCGTAGGTCCAGGCGTGGATTTCACTGTGCCTCTTTCCTGAAGCTAGGGCTAAGAGGAAAACTGTCTTCCATGTGAGCAGTTTTAGGGTACATTCCTCCTTTGGTTCAAAAGGAGGTTGTGTAAGTTTATGAAGTACTAGTGAAAGATTCCACTTTGGGAGTAACCTGGACTTTTTTGGTTTGTCTCTATAGAAACTGGCGACCAGTCTGGCTATATCGGTATTGGAGCTGATGTGAAGGTTAGAGTCCCCCAGGTTGTCTGCAATAGCGGTCCTGTATCCTTCAATGGTAGAAGGGCACCTGTTTAGGTCGTGAAAAAGATACCAGAAAAAGTTGCAGATGTCTCCTATAGAGGGACTCCTGAAGTCCACTTGTTGTTCCATGCACCATCGTTGGAAAACAGACCATTTTGAGGAGTAGATGGCACTTGTTGAGAGCCTTTGAGGAGCAGCAATTCTCTCTGCCACCTCTGCAGTGAACCCTCATTGTTGTAACAATGTGCTCCTAGATACCAAACGTGGAGGTTGAGGGAGGCCGGGTTAGCGTGGAAAAGTTGTTCATTGGTTGTTTGAGTAGGGTTCGGATTTGTGGAAGCCGTCACGGCACATCCAGAGACATTTCCACTAGGTCCCAAAACCACAGTTTTGATGGCCAACCTGGGTCAATCAGAAGTAGCTTGCACATTTGTGACTGGAGTTTTTGTACAACCTTGGGCAGTAGGGCAGTTGGGGGATAAGCGTAAGCAACCAGGTTCTCCCATGGAATGTTCAGGGCGTCTACAGCCCAGGCTTGAGGATCCGGGATCGGAGAGACATATAAGGGGAGTTTTGTGTTCAGTCTGGTTGCAAAAAGGTCCACTTGGGGACTCTCCCATATCTTGGAAATTTGTTTGAAAACTTGTGGAGACAGGGACCATTCTGTGCTTTGGATCTGATTCCTCCTTGAGAGGCCATCCGCTATCACATTGAGGGACCCAGGTACATGTCTTGCTCTGAGTGTGACATTGTTGAGGTTGCACCATGTCAGGATTCTCCTCATAAGAGCGCAGAGTTCTGCGGATCTTGTACCGCCCTGTTTGTTTATGTACGACACCACGGAGGTGTTGTCTGAGGCAATGAGGACGCGATTGTTCTTGCAAGTGAGTCTGAAGAACTGTAGAGCCAGGAAAACTGCCTTCATTTCTAACAGGTTGATATGTAGGTGTTTTTCTGCATGAGACCAGACCCCTCGGGTTGACTCGTGATCTAAGTGTGCGCCCCAACCTGCGTTTGAGGCGTCTGTAAAGATCAGTTTTTCGTGTTATCCTTGGGTGGAGAAACTCTCCTTGTAGCATGTTTGTGGGGTCTAACCACCATTCTCCGTGTCGTATCATCTTCTGATTCCAGGGGATTGGAGTGTCCAGAGGCATCGGATATTTCCAGTGAGTCTTGAGATGCCATTGAAAAGGTCTCATATGCATTCTGCCCAATTTGACTGTCTTCTCCGTTGATGCAAGTAATCCAATGGTGGACATAAGAGTCCTTGCACTGATAACAGACTTTGACAAGAGGCGACGGAACATATCCTGAAGCTTCGTCCACCTGTCCTGAGTGGGCTTGACAAGCCCCAAATCTAGTAAAAAATGGTATCCCAGGAAATCAAACCTCTGAGAGGGTACCAGTTCTGATTTTTTGTGGCTCACCAGAAAACCCAACTCCTGAATTAGGGTTAATAACTTTTGGGTCTGTTGGTGACACTCCTCCTTGGAGGGGGCACGGATCAGCCAGTCGTCTAGGTATTGATGAATGTGTATTCCCTGTTGTAAGGCTAATAGTCTGACTTCCTTGACTATACTGGTGAAGATCAAGGGAGCTGTGGCTAGACCAAAAGGGAGGCTGGTGAACTGGTAAGAGACGCCTTTGTGGAAGAACCGGAGGTACTTGTATGACTGAGGGTGAATGGGTATGTGGCGGTAGGTGTGTGTGAGGTCGATAGAGGTGACCCATTTGTTCTTTCTGAGGGAAGCTCGTATGGATTCTGGAGTTTCCATCTTGAACTTTGATATGGCCAGGAATTTGTTGAGACAACTTAGGTCTATTACTGGCCTCCAGCGGTTGCCTGGTTTTGGAACCAGGAACAAGCGACTGTAGAAACCCAGACTGTCTGGTTTTTGAACGATGTTGATTGCGCCTTTGAGAAGTAAGTCTTGAATAGCAGTCGACAAGGCACTTTGTTTGTTGAAGTCTGCGAAGCCGCTGGTTATGCAAGGTATCCTGGACAGTTTTGGGTGCTCCCTGAAGGGTAGTTTGTATCCTTCTGCGATAAGGTTTTGGATTGAACGGTGCGCGCCTAAATTCTTCCACGCTGGCAGGAACGTTTTTAGCCTGCTTCCCACTGTTAGATTCGTTTTCTTTTGGACTTGGTCTTGGATAAATACAATATGAGACTGTACACAAGGAGTCTTTACCCCCTCCTGTGGGGTGTGTGAACAAGGAGTCTTTTCCCCCTCCTGTGGGGTTTGAATACACGGAGTCCTTACCCCTTCCGGTGGGGTGTGAAAACAAGGAGTCCTTTTCCTCTCCGGTAGGGTTGTTGCACTCAGAGTCTTTATCCCCTCTGGAGGGACATACTGAGGAGGATAATCCGAGAGAACGTCTGAAGTTATTGTGGGTTTTAGTCCAGGAGTCTTTGGGGGTAACGGAGTTTGAGAAGTGTCATTGAAGAGGCTGTTGTTGTTGCTTGCCAGAGTGAAAGTTACCCCCACGGCCGCGTCCCCTGCGGCCACCTCGGCCTCCTCTTCGCCCACCTTGGTGGAGATGAGAAAAGAAAGGTTGCTGAACCATATACTGGGGTGCCGGCATTGGTTGATAGAACAGGCCTTGCTGTTGTTGACACTGTCCACCTCTGCCCCTCTTGGGTTTCTTGTAGGGGTGGAAGCGGTCTTTCTTGGAGACTGGTTTTACTCCGAGCCCTATGAGGTGCTGTTCATATTCTTGCATTAGGGTTCGATCGAATAAGTCACCTCCTGAGGCGGTTGCTGAGCGTAGATTGCGCAGTCTGAATGCGTCTAAGTTTGGGTGGGCGTGGCGGAGGTAAGCTTCCCTTCTTAGCAAAACAAGGTTTGTGAGAGAAGAGATGAAATTTGCAACTAGATCCGCATAGGCTTTTGACATGCTTCTGCTGATGTCAAGCATGAATTGCATCTGGGTGGCTTCTTGCTGTGTGATTTGGTATAGTTGGAGCAAGATTTGATCCCGAGTAGGTGCATCTTGGGTGGTCCTAAGTTGATCAAACAACTTTTCTTGTTGATCTCTGGAAACTCTGAGATTGTTCAGACATGACTCACTAGCCATGCCAATGTTAGAAAGAAAATTGGCAATACTAATGTTTTCACGTGTTATGTATTCCAATTTTACAAGTTCTTTCTGTTGTACTGTGGCTGGAGGACCACTCCTATATCCAGGCTTGGCAATATTTGAAAAGGCCTGGGGCACAACCTGTGGGGTCTGCGAATACTTCTCATCCACGACATTGTACCAACTACCCTTATGGGGGGGAATTGTAGGGAATTTGCCCATATCCAGGGTGGAGGAAGTACTAGGTTTCACTGCTTCATCCTGGGCTGTTTGGAGGCGAGAGAGGTCAGACACCATGGGGAGTTTGATGGATGGTGGTCTGCCTGCCTTTTCTTGAAGAAGAAGGAGGGGATCGCGTCCCAGCGCCGAACCCGGTTTGTAATGTTCCTCTGCAGCCGGGTCTGGGATGGAGAGAAACTCCCTAACTTTTTGCACAAGTTCTCGGAAGGGAAGGTTAGGGGGAGCTGCTTGTTCACCCGTATCTGTGGGTTCTTCCGACCTTGGGGAGGTGAAGGAAGAGGCTGATGAATCTGCGCCATATTCCTCCTGTTCTAGCACTTGCAAGGGAGACTGAAGTTTTGCAGTGGTAGAAGGTAAGTTGGTAGGAGCTACCGTAGGTTGTGCAGAGGGTGGAACGGTAGTCAATTGAGGAGGAGCAGAAGGCATTTGTATGTGAGAGGCCACTGCCTGCAGAGACTGAGTGGCGATGGCTGAGGAACCTTTTACATTGGCTAATCCCTTCTTAATAGCCGGTGCTGGTTGAGCTGGAGTCTCGTCCATGGGTTCCTCTGATTTGTTAGCAGCTGGGACCGCAGACAAAGGTGTAATAGAAACAATGTGCAGTTGAGCAGTAGAAGCTTGAGGAGCAGGATTGGTTTGTGTAGGAGCGAAACGGTTAAACATGTTCTCCATGGATAGCTGTAAAAAAGCTTGGAGACCTGTCTGGAGTTGAGTTGAGATATCCCTCATTTGTTCTTCATTTTTTCTCTGCAGTTTATGCATTAACTCAAAATTTTGTTTTTCCAGGTGACTTTTAAGTAACTGTGTCCTGGGAGTTTGAAGGATATCTATAGGTGTAGCAGTCCTTTGTGGTTGTGGCATTGAGAAGGTGGGGAAATAAGTTCTGTCTCCCCTTCTGCTTGGTGTTTGTCCGGTTGAAACAGTATCCTGGGTTAATACCGGATCCGGCGCCCTGAAAAGGGCTGGAGAAGAATCAGAAGATTGCTGAACCGGTCCGGTGTTTGCTGGGAAACTAGTCGCCGGTAAAGAAGCAGAAGATGGTTGTGTGAGAGGACTGATGCCGGTGACCGGAGCCATATTGCCGGCCTGTTCCGGTTCTAAATTGAACAGTGTATCGTCTACTTGGCCGAGATCTTCACCGGTAAATACCGGTTCTTCATCTGTTTCCGGTTCAACATTGTCTTCATGAGAGCCGGTACGATGGCGATAGAAAGATCTTTTGGCAAAACTTTCTCTTAAGTGTGTCCATTGTTGATCAGAAAGTGTAGAGCAAGCTGCACACTGGTTAACTTTTGCACCCTGAGCACAGGGGTCTTGCCCTTTACATTTGGATCTACAGCCAAAACAGGCAAGGTGAGAATCAAATTGGGGCATGAAATGGCCACATTTGCCCCGTTTTTGGTAAGGAGGTGTTTTCACCATGATACCAAAAGAATCTATGAGCATTAATGATAATAATATCCAAAATATAACTGTCTACCCACAGTTAAGATATGGTAACTAAACTAAAAAAGTAGAGTTACAGGAAAGCCAACTGTACAAGATGGCTTCCAACAAAAAGTGAGGAAGAGCTTTAGCTAGCACCTGATAGGTTCCCTAGGTCACATGACTAAACAGGTGCTCTGTACCCGTACCGGTATTATACCGGCAATATACCGGAAATATACCGGCAGACATGTGACATTTATCTTTTATTCTCATGGGTAAAGTTTTCAACTTCTATTCCGGTTGGAAGCTTCCCGTGGTAAAACCACCGGTAAAGCATATTGTTACAATAGGTAGGTACATTGTAGCATAATAAAAGTACTTCTGGAACCTCTCAAAGAAAAGCTCAACGTTTCCACCCGTATTCTCAGCCTCCCAGGCAACAGCAAGAAACGGACCGGAAACAGAGTCTCCCAGCTTGGAAACAACTTGGTAGCAGAAGGCGTGGTCAGAGATCTCACTGGGGCAAGGCTGCTTCTTTCTCTCAGCGACCTGCCAAGACACAGATGCAGTATAAATGACAATTATTGTGTGAGTTCTGTAGCCGGCAGTTCAGTGAATGTATTTGTGACCGGCAAAGAGGCTTGTTCTGTAAATGGTGTAACCGGAAACAAGAGTTGTGTAAATGTGACTGGAGAAGAACCTTGCACCGGAAACCAGGACTGTGTGGTAACCTGCAAGGAAGACAATTTAAGAACTTTGACTGTAAATTCCAGTGTTGTAAATCATGTTCATTTTGTGTCCGGGTTGCCACAAAAGAAAGGCGTAATTCCCAATTATTGTCACCTTTCTCCAGAAATAAAGCATGTGCAAGGTGTTTCCTGTGTAGATCAGTCCAGTTCTGTACAAAATGTCACAAATGTCCCAACTGTTGTACCAAATCTAACTGTAGGGGCCAGACTACACCAGTTCTGGGAAAAATGGGCAGCCCTAGGCGTCGACCCCAAAGTATTAGCAGTCCTCAGGGAAGGGTACACACTACCCTTCCAGTTCCGGCCAAACCTGACAAGATCTCCCACAATAACAAGCTGCTATGCAAATCCCCACAGGAACAGCTACCTGGTGGAGGCATTGCCTCAGCTGTTAGACAAAAATGCTGTAGAATTGGTTCAAAATCCACAGTCCCTGGGGTTTTATAACCGGCTATTTTTGGTACCCAAACCCAACAACTGGTGGAGACCTATCTTGGATCTCTGCAAACTCAACACATTTTTGAAAACAAAGTCATTCAAAATGGAGACCCCAGAGACAATAAGGACCTCCCTCCAGACATGGGAGTGGGTAACCTCCATAGATTTCAAGGACGCGTACTTCCATATACCAATAAACAACCAGTCCAGGAAGTACATGCGTTTTCATATCCAGGGCGAGACTTATCAATTCAAAGCACTACCCTTTGGTCTATCCACAGCCCCTATGGAGTTTACAATAGTGGCCAAGGAAGTAAAACTACTAGCAATGAAACCGGGTATAAGGATCCACCAGTACCTAGACGACTGGTTGGTCAGACCCAGATCCCACCAAACTTGTCTTCAACACACACATACCTTGGAAGCTCTCTGTTGAGAATTGGGCTGGCTAGTGAACGAGGAAAAATCAGAGCTGGAACCCAAACAGGTTTTCAGTTTCGTAAGAAACAGAATGGTCCCTCAACCCAGAGGTCTTCGAAGCAATATGCAACCGGTGGCACAGGCCCAAAGTGGACCTATTTGCCACCAGATTCAACAACAAGCTCCCACAGTTTGTCTATCTGGTCCCAGACCCCCAAGCATGGGCAGTGGATGCTCTCAGCCTGTCATGGGAAGGACTGGACCGATATGCCTTCCCACCGGCAGCCATCTTGGGCAAAGTGGTGGAGAAGTTGTTAGACTACCCGTGCAGCAAAGTGATATTGATTGTACCAGGGTGGCCCAACATGCCTTGGTTTTGGGATCTGGTAGCTATGTCCAGTCAGATCCCTCTGTGCCTGCCCAGCCTGCTGACTTCCTCCTATTCTTGTTTCAGGACAGGAAGTTACAGCCAGGCACCATTGATGGCTACAGATCAGCCATAGCTGATAAACTGGGAAACTCTCCCACTAATATCAGCACAGATGAGAATCTCACTCGCCTTTTGGATAGTTTCCACAGGGACAGACCCAAAGGCAGGAGGGGCATCCCCTGCTGGAACCTTTCACTGGTATTACATCAGTTGACAAAGGCTCCATTTGAACCCCTTAAAGAGGCCTCCTTGAAGCATTTGACCTTCAAGACTGTGTTCCTATTGGCCCTGGGTTCAGGTAAACGCAGGAGTGAGATCCATGCCTGGTTACACAAAAACATCAGACACCAAGCAGACTGGTCCAAGGTATCTTTATACCCCTCGCATAGTTTTCTGTCCAAAAATCAGCTGACTAAGGAGGGGCCAGACAGTGTGGCCCCGGTGGTGATTCCAGCCCTGGCCCCCACTCTGGATAAGTCACTCAAAGGTGACAGGTCATTATGTCCAGTTAGAGCCCTACGTTAGTACTTGGACAGGACCTCAGACCTCAGGCAGAACAAAGAGTTGGTCTTTGTCTCCTTCAAGAAAGGCTTTGACAAGGACATCTCTCCTGCCACCGTCTCCTCATGGATCAAACAGACTGTGATCCTATGCTGTGAGCTCCCTGACCAGCAGGCCCTCACTTTACATCAGGTTAAAGCCCATGATGTAAGAGCCTTTGCTGCCTCTAAGGCATTCCAGTCTGGAATCTCCTTAGACCAAATATTATCAGCCTGCCACTGGAAATCACGTAACACCTTCACACAGTTCTATCTGAAGGATGTGGCTTGGGCTGATTCAGAGCTTTTCCATCTAGGGCCAGTAGTGGCTGCTCAGCAGATCCACCAGCAGGCCCAATAATGATGGGACATTGATTTGTAAATATGTACATATTGTATATACTGATACTTAGATAAATATAAATCAACCAATCCAAAAAAAAACCAAAAAACTCTGACATGCTTCCTTTGGGAGGTTTATTTATTGGGATTGAACTCATACCCCTCTTCCCTAACCTCAGAGCAGGTATGACAAAAAGGGGGGGGGGCAGTGTCTGTATACCCCCGGTTAACTGGATTCTGGTATCACACCTTGGCCTTATGGGGCTCTCAAGGTAGCCCAAGCCTGGAAAAATTATTTGTTTATGAGTTCACTCAAGTCCTTAGTAGCTTACCTGCCTACCAAGCAGTAGTTATTCAGTAATTGTCTATTGGATAGGATGTGTTGACGCAATAAAATTGCAAATTTAATTTACTTATTAAATTTGCAATTTAAGGAATTAAAATTTTCAAATTAATCTTTATCTCTTTCAACACTATATGTCCTGAGTAGTTATCTGTGGGGAGTATTGATTAATTGATTAATAAAAAATGTATATGTAGTAAGAAAAAATTGTAATGTGGATGTTCCTCTGGAGCCGACCGGTCGGTAACTATTTTTTTAGAGTAGGGAACAATGTTTACAAGGTCGGTTTGGGTCGGTTGTAGTTTCCAGGCCTGTCACGGAGAGATGGTGAAATATCAAACATGTTTGATATTTCTACGACCATTGCCGACCCTTGTAACAGATCCTAATTTCATCCACCTAGCAACAGGCCTGTCGGTTAACTTAACGGCCTGTCGGTTACACTTCCCGGCCTGTTGGTTAATGAAACAGGCCTGACTGTATCATGTATCCAGCTTGTCCCAAATATGATGATCCTGACTATGTGATGACAAACAGACTTTGTGGGAAATGTTACAGTACAGTAACTTTCCAAGCCAGTCCGTAACTTTTACCGATTGGGTCCTAGAGTCGGGAATATTTGTAACCGACAAGCCCTAAGCTGAAACAGACAAGCCGTAAACAACAAATGACATGCCTGCAACACCAACAGACAAGCTGGGAACTGTAACAGATAGACTGGCAATAGTTTTGCTTCTTACGGCCTGTCGGTTGCAAAATCTGTGGCTATGAAAAGGCCAGTCGGCACACACACTTAATTTATTTGGGCTTTGACTTGTCGACAGACAACTGGTGTGCAGCTTTAGATTCTAAGATTTCATTTTTTTGCAAATTAGCTGAAGTTTGAGCTAGGCTGGACTGGCTGGGAGTGAAATCTGTTCTATGAGGTTTCACTTTTATTTTTACGTTTTTGTTTTTGACAAAAGCTGTACATGTGATTGATCAGCATTCCCAGGGGCAGAAGGAGAAAGATTGAAGTACCTACAGATACTTAACCACAGTTTGAGTTAGGAGATACAGCTTAGGATAGAAAGAATAAGAAGGGAGAGAGGGGAGAGAGAAGAGAGAGAGAGGGGGGAACAGGATGAGAGGGACAGAGAGAGGATGAAAGAGAGCCAGGAAAGGACAGAAAAGCGACCACGAACAGATACTAATACTGATGTAGAAACAACTCAATCCAGCCAGAAGAAGGGGCAAATGAAGTCCATTTTCCTGAGTGATTCAGATGAAGAAGCCATCGTTGAGTTCATTTTACAGCACAAGGAACTTTATGACAAGACACAAAGTTCAAGTTCAAAGTCAAGCAGAGGAAGAAAGGACCTTTGGGGAAGACTAGCAGCTTCCAGGAACTTATTTGTCAACACTGTCAAGAAGTGATTCGAGACTCAACCTACCAGATATGGCAAGCTCACTCGGATGAAGTCAGGACAAGCTGCTGAGAAGAGAACAGAAAGACAGACCTGTAGGACAGTTTCAGTTTTCTACAAGGTCACATCAGAAGGAAAGGAGTGCCTAAGTCTTCTGCGTTCAAGTCACCAAGTCCTACAGCTGCAGCAACCACAGCTTCAGTACCGGATACTTCATGAGAGACTGAATTTGAGATGGAAATCAGCATGACATCAGATGTTACTCATCAACTGTCGACCACAAGCCCTTCACACCAGCCACCTGCTGTTGCCACCACTGCTGCTGCAGATCCAGTTTTAGATCAGTTCCAGCAGATGAGGTCGATGATTTTCACGTCAGGACCCCACTCCAAGTCCAAAACGACCGTTCTGCAGCTGTCTCCACTCTGAGATTGAACACCTGGAGGAGAGAGATTTTTGAATTTCAGGAATGAGATAATGAGACTTCTCAGTGAAATACAGTACAAGGCCGAAGAACACAAGAGACAGGTCACAACAACTCAACAGGTCACCACATTTCAACTTCCAGAAGCAACACAGGCCTCAGCAGGACATGAATACATACCATACCGGATACTAAACCAGTCTCAGTACTAGTTGTGCAGCCTTCTCAGATAGTCACAACACAGCATGTTACAGTGATTGCCAAAGTACAGCAACCATCAAGGCCTTCATCAGTGTCAGCACAGCCAGCATCTTTCCTAGTTGTGGATGACGAGCAGCCTGGGACTTCCAGACAACTGATGTTCACTTTGAGTTCATCAAAGACAGTTAACCCACTTTCCATTGGATCTGGACAACAAGAGGAAAGTCAACACACTTCTGGATTGTCAAGCCTCTTTAGTGGGATACCAGGTGTACTACAGTCAGCAGACCACAACCATTTTCACCCTCTCAACTTCAACCAGCACCATCACCAGTGCCATCTTCCACTCATCAAGAACAGTCAAGACCTCCCAGCCAGTCCAGCCAGCAGAGTCAGCCCAAACAAGCAGATCAGCCTGCACCAAGTTGCACCAACAGGCCCTTAAAAGGGCCAACGAATCTTCTAAAAACAATTATTCAGCTGCTTGTTCTTTCCAAAAACAAAATAAAGCACACTGTCCAACACTTACACTTCCCCCAGAAACATGAAAAAAATTGTGTGAATGAGTGAATGAATGTTTAACACCAAGAAATAAAATTCCAACACACACACAAAACAAAAAAAACTTTAAAAACCAAACCCACCCCCAAAAAAGTAATAATAAAGTGTCGCCTCTCCCACCACCACAAAATAAAGTAAAACCTGAGGTGACACCCTCCCCCCAAGAAAAAGTAATATAATAACTAAAGTGTCACTTTCCCCCAACCACCCTAAAAATAAAAATTATAACACATAAAGTGACACCCCCATCACCCCAAAATATAAAAAAATAGTACACACATACAGGCACACAAGTATGAAACACAGAGTACCTAAAAACACTAAGTGCTATGAATGTGTCGATGGACTGACAAACGGTGTTGTAAAATAACACCTCGCATGCCACAAACATCCCACAACCTGGCTGTTGACTGGGTGACTGACAGACTGATTTAAATATTACCTTACTGGTCAAACTGGATTAAGTTAATATTTTGATTTTATTGTTCAAAAGTTTGGGTTTTGCAAAATTACCTGGAAATGATTTAAAAAGAGTGTTTTTTTCCAGGGATAAAATTGTTATTATTTTGGGGGGAGTAATGTTATTTTATAGGGGTTTACCTTTTGAACTTTGACATTTGAGGTGTGAGAGTGGGTTTAATTTTTGCAATAACATTTTCCACAAAAATATTTCTTTGGGGGGTGTTTGTTTTATAATTTAATTTGGATTGAGATTGATTCAAAATGGGATTTAATTTTTGTGTCACACTTTCTCAATAAAAGTTCTTATATTATTTGGGTAGTTCTTAAGAAGGACTGATTGATGATGGTTCTCCCATCAATTTTCTTAAATTCTGTCCTTCTGCACAGCAAGCGCCCCCACGTGATTAAAGTAGTCTTTCAGTAGGTCTCGATGTTTGGCCTCCCTCGAATTTCTGACGTTTTCATCCTGTGCCTGGTCATTCTGTGGTAGTTGTGTGTCGTCTGCTGGAGTGGGTGGTCTGTCAGGTCCCCCTGATGGCTTCTCCGCATGCTATGTAACACCATACATGTTGACACAATGTCTGACAACTTTTGTCCTCTGCTCCAGGTGGTCAGCAATACCCTGAATCTTACTAGTATACCAAAAGAGTTCTTGACTACCCTCCTTCCCCTGGATATCCTGTAGTTGGCTATTCTCTCCTCTCTGGTCAGTTGTCATCTTCTGTATGGCTTGACCAGCCAAGGCATAAGGGCAAAGGCATCATCCCCTAGCAGGAAGTAGTTTAGATCTGGCCCCACAGGTCCAAGTGGTTCAGGTGGTGGTAGTCCCAACCTTCCGTTCTCAATTGTTCTTCTCAGTTTGCTGTGGTTGAATATCTGAGCATCAGATGAAGACCCACTGGCCACCATGTTGACCCACAGGAAATTGTAATCTGCATCAACTAAAGCCAAAAGTACCAGGGAAAAGAAGCCCTTGTAGTTGAAATACTCACTGCCTGACTTCTTGGGCTTCTTTATAGCAATGTGTTTGCCATCTAATGCAGCAACTGCTTGGAGACATTCCATCTGTTTCTAAATCTCTCCTCTATTTTTTTCCCAGTCTTCAGAATCTGTGGGACAAATCAAATATTCATGTTAAAATTCTTTTAAGATGGCTTTGCAGGCCTGGGGGGTCAAATTTGCAGATGGTCGTACTTCCAACCCTCCATTGGTATTGCAGTGAAGTGTATGTTTCCCCTGTGGATATGTGTCTCAAAGTAACTGCCAGTTTCAATCCGACTTCCAGTGGCTTCCTGAAGTTGGTGGTTGACTTCCTCAGATTGGCAATTTTTCAATTAAATAAAAAATACTGGTTCCACCCTGGTGAAGGTTCTGTAGCCTGGTATGTCAGTTGTGATTAGCTCGTCCAAGAGTATTCTGTAGCAACCTCTCTCTGCAGTATCCAGGGCATAACCCATGGATTCTGTGGCTTCCTCCTGTGTGGTGGGGGCTGTGGTGCTGGTGCTGGCTGGGCAGGTGCTGGGTTCTGCTGTCTTCTGCGTCTTGAAATCATGAAGAATAACATATTTAACTCAATAAAATACCAAAGCACCCTTAACTTGTCCAACAGTTACTCTTGATGTGTTGCTGTCATCTTTTAAGTGTGAAATGAATGTCGCATCCCTAGTGATTGGTGTATATAGTGTGATATGGATCCCGATTTTGGGATGGATCCCAACTATAGATACCGACCCACAAAACCAATCAGTCCTGTCAGCAAGGGTTGGGAACATGCTCATAGCTTGTATGTTGGTCTTTACGGCTTGTCTGTTTTTGAGCCGGCTTGTCTGTCAGGGGTTTAGGGCTTGTCGTAGTACTTTGGCCGTGCAAAAAACATCCCTGACCCAACTTCTTGTTAGGGTAGTCATCACGTCCTGTCTGTAAGTGTACCGTCCTGTCAGGATTTCTTAACTGACTCAGCATTTTCATGCCCTTTTTTCTACAATCCTACGACTTTCATAACCCTAGAGTCGGATACAGGGTCGGCTCCAGTGGAAAACCAGCATAAAGATTGTTGTGGCAAAGCTCATCCTGGGCCAAGGTGCTGTGGATAGAGTTCACATTGGGCAAACTTCTTGTTGGCAAAGTTCCTGGATTCTCATTCGTGTCTGGGGATACAATTTTGCTTGTCAATATTTTAAATTACTCAAGTTCTTCTATAAGTAGTTATTTTTCTTCAAAGTTATGTCACAAAGTTATATTGGCGCTGAGTGGTCCAATCTAGTTTTATTTGTTTTCACTAGTTTTTGAATTAACAGTGAAGAAAGTAATCTACATCCTTGGCTTCTAGAAACTCAGCAATCAAGGAACAGGGTATCTCTGAGGCAGTGACGGCACAAATTGAGGCTCCTCAGAGAAGATAAGCCAGATCAGTCTATGAGGCAAAGTGGGCCATTTTTACAAAGTGGTGCCTCAGTAATCAAGAGGACTTCAGGGCACTGCCTATAAAGTTTATAGCCAGCTTCCTGCAGTATCTGTACCATTGACAGCTATAGGTCAGCCATTGCTGACAAAATGGAAACTCACATTTTAATGTTAGCAAAGATTAGAATCTCACTCATCTATTTTCAGTTTCCACAGAGACAGACCCAATGGTCTGAGGGATATCACCTCCTGGAACCTTTCGTTGGTGCTGCAGCAGCTCACAAAAGCTCCCTTTGAACCCATTAAAGAAGCATCCTTAAAGTATTTGACCTTCAAAACTGTCCTTCTTTTAGCCTTGGACTCAGGCAAACACAGGAGTGAGATCCATGCTTGGCAAACCAAGAACATCAGACATCAGTCTGACTGGTCAAACGTGTCCCTGTATCCCTCACCTAACTTTTTTTCCAAGAACCAGCTGGCCAAAGAGGGTCAGGACAGTGTGGTCTCAGTGGATATTCCAGCCCTGGCCCCAATACTTGATAAGTCACTCAAGTTTGATAGGTCCCTATGTCTGGTCAGAGCACTTTGTTACTACTTGGACAGGACCTCAGACCTCAGGCAGAATAAGGAGTTTGTCTTTGTCTCCTTCAAGAAAGTTTTTGACAAAGATATCTCCCCTGCAACCATCTCCTCATCAATCAAGCATACTGTAATCCTGTGTTATGAGCTCTCTGATCAGAAAGCCCTCACTCTACATCAGGTTAAAATCCATGATGTGCGGGTCTTTGTTGCTTCTAAGGGCCTTCCAGTCAGGAGTCTCCTTAGAACAAATTTTATCAGCCTGCCAGTGGAAGTCACACAACACCTTCACACAGTTCTATTTGAAAGATGTGGCTTGGGCTGATTCAGAGCTTTTTCATTTGGGCCCAGTAGTGGCTGCTCAGCAGATCCAACATTAGCCCTTATTATCAAGATTTGTATATATGTACATGGTGTAAATATTGCGTATATTAAAAAAAGTGACATGCTTCCTTCAGGAGGTTTATTTCCTGGGACTGAACTTGCACCTCTCTTCCCCTACCTGAGAGTAGGTCTGTTAAAAAGGGGGGGGGGGGCACAGTGCCGGCCTTTTGACTTTAAATTTTAAGTTCACTTGATGTCCCTAGTAAGTGACATGCCTACCAAGCGGTAGTTATTCAGCAATTGTCCATTGGGTAAGAAGTATTATCGCAATAAAATTGCAAATTTAATAAGTAAATTTAATTTTTATAAGTTAATACCTCACCTAATGGACAGACAAGGCCCTCCCAACCAACCCTGGTATCTGCTTACTTGGGGTCTAAATGGGTTTAGACAATAAAATAAATGCTATGATGTCACTCTGTCTAGACAGGAAGAAAGTATGATGTACCACCTGGCAAATGTGCAGTACGTGACCGGCCTTGCTGATAGTATGACATTTTCTGTAGTTTGGTGGGTTGGTTAATTGTCAATTGGGGAGGGAACTTTAATTTACTTGTTGAATTTGCAATTTAGGAAATTTTAAAATTTTAATTATATTCTGAACAAAACAGAAGTAAGCTATATATATCATCCTAATATTTTACTGCTGTTATCTTGTCTTTTAGATTATCTTTTAGATTATCTTCTGTATTGCAAGAGATATATTACTAGGCAGAGACCTTCTTAACTTAGCTTTAAATGTTTTTGAGTTATTATCATTATGTATTTGCATAAAAAACGTGCAAATGACTTTGCAATAGTTAAAGCTTTCTGAAAAAGGTTTGTAAAATTGAGCATTTTAGTATAAATTTGAATTTTTTTTTTTTATTTCTATGAAGTAATTCCACATATTCATTTACATGTTTTCCATATGCAATATACCTCTTAGCATTTTGAACAAGTCTTAATAAAAGTAAACCTCTAATATGCCTAATCCCAAAATCTTCATAAAAAAGGGCTAGACATTTTAATTGCTTTAACCCCCCCTGTGCTGTAGAAATCCTCACTAAACTCGAACATCTATTTCTCTCATGTTTATATTACAATCTAAAAGAACAACCATAAGATATTTATAGAGGAAATGTTAGAAAAACTGTATAAAATAACATTTTTACCCAAAAATCTGTGATGAAAAACAAACTATAAAATAAACAAAAAAAAATGAAAACACTTGGCAGAATTTTTTTTTTCAGATTTATCAAAATTGATTTATCAAAATTCTCGTCTAATCTATGACATTCTTCACTACTCTGAGAAAGAAAATATCCCTGGACTTCTTATGCTGATAGATTTTGAGAAGGCCTTTGATTCTGTATCATGGGAGTTTCTCTATGAAACATTAAAACTGTTGGGCTTTGGACCTAAAATGATTAAATGGATTACACTATTCAATACTAATATTATTGTCCTGCAAAGTGGTTTCCTCTCACAACTATTTCCTATTAACTGCGGTTGTAGACAAGGGGACCCTATCTCCTCCTATTTGTTTATTCTTGGTGCACAAATACTGCAAATAATGGTCTCCAGAAACCAAACAATAAAAGGAATCAAAATAAATAAAAAAGAAATTAAATTGACTCAATTTGCCGATGACACTACACTCGTATTAGATGGCACTAGGAGTTCACTCCAAGCAACATTAAACACTTTAGAAATATTTGGGACGCTGTCTGGTTTAAGGATGAATACGGTAAAAACTCAGATAGCCTGGATAGGTAAGAGAAAGCATTGCAAAGAAAAATTAAACGTAACTAAGGATCTGGTATGGGGAAAGGACACATTCAGTCTCTTGGGAATCAAATTTTCAGTTGATCTATACTTAGTAATAAACCTTAACTATGATCCAATACTTGACGATATCAGCAAGTCCCTCAATGTATGGAAGAAAAGATTTCTTACACCTCTGGGTAAAATCACTGTGATAAAAAGTCTTATTCTATCTAAGCTAAACCATTTGTTCATGTCCATCCCAAATCCTGATCAAAGTGTTATAAACAAGTTGCAGTCTACTTTTTTAAAATTTATATGGGATGACAAACCAGACAAGATAAGCAGGAAACAGCTCTGTAGTGATTATATGAGAGGAGGACTCTGTATGTTTCATTTAGAGAACTTCATATGTAGTCTAAAATGCACTTGGATGAGACGTTTGCTAACACAAAAAAACTCTCCTTGGTATGAACTATGTCTTTATAATCTAAAAGACTATGAAAAATGCTTTTATCTGCACTCTCTGTGGCATAAAACCTTAGCAAGAAAGATCACCAACAACTTTTGGAAGACTACCTTACTATCATGGGCCAAAGTAATAGATAGCATTTCAAAAGATCAAAACGTTAAAGTACTCAATAGCCCTCTTTGGTATAATCCGACCATCTCAGATGTCCCCTTATTCTATCAAGACTGGTATAATAAAGGTATAATATTTATTGCAGACCTATTTTGTGAAAGTAAATTACTCTTTAGAAGACTTGACGAGAACTTTAAAAATAAAAACTAACTTTCTGGACTATCACCGCGTAAAAGCTCGTTTGAAAAAAAACTTTAGTATACATCTACAAGATCCAATTGTCAAACCTGTATGGCTGACCACCATAGAAATTTTGACAAAATCCAAAAAAGGAAGTAAAGCTTTCTACAAGCTACTCACTAATACAAGTCAACTTCATACTCTCCCTTATAAATCAAAGTGGGAAGTAGTAGTTGGTGACAAATTGCACCATGAAGATTGGAAAACAATCTATAAACATTGTTTCAAAGTCATTCAAGATAATGAGATAATTTGGTTGCAGTATAGGATTATAAATCGTATTTTAGGAACAAAGTGTCTTCTATTTAAGATTTAAAAATCAAACAATAATTTGTGTCATTTCTGTACCAATTCACCCGAGACAATATCATCATGTATTTATCCAGTGCTCCATTTTGCATGAATTCTGGCAAAAAATCAAGCTGTGGGTTCACGACAGTATAGATTTATCTTTTAGTCTCAGTGCTACTGGGACTTGTAGCTAAAAAACAACTTTAGATTGTATTCTTACTAGCTAAACTGTACATCTACAAAGGATTGGTCAATAACACTCCCCCCCACTTTCACTGCATTTCAAAAATTTTTCAAACGAAAATATGAGGAACAACAATATCTGGCAATTATCTCCCTTACCGACCAGAAATTTAGGAGTAGTTGGAGTTTGCTTTCTCTCCTTCTCCAGAACATCTGAGTATTATCCTGTAGTTTTTTTAGCAATTTGAGATTATTGTGTTGCAATAAGGAAATGTTTGAATTTACTAGCTGTCAAAACACTTTTCACTTCCCTTTCCTACTGTTGTGTTGGTGTAAGATGTATAAATTGTATGGACAGTGATGTGGCTTCTTGTAAAACACTTTTTGTTTTGTACCCTTTGTATGTCAATAAAAAAAAAATAAAAAATTGGTTTAGTTATAAAACTTCCAAAAATTGCATGAACCAAGAAAATGCAGTATAAAATTTACACACAGAGTCTAGAAATCCACAAAGATTTACTCCCTGGCCTTCCCTTATTGGTCAAACTGGGGTCATAAAATTGCAGATTTTGCGCTTTTTGACTTTTATCTTCTTTATTTCTGCTTTTTAGAGCATTTGAATGCATTGAGAGGTAACAGGATAGTATAATTGTGGTGTTTAAAACAAATAACCAATTATTCCAACAAAAACTTTATTCTGTACAGCACAGAAAATAAAACAGGAAACATCTTTTAGTCACAAAATGCATGCTCGCTGTAATAGGAAATTGTAACTATCGCTATGTTAGCAAAAGCAAGTTTTCATCTACCCGATGACATTTCCTTCACCTTTAATTTGAAACAACTAAAGATTATTTATGTTTGACTCATTGAACTCATATTTTACAATTTACATTACAGACTGCTGAATCTCGAGCTTTAAGTTAAAACTGGAACCAATATAGAATTGATTACTACATTACTCTCAAATGTATTTGTAATTTACCAATATTTTTCCTCGTTATATATATTTTTTAGTGTGAATATAACCACTACTCTAAACGACCTGTTACTTCAATACTTTGCAGCTCAGTGAAAAACACATAATACTTTTAATGACCGTTTCTAATAGCATAAGCACCTTTACAACATAGTATTCAATATTGTAATTAACGGTATTAGAACTCAACCTCAAAGTTACTTCCAAAACCATTAAAGTATTTACTTCCCATATCTTGTTAACATTGGTCATACCAAATTAAATCATGAAAATGTCACTTAAATAATGTCATATAAAATGTCTCAAATTACTATTATGTCATTACTTTTAGTCATCATGATATTTTCACATTGACACTATTACTCTGTCTGGTTTGACAGTTCTCTTTGAACGCCTTGGTTCCATTGAACTTGGTTTAGACCCTGATCCTACTACTGATCCACTTGTTGAAACACTCCCTGTCTTGTCAACTACACTTGATGTAAACGATGAAATAACTATGACATCATTCTCAACAGGAAGGTCATTATTAACCACACCTGCCTCTTCCTCACTACTATTCCTGACACAAATTTGGTCAAAGTGTCGACGTAACAAATGTCCATCAGGAATTTGCATAAGTGCTGATACAGGTCCAGTTATCTCTTTGATTACACCTGATAACCATTTTGGACCTGGCCCAAAGTTAACAGTGAACACAGATGTGCCTGCAGATAAGGCTCTGCTTTTTGCTAACTTATCATGATGTAATTTTTGCCTTGAATGAACCTGAAGCACTGAACTCAAAATGTCTGGTAACAAGATGTCCAATCGTGAACACAGCCGACCTTTAAGTAAAAGTTCTGCTGGAGAAGTACCTGTGGTACTATGAGGTGTGATTTTGTAATGTGCAAGTACCCTACAGAGTTTGTTTTGGAAAGAACCACCCTCAATCTTTCTTAAACCATGTTTAACCACTTGAACTGCTCTTTCTGCAAGCCTGTTGGAAGCAGCATGATATGGATTACTGGTGAGATGGTGTATTCCATTTGTTTTCATGAAAATACAAAATTTGTCACTGGTAAAACATGAACCATTGTCACTTACAAGAGACTTGGGTAGACCATGGGTAGCAAATGTTTGCATGAGATGTTGAATGTAACAGAGGAATTTGCTGATGACACAATATGGGCATCAATCCATTTTGAGTGAGCATTTTCTAGCACTAATTAGATAAGAACACTGTCTATTTGTTTATTGATGAACAATGACCACAGTCATCTGAAATGACATATAATTACAATATGATTAGAACTGATTACAAGGTACAACAATAATTACAATGTATCATTAGTCTCTACTAATATCATCTTCCCTCCCACTGGACCTGCATAGTCTACATGTACTCTCTCCCAGGGCATCTTTGGCCATTCCCATGGGTAAAGGGGTGATGGTTTGGGGTGGTTATGACTTTGTTGACAAATGCAGCATTCTTTAACCACCAACTCAATATCTGGATCAATACTGGGCCACCAAATATAACTAAAGGCCAGTCTTTTCATTCGGTCTATACCTGGGTGTGTCTCATGTATTTTTTTCAATATTTCTTTTGTGACCTTGTAATGGAACTACCACACGGCTTCCCCAAAGTAGACAGTCATTGTCTACACTAAGTTCATTACGGTGGCTGTAAAATTGCTTTAGTGAAGGTTCAGCTATATTTTCTTGTGGGCAACCTTCATGAGTATATTTCAGAACATGAGATACTAGCGGATCAAGTGATGACCATAATTTCACTTGTTTTGAGTCAACTACTTGTAGTACCTTTATCACATCTCCTAGTGGTAGAACTGAAGTGGGTTTTGCCGGTAATGGCAAGTGACTCATGGCATCCACATTGCCATTTTCTGCTCCTGGTCTGTACTTTATTTCATAGTGTGAGGCTCCACCACAGGATACGTGATGATACCATCATTGGAATCAACCTCCATTCACTCAACAAACTGACCAATGGTTTGTGGTCTGTGAAAATGCTAAAATTCCTGCCATATAAGTATTGGTGGAATTTTTTTACTGCAAAGACTACTGCCAGAGCCTCTTTATTAAGTTGTGAATAGTTCTCTATGGCTGACGCGAGTCGGCGAGATGCGAAGGCAATAGGCTGTTCTGAGCCATCCTCTGTGTGGTGAGCTAGCACTGCTCCAACTCTGTATGGTGATGCATCGCATGAAACACACAATGCCTTCTCTTGGTCATAGTGCACTAGCACTGAAGCAGATGATAAAACCTCTTTTGCTTTTTTGAAAGCAGCTTGTTGTGGTGAACCCCATCTGAACACTGATCCTTTTCTCAATGGTCTGTATAATGGAGCACAAATGGTTGCCATATGCGGAATGAATTTTCCATAGAAATTTAACAGTAGATAATAGATAACTCCATCTATAATATGTTTCCTCGTGGGTTGATTTGAAGCAGAGATTGTTTAAAAAATTTCATCCAACTTTACAATTTCTTTGAAAAACTTGCAAACTTTTGGTCTATTGTTGCTAAAAATAATCATCTTGATATGTATGGAAAATTTAAGGTATAGGCATGAGATGCAGTTGAATATTAAATTTACTGCTTTCAAAAATATATATTTTTGTTACAATAGCTATAGTGTTCAAAGGTATAAAACTTTGATTGGCATTTTGATACCCCAGGATGATTTAAACTTTTTGGAGATCTATTCTTCTATTTGTTTTATTAAAAATGAACCCTTCTAATTTTCTGTAAACAAATGTATAAAGGTTTGTGGTATTTTCCAGGACAATTCATCAATTGTTTCATTTAAATCTCTATTCCACTTTGGTTTCATTGTGTGTGTGTTTTAATATGTAACTAATATATCCACAATGAAACCAAAGTGGAATAGAGATTTAAATGAAACAATTGATGAATTGTATATATATATACATATATGCAGAGGTCCCTTGCACCTCTTTTTGATCTAAATAATATCATAACGTGATTTGGAATAAGGGTCTATCAAACTGAATGCTAATGAACATGTGTTTTTAAGAAAATGCTGAAGAGTAAGCTTAACACAGATATAATTTTAGAAATTGATGTGTCCAACACCATATAGCATCCGAATTGCGTTTCTGTCAGAATATTACCTGTACTATCTAGACAGTCAGAGATTGTTTGTATTTCTTTGTAATACCAATCTGTAAAAAATAAAAAATCTTCTGAGATTAGATGAGTTAAGCTGTGTTTCAGAGTAGCCTTGAAAAGGTTTGGACCAGGGGGTTTGTTATTGCTGATAGAAACGTCTGAGCCAAGTTGTTTTTATTGCCATCAACAACAGAGTAATATTTATCATCTCTAATCCTTCTTGACCTTTAGGGAAGTCATAGTTATTCTATTAATTTTGTCAGGCTTATTTGATCAAATAATGTTGAAAAGTACATTCTCTAATTTTTCAATCCATGAGTTGTCTGGTCGTGCAAACTTAGAAACAGATGATTTAGTTTAGTTGTTTGGAGTGTTTTGACCACTGTTACTGTCCAAATGAAGTAAGACAGCGAGGCTGCCATTTATTAATTGCGTCTTTTATTTCTCTTAATTTTGATTTGAAATTAAGATTGGGAATTTCTTCCAAGTTCACTGAAAAGTAGAACCTGAATGATCAAACTGATTACTGTCTCAGTGAAACCCTTTCATTGAGCTTTTCTGTTGAAAAGTGCTTTTTTTCCTATCTACACCATTTTTGTTTTATCTTTATCTTCAGTTTAGACAGTGAGCCAATGATCTCAAGACTATTTAAAGCATTACTTAATGAGTGCAATGTGCCATTTAAAAACAGTAGCATCATCAACATATTGAGTTCTCTTTATTTTTATATTTAGCCATTCGCTACCATGTATATTTGGATTTTGAGATATCAAATAGTTCAATATTTGAGCAGCAGGAAATAGAGGATCTCCTTGTCTACATCCTCATTCTATTTTATAGATTCAGAAAGAAATCCACTTTGTAAAATTCTTGCTTGGATGATTGTGTTAAATAATTTGAACAATTGTATGAAATTGTCAGTAAATTCTAGATAGAGAAAAGTTTTTTGAAGTAAATTTCAATATTCTCTGTCTTTACCCTTTTTTGGAAGACATGTTACAATAAACTGTCTAAATGTTATTGTCACTGTGCTTTTTTCAAAAGTAATGTTTATTGCTTTTAGAATCCAGACTTTCACATTTGGCTAAGAAAACAAAAAAAAAAATTTTTGAAGGAAACCTGAGTGTACCTTGTGTTTCTTTCATTTTATATAAAGCAGTGCTTAACTCCTTGTTTGTGAGAGGTCCTTCAATAGATTTTGCTTCTTTTTTATTTAGTTTTGAACATGACCATCCTTTATAAGGGTATGAAAGTCTGAATAAATCTCAATGTATTTGCTTAAATAATTCTGAATAAATTTTTTTTACCTGTTTTAAAATTTGTTTTTATTCTGTGCAAACTGACCCATTTTTTAGCCTAACTTTCTTTACGGTTTTATCCATATAGTTTCTATGCTCCAATGGACCAAAATAGTTCGCTTATTTTTCTCTTTGTTAGATCCATTTTATCCCAGAATGCATTTGATGGCCTTGCATTTTTTCTTCCAGTAATGTTTCCAGTTGTATTTTGTATCTAGTAACTCACAAAAATTTTATTTTGCTAATTTTTTAATTTCTGACATCAGCCTACATTCAAGTGCCTTTTGCTGTTTTTTTTTTTTCTTTTTTGTTGAATATGTTATTGTTTCTCATTCTTATTAAAACTCTCTCCAGAAATGTGTCAAAATCTATATTGCATCGATACCCTTTTTATTCCTTTATAAGCTGGTTAATAAATAGTTTCTCAAATTTGTTTTTATGTTGATGTTTTAGTTTTTCACTTGGCTGAGGTGAATTTTATTGTTTCTGCGAGAGGAAGGTATCGTATTGCCTTAGCCATCACTATTCTGGAAATTGGACAATGGGATCTTTTATCAGTCCAGAATGTCACACTAATTAACACACAGATAAAATCCTAGACTTGATTTTATTGCCTATAGTTTCTAATTTTTTCCTTCGGTCCTGGTTACAGCTCAACAGAACTACAATCAAACTTCAACTTACAGGTAAATCTCATTTAATTTACAATTCTGTCTCATTTTAACCAGTCCCTACAGGATCACATGAGATTTGAAAACAATGAAATGGAACCACTGTCAATAATAAAGATGTAAGAAATTTAGGAATATTTATTCAAGAGTATATCATAAGTGATATTCTTGTAGGTTTATATGCACGTTCAGCAAATATATCATTTAAAAATAATACATCGATCATTTCTATATACATTATCCAAGAGTTCTTTGCCCAAACTGGTTTGAGCTTGAATTGTTTTCTTTTCAGATTTAAAATCATCCTGTATTTCCCATCTTTTTGGGCTTCACAAAGATGTTAGACACAAAATCACCACTTTTTCTGAAACACTGTTTAATCACCCATGTTTCTTGAGCATTTGTATTTCTTCATTAATTGCTGTATTGCTGTGGGGAGTATAGGGTGCCCGTGAGTCGCCCACGGGACGAACGACGTGACGGCTTGATGCTGGGATGATTGAGCTGTAAGGATTTTAATTGGTCAGACTCCCTACAGTCCCTTTTCATCACAGCTTAAGGATACTGGAGTATTACTATTCCTTGTGCTCAAAGATGTATACCCCTTGTTGTCTTGCCCTTCTGTTGCTTTTCCTTGTGAATGTCTCGCGCATAGGCACTGAGCTGTGTGTCTCAGCGACCACTCAAGACTCTAGCGTCCTCCCAAGATCCTTTAGGCAGGCTAGCTGTAGCAGAAATGTACATCACTTTCCTTGTTCAACAAAGTTTAGAGGTCTGTCAATTTTGCTCCTACTGTGTGGTGATATTTCTCTAAACCCAGGTCCTATCTCATTCGGTGTTGTCAACTGTCGATCAGTCAGAAACAAGGGACCCAGTATTTCAGACATGATGTCTACTGACTCTTTCAGTATATTGGCCATGACTGAGACTCACATTCGTCCATCTGACAATGACAGTTTCCTCCGCTCAATCACTCCTGCTGGTTTTACATTGTGTCATAGACCCCGTCCTCACGGCTTCGATGGTGGGGTTGGCTTTTTTGTCATTGAAAATATCAAATTCAAAATTCTTGATAGTCCTACATATACAACTTTCGAAAACTTAGTTATTGACACTGGCTCATCTACTAGTCCTTTTATGATAGCATGTGTTTACCGACCTCCAGGCTCATGTTCAGATGAATTTTTGGACCAATTTCTTAACCTTTTTGAGTATCTCTCCTCTGTAAGTTCCTCATTTCTTATGTGTGGGGACTTCAACATTCATGTTGACACAAGTTCCAGTGACAGCACCAAATTTTTGAATTGTCTTGACTCATGCAATATTGCACAGTATGTGCACTCACCTATTCACCTACATGGTCACATCCTCGACCTTGTTCTTGCACCCACTGAGCCGAAGGTTGTTTCCAACGTACGAGTCGGTGGATTCTTTTCTGATCATGCCGTTGTTCATGGTCAGCTTGATTTTGCCAGTCCCACTGCACCCAAATCAAACACAATTACCTTTCAAAGGTATCATAAGATAAACATGCAGAGTCTGATCTGCGATCTCGAAAAGTGTTCATTTGTTGCAAGTCCTGGCAGTACCGTTAGTGCACTTCATGACCAATACACAAGGGATCTGAGTAACTTGCTCGATAAACACGCTCCTCTGGTCACTCGTACCTTCACCAAAGGTGCTGCAGGTTGGCTATCAGACACGTACTTGCAGGCCAAAGCAGTCAGGCATCAATTTGAATGGTTCTGGCAGAAAGACATGTCTCCACAAAATAGGGCTAGACTCCGTAAACAAATTGCTAGGTGCAATGCCATAATTACTAAGGATAAGACCAACTATTTCAGGAACCTCATTAGTGACAATGCTCACGATTCTAAGAAACTGTGGCAGATTCTACGCTCAGTCCTGCACTCTGTTCCTGAGAAGGTACTCCCCTCTCATGCCTCTCAGATATGCCTTGCCAATCGTTTTGTCACTTTTTTCTCAGATAAAATCAGAAAAATCAGGGACTCCTTTACTAACACTGACTCCTTCACTCTTCCTGCTCCTTCAGATGTACCCAAATTTGACCTTTTTAAAGCAGTTTCTGAGGATGAAGTACGGAAAGTAATTACCAAGTCACCAACCAAATCTTGCCTCCTCGATCCATGGCCTACTTTCCTAGTTAAAGAATGTTTGGATATTCTCCTCCCCTCAGTTACTAAACTTGTCAACTGTTCTCTAACTGAAGGTGTTGTCCCGGGTGGTTTAAAAAGGGCTATTGTCTCTCCTCTGATTAAAAAGTCTTCACTACCACCGGATGAAAAAAACTACCGACCTGTCTCTGGCTTGAGCTTCATCTCCAAACTTGTTGAGCGTGTAGTTGCTTCGCAGTTAAATGACCATGTTGCCTGTAACGGACTTGAAAATGTCAGTCAATCAGCCTATAAGCAAGGTCACTCGACCGAAACTGCACTACTGTCTATTAACTACAAGTCCACCTTGCTCTTGCTAGAGGTGAAGCTACTGCTGTTGTTCTCTTGGACCAATCAGCAGCATTTGACACCATTGATCATGGTACGCTTATTGAGTGTTTGAGTTCCTGGTTGGAGGTGTGGTTCTGAACTGGTTCAAGTCGTACCTCTGTGACTGCTATCAGTGCATCAAGATTGGTTCTGTTTTATCCGATGCTAAAAGGCTATTGTACGGTGTGCCCCAGGGCTCTGTCCTGGGGCCAATCTTGTTCTCATTATACACTACCCCCCTCAGTAAAGTTATTCAAAATCATCTTGGCATATGTTTCCATTTTTATGCAGACGACACACAGTTATATGTTCATCTCACACATAACCATGCCACTCAGGCCTTTGATAGACTGAAAAACTGCTTGGATGATGTCAGAAAGTGGCTTTCTGCAAATAAGCTTAAACTAAATCCAGACAAGACAGAATTTATTCTGTTTGGCTCAAGAAATGTCCGCACAAAACTCAGCAAATTTTTCCCAGTTAATATACTTGGCAACCTCCTTTCACCCGTTGATGCAATTAAGAACTTAGGTGTCTGGTTTGACTCTGATTTTTCCTTCTCTTGCCATGTCAGGAATACCTGTAAGGCTAGTTTTGTTCATATCAGGGATTTAAAGCGACTCAGAGGATATCTTACACGTGAAGCTGCTCATTTGGCTGCAAATGCCTTGGTGGGAAGTCGTCTTGACTACTGTAATTCCTTGTTCAGAGGTCTCTCTGCTCTAGACATTCGGAGGCTCCAATGTGTTCAGAACAGTCTTGCAAGAATTGTGGCTAATACCACCAAATACTCACATATCACTCCTGTAAGAAAGAGTCTTCATTGGCTGCCTGTCTTGCATCGCTCTGTCTTCAAGACAGCCCTGTTGGTGTACAAGTTTCTACATAGTGGCCATCCAAAATACTTTGAACCTTTCCTTAAACCCAGGCATAGTGTGTATAGAACACGCAGAAGTCAATCTGATGGTGTGCTGCTTGAGGTCCCACATTGTGCTTCAATATATAAGTCTAAAAAGCATTTTGGCCTTAGCTTTGCATACGATGCCCCAAGGATTTGGAATGATTTCCCTGATGATGTACGCTCAGCTAAATCTCTCTCCTCATTCAGAAAAAAGTTGAAAACTTACCTCTTTGAAAAAGCTTACCCACCCTAGATTATCCCTAGTTTTTCATTTTGTCTCTCCATGGTGTCGACCCCTGCAATGTCCCTGATTTAACGATTACGATCTCTGATTTTGGCTTTCTGCGTCTTAGAGTCTATCATTAGATAGAGATTAAGCGCTATAAAAGTACTATTAGAATTAGAATGTCTGTCATAGTTTTGAGCAGGTAATCATCCAAACAGAAAGTCTGTTACAGGCACAGCTGGTGAGGCAAGGCCAGCATATTCACTTTTCAGTGTATGTGCCAACATTTCCCACCTACGAAATGAAACTTCATGTGAGGCATGCCCCAAGAGGGCAAGGCCATCAGTAGCCTTTGACATAATGACTGGAATATCCATAGTGGTCTTTTTGGCAGCAGATATCAGGTTTTCTATCACCTCATTGGCTGTCAAGGCTCTCTGATTATTGGGCAGTTTAATATCTTTCATTTCTAGAAACAGCTCAGTTTCTTCTAGATATCATCAGTACTGAGAGTTTGGAGCAATTTTCAGGCCTGACATATTATTTTTGCTTCCCCTAGATAGGGTGAGTTCAGTGAGTTCACTTTGCTTATTTGGCTCTCACAGGAGGCCCAACTTTGTCAAGTGCAGTAAAGGGGTCATCAATGTCATTCAAGATGTCAGCATCTGAATCATGCTCTTTGACGGACTGAATGTCCTCAAACAAATCACTGAAATCACTGATATCATGAGCTTTACTTGTATCCAAGGATTCACTCAAACTTGTTTTTGTCCACTTTTGCCAAAGGCTCATCCAAGTCACTGTCATAGTGGTATCTCCCTTGTTGGGCTGCCATATACTGAAATGCCTCTCCCATATTTTGGAGGACTTCAAACAATTTACCCATGTTTTTATTTTATCTGTTTAAAGGCAGCATTAGAGCCTTCTCTTGAGGAACCAGGTTCAGAGCCCTCCTCATTATTTATAGCACTACCGTCAACTGACATGTAGGCTAATTCAAAGTTTACTATGTATATACTTCAAGCTGAGCTAAAACTCTAGCTTTTAAAAGAAGTGTGTAAACATGCACAAGCTGAGCATTACTCTAGCTATTAACAGGCATGTATATGAACCCTCTGACTGTCTATGTTGCAAAGAAATCCCAAACACAAATATATCTCTAAAGCTATTTTTGTCTTTACTAAAGTATAAGTATTTATTTAAAATAAGATTTCCAAGAATTGTTAAAATTATATCCAAAACAAAAGAACAACACGGTAAAATCCAGCTGAAAATGTACACATACACAGAGAAAGAAGAAAACATAACTTGAGTGGTCAACAACTAATCCAACACTGACTGGTAATCAACACTCTTTATCTCAAGTGATCCTGTAGGGATTGGTTATAGTGAGACAGAATCAGCTGTGATTTTGAAGAGAAATAACATAAAGCTATAAATTTGTGCTAGTTATTAATTAGCTATGTGTGATTTGTTTTTCTTATGATTTTATTTAATTAATTAATATGATAGGACAGTATGATAGGACAATATTTAGTTTCATATCATCATCGAATAATGTCCAAGTTATAAACAATCGCTCAGTATTTCTTTTTTTTTCATCATTTGAGCAAGTTTTGACTGATGACAAATACTCTTCATCTTTTAACAAAGTTGAATTGAACTTCTAAACACCATGGCCTTCAAAGTTATTCAACAGCAACTGGCTTCCCTTAGGAGTGACACTGGGGTCATAAAATGCAGATTTGCAGGGAGGTGATAGAAAATCATATGCAGGGAGTCTAGAAAGCTTGTAATATTTACCTCTGGACCTTCCTAAGGGTCAAACTGGGATCACAAAGTGACATATTTTGTGGTTGTTTTGGTTATATCTCATTTATTACTGCGTTTATGCTATGTTTATCATACTATTTGTTTGTGTGGCAATGGTATATTTACAAATGCATGATATTTCCCTAGGGTTGCTCTAGGCACAAATTTTACCATATTTTTTTTAACATTTTAAACATGCACACATGTATTTTCTGTCCATAGAGCACTCGTACATATTAGGTAGTAGCTGGTGTAACATTTAGTATGTGTATATATCATAGTACATGATCAAAAATGAAAACTTTTTCGAAACCAAAGTAAAAGGGCTTCTGAAATGTGTAAAAAGGGATTCTGTATAAGGTCAAAATCACTGAGCAGAACAACTACCCATTTATTAAAGATACTGGACACTTTTAACAAAAAGAAAATTTTCAGGTCTAATTTAACAGTTTTGATTGTGAAGCTTATTGGGATGCTCTGTTTTTATTTTCAAAAACCTTTTTCTCGTTTGGTTAAAGAAATTTTATAACACTTAGAAATTAAGTAAGTCAATGCTTTGCATAAAAGATAAAGGGAAATAAACATTACTAGCATTCTACCCCATTGTTAGTAAACTTTATATTCGATATTATTTTGTTCACATATAGATGGTTCTTAGGGGGAACTGGGGAAAGATAATTTTTAGATAAGATCTATAATATTTTAGTAGGTCTAAGTGGTTTTGAGGAGGTAATTATATAAAATTGTGTTAAACTTGTAAAGTGTGACTGAAGAGGGCTAGAATAATATCAAAGGCTTAGGGTATATAAAGGGACAAGAAAATGATTTAATCCTGCATTAAATATTTATTTTGCACACCAAAGTGTTTGTATAATGATGAAAATGCTTGTTGTTTTGAGTGAAGATATGTGTTACATAAGAACATAAATATAGAGGAAAAAAGTTATAGTTACCTTAAATGGAGTGGAAGCCCCAGTTTATGGTGTCAGAGACACTACCCATCAAACTAGATTCCCAGCATTATGCTCCCATTTTCTTCCCTAAAACTTGCTAGGAAAGAGGCATCACCTGCTATGCTGCAATGAAAGTGCCAAGAGTAATAACCTTCTTCTGTTATGCCCTGCAAGATCCTTGGTTTAGAACTTGGTTGCAGGCTTGCATAATATATTCCATGGAAATACCTTGATAGAAGGCTTGGAAACCACAAACTCTCTAATGTCATGGGTCTTTACCCTTATTAGGACCATGTCAGCATTGTCCACCTTAGAATAGCAAAGAGTTATAATCTAAGACGAGATAGTAAAACACTGTGAATATCGTAATTGTGGCCCAACTTGCAGAAAATAAACAGTTACTTTCTTCCCATTCTAGAATTGCTGGTTTGATCCAGATACAGGAACACTTCAGAGAGCAAAGTAGAATATCTGTGTCCTGAGAGTCTTGACCACACTTCAAGGATGGATTGACCACTGGGGAGATAAATTGCTATTTGATTAGATTTTGGCAATGGAGGAGGGAGAAGAAGTTGACCTTGATCCTAGTTGCCCAGGTATAACAATTTGTCACGAGTCCAGGCATCAATCTCATGAAGCGTCTTTCCTGCAGCTAACGCTTATAGGAAAATTGTCTTCCAGGTCAGCTATTTTGGTGTGGTACTGGTGAGTGAGCAGACTGCATGTGGGTGGCAGTTTTCTGGGTGAGTTCAAACAAAATTTCCATCAGATCCCAAAACCACAGCTCAGGTGGCCAGCCTGGGGCAATCAAAATTAGGCTATATGTCTCTGACAAGCTTGAGCAGTGAGGCTGTGGGAAGGAAAGCTCATGCAACCAGATTTTCCCAAGAAATGTTCAGTGCATCCACAGACCAAACCTGAAGGTCCTAGATTGGAGAGACATAGAGAGAATGTTTCTTGTCCAGGTTGGTTGTGAATGGGTCCTCTGTAGTGATTGTTTCTGTATGAGGAAAGTTTCAAAAGCATACTATTTGCCTGTTTCCCTTCCTTTAAACTTCATTACTTTCTATTTTTATTTTATTAGGATGCTTTGTTTTCTCCACAAAAAAACAAGGCCAAAAGGGTCTTCGGTCTACTAGCACGAGTCGCAAAGCCATTAGAGACAGAAGTAGTGCACTGAAGCAGTCTCCCATCCAGTACTAACGTAGCCCATTCCTGCTGAACTTCAGTGAAGAGACAAATACTCATTACACTATGCCACAATTCATTAAAAATTTATAGTTTTATTGTATGAAGTAAAATATAAATAGGGCACACTGTGTTGTCAATTCAGTAAACTTGTATATCAATCAGATAAAACCACACTACAGCAACATAATTCATTTGTCAGCACAATATTTATCTTGGAGAAAATAATTTTTTTCCAGCCCAGAAATCCAAAAGTATTATCATGGGACAGCATCTAAAAATTAGATTCTAAGTTAATTTCAGCATCCTTGAATTCTGGTACCTGTTTGCTTGTTTTGTTCCAATATATCTTTCTTAACTTATAACCTTTCAATTTTCCATTTACTATTGTAATAATAACAATAATACAAACATTTCTATAGCAGAAAATGAGAATATCTCTTTGCAGTTTGCATTGCAAGGTGGGCTGTTGGATTGTCTGTTATTATATTTGCCACATCATAGTTGCTTCTCATGATTGCCTCACGTGTTGGAAAGCATTTTCACTTGTTTTTTAGGTAATGATAAGATAATGTCATCTTACACATGGATCAGTTGCTAAGAATATCACCTTTGCTCAAGTTGAAGTGCATCAGTGATGCAATCCCCACTCCCCAGTTTGTTTGAAGATGAGACCTAACATAGTGCACACAACAGAGCCTAATCCCCTTTGATATTGGGACAGTTTGACAGTGACACAGGTATAATAACTGTCATTTTTAACAAGTATATTACCCTAGTAGATGCAGATCTAGGGGCGAGGGTGGAAGGGGCGTAGACAGGGATAAAAAGCCCCCTGACAAAGGTTTCAAACTCTGAAAGGGGTGTGTGCGCCCTCCATGCTCCAACTTAGATCTGCCTCTGATCACATTTTGCATCTCCTGTCACATGATCATTGAAGCTACACTATTTGCAGGCTGACCTGTTGGAGCACCTTGACTTGTGATCAGCAGCTAAACAGCTATGCATATGTAACACATCTCTGTGTAACTTGGGTTAATCAGTGTAAAAAGTGACCCAAGTATTTCCGACATAAATATTCTACATATATCTTTTGGATGGGTTAAACATGTATGCTCATATTACCAGAATAACTGAGTTATTTATGTCAAGATTAGGTATCTTACCATACTGTAAGGTCTTATATATGGGTTAATCCCTGGGATTGAAGATGAGATTTAATGGCATTTTTTTCTAATAATAGTGACTTTTGTGTTTATTTTAAAACATTTTTGTATTAACTACATTATACATGCAAATACATTATGGAGAGTTTCACATTAAAAGAAACAAAAATCTTCCACACAGTCTATAACTTGCTAAATGGTCACAATAGGGAGTCTGTCAACTGGCACAAATGTATACTGTATATATATAGTTACAATGGAAGTATCTGTTCAGAAATACTCTTTAAAAGGTAATAACATATAGTTTCCAGGAATAGAAACTTATGAAACTTATTAAAAAAAGTAAAAAATTCAAAGTTATGCAACATAAACTTTTTACACCTGAAGTCAAGTTTTGCACGCTTTTCTTTTCACCTGTTGTGTCTCTGAGTAAAAATCATTCATTTGGGCTGAAAATAATATTATAAAGCAGCTTAGATATATGTGAAAAAAACATATTACAAGAGTCTCAGAAATATTATTTTGCACTTTCACATGCTGATAGTAAACTATGAAGATGTTTAATGCATCAATTGCAGGTGCACACTATACTTCGTATTTTTTTAATTACAGAATTACAGAGAGCTCCCAAATTTAAAAAAAAAATGCAAAAAAGGCCCAGTTGGAGTTTTATTAGAAATGAATGTTTGGATTCAGTGGATATTGTTATGCAAGAAATTGGTCTCCGTCCTTTTGGTAGTTTTTTTTTTTGCCTAATAAATCAACATATAAAAAATAAATAAATTGGACCTGGCTTATAATCTATGTATTTTATTAGCAGGGCATTGGCATTATCAAGTATATAAGCAACAAGCAAAGTCTGAGATGGCACAAACCCTTACCCATGGGTGTTGAAAAATAGATTGGAAACTCCATCGAGATCTGAGCCAAATGAAGACCCCACCTTGTGTGAAAATTTGAACCAAATCTGATGTATAATTTTCACGTTTTGCGCACAGACAGATTGACAAACAAACAGTCAGATCCAATTAAAGTACCCTAGCGTCTCCCCTTTGAGGGCCAATGGCAACTTTGCATGGTATAATGTGCAAATTCAAGTTTAATGCAAATCAGCTGACCAATATGATTTTTTGTTTTACTGACTTTAAGAAAAATAAAAGGTAGAAAACACATTCTGTGACACCTGTGTGGTTTCAAACTGCACAAGTGAAAATGTTGAGGACCTGTCCCAATATGACCCCTGGTGTGTTGAATGGGACATAAAACAACAAACTTTGATCTTTGATCTTGGGTCAGGACATGCTCATATTAAAATTTCAGAAATAATTCTTGATTATCTTTGAGTACTATTAATTTCAAGCTCAAAATTATTAAAAACATGACTGCCAAAAATTATGGATTTTATATATCCAGAACATGATATGGCTCTTTACCAAAGTTTTATCACTTCTTTCTTTGGCCAGGCCCTAAACCATGTACACATAAAACATATCATAAAGTTCATTAGTTTTGAAGTAACTGCTAACAAACAAAAGCATACAGATAAACGAACAGACAAAAAAACACAACCTTGCCGGGGGTAAAAATAATGGTTCGGGTTATGCTAACTGGGCGTGGTTTCGATGTTTATGACTCACAGGTTTGTTGTTTAGTGTGTGTCAAATAACTCCCGAGTAAACAACACACAGAGAGGTTCAGAGAAGGTGTACTCTGTTTTACAGGGGTGTTAAAAGTGTGATACGGCGGTATGTCTAAACTGGAAACATGGGATTACGTTGCCGTTGCCTTGTATTTTGTGGCTGTTATAGCTACAGGGATCTATGTAAGTACATATATGCAGTATATTTATCCAGTTGCGCGCGTGGCCCAACCGGTGTCAGCCTACGTACTGTACAGTACAGTACAGTAAAGCTTGTGCCAGCTTGTAGTATGTCGGCTGCACCAGTAATCATGCTACTTAATAAAAAATATCAATAAAGTACATGAACAAACAAATCTTCATTACATCCTCCACAACTATAAAATACTGGTTCAAAATACTTCGGCCATCATTTATAAAGGAATTATAGTGGTGGTGGACCAATTCACGCCCGGGTACCAATTCACGCCCACCCCTAAATTTATCCAAACCAATCACAGTTAAACAATAAATCACAAATGTGTATGATCAATTAGACCGAGTTTCTGTCCCGTCGCCAATTGCTATTGATATACTGATAGACACAATGGCGAGGGACAGAGCTCACATGTACTTGTTTTCTGTGTAAATTTTGAACGGCATATTTCTACACATATTATCACCAGTTTAAAGTGTTATTTAGTTTCTTTAAGGTATGTATATGTGCCGTTCACTTATATTTAATGCCAATCAAACTGGCATGTATATATTTTAACCTATTTTCAAAATGTAAACAAACCGTAAACATTACATATTTATCTACAAAATAATTTCCTGGCTTGTAAAAGCAGTTTAGTTTAACAGTATATGTACTGTAAACCGGATACAGCTACATAGACATAATAATTACTCTTTAAAGTAAATGAAATAATTTCCCACGGTCCGAGATTTACACAAAAAACAAGTACATGGGAACTCTGTCCCTCGCCATTGTGTCCATCAACATGTCAATAGCAATTGGCGACGGGACAGAAGCTCGGTCTAATGATCAATTTGATGATTATCTATGATGTGGTAAACACCATGTCTATCAAAAATTATAAATCTTCAAGAAAATCGAGGGTGGGCGTGAATTGGTACCCGGGCGTGAATTGGTCCACCACCACTAAAGAACGCAGTGGTTAAATCACGGGACATCCCGATATGTAAATTACTGGCTAAATGTCGGGAAATAATTTCATTGGTTGATTTTTTATGTTAGTTTTCCGTGACATCTGTGACTTCATATCTTCTTATCAATGTTAATGAGTAGGTGCTACTGCCGTGAGTTCTCGAGTTTGATTGAAGCTTCCATTTTATGAAATATTGTTAGAAAATCCCAGGAAATATATGACCTCATATCTTCTCATGAATATTAATGAGTTGGTGCTACTGATGTGTGTTCTCGAGTTTAAGGTATTTGATCTTCATTAAAGCTTCCATTTTATAAAATATTGTTAGAAAAAGACATGAAATCCGTGACCTCATAGCTTCTCATGAATATTAATGAGTTGGTGCTACTGGCGTGAGTTCTCGAGTTTAAAGTATTTGATCTTCTTTGAGGATTTCATTTAATTTGTAAAATATTACTACACGGCATCCTGTGATATAAAGCACTTCCATATTCTCACAATTTAGCACTTCCTGACATATAGCCAATATGTTACATATCGGGACGTCCCGGGACATAACCTTGCCGTATAAAGAAACCACAAAAATGCTGAAAAATATTTGAGTCATTCATTTAATTAACGCTCGACGATAGGAGAGAGTTATTGTGATCAATTTGTTTCTGTCTGTCTTTTTGTCTGTCTGTCTGTGCACCGTTTTGCCCTTATAACTCAAAAACTGTAACATCAATCGAGCTCAAATTTGGTGGGCAGGTATTTCATGGGGTACAGACAGACTTGTAAACAAAGTAATAGAAGTAATAGAAAAGTAATAGATTGGAGTCAACTTCGATGTAATAGTAATGTATTAAAATTTTTCAAATGTAATAGTAATAGATTGAAATTCTATCTATTACATCTATTACTTTCTATTATTTTTCTATTACAATTTACCCTTTGCTATTTTTCAGAAGGAGGTTGTAGAAAAATGATCACTTAACATGGACTTTAATTCTGTAATGAATTAGTTTTCATATAAATTAATACTTTAAATGGACTTTGATAAAATAATGAATTAGTTGTCATAAAATCATCACTTTAAATAAACTTCAAAACAATAATGAATTGATTTTGTAGCACTCATAAGTCAAATTCGTTTAAAACTTTCATACATAAACTTTTCAAATAATCAACTTGTCATCAAAGAATACTAAATATAACACACAAATAGGGGTGTGACGGGTACAAAAAAAACGGCATCGAGTACTCGCCCTCTGAAAACCGGCCCGAATTCGAGTAACCACGAGATTTAGTTCCCACCATTAGAAGTCTTCTGTAAACAAATAGTCGATTCCGGAAACGAAACTTTTGAAGAAAAACGTCTCCTATTTAACCAGATATTATAGATTATGGAGTAAATTATAGGTTTTCAAGTGAAAACAACAACTTTAATTGATGTTATGTGATGGAAATGCCGAAATGCAGCATATTTTACACAAACGTTTCATTACGTGGGCGATAATATAATACCTGGCGAGTAACCGAGTACTTAAAATGGACTCGAGTACAAGCCAAGATCGCCTCGTACACCGAGGCTCGAGTACTCGTTCGCAGCCCTACACACAAATGTTAAAATAAATAACTTTGAAATATCAAGGGACCTTTAATTGTCCCTCTTTGATTGGATGTTCTAAAACAACTGTCTTTGAGGTGGTATTATTAAAGGCTTAAAGAGGCCAATTTAACCTTTGGAAGGATTAACTAAATGTTCCTGAGTAAGGAGAAACTGTGACACATGAAAGGCAATCACACAGGTCACTATAATAATTGTGTATAATAAGGGCAGCATAGTGGCATGTGTTAGCTGTTTCACTGATTTACATAAAATTACCGGAGTTATTATTTTCAAACATAAATGTCACTCTTGAATCATTTTGAGGTGGGCTCTGCATGCAAAGAATTTGAAAGAAAGGGGTTCTTTGAACACAGTGTTTTCTTTTGTAAACACTGCTCATCAAGTATTTCTCATAATAATAAGAGTTTTTCAACTCATCATAAAGTGAATAAATATGAGAATTGTTTTACAACAGTGTATTTTCCCCCACATAATATTTACTGATAATAACATATTTTTCAGCATTTAAAAAGCTTTGCACGGAATTTGCCAGAAATATACCTCTCATTACAAAATTTACAGCACTTAAGTGGCTTTGTATAGAATTCTCATAAATTCTCCAAGTAGTCAAGTCATTCTTAAAAAGAATAAATACAGGATCTATTTATTTAATTGTAAATATACCAAGTGATATATTTTTGATATTTTATCTAGGGCTGCAAGCGAGCCCGAAAATGCGCCTCGATTCCTCGTTTTATAAGAATCGACTCGGATTCGGTTACTCGCTTGATTATCGCCCACGAAATAAACTGCTTCATATTTTGACATACCACGCCTTATTAAATGGTTATGTCGTGACAGAACTTAAAATTTGACAGAATTTTAAATTCTGTCAAAATATCTTGACAGAACTTAAAATTCTAAGTTCTGTCGACAGAACTTAAAATTCAATATTCTGTAAACAGGATTTTAAATTCTGTCAATAGAATTTAAAATTCTGTCAAAATACCTTGACAGAACTTAAAATTCTAAAATACTGTTGACATAACTTAAAACCATGATAAATATCCTATATTTTGTTAACTTCTTTTACAGTGATTTAGTATTTTATATTTTAAAGGAGGCTCAGTACTTGTGCCAATTTGAAAGTAAAAGCAATGCATAAGACACATATTAAATAGATCCTTTACTGGCATAGATCCTTTACTAGCATCCACTTTCATACATTAACATGCAATAATTTCACTAAAAATTTCTATGATCACAGTGCTAAGTCAGTGGTGACTGTAAACAAAATGTACATAATACAGGTGTTTGCTGGTTTTGTTTTTCAATATATGTCTCTTTATGTTTATTTACTGTTTCTTTACTGTAATTGCAGTGCTAAACTCAGTGAATAATATATGTGTTTAATGTTGCATATCACCAATAAAGTTTGAAATACTTATGTTACATTTAATTTCTCTGATTACAGCTATATAAACATGATTTTAAGTTCTGTCAACAGGATTTTAATTTCTGTCGACAGGATTTTAAATTCTGTCGACAGAACTTAAAATCCCTCCAAACCAATGAAATCCAAGGATTTTAAGTTCTGTCGACAGAACTTAGAATTTTAAGTTCTGTCGACAGAATTTAAAATTCTGTCAAATTTTAAGTTCTGTCACGACATGGTTACAAACCACACAACAGGAAAGAATTTTGATAATTTATTGAATTTTGGGGAAAAGACGCATTTATAATGCAAAATATTAGAAACTGTAACCATCCTTATATTGCGAGATTTGAGGCGTCTTCGAAATACATTAGAATAAAATGCCGTCTTATAAAACGTTGTTACACAAAGAATTTAAGTTTGCAAATAGTTAAAATATAAAATACTGAAACGGAAACGCCTTATAATAGTAAAATATATAAATATATTAATATATTTAAAGAAAAAAACTCTAATTTTGTAGTAGATTTTACTTCTATGTTTAGTTGTTTTCGAAGATCCGGTTCACTTTTCTTGCCTCGAGTATTGAAGTGAATCGTTTCGTTTCCGAGTAACCAAAGAATCGTTGCAGCCTTAATTTTATCCTTGTATGGCATAATCTGAAGCATTTTCAATAAAATTAGATGTATAAAGTATGCTGTCAGTTTTATTTCTGTGTTAAAATTACCTCTCAAGTTTGCGCCAAATTGTAATAGAATGTAATAGAAAGTAATAGAAGTAATAGATGCCAATGTAATAGTAATAGATTTAAAATTTTAAATTGTAATAGTAATAGTAATAGATTGGCTGTAATAGATTACAAGTCTGGGTCAGACAGATTCTTCCAAATTTGCTGTAACTTCTTTGAAAATTAAAGTCAGGAGACAGGTTTTTAAATTTTTAATTGGGCATATATAGTGAAACCTGCTTGTCTTCAAAAATCAATATCATGACAGGATTTCTTCCTCATGAATTTGTGTCCAATCAGGTTTCTTCTGGGGGTGTGAGTGTAATGTGTAGAACTTGTAATCTCATGGTTGGGGTTCAATACCAGTCAATTCTAGAGGTTTTTTTTTAACAGAGTGTCTTCGGAACCGACAAGGATGGGTGATAATTCTCTTAATTTCAGAACCGTCACATCCAAATATGTACTGTATAAAATATTTTGTGACTTTACATATATTGTAGTTGAATTAAAGCATGCAGTCTGTGAAAATAGATTAAAATAAAAACCAATAATAAAAACATATGGTGTTTTTTTTTCTTTTAAAATAAATATTTAAAATCTTTGTCTTGTACAAATTTCTTTTAGGGGAAAAAATTTGCATATTTTACGGAAATTCATGAGCGTTATCAGTGACAACCATATTTGATTTTGTTTTCAAAATTCATATATTATTTCACACAACAGAATTGAGGTTTCACTGCACCTAACATAAAAATTATTTATTTAAACTGAGCCAACGCATATATATTTCATAAAAGACACCAAGGGGAAGGACGTTTTTGTTTATAATGGGTCTTAAAGCAAAGCATTTGAAAACTGTTTCCATTAGCGGTTCTGAAAGTGATTGTTTTCTGGTCCGTCAAGGACTGTTCTGAAGCCACAGTGTTTTTTTTAATTTCTGTTTTTAGGCTTTTTTTTTTTTTTAGCAATTTCTTTTAAAGGCTTTTTTAAAAGAAAAGAAAAAATTAAAACACAGCATTTAAAATTTTGTTGTTCAAAAAACTTTAACCAAGATGAGATGTCCAACTTGACAGATAATGATTTTCAATTTGGCATATACAGAGAAATCTGATTTTCTTTATCACATAAGTAAAAAATCAATATTTCGCTGTCTAATGATGTCATTACTTAATGATGTCACAATGCAATTGTCATTGTGAGGTCACAAACCCTAGCTTGTGATACTTGCTGTCTTTAAGTAATAATATTTCTTCTCATTAAATTTATGTCTTGAAATTGACATAAAGATAATAAAGAGGGAGGTGGTGTATTCGTCATGTTTATTTATTTCTGTTTTCTTTTTTGTTTCAATTTCTTGACAGTCCATCACAAAAAAATTACCCTGAGAGATTTTCATCAAGAAGTGGCTTTTAACCAATATTTTTACCTCTACCAGGAGTTTATGTTTTTGTGTGCTTTTTTGTCTATTTGTCTGTCTGTTTTGGCGTTTAGATTACTCCAGAACTAATGAACAGATCTTTATCAAAAATTTTGTGGGTAAGACCTGGTCAAAGGAAGAAGTTACTAATTTTTGGGAAAGACCTGGATCATATTTTGGATACAAAAAATCATAAATTTTCGTAGGTCCCATTTCAATGTATTTTAATGATTTTAGCTTTTTTGAACTTTCATATGTATATGTAATCACTAATGAATGATTTGAAAATACTTCCTATGACCTTTAAAAGTGCTTCTAACTCGCTTATTATTGGTCCTAGAGGTTTGGGATGGTATACCAACATGTAGGAAATCATGGGCTGGGAATCTTCTGGTGTGGTCGGATTTGACCTTGGGTCCCTCCTTCAAGGTCAAACGAGCATAACGAAACATAAAAGTGCTTAAAACTCGCTTATTATTGGTCCTAGAGGTTTGGGATGGTAAACCAACCTATAGGAAATCATGGGCTAGGAATCTTTTGGTGTGGTCAGATTTGACCTTGGGCCTCTTCTTCAAGGTCAAACAAGCATAGCCAAACTTAAAAGTGTTTATAACTCACTTATTATTGGTCCTAGAGGTTTGGGATGGTATACCAACATGTAGGAAATCAAGGGCTGGGAATCTTCTGGTGTGGTCGCATTTGACCTTGGGCCCCTCCTTCAAGGTCAAACGAGGACAGGCAAAGTTTAAAGTGCTTATAACTCACTTATTATTGGTCCTAGAGGTTTGGGATGGTATACCAACATATAGGAAACCATGGGCTGGGAATCTTTTGGTGTGGTCGGATTTGACCTTGGGCCTCTCTTTCAAGGTCAAATGAGCATAGCCAAACTTAAAAGTGCTTATAACTTGCTCATTATTGGTCCTAGAGGTTTGGGATGGTGTACCAACATATAGGAAGTCATGGGCTGGGAATCTTTTGGTGTGGTCGGATTTGACCTTGGGCCTCTTCTTCAAGGTGAAACGCACATAGCCAAACTTAAAAGTGCTTATAACTCGCTTATTATTGGTCCTAGAGGTTTGGGATGGTATACCAACATACAGTAAATCATGTGCTGGGAATCTTCTGGTGTGGTCGGATTTGACCTTGGGCCCCTCCTTCAAGGTCAAACGAGAATAGCCAAACTTAAAAGTGCTTATAACTCGCTTATTATTGGTCCTAGAGGTTTGTGATGGTATACCAACATATAGGAAATCATGGGCTGGGAATCTTTTGGTGTGGTCGGATTTGACCTTGGGCCTCTTCTTCAAGGTCAAACGAGGATAGCCAAACTTAAAAGTGCTTATAACTCGCTTATTATTTGTCCTAGAGGTTTGGGATGGTATACCAACATATAGGAAATCATGGGCTGGCAATCTTTTGGTGTTGTCAGATTTGACCTTGGGCCTCTCCTTCAAGGTCAAACGAGCATAGCCAAACTTAAAAGTTCGATAACTCGCTTATTATTAGTCCTAGAGGTTTGGGATGTGAAACCATCATGTAGGAAATCAAGGGCTGGGAATCTTCTGGTGTGGTCGCATTTGACCTTGGGCCTCTCATTCAAGGTCAAACCAGCATAGCCAAACCTAAACATGCTTCTTCTACTTTGCAGCTTAAAAGACACAGTCAGCTGATACAGAACCTGTTCACAGGCACTGATTGCTTTTTTCGTTTTAAGATCACTCTTGTGACCCTAACATGGTCCTTTCAGGAGAATTTCTCTTCACCAATAACATTTACCTCTTCACATTGGTCCTTTAGCATTTCTTATAAAACTTAAAAGCTGTAGGGACGCTTTGTTTTTGTGTACAAAAACTTTTGTCTAGTTTGCATATTTTATTTCATAATATTGCTAGGGAACCCCCATGGAAGTACGAGAATTTGAAGTATTTGATCTCTAAGTGAACAGACATTCTTACATAAAATACTCGCTCTTCAAGCAACGTTTCTATTTATTAAATATGAAATATTGTTAGAAAACCCCACACGATCGGATGATCTCATATTTTTTTCATAAATATTATGAGCTGCATATACAAGTACTGTATTTGATATTCAAGCAGAAATAATGTTTATTCTTATAAAATGTTTGTGTACGAGTTATTGGTCACGAGATGCTGTGGTCACAAGTTGCATGTAAATCGTCAAAGGTTATATGTCACAGGGTAAATGACCGAGTTTTCATGCTATCAGTTGGCTATTTATGAAACATTAAATTTACATAATTTTCACACAATAAAATACCAAAAATATATATTGACCAATCTACAAGCAGTTAAAGAATAAAATTTCACATTACATGGATAAAAATTTATTGGCAAAAGAAGTATTGTTTGAACCCAAAATATGGACTAAAGGAATTTGATAAGTGCTATTTAAGTACCTGATCCAACTAGAGAAATGACAAATGTATCATTTTAAAGACAACTGCTAATAGATTTCTGTGGTTTCATTTGAAGAAATTTCGTTTGATATTGGCTGAGATATTGTTTAATATGTTGTCCCCTTTTAGACATGAATACATCAGTCCTGCTAGCGAATGCTTTGGTGAGCAGCAGGCTGGACTACTGCAATTCACTCTTCTTATCCCTCACTGATTTTGAGTTAAGGAGATTGCAGCTAGTCCAAAATTCACTGTGCAGGATTGTCACCCGTTCCTTTAAATTCTCTCACATTACCCCTCAAATAAAAAAACTCCATTGGCTACCAGTCAGATACAGGGTAAAATTCAAAATTGGTCTTATTACATACAAAATTCTCAACCAGGGTCAACCAGTTTACCTAAGGGAATTAATCCACCCCTACTCCTCTTCCAGAAACACAAGGCGAAGTACCCCGAAACTCAAGTTCCTTCAAACCCCCACCTTTAATCGCAGAGTTCACAAGTCAATAAAACATTTTTCTAACTCCTTTAGTCACTATGCCCCTTCCCTTTGGAACTCTTTCCCTTTCCATGTAAGAAATAGTCCCTCTGTTGCATCTTTTAGGAAGCACCTTAAAACTCACCTCTTCAGCTCTAGCTTCCCAACTTAGTTTTTCTTCCCTCCCGGTCACACCCACAATCCTGGATTGCCGACCTTGAATGCCCCTCGACTTCCCTAAGATTATGATTTTGTTTGGTTAGCGCACTGATTTCCCCTTCGTGGGGAAGATATTGCGCTTGCAAAGCAGTAGATTAGATTAGAAACACATAATAACAAGTGCTAGCACGAAAACTGGATCATCGACCATATATTTAGTTCCTAAAGTCAAGAGGTCCTAGAGTCTGATTTTATTTTATGCTGGTAATCTATCAATAAATTCTGATGCTGGGTTGATATTTTAACATTGCATTACGTCAACAGCTAATATCTATTTATCTCCTGCCGGGCTTTAGCCCAGGAGGGAGATTATAAAAAGCATCATGTGGGTGCGTGTTTGCGTTAGTGTGTCACACAGAATTCTCCATAACTACTACAGCCACAGATTTTTGTCACTTTATTGTCCCAATGAAATTTTCAAGGTTGTTTTTATGTCATCACTCTACGGCGTGTACATACGCATTCCCGTGAACGACTTCTCCAAAACTACAAGGCTCAGAGACAGGCTGTTTTTTAAACGAATCCTTATCTATCGAGGATGAAAAATTGTTGCAGGCATGCAGATCTGTTTGTTCGTCTGTTTGCTAGAGCCATTACAAGTGAGGTACCCCCCACCGTAAATGTGAAAATCTCAACACTTTATCACAATTTTCTCATTGCCTATTGCAGGGATTTCTCTCATATCTTGCACATATGTACAGATTCTGTATGTGAGTATCAGGCCTGGATCTTTCTTAATGTTTTTTAGGCGGGTTGCGTGTAACCAACCCGCCTATTAATTACACCAATTTCAAAATCAACTTAGCTATGATGGTGATCTATCTCCCTGTCAAATTTGAATTCGATTGGACAAAGCGTTTTAGAGTTAGAGTCCGGAAACAGAAATGTTGACGGACAAACAAATGGACAGAATTACACCAATTTCGAAAGGAACCCAGCAATGATGGTGATCTATCTTCCTGTTAAGTTTGAATCCGATTGGACAAAGCATTTTCGAGTTAGAGTCCGGAAACAGATCTAATAGGCGGGGTATTGTTTTCACCCATGGTGTCCGGATGGGCGGGTGGGCGGCGGGAAAAAGTTTGTCTGGGCTGTATCTCAGAAACCGTAAGGTGTAGGAAGTTGATTCTTGGTAGGGACATTGGTTAGGATGTGTAGGTGTGCAACGTCATGGTGTGACCTTGATTTGACCTTGCCATAGTGACCTTGAGTGTGAAAATCTTGTCCGGGCTATATCTCTGAAACCGTAAGGTGTAGGAAGTTGATACTTGGTAGGGACATTGGTTAGGGGGTGTAGGTATACAACGTCATGGTTAGTGCTTCCGCGAGCCGTGACAATACCGACTCGCGTTTCATGCGTCACCGACGAGTCAACTCGAGTTGGACTCGGGTCAATAATAATATTTCAAAACACCCAAACCGTAAATATGTATTCACTAATATGATTCCTTTCATAATGAAATTTATTTTAACCATATTCTAAGTCATATTTTACCTGCAAAATAAGGATAAACATTCTCACCATGTTGAGAAATAAAATGGACGTTTTGATTGGTTGTTTTACCAGGTAAGATATATGGAGAGATATTGGCTTTATGTCGTAATAGATAAATATGAAGGAAAATATTAAGTAAACAAGTCAATTTGTGCTTTTATTGCATCTTTGTACACTGGCAAGTGGTTTATTTATATACTTTATGCAGTATATTAAATGAACTCGAGTTTACAATAAGACAACCTCACATTCACGAGTTGAACAAAAACGATATGAAACTCGAGTTGGCGAGTTGTCACGAGAGCACTAATCATGGTGTGACCTTGATTTGACCTTTGACCTTGCTGTAGTGACCTTGACCTATAAAATCTTGTCTGGGCTACATCTCGGAGACCGTAAGGTGTAGGAAGTTGATGCTTGGTAGGGACAATGGTTAGGGGTTGTAGGTGGCAGCACCATGGTGTGACCTTGATTTGACCTTGTCGTAGTGACCTTGACCTTTAAAATATGTTGCACCTTTGGGTCTGTCTTTTGATGGAGATTAAGCACTGTTAAAGTCATATTAGAACTCCTTAAGAATTTTACTTTTACAACTTCCCATTGTAACAGATGGATTTTCACCAAGTGAATCACAGATTTTGCTCCAACACCACACATAAGCATTCATTGAATGTATTACCATTTCTGTATGCATGCATCTAAACCATGATTCGGCCATGCCAGATGTAGATAAAGAGTGTCGTAATGTTTAGTTTACTGATTAATGCTGTCATCTTGTTATTGAATTGTCTTGTTTTAATACTTCATCTTTACATGCATTATCTTTCTCTTGACATTATTTTCTCCGTTTAAACATTGTTTGGACCTTTATATAACTGACAGTGCTCTGAAAGTATCCCGAACTTTGTACTGATACAGTACTTCTATAGCTCATGGTGTTAAAATATTTCCCTAGGCTGTGGGGTACGGGCATCTCTGATGCTATTTTTGCAGTATTGCATTTAGAGCATTTTGTTAAAATATGTTATTCAGCTACTTTTTCCATAGGTACAACATGGTGAGTAACTTGGAAGTCTGACCCAATAGCTAAGTGAGTAATAGCTACTTTTTGACTTTTCAGTAACTTCCATAATGAGTAAAATCACTTGTAACGTGAAAACTATTGCATTTAGAGAATTTTGTATAAATATGTTATTCAGCTAGTTTTAGTTCAGCTAGAACATAGTAAAATTTCAGACCTGTAGCTTATTGCATAGCTGAGTAATAGCTACTTTGAGGTTATCACTGTTGAGCAAATCAGTTATAACTTGAAAACTATTACATTTAGAGTACCGGTATATTCTTTAAATATGTTGTTCACCTACTTTTGGATCAGCTATAACATTGTAAATTTGTAGACCTGTATCTTATATCTTAGCTGAGCAATAGCTATTTTGAGGTTATCACTGTTGAGTAAATTAGTTATAACTTGAAAACTATTGCATTTACAGAAATTTGTATAAATATGTTATTCAGCAACTTTTTAGTCAGTTATAACATAGTAAATTTGCAGACCTGTAGCTCATGGGATATCTGAGTCATAGCTACTTTCATGTTATCACTGTTGAGTAAATTGCTTGTAACTTGAAAGCTGTTACATTTAGAGAATTTTGTTTAAATGTGTGATTCATATACTTTTGAATCAGCTATAATATGGTGAAATTGCAGACCTGTAGCTGATGGCATAGCTGAGCAATAGCTATTTTCAGGTTCTCACTGTTGAGTAAAACGGTTGTAACTTAAAAACTCTTGCATTTAAAGTATTTGTTTGAATATATTATTCACATACTTTTCTGTCATCTATAACCTAGTAAACTTGCAGACCTGTAGCTCATTGCAGAACTGAGCAATAGCTACTTTCACAATATAGCTGTTGAGTAAATAAGTTATAACTTGAAAACTATTACATTTAGAATATTTTGTTTAAATATGTTATTCTTCTAATTTTTGGTCAGCTAGCCTATAACATAGAAAAATTGCAGACCTGTAGCTCATTACATAACTGAACAATACCTACTTTGAGGTTATCACTGTTGAGTAAATGAGTTGTTACTTGAAAACTATTGCATTTAGAGAATTTTGTTTAAATATGTTATTCATGTACTTTGAAATCAGCTATAACATAGTAAAAATGCAGACATGTAACTCATGGCATAGCTGAGTAATAGCTATTTTCAGGTTCTCACTATTGAGTAAATCAGTTGTAACTTCAGTTGTAACTTCTCACTATTGAGTAAATCAGTTGTAACTTCAAAACTATTGCATTTAGAGTATTTTGTTTAAATATGTTGTTCACCTAGTTTTGGGTCAGCTATAACATAGTAAAATTGCAGACCTATAGCTCATTGCATAACTTGGCTATAGCTACTTTCAGAGTATTGCTGTTGCGTAAATCAGTTGTAACTTGAAAAATATTGCATTTAGAGTATTTTGTTTACATATGTTATTCACCTACTTTTTGGTCAGCTATAACATAGTAAAGTTGCAGACCTGTAGTTCATTGCATAGCTGAGCAAAAACTACTTGGAGGTTTTCACTATTGAGTAAATCAGTTGTATCTTAAAAACTTAAAAACTGTTGCATTTAGAGAATTTTGTTTACATGTGTTGTTCATGTACTTTTCAATCAGCTCTAACATAGTAAAATTGTAGACCTATAACTCATCGCATAACTGAGCAATAGCTACTTTCAGGTTCACATTTTTGGTTTAATCAGTTGTAACTTGAAAATATTGCATTCAGAGAATTTTGTTTAAATATGTTGTTCACCTACTTATGGGTCACCTATAACATAGTAAAATTGTAGGCCTGTAGCTCCTTGTACAGCTGAGCAATAGCTACTTTCAGGTTTTCACTGTTGAGTAAATCAATTGTAACTTGAAAATTATTGCATTTAGAGAATTTTCTTTGAATAAGTTATTCACATTCTTTTCGGTCAGCTATAACATACTAAAATCGTGGACCTGTAGCTCATTGCATGGCTGAGCAAAAGTACTTTAAGATTCTTAGTTCTTACTGTTGAGGAAATTAGATGTAACTTGAAATCTATTGCATGTACAGTATTTTCTTTAAATATGTTTTTCACCCACTTTTTACATCTTAAGAGTTAACTTTGTACTTTACTTCTGAATACCATTTGTAGGGCACAACTTTTGTGTCCTTTTCTTCATTCACTTCTACTGTGAAACTTAAAGCACACAGTCAGCTGACACAGAGCCCGTTCATGGACACTGATTGCTTGTTTCAGTGGATAAAACTGGATAAAACCCCCTTAAACTAACTCACATGAGATTTAATAGGATAAGATGTCCCATATGTATTATATAAAATACTTTAAACAAGGGTAGTCAAGTTTTTGACAAGACATGGTTAAAACCGAATTTAGGAAATTTCATTACCCTGTACTTAGAATTTTCACTATTTGGAAGTTTGACTAGATTTTTGGAAAATTCATTATTTGTCTGAAATATTGGCTATTTATCTTGGATATTCACTATTTATCTTGGAATATTTCCCAAGAAATCTAGGTCTCATAACTTAAATATAGACTTGTGAAAATTTGGAAACAGTCGATTATCTTGAAAACCATTACAGATAGAGTGATTTTGAGCAAATTCTGGACCCTTTGTTGGGTACTATAGACCGTGGCGATTCTGTCTCTGAACATTTTTATCTCCCGCCGGCCGATAGGCCCGGTACGGGAGATTATAAAATGCCCTCTGTCCGTGCGTGTGTGCGTCCGTCCGTCCGTTTGTCACGTTTTTACAAAAGCCTTTCTATCTCTAAAACTATTATAGCTAGAGCTTCCAAATTTGCAGGATACATTCATCATTGGAAAAACTTGCCAGGGAATCTTTTTCTCCTGATTCTGAAAAACAAGATGGCTGCCACGGCTGTTAACAAGATGGCTGCCGTTGATTTTTTTTCTACTTTGAGTAAAGGGCTCATAGCTCAAAATTATAGCTAGAGCTTCCAAATTTGCAGGATACATTCATCATTGGAAAAACTTGCCAGGGAATCTTTTTCTCCTGATTCTGAAAAACAAGATGGCTCCCACGGGTGTTAACAAGATGGCTGCCGTGGATTTTTTTTCTACTTTGAGTAAAGGACTCATAGCTCAAAAAGTATTGCAGTTACAGTTTTTTCATGAAATATGTTGTTCAGCTACTTTGTCCTTAGCTATAACATGGTACATAGTTTGGGGTTCTATTGCATGCCATAAGTGAGTAATAGCTATTTTCTCATTTGTAGCTAAATAACAGAAGAAGTAAATGTCAAATATCTTCAAAAGTATTAAAGTTAGGGAAATCTTTTCAAATATGTTGTACATCTACTTTTTGGTAAGCTATCACATAGTAAAGTTTCAGACCTGTTGCACCTTGGATAGCTGAGTAATAGCTACTTTGAAATTCTGACTGTTGAGTAAAGCCATTGTAACTCCAAAATTATTGCAGTTAGAGTATTTTCCTAAAATATGTTGTTCAGCTACTTTGTCCTTAGCTATAACATGGTACATAGTTTGGGGCTCTATTGCATGCCATAAGTGAGTAATAGCTATTTTCTCATTTGTAGCTAAATAACAGAAGAAGTAAATGTCAAATATCTTCAAAAGTATTAAAGTTAGGGAAATCTTTTCAAATATGTTATCTATCTACTTTTTGGTAAGCTATCACATAGTAAAGTTTCAGACCTGTTGCACCTCGGATAGCTGAGTAATAGCTACTTTGAAATTTTGACTGTTGAGTAAAGCCATTGTAACTCCAAAACTATTGCAGTTAGAATATTTTCCTAAAATATGTTGTTCAGCTACTTTGTCCTTAGCTATAACATGGTACATAGTTTAGGGTTCTATTGCATGCCATAAGTGAGTAATAGCCATTTTGTTATTTGTAGCAAAATAATGAAAGAAGTAAAATGTGAAATATCTTCAAAAGTGTTAAAGTTAGGTCCCCTTTAATGCTCGGCGGGAGATACACACCGCGGCAGTGGTCTTGTTTATTTCTGAATTCCGACCACCATCTTGAATTTTGGCAGCAATTGGAAATGTTGTTTATCTTGAAAAACTGTAACAGATAAAGCAATTTTTGGCAAATTTTAGACCATCTGGGTACTATGTACTAGTCTTTTGAGGTTTGTCAAAAATTTATTGGAAAACTTTTATCTTGAAAACTGTAAGAGTTGGGCGATTTTGGGAAAATTTTTACCCCCTGGGTACTACTAAGGACCACTGCTTTAATGGCCTCTAAAAACAGAGAAAGATATATCTTGTATCCGGCGACAGATGTGTTCTTGGTCTAGTTGATATACTGTTTCTTGATATATTTTCAGAGCTCTGGCTTCATATTTGTATATAAATGAGTGTTTAATCCCCAGCAGGAGATCATACCACTACAGTGGTTTTGTTGTCAATGAAATGAGTGGTAAAAATCAGTTAAACGAGTTATTTCAAGATGCTAATATAAAATTCAGCCAATAAAACAATTCCTAAAATGATTAAGATAAAAACACCTTGTTTATTTGAGACTAAAGATTGTCTGAAACCAAATTATGGGATGGGAGAAGTACCACACAAAATATAAGAATCTGATTTGTCATCATAAACCATCATCATCGATAGCCAAAGTACTGTTAATTGTTTTGGTGAAATGATTCATGGCCCCTCCCAATGTGTTTCTTCTTACTTTATAGTGTAAATGTCAAATTATTTCATTTGAAAACCATTCAAGTCTTTTCTACTGTCTATTTTGTAGTCCATGTGTCGTACCAACAGAGGAACTGTGAGCGGATACTTTCTGGCTGGGAGGTACATGACATGGTTGCCTGTAAGTTATGTTTCCTGTATATTACACTGGTTTGTGATCTTGTAAATTGATATCTGTCTTTGGATGAAAAAAGAGAAACCTGGTTTTGTTTACAAACCACAGATATTGCTTTGTGACATGATGATACATAAATATTACCCATAAATTTTCAAGAAATGATATTTGACTATGTATGGATAAGTACAGATAGTCTTGTTTGATGACCCTTGCCATTATTTTTAAAAATTGAAAGCATTAGAGTGATTTTAAAATCTTTGGTACACAAGAGAGGGACTTGATGTCTAACTTTTCAAAAATTTTCATTTTTGGTGCCATTCTTGGATTTTTAGGTGGGTTGCGTGTAACCAACCCGCCTGTTAGATTGATGTGTCTGACATCCGTCAACATTTTTGTTTCTGGACTCTAACTCGAAAACCCTTTGTCCAAACAAATTCAAACTTGGCAGGGAGATAGATCACCATCATAGCTAGGTTCCTTTCAAAATTGGTGTAATTCTGTTTGGTCGTTTGTCCGTTTTTGTCCATCCACCAACATTTCTGTTTCTGGACTCTAACTCGAAAACGCTCAGTCCAGTCGAATTCAGACTTGACAGGTAGATAGATCACCATCATAGCTAAGTTGCTTTCGAAATTGGTGTAATTCTGTGTGTTTGTTTGTCAGTTTATAGCATAGATACAATTATGTAACCTAGATTACAAGTTGTACATTTCTTAGCATGTCTAACACATTTACCTTAACTGGGTGACCTAACGTTTCTTTCCTTGTGTGTAAATTTAATTACAGCAGTCGCTAAACTTATTGCTGCCTGCGCAACCCACCTTTTGGGGCATCTTTGACCCTCTTGTTGAGACTTAAGAGTGTTTTTTTAAAATTACAAATATCTCAAAACTTGTAATAGATAAAGCAGTCTGACAACATGTCTCAATGAATATTTAGTAAATTAAATGTTGTTGCACCACATTTTAGCAACTCAAGTTTAATGTACACCACACTTCAGGAATATCTTGGCCAATATACAACACTAACCTTCTATGAATAAAAATGGATAAGAAATTACAATATTTTACTGTTCAGACACCTTTTTCATGATAAATTGTGTTACATATATGTGAGTAATTTCGACGAAATTTTTGACCCGCAGGATATCTCTTCAGAGTAGTTATCCCAATTTTCAAAAAATTTTTGTCTCGCCTTTTCATGATAAATTTTGTTACATATATGTGAGTAATTTCGACGAAATTTTTGACCCGCAGGATATCTCTTCAGAGTAGTTATCCCAATTTTCAAAAAATTTTTGTCTCGCCAAAAATGGCGGCCATTTTGAATTTTCGGATTTTTCGCAAAAATTGCAAAACATAAAAATGCTTATATCTCGAAAACCGTACTAGATAGAGCGATTTCGACGAAATTTTTGACCCACAGGGTATCTCTGCAGAGTAGCCATGCCAATTTTCAAAAAAATTTTGTCTCGCCAAAAATGGCGACCATTTTGAATTTTCGAATTTTTCGCATAAATTGCAAAACATAAAAATGCTTATATCTCGAAAACCCTGCTAGATAGAGCGATTTCGACGAAATTTTTGACCCACAGGGTATCTCTGCAGAGTAGCCATGCCAATTTTCAAAAAATTTTGTCTTGCAAAAAATGTAGAGTAGCCATGCCAATTTTCAAAAAAATTTTGTCTCGACAAAAATGGCGACCATTTTGAATTTTCGAATTTTTCGCAAAAATTGCAAAACATAAAAATGCTTATATCTCGAAAACCCTGCTAGATAGAGCGATTTTGACGAAATTTTTGACCCACAGGGTATCCCTGCAGAGTAGCCATGCCAATTTTCAAAAAAATTTTGTCTTGCCAAAAATGGCAGCCATTTTGAATTTTTGAATTTTTGCGCAAAAATTGCAAAACACAAAAATGCTAATATCTCGAAAACCGTGCTACATAGAACGATTTCGAAGAAATTTTTGATCTTCAGGGTATCTCTGCAGAGCAGCTATCCCAAAGAGCTTTCACTCGGTGAAGTTTCAGACCCGTAGCTAATTATTCACCTACTCAAAATGAGTAAATGCTAATTATCTATAAAACTATTGCGGATACCCAATTTTTATCAAATAGCTCATTCATGTACTTTTGGGAGAGCTTTCACATGGTGAAGTTTCAGACCCGTAGCTAATTATTCACCTACTCAAAATGAGTAAATGCAAATTATCTCTTAAAAGTATTGCAGATAGCCAATTTTTCTCAAATAACTCATTCATCTACTTTTGGAAGAGCTTTCACATGGTGAAGTTTCAGACCCATAGCTAATTACTCACCTACTCAAAATGAGTAAATGCGAATTACCTCTAAAAGTATTGCAGATAACCAATTTTTCTCAAATAACTCATTCACCTACTTTTGGGAGAGCTTTCACTCTGTGAAGTTTCAGACCCGTAGCTAATTACTCACCTACTCAAAATGAGTAAATGCTAATTATCTGTAAAAGTATTGCAGATACCCAATTTTTATCAAATACTCATTCATCTACTTGTGGGAGAGCTTTCACATGGTGAAGTTTCAGACCCATAGCTAATTACTCACCTACTCAAAATGAGTAAATGCGAATTATCTCTAAAAGTATTGCAGATAGCCAATTTTTCCCAAATAACTCATTCACCTACTTTTGGGAGAGCTTTCACTTGAAGTTTCAGACCCATAGCTAATTATTCACCTACTCAAAAGGAGTAAATGCGAATTATCTCTAAAAGTATTGTGGATACCCAATTTTTATCAAATAACTCATTCATCTACTTTTGGGAGAACTTTCACTTGGTGAAGTTCCAGACCCGTAGGTAATTACTCACCTACTCAAAAGGAGTAAATGTGAATTATCTCTTAATAGTATTGCAGATAGCCAATTTTTCTCAAATAACTCATTCACCTACTTTTGAAAGAGCTTTCACACACGAAAATGAAAAATTGTGAATATCTCGGAAAAGCTATTTCTTCTCCTTTAATGCTCGGCGGGAGATACACACCGCGGCAGTGGTCTTGTCAAAAATTTTTGTCTCCCCAAAAATTGTGGCCATTTTGACTTTTTAAAGTTTTTGCAAAACACAAAAATGCTTAAATCTCGAAAACCGTGCTAGATGGAGCGAACTCAACAAAATTTTTGACCTGCTGGGTATCTCTGCAGAGTAGCCATGCCAATTTTCAAAATATTTTTGTCTCGCCAAATATAGCGGACATTTTGAATTTTCGAATTTTTTTTCAAAACACAAAAATGCTTATATCCTGAAAACCATGCTAGATAGAGCAGACTGCGCTGACTTTGGTTGCCACAACAGTATAAGGCTAGAAACGAAGCATTTTCTTAATACTTTAGCACTCACCTTTATATCCTTTTTGGGACGCTTTGTTTTTGCTATGCAAAAACAATATTTTTTTTTTGCGAGCGATCCTCTATTTTTTTTTTGTTTCTATCTAGGGTTTGCAACTGGCCAACTGTAGCATATTATCTTGTAAACCCCACTTGCAGGTTTTCACTATTGACTGATATCTCCAATACTAATCAGTACTGGACATTTTCTCTCAGTGACCATTTTTGGGGGATTAATTTATTCCAGTAAAAAGAGAAATTATAGAATGTTGGGACAGACTATCATGTATCTTGGGACCAGGCATGAAATAGGATATAGAGTGGAGTTTACAACAGGCCTCGCTCTCCAATATTTTCTGGTATTGGCCACTTTTTTGGAGTTTAACTGTATTATTGAAGTTTTGGTATAACAGTCACATTTTTTACACCTTTAGCACCCATTTAAAAGGAAATTTCCATCAATTATTTCTACCCGTAACAGATCACATGTTGTCAAACCATCAGTGAAGGTAGCGGAACCATTTTGAAATAGCTGTCAGCAAAATTCAAAACAAGTGAAAATAAAGTGGGTCAATTAGCGATTTTATGTCAAAGTATGATTCTATAATGTTACACTGAACTTCTCAAAATACTGTGCAAGGAAATGTAAAAGTTTAAAATCTATGTAAAAAATACTAGTATTTATAACATTTAAAAGGAAGTCATTATGTCCACCCCACTGGGGGGTGGACATTATTTTTGCTTTTTCCAGCGTCCGTCGTCTGCTGTCCGTTGTCACACTTGGTTTCCAGTCATTTCAAGGAAAAGTGTTTATCCTATCTTTACTAAATTTAGTATGGTTGTTTATTGGGTTAATAGCTTGCATGGGATTGCTTTTGGTGAAGATAGCTGTATAGCTAACTGAGTAATAGCTACTTAGCTACTTTTGTGTACTTTTTTGTTTCTGGGCATTTTAAGGAAAAATATTTGACATATCTTTACCAAATTTGGTATGGGCAATAGTTAGGTCAATAGCTTGCTTGGGATTGCTTTTAGTGGTAATAGCTATATAACTGACTGACTAATAGCTACTTAGCTACTTTGAGTAGCTTTTTTACTTTAAGCATTTTAAAGGAAAAGTATTTCACCTACGTTTACAAAATTTGGGATGGAGGATTATTGGATCAGTAGCTTGCTTGGGATTGCTTTTGGTGATAATACCTAATACCTATAGCTAACTGAGTAATAGCTGCTGTGCTATATAGCTATTATGCTATTTTGAGTTGACTATTTTTCTGGACATTTTAATAAAACTATGTGCTCTATCTTCACAAAAATTTATATGAAGGATAATTGGGTCAATAGTTTGACCAGGATAGCTTTTGATTGATGATAGCTTTGAAGCTATCTGAGTAATAGCTGCTTTGCTACCTTGAGCCTACTCTGAATTGCATTTCTGTTTTCACTCTTTTAAAAGAAACATATTTAACTCATCTTTTTAAAATTTGGTGTGAAGGTTTATAGGGTCAATTGCTTGCTTGGTATTGTTGATGGTAATAGCTTTAACCTCTTGAGTAATAGAGTAATAGCTACATAGCCAAAAACATAAATATATCTATCTCCTAAACTGTGCGAGATAGAGCGATTTTGTCAAAATTTTCAACCCACAGGGTATCTAAGCAATGTACTCTTGGCAATTTAAAAAAAATTTTCTTCTCCCCAAACATGGCAGCCATTTTGAATTTTCCAATTTTGGCCAAAAATACAAAAACACGAATTTGCTTCTATCTCCTTAACCGTGCGAGATAGAGCGATTTCATTTAAATTTTCGACCCACAGGGTATCAGAAAAATATACTCTTGCCAATTTTGTTTTGATGGTAATAGCTTTAACCTCTTGAGTAATAGAGTAATAGCTATATAGCCAAAAACATAAATACATCTATCTTTTAAACTGTGCAAGATAGAGCGATTTTGTTGAAATTTTCGACCCATAGGGTATCTAAGCAATGTACTCTTGGTAATTTTCAAAAAATTTTCCTCTCCCCAAAAATGGTGGCCATTTTGAATTTTTGCCAAAAAATGCAAAAACACAAATTTACTTCTATCTCCTTAACCGTGCGCGATAGAGTGATTTCATCGAAATTTTCGACCCACAGGGTATCCGAAAATATACTCTTGCCCATTTTGGTATGATGTTAATAGCTTTAACCTCTTGAGTAATAGAGTAATAGCTACATAGCCAAAAAGATAAATATATCTATCTCCTAAACTGTGCGAGATAGAGCGATTTCATCGAAATTTTTGACCCACAGGGTATCTAAGCAATTTACTCTTGGCAATTTTCAAAAAATCTTCGTCTCCCCCAAAATGGCGGCCATTTTGAATTTTTCGAATTTTTGCCAAAAATGCCAAAACACAAATTTACTTCTATCTCCTAAACCATGCTAGATAGAGTGATTTCGTCGAAATTTTTTACCCACAGAGCATCTCAGCAATCTACCCTTGCTAATTATCAAAAGATTTTCCTCTCCCTAAAAATGACGGCCATTTTGAATTTCTGAATTTTCGGCGAAAATGGAAAAACAGAAATTGGCTTCTATCTCCTTAACCATGCGAGATAGAGGGATTTCGTCGAAATTTTCGACCCCCAGGGTGTCCAATTTGATTTTGGTGTTGTGTCTTAGAGTCTGCCTAGCAGAGATTAAGTGCTATAAAAGTACAGAATAGAATAGAGTGTACTGACAACTTTTCACAAAAATCACTTTCCTGCCACTTTTGGCAGCCATGTTGAATTTCTGCGTGAAACATAAGAAACCTATCTCGGAAACTGAGCAAGATGGAGCGATTTTGACGAAATTTTTGCCTGCAGGGTATATGAAGAGTCTACTAGTGACGTTAAGCAAAAATCGCTTCGCGCTACGTTGGCAGCCATCTTGAATTTTCACGTAAAATGCGAAAGTGCATTAATCTCGGAAACGGTGCGAGTTAGAGCGATTTCGATGAAATTTTTGACCCACAGGGTATCTGCAGAGGGTATTGGCGACATTTTGCAAAAAACACTTTCCCACAATTTTTGGTGGCCATCTTGAATTTCTGTGTAAAATGCAAAACACATTTATCTGGGAAACCGTTCGAGATAGAGTGATTTTGATGAAACTTTTAACCCACAGGGTATCTGCAGAGTTTACTGGCGGCATTTCACAAAAATCGCTTTGCTGCCATTTTTGGCGACCATCTTGAATTTCTGCGTAAAATGCAAAAACGCATTTATCTTGGTAACGAGATTTTATCTGCCATCTTGAATTTTGGCATAAATTGAAAATGTCATTTATCTCATAAACCCTTAGAGATAAAGTGATTTTGAGCAATGTTTGGACCCTTTGGGTACTGGAGACCTTAGATATAGTGCCTGTGGAAAAAGTTGAATTTCCTGAATTTTGTGCGCCATCTTGAATTTTTGGCGGAAATTGAAAATGTTGTTTATCTCGAAAACCATAAGGGATAGAGCAATTTCAAGCTAGTTTTTGACCATTTGGTATATTGCCTCTGAAAAATGTCAAATTTCTCAAATTTTGCCCATCATCTTCAATTTTACCGGAAATCAAAAATGTTGGTTATCTCAAAAAACTTTAGAGATGGAGTGATTTTGAGCAAATTTTGAACCAATGCAAAAAAGGCATAAAGCTGAAATAATTTACATGTATACTAATAAATATTTAAGTATCATTGATATATTTTACAAATGAAACAGGGTCTTGTAAGACTACTGTACAATTGTTGCAAAACGTTCATGGGGTGGACATTTTACATGATAATGTGTGTTCTTCTATGCTATCCTGTTTCTTTTCATATGTTGCAGCTACTCTTAACAGGGCGTCCTATTTCCAGTTTTTACGTCAGCTGACTTGTCATTATGGCATCACTCTGCGGCGTCTGTGTACGCATGCGGGTCTGTGTGAACAACTTTTCCTCCCGAACTACAAGGCCCAGAGACATGCTGTCACTTTTAAAAGATACCTTATCTATTGAGGATGAAAAATTGTTCAAGGCATGCAGATTTGTTCTTCGTCTGTTCCCCAGAGCCATTACAAGTGAGGTACCCCTACCCTAAGTGTGAAAATTTCAACACTATTTCAGTCCCAATTTTCTCATGGATTATTGCAGGGATTTCTCTTTTATCTTGCATATATGTGCTTGTTTTCTTTCTTCATTATGTGTGTAAAATTTTGTACATTTATTTGCCCATGTCATGAAAAAAGGGTGTGCCCATTGCATGAAATGTGCAATTTCATAGATTGGGTATAACATTTTGTAATTCAAAGCAGAACTATAACTTGCTCAAACAGTTTCAAATGGCTTTGTATACAGCTGTTATTAGCAGTAATTGTGGATTAGAGCAGTCCTTATTTCTATTATAGACACAAAGGATTATTTTTCTGAAACAGATTCCACACATGAAATTTAAATATTTCTATAATAGTAAACTTAAGTGTGCTACTCTGTATGGGCAGCAGTAATTCTTCTAAACAGTTTATACCAAAGCTATTGCAGATATTACTATATTTCATACATCTCTAGAAGCGCGAGCCTCACTAGAGCTCGCGTTTAAAAAGATGGCTAACAGACCGGTTAATATATTGTTCACCTACTTTTTACCCCACAGCCCTTAAGGGCTGTCAGGGTATTGTTTTCACCTATGGTGTGTGGATGGGTGGGTGGGCAGGCAGTTGGTGGGAAAAAGTTTGTCCGGGCTGTATCTCAGAAACTGTAAGGTGTAGAAAGTTGATACTGGTTGGGACATTGGTTGGATGTGTAGGTGTGTAACGTCATGGTGTGACCTTGATTTGACCTTTGATCTTGCACATCTGATGCTATTTTATCTCTCTACAGGGATATGTGATACTATTTTATCTCTCTTATATCTCATATCTTTTTACTTGAATCTTGGTTGTTGCACCTTTGGGTGTCTTTTGATGTAGATTAAGCACTGTTAAAGTCATATCAGAATTCATTAAGTGTTTTACTTTTGCAACTTGCCATTGTAACAGATGGTATTGCATCAAGTGAGTCACAGGTTTTGCCCCAACTCCACATATAAGCATGTATTGCCACATCTGTATGTATGGGTAATATTCAAAACATTCAAACCATAATTTGGCCAAACATATTTGTGATATATTCATTGACAGCTATTCTCCAGTTAAGAAATTTTTTCAGCTTCATAACTTTTATTTTACTGAATTGTCTTGTTTTAATACTTAATCTTTACATGCAGTGCTGTGAAAGTATCCCAATCTGTGTACTGTTTCACTACTCCTATATCTCATGATGTTGAAAAATATTTCTCCAGGCTGTGGGGTACGGGCATCTCTGATGCTATTTTTTATCTCCTGCCCGGCTCGATGGCGGGAGATTATAATTTGCATCATGTGTGTGTGTACGTGCATTCGTGCGAGAATGCGTGAGTGTGTCACGCAGTTTTCTCTGAATCTACTACAGTTACACATTTTTATGTCAGCTGACTTGTCAGTCAGCTGACATTATGTCATCACTCTGCGGCGTGGGCGTACACGTACGCGTGAACAACTTCTTCTCCAAAACTACAAGGCCTAGAGACATGCTGTTTTTTTTAAAAGATACCTTATCTATCGAGGATGAAAAATTGTTCAAGGCATGCAAATCTGTCTGTTCGTCTGTTTGCTAGAGACATTACAAGGGGGGTACCCCCACCAAAAGTGTGAAAATTTCAACTTTTTATCACAATTTTCTCAGTGACTATTGCAGGGATTTCTCTCATATCTTGCATATATGTACTAGGCCAGAGGTAGATTCTCTTGTGTGAGTATGAGACCTGGATCTGTCTTACTTTTTTTTTAATAAATTTTTTTAATAATTTTTAATGCATTAAAATTCATGAAATCATGCACTAAATCACTTATAACTTCAAAAGTGTTGCATTTACAGCATTTTGTGAAAATATGTTGTTCAGCTACTTTTTTCATAGCTACAATATGGTGAGTAAGTTGGGTGTCTGTCTCAATAGCTAAGTGAGTAATAGCTACTTTTGGGCTTTTCAGTAACTTCCATTATGAGTAAAATCACTTGTAACTTAAAAACTATTGCATTTAGAGAATTTCGTATAAATATGTTATTCAGCTACTTTTGGGTCAGCTATAACATAGTAAAATTTCAGATCTGTAGCTCATGGCATAGCTGAGTAATAGCTACTTTTAGGTTATCACTGTTGAGTAAATCACTTATAACTTGAAAAGTGTTGCATTTAGAGCATTTTGTTAAAATATGTTATTCAGCTACTTTTTTCATAGCTACAATATGGTGAGTAAGTTGGGTGTCTGTCTCAATAGCTAAGTGAGTAATAGCTACTTTTGGGCTTTTCAGTAACTTCCATCATGAGTAAAATCACTTGTAACTTAAAAACTATTGCATTTAGAGAATTTCGTATAAATATGTTATTCAGCTACTTTTGAGCCAGCTATAACATAGTAAAATTTCAGACCTGTAGCTCATGGCATAGCTGAGTAATAGCTACTTTTAGGTTATCACTGTTGAGTAAATCACTTATAACTTGAAAACTATTGCATTTAGAGTATTTTGTTTCAATATGTTATTCACCTATTTTGGGGTCAGCTATAACATAGTGAAGTTTCAGACCTGTGGCTCATTTCATAGCTGAGTAATAGCTACTTTGAAGTTCTCACTGTTGAGTAAATCAGTTATAATTGGAAAACTATTGCATTTACAGAAATTTGTGCAAATATGTTATTCAGCTACTTTTGGGTCAGCTATAACATAGTGAAATTATAGACCTATAGCTCATGGCACAACTGAGCAATAGCTATTCTCAGGTACTGACTGTTGAGTAAATCAGCTATAACTTGAAAAATATTGCATTTGGAGTATTTTGTTAAAATATATTGTTCACCTACTTTTGGGTCAGCTATAACATAGTGAAATTACAGACCTATAGCTGATGGCATAGCGGAGCAATAGCTATTTTCAGGTTCTCACTATTGAGTAAATCAGTTGTAGCTTGAAAACTATTGCATTTACAGTAGTTTGCTTAAATATGTTGTTCACCTACTTTTGGGTTAGCTATAACATAGTAAAATTTCAGACATGTAGCTCATTGCATAACATTTAGAGTAATTTGTTAAATATGTTATTCACAGAATTTTTGGTCAGCTATAACATAGTGAAATTGCAGACCTCTATGTCATGGCATAGCTGAGCAATAGCTACTTTCAGGTTCTCACTGTTGAGTAAATCATTGTATCCACTGGATAGCCACAGTGTGTAGAGAGAGATTTCACCATTACTGCTCTGATGAAAAAAAATATTATAGCTAGCTTTCTTAAGTTTGCAGTATATATTAATAACCATAAAATGTTGTCTGGGAATATTTTTGGCCTCATTTTGAGAAACAAGTGAAAAACACCGCCACAGGTGTTTTTTGTGAGTCATGAAAAGTGCTTATATCTCCCTTATTATTTATCCTAGAGGTTTGGGATGATAAACCAACCTGTAGGAAATCATGGGGTGGGAATCTTTTGGTGTGGTCAGATTTGACCTTCAATGACCCCTCCTTCAAGGTCAAACAAGGATAGCCAAACTTAAAAGTGCTTATAACTCGCTTATTATTGGTCCCAGAGGTTTGGGATGGTAAACAGACAGGAAATCATGGGCTGTGAATCTGTTGATATGGTCCGATTTGACCTTGGAACCCTCCTTCAAGGTCAAATGAGGATAGCGAAAATTGAAAGTGCCTACAACTCGCTTATTATTGGTGACAGAGATTTGGGATGGTTTAATCCCATAGGAAATCATTGGCTCGGAATCTTTTGGTATGGTCAGATTTGACCTTTGGACCCCTCCTTCAAGGTCAAATGAGGACAGCCAAGCTTAAAAGTGCTTATAACTCATTTATAATTGGTCCTAGAGGTTTGGAATGGTAAACCATAGGAAATCATGGGCTGGGAATGTATTTGTGTGGTTAGATTTGACCTTGGACCCCTTCTTCAAGGTCGAACGAGGATATTGCATTTGTAGTATTTCTTTAAATATGTTTTAACCTATTTTTTACATTTAAACAATTGCCTTGTTATTTTCCTTCATAATACCATTTACAGGGCACAACTTTTTTATCCTTTTCTTCTGTCAGCTTCGGAATTTCTTTCGAACTTGCTGTTCAGTTACCATTTACTGTATTTCTGTACAGCCCTTTTCCTGATAATTATTCTGTCCTCTAATCACCTTCACAAATCAAAAACACTCAGTCAGCTGACACAGTGCCCGTTCACGGGCACTCTCCTCTTGTTGGTAAATTGCTTGTGCTAGTGAATTTTTACACTCTTCAATATTTTTGGGGTTTGGTGAACTTTGGCCTACTTTTCAGTGAGTAATAGCACTTTTACCTAATATAATTATATGACTTATAACTGTCAAACTATTGCATTTAGAGTATTTTGTTGCAATATGTTGTTCAGCTACTTTCTCCACAGCTACAACATGGTCAGTAGTGTATCTCCATAGCTAAGTGAGTAATAGCTACTTTGTCAATTTTTAATGATAACCATAATGAGTAAATGGCTTATATCTTCAAAAGTATTGCAGCTACACGATTTCTCTCAAATATGTTGTTCATCTACTTTTTTTGTGAACTGTAACATATTTAAGTTTCACAACTGTGGCTCAATGTACAAGCGAGTAATGGCTACTTTATTGCTACTTTTAGTGAAAATGTGAAAAATCACAAATATCTTGCAAACCGTAAGAGAGAGCAATTTTGAGCAAATCTTTGACCCACAGGGTAGTACAAGAGTGTCCTATGCTAAGGGGAAAAATTTCAATTTTCGCTACTTTTGGTGGCTATCTTGGATTTTAGCGGAAAATGAAAAAGTGTGAATATCTCGAAAACCATAAGAGATAGAGCGATTTCCAGCTAATTTTTGGCCCGCAAGGTAGTACAAGAGTATCCTATGCAAAGGGGAAAAATTTCAATTTTCGCCACTTTTGGCGGCCATCTTGGATTTTAGCAGAAAATGGAAAAGTGTGAATATCTCGAAAACCGTAAGAAATAGAGCGATTTCGAGCGAATTTTTGACCCACAGGGTAGTACAAGAGTATTCCATGCAAAGGGGAAAATTTCAATTTTCGCCACTTTTGGCGGCCATCTTGGATTTTAGCGGAAAATGAAAAAGTGTGAATATGTCGAAAAGCGTAAGAGATAGAGCGATTTTGAGCGCATTTTTGACCCACAGGTAGTACAAGAGTATCCTATGCAAAGGGGAAAAATTTCAATTTTCGCCACTTTTGGCGGCCATCTTGGATTTTAGGGGAAAATGAAAAAGTGTAAATATGTCGAAAAGCGTAAGAGATGGAGCGATTTTGAGCGCATTTTTGACCCACAGGGTAGTACAAGAGTATCCTATGCAAAGGGGAAAAATTTCAATTTTCGCCACTTTTGGCGGCCATCTTGAATTTTAGCGGAAAATGAAAAAGTGTGAATATCTCGAAAACCGTACGAGATGGAGGGATTTCGAGCTAATTTTTGACCCACAGGGAAGTACAATAGTGTCTTATGCAGAGGGGAAAAATTTCAATTTTCGCCGCTTTTGGCGACCATCTTGGATTTTAACGGAAAATGAAAAAGTGTCAATATCTCAAAAACCGTACGAGATAGAGCGATTTCGAGCGAATTTTTGACCCACAGGGGAGTACAAGAGTATTCTATGCAAAGGGGAAAAATCTCAATTTTCGCCACTTTTGGCGGCCATCTTGGATTTTAGCAGAAAATGAAAAAGTGTGAATATGTCGAAAAGCGTAAGAGATGGAGCGATTTTGAGTGCATTTTTGACCCGCAGGTAGTACAAGAGCATCCTATGCATAGGGGAAAAATTTCAATTTTCGCCACTTTTGGCGGCCATCTTGAATTTTAGCGGAAAATGAAAAAGTGTGAATATCTCGAAAACTGTACGAGATGGAGGGATTTCGAGCTAATTTTTGACCCACAGGAAAGTACAATAGTGTCTTATGTAGAGGGGAAAAATTTCAATTTTCGCCGCTTTTGGCGGCCATCTTGGATTTTAACGGAAAATGAAAAAGTGTCAATATCTCAAAAACCGTACGAGATAGAGCGATTTCGAGCGAATTTTTGACCCACAGGGGAGAAAAGAGTATTCTATGCAAAGGGGAAAAATCTCAATTTTCGCCACTTTTGGCGGCCATCTTGGATTTTAGCAGAAAATGAAAAAGTGTGAATATCTCGAAAACTGTAACAGATAGAGCGATTTCTAGCAAATTTTTGACCTGCAGGGTAGTACAAGAGTATTGTATGCAAAGGGGAAAAATTTCAATTTTCGCCACTTTTAGCAGCCATCTTGGATTTTAGCGGAAAAAGAAAAATTGTGAATATCTCGCAAAAGGTATTTCTTCCCCTGTAATGCTCGGCGGGAGATACATACCGCGGCAGTGGTCTTGTTTATTATTAATTTTGTTGTCAGATATAACTAAATTTCTGTTTTTGATTAATGGTCCATCCCAAAGTGGAGTGTTCTTGCTTGTTAGAATAACTTTGTAAGGTTTTAATTACTTGTAGTGTACATTGTTTGGCTGTATGACTTTTCCTCGGCTTTCTAGGTGGGTGCTTCTCTGTTTGCCAGCAACATAGGCAGTGAACACTTCATTGGCCTGGCAGGATCAGGGGCTGCAGCTGGCATTTCTGTGGGAGCATTTGAACTCAATGTAAGTATTTAAATGATACATCGACTACATGCTTGTGTCAATCAAAATATAAATTCAGCTCTATTTAGAAGTACCTTATGCACATACAATACACACATAAAAATGCAATTCTGAAAATAGTTCCACCAAGATTTGTACACATATCAATTTATTCCAAAATCTGAAAGACTTGGAGAAATGATTTGTATATCGAAAATCACAAGATGGTGTGTCATATACTCACATATCACCCAGTGGCTGGCATGGAAAAAAACCTCCAATACAGTGGATTTGGTCTAAGTCGTAGCTGCAAAATATCAGCCATTTACTTCTACTTATGGCAAGTTCTAGTTATACCCACTTTGAGATATGTGTGAGGTACTGAAGATGCTATGTAATTTAAGTCTCTTGCAATAATTAACACTTGTGTGATCACTCTACTTTGAAATTTATTTGTTTGCTGGTCAGACTTACTAACACAAAAGTGAGGAATCAGGTACAGAGTGTCACAAAGATACTATTTTGTCACAACTTTTGTGGAGATTGACACATCTGTACACACAACACACAATAGGTTCTACTTATACCTTGTTATTCCTGTTGAAAAGTAACACTTTGTGCCTCAAGTTAGGTTCTAGTTATGGCCACTTTCTGTAAGTCGAACTTCTACTTATCCTTATATTTTGTATTAATAATTGTTGGGACTTAGAAACTACTTCTACTTATGGCAATATTCTACTTATGGCAGTTCTACTTATACCAAATCTACTGTCAGTTGCAGGAGGTGAACACAGTTAGAAAGAAAGACACTGATATATTCTTTAAACATTATAGTTTGGAGTTTTATTATAAAAACAACATTTATATGAACAAGTGTGAGTACATACATGTTAATTAACACAATTAGTCTTGTTATACACCAAGTTACTACCATTACAGTTATCTGAATTGCCTATTTAGAGATTTTCAAAGAACTTCTCACTACAAGTATCAGTTACAGTCTAGTTAAGCAACTCTTTGACAACTACTACCACTATGTTAAAAATTTGTTACAATATGTACACAGATTTGTAGCTTGTATAAAAGCGTTCAAGCCTGAAAACACTGCGATAGAATTTAAAATAAATGATACATAATTGCAGTGTATGTTTGGATTTAATTCCTATCATATAAAGAATGTTACCAAACTGTAGTAAAAATGAAAATGAAAATGCCAAACTCCAAACGTGTACATGGTTAACAAGCGTTGAAATGTAGTGGGTACCGTACTAGCAGCAGTGGGAGTTGAATTGAGATATGTCCAAACAGCCTCAGACTTCCAACTACCATGTTGTTTGATCTTTGCAAGGTCAATCTCATTGTCAAACGCCAGAGAAGCACCACTACGCCTGAAGGCGTGAAAGGTGTAGGTTGTCGGGTTCCAACCCAAAGCTATGACCACTACTTTTAAAAAGGATCTAACTTTTGGAGCTGTAAGTATTTGCCACCCATTCCTCGTATAAATTTGGAATACAGGTTGTTGACTTCCTTGCGGAATGTGAGCCATTACCCATTTTAAAGCTTTAATTGGACATATCTCAAGGTTACCTAGTGATGGCAACTGAACAATTTGAACTTTTTCAGAAGCTTGCATAGTTTTGCTGCATGTTATAATGATATGAGCCCCAGGCTTTGCCCAGATTAAATCATTTTTGATTTGAAATCGTGTTTCTATCATGGTCATTTATGATGATGTCCTCACTTAATTTGCAGGAATGTTTATTGTTATAAAAACATGTCTGTAAATCATTTTGGCCTTATTTTGGTAATCAAAATGGCCACCATAGCCCATTATTTGAAAATCATTAATATGTTCTAAAAGGTTAAATATTGAAATAGCTAGTTTCATCAAATTTTCACAAACTTTTTATGGGTAAGGAAACTTGCTATGGAGTAATATTTACCTCATTTTGAAAACAAGATGGCCACCATATCACATGTAAGTTCAAGTGGGGGTCATCATGTTAAAAACGGCATTATATCGGCCTTATTGTTAGTCCTAGAGCTTCAAAATGTGAAAACAACCTAAAACAAAAATTTGTCCTTTGACCCTTGCTTCAAGTGGGATCATCACTCTAAAGAGACCTTATATCTCCCTTAGTATTAGAGCTTCAAAATGGGAAACAACGTATAGGAAATAATAGCCTATGAATCTTTTGCAAGAGTTGACTTTGACTTTTGACCCATGCTTCAAGGTCAATTCAACCTCATTATCCATTAACAAGTGTAACTTTTATTGCAAGAATGATATGTAGTGTGGTGAAGGACTGTATCAACCCTCTTCTCCAAAGGTCATGTTAAATCTGTCATAAGTACTCTCTGCAAAATAATACATACATGTTTACACAATTGTTGTGTGTATATATAGTGAAAACATCTTTGTATTAATTATTGTATGTGCATCTGTTGCATGATGTACTGCCCAGGTGGCAGTGGATATATATAGTATGTGGGTGCTCAACAGTCCAAAACCAAGCATGGATGCAAATTTTAAGGATATGTTTGTACTACTGGGGCTGATTAGTTTTTGGGCAGTCTAACTCGTACACTGATTTTACCAAATTTCTTCTTGCATTTAAATGGTGGCACTTACCCAGATGTCTTAGGTGTGCTCCAATTATACCTGTGGGTTGTGATTCACACAATATAAAGCTGGCTATTTTTTAATATAACTTGGTTAATATACTGTTTTAAGTTAGAGTGATTATCAGGCTTATACATGGTCCCAGAAGTGGAAATTAACCCTGTTAGCTGGATATCGTGGTTGGTGAAAGCATTATGTTCAATTGAGAATTGATTTGGCAGGATACAGCTGTATAAGGGTCCAGCTCATTGACGCTATTAAGGTAAATTGTAACAGGAAATATGCTTGTGCTGGAGCTCATTTCATTCACTAAAAAGTTATAGCATGTGCTTCACAGCTTAAAATCGAGTATCAAAACTACAAGTTTAATAGGTAATTGGAGCTTCCCAGTGATTGTCACCATATGCTACAATTGAAAGTTGGGTTAAAATGACAAGTAAAATGATCCAAAACCATTAATTATCCAGTCGATTTCATAGTTATGGGAGGGAGCTGGGATACTGAGCTTTGATCCTCCAAATACGTTTAGCACATATTCATGATGGAGTAAAGCAAAGTAAACTGGTTTGCCTTTTATTTGGCCTTTGAACTTGATATTTTAGCCTTGAGGTTGTATGGAGTTTTTTTATAAGGTGTAAGACATAAGAAGTCAAGTTTATAGATTCAAGTTTATAGATCTAATAAGACCATTCACCTTGACATGTGACATGAACCTTCTTGTTCTGGTCATTTCTTTAAGCTTTAGTGCACATGTTTATGTCACAGTGGAGACTCTGATTCAGGGGAATCACTGATTAATCTAGTAGAGATCCTAATAGGAGTTTCCACTAGTGGAGATGCTGATCTATTATTTAATGGCTGCAATTGCAATTTCCACTAGGGGAAACTGATCGGAGTCTCCACCATTGGAATTGCTGATTCCCCTGGCCCACAGAAAATCTTTCAAAATCATTAAGTCACATTATTAAGTGTCCCACAAGGGACGCTTGTTTGTGTATGGGAGGATATCTGGCTGTGCCGGCTCCGTGAGCTCTGCGTTTTCTTTTTCTCATAACTCTGTAACCGTTCGGCAGATTCTTTTCAAATATGGCAGGTGTATGCAGTAGCCCTGGGGAATTTTTACCCCACAGCCCTTAAGGGCTGTCGGGGTATTGTTTTCACCCATGGTGTCTGGATGGGCGGCGGGAAAAAGTTTGTCCGGGCTGTATCTCAGAAACCAAAAACTTTAGGAAGTGGATACTTGGTAGGGACATTGGTCAGGATGTGTAGGTGTGCAACGTCATGGTCTGACCTTGATTTGGCCTTTGACCTTGCCGTAGTGACCTTGAGTTTGAAAATCTTTTCCGGGCTATATCTCGGAAACCGTAAGGTGTAGGAAGTTGATACTTGGTAGGGACATTGGTTTGGGGGTGTAGGTGTGCAACATCATGGTGTGACCTTGATTTGACCTTTGACCTTGCCGTAGTGACCTATAAAATCTTATCTGGGCTATATCTCGGAAACCGAAAGGTGTAGGAAGTTGATACTTGGTAGGGACATTGGTTAGGGGGTGTAGTTGTGCAACGCCATGGTCTGACCTTGATTTGACCTTTGACCTTGGTGTAGTGACCTTGACCTTTAAAATATTGTCCAGGCTATATCTTGGAAACCGTGAGGTGTAGGAAGTTGATACTTGCTAGGGACATAGGTGTGCAACGTCATGGTGTGACCTTGATTTGACCTTTGACCTTGCCGTAGTGACCTTGACCTATAAAATCTTGTTCGGGCTATATCTCAGAAACTGTAACGTGTAGGAAGTTGATGCTTGGTAGGGACATTGGTTAGGGGTTGTAGGTGTGCAGCATCATGGTGTGACTTGATTTGACCTTTGACCTTGTCATAGTGACCTTGACCTTTAAAATCTTGTTGCACCTTTGGGTGTGTCTTTTGATGCAGATTAAGCACTGTTAAAGTGATATTAGAATTCATTAAGAATTTTACTTTTACAACTTCCCATTGTAACAGATGGAATGTCATCAAGTGAGCCACAGATTTTGCTCCAACACCACACATAAGCATTCATTGAATGTATTACCACTTCTGTATGCATGGTAATATTCAAAACATCTAAACCATAATTTGGCCATGCCAGATGTAGATAAAGAGTACATGCAAGACTTTCTCTTAGACATTAATTTCTCTATTTAAACATTTTTTGGACCTTTATATAACTGACAGTGCTCTGAAAGTATCCTGAACTTTGTACTGATACAGTACTTCTATATCTCATGGTGTTAAAAATATTTCCCTAGGCTGTGGGGTACGGGCATCTCTGATGCTATTTTTAGTCGAATCTTTGATTCGAGTTATGTACTGGGTTGTGGCCGCGATTTTAAATTGGCCGTTTAAGCCCTTAAATATCAAATTCTGCATAATATTTCTTCGCATATCGGTACATTAAGGTGTATACTATACACTCTGCCATTTTGAAGATTTTTAATGCTTTTATTCAGTTATATTTTATAAAGTAAAAAGCTTGTCTAGCACTATGTCTGGCTTTCTCGAAGGACCCGTATGTCCTAGAACCTATTGTATTTCCATTGTGATTTTCTACTCGAACGAGTCTTTTTTAACGGTTTCGTCTGCTAGTGAAACCCCAATTCATTTATTTGTCTGCTGGTTTACCACGCAGTCACTGTTAATGTAAAACTGTTGTCTGGGCATCTACACATTTGTCAAACAAATAAACCGCAAAGAAATTAATGAATGAAGTGACGTCACGATAGTACTATACATTTTTTGTTTAGCCAATCAAAATCGAGGACACCTCTGACAGAGACAATGAAAATATTCAAACTCCGTAGTTCTACATTCAACCACTCGAAGGCGCTTTTGCATGCCTAGAAGTTATGACGTGATTTTATTTTTCTGTCAATCCGTTTCTTTTTTTGGAGGAAGTTGTCTTCCAAATTGTTTTACAGTATATTTACAAAATAAACCAGTTCGCTAATCTTATTTCCTGGCAATATTTTATAAAATGGACGTTTAAATACTTTAAGCTACAGAACTCCTCAATTCTGATTGGCAAAACGACAAAATACTTTATCGGTAAAATACAGCATAACCTGTCCTTCCCTATTATCGCTCATTATGGCTATCACACGAATATTTTATTAAAATACTTACAGTTTGCTTCTGTAAAATATCCATATCTTCCAAATTGTTTTATATTTACAAAATAAACCAGTTCGCTACGTAATCTTATTTTATTACACGTTTATCCACGTCTTCTCACTTCAAAATCAAATTTCAACTGCAAGTCCGTGAACAGGAAATATGCTGGTACGGCAGTTTTCATCCAGCCTTGTAAAATATTTGCTCATTAATATTAATGAGGCAAGTCCGTGAACAGGAAATATGCTGGTAGTTTTCATCTTAAACCAGCCTTGTAAATATTGTCAGAAAACTCCCTCGAAGAACTGCCGTGACTGCGCATGTTTGCTTCTTAATATTAATGAGGCAAGTCCGTGGACAGGAAATATCTTGGTGGTTTTCATCTTAAACCAGCCTTGTAAAAGTGCACATCTACAGACCCTTTATATTTGTAAACCTTTCACATCAGGTTACTACAAATACCCATCTCGCTACACAAATCTGAAAACAACTTCTCTGGAAGCGGTTTGCAAATGTGGGCGATAATAACCGAGTTTACAGATTTCAACACCCAGTACTGTCCTAAGATTCGACTCTGTGGTTGGGTGAAGGCCAACCACTTCACCCTTGTTTTTAATATGCTGCAGTGACATTTCGATTAATCAGAGAGGTCACATGACCAAAAATGTCTTTTTTCGATGAGGAAGCTTGTCCGGATGATAACTTGAAAGGGATTTTATCAATTCACCTGAAACTTGGCAAATACATTCATTCTATTAATATCTGGAAATCATTAGATTTTGGCAGTGATTGGTTAAGAAATGGCCGAGTAATTATTGATTAATCATTACGAAGTTTCCAAATAAAGAAAACACAAAAATGCTTATATCTCGAAAACCGTGTGAGATAGAGCGATTTCGACGAAATTTTTGACCCACAGGGTGTCCCTACAGAGTAGCTATCACAATTTTCAAAATTTTTTCGCGCCAAAAATGGCGGCCATTTTGAATTTTTGTATTTTTCGCAAAAATTGCAAAACACAAAAATGCTTATATCTCGAAAACCATGCTAGATAGAGCGATTTCGACGAAATGTTTGATTTGCAGGGTATCTATACAGAGTTGTGATCCCAATTTTCAGAAAAAAATTGTCTCACCAAAAATTGCAGCCATTTTGAATTTTCTAATTTTTCGCAAAAATTGCAAAACACAAAAATTCTTATATCTCGAAAACTGTGCTAGATAGAGCGATTTCGACTAAATTTTTGACCTACAGGGTATCTCTGCAGAATAGTTATCCCACTTTTCAAAAAAAATTGGTCTCTCCAAAAATGGCGGCCATTTCGAATTTTCGAATCTTTTGCAAAAATTGCAAAACACAAAAATGCTTATATCTTGAAAACTGTGCTACATAGAGCGATTTTGACAAAATTTTTGACCCACAGGGTAACTCTGCAGAGTAACCATCCCAGTTTTCCAAAAAAATTTGTCTCGCCAAAAATAGTGGCCATTTTAAATTTTCGAATTTTTCGCAAAAATTGCAAAACACAACAGTGCTTATATCTCGAAAACTGTGCCAGATAGAGCAGACTACGCAGACTTTGGTTGCCACAACAGTATAAGGCTAGAAGCAGAGCATTTTCTTAATACTTTAGCACTCACCTTTATATCCTTTTCGGGACGCTTTGTTTTTGCTGTGCAAAACCATTATCTTTTTTGCAAGCAATCCTCTAGTTTATTCTTATTCTTAGACAAATAAATACAACATTGTATGCTTATTGCAATGTTTCTGCACTAGTGGAGACTCTGATCAAGATTTCCCCTCATTGAAACTGCGATTACAGCCCTTAAATAATGGATCAGAGTCTCCACTAGTGGAAACTCCAATTGGGATCTTCACTAGAGAAATTGCTGATTCCCCTGAATCAGTGTCTCCACTGTGACATCTATTTTGGAGTATTGGTTTAAATGATCCCAATTTGATTTGTTCGTTACTACAGTGACCTCAAACATTTTATGCAGACTACATTTGAAATAATCTTCATTACAATACATTCTCTTGGGTTTAACATGATAACAAGATATCTGATATTCCTGCACTGCCTCTAAATGCCCTCAACTTGACCAGTTATTTCATTGTGTTGCACAAGTCCTCGGTGATTTCCAAACACAATTTGCGCAAAAATTCTCAACATGGTACTGTTTGTTAAAATTTTCAATTTTTTGTTTTGTAAATTTCTTAACCTTGTATTTTTTTTTTAAATTTCAGGCATGTGTATTGCTTCAACTCCTGGGATGGGTGTTCTTTCCTGTTTTTGTGGCCAGTGAAGTGAGTTTCTGTTAAGTTATTTACAATGAACACTAGGTATATTCCCCAGCTGTGTAATTTGATGTAGAAATATTAGACAGAATGCAGAGAAATGTTTCTTATGGTGCTGTACTCAGACATTAGACTTTGGTGCATATATCTTCCTGTACACTTCTAATTTGGTGTAAGTGAAGCTTTGTTTATATCACATGTGTATTTAATACTTGAGTATTTTAGTTTACTTTACACTGTATTACTGGTGTGTGCATTACCTGAGTGTGTGTGTTTTATAGGTGTGTACTAGTGTAGGGATTGGTGCTCGATCTTTCAATATCGATCGATCATCCCACAGAACTGCCGATATCGACACATACTACCAGCATTTCAATATCGAAACCACATATAAGAAACAGACAAAAATAAAATAAACAGAGTAATTTTACTGCTTAAATAAATATTTATTATATAAATGCCTTAAAAAGCACATTTACAACCGAAATAAATGGGTTCAAGTCTGGCGCCATCTTTGTTTACATTGTCAGTGACAACTTCCGGTTTCACGGAAGAGAAACAAAACCTGACAGCTAGTACACAAAAAAGCATGAAAACTCTTATTTGATTGGATTTTTGTTCATTTGTTGTTTATTTTATATTGTAGAAATATATTTTTGGTGCATAAATAATATGTTTTTGATAATTTTGTGAATTAATATGTGCACGTTTTCAAAGAACCTGTATTATCGCCCACGGCTTGCGTTAACGATATTGAAATATCGATTGATCCACCACCCTAAATTTTCATTCGATATCGATCCTCAATATGGCTCTCGATCCCTATACTAGTGTGTACAATACCTGAGTATATGTGTTTTATACTTGTGTACATTGCCTGGGTATATGTGTTCTGTAGGTCTGTACATTACCTGGGTATATGTGTTCTGTAGGTCTGTACATTGCCTGGGTATATGTGTTCTGTAGGACTGTACATTACCTGGGTATGTGTGTTCTGTAGGTCTGTACATTGCCTGGGTATATGTGTTCTGTAGGTCTGTACATTACCTGGGTATGTGTGTTCTGTAGGTCTGTACATTACCTGGGTATGTGTGTTCTGTAGGTCTGTACATTGCCTGGGTATATGTGTTCTGTAGGTCTGTACATTTCCTGGGTTTGTGTGTTTTATAGGTCTCTACATTACCAGAGTACATATTAGTTTCACTTTTCTGTGTTCAACAGATGTGTACATGTTCCTTTGATTATTTTCTGTCTTATAGGTGTGTATGTTACAGTCAATCTGTGAAACCAGTCATTACGTGTAATGACTAAAAATTTCAGTCATTTCGCGCGTAATGACTGAAATGGCCAGTCATTATGCGTAATGACTAAAATTTTTAGTCACTTCACGTAATGACTGAAATCTATTGTCCATTTATACACAAATTGACTAAATAGATTTCAGCCAATCTGTGTAATTGATTTAGAGTTGTTTTTCATCACAACCTTTGTATTATTCAAAACATTTGTACATTGTTCCCCTGCATTATGAATATTTGTGTGCTAGAGAACTGTTAAGGGTATTAAGTATCAAGGTTGGGTTTTTTCCGGATAAAACCTATTTTTTCCGGGACGGTGGAAAAAACTGGATAAAACCCACTTTTTGCCAGTTTAAACCGGACAATACTGGACAAAACTGGAAAAAACTGATTTAAATTAAATATAACTATACAAAAATAATATTACATCACATATAAAGTACTTGATACTAATTACAAGCAATTACATGACAAAACTTATCATTTAAACAATTAAAAAATTCCAAATTTTAATTTTTTTAAAATCAATCAGAGCCCAAAGGCAGACTGATACTTAAAGTGACAGACTTGTAAACTGGGACCTTGAAAGAATAGGACATGTGTGAACATTTGCAGTAAAAAAAAATTAAAAAGATCTTTCTGTGGGGGTTATGAGATTTAAATTAATTTGCTTCTGAATAGTAGTAGAAAAAATTGTTGTCACTATTTTATACAGTTATTTTTGACAATTGAAACACACGTCCACTTGCCCTCTGTATTTATATAATCAAAGTCACCAAAGGTCCAATGGAGCAGGGCAACATTTATGATTGTTAATTCTGTTTTTGTTAATTATATTTACAGGAGACTAGAAAATTAAAATATACAATAATGCTAAAAATACATACATACATACATATATACATTTATATAGCGCTAATTTCAGAGAACCTGTTCATTAGCGCTTTGGCAGTGATTTTAACAGAACTGATTTTCATCTATGTACAAAGAAAGTTCCTAGTTGACAGATTGTATTGAGTAAGCTTGTTTGAAGAGATAAGTCTTTAGTTGTTTCTTGAATGAGCTGACTGATGAACTGGTATGGATATAAATTGGTAGGTGATACACAAATACACAAAACATTATCCATTAAAGTGTATGTATAATTGTATCCCTGACGCGAAGCGGGGATACTATGGATTCATCATCGTTGTCGTCCGCGCCCTCGTCCGCATCCGCAGAGATTTCTTGTTAGCGATCTACAGTCCTCATTTCTTTCCGGATTTCTTTCATATTTGGCAGGTGGCTTGATATGGTAGAGGACTCGCCACCCTATCTTTTTGGTAGGCTTTATGTCTAAATTAGGCCTGTGGTAGACAAAAATGTCTAAAATGTGGAATATTGCTTGTTAGCGACCTACAGTCCACATTTCTTTCCAGATTTCTTTCATATTTGGCAGGTGGCTTGGTATGCTAGAGGACTCGCCACCCTATCTTTTTGGTAGGCTTTATGTCTAAATTAGGCCTGTGGTAGACAAAAATGTCTAAAATGCATTAAAATTCATGAAATCATGCACTAAATCACTTATAACTTGAAAAGTGTTGCATTTAGAGCATTTTGTTAAAATATGTTATTCAGATACTTTTTTCATAGCTACAACATGGTGAGTAACTTGGGTGTCTGTCTCAATAGCTAAGTGAGTAATAGCTACTTTTGGGCTTTTCAGTAACTTCCATCATGAGTAAAATCACTTGTAACTTGAAAACTATTGCATTTACACAATTTTATATAAATATGTTATTCAGCTACTTTTGGGTCAGCTATAACATAGTAAAATTTCAGATCTGTAGCTCATGGCATAGCTGAGTAATAGCTACTTTTAGGTTATCACTGTTGAGTAAATTACTTATAACTTCAAAAGTATTACATTTAGAGTATTTTTTTTCAATATGTTATTGACCTATTTCGGAGTCAGCTATAACATAGTGAAGTTCCAGACCTGTGGCTCATTGCATAGCTGAGTAATAGCTACTTTGAAGTTCACACTGTTGAGTAAATCAGTTGTAATTGGAAAACTATTGCATTTACAGAAATTTGTGTAAATATGTTATTCAGCTACTTTTGGGTCAGCTATAACATAGTGAAATTACAGACCTGTATCTTATGGCACAACTGAGCAATAGCTATGTTCAGGTACTGACTGTTGAGTAAATGACTTGTAACTTGAAAAATATTGCATTTGGAGTATTTTGTTAAAATATGTTGTTCACCTACTTTTGGGTCAGCTATAACATCATGAAATTACAGACTTATAGCTCATGGCATAGCTGAGCAATAGCTATTTTCAGGTTCTCACTATTGAGTAAATCAGTTGTAACTTGAAAACTATTGTATTTACAGTATTTTGCTTAAATATGTTGTTCACCTAATTTTGGGTCAGCTAAAAAATTCAGACATGTAGCTCATTGCATAGCTGAGTAATAGCTACTTTGAGGTTATCACTGTTGGGTAAATCAGTTATAACGTGAAAACTATTACATTTACAGTATTTTGTTTAAATATGTTATTCACATAATTTTTGGTCAGCTATAACAGAGTGAAATTGCAGACCTCTATGTCATGGCATAGCTTACCAATATCTACTTTCAGGTTCTCACTGTTGAGTAAATCATTGTATCCACTGGATAGCCGCAGTGTGTAGAGAGATTTCACCATTACTGCTCTAACGAAAAAAATATTATAGCTAGCCTTCTCAAGTTTGCAAGGTATATTAGAGGGTGCACCACAGTATTCTATTGGTAGGCTTTATGTCTAAATTAGGCCTGTGGCTAAATTACTTGCCTACTAAAAATGAGTAATTTTGCATTTTCTCTAAAAGTATTGCAGATAGCAAATTTTTCTTAAATAACTCATTCACCTACTTTTGGGAGAGCTTTCACATGCTGAAGTTCCACACCTGTAGGTAATTACTCACCTGCTCAAAATGAGTAAATGCGAATTATCTCTAAAACTATTGCCGATAGCCAATTTTTCTCAAATAACTCCTTCACCTACTTTTGGGAGAGCTTTCACATGGTGAAGTTTCAGACCCGTAGGTAATTACTCACCTACTCAAAATGAGTAAATGCAAATTATCTCTAAAAGTATTCCAGATAGCCAATTTTTCTCAAATAACTCCTTCACCTACTTTTGGGAGACCTTTCACTTGGTGAAGTTTCAGACCTGTAGCTAATTATTCACCTACTCAAAATGAGTAAATGCAAATTATCTCTAAAAGTATTCCAGATAGCCAATTTTTGTCAAATAACTCCTTCACCTACTTTTGGGAGACCTTTCACTTGGTGAAGTTTCAGACCTGTAGCTAATTATTCACCTACTCAAAATGAGTAAATGCTAATTATCTCTAAAAGTATTGCAGATATCCAATTTTTATCAAATAACTCATTCATCTACTTTTGGGAGAGCTTTCACATGGTGAAGTTCCAGACCTGTAGGTAATTACTCACCTACTGAAAATGAGTAAATTCGAATTATCTCTAAAAGGATTGTAGATAGCCAATTTTTCTCAAATAACTCATTCGCCTACTTTCGAGAGAGCTTTCACTTGGTGAAGTGTCAGACCCGTAGCTAATTATTCACCTACTCAAAATGAGTAAATGCGAATTATCTCTAGAAGTATTGCAGATAGCCAGTATTTCTCAAATAACTCATTAATATGAAAACAACTTATAGGAAGTCATGGGCTGCAAATCTTTTCATGTGGTCAGATTTGACCTTGGGCCCCTCCTGCTTATTATTGGTCCTAGAGGTTTCCAATGTGAAAACGACTTATAGGAAATCATGGGCTGCGAATCTTTTGATGTGGTCAGACTTCACCTTGGGCCCCTCCTACAGGGTCAAATAAGGGTAGCCAAACTTAAAAGTGCTTTCAGCTTGCTTATTAACGAAAAATGCTGTTTATCTTCTAAACTATGTTAGTTGGCCTTTGTCGGTGGATACATCCAGCATCTGGCCACAGATGCGTCCTAGGTCTAGTTATGTCCACCCCCCTGGGGGGTGGATATATTATTTTTGCTTTTTTCGCCGTCCGATGTCCGATGTCCGATGTCCGATGTCCGGCGTCCGGCGTCCGGCGTCCGATGTCCGGCGTCACGCATGGTTTCCGCTCATTTAAAGGAAAAGTATTAGAGCTATTGTCACCAAATTTGGTATGCAGGCTTATTGGGTCAGTAGCTTGCTTGGGATTGCTTTTGGCTGTTGTACCTCTTTTGCTTACTGAGTAATACTTAAGTACAGCTATTTTCAGTACCCATTGGTTTCCGTGCATTTAAGCCAAAATAATTAAAGATATTTTACTACAATTTTGAATACAAGATTGTTATGTCCATAGCTCGCTTGGTATTGCATTTGGGACTGATAGCTTTGTCAGTACATGAGTAATAGCCATTTAGGTACTTCATTGTGTATTTTCAGTACTACTTTTGAGTAATTTGCTTCTATCTCCTTAACCGTGCGAGATAGAGCGATTTCGGCAAAATTTTCGACCCGCAGGGTATCTGAGGAGTGTACTCTTTGCAATTTTCAAAAAATTTTCCCCTCCCCAAAAATGGCGGCCATTTTGAATTTTCGAATTTTTGCCAAAAATGGCAAAACACAAATTTGCTTCTATCTCCTTAACTGTGCGAGATAGAGCGATTTCGTCGAAATTTTCGACCCACAGGGTATCTAAGGAATGTAATATTTGCAATTTTCCAAAAATTTTCCCCTCCCCAAAAATGGCGGCCATTTTGAATTTTCGAATTTTTGCCAAAAATGGCAAAACACAAATTTGCTTCTATCTCCTTAACCGTGCGAGATAGAGCGATTTCGTCGAAATTTTCGACCCACAGGGTATCTAAGGAATGTAATATTTGCAATTTTCAAAAAAATTTCCCCTCCCCAAAAATGGCGGCCATTTTGAATTTTCGAATTTTTGCCAAAAATGGCAAAACACAAATTTGCTTCTATCTCCTTAACCGTGCGAGATAGAGCGATTTCGGCAAAATTTTCGACCCACAGGGGATCTAAGGAATGCAATCTTTGCAATTTTCCAAAAATTTTCCCCTCCCCAAAAATGGCGGCCATTTTGAATTTTCGAATTTTTGCCAAAAATGGCAAAACACTAATTTGCTTCTATCTCCTTAACCGTGCGAGATAGAGCGATTTCGGCAAAATTTTCGACACACAGGGTATCTAAGCAATGCAATCTTTGCAATTTTCAAAATATTTTCCCCTCCCCAAAAATGGCGGCCATTTTGAATTTTTGCCAAAAATGGCAAAACACAAATTTGCTTCTATCTCCTTAACCGTGCGAGATAGAGCGATTTCGTCGAAATTTTCGACCCACAGGGTATCTAAGGAATGTAATATTTGCAATTTTCAAAAAATTTTCCCCTCCCCAAAAATGGCGGCCATTTTGAATTTTCGAATTTTTGCCAAAAATGGCAAAACACAAATTTGCTTCTATCTCCTTAACCGTGCGAGATAGAGCGATTTCGTCGAAATTTTCGACCCACAGGGTATCTAAGGAATGCAATCTTTGCAATTTTCCAAAAATTTTCCCCTCCCCAAAAATGGCGGCCATTTTGAATTTTCGAATTTTTGCCAAAAATGGCAAAACACAAATTTGCTTCTATCTCCTTAACCGTGCGAGATAGAGCGATTTCGTCGAAATTTTCGACCCACAGGGTATCTAAGGAATGTAATATTTGCAATTTTCAAAAAAATTTCCCCTCCCCAAAAATGGCGGCCATTTTGAATTTTCGAATTTTTGCCAAAAATGGCAAAACACAAATTTGCTTCTATCTCCTTAACCGTGCGAGATAGAGCGATTTCGGCAAAATTTTCGACCCACAGGGGATCTAAGGAATGCAATCTTTGCAATTTTCCAAAAATTTTCCCCTCCCCAAAAATGGCGGCCATTTTGAATTTTCGAATTTTTGCCAAAAATGGCAAAACACTAATTTGCTTCTATCTCCTTAACCGTGCGAGATAGAGCGATTTCGGCAAAATTTTAGACGCACAGGGTATCTAAGCAATGCAATCTTTGCAATTTTCAAAATATTTTCCCCTCCCCAAAAATGGCGGCCATTTTGAATTTTCGAATTTTTGCCAAAAATGGCAAAACACAAATTTGCTTCTATCTCCTTAACCGTGCGAGATAGAGCGATTTCGTCGAAATTTTCGACCCACAGGGTATCTAAGGAATGCAATCTTTGCAATTTTCAAAAAATTTTCCCCTCCCCAAAAATGGCGGCCATTTTGAATTTTCGAATTTTTGCAAAAAATGGCAAAACACAAATTTGCTTCTATCTCCTTAACCGTGCGAGATAGAGCGATTTCGTCGAAATTTTCGACCCACAGGGTATCTAAGGAATGCAATCTTTGCAATTTTCCAAAAATTTTCCCCTCCCCAAAAATGGCGGCCATTTTGAATTTTCGAATTTTTGCCAAAAATGGCAAAACACAAATTTGCTTCTATCTCCTTAACCGTGCGAGATAGAGCGATTTCATCGAAATTTTCGACCCACAGGGTATCTAAGGAATGTAATATTTGCAATTTTCAAAAAAATTTCCCCTCCCCAAAAATGGCGGTCATTTTGAATTTTCGAATTTTTGCCAAAAATGGCAAAACACAAATTTGCTTCTATCTCCTTAACCGTGCGAGATAGAGCGATTTCGGCAAAATTTTCGACACACAGGGTATCTAACCAATGCAATCTTTGCGATTTTCAAAATATTTTCCCCTCCCCAAAAATGGCGGCCATTTTGAATTTTTGAATTTTTGCCAAAAATGGCAAAACACAAATTTGCTTCTATCTCCTTAACCGTGCGAGATAGAGCGATTTCGTCGAAATTTTCGACCCACAGGGTATCTAAGGAATGTAATATTTGCAATTTTCAAAAAATTTTCCCCTCCCCAAAAATGGCGGCCATTTTGAATTTTCGAATTTTTGCCAAAAATGGCAAAACACAAATTTGCTTCTATCTCCTTAACCGTGCGAGATAGAGCGATTTCGTCGAAATTTTCGACCCACAGGGTATCTAAGGAATGCAATCTTTGCAATTTTCCAAAAATTTTCCCCTCCCCAAAAATGGCGGCCATTTTGAATTTTCGAATTTTTGCCAAAAATGGCAAAACACAAATTTGCTTCTATCTCCTTAACCGTGCGAGATAGAGCGATTTCGTCGAAATTTTCGACCCACAGGGTATCTAAGGAATGTAATATTTGCAATTTTCAAAAAAATTTCCCCTCCCCAAAAATGGCGGCCATTTTGAATTTTCGAATTTTTGCCAAAAATGGCAAAACACAAATTTGCTTCTATCTCCTTAACCGTGCGAGATAGAGCGATTTCGGCAAAATTTTCGACCCACAGGGGATCTAAGGAATGCAATCTTTGCAATTTTCCAAAAATTTTCCCCTCCCCAAAAATGGCGGCCATTTTGAATTTTCGAATTTTTGCCAAAAATGGCAAAACACTAATTTGCTTCTATCTCCTTAACCGTGCGAGATAGAGCGATTTCGGCAAAATTTTCGACGCACAGGGTATCTAAGCAATGCAATCTTTGCAATTTTCAAAATATTTTCCCCTCCCCAAAAATGGCGGCCATTTTGAATTTTCGAATTTTTGCCAAAAATGGCAAAACACAAATTTGCTTCTATCTCCTTAACCGTGCGAGATAGAGCGATTTCGTCGAAATTTTCGACCCACAGGGTATCTAAGGAATGTAATCTTTGCAATTTTCAAAAAATTTTCCCCTCCCCAAAAATGGCGGCCATTTTGAATTTTCGAATTTTTGCCAAAAATGGCAAAACACAAATTTGCTTCTATCTCCTTAACCGTGCCAGATAGAGTGATTTCGTCAAAATTTTCGACCCACAGGGTATCTGAGCATTGTACTCTTGGTAATTTCTAAAAAATTTTCCCCTCCCCTAAAATGGCGGCCATTTTGAATTTTCAAATTTTTGCCAAAAATGGCAAAACACAAATTTGCTTCTATCTCCTTAACCATGCGAGATAGAGCGATTTCGTCGAAATTTTCAACCCACAGGGTATCTAAGGAATGTAATCTTTGCAATTTTCAAAAAATTTTCCCCTCCCCAAAAATGGCAGCCATTTTGAATTTTCGAATTTTTGCCCAAAATGGAAAAACACAAACTGGCCTTAACCGTGCAAAATAGAGTTATTTTGTTGAAATTTTCGACCCATAGGGTATCTAAGAAATGTACTCTTGGCAATTTTCAAAAAAATTTCCTTTTCCCAATAATGGCGGCCATTTTGAATTTTCAAATTTTTGCCAAAAATAGAAAAACAGGAATTGGCTTCTATCTTCTTAACCGTGCAAGATAGAGTGATTTCGTCAAAATTTTCAACCCAACCAATGCAAAAAGGCATGAAGCTGAAATAAATTACATCTACACTATCAAATATTTAAGCATCATTGATATATTTTACAAATGAAACAGGGTCTTGTAAGACTACTGTACAATTTGGGCAAAAGGTTCATGGGTGGACATTACACATGATAATGTGTGTTCTTCTATGCTATCCTGTTTCTATTCGCATCTACTATCAACAGGGCGGCCTATTTCTAGTTTTAATTTCATATTTCATTCATTTCAAGATTGGAGAAAATTAGTGGTATAACTCCGGTGTGACATATGTCAGCCTAAATGACAATACAAGTGATATTTTTGGTTTTATTCATGAGGTAAGGACATATTGTGATGCCCTTTTGTGTTGTCAATTCACAACATGACTCCTTGTTCAACAAGCCAAGTACTCTGACAGTTGCTGCATCACAAGAGACCAACAACCAGTTTTAGGACATTTCCCAGCCCACAGTTATTCAAAATTCTTGTATATCAATTAGTTCATGGAACATCAATGGTTGGACAGATTCAAACTGTGATCTTAGAAAAGCTGTGATTCTTAATGTGAATCCAGATATATGCTGCCTCTGTGAAACCCACTTGTCAAGCATAAATACTATTGAAATGGATGGATTCCATTTTGTTCAACACAACAGATCTTCTAAACATATTTAGGCAAGAAAGTGTTCTGGAGGTGTAGGCATGTTGGTGAATAACAAGATTTTGCAAGACTTTAAATTTTCTGTGTTGGACATGTCATTTGAAGGGATACTTAGTGTAAAATTTTGTCACAAATTTACAGACTTTTCATTTATTGTGACATGTTGCTATCTTCCCCCAGAAAATTCTGTCTGGGGTCGTGATTCAGATAAATTTTTTTCACATCTAACAAGTGAATTGTATACATATTCATTTGCCGACTGTATCATCATATGTGGTGATCTAAATGCTCGAACCGGCTGTAGTCAGGATATTATACCAGAAATAGATTTTGAAATTGCTCCTCGATTTAATTTGGATGAGACAGTAAATTCACATGGGAAATTGCTGATAGATTTTTTAAAAGCTACAAAGTTTTCTATTATAAATGGTCGTATTACACCAAATAAAGACAATTTCACTTATATCACAACAAAGGTAAATCAGTTGTTGATTATTTTCTTTCCTCTCACAACAGTTTACAATTTTGCAAGGAATTTGAAGTAATGCCGTCAAGTTATCTTGTACAAAAATTTGGACTTCATACTGTACCAGGTTCTTGTAAGATTCCTGATCATTCTTTGATGATATTAAAATGTAAATTCTCCTATGCAAGTACTGAAAGAGTATTGCTTAACAGTACTTCAAGTAAAAAAGAATGCTGTGTATGTAGTAATTCTACAGGGAATACTAATAATAAAGTGTTTAAATTTAATGAAGTTCCACATGAATTTATGAATAACGTAAAATGGTCAGAAGAAATTTCACTCACTTTACATAGGCTTAATAACTTGTGTGTTAATCAAACTAACATTGATTCAGCATACAATGAATTTTGTAATCTTGTGTTCCAGGAAATGGACTGTTACTTAAAATATAGTGTAGACAAAAAAGTAAGCAAGCGGCTAAAACCACAAAAACCCTATTGGGATAACGAACTAACATGTCTATGGAAATTGTTGAGGGAACAGGAAAAATTATTTACTCATTATAAAGGTTCATCTGGTCAAATGAAAAAGAAATTGAGATTTAACTACAAAGCTGCTGAAAATAAATTTGACAAATTACTGAGGCAGAAAAAAGGGAAATATAACAGAGATCAAATTCTTGCATTCGATGAACTAAGTGATAACAATCCCAAGGCTTTTTGGGATAAACTTAAAAATCTTGGACCAAAACAACGAAAACAAATACCCCTAAGGGTAAAGATAAATGAAACTTATGATTCAGATTTAAATACTATTAAAAACAGGTGGAAAGCAGATTACGAATCATTATACAACGGTCAAATTGATGAAAATTGTGACTTCTACAGAAATTGTATTAATATTGTGAATGAATATGATCGGAATACCAATCAATCTGGGGATGTTGAACACGAGTATATCAATGCTGATATAACTTTTGAAGAAGTTGAAAGTGTAATTAAGTCTGTCAAGGCAAATAAAAGCCCAGGTTTAGATTCTATTCCAAATGAATGTTTAAAGCAGAAAGATATTATTCTTATTCTATGGAAATTAATTTCACTTTGTTTTAAATACTCCTTAATACCCTCAATATGGCTCAAAGCCATCATCTCTCCAATCCCAAAAAGTTCACTAAAGGATCCTTGTGTACCATTAAATTATCGCGGTATTAGCCTCTTATCAAATGTGTACAAAATATACAGTTCCATTATTAATAAAAGAATCACGAAATACTGTGATTTTAATTCTGTATTGGTGGATGAGCAGAACGGATTTAGAAGGGATAGGTCTTGTAATGATCATATTTTTTGTCTTTCCAGTGTTATCCAGAACCGTCTTTCGGAGAAGAAATCTACATTTTGTGCTTTTGTTGATATGGAAAAAGCCTCTGACAAAATTGACCGAAATTTGATATTTTATTCGCTACTTAATTACAATATAAAAGGAAAGATATACAAAGCAATAAAATCCCTCTACAGTGAAACATGGTCATGCATCAGGATAAGCAATTAAGCGTCCCGCAAGGGACGCTTGTTTGTGTATGGGAGACCTTCAGGCTCCGCCGGCTCCGGCGGCTCCGCATTTTGTTTTCCTTATAACTCTGTAACCGTTAGGCGGATTCTTTTCAAATTTGGCAGGTTTAGGCAGTAGCCTTGGGGAATTTTTTTGAATATGCTGCAGTGACATTTCAACCAATCAGAGAGGTCACATGACCAAAAATGTCTTTTTTCGATGGGGAAGCTTGTCCGGATGATAACTTGAAAGGAATTTTATCAATTCACCTGAAACTTGGCAGATACATTCATTGTATTAAAATCTGGAAATCATTAGATTTTGGCATTGATTGGTTAAGAAATGGCCGAGTAATTAATGATTAATTAGTCATTACGAATTTTCCAAATAAGGAAAACACAAAAATGCTTATATCTCGAAAACCGTGCTAGATAGAGCGATTTCGACGAAATTTTTGACCCACAGGGTATCTCTGCGGAGTAGTTTTCCCAATTTTCAAAAAAAATTTTATCTCGCCCAAAATGGCGGCCAGTTTGAATTTTCGAAATTTTCGCAAAAATTGCAAAACACAAAAATGCTTATATCTCAAAAACCGTGCTAGATAGAGCAATTTCGACGAAATTTTTGGATAGCTCTGCGGAGTAGTTTTCCCAATTTTCAAAAAATTTTTGTCTCGCCAAAAATGGCGGCCATTTTGAATTTTCGAATTTTTCGCAAAATTGCAAAACATAAAAATGCTTATATCTCGAAAACCGTACTAGATAGAGCGATTTCGACGAAATTTTTGACCCACAGGGTATCTCTGCAGAGTAGCCATGCCTATTTTAAAAAAAAAATTTGTCTCGCCAAAAATGGCGGCCATTTTGAATTTTCAAATTTTTCGCAAAAATTGCAAAACATAAAAATGCTTATATCTCGAAAAGCCTGCTAGATAGAGCGATTTCGACGAAATTTTTGATCCACAGGGATCTCTGCAGAGTAGCCATGCCAATTTTCAAAAAAATTTTATCTCGCCAAAAATGGCGGCCATTTTGAATTTTCGAATTTTTCAGAAAAATTGCAAAACATAAAAATGCTTATATCTCGAAAACCCTGCTAGATAGAGCGATTTTGACGAAATTTTTGAACCATAGGGTATCCCTGCAGAGTAGCCATGCCAATTTTCAAAAAAATTTTATCTCGCCAAAAATGGCGGCCATTTTGAATTTTCGAATTTTTCGCAAAAATTGCAAAACATAAAAATGCTTATATCTCGAAAACCCTGCTAGATAGAGCGATTTCGACGAAATTTTTGACCCACAGGGTATCTCTGCAGAGTAGCCATGCCAATTTTCAAAAAAATTTTGTCTTGCCAAAAATGGCGGCCTTTTTGAATTTTCGAATTTTTGCGCAAAAATTGCAAAACACAAAAATGCTAATATTTCGAAAACCGTGCTACATAGAGCGATTTCGACGAAATTTTTGATCTTCAGGGTATCTCTGCAAAGCAGCTATCCCAAAGAGCTTTCACTTGGTGAAGTTTCAGACCCATAGCTAATTGCTCACCTACTCAAAATGAGTAAATGCGAATTACCTCTAAAAGTATTGCAGATAACCAATTTTTCTCAAATAACTCATTCACCTACTTTTGGAAGAGCTTTCACTTGGTGAAGTTTCAGATCCGTAGCTAATTACTCACCTACTCAAAATGAGTAAATGCTAATTATCTTAAAAACTATTGCGGATACCCAATTTTTATCAAATAACTCATTCATGTACTTTTGGGAGAGCTTTCACATGGTGAAGTTTCAGACCCGTAGATGATTACTCACCTACTCAAAATGAGTAAATGCAAATTATCTCTTAAAAACTATTGCAGATAGCCAATTTTTGTCAAATAACTCATTCACCTACTTTTGGAAGAGCTTTCACATGGTGAAGTTTCAGACCCATAGCTAATTACTCACCTACTCAAAATGAGTAAATGCAAATTATCTCTAAAAGTATTGCAGATAGCCAATTTTTCTCAAATAACTCATTCACCTACTTTTGGGAGAGCTTTCACTTGGTGAAGTTTCAGACCCATAGCTAATTATTTACCTACTCAAAATGAGTAAATGCTAATTATCTGTAAAAGTATTGCGGATACCCAATTTTTATCAAATAACTCATTCACCTACTTTTGGGAGAGCTTTTACTCTGTGAAGTTTCACACCCATAGCTATTTATTCACCTACTCAAAATGAGTAAATGCTAATTATCTGTAAAAGTATTGCGGATACCCAATTTTTATCAAATACTCATTCATCTACTTGTGGGAGAGCTTTCACATGGTGAAGTTTCAGACCCATAGCTAATTACTCGCCTACTCAAAATGAGTTAATGCGAATTATCTCTAAAAGTATTGCAGATAGCCAATTTTTCTCAAATAACTCATTCACCTACTTTTGGGAGAGCTTTCACTTGGTGAAGTTTCAGACCCATAGATAATTATTCACCTACTCAAAATGACTAAATGTGAATTATCTCTTAATAGTATTGCAGATAGCCAATTTTTCTCAAATAACTCATTCACCTACTTTTGGAAGAGCTTTCACACACGAAAATGAAAAATTGTGAATATCTCGGAAAAGCTATTTCTTCTGCTTTAATGCTCGGCGGGAGATACACACCGCGGCAGTGGTCTTGACAAAAATTTTTGTCTCCCCAAAAATGGTGGCCATTTTGAATTTTCAAAGTTTTTGCAAAACACAAAAATGCTTATATCTCGAAAACCGTGCTATATGGAGCGAACTCAACAAAATTTTTGACCTGCTGGGTATCTCTGCAGAGTAGCCATGCCAGTTTTCGGAACCCGGTAGCATTTCTAACGAATGGGAATCTGATTTATAGACTCTTGCTAAAATTTGAACTTCTGTGTAACATGTATCTCAAACTGGAGAATAAAGGGTACATCATGTATCTTGAGGGTTATTTACAGTTAAATGGCACTCAGGTGGGAGTTACAGCTCTGAAATTATCCTACTTTGGCTTTATTAACTATTACAAAAATGGATTAAGTTGTCCTGGTTATTTTAGAACATTAAAGGTCACTCCACCTTTGATAACCAGACTCTGTGTGGAGAGGTTAAACAACAGTAACATGGCCCCAAAGAAAGTAGGATGAAAAGAGTTACATTGCAATTAGGACAAGTAAGAGTGGTCAAGATTTACTTCAAAAGCTTCACGTTTCTCTGCTTCCTGACACTTTGTGTCAGTATAACTGAGTCTTTAATTAATAACATAAAAGGCAAAATGGTATTATAAATTATGATGGATAAATGAGAATTAGTCTTCAAACAAGACATAAATTTCTTTGATCGCAAAGAGATATTTTCATTCTATGACAATGACTGTAGACTTTAGACACATATGAATTTAGAATGCACGTAACATTTAAAAAGTAATCTAATGCATCTAACCATACAACATTTTAATACTATTTTTGAAAATGACAATAGAATCTATTACAATACTATGGGTTTAGGGTTTAAATACAAATGCAGAAAGTATGTGAGAATTCCAAAGTTATTAATTTGATTAAAATAGTTTAATACTTAACAAGGTTGGCAGTATTTTCCAAAGCGGTTTTTTCCACCTGGTTTTTTCCGGTTTTTACCGTCCCGGAAGAAATAGGTTTTATCCGCTGTAGACTTTAGACACATATGAATTTAGAATGCACGTAACATTTAAAAAGTAATCTAATGCATCTAACCATACAACATTTTAATACTAATACTAGAATTAGTCTTCAAACAAGACATAAATTTCTTTGATCGCAAAGAGATATTTTCATTCTATGACAATGACTTTAGACTTTACACACATATGAATTTAGAATGCACATAACATTTAAAAAGTAATCTAATGCATCTAACCATACAACATTTTAATACTATTTTTGAAAATGACAATAGAATCTATTACAATACTATGGGTTTAGGGTTTAAATACAAATGCAGAAAGTATGTGAGAATTCCAAAGTTATTAATTTGATTAAAATAGTTTAATACTTAACAAGGTTGGCAGTATTTTCCAAAGCGGTTTTTTCCACCTGGTTTTTTCCGGTTTTTACCGTCCCGGAAGAAATAGGTTTTATCCGCTTTTGGACAAAACCGGAAAAAAAACCCTTCATAAATTAAAACCAACAATTGAAAACCCAGAATCATACAAAATCATTTAAAAAAATGTTACAAGAATAGTAGCTGTTATACATTTATTACATATTTATACCTTTATTATATTCTATATTATATGTTATATGTTAAGTATGTAGGACAAAAAGAAACCAGACAAAAAGAAACCGGACAGAAAGAAACCAGATAAAAAGAAACCAGACAAAAAGTTTTACTACTAGGACAAAAAGTTTCACTATAAAATTAACTTTAAATTTCAATTAAATTTTCAAGAAATGCTAATTACTTTAAGGCTCCTATAAACACCTTGTGTCAAACTTGCATAATAGCAGTTATTCTTGTAAAGAAAAGACTTCTCTATCTGCTGTCTCTTAGTCAAACATAAAGTGAAAAAGGGATGTGTGCCAATCAATAGCTTCTTCTGTTTGTCAATTAATAATGTTTATTTATTGTTAAATGAGCATTTTGTATAACTATATTTACCAATAGACCCTCTCCCCTGTATTCTTTGGACAAAAAGGTATAAAGGGAAAGCCACTTCCAATCACATTCTATTGTCATTTTCAAAAATAGTATTAAAATGTTGTATGGTTAGATGCATTAGATTACTTTTTAAATGTTATGTGCATTCTAAATTCATATGTGTGTAAAGTCTAAAGTCATTGTCATAGAATGAAAATATCTCTTTGCGATCAAAGAAATTTATGTCTTGTTTGAAGACTAATTCTAGTATTAGTATTAAAATGTTGTATGGTTAGATGCATTAGATTACTTTTTAAATGTTACGTGCATTCTAAATTCATATGTGTCTAAAGTCTACAGCGGATAAAACCTATTTCTTCCGGGACGGTAAAAACCGGAAAAAACCAGGTGGAAAAAACCGCTTTGGAAAATACTGCCAACCTTGTTAAGTATTAAACTATTTTAATCAAATTAATAACTTTGGAATTCTCACATACTTTCTGCATTTGTATTTAAACCCTAAACCCATAGTATTGTAATAGATTCTATTGTCATTTTCAAAAATAGTATTAAAATGTTGTATGGTTAGATGCATTAGATTACTTTTTAAATGTTACGTGCATTCTAAATTCATATGTGTCTAAAGTCTACAGTCATTGTCATAGAATGAAAATATCTCTTTGCGATCAAAGAAATTTATGTCTTGTTTGAAGACTAATTCTCATTTATCCATCATAATTTATAATACCATTTTGCCTTTTATGTTATTAATTAAAGACTCAGTTATACTGACACAAAGTGTCAGGAAGCAGAGAAACGTGAAGCTTTTGAAGTAAATCTTGACCACTCTTACTTGTCCTAATTGCAATGTAACTCTTTTCATCCTACTTTCTTTGGGGCCATGTTACTGTTGTTTAACCTCTCCACACAGAGTCTGGTTATCAAAGGTGGAGTGACCTTTAATGTTCTAAAATAACCAGGACAACTTAATCCATTTTTGTAATAGTTAATAAAGCCAAAGTAGGATAATTTCAGAGCTGTAACTCCCACCTGAGTGCCATTTAACTGTAAATAACCCTCAAGATACATGATGTACCCTTTATTCTCCAGTTTGAGATACATGTTACACAGAAGTTCAAATTTTAGCAAGAGTCTATAAATCAGATTCCCATTCGTTAGAAATGCTACCGGGTTCCCTGCCATATTTTACAAGTGAATACATGTATATGAAGGTAATTTATTATGACGTAAATTAAATGAAGTTGGGCTAAGTTAAAACAACTGTAGAAGAGTTTGATAATTTGATCTTGTCAGAATATGTTCAAATCTGAAGTGATAATTTCTTTACCACTCTTTAGTAATCACATGAGAATGCAATTTACTAAGTAAGGCCAGACAATTTCATCATTTAGTATAGCAACTATTAACCAACCCAAAGGGTTAGTTGAAGCAGGCTTACATACAGATCCATACATTAGAATAAAATGGGACCCATTCATTTGCAATGCCTAGTACCTGCTATTCATCAGGTCCCTGTTTGTTAGCCACTTTGAAAATTTTATGTTGGATGAGTCTCATTAGGATCTATTTAAAGCTATTTATCACAATTCAGCCATTACGTGTAATGACTGGACCCTATTTTCAGTCATTACGCGAAATAACTGAAAATTTTAGTCATTACGCAAAATGACTGAAACTTTCAGTCATTACGCGTAATGACTGGTTTCACAGATTGACTGTAACATGTATATTAGCAGAGTACATGTTAATTTAATTTTAGTGTGTTGTAGGTGTGCTTAGTAGCTAAATACATGTTTGTCTGACCATTTTCTTTCTTACAGGTGTGTACGTTACCTGAGTACATGAAGAAGAGGTTTGGAGGCAACAGGATAAGAATGTACTTGACATTTCTATCGCTTGTCCTCTATATTTTTACAAAGATTTCTGTAAGTTTTTTTCTCCTTTTTATGGTTATATAACTGAACAGTACAAAAAAAATACTGTAAATGACCTATTTATGACCTATTTAGCGCACAGTGCACTAAGGAAAGTCTGTTTTTATTAAATATTTGGTGGGAAAAAATCTCTTTTTAGCGCACCCATCATGAAACACTTTCCGGGATGAGGTATAGGTCAATCCGGTAAGAAAAACGGTGATTCAACATTTAGAAATACCCACTTCCTGTAAATATGGCGGTAGATGAAAACAAACTCGAAAGTCGTGACAAAAATGTCAATTTATTAAGTAAAATTCATAGAATATATAAAAACTATGTAGATATTGTGTATTGTCACCGACGATATTGCTGGGAAAAAGAGGTAGGGTGCGGTTACAAGGGTGGATGCGCTAAATAGGTCACTTACGGTATATATATAATGAGAGAGATCAGAACTTTGTTTGCTTAAAAATAAAAGAATTAGCGAATTTCATGCTGTTTGAGATAAAATTTTCGATCTGGCTATCTGTCAAGTCCGACTGTAAAGGCATTTATTCTGAGGCAGGTTGACTAACAAAAGATCACAATAAGCTATTACATGTACACCTTTATTATAATTAGATTAAAAGCTGCTGTTGTGTGAGATAACTTTTAACAGTGTATGGTGGTGAAGCAGTGGGGGTGTTTGTGTTCCAGGTGAACCTGTTTGCGGGTGCACTGTTCATACAGCAGGCTCTGCAGTGGGACCTCTATGTGGCTGTTCTCCTTATACTGGCAGCTACTGCACTCTGCACAGTCACAGGTAACTCACTTGTAAACAATAAAACACATCCCAAAGGCTATCACAGGTAACTCACTTGTAAACATATACAATAAAACACATCCCAAAGGCTATCACAGGTAAGTCACTTGTAAAAGTATACAATAAAACACATCCCAAAGGCTATCACAGGTAAGTCACTTGTAAACATATACAATAAAACACATCCCAAAGGCTATCACAGGTAACTCACTTGTAACCATGTACAATCTAACACGTCACACAGGCTATCACAGGTAACTCACTTGTAAACATATACAATAAAACACATCCCAAAGGCCATCACAGGTAACTCACTTGTAACCATGTACAATCTAACACGTCACACAGGCTATCACAGGTAACTCACTTGTAAACATATACAATAAAACACATCCCAAAGGCCATCACAGGTAACTCACTTGTAACCATGTACAATCTAACACGTCACACAGGCTATCACAGGTAACTCACTTGTAAACATATACAATAAAACACATCCCAAAGGCTATCACAGGTAACTCACTTGTAAACATATACAATAAAACACATCCCAAAGGCTATCACAGGTAAGTCACTTGTAAAAGTATACAATAAAACACATCCTAAAGGCTATAACAGGTAACTCACTTGTAAAAGTATACAATAAAACACATCCCAAAGGCTATCACAGGTAACTCACTTGTAAACATGTACAATCTAACACGTCACACAGGATATCACAGGTAACTTACTTGTAAACATGTAGAATGTAACAAATCCCTAAGGCTATCACAGGTAACTCACTAGTAATATATACAATGTAGCACATCTCAAAGGCTATCACAGGTAACTCACTTGTAAACATATACAATAAAACACATACCGTAGGCTATTACAGGTAACTTGTAAACATGTACAATCATTATGTAACAAATCCCAAAGGCTATCACAGGTAACTCACTTGTAAATATATACAATAAAACACATCTCAAAGGCTATCACAGATAACTCACTTGTAAACATATACTTTTATTGCGTTAATACATCCTATCCAATGGACAATTGCTAATCCGGTCGGCGCAGACTGGCCCCCCAAACGCCAGAAAAAGACGTCCTGTGTCTCCACCGGCTGGCCGGTCCGTAGTACTGTGCACTCCCCAGATGGCGCCTCGTACTTCCTTCCTGTCTAGACAACCTGGCGTCATAGCATCTTTTTTGTTTGGCGCGTGTACTGTGCAGACGTGTTTTCAACATCTCCAGAGTTTTATATAAAAAGTGTGCATTATGGCGGATTTTCAACCTTATTTGCGAATATTTTAGTGTAGAAGTGTTATCTACATATCAAGCACGGATATACATTGAGAAATCTGCTGGAAACGCTCCCTAGCTGACTCAATTTAGTGTTGACGATAGGGCAGTAATCTACGAGAAATATGAAGGCAGCCATTTTCTAGTTTCCTCCCATTCAACAATTGTGTTGTTAGGGGCAGATCGACATTTTTAGAAATATAATGGATATACTTACAAGGTATTTTTATCCGTGTTTTTGTTTGAATGTACCTGCTGTAACCTTTCAGCTAATATCACCATAGAAACGTCCTTTCTAGTACTACAATAGAAATCACGGGAAACTTCAGTCTACGTAGTTTTGAACACTGTAAAGAAGGAATTCCCAGCAAGATGCATTCTCCATCTTCAGAGCGCACTGGTACCGACTTCTCTGCTGTATAGCATCAGTCACACCAGCCTAGCTCGAGTATTTAGTGTTTTTTCATCAGAAGCAAGAGATGAATTCTTCAGATTTCTTCAGAGCGCACTGGTCCAGACATCTTTGCTTTAATGCATTAGTCGACCGGCAAGCTCGTGTTCAGCCGACCTCACCTAGTATTTACATAGAAGGAACTTCATCTTAATCACTCTCAGTCCCACCCTTGTGGACCCGGCACTTGTGTCGGTAGTAAGGACAGTGGATGGCCAGGACACTGGTTTGAGTGCACAGCCGGCTGAGCAACCGACTTCAGACCGGCATCGACCAGGACTTTCATCTTCAGAGGGCACTGGTCCAGGCTTCAGCCGACCGGCCAGCTCAAAGAACGCGACCTCTGACGTCATATCCAGTCAGCCAATCGCGTGTCCTTCTGACTAATCATGAAGCAGGTCATGTGTTTTCACCGACCAGGAAGATCGGAAGTGCGTTCTTTCAGAACTCACGTCTATGTGATTCCAGTCCCTGCTTTGCAGACCCGACCTTATTGTCGGTAGTGGGGTTTTGTGGACTGTAAAGTTGCCGGTAAGGCATCACACAAAGAACGCGAATACTGACATCATCTCCAGTTAGCCAATCGCGTGTCCTTCCGATTAATCACGAAGCAGGTCACGTGTTTTCACCGACCAGGAAGGTCGGAAGTGCGTTCTTCAGAACTCACGTCTACTGTGATTCCAGTCCCTGCCTTGCAGACCCGACTTCGTTGTCGGTAGTGGGGTTTGTGGATGAGTAGAATACTACGCATTTGCATGTTTAAGTATCACAAAAGAATGCCACAACTGACGAGCTCCAATCAGCCAATCGCGTGTCTTTCCGACCAGCAAGCTGGTCACGTGACACACCGAACACCAAGTGTTTCTAAAAATAGTTCACAAGGGCTTTCCCAGCAACTGTCAAATCTACAAATAAGACGTGCGATTAAAGAAATACTTTAATTAATGGAGGAAAACTACAGCAAGCTGAATTCAACACACAAGATAGTTGTAAAATTGATTTAGCAACTGTTTTTTATTACTGGCTACAACTGGTTACAGAGTGTACCGGCTGGTAGTGGCTACACAGCCTTGTACACTTGCCTCAACAACTGGTTACAAAGTGTACCGGCTGGTACTGGCTACACAGCCTAGTACACTTGCTTCAACAACTGGTTACAGAGTGTACCGGCTGGTATTGGCTAAACAGCCTAGTACACTTGCTTCAACCTACGGGTTACAAGTCTACCAACAGGGTGCTGGCTACACAGTCCTTACTGAATAGTGCTTCGAGCCAACTGGTTACATATATTTTAAAAAAAAAAAAAAAAAAAAAAAGGCTGGCTATATAGACCAGTAGCTGTCAAAATTGATTGGTGACCCCAGCCTGCCAGTTTTTTGCCGGTTACAGAATATTGCTGGTTACAGTTAAGTACCGGGTATGGAGTCCTGGTACCAGACAGAGTTGCCTAAGGTTAATTTGGTTACAGAGAATTCTTAGACTGGTCAGTGGTCTTGGTGATGTGACATGACAGTGTCCCAAGCTACTGCCAGGCAACCTTCCCTTATCACATCTCTCAACAACCTGTTATCAGTGCTGGACTTGGCTGGAGAGATAATAAATTTTGTCATCATGTCCGGCCAGGGGTCAGACATCTCACGAATGACAATTGCTCTGTAAATGCTGCACCTTGCAGGCTGCTGGCCCGGGGCGAAGAGTCTATTAATATGAAAAGTTGTGTCAGCCCCACCAGACCACAATAAGAACAGAGAGACTGTTAACCTGGATCATTGTCACCAGACCGGACCAAATGTCCCAAATGTGGCACACAATCTGCCTGTAGGGTCCAGACTAAGCCCTTTTTCGGGAACTTAGGAAGCCTTGGGGGCTGGACCCTAGGTATTACAAATGTTCAAGGAGGGATACCTACTCCCATATACCTATACAAGAACAATCCAGGTAATGCCTGCTATTCGGTTTGTCCACAGCACCTTTGGAGTTCACTGTGATACCAAAGGAGGTGAAATTTGTGACCATACACTTAAGAAGCCACCAGTACCTAGACGACTGGTTGGTGAGAGCCAGATCCCAGGCTTGTCTCCAACATACACAGGAACTAGTAAATAATGTGTCAGCAACTGGGTTGGCTGATGAACTTACAGAAATCAGAGCGGGAGCCCAAACAAGACTTTGATTTTGTAGGCTACCAGTTCGACTTCAGCCCTGATCGGTTCCGACCGACTCTGGACCGGTGACAGAACCTTCAAGAGACTATGTTAAAACTGCTATCCCTACTGGCTTGCCCGGTCCGGGAATTCATGTCCTTGATAGGTTACTAACGGCTACAGAAAAGCAAGTTAATCTAGGTCGACTTCATATGAGACCCATACAGTGGCATCTCAAAACAACTGGAGGGTACCAGAATCACTGGAAAAGGTGATCCAAGTTCCCAGGTCCCTGCACCCCCCATTTACAATGGTGGCTGAAGGAAGACAATGTTCTTACAGGCCAACCATTACACCCAATTAAGCATGCTCTGCAAATATTTACAGACGCATCAATAGAAGGGTGGGGTGCTCACGTAAACGAGCACACTGCAGAAGGGACCGGGTCCCTTCCGGGAAGCAAGCTGCATTTAAACTATCTAGAACTTAAGCAGTCTTTCGGGCTTTAAGAGTTCCAAGACCTTTCCTCAAACAAGATAGTACTTGTAGCAACCGACAGCAACACAGTAGTGTCATACATAAACAAGGAAGGAGGCATGAGGTCGGGCCCACTTGTGCCCTGCTATGGAGAATCTTGACCTGGTGTACCAGGAAACAAGTGACTCTAAGCCCGACACATTCCAGGCCGGCTGAACGTGGTAGCGGACAAGCTATCCAGGCTAGGCCAGACCATCCAAACAGAGTGGTTTCTCCTTCCAGAGGTCTTCCACTCAATATGCAACAGGTGGCACCGGCCCAAAATAGACTTAATTGCCATGAGGTTCAACAACAAGTTGCCTCTGTTTGTGTCACCGGTACCGGATCCCCCGGCCACAGCAGTGGATGCGCTCAGTCGGCCATGGTAGGATCTGGAAGCATACACCTTCCCACCATCAGCCATATTGGGCAAAGTGGTGGAGGAGTTGCAGGACTCCCCATGCTAGAGAATCATTCTGATTGCTCCGGGGTGGCCCAACATGCCTTGGTTTTGGGATCTAGTGGCCATGTCCAGCCAAATCCCACTGAGCCTGCCCATCTGCCCAACCTGTTGTCAGCCATTCAATCAGATCCCTCACGGAAATCTGACAAATCTTAATCTTCGTGCATGGCTCCTAGAGCCTCAGCATTCGAGGAGCAGGGCTTGTCTGAGGCAGTGGCAGCAAGAATTGAGGCTCCTCAGTTTGACCTCAAAGGAGATCAGTCAGATCAGTCTATGAGGCAAGTGGTCCTTTTTACAAAGTGATGTATCACTCCTCAGGTGGACTTCGGGCACCCCGGGTCCAGACAGTGTGGCCCCAGGGGTATAACAGCCCTGGCCCCCCCAAACTGGATAGATCCCTCAAGTCTGACAGGTCCCTCTGTCCAGTCAGAGCATTGCGCTGCTATTTGAACAGGACCTCAAGCAGAATAAGGAGGTGGTTTTTGTCTCCTTTAAGAAAGGTTTTGACAAAGACATCTCACCTGCCACTATCTCCTCTTGGATCAAGCAGACTGTGATCCTATGTTATGAGTTCTCTGACCAGGAGGCCCACACTTTGCACCAGGTTAAAGCCCATGATGTCAGGGCCTTTGATGCTTCTAAGGTCTTCCAGTCGGAAGTTTCCTTAGATACAGTCTTGTCAGCCTGCCACTGAAGTCACATAATACCTTCACATGGTTCTATCTGAAGGGCGGGGCTTGGGCTGACTCAGAGCTTTACCAATTGGGCTCGGTAGTGGCTGCGCAGCAGATCCACAAGTGGCCCTTAGATGGAGGAGATTTGTATATATATATAAACAGTTCTACAAGCACATAGTATAAAATGTGGTGTGCTTCCTTCGGGAGGTTTATTGGCTTTCTGGGACTGAACTCATCCCTCTCTTCCCTTACCTCAGAGCAGGTCTGTTAAAAAAAGGGGGGGCGACGTCGGTATAGCCCCCGGGTAACCGGCTGTTGTCAACCGACCAAGGTCTTACAGGGTTTCCTGACCTTAAGATCAACCCAGACCTGGGCCTATAGGTCTCCTGACGAAGTCAGCCTAGACCGTAGGGTAAAATTTGCTATTACTTGTGAGTTCACAGAAGTCCCTAGTAACTTACCGCCGACCAAGCGGTAGTTATTCAGCAATTGTCCATTGGATAGGATGTATTAACGCAATAAAATTGCAATTTTAATAAGTAAATTAAATTTTTATAAGTTAATACCCTATCCAATGGACACACAAGACCCTCCCACCGACCCCGCTATCACCTTACTAGGGGTCTAAGAGGTTTAGACAACGAAAAAGATGCTATGACGTCAGGTTGTCTAGACAGGAAGGAAGTACGAGGCGCCATCTGGGGAGTGCACAGTACTACGGACCGGCCAGCTGGTGGAGACACAGGACGTCTTTTTCTGGCATTTGGCGGGCCGGTATGCGCCGACCGGATTAGCAATTGTCCATTGGATAGGGTATTAACTTATAAACATTTAATTTACTTATTAAATTTGCAAAATATTACACATCACACAGGCTATCACAGGTAACTCACTCGTAAACATGTACAATGTAACACATCCCACAGGCTATCACAGGTAACTTACTCGTAAACATATACACTAAAACACATCCCAAAGACTATCACAGGTAACTCACTTGTAATCATATACAATGTAACACATCGCACAGGCTATCACATGTAACTCACTTGTAAACATGTACAATGTAACACATACCGTAGGCTATTACAGGTAACTCACTTGTAAACATATACAATGTAACACATCCCACAGGCTATCACAGGTAACTCACTTGTAAACATGTACAATGTAGCACATACCATAGGCTATTACAGGTAACTCACTTGTAAACATATACAATGTAACACATCCCACAGGCTATCACAGGTAACTCACTTGTAAACATATACAATGTAACACATCCCACAGGCTATCACAGATAACTCACTTGTAAACATGTAGTCAAATACATTCAGCCTCCTAGACTGTCACTGGTATGACTACTTAGTGACTGTTTTTCCCATATTTTTTGCTCACATTTATTAATTATTTTCACTCAACTTACGCTCAAGTCATTTTTAATCGCAGTACAAGTGAAATGCATATTTTTGCTGTGTTTATACATCTGAGCTAATGCATAATTAGCTATATTGCTTGTACAAGCTTGCCAAACGTCAGAAAAATATCCCCCCCCCCCCTCTGTTTATTCAGTGAGACATTGGGACAGTAGAGACTAGTGTGTTTATTTCGTCAATTATTCAATTGCAATACTTATCTATAACTAAGAAGTATCAGTAAAGAAATTTGCATTGTGTATGTTTTACATAAGTTATTATTTAACACTTATCAAGATTTCAGCCATATTAAGACAAAGTTAGAGTAGTCTTTTAGTGCTCACTTATCTATTGTTCATCTGGTCAATAGTTTTCTCTATCTTTGTTTTGTGACTGAAAATGGAAGTATCTGTCATGACTCAAGGCCAATATTTTAAAATAAGGAGTTATTATGAACAAGGCAGACAAATGAATGCATACCAAACATAACCTCCTGGTGGAGCTAATAATAATGGTTAAAGTCTGTGTGAAAAATGATCAAAACGTAAAAGGCAATTATACTTATTCAGAGGGAATATCATTGCTACAACCAAATTGTAATTGAAGCTTCATGATATATTCACAAGTTCATCAAAGACTATCTGCAGCTATAGATCAATACATTTTTACTTTAAAGCTTTTGCCTTTTTTATTTCATAAACTAAAAAAATGCAAGCTGCTTAAAGTTAATCCCACACACAATCAGATAAACAGAAGGCAAGAGCTTTGTTTTAAGTTAATCCTTCCACACACATACACAACAGAAATCACCAATTTGTGGAGGGAGTCAAAATCTTGCAGGGGAGTCATAATATTTCAACCCCCTTGCAATATTTTACACCCTAGTGACAAATATAGGAGGGTCATTATCTTCGGCTACACCGGCTAGGTTTGTCACCATTTGCTAGGTGACATGTGCTACTTCCTTCCTTGCTAGAGAACGTGACATCATACCATCTTTTTTGTTTGGCACATGTGTAGTCAAGACACGTTTTGAAGAACTCTTGAGAGTCAAATAATATTGTTGCTAAAAGAAAAAAAAGACATTTGCAAATAAATCATGCCACAAAGTTATAAGTTTTTTATCGTGTATTATAAAGACCGGAAGTGCACAGTGAACGAAAACCCGTCTGTGCGCATAGAATCAGCTGGGAGTAAAACCTCCAATAACGGCCCGCTGAAAAACGGAAGTGTCGTTTTGAATTTCTCATTTGTAAATTCGTCAACTTTTACGAGGGCGACCATGCATTCAAAACAATATGGCGGCTCCCTTGTTTGTGTCGCCTCATAAAAATAAAATAAAGGGATATTTCTTTCAACCGGGTAGGCCAGCCAGTCTTTATAATAGTAATAAATATCGCATGCTCGGGCGTTTGTTACAGGATATGCGCCCAGCAAAAATTCCTTAATAATGCCCTCGCGCCTGAGGCGCTCTGGCATTATTTGAAATTTTTGCTGGGTGTATATCCTGTAACAAACGCCCTCACAGTCGGTATTTATTACTACATTGCCTGTTATGTATTTGTATAACTGACGGTCTGGTACGTCCAATATTTCTGCTAACAACCTGTAGAAGTATTACCTTAAGATTTTTATTCTTAGTTCCATGACTTCCATTAACACCACTGTAAATGTGAGGCAGTTGTAGTTTTAGTTAATTTTCAATATAAGCTTTGAAATGTTACATGTCTAAGTATAACTTTTATGTCTTGTCTAAATTTCTCAGCTGCTCTGGTTTCTCAGTCTGTGTTCTAACTAGAGTTCATATTTTGATATTTGTGTCCAGTGGAGGCATCTAGTTCATACGATAGGGTTAGTATCTGTATAGGCAGATTTTTCTGTTGATTCTCTCAGGGTTACACTAGTCAACCTAGTTTCAGCAAATTTTCAATACATCTTTATGGAAAAGCTTCTCTGTAACTAAATTTGCCCTTATTTTGACATGGTCAGATTTGACCTTCTGTTCAACAAGGAAAATGAAGGTAGCTAATCTTTAAACTGTTTATAATATTATTAATTGTTCAAGAGGTTCAGGATGTGAAATCAGCGTATAGAAAGTTGTATCCTGAAATTATTTCCTTGCAGATAGTTTTGACCTTGGAGTCCACGTTTAAAGTTAGATAAGGGTGGCAAAACTTGAAGTGCCTATATTTCACTTATTATAGATTCTAGAGCTTTGGACCATAAAATCAAGCTGTGGTAAATCATAAGGAAGGAACCTCTTGATGTCGTTAGGTTGACCTTTGGCCCGCCTTCATTGAAGCAGAAATGTAACCAAAACATTAGTAATTATCAAGGATGCATTTTATAGCACACAGTATGTTAACAAAATGAATCTGCATGGAAACCGTTTTTTTTTTTGGATAAAACAATTGCTATACTTGGTTCTTGGTTTGTAAAATGACATTTTATGTGAAAACATTAGGCATATTACTATGTGGATAATTCTGAAGCAAAACAGACAACAGTAGTTAACATTAATGACCAGATACATAACAGGTTCCCATCTAATTTGTACAGACCCTCACTTTAACAGACATTTGTGGAAACTGTCCCCACATTTCAAAATTTCTAGAAGCTCAGAATGTGTCTGTCCCTAAAAAAGTATGGTAGAACCTCTGTTTTCCTGACAAATATTCAGAAGCTGTACTTACAAATTAGTCATTGTCTGTTGCTTACACAAAAAGAATCTTGTGTGGTATCTTGTATTGTCTGAACAAGGTCTCAGTTTACAGCATATTTGGACTGCACATTAAAACCATTTGTTTAGATGTTGTATGCAATGGGTTTTGTTTGGCAAATTCTGTTAAATATTTATGATATTTGTGGGACCACAATATTGGGAATTCATTATCATAGGTATTGTTATTATGATGTACCTTCAGCTCACTAGAGCAAGCGGCTTTATTTTTTTTTGACAAAGTCCATCTTCCAGTTTTAAATAGTTTGATGAAACAAGTTTACATATATAAAAACAGGTATAGTTTATTTAGGGATAAACAGAAACAGATGTTCATTGTAGCCAAAATTGTGGACAGTTTATTGAACCAACCCACCTTGCATCTCTAATCAGATGTTCTTCACCCTTTTTATGAACACATCAGTTGGGATGTTTTAGGGATAATCATCAGGTTCTTCAGATATACAATGTGTTCTGATTTTTCTAGGTAAACACTAAACAGTTGTTAGTTTGATGAGTCTGTGATAACAGCATTACAATATATACAATCAAACTTCAAAGCCTATTTATATGAGGTGTCTGATTAGTCAGATAACCAGCTGTCACCACATCAATTGATACTTCTAAACCAGTGTGACATTCTTGTAAAGGATCAAGGGTGATGCACTTCAGGTTACTTTATCTTTTGTCACTGATAAGAGGTGTGAATTTCATCTGATGATTGATACTTATAGTTTTGAGGAGGTTTAATCTGATTGCAGCCTGTAGCAGTGTGATTTAATAACTTATTAATGTCCAGTGTTGTTTTAACTTGACAGAGGTTATTGTAATACAAAAACATCAACATTTTAAAATTAGTAAATCCAGTTAAACATAAGGAGAAATGTAATGGGATTAGCATGTGTCATTATAATGTTCCATGACACAGGTGCTTATTTTGTTTCTGGGTCTGTTCTTTCACTGTCATCAGTATTATCGTCCTTTTGCGAATGCAAATGAGTTTTAGTTTGTATCTTTTTTGTTGTGACAAAAACATTGTATATGTTGACATGATCTTTCCTCCCACCTACCTATAATGTTTTTTTCCTTGCAATGGTCAAATTTCAGATCAATCATATCATAATTGATTGGCCATTTATATGGGCTGCCTCCTATTATTATTGACACTTGAAACCTGTATGGTGTAGGATTTTGGTACTTGGTGGGGACATTGGTGGTGGAGGGGGGAGGCAGTAAGTGTACAATGTCCTGGGGATTTGATCTTTGTCTTTCTTGTATGTGCTATATCTAGAACAACATAAGGGTAAGGATGTTGACACGTGGTTGGTACTTTGATGTGACCTTGATTTAACCTTTGACATGGCCAAATTGACCTTGACCTTTAAAATCTTGTCTGAGCTCTGTCTCAGAAACTGTAATATGTAGGAAGTTGGTACTTAGTAGGAACATTGATTGGGGGATGTCTTGATACTTAAACTTTGCACACAATTTCTCTCTCGTAAGTATTATTGTATCCACCGGAAGCATCCGGTAGATACTTTGGTTTAGCATTCGCTATGCTGCCGCCGCCGAGAGATTTTCGGCGTTAACACTCTAAGAGGAAAACTACACCAGCTAGGTTCACCAAATTTGCATGATATCTACATTGGGGGGCAAGCTTCTCTGGGACTGAAAATATCCTCATTCTGAAAAACAAGATGGCCACCGCGGGCATTTCTTTGAAAATAATCTACATTTTTCTACTGGCTGTTGTAGAAGGTTGAATCTCTTCGTAGGTGATATGTATAACAGATATACATGTCCTCTACAACCTTGCACACATTTGACCTTGAAGCTCTTAATTCAAGGTCATCCACTGAGTGCCGAAGTAACCCACATAGCGGACTTTGAAAGTGCCTATATCTCCCTTATTATCGGTCCTAGAGGCCCCTCCTTCAAGGTCAAATGAGGATAGCCAAACTTAAAACTGCTTATAACTCACTTATTAATGGTCCTAGAGGTTTGGTAAACCAAGATATAGGAAATCATTGGCTGGGAATCTTCTGGTGTGGTCGGATTTGACCTTGGGCCCCTCCTTCAAGGTCAAACGAAGATAGCCAAACTTAAATGTGCTTATAACTCGCTTATTATTGGTCCTAGAGGTTTGGGATGGTAAACCAACCTATAGAAAATCATGGGCTGGGAATCTTTTGGTGTGGTCGGATTTGACCTTGGGCCCCTCCTTCAAGGTCAAATGAGGATAGCCAAGGTTAAAAGTGCTTATAACTTGCTTATTATTGGTCCTAGAGGTTTGGGATGGTAAACCAACCTATAGGAAATCATGGGCAGGGAGTCTTTTGGTGTGGTCGGATTTGACCTTGGGCCCCTCCTTCAAGGTCAAACGAGGATAACCAAGGTTTAAAGTGCTTATAACTTGCTTATTATTGGTCCTAGAGGTTTGGGATGGTAAACCAACATATAGGAAATCATGGGCTGGAAATTTTTTGGTGTGGTCAGATTTGACCTTGGACCCCTCCTTCAAGGTCAAGCGAGGATAGCCAAAGTTAAAAGTGCTTATAACTCGCTTATTATTGGTCCTAGAGGTTTGGGATGGTAAACCAACCTATAGGAAATCATGGGCTGGGAATCTTTTGTTGTGGTCGGATTTGACCTTGAGCCCCTCCTTCAAGGTCAAACGAAGATAGCCAAACTTAAAAGTGCTTATCACTCGCTTATTACTGATCCTAGAGGTTTACAATGCAAAACCAACTCGTATGAAATCTTGGGCTAGTAATCTTCTGATGTTAAATTTGACCTTTGGCTCTTCCTTCAAGGTCAAACAATGGTTCACTGGCTTTGGTGAGTTGTCTTTCTGGTGGATACAAATTTGCATAGGTTCTCCGATGTGTAGGTCTAGTTTCTCCTGCACCATTACATAAATTACACTGTCCAAATATCAAAAATTGTGCAGATTTACTAGTTCTTACTTCATATCTCATTTTATTGTTGTGATTAGGGATGAGATTCTTAAAAAAATATTGAATTCCCTTTTGATTTAATTGCAGTGTTATGGGAATTGAACTTTGTTGAACAAGATTAGTTCTTCAACTACATGTACTTTCTTGCAGTTTGTGTTGTGCAAGTTTCATCTCTCTCTTTGCTGTGTTATTGGATAGTTAAGTAAACATGTGGCCGGTTAGTGTACTATAAAAATAATCACTTTCCTTTAAGGTTTATTCAAGTAATAACAGTGTGCAAATAATTGCTGTCATTTATTTTCATGTGTGACTAGTCTAAGATTAAGCTTAACCCAACAAGTGCATCCCCAATGCCCGTTTTCCCTGAGTGGGTGGCTTCTGCCACACTTTTCTTTGAGATACACACCGTACTTTAAATCTCTTTTTGTTTGTAGATGTTATCTTTGTCTGTGGAGGAAATGATATGTACAATCAATATTCATGATATGTACATATATTGACTTATTTTAAGCATCCCACAGGAGATGCTTGTTTGTATATGGGAGGAAATCAGGCTCTGCTGGCTCCACGTTTTGTTTTCTTTATAACTTTGTGACCATTGGGAGGATTTTTTTCAAATATGGCAGGTGTATGCAGTGGCCCTGGGGAATTTTTCTGAATATGCTGCAGCGACATTTCAACCAATCAGAGAGGTCACATGACCAAAAATGTCTTTTTGCGATGGGTAAGCTTGTCCGGATGATAACTTGAAAGGGATTTCATATATTCACCTGAAACTTGGGAAATACATTCATTCTATTAAAATCTGGAAATCATGAGATTTTGGCATTGATTGGTTAAGAAATGGCTGAGTAATTGATGATTAATTAATCATTGCAAATTTTCCAAATAAGGAAAACACAAAAATGCCTGTATCCCGAAAACTATGCGTGATAGAGCGATTTCGATGAAATTTTTGACCCACAGGATATCTCTGCGGTGTAGCCATCCCAATTTTCAAAAACATAGAGCAATTTCGATGAAATTTTTGACCCGTAGGGTATCTCTTCCGAGTAGCCATCCCAATTTTCAAAATATTTTTGTCTTGCCAAAAATAGCAGCCATTTTGAATTTTCCAATTTTTTACAAAAATTGCAAAACACAAAAATGCTTGTATCTCGAAAACCGTTTGAGATAGAGCGATTTCAACAAATTTTTGACCCACAGGGTATGTCTGCGGTGTAGTCATCCCAATTTTCAAAAAGTTAGAGCAATTTCGATGAAATTTTTGACCCGTAGGGTATCTCTTAAGAGTACCCATCCCAATTTTCAAAACATTTTTGTCTTGCCAAAAATAGCGGACATTTTGAATTTTTGAATTTTTCACAAAAATTGCAAAACACAAAAATGCCTATATCTCGAAAACCGTGCTAGATAGAGCGATTTCGACGAAAATTTTGGCCCGCAGGGTATCTCTGCGGAGTAGCGAAGAATAATTTATCATATGGACAGTGATAATTAACCCTTTCAACAAACAATTTTGCTTTTCAGTAGCTCAAGAAAAGCAGAAAATGAATATCCATTCCATTAGACACAATGTGTTATCACAACTGTTAAGTACATGTCATTGATCTGTATTACATGTCTGACATACAGGTGGCCATATATCAATATATGCCATTTTTATAATTGCTCAATACCTAATAACCTACGCAGACTTTGGTTGCCACAACAGTGTAAGGCTATAAGCAGTGCATTTTCTTAATACTTTAGCACTCCCCTTTATATCCTTTTTGGGACGCTTTGTTTCTGCTGTGCAAAAACATCATCTCTTTTTTTTTGCAAACGACCCTCTAGTTTCTATTGAAATGAAATGGAGTTCACCAAAGTTAAGTTTCACAAATAAAATTAGTTAAATATAAATATAAAATTATAAGTAGTTAAAATATAATTTGTTTTCATCTGAATCGAGACTAATTTACCAAAGTGCTAAATTAAAAACTGCCTTCTGGGGTCAGTAATTATTATGTCCACCCACTGGGGGGTGGACATATTATTTTTGCTTTTTCCGGTGTCCGACGTCCCACTTGGTTTCCAGACATTTTAGGCAACAGTGATGCTTTTGGTGATGATAGCTCTATAGCTAACTGAGTAATAGCTACTTTGCTACTTTTGAGTATCTCTTTGGTTTCCAGACATTTTAAGAAATGCTATTAAGCCTATCTTTCTGAAATTTGGTATGGAGGTTCATTGGGTTAATAGCTTGTTTGGGATTGCTTTTGAGGGTAATTGCTTCATAGATGAGTGAGTAATTAATTAAATAAATGAGTAATTGGCTATTTTGAATACTGAAAAAGGCAAATGTGCTCATATCTCCTAAACCATGTGAGATACAGCGATTTCGTCGAAATTTTGGACCCACAGGGTATCTAAGGAATGTACTCTTTGCAATTTTCAAAAAATTTTCCCCTCCCCAAAAATGGCGGCCATTTTGAATTTTCGAATTTTTGCCAAAAATGACAAAACACAAATTTGCTTCTATCTCCTTAACCGTACGAGATAGAGCGATTTCGTCGAAATTTTCGCCCACAGGGTATCTAAGGAATGTAATCTTTGCAGTTTTCAAAAAAATTTTCCCCTCCCCAAAAATGGCGGCCATTTTGAATTTTCGAATATTTGCCAAAAATGGCAAAACACAAATTTGCTTCTATCTCCTTAACCATGCGAGATAGAGTGATTTCGTCGAAAGTTTCAACCCATAGGGTATCTGAGCATCGTACTCTTGGCAATTTTCAAAAAAATTTCCCCTCCCCAAAAATGGCCGCCATTTTGAATTTTCGAATTTTTGCCAAAAATGGCAAAACACAAATTTTCTTCTATCTCCTTAACCGTGCGAGATAGAGCAATTTCGTCGAAATTTTCGACCCACAGGGTATCTAAGGAATGTAATCTTTGCAATTTTGAAAAAAATTTCCCCTACCCAAAAATGGCGGCCATTTGAATTTTCAAATTTTTGCCAAAAATGGCAAAACATGAATTTGCTTCTATCTCCTTAACCGTGCAAGATAGAGCAATTTCGTCGAAATTTTCGACCCACAGGGTATCTAAGGAATGTACTCTTTGCAATTTTCAAAAAATTTTCCCCTCCCCAAAAATGGCGGCCATTTTGAATTTTTGAATTTTTGCCAAAAATGGCAAAACACAAATTTGCTTCTATCTCCTTAATCGTGCGAGATATAGCGATTTCGTCGAAATTTTCGACCCACAGGGTATCTGAGGAATGTACTCGTTGCAATTTCCAAAAAATTTTCCCCTTCTCAAAAATGTCGGCCATTTTGAATTTTCGAATTTTTGTCAAAAATGGCAAAACACAAATTTGCTTCTATCTCCTTAACCGTGCAAGATAGAGTGATTTCGTCAAAAGTTTTGACCCACAGGGTATCTGAGCATTGTACTCTTGGCAATTTAAAAAAAATTTTCCCCTCCCCAAAAATGGCGGCCATTTTGAATTTTCGAATTTTTGCCAAAAATGGCAAAACACAAATTTGCTTCTATCTCCTTAACCGTGCGAGCTTTTTTCGAATTTTGGCCCAAAATGGAAAAACACAAATTTCCCTTAACCGTGCAAAATAGAGTTATTTCGGTGAAATGTTCGACCCACAGGGTATCTAAGAAATGTACTCTTGGCAATTTTCAAAAAATTTTCCCCTTCTCAAAAATTTCGGCCATTTTGAATTTTCGAATTTTTGTCAAAAATGGCAAAACACAAATTTGCTTCTATCTCCTTAACCGTGCAAGATATAGCGATTTCGTCAAAATTTTTGACCCACAGGGTATCTGAGCATTGTATTCTTGGCAATTTTAAAAAAATTTTCCCCTCCCCATTTTGAATTTTTTCGTCAAAACTTTCGACCCAACCAATGCAAAAATGCATGAAGCTGAAATAATTTACATGTACAGTAATAAATATTTAACTATCATTGATATATTTCACAAATGAAACAGGGTCTTGTAAGACTACTGTACAATTTTGGCAAAAGGTTCATGGGGTGGACATTAAACATGATAATGTGTGTTCTTCTATGCTATCCTGTTTCTGTTCATATGTCGCATCTACTATCAACAGGGCGTCCTATTTCTAGTTCTTGATCGTAATTTGAAGAACACAAAAGCAAATTTATTAAGAAATAAAATTATTTAATATTCTGAAAATATAAGTCAATTTGTTCAGATTTAATCACAGTCTTATTATGATATTCGATCTTTCCACTAATGTTTCAGGCATAGAGAACAGGTAAAACTATTTATGGGTCAGTAGTTTATTTAGAATGTATAATTATGCATTCTAACACTCTGACAACATTTGATTAAACCTTTATGAGTAGAAACATGGAAAATTAAGTAATGGAAAATTTTGAGTTCAAATTATTCACCGAAATATTCATTTCATGTACTAAATATAGTAACTTTTTCTTATTTTTATGTCGTAACTCTGCGGCGCGTATGCGTGAGCGACTTCTCCTCCGAAACTACAAGGCCCAGAGACATGCTGTTTTTTTTAAAAGGTAGCTTATCTATCTAGCATGAAAAGTTGTTCAAGGCATGCAGATCTGTTTGTTCGTCTGTTTGCTAGAGCCATTATAAGTGAGATACCCCCCACCCTAAGTATGAAAATTTTATCACTTTATCACAATTTTCTCAGTGACTATTGCAGGGATTTCTCTCATATCTTGCACACATGTACTAGGCCACAAGTAGATTCCCTTGTGTGAGTGTCAGACCAGGGGTGGTATTCACTAACATGGATCAGTAAAGATCAGATCAAATTTGAACAAAAATGATCACTTTTTGATCAGATTTTTTGATCAGCTCAGATTGGTATTCATGAAACATTTGATCTGATATTTTGATCAAATTTTGGATTAACTATGATCCATGCTCTTTAATGGATTAACTTTTCAATCAAGACAGATCAACAATAACTGATAGAAGATTTATTTCTCAGGGAAGATGAATGTTTTAATTGGTTATTACAGTGGCAGACCGTATTTCACAACTAAATAAACCTTTTAAAATTGTGTGAAATTCATACAAAATCAGATCAAATATTTCATGTTTTCAGTTCAAATGATCCATGGTTTCTGAATAGCTATTTGATCCCATGGCTCACTTGAAACTTTTTTCTCAAATTTGATCTGATCTTGATCTGATCTTAATCCTTGTTAGTGAATACCGTCCCTGGCTCTTTCTTAAGTATTTTTTTATGAATTTTTAAAATAATTTTAATGCATTAAAATTCATGAAATCATGCACTAAATCACTTATAACTTGAAAAGTAGGTTCTCACCGTTGAGTAAATCAGTTATAATTGGAAAACTAGTGCATTTACAGAAATTTGTGTAAATGTGTTGTTCAGCTTTTTTTGGGTCAGCTATAACATAGTAAAATTGCAGACCTGCAGCTCTTTCCATAGCTGAGTAATATCTACTTTGATGTTATCAATGTTGAGTAAATCAGTTGTAACTTCAAAAGTATTGCAGTTAGAGTATTTTGTTTCAATATCTTATTCACCTAACTTTGGATCAGCTATAACATACTAAAATTGCAGACCTGTAGCTTATTTTAGAGCTGAGCACTAGCTATTTTGAGGTTCTCACTGTTAAGTAAATCAGTTGTAACTTGAAAATATTGCATTTACAGTATTTTGCATAAATATGTTATTCGGTTACTTTTGGGTCAGCTATAACATAGTAAAATTGCAGACCTGTAGCTCATTGCATAGCTGAGTAATATCTAATTTGATGTTATCACTGTTGAGTAAATAAGTTGTAATTTGAAAACTATTGCAATTAGAGAATTTTGTTTCAATATCTTATTCACCTAACTTTGGATCAGCTATAACATACTAAAATTGCAGACCTGTAGCTTATTTTAGAGCTGAGCACTAGCTATTTTGAGGTTCTCACTGTTAAGTAAATCAGTTGTAACTTGAAAATATTGCATTTACAGTATTTTGCATAAATATGTTATTCGGTTACTTTTGGGTCAGCTATAACATAGTAAAATTGCAGACCTGTAGCTCATTGCATAGCTGAGTAATATCTAATTTGATGTTATCACTGTTGAGTAAATAAGTTGTAATTTGAAAACTATTGCAATTAGAGAATTAAGCGTCCCACAAGGGACGCTTGTTTATGTATGGGAGAGCTTCAGGCTCCGCCGGCTCCGCATTTTGTTTTCCTTATAACTCTGTAACCGTTAGGCAGATTCTTTTCAAATTTGGCAGGTTTAGGCAGTAGCCTTGGGGAATTTTTTTGAATATGCTGCAGTGACATTTCAACCAATCAGAGAGGTCACATGACCAAAAATGTCTTTTTTCGATGGGGAAGCTTGTCCGGATGATAACTTGAAAGGAATTTTATCAATTCACCTGAAACTTGGCAAATACATTCATTCTATTAAAATCTGGAAATCATTAGATTTTGGCATTGATTGGTCAAGAAATGGCCGAGTAATTAATGATTAATTAATCATTACGAATTTTCCAAATAAGGAAAACACAAAAATGCTTATATCTCGAAAACCGTGCTAGATAGAGCGATTTCGACGAAATTTTTGACCCGCAGGGTATCTCTGTGGAGTAGTTTTCCCAATTTTCAAAAAATTTTTGTCTCGCCCAAAATGGCGGCCATTTTGAATTTTCGAAATTTTCGCAAAAATTGCAAAACACAAAAATGCTTATATCTCAAAAACCGTGCTAGATAGAGCAATTTCGACAAAATTTTTGACCCGCAGGATATGTCTGCGGAGTACTTTTCCCAATTTTCAAAAAATTTTTGTCTCGCCAAAAATGGCGGCCATTTTGAATTTTCGAAATTTTCGCAAAAATTGCAAAACACAAAAATGCTTATATCTCGAAAACCGTGCTAGATAGAGCGATTTCGACGAAATTTTTGACCCGCAGGGTATCTCTGCAGAGTAGCCATCCCAATTAAAAAAAAAAAATTTCTCGCAAAAAATGGCGGCCATTTTGAATTTTCGAATTTTTCGCAAAAATTGCAAAACACAAAAATGCTTATATCTCAAAAACCGTGCTAGATAGAGCAATTTCGACAAAATTTTTGACCCGCAGGATATCTCTGCGGAGTACTTTTCCCAATTTTCAAAAAATTTTTGTCTCGCCAAAAATGGCGGCCATTTTGAATTTTCGAAATTTTCGCAAAAATTGCAAAACACAAAAATGCTTATATCTCGAAAACCGTGCTAGATAGAGCGATTTCGATGAAATTTTTGACCCGCAGGGTATCTATGCAGAGTAGTTATCCCAATTTTGAAAAAAATTTTCTCTCGCCAAAAATGGCGGCCATTTTGAATTTTCGAATTTTTCGCAAAAATTGCAAAACATAAAAATGCTTATATCTCGAAAACCCTGCTAGATAGAGCGATTTCGACGAAATTTTTGACCCGCAGGGTATCTCTGCAGAGTAGCCATGCCAATTTTCAAACAAAAAATTTCTCGCAAAAAATGGCGGCCATTTTGAATTTTCGAATTTTTCGCAAAATTGCAAAACACAAAAATGCTTATATCTCGAAAACCGTGCTAGATAGAGCGATTTCGACGAAATTTTTGACCCACAGGGTATCTATGCAGAGTAGCCATGCCAATTTTCAAAAAAAATTTGTCTTGCCAAAAATGGCGGCCATTTTTAATTTTCGAATTTTTGCGCAAAAATTGCAAAACACAAAAATGCTAATATTTCGAAAACCGTGCTACATAGAGCGATTTCAACAAAATTTTTTATCTTCAGGGTATCTCTGCAGAGCAGCTATCCCAAAGAGCTTTCACTTGGTGAAGTTTCAGACCCATAGCTAATTGCTCACCTACTCAAAAAGAGTAAATGCGAATTACCTCTAAAAGTATTGCAGATGGCCAATTTTTCTCAAATAACTCATTCACCTACTTTTGGAAGAGCTTTCACATGGTGAAGTTTCAGACCCATAGCCAATTACTCACCTACTCAAAATGAGTAAATGCGAATTATCTCTAAAAGTATTGCAGATAGCCAATTTTTCTCAAATAACTCATTCACCTACTTTTGGGAGAGCTTTCACATGGTGAAGTTTCAGACCCATAGCTAATTATTTACCTACTCAAAATGAGTAAATGCTAATTATCTGTATAAAAGTATTGCGGATACCCAATTTTTATCAAATAACTCATTCATCTACTTGTGGGAGAGATTTCACATGGTGAAGTTTCAGACCCATAGCTAATTACTCACCTACTCAAAATGAGTAAATGCGAATTATCTCTAAAAGTATTGCAGATAGCCAATTTTTCTCAAATAACTCATTCACCTACTTTTGGGAGAGCTTTCACTCTGTTAAGTTTCAGACCCATAGCTAATTACTCACCTACTCAAAATGAGTAAATGTGAATTATCTCTAAAAGTATTGCAGATAGCCAATTTTTGTCAAATTAATCATTCACCTACTTTTGGGAGAGCTTTCACTTGGTGAAGTTTCAGACCCATAGCTAATTACTCATCTACTCAAAATGAGTAAATGCGAATTATCTGTAAAAGTATTGCAGATAGCCAATTTTTCTCAAATAACTCATTCACCTACTTTTGGGAGAGCTTTCACTCTGTGAAGTTTCAGACCCATAGCTAATTACTCACCTACTCAAAATGAGTAAATGCGAATTATCTCTAAAAGTATTGCAGATAGCCAATTTTTCTCAAATAACTCATTCACCTACTTTTGGGAGAGCTTTCACTTGGTGAAGTTTCAGACCCATAGCTAATTACTCACCTACTCAAAATGAGTAAATGTGAATTATCTCTAAAAGTATTGCAGATAGCCAATTTTTCTCAAATTAATCATTCACCTACTTTTGGGAGAGCTTTCACTTGGTGAAGTTTCAGACCCATAGCTAATTACTCACCTACTCAAAATGAGTAAATGCGAATTATCTGTAAAAGTATTGCAGATAGCCAATTTTTCTCAAATAACTCATTCACCTACTTTTGGGAGAGCTTTCACTTGGTGAAGTTTCAGACCCATAGCTAATTACTCACCTACTCAAAATGAGTAAATGCGAATTATCTCTAAAAGTATTGCAGATAGCCAATTTTTCTCAAATTAATCATTCACCTACTTTTAGGAGAGTTTTCACTTGGTGAAGTTTCAGACCCATAGCTAATTACTCGCCTACTCAAAATGAGTAAATGCGAATTATCTGTAAAAGTATTGCAGATAGCCAATTTTTCTCAAATAACTCATTCACCTACTTTTGGGAGAGCTTTCACTTGGTGAAGTTTCAGACCCATAGCTAATTACTCACCTACTCAAAATGAGTAAATGCGAATTATCTCTAAAAGTATTGCAGATAGCCAATTTTTCTCAAATAAATCATTCACCTACTTTTGGGAGAGCTTTCACTTGGTGAAGTTTCAGACCCATAGCTAATTATTCACCTACTCAAAATGAGTAAATGTGAATTATCTCTAAAAGTATTGCAGATACCCAATTTTTCTCAAATAACTCATTCACCTACTTTTGGGAGAGCTTTCACTCTGTGAAGTTTCAGACCCATAGCTATTTATTCACCTACTCAAAATGAGTAAATGCTAATTATCTGTAAAAGTATTGCGGATACCCAATTTTTATCAAATACTCCTTCATCTACTTGTGGAAGAGCTTTCACATGGTGAAGTTTCAGACCCATAGCTAATTACTCACCTACTCAAAATGAGTAAATGCGAATTATCTCTAAAAGTATTGCAGATAGCCAATTTTTCTCAAATAACTCATTCACCTACTTTTGGGAGAGCTTTCACTTGGTGAAGTTTCAGACCCATAGATAATTATTCACCTACTCAAAATGAGTAAATGTGAATTATCTCTTAATAGTATTGCAGATAGCCAATTTTTCTCAAATAACTCATTCACCTACTTTTGGAAGACCTTTCACACACGAAAATGAAAAATTGTGAATATCTCAGAAAAGCTATTTCTTCTGCTTTAATGCTCGGCGGGAGATACACACCACGGCAGTGGTCTTGACAAAAAATTTTGTCTCCCCAAAAATGGTGGCCATTTTGAATTTTCAAAGTTTTTGCAAAACACAAAAATGCTTATATCTCGAAAACCGTACTATATGGAGCGAACTCAACAAAATTTTGGACCTGCTGGGTATCTCTGCAGAGTAGTCATGCCAATTTTCAAAATATTTTTGTCTCGCCAAATATAGCGGACATTTTGAATTTTTAAATTTTTTTGCAAAACACAAAAATGCTTATATCTTGAAAACCGTGCTAGATAGAGCAGACTGCGCTGACTTTGGTTGCCACAACAGTATAAGGCTAGAAACGAAGCATTTTCTTAATACTTTAGCACTCACCTTTATATCCTTTTCGGGACGCTTTGTTTTTGCTATGCAAAAACATTATCTTTTTTTTTGCGAGCGATCCTCTAGTTTTGTTTTGATATGTTGTTCACGTACTTTGGATCAGCTATAACATAGTAAAATTGCAGACCTGTAGCTTATTTCAAAGCTGAGCAATAGGTTCTCACTGTTGAGTAAATCAGTTGTAACTTGAGAACCATTGCATTTAGAGTATTTTCTTTAAAGATGTTGTTCACCTACTTTTGGGTCAGCTTTAACATAGTAAAGTTGCAGACCTGTAGCTCATTGCATAGCTGAGCAATAGCTACTTTGAGGTTTTTTCTGTTGAGTAAATCGATTGTAACTTGAAAACTATTGCATTTAGAGAACTTTGTTTAAATATCTTATTCATTTACTTTTGAATTAGCTATAACAAAGTAAAATTGCAGATGTGTATCTCATGGCATAGCTGAGTAATAGCTATTCTCAGGTGTTCACTGTTGAGTAAATCAGTTTTAACTTTAAAAATATTACATTTAGAGTAATTTCTTTAAATATGTTGTTAACCTACTTTTGAGTTAGCTATAACATAGTGAAATTGCAAACCTGTAGGTTATGGCATAGCTGAGCAATAGCTACTTTCAGGTTCTTACTGTTGAGTAAATTAGTTGTAACTTAAAAACTATTGCAGTTAGAGTATTTTGTTTTAATATGTTATTCATCTACTTTTGAATTGGCTATAACATTGTAAAATTGCAGATTTGTAGCTCATGGCATAGCTGTGTAATAGCTATTCTCAGGTTCTCACTGTTGAGTAAATCAGTTGTAACTTGAAAAATATTACATTTTAAGTATTTTCTATAAATATGTTGTTCACCTACTTTTGGGTCAGCTTTAACATAGTGAATTTGCAGACCTGTATGTCATGGCATAGCTGAGCAATAGCTACTTTCAACTTTTCTCACTGTTGAGTAAATCAGATGTAACTTGAAAACTATTGCATTTAGAGTAATCTGTTTAAATATGTTGTTCACATACTTATGGTTCAGCTATAACATAGTGAAATTGTAGACCTGTAGCTCATGGCATAACTGAGCAATAGCTACTTTTAGATTTTCATTGTTCAGTTAATTAGTTGTAACTTGAAAACTATTTAATTTACAGTATTTTGTTTAAATAAGTTATTAACCTACTTTTGGGTCAGCTATAAAATAGTATAATTGCAGACCTGTAGCTCCTTGCATAGCTGAGTAATAGCTACTTTGAGGTTCTCACTGTTGAGTAAATCAGTTGTAACTCGAAAACTATTGCATTTGCAGTATTTTCTTTAAATATGTTTTAAACTTACTTTTTACACCTTAACAGTTACCTTGTTACTTTCCTTCTGAATACCATTTCCAGGGCACAACTTTTGTGTCCTTTTCTTCTGTCACTTCTACTCTGAAACTCAAAACACACAGTCAGCTGACACAGAGCCCGTTCATGGGCACTGATTGCTTGTTCTAAACTCTCCTCTTCTGGATGGCTTTAATTTTGTTTTATTTGATACAGTGTCTTAAACTGGTGCTAAACCCAAAAGATTTCAATTACTCCTGATGTGTTTTCCCTTAACCCTGTCTCACTGGCCTCCCCCAAGACCGTTTATCATGAGTACAATTAAACCCTGTTATGTCCATATCCAGGAACCATATGAATATTTCTACTTACCTAGCAAGTCTACATCACAGGGTAACATTGAAAAATTAATTTAAATACTTGCTAAGATATGTCATTACTTCTTCTTAGAGTTGTTTGAGTTGTAAATTATGGAGAGGCGTGTAAGTAGTGGTCATTTATACTTCAGGTGGTCTGGCAGCAGTCATCTACACAGACACCCTACAGACTGGGGTCATGCTGGTGGGAGGATTCATCCTAGCAGGTTTCGGTATGTACATAGGGCAGAAAGTTGGACCAGAAAGATTGTGAGGTTCTCATTATGTCATAGCTTTTTCCAAATAAAAAGAAAGAACAGTTTTTAGATTGATATTATGTCTTTCTCCATGCTTATAAATACGAAAAGTTTTTACTAAATGCCTTGAGCCAGATTCAGATTCAAAAGTTAATTTCTGACAATTTATTGATGGGCCTATTATAAAGTTAAACAGATCTCTGTTTTTCAGAATAACATTTAGAAAGTTTTGTCATCACAGTTATCATCATATTTTCTGAAACCACAGATATTGTATGTTAAGAGAAGCTCTTAACAGGAACTTAACATTAAAGCCCATTGTACTCTAGCGCGGCGAGATGCGGTGCGGCTAAATAAAATAGAAATAATGAAAGTAGCTCACTGCTTATACAAATATTTTTTATACATATATTTTTTTCTAATTTTCCGAAAAACTGTGCGGCTTTTTCACTGTTTTCCCCAAAGTTTTCATAGATATTTGGATTTCCCACATGTTGAATGTGGTAGTATATCCCAGAACGATACACAAATATATTAATTGGAAAACAAAATGCAAGGCACACTGGCTCATTGTGAAGGTATTAACTACTGAGAGATAGATGATAAATTATGGTGTGTGTCCAAATAGACACATGAAATAGTTCAATTGAATGAGGATTGCAGTTACTAGTAATTCTAAAGGAGACACACTGGGCGAGAGCTTGTAGACACAAAACAGCCAGAAGTTAATTAATTGAAAGGGGGTAAAATCACCAGTATTGAAAAAGAGACACTGGTCAATTGCAAGGCTCTTCTTTGTGGAGAGATTAAATGCCTGTAAGGGTAGGATAGGTGTGGAAATGAACTGTGGGGTATTAGATGTGTAATTATTTTAACTATTCTAGTCATTTTCGCTGTAGTTTAAAAGTATTTTGTCAATTTACTTAAAACCGCGGGGAAAAATCGCCCATATGTGTAAACTTAAGAAAATTCCCCTGCTTAGCTTATAGTAAAAATAGTACCGCATCGCGCCACATATATGTGCAATGACCTTATGTTAGCTGATGTATCATGTTGTGGCTTGCAATTGCCTATGATTTGCCCCCCATGGAATTTCCCCCCACTGATTGTCCCCCCATTTTTTATCTAAGTTATGGTTTTCTCCCTATGATACAGTGATTTTCCCCCCTCTACATTTTAGTCCTTTGATGTTATAAATATTACTTTTTGAGTTTTCACCTTTATATTTTAATCATTTAGTGCTATAAATATACACTGAATTAAGTTTCAAGATTACTACTGCTTCCCTGCATAAGTTGGCCGCGGGTCGTAAGTTGGCCACCACTCATTTAAATGTATCAAACAGACAAATGTGTGGTTGCACAGGTTTTAAAAGTGGTATTTATAATAAATCTTATTATAGACCATTCAAGAATGTTACAGGCCTTTAGATTTATAGAAATTTCAAAATATGATGATGGCAGCCAACTTACGACCCGCGGCCAACTTATGCAGGGAAGCAGTATATGATATGCTATGGAACTTGGATAAAAATTTTTTACATCTTTGAAATGCACTCAGGTTATTGTCCATTATTAGTTTATTGTGTCACCAGCATTTATGCTGTGTGGCATATAGGGATTGCTTTGTCATCTCATTTTGTGGCGTCGTCGTTGGCATCGTCTGTCATCGGCGTCTGTCGTCACACTTTCTATTCCGGAAAGTATCTCAAAAATGGCTTGTCAGATTTAATTCAAATTTGACATGTGGATGGTTTTCCTCAGGGTGTGCTGTATAGTTTTGTGACCTTAAACGCCTACTAGTAAGATACTTATACTGAGTTAAGCTTTTTCGTTTCCAGACAATATCTCAAAAATGGCTTGATGGGTTCAATTCAAATTTGGCATGTGATATTTTATAAGCTAATGACTTTAAGGTTGCAATAGTTTGTGTCACTAGCAGCTTTGATGGAAGACATACATGGTCATTGTTGTCTTCAAACTTACTTTCCAGAGAGTATCTCAAAAATGGCTTGATGAATTAAATTCCAGTTTGGCATGATGTAACTTTTCCTCAAGGTGTGCTCTATTTAAGATGACCTTAAACTCACAGTAGTAAGATACTTATATTGATTTGAAGGTTTTCCGTTTCCAGACAGTATCTCAAAAATTGGTTGACGGATTCAATTCAAATTTGGCATGTGGTTGTAACTGGTATTCAAGGTATTTCCTATTTTAAGGTGGCCTTATACTCCCATGTATGAAAGAATTATGTTGAATTTAACTTTTTTTTTTTACTTTTCCATAGAGTATACTGAAGGTAACTTAAGAAATTTCATTCAAGTTTTACATGTATATGTAACTGGCCATAGGTAAGTGCCATACATTAAGATAACCTTAAACTCCCAGTAATAACACATTGTCAGTGTTGTTGTCACACTTCCTTTCCAGACAGTATCACAAAAATGGCATGATGGATTAACTTCAAATTTGGCATTGGGTGTAACTGGTCCACAATTATGTCATCACTCTGCGGCGTGGGCGTCCGCGTCCGCGTGAACAACTTCTTATCCAAAACTACAAGGCCTAGAGACATGCTGTTTTTTTCAAAAGATACCTTATCTATCGAGGATGAAAAATTGTTCAAGGCATGCAAATCTGTCTGTTCGTCTGTTTGCTAGAGACATTACAAGGGGGGTACCCCCACCAAAAGTGTGAAAATTTCAACTTTTTATCACAATTTTCTCAGTGACTATTGCAGGGATTTCTCTCATATCTTGCATATATGTACTAGGCCAGAGGTAGATTCTCTTGTGTGAGTATGAGACCTGGATCTGTCTTACTTTTTTTTTAATAAATTTTTTTAATAATTTTTAATGCATTAAAATTCATGAAATCATGCACTTAAATCACTTATAACTTCAAAAGTGTTGCATTTACAGCATTTTGTGAAAATATGTTGTTCAGCTACTTTTTTCATAGCTACAATATGGTGAGTAAGTTGGGTGTCTGTTTCAATAGCTAAGTGAGTAATAGCTACTTTTGGGCTTTTCAGTAACTTCCATCATGAGTAAAATCACTTGTAACTTAAAAACTATTGCATTTAGAGAATTTCGTATAAATATGTTATTCAGCTACTTTTGGGCCAGCTATAACATAGTGAAATTTCAGACCTGTAGCTCATGGCATAGCTGAGTAATAGCTACTTTTAGATTATCACTGTTGAGTAAATCACTTATAACTTGAAAAGTGTTGCATTTAGAGCATTTTGTTAAAATATGTTATTCAGCTACTTTTTTCATAGCTACAATATGGTGAGTAAGTTGGGTGTCTGTCTCAATAGCTAAGTGAGTAATAGCTACTTTTGGGCTTTTCAGTAACTTCCATCATGAGTAAAATCACCTGTAACTTAAAAAACTATTGCATTTAGAGAATTTCGTATAAATATGTTATTCAGCTACTTTTGGGCCAGCTATAACATAGTAAAATTTCAGACCTGTAGCTCATGGCATAGCTGAGTAATAGCTACTTTTAGGTTATCACTGTTGAGTAAATCACTTATAACTTGAAAACTATTGCATTTAGAGTATTTTGTTTCAATATGTTATTCACCTATTTTGGGGTCAGCTATAACATAGTGAAGTTTCGGGCCTGTGGCTCATTTCATAGCTGAGTAATAGCTACTTTGAAGTTCTCACTGTTGAGTAAATCAGTTATAATTGGAAAACTATTGCATTTACAGAAATTTGTGCAAATATGTTATTCAACTACTTTTGGGTCAGCTATAACATAGTTAAATTATAGACCTATAGCTCATGGCACAACTGAGCAATAGCTATTCTCAGGTACTGACTGTTGAGTAAATCAGCTATAACTTGAAAAATATTGCATTTGGAGTATTTTGTAAAAATATATTGTTCACCTACTTTTGGGTCAGCTATAACATAGTGAAATTACAGACCTATAGCTCATGGTATAGCGGAGCAATAGCTATTTTCAGGTTCTCACTATTGAGTAAATCAGTTGTAGCTTGAAAACTATTGCATTTACAGTAGTTTGCTTAAATATGTTGTTCACCTACTTTTGGGTTAGCTATAACATAGTAAAATTTCAGACATGTAGCTCATTGCATAGCTGAGTAATAGTTCCTTTGAGGTTCTCACTGTTAAGTAAATCAGTTGTAACTTGAAAACTATTACATTTAGAGTAATTTGTTAAATATGTTATTCACAGAATTTTTGGTCAGCTATAACATAGTGAAATTGCAGACCTCTATGTCATGGCATAGCTGAGCAATAGCTACTTTCAGGTTCTCACTGTTGAGTAAATCATTGTATCCACTGGATAGCCGCAGTGTGTAGAGAGAGATTTCACCATTACTGCTCTGATGAAAATAAATATTATAGCTAGCTTTCTTAAGTTTGCAGTATATATTAATAACCATAAAATGTTGTCTGGGAATATTTTTGGCCTCATTTTGAGAAACAAGATGGCCGCCACAGGTGTTTTTTGTCAGTCATGAAAAGTGCTTATATCTCCCTTATTATTGATCCTAGAGGTTTGGGATGATAAACCAACCTGTAGGAAATCATGGGGTGGGAATCTTTTGGTGTGGTCAGATTTGACCTTCAATGACCCCTCCTTCAAGGTCAAACAAGGATAGCCAAACTTAAAAGTGCTTATAACTCGCTTATTATTGGTCCCAGAGGTTTGGGATGGTAAACAGACAGGAAATCATGGGCTGTGAATCTGTTGATATGGTCCGATTTGACCTTGGAACCCTCCTTCAAGGTCAAATGAGGATAGCGAAAATTGAAAGTGCCTACAACTCGCTTATTATTGGTGACAGAGATTTGGGATGGTAAACCATCCCATAGGAAATCATTGGCTCGGAATCTTTTGGTATGGTCAGATTTGACCTTTGGACCCCTCCTTCAAGGTCAAATGAGGACAGCCAAGCTTAAAAGTGCTTATAACTCATTTATAATTGGTCCTAGAGGTTTGGAATGGTAAACCATAGGAAATCATGGGCTGGGAATGTATTTGTGTGGTTAGATTTGACCTTGGACCCCTTCTTCAAGGTCGAACGAGGATATTGCATTTGTAGTATTTCTTTAAATATGTTTTAACCTATTTTTTACACTTAAACAATTACCTTGTTATTTTCCTTCATAATACCATTTACAGGGCACAACTTTTTTATCCTTTTCTTCTGTCAGCTTCGGAATTTCTTTCGAACTTGCTGTTCAGTTACCATTTACTATATTTCTGTACAGCCCTTTTCCTGATAATTATTCTGTCCTCTAATCACCTTCACAAATCAAAAACACTCAGTCAGCTGACACAGTGCCCGTTCACGGGCACTCTTCTCTTGTTTTTCCCCTTGAACTCATAAATAATTTGATGGGTTCTTTGCATTCCATACCCCTGCACGGATTGGAGCTGATTAGTTTTCGGCAATAACTTGCAACAAGTGTTGCCACGGCATCTGTTTCTTGAACTTACAAATATTTTTATGGGTTCTATGCATTCCATACCCCTGCACAGATTTGAGCTGATTAGATTTTCGGCAGTACCTAGCAACTATTGCCATTGCAACACTTTTTTCTGGTTTTAGATTGTGGATATAATCAGTCCTGAAGAAGATCTGTAGGGTTAAGTGACCTTTCACTCCACAAGATTTGACAATGATCTGGCTTGTTTGCTGTCCCACAAAATAGCTGACAAATATAAGTAGTTCCTTCTTTCCTCCGTGAACAGAGGAGGCAGACAAAACAGGAACCATGTTGCACAGTGCATTAACTTATATGGGCATATGACTAGCAGTTTAATAGTAGGTTACCCAAAAGATACTTTATTGAATTCCCTTCTGAGCACTGACATCTAGTAAAAACTTGGTAAGTGATAACTTCATGTGTTTGCCTCTCTGTCTGCCTGTGTCCATTTGTCATATCCTGTACATTGGATCTAGGTTATATTTTTTCAACAAGTTGGAGCCTCACCATGGCTCGGTACTTCTCAAGGATAGTCTGGATCTGCAAAAATACTCCCAGTCAGCCAACTATTTATGTCCAGCATAATTTTTGTCCTTTTGAATTTCATCCACTTCAGTCTTTAACCAAAGCTGGTGACACAGTACAATTCTTCTGAATTCTTGTCAAAGAATAATCAGTGTTTGATACATGCTCTGGAACTTGGTTCAAAGACTTCCATCTGATAGAAATATACTCAGGACTATTGTCCATAGCTACTCTGGTTGTCTAGTAATAGACTTAATGCTTAAACAGTGAAGACTATCATAATAAATTCTGTACATGATCAAGTTAATTACACTTACTTGTCTGTATTAGTTTGTGTTTGTGCATATAAAGCCCATGGATTATCTGAAACATTATCAGATCATTCTCTTTCATTATGGAGATCATTAAAGCAAACAGAGGTGGACAAAAATTATGCTATCAAGGGCATTTGTGTACCAAGCAAAAGGTCCTAAAAGATTCTTTGAAGTGGGTACAGGGAATTTGAGGGATTTTATATTTCATAAGTAATAAAGGTATTAAAATGAATAGAAGACATCTTGAAATTTATTAATATTTCTAGTATATTTGTAGTAAATTAGTAGTATATTTCACTAACTTATAGATTGAATCTTGAAATATGAAGTGGGGAAAATCATGGTATCATAGGGGCAAAACCATATATTAGTGGAAAAAAGGGGGCCAATCGGTCGGGGCAAATTCAGTTGAGGGAAAATCAACGTACACTGTACACATGCACACTAATTGTATCCCCGACGCGAAGCGGGGATACTATGGATTCATCATCGTTGTCGTCCGCGCCCTCGTCCGCGTCCGCAGAGATTTCTTGTTAGCGACCTACAGTCCACATTTCTTTCCGGATTTCTTTCATATTTGGCAGGTGGCTTGATATGGTGGATGACTCGCCACCCTATCTTTTTGGTAGGCTTTATGTCTAAATTAGGCCTGTGGTAGACAAAAATGTCTAAAATGTGGAATATTGCTTGTTAGCGACCTACAGTCCACATTTCTTTCCAGATTTCTTTCATATTTGGCAGGTGGCTTGGTATGCTAGAGGACTCACCACCCTATCTTTTTGGTAGGCTTTATCTCTAAATTAGGCCTGTGGTAGACAAAAATGTCTAAAATGCATTAAAAGTCATGAAATCATGCACTAAATCACTTATAACTTGAAAAGTGTTGCATTTAGAGCATTTTGTTAAAATATGTTATTCAGCTACTTTTTGCATAGCTACAACATGGTGAGTAACTTGGGTGTCTGTCTCAGTAGCTAAGTGAGTAATAGCTACTTTTGGGCTTTTCAGTAACTTCCATCATGAGTAAAATCACTTGTAACTTGAAAACTATTGCATTTACACAATTTTGTATAAATATGTTATTCAGCTACTTTTGGGTCAGCTATAACATAGTAAAATTTCAGACCTGTAGCTCATGGCATAGCTGAGTAATAGCTACTTTTAGGTTATCACTGTTGAGTAAATTACTTATAACTTCAAAAGTATTACATTTAGAGTATTTTGTTTCAATATGTTATTCACCTATTTCGGAGTCAGCTATAACATAGTGAAGTTCCAGACCTGTGGCTCATTGCATAGCTGAGTAATAGCTACTTTGAAGTTCACACTGTTGAGTAAATCAGTTGTAATTGGAAAACTATTGCATTTACAGAAATTTGTGTAAATATGTTATTCAGCTACTTTTGGGTCAGCTATAACATAGTGAAATTACAGACCTGTAGCTCATGGCACAACTGAGCAATAGCTATTTTCAGGTACTGACTGTTGAGTAAATGACTTGTAACTTGAAAAATATTGCATTTGGAGTATTTTGTTAAAATATGTTGTTCACCTACTTTTGGGTCAGCTATAACATCGTGAAATTACAGACTTATAGCTCATGGCATAGCTGAGCAATAGCTATTTTCAGGTTCTCACTATTGAGTAAATCAGTTGTAACTTGAAAACTATTGCATTTACAGTATTTGCTTAAATATGTTGTTCACCTAATTTTGGGTCAGCTATAACATAGAAAAAATTCAGACATGTAGCTCATTGCATAGCTGAGTAATAGCTACTTTGAGGTTATCACTGTTGAGTAAATCAGTTATAACGTGAAAACTATTACATTTACAGTATTTTGTTTAAATATGTTATTCACATAATTTTTGGTCAGCTATAACAGAGTGAAATTGCAGACCTCTATGTCATGGCATAGCTTACCAATATCTACTTTCAGGTTCTCACTGTTGAGTAAATCATTGTATCCACTGGATAGCCGCAGTGTGTAGAGAGATTTCACCGTTACCGCTCTAACGAAAAAAAATATTATAGCTAGCCTTCTCAAGTTTGCAAGGTATATTAGAGGATGCACCACAGTATTCTATTGGTAGGCTTTATGTCTAAATTAGGCCTGTGGCTAAATTACTTGCCTACTAAAAATGAGTAATTCTGCATTTTCTCTAAAAGTATTGCAGATAGCAAATTTTTCTTAAATAACTCATTCACCTACTTTTGGGAGAGCTTTCACATGCTGAAGTTCCAGACCTGTAGGTAATTACTCACCTACTCAAAATGAGTAAATGCAAATTATCTCTAAAAGTATTGCAGATAGCCAATTTCTTTCAAATAACTCATTCACCTACTTTTGGGAGAGCTTTCACTTGGTGAAGTTTCAGACCCGTAGGTAATTACTCACCTACTCAAAATGAGTAAATGCAAATTATCTCTAAAAGTATTGCAGATAGCCAATTTTTGTCAAATAACTCCTTCACCTACTTTCGGGAGAGCTTTCACTTGGTGAAGTTTCAGACCTGTAGCTAATTATTCACCTACTCAAAATGAGTAAATGCTAATTATCTCTAAAAGTATTGCAAATATCCAATTCTTATCAAATAACTCATTCATCTACTTTTGGGAGAGCTTTCACATGGTGAAGTTTCAGACCTGTAGGTAATTACTCACCTACTCAAAATGAGTAAATGCAAATTATCTCTAAAAGTATTGCAGATAGCCAATTTTTGTCAAATAACTCCTTCACCTACTTTCGGGAGAGCTTTCACTTGGTGAAGTTTCAGACCTGTAGCTAATTATTCACCTACTGAAAATGAGTAAATGCAAATTATCTCTAAAAGTATTGCAGATAGCCAATTTTTGTCAAATAACTCCTTCACCTACTTTTGGGAGACCTTTCACTTGGTGAAGTTTCAGACCTGTAGCTAATTATTCACCTACTCAAAATGAGTAAATGCTAATTATCTCTAAAAGTATTGCAGATATCCAATTCTTATCAAATAACTCATTCATCTACTTTTGGGAGAGCTTTCACATGGTGAAGTTCCAGACCTGTAGGTAATTACTCACCTACTGAAAATGAGCAAATTCGAATTATCTCTAGAATTATTGCAGATAGCCAGTATTTCTCAAATAACTCATTAATATGAAAACAACTTATAGGAAGTCATGGGCTGCAAATCTTTTCATGTGGTCAGATTTGACCTTGGGCCCCTCCTGCTTATTATTGGTCCTAGAGGTTTGCAATGTGAAAACGACTTATAGGAAATCATGGGCTGCGAATCTTTTGATGTGGTCAGACTTCACCTTGGGCCCTTGCTACAGGGTCAAATAAGGGTAGCCAAACTTAAAAGTGCTTTCAGCCTGCTTATTAATGAAAAATGCTGTTTATCTTCTAAACTATGTTGGTTGGCCTTTGTCGGTGGATACATCCAGCATCTGGCCACAGATGCGTCCTTAATCTAGTTATATTCATGTGTTTGTGCAGCCTTTGCCAAGGTGGGGAGTTATGAGGCATTATATTATGGGTATATGAATGCCATCCCAAACACCACGCTGCAAAACCCCAACACAACCTGTGGCTACCCCCGTCAGGATTCATGGGTCATGCTGAGGGAGCCTTCGGACTCAGACCTGCCCTGGCCTGGATTCATCTTTGGCCAGACCCCTGCCTCCATCTGGTACTGGTGTGCAGATCAAGTAAGTCTGATATTCAGATAAAATGATACAATACTTGCGTAAATGTTCCTCCATCTTGTACTGGTGTGCAGGCCGGGTAAGTCTGATACTCTGGTATTTAATTGTCAGTACGATACTCTGGTAATTTTCCTCCAATGCTTACTGCTATGTCAACAAGGTCAGTCTGATACTCGAGTTTATATTTTCAACACAGTTTGCTATCTATAAAATAGTTTTTACCCTACAGCCCTTATGGGCTGTCAGGGTATTGTTTTCACCCATGGTGTCAGGATGAGCGGGCGGACGTTTGGGCTGGTGGGTGGGTAGCGGGAAAAAGTTTGTCCGGGCTGTATCTCAGAAACCTTAAGGTGTAGGAAGTTGATACTTGGTAGGGACATTGGTTAGGGGGTGTAGGTGTGCAGCATCATGGTGTAATCTTGATTTGATCTTTGACCTTGCCGCAGTGACCTTGTGTTTGAAAATCTTGTCTGGGCTATATCTCGGAAACAGTAAGGCGTAGGAAGTTGATACTTGATAGGGACATTGGTTAGATGGTGTAGGTGTGCAACGTCATGGTATGACCTCGATTTGACCTTTAACCTTGCTGTAGTGACCTTGACCTTTAAAATCTTGTCCGGGCTATATCTCGACAACCGTAAGAAACAACCGTTGATACTTGGTAGGGACATTGGTTAGGGGGTGCAGGTGTGCAACGTCATGGTGTGACCTTGATTTGACCTTGCCGTAGTGACCTTGACCAATAAAATCTTGTCCGGGCTATATCTCAGAAACCGTAAGGTGTAGGAAGTTGATACTTAATAGGGACATTGGATAGGGGGTGTAGGTGTGCAACATCATGGAAGATAGAGCAATTTCAACAAAGTTTTTGGCTTCCAGGACATACGCAGACTGATCTTCCACTTTTGGCCAAAAAATCACTTTCCTGCCATTTTTGGTAGCCATCTTGAAATTCTACCTAAATCACAACATGTATTTATCTCAGAAACTGTGCGAGTGATTTTGACGAAATTTTGACCCCTGGAGCATATGCAGAGTCGTCTAGCACCTTTTGCCAAAAATCCTTTTCCCGCCATTTTTGGCAACCGTCTTAAATTTCTACGTAAAATTGAAAAAACAACAAAAAACATTTATCTCAGAAACATTGCAAGATAGAGCAATTTCAAAGAAATTTTTTACCCCAAGGGTATACGCAGAGTCATCAGGCACTCGGTCAAGAAAGCATTTTCAGGTTGAATTTTTGAAATAAATTGCAAAACATATAAAACAGAGAAGATAGTCATTTCAGCAAAATCGTTAATGCTCATTGAAATGCTTTGTTTTTGCTTTGTCAAAACAATTTGTTTCTCTCTTGCGAAGCAATATTCTAGTTGTCGTTTCTTTTTGGCTTTGTCATTGTATCATTATATCCCCAGACGAAAGTCGGGGATATATTGGATTCAGGTCCGTCGCGCCGCCGCCGCCGTAGAAATTTCCTTGTGGACGCGATAACTCAAAAACAAATTAATATTTTTTTTTCAAACTTGGTACACATGTTAAGGGTGCCCAAAGGAAGATCCCTATTTTAAGGTGACCTTAAACTCCCAGTAAAAAAGAACTTATGGCCACCTTAAGGTCAGAAATTGGACTTTTGGCCACTTAGAGCCCTGTAGGTCACAAACTATGATGCTCAGCTGGCTGAAATTTTACCTGACAACACATTAATATGTTCTTAGTACATGTGCCGAAAATCACGACTTTAAGTTGAGGAGAAAATTGTGTTTGAGGCCCATAAATACCCCCACTTGGGGATTTTTTGCTATACTTTTCACATATTTTGCCCTATAATTTGGAAGTGGTAATTCTGATGAGTCTCAAACTGCGCTAGGTATAACTTTGATATGTAATCCTTGTCTGTAGAAAATTTTAGGGCTGTAAGTTTACCCAAAGGGGTCGACTTAAGGTCTCAAAAGTGCCCACAGAGACCCAATTTATGCACTTTTTGCCACTTTCAAGCACTGTAGCTTTCAAACTATGTCTCTCATCTAAGTTAAATATCATCTGGGAATATATCTATGTGTTTTCTTATATGTGCCCCAACATTTAGGCCTTTAATAGACAGTTAACCTGTGTATCAGGACCATAAACACCCACCCGAGTGACCCTTATAAGACATTTTTCACATCTTTTTCCCTGTAACTTGGAAATGGTAAGTCTGAGAAGTTTCAAACTGTATTAGATATATATTCTGTGTGTAATCTTAGTATGTAACAGATTTTAAGTCTGAAGCTTTAATTTTGAAGGTCAAATTGAGGTCTCTAAAAGGCTCCCAAAGACCCAATATTTGGACTTTTTGCTACTTTTAAGCCCTGTGACTGTCAAACTATGTGACTGATAGAGCTCAAATCCTATCTGGGAAGATATTAGTATGTTATTTTTATATGTGCCAAAAATTAAGGCTTTAAGAAGACATTTAACCTGTGTATGAGGACCATAAATCCCCACCCGAGTGACCATTTTTAGACATTTTTCACATATTTTGCCCTGTAACTTGGAAATGGTAAGTCTAAGAAGTTTCAAACTGTATTAGATGCATATTCTATGTGTAATCTTAGTATGTGACAAATTTTAAGTCTGAGGCTTTAATTTGAAGGCCACATTTAGGTCTCTAGAAGGCCCCATAAAGACCCAGTATTTGGACTTTTTGCCAATTTTAAGGCCTGTGACTGTTAAACTATGTGACTGATAGAGCTGAAATCTCATCTGGGAATACATTATTATGTTCTTTTTACATGTGCCAAAAATCAAGGCTTCAAGTAGACATTTAACCTGTGTATGAGGACCTTAAACACCCACCTGAGTGACCCTTTTAAGACATTTTTCACATATTTTGCTCTGTAACTTGGAAATGGTAAGTCTGAGAAGTTTCAAACTTTATTAGATACATATTCTATGTGTAATCTTAGTATGTAACAAATTTTAAGTCTGAAGCTTTAATTTGAAAGCCACATCGAGATCTCGAAAAGGCCCACAGAGACCCAATATTTGGACTTTTTAACCACCTTTAAGCCCTGTGACTGTTAAACTATGTGATTGATGGAGCTGAAATCCCATCTGGGAATGCATTATTATGTCCTTTTTACATATGCCGAAAATCAAGGTTTTTAGTAGACATTTAACCTGTGTATGAGGGCCATAGACACTTGCCCAAGTGCCTTTTTGGACATTTTTTCCGTATTTTGCCCTGTTATTTGGAAATGCTTAGTGTGACAAGTCTTAAACTGTATTATATATAATTTTTGTTTGTTATGTATGTCCCCCAAAAAGTTTCAGATCTGTTGTTTAATTGCTAAGGTCTCTTTAACAATTGTAAAATGCCCACAGAAACCCAATTTATGGACATTATGCCACTTTAAAGCCCAGTAACTGTCAAACTATGTGGGTTATAGAGCTGAAATCTTTGAATTTTTAAAAGGAAATGCCTGTCTATTTAAATTTTGAATATTAATAATGTTATGGCTATCTTAGTCTTTTAAGAACTTATTTTTGTGTGTTATACCTCTGCTTGCTGAGTTTTTAACTTTTTAAAATGAAACTGGTTAAACATATTCAAGTAGACAAAATGGACACTTTAAGTGAGCTTTAAGTCCCAATATTAATGAAATTATATCCTTATGTAGTAAAAGTAGGGGATTTTTAACCCTCAACTAGCCCAGTTTTATTCAACTTGCCTCAGTTAATTTTGACACAGCTCCTACAGTTATGAACTCATTTCAGTTGATAATCACATACTTAAAATTCTCAATTCTTTTTGTATTTGAGTACCCCTTTTATATAGATTGTTTGTTTACCATTTATGCATCCCCCACCCGGATTCCCCCCACCCACCTCTGGGACCTCCAGCTATATTGAGTGACACTAAATAAACAAAGGTATTTAATGATATCAGATGAGAAACAAAGAACTCAATGGGGTTGCAGATCTTGTGTAATAGTGAGAGAGGTGTGGAGAAGGGGAGAGGGGTGGGGGTGGGAGGTGGTGGGCTTCATTACATATAACACAAAGGGGAGTCAGAACTGAGATTGTGTCACATATTTAGGTTGCATATATATGGACCACATATATAGGTATAGAGGAAATGAATAACTGAAAACAATTTGCAAATTCTAAAAATAATATAATAAAATAATAATATAAATAATTTTTTTTTAAATAATATTTTATTTGTGAACAAATATAGAAACAGATATGCGCTTTTGGGATTATGAATTTTAGAATGGACATTGAATCATCAATCATTTAAATACTTTGAAGGAAGATTGAAAAGTATGATGAGTTGAGTTAAAAATAATATTTTATTTGTCAACAAATATAGAAACAGACATGCTCTTTTGGGATTATTATTTTAGAATGGACATTCAATCATCAATCATTTAAATACTTTGAAAATAGGTTTAGAGTTATCATTGCAGGAAGATTGAAAATATAATTTGAGTTATGTATTCGGCGTCTGGGGATACACCATCTTCCTTGGAAGATATAAACAGAGTAGATTGATGTGCTGAAGTTCATATAATAATGGGTAATTATGTTTTAAAAAATTCCCGATCAAAACCTGTGGCGTGAGTGATGACCTGTCTGGGGATATGTTGGCGCCGAGTTGGCCCAATCTAGTTATTTATATTTTGCCATCTGCTTTCATCAATGTAAATTTGATTTTTATGTCAGCCATATGCTTCAGTCAATGTGTATAATTTTTCCTTTAATGTTAGAAGTCATTGGATACATATGTAGAACATGTAGTAAGTCCAATCAGGGCGAGTTTTGTCATTATGAATTTTAATTGAGTCATATGTGACTGATATGCATTCAAAGTAGACTTTCATGAAAATTAATTAACAATTTCAGAATTGTATTGCGTACAAAATTTGCACCACAAATTGTTTGTAAAGTAAGTACAATAATAAGGAATATCAGATATTCATATTGAGTAGCAGTGTTTATTTCATATTTAAAAGTTATAATGCTGCCAAATATGTATTCCCATTACATTTTGTCAATCTTGTTAAAATATACAAACTGTAAATACACATGTATACAAATAATTTTATACTGATATATAATTTTTTGTCACTTTAAGTTCAAATCTCAGCAAGACTTGGTCATATTTTTGTTTGGGTAGGTATTTTCCATCAGGCATTAGACATGAACCCTTTTTTTAAACACCCAAATTATACCTTTCCCAAAATTATTGCATAATTATTTTAGGAAAATTATCCACATCAATGCTGTTCCTAGTTGTGCCTTTGTCGTAAGCTCAGATAAAACTGCAATCAAGCTTTTCCAGTGCACCCTTTAAATCATGTTTTTTTTTTGTGTGTAAGGTCTGGCTATATATAAGCATAGCGCCAAGATTGGCTGCTTGTGTTAAAACTATGCATTAATTAAATTTATCATGCTCCTCAGTTTTCTTACACACACCAGATAACAGTAGGTCAAAGACCCTGATGCAGGCATTGTCTTCAGCCATTACAAATACAATGTAAAAGGTCAAAGTACAGTGGTGTTTTGCATATTTCTTTAACTACCAAGGTTTAATGGTGTTGTTTTACAATCTGTGTTATACCTTCTGTGATACATCTGAAGTACAATTTGAGTTATCCATTGTCATCGAACTTGTCAAAACAAGCTGAAAGTAGCTGTTGCATCCTGTACAAATTAGAGTCAGACATTTAAAAGTTCAACACAAAACATTATTAAAGTTATATTTTTTGTACTCAAGGTCCACAAGTGCAACAATACAAACTCAAACGGAATCAGTCAGCATACATGTAATTAAAAAAACAGCATTTGTTTCCTCAAGAGAAAATTTGGTACAATTGGTGTTCCTTACAATATAAATTCTGCATAAAGTCAGCTGTCATTCCAGGATTTTATCAAAACTCTGTATTGCTGTACATATTGCTTCATATATATATTGCCAGCTCTACCAATGTAATATGTGATATCAGATTATAACACAATGTTATTGTCAGTTTCTTAATGCTAAACCCACCATCTTCAGTCTCTAAATTGGTACTTTTCAACACATTTATTTTCTGTCTAGTGAGTTGATTTAATGTGTGTGTTTTTTTTTTGTTGTTTTTTTAAGCTGTCACTTTTGTATCAAATATGTGTGGATAAAAACTGATGCTTATCTGGGTTAAACATGACACTTTGTTCAGCTGGAAATTCCTGTGCTATTTGTAACATGATGATCTGTGGTCTCGCATTCTTTATATTCTCTGGCTAGAATATTATTATGGGTACCAGCTAAAATCATCCAGAGTATTGTCCAATTACCCAGTTTTAATTAACATTATAACTTTTCAGAAGTCATAAGAAGTGCTCTACAAGTATTTTGTGAATCCATTGATAGGTGTTTGTAGCTTTGATTATTGCTTTATCCCATTTTAGCTTTTGCGTGCTATGAATGTTTTTAAAATATTATTATATTCACTATGAATTCTGAAATCAGGTGGAATGAGGTGGGGTGTATTATATAGACCAGTAAACATTATTTTCTGACTTAGCTGAATGATCAATAATAGAATTGTTTTTGTGAACTGATGAAATCCTTCTTATCAAATTTTACAAATTACATTCTGTTATATAATTATTTTATCAAAAAACTATTCATCTGTATTATTCCTGTTTATGAAAATTGAGAAATGTTTGAAATTTTCAATGAATGGTGATAATCTGATGAAACAGTTGTCTTTTAACATCATGGTTTAAATTTTAGGGTTTTTTTTTCAGGTCACTGTTTTGTGCACCAAACTTTTATGTCATCATTTGTCATTTTTGTTAACCCTTCGTTTGAATGAATTTTTGAATGCATAAAACTGTAATATATTGGTTCATTACTTTATTGGCCATTTACCATAGTCTGTGAGCTGAAAGCTTCTTGACAGTTTTTAACAATGAAGGTATTACTGGTTTCTTTGTTCAGTATCTGATATATAATTTGATCTGTAATTTCTAACTTTCCAGTTGTCTATTTGGAGCTGTTTATTGTCCAGCTTAACATTGAATACTGATGCATTCAAAATGTCTTTTTGGAGCAGTAAGATTGTAACTGATTGCTGTGAGTACTTTCAGATGATGGTGCAACGTGCTCTGGCTGCAAAGGGTCTATCTCATGCCCAGGGAGGCACTCTGTTTGCTGGCTACCTCAAGCTACTGCCTGTCTTCATCATGGTTATGCCAGGCATGGTCAGCAGGGTCCTCTTCCCAGGTAAGTACTTGGCTTGTCACAGTCACTACCTCTGTAAGGTGGAAGTTTCTTGTATCTTGCACAAAAGTAATTTAATGGATATTACCGCAGTTTTGCCACATATATTGCCACAGTCTTGTGGCTTTTCAACAATAGTCGAAGGGGAATATAGGAATGGTAAGCATCCTCCCATCTGTCCATCTAAAATCAACGTCGTCTCACATCCACATAACTTGACTGCTCCTTACCAAATTTTCACATGATGTGTATCCTATTGAATAATTTTGCCACAAAGATTTTTTGCAAAAAATTGGCAAAAATTTGTTTTTACCCCACAGTCCTTAAGGGCTGTCCGGGTATTGTTTTCACCCGTGGTGTCCGGATGGGCGGGCGGTGGGAAAAAGTTTGTCCGGGCTGTATCTCAGAAACCGTAAGGTGTAGGAAGTTGATACTTGGTAGGGACATTGGTTAGGGGGTGTAGGTGTGCAACTTTATGGTGTGACCTTGATTTGACCTTTGACCTTGCCGCAGTGACCTTGAGTTTGAAAATCTTGTCCGGGCCATATCTCAGAAACTGTAAGGTGTAGGAAGTTGATACTTGGTAGGGACATTGGTTAGGGGGTGTAGGTGTGCAGCATCATGGTGTGACCTTGATTTGACCTTTGACCTTGCCGTAGTGACCTTGACCTATAAAATCTTGTCCGGGCTATATCTCAGAAACCGTAAGGTGTAGGAAGTTGATATTTGGTAGGGACATTGGTTAGGGGTTGTAGGTGTGCAGCATCATGATGTGACCTTGATTTGACCTTTGACCTTGTCGTAGTGACCTTGAACTTTAAAATCTTGTTGCACCTTTGGGTCTGTCTTTTGATACAGATTAAGCACTGTTAAAGTCATATTAGAATTTATTAAGAATTTTACTTTTATAACTTCCCATTGTAACAGATGGAATTTCATCAAGTGAGCCACAGATTTTGCTCCAACACCACACATAAGCATTCATTGAATGTATTACCACTTCTGTATGCATGGTAATATTCATAAGATCTAAACCATAATTCGGCCATGCAGATGTAGATAAAGAGTGTTGTAATGTTTTGTTTACTGATTAATGCTGTCATCTTGTTAATGAATTATCTTGTTTTAATACTTCATCTTTACATGCATTATCTTTCTCTTAGACATTATTTTCTCTATTTAAACATTGTTTGGACCTTTATATAACTGATAGTGCTCTGAAAGTATCCTGAACTTTGTACTGATACAGTACTTCTATATCTCATGGTGTTAAAAATATTTCCCTAGGCTGTGGGGTACGGGCATCTCTGATGCTATTTTTAGTTTACTGATTAATGCTGTCATCTTGCTATTGAATTGTCTTGTTTTAATACTTTATCTTTACATACATTTTCCTTCTCTTAGATCTTATTTTGTCTACTTAAACATCATTTTGACCGTAATATACCTGACACTGCTCTGAAAGTATCCCGATCTTTGTACTATTTCACTACTTCTATATCTCATGGTGTTGAATACTATTTCCCCAGGCTGTGGGGGTATGTGCATCTCTGATGCTATTTTTTAGGATTGAAAGTTAATGTATGCTCCTGACATCAAACCTGAAACTTCATTGCTGTCAAACATTTAGAATATGTACAACATGATAACAGTTCATCCTGGCAAAATTTTTTGCCATGGTAACTAGTTTACTTTGAAATTGAAGTTGTTTTCTGGACTTAAAATCTTGTGCATACTTGTGGCTTTATTGCTATCAAACTTTCGGAATATGTTAACCATGACAGTTAGTCAGTTTCTTCCTGTTTTACTGAAAATCTATCAACTTGAATTTAATCTTATGTATGGATTGTCATGAAATACTTAGATAAAAGTCTGTTTTTCATAACTCTTGCCATGGGTTAGCTGTGTATTTGTTAAAGGTAACTGAATATAAAGTGAATCTCAATGGTTTGGAGACAATGTTTCACTTATTGGAAATGCAGCACCAGTCTTTATTAATAGGTTTAATTTGCAATCCATCAAAGAAAGATAACAATACTTCATTTCAAAGCTTGAATAAATTGTTCAAGAACTACTGTCAACAGGCAATTTAGTGTTTGGAGGTGAATTTAAAATGACTCGAGATAATAGTGACAAGACAGATTTTCAAAAATTTTCTTCTCACCAATGATTAATGGAGCCAACATATAATACAGGTAGAACGAGAGTGCTGATTTTTTGCCTTCTTTGCTGAAACAGCTGTTTTTGTCTAGTCATACATTGATCACCACATGACTGATGTGGTACTATCTTTGCTAAGATTAGTATGCACAATCTTAAATCACAATAAATTGATTTACAGAAAATTATGGTCTTCAAACCTTTTGCTGAAGTCAGATTTGACATGTAATGTCTCCTTTCAGGGTCAAATTACATCCTCATACTGAAAGCCTTGTTTGTCTAAATTATTATTGATCCTAGGGGTTTGGATTATCTAATTACTTCTAGGGATTTCATTGGCTGTAAATCTTTCCGCAGAATCAGATATGACATTAGATTTACATTAAGGGCCTTATACATCCCATTTTATTGGTGCTAAGAGAATGTTGACAATGAAAAGTAAATCTTGGGCAACAAATCAACAAATATTTTTGTGATGTCAAATTTCATCGTTGACATCTGCTTTGAAATCAAAGACTCAAACATGGGGCCTTGTACCTCACTTCAGGGATTTCTCTTTCTGTAGTGCCCTTAGGTTGTTTCTGTCCAGGGACCTATCTCGATTTGGTTGTCTTTTTCTGGTTCTCTTCAGGTGAGGTGAGGTGCCTGTGTGGGTTTCGACTCCCATTGGAGACAATACCCTGTACCTGTCCCAGTAGGACGCTGGCCGTTGAATGTAAAACCCTAACTGACTTTTAAGTTTGACTTTCAGATGAGGTGGGCTGTGCTGACCCGGATGTCTGTGAGGCTGTGTGTCAAAATAGGGTGAGCTGCAGCAACATTGCTTACCCAAAACTGGTGCTAGAACTCATGCCAGTTGGTATGTACACCATATTTAATATGTTTCTTTTTCCTTATTGAAATTGATATAATTAAAAGTCCATTGAATAGGGGATATTTATTATTTTCACCCCTTGTTTCTGCCAACCTATATTGCTGTCTCAGGATTTTCCAAGGTGGATATCTCCTTTAAAACAAGGCTTATAAAATTAATTTTGGAATTTAGCATCTGTAGGTGTGGGAAAATTTTTGACAGGTATGAATTTGACATTTGACCATTATCAAGGTCACATGATCAAAAACTATTTTTTCTTGTATTTTTCACCAGATTTTGTCAGTATACCACATATAGATCAGCTATAGTTGGCAAGCTTTTTCGTCACATCAAAATCTATGTGCTAGTTGAATTTCAAATCAATTAGGCCATAATTGACTGATTGATGGCTGACTTTGGTAAAGTGAAAAAAACAAAACAAGTATGCTAAAGTGGACCCTTTTGGGCACATAGTTTGTATATCTACTCACATTAAGGACCTCATACATGTTCAATGTATTATTGAAGTACGAAAATTCAGTTTATAGCTTCAAAAGTCACATCTTCATGTTAAGAAATTAAGGTTACTTTAAAATCAGCCAAATCGGATGTCTTTGGTGTGTTGTAATACAGCAGAAAAGATTTGTACAATGTCAAATTTCTCTTTTATTTTTGGATTTCAATCTTTGGAATGTTTTGGGAAGAAATAGGATACCATGACCTGGTATTCCAAATGGCCATCAAATGGCCTCTGAACGCACCCTCACCCGCTTACCATCTCACCACCTTGTCTGGAATCCTATTAAACTTCATTAAATTGTTCTTAGGTCTATCCTGACCCAATGATTTGTGTTTTTTGTAATTTGTTTGATTTGTTAATCTTTCCTTTATTATAATGATTAGAGCTTAGGAAGTTTTGGGAGGTTGTGGCAAATCATGTTCTGAGGTCCAGAACAAAACATTGAGTTCTGCCTCCCCACCACCTCCCCTTAAAGTTAAAATGGTGTTGTAAAGTTCTTTTTCTTGTATTTTTACTTCTTGCTTTGTGTCTCCTTTATTGTTGTGATTAGAGCTTTGGAATATTTTAGGAAGTTATGGCAAATCATTGCCTTGGGATGCCAAAACAAAATTTCCTGTTAAAAAAATAAAAAAAAATAATGGAACACTTTTATTTAGAATATTTTATATAAAGACTTCAAACAGACTCTAAATTCCAATATTTTCAACTAAACGTTTTTCACAGTGATTGAGTCTCACAGACAGACTCCATTTTTGAGACCAGATCAGCAACACAGGAGTTGTCTTTCAATTCAGTCACTCAGTGATACACAGCCTTTATAACCTATATTTCGATTTAAAGTCTAGTTTTTCATGTGTAGAAGATATTGATCCGATGTTTTGCACCTCTGTAAAGGATTGCGTGGGTTGATGATGTCTGTGATGCTGGCAGCTTTGATGTCAAATCTCACCTCCATATTCAACAGTGCCAGCACTCTCTTCACCATAGACGTGTACAGGAACCTGAGGAAGAAAGCCTCCACCAGGGAACTCATGATTGTTGGCAGGTAGAGTTTTTAGACAAGTGAACTGGTGATTGACAGCAGTTGTGCTTAACAAGTAGATGAACTAATGATTGTGGGGAGGTCCTCTATGTTAATCAAGGTACAGATGATTGTGGACAGGTATACTATAATAGTGTATGTACTGTTGATTAAGGGCAGGTAGACTACATTAATCAAGGTACAGATGATTGTGGACAGGCATACTATAGTAGTTTATGTACTGTGGAATGTGGGCAGGTAGACTACATTAATCATCAGCATACAGATGACTGTGGACAGGTGTACTATGGTAATCTAGTTACTTACCGATTAAGTGAACTGGTAATTGTGGACAGGTAGGCTATATTTTGGTACAGATGACTGTTCAGAGGTAACTATATTAATCTAGGTGATAAGTGAACTGGTGATTATGGATAGGTAGGCTATATTTCATTTAGGGGTGAGTCAGTAGCAGCAGTGGCGGTATTCCGGTATTGAGACATATTTACTGAAATACCATGACCACTTTTAACAACTGGAATCTCGAAAAGTCAGGTAATATTATTATTGGGAAACGTAAAATATTAAATACCAGACCTGAATCTGAAGAAATTGTAAATTATTACCTCATATTTCACAAAATTTTGATACATTAATAGTGATTTCTTTGAGAAAAACTGCCATGTTTTGGATTACGGAAAATCACTTCCTGTTTGTAGGTCTATTCGATTGCGGAAATGCTGAAACTTTTTCGGTATCCCGGAATCGGGACAGTTTTGCATTGGCAGAATCCCGGACTAGAAAATCTGGTACTGTCGCATCCCTAATTTCATTACAGATGAGTGTTTACAGGTATCTATATTTATCTAGGTACAGATGATTGTGGGTAGGTCGGTTAGATTAATTTTACCACTGATTATTGTGGATAGGGATTAGGTAGGCCACATTGGTCTATGCACTGATGATTTTTGAGACTACTGAAATCATCCGTGGAAGCGTACATGTTCGTATTATCGCCCATCCTCTAAAACTGTTTTAAACGCCAAAAAAGCAGAGGCATATTTTACTCAAGTTTCATCCCCTTTATGTCATGAAAAGTGCATAAGTTTAGCCATTGCAAAATGTAAATATAACCATGTAATGAAAGTGGGAATTCTCCATACAGAGAAGTTTCAAGGGTTTTGATTGGCTGAGCATGAATGTGGCAGGTACAATGCATTTGATTGGGTGTCTGTACTCCGTACATGAGCAATACAGTTATTTTATAAAAGACAAATACTGGGATTTCGGATTAAATGCAGTATTTTGTAATTCTGTGAGGTATGCTGTTTGTCATTTATGTATGGTGACTTTTATCATTCTTACGGGCATTAACGGGTTAAATTATGTTCAGCTATATACCCATGCTCACATCACAACTCCTCCCCAACTTTTCCTGTCTTTCCAGTGAAGGGCCCATGGGCACTACCGTGGATGATTTCGGTATATTAAAGATAGAGATTATTATGTGCAGGTGGACTGCCTGATAATGGATGTTTTTCTTATTTCAGAATATTTGTTTGCCTGATGGTTGGGGTGGGTATTGTTTGGATACCAGTCATCAAGGGAATGCAAGGAGGACAGCTTTTCATCTATATCCAAGTCATCAGTGCCTACCTTTCCCCGCCCATTGCTTCTGTTTACTGTGTGGCTGTACTCTGGAAGAGAGCCAATGAAAAGGTATATCTTATGTTTAATGGCTAGGTGCATCTGCCGTAACTATAAAACTAATAATATCATGAATTATTTACTTTGGGAAATGTGCTAAAGCTTGTGTTCTGTGGACTATTAGATGAAAATGATGTTAAATTATGAGCTGTGTGTGGGTTAACTAAATCATGCTGATGTTTGGTGATTTGACATTTCAAGGCCTGCATTATGAACTTGAGGGCAGGTCTACCAATGCTGGGTGGTGTGTTGTTTCAGGGAATATGCTATGGACTCTCGGGTGAGTCTACTAAAGCCTGTCGATATGTTGTTTCATAGCATCTGCTATGGGCTTACAGGTGGGTAAAGCTTAATGGTTGGTTGTCTATTCAGGGCATGTGTGATGGACTTTTGGGTGAGTCTACCAAAGCTTGTGGTATGTTTTGTCATGGCATCCGTTATTTACTAAAAGGCAGTTATATTAATGCCTGTTAGTTATTTTCAGGGTGTGTTTTATTGGATGACAGGTATACTATTGGGTTTAGTTGACATTGTAAAGACCGGAAATGCGCAGTGAACGAAAACTCGTCGCTGCGAATAAATCACAAACATCCAGCCATAATGGACTCAGCCCTATCGGGCTCCGTCCATTATTCCGCCCGGAATTTTGTGATTTATTCGCCAATACAGTACTCAAACCTCGTCCTTTATTGCTACATTTTAGGGCCTGCTAATGCTGAGATTTAGGGCGTGTTTTATTGACTAGTGAGATGGTGCTCTAATGCTTTGTCATTTGCTGTTTCAGGGTGCCTTTTATGGCCTGATGGCAGGTCTGCTGATGGGCAGTGTTCGGATGATCCTGGAATTTATATACTCTGAACCAGCATGTGGGGAGCCTGACATGCGTCCTGTCTTACTGAGTAAGGTCCATTACATGTACTTTGCTGCCATCCTGTTCTTCCTCACTATTGTAGTGATGGTTGTCGTCAGTCTGTTGACTGCACCCCCTGCAGAACACATGGTGAGTTAACAAACATTCAACTGAATTCCTTCAAGTAACAAATTAGGTTGTGGTTTGAGGAAGATCTACATTAGTTTAATAGATGAGGTATCTCAGTGTAGTGGGTACATATCCTTTACATTTAGTTATTGTAACTGCTGACCTCTTTACGATAAATGTGTTTAGTGACAGCCACATTTAACATATCTTCTTTAAAGGTAGTTTTTGTAGTTCTTCCCTCATCCCATAAGGTTTTGCTGCTTATCTTTTACTAGAGTTCCCACATCCTTGAAAATCTTTGAAAAAAATTGTTTCGTTTCAAGGCCTTGAAAGTCCTTGAATTTGGCCAAAATTAAAATCCTTGAAAAGTCCTTGAATTTGTTATTGCCCAACTTCTGCATCTGCGTAATCTAGTTTTACGGCTATTGCAGACTCAGCCAATCAAGTATGATGTAGTCTGAACAAGGTTTATGTTAAAATATAATTAGATTTGTTAACTAGCATTGTTGTAATGAGTTTATAAAATGCTAAAATCATGTGACAAAGAATTTTGTGGGAGGAACGGACGGCTAGAATAGGAGGTAAAGGAGTCCGTGTCTTAAAATATATCCTTGAGAATTGTTATTGTTGACCTTGAATATCCTTGAAAAGACCTTGAATCCAGTTGTCAAAAGTCTGTGGGAACCCTGTTTACATTTGTAATTTTATTTTGTATCCAATTATTTAAAGGCTTAACTTAGTCATAACATACATTTACCAATTTCCATTTTGATTTACTACACTAGAGCCTCTATTATATGACAATTTTGGGAGAATCAGAGCAAGGTAGTTTGTCATAAATAAGAAGGGAAACAAACAAATTTCCACAAATGGAAATGAGGGAATAAAATCAAATATTTTGAAACTAGAGGTTCTACAGTTATTGCAATTTGTACTTTCTCTCAAAAGCAATGTCTCACAGCTGTATTTTCAAAACTTACTTTTTGCAAATAGTTGAGTAAATTCTATTTCAATATTTTATTTCAATAAGATCTTTTAATTTTAATATAGTGCATCTATTACAGGTGTAAGCATCTATTACATATGTAGTTACAGCCACTTTCCTTTTGGCTGTTAAAGCAATCAAATGACATACATTTTTATGGATGATTAAATACATATTTAATATAATTTGATGATTTCTATTATAATGTTGAAATATATAGGATAAGTACTATTTCTATTTCTTTTTAAATCAGAGAATTTTACTAACTTAAGTGCCTTACTACTCTTAATAAGTAGTTAGTTTACTTAGTTTTTCTGAGAATTTGTTGCAGATATATAGACCTTATCTCTTTTACAAACTATGTCTTTTTTGTAATGTTTCATTAACTTTGTTTTTGTGTAGGTAAGAAGAACCACATTCTGGACAAGACATGCCAGAACTGAGGCTGAAATTGTGCAGACTGCCCACACCGTGTCTGACCAGGAAGAAAGTCCTTTCAATGGGAAAGCAGAATCACCTGACAATGGGACAGTCCAAAATGGCTGCTATTCTGGTATAATGTCCATCTCTTTCTGTGTGTCTGACTATTTTTGAGTAACACATAGTTCCAGCTTGTAAAACTAAGTTAGAAATGTCAGTATAACATTGGATTTGAAATTCAATTCATGTATTTATATCCTTGGATGAAATTCAGGATATATTGTCTTTGAGCTCCTCATGCCACTTCTGCAGAGATTTCCTTTTAGATGCAATCAGTCAGAAAGAATTGGACCTAGATTTTTCAAATGTCTTATGCGAGTTTACGTGGACATGAAGCCTTGACATTTAACCTCAATCCAGCTTAGTTAATCAAATTTTTTTCTTTTTTCACATTCTGGCCATATTCCTATATACTGTTCTTTTAATCTTGTTTTGGTTAATCTGTGTAAGTGATATATGCCATAAAACCCTACTGAAACCCTTTTAGCCATCTTTTGCCATATTTTAGCATGTAGTTATGGTAATACACCTTTGAAGCCATTAATGTTTGCAGTGAAGCTTAAAAAAAGCAACATGAACTAATGATATTCAGTGCCTTGACCTTGAACAACTTTGTTTGTCTAAATTTTGACCCTTGCTTCAAAGTCAAACCACATCCTTGTGTCGGTGCCTTCTATCTCTCTTATTATTGCTGCGAAGGGTATGGAATGTCAGAACAACTCAAAGGAAAGTCCTGGCAGTGAATCTTTATGTTGGGTCAGATTTGACTTTTCACTCTTGCTTTAAGGTCAACAGTGTCTAGTTACTGAAAATGTCTACTATCTGATTCTCCCTTATTACTGATTCCACAGGTGTAGAATGTTAAAACAACTCAAAGGGAAGTCATGGGCTGTAGAGTTTTTTACATGATCAGATTTAACCTTTGACTCCTGCATTGATAGTTCATTTATGTCCAGTGGGGTCAACTTTCCAAAAAGAACCATGGGATTTGGAACAATGTCAGATTTGACCTGTGACGTCTCCTTCAGTGTCAAATGACATCAACATACCAAGGACCTCATGATTCTAATTTGGGGGAATTTTCAGTATTCAGTGAATTTGTCTTATCTGGTAATCTTTTTGCCTTAAGATGCAATGTATATTTGTGCTGGATTTAGTATAATAAATATGCAGACGTTTGTATTATCTTTCCTATCAGTTACTTTTATTCTGTATATGCGGGTAACAATCTTAATCCGAGTACAGTATCTCAGAAACCGTAACGTGTAGGAAGTTGATACTTGGTAGGGACATTGGTTAGGATGTGTAGGTGCAACGTCATGGTCTGACCTTGATTTGACCTTTGACCTTGCCGTAGTGACCTTGAGTTTGAAAATTTTGTCCGGGCTATATCTCAGAAACCGTAAGGTGTAGGAAGTTGATACTTGGTAGATACATTGGTTAGGGGGTGTAGGTGTGCAACGTCATGGTGTGACCTTGATTTGACCTTGCCGTAGTGACCTTGACCTATAAAATCTTGTCCGGGCTATGTCTCGGAAACCGTAAGGTGTAGGAAGTTGATACTTGGTAGGGACATTGGTTAGGGGGTGTAGGTGTGCAACATCATGGCCTGACCTTGATTTGACCTTGCCATAGTGACCTTGACCAATAAAATCTTGTCTGGGCTATATCTTGGAAAGCGTAAGGTGTAGGAAGTTGATACTTGGTAGGGACATTGATTAGGGGTTGTAGGTGTGCAGCATCATGGTGTGACCTTGATTTGACCTTGTCGCAGTGACCTTGACCTGTAAAATCTTGTTGCACCTTTGGGTCTGTCTTTTGATGCAGATTAAGCACTGTTAAAGTCATACTAGAATTCATTAAGAATTTTACTTTTACAACATCCCATTGTAACAGATGGAGTTTCATCAAGTGAGCCACAGATTTTGCTCCAACACTACACATAAGCATTCATTGAATGTATTACCACTTCTGTATGCATGGTAATATTCAAAACATCCAAACCATATTTCGGCCATGTCAGATGTAGATAAAGAGTGTTGTAATGTTTAGTTTACTGATTAATGCTGTCATCTTGTTATTGAATTATCTTGTTTGAATACTTCATCTTTACATGCATTATCTTTCTCTTAGACATTATTTTTTCTATTTAAACATTGTATGGACCTTTATATAACTGACAGTGCTCTGAAAGTATCCTGAACTTTGTACTGATACAGTACTTCTATATCTCATGGTGTTAAAAATATTTCCCTAGGCTGTGGGGTACGGGCATCTCTGATGCTATTTTCTGCAATGCTTTCAGCCCCTTCTGACAAGGCATGTGGTGGCCAGTACGCTACAGCTGTTGCCGAAGACAACATGCTGTTGCAGTTCACTGAAAAGCCTGAACCATCACCAGAGACTGAAGTTACCAGCAGTACAAAGGAACCAGGTGGGTGCTCAGCACTGTGCAACTGTGTCATGTGTAATTGATAATAATCAAATTGAGTTTATGTGTTAAGGCAAAAATTGACTGGTTTTGATAAAACAAGTACTTTCTCTCTTAAACTCTGCACTTGTGGGTTTTGATCTAAACATGTTACTTCAGAGGCTCTGTGGCAACATTGTGTTGCTTTGAAATAAAACATAAACCTTCCTGAAATTGAAATTTAGCTGTTTCATTCATGAGATAATTAGAGAAATATTAATTATGTGTAAAACATGAACAAAGTAGTGGAAGGTACAGTAATGTAACATTTTCAACAGTTTATGTGTTATGATGCTTATTGTTAGTTTCAGCTGCCTGAACTCTACTGATGGAAGTCTTTACAATGGTATATCTGTACATGTCTCTGTGTTGTAGGGACCTGCCAACGTTCAGTGTTACGGTTCTTATGTATTGGTGTGGACTGGTTCTGTGGCCTTAACTCCACTGAGGAGAGTCTACACAAGCAGGAAGAGCAGCTCCAGCACGACAAGAAGCTGACCAGCCTCAGACAGAACAAGTATGCACGGATTGGTCTTTCCATAGGACTCGGTGTCCTCCTGTCACTCGCTCTCTTTCTCTTTATCTTCTTCACCACTGGCAGCAGCTTTGGCAGGCTATGATGCTGCCCAAACCTAGTGTCCAATGATAGGTTGTTTTTTTATAATGTGTCTTGAAAAGCTAGATAATTATCCAGAATTTCTGAGAAGTTGATGCCCCCAAGAAAACTGTGCAGGTAACTGTAAAAATTTGGCAGCTACATGTTATAGGGTACTTATCACTGGCACATTTATCACAGTCCAAATTACTGTATTACAGATTCCTTGTTAGATGGCACCAGAACCTTCTTCAGGTTAATTGTGAGATAATACAAATGTTGATCTGTGTTATGGGCATGATGTCAGACAGGACTACAGGATCAAGGGTATTCAAAAGCACTTAAGTACAAGTACTTTTCAAAGTTCAGGTACATATATTAGTTTTAAAAAGGTAAAATGGTTGTACATTAAACCCTCATACAACCATCCTTTGTATCGTGGGAACAAAAAAGTGACTTATGGTATCAGCCAAAGGCTATGTTAATTGGTGTTTGTTTACAGTTAGTGGAGTGTGTCCTTTGTCACAACAAAAGACTTACAATAGTTCCCCCTGGATACCAGGTGGATAGTTTTCACAATAGTTCCCCCTGGATACCAGGTGGATAGTTTTCACAATAGTTCCCCCTGGATACCAGGTGGATAGTTTTCAAAATAGTTCCCCCTGGATACCGGGTGGATAGTTTTCACAATAGTTCCCCCTGGATACCAGGGGGACAGTTTTCACAAAGTCTCTTTCTTTTGTTAATTTGAGGAAGGGGTGATGCTGGTGCAAGCTAGATTCTTTGTAAGAGGTTTTATGATGTGATGAACTCTCCTCATTGTCCACTAACTAGGGTTTTTTTCACTGTTTTTTTACATGCATAATTGTATCAATGGGATTTTGTTGTCTTGTATGTATAATTATTGGGGATTTTTCAGGGAATAATTATGAATATTAGCTCAAAGTCATTTCAACTTACTCATTGCAGTTTCTGGTCCAGTTTTGTAAATTTTAACAGCAAAGTTACACAGCTGTTTCTGCACTGAATGTGCATATTAAGTGAAAACAAAGTTATTATTTTAGTCTCTTAAAGGTGTATATCTATAATTTTTGGTCAAATGTCAAAGATCACTCAAAATGATAGTACTATGCAAAATAACATGTTCACAATATTTCTGCTTCCCAAAAACTTACCATATGTTCAAATAAAGGCTTTTAAATAAATCGGAACACACACATATTTTGTTTTTGTTGTTTAACTATCCTCGTATCACATGATTTTTATTGCGTTAATACATCCTATCCAATGGACAATTGCTAATCCGGTCGGCGCAGACCGGCCCGCCAAACGCCAGAAAAAGACGTCCTGTGTTTCCACCGGCTGGCCGGTCCCAGTACTGTGCATTCGCTAGGTGGCGCATGGTATTTACTTCCTGTCTAGACAACATGACGTCATAGCATCTTTTTCGTTTGGCGCGTGTACTGTGCAGACGTGTTTTCAACAATCTCCAGATATTTTAAGGAAAAGTGTGCATTATGACGGATTTTCTACCTTATTTGCAAATATTTATTGTAAAAGTGTTACCTACATATCAAGCACGGATATACATCAAGAAATCTGCTGGAAACGCTCCCTAGCTGACTCAATTTAGTGTTGATGATAGGGCAGTAAACGACGAGAAATATGAATTATGAAGGCAGCCATTTGCTAGTTTCCTCCCTTTAACCATTGGGTTGTTAGGGTCAGATCGACAATATTAAAGGAAATAATGGATATACTACTTACAAGGTATTTTTATCCGTGTCTTTTTGAATGTACCTTCTGTAACCTTCCAGCTACAGTCACCATAGAAACGTCTTCTAGTACTACAAATGCAAATCACGGAGTCTACGTAGTTTTGAACACTGTATATAGAGGGAATTCCCCTTATGAAGGTGCATTCTTCATCAGAGCGCACTGGTACAGACTTCTCTGCTGTAAAGCATCAGTCACACCAGCCTAGCTCGAGTATTTTTTCATCAGAAGCAGGAGGTGAATTCTTCAGATTTCTTCAACTGACCTCTACATAGAAGGAATTTTTTCACTCTCAGTCCCACCCTTGTGGACCCGGCACGTGTGTCGGTAATAAGGGCAGTGGATGGCCAGGAAACTGGTTTGAGTGTACAGCCGGCTGAGAAGAAGAACCGACTTCAGACCGGCCAGGAATTTCATCTACAGAGCGCACTGGTCCAGGCTTCTCTGCTTTAAAAGCATCAGCCGACCGGCCAGCTCAAAAGAACGCGACCTCTGACGTCATATCCAGTCAGCCAATCGCGTGTCCTTCCGACCAATCACGAAGCAGGTCACGTGCTTTCACCGACCACGGAGGTCGGAAGTGCGTTCTTTCAGAACTCACGTCTACTGTGATTCCAGTCCCTGCTTTGCAGACCCGGCCTGGTTGTCGGTAGTGGGGTTTGTGGACTGTAAATTTGCCGGCAAAGCATCACACAAAAGAACGCGAATACTGACGTCACCTCCAGTCAGCCAATCTCGTGTCTTTCCGACCAATCACGAAGCAGGTCACGTGTTTTCACCGACCAGGAAGGTCGGAAGTGCGTTCTTCAGAACTCACGTCTACTGTGATGCCAGTCCCTGCCTTGCAGACCCGGCTTCGTTGTCGGTAGTGGGGTTTGTGGATGAGCAGAATACTGCGCATTTGCATGTTTAAGTATCACAAAAGAACGCCACAACTGACGAGCTCCAATCAGCCAATCGCGTGTCTTTCCGACCAGCAAGCTGGTCACGTGACACACCGAACACCAAGTGTTTCTAAATATAGCTCACAAGGGCTTTCCCAGCAACTGTCAAATCTACAAATAAGACGTGCGATTTAAGAAATACTTTAATTAATGGAGGAAACCTACAGCACGCTGAATTCAACACAACAGATAGTTGTAAAATTGCTTTAGCAATTGGTTACAGAGTGTACCGACCAGTATACCGGCTACACAGCCTTGTACACTTGCTTCAACAACTGGTTACAGAGTGTACCGGCTGGTACTGGCTACACAGCCTTGTACACTTGCTTCAAAACCTGGTTACAGAGTGTACCGGCTGGTCCTAGCTACACAGCCTTGTACACTTGCTTCAACAACTGTTTACAGAGTGTACCGACTGGTACTGGCTACACAGCCTTGTACACTTGCTTCAACACCTGGTTACAGAGTGTACCGGCTGGTCCTAGCGACACAGCCTTGTACACTTGCTTCAACAACTGTTTACAGAGTGTACCGACTGGTACTGGGCTACACAGCCTTGTACACTTGCTTCAACAACTGGTTACAGAGTGTACTGGCTGGTACTGGCTATACAGCCTTGTACACTTGCTTCAACCTACTGGTTACAAAGTCTACTAACAGGGTGCTGGCTACACAGTCCTTACTGTACAGTGCTTCACCCAACTGGTTACATAAAAAAGCTGGCTAAATATAGACCAGTAGCTGTCTAAATTCATGGGTGACTCCAGCCTACCAGTTTTGCCAGTTACAGAGATTTACTGGTTACAGGAAATTACCGGTTACAGAGACCTGGTACCTGACAGAGTTGCCCAAGGTCAGCCCTTTTTATTTCAAATAACAATTACTGTGTGAATGCTGCACCTTGCAGGCAGCTGGTCTGGGGCAAAGAGTGTAAAAAAAAAAAAAAAAAAAAAAAATTGTCACCAGACCGGACTAGTGTCCAGAGGGACCGGAAATGTTTGTCAGACTTCCAAATGTCCCAAATGTGGAACACAATCTGCCTGTAGGATCTAGACTAAATCCCTTTCGGGAACCTTGGAAGCCTTGGGGCTGTACCCAAGACCAACTTGACAAGGTCACCAAAGATCCATCAGCTTATGGACAAGATACAGTCGAGCCAGTTCAAAATCTCTGGGCTTCTTCAGCTGACCTTTCTTGGTTCCAAAACTACACAGCCGTTGGAGACCTATCCTAGGTCTGGTCAAACCAAGCCTTTCGGAGACCATCAGGACCTCCCTCCAACAAGGGGAGTGGGTTACCTCAGTAGATTTCAAGGACGCCTACTTCCATATACCTATACAGGAACAATCCGGGAAATACCTGAGATTTCACATCCAAGGTCGGGCATACCAGTTCAAGGCCCTGCCATTCGGTTTGTCCACAGCACCCTTGGAGTTCACCGTGATCCCAAAGGAGGTGAAACTGATGGCCATACACAAGGATTTTAAAAATCCTCCAGTACCTAGACAACTGGTTGGTGAGAGCCAGATCCCACCAGGCTTGTCTCCAACATACACAGGAACTAGTAAATAAAGTGTCGGCAACTGGGTTGACTGATGAACTTAGAGAAATCAGAGCTGGAGCCCAAACAAGACTTCAATTTTGTAGGCTACCAGTTCGACTTCAGGTCTGATCGGTTCTGACCGACTCTGGACCGGTGGCAGAACCTTCAAGAGACTATGTTTAAACTGCTATCCCTACTGGCTTGCCCGGTCCGGGAATTCATGTCCTTGATAGGTTACTAACAGCTACAGAAAAGCAAGTTCATCTAGGCCGACTTCATATGAGACCCATCCAGTGGCATCTCAAAAACAACTGGAGGGTACCAGAATCAAGTCCCCAGGTCCCTGCACCCCCATTTACAATGGTGGCTGAAGGAAGACGATGTACTTACAGGCCAACCATTACACCCAATAAAGCATGCTCTGCAAATATTTACAGACGCATCAATCACTGCAGGAGGAACCAGGTCCCTTCCGGGAAGCAAGCTGCACATAACTATCTAAAACTTAAAGCAGGCTTTCTGGCTTTAAAAGAGTTCCAAGACCTTTGCTCAAACAAGATAGTACTTGTAGCAACCGACAACACCACAGTAGTGTCATACATAGACAAGGAAGGAGGCATGAGGCCCACTTGTGCCCTACTATGGAGAATCTTAACCTGGTGTACCAGGAAACAAGTGACTCTAAGCCCGACACATTCCAGGCCGGCTGAATGTGGTAGCGGACAAGCTATCCAGGCTAGGCCAGACCATCCAAACAGAGTGGTTTCTCCTTCCAGAGGTCTTCCACTCAATCTGCAGCAGGTGGCACCGGCTCAAATAGACTTATTTGCTATGAGGTTCAACAACAAGTTGCCTCTGTTTGTGTCACCGGTACCGGATCCCCTGGCCACAGCAGTGGATACACTCAGTATGCCATGGTAGGATCTGAAAGCATACACCTTCCCACCATCAGCCATATTGGGCAAGTGGTGGAGAAGTTGCAAGACTCCCCATGCAAGAGAATCATTCTGATTGCTCCGGGGTGGCCCAACATGCCTTGGTTTTGGGATCTAGTGACCATGTCCAGCCAAATCCCACTGAGCCTGCCCAATCTGCCCAACCTGTTGACAGCCATTCAATCAGATCCGTCACAGATATCTGACAAATGTTAATCTCAATAAAGGGCTCCTAGAGCCTCAGCAATCGAGGAGCAGGACTTGTCTGAGGCAGTGGCAGCAAGAATTGAGGCTCCTCAAAGGGGATCAATCAGATCAGTCTATGAGGCAAATGGCCATTTTTACAAAGTGATGTATCATCAGGTGGACTTCGGGGCACCCCCCCCCCCCCTGTAAAGTCAGTTGCTGACTTCCTTATGCACCTGTTTCAGGACAGGAAGTTGCAGCCCAGCACCATTGATGGTTACAGGTCAGCCATTGCTGTATCATTCATCAGGTGGACTTTGAGACACCCCCTGTAAAGTCAATTGCTGACTTCCTTATGTACCTGTTTCAGGACAGGAAGTTGCAGCCCAGCACCATTGATGGTTACAGGTCAGCCGTTGCTGATAGTCTGGGAAATTTACCCATCAATGTTAGTAAGGATGAAAATCTCACTCGTCTCCTGGATAGATTCCACTGAGACAGACCCAAAGGCCGGAGGGGAATCCCCTCCTGGAACCTCTTCCTGGTTTTTGCACCAGCTGACAAGGTTCATTTTGAACCAATTAAAGAGGCCTCCTTGAAGCATTTGACCTTCAAGACAGTTTTCCTCTTGGCCCTGGGGTCGGGCAAGCGTGGAAGTGAGATACATGCTTGGCAAAACAGAAATATTATACACCAATCCGACTGGTCAAAGGTGTCCCTGTACCCGTCACCCAGCTTTCTCTCCCAAGAATCAGCTGGCCAAAGAGGGTCCAGACAGTGTGGCCCCAGGGGTTATAACGGCCCTGGCCCCAACTCTGGATAGATCCCTCAAGTGTGACAGGTCCCTCTATCCAGTCAGAGCATTGCGCTACTATTTGGACAGGACCTCAGACCTCGGGCAGAATAAGGAGGTGGTTTTTTTTTGTCTCCTTTAAGAAAGGTTTCGACAAAGACATCTCAACTGCCACTATCTCCTCTTGGATCCAGCAGCCTGTGATCCTATGTTATGAGCTCTCTGACTAGGAGGCCCACACTTTACATCAGGTTAAAGCCCATGATGTCGGGGCCTTTGATGCTTCTAAGGTCTTCCAGTCGAGAGTTTCCTTAGATACAGTCTTGTCAGCCTGCCACTGAAGTTACATAATACCTTCATACAGTTCTGTCTGAAGGGTGTGGCTTGGGCTGATTCAGGGCTTTACCAATTGGGCTTGGTAGTGGCTGCTCAGCAGATCCACAAGTGGCCCTTAGATTGAGGAGATTTGTATATATATGTATAAACAGTTCTTCACGTACATTAGAATTACGTGTGGCGTGCTTCCTTTGGGAGGTTTATTTGCATTCTGGGACTGAACTCATCCCTCTCTTCCCCTACCTCAGAGCAGGTCTAAAAAAAAAAGGGGGGGGGCGACGGCGGTATAGCCCCGGGTAACCGGCTGCTGGCAACCGACCATGGCCTTACAGGGTTTCCTGACCTTAAGGTCAACCCAGGCCTGGGCCTATAGGTCTCCTGACGAAGTCAGCCTAGACCGTAGGTTAAAATTTGCTATTACTTGTGAGTTCACATAAGTCCCTAGTAACTTACCCGCCGACCAAGCGGTAGTTATTCAGCAATTGTCCATTGGATAGGATGTATTAACGCAATAAAATTGCAAATTTAATAAGTAAATTAAATTTTTATAAGTTAATACCCTATCCAATGGACACACAAGACCCTCCCACCGACCCCGCTATCAGCTTACTAGGGGTCTAATAGGTTTAGACAACGAAAAAGATGCTATGACATCATGTTGTCTAGACAGGAAGTAAATACCATGCGCCACCTAGCGAATGCACAGTACTGGGACCGGCCAGCCGGTGGAAACACAGGACGTCTTTTTCTGGCGTTTGGCGGGCCGGTCTGCGCCGACCGGATTAGCAATTGTCCATTGGATAGGGTATTAACTTATAAAAATTTAATTTACTTATTAAATTTGCAAATTTGTAACCTCCCACTTTCATGCAAAAAAAAAAAAAAAAAAAAAAAAAATCCACCATTAAAGGTAGTATATTTATTTATACGTCATGTAAACCAAAGCATTCCAATGAACTGATTCTGTCAATCAAATAGAAGTCATAACTTTTTGTGTTGTGTGACCAGAAACAGAAATCATAATTACCATCTATATTTTATTGGCCAGAAACTTGAGAGGAGTTAAAACATAACAACTGTTTATATCTTTACAGGCTGATTTTTTCCAAACTTTTTACGGTAATTGTGTGGGTATTGAATAGAGTTATCAATGCAGAATTAGAGCACTTTTAAAATCTGAATGTACACCTTTAATGTAAAAAAAATTTGTATTGTATGTCACTTATTAAGTTTTCAGAGCAGGACTCTTCTGTGTGCTTGAAGTTCACTGATCTCATTGAAAGCATAATCTGAATGAGTCTGCTATTGTATAAAATCTCATAAATTGATGAGGATCACAATTCTTGTAAGTCTTGGTGGAAATTTCTGGACTGAATTTTGTGTGCTGTTGCTGAAATGTCATGCAAGATAGATTTCTGTCTACTGGCAGTTGTGTACCTCTATTTTATCATTAATTCTGACTTCTTAAGTATTGTGTCACAAGTTTGTCGTAAAAATTTGCTACTGCATGCAAGTGTCATGTTACGGTGCATTTTATTAATTTCTTTGTAAATGGTTAGAGACAAGGTCCAGTGCTATTTCTGTGTTGTTGTTTTTATTTTTCTGTGGAGAAGTTGACTTTAATATGTGTTTGGATTTGTGTTGAATATATACAGCCTTGCCTTGTATATCCCACGGCACTGCATATTAGCTGTGTCAGATAATGTCATCAGGGAACTTGCATGTTTCATGCTACATTTATCCAAAATTAGCATGGATCAATCTATATCCGTTACTGTAAGTGTTGCTCACACTGGATGCTCGTGTGGTTTGGGGTGTTGTTTTCTTGCCACAGCCATCATGAGATTTGTTTCCTTAAAAACACAGCCAAAGTGGTGGTAATTTCCTTGTCCTACCAAAGTTCCACCCATCTGTTCATAAATCTGTCAAACAGTTTGGTAATAGTTTTGCTTTTGATGCTCCCAGTATGTGGAATGCTCTCCCAGATGAGATTCGTGCCTCACCCTCCCTAGCCTCTTTCAGAAAGCAGCTTAAAACCTACCTGTACACCAAAGCATACCCACCGCAGCCTATTCCATCCCCTGGCATTCTCTGTGGTGCTTGACCCTCTCTTCTGTCTCTGGATTCTGAAATTGGTTGATTGCTTTTTTGGTTGTGTTGCGCCTTAGAGTCCTCTTTATATGGGGAGATTAAGCGCTATAAAAGTCCAATTAGAATTAGAATTAAATGTCTCCTATGTATTAACAGTATTGGGAAACATTTTTGGCATGGATCTTCCTTGTTTGTGGGGAAAAAAATCATATTAACTTGACCTTTGACCTTTCTCACAGTTATATAACCTCAAAACATGAACCACTTTCATATCCTGACTCAAGTTTATTATTTGTTCATATATGGTGTCTTCTACTGCTATTAAGTTATTTTGCTCGGAACGTAAAAACTAATAGGAATTGAGCTTTTTTCACCAAGTTATTAGATACTTAAACAAGAACCAACATCTGTGTTAATATTTAATAATGCGCAGATGATTTGTGGATGAATATTCATTGGGTATGGGAAAAATATGAGATGTTTGAACCTGACCTTTCTGAAGGTCACTTGACTAAAGTAACTGTATATGCTTATGATTTTTTTTCTCTGAAAGTATTTAAACTATCTATGCAACTTTCAAAGTATATTAACCACATAAATATTGAGATACAAGTTGTTTTTCAGATCAAATGGTCCATAATTGGGTGAGCATATTTATATAATTATGTAGAAAACAATATGAATATAATAATAATACTTAGCAGATCTTATTCCATCTCCTACATATTTACATCAAGTGAATAGTCACATAAGCATCCATAGATGTGCAGCTCCCAGTAAAGAACATTTCTTGTTGGCAGTTCATTTCTTTAGTGATTTATGATGCAAAGTATTCCTTAAAAAGCACACAGTCATAAAACACAGGTATTTGTAAGAAACATAGCAACTGCTAGCAGTTCTTGTAATGAAGACCGATTTGTATAATGATTTGTCTTTCATTGTGGAGAACCTGTTGCAGTAAAATATGTATATCCAAAGTTTTAGTCAATATTTAAAATGTATTTTAAAATGTTGTCTCCACATAAATAATAAAAGTGTCTCCTCTCTGTTATGTTTGGGATGAATATTAACCATAAATGTTGAGATATCAGTCATTTTTCTGATCTAATAGGTCATAATTAGGTGATTGGGGAACAAATATTGTTTAGACACCCCAATCCCCACATTTCCCGATTGAGTTTCATAAACTTTCTTCTCCCTGGAGCAGGATGTTTAATTTTTGGGCTTATAATGAAATTTTTACTTTGTAATTGATATCCTAGGTGTTTTATAATGCAAGTTATTTTGCATGATGTTCTTTGCATAATGTTGTTTGCATCCACAGTGTGCATCCACCAGATGTATTTGATTACGTTGCAACTGACATGGCAATTTGTAGAGAGATTTTCTTATTCCTGCTCTTCATGTAAATGTTTTACACATATGCTTTGAAATTTAGACAATGTATTCTTCATTATAAAGGCTTATTTGAGAGTATTTCGGCCTTGTTTTTACACCTATGCTCTGAAATTTAGTCAATGTATTCTTCATTATAAAAGCTTATCTGAGAATAGTTTGGCCGTGTTTTGAAGCTAAAGATAGCCACCGTTTCTTGGAAGTAATCTGCCTTCTTATAGAGACAAGCTGTGACTGGTTCTTAGCTGTAGAAGGTTGAATCTCTTGATGGGTGATATACTGAGCAGATATATATGTATATATATCCTGTATAACCTTGCAGACATTTAACCTTGACGCTGTGCATTCAAGGTTATCCATAGAGTGCCAAATTACCTAACCATGCTTATTTTGACCAAACTTTGAAGTGCTGATATCTGGCTTATAATTGTATCCACTGGATACTTTGGTTTATCGTTCGCTACACTACCGTGTGTAGAGAGATTTTTGATGTTAACACTCTCAGAGGAAAACTACACCTGCTAGGTTCACCAAATTTGCAGGATATCTTTATTGGGGCGTAAGCTTCTCTGGGACTGAAATTAGCCTCATTGTGAAAAACAAGATGGCCACCATGGGCATTTCTTTGAAAATTGTCTACCTTTTTCTACTGGAAGGTTGAGTCTCTTCATAGGTGATATGTATAACAGATATATATGTCCTCTACAACCTTGCAGACATTTGACCTTGAAGCTCTCAAATCAAGGTCATCCTCGGAGTGCCAAAGTACCCCACGTAGCAGACTTTAAAAGTGCTTATAACTCCCTTATTATTGGTCCTAGAGGTTTGCAATGGATATCATGGACTGGGAATCTTTTGATGTGGTCAGATTTGACCTTGGACCCCTCCTTCAAGGTTAAACGAGGATAGCCAAACTTAAAAGTGCTTATAACTCACTTATTGTTGGTCCTGGAGGTTTGCAATGTGAAACCAACCTATAGGAAATCATGGACTGGCAATCTTTTGATGTGGTCAGATTTGATCTTGGACCCCTCCTTCAAGGTCAAACAAGGACAGCCGAACTTTAAAATGATTATAACTCGCTTATTATTCGTACTAGAGGTTTGTAATGTGAAACCAACTTATAGGAAATCATGTGCTGGGAATCTTTTGATGTGGTCAGATTTGACCTTGGGGCCCTCCTTGAAGGTCAATTGATGGTTCACTGACTTTGGGGAGTTGTCTTTCCGGTGGATACAAACTTGCATCGGTTCTCTAATGCTTGGGTCTAGTTGATTATTGATGTTTGGGATGTCAAACAAACCTGTAGGTAAAGTTGTAAATGGAAAACCAGTTTGTCTGGTTGTTGGTTAGTTCTGTATTAAAAACTAACATCCGGTTATAAACTTTATAAAACCAGTTATTGCTTTAACATTAAATAAATCTTGGTGAGTTTTTTTTTTATGTCATAATTTAAATATTGTTTGAGATTATATAAGGCTAGAAATCTGATGGAATAACCTATTATTTTAGCCTACTTAGCTTTATTATCAAAAACTATAACGTGGTTTCACTTAATTGATGATTCAGAAGCGGTATACTTTATTTGTATTTTTGGAAGACAACCAGTTTTGGAAAATCAAAATCAACTGCAGCTCTCCCTGTGAGCACTGCTGAACTGGATTCATTTGTTAGGTTTGTTTTGCTTTGTCCCTTGTTCGATGTTAAATGGGTTTAGCCAAGCTTAAAAGTGCCCATAATTTGCATATTATTGGACCTGTATCTTTGAAATGTGAAAATACAGGTTGGTAATTCTTTTACATTTGGCACCTCATTCAAGTTCAAACTGTTGTCAGCCAAACCGACAAATGCCTAAAAATGTCACTTTTTATTGCGTTAATACATCCTATCCAATGGACAATAGCTTATCCGGTCGGCGCGGACCGGCCCGCCAAACGTCAGAAAAAGACGTCCTGTGTTTCCACCGGCCAGGCCGGCCCAGTACTGTGCACTCGCCAGATGGCGTGTCGTACTTCCTTCCTGTCTAGACAGCGTGACGTCATAGCATCTTTTTCGTTTGGCGCATGTACATGGTGCATGGATTTTCTCAGCGAATTTTATTTTCAAGTTCTATATCTGAACTCTTGTACATTTCATTTCTTTACTTGTTCTTTGGATTCTAGAAGACTCATAGCTTATTATGTCTTCTCCTAGTCAACGTAGGGGTGGTTGTGGCCACATGATGGCGGGGTTTGACCCACACGCAGTTTGTGCACGCTGTCGTGATAAAAAGAAAGGGACGGATCCTTGTGTAGAGAAGGAAGGGGCCAATTGTCGTCACTGTAATGCTCTCACCCCTGAACAGTTGTCCCAGCTATCAACGCCATCGTATAAATTAAAGAAGGAGAAGCGGGATATGAAGTCTTCAACTCCATCCAAGAACCCTGTTGTAGATGACACTCTCAGTCCCACCCTTGTAGACCCGTCTTTGGTGACGGTAATGGGGGTCGTGGATGGTCAGAGCCCAGCCGGGCCTTCTGATTTGAGTGATAAGCCGGTCGAGAAGAGAAAGAAAGAAGAGAAGAAGAAGGACAAGAAAGCCACTACCTCCAAAAAGCCGGACAAGTCGGTCAAGTCATCTCACCGACCTGCTGAATCCACCGACCAGAAACTTGAACTTATGGAGCAAAAGTGGTCGGATCGGTTCAACCGCTTGGAGGCATTACTGTTGGCTAAAACATTAGACCAGGAACCGACATTTAGTGCTGTCAAGGTCACTCCAACTCACGCTCCACCAGCCACGGCTATCAGCACTCAGCCTTTCCTGAAGCCTTCTTCAACTTCACAACCTTCAGACCGACCAGCTACCTCGGTGCCACCGGCTACCGACCATGTGGATGTCACCACTGCTTCTAAGGCCGGTTCTGACTCTTCTCAACCCTCTCACCGACCGGAAACCTCAGGGATTTCTAGCCAGCCTGCTAAGAGGTCATTTTCCACTGCCTTTGATTTATCCAGAAGGGAAAGTTCGTCCAGTGACTCAGACTCAGAAAGTGTTACTTCGGATAGACCGCCAGTTGATCTGTACCCGGAAGAAGGGGAATTGTCTGATGACCATGACGTTTCAATCACCGACCCCGACCAATCCCTCTCTGAAGAACAGTCTTACAGAGAAACTATGAGAGGGATTCGGTCTTACATGGGGTGGACTCATGTTCCGGACCTTGACTCCGGCACCAAGACGTCAGATGACAACCCTTTTGCCGGACCCAAACTCCAACATCCTGGCAAGGTATCCGTCAACCTCCCCACGGACGAATGGCTCTGCAACAAACTTTCTAAATTGAACATTACTCTTGTGCAGGGTTACCCTTCACGTACCACTGAAGCAGGAACTCTTCAGCGGGACCAGTTTGTCCGGCCGGCCAAATCCCAGAGTAAGTGGTACGGTGTGCACTCTGAAAACAAGGAATCTGGCTCCACACCAAAATCTTGGAATACCTCCTCTTCCCGCATTAACAGCACTTATCTTAGGATTGCGCGTCAAGCTGGCATAGCTTCAAATCCACCACTTTCCAGACCTATTTCCCAGGAAAATTTAAGAATGTGGGAGAGATCAGCCCGGGAATCATCCATAATATGCAACCAAGCTGCTAGTTTCAATCGCTGTGTACTCAAAGTCCAGCAGAACATGCAAGCTCAGCTCCGTACCATCCGGACTGAATCCAAGGGCAAAGCAGCAAACAAGGTGTCGGCTGCCACAGATGAACTCCAGTTTTTATTAGACTTCAACTCCAGTGTTTGTCAAGCCATGGCCAAGGCTATGGAACACCTAACGGATTTTGTGTTTGTGAATATGGCCAACACCACTCTTTTAAGACGTGACTCTTATTTGTCATATCTCAAGGCTGGAGTGAAGGCGGACACGTTAAATGCTTTAAGGGCAGCCCCATTGGAGTTAGATACATTGTTCCCGGACTCAGTTATCAAGCAAGCAGAGGAGGATATTGCTAATTTCGACAGAAATCGCTCTGGGTCGGTGTACAAGAAGGGCAGATATCACCCCTATGAACGTCAAGATAGGAAGTCTGACCCTAAGAAACAGGACCGACCGGCATGGAAAAACGTATCCTCTCACAGCCAGTACAGACGCGGGAAAGGAAAACATCAGTATTCCTCACGACCAGCCAAGGGCCAGCAGCCGTATAAATGACAATTACTATGTAACAAGTTTAAAGGCACGGCTGCTGGCCGGGAGCACCCCCAAAGAGACATTGACTGTTCAATCGTTGAAAACAAATGTAAATTTAAATGTTGTCAACCATGTTCATTCTGCAACCGGGCATCCGCAAAGGAAAGGAATAAGTCCTGGCTTGTCAGCTGTAAATTTAAAAGGTTGTACATTAAAACATGTCAAAGGTGCTTCTTCTGTCATTCAATTGCCTTGTGTCCAATCTGTGACAAATGTCCCTCTTGTTGTTAAAATTCTGCCTGTAGGGGCCAGACTTCAAAACTTTTGGCAAATTTGGCTGGAAAGAGGTGCCGGACCGAAAATAGTTCAAATCTTGAGAGAGGGCTACACCCTCCCCTTTCGGATCCGGCCAAACCTTACAAGGTCTCCCACCGTCATAAGCCGTTATGTCAATCCCCACAGGAACAGCTACCTGTTGGAGGCATTACATCAGCTTATGGACAAAAATGCAATAGAGTTGGTCCACAATCAAACATCTCTAGGGTTTTTCAACCGACTTTTTCTGGTACCCAAACCCAACAACAAGTGGAGACCTATACTAGATCTAAGCAAACTAAATCTTTTCCTCAAGGTGGAGAAGTTCAAAATGGAGACACCGGAAACCATCAGGACATCCCTCCAGCAAGGGGAGTGGGTAACCTCAGTAGACTTCAAGGATGCCTACTTCCATATACCAACACAGGAACAATCAAGGAAATATCTCAGATTTCATGTCCAGGGTTGGACCTACCAATTCAAAGCACTGCCTTTTGGTCTGTCCACAGCGCCCATGGAGTTCACTGTATTGGCAAAGGAGGTGAAATTGATGGCTATACACAAGGGTATAAGAATCCACCAGTACCTAGACGACTGGTTGCTCAGAGCCAGATCCCACCAAACCTGTCTCCACCACACCCAGATCCTGGTCGAGATGTGCCAGGATCTAGGCTGGCTGGTGAATCTAGAAAAATCAGAGCTGGAGCCTCAACAAGTGTTCAACTTCGTAGGCTACCAGTTCGACCTCAAGTCCGGCCGGGTCAGACCGACACCGGACCGGTGGCAAAGCCTTCAAGGGAAGATTCAAACACTGCTCCTACTACCGGCTTGTCCGGTCCGGCAGTTCATGTCCTTGATCGGTCTATTAACAGCCACAGAGAAACAGGTTCACCTAGGCCGGTTACACATGAGACCCATACAGTGGCATCTCAAAAACAATTGGAGGGTACCAGAATCCCTGGAAAAGGTCATTCCTTTACCCAGGTCCTTGCACCCACACTTGCAGTGGTGGCTAAACGAAAGCAATGTTCTTCAAGGTCAACCACTACACCCTATAAAGCATGCTCTGCAAATTTTTACAGACTCATCAAAAGAAGGGTGGGGCACTCATTTAAACGAGTTCACTGCAAGGGGGTCCTGGTCAGTGCCGGAAAGCAAGCTGCACATAAATTATTTGGAACTAAAAGCAGTCCTCTTGGCCTTAAAAGAGTTCCAAAATCTATGCACAAACAAAATTGTCCTAGTGGCCACAGACAATACAACAGTAGTGGCCTGCATAAACAAGGAAGGGGGAATGAGGTCGGGCCCACTGTGTGCTCTACTGTGGAGAATCTTGACCTGGTGTTCCCAGCGTCAAGTGACCCTAAAAGCCCGACATATCCCTGGCCGACTAAATGTAATAGCAGACAAACTATCCAGGCTAAATCAGACCATCCAAACAGAATGGTCCCTCCTTCCGGACATTTTTCAGGACTTGTGCAGAAAATGGCACCGACCTCAGATAGACCTATTTGCCACGAGGTTCAACAACAAGTTACCTCTGTTTGTGTCTCCGGTGCCGGACACTCTGGCAGTAGCAGTGGACGCACTCACCCTGCCATGGGAGGATCTGGATGCATACGCCTTCCCACCGACCGCCATATTGGGCAAAGTGGTGGAGAAGTTGCAAGACTCCCCGTGCAAGAGACTCATTCTGATTGCTCCGGGGTGGCCCAACATGCCTTGGTTTTGGGACTTAGTGATCATGTCCAGCCAGGTCCCTCTAAGCCTGCCCAACCAGCCCAACCTGCTGACACAGCCCTTCAATCAGATCCCTCACAGAAATCTGACAAATCTAAATCTCCATGCCTGGCTCCTAGAGCCACAACAATCAAAGAGCAGGGCTTCTCTGAGGCAGTGGCAGCAAGAATTGAGGCTCCTCAAAGAAGATCTACCAGATCAGTCTATGAGGCAAAGTGGGCCATTTTTACAAAGTGGTGCGTCTCTAATCAGGTGGACTTCAGGTCACCACCTGTAAAGTCGGTGGCTGACTTCCTAATGTACCTCTTTGAGGACAAGAAGTTACAGCCCAGCACCATTGATGGATACAGGTCTGCCATTGCTGATAAACTGGGTAGTACAACAGTCAATATCAGCAAAGATGATAATCTCACTCGTCTCTTGGAAAGTTTCCACAGAGATAGACCCAGAGGGCGGAGGGGAATACCCTCCTGGAACCTTTCCCTGGTATTACACCAGCTGACAAGGGCTCCTTTCGAACCTCTTAGGGAGGCATCTCTGAAGCATCTGACCTTCAAAACTGTCTTCCTTTTGGCACTGGGCTCTGGCAAAAGAAGGAGTGAGATCCATGCATGGCAGCACAAGAACATCAGACACCAATCCGATTGGTCTAAGGTGTCTCTTTTTCCATCCCCCAGCTTTCTCTCTAAGAACCAGCTGGCCAAGGAGGGTCCAGAGAGTGTAGCCCCAGTGGTCATACCAGCCCTGGCTCCTACTCTAGATAGATCCCTCAAGTCTGACAGATCCCTCTGTCCAGTCAGAGCTTTGCGCTACTATTTGGACAGGACTTCAGACCTCAGGCAACACAAGGAGTTAGTCTTTGTCTCCTTCAAGAAAGGTTTCGACAAAGACGTCTCCCCTGCCACTATCTCCTCATGGATCAAGCAGACTGTGATCCTATGCTATGAGCTCATAATACCTTCACCCAATTCTACCTGAAGGATGTGGCTTGGGCTGACTCAGAGCTCTACCATCTTGGACCGGTCGTGGCTGCTCAGCAGATCCACCAACAGACTGGTACCTAGAGGAGATCTGTACTTAGGTGAATACCTGTACATATTTGTATATATATTGCACATATAGTTAAAAAAAAAAAAAAAAAAAAAAAAATCTCACATACTTCCTCCGGGAGGCTTAATTTTTATGGGACTGAACTCATCCCTCTCTTCCCCTACCTCAGAGCAGGTCTGTAAAAAAAGGGGGGGGGGGCGAGGTCGACTCTGACGGTTCCAATCCGGATAACCGGATGATGATATTCGACCATAGCCTTAAAGGTTTAGACTTCAAAGTCTACCCAGTTTTAAAAAAGGTATTGTCATTAGTCTGCATGAGTTCAAGTTTTTTAGTCCCTAGTAACTTACCCGCCTACCAAGCGGTAGTTATTCAGCTATTGTCCATTGGATAGGATGTATTAACGCAATAAAATTGCAAATTTAATAAGTAAATTAAATTTTTATAAGTTAATACCCTATCCAATGGACACACAAGACCCTCCCACCGACCCCGCTATCAGCTTACTAGGGGTCTAATAGGTTTAGACAACGAAAAAGATGCTATGACGTCACGCTGTCTAGACAGGAAGGAAGTACGACACGCCATCTGGCGAGTGCACAGTACTGGGCCGGCCTGGCCGGTGGAAACACAGGACGTCTTTTTCTGACGTTTGGCGGGCCGGTCCGCGCCGACCGGATAAGCTGTTGTCCATTGGATAGGGTATTAACTTATAAAAATTTAATTTACTTATTAAATTTGCAATATTATGGGTCCTAAAGGTTTATGACATGAAACCAACTCCAAACTATTTTGGTTGTTTTGGCTTTTCATATAAATGTCCTATAAGGGGCAGAGGATGCTACCGTGGGTGCTGTCTAATTATGTTGGTATGTTTTATCTGGTCATTTTAGATCTACTTCTGTTCTCCAATTCTCTAGGTCTAATTAATGCTGGAAAAAAGTTCACTTTGTTTAATGAAGATGCATGTTGTAAATGTAGAAGTACAAGGTCCAAAGATATTGCTCAATCAGATGATTGAAGATCTGAAGCTTACACATAGCAATGAAATCTGTACTAGCTAATTCTAACCAATGAAACCCTCATATCCTGCTCAGTATTTTTTGTGTGTGTGGTTTAGTGTGTTCTTGCTTATTTAGGTAATATTGTATCCTTGTGTACTGTGGTGCCTGGCTTCTTTCATTGCTATACTTTTTGTTGTATATTTGTGACATAATGTTTTGTTCTGAAGCGGCAGCCACTCCTACAGTTAGTACACAGATACTTTACACCAAATATATTTTTGATCATTTTTATGTTAAATTATACAAACTATGAAGTTATTCATCTTTTTTTCACAAACAGGAACAATTTGTTTAATACAGGAAATAATTACTTAATTTGCTTGATGTTTGTTGATTCAAAGTTTGCTGTATTGCAGTTTGTTTCTGAAGTGTTAATTCTTTTAGAACACATTGTTTCCATTTCATAGAACTTGGTTCAGTACAATTTGAATCCATCAGAGTATGAGAGATATGGTTGTGAATATAAAGAACCCTTTAAGTAGATTGATCTAGTTTTGTATGTACATGTTTTAGTATGTACTTATTTGTGTTATGTGTGTGTTTTAAAATTGTAACATTAGCTTCTGATTAAAGTGCAATACCATTAAGTCCAATATAAATGTGTCAGCTGTGGCTGCATTTTTTTGGTTGACATTCTGTTACAGAACTGGATGTTTTGGCAAACTTGTACAAAGGTGTTATTTGAAGGCAACATTTCTCATTTCATAGTTATCCAGAAAGGAGACTGTTTAATCTTGGTAGCTGTGTCCCTTTCTGAGCAGGTAATTAATTTATTGAACTGCTGATAAATGATGTATAATGGGGGACTAGTAAAATTATAATTAGTAACAATTAAGTTATTTGTTGTATTCATTTGTTTTTGTATTTTGTGTGGCCAGTCTAAGTTATTACTTGTGTGTAGATGTATTTGTATTTTACCTCGTATAAAACAATCATTTTTTTTTTAAAAAGTCTCCTCTTTACAGGAGGTGATTTTGAATGACACAGAATGCCCGTCTTTTGTAAGACAGATAGCTCTTCAATGTTTTGTGGAATGAAGTGAACTTGTTTGGAGATTTGTTGTTCAGGCCTTCCAGAGATAGACTTGTGGGTAATTCTTAATGGAGAATCCTTTTCAGTTTCTTTTATTTTCTAAAGATAGGCAGTTTTATTTTGATGCAATAAAGTATCAATTTTTTAAGCATCAAAATGTGAAGAGATATGCCAATACTTCTTTTGCCACATTGTTAATAAATATATTCCAGTACAATATATACACCTTGTTTGAAGGAAATTTTTTTCCACCTGATTAACTCAATAAGATCTACCAGTTCTCCCTGTAAATAAAAGAGTTCTTGGAAACTGTAATACCTGTCACCTTTGTCACAGCATTTTACAATCATATGCACAAATGGATAGATATTTAAGAAAACATTAAATCATAAGCAAAAAATGTTCCACAAAGCATAGGTGTTTGTGTATTGTGTTACATATAGTCAGCACTTCTGCTCATTGTATCCACTGGATTCATCCGATTGCTACATTGCATTAGAATTACCTACACCACTGCAGTGTGTAGAGATTTTCTCATTATTCAGAAAGAGTTTTACACCTGGACTCCTGAAATATGCAGGATAAGTTATTCATTACAAAATGCTTGTTTGGCAGTTTCTGTTTCAACTGACAAACTGTTGCAGGTTCTCAGCAATCGAAGGTTGAATCTCTTTTCAGGTGAAATGTTAAATTGATACAGATGTCCTCCCCAAAGCATGTAGTCATTTGAACTTGAGGTTCTTCATTCAAGCTAATGAAAAATTATCCAGCTTCCCTAATGTTGGCCAAACGTAGTGCTGGCATCTTGCTTATCATGGGTCCTAGAGATTTGGAATCTCAAACGTATTTGTATGAAATCATGCTGGAATATATTTGATATGGCCATATTTGACCTTGGTCCCTTCCATAAAGGTCAAACGAGTGACACCTTAATTAAAAATGCTAACAATTCACTTATTATTGGCCCTAGAGGTGTGAGATGCCAAACAAACATATAATAGGGGAGGTATTTTTTATGAGATTTGTACTTGGGCCTCTCATTCAAGACAAAACAAGAGTAGCCAAACTTAAAAGTGATTATAAAAGTAGTTATTACTGATCCCAAAGTTTGAGATGTGAAACCAACCTATGAGCTGGGAGTTTCTTTATATAGTCAGATTCAATCTTGCACCAATCTTGAAGGTCAAATGGGAGTGTTATCTATATTGCTTGTTGTTTTTGTCAAAGGTACTGGAGAAAGTGCTTGATTACTAAAGTGCTTTGTCTTCCAGTGGATGCAAAAATGCATTGGTTCTCTGTTCCACCAATCCAGTTTTTATTGCATTAAAATCCATGCAGAAATCAGGTCGGCATTTTGAGTTAGTGTGTGTAAAAAAAATTTTTCATTGTTTCATCTGTGCATGTTTTTCACATATATTACAAAAACTATTTAGCCAAAAATATATAATAAATATCATTATGAAGTCATCTTAACAGCATTTGTTTCTGGTAGTCAAATCAATCCACAAATAAGTGAGAAAAAAATACTATGTAAAGTTTGCTCTTGTAATTACTTACTCAAATTGGAATGCTAATCAAAAGAATTTTTGCTAGATTTATTATGCACTGTGAGATTTATTTTAAAGAATTTGCAAAATAAAAGTTTTGAAACTGTATATTATTGAAACATTCCACAGCAGAATATGAATGTAATTGAGGGATACTTTATGAAACTATCTGGGTGATCTTATAGTTGTACATTTTACTCCATTAATATCGTAAAGTTACATTGACCATTAATGGAAAACAGTATTTGCTATAAACCCTAGATAAGTTTTGGCTGATAGCTTCTTTTTGTTGTTTTACCAGAACATATACAGAATATACACAAGTGCAGAGTTTGGAAGAGTTTGGATTTAGAAATATGTTCCTTATATCATAATTTTGTTCAAGCCATCTCCAAAACTCACTTTTCCTTTTATCATAGATCATGTTTGCAGTAATTTCAATCAAGATATGCTGAGAAAATATGGAGTAATTTTGCTAATAAAAGAGTTTTCTTTGACAGTACTAAAACTGCAATCCTCTTCAGTCTATGGAGTGCATTAAATTTGAAGTTTTCAAATGATCTATTTTTGATTTCATGCATTTCTTTAGTTTATGACAAAAAACGTCTTAAGCCTCATTTTTATTTTGTTTCAGATATCGTTAACTTAATGTGTGAAATATGTTGGTGCTGTTTCTAATCTTATAAATGAATCACCAAATGTGTCAAGAAAAATAAAATTTCTTCCAGGAATGATTAGTTTTCTTCTTTAATGGAAAATTCTGCATCTGGTATGTTGCAGTCTTTCTCTTTATCAAACTCAGGATATGTAGTGCTTCATGGACTTACTCGCACAACAAGAAAATGCTTTGCTCGGGGAATTAAGATGCATTCCTGTGATACTCCTTATGTATGTAAAGTTGTGTGAGGAGATGCATCAATTTTGGTACTGTTACTTGTGGGATTAGGTGGGTAAAAATCAGCAAATTAAAAGTTAAAGAGGTACATAGACACAGTAGTACTGTAAATACAAAATAACAATCTCTATTTATTTATTTGGGGTTTTACGTCACTTTCAACATTGTACAGGTCATATGACAGGTAGTTTTGTGGGCAGAGGAAGCCAGGATAACGACCCTGCAATTTCTTCTCACAACTGGTCTGTTGAACTTGCTCTCCCACAACCTTCATTCCGCAAGGAACTCCAAGAGCTTGATGAGAAATGGTCTGTACGTATGGCTCGTTTGGAGGCCCTGTTGACTGTTGGACAACGTCCTGCTTCTCAGCCATCTTTCTCCCCGGTGAAGGCACCGGTCACTCACAAGCCTCCTACTGGTGTTTTATCTCAAAACCCTTTCCTTCTTCCATCTGTTCCTTCCGGCCAGGCCGGTCCGGATAGAACTCATACTACTACTGCTACTACATCTTCCTCTGTGGACATGGTTTCTCCGCTCGAGAATTTGTACCAGAATCATGACCCGGAATTGTTTTTTGCTCAACCTGCTTCTTCTGGCCCGGTGTCTTCAGTAGAACAGTGTGTTGAACCCCTTCTGGTATCTGCCCGGGATATTATTCAACCGGAGCAAACAGAAGAGGGAGAACTATCGGAGCTGGAGGACCAGCCGGATACAAATGACACTGAGACTGACCGCGCGATGAGCGAAGATCAAAATTATCGTGAGACTGTGAGAGGCATAAGAGCCTTTACGGGTTGGTCACACATCCCAGATCTTGAATACTCTCCTACTACATGTGCTGATAATCCATGGGTAGGGCACAGATCACAGCCGATAGGGAAAGTCTCTGTTCTACTTCCGCCAGAGGACTGGCTTTGCAAGAAATTAGAGAACCTTAACCTTGTGCTTATAGAAGGATATCCTTCCAAATCTTCAGAGCCTGGTGGATTACATATGGACCAGTATCTCCGTCCTCCAAAATCCCAACGTAGATGGTATGGGATCCATCCAGCCGAACCCAAAGACTTTACTAGGCCTGGCAAATACGTTACTACATGGCCCAATGATGCTGCAAAACTGAACAATGTCTTTACAAGAATTGCCAAGTCTTCTGCTACATCATCCCAACCTCCTTCCCACCCTATTGCCCAGGATACGCTCAGGAAGTGGGAGAAGGCGGCTAAGGAAACTAGCTACAGTCAGCTGGTTTTAACCGTTGCATCACAAAGATACAAGACAGTGTCCAAGAGCAGCTGAAAATCTTGCAAACTGAGTTAGGAAAGGGCAAATCGTCAACCAAGGCACAGTCTGCATTGGATGAATTACATTATTTGACTACTTTCAATCAAAACGTGAGTTTTGCGGTAGGCAAGTCCCTTCAACATCTCTCGGACTTTACTTTTATCCAGATGGCTAATTTAACCTTAGTCCGCAGAGATTCATATTTGGAACATTTGAAACCAGGAGTAAAACCCGATACCTTTTCCACCTTGAGAAATTGCCCTCTGAACACTCATGCTCTTTCCCCAGACGCGGTCATCCGCAAAGCAGAAGATGAAATTCAACAATTTGAAACCTTAAAGCGTACCAACCAGCCCGGTCTGGGCCGCGGTGGGTTCGCCGGTAACCATAAGAAACAAAACGGATTCCAACCTTACGCCACTAATTGGAAACAAGGACAGGAAACCGCTCAGACTGGTGGAGCTACCGGAAAAGACATGCCCGCCTGGAAATCCTTTGGGGCACGCGGCAGGTCTAGAGGCAGAGGAAGGGGAGGTCAGCCCGGACGCGGCACCCGCCCTCCTAAGGATCAAGGGCAGTATAAATGACAATTACTGTTTACCAAACACGGTGCCGGTAACCCGGTCAGTGGAAAATGTCACAAATGTAGAAGGACAAAACTTTTCTGTGTCTGTTCAACAACCTGTATTGTGTCCTGTTGTCAGTCCTGTACCTTTTGTCTTAAATGTGAGAGGGCAGTCACAAAAGAAAGACGGAAGTCCCTCATCAAAAGTGAAACAAGAAATAAATTTTGTGAAAGGTGTTTTTTCTGTAGATCATTGTGTTTTTGCCACCATTGTTCCAAATGCCCACAATGTTGTCAATGCTCAGCTGATAGGGGGACGTCTCCAAAAATTTTGGCAGAAGTGGTCCCTCCTGGGTGCAAATCCGAGAGTAGTGTCCATCTTGAAGGACGGCTACATTCTCCCGTTCAAAAACAGACCTCCTCTGGTAAGAGATCCCTTGATAGTCAGTGGTTATGCAAACCCCCTCAGGAACCTCTACCTGAAGGAGGCTTTGCATGCCTTACTACAAAAGGAGGCAATAGAGATGGTGAGGGTTCGAACATCTCTAGCCTTCGAGACTTGTCGAGTCAGGAACGTCATGTCGCTAATAGGCCTGCTTACAGCAACAGAAAAACAGGTGCCCCTGGGGAGATTCCACATGAGACCCATCCAGTGGCACCTCAAAAGACATTGGAGAGCCCCAGAATCTCTAGAAAAGGAGATTCCAGTTCCAAGGCCCCTTCACTCGCACCTTCTATGGTGGACCAAGAAGTCAAATGTCTTGATAGGCCAGCCTTTGCACCCTTTGTGTCATGCCATTCAAATCTTTACAGACGCCTCAAAAGAAGGCTGGGGTGCTCACTTAGGCGACTTCACAGTAAGCGGCACTTGGTCAGTTCGAGGAAGTCACCTTCATGTAAACTTCCTTGAACTAAAAGCTGTCTTGCTGGCCTTAAAAAGATTCCAGCACTTAGTACAAGGAAAAGTAGTTCTAGTTGCCACAGACAACACCACAGTTGTAGCATACATCAACAAGGAGGGAGGTATGAGGTCAGGCTCACTTTGTACCCTTCTTTGGCGACTCCTGTGCTGGTGCAATCTGAGACAGGTTGTTCTAAAGGCCAGGCACATCCCTGGTTGTCTAAATGTGATTGCAGACAAGTTGTCTCGTCTGGGCCAAATCATTCAGACAGAATGGTCCCTTCATCAGGTTTTCAACCTTCTGGTTCAGACCTGGCACCTTCCCCAAGTACAATTGCAAACTAGCCCAATACGTGTCTCCAGTGCCGGACCCCAATGCGTGGGCAGTGGACGCTCTAACAGTCTCTTGGGAGAACCTGGACATGTATGCCTTTCCCCCAGTGTCGTTACTGGGCAAGGTGGTCAGCAAACTATCGGACCATCTTTACAAGAGAGTGATCCTAATAGCCCCGGGTTGGCCCAACATGCCATGGTTCTGGGATCTGGTGGAACTGTCGTCCCAGATTCCTCTTTGCCTACCCATTCATCCCGACCTAGTGGCACAGCCATTCAACAAGGCTCGTCACAGGAATCTGACCAATCTAAACCTTCACGCCTGGCTTCTAGAGCCGAGGCAATCAATGAGCAGGGTTTCTCTAGCCCAGTGGCGTCATGAATTGAAGCTCCTCAAAGAAGTTCAACCAGAACAGTCTATGAGGCAAAATGGTCCGTTTTTGTCAGATAGTGTGAGGCAAGTCAGGTGGACTTCAGGTCTCCATGTGTCAAACAAATAGCAGATTTTCTCCTACATCTTTTCCAGGAGAGCCCAGTACCATTGATGGTTACAGATCAACAACCATTGCGTACAAATTAGGCAATTCCTCCTTGAATGTCAGCAAAGATGAAAACTTAACTCGCCTTTTGGACAGTTTTCATAGAGATAGGCCAAAGGGTCGCCAAGGGATTCCTTCCTGGAACTTCTTGGTTTTGCATCAACTCACCAAACCTCCCTATGAGCCTCTCAGAAAGACCTCTTTAAAGCATTTGACCTTTAAAACGGTTTTTCTCCGAGCTCTTGGTTCTTCTTTAAGTGTAGGAGTGAAATACACGCTTGGCTGAACAAAAATATTAGACATCAAGCCGACTGGTTAAAAGTGTCCCTTTACCCTTCTCCAAGTTTTTTGGAGTGGTCATCCCAGCCCTGGCTCCTACTCTGGATAAGTCCTTGAAGGAGGACAGGTCACACTGCCCAGTTAGAGCTCTGCGCTACTATCTGGACAAAACACAAGATCTCAGACAAGGCAAAGAACTGGTCTTTGCCTCCTTCAAAAAAGGTTTCACAAAGGATATCTCTCCTGCTACAATCTCGTCTTGGATTAAGCAGACAGTTATCCTTTTGTTATGAACTATCAGATCAGGAGGCTCTAACCCTTCACCAGGTTAAAGCACATGACGTTAGAGCCTTCGCGGCTTCCAAAGCCTTTCAGGGTGGCATCTCGCTAGACCACATCTTAGCTGCATGCCACTGGAAGTCCCACAACACCTTTACTCAATTCTACCTTAAAGATGTTGCTTGGGCAGATTCGGAGCTTGTTCATTTAGGTCCGGTGGTGGCTGCCCAGCAAATCCACCAATAAACCTTATAGTGTACATAATAGTTAAACAAATTTTTCATTTAAGGTTTTTTACTTAGGTGCCAGAGGCGCAGAGTATGAGATCTTTATTCCACTCCAAGGGGTAACTAGAATCTCTAGGACTGAACTCTTTCTCTCTTCCTCCTCTCAGAGCAGAAAGGAAAAAGGGGTGGGGGGGTGGGGGGGTGGCACAGCTTGGAACCTTAGGAGCAGATTTTTGGCTTCCTTATTAACCAGGCCAGAGATTATGTGCCTATTTATAGAGTTCCTTCTAGTCCTGAGGAAGCTGCTCTCCTTCCACTGGGTAGTTATTCTAGCTATCGTCTGTTAGGTAAGGTGTATTAACGCAATAAAATTGCAAATTTTAAGTGGTAAATTAAATTTTTATTAGTTAATACCTTACCTAACAGACGGGAGATTCCCACCCGGCCTTCCCCAATTTTCAGCTTCTATTAATCTAATTTGGGACGAAAAAAGATGCTATGATATCACGTCCCTCTGGCGAATGAAGCAGGAACTAGGCCACCTGGCGAGTGGATTCGAGTATACCGGTCCGGCCGGAGGTGAAACTCAGGACGTCTTTTTCTGGCATTTGGCGGGACCGGCTGGCGTCTGTTAGGTAAGGTATTAATTAATAAAATTTAATTTACCAATTAAAATTTACAATTTTATTGCGTTAATATTTCCTATCCAATGGACAATTGCTAATCCGGTCGGCGCAGACCGGCCCGACAAACGCCAGAAAAAGACGTCCTGTTTTTCCACCGGCTGGCCGGTCCGTAGTACTGTGCACTCCCCAGATGGCGCCTCGTACTTCCTTCCTGTCTAGACAACCTGACGTCATAGCATCTTTTTCGTTTGGCGCGTGTACTGTATGGACGTGTTTTCTACAATCTCCAGATATTTTAAGGAAAAGTGTGCATTATGACGGATTTTATACCTTAATTGCAAATAATTTATTGTAAACGTGTTACCTACATATCAAGCACGGATATATATCAAGAAATCTGCTGGAAACGCTCCCTAGCTGACTCAATTTAGTGTTGATGATAGGGCAGTAAGCGACGAGAAATATGAATTATGAAGGCAGCCATTTTGCTAGTTTCCTCCCTTTAACCATTGTGTTGTTAGGGGCAGATCGACAATTTTTAAAGAAAATAATGGATATTCTACTTACAAGGTATTTTTATCCGTGTCTTTTAGTTTGAATGTACCTTCAGCTACAATCACCAAAGAAACGTCTTCTTTAGTACTACAAATGGAAATCACGGAAAACTTCGTTCTATGTAGTATTTAACACTGTAAATAGAAGGAATTCCCATCAGAAGAGGTGCATTCTTCAGAGCGCACTGGTAAAGACTTCTCTGCTGTATAGCATCAGTCACACCAGCCTAGCTCGAGTATTGGTGTTTTTTCATCAGAAGCAAGAGATGAATTCTTCAGATTTCTTCAGAGCGCACTGGTCCAGACATCTTTGCTTGTAAAGCATTAGTCGACCGGCAAGCTCCTGTTCATCCAACCTCACAATAGGTGATATCAGTCCCTCCCTTGCAGACCCGGCTTTGTTGTCGGTAGTGGGGGTTGTGGATGGCCAGTTCACTGGTTTTATCACGAAAGAGAGAAGGAATTTCATCTACACATCTACAGAGCACACTGGTCCAGGCTTCTCTGCTTTAAAAGCATCAGCCGGCCGGCCAGCTCAAAAGAACGCGACCTCTGACGTCATATCCAGTCAGCCAATCGCGTGTCCTTCCAACCAATCACGAAGCAGGTCATGTGTTTTCACCGACCAGCAAGGTCAGAAGTGCGTTCTTCACAACTCACGTCTACTGTGACTACAGTCCCTGCTTTACAGACCCGACCTTGTTGTCGTTAGTGGGGTTTTGTGGACTGTAAAGTTGCCAGTAAAGCATCGCACAAAGAACGTGAATACTGACGTCATCTCCAGTTAGCCAATCGCGTGTCCTTCCGACCAAATCACGAAGCTGGTCACGTGTTTTCACCGACCAGGAAGGTCGGAACTGCGTTCTTCACAACTTACATCTACTGCGATACCAGTCCTTCTCTCATGAACCGACCTTCGTTCTCTCATGAACCGACCTTCGCGGCATCAAGAACGCGACAACTGACGAACTCCAATCAGCCAATCGCGTGTCTTTCCGACCAGCAGGCAGGCTGGTCATGTGACACACCGAACACCAAGTGTTTCTAAAAATACATTACAAGGGCTTTCCCAGCAACTGTCAAATCTACAAACAAGACATGCGATTTAAGAAACACTTTAATTAATGGAAGAAACTACAGCAAGCTAAATTCAACACAGAAGATAGTTTGATAAATTGCTTTAGTAACTGTTTACGGAGTGTACTGACTGGTAACACAGCCTTGTACACTTGTTTTCAACAACTAGGTACAGAGTGTACCCGCTGGTACTGGCTACACAGCCTTGTACACTTGCTTCAACAACTAGGTACAGAGTGTAACCACTGGTACTGGCTAGACAGCCTTCTTCAACAACTGGTTACAGACTACAGAGTGTACTGACTGGTACTGGGTACACAGCCCTGTACACTTGCTTCAACAACTGGTTACAGAGTGTACCGGCTGGTACTGGCTACACAGCCTTCTTCAACAACTGCTTACAGAGTGTACCAACTGGTACTGGCTACACAGCCTTGTACACTTGCTTCAACCCACTGGTTACAGAGTATGCCGGCTGGTACTGGCTACACAGCCTTGTGCACTTGCTTCAACCTACCGGTTACAAAGTATACTAACAGGGTGCTGGCTACACAGTCCTTACTGTACAGTGCTTCACCCCAACTGGTTACATATATATATATAAAAAAAAAAAAGCTGGCGAAATATAGACCAGTAGATGTCAAAATGCATTGGTGACCCCAGCCTGCCAGTCTTTTGCCGGTTATAGAGAATTACTGGTTACAGTAAAGTACCAGGTATGGAGTCCTGGTACCGGACAGAGTTGCCTAAGGTAAATTTGGTTACAGAGAATTCTTAGACCAGTCAGTGGGCTTGGTGATATGACAGTGTCCCAAGCTACTGCCAGGCAACCTTCTCTTATCACACCTCTCAAAAACCTGTTATCGGTGCTGGACTTGACTGGAGAGATAATAAATTTTGTCATCATGTCCGGCCAGGGGTCAGACATCTCACAAATGACAATTGCTCTGTAAATGCTGCACCTTGCAGTCTGCTGGCCCGGGGCAAAGAGTCTTTTAATGTGAAAAGTTGTGTCAGCCTCACCGGACCACAATATGAACAGGGAGACTGTTAACTTGGATCGTTGTCACCAGACCGGACCAGTGTCCGGAGGGACAGAAAATGTTTGTCAGAATACCAAATGTCCCAAATGTGGCACACAATCTGCCTGTAGGGCCCAGACTAAGCCCTTTTTGGGAACTTAGGAAGCCTTGGGGGCTGGACCCTAGGTAGTACAATTGTTGAAGGAGGGATACCTACGTCCATATACCTATACAAGATCAATCCAGGAAATGCCTGAGATTTCACATCCAAGGTCGGGCATACCAGTTCAAGGCCCTGCCATTCGGTTTGTCCACAGCGCCTTTGGAGTTCACCGTGATACCAAAGGAGGTGAAATTGATGGCCATACACAAGGATTTAAGAAACCACCAGTACCTAGATGACTGGTTGGTGAGAGCCAGATCCCACCAGGCTTGTCTCCAACATACACAGGAACTAGTAAATAATGTGTCAGCAACTAGGTTGGCTGGTGAACGTAGAGAAACCAGAGCTGGAGCCCAAACAAGACTTCAAGTTGGTAGGCTACCAGTTCGACCTCAGGTCTGATCCGGTCCGACTGACTCCAGAACCTTCAAGAGAAAATGCTGAAATTGCTATCCCTACTGGCTTGCCCGGTCAGGGAATTCAGGTCCGTGATAGGCTTACTTACAGCTACAGAAAAGCAAGTTAATGTAGGCCAACTTCATATGAGACTCATTCAGTGGCATCACAAACACAACTGGAGGGTCCCAGAATCACTGGAAAAGGTGATCCCAACCCCCAGGTCCTTGCAACCCCATTTACAATGATGGCAGAAGGAAGACAATGTACTTACAGCCCAACCATTACACAAATAAAACATGCTCTGCAGATAATTACAGATGCATCAATAGAAGGGTGGGGCGCTCGCTTAGGCGAGCACTTTGCAACAGCAACCTGGTCCCCTCCGGGAAGCAAGCTGCATATAAACTATCTAGAGCTTAAAGCAGTCTTTCTGGCTTTAAAAGAGTTCCAAGACCTTTGCTCAACAAGATAGTACTTGTAGCAACTGACAACACCACAGTAGTGTCATACATAAACAAGGAAGGAGGCATGAGGTCGTGCCCACTTTGTGCCCTACTATGGAGAATCTTGACCTGGTGTACCAGGAAACAAGTGACTCTAAAGCACGACACATTCCAGGCCGGCCGAATGTGGTAGCAGACAAGCTATCCAGGCTAGGCCAGACCATCCAAACAGTGGTTTCTCCTTCCAGAGGTCTTCCACTCTATGCAGCAGGTGGCACCAGCCCAAAATAGACTTATTTGCCACGAGGTTCAACAACAGGTTGCCTCTGTTTGTGTCACCGGTACCGGATCCCCTGGCCATAGCAGTGGATGTGCTCAGTCTGCCATGGTAGGATCTGAAGGCATACACCTTCCCACCATCAGCCATAGTGGCAAAGTGGTGAAGTTGCCAGACTCCCCATGCAAGAGAATCATTCTGATTGCTCCGGGGTGGCCCAACATGCCTTGGTTTTGGGATCTAGTGGCCACGTCCAGCCAAATCCCACTGAGCCTGCCCAATATGCCCAACCTGTTGACAGCCATTCAGTCAGATCCCTCACAGAAATCTGACAAACCTCAATATCCATGCAGGGTTCCTAGAGCCTCAGCAATCGAGGAGCAGGGCTTGTCTGAGGCAGTGGCAGCAGTAGTGGAGTTTCCTCAAAGGGGATCAATCAGATCAGTCTATGAGGCAAGCGGGCCTTTCTTACAAGTGATGTACCATTCATCAGGTGGACTTCGGGGCACCCCCTGTAAAGTTAGTTGCTGACTTCCTTATGTACCTATTTCAGGACAGGAAGTTGCAGCCCAGCACCATTGATGGTTACAGGTCAGACATTGCTGATAGACTGGGAAATTCGCCCATCAATATCAGTAAGGATGAAAATCTCACTCGTCTCCTGGATAGTTTCCACTAAGACAGACCCAAAGGCCGGAAGGGAATCCCCTCCTGGAACCTCTCCCTGGTTTTTGCACCAGCTGACAAGGGTCATTTTGAACCAATTAAGAGACCTCCTTGAAGCATTTGACCTTCAAGACAGTTTTCCTCTTGGCCCTGGGGTCGGGCAAGAGTAGAAGTGAGATACATGCTTGGCAAAACAGAAATATTAGACACCAGTCCGACTGGTCAAGGTGTCCCTGTACCCGTCACCCAGCTTTCTCTCCAGGAATCAGCTGGCCAAAGAGGGTCCAGACAGTGTGGCCCCAGGGGTATAACAGCCCTGGCCCCAACTCTGGATAGATCCCTCAAGTCTGACAGGTCCCTCTGTCCGGTCAGAGCATTGCGCTACTATTTGGACAGGACCTCGGGCAGAATAAGGAGGTGGTTTTTGTCTCCTTTAAGAAAGGTTTGACAAAGACATCTCACCTGCCACTATCTCCTCTTGGATCAAGCAGACTGTGATCCTATGTTATGAGCTCTCTGACCAGGAGGCCTACACTTTACATCAGGTTAAAGCTAGTGTTCTCAATAAACCCTTTTTACTAGGACCGGGTATGCAGTGGTTTCAGCGGGCGGGTACCCGGGTACCCGCGCCGATGGGCGATAATAGCTGAAACTACAAATATCTCCATATTTACAGACTTAAAACCTACAGAAATAATGGGATGCAACCATTTGCTTTATTTCTTGTTGGTCATGGTTTTGCATTCAAAACAATATTGCACGGAAGAAAGGTTAAATAAAAAAAGACTTCTGTACATTCAAAACACGGTTGTTTATATAAAAATGGAGTCACATGACCTATCACAAGAGCATTACACTACAACTCGAATGTAGTTTCGGAATTGAAACTTTATTTTTATTTCAGGATGTAAGTTAATTTTATTACCGTAAAATTATTAACTACTGTCTGAAAATATTGTACTCTTATTTATTTAAGGAGTGCATGTCACTATATATGGCCAATATACAGCGTTTTATGGACTCGGAATTAAGAAACTGTGTTGATATACTGACGATTTTCAAAGGGTTCCGGTATTTGACAATGTATAAACAACTAAAATAAAAGACAAATAAAATACTATAAACGGTGTACAAGGGTGAGAAAACAATATTATTATGCATTTTAATTGAACAGTTTCATTTTAAAGTGAATTAATGAAGTCCAGATACGTCTGTACTTGGTCAGCCAATGTGGGCGATATTAACAGAAATAAGCTTAGATTCGGGTACTCGGGTATGAGATTTCAGATTCGGGTAAGTATTCAGGGTTCGGGTACCCGGATATCCGGGTACCCGTTGAGATCACTAGTTAAAACCCATGATGTCAGGGCCTTTGATGCTTCTCAGGCTTTCCAGTCGGGAGTTTCCTTGGATACAGTCTTGTCAGCCTGCCTCTGAAGTCACATAATACCTTCACATAGTTCTATTTGAAGGGCGGGGATTGGGCTGATTCAGAGCTTTACCAATTGGGCTCGGTAGTGGCTGCTCAGCAGATCCACAAGTGGCCCTTAGATTGAGGAGATTTGTATATATGTATAAACAGTTTCTTCATGTACATAAGAATTAAGTGTGGCGTGCTTCCTTTTGGAGGTTTATTTGCATTCTGGGACTGAACCCATCCCTCTCTTCCCCTACCTCAGAGCAGGTCTGTAAAAGGGGGGGGGGGCAATGGTGGTATAGCCCCGGTTAACCGGCTGCTGGCAACCGACCATGGCCTTACAGGGTTTCCTGACCTTAAGGTCAACCCAGGCCTGGGCCTATAGGTCTCCTGACGAAGTCAGCCTAGACCTTAGGTTAAAATTTGCTATTACTTGTGAGTTCACATAAGTCCCTAGTAACCTACCCGCCGACCAAGCGGTAGTTATTCAGCAATTGTCCATTGGATAGGAAGTATTAACGCAATAAAATTGCAAATTTAATAAGTAAATTAAATTTTTATAAGCTAATACCCTATCCAATGGACACACAAGACCCTCCCACCGACCCCGCTATCAGCTTACTAGGGGTCTAATAGGTTTAGACAACGAAAAAGATGCTATGACGTCAGGTTGTCTAGACAGGAAGGAAGTACGAGGCGCCATCTGGGGAGTGCACAGTACTACAGACCGGCCAGTCGGTGGAAACACAGGACGTCTTTTTCTGGCATTTGGCGGGCCGGTCTGCGCTGACCGGATTAGCAATTGTCCATTGGATAGGGTATTAACTTATAAAAATTTAATTTACTTATTAAATTTGCAATTTTATTTACTTCCAAGTTATTCTACTGAAGTACCATTCATCATGTCGTCGCCAGGACAGAAGAGAGGTACTTGTGGCCACGTTATGGCTATTTTTGATGGCCACCAGTGGTGAAGCCAGCAGAAGTTATCACCAGCCAGAAGCCATTCTTTGACCCTGGTGCTAGCACCAGTAAGTTGGCTGAGTCTGCAGAGACTACCGGTCCCAGCCTTGTTCAGGAAACTAGTGATGCTGTTCCACCCAGAGGAGATGAGATCCAGCAGAATGCCACCCAGCCTGTTGAGGCTCCCACTGCGGGGACGGCCACCCAGCCTGTTGAGGCTCCCGGTGCAGGTCCTGATGTACTGCCTTCCGGTACCAGTGATGCTGCCTTCAGTGCTGACCAGACCCTGACCGGTCCTAGAGCTGCCCAGTGTACCAGTGGGTCTGAAAGTGAAGATGAACAGCACAGTGAGACTGGTTCCCTGTTGGAAGGAAACTACCGGGATGGGTCCCCAGCCAGAGACCTCCTCACCAGGGACGAATCTACAGATCAGGAACTCCCTGAGGAGGCCAGTTACAGGGAGACAATCAGAGGCGTGAGATCATTTATAGGTTGGCACAAGATCCCTGAGTTTGACAGTGTTTCATCTTCTGATGACAACCCCTTTGCCGGTTCCCGTGTACAGTCAACTGGTAAAGTGTCAGTCAAGCTTCCGGTGGACGATTGGCTGTGTAAGAAGATGGAGAAGCGTAATCTCACCATCACAGAGGGCTACCCTGCAAGAAACACCGACAATGCTGGCCTCCTCAAGGATCAGTTCATCAAGCCTCCCCGGTCGTCCAGATGGTATGGGATGCATACTGAAAAGAAGGACTGTGACAGTACTACTGTATGCTCCTGGTCTCCGGAACCGGCCAAGCTTAACAGTGCTTTTAGCCGGGTTGCCAGAAGAAGTCTTCCTACTGCCCCACCCTCCTGGGCCCTCAGCCAGGACATGCTTAGGCGTTGAGAGAGAGCAGCCAGAGAACAGACTGTCATGTGTAAACAGGCTGCTGGGTTATCATGTTGCTTGACCAGAGTTCAAGACGCCATGTCTTCTCAGTTAAAGACTTTACATCTGGATAGTACCAAGGGCAAGTCGTCTGAGAGAATGGAGAGAATGAGAATGAGAACGCAGTTGATGAACTTGATTATCTTGTTGCCTTCAAAAGGTCCATTTCGCAAGCTATAGCCAGGACTATTCAAGATTTATCTGAAGGGGTTTTTATCAGCATGGCAAACTTCACCCTTGCCCGCAGGGACAGTTATTTGGAATATTTACATGCTGGTGTGAAGCAGGACACCCTTGCGGCTCTGCGTACTGCCCGTTTATCTAAACTTGTAATCTAGGTTACATTATTGTATCTACGCTACACTAAATATAGGACTGAAACTAAGTAAGTGTAAGGGGCCACGGTGGCAGAGTGGTAACACTCTCGCCTCCCACCTCTGAGGCCGGGGTTCGATTCCCAGCACAGCCTCAAGTGGGAAAGCTGGTAGTTGCTTGCTGTTGGTCGGCAGTTTACAGTACAGAACCCTAACAAACTGTATGTACTGGTTTCCTCTGCCCTTCCAACTACCCGTCGTGATATGACCTGTACAGTGTTGAAAGCGACGTAAAACCCCAAATAAATAAATAAACTAAGTAAGTGTAGAGCATCATTGTACCATAATATAATATTGCATGGCACCTAATCACAAAAGATAATTTATTAAAGTTAGACATAGTATTACCATATCTACAGGATCGATTTATGGTAGATGTATACTTAAGAAGGTGGTGATAGTGCAATGGAATGATAGTGATACCAAAATATGTTCATAATTTTTAGAGAACAGACGGAATCACACCAATTTCGAAAGCAACTTAGCTATGATGGTGGTCTATCTCCCTGTCAAGTTTCAATACGATTAAACAAAGCGTTTTCGAGTTAGAGTCCGGAAACACAAATGTTGACGGACAGACAAAAAACAGACAAACCAACAGACGGAATTACACCAAGTTCGAAAGCAACTTAGCTATGTGGTGTTCTATCTCCCTGTCAAGTTTGAATTCGATTGGACAAAGCATTTTTGAGTTAGAGTCCGGAAACAAAAATGTTGACGGACAAACAAACGGACTGAATTACACCAATTTCGAAAGCAACCTAGCTATGATGTTGATTTATCTGCCTGTTAAGTTTGAATTCGATTAGACAAAGTGTTTTCGAGTTAGAGTCCAGAAATGAAAATTAATTACACCATTTACAAAAGCAACCTAGCTATGATGGTGATCTATCTCCCTTTTAAGTTTGAACTAGAGATAGGACACATTGGCATGCGTAATGTCCACCCAAAGGGAAGCATGAGTTTTGTTCTAAAACTTGGACAAAATTGCCAAGAGTGGATTGCTGAGGTACCCTGTGGATCGAAAATTTCAACAAAATTGCTCTATCTTGCAGAGTTAAGGAGAGAGAAGCAAATTTGTGTTTTTGCATTTTTGGCAAAAATTTTAAATGGTCGCCAATTTTGGGGAGAGGAAATTCGAAATCACTCACACGGTTAAGGAGATAGTAGCAAATTAAAATTAAATTTTCATTGCGTTAATACATCTTACCTACCAGACGATAGCTATAGCCCGGCGCCAGCCGGTCCCGCCAAACGAAAGAAAAGACGTCCTGGGTTTCACCCCCGGCAGGACCGGTACACTACACTCCACTCGCCAGGTGGCCTAGTTCCTGCTTCACTCGCCAGAGGGACGTGACGTCATAGCATCTTTTTCGTTTGGCGCGATATTCAAAGTTTGAATTTTTGGAAACTCTTTTTTTTTGAGTATTTCTTAAGTTATACAGTGTGTTTTGTGTTACGATTTGTCAGTTAGTTGGATAAACTACCATGGCATCTCCAGGACAAAGGAAAGGAGCCTGCGGGCATATCATGGCTAATTTTGACCCTCATTCTCGTTGTGCCAGATGCAGAGATAAAGGGTTGGGCCAAGACCCGTGTGTTTTAAAGTTGCAGTGTGAGTTTTGTGACACTTTAACCCCTGAACAATTGCTCCAGCTTTCAACCCCTACGTACAAACTGCGGAAGGAGAAATCTAAAACCAAAGAAGCCCTTGTGGATCCGTCCACTGTCACTATCGTGTCGCAGGTGGAAGGTCAAGAAGTTGCTTCAACTTCTCCACCCCATGTTGCTGAGCAAGATCTCTCTTTACCTCCACCTATGTTCCGCCAAGAGTTAAAAGACTTGGACGAAAAGTGGTCAGTACGTATGGCCCGTCTGGAAGCACTCATTACTTTGGGGCAGCGTCCTTCACCTCAACCTTCCTTCTCACCGGTCAAGGCACCGGTACCGCATCAAGCTCCCGCGGGAGCTCTTTCTCAGGCACCTTTTCTCTTATCATCTGTCCCTTCCGGCCAAGCCGCCCCGGCTTTTGGCCCGGATAGGATAAAACCTAGTGCCACTGTCACTACCAGCTCAATAACTAGGACGTCTCCTCTAGAAGGCCTTTACTCTGAACAGGACCCGGAACCGGTATTCTCTCAACAGAGTTCTTCCGGCCCGGTGGCCTCTGCTTTGCCTCAACCTCCTCCGCAATCCAGCTTGTTCAAGTCAGCTCCGGAGCACTTTGAGGAAGGTGAGGTATCTGACCAAGAAGACGTCACTGACCATCCTGATCAAGAATCTCCAGACTTGGATAAGACATTGAGCGAAGATCAAAATTACAGAGAGACTGTTAGGGGAGTACGTGCTTTCATGGGCTGGTCACATATCCCAGATCTTGAGTATACTCCAAGTTCCAAGTCAGACAATCCCTGGATTGGCCACCGGGCACAACCTGTAGGCAAGGTCTCTATCGACTTACCACCAGAGGACTGGCTTTGTAAGAAACTTGAAAATTTAAATCTCGTCCTCATAGAAGGTTACCCGTCCAAGTCTACGGAACCGGGTGGACTTCATGTTGATCAGTATCTCCGCCCCCCCAAGTCTCAGGCAAGGTGGTACGGGATTCATCCCTCTGAAAATAAAGACATCACTAGGCCGGGAAAATATGTAACTACTTGGCCCAATGACGCGGCGAAGTTGAACAGTTCCTTTGCCCGAATTGGTAAACCTGCTCTTGCTTCATCCCAACCCACCTCCCGCCCTATTGCTCAGGATACGCTCCGGAAGTGGGAGAAAGCAGCAAAAGAGACCAGTTATATTTGTAACCAGTCCGCTGGTTTCAATAGGTGCATCACCAAGATACAGGACTCGTTTCAAGAACAGTTACAAATTCTTCAGACAGAGTTGGGAAAAGGAAAATCTTCCACAAAAGCTCAAGGTGCACTTGATGAATTACATTTCCTGTCTGCATTCAACCAAAATGTGAGTTTTGCGGTTGGCAAATCCCTCCAACACCTCTCAGATTTCACTTTTATACAAATGGCTAATTTAACTCTGGTCAGGAGGGATTCTTATCTTGAGCACCTAAAAGCTGGCGTCAAGCCAGATACCTTTTCCTCTCTCAGGAACTGTCCTCTACAAACCAGGGCTTTGTTTCCGGACGACATTATCCGGAGGGCGGAAGATGAAATAGCAGCATTTGAGTCACATAAGCGTACCAACCAGCCCGGTCCGGGCCGTGGTGGGTTCGCCGGCACTCAGAAAAAGCAACACCGTTACCAGCCATATTCAACATGGAAACAGGAGGATTCTGGAAACTCCGGGGCTCCCGGCAAAGAGATGCCTGCATGGAAAACATTTGGCAATCGCGGGAGAGCCCGTGGCAGAGGCAGGGGTGGTCAACCCGGTCGCGGTTCGCGCCCTGCCAGAGATGCTAAGGCGTATAAATGACAATCACTGCAAAGTTCCTCCGGAAGTAACATCCTGTCCGGAGTTTGGTGTTGTAAATGTAACAAAGACAAGTCTTCCTGTTCTTGTGAAAGACTCTGTAAATTGTCACAATGTTGTTCATCATGTACTTTCTGTAAAAAACATCAGGCAGCCGCAAAAGAAAGGCATAAGTCCAATCTTAAACTCACAAAATACAATAAAGTATGTGAAAAGTGCTTCTTTTGTAAATCACTGTGTCTTTGCCCCAAGTGTGTCAAATGTCCTCAGTGTTGCAAATGTCCAATCAGTAGGGGGACGCCTACAAAATTTTTGGAAAATATGGGCTCTCAAGGGTGCAAACCCGAAGGTAGTATCCATTTTGAAAAAGGGCTATGTGCTTCCCTTCAAGGTCAGACCTCCCTTAATAAGGGAACCCCTGATAGTAAGCGGCTATGCAAACCCCACCAGAGACTCCCACTTACAAGAAGCAGTGCAAGCTCTGATCAAGAAAAAGGCAGTAGAGAGGGTCAGGGTTCGGACCTCACTAGCCTTTTTCAACAGATTGTTCATTGTCCCAAAGCCGAACCAAAAGTGGCGGCCAATCTTGGATCTCAGTACTCTAAATCAGTTTTTATGCGTAAAAACATTCAAAATGGAGACTCCAGAGACAATCCGGACCTCTCTACAACAAGGCGAGTGGGTGTCATCAATAGATTTCAGCGACGCCTACTTCCACATTCCAATCCACTTCACATCCCGAAAATTCCTCAGGTTCCACTTCCAGAACCAGTCGTACCAGTTTCGGGCTCTTCCCTTTGGCCTCTCAACAGCTCCCAGGGAGTTCACTGCTGTGGTCAAAGAGGTCAAGTTAATGGCTCAGTCACGGGGTATAAGAATCCACCAGTACCTAGACGACTGGTTGATTCGAGCCCCTACCAAAGAATCTTGCCACCAGGGAACCCAGTCCCTCCTAGCCCTTTGCCAGGAGTTGGGCTGGATGGTAAACATGCAAAAATCAGAACTGGAACCCCAACAAGTCTTCGACTTTGTAGGCTACCAGTACGACCTGCTCAACGGACTGGTCAGACCGACTCAAAACCGTTGGGAAGCCCTTCAACAAAAAATAACAGGGCTATTGCAGAGGAGATCTTGCCAAGTGAGAACTTTCATGTCTCTTATAGGCCTTCTCACTGCGACAGAAAAACAGGTGACCCTAGGCAGACTGCACATGAGACCTATTCAGTGGCACCTCAAGAAACACTGGAGAGTCCCGGAATCTCTGGAAAAAGAGATCCCAATTCCGAGGTCTCTCCATCAGCACCTGCAGTGGTGGACCCAGGAGTCAAAGGTCCTAAAGGGTCAACCCTTACACCCCCTACAACACGCAATACAAATCTTTACAGACGCCTCAAAAGAAGGCTGGGGTGCTCACTTAGGCGACTTCACAGCAAGCGGGACTTGGTCAGTGCCCGAAAGCAAATTACACATAAACTTCTTAGAGCTAAAAGCCGTGTTGTTAGCACTAAAAAGATTCCAACACTTAGTGCAAGGAAAGGTCGTCCTGATTGCCACAGACAACACCACAGTTGTGGCATACATCAACAAGGAGGGAGGTATGAGGTCAGGTTCACTTTGTGCCCTTCTTTGGCGGCTCCTATGTTGGTGCAATCTCAGACAAACAGTACTGAAGGCCAGACATATTCCGGGCCGTCTGAATGTAATTGCAGACAAGTTGTCTCGCCAGGGACAGGTCATTCAGACAGAGTGGTCCCTCCATCAGGAGATCTTCGACACCCTTTGTCGAACTTGGCATTATCCCCAAGTGGACATGTTTGCAACAAGGTACAACTGCAAACTAGTCCGGTTTGTGTCCCCAGTTCCAGACCCGAAGGCCTGGTCAGTGGACGCTCTGACGCTGTCCTGGGAAAACCTAGACATGTACCTCTTTCCCCCAGTGTCTCTGATGGGGAAGGTGGTCAGCAAGCTGTCAGACCATTGGTATCACAGAGCAATCCTGATTGCTCCGGGATGGCCAAACATGCCTTGGTTTTGGGACCTAGTGGAGCTGTCGGCCATGGTTCCTCTTTGTCTTCCACACCATCCAGATCTAGTGACCCAACCTTTCAACAAGGCACGTCACAGGGATCTGACAAGCTTAAATCTCCATGCCTGGCTCCTAGAGCCCAGACCATCAAGGAGCAAGGGTTTTCTAGCCCAGTGGCGGCAAGAATTGAGGCGCCTCAAAGACGTTCAACCAGAGCAGTCTACGAGGCAAAGTGGGCCCTTTTTGTTAGATGGTGCGAAACAAGTCAGGTGGACTTCAGGAACCCATCTATAAAACAAATAGCAGATTTCCTCCTGCATCTTTTCCAGGAGAAGAATCTCCAGCCCAGCACTATTGATGGTTACAGGTCAGCCATTTCAGACAAACTGGGAAATGCCTCGGTTAATGTTGGCAAGGATGACAATTTGACTAGACTGTTAGACAGTTTTCACAGAGATAGACCCAAAGGGCGCCGGGGGGTTCCTGCTTGGAACCTCTCCCTGGTTTTACACCAGCTTACAAAGGCGCCTTTTGAACCGCTCAGAAAGGCTTCTCTAAAACACCTTACTTTCAAAACGGTTTTTCTCCTAGCCCTGGCTTCAGGAAAACGTAGGAGTGAGATTCACGCTTGGTTAAACAAAAATATCAGACACCAAGCTGACTGGTCCAAAGTTTCCCTCTACCCTTCACCAAGCTTCTTGGCGAAAAATCACTTGGCAAAAGAGGGACCAGAGTGCGTGGCCCCGGTGGTCATCCCGGCTTTAGCCCCCACTCTGGATAAGTCGTTACAAGAAGACAGATCCCTTTGCCCCGTTCGGGCTCTTCGCTATTACCTGGACAAAACCCAGGACCTAAGAACGGGAAAGGAGTTAGTTTTTGTTTCATTCAAACAAGGTTTTAACAAGGACATCTCTCCTGCCACTATCTCATCCTGGATCAAACAAACAGTAGTTTTGTGTTATGATCTTTCTGACCAAGATACCTTGACCCTACATCAGGTTAAGGCCCATGATGTTAGGGCATTTGCGGCCTCCAAGGCCTTTCAAGGTGGCATATCTCTGGACCAGATTCTAGCAGCATGCCACTGGAAATCCCACAACACCTTTACACAGTTTTACCTTAAGGATGTTGCCTGGGCAGATAAGGAGCTTTTTCACTTGGGTCCTGTGGTGGCTGCCCAGCAGATCCACCACTAGTCCCCTAAGCTTCTTTGTATATAATTTTATATAGTGTACATACTAGTTAGTTTTAGGTATAGGCTCACCTTTAGCCTCGACCTTGGCTTCTCAAAGTCGTTTACTTCAGAATAATCCTCTGGGTATAGGACTTTCCCCACTCTTCCAGGTTAACCGTGGAATTTCATTGCCTTGAACTCTTACTCTCTTCCTCCCCTCAGAGCAGTCAAAAAAAAAGGGGGGGGGGGGGGGGCAGGTGGGTCTAGTTACCCTCGAGACTAACATGTCTCCTCAAAAGGGCTAGAACCTCACACCTAAGCACAATATAAGAGTTCTCTCTAATCCTCAGAAGGCTGCCCTCCTTCCACTGGGTAGTTATTCTAGCTATCGTCTGGTAGGTAAGATGTATTAACGCAATGAAATTGCAAATTTTAATTAGTAAATTAAATTTTTATTAGTTAATACCTTACCTACCAGACGGGAAATTCCCACCCAACCTTCCCCGCTTTCAGCCTTACAATTCAACCTTAGGGACAAAAAAGATGCTATGACGTCACGTCCCTCTGGCGAGTGAAGCAGGAACTAGGCCACCTGGCGAGTGGAGTGTAGTGTACCGGTCCTGCCGGGGGTGAAACCCAGGACGTCTTTTCTTTCGTTTGGCGGGACCGGCTGGCGCCGGGCTATAGCTATCGTCTGGTAGGTAAGGTATTAACTAATAAAAATTTAATTTACTAATTAAAATTTGCAATTTTCTAAGTTAATACCCTATCCAATGGACAATTGCTAATTGCCAAACGTCAGAAAAAGACATCCTGTGATTCCTCCGGCCGGATGGTCCCTAGTACTAGTGCACTCGCCAGATGGCATGTCATACTTACTTCCTGTCTAGACAGCGTGACGTCATAGCATCTTTTTCGTTGTCTAAACCTATTAGACCCCTAGTAAGCTGATAGTAGGGTCGGTCGGAGGGTCTTGTGTGTCCATTGGATAGGGTATTAGCTTATAAAAATTTAATTTACTTATTAAATTTGCAATTTTATTGCGTTAATACATCCTATCCAATGGACAATTGCTGAATAACTACCGCTTGGTTGGCGGGTAAGTTACTAGGGACTTAGGTGAACTCATAAAAAGAACTAACAAAAATTTTCTTCAACGCCTGGGTCGACCTGGTGGTCAGGAAACCCTAAAGGCCATAGTCAGTTATCAGAGACCGGTTAACTGGTCCAACCGACTTACCCCCCATTTTTACAGACCTGCTCTGAGGTAGGGGAAGAGAGGGATGAGTTCAGTCCCATAAGAAGTAAAATAAACCTCCTGAAGGAAGCACGTCAGAGTTTTTTTGTTTTGTTTTTATAAATATATATATGTACAACTATTTACATATGTACACTATTTATATATGTACAGAATCTCCTCTATTTCTGGGCTATTTGTGGATCTGCTGAGCAGCCACTACAGGTCCCAGATGGTAGAGCTCTGAATCAGAACAGGCCATATCCTTCAGATAAAATTGTGTGAAGGTATTATGTGATTTCCAGTGGCAGGCTGATAAAATCTGATCCAAGTAGACTCCCAACTGGAAAGCCTTAGAAGCAAGGCCCTGACATCATGGGCTTTGACCTGATGCAGAGTGTGGGCCTCTTGATCAGAAAGCTCATAACATAGGATCACAGTCTGTTTGATCCATGAGGAGATAGTGGCAGGTGAGATGTCTTTGTCGAAACCTTTCTTGAAGGAGACAAAGACCAACTCCTTATTCTGCCTGAGGTCTGAGGTCCTGTCCAAATAGACCGGATTACTGAGGCACCACTTTGTAAAAATGGTCCACTTTGCCTCATAGACGGATCTGGTTGATCCTCTTTGAGGAGCCTCAATTCGTGCTGCCACTGCCTCAGAGAATCCCAGCTCCTTGATTGCTGTGGCTCTAGGAGCCAGGCATGTAGGTTCAGGTTTGACAGATTCCTGTGCAGGGTCTGGTTGAATGGTTGGGATACCAGATTGGGCAGGTTGGGCTGACTGGACCCTGACACCAGATCCCAAAACCAGGGCATGTTGGACCACCCTCGTGCAATCAGAATGATCCTGTTGCAGGGGTAGTCCTGTAACTTCTCCACCACTTTGCCCAAGATGGCTGCTGGTGGGAAGGCATATGGGTCCAGATTTTCCCAAGATAGGCTGAGTGCATCCACTGCCCAAGCCTGGGGGTCTGGAACCGGTGACACAAACTGAGGGAGTTTGTTGTTGAATCTGGTGGCAAACAGGTCCACCTGGGGCTGGTGCCACCAGGAGCATATAGCTTGAAACACTTCCGGGTGAAGGGACCACTCTGTTTGAATGGTCTGGCCAAGTCTGGATAGCTTGTCTGCTATCACGTTTAGCCGGCCGGGGATGTGACGTGCCTTGAGAGTTACCTGTTTCCTGGTGCACCAGGACAGGATTCTCCATAGTAGGGCACACAGGAAGCCCGACTTCATCCCCCCTTCTTTGTTGATATAGGCAACCACTGTTGTGTTGCCTGTGACTACCAGGACTATGTTGTTTGAACACAAGTCTTGGAACTCTTTTAGGGCCAGAAAGACCGCCTTTAGTTCCAAGTGGAACTAGAAAGGTGTTACGGTTTCCAAGATATAGCCCAGACAAGATTTTATAGGTCAAGGTCACTACGGCAAGATCAAAGGTCAAATCAAGGTCACACCATGATGTTGCACACCTACACCCCCTAACCAATGTCCCTACCAAGTATCAACTTCCTACACCTTACGGTTTCCAAGATATAGCCTGGACAAGATTTTATAGGTCAAGGTCACTACGGCAAGGTCAAAGGTCAAATCAAGGTCAGGCCATGATGTTGCACACCTACACATCCGAACCAATGTCCCTACCAAGTATCAACTTCCTACACCTTACGGTTTCTGAAATACAACCCGGACAAACTTTTTCCGCCGCCCGCCCGCCCATCGGGACACTATGGGTGAAAACAATACCCCGACAGCCCTTACGGGCTGTAGGGTAAAAACTCACCTGACCCATCCAATCCACCCCTCCCATATATTTCTTGTAGTCCTGTATTGCTAAAAGCTTATTCACACGCTGCTGATGCCTTCGACCAACATTTATTGCAGAAGTGGCTTCATTGGTGGTCATGACATTCACATATTTTTTTGGGCTTGACCCTATATTTCAGAACTAGAATATTATCAGATCCGAGAGCTTTGGTGTCATCTACTTGCATGTTTACATCCCTCAAACCTCATGGCAGCCTATTTTTCCTCAATGTTCCACAAGCTGGGGTCTCATGTTCATCTAAATATTTGAAAAGTCTTAGACTGGTATACCAATTGTCCACATACAAATGGTACCCTTATCAAGCAATGGCTCAGTCATACAGTCAGCTCATCTGTATTGGTGGCCCCTCTAACATTAACCATCTGATTTTCTATGCCAAAAGTTGGTCTCAGTTGAAACCTGGCCCTCTTGAAAATGGTAGAAAAGATAGGGGTATGCATCAAGGGTTCTGTGGCCCAGTAATCACTGTATCTAGGTTTTGACAGCAATCAGTCACACTTGGTTAAGCTATTGTAGCGCAATAAAAGGAATTATGATTTTTTTTTTTCAGCTATCAAGAGCAATTTTTACCATTCTGTGGTTTCAATTTATTTTAGCATTCATCTAAGGTGTGCCCAGCCCCATTTTTTAGGGAACTCGTAATTTAAAATGTCAAAACAACTTATTTCTTTATGTGAGCAATGAAAGGACAGGATATACTCAGAGATAAGCACCACTCTGCTACTGTTATCAGCTACCTCATTGTGCAGTGAAGCTTGCTTCACCATTTATCTTTCATATAGTGATCTTGTTTTGATATGTCCAAGTACTGTTGTATGTATTATTGTTGCAGTAAATTTTGGATGTGTGGGAGACATTCACACAACCATGTTTGAGTCTATCATTTTGTTTTCTAAAGAATAATAATACAATGGTCCTTCCCAAAAATCAATTTATTTCACCTTATTTCAGAATAACCTGAAAACTGCACCAATAGGATTTAAATTGAGGTCAAATAAGTTCAATAAAAACAATGAGCTATTATGGACCAAAGTTTTCCATGATGATGGGCTGTTCCACTGATGGTGTAAAGATTTAAAAACTGGACAGAAATTCGTTTTAAATCAAGACCTCAAACTATAAAAGAAATTTAATACACCACTGTGATTACACTAATTTGCCACCTTGTATGCCACACACGACAGCAAAATCCATGATTCAGAAGGAATACATCCATGCCAGGAAAAAATCAACTGTTTGCAGTAGTTTGATCCATTTAAAGGACTTGCACATCACATAAATTGGATAGAATAGATTTAATTAAATTATAGCAGAAATGTATCTGAAAAAAGCAATCAGTGGCCATAAACAGGCTCTGTGTCAGCTGCTTTTTGACTTTGTGTTTTGAGCTTTATAGTAAAAGTGAAAGTAGAAAAGGACACAAAAGTTGTGCGCTGCAAATGGTATTCAGTAGTACAAAGTTAACTGTTAAGGTGTTTCCTAAGATGCTATGGAGGACCTGGTTGTTCAAGATATATGCAATTAACTCAACTATGACATTACAAAAGTAGCCATTACACACTTACATATTGAGCAACAAGTTTGAAACTTCAATATACTATTCTTAATTAAAAATAGAGGAACAACACTTTCAAATGAAATTATGTAGCTGCAATTCTTTTGAAGATACAAACCATTTACTCAATAGGTGACTGCTGAACAAAGTGAAAGTAGATATTACTCACTTAGCTATGGAGATAGACTTCCAAACTTCTGACCATGTTGTAGCTATGGCAGAAAGGCAACTGAACAACATATTTTAACAAAATGCTCTAGTTACAAGGGATTTACTCAACAGTGAGAATCTCAAAAAAACTATAGCTCAGCTATGCAATGAGCTACCACTGTGCACTTTTACTATGTTATAGCCGATCCAAATGCAATAGTTTAAAGCTACATGTGATCCAAGTCATTTAGTCAACAGTGAGAATCTCTGAGTAGCTATAGCTCAGCTTTACAATGAGCTACACACCTGCAATTTGACTATGTTATAGCTGACCCAAAAGTAGATGAATAACATATTCAAACAAAATACTCTAAAGTCAACAGTTTTCAAATTACAAATTATTTACTCAACAGTGAGAACATGAAAGTAGTTTCTGCTCAGCTATGCAATGAGCTCATGCTCTGCAATTTCACCATGTTATAGCTGACCAAAAATACTCACACAAGGGAATCTACTTGTGGCCTAGTACTTATATGCAAGCCAAAGAAACAATAGTGAATGAGAATATGGTGACAAAAGTATTGAAATTTTCACACTTTGAATGGGGGCTCTTCACTTGTAATGGCTCTGGGAAACAGACAAACAGATCTGCATGCCACGAATAGTTTTTCATCCTCAATAGATGCAGTATCTTTTAAAAGAAACAGCATGTCTCTTGGCCTTGTACTGTTGGAGGAGAAGTTGTTCACCCAGCCACTTATCCAGATACCGCAGAGTGATGCCATAATTTCAGCTGACTGACAAGTCCACTGACATAAAAAAAATATTTCAATTGCAGTTTAATACAACGATATGTGCAAGAACCCAATGGCAACATAAAGCCCTTGTATCACATGTATCCAAAACACTGTCCTGGAATAACAATCACTACAACTTCCATTGTTTACATAACACCAAGATTCATTTGAATTAAAATGCAATGAATGACTAATAGCAGCAAAATAATAAATCAAAATAACGCTTATTTTAACTCTGTATTTACAGTGAATTACTTTTTCAACCTGCAAAAATAAAATCTGTATTATCGTTACACAACAAAAGAATGCTGGGAGACATGAACAGTTGCTTTTATGAATTGAGTCTTCATGTATGATACTGCTGGTGATATCCATATTGACAGACTCCACATCTTATTTTTAACCAAAATGCGCCACTCACACCACATTTCACCATTTTCATTTGCAAAAGGACAATGCACATCAGCTACCACAACCAGCTAATGACCCCACATTACCACAAACTGAAAAACGTTTCAGATATTCATTGTGATTCATAATCATACCTGCCAAATGATCTATATTTATCTATTAATGAGCCTGAAAAATAACACTTTCACCTGTAATCATACCGATATTGTATGTGTGAAACGTTATCCGAGACACATTACAGAAATAAGCACTTGAGCCTGCATCAAAGTAAACAAAACTAATGGTATACATTTCCGTCTCTTAAACAAATAATCTGTGACAATTCTTTGTGAAACTTGTAACAATATCCTGAAACAAAATATGCTAACACTATGCTAAAACAAAACCTGATTCAACTTATCACAAAGATGGTTAGGGTATGTGTCCTAGTAGAGCCCTATAAACAAATTATTTTAATTAGCCGACCTTATACCCACTCTCCCAACTCCATGTTAACCTGTTATTTTTGCCCTCTATTGTCTGACATAATGGCTACTGCCCCAAGAGTGACAGATACAGAGGTTCTACTGTACATGAGCCCCAAGATTGTTCTCAGAAAAAGTCGTATAGCACATAAACCGTAAGGTGTAACCTGAGGGATAGCCACAGCAAAGGATTACTTTGCAAAATCACTTCCATATCAACCACTTTCCAAATATTTGCAGTACCTACGACAATCTATACAAAAATATCACTTCCAGGAAATGTCCCAAACATTTATTGATAAAACAATTTACCGATAATCAGTCTTGCATGCTCTCTTACTACAGCCTACTGAGGAGTGAAGTCTAATGTGCTGACAAGACTCTGTAGACAAATGCTCCCATCCTGCAGGAGTACGGTAATCTCTACTGGCTTGTACTGAACTTTGATACAAAAAATCATTACAGCTAATACTAGTACAGTGACATGGTTTCGTGCATGATTTAACAGTTTGTACAAACTATGTAACTATGTAATTACATCTATAATTGAAATGAAACAGAATTGTATCACCAGTGTTAATGTACAGAGAGTGAATACTGTCACAGTGAACAGAGATGATATGGTCTATGTGTATATTCCACCACACAGCAACAGTCAAAAATAAACTAACTCAGCTTAACACATCTTAAACATGTACAAATGTCTGTGGTAGTGATTCCTACTGACAGCACAAGGTGAACTTCCCTCCAGTCTCAGTGTTTGTCAGATGGGGTGTGACTGGATTTACACTAGCCATAGTGCATCTGGCTTCTCCTCTCTCTACAGTGCCAAATCTGAAGTAGAAAGCATTCAGAAATTATCCCTTTTTTTGTTTTTTGTTTGATTAACTGACGGTTAGTGCCCTCAATGAAGTATACGGTTATATTTTGTGGATGGATTTTAACGCAATAACAATGAGCAAAGGAGCTGTGAAAATACCATTCTAGTTCGATGTACTACATGTATTCTATCTGTCCAAACCTATCTTGTAATCTACATTAGATATATGTTTCTAAACCTGTCTAAAAATATTTTTGAAACATGGGTATTTGTTTTCTCTATCTTACTGGGATTTAGGTGAAAAGTAACATTTTGAGGGCAAATTACTGTAGCTCTATTTGAAATGTATCCATGGGCAATTGGCCAAGATATTTGAAAATTGGTTGTGTACACCAGAATTTAGGTGATGAAAATAAAATTTTTGGGCCATGAAATTGTGAAGATTTAATATTCATATTAAAGTAAGTAATGAAGCTACACAAAAATACTTGTACACTCTGAAGGCATTTCATTGTAGTTAGGGACACTTTTTTATTCAAAGAAATAGCATTTGTATTGAACCAGATTTGGGCACACAGTGATGTGTACACCAGAAATTTGGTATTGCAAAAAATGTTCAGAATGACATTACTTACTTAATACACTAAAGAATCTTATCTAAGTTCCTTTCGAAAGAAACTACTAAAATAATATTTAAACTATTTTATGCATAAAACAAGCATTCTGACGCATGCATTTATCTCCCGCCATATAAATTAGATGTACTAAAGATAACATATTTTAACATGGTGCTCTAAATTTGAAAATTTTAATTACTTAAATGTAGCTTTTATAAGCTACAAGCTTACCATGTGGGACTTGATGCTGTTCTCGGGTTGCCACACCCGGGGCCAACGTCTTAGAAAAAAAGATCGTTCTTGTTAGCCACCGGATATACTGGTAGTTGTCGTCACGTGATAACTTCTGACCAATCGCCCTACTTTCTCGTTGAAATTTTTTATTAAACCTACCCCTCAGCTGTAAACAACGGGGAGGCAGGGTGGGACTCTCCTAAGTCCCACATGGTAAGCTTGCAGCTTATAAAAGCTACATTTAAGTAATTAAAATTTTCAATTTTATTACGCTACAATAGCTTACCATGTGGGACTTGATGCTGAATTCAACCGCCCGGTGGCGGGATTACAGCTGAGACTGGAAGATATGTCATTTTTTTTCTAAGATTTTGAATTAATATATACAGAATAGTGCCAGAAATGCCAGTCTGAGTCCCTTTTAAAGAGCCCCGATCCCGAAGATCGGGCCTGTAACGAGCCAAAAACCTAAGTAAAGAGGGACAGTACTAAAACTGTCCAGATGTTTGGTAGTAGGACGGAAGTGCAGCGGTGCTCACTTCGAGGTCTAAGGGTCCCTAGTGGACCTTCACGTGTGACTGACCAACCCAGTGGTTGGGCATCTCATGAAATTTTTAACTTGACATATGAGATTAACGACAACTGACTAAGTCCTTAATAGAAATTACCTGATAATTAAAAAATAAAATGACCTTACCCGTAACATCTTGAAGGTAAAGGAATACCTAGATCCTGGGAGAGACTCCTGAAGACTTGGTTGTAGCGGATGTGCCCCCCCCCCCCCCCCCCCTTTTTTCTTTCCGAGGACAACTGGTCTGAGGGGAAGGATCTAGGACTTGTTGTGCCGCCACCACGGGTCCCAGATACATATTGTTGTCGGTGTCCGACCAAGTAAGGTCTTTTAGGTAAAAATTTGTGAATGTGTTGTGAGCTTTCCAGTGACAGGCTTGCATGATTTGGTCCACCAATACTCCACCGTAAAAGGCCTTAGAGGCCGCGAAGGCCCGGATGTCATGCGCTTTGACTTGGACCAAGTCCAAGGCTTGTTGATCTGCTTGTTTGTAACAAAGTAGAATGGTTTGTTTCAACCATGAGGAGAGTGTAGCGGGTCTGATGTCTGAGGTATGTCCTTTCTTAAAGGAGATGAAAAGGAGAGAACGAGACCCTCTCAGGTCTTTAGTTCGGTCCAAATAGAACCTCAGGGCTCGCACGGGACACAGGGTCCTGTCTTCCTTAAACTGTCTATCTACAATGGTAGTCAAAGCAGGGATAGTCACTGGTGACACACTTTGAGAACCTTCTCTTGCTAGTTGGTTTTTGGCTATGAAATCAGAAGAAGGGAACAAGGCGACCTTTTCCCATTGGCCTAAATTAGCTACTTTGTTAGCGACCCAGGCATGGATTTCGCTGCGGCGCTTGCCGGAGGCCAAGGCTAGCAAGAAAGCAGTTTTGAGAGTAAGATGTTTGAGGTCTGTGTCTTTCATGGGCTCAAATGGTGCTTTGGTGAGCTCGTTAAGGACAACAGAAAGGTTCCACTTGGGTAAATTTCTGGAACTTTTAGGACGATCCCTGTGAAAACTGGAGAGTAACCTATGAAGGTCTGCATTGTGCGCAATGTGTTGGGCCGTTGGGCCCAAAGTGTCAACGATAGCAGTCCTGTAGCCATCAATGGTCGAGGGGCGCCTGTTTAAGTCTTGGTACAGGTACATGAAAAAATCTGAGATTTGTTTCACAGATGGAGTGGAGAAATCCACCGAATTTTCTCTGCACCATTTTTCAAATAGGGCCCACTTTGACCTGTAGATGGTCCTTGTTGATGACCGTTGAGGGGCAGCAATTCTCTCTGCCACCTCCACAGAGAAGCCTTGTTCTTGGAGTTGTCCGCTCCTAAACACCAGGCGTGGAGGTTCAGCTGTTGTGGATTGTTGTGGAACACATAGTTGTGGGACTGTTTGAGTAGGGTCGTTGACACTGGGAGTTGTAGTGGGATCTCTGTTGAGAGCTGCACTAGGTCCCAAAACCAGGGCATCCCTGGCCAGCCTGGGGCTATCACGATGATCAGGCAATGGCATTGCTTGATCTTTCGGATCACCTTGTGAAGGAGAGCCGTAGGAGGGTAGGCGTAGGCCGTGAGGTTGGTCCAGTTTATGTTCAGAGCATCTATGTTCCAGGCCCTTGGGTCTGGGATAGGAGACACATATAGAGGGAGTTTGTGATTCAGGTGAGTGGCGAATAAGTCTACATGAGGGGTGAACCACTTCCGGCAGATTTGCTTGAAGACCTGAGGGTGCAGAGACCATTCTGTTGACTGCACTTGGTTGGACCTGGATAGGAGGTCGGCCATCACATTCAGACACCCTGGAATGTGCCTGGCTTTCAATGTTATATGGTAGTGATGGCACCAGGTCATGATTTTCCACAGGAGAGCGCACATCTCTGCTGAGTGAGTTCCCCCTTGCTTGTTGATGTAGGCTACCACTGTTGAGTTGTCCGTCGCAACTAACACTGTTTGATTCTGGCACTGGTCCTTGAAGTCTCGAAGGGCCAGGGAGACCGCCTTCAATTCTAGGACATTTATGTGTAGCCTTTTTTCCCGCTCTGACCACAGCCCTTTTGTAGAATTTTGATCTAAGTGAGCGCCCCAACCTTCGTTTGAGGCGTCGGTAAAGAGTTGGATACTGTGGTCCTTGGGATGAAGGTCTGCGCCTTTCATCACATTTGTGGGGTTTTGCCACCAATCTAGGTGGGCTACAATGGCTTCTGTCCAAGGAAGGAGGTTGTCCAGCAACTGAGGATATCTCCAGTGCTCCTTGAGATGAAACTGAAAGGGCCTCATGTGAAGGCGTCCCTCCGGGACCATTTTCTCCATTGAGGCTAGCAACCCAATTAGAGACATCAAACATCTTGCAGTCAAGACACGTTTTGACTTGAGTCGTAGGATCAAATCCTGAAGTTTGAGCCATCTCTCGTGAGTGGGTCTTACAAGGGCTGAATCTAGGTGGTATTCGTAGCCCACGAACGAAAACACCTGAGTAGGTTTCAGTTCTGATTTTTCCTGGTTGATTATCCAACCCAAGGATTGGGTTAGGTCTACCACTGCCTGTGTGTCCCTTTGAGATTCCTCCTGAGACTGGGACCTGATCAGCCAGTCGTCCAGGTATTGGTGAATTCTGAGTCCTCTTGAGAGGGCCATTAGTTTCACTTCCTTTACGATCATCGTAAAGACCTGGGGGGCTGTGGCCAGTCCGAAAGGTAGGGAGGTGAACTGGAACACCTGGGCCTTGTAGCAAAACCTTAGGTACTTCCTTGAGTTTGGATGGATGGGGATGTGAAGGTATGCGTCCGACAGGTCTATTGACGATACCCACTCCCCTGGGACCAGGGAAGTCCTGATGGACTCCGGGGTTTCCATTTTGAACTTTTCTACATGTAGAAAAGTGTTGAGCCTGCTTAAGTCTATGACTGGCCTCCACCTTTGGTGAGGCTTGGGTACTAGGAACAGACGACTGTAAAACCCGAGAGATTTTACGTTTTCCACCCTTTCGATGGCGTTCTTTGACAAGAGAGACTGGATACAAGTGGCCAAGGCTTGGTCTTTTTGTTGGGCCTTGTACTCTGATAGAATCAGAGGAAATCTGATCAAGTTTGGCTTTGAACGGAATGGCAGAACGTAGCCATTGGTGATAATGTTTAACACGTTTTGAGAACATTTGTTTATTAGCCAGTCTCTCTTGAAAGAACGGAGGCGACTTCCTACTGGTGGACTGAGTGAGGCTTTGGAGGAGTCATTGGGAAGGGGGGTTTCCACGCCCCCTTCCCCTATTGTGGGGTCGAAAATGACCCCTGGAGCCTCTGAAGTTGGATTTTCCTCTTACCGAGGGAAAGGATTGGTTACTGCTTTGAGAGGTATTGCCCCCATAGGGGCGTTTCCTGTAGGAGCCTCTTTTCTTGTGGGGGCCACGAAAGGGCTTATTCTGATAGGGTGCAAAACCCTGAGAATCTTTTGAGGTGCCTTTTTTGAGAAGGAAGTCCTCACCTTCCTTTACAAGTTGAGACTCGAACAAGGAGGAGTCCCAGAAGGACGAGTTCCTAAGTTCTTGGCGTCTCGTTTCCCCTAGCTGGGGATGCAATAGAGTCATTTCGGCTTCGCGCCTAAGCAAGCCGGTATTAGCCATGGAATATAATTCCCTCTGTAGAATATGGGCTAGCAATTTGCTGAGACAGGTAAGAGCTCTATGTTGAACAAGAACCGTCTTGTTCCAAAAATCTAAATACTCAGCAACTTCCTCATATCCGCGCTTTGCTGCTTTCTCAGGATTGGCACCTTTCTGGATCTGAGACTTTATCTTCTTGACAGTTGACTTGATGCTATGTTGGCACTTTTCCAAGGAAGCATTGCAAGAAGAAGAGGTTTTGGCAAAGGCAGCGGTGAAATTGAGGGTAGAAATATTTTGTCTAGCCTGATGTTCCAGCTCCTTAAGGACTGGCAGAGGGACTTTGGCTACTGGTGCCCCAGGAGGTCTAGGAGTAATACAGATCTTGGCAAAGTCCGTATTCAACTCCTGGATTTTGTCTTGAAAAGTGGGCTGTCCAACCTTATACCACTTAGAAGTGGATGGAGGAGGCTTGACATATTTTCCCTCAGATAAATTGGCAGCTTTAAAATCATGTTGAAATTTATCAAAGGCGTCTTTGATAACTGAGCTAAGTGGTAGGATAGAGGAAGGACCTCTAGGTCTGAGCTCTTGACGGCCTTTTTCGTCATCCAGACCCAACACTGAAGTTGAAGACCTAGGCATAGAGTCCCTGGGGTCAGGGAGAGAAAGAATGCGCCTGAAGGTGTCTACCTCTTCAGAGTATTGGGAGGGAATGTCAGACAAAGCTACTTCCCTATAATAAGGGGGTCTGGATCATGTTGTGGGAGGTCTTGATCAGAAGCTGCGCCTGAGGGCTGAGCCCTAGAGGGCTGAGCCCTAGAGGGCTTAGAAGACCTGTGTCTGGCCACAGGGGAGTGATCTTCCTCTGAAGATGACACATATCTGGACCTAGATTTATGCTTGCTCTTGTCAGAGTGTTTCTTGGGTCTAGGATGGATCCGAGGTTCGTCGGCAGAGCTCGGTGCTACTGTTTGCCTGTGGCTTTGTTTTTTGTGTGAGTACGAGGAATCCTTCGGTATAGCTTCAGAAGGGGCAACGTACTGATCCGAGGAAGTTTGGTTAAGTACTAGTCGAGGAGGGAGTGCTGGACCAACGTCCACATCCATTGCCTCGGACTGTGCATTAGTACTTGACCTTGGAGGGGGTAGGTCCAGATGAGCAGCAGACTTGCTGGATGGACCAGCTTTTGAAGCATGAGGCGAGGGATCAACCTCGGCAGGCTTTTTAACTGCCAACTCCTCTCGGAGTGATTGAAATGCTTCTAACATGTATGCCTGGAAGGAACCCATTTGCTGCTGGATATGTATATTTAAGGAATCACCCAGGGATTTCTCTAGATTTTTTTAAATTTTGTTTTGCAGAGCAGTACCTGGGGTGGGTGGGACAGCTTTTGCTGGGGTCTTTAGTGATAAAGAACTGAAGGCGAGAGGTTGAGGACGGGGGGGGGTGAGGTAAAGAGGTTATCGGCAGCACTCTCAAGGTCTGCATTAGAACCAGTAAAAGAGTCCCCATCGCCTTCACCCAAGAGATCTAGTTCATCTTTGGAACTAGTTTCCGCTTTTTGCTTTTTTAAGTACCGCTTCCTGTTTTGAATTTTTTGCAATTGTTCATCAGAGAGAGACGTGCAAATATGGCAGGGGGCTTCAAAAGTGACACAGGGGTCATCTCCCTTGCCAGCCTCCCTACAGGTAGGGCAGTAATTATGATTATCAAAACTGAAGCAAAAATGGCGGCATTTCTGAGCTCTCGGTTTGTCTTTGTTTGCTTGATGAAGCGACATTTTAACGCAATAAAAAGACGTACAATTGAAATTGCCTGAATCGAGAAAACTCAAAACACGCGGATTGTAAGGAAAATACTTAAGTTGTGAAAATAAAAATTTTACAGTATAATCTATGAAATATATTTAAGGAAATATCCAAATATTAGCCTCCAACAATACGTGAATACTGAGAAATAAAAGAAAATGTCTGTATATTTACAAACTGCTACCAGTCAATCGTGGCCAACGAGAAAGTAGGGCGATTGGTCAGAAGTTATCACGTGACGACAACTACCAGTATATCCGGTGGCTAACAAGAACGATCTTTTTTTCTAAGACGTTGGCCCCGGGTGTGGCAACCCGAGAACAGCATCAAGTCCCACATGGTAAGCTATTGTAGCGTAATAAAAGTAATACTTTTCAAGTTATAATTGATTTAGTGCATGATTTCATGAATTTTAATGCATTAAAAATTATTTTAAAAATTCATTAAAAAAATTTAGCATGTGAAAGCTCTCCAAAATGTAGGTGAATGAGTTATTTGAGAAATATTGGCTATCTGCAATACTTTTAGTGATAATAGGCAGTTACTCATTTTGAGTAGGTGAGTAATTAGCTACAGATCTGAAAATTCACTAATTGAAAGCTCTCCAAAATGTATGTGAATGAGTTATTTCAGAAATACTGGCTATCTGCAATACTTGCAGAGATAATTCGCATTTACTCATTTTGAGTAGGTGAATAATTAACTACGGGTGTGAAACTTCACCAAGTGAAAGCTCTCCCAAAAGTAGGTGAATGAGTTATTTGAGAAAAATTGGCTATCTGCAATACTTTTACAGATAATTCACATTTACTCATTTTGATTAGGTGAGTAATTAGCTACGGGTCTGGAACTTCACCATGTGAAAGCTCTCCCAAAAGTAGATGAACGAGTAATTTGATAAAAATTGGATACCCGCAATACTTTTAGAGATAATTCGCATTTACTCATTTTGAGGAGGTGAATAATTAGCTACGGCTCTGAAAATTCACCAAGTGAAAGCTCTCCCAAAAGTAGGTGAATGAGTTATTTGAGAAAAATTGGCTATCTGCAATACTTTCAGAGATAATTCACATTTACTCATTTTTAGTAGGTGAGTAATTAGCTACGGGTCTGGAACTTCACCATGTGAAAGCCCTCCCAAAAGTAGATGAATGAGTTATTTGATAAAAATTGGATATCCGCAATACTTTTAGAGATAATTCACATTTACTCATTTTGAGTAGGTGAATAATTAGCTACGGGTCTGAAACCTCACCAAGTAAAAGCTCTCCCAAAAGTAGGTGAATGAGTTATTTGAGAAAAATTGGATATCTGCAATACTTTTACAGATAATTCACATTTACTCATTTTGAGTAGGTGAGTAATTAGCTACGGGTCTGGAACTTCACTATGTGAAAGCTCTCCCAAAAGTAGATGAACGAGTAATTTGATAAAAATTGGATATCCACAATACTTTTAGAGATAATTAGCATTTACTCATTTTGAGTAGGTGAATAATTAGCTACGGGTCTGAAACTTCACCAAGTGAAAGCTCTTCCAAAAGTAGGTGAATAAGTTATTTAAGAAAAATTGGATATCCCCAATACTTTTAGGGATAATTCACATTTACTCATTTTGAGTAGGTGAGTAATTAGCTACGGGTCTGGAACTTCACCATGTGAAAGCTCTCCCAAAAGTAGATGAATGAGTTATTTGATAAAAATTGGATATCCGCAATACTTTTAGAGATAATTATCATTTACTCATTTTGAGTAGGTGAATAATTAGCTACGGGTCTGAAACTTCACCATGTGAAAACTCTCCCAAAAGTAGATGAAGCAGTTATTTGAGAAAAATTATGTCATTATTTTGCCACAAATAAGAAAATAGCTATTACTCACTTATGGCATGCAATAGAACCCCAAACTATATGCATTTACCCTACAGTCACAATTTCAAAGTAGGTATTACTCGGCTATCCAATGCGCAACAGGTCTGAAACTTTACTATGTGATAGGTTATCAAAAACTAGATGAATAACATATTTGAAAATATTTCCCTAACTTTAATACTTTTGAAGATATTTGACATTTACTTATGTTGTTATTTTGCTACAAATAAGAAAATAGCTATTACTCACTTATGGCATGCAATAGTTTTGGAGTTACAATGGATTTACTCAACAGTCACAATTTCAAAGTAGCTATTACTTAGGTATGCAATGTGCAACAGGTCTGAAACTTTACTATGTGATAGCTTACAAAAAAGTAGATGAATGACATATTTGAAAAGAATTCCGTAACTTTAATACTTCTGAAGATATTTGACATTTACTTATGTCATTATTTTGCTACTAATAAGAAAATAGCTATTACTCACTTATGGCATGCAATAGAACCCCAAACTACATGCCAGCTTATAGCTAAGGACAAAGTAGCTGAACAACATATTTTACGAAAATATTGTAACTGCAATAGTTTTGGAGTTACAATGGATTTACTCAACTGTAGAATTTCAAAGTAGCTATTACTCACCTATCCAATGTGCAACAGATCTGAAACTTTACTATGTGATAGCTTATGAAAAAGTAGATGGATAACATATTTGAAAAGAATTCCCTAACTTTAAGAATTTTGAAGATATTTGACATTTACTTATGTCATGATTTTGCTACAAATAACAAAATAGCTATTACTCACTTATGGCATGCAATAGAACCCCAAAGTATGTACCATCTTATAGCTAAGGACAAAGTAGCTGAACAACATATTTTAGGAAAATACTCTAACTGCAATAGTTTTGGAGTTACAATGGCTTTACTCAACAGTCAAAATTTCAAAGTAGCTATAACTCAGCTATCCAAGGTGCAACAGGTCTGACACTTAACTATGTTATAGCTTACCAAAAAGTAGATGGACAACATATTTGAAAAGATTTCCCTAACTTCAATACCTTTGAAGATATTTGACATTTACTTCTTCTGTTATTTAGCTACAAATGAGAAAATAGCTATTACTCACTTATGGCAAGCAATAGAACCCCAAACTATGTACCATCTTATAGCTAAGAACAAAGTAGCTGAACAACATATTTTAGGAAAACACTCTAACTGCAATAGTTTTGGAGTTACAATGGCTTTACTCAACAGTCAGAATTTCAAAGTAGCTATTACTCAGCTATCCAAGGTGCAACAGGTCTGAAACTTTACTATGTCATAGCTTACCAAAAAGTAGATGGACAACATATTTGAAAAGATTTCCCTAACTTTAATACTTTTGAAGATATTTGACATTTACTTCTTCTGTTATTTAGCTACAAATGAGAAAATAGCTATTACTCACTTATGGCATGCAACAGAACCCCAAACTATGTACCATCTTATAGCTAAGAACAAAGTAGCTGAACAACACATTTTAGGAAAACACTCTAAGTGCAATAGTTTTGGAGTTACAATGGCTTTACTCAACAGTCAGAATTTCAAAGTAGCTATTACTCAGCTATCCAAGGTGCAACAGGTCTGAAACTTTACTATGTCATAGCTTACCAAAAAGTAGATGGACAACATATTTGAAAAGATTTCCCCAACTTTAATACTTTTGAAGATATTTGACATTTACTTCTTCTGTTATTTAGCTACAAATGAGAAAATAGCTATTACTCACTTATGGCATACAATAGAACCCCAAACTATGTACCATCTTATAGCTAAGGACAAAGTAGCTGAACAACATATTTTAGGAAAATACTCTAACTGCAATAGTTTTGGAGTTACAATCGCTTTACTCACCAGTCAGAATTTCAAAGTAGCTATTACTCAGCTATCCAAGGTGCAACAGGTCTGAAACTTTAGTATGTGATAGCTTACCAAAAAGAAGATGGACAACATATTTGAAAAGAATTCCCTAACTTCAATACTTTTGAAGATATGTGACATTTACTTCTGTTATTTAGCTAGAAATGAGAAAATAGCTATTACTCACTTATGGCATGCAATGGGACCCCAAACTATGTACCATCTTATAGCTAAAGACAAAGTAGCTGAACAACATATTTGAAGAAAAAGTTGTTACTGCAATAGTTTTTGAGTTATGAGCCCTTTACTCAAAGTAGGTAAGATTGCTATTACTCACTTATCTTTAGGCCTAAGTCAATAAAACCAAAAAAATTTTCAAGGGTATGAAAATTCATTGGGACAATTAATTTACAAAAAATCTGTAGCTGTAGTAGTTTTGGAGAAATCTGCGTGACTAACTAACGCACACACGCACGCACGCACGCACACACAGACATCATTTCATAATCTCCCTCCCGGGCTAAAGCCCGGCGGGAGATAATTACTTGTCTGATTCTATAGTTTCCCATGACCAAGCAGGTAGTACATACCCCTTGGTAGTTACATCATGTGACCTCTGTATTCAGTGCAATCCCACAGTGCAGGGAGATGGGCACACTAGCCTGGCCACCCTCTAGCTCTGGGTACAGCAAGTCCTCTGCAGCCACACAGTTCCAACAGTACTGACGCCCAAAGAACTGCGGCTCCACATGCTCACGCCGCCGCTGTACCAAGCTGAAAACAAGGGAAAGGTACCTTAGTGTCACTGACTGATGTACCACTCCTAAAATGTGATATGGTTAACCACTTGTAATGAAGTTTTGTCAGAGGGAATTATTCAGATGAGCCAAAACTTAGATTGAAATTCCATAAAAATAACTTGGCTTACCTTTAACTGAAATTCGATTTCACAAAGTTAAGCTAATTTCTGGATCAAGTGCAGCATATGCATCTATATATTTAATCCAAAATTTAATCCATTTTGATGGATTAGCTTAACTTCCCTGTGAATACTAACCTTAATCCTTATCCAATTTTTGGATTAACTTGAGCCAAGTTTTCACTGATCTTTCACTAATCTGCTTTGTGATTACGGCCCCTGATTTCTCATCAAAAACGAGTACGACTGTGTAAAGCTGGCAATAAAGTTTGTCAAAAAGTTATAAACAATCAATGGTATGAGACATCACAGTTTCTTTACTTTTACAGTATCTAAATGCAAAGACTTACTTGAGGAGCTTTCTTCGTGCAGACTTCTGCAGTTTAACTATGGCATCTTCTCCCCAATCTGTAGAGGACGTCTCACCCCCAGCTGAGATAAAGATTCCCATCCTCACTCCATTGATCTATTAACACATCAACAGCAACATACAGTGCTACATGATAGAGGTAGAATCTCAGCAGAGATAAGTAACCATACTCACTCCACTGATTCACAGCACACCTAGCAACCCCTTTTTAATCGAAGCATCCCCCTTGAAAAACATAAATGTATGTCACTAAAGAAGCAAAAAAATGCAAACATTAAATTGTGTATGCTTTTGCAGGGACAGTGTAGATATAACAATGAAGAGGCAGATAACTATAGAGTATATACATTAACCTAGCAGAGGCCAAGTGTTGAATCTTCAGCCTGGGTGTCTATAAACCACTGGAGAGCTAATTTCTACAAATGCATGAGAATACATACTTAATTTTGAAAAGAGTTGCTGTAGCACTTAGCTGGATATTGTATGTAAAAACTGAAAAAGAGCTAGTCAGGCTTACTGTTCTGTGTTAAAAACAGAGTAACAGTTACAAACACTGCTAGTCTTATAAGGTGGGATGCTGATGGTAGCGAGTATACTTGAACAAAAAACAATAAATGCATTCAGGGAGGCTTAATTAACAGCCACATACAGTGTTGAAAGATTCACAATGTCACATGACTTCAGAATTCCATTACAGAAAAACTACCAATAAGTGCCCCTTCAGGGATGCTATATTAACAGCAACATACAGTGTTGAAAGATTCACACTGTCACATGACTTCAGAATTCCACTGGAGAAAACTACCCAATCTCACTGAGGACAGAGTTTTACAGAGGTTACTGCACTTCCAGCAGGAATGACTTACTAGCTGGAGGTCCTCCTCATCAAAGCTAGTGGTGAAGGTGATTTCCATGTCACGGTCAGGCAGAGCAGGGCCCCCAGTGTCCTTATTCCAGCCCAGTCCACACAGCACACCCGTGTAACGTGTTTGCTCCTTGTTACACCTGTGAAAAATGCTACACTATACTGATGTTTCCACAGAACATGGGTGCCAATTAAGTGATGAAATAACTTTTTTTTTCAACACTCATTTTGATATTTTAAAATCGAATTAATGCTCTTGGCAAGTAAGTTACCAGTTTCACATGTATTGATGAAAAGCATTTACCTCAATAACTTATATTCACATGAATAAGTTCAGTCATCTAATGCTGCAACAAAACCCCTACTTTATAGCCCACTGTCTTACCAACTAAATGAAAACAGATTGTACACAAATCAGGTGCCCATGTGGCAAAGTATCCTTTTTCAATTTTTCAACATTCTATCAATTTATGCACACTTCCTTGAGTGAATAAAAGACTTCAAGAAATTATGGCGTGTTGAGACTCAAAGTCCATACTTGGAAATAATTCCACCAAAATAAGGACATTAAGCAAACAAATACAGTGTTGTGAGGTATAATACAAATTGACCATATGTTTGGTTGTGAGTGAGGCCACCTGCCTCATCTCAGCATATGGACAGAAGAGCAGGGCAGATATCCCCAGCAGTCCGGGAATGTCCGGCATGATGGTGGTGTCTCTGGCCATGATGGTAGAGCCTGACGGGTTCAAACCCACATGTGCCGCAACCAGGAGCCTCTGACTGCACTCAGCAGGCTGCTCATCTATAGCCACACTGTTCACGCTGTCCCTGTCTACACGCACCTCCCTGTGTTAACAAAACAGAGATCAGAAGTTTACACAGCAACAGTAGAAACAAGATGACACTTCACATTAACAAAGTCTACACATATGTCCCTGTGTGAACACAGACCACAGATTTACATACTAACACAGGAAGACAATGTTTACACTGCCACTGTCTACACAAACCTTGATGTGTGAAAAGAGATCACGGGTTTATAAAGAAACACAGGAAGACACTGTTCACATTGTTACAGGAAGACACTGTTTACATTGCCACTGTCTACACAAACCTTGATGTGTGAAAAGAGATCACGGGTTTATAAAGAAACACAGGAAGACACTGTTCACATTGTTACAGGAAGACACTGTTTACATTGCCACTGTCTACACAAACCTTGATGTGTGAAAAGAGATCACGGGTTTATAAAGAAACACAGGAAGACACTGTTCACATTGTTACAGGAAGACACTGTTTACATTGCCACTGTCTACACAAACCTTGATGTGTGAAAAGAGATCACGGGTTTATAAAGAAACACAGGAAGACACTGTTCACATTGTTACAGGAAGACACTGTTCACATTGTCACTGTCCACACATACAACCCTTTGTGAACAGAGATCACAGGTTTACATAGAAACACAGATTGTAACAAATTTTATTGTAATTTAACTTTTTGTAAGTTAAATACTTACCTTATCCTCACAAATGCTTACTTGGTTTTGTGGAGGCAAAACGCGGCGACCAACAAGAATATTAAAAAATTATTCTTGTTCGAGAGGTGAACCCCGTAGTTAGTGATAGGTGCGCATGCGCACAACACATTGTCGGTTGGACTTTGTCGAGAGATCCTCATTTAATTTTTGGTCCCCTATGAAAACAAACTTCTGAGGGGAGGAAGGGTGGGTCTGTCCTTGTGAGGATAAGGTAAGTATTTAACTTACAAAAAGTTAAATTACAATAAAATTTGTTACATTTTATTGCGTAAAATAGCCTTACCTTATCCTCACAAATGCTTGATTCCAACCATAACAGGAGGAGGGGTTTGTTTTGCAACCTCCCTGTTAATAGATTATGGGGTTCACCATGGAAGCATTTGATAGAGAGGATAAGATAAGCTTAAGTATGCTACAACAGAATTTTCCATTACTGTAAAATATATGTAAAGATAAGTAATGATAGGTAATCTCATGAATATTCATGATGTACTGTTGTAGTTGACACTTGTCCAATGTAACATAAAGTTGTCCTATATGTAAACCATCACCCATAACTGTGTGGTGGGGAATGGCTTCCTGGGTCCCTCGAGCTGGGAGCTGTCATCCAGCAAGAAGGCACCCCAAGCTGGCTTCTGTGATTTACAAAATACAGTCATGAGGCCATCTGCCACAGAAGAAGACATATGTCCATGATGATACTGGTATGGAAGGAAGAGTAAAGTATGTAAGCCATATGAAATACGCAAGAACATACTCAAGGCCAATCACATGCTGAGCAGAAACCACTGGGCCTAATTGTAATCTGTTTGATCTGTGGACTGCCAAGACACATAGCTTAAAAGGTAGAAAATGTGTTGTGGCTCTTCCAATGGCAGGAGCCTAAAATCTGCCCATCCTTGAATATTAAAGAAGCAGACATGGACCTAACCTCATGGACCTTAACCTGTAGGTCCTGTGTATCAAAATAGGATGACTGATAAGCCAATAAGACAGTCTGTCTGATCCAAGAAGAGATAGTAGATCCCATGAGACCTCTGTCAAAGCCTTCCTTAAAGGACATAAACAAGAGATACTTTCCCTTCTTTAAAGCACTAGTTCTGTCTAGATAGTATCTAAGTGCTCTGACAGGGTATAAAGTCATATCCCCAGTCAAGTCTGAGCTCAAAAAAGGTTTAAAAGCTGGAAGGACCACTGGTTTTAGCGAATCTGGGCAATCAGAAGCCAACTGATTCTTTGCTAAGAAGGCAGGAGAAGGAGAAATAGTGACCTCCTTCCAGTGAGGTTTATGCCTGAGGGAAGAGAATGTCCAAGCGTGCACCTCCCCCCTTCTTTTGCCAGATGCCAAAGCCATCAGGAAAACAGTCTTGAAAGTCAAAGACTTGCATCCTTCAAAGGTTCAAAAGGAGCCTCAGACAAAGACATAAGAACCAAAGATAGGTCCCAAGAGGGAAAACCCCTATTTAGAATGGGTTTGTCCATGTAAAAGCTTGCAAGGAGTCTATTTAGGTGCAAACTCTTGCCTACTTCCTGGCCAAAAGGTCCCAAATGGTCAGCTTTTGCAGTTCTGTAGTCAGCAATTGTGGCAGGTTTCAAAATTTTTGACCGTAAATAAGTGGTTCAAAAATTCTTCTATGTCTGAGGTAGAAGGCTCTGCGCTGACCACCTTGTACTGTTGGCACCAGAGTTCCAAAATGGACCACCTTGACTCATAGAATCTTCTAGATGAGGGCCTTTGAGGTGCCTTAATTCTATCTGCCACCTGCTCAGAAAATGATTCAAGTGATTCTGAGTGGTGTCTAGGTGCCAAACATGCAGATTCAGATACATGAGATTCTGATGGAACTACTGACTGAACGGTTGTTTTAACAGATGAGGCCATTAAGGTAGTTGTAATGGGGCTTGGTTGACAGATTCACTAGATCCCAAAACCAAAGCATTCTGGGCCACCCTGGTGCTACTACTATCATCTTGCACCTGTAGGTGTTCATTTTCTGTATGACTTTTGGTATGAGTGCTACAGAACAAAAGGCATAGCCGTCCAGACCCTCCCAGGAGATGTTCAATGCATCTATGTTCATAGCATTTGCATCTGGGACTGGTGAGACATGGATTGGTAGTTTGTGATTCAATTTGGTGGCAAATATATCCACCATTGGTTTGTGCCAAACTTTGCCAAATTAGGCTGAATATTTGAGGATGAAGTGACCATTCTGTTTGAATTATTTGTCCTTCCTGGAGAGACTGTCGGCTATGACATTGAGGCAACCCTGAATGTGACTGGCTCTTATGAGTATGTTTCGAGGATTGCAGTAGGCCAAGATGCGCCAAACCAGGAAACACATGTCCCATGAGTGTGTTCCCCCTTGTTTGTTCAGATAACTGACCACAGTGGCGCTGTCTGTTACTCTCAGAACTCTTTTGTCTAGAATTTTGTTTAAAACCTTTTTAAGGCCAGAAACACTGCCTTTAACTCTAGGACATAGATATGAAGTAATTTCTCTTGATCTATCCAATAGCCACTGACTGTCATGTTATGTAAATGAGCTCCCCAACCCTGATTTGACGCATCTGTGAAAATAAGGGTATTGTGTTCCTGTGGAAGAAAAGGACAACCCATTTTAGAATTTTTTGGATCTTCCACCACTGAAGATGCTTTTTCAGAAGGTTTGAAACAGGAATCTTCAGGTCTAGAGACTGGGGATCCTGCCAGTTTGTTTTTAGGTACTATTGGAAAGGGCGCATATATAACCGACCCATTGGTATTGTCTTTTCTAGGGATGCTAGTACACCTATCAGGGACATAAGCAACCTTGGGGTTGTTTGTGATGCGATCTTCATGTCCTGAACAGACTTTTCTAGAATTTTCAACTTCTTTTCGATTGGAAAGACTTTTCCTGTATCAAATCGAAATGGTAACCCAGAAAGTCGATTTTTTGTGTAGGTTCGAGCTCTGATTTTTCTAAATTTATCACAAAGCCGAGTTCTTGAATCTCATGGATGAGTTCTTTTGTGTAGAACTGACACTGGTGTGTGGTATTTGCTCTTATCAACCAGTTGTCCAGGTATTGGTGAACTCGAATTCCGCGAGACTGAAGAACGAGCCTCTTTACAATCCGCATGAACTATAGCGGTGCAGTCACCAACCGCAATGGCAGTGCTTTGAACTGATACGTTTGCTTGTCTACATGGAAACATAGCCAATGTTGAGAATCTGGGTGTATGGGCACGTGAAAGAACGCATCTTTCAGGTCTATCGAAACTAGCCATTCTCCTTTTATGACCGAGTTTCCGAATATCACTGCTGTCCCCATTTTAAAATTTGGAACTAGCAGGCATTTGTCCAGGACACTGAGATCTATCACAGGGCGCCATTTATTGCCGGGTTCTGGTACAAGAAATAATCTGCTGTAAACCTGGAGTTGTGCAATCCTTGAGGTAGTAACTTGTGCCTTTTTGAAGCATTTGCGACACTCTTAGGTAGCCATGTTTTTCCTGTCTGTAACCGCTTTAAATTATGGGATGTACAGACATGGGTGGATTCGACTGGAATATTATTCGATAAACCTTCTCAAGATTTGCACAACCCTTGTATTTGGTACGGAGATCTGTTGAAACTGGTCATTAACCTTTTGTGACCGAGTTTCTTTATAAAATTCATTGTCAACTCCATTTCACAGCTTGGAAGGACAAAAGCATGTTGAAGACACAAAGATCCCTACTGGCCAAAGATATTGTGGGATTAATGCAAAGAAAATGCCAGGAATGGTCATCCATCCACGGACTAACCTTGCCCAATGCTGTTTAACTTCCTTGAATAGAGAAGAGCCTATCCGTACTGTACACTTATAAAGCACATAGCACATCAACGATCTATGTCTTGATAAACAAAACAATATTTTCATCCATAAGAAGCACCATTGTGTCAGATATGATAGAAGTAACAATTTTACTGAGAAAATCCAGCGACTTGTAGTCATTTACAGAATAAATTGTGTGTAAATGAACATAGTAAATGTAACACAATATTATCAGCAACATGGCGGATTGTTTTCCTGTCTGTAGCACCTGCAGTAGAGCTACATGAAAGGGGAGTTTCGATTGGAGGGCTACATAGTACCCATTCAAAAACTGCACAACTCTGAGATGGCAATAATATTTCCACTTAAACCAGCAATTTATAGTTATTTCTTCTACTACACCAGAATCCCCTATTTCATTGAGAATAATGGTGGGAAAGCATATGTATTATCTTCTCTATAATGAAGTAATAAATGGTCCACCAGCCAGTTGTAGAATAAAGACAAGGCAATGGAGGAAATTAACCATCTTGATGCCTGGTTTGTAGGTTGAAAGCAACGTTGATAAACTTCTGAAGCAGATCTTGTAGGACTGACTGTTTTTCAGGCTACAGGAAATCAGCTAACTGCTGGTATGGTAGAGTACTACTGAATGGTTACTGCTGCATTCATTCATAAAAATCCACCAGGACTTCATGAGAGGAATTTGCTATTGGATGATCTGAAGTATATTTTTGGATTTGAGATAAAGGGTCATCTTCTGTGTGTCTACCAAGTAGACAGGCTACTAGCTTTCTGGAGGATTAATTAATAACCCCAGAAAACGAGTTTTAATCTGCCCAGCTATCAAATCTCAACATCATCTGGTGTTGCAAAAGCAAACTCTAGTAGATCTTCTACTGCTAGCTGTTTTTCAGTCGCAGGAGACCTCTTAACGCCATCTTCAGGAAAATGTGGCTAGTTGAAAGACTTCTGATGAACATCCCTCATAAATGAAGAGGTAGGCAGCTTGAACCAAAAAACTGAAGAATCTCCTGTAACAGATCCTCTACCAAAAGCTGTTTTACAGCCAAGGGGGATCTAAGAATGCTGTCATGGATTACTCAACCTTCAGCATGAAATATTGTACTTCAGATCTGTAGAATAGGAAGTTTTAAACTTCTTACTTCTTAGCACGAACTATGAATTCTAAAAGAACGCATCTGCCGTCTTGGAAACGGGCAGAGTTGAAAAAGCTTCACGTGTTGCCTCCTCGACGACCAAAAATTGAATGAGGATCTCTCGACAAAGTCCAACCGACAATGTGTTGTGCGCATGCGCACCTATCACTAACTACGGGGTTCACCTCTCGAACAAGAATAATTTTTTAATATTCTTGTTGGTCGCCGCGTTTTGCCTCCACAAAACCAAGTAAGCATTTGTGAGGATAAGGTAAGGCTATTTTACGCAATAAAAAGACACTGTTCACATTGTTACAGGAAGACACTGTTCACATTGTCACTGTCCACACATACAACCCTTTGTGAACAGAGATCACAGGTTTACATAGAAACACAGGAAGACACTGTTCACATTGTTACAGGAAGACACTGTAGACATTGTCACTGTCTACACATACCTCCTGGGGTGAAGAAAGCAGGGATCGAAGGCTTACACTGAAACGAATTAGAACACATTACCCCTGTCTGGTTATACCTTTCTGTGAAAAGAGTGAAGGTAACCTAACATATGCCATCAGTCAACAATTATTCAAAGTGTTCACACTGTCTGTAACCATGAAGGGTACACACTACACAATGTGCCACACAGAAACAGCAAGCTAGTGTTGACACTGTTTTTACTCTTTGGTCCCTTCCCTAGAATGTAGTAAAAGAGTATAGGCTGACATTGCATCTCACTGTGAAGCCCAAATACATATTGCTGGTTAACTTTAAGATTCTTACCAAACAAGAATGTTGTAAACTATGACAAACTTTATCCATACAGATGTTAAAATGACCAGAGGAACTCCCCGTAAAACTTTGAGCAAAAGCCAAATTCAATTTTGCTGACAGCTTATCTACAATATAGAACAGGTTTTGTAGCTTTGGTCAGATACTGAATTTATCATACCGGAGACTGCCGATGTAGGTGGAACTATGGAACTTCATCTCATACATACTCCATGGCCCAGTGAGTGTGACAATCCGGCCTTTCTTAGTCTCATTGACTGGAACCTCTCCGAATCCATCCTGGGAAGAGAGGTGTATCCAATCATGTTCTGCATCTCCCTGGAAAATAAACCACAGTTAAGGAATTCATTTCTACATCAAAACACTGTGCATTCCCTCTGAAGCCATTTCACTATTGCATTCATTTAGTCACATTCACTAATCAATTGTCTTAACCCCTTTTCATTCACAGCTCCCCCCCCCCACCCACCCACCCCCACCCCCCCACCCCACCCCACCCACGTATTATCTGACTCATTTCAATGTCACTCACATCCCATTATATTTCTTACCTAGACTTTTCCACTCACTTGGCCTCTTCATCTGGTATCGCAGCATACCACTGACCTGGCCTCCCACTATGTCACTTAGCCTCCCACCATGTCACTCACCTAGCCTTCTGCTACACTACTCACATGGCCTCTCATTATGCCACTCACCTGGCATTCCATGTCACTCACCTGTCCTCTCAAAATATCACTCACCAGACCTCTCACCATTTCACTCACCCGGCTTTTCACTGTATCACTCACCTGACCTCTCACCTATCACCCACCTGGCCTCTCACGATATCACCTACCTGGCCTCTCACTACAGCTGTCCTCTCATCAAATCACTGACAGGGCCTTCCAATATATCACTCACCAGGCCTCCCACCATTTCACTCACCTGGCTTCTCACTACATGATTCACCTGACCTCTCACCTATCACTCACCTGGCCTCTCACTATATCACCTGTCCTCTCATCAAATCACTGATAGGGCCTTCCAATACATCAGTCACCTAGCCTCCCTCCATATTCCTCATCTGGCTTTCCATTACGTTAGTCACCTTACCTTTCAGTCTGTCACTCACCTGACCTCCCTCAGAGCCTGCAGCAGCCAGCCTAGCATGGCTGGAGAAGGAGGACTCCTCTGAAATGACACTCTGGGTGTCACTCTCTTCTAACCCTGGCACTGGAGTGTGAGACAACATCATGGCTTCCCGCTCACGCTTGTCATGGCATTGCTGCAACACAGTCACACCGATAGGACATAGTGCTTGTAATCGTATGTATTCAATTCAAAGCATGATTTACCAGAGTCATATATAGCTAATTTGTAAAAGGCTACTAATCTAAACAGTTATAATTGAAACAATTTGATAACTACTACCTACTTCTTGAAGACAGGAACAGAAGGACAAAAGGTGAAAGCTCCATTGACTGAGACTGTAGAGTATCATTTCTTGCTAGCCACTGCAGACAAACCTTAGATGTGAAGCTCTCCTCTGCCCTGTCTGCAAAGCACTGGTCAATGAGGAGCTGGTTGATGTTGACACTTCCAGCAGCCGTCTTCTCTATGAGCTCTACCCTCAGCACACCATGTACAATCGAGTACACCTACAGAACCAGGCACAGTTAGAAAGAATGCAGAAACCTCTGTCCCAGTACATCTAACAACTGTCTGTTAAACAACATGTCCCAGTACATCTACTCATTGTAAGTTCTAACAATCTTTGCAGGTTAAGATTATTTATATCCACAGAAGAATTGTCCCTGAAATTGTATTTTGACAAGTGGCTACTCCATAAAAGTGTGTAGTTCTGTTATTGAAATTTTACATAAGATGTTTTAATAATTTACAAAAGATGTGCTCAACAAAAACTTCTAATACTTTAAGCAGCAACATGGATCACGTAAACAACAAAGTAAGGTTTAAAATATGTTATACTCTGTTTACAAAAACAATAGAGGATAGCAACAGTCAACTTGCAGAGTCTGATATAATTTTAAACAGAAATGAAGCAGTCTCAGAGAAAAGTGACATGTCCTGTAAAATAGTTAATAAATAAACGCGTCTATCCACTTGGCTATCGAGGCTCTGATCCTTGTATAATTGTCCTGACATATATATTGTCAATTACATATTTTTTCTGGGGAATTTAATTTTCCAGTAAATGTGTATCAAGCTTTTATCAGTTTCTCACATTACAAGTAAGAGCTGGCTCACCTTGGCAAATATGTTTGGTTTTCCTGAGATCAGACTGGCGAATCTTTTGAGTGCCACTTCTGTCCAGCGGCCACTGGGACACTTGATTAAGGAGGGTTTGATGCCACTCAGCTGACACTCAATGCTCTGTACAAGAGACAGTAGCACATCAATAGGAACGTAATACACATTGTTCAAGTAAACCACACTGCTTACAAGATTCTTCTGCTTTATGGAAACCTTGTCCAACTGAACCCATACTTTAGAAATAAACTTACATGACACATAGGTTTCAGTGAGCTGCAATCCTACAGCAACATTGCATGCATCTAGATTATTTTTTGATTGAACAAAAAAAATTGCTGAATTTTCCTTTTAATATGTTTTTGTTTGTAAAAGTACACAATAAACTTTTATTTGGGAGCAATTTCACTTTACCGGTACGAGATCCGCCACATTGGATAATTACAGAAAACTGTTAAGGAAATTTAAAATTAAATGAACAGTTATAATTGGGGGCAAGCCCCTAACCCACACAAATAGTATGTTTATTTCAATTAAATAAAAGGGTCAAATTTGCGAAAAAAAATATAGAATATAAATTATCACCCAAGTCTCGTACCAGTACAGTAAAAACTAGCCTTTATTTGAAGTCTTAAATGTCTCTTCCTGGTGCACTTTCGTTTGTGTTAGTTGGACATATTCAAATTTTGTTCATACTCAAATTTTACTCTATCTCTGGGTAAATAACATACAGATGTCTAGACATTAAATGTGTGTTTGAATCAATTCTCAGGTATTGTCAAGCTCACCTGAAATGGCAAGTTCTGAAGCTCTACAGGCAGTTCTCTGAGATCTGACAGGAGCACTTCACTGCTGTTACCATAGTCCACAAAGAACACCTAAAGAATAGTTCCCACTCAAAGTACCTGATTTTATTTAAAAATCAGCACAGTTTCTCATTACGACTAGGAATGTAGAAGATACATCTTTAAATCACTAAAAGATAACTTGAAGGTAATTTGTGGAGATTTAACTCTAACTTTTTACAAAAACTCAAACAATGGCATCACAAAAGGTTTTAAATTACGTGCTAAAATGTACAGCCAAAAATTCTATGCAAATACTAGCAACTATTTAAAGGTTCACAGCCCACAGGGATCACAGCCAATTACATTTCAAGCATATTAAAGAGCTGAATAAAAACTTTAAGTTATTTCAAGGATGACTGGTCACTAAGAAAGACCACATGGGTTTTGTTACTGTCTTAGCATGTTTGTTGGATCACCGATCTTGACTATGATGGTTTCTGAGGGAGTTGTGTTGGACCACTTAAAATATGTTCATGACAAAATACTTCGACTTTTGTAGGTCACTGTAGGTCTGTGGGTGTTGTGGGAACACTGCCTTTTAAGATGGTTTGAAAGATTACTGACCGTGACTATGATGTGTGGGGACGTTTTCTCAGAACACTGACCTTTACTTAGATATCTGCAACAGTTTTTGTACAACCAATTAATAATTTCTGTTGGTCTTTTTTGTAGGTCAAATGACCATATAATGGAGATAATATCTGTAGGTGTATTGTGGGTCCACTGACAATGTCTTTTATAATATCTGGAGCTTTGAAAGACCATTTAACTTGACTTAGATGACATCTGTGTGTTTTTGAGGGTCCACTGACCTTAACTTTGATGATCTCTGTGTGTTTTTTTAGGTCCGCTGACCTTGAACGTGATTATGTTTGCGTGTTTTTGTGGGATCACTGGCCTTGACATTTTCATGTGTATTCTTGCGAGACCGCTGACCTTGAACGTGATGATGTCTGTGCGTTTTGTGGGATCACTGACCTTGACCCTTTTGGTGTGTATTTTTGTGAGACCACTGACCTTGACTTTGATGAGGTTTGAGGGTGTTTTGTTGATGCTGTCGATACGTGCCCTGTAGTACTCTGTGCTGGTGTCTGTGTACGGGGCAAGACACAGTCCCCCAGGGTGCTGTTCCTTCTTTGGTAAAACCTGTAGACAAAAGCATAATAACAATAGCAATGCACATATAGTTTGTCTGAAGCATCACTTATGTACTTACTTGAGGCGTGTCACTTACAGGCAAAGCTTACAGACAAAAAACTTGAGTAACAGAACTCTATACAACTCTACAATACTGACCAAGCAATTATTTACAGCAGTAAACCTGATCACTAAATACACAAATAATTTGTACAGTAATGGAATATGAAATAAACATTCTGGTTGATGTAAAATTGTAGCTATTTCACAAGAGTTACAGATACAAATAAACATATGGAGCATCTCAAGGTTTAGATATTCAAATGAATCAAACTTTTATGTTACCCTCTACCATTTGTGGATCTTGTCAGAAGACCTATCACAGAAATATTAGTATGTGCAAGTATTGGTTTTACTTCCTATTTTTATAGAATCACTACCAATACAGAGTTCATAATATATTTAAAAACACTGAGCCTAGAGTTAGTAAAGAGGTTATTAATATCTTTGCAGATTCTCACTTCTGGTTTATATTATAATTCTTCAAAGTTGTGAATTGCATTATAGGATGATTAAACACGCAGAAGGTATAGATAACTTCATTGACATTCACTGATCCATGCTTCACATCACATTCTTCACACTGTGTAAGGTCATGTCAGGACACTCTGCTGCTGGGAGACAGAAAAGCAGTGGATACTAGTTAGTCAAGATTCTGCACTAAAAACCATTAAGTACTTGCAAGATACTAAAAAATTTCCCACCTCAGGTGAGGGCTGAGAATCCAAACCCAGGACCTGAGAGTTGTGAGGCAAATGTGTCAACCTCTACACCACCATGTCCCAAGTAGAAGACTTAGTGTACATTTCAACAACTCTAACAAGAATTCTAACTCAGTGTGTAAGTACAACACCCACCATCAGGTTTGTGTAAGGGTTGTTGATACTTCGTTGCAGTTCACACAGACTTGACCAGGTGTCTGGGTCGCCATAGTGACCCCAAAAATGTCCCACATGAACAATCTGAAAAGCAAAATTTTAAACTCACTGATGTATGCAGCTCACCATATTAACAACGTCAACACTCACTCAACATACAAACACCTTTTACAGATTAAATATCCCAAGATATCCACCTCTTTATAATTGCCAAGAGCATCTGGTTAAATATTGGTCTCTGTTTAGTGACGCAATGTCTCCAACACTATCAGCCAATTTTCAAGAAAGTTGATGAATTTTAATATTTTTCAATGTACAGCCTGTTACAAAAAATGCAAAAAAGATTACACAGTAATTAATGTATAAGAAATTTAAAGTGTTTACTTATTTATTATTTATTTATTATTATTTTTTTTTATTTATTAATATTTTTTTCTGGGGGGGGGGGGGGGATTTTATATATTGTAAATAAATTTACTGAATGAAAGTGATATAAACCAGGAGGGAATCAAATGTGCACTCTACAAATGTACAAGATGCCAGGCTATCATCATGCTTACTTACCTCCGTAACAAAAATAGGAACTATAGTGGTGTGGGCAGAAGGCAGTTCCACCTGGCGACCTCTCTGAGAATTGCCAACTGAAGAACTACTTTGTGATGAGCTTTCAAATCTGTTTAAGAAAAGAAACAAAACTAGACCTACACATCGGAGAACTGATGCAAATTTGTATCCACTGAAAAAACAACTCACCAAAGCCAGTGAACCATTGTTTGACCTTGAAAGAGGGGCCCAAGGTCAAATCTGAAAACATCAGAAGATTCCCAGCCCATGACCTCCTATAAGTTGGTTTCATATTGCAAACCTCTAGGACCAATAATAAGCCAGTTATCAGTATTTTTAAGTTTGGCTATCCTCGTTTGACCTTGAAGGAGGGGTTCAAGGTCAAATATGACCACACCAAAAGATTCCCAGCCCATGATTTCCTATATGTTGGTTTACCATCCCAAACCTCTAGGACCAATAATAAGTGAGTTATAAGCAATTTTAGGTTTGGCTATCCTCGTTTGACCTTGAAGGAAGGGTCCAAGGTCAAATATGACCACACCAAAAGATTTCCAGGACATGATTACTTATAGGTTGGTTTACCATCCCAAACCTGTACGACCAATAATAAGCGAGTTCTAAGCACTTTTAAGTTTGGCTATCCTCATTTGACCTTGAAGGAGGGTCCAAGGTCAAATATGACCACACCAAAACATTCCCAGCCCATGATTTACTATAGGTTGGTTTACCATCCCAAAACTCTAGGACCAATAATAAGGGAGATATAAGCACTTTTTATGACTGACAAAGAAATGCCCGTGGCGGCCGTGTGAGGCCGTGTGAGGCCAAAAATATGCTTTCTGAGATACAGCCCAGACAAACTTTTTCTCGCCACCCACCCACCTGCCTGACCGCCCATCAGAAGACCATGGGTGAAATCAATACACAGACAGCCCTTGTTGTGGGGTAAAAAACTGTGCACAAGCTTTCCAACCATCATAGTAATTTTCACTGCATGAGTGAATTCTTTTTTGGGAAATTTAACCATGCACTATTGTCATGTTTATGGCTTAATTTCTTAGACAGTCTACAGCATTATAAATTGATAAGGACAACTGATGTCTACTAATATAACATATGCAATCTCGTTCCTCTGTCTGAGGCATTAGTGGACCTATTACTTTCACAAATACATCAAATACAACCACTAATAAAGTGCTTGCAATGTTCTCCGAATGTGTCTTACTGTTTGAAACGAATGTTATGGAATATTTTTCTAATCATATGTTCTTCAGGACACCAGCTATTAATGTAGTGAAGCAGCACCTGTACTCACTCGACACTTTGTTTCTGACATGCCAATAACACACAACTGTTTACAATAATAGCACATATTATTGTCACCAAAGCAGTTCTGCTGCGGAAGTTACATGAATCATACCTTGTATGTTCACCATACGGTATTAGCAAACATTTATACAATAGACTTTTTTTGGTGGTCATTTTTAGATTCTAAATTTTTTTAAATCATATGTACCTTCAAAAAGTTAAAAAGAGATTGAGCAATATCCTACAAGTGATCAATCAACAAAAAATTTTCAAAAATATTTATTAATCCTGTCAAACATTTCATGTTTCTTGGGAAAATTGTTTTAAAATACCAACAGCTAAATGGAAAAAAATGCAAACTTTTGTTTTATTAATAATTTAGTATACCATGTAAAAACTTGCAGAATAATCTTAGAACATATATTTGACTTAAAATATTCAGAACTAAAATGCTAATGGTTGGTACACTGTTGTCACACCCTACATCACTGATATTACTTGGCTTTTTTGCTACACAGCCACCTCCTTCCCACCCACCCTGACATCCTTTTTGGCTGTATTTCCCCTCACCTGTTAGTTCTGAGTTTTGACAGCTGTTGACACCTCGTACTCTGCATGTCAGTCAGTGCCCGCATTTTCTCACTGATCACACCCGTATCCAGCAGCTTCACAGTCAGCGGGATCCTCAGCTGACGCATCTTGACAGCCACATACACTGCAGGCAGCACCCCTCCACTCACACGCTGGCTCGGGTCTGGGTTGAACTCTATATATGCTCTGTACACAGGGATACCAGGGATTGCTGGTGTTAGAAAGACTGCAGTAAAATGGCTGCGAGCCTTTGGAAAATAATGCACCCCTAAAATGGCTGGACTATGGTAAACATGTGTCAAAGACATGGTCAAATCATATCAAGATGTCCAGTTTAATTGACCTTGCAGTGAAGAAACTAGAGGATCGCTCGCAAAAAAAAAAGATAATGTTTTTGCATAGCAAAAACAAAGCGTCCCGAAAAGGATATAAAGGTGAGTGCTAAAGTATTAAGAAAATGCTTCGTTTCTAGCCTTATACTGTTGTGGCAACCAAAGTCAGCGCAGTCTGCTCTATCTAGCACGGTTTTCAAGATATAAGCATTTTTGTGTTTTGCAAAAAATAAAAAAATTTAAAATGTCCGCTATATTTGGCGAGACAAAAATATTTTGAAAATTGGCATGGCTACTCTGCAGAGATACCCAGCAGGTCCAAAATTTTGTTGAGTTCACTCCATATAGCACGGTTTTCGAGATATAAGCATTTTTGTGTTTTGCAAAAACTTTGAAAATTCAAAATGGCCACCATTTTTGGGGAGACAAAATTTTTTGTCAAGACCACTGCCGTGGTATGTATCTCCCGCCGAGCATTAAAGCAGAAGAAATAGCTTTTCCGAGATATTCACAATTTTTCATTTTCGTGTGTGAAAGGTCTTCCAAAAGTAGGTGAATGAGTTATTTGAGAAAAATTGGCTATCTGCAATACTATTAAGAGATAATTCACATTTACTCATTTTGAGTAGGTGAATAATTATCTATGGGTCTGAAACTTCACCAAGTGAAAGCTCTCCCAAAAGTAGGTGAAGTTATTTGAGAAAAATTGGCTATCTGCAATACTTTTAGAGATAATTCGCATTTACTCATTTTGAGTAGGTGAGTAATTAGCTATGGGTCTGAAACTTCACCATGTGAAAGCTCTCCCACAAGTAGATGAATGAGTATTTGAGAAAAATTGGGTATCCGCAATACTTTTACAGATAATTAGCATTTACTCATTTTGAGTAGGTGAATAAATAGCTATGGGTCTGAAACTTCACAGAGTGAAAGCTCTCCCAAAAGTAGGTGAATGAGTTATTTGAGAAAAATTGGCTATCTACAATACTTTTAGAGATAATTCACATTTACTCATTTTGAGTAGGTGAATAATTAGCTATGGGTCTGAAACTTCACCAAGTGAAAGCTCTGCCAAAAGTAGGTGAATGAGTTATTTGAGAAAAATTGGCTATCTGCAATACTTTTAGAGATAATTCGCATTTACTCATTTTGAGTAGGTGAGTAATTTGCTATGGGTCTGAAACTTCACCAAGTGAAAGCTCTCCCAAAAGTAGGTGAATGAGTTATTTGAGAAAAATTGGCTATCTGCAATACTTTTAGAGATAATTCGCATTTACTCATTTTGAGTAAGTGAGTAATTAGCTATGGGTCTGAAACTTCACCAAGTGAAAGCTCTCCCAAAAGTAGGTGAATGAGTTATTTGAGAAAAATTGGCTATCTGCAATACTTTTAGAGATAATTCGCATTTACTCATTTTGAGTAGGTGAGTAATTAGCTATGGGTCTGAAACTTCACCAAGTGAAAGCTCTCCCAAAAGTAGGTGAATGAGTTATTTGAGAAAAATTGGCTATCTGCAATACTTTTAGAGATAATTCACATTTACTCATTTTCAGTAGGTGAGTAATTAGCTACGGGTCTGAAACTTCACCAAGTGAAAGCTCTGCCAAAAGTAGGTGAATGAGTTATTTGAGAAAAATTGGCTATCTGCAATACTTTTAGAGATAATTCGCATTTACTCATTTTGAGTAGGTGAGTAATTAGCTATGGGTCTGAAACTTCACAGAGTGAAAGCTCTCCCAAAAGTAGGTGAATGAGTTATTTGAGAAAAATTGGCTATCTGCAATACTTTTAGAGATAATTCGCATTTACTCATTTTGAGTAGGTGAGTAATTAGCTATGGGTCTGAAACTTCACCATGTGAAAGCTCTCCCAAAAGTAGGTGAATGAGTTATTTGAGAAAAATTGGCTATCTGCAATACTTTTAGAGATAATTCGCATTTACTCATTTTGAGTAAGTGAGTAATTAGCTATGGGTCTGAAACTTCACCAAGTGAAAGCTCTCCCAAAAGTAGGTGAATGAGTTATTTGAGAAAAATTGGCTATCTGCAATACTTTTAGAGATAATTCACATTTACTCATTTTCAGTAGGTGAGTAATTAGCTATGGGTCTGAAACTTCACCAAGTGAAAGCTCTGCCAAAAGTAGGTGAATGAGTTATTTGAGAAAAATTGGCTATCTGCAATACTTTTAGAGATAATTCACATTTACTCATTTTGAGTAGGTGAGTAATTAGCTATGGGTCTGAAACTTCACAGAGTGAAAGCTCTCCCAAAAGTAGGTGAATGAGTTATTTGAGAAAAATTGGCTATCTGCAATACTTTTAGAGATAATTCGCATTTACTCATTTTGAGTAAGTGAGTAATTAGCTATGGGTCTGAAACTTCACCAAGTGAAAGCTCTCCCAAAAGTAGGTGAATGAGTTATTTGAGAAAAATTGGCTATCTGCAATACTTTTAGAGATAATTCGCATTTACTCATTTTGAGTAGGTGAGTAATTAGCTATGGGTCTGAAACTTCACCATGTGAAAGCTCTCCCAAAAGTAGGTGAATAAGTTATTTGAGAAAAATTGGCTATCTGCAATACTTTTAGAGATAATTCGCATTTACTCATTTTGAGTAAGTGAGTAATTAGCTATGGGTCTGAAACTTCACCAAGTGAAAGCTCTCCCAAAAGTAGGTGAATGAGTTATTTGAGAAAAATTGGCTATCTGCAATACTTTTAGAGATAATTCGCATTTACTCATTTTGAGTAGGTGAGTAATTAGCTATGGGTCTGAAACTTCACCATGTGAAAGCTCTCCCAAAAGTAGGTGAATGAGTTATTTGAGAAAAATTGGCTATCTGCAATACTTTTAGAGATAATTCGCATTTACTCATTTTGAGTAGGTGAGTAATTGGCTATGGGTCTGAAACTTCACCATGTGAAAGCTCTTCCAAAAGTAGGTGAATGAGTTATTTGAGAAAAATTGGCCATCTGCAATACTTTTAGAGGTAATTCGCATTTACTCTTTTTGAGTAGGTGAGCAATTAGCTATGGGTCTGAAACTTCACCAAGTGAAAGCTCTTTGGGATAGCTGCTCTGCAGAGATGCCCTGAAGATAAAAAATTTCGTCGAAATCGCTCTATGTAGCACGGTTTTCGAAATATTAGCATTTTTGTGTTTTGCAATTTTTGCGCAAAAATTCGAAAATTCAAAATGGCCGCCATTTTTGGCAAGACAAAATTTTTTTGAAAATTGGCATGGCTACTCTCCAGAGATACCCAGTGGGTCAAAAATTTCGTCGAAATCGCTCTATCTAGCACGGTTTTCGAGATATAAGCATTTTGGTGTTTTGCAATTTTGCGAAAAATTCGAAAATTCAAAATGGCCGCCATTTTTTGCGAGAAATTTTTTGTTTGAAAATTGGCATGGCTACTCTGCAGAGATACCCTATGGGTCAAAAATTTCGTCGAAATCGCTCTATCTAGCAGGGTTTTCGAGATATAAGCATTTTTATGTTTTGCAATTTTTGCGAAAAATTCGAAAATTCAAAATGGCCGCCATTTTTGGCGAGACAAATTTTTTTGAAAATTGGCATGGCTACTCTGCAAATATACCCTGCGGGTCAAAAATTTCGTCGAAATCGCTCTATCTAGCAGGGTTTTCGAGATATAAGCATTTTTATGTTTTGCAATTTTTGCGAAAAATTCGAAAATTCAAAATGGCCGCCATTTTTGGCGAGACAAAATTTTTTTCAAAATTGGGATAACTACTCTGCAGAGATACCCTGCGGGTCAAAAATTTCGTCGAAATTGCTCTATCTAGCACGGTTTTCGAGATATAAGCATTTTTGTGTTTTGCAATTTTTGCGAAAATTTCGAAAATTCAAAATGGCCGCCATTTTTGGCGAGACAAAAATTTTTTGAAAATTGGGAAAAGTACTCCGCAGAGATATCCTGCGGGTCAAAAATTTTGTCGAAATTGCTCTATCTAGCACGGTTTTTGAGATATAAGCATTTTTGTGTTTTGCAATTTTTGCGAAAATTTCGAAAATTCAAAATGGCCGCCATTTTGGGCGAGACAAAAATTTTTTGAAAATTGGGAAAACTACTCCGCAGAGATACCCTGCGGGTCAAAAATTTCGTCGAAATCGCTCTATCTAGCACGGTTTTCGAGATATAAGCATTTTTGTGTTTTCCTTATTTGGAAAATTCGTAATGATTAATTAATCATTAATTACTCAGCCATTTCTTGACCAATCAATGCCAAAATCTAATGATTTCCAGATTTTAATAGAATGAATGTATTTGCCAAGTTTCAGGTGAATTGATAAAATTCCTTTCAAGTTATCATCCGGACAAGCTTCCCCATCGAAAAAAGACATTTTTGGTCATGTGACCTCTCTGATTGGTTGAAATGTCACTGCAGCATATTCAAAAAAATTCCCCAAGGCTACTGCCTAAACCTGCCAAATTTGAAAAGAATCCGCCTAACGGTTACAGAGTTATAAGGAAAACAAAATGCGGAGCCGGCGGAGCCGGCGGAGCCGGCGGAGCCGCCGGAGCCGGCGGAGCCGGCGGAGCTGGAAGCTCTCCCATACACAAACAAGCGTCCCTTGCGGGACGCTTAATTATGTCAGAGTGGATTGTTCTTAAATTGCACAATACAATAGGAGTGGAGACAGATCTTAAATGATAGGGACAAGAAGAAAGGGCAAGCAATTGACAGCACAAAGTCAAGAAGCTTTCAGATATGAAGAAAACAAGTGACTTTGTATTGCTGTTTTCACATCAATCGACTAAGCATCGATCAAGTGACACTGAATCTTCCATCAGTAACAGAACTATTGTCTTGTCTGGTAAGTCTCGATTATATTATGAATATTCATCAAGAGGGATTATTACTTGACAATACTTCATGAGTGTATTGTGTTCTCACAAATTTTATGGGAATTTTGTCATTTTACATTAACTTTTCTCAGACACATATTTCCAAGAACTGAAATTATTGTTTATTTAATTTATTATTTATTTGGGGTTTTACGTCGCTTTCAACACTGTACAGGTCATATCACGACGGGTAGTTGGAAGGGCAGAGGAAACCAGGACATACAGTTCGTCAGGGTTCTGTACTGTAAACTGCCGACCAACGGCAAGCAACTACCTGCTTTCCCACTTGAGGCCGTGCCAGGAACAGAACCCCGGCCTCAGAGGTGGGAGGCGAGAGTGTTACCACTCTGCCACCGTGGCCCCCTATTGTTATTTTAAATACTCAACATGTGGAACTTGTTCTTAAATATGTGGCACACTTATATATGTATTTCAAATCTTTAAAGGCAAGTTTGCTTTTCATTCCTAGAAACAAAGTTGGACACTGAAACAATTTTTCATCATATATCAATGTAACTCACTTGCTTTCTTCAAATGACACTTTGGGGACCATGGTTGGATCGCTTTCACAGCGACAAAACAGGTTCTCCAGCTGCTTCTTGTAGAAAGCTCCTTGGTTTTGTGGTAAACCTTTCACCTGCAAAACACAATAAAAGTTCTGCTGAAAATATGTTAAACTTTACAAGTAGAGTGTTGTGGTATATGTTCAAATATTTTTTCAAAGCTTAAAGTCAAAAAAGGTGTCCAGTGAGCTATGAATCTGATGTTGCTGGTCAGCTGATTAAACAAATATCTACCTTATATTGTCAGCCAAAGCTGGCTCTTATATATGCATTACACCTATATTTCAAATCTTTAAAAGAGGCATATAGTTTTTTAAATACGTGTTATTTGGCTTAATTTATGCAATACTTGAGTAGTATCACCTTGAAATTTATAGCAGGATTTTTAAAGCAGAAGTTTACATTAAACTGTCTTAACAAACAGGCTTGCAAAACAGGCTTGCAAATTCTTAAAGAGTTTTTTTTTCCCATCTGTTTTCACTGTAATCGCATCCCTTTGTCAGTTTTCTACACAAATTAGTCAAAAAATATACATCAGATCTTTGCCATATTTTCACATGTAGTGTTTCTTCCCCTATACTCAGTTCCCCACATAGATGATCTAGATCTGAATCAATGATCTTCATCTGGACCTGAGATTTTTTGCTTTTAAGGAAAATAGCATCAACGATGCCCGTACCCCACAGCCCAGAGAAACAATTTTTGACACCATGAAATATCGAAGAAGTGAAGCAGCAAAAGAGCAGAAGACTTTCAGAGCAAACAGTGTTAGTTATATAAAGATCCAAATAATGTCTAAGTTGGGGAAAATAACATCAAAGAGAGAGAAAATGTATGTAAGGATAGAGTTAATATATATATGATAATAAGTTAAAGGAATCTATGTATCTTTGTCATGAGAGAAATATGTCTCAAATATGGCAGGTGAACACACTTTGGCAGAGCCAAGGTTAAAGGTCACACCATGATTTAGCATACAGACACTCCCCAACCAAGGACATCGAAAAATTAACTACATACACCTTGCAGTTTCTGAGCTATGTTCCAGACAAAATTTTAAAGTTCAAGGTCACTATGGCAAGGTCAAGGGTCAAATCAATGTAACACCATGATGCACACATATAACCTCTAACCAATATCCCTATGAAGTATCATCTTCCTACTATTTACATTTTCCATGATATAGCCCGGACAAGATTTTTTCAGATCAAGGTAATTACAGCAAGGTCAAATCATGGTCAAATCACATTGATATTACATACCTACAGCTCCTAATCAATGTGCATACTAAATATCTTCCTTTTTCACCTTACAGGTTCCAATATATAGACAAGATTTTAAATCTCAAGGTCACTACAATTAGGGCAAAGGTCAAATCAAGATCATAACATGATGTTGCAAACCTACACTCCCTGACCAATTTCGTTAATAAGAATCACCTTCCTATGCCTTACGGTTTCCAAGATATAGCCCAGTAAATATTTTAAAGGTCAAGGTCACTACAGCAAGGTCAAACGTCAAAATAAGGTCATACCACAACATTGCACCCCTAACCAATCTCCCAATTATCAATGTTGTACAACTTACGGTTTTTGAGATATAGCCCCAACAAAATTTTCAAACTCAAGGTAACTACAGCAATAGCCCCAACAAAATTTTCAAACTCAAGCTAACTACAGCAAGGCCAAAGGTCATATCAAGGTCACACCATGACACTGCACAGCTGCACCCTCTAACCAATGTCCCTACCAAGTATCAACTTCGTACAAGTTAATTTCCTGAGATAGAGTCCAGACAAAATTTTCAAACTCAAGGTCACTACGGCAAGGTAAATTGTCAAATGAAGGTCACACCATGACACTGCATACCTACACCTCCCAACCAACGTGACTACCAAGTATCAACTTCCTACACCTTATAGTTTCTGAGGTACAGCCCAGACAAAATTCTTCCTGCTGCCCACTCGCCCACTTGCCCATCAAGACACCATGGGTGAAAACAATACCCGCACAGGCCTTAAAGGCTGTGGGGTAAAAACCTTCTTTTTTTTTCAAACATCAATCAGGTGAAATTTGCAAATTTAATAAGTAAATTAAATTTTTATAAGTTAATACCCTATCCAATGGACAATTGCTTTACCGGTCGGCGCGACCGGTCCCGCCAAACGTCAGAAAAAGACGTCCTGTATATAATACCGGCAGGACCGGCCAGGAGAGTGCATTCGCCAGGTGGCGCATCGTACTTCCTCTTCCTGTCTAGACATCATGACATCATAGCATCTTTTTCGTGTCTAGTCCTAGTAAGACCCCTAGTAAGCTGATAGCGGGGCCGGTTGGGTGGGCCTTGCCTGTCCATTGGATAGGGTATTAACTTATAAAAATTTAATTTACTTATTAAATTTGCAATTTTATTGCGTTAATACATCCTATCCAATGGACAATTGCTGAATAACTACCGCTTGGTAGGCGGGTAAGCAGCTAGGGACTTTAAGTGAACTCATAACAAAACAAACTAGAGGATCGCTCGCAAAAAAAAGATAATGTTTTTGCATAGCAAAAACAAAGCGTCCCGAAAAGGCTATAAAGGTGAGTGCTAAAGTATTAAGAAAATGCTTCGGTTCTAGCCTTATACTGTTGTGGCAACCAAAGTCAATGCAGTCTGCTCTATCTAGCACGGTTTTCAAGATATAAGCATTTTTGTGTTTTGCAAAAAATTATAAGCATTTTTGTGTTTTGCAAAAAATTAAAAAATTAAAAATGTGCCCTATATTTGGCGAGACAAAAATATTTTGAAAATTGGCATGGCTACTCTGCAGAGATACCCAGCAGGTCAAAAATTTTGTTGAGTTCGCTCCATATAGCACGGTTTTCGAGATATAAGCATTTTTGTGTTTTGCAAAAACTTTGAAAATTCAAAATGCCAACCATTTTTGGGGAGACAAAAATTTTTGTCAAGACCACTGCCACGGTGTGTATCTCCCGCCGAGCATTAAAGCAGAAGAAATAGCTTTTCCGAGATATTCACAATTTTTCATTTTCGTGTGTGAAAGCTCTTCCAAAAGTAGGTGAATGAGTTATTTGAGAAAAATTGGCTATCTGCAACACTATTAAGAGATAATACGCATTTACTCATTTTGAGTAGGTGAGTAATTAGCTATGGGTGTGAAACTTCACCAAGTGAAAGCTCTGCCAAAAGTAGGTGAATGAGTTATTTGAGAAAAATTGGCTATCTGCAATACTTTTAGAGATAATTCTCATTTACTCATTTTGAGTAGGTGAGTAATTAGCTATGGGTCTGAAACTTCACAGAGTGAAAGCTCTCCCAAAAGTAGGTGAATGAGTTATTTGAGAAAAATTGGCTATCTGCAATACTTTTAGAGATAATTCGCATTTACTCATTTTGAGTAGGTGAGTAATTAGCTATGGGTCTGAAACTTCACCAAGTGAAAGCTCTCCCAAAAGTAGGTGAATGATTTATTTGAGAAAAATTGGCTATCTGCAATACTTTTAGAGATAATTCGCATTTACTCATTTTGAGTAGGTGAGTAATTAGCTATGGGTCTGAAACTTCACAGAGTGAAAGCTCTCCCAAAAGTAGGTGAATGAGTTATTTGAGAAAAATTGGCTATCTGCAATACTTTTAGAGATAATTCGCATTTACTCATTTTGAGTAGGTGAGTAATTAGCTATGGGTCTGAAACTTCACCAAGTGAAAGCTCTCCCAAAAGTAGGTGAATGATTTATTTGAGAAAAATTGGCTATCTGCAATACTTTTAGAGATAATTAGCATTTACTCATTTTGAGTAGGTAAATAATTAGCTATGGGTCTGAAACTTCACCATGTGAAAGCTCTCCCAAAAGTAGGTGAATGAGTTATTTGAGAAAAATTGGCTATCTGCAATACTTTTACAGATAATTCTCATTTACTCATTTTGAGTAGGTGAGTAATTAGCCATGGGTCTGAAACTTCACCATGTGAAAGCTCTTCCAAAAGTAGGTGAATGAGTTATTTGGGAGAAATTGGCTATCTGCAATACTTTTAAGAGATAATTCGCATTTACTAATTTTGAGTAGGTGAGTAATCATCTACGGGTCTGAAACTTCACCATGTGAAAGCTCTCCCAAAAGTACATGAATGAGTTATTTGATAAAAATTGGGTATCCACAATAGTTTTTGAGATAATTAGCATTTACTCATTTTGAGTAGGTGAGTAATTAGCTATGGGTCTGAAACTTCACCAAGTGAAAGCTCTTCCGAAAGTAGGTGAATGAGTTATTTGAGAAAAATTGGCTATCTGCAATACTTTTAGAGGTAATTCGCATTTACTCATTTGGGTAGGTGAGCAATTAGCTATGGGTCTGAAACTTCACCAAGTGAAAGCTCTTTGGGATAGCTGCTCTGCAGAGATACCCTGAAGATCAAAAATTTCGTCGAAATCGCTCTATGTAGCACGGTTTTCGAAATATTAGCATTTTTGTGTTTTGCAATTTTTGCGCAAAAATTTGAAAATTCAAAATGGCCGCCATTTTTGGCAAGACAAAATTTTTTGAAAATTGGCATGGCTACTCTGCAGAGATACCCTGTGGGTCAAAAATTTCGTCGAAATTGTACTATCTAGCACAGTTTTCGAGATATAAGCATTTTTATGTTTTGCAATTTTGCGAAAAATTCGAAAATTCAAAATGGCCGCCATTTTTTGCGAGAAATTTTTTTTTTTTTGAAAATTGGCATGGCTACTCTGCAGAGATACCCTGCGGATCAAAAATTTCGTCGAAATCGCTCTATCTAGCAGGGTTTTCGAGATATAAGCATTTTTATGTTTTGCAATTTTTGCGAAAAATCCGAAAATTCAAAATGGCCGCCATTTTTGGTGAGACAAAATTTTTTTGAAAATTGGCATGGCTACTCTGCAGATATACCCTGTGGGTCAAAAATTTCGTCAAAATCGCTCTATCTGGCTCTAAATGGCCGCCATTTTTGGCGAGACAAAAAATTTTTCAAAATTGGGATAACTACTCTGCAGAGATACCCAGGAATACCCTGTGGGTCAAAAATTTCGTCGAAATTGCTCTATCTAGCACGGTTTTTGAGATATAAGCATTTTTGTGTTTTGCAATTTTTGCGAAAATTTCGAAAATTCAAAATGGCCGCCATTTTGGGCGAGACAAAATTTTTTTGAAAATTGGGATAACTACTCCGCAGAGATACCCTGTGGGTCAAAAATTTCGTCGAAATCGCTCTATCTAGCACGGTTTTCGAGATATAAGCATTTTTGTGTTTTCCTTATTTGGAAAATTCGTAATGATTAATTAATCATTAATTACTCGGCCATTTCTTGACCAATCAATGCCAAAATCTAATGATTTCCAGATTTTAATAGAATAAATGTATTTGCCAAGTTTCAGGTGAATTGATAAAATTCCTTTCAAGTTATCATCCGGACAAGCTTCCCCATCGAAAAAAGACATTTTTGGTCAAGTGACCTCTCTGATTGGTTGAAATGTCACTGCAGCATATTCAAAAAAATTCCCCAAGGCTACTGCCTAAACCTGCCAAATTTGAAAAGAATCCGCGGTTACAGAGTTATAAGGAAAACAAAATGCGGAGCCGGCGGAGCCTGAAGGTCTCCCATACACAAACAAGCGTCCCTTGCGGGACGCTTAATTGTGCAGGCCCATTTGACCTAGGGTCAGAGAACCCTGAGAGGTCAAGGTCGGCTACCAACTCACCGGTTAACCGGGAGTCTACCATGGTTGCCCCCCCCCCTTTTTCTTTCCCTCCCAGAGTTGGTCTGAGCAGGGGAAGATAGAGAGAGAGAGGGGCTGAGTTCAGTCCCAGAAGAAATAAACTTCCCAAAGGAAGCAAGTCACAGTTTTGTTGTTTTTTTTTGTTTTGTTTTTTTAAAATATGTACATTGAAACTATTTACACTATGTACATATCTGGCATATTTACAATATGTACATATTTACATATATACATCATCTCCTCACTTCTGGGTCTGGTGGTGCACCTGCTGGGCAGCCACTACAGGTCCCAGGTGGAAAAGCTCTGAGTCAGCCCAGGCAACATCCTTCAAATAAAAGTGAAGGTGTTGTGGGATTTCCAGTGGCAGGCTGACAAAATCTGGTCTAAGGAGATCCCTGATTGGAAAGCCTTAGAGGCAGCAAAGGCCCTAACATCATGGGCTTTAACCTGATGTAAGGATAGGGCCTCCTGGTCGGAGAGTTCATAGCACAGAATCACAGTCTGTTTGATCCAAGAGGAGATGGTGGCAGGTGAGATGTCTTTGTCAAACCCTTTCTTGAAGGAAACAAAAACCAACTCCTTATTCTGCCTAAGGTCTGAGGTCCTGTCCAAGTAGTAGCGTAGGGCTCTAACTGGACATAGGGACCTATCACCCTTGAGTGATTTATCCAGAGATGGTGCCAGAGCTGGAATGACCACTGGAGCCACACTGTCTGGACCCTCCTTGGCCAGCTGATTCTTGGAAAGGAAGCTGGGTGAGGGGTACAAGGACACCTTAGACCAGTCTGACTGGTGTCTGATGTTCTTATGTAACCAAGCATGGATCTCACTCCTACGTTTACCAGAACCTAAGGCCAGCAAGAAAACAGTCTTGAAAGTCAGATGTTTTAAGGAGGCCTCTTTTAGGGGTTCAAAGGGAGCCTTTGTCAGCTGGTGAAGCACCAGGGAAAGGTTCCAGGAGGGGATGCCCCTCCTGCCCTTGGGTTTGTCTCTATGGAAACTATCCAGGAGATGTGAGATTTTCATCCTTGCTGACATTAATGGTGGAATTGCCCAGTTTGTCAGCAATGGCTGATCTGTAGCCATCAATAGTGCCTGGTTGCAACTTCTTGTCCTGAAACAAGTGCAGGAGGAAGTCAGCAATGGCTTTCAGAGGTGGTGCCCTGAAGTCCACCTGATTACTGAGGCACCACTTTGTAAAAATGGTCCATTTTGCCTCATAGACAGATCTGGTTGATCCTCTTTGAGGAGCCTCAATTCGTGCTGCCACTGCCTCGGAGAAGCCCTGCTCCTTGATTGCTGAGGCTCTAGGAGCCAGGCATGTAAGTTCAGATTTGACAGGTTCCTGTGAAGGACCTGGTTGAATGGCTGAGATACCAGGTTTGGTATGTTGGGCAGGCACAGTGGGATTTGACTGGACATTGCCACTAGATCCCAGAACCAGGGCATGTTGGGCCACCCTGGGGCAATCAGAATTATTCTGTTACAAGGGTTGTCCTGTAACTTCTCCACCACTTTGCCCAAGATGGCTGCTGGTGGAAAGGCATATGGGTCCAGGTCCTCCCAGGAGAGGCTGAGTGCATCCACTGCCCAAGCCTGGGGGTCTGGAACCGGTGACACAAACTGTGGCAAACAGGTCCACCTGTGGCTGATGCCACCTTGAGCATACAGCTTGGAACACTGCTGGATGAAGTGACCATTCTGTTTGAATGGTCTGGCCAAGTCTGGATAGCTTGTCTGCTATCACGTTCAGCCGGCCGGGGATGTGACATGCTCTGAGGGTTATCTGCTGTCTGGTACACCAGGACAGGATTCTCCACAGTAGGGCACACAGCGATCCCGACTTCATCCGCCCCTCTTTGTTGATATAGGCAACCACTGTTGTGTTGTCTGTAGCTATCAGCACTGTCTTGTTGTAACAGAGGGTTCGAAACTCTTTTAGAGCTAGAAAAACTGCTTTTAGCTCTAAGTGGTTGATGTGCAGCTTGCTCTCTGGAAGGGACCAAGTTCCCCTTGCAGTGTGCTCGTCTAAGTGAGCGCCCCACCCTTCTTTTGACGAGTCTGTAAATATTTGCAGAGCATATTTTAGAGGGTGTAATGGTTGGCCTGGTAGCACATTGCTTTCCTCCAGCCGTGTAATCGCCCTAAGTGTACTTGCTTTTCTGTTGCTGTGAGTAGACCTATGAGGGACATGAACTGTCGGACCGGGCAAACCGGATCCGACAGTATTGATCTGATCTTGTCTGTCAAGGTCTGCCAACGTTCTTCTGTTGGTCTGACCTTGCCCTCCTTCAGGTCGAACTGGTAACCTACGAAGTTGAAGACCTGTTTGGGTGCCAGTTCTGACTTTTCCTTGTTCACCAGCCACCCTAGTTCCTGACAAAGTGTGACCAGGGTTTGAGTATGCTGGAGACAAGTGTCGTGGGTAGTGGCTCTCACCAGCCAGTCGTCTAGGTACTGGTGGGTCCTTATACCCTTCTGAAGTGCCATGAGTTGACCTCTTTGGCCACCACTGTGAACTCCATGGGGGCTGTGGATAGACCAAAGGGTAGGGCTTTGAACTGGTAAGCTGATACAGTGCCTCCACAAGGAAGGACTGTTTGGTTGGATTGTGGTAGTTGCTTATTACAGTCGGTGACCTTGTCAAGTAGGGTCTGTACCGGAACGGGAGGGTATAACCCTCCCTTAGTGTGGTGACTACTTTTGGACTCGAACCCAAGGACTCGCATTTTTTCCAATACTGTTTTAACCTCGCCCCTACAGGAGGATCTATAACAGCATGTTGGGCATTGGTGACAAGATCTACAGAACACAAGTGACCTACACAAGAAACATTTTTCACATATTTTATTTCTGTGTACATTTGACAAAAAGTGGGATTTACGCCTTTCCTTTGTGGCAACCCGGTGACAATATGAGCATTTGCAACATGAGAGTCTACATTGAAATTTAAAGTCACTTTGCTGTTCTCGGACACCACTGGTGCTGGGTTCAAGTCTCCCTGACCGGTAACATGTACAGGGTTCTTCTGACCGGTCACAGAAATTACAGTGATTGTCATTTACAAGACTTGAACCCCTTGGCAGGCTTCTGGGAGAACATTGAGGCCTTGCCACGACCTTTCCTGGCTTGCTGCTTGTCTTTAATCTGCTTCCAAGCCGGAAGGGTAGGTTTCCTGTCGTGGTGACTCGTAGACTTATCACTTGCAGGGTAAGGCCGGAAACGATTTTGCTGTCGGTGTGATGTACCCGACGAACGCCTCTCGTCATTCCTACTGATTTCCTCTTCAGCCTTGGTGATAAGCTGATCCGGAAACAGTGCGCGTAGATGTACTGGAGACGTTCTTAGGGCGTTCACAGTATCTTGTTTCACTCCCGCGTGTAGGTAGTCCAGATAGCTATCCCTGCGAGCTAGAGTGAAGTTGGCCATGTTGATAAAAATACCCTCGGATAGATCTTGCATGGTTCTGGCCATGGCCTGTGAGATTGACCGGTTAAACGTGGTCAGATACTCCAGTTCATTGACAGCTTGCTTCATCTTCTCTGATGACTTGCCCTTACTGTCGAGATGTGGGGTTTTGAGCTGAGTGGACATAGAGTCTTGAACTCTAGTCAGACACCTTGACAAACCAGCAGCCTGGTTACACATTATTGTCTGTTCTCTTGCTGCTCTCTCCCACCTCCTGAGTAGCTCTTGACTGAAGGCCCGGGAGGGTGGGGCAGTAGGTAAGTTTCTTCTAGCCACCCTGCTGAAGGAATGGTTGAGTTTGGAAGGGTCCGGTGACCAGGTGCGTACTGTTGTGCTCTCAGAGTCCTTCTCCACATGCATCCCGTACCACCTTGAAGATCTGGGAGTTTTGATGAACTAATCTCTGAGGAGACCGGTATTGTCTGTGTTTCTAGTTGGGTAGCCCTCTGTGAGTGTGAGGTTACGACTGGACATCTTACGACACAACCAGTCGTCCACAGGAAGTTTCACCGACACTTTACCGGTTGGTCTAACACGTGCACCGGCAAAGGGGTTGTCATCAGCAGTGGAGGACACAGTTTCGAACTCAGGGACCTTGTGCCAGTTCATGAAACTTCTCACGCCCCTCATAGTCTCCCTGTAGTTGCCTCCTCAGTAGGTTCACTGTCAGGATCATCTCTGGAGACATCCCTGTCTGCTGACCGGTCCCGGGGGATCTCCTCATCCAGGGAACCGGTACCACTGAGCTGGTCAGCTTCACTATCAGAAGCTGCACTCAGATCTCCCTCACCGGTTGGCTGAACTTCAGGGAACGAACCGGGGGCCTGAACAGGCTGGGTTGCTATCCCTGCACCGGGAGCCCCAAGGGGCTGGGTGGCAGTCTGCATCTCCTCTACAGCCTCACCGGTGACCTGATCAAGGTCGGGACCGGGCTTCTCTACAGCCAGCTTGCTGGTGGTGGCACCAGGATCAAAAAATGGCTTCTGGCTGGTAGTCACATCTGAAGCTGGTTTCACAACCAGTTCAACCGGTACTGTGAATGTCTTGGCCAATAACATTGCCTCAAGACGGGAGAATCTTTCTGCCCACTTGTCATCAAGCTGCTTCAAATCTTCAGCTGATGGTTTCCTGCTGGAAGATTTCTTCTTATTGGCAGAAGGCTTGAGGGATTCACTACGCTTCGTCTTCTTGGTAGAAGGGGTAGAATGAACAGCCTTGACCTTCTCCACTTTACCAAGCACACTAACGTGTGCAGGGTCCACAAGAGTGGGAGTGGAGGAGGACGCAGTCGCCTTCTTGTCTTTCCTGTCTTTATAAGTAGGGGTAGACAATTGCTGGATCTGTTCAGGGTTAAACCCTCTACAGATAGCACGTTCCTTCTTCTGGACGCAGGGGTCGTCGCCTAGCCCTTTGTCCCTACAACGTGCACACTTGGAGTGGGAGTCAAACCCAGCCATAGCGTGTCCGCAGGAGCCTCGTCTTTGTCCTGGAGATGACATAGTTGTAAGTAATACTTCTAATTAACTTTAAAAGTGAATTAAAAAGGTTGCGTTCGGTGTAGAACAAAATATTCGCTTGTCGAGAAAACACGTCTTCTCCACGCGCCAAACGAAAAAGATGCTATGACGTCACGATGTCTAGACAGGAAGAGGAAGTACGATGCGCCACCTGGCGAATGCACTCTCCTGGTCGGTCCAGCCGGTATTATATACAGGACGTCTTTTTCTGACGTTTGGCAGGACCGGTCGCGCTGACCGGTAAAGCAATTGTCCATTGGATAGGATGTATTAATGCAATAAAAGTGTTTTTTCAGTACAACTCATTCATATATCTGGCCTGTGTAGGTAACCCACTGGAAGACACTTAGTACTGGCCACTCACCATGACAGTAGTACAGGGGTTCCTACCACTCATCATTTTGTGGGCCTCCAGCTGGTCACACTGATCCTGTACAAAGTAGTTAGGATAGAATGCTCCACAAAACAGCAGCTGTAAGGAAAATGTACAGAGTCTTTAGACTCACCTGAGATGATATTCAAAACAAGGTGATAACATAATAAGTCATACAATGAATGCAGAGTGACTCATGCCACTCAAAAGAACATACCGCTGGTAACTGGACACTGCATATTAATACAAGATATCCCCAGCAGGGACAAATTCAGCAGAACACACAGAGAATCCCCAAGTGAGGTACAAGGTTATAATATACTTTTCATAAATTCACTCTGTATGACCCTGAAACAAGAGTCAAATGTAAAAGCTACTCCTGTACAGAAGGTTTGCAGCCCATGATTTTATAGAAGTTTTTTTTTTCACATTCAAATATCCCTGCAACCAATTATGGAGGAGATGAAAGGGCTTTTTGGTAAGGTCAAATACTTTGTGAGATTTTACATCCAGTGATAAAACAACAAGGGTTTACACAAGCTGACACAACATTAATGTCTTGATTCTTTGTCAGAAATATATCACAGATAATTCAATAGAGTGGATGTTCAAAATTAATTTACTATGTCTCATAAATTATACTGGATCAAGGCAATTTTAATCCTATCATTTGCAACATGTCTTCTGCAACAAAACAAGAGTATCTTTTATTGTTTTTGACATTCCAAATATTTCTAGTTCAATCTAGAATACCTTCAGCACAAGTAGATTTTCCTCTTCTGTCATTTCATTGCTCTGTTGGCGGTTGTACCTGGCAGGCTGCCGGGGTATGACAATGTTGAATCGCTGCAACCTCTGCTTTAACTCTCTGACCAGTTCTGCTACCTATAACACAATACCAAGCTACAGAGTCACCACTTTCATGTCATGCAACTTCACAAAACAATAAGTCATCAATGCAAGATAACGCCAAATACTTCCAAATGCCATGTGAGATAAAAGGTAAAACTGTATAAGACTACACTAACATACTCTGATGTGTTTAAATTATGATCAAAAGTAAAAGACAAGGTAACTCCATGGCCACCCAGTCATTGAATTCATATGACGTTATAACTAACAGATGTTATACACTATCTTGAGTTGATTTGTACATTCCTTTAAAATGTTTAAATCTATCCATTGCCCACTACAAAGTGAAGAACCTGAAATCCCTGGGTGTGAACTGCATGTGGGTAAAATGGTAAGAATGTTGTTTTTTTTTCAAACTTTCCGTTCCAATGCTTTTCAGCATTATTTTCTCTGTAAACTAAGGAGGTTCTGGTTCTAAATGCCGCTACACAATGACTACTCCACTATGATTTCAGCAGAGCTAAGCAGTAAGACATGGAAAAAGTATAAAGCTACATACTCATCTAAAATAGCATCAGAGATGCCCGTCCTCCACAACCTGGCAAAATAGTTTTCAACACTATGAGATATAGAACTAGTGAAACAGTACAAAGATCGGGATACTTTCAGAGCAGTGTCAGTTATATAAAGGTCTAAACAATGCTTAAGTAGAGAAAATAATGTCAAAGAGAAAGAAAATGAAGGTAAAGATAAAGTATTAAAACAAAACAATCCAATAGCAAGATGACATTACTAATCAGTAAACTAAAAAGTATGTAGCTGTAAAATTTATTAATTGGAGTATAGCTGTCAATGGAAATAGCACAATTATGTAAAAGTGTATATAATAATAAGTTGCAGCAATCCATATATCTTTGTCATAAGAGAAACATGTCTCAAATATGGCAGGTGAACACACTTTGGCAGAGCCAAAGTTAAAAGTGACACCATGGTGCACACCTATACCCCATAACCACCTACCCTGGGCAGGTGTCCCAATAGCCTGGACAAAATTTTAAAACTCATGGTCACTGCGACAAGGTCAAAGGTCAAATCAAGATCACACCATGATGTTACACACCTACAACTCGTAAGCAATGTCCCTACCAAGTATCAACTTCCTACACTTTATGGTTTCAGAGATATAACTCAGACAAGATTTTAAAGGTCAAGGTCACTACGGCAAGTTCAAAGGTTAAATCAAAGTTACACCATGACGTTGCACACCTACACCTCCTACCTAATGCCCATACCAAGTATCAACTTCCTGGACCTTACGGTTTCTGAGATACGGCCCGGACAAACTTTTTCCCAATGCCCGCCAGCCTGCCCACCCACCCGGACACCATGGGTGAAAACAATACCCCAACAGCCCTTAAGGGCTGTGGGGTAAAAAAAAAGATTGCTATATTGATATTCATTGTTTTGAATGATGGCGATCAGGCCACATAACAGTTGTAGACCAAGGATAGTTTCTTAGAGATCATGCATCTCATATACAACAGGTTTTCATTGGGTTCCTGTAGGGATGGGTCGGTATCAAAAATGTGTACATCGAGAGGTCACCATTGCAAAACCTTACCGATTTCGGGACTCCGCATTTTAGTATACCCCAAACAAACATGGACATTTCTTCTCAATGAAATAGCAATAAAACTTCGCAAATAAACAAAATATGAGATAAACTAGTATAATTTCTTCAAATTTGTAGTTTGTTTCAATGTTTTAAGATTTCCATCTGCTATATGTGTTGACAAGCGATATTGAGCTTATACCCCTTTCACACTACAGGTGGTATTCCCTGCAGTAGGCTGTGTATGGTGAAACGTCCCTGTCCTTGGATCACCATCTGATGTCCGTTTGCAAACTTGACAGTCAGTGGCGAACCGTCCATTACCTTGCATGTCCTACGGAAGTTTTAAAATGTTTAAAATTTCCACCTCTGAAATCGGTACCGTGGGCATGCGCCGACGATTCTACGCATGAGAATTTCTTACTACAGCAACCAAAGGTATGGTCCACAGTGTATATAAAGTTGTAATTCGGTCGTCCTTTGGTGTAACAAGGCGACATATGGTGAGTGGAGGTATTAGTCGTTTCACAACGTGTTCGTCTGACGGCTACCTAAGGTGAATTGAGGTTAATGGAGGTTGCTTCTCAGTGACCAACATTTGTAGTACTGTTGTCCACCTGTTATTGATGGTTAAATCAGTGGCTGTACAACTCGGACAAATTGGGACGACCTGTGAGGCGGTTCCGCTGCCAACTAAAACTTCTAACCGTGGAATGTAACACCTGAAGTGTGAAAGGGGAATTATGAAGTGTTGTAGCCAAAACACGGCAGTTCTGCTAAATATAATTACCAGTATTGTATACAGTTTGCAAATGCATGAAAACTGGGGATAAAGCTTTAAATTTCTTCAGCTTTTGGGTATGTTTCTTATATTTTAACTCTTCCTTCCATTATATATGATGATAAGGGAAGTGGCGGTTGTAAAATCTCATCACAGTATTTCAATAAGATGCTCTCGATACAGAAACACCGTGCCTACCAACCCATCCCTAGTTTCCTGAGCTAATTGTATCAACAGTATCTAGTAACTGCAGCCACTGACCTCTTTGATTCTCTTGATCTGTATGAAGAAGGTGTGACCCCACTGTAGTTCCTTCTGCAGGTGAGGAAAGCGACCTGTCTCACGCTGGTACACCCATGTCTAACAAAACACCAGAAGTTCAGTACTGGAGGGTTATTTGTCATGTGACTTGAAATGTGCTACAACTTCACATTAAGGAAAGTAGTTTACATCAATATATGCAAATCATAGACTGCTACAAACTCAACACACAAAAGGGCACTGACAAATTCTCTTATTAGACAGAGAAATCAAATCACATAACTGCAATCAAAAGGCTTTTGTAGCTCATGGTATGAATTGCCATGAAAATATAGCACTTCTATAGAAATTACAAGACAGGCTCAAAAGAGTTGAATACAATACTCACCTTGTAGGCTTGTAGGTAGGCTATACAGTCACTAAAAGAACCATCTGCCCAGTTCAGTTTGTTTCTGTAATACACAAAAAATCAAAAGTGTAAAATGATGAAATATGTGCAATAATTTATATGTTCCATCACAAACAGATATCAATCTGCACATATTTTATTTTTTTTACCAGAGACTTGGAGTAAGTATGCCACCAATTGACACCTCATCTTGTCCAGAGATTATTGTACATATTTTTGAGATCAGGAGAAGACAGAAATATTCTGAATGATATTGAGCATAAAACAATCAGTGTCACTGATTTGTTGACTTTAAAATAATACTCTCCACTAAATGGATTTGTGTCTGCTTATTGAGGTACTTTAGCAGCCTAAGATGCAGATTTTACATAGTGGTTTCAGTATTTTCCTTGCACTTTTGACTGACAATGAAAGTTGAAAATTCTAGGTGCCAAAATCTAATCTAATCTACTGCTTTGCAGGAGCAATATCTTCCCCACAAAGGGGAACTCAGTGCGCTGACTTAACAAAATCATTATCATAAAGAAAGTCAAGGGGCGTTCAAGGTCAGTAATCCAGAGTTGTGGGTGTGACCAAGAGGGAAGGAAACTAAGTTGGAAAACTAGAATTAAAGAGGTGGGTTTTGAGGTGTTTCCTGAAAGATGTGACAGATGGGCTATTTCTTATTTGGAAGGGGAAGGAGTTCCAGAGAACTGGGGCATAGTGACTGAAAGAATTGGAGAAATGTGTGACTGATTTATGAACCTTATGGTCGAAAGTGGGAGTGTGAAGGAATTTGAGTTTGGGGGTACTTCGCCTTGTGTTCCTGGAAGAAGTGTAGGGATGAATTAATTCTCTAAGGTAAACTGGTTCACCCTGGTTGAGAGTTTTGTATATGATGAGACCAATTTTAAATTGTATCCTGTATTTGATAGGGAGCCAATGGAGTTTTTTTTAATTGAGGGGTAATGTGACAGTATTTGGAGGACCGGGTGACAACCCTACAGAGTGAGTTTTGGACTAACTGCAATCTTCTTAACTCAAAATCTGTAAGTGATAAGAATAAGGAATTGCAGTAGTCCAGTCTGCTGCTCACCAAAGCATTTGCTAGAAGAACTGATGTGTTAAGGTCTAAGAGGGGACGGATTCTAGAGGTCTCTCGCATGAACTCTGGTGGACTTTATGACCTGTGACACATGGTCTGAGAATGAAAAATTGGAGTCGAACACCACTCCGAGGTTCCTAACACTTTGTGCTGGTGAGACCTGATTGCCGAGAATATTGATCGGAAAGTGAGGAAGGAGTTGTTTACGGTTGTTTTTGGAGCCTATCAGGATAAACTCAGTTTTCTCAGGATTGAGTTTTAATTTTGAATGTCGCTTAGACAGTTTTTTTAGTTTTTGTATAGAGTGAGAGAAGTTTGTTGGTGTTAGTGTTATGTATAGCTGAGTGTCATCGGCGTAGAAATGGTCTGTTTGGTATTAAAATAGTCTGTTTGGTATTAAACAAATTGCAAAACTTAATAAAGTTACCAATGGCTATGTTAGAATAAGGAATTAAACTAAATCATATTACCACGAGAGTAAAAAAGTTTTAATAACATTCAGTATTTGGCCAACCAATAAAAGAAGTAATTGAGTACATAGTGTGCTTACTTGAACGCATCCACATAGGACTTGTATGGTCTGGCAAAGAAACTTTTCAGAGACAAGGAAGCAGCTGAAAATAAAATTTTAAGAACTTACACTTTGGAAACTCTGACAACATGTTCCACTTATTTCTGCATAAATCTCACTAATAGTCACTATAGTTCTTTTACAACATTTATACTAGGCCAAGCCGTGGTGAATAAAAAAAACAAAAACAACCAAATAATTTGCTTAGGAGATGAGGGTAGCTAACATGCAAGTTGCCAGAGACAAAGGAGATTCTACTGAAGCTAATTGAAATGTCAACTCCATGTATACTAATAAAATTAGTCTTCAAAGGTAGCCAAAAACCTTACTTCACAAAACAGTGTTTAAACCATATTTAGACATCATAACCTTTACAATACTACAACTTGGCAAACAGTATGCATGTAGTGCATGCAATAGATCTACACATTCACAAATGTGTGTGCTTTTACATCTTTTACTTCATATACACAGACCAATCGATATCAGCAACAGCCACTGTATTATATCATAAACTGTATCATAAGATTAATCCACACTTCGCAGTAAGACCGTTACAGTACGCAATTACCTGAAAATAGGCCCAGTATGTTGAAAAATTGCATGTAAACTAACGAACAGGGTACTCATAAAACAATAATAATATTGTTAATTTTCATAAATTACATGCACAAAACCCAATTATATTTAAACAGATTTGTCTGCCTACTATTTGGTTTTAACACAATTTCCTTTATTTTTGCAGATATTTTTACAATTTATTTTCATTAAATTTGTTAACATTAACCATACTACTTGCTTCACTGCTACTAATTGCAGCACACCACCACGATTTACTGGTTTCATAAGATCAATACCTGGGTAATTTTTCATCCAGAATTACACATCACTCATAAGTAGGCTCAAGACTCACCTGTTCCATAGAGCCTATCCTCCACAGGATCTTAAACTTTTGCTGTGCAAATAATTTCGGTGCTAACCTATGTTTCAACCGTGGACCTATGTTGTTGCTTTACCTTTACGTTCTAATGTGCCTTAGAATTAATTTAAAAAGAAAAAAAGTGCTTTAAAATTTAATATTAATTCAGAGATATTGCTCTACTGACAGATAAATGTAGTCTGTCAGCATTCCTCACCAATGATGATGGTGTCCTCCAACATCCCAAACACATGTCCAAGCATCATAAGCTTGCCAAGCCGGATGTCCACAGGAAGTGTGGCCAGCACCTCCCCCATGAATGTTAGCTCCCCGTCATGAGGGTTGAAGTCTCCCCTCAGGTGTGGCGCCAGCGCCCCGATCTGAGATGAGAAAGACTTGTAGATAATTGTGTGTGGGGGATAGGGAGTGGGGTGGGTGGGAAAGAGTAACGCTCTGAGTCATAACAAGTGGGACTTTAATGAGAGTAAAGACAAGGCCAATTTGCAGGTAAATGTTTGAAGGGGTTGGAGAAACACACAAAATTGCAAATTTAATATTATTAAGTAAATTAAATTTTTATAAGTTAAACTATCCAGTGGACAACTGCTAACCCAGTCAGCGCAGACAGGCCAACTAAACGACAGAAAAAGTCCCACGGTGCATTCGCCAGGTTTCACATCGTACTCCTTCCTGTCTAGATATCGTGACGTCATCACATCTATTTCGTTGTCTAAACCTAGTAAGACCCCTAGTAAGCTGATAGCAGGGCCGGTTGGGAGGGCCTTGTCCGTCCATTGAATAGGGTATTTTATTGCATTAATACATCCTATCTAATGGACAATTGCTGAATAACTACCGCTTGGTTGGCGGGTAAGTTACTAGGGACTTAAGTGAACTCACAAACAGAACTAACAAAAAATTTCATTAGGCCTGGGTCTACCGATACCCGGGCTAACCCTACATTGCAAATGTTTGAAGGGGTTGGAGAAACACACAAAATTGCAAATTTAATATTATTAAGTAAATTAAATTTTTACAAGTTAAACTATCCAGTGGACAACTGCTAACCCAGTCAGCGCAGACAGGCCAACTAAACGACAGAAAAAGTCCCACGGTGCATTCGCCAGGTTTCACATCGTACTCCTTCCTGTCTAGATATCGTGACGTCATCACATCTATTTCGTTGTCTAAACCTAGTAAGACCCCTAGTAAGCTGATAGCAGGGCCGGTTGGGAGGGCCTTGTCCGTCCATTGAATAGGGTATTTTATTGCATTAATACATCCTATCTAATGGACAATTGCTGAATAACTACCGCTTGGTTGGCGGGTAAGTTACTAGGGACTTAAGTGAACTCACAAACAGAACTAACAAAAAATTTCATTAGGCCTGGGTCTACCGATACCCGGGCTAACCCTACATTGCTTCCCCCCCCCCCCCCCCCCCCCCCCCCCTGAGACTTCCAGTCTCAGGCTGATAGGATCTGCTCCAAGGATACTCCTGACTGGAAGGCCTTGGAAGCAGCAGAGGCCCTGATATCATGGGCTTTAACCTGATGTAAGGTGAGGGCCTCCTGATCAGAGAGCTCATAACATACGACCACATTCTGCTTGATCCATGAGGAGATAGTGGCAGGTGAGATGTCTTTGTCAAAACCTTTCTTAAAGGAGACAAGGACTAACTCCCTTGTTCTGCCTGTCTGAGGGCCTGTCCAAATAGTAGCGCAATGCTCTGACTGGGCATAGAGACCTGTCAGACTTGAGTGATCTATCCAGTGTTGGGGCCAGGGCTGGTATAACCACTGGGGCCACACTGTCTGGACCCTCTTTGGCCAGCTGATTCTTTGAAAGATAGCTGGGAGATTGGTACAGGGACACCTTTGACCAGTCTGACTGGTGCCTGATGTTCTAATTTTGCCAAGCATGTATCTCACTCCTACGTTTGCCCGACCCTAGGGCCAAGAGGAAGAGTGTCTCGAAGGTCAAATGCCTTCAACGCCTCTTTAATTGGTTCAAAAGGAGCCTTTGTCAGCTGGTGCAACACCAGGGAGAGGTTCCAGGAGGGGATCCCCCTCCATCCTTTGGGTCTGTCTCTTTGGAAACTATCCAGGAGACGAGTGAGATTTTCATCTTTGCTTACATTAATGGGCGAGTTTCCCAGTTTATCAGCAATTGCTGACCTGTAACCATGAATTGTACTGGGCTGTAACTTCCTGTCTTGGAACAGGTACATACAGAAGTTGGCCACAGACTTTATAGGGGGTGCCCTGAAGTCCACCTGATTACTGAGGCACCACTTTGTAAAAATGGCCCACTTTGCCTCATAGACTGATCTGGTTGATCCTCTCTCAATTTGTGCTGCCACTGCTTCAGAGAAGCCCTGCTCCTTGATTGCTGAGGCACTAGGAGCCACGCATGTAGATTTAGGTTTGACAGATTCCTGTGTGGAGTCTGATTGAATGGTTGTGTGAGCACATTTGGCAGGTAAGGAAGGCTCAGTGGGATTTGGCTCATGGTCACTAGATCCCAGAACCAGGGCATGCTGGGCCACCCCAGGGCAATCAGAATGATACTCCTGCACTGGTAGTCCTACAACTTCTCCACCACTTTGCCCAAAATGGCTGCTGGTGGGAATGCATATGGGTACAGGCCCTCCCATGCTGAGTGCATCCACTGCCAAGGCCAGGGCGTCGGTACTGGTGACACAAACTGGGCTAGCTTGTTGTTGAATCTTGTGGCAAAAAGGTCTATTTGGGGTCGGTGCCGCCTGTTGCATATTGCCTAGAAGACTACTGGAAAGAGAGACCACTCTGTTTGAATTGTCTGGCCTAGTCTAAACAGCTTGTCTGCTACCACGTTCAGCTGACCGGGGATGTGTCAGGCTCTGAGAGTAACCTGTTTGCTGGTACACCAGTTCAGGATTCTCAACAGAAGGGCACACACAGAGGGCCCGATTTCATCCCCCCCCTCTTTGTTTATGTAAGCAACCACTGTGGTATTGTCCATGGCTATCAGAACTATGTTGCTTTTGCAGAGGCCTCGGAACTCTTTTAGGGCCAGGAAGACCGCCTTCAGTTCCAAGTAGTTTATGTGTAGCTTGCTTTCTGGAAGGGACCATGTTCCCCTTGCAGTTTGATCGTTTAAGTGAGCACCCCAACCTTCTTCTGACCCTTCTGTAAACAATTGCAGAGCATGTTTTAGAGGGTGTAATGGTTGACCTTGGAGCACATTGCTTTCCTTCAGCCACCATCTTAAATGGGAGTGGAGCGACTTAGGGACTGGTATCACCTTTTCTAGTGATTCTGGGACCCTCCAAGTAAGTAAGTAAGTAAGTAAGTAAGAAACACTTATAAAGCACCGAAATTGATGTAAACATCCTCTAAGGCGCTGATGTCCAAAAATATATAGTCCAGTTCAAAAAGATATCCGTTTCCATATTAACGTCCGATAGTAAGTAAGTAAGAAACACTTATAAAGAGCCGAAATTGATGTAAACATGTTCTAAGGCGCTAATGTCCAAAAATATATAGTCCAGTTCAAAGAGAGATCCGTTTCCATATTAACGTCCGATAGGGGAGATAGGCTATGGTGGAGGATAGGCTAATCTGAAAAGATATGTTTAACGCTCGACGATAGGAGAGGGTTATTGTGATCAGTTTGTTTCTGTCTGTCTGTCTTTCTGTCTGTGCACCGTTTTACCCTTATAACTCAAAAACTATACCATCAATCGAGCTCAAATTTGGTGGGCAGATTTTTCATGGGGTACAGACGGATTCTTCCAAATTTGGTGCAATTTTTTTGAAAATTAAAGCCAGGAGAAAGTTTTTCTTATTTTTAATTGGGCATTTACAGTGAAATCTGCTTCTCTTCATCACGTACGTAAAAAATCAATATCATGACAGGATTTCTTCCTCATGAATTTTTGTTCAATCTGAATCCCTTGTGGCTGTGAGTGTAATGTGTAGAACTTATAATCCTGTGATTGCAGTTCAATACCACTCAGGTCTAGAGTTTTTTTTTTTTAGCAATCTCTTTTAAAGGCTATGCAAAAAAAGAAAAGGGAAAATTAAAACACAGCATTTAAAATTTTGCTGTCCAAAAAAATGACAGATAATGATTTTCAATTGGGCATAATATAGAGAAATGCGATTCTCTTCATCCCATACGGAAAAAATTGCAAATTTAATAAGTAAATTAAATTTTTATAAGTTAATACCCTATCCAATGGACAATTGCTTTACCGGTCGGCGCGACCGGTCCCGCCAAACGCCAGAAAAAGACGTCCTGTATATAATACCGGCAGGACCGGTCAGTAGTGTGCATTCGCTAGGTGGCGCATCATACTTGCTTCCTGTCCAGACAGAGTGACGTCAGTTCATCTTTTTCGTTGTCTAAACAGATTTAGACCCCTAGTAAGCTGGTAGCGGGGTCGGTTGGGAGGGCCTTGCCTGTCCATTGGATAGGGTATTAACTTATAAAAATTTAATTTACTTATTAAATTTGCAATTTTATTGCGTTAATACATCCTATCCAATGGACAATTGCTGAATAACTACCGCTTGGTAGGCGGGTAAGCAGCTAGGGACTTCTGTGAACTCATAACAAAACAAAATAGTACAGGCCCATTTGACCTAGGGTCAGAGAACCCTGACAGGTCAAGGTCGGCCACCAACTCACCGGTTAACCGGGAGTCTACCGACGTTGCCCCCCCCTTTTTTCTTTCCTTCCAGAGTCGGTTTGAGAAGGGAAAGATAGAGAGAGAGGGGCTGAGTTCAGTCCCAGAAGAAATAAACTTCCCAAGGGAAGCAAGTCACAGTTTTTTTTTGTTTTTTTTTTTATTTATAATATGTACATATTTACATATATACAACATCCCCTCACTTCTGGGCCTGGTGGTGCACCTGCTGGGCAGCCACTACAGGACCCAGGTGGAAAAGCTCCGAGTCAGCCCAGGCAACATCCTTCAAATAGAATTGGGTGAAGGTGTTGTGAGATTTCCAGTGGCAGGCTGACAAGATCTGATCTAAGGAGATCCCTGATTGGAAGGCCTTAGAGGCAGCAAAGGCCCTAACATCATGGGCTTTAACCTGATGAAAGGTGAGGGCCTCCTGGTCAGAGAGCTCATAGCACAGAACCACAGTCTGTTTGATCAATGAGGAGATGGTGGCAGGTGAGATGTCTTTATCAAAACCCTTCTTGAAGGAGACAAAGACTAACTCCTTATTTTGCCTGAGGTCTGCAGTCCTGTCATAGTAGTAGCGCTGGGCTCTAACTGGACATAGGGACCTGTCACCTTTGAGTGACCTATCCAGAGATGGTGCCAGGGCTGGGATGACCACTGGAGCCACACTATCTGGACCTTCCTTAGCCAGCTGGTTCTTGGATAGGAAGCTGGGTGAGGGGTACAAAGACACCTTAGACCAGTCTGACTGGTGTCTGATGTTCTTATGTAACCAAGCATGGATCTCACTCCTGAGTTTACCTGAACCCAAAGCCAGCAAGAAAACAGTCTTGAAAGTTAAATGTTTCAAGGAGGCCTCTTTCAGGGGTTCAAAGGGAGCCTTTGTGAGCTGATGTAAAACCAGTGAAAGGTTCCAGGAGGGGATGCCCCTCCTGCCCTTAGGTCTCTATGGAAACTATCCAGGAGACGAGTGAGATTCTCATCTTTGCTGACATTAATGGGGAATTGCCCAGTTTGTCAGCAATGGCGGATCTGTAGCCATCAATAGTGCCTGGTTGTAACTTCTTCTCCTGAAACAAGTGCAGGAGGAAGTCAGCAATGGCCTTCAGAGGTGGTGCCCTGAAGTCCACCTGATTACTGAGGCACCACTTTGTAAAAATGGTCCACTTTGCCTCATAGACAGATCTGGTTGATCTTCTTTGAGGAGCCTCAATTCGTGCTGCCACTGCCTCAGAGAAGCCTTGCTCCTTGATTGCTGAGGCTCTAGGAGCCAGGCATGTAGGTTCAGATTCGACAGGTTCCTGTGAAGGACCTGGTTGAATGGCGGAGACACTAGGTTGGGTATGCTGGGCAGACACAGTGGGGTCTGGCTTGATATTGCTACCAGGTCCCAAAACCAGGGCATGTTGGGCCACCCTGGTGCAAGCAGAATTATTCTGTTGCAGGGGTAGTCCTGGAGCTTCACCACTTGCCCAAGATGGCTGCCAATGGGAAGGCGTATGGGTCCAGGTCCTCCCAGGATAGGCTGAGTGCCTCCACTGCCCAAGCCTGGGGGTCTGGGACCGGCGAGACAAACTGTGGGTTTTTTGTTGTAGAATGTGGTGGCAAATAAGTCCACTTAATGATGATGCCACCGGTTGCACATAGTTTGGAACACTTCTGGATGAAGTGACCACTCTGTTTGAATGGTCTGGCCAAGTCTGGATAGCTTGTATGCTACCACGTTCAGCCGGCCGGGGATGTGACGTGCCCTGAGGGTTACTAGCTGCCTGGTACACCAGGACAGTATTCTCCACAGTAGGGCACACAGGGAGCCCGACTTCATCCCCCCTCTTTGTTGATATAGGCAACCACTGTAGCGTTGTCTGTAGCTACCAGTACTGTTTTGCTACAGTAGAGGTTCGAAACTCTACTGGAGCTAGAAAGACTGCTTAGCACTACATGGTTTGTGTGCAAATTGCTTTCTGGAAGGGACCAAGTTTCCCTTGCAGTGTGCTCGTCTAAGTGGGATCCCCACCCTTCTTTTGATGCATCTGTAAAGATTTGCAGAGCCTGTTTTAGAGGGTGTAATGGTTGACCTAGCAGCACATTGCTTTCCTCCAGCCACCACCTTAGGTGGGGGTGGAGAGACTTGGGGACCGGTATAACCTTTTCCAGTGATTCTGGTCAGGTGAATTCCGGTACTTCCTTGTTGGTGGAAAGCGGAGAGGGAGTAGGGAACCTTGAAGTAATCCACTCCCCTGCTGAAGAGGTTAATATAGTTCTCAAAGTTTCCCAAACTGAATTACTCAGGGTACTGGGCCACTTCTCCAGCCTAGAGATCTGGTCAAGCCGGTCATCTCCGGAAGGTGAGGGTGTAGCCTTCCTGGGAGATTTCTTTCGAACTTGGGCTAGCCCCTAGGACGGCCCAAGTTTGAGGAGGCATAGTTAGCCAAAAGTAGTGTCAACACTGGTGACAGACTAGACCTCACTCATCCCCATAGCCATTTATAACATCGGTGACCCCTGGTCAGATGATATTTTTCCCACTGCTTGAGTTTTGAAAACTGGCAAAACAGGTTATAATCTTGAGAGGAAGGCTGAGCTTACAAACTCAGGACCCCTTGAGGCAGCTGACACTGGTCCCAGGTTGGGTAAAAGACAAAATGGATGGCCAGTCTACAAGGTGTGAGGTCTGATAAGGGGAGGTAGACTGGTAGTGGACAATGCCTGCTGGACAGTCTCCCTCTTATCTATAGCCACTGTCTGACCAGCTGGGTCCCGAAAGGGTAAGCTGGCTGACTGGTCAGGTAGATTGACAGGCATTTCACCGGGACCAGTGACTGGTCCAAGAATTCCTCTGCAACCAGTTCCTTAGGCTGCCACTGGTTGGCCTAAACAGCTGTTTGGGCCTTTAAGGAACCTCTGCTGGTCTGTTAGTCAGTCCTGGAGACCTGCCCAGTACCAGGCGTTAAACGGTTATACGCGAGGCAATGCTCTGTAACCGGTTCCTGGTGGCTCCATAGTTCTGCATAAACTCACCAGAGTTGGCAGAACTGGGTGACCTACTTCTTAGCAGGGAAAGGCTCATATGAGGTTGCCTTCTTCCTGTCCACAGTGATGGTTCAGCAGCTCTGTAACCGGTTCCTGGTGGCTCCATAGTTCTGCATAAACTCAACAGAGTTGGCAGAACTGGTTGAACTACTTTTTTTTAGCAGGGATAGGCTCATATGAGGTTGCCTTCTTCCTGCCCACAGTGGTGGTTCAGCAGCTCTGTAACCGGTTCCTGGTGGCTCCACAGTTCTGCATAAACTCACCATAGTTGGCAGAACTGGGTGAACTACTTCTTAGCAGGGATAGGCTCATATGAGGTTGCCTTCTTCCTGTCCACAGTGGTGGTTCAGCAGCTCTGTAACCGGTTAAACCGGTAGGCTCTGGGAGAAGGTTCTGCAACCAAAGAATTGGGGCAGCACCGGGCAGAAACCTCTGTAACTGTTGAACCTGATGTCAGCACTGGATTTGAAGATGGTTCCTTGCCAGTAAGGATGGGAACAGCAGATTTCTTGTAACCAGCAGCACTCCGGTTCCGGAACCGGCAACCCTCCGGAGCAGGCAACACTCCGGAACCGGCAAACCTGTTGTCAGCACTGGATTGGAAGCGGGTACAACAGATTCCTCTGTAACCAGCAATGCTCCGGGACCGGCAACACTCAGGAACCGGTAAACACTCCGGAACCGGCAATACTCAGGAGCCGGTAAACAGTAACCCTGCTGTATGTCACCAGCAACTCTGTGTAACCAGTAATCCTGTTTTAACCGGTAGCCCTTGCTGGATTTCTGACCACAACCGGCAGTCTGAGCAGATCTGGTGCCGGTATCCCTCATCACTGGCTGGTGACCCTACCGGTAGCCTGAACAGGACTGGTACCGGTCCAAAATTCTGCACTGGGGAGATAAGGGTCAATGGTCACTGCGACTTCTGGTAGGTGAACCCTCTGAGCAGCCGCACTGGTGGTCTGAACAAGACTGGAACCGGTACCCCCACAGTCACACCAGTGGAAAGGCCTCTGGTGGGGGTTCCAGTATCAAACAGGGCTGATCACTGGAAACCACTGAGGGGGGGGGTCCTTGACAGCTTCACAGGAACATGACTGGAACCAGTACCCCCCAACAGTCCCACCAGTGGAAAGGCCTCTGGTGGAGGTTCCAGGATCAAGCAGGACTGATCACTGGCAACCACTGAAGGGGTTTCTTCACAGGAACAGCACCCACCGGTAGTCTGTACAGACCGGAACCGGTACTCCCAACAGTCCCACCAGTGGAAAGGCCGCTGGTGGAGGTTCCAGGATCAAGCAGGACTCATCACTGGCAACCACTGAAGGGGTTTCTTCACAGGAACAGCACCCACCGGTAGTCTGTACAGACCGGAACCGGTACCCCCAACAGTCCCACCAGTGGAAAGGCCTCTGGTGGAGGTTCCAGGATCAAGCAGGACTGATCACTGGCAACCACTGAAGGGGTTCTTCACAGGAACAGCACCCACCGGTAGTCTGTACAGACCGGAACCGGTACCCCAAACAGTCCCACCAGTGGAAAGGCCTCTGGTGGAGGTTCCAGGATCAAACAGGCCTGATCACTGGCAACCACTGAAGGGGTTTTCCACAGGAACAGTACCCACCGGTAGTCTGTACAGACTGGAACCGGTAAAACTCATCACTAGTGCTCCCACACCGGTAGTCTGGGCAGAACTGGTGCCGGCAAAACTCATCACTTCTTGTCAGCTGAACCGGTCACGCTTGGGGATTTGCTTGCCGGTAGTTGTGTTGAGATCTGTGAAGTCACATGACCGGCACCGGCAAAAATTGCAGAGTTCAAAGGCCACTTGTCATTTAATTCTTCAGGCCAACAGACGCGTTGCTGGATATCTTCTTGCCAGTTAAAAAGTGGTTGTAGAGTAATAAATACTCGTCTTTTCTTCTAAAACTTCTGTTGAAAATACGATTCCTCCATTGTTGATGCGTATCACGTGACCTCCATTGTTGAATGCGTATCATGTGACCAGGTCCGTGTCATGTGACTAGCATAAGCTGGAAGTGATGACGTCAGACGATGCATTCTTCTTCCTTCTAAATTCTTCTCGTCGACATACACGCAGTGTTACTCGACCACGAAGAATTAAATGGAGGGTAAGTAGTGGCAGATACAACATTCAGTTCAAAAGAAGGAATGCTGCAGGGAGGACACGCGAGCTCTCACCCACGACTTCGTCTCGACAAGTACATAGAAAATCTTCAAAACTGGCTTTAAATTGCTGGATAATGCCTCGTTAAAGTCCTGGAGAGGCACTGATATGTATGTAACACAATATATATATTTCCAGATGAAAATAAGGTTTAAATTCGTAGAATAAGCCGCGTTTTCTTCAAACTTGTAGATCACTTCAAAACACGTCCGCACACTACACGCGCCAAACGAAAAAGATGAACTGACGTCACTCTGTCTGGACAGGAAGCAAGTATGATGCGCCACCTAGCGAATGCACACTACTGACAGGTCCTGCCGGTATTATATACAGGACGTCTTTTTCTGGCGTTTGGCGGGACCGGTCGCACCGACCGGTAAAGCAATTGTCCATTGGATAGGATGTATTAACGCAATAAAATCAATATTTTGCTTTCTTGTGATGTCATTACTTAATGATGTCACAATGCAATTGTCATTGTGAGGTCACACCCCTTGCTTGTGATACTTGCTGTCTTTAGGTAAAAATATTTCTTCTCATTAAATGTATGTCTTAAAATTGACATAAACATAATAAAGAGGGAGGTGGTGTATTCATGATTTTTTTTGTTGTTGTTGTTTCAATTCCTTGACAGTCCATCACAAAAAATTTACCCTGAGTGATTTTCACCAAGAAGTGGCTTTTAACCGATATTTTTACCTCCACCAGCAGTTTATGTTTTTGTGTGCTTGTTTGTCTATTTGTCTGTCTGGTTTTTGGTGAACAGATCTTTATAAAAAGTTTTGTGGGTAGGACCTGGCCAAAGGAAGAAGTTACTTATTTTGGGGAAAGTTCTGGATCACATTTTGGATAAAAAAAGTCATAAATTTTCAGAGTTCCCAATTTCAATGTATTTTAATGACTGGCTTTCTGCTTGATAGTTCTTCAAAAGTAATGAACAAATTTTGATTTTAAATTTTTAGTAGGAAGGGGCTAGCCATGGGTTTGAAGTGATTACATTTTAGGAAAGATCCAGTTAATATTCTGGATACCAATAAATTTTTTGGTAATGCCACCATGGTGGACGTGTATGCTCAGTGGTTTCTGGTTCACTTTATGCCCATTTTATCAATTAAATTTTTATAATAATGTTAGCTAGAGAGTGAGCCGCACTATTGTGAACTCACAAAATACCTACAAAATATTAAATTTTATAATAATGTTAGCTAGAGAGTGAGCCGCACTATTGTGAACTCACAAAATACCTACAAAATATTTATTCAGTGTCTGGATGCGTGTGTTCAGGTATGTTTAAATTTTATAATAATGTTAGCTAGAGAGTGAGCCGCACTATTGTGAACTCACAAAATACCTACAAAATATTTATTCAGTGTCTGGATGCGTGTGTTCAGGTATGCATGTTTTTCTCAGTCGGGAGAAATCCACTGAAAATTGATATACATGTTTAGTTTTATTTTATTGTTTCCCTTACAACACTTTATAACACTTGCGAGACGATCACATCGAGTTGAGCGTTTTGCTCTGAGTGCATCTTGTTTCAACTGTTTTCTGAAACCAGAAATGCTTTCTATGGTTCTAATGGCTTGAGGAAGCTTGTTCCACTCTGTGGGAGCAGCTACTATGAAGCTGCACAACCCTGAGCGTTTATTTGGTTTAGATGAGGAAATTGATAGCCAAATTGCCCCATGTGTGATCACTCTGCGTAAGGAGATTATATTTGAACAACATACGGTAATGAATGGGGAGCCAGTGTAATTTGTGCAGGAAGGGTGTGATATGACTAAATTTATTTAGTTTACACACCGTATGACACAAGGCATTTTGAACTCTCTGTAGTCTGCCGGTATATGCCTTTTTTGTGTTGTAAAGCAGGGAATTACAGTAATCCAGGCGACTGCTAACCAAGTTATTTGCCACCTTTACAGCTGTTTCATGACTTAAGTATCTGCGGACGCTTTGTAGTTCCCGGAGATGGTAGTAACTTACGTGACATAGATTTGTCACATGTCTTTGTATTGAATTTTCAGCATAAAGGATGACAACAAGGTTTTTGACCGATTCAGCTGGTTCCATGATGTTGTCAAGCAAACTCACTGGGAAAGATGACTTCAGGGAGCTTCTAGTTTGATCATCACCAATCAGTATGAATTCTGTCTGGTCAGGATTTAATTTAAGTTTATTATTTCCCATCTAAGCCTGGACGGCCTCAAGGCAATTTGTCAGTTCAGTGATACTAGAATCAAAGTTTCTGGAGTCAAGTTCCAAGTAAAATTGTGTGTCATCTGCATATAAGTGATGGGTCACATTGAATTTAGATATGACTGATCTGAGAGGGGTTGTATATAGGGTAAAAAGGAATGGCCCAAGAACTGGGCCCTGGGAACCCCATAAGGGAGTTGAAAAGCATCTGAAAGATGTCCATCTATTTTTATCCACTGTTTCCTTGAATTGAGGTATGACTGAACCCACTTAAGCACAACCCCATCAATGCCGTACCAGTGCTGAAGACAGCTGAATAGGATTGAGTGGTCTATTGTATTGAAGGCTGCAGATAAGTCCAGAAGGACTAATCCAACAGCTGCACCCTTGTCCATTGAGGTGGCAATATCATTTTGTATTTTAGCAATGCTGTTTCAGTTGAGTGAAATACTCTATATGCAAACTAATGTTCGTTGGATATACCCTTGTGACCAATGTGCTCATTTATCTGCCTAGCCACAGCTTTCTCTATGAGTTTGTTGATGTAGGTGAGGTTGGATACTGGTCGATAATTCTTGAGAGTATTTCTGTCAAGACCAGCTTCTTTCAGCAAGGGTGTGACATGTACAGTCTTGAAACGGGATGGGAAACTGTCCTCCTGTAGGGAGTAGTTCACAATATTTGTAATAGGAGTCACAAGTACACTGATACCATCAAGGAACAATGATGTTAGTATGATCTGGAAATACAATTTTTGGTGATCTATGGAGGACTTTCTTTATGGAATTCCACTAGGCCTTGGGGTTATCCTCATTTTCCCTAATCATTGTATGGGCTTCATATGGAGTCGGCCTAGGTGGACCTGCTTTTCTGTTGCTGTTAATAACCCTATGAGGAATATCAGTTGCCGGACCAGACAGGTCAGTCCAGTTAACAAATCTCTGATCTTTGTTCTTAGTGTCTGCCACCGGTCTAGGGTGGGCCTGACCTTGCCCTCTTTCAGGTCGAGCTGGTAACCTACAAAGTCGAAGACCTGCTTGTGGTCCAGTTCTGATTTTTCCAAGTTTACTAGCCAACCTAGGTCCTGACACAGCGCTACTACTGTTTGTGTATGCTGCAGACAAGTTTGGTGGGATCTGGCCTGGACCAACCAGTCGTCTAGGTACTGGTGGATTCTTATACCCTTTTGTAAAGCCATCAATTTGACCTCTTTGGCCACAACAGTGAACTCCAATGGAGCTGTGGAAGGACCAAAGATTAGTGCTTTGAATTGGTATGTTTTGCCCTGTACATGAAACCTCAGATATTTTCTTGATTGGTTTTGTGTTGGTATATGGAAGTAGACAAGTCAGCTGACATGAAAAGACATAATTCAAAATGTTCTAAATTTTAACATATAAATTAAACTAGATTGGGCCAACTCGGCGCCAACATATCCCCAGACAGGTCATCACTCACGCCACAGGTTTTGATCGGGAATTTTTTAAAACATAATTACCCATTATTATATGAACTTCAGCACATCAATCTACTCTGTTTATATCTTCCAAGGAAGATGGTGTATCCCCAGACGCCGAATACATAACTCAAATTATATTTTCAATCTTCCTGCAATGATAACTCTAAACCTATTTTCAAAGTATTTAAATGATTGATGATTGAATGTCCATTCTAAAATAATAATCCCAAAAGAGCATATCTGTTTCTATATTTGTTGACAAATAAAATATTATTTTTAACTCAACTCATCATACTTTTCAATCTTCCTTCAAAGTATTTAAATGATTGATGATTCAATGTCCATTCTAAAATTCATAATCCCAAAAGCGCATATCTGTTTCTATATTTGTTCACAAATAAAATATTATTTAAAAAAAAATTATTTATATTATTATTTTATTATATTATTTTTAGAATTTGCAAATTGTTTTCAGTTATTCATTTCCTCTATACCTATATATGTGGTCCATATATATGCAACCTAAATATGTGACACAATCTCAGTTCTGACTCCCCTTTGTGTTATATGTAATGAAGCCCACCACCTCCCACCCCCACCCCTCTCCCCTTCTCCACACCTCTCTCACTATTACACAAGATCTGCAACCCCATTGAGTTCTTTGTTTCTCATCTGATATCATTAAATACCTTTGTTTATTTAGTGTCACTCAATATAGCTGGAGGTCCCAGAGGTGGGTGGGGGGAATCTGGGTGGGGGATGCATAAATGGTAAACAAACAATCTATATAAAAGGGGTACTCAAATACAAAAAGAATTGAGAATTTTAAGTATGTGATTATCAACTGAAATGAGTTCATAACTGTAGGAGCTGTGTCAAAATTAACTGAGGCAAGTTGAATAAAACTGGGCTAGTTGAGGGTTAAAAATCCCCTACTTTTACTACACAAGGATATAATTTCATTAATATTGGGACTTAAAGCTCACTTAAAGTGTCCATTTTGTCTACTTGAATATGTTTAACCAGTTTCATTTTAAAAAGTTAAAAACTCAGCAAGCAGAGGTATAACACACAAAAATAAGTTCTTAAAAGACTAAGATAGCCATAACATTATTAATATTCAAAATTTAAATAGACAGGCATTTCCTTTTAAAAATTCAAAGATTTCAGCTCTATAACCCACATAGTTTGACAGTTACTGGGCTTTAAAGTGGCATAATGTCCATAAATTGGGTTTCTGTGGGCATTTTACAATTGTTAAAGAGACCTTAGCAATTAAACAACAGATCTGAAACTTTTTGGGGGACATACATAACAAACAAAAATTATATATAATACAGTTTAAGACTTGTCACACTAAGCATTTCCAAATAACAGGGCAAAATACGGAAAAAATGTCCAAAAAGGCACTTGGGCGAGTGTCTATGGCCCTCATACACAGGTTAAATGTCTACTAAAAACCTTGATTTTCAGCATATGTAAAAAGGACATAATAATGCATTCCCAGATGGGATTTCAGCTCCATCAATCACATAGTTTAACAGTCACAGGGCTTAAAGGTGGTTAAAAAGTCCAAATATTGGGTCTCTGTGGGCCTTTTAGAGATCTCGATGTGGCTTTCAAATTAAAGCTTCAGACTTAAAATTTGTTACATACTAAGATTACACATAGAATATGTATCTAATAAAGTTTGAAACTTCTCAGACTTACCATTTCCAAGTTACAGAGCAAAATATGTGAAAAATGTCTTAAAAGGGTCACTCAGGTGGGTGTTTAAGGTCCTCATACACAGGTTAAATGTCTACTTGAAGCCTTGATTTTTGGCACATGTAAAAAGAACATAATAATGTATTCCCAGATGAGATTTCAGCTCTATCAGTCACATAGTTTAACAGTCACAGGCCTTAAAATTGGCAAAAAGTCCAAATACTGGGTCTTTATGGGGCCTTCTAGAGACCTAAATGTGGCCTTCAAATTAAAGCCTCAGACTTAAAATTTGTCACATACTAAGATTACACATAGAATATGCATCTAATACAGTTTGAAACTTCTTAGACTTACCATTTCCAAGTTACAGGGCAAAATATGTGAAAAATGTCTAAAAATGGTCACTCGGGTGGGGATTTATGGTCCTCATACACAGGTTAAATGTCTTCTTAAAGCCTTAATTTTTGGCACATATATAAATAACATACTAATATCTTCCCAGATAGGATTTGAGCTCTATCAGTCACATAGTTTGACAGTCACAGGGCTTAAAAGTAGCAAAAAGTCCAAATATTGGGTCTTTGGGAGCCTTTTAGAGACCTCAATTTGACCTTCAAAATTAAAGCTTCAGACTTAAAATCTGTTACATACTAAGATTACACACAGAATATATATCTAATACAGTTTGAAACTTCTCAGACTTACCATTTCCAAGTTACAGGGAAAAAGATGTGAAAAATGTCTTATAAGGGTCACTCGGGTGGGTGTTTATGGTCCTGATACACAGGTTAACTGTCTATTAAAGGCCTAAATGTTGGGGCACATATAAGAAAACACATAGATATATTCCCAGATGATATTTAACTTAGATGAGAGACATAGTTTGAAAGCTACAGTGCTTGAAAGTGGCAAAAAGTGCATAAATTGGGTCTCTGTGGGCACTTTTGAGACCTTAAGTCGACCCCTTTGGGTAAACCTACAGCCCTAAAATTTTCTACAGACAAGGATTACATATCAAAGTTATACCTAGCGCAGTTTGAGACTCATCAGAATTACCACTTCCAAATTATAGGGCAAAATATGTGAAAAGTATAGCAAAAAATCCCCAAGTGGGGGTATTTATGGGCCTCAAACACAATTTTCTCCTCAACTTAAAGTCGTGATTTTCGGCACATGTACTAAGAACATATTAATGTGTTGTCAGGTAAAATTTCAGCCAGCTGAGCATCACAGTTTGTGACCTACAGGGCTCTAAGTGGCCAAAAGTGCAATTTCTGACCTTAAGGTGGCCATAAGTTCTTTTTTACTGGGAGTTTAAGGTCACCTTAAAATAGGGATCTTCCTTTGGGCACCCTTAACATGTGTACCAAGTTTGAAAAAAAAATATTAATTTGTTTTTGAGTTATCGCGTCCACAAGGAAATTTCTACGGCGGCGGCGGCGGCGGCGGCGGCGGCGGCGGCGGCGGCGGCGCGACGGACCTGAATCCAATATATCCCCGACTTTCGTCTGGGGATATAATTAAATATGTGACAAAGACAAAACCGAAGTATGAACATAACCATGTATTTTTAACGATTTAATATGTGTTTTTCACTGATAAACATTACAGTCCTCTATATATTCTACCCACATTTTCAAACTCACCTCTTTTAGTGTCAGGATGGTGACCTCAATATTGTCTAAGTGGGGTGGATCCAATGCTAAACCAAGGATGAACTTTGGTTCTCCCATGTCAAGACGTTTTGATTTCAAAATAAGAATTTCCAAGGGGCAACGCTGCATAGACAACAAGATTTTATTTTAATCTCTTTTTTTTTAAAAAAAATCAAGGAATAAAACTTGTATTACGAAAAGCAATATAAAATTAATACCTCAATAAAAATTTGTGGAAATAACTAACTGAATTGTTACACCTGTTGTATAGTTTCTATTATATTTTCACAATATTTTTGAGCTATTATCTTCTTCCAACCACTTGATTTTTTCTTGGGAGCAACTCAATCTGGAGAGTTGTCAGTTTTATACAGATAAATACTAAGCAATGTTTCAGATTATCAAGCATCAGATAAAATCAGGGAAATGATTTGACAAGAAAAACTCATTTGAACAAACAGTAAAATATCTCCACATGTTTTACTATCTCCAGGTCAAATGACACAATATACATTTGTATACTATTTTGTCATCTTGCCATGTATGCCTTACTCAATCTACATTCTTAAGCTTTATGATTTTTTTTTCTAAGCGTCACTTTCAAATGCATAAATATTATTTGCAATACAAAACTAAGGACACTTATCTTCATTTGTCAGAATAAAATGATGGTGTGGCTGCATATGCTATGTATACTTTACCTCCATTTCAGGAGTTCCGTGCTGCGGGATGGTGTCCTTGTAGAAACGCCTGGTGACCATCTTATAAACACGTCCGTCAGATACCCTGCCGGCACGGCCCATACGCTGTGTACAGTTAGACCTGGAGGCCCACTGCACTTGCAGACTTGTGTAGTTAGTCTCAGGGTCACTCACCAGCTGCTTGGTCAGGCAGAAGTCAATCACTGCACATAAGCAGAGTGCTTAGTGTTACATTATACATGGGCTACACTTACCCCTTGTTAATCTTATTTATCAATACAAGTTTTACTGCCTAAATTGGGGGCAATAGCTTCAGCTTAACTTTGACTTCAGTCACCTTTGCAGCTAACATATACAACTTAGTTACATTCCAAAGAAAATATAAAACAGAAACAGTTTTGACTATTTTACATCAGAAACTTACACTGAATCAAGTGGGAAAATTTATAAATTTCATATTTTTATCAAAAGCATTCTCCACGAGAGCACCTTTTTGCAGTTGTAAACATGCTGTGGAACTAGAGCAATTGATTGCATACACCAACACAAACAATTTTTTGTTAACAGGTTGCATACGAACCTCGGATGGTAGTTGAACGACAGGGGTCTTTCGCCCAAGGCCTATAACCATGGGTTATATCCCTGTATTGTGAATGGGGTTAAACCAGTGTCTTTCACTTGGGGTATGTACTGTGTTATACTCTAAATACATAATGCATACTACCAATTATTTTTACTATTATCTGTAGAGGGAATGATGACAGGACCAACTGCAGTTATTGATACCAGACCAAACCATTAACTCACCATACTTGATGTCCGGTACTGTGATGGAGCTCTCTGCAATGTTTGTGGAGAGGATCACTTTCCTCTGTCCTGGCTCTGGGGACTTGAAAACCAGCGCCTGCTCATCCCCAGTGATGCTAGAGTGCAGAGGAATCACCCTCCACATTTTCTTTGCCTCCAGAGGCCGCAGCTTCTCCTCCATGTCAGATATCTCGCCTAGCCCAGGCAGGAATACCAGCACTGAGCCTTTCACTGGGGAACCGGTGCCATAGCTGAAGTGTATACCGAGAATTCAGTGAGAAAACGACAGAAACTTACCAGGTACATGTACCAGCAATGTATCAAGGAAGACATATACATTAACAAAATAGGACAGAATCCTGCACAGCAGAAGTTGTGATATAACAACAGGATCAACATACACATTAAATGATACACAGTGCCATAAATGTAGGCCAACATGGTGAGTTAACAACTGATTGCAAAACATCAAATAAATATAAAAATAAAAACACAGATTTGTGATTCTTTTTCTTTTGCCAAAACAAAGCACTATATGACAATAATGAAACTTAAGTGTTTATCCGGCACCTTTCCAGATTCTAATGCAGGAATGACTGCATGTAATTTGACAAACCTTCTTTCCTGTGATTCAATGACATCAAACTGTTCTATGAGTTTCAAAGCGAGATTCATGGCCTCCACGCTGACCCCAGGCTTGTCCTCATCTATCATTGGAAGCTACAAATAAAAACATATAAGGCTCAAGGGTGGTGATTTTCTGTTAACATTGATGGGGTCAAACTGAAATGCAGCATTTGTCAGTATAGTACAAAATATTTTGCAGGTCTTCAGTTATCCTATGAACTTTTACTTCAATTATGGTTTTGGCAAGTTTAACCAATATGATGTAAACACAAGAATTCTTATTGTGCAGGATTGATTTAATTACTATGAATTGGACAACTTACAGGGCCCAAAGGTTTCAGATCATCCAAGTAATACTCTGAGATTTTAAATGCTCGTCCTTCTACGGAGAAGATTGGTGCTGGCTCCAGTGTTCCTCTCACTGGGAAGGAAAAGTAGCGGGCAAACTTCTCAGACTCAGCAGTGGCTGACATCAAGATAACCTATTGCACAGGACCATATGGACAGACATTAAGCAGAAAATAGCATCACAGATGTCCGTAATCCACATCCTGGGGAAATAGTATTCAACACCATGACATATAGAAGTAGTGAAACAGTAGAAAGATCTGGATACTTTCAGAGCAGTGTCAGTTATATAACGGTCCAAATAATGTTGAAGTAGAGAAAACAAGATAAAGAGAGAGAAAATTTATGTAAAGAAAAAGTATTAAAACAAGACAGCTCAACAGCAAGATGACAGCATTAATCAATAAACTAAAAATTATGAAGCTGTAAAATTTATTAATTGAGGAATAGCTGTCAATATGGAAATACCACAATTATGTAAAAGTGCTTGTAATAATCAGTTGCAGCAATCCATATATCTTTGTCATAAGAGAAACATGTCGCAAATCTTGCAGGTGAACACACTTTGGCAGAGCCAAAGTTAAAGGTAACACCATGATCCACACCTACACCCTCTAACCAATGTCCCTACCAAGTGTCAACCTCCTACACCTTATGGAATCCAAGAAATAGCCCAGACAAGATTTTAAAAGTCATGGTCACTATGACAAAGTGAAAGTTCAAATCAAGGTCACACCATGAAGTCACACATCTACAACCCCCAACCAATGTCCTATCAGGTATCAACTTCCTACACCTTACAGTTTCTGAGATATAGCCCAGACAATATTTTATAGGTCAAGGTCACTACGGCAAGGTGACCTCACACCATGACCTTGCACACCTACAACCCCTAACCAATGTCCCTACCAAGTATCAACTTCCTACACCTTACGGTTGCTGAGATATGGCCCGGACAATATTTTATAGGTCAAGGTAACTACAGCAAGGTCAAAGGTCAAATAAAGGTCACACCATGATGTTGCACATTTACAACCCCCAACCAATGTCCCCACCAAGTATCAACTTCCTACACCTTACGGTTGCTTAGATCTAGCCCGGACAAGTTTTTATAGGTCAAAGTCACTATGACAAGGTCAAACCAAGGTCACACCATGACGTCGCACACCTACAACTGCCAACCAATGTCCCTGTCAAGTATTAACTTCCTACACCTTATGGTTTCTGAGGTATAGCTCAGACAAGATTTTATAGGTCAAGGTCACTACGGCAAGGTCAAAGATTAAATCAAGATCACACCATGACTTTGCACAACTACAACCCCTAACCAATGTCCCTTTCAAGTATCAACTTCCTACACCTTACGGTTGCAGAGATGTAGCCCAGACAAGATTTTATAAGTCAAGGTCACTTCTGCAAGGTCAAAGGTCAAATTAAGGTCACACCATAGCATTGCACACCTACACCCCCTAAGCAATGTCCCTACCAAGTATCCACTTCCTACACCTTATGGTTTCCGAGATATAGCCCGGACAAGATTTTACAGGTCAAGGTCACTATGGCAAGGTCAAAGGTCAAATCAAGGTCACAAGACCTTGCAAACCTACATCCCATAACCAATGTCCCAACCACGTATCAACTTTCTACACCTTACGGTTGCTGAGATATAGCCTGGACAAGATTTTCAAACTCAAGGTCACTGCAGCAAGGTCAAAGGTCAAATCAAGGTCACACCATGATGTTGCACACCTACACCTAACCAATGTCCCTACCAAGTACCAACTTCCTACACCTTATGGTTTCTGATATACAGCCTGGACAAGCTTTTTCCTGGGTGAAAACAATACCCCGACAGCCCTTAAGGGCTGTGGGGTTAAAACTATTAAGGGAGTTTGTGATTTGACTTTTGAGAAACAATCCATCTTGCTTAATGCACTCACCTCCATCAATTTGTTGGGGCTTAAATATCTTACTGAACCAGGATACGATTGAGAAGCATGGTTACAAATCAAGCTTTGTGATGTTACTCATATTAATGTATCGACTATTAAACCTTTATCTGATACAGATAATTTGCTTTTATGCAACACATTTAATCTTATTTCAGATTAATTAAGTATGTTTTTTAGACTAAAACCAGATTCTATGCAGATTAATCTTACTTGTCAGTTCTCTATATTTGAACAATTACTATAAAGTAGGTAGAAAAAATTGGGTCTATCATAAACATTAAGCATTATTGTTCCTCTTACCCAATCATAAGTTTAATACTGAATCTGGTCACCAGAGACAGATAACAAGAGGGTCAGAGATACCCCAAAAGGCGGGTTGCAAAGGCAGTAATAAGGTTAGTGACTGCTGTAATTAAATTTAGAAACAAGGAAAGAAATGTTAGGTCACCCAGTTAAGGTAAAGGTGTTAGAAGTGCTAAGAAATATAAAACTTGTAATCTAGGTTACATTATTCTGTCTATGCTATACTGAATATAGGACTGAAACTAAGTAACTGTAGAGCATTAATTTAACATTTATTTTCACAAGAAATTACAATACCCGCGGGTGATCTAGTTGTAAGGTTTCTGTTAGAGTTAGACTCTGGAAACGGAAATGTTGACGGACAAACGGACAAAAAACGGACAAACGAACAGACAGAATTACACCAATTTCAAAAATAACTTAGCTATGATGGTGATCTATCTCCCAGTCAAGGTCGAATTCAATTGGACAAAGCGTTTTTGACTTACAGTCCGGAAACGGAAATGTTGATGGACAGATAAACGGACAAAAAACGGACAAATGAACACACAGAATTACACCAGTTTCCAAAGCAACTTAGCTTTGATGGTGATCTATCTCCCTGTTAAGTTTGAAATCGATTGGACAAAGCATTTTCGAGTAAGAGTCCAGAAACAGAAATGTTGATGGACAAAAAATGGACCAATTTTGAAAACAACTTTGCTATGATGGTGATCTATTTCCCTGTTAAGTTTGAATTACATTGGACAAAGCGTTTTCGAGTTAGAGTCCAGAAACGGAATGGTGATGGACAGACAAATGGACAAAAAACAGACAAACAAACAGACGGAATTACACCAATTTCGAAAGTAACTTAGCTATGATGGTGATCTATCTCCCTGTCATGTTTAAATTCGATTGGACAAAGCGTTTTCGACTTACAGTCCGGAAACGGAAATGTTGACGGACAAAAAACGGACAAATGAATGGATGGAATTACACCAATTTCCAAAGTAACTTAGCTTTGATGGTGACTTATCTCCCTGTCAAGTTTGAAATCGATTGGACAAAGCGTTTTCAAGTAAGAGTCCAGAAACAGAAATGTTGACGGACGGACAAACGAACAAATGGAATATCACCAATTTAGAAAGCAACTTAGCTATGATAGTGGTCTTTCTCCCTGTCAAGTTTGAATTTGATTGGACAAAGCATTTTCGAGTTACAGCCCGGAAACAAAAATGTTGATGGACAGACGGACACATCAATCTAATAGGTGGGTTGGTCACACGCAAACCGCTTAAAATTGTAAGAGTATGTGACTGTATTTAGTGAACAAATCAATATTCAGCATATAGAGAATGAGTATCATATGGTTTGTGAATGCATGCTGTTTAAGGAGGTAAAACATCCCACTTGCAGTGAATCGTAACAACAATAAACTTATAGAAATAATGGCAACTCAAAACATAAATACACTGTGTGCATGTTTTGTATTCCATTGTTTCATGAAATGTGAAGCAGTTATTAACTATACAAAATATTCTGATGTTTAGTTTTGGTATATACTGAACCAGACCATATTATTATTTGTTATACAATTACATTAAAATGTATCATGGTACTTGAGGCCTTAAGAAACAAAACATTTTTTTTCTTTTTTTTCTGTATATTTAAACAATATCACTGTGGCTGTAATATGTCAGTACTGAAACTCTCTAGAATCAAATAAGAAAAGAAGTGCGTAAATCTAGACAACACACTTAACCGGTATTAACACATAAAAGAACAGACTTTCCATAAATGAGAAACATTTCATCACCAAAGCATGGAATACGAAATACATGTTGTAAATGTAATTTTAACTAATATCAAACAGACCTACAAGTAGATATACAAGTATGTACGTGTACATTGTGAAGTCAATAAAGCATTCTTTTCAGACACGAGGAGCTACCTTGACATCCCTGGAATTGGTTCTCAGCATACGTCGGACCACCAGTAGACAGAAGTCAGAATCCTGATCTCGCTCATGTACCTCATCCAAAATAACATGGGTGTACTGGTTCATATTGCGGGTCCTAAGTCAAAATAGGGACACAATTCACATGGGTGTAGTATTTGCAACATGTCATATAGAATGGATGCCAAAATACAAGTACAATATTTATACACAAATATAGAACTAAGGTGAAGCAACACAAACTAATATTTAAAAGATGAAAAAAAATATATAACTATCAGTCATACTACTGGCTTTGGGCAAACTGAACATAATTCAACTTTATTTGTCCAGAGTTGCTAAAAGTCATTTCATAAATATATTAAACTGTAGTTTTCTTGGAGGATCAATACTCACCTGATGAGCTTTTCATATAAAACACCTGTAGTGCAATAAAGTAGTCGAGTATCTTCACCACTGACATAATCCAAAGCCACCTATAGCATAAATAACAAGTTATCAACGAAAATCTACAAAAACATGAGATAAGAGGGGACAAACTCTATGGATTTAGGATTTATTTCTAATATTTCAAAAGATATAAACTAGGGTGGGTATGCTTTTGCAAAGAGATAAGAGTTTAACTTCTTTCGAAATAATAAAATTGAAATGGCGGATTGAACTTTTTTTTTTTTTTTTTATCATTTATTAATTTTCATTTTTCATCATTTGTACATAGAATAATAAATGTACAATAAACAATATAATTAATCTAAAATACAACTAACAGAGCTCTCAAAGTTATCAAATTACTGTCAGAGATGCTAATTTATGTGACACTTTCTTCAATAACTGTACTGCATCTTTATGCTTATTAATGCTATAAATCTTACAGATATAATTTAACTTTGTTACAATGTTTCGTAGGAAGTACTGCAAATGCGTAATTGCCGATTGAAAATTACCAGGCAAAGCAAAGATCAAATTGCTGAGCATACTTATGTAGTGAGGGAACAAACTGTGGATCTCAAGTGAAACACCATCTGCCTGAATTGTCTCACTATCATACACACTGTGTCTTGGCTTTAGAAAAGATCAAAATATTTTGGGTAGCCACTTAAACTCAACTGGGGCTTTGTGCAGAAAATACAAAGCAATAAATACCCTGCTTTAACAGCGGGCTTGATACAAGTTTAGATAATTTGTTATTCCTATGTTCCTATGTTATCCCAATACCTGCCAGAAAACTGTGAGCCTCAAAGATAACTCATTTGTGAGATATGAGGCAAAACTATGAAAATGAACCTTTACAGACACCAAGTATTACCCTGAAAATATTGAAAATTAAGAATTTTTTTTAAGAATTTGTCCAATCCAATACAACAGCAGTCGATATAAGGACACATTTTCAAAGAATATGTGATTGCAAAGAATTCCAAACTTCGCCTGCGATAAACCCTTGATTTTTAGATAATCAAAAATAACAATTGTGTATAAAAGCACTGAACAGGTTTTTAACAGCACCTGGTAGCCACAGATTCCTCCTAGGTTCCAGGACCTCTCATGACACACACGTGTAGCAATGCTAGCTGCTGCAATCCTCCTGGGCTGAGTGACAATGATGTTACAGTAGCGACCTTTCTGAGCATATGAATCTAGAATGTACTGAGGGACTTGAGTGGTCTTTCCACTGCCTGTGGGGCCATGGATAACTGTAACCTGGTTGTTTTCTATCATGTCAACAATCTACAAAACATCGGCAAAATTCACAGATGTAAAAACAATCCTTAGCACACCACTATGTACTTAATATCCTCACATATTACACAAGACACTCTAAATTTGTGTCGATAATATAAACTTTACAATTTGATAGAGATTGGTTCTGTAAGTTCTCCATCTATCTTCTTGATCTGTGCAACATTACTTAAAGTTATTGTGAATGTTTTTCACTACAGTATATTGACAATCAATACAAGTTCTTTATTATGACTAGTGCCTTCATGGAAATTTTGATTTAACATGAGTAAGCACAACAGTAACTGTCCATGACTAGAATAATAACTTTCATATCATCAAAATAGCAAGTGATAATCATGGTGATTTATTCATGTATTTAACTGAACATTGTGCTTTGATGCAGCTTATCCCAGGACTGGACCAATTCAGTGCAATACACAGAGAATTTATCTAGTATAAGTATAACTGCTACTAAATATGGTGACATAAACCTTGAAGGAGACATAACTGATCAAATCTGACATTGTCAAAGGATTTGCAGCTCATAACTTCATGTAAGTTGTTTCAAATTTGATCAATAGTTAGAGAAATATAAGACCTTTATGGTATATGTCCACCCTGTTTGAAGTTGAAGCAAGAGTCAAATGTCAAATTCAAGTTCGTGAAAAGATTCAGCCCATGATTGCCTACAAGTTGTTTTCACAGTTCAAGCAGCAAAGACCAATGATAGGGGAGATGTAACACATTGTATGAACTGACAACAAATCAATACTAATCACTAGGGATGGGTCGGTAGGTCTGGTATCTCAGTATCTTGAGCATTTTACTGAAATACCGTGATGAGATTTTACAACCGCCACTTCGCTTGTGAGCATATATAATAGAAGGAAGACTTAAAATATTAGAAACATACCCAAAATTTGAAGAAATTATAAGGTTTTATCCCTAATTTTCATGCATTTGCAGACTTTATACAGTACTTGCAATTACATTGAGCAGAACAGCCATGTTTTGGTTACGACAATTTAGACCCTCAATCTTGCTTGTCAGTCCATATCATTGAAGGAAAACTTAAAATACAGGGAACAAACAAGAAATGTGAAGATATTATAACTTTTTATTTCATATTTTGTGCATTTGGCCACTTTTATTACGATGTCGTTAAGAGGAAACGTCCATGTTTGTTTGGGTATACTTAATGCCGGAGTCCCGGAATCGGTATGGTTTTGCACTGGCGACCTCCCGATGTACATATTTTTCATACCGACCCATCCCTACTAATCACACACATCAAACAAACTTAATCCCAGCAACAATAGCTGAGAATTAGCCTAAAACACGAGAAAATGGCCAAACATTGATTTTCTTGGGGCTGCCATGACCTTAAAATTAAAGTTAAAGTCACCAAGAAGTAGGCCCCTAGTACTCCAACTTGAAGGTTAAAATATTTTGAATTGTCACATCTGCAAGTAAATCTCTTTGGGGTGGTGGCATGATCAGCTCAAAACCAATATGTCCCAGACTTTTGCCCAGAATTACAATAACATTTATGACAACATATCTTGTCAAGTCCAGGAACTTCTCTATTTTTGGAGAATATGCCGGTAAAACACATAACGGTGAAACATATAAAGTGACGTACCTGTTGCTGATACTTTGTTATGCTTAGTGACTGGTCATATGTGTGCCTGAAGTTATAATTCTGGTAAACCTCATTAGCCTGTTCCTCTGTTTTGCCTTCAGGCAATAACACTGAGCTGAAACCTGAAAATGTGTATGTACACTATGTGTAAGGCAAATACCTATACAGATTATGGAACAACATACAAGTATATCTTATATTACAACATGCCTTCACGACTGGTGCAGAAAATTTGAGATTAGGCACTTTACTTCTAAAGAATTCCCACTATTGACTATTGGCCTATAGCTATAATCAATCCCACATAAAGAAAAAATTTCAGAGATACTGTCATGCACCGGCTCCCCTTGCATATCTATTAAGGAGTTGACATGAATGAAAACTTCAGGTGAAATAGTAACTGACCTGTGATAGTGCTGTCCACTTCTAACTGTTCTAATGTCCCTGCTGTTGATGCTTTACTGCTATCACTCTGGCCAAACTGCAGCTGTAACACAAAATCTATCAAATGTTAGTACATAATAAATTGTGCTGCCCCCACTTCACTATCTTAACAATTTACCCTTCACAAATTTCTACACAGCCAAAAAACACAGGTGTAATGTGATTGATAAAATACTGAAACCTTTGAATTTACTTGTCTATCATAGTTCGAGAAACTGCATAGAAAAGTGTAAAATGTCGCATTTAATATTTAGAACTACAATATTTTAACTAGAGGAATGCTTTTGCTAACAAAAGCGAAGCATCCCTGAAAGTTTAAAATGCTTTGTGGTTTTAATAAGCATGCTGTAAAGCTAAGAATGCACAAAGCTGCGCCGTATGCTTTCCCAATACCTCTTAATACATTCTGAAGCAAAAAAGCAACGATAAAGGAGATATAAGGCAAAAACTCCAAAGCAGCTATTTATGACCCCAGTTTGGCCCATAAGGGGGGGTCGGGGGGGTAAAACTGACCGGCTATTTAGACTTTCCACATATGCTTTCCCAATACCTCTTAATACATTCTGAAAGGAGGTATAAGGCAAAACTCCAAAGCAACTATTTTATGACCCCAGTTTGACCCATAAGGGGGGGGGGGGGGGGGGGGGGGGGGGTCGGGGGATAAAACTGACTGGCTATTTAGATTCTCCACATACGCTTTCCTAATACCTCTTAATACATTCTGAAGCTATAAAAGCAACGATAAAGGAGATATAAGGCAAAAACTCCAAAGCAGCTATTTAAGACCCCAGTTTGGCCCATAAGGGGGGGTCGGGGGGTAAAACTGACCGGCTATTTAGACTCTCCACATATGCTTTCCCAATACCTCTTAATACATTCTGAAGCTATAAAAGCAACAATAAAGGAGATATAAGGCAAAAACTCAAAATCAGCTATTTTATGACCCCAGTTTGACCCATAAGGGGAGCCGTGGGGTAAAACTGACCGCCTATTTAAACTCTCCACATATGGTTTCCTATTAAGAAGATAATAGGGGGGTTGACCTAAATGTAAGGCTTTCAGATTGGAAGGTGTCAGAAAATCACTCATAAATGAGACATTTTTCAAGGGATTGCTCCCAAAATCTAATCAGCTCATGCTCTTGATAGTATGAACAGGTGTGTCAAATTATAAGGCTGTGTAGCAAGTAGTTTTTCCTAAACTGCGATGACGAGGGGGGGTGTACTTCAAAAAAATTGTTTTTGATCATGTGACCTTCATAAAGGTCAAAGGTCAAATTTAAGCATGCAGAAAAATTTTCCCACGCCTAAGGTATATAACTGCCAAATATGGTTTGAAACCTTCTAATAATAAGGGAGATATTCAAGGGAGACCATAATGCGGCGGCGAGGAAACTGAGGCGAAAACAAATAAGCGCCCTTTCAGGGACGCTTAATTAGATTAATTGTTCCAGGTAAAAACCAGTACTAACATGACTTCTCGTAGGAAGTACATAGGTGTTGATAATATTTGCACATTTTGACTTAATTTTAAATGTCTAATATACTCATTGAGTTTAATACTTCTCAAAAATATCAGCTCTTTGTACAATTTGGAAGTTCTATTGACGGTACAGGGGCAATTAAGTTTCAAGTTCCAAATAAGTTATGATACAATATCACCATAAACAATGGCTTCACAACAGATAAGTACCTGAGACATCTTTTGCGTCAGTAATTCCTCTTCTGCTCTCTGACTTTCTCTGGCATAGGCCTTTTGTCCAACATCACCCCCAATATGTCTAAAATAATTAAAAAATTGGGAATGGTCACTTTATTTCACCTTCACACATTATATGAGCTATAGTACATCAGAATGGCCAATTTTAAAGGTGGCAGAAAGTGGTGCTTTGACTTAATCAAGAACTTATTTAAGATTGAACAATGAATTTTAAAATTTAGTCTGAAATCAATAAAATATCAAGAGAGTACTAAATAAATTGGATAAATTTTACAGTATTATGGACAATCGGGGCTTTTATCAGTGTATATATCTATTGTGCAATGAAAACCATTTGTATTTACAACAGACGTCCGAGATTGAATGTAATACATATGTCGGAGAGTCTTTCACTGTATGTATGTGTGGTTCTGTATGCATGGCAACATTTTTCCTGTGAGATTGTAAACAGGGGATTCAATTTAATCAGTGAAATCTATGAGTCTTGTGTGTGAAGACAGAAAATAAATGGAAACTTCACTTCCACCAACTATATTAGGCCTGGTCTTTGTATGATAATTTACTGAAGTTATGGAACAATAAAGGTTTTTTCAGATATACATTTTGCAACATCAACAAAAAGAATGTTTCACAGGAGAAATATAGTCACAGTCAGTGCACCAATGAAGTAAAAAAGAAAAACAAATACTTGAACAGAAAATACCTGGAAAAAACAAGGCAGCTTTTTTGACATCAGAAGACTGTTGATCTGATTATCTGTCTGTAGAAGTCTTTCAAAAATTTTTACAATATAGCTATAAATGAATTTGGAATTTGTGAGTTTTGTTCATAAAAATGTTGTTTTTTGTGTGATATGACCTGACAAAAAGGAAATGAAACTACATTCTTGAGTTAAACGGCAATTTGTTGATCTCAACAACATATCAGTGTAAATGGTTGTAGTAGTAACTGATAAAGAAATCTAAAATTCGCCACATATCTGAAATTCGCCACATGTTGAAGAACTAATAAAATAAATTAATTGAGGTGAGATTTGTTGAATGTACAGTGAATTAAGGCTTTTTGAACTGAAAAATACCAATTTTAAGACAAAATATCATTTTATTTGTAAAATTAACTGAGGTTTTAGAGGTGGCGATGTTTAGATTCCTGGCGAATTTTAGATTTCTTACTCTAGCTTATTTAAAGTTATTGACAAAATAGTCACAATTTTTGCAATTTCATTTAAATATAAATCAGGGATGGGTCAATACCAAAATGTGTACATCCGGAGGTCAATGCAAAACCGTACCAATTCCGGGACTCCGTGTTTTAGTACACCCCAACTAAACAAGGACGTTTCCTTTTAACAATATTGCAATAAAAGTCCCCAAGACATAAGTATGCGATAAACACACACAGTTTCTTCAGATTTCAGGCTTGTCCCCAATATTTTAAGTTTACCTTTAATAATATGTGTGGACAAGTGATATTAAGGTTACATAAAGTGTTGTAACCAAACATGCAAGTTCTGCTCAATATGTTCGCTAGTGCATAAAAGTCTGCATGAAAATATGGGATGAAAGCTTATAAATTAATTACTTCAGATTTAGGGTATATTTCAAATATTTATACTCTTCCTTCCATTATATGTGTTGACAAGCAAAGCGGCGGTTGTAAAATCTCATCAAGGTATTTCAGTAAAATGCTCTTGGTGCCAAGACAATGGGCCTACCGACCAATCCCCAATATAAAATGAAACTAGAAATTTGCCACTTGGTTTATTGTGAGCTGGCAGTGTATCCCTGAACAGAGCAAACCTGTAGATTTATTTATTTATTTGGGGTTTTAGGTCGCTTTCAACACTGTACAGGTCATATCACGATAGGAAGTTGCCAGTTGGAAGGGCAGAGGAAACCAGTACATACGGCTGGTCAAGGTTGTGTACTGTAAACTGCCGGCCAACGGCAAGCAACTACCAGCTTTCCCAGGTTGGCTTTACAAATGAAACCTGTGGAAACAAAAATAAGTGAGATAGAGGCATCTGAAAGTTTGATTACCATCGTTTGACCTTGAAGAAGGGGTCAAAGGTCAACCATGATTCCATCGATAGATGTGCAGCTAATGATTTCCTATTGGTTGGTTTTACATAAGAAACCTCTTGAACCAATACTTTCTCAGTTTCAAGTGATTTACTCATTAGTGAGTCAGTGAAAGTAGCTATTAGTCAGCTACGCAGCAACCTACAGGCTTACAAATTCATCATGTGCACATGTAAATATTCACTGATTACAGACCTTAGTCACATACAAACTTTGAAACAATGCGGGAGATCATAATAAGTGCAGAATAGATCCTATAAGTTATATGAAAATCCCAAACTTCTACCAGCAAGAACAAATTGAAATAAAGGCTTTTGAAAGTTCAGTTTCATTGTCTGACCTTGATGGAGGGCCAGGGGCCAGTTTCACGAAGTCTCCTTAAGCTAACGGCCACCTTAAATGTAGGGATTTCCTTGAATTTCAACCTCATTTAAAAAATCTTGGTTTCACAAATCCTCCTTCCTTGAAGGAGACCTTGAAAACTACCTTCAATTTCAAGGAAGCTAAGGACCTACCTTAAATTTAAGGAAGTGTCCTTCAATGAATGTTTAATATTTTTAAAGGACATCTGCTCCCTCCTTAAGTTTCGGGGAAAGCCTTTGGTAAGGAGAGTTAAAGGATGCTTTGTGAAACTGAACTTCAAGATGGCCTTACCAAAGGAAAAAAAATGGACCTTCCTTTACTGAAGGAGGTCCTTTCCAAAGGAGGCTTTGTGAAACTGGCCCCAGAAGTTGAAATCTAACCACATCTGAAGATCCGGAGGCCAGGGTTTCCTATAAGTTATATTTACATTCCAAACCTTACGAGAATTAATAACTGAGATATAGTCCTTTTTAAAGTTTAGTTTCATCATTTGACCTTGAAGTAGGGTCACAGGTCAAATCTTACCGCATCAGAAGATTTGCATCACATGGTTTCATATAAGTTGTTTGTACATGCCAAACCTCTACAAGCAGTAAGAAGTGAGATAAAGACAAAAATATGCATGATCTGACTTTGAAGAAGGGGTCAAAGTTCAAATCTGACCACATGAAGAGATTCACAGCAAATGATTTCCTATAGGTTAGTTGAACATAGCAACCTCTAGAAGCAACAGTTTTAAAGTTACAAGTGATTTACTCAACAATGAGTAAGTCAAAGTAGCTATTATTCAGCTTTGCGAAGAACTGCAGGTATACAACTTCACCATGTATCCTACAGAACATGAATAAAATACAGAGAAAAATTTGCTATGTATAATACTTTTCAAGATATTTGATAGTTACTCACTGTATTACTTTGCTAAAAATAAAAAGTAGCTAATTCTTTACTGTGCAATGCACAACAGGTCTGAAACTTTATTATAACACAGATTATCTAACAGTTGATGAAGAACATTTTTGACGAAAAAGATTCATGCGACTTCAACAGTTTTGACAATATTAGACATTTACTCATTATCCTATTTTGCTATGATTTCAGGGTTAGAACTAGAAAAATGTTTTTGCTAACAAACACTAAGCATCCCAAAAAGGTTCACTACAATATAATATAAAGTAGAAAAAGGTTTTTGAAAATACAAACATGCAGTGCTGAGAGAAAAAGTGAAAGTTAAGCAGACAGTGTGGAAGTTCATGCATTAATATGAAAGAAAAATTTAAGCTTTATTTTGTTTTCTATGGTCATAAATTGCGAAACTTAATTGAATAAATGCTCTGGCTAAGAATGCATAAAGCATCAATACTTATAATAGGTCGAAAGTACACCATAAAACTACTTAATTAAAGAGTAACAGTGCTTTATAAATGCCATATATCTATTTACATTTTAGAAAAAGGCACAGTAAAATGTGAGCCTTTAGAAAGGCAAGAAGTTTATGACACAATGCTTTGAACACATCTATCTGGTAAATCTGACCAGCTATCTAGACTCTTCACATAAGGTTTCCCAATACCTCTGAATACATTGTAAATCTCTAAAAGCAAGTATAAAATAGATATAAGGCAAAAACACAAAATCGGCTATTTGATGAATCCAGTTTGATCCATAAAAGGGGTGGGGGGCAGGTGGTAAATCTGACCAGCTATCTAGACTCTTCACATAAGGTTTCCCAATACCTCTCAATACATTCCAAAACTCTAAAACAAGCATTCTGACGCATGCATTTATCTCCCGCCGTATAAATTAAATGTACTAAAGATAGTGGAATATAAATTTTCTTGTGAGATGGAGGCACATGTAGAAGTGACAACAAGTTTAATGTTTGATTGCGATACTTTTAAAGACAAAAGGTATTTACTCACTTTAGTAGCTATTACTCTGCCATCCAAATAGCTACAGTTCTGCAACTTTATTATGCAGTAGATCAAACCAAAGTAGGTAAGGACGTATATTTACAAGAAATTGCCTATCTGTAACACTTTTAGAGATAAAAGATATTTACTTATTTTAGTGGCTATTACTCTGCCATCCAAAGAGCTACAGTTCTGCAACTTCACTATGTGGTAGATCACACAAAAGTACGTGAATGACTTATTTAGAAGAAATTGCCTACCTATAATACTTTTAGAGATAAAAGACATTTACTCATTTTAGTAGCTATTACTCACCTATCCAAAGAGCTACAGTTCTGCAACTTCACTATGTGGTAGATCACCCAAAAGTAGGTGAATGATTTATTTAGAAGAAATTGCCTACCTGTAATACTTTTAGAGATAAAAGACATTTGCTCATTTTAGTAGCTATTACTCAGTTATCCAAAGAGCTACAGTTCTGCAACTACACTATGTGGTAGATCACCCAAAAGTAGGTGAATGACTTATTTAGAAGAAATTGCCTAAGTGTAATATTTTTAGAGATAAAAGACAAGTACTCATTTTGGTAGCTATTACTCAGCTATCCAAAGAGCTACAGTTCTGCAACTTTACTATGTGGTAGATCACCCAAAAGTAGGTGAATGACTTATTTAGAAGAAATTGCCTACCCGTAATACTTTTAGAGATAAAAGACATTTACTCATTTTAGTAGCTATTAATCAGCTATCCAAAGAGCTACAGTTCTGCAACTTCACTATGTGGTAGATCACACAAAAGTAGGTGAATGACTTATTTAGAAGAAATTGCCTACCTGTAATACTTTTAGAGATAAAAGACATTTACTGATTTTAGTAGCTATTACTCAGCTATCCAAAGAGCTACAGTTCTGCAACTTCTCTATGTGGTAGATGACCCAAAAGTAGGTGAATGAGTTATTTAGAAGAAATTGCCTACCTATAAAACTTAAGGTGACCATAAAATCAGAATATCCCTTCTGGCAACCTTTATAAATGTGCCAAGTTTTATTCTAAAAATTTAAACGTTAAACATTCTTTAAAAATAGAAAAAATAAAGGGGCCAGACGGTTTTATTCCAATTTTATGACTTTAGGGGGACTATAGCTCTAATTATGTTAACACTTTAAGGTCACCATAAAGTCAGGATAATCCTTTGGTAAATCTTAATATATATGCCAAGTTTGGTTGAAAAAAGAGAAAAACTAAGTGAACTCGAGGGCCAAAACCAACTTTTTTTTCATTAAGATGACCTTAAGATTGCAGATACAGGGCTAAAAACTTCGGCATGTGAAAGATTATCAAAAAGTAGTTATTCCAACAAAACACCGAAATCCTGACCGTTTTTGAGATACAAAGTATCCATTTTTAAAAAATTTACAAAAATGAAACATCTTGGCATCTATGGTCCGATTGATCAGAAAATCCTTTCCGACCTGTGGGTTTAGGTCTAGAATATACCTGATAAATTTTATAGCAGGGCATATTGAATCTTTGGAGTTTAGCCATATTATATTTACTTACGCCATAAAGTAGGAAGTTGCAGTAGTCAAGTTGACAGCTGATCATTGAGTTAGCAAGCAAGACTGCAGTCTCCACATTGAGGAATTTGCAGATGCTTTTTAGATCCTTGAGGTGGTAATAACAGGCACGACAAACCTTGGTTATGTGGCTGGTGAAGGTGTTTCCAGAATCAAAGGTGACACATAGGTTCTAAACTGTATTGGTAGGGGAGATAGAATTTCCCAGAAGTTGGGTTGGAAATTTCTGGATGAGGGACTCTCTGGCTTGTCTATCACCAATGATAATGAATTTTGTTTTCTCAGGGTTGAGTTTCAGTTTTACACCATCCATCCACTTTTGAACACAGGTAAGACATTTCTGTGAGCTCAGTAAAACTGGAATCAAGTTCCTATGGTCAAGTGCTAGATATATTTGGGTGTCATCTGCATATAGATGGTGGGTGACATTGAAATTGGAAACTAGAAATAGGATGCCCTGTTGATAGTAGATGCGAATAGAAACAGGATAGCATAGAGGAACACACATTATCATGTGTAATGTCCACCCCATGAACCTTTTGCCAAAATTGTACAGTAGTCTTACAAGACCCTGTTTCATTTGTAAAATATATCAATGATGCTTAAATATTTATTAGTGTAGATGTAAATTATTTCAGCTTCATGCCTTTTTGCATTGGTTGGGTTGAAAATTTTGACGAAATCACTCTATCTTGCACAGTTAAGAAGATAGAAGCAAATTCCTGTTTTTCTATTTATGGCAAAAATTTGAAAATTCAAAATGGCCGCCATTTTTGGAAAAGGAAAATTTTTTTGAAAATTGCCAAGAGTACATTTCTTAGACACCCTATGGGTCGAAAATTTCGACGAAATCGCTCTATCTCGCACGGTTAAGGAGATAGAAGCAATTTTGTGTTTTGCCATTTTTGACAAAAATTCGAAAATTCAAAATGGCCGCCATTTTTGGGGAGGGGAAAATTTTTTGAAAATTGCAAAGAGTACATTCCTTAGATACCCTGTGGGTCGAAAATTTCGACGAAATCACTCTATCTCGCACGGTTAAGGAGATAGAAGCAAATTTGTGTTTTGCCATTTTTGGCAAAAATTCGAAAATTCAAAATGGCCGCCAATTTTGGGGAGGGGAAAATTTTTTGAAAATTGTAAAGATTACATTCCTTAGATACCCTGTCGGTCGAAAATTTCGACTAAATCGCTCTATCTCGCACGGTTAAGGAGATAGAAGCAAATTTGTGTTTTGCCATTTTTGGCAAAAATTCGAAAATTCAAAATGGCCGCCATTTTTGGGGAGGGGAAAATTTTTTGAAAATTGCAAAGATTACATTCCTTAAATACCCTGTGGGTTGAAAATTACGACGAAATCGCTCTATCTCGCACGGTTAAGGAGAAAGAAGCAAATTTGTGTTTTGCCATTTTTGGCAAAAATTCGAAAATTCAAAATGGCCACCATTTTTGGGGAGGGGAAAATTTTTGGAAAATTGCAAAGAGTACATCCCTTAGATACCCTGTGGGTCAAAAATTTCGACGAAATCGCTCTATCTCGCACGGTTTAGGAGATATATGAGCACATTTGCCTTTTTCAGTATTCAAAATAGCCAATTACTCATTTATTTAATTAATTACTCACTCATCTATGAAGCAATTACCCCCAAAAGCAATCCCATACAAGCTATTAACCCAATGAACCTCCATACCAAATTTCAGAAAGCTAGGCTTAATAGCATTCCTTAAAATGTCTGGAAACCAAAGAGCTACTCAAAAGTAGCAAAGTAGCTATTCCTCAGTTAGCTATAGAGCTATCATCACCAAAAGCAATCCCATACAAGCTATTAACCCAATAAACCTGCATGCCAAATTTGGTAAAGATAGGATAAGAACTGTTGCCTAAAATGTCTGGAAACCAAGTGGGACGCCGGACGGCAGACGGCGGAAAAAGCAAAAATAATATGTCCACCCCCCAGTGGGGTGGACATAATTATATTAATGGGGACAGAAAAGGCATCTGAGAAGCTATAACCTAGTTTACTAGTTTAACCTTCTGTTTACAGTTTGAAAGATAGGATTTGATGGTTTTGGATTTTCAAGAGTGCTGTTTCTGTGGAATGTAATCTCCTGTATGCAGATTCGTTAACATTGGAGAATCCCTCATTATCAATGTAACTATTTAGCTGTTTAGCCACTACCTTTGCGATCAATTTAGATATGAAACTGAGGTTGGAAACCGGTGTGTAATTTTTGAGGAGATTTCTGTATAGGTCAGGTTTCTTGAGAAGAGGAGGGGGCGACATATGCGGTTTTTTTAAAGCAGTTTGGAAAGCTCCCCTCTTTGAGTGAATAATTAATAATATTGGTAATTGGAGTGATTAGAATGTCCGCACGCTCTAGAAGTTGGTATTGGGTCCAGATTGCATGATTTGGTGGGGAAGTAGGGGGCCAGAGTACTTTGTACTCTCGTACTTGTGTACTCGAGTACATTTTTTCTTGTACTCGTGATGTACTTGTACTCATGATTAAATGTACCTGTACTTGTACTCGAGTACATCCAAAAATAGGCTGTGCTCATGAGTACATTTATTTATTTATTATTCGTACACATAGTACAACATGTAAGTACAAAAAGTAAAAAAAAATTTAGAAATCAACACTATAACTGAAACATATATATACATACATATATACAGATTTAGTTAAAGAATAAATTAAGATAAGCATAAAAATTCAATAATAGTATCAAGTTCTCCCACTGAAAACCTTGTGTTGTTACATTCTTTAATGAACATTAAATCAGTTATGTAACCACAAGATATATAATCTTTTTCATTACATAATGCAGAAGCATACTCATTAACTAACATTCTAAACTGATGTGGGGATGATGAAATATAGCTTGAATGACACTGTAATAGCTTAGATATATGCATCACACTTTTACCAACACTGGACTGGCTACCATTCAAAGCAAGTTTACTTGCCAGTTGAACACATGCATTCTCACTTGTAAGTAGTTTATACATAAATTTGTTGAACCTTAAAAACAACTGAATATTAACTGGTAAGTCATTACAAAACAGGGGTAAGTACATTGAATGAGTTCTATAAGGAAGATTAAACAACCTTCTCAAACCTTTTCTCCATGTAGAATAGAATTTTAATATGTCATTCTGAGTACAATACGAGTACTTTTTCACAGAATATTCCCTGTGATTAAGGACAAATCTGTTTTCTTCACAAGTTTACACACATTGACTGTAATTGCATTTGCATTGTTTATATCAACAAATTAGCAATAATTTATATAAAGGTCCAAATAATGTTTAAGTAGAGAAAATAACATCTAAGAGAAAGAAAATGTATGTAAAGATACTACTAAAACAAGACAATTCAATAGCAAGATGAAAGCATTAATCATTAATAATCAGTAAACTAAAAAATATGAAGCCATAAAATTTATAAATTGGAGAATACCTGTCAATCCAAATAGCACAATTATGTAAAAGTGAATATAACTAGAAATAGGGCACCCTGTTAAGAGTAGCTGCAACTTCTGAAAAGAAACAGGATAACATAGAAGAACACACATTATCATGTGTAATGTCCACCCCATGAAAGTTTTGCAACAATTGTACAGTAGTTTTACAAGACCCTGTTTCATTTGTAAAATATATCAATGATGCTTAAATATTTATTAGTATGCATGTAAATTATTTCAGCTTCATGCCTTTTTGTATTGGTTCAAAATTTGCTCAAAATCACTCTGTCTCTAAAGGTTTTTGAGATAACCAACATTTTCGATTTCCGATAAATTTGAAAATGGTGGGCGAAATTTGAGAAATTTGACAATCTTCAGAGGCAATATACCAAAGATCTCCAATATCCAAATGGTCAAAAATTAGCTTGAAATTGCTTTATACCTAACGGTTTTCGAGATAAACAACATTTTCAATTTCCGCCAAAATTCAAGATGGCAGACAAAATTCTGGAAATTCAACTTTTTTCACAGGCACTATATCTAAGGTCTCTAGTACCCAAAGGGTTCAAACATTGCTCGAAATCACTTTATCTCTAAGGGGTTTTGAGATAAATAACATTTTCACTTTCCACCAAAATTCAAGATGGCAGCCAAAATCTCGTTCTCAAGATAAATGCGTTTTTGCATTTTACACAGAAATTCAAGATGGCCGCCAAAAATGGCGGCAAAGCGATATTTGTGAAATGTCGCCAGTACACTCTGCAGATACCCTTGCAGGTTGAAAATTTCATCAAAATCGCTCTATCTCGAACCATTTCCAAGATAAATGTATTTTTGCGTTTTACGCAGAAATTCAAGATGGCCGCCAAAAGTGGCGGGAAAGTGATTTTTGTGAAAAGTCGCCAGTAGACTCTGCAGATAACCTGCAGGTCAGAAATTTTGTCGAAATCACTATCTCGAACGCTTTCCTAGATAAATGTATTTTTGCGTTTTACGCAAAGTGATTTTTGTGAAAAGTCGCCAGTAGACTCTGCAGGTCTCTAAAGCTTACAGGTTTAGAAATTGAGAATGCTTATTTCAGAAATTTTATTTATTTCTTTTTTATTTTGCTTATTTAATAAATAATTACCAGAGTTTCAAACTTGATGTTGATAGTTTCGAATTAAGAAAATTATGAGGTAAAGTTATTTCTAATTAAGCTAGTACAGTGATTTCATAATTATTACTTTATTAATTATTGCTAATCTGTTATGATATAAACAATGCAAATGGAAGTAAAGTCAAAGTGTGTAAACTTGTGAAGAAAACAGATTTGTCCTTAATCACATGGAATATTCTGAGAAAAAGTACTCATATTGTACTCAGAATGTACTCATGAGTACAGCTTACTTTACAGCTTACTCGACTACAAGAAAAAATGTACTCGAGTACGCGAGTACTATGTACTCTGGCCCCAACCCTGGTCACTTGTGCTGTTCTTCAATAGTTTTGTTCATTTTTGTTAAGTTTGATGTGAACTATGATACTACGGAAGAGCAGAAGGGCAGACATGACAAATTTTTTATCTCGATAAATCGACTTAGCTATCTCGATTTATCGACTTACTCTCTTGATAAATCAACGTAGTTATCTCGATTTGTCGACTTACTAAGTTGACAAATTGACTTAGGTATCTTGATATATAGGGAAACTAAGTCGATAAATCGACTTATGTATTTCAATGTTACATAAATGTTTCACCTTGAATTGTCAGTGAATAGAAGCCATGACTTTGACCTGAAATGTAATCTAATAGAACCTTTATAGCACCTAATCTCCAACACGGCAGTTGCCTCTTTAAATGTAATCTACCCTGTTACTAATTATCACTTAAGAAGTAAACTAATATGAATAAGTGTCTAAACAAGTGTCTTTATGACATGGGTTAAAGGTATTCATAACATCCAAATTTCTTTGATATGTGTCAGTCACACTTTTGAAACAAACAAAACATGATCATATAATCATTCACCATTATTTGCATATCAGGGGAACAAGGTTACAGTTGAAGAATGCTAACCTGAAACAGGCATAACCAATATACTTTTCATAAATAAATGCTAGCCCTAGAGTCTGTCATCTGATGGAGATTAAGCACTATAAAAGTGTTCTTATTGCCTAACTTTTTTTTTTTTTTCACTTAGGGGAGAGTTTGCAGTTGCCAAGTTTTAAGTAGGCCATATTGCTGAGAGTTGATTTGACAAAGGGCCAATTTGTCCAGCCCCCTGTTTATGAATTCTTATAATGCCCTGTATCTCCTTTGGGATATGAAAACTTATTGGTAATCATGTGGCCTGAATCTTTTGGTGGGTTCATATTTGACCTTGGTCCCCTCTTCAAGCCCTGTTATGGTCCTTGATGTTTAATGCCTATGACACCTTAAAATTGGTATTAGAGGTATTTGATGTGAAAACATATATCAAACCACATTTCATAAATGTCTTAATGGGGTCATGTTTGACCTTGGAGACTACTTTCAAGGTCTAATGTGGCCCTTCATACTTTGAATGCCCTGGACCTGTTTTTTAATTGGTCCTTGAGCTAAGTCGATTTATTGGATTAGTAAGTCGATAAATCAAGATATCTAAGTCAATTTATCGAGATACTAAGTCGATAAATCGAGATACCTAAGTTGATTTATCGAGATACTAAGTCGATAAATCGAGATAACTAAGTCAATTTATCGAGATAGTAAGTTGATAAATCAAGATAGCTAAGTCGATTTATCGAGTTAGTATAGATATCTTGATTGGTCTACTTAATAAGGCGATAAATCGAGAATTTTTGTCAAATTGGCCCTTCTACTCTTCCATAATGATACTGCAAAGTCATATCAAAAATAAATGAAATACAAAATATGAAAAATAGCATCAGAGATGCCCGTACCCCACAGCCTAGGGAAATATTTTTAACACCATGAGATATAGTACTGTATCAGTACAAAGTTCAGGATACAGAGCACTGTCAGTTATATAAAGGTCCAAACAATGTTTAAGTAGAGAAAATAATGTCTACGAGAAAGATAATACATGTACTCTTTATCTACATCTGGCATGGCCGAATTATGGTTTAGATGTTTTGAATATTGCCATGCATACAGAAGTGGTAATATTCAATGAACGTTTATGTCTGGTGTTGGAGCAAAATCTGTGGCTCACTTGATGAAATTCCATCTGTTACAATGGGAAGTTGTAAAAGTAAAATTCTTAATGAACTCTAATATGACTTTAACAGTGCTTAATCTGCATCAAAAGAGAGACCTAAAGGTGCAACAAGATTTTAAAGGTCAAGGTCACTACGACAAGGTCAAAGGTCAAATCAAGGTCACACCATGATGCTACACCTTACGGTTTCCGAGATATAGCCCGGACAAGATTTTATAGGTCAAGGTCACTACGGCAAGGTCAAAGGTCAAATCAAGGTCAGACCATGACGTTGCACACCTACACCCCCTAACCAATGTCCCTATCACGTATCAACTTCTTACACCTTACGGTTTCGGAGATATAGCCCGGACAAGATTTTCAAACTCAAGGTCACTACGGCAAGGTCAAATCAAGGTCAGACCATGACGTTGCACACCTACACATCCTAACCAATGTCCCTACCAAGTATCAACTTCCTACACCTTACAGTTTCTGAGATACAGCCCGGACAAACTTTTTCCCGCCACAAGCCCGCCCATCCAGACACCATGGGTAAAAACAATACCCCGACAGCCCTTAAGGGCTGTGGGCTAAAAACTACAAAATGTTATGCATATTCCTTTCTTTCTTCAGCTTAGTAAATTATACTTAATCTGAGAAATTATGGATCAACTTCTTGCTTCAACAAAAAAAAGTTTCATAGATGATCCCCAATATTTTGGACTGTCCTTGATATAAATCATCAAGATGAACTTATTTTCAAACTTTGGTGAAATTCTAAATGTTAAAAGTATTAAGCATTGATTTATCTACAAAGGCAAAAATAGCATCAGAAAATGTTCATATCCCAAAGACTAGAGACAGAATATGTGAAACAGTACAAAGATCAGGAGTCAGAACGGTGTATGTTTTATGAAGGAGCAGGAGAAATAGCACAAAAGAAAAAGTATGTAAACATAAAGTACTGAAACAAGACAATTTAACAGCAAGATGGCAGCATTAATTAGTACACTATATAATATAACTTACTACACCTTACGGTTTCCAAGATATAGCCCAGATAACGTTTTTAAAGGTCAGGATCAATATGGCAAGTTTAGAGGTCACAGCAGGGCTACAAATGTCCCAACCCCATCCTCCCACCCCTTCTTAACCAATGTCCATTGCACAACCATGTATGAACTTCTTATACCTAATAGTTTCTTGGACACAGCCTGGACAAACTTTTTCCTATCACCCATTTGAGACACCACATACCTGGGCGCAATTGATAAACTAGGGTGAAGTGGCTGGCATTCTGCCAACCACAGAGTCGAATCTTAGGACAGCAGTGGGTGTTGAAATCTGTAAACTTGGTATTATCGCCCACAAGACAGAGTGAGGTGCGGTGATAGTAAAATATTGCTGGATTATATATTTGTAAAATGTTGTTAGAAACCCCATCGTAGCCTCACGTTTTCATCATTCTGTGGGTGTACAACTACCAGCATTTGATATTTTATTTGTTTTATATATTGCGAGAAGACAGAGTGAGTTGCGGCGACAGTAAAATATTGCTGGATTATATATTTGTACAATGTTGTCAGAAACCCCATTGTAGCCTCATGTTTTCATCACTCTGTGGGTGTACAACTACCAGCATTTGATATTTTATTTGTTTTAAATATTGCGAGAAGACAGAGTGAGGTGCGTTGACAGTAAAATATTGCTGGATTATATATATTTAAATATTGTTAGAAACACCATTGTAGCCTCACGTTTTCATCACTCTGTGGGTGTACAACTGCCAGCATTTGATATTTTATTTGTTTTAAATATTGCGAGAAGACAGAGTGAGGTGCGGTGACAGTAAAATATTGCTGGATTATATATTTGTAAAATGTTGTTAGAAACCCCATTGTAGCCTCACGTTTTCATCACTCTGTGGGTGTACAACTACCAGTATTTGATATTTTATTTGTTTTATATATTGCGAGAAGACAGAGTGAGGTGCGGTGATAGTAAAATATTGCTGGATTATATATTTGTAAAATGTTGTTAGAAACCCCATCGTAGCCTCACGTTTTCATCACTCTGTGGGTGTACAACTACCAGCATTTGATATTTTATTTGTTTTAAATATTGCGAGAAGACAGAATGAGGTGCTGTGACAGTATATTTGTAAAATATTGTTAGAAACACCATTGTAGCCTCACGTTTTCATCACTCTGTGGGTGTACAACTACCAGCATTTGATATTTTATTTGTTTTATACTCAGTATATTGCGAGAAGACAGAGTGAGATGCGGCGACAGTAAAATATTGCTGGATTATATATTTGTAAAATGTTGTTAGAAACCCCATCGTAGCCTCACGTTTTCATCAATCTGTGGGTGTTCTCAATTCTGATTGGCTGAATGACAAATGTGTAGTACTACCGTGACGTCACTTCATTCATTAATTTCTTTGCGGTTTATTTGTTTGACAAATGAGTAATAGGCTGTAGATGCGCAGACAACAATTTTACATTAACTGCGTGATAAACCCAGCAGACAAATAAATTAATTGGGGATTCACGTCTACAAACCAGCAGACGAAACCGTTTAAAAAGACTCGTTCGAGTAGACCATCACAATAGCAAACACAATAGTTTCTAGGACACACGGGTTCTTAGAGAAAGCCAGACGAAGTGCTAGACAAGCTTTTTATTTTATAAAATATAACTGAATAAAAGCATTAAAAATCTTCAAAATGGCAGAGTGTATAATATACACCTTAATTTACCGATATGTGAACAAATATTATTCAGAATTTGATATTTAAGGGTCTAAACAGCCAATTTAAAATCGTGGCCGCAACTCAGTACATAACTCGAATCAAAGATTCGACTAAAAACCATACTACACAGCTATTAAAGCTTTCCAACAAAATTGCTGGCCACTACAGATATTTTAGAAGTACTTCACTGGCAGTATGGCAGATTGTACTATACTGACTTGAATGTGACTGCATATTCATTCTAAAATATTGTGAAAATGTTATCCCAAAACAAGGCCGAGAGCTTATATTTTAAATTATCGAAAACATGAATATATCGAAAACCAATACATCGGCTACTACCTTAAATTGCTACCAATTATCGCTGGGTACCAATTATTGCCAGACAGAATTTAAATTGATATAAATTGATCAAAATAAGCATCCAAAGTCTAGTGGTGGTGGACCAGTTCACGCCCGGGTACCAATTCACGCCCACCCCTAAATTTATCCAAAACAATCACAGTTAAACAATAAATTACAAATGTATATGATCAATTTGATTATTATCTATAATGTGGTAAACATCTTCTCTATAAAAAATTATAAATCTTCAAGAAAATTGAGGGTGGGCGTGAATTGGTACCCGGGCGTGAACTGGTCCACCACCACTAGCATATAAGGTAAAACTATTTCCAAATTTAATAGAACGAATACACAGCAAAAATCTTTCAAAATATGTGGGAGTTACTGAAATATGAACGCTTTATTTATTGATGGCGATAATTGGTAGCAAGGCAGTATATATCAAAGCGAATCCAGCATCACAGCTTCCCAGAAAAAATTATTGCATCGTAAGGAATTAAATCAATTGGTTTGGCAATTATAACTTTTAAACAATTACACGGGTGGACACAAATGCCCCTGTTCCACCAAAGGACTAAGCCCCGATCCTCTCCCCGACCCTTAATCGTGGACAGTCGGTGAAAAAAAAGGTAAAATGGGCGGGAATACTGGATCGGTATAAAAATCTGGGATTAATGTAAGATCGACCCCAGGGGGCCTGAGGAGACCCCAGGCCGCCCTACAGAGTCCCCGACTGGTCTGGGACTAAGAACCGACTAAGCCATTTTTCTGGTCGGTTTGATCCAAGATCTGGTCGTAGACATACCGACTAACCCACGACTAAGTCCCAGCCTCCTCAGGCGTCTCCAGTCTTCGCCAGACTAATGTGGCCGATTCTTGTTTTGCAATGGGACTAAGGGTTGCAGGAGGCCTAGCTGGGACTAAGGCACTAAGGGTCTGGGACTAAGGGTCAGGGACTAAGGGTCGCAGGCGGCCTGGGACAACATAGGACTGTGTAAATGTGGTCTGAGGAGGCCTGGGGAAGCCTGAGACTGGACATTTTGTTTATGGCGGGAAAAAAATAATCGGTTTGGGTCGGGAGAAATATCAAACATGTTTGATTTTTCACACAGCCCAAACCGACCCTTACAGGACGCCTGGGACTAAGCAAATTTTTCAAACCGACCCTCAAAAACCCTTAATCGTGTGGTGGAACACCCACAAAAGATAAACGGACACGAAGATAAATTCTGAGGACCGTTTATCTTCGTGTCCGTTTATCTTTGTGTCCACCCATGTAAGCAGAATTGGGCACTACACACCTTTTATATGGAGGAATAAATTGTGGAGTGGGTTGACTGACAACTGGTTTTCCTGTAACTGGATCCAAAGGCCTTCCTCCAGTTCTGGATTTTGGCAGACTATGCACTTTTGGGGTTTTGCCAATGGTAAAGAAATCATCAATTTGATCCAACGTAAGTTCTTCTGTGAGACGCTCCATCTTTACAACATGACAAAGCCCATAACAAAATATTTGACTTTTTTTCCAAAATGTGATACTAACTTGATAGAAAACCGAAAACACTTTATATACCGAACGTGACTTCCAGAAGAATGATCATCGCTGACGGGAGGAATGCACAGTCGGCCTCGGGGCTCACTGTAACAATAAGAGTACGAATTATTTCAAAACAAAAAGCTGGTTCCCAATCGACACCACAGAAACAACTTTATCCAGAAACATGCACCTAGTTCTTCTTTTATTTACACAGTGGACCCATACCTCCTCTTTTTATGACACAGTGGGCCTATACACCATCATTTACTTACACAGTGGGCACCACCCTCGCCATCTACTATAGACTGTCCAACCTCAGTTCCTCCCTTACTTGTACAGTGGGCCCATAGCTCCTCATTGTATGACACAGTGGGCATATACCCACTTGTTTACTTACACAATGGGTACCACTCTCGCCATCTACTGTACACAGACTGTCTAGCCTCATTTCCTCCCTTATTTGCAAAGTGGGCCCATACCTCCTCATTTTATGACACAGTGGGCCTATACCTCCTCATTTACTTACACAGTGAGCACCACCCGCGCCATCTACTGTTCACAGCCTGTCCAGCCTCAGTTCCTCCCTTACTTGTACAGTGGGCCCATACCTCCTTATTTTATGACACAGTGGGCCTATACCCCCTCATTTACATACACAGTGAGCACAACCCTCGCCATCTACTGTACACAGACTGTCCAGCCTCATTTCCTCCCTTATTTGCAAAGTGGGCCCATACTTCCTCATTTTCTTACACATTGGGCACCACCCTCGCCAGCTACTGTTCACAGACTGTCCAGCCTCAGTTCCTCCCTTTCTTGTACAGTGGGCCCATACCTCCTCATTTTGTGACACAGTAGGCATATACCCACTCGTTTACTTACACAGTGGGCACCACCCTCGTCATCTACTGTACAGAATGTCCAGCCTCACTTCCTCCCTTACTTGTACAGTGGGCCCATACCTCCTTTTATGACACAGTGGGCCTATACCCCCTCATTTACGTACACAGTGGGCACCACCCTCGCCATCTACTATACACAGACTGTCCAGCCTCAGTTCCTCCCTTACTTCCACAGTGGGCCCATAACTCCTCATTTTATGCAACAGTGGGCCTATACCCCCTGATTTACTTACACAGTGAGCAGTACCCTCGCCATCTACTGTACACATACTGTCCAACCTCACTTCCTCCCTTACTTGCACATTAGGCCCATACCTCCTTCTTTTATGACACAGTGGGCATATACCCACTCGTTTACTTACACTGTGGGCACCACCCTCACCATCTACTGTACAGAATGTCCAACCTCACTTCCTCCCTTACTTATACAGTGGGCCCATATCTCCTCATTTTATGACACAGTGGGCCTACATCCTCATTTTCTTACACAGTGGGCACCACCCTCGCCATCTGCTGTACACAGACTGTCCAGCCTCATTTCCTCCCTTACTTGCACAGTGGGCCCATACCTCCTCATTTTATGACACAGTGGACCGATACCTCCTCATTTACTTACACAGTGAGCACCAACGTCACCATCTAATGAACACACACTGTCCAGTCTCAGTTCGTCTCTTACTTGCACAGTGGGCCCATACCTCCTCATTTTAGGACACAGTGGGTCTATACCCCCTAATTTACTTACACAATGGACACCATCCCAGCCATCTACTGGACACAAACTGCCCAGTCTCAGTTTCACCATTACCTACACAGTGGGCCCATACCTTCTCATTTTATAACTTATTGCCCCCACTTAACCTTCAAACTGGAATCAAAGGTCAAATTCAATTCTTGCAAATTATTAGCAGCCTATGATTTGCTATGATTGTTTGCACATTTCCAATAATAAGGAAGGTATGGGACCTTTTCAGTATGATGACCTCACCTGACCTTGAATAAGAGTAAAAGGTTAAATTCAAGATGTGCTAAAGATTCAAAGGCTACGGTTTAGGTTGTTTTCACACTGGAGCTCTATTGAGACATAAAATACCGGTAGAATCAGATATGCAAGATCAAAGGTCAAATACAGGTCACACCATGACATTGCACACATATAACCCTTGACCAATGTCCCTACCACATATTAACTATACCACATATCAACTTCCAACATATAACCCAAAACAAAATTTTATAGATCAAGGTCACTATAGCAAGGTCAAAGGTAAAATCAAGTTCAGACCATGACGTTGCACACCTACAACTCATAACCAATGTTCCTTCCAAGTATCAACTTCCTACACCTTACAGTTTCCGAGATATAGCCCGGACAACTTTTTATAGGTCAAGGTCACTACGGCAAGGTCAAAGGTCAAATCAGGGTCAGACCATGACATTGCACACATATAACCCTTGACCAATGTCCCTACCAAATATCAACTTCCTACACCTTACAGTTTCCAAGATATACCCTGGACAAGATTTTATAGGTCAAAGTCACTATGGCAAGGTCAAAGGTCAAATCAAGGTCAGACCATGACATTGCACACCGCCTGACCAATGTCCCTACCACATATCAACTTCCTACACCTTACGGTTGCCGAGATACAGCCCAAACAAAATTTTATAGGTCAAGGTCACTATAGCAAAGTCAAAGGTAAAATCAAGTTCCGACCATGACGTTGCACACCTACACCTCATAACCAATGTTCCTACCAAGTATCAACTTCATACACCTTACAGTTGCCGAGATATAGCCCAGACAACTTTTTATAGGTCAAGGTCACTACGGCAAGGTCAAAGGTCAAATCAGGGTCACACCATGACGTTGCACACCTATACAACCTAACCAATGTCCCTACCAAGTATCACCTTCCAACACCTTACAGTTTTTGAGATATGCTTTAGTAGCCCAGACAAGATTTTATAGGTCAAAGTCATTATGGAAAGGTCAAAGGTCAAATCAAGGTGATGACATTGCACACCTACACCCCCTAACCAATGTCCCTACCAAGTATCAACTTCCAACACCTTACAGTTTTTGAGATATAGCCCGGACAAGATTTTATAAGTCAAAGTCACTATGGAAAGGTCAAAGGTCAAATCAAGGTCACAGCTTTTTCCCAACACCCATCCGCCCGCCCATCCAGACACCATGGGTGAATAACTGCTGCATCAATGACGGTGGGGTAGGCTGTCTGAAAACAGGGGGTGAAACCAACAAGCTTCCATTTTTCAAGGGACACTTAATAACCACATTACATAATGTCCAAACACAGTGAGGTCACCTTACCATGAAGGAAAGAACTGAGACTGGACAGTCTGTGTACAGTAGATGAATAGGGTGGTGCCCACTATGTAAGTAAATGAAGGAGTATAGGCCCACTTTGTCATAACAAGAGGAGGTATGGGCCCACTCTGCAAGTAAGGGAATAAGTGAGGCTGGACAGTCTGTGTACAGTAGATGAATAGGGTGGTGCCCACTATGTAAGTAAATGAAGGAGTATAGGCCCACTTTGTCATAACAAGAGGAGGTATGGGCCCACTCTGCAAGTAGGGGAGTAAGTGAGGCTGGACAGTCCGTGTACATTAGATGACAACGGTGGTGCCCACTATGTAAGTAATTGATGGGGTATAGGCCCACTGTGTCATAAAATGAGGAGGTATCGGCCCACTGTTCAAGTAGAGAGGAAATGAAGCTGGACAGTTTGTGTATAGTAGATGGCTTTGATGGTGCACCCTGTGTAAGTAAATGAGGGGGTACATGCCCACTGTGTCATAAAATGAGGAGGTATGGGCCCACTGTGCAAGTAAAGCAGGAACTGAGGCTGGAGAGTCTGTGAACAGTAGATGGCAAGGGTGGTGCCCACTGTGTAAGAAAATGGGGGGTATAAGCCCACTGTTGCACAAAATGAGGAGTATGGGCCCACTGTGCAAGTAAGAGAGGAAATGAGGCTGGACAGTGTGTGTACAGTAGATGGCAAGGGTGGTGCCCACTGTGTAAGAAAATGAGGGGGTATAGGCCCACCGTGTCATAAATGAGGAGATATAGGCACCCTGTATAAGTAAATGGGAGTATAAGCCCACTGTTGCATAAAATGTGGAGGTATGGGCCCACTGTGCAAGTAAGAGAGGAAACGAGGCTGGACAGTTTGTGCACAGTAAATGGTGAGGTTGGTACTCACTGTGTAAGAAGATGAGGGGGTAAAGGCCCACCGTGTCATAAAATGAGGAGGTATGGGCCCACTATGTAAGTAAGGGAGGAAGTGAGACTGGACAGTCTGTGTACAGTAAATGGGAAGGGTGGTGCCCACTGTGTAAGAAAATGAGGGGGTATACACCTACTGTGTCATAAAATGAGGAGATATGGGCCCACTGTGCAAGTAAGAGAGGAAATGAGGCTGGACAGTCTGTGTACAGTAGATGGCTAGGGTGGTGCCCACTGTGTAAGAAAATGAGGGGGTATAGACCCACTGTGTCATAAATGAGGAGATATTGGCCCACTGTACAAGAAAAGGAGGAACTGAGGCTGGACAGTCTGTGTACAGTAGATGGCAAAGGTGGTGCTCACTGTGTAAGAAAATGAGGGGGTACAGGCCCACTGTTGCATAAAATGAGGAGATATGGGCTCACTGTGCAAGTAAGGGAGGAACTGAGGCTGGAAAGTCTGTGTACAGGAGATGGCGACAGTGGTGTCGACTGTGTAAGTAATTGGAGGGATATAGGCCCACTGTGTCATAAAATGAGGAGGTATGGGCCCACTGTGCAAGTAAGAGACGAACTGAGGCTTGACAGTGTGTGCTCATTAGATGGTGAGGTTGGTGCTCACTGTGTAAGTAAATGAAGGGTATAGGCCCACTGTGTCATAACATGAGGAGGTATGGGCCCACTGTACAAGTAAGGGAGGAATTGAGGCTGGACAGTGTGTGTCCATGAGATGGGGGATGGTACAGTAGATAGTGAGGGTGGTGCCCACTCTGTAAGAAAATGGAGGGGTATGGGCCCACTGTTGCATAAAATGAGGAGATATGGGCCCACTGTGCTAGTAAGGGAGGAACTGAGTTTGGACAGTCTGTGTACTGTAGCTCTCGAGGGTGGTGCCCAATGTGTAAGAAAATGCGGGGGCATAGGCCCACCATGTCATAAATGAGGAGGTATGGGCCCACTGTGCAAATGAGAGAGGAAATGAGGCTGGACAGTCTGTGTACAGTAGATGGTGAGGGTGGTGCTCACTGTGTAAGTAAATGAGGGGGTATAGGCCCACTGTGTCATAAAAGGAGGAGGTATGGGCCCACTGTACAAGTAAGGGAGGAAGTGAGGCTGGACATTCTGTACAGTAGATGGCGAGGGTGGTGCTCACTGTGTAAGTAAATGAGTGGGTATAGGCCCACTGTGTCATAAAATGAGGAGGTATGGGCCCACTGCTCAAATAAGGGAGTAAGTGAGGCTGGACAGTCTGTGTACAGTAGATGGCGAGGGTGATGCCCACTGTGTAAGTAAACAAGTGGGTATATGCCCAATGTGTCATAAAATGAGGAGGTATGGGCCCACTGTACAAGTAAGGGAGGAACTGAGGCTGGAAAGTCTATGTACAGTAGATGGCGACAGTAGTACTCACTCTTTAAGTAAATGAGGGGGTATAGGCCCACTGTGTCATAAATGAGGAGTGATGGGCCCACTGTATAAGTAAGGGAGGAACTGAGGCTGGACAGTCTATGTACAGTAGATGGCGAGGGTGGTACTTACTCTGTAAGTAAATGAGGGGGTATAGGCCCACTGTGTCATAAATGAAGAAGTATGGGCCCACTGTGGAAGTCTGTCTGTCTGTGTACAGTAGATGGCGAGGGTGGTGCTCACTGTGTAATTAAATGAAGGGGTATAAGCCCACTGTGTCAAAAAATGGGGAGACAGAATAGATAGTGATAGTTATGCTTGCCGTTTAATAATAAATTTATAATTTCATGAAAAACTGTATGCTCATTGAGCGGGTCCCACTGTGCAAAAAGCATGTCCCACTACAACACTGCACAGTGGGCCCCGAGGCCGGCTGTGTTTGCCTCTCTTCAGCGCTGAATCCCCTTCTCGTGACTTTTCTTTTTTATCTCTCAATAAGATCTCCTTTTATTAAATAAAAGCCAAAGGGAATCAGAACATTTTCCAAATACCCTATTTTAATAATAGACTGAGTTCAGATAAAAATCCCTTGTAGGATGTTAAGTGCAAAATAATATCAACAGCTTTTGGTCAGTTAATCCTTTACTGAGATTCCATTATCAACTTTTCACTAGTTTTATCAATGGGTGAAGTAATGTCATTCTAGAAGCAAATTTGAATATTATGCATTTAAACATAAACTTTATGAAATACACTTTCTCTGAGGTCTCAATCATAAGTCCAAGGCACCATCTGTGTACACTTACCAAATTTGGATATATATATAAAATCTGGATGTTTTTCTGAGGAATGTAAATGGAGGTAGAGATAATCTAGACCTTCCATATTTTGTGAAATCATGAGAAATACATGGATCTACTAAGTGAAATAATTGTAAGTGAACAATTTTTGTTTTAAAGATTGCAAATATGAAGCCCCAAAAATGTTTTAAGCTGTGGGTGGATCCTGCTTTTGACGTAAATACAGTATATAAAATTGGGGGATGGCTTAATAATTACATTAAAACACAAGTAAAATATGGTTGCAAAGAAATACTTGTTGGCCATCTGCATGGTTTGCAAGGTTGCCATCTAATCTTAAGCTGTCACCTCTGTGTGAGTTTGACCTCCAAAAGTGACAATGCTACAGGCATGTCTTAATATGATCCTGCATGATATTGAATAGGATGTAAAAGGTGTAATACTTGGTCCATCGAAAAGCGCCCTTCTAGAAAAGTGTCCTCCTAGAAGAGTACCTACCTTTTCTCAAATAATACACCATAACATATTTTATAAGCATTTTATAATATTTAAAGCGAAGTTAGTTATATCTAATCAAGTAAATAGCCTTACCTTCAATGACTGTTACTATAAAAAGTTAAAAAAGGGTTGTTACACTACTTTCACTTTCTAAGATATTATTGTGGAATTTAACATAAATTTACATTTAATCCAGTGTATAAGCCTGCTTTACACAGATACTTTCATCTCTGAGCACACTCCTAATGAATTAAGTTTTTCTTCACAGATTTCTTTGTGTAGAGATAGCCTTCAAAGCAAATTTTCAGTCCACCTCTGATATTGGTTATTCCCTCCAAAATTAATTTTTCATTTAAATATAATCTTGCATACTGCTAATAAAAGTCAATGATTACCTACCACAGCTGTCCACCTTTATATACACAGGTAGACCTAGGAAAGTTAACTATCAATTACAATTGTACCTTTAATCATGAAAGCCTGAGCAGCTATTGGAATTCACAGTGAACACACTTCAAACACTAGCAGATTTAACTACCTTTAATCATAAAATCCAAAGGTTACTTTGTGAATAAAACATTGTAAAGTACTTTCACAGTACATGATCTGAGAAAAGGAGGGCAGTTTTCCACCCCTTCAAAATTGAAGGAGGGCACTCTTCCAGGAGGGCACTTTTCATTGGGTACTATACTCCCAATTGGACTATAAGTCTGCACAAATTGATTATCATCTCTTCAACTCAAGCTTCGCAACTCAGTATTCTTCTCTGTTAACACCCACAACCCTGGATGTACTGACCTGTGTCATCACTTGATTACCCCTTTTAATAATGTGATTGAAATATACGGCTAATTCTGCGTAAAGTGAAAAAATGCGGTAGGTTATGTCAAGGAAAATGACATGAAACACTTTCGTAAAATATGAAGTAAGCTTACTGTTGTTTCTTAAATCACAGTACCAACATCAATATGATAAATTATACGACTGCATTTGTGCTGTAAATATGTTTTCAGCATGTTGTGAGCTCTTGGCACTCCCCCCACCCCCCGCCTTTCACTTTAAGGGGTTTTCTGACCACTATTTCCACGTCCCATAAGTTTAACAGAGTGTCTTCAGAACCGACCAGGACGGGTCAGAATTGTTTTAATTTCAGAACCGTCACGTTCATATTATAACTATTTGATGTGTGGCTGTTGAATTAAAGCATGCTGTCGATGAAAATAGATACAGCTATTAAACCAGTCTACTTTTCATCTGCAAACGTGATTAATTATATCCCCAGACGAAAGTCGGGGATATATTGGATTCAGGTCCGTCGCGCCGCCGCCGCCGCCGCCGTAGAAATTTCCTTGTGGACGCGATAACTCAAAAACAAATTAATATTTTTTTTTCAAACTTGGTACACATGTTAAGGGTGCCCAAAGGAAGATCCCTATTTTAAGGTGACCTTAAACTCCCAGTAAAAAAGAACTTATGGCCACCTTAAGGTCAGAAATTGGACTTTTGGCCACTTAGAGCCCTGTAGGTCACAAACTATGATGCTCAGCTGGCTGAAATTTTACCTGACAACACATTAATATGTTCTTAGTACATGTGCCGAAAATCACGACTTTAAGTTGAGGAGAAAATTGTCTTTGAGGCCCATAAATACCCCCACTTAGGGATTTTTTGCTATACTTTTCACATATTTTGCCCTATAATTTGGAAGTGGTAATTCTGATGAGTCTCAAACTGCGCTAGGTATAACTTTGATATGTAATCCTTGTCTGTAGAAAATTTTAGGGCTGTAGGTTTACCCAAAGGGGTCGACTTAAGGTCTCAAAAGTGCCCACAGAGACCCAATTTATGCACTTTTTGCCACTTTCAAGCACTGTAGCTTTAAAACTATGTCTCTCATCTAAGTTAAATATCATCTGGGAATATATCTATGTGTTTTCTTATATGTGCCCCAACATTTAGGCCTTTAATAGACAGTTAACCTGTGTATCAGGACCATAAACACCCACCCGAGTGACCCTTATAAGACATTTTTCACATCTTTTTCCCTGTAACTTGGAAATGGTAAGTCTGAGAAGTTTCAAACTGTATTAGATATATATTCTGTGTGTAATCTTAGTATGTAACAGATTTTAAGTCTGAAGCTTTAATTTTGAAGGTCAAATTGAGGTCTCTAAAAGGCTCCCAAAGACCCAATATTTGGACTTTTTGCTGCTTTTAAGCCCTGTGACTGTCAAACTATGTGACTGATAGAGCTCAAATCCTATCTGGGAAGATATTAGTATGTTATTTATATATGTGCCAAAAATTAAGGCTTTAAGAAGACATTTAACCTGTGTATGAGGGCCATAAATCCCCACCCGAGTGACCATTTTTAGACATTTTTCACATATTTTGCCCTGTAACTTGGAAATGGTAAGTCTAAGAAGTTTCAAACTGTATTAGATGCATATTCTATGTGTAATCTTAGTATGTGACAAATTTTAAGTCTGAAGCTTTAATTTGAAGGCCACATTTAGGTCTCTAGAAGGCCCCATAAAGACCCAGTATTTGGACTTTTTGCCAATTTTAAGGCCTTTGACTGTTAAACTATGTGACTGATAGAGCTGAAATCTCATCTGGGAATACATTATTATGTTCTTTTTACATGTGCCAAAAATCAAGGCTTCAAGTAGACATTTAACCTGTGTATGAGGACCTTAAACACCCACCTGAGTGACCCTTTTAAGACATTTTTCACATATTTTGCTCTGTAACTTGGAAATGGTAAGTCTGAGAAGTTTCAAACTTTATTAGATACATATTCTATGTGTAATCTTAGTATGTAACAAATTTTAAGTCTGAAGCTTTAATTTGAAAGCCACATCGAGATCTCTAAAAGGCCCACAGAGACCCAATATTTGGACTTTTTGCCACCTTTAAGCCCTGTGACTGTTAAACTATGTGATTGATGGAGCTGAAATCCCATCTGGGAATGCATTATTATGTCCTTTTTACATATGGCGAAAATCAAGGTTTTTAGTAGACATTTAACCTGTGTATGAGGGCCATAGACACTCGCCCAAGTGCCTTTTTGGACATTTTTTCCGTATTTTGCCCTGTTATTTGGAAATGCTTAGTGTGACAAGTCTTAAACTGTATTATATATAATTTTTGTTTGTTATGTATGTCCCCCAAAAAGTTTCAGATCTGTAGTTTAATTGCTAAGGTCTCTTTAACAATTGTAAAATGCCCACAGAAACCCAATTTATGGACATTATGCCACTTTAAAGCCCAGTAACTGTCAAACTATGTGGGTTATAGAGCTGAAATCTTTGAATTTTTAAAAGGAAATGCCTGTCTATTTAAATTTTGAATATTAATAATGTTATGGCTATCTTAGTCTTTTAAGAACTTATTTTTGTGTGTTATACCTCTGCTTGCTGAGTTTTTAACTTTTTAAAATGAAACTGGTTAAACGCCGGTTAAACATATTCAAGTAGACAAAATGGACACTTTAAGTGAGCTTTAAGTCCCAATATTAATGAAATTATATCCGTATGTAGTAAAACTAGGGGATTTTTAACCCTCAACTAGCCCAGTTTTATTCAACTTGCCTCAGTTAATTTTGACACAGCTCCTACAGTTATGAACTCATTTCAGTTGATAATCACATACTTAAAATTCTCAATTCTTTTTGTATTTGAGTACCCCTTTTATATAGATTGTTTGTTTACCATTTATGCTGTAGCACTCCATCTCTTTGAGAGAACATGTAAACTGTGTAAAAAAGATGTAGAAGATGAGATACATTTTGTTTGTGTTTGTCCAGCTTTAGAGCTGATTCGTATGAAATATTTCAAAATTTTAAATATAGATAAATCTGAAATATTAATAGATCAATTATCAAGGGTATTAACTCATATGAATGTCAATATGGTTATTAATTTTATTTTTGATTTGTGGCAAGAAAGAAAAAGTAAATTATATTGTTAATTTTTATGTATTGAATTGCTGTCTTTATTTACTGTATCTTACCTCAAAATATGTTTGCTCTGTTTGTTATTAACTCTCTATTTAAAGTGACTTATAAGCCCATATAGGGCTGGGTATTACTTCAATAGTTTTTGTATAATCCTTGTCAACATAATACATGTCACTATAATAAACTAATAAACTAAACTAAGTCCCAACCCACATCCCCCACCCGGATTCCCCCCACCCACCTCTGCTTGCTGAGTTTTTCACTTTTTAAAATGAAACTGGTGAAACATATTGAAGTAGACAAAATGGACACTTTAAGTGAGCTTTAAGTCCCAATATTAATGAAATTATATCCTTATGTAGTAAAACTAGGGGATTTTTAACCCTCAACTAGCCCAGTTTTATTCAACTTGCCTCAGTTAATTTTGGCACAGCTCCTACAGTTATGAACTCATTTCAGTTGATAATCACATACTTAAAATTCTCAATTCTTTTTGTATTTGAGTACCCCTTTTATATAGATTGTTTGTTTACCATTTATGCTCAACCCACATCCCCCACCCGGATTCCCCCCACCCACCTCTGGGACCTCCAGCTATATTGAGTGACACTAAATAAACAAAGGTATTTAATGATATCAGATGAGAAACAAAGAACTCAATGGGGTTGCAGATCTTGTGTAATAGTGAGAGAGGTGTGGAGAAGGGGAGAGGGGTGGGGGTGGGAGGTGGTGGGCTTCATTACATATAACACAAAGGGGAGTCAGAACTGAGATTGTGTCACATATTTAGGTTGCATATATATGGACCACATATATAGGTATAGAGGAAATGAATAACTGAAAACAATTTGCAAATTCTAAAAATAATATAATAAAATAATAATATAAATAATTTTTTTTTAAATAATATTTTATTTGTGAACAAATATAGAAACAGATATGCGCTTTTGGGATTATGAATTTTAGAATGGACATTGAATCATCAATCATTTAAATACTTTGAAGGAAGATTGAAAAGTATGATGAGTTGAGTTAAAAATAATATTTTATTTGTCAACAAATATAGAAACAGATATGCTCTTTTGGGATTATTATTTTAGAATGGACATTCAATCATCAATCATTTAAATACTTTGAAAATAGGTTTAGAGTTATCATTGCAGGAAGATTGAAAATATAATTTGAGTTATGTATTCGGCGTCTGGGGATACACCATCTTCCTTGGAAGATATAAACAGAGTAGATTGATGTGCTGAAGTTCATATAATAATGGGTAATTATGTTTTTAAAAATTCCCGATCAAAACCTGTGGCGTGAGTGATGACCTGTCTGGGGATATGTTGGCGCCGAGTTGGCCCAATCTAGTTTCATTAACCAATGAAATAATTTGTTACTGAAACCTCACTCGAGACTTTTTGTCTGCAAACGTGATTAATTTCATTTATCCGATTTTATGAAAACATTTATAAAATATATCAAGGGTAAAGACATTTTTCTTTAAAACGACTCTTAAAGCAAATAATTTGTGAGCCATTTCCATTGGCGGTTCTGAAAGGGATTGTTTTCCGATCCGTCAGTGACTGTTCTGAAGCCACAGTGTAAATTTAATCTTCTTAAATTTTTAAACTAAATTCTCAAATTCTGCCCTTGATATACACTTGATCCGATATACACGGGTGGTCACTAACATAAACTGTCATACTGCTACCCTGCATAAGTTGGCCGTGGCTCACCTACAGGCTCAGAAAGACAAATATCCTCAAACCACCGGTTACCGTGCGCCTAACAGAAAATGTAATATTGAGAAAAGAATTGACCCCACATGCTTCAGTTTACTTAAGTATCACAAACTGTCATTGAATCCCTTTAAAGACCTCGTGAAGTTTGTACCTAAAAAGAAACTATTTCAATTGTTTTTTAGAATCTTCAAAATCGGTCATATCAGTTGTCACTAGAGAGGGCACTTAATTCCTATTACCATGCACGTGAAAATTTTTTTTCTCATATTGATTTTTGGTAATCTTAAAGTGCAATTTCAGAGCAAACAATAAATAAATAGGTATAATACTTTTGGGGTTAATTCAAATTATAACACCAAGATTGAAAAACTTTGATTTTGGGGACTATATGATCTATATAGCCTAAAGATTATGAGGTTTGGGCCAATTTGATAAAATACCTGTTTCTATCTGATTTCTCAGCACAAACCAGAAAAGAATAACATGATTTAAGTTTGACACATGAACTTCACGGATTGTGACAAAAATTGGCCCATTAACACATGGTAAACAAAGACTAGACCATTGCACGATAATATGAAGTGTGAGGATAGGTTATTGTACACCAATGACAACTGTTGCATATACGTAATAAGTTCCCAGATAGCATTCCACCGTTGGACCGACGTTAGCCCAACGTCAGCACATCCGTCGGGCTGTTGGCTGCCGACGTTGGGCCAGTGACTTTTTGGCCGTTGGGCCAACGCTGGCCCAACGTCGACAAGCCACCGGTAAAAATTATATTCTATGTATAGCATCAGCCAATCAGATAATGTTAACCAACAATTGTTATGTCGTCACTCTGCGGCGTGGGCGTCCACGTGAACAACTTCTCCTCCAAAACTACAAGGCCTACAGACATGCTGTTTTTTTTTAAAAGATACCTTATCTATCGAGGATGAAAAGTGTTCAAGGCATGCAAATCTGTCTGTTCATCTGTTTGCTATAGACATTACAAGGGAGGTACCACCAAAAGTGTGAAAATTTCAACACTTTATCACAATTTTCTCAGTGACTATTACAGGGATTTCCAGGGTTTCAGATTCGCGTCGGCCATCGGTCATTGACCAAATTTTGCAACAAAACCCCGAATTTTAAATAGAATATTAGGACATATTGTCCGAGTCGTATCCGTGGCCGATAATAGAAGATCTAGACGTCTTTTTATTTACAAAATATGAAGTCATGTTACAACCCTAAAATCTCGCGAGATCTACGTGATTTTAAATGTTTTATCGTAGCAAGGTCTAGACGTCTTTTATGAAGTCTTGTGACAAGCCATGTGATCTGCAAGGAAATCCCAGGGGAAATCTGTGTCCTCATATCTTCTCATAAGTATTAATGGCTTGGGTGCTGTGGCCGTGAGTTGTCAAGTTTAAAGTATTTGATCTTCGTCTATGCTTCCATTTTATAAAATATTGCAAGAAAATCCCAGGGAAAATCTGTGTCCTCATATCTTCTCATGAATATTAATGACTTGGGTGCTATGGCCGTGAGTTCGCAAGTTTTTTTTTTTTTTTTTTGCCAGCATAATTCATTTTTATTCACCCTTTTTGCACAAGTTTTTGCCTTACCCGGGGGGTGGGGGGGGTGGGGTGGGGGGTGAGGGTGGACAACCCCCCATCAGGAGCTTACAAAAATCAGCCATACACAGATGGCGGGTACATTGGCATACAGAGTTAACTTGATAAATAAAGGGTATTGTACTTCACACATTCCTCTATGACCTTCCAAGCTGGATTTTATTAATATATGAAAAAGAGAGGAGAAAAAAAAAAAAAAGAGAAACAGTTTATTTACACCCCTAAAAAAAAAAAAAAATAAACCCTGTCCTTTTCCCCCCATCCTGTTGTGGTGCTGTCTGTGCCTGTGGGTTTTTGCCAAGTTACCGAGGCTCAATTCTAGTTTTCTTTTACTTCTAATTTGCCATTTGAAAATTTTAAGGGTATTATATTTCCATTTTATCTTTATGTGGACAGATTATCTTTAAAAAATTCCTGAAAAAAAATTAAGAAGAGGATTCCATTTATTATTTATCAGATTACTTTCCTTTTTATATTGTAATAATATATTTTGCTCTATATGAAATACTTCTCTCACTTTGGACAACGCTCCAACCTGGCAAAGTATTCTGTTGTTGCATTTAGTGACATATATATAGTTTTTAATTATCTTTATAATGTGGTTTACCAGGATGTTATTTTGACCATATTTTGTCCCCAGAAGCACGGACTTATTATCTATTACATCATGCAGTTTAATATAAGGTTCCAAGAGCTTTACAATGGATGCCCAAAATTTTTTAATTTTTGAACAGTCCCAGAACAAATGTTCTAAGGTTTCCACTTCAGTTTTACAAAAGTAACATTTATCTTCCCCTATTTTACAGATATTCAAGAATTTATTTGTTGTTAGGGAACGTTGTAAAATTTTGTACTGAAAACTTCTCATTTTATTTTCATTTGTGCATAAGAAGTTCAGAGTAAAATATTCACTCATTTCCTTTTCTGTGATTTGTGTTCGAAAGTATTCCGACCATTTTTTCAGGAAGTTTCTCTTTGGTTTTATTGTATCCATAATTTTCCAATATGTCTCTTTACACACTTTTTTCATATTCAGAATTTCCTCGAGGCATGTTTGGGTGACCTGACCAAAGATCTTATTTTTCTGCTGAAGAATTTCCGTTTTCCATGGCCTGGGGATTGAGTGCATAAGGGAGTAAAAATCTACAAAGTTAATTTTCAGATTATATATCTCCTGGAAGTTCTCGTAACCCATAAGTTCACCCATGTCAGTTAGAAGGTCATTGATATATACCAAACCCTTTTTTTCTAACTCAGTTTTTTTCATGATTATATTATTGTTTTGTAAGAAATACGAGTTCCAAATTGGAAACGTTTTCACATCTATTTCATCTATTGAGATCTCTTTATACGTTATCCAGGCCAAAAACACTTCCTTCCAAAATAAATTTTTAACCTGGCTTTTCATATTGTGTAAAGACAGTAAGTCCAGCATCCAAATATTTTTCCTATTGATCACTATTGAACTTTCGAACAAGTCCTGCCAAAGGCCTTCCTCTTTCACAACCTTTGGAATCCAAGTGATTTTTAGGACCTTGTTTAACACATTCAAATTTGTTAATCTCAGTCCACCTTCTGCAATATCTTTTTCTAACTGGGAAATAATAATTTTTGGCCTTTTTTCCTCCCAGATAAAATTTTTAAAGCATCTCTCCATTTCCGGAAAAAAATCAGTATTAGGTGATGGGAGGACCTTCATCAGGTAGACTAATTTCGGTATTATGATTGTCTTTAGAACAGTCACTTTACCGAGGATAGACATGTTTCTTTTTTTATAACTATTCAGTGTATTTTTTATAATTTGAACTTTTGACTCGTAGTTATTTTTTATCATTTGTTTAAGATCTGTATTGAACTCAATACCGAAAAGTGTGAAACTATTTGACCAAGTCATTTTTATCTCTGGGCACAGAACAATGTCCGAGTTGACCATTTGACCTATCCATACTGCCACCGTTTTATCAAAATTGAGCTTAAGACCGGAGCACAAATAAAAACATTTGAAAATTACCACACTTTGTCTTACTGATTCCTCAGATCCATCTAGTAACAGAAAAGTGTCATCTGCGTACTGACCAATTTTATAAGTTGTATTAGCAATTTTAATTCCTTTAATCAATTTGTTTTCTTTTATTTCCTTAGCGAGTGGTTCAATGGCTAAAATAAAAATATATGGACTGAGTGGATCCCCCTGTCTACATCCTCGTCTTAGTTAAAAAAAATCAGAAAAGAAACCGTTATTAATCACACAACTATTTAATTTATTATACAAGGTCTTAAACCAACTGATGAAACCATCACCAAAATTGTAATGTTTTAAAACTTCTGTTATATAACTCCACTCTAAAGAGTCAAAAGCTTTTTCAAAATCTAATAGGAGGATCAGGCCTTTTTTCTTTAAGTGGGAAAGTTCTGACATCATATCAAAGACTAGTCTTACATTTTCTCCTATGTACCTACCCTGTAAGAACCCTTTCTGGGTTTCTGAGATAATTTTAGGCAATATCTTTTTTAATCGGTCAGCCAAAACTCCTGACAAAATTTTATAGTCTATATTTAGCAGCGATATAGGTCTTCTATGTTTCAGAAATTCTCGGGGTTTGTTACCTTTTGGGAGACAGATTATAATACCTTGCTTTTGAGTTATTGACAGCTCCCCTTTAGTAAAGGCCTCATTAAAACTATTTATTAAGAAAGAACTGATATCATTCCAAAAAAATTTATAGAACTCCACAGGGAATCCATCAGTCCCTGGTGTTTTGTTGTTTTTCATATTCTTTAATACTATCTTAGCTTCACTTTCTGTAATTTCACCCTCACATGAAATCTTATCTTCAGGGTCTAATTTCTTGATGTTTTTATTTGTAAAATATTTTGCCTGCAAACATGGATTACCTGACACTTTACTGCTATAGATGTTATTGTAAAACCTTTTCTGTTCTGTGAGTATTTCAGATGGATCTGTAATGATTTTTCCATCAAGGTTTAGCTTATGTATTACCTTGTTAATATAATTTCTTTTTTCCAAATTACAAAAATATTTGGTAGCCTTTTCTCCTTCTTCGTAATACTGGACTTTTGAGCGCAATATATAAGCCCTTACTAATCTATCACGTAGTATACTCAGATCTGCTTTAGCTATTTGCAAGTTTGTTTCTATTTCCTTAATTAAACCCATGTCGTTGGAAAGACATGCATCCATTAGATTATTTTCAAGTTGAGTTATTTTTTTCTCCAGTTTTATTTCATTATCTTTATTATCTTTCGCCTTTTTGGTGCTATATGCTATTGTATGTCCCCTTATATTTAATTTTATTAATTCAAACAACATCTGATTTTGACCAAGATTACTGTCATTCTTATCAACACTATAATCACAAACAGTCGTTTCAATAACTTGTTTGACCAATTGTATATATGCAGTGTCATGTAAAAGTGAAGTGTTGAATTTCCAAAATCCTTTACCCCTTTTAGAATTAAATGGATTTATTTCTAAATTTAGCAATGAGTGGTCCGTCCTGTAGCCGTGGGATATACTGTGTTTTTTAACTTGAGAATGGATATCAGGTGTAGTTAGGAAAAAGTCTAACCTAGCCATTTGTCTAGGCTGTTTGCTGCTGAACCAGGTATATTTCCTCAAATTACTGTTATTTATTCTCCAAATATCTTCTAGCTCAAGGGCTACTTGCATTTCAAATACTTTATGTTTAGCTTTGGTATTGTTCTCCCTTTGGTAGCCAAATGTATCTAGACTGAAGTCTTGAACTAAATTCCAATCACCACAAAGTATTATAGGGTGACTTTCCTTTTTTGTTAACCTTTGTTTTATTTCCTCATAAAATACTGGATCATCTCTATTTGGCCCATATATAACCCCTAATACTACTGTAAAATCTGGGGAGAACCAAACAGTGGCCAGTAAAAAATTTCCAATCTGGTCCTGTTCAACATCAATAATTTTATAGTCTAAATTCTTCCCAAAAAGAATACAGACTCCCCTACTATCAGATGAGTGACTATTAATAATGCCACCATTTCCCCATTCTTGCAGGAGGGCATTATGTTTATCTGTGCTGATATGTATGTCTGTTAAACAGTAAATGGATGCATTCTTTTTGGTAAGCCATTGAAGTACATCTATTCTCTTTCTTTTATCAGCTAAGCCTCTAACATTCATACACATTAGCTTTAAACAACTAGCCATTTATTTTGGATTTTATAATGTGATTGACAGGTATTAGACATCCCACTATTCAAACTGTCCTTTCCACACAGGCATTTTTCTAAATATGGTTTATTGTTTATAGTACTTGACATAGAAGTTATATAATATGGTTCTTTATCAATGGAAATATTTACACAGGCTCGTAAATTTCTCCCACAGGCACCAGCCATATAACCACCACACAAACTGTTTCCCTTTTCAAAAGTCCCAACACTTAACACTCCCAATATATTGACTACTTGTAACCAAAAGACTATCATGGTAATATTGAAATAATGTTCATTTTTTGCATGTCTGAAGGACAGCTGCCACCCTACAAAAGTCCCTCTTTTTCCTTGTAGTGATTTGGGGGTCATATCAAAAGAAAAAAAAATTGAAAGCAGTCAGCTTTGATTTTAAAGCTTTGATTTTTAAGTTTAAAGTATTTGATTTTCGTCTATGCTTCCATTTTAAAGGTCAAAGTTGGGGTTTTTACGTCCCGTTCAACAGCCAGGGTCATATTGGGACAGGTCCTCAGAATTCCCACTTGTGGGACTCGAACCCACAGAGGTGACAGCCTATGATTAGATGCCAAACTTGCTAACCACTAGGCCACTGAGGACCTCTCTGCTTCCATTTTAAAAAATATTGCAAGGAAATCCCAGGGAAAATCTGTGTCCTCATATCTTATCATGAATATTAATGACTTGGGTGCTATGGCCATGAGTTCTCGAGTTTAAAGTATTTGATTTTCGTCTATGCTTCCATTTTATAAAATATTGCAAGGAAATCCCAGGGAAAATCTGTGTCCTCATATCTTCTCATGAATATTAATTATGGTCGTCTGGTATTTTCGTGTAATTGTAGATTTTGTTTTCTGTAGGTTTCCACATAAATTTTACTGTAATATTCTGAATTTTTGCTTTGATTAATATTTCTTTTTATTAATAATTGCACTGAAAAAAAATCAGATTGAAAGTTTATTTGCTAGCTGTAATGTTTACTGCCAGTGGACATTTTAATAGCATGAAAATCTCATGGATCACCATACTTAGGTTCTATGGCCGTTGAGTTCTCGTTTTAGTAATACATGATCATTGAACATCATAAAGACTTTTTGACATTTTAACTAAAATGAGATTTTTATTATGATTCAGTAAATTTTACTTTATTTCCCATTCATATAGGGTCATTGACTTTAATTACTTAATTTTAGCAACCTGTAGAATGAAAATTTGATTGACAAGAATTCTGTCCTAAATTCTCCGAAAATGTCCTAAACGTTTTCCTAGTCTTAGGACAGAATGTCCGGCCAGACTTTTCATGTAGCAGAGTCACTGGATTTCTCTCATATCTTGCATGTATGTACTAGGCCAGAGGTAGATTCTCTTGTGTGAGTATGAGACCTGGATCTGTCTTATTTTTTTTTAATAAATTTTTTTAAAATAATTTTTAATGCATTAAAATTCATGAAATCATGCACTAAATCACTTATAGCTTGAAAAGTGTTGCATTTAGAGCATTTTGTTAAAATATGTTATTCAGCTACTTTTGGGTCAGCTATAACATAGTAAAATTTCAGATCTGTAGCTCATGGCATAGCTGAGTAATAGCTACTTTTAGGTTATCACTGTTGAGTAAATCACTTATAACTTGAAAACTATTGCAACTATTGCATTTAGAGAATTTTGTATAAATATGTTATTCAGCTACTTTTTGGTCAGCTATAACATAGTAAAATGTCAGACCTGTAGCTCATGGCATAGCTGAGTAATAGCTACTTTTAGGTTATCACTGTTGAGTAAATCACTTATAACTTGAAAACTATTGCATTTAGAGTATTTTGTTTCAATATGTTATTCACCTATTTTGGGGTCAGCTATAACAGTAAAATTTCAGACCTGTAGCTCATGGCATGGCTGAGTAATAGCTACTTTTAGGTTATCACTGTTGAGTAAATCACTTATAAAAGTGAAAACTATTGCGTTTACAGAAATTTTTGTAAATGTTATTCAGCTACTTTTGGGTCAGCTATAACATAGTGAAATTACAGACCTGTAGCTCGTGGCACAACTGAGCAATAGCTATTTTCAGGTACTGTATGTTGAGTAAATCAGTTGTAACTTGAAAAATATTGCATTTGGAGTATTTTGTTAAAATATGTTGTTCACCTACTTTTGGGTCAGCTATAACATAGTAAAATTACAGACCTATAGCTCATGGCATAGCTGAGCAATAGCTATTTTCAGGTTCTCACTATTGAGTAAATCAGTTGTAACTTGAAAACTATTGCATTTACAGTATTTTGCTTAAATATATTGTTCACCTACTTTTGGGTCAGCTATAACATAGTAAAATTTCAGACCTGTAGCTCATGGCATAGCTGAGTAATAGCTACTTTTAGGTTATCACTGTTGAGTAAATCAGTTGTAACTTGAAAACTATTACATTTAGAGTATTTTGTTTAAATATGTTATTCACATAATTTTTGGTCAGTTATAACATAGTAAAATTGCAGACCTCTATGTCATGGCATAGCTGAACAATAGCTACTTTCAGGTTCTCACTATTGAGTAAATCATTGTATCCACTGGATAGCCACAGTGTGTAGAGAGATTTTACCATTACCTTTCTAATGAAAAGAATATTATAGCTAGCCTTCTCAAGTTTGCAGCATATATTAATAACCATAAAATGTTGCCTGGGAATATTTTTGGCCTCATTTTGAAAAACAAGATGGCCACCAGGGACGTTTATTCGACTTTAAACAAGGACTTTTGTTGGCCCTCTAGAGCAAAGGGTATTATAGGTAGAGATCTCAAATTCGCAGGATATGTTCCTCATTATAAAATCTTGACTGCGATATTTTTGGCCTCATTTTGAAAACCAAGATGGCCGCCACAGGCGTTCCTTTGTCAGTCATGAAAAGTGCTTATATCTCCCTTATTATTGGTCCTAGAGGCTTGGGATGGTAAACCAACCTGTAGCAAATCATGGGCTGGGAATCTTTTGGTGTGGTCAGATTTGACCTTTGACCCCTCCTTCAAGGTCAAACGAGGATAGCCAAACTTAAAAGTGCTTATAACTCGCTTATTATTGGTCCTAGAGGTTTGGGATGGTAAACAGACATATAGGAAATCATGGGCTGGGAATCTGTTGGTGTGGTCCGATTTGACCTTGGACCCCTTCTTCAAGGTCAAACGAGGCTAGCCAAACTTAAAAGTGCTTATAACTTGCTTATTATTGGTCTTAGAGGTTTGGGATGGTAAACCAACATATAGGAAATCATGGGCTGGGATTCTTTTGGTGTGGTCAGATTTGACCTTGGACCCCTCCTTCAAGGTCAGACGAGGATAGCCAAACTTATAATTGCTTATAACTCGCTTATTATTTGTCCTACAGGTTTGGGATGGTAAACCAACCTACAGGAAATCATGGGCTGGGAATCATTTGGTGTGGTCGAATTTGACCTTGGACCCCTCCTTCAAGGTCAAACAAAGATAGCGAAACTTAAAAGTGCCTATAACTCGCTTATTATTGGTTCTAGAGGTTTGGGATGGTAGGAAATCATGGGCTGGGAATCTTTTGGTGTGGTCAGATTTTACCTTTGGACCCCTCCTTCAAGGTCAAATAAGGACAGCCAAACTTAAAAGTGCTTATAACTCACTTATTATTGGTCCTAGAGGTTTGGGATGGTAAACCAACCTATAAAAAATCATTGGCTGGGAATGTTTTTGTGTGGTTGGATTTGACCTTGGACCCCTTCTTCAAGGTCGTACGAGGATACTGCATTTACAGTATTTCTTTAAATATATTTTAACCTACTTTTTACACGTAAACAGTTACCTTGTTACTTTCCTTCATAATACCATTTGCAGGACACTTTTTTGTCCTTTTCTTCTGTCAGCTTCAGAATTTCTTTTGAACATGCTGTTCAATTACCATATACTGTACTTCTGTACAGCACTTTTCCTGATAATTATGCTTTCCTGTCATTATTACCTTCACAAATCAAAAACACTCAGTCAGCTGACAAAGTGCCCATTCACGGGCACTCTCCTCTTGTTTTAGTGTGAATTTATAATGAGAATATTATTTTTATGTGTAAAATTGTTAAATGGTCAGATAAAATTTGAGGGCTCACTGAAATATGATTTTTACACATACCATATAAATAATTTTTTTCTAAGTTTCCCCAAATCCCCTATTATTGCTCGCCGCCATCTTGAATAAAAATCCGCCGTTGGCCCAACATCCGGAAAATATAGAGACATCGAACCTGAGTAGTGGTTGGCAAGCCAACGTTAGCCCAACGTCGGCAAAATCTGCCGACCATGTGACCAACAGCCAACGTCGGTCCGACGGCAGAATCCTATCTGGGTTTAACAATAATACATGATTTCAGAGTGTAGTAGGCCACTCATGTTAAAGCCCTGTGAAGGTGTGGTGAGGGCGGCCAACTTATGCCTGCGGCGAACTTATGCAGAGTATAGCAGTAGCGAAACCGGTCTCAGAATTTTTCAGACCAAGCAAAAATTTAGAATATTACAGTATAATTAATTTGCAACCCCACAGAAAATAATATGCATGAAAATTGCATTGATACAAAACTCCACAGATGCCCATATGCCTGTAGTACTAGTAATTTTTAAAATTTATTAAATTTGCTTCTGGTGCAATTTTCACATACAGGAAGTGGACAATATAAGAGGTATATGGTACTTCTGGTTTTTGACTGTAGGCAAATTCTAACTGATTTTATGTGACAATATGCAAGTATTTGATGGATTCAGACCTTTTGCATAGGGACGTCATGACTAAAAATATTTCATGTCGGATAATCGCTAAGAACTATTCGTGTGTTCACCGAATAACCATCGAATTTATAAAACTACCATAAATCTTAAGTTTCATATTGCAAAAGGCAGTGAAAACGATAAATATGTGAAATAAAATGAAAATATATGTATAATTGTATATACCGGTAATCTAAAAAATTAATAAATTTGCTATTTTCCTGCGACTTCTGATGCATTTATGTCATACAAGAAGTGGGCGATATGAGAGGTATTTGGTACTTCCGGTCTTGTGTGAATGCATAAACCGTACAAAAAACGTGGCTGATGTTGGATTTTAACATATTTTATGTAACAATATGGACATATTTGATGGATTCAGACCTTCTGCCATCTTTTACTACATTCAGCGATTATTCATACTTAAAAATATGAACTGGTTAATAACATTATTCTAACCATTGTCAATTAGTCGGCTAGTCATGCTGTCTCTACTTTTGCAATATTTTACTACTTTGAGTAATTATTCATTCATTAAATTGCCAAACAATAACACTTTTCTAATTGCAGTCAATTAGTGTGCTGGTCGTGACTTCCCCAAATTTTGGCATATGAAGCTATTAACCATGCATCCTCGATGTATGGGCTGAAATGACAAAACATAAATGCACAACGTTGCATATCAAGGCAAAAAATAAATAAATAAACTTATTGGAAATATAAGTGCAAATTTAAAACCACCAAAACTTTATTTCCATATGACTGCATATCCATTCTAAAATACATGTATTATTTAAACGGTGTGGTTATTACCTAACGGCTGTAAGCTTGTTGTGATATTAGTCAAGTGTACCCAACGGCTTTGTATGCAAGATCAATATATCATCGCTAGCGTACCCAATGGCTATGTACACAAGATCACTGCTAGTGTACTCACTTCTTCCTTAGCTCATTTCTGACACGTCCTTTAAACTTTGTTAAAATGTAACAATAACCAAATTATTCTGCTGTTTCACAGTGCAAACCCATTCTAAGCTGAATAATTTTAATTCAGGGAGTGATCCTTGGCCCTTTTCGGGCTACTCGCACACTAGCAGCAATATAGATCTTCTGTGCACAACCACTGGGTACACTAGACCAATATCACTCAGACATGGGGTCAAATGCAAATGCATTTAAACACATTTTAAATACTTTTCAAAAGTATTTGCATTTGAAATTTTCAAATGCAAAGTATCTGCATATGGAAAAAAATTCAAATACTTTCAAATACATTTTCCAAATAGTATTTATTCTGCAAGTGACTGAATTTGCTGCTTTTTCATTTTTTGCAAAGTTATTAAGCGTCTCGCGAGGGAAGCTTGTTTGTATTTGGGAGAAGCGACTCCGCCGGATTCACCAGATCCGCCGGATCCACATTTTCTTTTTGCAATAGCTTTGCAGCCATAAGGCGGATTCTCTTCATATTTGGCAGGTGTATGCAGTAGCCCTGGGAAAAATTTCTGAATATAATGTCATGACATTTCATACAATCAGAGAAGTCACATGACCAAAAACATATTTTTCAAAAGGGTGTGCTTGTCCGGATGATAACTTAAAAAGCGCTTCACCTATTCACATAACATTTGGCAAGTAGGTTTGTTATATAGATGTCTGGAAATCATTTTTGGAAGTGAACCAGTACAAAATTGGTGACTTATTAACGATTTACTAAATGTCACAATTTTTCTTAATGCTGAAAACAAAAAAACGCATTTATCTGTGAAACGGAGCGAGATTGAATGATTTCCACGAAATTTTTGAGCTGCAGGGTATCTGCAGAGTCTACTGGCAACTTTTCGCAAAAATCGTTTTCCCCGCCATTTTTGGCGGCCATCTTGAATTTCTGCATTAAACACAAAAACCAGCTTATTTCAGAAATGGAGCGAGATAGAGCGATTTCGACGAGCAGAGTCTACTGCCGAGTTTTCCCAAAAATGGTTTTCCTGCCACTTTTAACAGCCATCTTGAATTTCTGCGTTAAACGCAAAAACCTGTTTATCTTGGAAACGGAGTGAGATAGAGCGATTTCGACGAAATTTTTGACTCCGCTGGGTATGTGGAGAGTCTACTGGCAACTTTTACCAAATAACTTTTTCCCGGCCACTTTTGGCAACCATGTTGAATTTCTACGTAAAACGCAAAAACACATTTATCTCGGAAACGGAGCGAGATAGAAGCAATTTTTGACCCCCAGGGTATCTGCAGAGTCTATGGGCAATTTTTCGCAAAAATCGTTTTCCTGCCACTTTTGGCAGCCATCTTGAATTTCTGCGTTAAATACAAAAACCTGTTTATCTTGGAAACGGAGCGAGATAGAGCGATTTCGACAAAATGTTTGACCCACAGGGTATCTGCAGAGTCTACTGGCGATTTTCCAAAAAATTGTTTTCCTGCCACTTTTGGCGGCCGTCTTGAATTTCTGTGTTAAACGCAAAAACCGGTTTATGTCGGAAACAGAACAAGATAGAGCGATTTCGACAAAATTTTTGACACGCAGGATATCTGCAGAGTCTATTGGCGTCATTTCGCAAAATTCATTTTCCCCCCACTTTTGGCAGCCTTCTTGAATTTTTGCGTTACTTGAATTTCTGCGTTAAACACAAAAACGTGTTTATCTCGGAAACGGAGCAAGATAGAGCGATTTCGACGAAATTTTTGACCCACAGGGTATCTGACTTTTGGCGGCCATCTTGAATTTCTGCATTAAACACAAAAACCTGTGTATCTCGGAAACGGAGCAAGATCAAGCGATTTTGACGAAATTTTTGACCCACAGGGTATTTGCAGGGCTACTGGCGACTTTTCGTAAAAATCATTTTCCCGCCACTTTTGGCGGCCATCTTGAATTTCTGCGTAAAACAGAAAAACGTGTTTCTCTCTGAAATGGAGCGATTTCAATAAAATTTTTGATCTGCAGGGTATCTGCAGAGTCTACAGGTGTTTTTTTGCAAAAATTGTTTTCCTGCCACCTTTGGTGGCCATATTGAATTTCTGCGTAAACCTAAAAAAACCCGTTTATCTCCGAAATGGAGCGAGATAGACTGATTTCCATGAAATTTTTTACTCACAGGTTATGTGCAGAGTCTACTGGTGATTTTTCCCAAAAATCGTTTTTCCGCCACTCTTGATGGTCATTTTAATTTTCTGCATAAAATGCAAAAAAAAATATAAAAAAAATAAACAAACCAGGTTCATCTAGGAAACCTTGCATTTGTCATAAATGGAAAAACATATTAAACACAGGAAGACAGTCATTTCTACAAACTGATTAATACTCATTAGGACGCTTTGTTTTTGCTGTGCAAAAACAATTTCTTTTTCTCTTGTGAAGCAATACTCTAGTTCTTTGTATTAATATTAACGTTATATCTCAGTGAACTCAGTTTGATTTAGATTTTTATAAGTACTTTTGTAAAAGTAATAAGTGAAAAATATTTTACGTTATTGTATCCCCGACGCGAAGCGGGGATACTATGGATTCATCATCGTTGTCGTCCGCGTCCGCGCCCTCGTCCGCGTCTGCAGAGATTTCTTGTTAGCGACCTACAGTCCACATTTCTTTCCGGATTTCTTTCATATTTGGCAGGTGGCTTGATATGGTAGAGGACTCGCCACCCTATCTTTTTGGTAGGCTTTATGTCTAAATTAGGCCTGTGGTAGACAAAAATGTATAAAATGTGGAATATTGCTTGTTAGCGACCTACAGTCCACATTTCTTTCCAGATTTCTTTCATATTTGGCAGGTGGCTTGGTATGCTAGAGGACTCGCCACCCTATCTTTTTGGTAGGCTTTATGTCTAAATTAGGCCTGTGGTAGACAAAAATGTCTAAAAAGCATTAAAAGTCATGAAATCATGCACTAAATCACTTATAACTTGAAAAGTGTTGCATTTAGAGCATTTTGTTAAAATATGTTATTCAGCTACTTTTTTCATAGCTACAACATGGTGAGTAACTTGGGTGTCTGTCTCAATAGCTAAGTGAGTAATAGCTACTTTTTCGGCTTTTCAGTAACTTCTATCATGAGTAAAATCACTTGTAACTTGAAAACTATTGCATTTAGAGAATTTTGTATAAATATGTTATTCAGCTACTTTTGGGTCAGCTATAACATAGTAAAATTTCAGACCTGTAGCTCATGGCATAGCTGAGTAATAGCTACTTTTAGGTTATCACTGTTGAGTAAATTACTTATAACTTCAAAAGTATTACATTTAGAGTATTTTGTTTCAATATGTTATTCACCTATTTCGGAGTCAGCTATAACATAGTGAAGTTCCAGACCTGTGGCTCATTGCATAGCTGAGTAATAGCTACTTTGAAGTTCACACTGTTGAGTAAATCAGTTATAATTGGAAAACTATTGCATTTACAGAAATTTGTGTAAATATGTTATTCAGCTACTTTTGGGTCAGCTATAACATAGTGAAATTACAGACCTGTAGCTCATGGCACAACTGAGCAATAGCTATTTTCAGGTACTGACTGTTGAGTAAATGACTTGTAACTTGAAAAATATTGCATTTGGAGTATTTTGTTAAAATATGTTGTTCGCCTACTTTTGGGTCAGCTATAACATCGTGAAATTACAGACTTATAGCTCATGGCATAGCTGAGCAATAGCTATTTTCAGGTTCTCACTATTGAGTAAATCAGTTGTAACTTGAAAACTATTGCATTTACAGTATTTTGCTTAAATATGTTGTTCACCTAATTTTGGGTCAGCTATAACATAGAAAAAATTCAGACATGTAGCTCATTGCATAGCTGAGTAATAGCTACTCTGAGGTTATCACTGTTGAGTAAATCAGTTATAACATGAAAACTATTACATTTACAGTATTTTGTTTAAATATGTTATTCACATAATTTTTTGTCAGCTATAACAGAGTGAAATTGCAGACCTCTATGTCATGGCATAGCTTACCAATATCTACTTTCAGGTTCTCACTGTTGAGTAAATCATTGTATCCACTGGATAGCCGCAGTGTGTAGAGAGATTTCACCATTACCGCTCTAACGAAAAAAAGTATTATAGCTAGCCTTCTCAAGTTTGCAAGGTATATTAGAGGGTGCACCACAGTATTCTATTGGTAGGCTTTATGTCTAAATTAGGCCTGTGGCTAAATTACTTGCCTACTAAAAATGAGTAATTTTGCATTTTCTCTAAAAGTATTGCAGATAGCAAATTTTTCTTAAATAACTCATTCACCTACTTTTGGGAGAGCTTTCACATGGTGAAGTTCCAGACCTGTAGGTAATTACTCACCTACTCAAAATGAGTAACTGCGAATTATCTCTAAAAGTATTGCAGATAGCCAATTTCTTTCAAATAACTCATTCACCTACTTTTGGGAGAGCTTTCACTTGGTGAAGTTTCACACCCGTAGGTAATTACTCACCTACTGAAAATGAGTAAATGCAAATTATCTCTAAAAGTATTGCAGATAGCCAATTTTTCTCAAATAACTCCTTCACCTACTTTTGGGAGAGCTTTCACTTGGTGAAGTTTCAGACCCGTAGGTAATTACTCAACTACTGAAAATGAGTAAATGCAAATTATCTCTAAAAGTATTGCAGATAGCCAATTTTTGTCAAATAACTCCCTTCACCTACTTTTGGGAGACCTTTCACTTGGTGAAGTTTCAGACCTGTAGCTAAATATTCACCTACTCAAAATGAGTAAATGCTAATTATCTCTAAAAGTATTGCAGATATCCAATTCTTATCAAATAACTCATTCATCTACTTTTGGGAGAGCTTTCACATGGTGAAGTTCCAGAGCCGTAGGTAATTACTCACCTACTGAAAATGAGTAAATTAGAGTTATCTCTAGAATTATGGCAGATAGCCAGTATTTCTCAAATAACTCATTAATATGAAAACAACTTAGAGGAAGTCATGGGCTGCAAATCTTTTCATGTGGTCAGATTTGACCTTGGGCCCCTCCTGCTTATTATTGGTCCTAGAGGTTTGCAATGTGAAAACGACTTATAGGAAATCATGGGCTGCGAATCTTTTGATGTGGTCAGACTTCACCTTGGGCCCCTCCTACAGGGTCAAATAAGGGTAGCCAAACTTAAAAGTGCTTTCAGCTTGCTCATTAACGAAAAATGCTGTTTATCTTCTAAACTATGTTAGTTGGCCTTTGTCGGTGGATACATCCAGCATCTGGCCACAGATGCGTCCTTAGTCTAGTTGACTTATTGGATATTACTAATATTAAAAGCATGCCTCTTTGAAGATATTTATCTGATAAAGAAACATTATGTCAAAGACTGATCTCTCAAAGTGATATTGCAATTAACATAAACAAGACTAAAGCCAATCCATTGCCCTGCTTATACAAAAACAGGTTACAAGTAAAATGACAGTCCCATCATTGTGGATTTGTGTAAAACTACTTAAAACACAAAACAAACATTCAGTAAAAGGTTACTGGGAAGATTCAAGATGTCAAGAAAGATTAAGCCTAATGTTAGACAACATTCTTCAGTTATGAATGTACCTGATGAAAAAGGAAAGTATAGTGTGAGGTGCAAGCATTGTTCTACTGAACTCAGTGGCTCAACAAATGCAACCACTAATCCCCTCACTTAAAGGTTAAAATTTTAAGCATTTCTTATAAATGTTACTGGAATGTAAAATTCAGTCCTTCAGAAATATCTTTATTAGAAAATAAATATCTTAGAAGTTCATGAAATTATTTTAAGATACAATCTTTTTGAACATTGTAAATTAATACATTTTTTTCTACAGATTTTTTTAATATATAATACCAATTGTACTTATAACCAATATGTTTTAAGTAAAGTAATGGTACACTTCTGCTGTTTTCGCTATATAGTTTTACAAAGTGACACTATTTATAGCACATTTTTATCATTTGGTTTCCAGAGAACAATTAAAATTTATTTTGTATGTTTTACAATTTTTAATTTCCACTTAATGTGCGTTATAATTTTCACATTTAATATATTCATATATGCAAACATATAAAACTTAAAGTATTTGAAAGTATTTGAAAAAGTATTTGAAATACTTTTGAAAAGTATTTGCATTTGAAGAAAATAAAAGTATTTGCATTTAAAATTTTAAATACTTTTGAAAGCATTTGATCCCAAGCCTGATATCACTGCCAGTGTACACAACCTCTGGGTACGCTAGTAGTCATATGGATCTTGTGTACACAGCTGCTGGGTATGCCAGCAATGATATTGATCTTGGGTGCACAACCATTGGTTACATAGAGTTTACTGTCTTGGGTACAGGGTAGTTGGGTATGCCAGTCCCTTACACAGCTTTTTGTAGGGATGGGTCGGTAACAAAAATGTGTACATTGGGAGGTAGCCAGTGCAAAGCCATACCAACTCCGGGACTCCACGTTTTAGTACACCCCAATCAAACATGGACGTTTCCTCTTAACAACATTGCAGTAAAAGTCCCCAAATGCACAAAATATGAAATAAATGTAACCAAAATATGGCAGTTCTGCTTAACATATCGTTAATTCACTATAATAGTCTGCAAATGGACCAAAATATGGGGATAAAAGCATATAATTTCTTCAGATTTGAGGTATGTTTCTAATATTTTAACTCTTCCTTCCATTATATATGTTGGGAAGTGAAGTGGCAGTTTTAAAATCTCATCACGGTATTTCAGTAAAATGCTCTCGATACCGAGATACCAGGCGTACTGACTAACAAAAAAAAACAATGACACAAATCTAGGGTACATAACCATTGGGAAGATAGAACTTAGTGCTTTAATTGGATACAGGATAGTTGGGTATGCCATTAGTGTACAAATACAGCTGTTAGGTACGCTAGCAGTGATATCGATCTTGTGTACACAACCGTTGGGTGCGCTAGACCGATATCACTGCTAGTGTACACAACTGTTGGGTACACTAGCAGTGAAATACATCTTGCGTACACAACCATGGTATTGCCACTGTGGCCTAGCGGGTAGTACACTTGTCTAGGAACTCGGAGGACGTGGGTTCAAACCCAGGTACAGGCAGATACATAGTGGCTCGGATGACCACTAAAAATGGCGGTCCTCTGTCATTGGGTCCTATCCCCAGTGGCAGGCTAAAGAACCTCAAGGACGTTGATAAATGGTCATCCTTGAGCCTCTATCTTCCACTTAGGGGAATGTCAGTTACTTGTGAGTTGGGGCTATACCTGTGCAGTCAGATGGGTTTAATAGTGCTTTGAGTCCCATAGTATATGGAGATATTGCGCTGAGAATAAATAAACAACAACCGTTGGGCACACTAACAATGCAATTGATCTGTGGTGCACAACCATTGGGAACATAAGTTCACTGCTTTGAGTGCAGGTTACTTGGGTATGCCATTAGTGTGGGTACACAGCCGTTTGGTACGCTAGACAGATATCACTGCTAGCTTAGACAAACATTCGGTAAGCTAGCAGTGAAATAGATCTTGTGTACACAATCATTGGGTACACTAAGAATGCTATTGATCTAGGATGCACAAACATTGGGAACATAGGGGTCACTGCCTTGAGTGGAGGATAGTTGAGTATGCCATTAGTGTACATACACAGCTGTTGGATACACTAGCAGCGATATAGATCATGCGTTCACAACCGTTGGGTATGCTAGACCAGTATCACTGCTAGCGTACACTAGTGAGTGGAATCGCCTCAATTTTCATGGTCGATTATTCGTCCATTTTTCCGACTGATGATCGACCCATAATCGACTTTTTTACTCCACTGTAAGGCAATATATCATGAAACACTTTCCGGGATGAAGTATTTATCAATCCGTTAAGAATAACAGTGTTCCGACATTTAGACCCTACCAAAAGCACTCACTTCCGGTAAATATGGCGGCAGACATAAACAAACCCAAAATTCGTGACAGATCTCTTGATTTATCAAAGGAAAGTTAAGGAAACTGTTTAAAATATAAAAAAATACGTGGATATGAAGACACATAAGGAAGGGTGAGATTTAATCGATTTCTAGAAGTTGTCCACGACCGAACGCAATTGTACCATAGCACTAACGATTAATCGAACGTTGGTCTAATCGTCCACTCACTAGCGTACACAACCGTTGGGTACTCTAGCAGTGAAATAGATCTTGCATACACAACCGTTGGGTATGCCAGCAGTGAAACTGATCTAGCATACACAGCTGTTGGTTAAATATCCTCTACCTTTATTAAAACGTCATAGAAAAACAAGGCTGTGCGCCTGACATGATAGAAATGATAAGTGTATCAAAAACACATACATCGGCTACATATATAATGAACTGCATGAATATTGCAAATAAATGTAGCTTTGTAATAACAGCTTAAATTGTATGAAAAGCTAATACCAAGTACAGAAGTCTGACAGAATACAAGGTTAACCAAGTAGTTATGTCCACCCCCCTGGGGGGTGGATATATTATTTTTGCTTTTTTCGCCGTCCGATGTCCGGCGTCCGATGTCCGGCGTCACGCATGGTTTCCGCTCATTTAAAGGAAAAGTATTAGAGCTATTGTCACCAAATTTGGTATGCAGGCTTATTGGGTCAGTAGCTTGCTTGGGATTGCTTTTGGCTGTTGTACCTCTTTTGCTTACTGAGTAATACTTAAGTACAGCTATTTTCAGTACCCATTGGTTTCCGTGCATTTAAGCCAAAATAATTAAAGATATTTTACTACAATTTTGAATACAAGATTGTTATGTCCATAGCTCGCTTGGTATTGCATTTGGGACTGATAGCTTTGTCAGTACATGAGTAATAGCCATTTAGGTACTTCATTGTGTATTTTCAGTACTACTTTTGAGTAATTTGCTAATATCTCAGAAACCGTAAGAGATAGAGCGATTTCGTCGAAATTTTCGACCCACAGGGTATCTAAGGAATGTAATATTTGCAATTTTCAAAAAATTTTCCCCTCCCCAAAAATGGCGGCCATTTTGAATTTTCGAATTTTTGCCAAAAATGGCAAAACACAAATTTGCTTCTATCTCCTTAACCGTGTGAGATAGAGCGATTTCGTCGAAATTTTCGACCCACAGGGTATTTAAGGAATGCAATCTGCAATTTTCCAAAAATTTTCCCCTCCCCCAAAATGGCGGCCATTTTGAATTTTCGAATTTTTGCCAAAAATGGCAAAACACAAATTTGCTTCTGTCTCCTTAACCGTGCGAGATAGAGCGATTTCGTCGAAATTTTCGACCCACAGGGTATCTAAGGAATGCAATCTTTGCAATTTTCCAAAAATTTTCCCCTCCCCAAAAATGGCGGCCATTTTGAATTTTCGAATTTTTGCCAAAAATGGCAAAACACAAATTTCCTTCTATCTCCTTAACCGTGCCAGATAGAGCGATTTTGTCAAAATTTTCGACCCACAGGGTATCTGAGCATTGTACTCTTGGTAATTTTTAAAAAATTTTCCCCTCCCCAAAAATGGCGGCCATTTTGAATTTTCGAATTTTTGCCAAAAATGGCAAAACACTAATTTGCTTCTATCTCCTTAACCGTGCGAGATAGAGTGATTTCGTCGAAATTTTCGACCCACAGGGTATCTAAGGAATGCAATCTTTGCAATTTTCCAAAAATTTTCCCCTCCCCAAAAATGGCGGCCATTTTGAATTTTCGAATTTTTGCCAAAAATGGCAAAACACAAATTTGCTTCTATCTCCTTAACCGTGCCAGATAGAGCGATTTCGTCGAAATTTTCGACCCACAGGGTATCTAAGGAATGCAATCTTTGCAATTTTCCAAAAAATTTTCCCCTCCCCAAAAATGGCGGCCATTTTGAATTTTCGAATTTTTGCCAAAAATGGCAAAACACAAATATGCTTCTATCTCCTTAACCGTGCGAGATAGAGCGATTTCGTCAAAATTTTCGACCCACAGGTATTTCATCATTGTATTCTTGGCAATTTAAAAAAAAATTTCCCGTCCCCTAAAATGGCGGCCATTTTGAATTTTCAAATTTTTGTCAAAAATGGCAAAACACAAATTTGCTTCTATCTCCTTAACCATGCGAGATAGAGCGATTTCGTCGAAATTTTCAAGCCACAGGGTATCTAAGGAATGTAATCTTTGCAATTTTCAAAAAATTTTCCCCTCCCCAAAAATGGCAGCCATTTTGAATTTTCGAATTTTTGCCCAAAATGGAAAAACACAAACTGGCCTTAACCGTGCAAAATAGAGTTATTTCGTTGAAATTTTCGACCCATAGGGTATCTAAAAAATGTACTCTTGGCAATTTTCAAAAAAATTTCCTTTTCCCAAAAATGGCGGCCATTTTGAATTTTCAAATTTTTGCCAAAAATAGAAAAACAGGAATTTGCTTCTATCTTCTTAACCATGCCAGATAGAGTGATTTCGTCAAAATTTTCAACCCAACCAATGCAAAAAGGCATGAAGCTGAAATAATTTACATCTACACTAACAAATATTTAAGCATCATTGATATATTTTACAAATGAAACAGGGTCTTGTAAGACTACTGTACAATTTGGGCAAAAGGTTCATGGGTGGACATTACACATGATAATGTGTGTTCTTCTATGCTATCCTGTTTCTATTCGCATCTACTATCAACAGGGCGGCCGATTTCTAGTTATTGGTTAAAATTACATTTTTATTGCGTTAATACATCCTATCCAATGGACAATTGCTAATCCGGTCAGCACAGACCGGCCCGCCAAAAGTCAGGAAAAGACGTCCTGTGTTTCCACCAGCTGGGCCGGTCCAGTACTGTGCACTCGCCAGGTGGTGTGTCGTACTTCCTTCCTGTCTAGACAGCGTGACATCATGGCATCTTTTTCGTTTGGCGTGAGATCTGTGCAAGCAGAATATTTCAGTGTTTTGAAATTTTGCAGATTATTCTGTTATTTGATGGAACTTCATTTTTTGGTTATACCAAAATGAATTGTAGATCTTATAGCTCAGAATGTCATCCCCGGGGCAACGAAGAGGGGGTTGTGGCCATGTTATGGCTAATTTTGATCAGCACTCTTAATGTGCACGCTGTCGTGAGAAGAATAAAGGCAAGGACCCTTGTGTTGAAAGCAAAGACACCACTACTTGTAAGTTTTGTCTGGCTTTAACTCCAGAGCAGATTGCTCAGATATCCACTCCTTCATATAAATTGAAGAAAGAAAAACGGGAGGCAAGGAAGTCTGAAACTGCCACCCCCACTAAAGAAACTTCTGAACTTGTGGACCCTGTGGACCCTGCTAACGTGTCCGTAATTGGGGTTGTTGGCCAGCAAGAATCTGTCAAATCTCCTACTTCCTCTGTGCCTCCAAAAAAGAAATAGAAAAAGGATAAGTTGGCATCTCAATCTCAAGCCAGCTTCGAACCCTACGTGTTGAAAGTAAAGGAAAGGGTTCCTCAAAGAGTTCAGGTCCCATTATGAATCTAGAGGACACTCTGGCTCTTCTCGTAGCAAGGCACACTTTCACCCTTATGAGAGGTCGGATAGGAGATCAGATAAACGACAGGACAAGAAAGACGACAAGCCAGCATGGAAGAACATTGGGAAGGGTCAGTACAGGAAACCTAGAGGCAAAGCTCCAAGTTACTCTTCACGACCAGCCAAGGGCCAGCAGTCGTATAAATGACAATTACTGCGTAACCAAGTTACAGGCACGACTGCTGGCCGGGAGCCCCACACCAAGAGAGACAATAAACATTCATTCAAATGTAAACTTTCATGTTGTACCTACTGTTCATACTGCGCCCGGGCATTCCCAAAAGAGAAAACTAAGTCCCGGGTCAGCAGGTTGTTATTGCAAAGAAGACAGATTAAAAAATGTGAAAAGTGTTTCTTGTGTCACTCAGTTGTCTGTTGTAAATCCAGTAACAAATGTCAAAAATGCTGCACAAAATCGTCCTGTAGGGGCCAAACTATTGGCAAACTTGACTGGATCTGGGTGCCGGTCCGAAAGTAGTTCAAATCTTGAGAGAGGGCTACACCCTCCCCTTTCGGATCCAGCCCAAACTCACAAGGTCTCCCACAGTCATAAGCTCCTATGGCAATCCCCACAGGAACGTCTACCTGCTGGAGTCATTACATCAGCTTATAGACAAAAATGCAGTGGAACTAGTGCAAAACCAAACATCTCTGGGATTTTTCACTCGACTATTTTTAGTCCCAAAGCCCAACAACAAATGGAGACCTATATTAGATCTGAGCAAACTGAATCTTTTCCTCAAGGCGGAGAAATTCAAAATGGAGACACCGGAAACCATCAGGACGTCCCTCCAACAAGAGGAGTGGGTCACCTCAATAGATTTCAAGGACACCTACTTCCATATACCAATACAGGAACAGTCCAGGAAATAGCTGAGATTTCATGTCCAGGGTCAGACATACCAATTCAAAGCCCTGCCTTTCGGTCTGTCCACCGCACCCTTTACTGTTTACTGTAATAGCAAAGGAGGTGAAACTGATGGAGGATCCACCACTACCTAGACGACTGGTTGGTGAGAGCCAGATCCCACCAGGTTTGTCTCCAGCACACTCAAGATCTAGTGAAAATATGCTGGAATTAGGTTGGCTGGTGAATTTGGAAAAGTCAGAACTGGAGCCCAAGCAGATCTTCGATTTTGTAGGCTACCAGTTCGACCTCAGGGCCGGTCGGGTCCGACCGACACTGGACCGTTAGAAGAACCTTCAGGACAAAATAGTAGAAATGCTATCACTACTGGCCTGTTCGGTCCGGCAGTTCATGTCTCTGATAGGTTTACTAACATCCACAGAAAAGTATGTTTACCTAGGCCGACTACACATGAGACCCATACAGTGGCATCTCAAAAACAACTGGTGAGTCATTAGAAACCAGAGTCATTAGAAAAAGTGATCCCAATTCCCAGGTCCCTGCACCCACACTTACAATGGTGGCTAAAGGAAGACAATGTCCTCACAGGCCAACCATTACACCCAATAAAACATGCTCTGCAAATTTTTACAGATGCATCAAAAGAAGGGTGGGGCACTCACTTAAACGAATACACTGCCAGAAGGGCCTGGTCACTGCCAGAAAGCAAGCTGCATATAAACTATCTGGAACTAAAAGCAGTCTTTCTAGCTTTAAAAGAGTTTCAAGACCTCTGTACCGGCAAGATAGTACTTGTGGCAACCGACAACATCACAGTAGTGTCTTACATAAACAAGGAAGGGGGCATGAGGTCGGGCCTACATTGTGGCACCGGGCTCAAATAGACCTATTTGCCACAAGGTTCAACTACGAGTTGCCTCTGTTTGTGTCACCGGCACCGGATCCCCTGGCTACAGCAGTGGATGCACTAAGTCTGCCATGGGAGGATCTGGACGCATACGCCTTCCCACCAGCAGCCATCTTGGGCAAAGTAGTGGAGAAGTTGCAGGACTCCCCATGCAAGAGCATCATTCTGATTGCTCCGGGGTGGCCCAACATGCCTTGGTTTTGGGATCCAGTGGCCATGTCCAGTCAAATCCCACTGAGCCTGCCCAATCTGCCCAATAGTGTTAGGAATCGGTCTAAAAAATCAGAATCGATTAATCGGTAATTCTAAGCAATCGATTATCGATTATAATCGTTTTTCTGCTTGCTTTGTAAGAAAGACAGAATATTCTTTTTTAACCAAATATAATAACAATAGTCTTCCAATAGGTCAGTGGTGAAAAAATCCAGGTTATTTGTTTACAGTTTGGGGTAGGGAAGGGGCTAGTGGTGGTGGACCAGTTCACGCCCGGGTACCAATTCACGCCCACCCCTAAATTTATCCAAAACAATCACAGTTAAACAATAAATTGCAAATGTATATGATCAATTTGATGATTATCTATAATGTGGTAAACATCTTCTCTATGAAAAATCATAAATCTTCAAGAAAATTGAGGGTGGGCGTGAATTGGTAACCGGGCGTGAACTGGTCCACCACCACTATGTTAGGAAACCAATAGGTTGAAGAGTCAACAAATATGTGTGTTAGAAATAATATAATTATCTACTAAGGTGACCTTAGCAATTTTCATTCACCCTTTTCATCAGCTAAATCATTTATAGGCCCAACTCCATACATATTTGGTATAAAGTGAACTTTATCTGTGACTACTATCACTTCTGCATTTGTTTTCTGTTTAAATCATTTACAGTGTTTGAATGTAACTTCAGCAGATTAGCAACCAATCATGCTTAAAATAAACAATATTTCAACCCCTTTTGTTCAACATCACTTTGTGGTACACCTGTGTTGTGAACTCAGGACACTTTTTTTAACAAACAGTGTATATATACATATACAACAAAGAAGAATAGAATATCTGCTTATCCTTATCATATGTCAAGAACAGTAACTGCCAAGCAGCTTCTGAAAATTATCCTGCATAAAATGCTTCTTTGGGAACTAAACAGCTAGACATGTATTGATGGAATTTTCCTTCTATTTTTAACTCTTCAAAGACATGCTATTTTCATTAATCAAATGGAAGAGTGACTTTTATTTTTTCTGGTCAATATTGATATTTTGTAATATATACTAGATTATATGAAACAGTCTGGCACAAGTGAACATGTATTTCAGCATTGTCACTCCAGTATATACGTGTTAGATGGGGTCTGGAAAATGGGACTCTTATCTCAAGAATAATATGATAAAAATTTCTCAAAGCAGCATATATATGACATAAATAGTTGTATATCATTGATACATGGATTGTGCAGTTATTTTATGTATTTAGCACTTGTTTCAGTACATGGGTGTCCTGAGTTAAAACCTTCCCAAGTTAGCAACACAGGTGTACAGTTTTTATAACACATATCTTTTTTCTTTCTAATTTTACTTCAAACTGAAAATATCTCCTAGCCTGGCCTTCCAGGCTGTCTGAACCATGATGCAAACGTGAAATATTTTTGCCATAATGCACACTGTATCAAAGGCCTTTCTCATCTGGCAGTCTCCTCAGCAAGCTAGCCTAACTAAGTGTATGAGAACATTGTGAAAAATACTCATAATGCAGTCAAACAGTTGTGCCTTCTTTATACATATAAATGCCTGTGGCAAGGCTAAGTATCTCCCACCAGCTTCAATGAAGTCACTCTTTCTCTTACTGTAAAGCATTTGTCTATTATTCTGTTAAATTTCTCTCATCCTGAAAACAATATTCCATGAATTTCCCTTTCTAAGCAGATCTTCATGATCTATTCATTTCATATAATTATAATTTCTTACATACTGTAAAATTCTAAGTATGGCAATGTAGTAAACATTTCAGTTTTCTTGTTCAATAAAATTTGTCAAAAATATTCATGGCAGACTGCTGAAGTATTACAGTAGTGTGATCTCTCTCCACTTGATTTATGGCCAAGGTTGTTATTCCCCATTTATAGGGAATATGCATATTGTGTATGAAGCAGTGAAAGTTAATTTAGGTTGAACTTAGTTTATTCTAAATACGTAAAGAAATTTTGAGTTTTAGTTGTAACCAACAGGAAGTAGATACCAGTCAAAGAAACATGACAGATAATGTAAACAAATGTTACGAAAATAAAATGTTAAATATCTGTAGAAAAAGGGAAAATTAGGTGGTTTATAAATCTTACTTTCGATTCACAATCGATTCTTAAAATGAGAATTGATTTTCTACATCGAAACCTTTAAATAGACGTCGAATCGATTTTCTGTCGAATCGTAGGACCACTACTGCCCAACCTGTTAACACAGCCCTTTAGTCAGATCCCTCACAGAAATCTGACAAACCTAAATCTCCATGCATGGCTCCTAGAGCCTCAGCGATCCAAGAACAGGCAGTGGCAGCAAGAATAGAGGCTCCTCAAAGGGGATCAACCAGATCTGTCTATGGGGCAAAGTGGGCCATTTGTACAAAGTGGTGCCTCACTCATCAGGTGGACTTCACGGCACTCCCTGTGAAGTCAGGAGCTGACTTCCTTATGTACCTATTTCAGGGCAGGAAGTTACAGCCCAGTACCATTGATGGTTACAGGTCAGCCATTGCTGATAAGCTGGGAAATTCACCCATTAATATCAGCAAAGATGAAAATCTCACGCGTCTCCTGGATAGTTTCCACAGAGACAGACCCAAAGGTCGGAGAGGAATCCCTTCCTGGAACCTATCCCTGGTCTTGCACCAGCTGACAAAGGCTCCTTTTGAACAAATAAAGAGGCATCTCTAAAGCATTTGACCTTAAAGACAGTGAGATTCATGCTTAGCAGAACAGAAATATCAGACACCAATCTGACTTGTCAAAGGTGTCCCAGTACCTATCACCCAGCTTTCTTTCAAAGAATCAGCTGGCCAAAGAGGGTCCAGATAGTGTGGCCCCAATGGTTATACCAGCCCTGGCCCCAACTCTGGATAGGTCCCTCAAGTCTGACAAGTCCCTCTGTCCGGTCAGAGCATTACGCTACTATTTGGACAGGACCTCAGAACTTAGGCAGAATAAGGAGTTGGTCTTTGTCTCCTTCAAGAAAGGTTTCAACAAAGAGATCTCACCTGCCACTATCTCCTCATGGATCAAACAGGCTGTGATCCTCTGTTATGAGCTCTCTGATCAAGAGTCCCACACTCTACATCAGGTTAAAGCCCTTGATGTCTGGGCCTTTGCTGCTTCTGAGGCCTTTCAGTCGGGTGTCTCCTTAGATCAGATCCTATCGGCCTGCCACTGGAAGTCACATAATACCTTCACACAATTCTATCTGAAGGATGTGGCATGGGCTGATTCAGACCTGTAGTGGCTGCTCAGCAGATCCACAAATAACCCAGACTATTGAGGAGATTTTGTATATAATTGTATATATGTAAATAGTGTGACATGCTTCCTTCAGGAGGTTTATTTCTACTTCTCCTGGGACTGAACTCACCCCTCTCTTCCCCTACCTCAGAGCAGGTCTGTAAAAAGGAGGGGGGGCGTCGTCGGTACAACCCGGTTGCGTGTAACCAACCATGGCCTCTACGGTTATCTGACCTTAAGGTCAACCCAGGCCTGGAAAGATTTGTTAGATTGTTTATGCGTTCATTTAGGACCCTAGTAACTTACCCGCCAACCAAGCGGTAGTTATTCAGCAATTGTCCATTGGATAGGATGTATTAATGCAATAAAATTGGAAATTTAATAAGTAAATTAAATTTTTATAAGTAAATACCCTATCCAATGGACACACAAGACCCTCCCAAACCGGCCCCACTATCAGCTTACTAGGGCCATAATTAAGCGTCCCTGAAAGGGCGCTTATATGTTTTCGCCTCAACGCCGCATTATGATCTCCCTTGAATATCTCCCTTATTATTAGAAGGTTTCAAACCATATTTGGCAGTTATATACCTTAGGTGTTGGAAAATTTTTCTGCATGCTTAAATTTGACCTTTGACCTTTATGAAGATCACATGATCAAAAACCCCCACCCCCCCACCCCGTCATCACAGTTCAGGAAAACCTACTTGCTACACAGCCTTATAATTTGACACACCTGTTCATACTATCGAAAACGCGAGCTGATTAGATTTTGGGAGCAATCCCTTGAAAAATGTCTCATTTATGAGTGATTTTCTGACACCTTCCATTCTGAAAGCCTTAAATGTAGGCCAACCCCCCCTATTATCTTCTTAAGTATTGCATTTAGAGCTATAAAATGTACTGGGAGGTAATAGGAAACCATATGTGGAGAGTCTAAATAACCGGTCAGTTTTACCCAACGGTCCCCCCTTATGGGTCAAACTGGGGTCATAAAATAGCTGATTTTGAGTTTTTGCCTTATATCTCCTTTATTGTTGCTTTTATAGCTTCAGGATGTATTAAGAGGTATTGGGAAAGCACATATGGAGAGTCTAAATAGCCGGTCAGTTTTACCCCCCGACCCCCCCTTATGGGTCAAACTGGGGTCATAAACTTGCCGATTTTGAGTTTTTGCCTTTATCTCCTTTATTGTTGCTTTTATAGTTTCAGAATATATTAAGAGGTATTGGGAAAGCATATGTGGAGAGTCTAAATAGCCGGTCAGTTTTACCCCCCCCCCCCCCCCCCTATGGGTCAAACTGGGGTCATAAAACAGCTGATTTTGAGTTTTGCCTTATATCTCCATTATTGTTGCTTTTATAGCTTCAGAATGTATTAAGAGGTATTGGGAAAGCATATATGGAGAGTCTAAATAGCCGGTCAGTTTTACCCCCTGACCCCCCTTATGGGTCAAAGTGGGGTCATAAAATAGCCGATTTTGAGTTTTTGCCTTTATCTCCTTTATTGTTGCTTTTATAGCTTCAAAATATATTAAGAGGTATTGGGAAAGCATATGTGGAGAGTCTAAATAGCCGGTCAGTTTTACCCCCCAACCCCCCCTTATGGGCCAAGCTGGGGTCATAAATAGCTGCTTTGGAGTTTTTGCCTTATATCACCTTTATTGTTGCTTTTATAGCTTCAGAATGTATTAAGAGGTATTTGGAAAGCATATGTGGACAATCTAAATAGCCGGTCAGTTTTATCCCCCAACCCCTCCCTTATGGGTCAAACTGGGATCATGAAATAGTTGCTTTGGAGTTTTGCCTTATATCTCCTTTATTGTTGCTTTTATACCTTCAAAAGGTATTAAGAGGTACTGGGAAAGCATATGTGGAGAGTCTAAATAGCCGGTCAGTTTTACCCCCCGACCCTCCCTTATGGGCCAAACTGGGGTCATAAATAGCTGCTTTGGAGTTTTTGCCTTATATCTCCTTTATTGTTGCTTTTATAGCTTCAGAATGTATTAAGAGGTATTGGGAAAGCATACGGTGCAGCTTTGTGCATTCTTAGCTTTACAGCATGCTTATTAAAACCACAAAGCATTTTAAACTTTAAGGGACGCTTCGCTTTTGTTAGCAAAAGCATTCCTCTAGTTGGTTTAGACAATGAAAAAGATGCCATGACGTCACACTGTCTAGACAAGAAGGAAGTACGACACGCCACCTGGCGAGTGCACAGTACTGGACCGGCCCAGCCGGTGGAAACACAGGACGTCTTTTTATGTCAGCTGACTTGTCAGTCAGCTGACATTATGTCGTCACTCTGCGGCGTGGGCGTACGCGTCCGCGTCCGCGTACGCGTGCACGTACGCGTCCGCGTGAACAACTTCTCCTCCAAAACTACAAGGCCTAGAGACGTGCTGTTTTTTTTAAAAGATACCTTATCTATCGAGGATGAAAAATTGTTCAAGGCATGCAAATCTGTCTGTTCGTCTGTTTGCTAGAGACATTACAAGGGGGGTACCCCCACCAAAAGTGTGAAAATTTCAACACTTAATCACAATTTTCTCAGTGACTATTGCAGGGATTTCTATCATATCTTGCATATATGTACTAGGCCACAGGTAGATTCTCTTGTGTGAGTATGAGACCTGGATCTGTCTTACTTTTTTTTTAATAAATTTTTTTAATAATTTTTAATGCATTAAAATTCATGAAATCATGCACAAAATCATTTATAACTTGAAAAGTGTTGCATTTAGAGCATTTTGTTAAAATATGTTATTCAGCTACTTTTTTCATAGCTACAATATGGTGAGTAAGTTGGGTGCCTGTCTCAATAGCTAAGTGAGTAATAGCTACTTTTGGGCTTTTCAGTAACTTCCATCATGAGTAGAATCACTTGTAACTGAAAAACTATTGCATTTACAGAATTTCGTATAAATATGTTATTCAGCTACTTTTGGGTCAGCTATAACATAGTAAAATTTTAGACCTGTAGCTCATGGCATAGCTGAGTAATAGCTACTTTTAGGTTATCACTATTGAGTAAATCGCTTATAACTTCAAAACTATTGCATTTAGAGAATTTCATATAAATATGTTATTCAGCTACTTTTGGGTCAGCTATAACATAGTAAAATTTCAGACCTGTAGCTCATGGCATAGCTGAGTAATAGCTACTTTTAGGTTATCACTGTTGAGTAAATCGCTTATAACTTGGAAACTATTGCATTTAGAGTATTTTGTTGCAATATATTATTCACCTATTTTGGGATCAGCTATAACATAGTGAAGTTTCAGATCTGTGGCTCATTGCATAGCTGAGTAATAGCTACTTTAAAGTTCTCACTATTGAGTAAATCAGTTGTAATTGGAAAACTATTGCATTTAGAGAATTTCGTATAAATATGTTATTCAGCTACTTTTGGGTCAGCTATAACATAGTAAAATTTCAGACCTGTAGCTCATGGCATAGCTGAGTAATAGCTACTTTTAGGTCATCACTATTGAGTAAATCAGTTGTAACTTCAAAACTATTGCATTTACAGTATTTTGCTTGAATATGTTATTCACCTACTTTTGGGTCAGCTATAACATAGTGAAATTTCAGACCTGTAGCTCATTGCATAGCTGAGTAATAACTACTTTGAGGTTCTCACTATTGAGTAAATCAGTTGTAATTGCAAAACTATTACATTTAGAGAATTTAGTATAAATATGTTATTCAGCTACTTTTGGGTCAGCTATAACATAGTAAAATTTCAGACCTGTAGCTCATGGCATAGCTGAGTAATAGCTACTTTTAGGTCATCACTATTGAGTAAATCAGTTGTAACTTGAAAACTATTGCATGTACAGTATTTTGCTTAAATATGTTGTTCACCTACTTTTGAGTCAGCTATAACATAGTGAAATTTCAGACCTGTAGCTCATTGCATAGCTGAGTAATAACTACTTTGATGTTCTCACTATTGAGTAAATCAGTTGTAATTGCAAAACTATTGCATTTAGAGAATTTAGTATAAATATGTTATTCAGCTACTTTTGGGTCAGCTATAACATAGTAAAATTTCAGACCTGTAGCTCATGGCATAGCTGAGTAATAGCTACTTTTAGGTCATCACTATTGAGTAAATCAGTTGTAACTTGAAAACTATTGCATGTACAGTATTTTGCTTAAATATGTTGTTCACCTACTTTTGGGTCAGCTATAACATAGTAAAATTTCAGACCTGTAGCTCATGGCATAGCTGAGTAATAGCTACTTTGAGGTTATCACTGTTGAGTAAATTGCTTATAACTTGGAAATTATTGCATTTAGAGTATTTTGTTTCAATATGTTATTCACCTATTTTGGGGTCAGCTATAACATAGTGAAGTTCCAGACCTGTGACTCATTGCATAGCTGAGTAATAGCTACTTTGAAGTTCTCAGTGTTGAGTAAATCACTTATAATTTGAAAACTATTGCATTTAGAGAATTTAGTATAAATATGTTATTCAGCTACTTTTGGGTCAGCTATAACATAGTAAAATTTCAGACCTGTAGCTCATGGCATAGCTGAGTAATAGCTACTTTTAGGTCATCACTATTGAGTAAATCACTTATAACTTGCAAACTATTGCATTTAGAGTATTTTGTTGCAATATGTTATTCACCTATTTTGGGGTCAGCTATAACATAGTGAAGTTCCAGACCTGTGGCTCATTGGATAGCTGAGTAATAGCTACTTTGAAGTTCTCACTGTTGAGTAAATCAGTTGTAATTGGAAAACTATTGCCTTTACAGAAATTTGTGCAAATATGTTATTCAGCTACTTTTGGGTCAGCTATAACATAGTGAAATTACAGACCTGTAGCTCATGGCACAACTGAGCAATAGCTATTCTCGGGCACTGACTGTTGAGTAAATCGGCTATAACTTGAAAAATATTGCATTTGGAGTATTTTGTTAAAATATATTGTTCACCTACTTTTGGGTTAGCTATAACATAGTGAAATTACAGACCTATAGCTCATGGCATAGCGTAGCAATAGCTATTTTCAGGTTCTCACTATTGAGTAAATCAGTTGTAACTTGAAAACTATTGCATTTACAGTATTTTGCTTAAATATGTTGTTCACCTACTTTTAGGTCAGCTATAACAGAGCAAAAATTCAGACATGTAGCTCATTGCATAGCTGAGTAATAGTTCCTTTGAGGTTCTCACTGTTGAGTAAATCAGTTGTAACTTGAAAACTATTACATTTAGAGTATTTTGTTAAATATGTTATTCACAGACGTTTTGGTCAGCTATAACATAGTGAAATTGCAGACCTCTATGTCATGGCATAGCTGAGCAAAGCTTCTTTCAGGTTCTCACTGTTGAGTAAATCATTGTACCCAACCTGTAGGAAGTCATGGGCTGGGAATCTGTTAATATGGTCCGATTTGACCTTGGAACCCTCCTTCAAGGTCAAATGAGGATAGCCAAACATAAAAGTGCTTATAACTCGCTTATTATTGGTCCTAGAGGTTTGGAATGAAAACCAACCTATAGAAAATCATGAGCTGGGAATTCTTTGGTGTGGTCGGACTTCACCTTGGACCCCTCCTTCAAGGTCAAATGAGGATAGCCAAACTTAAAAGTGCTTATAACTCGCTTATTATTGGTCCTAGAGGTTTGGAATGGAAAACCAACCTATAGAAAATCATGGGCTGGGAATCTTTTGGTGTGGTCGGATTTCACCTTAGACCCCTCCTTCCAGGTCAAACGAAGATAGCCAAACTTAAAGTGCTTATAACTCGCATATTATTGGTCTTGGAGGTTTGGGATGGTAAACCAACATATAGGAAATCATGGGCTGGGATTCTTTTGGTGTGGTCAGATTTGACCTGGGACCCCTCCTTCAAGGTCAATTGAGGATAGCCAAACTTACAATTGCTTATAACTCACTTATTATTGGTCCTACAAGTTTGGGATGGTAAACAAGCTACAGGAAATCATGGGCTGGGAATTTTTTTGTGTGGTCGGATTTGACCTTAGACCCCTCCGTCAAGGTCAAACAAGGATAGCCAAACTTAAAAAGTGCCTATGACTCACTTATTATTGGTCCGACAGGTTTGTGATGGTAAACCATCCTAAATTCTTTGGCTGGGAATCTTTTGGTATGGTCAGATTTGACCTTTGGATCCCTTCTTCATGGTCGAACGAGGATATTGCATTTATAGTATTTCTTTAAATATTTTTAACCTACTTTTTACACTTAAACAATTACCTTGTTACTTTATTTCATAATACCATTTGCAGGGCACAACTTTTTTGTCCTTTTCTTCTGTCAGCTTCGGAATATCTTTCGAACATGCTGTTCAGTTGCCATTTACTGTATTTCTGTACAGCCCTTTCCCTGATAATTATGCTTTCCTCTCATTATCACCATCACAAATCAAAAACATTCAGTCAGCTGACACAGTGCCCGTTCACGGGCACTCTCCTCTTGTTTTATGCTTGGCGGGCCGGTCTGTTCCGACCGGATTAGCGATTGTCCATTGGATAGGTATTAACTTATAAAAATTTAATTTACTTATTAAATTTGCAATTTAATATTTTATGGTTATACACTTCAATACATTGTACTCGTTTTCTATAGGATTTGGACCATTTTTGAGTAACCAGGTAACCATTACAGCCTTCACTATAAATACATTATTTGAGACACATTTCTCTCCTGTCACAAAACTATATGGACAGTTATACTAGTTGTATTGTAGTTCAATTGATAAATTTTACAGAGTTATAACATTTAGTTTACAAATTAATGCTGTCATCATCCTATCAAATTATCTTTATGGATATTATGTCTTTACATTCATTTTCACATTTTTAGTCTTATCTCTTTCACTTCTTTCACTGCTATATCTCATAGTGTCAAAATCTATTTCCCAAGGCTCTGGGATACAGGCATCTTTGGTGCTAGACGTGGTTACCTCGGCTCTACTTTAGTTGCGTGTAGAGCCATGGCACGACCCCACATAGAACTGGAGATTTGCATAAAACACAAATATCGTAGAAATGTGTATGCATAACTGTTCACATAACTATTTTGTGTTACCGGTATTTTCTTCAACAATCAGTCAACATGCAAACATGGTCGACAAAAAATAAATGATATTTCCTGATTTTCCAGGGCTTTTGGACCATTTCTCCAAAATTTTGAAAATATTCTTTTATTTTAAAAGCTGTGTAAAATAGCATATATGTTGTACACATATTTGTTGTGTCCTTGGCTTAATAGCAATTATTATGTCCACCCCCCTGGGGGGTGGATATATTATTTTTGCTTTTTTCGCCGTCCGATGTCCGATGTCCGGCGTCCGGCGTCCGATGTCCGGCGTCACGCATGGTTTCCGCTCATTTAAAGGAAAAGTATTAGAGCTATTGTCACCAAATTTGGTATGCAGGCTTATTGGGTCAGTAGCTTGCTTGGGATTGCTTTTGGCTGTTGTACCTCTTTTGCTTACTGAGTAATACTTAAGTACAGCTATTTTCAGTACCCATTGGTTTCCGTGCATTTAAGCCAAAATAATTAAAGATATTTTACTACAATTTTGAATACAAGATTGTTATGTCCATAGCTCGCTTGGTATTGCATTTGGGACTGATAGCTTTGTCAGTACATGAGTAATAGCCATTTAGGTACTTCATTGTGTATTTTCAGTACTACTTTTGAGTAATTTGCTAATATCTCAGAAACCGTGTGAGATAGAGCGATTTCGTCGAAATTTTCGACCCACAGGGTATTTAAGGAATGTAATATTTGCAATTTTCAAAAAATTTTCCCCTCCCCAAAAATGGCGGCCATTTTGAATTTTCGAATTTTTGCCAAAAATGGCAAAACACTAATTTGCTTCTATCTCCTTAACCGTGCGAGATAGAGCGATTTCGTCAAAATTTTCGACCCACAGGGTATCTGAGCATTGTGCTCTTGGTAATTTTCCAAAAATTTTCCCCTCCCCAAAAATGGCGGCCATTTTGAATTTTCGAATTTTTGCCAAAAATGGCAAAACACAAATTTGCTTCTATCTCCTTAACCGTGCCAGATAGAGCGATTTCGTCAAAATTTTTGACCCACAGGGCATCTGAGCATTGTGCTCTTGGTAATTTTTCCAAAAATTTTCCCCTCCCCAAAAATGGCGGCCATTTTGAATTTTCGAATTTTTGCCAAAAATGGCAAAACACTAATTTGCTTCTATCTCCTTAACCGTGCGAGATAGAGTGATTTCGTCGAAATTTTCGACCCACAGAGTATCTAAGGAATGCAATTTTTGCAATTTTCAAAAAATTTTCCCCTCCCCAAAAATGGCGGCCATTTTGAATTTTCGAATTTTTGCCAAAAATGGCAAAACACAAATTTGCTTCTATCTCCTTAACCGTGCCAGATAGAGCGATTTCGTCAAAATTTTCGACCTACAGGGTATCTGAGCATTGTGCTCTTGGTAATTTTTACAAAATTTTCCCCTCCCCAAAAATGGCGGCCATTTTGAATTTTCGAATTTTTGCCAAAAATGGCAAAACACTAATTTGCTTCTATCTCCTTAACCGTGCGAGATAGAGCGATTTCGTCGAAATTTTCGACCCACAGGGTATCTAAGGAATGTAATCTTTGCAATTTTCCAAAAATTTTCCCCTCCCCAAAAATGGCGGCCATTTTGAATTTTTGAATTTTTGCCAAAAATGGCAAAACACAAATTTGCTTCTATCTCCTTAACCGTGCGAGATAGAGCGATTTCGTCGAAATTTTCGACCCACAGGGTAACTAAGGAATGCAATCTTTGCAATTTTCCAAAAATTTTCCCCTCCCCAAAAAATGGCGGCCATTTTGAATTTTCGAATTTTTGCCAAAAATGGCAAAACACAAATTTCCTTCTATCTCCTTAACCGTGCCAGATAGAGCGATTTCGTCAAAATTTTCGACCCACAGGGTATCTGAGCATTGTACTCTTGGCAATTTTTAAAAAAATTTCCCCTCCCCAAAAATGGCGGCCATTTTGAATTTTCGAATTTTTGCCAAAAATGGCAAAACACTAATTTGCTTCTATCTCCTTAACCGTGCGAGATAGAGTGATTTCGTCGAAATTTTCGACCCACAGGGTATCTAAGGAATGCAATCTTTGCAATTTTCCAAAAATTTTCCCCTCCCCAAAAATGGCGGCCATTTTGAATTTTCGAATTTTTGCCAAAAATGGCAAAACAAATTTCCTTCTATCTCCTTAACCGTGCGAGATAGAGCGATTTCGTCGAAATTTTCGACCCACAGGGTATCTAAGGAATGCAATCTTTGCAATTTTCAAAAAATTTTCCCCTCCCCAAAAATGGCGGCCATTTTGAATTTTCGAATTTTTGCCAAAAATGGCAAAACACCAATCTGCTTCTATCTCCTTAACCGTGCGAGATAGAGCGATTTCGTCAAAATTTTTGACCCACAGGGCATCTGAGCATTGTACTCTTGGTAATTTTTAAAAAATTTTCCCCTCCCCAAAAATGGCGGCCATTTTGAATTTTCGAATTTTTGCCAAAAATGGCAAAACACAAATTTGCTTCTATCTCCTTAACCGTGCCAGATAGAGCGATTTTGTCAAAATTTTCTACCCACAGGGTATCTGAGCATTGTGCTCTTGGTAATTTTTACAAAATTTTCCCCTCCCCAAAAATGGCGGCCATTTTGAATTTTCGAATTTTTGCCAAAAATGACAAAACACTAATTTGCTTCTATCTCCTTAACCGTGCGAGATAGCGCGATTTCGTCGAAATTTTCGACCCACAGGGTATCTGAGCATTGTGCTCTTGGTAATTTTCCAAAAATTTTCCCCTCCCCAAAAATGGCGGCCATTTTGAATTTTCGAATTTTTGCCAAAAATGGCAAAACACTAATTTGCTTCTATCTCCTTAACCGTGCGAGATAGAGCGATTTCGTCGAAATTTTCGACCCACAGGGTATCTAAGGAATGCAATCTTTGCAATTTTCCAAAAATTTTCCCCTCCCCAAAAATGGCAGCCATTTTGAATTTTCGAATTTTTGCCAAAAATGGCAAAACACAAATTTCCTTCTATCTCCTTAACCGTGCCAGATAGAGCGATTTCGTCAAAATTTTCGACCCACAGGGTATCTGAGCATTGTACTCTTGGTAATTTTCCAAAAATTTTCCCCTCCCCAAAAATGGCGGCCATTTTGAATTTTCGAATTTTTGCCAAAAATGGCAAAACACAAATTTGCTTCTATCTCCTTAACCGTGCCAGATAGAGCGATTTCGTCAAAATTTTCGACCCACAGGGTATCTAAGGAATGCAATCTTTGCAATTTTCCAAAAATTTTCCCCTCCCCAAAAATGGCGGCCATTTTGAATTTTCGAATTTTTGCCAAAAATGGCAAAACACAAATTTCCTCCTATCTCCTTAACCGTGCCAGATAGAGCGATTTCGTCAAAATTTTCGACCCACAGGGTATCTGAGCATTGTACTCTTGGTAATTTTCCAAAAATTTTCCCCTCCCCAAAAATGGCGGCCATTTGAACTTTCGAATTTTTGCCAAAAATGGCAAAACACTAATTTGCTTCTATCTCCTTAACCGTGCGAGATAGAGTGATTTCGTCGAAATTTTCGACCCACAGGGTATCTAAGGAATGCAATCTTTGCAATTTTCCAAAAATTTTCCCCTCCCCAAAAATGGCGGCCATTTTGAATTTTCGAATTTTTGCCAAAAATGGCAAAACACAAATTTGCTTCTATCTCCTTAACCGTGCCAGATAGAGCGATTTCGTCAAAATTTTTGACCCACAGGGTATCTGAGCATTGTGCTCTTGGTAATTTTTCCAAAAATTTTCCCCTCCCCAAAAATGGCGGCCATTTTGAATTTTCGAATTTTTGCCAAAAATGGCAAAACACTAATTTGCTTCTATCTCCTTAACCGTGCGAGATAGAGTGATTTCGTCGAAATTTTCGACCCACAGGGTATCTAAGGAATGCAATTTTTGCAATTTTCAAAAAATTTTCCCCTCCCAAAAATGGCGGCCATTTTGAATTTTCGAATTTTTGCCAAAAATGGCAAAACACAAATTTGCTTCTATCTCCTTAACCGTGCCAGATAGAGCGATTTCGTCAAAATTTTCGACCCACAGGGTATCTGAGCATTGTACTCTTGGTAATTTTCCAAAAATTTTCCCCTCCCCAAAAATGGCGGCCATTTTGAATTTTCGAATTTTTGCCAAAAATGGCAAAACACAAATTTGCTTCTATCTCCTTAACCGTGCCAGATAGAGCGATTTCGTCAAAATTTTCGACCCACAGGGTATCTAAGGAATGCAATCTTTGCAATTTTCCAAAAATTTTCCCCTCCCCAAAAATGGCGGCCATTTTGAATTTTCGAATTTTTGCCAAAAATGGCAAAACACAAATTTTCTTCTATCTCCTTAACCGTGCCAGATAGAGCGATTTCGTCAAAATTTTCGACCCACAGGGTATCTGAGCATTGTACTCTTGGCAATTTTTAAAAAAATTTCCCCTCCCCAAAAATGGCGGCCATTTTGAATTTTCGAATTTTTGCCAAAAATGGCAAAACACTAATTTGCTTCTATCTCCTTAACCGTGCGAGATAGAGTGATTTCGTCGAAATTTTCGACCCACAGGGTATCTAAGGAATGCAATCTTTGCAATTTTCCAAAAATTTTCCCCTCCCCAAAAATGGCGGCCATTTTGAATTTTCGAATTTTTGCCAAAAATGGCAAAACACAAATTTCCTTCTATCTCCTTAACCGTGCGAGATAGAGCGATTTCGTCGAAATTTTCGACCCACAGGGTATCTAAGGAATGCAATCTTTGCAATTTTCAAAAAATTTTCCCCTCCCCAAAAATGGCGGCCATTTTGAATTTTCGAATTTTTGCCAAAAATGGCAAAACACCAATCTGCTTCTATCTCCTTAACCGTCCGAGATAGAGCGATTTCGTCAAAATTTTCGACCCACAGGGCATCTGAGCATTGTACTCTTGGTAATTTTTAAAAAATTTTCCCCTCCCCAAAAATGGCGGCCATTTTGAATTTTCGAATTTTTGCCAAAAATGGCAAAACACAAATTTGCTTCTATCTCCTTAACCGTGCCAGATAGAGCGATTTTGTCAAAATTTTCGACCCACAGGGTATCTGAGCATTGTGCTCTTGGTAATTTTTACAAAATTTTCCCCTCCCCAAAAATGGCGGCCATTTTGAATTTTCGAATTTTTGCCAAAAATGACAAAACACTAATTTGCTTCTATCTCCTTAACCGTGCGAGATAGCGCGATTTCGTCGAAATTTTCGACCCACAGGGTATCTGAGCATTGTGCTCTTGGTAATTTTCCAAAAATTTTCCCCTCCCCAAAAATGGCGGCCATTTTGAATTTTCGAATTTTTGCCAAAAATGGCAAAACACTAATTTGCTTCTATCTCCTTAACCGTGCGAGATAGAGCGATTTCGTCGAAATTTTCGACCCACAGGGTATCTAAGGAATGCAATCTTTGCAATTTTCCAAAAATTTTCCCCTCCCCAAAAATGGCAGCCATTTTGAATTTTCGAATTTTTGCCAAAAATGGCAAAACACAAATTTCCTTCTATCTCCTTAACCGTGCCAGATAGAGCGATTTCGTCAAAATTTTCGACCCACAGGGTATCTGAGCATTGTACTCTTGGTAATTTTCCAAAAATTTTCCCCTCCCCAAAAATGGCGGCCATTTTGAATTTTCGAATTTTTGCCAAAAATGGCAAAACACAAATTTGCTTCTATCTCCTTAACCGTGCCAGATAGAGCGATTTCGTCAAAATTTTCGACCCACAGGGTATCTAAGGAATGCAATCTTTGCAATTTTCCAAAAATTTTCCCCTCCCCAAAAATGGCGGCCATTTTGAATTTTCGAATTTTTGCCAAAAATGGCAAAACACAAATTTCCTCCTATCTCCTTAACCGTGCCAGATAGAGCGATTTCGTCAAAATTTTCGACCCACAGGGTATCTGAGCATTGTACTCTTGGTAATTTTCCAAAAATTTTCCCCTCCCCAAAAATGGCGGCCATTTGAACTTTCGAATTTTTGCCAAAAATGGCAAAACACTAATTTGCTTCTATCTCCTTAACCGTGCGAGATAGAGTGATTTCGTCGAAATTTTCGACCCACAGGGTATCTAAGGAATGCAATCTTTGCAATTTTCCAAAAATTTTCCCCTCCCCAAAAATGGCGGCCATTTTGAATTTTCGAATTTTTGCCAAAAATGGCAAAACACAAATTTGCTTCTATCTCCTTAACCGTGCCAGATAGAGCGATTTCGTCAAAATTTTTGACCCACAGGGTATCTGAGCATTGTGCTCTTGGTAATTTTTCCAAAAATTTTCCCCTCCCCAAAAATGGCGGCCATTTTGAATTTTCGAATTTTTGCCAAAAATGGCAAAACACTAATTTGCTTCTATCTCCTTAACCGTGCGAGATAGAGTGATTTCGTCGAAATTTTCGACCCACAGGGTATCTAAGGAATGCAATTTTTGCAATTTTCAAAAAATTTTCCCCTCCCAAAAATGGCGGCCATTTTGAATTTTCGAATTTTTGCCAAAAATGGCAAAACACAAATTTGCTTCTATCTCCTTAACCGTGCCAGATAGAGCGATTTCGTCAAAATTTTCGACCCACAGGGTATCTGAGCATTGTACTCTTGGTAATTTTCCAAAAATTTTCCCCTCCCCAAAAATGGCGGCCATTTTGAATTTTCGAATTTTTGCCAAAAATGGCAAAACACAAATTTGCTTCTATCTCCTTAACCGTGCCAGATAGAGCGATTTCGTCAAAATTTTCGACCCACAGGGTATCTAAGGAATGCAATCTTTGCAATTTTCCAAAAATTTTCCCCTCCCCAAAAATGGCGGCCATTTTGAATTTTCGAATTTTTGCCAAAAATGGCAAAACACAAATTTTCTTCTATCTCCTTAACCGTGCCAGATAGAGCGATTTCGTCAAAATTTTCGACCCACAGGGTATCTGAGCATTGTACTCTTGGCAATTTTTAAAAAAATTTCCCCTCCCCAAAAATGGCGGCCATTTTGAATTTTCGAATTTTTGCCAAAAATGGCAAAACACTAATTTGCTTCTATCTCCTTAACCGTGCGAGATAGAGTGATTTCGTCGAAATTTTCGACCCACAGGGTATCTAAGGAATGCAATCTTTGCAATTTTCCAAAAATTTTCCCCTCCCCAAAAATGGCGGCCATTTTGAATTTTCGAATTTTTGCCAAAAATGGCAAAACACAAATTTCCTTCTATCTCCTTAACCGTGCGAGATAGAGCGATTTCGTCGAAATTTTCGACCCACAGGGTATCTAAGGAATGCAATCTTTGCAATTTTCAAAAAAATTTTCCCCTCCCCAAAAATGGCGGCCATTTTGAATTTTCGAATTTTTGCCAAAAATGGCAAAACACCAATCTGCTTCTATCTCCTTAACCGTCCGAGATAGAGCGATTTCGTCAAAATTTTCGACCCACAGGGCATCTGAGCATTGTACTCTTGGTAATTTTTAAAAAATTTTCCCCTCCCCAAAAATGGCGGCCATTTTGAATTTTCGAATTTTTGCCAAAAATGGCAAAACACAAATTTGCTTCTATCTCCTTAACCGTGCCAGATAGAGCGATTTTGTCAAAATTTTCGACCCACAGGGTATCTGAGCATTGTGCTCTTGGTAATTTTTACAAAATTTTCCCCTCCCCAAAAATGGCGGCCATTTTGAATTTTCGAATTTTTGCCAAAAATGACAAAACACTAATTTGCTTCTATCTCCTTAACCGTGCGAGATAGCGCGATTTCGTCGAAATTTTCGACCCACAGGGTATCTGAGCATTGTGCTCTTGGTAATTTTCCAAAAATTTTCCCCTCCCCAAAAATGGCGGCCATTTTGAATTTTCGAATTTTTGCCAAAAATGGCAAAACACTAATTTGCTTCTATCTCCTTAACCGTGCGAGATAGAGCGATTTCGTCGAAATTTTCGACCCACAGGGTATCTAAGGAATGCAATCTTTGCAATTTTCCAAAAATTTTCCCCTCCCCAAAAATGGCGGCCATTTTGAATTTTCGAATTTTTGCCAAAAATGGCAAAACACAAATTTCCTTCTATCTCCTTAACCGTGCCAGATAGAGCGATTTCGTCAAAATTTTCGACCCACAGGGTATCTGAGCATTGTACTCTTGGTAATTTTCCAAAAATTTTCCCCTCCCCAAAAATGGCGGCCATTTTGAATTTTCGAATTTTTGCCAAAAATGGCAAAACACAAATTTGCTTCTATCTCCTTAGCCGTGCCAGATAGAGCGATTTCGTCAAAATTTTCGACCCACAGGGTATCTAAGGAATGCAATCTTTGCAATTTTCCAAAAATTTTCCCCTCCCCAAAAATGGCGGCCATTTTGAATTTTCGAATTTTTGCCAAAAATGGCAAAACACAAATTTCCTCCTATCTCCTTAACCGTGCCAGATAGAGCGATTTCGTCAAAATTTTCGACCCACAGGGTATCTGAGCATTGTACTCTTGGTAATTTTTAAAAAATTTTCCCCTCCCCAAAAATGGCGGCCATTTGAACTTTCGAATTTTTGCCAAAAATGGCAAAACACTAATTTGCTTCTATCTCCTTAACCATGCGAGATAGAGTGATTTCGTCGAAATTTTCGACCCACAGGGTATCTAAGGAATGCAATCTTTGCAATTTTCCAAAAATTTTCCCCTCCCCAAAAATGGCGGCCATTTTGAATTTTCGAATTTTTGCCAAAAATGGCAAAACACAAATTTGCTTCTATCTCCTTAACCGTGCCAGATAGAGCGATTTCGTCAAAATTTTTGACCCACAGGGTACCTGAGCATTGTGCTCTTGGTAATTTTTACAAAATTTTCCCCTCCCCAAAAATGGCGGCCATTTTGAATTTTCGAATTTTTGCCAAAAATGGTAAAACACTAATTTGCTTCTATCTCCTTAACCGTGCCAGATAGAGCGATTTCGTCGAAATTTTCGACCCACAGGGTATCTAAGGAATGTAATCTTTGCAATTTTCCAAAAATTTTCCCCTCCCCAAAAATGGCGGCCATTTTGAATTTTCGAATTTTTGCCAAAAATGGCAAAACACAAATTTGCTTCTATCTCCTTAACCGTGCCAGATAGAGCAATTTCGTCGAAATTTTCGACCCACAGGGTATCTAAGGAATGCAATCTTTGCAATTTTCCAAAAATTTTCCCCTCCCCAAAAAATGGCGGCCATTTTGAATTTTCGAATTTTTGCCAAAAATGGCAAAACACAAATTTCCTTCTATCTCCTTAACCGTGCCAGATAGAGCGATTTCGTCAAAATTTTCGACCCACAGGGTATCTGAGCATTGTACTCTTGGCAATTTTTAAAAAAATTTCCCCTCCCCAAATATGGCGGCCATTTTGAATTTTCGAATTTTTGCCAAAAATGGCAAAACACTAATTTGCTTCTATCTCCTTAACCGTGCGAGATAGAGTGATTTCGTCGAAATTTTCGACCCACAGGGTATCTAAGGAATGCAATCTTTGCAATTTTCCAAAAATTTTCCCCTCCCCAAAAATGGCGGCCATTTTGAATTTTCGAATTTTTGCCAAAAATGGCAAAACACAAATTTGCTTCTATCTCCTTAACCGTGCGAGATAGATCGATTTCATCAAAATTTTCGACCCACAGGTATTTCAGCATTGTATTCTTGGCAATTTAAAAAAAAATTTCCCGTCCCCTAAAATGGCGGCCATTTTGAATTTTCAAATTTTTGTCAAAAATGGCAAAACACAAATTTGCTTCTATCTCCTTAACCATGCGAGATAGAGCGATTTCGTCGAAATTTTCAAGCCACAGGGTATCTAAGGAATGTAATCTTTGCAATTTTCAAAAAATTTTCCCCTCCCCAAAAATGACAGCCATTTTGAATTTTCGAATTTTTGCCCAAAATGGAAAAACACAAACTGGCCTTAACCGTGCAAAATAGAGTTATTTCGTTGAAATTTTCGACCCATAGGGTATCTAAAAAATGTACTCTTGGCAATTTTCAAAAAAATTTCCTTTTCCCAAAAATGGCGGCCATTTTGAATTTTCAAATTTTTGCCAAAAATAAAAAAACAGGAATTTGCTTCTATCTTCTTAACCGTGCCAGATAGAGTGATTTCGTCAAAATTTTCAACCCAACCAATGCAAAAAGGCATGAAGCTGAAATAATTTACATCTACACTAACAAATATTTAAGCATCATTGATATATTTTACAAATGAAACAGGGTCTTGTAAGACTACTGTACAATTTGGGCAAAAGGTTCATGGGTGGACATTACACATGATAATGTGTGTTCTTCTATGCTATCCTGTTTCTATTCGCATCTACTATCAACAGGGCGGCCGATTTCTAGTTTCTGATTACATTAAGCCATTTTCAGTCATTAACCCCAGCCTTTATGGGCTGGGGTTATAGTCGTCCCCTGCGCCTTCCGGGCGGCGGCGGCGGCGGCGGGCATAAAGCTTGTGGGTGTTCCACAGCCTAAACCCCTGCACGGATTTTCACCATATTTTCAGGGTATGTTTACCCCAAGAGGATCTAGAGCTGATTAGGTTTTGGGGGTATCTGGTAACTGTTGCCATGGCAACACTTTTAAGATTTTCGGGTCTTAAAGTTTGTGTGTTCCACAGACTAAACCCCTGCACGATTTTCACCAAATTTTTAGGGGATGTTTACCCCAAGGGGATCTAGAGCTGAATAGGTTTTGAGGGCTATCTAGTAACAACTGTTGCCATGACAACACTTTTAAGATTTTCAGGTCTTAAAATTTCTGGGTGTTCCACAGCCTAAACCCCTGCACAGATTTTCACCAGATTTTCAGGGAATGTTTACCCCAAGAGGATCTAGAGGTGATTAGGTTTTGGGGGGTATTTGGTTACAACTGTTGCCATGACAACACTTTTAAAATTTCCGCGTCTTAAAGTTTGTGGGTATTCCACAGCCTAAACCCCTTCACAGATTTTCACCAAATTTTGAGGGGATGTTTAACCCAAGAGGATCTAGAGCTGATTAGGTTTTTGGGGGTATCCGGTAACAACTGTTGCCATGGCAACACTTTAGAGATTTTCAGGTCTTAAAGTTTGTGGGTGTTCCACAGCCTTAACCCCTGCATGGATTTTCACCAAATTTTCAGGATATGTTTACCCCAAGAGAATCTACAGCTGATTAGGTTTTTGGGGGTATCTGACAGCCACTGTTGCCATGGCAACACTTAAAATTTTGGGGTCTTAAAGTTTGTTCTAAAATCTTTCCTATTTTCTGTAACCTAAAATATTGCAGCTAGCTTCATCAGATTTGCACAAAATGTAATTGGACAGGAAAGCTTGTGTCAGAGTAATTGTGTCCTTGTTTTGGAAACAAAATGGCCGCCATATCACATCGTTAATGCCAAATAGGAGGGTGATCATGTCAAAAAGGCCTTATACCTCCCTTATAATTGTTTCTAGGGCTTCAAAATATGAAAACTACTTGTAAGAAATCATGGCCTGTGAATCTTTTGTCGAACATCTTGTGGGTTCTCTATACTTCTTACAACTGACGTTGTTCCTAAGATTTTCCCAAATCTCAATGTCATTGGCCATTTACCTGTACCTGCGGGCTGGTGTTCTTGCCTGCCGAGGCTGGCTATTTTTTTATCAAGTTTTATTCAACAGAAAAAGATTTTATGCAAATCTCCAGTTCTGTGTGGGGTCGTGCCACGGCTCTACACGCAAATAAATTAGAGCTGAGGTAACCACGTCTGCTTTGGTGCTATTTTTAAATTATTGATTTATTGTTAATATCTTTTTCTTGTTGTTTTAGTCAAACCTGGTGCATCATCATTGCTCATTGGTGATTTTAAGCTGTAGATATATACTGTCATGTGCAGTTAGAAGTTGATCAAAAGAATAAGCTTCACATGGCATCTGTAAAAGTTGCTGTGAGGGTGAGACCTCTCGGTAAAAGGTATGGAAAGACAGATTAAAATTTTAGAGTAAATGTTATCATGTTCTCACAGGAAACTTTCCGTATCTTTTCATAAAATTTTCCCACTAAAATTTCATCTTGATAACAGTTCATGTACTTGTTCTCATCAGGTTAGTATATTTTATTTGAATAAACTTTATGTCATTGTGAGTCTGCTATCATAAAGTGATAATTTAAAAATCCTGAATAATTTATGGATAAATTATCTATTGGTTTTACCATACGAATGAGAGTTAAATTTGTTTTCAGAGAGGAAGATCTCAGGAGCTCTGTGATAATTCAGATGGATGGAAAGAAAACTCTGATCACAAATACGAAGGTTGGCTAATAATGAACTTATGATTGTGTAGTCATTACTCATTCATAAAATTATTGCGTGTCATATTGTAAATTCTTTAACACACTCTGAAAGCAACTGTTTGGTTGCCCATTTAAGGATGGCACACCCAGAAGAATAGACAAATTACAATGTATCCCAATCTGTGTTGCACTTGTAGGTGACGTATTCTTATTCTAACCAATTTTTAAAGTGTTCAGTATGCACTAAAAATGTAGTTTCCAATATCCAGACCAAAAAAGGGTCAATCCCATGGAGATATAGGGTAAATATGTTCAATATAATTAAATAAATAGGTGAAACTAAAGCTCTTTTAGAAGGAGGCAATAGAGGAGGATGAATGAATTTCATCAGACAACTCATTCCTCACTGTAGTTTTATGAAAAGCGTATCTGTAGCCAAATTTTAACAGATGTAGAAACTTGTGGTATGACAGGATGTTTACCATCCTCCTGACACTGTCTAGCTTTGTACAGACTACTGCAAGGGAAAATGTATGCATGTAAAGCATGATGTATGCATGGTTGTATTTGAAAACTCTATTGTTTCAGCTTCCCAGCAGTCCAGGAGCTGCAGGAGATTGTAGTAGTCTGGGCCGGGAGCGTGTGAAGCAGTTTACATACGATCAGTCCTACTGGTCTGTAAATTCAGGCGACCCCCACTACACCACACAGGAGCAGGTGAGTGCTGTGTGTGCAGCATTTCAACACATCCCCAGAGAATTATCATCAGGCTGTGTTTGAATGAATAACTATTTTTACTTCTCAGATACCATTGCTGTAATATCCCAACTAGAATGAACATGGTATGTGAGGTTACAGTGTCAACAACCCTTAAAATTTATTTTTTCATGTGTTGATCAAAGTGAGTGTAAGTATTTGCTGCTTATCAATACTTGTTTATGTTAAGTCTCTAACTTTTTGCATATCACAATTTTCTATTTTCCATGTATGTTGTAGTTTGAGATTCCTGTTAGTTGCCTTGTCCCACTTTATTTCCAAATGATGGGAGCCCACAGGGAAAATGTTTTACAATGTCGTGCAGATATGTACTCTGTCCAATTAATAATCAATAGACATTGCAAGGATATACAGGGCTATACTTGCCTAATACAGATTTAAAATATAAGAAAGGAAAAAAAACCCACTAGTTATAATAATATAGCTGTTATTTCACAGACAAAAGGTTCTGTATAAGATTTATTTTGAAAATGCTAAGGCTGGCCTTGTTCTGTGTTGCAGGTATTTCTGGACCTTGGTGTGGAGGTTGTGGAGGCAGCCTATTCTGGATACAATGCCTGCATACTAGCGTATGGTCAGACTGGGTCTGGCAAGACATACACCATGATGGGCACCAAGGTAAGTCCTGTTCTTACCAGAATGGCCAACATTGGGGAGTATCCTATATCTGAGACATTTTTTGATAACTTCAAAAAATAAAGTATTCCATGTCTTAGATCTATTTAAGCTGCTTAATGGTAACAAGTAATGACTGTTATGTTTGGGACCATGCTTCCTTGGTGGAATAAATGTCAGGTACAAATACAATATTTCAGGGTTTTGTTTTTTTTTTGTTTTTTTTTTTTGTTTTTTTTTTGAGGCGGCACAAAACTGTTGTTCCAATTAAAATGAAATGATTGAGTTTGGTGTTCTCTACTAGTTAAACTTGTTTTAAAACACAGTGAATATATAAATCTGGATACTACAAAACTCATTCACTGACTTTCATATACTTTTAGGATGATGTTGGACTGATACCACGCATATGTCAGGTCAGTTTTACCAAGTGTATATGATCCAGAAGAATTGTACTGGATAAGTGTTCCAAATTTAATGTTTCTTGATTGATGATCCAAAAGCTTTTGATTTTGTAGTATAATGTGTTTTATTTAAACATATTGGGATAACTACATGTATTTTCTTTTAATTTATTGATGTAGTACTCATATTTGATAAGGACTAATTTGATTTTATTGAATACTGTCCGGATAACAGAATTTTGACCATAAATAAAATGATCATCATACAGATTGCTAATTAAAAATAAAAGTGTGCTTGAAAAGCATTTGTTAAATCTATCTGATAATCAGAATACACAAGTGCACTGAATCCTAAAGTTTGTCATTTTGGATGTTCTAGTGTATTAGTACATTAGTCTCAAACCAATTAAAATTTTGTGACTTTCCATTAATTGTAGCATCTTTTCACTGAAATGAAAGATCCGGACAGATCCTACAAAACTCAAGTCAGGTAAGTGCTGTAGTCTAATGATTAGTAATTTACATACGAGATACAATTCTGTAAAATATTGTGTTAAATCATCCTTGACATAGTATGTTACAGTTGTTTGGGATTACTGGAACTTTGCCTGTTTGTTGATTTTCCATGTACTTGAAGTATAAGTGAAACAAAAAATCCAATTACTGTTAAAGATGTGCAAATATTATAGACACTATTACACAGAAAAACATTTAAAGTAGTAGAATTCATTTTCAAGTAAATTTACACAACATTTTGATAAATGTCTGGCCAAATAATTTAATTTTTGCAAAACCAAGCAGTTTTCACTTGTGTGCAGTGGTTGTAGATCTTGAATTAACATAGCAGAAGAAGAATACTGTCAGGTTGGTGACATTAATGTTATCCACAAGAATACAGTCACTCATTCATCTGCTCTGACTCTGGTTGTTTGTCCACTTATGGACATACTAAATTTTAATTGTATCCCCGGACAAAAGTCGGGGATACTTAGGATTCAGTACGGTCACGCCGCCGCCGCAGAGATTTCCTTTTGGACGCGATAACTTAAAAAATAATTTAGTTAGAACTTTCAAATTTGGTATGTGGGTAGATATGGGCAATGCCACGAACGCTATTGTTTGGTGACCTTGACCTTCAATCTCAAGGTTACTGGTGGTCACTTAAAGGTCAGATTTTGGCCATTTTTCACTTTTTGGCCCAGTTCTCATATAAAGAAACTCAGATTATCCTATGGCTGGTATATATAATACATATATATGTCCTCTGTAAGCATGCAGAAATTTGACCTTGAAGCTCTTCATTGAAGGTCATCCACTGACCGCCAAAGTACCTGACCGAGGGTCATTTTTGGCCTTTTTGGAGATATTTTCACACTTAACTCATATACAGAAAGTCAGATCATCCTATGGCTGGTATTTATAATACATATATATGTCCTCTGTAAGCATGCAGAAATTTGACCTTGAAGCTCTTCATTTAAGGTCATCCACTGACCGCCAAAGTACCTGACCGAGGGTCATTTTTGGCATATTTGGAGATATTTTCACACTTAATGCTGACTACATTGCATGGAAACTATTGAAAATGGCTTTGGAGGTTGAGTACATGATGGAGTACCCGCATGCAGGCTTACCGGTTACAGATCTTCATTTAAGGTCATCCACTGACCGCCAAAGTACCTGACCGAGGGTCATTTTTGGCCCTCTATTTGTTTGTTTGTTTGTGAACAAGATAACTCAAAAACTGACAGATGGATTTTGATGAAATTTTCAGGATATGTCCAAAATGGTAAAAGGAAGATATTATTGTATCCCCGGACGAAAGTCGGGGATACTTAGGATTCAGTACGGTCACGCCGCCGCCGCAGAGATTTCCTTTTGGACGCGATAACTTAAAAAATAATTTAGTTAGAACTTTCAAATTTGGTATGTGGGTAGATATGGGCAATGCCACGAACGCTATTGTTTTGTGACCTTGACCTTCAATCTCAAGGTCACTGGTGTCCACTTAAAGGTCAGATTTTGGCCATTTTTTCACTTTTTGGCCCAGTTCTCATATACAGAAAGTCAGATCATCCCATGGCTGGTATATATAATACATATATATGTCCTCTGTAAGCATGCAGAAATTTGACCTTGAAGCTCTTCATTGAAGGTCATCGACTGACCGCCAAAGTACCTGACCGAGAGTCATTTTTGGCCTTTTTGGAGATATTTTCACACTTAACTCATATGCAGAAAGTCAGATCATCCTATGGCTGGTATATATAATACATATATGTCCTCTGTAAGCATGCACAAATTTGACCTTGAAGCTCTTCATTTAAGGTCGTCCACTGACCACCAAAGTACCTGACCGAGGGTCATTTTTGGCATATTTGGAGATATTTTCACCTTTAATGCTGACTACATTGCTTGGAAACTAATGAAAATGGCTTTGGAGGTTGAGTACATGATGGAGTACCCGCATGCAGGCTTACCGGTTACAGATCTTCATTTAAGGTCATCCACTGACCGCCAAATTACCTGACCGAGGGTCATTTTTGGTCCTCTATTTGTTTGTTTGTTTGTGAACAAAAGAACTCAAAAACTGACAGATGGATTTTGATGAAATTTTCAGGATATGTCCAAAATGGTAAAAGGAAGATATGATTAAATTTTGGGAGTTATCCGGATCACTGTCTGGATCTTCTGGATCCATGAAATTTAATTTTTAAAGACAGATAAGTCAAAAACTTATGGGTACATTTTGATGAATTTTTCAGGAAATGTCCTTAATGAGACGAGGAACAAGTGATTAGATTTTGGGAGTGATCTGGATCACTGTCTGGATCATCTGGATCCAGGCTGCCAGATGTGTTTGTGTACAATGTAGCTGAAAAAATTATGGACGGATTTTGATGAAATTTTCAGGATATGTCTGAAAAGGTAACAGGGTGAAATGATTGAATTTTGGAAGTGATCCGGATCACTATATTGATCTTCTGGAACCATGAAATGTAATTTTTAAAGACAGATACCTTAAAAAGTTATGGATGGATTGTGATGACGTTTTCAGCAAATGACTTAAATGGTACAAGGAATAAGTGATTACATTTTGGAGTGATCTGGATCATCTGGACCCAGGCTGTAACAGAATTTTAGGATGAATTTTGATGATATTTTTAGGATATGTTACAAATGGTAAAAGGAAGAAGTGGTAAAAGGAAGAAATGGTTCAATTTTGCGAGTGATCTGGACCACTGTCTGGATCTTCTGGATCCATGAAATATAATTTTTAAAGACAAATAGCTCAAAAAGTCATGGGTGGATTTTGATGAAATTTTCAGGAAATGTCCTAAATGGTACAAGGAACAAGTGATTAGATTTTGGGAGTGATCTGGATCACTGTCTGGATCATGTGGATCCAGGCTGCCAGATGTGTTTACAAGATAAATAAAAAACTTATGGACGGATTTTGATGAAATTTTCAGGATATGAATTTTGGAAGTGATCCGGATCACTATATGGATCTTCTGGATCCATGAAATGTAATTTTTAAAGACAGATATAAGTGAAAGAACTAGTGATTAGCTTGTGGGTGTAATCTGGTACTATGGAGAATCCTGACCTGGTGCTCCAGGAAACAGGCTCAAGACCGACATATTCACGCCTTAACTATGTCCCGTCCGGGGATACACTGCGTCGAGACGCAATCTCTAGTTACTTGAAAAGCTATTTGTTTTCCTACTTTATAGACACATTAAGTTTAAGTGATTCAAAGCAGATAGAATGACATTTATTTGAGGCTTACTGTATTGAAATTTATACAGTATTTTTTACTTATGCCTTATTTGTATGTAATACTTGTTTCCCAGCTACTTGGAGATCTACAATGAGCGGGTGCGGGACTTGCTAAGGGAAAAGTCTCAGGCTCACCTCAGTCTAAAGGTCAGGGAGCACCCCAAAGAGGGACCATATGTACAGGGTAAGTGTCTACATGCAAGGATACCCCAAAGACAGATCTTATCCATTGGGCTGTTGCACATATGCAAGGAGTATTCTGAAGAGAGATCTTATTTGCAGGGCAAGTGCACACATGTAGGTATATTCTGAAGAGAGATCTTATTTGCAGGGCAAGTGCACACATGTAGGTATATTCTGAAGAGAGATCTTATTTGCAGGGCAAGTGCACACATGTAGGTATATTCTGAAGAGAGATCTTATTTGTAGGGCAAGTGCACAGATGTACAGTGTATCTTTTGGTCCAAAGGAGGTTTTTAAGCACGAGCTCTAGAGAGGTTTGCTCTTTAGAAATCACTTTTTTTTTGTCTCTAGACTTTTCATCAGAATAGGCATTCACTGAAGTTAAGCACCAGTGGGCTACGATAGTAGTTTAATGGTTGACCGTCTTGAGTTCTAGGCTAGGTATGGGATATATCTGATCAGAATTTGTTTTTGTCACCAGACTTTCATAAATTCTGGTGCAGTAATTGTGTCTCTAATGGCTTTGCCGCTCATACATGTATATGAAAAAGACAGTTTGGCTTTGTTGATCCTGTTACCCAATCTTTGTTTAACAAAGTCAAATAAAAATAGGCAATTTAGAACATGTAAATAGTTAATGACATTAATTTGTGTTTCAATAAAGTTTGATCTTTGAAAAAGTTAGTTAGAAGTAACTTTAAAGACCCTATGACTGGGTACAAAAATTTGTTTTACAATGCAGATGTGCAGGGGAGTAAGATTTGAGACCTTGCCACGTTTACAATATTATTTGGGTACAAATATTTGTCAGTGTAGTTAAATTTTCACCTGAATTAATGTTGCCTGAACTTGCTTGTTTCACGGTGATAGATCTGTCGAAGCACCTGGTGGCCAGCTTTGCAGACATCCACCGTTTGATTGATCAGGGTAATGCCAACAGGACGACTGCAGTGACCAACATGAATGACCTAAGCAGTCGTTCCCACGCCATCTTCACTATATTCTTCACTCAGGTCTGCAACACCCTTAATTGATTTTGTAACTTAATAAATCATTGCAAAATAAGTGATTCTTCAAATCAGTATAAAAGTTTGAAAATTTTGTTTATATTTACTATCAGTAAATATTGAGGGATTGTAAAATTAATCACTTTGTAAAATTTATTTTGATTTTCCCTTTCAATTTATCTTCTTGGGATGATGCATTTTCCATATGTATCTATTTGCATTTACTGACTTATTAATTTTTATTTGACTCGTTTTGGTACAGAATCAACATGTGACACTCTTTTTACATCATTGTTAATATGCATAATCCATTTGTGATAGTAATAAAACCTTTAAGTATACAATAGACAGGTTGGATTGTTCTGTATAATTGTAAATGTACCATTGCTAGAACAAGATATATTACAATGTTTTTAGCAACATAAATATATGTTACAGTAAATATGTGAATCATTAAATATGCCTGTATTTACTGATTTGGTCAGTAAATACGTGTATTCCCTAAAATTTTCAGTAAATACGCGTATTTACTGATTTATGACCTGTGTTATTTCACAAGTTTACTGGTTTGACTTTCAGTAAATATGTGAAATGAAACTTTGATGTTCACTGATTGTAACTACATGTATATAATATTAAATGGTAAACTAAAATCTACATTATATTACAACATTTTACTCTATATAATATTTATGGTAAACCAAACTGTGAATTATATTGGGACATTTTACTCTATTCTGATGACTATTAGAACATACTAAGCATACTTCTTGTTTGGGTATACATTACATGCAAATATGTTGAAAAAATAGCACTGGGCTTTTAAATATTTATTTTTCAAAACTTTAGATGTGTGCTTTCTGTAGATATTTCATTTAAGCTTATATCATTTTCAATTCCACAGCTACTAAGGACCTATGTCATCCCTACAAATGATTAAAGATCATTTAACTTTTCACTATTTTTATGTGACTGATACATAAAAAGCTTTTTTATTGGAAATAAATAAAAGTTTAAGAAATTAATTTAAATTTCTAAATTTTAACATATTTTAACTGTACTTTCATTCAGCAGAAATTTTACCTTATCATTTAAGACAACATGATTTACACCCAAACAAGTCTGCATGTAGTCTCAAAGAATCTGTTGTTAAACAGAGATTATCAGTAAGTGGTTTCTTTATTTTATTTCAATCTAGGCTTAATATTTTGCCATTTTGTGGTAGATTTATGACTTTAATGTAGGTACTGGCTACTTGAACAAAGAATAGTTCTTAGAAACAATGAAAAGGCCAGCTAGCCCCTAATTGATTTCATCATAGTCTTTCAGAGGGACTTATCTCTTTTAAGGCATCTATGGTTATGGTGTGGCTTCCTCTATTGAAGCTACAACATCAAAGGGAAGTTTTATTCAAGCCTAATTATAGATCTAAATTTTATTGGTGACCTTTGGAAAAGAAATATATTGTTAAAGTACATTGTTAAAACTACAGTGAAATTCAGTTCTTGAACAAGAAATATATTTTAATCTTATTACATTGCTTGTTGTTCCTTATACATAAAGCATCATAATTTTATAAATATTTGGATATTTAAATTTATAAACTTTTCTATTTACATTACAATTTATTTTAAATGAAAAAAAAAATTAAATTTTTTATCACATATCACATGCAAATGCTTTCGAAATTATTAAGTGATATTAAATAGTTATCCCAGTGCTGGATTGTAAATAAGTATCAAACTTTAAATGGCTTTGTCATATTCAAATAACTGTTAATATGAAAACATAGCAGATAACACCCAACTATTTAAGATATAAAGTCTTCATGATGATTTTAATAAGTACGAGTATTTACTGGACCAAAAAACCAGTAAATACGCGTATTTACTGAAATTTTCAGGGAATACGCGTATTTACTGACCAAATCAGTAAATACGCGTATTTACTGAAAATTTCAGTAAATACGTGTATTTACTGATTTCGCATATTTACTGTAACATATACAAATAACATAAATGTGGCTAACTTTCTGTGACTGGCTCTCACCTTCAAATCGTCCTAAGTAGTGTATGCAGAAGAACCTGTAGTAATTCAGTGGGTTTTGGTATTGATTTGTGCCCGCTGTTGATTACTGTATAAGTTGAGGTTTTCACTGGGCAGTAGTTTGAACTATTTTGGCTGGTGAGCTGGCACAGTGAAAATTAATTTCAAGTGAAAATTTAAATCTGTATTTTTTTTTGTCTCCACTAGAAACTAGCCTTTAAATAAAATTAATTCCAGTGAATTTCTTAAAAATAAGGAAGTGGTGAAATTTTTTTCAGCTAAAATTTCCTGTTTACAGCATATTACTGGTCTATCCAAAATATGTCTGCACATCAACAGTGTTTGTGGGATTCCAAGGTTCTGAAGTCTTACAAACTCCACGTAACCTGTTAATATTTTGTGTGGAAGTGATTACTCAGTGTTTATTGCACCTACAAATTCTGTACATACTGTTTTATGTAATTTTCACCAACTAACCTTGTAGGCTGAGTTTAAAGAAGAGGTACCCAGTGAAATACACAGCAAAATTAATCTTGTTGATTTGGCGGGAAGGTTAGTTTTTGTTTCTTATTTTGTTGTGTTTTTTGAGGCTTTCTTTCCATTCATCTTTTATTGACATAAATTAATTTGTTGGGATTAAATTGTTTCAAATCTGGTGTTTGTAACATAGACTTCTTTTTTCTGCTGCATGTTGTTTGTGTATACAGTGTTTATGAATACTTACATTTGTCAAGTTTTGTCTACATAACCCACATCTACTTATGTGCTCTATATACTTAAACAAGCAGCTTCTCTTCAAGCTGTCTATTTACCACTTGTGACTGCTTGAAAACCACTCCATTGATTTTTGCATCAAAATTTACTTGATAGAAATGTGGGTGAAGACCAACAATTATAGTGATTAAATGCTCTTCTTTTCAGATTGATTTTGTAAAACAGTGTCCGCACAAGACATAATTTCTGCTATAACTGAGCATTCCTTGGAAAAGGGACGCTTATTGGTTTCGTCCTCTGTTTTCATACAGGATTGATTATTTGATTTATTTTCTTAGTTAAATATCTCCTTTAATATAAGGTATCTTAGAAACTATAAGGTGTAGATAGTTGATACTTGGTAAGGACATGGGTTGGAAGTTTTAGGCCTGCATTGTAATGGTGTGGCCTTATGTTGACCTTTTAAGTTGCTGTAGTGACCTTGGCCTTTAAAATCTTGTCTGGGCTGTATCTTAGAAGCCATTACATATGGGAAATTGATACTTGGTAGGGATATTGGTTGGTGCTTGTTGTTTTGCAATGGCATGGCGTTACCTTGCTTTGACCTTGCTGTAGTGACCTTTACATTTAAAATATTGTCTGGGCTATATCTCAGGAACAATAATCTCCCGGCCGGCGGGAGATAATAAGGTGTATGAAGTTGATACTTGGTGGGGACATTAGTTGGCGGTATACGTGTGTCATGATTTTGCCTTGATTTAACCTTTCACCTTGCCATAGAGGACCTGACCTATAAAAATTGTGTCGGGCTATATCTCAGAAACTGTCAGGTGTAGAAAGTTTATACTTGGTAGAGACATTAGGTTGGAGGTGTAGGAATGCAACATCATGACGTGGCCTTGATTTGACCTTTGACCTTTCCGTAGTGACCTTGAATTTTAAAATTTTGTCTGGGTTTTATCTCAGAAATTGTAAGGTGTAGGAATTTGATACTTGATACAGCCATTGGTTTAGAGGGTGTTTATTGGTTAGGGGGTGTATCTCAGAAACTGTAAGGTGTAGGAAGTTGATACTTGGTAGGGACATTGGTTAGGGGGTGTAGGTGTGCAATGTCATGGTCTGACCTTGATTTGACCTTTGACCTTGCCGTAGTGACCTTGACCTATAAAATCTTGTCCGGGCTATATCTCGGAAACCGTAAGGTGTTGGAAGTTGATACTTGGTAGGGACATTGGTTAGGGGTGTAGGTGTGCAACATCATGGTCTGACCTTGATTTGACCTTTGACCTTGCATAGTGACCTTGACCAATAAAATCTTGTCCGGGCTATATCTCGGAAACCGTAAGGTGTTGGAAGTTGATACTTGGTAGGGATATTGCTTAGGGGGTGTAGGTGAGACCTTGATTTGACCTTGTCATAATGAGCTTGACCTATAAAATCTTTCTCGGACTATATCTCAGAAATCGTAAGATGTAGGAAGTTAATACTTGGCAGGGACATTCGTTAGGGGGTGTAGGTATGCAGTGTCATGGTGTGACCTTTGACCTTGTTGTAGTGACCTTGACCTATAAAATCTTGTCCAGGCTATATCTCGGAAACTGTAAGATGTAGGAAATTGATGCATGGTAGAGACATGGTTTAGGGGGTGTAGGTGTGCAGTGTAACGGTGTGACCTTGATTTGACCTTGTTGTAGTGACCTTGACCTATAAAAGCTTGTCCGGGCCATATCTGGGAAACCGTAAGGTGTAGGGAATTGATACTTGGTAGGGACATTGCTTGCGAGGTGTAGGTGTGCAGTGTCATGGTGTGAACTTGATTTTACCTTTGACCTTGCATAAAGACCTTGACCAAAAATCTTGTCCAGGCAACATCTTGAAAACCGTAAGGTGTAGGAAGTTGATACTTGGTAGGGACATTGGTTAGGGGTTGTAGATGTGCAACGTCATGGTCTAACCTTGATTTGACCTTTGACCTTGCCGTAGTGACCTTGACCTATAAAATCTTGTCCGGGCTATATCTCAGAAACTCAGAAATCCAACACCTTACGGTTTCCGAGATATAGCCCCTACACCCCCTAACCAATAAACAGATAGGAAGTTGATACTTGGTAGGGACATTGGTTAGGAGGTGTAGGTGTGCAACGTCATGGTGTGACCTTGATTTGACCTTTGACCTTGCCGTAGTGACCTTGACCTATAAAATCTTGTCCGGGCTATATCTCGGAAACCTTAAGATGTAGGAAGTTGAGGGACATTGTTTAGGGGGTGTAGGTGTGCAATGTCATGGTGTGACCTTGATTTGACTTTTGACCCTGTCGTAGTGAGCTTGACGTAAAAAATCTCGGAAAGTGAAAGCTGTAGGAAGTTGATACTTGGTAGGGACATTGGTTGGGAGTTGTAGGTGTGCAATGTCATGATGTGACCTTGATTTTTCTTTTGATCTTATGGTAGTGACCTTTACCTTTAAAATTTTGTCCCGGCAATATCTCTGAAACCATTAAGTGTTGGAGGTTGATGCTTGGTAGGGACATTGCTTATAGGTTGTAGGTGTGACACATCATGCTGAAATTTTGATTTGAGCTTTGACCTTGTCATAGTGACCATGAGTTTTAAAATCTTGTGCAGGTTATTTCTTGGGATTACGTAAAATGTAGAACGTTGACACTTGGTAGGGACATTGGTTAGGGGGTGTAGGTATGCATCATAGTGTGACCTTTAAATTGGGCTCTGCTTAAACATTATTTGGACCTTTATATAATTGAAACTGCGCTGAAAGTATCCCAGTCTTGTACCGATACACTACTTCTATATCTCATTGTGTTGAAAACTATTTCCCAAGGCTGTGGGGTACGGGTATATATGATGCTATTTTCTGATGTATAATATTCTGTAGGCAGTAATGTACATATGTCCGGTTTAGTATAGTCCCCTGCTTTTAGTGATATATGTCCAGGATCATGTTCAATTAACCTGAAAGATCATGAATAATTTTAATAGACCAGAAAAATTACTTTCAAACTGTTTTCACCTGTGTGACATTGTTCCGAGTTGGGATTGGACTGAGGGCCAAAACTGAGGCCGGTTAATTATTTTTCAAAAGACAACCAAAATCTGGGTACATGCATTTAATCAACCAACTCAAAGCACCACTAAAGCAAATATGGCAGTTCAGATAAACAAAATAAGTGAAAGCAAAATGACAGATATCTGAAAATAAGTAAAATTATTTTAAAATTTAATATCAGGTAGACAAATGAACACTATTTAAACAGTTCTACAAGTGTCAAATTTGCTAGTTAGATAATTTTTCAGTCAATGTGTGCCCTGTTATAACTTAAGTGTTTTGAAAATAGGTAAAAGAGTTTAGGTCATGCATATTGACTTTTCACTCCTTACTTTACCACTGTGTTACACTCTATGTCAGTGAGCGTGCTGATGCTTCTGGTGCTACTGGGGACAGGCTGAAAGAAGGTGGCAGCATCAACAAGTCACTGGTCACCCTCGGAAATGTCATCTCAACACTCGGTAGGTGCATCAAGCCAGTCAGATAAACTTGGGAAGAACAGTTGAAACTTGAATTAACTAGTTGTGAACACTTAAATTAATGAAATCCAATCTTGTTTTGGATCACATGGGTGGTAAATATGAAAATGTACTAAACCATACAGTTACACTCAATAATTGTATCCACCGGATAGCGTCTGGTGGATACTATGGATTACGCATGAGTACACTGCCACCGCAGTGTGTAGAGATTTTTTCTCGTTACCCCTCTAGAGCCCAGGGTATTATAGGTAGACTTCTCAAATTTTCAGGTTATATTCATAACCATAAAATCTTGCCTGGCAATATTTTTGGCCTCATTTTGAAAAACAAGATGGCCGCCACGGGCATTTCTTTTCAGTCATGAAAAGTGCTAATATCTCCCTTATTATTGGTCCTAGAGGTTTGGAATGTCAAACCAACCTATAGGAAATCATCGGCTTCGAATCTTCTGGTGTGGTCGGATTTGACTGTGGGCTGCCCCTTCAAGGTCAAATGAGGATAGGCAAACTTAACAGTGCTTATAACTCGCTTATTATTGGTCCTAGAGGTTTGGGATGGTAAACCAACCTATAGGAAATCATCGGCTGCGAGTCTTCTGATGTGGTCAGATTTGATTTTGAATCCCTCCTTTAAGGTCAAACGAGGATAGCCAAACTGAAAAGTGCTTATAACTCACTTATTACTGGTCCTAGAGTTTTGGGATGGTAAACCAACCTATAGGAAATCATGGGCTGGAAATCTTGTGGTGTGGTGAGATTTGACCTTGGGCCTCTCGTTCAAGGTCAAACGAGGATAGCCAAACTTAAAAGTGCTTATAAATCGCTTGTTATTGGTCCTAGAGGTTTGAGATGGTAAACCAACCTATAGGAAATCATCGGCTCTGAGTCTTCTGATGTGGTCAGATTTGACCTTGGATCCCTCCTTCAAGGTCAAACAAGGATAGCCAAACTTAAAAGTGCTTATAACTCGCTTATTATTGGTTCTAGAGATTTGGGATGGTAAACCAACCTATAGGAAATCATGGGCTGGGAATCTTCTGATGTGGTCAGATTTGACCTTGGGCCCCTGCTTCAAGGTCAAATGAGGGTAGCCAAACTTAAAAGTGCTTTCAACTTGCTTATTATTGAAAAATGCTGTTTATCTTCTAAACTATGTTAGTTGGCCTTTTCCGGGGGATCCTTGGTCTAGTTAATAACCGCAAGAATACTTGCATCAGATGATTGTGAGGGGAAATATTGTAAATTGAGACTGAAACTACACTGTTACTGCATGTTAGTGAAAAGGAAAGGCATTTTTTTAGAAAATCTGAGTTTTGTTCAGTCGAGTTATGGTGAGTTTATATCCTGATAACTGATTTTTGGTATGTGTACATTTTTGTGAGCTTGAGTTCATCTTTGCAGCCGACCTGACTGACTTGAATGCAAGTCCACGTCGCAGCATGTTCGTTCCATACCGAGACTCCATCCTCACATGGCTGCTGAAAGACAGTCTGGGTGGAAACTCCCAAACCATCATGATGGCAAGTAAGTGTGTAAACTTTACAGTGGTATAAAGGTTGGAATAAGTATGAAAACCTTCATGTTGACAAGTGTTTAGCTTTACAACTGTGAAAAAAACGCAAAAAGTGAATGTAAAAACCATCATGACAAGCAAGTGTGTAGCCTTATAACAGTGTAACAGCTGGAACAAGTCAGTGTAAAAACCATCACGACAAGTAAGTGTGTAGCCTTACAACAGTCTAAAGACTGGAACAAGTCGGTGTAAAAACCATCACGACAAGCAAGTATGTAGCCTTATAACAGTGTAACAGCTGGAACAAGTTAGTGTAAAAACCATCACGACAAGCAAGTGTGTAGCCTTATAACAGTGTAACAGCTGGAACAAGTCAGTGTAAAAACCATCACGACAAGCAAGTGTGTAGCCTTATAACAGTGTAACAGCTGGAACAAGTTAGTGTAAAAACCATCACGACAAGTAAGTGTGTAGCCTTACAACAGTCTAAAGACTGGAACAAGTCGGTGTAAAAACCATCATGACAAGTAAAAACCATCATGACAAGCAAGTGTGTAGCCTTATAACAGTGTAACAGCTGGAACAAGTCAGTGTAAAAACCATCACGACAAGTAAGTGTGTAGCCTTACAACAGTGTAAAGACTGGAGCAAGTCGGTGTAAAAACCATCATGACAAGTAAAAACCATCATGACAAGCAAGTGTGTAGCCCATCGGACTGCCTACAGTTGGCGTTTGGCAGCCCAGTGGCCAAAGGAGGAGCCTGAAATATTTTATGATGAATTATTCTCATCAATGCTGCAAATAAACATGTCATAATAAGAATGTCAACTGTCTGAATCACTGTTTTATTGGCAGTAAAAATTTGCAGTTACATAAACCATTAACTCTCACTAAAATTACACCAATGTCATTAAAATTGCTAATTCCAGTTAAACTTGACTGAAACATAAAATCTTGTAAAGCACTGTAGGCCCTAGCCTCCTCTCCTATTAAATTGTTACTGCTGTCAAAGTTCTCATCCTACATAAAATACATAAGCACATGCATTCACACTGTGAAAAAAACTCAAATTAATCCACGACTGAAAATAATTATTTTCGAATGAATTCGCGGCTGAAAATAATTATCTTCGAATGAATTCATGGCTGAAAATAAAAATGTCATGGCGGACGTAAACAATGATAAAACTATTTCAACCATTTTTAGGCGGGTTGCGTCTGTCTGTCCGTCCACATTTTCATTTCCAGACTCTAACTCGAAAACGGTTTGTCCAATTGAATTCAAACTTGACAGGGAGATAGATCACCATCATAGCTAGGTTCCTTTCGAAATGGTGTAATTCCACCCGTTCGTTTGTCTGTCCATCAACATTTCCGTTTCCGGACTCTAACTCGAAAACGGTTCGTCCAGTCGAATTCAAACTTGACAGAGAGATAGACCACCATCATAGCTAGGTTCCTTTCAAAATTGGTGTAATTCCGTCCGTTCGTTTGTCTGTTTTTTTGTCCGTTTGTCTGTCCAACATTTCCATTTCCGTACTCTAACTCGAAAATGCTTAGTCCAATCGAATTCAAACTTGACAGGGAGATAGATCACCATCATAGCTAGGTTCCTTTCGAAATTGGTGTAATTCCGTCCATCCGTTTGTCTGTGCGTCAACATTTCCGTGTCTATGCTCTAACTCGAAAACGCTTTGTCCAATCGAATTCAAACTTGACAGGGAGATAGATCACCATCATAGCTAAGTTGCTTTTGAAATTGGTGTAATTTCGTCCTTTCATTTGTCCATTTATAGCATAGATATAATTATGTAACCTAGAGTACAAGTTTTACATTTCTTAGCACGCCTAACAAATTCACCTTAACTGGGTGACCTAACATTTCTTTCCTTGTTTCTAAATTTAATTACAGCAGTCGCTAACCTTATTGCTGCTTGTGCAACCCGCCTTTTGGGTATCTTTGACCTTCTTGTTTTGTAAAATAAAGCTACAATATGTCAAAATATGTACGTATTTAGGTATTGTTTGTGTATGGGAGACCTTCAGGCTCCGCTGGCTCCGCATTTTGTTTTCCTTATAACTCTGTAACCGTTAGGCGGATTCTTTTCAAATTTGGCAGGTTTAGGCAGTAGCCTTGTGGAATTTTTTTGAATATGCTGCAGTGACATTTCAACCAATCAGAGAGGTCACATGACCAAAAATGTCTTTTTTCGATGGGGAAGCTTGTCCGGATGATAACTTGAAAGGAATTTTATCAATTCACCTGAAACTTGGCAAATACATTCATTCTATTAAAATCTGATTGGTAAAGAAATGGCTGAGTAATTAATGATTAATTAATCATTATGAATTTTCCAAATAAGGAAAACACAAAAATGCTAATATCTCGAAAACCGTGCTAGATAGAGCGATTTCGACGAAATTTTGACCCACAGGGTATCTCTGCAGAGTAGCTATCCCAATTTTCAAAAAATTTTTGTCTCGCCAAAAATGGCAGCCATTTTGAATTTTCGAATTTTTCGCAAAAATTGCAAAACATAAAAATGCTTATATCTCGAAAAACCGTGCTAGATAGAGCGATTTCAACGAATTTTTTGACCCACAGGGTATCTCTGCAGAGTAGCCATGCCAATTTTCAAAAAAAAAATTTCTCACAAAAAATGGCAGCCATTTTGAATTTTCAAATTTTTCGCAAAATTGCAAAACATAAAAATGCTTATATCTCGAAAACAGTGCTAGATAGAGCGATTTCGACGAAATTTTTGACCCACAGGGTATCTCTGCAGAGTAGCCATGCCAATTTTAAAAAAAATTTTATCTTGCCAAAAATGGTGGCCGTTTTGAATTTTCGAATTTTTCGCAAAATTGCAAAACATAAAAATGCTTATGTCTCGAAAACCGTGCTAGATACAGCGATTTCAATGAAATTTTTGACCCACAGGGTATCTCTGCACAGTAGCCATGCCAATTTTTTTTAAAATTTTGTCTTGCCAAAATGGCGGCCATTTTGAATTTTCGAATTTTTGCGCAAAAATTGCAAAACACAAAAATGCTAATATCTCTAAAACCGTGCTACATAGAACGATTTTGACGAAATTTTTGATCTTCAGGGTATCTCTGCAGAGCAGCTATCCCAAAGAGCTTTCACTCGGTGAAGTTTCAGACCCGTAGCTAATTATTCACCTACTCAAAATGAGTAAATGCGAATTATCTCTAAAAGTATTGCAGATAAATAACTCATTCACCTACTTTTGGGAGAGCTTTCACTTGATGAAGTTTCAGACTCATAGCTAATTATTCACCTACTCAAAATGAGTAAATGCGAATTATCTCTAAAAGTATTGCGGATACCCAATTTTTCTCAAATAACTCATTCATCTACTTTTGGGAGAACTTCACTTGGTGAAGTTCCAGACCCGTAGGTAATTACTCATCTACTCAAAAGGAGTAAATGTGAATTATCTCTTAATAGTATTGCAGATAGCCAATTTTTCTCAAATAACTCATTCACCTACTATTGGAAGAGCTTTCACACACGAAAATGAAAAATTGTGAATATCTCGGAAAAGCTATTTCTTCTCCTTTAATGCTCGGCGGGAGATACACACCGCGGCAGTGGTCTTGTCAAAAACAATTGTCTCCCCAAAAATGGTGGCCATTTTGAATTTTCAAAGTTTTTGCAAAACACAAAAATGCTTATATCTCGAAAACCGTGCTAGATGGAGCGAACTCAAAAAATTTTTGACCTGCTGGGTATCTCTGCAGAGTAGCCATGCCAATTTTCAAAATATTTTTGTCTCACCAAATATAGCGGACATTTTGAATTTTCGAATTTTTTGCAAAACACAAAAATGCTTATATCTTGAAAACCGTGCTAGATAGAGCAGACTGCGCTGACTTTGGTTGCCACAACAGTATAAGGCTAGAAACGAAGCATTTTCTTAATACTTTAGCACTCACCTTTATATCCTTTTCGGGACGCTTTGTTTTTGCTATGCAAAAACATTATCTTTTTTTTTGCGAGCGGTCCTCTAGTTTTATTTGCTAGTAGCCCTTCGGTCAGCCTGTCGGTGTACAGTGGCAGCCCGGTTGAATTTTTGGCAGACTCGGGCTGCCGGACCACCGTAAACGTCGAGCCCTGTATAAGTGTGAGAAAGCTGGAACGAATCTCTAAGACAACCATCATTATTGAAGTATGTATTTATTTTTAAGAATATGCATCAGATAAAACCACTAGTTTCATTGGTTGCCCCTCTTATTTAGATACATTTAATAGCTTTAATAGTCTCAAATCAAACTTATTTTAAATATTTCTGTTTTCTTATACTTTGGCTTTTTCATCATAAACTTCTGGATAAATAATTATTTAGATATTAGAATACTTTTGCAGTGCAATAGCATACTAATAAATGAGCGAGAATGCACTATATTTTGCCATTTATTGCTGCTGAATATTGATTGTAGCTGTATGAATTTCATATAATATTGCTTGTGGCTTACTTCATCATGAGAAAATGAGAACTTATTTCACAAAAAGTTCTACTATAATAGGTAATTGCACCTGTTATACATATTTCTAGTAAAAGAAGAGTTACCTTCAATTACTTTGAGCTTTGAGTTAGGTTAAAAGAGGACTAGTGAGGTGTTTTAGCTGTCAAAGCTGTCATTTTCAGTTATAGTTAAAAAGTGGTGTTGATTTACCAGCTGGTTTCACGATCACACACGTCTTGCATTTTTATACTGAGGTGAGATTGGGGCAAATGTGTATTGTAGTAATAATATATTGTACAAAATTTGAACTTTTTTTATCCACCTCAAGCCTTATTTATAGTGGGATATACAGAGCGGAATATATATATTTTTATTTCAAATGGTACCTCCATACCATGGATATTAAATGTCAATAACTTCCAGTTTTTACCCCACAGCCCTTAAGGGCTGTTGGGGTATTGTTTTCACCCATGGTGTCCGGATGGGCGGGCGGGCGTCCGGGTGGGCGGGCGGCGGGAAAAGAGTTTGTCCGGGCTGTATCTCAGAAACCGTAAGGTGTAGGAAGTTGATACTTGGTAGGGATATTGGTTAGGGGGTGTAGGTGTGCAACGTCATGGTGTGACCTTGATTTGACCTTTGACCTTGCCGTAGTGACCTTGACCTATAAAATCTTGTCCGGGCTATATCTCAGAAACCGTAAGGTGTAGGAAGTTAATATTTGGTAGGGACATTGGTTAGGGGGTGTAGGTGTGCAACATCATGGTCTGACCTTGATTTGACCTTTGACCTTGCTGTAGTGACCTTGACCTATAAAATCTTGTCCGGGCTATATCTCGGAAACCGTAAGGTGTAGAAAGTTGATACTTGGTAGGAATATTGGTTAGGGGGTGTAGGTGTGCAGCGTCATGGTCTGACCTTGATTTGACCTTTGACCTTGCCGTAGTGACCTTGACCTATAAAATCTTGTCCGGGCTATATCTCAGAAACTGTAAGGTGTAGGAAGTCGATACTTGGTAGGGATATTGGTTAGGGGGTATAGGTGTGCAACGTCATGGTCTGACCTTGATTTGTCCTTTGACCTTGCCGTAGTGACCTTGACCTATAAAATCTTGTCCGGGCTATATCTCAGAAACCGTAAGGTGTAGGAAGTTGATACTTGGTAGGGATATTGGTTAGGGGGTGTAGGTGTGCAATGTCATGGTCTGACAAGGATTTGACCTTTGACCTTGCCGTAGTGACCTTGAGTTCGAAAATCTTGTCCGGGCTATATCTCGGAAACCGCAAGGTGTAGGAAGTTGATACTTGGTAGGGACATTGGTTAGGGGGTGTAGTTATGCAACGTCATGATCTGACCTTGATTTGACCTTGCTGTAGTGACCTTGACCTATAAAATCTTGTTGCACCTTTGAGTCTGTTTTTTATGCAGATTTAGCACTGTTAAAGTCATTTTAGAATTTATTAAGAATTTTACTTTCATAACTTCCCATTGTAAGAGATAGAATTTCATCAAGTGAGCCACAGATTTTGCTCCAACACCACACATAAGCATTCATTAAATGTATTACCACTTCTGTATGCATGATAATATTCAAACCATCTAAACCATAATTGGGCCATGCAGGTGTAGATAAAGAGTGTTGAATTTTAGTTTGCTGTTTAATGCTGTTATCTTGTTATTGAATTATCTTGTTTTAGTACTTCATCTTTATATGCATTATCTTTCTTTTAAACATTATTTCTCCATTTAAACATTGTTTGGACCTTTATATAACTGACAGTGCTCTCAAAGTATCCTGAAGTTTGTACTGGTACAGTACTTCTGTATCTCATGGTGTTGAAAATATTTCCCTAGGCTGTGGGGTACGGGCATCTCTGATGCTATTTTTCACTAATATCTCAGAAACTAAGTAACCTTCAAATATGTATTATATATCATTAGAAAGGTCGTTTCACAGCTCTTTTGCCAGTGTTTGTTGCATAAAAAGACGTACAGAAATGACTGAGATATTGCAAGTTAAAGATTGAAGTTTTTATATTCACTGTTGCCCATGTTTTGACAGCCTTATTCACATTCTCTCATCAAATAGTGATTTCTTAAATTCATAAATCATACAAAATGGTGGATATTCTGGATAATAAAAGTAAAACATCCCTCATTAGACATATACAGAAAAATATATCACTCCTGATGATTAACAATACAATACTTGCACTGCACACTCATATAATATTAGACATATTAGACCCTCATTAGACATATACAGAAAAATATATCACTCCTGATGATTAACAATACAATACTTGCACTGCACACTCGTATAATATTAGACATATTAGACCCTCATTAGACATATACAGAAAAATATATCACTCCTGATGATTAACAATACAATACTTGCACTGCACACTCGTATAATATTAGACATATTAGACCCTCATTAGACATATACAGAAAAATATATCACTCCTGATGATTAACCATACAATACTTGCACTGCACACTCATATAATAATATTATCTTCAGTCGTGATATACTTTTTTGGGACGTATTGCTATTGTACAAACCTTTGTTTGTTTGAAGATCTGCAAGGCTCCAATGCACACCCTGACTGTGCCTGACATGTGTTTTGATATTGATTTAGGTAGTTTTTCTTCATCCAGGACTTCAGGACTGCATATGAGGGAGGCAGTCAGTTGCAGTTGCAGTGACATTGTTTATTATCTTCAAGCAAAACATTAATAGGACCACATGAGAGTTATAATAGGTCTTTAACCAATGCAGTATGTTCTACTTAGCGTACAGAATGTTGTAGTTTTTTCAGCCTATTGATGAAACTCGGTGTGTAATTTTCATTGATTTTAAATGTCAGAGAATGCAGTGAGTGGGGCCTGAACTTTGCTGTGATTTAAGGACACACACTCACATACTGAATGCATTGCTTATTGATTAGCTGCATTAACCTGTTACAGAAAGCACCAGTCTTAATGTTTTCCCTTATTCTGATTCTACTGGGCAGTACAATTTTGTACTAGTGTACAAAAAGAAAAAAAAGTTTTTCATCAATAAAAATCAAATGTAATGCTTACTGATACTTAAATGTAGTTCAGCCTGTTTTGAACAATATTTGTGGCTCGCACTACAAAGCAAAGAGAAATCAGATATTACAGGGTTTAACAGATTTGTGTAGGGGAGTACTACTCAATAATTTTCACTAAAAGTGTCAATTAATGACCTGTTACATAATCAAATAACTAATCAAGAATCCCAGCAGTAGGCTGAAACTTATCCAGAATCTGGAATATTATGTGGTAAATTAAAGCTGTCTCTGAAAAAAGAATGTGAGACTATGGACAATTTGTGAAGCGCAAAAATTGTTGAAAGGAGCAACAAAATATGCATCAATGAAACTAAAGTAAACAAATATAGCTATAGTGTTGGATTTAATATACACCATCAGTTATGCAATATAATCAGATTTAATTGATTCAGGAAATTCTACAGTTCTATAGCAGTTATAATTGACAGATAAAGTCTGAATCATTGTTTTTAAGGGATATTTTCCAAATTAGGAGAGAGAAAGTACAGATAGTGGCTGGTGTCAGTGGTGTGTATCATAGAAAGACTTTACTTGGAAACTTGGGATGTCACTTGAACATGGGGAACATATTTTCAAATATTGGCAATTGGATACTTAACTAAAATTGAAAGTCAAAATTCAGTGGAAACTTGATGCAATTATTAGGCTTCTAATTAGATTGCTTGGAATCTTGAAATACATAATGTATCACTATGAGCTGAATTAAGGGGTTAAATGTTGCACAGTTAAAGTTCAGAGTTTATTGAAGACAGATATTATCCTTTGTGTATCTATTCACTTTATTGAGTTCTTTGGAAAACTCTATTTTATTACGTAAACTACCATTACTTTATCCTCACTAATGCTATGTGTTGGCAGTTTATATGAATCTATTAAATCAGTATGGAAAATAAGTGAAAATATGTTCAGATAAGAGGAAATGTGCAGACTATACCCAGGGCTCTTGATGTTGTGCATGTACATACCTGGGTGAAATAAGTGGCCTGTATGAGTGATATTTAGGTCCAGTGGTTTGCATTGTAGCGATCAGCCCTGCGGAATGTAACTATGCAGAGACTTTGAGCACACTTCGCTATGCCAGTCGTGCTAAAAAGATCATCAACAAGCCCATGGTGAATGAGGATCCAAATGTGAAACTGATCCGAGAGCTGAGAGAGGAAAACCACAGGCTGAAGGCACTTTTAGAGTCACAGCAGGTAGTGTACCATCTCTTTATCTGTAAATTCACATATTAGCACATTTTTTTCCAGTGTAGAGCCTTATGATATTTATTTATATAGATTTGGCCAACTTACTTCAGGTTACCATCATGTTTGTATGAAAATTTGTGTCAAACAATCACCTGTGTGTACAACACATTGAAACCGTTCATTACCTATGTTTTGCCTTGTATTAAGATCACTTATGGGATATAGTGGTAACTTTAAATGAATAAATTTAATTTTAATGTTGGAAATTACTAAATATTAATAAATTGTTGTAAACTTAATCAAAATATTTTTATGCAGTAATAGTGTCATGAGCTAGTGCTGCATCTTTTCTTTCTCTCAGCAAAACATCAGTTATGTCCAGCTCCATGTAACTGAAGCTGGTAAATGTAGTGCTCAGTCCAAGCAAATTGAACCATGTTGTCATTTATCGTTGACTGACCAGCATGTTTGTTTGATTTAAGGACTGGTTTTTAAACAAAAAGAAGCTGAATCGTAATGAGGAGCGAGTGAAGAGGCTGACTGAGATTTGGACAGACAAGTGGCAGGAGACCACTGATGTACTGGAGGTAAGTACACAAGTACTAGGAGACCTCTGAGGTACTGGAGGTAAGAACACAAGTGCTAGGGGACCACTGAGGTACCAGAGGTAAGTAAACAAGTGCTGGAAAACCACTGATATACTGGAAGTAAGTAATCAAGTGCTAGGAAACCACTGATGTACTGGAGGTAAGTACACAAGTGCTAGGAGACCACTGATATACCTCCCTCCCTGGCAACGACTCGGAACATGTCTAATGTCTCATGATTTATGCCTTACGGATTGGATGGTGTGCCTTAGAATCCGTTGATACGGAGATTAAGCACCTGGACAACTGATTGATTGATTGATTGATTGATATACTGGAGGTAAGTACACAAGTGCTAGGAGACCACTGATATACTGGATGTAAGTATACAAGTGCTAGGAGACCACTGATATATTCGAGATAAGTACACATGTGCTAGGAGACTGCTGATGCATTAGCAGTAAGTACACAAGTGCTAGTAAACCACTGATGCATTGGAAATAAATACACACGTGCTAGGATACTGCTGGTATACTGTAGATAAGTACACAGGTGTCAGGAGACCACTGATTTATTGTTACTAGGTAAACAAATGCTAGGAGACCACTGCACCATAGGTAAGAAAACATGCTAGGAAACCACTGATGTATGAAATTAAATGCAAATACATATAAATAAAGGTGGAAAAGTTCAATACTAATTCAGTACTGATATATCACACTAGATCAATGTAGTAACAGATTCTAAGCTGCAGCTTCCCAAGTCATAGTTCAAAATTCATTAAGCCATTGGACAGCCCTGGGTCGTAAACCAGAGATGCTGGGAAACTAAGGAAAAATTGACTTTGAAAAGCCACAATGAGTCAGTGTGTTTTAAGACCTTTGCTGAAATTTATGTAGAGGACACTTCATTGGCAGCATACAGGATTAACACCTACCCTCCTGTACAAGGCTGGTAACTTTTCTCACTGACTTGTATCTTTCTAGAGTTACAGGTGGGGATGTTGTGTAACTTGAGAAAACGGTTCGTATATTACTTCTTTAAAGCTGAAGTATTTAGGAGGAGACCATTTATCTGCTTGAAATGGATCCTCACAACACTAACACTCTTCAAAAGTAATTTTCCTTGGATAATCAAAACTTAGGAATTTGTTAATGACTGAATTTCCATTGAATTGTCTTGAAAAATGTTTAGATTATATCTGTCCTCTTTTATTACTCTAATAAACAGTTTATGTTCATATCAAAACCTTACAATAAAACATTTTGTTTAATTTAAAACAGGAGCACAAGATGCTGGCTCTGAGAAAAGAAGGTCAGAGCATTGTTCTGGACTCTGAGCTGCCCTATCTTCTTGCTTTGGACGACAATATCCTCAGCACAGGCATGAAACTCTACCACCTCAAGGTAATTCATGTTGTCCTTTAATTACATCCACCGGAGGCACATATACATGTCCTCTACAACCTTCCAGACATTTGACCTTGAAGCTCTTAATTCAAGGTCATCCATGGAGTGCCAAAGTAACCCACATAGTGGACTTTAAAAGTGCCTATATCTCCCTTATTATTGGTCCTAGAGGTTTGCAATGTGAAACCAACCTATAGGAAATCATGGGCTGGGAATCTTTTGATTTGGTCACATTTGACCTTGGACCCCTCTTTTAAGGTCAAATGAGGACAGCCAAATTTAAAAGCACTTACAACGCGCTTATTATTGATCCAAGAGGTTTGCAGTGTGAAACCAACTTATAGGAAATCATGGGTTGGGAATCTTTTGATTTGGTCACATTTGACCTTGGACCCCTCTTTTAAGGTCAAATGAGGACAGCCAAACTTAAAAATGCTTATAACTTCAGGAATCTTCAGCCTGTATGTCTTTTATTGTTACTGCTACAAGTTTATTATGTTCGGGGATACACCGTCAGCTCGCAATAAAGCGAACGGCATAAGTCTAGTTTTTGTTGTTTTATCTAACCCCATTTCTGCCAAACTAATAGTAAATATAACATATTTAAGATTCAATTGCAACTTGTAGTCAAAAATAGAATTGATCAGAGTTTATGTTACTTCATTCCGAAAATGGTTAGGGTTTAAATGTTGACAATATTATTTTTTGTTAGTGTTTATATGTGTTGTTGAGTTGCTTATGAAGTAGAATCTCTGTGTTTAACCCCTTGCTTCATGTACAAAAGATGCATTGTCTGCACTGTTGTAGGAGGGAGAGGTGACAGTGGGCAGTGGATACAATGGCACAGAACTGGACATTGGTAAATATACTTCTTGTGTTTTATATCAGTAATTATATGTATACCTTCTGCATATGTCTATGTCACTTCTTCACTCAGTGGAAAATGTTGGATATATTTTAAAACTACAGCAGTAATCTTGTTTCTTTTATTTTGCATAATTTACAATGGGCATGATCATTTGGATGTGTAACTGATCAATAATAATGTAACAATCAGACATGTAATCTATTACAGCCAATCTATTACTATTACATTTGAAAATATTCAATCTATTACTATTACATTTTAAAATTTTAAATCTATTACTATTACTATTACATTGGCATCTATTACTTTCTATTACATTATATTACAATTTGGCGCAAACTTGAGAGGTAATTTTAACACAGAAATAAAACTGACAGGATACTTTATACATCTAATTTTATTGAAAATGCTTCAGATTATGCCATACAAGGATAAAATATCACAAATATATCACTTGGTATATTTACAATTAAATAAGGGCATGGCTGCGGTACGGTAAAACCGTTCCGTAGAAAATATGCTGCAGTACGGATTGCTGTACTCTAGAACTTTGTCTCGAGTGCGGTTTCAGTAACAATTGTTTCCATTGGTTAATTGAATTAATCATGTTTGCAGACGAAAAAAAATAGACTGGTTGTCTTTATCACCCATGTGTAAAATATGGCAGGAAATACCCATCTTACCCTAATATTTTCTTAAGTCTGTGTGTGCAAGTACTAGCATTTGATATTCTATTTGTAAAATATTGCTAGAAAACCTCAACTAATTGAGGTAAGAGTGTCTCGAGTGAGGTTTCAGTAACAAATTATTTCATTGGTTAATTAAATTAATCACGTTTGCAGATGAAAAGTAGACTGGTTGCCTAGATCCTCTGTAAAATATGGATAGAAACCCCATCGTGACCTCATATTTCCTTAAGTCTCCGTGTGCAAGAACTAGCATTTGATATTCTATTTGTCAAATATTGTTAGAAAACTATCATTAGAAGGTGGGGTAAGAGTAAAACATTTAACCGCACTCGAGTCAGTTTGCTGGAATACGACAAATGAATGCTACCGTACTGTAGAATTTCTGCTCGAGTGCGGTGTTTTACCGTACTCCAGCCACTTCGATTAAATAAATAGATTCCGTATTTATTCTTTTTAAAAATGACTTGACTACTTGGATAATTTATGAGAATTCTATACAAAGCCACTTAAGTGCTGTAAATTTTGTAATGAGAGGTATATTTCTGGCAAATTCCGTGCAAAGCTTTTTAAATGCTGAAAAATATGTTATTATCAGTAAGTATTATCTGGGGGAAAATACACTGTTGTAAAACAATTCTCATATTTATTCACTTTATGATGAGTTGTTAGATTTGAAAAACTCTTATTATTATGAGAAATACTTGATGAGCAGTGTTTACAAAAGAAAACACTGCATTCAAAGAACCATTTCTTTCAAATTCTTTGCATGCAGAGCCCACCTCAAAATGATTCAAGAGTGACATTTATGTTTGAAAATAATAACTCCGGTAATTTTATGTAAATCAGTGAAACAGCTAACACATGCCACAATGCTGCCCTTATTATACACAATTATTATAGTGACCTGTGTGATTGCCTTTCATGTGTCACAGTTTCTCCTTACTCAGGAACATTTAGTTAATCCTTCCAAAGGTTAAATTGGCCTCTTTAAGCCTTTAATAATACCACCTCAAAGACAGTTGTTTTAGAACATTCAATCAAAGAGGGACAATTAAAGGTCCCTTGATATTTCAAAGTTATTTATTTTAACATTTGTGTGTTATATTTAGTATTCTTTGATGACAAGTTGATTATTTGAAAAGTTTATGTATGAAAGTTTAAAATGAATTGGACTTATGAGTGCTACAAAATCAATTCATTATTGTTTTGAAGTTTATTTAAAGTGATGATTTTATTGCGCTACAATAGCTTACCATGTGGGACTGAATGCTTTACTGGTTGCCGCGAGGCACAGACGACCAACGCTCGAGAAAAACAAGCATGCAGTTGGTTCGGCCTCATAGGTTGTCGTGACGTCATCACTTCCTGTGTATCAGCCTCCTTTTCGTTGGTCGCCGCCATATTGGATGCTCTGCTAAGTTTTCAAAGCTGTTTTCTATTATATCTCTGGATATATTGTTTGTCATTCGTCCATAATTCGGCTTTTCCCTTATTTAGCAGTATAGAATCTTATACCCAATTTTCAGCACTTCCGGTGCTGTATTTTGTCAGTTTTTTAACGTCTTCTTAATTCACGTGTTGTGTGCTCGCCACTACACTAGTACTGCTCGAATCTACGGTTCGGAGTATTTCATATTTTATTGCATTAAAACATGGCCACCGCCCACCAGTCTTCTAAAGATAAACCCAGATCCAGCAAATGCAATCATTTCTGTCAGCCGTTCGACAGTCATGGCTATTGCCCCTCCTGCAGAGATGCTGGGAAGGGCGATGATCTGTGTGTTACAAAAGCTGGTACTTGTCAAATCTGTGCGTCTTTCACAGACGAACAGTCCACTAAAATTGCTAATAGAAGACGATACAAGAAAAAACATCCCACTTCACAGGCTTCGGACAAAGATCGGGACGAGGTTCTTGGCGATTCTTTTGAATCGTTTTCTGGATCGCAAGCCGAGCTTGAGGCTGCGGCCGATCATTTGTTTACTTCACCTCCACGTCCCAGACCCTTATCTTTCGATCCTTTGCCTCTTACTACACCAGGGCGTACTGTTCCTCCCACGCCCAGTACAGCCTTACATCATAAAGTCCATTCTTCTGTAGAGAAGGCTCTGGACCACAAATTTGATCAGAAATTGGGTGCTTTTCAAGCCAACATCTATGATGCCCTTAAATCTATGCGTGACGATTTCCTAAAATCTCAACAAGGGCTGGCTGATAAGCTCGCCTCTTCGGCTGTTCGCACCGAACCTCAGACCTCTGTCAGTGCTTCAGAACCCATGGATATTGAATATGGCCCTTCTCTTCCTCCTCGCCTTCAGGCCGAGCAAGGTTCGGACGTTCGTCCTAGCTCTTCCGAACATACACAGTCTGTTCGTCCCAAGACGTCCTCTCACAAGGTTAGCCATGCTCCAATCTCAGGTTCGGGATCTGATTCCGATCATGATCGCCCCTCATATCCTAGACCTAAAAAGCACTCTGACAAGTCTAAACATAAGTCAAGGTCCACATATTTGCCCTCATCGTCAGGGGAGGATCAGTCCCCTAGACATAGACACAGGTCTCCCAAGCCCCAGAGAATGGCCTCTGATGATCAGGAACATCCTCAAATTGACCTTGATCCGCCCTACTATAGGGATGTGGCTTTGGCTGACATCCCAAATCAATATGCGGAGGAGGTAGATACTTTTCGACGTATCCTCAAATTACCTGATCCCCAGACCTGCTACTGCTATCATAGGTATCGATGACGAGGTGGCCGTCCAAGAGCTGAGACCTACGGGTCCATCAGCTATGTTGCCCCTCAACTCTGGTATAAGAGATGCCTTTGACAAATTCAACAATGACCTTATGGCTGCAAACCTGGCAGAGGGCAAATACCCAAAGCCCCCCCCCTTCCACTTCTAAGTGGTACAAGGTTGGACAACCTTGTTTTTCGGAGAAACTCCAAGAATTAAATGCAGACTTTGCTAAGATCTGTATATCTCCTAAACCTTCGGGGGCCCCTTTAGGCAAGGTCCCACTCTGTGTCCTCAAGGACTTAGAACAACAGGCAAGGTACAATTTAACCACGTTGAATTTCACGACCACTTTTGCCAAGACATCCTCCTCCTGCAACTCCACCATGAGGAGGTGTCGTTATGGACTGAAAGAGACCTTCAAGAAGGTCAAGTCCCAGGTCAGGAAAGGTGCCGACCCTGAAAAAGCAGTAAAACGTGGTTATGATGAGGCCTATGACTACTTTGATCTCTGGGAGAAGACCCTCACTATTCAACATAAGGCCATAACCTGCCTGAGCAAATCCCTTGCCCATATTTTACAAAGGGAACTTTACACAATGGCAACTTCCGGCTTGCTTAGACGCGAAGCCGAAATGTCCCATCTGCAGCCACAATTAGGGGAAACCAGACGTCAAGAGCTCAGGAATTCCTCTCTCTGGACTCGTTCCCTGTTCAACTCCCAGTCAGTGAAGGAAGGCGAGGACTTCCTTCTCAAAAAAGGCACCTCAAAAGATACTCAGGGTTTCGGACCCTACCAAAATAAGCCCTTTCGTGGTTCCCACCACAATAAGAGAAGAGGCTCCTACAGGAAACGCCCCTTTGGGGGCAATTCCTCCCAAAGCAGCAACTATTCGTTTCCCTCTTCTAGAGGAAAACCAAACTTCAGAGGCTCCAGGGGTCGTTTTCGACCCCACAACAGAGGAAAAGGGCGTGGAAACCCCTCTTCCCAATGACTCCTATCAAGCCTCAATCAATCCACCAGTAGGAGGTCGCCTCCGTTCTTTCAGGAGAGACTGGCACGCAAACAATTGCTCAGCCAACGTGTTAAATATCATCACCAATGGCTACGTTCTGCCATTCCTCTCAAGGCCAAACTTGATAAGATTTCCTCTGATTGTGTCAGAGTACAAGGCCCCTCAAAAAGACCAAGCCTTGGCCGATTGCATCCAGTCTCTCCTGTTAAAGAACGCTATCGAAAGGGTGGAAAATGTAAAATCTCTCGGGTTTTACAGTCGCCTGTTTCTTGTACCCAAGCCTCACCAAAGGTGGAGGCCAGTAATAGACCTAAGCAGGCTCAACACTTTTCTACATGTAGAAAAGTTCAAAATGGAAACGCCAGAGTCCATCAGGACTTCTCTGATTCCAGGGGAATGGGTAGCGTCAATAGATCTGTCGGACGCTTACCTCCACATCCCCATCCATCCAAACTCAAGGAAGTACCTAAGATTTTGCCACAGGTCACAGGTGTTCCAGTTCACCTCGCTCCCATTCGGACTAGCCACAGCCCCCCAGGTATTCACCATGGTCGTAAAAGAAGTGAAACTCATGGCCCTCAGCAGAGGACTCAGACTTCACCAATACCTGGACGACTGGCTGATCAGGTCTCAGTCCCAGGAGGAAGCATTAGTGAACACTCGGGCAGTGGTAGATCTCACCCAGTCCTTGGGATGGATCATAAACCAAGAGAAATCAGAACTGAAACCAACTCAGGTTTTCTCGTTCGTGGGCTACGAATACCACCTAGATTCAGCCCTTGTAAAACCCACTCAAGAGAGATGGCTCAAACTTCAGGATTTGATCCTACGACTCAAGTCGAAACATGTTTTGACTGCAAGATGTTTGATGTCTCTAATTGGGTTGCTAGCCTCAACGGAGAAGATGGTCCCGGAGGGACGCCTTCACATGAGACCGTTTCAGTTTCACCTGAAAGAGCACTGGAAATTTCCTCAGTCGCTGGACAGCCTCCTTCCCTGGACAGAAGTCATTTCTGCTCATCTGGACTGGTGGCAGAATCCTACAAATGTGATGAGAGGCGCAGACCTTCATCCCAAAGACCACAGTATCCAACTCTTTACCGACGCCTCAAACTTAGGTTGGGGCGCTCACTTAGATCAAAGTTCCACCAAGGGTCTGTGGTCTCCCCAGGAAAAAGGACTTCACATAAACGTCCTAGAATTAAAAGCTGTCTCTCTGGCTCTCAGACACTTCAAAGACCAGTGTCAGGACCAAACAGTGCTAGTTGCCACGGACAACTCAACTGTGGTAGCCTACATAAACAAACAAGGGGGAACACACTCGGCGGAGATGTGCGCACTCCTGTGGAAACTCATGACCTGGTGCCACCACTATCACATAACCTTGAAAGCCAGGCACATTCCAGGGTGCCTGAATGTGATGGCCGACCTACTTTCCAGGTCGAACCAGGTCCAGTCGACCGAATGGTCACTTCATCCAGGTGTTCAAACAGATCTGCCTAAAGTGGTTCACTCCCCACGTGGACCTCTTTGCCACTCATCTGAACCACAAGCTCCCTCTGTACGTGTCTCCTATCCCAGACCCCCAGGCCTGTGACATAGATGCTCTAAACATAGACTGGACGGGTCTCACTGCTTATGCTTACCCTCCAACGGCTCTCCTTCACAGGGTGATCCAAAAAATCATTCTAATAGCCCCAGGCTGGCCAGGGATGCCCTGGTTTTGGGACCTAGTGCAGCTCTCAACAGAGATCCCTCTGCAACTCCCGGTGTCGACAACACTCCTCAAGCAGTCCCACAACTTCGTGTTCCACAGCTCCCCGCAGCACCTCAACCTCCACGCCTGGTCTCTAGGAGTGGACAACTCCAAGAACAAGGCTTCTCTGTGGAAGTGGCAGAGAGAATTGCTGCACCTCAGCGGTCTTCAACAAGGAACATCTACAAATCAAAGTGGGCCCTATTTGAAAAATGGTGCAGAGATAATTCGGTGGATTTCTCCTCACCATCTGTGAAGCAAATCTCAGGTTTCTTTATGTATCTGTACCAAGACCTAAACAGGCGCCCCTCTACCATTGATGGTTACAGGACAGCTATTGTTGACACTCTGGGCCCTACGGCCCAGCATATTGCCCATAATGAGGACCTTCACAGGTTGCTCTCCAGTTTTCACAGGGATCGCCCCAAGAGTTCCAGAAACCTTCCTCAGTGGAACCTATCACAAGCTCACAAAAGCGCCCTTTGAGCCTATGAAAGACACAGACCTCAAACATCTCACTCTCAAGACTGCTTTCTGGCTAGCTCTGGCCTCCGGCAAGCGCCGCAGCGAAATCCACGCCTGGGTCGCAAACAAAGTATCTAATCTAGGCCAATGGGAAAAGGTAGCCTTGTTCCCTTCATCAGATTTTATAGCCAAAAACCAGCTAGCAAGAGAAGGTTCTCAAAGTGTGTCTCCGGTGACTATTCCTGCCTTGACTACCATTGTAGATAGACAATTCAAAGAAGACAGGACCTTGTGTCCTGTACGGGCTCTGAGGTACTATCTGGACCGAACCAAGGACCTGAGAGGGTCCCGGTCTCTTCTTTTCATCTCCTTCAAGAAAGGACATACCTCAGATATCAGACCCGCTACTCTCTCTTCATGGTTGAAACAAACCATTCTACTTTGTTATAAGCAAGCAGACCAGCAAGCCTTGGACTTAGTCCAAGTTAAAGCGCATGACATTAGGGCCTTCACAGCCTCTAAGGCTTTTTACGGTGGGGTATCGGTGGACCAGATCATGCAAGCGTGTCACTGGAAAGCTCACAACACGTTTACCAATTTTTATCTAAAAGACCTTACTTGGTCGGACAACGACAACAACATGTATCTGGGACCAGTAGTAGCGGCTCAACAGGTCCTAGACCCTTCTCCTCAGTGATGTCTCCTTCGGGAAGAAAGGGGGGGGGGGGGGGGGGGGGGGGGGGCACGTCCGCTACAGCTAAGCCTTCAGGAGTCTCCCCAGGTCTAGGTATAAGCTACCTCATCAGGGTGTTACAGGTAAGGTCTCTCATATTAAATTTACGTTAACTTTAAATTCTTGGGACCATAAGGTTGTCTTATAAATAAGGTTGCAATAACAATTCTCGAACCTTGACCTCATTTCTGACGTCATAGCCCTTAGGGGTTCTTCCTATCTGTGTACTCCGGGTACACAATCCTCCTTCCAAACACCCTACAGTGTACAACACTGTATATTCTCATCAGGTTTTTGGCTCTTTACAAGTCCGACCTTCAGGATTGGGACTCTGTAAATGGGACTCAGACTGGAAATTTTTCGGAACTATTTTTTATTACTCTCAATTCGAGAAAAACAACATTCAGACCTTCCAGTCTCAGCTGTAATCCCGCCACCGGGCGGTTGAATTCAGCATTCAGTCCCACATGGTAAGCTATTGTAGCGCAATAAAATTGAAAATTTTAATTACTTAAATGTAGCTTTTATAAGCTACAAGCTTACCATGTGGGACTGAGAAGAGTCCCACCCTACCTCCCCGCTGTGTTACAGCTGAGGGGACATGGGTTTAATCTCAACGAAAAGGAGGCTGATACACAGGAAGTGATGACGTCACGACAACCTATGAGGCCGAACCAACTGCATGCTTGTTTTTCTCGAGCGTTGGTCGTCTGTGCCTCGCGGCAACCAGTAAAGCATTCAGTCCCACATGGTAAGCTTGTAGCTTATAAAAGCTACATTTAAGTAATTAAAATTTTCAATTTTATGACAATTAATTCATTATTGTATCAAAGTCCATTTAAAGTATTAATTTATATGAAAACTAATTCATTACAGAATTAAAGTCCATGTTAAGCGACCATTTTTCTACAATCTCCTTCTGAAAAATAGCAAAGGGTAAATTGTAATAGAAAAATAATAGAAAGTAATAGAATTTCAATCTATTACTATTACTATTACATTTGAAAAATTTCAATCTATTACTATTACTATTACATCGAAGTTGACTCCAATCTATTACTTTTCTATTACTTTGTTTACAAGTCTGGTAACAATACTGCACTAAGGTGGAAGGGCCTTATAGAGAAGAGAGGCACTGTGTGTTCAGTTATGGGGAGTTACTGTTTACTCCAGGCATGTTCATATTGCTGTGTTTTAGTGCTGGAAGGGCCTTATAGAGAAGAGAGGCACTGTGTGTTCAGTTATGGGGAGTTACTGTTTACTCCAGGCGTGTTCATATTGCTGTGTTTTAGTGCTGGAAGGGCCTTATAGAGAAGAGAGGCACTGTGTGTTTAGTTATGGGGAGTTACTGTTTACTCCAGGCATGTTCATATTGCTGTGTTTTAGTGCTGGAGGGTCCGTACATAGAGGAGAGGCACTGTGTGTTTAGTCACAGGGAGGGGGAGGTCACTTTTCTACCTAGTGAGGGTGCACGCTGCTACATCAACAGTAATCGAGTCGTTGAGGCTACGCGCCTCAAACAGGGTGAGTGTGAAAGCATTTACCTGAACTCTTAGTCTCCAGAAAACAAGGTTATAATAATAATAATGTCTGCCATTTATGGCAAAAATTATATTCACTATATCTTTGCCTTTTATCACCTACCACAAGTCGTACTTGGCCTAAATATGGGGACAGGAGCCACTTACTGTGCATTACAATTAGCAGCACCGATCTCTCAACAATTGCTGATTTTTTGGTAATATTCTGAAATTGTGTTACCAAGAAAATGGTAATATGTTATCAGAAATGTAGTTTCTATTTCATAAAAATGTAAAATACCCTACCATATGAAAACACTTAGGTCAGGACGGCTAGGTGTTCGGTGACTGCCATATACACTATAATACATAAAATTTAACATATAAGGGGAGATCCTATTTAAACCTATGTACTTGCTGTACCCTTTGACCTCTGTTGACCTAATTCACTCTGCCATGTGCAAACATACAGAAATAGCTCATTCTTTTTGTGGTGGTTGAACAGCAAAGAGGCATTTTTACACCTTCAAAAAGATCTATATTTGCTTGTTTTTGATGCCCCGTGAGTAGATTTTAGCTGGTTTCTAACCATCCCTCCATTTTATTTTCCATTTTCTTCTGACCGATTCATTATAAATTTCACATATTTACTGCAACATGTAATAGGAAAACTTTCTAAAGGACTTTATACAAAAAAGAATATCATCAATGAAGATGATAATATCATATGAGTGTGTGAGCATAAGTGTTTTTCATCTTCATTAGTGACATATTTAGTTTGTATATATATCTAATGAGGGATGTTTTACATTTATATCCACCCTTTTATATGAATAACAAAAAATAAGTGCATATTTAAAGAAAGAATGTGAAAAAGGCTGAAACATAAGTCAGGCTACGTGGGGTGTGGGGGAAACTCTTGTCTGGGCTGCATCTCAGAAATTGTAAGGTACAGAAAATTAATATTTTGTTTGGAAATTGGTTAAGGGGTTTAGGTCTGCAAAATCATGATGTCACTTTGATTTGACCTTTTACCGTATGGAAGTGACTTGGACCTTCTGGCTATAACTCAGAAACCATAAGTTGTAGGAAGTTGATACTTGTCAGGGTTATTGCTTGGGGTGTAGCGGTGCACTGTCGTGGTGTGACCTTTATCTGATTTGACCTTGTCATAGCGACCTTAACTTATAAAAATCTTGTCGGATATATCTCTGAAACTATAAGGTATAGGAAATTGATACGTGGTAGAGACATTGGTTGGCAGATGTTAGTGTGCAACCTCATAGTTTTACATTGATTTGATTTTAATCTTGCATAGTGACCTTGACCTTTAAAATCTTTTCCAGACTATATCTCGGGGAAACCATAAAGTGTGCAAAGTTAATGCTTGACATTGGTCAGAGGGTTTGGGGGTGTAGGTGTACATCATCTTGTAGTCTTGATTTGACCTTGTTCGGACTGCATTTCGGAACGTGTAAGGTAATTATAACCGTGCTAGATAGAGCGATTTCGACGAAATTTTTGAAGCGCAGGGGATCTCTGCGGAGTAGTTTTCCCAATTTTCAAAAAATATTTGTCTCGCCCACAATGGCGGCCATTTTGAATTTTCGAAATTTTCGCAAAAATTGCAAAACACAAAAATGCTTATATCTGAAAAACCGTGCTAGATAGAGCAATTTTGACAAAATTTTTGACCCGCAGGATATCTCTGCGGAGTACTTTTCCCAATTTTCAAAAAATTTTTATCTCGCCAAAAATGGCGGCCATTTTGAATTTTCGAAATTTTCGCAAAAATTGCAAAACACAAAAATGCTTATATCTCGAAAACCGTGCTAGATAGAGCGATTTCGACGAAATTTTCGACACACAGGGTATCTCTGCAGAGTAGTTATCCCAATTTTGAAAAAATTTTTCTCTCGCCAAAAATGGCGGCCATTTTGAATTTTCGAATTTTTCGCAAAAATTGCAAAACATAAAAATGCTTATATCTCGAAAACCCTGCAAGATAGAGCGATTTCGACGAAATTTTTGACCCACAGGTATATCTGCAGAGTAGCCATGCCAATTTTCAAAAAAATTTTATCTCGCCAAAAATGGCGGCCATTTTGAATTTTCGAATTTTTCGCAAAAATTGCAAAACATAAAAATGCTTATATCTCGAAAACCCTGCTAGATAGAGCGATTTCGACGAAATTTTTGACCCGCAGGGTATCTCTGCAGAGTAGCCATGCCAATTTTCAAACAAAAAATTTCTCGCAAAAAATGGCGGCCATTTTGAATTTTCGAATTTTTCGCAAAATTGCAAAACACAAAAATGCTTATATCTTGAAAACCGTGCTAGATAGAGCGATTTCGACAAAATTTTGGACCCACAGGGTATCCCTGCAGAGTAGCCATGCCAATTTTCAGAAAAATTTTGTCTTGCCAAAAATGGCGGCCATTTTGAATTTTCAAATTTTTGCGCAAAAATTGCAAAACACAAAAATGCTAATATTTCGAAAACCGTGCTACATAGAGCGATTTCGACGAAATTTTTTATCTTCAGGGTATCTCTGCAGAGCAGCTATCCCAAAGAGCTTTCACTTGGTGAAGTTTCAGACCCATAGCTAATTGCTCACCTACTCAAAATGAGTAAATGCGAATTATCTCTAAAAGTATTGCAGATAGCCAATTTTTCTCAAATTAATCATTCACCTACTTTTGGGAGAGCTTTCACTTGGTGAAGTTTCAGACCCATAGCTAATTACTCAGCTACTCAAAATGAATAAATGCGAATTATCTCTAAAAGTATTGCAGATAGCCAATTTTTCTCAAATAACTCATTCACCTACTTGTGGGAGAGCTTTCACATGGTGAAGTTTCAGACCCATAGCTAATTACTCACCTACTCAAAATGAGTAAATGCGAATTATCTCTAAAAGTATTGCAGATAGCCAATTTTTCTCAAATAACTCATTCACCTACTTTTGGGAGAGCTTTCACTTGGTGAAGTTTCAGACCCATAGATAATTATTCACCTACTCAAAATGAGTAAATGTGAATTATCTCTTAATAGTATTGCAGATAGCCAATTTTTCTCAAATAACTCATTCACCTACTTTTGGAAGAGCTTTCACACACAAAAATGAAAAATTGTGAATATCTCGGAAAAGCTGTTTCTTCTGCTTTAATGCTCGGCGGGAGATACACACCGCGGCAGTGGTCTTGACAAAAAATTTTGTCTCCCCAAAAATGGTGGCCATTTTGAATTTTCAAAGTTTTTGCAAAACACAAAAATGCTTATATCTCGAAAACCGTGCTATATGGAGCGAACTCAACAAAATTTTGGACCTGCTGGGTATCTCTGCAGAGTAGCCATTCCAATTTTCAAAATATTTTTGTCTCGCCAAATATAGCGGACATTTTTAATTTTTTTATTTTTTGCAAAACACAAAAATGCTTATATCTTGAAAACCGTGCTAGATAGAGCAGACTGCGCTGACTTTGGTTACCACAACAGTATAAGGCTAGAAATGAAGCATTTTCTTAATACTTTAGCACTCACCTTTATATCCTGTTCGGGACGCTTTGTTTTTGCTATGCAAAAACATTATCTTTTTTTTTTGCGAGCGATCCTCTAGTTGATTATTATATTTATTTTGACCTAATTTTAGTATCTAAATTGATAGCTGTACTTCAGTGAATAAATAGATCAATTTTTAAATTTTACAGCTTCATGCCTTGTAGTTTACAAATTAATTATGTAATCTTGATATTAAATTGTATTTTCTTGATACATGTACTTTATCTTTACGTACATTTTCTCTTTTTTGTTTGTTATTTCTCCTGCACCGTAACATAACTTTCTTTGTTTTTTGTGACAGACTCCTATCCTATTGTACTTTTTCACTTCTTCTGTGTCTTATGGTGTCCAATGCTATTTCTCCAGACTGTGCCATACTGGATTTTTATGTCAGCTGACTTGTCAGTCAGCTGACATTATGTCATCACTCTGCGGCGTGGGCGTCCGCGTCCGCGTGAACAACTTCTTCTCCAAAACTACAAGGCCTAGAGGCGTGCTGTTTTTTTTAAAAGATACCTTATCTATCGAGGATGAAAAATTGTTCAAGGCATGCAAATCTGTCTGTTCGTCTGTTTGCTAGAGACATTACAAGGGGGGTACCCCCACCAAAAGTGTGAAAATTTCAACATTTTATCACAATTTTCTCAGTGACTATTGCAGGGATTTCTCTCATATCTTGCATATATGTACTAGGCCAGAGGTAGATTCTCTTGTGTGAGTATGAGACCTGGATCTGTCTTACTTTTTTTTTAATAAATTTTTTTAATAATTTTTAATCCATTAAAATTCATGAAATCATGCACTAAATCACTTATAACTTCAAAAGTGTTGCATTTACAGCATTTTGTGAAAATATGTTGTTCAGCTACTTTTTATGTCAGCTGACTTGTCAGTCAGCTGACATTATGTCGTCACTCTGCGGCGTGGGTGTACGCGTCCGCGTGAACAACTTCTCCTCCAAAACTACAAGGCCTAGAGACGTGCTGTTTTTTTTAAAAGATACCTTATCTATCGAGGATGAAAAATTGTTCAAGGCATGCAAATCTGTCTGTTCGTCTGTTTGCTAGAGACATTACAAGGGGGGTACCCCCACCAAAAGTGTGAAAATTTCAACACTTAATCACAATTTTCTCAGTGACTATTGCAGGGATTTCTCTCATATCTTGCATATATGTACTAGGCCAGAGGTAGATTCTCTTGTGTGAGTATGAGACCTGGATCTGTCTTACTTTTTTTTTAATAAATTTTTTTAATAATTTTTAATGCATTAAAATTCATGAAATCATGCACAAAATCATTTATAACTTGAAAAGTGTTGCATTTAGAGCATTTTGTTAAAATATGTTATTCAGCTACTTTTTTCATAGCTACAATATGGTGAGTAAGTTGGGTGCCTGTCTCAATAGCTAAGTGAGTAATAGCTACTTTTGGGCTTTTCAGTAACTTCCATCATGAGTAAAATCACTTGTAACTTAAAAACTATTGCATTTAGAGAATTTCGTATAAATATGTTATTCAGCTACTTTTGGGTCAGCTATAACATAGTAAAATTTTAGACCTGTAGCTCATGGCATAGCTGAGTAATAGCTACTTTTAGGTTATCACTGTTGAGTAAATCGCTTATAACTTCAAAACTATTGCATTTAGAGAATTTCGTATAAATATGTTATTCAGCTACTTTTGGGTCAGCTATAACATAGTAAAATTTCAGACCTGTAGCTCATGGCATAGCTGAGTAATAGCTACTTTTAGGTTATCACTGTTGAGTAAATCGCTTATAACTTGGAAACTATTGCATTTACAGTATTTTGTTTCAATATGTTATTCACCTATTTTGGGATCAGCTATAACATAGTGAAGTTTCAGATCTGTGGCTCATTGCATAGCTGAGTAATACCTACTTTGAAGTTCTCACTATTGAGTAAATCACTTGTAACTTAAAACCTATTGCATTTAGAGAATTTCGTATAAACATGTTATTCAGCTACTTTTGGGCCAGCTGTAACATAGTGAAATTTCAGATCTGTAGGTCATGGCATAGCTGAGTAATAGCTACTTTAAAGTTCTCACTATTGAGTAAATCAGTTGTAATTGGAAAACTATTGCATTTAGAGTATTTCGTATAAATATGTTATTCAGCTACTTTTGGGTCAGCTATAACATAGTAAAATTTCAGACCTGTAGCTCATGGCATAGCTGAGTAATAGCTACTTTTAGGTCATCACTGTTGAGTAAATCGCTTATAACTTCAAAACTATTGCATTTACAGTATTTTGCTTAAATATGTTGTTCACCTACTTTTGGGTCAGCTATAACATAGTAAAATTTCAGACCTGTACCTCATTGCATAGCTGAGTAATAACTACTTTGAGGTTCTCACTATTGAGTAAATCAGTTGTAATTGCAAAACTATTGCATTTAGAGAATTTCGTATAAATATGTTATTCAGCTACTTTTGGGCCAGCTATAACATAGTGAAATTTCAGATCTGTAGGTCATGGCACAGCTGAGTAATAGCTACTTTGAAGTTCTCACTATTGAGTAAATCAGTTGTAATTGGAAAACTATTGCATTTACAGAATTTCGTATAAATATGTTATTCAGCTACTTTTGGGTCAGCTATAACATAGTAAAATTTCAGACCTGTAGCTCATGGCATAGCTAAGTAATAGCTACTTTTAGGTTATCACTGTTGAGTAAATCGCTTATAACTTGGAAACTATTGCATTTACAGTATTTTGTTTCAATATGTTATTCACCTATTTTGGGATCAGCTATAACATAGTGAAGTTTCAGATCTGTGGCTCATTGCATAGCTGAGTAATAGCTACTTTGAAGTTCTCACTATTGAGTAAATCACTTGTAACTTAAAACCTATTGCATTTAGAGAATTTCGTATAAACATGTTATTCAGCTACTTTTGGGCCAGCTATAACATAGTGAAATTTCAGATCTGTAGGTCATGGCATAGCTGAGTAATAACTACTTTGAGGTTCTCACTATTGAGTAAATCAGTTGTAATTGCAAAACTATTGCATTTAGAGAATTTCGTATAAATATGTTATTCAGCTACTTTTGGGCCAGCTATAACATAGTGAAATTTCAGATCTGTAGGTCATGGCACAGCTGAGTAATAGCTACTTTGAAGTTCTCACTATTGAGTAAATCAGTTGTAATTGGAAAACTATTGCATTTACAGAATTTCGTATAAATATGTTATTCAGCTACTTTTGGGTCAGCTATAACATAGTAAAATTTCAGACCTGTAGCTCATGGCATAGCTGAGTAATAGCTACTTTTAGGTCATCACTATTGAGTAAATCAGTTGTAACTTGAAAACTATTGCATTTACAGTATTTTGCTTAAATATGTTGTTCACCTACTTTTGGGTCAGCTATAACATAGTAAAATTTCAGACCTGTAGCTCATTGCATAGCTGAGTAATGACTACTTTGAGGTTCTCACTATTGAGTAAATCAGTTGTAATTGCAAAACTATTGCATTTAGAGAATTTAGTATAAATATGTTATTCAGCTACTTTTGGGTCAGCTATAACATAGTAAAATTTCAGATCTGTAGGTCATGGCACAGCTGAGTAATAGCTACTTTGAAGTTCTCACTATTGAGTAAATCAGTTGTAATTGCAAAACTATTGCATTTAGAGAATTTAGTATAAATATGTTATTCAGCTACTTTTGGGTCAGCTATAACATAGTAAAATTTCAGACCTGTAGCTCATGGCATAGCTGAGTAATAGCTACTTTTAGGTTATCGCTGTTGAGTAAATCACTTATAACTTGGAAACTATTGCATTTAGAGTATTTTGTTGCAATATGTTATTCACCTATTTTGGGGTCAGCTATAACATAGTGAAGTTCCAGACCTGTGGCTCATTGCATAGCTGAGTAATAGCTACTTTGAAGTTCTCACTGTTGAGTAAATCAGTTGTAATTGGAAAACTATTGCCTTTACAGAAATTTGTGCAAATATGTTATTCAGCTACTTTTGGGTCAGCTATAACATAGTGAAATTACAGACCTGTAGCTCATGGCACAACTGAGCAATAGCTATTCTCAGGCACTGACTGTTGAGTAAATTGGCTATAACTTGAAAAATATTGCATTTGGAGTATTTTGTTAAAATATATTGTTCACCTACTTTTGGGTTAGCTATAACATAGTGAAATTACAGACCTATAGCTCATGGCATAGCGGAGCAATAGCTATTTTCAGGTTCTTACTATTGAGTAAATCAGTTGTAACTTGAAAACTATTGCATTTACAGTATTTTGCTTAAATATGTTGTTCACCTACTTTTAGGTCAGCTATAACAGAGCAAAAATTCAGACATGTAGCTCATTGCATAGCTGAGTAATAGTTACTTTGAGGTTCTCACTCTTGAGTAAATCAGTAGTAACTTGAAAACTATTACATTTAGAGTATTTTGTTAAATATGTTATTCACAGACGTTTTGGTCAGCTATAACATAGTGAAATTGCAGACCTCTATGTCATGGCATAGCTGATCAATAGCTTCTTTCAGGTTCTCACTGTTGAGTAAATCATTGTATCCAACCTGTAGGAAATCATGGGCTGGGAATCTGTTAATATGGTCCGATTTGACCTTGGAACCCTCCTTCAAGGTCAAATGAGGATAGCCAAACATAAAAGTGCTTATAACTCGCTTATTATTGGTCCTAGAGGTTTGGAATGAAAACCAACCTATAGAAAATCATGAGCTGGGAATTTTTTGGTGTGGTCCGATTTGACCTTGGACCCTCCTTCAAGGTCAAATGAGGATAGCCAAACTTAAAAGTGCTTATAACTCGCTTATTATTGGTCCTAGAGGTTTGGAATGGAAAACCAACCTATAGAAAATCATGGGCTGGGAATCTTTTGGTGTGGTCAGATTTCACCTTAGACCCCTCCTTCCAGGTCAGACGAAGATAGCCAAACTTAAAGTGCTTATAACTCGCGTATTATTGGTCTTGGAGGTTTGGGATGGTAAACCAACATATAGGAAATCATGGGCTGGGATTCTTTTGGTGTGGTCAGATTTGACCTGGGACCCCTCCTTCAAGGTCAATTGAGGATAGCCAAACTTACAATTGCTTAGAACTCGCTTATTATTGGTCCTACAGGTTTGGGATGGTAAACAAGCTACAGGAAATCATGGGCTGGGAATTTTTTTGTGTGGTCGGATTTGACCTTGGACCCCTCCGTCAAGGTCAAACAAGGATAGCCAAACTTAAAAAGTGCCTATGACTCACTTATTATTGGTCCGAGAGGTTTGGGATGGTAAACCATCCTAAATTCTTTGGCTGGGAATCTTTTGGTATGGTCAGATTTGACCTTTGGACCCCTTCTTCATGGTCGAACGAGGATATTGCATTTATAGTATTTCTTTAAATATTTTTAACCTACTTTTTACACTTAAACAATTACCTTGTTACTTTATTTCATAATACCATTTGCAGGGCACAACTTTTTTGTCCTTTTTTTCTGTCAGCTTCGGAATATCTTTCGAACATGCTGTTCAGTTACCATTTACTGTATTTCTGTACAGCCCTTTCCCTGATAATTATGCTTTCCTCTCATTATCACCATCACAAATCAAAAACATTCAGTCAGCTGACACAGTGCCCGTTCACGGGCACTCTCCTCTTGTTTCATAGCTACAATATGGTGAGTAAGTTGGGTGTCTGTCTCAATAGCTAAGTGTGTAATAGCTACTTTTGGGCTTTTCAGTAACTTCCATTGTGAGTAAAATCACTTGTAACTTAAAAACTATTGCATTTAGAGAATTTCGTATAAATATGTTATTCAGCTACTTTTGGGCCAGCTATAACATAGTGAAATTTCAGACCTGTAGCTCATGGCATAGCTGAGTAATAGCTACTTTTAGGTTATCACTGTTGAGTAAATCGCTTATAACTTGAAAACTATTGCATTTAGAGAATTTCGTATAAATATGTTTTTCAGCTACTTTTGGGTCAGCTATAACATAGTAAAATTTCAGACCTGTAGCTCATGGCATAGCTGAGTAATAGCTACTTTTAGGTTATCACTGTTGAGTAAATCACTTATAACTTGAAAAGTGTTGCATTTAGAGCATTTTGTTAAAATATGTTATTCAGCTACTTTTTTTCATAGCTACAATATGGTGAGTAAGTTGGGTGTCTGTCTCAATAGCTAAGTGAGTAATAGCTACTTTTGGGCTTTTCAGTAACTTCCATCATGAGTAAAATCACTTGTAACTTAAAAACTATTGCATTTAGAGAATTTCGTATAAATATGTTATTCAGCTACTTTTGGGCCAGCTATAACATAGTAAAATTTCAGACCTGTAGCTCATGGCATAGCTGAGTAATAGCTACTTTTAGGTTATCACTGTTGAGTAAATCACTTATAACTTGAAAACTATTGCATTTAGAGTATTTTGTTTCTATATGTTATTCACCTATTTTGGGGTCAGCTATAACATAGTGAAGTTTCAGACCTGTGGCTCATTTCATAGCTGAGTAATAGCTACTTTGAAGTTCTCACTGTTGAGTAAATCAGTTATAATTGGAAAACTATTGCATTTACAGAAATTTGTGTAAATATGTTATTCAGCTACTTTTGGATCAGCTATAACATAGTGAAATTACAGACCTGTAGCTCATGGCACAACTGAGCAATAGCTATTTTCAGGTACTGTATGTTGAGTAAATCAATTGTAACTTGAAATATATTGCATTTGGAGTATTTTGTTAAAATATGTTGTTCACATACTTTTGGGTCAGCTATAATATAGTGAAATTACAGACCTATAGCTCTTGGCATAGCTGAGCAATAGCTATTTTCAGGTTCTCACTACTGAGTAAATCAGTTGTAACTTGAAAACTATTGCATTTACAGTATTTTGCTTAAATATGTTGTTCAGCTACTTTTGGGTCAGCTATAACATAGTGAAATTACAGACCTATAGCTCAGGGCATAGCTGAGTAATAGCTACTTTTAGGTTATCACTGTTGAGTAAATCACTTATAACTTGAAAAGTATTGCATTTAGACTATTTTGTTTCCATACGTTATTCAGCTACTTTTGGGTCAGCTATAACATAGTGAAATTACAGACCTGTAGCTCATGGCACAACTGAGCAATAGCTATTTTCAGGTACTGACTGTTGAGTAAATCAATTGTAACTTGAAAAATATTGCATTTACAGTATTTTGCTTAAATATGTTGTTCACCTACTTTTGGGTCAGCTATAACATAGTAAAATTTCAGACATGTAGCTCATGGCATAGCTGAGTAATAGCTACTTTTAGGTTATCACTGTTGAGTAAATCACTTATAACTTGAAAATTATTGCATTTGTAGTATTTTGTTTCAATATGTTATTCACCTATTTTGGGGTCAGCTATAACATAGTAAAATTTCAGACCTGAAGCTCATGGCATAGCTGAGTAATAGCTGCTTTTAGGTTATCACTGTTGAGTAAATCACTTATAACTTGAAAACTATTGCATTTAGAGTATTTTGTTTCTATATGTTATTCACCTATTTTGGGGTCAGCTATAACATAGTGAAGTTTCAGACCTGTGGCTCATTTCATAGCTGAGTAATAGCTACTTTGAAGTTCTCACTGTTGAGTAAATCAGTTATAATTGGAAAACTATTGCATTTACAGAAATTTGTGTAAATATGTTATTCAGCTACTTTTGGATCAGCTATAACATAGTGAAATTACAGACCTGTAGCTCATGGCACAACTGAGCAATAGCTATTTTCAGGTACTGTATGTTGAGTAAATCAATTGTAACTTGAAAAATATTGCATTTGGAGTATTTTGTTAAAATATGTTGTTCACATACTTTTGGGTCAGCTATAATATAGTGAAATTACAGACCTATAGCTCTTGGCATAGCTGAGCAATAGCTATTTTCAGGTTCTCACTACTGAGTAAATCAGTTGTAACTTGAAAACTATTGCATTTACAGTATTTTGCTTAAATATGTTGTTCAGCTACTTTTGGGTCAGCTATAACATAGTGAAATTACAGACCTTTAGCTCATGGCATAGCTGAGTAATAGCTACTTTTAGGTTATCACTGTTGAGTAAATCACTTATAACTTGAAAAGTATTGCATTTAGACTATTTTGTTTCCATACGTTATTCAGCTACTTTTGGGTCAGCTATAACATAGTGAAATTACAGACCTGTAGCTCATGGCACAACTGAGCAATAGCTATTTTCAGGTACTGACTGTTGAGTAAATCAATTGTAACTTGAAAAATATTGCATTTACAGTATTTTGCTTAAATATGTTGTTCACCTACTTTTGGGTCAGCTATAACATAGTAAAATTTCAGACATGTAGCTCATGGCATAGCTGAGTAATAGCTACTTTTAGGTTATCACTGTTGAGTAAATCACTTATAACTTGAAAATTATTGCATTTGTAGTATTTTGTTTCAATATGTTATTCACCTATTTTGGGGTCAGCTATAACATAGTAAAATTTCAGACCTGAAGCTCATGGCATAGCTGAGTAATAGCTACTTTTAGGTTATCACTGTTGAGTAAATCACTTATAACTTGAAAACTATTGCATTTAGAGTATTTTGTTTCTATATGTTATTCACCTATTTTGGGGTCAGCTATAACATAGTGAAGTTTCAGACCTGTGGCTCATTTCATAGCTGAGTAATAGCTACTTTGAAGTTCTCACTGTTGAGTAAATCAGTTATAATTGGAAAACTATTGCATTTACAGAAATTTGTGTAAATATGTTATTCAGCTACTTTTGGATCAGCTATAACATAGTGAAATTACAGACCTGTAGCTCATGGCACAACTGAGCAATAGCTATTTTCAGGTACTGTATGTTGAGTAAATCAATTGTAACTTGAAAAATATTGCATTTGGAGTATTTTGTTAAAATATGTTGTTCACATACTTTTGGGTCAGCTATAATATAGTGAAATTACAGACCTATAGCTCTTGGCATAGCTGAGCAATAGCTATTTTCAGGTTCTCACTACTGAGTAAATCAGTTGTAACTTGAAAACTATTGCATTTACAGTATTTTGCTTAAATATGTTGTTCAGCTACTTTTGGGTCAGCTATAACATAGTGAAATTACAGACCTATAGCTCATGGCATAGCTGAGTAATAGCTACTTTTAGGTTATCACTGTTGAGTAAATCACTTATAACTTGAAAAGTATTGCATTTAGACTATTTTGTTTCCATACGTTATTCAGCTACTTTTGGGTCAGCTATAACATAGTGAAATTACAGACCTGTAGCTCATGGCACAACTGAGCAATAGCTATTTTCAGGTACTGACTGTTGAGTAAATCAATTGTAACTTGAAAAATATTGCATTTACAGTATTTTGCTTAAATATGTTGTTCACCTACTTTTGGGTCAGCTATAACATAGTAAAATTTCAGACATGTAGCTCATGGCATAGCTGAGTAATAGCTACTTTTAGGTTATCACTGTTGAGTAAGTCACTTATAACTTGAAAATTATTGCATTTGTAGTATTTTGTTTCAATATGTTATTCACCTATTTTGGGGTCAGCTATAACATCGTAAAATTTCAGACCTGAAGCTCATGGCATAGCTGAGTAATAGCTACTTTTAGGTTATCACTGTTGAGTAAATCACTTATAACTTGAAAACTATTGCACTTACAGTATTTTGGTTCAATATGTTATTCACCTGTTTTGGGGTCAGCTATAACATAGTAAAATTTCAGACCTGTAGCTCATGGCATAGCTGAGTAATAGCTACTTTGAGGTTATCACTGTTGAGTAAATCATTTATAACTTGAAAACTATTGCATTTACAGAAATTTGTGTAAATATGTTATTCAGCTACTTTTGGGTCAGCTATAACATAGTGAAATTACAGACCTGTAGCTCATGGCACAACTGAGCAATAGCTATTTTCAGGTACTGACTGTTGAGTAAATCAATTGTAACTTGAAAAATATTGCATTTGGAGTATTTTGTTAAAACCAGTTGTAACTTGAAAACTATTACATTTAGAGTATTTTGTTTAAATATGTTATTCACATAATTTTTGGTCAGTTATATCATAGTGAAATTGCAGACCTCTATGTCATGCTATAGCTGAGCAATAGCTACGTTCAGGTTCTCACTATTGAGTAAATCATTGTATCCACTGGATAGCCGCAGTGTGTAGAGAGATTTCACCATTACCGCTCTAATGAAAAAAATATTATAGCTAGCCTTCTCAAGTTTGCAGAATATATTAATAACCATAAAATGTTGCCTGGGAATATTTTTGAAAAACAAGATGGCCGCCAGGGACGTTTATTCGACTTTAAGCAAGGACTTTTGTTGGCCCTCTAGAGGAAAGGGTATTATAGGTAGAGATATCAAATTTGCAGGATATGTTCCTCATTATAAAATCTTGACTGGGAATATTTTTGGCCTCATTTTGAAAAACAAGATGGCCGCCACAGGTGCTTCTTTGTCAGTCATGAAAAGTGCTTATATCTCCCTTATTATTGGTCCTAGAGGTTTGGGATGGTAAACCAACCTGTAGGAAATCATGGGCTGGGAATCTTTTGGTGTGGTCAGATTTGACCTTTGACCCCTCCTTCAAGGTCAAATGAGGATAGCCAAACTTAAAAGTGCTTATAACTCACTTATTATTGGTCCTAGAGGTTTGGGATGGTAAACAGACATATAGGAAATCATGGGCTGGGAATCTGTTGATGTGGTCCGATTTTACCTTGGACCTCTTCTTCAAGGTCAAACGAGGATAGCCAAACTTAAAAGTGCTTATAACTCGCTTATTATTGGTCTTAGAGGTTTGGGATGGTAAAACAACGTATAGGAAATCATGGACTGGGATTCTTTTGGTGTGGTCAGATTTCACCTTGGACCCCTCCTTCAAGGTCAGTTGAGGATAGCCAAACTTAAAATTGCTTATAACTCGCTTGTTATTGGTCCTACAGGTTTGGGATAGTAAACCAACCTACAGGAAATCATGGGCTGGGAATCATTTGGTGTGGTCAGATTTGACCTTGGACCCCTCCTTCAAGGTCAAACAAAGATAGCCAAACTTAAAAGTGCCTATAAATCGCTTGTCATTGGTTCTAGAGGTTTGGGATGGTAAACCATCCTATAGGAAATCATGGGCTGGGAATCTTTTGGTGTGGTCAGATTTGACCTTTGGACCCCTCCTTCAAGGTCAAATAAGGACAGCCAAACTTAAAAGTGCTTATAACTCGCTTATTATTGGTCCTAGAGGTTTGGGATGGTAAACCAACCTATAGGAAATCATGGGCTGGGAATGTTTTTGTGTGGTTGGATTTGACCGTGGACCCCTTCTTCAAGGTCGTACGAGGATACTGCATTTGCAGTATTTCTTTAAATATGTTTTAACCTACTCTTTACACTTAAACAGTTTCCTTGTTACTTTCCTTCATAATACCATTTGCAGGGCAAAACTTTTTTGTCCTTTTCTTCTGTCAGTTTCAGAATTTCTTTTGAACATGCTGTTCAATTACCATTTACTGTACTTCTGTACAGCACTTTCCCTGATAATTATGCTTTCCTATCATTATTACCTTCACAAATCAAAAACACTCAGTCAGCTGACACAGTGCCCGTTCACGGGCACTCTCCTCTTGTTTTGTTAAATAAGGTATCAACGCCTCACTCCATGCATACATGATTGACTTATTTTGTGAGATTTACCTGTCCTCTTTCTTATAGATGTGTCGACTCCTTATGATTTTGTTTTGCAAACAGGGGCAGTGATCAAGCTAGGCAAGTACCACTTGTTTCGCTTTAACCATCCTGGGGAGGCTGCACAGTTGAGAGAACAGCTTAAAGAGGTAGGGTAGTTTCTCTTCAACTGAATGACCTGAGACAGTACCTGCAAAACTTGTCCTTGATGAAATTGAATTATATTAAATTTATTGCATTGACTCTACAAAATATGTATTGTGTTTATCCATTTTTAAGCTGTAATAAAATTCCTAATTTTTTTTAATAATTTGTTTTGCGAAAGTATGTATTTATCACTGGCTCCATATAATGTAGGTGTAAAACATAACCAATATACATGTCATGGTGGAGAGATCTTTTAGAATCTTACAGAATTTTAAATGCGGTAAAAGGTCCAGTTCTTATAGTCTTTGTGGCCTTGTGGTTAGAGTGGTGGACTTGAGAGCAGAAGATCTGAGGTTAATTTTTTGGCTTGGTCATGGTGATTGTACCCTTAGATAAAGGTGCTTAACATATACATGTCCCTCTTCACCCAGGAGTATAAGTGGGTAGTGACTATAGTTTGGGAGGTAAACCTGTGACAGACTGGCATCCTGTTCAGGTGAGTACCAATTATTGGCCTCATAGAAACTGGAATTAAGCACTGGCCACATGAGCAACTAGACCCAAAGAATGACTTTACCTTTCACTAATTGGAGTTTCTTCCAATCAAAACTTAGAAAAAAATCTGATTGAAATTTCTACCAATATAAACTTTGTAGAAAGTCCAATTTGAATTTTGTAATACAGCTTGGCCTTTTTGAAAAAAAAAGTACTTAAGAATAATGTTTTGTTTTAATGACCATTGCAACACACATTAAGATCATAACACAGTGTGTAACATAGAGATTAACATAATACTTAGGGTTTAATATCATATACAAATGCACTTGCCCTTATCATAATTTCATAACCACAAATTTGAACATGTAAAATTAAGCTATAATGTTGAATTATTTGAACATAAAGACATATAATTAAACATCTAAACCTTAAGTGAATGTTTAAGTTACCTCAGTATTATTACTTGTGCCACGGAGTATATACTGTATAAGTGGTTATTTTCGCGGGTACTTAAGTTCGCGAATGTACACTGTAGGCCTGCTTCGCGAGAATTTATTTTCGCGGTGAAATATATTCAATTATCGCCCAAACTAACAACATGTTCAAATTAAAATACTTATTATGCGGACTTCTGCTGGTTTGATTGGAAATGCATAGTTAACATCTTTTCTTTTATACACGTTGTCAGTGTGTGAACCTACTCTGGGAGATTATAAATTTACGAAACCCAATCGAACACACTTTCATTGATCGGCGCATTATCAAAGACGTTGTGTAGCGGGGTCGTGTAATTGAATTAATCCCTCCCTATTGGTGATAAAGATCAAAGAAGTTAGGCGTTTCTGTGAATGGTACATTTGATAAAGCAATGGAATTTATTGTTTCCGTGACAGTGTTAAATATTGTATCTTGCATAATCTTGTATTATCGCTCACGCTACTGTAGACTGGTTCTACTGAATATAAATATTGGCTAGAAGTTATTTTCGCGTTTTGTAGTCACTCGCGAATATAGCGAAAATTAATTCCACGCGAAAATAACCACTTATACAGTATTTTGGATAATATAGGTTTGTTTACAAAATAACTTAAAAAGGTATGGCTAGATTTTGATGAAACTTTCAGGAAATGTTGACAGTAGCACAAGGAACAGGTGATTTGATTTTGGTGTAATCTACATCAGTATCGTGATCCAGGAATTTTGAAGCATCTTTTAATATTACAATTTTGGGAAAATTCTGGATACTATGATTCAAAATAGGAAAATAGGGGTGGAAATGGGCTGCTTGGCTGAGAGCTGTGCTGTCCAAGTGCTTTTCTAGTTATGTCTATGTAATACTGACTTCTGCACTAGGTATATTGAATTATACTTTGACCATGCCCATGTTGATGTTTGGTATATTCTGAAATTCTACCAAATATATGTTTCATCCAAATTGTTTAAAAAATCTAGTGTGGCAGAATTTAAATATCTGCTTGTAGAAACTCCTATTGGACTTCCTGCCATGATGTATATGTAAAAATATATCCAATATTTGTAAAATGTATCTTTATGTAAACTTTATTTAATCGTGAATAATATAGTGTTTGTACCAAAACTACACTAGTTTCAGTACTTTCAAGATATGCCAAATTAGTGCAAGGGTAATTTTAATAGGTACATATTTACACAAAGCTGGTGTGCGGTATATCTAAAAGTACATACATCTACCTGTTTCAGAACTCAAGTGAGGACATGGTGAAGGTGATCAAAGAGTTCAAATGGACGTGGACAAAGTCCACCAACTCACTCAATGACTCTGCAGTAGGATCTGAGTAAGTCCCAATAACATTGTTTGACAGTGATAACATAGCCCTACTAAACCTCAAAACTCCGAATCAGAGATTTTATGCAGTTAACTGAGGATGATGCTTAGTGGTGAAATCACCAATTTAAATCAGTTGTCGCTATCCAATACCTGGGAGGTGACCTTAGATTACTAGAGAGATATAATTATTTCTCAAAAGTTCAGACTCAGCCTCTTTTCACAAAAATTTGGTCCCTTATTCTATATAAATAAAACTTGTATTTAGACCTGAATTTTCTGTCCCATATTCAGTTGATATATTTTCTCATGGATACAGTTTAACTTTGTTTTAAAATTTTATATTTGAAAGAACTACAATATATGGGGTAAATAACTATTTTATGGGTTGTGTTATACAGCATAGTGGTCTGATTGTTGTTATCCCTTTTTGCTAGGGGATATTGGGGCCCAGTTTGTCACATGACATGGCCAAGTCGGTTAGTTCGAGTCGAGTTCATTGTAAAGTGATGTGAGCAGTGACTTCTTTTAATTTTATCAGCAGTGTCAATTCACTGATGGAGAAAACCAGTAATGGCTATTTGGTACAGAGTTTACTCAAAATAAGGGAATAGATACAAAATCAACTGTTGTGAATATTAAAATAATGAATTTAATTGAAACATGCAAACTACTTGAAACATGCAAACTACCTAACATGTGGAGCTTGGGTTGAAGATGGACACCCAAAGATATAGAGTGTAAAGAGTGTAATTATCTCCTGCCAGCGGCCGAAGGCTGTGGTCAGGAGGTTATAAAATGCCTTCCGTAAGTGCGTGCGTCTGTGCATGCATCCGTCTGCTCATCACATTTTTACATAAGTCTTAGTATCTCATTCATTTATAAAGATATCTTCACCAAATTTACAGGGAATTTTAACGGCTATGAAAACATGTCTATGCAAAATTTTGGCCTCATTTTGAAAAACAAAATGGCTGCCATTGCCGATTGTTTGAAAGTCATAAAGATGCTCAAAATGTTAAAATATTTCACCTAACATCATCAAATTTGCACAAAAGATACATGGCTAGGAAAGCTAGCCTGATAGTAACTTGGATCAGTTTCAAAAACAAAATGGTCACCATATCACATGTGTAATGTCAAATCTCCTTAATATCGAGTGGGAGATAAACACCGCACCAGTGAGTATTGTTTTCACCCATGGTCTCTAGATGGGCAGGTGGTGGTAAAAAAATTGTCCAGACTGTATCTCAAAAAATATCAGAAACTGTAAGGTGTAGAAGATTGATACACAGTAGGGACATTGGTTAGAGGGTGTAGGAGATTCAATCAATCAATCAGTTGTCCAGGTGCTTAATCTCCGTATCAACGGATTCTAAGGCACACCATCCAATCCGTAAGGCATAAATCATGAGACATTAGACATGTTCCGAGTCGTTGCCAGGGAGGCGGTCCGGTGTTCGGTAGTAAGAAGCTATGGTGGGAATGATTTCTGAAATAGGTAGGTTTTGAGTCGACTTTTGAAACTGGAGAGATTTGGAGCACTGCGTATATCATATGGAAGATCATTCCATAACTTAGGGGCATCATATGAGAAACTATTATTAAAATGGACCTTTGATTTATGGATGGAAGGACAGTAAGAGGGAACCAGAAGGAACAAATTTTTGGGATTGGAACGTCTTGTATTGAGATATGAGATTGAGGGTGTAGAAGATTGATACACAGTAGGGACATTGGTTAGAGGGTGTAGGTGTGCAGCATCATGGTGTGACTTTAATTTGACCTTTGACCTTTCCATTGTGACCTTTAAAATCATATCTGGGTCATATCTGAGAAACCTTAGCTGTAGTAAGTTGATTCAGGGATGGGTCATTGGCTTGGGAGTGCAGGAATGCTAAATCATGGGGATAACCTTTAATGTTGGTTCTGCCAAGTGTGTTCACCTGCCATATTGGTGACATGTTTCTCTTATCACAAAGTTGTATGTATTGCTGTAACTGATTATTGCATGTACTTTTTATTATTGCATTACTCAGTAGTGCTATTTCCATTGACAGTTATACTTTAATTAATAAATTTTACAGCTTCATGATTTTTACTATACTGATTAATGATGTAATCTTGCCACAGAATTGTCTTGTTTTAGTTGCTCTGAAATTCATGTTATCTTTATTATGCTATTTTTTGGGTTATGTCAGCTGACTTATCAGTCAGCTGACATTATGGCGTTACTCTGCAGCGTCCGTGTACACGTCTGCGTCCGCGTGAACAACTTCTTCTCCAAAACTACAAGGTGCAGAGACATGCCGTTTTTTACCCCACAGCCCTTAAGGGCTATCGGGGTATTGTTTTCACCCGTGGTGTCCGGATGGGCGGGAAGACGTTTGTCCGGCCTGTATCTCGGAAACCGTAAGGTGTAGGAAGTTGATACTTGGTAGGGACATTGGTTAGGGGGTGTAGGTATGCAATGTTATGGTGTGACCTTGATTTGACCTTGTTGTAGTGAGTTTGACCTATAAAATCTTGTCCCGGCTATATCTCGGAAACCGTAAGTGTAGGAAGTTGATACTTGGTAGGGACATTGCTTAGGGGGTGTAGGTATGCAACGTCATGGTGTGACCTTGATTTGACCTTTGACCTTGCCGTAGTGAGCTTGACCTATAAAAACTTGTCCGGGCTATATCTCGGAAACTGTACGGTGTAGGAAGTTGGTACTTGGTAGGGACATTGGTTAGGGGGTGTAGGTGTGCAATGTCATGACGTCACCTTGATTTGACCTTGCTGTAGTGACCTTGACCTATAAATCTTGTCCGTGGGTATATCTTAGAAACCGTAAGGTGTAGGAAGTTGATACTGGGTAGGGACATTGGCTAGGGTATGTAACACCTTAGATGTAAAACGTCATGGTGTGACCCTGATTTGACCTTTGACCTTGCCGTAGTGACCTTGACCTATAATGCCTTGTCGGGCTATATTTCGAAAACCATAAGGTGTTGGATTTGACCTTTAATCTTGCATATCTGATACTATTTTATCTCTCTACGGGGATATCTGATACTATTTTATCTCTCTTATATCTGTCTTATACCTTTTTACTTGAATCTTGGTTGTTGCACCTTTTGGTGTCTTTTGATGTAGATTATGCACTGTTAAAGTCATATTAGAATTCATTAACTGTTTTACTTTTGCAACTTCCCACTGTAACAGATGGTATTGCATCAAGTGAGCCACAGGTTTTGCCCCAACTCCACATAAAAGCATGTATTGCCACATCTGTATGTATGGGTAATATTCAAAACATTCAAACCATAATTCAACCATACAAATGAATATCAAAGTGGGAGAAGTGTTAAAGCTGCATATTTTATAGTGAAATACCCTTACCATTTCCTAACAGTGGAAAATTTGTTGTTTACTGAATTGTCCTGTTTTAATACTTAATCTTTACATGCAGTTTCATTCTCTTAGATGTTATTTTCTAGACTTAAATATTATTTGGACACTGACACTGCTCTGAAAGTATTTCAATCTGTGTACTGTTTCACTACTTCTATATCTCATGGTGTTGAAAAATATTTCCCCAGGCTGTGGGGTACGGGCATCTCTGATGCTATTTTTTTAAAAGATACCTTAACTATCGAGGATGAAAAATTGATCAAGGCATCCAAATCTGTATTTTCATTGCGTTAATACATCTTACCTAACAGACGATAGCTATTGTCCGGCGCCAGCCGGTCCCGCCAAACGCAAGAAAAAGACGTCCTGAGTTTCACCTCCGGCCGGACCGGTACACTCCAATCCACTCGCCAGGTGGCCTAGTTCCTGCTTTACTCGCCAGAGGGACGTGACGTCATAGCATCTTTTTCGTTTGGCGCGAGTTTTGAAGTTGTGTTTTCTCTAAAACTTTCTATTTTGTGGATAATTATATCAATCCTTTTTGTGTGTACTTGAGCTTTGTCAGTTGGAATCTTAATTCATCATGGCATCTCCAGGACAAAGGAAAGGGGCGTGCGGCCATATAATGGCCTCTTTTGACACCCACTCTCGCTGTGCACGTTGCAGGGACAAAGGCATGGGTGAGGATCCGTGTGTGGCTAAGTTACCCTGTGAGTACTGCGATTTGTTAACTCCGGAGCAGGTGATTCAGTTGGCTACACCAACATATAAACTGCGAAAGAAAAAGGCAAAAAGTAAAGAAACTCTAATAGACCCAGCTTCTGTTACGGTTGTTGGCCAAGTAGATCCGCAGGACGTAGAGCCTTCTGTTTCTACTCATGAACCTTCTGATGACCTTTCTTTACCACAACCATCCTTCCGGAAAGACCTCCAAGAACTGGATGAAAAGTGGTCAGTTCGCATGGCTCGACTAGAAGCTCTGTTAACTCTAGGACATCGTCCAGCTTCTCAGCCATCTTTCTCCCCGGTGAAAGCACCGGTTACTCCACAAGCACCTGCCGGATCAATTTCTCAAGCCCCTTTCCTCTTGACTTCAGTTCCTTCCGGCCAAGCCGCCCCGGCTTCTGGTCCGGATACAACTCAAAGTGCTTCTAATATGGATATGGTGTCTCCTCTGGAACAGTTATACCAGGACCCTGACCCGGAACCGGTTTTTGCTGGACCTACTTCTTCCGGCCCGGTGTCTTATGAACAAGGTGTTGAACCTCTGTCAGTGTCTGCCTGGAATGTTTCTCCACCTACTCATGTTGAAGAGGGCGAATTGTCAGAACTGGAGGATCAGCCAGATCAAGACAATGAAAGTGTTGAAAGTGACCGCGTTATGAGCGAGGACCAAAACTACAGGGAGACAGTGAGAGGCGTCCGCGCCTTTATGGGATGGTCACACATCCCGGATTTAGAATATTCTCCTTCTTCCAGGGCTGATAATCCGTGGATAGGTCATAGATCACAGCCAGTAGGAAAGGTATCCGTCAACCTCCCCCCGGAGGATTGGTTATGTAAAAAGTTGGAGAATTTGAATCTGGTACTCATTGAAGGCTACCCTTCAAAATCTGCAGAACCCGGGGGTCTACATATGGACCACTATCTCCGTCCCCCTAAATCACAAGCTAGGTGGTATGGGATACATCCGGCAGAGCCCAAGGACATCTCCAGACCTGGAAAATATGTTACAACTTGGCCGAATGCTGCGGCGAAACTTAATAGTGCTTTTGCCCGCATTGCAAAACCCTCTGCTACTACTTCTCAACCTTCTTCCCGGCCCATTGCTCAGGACACGCTCAGAAAATGGGAAAAGGCTGCCAAAGAGACTAGCTATATATGCAACCAATCTGCAGGATTCAACCGTTGTATTACTAAAATTCAGGACAGTGTCCAGGAACAGTTAAAAGTTTTACAGAGTGAACTTGGAAAGGGCAAATCATCTCCCAAGGCTCAGGCCGCGTTGGATGAACTTCACTATCTAACATCATTCAATCAGAATGTGAGTTTTGCGGTCGGAAAATCCCTCCAACATCTTTCTGACTTTACTTTTGTCCAGATGGCCAATCTCACCCTAGTGCGTCGAGACTCTTATCTGGATCATTTGAAGCTAGGTATAAAACCAGACACTTTTTCCGCCCTGCGGAATTGTCCTTTGAATACCCATGCTCTGTTCCCGGATGCGGTAATCCGCAAAGCAGAAGATGAAATTGCTCAGTTTGAAACTGTTAAGCGTACTCACCAGCCCGGTCCGGGCCGTGGTGGGTTCGCCGGAAATCAAAAACGACAACAAGCCAGATATCAACCTTACTCTACTAGCTGGAAACCAGGTCAAGATACCTCTCATACCGGAAACCCCACCGGAAAAGACATGCCGGCTTGGAAATCATTTGGAGGACGTGGTAGAGCAAGAGGCAGGGGCGGTCAGCCCGGACGCGGTACCCGCCCTCCTAGGGATCAGGGGCAGTATAAATGACAATTATTGTGTTCTCAGTCCGGTGGCAGTAGCCCGGCCAAACAAAAGTGTGTTAAATGTGGAAAGTAGATAGACAAAGCATTGTATATCCATGCTTGAGATGTAGATAACCCTTTTAAACTAAAATATTTCTGTAGATCATTGCGTTTTTGCCCCGGTTGTTCCAAATGCCCTCAATGTTGTCAATGTTCATCAGATAGGGGGACGCCTCCAAAAGTTTTGGCAAAGGTGGTCCCTCCTGGGTGCAAATCCGAGAGTAGTGTCCATTTTGAAGGACGGCTACATTCTCCCATTCAAGGTCAGACCAAATCTAGTCAGATCCGTTGATAGTCAGCGGCTATGCAAACCCCCTCAGGAACCTCTACCTGAAACAGGCCTTGCAGGCCTTACTGCAAAAGGAGGCAGTAGAGATGGTGAGGGTTCGAACATCTCTAGCCTTCTTCAACCGACTGTTCATAGTTCCAAAACCAAACCAGAAATGGCGACCAATCTTGGACCTCAGTGCTCTAAACAAATTTTTGAGCGTAAAAACATTCAAAATGGAAACCCCGGAAACAATTCAGTTGTCCCTGCAACAAGGGGAATGGGTGACATCGCTGGATTTCAGCGACGCCTATTTCCACATTCCAGTCCATGTGACATCCCGGAAATATCTCAGTTCCATTTCCAAAATCAGTCCTATCAGTTCCGGGCCCTTCCCTTTGGCCTCTCCACAGCTCCAATGGAGTTCACTTGTGTGGTCAAAGAGGTCAAGTTAATGGCTCAATCCCGGGGTATAAGGATCCACCAGTACCTAGACGACTGGTTGATTCGAGCCCCTACCAAAGAATCCTGCCACCAGGGCACTCAATCCCTCCTCGCCCTTTGCCAGGAGTTGGGTTGGATAGTCAACCTCCAAAAGTCAGAACTAGAACCCAAACAGACTTTCGAGTTCGTGGGTTACAAGTACGATCTCTTCCAAGGACTGGTCTTACCGACTCAGAACCGTTGGGAGTCGATCCTCCAAAAGTTGGAATCCATCCTATCCAAGCCAAGTTGCCGAGTCAGGAAATTTATGTCCCTGATAGGCCTGCTTACAGCGACGGAAAAACAGATTCCACTGGGGAGACTCCACATGAGACCCATCCAGTGGCACCTAAAACGACATTGGAGAGCTCCGGAATCCCTGGAAAAGGAGATTCCTGTGCCAAGGTCACTTCACCCGCACCTTCTATGGTGGACCAAGGAGACAAATGTCTTGACAGGACAACCTTTACATCCCTTGAGTCATGCCGTTCAGATCTTTACCGACGCCTCAAAAGAAGGCTGGGGTGCTCATTTAGGAGACGTCACAGCAAGAGGCGATTGGTCAGTTCCAGAAAGTCATCTTCACATAAATTTCCTGGAACTAAAAGCGGTCCTACTAGCCTTGAAAAGATTCCAGTCCTTGGTACAAGGCAAAGTAGTTCTAGTTGCCACAGACAACACCACGGTTGTGGCATACATCAACAAGGAAGGAGGTATGAGGTCAGGCTCACTTTGTGCCCTTCTATGGCGACTCCTGTGTTGGTGCAATCTGAGACAGGTAGTCCTAAGGGCCAGGCACATCCCTGGTCGTCTGAATGTGATTGCAGACAAATTGTCTTGTCAAGGCCAAGTCATTCAGACAGAATGGTCCCTTCACCAGGAGGTCTTCGACCTCCTGACTCAGACCTGGCACCGTCCCCAGGTGGACATGTTTGCAACAAAGTACAATTGCAAACTAGCCCAGTATGTGTCTCCAGTGCCGGACCCCAGGGCTTGGGCAGTGGACGCCCTGACAGTCTCTTGGGAAAACCTGGACATGTATATCTTCCCCCCAGTATCGTTACTGGGCAAGGTGGTCAGCAAACTGTCGGACCATCTTTACAAGAGAGTGATCCTAATAGCTCCGGGTTGGCCCAACATGCCATGGTTCTGGGACCTGGTGGAACTGTCGTCTCAGATCCCTCTTTGCCTACCCAACCATCCCGACCTAGTGACACAGCCATTCAACAAGGCACGTCACAGGAATCTGACCAACCTAAACCTACACGCCTGGCTCCTAGAGCCGCGGCTATCAAGGAGCAAGGGTTCTCTAGCCCAGTGGCGTCACAAATTGAGGCTCCTCAAAGAAGTTCAACCAGAACAGTCTATGAGGCAAAGTGGGCCGTTTTTGTCAGATGGTGTGAATCAAGTCAGGTGGACTTCAGGTCTCCATCTGTCAAACAGATAGCAGATTTTCTCCTGCATCTTTTCCAGGAGAAGAATCTCCAACCCAGTACCATTGATGGCTACAGATCAGCCATTGCAGACAAATTGGGCAATTCTTCTTTGAATGTGAGTAAAGATGAAAACCTAACTCGCCTTTTGGACAGTTTTCATAGAGATAGACCAAAGGGTAGACGAGGAATTCCTTCATGGAATCTTTCTCTGGTCTTACATCAGCTCACAAAAGCTCCATTTGAGCCTCTCAGAAAGGCCTCATTAAAACATCTGACCTTTAAGATGGTGTTCCTCCTCGCTCTGGGTTCTGGAAAGCGTAGGAGTGAAATACACGCTTGGCTGAACAAAAATATTAGACACCAAGCTGACTGGTCCAAGGTGTCCCTTTACCCTTCACCAAGTTTTTTGGCTAAAAATCACTTAGCAAAAGAGGGTCCAGAGTGCGTGGCTCCAGTGGTTATACCAGCCCTGGCTCCTACTCTGGACAAATCCTTGAAGGAAGACAGGTCACTCTGCCCAGTCAGAGCTTTGCGCTCCTATCTGGACAAGACTCAAGATCTCAGACAAGGAAAGGAGCTGGTTTTTGTCTCCTTCAAAAAGGGTTTCATGAAGGATATTTCTCCTGCTACGATCTCATCTTGGATCAAGCAGACGGTTACCCTTTGCTACGATCTATCAGATCAGGAGTCTCTAACCCTTCATCAGGTGTGTGGGGCCACGGTGGCAGAGTGGTAACACTCTCGCCTCCCACCTCTGCGGCCGGGGTTCGATCCCCGTCATGGCTGTAAGTGGGAAAGCTGGTAGTTGCTTGCCGTTGGTCGGCAGTTTACAGTACAGAACCCTAGCGAACTATATGTACTGGTTTCCTCTGCCCTTCCAACTACCCGTCGTGATATGACCTGTACAGTGTTGAAAGCGACGTAAAACCCCAAATAAACAATAAACCTTCATCAGGTGAAGGCGCATGACGTTAGAGCCTTCGCGGCTTCAAAAGCTTTTCAGGTTGGCATTTCACTAGACCAGATCTTAGCTGCATGCCACTGGAAATCCCACAACACCTTTACTCAATTCTATCTTAAAGATGTGGCGTGGGCAGATTCGGAGCTTTTTCATCTAGGTCCAGTGGTGGCTGCACAGCAGATCCACCAATGAACCTTCTAGGCTCCTATTTTGTAAATAATGTACATAATAGTTAAGGTTTTTTACTAGGTTGCCTGAGGCAATGAGTATGAAACCTTTATTCCACTCTTACGGTCTCAATGGAATCTCTAGGACTGAACTCTTCTCTCTTCCTCCTCTCAGAGCAGAAAAGGGGGGGGGGAGAAGTGGCACTGCTCGGTAACTTAAGGAGCAGTTTTTGAGCTTCTTTATCATCCGGGCCAGAGGTTACGTGCCTATTTATAGAGTTCCTTCTAGTCCTGAGGAAGCTGCCCTCCTTCCACTGGGTAGTTATTCTAGCTATCGTCTGTTAGGTAAGATGTATTAACGCAATGAAATTGCAAATTTTAGTTAGTAAATTAAATTTTTATTAGTTAATACCTTACCTAACAGACGGGAGATTCCCACCCGGCCTTCCCCGCTTTTCAGCTTCCATTACCTAATTTGGGGACGAAAAAGATGCTATGACGTCACGTCCCTCTGGCGAGTAAAGCAGGAACTAGGCCACCTGGCGAGTGGATTGGAGTGTACCGGTCCGGCCAGAGGTGAAACTCAGGACGTCTTTTTCTGGCATTTGGCGGGACCGGCTGGCGCCGGACAATAGCTATCGTCTGTTAGGTAAGGTATTAACTAATAAAAATTTAATTTACTAATTAAAATTTGCAAGTTCGTCTGTTTGCTAGAGACATTACATGGGAGGTACACCCACCTAAAGTGTGAAAAATTCAACACTTTATCACAATTTTCTCAGTGACTATTGCAGGGATTTCTCTCATATCTTGCATGTATGTACTAGGCCAGAAGTAGATTCCCTTGTGTGAGTATCAGATCTGGATCTGTCTTAACTTTTTTTTTATAATTTTTTTAATAATTTTTAATGCATTAAAATTCATGAAATCATGTACTAAATCACTTACTTTCTCATTGACTATTGCAGGGATTTCTCTCATATCTTGCATATATGTACTAGGGCACTAGTAGATTCCCTTGTGTGAGTATCAGGCCTGGATCTTTTTTAATTATATTTTTATGAATTTTTAAAATAATTTTAATGCCTTAAAATTCAGGAAATCATGCATTAAATCACCTATAACTTGAAAAGTATTGCATTTAGAGCATTTTGTTAAAATATATTATTCAGCTACTTTTTCCATAGCTACAACATGGTGAGTAACTTGGGTGTCTATTCCAATAGCTAAGTGAGTAATAGCTACTTTCTGATTTTTCAGTACCTTTCATGAGTAAAATCACTTATAACTCAAAAACTATTGCATTTAGAGAATTTGGTATAAATATGTGATTCAGCTACTTTTGGGTCAGCTATAACATAGTAAAATTTCAGACCTGTAAATCATTGCATAGCCAAGTAATAGCTACTTTGAGGCTATCGCTGTTGAGCAAATTGCTGGTATCTTCAAAACTATTCCATTTAGAGTATTTTGTTTAACATGTTTTTCATGTACTTTTGGGTCAGTTACAACATAGTAAAATTGCAGACCTTTAGCTCATGGCATAGCTGAGCAATAGCTTCTTTCAGGTTCTCACTGTTGAGTTTAATCAGTTGTAACTTGAAAACCACTGCATTTAGAGTATTTTCTTTAAATATATTGTTCACCTACTTTTTGGTCTGCTATAACATAGTAAAGTTGCAATAGCTACTTTCAGGTTGTCACTGTTGAGTAAATCAGTTGTAACTCGAAAACTATTACATTTGCAGTATTTTCTTTAAATATGTTTTTAACCTACTTTTTACACCTTAACAGTTACCTTGTTACTTTTCTTCTGAATATCATTTCCAGGGCACAACTTTTGTGTCCTTTTCTTCTTTCACTTCTACTCTGAAACTCAAAATACACAGTCAGCTGACACAGAGCCCGTTCACAGGCACTGATTGCTTGTTTATTATCACATAGATCTGTTCTATGCCACAAAAGTATTTTGTGTCTGAAGATCCAGCTGGTGCTATGTATTTCAGTTCTAGGATCTGAATGGGATTGATCAATTCTCTCCAGTTTCTGTTTTACCTAAGATTTTTTATCCTGAACTAAAGTGTCAATCTGAGTGTGATTACATTAGTACTTAAGAGTGCCAAAGATACAACAATTTAACTTAGTTTTATCTTGAATCATCTTGTGGTTAATATGTGTAATAATTGTACATGTCCCTTATAAACCAGCAGAGCTTTGTCCAAAATCATTCGCCAAGAAACCCATCAAAGCACCCAACTGATGAGTTTGGGCAATACTCGTGGAAATTATTCAGATTTCCTATGGGGATTTAAATTTGTTGTGGAGTTTGAGTTTGCCATTAGTTATTTATATCCTTAACCTTGTGTAAATAATACATTTCTTTAGAGTTCTGGCTCAGTGGCATTCGATCTACAAAAAATACAGCATTTATGAGAGATCTCAAAACTGATTCCACCTGTTGTGTAATTTGATTTACACAGGTTCTCCTTACACAGAGCTTACTTTTCCCTTTAGAGTAGTCAGTGAATTTTAGAAGATACTAAGAACAGTGTCATACTAAATATATTTACCAGCTTATTCAGTCGAACCAACTATGCAGACTAGCACTCAGTCCATTATTGAGTGCGGGGTAGACGTTTGTAAAAGGCCCTATATTTTATTCTTAGTTTGTCACATAATTGTGAATATTTTGAATATTTTGGTGTATAATAAAACTGAAAAGCTTGAAAAAAAGAATGTACGTAACAGTAAAGTATGGAAAATACTCCTGTTTACGATGTGTTAGTATGTCAAACACACATCTAAGTGGCTACAAGTCTCCATAAAACATGCATTATATTCATCTAATTTGAAAGATAAGAGAGTGAATACTTTGATGAAAGATAACATTTTTTTGTCCCTCAGGCCAGTGTGTACTTTACAATTTTTAATCTTTCAAACAATTAACAGCAGTGAAATGACTCATGTTTACAGTAGTTTTAAGACTAGCGTTTTATCCTGTAAGGACACAAATCAGACATCTGTAAAGGATGGTACAATTGTCATTTGTTACTGTCACACTGTATCTCCTCCTGTCAACCTGGTGACACCAACTTATTAAGCGTCCCGCAAGGGACGCTTGTTTGTGTATGGGAGAGCTTCAGGCTCCGCCGGCTCCGCCGGCTCCGCCGGCTCCGCATTTTGTTTTCCTTATAACTCTGTAACCGTTAGGCGGATTCTTTTCAAATTTGGCAGGTTTAGGCAGTAGCCTTGGGGAATTTTTTTGAATATGCTGCAGTGACATTTCAACCAATCAGAGAGGTCACATGACCAAAAATGTCTTTTTTCGGTGGGGAAGCTTGTCCGGATGATAACTTGAAAGGAATTTTATCAATTCACCTGAAACTTGGCAAATACATTCATTCTATTAAAATCTGGAAATCATTAGATTTTGGCATTGATTGGTCAAGAAATGGCCGAGTAATTAATGATTAATTAATCATTACGAATTTTCCAAATAAGGAAAACACAAAAATGTTTATATCTCGAAAACCGTGCTAGATAGAGCGATTTCGGCGAAATTTTTGACCCACAGGGTATCTCTGCGGAGTAGTTTTCCCAATTTTCAAAAAATTTTTGTCTCGCCCAAAATGGCGGCCATTTTGAATTTTCGAAATTTTCGCAAAAATTGCAAAAGACAAAAATGCTTATATCTCAAAAACCGTGCTAGATAGAGCAATTTCGACAAAATTTTTGACCCGCAGGATATCTCTGCGGAGTACTTTTCCCAATTTTCAAAAAATTTTGGTCTCGCCAAAAATGGCGGCCATTTTGAATTTTCGAAATTTTCGCAAAAATTGCAAAACACAAAAATGCTTATATCTCGAAAACCCTGCTAGATAGAGCGATTTCGACGAAATTTTTGACCCAAAGAGTATCTCTGCAGAGTAGTTATCCCAATTTTGAAAAAAATTTTGTCTCGCCAAAAATGGCGGCCATTTTGAATTTTCGAATTTTTCGCAAAAATTGCAAAACATAAAAATGCTTATATCTCGAAAACCGTGCTAGATAGAGCGATTTCGACGAAATTTTTGACCCACAGGGTATCTCTGCAGAGTAGCCATGCCAATTTTCAAAAAAATTTTGTCTCGCCAAAAATGGCGGCCATTTTGAATTTTCGAATTTTTGCGCAAAAATTGCAAAACACAAAAATGCTAATATTTCGAAAACCATGCTACATAGAGCGATTTCCACGAAATTTTTTATCTTCAGGGTATCTCTGCAGAGCAGCTATCCCAAAGAGCTTTCACTTGGTGAAGTTTCAGACCCATAGCTAATTACTCACCTACTCAAAATGAGTAAATGCGAATTATCTCTAAAAGTATTGCAGATAGCCAATTTTTCTCAAATAACTCATTCACCTACTTTTGGGAGAGCTTTCACTCTGTGAAGTTTCAGACCCATAGCTAATTACTCACCTACTCAAAATGAGTAAATGCGAATTATCTCTAAAAGTATTGCAGATAGCCAATTTTTCTCAAATAACTCATTCACCTACTTTTGGCAGAGCTTTCACTTGGTGAAGTTTCAGACCCATAGCTAATTACTCACCTACTGAAAATGAGTAAATGCGAATTATCTCTAAAAGTATTGCAGATAGCCAATTTTTCTCAAATAACTCATTCACCTACTTTTGGGAGAGCTTTCACTCTGTGAAGTTTCAGACCCATAGCTAATTACTCACCTACTCAAAATGAGTAAATGCGAATTATCTCTAAAAGTATTGCAGATAGCCAATTTTTGTCAAATAACTCATTCACCTACTTTTGGGAGAGCTTTCACTTGGTGAAGTTTCAGACCCATAGCTAATTACTCACCTACTCAAAATGAGTAAATACGAATTATCTCTAAAAGTATTGCAGATAGCCAATTTTTCTCAAATTAATCATTCACCTACTTTTGGGAGAGCTTTCACTTGGTGAAGTTTCAGACCCATAGCTAATTACTCACCTACTCAAAATGAGTAAATGCGAATTATCTCTAAAAGTATTGCAGATAGCCAATTTTTCTCAAATAACTCATTCACCTACTTTTGGGAGAGCTTTCACTCTGTGAAGTTTCAGACCCATAGCTAATTACTCACCTACTCAAAATGAGTAAATGCGAATTATCTCTAAAAGTATTGCAGATAGCCAATTTTTCTCAAATAACTCATTCACCTACTTTTGTGAGAGCTTTCACTTGGTGAAGTTTCAGACCCATAGCTAATTACTCACCTACTCAAAATGAGTAAATGCGAATTATCTCTAAAAGTATTGCAGATAGCCAATTTTTCTCAAATTAATCATTCACCTACTTTTGGGAGAGCTTTCACTTGGTGAAGTTTCAGACCCATAGCTAATTACTCACCTACTCAAAATGAGTAAATGCGAATTATCTCTAAAAGTATTGCAGATAGCCAATTTTTCTCAAATAACTCATTCACCTACTTTTGGGAGAGCTTTCACTCTGTGAAGTTTCAGACCCATAGCTAATTACTCACCTACTCAAAATGAGTAAATGCGAATTATCTCTAAAAGTATTGCAGATAGCCAATTTTTCTCAAATAACTCATTCACCTACTTTTGGGAGAGCTTTCACTTGTTGAAGTTTCAGACCCATAGCTAATTACTCACCTACTGAAAATGAGTAAATGTGAATTATCTCTAAAAGTATTGCAGATAGCCAATTTTTCTCAAATAACTCATTCATCTACTTTTGGGAGAGCTTTCACTTGGTGAAGTTTCAGACCCATAGCTAATTACTCACCTACTCAAAATGAGTAAATGCGAATTATCTCTAAAAGTATTGCAGATAGCCAATTTTTCTCAAATAACTTATTCACCTACTTTTGGGAGAGCTTTCACTTGGTGAAGTTTCAGACCCATAGCTAATTACTCACCTGCTCAAAATGAGTAAATGCGAATTATCTCTAAAAGTATTGCAGATAGCCAATTTTTCTCAAATTAATCATTTACCTACTTTTGGGAGAGCTTTCACTTGGTGAAGTTTCAGACCCATAGCTAATTACTCACCTACTGAAAATGAGTAAATGCGAATTATCTCTAAAAGTATTGCAGATAGCCAATTTTTCTCAAATAACTCATTCACCTACTTTTGGGAGAGCTTTCACTTGGTGAAGTTTCAGACCCATAGCTAATTACTCACCTACTCAAAATGAGTAAATGCGAATTATCTCTAAAAGTATTGCAGATACCCAATTTTTCTCAAATAACTCATTCATCTACTTTTGGGAGAGCTTTCACTTGGTGAAGTTTCAGACCCATAGCTAATTATTCACCTCAAAATGAGTAAATGTGAATTATCTCTTAATAGTATTGCAGATAGCCAATTTTTCTCAAATAACTCATTCACCTACTTTTGGCAGAGCTTTCACACACGAAAATGAAAAATTGTGAATATCTCTGAAAAGCTATTTCTTTTGCTTTAATGCTCGGCGGGAGATACATACCGCGGCAGTGGTTTTGACAAAAATTTTTGTCTCCCCAAAATTGGTGGCCATTTTGAATTTTCAAAGTTTTTGCAAAACACAAAAATGCTTATATCTCGAGAACCGTGCTATATGGATCGAACTCAACAAAATTTTAGACCTGCTGGGTATCTCTGCAGAGTAGCCATGCCAATTTTCAAAATATTTTTGTCTCGCCAAATATAGCGGACATTTTTAATTTTTTTATTTTTTGCAAAACACAAAAATGCTTATATCTTGAAAACCGTGCTAGATAGAGCAGACTGCGCTGACTTTGGTTGCCACAACAGTATAAGGCTAGAAACGAAGCATTTTCTTAATACTTTAGCACTCACCTTTATATCCTTTTCGGGACGCTTTGTTTTTGCTATGCAAAAATATTATCTTTTTTTTTTGCGAGCGATCCTCTAGTTGACATTTGTGTCATGAAATACCAGTACAAGTAACAGTCACTGGGCAGATAGTGTGTGAAGAGTAAAGTTCTGCTTGTTTAAATTATGCTTTGTAATCACTTGTTAACCTTACTCTTTATCTCAATTGCTCTTCTGATGTGTGAAGTTTGCTTGCAACATTCAAAAAAGTGAATCAACCACTATTTACAGTTAAAGTGTTCGGATCTATTTCTTTGGATGTATTCATAAATGTAGCGATATGTTGTAGCCAGTGCTTGACAGAAGAGAGCAAATAATGTCATGTGTGACACTCTTATGTGTTTGAACAGTTTTAAGGAATCTAGACAATTGTTTGACAAGGTGTTGTAAGAAAAAGAACCTGACATTAAGGAGAAACTTCTTACACAGTGAAAGTGGTGTCCAAGGAGCAGTAGAGAATAGAGCTAGTGAAATGCTCTTCACGGACTACTTTGACATGAAGAAATGCTGATCATGTGCCATGGTTAAAAATGTCATTACTGTCTTATTAAAAATAGAGGAGCAATAACAGTGATCCATAAAACTGTAGAGAAAACACTGGTTATATGAGAAAAGGTCTTTCTAGTACCTGAATACATAAAGGTTTCACTATGCGAGACCAGGCGTTATGAATAATGTCTTTCAGTCAACAAATATTTTACTTCAACAGTATAGCATGCACCACTTTGCCCATTAAATGACAGTGAGGTCTTTCTTTGTTGATCAATTCTGATGAATATTTTAGTTTAGGTCAGATCACATAAAGGAGACTTTGAGTGGGTGGTATGCAATGACAGAGGTATGGAGTTTTATTTAATTGAGTATAGACCAGAGTTTAAAGACTCCCATTTGGCTTCCTGCCACTTTCCCCTCAGTGCCAAATTACCTATCATTTGGCTGCATAACCTGTTATTTGTTGTTTACACTGACAGAGCTTTTTGTTTTATCTGAAACCAGTTTCTGAGTTACTTTGCAAGCCATTTATGGACTATAACTGCATATAGATTCTTATAAGATAGAGGACTGAAGAAAAAGTTATTAGAATTGGATAGAATTTGTGTACAGTCAGTTGAAGCTTTTTGTATATTATAACCAAAAACCAATTGATTCAAAAGGGTGTGACAAATAGTTAACATGTTGGAGTGATTCAGGGCTTACAATATTTGAAGTAGAATTTAATTGAACTATTGCTCAGACCTATTTGGTAAAAATTTGCATGTGTGACATGTACCTTTTTCTCTAGAACTGTCAGTTGACATGAAGTAACCTGATAATGGATAGGTCTGGATATACAAAAGAAAAAAATGTGACCTTCAGAGTTGAAGACTGAGAAACAGGGGAAATGAAGTGTAAAGAAAAGTAAATAACACCAGAGGACTGACTAAATGGCATTCCTTTGGTAAAATGACAGCATTAGGAAGGGTCTCATCTGCTAATACTTAATCATTTGAGAAACCTCGCTCAAGTACCTTGTCATTTGAACAAGGTAACACAGTTCAAATTGTCTTCACAAAACAGGATATCATGTGGCATGTAAGAACATTTGGACTTTTGTGTTTTCTGGACTTTTAATATCTTTCATTCCAGATTTTGACTTTCTCCTTTGTCATCTTTTTATATCAAAATATTTAACAACACTGAGTCTACTACTGTAGTAGGTATGGTGTTTTTTACATACGAATGTGACTTGCTTTAACTTATGGGCCACAACAAAGATATAGAGAACTGAACTGTGTAAATATAAAGATATATACATGATTGAAATTTAGTCATAAGAGGAGATTTGAATAATGTTTGAAAGCAGTGTTCAGTGCTGAATATTTGTTATTATTTGCAGTCAAACAAATCTGATTTCAATACATGAGACAAAATTTGTTTTTCTTGGTCACAACTGATGTAGAATTTTAACGGAAAAGATATTTGATAGTCCATCAAATTGAAAATTCTAATTGAGAGAAGTATGTTGAAATAATCCTCTTCAATCACTGCAAGATTAAAAAAAAAAAATTTTCCCTGTTCAGATAAATACAAGGTCACTGCCGCAGCAGTTATCTCCCGCCTTAGAATCAGTAATAATGGAGAACTGAAGGAAATGCAAGGCCTTTGTTGTAAGATAATCCCACTTGACATTGAAAAGGGGTCAAAGGTAAAAGTAAGCAATTGGAAGAGTCTCAGGGCTTGACTACCTTTAAGTTGTTTTCACATTTGGAACCCATAGTAGCAATGATAAGGGAGATATAAGGCCTTGTTAATAGGATAATCCCATTTAACATTAAACATATGATGATGACCATTTTGTTTTCGAAACTAGGCCAAATGACAATCAGGCTAACTTTCCTAGCCATATATCTTTTGTGCAAATTTGATGAACCTAAATGCAATATTTCAAGTTTTAGAGCATCTTAATGATTTTGAAATAATTGGCTATGGTGGCCATTTTGTTTTTCAAAATAAGGCCAAAATTTTTCTCAGGCAAAAGATTTGCAGGCCAGGACTTTTCATTGTCTATCTTTATATTCTGAAGCCATAGCACCAATAATAAGGGAGAAATAAGGACGTTTTAGTGTGATGACCCAATTTAACCTTGAAGCAGGGATCAAAGGTCAAATTCAACACCGGAAAAAGATTCCCAGGCCATGACTTCCTACAAGTCGTTTTCACATTCCGAACCTCTAGGAGCAATATTGGGGGAGATATAAGGCCATTTTAATAGAATAACCCCGTTTGGCATTAAACATGTGATATGGCGGCCATTTTGTTTCTAGGACTAGGCCAAAATTACTATCAGGCTAGCTTTTCTAGCCATATATCTTTTGTGCAAATTCGATGAAGCTAGCTGGAATATTTCAAGATTTAAAGTACCTTGATGATTTTCAAACAATTACCTATGGCGGCCATTTGTTTTTTAAAGTGAGGTCAAAATTTGCACAGACAGGTTTTCATAGCCGTAAACATTTCCTGCAAATTTGGTGAAGATATCTTTATAAATGAATGAGATGTTAAGGTTTATGTAAAACGTGACAAACGGACGCACAAACGGAGGCATGTATGGAAGGCGTTTTATAATCTCCTGACCACGGCCTCCCCTTTTCATGGTGTGTCTTTACATTCTGAAGCCATAGCACCAATAATAAGGGAGCAATAAGGATGTTTTAGTTGGACGACCCCATTTAACCTTGAAACAGAGGTCAAAGGTCAAATCCAACACCTGGAAAAGATTTCCAGGCCATGACTTCTTACAAGTTGTTTTCACACACTTCCAAACCTTTAGGAGCAATATTGGGGGAGATATAAGGCCTTTTTAATAGGATAATCCCATTTGACATTAAACATGTGTTATGTCGGCCATTTTGTTTTTTGAACAAGGCCAAAATTACTATCAGGCTAGCTTTTCTAGCCATATAACTTTTGTGCAAATTTGTGGATACTAGCTGGAATATTTCAAGATGTAGAGCACCTTTATGATTTTCAAACAATTGGCTATGGCGGCCATTTTGTTTTTCAAAATGAGGCCAAAATGTTGCACATACAGGTTTTCATAGCCATAAACATTCCCTGCAAATTTGGTGAAGATATCTTTAAAAATGTATGAGATATTAAGGTTTATGTAAAAACATGACGAACGGATGAACAGACAGACGGACGCACGCACACACGCACGTACGGAAGGCGTTTTATAATCTACCAACCATGGCCTTCGGCCGCAAGCAAGAGAGTTTTTGAGACCAGCGATTAAAATGTGACTCTTTCACTGAAGGTAAATCATTCTGTAAACTAACCTTATCAATACTTACATGCAAAATTAATTTCCTTCCCACACAGTAAAATGCTGGAACATGTTATTTAAGTACTGTATAAGAAAAAAATTTTGCTAAAAAAAAATAACAGTGATCTTCATTTTTTTAAGAAATTCACTAAATACGGATTTAAAACTTCACTAGGAACTCATTTACACTAGCCAAACTAAAATAGCTATCAGTGTTGTCTTGTGAAAATTTCCACTAATACAGTATTTCATCTCCTGTTATCTATGCATGTTGTTAGCCTACAATTGTATTGGTAATGTGTGTATAATAATTATGTCACAGTGAATCTGTGTTATCAGGGTATTTGTAAGATCTGTAAATGTACCAGGAAATTCGCAAAAATTTTAAGGGAATTCACAAATTCCCTGATTATATAAATTCACTGTAACATATACAGTGGCACATATTTACTATGCAAGAATACATATCCTGCAAAGTAAGTTATGCAAAATATAAACATCCTAAAAAGTAAAAGAGTTAATTGCTTTGGTTTGTTGGAATTTGGTTTCTTGTTGTTTTTAAAGTTCTCTCTTTTATTTTTGTTTGTTACAGTTTGCTTAACAGTGTTACAGAGTCTGTACATTGCAGGCTTTTGTTACTGTATATATGAGATTTATTGGTTTATGTAGTTGACCATGTTTTGAGCCTTGCATGTTTTTGCTGTGTAGTTTGGAGCTGGATGACTCGGCGTGTGGTTGCTCAGAACACCGCATAGAACAGCACAGGTCAGTACAAATACGTCCCACGCCCTGCACTTTATTGGACAAAATATATCATTTTCAAATCACAGCTTTGTTTATTCTTCTGGGGTATTTGCTCTATAGCTTCTACAACACAGCTTATAACTTTACCTGCAAATAATGTCTCTCATAATTTGGAGAGAACAAGACAGATTCTCATGAAATGTGACCTCAGTGGAACAAGTTTTTGAAACAAAAATATATTTGATTCTTGCCTATATCTATATCTTTTTGCAATGATATTTATAAGGTGGAGAGTGGAAAAATAAAAAAATAACCCTAGATATATCTGGGAAACTATAAGATACAAAGTTACATAAGATCAGCTTAAGAAAATGTATTTGTCAGTTTATGTTCTGGCTAAGACCTGTTTCAGTTTTTCTTGTTATCATTAGGTTGCACACTTAGTACTTTATTGCTAATAAATTGAGCAAAGTGATATTTTATTGCGTTAATACAACTTACCTAGTGGACAGATGCATTTGTCCGGCGCTCTGCCAGTCACGCCAAACGTTAGAAAAAAACGTCCTGAGCTGGGCTCTGGCCGGGACTGGTAGTGTCCTGTTCACTCACCAGGTGGCTGTACAAGCCACCCGCCGGTATACTGCGCATGCATGCGCATGCGCTCTTCCTCTTTTTGTTTGGTGCGTGAGGTTTTGAAACGCTTGAAGTTTAAGAGAAGCTATTTTAATTTTTTTATGTTCTTTACAAGTGAAATTTCTACAATTTTGTATTCAGTGTTTGTGTTCATACATCATGGCATCTCCTGGAGATAAAAAAGGACAGAGGCGAGGCTTATGCGGTCATATTAAGGCCCCTTTTGATTTGCACAAACGATGTGCTAGGTGCCGTGACAAGGGCATTGGAGATGATGACTGTGTTGAGAAAAGATCTTGTGTTATTTGTGACGGGTTCACGGAAACCCAGAAGGAAATGCTTGCCACACCCACATATAAAATACGTAAGGACAAAAAATCGGGTGTTTTGGTATCCCCAGATCAAGTCACAGTCATTGCGTCTGTCGAGGATAAAGAGCCCATTTTCCATTCCTCTGCTCCGGCATCTCAACCTTCTGCGCATGCGCAGTCAGAGGCTTCCAGTTCTACTGCTTCATTTGTTACCTCTGATCAACTTCAGCGAATATCGGATCAATGGGCTGAACAATTCGCCCGGTTTGAGGCATTACTCTCCAGGGGAAATGTGTTTTCTACGCCAAAATCTACTGTCCAGCATGTGCTTTCCCATGCTGTGGTGTCAGACACACCCTTTATTCCCCCTTCTGCCTGGCTCACCGGTCCGGTGGAGTTCCCGGCGGAAGGTGAGGTAGATAAACCACAAGACAGTAGTGTTGTTGAAAAGGATGTAAAAGAGAAGAGAAAGTCACGTAAATCCCGTAGGTAAAGTAAAGAGGAGGATAAACATTCAAAGAAAAGACAGGTGTCTCCCTCCCTGGATGTTAGTGCTTCTCATGTCAAATCTGCACCGGTTCAGGTTAAGCCACCAGTTCAAGCTCAAACCACCCCCGGTCCGGAGGTTGTGCAGAAGTCTAAGACTAAGCCTACACCAGTTTCCACTGTTGCCTCCAACCCGGAGCAAAAAGAATATTTTCTTCCCGGTGCAACCGGTCAAGGAACTGTTCAACCCGGTTCATCCGGTCAGGATCTCCCAGTAGCTCAAGCTTCTTCATCTTTATTTGGGGATTCCACTGTGACTGGTGCTTATCATACCCCACCGGAGCCGGATACCTTGGACATTGACCCTCCTCTTTCTGAAGCCAGTTATTCTGATGATCAGGGTTCTGATGAAGGTGAAATATCCTCTGATGCTCTGGAAAGACCCGAACAAACGGAAGATATGAACTATAGAGAAACAGTTAGGTCCATCCGGTCGTTTATGGGATGGAATCACATTCCCACGTTTGAGAGTGATCTCAGTGAGCCAGATAAAAGTAACAATCCCTGGAAGGGAAAGCTACCAAAAAGGCCTATCTCTGTAGCCATGCCACCAGACGACTGGCTGTGTCAGAAACTCGAAAAGTTGAATACGGTTGTGGCTGAGGGTTACCCTTCAAGGGCCCAAGACTCAGCAGGTTTAAAGAAGGACCAATTCGTGAAAGTCCCGAAATCACAAAACAGGTGGTACCAGATGCATATGATCAGACCGGAGGGCCCGCATAGACCTGGAAAGACTTTGTTTAGTTGGCACAATTCAGAGGCCAAGGTGAACTTTCAGTTCCCACGCATTGTGAAAGCTGCTGCTTATCCTTCCACAGGGCCACCTTCGCGTCCCATTTCCCAGGAGTATTTGCGTCGGTGGGAAAGGTGTGCCAGAGAAAATTCATACATTGTGAATCATGCTGCAGGGTTCAACCGTTGCAACAGTGAGTTACAAGAGCGCATGACAGCCCATATTAACCTGCTTAGTTCCAGGATCAACAAGTAAGAAACAAGGCTCCTATGATTTCTGACATTGTGTTCAATCACTCACTGGACATATTATCACTAGTCGAAACTCATATTCGCCCGACTGATACCGATTGTCTGCTTCAATCCATCACACCACCATCTTATAAATTGTGTCAAAGACCTCGTGCACATGGCTCGGGTGGCGGAGTTGGCTTTCTCATAAATAGCAGCCTGTCTCATAGAATTGTGGATCATCCCACTTTCACCTACTTTGAATGTCTGATAGTCAGTATTGGATCGAATGCTCATTCTACACTGGTTGCTTGTGTTTATCGTCCTCCAGGTTTATGTTCAATTCCTTTTTATGATGAGTTTCACACATTGGTTGAGTTCCTCTCATCTATGAATTCCTCCTTCATCATTTGTGGTGACTTTAATATTCATATTGACACAACCTCAAGAGACAGTGTTAATTTCCTTAATACTCTTGACTCCTGCAATATTACTCAACATGTTCACTCTGCTACCCATCTTCATGGCCATACCCTAGATCTCATCCTTACTTCTGATAGTTCTCTGGTTTCAAATGTGGTTGTCAGTGACTACATCTCCGACAATGCAATGATCAAATGTCAAGTTGAAACTCCAACAACTGCTAAATCACAAGCTAACAGAGTGACTTACAGGAGATATCATAAAATAAACATGGACACTCTACGCAATGACTTGAGCAATTGCTCCTTTGTTGCTTGTCCGGGTGACACTGCAAAAAAACTGTATGATCAATACACTAATGATCTTTCCAACCTTCTGGACAAACATGCTCCAGAGGTTACTCGCTGTCTTGCCAAGGAGCCAGCAAAGTGGATATCAAATACCTTCATCTGGCGTAAAAAGAAAACTCCTCTTAACCATGCAAAGCTGCGTAAACAAATTGCCAGGTGTAATTCACTTGCCAATAAAGACAAAGCCACATATTACAGAGCTCTTGTTGACCCTAAAAAACTATGGCAAGTTCTGCATTCTGCCTTGCACAGTATCCCTGAAAAGGTTCTTCCATCAAATAGTTCACAAAAAAAATTGGCTGAACAGTTTGCCGCTTTTTTCACCAATAAGATTGCTAAAATCCGAGAGTCTTTTTCCAGTTTTTCATCTTTTTCCTTGCCATCTCCAGTGAATCCGCCAGGACTTTTCAAATTTGATGATGCCTCACCTGACGATATTGCGAAGGTAATCAAAAATTCACCTACAAAATCCTGTCTCCTGGATCCTTGGCCCACTTTCCTAGTTAAAGATTGCCTTGATATACTGCTTCCTTCTATCACAAAACTTGTGAATTGTTCTTTGTTGGAAGGTGCTGTCCCAGATGGCTTCAAGAGTGCTGTTGTCACTCCACTGATAAAGAAATCTTCTTTATCAAAGGATGAACTAAAAAACTATCGCCCTGTGTCTGGGTTGAGCTTTATCTCAAAACCCGTGGAACGTGTAGTTGCCTCACAACTCAGTAGACATGTCTCTCTCCATGGGTTGGAAAATGAGTATCAATCTGCTTATAGACGTGGCCATTCAACTGAAACAGCTCTTTTGTCTATAAAGAACCAGATTCACCTATCTCTAGCCAGAGGAGAGGCCACAGCTGTGGTGCTGCTTGATCAATCTGCAGCGTTTGACACCATTGATCACAACAAACTCCTTGATTGCTTAAGAAAATGGTTCGGTGTCGGGGGTAGATGCCTTGACTGATTCAAATCATACCTTTCTGATCGTACCCAATGCATCAAGATTGGTTCTGTTCTGTCTGAGGCTAGAAAGCTTAAGTTTGGGGTACCACAAGGTTCAGTTCTTGGTCCTATTCTTTTTTCGTTGTATACCACACCTTTGAGCAAAGTAATCTCTAAACATCCAGATGTCAAATTTCACTTTTATGCAGATGACACACAGCTGTTTATTCACCTCAAACACAAAAATGCAAAAATTGCCTTCGATCGGCTAGGAAAGTGCCTCGAAGATGTCAAACTATGGCTGTGTGCAAACAAACTAAAGCTGAATGCTGATAAGACTGACTTTATTTTATTTGGTGCCAAGTCTCAACAAGAAAAGTTTAACCCATTCTTTCCAGTAAATATATTGGGTGAATCACTGATACCTTCAGATGCTGTTAAGAATTTGGGTGTCTGGTTTGACTCAGACTTTTCCTTCACCAAACATGTTAAAAATGTATGTAAACTATGTTTCATCCAGATGAGGGATCTTAGACAAATTCGACAGTACTTGACTCGTGATGCTGCTCTTACAGCTGCAAACGCACTTGTGGGCAGTAGGCTTGACTACTGTAACTCCTTGTTTAGGGGTCTATATGTTGCTAACCTACGCAAGCTACAATGCATTCAAAACAGTCTGGCCAGAATTGTTTGCAGAACCACATGTCTTTCTCACACCACTCCACTAAGAAAAGCCCTTCATTGGCTACCCATAAGGCACCGTTGCATCTTCAAGACTGTCTTGTTGGTATATAAATACCTACATACTAACTGTCCAAAATATTTCAGCCCATTTCTCAAAGTTAGACAATGTGCCTATAATACTCGGTTGAGTCAATCTGATGGTATAATTCTACATGTTCCTCAATACCAACCATCTATTTACAAATCCACAAAGCAGTTTTGTCTAAGCTTTGCATATGATGCTCCCAAAATATGGAATGAACGCCCTGATAATGTAAGATCTGCCACTTCCATTGCTTTCTTCAGAAAAAAACTTAAGGCATACCTATTCTGCCAAGCTTATCCTCCTTAGTATTTTCCACCTCATATGGCATTCTCCGTGATGTCGACCATAGCTATGGACAAGGACAATGATTTTTGAAACTATGCTTATGATGTTGCGCCTTAGAGTCTGTCACTTCGATAGAGATTAAGCGCTATAAAAGTTGAATTGGAATTGGAACAAGGGAAAAGCGCCCAAAGAAGTGTCAACTACCGTTTCAGAGTTGAAAGATCTTACTGCTTTTCACCAGAATGTGTCCGTGGCGATGGGCACTGCCCTTCAACACTTGGCGGACAGTCTTTTTGTCCAGATGTCCAACTTAATCTTGTTGCGAAGGGACTCTTACCTTGATCATGTCAACAACGGGATAAACCAGATACTTATAACCAGTTGAGAAATGCTCCGTTGTTTGGACATGGGCTGTTCCCTGATGCAGTTATACGCACAGCCGAACAAGATATTGCCAGTCATCACTCCTCCGGTTCTGTTCCCAGACCCGGTCCGGGTGCTGCCCAACAGACCGGATGGAGATCTTCTCATAGGTACCGTCCCTATGAAAGCAGAGAATAGAAATACCGGTACCGGAGATCAGGAACATCAGTCTTGGAGACTGTTTAGCCGGAATAGAGGACGGGGTCGTGGCAGAGGACGTGGCTCCAATTCCCGTTTCTCTAAGTCAAGAGGCTACAAGCAATATAAATGACAATTACCTAATTTGTCCAACATTCTCAAAGACAGTAGTTGCAAAGTTGGATGAGAGAACAGTAACAAGAACTGTAAAACCGGAAGTAGTAGACAGTTCAGTGTTAAATTTACACAAAGTTCAGATGACATCAAGTTTAAATCCTCAAAGTGTATCTTGTCTTGTTGTCAATCATGCTCGTTCTGTTTGTTCCCACGGGCAACCACAAAAGAATGGTATAAGTCCCTGTATTCAAAAGATAGAAATAAAAGATGTCAAAGGTGTTTCTTGTGCAAGTCAATGTCTTTTTGCCCCACATGTTCCAAATGTCCCCAGTGTTGTCCCAAGTTTGGCTGTAGGGGGTAGGTTACAGAAGTTTTGGCAGGTATGGCTCACTCTGGGTGCGAATCCAAGGGTGGTCTCAATTTTGAGAGAGGGATACACGCTACCCTTCAAAATCAGACCACCTCTGACCCGGTCCCCTGTGATCAAGAGTGGTTATGCTCACCTGGGGAAAAGAGTTGGTGGTAGAAAAACTGCTGATAAGGTCCTCCCTGGCCTTTTACAACCATCTTTTTCTGGTGCCAAAACCCAACAACAGGTGGAGACCTATCTTGGACCTCAGCCACCTAAACTTATTCTTGAAACCAGGCACCTTCAAAATGGAAACACTGGAAACAATAAGGTTGTCTCTCCAAAGAGGAGAATGGGTAACTTCGCTGGATTTCAGCGACGCTTACTTTCACATTTCCATCAGTCAGAGATCCCGAAAGTACCTCAGGTTTTTTCTAGGGAAGAAAGCTTATCAGTTTACGGCCTTTCCTTTCGGTCTAGCCACAGCTCCTCTGGAATTTACCAAGGTAGTCAAGGAGGTGAAACTGATGGCTCAAGCACGGGGTATCCAGATCCACCAGTACCTAGACGACTGGTTAGTCAGAGCCCCGTGCCAGGAAACTTGCTGACTGCATACCCAGACCCTCTTAGCCCTGTGCTGCGAACTAGGGTGGGTGGTAAACATGGAAAAATCGGAACTTACACCTCAACAGGTTTTCACTTTAGTAAGTTACCGGTTTGATCTACTGTCAGGTCGGGTTTTACCCACTCAGGACAGATGGATCACTCTTCAGCAGAAACTACAGTTCATCAAAGGCAGGAAAAGTTGCTCAGTCAGACAGTTCATGTCTCTAATCGGACTCCGTACTGCAACAGAGAAACAGGTATGGGCAGGTCGCCTCCACATGAGACCCGTTCAGTGGCACCTGAAGCGACATTGGCATGTACCCGAGAGTCTGGAAAAGATTATTCCGATTCCCCTCTCTCTCCATCCACACCTGGATTGGTGGTTAGAAGAGAACAATGTACTCAAGGGTCAGCCCTTGCACCCCCTTCAACACACTCTGCAGATATTTACAGACACCTGAAACGAAGGCTGGGGCGCACACTTAGGGGGATCCACAGCAAGAGGCGTTTGGTCAGAACCAGAAAGTCGTCTCCACATCAATTTCTTGGAGCTCAAGGCAGTTCTTCTGGCCCTCAAGAGTTTCGAGCATCGTTGCAGGGAACAGATTGTCCTGATAGCAACGGACAACACAACTGTAGTCTCTTACATCAACAAGGAGGGCGGTATGAGATCAGGTTCTCTCTGTGCCCTACTTTGGAGACTCCTGTCCTGGTGTCATCCCAGGAAGATAGTTCTGCGGGCGAGACACATCCCAGGTCGCTTGAATGTCATAGCGGACAAGCAGTCCAGACACAATCAAGTGATACAGACCGAGTGGTCCCTGTCTCCACAGGTTTTCCATCTATTGTGTTCAAAATGGGCCCGACCTCAGATAGATCTTTTTGCAACTCGATTCAATCACAGGCTTCCCAAGTTTATATCACCGGTTCCGGATCCGGCAGCTTGGGCAGTGGATGCTCTAAGTCTTTCATGGGAAAATCTGGACGTGTATGCCTTCCCTCCAGTCTCCCTTCTCAATCAAGTCGTGTCAAAGCTCGTGGATCAGGGTTTTCACAGGATGATCCTGGTCGCCCCAGGGTGGCCCAACATGCCTTGGTTCTGGGATCTGGTCAGTCTGTCGAGTCAGATTCCTTTTAGTCTTCCCTTGGAGAAGGACCTGTTAACCCAACCATTCAACGGTCTCCTCCACAGGAACCTGAGTCATCTAAATCTGCATGCTTGGCTCCTAGAGCCTCGCCCATCCAGAAGCAAAGATTTTCTGATGAAGTGGCAGCAAGAATTGAAGCTCCTCAGAGAAGCTCAACCAGAGCGGTTTATAAATCAAAGTTGGCCATTTTTGTTAAGTGGTGTGAATCGAACGAGGTGGACTTAGCTCACTTGTTGGACAGTTTTCACAGAGACAAGCCAAAGGGGAGACAGGGAGTTCCTGCGTGGAACCTATCCTTAGTTCTCCATTAGTTGACAAAAGCTCCCTTTGAGCCCATGCGAAAGGCTTCTCTTAAGCATTTGACCTTTAACACGGTGTTCCAGCAAAAGTCAGAGCGAAATCCATGTATGGTTGTACAGAAACATCAGGCATCAGGAAAACTGGAGTCAGGTCTCCCTATATCCATCCCCCAGTTTCTTATCCAAGAATCAGCTAGCCCGGGACGGTCCTGCTGCTGTGGCACCGGTGGTCATTCCTGCTTTTGCCCCGTCGTTAGACAAGTCTCTCAAGGAAGATAAGTCACTTTGTCCGGTGAGAGCCTTGCATTATTATTTAGACAGGACCACGGATTTGCGAGCGGGCAAAGATCTGGTGTTTGTGTCTTTCTGGAAGAGTTTTCAGAAGGACATTGTTCCGGCTACTGTCTCTTCCTGGATCAAACAAACTGTGTTGTTGTGCTATCAGCTTTCGGACGAGGAAGCCCAAACTATTCATCAAGTTCGGGCTCATGATGTCAGGGCCTTTGCAGCCTGCAAAGCTTTTCAAGGCGGGGTTTCTTTGGATCAGATCCTATCGGCTTGCCATTGGAAAGCTCACAACACTTTTACACAGTTCTGTCTGAAAGATCTAGCTTGGGCAGATTCAGAACTGTACCATCTGGGTCCTGTGGTAGCTGCTCAACAGATCCACGATGATAAGTAATAGCAGCTTGTCCTATTGCATATTGTATATAGTGTACATATACCTTAGGTCGTTTCCTTCATTGCACATACTATATAAAAAAATTTTTTAAAAAACCTCCACTATCCTTTGCTACTGGATTGCAATGATCCAAAGTGGATCCGGGAGCTTCTCAGGGATGGTGTTCCTTTACTCCTGTTCTTCTTCCTCATTCATTAGTGATACTATTTCATGCCCTCTTTCGTCTCCCTGCACATTCGGGTCGAATTTGTGCACAGACGGTTTACTTCAAAACTTTCGGGGGGGCAAGGGGGTTTGGTCCTTGAAGGTTGGTTTATTTAACCATTACCGGACGCACCTTCTTACTGTTGACAATATGTGTTCCCCTTATTTGGCTACCCTCCAACCAATGGGTAGTCATTCTGCATCTGTCCACTAGGTAAGTTGTATTAACGCAATAAAATGGAAAATTTAATAGTAAATTAAATTTTTATAAGTTAATACCTTACCTAGTGGACAAGGGGATTCCCACCCTACCTTCCCCGCTATTCTAACCAAACAAGGGGATTATCTAAGGTAGGCAACAAAAAGAGGAAGAGCGCATATGCACGCATACGCAGTATACTGGCGGGTGGCTTATACAGCCACCTGGCGAGTGAACAGGACACTACCGGTCCCGGCCAGAGCCCAGCTCAGGACATTTTTTTCTAACGTTTGGTGTGACCGGCAGAGCGCCGGACAAATGCATCTGTCCACTAGGTAAGGTATTAACTTACAAAAATTTAATTTACTATTAAATTTTCCTTTTCATTTCTAGATGATTATTTAAAAAGTTTTAAATTAATTCATCTCTTCTTTTAAATTAGCTTAACTGCAGCCATTGGTTAAAACAGGTGACTCCACTGAATGATCATTTACCAAAACAGGTTTTTAAAGCAACTGAAGTACTCTTGGAATGTTAAGTTTTATTCAGTGATATGAGTGTAGCCTTTTAATCACTAAGAGCACTGTTCCATATCCATGAGTGGGTTGTAAACCTAATTGGTAAACCTACCACCCAATTGAGGAAACAAAGTAAAAGAAAATGGTCACAATCTATATGGGTGGATTTTATGATAGGTTTCCTATAGCTTTCCAAACAATGTTATCATTGAGTCTAGAAACCTTTTGATTGTTTCCCGAAAACATGACATATGTTTTCTGATCCATCTGGTTGGTTCCCCAAAATTTTTTGAATGACTCCCCAAAGGGTTACGGACCTTACAAGGGCCTATACAATCATTAGGATTGACTTAAGATTGGAAATGATTGAGAAGATTGCTCTACGAATGTTAAGATAGCTTTGAGATAGATTTCTGATTGGGTTCCTCAGTGTAAGGTCTGATAAGGATAGTGATAATTTTAAATAGTTTAAATTAGCCAGGGACACAAAATTCAAACCTTCAGGTCTTGATTCAGACCCAAATGTTGCTATCTTTGTTTAAAAACATTCTGAATGAAAAATTGACCTCCAGTATGGACAGTCTTCATACTTGGGAGTTAGGTTTTTGACCCACTTGTAGAGATAGTACAGCCCTATTAGATAGGTAATTCATCTGCTGTAAGAGTAAGTTAAGTTCTTGTTTGCAGAGTGTGTGGTAAGTTTAGTTCACCATGTTCTAGTCCTTTAAAACTCTTGACTTCATTATTTGATCAGTTTTATGTAGTGCATGGCTGAAACCAATACTAGATCTTTTAGTGTATTTTTCTACAAGTTTTACTGTGATCTTCAAGTTCCTAATATTTTCAGTTTGCTTGATTGTAGTTTATTATGATTTGCTGTAATACACTGCTGATGAATGTGAGTTTGTATTAGTAGTTGTTTTTTTTTAATCCTAAAAAGATTGTGCAAATTACAGAGTCTATGCTGTCATGTTTGATTGCATTAGAACAAGCTTTTAAATTTATATTTTTCCTGGGTGTCTAAATTTGAAGGCTTGCAGGTAGATGGATATGTCATTACTTTGCCAAAACTATATGGAGAAAACATTATAGCTGCATTTTGAAAAGGTTTCCTTTAAAGCCATTATTTTTCCTGTAATACTGGGACTGTAAGTCTCTTCAGTTCATTTGTAGAGTCACAAGCATGACCTGGACTTAATCCCTTCAATATTGGAACAGTTAAATTTATATCATATATGTAGTATTCTATTATAACTTTGACCCTCTGTGAATGGATTCACCCAGGTGTTCTTGAGCTTTGGTACTATTGTGTTCTTATTTTATCTTAAAAATTATAATTGTTTGAGTTTGTGATAATATCCACAAATTCAGTGGATGACTTTGGTTTTCTATATATACAGTAGATGGCATTGAGTCCTATTGAATTCTTTGTGAATTCCCGTGTTTTTAGCAGGTGACTGTGGTTTTCCATAGTGTCCCATGTATAACAGATAACTTTAGTTGTCCATGCATTGATTAGATTTTGGGAGGTTTTCCGTGCAGTTACCAAATGATTTTGGATTTCAGGAAGGAGTTGGAGCAGCTAAGAGAGGAGCAGCTGCGCTGTGAGGCCAAGCGTTTGGCACAGCTTGCTGAGCAGGAGGCCAACAGGAAGCATCTGGCTGAAGAGAAGATCAAAATTGACCTGCTGGCCAAGGAGGCTATTTCTATGAAGCAGGAGGCCCAGAAGGTCAGTCTAAGGGTCTAAGGTTCTGGCTCATTCCTTATTTGTTTTGTTTTTTTGTTAAATGGTACACTTTGATCTTCTCTTGGCGGTTTTTATGTCAGCTGACTTGTCAGTCAGCTGACATTATGTCATCACTCTGCGGCGTGGGCGTACGCGTCCGCGTGAACAACTTCTTCTCCAAAACTACAAGGCCTAGAGACATGCTGTTTTTTTTAAAAGATACCTTATCTATCGAGGATGAAAAATTGTTCAAGGCATGCAAATCTGTCTGTTCGTCTGTTTGCTAGAGACGTTACAAGGGAGGTACCCCCACCAAAAGTGTGAAAATTTCAACTTTTTATCACAATTTTCTCAGTGACTATTGCAGGGATTTCTCTCATATCTTGCATATATGTACTAGGCCAGAGGTAGATTATCTTGTGTGAGTATGAGACCTGGATCTGTCTTACTTTTTTTTAAATAAATTTTTTTAATAATTTTTAATGCATTAAAATTCATGAAATCATGCACTAAATCACTTATAACTTCAAAAGTGTTGCATTTACAACATTTTGTGAAAATATGTTGTTCAGCTACTTTTTTCATAGCTACAATATGGTGAGTAAGTTGGGTGTCTGTCTCAATAGCTAAGTGAGTAATAGCTACTTTTGGGCTTTTCAGTAACTTCCATTATGAGTAAAATCACTTGTAACTTAAAAACTATTGCATTTAGAGAATTTCGTATAAATATGTTATTCAGCTACTTTTGGGCCAGCTATAACATAGTGAAATTTCAGACCTGTAGCTCATGGCATAGATGAGTAATAGCTACTTTTAGGTTATCACTGTTGAGTAAATCACTTATAACTTGAAAACTATTGCATTTAGAGAATTTCGTATAAATATGTTATTCGGCTACTTTTGGGTCAGCTATAACATAGTAAAATTTCAGACCTGTAGCTCATGGCATAGCTGAGTAATAGCTACTTTTAGGTTATCACTGTTGAGTAAATCACTTATAACTTGAAAAGTGTTGCATTTAGAGCATTTTGTTAAAATATGTTATTCAACTACTTTTTTCATAGCTACAATATGGTGAGTAAGTTGGGTGTCTGTCTCAATAGCTAAGTGAGTAATAGCTACTTTTGGGCTTTTCAGTAACTTCCATCATGAGTAAAATCACTTGTAACTTAAAAACTATTGCATTTAGAGAATTTCGTATAAATATGTTATTCAGCTACTTTTGGGCCAGCTATAACATAGTAAAATTTCAGACCTGTAGCTCATGGCATAGCTGAGTAATAGCTACTTTTAGGTTATCACTGTTGAGTAAATCACTTATAACTTGAAAACTATTGCATTTAGAGTATTTTGTTTCAATATGTTATTCACCTATTTTGGGGTCAGCTATAACATAGTGAAGTTTCAGACCTGTGGCTCATTTCATAGCTGAGTAATAGCTACTTTGAAGTTCTCACTGTTGAGTAAATCAGTTATAATTGGAAAACTATTGCATTTACAGAAATTTGTGCAAATATGTTATTCAGCTAATTTTGGGTCAGCTATAACATAGTGAAATTATAGACCTATAGCTCATGGGACAACTGAGCAATAGCTATTCTCAGGTACTGACTGTTGAGTAAATCAGCTATAACTTGAAAAATATTGCATTTGGAGTATTTTGTTAAAATATATTGTTCACCTACTTTTGGGTCAGCTATAACATAGTGAAATTACAGACCTATAGCTCATGGCATAGCGGAGCAATAACTATTTTCAGGTTCTCACTATTGAATAAATCAGTTGTAGCTTGAAAACTATTGCATTTACAGTAGTTTGCTTAAATATGTTGTTCACCTACTTTTGGGTTAGCTATAACATAGTAAAATTTCAGACATGTAGCTCATTGCATAGCTGAGTAATAGTTCCTTTGAGGTTCTCACTGTTGAGTAAATCAGTTGTAACTTGAAAACTATTACATTTAGAGTAATTTGTTAAATATGTTATTCACAGAATTTTTGGTCAGCTATAACATAGTGAAATTGCAGACCTCTATGTCATGGCATAGCTGAGCAATAGCTACTTTCAGGTTCTCACTGTTGAGTAAATCATTGTATCCACTGGATAGCCGCAGTGTGTAGAGAGAGATTTCACCATTACTGCTCTGATGAAAAAAAATATTATAGCTAGCTTTCTTAAGTTTGCAGTATATATTAATAACCATAAAATGTTGTCTGGGAATATTTTTGGCCTCATTTTGAGAAACAAGATGGCCGCCACAGGTGTTTTTTTGTCAGTCATGAAAAGTGCTTATATCTCCCTTATTATTGATCCTAGAGGTTTGGGATGATAAACCAACCTGTAGGAAATCATGGGGTGGGAATCTTTTGGTGTGGTCAGATTTGACCTTCAATGACCCCTCCTTCAAGGTCAAACAAGGATAGCCAAACTTAAAAGTGCTTATAACTCGCTTATTATTGGTCCCAGAGGTTTGGGATGGTAAACAGACAGGAAATCATGGGCTGTGAATCTGTTGATATGGTCCGATTTGACCTTGGAACCCTCCTTCAAGGTCAAATGAGGATAGCGAAAATTGAAAGTGCCTACAACTCGCTTATTATTGGTGACAGAGATTTGGGATGGTAAACCATCCCATAGGAAATCATTGGCTCGGAATGTTTTGGTATGGTCAGATTTGACCTTTGGACCCCTCCTTCAAGGTCAAATGAGGACAGCCAAGCTTAAAAGTGCTTATAACTCATTTATAATTGGTCCTAGAGGTTTGGAATGGTAAACCATAGGAAATCATGGGCTGGGAATGTATTTGTGTGGTTAGATTTGACCTTGGACCCCTTCTTCAAGGTCGAACGAGGATATTGCATTTGTAGTATTTCTTTAAATATGTTTTAACCTATTAATTACCTTGTTATTTTCCTTCATAATACCATTTACAGGGCACAACTTTTTTATCCTTTTGTCAGCTTCGGAATTTCTTTCGAACTTGCTGTTCAGTTACCATTTACTGTATTTCTGTACAGCCCTTTTCCTGATAATTATTCTGTCCTCTAATCACCTTCACAAATCAAAAACACTCAGTCAGCTGACACAGTGCACGTTCACGGGCACTCTCCTCTTGTTAAGCGTCCCGCAAGGGACGCTTGTTTGTGTATGGGAGAGCTTCAGGCTCCGCATTTTGTTTTCCTTATAACTCTGTAACCGTTAGGCGGATTCTTTTCAAATTTGGCAGGTTTAGGCAGTAGCCTTGGGGAATTTTTTTGAATATGCTGCAGTGACATTTCAACCAATCAGAGAGGTCACATGACCAAAAATGTCTTTTTTCGATGGGGAAGCTTGTCCGGATGATAACTTGAAAGGAATTTTATCAATTCACCTGAAACTTGGCAAATACATTCATTCTATTAAAATCTGGAAATCATTAGATTTTGGCATTGATTGGTCAAGAAATGGCCGAGTAATTAATGATTAATTAATCATTACGAATTTTCCAAATAAGGAAAACACAAAAATGCTTATATCTCGAAAACCGTGCTAGATAGAGCGATTTCGACGAAATTTTTGACCCGCAGGGTATCTCTGCGGAGTAGTTTTCCCAATTTTCAAAAAAATTTTGTCTCGTCCAAAATGGCGGCCATTTTGAATTTTCGAAATTTTCGCAAAAATTGCAAAACACAAAAATGCTTATATCTCAAAAACCATGCTAGATAGAGCAATTTCGACAAAATTTTTGACCTGCAGGGTATCTCTGCGGAGTACTTTTCCCAATTTTCAAAAAATTTTTGTCTCGCCAAAAATGGCGGCCATTTTGAATTTTCGAAATTTTCGTAAAAATTGCAAAACACAAAAATGCTTATATCTCGAAAACCGTGCTAGATAGAGCGATTTCGACGAAATTTTTGACCCGCAGGGTATCTCTGCGGAGTAGTTTTCCCAATTTTCAAAAAAATTTTGTCTTGTCCAAAATGGCGGCCATTTTGAATTTTCGAAATTTTCGTAAAAATTGCAAAACACAAAAATGCTTATATCTCGAAAACCGTGCTAGATAGAGCGATTTCGACGAAATTTTTGACCCGCAGGGTATCTCTGCGGAGTAGTTTTCCCAATTTTCAAAAAAATTTTGTCTCGTCCAAAATGGCGGCCATTTTGAATTTTCGAAATTTTCGCAAAAATTGCAAAACACAAAAATGCTTATATCTCAAAAACCGTGCTAGATAGAGCAATTTCGACAAAATTTTTGACCCGCAGGGTATCTCTGCGGAGTACTTTTCCCAATTTTCAAAAAAATTTTGTCTCGTCCAAAATGGCGGCCATTTTGAATTTTCGAAATTTTCGCAAAAATTGCAAAACACAAAAATGCTTATATCTCAAAAACCGTGCTAGATAGAGCAATTTCGACAAAATTTTTGACCCGCAGGGTATCTCTGCGGAGTACTTTTCCCAATTTTCAAAAAAATTTTGTCTCGCCAAAAATGGCGGCCATTTTGAATTTTCGAAATTTTCGTAAAAATTGCAAAACACAAAAATGCTTATATCTCGAAAACCGTGCTAGATAGAGCGATTTCGACGAAATTTTTGACCCGCAGGGTATCTCTGCAGAGTACTTTTCAAAAAATTTTTGTCTCGCCAAAAATGGCGGCCATTTTGAATTTTCGAATTTTTCGCAAAATTGCAAAACACAAAAATGCTTATATCTCGAAAACCGTGCTAGATAGAGCGATTTCGACGAAATTTTTGACCCGCAGGGTATCTCTGCGGAGTAGTTTCCCCGATTTTCAAAAAAATTTTGTCTCGTCCAAAATGGCGGCCATTTTGAATTTTCGAAATTTTCGCAAAAATTGCAAAACACAAAAATGCTTATATCTCAAAAACCGTGCTAGATAGAGCAATTTCGACAAAATTTTTGACCCGCAGGGTATCTCTGCGGAGTACTTTTCCCAATTTTCAAAAAATTTTTGTCTCGCCAAAAATGGCGGCCATTTTGAATTTTCGAAATTTTCGTAAAAATTGCAAAACACAAAAATGCTTATATCTCGAAAACCGTGCTAGATAGAGCGATTTCGACGAAATTTTTGACCCACAGGGTATCTCTGCAGAGTAGTTATCCCAATTTTGAAAAAAATTTTGTCTCGCCAAAAATGGCGGCCATTTTGAATTTTCGAATTTTTCGCAAAAATTGCAAAACATAAAAATGCTTATATCTCGAAAACCCTGCAAGATAGAGCGATTTCGACGAAATTTTTGATCCACAGGGTATATCTGTAGAGTAGCCATGCCAATTTTCAAACAAAAAATTTCTCGCAAAAAATGGCGGCCATTTTGAATTTTCGAATTTTTCGCAAAATTGCAAAACACAAAAATGCTTATATCCTGAAAACCGTGCTAGATAGAGTGATTTCGACGAAATTTTTGACCCACAGGGTATCTCTGCAGAGTAGCCATGCCAATTTTCAAAAAAATTTTGTCTTGCCAAAAATGGCGGCCATTTTACTCACCTACTCAAAATGAGTAAATGCGAATTATCTCTTAAAAGTATTGCAGATAGCCAATTTTTCTCAAATAACTCATTCACCTACTTTTGGAAGAGCTTTCACATGGTGAAGTTTCAGACCCATAGCTAATTACTCACCTACTCAAAATGAGTAAATGCGAATTATCTCTAAAAGTATTGCAGATAGCCAATTTTTCTCAAATAACTCATTCACCTACTTTTGGGAGAGCTTTCACATGGTGAAGTTTCAGACCCATAGCTAATTATTTACCTACTCAAAATGAGTAAATGCTAATTATCTGTAAAAGTATTGCGGATACCCAATTTTTATCAAATAACTCATTCATCTACTTGTGGGAGAGCTTTCACATGGTGAAGTTTCAGACCCATAGCTAATTACTCACCTACTCAAAATGAGTAAATGCGAATTATCTCTAAAAGTATTGCAGATAGCCAATTTTTCTCAAATAACTCATTCACCTACTTTTGGGAGAGCTTTCACTTGGTGAAGTTTCAGACCCATAGCTAATTACTCACCTACTCAAAATGAGTAAATGCGAATTATCTCTAAAAGTATTGCAGATAGCCAATTTTTCTCAAATAACTCATTCACCTACTTTTGGGAGAGCTTTCACTTGGTGAAGTTTCAGACCCATAGCTAATTACTCACCTACTCAAAATGAGTAAATGCGAATTATCTCTAAAAGTATTGCAGATAGCCAATTTTTGTCAAATTAATCATTCGCCTACTTTTGGGAGAGCTTTCACTTGGTGAAGTTTCAGACCCATAGCTAATTACTCACCTACTCAAAATGAGTAAATGCGAATTAACTCTAAAAGTATTGCAGATAGCCAATTTTTCTCAAATAACTCATTCGCCTACTTTTGGGAGAGCTTTCACTCTGTGAAGTTTCAGACCCATAGCTAATTACTCACCTACTCAAAATGAGTAAATGCGAATTATCTCTAAAAGTATTGCAGATAGCCAATTTTTCTCAAATAACTCATTCACCTACTTTTGGGAGAGCTTTCACATGGTGAAGTTTCAGACCCATAGCTAATTACTCACCTACTCAAAATGAGTAAATGTGAATTATCTCTAAAAGTATTGCAGATAGCCAATTTTTCTCAAATAACTCATTCACCTACTTTTGGGAGAGCTCTCACTTGGTGAAGTTTCAGACCCATAGCTAATTACTCACCTACTCAAAATGAGTAAATGTGAATTATCTCTAAAAGTATTGCAGATAGCCAATTTTTCTCAAATAACTCATTCACCTACTTTTGGGAGAGCTTTCACTCTGTGAAGTTTCAGACCCATAGCTAATTACTCACCTACTCAAAATGAGTAAATGCGAATTATCTCTAAAAGTATTGCAGATAGCCAATTTTTCTCAAATTAATCATTCATCTACTTTTGGGAGAGCTTTCACTTGGTGAAGTTTCAGACCCATAGCTAATTACTCACCTACTCAAAATGAGTAAATGCGAATTATCGCTAAAAGTATTGCAGATAGCCAGTTTTTCTCAAATAACTCATTCACCTACTTTTGGGAGAGCTTTCACTTGGTGAAGTTTCAGACCCATAGCTAATTACTCACCTACTCAAAATGAGTAAATGCGAATTATCTCTAAAAGTATTGCAGATAGCCAATTTTTCTCAAATAACTCATTCACCTACTTTTGGCAGAGCTTTCACTTGGTGAAGTTTCAGACCCATAGCTAATTATTCACCTACTCAAAATGAGTAAATGTGAATTATCTCTAAAAGTATTGCAGATAGCCAATTTTTCTCAAATAACTCATTCACCTACTTTTGGGAGAGCTTTCACTCTGTGAAGTTTCAGACCCATAGCTATTTATTCACCTACTCATAATGAGTAATTGCTAATTATCTGTAAAAGTATTGCGGATACCCAATTTTTATCAAATACTCATTCATCTACTTGTGGGAGAGCTTTCACATGGTGAAGTTTCAGACCCATAGCTAATTACTCACCTACTCAAAATGAGTAAATGCGAATTATCTCTAAAAGTATTGCAGATAGCCAATTTTTCTCAAATAACTCATTCACCTACTTTTGGGAGAGCTTTCACTTGGTGAAGTTTCAGACCCATAGATAATTATTCACCTACTCAAAATGAGTAAATGTGAATTATCTCTTAATAGTATTGCAGATAGCCAATTTTTCTCAAATAACTCATTCACCTACTTTTGGAAGAGCTTTCACACACGAAAATGAAAAATTGTGAATATCTCGGAAAAGCTATTTCTTCTGCTTTAATGCTCGGCGGGAGATACACACCGCGGCAGTGTTCTTGACAAAAAATTTTGTCTCCCCAAAAATGGTGGCCATTTTGAATTTTCAAAGTTTTTGCAAAACACAAAAATGCTTATATCTCGAAAACCGTGCTATATGGAGCGAACTCAACAAAATTTTGGACCTGCTGGGTATCTCTGCGGAGTAGCCATGCCAATTTTCAAAATATTTTTGTCTCGCCAAATATAGCGGACATTTTTAATTTTTTTATTTTTTGCAAAACACAAAAATGCTTATATCTTGAAAACCGTGCTAGATAGAGCAGACTGCGCTGACTTTGGTTGCCACAACAGTATAAGGCTAGAAACGAAGCATTTTCTTAATACTTTAGCACTCACCTTTATAGCCTTTTCGGGACGCTTTGTTTTTGCTATGCAAAAACATTATCTTTTTTTTTTTGCGAGCGATCCTCTAGTTTTTTTTGTGGTTGGTATCAGTACTTAAGCATGGTCACATATCGAGCATTGAGTTATCTCTTGCTTGTATGTTGTGCATGTTTCTTCCCCAGATCTTCTGAAATGGAAAGGGGACTTCGAATCTTCTTTTGTTATATATTATGTTTTGCAAGGTACAAACTAAAATTAGGCTATATCAGCAGCCTATAACCTGAGCATTTCTTACAGATTTGATACATTCATTTTAACCCAGTGTAATAGTGTGACTAAATTATAACATAATGATGTAACTATTTTTCTAACTTTTCATATTAGCTCGAAATTCAAAGAAAGTGTTTACAGCATGTTGCAGTGTAACAGTGGTAACCTGTGCATACATGTGTCTAAAAATTATTTAAGGTTCAGAAAGAAATCAAAGAACTTGGAACTGCTTTAGAAAACCAGGCCAAAGTACAATTGCAGGAGCAAGAGCGAATTCTAGAGAATAGGTCCCAATTAGAAGAAGAAAAGCAGCAAACACTTGAAGTAAAAGAGATTATAAGTAAAGAGAAGGCAGTGCAAGAGGTGAGAAATATTGTACTTCTCATTTTGAAGATACATCCAGTCATAACACATTCCACTCTTAATTCTCCAATCGTAAATTTGAATCTCTGCCTCGGCAGTAATTAGGAGAGTTGGCATTAACTTGTTGATGGGTTCTTATGGTTCATTCACACTGTTGTGTGTGGTTTAATTTACATATATTTGAATTTTGCTCTTGTCCTTATTACTCTGTAAATGAACCTTGTATGAGGGTAGTGCTCATTTAAAAACAAGCTGACCTGTATAGCCATTTTGCTTTAAATCATTGTGTCTGCTGTGTTAAGGTTCAGAGGGAAGTGTTGGATGTTAAGGAACGTGCACAGGAGGAGGAGTTCAGGAATGAAAAGAAACACCTGGAAATACAGCGACTGCAGAATCAACACCTGCTGGAGGAGAGAAAGGTGAGAAAATGTATTTAAATTAGGGCTGCGAACGAGTACTCGAGCCTCGGTGTACGAGGCGATCTTGGCTTGTACTCGAGTCCATCTTAAGTACTCGGTTACTCGCGACGTATTGTATTATCGCCCACGTAATTAAACGTTTGTGTAAAATATGCTGTATTTCAGCATTTCCGTCACATAACATCAATTAAAGTTGTTGTTTTCGCTTGAAAACCTATAATTTACTCCATAATCTATAATATCTGGTTAAATAGGAGACGTTTTTCTTCAGAAGTTTCGTTTCCGGAATCGACTATTTGTTTACAGAAGACTTCCAATGGTGGGAACTAAATCTTGCGGTTACTCGAATTCGGGCCGGTTTTCAGAGGGCGAGTACTCGATGCCGTTTTTTTGTACCCGTCACAGCCCTAATTTAAATACTAAAATCAATACAAAGTGCAGGAGACAATGTTGAGTCTCACAGAATACACAATGCACATAACCTCACAAGATATGTGTTGAAAGTTGTCTGTTCTTTATCAAGCTGTGTGAATGGCCTGCAAACAAACATCACTGTGTAACGTTTGACTACCTCTTGCTGCTCTGTGAATCTGGGTTGAGATAGAATGTGTAAGATTTACTACCAAGTCCATCTGACATTTTCCTCTGTTTGATGAGTTTTTGTGTCGTATTTCAGAGGGAGCTGGAGAAGGAACGTGAGATTGAGCAGGAGGTGTACAGAAGTGATGCCGCCAGCATGAGGAGGCTGGTGGAGACAGAAGTGGCCCACATCAGGTACATGGCCGGGCTCGACCCCACCAAAGTCAAGAAAGACTCGGACAATGAGAGTGAGGTAATAGAGGATATAGAGGGTGAGCGGCTCCACCTGAAGGATGTGTCCTGTCCATTGGCCCCAGTATTACCAGACAAGTACTTAACCTCCACACCTGAGCAGACTGACTGGGACAAAGTAGACAGCAAGCTGGACAAGTAAGGCTCACTACTTATACACAAGAGTATAAAGACTATATATGTTGTGCATGTAATATCTGTGTTCTAAAAGCCAAAATAGACCAAAAATTAGTAAATCATATCACAAAGTCTGTTATTGGTTGTTACCTCCACCAGGTAAGATAATGTTAATTATATAATCAATCTTCAGATTACTTGGCAAAAAATACAGTACTCTCACACAATAGTGTGTATAATATACCTAAGTCTGATCCGGATCCTTGGAAAAATTCTAGATACTATGATTTAGTGCAGGAAAAAATAGGGGTGATAACAAGCTGCTTGACAGAGCTCTGTGCCTCCTTACTGCTTTTCTAGTTACTTGTGTATTTTCTGGCATATTGAAAACATAATGAGATCTTCAGTTCAACGAGTAATATAGAAAAGAATTTGAAAAGAAGTTTGGCGTATACGGGACTTGCCCATTAATGTTTGTATGGGAGTGTGCATGTAACCAGAAGTCGGTCATCTGATTATCTCTTCTCTTGTCAAGTCTATTCAATAATGTGAATATCAATCCATAAAGTGTCATCTCTTTCCATCAGGAAATATTGTCGTACTTGGGAGAGTAGTGTTTTGATTATTTAAAAAATGGAAAACGGTCATTATCCTATATTGCAGTTTTTCCAGTTCATTCAAAGAATTAGGCTGAATGTAGGAAGGAAAAGCAAAATGCTCTGCACATGCAAAGACATATCATATGAAAGCCTTGTCATAGCTTCATACTTAATGAAAATGGTTGTATAGTTATAATATCAACCCAGGTAATCTTATTTGTGCACATTTAACTTTTAAATATTATTTTGTACTTGTTTGCTTTACATTTGAACTTGCTAAATATGACATCATGAAAATGCCCAAAATGTTATAAAGGTCATAAAAACTAGGGTATTCTTAATTTTGCATTAAAGATTTTTTAGGACTCATGAATTGCATGTTGCCTGTTGACTTATTGGTCCCCTTTTGCACTTTATTATATTCTTTTTTTCAGAAGCATTTTATAAAATCACTCTTGTCCCTTTATCCTGGTTCCACTATTTGTGATTTGGCCTGAGCTGGTATTCACTGTGTAAGTGCTATCACAGTGACTATATGGTGTGTATTTTGCAGTATTTAGAACAAAATGAATAATCATTTGTCTCCAAAAGTAGTATTTTTATAATATTCTTTTAAAAATGTATAATGCCTCAGCTAATACATTTGTTATTCCATAATGTACTCTTACATTATTATAAAAGACAGAAATTCCTTGTTTCAGACATTATCTCACTGAGCACACAGTGGACCAGTAGAGTGGGCTTCAGTGTGTAAGCACTTGTTTCAGGCTTTCACTGATTACTCTGTTTACATTGTTTCAGGCTCTCTCTCACTGAGCACACAGTGGACCAGAAGAGTGGGCTTCAGTGTGTAAGCACTTGTTTCAGGCTTTCACTGATTACTCTGTTTACATTGTTTCAGGCTCTCTCTCACTGAGCACACAGTGGACCAGAAGAGTGGGCTTTAGTGTGTAAGCACTTGTTTCAGGCTTTCACTGATTACTCAGTTCACATTGTTTCAGGCTCTCTCTCACTGAGCACACAGTGGACCAGAAGAGTGGGCTTCAGTGTGTAAGCACTTGTTTCAGGCTTTCACTGATTACTCTGTTTACATTGTTTCAGGCTCTCTCTCACTGAGCATCCAGTGGACCAATGGAGTGGGGAGCAAGTGCTGAGCCAACTACAGGAGTTGGTGCATCGGGTGGAAGGGGTTGAGCAGCATGTATGCTGCTGTCTGTGTGACAAGTACAGCAGTGTGCTCTCCACTGACGACAACACACAGGGACTTGGGGAACACGTTCTGGCCCAGTTCACAGAGATAAGGCCACTCTACTCACAGCTAGAGAAGGTAAGTCACTACACACATATACTCCTGTGTAGACAGATAGGTTTTCACACATACCATACACATAGATATTGTCGAACCTCCATCACGTGACCATGTTTGGAGAGCAAGATTATAGAAGAGCTGTCAAATAGAACAGCTAGTTAAGCATAAAAAAATAAGGAAATACAAATTTTGGAGAGCTGACATGGAGTAACAATATCAAATACTTGAATAACAGAAGGTTGGCAACATAAGTCTCTGAATGGTCCCTCTGTACATAGATAGGCAAGAGGCAAGACTTAAGTTTCTGAATGAAATCCAGCTTATAGCAAGATGTGCAGATGTTACAGGCAAGATATCAGTGATCCAGAACATCCCTTAACTGTAAATTTTTTGCTTTTTGTGGTTCGAGTTACCCCTTGTGGGGAAAATAATGTACCTGCAAAGCAGTAGATTGAATGAGACATACAGTTTGGTTTTATCAGATTTAAAAGGATACTTGGGTGGTTCTAGTAATTATGTCACAATGTTGTTTTTTGTTTGTTTTTTTCGAAATGGAAACTATGAATAACTGATGGAAGTGTTTTTTCTTAATCTAAACACCAGTAAATAATGTAAATTGTACAGAGCAAATTGTGAAAAAAATTTATTTCTTGAACACAAGTGCTTTGATGAAATAAACAAACACTGACAAGAGTTATATAACATAAGGATTAGCATGTAAGAATTACAAAACTTGCAAATGAATTCTACAATTACAAACACAACACCTAAATGCCCAGTGACAGCTGTACCTCTTGTTCCCATTTGTGCCAGGTAATTTGAGATCATGATGTTTAAATTTGCTTCTCTAATAAATTGTAACTAGTAATAAGTAGTAATAATATATACCAGCTTCATTTTGACCTCCCAGATTTTCAGACTATGATTTACACTTTGCTGATAAGTGTGTATTCTGGATATTTGTGTTGATGGTAACCATGATAAAAAGCTTATAAGCTGATTTTTAATAAAAGTTCAGCTTTCTGACATTTCTCTTTCAGACATTTTATTGTGGAAAAACTTTGCAAGAGTCTTCATAAAGAATCACAAAAATATATCTCGTAAATGTCAGGTGTCATGTCAGGTATTTATTTTCGCAGGAAGAGTTTTGTAGCTTTTGACGGATATTTTTAATTAAATACAGATTGCATTTTCATTCGGTGAAGTGCATTCTTACATGGCCCTAGGGTTTTGGCTGTTGCATCAAGAGAGGTTCCTGAACAGCTTTGCGTGTGAAGTTAAAACACAAAATACACATTGAATATGCTGCCATATAAGATTTGACACATGATTTACATGAGTCATAGTTCTGTGAAACACAACAGCATTAATGCTTTCATATATAAGTACAAGTTCAGAAAGATTAATGGTACAATGGGTGCCCATATTGAATCAATTGTTTTGAACAATATAAAGATTTGATATTCTTCTAGTTTGAGAACACACTCTGGCATTACATTGAATCAGCTTTATGGTACCCATAATTAAGCGTCCCGCAAGGGACGCTTGTTTGTGTATGGGAGAGCTTCAGGCTCCGCCGGCTCCGCATTTTGTTTTCCTTATAACTCTGTAACCGTTAGGCGGATTCTTTTCAAATTTGGCAGGTTTAGGCAGTAGCCTTGGGGAATTTTTTTGAATATGCTGCAGTGACATTTCAACCAATCAGAGAGGTCACATGACCAAAAATGTCTTTTTTCGGTGGGGAAGCTTGTCCGGATGATAACTTGAAAGGAATTTTATCAATTCACCTGAAACTTGGCAAATACATTCATTCTATTAAAATCTGGAAATCATTAGATTTTGGCATTGATTGGTCAAGAAATGGCCGAGTAATTAATGATTAATTAATCATTACGAATTTTCCAAATAAGGAAAACACAAAAATGTTTATATCTCGAAAACCGTGCTAGATAGAGCGATTTCGGCGAAATTTTTGACCCGCAGGGTATCTCTGCGGAGTAGTTTTCCCAATTTTCAAAAAATTTTTGTCTCGCCCAAAATGGCGGCCATTTTGAATTTTCGAAATTTTCGCAAAAATTGCAAAAGACAAAAATGCTTATATCTCAAAAACCGTGCTAGATAGAGCAATTTCGACAAAATTTTTGATCCGCAGGATATCTCTGCGGAGTACTTTTCCCAATTTTCAAAAAATTTTGGTCTCGCCAAAAATGGCGGCCATTTTGAATTTTCGAAATTTTCGCAAAAATTGCAAAACACAAAAATGCTTATATCTCGAAAACCCTGCTAGATAGAGCGATTTCGACGAAATTTTTGACCCAAAGGGTATCTCTGCAGAGTAGTTATCCCAATTTTGAAAAAAATTTTGTCTCGCCAAAAATGGCGGCCATTTTGAATTTTCGAATTTTTCGCAAAAATTGCAAAACATAAAAATGCTTATATCTCGAAAACCGTGCTAGATAGAGCGATTTCGACGAAATTTTTGACCCACAGGGTATCTCTGCAGAGTAGCCATGCCAATTTTCAAAAAAATTTTGTCTCGCCAAAAATGGCGGCCATTTTGAATTTTCGAATTTTTGCGCAAAAATTGCAAAACACAAAAATGCTAATATTTCGAAAACCATGCTACATAGAGCGATTTCCACGAAATTTTTTATCTTCAGGGTATCTCTGCAGAGCAGCTATCCCAAAGAGCTTTCACTTGGTGAAGTTTCAGACCCATAGCTAATTACTCACCTACTCAAAATGAGTAAATGCGAATTATCTCTAAAAGTATTGCAGATAGCCAATTTTTCTCAAATAACTCATTCACCTACTTTTGGGAGAGCTTTCACTCTGTGAAGTTTCAGACCCATAGCTAATTACTCACCTACTCAAAATGAGTAAATGCGAATTATCTCTAAAAGTATTGCAGATAGCCAATTTTTCTCAAATAACTCATTCACCTACTTTTGGCAGAGCTTTCACTTGGTGAAGTTTCAGACCCATAGCTAATTACTCACCTACTGAAAATGAGTAAATGCGAATTATCTCTAAAAGTATTGCAGATAGCCAATTTTTCTCAAATAACTCATTCACCTACTTTTGGGAGAGCTTTCACTCTGTGAAGTTTCAGACCCATAGCTAATTACTCACCTACTCAAAATGAGTAAATGCGAATTATCTCTAAAAGTATTGCAGATAGCCAATTTTTGTCAAATTAATCATTCACCTACTTTTGGGAGAGCTTTCACTTGGTGAAGTTTCAGACCCATAGCTAATTACTCACCTACTGAAAATGAGTAAATGCGAATTATCTCTAAAAGTATTGCAGATAGCCAATTTTTCTCAAATAACTCATTCACCTACTTTTGGGAGAGCTTTCACTTGGTGAAGTTTCAGACCCATAGCTAATTACTCACCTACTCAAAATGAGTAAATGCGAATTATCTCTAAAAGTATTGCAGATAGCCAATTTTTCTCAAATTAATCATTCACCTACTTTTGGGAGAGCTTTCACTTGGTGAAGTTTCAGACCCATAGCTAATTACTCACCTACTCAAAATGAGTAAATGCGAATTATCTCTAAAAGTATTGCAGATAGCCAATTTTTCTCAAATAACTCATTCACCTACTTTTGGGAGAGCTTTCACTCTGTGAAGTTTCAGACCCATAGCTAATTACTCACCTACTCAAAATGAGTAAATGCGAATTATCTCTAAAAGTATTGCAGATAGCCAATTTTTCTCAAATAACTCATTCACCTACTTTTGTGAGAGCTTTCACTTGGTGAAGTTTCAGACCCATAGCTAATTACTCACCTACTCAAAATGAGTAAATGCGAATTATCTCTAAAAGTATTGCAGATAGCCAATTTTTCTCAAATTAATCATTCACCTACTTTTGGGAGAGCTTTCACTTGGTGAAGTTTCAGACCCATAGCTAATTACTCACCTACTCAAAATGAGTAAATGCGAATTATCTCTAAAAGTATTGCAGATAGCCAATTTTTCTCAAATAACTCATTCACCTACTTTTGGGAGAGCTTTCACTCTGTGAAGTTTCAGACCCATAGCTAATTACTCACCTACTCAAAATGAGTAAATGCGAATTATCTCTAAAAGTATTGCAGATAGCCAATTTTTCTCAAATAACTCATTCACCTACTTTTGGGAGAGCTTTCACTTGTTGAAGTTTCAGACCCATAGCTAATTACTCACCTACTGAAAATGAGTAAATGTGAATTATCTCTAAAAGTATTGCAGATAGCCAATTTTTCTCAAATAACTCATTCATCTACTTTTGGGAGAGCTTTCACTTGGTGAAGTTTCAGACCCATAGCTAATTACTCACCTACTCAAAATGAATAAATGCGAATTATCTCTAAAAGTATTGCAGATAGCCAATTTTTCTCAAATAACTCATTCACCTACTTTTGGGAGAGCTTTCACTTGGTGAAGTTTCAGACCCATAGCTAATTACTCACCTGCTCAAAATGAGTAAATGCGAATTATCTCTAAAAGTATTGCAGATAGCCAATTTTTCTCAAATTAATCATTTACCTAGTTTTGGGAGAGCTTTCACTTGGTGAAGTTTCAGACCCATAGCTAATTACTCACCTACTGAAAATGAGTAAATGCGAATTATCTCTAAAAGTATTGCAGATAGCCAATTTTTCTCAAATAACTCATTCACCTACTTTTGGGAGAGCTTTCACTTGGTGAAGTTTCAGACCCATAGCTAATTACTCACCTACTCAAAATGAGTAAATGCGAATTATCTCTAAAAGTATTGCAGATACCCAATTTTTCTCAAATAACTCATTCACCTACTTTTGGGAGAGCTTTCACTTGGTGAAGTTTCAGACCCATAGCTAATTATTCACCTCAAAATGAGTAAATGTGAATTATCTCTTAATAGTATTGCAGATAGCCAATTTTTCTCAAATAACTCATTCACCTACTTTTGGCAGAGCTTTCACACACGAAAATGAAAAATTGTGAATATCTCTGAAAAGCTATTTCTTTTGCTTTAATGCTCGGCGGGAGATACATACCGCGGCAGTGGTTTTGACAAAAATTTTTGTCTCCCCAAAATTGGTGGCCATTTTGAATTTTCAAAGTTTTTGCAAAACACAAAAATGCTTATATCTCGAGAACCGTGCTATATGGATCGAACTCAACAAAATTTTAGACCTGCTGGGTATCTCTGCAGAGTAGCCATGCCAATTTTCAAAATATTTTTGTCTCGCCAAATATAGCGGACATTTTTAATTTTTTTATTTTTTGCAAAACACAAAAATGCTTATATCTTGAAAACCGTGCTAGATAGAGCAGACTGCGCTGACTTTGGTTGCCACAACAGTATAAGGCTAGAAACGAAGCATTTTCTTAATACTTTAGCACTCACCTTTATATCCTTTTCGGGACGCTTTGTTTTTGCATAGCAAAAACATTATCTTTTTTTTTTGCGAGCGATCCTCTAGTTTAAATTTTTTTTGCGTCAGTGGCTGTATTGTCTCTGTATAAGTCAGTATTGCACTTGTATAAAGCTGAAAGTTCTTATGAAGAAACCCTTGCCTTAATAAACGATGATGTCCTCTGTTTATAGAAAGTATCAATATAGGTTAAAACATAGCAAGAACTGTTGCCCCTTGTCTTTAAATTTGTTCCATATGGCCAAAAGCAAAGGATAATTAGGATATAGCTGTACAAGTACTTTTGAAAGACAGTTGTTAAAGTTAAAAATTGACCAAACAGTAGCATAAGGTTTCAAGGGAGGGTAGATTTCTTCAAATTGACAGGTTTGACTGATTGTAATAATTGTATGCGATAACACTCAAAAAAGGTTGAATGTGCTGCAAATCTGTGTGTATATGTTGTTACTTTTTGTGCAGTTCTAACTCTGCATAGATGAGGTTTTCTTTGTGGTTATTGGACACTGGTTTCTCCAGCCTGACAAGAGAGTTAGGGTCTATCTGTGCATAATGTGACATTGCTGGATCCTCGTGTTTTGGGTTGGTTTGGTACAGGTTGACATGTACTGGGTTGTAGAGTCTCTGCTCCAAGTCTCTGTTGTGGTTGTTCTCGTTAGTGTAAAACTTGGGTGGCTTCTGCTGATTCAGATCTGGTGATAGGTCTCTGTTGTGGTCATTTTGAAACTTGATCTGGTTGACATTTGCATGAGGTGCCTGTCGGAATGTTGTCATGCCCATTGGTAGGGTGCTGCTTCTGTCTGGTACCTTCACCTGCAGCTCAGCTGTGTCTAGTGGAAAACTCCCTGGAAATCTTGAGTTCAGTTCATGCATCAGTTCGGGTGATATAGGTGTGATCTCAGGATAGAACATATAGTCCTCAACATTCTGTGCTTTATGCATGGCTGGCAGGGTATTATTTGCTGTAGTAATGTTATTCTGGCAGAGTGAGTTGCTTTGATAAGGGATGTTGTTGTGCTGTACAGGCATTTTTCTGTTGTCCTTGTCATATGGTCCCTGTGTCACTGGCCCTTCTTGCTGTTTGCTGCAGTTAGCTGGCTGTACATTAAAGTTTGCCCTATGATATGGATCCTCCATCCTGCTACAGTTGTTAGGCTGTGTGAGTATATTTGGTCTGTGACTGAACACAGGACTCACTTCTGCCTTGTATTTGTTTGGTTTTGTGGGTATGTCTGGTCTGTCACTGAATGCAGTGCTCACCTCTGCATTATATTGGTTGGGTTTTATGGGTATGTTTGGTATGTCACTGAATGCAGTGCAGACATCTGTTCCACTGTAGTTGTTTGGCTGGCTCAGGTTATTGAGGGCTGTATACTCTGTACTGCTGTAGCTGTCTTTTGACAACTCTGTTCCACTATAGTTTTTGGATGGACTGAGGTTGTTTAGGTACTCTGTGGTGTTGAAGCTATCCTCACACAGCATGTCTTCACTACTATCCTCATATTGGTCGCTCTCAGTGATGGTCGTACTGTACACATTGCCTGCCTTCTCCACAAAGCTGTTCTTCTTCTCCACCTTCTTCCTCTTGTTCCGCCTCCTCCGGTCTGACTTGTGCCTGCTCACCAGCAAGATGAAGATCATCACAATCACTGACACCAAGACAAACACCACAACTGCTGTTGTCACAAAGGTCGTGAAATTTAGGGGAGATGATGCAGACTGCTTTGACGTGTCATTCACTGCAGGCAAAACCTGTGTGGGTGTGTGAGTTGAACTTGGTGAATCAATAACAGTATAGATTGGATCAAGAGGTTCCGGTGTGTCACTAGAAGTCTGGAGAAAGTCGATGGATAGTGAAGTTTTATGCACTTGTAGTATGGTTGTATTAGTGGATGGTGAGGGGGTTGTCACACTGACAATACTTGGATGGGTTGTGTGGCTGCTTCTGCACTGTAATTTCATTGTTCCAGCATCTGTAAATAAAGCATTGTACCTTAATTGTGAAAAATACTATCTTTATTGATTGTCTAGATAAAGGTTTTCATTATCCAGATTTGTCCTCATCTCATTCATTACTTTTAGACAAAATGGGTTTTGTTTGAATGGGCCGTTAATTATCAAGGGTTCTTTACCAGCTATTACTGATCAAAAGTTGAATTATCGTTATTTTTCCTTCTCAGTAAAAATCATGTCAATACACAAAGCACTGAAAGCAGCTTAGTAGGTGATTTATGATGTCACTTCAATTTAGAATTATGATTTTTGCAGAAACGTGTCTAAATAAACCTGTAAATGTTTCGATAACATTGCAGTAGTGAACAGTATTAACATAATAATACTGATGTACTCACTGATACGGAGATTGAGGGTCCTCTCTGCATAGAGTGAGTACCTCTGTACAGTACCCTCATTGAGCAGCACATCCACCACTGTGTAGTCCTGGTGAGCCTGTATGTTGAGGGTGAGCTCCCCCTCAGCACCTGATTGGTCCCAATCATAGAAGCCGTAGCTGTGTTGTGAGGTGGGCAGGAAGTTGTTGATGAAGTCCACTTTGAGTGAGGTTGTGGGCCTGGTGTTTGGTTGCAGTTTGCACTGACAGGGTCTGTAGAGAGCTGGGCTGGCATCCTCGTGGTAAGGCTGAGAAAAATGCATGTACACGATTGGGAAGTCAGGATTCTGCTCCAATCTGCAGGCAAAATACTCCCACTCACTGCCTACAACAAAGCATGCCCACTGTTTTACAGATTCCTGTGTTTAGTTCAACAATTCTAGGCAAGTTGTACCTTATATATAGTTTTTTTTAATTATGCAAGTTCATGAAAAATGCATTCATGGATGGAATGATGAAGTATTCCATTTTGCAAGAAGAGAACAAGTAGATTTCTTTCTTAAAAACAGTTCTTTTAAATATAAGTATCTTAGGCTCAAGATTTAAAAATTTGTATATTTGTTACAAATGCCAGTTAATAAACACCTTCAAAAGTATCAAAACATTTTAGTCTCTTTTATTGTGGTTTTGTTGCTTTTTAGAGAAACAGAATAAAGATTGTATTGATTCTAATGACCGAAAGAAATATTAAGAATTATTATTTTTTTTCATATGCTTCAAAACCTTAAAATCACCGAACAGTTTTTCAGACAGTGTAGTAAAACCGTAGAAATAAGCAGTTGTAACTACATGCATCAGAAAATAAATTTTGAAAGCCCACATTCATTAAAAGTTAAAAAGTTGTAATTGACTCTACACTACACTATCAATTTCTTCCACAACTATTTTCTGATTAACTAAGTATACATTTGGTCGCTGTACTTGTGCTGCTTTACATACCTTCATCTCTCCAGACTGTCAACAGAAAGTCCAGTAAGGAGTCTGCTTGGGCAAGTGAAATTTTCACTGACAAACATAAAGTAAGCCACAACATCTGAACCAATAACATGGTCATGCTGTTACAATTTACTCCATTCACAAAGTAGTTTCTTTATTATTATCCAAGTGTAATTCAAATTCAACTGTAATTTTCTGTGAGGGTGTAGACTAAAAGCACAAAGGTTGAATTTAGAGAAACTGTATGGGTGGCCAGACATTGCCAGATGAAGTCTGTGCAGTTCTATCCAAATTACCATATCCCATGTAATCCAGGCAGTGTTGAGGGAAATTCTGTACCCTTGATCTGTTAATTTATGCAATGTCAGTGCCTTAGTTCATGTCCTTGCACTAGTGTTATCTGACATGGGGTCAGTGGTGTGAATTACAAATGAGTATCCAGCTGTTGTGTGGAATGGTGAAACAAAAGTTTTAATCATTGGACCACTTCTTCCTGGCTGTGCATTACATAAATACAAAACTACTGCATACAGAAACTGAAAAGTTAAAGACTCTCAAGTGTTAAAATGGTTATTTTCAGTGTGTTGTTTCCCCTGCCACCTGTAAATAACCCTTCAGAAGTATGTTGAGAAAACAGCATTTCTCAGATTTAATGAGATTCTATTATTAGATGTTTGCAGTGCATTTCCTGTCTACTTGAAAGTTTTAAAACAAGTTTCCATAATTATCCATAAATGCAACAAATGTTCAGGGCAAAACTTCACCATTTTGTAACCAAATATTATGAAATCGTTGAACTGTGAACAGAGTTAATACTGATGCAGTTTCCACCAGTTGCTGCCATCTGTTCCCTGATCCTGTGAGACTTGTGAGACTGGGGTATCCCTTCATAAAGTCATTCTGAAAAATACCGTGGTGATCCTATGGTGACAAGTTTTGACAACTAAACAATCAACCAAATCCTTGGACAGGTGCTGTCTGGGCACAGAAATAAAACAATAGCAGACCCACAATGTTTTGTTAATTACTTAAGAGAGAAGTACAGTCCCATGAGCAAAGTCCCTGTAGTAAGTCTCCTGAGTAAGTTCCACCTTGTCCAGTCAGTGGTCTCTGGATACACCAGATGGGGATGGCATGGAGTGACTTTTTGCCAGTTTGTCCCTCTGTACACACTCCCATCCCTCACACTGTGCCAGGTCTGACTGCTACTGTTGTAATCTGTATCCTGGAACCTAGTCAATTGGATGTCCCTAGTCTGGACAAGGGGTTCACAACCCAGGCATTTTCAATCATTTATTAATGTTTATGCGGTGCAGCGTTTTTAAAGGAGGGTCATATCTCTCCATCGGTCCGCTCTGCCACACTGTTCATTTGACTTCTTCTGCAGGTTAGACTTATGTAACACTGTAGCAAAGTAAATAGTTAGAAAGAGTTTATTGCTGAGAGTGCAAGTTCAAACTACATGTGTGAGATAATACATGATAGAGTATTTCCCCAGTTTTGTAAGGAGTCTTGTGGAGCAGAAAAGTTGCTATCTTTTACTGGTAGAAGTGTATTCTGTGTCCAGTAAGACAACTTCTGTACAGTTTGGGACTTTGTCAACACTGGGCTGTGAGGAAGGCTAGTAGGTTACGTGTGTATTATGTGTGTGTATGATTAGAGCATTAGCTGCAGGAGCTCCTGTTCTTCTCAACATGCTGTTTTTGCTAGTCTTATCTATATATCTACTCCCAGTGTTTTTTCATTGCCTTCTGATGAATTGTTTTTTACACCTCTCAGCCGAGTTTTAGGGTCATTATTTTGTAGATAAATGTATATTTGTGCCTATATTTTACCCAGTACACTTCATTTACTTTGTTTTTATTTATTTCTTCCATATTTTACTTATTTAACAATAATGTATTGCCAATAAGATGAAGCATGGAAAAGTAGAAAGCGAATGTTTTCTCTTCACTAAATACAGCTGGTTTGGGTACATTTTTTGCATATCTTTCAGACATTTTATCTACAAATGAAAAATACAATGATTTGTGTAGAATGTCACATTTGTGTAGAAATGTAAGGAATCTTGCACATTTATGTGTATTTGCCACTCATAAATCTCTATAATTTTGATATTTCCATAGTTTTAATAATTGAAAAAGGCTTTTATTCCATAAAATTAATGATAAAAGTTCGAGTCCAGGGAAGAAAGTCTCCTGGATAATACCTCTTAGAAAGAATGCCTCCTTCATCTGTTGAATTCGGAAAAATGCCTCCTAAAATATCAGCAATGTTTAAAATAGTTTTGCCTTGCATTGCAAAGGTATTTAATTACCTGTGTGGTATTGCTTGTATTTTTCACTTTTTTAATGGCTGCTCTTGCATTTTATGCCATTTGGATTCTAATGTAATAAAAATACACACTTTAAGCCACTAAAACTACTCCCCTTCCATCACCACAATTTGCAATCTAGAACTTGCCCCAAGTATTTTTCAAAGGATAGCTGTGGTTACAGTCAAATACATTGTGGGAATTTGTAAAGTTATTTGCAGTTAATACCCAACATAAAAGTGAACTTAATTTTGCCTGCATATATAAAGAAAATGAGAAGAATTTGAACAAAACCATTTTTAATATTAAATTGCTTTATGTTTTTTCTCCAGGTATTAAAAATGTAGGAGGCATTCCATCCAGGAAGCATTTTTTTCCAGGAGGCATTTTTTCTGCACATCAAATTTTGTAGAAGGATGTCCTTTTGATAAACTTTGGTTTTTGTACCTTCTGTTACACTCGTCACTGTGATACAATACAATTTATATATCAAGGTAGTTGGGTGAACAACAAACAAAATTAGGCCTTACAGTCCTGTTCTATTAGTTTGTTACAGTTTTGTAATGGGAAGTGTAGAACATTTTAACAGCAGAAATTGACAGATAATGAGCATAAATTGTGTGTATTTATGTGAGGTATCTTTTAGACATAATGTTGTGGTGTCATTGATGCAGTATGAGGGGACAGAAAAAAATACTTCAAACTGACAAAGTGTATGTGTGTCCATGTTGGAGAGACAAGGGATTTCCCCTTTTTCAAAAACATTTGAGTGTTTATTACACACATGTTTTTTTCCACTATAAATAAATTACATTTTTCTATATGAAGAATCCACCTGCGCAGTCACTACCATGGCACCAACTGTTTTGAATGCAAACTAATTACAAAGCAGTAGATTTTTAAGATTCCACATTTTTAAGAATTGGAGTCATACACAGTCGCAAGCCTTTGTTTTCCCATGCACTGTAGCTTTACACTCTTCTCACACTACAGCTGTTTCTAGCAGTTTTGATATTAACATATGGTTCCACTGACTGTTTAGGAGGTTGATAAACAATGCTTAAAGTTCAGGAAAGGAGGTGAAGCAGATTTAGACAACATAGAAAGGCTTTTTTCTGGGTGGTGAAGACGCATCACTCTGCAGGATCTCATTTATCTTGACAAGTGCTCTCCCTACATGGCTGACTTTATAGACTTCTTACAGGGTTTATTGAAAAAACATGAACATCAGCATCAGTGTAGACAATATGACATATTAAAGTAGTAATTGTCCTGATAAAGTGACCAGTTATAATGAGCTATTGATATCCTCAAACACTGGCAAGTATGTTTGTCGTTTTATCCATCAGATCAAATGTCTTTTAGTCATATGGTAAGTAGCTCATTAATGAACAATATCACATGGTCACCATAGTTGCAATATACTTTCAATTTATAACTTTTTCGATCTTTACATTTGTATACCAAATCAGTAGAAGTACTCTGAGGAACCTTGCCATTTTCTATTTTATTTTCAGACTATCTAGAATCATTATAATTAGAAGGTTAGTATTACAAGGCAATTTTGTGAAAAAGGAGGAAACATTATCCACATTTTGGCAATCTTATGCAGATATGGTGCATCTGCATACATTTTTATATCACTTTTTTGTTGTCATAATTAGCTGATGTTGGTTGCTTTGCTTGATTTTTTACCTCTCTTATTGGAGCTTTTAGAAGTTAGATAAAGCTCTAATTGAAGTTTATTGCTATCATAGCCTTTGTAATCAGGATTCTGATAGGACATCAAGCTGACTCCTCTATGTCCTTGAAAGCTCTTTATTGTGTGGATACTATTTATTTATACAAAACAACAAATGGTAAACTGTATGTGAAGTTCTGGTTTGTGTCCATTCATTGAACCACATAATGCTAAAGACAAAAGACTGTTACTGAGTCTGTTTATAAATTATGGCTTACAAAATGTGTGTAATACCCAACTGAAAGAAAACACTAAACTTTCTTAGACAGTCTTCTTATCAGGAATCAGAGATCACTCAAGAGCTGCATATTTTTTTTCCTTCTGTGTATTGGTATTTGCCAGGCAAATTGTGCCTGCAGTAGATTATCTTGGGGTGGTTTAGTACCCATGTGTACAGGGTTAATTCCTTGATAGCAGTGCCCTCCTGGAAATGACTATCAAGGTACAGAGGCTCAGCATTATTGTCTTTTTTCCTTTACTCCAATATTCATGTCTCTGAAGTATTTTTTCCTTACTTTATTGAAAGTATTGGGAGGATTGTACCATTGTGTTAATAATGTATTTCTAATTCAGGAATAACACCAGACAAACTATGGTATATACAGTTAAGTTTATCATGATTTGAGTTTATTAAAACCTCAAAGACAAATCCTTAGTGGTATATTTCCTCGAATCATGATAAAATTCTGTGTATGCCATTGTTTCGAGTGTATTCATATATTCTTATTCTCATATGAAAAAAAAACATTAATATTGTACCAAAATGTTGTTTTTTTCTGTTTCACTGTACAGCATCTGTTGTCATATCTGGTTTCCATTAATTTAAAGGAAGAGTATTATTTTACATATCTCATCCAAATATGGTATGGAATATTATTGGGCTAATAGCTTTGAGGGGATTGCTTTTCAATCACACTCAAACATTTTTGATGTTACCATGGCAATTTTTCAAAATTACTCAACTTTTGGTTTCCATTTTACATATCTTATCCAAATTTGGCATGGAGGCTTATTGGGTTTATAGCTCGTATGTGTTTGCTTTTCAGCCACATTTAAACACCTATACAGCTATAAATACACAATTTTTGCATTGCCATGTGTTTATCTCATAGTCTTAGAACATATTTGAGTGAATTTTGGACTTGTAGGATTTTATAAATGGCTCTAGATACATATTATTTTCTGTGAATTTTGGATCCATAGGGCTATACAAATGGGATATGGAAAAACAGATAGCTGCTGCCTGCTGTCAGGCATCAAACTTCTTTTCATTTGAGGAAAGAGTATTTAACATATCCTGCAAATTCGGCATGGAGCCTTATATTTACCAATTAATGGCAATTATATCTTCACAGGATGGACATTACACAAAGTATTGTGTTTTCTTCTGTGCCATCCTGTTATTTTTCCATTGTTCCACTTGACATGGGTAAATCTACAGAAAAAAGTGCTCGCTGTTTCTTTTCTGTCCCAATAAATGAAAAGAGCTTTGCTTTGGCATTCCCAGCCAAAATTTTTAGGAGGCTTGCCTTTACCAGTTTATTCTTTCACAACATTCATGGAGTAAGCATAAAGCCCATTGCACACTAGCGCGGCGCGGTGCGGCGCAGCTAAATAAAATAGAAATAATGGCAGTAGTTCACTGCTTGTACATATGTGCGTCGCAGCAGCTAGCGGTGCAGCCCGGATTTTTCCATTTAGAAAATTTTCTATTTTTTGAAAAACCGTGCGGTTTTTTCTCTATTTTGCCCAAGTTTTCATATATATTTGGATTTTCCACATATTTAAAATTGTAGTGTATCACAGAACTCTACACAGATATATTAGTTGGAAAACAAAATGCAAGCACACAGGCTCATTGTGAAGGGATTAACTACAGGCAGATAGATGACAAAATATGGTGTGTGTCCATATAGTCACATGGTTTCAGTCACATAAAAGGGTTCAACTGAATGAAGATTGCAATTACCAATTATTCTAAGGGGGCACACTGGACAATAGCCAGTATTATAAAAGTGACACTGGTCAAAGGCAAGGCCCTTCATTGTGGAGAGATTAAATGTAATTAAGGGTAGGATAGCTGTTGAAATGGGGATTGTGGAAATGTACTGTGGGGTATTGGATGTTTAATTATATGTGATTATGTTAACTATTCTAGTCAATTTCACTGTACTTTAATAATATTTTATCATTTTACTGAAAACCGCTGGGGAAAATCGCCCAAATGTGCAAAGTAAAGAAAAATAGCCTACTCAGCATGCAGTAAAATTCGTATCGCGCCACGTATATGTGCATAGGCCTTTACACATGATAATGTGTTTTTTTTTTCTGTGGTATGCAATTATGTTTGAAGTATTGTAGCCATGTTTAACAGTGTATCCTATTTTTGGTTGTATAAATTATTTTTATAAGGTTTATCTTTGATGCAACATTGCATTCTTTTCCATGACCTGTAATTATGTAGAATAGCTAAACAATGGCCCAATCCTAAAAGTTTGTCAAAAGTTGTACATTTCTCATTTACTTTTCCTGGCTATATGTACTCTGTTAGAGTAGGGGTTGTAGTTCTGATTTTATGTTTTTGTACTGCACACTGGCAGTGTTACAGTACTTTCACCAGGTTCCCCTTTTGTCATCAGTTATGTAAGTATTGTGTTGTTCTTTATACGTTATACACTAAAGCAATTTTAAATTGTTAAAACAGGATTACACTGCCAGCCCAAGAGGGAAGTGACAATTGACAGAACTAGGAAATATTCTTATTGGTTGAGAAATGTATTTCCAGGAACTTATTTATGTGGAGTTACTTTTCATAAATCACACAAGTTCACACAAGGTTTTGTGTTTGTCCCTTTATATTGTTGCTTATTGAAAAAAAAAACTTAAAGAAACATTGACATATGAAATTGAAGGGAAAAAAAAACTTGAAAAACATTGACATAGGAGAAACAACTTGTCATCATGTGCAGTTTTAGAAATTCATCCTCCTATTTTTAGTAACATTCATTTTTAAGAAACTAAGTCTTACAACCATTTATCAGACATATTCATAGTTTTGTTGTTGTGAAAGTTGTACAGTGGTATAATTCCATAAAGCAGCTCTAACATATTGGTGAGTGGTCCTTGTTCATTTACACAATTATGATTTGTAAAAAAAAAATCAGGTCAAAACTTCAAAGTGCAATATTAATTGGAAGAAATCTAAGAAAGCTGGCAGAAACTGTTAGCAGTGAAGGAACAGGAGGAAGTTTCACTTAAAGCATGTTGATTGATGGACTCCAGTTAGTGCAGTATTTACCTTCTGCAGATGCCCAACTCATTTTCACCCAGCTGTACAAACTTTCACCTACAAGATAAATGTCATAGTTGCTAAACGAGTTAAATTTGCATTTGAGTACCAAGGGCAGGTATATAATCATGACAGCCACTGTGGGACTGTATTCAGTGTTACTATACCAATTGATTTTCCTGTTTGATGGGTCTCTTTCCTGTGGAGGTTGTGAGTAGTCAGTCAGTTTGTCTGCATCTTCCTTCTCCAGTGTGAGAAGCCACTTGACTTCAGTGAAGTCTGTGACCTCTAAAACACAGGCTATTTTTGTCTGTCAGTAGAACCTATTACTTGAATGCTTCATCACCTCTGGTTCTTTCAATCTATATACCTAATGCTTCTAGTATTTGTATATCAGACAACAACAATTAATGGCTGTCACTTGCAGTTAAGTGTTTCCTAGAACAAGAGAGAAAATAGGAAACAACCTATTTCTGTGTTAAATTACTTGAGAAAATATTACACAAATTACTTTCATAGTTAATTTAAATCTTAAATTGTGTAAAAGATATCTTTGATCACACCAGACATATATAAAAGCTGTTTCTGCCGATTTCAAAAAGTTACACTGCTACTCACTCTCTCGCAAGAAGGTAATACCCCAGTGACATTTCCACAGATGAATTCCTGTATTGTCCCCAAACCAAAAAAATTTGGGGATTTTTGCCAATTGGATATCCTGGTGGCATACCTAATGATCTTGGCCATGTTGGGCCCATCCAGTAAAACTTCCAAATATTAGGTGTTACACATAATGTGTGGGAGCAGTCCATTAGTGGAGATATTTTTATCTCATCCAGCACAGGTCCCTAACTTGTTTGGGGGCGATGGAGAGGGAGGGACCATAGGACACAGTCATCCCTCCATATGGGGGGGGGGAGCTTGATACATGTTTATGTTCAGGACCAGTCCCTGTCCATTAGTGTGTGAACCGGAAACAGGTTTGCATGTACTTAGGCCCTATATAGGGTGCCCGCAGACAGGGTTTAAAATTATAAATTTAGGGAGCGAAGCTCCTTGACCACCAGATTTGCCCCCAAAAAACAACCTCTCGGACTGCTCCTAGACTGGCTTGGAAATGGAACTGCCCATAAGGTTGAACAAGGGTTTTGAAACTCTCTTGGTGGCAATGGTGGCGCAGTGGTAACACACTTGCCTCCCACCTCTGAGATCGGCGGTTCAAACCCCAAACCCTATGTGGGAAAGATGGTGGTTTCTTACAATGGTCGGCAGTTTATTGTACAGAACCTTGACCAACTATATGTACTGGTTTCCTCTGCCCATAAAACTACCCGTCGTTATATGACCTATACAGTGTTGAAAACGACATTAAAAACCAAATACATGTAAACAAATATAAATGTTTAAAAAAGCGTTTCCCCAAATAAATAAATTGAAAATCTCTAAATGTTATTACTGTGCCCAAAATATGAGTTAAAAGATAATGATGCAATGATAATGTCTCTATGATGTGTTCTTTTCCAGGATGTTGATGTTACTGTTGTATGCTATCTGTAGGTCATCACAGAAGGTGATAAGGAGGGCCACACAAGTGAGAACCAGCAGCATGAGTTACTGCGGGAGTGTGACCACAGACTGAACACAGTGGACCTGCTGCTCCAGACCCATGAACTCATCCAGTCTGTGCTGCAGAACATCACCCACAAGCAGTTCCTGGTGGCTATAGAGAGACTGGACGCTGTCTTCAACCTGATGGCCAACCTGGAAGCAGAGTATGAGGAGGAGATTAATGCACAAAAGTGCCTGCAGGTGGAGCTGTGTCTGTTGCGTGAAAAGCTGCTGTATGCACTGAATGACACGTGGAGCAGCCTGCTAAAGTGGACGCTGCCAGCTGAGACCAGGCGGGCAACCAGCAAATCACATACTGTACGGCTCGAGGTGAGGCTTGGGGAGGAGGAGGTGCTAAGGTGTACTGTTCATGCCATGGCCAGTGTGAGTATCTTGGAGTCGAGGTTGCGAGTGTTCTGTGAACGTTTAATGCGACACTTTGTGGAGCCAGTGGTGCAGGATGAGGGTACCCTGCTGCAGGTGGTGGAGGACAGTCAGCAGCTCTATATGTGTGCACTGGCCCAACTCTCCTCCCCAAAAACACTGGCAGACCCCATCCATGTGATCCAGAAACTGCACCAAGTCTTCACCTTCATCCACAAACCCATGGCCAACATCTTTCTGGAGGGGGACAAAAATGCCTCCAAAGAATATGATCTCAAGGAGAAAATTGGTGCAATGATATGTAAGAGGTTGTTTGAGTGCATTTACAGTGATTGTCTTTGTCATGCTATACCCAAGACTGCAGGTCAGTTTGAGGGATTTGGACGTGTGGTCAGTGCAACAGAGGAATTTCAGGCACTGCTTATTAAACTGGGCTTCATGTTACCACATCAAGCCACTTTGATGGACTACCTCAACAATGTGAGCCGTCTGTTTGCAAGTGTGAAGAGCCAAGAAATGGTGAAAAAAGCACATAAACTACTCGCCCAGAAGCTAGGTAAGTGAATTCATACAAGTCTCTGTGGTAAAGAGAATGAAATCTGTGTGATACTTCAAAATGATGCACTGCTACAGTGTTATCAAATCTAGCATAAAAGACTGGAAAGTGAGAAAAATTTCAATGAACTGCTGCCAGTAGCAAATTTCTGCTTGTGATATCTATCAAGTGTAATCACCCAAAACATTTGTCTTGAAGTTGCATTGGACTTTGTATAGTTGAACTGCATAATTAATGATAAAATAAACATGATTAGATCCAGGTAAACTGTATTAACCCACATTCTGACGTCATCTCCACTCTCCTAAATATGTGTTTCCTTAATTTTTAATTCCAAAATGTATTTTCTATTGCTGGCTAACTTTCTATTATCCAAATAACCTGTTCTAATACCAGAGGCTTTACGGTATTGTACTGTGGGTATTGTCCCCACTTTTGTTTTTTGTCAGCTGGTACTGGTGCAGTTACTGTGTTCTTGTAGATGAAGGGTCACATGTATCAGAGGAGCATCCTTTGGGTTTGAAACCTCAAGCAGAGGGAGACAATAATGAGCAGGAACAGTTTGTACTTACCTGTAAAAAGGAAGGGGGCACACTCAACCTCAAGTTACCTCGCTGCCAAGTCAGGTAAGACACTGAAACATTGAAATATACAACTGAAGAGAATACAGTATGAACCTCCACCAATGTACACACTGTCAGATACAAGGCCACTGCAGCAGTGGTTATCTCCCGCCTTAGAATCAACAATAATGGAGAGGTAAAGGATATATAAGCATACATTGAAGCAAAGGTAAAAGTAAGCAATTGGAAAAAAGTCTCATGTCATGACTTCCTTTAAGTTGTTTTCACATTTGGATCCCATAGTAGCAATGATAAGGGAGATATAAGGCCATTTTAATAGGATAATCCCATTAATATTAAACATGTGATATGACGGCCATTTTGTTTTCAAAACTAGGCCAGATTACTATCAGGGTAATTTTCCTAGCCATGTAACTTTGGTGCAAATTTGATGAACCTAGCTGCAAAAGTTTTAGAGCATCTTAATGATTTTGAAATAATTGGCCATGGTGCCCATTTTGTTTTTCAAAATAAGGCCAAAATTTTTCTCAGGCAAAATATTTGCAGGCCAGGACTTTTCATGGTCTGTCTTGACATTGTGAAGACATAGCACCAATAATAAGGAAGAAATAAAGACGTTTTAGTGTGACGACCCCATTTAACCTTGAAGCAGGGGTCAAAGGTCAAATTCAACACCTGGAAAAGATTCCCAAGCCATGACTTCCTACAAGATATTTTCACATTTCGAACCTCTAGAAGCAATATTAGGGGAGATATAAGGCCTTTTTTGTAGGATAACCCCATTTGACATTAAACATGTGATATGGCGGCCATTTTGTTTTTTGAACTAGGCCAAAATTACTATCAGGCTAGCTTTTCCAGCCATATAGCTTTTGTGCAAATTTGATGAAGCTAGCTGGAATATTTCAAGATTTAGAGCACCTTTATGAATTTCAAACAATTAGCCATGGCGGCCATTTTGTTTTTCAGAATGAGGCCAAAATTTTCTGCAGACAGGTTTTCATAGCCATAAACTTTCCCTGCAAATTTGGTAAAGGTACCTGTATAAATGAATGAAATATTAAGGTTTATGTAAAAAAACGTGATGAACGCTCGCACGCACGGTGGTTTATAATCCCCTGACCACGGCCTTTGGCCGCAGCTGGGAGATAAAAATGAGTAACCTTTGAGCCCTCAGGATTGAGCAAAACCTTGAAAATTCTTATGGTTATCAAAGGGAAAGAGAACAGAATTTGGAATAATATTATTATTTATATTATAAGACATCAGTGTCAACCGTCTGTTTTTAGCTTACTGGCCATCGGCCGTAAGCTATTGGCATAGGTTAGCGGCAGTGGCGACGTCGTCAACAATTTTTCCAGCCTCTTCTCAGAAACTACTGCACCGATTTTTTAAAAAATGGTATGGAGCTTCCTCGGGTAGAGGACTATCATGTTTCCTCATTGCATGTTGATTGGATTGTTTTTCAACCAATCAGAGAAGCCACATGACCAAAAACATGTTTTTCAAAAGGTTGTGCTTGTCCAGATGATAACTTAAAAAGCGCTTCACCTATTCACATGAAATTTTGCAAGTAGGTTTGTTGTGTAGATGTCTGAAAATCATTAACTTTTGGAAGTGATCAAATACAAAATGGCCGACTTATTAACGATTAACTAAACGCCACGATTTTTCTTAACGCTGAAAAAGCAAAACGCGTTTATCTCATAAATGGAGTGAGATAGAGCAATTTCGACGAAATTTTTGACCCACAGAGTATCTGCAGAATGTTCTGGCAACTTTTTGTAGAAATTGTTTTCCCGCCACTTTTGGCGGCCATCTTCAATTTCTGTGTAAAACACGTTTACCTCGGAAACGGAGCGAGATAGAGCGATTACAACAAAATTTTTGACCCACAGGGTACTTGCAGACTCTACTGGTGACTTTTCGCAAAAAAAAAACGTTTTCCCGCCACTTTTGGCGGCCATCTTGAATTTCTGCGTTAAATGCCAAAACCAGTTTATCTCGGAGCAAGATAGAGTGATTTCGACGAAATTTTTGACCCACAGGCTATAGTCAGACTCTACTGGCAACTTTTCCCAAAAATCGTTTTCCCATCACTTTTGGCGGTCGTCTTGAATTTCTGTGTAAAACGCGTTTATCTAGGAAATGGAGTGAGATAGAGCAATTTCGACAAAATTTTTGACCCACAGGGTATTTGCAGAGTCTACTGGCAACTTTACCAGAAACTCATTTTCCCGCCACTTTTGGTGGCCATCTTGAATTTCTGCGTAAAACGCAAAAACACATTCATCTCAGAAACGGAGCGAGAAAGAGCAATTTAGACGAAATTTTTTACCTGTAGGGTGTCTGCAGAGTCTATTGGCGGCTTTTTGCAAAAATCGTTTTCCCGCCACTTTTGACGGCCATCTTGAATTTCTGCGTTAAAAGCAAAAACCTGTTTAACTCGGAAATGGAGCGAGATAGAGCGATTTCGACCAAATTGTCTGCATAGTCTACTGGCGGCTTTTCAGAATTTTCAAATTTTTCGCAAAAATTGCAAAACACAAAAATGCCTGTATCTTGAAAACCGTGTGAGGTAGAGCGATTTTGACGAAATTTTTTACCCATATGATATCCCTGCAGAGTAGTTAACCCTCTATGCAGAATAGTAACCTCAATTTTCAAAAAAACATTTTTGTATCCACAAAAATGGCGGCCATTTTAGAATTTTCGAATTTTTGGAAAAATTGCAAAACACAAAAATGCTTGTATCTTGAAAACTGTGTGAGATAGAGCAATTTCGACGAAATTGTTGACCCATAGGGTATCTCTGTGGAGTAGTAAACCCAATTTTCAAAAAAGTTTTGTCTCGCCAAAAATGGTGGCCATTTTGAATTTTCGAATTTTTCGCAAAAATTGCAAAACTCAAAAATGCTCGTATCTTAAAAACTGTGCAATTAAGTCATTTTTATGGATGTCAAATTAAGTAATTTGTTATCAACTAGGTGGCCACATAATTGCTGCTTACTGCCAGTAAGCAGCAGGCCTTGGCCTCTTTTTATATTTTCATGAGGATTGAATACATGTATTCAAACAATCAAACAACCGTTAAACTGATTCCCTTTATATATAGCACTGCTGAAAAGTATGTTAATTAATAGACCACTGTGAGTCACTTCAGGCAAGGGCTATTAAATAAAGAAGGTTTAAAACTAAAACTTCATGTTTTATGACAAAACTAAGATGTTTTATTGTTTCATCCAAAACTATTTCAACACAAAAACAAGTTTTATATGTGATCATATATAGAGTTTTTATCCATAAAATAATAGTTATGTTGCCATAATTTGTAGAGAACCACAAAACAACATGATAGTGAAAAGTGGAGTTGAATAGAAAACGTCATGGTTTTTAAATTGTTTTTGATGAAGTTTATGCAAGTTATTGCTATAATTTTCAATTCATTAAATTCTCAACAAAATCACAATTAATGTGTCAAAGCTTCCTCAATTTGACACAATAATATAGAAATTGAAATCTTTTCATTAATTCATTCACTATATAAGTCTATGCAGAATATTCTATTTGAAGGAAGGAAATAAAGAGATTGTTTTGTAATTTTCTGTGGCCCTTTGTACAGAGTGTAGGAAAGATATCACCCAGTAGTAATGTTGCTGTAGTTGATTTATTCATGTGCTATTTCATTATTGCACCATGGTTTTTCATAAGCAAGTAATAACCTGTTATATTCTTTCATTAGATGTAATTTCTCTGTCAACCAGTATTGTTAAGGCGCATGAACTGTATTGTACACGTATCATGCCTTTGCTTTAGAGTAAGTACCAATTTTCTACTCCAGAATATTATTACTCCAGGTATATTAATATATTTGTTTTCACGTGTTCATGTAATTGTGCAAATCTTGCTTTAACTTAAACAGTTTTACATACATATCTCATGTCAGTACTGGTATGAGGTTCACTTAAGAATATTTGTTGGATTTTTGATGCAAGGCTAGGCTCTTCAATAAAGCCAGATGTGCAGTCAGGTCTGGGGGAGTGATAGTTTATTATGTGCTCAGTAACCCAATGATGAGTTACAGCAGAACATCTCTGTGCCTTTCAAACCATCACACAACATTTGATGAGTAGGAGTTGATAGTAATTTGTAATTTTTATCACTCTGCTCAGAACAGACAGCGTTGTACAAAATGACCCATTTCAAGCTTGACGGAATTATCTCTGCATTCTTCCTAATAAAAATACTACAAGCTGTAACATTTATCAGTCCCTCCTATTGCAAGGCTTATAGAGTTATTCCAAAAATAAATGAGTATGATGAAGTACACTGTGGTGAATGATATGTTTTAGTTTTTCCCTGAAGGTACAACATAGCACTGATATATTTTTAGTAAGATTGCGTATGTATTTGCCAAGGCACAATAATTTCATCATTCTAGGTATAAAGATTATGGGGAAGTCATTCAAGAAACAATGGGCCATAAGTTTCTTCCTGAGGGGAAAGATGGGGTCATTTCAAAGCACAAAGTAGCTATAAAAACAAAGATATGCAATAATTGCCATTTCTTTTGAGGGAGGAGAATTTTTTTACTACAAAGAAGTTATAGAAAATCATCTTATTTTCTGCAGATTTACTCCCAAGGCATTGTGGGGTATTAAAAAAAAAAACAACCAAGCACTGGGATGAAGTAGTCTGCTGTTGTCAGTATGAAAAGAATTGCATGGAAGACTTGTGTCTGGCTACTGCCCATCGTGAATACATGTTATATTATAGAATTGTTGATTATCAAAAAGCCTGAGGATTTCTTTAAACTTGTCACATTTTATGCAGTTCTTAAAGACGTTCCACATGTCTTTTCAATTACGAATACGTAACTTTATTTATAATGAATTTCTCTATTGGTAGCTGTTAAGTCAAATGTCTTTGCAAGAACTTGACATGGTTTATAAAAGAAGTCTGTTTTGTAGCACATCATTTAACTCAAATTGTGTGGTAAAAGGTAGTTCCATATTTTGTAGTTCGGTGCCAAATCTTGCCAATTTTAAAGTTTAGATCACGTTTAAGCAATAGTATATATCAGGAAGCAAAATTTGGAAAGCCTACAAACGTGAGAAGAATATCAAACATGGTTGCTTGCCAATATCAAGCATATACTTTCCAACTACCAAAATCAGGATATCAGCCCAACCTATATTAATTCCATTAAGTCTAATCGTAGTGGTGGTTATGCACTACAAACAAATCCTATCACCGATACATCATATTGTATCGCTAATAGTGTAGGTTAAGGTCTTACTCCCTCTGACTATGATGAAAACGATGAAATGGGGTATCTAGATGCTTGCTATCCCCTAACTCTCACTTTTATTGCAGAAATATAAGGGTTGTCAGGGATCTGAACCTGTCATATCGTAACTTACAAAAAGTTTCCGAGAACTCCCAAGTTTGGTCAGGATGGTTGTGGAATATACAGAGAAAAGCCCTACAGAGAAAAGTCATAAAACTTTTTGACACCAATGGAGAGAACCCATACACCATTTTTTCGGACCGTGGAGAAAAGCCCTACACGAGAGTTTTAGATGGGACAAAATAAAAGTATGTACTGTTTCAGGATTATGAGCATTTTCTGTGACCATTCCCACTGCATCTTTGAAGATTTTGTGGACTTTTTGTTATACATTTAGTAATCTATTCAAATTTTGACACCACCTTTATTATTCTTAATAATCTCCATAGCTTTTGATTGAATATCCAAATGAGAAATCTTTGTTTAGTAAAATACTGAATTGAAACTGTTTAGGTGCCTGCTCTATATATAGTTGAAGATTTCACTGCAATGTTCAACCCTTAGTAACCATCAGTTATCATCTGAAGGATGCGTAACTGCAATCCAAAGTAGGTCTTACCTTTTTAATCAAGTATTCAATTTTATTACGTCCAAAAGTACAAAGGTAAATTGAGATTGAAGATTGCAGCATCGGGCAGTTCGAAAAGCAATTGGAAATAACCCTTTAAGTTATAATCCACCTGAATATATATTCCAATCGAAAGCATTGAAGAAGTACAGCCATAAGTAGCCATCCTCATTGATCACCTTTCATCTAAAACATCTGAGTATTTACCTTCCAAAGTAGTGATTTAATCTAGCTTTATAATAAACAGACAGGGCATGGCATTGCAATCATAATAACTATTTTTTTGCTGGAGGTAGATATAATCTAGAGTATTTTACAGCAATAAAAACCTTGTTACTTTATCATGTTTTGTGATGTATTGACAGTGTTTATATACTTGTAAAACAACAAATGTGAAATATATTTGAAAATAGCATTTTAAAACTACCCTTATACCCGTACCCCTAAATATCTAACATGGAGCTTTCTCCATTGTCTGAAAAAATGTTGTTGGGCTTTTCTCAACAGTCTGACGCAGTGGTTTAGGGCTTTTCTCCTCAGGTGTCAAAAACTGTAGGGCTTGTCTCCTGTAGGGCTGTTCTCTATAGGTCTTTTCTCCCAGATTCAGGTGTGGATAATGGATAGGTTCTGAGATAATTTGAACCATTACTAGTCTGATCTCAAGAGTAAGGATACCTGTGGTACTTTTCTACCCCAACTCGTACTAATGTGAAAGTAAGGGCCTCTGTCCTGACAAAGTGAGAATCCTTGAATATCGAATCAGGCCTTAAGGTATTCTTGATATCGATGATAGTCTTATGTGGGATATTAATCTGTCAGATGAAAATATTGCAAATGTAAGGCTGAACCTCAAACATGGGGAAGAAAGTGTTCACTGCAATTATAGCAATAAAAATAGTAAAGTCTAGTAAAACAGCCTTAAGTTAGGTTAAGCAAGGAACAGGCTCCAAATTGGGGACAAAAACTTAACCTTGTGCAGTGACTGGGAAATCTGGTTCTAATTTTGCTGCTTTGTAGTTTGATTTCCAGTGGGAAAGCAGGCTTTTTTGCTGATTATATTGAAATGTGTGTTTACAATTTTCAAACTATATTTCCATTAATATAGGTTTTACAGCAGCTGAGACCATGTTACACAAGACCTTCTATTATCTTCTGTTCATGCCCATCCACAAAGTAATCACACACTCAATATCTGGAGGAAATGTAAAAGTATTAAGGGCACAATAGGATAGCAATGCAATCTACCAGATCATAGGGGATTGATTGAAATGTACGTCTGATTTTACCATTTTATGCATATCCACTCACTTAATCTTCAAACACTCAATACCATCTATTTCTATTAGAGTGGGTGACTGTAAAATTACTTTTACAAATTCTGTCTGCAACCTGAGTGTCTATTTTGACTTGCTACTAAACATGGAAGAGTTTATTCTCAAAAAGTGCAGGGCCTGCCAGTTCCAAATTCATAAAAGAGTGAGAATTTGTAAATACTTACCTGAAGATACATGTGCCTGTCTTATTCGAGGCCTGGTTATGTCCAAAGTAGACTATGCTAATCGTTTGCCGTCAAGAATCAATAAAACTTTCTTGAATCAGCTACAAGTTGTACAAAATTTCAGCTGCGCATGTGATAGTTAAAATGAGGAAATCAGACCACATTTGTAAAGTCAGATGAGAGCCTCACTGGTTTCCAGTCCAACAGAGGATTGATTTTTGTGTCCTCAACTATGTCTGCAAGGCATTACATGGTCTAGGACCACCTTTCATCAGTGAGCTTATTTCACTATCACAGTCCAGCAGATAAACTAGATCATCCAACAGCCCCAGTTTGATATACCCTCTGAAAGTGCCTAGAAATAACTATGGAAAGCGAGCCTTTGTTTATGCTGCTCCTGGTTTGTGGAACAAGTTACCTGTGAACATTTGATCCTAAAAATCACTGTTAGACTTTAGAAAGTAGCTTAAAACATACTTATTCAAACATGCTTATGAGATGTAATTTTTACTTAGCTGTACTTAGAGACATTAAGTTATAAGCACTATATAAGAATTATGTGTTATGTTGAATCATTTACCATGTGTTTTAAAAGAATTCATTTTGTAACAAGATTATCCTATTCTTGTCATAATGACATTGCACTCAGAACTGGAACCGTGGCTTGAGCCACCAGGTCTTTAGCCCAGGATGTAATGTCTGACCCATCACATTTTCACACAGTTATCCTGCTTATACCACTTTCAAATCGGACAGAACTCATTTCAGTTTGAAGTGAATATTGAACCAAATTTCAGCCACAAGGATTAAACCCATAATAATATGTTAAATAGACTCACTGTAGAAATTGAGAATATGATGACACCATAGTTATCTTAATAATGACTGCTTACTTAGTGTAAATGTTTAAACATATGGACAATGGTAACTTTTATTTAGGTTATCAAGATTGATGATGAAATCCAAATCATTTAAACATGATCGCACTAACAGGAAGGCTGTGTTTACTCTTCTAAACCCAGTTGTAGTCTCGTTTTGTAGCTAAATAAAATATTTCTTTTAGATTTTTTGTTATACTGTATTTAATACATTTTAGTCGCTATTTACATTGATATTACTTTTTATGTGGAACAAAAGGGAGAATTGATGATGTTCTTATTAACCCTAGGCCATAAAGGCTGGGGTTATAGTTGTCCCCTGCGCCATCCGGGCGACAGCGTTAGCGGGCATAAAGCTTGTGGGTGTTCCACAACTTAAACCCATGCACGGATTTTCACCAAATTTACAGGGTATGTTTACTCCAAGAGGATCTAGAGCTGATTAGGTTTTGGGAGGTATCCGATAACAACTGTTGCCATGGCAATACTTTTAAGATTTTTGGGTCTTAAAGTTTTTGTTCCACAGCCTAAACCCATGGGCAGATTTTCACCAAATTTTCAGGGTATGTTTAGCCCAAGAGGATCTAGAGCTGATTAGGTTTTGAGGGGTACATGGCAACAACTGTTGCACTGGCAAGACTTTTAAGATTTTTGGGTGTTTAAAGTTTGTTGGTGTTCCACAGCCTAAATCTATTTATGGATTTTCACCAAATTTTCAGGATGTATTAAATGAAACAGGATCTACAGTTGTGTAGGTTTGGGACGGTTTCAGACAACATCTGTTGCCATGGCAACACTTTGGGTGTTAAAGTTTGTTGGGTGTTCTACAGCCTAAGTCGATGTATGGATTTTCACCAAATTCTCAGGATATATTAACTGAAACAGGATCTACAGCTGTGTAGGTTTGGGAGGGTATCAGACAACACCTGTTGCCATGGCAACACTTTAAATACTTTTCCGTCTTAAACTTCTTAATTGAAAAAGGGGTATTAAACCGATGTTACTACAATTGCATTTTAATCTCCCGCTGGCCAAGGCCGGAGTTGGGAGATTATGAAACGCTTTCCGAGCGTGTGTGTGTGTGCATGTATGTATTTGTTTGTCACATTTTTAAATCAAGCCTTACATCTCATTCAGTTATGAAGATATCTTAATTATGGTACTCATTTTAAAAAACAACATGGCTGCCATAGCTGATTGCTTGAAAATCATTTATGTGTTCTAAAATTTAAAATATTGCAGCTAGCTGTGTCAGATTTGCACAAAAAGTAAATGGCTAGGAAAGCTTGCCTGAGGGTAATTTTGGCCTTGTTTTGAAAAAAATGGCTCCCATATCACATGATTTATGTCCCATGGGGCTGGGGGTATATCAAAAAGCCCTAATATCTCCCTTGTCATTGATCCTAGGTGTTTGAAATGAGAAAACAACTTCTTGGAAATCGTGTTCTGCAAATCTTCTGCAAGTGTCAGATTTGACCTTTAACCCCTGCTTCAAGGTCATGTAGGGTCATCATGCTAAAAGGGCCTTATATTTCCCTTATAATTGGTTCTAGGGCTTCAAAATATGAAAACAACTTGTAAGAAATTATGGCCTGTGAATCTTACATCTGACAACATTTCATGATTCTGTATACTTCTTACAACTGAAGTTGTTCCTAAGATCTCAGTGTTGTTGCCCATTTAGTTGTACTTGCGGGCTGGGGTTCTTGCCTGCCGAGGCTGTCTATTTTATGAAATACCATTCAGTGGTGAAAGTATTTCATTTACTTCACTTAAACGTTTATAGTATCTTCTGTGGGTGTCATCATGTCTGTATAGTAAACAGATATGTACATTCATTACCTTGTACATTTGGAATAACAAATCCATTTATATGTATTTTGTAGTGTGTATACCATTAAATGAGATTTTCTAACCACTACCTTTGACAGCTAATAATTTTAGTTCATCATCTACCTTTTTGTGCAGCAACTCAGTGAAGAGTTTGGTATCCCTGGCTTATGATTCCATGAAGGATGGAGTGAGTCGCAGTTCCTGCAGTCCAGAGGGCCTTGCCCATCTCAGTAGCGCCTTGTGCAGTGTGTTTGAGCTGTACTGTGATGTGGTGCCCTCCTGTCATCGAGGCAGTCTCAGAACCACCCCACTTCTTGCAGGTAAGTTGTGAGTCTTGGAACCATCCCACTACTCGTAGGAAAGTTGTCAGTCTCGGATCCACCCACTACTTGTAGGAAAGTTGTCAGTCTCAGAACCGCCCACTTCCTATAGGTAAGTTGTCAGTCTTGGAACCATCCATTTCGTGCAGGTAAGTTGAGATTCTCAGAATCACCAACTTGTTATAAATCACTTACCAGTATCAGAACCCCTCCTTTTCTTGCAGGTGAGTTGTGAGTCGCAGATCTTCCCCACTCCTGCAAAGTAAGCTGCAGAAACATATCTCTCCTTGCAGGTAAGCTTCAGCAACATGCCTCTCCTTGTAGGTAAGAATCAGCAACACATGGTCATTGCAGGTTGGCCTTAGCAACATGCTTCTCCTTGCAGGTAGGCCTCAGCAACATGCCTCTCCTTGTAGGTAAGATCAACAACACACTGTCATTGCAGGTTGGCCTTAGTAACATGCTTTTTGCAGGTAAGCTCAACACCATACCACTCAATGCAGGGAAGCCTCAGAAACATGCCTCTCCTTGCATGAAAGCCTTAGCACCTTACCACTCAATGCAGGGAAACCCTGGCACAGACCACTCCTTGCAGATAAGCTACAGCAACATACCATTCATTACAAGTAAGATGCACCCATGCTGCTGGTCACATTTACTGTAAGCCTGAGAACTATCTCGGCCTGCTTTTGGCAGGTAAGCTGTGAACTTTTCTTTCTAGTGGACCACCTGACTCCTAGCTTTGAGCCTCAGAACCACTCCCCAAAGGTAAGCCACCCTAACCTGCAAGCTTCTATTAATATTGAAACATAAAAAAAACACTGAAAGCAGTTATCTTATTACTTAGGTCAGGTTATGAATTTGGTTGTGGAAAATAAACTATTTATTGGTCATTCAGTGACAAAATGGGACGAAGGCAATGTTCGACAATGTTTGTACATAATGTACTGCCTTGCTACCAATTATCGCCAGGTACCAGTATATAGCCACCAATAAATAAAACATTGATATTTCAGTAATGGGCACATATTTTGAAAGTTTTTTATTGTGTATTTGTTCTATTCACTTTGGAAACAGTTTTACCGTATTTGCTTAACTCGTAATGCCCTTTTTGTCAAGTTATGTCTGTTTGAATTCTGTCTGGCAATAATTGACACCCAGCGATAATTGGTAGCAAGCCAGTACTGCAAAATGTGCAGAGACACAGTTTCCTTGACTCACCTTTCCTTTTACTAATAACTCATTTTCAGTACACAAATAGTAACCATAATGTTCTCACTAGTCAAACAAGAGAATGACTAAGAATGTATTATGCAGAGAATCTGTTTACTTTCTGTTAGTGGGTACTATGTACTATTTTTAATTGAGCACAAGGGAAACTTTTTTATAAAGTAATATTCCAGCAGAACACTTGGTTTGTAATATATGAGTACATTGTAGATATTATAAAGGCAGTTTGTCCTACAAATTCAGACAACAAAATGTACATGTACTTATTCCAACAGAATATACATGAATAAAGTCTGGTAGCATTTCTGTTATAATTAGAGGCCAGTTATACTTTCACAGATCCCCCACGGATATAGGCCATGGTTCCATATGTGGAAACTGACACAGATGAGGGTGAATCATGTAAAAGATTTACGGATCTGCCACGGATCCGCTACGGATCTCCTACGGAGCGCTATGGTGACCCAAGGACAGGTTTGCGGATGTCCTTTTGACTGTTTTTTTAATCCGCAAACCCTTTCCGTGTCAATCCGTAGCAGATCCGGTTAGATCCGGCTATGTTTTGGGTGATATTTGTTGGCACGGAAGCGTCACGGATGAAAGGGATGCCACATGGACATCCAGGATGGGTATACGGACAATAAGGACACTCACGGATGAGCTAAAGATAAGATACGGAAGAACTACAGATACTGCGTTCGTACAGACTTCCCGGAAAAATCAACCATGTTTGATTTTTTCGTAATGGTCTGGGGATCTTATCTGATTTTAAGGATGTCACTACGGATCACAGCATGCCGTTGAGGGTCCCACAAGGACATTATGGATGCCCTTACAGACGGAAAATTTGATCCGTAAATCACTCAACATTTTTCAACATTTTCCAAATTAGGTAACCTGCCGCGATCCGGCGGTACATCTGGCCATGTGTAACTGGGGTCTAAGTGTGATGAATAGATACTAAGAGTGTGACTGCAGTGGTAGCTTGTCTTTTAAAGATTTTGATAGTCACAAATGTCAAAACATATTTAATTTAAAATTGCTAATACGTAACAGTTGTAAATATAAAATTACAAACTACTTTGTTAATTGATATTTAAATAAATATAATATGTTTAAAGCTTCCATAGCTGAATTGTAGTGGTTGTTCTGTTTCAGCCCTTCACCATAACAACTGTATGTTCATGGCCCACCATGTGGTGACAATGGACAGGTGTCTTCAGAGCAAACTTCCCAACAACTCCCCACAGGACCAAACTCTACAGGTACACCTTCAACTCTGTCACACAGATAAAAGCACGTGGATCCACTGTAGTGATCTAAAAATACAGCCCCCTTTGTGCCTACATTTATGCTATTTAGACATATGGCTTAGGCATTTAGTTATGATAGAAGAAATATACCATCATAAGAGTAACAAACCTTGCACTGTTAAAAATGAGTATTTTGCTGAATGTACACTGTAGTTAATATGTTTATTTAATTGTTTGAGAGAAGATGTTTTGTGTGTATTCACCAGGACCTGGTTGTACGTGTGCGTAAGCTGGGCAATGAACATCTGAGTGAACACATCAGTCTGAAGAAAGATGAGCTGTGTGATGCTCTCATAGAGGCTCAAGGTATGCAGGGCTCTGCAACTTGTAGTGTCCACCAGTTTTCTCACTTGAACAATAGGAAATTATTAGAAATTTTCTCCATACTATCATTGCTGTTACTACAAAAATAATGAATGAAATTAACTCCTAATTTTAATCATCCATAATAAAGAAAGCCAAGTTGATGTTTGAAAACAACTTCAGTATAAAATGCATTGTCAATTACTTATCCATATTGAGGTAATGCACAGGAATTAACGTGTCAGTCTCGGTTTCACATTGTATCTTCTAAATGACGGGTTTCTTTTTGTAGGCTTTGAGTGTGTGGCAGATGATTCAGGAGAAAGTGCTCAGTCAGCAGTAAAGCATACACTGCATTATCTGCGATCCATTGCACAGAGCTGGAAACACATCCTGCCTACTAATGTCTACTGCAAAGCTGTTGGTCAGTAACTTTACAGGAAAAGTGAAAATATGTTAAGTTATTGTGTAATATACAAGAAATTACTTGTCTTACAAAAACGGCTTGTAACTAAAACTTGTCTTATCGTTTTCTTGCAAAATTTAAAATGATAGAGCCAAAAGTAATTTCATGTCTACTTTTCACAGTGCACACTAGAGATGGGTCTGTAGGCCCGGTATCTTGATATCGAGACCATTTTACTGAAATAGTGTGACGAGATTTTAAAACCAACACTTCGCTTGACAACACATATAATGGAAGGAACATTAAAAATATTAGAAAAATACCCAAAAATCTGAAGAAATCATAAGCTTTTGTCCCAACTTTTTGTGCATTTGCAGACTTTTACAATAAAAAATAGTGATTACGTGAGCAGAAATGCCATGTTTTGGTTACGACACTTATAACCTCAATCTCACTTGTCAACACATAAAAATAGAAGGAAAACTTAAAATATTGGAAACAAACCAAACAAACAAATGGTTTCCTAAAGAATTCAGAACTTTTTTGGGTAACCGGGTAACCTATCACAGCCTTTCTTTTATCCCATATTTTGTGCATTCGGGGACTTTTATTGCGATGTCATTGCGACCTCCCAATGTATATTTTTTTCTTGGCGACACATTACTCAGAAAACAAACAAATTTGAAAAAAATAAATCTTGTATTAAGCATTTAAGATATGGGTATGGTGTTGTAACAATATCCTGTGATCTTTGTCCTTTGCTTTCAGCAAAGCTGGCTTATATAGGGATTAATTGTATCCCCGGACAAAAGTACTTAGGATTCAGTACGGTCATGCCGCTGCCGCCGCAGAGATTTCCTTTCAAATGCGGTATGTGGGTATATATGGGCAGTGCCACGAACAATATTGTTTTGTGACTTTTCCATGGAATATAGTCAGCATTAAGTGTGAAAATCTCTCCAAAATAGGTCATAAATGGCCTCGGTGAGGTACTTTGGTGGTCTGTGGATGACCTTCAATGAAGAGCTTCAATGTCAAATTTCTGCATGCTTACAGAAGACATATATATGTATAATATATACCACTCATAGGATGATCTAACTTTCTGTATATGAGAACTGAGCCAAAATGTGAAAAAATGGCCAAAATCTGACCTTTAAGAGGCCACCAGTGACCTTGAAATTGAAGGTCAAAGTCACAAAACAATGCCGTTCATGGCATTGCCCATATATACCCGCATACCAAATTTGAAAGGCAACGTCATGGTTTGACCTGATTTAACCTTACCATAGTTACCTTGACCTATAAAATTTTGCCCTGGCTATATCTCAGAAAAATTAAGGTGTAGGAAGTTGATAATTGGTAGGGTCATTGGTTGGGGGTTGTAAGTGTGCAACATCATGGTGTGACCTTGATTTAACCTTTGACCTTCCCGTAGGGATCTTGACCTATAAATTTGTATCCACAGTATATCTTGGAAACTGTCAGGTGTAGGAAGTTGATACTTGGTAGGGACATTGGTTGGGGGTTGTAGGTGTGCATCATGGTTTGACCTTTAACTTTGGCTCTGCCAAAGTATGTTTACCTGGCATATTTTAGACATCTTTCTCTTATGAAAAAGATATATGGATTGCTGAAACTGATTATTGTATGTACTTTTACATATTTGTGCTATTTCTTTTGACATCTAATCTCCAATTAATAAATATACAGCGACATAATTTTTAGTTTACTGATTAATGCTGTCATCTTGCTGTTGAATTGTCTTGTTTTAATACTTCATCTTTACATACATTTTCTTTCTCTTAGACATTATTTTCTCCACTTAAAAATTATTTGGACCTTTATATAACTGACACTGCTCTGAAAGTATCCCGATCTTGGTACTGTTTCACTACTTCTATATCTCATGGTATTGAATATTGTTTGCCCAGGCTGTGGGGTACGGGCATCTCTGATGCTATTTTTCAGGTTCCCTGTTACAAGCTGTACTGGAGGATTTGATAGACAGTGTGCTGAGTATTGAGGAGTTTTCTGCTGAGGACTGTGACTGTCTGAAGGAGGTCCTGTCTGCCATCCCTGGCCTGGCATTGGATTACTTCACACTGGAACACTCGCCCTCCAACCCTCAGGTTCTGCTATATGATCATGTGTCTGCCTGGCCCCGCTTCATGGAAGTGTTGCTTATGGTGGGATCAGGGCTGCAGCAGATCTCTGACCGCTGGGCAGATGGCAAGGGCCCACTCGCAGTTCACCTGACAGTGTCAGAGGTCAAACAGCTAGTGCTGGCCATGTTTGAGAACACCTCCAAACGTCAGGCCCTGCTAACAGAGCTGAAAAGGACTGGTTGTACAGGACTAGAGGGAGCAGACACATGATACATGTGTAATTGTAGTGTGAAAAGACTGACAACATGTCAGATAACCTGAAAAGTATAATGTCACTCAGCTGATCATAGTGGCATGAAAAGTGGGATAACCTGCAGAATCAATTAAAATAGCAATAATTTCACCGACACAATCTTTACTGTCTTGTGCTTATCAATTGTTTTCATTGTTAAGCTTAAAGGTTCTAAATACAGAAGCAGTATAATTTCTGACAATGTGAATAAGGTATCGTTATCTGTATGTATTTAATCCCTTCAGTTTCAGCAAGCTTTTGCTTTGTTGCTATGATATCTCTGAGTCTGTCTGTGACACTACAAGGTTGTCTCCAATTTAACATCAACTAAGAGCCACTGTTAAATTTATATGCTTGATTTGTGAAACATGAGTGGGTTGGGACCTATGGAAAATAGTTGACAATAATCCCATACCGCACTGAATTCAGGAGTATTCATTTTACAAGTTCTTTGGTGGAAGATCTTAGATTGTATAAGAGAATCACCAACATAGTGGTAACCCCAGCTCATAATGGTTTAGGTTATTACTTAGCTATCAATAAATAAAAAGTATTTTGGAATTTTACAAATATGGATGATTAGTCTTGATATAATAGTGTGGTAGACAACCTACTGGATCAATGAAATTCAGGAAAGTCAGTTTCTGTAATTTCTGGATAACTAGAAATATTTGCTTAAATACGTTAAACATACAAAATATACCTTGAAGGATAAAAAGGGACACTTAAAAGCTTTTCTGTGTAATTAATGTTGTTAAGGGTATTTTATATGATCTTGGAGGGGCTGTGTCATCACATTTTTATGACTTTCAAATGCATGTATATTGCTAAGTAGTAATGTACTGGGTAATTATGTAATAACTAATGAATATTCAAGCTCGCTTGAAAGGTTATTCAGATATTTTGCAATGGTTAGGAGATTAGTACCAAATTTCTTCAATGTTGGCCCAACTAAGTTACAAACATAGTGTTAAGACTCTTAACATGTGTAAATCTGATTTTATTCATTTTTTCCTGAGCCATTATTTTTAATCTAACAGGATACCTGTTTTGGGGTTATACTTCTTATGAATTGTATATTCTCAAAATAAAATAGTGGACCAAGTTTTTTCCTCTATTTATTTCATTGTTTTATAGTCATAGCATTATCAGTTGTTGTCTTCAAATCTTGAAATTATAGTCAGTTGTCTTGAAAATGTACATTTCAATTATCATTCACTTAATTACTGACAGAAGTGTAGGTGATTGTAATTTTTCACTCCCTTACTCCTTTCCCTGCAGACTACTTAAAAGTAATTGTCAAAATGTGCATTTAGAAGAGTGATGTGCAGCCTTTGCAGTTCATTGTTTTGAGAATTACAGAGTATAACTGTGATTGGTTGTAAGAGAAAGGAATATGCGCAATATTTTGCACTTAATCAATAATGTAATAAATTACAAAGTTAAGCATTTTTCATTTTAATTTATTTCATTGATTTTGACGAGAGTGCAGTGATTTATGTTTTTGCATATAAATGTGTTTTGTGACATTGGTGCATTTAGTATGAACAAAACCTGTAGTCACAGAGGTTTCAGTATATAAATATAGAGATCACACAATCATGCAACTCTTATTCAATCAATTGAGAACAATTGAATGTGCAAGTATTTTGTGGCATTAAATGCTTCTGTGATACAGAGGGGGGGGGGGGGGGGGATAACTAAACTGAAACAGCAAGTATCTCACTTATTGTTGCTCCTAGCTTTATTGCTAGGTTGCTAGGTAAAGTGATTGCTAACTAGGATTCTTTCACTTTACAGTGAATATGTTACAGTGATCATGTGTAATCAGGGAGTACACATATTCCCTAACTAGAAATTGCTGAGAAAGCAGCTTTGTATTTATATGAAATAACGTTACTATGTTTATGTACTGGAACCATTATAATCTCCCAACATGATTTTATAAGGTTTCTTTTACTGTAATAAAAAAAAATTATAAAAATATTACTTTGCCAAAAGGTAATATTCATGTCAGCTAGCTTTGAGCTCTTCAACTGACGTATATTCCCTCATTACACAAATTCACTGGAACAAATACACATCATGTATCTATAAGCAATATTCTAGATCTAGGTTTTAAATTTTATTTATTTCATTTGTGCAGTAATTAATGTATTTATTTATATTACCCGGTACTTTCACAATAATTACTTATATACGAGTAATTAATGTAAAATGGTCAACTTTTTCGTTTAATAGTTTTTCCATCCATCTCATAGAAATCTATTCTGGCATTGTATTGAACACTTTTCAATCATGCCGACAAAGTCTATTTGAAGATGTCTATCTCATCATCACTGAAATCCTTCAGTTGTTTCATGTCCATGCATCGAGTCCTTCATACAATGAAGATGCCTTCCACAGTCCCCAATATGGACTGCACTCTCAGATATTGCTGACTGCACCAGGAGGTTATGTTTTTGTGTGTGATGGTTTGTCGTGTTCATAATAACTCGAAAAGTAATAAACAGATCTTTCTAAAATTTTTGTGTGGGGAGACCCCAACCAGTGGAGATATTAAAGTTGTGGGAAGATCTGAATCATATTCTGGACACTAAAAAATTCTGAATTTTCAAAGGTCAAATTTACAATTTATTTGTCAATGACTTTGGCATTCTAGTTGACATTAACCACAAAAGTAATGAATGGATCTTTGTGAAAGTTTTCATTAGGTTTTGGCCTGGCCAAAGGAAGAAGTAATAAATTTTTTTTTTTTTTTTTTGGGGGGGGGGGGGATCCAGATCATATTCTGCATACAAAAAATCCTGCAATTTTAAAAGTGCACCCTAGTGAAGGTCTGCACTATTAAGTGTAAAAATGTGGTCACTTAGCCTGTCCATTTGAAAATGTTTCAGCTTTTTTAAAAGAGCTTTTCATAAAGCGGATTTCTGTATGTATCATTATTTGTTCCTGTATACTAGGGGTGAATATTCTCACATTATAAAGTATAAATTTTAAGTTAACTAAACATGTATATTTTATCACTGGTGACACCTCAGCTGATTTGATACAGCTACTTTTGTTATGTATTTTTGTGATTTTTTTTTTTTTGTATCCACAAATTTCTTTATACAAAGAGAAGTCCCTTCTAATTTGAGTTTTTGGTAAAAAACTCAAAGAATAGGAGACCATCCTTTCATGTAAAGACAGGATTATAATACACTTCTTCCTTGAAATGGTTGGCAACACGTGATTACCAAACAGAAATTTAAAATTATGTTCTTCAGTTTATTAAAAACTGCCCAAAAGAAATTGTCATGTGTTCAAACAAAGTGCAAAACAATAATTATGTAGAGAGTGATATATTTCTGCACATATTTTTATATCTTTGCAATGTGATTTCCAGAAGCTTGAAGGCTGTTACGTCAGTGTGAGTCTGATTGCCATAGGTAGCAATGTCGATGACTTTGGCTGTTGCAGGGGACACAAAACCCAAACTTTGACCTTTGTCCGGAACCTCTCAATATGTTTTGTTATTATCTCCCACCGGGCGGGAGATTATAAAATGCATTCTGTGTGCGAGTGTGTGTGTGTCATGTTTTTAAAAAGGGCTGTACGTCACACTGGTTGTTTCTCCTTGGCCTTTTTTCCTCACTAAATTCATCACCAGTTTACATTGTTAACAAAATTCTTTTGGAGGCAGTGCATCGTCATAATAATATTTGTTGTGTCATTTGTATATACGCAGAACTGCAACTCATTTAACATCCAGACAGTTAACACTTTTTTCCCCATTTGTAAAACACTGCCTGTTCACTAGCATTATTTTCTGTATTATAAACTTTGCAATTTATACATTGAAGATAGTTGTACTGCTGTATAGCATTTAATACTATAAAACTGAAATACACTTTTGACTGTTGAAGTGCATTGTTATGTTTTTACCACTCTCTTGTTTGCACATAATATTTGTTATGATAATATTTATACATTTGTTATTAGCTTGGTAGTATTTTTATCGTGAGTGCAGTGTGTTGGGTGATGTAATAATTTAACAGTTTGTGCAGAAGGAAGAAAATGTGTTCATAAATGTAAAGCCAAGTGTTTCCTTTATTTTTGTTTTGAATATTGAAGTAACTGGCCCAAAGTTTTAGTCAGTATTTTTTCATTGATACAACAGAAGCCAGATTTAATGTCACATTTGGAAAGAGTTACATATTTTGGTCATTCCTTGATCCCACTTAACAAACATAAACGGTTCATAGAAATGTTTATTTTTATTTTAGCTATCAAATACGCTGACTTTGAGATTACTAATTAATCTTTTGTAATAATATTAATAAACTCTTATTTTCCTAGGTTGTATTTCGAAGTACAATATTTGCAATAAGCTTCAGTTCACTGCTAATGATTGGAGTTCTTTCACTGAAGAAATGCATTTAACAAGTGTGTTCAGTTTTCAGCAAGTAACCATTTGGCTCGTCAGATGCAGGATATATTGAACTGTTCAAGTTTACAGTTAATGCATACCATAGATGTGTTATGATTCCGGAATAGGATTTTAGTCACTAGTGCAGCAACTAACTACTAAGTCATTCTTGCTATGTGCTGACTGGTCCAAAGTGTTAATACTGCCAAACATTTTAGAACAATAGAAAAAGGTTAAGTCCATTCAGAAAATGCTTTCCATACAAATTTGATAAGAGGTTGTATTTAAAGGTATATGTTCTCAAAAAGAGATGTTCATTGAAGGTCTGGTCCCATTTTGAGAGGAAATATCATGTGTTGGGTAAGACATGATAATTTGTCTTCACATAACCGATATGTGTGTTTACTGTTAATATTTTTCTGAGGAGATTTAATAATGAATTAGTATGGAGGTCAAAGTTATCATTTCCATATTATTGGATATGTTGATTGAAATGTGCGTTATAGTTATTTGTCTCAAAATGAATGGAAAGTGTTTTTACTGTCATCCAAATTAGCTGCGAGAAAAATGAGCACTGATGAATTAAGTTGGAACTGCATTGTTGTCTCAAGTGCTCAGTTAAGAAATAACTTTAATGCCTGTACCAATGCCTTTAAAAAGTGAAAGGAGTTTATGGTGGTCAGTGTAATGTGTCACACATTGAATCACATTGTGTTTGCAGATCTGCTGTGGTAGATTTACTGTGATAGTAAAATAAATAGAAATAATGTGAAAGTCATTACATTTTTTCTTCATAGTCAATATTATCTCCTGAATTTATACCTGCCTCCCACCGTATAATATAAAACCTAAAATTTCAAATACTGAGATCTACAGAATGGATTTTGGTGGTGCATCTTAGACGTGGTTACACTGAAATACCAACCAACCATGGTGCCAAAAATTTGTTGTCAATAGCTCATTCAGTGATTATTTCTTTCATAATCTAATTATGTCCACCCCCCTGGGGGGTGGATATATTATTTTTGCTTTTTTCGCCGTCCGATGTCCGGCGTCCGATGTCCGGCGTCACGCATGGTTTCCGCTCATTTAAAGGAAAAGTATTAGAGCTATTGTCACCAAATTTGGTATGCAGGCTTATTGGGTCAGTAGCTTGCTTGGGATTGCTTTTGGCTGTTGTACCTCTTTTGCTTACTGAGTAATACTTAAGTACAGCTATTTTCAGTACCCATTGGTTTCCGTGCATTTAAGCCAAAATAATTAAAGATATTTTACTACAATTTTGAATACAAGATTGTTATGTCCATAGCTCGCTTGGTATTGCATTTGGGACTGATAGCTTTGTCAGTACATGAGTAATAGCCATTTAGGTACTTCATTATGTATTTTCAGTACTACTTTTGAGTAATTTGCTAATATCTCAGAAACCGTGTGAGATAGAGCGATTTCGTCGAAATTTTCGACCCACAGGGTATTTAAGGAATGTAATATTTGCAATTTTCAAAAAATTTTCCCCTCCCCAAAAATGGCGGCCATTTTGAATTTTCGAATTTTTGCCAAAAATGGCAAAACACAAATTTGCTTCTATCTCCTTAACCGTGCGAGATAGAGCGATTTCGTCGAAATTTTCGACCCACAGGGTATCTAAGGAATGCAATCTTTGCAATTTTCAAAAAAATTTTCCCCTCCCCAAAAATGGCGGCCATTTTGAATTTTCGAATTTTTGCCAAAAATGGCAAAACACCAATCTGCTTCTATCTCCTTAACCGTGCGAGATAGAGCGATTTCGTCAAAATTTTCGACCCACAGGGTATCTGAGCATTGTACTCTTGGTAATTTTAAAAAAATTTTCCCCTCCCCAAAAATGGCGGCCATTTTGAATTTTCGAATTTTTGCCCAAAATGGCAAAACACAAATTTGCTTCTATCTCCTTAACCGTGCCAGATAGAGCGATTTCGTCAAAATTTTTGACCCACAGGGTATCTAAGCATTGTGCTCTTGGTAATTTTTCCAAAAATTTTCCCCTCCCCAAAAATGGCGGCCATTTTGAATTTTCGAATTTTTGCCAAAAATGGCAAAACACTAATTTGCTTCTATCTCCTTAACCGTGCGAGATAGAGTGATTTCGTCGAAATTTTCGACCCACAGGGTATCTAAGGAATGCAATTTTTGCAATTTTCCAAAAATTTTCCCCTCCCCAAAAATGGCGGCCATTTTGAATTTTCGAATTTTTGCCAAAAATGGCAAAACACAAATTTGCTTCTATCTCCTTAACCGTGCGAGATAGAGCGATTTCGTCGAAATTTTCGACCCACAGGGTATCTAAGGAATGCAATCTTTGCAATTTTCAAAAAATTTTCCCCTCCCCAAAAATGGCGGCCATTTTGAATTTTCGAATTTTTGCCAAAAATGGCAAAACACAAATTTGCTTCTATCTCCTTAACCGTGCGAGATAGAGCGATTTCGTCGAAATTTTCGACCCACAGGGTATCTAAGGAATGCAATCTTTGCAATTTTCAAAAAATTTTCCCCTCCCCAAAAATGGCGGCCATTTTGAATTTTCGAATTTTTGCCAAAAATGGCAAAACACCAATCTGCTTCTATCTCCTTAACCGTGCGAGATAGAGCGATTTCGTCAAAATTTTCGACCCACAGGGCATCTGAGCATTGTACTCTTGGTAATTTTTAAAAAATTTTCCCCTCCCCAAAAATGGCGGCCATTTTGAATTTTCGAATTTTTGCCAAAAATGGCAAAACACAAATTTGCTTCTATCTCCTTAACCGTGCCAGATAGAGCGATTTTGTCAAAATTTTCGACCCACAGGGTATCTGAGCATTGTGCTCTTGGTAATTTTTACAAAATTTTCCCCTCCCCAAAAATGGCGGCCATTTTGAATTTTCGAATTTTTGCCAAAAATGACAAAACACTAATTTGCTTCTATCTCCTTAACCGTGCGAGATAGAGCGATTTCGTCGAAATTTTCGACCCACAGGGTATCTGAGCATTGTGCTCTTGGTAATTTTCCAAAAATTTTCCCCTCCCCAAAAATGGCGGCCATTTTGAATTTTCGAATTTTTGCCAAAAATGGCAAAACACTAATTTGCTTCTATCTCCTTAACCGTGCGAGATAGAGCGATTTCGTCGAAATTTTCGACCCACAGGGTATCTAAGGAATGCAATCTTTGCAATTTTCAAAAAAATTTTCCCCTCCCCAAAAATGGCGGCCATTTTGAATTTTCGAATTTTTGCCAAAAATGGCAAAACACCAATCTGCTTCTATCTCCTTAACCGTGCGAGATAGAGCGATTTCGTCAAAATTTTCGACCCACAGGGTATCTGAGCATTGTACTCTTGGTAATTTTAAAAAAATTTTCCCCTCCCCAAAAATGGCGGCCATTTTGAATTTTCGAATTTTTGCCCAAAATGGCAAAACACAAATTTGCTTCTATCTCCTTAACCGTGCCAGATAGAGCGATTTCGTCAAAATTTTTGACCCACAGGGTATCTAAGCATTGTGCTCTTGGTAATTTTTCCAAAAATTTTCCCCTCCCCAAAAATGGCGGCCATTTTGAATTTTCGAATTTTTGCCAAAAATGGCAAAACACTAATTTGCTTCTATCTCCTTAACCGTGCGAGATAGAGTGATTTCGTCGAAATTTTCGACCCACAGGGTATCTAAGGAATGCAATTTTTGCAATTTTCCAAAAATTTTCCCCTCCCCAAAAATGGCGGCCATTTTGAATTTTCGAATTTTTGCCAAAAATGGCAAAACACAAATTTGCTTCTATCTCCTTAACCGTGCGAGATAGAGCGATTTCGTCGAAATTTTCGACCCACAGGGTATCTAAGGAATGCAATCTTTGCAATTTTCAAAAAATTTTCCCCTCCCCAAATATGGCGGCCATTTTGAATTTTCGAATTTTTGCCAAAAATGGCAAAACACAAATTTGCTTCTATCTCCTTAACCGTGCGAGATAGAGCGATTTCGTCGAAATTTTCGACCCACAGGGTATCTAAGGAATGCAATCTTTGCAATTTTCAAAAAATTTTCCCCTCCCCAAAAATGGCGGCCATTTTGAATTTTCGAATTTTTGCCAAAAATGGCAAAACACCAATCTGCTTCTATCTCCTTAACCGTGCGAGATAGAGCGATTTCGTCAAAATTTTCGACCCACAGGGCATCTGAGCATTGTACTCTTGGTAATTTTTAAAAAATTTTCCCCTCCCCAAAAATGGCGGCCATTTTGAATTTTCGAATTTTTGCCAAAAATGGCAAAACACAAATTTGCTTCTATCTCCTTAACCGTGCCAGATAGAGCGATTTTGTCAAAATTTTCGACCCACAGGGTATCTGAGCATTGTGCTCTTGGTAATTTTTACAAAATTTTCCCCTCCCCAAAAATGGCGGCCATTTTGAATTTTCGAATTTTTGCCAAAAATGACAAAACACTAATTTGCTTCTATCTCCTTAACCGTGCGAGATAGAGCGATTTCGTCGAAATTTTCGACCCACAGGGTATCTGAGCATTGTGCTCTTGGTAATTTTCCAAAAATTTTCCCCTCCCCAAAAATGGCGGCCATTTTGAATTTTCGAATTTTTGCCAAAAATGGCAAAACACTAATTTGCTTCTATCTCCTTAACCGTGCGAGATAGAGCGATTTCGTCGAAATTTTCGACCCACAGGGTATCTAAGGAATGCAATCTTTGCAATTTTCAAAAAAATTTTCCCCTCCCCAAAAATGGCGGCCATTTTGAATTTTCGAATTTTTGCCAAAAATGGCAAAACACCAATCTGCTTCTATCTCCTTAACCGTGCGAGATAGAGCGATTTCGTCAAAATTTTCGACCCACAGGGTATCTGAGCATTGTACTCTTGGTAATTTTAAAAAAATTTTCCCCTCCCCAAAAATGGCGGCCATTTTGAATTTTCGAATTTTTGCCCAAAATGGCAAAACACAAATTTGCTTCTATCTCCTTAACCGTGCCAGATAGAGCGATTTCGTCAAAATTTTTGACCCACAGGGTATCTAAGCATTGTGCTCTTGGTAATTTTTCCAAAAATTTTCCCCTCCCCAAAAATGGCGGCCATTTTGAATTTTCGAATTTTTGCCAAAAATGGCAAAACACTAATTTGCTTCTATCTCCTTAACCGTGCGAGATAGAGTGATTTCGTCGAAATTTTCGACCCACAGGGTATCTAAGGAATGCAATTTTTGCAATTTTCCAAAAATTTTCCCCTCCCCAAAAATGGCGGCCATTTTGAATTTTCGAATTTTTGCCAAAAATGGCAAAACACAAATTTGCTTCTATCTCCTTAACCGTGCGAGATAGAGCGATTTCGTCGAAATTTTCGACCCACAGGGTATCTAAGGAATGCAATCTTTGCAATTTTCAAAAAATTTTCCCCTCCCCAAAAATGGCGGCCATTTTGAATTTTCGAATTTTTGCCAAAAATGGCAAAACACAAATTTGCTTCTATCTCCTTAACCGTGCGAGATAGAGCGATTTCGTCGAAATTTTCGACCCACAGGGTATCTAAGGAATGCAATCTTTGCAATTTTCAAAAAATTTTCCCCTCCCCAAAAATGGCGGCCATTTTGAATTTTCGAATTTTTGCCAAAAATGGCAAAACACCAATCTGCTTCTATCTCCTTAACCGTGCGAGATAGAGCGATTTCGTCAAAATTTTCGACCCACAGGGCATCTGAGCATTGTACTCTTGGTAATTTTTAAAAAATTTTCCCCTCCCCAAAAATGGCGGCCATTTTGAATTTTCGAATTTTTGCCAAAAATGGCAAAACACAAATTTGCTTCTATCTCCTTAACCGTGCCAGATAGAGCGATTTTGTCAAAATTTTCGACCCACAGGGTATCTGAGCATTGTGCTCTTGGTAATTTTCCAAAAATTTTCCCCTCCCCAAAAATGGCGGCCATTTTGAATTTTCGAATTTTTGCCAAAAATGGCAAAACACTAATTTGCTTCTATCTCCTTAACCGTGCGAGATAGAGCGATTTCGTCGAAATTTTCGACCCACAGGGTATCTAAGGAATGCAATCTTTGCAATTTTCCAAAAATTTTCCCCTCCCCAAAAATGGCGGCCATTTTGAATTTTCGAATTTTTGCCCAAAATGGCAAAACACAAATTTCCTTCTATCTCCTTAACCGTGCCAGATAGAGCGATTTCGTCAAAATTTTCGACCCACAGGGTATCTGAGCATTGTACTCTTGGTAATTTAAAAAAAATTTTCCCCTCCCCAAAAATGGCGGCCATTTTGAATTTTCGAATTTTTGCCAAAAATGGCAAAACACAAATTTGCTTCTATCTCCTTAACCGTGCCAGATAGAGCGATTTCGTCAAAATTTTCGACCCACAGGGTATCTAAGGAATGCAATCTTTGCAATTTTCCAAAAATTTTCCCCTCCCCAAAAATGGCGGCCATTTTGAATTTTCGAATTTTTGCCAAAAATGGCAAAACACAAATTTCCTCCTATCTCCTTAACCGTGCCAGATAGAGCGATTTCGTCAAAATTTTCGACCCACAGGGTATCTGAGCATTGTACTCTTTGCAATTTTCCAAAAATTTTCCCCTCCCCAAAAATGGCGGCCATTTTGAATTTTCGAATTTTTGCCAAAAATGGCAAAACACTAATTTGCTTCTATCTCCTTAACCGTGCGAGATAGAGCGATTTCGTCGAAATTTTCGACCCACAGGGTAACTAAGGAATGCAATCTTTGCAATTTTCCAAAAATTTTCCCCTCCCCAAAAAATGGCGGCCATTTTGAATTTTCGAATTTTTGCCAAAAATGGCAAAACACAAATTTCCTTCTATCTCCTTAACCGTGCCAGATAGAGCGATTTCGTCAAAATTTTCGACCCACAGGGTATCTGAGCATTGTACTCTTAGCAATTTTTTAAAAAATTTCCCCTCCCCAAATATGGCGGCCATTTTGAATTTTCGAATTTTTGCCAAAAATGGCAAAACACTAATTTGCTTCTATCTCCTTAACCGTGCGAGATAGAGTGATTTCGTCGAAATTTTCGACCCACAGGGTATCTAAGGAATGCAATCTTTGCAATTTTCCAAAAATTTTCCCCTCCCCAAAAATGGCGGCCATTTTGAATTTTCGAATTTTTGCCAAAAATGGCAAAACACAAATTTCCTTCTATCTCCTTAACCGTGCGAGATAGAGCGATTTCGTCGAAATTTTCGACCCACAGGGTATCTAAGGAATGCAATCTTTGCAATTTTCAAAAAATTTTCCCCTCCCCAAAAATGGCGGCCATTTTGAATTTTCGAATTTTTGCCAAAAATGGCAAAACACCAATCTGCTTCTATCTCCTTAACCGTGCGAGATAGAGCGATTTCGTCAAAATTTTCGACCCACAGGGCATCTGAGCATTGTACTCTTGGTAATTTTTAAAAAATTTTCCCCTCCCCAAAAATGGCGGCCATTTTGAATTTTCGAATTTTTGCCAAAAATGGCAAAACACAAATTTCCTCCTATCTCCTTAACCGTGCCAGATAGAGCGATTTCGTCAAAATTTTCGACCCACAGGGTATCTGAGCATTGTGCTCTTGGTAATTTTTACAAAATTTTCCCCTCCCCAAAAATGGCGGCCATTTTGAATTTTCGAATTTTTGCCAAAAATGACAAAACACTAATTTGCTTCTATCTCCTTAACCGTGCGAGATAGAGCGATTTCGTCGAAATTTTCGACCCACAGGGTATCTGAGCATTGTGCTCTTGGTAATTTTCCAAAAATTTTCCCCTCCCCAAAAATGGCGGCCATTTTGAATTTTCGAATTTTTGCCAAAAATGGCAAAACACTAATTTGCTTCTATCTCCTTAACCGTGCGAGATAGAGCGATTTCGTCGAAATTTTCGACCCACAGGGTATCTAAGGAATGCAATCTTTGCAATTTTCCAAAAATTTTCCCCTCCCCAAAAATGGCGGCCATTTTGAATTTTCGAATTTTTGCCAAAAATGGCAAAACACAAATTTGCTTCTATCTCCTTAACCGTGCCAGATAGAGCGATTTCGTCAAAATTTTCGACTCCCAGGGTATCTGAGCATTGTACTCTTGGTAATTTAAAAAAAATTTTCCCCTCCCCAAAAATGGCGGCCATTTTGAATTTTCGAATTTTTGCCAAAAATGGCAAAACACAAATTTCCTCCTATCTCCTTAACCGTGCCAGATAGAGCGATTTCGTCAAAATTTTCGACCCACAGGGTATCTGAGCATTGTACTCTTGGTAATTTTTAAAAAATTTTCCCCTCCCCAAAAATGGCGGCCATTTGAATTTTCGAATTGTTGCCAAAAATGGCAAAACACTAATTTGCTTCTATCTCCTTAACCGTGCGAGATAGAGTGATTTCGTCGAAATTTTCGACCCACAGGGTATCTAAGGAATGCAATCTTTGCAATTTTCAAAAAATTTTCCCCTCCCCAAAAATGGCGGCCATTTTGAATTTTCGAATTTTTGCCCAAAATGGCAAAACACAAATTTCCTTCTATCTCCTTAACCGTGCCAGATAGAGCGATTTCGTCAAAATTTTCGACCCACAGGGTATCTGAGCATTGTACTCTTGGTAATTTAAAAAAAATTTTCCCCTCCCCAAAAATGGCGGCCATTTTGAATTTTCGAATTTTTGCCAAAAATGGCAAAACACAAATTTGCTTCTATCTCCTTAACCGTGCCAGATAGAGCGATTTCGTCAAAATTTTCGACCCACAGGGTATCTAAGGAATGCAATCTTTGCAATTTTCCAAAAATTTTCCCCTCCCCAAAAATGGCGGCCATTTTGAATTTTCGAATTTTTGCCAAAAATGGCAAAACACAAATTTCCTCCTATCTCCTTAACCGTGCCAGATAGAGCGATTTCGTCAAAATTTTCGACCCACAGGGCATCTGAGCATTGTACTCTTGGTAATTTTTAAAAAATTTTCCCCTCCCCAAAAATGGCGGCCATTTTGAATTTTCGAATTTTTGCCAAAAATGGCAAAACACAAATTTGCTTCTATCTCCTTAACCGTGCCAGATAGAGCGATTTTGTCAAAATTTTCGACCCACAGGGTATCTGAGCATTGTGCTCTTGGTAATTTTTACAAAATTTTCCCCTCCCCAAAAATGGCGGCCATTTTGAATTTTCGAATTTTTGCCAAAAATGACAAAACACTAATTTGCTTCTATCTCCTTAACCGTGCGAGATAGAGCGATTTCGTCGAAATTTTCGACCCACAGGGTATCTGAGCATTGTGCTCTTGGTAATTTTCCAAAAATTTTCCCCTCCCCAAAAATGGCGGCCATTTTGAATTTTCGAATTTTTGCCAAAAATGGCAAAACACTAATTTGCTTCTATCTCCTTAACCGTGCGAGATAGAGCGATTTCGTCGAAATTTTCGACCCACAGGGTATCTAAGGAATGCAATCTTTGCAATTTTCAAAAAAATTTTCCCCTCCCCAAAAATGGCGGCCATTTTGAATTTTCGAATTTTTGCCAAAAATGGCAAAACACCAATCTGCTTCTATCTCCTTAACCGTGCGAGATAGAGCGATTTCGTCAAAATTTTCGACCCACAGGGTATCTGAGCATTGTACTCTTGGTAATTTTAAAAAAATTTTCCCCTCCCCAAAAATGGCGGCCATTTTGAATTTTCGAATTTTTGCCCAAAATGGCAAAACACAAATTTGCTTCTATCTCCTTAACCGTGCCAGATAGAGCGATTTCGTCAAAATTTTTGACCCACAGGGTATCTAAGCATTGTGCTCTTGGTAAATTTTCCAAAAATTTTCCCCTCCCCAAAAATGGCGGCCATTTTGAATTTTCGAATTTTTGCCAAAAATGGCAAAACACTAATTTGCTTCTATCTCCTTAACCGTGCGAGATAGAGTGATTTCGTCGAAATTTTCGACCCACAGGGTATCTAAGGAATGCAATTTTTGCAATTTTCCAAAAATTTTCCCCTCCCCAAAAATGGCGGCCATTTTGAATTTTCGAATTTTTGCCAAAAATGGCAAAACACAAATTTGCTTCTATCTCCTTAACCGTGCGAGATAGAGCGATTTCGTCGAAATTTTCGACCCACAGGGTATCTAAGGAATGCAATCTTTGCAATTTTCAAAAAATTTTCCCCTCCCCAAAAATGGCGGCCATTTTGAATTTTCGAATTTTTGCCAAAAATGGCAAAACACAAATTTGCTTCTATCTCCTTAACCGTGCGAGATAGAGCGATTTCGTCGAAATTTTCGACCCACAGGGTATCTAAGGAATGCAATCTTTGCAATTTTCAAAAAATTTTCCCCTCCCCAAAAATGGCGGCCATTTTGAATTTTCGAATTTTTGCCAAAAATGGCAAAACACCAATCTGCTTCTATCTCCTTAACCGTGCGAGATAGAGCGATTTCGTCAAAATTTTCGACCCACAGGGCATCTGAGCATTGTACTCTTGGTAATTTTTAAAAAATTTTCCCCTCCCCAAAAATGGCGGCCATTTTGAATTTTCGAATTTTTGCCAAAAATGGCAAAACACAAATTTGCTTCTATCTCCTTAACCGTGCCAGATAGAGCGATTTTGTCAAAATTTTCGACCCACAGGGTATCTGAGCATTGTGCTCTTGGTAATTTTTACAAAATTTTCCCCTCCCCAAAAATGGCGGCCATTTTGAATTTTCGAATTTTTGCCAAAAATGACAAAACACTAATTTGCTTCTATCTCCTTAACCGTGCGAGATAGAGCGATTTCGTCGAAATTTTCGACCCACAGGGTATCTGAGCATTGTGCTCTTGGTAATTTTCCAAAAATTTTCCCCTCCCCAAAAATGGCGGCCATTTTGAATTTTCGAATTTTTGCCAAAAATGGCAAAACACTAATTTGCTTCTATCTCCTTAACCGTGCGAGATAGAGCGATTTCGTCGAAATTTTCGACCCACAGGGTATCTAAGGAATGCAATCTTTGCAATTTTCCAAAAATTTTCCCCTCCCCAAAAATGGCGGCCATTTTGAATTTTCGAATTTTTGCCCAAAATGGCAAAACACAAATTTCCTTCTATCTCCTTAACCGTGCCAGATAGAGCGATTTCGTCAAAATTTTCGACCCACAGGGTATCTGAGCATTGTACTCTTGGTAATTTAAAAAAAATTTTCCCCTCCCCAAAAATGGCGGCCATTTTGAATTTTCGAATTTTTGCCAAAAATGGCAAAACACAAATTTGCTTCTATCTCCTTAACCGTGCCAGATAGAGCGATTTCGTCAAAATTTTCGACCCACAGGGTATCTAAGGAATGCAATCTTTGCAATTTTCCAAAAATTTTCCCCTCCCCAAAAATGGCGGCCATTTTGAATTTTCGAATTTTTGCCAAAAATGGCAAAACACAAATTTCCTCCTATCTCCTTAACCGTGCCAGATAGAGCGATTTCGTCAAAATTTTCGACCCACAGGGTATCTGAGCATTGTACTCTTTGCAATTTTCCAAAAATTTTCCCCTCCCCAAAAATGGCGGCCATTTTGAATTTTCGAATTTTTGCCAAAAATGGCAAAACACTAATTTGCTTCTATCTCCTTAACCGTGCGAGATAGAGCGATTTCGTCGAAATTTTCGACCCACAGGGTAACTAAGGAATGCAATCTTTGCAATTTTCCAAAAATTTTCCCCTCCCCAAAAAATGGCGGCCATTTTGAATTTTCGAATTTTTGCCCAAAATGGCAAAACACAAATTTCCTTCTATCTCCTTAACCGTGCCAGATAGAGCGATTTCGTCAAAATTTTCGACCCACAGGGTATCTGAGCATTGTACTCTTGGTAATTTAAAAAAAATTTTCCCCTCCCCAAAAATGGCGGCCATTTTGAATTTTCGAATTTTTGCCAAAAATGGCAAAACACAAATTTGCTTCTATCTCCTTAACCGTGCCAGATAGAGCGATTTCGTCAAAATTTTCGACCCACAGGGTATCTAAGGAATGCAATCTTTGCAATTTTCCAAAAATTTTCCCCTCCCCAAAAATGGCGGCCATTTTGAATTTTCGAATTTTTGCCAAAAATGGCAAAACACAAATTTCCTCCTATCTCCTTAACCGTGCCAGATAGAGCGATTTCGTCAAAATTTTCGACCCACAGGGTATCTGAGCATTGTACTCTTTGCAATTTTCCAAAAATTTTCCCCTCCCCAAAAATGGCGGCCATTTTGAATTTTCGAATTTTTGCCAAAAATGGCAAAACACTAATTTGCTTCTATCTCCTTAACCGTGCGAGATAGAGCGATTTCGTCGAAATTTTCGACCCACAGGGTAACTAAGGAATGCAATCTTTGCAATTTTCCAAAAATTTTCCCCTCCCCAAAAAATGGCGGCCATTTTGAATTTTCGAATTTTTGCCAAAAATGGCAAAACACAAATTTCCTTCTATCTCCTTAACCGTGCCAGATAGAGCGATTTCGTCAAAATTTTCGACCCACAGGGTATCTGAGCATTGTACTCTTAGCAATTTTTTAAAAAATTTCCCCTCCCCAAATATGGCGGCCATTTTGAATTTTCGAATTTTTGCCAAAAATGGCAAAACACTAATTTGCTTCTATCTCCTTAACCGTGCGAGATAGAGTGATTTCGTCGAAATTTTCGACCCACAGGGTATCTAAGGAATGCAATCTTTGCAATTTTCCAAAAATTTTCCCCTCCCCAAAAATGGCGGCCATTTTGAATTTTCGAATTTTTGCCAAAAATGGCAAAACACAAATTTCCTTCTATCTCCTTAACCGTGCGAGATAGAGCGATTTCGTCGAAATTTTCGACCCACAGGGTATCTAAGGAATGCAATCTTTGCAATTTTCAAAAAATTTTCCCCTCCCCAAAAATGGCGGCCATTTTGAATTTTCGAATTTTTGCCAAAAATGGCAAAACACCAATCTGCTTCTATCTCCTTAACCGTGCGAGATAGAGCGATTTCGTCAAAATTTTCGACCCACAGGGTATCTGAGCATTGTGCTCTTGGTAATTTTTACAAAATTTTCCCCTCCCCAAAAATGGCGGCCATTTTGAATTTTCGAATTTTTGCCAAAAATGACAAAACACTAATTTGCTTCTATCTCCTTAACCGTGCGAGATAGAGCGATTTCGTCGAAATTTTCGACCCACAGGGTATCTGAGCATTGTGCTCTTGGTAATTTTCCAAAAATTTTCCCCTCCCCAAAAATGGCGGCCATTTTGAATTTTCGAATTTTTGCCAAAAATGGCAAAACACTAATTTGCTTCTATCTCCTTAACCGTGCGAGATAGAGCGATTTCGTCGAAATTTTCGACCCACAGGGTATCTAAGGAATGCAATCTTTGCAATTTTCCAAAAATTTTCCCCTCCCCAAAAATGGCGGCCATTTTGAATTTTCGAATTTTTGCCAAAAATGGCAAAACACAAATTTGCTTCTATCTCCTTAACCGTGCCAGATAGAGCGATTTCGTCAAAATTTTCGACTCACAGGGTATCTGAGCATTGTACTCTTGGTAATTTAAAAAAAATTTTCCCCTCCCCAAAAATGGCGGCCATTTTGAATTTTCGAATTTTTGCCAAAAATGGCAAAACACAAATTTCCTCCTATCTCCTTAACCGTGCCAGATAGAGCGATTTCGTCAAAATTTTCGACCCACAGGGTATCTGAGCATTGTACTCTTGGTAATTTTTAAAAAATTTTCCCCTCCCCAAAAATGGCGGCCATTTGAATTTTCGAATTGTTGCCAAAAATGGCAAAACACTAATTTGCTTCTATCTCCTTAACCGTGCGAGATAGAGTGATTTCGTCGAAATTTTCGACCCACAGGGTATCTAAGGAATGCAATCTTTGCAATTTTCAAAAAATTTTCCCCTCCCCAAAAATGGCGGCCATTTTGAATTTTCGAATTTTTGCCCAAAATGGCAAAACACAAATTTCCTTCTATCTCCTTAACCGTGCCAGATAGAGCGATTTCGTCAAAATTTTCGACCCACAGGGTATCTGAGCATTGTACTCTTGGTAATTTAAAAAAAATTTTCCCCTCCCCAAAAATGGCGGCCATTTTGAATTTTCGAATTTTTGCCAAAAATGGCAAAACACAAATTTGCTTCTATCTCCTTAACCGTGCCAGATAGAGCGATTTCGTCAAAATTTTCGACCCACAGGGTATCTAAGGAATGCAATCTTTGCAATTTTCCAAAAATTTTCCCCTCCCCAAAAATGGCGGCCATTTTGAATTTTCGAATTTTTGCCAAAAATGGCAAAACACAAATTTCCTCCTATCTCCTTAACCGTGCCAGATAGAGCGATTTCGTCAAAATTTTCGACCCACAGGGCATCTGAGCATTGTACTCTTGGTAATTTTTAAAAAATTTTCCCCTCCCCAAAAATGGCGGCCATTTTGAATTTTCGAATTTTTGCCAAAAATGGCAAAACACAAATTTGCTTCTATCTCCTTAACCGTGCCAGATAGAGCGATTTTGTCAAAATTTTCGACCCACAGGGTATCTGAGCATTGTGCTCTTGGTAATTTTTACAAAATTTTCCCCTCCCCAAAAATGGCGGCCATTTTGAATTTTCGAATTTTTGCCAAAAATGACAAAACACTAATTTGCTTCTATCTCCTTAACCGTGCGAGATAGAGCGATTTCGTCGAAATTTTCGACCCACAGGGTATCTGAGCATTGTGCTCTTGGTAATTTTCCAAAAATTTTCCCCTCCCCAAAAATGGCGGCCATTTTGAATTTTCGAATTTTTGCCAAAAATGGCAAAACACTAATTTGCTTCTATCTCCTTAACCGTGCGAGATAGAGCGATTTCGTCGAAATTTTCGACCCACAGGGTATCTAAGGAATGCAATCTTTGCAATTTTCAAAAAAATTTTCCCCTCCCCAAAAATGGCGGCCATTTTGAATTTTCGAATTTTTGCCAAAAATGGCAAAACACCAATCTGCTTCTATCTCCTTAACCGTGCGAGATAGAGCGATTTCGTCAAAATTTTCGACCCACAGGGTATCTGAGCATTGTACTCTTGGTAATTTTAAAAAAATTTTCCCCTCCCCAAAAATGGCGGCCATTTTGAATTTTCGAATTTTTGCCCAAAATGGCAAAACACAAATTTGCTTCTATCTCCTTAACCGTGCCAGATAGAGCGATTTCGTCAAAATTTTTGACCCACAGGGTATCTAAGCATTGTGCTCTTGGTAATTTTTCCAAAAATTTTCCCCTCCCCAAAAATGGCGGCCATTTTGAATTTTCGAATTTTTGCCAAAAATGGCAAAACACTAATTTGCTTCTATCTCCTTAACCGTGCGAGATAGAGTGATTTCGTCGAAATTTTCGACCCACAGGGTATCTAAGGAATGCAATTTTTGCAATTTTCCAAAAATTTTCCCCTCCCCAAAAATGGCGGCCATTTTGAATTTTCGAATTTTTGCCAAAAATGGCAAAACACAAATTTGCTTCTATCTCCTTAACCGTGCGAGATAGAGCGATTTCGTCGAAATTTTCGACCCACAGGGTATCTAAGGAATGCAATCTTTGCAATTTTCAAAAAATTTTCCCCTCCCCAAAAATGGCGGCCATTTTGAATTTTCGAATTTTTGCCAAAAATGGCAAAACACAAATTTGCTTCTATCTCCTTAACCGTGCGAGATAGAGCGATTTCGTCGAAATTTTCGACCCACAGGGTATCTAAGGAATGCAATCTTTGCAATTTTCAAAAAATTTTCCCCTCCCCAAAAATGGCGGCCATTTTGAATTTTCGAATTTTTGCCAAAAATGGCAAAACACCAATCTGCTTCTATCTCCTTAACCGTGCGAGATAGAGCGATTTCGTCAAAATTTTCGACCCACAGGGCATCTGAGCATTGTACTCTTGGTAATTTTTAAAAAATTTTCCCCTCCCCAAAAATGGCGGCCATTTTGAATTTTCGAATTTTTGCCAAAAATGGCAAAACACAAATTTGCTTCTATCTCCTTAACCGTGCCAGATAGAGCGATTTTGTCAAAATTTTCGACCCACAGGGTATCTGAGCATTGTGCTCTTGGTAATTTTTACAAAATTTTCCCCTCCCCAAAAATGGCGGCCATTTTGAATTTTCGAATTTTTGCCAAAAATGACAAAACACTAATTTGCTTCTATCTCCTTAACCGTGCGAGATAGAGCGATTTCGTCGAAATTTTCGACCCACAGGGTATCTGAGCATTGTGCTCTTGGTAATTTTCCAAAAATTTTCCCCTCCCCAAAAATGGCGGCCATTTTGAATTTTCGAATTTTTGCCAAAAATGGCAAAACACTAATTTGCTTCTATCTCCTTAACCGTGCGAGATAGAGCGATTTCGTCGAAATTTTCGACCCACAGGGTATCTAAGGAATGCAATCTTTGCAATTTTCCAAAAATTTTCCCCTCCCCAAAAATGGCGGCCATTTTGAATTTTCGAATTTTTGCCCAAAATGGCAAAACACAAATTTCCTTCTATCTCCTTAACCGTGCCAGATAGAGCGATTTCGTCAAAATTTTCGACCCACAGGGTATCTGAGCATTGTACTCTTGGTAATTTAAAAAAAATTTTCCCCTCCCCAAAAATGGCGGCCATTTTGAATTTTCGAATTTTTGCCAAAAATGGCAAAACACAAATTTGCTTCTATCTCCTTAACCGTGCCAGATAGAGCGATTTCGTCAAAATTTTCGACCCACAGGGTATCTAAGGAATGCAATCTTTGCAATTTTCCAAAAATTTTCCCCTCCCCAAAAATGGCGGCCATTTTGAATTTTCGAATTTTTGCCAAAAATGGCAAAACACAAATTTCCTCCTATCTCCTTAACCGTGCCAGATAGAGCGATTTCGTCAAAATTTTCGACCCACAGGGTATCTGAGCATTGTACTCTTTGCAATTTTCCAAAAATTTTCCCCTCCCCAAAAATGGCGGCCATTTTGAATTTTCGAATTTTTGCCAAAAATGGCAAAACACTAATTTGCTTCTATCTCCTTAACCGTGCGAGATAGAGCGATTTCGTCGAAATTTTCGACCCACAGGGTAACTAAGGAATGCAATCTTTGCAATTTTCCAAAAATTTTCCCCTCCCCAAAAAATGGCGGCCATTTTGAATTTTCGAATTTTTGCCAAAAATGGCAAAACACAAATTTCCTTCTATCTCCTTAACCGTGCCAGATAGAGCGATTTCGTCAAAATTTTCGACCCACAGGGTATCTGAGCATTGTACTCTTAGCAATTTTTTAAAAAATTTCCCCTCCCCAAATATGGCGGCCATTTTGAATTTTCGAATTTTTGCCAAAAATGGCAAAACACTAATTTGCTTCTATCTCCTTAACCGTGCGAGATAGAGTGATTTCGTCGAAATTTTCGACCCACAGGGTATCTAAGGAATGCAATCTTTGCAATTTTCCAAAAATTTTCCCCTCCCCAAAAATGGCGGCCATTTTGAATTTTCGAATTTTTGCCAAAAATGGCAAAACACAAATTTCCTTCTATCTCCTTAACCGTGCGAGATAGAGCGATTTCGTCGAAATTTTCGACCCACAGGGTATCTAAGGAATGCAATCTTTGCAATTTTCAAAAAATTTTCCCCTCCCCAAAAATGGCGGCCATTTTGAATTTTCGAATTTTTGCCAAAAATGGCAAAACACCAATCTGCTTCTATCTCCTTAACCGTGCGAGATAGAGCGATTTCGTCAAAATTTTCGACCCACAGGGCATCTGAGCATTGTACTCTTGGTAATTTTTAAAAAATTTTCCCCTCCCCAAAAATGGCGGCCATTTTGAATTTTCGAATTTTTGCCAAAAATGGCAAAACACAAATTTCCTCCTATCTCCTTAACCGTGCCAGATAGAGCGATTTCGTCAAAATTTTCGACCCACAGGGTATCTGAGCATTGTACTCTTTGCAATTTTCCAAAAATTTTCCCCTCCCCAAAAATGGCGGCCATTTTGAATTTTCGAATTTTTGCCAAAAATGGCAAAACACTAATTTGCTTCTATCTCCTTAACCGTGCGAGATAGAGCGATTTCGTCGAAATTTTCGACCCACAGGGTAACTAAGGAATGCAATCTTTGCAATTTTCCAAAAATTTTCCCCTCCCCAAAAAATGGCGGCCATTTTGAATTTTCGAATTTTTGCCAAAAATGGCAAAACACAAATTTCCTTCTATCTCCTTAACCGTGCCAGATAGAGCGATTTCGTCAAAATTTTCGACCCACAGGGTATCTGAGCATTGTACTCTTAGCAATTTTTTAAAAAATTTCCCCTCCCCAAATATGGCGGCCATTTTGAATTTTCGAATTTTTGCCAAAAATGGCAAAACACTAATTTGCTTCTATCTCCTTAACCGTGCGAGATAGAGTGATTTCGTCGAAATTTTCGACCCACAGGGTATCTAAGGAATGCAATCTTTGCAATTTTCCAAAAATTTTCCCCTCCCCAAAAATGGCGGCCATTTTGAATTTTCGAATTTTTGCCAAAAATGGCAAAACACAAATTTCCTTCTATCTCCTTAACCGTGCGAGATAGAGCGATTTCGTCGAAATTTTCGACCCACAGGGTATCTAAGGAATGCAATCTTTGCAATTTTCAAAAAATTTTCCCCTCCCCAAAAATGGCGGCCATTTTGAATTTTCGAATTTTTGCCAAAAATGGCAAAACACCAATCTGCTTCTATCTCCTTAACCGTGCGAGATAGAGCGATTTCGTCAAAATTTTCGACCCACAGGGCATCTGAGCATTGTACTCTTGGTAATTTTTAAAAAATTTTCCCCTCCCCAAAAATGGCGGCCATTTTGAATTTTCGAATTTTTGCCAAAAATGGCAAAACACAAATTTCCTCCTATCTCCTTAACCGTGCCAGATAGAGCGATTTCGTCAAAATTTTCGACCCACAGGGTATCTGAGCATTGTGCTCTTGGTAATTTTTACAAAATTTTCCCCTCCCCAAAAATGGCGGCCATTTTGAATTTTCGAATTTTTGCCAAAAATGACAAAACACTAATTTGCTTCTATCTCCTTAACCGTGCGAGATAGAGCGATTTCGTCGAAATTTTCGACCCACAGGGTATCTGAGCATTGTGCTCTTGGTAATTTTCCAAAAATTTTCCCCTCCCCAAAAATGGCGGCCATTTTGAATTTTCGAATTTTTGCCAAAAATGGCAAAACACTAATTTGCTTCTATCTCCTTAACCGTGCGAGATAGAGCGATTTCGTCGAAATTTTCGACCCACAGGGTATCTAAGGAATGCAATCTTTGCAATTTTCCAAAAATTTTCCCCTCCCCAAAAATGGCGGCCATTTTGAATTTTCGAATTTTTGCCAAAAATGGCAAAACACAAATTTGCTTCTATCTCCTTAACCGTGCCAGATAGAGCGATTTCGTCAAAATTTTCGACTCACAGGGTATCTGAGCATTGTACTCTTGGTAATTTAAAAAAAATTTTCCCCTCCCCAAAAATGGCGGCCATTTTGAATTTTCGAATTTTTGCCAAAAATGGCAAAACACAAATTTCCTCCTATCTCCTTAACCGTGCCAGATAGAGCGATTTCGTCAAAATTTTCGACCCACAGGGTATCTGAGCATTGTACTCTTGGTAATTTTTAAAAAATTTTCCCCTCCCCAAAAATGGCGGCCATTTGAATTTTCGAATTGTTGCCAAAAATGGCAAAACACTAATTTGCTTCTATCTCCTTAACCGTGCGAGATAGAGTGATTTCGTCGAAATTTTCGACCCACAGGGTATCTAAGGAATGCAATCTTTGCAATTTTCAAAAAATTTTCCCCTCCCCAAAAATGGCGGCCATTTTGAATTTTCGAATTTTTGCCCAAAATGGCAAAACACAAATTTCCTTCTATCTCCTTAACCGTGCCAGATAGAGCGATTTCGTCAAAATTTTCGACCCACAGGGTATCTGAGCATTGTACTCTTGGTAATTTAAAAAAAATTTTCCCCTCCCCAAAAATGGCGGCCATTTTGAATTTTCGAATTTTTGCCAAAAATGGCAAAACACAAATTTGCTTCTATCTCCTTAACCGTGCCAGATAGAGCGATTTCGTCAAAATTTTCGACCCACAGGGTATCTAAGGAATGCAATCTTTGCAATTTTCCAAAAATTTTCCCCTCCCCAAAAATGGCGGCCATTTTGAATTTTCGAATTTTTGCCAAAAATGGCAAAACACAAATTTCCTCCTATCTCCTTAACCGTGCCAGATAGAGCGATTTCGTCAAAATTTTCGACCCACAGGGCATCTGAGCATTGTACTCTTGGTAATTTTTAAAAAATTTTCCCCTCCCCAAAAATGGCGGCCATTTTGAATTTTCGAATTTTTGCCAAAAATGGCAAAACACAAATTTGCTTCTATCTCCTTAACCGTGCCAGATAGAGCGATTTTGTCAAAATTTTCGACCCACAGGGTATCTGAGCATTGTGCTCTTGGTAATTTTTACAAAATTTTCCCCTCCCCAAAAATGGCGGCCATTTTGAATTTTCGAATTTTTGCCAAAAATGACAAAACACTAATTTGCTTCTATCTCCTTAACCGTGCGAGATAGAGCGATTTCGTCGAAATTTTCGACCCACAGGGTATCTGAGCATTGTGCTCTTGGTAATTTTCCAAAAATTTTCCCCTCCCCAAAAATGGCGGCCATTTTGAATTTTCGAATTTTTGCCAAAAATGGCAAAACACTAATTTGCTTCTATCTCCTTAACCGTGCGAGATAGAGCGATTTCGTCGAAATTTTCGACCCACAGGGTATCTAAGGAATGCAATCTTTGCAATTTTCAAAAAAATTTTCCCCTCCCCAAAAATGGCGGCCATTTTGAATTTTCGAATTTTTGCCAAAAATGGCAAAACACCAATCTGCTTCTATCTCCTTAACCGTGCGAGATAGAGCGATTTCGTCAAAATTTTCGACCCACAGGGTATCTGAGCATTGTACTCTTGGTAATTTTAAAAAAATTTTCCCCTCCCCAAAAATGGCGGCCATTTTGAATTTTCGAATTTTTGCCCAAAATGGCAAAACACAAATTTGCTTCTATCTCCTTAACCGTGCCAGATAGAGCGATTTCGTCAAAATTTTTGACCCACAGGGTATCTAAGCATTGTGCTCTTGGTAATTTTTCCAAAAATTTTCCCCTCCCCAAAAATGGCGGCCATTTTGAATTTTCGAATTTTTGCCAAAAATGGCAAAACACTAATTTGCTTCTATCTCCTTAACCGTGCGAGATAGAGTGATTTCGTCGAAATTTTCGACCCACAGGGTATCTAAGGAATGCAATTTTTGCAATTTTCCAAAAATTTTCCCCTCCCCAAAAATGGCGGCCATTTTGAATTTTCGAATTTTTGCCAAAAATGGCAAAACACAAATTTGCTTCTATCTCCTTAACCGTGCGAGATAGAGCGATTTCGTCGAAATTTTCGACCCACAGGGTATCTAAGGAATGCAATCTTTGCAATTTTCAAAAAATTTTCCCCTCCCCAAAAATGGCGGCCATTTTGAATTTTCGAATTTTTGCCAAAAATGGCAAAACACAAATTTGCTTCTATCTCCTTAACCGTGCGAGATAGAGCGATTTCGTCGAAATTTTCGACCCACAGGGTATCTAAGGAATGCAATCTTTGCAATTTTCAAAAAATTTTCCCCTCCCCAAAAATGGCGGCCATTTTGAATTTTCGAATTTTTGCCAAAAATGGCAAAACACCAATCTGCTTCTATCTCCTTAACCGTGCGAGATAGAGCGATTTCGTCAAAATTTTCGACCCACAGGGCATCTGAGCATTGTACTCTTGGTAATTTTTAAAAAATTTTCCCCTCCCCAAAAATGGCGGCCATTTTGAATTTTCGAATTTTTGCCAAAAATGGCAAAACACAAATTTGCTTCTATCTCCTTAACCGTGCCAGATAGAGCGATTTTGTCAAAATTTTCGACCCACAGGGTATCTGAGCATTGTGCTCTTGGTAATTTTTACAAAATTTTCCCCTCCCCAAAAATGGCGGCCATTTTGAATTTTCGAATTTTTGCCAAAAATGACAAAACACTAATTTGCTTCTATCTCCTTAACCGTGCGAGATAGAGCGATTTCGTCGAAATTTTCGACCCACAGGGTATCTGAGCATTGTGCTCTTGGTAATTTTCCAAAAATTTTCCCCTCCCCAAAAATGGCGGCCATTTTGAATTTTCGAATTTTTGCCAAAAATGGCAAAACACTAATTTGCTTCTATCTCCTTAACCGTGCGAGATAGAGCGATTTCGTCGAAATTTTCGACCCACAGGGTATCTAAGGAATGCAATCTTTGCAATTTTCCAAAAATTTTCCCCTCCCCAAAAATGGCGGCCATTTTGAATTTTCGAATTTTTGCCCAAAATGGCAAAACACAAATTTCCTTCTATCTCCTTAACCGTGCCAGATAGAGCGATTTCGTCAAAATTTTCGACCCACAGGGTATCTGAGCATTGTACTCTTGGTAATTTAAAAAAAATTTTCCCCTCCCCAAAAATGGCGGCCATTTTGAATTTTCGAATTTTTGCCAAAAATGGCAAAACACAAATTTGCTTCTATCTCCTTAACCGTGCCAGATAGAGCGATTTCGTCAAAATTTTCGACCCACAGGGTATCTAAGGAATGCAATCTTTGCAATTTTCCAAAAATTTTCCCCTCCCCAAAAATGGCGGCCATTTTGAATTTTCGAATTTTTGCCAAAAATGGCAAAACACAAATTTCCTCCTATCTCCTTAACCGTGCCAGATAGAGCGATTTCGTCAAAATTTTCGACCCACAGGGTATCTGAGCATTGTACTCTTTGCAATTTTCCAAAAATTTTCCCCTCCCCAAAAATGGCGGCCATTTTGAATTTTCGAATTTTTGCCAAAAATGGCAAAACACTAATTTGCTTCTATCTCCTTAACCGTGCGAGATAGAGCGATTTCGTCGAAATTTTCGACCCACAGGGTAACTAAGGAATGCAATCTTTGCAATTTTCCAAAAATTTTCCCCTCCCCAAAAAATGGCGGCCATTTTGAATTTTCGAATTTTTGCCAAAAATGGCAAAACACAAATTTCCTTCTATCTCCTTAACCGTGCCAGATAGAGCGATTTCGTCAAAATTTTCGACCCACAGGGTATCTGAGCATTGTACTCTTAGCAATTTTTTAAAAAATTTCCCCTCCCCAAATATGGCGGCCATTTTGAATTTTCGAATTTTTGCCAAAAATGGCAAAACACTAATTTGCTTCTATCTCCTTAACCGTGCGAGATAGAGTGATTTCGTCGAAATTTTCGACCCACAGGGTATCTAAGGAATGCAATCTTTGCAATTTTCCAAAAATTTTCCCCTCCCCAAAAATGGCGGCCATTTTGAATTTTCGAATTTTTGCCAAAAATGGCAAAACACAAATTTCCTTCTATCTCCTTAACCGTGCGAGATAGAGCGATTTCGTCGAAATTTTCGACCCACAGGGTATCTAAGGAATGCAATCTTTGCAATTTTCAAAAAATTTTCCCCTCCCCAAAAATGGCGGCCATTTTGAATTTTCGAATTTTTGCCAAAAATGGCAAAACACCAATCTGCTTCTATCTCCTTAACCGTGCGAGATAGAGCGATTTCGTCAAAATTTTCGACCCACAGGGCATCTGAGCATTGTACTCTTGGTAATTTTTAAAAAATTTTCCCCTCCCCAAAAATGGCGGCCATTTTGAATTTTCGAATTTTTGCCAAAAATGGCAAAACACAAATTTCCTCCTATCTCCTTAACCGTGCCAGATAGAGCGATTTCGTCAAAATTTTCGACCCACAGGGTATCTGAGCATTGTGCTCTTGGTAATTTTTACAAAATTTTCCCCTCCCCAAAAATGGCGGCCATTTTGAATTTTCGAATTTTTGCCAAAAATGACAAAACACTAATTTGCTTCTATCTCCTTAACCGTGCGAGATAGAGCGATTTCGTCGAAATTTTCGACCCACAGGGTATCTGAGCATTGTGCTCTTGGTAATTTTCCAAAAATTTTCCCCTCCCCAAAAATGGCGGCCATTTTGAATTTTCGAATTTTTGCCAAAAATGGCAAAACACTAATTTGCTTCTATCTCCTTAACCGTGCGAGATAGAGCGATTTCGTCGAAATTTTCGACCCACAGGGTATCTAAGGAATGCAATCTTTGCAATTTTCCAAAAATTTTCCCCTCCCCAAAAATGGCGGCCATTTTGAATTTTCGAATTTTTGCCAAAAATGGCAAAACACAAATTTGCTTCTATCTCCTTAACCGTGCCAGATAGAGCGATTTCGTCAAAATTTTCGACTCACAGGGTATCTGAGCATTGTACTCTTGGTAATTTAAAAAAAATTTTCCCCTCCCCAAAAATGGCGGCCATTTTGAATTTTCGAATTTTTGCCAAAAATGGCAAAACACAAATTTCCTCCTATCTCCTTAACCGTGCCAGATAGAGCGATTTCGTCAAAATTTTCGACCCACAGGGTATCTGAGCATTGTACTCTTGGTAATTTTTAAAAAATTTTCCCCTCCCCAAAAATGGCGGCCATTTGAATTTTCGAATTGTTGCCAAAAATGGCAAAACACTAATTTGCTTCTATCTCCTTAACCGTGCGAGATAGAGTGATTTCGTCGAAATTTTCGACCCACAGGGTATCTAAGGAATGCAATCTTTGCAATTTTCAAAAAATTTTCCCCTCCCCAAAAATGGCGGCCATTTTGAATTTTCGAATTTTTGCCCAAAATGGCAAAACACAAATTTCCTTCTATCTCCTTAACCGTGCCAGATAGAGCGATTTCGTCAAAATTTTCGACCCACAGGGTATCTGAGCATTGTACTCTTGGTAATTTAAAAAAAATTTTCCCCTCCCCAAAAATGGCGGCCATTTTGAATTTTCGAATTTTTGCCAAAAATGGCAAAACACAAATTTGCTTCTATCTCCTTAACCGTGCCAGATAGAGCGATTTCGTCAAAATTTTCGACCCACAGGGTATCTAAGGAATGCAATCTTTGCAATTTTCCAAAAATTTTCCCCTCCCCAAAAATGGCGGCCATTTTGAATTTTCGAATTTTTGCCAAAAATGGCAAAACACAAATTTCCTCCTATCTCCTTAACCGTGCCAGATAGAGCGATTTCGTCAAAATTTTCGACCCACAGGGTATCTGAGCATTGTACTCTTTGCAATTTTCCAAAAATTTTCCCCTCCCCAAAAATGGCGGCCATTTTGAATTTTCGAATTTTTGCCAAAAATGGCAAAACACTAATTTGCTTCTATCTCCTTAACCGTGCGAGATAGAGCGATTTCGTCGAAATTTTCGACCCACAGGGTAACTAAGGAATGCAATCTTTGCAATTTTCCAAAAATTTTCCCCTCCCCAAAAAATGGCGGCCATTTTGAATTTTCGAATTTTTGCCAAAAATGGCAAAACACAAATTTCCTTCTATCTCCTTAACCGTGCCAGATAGAGCGATTTCGTCAAAATTTTCGACCCACAGGGTATCTGAGCATTGTACTCTTAGCAATTTTTTAAAAAATTTCCCCTCCCCAAATATGGCGGCCATTTTGAATTTTCGAATTTTTGCCAAAAATGGCAAAACACTAATTTGCTTCTATCTCCTTAACCGTGCGAGATAGAGTGATTTCGTCGAAATTTTCAACCCACAGGGTATCTAAGGAATGCAATCTTTGCAATTTTCCAAAAATTTTCCCCTCCCCAAAAATGGCGGCCATTTTGAATTTTCGAATTTTTGCCAAAAATGGCAAAACACAAATTTCCTTCTATCTCCTTAACCGTGCGAGATAGAGCGATTTCGTCGAAATTTTCGACCCACAGGGTATCTAAGGAATGCAATCTTTGCAATTTTCAAAAAATTTTCCCCTCCCCAAAAATGGCGGCCATTTTGAATTTTCGAATTTTTGCCAAAAATGGCAAAACACCAATCTGCTTCTATCTCCTTAACCGTGCGAGATAGAGCGATTTCGTCAAAATTTTCGACCCACAGGGCATCTGAGCATTGTACTCTTGGTAATTTTTAAAAAATTTTCCCCTCCCCAAAAATGGCGGCCATTTTGAATTTTCGAATTTTTGCCAAAAATGGCAAAACACAAATTTCCTCCTATCTCCTTAACCGTGCCAGATAGAGCGATTTCGTCAAAATTTTCGACCCACAGGGTATCTGAGCATTGTGCTCTTGGTAATTTTTACAAAATTTTCCCCTCCCCAAAAATGGCGGCCATTTTGAATTTTCGAATTTTTGCCAAAAATGACAAAACACTAATTTGCTTCTATCTCCTTAACCGTGCGAGATAGAGCGATTTCGTCGAAATTTTCGACCCACAGGGTATCTGAGCATTGTGCTCTTGGTAATTTTCCAAAAATTTTCCCCTCCCCAAAAATGGCGGCCATTTTGAATTTTCGAATTTTTGCCAAAAATGGCAAAACACTAATTTGCTTCTATCTCCTTAACCGTGCGAGATAGAGCGATTTCGTCGAAATTTTCGACCCACAGGGTATCTAAGGAATGCAATCTTTGCAATTTTCCAAAAATTTTCCCCTCCCCAAAAATGGCGGCCATTTTGAATTTTCGAATTTTTGCCAAAAATGGCAAAACACAAATTTGCTTCTATCTCCTTAACCGTGCCAGATAGAGCGATTTCGTCAAAATTTTCGACTCACAGGGTATCTGAGCATTGTACTCTTGGTAATTTTTAAAAAATTTTCCCCTCCCCAAAAATGGCGGCCATTTGAATTTTCGAATTGTTGCCAAAAATGGCAAAACACTAATTTGCTTCTATCTCCTTAACCGTGCGAGATAGAGTGATTTCGTCGAAATTTTCGACCCACAGGGTATCTAAGGAATGCAATCTTTGCAATTTTCAAAAAATTTTCCCCTCCCCAAAAATGGTGGCCATTTTGAATTTTCGAATTTTTGCCAAAAATGGTAAAACACAAATTTGCTTCTATCTCCTTAACCGTGCGAGATAGAGCGATTTCGTCGAAATTTTCGACCCACAGGGTATCTAAGGAATGCAATCTTTGCAATTTTCCAACAAATTTTCCCCTCCCCAAAAATGGCAGCCATTTTGAATTTTCGAATTTTTGCCAAAAATGGCAAAACACAAATTTGCTTCTATCTCCTTAACCGTGCGAGATAGAGCGATTTCGTCGAAATTTTCGACCCACAGGATATCTAAGGAATGCAATCTTTGCAATTTTCCAAAAAATTTTCCCCTCCCCAAAAATGGCAGCCATTTTGAATTTTCGAATTTTTGCCAAAAATGGCAAAACACAAATTTGCTTCTATCTCCTTAACCGTGCGAGATAGAGCGATTTCGTCGAAATTTTCGACCCACAGGGTATCGAAGAAATGCAATCTTTGCAATTTTCCGAAAAATTTTCCCCTCCCCAAAAATGGCGGCCATTTTGAATTTTCGAATTTTTGCCAAAAATGGCAAAACACAAATTTGCTTCTATCTCCTTAACCGTGCGAGATAGATCGATTTCATCAAAATTTTCGACCCACAGGTATTTCAGCATTGTATTCTTGGCAATTTAAAAAAAAATTTCCCGTCCCCTAAAATGGCGGCCATTTTGAATTTTCAAATTTTTGTCAAAAATGGCAAAACACAAATTTGCTTCTATCTCCTTAACCATGCGAGATAGAGCGATTTCGTCGAAATTTTCAACCCACAGGGTATCTAAGGAATGTAATCTTTGCAATTTTCAAAAAATTTTCCCCTCCCCAAAAATGGCAGCCATTTTGAATTTTCGAATTTTTGCCCAAAATGGAAAAACACAAACTGGCCTTAACCGTGCAAAATAGAGTTATTTCGTTGAAATTTTCGACCCATAGGGTATCTAAAAAATGTACTCTTGGCAATTTTCAAAAAAATTTCCTTTTCCCAAAAATGGCGGCCATTTTGAATTTTCAAATTTTTGACAAAAATAGAAAAACAGGAATTTGCTTCTATCTTCTTAACCATGCCAGATAGAGTGATTTCGTCAAAATTTTCAACCCAACCAATGCAAAAAGGCATGAAGCTGAAATAATTTACATCTACACTAACAAATATTTAAGCATCATTGATATATTTTACAAATGAAACAGGGTCTTGTAAGACTACTGTACAATTTGGGCAAAAGGTTCATGGGTGGACATTACACATGATAATGTGTGTTCTTCTATGCTATCCTGTTTCTATTCGCATCTACTATCAACAGGGCGGCCGATTTCTAGTATTGTAAATGAAATTTATGTACAAATTTTTGAACAAGGAAATCCATGAATTTGGAGAAAATTATCAATAATAATCTAACTAGGTTGAATAATTCTCTGGTTTTGCTGTTAGGAGTTTACGTGTCAGTCTTGGTGATTGCTGTCTATCATTTTTATGTTTTAGTTCAGCTATGATGGCCATTATCTTGGACAGAAACCACACCACAGCTGACATTTTCTAACGTTCAAACAGGGATTATTAATCCACAAATTTATATCTATTTTGTGTCACTTTATTACCAAAAGCCAACTGTTGGTCACCCAATGTGTTGCAAAAAGGAGAGGGATATTCTATTTAAATATTTATGATGCTTCCAGTATAATTTGCCCCATCATTTGTGTACTCGTATAATGATTACACAGATATCTATTCAGACAAGTTTGCCCTGAAGTTTACAGTAAAATCGCTTGATAACCAAACAGTGTAAAATTCACATGATCTGTCTATATGGAGAATACATTATTTCAAACACTCGGTCTACTACAAAATTAAGGCAGATATAATGTTATAAACAATAAGGATTTATGGTCTGTCTATATGGAGAATACATTATTTCCAAACACTCGGTCTGCTACAAAAGTAAAGCATATATAACATTATAAACAATAAGGACAAGTGCTGTAGCAATAACCAGTTGCTTTCAAGTTGCAACAGCAAAAGATAGAAAGTTTTAATGGGCAAATGTATGTGAAAATTATATCCCCTGGCAAAAATTGGGAGATATACTGGATTTAGCTCCATCATGGTGCCACTGCCATAGTAGAAATTTTCTTGTGTACACAATACCTCCGCTACATTATGGTATCACTCTGCTATTTCCATGTCTGCTTTGAACAACTTCTCTGACGAAAATACAAGGCCCACCGACATTGTTTTTTTTGTTTTGTTTTGTTTTGTTTTTTTTAAAGAAAAAAGATGCCTTTTCTATCAAGGATGAAAATTGTTGAAGACGTGCAGATCTGTTTGTGTGTCTGTTCCCCAGAGCTGTTCAAAGCGAGGTACCCCCACCCCAAAATGTGAAAATTTTTAGCACTTTATCACAATTTTCACATTGACTATTGAAGGGTTTTATCTTTTATGTTGCATTTTTATACTAGGCCACAAGTAGATTCCCTTGTGTGCGTATCAGGCCTGGATCTTTCATACTTAATTTTAATAAATTTTTAAAATAACTTTTAATGCATTAAAATTCATGAAATCATGTATTATTAAATCACTTATAACTTGAAAAGTTTTGCATTTAGAGCATTTATTAAAATATGTTGTTCAGTGACTTTTTCCAACATGGTGAGAAGCTTGGGAGTCTAATCCCAATAGGTAACTGAGTAAAAGATATTTTCTGACTTTTCAGTACCTTCCATAATGCATAAAATACACCTATAACTTGCATCGAGCTCAATATATACATGAGTAATGGCTACTTTTATTGCGTTAATACATCCTATCCAATGGACAATATGCTAAACCGGTCGGCGCAGACCGGCCCGCCAAACGTCAGAAAAAGACGTCCTGTGTTTCCACCGGCTGGCCGGTCCTCACACTACACTCGCCAGGTGGCGTGTCGTACTTCCTTCCTGTCTAGACAAGCTGATGTCATATCATCTTTTTCGTTTGGCGCATGCACTGCTTGAACGAACTTTTAGAAGTCTTGGAATATTTAATTTATATGTGAGTTATTTGAAGTGCGGGACTTTATTAAGTTGTGTATCACTTCCTCACAGGTTATAGACCTTTTTTGTCAACATTTTGAGACTTGGAACGTATTCGTGAGTTAAGAAGTGCGGTTTATATAACCTTCATGTATCACTTCCTCACTTTCGCTTGTGTCATGGCTTCTCCCAGTCAACGTCGAGGGGGCTGCGGCCACATGATGGCGGGGTTCGACCTACATTCTGTCTGCGCAAGGTGTAGAGATAAGAAGAAGGGCTCTGATCCCTGTACTAAATCTCCACCTGAAGATTGTCAACACTGCGACGCCTTAACACCAGACCAGAGAACCCAGATTGCAACTCCCTCTTATAAGTTAAAAAAGGAGAAGAAGGATGCCAAGTCAACTCCGGTAAAAGATTCAGACAATTCCACCCTTGTAGACCCGGCCTTGGTCTCTGTCTTAGCTGTAGTGGATAAACAAAGCACTCCAGGTGCTTCTGCATCAAGTGAGCCGGTAGAGAAGAAGAAGAAAACTGACCCTAAACATTCCAAGCCCTCCAAGTCGGAGAAGTCAGTTAAACAGTCATCCAACCGACCGGCTACCACTTCATCTGAATCTAGGCCTTCTAGCTCATCCACCGACACTAAGCTACTCGACATGGACAAAAAGTGGGCTGAAAGGTTTAACAGGCTGGAGGCCTTGTTTTTAGCCAAAACTGTTGATCCACCTAGGGACCCAGTATTCAGCACTGTCAAGGTGACGCCAGCACACGCTCCACCTGCCAACGTGGTCCGAACTGACCCGTTCATTAAACCTCAGCCTCAGACCTCTCAACCGACCGACCCTGCTGGAGATTCCGCCACCGACTCTTCCCTCCACAAGTCGGATGTTAATGTGGGTGTTCCACCACACGACTAAGGCTCCCGATTAAGGGTTTTTGAGGGTCGGTTTGAAATATTTGCTTAGTCCCAGGCGTCCTGTAAGGGTCGGTTGTGGTCGGTTGGGGCCGTGTGAGAAATCAAACATGTTTGATATTTCACACGACCCCAACCGATTATTTTTTCCCGCCATAAACAAAATGTCCAGTCCCAGGCGTCCTCAGGCCTCCTCAGATCAAATTTACACAGTCCTATGTGGTCCCAGGCTGCCTGCGACCCTTAGTCGCCGACCCTTAGTCCCAGACCCTCTATTTTTAGTCCCAGGCCTCCTGCGACCCTTAGTCCCATTGCAAAACAAAAATCGGCTATCTCGGTCTGGGGACGCCTCAGGACACCTTGTGGGGTCGGGACTTAATCCTGGATTAGTCGGCTCTTAGTCCCAGGAGGCCTGAGGCGTCCTGGGACCCAGTCGGTTTGTCTACGACAGGATCGTGGTTGAAACCGACCAGAAAAATGGCTTAGTCTGTTCTTAGTCCCAGACCAGTTAGGGACTGTCTGGGGCCTCCTGGGGCGTCCTGAGGCCGATCTGTAGTTAATCCCAGACCTTCATACCGATTCTGTCTTCCACCCCATTGGTCAATTTTTTTTCCATTTTTTCCAAGACTACCCACGATTAAGGGTCCCAGACAGGATCGGGGCTTAATCTTTTGGTGGAACAGGCCCATAAGACATCATCTGCTCAACCGGACCCTCCGGCTTCAGCTACTGTTAAAATACATTTGTCATCTGCCTTTGACGTCTCCCGCAAAGAATCCTCTTCCAGTGATTCCGACTCCGACTCATCCTCAGATCAACCCCTACTGGATATCCTGCCAGAAGAGGGAGAATTGTCGGACGAACTGGAGGCAAACTTCTCTGATAAGGAACAGTCTCTGTCGGAAGAGCAGTCCTACCGGGAGAAGATGCGGGGTATTAGATCCTATATGGGGTGGGATCATACACCAGATATTGACTCAGGGACCACCACGTCGGAGGATAATCCCTTTGCAGGCCCCAAACCACATGCACCTGGTAAAGTCTCTATCAACCTACCCACTGACGAGTGGCTGTGCCGGAAGATGGCCAAGTTAAACATTACCCTCACCCAGGGCTATCCGTCCAGAACTTCTGAAGCCGGCGGACTTCAGAGAGACCAATTTGTCCGACCACCAAAATCCCAGCAGAAATGGTATGGGTTCCACTCCAACCCTAAAAAAGACACTGAGCAGTCTGTTTCATCTTGGCATACCAGCTCTTTGAAGCTGAATAGCACCTACCTTAGGATTGCAAGACAGGCTGGTATTGCCTCCCAGCCTCCCATGTCGCGCCCTATATCCCAAGAGACATTGCGCAAGTGGGAGAGATCAGCCCGGGAATCTACCGTCATATGTAACCACGCGGCCAGCTTCAACCGGTGTTTACTGAAAGTACAACAAAATATGAACTCTCAACTCAAAGCTGTCAGGATAGAGTAAAGGAAAGGCTGCAGCAAAGGTTACAGACGCAGTTAACGAGCTCCAGTTCCTGTTGGACTTCAATTCAAGTATTTGCCAGGCCATGGAACACCTCACAGAATTCATATTTGTAAACATGGCCAATACCACGCTTCTCGGACGTGATTCCTACCTCGCCTATCTCAAGGCAGGTATTAAGGCTGACATACTTAATGCTCTACGCTCAGCCCCACTCCATCTGGACACCTTGTTCCCAGACAGTATAATAAAAAGAGCAGAGGAGGATATCACCAGCTTTGACAAGGGTCGGTCCGACTCATCTTCCTATAAAGGCAGGAGATTCCATCCGTATGAACACCATGACCAGAAGTCGGAGAAACAACAGGAAAGACCGGCATGGAAAAATCTTTCACGCACTCAACGTAGAAAGCAGAGAAAACAGTACTCCGCCCGACCGGCCAAGGGTCAGCAGCAGTACAAATGACAATCAATATGTAACTCAGTTGAACTCACTGCTGCTGGCCGGGAGCCCTACCTTAGAGACAAAAGACACTTGTACTGTAAAGCTAGATGTTGTAAATTCTGTACCTACTGCGCCCGGGCATTCTCAAAAGAAGGAAATAAGTCCCGGGGCAGCAGTTTGTCATCTATACAGTCACAAATTAAAATATGTGAACAGTGCTTCTTGTGTCATTCCATTGTCTTATGTAAATGTTGTAAGAAATGCTCCCAATGTTGTCTCAAATCTTCCTGTAGGGGCCAGACTTCAAAACTTTTGGGAAAAGTGGCTGGATCTGGGCGTCGGTCCGAAAGTAGTTCAAATCCTGAGGGAGGGTTATACCCTCCCCTTCTGGACCAGGCCAAAATTATCAAGAGTTCCCACAGTTGTAAGCTGTTATGGCAATCCTCGCAGGAACCTCAAACTGGTAGAGGCATTACATCAGCTTACAACAAAAAATGCTATAGAACTGGTAAACAAACAGACCTCCCTAGGGTTCTTCAACCGATTATTCCTGGTTCCCAAACCCAACAACAAATGGAGGCCAATCCTAGATTTGAGCAATCTAAACCCTTTTCTCAAAACCGAGAAATTCAAGATGGAGACTCCGGAAACCATCAGAACCTCTCTCCAACAAGGACAGTGGGTAACCTCCATAGACTTCAAGGATGCATATTTCCACGTTCCCATACAGGAGCAGTCAAGGAAATTCTTGAGATTTCACGTCCAGGGACAGACCTTTCAGTTCAAAGCTCTCCCCTTCGGATTATCCACAGCTCCCATGGAGTTCACTGTCATAGCAAAGGAGGTAAAACTTATGGCCACTCAGAAGGGTATAAGGCTCCACCAGTACCTAGACGATTGGTTGGTGAGAGCCACATCCCACCGGGCCTGTCTCCAACATACACAGGTCCTAGTACAAATGTGCAGACATTTAGGTTGGCTGGTGAACATAGAAAAGTCGGAATTGGAACCCAAACAAGTTTTCAATTTCGTAGGTTACCAATTCGACCTCCAGTCCGGTCGGGTCCGACCGACACCGGACAGGTGGCAAAGCCTACAGGAAAAGATACTAGAACTCATCTCCCGACCGGCTTGTTCAGTACGGGAGCTGATGGCCTGCTAACCGCGACGGAGAAACAAGTTCACCTCGGCAGACTTCACATGAGGCCCATTCAGTGGCATCTCAAAAGAAATTGGAGAATACCGGAATCCTTACACAAACGGATCCCGCTGCCCAGATCTCTGCATCCTCACTTACAATGGTGGCTGCAAGAAGACAACGTTCTCACAGGCCAACCACTACACCCTCTACAGCATGCTCTGCAAATCTTTACAGAAGCATCAAAAGAAGGGTGGGGCGCTCACTTAAACGAGTATATTGCCAGAGGAACCTGGTCCCTTCCGGAAAGCAAATTGCACATAAATTACTTGGAACTAAAAGCAGTCTTTCTGGCTCTAAAAGAGTTCCAAAAACTATGCATAGGCAAAATGGTGCTGGTTGCAACCGACAATACCACCGTAGTGGCCTATATCAACAAGGAAGGAGGCATGAGGTCGGGCCCACTTTGTGCCCTACTCTGGAGAATCTTGACCTGGTGCACCGGGAAGCAAGTGACTCTGAGGGCACGACACATTCCCGGCCACCTAAATGTAGTGGCAGACAAACTGTCCAGATTAGGTCAGACCATCCAAACCGAATGGTCCCTCCTGCCAGAAATCTTCCAAGCCATATGCGACAGGTGGCACCAGCCTCAAATAGATCTCTTTGCGACGAGGTTCAACAACAAACTACCCCTGTTTGTATCACTGGTTCCGGACCCCAGGGCCACTGCAGTGGATGCACTCAGTTTGTCCTGGGAGCACCTGGACGCATACGCCTTCCCACCGACAGCCATATTGGGCAAAGTGGTGGAGAAGTTGCAAGACTCCCCGTACCGGAGGTTGATCATTATTGCCCCAGGGTGGCCCAACATGGCATGGTTTTGGGACCTAGTGGAAATGTCCAGCCAAATCCCATTGCTTCTGCCTCAATTGCCAAACCTACTGACTCAGCCCTTCAATCAGACCCCTCACAGGAGTCTGACAAACCTAAATCTCCATGCATGGCTCCTAGAGCCACAGCTATCAAGGAGCAAGGTTTCTCTGAGGCAGTGGCAACAAGAATTGGCAACAAGAAGCTCCTCAGAGAGGATCAACCAGATCTGTCTATGAGGCAAAGTGGGCCATTTTTACAAAGTGGTGCATCACAAATCAGGTGGACTTCAGGACACCCCCTGTAAAGTCAGTTGCTGATTTCCTCATGTACCTTTTTGAGGAAAGGAAATTACAGCCCAGTACCATTGATGGCTACAGGTCTGCCATTGCTGATAAATTGGGAAGTTCAACTCTCAACATTAGCAAAGATGAAAATCTCACCCGTCTCTTGGATAGCTTCCACAGAGACAGACCCAAGGGCAGAAGAGGTATCCCCTCCTGGAACCTATCTCTGGTTTTACACCAGTTAACAAAGGCTCCCTTTGAGCCAATTAAAGAGGCTTCCTTGAAGCACTTGACCTTCAAGACAGTTTTCCTCTTAGCCTTGGGATCAGGCAAACGCAGAAGTGAGATTCATGCTTGGCAACATAAGAACATCAGACACCAGTCTGATTGGACTAAGATATCCCTGTACCCTTCTCCCAGCTTCCTCTCCAAAAATCAGCTGGCTAAAGAGGGTCCAAACAGTGTGGCCCCAGTGGTTATCCCAGTCCTGGCCCCAACTCTGGATAGGTCCCTCAAGTCTGACAGATCCCTCTGTCCGGTTAGAGCCTTGCGTTACTATTTGGACAGGACTTCACACTTCAGGCATAATAAGGAGTTGGTTTTTGTCTCCTTCAAAAAAGGCTTCGACAAGGACATCTCACCTGCCACTATCTCCTCTTGGATCAAACAAACTGTGATCCTATGTTATGAGCTCTCAGACCAGGAGGCCCACAAGTTACATCAGGTTAAAGCCCATGATGTCAGGGCCTTCGCTGCTTCAAAGGCCTTCCAGTCGGGGGTCTCTTTGGAACAAATATTAGCAGCATGCCACTGGAAGTCACATAACACCTTCACCCAATTCTATTTGAAGGATGTGGCATGGGCTGATTCTGAGCTTTACCACCTGGGTCCTGTAGTGGCTGCTCAGCAGATCCACAAATAACCCAGGCCAGAGAGGAGATTTGTACATATGTATATAGTGTATATATAGTTAAGAAGCATCAAAAAAAAAAAAAAAAAAATCAGACGTGCTTCCTTCGGGAGGTTTATTTCTTGGGACTGAACTCATCCCTCTCTTCCCCTACCTCAGAGCAGGTCTGTAAAAAAGGGGGGGGGGAGGCGAGTCGGTTTGGACCGGTTAACCGGTTTCTGTTGACCGACCATAGCCTTAAGGGTCTTGATAATCTTAGATCGACCCAGGCTTAAAGTTGTTAGTTATTTTCTGAGTTCGTATAAGTCCCTAGTACCTTACCCGCCGACCAAGTGGTAGTTATTCAGCATATTGTCCATTGGATAGGATGTATTAACGCAAGACCCTCCCACCGACCCCGCTATCAGTTTACTAGGGGTCTAATAGGTTTAGACAACGAAAAAGATGCTATGACATCAGCTTGTCTAGACAGGAAGGAAGTACGACACGCCACCTGGCGAATGCAGTGTGAGGACCGGCCAGCCGGTGGAAACACAGGACGTCTTTTTCTGACATTTGGCGGGCCGGTCTGCGCCGACCGGTTTAGCATATTGTCCATTGGATAGGGTATTAACTTATAAAAATTTAATTTACTTATTAAATTTGCAATTTTATTATATTGTAGTTCAGTAAATTGCATATATCTAAGGGGATGTTTTACTGGTACCAACCCTACAACCAACTCTATGGCTCTAGGGTCGGTTTGCTGAGTTGGGGATTGGGGCCATTTTTGGGTGGGGAAATGAAAAGTCTGTTCAACCTCCATGACAAGACAAAATACATCCCAGTTTGTCTAGATCCACATCCTGACCTGACTTGGGGTTGGGCTGTTTCCTGTAAGATCTAACTTGACAGCCCCAGGACAAGCCCTAGAGGCACAACAGACAAGTCGTAGGTCATCACAACAAGCCGTAGTGACAAACAGACAAGACTGGAGAAGTGTTCTGACTCACCATGAACAAACTTGCAGTCTGTATTGCCAGTCCAGTTTTGATGACTTTCTTGGAAAAAGAAGGATCAAGTGTTGACCAATAAACCGAAAACTAGGTCATTACTGAATATTTGGATTCCATCACGTGACCAGAACTAAAGCATGTTTACCCTTATGTTCAGAATTGGGTCTTTCCCAGAGGCTAGGATTTATTTGGTGTAATTGTGTGTGGATAAAGCCCACAGGCACAAAGTTTTGAAGGTGGCTTTCCCAGAGGTCCGAATTTGGAGTATAAAAGCCAGGAACAAGCAAAAGGGTTGCCATTGTCACGTGAGACATCAGAAGTCGATCACCCTCTGCTTGTTTGAATAGGATGAAGTACTTTACAAATGGAAATTTTATTGAGTTAATACATCTTACCCAATGGACAATTGCTTTACCAGTCGTTGCGACCGCTCCTGCCGGTGGATAACACAGGACCGCTTTTTCTGTCGTTTGGCGTGACCAGTCATTAGTGTGCATTCACTAAATGGTGCATCGTACTTCTTGTGATGTCATAGCATCTGTTTCGTTTGGCGCGTGGAGTGTGCAGCCATGTTTTTGAAGAGCTCTCCAATGAAGAAATCTCAAGATAGTTGCGAACTTTGAACTTTACTTTATTTGAAGTTTATATATTGGTGTTCTTGAAGCATCATGGTCTCCCCAGGACAGAAGCGAGGTACATGCAGCCATATAATGGCTTTGTTTGATGCTCATTCAAAATGCGCAAGATGTGAGAAGGGGTTGGGTACAGACGATTGTGTACAGAACAAGGACTGATGTCTGTAACAAGCTCACAGTTGAACAGAAGAAACAGTTGGCCACCCCCAACGTATAAAGCGCGAAAGGAGTTTAGATGACAAGTGGTCGGAATGATTTGCCTGGCTTGAAGCTATGTTCCTGGCCAAGAGCTTCACAGTACCGGTTGAACTTGTCCAGAAGAAAGATGTGGTCACTGAGAGGCCTTTCATCCCTCCATTGCAAAAGACTGCCGGTGCTACCAGTCAGATGCAGAAAGCCACCCAGCCTGTTGAGGCTCCCAGTACACCTATTGCCACCCAGCCAGTTGAGGCTCCCATTGCTTTTGTCTGCCACCCAGCCTGTTGACACTACAGTGATGCAGCCTACCGGTCAGGATGTCACCTTCCAGATTGCTGCTGATAGACCAGAGTTTCAGCCCCTGGATCCAGCTAGCCAGACTTAACCTGGTGCCAGTGGTCAATCAGAGGTGCAGCCCTCAGATCCCACTGGCCAGACTGTTGCTACCTAGAAGAAGCGGTTCACGTGTCACCGGTACTACTATCTTAGAAGAACTGGACTCTGAAGATGAACATGTTAGTGACCATGCCTCCCATAGGCGCATGGAGGAAGAGGGTGAGGTCTCTGACCTGTAGTCTGCCGGTCCAGATCGTGAAGAGCTACTAGATGTGGACCAGGAGGTAAGTGAAAAGTAGACCTACAGAGAGACAAAACCAGGGAGTGAGGTCATTGATGAGGTGGAAACAGGTCCCAGAATGTGATTCTTCTTCATTATCTTTGGATGACAACCTCTGCTGGTACCAGATCACAAAATGGAAAAGTTAAACGTTACTGTACAGGAAGGCTACCCTTCACGTTCATCTGAGCAATTCCGGCCTGGGAAGGGACAAGTCTGTGAAGACACCAAAGACCTTGAAATGGTATGACATGTTCAGTGACTTTTCTCGTTCCAAGGTCCATTCCTGGACAAACAAACCTGCCATTCTGCTGGTCCCTCCCACAAGAAATCACGTTTCCAACCTTACACCTAGTCTGGTAAACAGCAACAGGAATCTGACCGGAAGTCCGGTCAACCAGCCCGGAAACTATTGAAACGCCGGGTCCAGAACAGGACAGGTAGATGCAAGGCCTCAAAATATCAACAACGAATGGCCAATTGGCACTAAAGTTATAAATGACAATTACTCTGTTACTTGTGTGGCTGGCAAGAAGAATTCTGTAACTATCAATTTTATTGCGTTAATACATCCTGTCCAATGGACAATTACTTTACTGGTCAGTGCGACCAGTCCCGCCAAACGCCAAAAGACGTCCTGTATATACTACCGGCAGGACCGGTCACGGAGTGTGCATTCACTAGGTGGCGCATCATACTACCTTCCTGTCTAGACATCATGACGTCCTAGCATCTTTTTCGTTTGGCGCCTAGAGTGTGCAGACGTGTTTTCTAATGAGATACATTTTTGAAGTTTTACAATGAACTTTACCATTTTATGGACCTTTAAGTATAACAACTTAATTCTGCTAGTTTACTGATCATCATGTCATCTCCTGGACAGAAGAGAGGAACCTACGGGCACGTTATGGCTGTGTTTGACAATCACAAAAAATGTTCATATTGTAGAGAAAGGGAGTGGGTGACGATCCATGTGTTCAGAAGCTGGACTGTCAGATCTGCCAAGCTTTTACGCCTGCGCAAGTGAAACAGCTATCCACCCCTACCTACCAGTCCAGGAAAGAACATGATTTGAAGAAGACGGCTACTGATTCCTCTGCTAGTGCTACCTCCACTCTCGTGGACCCATCAGAGGTCACTCTTTTGGGATGGGTGAACAAGGAATCTGCTGATGAATCTACGCTTGCTAGTAAGAAGAAGACTGATCACTCTCCCAAAGCTAGTAGTAAGAAAAAATCCACCAGCAAACCCAGGTCTGATGAAATCAAGAACCTAGATTCCCACATTCACGGCCATATCTTAGACGTTTATGTGTCAGGGATACCTTTTCAGAGGCAGTTCACCCGAAAGTCATAGGGGGAATCTCCGACCATCTTGCCATCACTTTCTCTGTTGATATACCCATCAAGGCACCGTGCAACTTTAGGCAGGTTAACACACGGAAAATTCACAGGATAAATATCAATGATTTCAGAGAGGACATCATGAATTCTGACTTAATCAAACATCCTCACAAGACAGCAAGTTTACTCAGTCACCAGTACTTTAATACCTTGCGCAACATTCTTGACAGGCACGCCCCAGTTAATAGGAAAAAAGTACCATTGCCCCTGACAAAGGCTTCATGAATTCAGATATCCGGTCAGCAAAGCGTCTGAAACGGAAGTACGAGCGTATGTGGTGCAGGGACAATTCCACAATTAACCGCAGTAGATATCGTGCGGCTGTTAACCACTACAACTTTCTACTTGAAGTGTCTAGACTAAGGCACTATTCTGCAGTTATTGCTGAAAACAATGGTAATCCCAAGTCTCTGTGGAACACTTTCAAAAAAATCTTACATAAATCTTCGACCATTATTTTACCCGATCATGTCAGTCTGAAAGATCTAGCCAGTTCCTTTGGGCATTTTTTCTGTGACAAAATCATGAAAATCAGAACCACACTACAGTCATCAGCTCCAGTTTCGATCACCAGACCAAGCATGAACAACAGTGCCCTTATCTTCTTTTCAGCCTTTATCTGAATAACTCTGGATAAGTCACTTACAGGTGACAGGTCGTTATTACTTGGACAGGACCTTAGATCTTAGCTGGTTTTTGTCTCCTTCAAGAAAGGTTTTGACAAGGACATCTCACCTGCCACTGTCTCCTCATGGATCAAGCAGACTGTGATCCTTTGCTATGAGCTCTCTGAGCAGGAGGCCCTCACCTTGCATCAGGTTAAAGCCAATGATGCAAGGGCCTTTGCTGCTTCTAAGGCCTTTCAGTCAGGGGTCTCCTTAGAGCAGATTTTGTCAGCTTGCCACTGGAAATCTCATAATACCTTCACACAGTTCTATTTGAAGGATGTGGCTTGGCCTGACTCAGAGCAATTCCATTTGGGACCAGTAGTGGCTGCCCAACAGGTGCACCACCAACCCCAAATATGAGGAGATTTGTAAATATGTACATATTGTAGATACCATGTAAATAATATATAGGCAAAAAAACTGCCATGCTTCCCTTGAGAAGTTTATTTTTTCTTATGGGACTGAACTCAGCCCTCTCTTCCCATTCTCAGAGCAGGTTTGAGAAAAGGGAGGGGGGCAACGTCGGTATGCTTCCGGGTAACGGGTAACTGACCATGACCTTTTAGGGTGACCCTAGGTCAAACCAGGCCTTCTCATTTGTTTTTGTTTATGAGTTCACTTGAGTCCCTAGTAACTTACCCACCTTCCAAGTGGTAGTTATTCAGCAATTGTCCATAGGATAGGATGTATTAATGCAATAAAATTGCAAATTTAATAAGTAAATTAAATTTTTATAAGTTAATACCCTATCCAATGGACAAGCAAGGCCCACCCATCCGGCCCCGCTTTCAGCTTACTAGGGGTCTTAACAGGACTAGACAACGAAAAAGATGTCTAGACAGGAAGGAAGTATGATGCGCCACCTAGCGAATACACACTCCGTGACCGGTCTTGCCGGTAGTATATACAGGACGGTAAAGCAATTGTCCATTGGATAGGGTATTAACTTATAAAAATTTAATTTACTTATTAAATTTGCAAGTTGAACAGTTTGAATGTAGAGATGGCTGGAGAGAAGGACTGTTTGGTTGTGACCGGCAAGAGAAAGACCGTAAATGTTTTACCTGTAAACTCTTGTATTGTAACTCATGTTAATTTTGCAGGATTGCCGCAAAAGAAAGGTGTAGATCCCAACATTGTTCATCCTCCATAAATAAAATATATGAACAATGTTTCCTGTGTAGATTACTTGAGTGTTGTCCAAAATGTCACAATGTCCCAACTGTTGCTCCAGATCTACCTGTAGAGGCCAGATTGCACTAGTTTTGGGAAAAATGGGCAGCCCTGGGGACCAGTCCTAAAGTTGTAACAGTCCTCAAAGAAGGCTACACTCTCCCCTTCCGGTTCCAGCCAAATCTGACAAGGTCACCCACTATCATAAGCTACTATGTGAATGCCACAGGAACCTCTACCTGTAGTACAACCAGTCACAACTCAAGACATCTCTAGAGTTTTACAACCAGCTTTTCCCGGTTCCCAAACCCAACAACTGGAGACCTATACTAGAGCTCAGTACCCTGAACAAGGTTTTAAAGACTGAGCCATTCAAAATGAAGAACCCAGATACAATAAGGAGCTCACCATAGGCAGGAGAGTGGATCACCTCCATAGATATCAAAGATGCATACTTCCACATACCGATCCAAAGTCAGTCTAGGAAGTACATGAGCTTCCATGTCCAGGGCCAGTCCTACTAATTCAAAGCACTGCCATTTGGTCTATCCACAGCACCCATGGAGTTCACAGTAGTTAGAGGAGGTCAAATTGATTGCCTTACAAAAGTGTATAAGAATCCAGCAGTACCTAGACAACTTGTTGTAAGAGCCAGATCCCAACAAACCTGTCCCCAGCACACACAGACCCTAGTATCTATTTATCAGGAGTTGTTTGTCAGGAGGGTTGGTTGGTCAACATGGAAAAATCGGAAACTGGACCCCAAACAAGTGTTCGACTTTGTAGGTTGCCAGTTCAACCTGAAAGAGAGCAAGGTCAGACCCACCCTAGAGCATTAGTAGACCCTTGGTGCAAAAATCAAGAAACTCTTCTCCGGACCCACCTACCCAGTCTGGCAGCTGATGTCCCTGATAGGGTTACTCACAGCCACAGAGAAACAAGTCCACCTACGTCGACTCCATATGAGGCTGATATAGTGGCAGTTGAAAAACAATTGGAGGGTACTAGAATCACTAGAAAAGGTGACCCCCATCCCCAGGTTGCTCCATTCCCACCTAAAGTGGTGGCCACAGGAAGGCAATGTGCTTCACAGTCCACCATTACACCCACTAAAACATGCTCTGTAAATCCTTACAGACCCATCAAAAGAAGATACGGGTGCTCACTTAGGGGAACACACTGCAAGGGGAATCTGGTCCCTTCAGGAAAGCAAGTTACACCTAAATTACCTGGAACTAAAGCTGTCTTTCTGGCCCTAAAAGAGTTCTAAGACCTCTGCTTGAACATAGTTCTCATAGCTGTAGATAATACTACAGCTGTTTCCTATACAAACAAGCAGGGGGATGAAGTTGAGAAGGGTATGCCCTATTATGGAGAATCCTGACCCAGGTTCAATAACAAACTGTCTCATTTTAATTACTTAAATGTAGCTTTTATAAGCTACAACCTTACCATGTGGAACTGAATGCTATCTCGGGACGCCGCAGGCATCCGGCCAACGTCCAAGAAAAATAGACGTCTAGTATTGACTGAATCCCCGTCCTGACAGTGTACCATAGCAGTGTAATCCCAGCTATGCTTACTTTATTTCACTGTTGTCTCAGGATATACGTATTGTTGGATGTTTCTATTCAGCCATTTACTTTATTATTGATCATAGCTTATTCTGTTAAACTTTGAATTCTTCAGGATAAGTATTTCTTAACTTTTTTATTGTGAGAGTTCCGGTTCGGACTGCTCGGATTTATTGCTTAAAAATGTCCTCCCACCAAATGAGTTCTCACTTCTGCTTCCCCTTTGATGCACATAACTATTGTCCATCTTGCAGAGAAGCTGGCAAAGGGGATGACCCTTGTGTTACTAATGAAAAGCCGTTCAATATTTGCTCTGCTTTTACTGAAGATCAGCTTATCAAGATTAAGCACAGGCGTAGGTATGTTCGGAAGCAGAAAGTGTCCGATGCCTGTAATACTTCTAAAGATGAACTGGACTTATTGGGGGATGATGACGTGGAGGCATTTTCTGGATCTCAAGCAGACCTTGAAGGTGCTGCAGAAAATTTATTTTCATCTCCTCCATGCCCCAACCCTTGCGTTTTGAGTCCTTGTCTTTAAGAACGCCACAAACTGTCCCTCCTACCCCAGGTACAGCTTTACAACATAAGACAGAAAGCAAACTAGAAAAATCCCTGGGCACTCAATCCAACTGCAACAGCAAATAGGGGTTTTTCAAGTGTCCATGCTGGAGGCTATGAAATCTCTTAGAGAAGAATTACAGACAATTTAAAAAGTCTCCAAAGCGGAGGTGGATAAGACCTCCACTTCAACTTCAAACGCTGGACCTAGCAAACAGCCTGTTGAATTGTCAAACCCGAACACTCAACCAAACCCTCGGGCATCCGATCACTCGGATGATCAACAACCTATAGAAATGGACTTTTGTGGTCCCTCTCTTCCACCACGGTTCAGACAAAGTGCTCAGTCCAAGCATGGCTCAGATCCGATCCAATCGGATCATCATTCCGAACAATCGGAACAACTCGAGCGGGTGTGTTCTTCCAGAGCCAAAAAACACTCGGACAAAAAGAAACACAAAGTTCTCACAGTCTTCATCTTCAGAGGAGGATCAGTCCTCTGTCCCTATTAAAAAGTCTGCTGAGGCCCAAAGGGCTCTTTCTGAACAAGACCAACTAAAATGATCCAGACCCAGTCTTTTACAGGGAAGTAGACATATCTGACTTGCCCTCACAGTATGCAGATTAAGTTGAAACTTTCAGGCATGTACTTGATCTCCCTGACCCCAGGGAAACTATGCCTAGGTCCTCTACAACTGTTCTTGGCCTGGATGATGAAAAAGGCCAACAGGAGCTTAGGCCAAGAGGCCCTTCAGCTATGCTCCATCTAAGTCGCTATCTCAAAGACGCCTTTGAGAAGTTTGAGCAGGGCTTCCTGGCCTCTAATTTACCTGAAGGGTGCTTCTACAGCAAAAAGGTACAAGGTGGAAGAGCCTTGTTTTGAGTACAAATTGCAGGAGCTGAATTCAGATTTTGCAAAGATCTGTATCTCTCCAAAGCCCTCTGGGGCCCCTATGGGCAAGGTTCCCCTACAAGTTCTTAAGGAACTTGAACACCAAGATAGGCAGAATCGCTCTTCCATCAACTTTGAGGCTACCTTTGCAAAGACTGCTTCAGCTTGTAACACTACTATGGAGAAGTGTCAGGACAGTCTTAAGTCTACTTTCAAAAGGGTTAAAAGCCAGATTTAGAAGGGTGCGAATCCTGAAAAAGCAGCCAGGTGTGGTCGTTTTCGACCCAATTCAAGGGGACGAGGGCGTGGGAACCCCTCCCCCAATGACTCCTTAAAAGCCTCCCTCAGTCCACCAGTAGGAGGTTGCCTCTGTTCTTTCAGAAGAGACTGGCTAACAAACAATTGTTCAAACAATGTGTTGAACATTATCACCAATGGTTACATTCTACCATTCATCTCTTGACCAAATTTAGCCAGAGTTCCCCTGATTCACTCAGAAGGCTCTTCAAAAAGACCAAGCTCTGGCCTTTTGTATCCAGTCTCTTCTGGCAAAGAATGTAATAGAAATGGTGGAAAATGTAAAATCTTTCGGGTTTTATAGTTGCCTGTTTCTAGTCCCCAAGCCTCACCAAAGGTGGAGGCCAGTAATAGACCTAAGCAGGCTCAACACCCTCCTACTTGCAGAAAGGTTCAAAATGGAAACACCAGAGTCCATCAGGATCTCTCTGATTCCAGGGGAATGGGTGTCATCGATAGACCTATCAGACGCCTACCTTCACATCCTCAAAGGTTCAAGGACTAGTGTCAAAACCAAACAGTGTTGGTTTTAACGGACAACTCAACAGCAGTAGCATACATAAACAAACAAGGAGGAACCCACTCAGCGGAGATGTGCACTCTCCAGTGGAAGATCATGACCTGGTGCCATCATTACCTTAAAAGCCAGACACATTCCAGGGTGTCTGAATGTGATGGCTGACCTTCTGTCCAGGTCGAACCAAGTCCAGTCAACAGAATCCGCAGGTGTTCAAACAGATCTGTCAAAAGTGGTTCACTCCTCATGTAGATCTATTTGCCACTCACCTGAACCACAAAGTTCCACTGTATGTATCTCCAGTCCCAGACCAAAATGCTTGGGACATAGATGCTCTGAACATAAACTGGTCGGGTGTCACTGCTTATGCTTACCCTCCCATGGCTCTCCTTCACAGGGTGATAAAAAAAATCAGACAATCCAGTTGCCTGATCATTGTAATAGCCCTAGGCTGGCCAGGGATGCCCTCGTTTTGGGACCTAGTGCAGCTCTCAACAGAGATCCCACTTCAGTTACCAGTGTCAAGAACTCTTGTCAAACAGTATGTGTTTCACAGCAATCCACAACATCTCAACCTCCACGCCTGGTATCTAGGAGTGGACAGCTCCAAAAACAAGGCTTCTCTGTGGAGGTGGCAGAGAGAATTGCTGTCCCTCAAAGGTCATCAACAAGGACCATCTACAAGTCAAAGTGGGCCCTATTTGAGAAATGGTGCAGAGAAAATTCAGTGGACTTCTACACTCCCTCTGTGAAACAAGTCTCAGACTTTTTCATGTACCTGTACCAAGACATAAACAGGTGCCCTTCAACCATTGATGGCTATAGGTGGGCCATTGTTGACACCTTGGGCCCAGTGGCAGGTTACAGGTTACTCTCCAGTTTTCACAGGGATCATCCCAAAAGTTCCAGGAACCTTCCAAAATGGAACCTACCTGTTGTACTTAATGAGCTCACAAAAGCACATTTTGAGTCAATGAAAGACACAGATCTTACCCTCAAAACTGCTTTCTTTCTAGCTTTGGCCTCTGGCAAGCGCTGCAGCGAAATTCATGCCTGGGTTGCAAACAAAGTATCTAATCTAGGCCAATGGAAAAAGGTTGCCTTGTTCCCTTCAGATTTCATAGCCAAAAACCACCTAGCAAGAGAAGGTTCTCAAAGTGTGTCTCCGGTGACTATTCCTGCTCTAACTATCATTGTAGATAGACAATTCAGAGAAGACAGGACCTTATGTCTGTTACGGGCCCTGAGGTACTATTTGGATCGAACCAAAGACCTAAGAGGGTCTCGATCCCTTCTCTTTATCTCCTTTAAGAAAGGACATACCTTAGACATCAGACCCACTACACTTTCTTCTTGGTTAAAACAAACTATCCTACTTTGTTACAAACAAGCACATCAATAAGCCTTCGACTTGGTCCAAGTGAAAGCACATGACATTAGGGCCTTTGTGGTCTCTAACTTAAGGCCCTTGTACGGTGGGGTATCGGTGGACCAAATCATGCAAACGTGTCACTGGAAAGCTCACAACACATTTACAAATTTTTACCTAAAAGACCTTACTTGGTCAGACAACGACAGCAGTATGTATCTGGGACCAGTAGTAGCGGCTCAACAAGTCCTAGACCCTTCCCCTCACACTACTCATCCTTGGAAAGAAAAGAAGGGGGCACATCCGCTGCAGCCAAGTCTCCAGGAGTCTAATCACAGGGTCTAGGTATTTATGTACGATGTATAATGTACTAAAGTTTTATTCAGATGTACCATAATATCATATTTAGGGTGGCAAGTTAATGAGATCTCAAGCCCAGGGCTTGTGTTCACTCGTAGTGAAGCCTTGGGACTATACCCAAATAAGTGAGCTCGGCTGCACTTACTCCTTCTGTCAAAACATCCAGACAGTATCAGTGCTGTTATTCATTAATATTCTGATTTTTTACTTCTTACAGCACCGATTTCCGGAATTGGGGCTCTCTAAGGTGCGACTCAGACTGGTTTTTCCAATATTCATTCTAATATATTTAAGTCAAATCCAAGAAAAAGTGATTATACTTCCAGTCTCAGCTGTAATCCCTCGGCCTAGCAGTTGGATTCAATATTCAGTTTACATGGAAAGCTATTGTAGCGCAATAAAATTGAAAATTTTAATTACTTAAATGTAGCTTTTATAAGCTACAAGCTTACCGTGTGGAACTGAAGAGAGTCCCTCCCTGCTGAATTACAGCTGAGGGGGTATGGTCTAAATTTACAATGGGAAAAGAAGGACGATGCACAGGATTACACTGCTATGGTACACTCTCAGGACAGGGGCATTCAGTTAATACTAGACGTCTATTTTTCTTTTCGTCTTTTTTTTCTTTCAGCTACAGTAACCATTAGCGATGACAGCATAACCAGAGACCAAGACATCATTCCAGTTGAACAACAAACAAGCACGGCTGTTATTGAAGATCCCTCCTGAGATAGCATTCAGTTCCACATGGTAAGCTTGTAGCTAAAAAAGCTACATTTAATTAAGTGTCCCTGAAAAGGGCGCTTATTTGGTTTCGCGTCAGTTTCCTCGCCGCCACCGCTGCCGCCGCATTATGGTCTCCCTTGAATATCTCCCTTATTATTGGAAGCTTTTTAACCATATTTGGCAGTTATATACCTTAGGCGTGGGAAAATTTTTCCACATGCTTAAATTTGACCTTTCACCTTTATCAAGGTCACATGATCAAAAAATAGTTTTTTCGGGTAAACCCGCCCGTCATCGCAGTTCAGGAAAATCTACTGACCGCAGAGGCTTGTAACTTCATACATGTGTTCATACTATCAATAGCGCGAGCTGATTAGATTTTAGGAGCAATCCGATGAAAATTGACCGATTTATGGGCGATTTTCTCACAGGTACCAATCGGAAAGCTTAAAATTCATGTGAACCCCCCTATTATCTTCTTAAGTATTGCATTTAGAGCCATAAAATGTATATTGGGAGGTAGTAGGAAACCATATGTGGAGAGTCTAAAAAGCAAGTCAAATTTCCCCTCCGACCCCCCTGTAGGGGTCAAACTGGGGTCATAAAATAGCCAATTTCGTCTTTTTCCCTTATATCTCCTTTATTCTTGCTTCTACAGCTTTAGAATGTATTAAGAGGTATTGGGAAACCACCCCTTATGGGTCAAACTGGGGTCATAAAATAGCCGATTTGGTGTTTTTGCCTTATATCTCCTTTATTCTTGCTTTTAGAATTTTACAATGTATTAAGATGTATTGGGAAACCGTATGTGAAGAGTCTAGATAGCCGGTCAGATTTACCCCCGGACCCCCCCCCCCCCTTATGGGTCAAACTGGGGTCATAAAATAGCCGATTTGGTGTTTTTGCCTTTTATCTCCTTTATTCTTGCTTTTACAGCTTTAGAATGTATTAAGAGGTATTGGGAAACCTTATGTGAAGAGTCTAGATAGCTGGTCAGATTTACCCCTGGACCCCCCTTACGGGTCAAACTGGGGTCATAAAATCGCCTATTTTGTGTTTTTGCCTTTTATCACTTTTGTTCTTGCTTTTACAACTTTAGAATGTATTAAGAGGTATTGGGAAACCACCCCTTATGGGTCAAACTGGGGTCATAAAATAGCCGATTTGGTGTTTTTGCCTTATATCTCCTTTATTCTTGCTTTTAGAATTTTACAATGTATTAAGATGTATTGGGAAACCGTATGTGAAGAGTCTAGATAGCCGGTCAGATTTACCCCCGGACCCCCCCCTTATGGGTCAAACTGGGGTCATAAAATAGTCGATTTGGTGTTTTTGCCTTTTATCTCCTTTATTCTTGCTTTTACAGCTTTAGAATGTATTAAGAGGTATTGGGAAACCTTATGTGAAGAGTCTAGATAGCTGGTCAGATTTACCCCTAGACCCCCCTTACGGGTCAAACTGGGGTCATAAAATCCCCTATTTTGTGTTTTTGCCTTTTATCACTTTTATTCTTGCTTTTACAACTTTAGAATGTATTAAGAGGTATTGGGAAACCATATGTGAAGAGTCTAGATAGCTGGTCAGATTTACCCCCTGATCCGCCACCCACCCCCCCCCCCGCCACCCCCCACCCCCCCCGCCACCCCACCCCCTAACCCCCCCACCTCCCACACACCCGGGTCAAACTGGGGTAATAAAATGGCCGATTTTGTGTTTTTGCCTTATATCTCCTTTATTTTTGCTTTTAGAGTTTAGAATGTATTAAGAGGTATTGGGAAACCTTATGTGAAGAGTCTAGATAGCTGGTCAGATTTACTTCCGGATCCCCCCTTATGGGTCAAACTGGGGTGATAAAATAGCCGATTTTGTGTTTTGGCCTTTTCTCTCCTTTATTCTTGCTTTTACAGCTTTAGAAGAGGCATTTTTCTAAGTGGTGCCACAGTAATTAGGTGGACTTCAGGGCACCCCCTATAAAGTCCATAGCTGACTTCCGGGTGTATCTGTTCCAGAACAAGAAACTGCAGCCAAGTACCATTGATGGCTTTAGGTCAGCCATTGCAGACAAGCTGGGAAATTCAACCATTAATGTCAGTGAAGATGAGAATCTCACCCATCTCTTAGATAGTTTTCACAGAGACAGACCCAAGAGTTGGGGGGGCATTCCCTCCTGGAACCTTTCTCTGGTTCTGCACCAGCTCACAAAGGCTCCCTTTGAACCCCTTAAAGAGGCTTCCTTGAAGCATTTGACCTTCAAGACTGTCTCCCTTATAGCTTTGGGTCAGGCAAACGCAGGAGTGAGATCCATGAACATCAGACACCAGTCAGTGTGGTCCAAGGTGTCTCTTTATCCCTCACCCAGCTTTCTTTCCAAGAACAAGCCAGCCAAAGAGGGTTCAGATAGTGTGGCCCCGGTGATGATTCCAGCCCTGGCCCCAACTCTGGACAAGTCTGTCAAAGGTGACGGGTCCCTATGTCTAGTCAGAGTTCTGCGCCACTATTTGGATAGAACCTCAAACCTCAGGCAGAACAAGAAGCTGGTTTTTGTCTCTTTCAAAAAGGTTTTGACAAAGATAACTTACCTGTTGTTATCTCCTCATGATTCAAGCAGACTGTGATCCTATGTTATGAGCTCTGATCAGGAACCCTCATCTTACATCAGGTAAAAGCCCATAATGGGAGGGCCTTTTCTGCTTCTAAGGCCTTCCAGTCAGGAATTTCCTTAGAACAAATTTTATCAGCCTGCTATTGGAAGTCACACAACAACTTCAGACAGTTCTATTTGAAGGATGTGGATTTGGCTGATTCAGAGCTTTTCCATTTGGGGCCAGTGGTGGCTGCTCAGCAGAGTTTTGTATATATTTTGTATATAGTCAAGAAAAATCATCATAAAAAATGTGATGTGCTTCCTTCGGAAAGTTTACTTTCCTCTGGGAGTGAACTCATATCTCTCTCCCCCTACCTCAGATCAGGTCTGTTAAAGGGGGGGGGGGCAATGTCGGTATACTGCCGGCAACTGGGTCACTGGTAACCCACCTTAAGACCCACTGGAGTCCTGGTTGGGGTCATTTTTGACCTTTAAATTTGAGTTCACTTGAGGTCCCTAGTAACTGACCTGCCTACCAAGCATTAGTTATTCAGCAATTGCAATTGTTGGGTAGGATGTATTAACGCAATAAAATTGCAAATTCAATAAGTAAATTAATTCGTGCCAGAAGGGTGGTGGAAAATGCCTTTGGCATCATGGCCAACAGATTTGGTTGTCTCCTCACCACCATGAGTCAGAATCCAGAGACTGCTACCTCTATTGTATTGGCCTGTTGCACGTTGCACAACATCATGAGACTGAGGTATCCAGGTATCCACCAGGGACTGGGTGATGAGGAGGATGACAACCACAGAGTTATTCCAGGACAGTGGAGGCAAGGTGCTTGTTTGCAGGACATTGAGGATGTGGCTGGTGGCAACAGGGACACACAGGTTGCCAAGAGACAGAGACTGTATTTGAAGCATTATTATAATGCTCCAGTAGGGGCCACGGCGTGGCAAAGAGACATGATTTGAGACTTTCACATATGCCAAGGACATTTCTTAGTAGTGACTGTATTGTGTTAATTATTGTTATGATTCAGTGCTGCATCATTATCTGTGTTATATTTTGTATTGGGCGTTATATACTTGTTGAAATAAAGTTGCAATGTTCTTGTATTGCAATAAAGTTATTGTCCTATTGCACTTCATATATGTATTATGTGTATAGTAGGGTCAAAGAGGTCAAGTCTGAAACCAAATCAGGTCAAACATGTAACAGGTCACACAAACCAGTTCACAACTTTGCCACCACAGGGGCCAGAAGGTCACAAAGGTCAAAAATCAATCAAGGCCATAACTGAAGGAAAGTTAAGAAATCTAACCAGCTGCAAGGTGGAAACTCTGCAACCAAACGCCGATTGATTTGGAGTCAGAGCATAATGAAATGCAGAAATGGAAGATAAACAAATTTTAACATTGGCCACCTGTTAAAATTTGTTTATCTTCCGTTTCTGCATTTCATTCGAAACAGTGAAACTTCCACAGTGAACCACTCATATTGGGTCATAACAGGTCCTGGTAACCACTGGGCCACTTTTTTTGGATCCTTCATGTTAAGATGTGACACCTTCCAAGTATTATGCCAATGTTTTTGAAACATGAGAAAAACAAGCAATCACATAAACAATTTATTATTCCAACAAGGTCAAAAAGGACAAATCACAATAACATAGTAAGTGTACTTTTCAATAAAGAAATGCAGACACATTATAGCTCACAGCTAAGGTTAACATACAACTGACAAGAACAGCTGTCAAAGTAAAACTGGTTACATATACTATTAGTAACAGCTAAGGTTAACAAACTACCCACAAGAACAGCTGTCAAAGTGAAACTGGTTACACATACTATTAGTAACAGCTAAGGTTAACAAACTACCCACAAGAACAGCTGTCAAAGTGAAACTGGTTACATATACTATTAGTAACAGCTAAGGTTAACAAACTACCCACAAGAACAGCTGTCAAAGTGAAACCTGGTTTATAATAGTAATAATCATAGTAATACTTGAGCCAGACATAGCATAAATACACAAATAAATTACTTTACACCTGTTTGATAATTACTTCTTACATCTCACCTAAACTACTTCTTAAGTGTCTATAGACAAAGGACAAAGTTATTTCTAAACCTAAGAACCTTGAGAATCATCCTGATTAAGTAATGCCATAGGTGTCATGGGTGTTGAAGGCACACTAGGAATACCTGCAAATGACGCATTTAAATCTGACAAATTCAGGTCTGACAGTCCTATTGTCCTTCCCTCGGTGTCTGTGATAACAAACTTGGTGGATGAAGTGCTGGATGATGAACCCACTGACTGTCCAGAGGTACTGGCCCCCGATGGGGTCTGGAAAATAACAGTTGTCTGGCTCTGGGTGTCTGACCCTTGAGGCAAAGGGGTAGAGGAGGCTAGAGCTGCGGGCCCAGGTGCGGGTGGCGGAGGCATTTGTGTGATGGTGTACTGTTGCTGTGGCTGCGGCTGATGGAAAATAAGTTGCTGCTGCAGCTGCTGTTGCTGCACCTTCATCTGCTGCTGCATACTGTCCAGCTGCTTCTGCCTGTCGTCCAGCTGCTTCTGCCTATCATCCAGCTGCTTCTGCCTATCAAGCTCCTGCCTCTGGATGTCCCTCTCCGAAAGCAGCTTGGACTCCTTGATGGTCTGGTTGAGGAGGTCCATACTGCGCATCTGATATGTGGGCCAGAGATCCTCGTGGATCTTCAACATGGCACTTGACATCCAGCCAGCCCAAGCAGTCCTGTCATTGGTCTGTGCCTCCATAGATGTTAAGAGTCTGTCCAGCCTGTCAGAGATCTGGGCACTGTTGTCGCTCTGCTCGCACATCTTGTCCAGGAGCTCTGACTCAGTGCTGGCACTTCTCCTTGTGGCTCTCCTGCCACTAGTCCCAGAGAGGGTGATACCTGGAGGAGGAGTGCTGCACACTCTTGGTTCACCCAGTGATCCTGACTCCACGGGCTCATCTGCAGGATCCAAGTCAGTGGATAGGTGTGAGGGCATGGTGGCAGTTGCAGAAGCAGCAGAGGCCGATGAGGTGATGACAGAGGCAGTGGTGGTAGCAGATAAGCAGGTAGCAGAGGCTGAGGTGGCTGCGGCAGAGGCAGAGGCAGTTGTGGTGGAAGCTGGTTTCAACTGAAAGTACAGTAGAACAAAGACACATGGTAAGCATATAGTATACATGTTCAACAAACAGTTTAGGTAGGTACTGTGAAGTAACAAGTATGAACTCCTGTGTCACTACAGAAAACTTTACAGATTTTTGCCAAACATTAGTGTTACAGCTACAAACTTGTATCCATAGGTAGTCACTGTTTACAAGTCAAGAATACACAACGCAGCAAAAACATCAGGATATCCAGGTGAGTCAGACTGTGAGAATGTACTTACATTGCAGGACTGCCTGGACGGGACTCTGGAGATGTGGTCATCCAGGAAGCTGAAAGACCTCAGGATCCAGGTGTCCCTGTCTGTGTGTTCCTTTGCCCCGTCACCAGACTTCTTGCAGGTAAGCTTGCCATACCTTGTCCTCATCCCTTTGAACCAGATCTTCAGGTCGATGGCTGAAAAAGGAAGAGGAGACACGGACACATTAGGTAGGTTATCAAAGTAACAATGGGTTACATTAAGTTTTAAACTGCTTCACATCTGTGGTGTCATCTGCAAATGGGTGAAGCCTAATACATCACACGATGACAGAGTACAATTCAAAATAACATAAATTAACAGAATAAGTAAACATTTGACATAAGTCCATTTACACATTACTGTACACGTAGTACCTCCATCACAATTTAAATTATTACCTGAAACTATGAAAAGGTTAAATCATAATGGTTAGTCTAACTCACCTTCCAGGCCCATGTCCCTGGCCTGGGTGGCCCAAGCAGCCTCCTTCCTGTCTGTGTCCCTGTACTCCTTCTTGGCCTTGTTGTACATTTCCGGATGGTTCTTGAGCCACTCAGCCATCTCATCCTCTTGCCCATCTGTCATCCTCACCATCCTCTTCTTCTTGAACCTCCCCTGGGACTGGCTGTCTTGGGTTGCCTCTTCCAAGTCATCTGTGTCTTCCGGCTGGGTGGCCAGAGTGGCTGTATCCCCTGGGTCTGATGATGAAGCTTGAGTGGCAGGCAGTTCATCCGGCTGTTCTGGCTGTTCAGGCTCCTCAGATGCTTCAACAGGAGGCAGAGTGACCCTCTTCCTCTTTCCAAGTCCAGGTCTCTTCACCATATTTCTTGTATGAAATATATCCAAAAATTTATCCAAAGTTCGTCGATGTGTACGCATTGAAGAAAAATTTGCAAGTGATGACAATTGTTCGCGGTGCCCTGCTTTTATAGTCTCCAGCCAGTTCGCCGCAACCTACGAAGGTCGTAGCTGATTGGTAGCCAGTTCTTCGCATGCGCAGTCAGTTCGCCAATCACCGACGAACTACTGCGACATTCGCTTCTCATTGGCTGAGAGGAGCGACGAATATCTCCGGGGCCTCGTAGCATATTCTTCAGGGGCGACGATGCATGGCTTCTCTGCTGCGAATATCGTTGTTTGTTCTTCGTCTTTCAGCCGACAATCTTCAAAGGAAAGTTGGCGAACAATGAAGAACAATGAAGAAGCCTGCTACGAAGTGGCGAATTGGGGTACGAGGGTGCTACGAAGTCGACGAATCCACCACCATCTGTGAAGAATTGCAAAGAAATGGACGAAGCGTGGCGATAGTTTTGAACAGTTTGAAACTGTCGTAGCCAGATGACGATCCATGGAGAATGTTGGAGAACAGTGAAGATGGACCAAGAATATGCTACCAACAAGGACGAATTGCATGATCGCGCATATTCGCCACTAAACATCGCCACAGTGTGACCTGGGCATTATTAAGCTGTATGCATGTGTGTAAATGGTTCTTTTGATCACCTCTACCGTGGCATGGTTTTCTTACTGAAATGTTTCTCAATTAAGTATTTTTCCCTGGATTTTTCTGTATCAGTTCACATACACACATATATATACAAGTGAAATACTTATTTTTTGGTTGATAGAAGGGGGAGGAGGGGGTGGGTACAATCACAGGAGAGATGATAATCAGTATCTGTAATTACCTTATTTAGGGGGTAAAATCAAACCAATGTGATGTGTGATGAGAAAATTTCTGAGACTAAACCAAAAAAAAATGATTGTGTGTGGCCTTAAATTTTTAATAAAGGGTGAAGACGGGGTTTGGGACAGTCTGTATCTGCAGGAGATGGGGGTTGTGGTGTTTGTGTGCCAGTATTTTAATAGATAACTTTTACAGTTAGGAAAAAGCACTGATGTGTAGAGGGGATAGAGTGCCCGTGAAAATAATTGCCTACCTGGTCCAGGAAGAAATTATATGTTGATAATACTAGTTTTAACATCTTTTCATATTTTTTGTGAATATTAGAGGAATTTGTTATTCTGTTCTAGGCCAGACGTAGATTACTTTGTGAAGGTATCAGCTCTGCATTTGTAGTTACAATGCACCTACTCTATGAACTCCCTACATTTATAAGGAGCTCCTTAAGAAGCACCTCAACAGTTAACATTGCACTGCTGAATACCATTGCTGTACAAACTTTTGTGTCCTTTTCTACTTTCACTTGTACTATGAAGCTGAAAACACAAAGTCAGCTGACTGATATCATTCACAGGCTCTGATCGCTCTGATCGCTTGTTTTCTTAAGGAAGTCTTCAAGTCTGTTGGTTCCCTGACTGCAGGCCTGACCTCTGGGTACTTGTGTTAGACAACCTGGTCTGCTTGTGATGGTTGAATCATCTGTGTTTCTGGGATTGTCGGTATGTACTCTCGTAAAGCAGCTGTCGGCTGCCGTGGCTGTTGCTGGGTAAAAAGAGTCTCTGGCATATATGTTGAATGGGCATTGGATGTCCCAGAAAATGTACTCGACTGTGGTTGACAGGCCATATTCTCTGCCTTGCTCTAGACACTATTGAATATTTTAATAGTCTCATTTCTGAAAGTCTCTTCCAAATTTACCGCCTCTGTGGCCAGGTAGTTACAGAATGCTGTTCTGGTGGTCTTCTGTCTTGGACTCAAAAAAGAATTTAACACTCTCTTCATTTGCGAAACTGATCTAGGTCCAGTTTGCTAGTCTACTGATGATGGCTGGGACACTACATTGGTACTGGCAGTGCTGGCAATGGATGGCTGGTGTGCCTCGGAATCCATGCTAGTCTCCATGCTGCCTGTGTCTGTCTAGTCTATAGAGATATGTTGTGTGCAGAGCCTGCATTGGCACCAGATACACTCTGTTGTGACTTGAACCCTGGGAACTTGCTAATAACCTTCCTTCTGATGTGTGACTTGAGACAGTTAAACTTGTCCTGTATCCAAAGCTGTCTGTCAGTTCCTTCAGGGTCTGGCGAGGCTTGGACTATCTGAGCTTGTCATATCAAGTCTTTGGAACTCATACAATGTCTTGCAGACCTGGACAGAGAGTTGGCGTTTCTTGGCAAAGCTTTCCCTATCCGTCTTTGCTTAGTTCTTGAAGAGCTCAATGGCTTTATCATACAGTTTCTCCTGGTCCTTCACAAAATTGACTATGGCCTCATCAGAATCGGTGAATAAAATGTTAGTCTTGCCCTTCTTCCTTCAAAGGGGCCACGGTGGCAGAGTGGTAACACTCTCGCCTCCCACTTCTGAGGCCGGGGTTCGGTTCCCGGCACGGCCTCAAGTGGGAAAGCTGGTAGTTGCTTGCCGTTGGTCGGCAGTTTACAGTACAGAACCCTGACAAACTGTATGTACTGGTTTCCTCTGCCCTTCCAACTACCCGTCGTGTTATGACCTGTATAGTGTTGAAAGCGATGTAAAACCCCAAATAAATAAATAAAATTCTTCCTTCAAGATTGACAGGACAACAGAGTCAGTTGCTGTTTGACTTGTTTTCCCTCCAGTCCCCATCTCCATGTCACTCTCACTTCTTTCTGTCCTCTGTCTGTGTCTCCTGCTGTGTCTCCTCCCTATGTTTCCTCTTCATTTCCTCCCTCTGTAGTAACCTTTCAGTTTCTTCTCTCTCTCTCTCTGCTCCCTCACCACACTATTCTGGTTGTCAACAACTGTATCCACCAACTCAGATATAGTAGGTGTGTTTGTGGAGACTTCTGTCTTCCAGATATTCTTTCTTACCTTTTGAGGGGCCATCATAAAGCACTTTACAGTAGCTTTTAAAAACAAAACAAATCTCATCAGCTAGCTCATCTGCACTAACTTTATTTAAGAAAAAAATCTCAATGATATTTGTCAGCTGTTGGTATACAAAATGGGTGCATTCTCTGCCTTTTTATAGGCGTAGATCCTACAATTGACATTAGAGGAAGACATTAAACAGACTTGGCTTATCTGTTGCTGTAACCACTTGTCATTTTCTTGTTACGTCTTATGCTGCCATGTTCCTGGTTTTGATGAAACTGACAGCAGTCAAAATCTGGGAGACATCCCGTCTTTACATGAAGCCACCATGTCTGGTTGCTTGATTGGAACAGGCCAGTTACCTTTCAGTTGGTACTAGTTTGCAGATTGTCCTGGAGTGAGGCTGGGGTACTTGAATAAGAGAGTCCATCAAGTGTTCAGCAATAAATTGGTACGTCAAGAGGACAGGACTGGAAGTGACGAGATGACGTGATGGTTTCATTGTGAGCAAAGACAGGGTTTAAAGGAAAGTTATAGAGGATCTGTGAAATATCAAACAGATAAAGCTGGGAATGCCTAACTGACCTTATTTAACACTTTAAACATAGCAAATCAACCCCAGAGTAGATTTCCTTGTGTGAGTATCATGTCTGGATCTTTCCAAAAAATATTTTTTTATAAATTTTTAAAATAATTTTTTCATGTATTAAAATTCATGAGTTCATGCATTAAATCACTTATAACTTGAAAAGCATTGCATTTAGAACATATTTTGTTAAATATGTTTTTCACCTATTTTTCTTTCAGCTATAACATCGTAAAATTTCAGACTTTTAGCTCACTGCATAATTATGTAATAGCTGCATATAAAAACTATATTTTTATTGCGCTAATACATCCTATCCAATGGACAATTGCTTTACTGGTCGGTGTGACCAGTCCTGCCAAACACCAGAAAAAAAGACGTCCTGTATATACTACCAACAAGACTGGTCATGGAGTGTGCATTCACCAGGTGTTGCCTCGTACTTCCTTCCTGTCTACAGCATGACATCATAGCATCTTTTCCGTTTGGCACGTGGAGTGTGCGGACGTGTTTTCTACAGAGAGATCGATATGTCTTCACCAGGACAGAAGAGAGGCACTTGTGGCCCTGTTATGGCTTTGTTTGATGGCCATTTGAAGTGTGCACAATGCACAAAGGGGGTAGGTGACAACCTTGTGTGTAAAAGAAAGCCTGCCCCATTTTCAAAGCTCTTACCCTAGAGCAGATCCAGCAATTGGCCACCCCCAGCTACAAAACTAGGAAGGAAAAGGAGCAGAAAAAGACGGTTTCTGCTTCCCCTGTGTCTGCTACCACACTTGTGGACCCTTCAGATGTTAAACTGTTTGGACGGGTAGAGGGAGAGAAGGCTGGAAACAGTACAGAAACCACACCTGCTGGCAAGATGAAGAGATCTGACGACTCCCCAAAACCAAGCAAGAGGAAAGCCAGTAGCAAACCCACGTCTGATGACTTGAGAAGCCTTGACGATAAGTGGTCCCAGAGGTTTGCTAGACTTAAATCAATGTTACTTGCTAAGTCTTTTGCTGTACCAGTGGAGCCAGTGAAGAAACCTACTGCAATGGTGACTTGTGACCAGCCCTTTTTTTAGCCTGTTACCGGTCCCAGTATAATTGGTCCCCCAACCTGCTCGTCGGTTGTTACCACCCTATGCTTCTTCAACTACCAAGCCATCTCACTGTAAATTTACATGTAAACTCTTGTGTTGTCAATCCTGTTATTTTTGCAAAAGGGTATCCACAAAAGAAAGGTGTAAATCCCAGTTATTGTTATCACTGTCAAAGAATAAAGTATGTGAAAGATGTTTCTTGTGTAGATCACTCGAGCTCTGTAAATCTTGTCACAAATGTCCCAACTGTTGCTCAAGAACTGTAGGGGCCAGATTGCAACAGTTTGGGAGAAGTGGGCAGCCCTAGGGGCCAGCCCCAAGGTGGTAACAGTACTCACCCTCCCCCTTCCGGTTACAGCCAAATTTTACCAGGTCACCAACTGTCATAAGCTGCTATGTAAATCCCCACAAGAACCTCTACTTGTTGGAGGCATTGCATCAGTTTGTGAACAAAAATGCAGTGGAACCAGTAGCAAATCAAAAATCGCTATTTTGAGTACCCAACAACCGGTGGAGACCTATCTTGGACCTGAGCAACTCAAACACCTTCATAAACACAGAGTCATTCAAAATGGAGACACCAGAGACAATAAGAACCTCCCTACAGGCAGGGGAGTGGGTTACCTCCATAGATACCATACTTCCACATACAGTCAGTCCAGGAAGTACATGCATTCTCACGTCCAGGGTCGGCCCTACAAGTTCAAAGCACTACCCTTGGAGTTCACAGTGGTGGCCAAAGAGGTCAAACCAATGGTTTTAGAGGGGGGTATAAGGATCCACCAATACCTATATGACTGGTTGGTCAGAGCCAAGTCCCATCGTATCTGTCTGCAGTATACAAAGACTTTGGTAGCTCTCTGTCGAGAACTAGGTTGGTTAGTGAACAGGGAGAAATAGAACTGGATCCAAAACAGGTTTTCAACTTCGTAGGTTACCAGTTCGACCTGAGGGAGGACAAGGTCAGACCCACACCAGAGCGTTGGCAAGCCTTAACAACCAAGATTCAAACCATACTGCCTCGACCGGGCACAGTTCATATCTCTCATAGGTCATGTCCCTATAAAACATGCTCTGCAGATTTTTACAGGCGCATCAAAAGAAGGGTGGGGTGCTCACTTAAACAAGCGCACTGCAAGGGGAACCTGGTCCCTTCCAGAAAGCAAGCTACACATAAACCATCTGGAACTAAAGACGGTCTTTCTGGTCGTAAAAGAGTTCCAGGACCTTTGTTTCAACAACATAATTCTGGTAGCCACAGACAACACAACAGTGGTTGCCTACATAAACAAAGGGGGGGGGGGGGGTGAAGAACTCTCAAAGCTCGACACATCCCAGGCCAGTTGAACGTGATAGCAGACAAACTATCCAGACTAGGCCAGGCCATTCAGACAGAATGGTCCTTCACCCAGAGGTCTTCCAGGTAATATGCTTCTGTTGGCAACAGCCCCAAGTGGATCTGTTTGCAGCCAGGTTCACCAACAAACTACTACAATTTGTCTGACCAGTTCCAGACCCCCAGACCTGGGCAATGGATGCACTCAGCCTGTTCTGGGAAGATCTAGACCCTTATGCCTTCCCACCAGCAGCCATCCTGGGCAAAGTGGTGGAGAAATTCCAGGACTACCCATACAACAGGATCATACTGTTTGCACCAGGGTGGCCGAACATGCCTTGGTTTTGGGTCCTAGTGGCCATGTCCAGCCAGATCCCACTGTGCCTGCCCAATCTGGTGTCTCAACCATTCAACCAGACCCTGCACAGGAATCTGTTAAATCTGAAGCTACATACCTAGCCACAGCAATTAGGAGCAGGGCTTCTCTGAGGCATTGGCAGCAAGAACTGAGGCTCCTCAAAGAGGATCAACCAGAACCATCTATGATGCAAAGTGGACCGTTTTTACAAAGTGGCAATTCAGTAATCAGGTGGACTTCAGTGGACCACGTCTGAAGGCCATAGCGGACTTCCTCCTATACTTGTTTCAGGACAGGAAGTTGCAACTGGGAACCATTGATGCCTGTAGATCACCCATTGCTGACAAGTTGGGAAACTCCCCCCCCCCCCCCCCCCCCCCCCCCCTTAATGTCAGCAAACATGAGAATCTCACTCGTCTCCTGAATAGCTTCCACCGAGACAGATCCAAGGGTCAGAGGGGCATCTCCTCCTTGAACCTTTCTCTGGTACTACACAGATGACAAGGGCTCCATTTCAACCCATGAAAGAGGCCTCCCTAAAACACTTGACCTTCACTGACTGTTTTCCTGTTGGCCCTGGGTTCAGGTAAACGCAGGTGTGAGATCCATGCTTGGCTACATAAGAACATCAGACACCAGTCAGACTGGCCCAAGGGGCTTTGATAACGACATCTCACTTCCCACTATCTCCTTTTGGATGAAGCAGACTGTGATCCTATGCTATGAGGTCTCCCTACATCAGGTTAAAGCCCATGATGTTAGGGCCTTTGCTGCTTCTAAGGCCTTCCAGTCGGGAGTGTCCTTGGAGCAAATCTTGTCACCATGCCACTGGAAGTCACACCTTCATACAGTTCTATTGGAAAGATGTGGCTTGGGCTGATTCAGAGCTTTCCCATTTGGGTCCAGTGGTGGCTGCTCAGCAGATCCACAACCAAACCCAAAAATGAGGAGATGTGTACATATGTAAATAATGTATAAACCTTGTATATAGTACATAAGTATAAAAAATGTATGACAAAAATTGACTTGCTTCCTTTATTTCTTTATGGGATTGAACTCATCCCTCTCTTCCTCTTTCTCAGAGCAGGTCTGGAAAAGAGGGAGTCGACATCGCTCTGCTCCCAGGTAACCGGTTATTGATAACCGGCCATGGCCTCATAGGGTCTCCTGGCCTTAGGTCAACCCCTGGCCTGTTGAAAAATTTGTTGTTTTGTTTATGAGTTCACTTAACTCACTAGTAACTTACCCATCAACCAAGCGGTAGTTATTCAGCATCTGTCCATTGGATAGGATGTATTAACGCAATAAAATTGCAAACTTAATAAGTAAATTAAATTTTTATAAGTTTTTTTTTTTAAATAACCCATTCAGCGCATCCACCCTTGTAACCGCACCCTACCTCTTTTTCCCGTTTTTCTACCGGATTGACCTATACTTCATCCCGGAAAGTGTTTCATGATGGGTGCACTAAAAGGGACATTTTTTCCCAACAAATATTGAAATAAAAATAGACTTTGCTTAGCGCACTGTGCGCTAAATAGGTCATTTACGGTATAACTTTTCACAGCAGTTGCAGTGCCAGCACAAAAGTCCCAAAATGTCTGTTTCACAGTGTTACTTTTTGATTTTCTACTGAATGCTGATGCATGATATGTTTACATAATTATCATTCAAACTCAAATTTAAGTTGTACAAAGACTGCCCAAAAGTACATTTAGTGGATTCCATTTATTTTCAAAAATATTTATGCTTCCTTTTTTGTGAACCAAAAAGTTACGTTCTAAGTCAAAGTGATAACGGATGTAGTCCAACAGCGCCTCTTTGTTCAAACTACCCTCTCTGCATCTAGTTATATAAATGTATCGTTTTATTATCATGAATACATGATTAGTAAGAAGTACTTTATCACCTTCTATTGTGCCCAAAATAAAGTTGCTACATGTAAAAAGGTTTTGCCAGGCTACATAGGGCGAGAACTTATTCTTTATAAATGTCAATAGGTTTTGGATATATATGCATTTCCAAAACAAATGTTCAATCGTTTCCGGTTCTAGCTTACAAAAATAGTACAAATCATTGTCGATTATTTTACATTTAAATAACCACCTATTTCTTACTAAAGTTCGAGTCAAAATTTTGTATTGAAAAGCCCGCAATTTACTTTCAATAGTAGCTCTAAAATTCACTGAAAAAAGCTCCTGCCATAGGTTACTTTGAATTTCCATTGATAAAACTTTATTCCAACTACTTATACATTTATTTTTGTATATATTTGAGTTGCTAAAAGACCAATACACACCCCGACAAACTGACCTCATATTAAGAATGTTAAACATACACTTTTGCAATAAACTCTCACTGTCTAATTTGATATTTTCATTCAAAATTGTTCCTTTCCAACTTCTTGGAATTGAATGTGTTAAACTGTAGAAATCAATAAATGTTAAATTAACTTGGAATTTCTGACAAAATTGCTCATACCCATACATGTTTCCAGAATCCGATAGGATATCGTTGATATAGACAAGACCTTTATTGGTCAATACATTTTTCATTTGCAACAAATTAGAATTTGTAATGAAATAAGTGTCCCAGACTGGATAACTCCTAACATCTATATCCTTCATATAAATTTGTTTGTATTTCATCCATGCTACAAAAACTTCTTTCCAAAATCGATTTTTAATATTCTCTGATGTTTTTTTCAAAGATAAACAGTCTAAGTCCCAAACTAAAGTTTTATTTAACCCTGTTGTGAATTCAAAAATGTCTTGCCAATTTCCAATACCTTTGATCAATCTCTTTATCCAGGATATTTTTAAAGCAAGATTGAAAGTAACCAGATCAGTCAATTTCAATCCCCCTCCGGTATATCCTTTTGTAGTTGAATTAATGATATGCGTGCTTTGCCATTATTCCATATAAACCTACGCAACATGTCTTCTACTGTTTGAATGAAGTGCAACCCTGGCCAAGGTAGAACTGAAAGGAGGTAGACTAATTTTGGTATAACTAGAGTTTTAATGACAGTGATCTTTCCAATTAAGGACAAATATCTTTTACTATAGGCTTTTAGAACATTTTCTGTCTCTTTTAATTTAGGATCATAATTTATTTCAATAGTCTCTTGCAAATTATCAGTAAAAATTATGCCAAGGAGTGAAAAATTTTGACTCCATTTTAAGTTAATATCTGGGCACAATTTTGGGGGGTTTGTATCCCTTATCCCAAGCCATATTGCTTGTGTTTTTTCTACATTCATTTTTAAGCCTGAGCACCTTTTAAAACTATCAAAAATGTCAATACACCTCTGTAATGATGATTCAGAACCATCTAATATAACAAAAGTATCATCTGCGTACTGACCTATCTTCAGTGTGATATTCCCTAGTTTAATTCCTTTTACATTTTTGTTTCCCTTTATCTCCATACTTAAAGGCTCTATAGACAAAATAAACAGGTAAGGACTCAAAGGGTCCCCCTGTCTACAAGACTTACTAAGATTAAAAAATTCAGAAAAGTTACCATTATTCAAAACACAGCTCTTAGGGTCCTTGTATAAAATATCAAACCAAGTCAATATGTCAGTCCCAAAATTATATGCTTCTAATACCTTTCTCATATAAGACCATTCAATCGAATCAAACGCCTTTTCAAAATCCACTAAAAGTAAAAGTGCTTTCTTATGGGTGCTTTCAAGTATTACCTTTAAGTCATAAATGGTCCGAATATTTTCTCCAATATATCTACCTTTGAGGAAACCTTTCTGACTATCGCTTATAATTTCAGGTAAGACCTTTTTCAGTCTATTTGCAATAATAGTCAACAAAATTTTATAATCAACATTTAATGATGTTATTGGTCTCCAATTTTGTAGATGTTGTCTTGGTTTTTGACCTTTGGGTAAGCAAGTAATAATCCCTTGGGTTTGAGATATAGATAATTTAACATTTTCAAAAGCTTCATTGTAGCTTTTTAAAAGAAATACTTTCAAGTCGTTCCAAAAAATTTTGTAAAATTCACAAGGTAAACCATCAGTGCCTGGTGTTTTATTATTTTTCATGAATTTAATTGCAACCTTTACTTCCTCTTCTAATATTGGGCCTTCACATTTTTCTTTTTGGGTGTCATTTAACTTTCTTACATTTGAAGTATTTAAAAATTTGTATGTCTGGGAATCTTCTAAGTGTGGGCATTTTGTATATAAATTTTGGTAATAACTTTGCTGTGCTGCTAAAATCTTTTTATGATCCGTAACCATTTCCCCCTTTATGTCTAAGCATGATATAATCTTATTGACTGCATTTCTTTTTTCTAAATTACAAAAGTATTTTGAAGGCTTTTCACCTTCCTCATAACTTTGTACCCTAGCCCTTGCCATAGAAGCTCTAATCTTAGGTTCCCGCAGTTGCTGAAGCTCTTTTTGAAGAGCATCTATTTCATTCAATATTTCTTCCTTTCTCTCTAGATTACTTGTGTTACAAATTTGAACATTTAAGGTTTCTATTGTCTTTTCCAGATTATTTTGCCGCATTTTACTTGATTTTGACTTGTAGGAGGCAAAACTGATTGTGTTCCCTCTAATATTTAGTTTTAGCATTTCCAAAAACATCTGATGACTAATTGTTAAAAGAGAATTTTCATCTGGTTCTGAATCATGCCTTGCATAAGTTTTTAATGTGTCTTTTATTGTATCTTTTATAAGTGTGACATAATCTTTATCATATAGGAGAGACGTATTCAGTTTCCAAAAACCTTTTCCATGTTGTGAGTTATGTATACTGATTTTTGCTGTTATAAATGAATGGTCAGTCCTATAGCCAAATGACATATTGAAATCAACTGATCTTGCAAACATATCTGGTGATAACAGAAAAAAATCTAATCTGGCCATTTTGATGGGAGATTTAGAACTAAACCATGTATATTTTTCAGCGGATTCATTATTACTCCGCCAACCGTCAATCAAATTAAAACTGTCCATCAATTCTTTCACTTTTTCCCGTGCCTTAACATTATTTTCTCGAATATACCCAAATGTATCAAGCTTGAAATTTAATACCAAATTCCAGTCCCCACACAAGATCAAGGGGCCTTGGTCCTTTGTCTTAAGTTTATCTAAAAGGTTCAAATAGAATTCTGGACTATCTTCATTTGGTCCATATACCACAACAAGGGTCATAGTTATGTCTGAATATCTAATTACTAGAATCAAAAGATTACCATTTGTATCTTTATCTATTTCTAAAAATGAGATTGGGAGTTTTCCCCTTATTAACACTGCTGTACCCCTACTGGAGCTTGTAAAAGAATTTATGTAGCAGTCATATCCCCAGTCTTCTTTAAAGTTATTTTCTGTTAACTGGTTTGAATGTATATCTGCCAAACAAATAATATCACAATGTTTGTTTCTAAGCCATGCGAACACATCAGCACGCTTTTTTTTATCTGCCAAACCTCTCACATTCATAAATCCTATCTGTAGATTGGTCATGTTATAATTTAGGGGAGGCTCTTTTCTGAAGAATTATGGACTGTGTACCAGCTACTGCAACTTCTTTATCAAGTATACTAATACTCATGTATTCAAAAATGGCATATACTAGCAAATACATACAATATATACTAACCACTAACAATCTTACATACAATAAGGAATGGCATTTTTCATTATGCAAACGCAAAGAAGAGAAAAGAAGAAAGAACAAAAAAAAATAAGAAACATAGCCAAAAAAGGAAAAAAAGGTTGTAAGGTGACATAAGTCTACCACACTAGCCTTATAACTAGTTTTCAATAATTTTGGATTATATAAGGATTGTTTGCTCAGTGGCACTTTACATTTGCAGTAAGATTTTAATACAGATGTTCCACTAACTTGAATGTTAAATAAAAATATGCACTCTAGGCTGAATATAGTAAATAGACACTATTCTTATTCATACCGTCTAAAACTACATAGGTCTGATGTGTATCTGTACTGATACTTATTCATGATGCACCTATTGTAATTGCAACCTTTTCAACATTTTGCCAATGAACAAAGTCCTGGGACTGTGGCTCATGTTTTCACTATGCAAATTTTTACCAAAGCATTCCTCCAGTAAGTTATTTCCTTTATAATAAATCCAGTGTTATTTAACTTACTGATATTAGGTTTAACTTCATACAGTGAATACTTCTAATAAAATGAAAAGGTAGACTTTTCAATATAGTTTAGTCAAAAACTTCCTCATCGTCCGCCATAGTTCACTGTTTTTACCTTAGAAAACAAACTACAAAATGCACAATTACTTGGGAAAAAAAATTATACTTGTATATAGATTCTACATAATTATGCTGTAAGTATTTTTAATAAACTAAAACTTACTTGCTCTCGTATGATCAAAGCATTCAAAGTTTTAACTTCATTTTCCATATTACCTATAATCATATTTATCCTGTTTCTTAGTCGGATTAAATTTTATACTGATGATTACATACAGTGGATGAAACTCGAGATATTTTCTGAAATGAAATTCAAAATTGCATTTGTAATGAACACTCTAGCTAGGAAGTAACAAAATCACAATATATAAAGTCCAAAAACATAGAATATAGTAAATAGACACTATTCTTATTCATACTGTCTAAAACTACATAAGTCTGATGTATACCTGTACTGATACATATTCATGATACAGCTATTGTATTTACAACCTTTTCAACATTTTCCCAATGAAACAAAGTCCTTGGATTGTGACTCATGTTTTCACTGTACAAATTTTTACCAAAGCATATCCCCAGTAGGTTATTTCCTTTATAACTAATCCAGTTTTAGTTAACTTACTGATATTAGGTTTAACTTCATACAGTGAATACTTCTAATAAAATGAAAAGGTAGACTTTTCAATAAATTCATTTTCCATTTTACCTATAATCATATTTATCCTGTTTCTGAGTCGGATTAAATTTTATACTGATGGTTACACACAGTGAATGAAACTCGAAATATTTTCTGAAATGATATTCAAATTTGCATTTGTAATGAACACTCTAGCTAAGAATTAACAAAATCACAATATATAAAGTCACAAACAAATACAATTCTTTTTTCCTTATATGTATTGATTAAATGTCACAACATCTAAATCAGAATACAGTCCATTCTAACTAATTCAGCAATAATTTGCTTGTAATATTTGTAGCTAATAAAATTTTAATTTTTATCATAAATTTAAACTTGTCTCCAATGAAAAAAAAACTGAAAGTCTGCCACCAACCATTTTTACATAGAGTCTCTGACCTCCATAAGTAGTTGTCCAAGTCTATTTAATCCTTTTCCTGTTCTGGCTTCTTTCTGTGCCAAACCAACCCCATTCCCCCAGAAATTGTCATGTCTGTTGCATTCAATTAACAGTTTATTTCCTGTAACTTTTAGAGTTTCTGCCAATTTAGGGTTCTGTCCAAATTTTGCCTGTAATCCCACCTTCATAACATCACATGCCTTAGTTGCATGCAACGGATCCTTGTCCAGTTTGTTTACCAAGTGTTTCATATCCGCTGGGTCATCTTCCTGTAGTACATGTGCGGCGATTGAATCCTTTCCATGGAACTTTGCATAGCTATAACTGTAGTATTGCTCAACACAAGTAAAAACAATACCATCCACTTCAAATCTGCTGGGGTAGAAGTTGCTTAATGGTGAGAATCTTCCATGAAAGAGTACTGCATCCATTTGATGTCTTGTGCCTATCTTGGTGACATCTAGATTTGAAATTGAGTAACAGTCAGCCAAGTCATAAAACTTATTTTGAAAGCATAGTTTATCTCGCCTCAAATAGGCTTGCCTATCCACCTTCTTGGCTTCTACTAGAACATGTTTCAGCTGCTGCCTAATCTGGTTAATACGCTCTGGATAATCCTGCAAGATGTAATAATTGGGTCTTGCTGCACCGGGGTACTTAGAATCTGAAATTTTTATAAGTTAATACCCTATCTAATAGACAGGCAAGGCCCTCCCATCGGGCCCCCGCTATCAGCTTACTAGGGGTCTTCATAGGACTAGACAACGAAAAAGATGCTATGACATCACAATGTCTAGACAGGAAGGAAGTATGAGACGACACCTGGTGACCTGCCAGTACTATACACAGGACATCTTTTTCTGGCATTTGGCAGGACCGGTCGCGGCGACTGGTAAAGCAATTGTCCATTGGATAGGGTATTAACTTATAAACATTTAATTTACTTATTAAATTTGCAAATTGCTGATCTGTACAGAAAGAATCCCCCCTCTCACCCCCATTCATCCACACAAACTACATCAGAGAAAAGAATTTCCTGTGTGTGTGGGGGGGGGTGCGAGTGTATGTATTATATGATATAGATATAATTTATATCTATCTAAATGTTTTTCTCTTCAGTGTTCCAAGCGAAGTGGAGAGGGGGTGGGGGCATGTGAACCTAACTCTGCAGTCTTGCATATTTGTTTGGGTATCGAATATAAGGAAATGAAAAGGAGCTGTGTATGCTGTTCTATTAAATTTATGTTTTTAATAAATTTGAGCTCAAGTGGGAAATCCTGTTAAGATTGCTGAAGAGTTAGGAGTCAGTAAAACTCTGGGTAGTAAGGACTATTTCCTCTACTTTTAAAAGATGTCTTATCTATTAAGGATTAAAAATTGTTCAAGGCATGCAGATCTGTTTTATCATCTGTTTCCCCAGAGCCATGACTAGTGAGGTATCCCCACCCAAAGTGTGAAAATTTCAACACTTTATCACTATTTTCTCAGTGACTATTGCAGGGATTTTTATTGAATTTTTCGTATATGTACTAGGCCATAAGTAGATTCCCTTGTGTGAATATCAGGCCTGGACCTTTCTTAATTATTTTTTTTTCATGAATTTTTGAAATAATTTTTAGTGTACTAAAATTCATGAAATCATGCATTAAATCACTTATAACTTGAAAAGTACTGCATTTTGTTAAACTATGTTATTCAGCTACTTTTTTCGATAGCTACAACATGTTGAATAACTTGGGTGTCTATTCCCATAGCTAAGTGAGTAATAGCTACTTTCTGACTGTCAGTAACTTCCATAATGAGTAAAATCACTTGTAAGCTGAAAACTATTGCATTTAGGGAATTGCATATAACTAAGTCATTCAGCAACTTTTGTGTCAGTTATAACATTTAGACCTATAACTCATTGCATAGCTGAGTAATAGCTACTATAAGGTTCTCAGTGATGAGTAAATCAGTTGTAACTTGAAAAACATTGCATTTACAGTGTTTTGTTTAAACATATTTTTATTGGGTCAAAGACCCTTGCGCCAATGTACTGACTGTAGGTTCTGTAACATTCTCACTCCAGAACAAAAAGCTCAGCTTGCTACACCATCATATAAACTTAAAAAGGAAAAGCGTGAAGCTAAGAAACTAGAATCTGATCCCTCTTCTACTACTCCAGTTAAAGACAACATACTTTCACCCAATCCCTCCCTTGTGGACCCTGGCTCCATGCACATAATAGGGGCTGTGGATGCCCAGGGGATGCTGCAGTCCCTTGGTTCTGGTGAACCGGCTGGAAAGAAGAAAAAGATTAATAAGGGCAAAGCTACCACGTCTAAGGCCAAGTCTCACTCTGATAAACCAAAGAAATCTGGTAAGGACAGCAAACTGACCAAGGATACTACAGATCCGGAGCTTGCTGATTTGGATCAGAAATGGTCGGACTGGTTTAACTGTTTGGAAGCCTTACTTCTGGCCAAGAAACTTGATAAAGAACCAACCTTCCAAACAGTCAAGGTAGCCCCATTTCATTCTCCACCAGCTGCTGCTGTGAAGTCTACCCAGCCTTTCATCAGACAGACCGACCCAGCTACTACACACTCTTCCAGCCTCTTCAACTTTGCCCGGCACCGACTGCTCTGCTGGAAAGCATCAGTCTTCTGGCAAACTTCAAACTGACCAATCTGACCAACCAAGATCTACCGAACCAGCTACCTCTCAACCTTCTTCCTATCACTGACAGGCCTCCAGGGAAGACAGTATCTCCAGCATGGAGTCAGAGGTAGACAGTAAGTTTTCCGACAGACCACCTTTAGATTGTATGTGGAGGAAGGGGAATTGTTGGATGACCAGGATGTTACTGTCACCGACCAGGATCAGGCTGCCTCTGAAGAGCAGACATATAGAGAGACTATATATGCAAGGCATTTGCTCTTACATGGGCTCGTCCCATATACCTGACATTGACACATCCACTAACTCTGCTGAAGACAACCCTTTTGTCGGTCCAAAGACTCAAGTGCCCGGTAAAGTGTCGGCCCAGATGCCTGTTGATGACTGGCTCTGCAAAAAGCTCAACAAACTGAACATTATTCTGGTTGAAGGATACCCTTCCCAAAGTTCAGAGGCCGGCGGCCTGTTAAAGGACCAGCGAAGTCCCAAATCAAGTGGTACAGGCTGTATTCTGACCACAAGGCTGACTCTACTGTTGTGTCAACCTGGAATACTGATGCGTCACACTTCAACAGTAGTTATAACAGGATTGCCAGACAGACCGGTCTGTCATCTATCCCACCTACTTCATGTCACATTTCCTAAGAAAACTTACGTAAGTGGGAGAAGTCGGCTAGAAATGCTACTGTTGTGTGTAATCAGGCCACGAGTTTTAACAGGTGCCTGTGAAGTGAAAGCAAAGGCAAGGGTTTTTCAAAGGTCTCAGCTGCCACTAGTGAACTGCAATACCTTATGGATTTTAACTCACCCAAGCAGTGGCAAAAACCATGGAGCACCTCACAGACTTTGTTTTTGTTTCAATGAGAACTTAACTCTAGCCAGGAGGGACTCTTATCTGACACATGTAAAGACAGGCATCAAGCCGGATACCTTGGCCGCACTCAGGACTGCTCCACTTCAAGTTGGTACTCTGTTCCCAGACAGTATTTTGAAGAACACAGAGGATGACATTGCTCACTTTGAGAGCAAAGGGCAGTCAACTTCCTCACATAGCAAGGGTCAGTACCACTCCTATGAACGTTTTGACAAGATAAAAGGTTGGAGAAATCTATAGGCAGCAAAGGACAGAACAGGAGACGCAGAGGTAGATCTACGAACTACTCATCCCAACCAGCCAAGGGCCAGCAGTCCTATAAATGACAATTACTGTGTAAAGGTTTTACAGACAGAACTGCTGGGCGGGAGCAAGCAACTGACACCAGGAAAGACAATGAACACTCTTTCACCAAAGACACTTGTAAACTCTGTTGCACCCTGGCTTTCAAAAAAGAAAGATAAAAGTCCTGACGTGTCAGGTTGTTATCAAAAATGCAAATTAAAATATGTGAAAAATATTTTCTGTGTCAATCAATTGTCTTTTGTAAAACCTTTAACAAATGTTCCAACTGCTGCCTCAAATCTGCCTGTAGGGGCAAGACTACAAACTTTTCGGAAACTTGGCTGGATCTGGGTGCCGGTCCGAAAGTAATTTTCTGAAAGGGCTACACCCTCCCCTTTCAGACCCGGCCAAACTTGGCAAGATCACTGACCATTATAAGCCATTATGGAAACCCTCACAGGAACCTCTACCTGCTAGAGGCGTTGTATCAGCTTATGGCAAAAAATGCAGTAGAACTAGTTCAAAACCAAAAATCTGGGTTTCTTCAACTGACTTTTCTTGGTTCCCAAGCCAAACAATCGTTGGAGACCTATCCTAGATCTGAGCAAACTACACCTTTTCCACAAGGCAGAAAAATTCAAAATGGAGACACCAGAAACCACCAGAACATACCTCCAACAAGGGGAGTGGATTACCTCAATAGATTTCGAAGACGCCTACTTCCACATTCCAATACAGGAGCAGTCCAGAAAATATCCGAGATTTCATGTACAGGGTCAAACATACCAATTCAAAGCATTTCCATTCGGACTGTTCACAGCTCCAATGGGGTTTACTGTATGTAGTAGCAAAGGAGGTGAAACTGATGTCCACACAAGGGTATAAGGATTCACCAGTACCTGGACGACTGGTTGGTGAGAACCAGATCCCACCTAATTTGTGTCCAGCAAATTCAGGAACTAGTAGAGATTTGTCAGAAACTCGGTTGGCTAGTGAATATAGAGAAATCAGAGCTGGACCCCAAGCAAGTCTTCGACTTCGTAGGTTGCCAGTTTGACCTCTAGTCCAGTTGGGTCTGACTGACACCGGACCAGTGGCAGAACCTTCAACAAAAAATACAGACACTTCTATCCCGACCGGCTTGTCTAGTCTGGCATTCATATACCTGATAGGTTTACTAACTGCCACAGAGAAACAAGTTCACCTAGGCCAACTGCATATAAGACCCATACAGTGGCATCTCAAAAACAACTGGAGGGTCCGGAATCACTAGAGAAGGTCATTCCAATACCCAGGTCCTTCATCCCCATTTACAGTGGTGGCTGAAGGAAGACAATATGCTTCTAGGTCAACCACTACACCCACTACAACATGCTCTACAAGTATTTACAGACGCATCAAAAGACGGGTGGGGCGCTCACTTAAATGAGCATACTGCAAGAGGAACCTGGTCCCTTCCAGAAAGCAAGCTGCATATAAACTATCTGGAGCTTAAAGTAGTCTTTTTAGCATTGAAAGAGTTTAAAGACCTCTGCCAAGACAAGATAGTTCTTGTAACAACCGACAACACCACAGTGGTGTCGTACATAAACAAGGAAGGAGGGATGAGGTCGGGCACACTTTGTGCCCTACTGTGGAGAATCTTGACCAGGTGCTCCAGGAAACAAGTGACTCTAAAACCCTGACACATCCCAGGCTGGCTGAACATGGCAGCAGACAAGCTTTCCAGGCTTGGCCAGACCATCCAAACAGAATGGTCTCTCCTTCCAGAGGTCTTCCAGACAGTATGCAGCAGGTGCCTCAGTCTGCCATGGGAGAATCTGGACGCATATGCCTTCCATCAGCAGCCATCTTGGGGAAAGTGGTGGAGAAGTTGCAGGACTGCCCATGCAAGAGAATGATTCTGATTGCTCCAACGGGCCTTGGTTTTGGGATCTAGTGGCCATGTCCAGCCAAATCCCACTATGACTGCCCAGCCTGCCCAACTTGTTAACACAGCCCTTCAATCAGATCCCTTACAGAAATCTGACCAATCTAAATCTCCATGCATCAGCAATCAAGGAGCAGGCCTTCTCTGAGGCAGTGGCAGCGAGAAGTGAGGCTCCTCAAAGGGATCAACCATATCAGTCTATGAGGCAAGGTCTACCAATTTTACAAAGTGGCGCCTCTCTAATCAGGTGGACTTCAGGGCACTCCTGTAAAGTCAATAGTCGACTTCCTACTATATCTATATATATATATATATATATATATAGTTGTTTCAACTAAGGAAGCTTCAGCCAAGTACTATTGATGGCTACAGATCATCCATTGCTGACAAACTAGGGAATACACCTATGAATGTCAGCAAAGATGAAACTCTCACTCATCTCCTGGATAGTTTCCATAGAGACAGACCTAAAGGTTAGAGGTTCATCCCCTCCTGGAATCTCTACCTGGTACTGCACCAGTTGACAAAGGCTCAATTTGAACCCCTTAAAGAGGCCTCCTTGAAGCATTTGACCTTCAAGACTGGTTTTTCTTTTGGCCTTGGGTTTGGGTAAACGCAGGAGTGAGATCCACGCTTGGCAAAACAAAAATATTAGAAATCAAGCAGACTGATCTAAAGTATCCTTGTACCCCTCACCCAGCTTTCTTTCTAAGAATCAGCTGGCCAAGGAGGGTCCAGATAGTGTGGCCCCAGTGGTAAAACCAGTCCTGGCCCCTACTCTGGATAAGTCTATTAAGTCTGACAGGTCCCTGTTTCCGTTTTCAGGTCCCTGTATTTCAGAGCATTGCGCTACTATTTAGACAGGACCTCAGGCAGAACAAGGAGTTAGTCTTTGTCTCCTTCAAGAAAGGCTTCGACAAAGACATCTCTCCCAACACTATCTCCTCATGGATCAAGCAGACTGTGATCCTATGTTATGAGCTCTCTGACAGAGATGCCCTCACTGTACATCAGGTTAAGGCCCATGATGTGAGGGCATTCACTGCTTCCAAGGCCTTCCAATCAGGAGCCTCATTGGAACAAATTCTATCAGCCCGCCACTGGAAATCACACAGCACCCTCACACAGTTTTACCTGAAGGATGTGGCTTGGGCTGATTCAGAGCTCTATCACCTGGGACCTGTAGTGGCTGCTCAGTAGAACAACCAGTAGCTCAGAGTGTCGGGAAACGTGTACATAGGTAAATAGTTGTACAGGGTTCCCTGACTTTAAGGTCTACCCAGGCCTATAGAAATTTTGTTGGTTGTGTTTGAGAGTTCATTTGAGTCCCTAATAACTTACCCGCCAACCAAGCGGTAGTTATTCAGCAACTGTCCATTGGATAGGATGTATTAACGTAATAAAATTGCCAATTTAATAAGTAAATTCAATTTTTATAAGTTTATACCCTATCCAATAGACACACAAGGCCCTCCCAACTGACCCCGCTATCAGCTTACTAGGGGTCTAAAAGGTTAAGACAACAAAAAAGATGCCATGATGTCACGCTGTCTAGATAGGAAGAAGGTATGATGCGCCACCTAGCGAGTACACAGTACTAGGCCAGCCCGGCCGGAAGAAACACAGGATGGCTTTTTCTGTCATTTGGCTGACAGGTCTGCACTGACCGGATTAGCAATTGTCCATTGGATAGGGTATTAACTTATAAAAATTGAATTTACTTATTAAATTTGCAAATTCATCTACTTTGGGGTTATCTATTACATGGTAAATTTGCAGATGTGTAGGTCATTACATAGCTGAGTATTAACTACTTTGAGATTCTCACTGTTGAGTAAATCAGTTGTACCTTGAAAACTATTACATTTACAGTATTTTCTTTAAATATCTTACTCACCTACTATAACCTGTAACTCACTGCCTAGCTGAGCAAAAGGTACTTTCAGGTTATCTCTGTTGAATAAATCAGTTATAACTTCAAAACTATTGTATTTACAGTATATTGTTTGAATTTGTTATTCAGCTACTTTGGGGTCAGCTATATCATAGTAAAATTGCAGGCCTGTAGCTTATTGCATAGCTGAGTAATAGGTACTTTCAGGTTCTCACTGTTGAGTAAATCAGTTATAACTTGAAAACTATTGCTTTTAGAGAATTTTGTTTAAATATGTTATTCACCTACTTATTGGTCAGCTGTAACATAGTGAAATTGTAGGCCTGTAGCCCATTGCATAGCTGAGTATAACAGTTGTACGTTGAAGACTATTGAATTTACAGTATTTTCTTCAAATATCTTCTTCACCTACTTTTCAGTCTTCCATATCATAGTGAAATGGCAGACCTGTAACTTATTGCATAGCTGAACAAAAGATACTTTCAGGTTATCACTGTTGCGTAATCAGCTGTAACTTGAAAACTATTGCATTTACAGTATTTTGTTAGAATTTGTTATTCAGCTAATTTTTGGTCAGCTATACCATAGTAAAATTGCAGGCCTGTAGGTTATTGCATAACCAAGTAACAACTACTTTGAGGTTATCACTGTTGAGTAAATCAGTTATAACTTGAAAACTATTGCAGTTACAGTATTTTGTTTAAATATTTTATTAGGCTACTTTTGAATCAGCTATACCATATTAAAATCACACACCTGTAGCTCTTTGCATATCTGAGTAAAACCTATTTTGACATTCCCACTCTTGAGTTAATCAGTCGTAACTCAAAAACTATTGCATTTACAGTATTTGTGTTTTCTTAAAATATGTTTTAAAGAAAACAGCTAAACGTTTTATACTTCAACAGTTCTAATTTCTAATTCTATTAGTATTTTTATAGTACTTAATCGGGGCCACGGTGGCAGAGTGGTAACACTCTCGCCTCCCACCTCTGAGGCTGGGGTTCGATTCCCAGCATGGCCTCAAGTGGGAAAGCTGGTAGTTGCTTGCCGTTGGTCGGCACTTTACAGAACTCATCCCTGACAAACTGTATGTACTGGTTTCCTCTGCCCTTCCAACTACCCGTCGTGATATGACCTGCACAGTGTTGAAAGCGACATAAAACCCCAAATAAATAAATAAATATAGTACTTAATCTCCATCCAAAGACAGACCCTAAGCGCACCAAAGAGAAAAAGCAGAAAACTAAAATCACAAACGTGAGACATAGCAATGGTCCTCGCCATGGAGAGAAATCAGGAAAAGCAGAAATTAGGGTGGATGTGCTTGTGCAAAGAGATAGGCTTGGAGCTTCTTTCTGAATGAGTGGACAGTAGTTGCCGAGCTTACATCATCACGCAAATTATTCCAAATCTTTGGAGCATCATAAGCAAAGGAGAGGCCAAAATGACTTGTATATTGAAGTGGCAAAGTGTGGGACTTCAAGGAACACACCATCAGCTTGGCTTTTATGTGTGTTATAATCACTATGTCTAAGTTTAAGGAAAGGTACAAAATATTATTTGATAACCACTATGTAGAAACTTGTATACCAGTAAGGCACTCTTAAATATGGAACGGTATTCAATACGCAACCAACGGAGAGTCTTCCTAACAGGACTGATGTGTGAATACTTAGTTGTTTTGGTAACAATTCTAGCCAGACTATTTTGAATACATTGTGGCTCACGAAGATTAATGGTTGAGAGACTACTAAACAAAGAATTACAGTAGTCAAGTCGACTCCCAACCAAAGCATTTGCAGCCATAAGTGCAGCGTGACATGTCTGATAACCTCTTGTGATGCTTAAGATATCTGATTTGAGCAAAACAGGACTTGCAGATATTCTGAATATGCCTTAAAACACTGCTGACTGGTCAAGGAGGACAACAGCGGTGGCCTCACCTCTACCCAAAGCAAGATGGAGATCATTTTTAATCGACAGCAGCGCAGTTTCAGTTAAGTGACCTAATTTGTAAGCCGACAGTTTGACATATTCAAGTTTATTAGAACAGACATAGTCATTTAATTGGAAGGCAACCACTTGCTCGACAAGTTTGTAGATAAAGCACAAATCGTCAAGTGGTAGTGAGATAGTGACATAATTAGGTACTTTTGAATACCATTTGCAGGGCACAATGCTTATATCCTTTTCTTTTATCACTCCTGCTCTGAAACTCAAAACACATAGTCAGCTGACACAGAACCTGTTCATGAGCACTGATCGCTTGTTTTCTAGATTTTTAAGGTCTCTAAAATTCGAATTCTAAATGGAGTTTATAGCGTTTAATTTCCCCTTTACAAAAGGGGACACTAAGGCGCAACAGCACAAGACTGCCAGCCTAATTCAGTATCCAGGGACCACAGAGAATGGGAATGCATTGGTGTATAGGTAGGTTTTAAGTTGCTTTTTGAAAAAGATTAAAATCTAAAATCTAAATCTACTGCTTTGCAGGCGCAATGTCTTCCCCGAAGGGGAACTCAGTGCGCTAAACTAATCATATATAATATCCGAGTCATAGTGGGGGACATGTCCAGGTCTGTATTCCGATGGTTGTGGGTGTGAACGTGGGGAAGAAAACTAGGTCGGAAAAGCAGATTTGAAAAGGTGGGTTTTCAGGTGCTTCCTGAAGGATGTGACAGATGGACTGGTTCTTACATGGACAGGAAGTGAGTTCCAGAAAACAGATGCATGATGGCTGAAAGATTTGGTAAGATACTTATGAGACTTATGTATTTTAGAGTCAAAAGAAGGAACTTGAAGGAATTTGTATTTTGGACTGCTACGTCTGGTGTTCCTTGATGAGGTATATGGATGAAGTTTATCCTTGAGGATAATGCACGAATCTCACCAGAAAGAGCATTCCAAACAGTGGAGCATCAAAAAGCAGAACTATAATCAAACTGTATGACAGACTTATGAGTAGAATTATAGAACTTTGGAACAACAATGAAATTTCCACCACTTTGCACCTGGTATGGTAAGCACTACTGTAAGAATCAAGATATGGAGCAAAATACTTTAGAAAACGCAGTGTTAAAGAAACTTATAAGCAAGTGTGACTGTTTTAACAGTGAATGATAGTCAACAGAAAGCCAATGCAATTAAGAACAGGAGTTATACCGGTGTATCTACTAGTGTTTGATACAATTCTAGCTGCACTGTTTTGAATGCATTGTAATTTTCATAGATTGAACGTGGAGCTTATCACATGGGGCTAAGTGCTATATCAGGAGGCCACTTGCCTCTCAGCCAACTCAAGAAAAATGAGCAAAAATTGACTGAGAGGTACATTTAATGGCAGCACCTGTCGTTTTGAGGTGAAACAAATCTCGGACTTTTTTATGTACCTGGACCAGAATCTAAATAGACACCCCTCAACCATTGATAGTTATACGACTGCTCTTATTGACTCCTGTGGCCCAGCTTGGCCCCATTTCTTTTCATTACCAGCATTCATAGGCACAGACCCATGAGTTCTAGACATATACCCAAGAAGAACCTTTTCATTGTATAAAATAAGCTCACTAAAGCACCCTTTGAGCTTATGAACTCACAGACTTCAAACATCTAACCCTAAAAGCAACCTTTATATTAGCTCACTAGTGTGTCACTAGTGATTATTTCTACTTTATGTCCTTACTTGTTATATTTTTAAGAAAGATCATACCTCAGATATCAGACCAGCTACCTTGTCTTTATGGTTGAAGTAAACTATCCTATGTACGTCAAAACAAACTGATCAACAAGCCCTGGACAAGTCCAGGTCAAAAGCACAAGACATTCACAGCTTCTAAACCCTTTATGGTGGGTTCTCAGTGGATCATCTCATGCATGCATGTTACATAATACCTTCAATATGCCAATGACATAGTCATCTACTACAAAAACCCTAGATACCTAGAAGGACAATTACAAGTACACAGACAAATAGATGCACTGGAAGACTTGTGTGAGGACTGGTTTATCAAACTAAATGCCAAGAAGCCTCAGCTGATGATCATCACATGAGAAATACCCACAATACTTCAGAAACAGTCAAGTCGAAACTTAGGATGCAGCCACTGTACTGGACACCACACAAGACTGAATGAATCCATATAGAGACTGTGTTCACCTGTGACTACTACTGTGTCATACCTTCAAGACTGATCCATGTTATGTTGCCTGTGCGAATCACTTTCAGCCAGATCTCTTCTGTATTACTTGTCAGTGACTTTCCTCAATGATTCAGACTTCTTACTTGCATCTTTCTTTCCAACAAGGACTGCTATATGTGCAGTGAGAGCCTGATACAAGAATTTCAGAAATTATCTAAACCTGTTTGTTAATTGAACTTTATTTATAAGCAAAACTCGAGCAAACAATTTCTATAATAAACATGACAAAACGTCATACACACCAACAGACCCTCTCATTCACAGCAAACTAACACACATACCCCATCTGACACCCCCCACCCACCCACCAACACATCCTCTCACAAAACTCGCCTTTTCTTTTTTTTTCTTTTTTGAAAAGAGTAATTTCTATCATTTGGTTAGTTGAAAAGAATAACATACCCTACAGAAACACCCTTTTTCAGGGCTACCACGTTGTCTGTATAAGAAAGAAAATAATGAAGATGAAGAAGATGCAGATGCGCCAGCAAACCCTCTTCCAGGGAACAAAAATAAAAGAATCCAATAAGCAACTTAGAAACATCTCCGCCTTACTGCAGCTCTCAAAAACTTCTTAAACAAAAGACACCTTCCTAGGTGTTGGCTCCTACAGCAGATATCACTAGAATAGCTTAATTTCTAGCTCAGATTGTTTCATATAGGTACTCTATTTAAAGCAATGAATGGTTGGTGTATTTTTTCCCATGGATGTCTTTTGGGTATGACAAACTACATCCAAAGATACATCCCAAATATGGATTCAGTTGTTAGACCACTGTGACCTTTGAGTGGTCAGTTGAATGTAAACAAAGTTCAATGTTCTCAGCAGTAACATAGTTATGGCTTACTTTTACCCCAACCTAGATACAAAACTCAATTTGGATGGATCACCAGCTGGTCTAGAATCAATCTTAACACAGTTGTATACAATCAAAGAGGGGTCAAAATATGCACATATAATGGCATATGCATCAAAAAGTCTTGCTGAAAAAAAACTTGAATCATGTAAATTAGTTCATCAGCTGAGATGAACATTTTATTTAAGTTGAGGGGGATGTAATATGCTCTAGTTAATATCTGTCAACATCTTATTGGATCACATAGTGAAATATACGTCTTTATTACAACAAAAAAACAGCGCAAAGTTAACTATATTACAATATCCTTCTTTATTTCTAGATATAGTTTAAGTAGCTGTGCTTGAGCATTCTACAATTAAAAGTAACATTGACAATGTCTCAGCCCATAGAAATCGTATCAGCTTTTTTTTTCGATTTCTATGGTCTCGGCCATTTTACGCATACGCCGTATCGCCCACCGAAATTCAGTACTTTAGAAACAACCACCGGATGTAAACATAGTCATCGACTGGTGATAAACTTAGGAAAATAAATATGGTTTGCATACCGTGTATTGTTGTGCCAGTGTTGCTTTGGGTTTTCCATAAATTTATTCAGCCTTTAATATTGAGATTTTGGAATCCATGGAAAAATAAAAGTGTTCTTCAAAACGGCACCTTGCCAAATGTAAGTTGGTGTTTGTGCTGCGTAGTTGTGGCTTCCTACCAGTAAACGCCCATGCTGTAGTTAATATTTTGAATTTAACTTAAATTTACAGCTTTATATTTTATGAAGTGGCTGGAGTACGGTAAATCACCGCACTTGAGAAGAAATTCTGCAGTACGGTAGCATTCAGTTGCCGTATTCCAGCAAATTGACTAGAGTGCGGTTCAGTCTGGTAACCTAAATATCCCATGGAGTGAAGGAAATATGAGGCTACTTGCACTTATACACGTGAAGACTTAAGAAAATATGAGACCACGATGGATTTTCTACCATTTCACAAACAGAAGTCTAGGCAACCAGTCTACTTTTCGTCTGCAAACGTGATTAATTAACCAATGAAATAATTTGTTCGGAGAAACTTCAACTACGGCATCGTAGATCAAGTATATTGTCTTCGTCTACGGTGTCGTATATGGAGTACTAATTCGTCTGCTACGGCATTTATATCAACGTTATATCAAATAAAATAAAAAGTAAACATGTTTATTATTCTAGATTAGTTTACTGTGGTATATTTAATCAGTACTATATCGGAATACACTAACATTAACATTTATGTACAAATCATATAGAAGTATGGAGCACCTGCTATGGTTTACGAAAACAAAGTAGACTGGTCCCCTAAAAATGTATTAAAAGAGCTACATATACAGGTAAGTAAATATACATAAGGAACATTAGATTACTAGTGTTGGGAATCGCCTCCAATTTTCATGGTCGATTATTCGCCCATTTGTCCGAGCGATGATCGACCCAAAATCGATTATTTTACTCCATTATTGTTTATTGTTTAAGAAACACTTTCCAGGATAAACTATTGGTCAATCCGGTAAGAATAACGGTGTTCCGACATTTGGAATCTACCGAAAGCACCCACTTCCTGTAAATATGGCGGTAGACATAAACAAACTTCAAATTCAAGACAAAACTCCCAGTTTATTAAGTAAAACTACCTAAAATATTTTTAAAATATGTGGATATTGATATAAATCAGGAAAGGTAAGATATAAGCTTTATAATCGATCATTAGAAAACGTCAGTGACCGACCGCGATTCTACACTGTCACCGACGATTAATCGAGCACACGTCTAATCGTCCACCCACTATAGATTACTATTGACAGTCTTTACAATACCAGAATTTCTTCCTGGTGGAAATGAAACTCTTGAGGTGTTTGAAGAAGCTTTCAATTCTGTTATTTGTACGAGTGCACAAATTCATTGTATTCTTCAGACCATCCACCCATTCTCCTTGAATAGAATGCCAATTACGATCATAATATGTCCTCACAATATCTGGCAAGCTGTCATATCTGGATTGGTAAATTTCTTCATTTCGACTGTATGCAATTTCCTGGATCTTATCTAAAACTTCTCACCTAGTGTGATCCCCATTTTATCCAAAGTTATTTCACGGCCAAAGGTGCGAAGCACATGGAACAGGCATATTTCCATATTTACCTGAGGCATTTCTGACTTAAACACACCCCTCTCAACCATGTCTTTGTTAGGATGACCATGACATCTTCCCATTTTGGGTTCTGTTGTTTAAACACCTTTGCCATACTTCGAAGAGATGCCTCATTCTCAGTCTGAACCAAGAAGACAGCTACAACCTGGCTTTCACCATTGCCATCTATATTAATAACAGTATATAAAGGCATCCCCTGGTCATTTGTCTTGTGCGTCGCGTCAATCAAAAGAACCTCTGGGAATCGCTGAAAGGCAGAGAGCATTTCACTATCTTGCATAAAAATCCCCATCAGTGTGCCTTCATCATCCTGAACAAAGAGGTAGTGTGCAGGGCCGGATATTCTTTCTTTATCCAATCAGCAAGGCTCTTCACTCTGACTGGATCACTGTTGGTTACAGTGCCATTGACTTCTCTCTTCTGCTGTTTAGCCCTTGTTGCAATATTATGAATGTCTTTCATTAATATTGCCTTTCCTGTTTTCTGGGAATATAGCTGTTGAATTTTCTTCCTATTGGCATTCAGTGAGACTATCTCTGCAATTTCTTTCTCAACTTCTTTTCCAACAATCATCTGCTTTGGGGCAAATTTGAATTCAGCTTCACTGACTTCATGATTGTGGTCAGGACTCATGTGGAACAAAAACGATCCCTGGCCATCCAAAGTTGCCTTAAATTTCATGGCAAAAGGGCAGTCCATCTTCTCAGTCCTTGTATTCTGCCTCTCTCCTTTGTTTGGCCTTGCTTTATAAGTACATCCATGCTTGCAGACAAAATTTATCTCAGCAAACACAATGTCTGGGTTGAATGACTTTGTAGACCCCCTTTTCCTAGCATTCTCAATAGATCTTGAGTGTCTCTGTACAAGATTCACAAAGGACTCTTGCTCAAATCTCTTCTTCTAGCTCTTTAAAAGAGTTAAACACATTTCCCACTTTGAATTTATCCATATTGACTTTGATACACATTCAATGGCTGTGATGAACACACTGACTACCCCACTTGGAGGAGCTGTATTTATACACAAAATGAGCCAGACAATTGAAATTCAGCAGTGACACTTTAACTCACAACATCCCAATGCTATAATTAACAGTTTTATCAATCTCAGGTCAATCACAATTGATATCACTCACCACATGTCACCCTGTTAACCCTAGGCCTACTTGTCACTCTCCCCCTCTGTACAGAATTGCAATTCAGCATACCCAGGCTACCAGTCTAATGGGGGAAGTGCAAGTATGCTAATTAGCAACAATGGCTGTCTTGTGTGCATGTGTTCATTTTAGAAATGCAATTGATTCTAGTTTTGTGTGAATGTGGGGCACTAAGGGGATATTATTTTACAATGAAATAGTGTATTTACACATAAAAATGACTTTAAAGGATTACTTAAGTGAAGATGTCATGGATTTTATATTTGATCATAAATTTCAAGTAAGTACGTGAATCTTATGTACTGTATATATATAGCGTATATATAGCGTATATATATCGTATACTAACTACACTTTTTATTTTATTTGATATAAATGCCGTAGCAGAAGAATTAGTACTCCATATACGACACCGTAAACGAAGACAATATACTCGATCTACGATGCCGTAGTTGAAGTCTGTCCGTAATTTGTTACTGAAACCTCCACTGTTTAAGTTTTCTAGCAGTATTTTACAAATAGAATGCTGGTACTTGCACACACAGACTTAATGAAGTATGAGGTTAAGATCGGTATTTCTAGCCATATTTTACAAATGGGGGGATATATATAGCCAACCAATCTATTTTTCATCTGCAAAGGTGATTAATTCAATTAACCAATGAAAACAATTTATTGTTACTGAAACTGCACTGAATTCAGAGTTCTGGAGTGCGGCAATCTGTACTGTAGCTTATTTTCTAGGGAACGGTTTTACCGTACCGCAGCCACGCCCTGTATTTTATTCTTCGACCACCAGATTATCAAATGATCAGGCCTGGGACGAATACTTTCAAAAGTATTCGAATATGAATACAAATACTTTTCATTTCAATGAATACGAATATGAATACGAATACATCAGTTTCAAAAGTATTCGAATATGAATACGAATACTTTTTGAAAAGTATTCGAATACATTTATGAATACATTTTAACTAAACCCCCATTCATGCAATCATTTTTAATAAATCTTAATAAAATTACCTTTCTGAATAAAATATACAAACATGAAAGCACAATTCAGTAAATAATGGCTCAGATTCACATCATATTTGACAAGAATTAATTTTTGCTCCAAGATCTGAATATTCAATCTAATAAGCATGAGCTAATCAAAAGAGATTTTTTTTTTGAAAAGGACATCATAGTGCCCTAAACATCTTGTATTTAACTGAGATAGCCATTGTTTTGGAAATCTTTGATGGGATTACTACTACAACAAGACTGTCACAATAGGTGTCACATAAGTTTGCCTAAGAATTACCCATATATGACCAGTGACACTGATTTGAAACACATACAAGTTAATCCCCTATTGTAGCTAAGACAAACACAGTTGTCATTTTAAGGTAGGTAGCTTGGTGTTTATAATTTCATGAATTTTACAATAACATAACACTACATTATGAAAACCAATGTGGATTAAAATACACATGATGTCATTCATCAATATAAAAGTTAAACACAAACTAATTGCATTTATGAGATGTAAGAGAAGAAGCTATAACAACATGATGTTCCAACATGACACTGTCATTATTATGTTATATAATATTTACTGACAAAAGTATTCATTGAATATGTCTTGTTAGTTTTCTTAGGCACATAATGATAGACAGCCAAATTTCATATTTATATCTAAAACTTGTCAGTACAGGGTGGAAAAAATCAACAAAAAGTGAAAAATATTAAATGTATTCATAAAAGTATTCATGAATACAAATACTTTTGAAATGTATTCGAATACGAATACTTTACATTTTTCACAAAAGTATTCGAATATGAATACTTTAAAAAATGTATTCGAATACTTATGAATATGAATACGAATACATTTTGCCCAGGCCTGCAAATGATGTACACTACAATTAATAACTGAGATACATTTTGTTACATTTGTTTCAAGGCTTTATATTTTAACATTTTATCTCTATTATCGGCCGTTTTTACCAGTGAACGCCCATTTTGTAGATATATAGAAGCATTTGTCCTTGACCTCTAACAGAGAAATATAAGGCGGGCGTTCACTGGTAGAAAGCCACTAGCTTTTTGAGTTGGTTCCCTTCCCTTTGCTTCCCTCGCGGCAGTCCAAATACAGTCTAACCTCATTTTCTCGAATTTCATTGGTCCATTCCAATCACCTCGACTTATCCAAAATTCGAAATATACATTCACGCCTTTGAGAGACTAAACTTGTCAAAACAACTACTGAGTGTATGGGCGATAATGAATGATATTAGCCAAATAGCTGGAAGATGTTGTTTTAAGCAATGTCCATGGGGTATATAGTAAATGAACTAGTAAATATCTTTAATGTATTCCTTCATGAATATCCAAGAAAACATGCATCACAACAAGTGTACTAGTAGTTGAAACCTACACCGTAATCTCTCGTATAATCTCTATGTAAATAAGTTTACAGTACGGAGAGAAATGGGGAGGAAAATAAACAAATTGGCTTCTCATTCAAAGTATTGCTAATAGATGTAATCTTCAGAGATGGCCATATTATTGTTTGACTTTCAGCTTTACTGGGTAAATTGCCTTTTGTAACACAAGCTGGATGTGTCTTGTTTGTTTTTCTTACAAAAGGATACTTTCCACCGGACTAAATATCAGCAACACATGGTGTGTAAAATGGCAAATAGCCTCGATATAAGCGCAAATACTAGCATTTTATATCGAAATAACCTTTAATTTTCTTATATAGTTTATTCTAAATGAGCTGGGACTGAGGGTGTAACCTCGAGATAAACAGAAAGTCGATATTTCCGAGATCGGGATAAGTGGGTTAGACTGTATAAAAAAACCTCGTAGTGAAGAATTTCAGAACTACAGTACTGTTTTGCTACCAATTATCACCGGGTACACAGGTGTCATTAATGTTAGACAATCATATAAAATAGGTAGCTCAATAGACCGAGTTTCTGTCCCGTCGCCAATTACTACTGATATGTTGATGGGACACAATGGCGAGGGACAGAGCTCACATGTACTTGCTTTCTGTGTAAATTTTGAACGACATATTTGTACACATATTGTCACAAGTATAAAGTGTTATTTGCATTCTTTGGGCTGTATCTCGGGAAACGTAAGGTGTATTAAGTTGATACTTGGTAGGGACATTGGTTAGAGGGTGTAGGTGTGCAACGTCATGGTGTGAGCTTGATTTGACCTTGCCGTAGTGACCTTGACCTCTAAAATCTTGTCCAGACTATCTCTGAAACTATAAAGTGTAGTTAGTTGATACTTGTTAGGGACATTGCTTAGGGATAGTACACCAGGGAGCCAAGATTCGGCCGGGATCCACGATTAAGCCGTCTGAACAGATTTCTCACATGATCACAATGTCAATTCTCGTAAGCCTATGTCTTGAATGTTCATGAGTAAAGTATAATAATTTAGGATCATAATTATATTTATGGTCCCTGTGCATATTATTATTTGTTTTATCTTACATTATATCTTTAAACTGAATTTTGAAACAGGAAACATGCAGCAGGCTGTCATAAACATTTGGTTATAAAATTAATGTACAATTACAAAGATCTTGCCCAACAAATGTACCATTATAAGCATGCTTTCAGGTCAATTATAAGTGAAACATTGGAAAAAAAAAACTCATAATAAATTATTTTTAACTGTAACTTAATTTTGATATGGGGGCCAAACGTTTGATCCCTCAGAAAAATTTTACTGTTCAGGGGAAATAATAATTGACCTCATTAAATGTAAACAAAACAAAGCTTTGAACAAAAAACATTTAGAAAACAGTAATTAGTTGTTTGCATTATATTATGACCTTAAAGTGACACAGAAAAGCAGCTTAATTGTAGTTTATGCAAGTGTTTTCACCATTTGACGGCCGAATCATGGCTCCCAGATGTAGGTGTGAAACATCATGGTGTGATCTTGATTTGACCTTTGACCTTGTCATAGTGACCATGAGTTTTAAAAATATTGTTCAGGCTATTTCTTGGATTCCATAAGGTGTAAAAGGTTGATAGTTGGTAGGGACATTGGATCGGGGGTGTAGGTGTGCATCATGGTGTGGCCTTTCACTTTGGTTCTGCCAAAGTGTGTTCACCTGCCATATTAGTAATGTTTCAAAGATATATGGATGGCTGCAGCTTATTATTGTATGTATTTATACATAATTTTGCTATTTCCATTGACAACTATTCTCCAGTGAATAAATTTTACAGCTTCATAATTTTTTATTATTTCAATACTTTATCTTTACATATATTTTCTTTCTCTCAGACATTATTTTCTCTACTTAAACATTACTTGGACCTTTCTATAACTGACACTGTTCTGAAAGTATCCCGGTCTTTGTACTGTTTCACCACTTCTATATCTCATGGTGCATAAAGCTATTTCCCCAGGCTGTGGGGTATGGGCATCTCTGATGCTATTTTGATACTTTGTGTCTACATACATTTTTAGTCGAATCTTTGATTCGAGTTATGTACTGAGTTGCGGCCACGATTTTAAATTGGCCATTTAAACCCTTAAATATCAAATTCTGAATAATATTTGTTCGCATATCGGTACATTAAGATGTATATTATACACTCTGCCATTTTGAAGAATTTTAATGCTTTTATTCAGTTATATTTTATAAAGTAAAAAGCTTGTCTAGCACTTCGTCTGGCTTTCTCTAAGAACCCGTATGTCCTAGAAACTATTGTTTTCCCCATTGTAATGGTCTACTCGAACGAGTCTTTTTTAACGGTTTCGTCTGCTAGTTTCTAGACGTGGAAACCCCAATTAATTTATTGGTCTGCTGGTTTATCACGCAGTCACTGTTAATATAAAATTGTTGTCTGCGCATCTACAGTCTATTACTCATTTGTCACACAAATAAACCGCAAAGAAATTAATGAATGAAGTGACATCACGGTAGTACTATACATTTTTCGTTTAGCCAATCAAAATCGAGGACACCTCTGGCAGAGACAATGAAAATATTCAAACTCCGTAGTTCTACATTCAACCACTCGAAGGCGCTTTTGCATGTCTTAGAATACTTCATCGGTAAAATATAGCATAATCTCTGTCTCCCTATTATTGCTCATTGTGGCTATCGTAATATTGTAGAAACAACACGAGAATTGACCCTTTGCATCAACGTCATTATGTGACGTCAGGATGACGTTTTCAGTGAACAACGTCCATTTTGGACGGCAAAACACGGATTATTACTGCTGAACTTTGACAAAAAAAATTAAATTTCTGTCTTTTATAGATCATATATTTGAGTTCTGTAAAAAGGGAAATAATACTAAATATATTTCCTTTATGAAGGCACAGCTTTTAAAAATATTAACAGTCATTTTGATATTTTATGCGAATATTTGTTAGATTTCACTTACAATCGAGAAAACCTTACACAAAATTATATATATCGAAAGTACACAACATTTAAATGAAAATTTCTCTTTGAATAATTTGTCCATTTTTGTTCTGTAAAAAGTATATTGATGAGTAGGAAATCAACAATTCGGTAAAATGAAAATAAAGAATTATTCTGTGGCCTAACATTTTTATATCTGTCTACTTGGGACAGACATTATAAAAAAAACGGATATTTTGCATTTTACTACAAGTTCAATGCTCTATATCTCGACAAGTATGCATCCTAATGTTATTTTGCAAAATGGACCAGATAGACTAATGCTTGTACTTTCATGTGTGCAATTTTGAAGTCGATAAGATGCATATTTATTTTATAATTCATTTTTAAAATAAGGTATTTCTTCCAATATATCCCGTCTGTTTTACACAGACATGTTCGTTCAAGCGTGATGTTTTGCCGTCCAAATGATGATGCGTAACATTGTGACGTAAGATGCGAAGGGTCAATACTTACAATTTTCTTCTGTAAAATATCCATATACAGTACTATATATCCACGCTTCAAAATTGAAATATGTCTTCTCATTTCAAAATCAAATTTCAAACTGCAAGTCCGTGAACAGGAAATATGCTGGTAGTTTTCGTCTTAAACCAGCCTTGTAAAATATTGTCACCAAACCCCCACAAAGAACTGTCGTGACTGCGCATATTTGCTCATTAATATTAATGAGGCAAGTCCGCGAACAGGAAATATGCTTGTAGTTTTCATCTTAAACCAGCCCTGTAAAATATTGTCTAAACCCCCTCAAAGAACTGCCGTGACTGCGCATGTTTGCTCATTATATTAATGAGGCAAGTCCGTGCTGGTGGTTTTCATCTTAAACCAGCCTTGTAAAACTGTGCATCTACAGACCCTTTATATTTGTAAACCTTTCACATCACGTCACTACAAATACCCATCTCGCGACACAAATCTGAAAACTTCCCCGACAGCGGTTTCCAAATGCGGGCGATAATACAGAGTTTACAGATTTCAACACCCAGTGCTGTCCTAAGATTCGACTGTGGTTGGGTGAAGGCCAGCCACTTTACTCTTGTTTCTTTCTTAGTGTTATTTTTCCTGTACCTGTGCTGTAAACGTGACTTTACATAACTGACACTGTTCAGAAAGACTCCTTTTAACCTCTTCTGTGCCTCAGTGTCCAATGGTATTTCGCCATTCTGTGGGGTACAGGTATCTCAATACTATTTTTAATGTTTGTGCCATATCTCTTGAAGTATAAACTACTGGAAAACTAATTTGGCAGCGAGATATACATCAAGGTATACTTGAGCTATTTATGTAACCTCTTTGAGTGTATAGTCGTTAGCAGAGAGCAAATTGTGAATTGAATTATTTATTTGTACAATTCACTTTTCCCCCTTTTAAACTCTTTTTTTCCCCCCACAGCCTGTCGGGGTATATTTTTCATCCATGATGTCCGGATGGGCAGGCGGCAGAAAAAGTATGTCCAGCCTGTATTTCAGAAAATGCAAGCTGTAAGGAAATGAAACTTGATAGAGACATTGGTTTGGGGTGTAGGTGTGTTATGTCATGGTGTGACCTTGATTTGACCTTTGACCTTGTTGTAGTGACCTTGAGTTTGAAAATCTTGTCAAGGCTACATCTCAGAAACCGCAAGTGTAGGAAGTTGATACTTGGTAGGGACATTGGTTAGGGGGTGTTGGTGTGCAAAGTCATGGTGTGACCCTGATTTGACCTTTGACCTTGCCGTAGTGACCTTACCTATAAAATCCTGTCTGGGCTATATCTCAGAAACTGTAAGGTGTAGGAAGTTGATACGTGGTAGGGGTATTGGTTGGGAGTTGTAGATGTGCAACATCATGGTGTCACCTTGATTTGACATTTGACCTTGCCATGGTGACCTTGACCTCTAAAAATCTTTTCTGGGCTATATCTCAGAAACCATAAGGAGTAGGAAGTTGATACTTGGTAGGGACATTCGTGAGGGGGTGTAGGCGTGCAATGTCATGGTGTGACCTTGATTTGACCTTTAACCTTGTCACAGTGACCATGAGTTTGAACTCTTGTCCAGGCCATTTCTTGGATTCTGTAAGGTGTAGAAGGTTGACAGTTGCTAGGGACATTGGTTAGGGTTTGTAAGTATGCATCATCATGGTGTGACCATTAACTTTGGCTCTGACCAAGTGTGTTTACCTGCCATGTTTGACACATTTCTCTTATGACAAAGAGGCCAGGGTATTATTATAGGTAGACTTCTTAAATTTGCAGGATGTATTCATAACCATAAAATCTTGCCTGGGAATATTTTTGGCCTCATTTTGAAAATCAAGATGGCCATCACAGGCATTTTTTTTACTTTCAGCAAGGAGTTTTGTTGGCCCTCTAGAACAAAGGTTATTATAGGTAGAGATCTCAAATTCGCAGGATATGTTCATCATTACAAAATCTTGAATGAAAATATTTTTGGCCTCACTTTAAAAACAGTTAACATTTCTTTTCAGTCATGAAAAAAGTGCTTATATCTCCCGTATTATTGGTCCTAGAGGTTTGCAATGTGAAACCAGCCTATAGGAAATCATGGGCTGCAAATCTTCTGATGTCGTCAGATTTGACCTTGGGCCCCTCCTTCAAACTCAAACAAGGATAGCCAAACTTAAAAGTGCATATAACTCGATTCTTATTGGTCCTAGAGGTTTGCAATGTGAAACCAACCTATAGGAAATCATGGGCTGTGAGTCTTCTGATGTGGTCGGATTTGACCTTAGGCCTCTCCTTGAAGGTCAAACAAGGATAGCCAAACTTAAAAGTGCTTATAACTCGCTTATTATTGGTCCTCAAGGTTTGCAATATGAAACCAACCTATAGGAATTCATGGGCTGCCAATGTTCTGATGTGATTAGATTTCACCTTGGGCCCCTCCTTCAAGGGCAAACGAGGATAGCCAAACTTAAAAGTGCTTATAACTCGCTTATTATTGGTCCTAGAGCTTTGCAATGTCAGTCCAACCTATAGGAAATCATGGGTTGTGAATCTTCTGATGTGGGCAGATTTGACCTTGGGCCCCTCCTTCAAGGCCAAATGAGGGTAGCCAAACTTAAAAGTGCTTCAAAACTAGTTGGCCTTTTCCAGTGGATACATCTTGCATCTGGCCACAGATGCTTCCTTGGTCTAGTTTCATCAATTTAAAATCTCATTGCATTAACACACAAATCAACCAAGATATTTTCTGACTGGACATTTGGAGCTTCTGCTGACCTAATCCATGATCACTTTGTTTTAAAAAAGAAATACATATTGATTTATTCATGTATTTTTCTTTGTATCACCACAGGATATTGACAAAGAATTGCCTGAATACAAGTTTATTGAAGACAAAATTACCAACAATCCTGTCATGGTATTTGCCAAGACAACTTGCAAGTTCTGTGACATGGCTAAAAATGTTTTAGATGGGGTTAATGTGGAATATGAAATAGAATATCTTGACAAAAGGGATGACTGTAATGCATTGCAGGACATGCTGTTGAAAATGACTGGCGCGAGAACAGTAAGTCATGCTTCCTTGTTACATGGACCTTTCCATGTTTGAGGTTTGACTATGTTGTCATATCAAAAATAAATTGTTACAGTATAATTCAGTGAAGGTTTTAATAGTCCAGGGAAATAAGTGTAAACACTGCCAGGTTCATTTGTTTTCATAAAAGTGTGAAGTTGATCCAAATTGCAAAGTTGGTGTTTTAGATCCTGTTCAGCAGTCAGGGTATTATATTGGGACAGGCGCTCAGCATTGTCACTTGTAGGGGTCAAATCCACTCAGAGGTAACAGCTTGCAATAAGATGCCAAACTTGTTAACACTAGGCCGTGGAGGACTTCCATAAAGGTGATACAGAAGAGAATTTATAGTTCTTTATTTACAAGATGTCTCATGTCAGTTCCATTGTCTTACCAGAACATTTTGAATGTCCTATAATGTAGATATTGATGTTCACTATTAAGGTCCTACACTGAAATCTATATAAAAGACAAATTGCTTAAATCATCTTTGTTTTATGCTGAAATATATCATTCAGCAAGCACAATAAATAATGATGTCAGGGTGTATCCAGTCATGGAAAACCTTGAAAAGTCATGGAATTCCATTATTTTTTTTCCAGGCCTAGAAATGTCATGGAAATTGATTCCAGGTTTTGGAAAATTCATAAAAAAGTCATGGAAATTAAAAGGCATCCTTTCGCGAAACGGCGTCATTCCATTCTTTCATCCAGCATTTCAATACAAGAATATGTTTACGTAATCAGATCAAATTTTGGTGTCTTCCACATCTTCCTGTACTGTAACTGGAACCTTGTGAGTAGTTCTCGCAGACAAAACCGGCGGGAGCTTGTGGCCACGGCGAGAGCTCATGGCCTCGGTACATGTCTCTTTCATGCCACGAAGCATGTAAAAGGTCCTTAATTTTAAAGCTTCGGTAATGGAGAAGTCATGGAAAAAATATTGAAATTTAGTGGATACACCCTGTGATGTGTATCTTAAAAAAATGATGGGTCATACATCCTAATTGTCACTTTCAGTTGGTTGTGATACTTCCTTTTTCAGGTACCCCGAGTTTTTGTGGGTAAGAAATGTATTGGAGGAGGAAGTGAAACTTGGTCAATACACAATCAGAACAAATTAGTGCCAATGCTCAAAGAAGCTGGAGCCACACTGAAAGATGCAGAGAGTAAAAAGAAAGAGTAATGGAGAGGTTTATTTGCAGGAAGACATTTTTAAAACTTATGAAAATTTTATCATTGAATGATATGTATGTTGTGTATGTATTGGGGTATGTTTTTTTGTTGTTGTTTTATGGTGCATGTATCAACACATTTAATTTTAAGTTTTGAATTTATTCCTTATTTATATGACATGTAAATGTGCCAGAGTTTTCTTTTCCTAGTGGTGACCATGAAAATATACTTTGCGTAAATATGAAAATATGAATCACGCAAGAAAAATTTTTGGAGTTTAATTTCCATAATGGCATTTAAGCAAAAAATTCAATAATGTAATGATTGTCGTTAGGCTATTCAGATGGGGTAATATGAGTGATTGGAACTTCGGAAGTGAATTTTTGTACACGGACAGGACCTTTTGGTGCAACTAAAATCATAACACCAAGTGATCCTACAAAAATGCAGGATCACTTGCAAGTGATTTAACTGACCTAAGTGATCTAGAAGTTATGCCATCCAATTGGCCCTTATATGTAAATGTTTTTAAGAAAAATATTTGTATTGTGGACCCTTAAATGTAGAATTATGGCACATAGTTGAACTAACAGGAGATCTATAAAAAAAAAATTGTTTTTGTAACAGTCTTAAAAGTACCATCAGCAGTGTGAATTTGTAACCTTTACCTCATGTGAAGTTTCATTTCAGATGGCTGGAAATGGATGTTCTTATCATTTAAACCCTCAGCCCATATGCGATATGCGTTTGTATTAATGTATTTGACTGCACGTTTCTGATTGGAAACAGCTGAAAGTCCCAACTAAATTTTTTTGCAGCCATTAATGTTGAAAAATAAATTTTAAATGCTGTTTTGTTTTTAATGAAATGTGTATCTTGTGTATTTGGGTTAAACATGATCACAAATATTTAGATTTTCCAAATTATGCCATGCAGCAGGATTAAACATTTCAAATTGATATCACACAACAGTAGGAGCTGATTTAATTGGTTTATTAACTAGAGGTATAATACTATTTCCTCACCAAACCAGTAAATATGCACATTGTCTAATTTCACATATTTACTGTAACATATACACTATACAGTAATACACAACAAATTCTGTTGTTGCATACATTTTTGTGTGTAATAGTTTATCCAATTTCTGCACTTGATCAAGTTTAATAAGGCAGTACCACTTATTTTAAGAATTCTCGCCACAGATGTAATTTTAAGTCATAATTGTAAATCTGTATGAATAATTATAAAACAATAAAATAATTTTATTTAAGTCAGTTGTTGTCTTTTTAATTATGTCCACCCCCCTGGGGGGTGGATATATTATTTTTGCTTTTTTCGCCGTCCGGCGTCCGATGTCCGGCGTCACGCATGGTTTCCGCTCATTTAAAGGAAAAGTATTAGAGCTATTGTCACCAAATTTGGTATGCAGGCTTATTGGGTCAGTAGCTTGCTTGGGATTGCTTTTGGCTGTTGTACCTCTTTTGCTTACTGAGTAATACTTAAGTACAGCTATTTTCAGTACCCATTGGTTTCCGTGCATTTAAGCCAAAATAATTAAAGATATTTTACTACAATTTTGAATACAAGATTGTTATGTCCATAGCTCGCTTGGTATTGCATTTGGGACTGATAGCTTTGTCAGTACATGAGTAATAGCCATTTAGGTACTTCATTGTGTATTTTCAGTACTACTTTTGAGTAATTTGCTTCTATCTCCTTAACCGTGCGAGATAGAGCGATTTCGGCAAAATTTTCGACCCGCAGGGTATCTGAGGAGTGTACTCTTTGATATTTTCAAAAAATTTTCCCCTCCCCAAAAATGGCGGCCATTTTGAATTTTCGAATTTTTGCCAAAAATGGCAAAACACTAATTTGCTTCTATCTCCTTAACCGTGCGAGATAGAGCGATTTCGGCGAAATTTTCGACCCACAGGGTATCTGAGGAATGTAATATTTGCAATTTTCAAAAAATTTTCCCCTCCCCAAAAATGGCGGCCATTTTGAATTTTCGAATTTTTGCCAAAAATGGCAAAACACAAATTTGCTTCTATCTCCTTAACCGTGCGAGATAGAGCGATTTCGTCAAAATTTTCGACCCACAGGGTATCTAAGGAATGTAATATTTGCAATTTTCAAAAAATTTTCCCCTCCCCAAAAATGGCGGCCATTTTGAATTTTCGAATTTTTGCCAAAAATGGCAAAACACAAATTTGCTTCTATCTCCTTAACCGTGCGAGATAGAGCGATTTCGTCAAAATTTTCGACCCACAGGGTATCCGAGGAGTGTACTCTTTGCAATTTTCAAAAAATTTTCCCCTCCCCAAAAATGGCGGCCATTTTGAATTTTCGAATTTTTGCCAAAAATGGCAAAACACTAATTTGCTTCTATCTCCTTAACCGTGCGAGATAGAGTGATTTCGTCGAAATTTTCGACCCACAGGGTATCTAAGGAATGCAATCTTTGCAATTTTCAAAAAATTTTCCCCTCCCCAAAATTGGCGGCCATTTTGAATTTTTGCCAAAAATGGCAAAACACAAATTTGCTTCTATCTCCTTAACCGTGCCAGATAGAGCGATTTCGTCGAAATTTTCGACCCACAGGGTATCTAAGGAATGTAATATTTGCAATTTTCAAAAAATTTTCCCCTCCCCAAAAATGGCAGCCATTTTGAATTTTCGAATTTTTGCCCAAAATGGAAAAACACAAACTGGCCTTAACCGTGCAAAATAGAGTTATTTTGTTGAAATTTTCGACCCATAGGGTATCTAAGAAATGTACTCTTGGCAATTTTCAAAAAAATTTCCTTTTCCCAAAAATGGCGGCCATTTTGAATTTTCAAATTTTTGCCAAAAATAGAAAAACAGGAATTTGCTTCTATCTTCTTAACCGTGCAAGATAGAGTGATTTCGTCAAAATTTTCAACCCAACCAATGCAAAAAGGCATGAAGCTGAAATAATTTACATCTACACTAACAAATATTTAAGCATCATTGATATATTTTACAAATGAAACAGGGTCTTGTAAGACTACTGTACAATTTGGGCAAAAGGTTCATGGGTGGACATTACACATGATAATGTGTGTTCTTCTATGCTATCCTGTTTCTATTCGCATCTACTATCAACAGGGCGGCCTATTTCTAGTTTTATCTCTTAAATATACTCATCATTAAAATCTAAATTACAAAGTGCCCACAAAATCATGTCATTTGTAGAATTGTGCACACTTCACTTTCTCACAATGAGGTGTGATGCTCATTAGAATCAGCAGGTTTTCATCGTTAAGGTTTTACTAACAAAGATTTCTTGAATACAGCTTTACACCATAGTAAATTACTAAAAATCACATCATATATGTCAAGATCCCGAACCAATGTCCCTACCAAGTATCAACTTCCTCGCAGTTTCTGAGTTAAGCCTGAACTAGTCTGGTTCTTGACCGCTACTGCAACATAGGGTCAGGTATTGCCCACCATATTGGGTACTTGGCTTCTGTGGTTACACCTAGCAATGACCAAGATGAAATTAATATAATATATTTCTAGTTATCACATTTGATTCACATTTTGACACAATATTCCCCTTTTACTGTTTAATGATATTCCATAATAACAACATTTGTGATAAAAAAAATGTGCATCAGTTTAAGTGTTGTCGATCTAGTATTATCACCCAAAACACGTATTTGCTTCTAAAGATTATTGTCGTCTCAAAATATTTTAAAGTTTAATGTGCATTATTTGATGTTATAAGACCAATAATATATGTTAAATATATTTTGAATGCATACAAAATGAACATAAATAATTAAAATTACGAGATTTCCCGATACATGACAGATATTAGTCATGCATTCTTTTGGTTATTTAGCACCAGTACTTACTAGTTCACGGTAAAAATGCGATTAAAAATGCAAAAAACTGTTTCACGGGTATTTAACCGCGCCTTACGAGGTAAAAAAGAATGCAGTATTAATAAGAAAGTTTAGCGTAGGCAATACCAGTTTCTTTTTTGTTAAAGTAGACTGGTTCCCCGTCAAAGCCTGAACAAGTTTTTTCCTGCCTCTAGACAATGCGGACACCATAATTGGCCTATGTGCATTAATTCCATTTAAAGCTTTCAGAGATTAGGTAAATGCTAAGTCAGATGACCTAAGAAATAACTACATTCATTCTACTACCCAGTAAACATTACAAACGTTTATAAACGTTTATAAACCTAACTAGCAACGGTTTAGATTAGGTTTAAAATGATGGGTCCCTAAACGTTTGCCCATAAACGTTTATAAACGTTTACGCATAAACGTTTATATAAACGTTTATAAATGTTTATACATAAACGTTTATAAACGTTTATACACGTGTTGAAAATCTGGAGAAATATTTCTGTAAGTATATCTTGCTGTATCACTGTTGTTTGAATCCATCATTACATTCTAAGTAGATATATAGAAGTATGTAATTTGATAATATTATATACTTTTATATCCCTACTTAGAATGTAATGATGGCTTCAAATAACAGTGATACAGCAAGATATCGTAACAGAAATATTTCTCAAGTTTCTCTCAAAATGGCTGTGCTGATGTCATTATCCCAAATGAAAGTGAGGTTAAGATATTCTTCACTCTTTGTAAACGTTTAAAAACGTTTATAAACGTTTATGCATAAACGTTTATATATAAATGTTTATAAACGTTTATATATAAACGTTTAAAAACGTTTATAAACGTTTATAAACCAAACTAATGTCGCTGAAACGTTTATAAACCCATAATGTTGAATAATTGTCAATATTTAGGCTTATATTTGGTTTAAAAAACGTTTATAGGTTTACTAAACGTTTATAAACATTTATAAACCTTTGCTATGTTTACTGGGTACCCTACCAGTACATATCCCAATGCAAGTATTGTGTAACATGCACAAATCATATTGTCATGGTCTTGCAAAGAAATGGTGTCAACTTGTTACAAAACCTACAAAGAAGTTATGATTTGAAGTGATAAGGAAAAAACTATTATAGCTAGCCTTCTCAAATTTGCAGGATATATTCATAACCATAAACTCTTGCCTGGGAATATTTTTGGCCTCATTTTGAAAAACAAGATGGCCACCACGAGCGTTTCTTTGTCAATCATGAAAAGTGCTTATAACTCTCTTATTATTGGTCCTAGATGTTTGGGATGGTAAACCAACCTAAAGGAAATCAAGGGCTGGGAATCTTTTGGTGTGGTCTCTCCTTCAAGGTCAAATAAGGATAGCCAAACTTAAAAGTGCTTGTAACTCGCTTATTAGTGGTCCTAGAGGTTTGGGATGGTAAAGAAACCTATACGAAATCATGGGCTGGGAATCGTCTGGTGTGGTCAAATTTGACCTTGGACCCCTCCTTCAAGGTCAAATGATAGCCAAACTTGAAGGTGCTTATAACTCGCTTATTATTAGTCCTAGAGGTTTGGGATGGTAAACCAACCTATAGGAAACAAGCATTCTGACGCATGCATTTATCTCCCGCCGTATAAATTAGATGTACTACAGATAGTGGAATATAAATTTTCTTGTGAGATGGAGGCACATGTAGAAGTGACAACAAGTTAATGTTTGATTGCAATACTTTTAAAGACAAAAGGCATTTACTCATTTTAGCAGGTATATGACTCAGCTATGCAAAGAGCTATAGATGTGCAACTTCACTATGTGGTAGATCACCCAAAAGGTGAATCAGTTATTCAGAAGAATTTGACTTTTCATAACACTTTTAGAGATAAAAGACATTTAATCATTTTAGTAGCTGTTACTCAGCTATGGAAAGACCTACAGTTCTGCAACTTAACTATGTGGTAGATCACCCAAAAGTAGGTGAATGACTTGTTTAGAAGAAATTGCGTGCATGCAATACTTTTACAGATTTACATTTACTCATTTTAGTAGCTATGACTGGGGTATGCAAAGAGCTATAGATCTGAAACTTCACTATTAGGTAGATCACCCAAAAGTAGGTGAATGACTTATTTACAAGAAATTGCCTACCTATAATACTTTTAGAGATAAAAGACATTTACTCATTTTAGTAGTTATGACTGAGGTATGCAAAGAGCTATAGATCTGAAACTTCACTGTGTGGTAGATCAGTTAAAAGTAGGTGAATGACTTATTTAGAAGGAATTGTCTACCTGTAATACTTTTAGAGATAAAAGACATTTACTCATTTTAGTAGCTATTACTCAGCTATCCAAAGAGCTACAGTTCTGCAACTTCACTATGTGGTAGATCAGCCAAAAGTAGGTGAATGACTTATTTAGAAGAAATTGCGTGTATGCAATACTTTTACAGATAAAAGGTATTTATTCATTTTAGTAGCTATGAGTGTGCTATACAAAAAGCTATAGATCTACAACTTCACTATGTGGTAGATCACCCAAATGTAGGTGAATGACTTATTTACAAGAAATTGCCTACCTATAATACTTTTAGAGATAAAAGACATTCACTCATTTTAGTAGCTATTAATCAGCTATCTACTCGCTTAGCTATTGACCTACATCTGCAAAAGCAACAAAATATAAAGGACACAGGAAAGTAAGCTTATCAAAAACTAGATGAATAACAAATTAAAAGATTTGCCTAACTTTAATACTTGTGAAGGTATTTGACATTTATTTCCATCATAATTTTGCTACAAATAAGAAAATAGCTATTGCTCACTTATGACATGCAATGGAACCCAAAATGATATGCCATCTTATAGTTAAGGAAAAAGTAGCTGAACAAATTATTTTAGGAAAATACTGTAACTGCAGTAGTTTTTGAGTTACAATGGATTTACTCAACAGTCAGAATTTCAAAGTAGCTATTACTCAGCTATCCAATGTGCAACAGGTCTGCAACTTTACTATCCGATAGCTCATCAAAAACTAGATGAATAACATATTTGAAAATATTTCCCTAACTTTAATACTTTTGAAGACATTTGAAATTTACTTGTGTTGTTATTTTGCTACAAATAAGAAAATAGCTATTACTTAATGGCATGCAATAGAACCCCAAACTATATGCCATCTTATAGTTAAGGAAAAAGTAGCTGAACAACATACAACAACATGTATTTTCGGAAAATACTCTAACTGCAGTAGTTTTGGAGTTACAATGGATTTACTCAACAGTCACAATTTCAAAGTAGCTATTACTCAGCTATGCAATGTACAACAGGTCTGAATTTTTACTATGTGATAGCTTACCAAAAACTAGATGAATGACATGTTGAAAGATTTAACTGTAATACTTCTGAAGATATTTGACATTTACTTATGTTGTTATTTTGCTACAAATAAGAAAATAGCTATAACTCACTTATGGCATGCAATAGAACCCCAAACTATATGCCATCTTATAGTTAAGGACAAAGTAGCTGAACAATATATTTTAGGAAAATACTCTAACTGCAATAGTTTTGGAGTTACAATGGATTTACTCAACAGTCACAATTTCAAAGTAGCTATTACTCAGCTATCCAATGTGCTACAGACCTGAAACTTTACTATGTGATAGCTTACCAAAAACTAGATGAATAACATATTTGAAAAGAATTCCCTAACTTTAATACTTTTGAAGATATTTGACATTTACTTGTGTCATTATTTTGCTACAAATAAGAAAATAGCTATTACTCCCTTATGGCGTGCAATGGGACCCCAAACTATGTACCATCTTATAGCTAAGGACAAAGTAGCTGAACAACATATTTCAAGAAAAAGCTGTAACTGCAATAGTTTTTGAGTTATGAGCCCTTTACTCCAAGTAGCTAAGATTGCTATTACTCGCTTATCTTTAGGCCTAAGTCCATAAAACCCAAAAAAATTTCAATGGCGTGAAAATTCATTGGGCAATTAATTTACAAAAAATCTGTAGCTGTAGTAGTTTTGGAGAAATCTGTGTGACTAACGCATACACGCACACAGGCATCATTTCATAATCTCCCTCCCGGGCTAAAGCCCGGCAGGAGATAATGGGCTGGGAATTTTTTGGTGTGGTCAGGTTTGACCTTGGACCCCTCCTTCAAGGTCAAACGAGGATAACCAAACTTGAAGGTGCTTATAACTCGCTTATTATTGGTCCTAGAGGTTTGCGAAGGTAAACCAACCTACAGGAAATCATGGGCTGGGAATCTTTTGGTGTGGTCAGATTTGACCTTGGACCCCTCCTTCAAGGTCAAACGAGGATAGCCAAACTTATAAGTGCTTATAACTCGCTTATTATTAGTCCTAGAGGTTTGGGATGGTAAACCAACCTATAGGAAATCATGGGCTGGGAATCTTTTGGTGTGGTCAGATTTTACCTTGGACCCCTCCTTCAAGGTCAAACGAGGATAGCCAACCTTAAAAGTGCTTATAACTCGCGTATTATTGGTCCTAGAGGATTGTGATGGTAACCAACACATAGGAAATCATGGGATGGGAATCTTTTGGTGTGGTCGGATTTGACCTTGGGCTCCTCCTTCAAGGTCAAACGAGGATAGCCAAACCTGAAAGTGCTTATAACTCACTTATTATTGGTGCTAGAGGTTTGGGATGGTAAACCAACTTATAGGAAATCATCAGCTGGGAATCTTCTGATATGGTCAGATTTGACCCTCCTTCAAGGTCAAACGAGGATAGCAAAACTTAAAGGCGCTTATAACTTGCTTATTATTGGTCCTAGAGGTTTGGGATGGTAAAGCAACCTATAGGAAATCATGGGCTGGGAATCTTCTGGTGTGGTCAGATTTACCCTTGGACCCCTCCTTCATGGTCAAACCAGGATAGCCAAACTTGGAAGGTGCTTATAACTCACTTATTATTAGTCCTAGAGGTTTGGGATGGTAAACCAACCTATAGGAAATAATGGGCTGGGAATTTTTTGGTGTGGTCAGGTTTGACCTTGGACCCCTCCTTCAAGGTCAAACGAGGATAACCAAACTTGAAGGTGCTTATAACTCACTTATTATTAGTCCTAGAGGTTTGGGATGGTAAACCAACCTACAGGAAATCATGGGCTGGGAATCTTTTGGTTTGGTCAAATTTGACCTTGGACCCCTCCTTCAAGGTCAAACGAGGATAGCCAAACTTATAAGTGCTTATAACTCGCTTATTATTAGTCCTAGAGGTTTGGGATGGTAAAGCAACCTATAGGAAATCATGGGGTGGGAATCTTTTGGTGTGTTCAGATTTGACCTTGGGCTGCTCCTTCAAGGTCAAATGAGGAGAGCCAAACATAAAAGTGCTTATAACTCATTTATTATTGGTCCTAGACGTTTGCAATGTGAAACCAACTTATAGGAAATCATTGGCTGGAGTCTCTCCAAATTCAATCTCCACAGATTACAGGCTATACAAAATAGTGGAGCTAGAACTGTTAAAATTCGAGTAAATACACTCAGATAACTCCGGTACTCATGAAACTCCATTGGCTCCCTATTCAGTTTCACTCAGAATTCAAATTGGCTACCCTGGTGTACAAGTTTATTCATACTGGTTTCCCTAAATATTTGCTCTAGACCTATCCACATACTGCACTACTTACAATACTAGAGGTAGAGTGTTGCAAATTTTCTCAATGTACCAAAATTTCAACCTACAATTCACAAGTCTACTAAGCAGTTTGGCTTCAGTTTTGCCTTTGATGCTCCCACTGTTTGGAATTCACTTCCTGAAGACATTCGTGCATCCCCACTATTGCCTCTTTTAGAAAGGAGCTCAAGACCTATCTCTACGCAAAGGCATATCCTCCTTAGCTCAGTTTCTCTTACGGGTTGGCTCTCCATGGTGCTGACCTATTTCTGTCCCTGGACTTTGAATTTGGATATTGCTATTGTGTTGTTGCGCCTTAGAGCTCACTACTCGGTGGAGATTAAGCACTATAAAAGTCCAATTACAATTAGAATGTGTTGACTTGTGCCTTTTGAGATTTGCTGTACAGTTTGACCTGGGGGATTAGAGTGATGGGAGCATGACCAAGAGGGCTTAAATTTGAAATTGTTCCCTATTGGTACTGTTTTCACCCATGGTGTCCGGATGGGCAGGCGGGTGGCGGGAAAAAGTTTGGGCTGTATCTCAGAAACCTGAAGGTGTAGGAAGTTGATACTCGTTAGGGACATTGGTTAGGGGATGTACGTGGTCAACGTCTTGGTTTGACCTTGATTTGACCTTTCTTTCACCTTGCCGTGGTGACCTGGACCTATAAAATCTTGTTCAGGATATATCTCAGAAACTGCAAGGTGTAGGAAGTTGATACTTGGTAGGGACATGAGTTGGGGGTTGTAGGTGTGCATTGTCATGCTATGACCTTGATTTGACCTTTGATCTTGTCAAAGTGACCTTGACCTATAAAATCTTGTTTGGGCTATATCTTGGCAACCTTAAGGTGTAGGAAGTTGATACTTAGTAGGGACATTGCTTAGGGGTTATACATGTGAAACATTATGGTGTGACCTTGATTTGACCTTTGATCTTGCTGTAGTGACCTTGACCTTTAATATTTTGTCTGGGCAATATCTCTGAACTGTAAAGTGTAGGATGTTGACACTTGGTAAGGACATTGCTTTGTAGGGATTGTAGGTGTGAAACATCAAATATCATGGTGTGATGTCGATTTGACCTTGTCGTGACCAGGAGTTTTGACAAGAGGTTGACATTTGGTACAGACATTGGCTAGGGGGTGTAGGTGTGCATCATGGGGTGACCTTTCACTTTGGCTCTGACAAAGTGTGTTCACCTGCCATATTTGAGACATGTTTCTCTTATGACAAAGATCTACTGATTGCTGCAACTGATTATTACATGTACTTTTACATAATTGTGCTATTTTCATTGATAGCTATTTGCCAATTTATAAATTTTACAGCCTCATAAGTTTTAGTTTACTGATTAATGCTGTCATCTTGCTATTGAATTGTCTTATTTTAATACTTTATCTTTACATATATTTTCTTTCTCTTTTTCTCTTAGACATTATTTTCTCTAAACATTAATTGGAGCTTTATATAACATGTTTCTCTTATGACAAAGATCTACTGATTGCTGCAACTGATTATTACATGTACTTTTACATAATTGTGCTATTTTCATTGACAGCTATTCGCCAATTTATAAATTTTACAGCCTCATAATTTTTAGTTTACTGATTAATGCTGTCATCTTGCTATTGAATCGTCTTATTTTAATACTTTATCTTTACATATATTTTCTTTCTCTTTTTCTCTTAGACATTATTTTCTCTACTTAAACATTAATTGGAGCTTTATATAACGGACACTACTCTGAAAGGATCCTGAACTTTGTTCCGTTTCACTACTTCTATTTCTCATGGTGTTGAAAACTATTTCCCCAGGCTGTGGGGTACGGGCATCTCTGATGCTATTTTGGGCCACCCTGGAGCAATCGGGATGATTCTTCTGCATGGGTAATCCCTTAGTTTCACCTTCACCTTTCCCAAAAATGGCAATTGGTGGGAAAGCATAGGGTTCCATGTCTTTCCAAGGCAGACTGAGGAGTCTGGAACTGGTGACACCAACTGAGGTAATTTGTTGTAGAACCTCGTCGCAAACAGATCTACTTTAGGCTGGTAACACTTGTTACATAACATCTGGAAACCTCTGGAAGGAGACCACTCTGACTGAATGATCTGGATAGCTTGTCTGCTACCACATTTAGCTGATCTTTGAGAGTCACCTGTTTCCTGAAGCACTAGGTTAGGATTCTCCATAATAGGGCACTCCTCATGCCTCCTTCCATGTTTATGTAGGCAACAACTGTGGTGTTGTCTGTTGCTAGGAGTACAATGTAGCAAAGCAGAGGTCTTGGAACTCTTTTAAGGCCAAAAAGACTGCCTTTAGTTCCAGGTCATTTATGAGATGTGCAATTTGCTTTCAGGAAGGTATTAAGTCCCTCTTTGCTGCTAGGATTCCCAGGTGAGTGCCCAAGCCTTCTCTTGAATTGTCTGAAAAGATTTGCAGAGTGGCTGAGCGGACATTGGCTTCCTGGAGCCACTATTTTAAATATGGATGGATAGACTTTGGGATAGGGATCACTTTTTAAGAGATTCTGGGATCCTCCAGTGATTTTTCAAGTGCCTCTGAATCGGTCTCATAAAGCTGAGACCCCATTTACACATGGTCGGATGTACCACCGGATCATGGCAGGTTACCAAATATGGAAAATTGTGAGTGATTTACAGATCAAATTTTTCATCCGCAAACATGTCCGTACCATCCGTAATATCCTTGTGGCATCCGCCACGAATGTGATGTGTCCGGGAGACGCCATGGAAAAATCAAACTGCTTGAATTTTCCGTAAAAGGTTTGCGGATGCCCGGTATAATTAATATCAACAACTGATCCATATATAATCCGTATGTCATCCCTATTGTCCTTACAGCACCTGTAGATCTCCTTGTGGCATACAGGACATCCTCGACTCATCCGCACCAATAATGGCTCGGAAAATTTCTATGGATATTCCTGGAGGGTGTTCGGAGGCTGTAAGGACAACACCGGAAGTTAACGGACATTGCTAGCAAACACACGGACCAATAGGGATGGTCCGTGAAGAAGGTTACAGATATGTAATTAGTCTACGGATATCCACGGATCTGTTCACAGACAATAGGGGCAGGGTTTACGGATGAAAAGGACACCTCAAGGACAATAAGGACAGGGTTTACAGATAGAAATGTAGTTTCCCACTCAGGAACTTACGGAAAGACGCTTTCTCTATATAAGGGGCACTTGACTTGGCTTTTGCTAATATACACTTTGTAATATACACTGCAATTCGATGTGGATACATCAATTTTCGGAAGCTTATAGCTTACACTGTATATGTTCGAGGATATATTTTGTTGGCATCAGATTTAGTCAAACTTTTAGTCAAAAGAAGAGGTCCAAGAGAAGAGGCAGTCAGGAAACAGAGAGGATGTCCACCAGGGCCAGGAGTCCAAACGTGGATGAATTGAGTTGTGTATCAGAGACTCAGCAGGCAGCTGGCATGGAGGAGTTGGTGGTGGGAGTGGAGGATCCTCTGTAGATGTCAGATACAGAACAGGGTGACATTGGGCTGGAGACACAGCAAGAATCGGATACAAGTGATGATTTTCAGGATACACAAGCTGCTACAGCTACTACATAGAAGGGCAAGGGCACAGGCAAGGCTGACAAAAGGAGCAAGAAACCCCCACTTCTCTTCAGTGCTGAGCAGGAACAGAAGTTAGTGGACTTTCGGCATGACAATGAAATTCTCTACAAGCGTTTAATGGACTACAAGAATAGGTCCAAGAGGGAGGCTGTGTGGGCAAAGTTTGTGAGAACAATTTGGATAAAGATGCCTGCCAAAAGTGGTTCCAGAGCCAGCGCACACTCTTCGGGAAAGTCACACACATGAAGTCCGGCCAGGGGGAACCAGTGCTGACAGAGAGGCAGAAATGGACCAGAGACAATTTTGACTTCCTCAGGAACCACATCATGCGCCATCTTACAGTAAAAAGTAAATTCAGGGCTCCCAAGGGGTCTGCTTCTCAAGCCAGTGCAGCAGTGGGCTCATCATCCAGTCTGGATGATCCAGACGGGAGACTGTGCACATGGAACCGTTCCAGGATACTTCTCGTCCAGAGTAAACTTGTGACCTCCTCAGACATCTCGCACCTGGATACACATACGCCTACGACCCGATTGCGTGCTGTCAGTGTGACATCAAGTTTAGCACATTCAGACCTCCAAGCAGCTCTTGCCGAATTGCAGAGGGGGATAACGGAGTTAAAAAACATTGTGGTGAAAAAGTTTGAAGACAAGCCTGATAACCCAAGATTGGGCTTCTGTGACTTTCTGAAAGTGGAGGTGGTACAACTGACAAGCGACTCATATGACGAATTTCAACAAGAGACATTCAACTTATTGATGAGACTTAAATGTAGGGACAAGCAGCAGCAAAGGTACCAACACGGAATGGGCACAAGCATGGTGCAGACCGTCACCTACAGCCAAGCCTCGGCGTCACACCGTTACCCAGTGTTTCACGCACAGATGCAGTCACCACATCACCAGATGCAGCAGACTTTGACACACGTACCACAAGGGCTTGCACAGCAGCAATTGCAGCAGTCACAGCAGCACTTTCAACAGACATTCACACAGTCGCATGCACCAGCTCAGCAGCAGATCCATGGACACACTCCACAGCAAAGCATCCAGCCACAGCAGCACGCTCCACAGCAAAGCATCCAGCCACAGCAACACGTGCAGCCGATGGAGCAGCAGCAGGCAATTCAACCACAGCATTCCATACAGTCACAGAAGCCAGTACAGCAGCAACAACAGAGAATACTAACACATCAGCCAATACAGCAGCAGCAGCAGCCCACACAGCAACACAGCAAACATCACAGAGCACTGCTTCATCATCACAGCTGCGTGTCATGTCACCACCCGCTACAACGCCAGACATTAGACGCCAAGGCAGCCCACCATTCACTAGCACACCAACAGGTTTCACCCTCTCACCACCAACGAATCCACCCTCAGTTGACAGCCAGTACTTCAGCAACATTCCAAACACGTCACAGGATGTCAGCTTCGGTGCCATCAACACGCCTCAGTTCCAGGCAGTCAACGACACATCAACCACCCAACCAGCCTCAGGGGACCAGTAGCCAGCCAGCCAGAAGATCAGCAATAGCTGGTAATTTTTATAGGCCCTTCTCAGGGCCGCCAAATCTTCCAAAAACAATTATTTGAGCTCTGTTTGTTGTTATTCAAAAAAAAAAAAAAAAAAAAAAATGCCCCACACAACCCCAAAAACAAATAACACAATCATTGCCCATGGTTCACCCATAGTAAATAAAGTTAAATGAAATTAGTAGTTCATCCCAAGACACAGGTCCCCCCCCCCCCCCCCCCCCCCCCCCCCCGAAAGCCCAAATTTTGTTAAAAACCTGTGTCCACTTTGCTGTGGACCCCTCTCTGCAACTCTCATGTAGTGGTGTGGGGCGTCTTTCTCTGAAATAATTGCACCTTGTACGACAAGGCCTTTCTTTGCTGTCCATTTTTTAAAGCATTGTGTTTCAACCACAAACCAAAGTTTATGCTACATTATTCAGCCAAAGCAAAGATGTCATTTAGGTCCAACTAGATGCTGTTGTTCTTGATGCTATTTTCAAATAAAATAAATGCAAAGAAAATTAAAGCTTTTATTGGCAATAATACAACAGCTAAATAATAATATATACACAAGCAATAATATGTGACATACGAATAGCAGAAGACAGTAATTATCGTTCAAATGTAACAATCGTATACTAAATGTACAAAAGTTCACAGTCCATGTAGCACTATTCCATTTTTATCACAATTCTTACTCATGTCTGGTTTTTGTCTTAAAAGTGCTTAAATGTTCTAATAACATTTAGAGTCACAGTATAACAATATCTCGCATTTTAACTGCTGGCCATTGGACAGGGGAGCTGCCCCTCATTCATGAAATAGTCCCTGAGAATATTCCTCTGCCTTTTAGCTACCCCAATTGCTTTACAGCCCTCATATGAAATGTCATTGCCCTCGAGCACTACCGTACGCTGGCCCTCCCCCCCCACCAAGGTTTTCCTGTGGAGCTGTGGCTTATCTTATCCTCAGTAGGTTGTGCAGTACTAGGCAGGCCATGACAACCCTGTTGATCACGGGGGCTCCTGCTGCAGCAGGCTGTGGAAAATCCTAAAGCGAGACGTCAGGATCCCGAAGGCATTCTCAACCACAGTTCTTCCACACCTGATCCGAAAGTTGAAGACCATCTCCTTCAAGTCCATAGTGTGGCTGGAGTAGGGCCTCATTAGCCAGAGCATGAGGGGGAAGGCGTCGTCCCCGAGAAGGAAAAAGTTCACCTTTGGTCCACCAATCCCCAGAGATTCACTGTCAGGGAAGCCGATGCTGCTGTCCTCTATTTTGTGCCTCAAATCAGTGTGCTTGAAAATCTGAGCATCTGAAGTTGACGCGGCTGTTCCCATGTCCATCCACAGGAACTTGAAATCTCCATCCACCAGGGCCAAGAGTACAATACAGTGGAAGTCCTTACTGTTGCGGAAGAGGCTGCCTCCCCCTTGTGGACATCTGATTGGACTATGCTTTCCATCCAGGGCACCCAGGGCATGTTGGAAGTTCCACCTCCGGCGGAAGACGGACTCAACCAGCAACCAATCCTCTTGGAGTGTGGGGCACCGCATCACCTGATCTTGATAGGCCCTGGTGATAGCGTCACAGACCTCAGGCACAAACTTCTCGATGGTCGGACTGGCCACCCTGAAAGCATACTACAGGGTGGTGTAGCTGTCACCAGTGGCGAGATGTCTGAGGGTTACTGCCAACTTCACTCCTGGACTCACGGTATCTCTCAAGGTCCTGTCCCTCTGAAACTCAGCAGTGATTCTCTGCTCCAGCTCTTGATAAAGCTTAGGCGGCATCTGGATGAAGTTTCTATATGTCATAGGGTAATCTAAGTGGTGCACTGGCATCGGTCTGCTGTACTGACCCTCTTCTTCAAGCTCTTCCCCGGGTTGGCCAAGGCCTGAACCTGTATCTTCTGTGTCTTTTCTGTCTAATAACTGGCAGACAACCTGGCAGACCCCATCTGCTTCTCAACCAGTTTATCATAGCTGAAATGATGAGTAACTGCCTCTCCATTTCTAACAGTAAGAGTTGAAGTTGTGCAAGATTTCTGTCGTGTCTGTCCATATTGCCATCTACATTGTATCTGACTAGTGAGCTGGACCTAACCCCCTTTTATAGCCATTGGCATCCAGGCATCAAGATATCCAGTGGTCAACACCTCCCATGGAGACAGGTGTAATGTTATGTTAATAAAATATTCTTATTGATAAGGTGACATCCGCGATAGAAATAAAGATCCATAAACCCCATCCGTGAGTGTCTGCAAGATCCATAAACCCATCCGTGGTGTCCTTGAGACGTCCTGATGCATCCCTATGTTGTCCTGGTGTGTCCTGGGGTCTTTCCGCCGCACTGCGGGTGGTCACGGAGGGTATCCGTAGGTCTTCCGCAAGCAATGCAATGCATCCGTAATGTCCTTGTGGCATCCCTATTATCCGGAGAGTTATCTGTGCCGCATCCGTAAATCACTCACTTTTCTAACATTCCCCCTCCCCAAACCCCACGATCCGCAACATATCCTTGGCAGTTTCCATATATGGAACCGTGGACTATATCCGTGGGGGATCCGTGAAAGTGTAACTGCCCCTGACCTAGGCGGACTTGCTTGTTGGTACCTGTCAACATTCCTATTGCCAGACATGTCAGGAAGGGTCAATGAGAAGATTCTGGATTTTTAAGTTTAAGGCCTGCATGTTCTAGAGTGGGTATGACCTTGCCCTCCGAGACATCGAACTGGTAACCTATGAAGTTGAATATTTGTTTGGGTTCCAGTTCTGATTTCTCCATGTTTACTATCAAGCTTAGTTCCCAACACATAGCTACTAGAGTCTGTGTATGCTGGAGACAGGTTTGGTGGTATGTGGCTCTGACCAACCAATCGTCTAGGTACTGGATTCTTATACCCTCGTTTTGAGTTTGACTTCCTTGACTACCATTTTCAATTGGACAGACCAAACAGTAGTGCTTTGAACTAGTAGAATTGACCTTGGACATGAAAATTAAATATTTGCTTGACTGTGGTTTTATTGGGATGTGGAAGTAAGCCTCCTGACGTTACCCATTTGCCTGTATGCAAGGAAGTCCTTATACTTCTGGTGTCTCCTTTCTTTTTCTCCACTTTTTAGGTCTCCACTTGTTGGGTTTTGGAACCAAGAGAAGTCTGTTCAAGAAAGCCAGGGATGCTTGATTTTGACCTTTTCTATTGTTTCTGTAGAAGTGCATATAATGTCTCCACCAGGTAGCTGTTCCTGAGGGATGTACATAGCCACTTATGATTAGTGGAGATCTTGGAAGGTTGGTTCTGGAAGGGGAGGGTGTAGTCTTCTTTGAGAATTCTTATGACCTTCGGGCTGGCTCCTATGGCAACCCATGTTTTCCAAAGCTGATTTACAGCAGCAGTCTGGACATTAGTTACAGGTTGGACAAAGAACAGATTTACACATTAAACACCTTCACAAAATTTACTGTTTTTAAAAGGGTCGGAAGTGCTGCTTTGCACTACTGAGGGAAGCCAGTGTCTTGTTTGATGCCAGATCTGAGATGGTCTTAATACGCATTCCTCCTTGCCAGTGTGATGTTGGCCACAGAAATAAACATGAAGTCTGAAAGATGTTCATAACTTTCAGTGGCACCCTGGCTCCTCACCGACGACTTGCCTTTTGCATGGTCATTCTGAGTGAACTTAAGCTGAGCCACCCTATTGTCCTGCACTCGCCTGTTAAAGCCAGTCAGCCGGTTGCACAAGGTGTGGTTGAAGACAGGGCCTGAAGAGCTGACAATCTGAGTTTTTCTGTCAATTTGTTGTACCGGAAAGACACAGCATTGCTTGAAGATTTCTGGTTGATTACATTAATGCAATACCATTTGACCTGGGTACCTAAAGGAACTGGTCTCTTTATAGTTTCTGTTGGGGGTAGGGGGTTGGGGTGCGTTGACATGGTAGTCAACTATGTTTGCAAAAACAGGAGCTTGGTTGGTTTCTGTAAAACAGAAAAAACAAGAGGGTCAAACATGCCCCAAAAGGCGGGTTGCGCAGGCAGCAATAAGGGTAGCGACTGCTGTAATTACATTTAGAAACAAGGAAAGAAATATTCGGTCACCCAGTTAAGGTGAATGTGTTAGATGTGCTAAGAAACGTAAAACTTGTAATCTAGGTTACATAATTGTGTCTATGCTATAAACGGACAAACCAAAAGACAGAATTACACCGAAAGCAACTTAGCTATGATGGTGATCTATCTCCCTGTCAAGTTTGAATTCGATTGGACAAACCGTTTTCGAGTTAGAGTCCGGAAACGGAAATGTTGACGAACAAACAAACAGACGGAATTACACCAATTTCGAAAGGAACCTACCGTAGCTATGATGGTGATCTATCTCCCTGTCAAGTTTGAATTCGATTAGACAAACCTTTTTTGAGTTAGTGTCCGGAAACAAAAATGTGGACGGACAGATGGATGGACAGACAAACGAACAGACGGAATTACACCAATTTTGAAAGGAACCTAGCTATGTTGGTGATCTATCTCTCTGTCGAGTTTGAATTCGATTGGACACACTGTTTTCGAGTTAGAGTCCGGAAACAAAAATGTGGACGGACAGATGGATGGACAAAAAACGGACAAATGAACAGACGGAATTACACCAATTTCGAAAGGAACCTAGCTATGATGGTGATCTATCTCCCTGTCAAGTTTGAATTCGATTGGACAAACTGTTTTCGAGTTAGAGTCCGGAAACGAAAATGTGGACGGACAGATGGATGGACAAAAAATGGACAAACGAACAGATGGAATTACACCAATTTCGAAAGGAACCTAGCTATGATGGTGATGTATGTCCCTGTCAAGTTTGAATTAGATTGGACAAACCATTTTCGAGTTAGAGTCCGGAAACGAAAAATGTGGACGGACGTCGGACACATCAATCCAATAGGCGGGTTGGTTACACGCAACCCGCCTAAAAACAGTTGGCCTGGTCACCAACATAGTTGGAAACTGCTTCTTTAACCTGGTTCTTGTGGGTCTGGCCGATTTTGACCTCGTTTTACGGTTACCTGTGTCACATGACCAGTACGTCTGGTGTTGATGACGTAATGAGGTATCTATATATTTGGAACACAGTAATAAAGAAAAGCCAACTAGAGGATCGCTCGCAAAAAAAAAAAAGATAATGTTTTTGCATAGCAAAAACAAAGCGTCCCGAAAAGGATATAAAGGTGAGTGCTAAAGTATTAAGAAAATGCTTCGTTTCTAGCCTTATACTGTTGTGGCAACCAAAGTCAGCGCAGTCTGCTCTATCTAGCACGGTTTTCAAGATATAAGCATTTTTGTGTTTTACAAAAAACAAGAGGAGAGTGCCCGTGAACGGGCACTGTGTCAGCTGACTGAGTGTTTTTGATTTGTGAAGGTGATTAGAGGACAGAATAATTATCAGGAAAAGGGCTGTACAGAAATACAGTAAATGGTAACTGAACAGCAAGTTCGAAAGAAATTCCGAAGCTGACAGAAGAAAAGGATAAAAAAGTTGTGCCCTGTAAATGGTATTATGAAGGAAAATAACAAGGTAATTGTTTAAGTGTAAAAAATAGGTTAAAACATATTTAAAGAAATACTACAAATGCAATATCCTCGTTCGACCTTGAAGAAGGGGTCCAAGGTCAAATCTAACCACACAAATACATTCCCAGCCCATGATTTCCTATGGTTTACCATTCCAAACCTCTAGGACCAATTATAAATGAGTTATAAGCACTTTTAAGCTTGGCTGTCCTCATTTGACCTTGAAGGAGGGGTCCAAAGGTCAAATCTGACCATACCAAAAGATTCCGAGCCAATGATTTCCTATGGGATGGTTTACCATCCCAAATCTCTGTCACCAATAATAAGCGAGTTGTAGGCACTTTCAATTTTCGCTATCCTCATTTGACCTTGAAGGAGGGTTCCAAGGTCAAATCGGACCATATCAGCAGATTCACAGCCCATGATTTCCTGTCTGTTTACCATCCCAAACCTCTGGGACCAATAATAAGCGAGTTATAAGCACTTTTAAGTTTGGCTATCCTTGTTTGACCTTGAAGGAGGGGTCATTGAAGGTCAAATCTGACCACACCAAAAGATTCCCACCCCATGATTTCCTACAGGTTGGTTTATCATCCCAAACCTCTAGGATCAATAATAAGGGAGATATAAGCACTTTTCATGACTGACAAAAAACACCTGTGGCGGCCATCTTGTTTCTCAAAATGAGGCCAAAAATATTCCCAGACAACATTTTATGGTTATTAATATATACTGCAAACTTAAGAAAGCTAGCTATAATATTTTTTTTCATCAGAGCAGTAATGGTGAAATCTCTCTCTACACACTGCGGCTATCCAGTGGATACAATGATTTACTCAACAGTGAGAACTTGAAAGTAGCTATTGCTCAGCTATGCCATGACATAGAGGTCTGCAATTTCACTATGTTATAGCTGACCAAAAATTCTGTGAATAACATATTTAACAAATTACTCTAAATGTAATAGTTTTCAAGTTACAACTGATTTACTCAACAGTGAGATCCTCAAAGGAACTATTACTCAGCTATGCAATGAGCTACATGTCTGAAATTTTACTATGTTATAGCTAACCCAAAAGTAGGTGAACAACATATTTAAGCAAACTACTGTAAATGCAATAGTTTTCAAGCTACAACTGATTTACTCAATAGTGAGAACCTGAAAATAGCTATTGCTCCGCTATGCCATGAGCTATAGGTCTGTAATTTCACTATGTTATAGCTGACCCAAAAGTAGGTGAACAATATATTTTAACAAAATACTCCAAATGCAATATTTTTCAAGTTATAGCTGATTTACTCAACAGTCAGTACCTGAGAATAGCTATTGCTCAGTTGTGCCATGAGCTATAGGTCTATAATTTCACTATGTTATAGCTGACCCAAAAGTAGCTGAATAACATATTTATACCAAATTTTCTAAATGCAATAGTTTTTAAGTTACAAGTGATTTTACTCATGATGGAAGTTACTGAAAAGCCCAAAAGTAGCTATTACTCACTTAGCTATTGAGACAGACACCCAACTTACTCACCATATTGTAGCTATGAAAAAAGTAGCTGAATAACATATTTTAACAAAATGCTCTAAATGCAACACTTTTCAAGTTATAAGTGATTTACTCAACAGTGATAACCTAAAAGTAGCTATTACTCAGCTATGCCATGAGCTACAGGTCTGAAATTTTACTATGTTATAGCTGACCCAAAAGTAGCTGAATAACATATTTATACGAAATTCTCTAAATGCAATAGTTTTCAAGTTATAAGCGATTTACTCAACAGTGATAACCTAAAAGTAGCTATTACTCAGCTATGCCATGAGCTACAGGTCTGAAATTTCACTATGTTATAGCTGGCCCAAAAGTAGCTGAATAACATATTTGCACAAATTTCTGTAAATGCAATAGTTTTCCAATAACTGATTTACTCAACAGTGAGAACTTCAAAGTAGCTATTACTCAGCTATGAAATGAGCCACAGGTCTGAAACTTCACTATGTTATAGCTGACCCCAAAATAGGTGAATAACATATTGAAACAAAATACTCTAAATGCAATAGTTTTCAAGTTATAAGTGATTTACTCAACAGTGATAACCTAAAAGTAGCTATTACTCAGCTATGCCATGAGCTACAGGTCTGAAATTTTACTATGTTATAGCTGGCCCAAAAGTAGCTGAATAACATATTTATACGAAATTGTCTAAATGCAATAGTTTTTAAGTTACAAGTGATTTTACTCATGACGGAAGTTACTGAAAAGCCCAAAAGTAGCTATTACTCACTTAGCTATTGAGACAGACACCCAACTTACTCACCATATTGTAGCTATGAAAAAAGTAGCTGAATAACATATTTTAACAAAATGCTCTAAATGCAACACTTTTCAAGTTATAAGTGATTTACTCAACAGTGATAACCTAAAAGTAGCTATTACTCAGCTATGCCATGAGCTACAGGTCTGAAATTTTACTATGTTATAGCTGACCCAAAAGTAGCTGAATAACATATTTATACGAAATTCTCTAAATGCAATAGTTTTCAAGTTATAAGCGATTTACTCAACAGTGATAACCTAAAAGTAGCTATTACTCAGCTATGCCATGAGCTACAGGTCTGAAATTTCACTATGTTATAGCTGGCCCAAAAGTAGCTGAATAACATATTTGCACAAATTTCTGTAAATGCAATAGTTTTCCAATTATAACTGATTTACTCAACAGTGAGAACTTCAAAGTAGCTATTACTCAGCTATGAAATGAGCCACAGGTCTGAAACTTCACTATGTTATAGCTGACACCAAAATAGGTGAATAACATATTGAAACAAAATACTCTAAATGCAATAGTTTTCAAGTTATAAGTGATTTACTCAACAGTGATAACCTAAAAGTAGCTATTACTCAGCTATGCCATGAGCTACAGGTCTGAAATTTTACTATGTTATAGCTGGCCCAAAAGTAGCTGAATAACATATTTATATGAAATTCTCTAAATGCAATAGTTTTTAAGTTACAAGTGATTTTACTCATGATGGAAGTTACTGAAAAGCCCAAAAGTAGCTATTACTCACTTAGCTATTGAGACAGACACCCAACTTACTCACCATATTGTAGCTATGAAAAAAGTAGCTGAATAACATATTTTAACAAAATGCTCTAAATTCAACACTTTTCAAGTTATAAGTGATTTACTCAACAGTGATAACCTAAAAGTAGCTATTACTCAGCTATGCCATGAGCTACAGGTCTGAAATTTTACTATGTTATAGCTAACCCAAAAGTAGCTGAATAACATATTTATACGAAATTCTCTAAATGCAATAGTTTTCAAGTTATAAGCGATTTACTCAACAGTGATAACCTAAAAGTAGCTATTACTCAGCTATGCCATGAGCTACAGGTCTGAAATTTCACTATGTTATAGCTGGCCCAAAAGTAGCTGAATAACATATTTGCACAAATTTCTGTAAATGCAATAGTTTTTAAGTTACAAGTGATTTTACTCATAATGGAAGTTACTGAAAAGCCCAAAAGTAGCTATTACTCACTTAGCTATTGAGACAGACACCCAACTTACTCACCATATTGTAGCTATGAAAAAAGTAGCTGAATAACATATTTTAACAAAATGCTCTAAATGCAACACTTTTCAAGTTATAAGTGATTTACTCAACAGTGATAACCTAAAAGTAGCTATTACTCAGCTATGCCATGAGCTACAGGTCTGAAATTTTACTATGTTATAGCTAACCCAAAGGTAGCTGAATAACATATTTATACGAAATTCTCTAAATGCAATAGTTTTCAAGTTATAAGCGATTTACTCAACAGTGATAACCTAAAAGTAGCTATTACTCAGCTATGCCATGAGCTACAGGTCTGAAATTTCACTATGTTATAGCTGGCCCAAAAGTAGCTGAATAACATATTTGCACAAATTTCTGTAAATGCAATAGTTTTCCAATTATAACTGATTTACTCAACAGTGAGAACCTAAAAGTAGCTATTACTCAGCTATGCCATGAGCTACAGGTCTGAAATTTCACTATGTTATAGCTGGCCCAAAAGTAGCTGAATAACATATTTGCACAAATTTCTGTAAATGCAATAGTTTTCCAATTATAACTGATTTACTCAACAGTGAGAACTTCAAAGTAGCTATTACTCAGCTATGAAATGAGCCACAGGTCTGAAACTTCACTATGTTATAGCTGACACCAAAATAGGTGAATAACATATTGAAACAAAATACTCTAAATGCAATAGTTTTCAAGTTATAAGTGATTTACTCAACAGTGATAACCTAAAAGTAGCTATTACTCAGCTATGCCATGAGCTACAGGTCTGAAATTTTACTATGTTATAGCTGGCCCAAAAGTAGCTGAATAACATATTTATATGAAATTCTCTAAATGCAATAGTTTTTAAGTTACAAGTGATTTTACTCATGATGGAAGTTACTGAAAAGCCCAAAAGTAGCTATTACTCACTTAGCTATTGAGACAGACACCCAACTTACTCACCATATTGTAGCTATGAAAAAAGTAGCTGAATAACATATTTTAACAAAATGCTCTAAATTCAACACTTTTCAAGTTATAAGTGATTTACTCAACAGTGATAACCTAAAAGTAGCTATTACTCAGCTATGCCATGAGCTACAGGTCTGAAATTTTACTATGTTATAGCTAACCCAAAAGTAGCTGAATAACATATTTATACGAAATTCTCTAAATGCAATAGTTTTCAAGTTATAAGCGATTTACTCAACAGTGATAACCTAAAAGTAGCTATTACTCAGCTATGCCATGAGCTACAGGTCTGAAATTTCACTATGTTATAGCTGGCCCAAAAGTAGCTGAATAACATATTTGCACAAATTTCTGTAAATGCAATAGTTTTTAAGTTACAAGTGATTTTACTCATAATGGAAGTTACTGAAAAGCCCAAAAGTAGCTATTACTCACTTAGCTATTGAGACAGACACCCAACTTACTCACCATATTGTAGCTATGAAAAAAGTAGCTGAATAACATATTTTAACAAAATGCTCTAAATGCAACACTTTTCAAGTTATAAGTGATTTACTCAACAGTGATAACCTAAAAGTAGCTATTACTCAGCTATGCCATGAGCTACAGGTCTGAAATTTTACTATGTTATAGCTAACCCAAAGGTAGCTGAATAACATATTTATACGAAATTCTCTAAATGCAATAGTTTTCAAGTTATAAGCGATTTACTCAACAGTGATAACCTAAAAGTAGCTATTACTCAGCTATGCCATGAGCTACAGGTCTGAAATTTCACTATGTTATAGCTGGCCCAAAAGTAGCTGAATAACATATTTGCACAAATTTCTGTAAATGCAATAGTTTTCCAATTATAACTGATTTACTCAACAGTGAGAACTTCAAAGTAGCTATTACTCAGCTATGAAATGAGCCACAGGTCTGAAACTTCACTATGTTATAGCTGACCCCAAAATAGGTGAATAACATATTGAAACAAAATACTCTAAATGCAATAGTTTTCAAGTTATAAGTGATTTACTCAACAGTGATAACCTAAAAGTAGCTATTACTCAGCTATGCCATGAGCTACAGGTCTGAAATTTTACTATGTTATAGCTGGCCCAAAAGTAGCTGAATAACATATTTTAACAAAATGCTCTAAATGCAACACTTTTCAAGTTATAAGTGATTTACTCAACAGAGATAACCTAAAAGTAGCTATTACTCAGCTATGCCATGAGCTACAGGTCTGAAATTTTACTATGTTATAGCTGACCCAAAAGTAGCTGAATAACATATTTATACGAAATTCTCTAAATGCAATAGTTTTCAAGTTATAAGCGATTTACTCAACAGTGATAACCTAAAAGTAGCTATTACTCAGCTATGCCATGAGCTACAGGTCTGAAATTTCACTATGTTATAGCTGGCCCAAAAGTAGCTGAATAACATATTTGCACAAATTTCTGTAAATGCAATAGTTTTCCAATTATAACTGATTTACTCAACAGTGAGAACTTCAAAGTAGCTATTACTCAGCTATGAAATGAGCCACAGGTCTGAAACTTCACTATGTTATAGCTGACCCCAAAATAGGTGAATAACATATTGAAACAAAATACTCTAAATGCAATAGTTTTCAAGTTATAAGTGATTTACTCAACAGTGATAACCTAAAAGTAGCTATTACTCAGCTATGCCATGAGCTACAGGTCTGAAATTTTACTATGTTATAGCTGGCCCAAAAGTAGCTGAATAACATATTTATACGAAATTCTCTAAATGCAATAGTTTTTAAGTTACAAGTGATTTTACTCATGATGGAAGTTACTGAAAAGCCCAAAAGTAGCTATTACTCACTTAGCTATTGAGACAGACACCCAACTTACTCACCATATTGTAGCTATGAAAAAAGTAGCTGAATAACATATTTTAACAAAATGCTCTAAATGCAACACTTTTCAAGTTATAAGTGATTTACTCAACAGTGATAACCTAAAAGTAGCTATTACTCAGCTATGCCATGAGCTACAGGTCTGAAATTTTACTATGTTATAGCTGACCCAAAAGTAGCTGAATAAGATATTTATACGAAATTCTCTAAATGCAATAGTTTTCAAGTTATAAGCGATTTACTCAACAGTGATAACCTAAAAGTAGCTATTACTCAGCTATGCCATGAGCTACAGGTCTGAAATTTTACTATGTTATAGCTGGCCCAAAAGTAGCTGAATAACATATTTGCACAAATTTCTGTAAATGCAATAGTTTTCCAATTATAACTGATTTACTCAACAGTGAGAACTTCAAAGTAGCTATTACTCAGCTATGAAATGAGCCACAGGTCTGAAACTTCACTATGTTATAGCTGACCCCAAAATAGGTGAATAACATATTGAAACAAAATACTCTAAATGCAATAGTTTTCAAGTTATAAGTGATTTACTCAACAGTGATAACCTAAAAGTAGCTATTACTCAGCTATGCCATGAGCTACAGGTCTGAAATTTTACTATGTTATAGCTGGCCCAAAAGTAGCTGAATAACATATTTATACGAAATTGTCTAAATGCAATAGTTTTTAAGTTACAAGTGATTTTACTCATGATGGAAGTTACTGAAAAGCCCAAAAGTAGCTATTACTCACTTAGCTATTGAGACAGACACCCAACTTACTCACCATATTGTAGCTATGAAAAAAGTAGCTGAATAACATATTTTAACAAAATGCTCTAAATGCAACACTTTTCAAGTTATAAGTGATTTACTCAACAGTGATAACCTAAAAGTAGCTATTACTCAGCTATGCCATGAGCTACAGGTCTGAAATTTTACTATGTTATAGCTGACCCAAAAGTAGCTGAATAACATATTTATACGAAATTCTCTAAATGCAATAGTTTTCAAGTTATAAGCGATTTACTCAACAGTGATAACCTAAAAGTAGCTATTACTCAGCTATGCCATGAGCTACAGGTCTGAAATTTCACTATGTTATAGCTGGCCCAAAAGTAGCTGAATAACATATTTATACCAAATTCTCTAAATGCAATAGTTTTTAAGTTACAAGTGATTTTACTCATAATGGAAGTTACTGAAAAGCCCAAAAGTAGCTATTACTCACTTAGCTATTGAGACAGACACCCAACTTACTCACCATATTGTAGCTATGAAAAAAGTAGCTGAACAACATATTTTCACAAAATGCTGTAAATGCAACACTTTTGAAGTTATAAGTGATTTAGTGCATGATTTCATGAATTTTAATGCATTAAAAATTATTAAAAAAATTTATTTAAAAAAAAGTAAGACAGATCCAGGTCTCATACTCACACAAGAGAATGTATCTCTGGCCTAGTACATATATGCAAGATATGAGAGAAATCCCTGCAATAGTCACTGAGAAAATTGTGATAAAAAGTTGAAATTTTCACACTTTTGGTGGGGGTACCCCCCTTGTAATGTCTCTAGCAAACAGACGAACAGACAGATTTGCATGCCTTGAACAATTTTTCATCCTCGATAGATAAGGTATCTTTTAAAAAAAACAGCATGTCTCTAGGCCTTGTAGTTTTGGAGAAGAAGTTGTTCACGCGGACGCGTACGCCCACGCCGCAGAGTGATGACATAATGTCAGCTGACTGACAAGTCAGCTGACATAATAAAAAAACTAAAAATGTCCGCTATATCTGGCGAGACAAAAATATTTTGAAAATTGGCATGGCTACTCTGCAGAGATACCCAGCAGGTCCAAAATTTTGTTGAGTTCACTCCATATAGCACGGTTTTCGAGATATAAGCATTTTTGTGTTTTGCAAAAACTTTGAAAATTCAAAATGGCCACCATTTTTGGGGAGACAAAAATTTTTGTCAAGACCACTGCCGTGGTGTGTATCTCCCGCCGAGCATTAAAGCAGAAGAAATAGCTTATCCGAGATATTCACAATTTTTCATTTTCGTGTGTGAAAGGTCTTCCAAAAGTAGGTGAATGAGTTATTTGAGAAAAATTGGCTATCTGCAATACTATTAAGAGATAATTCACATTTACTCATTTTGAGTAGGTGAATAATTATCTATGGGTCTGAAACTTCACCAAGTGGAAGCTCTCCCAAAAGTAGGTGAATGAGTTATTTGAGAAAAATTGGCTATCTGCAATACTTTTAGAGATAATTCGCATTTACTCATTTTGAGTAGGTGAGTAATTAGCTATGGGTCTGAAACTTCACCATGTGAAAGCTCTCCCACAAGTAGATGAATGAGTATTTGATAAAAATTGGGTATCCGCAATACTTTTACAGATAATTAGCATTTACTCATTTTGACTAGGTGAATAAATAGCTATGGGTCTGAAACTTCACAGAGTGAAAGCTCTCCCAAAAGTAGGTGAATGAGTTATTTGAGAAAAATTGGCTATCTGCAATACTTTTAGAGATAATTCACATTTACTCATTTTGAGTAGGTGAATAATTAGCTATGGGTCTGAAACTTCATCAAGTGAAAGCTCTGCCAAAAGTAGGTGAATGAGTTATTTGAGAAAAATTGGCTATCTGCAATACTTTTAGAGATAATTCGCATTTACTCATTTTGAGTAGGTGAGTAATTTGCTATGGGTCTGAAACTTCACCAAGTGAAAGCTCTCCCAAAAGTAGGTGAATGAGTTATTTGAGAAAAATTGGCTATCTGCAATACTTTTAGAGATAATTCGCATTTACTCATTTTGAGTAGGTGAGTAATTAGCTATGGGTCTGAAACTTCACCAAGTGAAAGCTCTCCCAAAAGTAGGTGAATGATTAATTTGAGAAAAATTGGCTATCTGCAATACTTTTAGAGATAATTCGCATTTACTCATTTTGATTAGGTGAGTAATTAGCTATGGGTCTGAAACTTCACCAAGTGAAAGCTCTCCCAAAAGTAGGTGAATGAGTTATTTGAGAAAAATTGGCTATCTGCAATACTTTTAGAGATAATTCGCATTTACTCATTTTGAGTAGGTGAGTAATTAGCTATGGGTCTGAAACTTCACAGAGTGAAAGCTCTCCCAAAAGTAGGTGAATGAGTTATTTGAGAAAAATTGGCTATCTGCAATACTTTTAGAGATAATTCGCATTTACTCATTTTGAGTAGGTGAGTAATTAGCTATGGGTCTGAAACTTCACCGAGTGAAAGCTCTCCCAAAAGTAGGTGGATGATTAATTTGACAAAAATTGGCTATCTGCAATACTTTTAGAGATAATTCGCATTTACTCATTTTGAGTAGGTGAGTAATTAGCTATGGGTCTGAAACTTCACCAAGTGAAAGCTCTCCCAAAAGTAGGTGAATGAGTTATTTGAGAAAAATTGGCTATCTGCAATACTTTTAGAGATAATTCGCATTTACTCATTTTGAGTAGGTGAGTAATTAGCTATGGGTCTGAAACTTCACCAAGTGAAAGCTCTCCCAAAAGTAGGTGAATGAGTTATTTGAGAAAAATTGGCTATCTGCAATACTTTTAGAGATAATTTGCATTTACTCATTTTGAGTAGGTGAGTAATTAGCTATGGGTCTGAAACTTCACCATGTGAAAGCTCTCCCACAAGTAGATGAATGAGTTATTTGATAAAAATTGGGTATCCGCAATACTTTTACAGATAATTAGCATTTACTCATTTTGAGTAGGTAAATAATTAGCTATGGGTCTGAAACTTCACCAAGTGAAAGCTCTCCCAAGAGTAGGTGAATGAGTTATTTGAGAAAAATTGGCTATCTGCAATACTTTTAGAGATAATTCGCATTTACTCATTTTGAGTAGGTGAGTAATCATCTACGGGTCTGAAACTTCACCATGTGAAAGCTCTCCCAAAAGTACATGAATGAGTTATTTGATAAAAATTGGGTATCCGCAATAGTTTTTGAGATAATTCGCATTTACTCATTTTGAGTAGGTAAGCAATTAGCTATGGGTCTGAAACTTCACCAAGTGAAAGCTCTTTGGGATAGCTGCTCTGCAGAGATACCCTGAAGATAAAAAATTTCGTCGAAATCGCTCTATGTAGCACGGTTTTCGAAATATTAGCATTTTTGTGTTTTGCAATTTTTGCGCAAAAATTCGACAATTCAAAATGGCCGCCATTTTTGGCAAGACAAAATTTTTTTGAAAATTGGCATGGCTACTCTGCAGAGATACCCAGTGGGTCAAAAATTTCGTCGAAATCGCTCTATCTAGCACGGTTTTCGAGATATAAGCATTTTTGTGTTTTGCAATTTTGCGAAAAATTCGAAAATTCAAAATGGCCGCCATTTTTTGCGAGAAATTTTTTGTTTGAAAATTGGCATGGCTACTCTGCAGAGATACCCTAACGGTTACAGAGTTATAAGGAAAACAAAATGCGGAGCCGCCAGAGCCGGCGGAGCCGGAAGCTCTCCCATACACAAACAAGCGTCCCTTGCGGGACGCTTAATTATTGACTGGTCAGTCTGGTTGGTTTTCACATAACCAGTACAGATCAAGTAATGAAGGAAATAATAGGCTATCCATACATTTGCTTGGCAGTGATGAAGAATAGCCCATAAAATTAGTCTTCTTCTGTAGTAATTTACAGTAATGGTCACGCATCCAAGTACTAACTGTTGCTAATGCTGCCTAACTTCTGACTTATCGCTCACAGTGATTGCTGGATAGATTTTGCTGGAGATGACGACGTCTGAAGACGATCTATTTTTCTGATTTCTTCTTGTTGACTGTCCCTAGGATCAACACTGAGGTTGCATCAACTAGGGGGGACTAGCTGCTATCTTGTCAGATTGTTGGTCCAGGATTTGCAGTCATTTTTGTCTTCTTCTTGTTGACCTGCCCCAGAACTAAGACAGAGTTTTCATTTACAATAGAGAGACTAGTCGCCTTCTTTTCAGATTTGAAAATATAAAAGGTGAAGTGGTCTGGAAAATGAAGTTCTTGGTAGAAATCCACATAAGAGCAATACAAAACATGCGGATGCCTTTCTCAACAAATATTTCACAGGGTCAAAGGTCACTTAAAAAACTCAACGATCCACAATCCTGGCCAGCAGAGACAAAATGTGCTTATATATAAATTAGTCCATAATACTTGTTTTTCTTTGTAAAATAGCAAAAAAAACCTTGAAAATTGAGAGTTTTTCAAAATATGTCTTATCCGCACATGTGCCAAATGAAAAAGATGCTATGACATCACGTTCTTTGGCCAGGAAGGAAGTACTGTATGCCGCCTACTGAATGGTGGCAGCCTAGCCAGTCTCACCCGTGGAGACACAGGTCATCTTTTATGATGTTTGGAGAGGACGGCCAGTGTTGGCAATATAGCTAATTGTCCATTAGCTTAGATGTATTAACGCAATAAAAGTGTGATTCTCTGAAACTGCAAGATAGGACATTCAAATTAGAGGGATTTTACACTTTGCCATTTGCCTTTTTATTTTCTGGATTATGTTGGGCTATTCCTAACATTTGATCCCAGTAAATTTTATTTGGGGTTTTACGTCGCTTTCAACACTATACAGGTCATATCATGACAGGTAGTTGGAAGGGCAGAGGAAACCAGTACATACAGTTGGTCAAGGTTCTGTACTGTAAACTGCCGACTGACAGCAAGCAACTACCAGCTTTCCCACTTGAGGTCGGCCGGGAACCGAACCCCAATCTCAGAGGTGGGTGGTGAGAGTGTTACCACTGCCACCGTGGCCCCCTTGATCCCAGTAAACAGACTGTGCAAAATCAGAACTACTCCAATCTGAAAATTTATATGTTTGATCAAAACACTTTTGGAATTCTTTGGACCTTTTCTTGATCACTGTGCACTGACAACATGTGTACTATTTAACCAAAGTTACTTCCGCAGGTGATGAGGATGTAATCTTTATTTATAATTTTAATGGGATGTACATTAATACCATTCTGCGCTGGTACTCTGTTTGATGTTGTCTTGGTGTTCTCGCCTTTGTTTAGTGACTACTGCTGCCTCCCCTCTCTTCCTGACCCTACGAGCAAACTGCTTCTCTTGCTGTTTCTTCACTTGTCTCTTGACCTTTTGCTTGATCAGGTCTGGATGTATCTGACTTGAACTTGTACTAGTGGAGCTCCTGCTCCTCTCATGCTTGGTATTGTGGCTGTCGACATGCTCCATAGCCTCTGTGTTCCTGAATGGCCTGAAGTCCTTATTCCTGTTGACCTCTGTCTCTTCATCACTCTCCTCGCTGTCACTAGGGACCTCCAGTCTCCTCTGTACCTCTTCTGACAAGTGTTCTGCCTCCTCACTGTGTTGTGACAATGAATCTTCCTCTACATCTTCAATGAACTCTGATTCTTCAAACTCCTCTCCGTGTTCTGCACCAGTGGGTCCTGTGTCCATACCAGTACACAGGGCTTCAGAAGCCATCTTGTGCTCAGAAGAGTACACCTTGTCTGGTACTTGTGTGGAGTCAGGCGACCTTGAATCAGAATTCATTCCCTCATCCTCATTGGCTGTATCTTGGGAATCTCTTTCAGCAACCGAACCACCTCGTAGATCTTCAGCCACCTGCAAATAAGAGATTAAAGGTGAAACATGTATAACAAATGAAAAAGTTAATTTACAATGTATATTGTTCATCAGTCAGCCCTGCTAAATGTCTGAAAAAAAGGCATCCCAGAGGTTAATTCTCAGTGGGATGTTGACGTCATCAAATACCCCCCAGGTGGAGATGTATGTTACATGGGACGACTTTTAGTCAGGTGACTTTGTCTTATCTTTATACCACCAGAAGAATTTTCCAAGAAAGCATATCATGGAGATAAGGTGGAAATTAGTTGATAAAAAGTTTAACTTTTACCCCTTAGCTTTCAAGTGCTGTGCGGGTATTGTTTGACCTTGATTTGTCCATATTGTAGTGACCTTGAGTTTGAAAATCTTGTCTGAACTATATTTCAGAAAATGTAAGGTGTACGAAACTGATACATAGTAAGGTGTAGGAAAGCTATTACAACAGCGGCAGGGTAGCCAACAATATCACTTCTATGTAATACCATCTTTGCACAACTACAAATATTTTTTTAAAAAAAATTATGTAAGTAGTTCAGGTTTTAAAATATTTTCAAAATTGGACCTCTAATCCCCACAATGCCAAACAGTAAGATGAAGTAACTTGACTTGCAGGTTCTCCCTAAGGCACATCACCACCTGACAAGTAGCTGGGCAGCTACTGGTCCAGTCCCTATTTCCACTCTGGAATTCCTTTATCTGGCCTTTGGTGGGACCATTCGAAGCTGGAGTATTGATTATCAGATGGTATTGGTATAATAAAAAATGCGTAATTATACTGTGAAATATTAGGAAGGCTTTTACTTTACCCAAATTTTATCTCAAATTGCAAGGATTATGTTAACCTCATAAATTCACAGCAACTCGTCATATTTCAAGGTAGTTTAAACCAAATTTTAAACAGTTCCTACTGGCATTGTTGACCGTTTATACAGTGAACTGACAAAAGGTTGTTTGTTTGTCTTTTTTGTCTCCAGACTTTCATGAATTGTGGCACAGCATGATGGGTATTTGTCTGCTCACTGAAGTTAAGCAGCAATGGGCTACCAGCTGTGGAACTTGTCAGAGTTGGAATTTCTTTGTGTCACCAGACTTTTGTAAATTCTAGTGCACTACTTGTGTCTCTGATGGCTTTGCGCTCACGCTAGGGGACAAGTAAAACCTTTGGCCTTGTTATATCTGTGTTCAGACAACTTCACCACCTACCTCAGCAAAATCTTGTTCCATTTCCTTTGTGAAACCACTTGCTGAAATTTCAATATCAAGAGAGGACTCCCTTCTAAAATGCATAATGTAACAAACTTTTAGATCACAAACTCACTAACAAAACTTAAAAAGAGAACCGAATTATGCATTTAGCACAGTTATCACATTTTAGCATGACTTTGTTTTGAAGATCAATGAATATTTCACATTTTAAAACAAAACAGAACAAATGCTCTTACTCTATTATTTGTACCTTAAAATTTAGACCACCTTTAATTTTTCGACTGACGCATAAACAAATTTACAGTTTAACTAGAAATAGGACCCCTGTCAAGAGTAGCTGCAACATATGAAAAGAAACAGGATAGCATAGAAGAACACACATTATCATGTGTAATGCCCCCCTATGAACGTTTTGCAACAATTGTACAGTAGTCTTACAAGACCCTGTTTCATTTGTAAAATACATCAATGATGCTTAAATATTTAATAGTATGCATGTAAATTATTTCAGCTTCATGCCTTTTTGCAGTGGTTCAAAATTTGCTCAAAATCACTCTGTCTCTAAAGGTTTTTGAGATAACCAACATTTTCGGTTTCCAATAAAATTGAAAATGGTGGGCGAAACTTGACATTTTTCAGAGGCAATATACCAAAGATCTCCAATATCCAAATGGTCAAAAATTAGCTTGAAATTTCTCTATCCGTTATGGTTTTCAAGATAAATGACATTTTCAATTTCCACCAATATTCAAGATGGTGGACAAAATTCTGGAAATTCACAGGCATTATATCTAAGGTCTGTAGTACCCAAAGGGTGCAAACATTGCTCAAAATTACTTTATCTGTAAGGGTTTTTGAGATAAATGACATTTCAATTTCCGTTCCCAAGATAAATGCGTTTTTGCATTTTACGCAGAAATTCAAGTTGGCTGCCAAAAATGGCAGCAAAGCGATTTTTGTGAAATGTCACCAGTACACTCTGCAGATACCCTGCGGGTTAAAAATTTCATCAAAATCCCTGTATCTTGAACCGTTTCCAAGATAAATGCATTTTGCGTTTTACGCAGAAATTCAAGATGGCTGCCCAAAAATGGCGGGAAAATGATTATTGTGAAAAGTCACCAGTAGACTGCAGATAACCTGCAGGTCAGAAATTTCATCGAAATCACTATCTGGAACGGTTTCCCAGATAAATGTGTTTTGCGTTTTACGCAGAAATTCAAGATGGCCTCCAAAAAATGGCGGGAAAGTTACTTTTGCAAAATGTCGCCAGTAGACTCTGCAGATACCCTGCAGGTCCACAAGTTTGTCGAAATCGCTCTATCTGGCACCGTTTCTGAGATAAATGCTTTTGTGCTTTATGCAGAAATTCAAGATGGCTGCCAAAAGTGGAGGGAAAGCGTTTGTCTTTTACGCAGAAATTCAAGATGGCCGCCAAAAGTGGTGGGAAAGAGATTTTTTGCTTAAAGTCGCCAGTACACTTTTCATATACCCTGCAGGCCAAAAATTTCATCGAAATCGCTCTATCTCGCACCATTTCCGAGATGAGTGTTTTTATGTTTCACGCAGAAATTAAAGATGGCCGCCAAAAGTGGCGGGAAAGTGATATTTGTCAAAGGTCGCCAGTACACTCTGGACACCCTGGGGGTCGAAAATTTCAATGAAGTCGCTCTATCTCACAGGAGATAGAAGCAAATTTGTGTTTTTGCAATTTTGGCAAAAATTCGAAAATTCAAAATGGCCGCTATTTCTGAAGAAAGTAAATTTTTCTTGAAAATTGCAGAGAGTAGTTTGTTAAGATACCCTGTGGGTCGAAAAATTTGACGAAATGACTCTATCTCGCACGATTAAGCAGATAGAAGCCAATCTGTGGTTTTCCATTTTCGGCGAAAATTCAAAAAGGCCGCCATTTTTAGGGAGAAGAAAATCTTTTGAAAATTTGCAAGAGTAGATTGCTGTGATACCCTGTGGGTAAAAAATTTCAATGAAATCGCTCTATCTCACATGGTTAAGGAGATAGACATATTTATGTTTTTTTTTGAAAATTGCAAAGAGTAGTATGGTAAGATACCCTGTGGGTCGAAAATTTCCGCAATTTTTGGGGGAGGGGAAAATTTCTTGAAAGTTGTCAAGAGTACATTGCTTAGATACCCTGTGGGTCGAAAATTTCAACAAAATTGCTCTATCTCGCATGGTTTAGGAGATTAAAGGAGGTTAAAGCTATTACCATCAACAACAACACCAAGCAAGCTATTGACCCTATAAACCTTCACACCAAATTTTACAAAGATGAGTTAAATATGTTTCCTTTAAAACTGTGAAAACAGAAATGCAATTCAGAGTAGGCTCAAAGTAGCGAAGCAGATATTACTCAGATAGCTACAAAGCTATCATCGACCAAAAGTTATCCTGGCCAAACTATTGACCCAATTATCCTTCATATAAATTTTGTGAAGATAGAAAACATTGTTTCATTAAAATGTCAGAAAAAAGTCAACTCAAAATAGTATAATAGCTATATAGCATAGTAGCTATTACTCAATTAGCTATAAAGATATTATCACCAAAAGCAATCCCAAACAAGCTACTGATCCAATAATCCTCCTTCCCAAATTTTGTGAACATAGGTGAAATACTTTTCCCTTAAAATGTTTAAAATAAAAAAGCTACTCACAGTAGCTAAGTAGCTATTACTCATTCAGTTATATAGCTATTATCACTAAAAGCAATCCCAAGCAAGCTATTGACCTAACTATTGCTCATACCAAATTTGGTAAAGATATGTCAAATATTTTTCCTTAAAATCCCCGGAAACAAAAGAAGTACACAATAGTAGCTAAGTAGCTATTACTCAGTTAGCTATAGAGCTATCTTCACCAAAAGCAATCCCATGCAAGCTATTAACCCAATAAACACCCATACCAAATTTGGTAAAGATAGGATAAATACTTTTTCTTGAAATGAGTGGAAACCACGTGTGACAGACGGCAGAAAAAGCAAAAATAATATGTCCACCCACCAGTGGGGTGGACAGAATTAAAAATATTTCAAAACAGCCACACTTTAAAATTGTGTCTGATCACAGCAGATATTTTCTTGGTGCAGCTTCTACACCTAGGCTGTACATGTTAAGGTTTTGAAAGCCCAGAATTTTTAAACTTCCACTGAATACTCACTCAACATCTTTAAAAGTAGGAAAGCTTTCACTCTCATAATGGAATCGTCTTGCAAAGAAAGTCTTTATGCACTCCACATCTCTGTTGAAATACCTATGGGTAACACATGAAGCAGTTATTTTCTGTACACAAGTAACACAGTATAACAGCTGTGATATTCTCAAGTAATAGTTGACCGAACAAAGATTTGCAGATGCCTGACAGGAGTACACTTATATACAACATTTTTAGTTACAAACTCTTTTCTCTCCAGAAAGCAAATTAATGTCATCTTAAACTTTATCCATTTAATTTGGCTAGTTTTGTATCATCTGTAACTTTTGCTACAATTACAAGAGATCTGCATCAGACTGTACAGTTAAAACCACATGTCAATTTAATGCAACCAGTAATGCATCTGCAGAAAACTAAACTGATGAAATCTCCCTATTTTGGATATACATTCTGACTGAAGGACATCCTTGCATTCTGCTTGATTCATAGGATGGACCAGTGCACAATAGTGATCAAATTCTTATTACAACTATTTACACTTCTGTATAATGAGCTGAGTATTTTCCTGGACAACATACATTATGAGAAGGTATTTTATTAGCAAAATCTCTGACAATGTTACCATTCAGCATTGGGGTGAGAGGTGGACACCATCTGTGGGAAGTCGATCATAGTGACGTGATCACTGGCATCCAGCATGAGATTAAACTCGTTAAAGTCGCCGTGGATCAGGCCATGGTTAGCGAGCTTCATAATCAGCTCCATGCAGTCCTGGTACACAGCAGCAGGATCTGATAAGTCATGTATCTGAGTCCTATGTAAAAAGACAATGTGTCAACAAATTCAGCTCACATACAAACTTAGAATGGTTAAAAGTGTGAAAAACTAGACTAAGGACACATCTGTGGCCAGATGCTGGATGTGTCCATCGACAAAGGCCAACTAACATAGTTTAGAAGATAAACAGCATTTTTCGTTAATAAGCAAGCTGAAAGCACTTTTAAGTTTGGTTACCCTTATTTGACCCTGTAGCAGGGGTCCAAGGTGAAGTCTGACCTGATCAAAAGATTCGCAGACCATGATTTCCTATAAGTCGTTTTCACATTGCAAACCTCTAGGACCAATAATAAGCAGGAGGGGCCCAAGGTCAAATCTGACCACATGAAAAGATTTGCAGCCCATGACTTCCTATAAGTTGTTTTTATATTAATGAGTTATTTGAGAAATACTGGCTATCTGCAACACTTCTAGAGATAATTCGCATTTACTCATTTTGAGTAGGTGAATAATTAGCTACGGGTCTGAAACTTCACCAAGTGAAAGCTCTCTCAAAAGTAGGTGAATGAGTTATTTGAGAAAAATTGGCCACCTACAATATTTTTAGAGATAATTCGAATTTACTCATTTTCAGTAGGTGAGTAATTACCTACGGGTCTGGAACTTCACCATGTGAAAGCTGTCCCAAAAGTAGATGAATGAGTTATTTGATAAAAATTGGATATCTGCAATACTTTTAGAGATAATTAGTATTTACTCATTTTGAGTAGGTGAATAATTAGCTACAGGTCTGAAACTTCACCAAGTGAAAGCTCTCCCAAAAGTAGGTGAAGGAGTTATTTGACAAAAATTGGCTATCTGGAATACTTTTAGAGATAATTTGCATTTACTCATTTTCAGTAGGTGAGTAATTACCTACGGGTCTGAAACTTCACCAAGTGAAAGGTCTCCCCAAAGTAGGTGAAGGAGTTATTTGAGAAAAATTGGCTATCTGGAATACTTTTAAAGATAATTTGCATTTACTCATTTTGAGTAGGTGAATAATTAGCTACGGGTCTGAAACTTCACCAAGTGAAAGCTCTCCCAAAAGTAGGTGAATGAGTTATTTGAGAAAAATTGGCTATCTGCAATACTTTTAGAGATAATTCGCATTTACTCATTTTGAGTAGGTGAGTAATTAGCTATGGGTCTGAAACTTCACCATGTGAAAGCTCTTCCAAAAGTAGATGAATGAGTTATTTGAGAAAAATTGGCTATCTGCAATACTTTTAGAGATAATTCGCATTTACTCATTTTGAGTAGGCAAGTAATTAGCTATGGGTCTGAAACTTCACCATGTGAAAGCTCTTCCAAAAGTAAATGAATGAGTTATTTGAGAAAAATTGGCTATCTGCAATACTTTTCGAGATAATTCGCATTTACTCATTTTGAGTAGGTGAGAAATTAGCTACGCATCTGAAACTTAACCAAGTGAAAGCTCTCCCAAAAGTAGGTGAATGAGTTATTTGAGAAAAATTGGCTACCTGCAATACTTTTAGAGATAATTCGCATTTACTCATTTTGAGGAGGTGAGTAAGTAGGCCAAAGTTCACCAAACCATTTTCCCCTTAGCAATAGGATACTCTAGTACTACCCTGTGGTTCAAAAATTTGCTCGAAATTTCTCTATCTCTTACAGTTTGAGAGATATTTCTGATTTTTCACATTTTCACTAAAAGTAGCAATAAAGTAGCCATTACTCACTTGTACATTGAGCAACAGTTGTGAAACTTAAATATGTTACAGTTCACAAAAAAGTACATGAACAACATATTTGAGAGAAATTGTGTAGCTGCAATACTTTTGAAGATATAAGCCATTTACTCATTATGGTTATCATTAAAAATTGAAAAAGTAGCCATTACTCACTTAGCTATGGAGATACACTTCCAAATTACTGACCATGTTGTAGCTGTGGAGAAAGTAGCTGAACATCATATTGGAACAAAATTGTGTAGCTGCAATACTTTTGAAGATATAAGCCATTTACTCATTGACAGTTAAAAGTCATATAATTATATTAGGTAAAAGCGCTATTACTCACTCAAAAGTAGGCCAAAGTTCACCAAACCTTTCGCCCCTTAGCAATAGGATACTCTAGTACTACCCTGTGGGTCAAAAATTTGCTCGAAATTGCTCTATATCTTACGGTTTGAGAGATATTTCTGATTTTTCACATTTTCACTAAAAGTAGCAATAAAGTAGCCATTACTCACTTGTACATCGAGCAACAGTTGTGAAACTTAAATATGTTACAGTTCACAAAAAAGTACATGAACAACATATTTGAGAGAAATTGTGTAGCTGCAATACTTTTGAAGATATAAGCCATTTACTCATTATGGTTATCATTAAAAATTGAAAAAGTAGCTATTACTCACTTAGCTATGGAGATACACTTCCAAATTACTGACCATGTTGTAGCTGTTGAGAAAGTAGCTGAACATCATCTTGGAACAAAATTGTGTAGCTGCAATACTTATGAAGATATAAGCCATTTACTCATTGACAGTTATAAGTCACATAATTATATTAGGTAAAAGCGCTATTACTCACTCAAAAGTAGCCCAAAGTTCACCAAACTTTTCCCCCCTTAGCAATAGGATACTCCAGTACTACCCTGTGGGTCAAAAATTTGCTCGAAATTGCTCTATATTTTACAGTTTGAGAGATATTTCTGATTTTTCACATTTTCACTAAAAGTAGCAATAAAGTAGCCATTACTCACTTGTACATTGAGCAACAGTTGTGAAACTTAAATATGTTACAGTTCACAAAAAAGTACATGAACAACATATTTGAGAGAAATTGTGTAGCTGCAATACTTTTGAAGATATAAGCAATTTACTCATTATGGTTATCATTAAAAATTGAAAAAGTAGCTATTACTCACTTAGCTATAGAGATACACTTCCAAACTACTGGCCATGTTGTAGCAGTGGAGAAAGTAGCTGAACAACATATTGGAACAAAATTGTGTAGCTGCAATACTTTTGAAGATATAAGCCATTTACTCATTATGGTTATCATTAAAAACTGAAAAAGTAGCTATTACTCACTTAGCTACGGAGATACACTTCCAAACTACTGACCATGTTGTAGCAGAGGAGAAAGTAGCCGAACAACATATTGGAACAAAATTGTGTAGCTGCAATACTTTTGAAGATATAAGCCATTTACTCATTATGGTTATCATTAAAAATTGAAAAAGTAGCTATTACTCACTTAGCTATGGAGATACATTTGCAAACTACTGACCATGTTGTAGCTGTGGAGAAAGTAGCTGAACAACATATTGGAACAAAATTGTGTAGCTGCAATACTTATGAAGATATAAGCCATTTACTCATTATGGTTATAATTAAAAATTGACAAAGTAGCTATTACTCACTTAGCTATGGGGATACACTTCCAAACTACTGACCATGTTGTAGCTGTGGAGAAAGTAGCTGAACAACATATTAGAACAAAATACTGTAAATGCAATAGTTTCAGAGTTATAAGCCATATAATTATATTAGCTAAAATAGCTATTACTCACTCAAAAGTAGGCCAAAGTTCACCAAACCCCAAAAATATTGAAGAACAAAAAAATTCATTAGGACTTGTGATTTACCAAAAATGTGTAACTGTAGTAGTTTCAGAGAAAACTGCGTGACACACGCACACACGCACGCACGCACGCACGTACACACGCACATGGTGCAAATTATGATCTCCCTCCGACGAGCCGGGCGGGAGATAAAAATGCTCTAAATGCAACACTTTTCAAGTTACAAGTGATTTAGTGCATGATTTCATGAATTTTAATGCATTTTAGACATTTTTGTCTACCAGAGGCCTAATTTAGACATAAAGCCTACCAAAAAGATAGGGTGGCGAGTCCTCTAGCATACCAAGCCACCTGCCAAATATGAAAGAAATCTGGAAAGAAATGTGGACTGTAGGTCGCTAACAAGCAATATTCCACATTTTAGACATTTTTGTCTACCACAGGCCTAATTTAGACATAAAGCCTACCAAAAAGATAGGGTGGCGAGTCCTCTACCATATCAAGCCACCTGCCAAATATGAAAGAAATCCGGAAAGAAATGTGGACTGTAGGTCGCTAACAAGAAATCTCTGCGGACGCGGACGAGGGCGCGGACGACGACGATGATGAATCCATAGTATCCCCGCTTCGCGTCGGGGATACAATTATACAAAGTCTGGTTTAATGTGTGGTTCATAAATGTAATCTCAATTTCTTATCAATAAGCTTCATGCAAATAAAGAAAGCAAAGTGTCTAAATGAACTGAACTTGTCACACTGAACATGTTTTACTTACATGCTTGCAGGTTTAGTTCTTGTATAACTTACATTGGGTGTCCACTGAGCAGCTCCATCACCACAGCATGTCTGTTGAAGTCCACAGGTTTGGGGACAGGGAAGCCCCTGTCATATAAAGCTTTCATGTATGCAAATTCTTTCATTGCTGCCAGTCTAGAGAGATACAGCCATGACGCACTTCCTCTATGTTTATGATAATCTCTCTTGGATTTGATCTGACGAAATGAAGTTCGACCTAATCTAGAACAGAAATCGGCCACTTCACAATGTGACTAAGTTTGTTTTCTTAAGGACAAACTATTAAATAACTATAAGTCACAAACATCCAGTGATAAAAAGATCAACTACATATCTTGTATTTCGTCAGGTAAAATGTTTCTTTACAGTACTGTGTTTCAGAATAAGGGATTTGAAAAATCTTCCATTATTGCTAATTTTATATAGAGTAAATTCTGCAAAAATGAGATAACGTAGATGGTCTAAAAAACTGTCGTGCAACAAAAACAAGCAGGAGCACTGTTAAAATACCTTTCTAATGATTATACTGTACATGTACAGGTGAAACATTCTTTAAAATATCTGAAAAAATAGGCATTTATTGACAAGTTATTCATATCCTAAAATCAGCAATTAACAGAAACACTTGTGGGCAAAGTGTTAAGTTGTTAAACTATTATGAACAATTGGCACTTGTTTAGAATAATGAAAATGTTAGTAATATAACTAATATTATGGGTTGCCCTTTCAGGAACTAACACTATGCATTTATCTAACAAGAGGAGAGTGCCCATGAACGGGCACTGTGTCAGCTGACTGAGTGTTTTTGATTTGTGAAGGTGATAATGAGAGAAAAGCATAATTATCAGGGAAAGTGCTGTACAGAAGTACAGTAAATGGTAATTGAACAGCATGTTTGAAAGAAATTCCGAAGCTGACAGAAGAAAAGGACAAAAAAGTTGTGCCCTGCAAATGGTATTATGAAGGAAAGTAACAAGTAACTGTTTAAGTGTAAAAAGCAGTTTAAAACATATTTAAAGAAATACTGCAAATGCAATATCCTCGTTCCACCTTGAAGAAGGGGTCCAAGGTCAAATCCAACCACACAAAAACATTCCCAGCCCATGATTTCCTATAGGTTGGTTTACCATCCCAAACCTCTAGGACCACTAATAAGCGAGTTATAAGCACGTTTAAGTTTGGCTGTCCTCATATGACCTAGAAGGAGGGGTCCAAAGGTCAAATCTGACCACACCAAAGAAAATCCCAGCCCATGATTTCCTATATGTTGGTTTACCATCCCAAACTTCTAGGAGCATTAATAAGCGAGTTATAAGCACTTTTAAGTTTGGCTATCCTCGTTTGACCTTGAAGGCAGGGTCCAAGGTCAAATCTGACCACACCAAAAGATTCCCAGCCCATGATTTCCTATAGGATGGTTTACCATCCCAAACCTCTAGGACAAATAATAAGCGAGTTATAGGCACTTTTAAGTTTCGCTATCCTTGTTTGATCTTGAAGGCAGGGTCCAAGGTCAAATCCAACCACACCAAAAGATTCCCAGCCCATGATTTTCTATAGGTAGGTTTTCCATTCTAAACCTCTAGGACCAATAATAAGTGAGTTATAAGCACTTTTTAGTTTGGGTATCCTCGTTTGACCTTGAAGGAGGGGTCCAAGGTCAAATCGGACCACATCAACAGATTCCCAGCCCATGATTTCCTATATGTCTGTTTACCATCCCAAACCTCTAGGGCCAATAATAAGCGAGTTATAAGCACTTTCAAGTTTGGATATCCTTGTTTGACCTTGAAGGAGGGGTCAAAGGTCAAATCTGACCACACCAAAAGATTCACAGCCCATGATTTCCCACAGGTTGGTTTACCATCCCAAACCTCTAGGACCAATAATAAGAGAGATATAAGCACTTTTCATGACTGACAAAGAAACACCTGTGGCAGCCATCTTGTTTTTCAAAATGAGGCCAAAAATATTCCCAGGCAACATTTTATGGTTATTAATATATCCTAAAAACTTGAGAAGGCTAGCTATAATATTTTTTTTTTCGTTAGAGCAGTAATGGTGAAATCTCTCTACACACTGCGGCTATCCAGTGGATACAATGATTTACTCAACAGTGAGAACCTGAAAGTAGCTATTGCTCAGCTATGCCATGACATACAGGTCTGCAATTTCACTATGTTATAGCTGACCAAAAATTACATGAATAACATATTCAAACAAAATACTCTAAATGCAATAGTTTTCAAGTTACAACTGATTTACTCAATAGTGATAACCTCAAAGTAGCTATTACTCAGCTATGCAATGAGCTAGATGTCTGAATTTTTACTATGTTATAGCTGACCCAAAAGTAGGTGAACAACATATTTAAGCAAAATACTGTAAATGCAATAGTTTTCAAGTTACAACTGATTTACTCAATAGTGAGAACCTGAAAATAGCTATTGCTCAGATATGCCATGAGTTATAGGTCTGTAATTTCACTATGTTATAGCTTACCAAAAATTACGTGAATAACATATTCAAACAAAATACTCTAAATGCAATAGTTTTCAAGTTACAACTGATTTACTCAATAGTGATAACCTCAAAGTAGCTATTACTCAGCTATGTAATGAGCTACATGTCTGAATTTTTACTATGTTATAGCTGACCCAAAAGTAGGTGAACAACATATTTTAACAAAATACTCCAAATGCAATATTTTTCAAGTTACAACTGATTTACTCAACAGTCAGTACCTGAAAATAGCTATTGCTAAGTTGTGCCATGAGCTACAGGTCTGTAATTTCACTACGTTATAGCTGACCCAAAAGTAGGTGAACAACATATTTTAACAAAATACTCCAAATGCAATATTTTTCAAGTTACAACGGATTTACTCAACAGGCAGTACCTGAAAATAGCTATTGCTCAGTTGTGCCATGAGCTACAGGTCTGTAATTTCACTATGTTATAGCTGACCCAAAAGTAGCTGAATAACATATTTACACAAATTTCTGTAAATGCAATAGTTTTCCAATTGCAACTGATTTACTAGACAGTGTGAACTTCAAAGTAGCTATTACTCAGCTATGCAATGAGCCACAGGTGTGGAATTTCACTATGTTATAGCTGACCCCAAAATAGGTGAATAACATATTGAAACAAAATACTCTAAATGCAATAGTTTTAAAGTTATAAGTGATTTACTCAACAGTGATAACCAAAAAGTAGCTATTACTCAGCTATGCCATGAGCTACAGGTCTGAAATTTTACTATGCTATAGCTGACCCAAAAGTAGCTGAATAACATATTATACGAAATTCTCTAAATGCAATAGTTTTCAAGTTACAAGTGATTTTACTCATGATGGAAGTTACTGAAAAGCCCAAAAGGGCTATTACTCACTTAGCTATTGAGACAGACATCCAAGTTACTCACCATCTTATAGCTCTGAAAAAAGTAGCTGAATAACATAATTATTTTAACAAAATGCAAATGCAACACTTTTCAAGTTATAAGTGATTTAGTGCATGATTTCATGAATTTTTATGCATTAAAAATTATTAAAAAAATTTATTAAAAAAAAAATAAGACAGATCCAGGTCTCGCATTCACACAAGAGAATCTACCTCTGGCCTAGTACATATATGCAAGATATGAGAGAAATCCCTGCAATAGTCACCGAGAAAATTGTGATAAAGTGTTGAAATTTTCATACTTTAGGTGGGGGTACCTCCCTTATAATGTCTCTAGCAAACAGACGAACAGGCAGATTTGCATGCCTTGAACAATTTTTCATCCTTGATAGATAAGGTATCTTTTAACAAGAGGAGAGTGCCCGTGAACGGGCACTGTGTCAGCTGACTGAATGTTTTTGATTTGTGATGGTGATAATGAGAGGAAAGCATAATTATCAGGGAAAGGGCTGTACAGAAATACAGTAAATGGTAACTGAACAGCATGTTCGAAAGATATTCCGAAGCTGACAGAAGAAAAGGACAAAAAAGTTGTGCCCTGCAAATGGTATTATGAAATAAAGTAACAAGGTAATTGTTTAAGTGTAAAAAGTAGGTTAAAAATATTTAAAGAAATACTATAAATGCAATATCCTCGTTCGACCATGAAGAAGGGATCCAAAGGTCAAATCTGACCATACCAAAAGATTCCCAGCCAAAGAATTTAGGATGGTTTACCATCACAAACCTGTCGGACCAATAATAAGTGAGTCATAGGCACTTTTTAAGTTTGGCTATCCTTGTTTGACCTTGACGGAGGGGTCTAAGGTCAAATCCGACCACACAAAAAAATTCCCAGCCCATGATTTCCTGTAGCTTGTTTACCATCCCAAACTTGTAGGACCAATAATAAGTGAGTTATAAGCAATTGTAAGTTTGGCTATCCTCAACTGACCTTGAAGGAGGGGTCCCAGGTCAAATCTGACCACACCAAAAGAATCCCAGCCCATGATTTATAAGCACTTTAAGTTTGGCTATCTTCGTTTGACCTGGAAGGAGGGGTCTAAGGTGAAATCCGACCACACCAAAAGATTCCCAGCCCATGATTTTCTATAGGTTGGTTTTCCATTCCAAACCTGTAGGACCAATAATAAGCGAGTTATAAGCACTTTTAAGTTTGGCTATCCTCATTTGACCTTGAAGGAGGGGTCCAAGGTGAAATCCGACCACACCAAAAAATTCCCAGCTCATGATTTTCTATAGGTTGGTTTTCATTCCAAACCTCTAGGACCAATAATAAGCGAGTTATAAGCACTTTTATGTTTGGCTATCCTCATTTGACCTTGAAGGAGGGTTCCAAGGTCAAATCGGACCATATTAAAAGATTCCCAGCCCATGATTTCCTACAGGTTGGAAACAATGATTTACTCAACAGTGAGAACCTGAAAGAAGCTTTGCTCAGCTATGCCATGACATAGAGGTCTGCAATTTCACTATGTTATAGCTGACCAAAACGTCTGTGAATAACATATTTAACAAAATACTCTAAATGTAATAGTTTTCAAGTTACAACTGATTTACTCAACAGTGAGAACCTCAAAGGAACTATTACTCGGCTATGCAATGAGCTACATGTCTGAATTTTTGCTCTGTTATAGCTGACCTAAAAGTAGGTGAACAACATATTTAAGCAAAATACTGTAAATGCAATAGTTTTCAAGTTACAACTGATTTACTCAATAGTGAGAACCTGAAAATAGCTATTGCTCCACTATGCCACGAGCTATAGGTCTGTAATTTCACTATGTTATAGCTAACCCAAAAGTAGGTGAACAATATATTTTAACAAAATACTCCAAATGCAATATTTTTCAAGTTATAGCTGATTTACTCAACAGTCAGTGCCTGAGAATAGCTATTGCTCAGTTGTGCCATGAGCTACATGTCTGTAATTTCACTATGTTATAGCTGACCCAAAAGTAGCTGAATAACATATTTGCACAAATTTCTGTAAAGGCAATAGTTTTCCAATTACAACTGATTTACTCAACAGTGAGAACTTCAAAGTAGCTATTACTCAGCTATCCAATGAGCCACAGGTCTGGAACTTCACTATGTTATAGCTGACCCCAAAATAGGTGAATAACATATTGCAACAAAATACTCTAAATGCAATAGTTTGCAAGTTATAAGTGATTTACTCAACAGTGATAACATAAAAGTAGCTATTACTCAGCTATGCCATGAGCTACAGGTCTGAAATTTTACTATGTTATAGCTGACCCAAAAGTAGCTGAATAACATATTTAAGCAAAATACTGTACATGCAATAGTTTTCAAGTTACAACTGATTTACTCAATAGTGATGACCTAAAAGTAGCTATTACTCAGCTATGCCATGAGCTACAGGTCTGAAATTTTACTATGTTATAGCTGACCCAAAAGTAGCTGAATAACATATTTATACTAAATTCTCTAAATGCAATAGTTTTCAAATTATAAGTGATTTACTCAACATTGAGAACTTCAAAGTAGCTATTACTCAGCTATGCAATGAGTCACAGATCTGGAACTTCACTATGTTATAGCTGACCCCAAAATAGGTGAATAACATATTGAAACAAAATACTCTAAATGCAATAATTTCCAAGTTATAAGCAATTTACTCAACAGTGATAACCTCAAAGTAGCTATTACTCAGCTATGCCATGAGCTACAGGTCTGAAATTTTACTATGTTATAGCTGACCCAAAAGTAGGTGAACAACATATTTAAGCAAAATACTGTACATGCAATAGTTTTCAAGTTACAACTGATTTACTCAATAGTGATGACCTAAAAGTAGCTATTACTCAGCTATGCCATGAGCTACAGGTCTGAAATTTTACTATGTTATAGCTGACCCAAAAGTAGCTGAATAACATATTTATACTAAATTCTCTAAATGCAATAGTTTTGCAATTACAACTGATTTACTCAATAGTGAGAACCTCAAAGTAGTTATTACTCAGCTATGCAATGAGCTACAGGTCTGAAATTTTACTATGTTATAGCTGACCCAAAAGTAGGTGAACAACATATTCAAGCAAAATACTGTACATGCAATAGTTTTCAAGTTACAACTGATTTACTCAATAGTGATGACCTAAAAGTAGCTATTACTCAGCTATGCATGAGCTACAGGTCTGAAATTTTACTATGTTATAGCTGACCCAAAAGTAGCTGAATAACATATTTATACTAAATTCTCTAAATGTAATAGTTTTGCAATTACAACTGATTTACTCAATAGTGAGAACCTCAAAGTAGTTATTACTCAGCTATGCAATGAGCTACAGGTCTGAAATTTCACTATGTTATAGCTGACCCAAAAGTAGGTGAATAACATATTCAAGCAAAATACTGTAAATGCAATAGTTTTGAAGTTACAACTGATTTACTCAATAGTGATGACCTAAAAGTAGCTATTACTCAGCTATGCCATGAGCTACAGGTCTGAAATTTTACTATGTTATAGCTGACCCAAAAGTAGCTGAATAACATATTTATACGAAATTCTCTAAATGCAATAGTTTTCCAATTACAACTGATTTACTCAATAGTGAGAACTTTAAAGTAGCTATTACTCAGCTGTGCCATGACCTACAGATCTGAAATTTCACTATGTTATAGCTGGCCCAAAAGTAGCTGAATAACATATTTATACGAAATTCTCTAAATGCAATAGTTTTCAAATTATAAGTGATTTACTCAACATTGAGAACTTCAAAGTAGCTATTACTCAGCTATGCAATGAGTCACAGGTCTGGAACTTCACTATGTTATAGCTGACCCCAAAATAGGTGAATAACATATTGAAACAAAATACTCTAAATGCAATAATTTCCAAGTTATAAGCAATTTACTCAACAGTGATAACCTCAAAGTAGCTATTACTCAGCTATGCCATGAGCTACAGGTCTGAAATTTTACTATGTTATAGCTGACCCAAAAGTAGGTGAACAACATATTTAAGCAAAATACTGTACATGCAATAGTTTTCAAGTTACAACTGATTTACTCAACAGTGATGACCTAAAAGTAGCTATTACTCAGCTATGCCATGAGCTACAGGTCTGAAATTTTACTATGTTATAGCTGACCCAAAAGTAGCTGAATAACATATTTATACTAAATTCTCTAAATGTAATAGTTTTCAAATTATAAGTGATTTACTCAACATTGAGAACTTCAAAGTAGCTATTACTCAGCTATGCAATGAGTCACAGGTTTGGAACTTCACTATGTTATAGCTGACCCCAAAATAGGTGAATAACATATTGAAACAAAATACTGTAAATGCAATAATTTCCAAGTTATAAGCAATTTGCTCAACAGTGATAACCTAAAAGTAGCTATTACTCAGCTATGCCATGAGCTACAGGTCTGAAATTTTACTATGTTATAGCTGACCCAAAAGTAGGTGAACAACATATTTATATGAAATTCTCTAAATGCAATAGTTTTGAAGTTATAAGCGATTTACTCAATAGTGATAACCTAAAAGTAGCTATTACTCAGCTATGCCATGAGCTACAGGTCTAAAATTTTACTATGTTATAGCTGACCCAAAAGTAGCTGAATAACATATTTATACGAAATTCTGTAAATGCAATAGTTTTTAAGTTACAAGTGATTCTACTCATGATGGAAGTTACTGAAAAGCCCAAAAGTAGCTATTACTCACTTAGCTATTGAGACAGGCACCCAACTTACTCACCATATTGTAGCTATGAAAAAAGTAGCTGAATAACATATTTTAACAAAATGCTCTAAATGCAACACTTTTCAAGTTATAAATGATTTTGTGCATGATTTCATGAATTTTAATGCATTAAAAATTATTAAAAAAATTTATTAAAAAAAAAGTAAGACAGATCCAGGTCTCATACTCACACAAGAGAATCTACCTGTGGCCTAGTACATATATGCAAGATATGAGAGAAATCCCTGCAATAGTCACTGAGAAAATTGTGATTAAGTGTTGAAATTTTCACACTTTTGGTGGGGGTACCCCCCTTGTAATGTCTCTAGCAAACAGACGAACAGACAGATTTGCATGCCTTGAACAATTTTTCATCCTCGATAGATAAGGTATCTTTTAAAAAAAACAGCACGTCTCTAGGCCTTGTAGTTTTGGAGGAGAAGTTGTTCACGCGGACGCGCACGCGGACGCGGATGCGTACGCCCACGCCGCAGAGTGACGACATAATGTCAGCTGACTGACAAGTCAGCTGACATAAAAAAAACAGCATGTCTCTAGGCCTTGTAGTTTTGGAGGAGAAGATGTTCACGCATACACATACGCCCACGCCGCAGAGTGACGACATAAAAACACATAAAATTAATGTAGTTTTTGCATTATTTAATCAATAACTCAACATGTGACATTACAGGTTTATATAACTGAATGAAATTTTTAGAATAATCAAAATAGCCAGCCTCTGAGGCAAGAATCCCAGCCTGTAGGTACAACAGGGAAACTTTAAAAAATCTCAGGAACAATTCAACTGGGAGAATTATACAGAACCCACAAGATGTTGTCAGATATAAGAACTTCCATGAAGTTGAAGAAGGGGTAAAACTTACACATTTTATTCATTCATGACGTGAGGATTTCCAGTACATTTGTATCTTGTACTTTTAGTATAAGGACCCTACTTGACCTTGAAGCAGGGGCCAAAGGTCAAATTCGACACTTGCAAAGATTCACAGGTCATGACTTCCAATCAGTTGTTTGCACATTTGGAAGCCTTAGAACCAATAATAAAGGAAATATAAGAAAAATAAATAAGTAAGGGAGTATAATACCTTTTGGAAATTTGAACTGCTCCTACACTATCAAGTTTCAAAAGGCGACTTAAAACTTATCTGTTTCAGAAGTCTTTTCCTCTCTAGGTTTTCTTACTACCGAACACCTATAGTCCCCTGGTGACGACCGTATTATGTCTCACGATTTATGATTTATGAATTGCGATTTGCATGGTGTGCCTTAGAATCTGCGAGACCGGAGATTAAGTACTTGGATTCTTGATTGACCTTTTTAGTATGATGATCTAAATTGATCCTGAAGAGGTTAAAGGCCAAATTCAACACTTGCTAAAGATTTGCAGGCAATGACTTTCTATAGGTTAAGTTTCAAATTTTTTCAAGCCATAGGAGTAATAATAAGGGATATAAGGTCTTTTTCTGAATGATGACCCCACTTGACCTTGAAGCAAGGGTCAAAGGTCAAATTTTACACATGCAAAAGATTTACAGGCCATGATTTCCTATAAGGTGTTTTCTCATTCAAACCCTTAGAACCAATGATAAGGGAGATATTTGGCCTGTTTGATATGATGACCCCCTATATGACATTGAAGATATGACATTTTGTTTTCAAAACAAAATTACTCTCAAGCAAGCTTTCTTAGACAAACACATTATGAACAAAAAATCTGATAAAACTAGCTGCAATATTTTAAGTTTTAGAACATCTTAATGATTTTCAAACAATCAGCTATGGCAGCCATTTTGTTTTTTAAAAATGATGACAAACTTTTTTAGACTGATTTCAAAGACATGAATATTGTCTTCAAGTTTAGTGAAGATATCTTCATCAAAGAATGGCATATAACGGTTTATGTGAACATGTGATGAACAGACATGTGCACGCATGCACACACACACGAAAGGTGTTTCATAAGTCTCCCAACCCCAGCCCCTGCCCCACAGGAGATAACAAGACCATTGCCGTGGTGTGTATCTCCCACCGAGTATTAAAGGGGAAGAAATACTGTTTCCAAGATATTCACACTTTTTCATTTTCCACTAAAATCCAAGATGGCCGCCAAAAGTGGCGAAAATTGAACTTTTCCTCTAGGCATAGGATACTCCTGTACTACACTACGGGTCAAAAATTTGCTTGAAATTGCTCTATCTCTTACCGTTTCCAAGATATTTTCGATGTTTTATTTTCCACTAAAATCCAACATGGCTGCCAAAAGTGGTGAAAATTGAATTTTTTTTCCTTTGAATAGGATACACTTGTACTACCCTGCTGGTCAAAAATTCGCTCGAAATCACTCTATCTCTTACGGTTTTCAAGATATTCACACTTTTTCATTTTCCACTTAATTCCAAGATGGCCGCCAAAAGTGGTGAAAATTGAAATTTTTTCCCTTTGCATAGGACACTCTTGTACTACCCTGCGGGTCATAAATCCACTCGAAATTGCTCTATCTCTTACGGTTTTCAAGATACATGTAATCACACTTTTTAATTTTCCCAAAAATCCAAGATGGCCGCCAAAAGTAGCAAAAATTCAAATTTTTCCCCTACCACAAGATACTCCTGTACTACCCTGTGGGTAAATAATTCGCTTGAAATTTCTCTATCTCTTACGGTTTTCTAGATATTCACACTTTTTTATTTTCCGCTAAAATCCAAGATGGCCGCCCAAAGTGGCGAAAATTGAAATTTTTCCCCTAGGCAAGGACACTCTTGTACTACCCTGTGGGTCAAAAACTTGCTCGAAATCGCTCTATCTCTTACGGTTTTCGAGATATTTGTGATTTTTCACATTTTCACTAAAAGTAGCAATAAAGTAGCCATTACTCACTTGTACCTTGAGCAACAGGTTTGAAACTGAAATATGTCACAGTTCACAAAAAAGTAGATGAACAACTTGTTTGAGAGAAAATGTGTAGATGCAATACTTTTGAAGATATAAGCCATTTACTCATTATGGTTATCATTAAAAATTGACAAAGTAGCTATTACTCACTTAGCTATGGAGATACACTTCCAAACTACCGACCATGTTGTAGCTGTGGAGAATGTAGCTGAACAACATATTGGAACAAAATACTCTAAATGCGATAGTTTGAGAGTTATAAGTCATATAATTATATTAGGTAAAAGTGCTATTACTCACTCAAAAGTAGGCCAAAGTTCACCCCCCCCCCCCCCCCCCCCCCCCCCCCAAAAAAATATTGAAAAGCCTAAAAATTCATTTTTACCAAAAATGTGTAACTGTAGTAGTTTCAGAGAAAACTGCATGACACACTCACGCACGCACACACATGGTGCAAATTATAATCTCCCGCTGGCGCGCCGGGCGGGAGATAAAAATGCAACTGTAGTAAAATCGGTTTAATGATGCCCTTTTTAAATTAAGAAATTTAACAGCAAAAAGTACTTAAATTGTTGCCATGGCAACAGTTGTTGCCAGATACCACTCTAAAACCTAATCAGCTCTAGATCCTCTTGAGGTAAATATATCCAGAATATTTGGTGAAAATCTATGCATGGGTTTAGGCTGAGGAACACCCACAAACGTTAAGACCCTAAAATCTAAAGTGTTGCCATGGCACCAGTTGATGCCAGATCCCCCCCAAGTCCCAATCAGCTTTAGATCGTCTTGGGGTACACATATCCTGAAAATTTGGTGAAAATCCATGCTTGGATTTAATAGGCTGTGGAACACCGACACACTTTATGCTTGCCGCCTGAGTGGCGTAGGGGACGACTCTTAAAAATGTATTCAAACTGATTTCAGTATGTTCTGACAAGGCAGCCAGTGGAATAACAAAACTGAAAACACCTCACAAAATGGGTATATTATGTCCAAATAACAAAATTTTACTTTGATGGTCTAATGCTACCAATATAATACAATGAGTGAAACCTCTTCATTTTCCATCAAACTGATATTGGCTTCTTTAAATTTCTTGTGACATTATATCAACTTAATATCTTTCAAAGACATTAATCAGTGAAACAAGAATTCAGTAGAATTGTACTGTGTCACCAGCTTTGGTTAAAGACTGAATTGGATGAAATTCGAAAGGACAAAAATTATGTTGGATAGACAAAGATATTTGGTTGACTGGCAGTATTTTTGTAGATCCAAACCATCTTTCAGAAGGACTGAGCCATGGGGAAGCATACAAGTTATTGCATTGTGCAAGATGGGTCCTGTCTTGAGGAAAGAATGACTTATATTTGTTCACCTCCTCTCTTCATTGAGGAAAGAATGACTTATATTTGTTCACCTCCTCTCTTCATTGAGGAAAGAATGACTTATATTTGTTCACCTCCTCTCTTCATTGAGGAAAGAAGGACGTATATTTGTTCACCTCCTCTCTTCATTGAGGAAAGAATAACTTATATTTGTTCACCTCCTCTCTTCATTGAGGAAAGAAGGACGTATATTTGTTCACCTCCTCTCTTCATTGAGGAAAGAAGGACGTATATTTGTTCACCTCCTCTCTTCATTGAGGAAAGAATGACTTATATTTGTTCACCTCCTCTCTTCATTGAGGAAAGAAGGACGTATATTTGTTCACCTCCTCTCTTCATTGAGGAAAGAAGGACGTATATTTGTTCACCTCCTCTCTTCATTGAGGAAAGAAGGACGTATATTTGTTCACCTCCTCTCTTCATTGAGGAAAGAATGACTTATATTTGTTCACCTCCTCTCTTCATTGAGGAAAGAATGACTTATATTTGTTCACCTCCTCTCTTCATTGAGGAAAGAAGGACGTATATATTTGTTCACCTCCTCTCTTCACTGAGGAAAGAAGGACTTATATTTGTCCTCCATTTTGTGGGAGAGCAAACAAGCAAGATCATTGTCTAATATTGTCGAGTGTTAGGTCACTTTACCATACAGGTCTTCTTCAGGACTTTTTATATCCACAATCTAGAAACAGAAAAAAGTGTTGCCGTGGAGACACTTGCTGCCAGATATTGCTGAAAAGCTAACCAGCTCCTATTCATGCAGGGGTTTGGAATGCAAAGAACCCGCAAAAATATAAGTCCAAGAAACAGAAGAAAGTGTTACCATGGATCGTTAACAACTTAGTTAACAACTTAGTTATGATGGTTATCTTATCTCCCTGTCAAGTTTGAATTTGATTGGACAAATCGTTTTCGAGTTAGAGACTCAAACTAATCAACTCAAATCTGTGCAGGGGTATGGGAAGCAAAGAACCAATAAAAATATTTGTAAGTCCAAGAAACAAAAAAAGTGTTGCCATGGCAACACTTGTTGCCAGGTGTTGCCGAATAGCTAATCAGCTCCAGTCTGTGCAGGGGTATGGAAAGCAAAGAACCCATAAAAATATTCATGAGTCTAAGAAACAGAAAAAAGTGTTGCCATGGCAACAGGTATCATTGAAAAGCTAATCAGCTACAATCCATGCAGGGGTTTGGAGCGTAAAGAACTCCGAGAAAGATTTTTAAGCCCATGAAACATGAAATAAGACACAAGAATAAACAAGAGGATCAGAAATGCCCCAAAAGGTGGGCTGCGCAAGCAGCAATAAGGTTAGCGACTGCTGTAATTAAATTTAGAAACAAGGAAAGAAATGTTACGTCACCCAGTTAAGGTAAATGTGTTAGACCTGCTAAGAAATGTAAAACTTGTATTCTAGGTTACATAATTGTATCTATGCTATAAACGGACAAAAGAAACAAATGGAATTACACCAATTTCAAAAGGAACCTAGCTATGATGGTGATCTATCTCCCTGTCAAGTTTGAATTCGATTGGACAAAGCGTTTTCAAGTTAGTGTCTGGAAACGGAAATGTTGACGGACAGACAAATGGACAAAAAATGGACAAATGAACAAACATACGGAATTACACCAATTTTGAAAGCAACTTAGTTATGATGGTTTCTTATCTCCCTGTCAAGTTTGAATTCGATTGGACAAAGCGTTTTCGAGTTAGAGTCCAGAAACGGAATTGTTGACGGACAAACGAACAGGCGGAATTACACCAAATACAGCGATTGGACAAAGCATTTTCTAGTTAGAGTCCTGAAACGAAAATGTGGACGGACAGACAGACTTGCGTGTAACCAACCCACCTAAAAATGTAAACTCAACAAATAACTTTTTAATACATGGGAGTTTAAGGTCACCTTAAAATATGGCACAACTTGAAAACCAGATACAACCACATGACAAATATGAATAGAATCTATCAACCCATTTTTGAGATACTGTCTGGAAAGGAGAAACTTTAACCTCAATATAATCGTCTTACTAGTGGGAGTTTAAGGTCATCAAACTATACAGCACACACTGATGAGCAGTTACATCCACATGCCAAATTTGAACTAGACCTATGCATCGGACAACCGATGCAAATTTGTATCCACCGGAAAGACAACTCACCAAAGCCAGTGAACTATCGTTTGACCTTGAAGGAGGGGCCAAAGGTTAAATCTAACATCAGAAGATTCCTAGCCCAAGATTTTCTATAAGTTGGTTTCGCATTGCAAACATCTAGGATCAATAATAAGCGAGTTATAAGCACTTTAAGTTTGGCTATCCTCGTTTGACCTTGAAGGAGGGGCTCAAGGTCAAATCCGACCACACCAAAAGATTCCCAGCTCATGATTTCCTATAGGTTGGTTTACCATCCCAAACCTCTAGGACCAATAATAAGCGAATTATTCAACCCACGATTTTCCAAATGTTGGTATACCATCCCAAACCTCTAGGATCAATAATAAGGGAGTTATAAGCACTTTTACGTTTGGCTATCCTCATTTGACCTTGAAGGAGGGGGTCCAAGGTCAAATCTGACAACATCAGAAGATTCGCAGCACATGATTTCCTATAGGTTGGTTTCACACTGCAAACCTCTAGGACCAATAATAAGGGAGATATAGGCACGTTTAAAGTCCGCTAGTTTGGCACTTCGTGGATGACCTTGAATTAAGAGCTTCAAGGTCAAATGTCTGCAAGGTTGTAGAGGACATGTATATCTGTTATACATATCACCTATAAAGAGATTCAATCTTCTACCTATGAGAAACAGCCAGTAGAAAAATGTAGATTATTTTCAAAGAAATGCCCGCGGCCATCTTGTTTTTCAGAATGAGGCTATTTTCAGTGCCAGAGAAGCTTACCCCCCAATGAAGATATCCTGCAAATTTGGTGAACCTAACTGGTTAACGCCAAAAATCTCTCTACACACAGCGGCGGCGTAGCGAAAACTAAACCAAAGTATCCACTGGATGCCTCCCGTGGATACAATTAAATCTGACATTTTTTGAGATATGGTCCGGAATACCAAGTGTGACAACGACGACAGATGACAACGAGGCCACAAAATGGGATAACGATGCAATCCCTATATGCCAAGCAACATAAATGCTGGTGACACAAAAATGACACATAATGTTGTACCTGTGTAGCTTTAGACATAGCTGTAGATCATCTTCATTGGCTACAATATAGATATCTGAAAGAAAAAACATTGGTACAAAAATATAGGAATATAATGCCAAACTTGTACTCAGATACTACTATTGAGACAAGCACGTTCTATTGGTGTTCTATAGTTTCTGATTTACTGTACTATCTAATGTCATATTCAGAACTTCATTTATCTTACATGTCCAGCATGTGATACAGATTGAGGTTACTTGTGCTTTGTGTTGCCAATAACATATTGTAAGGTACTACACATGGCGAGTATATCAGTGACAGAGGAAATTCATGGATATTTGTCAGTCAATATTCTGTTCTGTCAAACATGCACTATTGCATAAAAACAGCAAACTTACACACTCAAAGCCTGGGCCCAAAATTTGAATCCATCACCCCCAAAATAGACAATTTCATCGAAAGAAATATTGGTCAAAATTCTGCAGTGTGAACAATGTGACATTGGCAAGAATGAGCCAAATTATTCACTAAAGTGTCCCGGGTCAATCTTCTTAAACTCATATACTTTGACATAAGAGCTGAACGCATGAAAGAGACCTATTAGATACTCGCCTTCCTGTTAAAATACGAGTGAAAAATATTCCTCATTATCTTTTGATCTTTTGGTATTAGAGGTGAAACCATGATCTCTTAACAAGCAATCAGTGCCCGTGAACGGGCTCTGTGTCAGCTGACTGTGTGTTTTGAGTTTCAGAGTAGAAGTGACAGAAGAAAAAAACACAAAAGTTGTGCCCTGGAAATGGTATTTGCAAGAAAACTAAGAAGGTAACTGTTAAGGTGTAAAAAGTAAGTTAAAAACATATTTAAAGAAAATATTGCAAATGCAATAGTTTTAATTTTACTATGTTATAGCTGACCCCAAAATATGTGAATAACACACTGAAACTAGACCTATAGCATCGGAGAACTGATGCAAATTGTATCCACCAGAAAACTCACAAAAGCCATTAAAACATGCTTAACCTTGGAGCTCAAGGTGAAATCTGACCATGTCAAAAGATTCTTAGCCCATGATTCCTATGGGTTGGTGTGACATTGCAAACCTTTAGGAACACAAATAAGCGAGATATAAGCACTGTTAATTTTGGCTTTCCTCATTTGACCTTCAAAGAGGGGCCAAAGGTCAAATCTGATCACATCAAAAGATTCCTAGCCCATTATTTCCTATAGGTTGGTTTTCCGTTCCAAACCTCTAGAACTAATAATAAGCGAGCTATAAGCACTTTTAAGTTTAGCTATCCTCATTTGACCTTGAAGGAGGGTTTCAAGGTGAAATCCGACCACACCAAAAGATTCTCAGCCCATGATTTCCTAGAGGTTGGTTTTCCATCCCAAACTTCTAGGACCAATAATAAGCAAGTTATAAGCACTTTTAAGTTTGGCTACCCTCTTTTGACCTTGAAAGAGGGGTCCACGGTCAAATCCGACTACACCAAAAGAATCCAGGCCCATGATTTCCTATAGGTTGGTTTACCACCCCAAATCTCTAGGACCAATAATAAGCAAGTTATAACCACTTTTAAGTTTGGCTATTTTTGTTTGACCTTGAAAGAGAGGTCCAAGGTCAAATCCAACCACACCAAAAGAATCCAGGCCCATGATTTCCTATAGGTTGGTTCACCATCCCAAACCTCTAGAACCAATAATAAGCGACTTAAAAACACTTTTCAGTTTGGCTATCCTCGTTTGACCTTGAAGGAGGGGTCCAAGGTCAAATCCGACAATACCAAAAGATTCCCAGCCCATGATTTCCTTTAGGTTGGTTTACCATCCCAAACCTCTAGGACCAATAATAGGCGTGTTATAAGCACTTTTAAGTTTGGGTATCCTCATTTGACCTTGAAGGAGGGGTCCAAGGTCATATCTGACCACACCAAAAGATACCCAGCCCGTGATTTCCTATAGGTTGTTCTATCATCCCAACCCTCTAGAACCAATAATAAGTGAGCTATAAGCACATTTAAGTGTGGCTATCCTCGTTTGACCTTGAAAGAGGGGTCCAAGGTCAAATCCGACCACACCAAAAGAATCCAGGCCAATGATTTCCTATATGTTGGTTTACTATCCCAAAACTGTAGGACCAATAATAAGCGAGTTATAAGCACTTTTAAGTTTGGTTATCCTCGTTTGACCTTGAAGGAGGGGTCCAAGGTCAAATCCGACCACACCAAAAGATTCCCGGCCCATGATTTCCTATATGTTGGTTTACCATCCCAAACCTCTAGGACCGATAATAAGCGACCTATAACCACTTTTCATGACTGATAAAGAAACACCTGTGGCGGCCATGTTGTTTTTGTTTTTTTTCAAAATGAGGACCCAAATATTTGCAGTCAAGATTTTATAATGAGGAACATATCCTGCTGTCCGGTGGATACAACTAAATACTCTAAATGCAATACTTTTGAAGTTATAAGTGATTTACTCAACAGTGATAACCTGAAAGTAGCTATTACTCAGCTATGCCATGAGCTACAGGTCTGAAATTTTACTATGTTATAGCTGACCCAAAAGTAGCTGAATAACATACTTTCACAAAATTCTCTAAACGCAATAGTTTTCAAGTTACAAGTGATTTTACTCATGATGGAAGTTACTGAAAAGTCCAAAAGTAGCTATTACTCACTTAGCTATTGAGATAGACACCCAAGTTACTCACCATGTTGTAGCTATGGAAAAAGTAGCTGAATAACATATTTTAATAAAATGCTCTAAATGCAATACTTTTCAAGTTATAATTGATTTAGCGCATGATTTCATGAATTTTATTGCATTAAAAATTATTTTAAAAATTAATAAAAAAAAATTAAGACAGATCCACGTCTTATATTCACACAAGGTACTCTACTAGTGGCCTATTACATCTATGCAAGATATGAGAAAAATCCCCGCAATAGTGACTGAGAAAATTGTGATCAAGTGTTGAAATTTTCACACTTTGGGTGGGGGTACCTCACTTGTAATGGCTCTGGCAAACAGACGAACAGACAGATCTGCATGAATTTTACGATTTATCATCCTCGATAGTTAAGGTATCTTTTAAAAAAAACAGCATGTCTCTGCGTCTTGTAGTTTTGGAGAAGAAGTTTGTCACGCGGACGCGTACACAGACGCGGACGCCGCAGAGTGATGCCATAATGTCAGCTGACTGACAAGTCAGCTGACATAAAAAGATGTTTTACAAACTCCATTGCACTTGAAGTATGAGCCATAAACGTTCCTCATAGTATTGACAAACATGTCTGGTTTTATGTGCTGGAATAATGAATTCAATTTGACCCCTACAAGATATATGCAACATAATACGGTATGTCTACTTTAACATAAGTGCAGGCAAAAACAGCTCACCTGACTCTTTTCCAACGCCTATTTGATTGCCTACAGATGCAAGAATGTCTCTTTGTGTCAGTGTTTTCAAAGCTAGGTAGTCATACCCACCATAGGAAAGTCTGTATCCTTCCACTGAAAAATAATAATCTAATCTTCAAATCTATTGTGACCACCTTTCGTGCAATTTATGGAGGAAGAAGCTTTACCATAATTTTTACCAGTGACTGGAAATTGTGGACAAAATATTGAAAATCTACGATATATAACAATATGATCAAAGAAACTAGTATCAACTGAATTTTATTTCTCGAGAAACTTTGGGGGAAAACAACCTAAGCTGTGATATACATATATGAACAGCATTGGCTCTAAGATCTGAAAAATTCCCAAAACTGTACTATGAATATTCACCCCAAAACTGTACAATGAACATTCACACAAATTTGAATCTGTCACCTACTTTTTATAAAGTCAAAAATCAATCTTATCACAAACACCTCTATAAAACTTGTACAGACAGGTCAGTAAATTTTAAATTTTATAGGTCTAGTATTTTAAAAATTGCATCAGAGATGCCCGTACCCCACAGCCTGGGGAAATAGTTTCAACACCATGAGATATAGAAGTAGTGAAACAGTAAAAAGACCAGTATACTTTCAGAGTAGTGTCAATTATATAAAGGTCAAAATAATGTTTAAATAGAGAAAATAACATCTAAGAGAAAAAAAATGTATGTACAGATAAAGTATTAAAACAAGACAATTCAACAGCAAGGTGGCAGCATTAATCAGTATACTAAAATTTATGAAGCTGTAAAACTTATTAATTGGAGAATAGCTGTCAATAGAAAAAGCATAATTATGTAAAAGTGCATATACTAATCAGTTGCAGTAATCCATATATCTTTGCCTGTCTCAAATATGGCAGGTGAACACACTTTGGCAGAGCCAAAGTTAAAGGTCACACCATGATGCACACTACACCCCCTAAAAAATGTCCCTACCAAGTGTCAACCTTCTACACCTTATGGAATCAAAGAAATAAGACTGACAAGATTTTATAGGTCAAGGTCACTACGGCAAGGTCAAAGGTCAAATCAAGGTCACACCATGATGTTGCACACCTACAACCCCCAACCAATGTCCCTTATAAGTATCAACTTCCTCCGCCTTACAGTTCCCAAGATATAGCCCGGACAAGATTTTATAGGTCAAGGTCACTACGGCAAGGTCAAATCAAGGTCACACCATGACGATGACGATGCACACCTACAACCCCTAACTGATGTCCCTACCAAGTATCAACTTCCTACACCTTATGGTTGCCGAGATTAGGGATGGGTTGGTACCGAAAATCTGTACGTCGGGAGGTCGCCAATGTAAAACCGTACCAATTCCATGTTTTAGTACCTCCCAACAAAACATGGACTTTCCTCTTAATGACATGACAATAAAAGTCCATAATACACAAAATATGAGATAAAAGTGCAGAATTTCTTCAGATTTCTGGTTTGTTTCCAATATTTTAAAGTTTTCTTGCATTTATATAAGCTGACAAGCGAGATTAAGGTTATAAAGTACCGTAATCAAAACATAGCAGTTCTGTTCAACGTAATCACTATAAAAGTCTGCAAAATGCACGAAAATATGGGATAAAAGCTTATAATATCTTTAAATTTATGGTTTCTTCTCAATATTTTAAGTTTTTCTTCCATTTTTGTTTTGGCAAGCGAAGTGGCAGTTGTAAAATCTTGTCACGGTATTTCAGTAAAATGCTCTTGATACCGAGATGCCTGGCCTACCGACCCACCCCAATCCGAGATATAGCTCAGACAATATTTTCAAACTCAAGGTCACTGCACACCTACACCCCCTAACCAATGTCCCGACCAAGTATCAACTTCCTACCCCTTATGGTTTCTGAGATACAGCCCAGACAAACTTTTCCCACCGCCCACCTGCCCATCCGGACACCATGGGTGAAAACAATAGTAAAAATGTAGTCAAACATAAATAAAGATTACAAGTAAATTTTCACAGAAACTGCACGCAATTAAGATGAAGGAAGTCAAATATCGGGCATTACTAATTATGCGGGCCATTTTAATCAGTTGTTACACCTACAGAAAGTAAAACTGAAAAATACTGGATAGAAATATCTGAAAGTTTGTTTTTAAATTATGGTAATGAATCTCGTACTGGTGACATATTATAGTTACTAACATCCCCCCTTCCATTGGACAAGAATGGGTTATTTAACAATGGAGTTGTCAGAATCTAGTCCATCATTGCTTTTTGAGCAATATAGTAGTGAGGAAGAAAATCCTCCCCCAGCCCTCATGTGAGAGAAATTCCTAGCAAATCACTTCTTGAAAATGATAAGAATATACTCAATGCAGACTTGAAAATGTAAGGACATTGATAAATTAATCAGTATTTCTATACATGAAATTTGAAACAATTTGCAATACTAAAATATTTCAACAGAATTGACTTTGCTTTATTTAACTTACTGACCAGAAGACATTAGAACATTTTAAAGACCTTAACAGATGGAAGAATACATGAAAGACTTTTGTAATTGTACTTGCAAACTTCAAAAATAAATAGTAGAGAACAGTAGGGCCACTTCAATGCATAAAAGATCAAATATAAAGTATACCATTGACAACAAGGAGATTATTAACATCAATTACATCAAAGGATTAAATTTCATGAATCTAACTTAACTATCAAAAAGCAAAAGAACTTTAATATTAAATTTCTCATAATATCATTTCATGTATTTTAGTTGATACCTTTTAGGAGTATTGTCCTGACTGTTAAGACTGTTAATGTATTTAATTACATAACATTTGTATCTGTTAAAATTCTGACAATACACCTTCAGCTATTTTGGCTGATGCATACCGTATTGTTTGAATTGATAGATTGTTAAATCATCAATATATATATTTATTGCCCAGAGACATTACCAACAATACAATGTACAAAATACAAGGTGTAATTCTGCTAATAATTTCTGACAGAACAGATGAAAATGATACTAGATGTTCATACATTTTTGTTACACATTATACTGAGTACATTCCGGGTTACCCTTTTTCCCACCACGTTCATATGCTACAAGTTTATGCTTCACCAATTCACATAAAATTTTGTGGCAACCTCCATGTTTTAAACTGGCGATTGATGCAATTAATGGAGCTGGAACCATCTCATGATTTTTCATTCCCATTTCAACCTAAAATGACAAATGCATTTACAAAATTTTAATAAAATGCTGACTGAAGGAGCGTGGACAGAATGTGATAAACAACTTTCTAAACAAGTTGTATTTCAATGCAGCATCAACGCAATACATACAGAATTGGACCAAATGATGATTAATCGAATGTGAATCTCATTTGACCATGAAGGAGACACAGCAGATGGAAATCTGGCATTGTCTACATAATTGTACAAGGTAAGAAGAAATCATTTTATCTGTTTATATCACATATTCGTACACATGACAATTTTCACAAATGAGACGGAACAAAGGAGTGACATAGCTATTCATGATACATATAAAAACTGGATAGTGTTGGGATTGAAATGAAATGCAATATAAAAAACACTCCCCAATTTGCCTTTGCATTTCAATTGATATAAAAATAGCATCAGAGATGCCCGTACCCCAAAGCCTGGGGAAATAGTTTGAAACACCATGAGATATAGAAGTAGTGAAACAGTACACAGATTGGGATACTTTCAGAGCAGTGTCAGTGTCCAAATAATGTTTAAGTAGAGAAAATAACATCTAAGATAAAGAAACTGCATGTAAAGATTAAGTATTAAAACAGGACAATTCAGTTAACTAAAAATGATTATTAAAACAGGACAATTCAGTTAACTAAAAATTATGAAGCTTTAAGACTTCTCCCATTTTGATATTCATTTGTATGGCTGATTTATGGTTTGCAAATTTTGAATATTACCCATACATACAGATGTGGCAACACATGCTTTTGTGTGGAGTTTGGGCAAAACCTGTGGCTCACTTGATGCAATACCATCTGTTACAATGGGAAGTCGCAAAGGTAAAACAGTTAATGAATTCTAATATAACCTTGACAGTGCTTAAGCTACATCAAAAGACATCCAAAGGTGCAAAAACCAAGATTCAAGTAAAAGATATAAGAGAGATATAAGAGAGATAAAATAGTACTAGATATCCCTGTAGAGAGATAAAATAGCATCAGATATGCAAGATCAAAGGTCAAATCCAGGTCACATCATGAAGTTGCACACATATAACCCCCGACCAATGTCCCTACCAAAAATCAACTTCCAACCACCTTATAGTTTCCGAAATATAGCCCAGACAAGGCATTATAGGTCAAGGTCACTATGGCAAGGTCAAAGGTCAAATCAAGGTCACACCATGACGTTTTACATCTACACACCCTAACCAATGTCCCTACCAAGTACCAACTTCCTACACAATAGTTCCCAGTTACATCTGATTTACTCAACAGTGAGAACCTGAGAATGCCTATTATATACCTATGCCATGAGCTACTCTGCAGTTTTACAATCTTATAGCTAATTCAAAAGTAGATTTAAAGAAAACTAGAGGATCGCTCGCAAAAAAAAAAGATAATGTTTTTGCATAGCAAAAACAAAGCGTCCCGAAAAGGATATAAAGGTGAGTGCTAAAGTATTAAGAAAATGCTTCGTTTCTAGCCTTATACTGTTGTGGCAACCAAAGTCAGCGCAGTCTGCTCTATCTAGCACGGTTTTCAAGATATAAGCATTTTTGTGTTTTGCAAAAAATAAAAAAATTAAAAATGTCCGCTATAGTTGGCGAGACAAAAATATTTTGAAAATTGGCATGGCTACTCTGCAGAGATACCCAGCAGGTCCAAAATTTTGTTGGGTTTACTCCATATAGCACGGTTTTCGAGATATAAGCATTTTTGTGTTTTGCAAAAACTTTGAAAATTCAAAATGGCCACCATTTTTGGGGAGACAAAAATTTTTGTCAAGACCACTGCCGTGGTGTGTATCTCCCGCCGAGCATTAAAGCAGAATAAATAGCTTTTCCGAGATATTCACAATTTTTCATTTTCGTGTGTGAAAGGTCTTCCAAAAGTAGGTGAATGAGTTATTTGAGAAAAATTGGCTATCTGCAATACTATTAAGAGATAATTCACATTTACTCATTTTGAGTAGGTGAATAATTATCTATGGGTCTGAAACTTCACCAAGTGAAAGCTCTCCCACAAGTAGGTGAATGAGTTATTTGAGAAAAATTGGCTATCTGCAATACTTTTAGAGATAATTCGCATTTACTCATTTTGAGTAGGTGAGTAATTAGCTATGGGTCTGAAACTTCACCATGTGAAAGCTCTCCCACAAGTAGATGAATGAGTATTTGATAAAAATTGGGTATCCGCAATACTTTTACAGATAATTAGCATTTACTCATTTTGAGTAGGTGAATAAATAGCTATGGGTCTGAAACTTCACAGAGTGAAAGCTCTCCCAAAAGTAGGTGAATGAGTTATTTGAGAAAAATTGGCTATCTGCAATACTTTTAGAGATAATTTACATTTACTCATTTTGAGTAGGTGAATAATTAGCTATGGGTCTGAAACTTCACCAAGTGAAAGCTCTGCCAAAAGTAGGTGAAGGATTTATTTGAGAAAAATTGGCTATCTGCAATACTTTTAGAGATAATTCGCATTTACTCATTTTGAGTAGACGAGTAATTAGCTATGGGTCTGAAACTTCACCAAGTGAAAGCTCTCCCAAAAGTAGGTGAATGATTAATTTGAGAAAAATTGGCTATCTGCAATACTTTTAGAGATAATTCGCATTTACTCATTTTGAGTAGACGAGTAATTAGCTATGGGTCTGAAACTTCACCAAGTGAAAGCTCTCCCAAAAGTAGGTGAATGAGTTATTTGAGAAAAATTGGCTATCTGCAATACTTTTACAGATAATTCGCATTTACTCATTTTGAGTAGGTGAGTAATTAGCTATGGGTGTGAAACTTCACCAAGTGAAAGCTCTCCCAAAAGTAGGTGAATGATTAATTTGAGAAAAATTGGCTATCTGCAATACTTTTAGAGATAATTCGCATTTACTCATTTTGAGTAGGTGAGTAATTAGCTATGGGTCTGAAACTTCACCAAGTGAAAGCTCTCCCAAAAGTAGGTGAATGAGTTATTTGAGAAAAATTGGCTATCTGCAATACTTTTACAGATAATTCGCATTTACTCATTTTGAGTAGGTGAGTAATTAGCTATGGGTCTGAAACTTCACAGAGTGAAAGCTCTCCCAAAAGTAGGTGAATGAGTTATTTGAGAAAAATTGGCTATCTGCAATACTTTTAGAGATAATTCGCATTTACTCATTTTGAGTAGGTGAGTAATTAGCTATGGGTCTGAAACTTCACCAAGTGAAAGCTCTCCCAAAAGTAGGTGAATGATTAATTTGAGAAGAATTGGCTATCTGCAATACTTTTAGAGATAATTCACATTTACTCATTTTGAGTAGGTGAGTAATTAGCTATGGGTCTGAAACTTCACCAAGTGAAAGCTCTCTCAAAAGTAGGTGAATGAGTTATTTGAGAAAAATTGGCTATCTGCAATACTTTTAGAGATAATTCACATTTACTCATTTTGAGTAGGTGAGTAATTAGCTATGGGTCTGAAACTTCACCAAGTGAAAGCTCTCCCAAAAGTAGGTGAATGAGTTATTTGAGAAAAATTGGCTATCTGCAATACTTTTAGAGATAATTCGCATTTACTCATTTTGAGTAGGTGAGTAATTAGCTATGGGTCTGAAACTTCACCAAGTGAAAGCTCTCCCAAAAGTAGGTGAAAGAGTTATTTGAGAAAAATTGGCCATCTGCAATACTTTTAGAGATAATTCACATTTACTCATTTTGAGTAGGTGAGTAATTGGCTATGGGTCTGAAACTTCACCATGTGAAAGCTCTTCCAAAAGTAGGTGAATGAGTTATTTGAGAAAAATTGGCCATCTGCAATACTTTTAGAGGTAATTCGCATTTACTCTTTTTGAGTAGGTGAGCAATTAGCTATGGGTCTGAAACTTCACCAAGTGAAAGCTCTTTGGGATAGCTGCTCTGCAGAGATACCCTGAAGATAAAAAATTTTGTTGAAATCGCTCTATGTAGCACGGTTTTCGAAATATTAGCATTTTTGTGTTTTGCAATTTTTGCGCAAAAATTCGAAAATTCAAAATGGCCGCCATTTTTGGCAAGACAAAATTTTTTTGAAAATTGGCATGGCTACTCTCCATAGATACCCTGCGGGTCAAAAATTTCGTCGAAATCGCTCTATCTAGCACGGTTTTCGAGATATAAGCATTTTTGTGTTTTGCAATTTTGCGAAAAATTCGAAAATTCAAAATGGCCGCCATTTTTTGCGAGAAATTTTTTGTTTGAAAATTGGCAGCTAATCTGCAGAGATACCCTGCGGGTCAAAAATTTCGTCGAAATCGCTCTATCTAGCAGGGTTTTCGAGATATAAGCATTTTTATGTTTTGCAATTTTTGCGAAAAATTCGAAAATTCAAAATGGCCGCCATTTTTGGCGAGACAAAAATTTTTTGAAAATTGGGAAAAGTACTCTGCAGAGATATCCTGCGGGTCAACAATTTTGTCGAAATTGCTCTATCTAGCACGGTTTTTGAGATATAAGCATTTTTGTGTTTTGCAATTTTTGCGAAAAATTCGAAAATTCAAAATGGCCGCCATTTTTGGCGAGACAAAAATTTTTTCAAAATTGGGATAACTACTCTGCAGAGATACCCTGTGGCTCAAAAATTTCGTCGAAATCGCTCTATCTAGCACGGTTTTCGAGATATAAGCATTTTTGTGTTTTGCAATTTTTGCGAAAATTTCGAAAATTCAAAATGGCCGCCATTTTGGGCGAGACAAAAATTTTTTGAAAATTGGGAAAACTACTCCGCAGAGATACCCTGTGGGTCAAAAATTTCGTCGAAATCGCTCTATCTAGCACGGTTTTCGAGATATAAGCATTTTTGTGTTTTCCTTATTTGGAAAATTCGTAATAATTAATTAATCATTAATTACTCGGCCATTTCTTGACCAATCAATGCCAAAATCTAATGATTTCCAGATTTTAATAGAATGAATGTATTTGCCAAGTTTCAGGTGAATTGATAAAATTCCTTTCAAGTTATCATCCGGACAAGCTTCCCCATCGAAAAAAGACATTTTTGGTCATGTGACCTCTCTGATTGGTTGAAATGTCACTGCAGCATATTCAAAAAAATTCCCCAAGGCTACTGCCTAAACCTGCCAAATTTGAAAAGAATCCGCCTAACGGTTACAGAGTTATAAGGAAAACAAAATGCGGAGCCGGCGGAGCCGGCGGAGCCGGCGGAGCCGCCGGAGCCGGCGGAGCCGGCGGAGCCAGAAGCTCTCCCATACACAAACAAGCGTCCCTTGCGGGACGCTTAATTCTCTGAATGCACTGGTTGTCAAGTTAAAACTGATTTATTCAACAGAGAAAACCTCAAAGTAGCTATTGCTCAGCTATGCAATGAGCTACAGGTCTGCAACTTAACTATATTATAGCTGACTCAAAAAGTAGACGAACAACATATTTATAGAAAATACTTTACAACTGATTTACCCAACAGTGAGAACCTGAGAATAGAATATCTATTATATAGCTATGCCATTAGCTACACGTCTCCAATTTTATAATCTTATACCTAATTCAAAAGTAGATGAATCACACGTTAATTCAAAATTCTTTAAATGCAATAGTTTTCAAGTTACAACTGATTAACTCAACAGAGAAAACCTAAAAGTAGCTACAGCTCAGCTATATCATGAGCTATAGGTCTGCAATTTCACTATGTTATAGCTGACCCAAAAGTAGGTGAAAAACATATTTATAGAAAATACTGTAAATGCAGTAGTTTTCAAGTTACAACTGATTTACTCAACAGTGAAAACCTGAAAGTAGTTATTGCTCAGCAATGCCATGACATACAGGTCTGCAAATTCACTATCTTATAGCTGGCCCAAAAGTAGGTGAACAACATATTTCTAGAAAATACTGTAAATGCAATATATTTCAAGCTACAGCTGATTTACTCAACGGTGAGAACCTTAGAACAGCTATTACACAGCTATGCCACGAGCTACACAGCACTAATTTTACAATATTATAGCTAATTCAAAAGTAAATGAATAATATATTTAAAGAAATTCTCTAAATGCAATAGTTTTCAAGTTACAACTGATTTACTCAACAGAGAGAACTTCAAAGTAGCTATTGCTCAGCTATGCAATGAGCTACTGGTCTGCAACTTTACTATGTTATAGCTGACCCAAAAGTAGGTGAATAAACTATTCAAAGAAAATACTCTAGATGCAATAGTTTTTAAGTTACAACTCATTTACTCAACACTGAGAACCTGAAAGTAGCTATTACTCAGCTATGCATTGGAGCTACAGGTCTGCAATTTTACTATGTTATAGCTGACCCAAAAATAGGTGAACAACATATTTAAAACAAAATACTCTAAATGCAATAGTTTTCAAGTAATAAATGATTTACTCAACAGTGAGAACCTTAAAGTAGCTATTACTCAGCTATGCATTGGAGCTACAGGTCTGCAATTTTACTATGTTATAGCTGACCCAAAAATAGGTGAACAACATTTCTAAACAAAATACTCTAAATCATAAATGCAATAGTTTTCAAGTTACAACTGATTTACTCAACAGTATGAACCTCAAAGTAGCTATTACTCAGCTACGCAATGAGGTATGGGTCTACAATTTTACTATGTTATAGCTAACCCAAAACTAGCTGAGTAACATATTTATACAAAATTTTCTAAATGCAATAGTTTTCAAGTTGCAAGTGATTTTACTCATTATAGAAAATTTGGTACATTGAGGAAATTGGCAACACTCTGACTGTGTCTAGTATTGTAAGTAGTGTGTTATGTGGATAGATATGGAGCAAAATATTTAGGGAAACCAGTATGAACTAAACATTGCAGTGTATCCCTGGACGGGACATGGTTGAAGCGGGAATCTGTCGGGCTTGAGCCTGTTTCCTGGAGCACCAGGTCAGGATTCTCCATAGTAGGGTACAAAGAGGGCCCGACTTACTACCCCCCCCCCTCCTTAAATAGGCAACCACCATGGTGTTGCCTGTAGCTATGGTAGCAATAAGGTTCAAGCAGAGGTCTTGGAACTCCTTTAGGGCCAAAAGACCCTCTTGGTTCCAGATACTTTATGTGTAACTTGCTTCTGGAAGGGACCAGATTCCCCTTGCAGAGTGTTCCCCCTGACAGTAGGCTGGCTGACAGGTCTGGTAGCTTGAGACAGTAATCTCACCGAGACCAATGACTGGTACAAGAATTTCTCTGTAACCAATATCCTCGGGCAGTAACTGGTTGGTCTGAGACGGCCACTTGAACCCTTAAAAGGCTTCTGCTGGTCTGTTAGCCAGTCCTGTGGACCTGCCCAGTACCAGGGCCTAACTGGCTATAGGTGAAGCAATCCTCTGTAACTGGTTCCTGGTGGCTCCACAGTTCTGCGAAAACTCATAGGAGCTGGCAGCTGGGAGAATTAGACTACATCTCAGCAGGGGTAGGCAACTGCCTTCTTCCTTTCCATAACTGTGGAATCAGCAGATTTTCTCTGTAACCAACAATCCTCTGTAACCAGTAAGTCTGGATACTGCTACTCCATCATATATTCAACCTCCAAAGCCATTTTCAGTAGTTTCCATGTAATATAGTCAGCAATAAGTGTGAAAATATCTCCAAAAAGGCCAAAAATGGCCTAGGTCAGTACTTTGGATGACCTGTGGATGACCTTCAATGAAGAGCTTCAAGGTCAAATTTTTGCATGCTTATAGAGGACATATATATGTATTATATTTATCAGCCATAGGATGATCTAACATTCTGTATATGAGAACTGGGCCAAAATGTGGAAAAATGGCCAAAATCTGACCTTTATATACCCACATACCAAATTTGAAAGGCTAACTAAAATCTTTTTAAGTTATCGCGTCCAAAAGGAAATCTCTGCGGCAGCAGCAGCGTGACTGTACTGAATCCTAAGTATCCCCGACTTTCGTCCGGGGATACAATAAAATTGTACACCAGGGTAGCCAGTTTGAACTCTGAGCAAAACTGAATAGGGAGCCAATGGAGTTTCCCGAGTACCGGAGTTATCCGAGTGTATTTACTCAAATTTGTAACAATTCTAGCTGCACTATTTCGGAGAGACTGTAATCTATGAAGATTGAACTTGGAGAGACTCCTGAAAAGTGAGTTACAGTAGTCCAACCAACTAAAATTTCAACCTACAATTCACAAGTCCACTAAGCAGTTTGGCTTCAGTTGTGCCTTTGATGCTTCCGCTGTTTGGAATTCACTTCCTGAAGACATTCGTGCATCACCCACTATTGCCTCTTTTAGAAAGAAGCTCAAAACCTATCTCTATGCAAAGGCTTATCCTCCTTAGCTCATTTCTCTTATGGCTTCTCTGTGGTGCTGACCTATTTCTGTCCCTGGACTTTGAATTTGCATATTGCTATAGTCTTGTTGCTCCTTAGAGTCCACTACTCAGTGGAGAATAAGCGCTATAAAGGTCGAATTAGAGTTATGGAAGTCACTGAAAAGTCAGAAAGTAGCTATTACTCACTTAGCTTTGGGGATAGACACCCAAGTTACTCACCATGTTGTAGCTATGGAAAAAGTAGCTGAACAACATATTTTAACAAAGTGCTCTAAATCCATTACTTTCAAGTAATAAGTGATTTAGTACATGATTTCACGAATTTTAATGCATTCAAAATTATTTCAAAAATTCATAAGAAAGATCCAGGCCTGATACTTACACAAGGAAATTTACTTATGGTCTAGTACATAAATGCAAGAGAAGAGAGAAATCCCTGGAATAGTCAATAAGAAAATTGTGATAAAGTGTTGAAATTTTCACACTTTGGGTGGGGGTACCTCACTTTTAATGATTCTGGGGAACAGACTAATTGACAGATCCGCATGCCTTGAACAATTTTCAATCCTGGATAGATAAGGGATCTTTTAAAAGCAGAGGAAATAGTCCTTACTACCCAGGGTATCCAAAATTTGTTTCAGTTTTACTTACTCTTAACTTTTCAGAGGATTTCCCACTTGAGCTAAAACTTATTAAATCTACAAGTCTAACTAATATGGGAAAAAGGTGAAAGGAAACAACATACATTTGATAGAACAGCATACACAGCTAGACCTGATAAAGCTCAGTGAAATGGAACCTTTCCATTTACCTTCAGTTTCTTATATTAACCCAAAAAATATGCAATACTGCAGAGAGGTTCACATGTATTATAAATCTTCCCCACCCCTCCACCCCACCCCTCTCCACTTCAATTGAAACAATGAAGGCAATTCTCTTCTCTGTAACACAAACACAGGCAATTCTTTTCTCTGATGCAGATTCTGTACAGATCAGCAAATGTGGCAAATGTATAGTTTTATATGCAGCTATTACATAATTATGCAATCAGCGACAAGTTTGACATTTTACTATGTTATAGCTGAAAGAAAAATAGGTGAAAAACATATTTAATAAAATGTTCTACATACAATACTTTTCAAGTTACAAGTGATTTAATGCATGAAAAAATAATTTTAAAAATTCATAAAAATAAATAAGGAAGATCCAAGCCTGATACTCACACAAGGGAATTAACTTATGGCCTAGTACATATATGCAAGATAAGAGAGAGATCCTTGGAATATTTAATGACTAAATTGTGATAAAGTGTTGAAATTTTCATATTTTGGAGTGGGAGTACCTCTCTTCTAATGGCTCTAGCAAACAGACAGATCTGCATGAATTTTTTTACAATTTATCATGCTCAATAAGTAAGGTGTCTTTTAAATGTAACAGCATGTTTCTGGCCCTTGTACTTTTGGAGAAGCTGTTCACACAGATGCGTATGCAGATGCTGCAGTGATGCCATAATGTCAGCTGACTGACAAGTGAGCTGACATAAAAATGACAGGGCTGTCATGATACTCTTGACCAGCTTAAATGGCTTTAGTAAAGGTCTGGGAAAAAGTTGAGTCACTATTAGCATAGGATTAATAACAGGTATTTTTAAGATCCTGTTGAAAGCTTAGAATAGAATTAAAATATTGAGTGACAGTTAAGAGTTATATAGATTCAAGGAAAGGAACTCATATACTGCATATATGTTATAGGATGGTCAAAGGTGGTATAGGGATCGACTGCCATGTGGAGGATTGGTATCGAATGAAAATAGAGGGTGATTGATCAATATTTCAATGTTGGAAGTTTTGGAACTGTTTGCTTGAGACGTGGGCGATATCAGAGGTTTTGTCAAAGTTCGACATTTTAATTCAAGAAATAATTAAAAAGTGCTATTTACGCACCAAAAATACATTTTTGCAATAGAAAATAAAAATAACATGAACAAAAGCTACATAAAACAAGCATTTTATGCTTTCTTGTATACTAGCGGTCAATTTTTGTATCTCTTCTGTGAAACAGGAAGTAGGTCACTCAATGTAAAAAAAGATGGAGCCAGGCTGGACCCTGTTTTGTTTCAGTTGTAAGGGAGCCTTTTAAAGATTTTATGCAATAACTATTCGTTTAAGCAGTAAAGTTACCGGTTAAAAAAAATTTTTTGTCTGTTTGCTGTATATTATTTCGATATTGAAATGCTGGTAGTATGTGTCAATATCGGCAGTTCTGTAAAAAAAATATCAATTTTGCATGATAAAAATCAGGATTCAAATCAATGATTTTAATTGATTGATTTAAACCAAACAACCCTGGTTTAAACTTCATCTGGTCATTACTGGCAAAAAAAAACAAAAAAACTAGAGGATCGCTCGCAAAAAAAAAGATAATGTTTTTACATAGCAAAAACAAAGCGTCCCAAAAAGGATATAAAGGTGAGTGCTAAAGTATTAAGAAAATGCTTCGTTTCTAGCCTTATACTGTTGTGGCAACCAAAGTCAGCGCAGTCTGCTCTATCTAGCACAGTTTTCAAGATATAAGCATTTTTGTGTTTTGCAAAAAATTAAAAAATTAAAAATGTCCGCTATATTTGGCGAGACAAAAATATTTTGAAAATTGGCATGGCTACTCTGCAGAGATACCCAGCAGGTCCAAAATTTTGGTGAGTTCGCTCCATATAGCACGGTTTTCGAGATATAACCATTTTTGCGTTTTGCAAAAACTTTGAAAATTCAAAATGGCCACCATTTTTGGGGAGACAAAAATTTTTGTCAAGACCACTGCCGCGGTGTGTATTTCCCGCCGAGCATTAAAGCAGAAGAAATAGCTTTTCCGAGATATTCACAATTTTTCATTTTCGTGTGTGAAAGCTCTTCCAAAAGTAGGTGAATGAGTTATTTCAGAAAAATTGGCTATCTGCAATACTATTAAGAGATAATTCACATTTACTCATTTTGAGTAGGTGAATAATTATCTATGGGTCTGAAACTTCACCAAGTGAAAGCTCTCCCAAAAGTAGGTGAATGAGTTATTTGATAAAAATTGGGTATCCGCAATAGTTTTTGAGATAATTAGCATTTACTCATTTTGAGTAGGTGAGTAATTAGCTACGGGTCTGGAACTTCACAGAGTGAAAGCTCTTCCAAAAGTACGTGAATGAGTTATTTGAGAAAAATTGGCCATCTGCAATACTTTTAGAGGTAATTCGCATTTACTCTTTTTGAGTAGGTGAGCAATTAGCTATGGGTCTGAAACTTCACCAAGTGAAAGCTCTTTGGGATAGCTGCTCTGCAGAGATACCCTGAAGATAAAAAATTTCGTCGAAATCGCTCTATGTAGCACGGTTTTCGAAATATTAGCATTTTTGTGTTTTGCAATTTTTGCGCAAAAATTCGAAAATTCAAAATGGCCGCCATTTTTGGCAAGACAAAATTTTTTTGAAAATTGGCATGGCTACTCTGCAGAGATACCCTGTGGGTCAAAAATTTCGTCGAAATCGCTCTATCTAGCACGGTTTTCGAGATATAAGCATTTTTGTGTTTTGCAATTTTGCGAAAAATTCGAAAATTCAAAATGGCCGCCATTTTTTGCGAGAAATTTTTTGTTTGAAAATTGGCATGGCTACTCTGCAGGTCAAAAATTTCGTCGAAATCGCTCTATCTAGCAGGGTTTTCGAGATATAAGCATTTTTATGTTTTGCAATTTTTGCGAAAAATTCGAAAATTCAAAATGGCCGCCATTTTTGGCAAGACAAAATTTTTTTGAAAATTGGCATGGCTTCACTGCAGAGATACCCTGCGGGTCAAAAATTTCGTCGAAATCGCTCTATCTAGCACGGTTTTCGAGATATAAGCATTTTTGTATTTTGCAATTTTTGAGAAAATTTCAAAAATTCAAAAATGGCCGCCATTTTGGGCGAGACAAAATTTTTTTGAAAATTGGGAAAACTACTCCGCAGAGATACCCTGCGAGTCAAAAATTTCGTCGAAATCGCTCTATCTAGCAGGGTTTTCGAGATATAAGCATTTTTATGTTTTGCAATTTTTGCGAAAATTCGAAAATTCAAAATGGCCGCCATTTTTGGCGAGACAAAATTTTTTTTGAAAATTGGCATGGCTACTCTACAGATATACCCTGTGGGTCAAAAATTTCGTCGAAATCGCTCTATCTAGCAGGGTTTTCGAGATATAAGCATTTTTATGTTTTGCAATTTTTGCGAAAAATTCGAAAATTCAAAATGGACGCCATTTTTGGCGAGACAAAATTTTTTTGAAAATTGGCATGGCTACTCTGCAGAGATACCCTGCAGGTCAAAAATTTCGTCGAAATCGCTCTATCTAGCACGGTTTTCGAGATATAAGCATTTTTGTGTTTTGCAATTTTTGAGAAAATTTCGAAAATTCAAAAATGGCCGCCATTTTGGGCGAGACAAAAATTTTTTGAAAATTGGGAAAAGTACTCCGCAGAGATACCCTGCGAGTCAAAAATTTCGTCGAAATCGCTCTACCTAGCAGGGTTTTCGAGATATAAGCATTTTTATGTTTTGCAATTTTTGCGAAAAATTCGAAAATTCAAAATGGCCGCCATTTTTGGCAAGACAAAATTTTTTTGAAAATTGGCATGGCTACTCTGCAGAGATACCCTGTGGGTCAAAAATTTCGTCGAAATCGCTCTATCTAGCACGGTTTTCGAGATATAAGCATTTTTGTGTTTTGCAATTTTTGAGAAAATTTCAAAAATTCAAAAATGGCCGCCATTTTGGGCGAGACAAAAATTTTTTGAAAATTGGGAAAAGTACTCCGCAGAGATACCCTGCGAGTCAAAAATTTCGTCGAAATCGCTCTACCTAGCAGGGTTTTCGAGATATAAGCATTTTTATGTTTTGCAATTTTTGCGAAAAATTCGAAAATTCAAAATGGCCGCCATTTTTGGCAAGACAAAATTTTTTTGAAAATTGGCATGGCTACTCTGCAGAGATACCCTGTGGGTCAAAAATTTCGTCGAAATCGCTCTATCTAGCACGGTTTTCGAGATATAAGCATTTTTGTGTTTTGCAATTTTTGAGAAAATTTCAAAAATTCAAAAATGGCCGCCATTTTGGGCGAGACAAAAATTTTTTGAAAATTGGGAAAACTACTCCGCAGAGATACCCTGCGAGTCAAAAATTTCGTCGAAATCGCTCTATCTAGCAGGGTTTTCGAGATATAAGCATTTTTATGTTTTGCAATTTTTGCGAAAATTCGAAAATTCAAAATGGCTGCCATTTTTGGCGAGACAAAATTTTTTTTGAAAATTGGCATGGCTACTCTACAGATATACCCTGTGGGTCAAAAATTTCGTCGAAATCGCTCTATCTAGCAGGGTTTTCGAGATATAAGCATTTTTATGTTTTGCAATTTTTGCGAAAAATTCGAAAATTCAAAAATGGCCGCCATTTTGGGCGAGACAAAAATTTTTTGAAAATTGGGAAAAGTACTCCGCAGAGATACCCTGCGAGTCAAAAATTTCGTCGAAATCGCTCTACCTAGCAGGGTTTTCGAGATATAAGCATTTTTATGTTTTGCAATTTTTGCGAAAAATTCGAAAATTCAAAATGGCCGCCATTTTTGGCAAGACAAAATTTTTTTGAAAATTGGCATGGCTACTCTGCAGAGATACCCTGTGGGTCAAAAATTTCGTCGAAATCGCTCTATCTAGCACGGTTTTCGAGATATAAGCATTTTTGTGTTTTGCAATTTTTGAGAAAATTTCAAAAATTCAAAAATGGCCGCCATTTTGGGCGAGACAAAAATTTTTTGAAAATTGGGAAAACTACTCCGCAGAGATACCCTGCGAGTCAAAAATTTCGTCGAAATCACTCTATCTAGCAGGGTTTTCGAGATATAAGCATTTTTATGTTTTGCAATTTTTGCGAAAAATTCGAAAATTCAAAATGGCCGCCATTTTTGGCGAGACAAAATTTTTTTTGAAAATTGGCATGGCTACTCTACAGATATACCCTGTGGGTCAAAAATTTCGTCGAAATCGCTCTATCTAGCAGGGTTTTCGAGATATAAGCATTTTTATGTTTTGCAATTTTTGCGAAAAATTCGAAAATTCAAAATGGCCGCCATTTTTGGCGAGACAAAATTTTTTTTTAAATTGGGATAACTACTCTGCAGAGATACCCTGTGGGTCAAAAATTTCGTCGAAAACGCTCTATCTAGCACGGTTTTCGAGATATAAGCATTTTTGTATTTTGCAATTTTTGCGAAAATTTCGAAAATTCAAAATGGCCGCCATTTTTGGCGAGACAAAAATTTTTTGAAAATTGGGAAAAGTACTCCGCAGAGATATGCTGCGGGTCAAAAATTTTGTCGAAATTGCTCTATCTAGCACGGTTTTTGAGATATAAGCATTTTTGTGTTGTGCAATTTTTGCGAAAATTTATAAGGAAAACAAAATGCGGAGCCGGCAGAGCCTAAAGCTCTCCCATACACAAACAAGCGTCCCTTGCGGGACGCTTAAAAAAGAGGCCAAGGCCTGCTGCCTACTGGCAGCAAGCAGCAATTATGTGGCCACCCAGTTGATATCAAATTACTTAATTTGACATTCATAAAATTGACTTAATTGCACAGTTTTCAAGATACAAGCATTTTTCAAATTTGCAATTTTTGCGAAAAAATTCGAAAATTCAAAATGGCCGCCATTTTTGGCAAGACAAACATTTTTTGACATTTTGGTAAACTACTCTGCAGAGATACCCTATGAGTCAAAAATTTCGTCGAAATCGCTCTATCTCGCACGGTTTTCTTAACTTTTCTACATACAGGCATTTTTGTGTTTTGCAATTTTTGTGAAAAATTCGAAAAAAAGGCCACCATTTTTGGTGAGACAAAATTTTTGAAAATTTGGTTTACTACTCTGCAGAGATACCCTATAGGTCAAAAATTTCTATCTCACACGGTTTTCAAAAAAATTTTCGAAAATTCTAAATGGCCGCCATTTTTGGGGAGACAAATTTTTTTTTGAAAATTGAGATTACTATTCTGCATAGAGGGTTAACTACTCTGCAGAAATATCCTATGGGTCAAAAATTTCGTTGAAATCGCTCTATCTCACACGGCTTTCAAGATTTTTATGCTTCTGTAATTTTTGCGAAAAATTCGAAAATTCAGAAAAGCTGCCAGTAGACTCTGCAGACACCCTGTGGGTCCAAAATTTCGTCAAAATTGCTCTATCTCGCTCCATTTACGAGATAAACGCGTTTTGCATTTTACACATAAATTCAAGATGGCCGCAAAAACTGGCAGGAAAACGATTTTTGGGAAAAGTTGCCAGTACAGTCTGCATATACCCTGTGGGTCAAAAATTTCGTTGAAATTGCTCTATCTCACTCCGTTTCCGAGTTAAACGGGTTTTTGCGTTTAATGCAGAAATTCAAGATGGCCGCCGAAAGTGGCGGGAAAACAAGTTTTGCGAAAAGCCGCCAGTAGACTCTGCAGACACCCTACAGGTAAAAAATTTCATTGAAATCGCTCTATCTAAAAGAGTTTCAGGTAAAGTCGCCAGTAGAATCTGCAGATACCCTGTAGGTCAAAAATTTTGTTGAAATCGCTCTATCTCACTCTGTTTCTGAGATAAACACGTTTTTGCGTTTTACACAGAAATTCAAGATGGCCACCAAAAGTGGCGGGAAAACTACTTCTGTGAAAAGTTGCCAGTACCTTCTGCAGATACCCTGTGGGTCAAAAATTTCGTCAAAATCTCTCTATCTCACTCTATTTCTGAGATAAACGTGTTTTTTGCTTTTTCAGCGTTAAGAAAAATTGTGGCGTTTAGTTAATCGTTAATAAGTCGGCCATTTTGTATTTCATCACTTCCAAAAGTTAATGATTTTCAGACATCTATATAACGAACCTACTTGCAAAATTTCACGTGAATAGGTGAAGCGCTTTTTAAGTTATCATCTGGACAAGCACACCATTTTGAAAAACATGTTTTTGGTCATGTGACTTCTCCGATTGGCTGAAAAACAATCCAATCAACATGCAATGAGGAAACATGATAGCAATCTACCCAAGGCAGCTCCATACCAAATTTTTAAAAAATCGGTGCAGTAGTTTCTGAGAAGAGGCTGGAAAAATTGTTGACGCCGACACTGACGACGCCAACCCATGCCAACAGCTTATGGCCAATAAGCTAAAAAAGAGATGAAACTGATGGAAGATTTTTCCCCTCGACCCATGTTTTAACACCATTTTGACTAAATATGCCTCTTTCTTCACTTGATCAGCACTATGTGACTTAATATGTTCAGTTTTGGTTATTTTAACAGTTTTGTCTGTTTTAATGAAGGGAAATGAATGATTGCAGATATATTATACATTTTAAAACAATTTATGTCAATATTTTAGTGTTATAAAAGCTGCAAGGGTCATTTTTGTATTGAAATAATCTGTCGGTGAGTTGCTGTCAGCGAGTTGACTTGTCGCTAGACCGAGTTCCTCGCCACACAAAAACTTCAATATCTGAAAATTACTGTCACTTTAAACTTTAAAATATCCAATCCACTTAAATGCATTAACAGTATAAAGCATTTAAATGCAGGAACACAATTTTCTGTGTTTGCAGTAACATAGACACTTTTTCTGGACTTCCTGTTTGTATAAACAATGATGAAATTTTGCAAGTGAAATAAATTTTGGAAAATATATCCATTACCGTATTTATCCGCCGGTACACACCGTTTATAAAAAATCAGTTGAGAGACAGATTAATCGGTCTAACTTGTCACCGACTTGCAGGTAATTCGAAAAAATTAAAAACGTTTGGTCAATTGATCAATATTGACCACTTTTAAGATTATTGACCTGGGCAGATTTAAATGGATGAAATCACGTTAAAACTATCCCTTCAATTGGCCGACCAACCTTGTACACTGTACATGGACTTATGCTCTAGCACTACCTGCTGTTCAAACTCAAAACGTTGCGCCATAGCTGAAAGCACCTAAATATCGCCCAACGTGGTAGTTGAAATAAAATGTTTACTCACTGCTGTTAAAACTCTGAAATCTTCTTTTGATAAATAACGTAATATAGTAACATTAAGTTTCCCCATTCTATTATATTACACCTCTGTTTCACTTAATTAATATAATGTACTGTTTCCTCCTTGACATCCACCCAATTATTAATCCTTCTTCTTCGTGTAGCTGTGTTAGTTTGCAGGCTACAGGGTTCTGGTGTGTGCTAAACCAGAACTCACATTTCGGACAATGGAGAAAATTTCGGAAGATCAGAAAAAAACTTTTCTGTCTTGTTTTTAAATTGTATCCTTTGGATATTATAAATGTAACCCAACTTGACCACTTATGAGATTCCAAGTGCATAGGACTGACGAGTCAGTCACAATTGAGTCACCATTCTATGGAATAATGAAATGTGCAGGCTGAGACACTGGCCCCGTAGTATTTGAAAGACGTTAATTTTTCGCATTCTATGGCTCTGTATCTCCTCAAACTCACCCCAATTGAACACTTATGAGATTCCAAGTGCATAGGGCTGACGAGTCAGTCACAATTGAGTCACCATTCTATGGATTAATGAAATTTGCAGGCTGAGACACTGGCCCCGTAGTATTTGAAAGACGTTATTTTTTCGCATTCTATGGCTCTGTATCTCCTCAAACTCACCCCAATTGACCACTTATGAGATTCCAAGTGCATAGGGCTGACGAGTCAGTCACAATGGAGTCACCATTCTATGGATTAATGAAATGTGCAGGCTGAGACACTGGCCCCGTAATATTTGAAAGACGTTATTTTTTCGCATTCTATGGCTCTGTATCTCCTCAAACTCACCCCAATTGACCACTTATGAGATTCCAAGTGCATAGGGCTGACGAGTCAGTCACAATTGAGTCACCATTCTATGGATTAATGAAATGTGCAGGCTGAGACACTGGCCCCGTAATATTTGAAAGACGTTATTTTTTCGCATTCTATGGCTCTGTATCTCCTCAAACTCACCCCAATTGACCACTTATGAGATTCCAAGTGCATAGGGCTGACGAGTCAGTCACAATTGAGTCACCATTCTATGGATTAATGAAATGTGCAGGCTGAGACACTGGCCCCGTAATATTTGAAAGACGTTATTTTTTCGCATTCTATGGCTCTGTATCTCCTCAAACTCACCCCAATTGACCACTTATGAGATTCCAAGTGCATAGGACTGACGAGTCAGTCACAATTGAGTCACCATTCTATGGAATAATGAAATGTGCAGGCTGAGACACTGGCCCCGTAGTATTTGAAAGACGTTAATTTTTCGCATTCTATGGCTCTGTATCTCCTCAAACTCACCCCAATTGAACACTTATGAGATTCCAAGTGCATAGGGCTGACGAGTCAGTCACAATTGAGTCACCATTCTATGGATTAATGAAATTTGCAGGCTGAGACACTGGCCCCGTAGTATTTGAAAGACGTTATTTTTTCGCATTCTATGGCTCTGTATCTCCTCAAACTCACCCCAATTGACCACTTATGAGATTCCAAGTGCATAGGGCTGACGAGTCAGTCACAATGGAGTCACCATTCTATGGATTAATGAAATGTGCAGGCTGAGACACTGGCCCCGTAATATTTGAAAGACGTTATTTTTTCGCATTCTATGGCTCTGTATCTCCTCAAACTCACCCCAATTGACCACTTATGAGATTCCAAGTGCATAGGGCTGACGAGTCAGTCACAATTGAGTCACCATTCTATGGATTAATGAAATGTGCAGGCTGAGACACTGGCCCCGTAATATTTGAAAGACGTTATTTTTTCGCATTCTATGGCTCTGTATCTCCTCAAACTCACCCCAATTGACCACTTATGAGATTCCAAGTGCATAGGGCTGACGAGTCAGTCACAATTGAGTCACCATTCTATGGATTAATGAAATGTGCAGGCTGAGACACTGGCCCCGTAATATTTGAAAGACGTTATTTTTTCGCATTCTATGGCTCTGTATCTCCTCAAACTCACCCCAATTGACCACTTATGAGATTCCAAGTGCATAGGACTGACGAGTCAGTCACAATTGAGTCACCATTCTATGGAATAATGAAATGTGCAGGCTGAGACACTGGCCCCGTAGTATTTGAAAGACGTTAATTTTTCGCATTCTATGGCTCTGTATCTCCTCAAACTCACCCCAATTGAACACTTATGAGATTCCAAGTGCATAGGGCTGACGAGTCAGTCACAATTGAGTCACCATTCTATGGATTAATGAAATTTGCAGGCTGAGACACTGGCCCCGTAGTATTTGAAAGACGTTATTTTTTCGCATTCTATGGCTCTGTATCTCCTCAAACTCACCCCAATTGACCACTTATGAGATTCCAAGTGCATAGGGCTGACGAGTCAGTCACAATGGAGTCACCATTCTATGGATTAATGAAATGTGCAGGCTGAGACACTGGCCCCGTAATATTTGAAAGACGTTATTTTTTCGCATTCTATGGCTCTGTATCTCCTCAAACTCACCCCAATTGACCACTTATGAGATTCCAAGTGCATAGGGCTGACGAGTCAGTCACAATTGAGTCACCATTCTATGGATTAATGAAATGTGCAGGCTGAGACACTGGCCCCGTAATATTTGAAAGACGTTATTTTTTCGCATTCTATGGCTCTGTATCTCCTCAAACTCACCCCAATTGACCACTTATGAGATTCCAAGTGCATAGGGCTGACGAGTCAGTCACAATTGAGTCACCATTCTATGGATTAATGAAATGTGCAGGCTGAGACACTGGCCCCGTAATATTTGAAAGACGTTATTTTTTCGCATTCTATGGCTCTGTATCTCCTCAAACTCACCCCAATTGACCACTTATGAGATTCCAAGTGCATAGGACTGACGAGTCAGTCACAATTGAGTCACCATTCTATGGAATAATGAAATGTGCAGGCTGAGACACTGGCCCCGTAGTATTTGAAAGACGTTAATTTTTCGCATTCTATGGCTCTGTATCTCCTCAAACTCACCCCAATTGAACACTTATGAGATTCCAAGTGCATAGGGCTGACGAGTCAGTCACAATTGAGTCACCATTCTATGGATTAATGAAATTTGCAGGCTGAGACACTGGCCCCGTAGTATTTGAAAGACGTTATTTTTTCGCATTCTATGGCTCTGTATCTCCTCAAACTCACCCCAATTGACCACTTATGAGATTCCAAGTGCATAGGGCTGACGAGTCAGTCACAATGGAGTCACCATTCTATGGATTAATGAAATGTGCAGGCTGAGACACTGGCCCCGTAATATTTGAAAGACGTTATTTTTTCGCATTCTATGGCTCTGTATCTCCTCAAACTCACCCCAATTGACCACTTATGAGATTCCAAGTGCATAGGGCTGACGAGTCAGTCACAATTGAGTCACCATTCTATGGATTAATGAAATGTGCAGGCTGAGACACTGGCCCCGTAATATTTGAAAGACGTTATTTTTTCGCATTCTATGGCTCTGTATCTCCTCAAACTCACCCCAATTGACCACTTATGAGATTCCAAGTGCATAGGACTGACGAGTCAGTCACAATTGAGTCACCATTCTATGGAATAATGAAATGTGCAGGCTGAGACACTGGCCCCGTAGTATTTGAAAGACGTTAATTTTTCGCATTCTATGGCTCTGTATCTCCTCAAACTCACCCCAATTGAACACTTATGAGATTCCAAGTGCATAGGGCTGACGAGTCAGTCACAATTGAGTCACCATTCTATGGATTAATGAAATTTGCAGGCTGAGACACTGGCCCCGTAGTATTTGAAAGACGTTATTTTTTCGCATTCTATGGCTCTGTATCTCCTCAAACTCACCCCAATTGACCACTTATGAGATTCCAAGTGCATAGGGCTGACGAGTCAGTCACAATGGAGTCACCATTCTATGGATTAATGAAATGTGCAGGCTGAGACACTGGCCCCGTAATATTTGAAAGACGTTATTTTTTCGCATTCTATGGCTCTGTATCTCCTCAAACTCACCCCAATTGACCACTTATGAGATTCCAAGTGCATAGGGCTGACGAGTCAGTCACAATTGAGTCACCATTCTATGGATTAATGAAATGTGCAGGCTGAGACACTGGCCCCGTAATATTTGAAAGACGTTATTTTTTCGCATTCTATGGCTCTGTATCTCCTCAAACTCACCCCAATTGACCACTTATGAGATTCCAAGTGCATAGGGCTGACGAGTCAGTCACAATTGAGTCACCATTCTATGGATTAATGAAATGTGCAGGCTGAGACACTGGCCCCGTAATATTTGAAAGACGTTATTTTTTCGCATTCTATGGCTCTGTATCTCCTCAAACTCACCCCAATTGACCACTTATGAGATTCCAAGTGCATAGGACTGACGAGTCAGTCACAATTGAGTCACCATTCTATGGAATAATGAAATGTGCAGGCTGAGACACTGGCCCCGTAGTATTTGAAAGACGTTAATTTTTCGCATTCTATGGCTCTGTATCTCCTCAAACTCACCCCAATTGAACACTTATGAGATTCCAAGTGCATAGGGCTGACGAGTCAGTCACAATTGAGTCACCATTCTATGGATTAATGAAATTTGCAGGCTGAGACACTGGCCCCGTAGTATTTGAAAGACGTTATTTTTTCGCATTCTATGGCTCTGTATCTCCTCAAACTCACCCCAATTGACCACTTATGAGATTCCAAGTGCATAGGGCTGACGAGTCAGTCACAATGGAGTCACCATTCTATGGATTAATGAAATGTGCAGGCTGAGACACTGGCCCCGTAATATTTGAAAGACGTTATTTTTTCGCATTCTATGGCTCTGTATCTCCTCAAACTCACCCCAATTGACCACTTATGAGATTCCAAGTGCATAGGGCTGACGAGTCAGTCACAATTGAGTCACCATTCTATGGATTAATGAAATGTGCAGGCTGAGACACTGGCCCCGTAATATTTGAAAGACGTTATTTTTTCGCATTCTATGGCTCTGTATCTCCTCAAACTCACCCCAATTGACCACTTATGAGATTCCAAGTGCATAGGGCTGACGAGTCAGTCACAATTGAGTCACCATTCTATGGATTAATGAAATGTGCAGGCTGAGACACTGGCCCCGTAATATTTGAAAGACGTTATTTTTTCGCATTCTATGGCTCTGTATCTCCTCAAACTCACCCCAATTGACCACTTATGAGATTCCAAGTGCATAGGACTGACGAGTCAGTCACAATTGAGTCACCATTCTATGGAATAATGAAATGTGCAGGCTGAGACACTGGCCCCGTAGTATTTGAAAGACGTTAATTTTTCGCATTCTATGGCTCTGTATCTCCTCAAACTCACCCCAATTGAACACTTATGAGATTCCAAGTGCATAGGGCTGACGAGTCAGTCACAATTGAGTCACCATTCTATGGATTAATGAAATTTGCAGGCTGAGACACTGGCCCCGTAGTATTTGAAAGACGTTATTTTTTCGCATTCTATGGCTCTGTATCTCCTCAAACTCACCCCAATTGACCACTTATGAGATTCCAAGTGCATAGGGCTGACGAGTCAGTCACAATGGAGTCACCATTCTATGGATTAATGAAATGTGCAGGCTGAGACACTGGCCCCGTAATATTTGAAAGACGTTATTTTTTCGCATTCTATGGCTCTGTATCTCCTCAAACTCACCCCAATTGACCACTTATGAGATTCCAAGTGCATAGGACTGACGAGTCAGTCACAATTGAGTCACCATTCTATGGAATAATGAAATGTGCAGGCTGAGACACTGGCCCCGTAATATTTGAAAGACGTTATTTTTTCGCATTCTATGGCTCTGTATCTCCTCAAACTCACCCCAATTGACCACTTATGAGATTCCAAGTGCATAGGACTGACGAGTCAGTCACAATTGAGTCACCATTCTATGGAATAATGAAATGTGCAGGCTGAGACACTGGCCCCGTAGTATTTGAAAGACGTTAATTTTTCGCATTCTATGGCTCTGTATCTCCTCAAACTCACCCCAATTGAACACTTATGAGATTCCAAGTGCATAGGGCTGACGAGTCAGTCACAATTGAGTCACCATTCTATGGATTAATGAAATTTGCAGGCTGAGACACTGGCCCCGTAGTATTTGAAAGACGTTATTTTTTCGCATTCTATGGCTCTGTATCTCCTCAAACTCACCCCAATTGACCACTTATGAGATTCCAAGTGCATAGGGCTGACGAGTCAGTCACAATGGAGTCACCATTCTATGGATTAATGAAATGTGCAGGCTGAGACACTGGCCCCGTAATATTTGAAAGACGTTATTTTTTCGCATTCTATGGCTCTGTATCTCCTCAAACTCACCCCAATTGACCACTTATGAGATTCCAAGTGCATAGGGCTGACGAGTCAGTCACAATTGAGTCACCATTCTATGGAATAATGAAATGTGCAGGCTGAGACACTGGCCCCGTAGTATTTGAAAGACGTTAATTTTTCGCATTCTATGGCTCTGTATCTCCTCAAACTCACCCCAATTGACCACTTATGAGATTCCAAGTGCATAGGGCTGACGAGTCAGTCACAATGGAGTCACCATTCTATGGATTAATGAAATGTGCAGGCTGAGACACTGGCCCCGTAATATTTGAAAGACGTTATTTTTTCGCATTCTATGGCTCTGTATCTCCTCAAACTCACCCCAATTGACCACTTATGAGATTCCAAGTGCATAGGGCTGACGAGTCAGTCACAATTGAGTCACCATTCTATGGATTAATGAAATGTGCAGGCTGAGACACTGGCCCCGTAATATTTGAAAGACGTTATTTTTTCGCATTCTATGGCTCTGTATCTCCTCAAACTCACCCCAATTGACCACTTATGAGATTCCAAGTGCATAGGGCTGACGAGTCAGTCACAATTGAGTCACCATTCTATGGATTAATGAAATGTGCAGGCTGAGACACTGGCCCCGTAATATTTGAAAGACGTTATTTTTTCGCATTCTATGGCTCTGTATCTCCTCAAACTCACCCCAATTGACCACTTATGAGATTCCAAGTGCATAGGACTGACGAGTCAGTCACAATTGAGTCACCATTCTATGGAATAATGAAATGTGCAGGCTGAGACACTGGCCCCGTAGTATTTGAAAGACGTTAATTTTTCGCATTCTATGGCTCTGTATCTCCTCAAACTCACCCCAATTGAACACTTATGAGATTCCAAGTGCATAGGGCTGACGAGTCAGTCACAATTGAGTCACCATTCTATGGATTAATGAAATTTGCAGGCTGAGACACTGGCCCCGTAGTATTTGAAAGACGTTATTTTTTCGCATTCTATGGCTCTGTATCTCCTCAAACTCACCCCAATTGACCACTTATGAGATTCCAAGTGCATAGGGCTGACGAGTCAGTCACAATGGAGTCACCATTCTATGGATTAATGAAATGTGCAGGCTGAGACACTGGCCCCGTAATATTTGAAAGACGTTATTTTTTCGCATTCTATGGCTCTGTATCTCCTCAAACTCACCCCAATTGACCACTTATGAGATTCCAAGTGCATAGGACTGACGAGTCAGTCACAATTGAGTCACCATTCTATGGAATAATGAAATGTGCAGGCTGAGACACTGGCCCCGTAATATTTGAAAGACGTTATTTTTTCGCATTCTATGGCTCTGTATCTCCTCAAACTCACCCCAATTGACCACTTATGAGATTCCAAGTGCATAGGACTGACGAGTCAGTCACAATTGAGTCACCATTCTATGGAATAATGAAATGTGCAGGCTGAGACACTGGCCCCGTAGTATTTGAAAGACGTTAATTTTTCGCATTCTATGGCTCTGTATCTCCTCAAACTCACCCCAATTGAACACTTATGAGATTCCAAGTGCATAGGGCTGACGAGTCAGTCACAATTGAGTCACCATTCTATGGATTAATGAAATTTGCAGGCTGAGACACTGGCCCCGTAGTATTTGAAAGACGTTATTTTTTCGCATTCTATGGCTCTGTATCTCCTCAAACTCACCCCAATTGACCACTTATGAGATTCCAAGTGCATAGGGCTGACGAGTCAGTCACAATGGAGTCACCATTCTATGGATTAATGAAATGTGCAGGCTGAGACACTGGCCCCGTAATATTTGAAAGACGTTATTTTTTCGCATTCTATGGCTCTGTATCTCCTCAAACTCACCCCAATTGACCACTTATGAGATTCCAAGTGCATAGGGCTGACGAGTCAGTCACAATTGAGTCACCATTCTATGGAATAATGAAATGTGCAGGCTGAGACACTGGCCCCGTAGTATTTGAAAGACGTTAATTTTTCGCATTCTATGGCTCTGTATCTCCTCAAACTCACCCCAATTGACCACTTATGAGATTCCAAGTGCATAGGGCTGACGAGTCAGTCACAATTGAGTCACCATTCTATGGATTAATGAAATGTGCAGGCTGAGACACTGGCCCCGTAATATTTGAAAGACGTTATTTTTTCGCATTCTATGGCTCTGTATCTCCTCAAACTCACCCCAATTGACCACTTATGAGATTCCAAGTGCATAGGGCTGACGAGTCAGTCACAATTGAGTCACCATTCTATGGATTAATGAAATGTGCAGGCTGAGACACTGGCCCCGTAATATTTGAAAGACGTTATTTTTTCGCATTCTATGGCTCTGTATCTCCTCAAACTCACCCCAATTGACCACTTATGAGATTCCAAGTGCATAGGACTGACGAGTCAGTCACAATTGAGTCACCATTCTATGGAATAATGAAATGTGCAGGCTGAGACACTGGCCCCGTAGTATTTGAAAGACGTTAATTTTTCGCATTCTATGGCTCTGTATCTCCTCAAACTCACCCCAATTGACCACTTATGAGATTCCAAGTGCATAGGGCTGACGAGTCAGTCACAATTCAGTCACCATTCTATGGATTAATGAAATGTGCAGGCTGAGACACTGGCCCCGTAATATTTGAAAGACGTTATTTTTTCGCATTCTATGGCTCTGTATCTCCTCAAACTCACCCCAATTGACCACTTATGAGATTCCAAGTGCATAGGATTACGACCAACAATAAGTGAGTTATAAGCACTTTTAAGTTTGGCTATCCTCGTTTGACCTTGAAGGCAGGGTCCAAGGCCAAATCAGACCACACCAAAAGATTCCCAGTCCATGATTTCCTGTAGCTTGGTTTACCATCCCAAACTTCTAGGACCATTAATAAGCGAGTTATAAGCACTTTTAAGTTTGGCTATCCTCGTTTGACCTTGAAGGCAGGGTCCAAGGTCAAATCCGACCATACCAAAAGATTCCCAGCCCAATGATTTTCTATAGGTTGGCTTTCCATTCCAAACCTCTAGGACCAATAATAATGGAGTTATAAGCACTTTTTAGTTTGGGTATTCTCGTTTGACCTTGAAGGAGGGGTCCAAAGGTCATATCGGACCACATCAACAGATTCCCAGCCCATGATTTCCTATATGTCTGTTTACCATCCCAAACCTCTAGGACCAATAATAAGCGAGTTATAAGCACTTTTAAGTTTGGCTATCCTTGTTTGACCTTGAAGGAGGGGTCAAAGGTCAAATCTAACCACACCAAAAGATTCACAGCCCATGATTTCCTACAGGTTGGTTTACCATCCCAAACCTGTAGGACCAATAATAAGGGAGATATAAGCACTTTTCATGACTGACAAAGAAACACCTGTGGCAGCCATCTTGTTTTTCAAAATGAGGCCAAAAATATTCCCAGTCAAGATTTTATAATGAGGAACATATCCTGCGAATTTGAGATCTCTACCTATAATACCCTTTGCTCTAGAGGGCCAACAAAAGTCCTTGTTTGAAGTTAAATAAACGTCCCTGGCGGCCATCTTGTTTTTCAAAATGAGGCCAAAAATATTCCCAGGCAACATTTTATGGTTATTAATATATCCTGCAAACTTGAGAAGGCTAGCTATAATATTTTTTTCATCAGAGCGGTAATGGTGAAATCTCTCTACACACTGCGGCTATCCAGTGGATACAATGATTTACTCAACAGTGAGAACCTGAAAGTAGCTATTGCTCAGCTATGCCATGACATACAGGTCTGCAATGTTATAGCTGACCAAAATTTACGTGAATAACATATTTAAACAAAATACTCTAACTACAATAGTTTTCAAGTTACAACTGATTTACTCAATAGTGATAACCTCAAAGTAGCTATTTCTCAGCTATGCAATGAGCTATATGTCTGAATTTTTCCTATGTTATAGCTGACCCAAAAGTAGGTGAACAACATATTTAAGCAAAATACTGTAAATGCAATAGTTTTCAAGTTACAACTGATTTACTCAATAGTGAGAACCTGAAAATAGCTATTGCTCAGCTATGGCATGAGTTATAGGTCTGTAATTTCACTATGTTATAGCTGACCCAAAAATAGGTGAATAACATATTGAAACAAAATACTCTAAATGCAATAGTTTTCAAGTTATAAGTGATTTACTCAACAGTGATAACCTAAAAGTAGCTATTACTCAGCTATGCCATGAGCTACAGGTCTGAAATTTTACTATGTTATAGCTGACCCAAAAGTAGCTGAATAACATATTTATACGAAATTCTCTAAATGCAATAGTTTTCAAGTTTTCAAGTAGCTATTACTCACTTAGCTATTGAGACAGACACCCAAGTTACTCACCATGTTGCAGCTCTGAAAAAAGTAGCTGAATAACATATTTTAACAAAATGCTCTAAATGCAACACTTTTCAAGTTATAAGTGATTTAGTGCATGATTTCATGAATTTTAATGTATTAAAAATTATTAAAAAAATTTATTAAAAAAAATAAGACAGATCCAGGTCTCATACTCACACAAGAGAATCTACCTCTGGCCTAGTACATATATGCAAGATATGAGAGAAATTCCTGCAATAATCACTGAGAAAATTGTGATAAAGTGTTGAAATTTTTGGTGGGGGTACCTCCCTTATAATGTCTATAGCAAACAGACAGATTTGCATGCCTTGAACAATTTTTCATCCTCGATATGACAAGGCAGCTGACATAAAAAGGGGTATTTTAAACTCATATTTGATCCTCAGTAAGAGATATGTACCAATACAATTTAACACCCAACATATTAAACAAATGAAGCAAATTTTCTTTAAAATATATATATTTTTTTATGTTGTAGTATTGCAACAACAAAATAACAGACTGAGTGCTCTGTCACTGAGCTATGATGTCTCGTTCCACAACACTGGGAATCAAACCCAGGCCTCCCAGTCCAATTTTTTGTTACAAGAATAGCAAAAAAATATTCAGACATGACTTTTAAAAAAAAATTTGTCTTTGACCAATATGTCTCAAATAATGGATAATTGTATCCACAGGAGGCATCCGGTGGATACTTTGATTTAGCATTCACTACGCCGCCGCCGCAGCGCGTACAGATTTTCGGCGTTAACGCTCTCAGAGAAAAACTACACCAGCTAGGTTCACCAAATTTGCAGGATATGTTCATTGGGGGTAAACTTCTCTGGGACTGAAATTAGCCTCATTCTGAAAAACAAGATGGCCGCCGTGGGCATTACTTTGAAAATTATCTACATTTTTCTACTGGCTGGTTCTCATAGGTAGAAGGTTGAATCTCTTCATAGGTGATATTTATAACTGATATACATGTCCTCTACAACCTGGCAGACATTTGACCTTGCAGTTCTAAATTCAAGGTCATCCACGGAGTGCCAAAGTACCCCACATAGTGGACTTTGAAAATGTCTATATCTCCCATATTATTGGTTACAGAGGTTTGCAATGTGAAACCAACCTATAGGAAATCATGGGCTGGGAATCTTCTGATGTGGTCGAATTTGACCTTGGACCCCTCCTTCAAGGTCAAATGAGGACAGCCCAACTTAAAAGTGCTTATAACTCGCTTATTATTGGTCCTAAAGGTTTGGGATGGTAAAAAAACCTATAGGAAATCATGAGCTGGGAATCTTTGAGTGTGGGCAGATTTGACTTTGGGCTCTGCTTCAAGGTAAAACGAGGATAGCCAAACTTACAAGTGCTTATAACTCGCTTATTCTTGGTCCTACAGGTTTGGGATGGTAAACCAACCTACAGGAAATCATGGGCTGGAGATCTTCTGGTGTGCTGAGATTTTACCTTCAACCCTCCGTCAAGGTCAAATGAGGATGGCCAAACTTAAAAGTGCTTATAACTCACTTATTATTGGCCCTAGAAGTTTGGGATGGTAAACCAACATATAGGAAATCACACCCTGAGAATCTTCTACTTTGGACTGATTTGACCTTGGGCCCCTCCTTCATGGTCAAACGAGGATAGCCAAACTTAAAAGTGCTTGTAACTCGCTTATTAGTGGTCCTAGAGGCTTGCAATGTGAAACCAAGTAATGGAAAACCATGGGCAGGGAATCTTCTGATGAGGTCACATTTGACCTTTAGCCCCTCCGTCAAGGTCAAATGAGGACAGTCATACTTTAAAGTGCTTATAACTTGCTTATTATTGATCCTAGAGGTTTGCAATGTGAAACCAACTTATAGGAAATCATGGGCTTCAAATTTTCTGTTGTGGTCAGATTTAACCTTTGGCCTCTCCTTCAAGGTCAAACATGGTTCACTGACTTTGGTGAGTTGTCTTTCCAGTGGATACAGTTGTGTATCAGTTCTCCGATGCGTAGGTCTAGTTTTTTTGATGAATTTTTAAAATAATTTTTAATGTTGTGTGTCCATTGGATAGGGTATTAACTTATAAAAATTTAATTTACTTAAATTTGCAATTTTAATTAAATTAAATTTGCAAAAAAATTTTATTGCATTAATACATCCTATCCAATGGACAATTTGCTGAATAACTACCGCTTGGTCGGCGGGTAAGTTACTAGGGACATATGTGAACTCACAATAGCAAATCTTAACCTACGGTCTAGGCTGACTTTGTCAGGAGACCAATAGGCCCAGGCCTGGGTTGACCTTAAGGTCAGGAAACCCTGTAAGGTCGTGGTCGGTTGCCAGCAGCCGGTTACCCGGGGCTATACCGATGTCGCCCCCCCCTTTTTAACAGACCTGCTCTGAGGTAGGGGGAAGAGAGGGATGAGTTCAGTCCCAGAATGTCAATAAAACCTCCCAAAGGAAGCACATCACATTTTATTTACTATGTACATGTAGAAACTGTTTATACTATGTACATATATACAAATCTCCTCAATCTAAGGGCCACCTGTGGATCTGCTGAGCAGCCCATACCGAGCCCAATTGGTAAAGCTCCGAGTCAGCCCAAGCCACACCCTTCAGATAGAACTGTGTGAGGGTATTATGTGACTTCAGTGGCAGGCTGACGAGATTGGATCTAAGGAGACTCCCGACTGGAAGACCTTAGGAGCAGCAAAGGCCCTGACATGGGTTTTAACCTGATGTAAAGAGTGGGCCTCCTGGTCAGAGAGCTCATAACATAGGATCACAGTCTGTTTGATCTAAGAGGAGATAGAGGCAGATGTCTTTGTCGGAACCTTTCTTAAAGGAGACAAAAAAAAACACCTCCTTATTCTACTTGAGGTCTGAGGTCCTGTCCAAATAGTAGCGCAATGCTCTAACCGGAAAAAGGGACCAGTAAGACTTGAGGGATCTATCCAGAAATGGGGGCCAGGGCTGTTATAACCACTGGGGCCACACGGTCTGGACCCTCTTGACCAGCTGATTCTTGGATAGAAAGCTGGGTAATGGATACGGGGATAACGTTGACCAATCGGATTGGTGTCTAAAATTTTTGTTTTGCCAAGCATGAATCTCACTTCTGCGTTTGCCGGACCCAAGGGCCCAGAAGAATACCGTCTTGAAGGTCAAATGCTAAAAGGAGGCCTCCTTGATTGGTTCAAACAGAGCCTTATTCAGTTGGTGCAAGACCAGTGAGAGGTTCCAGGTGGGTATGCCCCTCCTGCCTTTGGGTTTGTCTCCGTGGAAGCTATCCAGGAGACGAGCGAGATTTTTGTCCTTGCTGATGTTGAAGGGTGAATTTCCCAGTTTATCAGCAATGGTTGAACTGTAACCATCAATGGTGCTGGGCTGTAGCTTCCTGTCCTCATAAGGTACATAAGAAAGTCAGCAACTGACTTTACAGGGATACCCTGAGGTCCACCGGATTAGTGACACACCACTTGTAACAATGGTCCACTTTGTCTCATAGAATGATCTGGTTGATCCCCTTTGAGGAGCCTCAATTCTTGCTGCCACCACTTCAGCGAAGCCCTGCTCCTCGAATGCTGAGGCTCCAGGAGCTGTGCATCGAGATTAAGATTTGTCAGATTTCTGTGAGCGATCTGATTGAATGGTTGTGTCAACAGGTTGGGCAGATTGGGCATTCTCAGTGGGATTTGGCTGGACAAGGCCACTGGATCCCAAAACCAAGGCATGACCCTACAGGCAGATGTGTACCACATTAGGGACATTTGATAGTCTGACAAACATTTTGGCCCTCCGGCATCCGGACACTGGTCTGGTGACAATGATCCAAGAAAACAGTCTCTCTGTTCTTGCTGTGGTCCGGTCCGGTCCGGTGGGGCTGACACAACTTTTCACATTTAAGACTCTTACCCCAGGCCAGCATCCTGCAAGGTGCAGCATTTACACAGTAATTGAGATGGCTGACCCTTGGCCTATCGACCACCATTTTTTTTTGATAAGACCTATTTCTTTTCATGCTGGTTATTCAGGTCTGTGTTTGTAAAGGTGAAATCTATTATCTACCAGTCAAGTTCAGCACCGATAACAACTGTTGAAAGGTGTGATAAGGGAAGGTTGCCTGGCAGTAGCTGGGGACACTGTCATATCCCCAAGGCCACTGATTGGTCTAAGAATTTTCTGTAACCAAATCTACCTTAGGCAACTCTGTCCGGTACTAAGACTCCATAACCGGTAATTCACTGTAAACAGTAAGTCTCTGTAACCGGCACAAAAAACTGGCAGGCTGGGGTCACCACTGAATTTAGACAGCTACTGGTCTATATTTACTATATTTAGCCAGCTTTTGGAAAACAATCAGCAGCAAGTCACTTTATTATGATGGGTGATAATAGAGGATTCTATCCAACTCACATTTACAACTGTCTGTAAATTGCCTATTTCTCAATTTCAGCTTCGAATATTCATTTCAATTCAACCTATACATCAAGTAGCAATTAATATTAGCTATTGCTTTACTGTATATGCAGATATTTTGTTTAAAACATACCTACTTCATAAACTGCCTTCTGTAAACTTCTTCAACCATGCCACGTGGGTAATACTAAGAATGAAATAGTGACAAACATTAATCGGTGACAATTCGAGAGACAAATAAATTACAAACGTTAATTCGACCGTGGTTTTCAGTGTAGCAGGGATAGGCTCATATGAAGCTGCCTTCTTCCTGCCCACAGTGGTGGATTCAGCAGCTTTTCTCTGCAACCAACAATCTGTAACAGGTCAAACCGGCAGGCTGGTGTCTCTATGTAACCAAAGATTTCTGGGAGAAAGCTCTGTAACCAAGGAATTGGGACAGCACAGGTCTGTACCATTAGTTAATCCCTTGGTAGATCTGCCGGTCCAGTAACCTGGTGTTCCAGGTTACTTCACCAGTATCTCTCAGTTCTTGTGAAGCAACAGTCACTGAAGGTTGTGTAAGCCGGCACCCAGTAGGCTCTGTAACCGGTTGGTTAAAGGAATTTTTCTGAAGAAACTTCCGGTCAAACTAACTTGTCACCATCAATTCTCTGTAACTGGTAAACCTCTGTAACCGGTAGCCCTGCTGGCATCACTGGACCTATTCAACTGAAGGTACCCTCTTCTTGCCAGAAATATGGGATCAACTGATTCCTGTGTCACCAGCAACTCCCTGTAACCGGTAATCCTGCTTAACCGGTAGCCACTACTGTGTGACCAAAACCGGCAGTCTGAGCAGAACTGGTGCTGGTATCCCTCATCACTGGCTGCCCAGAGACCCTACCGGTAGCCTGAACAGGACTGGTACCGGTCCAATAATCTACAAGGGTCTCAATGGTCAAAGCAACTTCTGGTAGGTGAACCCTCTAAGCAGCCTCACCGGTGGTCTGAATAAGACTGGAACCGGTATCCCCCAACAGTCACACCAGAGGACAGGCCACTAGTGGAGGTTCCAGGATCAAAATAGGGCTGATCACTGGTAATCACTGAAGGGGGGTTCTTCACAGGTTCCACAGGAACAGCACCCACCAGTAGTCTGAACAGAACTGGTACTGGTAAAACAGCCATCAGTTCTTGCTAGCTAGCAGGTGACCCCATCGGTAGTCTGAACAGACTGGTACGGGCAAAACTCATCACTAGGGGTCACCACCGGTAGTCTGAACAGAACTGGTACCAATAAAACTCATCACTTCTTGTCAGCTGAACCGGTCACACTTGGGGATCTGCTTGCCGGTAGTTGTGTTGAAATCTGTGAAGTCACATGACCGGCACTTCAAAACTCGCAGATTTCTGTGACCACTAGTCATCTAATTCTTCAGGCCAACAGACGAGTTGCTGGATTTCTTCTTGCCAGTTAAAAGTCGGTGTTGAGTAATAAATGGTTGTCTTCTGATGATAAAACCCAGGTCTGTGTCACGTGACCAGCATTAGTGTACATTTCCATTCACACTGATCCACGATACGTATCCGCGATGCAGATCCGCAATGCGTATGCAGATTGCATAAAATGTGTTTCCATATGTGCTTAATCATAAGTGCATAAACAATGCAGATTACAATTTGAATTGGTAGAAAAGTATTGGTTAATAGTTAAATCCATAACAGAAATATATTTTTACGAATTACTAAGACTTTGAATATTTTTGAAAAGCAGGTTTTTCAATTTATCCATTTATATTTTGTTGTTGTTTTTGTTCTCATATTTACATTGAAATGTTATGAAATCAATCACATAACCAATGTAGATGTATTCAGCACATTACAAGCTTCAAAATGATGCCTTATTTTTAAAAATTGAGCAAAAAATGAGGATTTTATGCCTTTTTAAAGAGAAAAGATAACAAAATCAGTGATCTGGACATTATTTTACGTTGTGTGAATGCGTTTTTTTGGAACAGTGCTGCATTTTCTTCATGCATTGCGCATACGCATGCTTAACGCAATAAGCACCAGTGAATATGGAAACACTCTCTATCATTTGTACATGCTTCAAAAATACGCAAACACATTCACGGATCTGCATTGCGGATACGCAATAGGCATCAGTGTGTATGGAAATGTACACTAAGCTGGAAGTGATGACGTCTGACGATGCATTCTTCTTTTTCTTCTAATTTCTTCTCGTCGACATACACGCAGTATTATTCAACTATATAGAATTAAATGGAGAGTGAATCGTGGTAAATATACACTTCTGTTCAGAAGAAGGAATGCTGCAGGGACGACACACGAGCTCTCACCCACGGCTTCATCTTGACGACAAGTACAAAAAATTCTTCAAAAACTGGCCATAAAATGCTGGATAATGCCTCGGTTAAGTCCTGGAGAGGCCATGATATGTAAGAAACACAATATATATATATATTCAGATGAAAATAAGCTTTAAATTTGTAGAATAATCCATCTTTTCTTCAAACTTCGAGATCACTTCAAAAACACGTCTGCACACTACACGCACCAAACGAAAAAGATGAACTGACGTCACTCTATCTAGACAAGAAGCAAGTATGATGCGCCACCTAGCGAATGCACACTACTGACCGGTCCTACCAGTATATACAGGACGTCTTTTTCTGGTGTTTGACAGGACCGGTCACACCGACCGGTAAAGCAATTGTCCACTGGATAGTAATTTCTAGCTTTGTATTTTAGGTATTTCTAGTAATATTTTAGGTTATATTTCTAGTTTAGGTAATAAAGTAGTCACAGAAAATAGGAAACATGGAGACACAATTGTTTAAAAATGGTCAAGTTAAGCCTACATGTATAAATTATAATTGTAGCCATATAAATATAAATTTTAAAAGGTCAACAGATGTGCAAAGGTCACAGAGTTATGGAAAAACAAACAACCAAAAAATACATCCTCCCAACTTTCATAGTAATATATCAATAATGGTCCAGTAAGATAATCCATTTAACAAGAGAACTATGAACATATTTTATTTAGCTGATATGGCATTGTGACGCCTATTTACAAACACCCAATGGATACATGGTTACTGTTTTTACTGGGGGCTATCCTCCCCCACACCTTGTTAAAAGGCTATTTATTTTCAGTGATCGCTTTAATAATCAGACATGGTGGGAAAAGAGTGGGGGCGGACAGTCCCCAGTCATAATTGGCATCTGAATGGCTAGACACTGCACAACAGCTAAGGTCCTTAATTTCTGGTTGTTTTGATAATATACCTGGAAAAAGTTTTCTTCACCATTTAATCACAAAAAGTGGCAAATATACAGACTGCTTCCATTAAGAACTAGTACAAGCAATAATTTGACTTTAAAATGATAAAAATATCACATTTTATCAATTAGATTTCACTCTAATCTTGGCAAAACATCCGACATCAAAATGGTCAAATACACCAAGGTCACCCCATAACATTACACACCTTTATGCCTCAATAAATAACCCTAGAAAATATCAACTTTCCACACCTTACAGTTTCCAAGATATAGATATTAAATGTCAAGTTCACTCTGGTAAGGCCAAAGGTCAAATCAAGGTCACATCATAATGTTGGACACCCACAACCTCTGACCAATGTCCCTACCAAGTATCACCTTCTATACTCACATGTGGTTGCCCAGATACTGCCTGGACAAAATCATTGTTCCTGCTGCCCGGCCACCCTCCCACCTGCCCAGCTTGATGCCACGGGTGGAAACAATACCTGCACTGCCTTTAAAGGCTTAGGTGTAAAAAGGGCTGGAATTTTTTTTTATTTTAAAAAATTACTTAATTTTCCATGTAAGAAGGTATATCATGGGACTAATAAGAAAAGTCTTACAACTTGCACCAAGAGTGGGATACTGTCTTCTTGAATAAGAACATGCATAACTGCACCAAGGTCAAATTCCTATAATATTGCTTATGAGTGGCATGGTAACAAATGCTTAATTTTTTTTTAACAATTTAGAAATTTAAGGGCATCCTTAAGATGTATGAATGAGTAAAGTTTAAACCATAATCAAATTTCAAAGCTCTGCCCAGGGAATTGAATCCATTCAGCTAATGTATTGGTCATCTTTTGACCAGGAGAGCAAGACCCTAGTGGGCTACCATTGGCTATGGGTGTCAAAATGTAGCTAGTCAAAATTTTTAAAGCATTATAAATAACTTCATAAGCAACCTCGACTATTGTCACGCCACCAGAGAACCACCATAAAAACTTGCTTTCTCCCATTAGTGGACCCCTGGTGGGCCATCAGTCAACCTTGTTGTTGGCTACTGAAGGTGGTCCACTGGTGGACCAATAAAAAAGCTTATCATTGGCTGCCGACAATGGGCCACTGATGGACCACCAGTAAACCTTATTGTCGGCTGCCAAAGGAGGACCACTGTCTACCAGCTAGTCACGCCAATGGCTAGCCACCAGCTATTTCATAATGGATTTCAATGCAACAAACACGAGCAGAAGCTCTTTAAAATATCTTTCTAATGATATAAGTAATTTATTTTTAGGTTAGTAGTGGACCAATTCACGCCCGTGTACCTATTCATGCCCACCCCTAAATTTATCCAAAACCATTACAGTTACACAATAAATTATCAATGTATATGATCAATTTGATAATTATCTATGATATGGTAAACATTTTTTCCATGTAAAAATATAAATCTTGGAGAAAATTGGGGGAGGGCGTGAATAGGTACACAGGCATGAATTGGTCCACCACCACTAATAGTTTCAGAAATATATACGGGTAAACACTTTCATCCGACATTTTGAATATTTAACTAGAGGAATGCTTTTGCTAACAAAAGCGAAGCGTCCCTTAAAGTTTAAAATGCTTTGTGGTTTTAATAAGCATGCTGTAAAGCTAAGAATGCACAAAGCTGCACCGTATGCTTTCCCAATACCTCTTAATACAGTCTGAAGTTATAAAAGCAACAATAAAGGAGATATAAGGCAAAAACTCCAAAGCCGCTATTTATGACCCCAGTTTGGCCCATAAGGGAGGGTCGGGGGGTAAAACTGACCAGCTATTTAGACTCTCCACATATGCTTTCCCAATACCTCTTAATACATTCTGAAGGTCTAAAAGCAACAATAAAGGAGATATAAGGCAAAACTCCAAAGCAACTATTTTATGACCCCAGTTTGACCCATAAAGGGGGGTCGGGGGATAAAACTGACCGGCTATTTAGATTCTCCACATATGCTTTCCCAATACCTCTTAATACATTCTGAAGCTATAAAAGCAACGATAAAGGAGATATAAGGTAAAAACTCCAAAGCAGCTATTTATGACCCCAGTTTGACCCCATAAGGGAGGGGGGATTGGGGGTCGGGAGGTAAAACTGACCGGCTATTTAGACTCTCCACATATGCTTTCCCAATACCTCATAATACATTTTGAAGGTATAAAAGCAACAATAAAGGAGATATAAGGCAAAACTCCAAAGCAACTATTTTATGACCTCAGTTTGACCCATAAGGAGGGGTTGGGGGATAAAACTGACCGGCTATTTAGATTCTCCACATATGCTTTCCCAATACCTCTTAATACATTCTGAAGCTATAAAAGCAACAATAAAAGAGATATAAGGCAAAAACTCCAAAGCAGCTATTTATGACCCCCCTTTGGCCCATACGGGGGAGTGGGGGGGGGGGGGGGGGGGGGGAACTGACCAGCTATTTAGACTCTCCACATATGCTTTCCCAATACCCCTTAATACATTCTGAATCTATAAAGCAAACGATAAAGGAGATATAAGGCTAAAACTCCAAAGCAGCTATTTTTGACCCCAGTTTGGCCCATAAGGGGGGGTCGGGGGGTAAAACTGACCAGCTATTTAGACTCCCCACACATGGTTTCCTATTACCTCCCAGTATATTTTATGGCTCTAAATGCAATACTTAAGAAGATAATAGGGGGGTTGACCTAAATTTAAGGTAATTGTTGAAGTGTAAAAAGTAGGTTAAAAATATTTAAAGAAATAAATAAATTGTTGAAGTGTAAAAAGTAGGTTAAAAATATTTAAAGAAATACTATAAATGCAATATCCTCGTTCGACCATGAAGAAGGGGTCCAAAGGTCAAATCTGACCATACCAAAAGATTCCCAGCCAAAGAATTTAGGATGGTTTACCATCCCAAACCTCTCGGACCAATAATAAGTGAGTCATAGGCACTTTTTAAGTTTGGCTATCCTTGTTTGACCTTGAAGGAGGGGTCCAAGGTCAAATCTGACCACACAAAAAAATTCCCAGCCAATGATTTCCTGTAGCTTGTTTACCATCCCAAACCTGTAGGACCAATAATAAGCGAGTTCTAAGCCATTGTAAGTTTGGCTATCCTCAATTGGCCTTGAAGGAGGGGTCCCAGGTCAAATCCGACCACACCAAAAGATTCCCAGCCCATGATTTTCTATATGTTGGTTTTCCATTCCAAACCTCTAGGACCAATAATACGCGAGTTATAAGCACTTTTAAGTTTGGCTATCCTCATTTGACCTTGAAGGAGGGGTCCAAGGTGAAATCCGACCACACCAAAAAATTCCCAGCTCATGATTTTCTATAGGTTGGTTTTCATTCCAAACCTCTAGGACAAAAATAAGCGAGTTATAAGCACTTTTATGTTTGGCTATCCTCATTTGACCTTGAAGGAGGGTTCCAAGGTCAAATCAGACCATATTAACAGATTCCCAGCCCATGATTTCCTACAGGTTGGATACAATGATTTACTCAACAGTGAGAACCTGAAAGAAGCTATTGCTCAGCTATGCCATGACATAGAGGTCTGCAATTTCACTATGTTATAGCTGACCAAAACGTCTGTGAAAACATATTTAACAAAATACTCTAAATGTAATAGTTTTCAAGTTACAACTGATTTACTCAAGAGTGAGAACCTCAAAGTAACTATTACTCAGCTATGCAATGAGCTACATGTCTGAATTTTTGCTCTGTTATAGCTGACCTAAAAGTAGGTGAACAACATATTTAAGCAAAATACTGTAAATGCAATAGTTTTCAAGTTACAACTGATTTACTCAATAGTGAGAACCTGAAAATAGCTATTGCTCCGCTATGCCATGAGCTATAGGTCTGTAATTTTACTATGTAATAGCTAACCCAAAAGTAGGTGAACAATATATTTTAACAAAATACTCCAAATGCAATATTTTTCAAGTTATAGCCGATTTACTCAACAGTCAGTGCCTGAGAATAGCTATTGCTCAGTTGTGCCATGAGCTACAGGTCTGTAATTTCACTATGTTATAGCTGACCCAAAAGTAGCTGAATAACATATTTGCACAAATTTCTGTAGAGGCAATAGTTTTCCAATTACAACTGATTTACTCAACAGTGAGAACTTCAAAGTAGCTATTACTCAGCTATGCAATGAGCCACAGGTCTGGAACTTCACTATGTTATAGCTGACCCCAAAATAGGTGAATAACATATTGCAACTAAATACTCTAAATGCAATACTTTTGAAGTTATAAGTGATTTACTCAACAGTGATAACCTAAAAGTAGCTATTACTCAGCTATGCCATGAGCTACAGGTCTGAAATTTTACTATGTTATAGCTGACCCAAAAGTAGCTGAATAACATATTTATACTAAATTCTCTAAATGCAATAGTTTTCAAATTATAAGTGATTTACTCAACATTGAGAACTCAAAGTAGCTATTACTCAGCTATGCAATGAGTCACAGGTCTGGAACTTCACTATGTTATAGCTGACCCCAAAATAGGTGAATAACATATTGAAACAAAATACTCTAAATGCAATAATTTCCAAGTTATAAGCGATTTACTCAACAGTGATAACCTAAAAGTAGCTATTACTCAGCTATGCCATGAGCTACAGGTCTGAAATTTTACTATGTTATAGCTGACCCAAAAGTAGGTGAACAACATATTTAAGCAAAATACTGTACATGCAATAGTTTTCAAATTACAACTGATTTACTCAAAAGTGATGACCTAAAAGTAGCTATTACTCAGCTATGCCATGAGCTACAGGTCTGAAATTTTACTATGTTATAGCTGACCCAAAAGTAGCTGAATAACATATTTATATTAAATTCTCTAAATGCAATAGTTTTGCAATTACAAGTGATTTACTCAATAGTGAGAACCTCAAAGTAGTTATTACTCAGCTATGCAATGAGCTACAGGTCTGAAATTTTACTATGTTATAGCTGACCCAAAAGTAGGTGAACAACATATTTAAGCAAAATACTGTAAATGCAATAGTTTTGAAGTTACAACTGATTTACTCAATAGTGATGACCTAAAAGTAGCTATTACTCAGCTATGCCATGAGCTACAGGTCTGAAATTTTACTATGTTATAGCTGACCCAAAAGTAGCTGAATAACATATTTATACGAAATTCTGTAAATGCAATAGTTTTCCAATTACAACTGATTTACTCAATAGTGAGAACTTCAAAGTAGCTATTACTCAGCTATGCCATGACCTACAGATCTGAAATTTCACTATGTTATAGCTGGCCCAAAAGTAGCTGAATAACATATTTATACGAAATTCTCTAAATGCAATAGTTTTGCAATTACAACTGATTTACTCAATAGTGAGAACTTTAAAGTAGCTATTACTCAGCTATGCCATGACCTACAGATCTGAAATTTCACTATGTTAGAGCTGCCCCAAAAGTAGCTGAATAACATATTTATACGAAATTCTCTAAATGCAATAGGTTTTAAGTTACAAGTGATTTACTCAATAGTGAGAACTTCAAAGTAGCTATTACTCAGCTAGGAATGAGCCACAGATCTGAAACTTCACTATGTTATAGCTGATCCCAAAATAGGTGAATAACATATTGAAACAAAATACTGTAAATGCAATAGTTTCCAAGTTATAAGCGATTTACTCAACAGTGATAACCTAAAAGTAGCTATTACTCAGCTATGCCATGAGCTACAGGTCTGAAATTTTACTATGTTATAGCTGACCCAAAAGTAGCTGAATAACATATTTATACAAAATTCTTTAAATGCAATAGTTTTGAAGTTATAAGCGATTTACTCAACAGTGGTAACCTAAAAGTAGCTATTACTCAGCTATGCCATGAGCTACAGGTCTAAAATTTTACTATGTTATAGCTGACCCAAAAGTAGCTGAATAACATATTTATACGAAATTCTCTAAATGCAATAGTTTTTAAGTTACAAGTGATTTTACTCATGATGGAAGTTACTGAAAAGCCCAAAAGTAGCTATTACTCACTTAGCTATTGAGACAGGCACCCAACTTACTCACCATATTGTAGCTATGAAAAAAGTAGCTGAATAACATATTTTAACAAAATGCTCTAAATGCAACACTTTTCAAGTTATAAATGATTTTGTGCATGATTTCATGAATTTTAATGCATTAAAAATTATTAAAAAAATTTATTAAAAAAAAAGTAAGACCGATCCAGGTCTCATACTCACACAAGAGAATCTACCTCTGGCCTAGTACATATATGCAAGATATGAGAGAAATCCCTGCAATAGTCACTGAGAAAATTGTGATTAAGTGTTGAAATTTTCACACTTTTGGTGGGGGTACCCCCCTTGTAATGTCTCTAGCAAACAGACGAACAGACAGATTTGCATGCCTTGAACAATTTTTCATCCTCGATAGATAAGGTATCTTTTAAAAAAAACAGCACGTCTCTAGGCCTTGTAGTTTTGGAGGAGAAGTTGTTCACGCGGACGCGTACGCGGACGCCCACGCCGCAGAGTGACGACATAATGTCAGCTGACTGACAAGTCAGCTGACATAAAAATTGTTTTTGATCATATGACCTTCATAAAGGTCAAAGGTCAAATTTAAGCATGCAGAAGGAAACTGAGGCGAAAACAAATAAGCGCCCTTTCAGGGACGCTTAATTAATATTAAACCTCTAAAAGACAGTATTGCAGTATACCTGTAACAATAAGTAGATGACCTCTGAAGGTCACTAATTAGGTAACTTAGAAGAATAACCATTAAAATTGATAAAATGAAAGTTTGACATGTAAAATAACAGGAAACATGCAAGCTCTGGAGGCCTACAGGGATATGTGAATGATATGCTAGTAGATGAGTGACCTCTATATAAGCTAGGTATCACAGACAAAGAAATTGCCTGTACACTGGCATCAAAGCATGACTTAGTAAAACTTGTGGGAATGACTTCATATCTTGTGTGAATGACTTGCTATCTTGTGGGAATGACTTGCTATCTTGTGGGAATGACTTGGTATCTTGTGGGAACGTATTGTTAACTTGTGGGAACGACTTAGTATCTTGTGGTAACGACTTTGCTAAGTTGTGGGAACGAGTTAGTATCTTGTGGTAATGACTTTGCTAACTTGTGGAAACGAGTTAGTCTCTTGTGGTAACAACTTTGCTACCTTGTGGGAACGAGTTAGTATCTTGTGGTAACGACTTTCTAACTTGTGTGACCATGAAAATAATTTTTGGGCCATATCTCAGAAACGATTAGGCATATGAAATGTATTCTTGGATTCTTCGTCTGCCATATCAACATCTGCCCTTACACCCCAGCAGCCACAACAGCAGCCATCTGCCAGTCTCCAGTGCCCAAGATATAGGCCGGACAAGATTTTAAAGGTCAAGGTCATTACAGCAAGGTCAAAGGTCAAATAAAGGTCACAATATGACATTGTGCAACTACACCCCCAACCAAGTATCAACTTCCTACATGTTACAGTTTCTGATATACAGCCAATCTTTTCCCATTGTCTGTCCATCTGGACGCCAGGGGTGAAAACAATACCCTGACAACCCTTGAGAGCTGTGGGGTAAAAATGAAAGAAGATGTATCACAGGGCCTAATGACAGCCCCCCATCCACAAAAAGAAAGTGAAATTGCCCAAGGTTCAAACCCTTCCCCATTTATGTCAAAGTGTGTTCTCCCATTTTAATATTCATTTGTATGGTCGAATTATGGTTTGAATGTTTTGAATATTACCCATACATATGTGGCTCACTTGATGCAATACCATCTGTTACAATGGGAAGTTGCAAAAGTAAAATGGTTATTGAATTCTATTATGACTTTAACAGTGCTTAATCTACATCAAAAGACACCCTAAGGTGCAACAACCAAGATTCAAGTAAAAAGATATAAGAGAGATAAAATAGTATCAGATATCCCCATAGAGAGATAAAATAGCATCAGATATGCAAGATCGAAGGTCAAATCTAAGTCGCACCATGGCATTCAACACCTATAACCCCCGACTTATTCAACACCTATAACCCCCCTTATGTCCCTACGAAATATCAACTACCTACACCTTATGGTTTCCAAAATATAGCCCAGACAAGGCATTATAGGTCAAGGTCACTACGGCAAGGTCAAAGGTCAAATCAAGGTCAGACCATGACGTTGCACACCTACACCGCCTATCCAACGTCCAATGGAGTAGTGTAGTTTGATGCCTGTATCCAACTTTTTCAACAGATTGTGCATATTAGGCTTACAACTCGGAAGTGGATATAAAAAATATTAAAACCTCGTATTTTGCATATTTTAAAAAAAAATCTCAAAAATTAGTCATTCCACCTACATACATTAACCTTATATAATTAGAATGCCATTGACATTATCTTTCTTGTGGTTTTTATTTGGCTAAAATCGGTTGAGAAATGCCAAAGTTATTCAAGATTTTTGAATCCCCTGTCACAGAAACACTGTAAACTAGAAAAATGTTTTTGCTGACAAAAACGAAGCGGCCCTGATGAAAAAGTGCAAAGCAAGCCGTAAAAGATGTCAAGATATGCATCACAAGGAATAGAAAATGTAAAGTTTATTGCATTGTGTATGTTACCATATTTAACAAATGAAAGAACGACCACAGCTTGGCAGAAGAGAAATTGTAGGTGTGAAATTTACTTCTCAAAAGAATGTATGTCCGATGCGCGGAAAAAATGCCACCTGGAAAAAATGCCTCCTAGAAAATATGCCTCCTAGGAAATATACCTCCTAGAATGAATGCCGCCTGAATATTTTGTGACCAGGAAAAATACCTCCTAAGAAAAAAAAGTTCTTTCAAGTATTATAACACTACAGGTTCACATTACAACTTCAGAGGCATCTTCATTTTTTCCACTTGAGTCTTATAGTCGCCAATGCCTGTCAAAAATTCACAGTCTTTTACCCATTTTGCTTAGCTGTACAAAGGTATGTAAGTTTCTGTTGTAAGGTTTTACTGGTGCTTCTCACTCTTTTGGCTGGCTGCTCATCCCTGGTTTCCATTATGACAGGTGTCGTGTTTTTCTTGTAATTACATTTCTGCCCCTCCTAGTGCATCTAACTGCGATCAACTCCTTACAGAGGGGATAACCTAAAAAGGAAAAGTTATATCCCCACAATTCTAAAAGAATGGAATCAGAAGAATGTGGTTTTTTAATCTACCTAAAATTGGGAATTTATATTATGTGAACACTGATCAGTTGCAATATGTCAATAACCACATCAGTGCGTCAAAAATAGCTCATTTCTTTCTTTGAAGATGTCATAACTTCATAAACACTAAGAGATTAGGTTGGCCAGACAGCATAAATATTTTTAAGTAAACATATGCCAGGTGTGGTTTTAATCATGTTAAGATGGCCAAAGCCTCTTAAGTACAGGAATTTTAAGTGAAATGTTATACAAAATCTTACTTTAGTATAATCAATGTCAAGTTAAACTGATGTTACTGAACAGTAAATCAGTTAGGGGCTGAAAATCCTCATTTTCATGTCAAGATGGCCATGACTGTACTTGTATTGGAACTCCAAGGTGGAAAGAAAATAAGAATGTCCCTAATGTCATCTTTAAAATTGTACAAAATTTAACTGAGCTCTGCTGAACAATACGATAGCTGGAGATTAAAAACTCCATAATTTCACTGCAAGGTGACCATAACTTCATCCATATTGCGACTTTAAGGTGACCATAAAATAAAAATGTCCCTTTTGTCATCCTTTATAAGTGTACAAAGTTTAGCTGAGGTCAGTTGAACAATAAGATAGCTGGAGGCCGAAAACTTCCTTTTTTCACTGAAAAGTGACCATAACTTCATTCATATTGGGACTTTAAGGTGACCATAAAAGCATAATGTCCTTTCTGCCAACCTTTATAAATGTCGCAAGTTTTATTTGAAAAATGTACACATTAACTAAGCTTAGGGCTGAAAAACTCTACATTTTAAGTTTAAGATGGCCCTAACATTATTAATATTTGAATCATAAGGTAGTAAGAGTGTTCTTTTGATGTACCTCAATATCAATATATGTTCGATTTTAAAAAAGAAGGAAAAATAACAGGCCAGACAATTTTATTCCAATTTGATGACTTTAGGGGGGCCATAGCCCTAATAATATTAACAGTTTAAGGTCACCATAAAGTCAGGATAATCCTTTGGTGAATCTTAATATATATGCCAAGTTTGGTTGAAAAGTGTGGAAAACTAAGTGAACTGGAGGGTTAAAACCCACATTTTGGTCATTAAGGTGACCTTAAGTTTGCAGATACAGAGCTAAAACTTCGGCATGTGAAAGATTATCAAAAAGTAGCTGAATAAGTTATTCCAACAAAACGCCGAAATCCTAACCGTTTTTGAGATACAGACCAAGTACCCATTTTTAAAAAATTTACAAAAATAAAACGCCTCCCATTCAGGTATCTATGGTGCGATTGATGAGAAAATCCTTTCCGACCTTGGAAATTTGGTCTAGAATGTACCAGATAAATTTTATAGCACAGGTATGTGTGGTTTTTTCCGAAACGCGATGACGGGATGTTTTGGAGTTATGCTTAAGGTTACCTTAAGTAAAGCTTAAGGTCTGCGCAAAGTATCCCAAAAATTTTTCCCGCCCCTATAGTTTTAAAGAAAGATAAGAAAAATTTGAAAGGCTAAGAAGTTATTCAAGGGAGACCATAATCCGGCGGCGGCGGTGATCAGTCGAACTTCGATGAAAACAAATAAGCGTCCCTCACGGGCCGCTTAATTAGTTTATATACACTGGGAGAAAATAGGTGATTTTACTCACATATAAACTAAATATAATGAATAAACCCACAAAAACGCATAGTTACCACAAATATATGCAGAACAGAGTCTTGATAAAATCATCAAACAAGACCACCGCCGCGGTATGTATCTCCAGCCAAGCTTTACAGGGGAAGAAACACCTTTTCTAAGATATTCACAATCTTTCATTTTCCGCTAAAATCAAAGATGGCCGGCAAAAGTGGTGAAAACTGAAATTTTTCCCCTAAGTACAGAATACTGTTGTACTACCTTGTGGGTAAAAATTCGCTCGAAATTGCTCTATATCTTACCATTTCGAAGATATTTTCAATGTTAATTTTCCGCTAAAATCCAAGATGGCTGCCAAAAGTGGCGAAAATTGAAATTTTATCCCCTTTGCATAGGATACTCTTGAAATTTTTCCTCTTTGCATAACACACTCTTGTATTATCCTGTGGGTCAAAAATTCGCTCGATATTGCTCTATCTCTTATGGTTTTCGAGATATTCACACTTTTTCATTTTCCACTAAAATCCAAGATGGCCGCCAAAAGCGGCGAAAATTGAAATTTCCCTTGCATAGGACACTCTTGTACTACCCTGCGGGTCAAAAATTCGCTGAAAATCGCTCTATCTCTTACAGTTCAAGATATTCACACTTTTTCATTTTCCGGTAAAATCCAAGATGGCTGCCAAAAGTGGCGAAAACTGAAATTTTTCCCCCTTGCATAGGACATTCTTGCACCACCCTGCAGGTCAAAAATTCGCTCGAAATCGCTCGATCTCTTACGGTTTTCGAGATAGTCACACTTTTTCACTTTCCGCTAAAATTCAAGATGGCCGCCAAAAGTGGCGAAAATTGAAATTTTTCCCCCTTGCATAGGACACTGTTGTACTACCCTGGGGGTCAAAAATTCACTCGAAATCGCTCTATATCTTACGGTTCTCAAGATATTCACACTTTTTCGTTTTCCGCTAAATTCCAAGATGGCCGCCAAAAGTGGTGAAAATTGAAATGTTTTCGTTTCACACAAAACACTCTTGTACTACCCTGTGGGTCAAAAATTTGCTCGAAATTGCTCTATCGCTTACAGTTTTCGAGATATTTGTGATTTTTCACATTTTCATTAAAAGTAGCAATAAAGTAGCCATTACTCACTTGTACATTGAGCAACAGTTGTGAAACTTAAAGGTCATAGGAAACGTTTTTCACAAAAATTGTGAAGTTAACTTAATTCAGTAGACAAACACCCTATAAGAATGAAAATGTGGTTTATTTTAAGAAATATATGGTACAAGAGGCATAAATAGTATTAGAAAAACTAGAGGAATGCTTTTGCTAACAAAAGCGAAGCGTCCCTTAAAGTTTAAAATGCTTTGTGGTTTTAATAAGCATGCTGTAAAGCTAAGAATGCACAAAGCTGCACCGTATGCTTTCCCAATACCTCTTAATACATTCTGAAGCTATAAAAGCAACAACAAAGGAGATATAAGGCAAAAACTCCAAAGCAGCTATTTATGACCCCAGTTTGGCCCATAAGGGAGGGTCGGGGGGTAAAACTGACCGGCTATTTAGACTCTCCACATATGCTTTCCCAACACCTCTTAATACATTCTGAAGGTATAAAAGAACAATAAAGGAGATATAAGGCAAAACTCCAAAGGAACTATTTTATGACCCCAGTTTGACCCATAAAGGGGGGGTCGGGGGATAAAACTGACCAGCTATTTAGATTCTCCACATATGCTTTCCCAATACCTCTTAATACATTCTGAAGCTATAAAAGCAACGATAAAGGAGATATAAGGTAACAAGCATTCTGACGCATGCAATTTATCTCCCACCATATAAATTAGATGTACTAAAGATAACATATTTTAACAAGGTGCTCTAAATTGATTTATAATTGATTTATTGCATGATTTCATGAATTTTAATGCATTAAAAATTATTTTAAAAATTCATTAAAAAAATTTAGCATGTGAAAGCTCTCCAAAATGTAGGTGAATGAGTTATTTGAGAAATATTGGCTATCCGCAATACTTTTAGTGATAATAGGCAGTTACTCATTTTGAGTAGGTGAGTAATTAGCTACGGATCTGAAAATTCACTAATTGAAAGCTCTCCGAAATGTATGTGAATGAGTTATTTCAGAAATACTGGCTCTCTGCAATACTTGTAGAGATAATTTGCATTTACTCATTTTGAGTAGGTGAATAATTAACTACGGGTGTGAAACTTCACCAAGTGAAAGCTCTCCCAAAAGTAGGTGAATGAGTTATTTGAGAAAAATTGGCTATCTGCAAACCTTTTAGAGATAATTCACATTTACTCATTTTCAGTAGGTGAGTAATTAGCTACGGGTCTGGAACTTCACCATGTGAAAGCCCTCCCAAAAGTAGATGAATGAGTTATTTGATAAAAATTGGATATCCGCAATACTTTTAGAGATAATTCACATTTACTCATTTTGAGTAGGTGAATAATTAGCTACGGGTCTGAAACCTCACCAAGTAAAAGCTCTCCCAAAAGTAGGTGAATGAGTTATTTGAGAAAAATTGGATATCTGCAATACTTTTACAGATAATTCACATTTACTCATTTTGAGTAGGTGAGTAATTAGCTACGGGTCTGGAACTTCACCATGTGAAAGCTCTCCCAAAAGTAGATGAATGAGTTATTTGATAAAAATTGGATACCCGCAATACTTTTAGAGATAATTAGCATTTACTCATTTTGAGGAGGTGAATAATTAGCTACGGTTCTGAAAATTCACCAAGGGAAAGCTCTCCCAAAAGTAGGTGAATGAGTTATTTGAGAAAAATTGGCTATCTGCAATACTTTTACAGATAATTCACATTTACTCATTTTGATTAGGTGAGTAATTAGCTACGGGTCTGGAACTTCACCATGTGAAAGCTCTCCCAAAAGTAGATGAACGAGTAATTTGATAAAAATTGGATACCCGCAATACTTTTAGAGATAATTCACATTTACTCATTTTGAGTAGGTAAATAATTAGCTACGGGTCTGAAACCTCACCAAGTAAAAGCTCTCCCAAAAGTAGGTGAATGAGTTATTTGAGAAAAATTGGATATCTGCAATACTTTTACAGATAATTCACATTTACTCATTTTGAGTAGGTGAGTAATTAGCTACGGGTCTGAAACCTCACCAAGTAAAAGCTCTCCCAAAAGTAGATGAACGAGTAATTTGATAAAAATTGGATATCCACAATACTTTTAGAGATAATTAGCATTTACTCATTTTGAGTAGGTGAATAATTAGCTACGGGTCTGAAACTTCACCAAGTGAAAGCTCTTCCAAAAGTAGGTGAATGAGTTATTTAAGAAAAATTGGATATCCCCAATACTTTTAGGGATAATTCACATTTACTCATTTTGAGTAGGTGAGTAATTAGCTACGGGTCTGGAACTTCACCATGTGAAAGCCCTCCCAAAAGTAGATGAATGAGTTATTTGATAAAAATGGGATATCCGCAATACTTTTAGAGATAATTCACATTTACTCATTTTGAGTAGGTGAATAATTAGCTACGGGTCTGAAACCTCACCAAGTAAAAGTTCTCCCAAAAGTAGGTGAATGAGTTATTTGAGAAAAATTGGATATCTGCAATACTTTTACAGATAATTCACATTTACTCATTTTGAGTAGGTGAGTAATTAGCTACGGGTCTGGAACTTCACCATGTGAAAGCTCTCCCAAAAGTAGATGAACGAGTAATTTGATAAAAATTGGATATCCACAATACTTTTAGAGATAATTAGCATTTACTCATTTTGAGTAGGTGAATAATTAGCTACGGGTCTGAAACTTCACCAAGTGAAAGCTCTTCCAAAAATAGGTGAATGAGTTATTTAAGAAAAATTGGATATCCCCAATACTTTTAAGGATAATTCACATTTACTCATTTTGAGTAGGTGAGTAATTAGCTACGGGTCTGGAACTTCACCATGTGAAAGCTCTCCCAAAAGTAGATGAATGAGTTATTTGATAAAAATTGGATATCCGCAATACTTTTAGAGATAATTATCATTTACTCATTTTGAATAGGTGAATAATTAGCTGCGGGTCTGAAACTTCACCATGTGAAAGCTCTCCCAAAAGTAGATGAAGCAGTTATTTAAGAAAAATTATGTCATTATTTTGCCACAAATAAGAAAATAGCTATTACTCACTTATGGCATGCAATAGAACCCCAAAGTATATGTATTTACCCTACAGTCACAATTTCAAAGTAGGTATTACTCGGCTATCCAATGTGCAACAGGTCTGAAACTTTACTATGTGATAGGTTATCAAAAACTAGATGAATAACATATTTGAAAATATTTCCCTAACTTTAATACTTTTGAAGATATTTGACATTTACTTATGTTGTTATTTTGCTACAAATAAGAAAATAGCTATTACTCACTTATGGCATGCAATACAACCCCAAAATATATACCATCTTATAGTTAAGGACAAAGTAGCTGAACAACATATTTGAAGAAAAAGCTGTAACTGCAATAGTTTTGGAGTTACAATGGATTTACTCAACAGTCACAATTTCAAAGTAGCTATTACTTAGCTATGCAATGTGCAACAGGTCTGAAACTTTACTATGTGATAGCTTACAAAAAGGTAGATGAATGACATATTTGAAAAGAATTCCGTAACTTTAATACTTCTGAAGATATTTGACATTTACTTATGTCATTATTTTGCAACTAATAAGAAAATAGCTATTACTCACTTATGGCATGCAATAGAACCCCAAACTATGTACCATCTTATAGCTAAGAACAAAGTAGCTGAACAACATATTTTAGGAAAATACTCCAACTGCAATAGTTTTGGAGTTACAATGGATTTACTCAACTGTAGAATTTCAAAGTAGCTATTACTCAGCTATCCAATGTGCAACAGATCTGAAACTTTACTATGTGATAGCTTATGAAAAAGTAGATGGATAAGATATTTGAAAAGAATTCCCTAACTTTAATACTTTTGAAGATATTTGACATTTACTTATGTCATGATTTTGCTACAAATAACAAAATAGCTATTACTCACTTATGGCATGCAATAGAACCCCAAACTATGTACCATCTTATAGCTAAGGACAAAGTAGCTGAACAACATATTTTAGGAAAATACTCTAACTGCAATAGTTCTGGAGTTACAATGGCTTTACTCAACAGTCAGAATTTCAAAGTAGCTATTACTCAGCTATCCAAGGTGCAACAGGTCTGAAACTTTACTATGTCATAGCTTATCAAAAAGTAGATGGACAACATATTTGAAAAGATTTCCCTAACTTTAATACTTTTGAAGATATTGGACATTTACTTCTTCTGTTATTTAGCTACAAATGAGGAAATAGCTATTACTCACTTATGGCAAGCAATAGAACCCCAAACTATGTACCATCTTATAGCTAAGGACAAAGTAGCTGAACAACATATTTTAGGAAAATACTCTAACTGCAATAGTTTTGGAGTTACAATCGCTTTACTCACCAGTCAGAATTTCAAAGTAGCTATTACTCAGCTATCCAAGGTGCAACAGGTCTGAAACTTTAGTATGTGATAGCTTACCAAAAAGAAGATGGACAACATATTTGAAAAGATTTCCCTAACTTCAATACTTTTGAAGATATTTGACATTTACTTCTTCTGTTATTTAGCTACAAATGAGGAAATAGCTATTACTCACTTATGGCAAGCAATAGAACCCCAAACTATGTACCATCTTATAGCTAAGGACAAAGTAGCTGAACAACATATTTTAGGAAAATACTCTAACTGCAATAGTTTTGGAGTTACAATCACTTTACTCACCAGTCAGAATTTCAAAGTAGCTATTACTCAGCTATCCAAGGTGCAACAGGTCTGAAACTTTAGTATGTGATAGCTTACCAAAAAGAAGATGGACAACATATTTGAAAAGATTTCCCTAACTTCAATACTTTTGAAGATATTTGACATTTACTTCTTCTGTTATTTAGCTACAAATGAGAAAATAGCTATTACTCACTTATGGCATGCAATGGGACCCCAAACTATGTACCATCTTATAGCTAAGGACAAAGTAGCTGAACAACATATTTGAAGAAAAAGTTGTTACTGCAATAGTTTTTGAGTTATGAGCCCTTTACTCAAAGTAGCTAAGATTGCTATTACTCACTTATCTTTAGGCCTAAGTCAATAAAACCAAAAAAAATTTCAAGGGCATGAAAATTCATTGGGACAATTAATTTACAAAAAATCTGTAGCTGTAGTAGTTTTGGAGAAATCTGCATGACTAACTAACGCACGCACGCACACAGACATCATTTCATAATTTCCCTCCCGGGCTAAAGCCCGGCGGGAGATAAAACAAGCAATCAGTGCCCGTGAACGGGCTCTGTGTCAGCTGACTGTGTGTTTTGAGTTTCAGAGTAGAAGTGACAGAAGAAAAAAACAAAAAAGTTGTGCCCTGGAAATGGTGTTTGGAAGAAAACTAAGAAGGTAACTGTTAAGGTGTAAAAAGTAAGTTAAAAACATATTTAAAGAAAATATTGCAAATGCAATAGTTTTAATTTTACTATGTTATAGCTGACCCCAAAATATGTGAATAACACACTGAAACTAGACCTATAGCATCAGAGAACTGATGCAAATTGTATCCACCAGAAAACTCACAAAAGCCATTAAAACATGCTTAACCTTGGAGCTCAAGGTGAAATCTGACCATGTCAAAAGATTCTTAGCCCATGATTCCTATGGGTTGGTTTGACATTGCAAACCTTTAGGAACACAAATAAGCGAGATATAAGCACTGTTAATTTTGGCTTTCCTCATTTGACCTTCAAAGAGGGGCCAAAGGTCAAATCTGATCACATCAAAAGATTCCTAGCCCATTATTTCCTATAGGTTGGTTTTCCGTTCCAAACCTCTAGAACTAATAATAAGCGAGCTATAAGCACTTTTAAGTTTAGCTATCCTCGTTTGACCTTGAAGGAGGGTTTCAAGGTGAAATCCGACCACACCAAAAGATTCTCAGCCCATGATTTCCTAGAGGTTGGTTTTCCATCCCAAACCTGTAGGACCAATAATAAGCAAGTTATAAGCACTTTTAAGTTTGGCTATTTTTGTTTGACCTTGAAGGAGGGGTCCAAGGTCAAATCCGACCACACCAAAAGAATCCAGGCCCATGATTTCCTATAGGTTGGTTTACCATCCCAAATCTCTAGGACCAATAATAAGCGAGCTATAAGCACTTTTAAGTTTGGCTACCCTCTTTTGACCTTGAAAGAGGGGTCCACGGTCAAATCCGACTACACCAAAAGAATCCAGGCCCATGATTTCCTATAGGTTGGTTTACCATCCCAAATCTCTAGGACCAATAATAAGCAAGTTATAACCACTTTTAACTTTGGCTATTTTTGTTTGACCTTGAAAGAGAGGTCCAAGGTCAAATCAAACCACACCAAAAGAATCCAGGCCCATGATTTCCTATAGGTTGGTTCACCATCCCAAACCTCTAGAACCAATAATAAGCGACTTAAAAACACTTTTCAGTTTGGCTATCCTCGTTTGACCTTGAAGGAGGGGTCCAAGGTCAAATCCGACAATACCAAAAGATTCCCAGCCCATGATTTCCTTTAGGTTGGTTTACCATCCCAAACCTCTAGGACCAATAATAGGCGTGTTATAAGCACTTTTAAGTTTGGGTATCCTCATTTGACCTTGAAGGAGGGGTCCAAGGTCATATCTAACCACACCAAAAGATACCCAGCCCGTGATTTCCTATAGGTTGTTCTATCATCCCAACCCTCTAGAACCAATAATAAGTGAGCTATAAGCACATTTAAGTGTGGCTATCCTCGTTTGACCTTGAAAGAGGGGTCCAAGGTCAAATCCGACCACACCAAAAGAATCCAGGCCAATGATTTCCTATATGTTGGTTTACCATCCCAAACCTGTAGGACCAATAATAAGCGAGTTATAAGCACTTTAAGTTTGGCTATCCTTGTTTGACCTTGAAGGAGGGGTCCAAGGTCAAATCCGACCACACCAAAAGATTCCCGGCCCATGATTTCCTATATGTTGGTTTACCATCCCAAACCTCTAGGACCGATAATAAGCGACCTATAACCACTTTTCATGACTGATAAAGAAACACCTGTGGCGGCCATGTTGTTTTGTTTTTTGTTTCAAAATGAGGACCCAAATATTTGCAGTCAAGATTTTATAATGAGGAACATATCCTGCTGTCCGGTGGATACAACTAAATACTCTAAATGCAATACTTTTGAAGTTATAAGTGATTTACTCAACAGTGATAACCTGAAAGTAGCTATTACTCAGCTATGCCATGAGCTACAGGTCTAAAATTTTACTATGTTATAGCTGACCCAAAAGTAGCTGAATAACATATACAAACAAATTATTGTAAATGCAATAGTTTTCAAGTTATAAGTGATTTACTCAACAGTGATAACCTCAAAGTAGCTATTACTCAGCTATGCCATGAGCTACAGGTCTGAAATTTTACTATGTTATAGCTGACCCAAAAGTAGCTGAATAACATATTTACACAAAATGCTCTAAATACAATACTTTTCAAGTTATAGATGATTTAGTGTTGAGTAAAAACCTCAAAGTAGCTATTACTCAGCTATGCAATGAGCCACTGCTCTGGAATTTTACTATGTTATAGCTGACCCCAAAATAGGTGAATAACATATGAAAGTAAATACTCTAAATGCAATACTTTTCAAGTTATAAGTGATTTACCCAACAGTGATAACCTAAAAGTAGCTATTACTGAGCTATGCCATGAGCTACAGGTCTGAAATTTTACTATGTTATAGCTGACCCAAAAGTAGCTGAATAACATATTTACACAAAATTCTCTAAATGCAATAGTTTTCAAGTTACAAGTGATTTTACTCATGATGTAAGTTACTAAAAAGTCCAAAAGTAGCTATTACTCGCTTAGCTATTGAGATAGACACCCAAGTTACTCACCATGTTGTAGCTATGGAAAAAGTAGCTGAATAACATATTTAAATAAAATGCTCTAAATGCAATACTTTTCAAGTTATAAATGATTTAGTGTTGAGTAAGAACCTCAAAGTAGCTATTACTCAGCTAAGCAATGAGCCATTGGTCTGGAATTTTACCATGGTATAGCTTACCCCAAAATAGGTGAATAACATATGAAACTAAATTCTCTAAATACAATACTTTTCAAATTATAAGTGATTTACTCAACAGTGATAACCTAAAAGTAGCTATTGCTCAGCTATGCCATGAGCTACAGGTCTGAAATTTTACTATGTTATAGCTGGCCCAAAAGTAGCTGAATAACATATACAAACAAATTATTGTGAATGCAATAGTTTTCAAGTTATAAGTGATTTACTCAACAGTGATAACCTGAAAGTAGCTATTACTCAGCTATGCCATGAGCTACAGGTCTGAAATTTTACTATGTTATAGCTGACCCAAAAGTAGTTGAATAACATATACAAACAAATTACTGTAAATGCAATAGTTTTCAAGTTATAAGTGATTTACTCAACAGTGATAACCTGAAAGTAGCTATTACCCAGCTATGCCATGAACTACAGGTCTGAAATTTTACTATGTTATAGCTGACCCAAAAGTAGCTGAATAACATATTTACACAAAATGCTCTAAATACAATACTTTTCAAGTTATAGATGATTTAGTGTTGAGTAAAAACCTCAAAGTAGCTATTACTCAGCTATGCAATGAGCCACTGCTCTGGAATTTTACTATGTTATAGCTGACCCCAAAATAGGTGAATAACATATGAAAGTAAATACTCTAAATGCAATACTTTTCAAGTTATAAGTGATTTACCCAACAGTGATAACCTAAAAGTAGCTATTACTGAGCTATGCCATGAGCTACAGGTCTGAAATTTTACTATGTTATAGCTGACCCAAAAGTAGCTGAATAACATATTTACACAAAATTCTCTAAATGCAATAGTTTTCAAGTTACAAGTGATTTTACTCATGATGTAAGTTACTAAAAAGTCCAAAAGTAGCTATTACTCGCTTAGCTATTGAGATAGACACCCAAGTTACTCACCATGTTGTAGCTATGGAAAAAGTAGCTGAATAACATATTTAAATAAAATGCTCTAAATGCAATACTTTTCAAGTTATAAATGATTTAGTGTTGAGTAAGAACCTCAAAGTAGCTATTACTCAGCTAAGCAATGAGCCATTGGTCTGGAATTTTACCATGGTATAGCTTACCCCAAAATAGGTGAATAACATATGAAACTAAATTCTCTAAATACAATACTTTTCAAATTATAAGTGATTTACTCAACAGTGATAACCTAAAAGTAGCTATTGCTCAGCTATGCCATGAGCTACAGGTCTGAAATTTTACTATGTTATAGCTGGCCCAAAAGTAGCTGAATAACATATACAAACAAATTATTGTGAATGCAATAGTTTTCAAGTTATAAGTGATTTACTCAACAGTGATAACCTGAAAGTAGCTATTACTCAGCTATGCCATGAGCTACAGGTCTGAAATTTTACTATGTTATAGCTGACCCAAAAGTAGCTGAATAACATATACAAACAAATTACTGTAAATGCAATAGTTTTCAAGTTATAAGTGATTTACTCAACAGTGATAACCTGAAAGTAGCTATTACTCAGCTATGCCATGAACTACAGGTCTGAAATTTTACTATGTTATAGCTGACCCAAAAGTAGCTGAATAACATATACAAACAAATTACTGTAAATGCAATAGTTTTCAAGTTATAAGTGATTTACTCAACAGTGATAACCTGAAAGTAGCTATTACTCAGCTATGCCATGAACTACAGGTCTGAAATTTTACTATGTTATAGCTGACCCAAAAGTAGCTGAATAACATATTTACACAAAATTCTCTAAATGCAATAGTTTTCAAGTTACAAGTGATTTTACTCATGATGTAAGTTACTGAAAAGTCCAAAAGTAGCTATTACTCGCTTAGCTATTGAGATAGACACCCAAGTTACTCACCATGTTGTAGCTATGGAAAAAGTAGCTGAATAACATATTTAAATAAAATGCTCTAAATGCAATACTTTTCAAGTTATAAATGATTTAGTGTTGAGTAAGAACCTCAAAGTAGCTATTACTCAGCTAAGCAATGAGCCATTGGTCTGGAATTTTACCATGGTATAGCTTACCCCAAAATAGGTGAATAACATATGAAACTAAATTCTCTAAATACAATACTTTTCAAATTATAAGTGATTTACTCAACAGTGATAACCTAAAAGTAGCTATTGCTCAGCTATGCCATGAGCTACAGGTCTGAAATTTTACTATGTTATAGCTGGCCCAAAAGTAGCTGAATAACATATACAAACAAATTATTGTGAATGCAATAGTTTTCAAGTTATAAGTGATTTACTCAACAGTGATAACCTGAAAGTAGCTATTACTCAGCTATGCCATGAGCTACAGGTCTGAAATTTTACTATGTTATAGCTGACCCAAAAGTAGTTGAACAACATATACAAACAAATTACTGTAAATGCAATAGTTTTCAAGTTATAAGTGATTTACTCAACAGTGATAACCTGAAAGTAGCTATTACTCAGCTATGCCATGAACTACAGGTCTGAAATTTTACTATGTTATAGCTGACCCAAAAGTAGCTGAATAACATATACAAACAAATTACTGTAAATGCAATAGTTTTCAAGTTATAAGTGATTTACTCAACAGTGATAACCTGAAAGTAGCTATTACTCAGCTATGCCATGAGCTACAGGTCTGAAATTTTACTATGTTATAGCTGACCCAAAAGTAGGTGAATAACATATGAAACTAAATACTCTAAATACAATACTTTTCAAGTTACAAGTGATTTTACTCATGATGGAAGTTACTGAAAAGTCCAAAAGTAGCTATTACTCACTTAGCTATTGAGATAGACACCCAAGTTACTCACCATGTTGTAGCTATGGAAAAAGTAGCTGAATAACATATTTTAATAAAATGCTCTAAATGCAATACTTTTCAAGTTATAATTGATTTAGCGCATGATTTCATGAATTTTATTGCATTAAAAATTATTTTAAAAATTAATAAAAAAAAAATTAAGACAGATCCAGGTCTTATATTCACACAAGGTACTCTACTAGTGGCCTATTACATCTATGCAAGATATGAGAAAAATCCCCGCAATAGTGAATGAGAAAATTGTGATCAAGTGTTGAAATTTTCACACTTTGGGTGGGGGTACCTCACTTGTAATGGCTCTGGCAAACAGACGAACAGACAGATCAGCATGAATTTTACGATTTATCATCCTCGATAGTTAAGGTATCTTTTAAAAAAAACAGCATGTCTCTGGGTCTTGTAGTTTTGGAGAAGAAGTTTGTCACGCGGACGCGTACACAGACGCGGACGCCGCAGAGTGATGCCATAATGTCAGCTGACTGACAAGTCAGCTGACATAAAAAGGAACTTGTTTATAATACTAATTGGACAAAATGACAGTGGGCAAAAATACGAGATACTTTGTTAAAACTGCTGCAAATATATCACATAAATTTTCAACAGTAAACAGAAGTAATGTATATCATTTATTCCTCTATTTCCTGTAATAATTCCCAAATATAAATGTGCTAATATAGTGGCAATCTACTAGTGTTACGATCGAATGTAAATATGGAAACCGGGTCCCGAAAACAAAAATTCGGCGGAAACCGGATTCGTTCGAATTAGTATACACCAAGCTGTGGTCACACTGTAAAATCTTCTGCACGTGTACATGAACAATTATTTCAACTAAAATGCGGTTTATTTTTTGATAAAATCTGATATTTGGGATATTATTTCACTGTATATTGGCAAAATATTATACAAGTAAATGTTTTTCAGCGCTTTTGTGCAATATTTTATATGTTTGAGGTGAAATATGTGACATTTCGGGAACCGGTTCTTGGACTTTTGTCACCGGATTTCGTTTACGTTTATATGAATCAAATAGAAACCAACTATCCGGTTTGCCGTCTTTACCACTACAATCTACCAGTAAACGGCCATGCAGAAGTAAATATATTGAATTTAAATTATATAAACAGATTTTTATATTATTCTTCTTCCACCTGATTGTCAAATGATGTACACGGGTGGTCATTAAGATAAACGGTCATAGAGATAAACGGTCTTCAGAAATTATGACACAAAATCTGTTAAAGGGTTGAAACAAAAATGTAACACAAACCAAATGTCACAGTAGGTACTGTTTAAGTATATGTTGTTATTTAGTTTGTGCGATTTTCTTATTTATACTACTTAAATTGGAAATCTATGAAGACCGTTTATCTCTATGACTGTTTATCGAGGATATTTACCCAACGGCTGTGTACGCTAGATCAGTTTCACTGCTAGCGTACCCAGCGGTTGTGTACGCAAGATCTATTTGACTGCTAGCGTACCCAACGGTTGGGTACGCAAGATCTATTTGACTGCTAGCGCACCCAACGGTTGGGTACACAAGATTTATATCACTGCTAGCATACCCAACGGTTGGGTACGCTAACAGAGATATCAGTCTAGCGTACCCAACGGCTGTGTACCCAAGATTTATATCAGTGCTAGTGTGCCCAACGGCTGTGTACACACACTACTGGCATACCCAACTACCCTGCACCCCAGGCATTGAACCCTATGTTCCCAAAGGCTGTGTACACTAGATCAGTTTCACTGCTAGCATAACCAATGGTTGGGTACGCTAACAGGGATATCAGTCTATCGTACCCAACGGCTGTGTATGCAAGATTTATATCAGTGCTAGTTTGCCCAACAGCTGTGTATATACACTACTGGCATACCCAACTACCCTGCACCCAAGGCACTGAACCCTATGTTCCCAATGGCTGTGTACACTAGATCAGTTTCACTGCTAGTGTAGCCAACGGTTGGGTATGCAAGATGTATTATACTGCTAGCGTTCCCAATGGTTCTGTACGCTAGCAGGGATATCAGTGTCAGTCTAGCGTACCCAATGGTTGTGTACATAAGATCTATTTCACTGCTAGCATACTCAACGGTTGTGAACGCTAGCAGTGATATTGGTCTAGCATACCCAACGGTTGTGTACGCAAGATTTATATCGCAGCTAGCCTACCCAACGGCTGTATACATACACTACTGGCATACCCAACTACCCTGCACTCAAGGCAGTGAACCCTATGTTCCCAATGGTTGTGCACCCTAGGTCAATAACTTTCTTAGCATACCCAACAGTTGTGTATGCAAGATCTATTTCACTGCTAGCCTACCCAACGGTTGTGTACGTTAGCAGTGATATGGGTCTAGCTTACCCAAAGACTGTGTATGGAAGACCCATATCACTGCTAGCATACCCAACAGCTGTGTATGTACACTGACGGCATACCCAACTATCCTGCAATCAAAGCAGTGCACCCTTTGTTCCCAATGGTTGTGCACCCTACATCAATAGCATTGTTAGTGTACCCAACTGTTGTGTACACAAGATGTATTTCACTGCTAGTGTACCCAACAGTTGTGTACTCTAACAGTGATATCGGTCTAGCCTACCCAACGGTTGTGTACACAAGATCTATATCACTGCTAGCATACCCAACGGCTGTGTATGTAGACTAATGGCATATGCAACTCTCCTGCATCCAGTTAAAGCACTAAGTTCTGTTTTCCCAATGGTTATGTACCCTAGATTAACGTCATCGATATTTTCTTTTGTTAGTGTAACCAAAAGCTGTTTAAGGTACTGGCATACCCAACTACCCTGTACCCAAGGCAGTAAACTCTGTGTTCCCAATGGTTTTGCACCCAAGATCAGTATCATTGCTGGCATACCCAGTGGTTGTGCACACAAGATCTATATCGCTGCTAGTGTACCCAACAACTCCAATATTTTTACAGCCTGCCCAATTTCTCATTACCCAAGGCAGTATGCACTCAATGGTTGTGCACTCGATATCAGTACCCTTCATAGCTTACTCAACAGGTCTGTATCCAAGGCATGGTGAAGTAATTAATTTTTAAGGAATTTTTTTGAATGGTCAGAAATGGGCCAAGGACCACTCTCTGAATTAAACTTATTCAGCTTATTGTTACATTTTAACAAAGTTAATTTAAGGAAGAAGTGATTAAAATATGGGTGCATTAGCACTGATCTTGTGTACATAGCTGTTGGGTACGCTAGCGATGATATAAATCTTGTATACACAGCCGTTGGGTACGCTAGACCAATATCACAACTAGCGTACACAGCCGTTGGGTAAATAACCACTCCGTTATCTTAATGACCACCCGTGTACACAGCAATTAATAGTTGCTACATTTGTTTCGAAGCTTTATATATTTATAATTAACTCTATTATCGGCCGTTTTTACCGCAGCCACTACTCATGTAAATTAATTTTTGCAACTTCCTGGTTCCTCTGTCACAGACATAGTTTGTTTACTGTACTACCATAGTAGTGCACTAACACACAGACGAACCAGACACAAGAATATACAAGCTACTGCGGGGGGGGGGGGGGGCAGTGTACCTCACCTATCTGTCCAATTTACACAGGGTAGAGTTTAGGTTATATTTACGAATTTTGTTTTATAAAATCTCATGTGCCAATCTACTATTGCACTGTAGAGGAAAAAATAATAGAATAACCAGTGAAATAAGTAGAAGATAACTGAAAATTACTGTAGTTTTAGGTGTAGTACTCCCCAAATAACTTCCGGTTCGCAGGTGACTCTTTAGAGTCACCTCACCCTACATGATGCAAATGGACGAACGGGCCACTCTTGACATGACATATAATGGTTACTACTAAAGTTCGAATTTTTAATCCGGTTCTATCCGAATATGATCCTTTTGATATCTGGATTTGAATCTAAAATAGATGTATTTGATTTGAGTCCAAAATCAAGGCTAGGATACATTTTAAGGTCATTCAATGAAATATTGTGAACCATTTCTCTGGATATGTGTGAATTAACCAATTAACATGTGCATGCTTGACATAATAACATAATTTAAACGGTTATAAATTAAGTAACAATTGATTTTTGTTCAGTTTATCATGAGGACTTCATCAGTGTTTTTTCTTTCTTCTGTGCCTGTCTTCATACCTCTAACTAGCAAATTATAACAGTGTACCTATCTATGTTTGTGAAGAAGGCTCAAGATCATTTCCCTGCACCGACACAGATAACCACATTTTTGCCAAGATATTGATAAGGTATCACAAGTAGAGACAACATCAAAGATGAACACAGATTAAAAATAAACAGCAGGTGGACTTCTCACTTTTGAAGGGGTTTATGAGAGGTTAGGTGGAGGGATAGCTATTTCTAAATATATATATGCTTATTTTTATTGAGATATTTCCATACAACAATTAAATAATAAACAGATTGGGTCAGCTTTAAACAGCTGTTCAATATGAACATCCTTTGCAATATTTAAATTAATTTAAAACCACTATAATAGGTCATTTGGTAAAACATTTGCTCATTTGTTAATTTACTTCTTATATCATATTCAAAGCATTCACTCTGAATTTTGTAATATCATAAGGTTTAAGCAAAACCCATGCACTGACGTGAATGAAAGTCAAACCAGCCTTTCCCAAGTTGACCCCAATCAAATTGGCCCCAGAAAATCAAAACCCTAGTCAAATTAACGTCCCTCATCAACCTCCTCAAAAAGCATAACTCAGAAGTGAATATCAAACATGTTAGCAGGGATATCTCCTGGACTTGAAATCTGCAAGGGAGGAAAAGAGAGAATTGCAGTATAATCAAATCAGTAGCTTACTAGAGCACTAACTAGGAGAACTGATGTTTTGAAGTAAAGTAGGTGGTGAATAGTGTATAAATCTCTGATGTGGATTGGAGTTATCTTCATGACTTTGGATATATGATCACAGGGCAATATTGGAGTCAAATACCAACCCCAAGATTTCTGACATTGGAGCAGGATCCACCTGATTTTCAAGATCATGCAGTGGGAAATACAGGAAAGAGTCATCTACGATCAATTTTTAACCAATTGAAATGAACTGTGTTTTACCCATAGTGATCACATTTTTATATGATTTACATGGTTTTACCATGTGTGCATTTCAGTTTATATGATGGCATAAATTTTGAGTGCATGTAATTCAGGGATTCTTTGATAGCATTCATTGATGAGAAAAGTTATTTGGTAATAGAGTTATGTTTAGTTGGGTGTCATGACTCATGCGTATAAAAGTGGTATTTGACACTACTAGATAACTCAATCATAGAATTAAGTTGGTAAGTAGTAAATGTCACAATGTAATTTTTGTGTATCAGTTCGAAAGTAAAAAGTTATTTTCTTCTTTAAACAGTTTATTTAACTTCTTTCATTAAAATACACAACACTGCTAATAATTTAATTTATTTATTTGGGTTTTAACATTCCTTTCAACACTGTATAGGGTCATATCATAATGGTTACTTTTATGGGCCGAGGAAATCGGTACATGGAGTTGGTCAAGGTACTGTATTGAAAACTGTGAGTCATTGATAGCAACGACCAACAAACTTTACACCTTTAAAACACAACTCCTGATATACAACTTCTGTAACATGAGTGGAAAATAAAAAAGCTTTCTCATCTCGTTATAATCTCAAATTATATTGGCCAGAACATATCAGAAAGGGGGGGGGGGGGGGGGGAGGCCCAACATCGGGAAGATTCTCATTACAGGATTTAGCCAACTCCCAAATTTTGACTGCGCAAGCTCACGAACATGCCATGTACTTCCTGTTTATAAGTGGTGTGAGAACTTGAGTAAACATAAACATTAAAAACAAAAGTCACGCTCCATATATTGTTTTGCTGTCATAAAAATAAACATTCTCATTACTTAATACATCACACTCAGAGAACCCACCTTAAGGTGTCATCCTTAACATAGTTTAAGGTTAATTTGAGGATACTACATATCCGTTTTAACCCCTGTCAACCCGAGTTTTCAGTGACTGTACTGTACTATTACATAAAGTAGCAAAGGGCTGGACACAATGAACGGATTTTAAAGTGCAAAGTGATAAAACAATGACAAAGGTCAAGTATGAAAAACTTCCCCTCTTATCACGGCCCGATGCACAAGTACAAAATCGGGCTGCTGGAAAAGTTTACATTTTTGGAGCTGATGATATTGCCGAAGAGGAAATCAATACCGACCAGTCAAATGAAATGGATGAATTGCGTCCCCGTGGAAAAGCAGTCCAAAATAGAGCTTTAGATAGGACTGAAGATGACTTTTTCATTGAGAAAGTTATTAAAAAAGGAGAGACCCTACACAGTATTGCATTGAAGTATGGCTGTCCGGTATGTAATTATATTCATACCACAGTAGTCAGTAGACAGAGTATCTGTCTTTTCACCATTAGCTATTGATATACTGACTAGTCAGTGGGAAACTGTTTATATCTGACCTGCCAACTCCGCACACCATCAACTTGGGCCCATCGAGGAAAAACTTAAGACATGGCTCTACTTTACTTGCATGTAGAGTCTTGGTATGACCCTATATGAAACTATTTTTTACACAGTTGTACTAACTGTTTTGGTCCTTCCTTGTCTCTGAGCAGCTGCCCCTACAGTAGGCCGAGTTTCTGTCCCGTCGCTAAGTTTCTGCAATAATTTCCAACAGTCCAAATTTACACAGAAAACAAGTACATGTGAGCTCTGTCCCTCGCCATTGTGTCGATCAGTATATCAATAGCAATTGGCGACGGGACAGAAACTCGGTCTACCCCTACAGTTCAAGGCGTAGTCACCCTGATCGTCAATATTTGACAGTTCCCCCTTTCCACTCTTCACTCTACAAGTCAGTCAAACACTTTGACCATAGTTTTGCTTTTGATGCTCCCAAGATTTGGAATGATCTAATGATGTACGCAGTGCTACATCTATTACCTCCTTCAGGAAAAAGCTCAAAATCTGTCATAACCTCCTTGTCACCCCTGTGTCTTTTTGGTATGACCTGGCTATGTTAAGAGAAAAGTACACATTTTTGATACTGACCCATCCCTAGTTATCAGGCTTAGGATTTTTTTTATTTCTCTCAATGATACATACATTTGTATTGCACAGAAGTGAATACAGGATATACATACATATTTATGCAAGAAGGATAAGTGAAACAGATGAAAAGATCACAATAAGTTCATATCAACAAAAAAAAGGCATGTTAGTAACTGATAACAAGCATTGTAACAAACATCGATTTACCAAAATATTTAGGCTGAATTCTAGTCAGCTAAAAACAAACAACAGGGGTTTTTACATTGACTCTCTGCTTGGAATACAATTCCACAAAAAAACTATCATAATTGTTTTTTTAAATTCCTGAAAAACAGATCTTTCCAAAGTGTCCACTTTTTCTTGAAATCACTTTTATTATTTATTTTTGATAATAATTCTTGCTTTATGAATTTTTCCTTAGCAATTACCTGGACTTGGTACACATTTAAATTACTACCTTTCATGGCACATTTAAAAATATAGTATCTAACAATCATCAAAATAAAGTTCAATGGGCAAGAGTTTGCATCAGCTTCAGTGTAACCGAAAACCAATATTTTTTTTGTCAAAATTATATTCACTTTTATTTTGGATCTTATCCATGCTTTGATACTGTACCATAAGTCACATACTTTTTCACATTCTGAAAATAAATGAAGTTGATGAACCAAAATTTCAGCCTGTTGACCACATATTCGGCATAGGTCATTATTTGTAACTTTATTTTTTTTCAAAAAGTGATTGGTACCTAGTATTCTCAGAATAATTAAGCGTCCCGCAAGGGACGCTTGTTTGTGTATGGGAGAGCTTCTGGCTCCGCCGGCTCCGCCGGCTCCGCATTTTGTTTTCCTTATAACTCTGTAACCGTTAGGCGGATTCTTTTCAAATTTGGCAGGTTTAGGCAGTAGCCCTGGGGAATTTTTTTGAATATGCTGCAGTGACATTTCAACCAATCAGAGAGGTCACATGACCAAAAATGTCTTTTTTCGATGGGGAAGCTTGTCCGGATGATAACTTGAAAGGAATTTTATCAATTCACCTGAAACTTGGCAAATACATTCATTCTATTAAAATCTGGAAATCATTAGATTTTGGCATTGATTGGTCAAGAAATGGCCGAGTAATTAATGATTAATTAATCATTACGAATTTTCCAAATAAGGAAAACACAAAAATGCTTATATCTCGAAAACCGTGCTAGATAGAGCGATTTCGACGAAATTTTTGACCCGCAGGGTATCTCTGCGGAGTAGTTTTCCCAATTTTCAAAAAATTTTTGTCTCGCCCAAAATGGCGGCCATTTTGAATTTTCGAAATTTTCGCAAAAATTGCAAAACACAAAAATGCTTATATCTCAAAAACCGTGCTAGATAGAGCAATTTCGACAAAATTTTTGACCCGCAGGATATCTCTGCGGAGTACTTTTCCCAATTTTCCAAAAAATTTTGTCTCGCCAAAAATGGCGGCCATTTTGAATTTTCGAAATTTTCGCAAAAATTGCAAAACACAAAAATGCTTATATCTCGAAAACCGTGCTAGATAGAGCGATTTCGACGAAATTTTTGACCCTCAGGGTATCTCTGCAGAGTAGTTATCCCAATTTTGAAAAAAAATTTTGTCTCGCCAAAAATGGCGGCCATTTTGAATTTTCGAATTTTTCGCAAAAATTGCAAAACATAAAAATGGTTATATCTCGAAAACCCTGCTAGATAGAGCGATTTCGACGAAATTTTTGACCCACAGGGTATATCTGCAGAGTAGCCATGCCAATTTTCAAAAAAATTTTGTCTCGCCAAAAATGGCGGCCATTTTGAATTTTTGAATTTTTCGCAAAAATTGCAAAACATAAAAATGCTTATATCTCAAAAACCCTGCTAGATAGAGCGATTTCGACGAAATTTTTGACCCGCATGGTATCTCACCTACTTTTGGGAGAGCTTTCACTTGGTGAAGTTTCAGACCCATAGCTAATTACTCACCTACTCAAAATGAGTAAATGCGAATTATCTCTAAAAGTATTGCAGATAGCCAATTTTTCTCAAATAACTCATTCACCTACTTTTGGGAGAGCTTTCACTCTGTGAAGTTTCAGACCCATAGCTAATTACTCACCTACTCAAAATGAGTAAATGCAAATTATCTCTAAAAGTATTGCAGATAGCCAATTTTTATCAAATAACTCATTCACCTACTTTTGGGAGAGCTTTCACTTGGTGAAGTTTCAGACCCATAGCTAATTACTCACCTACTCAAAATGAGTAAATGCAAATTATCTCTAAAAGTATTGCAGATAGCCAATTTTTCTCAAATAACTCATTCACCTACTTTTGGGAGAGCTTTCACTTGGTGAAGTTTCAGACCCATAGCTAATTACTCGTCTACTCAAAATGAGTAAATGCGAATTATCTCTAAAAGTATTGCAGATAGCCAATTTTTCTCAAATAACTCATTCACCTACTTTTGGGAGAGCTTTCACTCTGTGAAGTTTCAGACCCATAGCTAATTACTCACCTACTCAAAATGAGTAAATGCAAATTATCTCTAAAAGTATTGCAGATAGCCAATTTTTCTCAAATAACTCATTCACCTACTTTTGGGAGAGCTTTCACTTGGTGAAGTTTCAGACCCATAGCTAATTACTCACCTACTCAAAATGAGTAAATGCGAATTATCTCGAAAAGTATTGCAGATAGCCAATTTTTCTCAAATTAATCATTCACCTACTTTTGGGAGAGCTTTCACTTGGTGAAGTTTCAGACTCATAGCTAATTACTCGTCTACTCAAAATGAGTAAATGCGAATTATCTCTAAAAGTATTGCAGATAGCCAATTTTTCTCAAATAACTCATTCACCTACTTTTGGGAGAGCTTTCACTTGGTGAAGTTTCAGACCCTTAGCTAATTACTCACCTACTCAAAATGAGTAAATGCGAATTATCTCTAAAAGTATTGCAGATAGCCAATTTTTCTCAAATAACTCATTCACCTACTTTTGGGAGAGCTTTCACTTCGTGAAGTTTCAGACCCATAGCTAATTACTCACCTACTCAAAATGAGTAAATGCGAATTATCTCTAAAAGTATTGCAGATAGCCAATTTTTCTCAAATAACTCATTCACCTACTTTCGGGAGAGCTTTCACTTGGTGAAGTTTCAGACCCATAGCTAATTACTCGTCTACTCAAAATGAGTAAATGCGAATTATCTCTAAAAGTATTGCAGATAGCCAATTTTTGTCAAATAACTCATTCACCTACTTTTGGGAGAGCTTTCACTCTGTGAAGTTTCAGACCCATAGCTAATTACTCGTCTACTCAAAATGAGTAAATGCGAATTATCTCTAAAAGTATTGCAGATAGCCAATTTTTCTCAAATAACTCATTCACCTACTTTCGGGAGAGCTTTCACTTGGTGAAGTTTCAGACCCATAGCTAATTACTCGTCTACTCAAAATGAGTAAATGCGAATTATCTCTAAAAGTATTGCAGATAGCCAATTTTTGTCAAATAACTCATTCACCTACTTTTGGGAGAGCTTTCACTCTGTGAAGTTTCAGACCCATAGCTAATTACTCACCTACTCAAAATGAGTAAATGCGAATTATCTGTAAAAGTATTGCAGATAGCCAATTTTTCTCAAATAACTCATTCACCTACTTTTGGCACAGCTTTCACTTGGTGAAGTTTCAGACCCATAGCTATTTATTCACCTACTCAAAATGAGTAAATGCGAATTATCTCGAAAAGTATTGCAGATAGCCAATTTTTCTCAAATTAATCATTCACCTACTTTTGGGAGAGCTTTCACTTGGTGAAGTTTCAGACCCATAGCTAATTACTCGTCTACTCAAAATGAGTAAATGCGAATTATCTCTAAAAGTATTGCAGATAGCCAATTTTTCTCAAATAACTCATTCACCTACTTTTGGGAGAGCTTTCACTTGGTGAAGTTTCAGACCCATAGCTAATTACTCACCTACTCAAAATGAGTAAATGCAAATTATCTCTAAAAGTATTGCAGATAGCCAATTTTTCTCAAATAACTCATTCACCTACTTTTGGGAGAGCTTTCACTTGGTGAAGTTTCAGACCCATAGCTAATTACTCGTCTACTCAAAATGAGTAAATGCGAATTATCTCTAAAAGTATTGCAGATAGCCAATTTTTCTCAAATAACTCATTCACCTACTTTTGGGAGAGCTTTCACTCTGTGAAGTTTCAGACCCATAGCTAATTACTCACCTACTCAAAATGAGTAAATGCAAATTATCTCTAAAAGTATTGCAGATAGCCAATTTTTCTCAAATAACTCATTCACCTACTTTTGGGAGAGCTTTCACTTGGTGAAGTTTCAGACCCATAGCTAATTACTCACCTACTCAAAATGAGTAAATGCGAATTATCTCTAAAAGTATTGCAGATAGCCAATTTTTGTCAAATAACTCATTCACCTACTTTTGGGAGAGCTTTCACTCTGTGAAGTTTCAGACCCATAGCTAATTACTCACCTACTCAAAATGAGTAAATGCGAATTATCTGTAAAAGTATTGCAGATAGCCAATTTTTCTCAAATAACTCATTCACCTACTTTTGGCACAGCTTTCACTTGGTGAAGTTTCAGACCCATAGCTATTTATTCACCTACTCAAAATGAGTAAATGCGAATTATCTCGAAAAGTATTGCAGATAGCCAATTTTTCTCAAATTAATCATTCACCTACTTTTGGGAGAGCTTTCACTTGGTGAAGTTTCAGACCCATAGCTAATTACTCGTCTACTCAAAATGAGTAAATGCGAATTATCTCTAAAAGTATTGCAGATAGCCAATTTTTCTCAAATAACTCATTCACCTACTTTTGGGAGAGCTTTCACTTGGTGAAGTTTCAGACCCATAGCTAATTACTCACCTACTCAAAATGAGTAAATGCGAATTATCTCTAAAAGTATTGCAGATAGCCAATTTTTCTCAAATAACTCATTCACCTACTTTTGGCACAGCTTTCACTTGGTGAAGTTTCAGACCCATAGCTATTTATTCACCTACTCAAAATGAGTAAATGTGAATTATCTCTAAAAGTATTGCAGATAGCCAATTTTTCTCAAATAACTCATTCACCTACTTTTGGGAGAGCTTTCACTCTGTGAAGTTTCAGACCCATAGCTATTTATTCACCTACTCAAAATGAGTAAATGCTAATTGTCTGTAAAAGTATTGCGGATACCCAATTTTTATCAAATACTCATTCATCTACTTGTGGGAGAGCTTTCACATGGTGAAGTTTCAGACCCATAGCTAATTACTCACCTACTCAAAATGAGTAAATGCGAATTATCTGTAAAAGTATTGCAGATAGCCAATTTTTCTCAAATAACTCATTCACCTACTTTTGGGAGAGCTTTCACTTGGTGAAGTTTCAGACCCATAGATAATTATTCACCTACTCAAAATGAGTAAATGTGAATTATCTCTTAATAGTATTGCAGATAGCCAATTTTTCTCAAATAGCTCATTCACCTACTTTTGGAAGACCTTTCACACACGAAAATGAAAAATTGTGAATATCTCGGAAAAGCTATTTCTTCTGCTTTAATGCTCGGCGGGAGATACACACCACGGCAGTGGTCTTGACAAAAATTTTTGTCTCCCCAAAAATGGTGGCCATTTTGAATTTTCAAAGTTTTTGCAAAACACAAAAATGCTTATATCTCGAAAACTGTGCTATATGGAGCGAACTCAACAAAATTTGGGACCTGCTGGGTATCTCTGCAGAGTAGCCATGCCAATTTTCAAAATATTTTTGTCTCGCCAAATATAGCAGACATTTTTAATTTTTTTATTTTTTGCAAAACACAAAAATGCTTATATCGTGAAAACCGTGCTAGATAGAGCAGACTGCGCTGACTTTGGTTGCCGCAACAGTATAAGGCTAGAAACGAAGCATTTTCTTAATACTTTAGCACTCACCTTTATATCCTTTTCGGGACGCTTTGTTTTTGCTATGCAAAAACATTATCTTTTTTTTTGCGAGCGATCCTCTAGTTCTATATTGAAACCATATGTGAGTGTTGTCTTTTATGGTATTAAAGCATGCATTGTACACATGTTGCCAATTTTTACTATCTTGTTCTGTTCCAAAAACTCTGAGTTCCATTTAATTTTATTGCCAGGTTGATCTGCTTCAAAATCAGACATTGCTTCATATATTTCCCTTTTATTTTTCATGGAGTTCATTATTATTTTTACATGGAAAGGTAAATATGGTTTCATACAAACAAAGTTATTCCCCTTTTTGTGTTTTTCAATGAAGGCTTTTACCAACCTTTTTATACTTTAATAATGCAAAAAATTATATTCATCTTATACCTTTCTGTTGAAGTGTCATGGCATAGTATGTTACCTTGATTATCTATAATATCATTTATAATATTAATACCTTTTCTTGACTAATTTAAGTAGAAAGTGTATCTGACAATTAACCGTTTGTTAAACCAGATGCTACTGTTACAAATGTCTTCATTTGATTTGATTTTTATGTCGTCACTCTGCGGCGTTAGTGTACGCATCCGTGTCTGCGTGAACAACTTCTCCAAAACTACAAGGCCTAGAGACATGCTGTTTTTTTAAAAGATACCTTATCTATCGAGGATGAAAAAGTGTTCAAGGCATGCAAATCTGTCTGTTTGCTAGAGACATTACAAGGGAGGTACCCCCACCAAAAGTGTGAAAATTTCAACACTTTATCACAATTTTCTCAGTGACTATTGTAGGGATTTCTCTCATATCTTCCATATATGTACTAGACCACAAGTAGATTCCCTTGTGTGAGTGTCAGACCTGGATCTTTCTTAATTATTTTTTTATGAATTTTTAAAATAATTTTTAATGCATTAAAATTAATGAAATCATGCACTAAATCAATTATAACTTGAAAAGTATTGCATTTAGAGCATTTTGTTAAAATATGTTATTCAGCTACTTTTTTCATAGCTACAACATGGTGAGTAACTTGGGTGTCTATCTCAATAGCTAAGTGATTAATAGCTACTTTTGGACTTTTCAGTAACTTCCATCATGAGTAAAATCACTTGTAACTTGAAAACTATTGCATTTAGAGAATTTTGTGTAAATATGTTATTCAGCTACTTTTGGGTCAGCTATAACATAGTAAAATTTCAGACCTGTAGCTCATGGCATAGCTGAGTAATAGCTACTTTCAGGTTATCACTGTCAAGTAAATCACTTATAACTTGAAAACTATTGCATTTAGAGTATTTAGTTTCCATATGTTATTCACCTATTTTGGGGTCAGCTATAACATCGTAAAGTTCCAGACCTGTGGCTCATTGCATAGCTGAGTAATAGCTACTTTGAGGTCCTTACTCAGCACCAAATCATTTATAACTTGAAAAGTATTGCATTTAGAGCATTTTGTGTAAATATGTTATTCAGCTACTTTTGGGTCAGCTATAACATAGAAAAATTTCAGACCTGTAGCTCATGGCATAGCTGAGTAATAGCTACTTTTAGGTTATCACTGTTGAGTAAATCACTTATAACTTGAAAACTATTGCATTTAGAGTATTTAGTTTCAATATGTTATTCATCTATTTTGGGGTCAGCTATAACATAGTAAAATTCCAGACCTGTGGCTCATTGCATAGCTGAGTAATAGCTACTTTGAAGTTCTTACTCAACAATTAATCATTTATAACTTGAAAAGTATTGCATTTAGAGCATTTTGTTAAAATATGTTATTCAGCTACTTTTTCCATAGCTACAACATGGTGAGTAACTTGGGTGTCTATCTCAATAGCTAAGTGAGTAATAGCTACTTTTGGACTTTTCAGTAACTTCCATCATGAGTAAAATCACTTGTAACTTGAAAACTATTGCATTTAGAGAATTTTGTATAAATATGTTATTAAGCTACTTTTGGGTCAGCTATAACATAGTAAAATTTCAGACCTGTAGCTCATGGCATAGCTGAGTAATAGCTACTTTTAGGTTATCACTGTTAAATAAATCACTTATAACTTGAAAACTATTTCCATTTAGATTATTTAGTTTCAGTATGTTATTCACCTATTTTGGGGTCAGCTATAAGCCTATAACATAGTAAAATTAAAACTATTGCATTTGCAATATTATCTCCCGCCCGGCTCGCCAGTGGGAGATTATAATTTGCACCATGTGTGTGCATGCGTCCGTCCGTGCGTGTGTCACACAGTTTTCTCAGAAACTACTACAGTTACACATTTTTGGTAAATTACTCGTCCTAATGAATTTTTACGCCCTTCAATATTTTTTGGGTTTGGTGAACTTTGGCCTACTTCTGAGTGAGTAATAGCACTTTTACCTAATATAATTATGTCACTTATAACTCTCAAACTATTGCATTTAGAGTATTTTGTTCAAATATGTTGTTCAGCTACTTTCTCCACAGCTACAACATGGTCAGTAGCTTGAAAGTGTATCTCCAAAGCTAAGTGAGTAATAGCTACTTTGTCAATTTTTAATGATAACCATAATGAGTAAATGGCTTATATCTTCAAAAGTATTGCAGCTACACAATTTCTCTCAAATATATTGTTCATCTACTTTTTTGGAACTGTAACATATTTAAGTTTCACAACTGTTGCTCAATGTACAAGTGAGTAATGGCTACTTTATTGGTACTTTTAGTGAAAATGTGAAAAATCACAAATATCTCGCAAACCGTAAGAGATAGAGCGATTTCGAGCGAATTTTTGACCTATAGGGTAGTACAAGAGTATTCTATGCAAAGGGGAAAAATTTCCATTTTCGCCACTTTTGGCAGCCATCTTGGATTTTTGCGGAAAATAAAAAAGTGTTAAAATCTCGAAAACCGTACGACATAGAGCGATTTCGAGCAAATTTTTGACCCACAGGGTAGTACAAGAATATCCTATGCAAAGGGGAAAAATTTCAATTTTCGCCACTTTTGGCGGCCATCTTGGATTTTAGCGGAAAATGAAAAAGTGTGAATATCTCGAAAACTGTAAGAGATAGAGCGATTTAGAGCGAATTTTTGACCCACAGGGTAATACAAGAGTATCCTATGCAAAGGGGAAAAATTTCAATTTCGCCACTTTTGGCAGCCATCTTGGATTTCTGCGGAAAATGAAAAAGTGTGAATATCTCGAAAACTGTAAGAGATAGAGCGATTTCGAGCGAATTTTTGACCCACAGGGCAGTACAAGAGTAACCCATGCAAAGGGGAAAAATTTCAGTTTTCGCCACTTTTGGCGGATTTTAGTGGGAAAATAAAACATTGAAAATATCTTCGACATGGTAAGAGATAGAGCAATTTCGAGCGAATTTTTGACCCACAGGGTAGTACAAAGGTATTCTGTGCCTGGGGGGAAATTTTCAGTTTTCGCCAGTTTTGGCGGCCATCTTGGATTTTAGCGGAAAATGAAATATTTTGAATATCTTGGAAAAGGTATTTCTTCCCCTGTAATGCTCGGCGGGAGATACATACTGCGGCAGTGGTCTTGTTTTCTTTAAATATGTTTTTAACTTACTTTTTACACCTTAACAGTTACCTTCTTATTTTCTTTCTGAACACCATTTCCAGGGCACAACAAGTTGAATATATTTATCATTTTTAGACCACCTTTGTTATAGTTCATAGATGTTTTCCTACTCACTTTATCCGGTTTCCCATTCCAAAGATAATTGTAAAACATTTTGTTAATTTCATTTAGAATGTAATTTGGTGTGGGTATTGAGGAAAATAGTTGGATAAATTTTGGCAAAATCAATGTTTTTAAAACAGTTATTTTACCAATGGGTGATAGTATTCTGTATTTCCAAGAATTTAATTCGGCTTTTGCTTTTAGTAAAACTTTTTCAAAATTCATTTTTGAATTATTGTTTAGGTTTGTCGAGAAAATAATCCTCAAAACTGTGAATTCATTTTCTCCCGAAAGCATTTCAGGGTTAGGTCTATTCTTGATTCAGAGTTTATTTTACTTCCAATCCAGATCAGTTTTGTTGTTTCTTTATTTCACTTCAAGACCTGATATACTACCGAATATCTCTAAAGTATTTAAAGTGGCCTGCAAGGGCTTTTGACTTCCATCAAGGATAACAGTGGTGTCATCTGCAAATTGTGTTAGTTTAATTTGATTTTTGCCGACTCTAATTCCTTTGATATCTGTATTTTGATCTATAATTAGAGTAAGTATTTCTGCAACCAAAATAAATAGATATGGCGAAATCGGATCTCCTTGTTGTTAGCCTCCTTCTATGTTAATCAGTTCTGACACAAAACCACACTGAATAACATATGCACTAATGTCACGTTTGAAAAGTTTAATCCAGTTTATAAAATTTTTGGCAAATCCAAGGTTTTTAGAACTTAATAGAGTAATTCCAGGACACAGAATCAAAAGCTTTCTTGAAGTCAATCAGCATTAATAACCCTGGTATTTTTTCCCTTTTCTGCGTAGGTCATGACATCATACACCAATCTTGTGCCTTCTTCAATGCGCCACCCATTTATAAATCCTGATTGACTTTTAGAGATAATGTATTCAAGGTGTGGTTTCAGTCTGTTTGCTATTACAGCAGAAGCCAGTTTATATATTGAGCATAGCAGAGATATTGGCCGCCAGTTTTGAATAAGTTTTCTAGCTTTACTTCCTTTAGGGAAACATGTTATCACTGATTGTCTTAATGAAACTGTAAGTTTTCCTTTTCTGTAACAAGTATTTAATGCATTTAATACATGGATGTTGAGTTTACCCCAAAACACTTTTAAAAAATCAGCAGGGATACCATTAAATCCTGGGCCCAGTTTCACAAAGGCCTACTAAATATAGAAGATAGTATGCTATTAAATCTAGATCTTAGTAGGCTCTAAGTAGCCACTACCATAGTGATCTACTGAGCTGATACTTGGGAACTAGTAAGTTCCTTAGATAGCAAGGCTTCTTGTGAGGATAGCCTACTAATTACCATAGTGAATACAATCTCAGTGAAACATATAGTGTAGGCTTAGTAGCCTATTAGCACTTAGTACCCTACTAAGATTAAGTGCTATAAAAGTCCACATTAGATTTGATTAGATTGTTATGAGAACGGGTCATTTTCATTTTTTCAGAAATCTTTGAGAAAATATTGAAAATGGGGAAATTTAATTTACTTATACTCAATTTTGTTTGCATCTTTAGGGGAATATGACAAAATAGCTTCGGAAATACTTAAGTGTATATGTTATGACCCAGATGTGAAATTGTCCATTTCGCGAAATGGACAAGCAAATTGTCCATTTCATGAAATGGACAACCCAACTGTCCATTTCGTGAAATGGACAAATCCATATATATTATATAATTAATTTGCTTGTCCATTTCACGAAATGGACAATTTCACACCTGGGTCATAACATATACATTTATGGGCTTTCTGTCTTTCAAGTGAAATCTCCAGTTTTATGTGGTCATGCCACAGCTGTACATGAAAGTATTGCAGAGTCAAGGTAACCACATCTAGGATCAACTTGGACCTATCTGATACAAATTCGGGCCCTTCTTATAAACTTTAAATTGACAAAATCTTCTCTTTGTGGATTGATTTTGTTTGTACAGGTACTATTTCTTTAGTTTTTAATCTTAGATATAAGGTATGAGATCATCATACATTAGATTAACATAGGGAATATAAGAATAATAAGCTACATGGAAAGTTTTAATCAAATTCATTGGAAACTAATTAATCAGAGGTGACACAAACATCATATAACCAGATAAACTAGTGTTCAGTTTGCAACCTTATAATAAATGATCTTATATTATTTACAAATAAATACACTAATAAAAAGGAGGCTGATTTTATAAAACTTCAGGGCCGACTTTGTGTGAATAGGTTTTAGAATGGGCAAAAAATGCATCAGAATGTGTCCAAGATTGCGGGGCCAAGTTGCTGAAGGTCTGAGTTGTCGATATTCAGCCAGATCATTGACAGAAAAGCTATTTCATCAACAACAGGAGCCGGGCCACTCCAGAATGAAATATTTGTGTGTTTTTTTTATTGTCTCAAATAGTGACTGCACTTGACTCTTTTTTTTTTTTTTTTTTTTTTTGCTATAAAACTTTCAACAGTAGTTCATTTTCCTTTTAAAATAATACACCAGAAAATAAAAAAAAATTTATATCAGATTAATACAAAAATATTAGAATTTAATCAAGAATAAGTACCCCTTTCCAAATTTTGTAACACAATTACTGCTGATTTGTCCATTCTTTGTCATTGCTTGAGTGCTCTTCATCAACTGTTGTAGTGAGCAGTTAAGGACTTGCGCATTTTGTTTAAAATGTGCTGTACAGAAGTTTGTTCTGTCTTTTTTAGGTTGCAGAGGTAAAAAGAGTTAACAATCTTATCAAAGATCAGGATTTCTTTGGATTAACTTCCATTAAAGTACCTGCTAAAAGACATGGACTTTTGTTGGAACTTGTGGAAAATGAGAAAAAGAATGAGGGTTCAGAGGAAAGTTGTATGGGCCTGCTTACTGGTGTGAATGGGGATACACCAAGTCTCAGCGATGTAGAAAATGGCCAACCTGAACCAGAAATTAGACAAGTCAGTATTAGAGGGACATTCAGTAGCCAAGGCCGTGATGCTATTGACTTTCTGCAAAGGATGGATTCAGATATCAGGAACATTGTAACATCAACACGGAACAGACTGGACAGCCTGGAAGAGGTGAAGAAAGTGCTCACCTGCAAAAGAATATTTCCATTGAAAAAACAGCAAGATGAAGGTGTTGATTGTGGGATGAGGTGGTGGAGTGTTGTGATTGTGATGTTTGTGATAGGACTAGTCACACCATTATTTTATTTTGTATATTTTCAATTCTTGAAGACCTCTAGCTGATGTATCTTTCACGTGGGATACTATAAATAGGAAAAAAGGGCGTTACTGTTGTTCTCACTTGTTGTCTGACTGACCTAGTCAAACAATACTTTTGTCACCAATGTTTGACCAAAATATGTCAATATTTAGTGATATTTTTCAGCATACTGAAAATTATAAGTAAAATCAAAACTATTAAAACCAACAACTTGAAAGTGTGATAACTTAATTAAAGAACAGAAGTGATCTTCAGGAATAGCCAATTTTCATTCACTCTTGTCAGGGTTTATGGTTTCTCTTGAGTGAAATAACCAACCCAGTTGCAGTTAGCTCTGTAAATGACATGATCAATGATCAGTGTACATTTTTATCAGCTTTTCCTAGTAAATAGTGTAGTATCCAGTAGTATTCAGCATCATAGTGTCCAGTGTCCAGTATATTGGTGTCTATTTGAGACTGGAAACCTACCTGTATTTTATTGCAATATATCCAAACAAAATTGCTCTAATTTGTATTATTGTTCATAAATTGTTTTTAACCTACAAAACGGAATCTGCTACAAATATGAATATGTCCTTTATGTTTTGAGTTCACAAACAGTCTGTTTGCTTCTCATATAAACTGCAGGTATAAAGATATGTTCTATGGTTCGTGTTCCTGTATCATAACTTTGGTGTTTCGGTCTGTGATATTGTGAGCAACCAAGTGTCAGTACTCTTCAGTGCTCTTATGAAAAAAATAATACTTGCAGATTTTAAATATGGCTATAACTTGTGACGGGTTATATTTGCATTTTATTTAAAATAATACTTTAAGTGCTAATATTGTAAGAGAAATTAACTAGAAAAACTCAAAAAAGCATGATCTACACCATGAAGTATCCATGTCTGTGCTTTTTAGGGAAATAATTACGAACAACTCTTTGAAATTATGGTCCATCAATTTCAAAAGATCTTACAGAGGTGGCAGTTATTGTAGTTTGTGTATGTAGTTGTCCACATATTCTGTCAGAGGTTCTAGTGTTCAGAGATGAGACAATTTTTAGCCATTTTAGTGCATGTTTATCATGACACAAACTGCATGTACGTTATTAGCCTGTGGCTAATACTGGTTACCCCGTGTTATTGTTATTAGCCAAAATTTGATGTTAAAGTTACACTTGAAATAATTATATTGATAACATATGCTGTAGCCTTTATTCTATTTCAATGAAAAGAAATGTCTCCTAGTATGTGTATTTTGTGTGAGCTGAGCTTGAAGTATACAAATGGGAGATTTTGACACGTGTTTATTTATGATTATCGAACATGAGTCAGAAAGCTGCTGCAGCTGTGTGGATAAGTTGATGCCCTTCTCTGTGAGCAGAGTTGTAAAGGTATTTGAACAAGCTGTACTGCATTATCAGGAAATCTGACAGGCTGTTCAAGAGATCAATGATTTGAAGATGTAAAGAAACAGAAAATCATTTGTTTATAGCCACAGCAGTAGGTTTTAAATACAACCCAAATAGAGTATTTATTTATGGGTTGTATATCATGTTAACTATGTTACACACAAATAAGCGATCAAGTTGTAACCTGTGTAGGTCATAGTGTATGAAGGGCTTAGATCCGGCGGTGAGAAACCTGGCCAATAAAGACAAGGTAAAACCTTGTCTAAAACCAAAGGAGATTTTTGATGAAATTGCTGATTTAAAAAGTCTTTCCTTATATCTTGTTAAATTTTTTTTTTCAGATATATAAAGTGAAATAACTGAAAAAGAAATCTTTACCCAAGGTAATGTGCAATCTATATTCAGCATTTTGTACTGGTTTGAAACTTTGACACTGCTCAATATCATCTTACATACATGTATTTTAAAGCATATACGTATATGGTAAATCTCTTTTATGTGATGCATATGTTATGACCCAGGTGTGAAATTGTAAAATATTTTGTCCATTTCATGAAATGGACAGTTGAGATGTCCATTTCATGAACTGGACAATTTCACACCTGGGTCATAACACATACACACATCCAAAATTTTAGCACCATCTCTGCATCTAAAATCTTAGCATCGTCTGCTCATTCGAGGAGCTGTAACACAAATGAGGACAGTTGCGGAATTTCAGCTTCATTTTTATCCTCTTTGCTTCTCAAGAATTCTTGTAAACGTCATCCAAAGTTGTTATTTTGCAGAGTTATAGTATTTTATAAAATCATAAATATCTCACAAAAGAATGCAAGTTCATTTGCAACCCTTTAGTATAATCTAACATATAAAAAATTCCTGGGGCTGTGGGGTATGGGCCTCTCTGATGCTTTTTTTTATTCAGAAATATTTCAGAAACACACATTTCAAGCTAATTTTCATCCCTTCAAGGTAATGTATTGTATTGTAATCATAATCCAAAATGCAATTTTATAGCAATTTGGAAAATCATAAATATGTTCAAAACAGAGAGAGATCAATTTCCAGCTCAGTTTTACGACTGTAAAGGTCCTTTATGGAATATTTTCTAGCTTTATCTATGAAAACGACCAATTGAAAGCCATTTCCTCAAAATATCAGCTGACACATGGTCAATGGGACACTTTTAATATCTGGCTTGTTTAGACAGCATAAACACCAGAATAGTCGTCCTCCCCTGATGGGCACTTATGGGTTATGACTTTGCTCGAATTTAGGACTGTCCGTTTTTGAACTCCAGTGCATTAGAGGATCCTCATCAATTCTTTGCCATAAAAATGTTGCTATTATCATTATTGTTATTCATTGTGCAGTCCATTAAGTGCTATCTGTGGTTGTCAACATGTCAATTTCCAAGATAACAATTAGGTTGAAAAAATTTTGCCTTCAAAGTGTGAAAAGTGGTCTTGCAGTCTGTGCAAAGTAAACTTTTCTGGTCAGGATTAAAATTTTATCAGCAATGACTAACTCTTAAGGAAATACACTAATAGCTGTGGCTTATTTGAAATATTAAGACCAATTCAAAAATGCAAGTAAACAACCTTTGTGAGGTATTGAGAATCCACCATCTGAACTTTTATATTATGTGTTGTCATATTAAAATAAATATAGTTTTGAGTAGATCAATAGAAGCCTCATTCTATTGACTGCAGTGGAAATGCCCAGTGTTTTCTGATATTCTAACCTGCTGTTTTAACTGAACAAGTTGGTTTTACATTTTCTTGTGCAAACTGGAATAGTTTTGTGTTGTGAAAGAACTAAATTATTGCGAATTGCAAGGACTAAGGTGCTGTAATAATAAACTAAAAGTATTATAAAGTAGAATGAATGTGTATATAACTGATGGTGTGTGGTGGTGTTTTATGTAGTAATGTATCAGATCCCTAGATGAAAGTCCAGGATATACTAGATTCACAGTTTCACACATTGCGCTGTTGCCATACATTGTTCTGTGAGTGATCACTCAAAAATGCCTTCACAGATTTTATTCAGATTTTGGGACACACATGTTTTGGGCTTGGAAATGAGCCCTATTTTAAGGTTACCTTAAACTCTGAATAATAAAGAAATGTCCACCACAAGGTCAGAAATGGACGTTTGGTCACTTATAATCCTCAGGCTTACAAACTGTGGCCCACTTATCTAAAATCTTATGCGAGAACACATTAATATGTTCTTACTGTGCCAATATTTAAGACTTTAAAGTTAACATCAAAACTGTGTTTCAGGCCCATAAAACACCGCCTAGGAAGTTTTTTGTACATTTTTCACATATATTGCTCTATAGTTACAAAATGGTGATTCTGACTAGCCTCGAACCATACTAGATAAATTTCTATACATTACCTTTGTGAAAATTTAAGGCATGTATCTTTATTTTTATGGTTTCTTTTGGGTCTCTAAATGCCCACATGGACCCAGTTTATGCACTCTTTGTGCTAGTCTTGTGTGGGAATAAATTACTATATTCTTTTTAAAATTAGTAAAAATTCAATAGCTTGAAATTTAACCTGTGTATGAGGCCCATAAACACCCTCCCCAACATCAACTGGTGTCTTTAGAGATGGCCTGTCTGGGGATATGCTGGTGTCAAGTTGGCACAACCTCGTCAATGCTTTATATTATCTAAAGGAAACACTTGAAGATTTGACTTGTTGGACAGCAGTTGGAGTTTGTGTGTATTCTACAGATTAACCCCTTGCACAGATTTTCACTAAATTTTCAGCATATGTTTATGTTGAGGAACTGGAGCTGATTAGGTTTAGAACTTTATCTGGTAACAATTTATGTCATTGTAACTAGTGCTGTCGAGACACTCGCTCCTTCCAATACTATCATTTGCTAGGTCTATTATGAGCGATAATCGGATGCATTTTTTCTAATCCAATTACAAAGATATTAGTATATTTATTTAATAAAGATAGAATATCTTTTAAAAGTGAAGGATTATTCAGCATTTAAAAATATATTTTCGGCATTTTGACAACCCAGCCCATACAAATCTAGTCGCATGACCTATCAGGAAAGCATTAAACATTGCTCGAATGTAGTTTTGGAATTATATCTTTATTTTTTTCGCATTTTGTAAGTCAGTTTAAGTGATACAAATCTTTCACATAATCTTTAAAAACACTGTAGTTCTATTCATTTGAGACGTACATGATATTATATAGTCATTATGCAGCACTTTATAAAGTCGGAATTAGATAATTATTTTAATATACTGACGGTTTTCAAAGAGTACAAATATGACCCTAAAATGGTGTATTCAGGTGAGAACAATATTACTTGACATTTTAATTGAATAGTTTTGTTTTGAAGTGAGTTTATGAAGTCGACACATGGCGGTACTCGGTCAGCCAAAGTGGGCGATATTCGATGTTAATTTGCAGCACCGAGTGGCAGCACTAATTGTAACACTATTCTTTAGTTTTAAAGTTATACCTGTGGGCTGTGGTTCCTACCTTGTTAGGCTGGTTATTTTTATGTATATTTTCCTCTATGGATTTACATATCTTGAGTTTAGAATACTCTATTGGTTTAAAAGTACCAGAAATATATATGCTTCTAGTGTTATAAATTAGTATAATGTTTTATTGCCGTGAAGGGGTCATTTATAACTTAATTTCCATGATTATATTCAATATTGTTCTTTTGAATTTTTTATAAACATATAATCAAGAAGTCTGAATGGGGTTCCTATAACCTTATGATCTGCACTGTGGTTGCCGCAGATCTACATACTTTGATGACATGTTTTTAGGGGTGGGGGTGGGGAGAGGGAGGGGTGGTATTTTCATTAGATCTTGCAGTCTTACTGAGTTCTTTGACTGTGATATGCTTCTTTTGCATTCATATCGAAAATTGTGTCCCATAAATTGATGCATATTGACTTTTTAGTGAAGTACCTTCAGTTGAACCATATTTACATTGGTCTTGTGAAAACAATCTTTGCTCTCTTTCACAAAACAGGAAAGAATGACAATGGATTCTGTTTACCCTGCCATTGATCCATTCGAAAATGATGTTTTCAAATTTTCTTAGCTATAATCTTATTAATCATCACCAGTCTCCAACCATAATTGCGGTTGTCTAGCCATTTGCCCTGGTAGCTCACCATATTTTTCATTAGAGTATATAACTTTATATATTACCTTCTGTTGGCTTGCAATAATACACCAGGTGGATTTTCACTTTTTTGTATCTCACTTGCTTCAACTGAAAATCAAAAATATGCAACAAGGACTAACACCATTGGTCATTGCATGAGTGAATAAATTCATCACTTTTGGAGTTGTGAGGTTACACATGCGTCATCATTCGATTTAAACCCTGTGAATGTATAATATGGCAGACTGTATAATATGGAAGACTGTATAACTGGAGCCCTCCAATAGACACAGGATATGGTTCTGGTTAAACTTCAGCTTATACCTAGAAAAGTATGGTATTCTTATGGCATAACTCTGCACTGTCCAGTTCTGCGTGAACAACTTCTCCAAAAGTAGAAGGCATAGAGACATGCTGTTACTTTTAAAAGATACCTTATCTATTGAGGATGATAAATTGTGCAAGACATGCAGATCTGTCTGTTCCCCAGAGTGGTTAGGAGAGAGATTCCCCCACCCAAACTGTGAAATTTCAACTCTTTATCATAATTTTCTTACTGACTGATTCTCTTTTATCATGCATATAAGTACTAGGTCACAAATAGATTCCCTTCTGTATCATGCCTCGATTTTCTTAATTATTTTTTATGAATTTTTAAAATAATTTTTAATGCATTAAAATCCATGAATTCATGCAGAAAATCAATTATAACTTGAAAAGTATTGCATTTAGAGCATTGTTAAAATATGTTAAGCTACTTTTTCCATACCTACCACATGGTTAGTAACTTGGGACTCTATCTGAATAGCTAAGTGAGAAATAGCGGCTTTCCTACTTTTCAGGACCTTCCATAAATGAGTAAAATGACTTGTAACTTAAAACTATTGCATTTAGAGTATTTTGTTAAAATATGTTATTCGCCTACTTTTAGGTCAGTCATATTTTAGAAAATTTGCAGACCTGTACCTCATTGCATACTTGAGCAATAGCTGTTTTGCAACTAGAGATTGCGTCTCGACGCAGTGTATCCCCGGACGGGACATAGTTAAGGCGTGAATATGTCGGTCTTGAGCCTGTTTCCTGGAGCACCAGGTCAGGATTCTCCATAGTACCAGATTACTCCCAAAAGGTAATCACTAGTTCTTTCACTTATATCTGTCTTTAAAAATTACATTTCATGGATCCAGAAGATCCATATAGTGATCCGGATCACTTCCAAAATTCAATCATTTCATCCTTTTACCTTTTCAGACATATTCTAAAAATTTCATCAAAATCCGTCCATAAGTTTTTGATTTATCTTGTACATAAACACATCTGGCAGCCTGGATCCAGATGATCCAGATCACTCCCAAAATCTAATCACTTGTTCCTTGTCCCATTTAGGACATTTCCTGAAAATTTCATCAAAATCCACCCATGACTTTTTGAGCTATTTGTCTTTAAAATTATATTTCATAGATCCAGAAGATCCAGATAGTGGTCCAGATAACTCGCAAAATTGAATCATTTCTTCCTTTTACCACTTCTTCCTTTTACCATTTCTAACATATCCTAAAAATATCATCAAAATTCATCCTAAAATTCTGTTGCAGCCTGGATCCAGATGATCCAGATCACTCCAAAAATGTAATCACTTGTTCCTTGTACCATTTAGGTCATTGGTCGAAAATGTCATCACAATCCATCCATAACTTTTTGAGGTATCTGTCTTTAAAAATGACATTTCATGGATCCAGAAGATCCATATAGTGATCCGGATCACTTCCAAAATTCAGCCATTTCATCCTTTTACCTTTTAAGACATATCTCGAAAATTTCATCAAAATCCGTCCATAAGTTTTTCAGCTACATTGTACATAAACACATCTGGCAGCCTGGATCCAGATGATCCAGACAGTGATCCAGATCACTCCCAAAATCTAATCACTTGTTCCTCGCACCATTTAGGTCATTTGCTGAAAATGTCATCATAATCCATCCATAACTTTTTGAGGTATCTGTCTTTAAAATTACATTTCATGGATCCAGAAGATCCATATAGTGATCCGGATCACTCCCAAAATTCAATCATTTCATCCTTTTACCTTTTCAGACATATCCTGAAAATTTCATCAAAATCCGTCCATAAGTTTTTGATTTATCTTGTACATAAACACATCTGGCAGCCTGGATCCAGATGATCCAGATCACTCCCAAAATCTAATCACTTGTTCCTTGTCCCATTTAGGACATTTCCTGAAAATTTCGTCAAAATCCACCCATGACTTTTTGAGCTATTTGTCTTTAAAAATTATAGTTCATGGATCCAGAAGATCCAGATAGTGGTCCAGATCACTCGCAAAATTGAACCATTTCTTCCTTTTACCACTTCTTCCTTTTACCATTTGTAACATATCCTAAAAATATCATCAAAATTCATCCTAAAATTATGTTGCAGCCTGGATCCAGATGATCCAGACAGTGATCCAGATCACTCCAAAAATGTAATCACTTGTTCTTTGTACCATTTAGGTCATTTGCTGAAAATGTCATCACAATCCATCCATAACTTTTTGAGGTATCTGTCTTTAAAAATTACATTTCATGGATCCAGAAGATCCATGTCGTGATCCGGATCACTTCCAAAATTCAACCATTTCATCCTTTTACCTTTTCAGACATATCCTGAAAATTTCATCAAAATCCATCCATAAGTTTTTGAGCTATATTGTACACAAACACATCTGGCAGCCTGGATCCGGATGATCCAGACAGTGATCCAGATCACTCCCAAAATCTAATCACTTGTTCCTCGTCCCATTAAGGACATTTCCTGAAAGTTTCATCAAAATGCACCCATAAGTTTTTGAGTTATCTGTCTTTAAAAATTAAATTTCATGGATCCAGAAGAACCAGACAGTGATCCGGATCACTCCCAAAATTTAATCATATCTTCCTTTTACCATTTTGGACATATCCTACTGTAATACAGACTACTGTAATTCCTTGTTCAGAGGTCTCTCGAGACTGCTCTAGACATTCGGAGGCTCCAATGTGTTCAGAACAGTCTTGCGAGAATTGTGGCTAATACCACCAAATACTCACATATCACTCCTGTAAGAAAGAGTCTTCATTGGCTGCCTGTCTTGCATCGCTCTGTCTTCAAGACAGCCCTGTTGGTGTACAAGTTTCTACATAGTGGCCATCCAAAATACTTTGAACCTTTCCTTAAACCCAGGCATAGTGTGTATAGAACACGCAAAAGTCAATCTGATGGTGTGCTGCTTGAGGTCCCACATTGTGCTTCAATATATAAGTCTAAAAAGCATTTTGGCCTTAGCTTTGCATACGATGCCCCAAGGATTTGGAATGATCTTCCTGATGATGTACGCTCAGCTAAATCTCTCTCCTCATTCAGAAAAAAGTTGAAAACTTACCTCTTTGAAAAAGCTTACCCACCCTAGATTATCCCTAGTTTTTCATTTTGTCTCTCCGTGGTGTCGACCCCTGCAATGTCCCTGATTTAACGATTACGATCTCTGATTTTGGCTTTCTGCGTCTTAGAGTCTATCATTAGATAGAGATTAAGCGCTATAAAAGTACTATTAGAATTAGAATCCTGAAAATTTTATCAAAATCCATCTGTCAGTTTTTGAGTTATCTTGTTCACAAACAAACAAATAGAGGGCCAAAAATGACCCTCGGTCAGGTACTTTGGGGGTCAGTGGATGACCTTAAATGAAGATCTGTAACCGGTAAGCCTGGATGCTGGTACTCCATCATGTACTCAACCTCCAAAGCCATTTTCAATAGTTTCCATGCAATGTAGTCAGCATTAAGTGTGAAAATATCTCCAAATTTGCCAAAAATGACCCTTGGTCAGGTAATTTGGCGGTCAGTGGATGACCTTCAATGAAGAGCTTCAAGGTCAAATTTCTGCATGCTTACAGAGGACATATATATGTATTATATATACCAGCCATAGGATGATCTGACTTTCTGTATAGGAGAACTGGGCCAAAAAGTGAAAAAATGGCCAAAATCTGACCTTTAAGAGGCCACCAGTGACCTTGAGATTGAAGGTCAAGGTCACAAAACAATAGCGTTCGTGGCATTGCCCATATATACCCACATACCAAATTTGAAAGTTGTAACTAAAATATTTTTTAGTTATCGCGTCCAAAAGGAAATCTCTGCGGCTGCGGCGGCGGCGTGACCGTACTGAATCCTAAGTATCCCCGACTTTCGTCTGGGGATACAATAAGTCCTTTTCTATTAACACTTGCAAGCTCAAAGCACAAAGTCAGCTGACACAGAGCCCGTTCACTGACACTGATTGCTAGTTTTTATGTGAGAACATCAACACTAGTTCCATGTTAACCTAAATTCCATGTAGACTGGTTCTAGTTATACAGAGTCCATTGCAGTTAAAGGCTGGGGTTATAGTCGTCCCCTGTGCCGTCCTGGCCTTGGTGGCTGGGCAGCAGGCACAAAGATTGTGGGTGTTCTAGGTGTTCTACAGCCTAAACTCATGCACTGATTTTTAACAGATTTTCAGGATATGTTTACCCCAAGAGGATCTAAAGCTGATTAGGTTTTGGGGGTATCCGGCAACGACTGTTGCCATGGCAACACTTTTAAAGATTTAGGGGTCTTCAAGTTTGTGGGTCTTCCACAGCCTAAATGCACCAGTTTTCACCAACTTTCAGGGTATGTTTACCCTAAGAGGATCTAGAGCTATAGGAGGGTATCCGGCAACAGCTGTTGCCATGGCGACACTTTTAATATGTTAGGGTCTGTGGGTGTTCTACAGCCTAAACCCATGCACAGATTTTGACCAAATTTTCTGGATATATTTACCCCAATAGGATCTAGAGCTGGTTAGGTTTGGGGGGTATCCAGTAACAATTTTTGCCATGGCAACACTTTGAATATATTTGGGTTTTAACATTTGTTGGTGTTACACAGTCTAAACCAATGCATGGATTTTCACCAAATTTTCAGGGTATGTTAACGAAAACAGAATCTAGGGCTGAGTAAATCTTGGAGGGTATCTGGCAGCACCTGTTGCCATGGTAACACTTTAAATACTTTTCAGTCTTAATTGAAATGGGGCACTTTTAAACCAATGTTACTACAGTTGGATTTTTATCCCCCTCTCACCAAGGCCAGAGTTGGGCGATTATCAATTGCCTTCCTTGCTTGCATGCGTGTGTGTGTGTGCATGCATGTGTGCGTTTGTCATATTTTTTAATCAATCTTTATATCATATTCATTTATGAAGATATCTTCACTAAATTTGCAGAGAATGTTTATGGCTGTGAAAACATGTCTGTAACAAATTTTGTACTCATTTAAAAAAAACATTATGGCCGCCATAGCTGTTGTTTGAAAATCATTGATATGTTCTAAAATTTGCAATATTGAAGCTACCTGTGTCAGATTTGTACAAAATGTAAAGGTTGGGAAAGCTTGCCTGACACTAATTTTAGCTTTGTTTTGAAATCAAAATGGCCACCATATCACATATTTAATATCAAATGGAGGCATAACAAAAACCCCTAATATCTCCCTTATTATTTGGCCTAGGGTTTGGAATGAGAAGACAACTTATTGGAAATTGTGGTCTGCAAATCTTTTGCCATGTCAAATTTAACCTTTCACCCTTGGTTCAAGGTCATGTAGGGTCATCATGCTAAAAGGGCCTTGTATCTCCCATATAATTGGTTCTAGGGTTTCAAAATATGAAAACAACTTGTAGAAATCATGGCCTGTGAATCCTACATCTGACATTTTGTGGATTCTGTATACTTCTTACAACTTGAGTTTTTTTCATATGATTTTCCCAAATCTCAATGTAGTTGAACATTTAGTTTTACCTGCGGGGTGGGGTTCTTGCCTGCCGATGCTCGCTATTTTAAAAATCTTGTGTTGAAGGTTTATTGACAGTGGCATATGGATTATTTTAAATATTTGTTATTTTGTATATAGAATAAAACATTATTTTCATTAGTTACTGCTAGACATGGTTGACCCATGTTTAATGTTGATAGAGGAGAAAGCATGACTTTTAGATAGACTTATTTTTCAGTAATCTTAAACATTTTTTGCATTTATTTTCTGTGACACTGGCTGTTTGTGTTGTTGAGTTGGGCAAGTGTTTCACTTTGACTGTTGTTCTGTCAGTTTCACTCCAGCTACGTACATGTACATGGTGTAAGGGATGTCAGTTGTATATGTGAAACTGAAAATATATTACAACTGTCTAAACAGTCAGCATTGTTTTTGTTCAGATTCTTTCTTCAATTTTCCTTTATTTTAATCAACTGCCAAAACAATGTATATAATATTTTATGGGAGATATTTGTTGTGCTTTAAATGATAAAATTTAAAAAAAATGAAAATGTGAAAAACACATGCAAACAACAAGACAAGGACATCCCAGCTTATTGTGAATAAACTAGAGCAAATTTCCCAAATTAGGTTTGTTCTTGCTCTTCAGGGTCAAATATATGTTCCAAATATGTGTGCCTTCTGCTCTCAATTTGCTCAATCCCTGTGCAGCATTTGACACCACTAACCATGCCACTGTCCTGGGCTACTTCTAGTACAAGTATGGTTTATTACCCCACAGCTTTTAGGGACTGTGCAGATATTGTTTTCCCTTAATTCGTCTAGATGAATGCGGCCGTTCGAGTAGCAGGAAAAAGTTTGTCCGGGCTGTATCTCAGAAACCGTTGGTGTAGAAAGTTGATACTTGGTAGGGACATTGGTTGGGGGGTAGGTGTGCAATTTCATGGTGTGACCTGGATTTGACCTTTGACCTTGCCATAGTGACCTTGAGTTTGAAAATCTTGTCTGGCCTGTATCTCAGGAACCATAAGGTGTAGAAAATTGATACTTGGTAGGGACATTGGTTAGGGGTGTTGGTGTGCAACATCAGTGTGATGTTGATTTGACCTTGCCATAGTGACCTTGACCTATAAAATCTTGTCCAGGCTGTATCTTGGAAACCGTTGGTGTAGGAAGTTGATACTTTGCAGGGTCATTGCTTAGGGGTCATCGGTGTGCAATGTGTTGTGTGACCTTGATTTGACCTTGCTTTAGTGACTGTGACCATAAAAATTAGGTCATTGCTATGTCTCAGAAACCATAAACGTTAAGAAGTTGATACTTGGCAGGGACATTGGTTGGGGGTGTAGGTGTGCAGTGTCATATTGTGACCTTGATTTGACCTTTAACCTTGCCATAGTGGCCTTGATCTTTAAAATCTTGTCTGGGTCTTATCTTGAAAACCATAAGGTCTAAGAAGTTGATATTTGGTAGTGACAGTAGTTATTGGGTTTAGGCGTTGATCATTATGGTGTGACCTTTAATCTTGGCTCTGCCAAATTGTGTTAACCTGCCATATTTGAGACATATTTCTCTTATCACAAAAACTTATGGATTGCTGCAGCTGATTATTGTATCCACCGTGGGGCATCCGGTGGATACTTTTATTTAGCGTTCACTATGCCGCGGTCACACGTAGAGATTTTTGGCATTAACACTCTCAGAGGAAAATTACACCCGCTAGGTTCACCAAATTAACAATTAATATACTGAACTACTTTATGCCCCTGTTTCACCAAAGGACTAAGGCCCGATCCTGTCGGCGACCCTTAATCGTGTACAGTCCGTGAAGAAAATGGTAAAATGGGCGGGAATACTGGATCGGTATCAAAGCCTGGGATTAAGTACAGATCGGCCTCAGGAAGCCTGAGGAGGCCCCAGACAGTCCCAGAGTGGTCTGGGACTAAGAACCGATTAAGCAAGTTTTCTGGTCGGTTTCAACCACGATCCTGTCGTACACATACCGAATGGGTCCCAGGACGCCTCAGGCCTCCTGGGACTAAGCCCCGACTAACCCCCGATTAAGTCCCGGCGTCCTCAGGCCTCCTCAGTCTTCCCCAGACCACGATCGCCGATTCTTGTTTTGCAAAAAAAGCTGGATTTTCTGGGTATATATATATAAATTCCGCAATCTAATTATCATTACTTTTATAGGAACACAGCAGGATGCCACCTTTTAATGGAAGACAACTTCAACAACAACTTAGGGCTTTTTTAGTTTTTATTCAGTTACAAATAATGATGTATTTGCTATTTCTACGTCGACCACAGCAACCACCACAAGCAGCACCTCCACCACCACCACCAGCCATACAGAGACCTAGAAGAAGGCACAACATGTGGGTCAGGCCATGGCTACTGCAGAGAGAGGAGAGGGGGGCCTACCACAACATTATGGCTGAACTATATGCCACAGACATTCCAGGATTCACCAACTACATGAGGATGACCCCAGAATACTTTGAAATGATAAATACCAGACTGGAACCACATCTAGCCAGACAGGCCACCAACTACAGAGCTCCAATCAGTGTTGGGGAGAAGTTAGCCCTCACCATCAGATATCTGGCCACTGGAGAGTCATACACATCATTATCCTGTCAGTTCAGGGTTGGCAGATCCACCATTTCCAAGTTTCTACCAGAGGTCTGCAGGGCCATCCAGGATGAGTTCACCAGAGAGTACCTCAGATGTCCTACTACTCCAGATGAGTGGAAAGAACTGGAAAGGGAATTCAGAATCAGGTGGAATGTTCCACATGCCCTGGGAGCCCTTGATGGAAAGCATGTGACCCTCAAGAAGCCCAAGAACTCTGGAGCCCTGTACCACAACTACAAGGGGTTCTTTTCCATAGTAATGTTGGCCTTGGTAGATGGGCAGTACAAATTCAGATGGGTGGATACTGGTACAGCTGGATCTTGCTCAGATGCCCAGATATTTAATGCCTGTCAGCTGAAGAGGAGGATTGAGGATGGCAGGATAGGCTTCCCTGACCCAGCTCCTATAACACAGGGTGGTAGAGATGTCCCCTACTTCATTCTGGCAGATGATGCCTTTGCCCTGAAGACCTGGCTGATGAAACCCTATGGTAGAAGGATGTTAACCAGAGAGGAAAGGATTGCCAACTACAGAATATCAAGGGCCAGGAGAGTTGTTCAGAATGCTTTTGGCATCCTGGTCTCAAGATTCAGAGTGATGTTGACTACTATTGAATTACCCCCAGAAACAGTCAGGGATGTGGTCATGACCTGTGTGGTTCTGCACAACATACTGAGAAGCCAGTATCAAGGTCAACATGGTGGTCAAGAGCCTGGAGATGATGAAGATGATGATGTGCCTGGTGATTGTCGACTGATTGGTGGTGCTGCTGGTGGTGGTCCAGACAGAAACCCTGGTAGAGAAGCCAAAAGACAGAGGGATTACCTCAAGGACTACTTCAATAATGAAGGATCAGTGGCCTGGCAAGATGGCAGAATATAACTCCTGCTGCAGTAACCAGTCCTTTTCAGGACTAATACCCAGTCCTTTTCAGGACTACCAAATATTCCAAAAACAATTAATCAGCTATGCTCGTTCAAAATAACCCAAACATTACCAAACATAAGTCACCCACCCAACAAACAGACAAACCCAATGCCCGACAGAAGTCACGCAACCAACAGACAAACCCCATGGCCAACATAATTCACCCACCCAACAAACAGACAAACCCAATGCCCGACAGAAGTCACGCAAACAACAAACAGACAAACCCCATGGCCAACATAGTTCACCCACCCAACAAACAGAAATAAATGCCAGTCATCCAACTAACCAACAGACTAACCCAGTGCTAAACATAATTATCAAAAGAAACACACAAAGCCAAACATAACTTCCTAAATGGAATAAATATGGCATATATTTTGAAAGCTACATCCTAATATTACTTATATTTGGGTTTTGGGGGGAAAAATATTTGAAACAGAAATGTTTTCCTGGAAATCTTAAAATCTTTTACTCCACTTCACAAATATTTAGGAAATATAACCACCAAACTGGTTTTCTTTACAATGATCGGGGTTATGTTTGCTAAATAGTTTGTCAGTTATTTGGTTTGGGTTCTGTTTGCTATTGGGTTTGTCTGTTTCTTGGTTGGTGGTTATGTTTAGTATTTGGTTTGTGTGTTTGTGGGTTGGTGGTTAGGTTTGGTATTTGGTTTGTGTGTTGTTTAGTTGGAGGTTAGGTTTGGTATTGGGTTTGTGTGTTTGTGGGTTGGTAAGTATGTGATAATGCCTTTTAACTCTAGGGATGATGTAAGTGTTGGACTTTTTTATTAAAGATTTTAAACAATCCCATGGATTTTAAGCTAAAATGGGCTGATTATTGGCCATATTGGGAGTTTATTTTAATATTTTTTTTCTATGTGGCCTTTTTTGGTTATGTGTGGTACCATGGGTTATTTGTTTCATGTTTGGGGTGGTGTGGGTGTTGGACTTTTTTAATTTTTTTTTTTTTGTGATAAGTATTTGTACTGAACTGTTATGTTTTGGGAGGGGAATTGGAATAACTTGCAGCTAAATAATTGTTTTTGGAATATTTGGGTGGCCCTGAAAAGGGCCTGGCAGGTCAAAGACCTGCCCTGACTGGATGGCTACTGAAGAGGCTGCTGCTGTTGAGGCGGTGCTGTAGTGGTGATAGTGAAGAGTTACAGCTGCTGCTGCTGAGGTTGCTCAATGATCTGTGTAGTTGTCAGATCTGGTAGCTGGCTTAGTATTCCACTTAAGTTGTGTCTACTGCCCTCGTCCTGTACAGTTAGAACTGATGGAGGGTTGCCAAAGCCAAGGGGGCTTGGTGTGTAGTAGATGTAACTGCTGCTAGGCGCTGCTTGGGTGGAAGTAGACGCCTGTTGAGTGGTTGTTGGCAGTATCCCGACCCTCTGGGACTCTGTGGTAATAGTGGCTGATCTTCTGGCTAGTGGTTGACGTCTACGGTTGGTCTTAATGCTTTCAATATCTCTAAAAATTCTCCCCTTAAGGTCCTCAAATTCCTCTTGGGTCATCTTTTCTGCCTCTGATGCCACGTAGTCAAAAAAGGGCTGCCTGTCTGACTTCTGCTGCAGGAAACCTGAGATCAGTGTCCTCATCTGGTCAAAGTGCTCGAGTATCTTGGAGTCTGTTGAAACTGGTGTAGATGTGAACATAGGTTGACTCCTACTCTCTCTGAGGACACTGGACTCGAGGTGTTCTTTATCAGTAGTAGACCCACGAGATTCGTCCTGCTTGCTGGTATTTGGACTGGCCTCGAACTTCTGCTGGCCCCCTTTCGTCTGATATCTGTCTTAAGGAAACCCATCTGCTGGTAGACCCAGGACTGTCTCTTGGTCATCTCCCTTGGGGCTTGGCCAGATTGTAGTTTTGACAGCTTGCCATAATGCGTTCGCTGGGATTCGAACCATCTTCTGACATCAAAGGGCTGGAGCTTCAGTTCTGCAGAGATTTCTGCCCAGAGAGCCTCCTTCTTCTGTCTGTCGTGGAAACGTGCATGCTCCTTGTCATAGAGCTCTGGATGCTCCTTCACTAACTCCACAATTGCAGTTTCTTGGCTGTCAGTGAAAGTTGAACAGACCCTGGCTCTCTTGGCTGCCGAGTGACTCTCTAAATCCTCCTCACACCTCTCTTCTTCTTCGCAAGCTTCCTCAGTAAGTTCCAATCGCTCCTCAGTCTCTTGTGTACCCTCCTCTGTCCTTTCCTCAATCCTTTCCTCCACCTCTCCACTTTCCTTCTCCCTCTCCTCTTGCCTCTCGTCCATCTTCTTCTTTCCTCTCTTCCCTCCTTTCTCTTTCCTCATAACTCCAGTCAATAGCAATAAAAAAAAGTGTCTCCTAACTGTAAAATTTGCCTTAAGCTCAAGTATTATATGATATTTAAAAAACTAAAAACCCCTACAAAACAGTGACACACGTCTCTCAGTAGCCAAACAGTCGGTAACAACGAGAATGTGTGCACGGTCGCTTATATAGTCCCAGACCCCCTCATTGTCTCATTTTAATTTCCGACGTGCGGAAAACAGTCGGCTCTTAGGTTCTTAGTCCCAGGCCTCCTGGGGCGTCCTCGGACCATCGCGGACTAAATTTGTGTTGTCCCAGGCGGCCTGAGGACGCCAGCTTGGATCAGTTAGGGTCGGCTTCTCTTAGTCGGGGCTTAGTCCCAGACCCAGATTTCTTAGTCCCAGGACACCTGAGACGGTCTGAGGCTTCCCGGGACTAATGAAACCGATTCCCTTTCAGACACATGAAACTTCAAAGATCTGTAATATGTCGGGGACTGCCAAACAGGCTTCCTGGAAGGGTCGCAGGACGCCTGGGACAACATAGGACTGTGTAAATTTGGGTCTGAGGAAGCCTGGGACTGGACATTTTGTTGTCGGCGGGAAATGAGAATCGGTTTGAGTCGTGAAAAATATCAAACATGTTTGATTTCTCTCACGGCCACAACCGACAACTACCGACCCTTACAGGACGTCTGGGACTAAGCAAATATTTGAAACCGACTCCCAAAAACCCTTAATCGGGAAGCTTAGTCGTGTGGTGGAATACCCACATTAGACGCAGATCACTTTTACAAGTGTGTATATCAAAATTTTCAAATGGCGATAATTTTTATTTTCAAAGAACATTCATACCTTTCCATGTGAAATATTTAATAAAAACACAAGGTAGTAAAGAAATTTATAATCATATGACCATAATCGAGAAAAACCAACCCAGAAGATGTGAAATTTAATGCATCCTTGAATACAAGACTATGGCCAGTAATTTATATAATATGTAATAAAATAATTCAGGATGATACAATAATATGGTTTCAATACAAAATTCTATATAATATATTATCCACAAGAAGCTATTTGTATAAACTTAAACATCTTGATTCTGACTTGTGTGGCCTTTGCAGAGAAAGTGTAGAAACTATTCTACATTTATTCACGGAATGCCCAAAAGCGAATGCCCTGTGGGAAAATGTGAGACAATGGCTTTTTAGTAAAATTCATATACAGATTGAGATAAGAAACACATTAAAAATTTTTGGTTACCTTATTCAGGACCAAAACTTCTGTCCACTAAACTTTATTCTTTTAATAGCAAGAAAATATATATTCTGGTGTTCTCAAAAGAAAACTGATCCTGAGCCTGATCTCCTTAAAACTGAAATTAAAATGAAATATATTAAACAAGAGCACCTTTCAAGAATAATGTTTTCTGAATCAGAGTTTAGTAAAAAATGGAAAGGATGGAAACATGTTTTAAATTAAAAGTATTATCGCTGTAATATAGCATTTAAATAAAGATACTTTCTAATGAGGTAAAGATTTTGCATGTGCCCCAAAAAAGAAAGAGTAAAAAAACCGTGACATAAAAATTACTACAGTTACTGCAATTTAACATTTGAATAAAGAAATTTTCTATTAAGATTTGCATGTGTCCGAAAATGAAAGGACACAGTAAATGTGTGATAAATATTAACAGTTAATGATGTGTAAAAAATATTTTTACAAAATATGTTTAAAAGAAAAAAATATATATATTTTTATTACGCTACAATAGCTTACTATGTGGGACTTAATGCTGTTCTCGGGTGGCCACTAGCCACGGCCAACGACTTAGAAAAAAAAGACATTTCTTGTTAGCCGTAGCATCTAGTTGTCGTCACGTGATAACTTCTGACCAATCGCCCTACTTTCTCATTGGCCACGCGAATTAGCAATGCTTTATTTTGAAGCAACCTTATTTCTTTTTTACAAGGATATACTTGGTGTATACTTGGATATGGAAACTATATCAGTTTCTTTATTTTATTACATAGAATCACAATTTGGTTTCTTTTCATAGTTCAGATAAGTATCTTTAACATATTTTACAACTGAAGTCCACTTCCGGGTTCACGTTGTAAAGAACTCCAACTCGTTATGGGGTTTCTAATACAGGATATATATTATATGCCTGACAGTAAAATAAAATAAAATATTTAACCCCTATCTGCTTCATTATTTGACCATTTTTAGGGTTTAAAAGTATATAAATGTAACACAAATGAGTCCTTGTCGAGTGAAATCATCGGAAACAACTTCCGTTTTTTTGTCGAGACAGCAAAAAAAAAAAAAACTTCGACTAATAGTTCACCAGCCTGGCAGTAAATATCACTTATTGGAGGCTTTGGTCCAAGTCCAAGTCCTCAAGCCCAAGAGGGCTTCTAAACAAGGTCCTTCATTCAGTCCTGACTCTGTATTTTTAGGGAAGTAGGTTGCCTGACTTCACCCTAACCATTTTTTGAGGACATTGAAACTTAGGCAGTTTTTTAACCTCCCTGCCCCCAGGGAATTTATGCCTAGATCCCCCTCAGTCTGGACTCTGAATGATTTACTGGGCCAACAGGAACTTGGGCTGTTAATTTCCCTTAAATGGAACAACCTTGTTTTGAACACAAATTACAAGTTTTCAAATCGGTATCTCCCTAGGGGCCTCCTTGGGTAAGCCCCTCTCCCCCTTCTGGTCAGCAAGAGTTGAGCTTCAGGCTGCTCTTCACTAGGTTCTTCTCAATACAACCTGGTTATGGATATCTGTTAAGACAGTAGCAAGGCTACTACCAGACAGGTCAAACTCAATTTCATGGTGCATATAAGTAGTCAGAAGGGGTATGGTGAATTCAGGTGAGATACTGGATCTTTAGATCTTAAAGTTCACAACTACTTTAGGAGGGACAGGAGTCCCTCATCAAGGCACCTGTAATAACACTTAGGGTTTAGGCCCTATTAATCAACCCTTTCCAATTCCCCACATCTAGAGGCTCCTACAGGAACCACCCCAATGGGGGTCATTCCATCCCAAGCAGTATCCATTGTTTTCCCCAGGTAGGGGGAAATCGAGTAGCCGAGGCTCCAAGGTCTTTTCGACCCACTCCAGGGGACGAGGGCATGAAAACCCTTCCCCCCCAATGACTCCTCCAGCCTCCCTCTGTCCACCAGTAGGAGGTCGCCTCCTTTCAGAAAAGACTGGCAAACAAATCCTGTCTTTCTTTTCAAATCCAAGTCCAGTCGGACCCTGATCCAGTCAGAATACAAGGCCCTTCAAAGACCAAGTTCTGACCACTTGTATCCAGTCTCTTCTGTCAAAGAACGCAATAGAAAGGGTGGAAAATGTAAAATCTCTCAGGTTTTGCAGTCGCCTGTTCCTAGTACCAAGCCTCACCAAAGGTGGAGGCCAGTCATAGACCTAACCAGGCTCAACACTTTTCTACATGTAGAAAAGTTCAAAATGGAAACCCCAGAGTCCATCAGGACCTCCCTGATTGCAGGGGAATGGGTATCGTCGATAGATTTGTCGGACACTTACCTACACATCCCCACCCATCCAAACTCAAGGAAATACCTAAGGTTTTGCTACAAGTCTCAGGTGTTCCAGTTCATCTCCCTCCCATTCGGACTAGCCACAGCCCCCCAGGTCTTTACAATGATTGTAAAGGAAGTGAAACTAATGGCCCTCTCCAGAGGACTCGGACTTCACCAATACCTGGACGACTGGCTGATCAGGTCCCAGTCTCAGGAGGAAGCCCAAGTGAACACTCAGGCAGTAGTAGACCTAACCCAGTCCTTGGGGTGGATAATAAATCAGGAAAAATCAGAACTAAAACCTACTCAGGTGTTTTTCGTTCGTGGACTACGAATACCATCTAGATTCAGCCCTTGTAAAACCCACTCAAGAGAGATGGCTCAAACTTCAGGATTTGATCCTACGACTCAAGTCAAAACGTGTTTTGACTGCAAGATGTTTGATGTCGCTAATTGGGTTGCTAGCCTCAATGGAGAAAATGGTCCCGGAGGGACGCCTTCACATGAGGCCCTTTCAGTTTCATCTCAAGGAGCACTGGAGATATCCTCAGTCGCTGGACAACCTCCTTCTTTGGACAGAATCCATTGCAGCCCACCTAGATTGGTGGCAAAATCCCTCAAACGTGATGAAAGGTGCAGACCTTCATCCCAAGGACCACAGTATCCAACTCTTTACCGACGCCTCAAACGAAGGTTGGGGCGCTCACTTAGATCAAAATTCTACAAAGGGTCTTTGGTCAGATCGAGAAAAATCTCCTAGAATTGAAGGCGGTCTCACTGGCCCTTCGAGACTTCAAGGACCAGTGCCAGAACCAAACAGTACTAGTTGCGACGGACAACTCAACCGTGGTAGCCTACATCAACAAACAAGGAGGAACTCACTCAGCAGAAATGTGTGCTCTCCTGTGGAAGATCATGACCTGGTGCCATCACTACCACATAACATTGAAAGCCAGGCACATTCCAGGGTGCCTGAATGTGATGGCCGACCTACTATCCAGGTCCAACCAGTGCAGTCAACAGACTGGTCTCTGCATCCGCAGGTATTCAAACAGATCTACCAGAAGTGGTTCACACCTCATGTAGACTTATTTGCCACTCACCTGAACCACAAACCTCACGGCCTATGCTTACCCTCCTACGGCTCTACTTCACAAGGTGATCCAAAAGATCAAGCAATGCCATTGCCTGATCATCGTAATAGCCCCAGGCTGGCCAGGGATGCCCTGGTTTTGGGACCTAGTGCAGTTCTCAACAGAGATCCCACTACAACTCCCAGTGTCAACGACCCTACTCAAACAGTCCCACAAGTATGTGTTCCACAACAACCCACAACAGCTTAACCTCACGGGCCTGGTGTCTAGGAGCGGACAACTCCAAGAACAAGGCTTCTCTGTGGAGGTGGCAGAGAGAATTGCTGCTCCTCAGCGGTCATCAACAAGAACCATCTACAAGTCAAAGTGGGCCCTATTTGAAAAATGGTGCAGAGAAAATTCGGTGGATTTCTCCACTCCATCTGTGAAACAAATCTCAGATTTTTTCATGTACCTGTAACAAGACTTAAACAGGCGCCCCTCGACCATTGATGGTTACAGGACTGCAATCGTTGACACTTTGGGCCCAACGGCCCACCATATTGCACATAATGCAGACCTTCATAGGTTTCTCTCCAGTTTTCACAGGGATCGTCCAAAAAGTTCCAGAAATTTACCTAAGTGGAACCTTTCTGTTGTTCTCAATGACCTCACAAAAGCATCCTTTGAGCCTATGAAAGACACAGACCTCAAACATCTTACCCTCAAAACTGCTTTCTTGCTAGCTTTGGCCTCCGGCAAACGCCGCAGCGAAATCCATGCCTGGGTTGCAAACAAAGTATCTAATCTAGGCCAGTGGGAAAAGGTTGCCTTGTTCCCTTCTGATTTCATAGCCAAAAACCACCTAGCAAGAGAAGGTTCTCAAAGTGTGTCTCTGGTGACTATTCCTGCTTTGACTACCATTGTAGATAGACAATTTAAAGAAGACAGGACCCTGTGTCCGGTGCGGGCCCTGAGATACTATCTGGACCGAACCAAAGACCTGAGAGGGTCTCGTTCCCTCCTTTTCATCTCCTTCAAGAAAGGACATACCTCGGACATCAGACCCGCTACTCTCTCTTCCTGGTTGAAACAAACCATCCTACTTTGTTATAAACAAGCAGACCAACAAGCCTTGGACTTGTTCCAAGTTACAGCGCATGACGTCTGGGCCTTCGCGGCCTCTAAGGCCTTTTACGGTGGGGTATCGGTGGACCAAATCATGCAAGCCTGTCACTGGAAAGCTCACAACACTTTTATAAATTTTTACCTAAAAGACCTTACTTGGTCAGACAACGACAACAATATGTATCTTGGACCCGTAGTGGCGGCACAACAAGTCCTAGATCCTTCCCCTCAGACCAGTTGTCCTCGGAAAAAAAGGGGGGGGGGCACATCCGCTACAACCAAGTCTTCAGGAGTCTCTCCCAGGATCTAGGTATTCTTTTACCTTCAAGATGTTACGGGTAAGGTCTTTTTATCTCCCGCCAGGCTTTAGCCCGGGAGGGAGATTATGAAATGATGTACAGACGTGTGCGTGCGTGCGTGTGTGCGTTAGTTAGTCACGCAGATTTCTCCAAAACTGCTACAGCTACAGATTTTTTGTAAATTAATTGTCCCAATGAATTTTCATGCCCTTGAAAAAATTTTTGGTTTTATTGACTTAGGCCTAAAGATAAGTGAGTAATAGCAATCTTAGCTACTTTGAGTAAAGGGCTCATAACTCAAAAACTATTGCAGTGACAACTTTTTCTTCAAATATGTTGTTCAGCTACTTTGTCCTTAGCTATAAGATGGTACATAGTTTGGGGTCCCATTGCATGCCATAAGTGAGTAATAGCTATTTTCTCATTTGTAGCTAAATAACGGAAGAAGTAAATGTCAAATATCTTCAAAAGTATTGAAGTTAGGGAAATCTTTTCAAATATGTTGTCCATCTTCTTTTTGGTAAGCTATCACATACTAAAGTTTCAGACCTGTTGCACCTTGGATAGCTGAGTAATAGCTACTTTGAAATTCTGACTGGTGAGTAAAGCGATTGTAACTCCAAAACTATTGCAGTTAGAGTGTTTTACTAAAACATGTTGTTCAGCTATTTTGTCCTTAGCTATAAGATGGTACATAGTTTGGGGTTCTATTGCATGCCATAAGTGAGTAATAGCTATTTTCTCATTTGTAGCTAAATAACAGAAGAAGTAAATGTCAAATATCTTCAAAAGTATGAAAGTTTGGGAAATCTTTTCAAATATGTTGTCCATCTACTTTTTGGTAAGCTATGATATAGAAAAGTTTCAGACCTGTTGCACCTTGGATAGCTGAGTAATAGCTACTTTGAAATTCTGACTGTTGAGTAAAGCTATTGTAACTAAAAAAGTATTGCAGTTAGAGTGTTTTCCTAAAATATGTTGTTCAGCTGCTTTGTTCTTAGCTATAAGATGGTACATAGTTTGGGGTTCTATTGTTTGCCATAAGTGAGTAATAGCTATTTCCTCATTTGTAGCTAAATAACAGAAGAAGTAAATGTCAAATATCTTCAAAAGTATTAAAGTTAGGGAAATCTTTTCAAGTATGTTGTCCATCTACTTTTTGGTAAGCTATGACATAGTAAAGTTTCAGACCTGTTGCACCTTGGATAGCTGAGTAATAGCTACTTTGAAATTCTGACTGTTGAGTAAAGCCATTGTAACTCCAAAACTATTGCAGTTGGAGTATTTTCCTAAAATATGTTGTTCAGCTACTTTGATCTTAGCTATAAGATTGTACATAGTTTGGGGTTCTATTGCTTGCCATAAGTGAGTAATAGCTATTTTCTCATTTGTAGCTAAATAACAGAAGAAGTAAATGTCAAATATCTTCAAAAGTATTGAAGTCAGGGAAATCTTTTCAAATATGTTGTCCATCTACTTTTTGGTAAGCTATAACATAGTAAAGTTTCAGACCTGTTGCACCTTGGATAGCTGAGTTATAGCTACTTTGAAATTCTGAGTGTTGAGTAAAGCCATTGTAACTCCAAAACTATTGCAGTTAGAGTATTTTCCTAAAATATGTTGTTCACCTACTTTGTCCTTAGCTATAAGATGGTACATAGTTTGGGGTTCTATTGCATGCCATAAGTGAGTAATAGCTATTTTGTTATTTGTAGCAAAATCATGACATAAGTAGATGTCAAATATCTTCAGAAGTATTAAAGTTAGGGAATTCTTTTCAAATATGTTATCCATCTACTTTTTCATAAGCTATCACATAGTAAAGTTTCTCATCTGTTGCACATTGGATAGCTGAATAATAGCTACTTTGAAATTCTACAGTTGAGTAAATCCATTGTAACTCCAAAACTATTGCAGTTACAGCTTTTTCTTCAAATATGTTGTTCAGCTACTTTGTCCTTAACTATAAGATGGTATATATTTTGGGGTTGTATTGCATGCCGTATTGTTCACCTACTTTGTCCTTAGCTATAAGCTGGTATGTAGTTTGGGGTTCTATTGCATGCCATAAGTGAGTAATAGCTATTTTCTTATTAGTAGCAAAATAATGACGTAAGTAAATGTCAAATATCTTCAGAAGTATTAAAGTTACGGAATTTTTTTCAAATATGTCATTCATCTACTTTTTTTGTAAGCTATCACATAGTAAAGTTTCAGACCTGTTGCACATTGCATAGCTAAGTAATAGCTACTTTAAAATTGTGACTGTTGAGTAAATCCATTGTAACTCCAAAACTATTGCAGTTACAGCTTTTTCTTCAAATATGTTGTTCAGCTACTTTGTCCTTAACTATAAGATGGTATATATTTTGGGGTTGTATTGCATGCCATAAGTGAGTAATAGCTATTTTCTTAGTTGTAGCAAAATAACAACATAAGTAAATGTCAAAATACCTTCAAAAGTATTAAAGTTAGGGAAATATTTTCAAATATGTTATTCATCTAGTTTTTGATAACCTATCACATAGTAAAGTTTCAGACCTGTTGCACATTGGATAGCCAAGTAATACCTACTTTGAAATTGTGACTGCAGGGTAAATGCATATAGTTTGGGGTGGTATTGCAAGCCATAAGTGAGTAATAGCTATTTTCTTATTTGTGGCAAAATAATGACATAATTTTTCTCAAATAACTGCTTCATCTACTTTTGGGAGAGCTTTCACATGGTGAAGTTTCAAACCCGTAGCTAATTATTCACCTACTCAAAATGAGTAAATGATAATTATCTCTAAAAGTATTGCGGATATCCAATTTTTATCAAATAACTCATTCATCTACTTTTGGGAGAGCTTTCACATGGTGAAGTTCCAGACCCATAGCTAATTACTCGCCTACTCAAAATGAGTAAATGTGAATTATCTGTAAAAGTATTGCAGATATCCAATTTTTCTCAAATAACTCATTCACCTACTTTTGGGAGAGCTTTTACTTGGTGAGGTTTCAGACCCGTAGCTAATTATTCACCTACTCAAAATGAGTAAATGTGAATTATCTCTAAAAGTATTGGGGATATCAAATTTTTCTTAAATAACTCATTCACCTACTTTTGGAAGAGCTTTCACTTGGTGAAGTTTCAGACCCGTAGCTAATTATTCACCTACTCAAAATGAGTAAATGCTAATTATCTCTAAAAGTATTGTGGATATCCAATTTTTATCAAATTACTCGTTCATCTACTTTTGGGAGAGCTTTCACATGGTGAAGTTCCAGACCCGTAGCTAATTACTCACCTACTCAAAATGAGTAAATGTGAATTATCTGTAAAAGTATTGCAGATATCCAATTTTTCTCAAATAACTCATTCACCTACTTTTGGGAGAGCTTTTACTTGGTGAGGTTTCAGACCCGTAGCTAATTATTCACCTACTCAAAATGAGTAAATGTGAATTATCTCTAAAAGTATTGCGGATATCCAATTTTTATCAAATAACTCATTCATCTACTTTTGGGAGGGCTTTCACATGGTGAAGTTCCAGACCTGTAGCTAATTACACACGTACTGAAAATGAGTAAATGTGAATTATCTCTAAAGGTATTGCAGATAGCCAATTTTTATCAAATAACTCATTCACCTACTTTTGGGAGAGCTTTCACTTGGTGAATTTTCAGAGCCGTAGCTAATTATTCACCTCCTCAAAATGAGTAAATGCTAATTATCTCTAAAAGTATTGCGGGTATCCAATTTTTGTCAAATTACTCGTTCATCTACTTTGGGGAGAGCTTTCACATGGTGAAGTTCCAGACCCGTAGCTAATTACTCACCTAATCAAAATGAGTAAATGTGAATTATCTGTAAAAGTATTGCAGATAGCCAATTTTTCTCAACTCATTCACCTACTTTTGGGACAGCTTTCACTTGGTGAAGTTTCACACCCGTAGTTAATTATTCACCTACTCAAAATGAGTAAATGCGAATTATCTCCACAAGTATTGCACATAGCCAGTATTTCTGAAATAACTCATTCACATACATTTTGGAGAGCTTTCAACTAGTGAATTTTCAGATCTGTAGCTAATTACTCACCTACTCAAAATGAGTAGCTGCCTATTATCACTAAAAGTATTGCAGACAGCCAATATTTCTCAAATAACTCTTTCACCTACATTTTGGAGAGCTTTCACATGCTAAATTTTTTTAATGAATTTTTAAAATAATTTTAATGCATTCAAATTCATGAAATCATGCACTAAATCAATTATAACGTGAAAAGTATTACATTTAGAGCACCTTGTTAAAATATGTTATCTTTAGTACATCTAATTTATATGGCGGGACATAAATGCATGCGTCAGAATGCTTGTTTGTTTATCAAGTAATTTCTATTAAGGACTTATTAAGTTGTCATTAATCTCATATTCAGGTGGCAAAAATTTATGAGAATTCCAACCATTGGGCTGGTCTGTCACTCATGAAGGGTCCCTAGGGACCCTTAGACCTCTAAGTGACAACTGCTGCACTTCCGTCCTACAATCAAAACATCTAGACAGTTTTTAGCACTGTCTCTCATTCTACTTAGGTTTTTGGCTCTTCACAGGCCCGGTCTTCGGGATTGGGGCACTGTGAATGGGACTCAGACTGGTATTTCTAACACTATTTCTATATATATTACTTCAAATCTTAGAAAAAAACTAGAGGATCGCTCGCAAAAAAAAAGATAATGTTTTTGCATAGCAAAAACAAAGCGTCCCGAAAAGGATATAAAGGTGAGCACGGTTTTCGAGATATAAGCATTTTTGTGTTTTGCAAAAACTTTGAAAATTCAAAATGGCCACCATTTTTGGGGAGACAAAAATTTTTGTCAAGACCACTGCCGTGGTGTGTATCTCCCGCCGAGCATTAAAGCAGAAGAAATAGCTTTTCCGAGATATTCACAATTTTTCATTTTCGTGTGTGAAAGGTCTTCCAAAAGTAGGTGAATGAGTTATTTGAGAAAAATTGGCTATCGGCAATACTATTAAGAGATAATTCACATTTACTCATTTTGAGTAGGTGAATAATTATCTATGGGTCTGAAACTTCACCAAGTGAAAGCTCTCCCACAAGTAGGTGAATGAGTTATTTGAGAAAAATTGGCTATCTGCAATACTTTTAGAGATAATTCGCCTTTACTCATTTTGAGTAGGTGAGTAATTAGCTATGGGTCTGAAACTTCACCATGTGAAAGCCCTCCCAAAAGTAGATGAATGAGTTATTTGATAAAAATTGGATATCCGCAATACTTTTAGAGATAATTCACATTTACTCATTTTGAGTAGGTGAATAATTAGCTACGGGTCTGAAACCTCACCAAGTAAAAGCTCTCCCAAAAGTAGGTGAATGAGTTATTTGAGAAAAATTGGATATCTGCAATACTTTTACAGATAATTCACATTTACTCATTTTGAGTAGGTGAGTAATTAGCTACGGGTCTGGAACTTCACCATGTGAAAGCTCTCCCAAAAGTAGATGAACGAGTAATTTGATAAAAATTGGATATCCACAATACTTTTAGAGATAATTAGCATTTACTCATTTTGAGTAGGTGAATAATTAGCTACGGGTCTGAAACTTCACCAAGTGAAAGCTCTTCCAAAAGTAGGTGAATGAGTTATTTAAGAAAAATTTGATATCCCCAATACTTTTAGAGATAATTCACATTTACTCATTTTGAGTAGGTGAATAATTAGCTACGGGTCTGAAACCTCACCAAGTAAAAGCTCTCCCAAAAGTAGGTGAATGAGTTATTTGAGAAAAATTGGATATCTGCAATACTTTTACAGATAATTCACATTTACTCATTTTGAGTAGGCGAGTAATTAGCTATGGGTCTGGAACTTCACCATGTGAAAGCTCTCCCAAAAGTAGATGAATGAGTTATTTGATAAAAATTGGATATCCGCAATACTTTTAGAGATAATTATCATTTACTCATTTTGAGTAGGTGAATAATTAGCTACGGGTTTGAAACTTCACCATGTGAAAGCTCTCCCAAAAGTAGATGAAGCAGTTATTTGAGAAAAATTATGTCATTATTTTGCCACAAATAAGAAAATAGCTATTACTCACTTATGGCTTGCAATACCACCCCAAACTATATGCATTTACCCTGCAGTCACAATTTCAAAGTAGGTATTACTTGGCTATCCAATGTGCAACAGGTCTGAAACTTTACTATGTGATAGGTTATCAAAAACTAGATGAATAACATATTTGAAAATATTTCCCTAACTTTAATACTTTTGAAGGTATTTTGACATTTACTGATGTTGTTATTTTGCTACAACTAAGAAAATAGCTATTACTCACTTATGGCATGCAATACAACCCCAAAATATATACCATCTTATAGTTAAGGACAAAGTAGCTGAACAACATATTTGAAGAAAAAGCTGTAACTGCAATAGTTTTGGAGTTACAATGGATTTACTCAACAGTCACAATTTTAAAGTAGCTATTACTTAGCTATGCAATGTGCAACAGGTCTGAAACTTTACTATGTGATAGCTTACAAAAAAGTAGATGAATGACATATTTGAAAAAAATTCCGTAACTTTAATACTTCTGAAGATATTTGACATTTACTTACGTCATTATTTTGCTACTAATAAGAAAATAGCTATTACTCACTTATGGCATGCAATAGAACCCCAAACTACATACCAGCTTATAGCTAAGGACAAAGTAGGTGAACAATACGGCATGCAATACAACCCCAAAATATATACCATCTTATAGTTAAGGACAAAGTAGCTGAACAACATATTTGAAGAAAAAGCTGTAACTGCAATAGTTTTGGAGTTACAATGGATTTACTCAACTGTAGAATTTCAAAGTAGCTATTACTCAGCTATCCAATGTGCAACAGATGAGAAACTTTACTATGTGATAGCTTATGAAAAAGTAGATGGATAACATATTTGAAAAGAATTCCCTAACTTTAATACTTCTGAAGATATTTGACATCTACTTATGTCATGATTTTGCTACAAATAACAAAATAGCTATTACTCACTTATGGCATGCAATAGAACCCCAAACTATGTACCATCTTATAGCTAAGGACAAAGTAGGTGAACAACATATTTTAGGAAAATACTCTAACTGCAATAGTTTTGGAGTTACAATGGCTTTACTCAACACTCAGAATTTCAAAGTAGCTATAACTCAGCTATCCAAGGTGCAACAGGTCTGAAACTTTACTATGTTATAGCTTACCAAAAAGTAGATGGACAACATATTTGAAAAGATTTCCCTGACTTCAATACTTTTGAAGATATTTGACATTTACTTCTTCTGTTATTTAGCTACAAATGAGAAAATAGCTATTACTCACTTATGGCAAGCAATAGAACCCCAAACTATGTACAATCTTATAGCTAAGATCAAAGTAGCTGAACAACATATTTTAGGAAAATACTCCAACTGCAATAGTTTTGGAGTTACAATGGCTTTACTCAACAGTCAGAGTTTTTGCCTTATATCTCCTTTATTGTTGCTTTTATAGCTTCAGAATGTATTAAGAGGTATTGGGAAAGCATATATGGAGAGTCTAAATAGCTGGTCAGTTTTACACCCCGACCCCCCCTTATGGGTCAAACTGGGGTCATAAAATAGCCGATTTTGAATTTTTGCCTTTATCTCCTTTATTGTTGCTTTTATAGCTTCAGAATATATTAAGAGGTATTGGGAAAGCATATGTGGAGAGTCTAAATAGCCGGTCAGTTTTACCCCCTGGCCCCTCCCCCCCTTATGGGTCAAAATGGGGTCATACAATAGCTGATTTTGAGTTTTTGCCTTATATCTCCTTTATTGTTGCTTTTATAGCTTCAGAATGTATTAAGAGGTATTGGGAAAGCATATATGGAGAGTCTAAAAAGCCAGTCATTTTTACCCCCCGACCCCCCCTTATGGGTCAAACTGGGGTCATAAAATAGCCGATTTTGAGTTTTTGCCTTTATCTCCTTTATTGTTGCTTTTATAGCTTCAGAATGTATTAAGAGGTATTGGGAAAGCATACGGTGCAGTTTTGTGCATTCTTAGCTTTACAGCATGCTTATTAAAACCACAAAGCATTTTAAACTTTAAGGGATGCTTCGCTTTTGTTAGCAAAAGCATTCCTCTAGTTTTTAGTTGACCTTAATTTTTCTATATTAAAGAAGTCATGGCCACTTTAAAATTTAAAAATGGCTATTTAACCCCACTTTAAAACTATTACATATTAAATTATGCCAAAGAAATATCCATACTTTCTGGTAACCTTAGACAGCTAGGCCTCTGTAAAGTCTCCATAAAATTGGGCTTAGATCCCGGTTATGCCGTTATTTTATGTTTTCAATCTTCATTCAAATTTAGCTGTGGTAGATTTGAAGTTTCATTTGGCTTGTCCAGGAAATGTCCAGTTTCTGTGAGATTAATGGCATAGTTGCCTTATGCGACACAATGCTGACATTGGACAATGGGGATCTTTTCACTAGTCCATGGAAAGTCATTCAGAACACAAATATACTCTGGACTTTTTTAATTTCATATTATTCATTTTGATGTAAATAAATATTGTCATAACTATTTTCACACACAAAGATATCAATTTATAACTTGATTTCCGCTTAGTTCTTGTTGTTGTATACATACTTTCCTCTGAGATAGAAATTTAATCACTTCCTAACTCATGATTAACACCTTGATTTAATTTAGTTTGAATCTTATTTTTCCAATTGAAAGTTAGAATTTTGATAAATAAAGAATAAATATTTTGAAGAATGTATATGTGTAGTTATTAAGTAATCATTTTGAATTTAGAAGCCCAAATGCGTGAATTTCTGGTTTAATTTTTTAAAATTGAGAGCCAAAGATGTTATTGTCTCCATTGCGCATATCTTTCTGCTCCTAGTGCAGTGCAGTAGATGTGAGATACACAATTTTCTTGTCTGGCTTTTAATAATATGTTTGGCTGAATTAGTATCATTTGTGTAGTGTGACTAAGCATCTGCTGTCTAGCAGTGTATGACAAGCTACTTGGTATTACTGTAAACTTTTATAGGGGGCCACGGTGGCAGAGTGGTAACACTCTTGCCTCCCACCCCGAGGCCGGGGTTCGGTTCCCGGCACGGCCTCAAGTGGGAAAGCTGGTAGTTGCTTGTTGTTGGTCAGCAGTTTACAGTACAGAGCCCTGAAGAACTGTATGTACCGGTTTCCTCTGCCCTTCCAACTACATGTTGTGATATGACCTGTACAGTGTTGAAAGCGACGTAAAACCCCAAATAAATTTAAAAAAAAAAAAACTTTTATAGTAGGCCAGACTTTGCAATGTGTCATTTTTGTGTCCCCAGCATCCTTGCTGGGTGGCACATAGGGATCACTTTGTACTCAGCATTGTCATCACACTTTGTTTCTGGACTGTATCTCAAAAATGGCTTGATGGATTCCGTTCAAATTTAGCATGTGGATCTAACTGGTCCTCAAGGTCTGCCCAATTGCAAGGTGACCTTAATCTCCCAGTAGTACCTTAATCAAATTGAATTTAAGTTTTTTTCATTTCTGGACAGTATCTCAAAAACTACTTAACAAATTCAATTCAGATTTGGCATGTAACTGTAACTGGTTCTCAAGGTGGCCCTATTGTAAGGTGACGTTAAACCATGTATAAAAGAATTACATGGAATTTAAGGTTTTTATGAGTATGGCATTACTCTGCGGCGTCCATGTGAACAACTTCTCCAAAAGTACAAGGCCCAGAGACATGCTCTTAGTTTTAAAAGATACCTTATCTATAGAGGATGATAAATCGTTAAAGGCATGCATATCTGTTCGGTTATCTGTTCTCCAGAGCCAGAAGAAGTGAGGTCTCCCAACCCAAAGTGTGAAAATTTCAACACTTTATCACAAGTTTCTTATTGGCTATTAAAGGGATTTCTCTCTTATCTTGATTCTATTATTAGGCAATAAGTAGATTCCCATGTGTGAGTATCAGACCTGGATCTTTCTTAATTACGTTTTTTGAATTTTTAAAATAATTTTTAATGCATTAAAATTCATGAATTCATGCACTAAATCTCTTGTAACTTGAAAAGTATTGCATTTAGAGTGTTTTGTTCAACAACTTTTTCCATAGGCTAAATATTAGCTACAACATGGTGAGTAACTTGGGAGTGTATCCCAATAGCTAATTGAGTAAAAGCTACTTTTTGACTTTTCAGTAACTTCCATAATAAGTAAAATCACTTGTAACTTGAAAACTAGGACTACGCATCGGAGAACCGATGCAAAATTGTATTCACTGGAATGACCTTGAATTAAGAGCATCAAGGTCAAATGTCTGCAAGGTTGTAGAGGACATGTATATCTGTTATACATATCACATATGAAGAGATTCAACCTTCTAAGTATGAGAACCAGCCAGTAGAAAAAAGGTAGATCATTTTCAAAGAAATGCCTGCAGAGGCCCTCTTGTGTTTCAGAATGAGTCTAATTTCAGTTCCACAGAAGCTTACCTCCCAAAGAAGATATCCTGCAAATTTGGTGAACCTAGCTGGTGTAGTTTTCCTCTGAGAGCATTAACGCATAAAATTTCTCTACACACGGCGGCGGCATAGTGAACGCTAAACAAAAGTATCCACCGGATGCATCCAGTGGATACAATTATTGCATTTAGAGTAGTTTGTTTAAATTTGAGATACTGTCTGGAAACGAAAAACCCATATAAGTATGTCACTACTGGGAGTTTAAGGTCACCTTAAAATAAGGCACACCTTGAGGACCAGTTACATGCCAAGTTTGAATTAAATCCTTCATGCCATTTTTGAGATACTCTCTGGAAAGCAAGTGTGCCAATGACACTGACCATATTTGTCCTCCAACATAGGTGCTAGTGACACAGAAGTAATGTAACCTTAAACTCATAAGTTTATGAAATATCAGGAATTTACTATAACCAGGACCAGTTACATCCACATGCCAAATTTGAATTAAATCTGACAAGCCATTTTTGAGATACTGTCCGCAATACAAAGTGTGACGACGACGGCCGCTGACAGACGACAACGCCACAAAATGAGACAACGACAACGCCACACAGCATAAATGCTGGTGACACAAAAAGTTGGGATCAAGGCCTACTTTAGATCCAGAAAAAGTCTCCACGTCATCATCCCCCAACAAGTCCAGTTCATCTTTAGATGTGTTACAAGTATCAGACACTTTTTGCTTCCTGACATATCTACGTCTGTGTTTAATCTTAATAAGCTGATCTTCAGCAAAAGCTGAGCAAATATTGCACTCTCACAACAATGAAAAAGTTAAGAAATACTTATCCTAAAGAATTATTTTACAGAAAGTTTAAGTTTTACAGAATAAGCTATGATCAATAATAAAGTAAATGGCTGAATAGGAACATCCAACAACACAAATATCCTGAGAAAACAGTAAAGTAAAGTAAGCTTATTTCAAACGCTTGCTAGTCACACGGCCAACGAGAAAAGAAAGACGATGCGCGGGATTACACTGCTATGGTACACTCTCAGGACAGGGGGATTCGGTAAATACTAGACGTCTATTTTTCTTGGACGTTGGCCGGATGACTGCAGCCTGCAGAGATAGCATTCAGTTCCACATGGTAAGCTATTGTAGCGCAATAAAAGCAATAGTTTTTAAGTTATAATTGATTTTCTCAACAGTGATAACCTCAAAGTAGCTATTACTCAGCTATGCAATGACCTACAGGCCTCCAATTTTACTATGTTATAGCTGACCCAAAAGTAGCTAAATAACACATTTAAACAAAATACGCTAAATGCAATAGTTTTCACTTTACCACTGATTTACTCAACAGTGATAACCTCAAAATAGCTATTGCTCAGCTATTCAAATGATGTTATAGAGGACTGAAAAGTAGATGAATAAGATATTTAAAAGAAGTTACTGTAAATGTAATAGTTTTAAAGATACAGCTGATTTACTCAACTGTTACAATAATCTCAAAGTAGCTATTGCTCAGCTATTCCATGAGCTACATGTCTGCAATTTTACTATGTTATACTGACCCAAAAGTAGATGAATAACATATTTAAACAAATTTCTTTAAATGTAGTAGTTTTCTAGTTATAAGCAATTCACTCGACAGTGAGAACCTCAAACATACAACATATTTAAACAAAATACTCTAAATGTAATAGTTTTCACATTACAACTGATTTACTCAACAGTGATAACCTAAAAGTAGCTTTTGCTTAACTATGCAATGATGTTACATGTCTGTAATTTCACTATGTTATAGCTGACCAAAAAGTAGCTGAATAACATACAAAATTCTCTAAATGCAATAGTTCTCCAGTTACAACTGATTTACTCCACAGTGAGAACCTCAAAATAGCTATTGCTCAGCTATACCAGGAGCTATGTCTGAAATTTTACTATGTTATAGCTAACCCCAAAATAGATGCATAACATATTCAAACAAAATTCTCTAAATGCAATAGTTTTCAAGTTATAAGCAATTTACTCAAACCTGAGAACCTCAAAGTAGCCATTACTCAGCTATGCAATGAGCTACAGGTCTGGAATTTCACTATGTTATGGCTGACCCCATAATAGGTGAATAACACAAAAAACTCTAAACGCAATAGTTTTCAAGTTATAAGTGATTTGCTCAACAGTGATAACCTAAAAGTAGCTCTTACTAAGCTATGTCATGAGTTACAGGTCTGCAATTTTACTATGTTATAGCTGACCCAAAAGTAGCTGAATAACACATTTAAACAAAATACGCTAAATGCAATAGTTTTCACTTTACCACTGATTTACTCAACAGTGATAACCTCAAAATAGCTATTGCTCAGCTATTCAAATGATGTTATAGAGGACTGAAAAGTAGGTGAATAAGATATTTAAAAGAAATTACTGTAAATGTAATAGTTTTAAAGATACAGCTGATTTACTCAACTGTTACAATAATCTCAAAGTAGCTATTGCTCAGCTATTCCATGAGCTACATGTCTGCAATTTTACTATGTTATACTGACCCAAAAGTAGATGAATAACATATTTAAACAAATTTCTTTAAATGTAGTAGTTTTCTAGTTATAAGCAATTCACTCGACAGTGAGAACCTCAAACATACAACATATTTAAACAAAATACTCTAAATGTAATAGTTTTCACATTACAACTGATTTACTCAACAGTGATAACCTAAAAGTAGCTTTTGCTTAACTATGCAATGATGTTACATGTCTGTAATTTCACTATGTTATAGCTGACCAAAAAGTAGCTGAATAACATACAAAATTCTCTAAATGCAATAGTTCTCCAGTTACAACTGATTTACTCCACAGTGAGAACCTCAAAATAGCTATTGCTCAGCTATACCAGGAGCTATGTCTGAAATTTTACTATGTTATAGCTAACCCCAAAATAGATGCATAACATATTCAAACAAAATTCTCTAAATGCAATAGTTTTCAAGTTATAAGCAATTTACTCAAACCTGAGAACCTCAAAGTAGCCATTACTCAGCTATGCAATGAGCTACAGGTCTGGAATTTCACTATGTTATAGCTGACCCCATAATAGGTGAATAACACAAAAAACTCTAAACGCAATAGTTTTCAAGTTATAAGTGATTTGCTCGACAGTGATAACCTAAAAGTAGCTCTTACTAAGCTATGTCATGAGTTACAGGTCTGCAATTTTACTATGTTATAGCTGACCCAAAAGTAGCTGAATAACATTTTAAACAAAATTCTGTATATGCAATAGTTTTCAAGTTATAACTGATTTTCTAATGGAAATTACTGAAAAGTCACAAAGTAGCTATAACTCATTCAGCTATGGGGATAGATGCTCAAGTTACTCACCATGTTATAGATATGGAAAAAGTAGGTGAACTAGAGATTGCGTCTCGACGCAGTGTATCCCCAGACAGGACATAGTTAAGGCGTGAATATGTCAGTCTTGAGCCTGTTTCCTGGAGCACCAGGTCAGGATTCTCCATAGTACCAGATTACTCCCAAAAGCTAATCACTAGTTCTTTCACTAATATCTGTCTTTAAAAATTACATTTCATGGATCCAGAAGATCCATATAGTGATCCGGATCACTTCCAAAATTCAATCATTTCATCCTTTTACCTTTTCAGACATATTCTAAAAATTTCATCAAAATCCGTCCATAAGTTTTTTAGTTATCTTGTACAGAAACACATCTGGCAGCCTGGATCCATATGATCCAGACAGTGATCCAGATTACTCCCAAAAAGTAATCACTTGTTCTTTGTCCCATTTAAGACATTTCCTGAAAATTTCATAAAAATCCATCCATGACTTTTTGAGCTATTTGTCTTTAAATATTACATTTCTTGGATCCAGAAGATCCAGATAGTGGTCCAGATCACTCGCAAAATTGAATCATTTCTTCCTTTTACCACTTCTTCCATTTACCATTTGTAGCATATCCTTAAAATATCAACGTCCATCCCAAGATTATGTGGCAGTCTGGATCCAGATGATCCAGACAGTGATCCAGATCACTCCAAAAATTAAATCACTTGTTCCTTGTACCATTTAGGCCATTTGCAGAAACAATCCATCCATAACTTTTTGCGGTATCTGTCTAAAAATTACATTTCATGGATCCAGAAGATCCATATAGTGATCCAGATCACTTCCAAAATTCAATCATTTCATCCTTTTACCTTTCCAGACATATCCTGAAAATTTCATCAAAATCCGTCCATAAGTTTTTGATTTATCTTGTACACAAACACATCTGGCAGCCTGGATCCAGATGATCCAGATCACTCCCAAAATCTAATCACTTGTTCCTTGTCCCATTTAGGACATTTCCTGAAAATTTCATCAAAATCCACCCATGACTTTTTAAGCTATTTGTCTTTAAAAATTATATTTCATGGATCCAGAAGATCCAGATAGTGGTCCAGATCACTCGCAAAATTTAACCATTTCTTCCTTTTACCACTTCTTCCTTTTACCATTTCTAACATATCCTAAAAATATCATCAAAATTCATCCTAAAATTATGTTGCAGCCTGGATCCAGAAGATCCAGACAGTGATCCGGATCACTCCCAAAATTTAATCATATCTTCCTTTTACCATTTTGGACATATCCTGAAAATTTTATCAAAATCCATCTCTCAGTTTTTGAGTTATCTTGTTCACAAACAAACAAACAAATAGAGGGCCAAAAATGACCCTCGGTCAGGTACTTTGGCGGTCAGTGGATGACCTTAAAAGAAGATCTGTAACCGGTAAGCCTGGATGCTGGTACTCCATCATGTACTCAACCTCCAAAGCCATTTTCAATAGTTTCCATGCAATGTAGTCGGCATTAAGTGTGAAAATATCTCCAAATTTGCCAAAAATGACCCTTGGTCAGGTACTTTGGCGGTCAGTGGATGACCTTAAATGAAGATCTGTAACCAGTAAGCCTGGATGGTAGAAGTCCATCATGTACTAAACCTTCAAAGCCATTTTCAATAGTTTCCATGCAATATAGTCAGCATTAAGTGTGAAAATATCTCCAAAAAGGCCAAAAATGACCCTCGGTCAGCTTCAAGGTCAAATTTCTGCATGCTTACAGAGGACATATATATGTATTATATATACCAGCCATAGGATGATCTGACTTTCTGTATAGGAGAACTGGGCCAAAAAGTGAAAAATGGCCAAAATCTGACCTTTAAGAGGCCACCAGTGACCTTGAGATTGACGGTCAAGGTCACAAAACAATAGCATTCGTGGCATTGCCCATATATACCCACATACCAAATTTGAAAGTTCTAACTAAAATATTTTTTAAGTTGTCGCGTCCAAAAGGAAATCTCTGCGGCGGCGGCGTGACCGTACTGAATCCTAGGTATCCCCGACTTTCGTCCGGGGATACAATAATATATTTTAACATAATGCTCTAAATGCCATACTTTTCAAGTTTTAAGTGATTTAGTGCATGATTATATGAATTTATTAAAAATTATTTAAAAATTCATAAAAAAAAATTCAGAAAGATCCAGGTCTTATACTTACATAAAGGAATCAACCTGCGGCCTAGTACATACATGCAAGATAAGAGAGAAATCTGTTCAATAGTCAATGAAAAAATTCTGCTAAGATGTTGAAATTTTCACACTTTAGGTGGGGGTACCTCGCTTCTAACGGCTCTGGGGAACAGAACAAACAGATCTGCATGAATTTTACAATTTATCATCCTCGATAGATAAGGAATTTTTTAAAAGTAACAACATGTCTCTGGCCCTTGTACTTTTGGAGATGTTCATGCATACATGTAGGTGTAGCATTTGTATTTGTTAAGTACAGCTGTCAATGGAAATAGCACAATTAAGTAAAAGTACATAACTAAACCTACGCATCGGAGAACCAATGCAAATTTGTATCCACCAGAAAGACAACTCACCAAAGCCAGTGTACCATCATTTAACCGTGAAGGAGGGTCCAAAGGTCAAATCTGACCACATCCGAAGATTCCCAGCCCATGATATCCTGTAGGTTGTGGTTACACATTGCAAACCTCTAGGACCAATAATAAGGGACATATATGCACTTTTAAAGTCTGCTACATGGGTACTTTAACACACTGTGGATGACCTTGAATTAAGAGCTTCAAGGTCAAATGTCTGCAAGGTTGTAGAGGATATTTATATCTGTTATACATATCACCTATGAAGAGATTCAACCTTCTAAATTTCAGTCCCAGGGAAGCTTACCCCCCAATAAAGATATCCTGCATATTTGGTGACCTTTTTTATATATATATATATATATTTATTTATTTTTGATACCTTGCCATTTACATCCATCCGAAAAGATCCCTGGCAGGCAGGATCTCATCTTTTATGCCATACATTTTTATTCCCAACATTTCAAAATATCTAGGATGGTAAAAGACATGGTTTTTCTGGAACTCTATTTACATGTATATACAGTGGATGTCTCTGCCAAACCTATATATTTGAAAATTTTAATTACTTAAATGTAGCTTTTATAAACTACAAGCTTACCATGTGGGACTTAATGCTGTTCTCGGGTGGCCACTAGCCACGGCCAACGACTTAGAAAAAAAGACATTTCTTGTTAGCCATAGCATCTAGTTGTCGTCACGTGATAACTTCTGACCAGTCGTTCTACTTTCTCGTTGAAATTTTCTAAAACCTACCCCTCAGCTGTAAACAGCGGGGAGGCAGGGTGGGACTCTTCGAAGTCCCACATGGTAAGCTTGTAGCTTATAAAAGCTACATTTAAGTAATTAAAATTTTCAATTTTATTACGCTACAATAGCTTACCATATGGGACTTAATGCTGAATTCAACCGCCCAGTGGCGGGATTACAGCTGAGACTGGAAGGTATGTCATTAACGCTTGTTTGTGTATGGGAGAGCTTCTGGCTCCGCATTTTGTTTTCCTTATAACTCTGTAACCGTTAGGCAGATTCTTTTCAAATTTGGCAGGTTTAGGCAGTAGCCTTGGGGAATTTTTTGGAATATGCTGCAGTGACATTTCAACCAATCAGAGAAGTCACATGACCAAAAATGTCTTTTTTCGATGGGGAAGCTTGTCCGGATGATAACTTGAAAGGAATTTTATCAATTCACCTGAAACTTGGCAAATACATTCATTCTATTAAAATCTGGAAATCATTAGATTTTGGCATTGATTGGTCAAGAAATGGCCGAGTAATTAATGATTAATTAATCATTACGAATTTTCCAAATAAGGAAAACACAAAAATGCTTATATCTCGAAAACCGTGCTAGATAGAGCGATTTCGACGAAATTTTTGACCCGCAGGGTATCTCTGCAGAGTAGCTGCCAATTTTCAAACAAAAAATTTCTCGCAAAAAATGGCGGCCATTTTGAATTTTCGAATTTTTCGCAAAATTGCAAAACACAAAAATGCTTATATCTCGAAAACCGTGCTAGATAGAGCGATTTCGACGAAATTTTTGACCCGCAGGGTAGCTATGAAGAGTAGCCATGCCAATTTTCAAAAAAATTTTCTCTTGCCAAAAATGGCGGCCATTTTGAATTTTCGCGCAAAAATTGCAAAACACAAAAATGCTAATATTTCGAAAACCGTGCTACATAGAGCGATTTCAACGAAATTTTTTGTCTTCAGGGTATCTCTGCAGAGCAGCTATCCCAAAGAGCTTTCACTTGGTGAAGTTTCAGACCCATAGCTAATTGCTCACCTACTCAAAAAGAGTAAATGCGAATTACCTCTAAAAGTATTGCAGATGGCCAATTTTTCTCAAATAACTCATTCACCTACTTTTGGAAGAGCTTTCACATGGTGAAGTTTCAGACCCATAGCCAATTACTCACCTACTCAAAATTAGTAAATGCGAATTATCTCTAAAAGTATTGCAGATAGCCAATTTTTCTCAAATAACTCATTCACCTACTTTTGGGAGAGCTTTCACATGATGAAGTTTCAGACCCATAGCTAATTATTTACCTACTCAAAATGAGTAAATGCTAATTATCTGTAAAAGTATTGCGGATACCCAATTTTTATCAAATAACTCATTCATCTACTTGTGGGAGAGCTTTCACATGGTGAAGTTTCAGACCCATAGCTAATTACTCACCTACTCAAAATGAGTAAATGCGAATTATCTCTAAAAGTATTGCAGATAGCCAATTTTTCTCAAATAACTCATTCACCTACTTTGGGAGAGCTTTCACTTGGTGAAGTTTCAGACCCATAGCTAATTACTCACCTACTCAAAATGAGTAAATGCGAATTATCTCTAAAAGTATTGCAGATAGCCAATTTTAATTACTCGGCCATTTCTTTACCAATCAATGCCAAAATCTAATGATTTCCAGATTTTAATAGAATGAATGTATTTGCCAAGTTTCAGGTGAATTGATAAAATTCCTTTCAAGTTATCATCCGGACAAGCTTCCCCATCGAAAAAAGACATTTTTGGTCATGTGACTTCTCTGATTGGTTGAAATGTCACTGCAGCATATTCCAAAAAATTCCCCAAGGCTACTGCCTAAACCTGCCAAATTTGAAAAGAATCTGCCTAACGGTTACAGAGTTATAAGGAAAACAAAATGCGGAGCCAGAAGCCCTCCCATACACAAACAAGCGTTAATGACATACCTTCCAGTCTCAGCTGTAATCCCGCCACTGGGCGGTTGAATTCAGCATTAAGTCCCATATGGTAAGCTATTGTAGCGTAATAAAATTGAACATTTTAATTACTTAAATGTAGCTTTTATAAGCTACAAGCTTACCATGTGGGACTTCGAAGAGTCCCACCCTGCCTCCCCGCTGTTTACAGCTGAGGGGTAGGTTTTAGAAAATTTCAACGAGAAAGTAGAACGACTGGTCAGAAGTTATCACGTGACGACAACTAGATGCTATGGCTAACAAGAAATGTCTTTTTTTCTAAGTCGTTGGCCGTGGCTAGTGGCCACCCGAGAACAGCATTAAGTCCCACATGGTAAGCTTGTAGTTTATAAAAGCTACATTTAAGTAATTAAAATTTTCAAATATATAGGTTTGGCAGAGACATCCACTGTATATACATGTAAATAGAGTTCCAGAAAAACCATGTCTTTTACCATCCTAGATATTTTGAAATGTTGGGAATAAAAATGTATGGCATAAAAGATGAGATCCTGCCTGCCAGGGATCTTTTCGGATGGATGTAAATGGCAAGGTATCAAAAATAAATAAATAAATATATATATATATATATAAAAAAGGTCACCAAATATGCAGGATATCTTTATTGGGGGGTAAGCTTCCCTGGGACTGAAATTTAGAAGGTTGAATCTCTTCATAGGTGATATGTATAACAGATATAAATATCCTCTACAACCTTGCAGACATTTGACCTTGAAGCTCTTAATTCAAGGTCATCCACAGTGTGTTAAAGTACCCATGTAGCAGACTTTAAAAGTGCATATATGTCCCTTATTATTGGTCCTAGAGGTTTGCAATGTGTAACCACAACCTACAGGATATCATGGGCTGGGAATCTTCGGATGTGGTCAGATTTGACCTTTGGACCCTCCTTCACGGTTAAATGATGGTACACTGGCTTTGGTGAGTTGTCTTTCTGGTGGATACAAATTTGCATTGGTTCTCCGATGCGTAGGTTTAGTTATGTACTTTTACTTAATTGTGCTATTTCCATTGACAGCTGTACTTAACAAATACAAATGCTACACCTACATGTATGCATGAACATCTCCAAAAGTACAAGGGCCAGAGACATGTTGTTACTTTTAAAAAATTCCTTATCTATCGAGGATGATAAATTGTAAAATTCATGCAGATCTGTTTGTTCTGTTCCCCAGAGCCGTTAGAAGCGAGGTACCCCCACCTAAAGTGTGAAAATTTCAACATCTTAGCAGAATTTTTTCATTGACTATTGAACAGATTTCTCTCTTATCTTGCATGTATGTACTAGGCCGCAGGTTGATTCCTTTATGTAAGTATAAGACCTGGATCTTTCTGAATTTTTTTTTATGAATTTTTAAATAATTTTTAATAAATTCATATAATCATGCACTAAATCACTTAAAACTTGAAAAGTATGGCATTTAGAGCATTATGTTAAAATATATTATTGTATCCCCGGACGAAAGTCGGGGATACCTAGGATTCAGTACGGTCACGCCGCCGCCGCAGAGATTTCCTTTTGGACGCGACAACTTAAAAAATATTTTAGTTAGAACTTTCAAATTTGGTATGTGGGTATATATGGGCAATGCCACGAACGCTATTGTTTTGTGACCTTGACCGTCAATCTCAAGGTCACTGGTGGCCTCTTAAAGGTCAGATTTTGGCCATTTTTCACTTTTTGGCCCAGTTCTCCTATACAGAAAGTCAGATCATCCTATGGCTGGTATATATAATACATATATATGTCCTCTGTAAGCATGCAGAAATTTGACCTTGAAGCTGACCGAGGGTCATTTTTGGCCTTTTTGGAGATATTTTCACACTTAATGCTGACTATATTGCATGGAAACTATTGAAAATGGCTTTGAAGGTTTAGTACATGATGGACTTCTACCATCCAGGCTTACTGGTTACAGATCTTCATTTAAGGTCATCCACTGACCGCCAAAGTACCTGACCAAGGGTCATTTTTGGCAAATTTGGAGATATTTTCACACTTAATGCCGACTACATTGCATGGAAACTATTGAAAATGGCTTTGGAGGTTGAGTACATGATGGAGTACCAGCATCCAGGCTTACCGGTTACAGATCTTCTTTTAAGGTCATCCACTGACCGCCAAAGTACCTGACCGAGGGTCATTTTTGGCCCTCTATTTGTTTGTTTGTTTGTGAACAAGATAACTCAAAAACTGAGAGATGGATTTTGATAAAATTTTCAGGATATGTCCAAAATGGTAAAAGGAAGATATGATTAAATTTTGGGAGTGATCCGGATCACTGTCTGGATCTTCTGGATCCAGGCTGCAACATAATTTTAGGATGAATTTTGATGATATTTTTAGGATATGTTAGAAATGGTAAAAGGAAGAAGTGGTAAAAGGAAGAAATGGTTAAATTTTGCGAGTGATCTGGACCACTATCTGGATCTTCTGGATCCATGAAATATAATTTTTAAAGACAAATAGCTTAAAAAGTCATGGGTGGATTTTGATGAAATTTTCAGGAAATGTCCTAAATGGGACAAGGAACAAGTGATTAGATTTTGGGAGTGATCTGGATCATCTGGATCCAGGCTGCCAGATGTGTTTGTGTACAAGATAAATCAAAAACTTATGGACGGATTTTGATGAAATTTTCAGGATATGTCTGGAAAGGTAAAAGGATGAAATGATTGAATTTTGGAAGTGATCTGGATCACTATATGGATCTTCTGGATCCATGAAATGTAATTTTTAGACAGATACCGCAAAAAGTTATGGATGGATTGTTTCTGCAAATGGCCTAAATGGTACAAGGAACAAGTGATTTAATTTTTGGAGTGATCTGGATCACTGTCTGGATCATCTGGATCCAGACTGCCACATAATCTTGGGATGGACGTTGATATTTTAAGGATATGCTACAAATGGTAAATGGAAGAAGTGGTAAAAGGAAGAAATGATTCAATTTTGCGAGTGATCTGGACCACTATCTGGATCTTCTGGATCCAAGAAATGTAATATTTAAAGACAAATAGCTCAAAAAGTCATGGATGGATTTTTATGAAATTTTCAGGAAATGTCTTAAATGGGACAAAGAACAAGTGATTACTTTTTGGGAGTAATCTGGATCACTGTCTGGATCATATGGATCCAGGCTGCCAGATGTGTTTCTGTACAAGATAACTAAAAAACTTATGGACGGATTTTGATGAAATTTTTAGAATATGTCTGAAAAGGTAAAAGGATGAAATGATTGAATTTTGGAAGTGATCCGGATCACTATATGGATCTTCTGGATCCATGAAATGTAATTTTTAAAGACAGATATAAGTGAAAGAACTAGTGATTAGCTTTTGGGAGTAATCTGGTACTATGGAGAATCCTGACCTGGTGCTCCAGGAAACAGGCTCAAGACTGACATATTCACGCCTTAACTATGTCCTGTCTGGGGATACACTGCGTCGAGACGCAATCTCTAGTTCACCTACTTTTTCCATATCTATAACATGGTGAGTAACTTGAGCATCTATCCCCATAGCTGAATGAGTTATAGCTACTTTGTGACTTTTCAGTAATTTCCATTAGAAAATCAGTTATAACTTGAAAACTATTGCGTTTAGAGTTTTTTGTGTTATTCACCTATTATGGGGTCAGCTATAACATAGTGAAATTCCAGACCTGTAGCTCATTGCATAGCTGAGTAATGGCTACTTTGAGGTTCTCAGGTTTGAGTAAATTGCTTATAACTTGAAAACTATTGCATTTAGAGAATTTTGTTTGAATATGTTATGCATCTATTTTGGGGTTAGCTATAACATAGTAAAATTTCAGACATAGCTCCTGGTATAGCTGAGCAATAGCTATTTTGAGGTTCTCACTGTGGAGTAAATCAGTTGTAACTGGAGAACTATTGCATTTAGAGAATTTTGTATGTTATTCAGCTACTTTTTGGTCAGCTATAACATAGTGAAATTACAGACATGTAACATCATTGCATAGTTAAGCAAAAGCTACTTTTAGGTTATCACTGTTGAGTAAATCAGTTGTAATGTGAAAACTATTACATTTAGAGTATTTTGTTTAAATATGTTGTATGTTTGAGGTTCTCACTGTCGAGTGAATTGCTTATAACTAGAAAACTACTACATTTAAAGAAATTTGTTTAAATATGCTATTCATCTACTTTTGGGTCAGTATAACATAGTAAAATTGCAGACATGTAGCTCATGGAATAGCTGAGCAATAGCTACTTTGAGATTATTGTAACAGTTGAGTAAATCAGCTGTATCTTTAAAACTATTACATTTACAGTAATTTCTTTTAAATATCTTATTCACCTACTTTTCAGTCCTCTATAACATCATTTGAATAGCTGAGCAATAGCTATTTTGAGGTTATCACTGTTGAGTAAATCAGTGGTAAAGTGAAAACTATTGCATTTAGCGTATTTTGTTTAAATGTGTTATTCAGCTACTTTTGGGTCAGCTATAACATAGTAAAATTGCAGACCTGTAACTCATGACATAGCTTAGTAAGAGCTACTTTTAGGTTATCACTGTTGAGCAAATCACTTATAACTTGAAAACTATTGCGTTTAGAGTTTTTTGTGTTATTCACCTATTATGGGGTCAGCCATAACATAGTGAAATTCCAGACCTGTAGCTCATTGCATAGCTGAGTAATGGCTACTTTGAGGTTCTCAGGTTTGAGTAAATTGCTTATAACTTGAAAACTATTGCATTTAGAGAATTTTGTTTGAATATGTTATGCATCTATTTTGGGGTTAGCTATAACATAGTAAAATTTCAGACATAGCTCCTGGTATAGCTGAGCAATAGCTATTTTGAGGTTCTCACTGTGGAGTAAATCAGTTGTAACTGGAGAACTATTGCATTTAGAGAATTTTGTATGTTATTCAGCTACTTTTGGGTCAGCTATAACATAGTGAAATTGCAGACATGTAACATCATTGCATAGTTAAGCAAAAGCTACTTTTAGGTTATCACTGTTGAGTAAATCAGTTGTAATGTGAAAACTATTACATTTAGAGTATTTTGTTTAAATATGTTGTATGTTTGAGGTTCTCACTGTCGAGTGAATTGCTTATAACTAGAAAACTACTACATTTAAAGAAATTTGTTTAAATATGTTATTCATCTACTTTTGGGTCAGTATAACATAGTAAAATTGCAGACATGTAGCTCATGGAATAGCTGAGCAATAGCTACTTTGAGATTATTGTAACAGTTGAGTAAATCAGCTGTATCTTTAAAACTATTACATTTACAGTAATTTCTTTTAAATATCTTATTCATCTACTTTTCAGTCCTCTATAACATCATTTGAATAGCTGAGCAATAGCTATTTTGAGGTTATCACTGTTGAGTAAATCAGTGGTAAAGTGAAAACTATTGCATTTAGCGTATTTTGTTTAAATGTGTTATTTAGCTACTTTTGGGTCAGCTATAACATAGTAAAATTGGAGGCCTGTAGGTCATTGCATAGCTGAGTAATAGCTACTTTGAGGTTATCACTGTTGAGAAAATCAATTATAACTTAAAAACTATTGCTTTTATTGCGCTACAATAGCTTACCATGTGGAACTGAATGCTATCTCTGCAGGCTGCAGTCATCCGGCCAATGTCCAAGAAAAATAGACGTCTAGTATTTACCGAATCCCCCTGTCCTGAGAGTGTACCATAGCAGTGTAATCCCGCGCATCGTCTTTCTTTTCTCGTTGGCCGTGTGACTAGCAAGCGTTTGAAATAAGCTTACTTTACTGTTTTCTCAGGATATTTGTGTTGTTGGATGTTCCTATTCAGCCATTTACTTTATTATTGATCATAGCTTATTCTGTAAAACTTAAACTTTCTGTAAAATAATTCTTTAGGATAAGTATTTCTTAACTTTTTCATTGTTGTGAGAGTGCAATATTTGCTCAGCTTTTGCTGAAGATCAGCTTATTAAGATTAAACACAGACGTAGATATGTCAGGAAGCAAAAAGTGTCCGATACTTGTAACACATCTAAAGATGAACTGGACTTGTTGGGGGATGATGACGTGGAGACTTTTTCTGGATCTAAAGTAGGCCTTGATCCCAACTTTTTGTGTCACCAGCATTTATGCTGTGTGGCGTTGTCGTTGTCTCATTTTGTGGCGTTGTCGTCTGTCAGCGGCCGTCGTCGTCACACTTTGTATTCCGGACAGTATCTCAAAAATGGCTTGTCAGATTTAATTCAAATTTGGCATGTGGATGTAACTGGTCCTGGTTATAGTAAATTCCTGATATTTCATAAACTTATGAGTTTAAGGTTACATTACTTCTGTGTCACTAGCACCTATGTTGGAGGACAAATATGGTCAGTGTCATTGGCACACTTGCTTTCCAGAGAGTATCTCAAAAATGGCATGAAGGATTTAATTCAAACTTGGCATGTAACTGGTCCTCAAGGTGTGCCTTATTTTAAGGTGACCTTAAACTCCCAGTAGTGACATACTTATATGGGTTTTTCGTTTCCAGACAGTATCTCAAATTTAAACAAACTACTCTAAATGCAATAATTGTATCCACTGGATGCATCCGGTGGATACTTTTGTTTAGCGTTCACTATGCCGCCGCCGTGTGTAGAGAAATTTTAGGCGTTAATGCTCTCAGAGGAAAACTACACCAGCTAGGTTCACCAAATTTGCAGGATATCTTCTTTGGGAGGTAAGCTTCTGTGGAACTGAAATTAGACTCATTCTGAAACACAAGAGGGCCTCTGCAGGCATTTCTTTGAAAATGATCTACCTTTTTTCTACTGGCTGGTTCTCATACTTAGAAGGTTGAATCTCTTCATATGTGATATGTATAACAGATATACATGTCCTCTACAACCTTGCAGACATTTGACCTTGATGCTCTTAATTCAAGGTCATTCCAGTGAATACAATTTTGCATCGGTTCTCCGATGCGTAGTCCTAGTTTTCAAGTTACAAGTGATTTTACTTATTATGGAAGTTACTGAAAAGTCAAAAAGTAGCTTTTACTCAATTAGCTATTGGGATACACTCCCAAGTTACTCACCATGTTGTAGCTAATATTTAGCCTATGGAAAAAGTTGTTGAACAAAACACTCTAAATGCAATACTTTTCAAGTTACAAGAGATTTAGTGCATGAATTCATGAATTTTAATGCATTAAAAATTATTTTAAAAATTCAAAAAACGTAATTAAGAAAGATCCAGGTCTGATACTCACACATGGGAATCTACTTATTGCCTAATAATAGAATCAAGATAAGAGAGAAATCCCTTTAATAGCCAATAAGAAACTTGTGATAAAGTGTTGAAATTTTCACACTTTGGGTTGGGAGACCTCACTTCTTCTGGCTCTGGAGAACAGATAACCGAACAGATATGCATGCCTTTAACGATTTATCATCCTCTATAGATAAGGTATCTTTTAAAACTAAGAGCATGTCTCTGGGCCTTGTACTTTTGGAGAAGTTGTTCACATGGACGCCGCAGAGTAATGCCATACTCATAAAAACCTTAAATTCCATGTAATTCTTTTATACATGGTTTAACGTCACCTTACAATAGGGCCACCTTGAGAACCAGTTACAGTTACATGCCAAATCTGAATTGAATTTGTTAAGTAGTTTTTGAGATACTGTCCAGAAATGAAAAAACTTAAATTCAATTTGATTAAGGTACTACTGGGAGATTAAGGTCACCTTGCAATTGGGCAGACCTTGGGGACCAGTTAGATCCACATGCTAAATTTGAACGGAATCCATCAAGCCATTTTTGAGATACAGTCCAGAAACAAAGTGTGATGACAATGCTGAGTACAAAGTGATCCCTATGTGCCACCCAGCAAGGATGCTGGTGACACAAAAATGACACATTGCAAAGTCTGGCCTACTATAAAAGTTTATTTTTTTTAAAATTTATTTGGGGTTTTACGTCGCTTTCAACACTGTACAGGTCATATCACAACATGTAGTTGGAAGGGCAGAGGAAACCGGTACATACAGTTCTTCAGGGCTCTGTACTGTAAACTGCTGACCAACAACAAGCAACTACCAGCTTTCCCACTTGAGGCCGTGCCGGGAACCGAACCCCGGCCTCGGGGTGGGAGGCAAGAGTGTTACCACTCTGCCACCGTGGCCCCCTATAAAAGTTTACAGTAATACCAAGTAGCTTGTCATACACTGCTAGACAGCAGATGCTTAGTCACACTACACAAATGATACTAATTCAGCCAAACATATTATTAAAAGCCAGACAAGAAAATTGTATATCTCACATCTACTGCACTGCACTAGGAGCAGAAAGATATGCGCAATGGAGACAATAACATCTTTGGCTCTCAATTTTAAAAAATTAAACCAGAAATTCACACATTTGGGCTTCTAAATTCAAAATGATTACTTAATAACTACACATATACATTCTTCAAAATATTTATTCTTTATTTATCAAAATTCTAACTTTCAATTGGAAAAATAAGATTCAAACTAAATTAAATCAAGGTGTTAATCATGAGTTAGGAAGTGATTAAATTTCTATCTCAGAGGAAAGTATGTATACAACAACAAGAACTAAGTGGAAATCAAGTTATAAATTGATATCTTTGTGTGTGAAAATAGTTATGACAATATTTATTTACATCAAAATGAATAATATGAAATTAAAAAAGTCCAGAGTATATTTGTGTTCTGAATGACTTTCCATGGACTAGTGAAAAGATCCCCATTGTCCAATGTCAGCATTGTGTCGCATAAGGCAACTATGCCATTAATCTCACAGAAACTGGACATTTCCTGGACAAGCCAAATGAAACTTCAAATCTACCACAGCTAAATTTGAATGAAGATTGAAAACATAAAATAACGGCATAACCGGGATCTAAGCCCAATTTTATGGAGACTTTAAAGAGGCCTAGCTGTCTAAGGTTACCAGAAAGTATGGATATTTCTTTGGCATAATTTAATATGTAATAGTTTTAAAGTGGGGTTAAATAGCCATTTTTAAATTTTAAAGTGGCCATGACTTCTTTAATATAGAAAAATTAAGGTCAACTAAAAACTAGAGGAATGCTTTTGCTAACAAAAGCGAAGCATCCCTTAAAGTTTAAAATGCTTTGTGGTTTTAATAAGCATGCTGTAAAGCTAAGAATGCACAAAACTGCACCGTATGCTTTCCCAATACCTCTTAATACATTCTGAAGCTATAAAAGCAACAATAAAGGAGATAAAGGCAAAAACTCAAAATCGGCTATTTTATGACCCCAGTTTGACCCATAAGGGGGGGTCGGGGGGTAAAAATGACTGGCTTTTTAGACTCTCCATATATGCTTTCCCAATACCTCTTAATACATTCTGAAGCTATAAAAGCAACAATAAAGGAGATATAAGGCAAAAACTCAAAATCAGCTATTGTATGACCCCATTTTGACCCATAAGGGGGGGAGGGGCCAGGGGGTAAAACTGACCGGCTATTTAGACTCTCCACATATGCTTTCCCAATACCTCTTAATATATTCTGAAGCTATAAAAGCAACAATAAAGGAGATAAAGGCAAAAATTCAAAATCGGCTATTTTATGACCCCAGTTTGACCCATAAGGGGGGGTCGGGGTGTAAAACTGACCAGCTATTTAGACTCTCCATATATGCTTTCCCAATACCTCTTAATACATTCTGAAGCTATAAAAGCAACAATAAAGGAGATATAAGGCAAAAACTCAAAATCAGCTATTTTATGACCCCAGTTTGACCCATAAGGGGTGGGCCGTCTGGTAAAACTGACCGGCTATTTAGACTCTCCACATATGGTTTCCTATTACCTCCCAGTACATTTTATAGCTCTAAATGCAATACTTAAGAAGATAATGGGGGGTTGGCCTAAATTTAAGGCTTTCAGATTGGAAGGTGTCAGAAAATCACTCATAAATGAGACATTTTTCAAGGGATTGCTCCCAAAATCTAATCAGTGTTTTCGATAGTATGAACAGGTGTGTCAAATTATAAGGTCATAAAGGTCACGGGTCAAATTTAAGCATGCAGAAAAATTTTCCCATGCCTAAGGTATATAACTGCCAAATATGGTTTGAAACCTTCTAATAATAAGGGAGATATTCAAGGGAGACCATAATGCGGCGAGGAAACTGAGGCGAAAACAAATAAGCGCCCTTTCAGGGACGCTTAATTAGGATCTTTGTTAGACAATCATTAACATGTGTGCAAAGTAATAAAATGGTGCATTTTGAACTGTCATACACACAAGGAAGCTTTTTCAGTGGCAGTGCGATGGACCTGAATCCAGTATATCAAAAGACTTTTTTCTGGGGCGATAATTATTTTTTTACTTTATTGTATTTTAAGTTACTGAGCTCTACACCACACAGCAGCAAAATACTATCATTTTGACTATTCATACAGAAGATTTTAGAAATTCGGGTTGGGGGAAATCCAGATGTGGTAAAACATTTTTCACACCACATTAATTTAATAGGCTATAGGACAACATAATCAGCATTCCTGTTGGGGTTATAATTTAAAAGAAGTCAATGTATATGCAGCAAGAGCATGATATATATCAGCCATTTCCTCAGCTGACATAAAAAACACTTATTTACAGATGCACAAAATTTATTTTAGAGTAGTTTAAATTCTATTTTTGCCGTAGTTACGTCAGTCATATTAAAAGTTGATTATGACATATTCCCCTGTTATAACATACACATACCATAAATATAACAAAAAGGAAGGTTCAGAGTCGTCATTTTGGACAATTATTATTGTCAAAGAGGAAAAAAAGTCCATTGGAATTGATAAAATAGGAAAAAGTAAAATAAGAAATATGGTAACTGTTTTACTGCTCCATCAGTATTTCATTTGACTCATACACATAAAAATCTGTATTAAGGCAATTAAATGATCATAGATTGAAAGGACCTTATGTGAAACCGATGACTTCTACAAATCTATCTTGAAGATTGACAGACCTACATGTGATACTGCTTAGAGAACTGGACTCTTAAGTCTTTACATGAGTAAAAGTATTGGAATTATTTGATCAAACCTTTCACAAAAAAATTACAAAGGACTAACTTTGATCCTGCAATCTATCCCCTGCGGGGTGCATCTTTAACAAGCAAAAATGTTATTATAAGAAATATCATCTGTGTAAACTCTTAATATACAGTCATGCTGATAAATTTGAGAGAATAACCAAAACCCAGCCAATCTTTCCAGAATATTCCATCATAGTATGGCCCAGTGGGCTTATAGGGACCGTAGTAGTAGACTCCATTGGGCAGTGTATCAGTGCAGTAGTGGTACCACCAGCCAGCGTGCATATTGCCTGCACAGTTGTACTGGTCTGGATGGTCTGGAGTGTAGAAGTACATGCCATTAGACTGTGACATGTCATCAGCCACATCCCCACTGAATCCATTGATAAACATCTGGTAGTACTGTGTCCTGTCCATCACATGAAAGTAAGAGTAACTGACCATTTTGTTGTTGCCTGCCCAGTCAGCCATGTGAATCACCAAGCGATGGTTCCCTGAACCTAAAATAGGAATAGAGTGACCTCTGAACAATGTGTGAGCTGACATTTTGAACTGTTTGCTAACAGAAGATTGAACTTAAAAAAGAGAAAAGAGCCCTATATGATCAATATATTAATTTAAAATTGCTATTTCTCCTACCATTTCCAAGATATTTGTAATTTTTATAAAATGCTATATGACTGCAAAAATCGGACTAAAATTATAATTTTAAATTGAAAATTTTAATTAATTAAATGTAGCTTTTGTAAGCTACAAGCTTACCATGTGGAACTGAATGCTTTGTCGGGAGGCTGCAGGCATCCGGCCAACGTCCAAGAAAAATAGACGTTTAGTATTGACCAGATCCCCATGCTGAGAGTCTACCATAACAGTGTAAATGTGTTGTGAGCTTTCCAGTGACACACTTGCATGATTTGGTCCACTGATACCCCACCGTAAAAGGCCTTAGAGGCTGCGAAGGCCCTAATGTCATGCGCTTTGACTTGGACCAGGTCCAAGTCTTGTTGATCTGCTTGTTTGTCACAAGGTACGATAGTTTGTTTTAGCCAAGAAGAGAGTGCAGCGGGTCTGATGTCTGTGGTATGTCCTTTCTTAAAGGAGATAAAAAGAAGGGATCAAGACCCTTTTTGGTTTGATCCAAATAGTACCTCAAGACACAAGGTCCTGTCTTCTTTGAATTGTCTATGTACAATGGTAGTTAGAGCAGGAATAGTGACCGGAGAAACACTTTGAGAACCTGCTCTTGCAAGTTGGTTTTTGGCTATGAAATCTGAAGCGGGGAACAAGGCAACCTTTTCCCATTGGCCTAGATTCGATGCTTTGTTTGCAACCCAGGCATGAATTTCGCTGCGGCACTTGACGGGGGCCAAAGCTAGCAAGAAAGCAGTTTTGAGGGTAAGATGTTTGAGGTCTGTGTCTTTCATAGGCTCAAAGGGTGCTTTTGTGATCTCATTGAGTACAACAGAAAGGTTCCACTTAAGAAGATTCCTAGAACTTTTGGGATCATCCCTGTGAAAACTGGGGAGTACCCTGCTAAGGTCTGAACTCTGGGAGATATGGAGCCTCGTTGGGCCTAAGGTGTCAACAATGGCCGTCCTATAACCATCAATGGTCGAAGGGCACCTGTTAAGATCTTGGTACAGGTATATAAAGAAGTCTGAGACTTGCTTTACAGAGGGAGTGGAGAAATCCACTGAATTTTCTCTGCACCATTTCTCAAATAGGGCCCACTTTGACTTGTAGATGGTCCTTGTTGATGACCTCTGAGGGGCAGCAATTCTCTCTGCCACCTCCACAGAGAATCCTTGTTCTTGGAGCTGTCCACTCCTAGACACCAGGCATGGAGGATGAGATGTTGTGGATTGTGAAACACATAGTTGTGGGACTGTTTCAGAAGAGTTCTTGACACTGGTAGTTGAAGTGGGATCTCTGTTGAGAGCTGCACTAGGTCGCAAAACCAGGGCATCCCTGGTCTGCACCTTTCATCACGTTTGTGGGATTCTGCCACCACTCTAGGTGTGCTGAAATGGTTTCTGTCCAAGGAAGGAGGCTGTTCAACGACTGAGGAAATCTCCAGTGCTCCTTGAGGTGAAACTGAAAGGGCATCATGTGAAGGCGTTCCTCCGGGACCATTTTCTCCATTGAGGCAAGCAACCCAATTAGCGACATCAAACATCTTGCTTTTGTTTATTTGGGGTTTAACGTCGCTTTCAACACTGTACAGGTCATATCACGACGGGTAGTTGGAAGGGCAGAGGAAACCAGTACATAGAGTTCGCTAGGGTTGTGTACTTTAAACTGCCGACCAACGGCAAGCAACTACCAGCTTTCCCACTTGAGCCCGTGTGGGGATCGAACCCCGGCCTCAGAGGTGGGAGGCAAGAATGTTACCACTCTGCCACCGTGGCCCCTGATCAAACATCTTGCAGTCAAAACATGTTTTGACTTGAGTCGTAGGATCAAATCCTGAAGTTTGAGCAATCTCTCTTGAGTGGGTTTTACAAGGGCTGAATCTAGATGGTATTCGTAGCCCACGAACGAAAACACTTGAGTAGGTTTCAGCTCGGATTTCTCCTGATTTATTATCCACCCTAAGGACTGAGTCGGATCTACCACTGTCTGAGTGTTCACTTGTGCTTCTTCCTGAGATTGGGCCCTGATAAGCCAGTTGTCCAGGTACTGGTGAAGTCTGATTCCCCTTGCCAGGGCCATCAGCTTCACTTCTTTTACAATTGTTGTAAAAACCTGGGGGGGCCGTAGCTAGCCCGAAGGGCAGAGAGGTGAACTGGCACACCTGTGACTTGTGGCAAAACCTTAGGTATTTCCTTGAGTTTGAGTGGATGGGGATGTGAAGGTATGGGTCTGATAGGTCTATCGACGACACCCGTACCCCTGGAATCAGAGAGGCCCTGATGGACTCTGGTGTTTCCATTTTGAACCTTTCTACAAGTAGGCAGGTTTTGAGCCTGCTTAGGCCTATTACTGGCCTCAACCTTTGGTGAGGCTTGGGCACAAGAAACAGGCGACTGTAAAACCCGAGAGATTTTACATTTTCCACACTTTCTATTGCGTTCTCTGACAGAAGAGACTGGATGCAAGAGGCCAGAGCTTGGTCTTTTTGAAGGGCCTTGTAACCTGATCGAATCAGGGGAGCTCTGACTAAATTTGGTTTTGAGATGAATGGAAGAATGTAACCATTGGTGATAATGTTTAACATGTTGTCTGAATATTTGTTTGTTACCCAATCTCTTCTGAAAGAACGGAGGCGACCTCCTACTGGTGGACTGAGGGAGGCTTGTAAGGAGTCATTGGGGGGAGGGATTTCCATGCCCTCGTCCCCTTGAGTGGGGTCGAAAACAACCTCTGAAGCCTCTGTTGTTTGATTTCCCCCTACCTGAGGAAAACGATTGATTACTGCTTTGGGAGGAATTGCCCCCATAGGGAGCGTAAAAGTAGACAGAACAGAAAAAGAACAGAAAAGTAGGCCAGAAAGGCGAGTTCTTGATATCTAGAGTCCCCTAGATAATGGTTAAAGGAGGGTCATCTCGGCCTCGCGTCTTAGCAGGCCAGTGCTGCCCATGGTATACAGCTCCCTCTGGAGTATATGGGCTACAGATTTGCTGAGGCAGGCTAAGGCTCTCTGCTGAATAAGGATTCTCTTATCCATGATCTCAAAATAGTCACAGGCGTTTTTATAGCCATGCCTGACAGCTCTTTCAGGATCGACACCCTTCTGAATCTGGCTTTTAACCCTCTTAAAGGTAGCCCTGATACTGTGCTGACACTTCTCCACAACAGTGTTACAAGAAGAGACAGTCTTAGCGAAAGTAGCTGTGAAATTGGTACAGAGATTCTGCCTAGCTTGGTGTTCGAGTTCCTTGAGAACTTGTAGGGGAACCTTGCCCATAGGGGCCCCAGAGGGCTTAGGAGAAATACAGATCTTGCCAAAATCTGTATTGAGCTCCTGAATTTTGTCTTCAAAACAAGGTTGTCCCACCTTGTAGTATTTGGCTGTTGAAGCTGGGGGTTTGATATATTTACCCTCAGGTAAATTAGAGGCCAAGAAATCCTGTTCAAATTTCTCAAAAGCATCTTTGAGAATGGAGTTTAAAGGGAGCATAGCTGAGGGGCCTCTTGGCCTAAGCTCCTGTTGGCCTTTCTTATCGTCCAGGCCTAGCACAGTGGTAGAGGACCTAGGCAAAGAGTCCCTGGGATCAGGGAGCTCAAGAATCTGCCTAAAAGTTCCACTGCCTCAGCATATTGAGAAGGGAGGTCACACATATCTACCTCCCTGTTGTAAACTGGGTCTGTGCTATCCTGTTGATGTTCAGGCTCAGAATGAGCCTTTTTTAGAGGTTTAGTAGACTTTTTGATAGGGACAGAGGACTGATCTTCCTCTGAAGAAGACTGAGAATAGTACTTTGCCCGAACCTTGTGTTTTTTCTTGTCTGAGTGCCTCTTTACTTTGGAACACACCCTTTTAGATTGTTCCGAGTGGTCCTTGGAATGAGGATCCGAGTGTTTGGAAGCAGGGTCAGACTGGACACTAGGGATCCAAGGACTTTTGTTTCCTTACATACCGACGTCTGCACTTAATTTTGATTTGTTGCTCTTCAGAGAAATTTGCACAGATATTGCATGGAGATTGATTTGTGACTCAGGGGTCGTCTCCTTTGCCAGATTCCCTGCATGTAGGGCAATAATTGTGGGTGTCGAAAAGGAAACAAAAGTGCCTGCATTTAGCTGATCTGGGCTTTGCACTCGTTTAGTGGGAAGACATTTTTACTGCAATAAAATCCGAGTCAAAACGTGGAGAACTCTTCACATATAGTTTCCCAATACCTCTTAATACATTCTAAAGCTGTAAAAGCAAGAATAAAGCAGATAAAAGGCAAAAACACAAAATCGGCTATTTTATGACCCCAATTTGATTTGGGTGGTGTTAAATCTGACCAAGTATCTAGACTCTACCCATATGGTTTCCCAATACATCTTAATACACTCTAAAACTCTAAAAGCAAGAATAAAGGAAATATAAGGCAAAACACAAAATCGGCTATTTCATGACCCCAGTTTGACCCACAAGGGGGGGTCTGGGGGTAAATCTGACCATCTATCTAGACTCTTCACCTATGGTTTCCCAATACCTGTTAATACATTCTAAAGCTCTAAAAGCAAGAATAAAGGAGATAGAGAAAAAGATGAAATTGGCTATTTTATGATGCCAGTTTGGCCCCTACAGGGGGGTCGGGCGGGAAATTTGACTTGCTTTCTAGACTCTCCACATATGGTTTCCTACTACCTCCCAAAACATTTTATGGCTCTAAATGCAATACTTAAGATAATAGGGGGGGGGGGGGGGGGGGGTTCACATGAATTTTAAGCTTTCTGATTGGTACCTGTGAGAAATTCACTCATAAATTGGTCAATTTTCATCGGATCGCTCCCAAAATCTAATCAGCTTGCGTTTTTGATAGTATAAACATGTGTATGAACACTTCTTATTAGCTGCATTAAATACACTAGAAATTTTTGGTGATTTATCAGGCCTAAATGTAAATACCGACAAAACCAAATTGGTCTGGATAGGTAAAAAAAGATACTCAAGGGATAAATTTGACACAAATTTACTATGGGGAAATACCCAATTCAGATTCCTGGGCATAGAGTTCTCTGTGGACCTAAGTGAGATGATTGGTTTAAACTATACTGCTGCTATATGTCAAACTAAACAAACGTTAAATGCTTGGAAATGTCGATATCTTACACCAATTGGAAAAATAGCAGTTTTGAAAGCCCTAATAATACCAAAGTTTAACCACCTGTTTTTGTCACTTCCTAACCCAGAATTAGAACAACTAACTCAGCTAAATCATATAATGTACAAGTTTATCTGGAATGATAAACCTGATAAAGTGAAGAGATCTCAAATTTGCAAGTCATACAATGCAGGTGGATTAAAAATGATTGATCTTGAACCGTTTATAAAAGCCTTAAAAATAACATGGATACGCAGACTGTATCTTGACTCAAATCCACCATGGGTCCATATAACTCTATCTTATTTAGGTCAAAAAGAGAAAATTTTATTTTTAGGTTCGCAATGGTCACAAAAAGTAGCAGGAAAAATGAAAAATCTATTTTGGAAGGATGTAATACTGGCTTGGAGTAGTATACTAAAAAAAATCCCAGAATCTGAAGTTCTGCATGGGCCACTTTGGTATAACTCAAAAATATCTACTCTTCCATTGTTTGAAGCAGAAATGTACAAAAAGGGTATTATGTCTCCTATAGATGTTCTTACAAATACAGGTGAAATTATGTCGAAAAGAAATATTGAATTATCTTACAATGTGTCCTTAACTTTTCTAAGTTACTATAGACTGAAACATTGCTTAACTAGGTATTTAAAAGGAATTTCATTAGATGACAACCATTTTGTGAGACCATTTCATTTCAGCCCAATAAATATGCTTTCTAAATCGAAAAAAGGTAGTCAGGATTTTTATACCACATTATGTTCATCTTCAAAAAATTCCTTTGACCATTTTGAGAAGTGGGAAACTAAACTCAATATAAGAATCGAATCAGATACAAGGAGAAACATTTATGCGAATTGTTTCTACTCTATCAGGGATAATGTTCTCATTTGGTTCCAATACAGAGTTATTTTCAGAATATTGGGTACAAATCATTATTTATATAAGATTAATTTAACCAAAAATCCTTTCTGTTCTTTTTGTGGAAAAACATTCGAGACTATACTACATCTTTTTGTGAATTGTGAAAAAACAATAGTTTTCTGGAAAAATGTGAGAACCTGGTTACAGAGATCTATTAATTTTGACATAAGCCTAGATCCATGGAATATACTTTTTGGCAATACTGAATTCAGAAAATCTTTTTTACCAGTAAATGTAATATATATCTCGGCAAAATACTTTAGTTTTCACTGTGCCAGTAAAAAACACAGCCTGAATATATATGAATATCAGAATTTCTTAAAAATAAAATTTGTTGAACAAGAATACCTATCCAGAATCGACATGAGACAACATGACTTTTGTAAAGACTGGAGAACATTTGTTAATTTATTTTTATAAGTTTCCTATATTTGTATGTTCTTAATGTAATTCAATTTTAAAGCATTTCTGTATTATATATGAATTCTATTTCTTTTGTTGCGTATTTTGTTTGTGAATTACCTGCACATGTATATATCTGATGGTGGGTTCGCTACCCTTGCCCTCCCAGACTATTTGCATTTTGTAAAAATAGGGTATAATAAAAGTTGTCAAAAAAAAAACAAAAACAAAAAAAAAAACACATGTGTATGAAGTTACAAGCCTCTGCAGTAAGTAGATTTTGCTGAACTGCGATGATGGGCAGGTGTACCTGAAAAAACTACTTTTTGATCATGTGACCTTGATAAAGATCAAAGGTCAAATTTAAGCATGTGAAAAAATTTTCCCATGCCTAAGGTATATAACTGCCAAATTTGGTTAGAAAACTTCTACTTATAAGGGAGATATTCAAGGGAGACCATAATGCAGCGGCGGTGGCGGCAAGGAAACTGATGCGAAAACAAATAAGCGCCCTTTTCAGGGACGCTTAATTACATGAAAAAGATGACAAAAATAATGTCAAGTTTTAAATTGTAGATGGTAAATCAATCAAACTCAGCTTCACATAATTCTACCCAGGCATTTTTGAGGGGTCTGTAACAACTTATTTCGTATCAACGACTTATTTTGTATTACCTGACTTATTTTGTATCAATTTTTGACTTATTTCGTATTACCAACTTATTTTGTAGTAAAATTGCCTTATTTTGTATTACTTGGCCGACTTATTTTGTACCAACAGTTGACTTAATATGTTACAAAACGGTGTGCAGAATTTTGACAAGATTTCAGGGTGATACAAAATAAGTCGATAATACAAAATAAGCTGCTCTATAGACAACTTATTTTGTATCACTGACTTATTTTGTAATAATTTCAATTCACCTTTTATAGTGGTTTGTATATCAAAGGATGGACTCAAAGAAATTTAATCCTTATTGGATTCAATCTTGTAGTCCATTTACCATTTGCCCGATAGTAATTCTTTTTTTTAGCACTGATATTCCACAGAGATATAATTAATTAGACTAGTCAGTAGTATATTGAAAATTATATCTGCACCTGTAAATGAACTTGAGTTTGGTGTTAAATCTTGGACTGGAATATATTTGTGGAAGTATAAATGACCTTGTTGAGTCAGATAAAATTTACATATAGAGAGCTCAGATTTGGTTTATCGGTTAGAAACACTAGAATAAAAGGGTTAAAATGCTGCAACTGGTTACAACAAATAATAATCAGAGATAAAAAATAGTATCAGTGATGGCCAGATCCCACAACCTTAAGAAAAGCAATGAACTCAATGAGATTAAATGTTAAAATGTACACTTCATACACTCAAGAAACATCTGCCTAAATATTATATTCATGTTCAACATTACATTATGCCTTACGAAATGGATGGTGTGCCTTAGAATCCGTAAATACGGAGATTAAACACTTGGACAACTGATAGATTGATTGATTGATTGATTGATACAGAGTAAAGGTTATAGGGAGCATTGATGTAAGACTATGAAGTTGAACAATACATCTGCCCCCTGGCCAATGTTCATGTGAAGTATCAACCTTTTAAAAACTATAAGGTCAGCATTGCCATGACAATCTCATAGGTCAACATGTTACACTGCACATTGCTAACCTATACTTCCTAACCAATATCCCTACCAAATATCAACATCCTACACCTTACAGTTTGAAAGATATGGGCCGGATTAGATTTTAAAGATCAAAGTCACTATGGCACGGTCAAAGGTTAAATCAAGGTCGTACTATGATACTGCACACCTACACCCCTTAACCAATGTCTCTCAATGTCTCTATCAAGATTCAACATCCTACCCCTAATGACTTATGAGATACAGCAAGGATGAGTTATTACTGAAGCCAGCCCATCCACTTAGCCGAGAGACCGCCCAACTGCCCAGCCTGACACCAATACCTGGGTGACAACAATACCTGAACAGCATAAAAGCTGCATATGTCCAAAATACTGTTTTGCAAAATGTCCAATTCTATAGACAACAGGCAAATGGTAATCACATGTCAGCTCAGCATTATTCAATAGAATATGGAGAAGGTGGCACATCCATTGATCCATTTTTAGCATTTAGCATTTTTTATGTATCAGAAAGAAAACAAGAATGACTGTGTATCATTTTAATAACCAAAAACTTTGCAATTCTTATGTGCTAATTACCATTGTAGGAATTCCTCGTTCTACAAAATTATCATGAAAATTATATGAAAAGGATGAAAAAATAATGTCAAGTTTGGCACATTGATTATGATTGCTATGTCTTTTTGGATATATTGCACCCATTGTAATTTTTGAGATGTCCAAGGATCTTGAATTTGCAATAGGAATGGCTACACACCCAAGGAAAATTGCATGGTCTTTCATGGAATGGCTAATAAGAGGCAAATATTTGAAAATTATAACAATTTGGATGTATTTTCTAACTTATGATCTACGTTTTAGTGTAATCTATGCCAAAGTGTTAAGGTAACATTAAAAAAATGAATAAACAAAGAGTTCACAGTTGAAACACAGTTTTAAAAACAAAATTCCTTACACAGTTTGGAGTATTATAACCTGATAACACAAAATCAGCCAGTGATACAAAATAAGTTGTCTATATTGCAGCTTATTTTTGTATTATAAACTTATTTTGTATCAATGTCAGTGCTGAAAATAAGAATTACTATCAGGCGAATGGTAAATGGACTACAAGATTGAATACAGTAAGGATTAAATTCCTTTGAGTCCATCCTTTGATGGAGACAAACCACTATAAAAGGTGAATTGAAATTACTACAAAATAAGTCAGTGATACAAAATAAGTTGTCTATAGAGCAGCTTATTTTGTATTATCGACTTATTTTGTATCACCCTGAAATCTTGCCAAAATTCTGCGCACCGTTTTGTAACATATTAAGTCAACTGTTGGTACGAAATAAGTCGGCCAAGTAATACAAAATAAGGCAATTTTACTACAAAATAAGTTGGTAATACGAAATAAGTCAAAAATTGATACAAAATAAGTCAGGTAATACAAAATAAGTCGTTGATACAAAATAAGTTGTTACAGGGGTCCAAGGATCTTCAATTTGCAATAGGAATGGCTACACATCCAACGAAAATTGACTGGTTTTTCATGGAATGGCTAATAAGAGGAAAAATTTGAAAATTATAGCAATTTGGATGTATTCTCTAACTTATGATCTATGTGTTAGTGTAATCTGTGCAAAAGTCTTAATGTAATATAAAATAATGAATAAACAAACAGTTTTAAAAACAAAATTCCTTACAGAGTTCGGAGTTTTATAACCTGATAATACAATATTAGTCAGTGATACAAAACAAGTTGCCTATAGAGCAGCTTATTTTGTATTATCAACTTATTTTATATCGCAATCTTGTCAAAATTCTGTGCACCATTTTGTAACATATTAAGTCAACTGTATGAAATAAGTTGGCCAAGTAATACAAAATAAGGCAATTTAATTACAAAATAAGTTGGTGATACGAAACAAGTCAAAAATTGATACAAAATTAATTGGGTAATACAAAATAAGTCGTTGATACAAAATAAGTTGTTACATGTCTTAATAAGATTTTAACATGGAACAGAATAACCGGGCCAACAGTCCAGTCTTTTTGGTTGCTTTCTTTACACTTGTTTAGGAAAGATTTGATCTTCATTTTTGCTCTGTGCTAATCTAAAAAGTTTATAAATTTTTTTATATATCCTCTTTATGTCACTTGAACTTAAAAATTTTCTTGATTCATTGAATAGGTCTCCCACATATCTTACACCATGATCATACCACAGTGAGACCATAAATTATAGAAGATTTGAAACAGTACAAAGATAAGGCGACTTTCGGGGCAGACAGTGTAAGTTATGTAAAGGTGCAGGAAAAATATTTGAGAGAGAAAATGTATCCAAAGGTAAAGAATAAAATCAAGACAATAGCAAGATGACAGCGAAGCTGTCAATGGAGCACAATTAAGTGAAAGTATATAACTAGAGGATCGCTCGCAAAAAAAAAAGATAATCTTTTTGCATAGCAAAAACAAAGCGTCCCGAAAAGGATATAAAGGTGAGTGCTAAAGTATTAAGAAAATGCTTTGTTTCTAGCCTTATACTGTTGTGGCAACCAAAGTCAGCGCAGTCTGCTCTATCTAGCACGGTTTTCAAGATATAAGCATTTTTGTATTTTGCAAAAAATAGAAAAATTAAAAATGTCCGCTATATTTGGCAAGACAAAAATATTTTGAAAATTGGCATGGCTACTCTGCAGAGATACCCAGCAGGTCCAAAATTTTGTTGAGTTCGCTCCATATAGCACGGTTTTCGAGATATAAGCATTTTTGTGTTTTGCAAAAACTTTGAAAATTCAAAATGGCCACCATTTTTGGGGAGACAAAATTTTTTGTCAAGACCACTGCCGTGGTGTGTATCTCCCGCCGAGCATTAAAGCAGAAGAAATAGCTTTTCCGAGATATTCACAATTTTTCATTTTCGTGTGTGAAAGGTCTTCCAAAAGTAGGTGAATGAGTTATTTGAGAAAAATTGGCTATCTGCAATACTATTAAGAGATAATTCACATTTACTCATTTTGAGTAGGTGAATAATTATCTATGGGTCTGAAACTTCACCAAGTGAAAGCTCTCCCAAAAGTAGGTGAATGAGTTATTTGAGAAAAATTGGCTATCTGCAATACTTTTAGAGATAATTCACATTTACTCATTTTGAGTAGGTGAGTAATTAGCTATGGGTCTGAAACTTCACCATGTGAAAGCTCTCCCACAAGTAGATGAATGAGTATTTGATAAAAATTGGGTATCCGCAATACTTTTACAGATAATTAGCATTTACTCATTTTGAGTAGGTGAATAAATAGCTATGGGTCTAAAACTTCACAGAGTGAAAGCTCTCCCAAAAGTAGGTGAATGAGTTATTTGAGAAAAATTGGCTATCTGCAATACTTTTAGAGATAATTCACATTTACTCATTTTGAGTAGGTGAATAATTAGCTATGGGTCTGAAACTTCACCAAGTGAAAGCTCTGCCAAAAGTAGGTGAATGAGTTATTTGAGAAAAATTGGCTATCTGCAATACTTTTAGAGATAATTCACATTTACTCATTTTGAGTAGGCGAGTAATTAGCTATGGGTCTGAAACTTCACCAAGTGAAAGCTCTCCCAAAAGTAGGTGAATGAGTTATTTGAGAAAAATTGGCTATCTGCAATACTTTTAGAGATAATTCGCATTTACTCATTTTGAGTAGACGAGTAATTAGCTATGGGTCTGAAACTTCACCAAGTGAAAGCTCTCCCAAAAGTAGGTGAATGATTAATTTGAGAAAAATTGGCTATCTGCAATACTTTTACAGATAATTCGCATTTACTCATTTTGAGTAGGTGAGTAATTAGCTATGGGTCTGAAACTTCACCAAGGGAAAGCTCTCCCAAAAGTAGGTGAATGAGTTATTTGAGAAAAATTGGCTATCTGCAATACTTTTACAGATAATTCGCATTTACTCATTTTGAGTAGGTGAGTAATTAGCTATGGGTCTGAAACTTCACCAAGTGAAAGCTCTCCCAAAAATAGGTGAATGAGTTATTTGAGAAAAATTGGCTATCTGCAATACTTTTACAGATAATTCGCATTTACTCATTTTGAGTAGGTGAGTAATTAGCTATGGGTCTGAAACTTCACCAAGTGAAAGCTCTCCCAAAAGTAGGTGAATGATTAATTTGAGAAAAATTGGCTATGTGCAATACTTCTAGAGATAATTCGCATTTACTCATTTTGAGTAGGTGAGTAATTAGCTATGGGTCTGAAACTTCACCAAGTGAAAGCTCTCCCAAAAGTAGGTGAATGAGTTATTTGAGAAAAATTGGCTATCTGCAATACTTTTAGAGATAATTCGCATTTACTCATTTTGAGTAGGTGAGTAATTAGCTATGGGTCTGAAACTTCACCAAGTGAAAGCTCTCCCAAAAGTAGGTGAATGAGTTATTTGAGAAAAATTGGCTATCTGCAATACTTTTAGAGATAATTCGCATTTACTCATTTTCAGTAGGTGAGTAATTAGCTATGGGTCTGAAACTTCACCAAGTGAAAGCTCTGCCAAAAGTAGGTGAATGAGTTATTTGAGAAAAATTGGCTATCTGCAATACTTTTACAGATAATTCGCATTTACTCATTTTGAGTAGGTGAGTAATTAGCTATGGGTCTGAAACTTCACAGAGTGAAAGCTCTCCCAAAAGTAGGTGAATGAGTTATTTGAGAAAAATTGGCTATCTGCAATACTTTTAGAGATAATTCGCATTTACTCATTTTGAGTAGGTGAGTAATTAGCTATGGGTCTGAAACTTCACCAAGTGAAAGCTCTCCCAAAAGTAGGTGAATGAGTTATTTGAGAAAAATTGGCTATCTGCAATACTTTTACAGATAATTCGCATTTACTCATTTTGAGTAGGTGAGTAATTGGCTATGGGTCTGAAACTTCACCATGTGAAAGCTCTCCCACAAGTAGATGAATGAGTTATTTGATAAAAATTGGGTATCCGAAATACTTTTACAGATAATTAGCATTTACTCATTTTGAGTAGGTAAATAATTAGCTATGGGTCTCAAACTTCACCATGTGAAAGCTCTCCCAAAAGTAGGTGAATGAGTTATTTGAGAAAAATTGGCTATCTGCAATACTTTTACAGATAATTCGCATTTACTCATTTTGAGTAGGTGAGTAATTAGCTATGGGTCTGAAACTTCACCATGTGAAAGCTCTTCCAAAAGTAGGTGAATGAGTTATTTCAGAAAAATTGGCCATCCGCAATACTTTTAGAGGTAATTCGCATTTACTCTTTTTGAGTAGGTGAGCAATTAGCTATGGGTCTGAAACTTCACCAAGTGAAAGCTCTTTGGGATAGCTGCTCTGCAGAGATACCCTGAAGATAAAAAATTTTGTCGAAATCGCTCTATGTAGCACGGTTTTCGAAATATTAGCATTTTTGTGTTTTGCAATTTTTGCGAAAAAATTCGAAAATTCAAAATTGCCGCCATTTTTTGCGAGAAATTTTTTGTTTGAAAATTGGCATGACTACTCTTCAGAGATACCCTGCGGGTCAAAAATTTCGTCGAAATCGCTCTATCTAGCACGGTTTTTGAGATATAAGCATTTTTATGTTTTGCAATTTTTGCGAAAAATTCGAAAATTCAAAATGGCCGCCATTTTTGGCGAGACAAAATTTTTTTGAAAATTGGCATGGCTACTCTGTAGATATACCCTGTGGGTCAAAAATTTCGTCAAAATCGCTCTATCTAGCAGTGTTTTCGAGATATAACCATTTTTATGTTTTGCAATTTTTGCGAAAAATTCGAAAATTCAAAATGGCCTCCATTTTTGGCGAGACAAAAATTTTTCAAAATTGGGATAACTACTCTGCAGAGATACCCTGAGGGTCAAAAATTTTGTCGAAATCGCTCTATCTAGCACGGTTTTCGAGATATAAGCATTTTTCTGTTTTGCAATTTTTGCGAAAATTTCGAAAATTCAAAATGGCTGCCATTTTTGGCGAGACAAAAATTTTTTGAAAATTGAGAAAAGTACTCCGCAGAGATATCCTGCGGGTCAAAAATTTTGTCGAAATTGCTCTATCTAGCACGGTTTTTGAGATGTAAGCATTTTTGTGTTTTGCAATTTTTGCGAAAATTTCGAAAATTCAAAATGGCCGCCATTTTGGGCGAGACAAAAATTTTTTGAAAATTGGGAAAAGTACTCCGCAGAGATACCCTGTGGGTCAAAAATTTCGTCGAAATCGCTCTATCTAGCACGGTTTTCGAGATATAATCATTTTTGTGTTTTCCTTATTTGGAAAATTCGTAATGATTAATTAATCATTAATTACTCGGCCATTTCTTGACCAATCAATGCCAAAATCTAATGATTTCCAGATTTTAATAGAATGAATGTATTTGCCAAGTTTCAGGTAAATTGATAAAATTCCTTTCAAGTTATCATCCGGACAAGCTTCCCCATCGAAAAAAGACATTTTTGGTCATGTGACCTCTCTGATTGGTTGAAATGTCACTGCAGCATATTCAAAAAAATTCCCCAAGGCTACTGCCTAAACCTGCCAAATTTGAAAAGAATCCGCCTAACGGTTACAGAGTTATAAGGAAAACAAAATGCGGAGCCGCCGGAGCCTGAAGCTCTCCCATACACAAACAAGCGTCCCTTGCGGGACGCTTAATAAGAATTTGCAGCAATCCATATGAATTTGGGATAGGAAAAATCTAATCTAATCTACTGCTTTGCAGGCGCAATATCTTCCCCACTAAGGGGAACTGAGTGCACTAGTAACAAAAATCATTTCTTATAAGGAGAGTCGAGGGGCGTTCAAGGTCAGTGTACCAGGTTTGTGGGTGGAACCGAGAGGGAAGGAGACTAAGTTGGGAAGCTAGAGTTGAAAAGGTGCGTTTTGAGGTGTTTCCTGAAAGATGCGACAGAGGGACTGTTTCTTATTTGGAAGGGGAGAGAGTTCCAAAAAACTGGGGCATAGTGACTAAAAGAATTTGAGAAGTGTTTAATTAATTTATGAACTCTACGGTCAAAAGTGGGGGTATGAAGGAACTTGAGTTTAGGGGTACTTCGTCTAGTATTTCTGAAGGAAGTGTAGGGGTGGATTAGTTCTCTTAGGTAAACAGGCTGACCTTGGTTGAGGATTTTATATGTAATGAGTAGGGCTGCCACGAGTAGTAATTTTACTACTCGAGTACTCTTTAACCATTACTCTACTCTTGAACGAGTACTCTTTTTTACAATGAAATCAAGAAAATGTACCATTTCACTGTATAATTTGATATATTGCACATCATTTCTGACAAAAATATAGTGGAAAATTCAAAATTTTAATGCAGACGAGTACTCTTTTCCTGATTTTGTACTCTAAATAATCCAGTACTCTACTCTTTGACGAGTACTCTACTACTCTGTGGCAGCCCTAGTAATGAGGCCTATTTTGAATTGTACCCTATACCTAACTGGAAGCCAATGGAGTTTTTTCAGTTGAGGGGTGATGTGAGAAAATTTTGAGGAACGGGTGACAACCCTGCAGAGTGAGTTTTGCACTAGTTGCAATCTTCTTAGCTCAAAGTCTGTGAGTGATAGAAACAGGGGATTGCAGTAGTCCAATCTGCTGCTGACCAAGGTATTGGCTAAAAGAACTGATGTTTTAAGGTCCAGAAGGGGGTGTATTCTGTAGAGGTCTCTTGCATGAGCTCTAGTGGACTTTATGACCTGTGACACATGGTCGGAGAAAGTGAAATTGGAGTCAAACACCACTCCGAGGTTCTTGACAATTTTGAACCTATCAAAATGAACTCGGTTTTATCAGGGTTGAGTTTTAATTTATTTGTGAACATGAAGTTTTGGATGTCATTTAGGCAATTTTTTAGTTTTTGTACAGAGTAAGAAAAATTTGCTGGAGAGAGTGAAATGTATAGCTGAGTGTCATCGGCGTAGAAATGGTAATTGATGCTACTGTGAGATTGAATGATGGACCTGATTGGGTTGGTGTAAAGGGAAAAAAGAATTGGACCAAGGACGGAGCCCTGGGGGACCCCATGCTGAAGGGCAACAGGATTTGAGAGTGTGCTGCCTACCTTGACCGACTGTGTCCTTCCCGACAGGTATGATTTGAACCAGCCAAGTGCCAGTTCACTGATTCCATAGTAACCATTAAGTCTGTCCAGGAGAAATGTCAATTATTGCACTAGAAAACATTCTGGTAGAGCCAAGGTCAAATCAAGACTATGACACTGCACACCTACAACCCTCAACCAATATCCCTATAATGTATCAACTTGATACACATTACAGATTCAGGGATATAGTCCAGACAAGATTTTGAAGTTTAAGGGCACTATGGCAAGGTCAATTTAAGGTGACCATGACGATGCACAGATAAAACGCCCAACCAATGTCGGTATCAAGTATTTACTTCCTATACTTTATGGTTTTCAAGATACATCCCGGACAAGATTTTAAAGGTCAAGGTTACTACAGCAAAAACAATGGTCAAATCAAGGTCACACAATAATGTTGCACACCTACACCAACTAATGTTCCTATCAAGTATCAACCTTATATACCTTTTTCAGCTTCAGAGATATAGCCCGCAGAAGTTTTTAAAGTTCAAGGTCACTATGGCATGATCACTAAGAATAATGATGATTTCATAAAAATCCTTTTTTACTCACCAAGGTTTGAGAACATGATCAAAAGAGCCAGCCTCGGCAGGTATAAAATCCCAGCCTGCAAGTTCAACTAAATAGCCAACAACAGTGAGATTGGGGAAAATCTAAGAAACCACATCAGTTGTAAGAAGTATACAAAACCCACAAAGATTTTGTTAGATGTAAGATCTTTCATGTAATTGAAGAAGGGGAAAAATTTACATTTTTTATTTATTCATGATGTGAGGATATTCTTTTACCAACAGGAAGGCATCTGTCAATTTAGAAGGACGCCTATTGTGAAGCAACGGTTTGTCTAGCATAGATAAACATATAACCTGACCACTGCCACAATGGTTATCTTCCTCTGAGAATTAAGCAAAAATGGTAGCATGACTTGAAATAAAGTTCCAAGCCAAAGACCCAATATATAAGAGATATATGGCAGTTTTAGTGTGATGGCCCCACTTGACCTTGAAGTGGGGGCCAAAGGTCCAATTTGACAATTGCAAAAGATTTGCAAACAAAGATTTCCTATAACTTGTTATCACATTTGGATATATAAGACCTTTTAGCATGAAGACTCAAATTGAACTTGAAGCAGGGGTCAAAGGTCAAATTCAACATTTTCTAAAGATTTGCAGGCTGTGACTTTCTTTTTGTTTGTTTCATTTTAAGATGTAGAAGCAATGAGAAGGGAGATATGAGGCCTTTTCTATATCATGACCCAACTTGACCTAGATCCGGGGGTCAAAGGTCAAGTTTGACACTTGCCAACTAGGACTGGGGTACTACTCAGTTTGACTTACTTGGACTGAGGTTTTCTGTTAATCTAGATGAAATGACTACTTTAAATTATTCTCTTGCTTTGGAAAAAGTGAAGAAGTTTTACAATCTTGGAATTGGAGACCTCTAACACCAATTGGCAGAATAACGATAAAGACTTTTATTTTAGCAAAATTTGTACATCTGTTTACAAAAATTCCTTCCCCTGATCATCAATTTATTAAAGAAATGAATTCCCTTTTATTTGGCTACCTGTGGAATCAGAAATCTGACAAAATATGAAGGAGCATTATTATTCAAGATTTTAATAAAGGAGGTCTTAGAATGCTGGCCCTACAATGTTTTATACAATCGTTGAAACTTACTCTGATGACTAGACTGTTCTAGTCAACAAATTCCCCATGGATAGACATTTTTGAGCAATCAGTGTGTCCAATTTACAAAACTAGAGGATCGCTCGCAAAAAAAAAGATAATGTTTTTGCTATGCAAAAACAAAGCGTCCCGAAAAGGATATAAAGGTGAGTGCTAAAGTATTAAGAAAATGCTTCGTTTCTAGCCTTATACTGTTGTGGCAACCAAAGTCAGCGCAGTCTGCTCTATCTAGCACGGTTTTCAAGATATAAGCATTTTTGTGTTTTGCAAAAAATAAAAAAATTAAAAATGTCCGCTATATTTGGCGAGACAAAAATATTTTGAAAATTGGCATGGCTACTCTGCAGAGATACCCAGCAGGTCCAAAATTTTGTTGAGTTCACTCCATATAGCACGGTTTTCGAGATATAAGCATTTTTGTGTTTTGCAAAAACTTTGAAAATTCAAACAAAAATTTTTGTCAACACCACTGCCGTGGTGTGTATCTCCCGCCGAGCATTAAAGCAGAAGAAATAGCTTTTCCGAGATATTCACAATTTTTCATTTTCGTGTGTGAAAGGTGTTCCAAAAGTAGATGAATGAGTTATTTGAGAAAAATTGGCTATCTGCAATACTATTAAGAGATAATTCACATTTACTCATTTTGAGTAGGTGAGTAATTAGCTATGGGTCTGAAACTTCACAGAGTGAAAGCTCTCCCAAAAGTAGGTGAATGAGTTATTTGAGAAAAATTGGCTATCTGCAATACTTTTAGAGATAATTCGCATTTACTCATTTTGAGTAGGTGAGTAATTAGCTATGGGTCTGAAACTTCACCATGTGAAAGCTCTCCCACAAGTAGATGAATGAGTATTTGATAAAAATTGGGTATCCGCAATACTTTTACAGATAATTAGCATTTACTCATTTTGAGTAGGTGAATAAATAGCTATGGGTCTGAAACTTCACAGAGTGAAAGCTCTCCCAAAAGTAGGTGAATGAGTTATTTGAGAAAAATTGGCTATCTGCAATACTTTTAGAGATAATTCACATTTACTCATTTTGAGTAGGTGAATAATTAGCTATGGATCTGAAACTTCACCAAGTGAAAGCTCTGCCAAAAGTAGGTGAATGAGTTATTTGAGAAAAATTGGCTATCTGCAATACTTTTAGAGATAATTCGCATTTACTCATTTTGAGTAGGTGAGTAATTTGCTATGGGTCTGAAACTTCACCAAGTGAAAGCTCTCCCAAAAGTAGGTGAATGAGTTATTTGAGAAAAATTGGCTATCTGCAATACTTTTAGAGATAATTCGCATTTACTCATTTTGAGTAGACGAGTAATTAGCTATGGGTCTGAAACTTCACCAAGTGAAAGCTCTCCCAAAAGTAGGTGAATGATTAATTTGAGAAAAATTGGCTATCTGCAATACTTTTACAGATAATTCGCATTTACTCATTTTGAGTAGGTGAGTAATTAGCTATGGGTCTGAAACTTCACCAAGTGAAAGCTCTGCCAAAAGTAGGTGAATGATTCATTTGAGAAAAACTGGCTATCTGCAATACTTTTAGAGATAATTCGCATTTACTCATTTTGAGTAGGTGAGTAATTAGCTATGGGTCTGAAACTTCACCAAGTGAAAGCTCTCCCAAAAGTAGGTGAAAGAGTTATTTGAGAAAAATTGGCTATCTGCAATACTTTTAGAGATAATTCGCATTTACTCATTTTGAGTAGGTGAGTAATTAGCTATGGGTCTGAAACTTCACCAAGTGAAAGCTCTCCCAAAAGTAGGTGAATGAGTTATTTGAGAAAAATTGGCTATCTGCAATACTTTTAGAGATAATTTACATTTACTCATTTTCAGTAGGTGAGTAATTAGCTATGGGTCTGAAACTTCACCAAGTGAAAGCTCTCCCAAAAGTAGGTGAATGAGTTATTTGAGAAAAATTGGCTATCTGCAATACTTTTAGAGATAATTCGCATTTACTCATTTTGAGTAGGTGAGTAATTAGCTATGGGTCTGAAACTTCACAGAGTGAAAGCTCTCCCAAAAGTAGGTGAATGAGTTATTTGAGAAAAATTGGCTATCTGCAATACTTTTAGAGATAATTCGCATTTACTCATTTTCAGTAGGTGAGTAATTAGCTATGGGTCTGAAACTTCACCAAGTGAAAGCTCTCCCAAAAGTAGGTGAATGATTAATTTGAGAAAAATTGGCTATCTGCAATACTTTTAGAGATAATTCGCATTTACTCATTTTGAGTAGGTGAGTAATTAGCTATGGGTCTGAAACTTCACCAAGTGAAAGCTCTCGCAAAAGTAGGTGAATGAGTTATTTGAGAAAAATTGGCTATCTGCAATACTTTTAGAGATAATTCGCATTTACTCATTTTGAGTAGGTGAGTAATTAGCTATGGGTCTGAAACTTCACCAAGTGAAAGCTCTCGCAAAAGTAGGTGAATGAGTTATTTGAGAAAAATTGGCTATCTGCAATACTTTTAGAGATAATTCGCATTTACTCATTTTGAGTAGGTGAGTAATTAGCTATGGGTCTGAAACTTCACCAAGTGAAAGCTCTCCCAAAAGTAGGTGAATGAGTTATTTGAGAAAAATTGGCTATCTGCAATACTTTTAGAGATAATTCGCATTTACTCATTTTGAGTAGGTGAGTAATTAGCCATGGGTCTGAAACTTCACCATGTGAAAGCTCTCCCAAAAGAAGATGAATGAGTTATTTGATAAAAATTGGGTATCCGCAATACTTTTACAGATAATTAGCATTTACTCATTTTGAGTAGGTAAATAATTAGCTATGGGTCTGAAACTTCACCATGTGAAAGCTCTCCCAAAAGTAGGTGAATGAGTTATTTGAGAAAAATTGGCTATCTGCAATACTTTTAGAGATAATTCGCATTTACTCATTTTGAGTAGGTGAGTAATTGGCTATGGGTCTGAAACTTCACCATGTGAAAGCTCTTCCAAAAGTAGGTGAATGAGTTATTTGAGAAAAATTGGCCATCTGCAATACTTTTAGAGGTAATTCGCATTTACTCTTTTTGAGTAGGTGAGCAATTAGCTATGGGTCTGAAACTTCACCAAGTGAAAGCTCTTTGGGATAGCTGCTCTGCAGAGATACCCTGAAGATAAAAAATTTCATCGAAATCGCTCTATGTAGCACGGTTTTCGAAATATTAGCATTTTTGTGTTTTGCAATTTTTGCGCAAAAATTCGAAAATTCAAAATGGCCGCCATTTTTTGCGAGAAATTTTTTGTTTAAAAATTGGAATGGCTACTCTGCAGCGATACCCTGCGGGTCAAAAATTTCGTCGAAATCGCTCTATCTAGCAGGGTTTTTGAGATATAAGCATTTTTATGTTTTGCAATTTTTGCGAAAAATTCGAAAATTCAAAATGGCCGCCATTTTTTGCGAGAAATTTTTTGTTTAAAAATTGGCATGGCTACTCTGCAGCGATACCCTGCGGGTCAAAAATTTCGTCGAAATCGCTCTATCTAGCAGGGTTTTTGAGATATAAGCATTTTTATGTTTTGCAATTTTTGCGAAAAATTCGAAAATTCAAAATGGCCGCCATTTTTGGCGAGACAAAATTTTTTTTGAAAATTGGCATGGCTACTCTGCAGATATACCCTGTGGGTCAAAAATTTCGTCGAAATCGCTCTATCTAGCAGGGTTTTCGAGATATAAGCATTTTTATGTTTTGCAATTTTTGCGAAAAATTCGAAAATTCAAAATGGCCGCCATTTTTGGCGAGACAAAAATTTTTTCAAAATTGGGATAACTACTCTGCAGAGATACCCTGCGGATCAAAAATTTCGTCGAAATCGCTCTATCTAGCACGGTTTTCGAGATATAAGCATTTTTGTGTTTTGCAATTTTTGCGAAAATTTCGAAAATTCAAAATGGCCGCCATTTTTGGCGAGACAAAAAATTTTTGAAAATTGGGAAAAGTACTCTGCAGAGATATCCTGCGGGTCAAAAATTTTGTCGAAATTGCTCTATCTAGCACGGTTTTTGAGATATAAGCATTTTTGTGTTTTGCAATTTTTGCGAAAATTTCGAAAATTCAAAATGGCCGCCATTTTGGGCGAGACAAAATTTTTTTGAAAATTGAGAAAACTACTCCGCAGAGATACCCTGTGGGTCAAAAATTTCGTCTAAATCGCTCTATCTAGCACGGTTTTCGAGATATAAGTATTTTTGTGTTTTCCTTATTTGGAAAATTCGTGATGATTAATTAATCATTAATTACTCGGCCATTTCTTGACCAATCAATGCCAAAATCTAATGATTTCCAGATTTTAATAGAATGAATGTATTTGCCAAGTTTCAGGTGAATTGATAATATTCCTTTCAAGTTATCATCCGGACAAGCTTCCCCATTGAAAAAAGACATTTTTGGTCATGTGACCTCTCTGATTGGTTGAAATGTCACTGCAGCATATTCAAAAAAATTCCCCAAGGCTACTGCTTAAACCTGCCAAATTTGAAAAGAATCGGCAGGTTACAGAGTTATAAGGAAAACAAAATGCGGAGCCGGCGGAGCCGGCAGAGCCGGCGGAGCCAGAAGCTCTCCCATACACAAACAAGCGTCCCTTGCGGGACGCTTAATTACTAAATTTGGACCCACCTGGTGCAAACACGTAAGTAATGCAATAACTAACAAATTTTGGATTGAAGTTTTACAAACTTGGGCCGATTTTTGTGATAAAATACCATAAAACACTGAAAATGATGTACTTTCAAGTCCAACATAGTATAACTGTAACATTTCTAATGAAAAGTTATTCTTTTCAAAATAGTTTAAAAAAGTAGAATGTGTTGATAACGTAACTGACAGTAGCTGCAAATTCCTAATAGTAACTGAGCCAAAATACAGTATAAAACAGTCCAATTTTTGAGAGACTTACAGACTAAAATGGCTAATAAGAAAATAATATATTTCATGGCAAAACTAAATTCTAAGGAAAATTATTTGACAATTGTTGGGTCAGTTTCAATCGACGTTTCTGTGAATGAATCTGAATTTCATTTATTTTTGGTTTCATCTTTTTTTTCTGCTTTAACATTCATTGTACTTCACAACCACATTTTCAAGTGTCTTTTGTGACATTAAAAAAATATCACTTAATATGTTTCTTAGTATTCTGATTATGCATTTTGCTCTGTGAAAATAGAAAAAGAGCTACAGTTTTTTCAGTTTTTGTAGAATGAAAATGTAAAGATTTATGTATATGTATGTACTATTTGTAGTATTCTTTTGCCAGGGCGAGTGTACCCTAACTTTTTGTAATTTTGTAATTGCATTATTGATCAATAAAAAAAGAAGGTCAGTTACATTTTATTAGTAACAAGAGGGTCAAAGATGCCCAAAAGGCGGGTTGCGCAGACAGCAATAAGGTTCGTGACTACTGTAATAAATAAATTACATTTAGAAACCAGGAAAGAAATGTTAGGTCACCTAGTTAAGGTGAATGTGTTAGACGTACTAAGAAATGTAAAACTTGTAATCTAGGTTACATAATTGTATCTATGATATAAACGGACAAATGAAAGGACGGAATTACACCAATTTCAAAAGCAACTTAGCTATGATGGTGATGTAACTCCCTGTCAAGTTTGAATTCGACTGGACAAAGCGTTTTCGAGTTAGAGTCCGGAAACGGACATGTTGACCAATTTCGAAAGAATCCTAGCTATGATGGTGATCTGTCTCCCTGTCAAGTTTGAATTCGATTGGACAAACCGTTTTCGAGTTAGAGTCCGGAAACTAAAATTTTTGGCGGACACACAAACAGACAAAAAATGGACAAATGAACAGACAGAACTACACCAATTTTGACAGGAACCTAGCTGTGATGGTGATCTATCTCCCTGTCAAGTTTCAATTTGATTGGATAAAGCGTTTTTGAGTAAGACTCCGGAAACGGAAATGTTGACGGACAAACGGACAAACAAACGGACACCATTACACCAATTTTGAAAGGAACCTAGCTATGATAGTGATCTATCTCCCTGTCAAGTTTGAATTCGATTGGACAGAGTGTTTTCAAGTTAGAGTCCGGAAACGGAAATTTTGATGGACAAACGGACAAAAAACGGACAGTCAAACGAACGGTCGGAATTACACCAATTTTGAAAGGAACCTAGCTGTGATGGTGATCTATCTCCCTGTCAAGTTTGAATTCGATTGGACAAACCGTTTTTGAGTTAGAGTATGGAAACGGAAATTTTGACGGACAGACAAACAGACAAACAAACAGGCGGAATTACACCAATTTCAAAAGGAACCTAGCTGTGATGGTGATCTATGTCCCTGTCAAGTTTGAATTCGATTGGACAAAGCATTTTTGAGTTAGAGTCAAGAAACGAAAATATGGACGGACAGACGGACAGACAGATGGACGTCAGACACATCAATCTAATAGGCGGGTTGGTTACACGCAACCCACCTAAAAATATGCGTCTATATTATACTGCTTCATCAATCACCACCCACATTCATATTTAGTGCCTGAAAATGATTGTTCTTCAATTATTGCCCACTTGGTTATGGCCCACTTGGTAATCCCACTGATGTTGTAGCTTCGGTGATTTGGGGTATCCGAACCACTCACTTATCCGAAGTAAAAGAGTGTTCCCAAAGGAGTTTGGATAATTGAGGTTCTACTGTGTTTGTGAATTTTACTTACCTTTGCTGTTTTTTACTCTGCTACACTTTCCCTGCTGCTGGACGCTTCCTTTTGATTTTGAATAAACCTTCTGTCTTTTATTTAAAGACAAGAGTAAAGTGCCCGTGAACAGGCACTGTGTCAGCTGACTGAGTGTTTTTGAGTTGTGAAGGTGATGAGAGGAAAGCATAATTATTAGGGAAAGTGCTGTAAGACATCTTGTAAAGAAAATGTCCACAATCAGAGCTTCCAAAACACATCTTGACTACTAAGATGGCCCCCCAAAAAAGCTACAGGTCTGTAATTTCACTATGTTATAGCTAACCCAAAAGTAGGTGAACAACATATTTAAACAAAATACTGTAAATGGAATAGTTTTCAAGTTATAACTGATTTACTCAACAGTAAGAACCTGAAAATAGCTATTGCTCAGCTATGTAATGAGCTACAGGTCTGCAATTTCACTATGATATAGCTGACCAAAAATTAGGCGAATAACATATTTAAACAAATACTCTAAATGCAATAGTTTTCAAGTTAGACCTGATTTAATTAACAGTGATAACCCCAAAGTAGCTATTACTCAGCTATGCACTGAGCTACAGGTCTGAAATTTTACTATGCTGTAGCTGACCCAAAAGTAAAGGGTTGAAATTTTCACACTTTGGGTGGGGGTGGGGTTAAAAATTACTGAAATGTTGACAAAAGTATGAGAGAAGCCTTACTTTGAAGCACTATGGTGAACAGATGCAGAAACTGATCCAGGTACCACACACAACTTTTTTGGTGCTTAAATATGTTTCCAGAATCCAGAAAAAGAAATTGACATAATTTCAGAGGAGAAATCTATCTGTACGAGGCTAGTTTGGTGAGAGTGACTGCCTTTGACACATCCTTCTTCCTTGTGTGACTGCGTTCAAATGACTTGAAATGGTCAGTCATTTAGGGTAACCAGGGTGATGATTTTCCATATCCAATATCTTTGAAGATACTGGATAATGCACAAATCTCCATGCCTATTTTTGGAGGTCATGATGATGTCATACATGTGGTCATTATGTTTGGTGATGTCACAAACATATAGCTCATACATGCGAGTTCATATGCATGGTATGGGGACCTCCCACAGTTTCGTCAAGGAGACTCATCAGACGCATAGGGGATGTTTAGGTTTGATAAAACAAAAGGGGGCTAATGGTTTAAGGTGAACACATGTAGTGGATCTTTGTAGGTTATAGGTGTTATAGGTGATTACCATCTTGTGTGCCTGAATGGGCACTGTCCACTATGCTCTGGTTGAGACCTCTCTTATAGAATATATTGTCCTAAAAGGGGATAATTGGAAAATCTTTGTAGTGGGGTTGGTATGTCCCAATTGCCTGTGCAGTGTTCCTGGTTACCTAATTGGCACCACAACTAATGATAGGTGTGGGAGACATGCAGACCTTTTTTTTTTTTTTTTTTAATTTTTAATGTGGCTAGGGGCATATCCCAAGTCCAGGATATTAAGGCCCTGTGGGGCTATTGTGCGTAGACTGTGTTGCCGGTTTCGCTCTATGGTTCTGCGCAGTTTGAAAGCCTGGGGGGACTCTGGGTGTGCATGAATAAAATCCACTGTGTATTTCTAGGTCTGAAATGCCATGGTGGTCACATTGGTTGAAATGGTGTCCAATTGTATCTTTAACATTTTTGGATGTTATGTTGTACAGGTGGCCTTGGAACCAGTCCATGAACCATCTCTTGGTTTGGCCTACATATTGTGTGGAACAGTGTTTGCAGGTGATGCAGTAAATTAGATTACTGCTTTTGCAGTCCACCCTTATTTTGGATGAATATGAGCGGTCTGTACAGGTGCTGGTGATTCTCCCTGAGGTGTTTAGCAGGGGACAGTATCGACATTTGGATGTCATGCATGGAGATGAGTGGGCTAGAATTAGGGCATTTTTCCTTAGGTGGGTATTCTAGTTTGGCCCTGACTAGCATCTCCCTGAGGTTTTTGCTTCTCCTGTGTCCAAACACTAGTAGTGTTTGGTTTAGAGGTTTAGTGTCATTTGCTCTATTGAAGAATGACCAGTTTGTTTGTATGGTTGGTTTGAGGCCAGGGAAGCCTGGTTGGTATGTGGTTATGATGTAGATTGTGCTGTCTGTGCCCTCTGTGGGTGTGGAGGGAGGAGGGGATAGTAGTTGTTCCCACATGTGTCGGTGTGCTTTGATAAGTGAGTTCTCAATGAGTTGTTGAGGGTAACCCTTTCTGATGAAGTGGTGTGCCAGAGTTAGAGCACGTGAATCAAAGTCTTCCAGGGATGAGCATATCCTCCTAACTCGTAGGAATTGGCTAAATGGTAAGCCATTCTTACAGTGTTGCGGGTGGGAGGAGTTATACAAAAGGTAATTGTGTGAATCAGTGGGTTTGGAGTATAGGGTGGTGCTCAACGATCCATTACCTGTTAGAGAGACTGTGGTGTCCAGGAAATTAACTTTTTTGGTCGATATTTCGGCTGTAAACTTTATGCTTTCATGGCAGAGTTTAGGTGTGAGATGAACTCATGGTATGAGTCTAGTGAGTTGGTCCAGATCATGAAAATGTCATCAATGAACCTGAGCCATAAGTAGGGTTGAGTGTGGTGTGTGTATACATGGGTCTCTTCAAAGTGGCCCATAAAATTGTTAGCATGAGTGGGTGCAACCCAGGTGCCCATGGCTGTACCTGATGTTTATAGGTAGTGTTGTCCATTGAACTCAAAGTTGTTTTTGGTTAGGACCATTGTTAACAGTCTTATCAAAGATTAATTTGTAGGGTGGTTTGCACCTGGGCGGTGTCTGGCTAGAGTTTTAGCTGCTGCCCTGATGCCCTCCTTGTTTGGTATGTCGGTATAGATGGGCCCACTGCCCATGTGGGAGAAGGTTATCAGTGACTAGCGTTGTGAGAAAAAAAAATTATTTCAGAGGAGAAGTTAACAATGTCACCAACAGTGCAAGGCCCTAAAACTATCACCTGATAAAAAGATCTTCTCCTCACACAATGTATTTTTCCTCCTGAATCTATTTTGGAGGGATTATATTAAAATAATTTGGTTCATTGATGGACATAGTACTATAGATTTACCTATAAGCTCATTTATCTACCATGGTGTTTCATGTAACTTGTTAGATTAATAAGTTCTATATCTTCTTATCAATAAAAATTTCAGATCCTCAAAAAATATCTCTGACAAAGCCATGTTTACACCCCCCATACATGGGCAAATACAGTGTGCATGCAATGAGAAATAAAAATATGAATACTGACCAGCTGTTAAGTGGTGGATAGTTTCCAGTCCTGCCCAGTAGTTTCCTGCGGCATTGCTAAACCCAACTTGATAATCTTGGATGTATCTGTTAAATGATAGAGTGTGATCCACTCTTCTCTGAATCACTGTGGATGTCCCAGATTCAGTATGGTTACAGTAAAGCTGTTGTAGAAAAAAAAGACACACATTGCATTGTGATACTTATAACAAGTGTCACTTCAGGCCAGTAAGTAAAAGCATAATGATTCACTGAAAAATTTAACCCCTGCAATTTGTATCACAATCAGTGAACTACAAGCCAAAAGAATACAACATGGATAAGAATGCACTCAATGTAAATAACTGATCTAGGCAGGGAGGGGTCCTAAAAAAGCCAACCATAAAAAACCCATCCTCAGAATTGCAAGGGGCATAAAAATCCCACTTTGTTAATCTCTGAATAAGGTTTTAAAAAGGTGTAGTTTGATTTCAATTATGATTTAAACTTCTCCAGTAATACCAAAATTGAACTAACTAAAGAGAAAAAGTCCATTTATTTAATCAACTGTATGAAATAATCCAAATTACAATATACTAATAAAACAATTACAGTAATAGTACAGCAGAAAAGAGTTTGTTCACTTATATAATCAGATGTATAAAATTAAATAAAGATCTATTCTTTGAAACTCTGAACTAATGAAGTTCATAAAAGTGAAACAGATTATTTTAAATTAATTAAAATAATGGAACATCCTTTTCATAGGAAAGATAGAGTTATTCTTGAACATAGAAATTAAAAGGCGTTTTTACTAAGAGGGCTGCCAAAAACTGGTGTTTTTTATGGTACTTTTTATATTGGGTCCTTTTTGGGTAGATCAGACAGTGATGGTCAAGCTGCAACATGACAAAAATGCTTGCGGGCTTCTCAAGTCATATTGATCTAGATGATGGACCAGACTAAGTGAACACCAATTTTCAATATAGACTTTGCAATTCTTTAATTGTTGCTCACCAGTGGTAGTAAATTGCAAATTTTAATTAGTAAATTAAATTTTTATTAGTTAATACCTTACCTACCAGACGATAGCTATAGCCCGGCGCCAGCCGGTCCCGCCAAACGAAAGAAAAAGACGTCCCGGGTTTCACCCCCGGCAGGACCGGCACACTACAATCCACTCGCCAGGTGGCCTAGTTCCTGCCTCACTCGCCAGAGGGACGTGACGTCATAGCATCTTTTTCGTCCCTAAGATTGAATGATGAAGGCTGGAAGCGGGGAAGGCCGGGTGGGAATTTCCCGTCTGGTAGGTAAGGTATTAACTAATAAAAATTTAATTTACTAATTAAAATTTGCAATTTCATTGCGTTAATACATCTTACCTACCAGACGATAGCTAGAATAACTACCCAGTGGAAGGAGGGCAGCCTTCTGAGGATTGGAGAAACTCTTATATTATACCTAGGTGTGAGGTTCTAGTCCTTTGAGGAGACATGTTAGTCTCAAGGGTAACTAGACCCACCTGCCCCCCCCCCCCCCTTTTTGACTGCTCTGAGGGGAGGAAGAGAGTAAGAGTTCAAGTCAATGATTCCCACGGTTAACCTGGAAGAGTAGGGAAAGTCCTATACCCAGAGGATTACTCTGAAGTAAAAGACTTTGAGAAGCCAAGGCCTAGGCTAAAAGTGAGCCTACACCTAAAACTAACTAGTATGTACACTATATATAATTATATACAAAGAAGCTTAGGGGACTAGTGGTGGATTTGCTGGGCAGCCACCACAGGACCCAAGTGAAAAAGCTCCTTATCTGCCCAGGCAACATCCTTAAGGTAAAACTGTGTAAAGGTGTTGTGGGACTTCCAGTGGCATGCTGCTAGAATCTGGTCCAGAGATATGCCACCTTGAAAGGCTTTGGAGGCCGCAAAGGCCCTAACATCATGGGCCTTAACCTGATGTAAGGTCAAGGAATCTTGGTCAGAGAGATCATAACACAACACTACTGTTTGTTTGATCCAGGACGAGATAGTGGCAGGAGAGATGTCCTTGTTAAAACCTTGTTTGAATGAAACAAAAACTAACTCCTTTCCCGTTCTTAGGTCCTGCGTTTTGTCCAGGTAGTAGCGAAGAGCCCGAACGGGGCAAAGGGATCTGTCTTCCTTTAAAGACTTATCCAGAGTGGGGGCTAAGGCTGGAATGACCACAGGGGCCACGCACTCTGGTCCCTCTTTTGCCAAGTGATTTTTCGCCAAGAAGCTTGGTGAAGGGTAGAGGGAAACTTTGGACCAGTCAGCTTGGTGTCTGATATTTTTGTTTAACCAAGCGTGAATCTCACTCCTGCGTTTTCCTGAAGCCAGGGCTAGGAGAAAAACAGTTTTGAAAGTAAGGTGCTTCAGAGAAGCCTTTCTGAGTGGTTCAAAAGGCGCTTTTGTAAGCTGGTGTAAAACCAGGGAGAGGTTCCAAGCAGGAACCCCCCGGCGCCCTTTGGGTCTATCTCTGTGAAAACTGTCTAACAGTCTAGTCAAATTTTCATCCTTGCCGACATTAACCGAGGTATTTCCCAGTTTATCTGCAATGGCTGACCTGTAACCATCAATAGTGCTGGGCTGGAGATTCTTCTCCTGGAAAAAGTGCAGGAGGAAATCTGCTATTTGTTTTATAGATGGGTTCCTGAAGTCCACCTGACTTGTTTCACACCATCTGACAAAAACGGCCCACTTCCCTTCGTAGACTGTTCTGGTTGAACGTCTTTGAGGCGCCTCAATTGTTGACGCCACTGGGCTAGAGAACCCCTGCTCCTTGATTGTCTGGGCTCTAGGAGCCAGGCATGGAGATTTAGGTTTGTCAGATCCCTGTGACGTGCCTTGTTGAAAGGTTGGGTCACTAGATCTGGGTGGTGTGGAAGACAAAGAGGAACCCTCGCAGATAGTTCCACTAGGTCCCAAAACCAAGGCATGTTGGGCCATCCCGGGGCAATCAGGATTGCTCTGCGATACCAGTGATCTGACAGCTTGCTGACCACCTTCCCCATCAGAGACACTGGGGGGAAGAGGTACATGTCCAGGTCCTCCCAGGATAATGTCAGAGCATCCACTGACCAGGCCTTTGGGTCTGGAATTGGGGACACAAATTGAACTAGCTTGCAGTTGTACCTTGTTGCAAACATGTCCACTCGGGGATAATGCCAGGTTTGACAAAGGAGGTCGAAGGTCTCTTGATGGAGGGACCACTCCGTCTGAATGACCTGCCTTTGGCGAGACAATTTGTCTGCAATTACATTCAGACGGCCTGGAATGTGTCTGGCCTTCAGTACTATTTGATTGAGGCTGCACCAACATAGGAGCCGCCAAAGAAGGGCACAGAGTGAGCCTGACCTCATACCTCCTTCCTTGTTGATGTATGCCACAACCGTGGTGTTGTCTGTGGCAATCAGGACGACCTTTCCTTGCACTAAATGTTGGAATCTTTTTAGTGCTAACAACACGGCTTTTAGTTCTAAGAAGTTTATGTGCAACTTGCTTTCGGGCACTGACCAAGTACCGCTTGCTGTGAAGTCGCCTAAGTGAGCACCCCAGCCTTCTTTTGAGGCGTCTGTAAAGATTTGAACTGCGTGTCGCAGGGGGTGTAAGGGCTGACCCTTTAGGACATTTTCCTCTTGGGTCCACCACTGCAGGTACTGATGGAGAGACCTCGGAATTGGGATCTCCTTTTCCAGAGATTCTGGGACTCTCCAGTGTTTCTTGAGGTGCCACTGAATAGGTCTCATGTGCAGTCTGCCTAGGGTCACCTGTTTTTCTGTCGCAGTGAGAAGACCTATAAGAGACATGAAAGTTCTCACTCGGCAAGATCTGTTCTGTAAAAGCACTGTTATTTTCTGTTGAAGGGCTTCCCAACGATTTTGAGTAGGCCTGACTACTCCGTTGAGTAGGTCGTACTGGTAGCCTACGAAGTCGAAGACTTGTTGGGGTTCCAGTTCTGATTTTTGCATGTTTACCATCCAGCCCAACTCCTGGCAAAGGGCTAGGAGGGACTGGGTTCCCTGGTGGCAAGATTCTTTGGTAGGGGCTCGAATCAACCAGTCGTCTAGGTACTGGTGGATTCTTATACCCTGTGACTGAGCCATTAACTTGACCTCTTTGACCACACCAGTGAACTCCATGGGAGCTGTTGACAGGCCAAAGGGAAGTGCCCGAAACTGGTACGACTGGTTCTGAAAGTGGAACCTGAGGAATTTTCGGGATGTGTAGTGAATTGGGATGTGGAAGTAGGCGTCGCTGAAGTCTAGCGATGTCACCCACTCCTCTTGTTGTAGAGAGGTCCGGATTGTCTCTGGAGTCTCCATTTTGAATGTTTTTACGCATAAAAACTGATTTAGAGTACTGAGATCCAAGATTGGCCGCCACTTGTGGTTCGGCTTTGGGACAATGAACAGTCTGTTGAAAAAGGCTAGTGAGGTTTGAACCCTGACCCTCTCTACTGCCTTTTTCTCGATCAGAGCTTGTACAGCTGCTTGCAAGTGGGAGTCTCTGATGGGGTTTGCATAGCCACTTACTATCAGGGGATCCCTTACTAAGGGAGGTCTTACTTTGAAGGGAAGAACATAACCCTCCTTTAATATGGACACTACTTTTGGGTTTGCACCCTTGTGAGCCCATATTTCCCAAAAACTCTGAAGACGTCCCCCCACTGGTTGGACACTTGCAACATTGGGGACATTTGGAACATTTGGAGCAGAAACAAAGTGACCGACAAAAGAAGCACTTTTCACACACTTTATTTGACTTTTGATCTTTGATTTTGGCCTTACGTCTTTCTTTTGCGACTGCTACCTTGTTACAGTAGGTACACGACATACAACATGATAAGAAACATTTGTTGGAACAGATACAAAAGAGTTTCTTGTTATGACACTTTGTACAGAACTGACTGGCCGGGCCACCGGCACCGGACTTGACTTGCAGTAATTGTCATTTATACTGTGTCTTCTCATGAGCCATCTTGGTACCACGTCCGGGTTGACCACCCCGGCCTCTGCCCCGGCCTCTATTGCGGGAACCAAACGCTTTCCAAGCTGGTAGTTCCTTTCCGGCTTGAGAAGTTGTTTTAGCAGTGTCTTGAGGTTTCCAACCAGTACTGTAGGGTTGGTATCTCTGTTTTCTGCCTCTACCGGCGAACCCCCCGCGGCCCGGGCCGGGCTGGGAAGTACGTCGGGAAGCTTCTAATTGGTTTATTTCATCCTCAGCTTTTCTAATAGCAGCATCTGGAAATAACCCATATCCATTCAGGGGGCAATTTCTCAAGGAATTGAAAGTATCTGGTTTAATCCCCGGTTTCACAGCTTCCAAGTATGAATCCCTACGGAGTAGGGTCAAATTTGCCATCTGCACAAATGTAAAGTCTGCCAAATGTTGTAGAGATTTACCCATGGCGAAACTGACATTCTGGTTAAATGAAGATAAATACAAAAGTTCATCCAATGCACCTTGAGCTTTGACCGAAGACTTGCCTTTCTTAAGTTCACTTTGTAAAATATGCAATTGTTCTTGGAAGGCATCCTGTATTTTGGTAATACAGCGATTAAACCCCGCTGACTGGTTGCAAATATATGAAGACTCTTTTGCTGCTTTCTCCCACTTACGCATAGTGTCTTGTGATAGTGGGCGGGATGGAGGCTGAGGAGATGCAGAAGATATGGTTGAAATCCTGGGGAATGAACTATTGATCTTCGCCGCATCATTTGGCCAAGAATTCACTGATTTACCCGGCCTAGTTGGATCTGTAGGCTCCGCCGGGTGTATCCCATACCATCTGCTCTGGGATTTGGGGGGTCTGAGGAATTGGTCCACATGCAGGCCACCTGGATCACTAGATTTTGAAGGATATCCTTCTATCAGTACAAGGTTTAGAGTTTCTAGTTTTCGGCACAACCAATCTTCCGGAGGAAGATCCACAGAAATCTTGCCCACAGGTTGAGAACGGTGACCTGCCCAAGGATTATCAGTGCGGGATTGAGGAGAAAACTCCAGGTCAGGAATGTGTGTCCATCCCATGAACGCGCGGACGCCTCTCACAGTCTCGCGGTAATTTTGATCTTCACTGAGGACCCGGTCCGGGTCTGAGGTTTCTAAGTCTGGGGATTCCTCTGCGTCAGATAACTCACCCTCTTCAAATGTTTCCTGAGGATTGACATCGCGGAAGGTGACCGGCCCGGAGCCGGAAGAAGGTTGTTGAAATGCAGCTTGAGAGGAAGCAGACATAGCAGCTGACGACACAGTAGCCACCGGAGCAGGGTGTTTAAACATAGGTTCTGCTTCCGGGTAGAGGTTTTGAAGTGGAGATTGTCTGTCAGCAAATGAAAAAACCTGATCTCTAGGCTCATCCGGGCCAACAGCCGGACCGGCTGGGCCGGAAGAAGCCGAAGTAGAGACAAAAAAGGGTGTCTGGGAAAGAGCACCTGCTGGAGCAGCATGAGAGACCGGTACTTTGACCGGAGAAAATGTTGGATTTTGTACAGAAGGTGAGGAGCGATGTCCTAAAGTGATAAGCGCCTCAAGCCTGGCCATACGAGTGGCCCACTTTTCGTCCAGTTCCTGAAGATCTTTCTTAAACTGAGGCACAGGAAGGGACAAATCCGGAGCAGAAGAAACAGATACAGCAGGTTCTTGTTCTGGCTGGGCATCAAGTACTACCACAGAAGACGGATCGACTAACACTTCCTTTGCTTTAGCCTTTTCCTTTCTGAGTTTATAGGTAGGAGTACTTAACTTGAGCACTTGCTCCGGGGTAAGGACACTGCAAAAGTCACACTGCAGATTTTGAACACAAGGGTCATCACCCTGTCCTTTCTCGCGACAACGCGCACACCTACTATGTTTGTCAAATGAAGCCATAATATGGCCACACGCACCCTTTTTCTGTCCTGGAGATGCCATGATAGAACAGTTAACTAATGGCAACACTTCCGACACAAATTAAACAGATATAACACAAATATAAAAACTAAAGAGTTCACAGATAAAAATCCACAACTTTAAATATCGCGCCAAACGAAAAAGATCCTATGACGTCACGTCCCTCTGGCGAGTGAGGCAGGAACTAGGCCACCTGGCGAGTGGATTGTAGTGTGCCGGTCCTGCCGCGGGTGAAACCCGGGACGTCTTTTTCTTTCGTTTGGCGGGACCGGCTGGCGCCGGGCTATAGCTATCGTCTGGTAGGTAAGATGTATTAACGCAATGAAATCTTTCTTTTGTGAAATACATAACTGACACATTCGGTCACCGGTTCAAATTGTATTAAACAGTCATTTCACAGAATGAACTTCTTTTTGATTTCAAGGCTTTCCATGTTCTCTATTATACAATGGAGACCATGTTTATTCCCTTCCTCAACAGGTATTTTATGCCTGCCTTTAACAATCAAGCTTGTCTGCATATTCTCCAACTGACCTTCACCGGGTAAGTTCCATTTGGATACAGCACATAAGTTCCAGGATTCTTCTCTCCAGCTTTCCATCTCCCCCAACAATCTATCAGAAGCACACAGACTTTCAAAATAACTGTATTGGGTATAATGTACAGTCATTCACTTTTTAGAATAGTCACAGAAACAATGCATCAGTATCTCAAATATTAAGCCCCCAAGTTTCAAGATGGATTTATACAAGAATAAAGTGCCCTCTGGTGTTGTGCCAGACTATACACCTTGCCATTTGAGTGCCAATGTCAAAATAAGCATGTTTGTTTCTCCTTATCTTTTGATGGGGAGTTTCAGCAATCTTAATCTTTGTGACTCAGAATTATGACAACCATATTTTTTACATTTCCTATTTAGATGCTGACATGGTGAAAAAATAGTATCAGAGATGCCCGTACCCCACAGCCTAGGGAAATATTTTCGAAACCATGAGATACAGAAGTACTGTATCAGTACAAACTTCAGGATACTTTCAGAGCACTGTCAGTTATATAAAGGTCCAAACAATGTTTAAATGGAGAAATAATGTTTAAAAGAAAGATCATGCATATAAAGGTGAAGTATTAAAACAAGATAATTCAATAACAAGATGACAGCATTAATCAGCAAACTAAAATTCAACCCTCTTTATCTACATCTGCAAGGCCCGAATTATGGTTTAGATGGTTTGAATATTACCATGCATACAGAAGTGGTAATACATTTAATGAATGCTTATGTGTGGTGTTGGAGCAAAATCTGTGGCTCACTTGATGAAATTCGATCTCTTACAATGGGAAGTTATGAAAGTAAAATAAATTAATTTATAAAATAAAAATAAATTAATTTATAATTAAAATAAATTAATTTACAATTAATAAATTCTAATATGACTTTAATAGTGCTTAATCTGCATCAAAAGAGAGACCCAAAGGTGCAACAAGATTTTATAGGTCAAGGTCACTACGACAAGGTCAAAGGTCAAATTAAGGTGACACCATGATAATACACACCTATAGCCCCTAACCAATGTCCCTAGCAAGTATCAACTTCCTCAACCTTACAGTTTCCAAGATATAGCCCGGACAAGATTTTATAGGTCAAGGTCACTACGCCAAGGTCAAAGGTCAAATCAAGGTCAGATCATGACGTTGCACAACTACATCCCCTAACCAATGTCCCTACCAAGTATCAACTTCCTACACCTTACAGTTTCCGAGATATAGCCCGGACAAGATTTTTGAACTCAAGGTCACTACGGCAAGGTCAAAGGTCAAATCCTGGTCAGACCATGACGTTGCACACCTACACATTCTAACCAATGTCCCTACCAAGTACCAACTTCCTGCACCTTACGGTTTCCGAGATATAGCCCGGACAAGATTTTATAGGTCAAGGTCACTACGGCAAGGTCAAAGGTCAAATCAAGGTCAGACCATGACGTTGCAGACCTACACCCCCTAACCAATATCCCTACCAAGTATCAACTTCCTACAAATTACGGTTTCTGAGATATAGCCCGGACAAGATTTTATAGGTCAAGGTCACAACGGCAAGGTCAAAGGTCAAATCAAGGTCACACCATGACGTTGCACACCTACACCCCCTAACCAATGTCCCTGCCAAATATCAACTTCCTACACATTACAGTTTCCGAGATATAGCCTGGACAAGATTTTATAGGTCAAGGTCACTACAGCAAGGTCAAAGGTCAAATCAAGGTCAGACCATGACGTTGCACACCTACACCCCCTAACCAATGTCCCTACCAAGTATCAACTTCCTACACCTTACGGTTTCCGAGATATAGCCCGGACAAGATTTTATAGGTCAAGGTCACTACGGCAAGGTCAAAGGTCAAATCAAGGTCAGACCATGACGTTGCACAACTACACCCCCTAACCAATGTCCCTACCAAGTATCAACTTCCTACACCTTACGGTTTCCGAGATATAGCCCGGACAAGATTTTCAAACTCAAGGTCACTACGGCAAGGTCAAAGGTCAAATCAAGGTCAGACCATGACGTTGCACACCTACACCCCCTAACCAATGTCCCTACCAAGTATCAACTTCCTACACCTTACGGTTTCTGAGATACAGCCCGGACAAACTATTTCCCGCCGCCCGCCCACCCGCCCGCCCGCCCGCCCGCCCATCCGGACACCATGGGTGAAAACAATACCCCGACAGCCCTTAAGGGCTGTGGGGTAAAAATGATTGTATCCATAAATATACATACACTTCAGGAGTGGATCCAGCTTTAAATAACGGGAGGTTCATGTGTCCACAGCATATGAGATCTAGTGCAGTATGTACAACTTTTAAATCTCTCTTCCTTTGGGTACACTTTCAAATCCCTAACCCTTTTCAAGGGGGGGGGGGGGGGGGGGGGGGAGGGTTGAACCCAGAGTCTAATGCACTTGAGTATTGCAATTACCGAAATGAGAATTCAGCTATTCTGAAATGACTGACGATAACTTCCAAGATATCTTTGTAAAATGTAAAAAATTAATGTAAATATAATGGTTTATAGTCTAGTATCAGCATATATACTATCATTCGACTTTACATTTACACCCTGGCCTGGGTTTCAGAATTTTTCACACACGTTGTCTGTCTGGAACATACTAGGGGGCTGCCACAATACGGCACACACACACTAAGAACCCATCAGCAGCCAGGTACCCATTATTCCTGGGTCAAGAGAGGCACAGTCCAGGGTAACAGCTTGCCCAAGGATGTTATCCCACATGAATAAGTCAGCATCACCGGAGATCGAACCCACGACCCTTGGATTATGAGTCCAACACCCTACCAACTGAGCCACGTGAGACCCTAATGTATATGCCAAACTCCAGCGTAATTATAATGAAGAAGATATAAAGCCTTTTAAATGTAAACCCTGTCTGATCTTGAAGTAAGGACAAAAGAAAAATGCCATTTCCTTTAGTAAGTAAACACATTTTGATCCTGAAGCAGAGATTTAAGCTCTAATCTGATCCTAAGTGAAATTGTGATTTGGCACTGAATCTTAAGAGTTTCTTTTACTTAATTGTGGAATATATAATTAACATTCACACTTGCCCACAAGTTCAATTTTATTACACAGTCATATCCAAAGGTCAAAATTGCCATAAAATGAAAAAAAGCAATCAATGCCCATGAACGGGCTCTGTGTCAGCTCACTTTGTGTTTGAGTTTCAGAGTACAAGTGAAAGTAGTTTACAACACAAAAGTTGTGCATTGCAAATTGTATTCAGAAGTACAAAGTGAACTATGAAGGTGCTTCCTAAGAAGTGACTGCGGACCTTAATAGTTCAAGATATATGCAATGACGTAATAATAATAGCTGTCACATACTTGTATATTGAGCAACAAGTATGAAACTTCAATGTACTATGGTTCATCAAAAAGTAGATGAACAACACCTTCACCAGAAATTTCGTAGCTACAATACTTTCGAAGATACAAACCATTTACTCATAAGGTAATAGGTGAAAAGTGTGAAAGTAGATATTACTCATTTAGCTATGGAGATAGACTTCCAAACTTCTGACCATGTCGTAGCTATGGAAAAAGTAGCTGACAATTTATTTCAACAACAAAATACTCTAAATGCAACAGTTTTTATGTCACGAGTGATATTAGTCATTATGAAAGGTACTGAAAAGTGAGAAAGTAGCTTTTACTCACTTAACTTTTGCGATAGACTTACAAGTTACTTACCATGTTGTAGCTATGGAAAAAGTAGCTAAATAACATATTTTAACAAAATGCTCTATATGCAACACTTTTCAAGTTACACATAATTTACTGTGAATGCAAATGTTTTCAAGTTACAAATGATTTACTGAAAAGTGAGAATCTCTAAGTAGCTTTTGCTCGGCTATCCAATAAGCTACATGTCTGCAATGTTAAAGCTGAACCAAAAGTCACTAAATAACATATTTAAACAAAACTCTAAATACAATAATTTTCAAGTTACAAGTGATTTACTCAACAATGAGAACCTCAGAGTAGCTATTGCTCAGCTATCCAATGAGCTTCAGGTCTGTAGTATTACAATGTTATTGCTGATCCAAATGTATGTGAATAACATATTTCATCAAAATACTCCAAAAGCAATAGTTTCAAGTTACAAATAATTTATTCGTGATTGAAGGTACTGAAAATTCAGAAAGAATGGCATTTTTGAAAAAAATTTGAAAATTCAAAATGGCCGCCATTTTTGGTGAGTGAAATATTTATTGAGACTTGGAAAGGCTAGTCTTCACAGATACCCTGTGGGTCCAAAATTTTGCCGAAATCCCACTGCCAGTAGTAAATTTTTATTTTATGAAGAAAATGGTTCAAAAAGTACTCGTATCACTTAGTATTGTTCTATATGTGTACCTTATGAGCCCATATTTCCAATTTTGTGTTTTGCATTTTTTGTCAAAAATTCGAATATTGAATATGACCCCCCCATTTTTGGGGAGGAGAAAATTTTTTGAAAATTGGGGAGAGTAGTTTCTTTAGATATGCCGTGGATAGAAAATTTCAACGAAATCGCTCCATCTCACACAGATAAGGAGATACAAGCAGTTTTGTGTTTTACCCATTAAGAAAATTGTTAATGCTTAATTAATCATCAATAATTCAGTCATTTCTTAACTTATCCCTGCCAAAATTTAATGTTGCCCAGATCTTTATATGTGGAAGGTATTTGCTAAATTTCAGGTGGATAAATACAATGCTTTGTAAGTTATTATCCGGACAAGGATGCCCTTCCAAAAAACGCATTTTAGGTCATGTGACCTCACTGATTGGTGAAAATGTCATCGCAGTATATTCAGAAAAATTTCCCAGGGCTACTGCATACACCTGCCAAATATGAAAAGAATCCGCCTTATGGCTGTGAAGCTATTGCGAAAAGAAAATATGGATCCAGCGGAGTCGCTTCTCCCATATACAAACAAGCGTCCCTCGTGGGACGCTTAATTCATGTATACCTCTGTATTTGCCAGACAGCTGTTTTGACATTCCATCACAAAGGTCCACGTAGCATATGCAGAAGAGTGTTATCCCAACTAGAAGTGTCCACTTCATTTTGATGTTCTCTAGAATGATTAATGATATTCATGAATATTCAGACTTTCATGAATTGAGGCACATTGTGATGAGTATCTCTCTGTTCACTCCCAGTAAACATTAGAAATGTTTTTAAATGGTTTAAACATTTACAAAACATTTTTAAAACCTAACTAAACACTATCTTATGGTTTTCTAAACATTTCCAAGTAAATGTTTACACTGTAATGTTTAAAAAACATTTTATAAACATTCTCTATACAAACGTTTTTACTGAAAACATTTATTAAAGGTTTATAAAATAACTCAAGAAGCTAGGTTTGGCTGGAAACATTTTTAAAACATTTATAGAATGGCTGAAGAAATGAAGGTTTTGCTGGAAATCTTTTTCAAATATTCATCATGAAAAAACAACATTGCTTGTCAAATGTTTTAAAGACATTCTATCAAAAATGTTTTTTAAACCTTCACCTTCAAACATGGCCAAACAAAGATGGCGGTGAGCAATAATAGAGGATTTTAGAGGACTTTGTCAAAAACTACCCTACATGCAATCCCTAAAAGTAGGAATTGAATGGGGGCACAATTTCTAAGCCACTATCTTACAATTTTAGACATAGAAATAATATTTTCAATAGTGAGCAACCATACATAGATATTGAATTTGACCTCTGACCCCATTATTATTCAGACATTATTATGTTCATTTATAACGTTTTTCTAACATTTATCGTTAAACATTTAATAAACGGTATACATAAACCGTTTTAAAAACATTCTATTACAAATGGTTTTCGTAGCCATCATTTTTTAACCTTTGCCAAACGTTTCCTTTCAAACATTTGCAAAACCCAAAAATGTTTACTGGGCTGAAGTTAAGCAGTAATGGGCTCCATTAGTACTGAGATGGGTGACCATGCACTTTGGTGTACTACTTGTGTCTCTGATGGCTTTGCGGCTTGAACTGGTACACCGAAACCCCTTTCGGCCTTGTTAAACTGGAAAATAAAATTTTGTAAATGGAAAAAAAATTCCCTTTGACCTTGAAGAAAGGGTCCAAGTTCAAATGTGAACAAGGGGAATGATTCTTCACATATTTTTTCATACGCAAAAAAGCTGACCCAAATTTGACCTTTAGAAGATCACTTTTATGGAAGGCACTGAAAAGTCAGAAAGTAGCTATTACTCACTTAGCTATTGGGATAGGCTTCCAAGTTACTCATCTTGTTGTGGCTATGGAAAAGGTAGTTGAATAATGTGGGTGTTCCACCACACGACTAAGCTTCCCGATTAAGGGTTTTTGGGAGTCGGTTTCAAATATTTGCTTAGTCCCAGACGTCCTGTAAGGGTCGGTAGTTGTCGGTTGTGGCCGTGAGAGAAATCAAACATGTTCAAACCGATTCATATTTCCCACCGTCAACAAAATGTCCAGTCCCAGGCTTCCTCAGGCCTCCTCAGACCCAAATTTACACAGTCCTATGTTGTCCCGGGCCGCCTGCGACCCTTAGTCCCAGGGCTCCGTAGCTTAGTCCCAGGAGGCCTGTTTGCCAGTCCCCGACTCATAACAGATCTTTGAAGTTTCATGCGTGTTAAAGGGAATCGGTTTCATTAGTCCCAGGCAGCCTCAGACCGTCCCAGGTGTCCTGCGACCCAAAAATCCAGGTCTGGGACTAAGCCCCGACTAAGAGAAGCTGACCCTAACCGATTCAAGCCGGCGTCCTCCGGCCACCTGGGACAACACAAATTTAGTCCGCGACAGTCTGAGGACGCCCCAGGAGGCCTGGGACTAAGAACCGATTAAGAGCTGACAATTTTCCGCGCGTCGGAAATTAAAACGAGGCAATGAGGGGGTCTGGGACTATATAAGCGACCGCGCACACATTCTCGTTGTTACTGAATGGTTGGCTACTGAGAGACCGGGTGTCACTGTTTTGTAGGGGTTTTCAGTGTTTTTTAAATATCATATAATACTCTAGCTTAAGGCAAATTTCACAGTTAGGAGACACATTTTACTTTTTTACTTTATTTTTTTGCTATTGACTGGAGTTATGAGGAAAGAGAAAGGAGGGAAGAGGGGCCAACAACCACTCAACAGGCGTCTACTTCCAAAAGCAGCAGCTAGCAGCAGTTACGTCTACTACACACCAAGCCCCCTTGGCTTTGGCAACCCTACATCAGTTCTAACAGTACAGGACGAGGGCAGTAGACACAACTTAAGTGGAATACTAAGCCAGCTACCAGATCTGACATCTACACAGATCATTGAGCAGCCTTAGCAGCAGCAGCAGCCGCAACTCTTCACTATCACCATTACAGCACCGCCTCAACAGCAGCAGCCTCCTCAGTAGCCATCCAGTCAGGGCGGGTCTTTGACCTGCGAGGCCCTTTTCAGGGCCCCCCAAATATTCCAAAAACAATTATTTAGCTGCAAGTAATTCCAATTCCCCTCCAAAACATAACAGTTCAGTACAAATACTTATCGCAAAAAAAAAAGAAAAAAAAAAGTCCAACACCTACACCACCCCAAACATGAAACAAATAACCCATGGTACCACACATAATCAAAAAAGGCCACATAGAAAAAAAAGTATAATAAATAAACTCCCAATATGGCCAATAATCAGCCCATTTTTAGCTTAAAATCCATGGGATTGGTTAAAATCTTTAATAAAAAAGTCCAACACTTACACCATCCCTAGAGTTAAAAGGAATTATCACATACTTACCAACCCACAAACACACAAACCCAATACGAAACCTAACCCCCAACTAAACAACACACAAACCAAATACCAAACCTAACCACCAACCCACAAACACACAAACCAAATACCAAACATCACCACCAACCCACAAACACACAAACCAAATACCAAACATAACCCCCAACCAAGAAACAGACAAACCCAATAGCAAACAGAACCCAAACCAAAGAACTGACAAACTATTTGGCAAACATAACCCCACATCATTGTAAAGAAAACCAGTTTGGTGGTTATATTTCCTAAATATTTGTGAAGTGGAGTAAAAGATTTTAATTTTAAGATTTCCAGGAAAACATTTCTGTTTCAAATAATTTTCCCCCCAAAAAACCCAAATGTAAGTATAATTATTATGTAGCTTTCAAAATATATGCAATATTTATTCCATTTAGGAAGTTATGTTTGGGTTTGTGTGTTGTTTTTGAGAATTAAGTTTAGCACTGGGTTTGTCTGTTTGTTAGTTGGGTGACTTCTGTAAGGCATTGGGTTTGTCTGTTTGTTGGGTGGGTGACTTATGTTGGGCATTGGTTTTGTCTGTTTGTTGGTTGCGTGACTAATTCTGTCGGGCATTGGGTTTGTCTGTTTGTTGGGTGGGTGAATTATGTTGGGCATTGGTTTTGTCTGTTTGTTGGGTGGGTGAATTATGTTTGGAAATGGTTGTGATATTTTCAACAAGCACAGCTGATTAATTGTTTTTGGAATATTTGGTAGTCCTGAAAAAGACTGGTTATTAGTCCTGAAAAGGACTGGTTACAAAAGCAGGAGTTATATTCTGCCATCTTGCCAGGCCACTGCTCCCTCATTATTGAAGTAGTCCTTCAGGTAATCCCTCTGTCTTTTGGCTTTTCTAGCAGGGTTTCTGTCTGGACCACCACCAGCAGCACCACCAATCAGTTGACAATCACCAGGCACATCATCATCTTCATCATCTCCAGGCTCTTGACCACCATGCTGACCTTGATACTGGCTTCTCAGTATGTTGTGCAGAACCACACAGGTAAAGACCACTTCCCTGACTGTTGCTGGGGGGAGTTCAATAGTGGTCAACATCACTCTGAATCTTGAGACCAGGATGCCAAAAGCATTTTCAACAACTCTCCTGCCCCTTGATATTCTGTAGTTGGCAATCCTTTCCTCTCTGGTTAACATCCTTCTGCCATAGGGTTTCATGAGCCAGGTCTTCAAGGCAAAGGTATCATCTGCCAGAATGAAGTAGGGGACATCTCTACCACCCTGGGTTATAGGAGCTGGGTCAGGGAAGCCTATCCTGCCATCCTCAATCCTCCTCTTCAGCTGATAGGCATTAAATATCTGGGCATCTGAGCAAGATCCAGCTGTACCAGCATCCACCCATTGAACTTATACTGTCCATCTACCAGGGCCAACATTACAATGGAAAAGAACCCCTTGTAGTTGTGGTACAGGGCTCCAGTGTTCTTTGGTTTCTTCAAGGCCACATGCTTTCCATCAAGGGCTCCCAGGGCATGTGGAACATTCACCTGATCCTGAATTCCCTCTCCAGCTCTTTCCACTCATCTGGAGTAGTAGGACATCTGAGGTACTCTCTGGTGAACTCATCCTGGATGGCCCTGCAGACCTCTGGTAGAAACTTGGAAATGGTGGATCTGCCAACCCTGAATTGACAGGATAATGATGTGTAGGACTCTCCAGTGGCCAGATATCTGATGGTGAGGGCTAACTTCTCCCCAACACTGCATTGGAGCTCTGTAGTTGGTGTCCTGCCTGGCTAGACGTGGTTCCAGTCTGGTCTTTATCATTTCAAAGAATTCTGGGGTCATCCTCATGTAGTTGGTGAATCCTGGAATGTCTGTGGCATACAGTTCAGCCATAATGTTGTGGTAGGCCCCCCTCTCCTCTCTCTGTAGTAGCCATGGCCTGACCCACATGTTGTGCCTTCTTCTAGGTCTCTGTCTGGCTGCTGGTGGTGGTGGAGGTGCTGGTGGTGGTTGCTGTGGTCGACGTAGAAATAGCAAATACATCATTATACGTAACTGAATAAAAACTAAAAAAGCCCTAAGTTGTTGTTGAAGCTGTCTACCATTAAAAGGTGGCATCCTTCTGTGTTCCTAGAAAGATGATTGGATCGCAGAATTTATATATATATATACCCAGAAAATCCAGCAATTTTGCAAAACAAGAATCGGCGATCATGGTCTGGGGAAGACCGAGGAGGCCTGAGGATGCCGGAACTTAATCGGGGGTTAGTCGGGGCTTAGTCCCAGGAGGCCTGAGGCGTCCTGGGACCCAGTCGGTATGTGTACAACAAGATCGTGGTTGAAACCGACCAGAAAACTGGCTTAATCGGTTCTTAGTCCCTGACCAGTCGGGGACTGCCTGGGGCCTCTTCAGGCTTCCTGAGGCCGATCTGACCTTAATCCCAGACTTCAATACCGATTCAGTATTCTGCCCATTTTACCTTTTTTTTGACCAACTGTCCACGATTAAGGGTCGCTGACACGATAGGGGCTTAGTCCTTTGGTGGAACAGGCCGGGGCATTACATATTTTTACAAAATGCTCTAAATCCAATACTTTTCACATTATAACATGTATAAGTGATTTAGTGCATGATTTCATGAATTTTTCTGCATTAACAATTATTTAAAAATCCAGAAAGATCCAGGCCTGATACACACAAGGGAATCTACTTGTGGCCTCGTACATATATGCAAGATAAGAGAGAAATCCCTTCAATAGTTATAATGAGAAAATTGGGATAAAGTGTTGAAATTTTTCAACTGTAGGTTGGGGTATCTCACATAAAACTAACAGATCTGGGGCCGGATTCACGAAAGGTCTCAAGTCTTAGCCAAATCTCAGCTGAGATTTTTCTCAAATCTGAGATTTTTGGCTCAGCTGAGATTCTGGTTAAGTTGAGATTCACGAAAGGAATCTCAGCTGAGACCAAAATCTCAGCCAAGTTTTGAGTCTGGACCAATCAAAATTGGTGTAACATTTTTTTGTTGAGATTAGTGGAAAGCATACACATTTATATTTTACAACTCTACTGTACCATATATATATATACTCACATTTTAGAATATTTTCAGTCAAGCAAAACATTCTTTTTACTATAATTTGTACTGACATTCAAAAGAACTGATTGTAACAGCAAAACATTAAGCCACTCATGTAAATTTGTAATGTAAATGTTTATTGTTGTTTTTGTACAAACTCTTAATATATATTCCTATTTTGTGTTACAAGTTAAATAATATGTCATACTTCACTATTTTCATTTTGTTTTGTGACTTTTTATTCCATATACTCCATTTTATGAAAACTTAAGTCACCCCCTAGGCAGTCTTAGATTTGAGACCAAATCTGAGAAAAATCTTAGCCTGAGATCTTTTGTGAATCCCAGCTGAGCAAAAGGTCTCAAATCTGAGAAAAATCTAAGAAAAATCTTAGATTTCAGACTTGAGACCTTTCGTGAATCCGGCCCCTGGATGCCTTGAACACTATTTCATCCTCGATAGATAAGGTACGTACTGTATCTTTAAAAGAAACAGCATATGTCTCTGGGCCTTGTACTAAAACTGATGCCATAATATTTCAGCTGACATAAATAACCGTTCATCACGGACACGGAGAGCTACACGTCTACGGCATTTGAACTTCACCTGTCCTTTTTTCTTCACCCGTATCCGTATCCGTGATACCCTACTGTAGATCATCATTTTGTATAAAACAGTGAACTCATCCGTGTCCGTTATTTCTTTCTTCACGGACACGGGCAGCTAGTACACGGGTATCACGGGTACGGACACGGATGAAGAAAAAGGACAGGTGAAGTTCCACCTTTCAGGAACTTCACCTGTCCTTTTTTCTTCATCCGTGTCCGTTATTAGAGAGTTTAAGATACACGTTTTGGAAATTACGTGTACTGCAAAATCTATAAGTATACGTAGACGTTCCCGCATGTCATTTCTGGTTTAAGATACAAGTACTACGTGATGTCATGCCCACTCCCAATTTGGTTATTTATGCTTGGAAATGAAGTGAATTTCACTGCAAGGAATGTATGGTAGAGAGGGGTGGACTGTTTTTTTTTACTTCATCATCTATTGTGATTCAATGTAATGTAAACTTTCTCAACAGTTGCTGCGCTTATAAAATAAAATAATAGAGATTAGCAACAGAAAAGGACAAAATATATATAAACTATTTAATTTTAAGGGTTTTTTTAAAAAAAAAAAACAAAAAAAAAACCTTCCCACAAAGGTAAATACAATATAGCATGACAAGGAATAGTCCGTCCCTAATCTGTTGAATATGGCAAAAACTACAGGCTTTTTGAAAACAGTGTTATCAAGTGTATTTTTTGTCTAAAACTAGATTTTAGCAACATAAATACAATGTAAGATACTTGAATATATTATTGCTTAACAGTTGATTACACAAAATGAAGATTTAATAGTTCAAAGTTTAGATAAACCCTCACGTTTTGTCCTTACTTGTAGAACTGTTTTTTCACGTTGTCTACTTGTAGCTTGACGTACGGAGTTTGATAAAAACGTCAAAGATGATGTCATACGTTCTCTTTGCAGTACACGTCTTGACGTGTACTTGTATCTTAAACTCTCTATTGCCCGTATCCGTGGTACGGGAATAACGGATACGGGTGATAAAAAGGATATATGTAGTTCCTACTGAACACAACAAAACTATGGTACTGCTTGATAAATATGTGATTGTGAGACACCAAGTGTATATTTAGTTTCATATTGAAATACCGCGTACACATACCTTTTCGTCGATGATCGTTTATGGCTTCCCCCAGTGTTTGTGAATAGTACGCCTTTCTAGTAAGCTTCCATTAGTGTCAAATAGTTGGCAATTGTGTGAACAAATCTTGGTATAACAGGATCTATGTAAGCGATCATAAGACACAGACGTTACATATTCAGGAAGTTATAAATAGTAATGTGTAATACACTACGTACTGACTGGTTATCTGAAGGGAGGAACAAAATATGAAGGTCCTAGCTATTGTGTGAGAGAGATGAAGTGCAGGGCCCGTATTCACGAAAGGTCTTAGCCAGGGCTTAGGCTTAAAGTTGAGACTTTTGTCTCAAGTTTCTGCCCAAAAACTGCTAAAACCCTTGTCTTAGGCTTAGTGGTATTCACAAAGAATTTAAGACCGGTCTTAGGCTTAGCCAAGGGCTCCCCACCAGGCACAAGATGTCATTTCGATATCAATGATTGGTCTAAACTGGGACCTGATGTCATTTTGATAGCATAATGATATCTAGACATTATTTGATGGAAACAGACCTGTTGGTCATCACATGTGATGTCAGTTTGACATCATTTAATTGCGCAAAATCTGATATTTTTCTCTCCACATCATATTGATGTCATTGTGCCATCAGAGGATAGATTAATGTACCCCATAAGTTGGTAATTTTTGTGGCTTGTTATTGACTTCTTCAAACTTCCCCAATATTTTTTCTCTTTGGCTCAATAATGTCACTGTTACATCATGAAGTTCATAGATGTTTTTTTTACTTTAATATTTCTTGACACATCATTTTAATGTCATTATTAACACTTATTTCTCATATTTAACACACAGTCTGTTTGAGTTATATATTTATGTGTAACATCAATCCCAATTGTCAGTCAATCCCAATTGATTAATCACGAATCACTGAAAAGAATTTTGATCACTTCCATAATCAAGATTTCACTGAGAGCAGATTTTACCTACTACCAAAAATTTACAAAAAGGACATCAGTGGGAGACAAATTTGCAGTACTACAAACCACCCCACTTTTTGAATAAGTAAATATAAAAAAAGTATATGGCAGGAGCACCCCCTTAGATCAATGACACTACTGACGTTTTGAAACAACTGTAACTAATACCAGCATTACCATATGGCAGTCTGCTGGTAACCCTTGATGTAACTTTGTCATATGCAAACATTCAAAAGGAAGAAGGAATTAGGGTAGGAAATCACAAATTAAGGGACCCTAAAATGATCAAACATACTGTACATAATGAAGCTTATGAGATTAGTATTACAAAATACAAACTTCACTTGTATTTATTTATTTCACTTTTAAAAGCAAATAACCATCAATTTCTGTTTAAAATGTGTTTTATTAAAGTAAAATACTTGAAATACTGCAACAATAGACCGGATATATACTCCAGTCTCCAGGTAATTAAAATTTCTAGTTGTTGGTGGCAATTACAGGCGATAATAGACAGCTAGGTGGGTCGTTTTCTTGTTAATAGTCATTCAAGTATTGGGTTGATCTACCTGTGATTGTTAGCTTTTCTTACATGCATGATAAACTGAATTTGAGATGTAGTGGCACTGATATTTTGTTGTGTAATTGCTATGTATGAAGTGTACTAAAAGTACCAATGAATTTTTATTCACATTCCTGTTTATCACTCTCTGTAGGTACCAGTGGGAAACTGATGCCAATTCTTTATTATACACAATTCCTTATTTGATTTAGTTTTATGTTATTTGAACTAAATTTAATTAATTTAAAATTTAATTTATTATCCACCGCACATCGTATTTGACCAGTACAGAGGGTTATACAGAGCGGGATATATTTCATTTGTATACAACGGCGCCTCAATCACTTCCGGTTTTTCACCAATATCTCAAAAACTGTGTTACCTACAAATATGTATTATATATCATAAGAAAGGTCTTCTTACAGTGCTTCTACTTATGTTTGTTACATAAAACTTCATGCAGAAATGACTGAGATATTGCAGGTTAAAGATTGCAGTTGTTATATTCACTGGTGCCCATGATGCTTTCTGACATCCTTTTTCATATTCTCTCATCAATATTCATACTATTGAACCCATAAATCGTACAGAATGATGGATAATAAAAGTAAAAAACATTCCCCCATTAGATATATCAAAATATATCAATCAAGAAGATTGACAATATAATACTGTTTTCTTATTGTGATATATTTTTTCTGTATATATCATTGGGGAACTTTTCCTATTGTAATGAAAGTGTTCTCAAAAGGACGTATATAATTTTGGGTAGATTTGAAACTTTAAATTACTTCCGGTTTGGATATCATAAAAATTTAATTTTGATATAATATATGATGTCATTTTGATATCTTGAAAATAACGTCTTTTTGATGTCATGATAATGATGTCATTTTGATGTCGTGAAAATGATGTCATTAGAACTTTCAAACCAAATAAAAAAAAGACAGTTTATTGACATCGGGCCCGTTGTCATTTTGATGTCTAAATGATGTAAGTTTGCCCACTGGGTCAGCTTTAAGACTGGTTGGTAGTGGGCTTAAATTTTGTAAAGAGGACTTAAATATGGCTGCCATAAACTTTTCTCCACTTCAAAATTTCAAAGGGCTGTAAATAAAGTATAATTATACAAAACACCTCACTAAAGCAGTCTTTGGAATTTTATATGTGGTAACAACGTTTTCCATTTCAAAACAGTACTTTTCCTTAGATAAAATGCAATAAATGAAGGATATATGTCAACAATAGTATAGTTGGAATAGAAAAGAAAGGTCACATGACACAGAAAACCACTGTGGTTATTTGATAATCTCGGACTTAGCTAAGTCACCCTTTGTGAATATGGTTTTAAGACAAAACTTAGCTGAGACAAAAGTCTCAACTTAAGACCACATTTAAGCCCAAGACCTGGCTAAGTCTAAGACCCTTCGTGAATACCGGCCCAGGGCCAGGGGCCGGATTCACGAAAGGGCTCAAGTCTCAAATCTAAGATTTTTCTTAGATTTTTCTCAGATTTGAGACCTTTTGCTCAGCTGGGATTCACAAAAGATCTCAGGCTAAGATTTTTCTCAGATTTGGTCTCAAATCTAAGACTGCCTGGGGGTGACTTGAGTTTTCATAAAATGGAGTATATGGAATAAAAAGTCACAAAACAAAATGAAAGTAGTGAAGTATGACATATTATTTAACTTGTAACACAAAATAGGAATATATATTAAGAGTTTGTACAAAAACAACAGTAAACATTTACATTACAAATTTACATGAGTGGCTTGTTTTGCTGTTATAATCAGTTCTTTTGAATGTCAGTACAAATTATAGTAAAAAGACAATGTTTTGCTTGATTGAAAATATTCTAAAATGTGAGTATATATATATGGTACAGTAGAGTTGTAAAATATAAATGTGTATGCTTTCCACTAATCTCAACAAAAAATGTTACACCAATTTTGATTGGTCCAGACTCAAAACTTGGCTGAGATTTTGGTCTCAGCTGAGATTCCTTTCGTGAATCTCAACTTAAGCAGAATCTCAGCTGAGCCAAAAATCTCAGATTTGAGAAAAATCTCAGCTGAGATTTGGCTAAGACTTGAGACCTTTCGTGAATCCGGCCCCAGGATTCACAAAAGGTCTTAAGTTTAGGCATTTTTTTTGCTTAGACAAATCTTAAAGTTATGACTTTTGTCTTAGCTAAGATTTCTCTTAAATTGGGATTCACAAAAAGTGCTTAGCAAAATCTTAGCCGAGACAAAATTTGTGCAAAAAGTCTTAACTAGTTTGAATTCAAATTAACAAATTTTAGTAAAACCAAAACATTTTCATCGATAAATACACCAAACATTCTCTTTAAAATTATAAAACAGATTTGTTACTTCTTTTTTGTAAAATTATGTAAAAATAGTAATATTTGTGTTTTATTGTGAGTCAGCCATTTTTATGACAATATTTTTACCACAAGAAGGTAAAATGTGGAAATTTATAGGTAATTAACTGATGTAAATTTCTATTACAATCCACAGAAATTACTTCTACAGGAAGTATAGATCCCCATAATATATATGTTATTATCTCCCGCCGGGCTTTAGCCCGGGAGGGAGATTATGAAATGATGTCTGTGTGTGCGTGCGTGCGTGAGTGCGTTAGTTAGTCACGCAGATTTCTCCAAAACTGCTACAGCTACAGATTTTTTGTAAATTAATTGTCCCAATGAATTTTCATGCCCTTGAAAATTTTTTTGGTTTTATTGACTTAGGCCTAAAGATAAGTGAGTAATAGCAATCTTAGCTACTTTGAGTAAAGGGCTCATAACTCAAAAACTATTGCAGTAACAAGTTTTTCTTCAAATATGTTGTTCAGCTACTTTGTCCTTAGCTATAAGATGGTACATAGTTTGGGGTCCCATTGCATGCCATAAGTGAGTAATAGCTATTTTCTCATTTGTGGCTAAATAACAGAAGAAGTAAATGTCAAATATCTTCAAAAGTATTGAAGTTAGGGAAATCTTTTCAAATATGTTGTCCATCTCCTTTTTGGTAAGCTATCACATACTAAAGTTTCAGACCTGTTGCACCTTGGATAGCTGAGTAATAGCTACTTTGAAATTTTGACTGGTGAGTAAAGCGATTGTAATTCCAAAACTATTGCAGTTAGAGTATTTTCCTAAAATATGTTGTTCAGCTACTTTGTCCTTAGCTATAAGATGGTACATAGTTTGGGGTTCTATTGCATGCCATAAGTGAGTAATAGCTATTTTCTCATTTGTAGCTAAATAACAGAAGAAGTAAATGTCAAATATCTTCAAAAGTATTAAAGTTAGGGAAATCTTTTCAAATATGTTGTCCATCTACTTTTTGGTAAGCTATGACATAGTAAAGTTTCAGACCTGTTGCACCTTGGATAGCTGAGTAATAGCTAGTTTGAAATTCTGACTGTTAAGTAAAGCTATTGTAACTAAAAAAGTATTGCAGTTAGAGTGTTTTCCTAAAATATGTTGTTCAGCTACTTTGTTCTTAGCTATAAGATGGTACATAGTTTGGGGTTCTATTGCTTGCCATAAGTGAGTAATAGCTATTTCCTCATTTGTAGCTAAATAACAGAAGAAGTAAATGTCAAATATCTTCAAAAGTATTAAAGTTAGGGAAATCTTTTCAAATATGTTGTCCATCTACTTTTTGGTAAGCGATAACATAGTAAAGTTTCAGACCTGTTGCACCTTGGATAGCTGAGTTATAGCTACTTTGAAATTCTGACTGTTGAGTAAAGCGATTGTAACTCCAAAACTATTGCAGTTAGAGTATTTTCCTAAAATATGTTGTTCAGCTACTTTGTCCTTATCTATAAGATGGTACATAGTTTGGGGTTCTATTGCATGCCATAAGTGAGTAATAGCTATTTTGTTATTTGTAGCAAAATCATGACATAAGTAGATGTCAAATATCTTCAAAAGTATTAAAGTTAGGGAATTCTTTTCAAATATGTTATCCATCTACTTTTGCATAAGCTATCACATAGTAAAGTTTCGGATCTGTTGCACCTTGGATAGCTGAGTAATAGCTACTTTGAAATTCTACAGTTGAATAAATCCATTGTAACTCCAAAACTATTGCAGTTACAATATTTTCGTAAAATATGTTGTTCACCTACTTTGTCCTTAGCTATAAGCTGGCATGTAGTTTGGGGTTCTATTGCATGCCATAAGTGAGTAATAGCTATTTTCTTATTAGTACCAAAATAATGACATAAGTAAATGTCAAATATCTTCAGAAGTATTAAAGTTACGGAATTCTTTTCAAATATGTCATTCATCTACTTTTTTGTAAGCTATCACATAGTAAAGTTTCAGACCTGTTGCACATTGCATAGCTAAGTAATAGCTACTTTGAAATTGTTACTGTTGAGTAAATCCATTGTCACTCCAAAACTATTGCAGTTACAGCTTTTTCTTCAAATATGTTGTTCAGCTACTTTGTCCTTAGCTATAAGCTGGCATGTAGTTTGGGGTTCTATTGCATGCCATAAGTGAGTAATAGCTTTTTTCTTATTAGTAGCAAAATAATGACATAAGTAAATGTCAAATATCTTCAGAAGTATTAAAGTTACGGAATTCTTTTCAAATATGTCATTCATCTACTTTTTTGTAAGCTATCACATAGTAAAGTTTCAGACCTGTTGCACATTGCATAGCTAAGTAATAGCTACTTTGAAATTGTGACTGTTGAGTAAATCCATTGTAACTCCAAAACTATTGCAGTTACAGCTTTTTCTTCAAATATGTTGTTCAGCTACTTTGTCCTTAACTATAAGATGGTATATATTTTGGGGTTGTATTGCATGCCATAAGTGAGTAATAGCTATTTTCTTATTTGTAGCAAAATAACAACATAAGTAAATGTCATATATCTTCAAAAGTATTAAAGTTAGGGAAATATTTTCAAATTTGTTATTCATCTAGTTTTTGATAACCTATCACATAGTAAAGTTTCAGACCTGTTGCACATTGGATAGCGGAGTAATACCTACTTTGAAATTGTGACTGCAGGGTAAATGCATATAATTTGGGGTTCTATTGCATGCCATAAGTGAGTAATAGCTATTTTCTTATTTGTGGCAAAATAATGACATAATTTTTCTGAAATAACTGCTTCATCTACTTTTGGGAGAGCTTTCACATGGTGAAGTTTCAGACCCGTAGCTAATTATTCACCTACTCAAAATGAGTAAATGATAATTATCTCTAAAAGTATTGCGGATATCCAGTTTTTATCAAATAACTCATTCATCTACTTTTGGGAGAGCTTTCACATGGTGAAGTTCCAGACCCGTAGCTAATTACTCACCTACTAAAAATGAGTAAATGTGAATTATCCCTAAAAGTATTGGGGATATCCAATTTTTCTTAAATAACTCATTCGCCTACTTTTGGAAGAGCTTTCACTTGGTGAAGTTTCAGACCTGTAGCTAATTATTCACCTACTCGAAATGAGTAAATGCTAATTATCTCTAAAAGTATTGTGGATATCCAATTTTTATCAAATTACTCGTTCATCTACTTTTGGGAGAGCTTTCACATGGTGAAGTTCCAGACCCGTAGCTAATTACTCACCTACTCAAAATGAGTAAATGTGAATTATCTGTAAAAGTATTGCAGATATCCAATTTTTCTCAAATAACTCATTCACCTACTTTTGGGAGAGCTTTTACTTGGTGAGGTTTCAGACCTGTAGCTAATTATTCACCTACTCAAAATGAGTAAATGTGAATTATCTGTAAAAGTATTGCGGATATCCAATTTTTATCAAATAACTCATTCATCTACTTTTGGGAGGGCTTTCACATGGTGAAGTTCCAGACCTGTAGCTAATTACTCACCTACTGAAAATGAGTAAATGTGAATTATCTCTAAAAGTATTGCAGATAGCCAATTTTTATCAAATAACTCATTCACCTACATTTTGGAGAGCTTTCACATGCTAAATTTTTTTAATGAATTTTTAAAATAATTTTTAATGCATTAAAATTCATGAAATCATGCACTAAATCAATTCTAACTTGAAAAGTATTACATTTAGAGCACCTTGTTAAAATATGTTATCTTTAGTACATCTAATTTATATGGCGGGAGATAAATGCATGCGTCAGAATGCTTGTTTTCATAACAAAGGGTAAAATGTAAATATATGCAATGGAATATTTTAAAAATGACTTAAGTCTGCCCTGCAGTGGTCTTAAAGTTATGACAAAATCTAAGACAAGCTTTTGTCTAAGACCTTTTGTGAATGCCATTTTGTCTAAGCACAAAAAAGTCTTAACTTTATGACAAAATTCTTGCACAGTTAAGACTTTTCTCTTAAGAGAAAAGTCTTAAGACCTTTTGTGAATCCCGGCCCAGATAAGTATGGAATGCCAAAAAAAAAAAAAAAAAAGTTCAAATACGGAAGCCCTTAGCTACCAACATTTAGTTTACGGTATCGTTAATAAGTCATATACATGAGTTATATACTAGTATATACAAGATAATAAGTAGTTCATGCTACTACCAAATACAGTAAGTCAAATATTACTGTCGAATATATAGTACCATATACTATGTCCAATATACGTAATAAGTCATTTACAAGATACTAAGTTGAATATACAAGTTACTGAGTCAAATGTATGAGATACAAATTATGTATTAGTTGTATATTCAACGTTTTAGACTCCCTGTAGTATATGATTTCCTATTACCTCCCAATACATTCAAAAGTTCTAAAAGCAGTAAAAAGGAGGCAAGAGCCAAAAACAGAAATGTATAATCTTATAAACCCAGCCATACAATCTGACCCATAAGGGGAGACCAGGGGAGAAATGTGAAGGACTTTCTCATCTCCCTGTATATGTGACCTTGCTAAAGGTCAAATATAAGCATGTGGAAATATTTCCCCATGACTAAGGTACAAAAGTGCTAAAAATGGTTAGAATCTGACCACTAATAAGGGAGATATTTAAGTGAGGAGATAATGCAGTAGCGGGGGTCAGGAAACTCAAATTTATTGCTCAAAGCAAGCGGTTTTAATTGTGCAAGGTATTCATGATGTGATAGTGCAGTCTCATTTCATTTATCATTGCAAATAAATCCCATTGTGCAAGAAGGCTTGATATAATTGTTTAATCAATTGTTGCCTACTAGTGAATAAAATATGTTTAAACTAACTAAACTCAACATAAAATCATTTATTTGATTTGAACAAACATAATATTCATGTTATAACTGTACCTGGTGTTTAATTTTCGACAGCAGATAGGGATCAAAGTAAATGATTGACAAGCCTCTTATTTGTATGATAAGGGAACTAAAGAAGTATATTACATCCTAAATGTTTGAATTGTTTCTCTGTCGTTTATAGCGTCAATTACATCCTTATCATATATGACTATAGTTCAGGGACATTGTTTAAGAAAATACAAACTTTGATATTTTATTTCCAAGATAAACAAAGGAGATATTAACTAGAAATATGCCGCTCACTTTATTGTGAGCCAGCTTTGTATCCCCAAACATAGCAAACCTAAAGAAGCAATAATAAAAGATATCGAGGAAATGAAGAGTTTTACCAATATTATTTCACCTTTAAGGATGAGTCCATGGTGAAATTTGAGATCTTAAAAAGATCCACAGCTTATTATTTCATATAGGCTGGTTTTACAAATGAAACCTATGGAAGCAAAAATATGCAAGATAGACGTACCATAAGGTTGGATTACCATCGTTTGACCTTGAAAAAGGGTCAAAAGTCAACTGTGATTCCATCGATAGATGCACAGTTAATGTTTTTCCATAGGGTATTACATAAGAAACCTCTTGAAGCAATAGTTTTCAGTTTCATGTGATTTACTCGATAGTGAGTCGGTAAAATTTACCGTGTGCACATATAAATATTCGCTGATTAGAGGCCTTAGTCACATACAAAGTCTGAACCTTGTGTGAGATCATAATAAGTGCAGCCTAGGTTTCCTGTCAGGTATATGAACATCCCAAACCTCTACCAGCAAGAACCAACTGAAATAAAGGCCTTTGAAAATTCAGTTTTACTGTTTGACCTTGAAGGAGGGCCAGAAGTTGAAATCTGACCACATCAGAAGATCTGAAGGCCAGGGTTTCCTATAAGTTATATCAACATTCTAAACCTATATGAGTAATAACAAGATGCACTCAGAGAGAGCAAAACGCTCGACTCCATGTGACCAGTCTCTCAAGTGATATAAAGTATTGTAAGGAAGACAATAAAATAAAACCAAACATGTAAATTAATCTTCATAGAAATAATTTAAGTAGAAAGCCAAAGTCATTAAAAATACATTGAAATGAGACCTCTGAAAAATCACGTTTTTTTTGTATCCAAAATAATATCCAGATCTTTCTTTTAGTAACTTCTTCCTTCAGTCAGGTCCTACCCACAAATTTTTAAATAAAGATCTGTTCATTAGTTCTGGAGTAATCTAAACACACACACACACACACAAAAAAAAAAACCCCCCAGACAAATACACAAATAAACAGCAAGCTGAAAGCACTTTTAAGTTTGGTTACCCTTATTTGACCCTGTAGCAGGGGCCCAAGGTGAAGTCTGACCTGATCAAAAGATTTGCAGCCCATGATTTCCTATAAGTCGTTTTCACATTGCAAACCTCTAGGACCAATAATAAGCAGGAGGGGCCCAAGGTCAAATCTGACCACATGAAAAGATTTGGGGCCCATGACTTCCTATAAGTTGTTTTCATATTAATGAGTTATTTGAGAAATACTGGCTATCTGCAATACTTCTAGAGATAATTCGCATTTACTCATTTTGAGTAGGTGAATAATTAGCTACGGGTGTGAAACTTCACCAAGTGAAAGGTCTCTCAAAAGTAGGCGAATGAGTTATTTGAGAAAAATTGGCTACCTACAATACTTTTAGAGATAATTCGAATTTACTCATTTTCAGTAGGTGAGTAATTACCTATGGGTCTGGAACTTCACCATGTGAAAGCTGTCCCAAAAGTAGATGAATGAGTTATTTGATAAAAATTGGATATCTACAATACTTTTAGAGATAATTAGTATTTACTCATTTTGAGTAGGTGAATAATTAGCTACAGGTCTGAAACTTCACCAAGTGAAAGGTCTCCCAAAAGTAGGTGAAGGAGTTATTTGACAAAAATTGGCTATCTGGAATACTTTTAGAGATAATTTGCATTTACTCATTTTCAGTAGGTGAGTAATTACCTACGGGTCTGAAACTTCACCAAGAGAAAGCTCTCCCAAAAGTAGGTGAATGAGTTATTTGAGAAAAATTGGCTATCTGCAATACTTTTAGAGATAATTGGCATTTACTCATTTTGAGTAGGTGAATAATTAGCTACAGGTCTGAAACTTCACCAAGTGAAAGGTCTCCCAAAAGTAGGTGAAGGAGTTATTTGACAAAAATTGGCTATCTGGAATACTTTTAGAGATAATTTGCATTTACTCATTTTCAGTAGGTGAGTAATTACCTACGAGTCTGAAACTTCACCAAGTGAAAGTTCTCCCAAAAGTAGGTGAATGAGTTATTTGAGAAAAATTGGCTATCTGCAATACTTTTAGAGATAATTCGCACTTACTCATTTTGAGTAGGTGAGTAATTACCTACAGGTCTGGAACTTCAGCATGTGAAAGCTCTCCCAAAAGTAGGTGAATGAGTTATTTAAGAAAAATTTGCTATCTGCAATACTTTTAGAGAAAATGCAGAATTACTCATTTTTAGTAGGCAAGTAATTTAGCCACAGGCCTAATTTAGACATAAAGCCTACCAATAGAATACTGTGGTGCACCCTCTAATATACCTTGCAAACTTGAGAAGGCTAGCTATAATATTTTTTTCGTTAGAGCGGTAATGGTGAAATCTCTCTACACACTGTGGCTATCCAGTGGATACAATGATTTACTCAACAGTGAGAACCTGAAAGTAGATATTGGTAAGCTATGCCATGACATAGAGGTCTGCAATTTTACTCTGTTATAGCTGACCAAAAATTATGTGAATAACATATTTAAACAAAATACTGTAAATGTAATAGTTTTCACGTTATAACTGATTTACTCAACAGTGATAACCTCAAAGTAGCTATTACTCAGCTATGCAATGAGCTACATGTCTGAATTTTTTCTATGTTATAGCTGACCCAAAATTAGGTGAACAACATATTTAAGCAAAATACTGTAAATGCAATAGTTTTCAAGTTACAACTGATTTACTCAATAGTGAGAACCTGAAAATAGCTATTGCTCAGCTATGCCATGAGCTATAAGTCTGTAATTTCACGACGTTATAGCTGACCCAAAAGTAGGTGAACAACATATTTTAACAAAATACTCCAAATGCACTATTTTTCAAGTTACAAGTCATTTACTCAACAGTCAGTACCTGCAAATAGCTATTGCTCAGTTGTGCCATGAGCTACAGGTCTGTAATTTCACTATGTTATAGCTGACCCAAAAGTAGCTGAATAACATATTTACACAAATTTCTGTAAATGCAATAGTTTTCCAATTACAACTGATTTACTCAACAGTGTGAACTTCAAAGTAGCTATTACTCAGCTATGCAATGAGCCACAGGTCTGGAACTTCACTATGTTATAGCTGACTCCGAAATAGGTGAATAACATATTGAAACAAAATACTCTAAATGTAATACTTTTGAAGTTATAAGTAATTTACTCAACAGTGATAACCTAAAAGTAGCTATTACTCAGCTATGCCATGAGCTACAGGTCTGAAATTTTACTATGTTATAGCTGACCCAAAAATAGCTGAATAACATATTGAAACAAAATACTCTAAATGCAATAGTTTTCAAGTTACAAGTGATTTTACTGATGATGGAAGTTACTGAAAAGCCCAAAAGTAGCTATTACTCACTTAGCTATTGAGACAGACACCCAAGTTACTCACCATGTTGTAGCTATGAAAAAAGTATCTGAATAACATATTTTAACAAAATGCTCTAAATGCAACACTTTTCAAGTTATAAGTGATTTAGTGCATGATTTCATGAATTTTAATGCATTTTAGACATTTTTGTCTACCAGAGGCCTAATTTAGACATAAAGCCTACCAAAAAGATAGGGTGGCGAGTCCTCTAGCATACCAAGCCACCTGCCAAATATGAAAGAAATCTGGAAAGAAATGTGGACTGTAGGTCGCTAACAAGCAATATTCCACATTTTAGACATTTTTGTCTACCACAGGCCTAATTTAGACATAAAGCCTACCAAAAAGATAGGGTGGCGAGTCCTCTACCCTATCAAGCCATCTGCCAAATATGAAAGAAATCCGGAAAGAAATATGGAGTGTAGGTCGCTAACAAGAAATCTCTGCGGACGCGGACGAGGGCGCGGACGACGACGATGATGAATCCATAGTATCCCCGCTTCGCATCGGGGATACAATTAAAGATTCTGTATGTACAGTGGAATATAACCACAGATTTTAGACCGTGTTTACCTTGTAATTTGCCTTTGGCTCTGTTTTTACGAAATCTCTGGACTGTCAAACTTTTTCATTTTACTATCTTGAATATACCAGTTAGTTAACTTGAATATACCAGTTACTAACTGGAACATACAAGTTAACTAACTTGAATTTTCCATTTAGCTAACTTGAATATACAACTTAGGTAACTGATGACAGTATACCAGTTAGCTAACTTGAATTTACCAGTTAATAACTGGAATATACGAGTTAGTAACTTGAATGTTCAAGTTACTAACTAGAATATATGACCTATTAACTAGAATATTCCAGTTAACTGACTTGAATATGAGTTAACTAACTTGAATATGCGAGATAGCTAACTTGATTATACGAGTTAGTATAGTCCAGTTAACTAACTGGTATATTCCAGTTAACCAACTCGTATATTCCAGTTATTAACTCAAACATTCCAGCTAGCTAACTTGTATATTCCAGTTACTAACTCATATATTCAAGTTTGTTAACTCATATTCAAGTTAGTTAACTGGAATTTTCAAGTTAGTAAGTCGTATATTTCAGTTAGTAACTTGAATATTCAGGTTACTAACTCGTATATTCCAGTTCCTAACTGGTATATTCCAGTTACGTAAGTTGTATATTCAAGTTAGCCAACTGGTACATACAAGTTCGTTAACTCGTATGTTCAAGTTAGTAACTGGTATATTCCAGTTATTAACTCACAAATATATTCCAGTTACCAACTGGTATATTTAAGTTAACTAACTGGTATAATCAAGTTAGTAAAATAAAAAAACTTTGGCAGTCCAGAGCCTCTGTAGCTTTTCTCATCACATGTTTTTACCCCACAGCCCTTAAGGGCTGTCGGGGTATTGTTTTTACTCATGGTGTCCGGATGGGCGAGCGGGTGGTCGGCGGGAAAAGTTTGTCCGGGCTGTTTCTCAGAAACCATAAGGTGTAGGAAGTTGATACTTGGTAGGGACATTGGTTAGGGGGTGTAGGTGTGCAACGTCATGGTGTGAACTTGATTTGATCTTTGACCTTGCCGTAGTGACCTTGACCTATAAAATCTTGTCCGGGCTATATCTCGGAAAGCATAAGGTGTAGGAAGTTGATACTTGGTAGGGACATTGGTTAGGGGGTGTAGGTGTGGACCGTCATGGTGTGACCTTGATTTGACCTTTGACCTTGCTGTAGTGACCTTGACCTATAAAAATCTTGTTTGGGCTATATCTCGGAAAGTGTAAGGTGTAGGAAGTTGATAGTTGGTAGGGGCATTGCTTAGGGGTTGTAGGTGTGCATCATACTTTTTAGTTTACCGATTAATGCGGTCATCTTGCTATTGAATTGTCCTTTTTTAATACTTTATCTTTACATATATTTTCTGTCTATTAGAGGTTATTTTCTCTACTTAAACATCATTTTGACCTTAATATAACTGACACTACTCTGAAAGTATCCTGATCTTTGTACTGTTTCACTACTTCTATATCTCATGGTGTTGAAAACCATTTCCCCAGACTGTGGGGTACGGGCATCTCTGATGCTATTTTTTTTTCTCTTTTATAAATCCCTAAAAATGCAAAGCAGGAAAAAATTCTCACTAGAAACAGTTCCCACCAAAAACTTTCTACCTGGAAAAATTTACACTAACTAAAGATGAGGGGGATGGAAAGTCTCAGTCTTTATATTTACATATTTTTTTTAGTTTTACATTTTTTCAGATATTTATCATGTTTACTAATATAGGCTGTTTTGGAAACTCTTGAAATTTTAAAATAATTTTTAATTTATGCATGTATCTGATATTTTCCTTGGCCTTATTGGCCTTGTTAATGTTGGGCAATAATAATCTTGCTAGACTTTTCCCCAAGAAATCATATAAATAAGAACATCGAAGCGAATCAATAAAATCTGTTTTTTTAACCCAATATGAAAACTAGAGGATCGCTCACAAAAAAAAGATAATGTTTTTGCATAGCAAAAACAAAGCGTCCCGAAAAGGATATAAAGGTGAGTGCTAAAGTATTAAGAAAATGCTTCGTTTCTAGCCTTATAGTGTTGTGGCAACCAAAGTCAGCGCAGTCTGCTCTATCTAGCACGATTTTCAAAATATAAGCATTTTTGTGTTTTGCAAAAATTCGAAAATTCAAAATGTCAGCTATATTTGGCGAGACAAAAATATTTTGAAAATTGGCATGGCTACTCTGCAGAGATACCCAGCAGGTCAAAAATTTTGTTGAGTTCGCTCCAACTAGCACGGTTTTCGAGATATAAGCATTTTTGTGTTTTTCAAAAACTTTGAAAATTCAAAATGGCCACCATTTTTGGGGAGACAAAAATTTTTGACAAGACCACTGCTGCGGTGTGTATCTCCCGCCGAGCATTAAAGGAGAAAAAATAGCTTTTCCGAGATATTCACAATTTTTCATTTTCGTGTGTGAAAGCTCTTCCAAAAGTAGGTGAATGAGTTGAGAAAAATTGGCTATCTGCAATATTATTAAGAGATAATTCACATTTACTCCTTTTGAGTAGGTGAGTAATTACCTACGGGTCTGGAACTTCACCAAGTGAAAGTTCTCCCAAAAGTAGATGAATGAGTTATTCGATAAAAATTGGGTATCCGCAATACTTTTAGAGATAATTCGCATTTACTCATTTTGAGTAGGTGAATAATTACCTATGGGTCTGAAACTTCACGGAGTGAAAGCTCTCCCAAAAGTAGGTGAATGAGTTATTTGAGAAAAATTTGGTATCCGCAATAGTTTTTGAGATAATTAGCATTTACTAATTTTGAGTAGGTGAGTAATTAGCTACGGGTCTGAAACTTCACCGAGTGAAAGTTCTCCCAAAAGTAGGTGAATGAGTTATTTCAGAAAAATTGGCTATCTGCAATACTTTTACAGGTAATTCGCATTTACTCATTTTGAGTAAGTGAGTAATTGTATTCACCGGATAGCATCCGGTGGATACTATGATTTGACTTCATTACGCCGCCGCCGCAGTGTGTAGAGAGATTTCACCGTTACGCTCTAACGAAAAAAATATAGCTAGCCTTCTCAAATTTGCAGGATATATTCATGGCCTCATTTTGAAAAACAAGATGGCTGCCACGGGCGTTTTTCGACTTTAAACAAGGACATTTGGTGGCCCTCTAGAGCAAAGGGTATTATAGGTAGAGATCTCAAATTCGCAGAATATGTTCCTCATTATAAAATCTTGACTGGGAATATTTTTGGCCTCATTTTGAAAAACAAGATGGCCGCCACAGGCGTTTCTTTGCAGTCATGAAAAGTGCTTATATTTCCCTTATTATTGGTCCTAGAGGTTTGAGATGGTAAACCAACCTATAGGAAATCATGGGCTGGGAATCTTTTGGTGTGGTTGGATTTGACCTTGGACCCCTCCTTCAAGGTCAAACGAGCATAGCCAAACTTAAAAGTGCTTATAACTCGCTTATTATTGGTGCTAGAGGTTTGGGATGGTAAACCAATCTATAATAAATCATGGGCTGGAATCTTTTGGTGTTGTCGGATTTGACCTTGGACCCCTCCTTCAAGGTCAAACGGGGATAGCCAAACTTAAAAGTGCTTATAACTCGCTTATTATTGGTCCTAGAGGTTTAGGATGGTAAACCAACCTACAGGAAATCATGGACTGGGGGTCTTTTGGTGTGGTCGGATTTGGCGTTGGACTCCTCCTTCAAGGTTAAATGAGGATAGCCAAACTTAAAAGTGCTTATAACTCGCTTATTATTGGTCCTAGAGGTTTGGGATGGTAAACCAACCTACAGAAAATCATGGGCTGGGTATCTTTTGGTGTGGTCAGATTTGAACTTGGACCCCTCCTTCAAGGTCAAACGAGCATAGCCAAACTTAAAAGTGCTTATAACGCTTATTATTGGTCCTAGAGGTTTGGCATGGTAAACCAACCTATAGAAAATCATGGGCTGGGTATCTTTTGGTGTGGTCAGATTTGACCTTGGACCCCTCCTTCAAGGTCAAACGAGCATAGCCAAACTTAAAAGTGCTTATAACTAGCTTATTATTGGTCCTAGAGGTTTGGGATGGTAAACCAACCTATAGGAAATCATGGGCTGGGAATCTTTTGGTATGGTTGGATTTGACCTTGGACTCCTCCTTCAAGGTCAAACGAGCATAGCCAAACTTAAAAGTGCTTATAACTCGCTTATTATTGGTCCTAGAGGTTTAGGATGGTACACCAACCTATAGGAAATCATGGGCTGGGAATCTTTTGGTGTGGTCAGATTTTACCTTGGACCCCTCCTTCAAGGTCAAACGAGGATAGCCAAACTTAAAAGTGCTTATAACTCCCTTATTATTGGTCCTAGAGGTTTGAGATGGTAAACCAACCTATAGGAAATCATGGGCTGGAATCTTTTGGTGTTGTCGGATTTGACCTTGGACCCCTCCTTCAAGGTCAAACGGGGATAGCCAAACTTAAAAGTGCTTATAACTCCCTTATTATTTGTCCTAGAGGTTTGGGATGGTAAACCAACCTATAGGAAATCATGGGCTGGGAATCTTTTAGTGTGGTTGGATTTGACCTTGGACCCCTCCTTCAAGGTCAAACGAGCATAGCCAAACTTAAAAGTGCTTATAACTCGCTTATTATTGGTCCTAGAGGTTTGGGATGGTAAACCAATCTATAATAAATCATGGGCTGGGAATCTTTTGGTGTTGTCGGATTTGACCTTGGACCCCTCCTTCAAGGTCAAACAGGGATAGCCAAACTTAAAAGTGCTTATAACTCGCTTATTATTGGTCCTAGAGGTTTAGGATGGTAAACCAACCTACAGGAAATCATGGACTGGGAGTCTTTTGGTGTGGTCGGATTTGGCGTTGGACTCCTCCTTCAAGGTTAAATGAGGATAGCCAAACTTAAAAGTACTTATAACTCGCTTATTATTGGTCCTAGAGGTTTGAGATGGTAAACCAACCTATAGGAAATCATGGGCTGGGAATCTTTTGGTGTGGTCGGATTTGACCTTGGACTCCTCCTTCAAGGTCGAACGAGCACAGCCAAACTTAAATGTGCTTATAGCGCGCTTATTATTGGTCCTAGAGGTTTACGATGGTAAACCAGCCTATAGGAAATCATGGGCTGGGAATCTTTTGGTGTGGTCGAATTTGACCTTGGACCCCTCCTTCAAGGTCAAACGAGCATAGCCAAACTTAAAAGTGCTTATAACTCGCTTATTATTGGTCCTAGAGGTTTGGGATGGTAAACCAACCTACAGAAAATCATGGGCTGGGTATCTTTTGGTGTGGTCAGATTTGAACTTGGACCCCTCCTTCAAGGTCAAACGAGCATAGCCAAACTTAAAAGTGCTTATAACACTTATTATTGGTCCTAGAGGTTTGGGATGGTAAACCAACCTGTAGGAAATCATGGGCTGGGAATCTTTTGGTGTGGTCGGATTTGACCTTGGACCCCTCCTTCAAGGTCAAACGAGCATAGCCAAACTTAAAAGTGCTTATAACTCCCTTATTATTTGTCCTAGAGGTTTGGGATGGTAAACCAACCTATAGGAAATCATGGGCTGGGAATCTTTTGGTGTGGTTGGATTTGACCTTGGACCCCTCCTTCAAGGTCAAACGAGCATAGCCAAACTTAAAAGTGCTTATAACTCGCTTATTATTGGTCCTAGAGGTTTGGGATGGTAAACCAATCTATAATAAATCATGGGCTGGAATCTTTTGGTGTTGTCGGATTTGACCTTGGACCCCTCCTTCAAGGTCAAACAGGGATAGCCAAACTTAAAAGTGCTTATAACTCCCTTATTATTTGTCCTAGAGGTTTGGGATGGTAAACCAACCTATAGGAAATCATGGGCTGGGAATCTTTTGGTGTGGTTGGATTTGACCTTGGACCCCTCCTTCAAGGTCAAACAAGGATAGCCAAACTTAAAAGTGCTTATAACTCGCTTATTATTGGTCCTAGAGGTTTAGGATGGTAAACCAACCTACAGGAAATCATGGACTGGGAGTCTTTTGGTGTGGTCGGATTTGGCGTTGGACTCCTCCTTCAAGGTTAAATGAGGATAGCCAAACTTAAAAGTGCTTATAACTCGCTTATTATTGGTCCTAGAGGTTTGGGATGGTAAACCAACCTACAGAAAATCATGGGCTGGGTATCTTTTGGTGTGGTCAGATTTGAACTTGGACCCCTCCTTCAAGGTCAAACGAGCATAGCCAAACTTAAAAGTGCTTATAACGCTTATTATTGGTCCTAGAGGTTTGGCATGGTAAACCAACCTATAGAAAATCATGGGCTGGGTATCTTTTGGTGTGGTCAGATTTGACCTTGGACCCCTCCTTCAAGGTCAAACGAGCATAGCCAAACTTAAAAGTGCTTATAACTAGCTTATTATTGGTCCTAGAGGTTTGGGATGGTAAACCAACCTATAGGAAATCATGGGCTGGGAATCTTTTGGTATGGTTGGATTTGACCTTGGACTCCTCCTTCAAGGTCAAACGAGCATAGCCAAACTTAAAAGTGCTTATAACTCGCTTATTATTGGTCCTAGAGGTTTAGGATGGTACACCAACCTATAGGAAATCATGGGCTGGGAATCTTTTGGTGTGGTCAGATTTTACCTTGGACCCCTCCTTCAAGGTCAAACGAGGATAGCCAAACTTAAAAGTGCTTATAACTCCCTTATTATTGGTCCTAGAGGTTTGAGATGGTAAACCAACCTATAGGAAATCATGGGCTGGAATCTTTTGGTGTTGTCGGATTTGACCTTGGACCCCTCCTTCAAGGTCAAACGGGGATAGCCAAACTTAAAAGTGCTTATAACTCCCTTATTATTTGTCCTAGAGGTTTGGGATGGTAAACCAACCTATAGGAAATCATGGGCTGGGAATCTTTTAGTGTGGTTGGATTTGACCTTGGACCCCTCCTTCAAGGTCAAACGAGCATAGCCAAACTTAAAAGTGCTTATAACTCGCTTATTATTGGTCCTAGAGGTTTGGGATGGTAAACCAATCTATAATAAATCATGGGCTGGGAATCTTTTGGTGTTGTCGGATTTGACCTTGGACCCCTCCTTCAAGGTCAAACAGGGATAGCCAAACTTAAAAGTGCTTATAACTCGCTTATTATTGGTCCTAGAGGTTTAGGATGGTAAACCAACCTACAGGAAATCATGGACTGGGAGTCTTTTGGTGTGGTCGGATTTGGCGTTGGACTCCTCCTTCAAGGTTAAATGAGGATAGCCAAACTTAAAAGTACTTATAACTCGCTTATTATTGGTCCTAGAGGTTTGAGATGGTAAACCAACCTATAGGAAATCATGGGCTGGGAATCTTTTGGTGTGGTCGGATTTGACCTTGGACTCCTCCTTCAAGGTCGAACGAGCACAGCCAAACTTAAATGTGCTTATAGCGCGCTTATTATTGGTCCTAGAGGTTTACGATGGTAAACCAGCCTATAGGAAATCATGGGCTGGGAATCTTTTGGTGTGGTCGAATTTGACCTTGGACCCCTCCTTCAAGGTCAAACGAGCATAGCCAAACTTAAAAGTGCTTATAACTCGCTTATTATTGGTCCTAGAGGTTTGGGATGGTAAACCAACCTACAGAAAATCATGGGCTGGGTATCTTTTGGTGTGGTCAGATTTGAACTTGGACCCCTCCTTCAAGGTCAAACGAGCATAGCCAAACTTAAAAGTGCTTATAACACTTATTATTGGTCCTAGAGGTTTGGGATGGTAAACCAACCTGTAGGAAATCATGGGCTGGGAATCTTTTGGTGTGGTCGGATTTGACCTTGGACCCCTCCTTCAAGGTCAAACGAGCATAGCCAAACTTAAAAGTGCTTATAACTCCCTTATTATTTGTCCTAGAGGTTTGGGATGGTAAACCAACCTATAGGAAATCATGGGCTGGGAATCTTTTGGTGTGGTTGGATTTGACCTTGGACCCCTCCTTCAAGGTCAAACGAGCATAGCCAAACTTAAAAGTGCTTATAACTCGCTTATTATTGGTCCTAGAGGTTTGGGATGGTAAACCAATCTATAATAAATCATGGGCTGGAATCTTTTGGTGTTGTCGGATTTGACCTTGGACCCCTCCTTCAAGGTCAAACAGGGATAGCCAAACTTAAAAGTGCTTATAACTCCCTTATTATTTGTCCTAGAGGTTTGGGATGGTAAACCAACCTATAGGAAATCATGGGCTGGGAATCTTTTGGTGTGGTTGGATTTGACCTTGGACCCCTCCTTCAAGGTCAAACAAGGATAGCCAAACTTAAAAGTGCTTATAACTCGCTTATTATTGGTCCTAGAGGTTTAGGATGGTAAACCAACCTACAGGAAATCATGGACTGGGAGTCTTTTGGTGTGGTCGGATTTGGCGTTGGACTCCTCCTTCAAGGTTAAATGAGGATAGCCAAACTTAAAAGTGCTTATAACTCGCTTATTATTGGTCCTAGAGGTTTGGGATGGTAAACCAACCTACAGAAAATCATGGGCTGGGTATCTTTTGGTGTGGTCAGATTTGACCTTGGACCCCTCCTTCAAGGTCAAACGAGCATAGCCAAACTTAAAAGTGCTTATAACGCTTATTATTGGTCCTAGAGGTTTGGCATGGTAAACCAACCTATAGAAAATCATGGGCTGGGTATCTTTTGGTGTGGTCAGATTTGACCTTGGACCCCTCCTTCAAGGTCAAACGAGCATAGCCAAACTTAAAAGTGCTTATAACTAGCTTCTTATTGGTCCTAGAGGTTTGGGATGGTAAACCAACCTATAGGAAATCATGGGCTGGGAATCTTTTGGTGTGGTCGGATTTTACCTTGGACCCCTCCTTCAAGGTCAAACGAGGATAGCCAAACTTAAAAGTGCTTATAACTCCCTTATTATTGGTCCTAGAGGTTTGAGATGGTAAACCAACCTATAGGAAATCATGGGCTGGGAATCTTTTGGTGTGGTTGGATTTGACCTTGGACCCCTCCTTCAAGGTCAAACGAGCATAGCCAAACTTAAAAGTGCTTATAACTCGCTTATTATTGGTCCTAGAGGTTTAGGATGGTAAACCAACCTATAATAAATCATGGGCAGGAATCTTTTGGTGTTGTCGGATTTGACCTTGGACCCCTCCTTCAAGGTCAAACGGGGATAGCCAAACGTAAAAGTGCTTATAACTCCCTTATTATTTGTCCTAGAGGTTTGGTATGGTAAACCAACCTATAGGAAATCATGGGCTGGGAATCTTTTGGTGTGGTTGGATTTGACCTTGGACCCCTCCTTCAAGGTCAAACAAGGATAGCCAAACTTAAAAGTGCTTATAACTCGCTTATTATTGGTCCTAGAGGTTTAGGATAGGATGGTAAACCAACCTACAGGAAATCATGGACTGGGAGTCTTTTGGTGTGGTCGGATTTGGCGTTGGACTCCTCCTTCAAGGTTAAATGAGGATAGCCAAACTTAAAAGTGCTTATAACTCGCTTATTATTGGTCCTAGAGGTTTGAGATGGTAAACCAACCTATAGGAAATCATGGGCTGGGAATCTTTTGGTGTGGTCGGATTTGACCTTGGACCCCTCCTTCAAGGTCAAACGAGCACAGCCAAACTTAAATGTGCTTATAGCGCGCTTATTATTGGTCCTAGAGGTTTAGGATGGTAAACCAGCCTATAGGAAATCATGGGCTGGGAATCTTTTGGTGTGGTCGAATTTGACCTTGGACCCCCTCCTTCAAGGTCAAATGAGCATAGCCAAACTTAAAAGTGCTTATAACTCGCTTATTATTGGTCCTAGAGGTTTGGGATGGCAAACCAACATATAGGAAATCATGGGCTGGGAATCTATTGCTGTGGTCGGATTTGACCTTGGACCCCTCCTTCAAGGTCAAACGAGGATAGTACACAAAATCACGTGCTGGGAATCTATTGGTGTGGTCGGATTTGACCTTGGACCCTCCATCGAGGTTAAACGAGGATAGCCAAACTTAAAAGTGCTTATAACTCGCTTATTATTGGTCCTAGAGCTTTGGAATGGAAAACCAAAATCTAGGAAATCATGGGCTGCAAATCTTTTGGTGTGATCGGATTTGACCTTGGACCCCTCCTTCAAGGTCAAACGAGCACAGCCAAACTTAAATGTGCTTATAGCGCGCTTATTATTGGTCCTAGAGGTTTAGGATGGTAAACCAGCCTATAGGAAATCATGGGCTGGGAATCTTTTGGTGTGGTTGAATTTGACCTTGGACCCCTCCTTCAAGGTCAAACGAGCATAGCCAAACTTAAAAGTGCTTATAACTCGCTTATTATTGGTCCTAGAGGTTTGGGATGGTAAACCAACCTACAGAAAATCATGGGCTGGGTATCTTTTGGTGTGGTCAGATTTGACCTTGGACCCCTCCTTCAAGGTCAAACGAGCATAGCCAAACTTAAAAGTGCTTATAACGCTTATTATTGGTCCTAGAGGTTTGGCATGGTAAACCAAACTATAGAAAATCATGGGCTGGGTATCTTTTGGTGTGGTCAGATTTGACCTTGGACCCCTCCTTCAAGGTCAAACGAGCATAGCCAAACTTAAAAGTGCTTATAACTAGCTTATTATTGGTCCTAGAGGTTTGGGATGGTAAACCAACCTATAGGAAATCATGGGCTGGGAATCTTTTGGTGTGGTTGGATTTGACCTTGGACTCCTCCTTCAAGGTCAAACGATCATAGCCAAACTTAAAAGTGCTTATAACTCGCTTATTATTGGTCCTAGAGGTTTAGGATGGTACACTAACCTATAGGAAATCATGGGCTGGGAATCTTTTGGTGTGGTCGGATTTTACCTTGGACCCCTCCTTCAAGGTCAAACGAGGATAGCCAAACTTAAAAGTGCTTATAACTCCCTTATTATTGGTCCTAGAGGTTTGAGATGGTAAACCAACCTATAGGAAATCATGGGCTGGGAATCTTTTGGTGTGGTCGGATTTGACCTTGGACCCCCTCCTTCAAGGTCAAACGAGCATAGCCAAACTGAAAAGTGCTTATAACTCGCTTATTATTGGTCCTAGAGGTTTGGGATGGCAAACCAACATATAGGAAATCATGGGCTGGGAATCTATTGCTGTGGTCGGATTTGACCTTGGACCCTCCATCGAGGTTAAACGAGGATAGCCAAACTTAAAAGTGCTTATAACTCGCTTATTATTGCTCCTAGAGCTTTGGAATGGAAAACCAAAATCTAGGAAATCATGGGCTGCAAATCTTTTGGTGTGATCGGATTTGACCTTTTGCCCCTCTTTCAAGGTCAAATGAGGATTGCCAAAATTAGTGTTTATATCTTGCTTATTCGTATTCCTAGAGGTTTGCAGTGTCACACCAACCTATAGGAAATCATGAGCTAAGAATCTTAAAAATTAAAAGTGCTTATGACTCGCTTATTATTGGTCCTAGAGGTTTGGGATGGTAAACCAACATAATAGTAAATCATGGACTGGGAATCTATTGCTGTGGTCAGATTTGACCTTGGACCCCTCTTTCAAGGTCAAACGAGGATAGTACACAAAATCACATGCTGGGAATCTATTGCTGTGGTCGGATTTGACCTTGGACCCTCCATCAAGGTCAAACGAGGATAGCCAAACTTAAAAGTGCTTATAACTCGCTTATTATTGGTCCTAGAGCTTTGGAATGGTAAACCAAAATCTAGGAAATCATGGGCTGGGAATCTTTTGGTGTGATCGGATTTTACCTTTTGCCCCTCTTTCAAGGTCAAATGAGGATTGCCAAAATTAGTGTTTATATCTTGCTTATTCGTATTCCTAGAGGTTTGCAGTGTCACACCAACCTATAGGAAATCATGAGCTAAGAATCTTTTGATATGGTCAGATTTCACCTTGGGCTTCTCCTTCAAGGTTAAGCGATGTTAGAATGGCTTTGGTGAGTTTTCTTCTGGTGGATACAATTTGCATCGGTTCTCCGATGCGATAGGTCTAGTTAGCTACGGATCTGAAACTTCACCATGTGAAAGCTCTTCCAAAAGTAGATGAATGAGTTATTTGAGAAAAATTGGCTATCTGCAATACTTTTAAGAGATAATTCGCATTTACTCATTTTGAGTAGGTGAGTAATTATCTACGGGTCTGAAACTTTACCATGTGAAAGCTCTCCCAAAAGTAGATGAATGAGTTATTTGATAAAAATTGGGTATCCGCAATAGTTTAGAGATAATTAGCATTTACTCATTTTGAGTAGGTGAATAATTAGCTACGGGTCTGAAACTTCACCGAGTGAAAGCTCTTTGGAATAGCTGCTCTGCAGAGATACCCTGAAGATCAAAAATTTCGTCGAAATCGCTCTATCTAGCACGGTTTTCGAAATATAAGCATTTTTATGTTTTGCAATTTTGCGAAAAATTCGAAAATTCAAAATGGCCGCCATTTTTTGCGAGACAAAATTTTTTTGAAAATAGGCATGGCTACTCTGCAGAGATACCCTGTGGGTCAAAAATTTCATCGAAATCGCTCTATCTAGCAGGGTTTTCGAGATATAAACATTTTTATGTTTTGCAAGTTTTGCGAAAAATTCGAAAATTTAAAATGGCCGCCATTTTTGGCGAGACAAATTTTTTTTGAAAACAGGCATGGCTACTCTGCAGAGATACCCTGCGGGTTAAAAATTTCGTCGAAATCGCTCTATCTAGTACAGTTTTCGAGATATAAGCATTTTTATGTTTTGTTCGAAAATTCAAAATGGCCGCCATTTTTGGTGAGACAATTTTTTTGAAAATTGGGACAACTACTCTGCAGAGATACCCTGTGGGTCAAAAATTTCGTCAAAATCGCTCTATCTAGCACGGTTTTCGAGATATAAGCATTTTTGTGTTTTCCTTATTTGGAAAATTCATAATGATTAATTAATCATTAACTAGAGGATCGCTCGCAAAAAAAAAAAGATAATTTTTTGCATAGCAAAAACAAAGCCTCCCGAAAAGGATATAAAGGTGAGTGCTAAAGTATTAAGAAAATGCTTCGTTTCTAGCCTTATACTGTTGTGGCAACCAAAGTCAGCGCAGTCTGCTCTATCTAGCACGGTTTTCAAGATATAAGCATTTTTGTGTTTTGCAAAAAATAAAAAAATTAAAAATGTCCACTACATTTGGCGAGACAAAAATATTTTGAAAATTGGCATGGCTACTCTGCAGAGATACCCAGCAGGTCAAAAATTTGGTTGAGTTCGCTCCATATAGCACGGTTTTCGAGATGTAAGCATTTTTGTGTTTTGCAAAAACTTTGAAAATTCAAAATGGCCACCATTTTGGGGGAGACAAAAATTTTTGTCAAGACCACTGCCGCGGTGTGTATCTCCCGCCGAGCATTAAAGCAGAAGAAATAGCTTTTCCGAGATATTCACAATTTTTCATTTTCGTGTGTGAAAGCTCTTCCAAAAGTAGGTGAATGAGTTATTTGAGAAAAATTGGCTATCTGCAATACTATTAAGAGATAATTCACATTTACTCATTTTGAGTAGGTGAATAATTATCTATGGGTCTGAAACTTCACCAAGTGAAAGCTCTCCCAAAAGTAGGTGAATGAGTTATTTGAGAAAAATTGGCTATCTGCAATACTTTTAGAGATAATTCGCATTTACTCATTTTGAGTAGGTGAGTAATTAGCTATGGGTCTGAAACTTCACCATGTGAAAGCTCTCCCACAAGTAGATGAATGAGTATTTGATAAAAATTGGGTATTAGCATTTACTCATTTTGAGTAGGTGAATAAATAGCTATGGGTCTGAAACTTCACAGAGTGAAAGCTCTCCCAAAAGTAGGTGAATGAGTTATTTGAGAAAAATTGGCTATCTGCAATACTTTTAGAGATAATTCACATTTACTCATTTTGAGTAGGTGAACAATTAGCTATGGGTCTGAAACTTCACCAAGTGAAAGCTCTGCCAAAAGTAGGTGAATGAGTTATTTGAGAAAAATTGGCTATCTGCAATACTTTTAGAGATAATTCGCATTTACTCATTTTGAGTAGGTGAGTAATTAGCTACGGGTCTGAAACTTCACCAAGTGAAAGCTCTCCCAAAAGTAGGTGAATGAGTTATTTGAGAAAAATTGGCTATCTGCAATACTTTTAGAGATAATTCGCATTTACTCATTTGGAGTAGGTGAGTAATTAGCTATGGGTCTGAAACTTCACCATGTGAAAGCTCTTCCAAAAGTAGGTGAATGAGTTATTTGAGAAAAATTGGCTATCTGCAATACTTTTAAGAGATAATTCGCATTTACTCATTTTGAGTAGGTGAGTAATCATCTACGGGTCTGAAACTTCACCATGTGAAAGCTCTCCCAAAAGTACATGAATGAGTTATTTGATAAAAATTGGGTATCCACAATAGTTTTTGAGATAATTAGCATTTACTCATTTTGAGTAGGTGAGTAATTAGCTACAGGTCTGAAACTTCACCAAGTGAAAGCTCTTCCAAAAGTAGGTGAATGAGTTATTTGAGAAAAATTGGCCATCTGCAATACTTTTAGAGGTAATTCGCATTTACTCTTTTTGAGTAGGTGAGCAATTAGCTATGGGTCTGAAACTTCACCAAGTGAAAGCTCTTTGGGATAGCTGCTCTGCAGAGATACCCTGAAGATAAAAAATTTCGTTGAAATCGCTCTATGTAGCACGGTTTTCGAAATATTAGCATTTTTGTGTTTTGCGCAAAAAGTCGAAAATTCAAAATGGCCGCCATTTTTGGCAAGATAAAATTTTTTGAAAATTGGCATGGCCACTCTGCAGAGATACCCTGTGGGTCAAAAATTTCGTCGAAATCGCTCTATCTAGCACGGTTTTCGAGATATAAGCATTTTTGTGTTTTGCAATTTTGCGAAAAATTCGAAAATTCAAAATGGCCGCCATTTTTTGCGAGAAATTTTTTGTTTGAAAATTGGCATGGCTACTCTGCAGAGATACCCTACGGGTCAAAAATTTCGTCGAAATCGCTCTATCTAGCAGGGTTTTCGAGATATAAGCATTTTTATGTTTTGCAATTTTTGCGAAAAATTCGAAAATTCAAAATGGCCGCCATTTTTGGCGAGACAAATTTTTTTTGAAAATTGGCATGGCTACTCTGTAGATATACCCTGTGGGTCAAAAATTTCGTCGAAATCGCTCTATCTTGCAGGGTTTTCGAGATATAAGCATTTTTATGTTTTGCAATTTTTGCGGAAAATTCAAAATGGCCGCCATTTTTGGCGAGAGAAAAATTTTTTCAAAATTGGGATAACTACTCTGCAGAGATACCCTGTGGGTCAAAAATTTCATCGAACTCGCTCTATCTAGCACGGTTTTCGAGATATAAGCATTTTTGTGTTTTGCAATTTTTGCGAAAATTTCGAAAATTCAAAATGGCCGCCATTTTTGGCGAGACAAAAATTTTTTGAAAATTGGGAAAAGTACTCCGCAGGGATATCCTGCGAGTCAAAAATTTTGTCGAAATTGCTCTATCTAGCACGGTTTTTGAGATATAAGCATTTTTGTGTTTTGCAATTTTTGCGAAAATTTCGAAAATTCAAAATGGCCGCCATTTTGGGCGAGACAAAAATTTTTTGAAAATTGGGAAAACTACTCCGCAGAGATACCCTGTGGGTCAAAAATTTCGTCGAAATCGCTCTATCTAGCACGGTTTTCGAGATATAAGCATTTTTGTGTTTTCCTTATTTGGAAAATTCGTAATGATTAATTAATCATTAATTACTTGGTCATTTCTTGACCAATCAATGCCAAAATCTAATGATTTCCAGATTTTAATAGAATGAATGTATTTGCCAAGTTTCAGGTGAATTGATAAAATTCCTTTCAAGTTATCATCCGGACAAGCTTCCCCATCGAAAAAAGACATTTTTGGTCATGTGACCTCTCTGATTGGTTGAAATGTCACTGCAGCATATTCAAAAAAATTCCCCAAGGCTACTGCCTAAACCTGCCAAATTTGAAAAGAATCCGCCTAACGGTTACAGAGTTATAAGTAAAACAAAATGCGGAGCCGGCGGAGCCTGAAGCTCTCCCATACACAAACAAGCGTCCCTTGCGGGACGCTTAATTACTCAGCCATTTCTTACCCAATTAATGCCAAAATCTAATGATTTTCAGATTTTAATAGAATGAATGTATTTGCCAAGAGAATAAGTAATATACTTTTGTAAAGTAATAAACAATCAAGAATCCCTCCTTGGTGAAGGTAAAAAGGAGGACCAAGGCACATTTAAGTTTTGGAAAATATATCTGGAAGCAGGGTATACACTGTTTCAATGTTCTTTAAAATTTCACAGCAGTTCATTTTGTTAAAAAATCTCCATGGCTGGATAAAAGTGATGTCTTGATGAAGAACTAGAGTTCAATATACATGAATTACTAATGCCCCTATTCCACCAAAGGATTAAGCCCCGATTGGGTCTGGGACCCTTAATCGTGGACAGTCGGTGAAAAAAAAGGTTAAATGGGCGGGAATACTGGATCAGTGTAAAAGTCTGGGATTAAGGTCAGATCGACCCCAGGGGGCCTCAGGAGGCCCCAGGCCGCCCTACGGAGTCCCCGACTGGTCTGGGACTAAGAACCGACTAAGCCATTTTTCTGGTCGGTTTGATCCAAGATCTAGTCATAGACATACTGACTGGGTCCCAGGACGCCCCAGGCCTCCTGGGACTAAGCCACGACTAAGTCCCGGCCTCCTCAGGCATCCCCAGTCTTCCCCAGACCAATGTGGCCGATTCTTGTTTTGCAATGGGACTAAGGGTCGCAGGAGGCCTGGGACTAAGGCACTAAAGGTCTGGGACTAAGGGTCGGGGACTAAGGGTCACAGGCGGCCTGGGACAACACAGGACTGTGTAAATGTGGTCTGAGGAGGCCTAGGGAAGCCTGGGACTGGACATTTTGTTTATGGCGGGAAAAAATAATCTGTTTGGGTCGGGAGAAATATCAAACATGTTTGATTTTTCACACGGCCCCAACCGACCACAACCGACCCTTACAGGACGCCTGGGACTAAGCAAATTTTTTAAACCGACCCTCAAAAACCCTTAATCAGGAGCCTTAGTCGTGTGGTGGAACACCCACATAAGTGATCCACAGAACATTATGTGAATCTTTGCAGCAATATGAATGACTCTACTAAAACGAAAGAATATCAATTGAAAATCATCACTCATTTTATACTTTTATTACTTTTCTCAGTTTGCTCGATGCATACCATTGTAGCTTCAAGCAATAAATATACTCAAAATCACTTATCCTGCCATATGTAACTGTACACAATAACTTAGAATTGCATAGCTATTCATAAAATTTACCGAAAATTCTTCACCTTGACAGCAAAAGTTACAATCTACAAAATGTGGCAAGAAATACAAGATAGATCAAAGACATTTTTGTTTTACTAATGATTTAAAGAATTTTGTCAGTGGGCTCTTCTGATGTATCACATGAAACCTTTGTTTTCAAGTCAAAGGTAATGGGGCTGTGTAAGCATATGGTAATTAAACACAGGTATGGTAAGACAGTTTAATGAAAATATCTTAGCTTGGCTTCTTTGAAAAACAAAAATCTCAAAGAGTAGATTTTATCTAATGAGAGAATGTAGCCAACTTTTTGTGTTATAATGACAATCTGGCCAAGTAAATGTTTCTTGACATTAACATGTCTCAAACAATATTTTGGCATACCTGTCTGAAAAAAATCCCTTCTTCAATTCAAAGAGGTTTGGAAATAACTTAAACGGTAACAGTAAAGATGTTATATATTTTGAATTTGTTTTATTAACTTTGTGGCGGCATAGCCACTTGCCTGAGCCCAGTTGTCCAGCAACTTCTATCTGAAGCCATTACTGACTTACAATGGATGAAAAGCAAGGAGTAACATGATTGTGATACATGTAATTCTTTGTTGCATTCCTCCAATGTCTGATTCAAACCATTTTTCCACCATCGTATTTAGGGAAATGAGAATATATTCATATAAATAAAATGTAGGTTTATTATTGTGGGCTTTATATATAAAAAAAAATAAATCACATCACTAACTCAATGAGCTGACAACTTAAAATTAGTAAATAAATTAAAAGATAATCTCTTTTCACCAAATTGCACTTAAGTTAATTTACACAGGATAAAAGTCCAAATGAAAACATGACTCAGTGAATACAGTATAGGTTTAATTAAACAGACGGGGTCCATTTAATGTGACTGATTCCGTAGGATATTACGTTGAATTATTGCTGCCAAGATATAACCAAGATATACAGTTGAAAAACTTAGTCACATAATGTCATCAATGCACCCGTCTTTAAGGCTCAAAACTGGTCAACTTAAATATAGTTAGGCACAGATGGGGAAATTTGACTAATGGCATCTGGAGGTTTAGAATGCACTCCATCTTGGATAATAACCTACAGAAGTCAGCTTCTAGGTTGAGTATTATATTTTAAATTTGCTTTGGAAGCAAAATTTCTGCTAAGGAAACCCCCCCAACAGTGTCCATGTGACAAAAAAATGTCATTTAATTCTTTTTTGTTATCAATGTATAACAGTATATGATACAAGAGGGAATGTATTTCTGCAACTAGAAGACATACAAATAAATACCCATGTACCGTATTTTTTCAAAATATGGCCTGGGCGTTAATTATTTTCAAATGGCACCAGACCAGGCATTAAATTGAACCAGGCGTTCTTTTGAAATACAAAAACAGTGTTATGAATTGTGAACAGTGTGCTCAGTACCGGGCCTTAATTTGAACCAGGCGTTTATTTGAAGCTGGGCGTTATTTTGGAAATTTACGGTATATATAGAAAATTGTGAAATTTCATTCTGCAGAAATACAGACTTTCAATATATGCAAAAATTCCCACAGGTTCCTCATTTTAACAATGGTTTTACTTGGGACAAAGGAAGTTTGGACGGGTTGTGTTTTGGAAATTTTTCATACTTATTATAGCTTGGACCTTGGCCAATTTTGCCAAACTGTCTTATGCACGCTCTCCCATTCTCCTAATTAACACAACCAAAACAGAGTGGCATTTGTCAAATCACAGATAAACCACTTCTTATAACTAAGTCCTGAGTAAAAATGCGCCAATGATGAAATCTTCAAAATGATTAGTATTGGTGTACACAACAAAAGAATATGAAAATAACAACATAAATGAACACTTTAATGGAAGAACTGAATATCCCAATTCAACATGACATGTGGTGCAGAGTATATTTAGCCAAATATTGATCTCCGATACTCTAACTTGAAGAAGAAACTATAATAAACCAAAAATTTGACTTAGATACTCCAATTTCAACTGGTAACCTATATTTAACTAAATTCTTTTTGCTTGGATATTCCAACTTCAAGAAGTAACCATCCATAAAAGTACATCTGTTCTTATCCCTCATCAAAAACAATCACCTTTCTGTGTGTAGAAGTCCTAATATTATTAAATATGCAAAACTACAAGAGCTTGCAAAAGCCCTAAAAGAAATCAAAGCTTTGGAAATAAACAGTGACTAAAAGACACCAATATGACCAATATTAAACCATGTTACAACACAAACTGCATTTTGTTATTTCCGAAAATCAATAGTTTATAAAGTGAACGCTATTATTCAGAGCTTCCTCTAGAAGTCTGTCATTAATGTATTACTGCACTACGCTACATCCTGCAGTAACACTGGGCACATAAAGCTGTCACCATGTACAACAGGTATATCTGACTGGTCCTCACCTGGACAGGTAACTACTGACTACAATGTACACTACTCAAACTACACAATCTGCCTCTATGTAATACAACAGCTATATACAACCAACCCAGTACATGTGAAAACCTACACTTCACTCCCTGACAGGGAAGTGAGAATTGTGCAAGAGAGAAACACGACATACATTGGAGATGCAAGCAACTTCTGCACATTAGCCACCATCAATGATGACGAATTATTGCTGGTCAACTGTAGCAGTGATTTTCTGAGTAAAACTTCACTAACCTCAACAAACTGGCCAAAACTCACAAAGTCATGACAGTAACATTGAGCAAGTTTACAAAACAGTTATCTAAAATATTCTGTTTAGTTTAATTTTTATAATTTTTCTTACAAAGCATAATTTAATCATTATTTGTCAGCTTCAAAATCATAGTTGTTAGTTTAATTCTTTGCGAAGATGATGTGTTTAACAATTGCCATGTGTAAATACCCTTCCTCAATACTAAAGTTTGACAAGTTCCGTACACATGTTTTATACAGAACTTGTGTGATCACTTACCTGCAGATCAGTGTTATTTAAGTTGTGTACGGATCATTGCAATGCTTTAACATTCAGCCACGTGTATTTTAATTCAAGATATAAAATACATTTTACACCCACTGTGTTAGTCTATGGTAAACTTATTAAGCAATTCTACAATACATGGAAACCTAGTATCAAGATGTTTGGAACTGATGGTATTTCCAAGTTTGACTGTATAAACAGTATGTAGTTTGAAGCCAACAAAATTTTGGGAAACTGAATATTGCAAATGTATAGAAGACAGACATTGCCTTCACCCTTAATTTCTTAGATGTTTGTGTACAAGAATTGATATAATCTCACTCGGTAAGAAACCTACTGGAAGCGGTTAAAAAAGGCATAAATACTAACACAACAGCACATTACAACAACTGGTTTTCATACAATATGTACACATGGCTATCTACAGAATCATTTTTGCAATTCCAATGACTGTATTACAGTAAACTTAAAATGAATGTACAGACTCAACTGTAGAACAATGAAACTACTGTGCACCAAGAGACTGACTACACAAGTAATAATGTAGAGTTCCACGTATAACACTGGACAAAGTCTTCAATACAAGGGACAGTTATATAACTGACACACATCATACACTTCAATACTAGCTAAAAATACCACACACAGGCTACTTATATACTGAAAGTTACACCACGTTCAGCAGAATTTCAGCATCCCACAAGGATAATTTTTCAAGGTACTCCTGAAAAGAAAGTAAAACCAATTGTCAATGGAAAAGATTACATAATCATGTACATTAATAATCAAATGTTTTGAGAAATTCTCAACAGGAAAACATTTTATTACAACACACCAAATTAATCTGTGGAATTCTATGGTCCAAGTGATGGCATTTACTCACTGATTACAGATAAACAGTGGAACAATACTGAATTAATGATATAACAGGTGAACATGGTGATCACACACTTTGTTACTTCTCACTGCACTTAACTGGCAAAACACACTGAAGATACTAAAGTATTGAATTCATGGTAAAAATTGTCTTTCAGTTTTCCTGACATATTCAGAACATCATAGGCAAGGCTGGCCTTGAAATTGCTGTAAACAGTGAACATATCGTAATTATCATTCTGACACAATTCCATAAAGTGCAGAAGTACATCATGAAAACATGCCACAGTTACTGAGTATGTGTTACAGGATTTAAACATATGCCAGCGCCATGCTGAAAACATGGAAGCAAACTTCAGTGTAAAAGGGTGCTAACTAATTACATATAACCATGAGCAGTTAACAAATGTTTCTATTCAATTCATAAAATGTGGAATGAAACTTGCAACACAAAAAAGCTTTTTACAAATATGTATACTGTAAAGAATGTAAAGATATCACTTAATAACTGATATGACTTATAAATAATCATAAATACTCTATTTCTCAAAAACAAAACTAATAACTAACTACACAGTAGAAACACGGCACCCACAACAGGGAGAATTCATTAGTTTTGCAGTATACACAGAAACTAAAGTTGTCCCAATAACAGTGACAACCCACAATGCTCACTGCACATAAACACTGAGGAAACCATTTCATTCTTAATTATCTTAAAATATCCCACTCTGTACATCATTTTATTGTGGATTTTACTTCCTTGTACCATATTGATAAGTACTTTTAACACTTTCAGTCAAAAATGCATGAACATATACAAACACTGAAATCTCAATTAAAAACTCTTAAAGACGTGTACAGTTGCCGATGTACATATTGCTTGTCTATGACTCTTCTCAAGTTTAACACAACTTCTGTAAAGTTGCAACTGAAAGAAAAACAATTCCGATTTGCATGTTTTGTAGAGACTAGGGTAAAATCACAATGTGCAAAATGATGGTGAATGACAAGGATTAAAATCAGATGCTATGTTTAACAGGCTAAATCTGTACTTTTATTAGACAAAACACTGGATGCCAAGGTGAAATGTACATTGTATCAAAATCTTCTAATTATGTGTCTCAACAATGACTTCACTAGAATGTAAAACATAATAGCACATCAAGTGAAAGACTGCATAATTGACTATTCTGGTAGTTTTTTCTTGTAAATTTGTGTGTTTGCAAAAGCTGATGTGGAAAAATCTATAAGCATTCTAATGGTGACCAGTTGTTTAAAAAAAACATTTACTTCTAAAGCATTCAACAAAGTTGGGGTTTTACGTCCCGTTCAACAGCCAGGGTCATATTGGGACATGTCCTCAGAATTGCCACTTGTGGGACTCGAACCCACATAGAGGTGACAGCCTATGATTACATGCCAAACTTGCTAACCACTAGGCCACTGAGGACCTCTAAAGCATTCAACAAGACTGTAGCTTAAGACCAGAGGGTCAATAAGAAAGGTACGTTCATATGAAGCAAGGAAAACATTTTCAAAAGATATAAAAAACCTGAGCTTGTGGATTTGCAGCACTGGGGCTGCAGCTTCAAGCGTGCGAAGTCAGCACCTGGATACTATAATGACTGGTCAACTGCAAACATAGTGTCATTTCCCAGACCTTTTTACATAATCATATTTACTGCTTTTAGATATTAAATACCATTTCATATTGCAGCCCGAACCCCCACTCAGAAAAAAAAAAAAAAAATAGTGTCCAGCAAAATTCATTTGGTAGTTGGTAAGTGGTAGTTTTTCATGACAGTTCATAGTACTGAGAGAATAGTAAGATTTAGTTCAATAGGACCTACAATTGATGTATGCAACATGTAAGGGATACTTTGTGCCCATTCATCACTTTATTTAAGGCACGGTACAACCGAGTGTTGCCACAGGTTTTCATTCAGACTGAAGTTATCAAGTCCTGTGAGGTCTGTAGAAGCACTGCATGTGTGTACAGTTTACCTGTACACCCACTTTCTCTGCATATTGGAAACTGGACAGTTACATCTTACTTTAATGGACATTAAACACTAGTTTACGGCACACAGGGCTGCACACCTGTTATACAGAATGGCACTGAGAACATAGTTCTGAGAGCATGAGGGTGTTCCTGTTCCCTTGTACATGCTACTCCCATGACATTTCTGTATATTGGTAGAGTTTACGTTCATTCATTACAAAGTGTCTACACAAACCTTTCAGTGTACATCAGTTTCTCTGCCTATGAACCACATTCAGACACAGACAGTTGAATGCGTTGAAAATTGAGTTCACTTTGTGCATGGCTGTGTAGTTAATGCGTTAGATGGTGTAGCTGTCTATTTATGACTACACAGCAAGCTGAGTGCCTGCTGACATCTGTGTGGACTTTCTATATGACTATGTATTGCAGGTGTAAGGTGTGGCTGTCTATTCATGACTACACAGCAAGCTGAGTGCCTGCTGACATCTGCGTGGACTTTCTATATGACTATGTATTGCAGGTGTAAGGTGTGGCTGTCTATTCATGACTATACAGCAAGCTGAGTGCCTGCTGACATCTGAGTGGACTTTCTATAGGACTATGTATTGCAGGTGTAAGGTGTGGCTGTCTATTCATGACTATACAGCAAACTGAGTGCCTGCTGACATCTGAGTGGACTTTCTATATGACTATGTATTGCAGGTGTAAGGTGTGGCTGTCCTTTTCTCACTACACAGAGAGCTGGTCCATGTTTTCACTCAGACTGAGCACTTCTTTGAGCTTGGTGCTGAGCTGCTCCTGTAGCTGGCGTAGCTTGAGTTTGTCCTGGGTGCGACTGGACTGAACTATGTCCAGTTCACCCCGCAGATCTGACACCTGGCGTAACTGGACCTCTTGTTGTTTCTCCAACTCCTGAAAACAAAGTTAAACTCCAGTACATGTGAGCAGGGTGTGGACACTTTGTTAATGTTCACACGGTGCTGCTTGTTGGATATTTTATACTGAATGAACTTATCAGACCAGCGACTTTCATCAGAAAAGACTTGCAGTCTACATTCAATGCTTTAATCACTTTCTTATACAAATGATCACTTCTATCAACAGTCTTTTAAACATAAATCTGAAACCACTATAACTTTTTGCTGAAGTGCCTTTCTTTTATCAAAATTGTAAGAGAAATCTTTCAATGTCCAATATGAAGGTTTTAGATACAGAACCCCTGTTGGAACACAACTTTTATTTTAGCAAGTACCAAATTGTGAAAATGTGATGATATGATGATCTAACGATCACAATAAACGAGTGTTGAGAACCAGATGATTTTGTGATCACCACAAAATCTGGGAAGCACAACATGGGCATCATGAAAAAATACATGTTCATCATGACACCATCTAGTGATCATGACTTACAAAAATGACAAAACATTTATACATAGTAATGTCTTAACAGAGGTTCTGTGTGTGGAACTTTACATCCTTCTATTTACTACATAATTATATTACAGATTAGCCTATATACTTTAAGAAAAACTTTTGGTTGACATTAAAATGGTGTACTCAAATACTTGTTTAGCTTTTGTTTTATTTCATAGTTCTATGCATCAATACTAAAAACTTTACCTGAATTCTTCTTTGCAACCGTTGAGTTTCTGCTTGTGCAAGTTTTGCTGTTTCAACTTTTTTTGTCAAATCAGTTATCTCCTGAAAAAACAGAAGAATTTTTCATGTAATGATTTATATTTCACATGTTCTTTGTTTGGACTGATATTTCATAGAAAGTGGGTTCTGCATGAGATGAATGCACAAAGTAACCAATTTTTTGTTTGATTTATCACATATTTGACAAGTATAATTTGTCAAATAGTGGCACAGTTATTGTTTATCATCTATGGGCGATAATAGAATAATCTAACAACTGGAATGTTAAACATCGTTTATGGGCGATAATAGAAGAATTTAACAATCGGCGTGTTAAATACTCACTTAACAAGCAGCATACGCACATTTTTTAAAATAAAATCAATATCCAAGTGTTATGCAACATTTATTTTGATAAAACACAACATATTTACAAAAATATAAATTTTACTTCTTTACAAACAATATGTAGTCAGCTTTTGGCACTTACTAAAGCAAAATATAAAGATCCCTCAAACCTTTTTGAAGAATTCAGCTGTTGCACTGTTTTACTGATAACCTCTTTAATTCAGACAGTAAATGTTCAATTTTATACAGATTTTCCAGTTCATCAGAAGTTTCAGGTAAACTCATTAAAAAGGACCTGAGCATCTCACAGCCAGTCTCAGCATCTTTTAATGTGAGAAACTTTATTGATGCCTCTGGCTTTTCAGGCAATTCAGAATCTCTGTCACTGCCCTCCTCTGTGATCTCTTTGATTTCTGAAAGGATATCTTCATTTGTGGGGGGCTTCTGATGTCAGTAATTCATCATTAACAGTGATGTAGTCCTTGAATTTCTAATCAGTAAGTACTGCATGGGAGATCTCTTCATTGTTATTTTCATCACTGGGGAAAACTACTGATGACCTTTCTCTGAAGGTCATATGGAACCAGCAGTTGGAAATAGTCTGTGTTGTGACCTAGTCCAAGTTTTCTGACTTTCAATCAAAGCATCAAGTAAAGTGATGGTGAATGGGGTTCCTCTGCCAGGGCTACAAACTTGTCTTTCAATGACGGTGGTTCTGTAGATATGTTTTTAATAATCCCTTGGTTCAGAGGTTGCAACACACTGGTTGTATTGGGAGAAAAAAAGAACAAGGTCACAGCTTTGAGCCCAGGTACACTCTTTGGATGGGAGGCACAGTTGTCTAGTTGACTAGTGTCAGTTTGACTAGCACAGAATCCATTGAACTCATATAGACTAGGTTAGGAGTTGATATTCTAACATGGTCTTTGTTATAGTTGGCAATTTTTCACACGTATAGTCTTAGTTATACTTGGCAGTTTGTATTCTCATATGGCCTTTCTTAGAATTGACACTTTATATACTCGCATGGTCTTTCTTAGAATTCGCAGTTTATATTCTTACACGGTCTTTGTTATAATTGGCAGTTTAAAATACTCACTTGGTCCTTTCTGGAGTTGGCAGTCTCCAGCTCCTCCACTTGTTCTCTAAGCTCTGACATCTGTTTCTGTGAAGCCTCAGAACCCCCAAGCTTCTCCATCTCAATCACCTGAAAGCATTATACAGAACACTGGCACACAACAGACAAGAAACTGTTTTGGCAAAGGCTGCTTTACATTTATTGTATATACATGTTACAGTAAATATGTGAAATCAGTAAATATGTGTAATTACTGATTTCACATATTTACTGTAACAAATATGCTCTTTACCTGTTATCATCACTATGCCCATTAAACATTTTAGGGTGGGGTGTGGCAGTCTTGTACCTTTTTTATAAAAAGGTCTTCCATTCATATTCTTATCATTCTTATCAATACATGCAGTCTTGTATTCATATTCTTTTTTGATACATCTGGTCTTGCATTCATATTCTTAATTTTTTTTCACTACATTTCTATGGTTTTGTATTCATATTTTTACCTTTTTCAATACATGCACACGGTCTGTATTCATATTCTTACCTTTTTCAATACATGCACACGGTCTGTATTCACATTCTTACCTTTTTCAATACATGCACACGGTCTGTATTCACATTCTTACCTTTTTTAATACATGCACACGGTCTGTATTCACATTCTTACCTTTTTCAATACATGCACATGGTCTGTATTCATATTCTTACCTTTTTCAATACATGCACACAGTCTGTATTCACATTCTCACCTTTTTCAATACATGCACATGGTCTGTATTCACATTCTTACCTTTTTCAATACATGCACATGGTCTGTATTCACATTCTTACCTTTTTCAATACATTCACACGTTCTGTGTTCACATACTTACCTTTTTCTTCATGCGAGCACTCTCCTCTTTGTAGGCACTGAGCTGTTTCTTCCACTCCTCCACATTTGCCGTGCTCTCCTGTAAGGCAGTGGTCAGTCTGGCATTATTATTCTTCAGAGTCTGTAGCTCCACCTCCCACTTCTTAGCATTGGCTGAACTGTGATCAGGTAATACAAAGCAAGAACTCACTGTGTCAGCTGACAGAGCTTAGAACAGCAACAGAAAGTCCGAGTGCTGCTGTACACCAACAGACAGGTAAAACTGAACACACAGGGATAAGTTTCTTAACTGTTGCTATGTTTGATAGATTTATCAAGAAAAAAAAACAAAAATATTAAAAATCTGGACTCTATATCCTGATAATTTACAGCAACCAACAGGTTGTCAAGCCTTTAATGATAAGTGAATAAGCCACTGGCTGAAACAATTGACATATCTGTAGGTCTGTCATCAGATGACATGAAAGGTAGCTGTGTGTCTCATAAATTACACAAGTCTTGTTTGGAATCGCTTTACATATCACGGACTATCCCAAACATATTTCCCCACAAATTCAAAAGTTAACTCCTGTATCAAATATTAAGTGAATATTCATATGAATGAAGCACTACTCCAGCAATCACTTGCCACACAAAAAAGTTACAAAGCATCAACAAGTACACAGCACCATCACAGACCACTTGATAACTAAGTGTACATTACAGAAGGATCAGACAGATGAGCAATAAAAGGTAAAATCAAAGTAATTTTCATTAACAGAAGATTATGAGCTGACAATACAATCTAAAAAGATTTTTATTGCTTTATCTCTGTATTAGCAGATTTCCAGGCATAATTTCCAAGAACTGACCTCTGAGCGAGGGCTATCTTCAGACGATCGTTCTCATACTTGAGCTGGTCTATGAGTGAACCGGTGGGCAGACTTGCCGCAGACAGAGAGGAGTTAGAGTTGCGCTTTTCTGCATTGTGTGAGTCACTGGATATTTGCTGTAAATATAGAAATTACTTCATGATAAGAAATATTGCAAGGCTGGGTGGTCATATCAGCCACAAAGTACAAATGTTAATGTCAGATGCATATTCACTGATGAAGAAGCACCATGAACAAAACTGTATGGCAAAATGGTGTGCATGACAATGCAGTGTTATACATTTATTGGTAGGGTCAGTTATTATTATTACCGGTCATGATTCACTTGGGTGTATGGTTCGACTCTGATTTCTCCTTGTCTAAATATGTGTTTACAGTGTCTGCAAAATTAGTTTTGTGCAACTCCATAACTTCAGACATGTCAGGAGTTTCTTACTTATGATGCTTCTATACTTGTGGCCAATGCTCTTGTCAGTAGTTGGTTGGATTATTGTAATTCATTTTCAGGAGTCTCTATAAGTTCAATCTATGCAAATTACAATGTATCCAAAATTGTACAGCTAAATTGTATCAAACACCAGTAGATACACCAGAATAACTCCTGTTCTTCCTGAAATTGAATTGGCTTCCTGTTGAACACTGTTCACTGTTTAAAACAGCCACTTGTTTACAAGTTTCTTACTTTACAATTCAATATAAGACAATGTAGTTAATATTTGATTTCTATTATTCAACAAAATTTGTCAAAAACATTCATGGCAAACTACTGAAGTGTTACAGTAAAGTCACTTGATTGATAGCCAATGTCATTATTTCCCATTTACAAGGAATTTATATGTTGTTTATGAACCAGTGGAAATTAAATTTAACTTAGGTTGAACTTAGTTTATCATGTGATAAGATCTTTGAAAACATACACAATTTGCATTTTCATTGTTACCAACAGGAAGTTTCTTTCAAGCAAAATGGCAGATGATGTAAACAAATGTTATGAAAATAAATATTAAATGTCTGAAAAAATAAGGTAAATTAAATAGCTTTTAAATCTTACTTTCATTTCAAAATCGATCCTTAACATAAGGGTTGATTTTCTACATCAAAATTTTGTAAAAGACGTCGAATCGATTTTCTGTCGACTAATCGGACCACTATTTTTTATTATAAACTGCAAGTCATATCTGACCCGTATAGGGGCATAAATGGAGCGGGATATATATTTTTTTGTGTACAATGGTGTCTCTGTACCATGGATAATTAGTGTCAATAACTTTTGGATTTTCACTAATATCTTGGCAACTATGCAATCTACAAATATGTATTATATAGCAATAGAAAGGTCTTTTTACAGCACTTCTGTTTGTTTTTGCTGCAATAAAAATCCATGCAGAAATGATTGAGATTTTGCAAGTTAACAATTGAGGTTTTAATATTCACTAGTACCTATGTTTTTTGACAGCCTTTTTCACATGCTCTCATTAAATATTCCCTTATTCAACTGATAAATCATAGAAAATGGTGAAATATAAAAGTAAAACATCTCTGATTAGACATATACAGAAAAAATAGGCCAAGGCCTGCTGCTTACTGGCGACCCGCATGTTGTGGTTGTGCCACCCAAATACTTTTTTCATGCTATAAATGTGCAGCAATTAATATATGTTTTATACAACAATAAATGTAAAATAAAAAAGAATAGGAGAGGGTTATTGCGATCAGTTTGTTTCTGTCTGTCTGTCTATGCACCGTTTCACCCTTATAACTCAAAAAGAAAAAGGACGGTTGGGTCGAAAATTTTGACGGTTAATCTTGCACGGTTAAGGAGATAAGGAAATTTTTGTTTTTTCCATTTTTTTTTCATTTCTTACATACCCTGTGGATCGAAAATTTCGACGAAATCGATCTATCTCGCACGGTTTAGGAGATAGAAGCAATTTTGTGTTTTGCCATTTTAGGCAAAAATTCGAAAATTCCAAATGGCCGCCATTTTTGGGGAGGGGAAAATTTTTTGAAAATTGCCAAGAGTACATTCCTTAGATACCCTGTGGGTCGAAAATTCTGACGAAATCGCTCTATCTCGCACGGTTTAAGAGATATTTTACCATTTTTGGCAAAAATTCGAAAATTCAAAATGGCCGCCATTTTTGGGGAGGGGAAAATTTTTTGAAAATTGCCAAGAGTACATTCCTTAGATACCTTCTGGGTCGAAAATTTCGACGAAATCGCTCTATCTTGCACGGTTTAAGAGATAGAAGCAATTTTGTGTTTTTCCATTTTAGGCAAAAATTCGAAAATTCAAAATGGCCGCCATTTTTGGGTAGGGGAAAATTTTTTGAAAATTGCCAAGAGTACATTCCTTAGATACCCTGTGGAGTGAAAATTTCGACGAAATCGCTCTATCTCGCATGGTTAAAGAGACAGAAGCAATTTTGTGTTTTTCCATTTTTGGCAAATATTTTTGACGAAATCGCTCTATCTCGCACCCTTTCTGAGATAAACACGTTTTTGTTTTTTCAGCGTTAAGAAAAATCGAGACATTTAGTAAATTATTAATAAGTCGGCCATTTTGTATTGGATCACTTCGAAAAGTTATTGATTTCCAGACATGTATATAACGAACCTACTTGCAAAATTTCATGTGAATAGGTGAAGCGCTTTTTAAGTTATCATCCAGACAAGCACACCCTTTCGAAAAACATGTTTTTGGTCATGTGACCTTCTCTGATTGGTTGAAAAACATGCAACGAGGAAAAATGATAGTCCTCTACCCAAGGAAGCTCCATACCAAATTTCAAAGAAATCGGTGCAATAGTTTCTGAGGAGAAGAGGCTGGAAAAAATTGTTGACGACAACAACAACGAAGACGACGCCAGGCCATGCCATTAGCTTATGGCCGTTGGCCAGTAAGCTAAAAATGTACCACTCATGAACATAATACTCATGCTACACACTCGTATAATATTGTTATCTTCATTTGTGATATATTTTTTCTGTACATGTCATTTGGGAAGTTTTGTTATAATACTTACTGGTGACATGTGGTTTTCTACTCACCTGGTGAGATGTTGTTTTACTTTTATCAGTAACATGTTGTTCATACCTACTGCTGATATCCGTTTTTATTTTGATCAGTAACATGTTTTATTCTTACTAGTGACATGTTGTTTTATACTGACCAGTGACATGTTGTTTTACACTGACCAGTGACATGTTGTGTTACACTGACAGTGACATGTTGTTTTACACTGACCAGTGCCATGTTGTTTTATACTTACAGGGACATGTTGTATTATACTGACCAGTGACCTGTTGTTTTACACTAACCAATGACATATTGTTTTATACTTACAGGGACATGTTGTATTATACTGACCAGTGACATGTTGTTTTACACTAACCAATGACATATTGTATTACACTGACCTGTGACATGTTGCTTTATACTGACCAGTGACATGTTGTAACAGGGACATGTTGAATAATACTGACCAGTGACATGTTGTTTTACACTGACCAGTGACATGTTGCTTTACACTAACACTATGTTGCATATGTTGTATTTCACTTACTGAAGACATTGTGGGAGTGCTGGGTCTTTTTGCCGCTGACACTGATGATACGGAGCTTGTCTCTGTTTCTGATGCTGGAACTATGTCCCCATTTGCCTGGTTGCTGTTTGTAAGGATCGGGGTGGGGGGTTTAGGGGTGGGTGTGTTGTTGTTACTCACAGGCTGGGTCTTTTTGGTCAGTTCTTTCACTTCTTTGAATTTATCTACAAACTGAAGAAAAATAGCACTATAAAGGCCTGAATTTATCTACAAACTGAAGAAAACTAGAGGAATGCTTTTGCTAACAAAAGCGAAGCATCCCTGAAAGTTTAAAATGCTTTGTGGTTTTAATAAGCATGCTGTAAAGCTAAGAATCCACAAAGCTGCGCTGTATGCTTTCCCAATACCTCTTAATAATTCTGAAGCTATAAAAGCAACGATAAAGGAGATATAAGGCAAAAACTCCAAAGCAGCTGTTTATGACCCCATTTGGCCCATAAGGGGGGGGTCAAGGGGCAAAACTGACCGGCTATTTAGACTCTCCACATATGCTTTCCCAATACCTCTTAATACATTCTGAAGGTATAAAAGCAACAATAAAGGAGATATAAGGCAAAAACCCAAAATTGAAAATTTTAATTACTTAAATGTAACTTCTATAAGCTACAAGCTTAACATGTGGGACTTAATGCTGTTCTCGGGTTGCCACACCGGCGGCTAACGTCTTAGAAAAAAAGACAGTTCTTATTAACCACCGGATATACTGGTATTTGTCGTTACGTGATAACTTCTGACCAATCGTCCTACTTTCTCGTTGAAATTTTCTAAAAACCTACCCCTCGGCTGTAAACAGCGGGGAGGCAGGGTGGGACTCTTCTAAGTCCCACATGGTAAGCTTGTAGCTTATAAAAGCCAAATGACATTGCCTGATCTTTTGGATCACCTTGTGAAGGAGAGCCGTAGGAGGGTAAGCATAGGCCGTGAGGTTGGTCCAGTTTATGTTTAGAGCATCTATGTCCCAGGCCCTTGGGTCTGGGATAGGAGACACGTACAGTGGGAGCTTGTGGTTCAAGTGAGTGGCAAATAAGTCTACATGAGGTGTGAACCACTTCTGGCAGATCTGTTTGAACACCTGTGGGTGCAGAGACCATTCTGTTGACTGCACTTGGTTGGACCTGGACAGTAGGTCGGCCATCACATTCAGGCACCCTGGAATGTGCCTGGCTTTCAATGTTATGTGGTAGTGATGGCACCAGGTCATGATCTTCCACAGGAGAGCGCACATCTCTGCTGAGTGTGTTCCTCCTTGTTTGTTGATGTAGGCTACCACTGTTGAGTTGTCTGTAGCAACTAACACTGTTTGATTCTGGCACTGGTCCTTGAAGTCTCGAAGGGCCAGGGAGACCGCCTTCAATTCTAGGACATTTATGTGTAGCCTTTTTTCCCGATCTGACCACGGACCCTTTGTAGAATTTTGGTTTAAGTGAGCGCCCCAACCTTCGTTTGAGGCGTCGGTAAAGAGTTGGATACTGTGGTCTTTGGGATGAAGGTCTGCACCTTTCATCACGTTTGAGGGATTTTGCCACCAATGTAGGTGGGCTGCAATGGCTTCTGTCCAAGGAAGGAGGTTGTCCAGCGACTGAGAATATCTCCAGTGCTCCTTGAGATGAAACTGAAAGGGCCTCATGTGAAGGCGTCCCTCCGGGACCATTTTCTCCGTTGAGGCTAGCAACCCAATTAGAGACATCGAACATCTTGCAGTCAAAACACGTTTTGACTTGAGTCGTAGGATCAAATCCTGAAGTTTGAGCCATCTCTCTTGAGTGGGTTTTACAAGGGCTAAATCTAGGTGGTATTCGTAGCCCACGAACGAAAACACCTGAGTAGGTTTCAGCTCTGACTTTTCCTGATTTATTATCCACCCCAAGGACTGAGTTAGGTCTACCACCGCCTGTGTGTTCACTTGGGCTTCCTCCTTGAGACTGGGACCTGATCAGCCAGTCGTCCAGGTATTGGTGAATTCTGAGTCCTCTTGAGAGGGCCATTAGTTTCACTTCCTTTACGATCATTGTAAAGACCTGGGGGGCTGTGGCCAGTGCGAACGGGAGGAAAGTGAACTGGAACACCTGAGCCTTGTAGCAAAACCTTAGGTATTTCCTTGAGTTTGGGTGGATGGGGATGTGCAGGTAAGTGTCCGACAGATCTATCAACGATACCCACTCCCCTGGAATCACGGAGGTCCTAATGGACTCTGGAGTTTCGATTTTGAACTTTTCTACGTGTAGAAAAGTATTGAGCCTGCTTAAGTCTATGACTGGCCTCCAACTTTGGTGAGGCTTGGGTACTAGGAACAGGCGACTGTAAAACCTGAGAGATTTTTCACTTTCCACCCTTTCGATAGCGTTCTTTGACAGGTGAGACTGGATACAAATGGCCAAGGCTTGGTCTTTTTGTTGGGCTTTGTACTCTGACATAATCAGAGGAAATCTGACCAAGTTTGGCTTTGAACGGAATGGCAGAACGTAGCCATTGGTGATAATGTTTAACACGTTTTGAGAACATTTGTTTGTTAGCCAGTCTCTCCTGAAAGAACGGAGGCGACCTCCTACTGGTGGACTGAGTGAGGCTTTGGAGGAGTCATTGGGAAGGGGGTTTCCACGCCCCCTTCCCCTATTGTGGGGTCGAAAACGACCCCTGGGGCCTCTGAAGTTGGGTTTTCCTCTTCCCGAGGGAAAGGATTGGTTACTGTTTTGAGAGGAATTGCCCCCATAAGGGCGTTTCCTGTAGGAGCCTCTTTTCTTGTGGGGACCACGAAAGGGCTTATTCTGGTAGGGTACGAAACCCTGAGAATCTTTTGAGGTGCCTTTTTTGAGAAGGAAGTCCTCACCTTCCTTCACGAGTTGAGACTTGAACAAGGACGAGTCCCAAAAGGACGAGTTCCTAACTTCTTGACGTCTTGTTTCCCCTAACTGTGTATGTAAGAGAGTCATTTCGGCTTCACGCCTAAGCAAGCCGGTATTAGCCATAGAATATAACTCCCTCTGGAGAATATGGGCTAAAGATTTGCTGAGACAGGTGAGGGCCCTGTGTTGGATAAGAACTGTCTTATTCCAAAATTCCATGTACTCAGCTACTTCCTCATATCCGCGCTTTGCTGCTTTCTCAGGATTGGCACCTTTCTGAATTTGAGATTTAATCTTCTTGACAGTTGACTTAATGCTATGTTGGCATTTTTCCAATGAAGCATTACAAGAAGAAGAAGTTTTGGCAAAGGCAGCAGTGAAGTTGAGGGTTGAGATATTTTGTCTAGCCTGATGTTCCAGCTTCTTGAGAACTGGCAGAGGAACTTTGGCTACTCGGGCCCCAGGAGGTCTAGGAGTAATACAGATCTTGGCAAAGTCTGTATTCAACTCCTGAATTTTATCCTGAAAAGTGGGCTGTCCCACCTTGTACCACTTGGAAGTGGAAGGAGGAGGCTTGACATATTTGCCCTCAGCTAAATTGGCAGCTTTAAAATCATGTTGAAATTTATCAAAGGCGTCCTTGATAACTGAGCTAAGGGGTAGAATAGACGAAGGACCTCTAGGTCTGAGCTCTTGACGGCCTTTTTCGTCGTCCAGACCCAACACTGAAGTTGAAGACCTAGGCATAGAATCCCTGGGGTCAGGGAGATACAGAATACGCCTGAAGGTGTCTACTTCTTCAGAGTATTGAGGGGTAATGTCAGAGAGAGCTACTTCCCTATAATAAGGGGGGTCTGGATCATGTTGTGGAAGGTCTTGATCAGAAGCTGCCCCTGAGGGCTGAGCCCTAGAGGGCTTAGAAGACCTGTGTCTGGCTACAGGGGACTGATCTTCCTCTGAAGAAGATGACACATATCTGGACCTGGATTTATGCTTGCTCTTATCAGAGTGCTTTTTAGGTCTAGAGGAATGGATCCGAGGTTCATCGGAATCCTCATTCAGTTGGTCCGAGGCAGAGCTCGGATCCACTGTTTGTCTATGGCTTTGTTTTTTGTGAGAGTACGAGACCTCCTTCGGTATAACCTCAGAGGGAGCAATGTACTAATCCGAGGTATCTTGGTTGAGTACTAGACGAGGAGGGAGTGCTGAACCGACGTCCACATCCATAGCCTCGGTCTGAATATTAGTCATGGATCTCGGAGGGGGTAGGTCCAGATGAGCAGCATTGTTACTGGATGTACCAAGTTTGGAAGCAGGAAACGAGGATTCAACCTCGGATTTCCTTTTAGTTGTCAACTCCTCTCGGAGTGACTGAAACGCTTCCAACATGGATGCCTGGAAGGAACCCATTTGGTGCTGCAAGTGTATATTTAAGGAATCACCCAGGGATTTTTCAATATTTTTCTGAATTTTATTTTGTAAAGCTGTACCTGGGGTGGGTGTGACAGACTTGGCTGGGGTCTTTAAAGACAAAGAGCTGAAGGCAAGAGGTTGAGGACGGGGGGGTGAGGTAAAATGATTATCAGCAGCACTCTCTAGGTCTGCATTTGATCCAGTGAAGGAGTCCCCGTCGCCTTCACCCAGAAGATTTAGTTCATCGTTGGAACTAGTTTGCGCTTTTTGCTTTTCAAGATAACGTTTCCTGTTCTGTATTTTATGCAACTGATCATCTGTAAAAGACGTACATATTTGACAGGGAGTTTCGAAGGTGACACAGGGATCATCTCCCTTGCCAGCCTCCCTACAGGTAGGGCAGTAGTTATGATGGTCGAAACTCGAAACTGAAGCAAAAGTGGCGGCATTTCTGAGCTCTAGGTTTGTCTTTATTTGCTTGATGGAGAGACATTTTTAGACGCAATAAAAGACGTTCAATATAATTGCCTGAACCGAGAAAAACTCAAAACACGCGAAAGCAAGAAAAACTAGAGGATCGCTCGCAAAAAAAAAAGATAATGTTTTTGCATAGCAAAAACAAAGCGTCCCGAAAAGAATATAAAGGTGAGTGCTAAAGTATTAAGAAAATGCTTCGTTTCTAGCCTTATACTGTTGTGGCAACCAAAGTCAGCGCAGTCTGCTCTATCTAGCACGGTTTTCAAGATATAAGCATTTTTGTGTTTTGCAAAAAATAAAAAAATTAAAAATGTCCGCTATATTTGGCGAGACAAAAATATTTTGAAAATTGGCATGGCTACTCTGCAGAGATACCCAGCAGGTCCAAAATTTTGTTGAGTTCGCTCCATATAGCACGGTTTTCGAGATATAAGCATTTTTGTGTTTTGCAAAAACTTTGAAAATTCAAAATGGCCACCAATTTTGGGGAGACAAAAATTTTTGTCAAGACCACTGCCGTGGTGTGTATCTCCCGCCGAGCATTAAAGCAGAAGAAATAGCTTTTCCGAGATATTCACAATTTTTCATTTTCGTGTGTGAAAGGTCTTCCAAAAGTAGGTGAATGAGTTATTTGAGAAAAATTGGCTATCTGCAATACTATTAAGAGATAATTCACATTTACTCATTTTGAGTAGGTGAATAATTATCTATGGGTCTGAAACTTCACCAAATGAAAGCTCTCCCAAAAGTAGGTGAATGAGTTATGTGAGAAAAATTGGCTATCTGCTTTTAGAGATAATTCGCATTTACTCATTTTGAGTAGGTGAGTAATTAGCTATGGGTCTGAAACTTCACCATGTGAAAGCTCTCCCACAAGTAGATGAATGAGTATTTGATAAAAATTGGGTATCCGCAATACTTTTACAGATAATTAGCATTTACTCATTTTGAGTAGGTGAGTAATTAGCTATGGGTCTGAAACTTCACCAAGTGAAAGCTCTCCCAAAAGTAGGTGAATGATTTATTTGAGAAAAATTGGCTATCTGCAATACTTTTAGAGATAATTCGCATTTACTCATTTTGAGTAGGTGAGTAATTGGCTATGGGTCTGAAACTTCACCATGTGAAAGCTCTTCCAAAAGTAGGTGAATGAGTTATTTGAGAAAAATTGGCTATCTGCAATACTTTTAAGAGATAATTCGCATTTACTCATTTTGAGTAGGTGAGTAATCATCTACGGGTCTGAAACTTCACCATGTGAAAGCTCTCCCAAAAGTACATGAATGAGTTATTTGATAAAAATTGGGTATCCGCAATAGTTTTTGAGATAATTAGCATTTACTCATTTTGAGTAGGTGAGTAATTAGCAACGGGTCTGAAACTTCACAGAGTGAAAGCTCTTCCAAAAGTAGGTGAATGAGTTATTTGAGAAAAATTGGCCATTTGCAATACTTTTAGAGGTAATTCGCATTTACTCTTTTTGAGTAGGTGAGCAATTAGCTATGGGTCTGAAACTTCACCAAGCGAAAGCTCTTTGGGATAGCTGCTCTGCAGAGATACCCTGAAGATAAAAAATTTAATCGAAATCGCTCTATGTAGCATGGTTTTCGAAATATTAGCATTTTTGTGTTTTGCAATTTTTGCGCAAAAATTCGAAAATTCAAAATGGCCGCCATTTTTGGCAAGATAAAATTTTTTTGAAAATTGGCATGGCTACTCTGCAGAGACACCCTGTGGATCAAAAATTTCATCGAAATCGCTCTATCTAGCACGGTTTTCGAGATATAAGCATTTTTGTGTTTTGCAATTTTGCGAAAAATTCGAAAATTCAAAATGGCCGCCATTTTTGGCAAGACAAAATTTTTTTGAGAATTGGCATGGCTACTCTGCAGATATACCCTGTGGGTAAAAAATTTCATCGAAATCGCTCTATCTAGCAGGGTTTTCGAGATATAAGCATTTTTATGTTTTGCAATTTTTGCGAAAAATTCGAAAATTCAAAATGGCCGCCATTTTTGGCGAGACAAAAATTTTTTGAAAATTGGGAAAAGTACTCCGCAGAGATATCCTGCGGTTCAAAAATTTTGTCGAAATTGCTCTATCTAGCACGGTTTTTGAGATATAAGCATTTTTGTGTTTTGCAATTTCTGCGAAAATTTCGAAAATTCAAAATGGCCGCCATTTTGGGCGAGACAAAAAATTTGGTTGAAAATTGGGAAAACTACTCCGCAGAGATACCCTGCGCGTCAAAAATTTCGTCGAAATCGCTCTATCTAGCACGGTTTTCGAGATATAAGCATTTTTGTGTTTTCCTTATTTGGAAAATTCGTAATGATTAATTAATCATTAATTACTCGGCCATTTCTTGACCAATCAATGCCAAAATCTAATGATTTCCAGATTTTAATAGAATGAATGTATTTGCCAAGTTTCAGGTGAATTGATAAAATTCTTTTCAAGTTATCATCCGGACAAGCTTCCCCATCGAAAAAAGACATTTTTGGTCATGTGACCTCTCTGATTGGTTGAAATGTCACTGCAGCATATTCAAAAAAATTCCCCAAGGCTACTGCCTAAACCTGCCAAATTTGAAAAGAATCCACCTAACGGTTACAGAGTTATAAGGAAAACAAAATGCGGAGCCTGAAGCTCTCCCATACACAAACAAGCGTCCCTTGCGGGACGCTTAATACTTATCCTGTGAAAATAAAAATTTTACACAATGATCTATGATATATATTAAAAGAAATATCCAAATATTAGCCTCCAACAATAAGTAAAGTCTGAGAATTAAATGAAAATGTCTGTATATTTACAAACTGCTACCAGTCAATCGTGGCCAATGAGAAAGTAGGACGATTGGTCAGAAGTTATCACATGACGACAACTACCAGTATATCCGGTGGCTAACAAGAACTGTCTTTTTTTCTAAGACGTTGGCCACGGAGGTGGCAACCCGAGAACAACATTAAGTCCCACATGGTAAGCTATTGTAGCGTAATAAAATCAGCTATTTTATGACCCCAGTTTGACCCATAAGGGGGGGCCGGGGGTAAAACTGACCGGCTATTTAGACTCTCCACATATGCTTTCCCAATACCTCTTAATACATTCTGAAGGTATAAAAGCAACAATAAAGGAGATATAAGGCAAAACTCCAAAGCAACTATTTTATGACCCCAGTTTGACCCACAAGGGGGGGTCGGGGGATAAAACTGACCGGATATTTAGCTTCTCCACATATGCTTTTCCAATATCTCTTAATACATTCTGAAGCTATAAAAGCAACGATAAAGGAGATATAAGGCAAAAACTCCAAAGCAGCTATTTATGACCCCAGTTTGGCCCATAAGGGGGGGTTGGGGGGTAAAACTGACCGGCTATTTAGACTCTCCACATATGTTTTCCCAATACCTCTTAATACATTCTGAAGGTATAAAAGCAACAATAAAGGAGATATAAGGCAAAAACTCAAAATCAGCTATTTTGTGTATTTCAAAAAAATTGTTTTTGGTCATGTGACCTTCATAAAGGTCAAAGGTCAAATTTAAGCATGCAGAAAAATTTTCCCACGCCTAAGGTATATAACTGCCAAATATGGTTTGAAACCTTCTAATAATAATAATAATAATTCATTTATTCGTTAAGTTGCACAGTGATCATTAAAGCATGTACAATAACACTTCAAACTGAACACAAAACACAGGAAAATAAAAACATGAGAACTTGAATGTACAGAAATGAGATCAACTATATATTTTTTTACATATTATCTGAAAATAAATCTATAATATGAGAGATGTTATTTTTGTCACAATCAGGAAGTAGAGCACAATCTCTCATTTCAATGAAATCATTAATAGTACCAGCTATAGCAATATCTTGTTCACTGGGAACCTTGAAGCATTCCATTCTGTTGTAACAATATAGCTGATATTTGTCTAATGAATATTGTGAACTTAAGTAGTTTAGACTACAAGATACATCAGATTTACTCCCTCTCAAGACAAGGTTGTAACAGAGTCTAACAATACTATTTGGACTAGATTGACAATTCTGAAGAAACTTTAATTGTCGTCTGTGTAATTGCACATCAATATCAACATCGGCACAGAGTAGATGAATAAGGTTTGAATGTGTTCTATTAGAAACCTGAAGAAGACGTCTGCAGCATTTACGCCAGGCAATATACACCTTTTCAGTGATACTGGAGTCAAAATTCCATAACTGACATCCATACAGTGCCATACAGTATGTTTTAAACAGAAAATACTTTAGCTCACTAGTAGCAGAATGGAATTTAAACATTAATGAATTAAATCTAGAATACATTGTATGAACAGCATCAGTTACATATTTGTCACTTCTACAACTGTCCAGCAGGTTACCAAGATGTCTTTCCCATTTAGAGCTTTGAATATTTACATTGTTAAACAAGATAGAGTTCTGTTCTACACTAGATTTACCCATAATAAGATATTTACATTTACTTGCATTAAAAATAATACTGTTTGTTTCTGCAAATTTATTGGCAATGTCTAACATACTGTTTAATGCATTCTTAGAAGGGGCTAACAGGATTATATCATCTGCATATCCCAGGGCACCATAAGGGAGATCTTCAAGGGAGACCATACTGCGGCGGCGGCGGCGGCGGTGGCGAGGAAACTGAGGTGAAAACAAATAAGCGCCCTTTCAGGGACGCCTACATAGCACTATAAAGGCGTCAATTTTTAACAACATTTTCAGGGAAGCACCCAATCAAAACGGACATCCTTGATCTACTCTTTGTTGTGGTCATTTTTGGAAGTATGTTTTGAAATTGTGGCAGCAAAACTGGTTTTGTTTAAAATATAAGAATATCTTTGTTGATAAATCCAAATACGTGCACAGTGGAATGAAATACTAGGACTAGACATAGTGTATAATATCCTGTAAATAATTTAGTGCATCTCTGTGTTCTAAAATATCTTTCTCCGCAGAAAAGCTTCATAGATAATATATTATAGAAGAATACATAGGTTACTGCTGTTTTTAGCTTACGTTGGTACAATCAGCTTCATTAGCAAATCCCAGTCCATACACAGTTCCTGCCCTGGAGTCTGACCACTGCCCAAACTTCTGAGAAGTCTTTGTGAAATTCATATTTGGAGTGATGGTGCTGTTAATCACCGCCTATATTTATTAAATATAATACAATATGAAAAAAAAAACACATAATATTCTAGAGTAATTTTCCTTTTATAAACATTCAAGTATATTTACATTTCTTATTTGTGTTTCTTCACTTTCAGTCAATCCAACATGCGGTCTAACAGGGAGAAGCTAGGACTTTAGAAAGCAAGAACTTCAGATTCTTTGGAATGAGAACAATGGGAATACATTTAACAGTTAGTGGCATGAACACAGTCATGTACAGCAACTTACACATGTACAAAGAGGATAAATAATTCAAAGAAATAACACGCAGTAGCACTTATAATACAACTAGTAACTAGTTATAAAATCCAATGAAAATTAAAAAGAAAAAAAAATATAATGTCTAATTTACTAACACCTGAGTTGTACCAGTGTATGTAATGAAACTGGAATATCACCAAAATAAAAAAAAAATCCTATATATTTGGTACTCAATGGTATCACCCACATTGGTGCCATCCACAGAGATGATCCTGTAGGTGTTCCTGCTCTTGTCATAGTAGTAAGAAACATTGACAGCCTGGGAGCTGGCAGGGATCCATTTCTTCTTGGTACTTGGGTCAATCTGGAAGACATGGGCCTTCGTTGTATAAATGGGCTGTTCCCTAAAAACAAGTAATAGAATACATGTACATTAATAAATGGCAGGAAAATGCAAGATTTAAATATCTCTCATACCCACTTCATACACAAATACATTTTATAAACCATCTTATTTGATTCTTTTAATTCTCTTAATTTTATTTCAATTCACTGTTTATACAAATATTTATGTATCTTTTGATATGGTAAAATAAGATGTTGTCAAGTAATTTATCAGTAAGTAATATTCTGGATTTTTGTGATTATTCAAATGATGGTAAAACTAAAAAAAAAAGCATCAGAGATGCCCATACCCCACAGCCTAGGGAAATAGTTTTTAACACCATGAAATATAGAAATAGTGAAACAGTATAAAGATTGGGATACTTTCAGAGCAGTGTCAGTTGTTAAGCTCCAAATAATGTTTAAGTAGAGAAAATAACATCTAAAAGAAAGAAAATGTAATAAGTAAAATTTATTAATTGGAGAATAGCTGTTTATGGAAAAAGCACAATTATGTAAAAGTGCATGTAAATGTGTATAATAATCAGTTGCAGTAATCCATATATGTTTGTCATAAGAGAAACATGTCTCAAATATGGCATGTGAACACATTTGGCAGAGCCAAAGATAAAGGTCACACCATGATGCACACCTACAGTCCCTAAACCCCCTTGACCAATGTTCCTAATAAGTATCAACTTCCTACGCCTAACGGTTTCCAAAATAATATTAGCCCGGACAAGATTTTATAGGTCAAGGTCACTATGGCAAGGTCAAAGGTCAAATCAAGGTTACACCATAATGTTGCATACCTACAACCCCCTTACTAATGTCCCTACAAAGTATCAACTTCCTACACCTTACGGTTGCCGAAATATAGCTCGGACAAGATTTCCAAACTCAAGGTCACTGCAGGAAGGTCAAAAGTCAAATCAAGGTCAGACCATGATCTTACACACCTACACCCCCTAACCAATGTCCCTAGTATCAACTTCCCACACCTTACGGTCTCTGAGATATAGCCCGGAAAAACTTTTTCCCACCGCCCACCCATCCAGACACCATGGGTGAAAACAATACCCCGACAGCCCGTAAAGGGCTGTCGCGTAAAAATGGTTAGCATACATCCACTATTAAAGGAGATACTCAAGGGAGATGATAATACGGTGGCAATGGGGAAACTCTACATGAAAAAAGATAAGCGCCCTTTTCAAGAGACGCTTAATTAACACTAATGGCTTACCCCTCAACAACTTCCTGTGGTTGAGGTGTCCCACCTCGTTTTATTTTAACCCATTGCAACATTTTGTGTCAGTTATCTCTCTGCACCATCTGTTTTTCACTGAGCGGTTTTGACTAACTTACATGGTAACATCAATTTTATGAAGATTGAAAGTAACTGAAACTGTAATTATCTGCATTACACTGCACACAGAAATTCATGTTCTAGTTATTCACTACTGAGCATGTGACCTTGATATTTGATCCAAATATTCCTCCAGAAAAACTCCAAATAGATATATGATTACAGTCTTCTTTAAATGACCACAAAAGAAACATTCTAGTTCTAATTAATTCTTGGATTTGATAAGTTAACAACAAAAGACACACACTGTTACATTGATTGAAACATTTCAATAATTAGCCATTCAACATCGATGAGCCATGGTAACACAGCGTCCATTAAAAATCTAATCAAAAACATTTGGCTTTATTTATTCTCACTATTTTACATTTCAAATGGAAGAGTGGTTTCCAGCAAACCAAACTAGGTGTGAGAATAAATCCTGTACTTATACTGGTTACTTTTCTTACAAGTATAATACTTAAGCTTTTGTAAATAAATAACTGACCCCCATGCCCCAATGAATGGAAATCTCACCTTATGGATTCCAATGCCAACATGGGTAATTTGTTTTGAGTGACAATAGTAACAGTACACACGCCAAAATCATGGTAAGACTCTTCTTAACCTATGACCTTTAAAACTTTTGTTCTTGTTTTACATATACATATGTCTAAACTGTTTCACTGTTATCACAGAACCAACTTATATATATGAAACAATTAAGAAAAATATATTGCATAGTTTTAATTTAATTATCTCACACATATTTCACTATTAATTCTGTGTAACCCATAAGTAAAGAATACTAAAGAGTAAAGACCATACTTGGGTATGTCAGAGAATTAAGCTCCATGAAATGGGATCATAACTGCCTGAATTGCTTGGTATTGTCACTGCTTCATATTTACCAGTATAATTTTCCGCTGCTTATCCAAATCAGCAAAAACGAACAAGTCAAACCTATTAACATGGAAAGCTCACAGTTTACATCATAGTCTCTGTAGTGTGCTGTGGAAAGAAAGTTCATAGTATGAAGTAGAACGATAAATTTACAAGCTTGTTTAAACTAAATTGTCACTGTCAATCTTTACACTCAGTGAAGCATTTATGGACTAAAATTATTTTGCTAAATCAAAATGTGAAATGTTTCCCATCAAATTGGCAATGAGAAAAACATTGAAAAATATGAAAACAAAAGATTTCAATCATAATTCAACTGGAATTGGACACCTGACCTAAAGCTGAAGTATGTGAATTTTTACTTTCTGACTTTTTAAGCTTCTAGAGATTGCTTGTATTTTTTCTTTGTTTTCTTTTTTTTTTTTGTGTGTGTGTGTGTGTGGGGGGGGGGGAGACTTTCATCACAATTCACTCTGCAGCTTGTGCCTTGGATCAAAAGACTTTTCAGCCTTGTTTTCTATAATTTCAAAACTCATATGTGCCAAACACACACATATTGTAATATTTGGGTGTTAAATAAAATTATTCCATATCTTTGATCTTATCAGAAATTGGTACTGTTCTTGTTATGCTAAGCAGTGATAAAATATAATGCAGATTTTTCTTGGTTTTCTGTCAATCTTGAAAACCTTCCAAAGGTATTAAAATGTTTATGTTCAGTTAAGAGATGTATGTTTATAACACATAAACAGGCCTACTCCGCTTGGAACTGAATGATTATGATGGTGACATAGCCTCAGGTTATATTTACATACTACATGTCCACTATTTGCCACATAACATTATGTATATTACCCTGTTCACACTACAATCCGGATTGACAAGGATTGAGGGTCGAAGCAGATTGAACCAGATTCATCTCAATCCGAGTCGAGTGCTACTACAATAAAAAATTTTCATACATTTCATACCAAATTACAATCATACAGAAATCACACAACAATCTTACCTAGTGGCCAATGTGTTGATTGGGTTCCTCCTTACAAAGGATTAAGCTCATATATAAATACGTATATAAAATTAACTTAAGCAATTGTTTCCAGGCAGTAAATCAGTTAATTACAGTACCAACACACTCAACCCTTGTCAACCCGAATTGAGAGGGTTCACACTACAAAGAGGGTTAAAGCCAATCTGCTTCAATCTGCCTCAATCCACCTCTTTGAGTAGGGTTGAGATTTACCCTTATCAGCCTGGATTGTGACTTGTGAGTGTTCAGACCTAATCCCAATCTGCTTCAATCTGTGCCAACCCGGGTTGAATCACTAGTCTGAACGCCCAGTATATGTTGTGACAGAACTTCAAATTTGACAGAATATTTACTACAATTCCGGACCTCAGAGCAATAGCCTTCTATTAGGAATGGAAGGTTTGCTTTTAAAATATATATGCACATTAACTTCATTTATGGCATCTGCGAGTGAAGAATATTTAGTAATGTCATACTTGAATAACTAATATAACTGTCACACATTTTCTTTCAAAAGAGAGTTTTTTTCTGGTACCTTTAAGGTAGTTTTTCTTATATCTTTGTAGGAAATACTGCAATCATTTTATCTTATGCAGTATGTCAACAGTACTTAACAATAACATCACTTTGCATATAGTATCTGTATGACTGCACAATAGTCACTTGCTTTGAACAATACTTGCTGAATACTTACCAACTCTGGCCCTGTGATGAAACACTTGTGTAAAGCATTTGAAATCCCAAAACCACAGTACACAAAATATAAACAAACCAAAAATGTCAACTCTACTTTTCTATAAAATATTAGGTAATTTAAATTTTAGATCCACAAAATTTTACTCTGTGCACTTTATAAATGGCACTACACATTAATTCACCATTCAACCTAAATACATTCACGCTTTACATCTACACTTGCAATGTGCTAACATATATACAAATGAAGAAATTTAAAATGCCCAAATTAAAACACAAAGTACATGCCATTTACAGCCACTATCAAACTAGGTAACAGACAGGTAGAAAGGCATAAATAACAGCTTTTATGATGAGACCTTTTGGAGTTTGTGACATTAACAAAAATACCTCACCTTATTCTCATATTTCTTGGTCCGTGACAAAACAAATATCCAAGCATTTACCAGTATGAATGAGATGCCTTTTTAGGCTGTTGGTCCTCTCACAGAAACTAAATCACAGCCACTCTTACAGAATATTATATGTGTAATGACAAAACTTTATTACTGGCATTAAAGCAGACAAAAGCTGGTAATTTTTTCTTTGAATTATCAAAGTATCAGAAATCCACATATTTTACGCAATTGTCTTTGTACACAAACACAATACAGATTAGCCAGGCTCTTATTAATAGCTTAAGTCAACATTCTCTAGGGAAAACACTTACACAACAACTGTAGGGTATGCCTGTTTACTCTGTGCTAATAACAGGGAATAAGAAGGCTTTTATAGCGACTTCACACAATCTTAGAAGTTACTATGTACATTGTATATGTATGTAATTAGTGAATATATAGTTTTGATATTTCTCTGACCAGACAAAAAAAAAAAAACTTTGAAATTCCTTTCAAAAAATGAGATAAGAAGCCATTGCCATTAAGTTTAATGAAGTGCATATCATCAATTAAACCTATTAGTTCAATCAAATCTCCCTATTATTTATAATCTCGAGAACTAACTGTACATTTATGACAATTCCTTTTACTTTATACATCATTTGTTTTTGGATAGAAGCCATCCTAAATTCTTATTTTGACAAGAGATTGATTGGAAATTTTTCTTTTTTTTTTGTGCTAGCTGTAACTCAGTTGTATTAGGTACTGGATCATATATCAATTCAGAAACTGAAACACCCCTGTGATGGCCTGTATTCCCTTATTGGCACATACATGTGTTCACTGTAACACACACTGTTTCACAATTACACTCATAGAAAACACTGGGGGATTGATTGATTGATGATTGATTGACTAACTTTTGGAATTCAGAAAAGGTAAAAAAAATTTTTAGCGGCATTATATGCAGTGTCTATAGCACCCAAAGGATCCAAAGTTTACTCAAAATCACTCTATCTCCAATGGTTTTTGAGATAATTGACAATTTCAATTCCCACCAAAATTCAAGATCGCAGCCAGAATACGGAAAACTAAAAGATTTTCATAGGCATTATATGTAGGATCTATAACACCCAAAGGATCCAAAACTTGTTTGAAATCGCTCTATTTGTAACAGTTTTCTTGATAATCAACACTTTTGATTTTTGGCAAAATTCAAGATGGTGGCCAAATTCGGAAAATTTAAAATTTTCGGAGGCATTATATGCAGAGTCTTTAGCACCCAAAGGGTCAAAAATTTTGGTCAAAATCACTCCATCTCTAATTCTTTTTGAGATAATCAACATTTACATTTCCAGCAAAATTCAAGATGACGGGCGAATTCGGAAGAGTAAACAATTTCAGAGGCATTGTATGCAGGGTCTACAGTATCCATAGGGTACATTTGCTCAAAATCGCTCTATCTCTAATGGTTTTTCGAGATAATCAACATTTTTGATTTCCAGCAAAATTCAAGATGGTGGCTGGAATTTGGAAAATTAAAAATTTTACAGTGATATTATATCCAGAGTCTTTTAATGCCCGAAGGGTTCAAAATTTGCTCAAAATCACTCTATCTCTAAATGTTTTTGAGATAATTGATATATTTTGATTTCCGGTAAAAAAAAATTTGAAAATTAAAAATTTTCAGGGCATTATATGCAGGATATATAGCACCAAAACAGTACGTGAATGACAAATTTAAACAAAACTAGAGGATCGCTCGCAAAAAAAAAAGATAATGTTTTTGCATAGCAAAAAAAAACAAAGCGTCCCGAAAAGGATATAAAGGTGAGTGCTAAAGTATTAAGAAAATGCTTCGTTTCTAGCCTTATACTGTTGTGGCAACCAAAGTCAGCGCAGTCTGCTCTATCTAGCACAGTTTTCAAGATATAAGCATTTTTGTGTTTTGCAAAAAATTAAAAAATTCAAAATGTCCGCTATATTTGGCGAGACAAAAATATTTTGAAAATTGGCATGGCTACTCTGCAGAGATACCCAGCAGGTCCAAAATTTTGCTGAGTTCGCTCCATATAGCACGGTTTTCGAGATATAAGCATTTTTGTGTTTTGCAAAAACTTTGAAAATTCAAAATGGCCACCATTTTTGGGGAGACAAAAATTTTTGTCAAGACCACTGCCGCGGTGTGTATCTCCCGCCGAACATTAAAGCAGAAGAAATAGCTTTTCTGAGATATTCACAATTTTTCATTTTCGTGTGTGAAAGCTCTTCCAAAAGTAGGTGAATGAGTTATTTGAGAAAAATTGGCTATCTGCAATACTATTAAGAGATAATTCACATTTACTCATTTTGAGTAGGTGAATAATTATCTATGGGTCTGAAACTTCACCAAGTGAAAGCTCTCCCAAAAGTAGGTGAATGAGTTATTTGAGAAAAATTGGCTATCTGCAATACTTTTAGAGATAATTCGCATTTACTCATTTTGAGTAGGTGAGTAATTAGCTATGGGTCTGAAACTTCACCATGTGAAAGCTCTCCCACAAGTAGATGAATGAGTATTTGATAAAAATTGGGTATCCGCAATACTTTTACAGATAATTAGCATTTACTCATTTTGAGTAGGTGAATAAATAGCTATGGGTCTGAAATTTCACAGAGTGAAAGCTCTCCCAAAAGTAGGTGAATGAGTTATTTGAGAAAAATTGGCTATCTGCAATACTTTTAGAGATAATTCACATTTACTCATTTTGAGTAGGTGAATAATTAGCTATGGGTCTGAAACTTCACCAAGTGAAAGCTCTGCCAAAAGTAGGTGAATGAGTTATTAGAGAAAAATTGGCTATCTGCAATACTTTTAGAGATAATTCGCATTTACTCATTTTGAGTAGGTGAGTAATTAGCTATGGGTCTGAAACTTCACCAAGTGAAAGCTCTCCCAAAAGTAGGTGAATGATTAATTTGAGAAAAATTGGCTATCTGCAATACTTTTAGAGATAATTCGCATATACTCATTTTGAGTAGGTGAGAAATTAGCTATGGGTCTGAAACTTCACCAAGTGAAAGCTCTCCCAAAAGTAGGTGAATGATTAATTTGAGAAAAATTGGCTATCTGCAATACTTTTAGAGATAATTCGCATTTACTCATTTTGAGTAGGTGAGTAATTAGCTATGGGTCTGAAACTTCACCAAGTGAAAGCTCTCCCAAAAGTAGGTGAATGAGTTATTTGAGAAAAATTGGCTATCTGCAATACTTTTAGAGATAATTCGCATTTACTCATTTTGAGTAGGTGAGTAATTAGCTATGGGTCTGAAACTTCACAGAGTGAAAGCTCTCCCAAAAGTAGGTGAATGAGTTATTTGAGAAAAATTGGCTATCTGCAATACTTTTAGAGATAATTCGCATTTACTCATTTTGAGTAGGTGAGTAATTAGCTATGGGTCTGAAACTTCACCAAGTGAAAGCTCTCCCAAAAGTAGGTGAATGATTAATTTGAGAAAAATTGGCTATCTGCAATACTTTTAGAGATAATTCGCATATACTCATTTTGAGTAGGTGAGAAATTAGCTATGGGTCTGAAACTTCACCAAGTGAAAGCTCTCCCAAAAGTAGGTGAATGATTAATTTGAGAAAAATTGGCTATCTGCAATACTTTTAGAGATAATTCGCATTTACTCATTTTGAGTAGGTGAGTAATTAGCTATGGGTCTGAAACTTCACCAAGTGAAAGCTCTCCCAAAAGTAGGTGAATGAGTTATTTGAGAAAAATTGGCTATCTGCAATACTTTTAGAGATAATTCGCATTTACTCATTTTGAGTAGGTGAGTAATTAGCTATGGGTCTGAAACTTCAGAGTGAAAGCTCTCCCAAAAGTAGGTGAATGAGTTATTTGAGAAAAATTGGCTATCTGCAATACTTTTAGAGATAATTCGCATTTACTCATTTTGAGTAGGTGAGTAATTAGCTATGGGTCTGAAACTTCACCAAGTGAAAGCTCTCCCAAAAGTAGGTGAATGATTAATTTGAGAAAAATTGGCTATCTGCAATACTTTTAGAGATAATTCGCATTTACTCATTTTGAGTAGGTGAGTAATTAGCTATGGGTCTGAAACTTCACAGAGTGAAAGCTCTCCCAAAAGTAGGTGAATGAGTTATTTGAGAAAAATTGGCTATCTGCAATACTTTTAGAGATAATTCGCATTTACTCATTTTGAGTAGGTGAGTAATTAGCTATGGGTCTGAAACTTCACCGAGTGAAAGCTCTCCCAAAAGTAGGTGAATGAGTTATTTGAGAAAAATTGGCTATCTGCAATACTTTTAGAGATAATTCGCATATACTCATTTTGAGTAGGTGAGTAATTAGCTATGGGTCTGAAACTTCACCAAGTGAAAGCTCTGCCAAAAGTAGGTGAACGAGTTATTTGAGAAAACTTGGCTATCTGCAATACTTTTAGAGATAATTCGCATTTACTCATTTTGAGTAGGTGAGTAATTAGCTATGGGTCTGAAACTTCACCATGTGAAAGCTCTACCAAAAGTAGGTGAATGATTAATTTGACAAAAATTGGCTATCTGCAATACTTTTAGAGATAATTCGCATTTACTCATTTTGAGTAGGTGAGTAATTAGGTATGGGTCTGAAACTTCACAGAGTGAAAGCTCTCCCAAAAGTAGGTGAATGAGTTATTTGAGAAAAATTGGCTATCTGCAATACTTTTAGAGATAATTCGCATTTACTCATTTTGAGTAGGTGAGTAATTAGCTATGGGTCTGAAACTTCACCAAGTGAAAGCTCTCCCAAAAGTAGGTGAATGAGTTATTTGAGAAAAATTGGCTATCTGCAATACTTTTAGAGATAATTCGCATTTACTCATTTTGAGTAGGTGAGTAATTAGCTATGGCAATACTTTTAAGAGATAATTCGCATTTACTCATTTTGAGTAGGTGAGTAATCATCTACGGGTCTGAAACTTCACCATGTGAAAGCTCTCCCAAAAGTACATGAATGAGTTATTTGATAAGAATTGGGTATCCGCAATAGTTTTTGAGATAATTAGCATTTACACATTTTGAGTAGGTGAGTAATTAGCTACGGGTCTGAAACTTCACCAAGTGAAAGCTCTTCCAAAAGTAGGTGAATGAGTTATTTGAGAAAAATTGGCTATCTGCAATACTTTTAGAGGTAATTCGCATTTACTCTTTTTGAGGTGAGCAATTAGCTATGGGTCTGAAACTTCACCAAGTGAAAGCTCTTTGGGATAGCTGCTCTGCAGAGATACCCTGAAGATAAAAAATTTCGAAATATTAGCATTTTTGTGTTTTGCAATTTTTGCGCAAAAATTCGAAAATTCAAAATGGCCACCATTTTTGGCAAGATAAAATTTTTTTGAAAATTAGCATGGCTACTCTGCAGAGATACCCTGTGGGTCAAAAATTTCGTCGAAATCGCTCTATCTAGCACGATTTTCGAGATATAAGCATTTTTGTGTTTTGCAATTTTGCGAAAAATTCGAAAATTCAAAATGGCCGCCATTTTTTGCGAGAAATTTTTTGTTTGAAAATTGGCATGGCTACTCTGCAGAGATACCCTGTGGGTCAAAAATTTCGTCGAAATCGCTCTATCTTGCAGGGTTTTCGAGATATAAGCATTTTTATGTTTTGCAATTTTTGCGAAAAATTCGAAAATTCAAAATGGCCGCCATTTTTCGCGAGACAAAATTTTTTCAAAATTGGGATAACTACTCTGCAGAGATACCCTGTGGGTCAAAAATTTCGTCGAAATCGCTCTATCTAGCACGGTTTTCGAGATATAAGTATTTTTGTGTTTTGCAATTTTTGCGAAAATTTCGAAAATTCAAAATGGCCGCCATTTTTGGTGAGACAAAAATTTTTTGAAAATTGGGAAAAGTACTCCGCAAAGATATCCTGCGGGTCAAAAATTTTGTCGAAATTGCTCTATCTAGCACGGTTTTTGAGATATAAGCATTTTTGTGTTTTGCAATTTTTGCGAAAATTTCGAAAATTCAAAATGGCCGCCATTTTGGGCGAGATAAAATTTTTTTGGAAAATTGGGAAAACTACTCCGCAGAGATACCCTGTGGGTCAAAAATTTCGTCGAAATCGCTCTATCTAGCACGGTTTTCGAGATATAAGCATTTTTGTGTTTTCCTTATTTGGAAAATTCGTAATGATTAATTAATCATTAATTACTCGGCCATTTCTTGACCAATCAATGTCAAAATCTAATGATTTCCAGATTTTAATAGAATGAATGTATTTGCCAAGTTTCAGGTGAATTGATAAAATTCCTTTCAAGTTATCATCCGGACAAGCTTCCCCATCGAAAAAAGACATTTTTGGTCATGTGACCTCTCTGATTGGTTGAAATGTCACTGCAGCATATTCAAAAAAATTCCCCAAGGCTACTGCCTAAACCTGCCAAATTTGAAAAGAATCCGCCTAACGGTTACAGAGTTATAAGGAAAACAAAATGCGGAGCCGGCGGAGCCGCCGGAGCCTGAAGCTCTCCCATACACAAACAAGCGTCCCTTGCGGGACGCTTAATACTTTAAATACAATAATTTTCAAGTTACAACTAATTTACTCAATAGTAAGAACCTGACAGTAGCTATTGCTCATCTATGCAAATGAGCTACAGGTTTGCAATTTTTATAATCATATAGCTGACCCCAAAGGCAAAATATGTGAAAAATGTGTAAAAATGTCACTTGATTGGGGTGTTTAAGGTCCTTATATACAGATTAAATGTCTATTAAAGGCCTAGATGTTTGGCACATGTAACAAAAACATACCAATATAGTCCCAGATGATATTTCACCAAAATGAGAGACATAGTTTGAAAGCAAAGGGCTTGAAAATGGCAAAAGTCCATAAATTGGGTCTCTGTGGGCAATTTTGAGACCTTAAGGTGACCTTATAGTTAAACCTACAGCCCTTAAAATTTTTTACAGACAAGGATTACATATGGGAGTTATACATAGTACAGTATGTGACTCACCAGAATTACCACTTTAAAATTATAGGGCAAAATATGTAAAAAATGTAGCAAAAAATCCACAAGTGGGGTCTTTTTAATAAGTAAGTATTAATAAGTAATAAGAATACATTAATGTGTTCTCAGGTAAAATTTTAGCCAGATTAGATTCATACTTTGTGACCTAGATGGCTTTAACTGCCTTTAAGTAGCCATAGGTCCATTTCAGACTTAAGGTGGCCATAAGTTCTTTATTATTGAGAGTTTAAGGTCACCTTAAAATAGGGATCTTCCTGAAAAAAAAATACTGCTCCATTTTTGAGTTATTGCGTACACAAGGAAATTTCTGAGCGGCAGAGCGACGGACCTGACTCCAGTATACCACCCCCCCCCCCCCGCCGAACTTTCATCTGGGGATATATAATTACACGGGAGATATAATGCATTTCTGGTATGTCAACACCATCTAACTTGAAGCAGGGTTCAATTTTCGCATAATTTCTGATTGTCCCAGGACCACAATCAGAGTTTGCCCTAGGAGTTTTTTCTGTGACACACCTATGTTTTCCTTGAAAATGAGTATACAAGGAAGGTTTACTTTCTTTTGTATTCATCAGGTATTTATCCAGTACAAAAATGAACTACAGTCCACACAAGGTAAATATTAACACACAAAACGATCATATTTTTCGGATCTCAAAATTGGAATGGTGAGATACTGAAGTGGAAAATATGCTGCCCTAATTGTAGGGCAACGACCTGTTAAAGTAACAACAACTAAAAATTAAAAAAAAAAAAAACCCAGAAAATCTCTGTGGACACAGAGGCATTGGCTGCGCATGATCCATAGTATCCCTGATTTTCAGGGATACAATAACTACACTAATTATGGGCCATGGCCAGATGCAAGATGTATCCAAAAGAAAAGTAGGACAACTACTGGAATACTGCTTTGTAAAAGAAAGAGAATTGTTTTGCTGTGCAAAAACAGAGTGCCCCAGATAAATGTGTTTGCTTTACACAAAAAGTCAAAATGGCAAAAAGGCTATAAAATGTTTGTTTAGGAAAATGGCCAGATGCCTTCGCATATACCAACTGGGTCAAAATTTGACAAAATTGCTCTCTCTTGCACTGTTTCTGGGATGATAAGGATTTTTTATTTTCATTAAAAATTATAATGTTTAAGACCGCTGGGCACCTGATCCAAGTGGAGACAAATTTTCCCAATCTGACCGGCGAAAATTTGCAACATATAGTGGATAGCGAAATATTGTGCTTACATATATCATTATAATTATTCATTATTATATATTTTTTTCTCTTTGTCACTGTTTACATCCAAATTTAAACACAGACACCGCGAATAACTTAAAATTGTCAAAGCTTCTTATTGGTACACGGGTGGACACAAAGATAAACTGGACACAAAGATAAACGATCTCACAGTTTAGCTTATCTTAGTGCTATAAATAATTAAATTGAACAAAATAAATAACAAATGTCTTGATAAGCTTTCCCTAAGTGTATTCTGTTACTTAGTTTGTACAATTTTGTTGTTTACACCACTTATATTTGAAAATTCGGAAGATTGTTTATCTTTGTGTCCATTTATCTTTGTGTCCACCTGTGTACATACAAACTCATGAGCGGTGCACACCACTCGAAAATTTCCGCTTGAACACAATCTAAGTAAGTTACTAGTACACCTGTGTTCAAACTCAGGACACTTTTTAAACAATTAGTGTAAATACACAACAAAGAATAATAGAATATCTGGTTATCCTTAACATATAAGAAGAGCAGAAGCAGTCTAGCAGCCATTGAAAATCATCCAGTATAAAATGCCTCCTTATCAGATTAACAGAATCTGGTCATCTCAGCCCATTTCAAAGTCGGCCCCTACATACTCAACCCTTACAAAGTAGTACAGTAGGCCTGTTTAAGGTAGTTGTGTTTTACAAAGTTTGACGTAAAATATTTAATTTTTTAAGCAATGTTTCTATCAATAATATAATTATATTGTTAGGAAACCCCACAGAATTCTGTGACCTCATATATTTTTCTGTGTATACATGAATATAAATGAATTTTGTACGTTCACGAATTTGAAGTTTTAAATCTTCACCTAACTACACATTTCCAGGTAAAATACTTGATCTTCAAGCAGCATTTGTATAAAAAATATTGTTAGGAACCCCACATAATATTGTGATCTCATATTTTATACATAAGCAATTATATTAATGAGTTGTTCTCGTATCCTCTTTGTAGGGGGCCATCTTTGAAATGGGCCGACTTTAAAATGGGCAGAGTTTGCAATGAGCTGAGTTGTTCATAAAACAGATAAACAACAACAAATTGGTTTTCCTGGGATTTTCATTCTATTTTTAATTCAGGACACTTTTAAAAGATAAGCTATTTCCTTAAATCAAAGGTAAAAGTGATATATACTATGTTTATTGATGTTTTGTAACATACACTATGTTATATAAAACCAAACTTGACACAAAATAATAAGGATACAAGTTGTGTACAAGGGCATTGATTTCAGTACTGTCATTGTATATCTGTACTGGCTGACATCTTGAAAAGTCTCACTCTTTTTATCTCAGGAATAATATGGTAAAAATTAATCAAAAATATATTATTTTGGCAGGTTTATAACATATACACTTGTGTATTTTTGATACATGGGTGGTGCAATAATTTTTATCAAGTATTTATCACTTTTGTGTAGGGCTGTGAACGAGTACTCGAGCCTCGATAGACGAGTGGATCTTTGCTAGTACTCAAGTCAATTTTAAATCCTCGGTTACTCGCGAGGTATTGTATTATCGCCCATGTAATGAAACGCTTGTGTAAAATATGCCACATTTCAACATTTCTGTCACATAATATCAATTAAAGTTGTTATTTTCGCTTGAAAAAGTATAATTTATTCCATATTCTATAATATCTGGTCAAATAGAAGACGTTTTTCTTCAAAAGTTTCGTTTCCGGAACCGACTATTTGTTTACAGAAGACTTCTAATAGTAGATACTAAATCTCGCGGTTACTCGAATTCAGGTCGGTTGTGAGAGGGCAAGTACTCGATGCCGTTTTTCAGCACCCGTCCCAGCCCTATTTTTGTGTATGGGTGTCCTTAGACTTAGTTACCTCGGCTCTACTTTACTTGCATCTAGAGCCGTGGCACGACCCCATATAGAACTGGAGATTTGCATAAAACACAAATATCATACAAATGTGAACACATAACTGTTCCCACAACTATTTTGTTTCATTTTCTTCAACAATAAGTCAACATACAAACATGTTTGACAAAAAATAAACAACATTTCCTGATTTTCGAGGGTTTTTGGATCATTTCTCCAAATATTTGAACGTGTTCTTTTATCATAAAAGCTGTGTAAAATAGAATATTTTGTACACATATTGTATTTGTTGTGTACTTGGCTTACTATTAACTGTTTCTAATTATATTAAACCATTTTCAGTCATTTTATCAAGTTTTATTCAACAAAAATTTTACGAAAATCTCCAGTTCTATGTGGGGTCGTGCCATGGCTCCACACACAAGTAGAGCCGTGGGAACCATGTCAAGGGTGTCCTGAGTTAAAACTGCCCTAAGTTTGCAACATAGGCGTACTAAGTACACTGGTGGTCACAAAGATAAACGCTCATAGAGATAAATGGGGATCAGGTGAAGAGAGAGGCACATTCAGTCAAAACTCTGTTGAAACATGGGTCGAGGGGGAAGATCTTCCATCAGTTTGCTGTGCTGTGCCTCTATCTTCACTTGTCCCATAAACTGTCTTCAAAGCTTTCAAATTTAAGTAGTGTAGCGTGTTCCGATGTAACTTCGACGTAATAACGATAAAAACATGCATTTCACAGAAAATTTATATGAAATTTGTATAAAATTCATCAGTAAATACCGCTATTAGTGTCTTCCACCATTATTTGCAAGGTGATAGCGAAGACATGCAAAATTACAGTAAATCTTGCACATTTCTGATCACATGTCCACCAGCCATGTTGTAAACAGGAACTTTATAACTTCGACGTATCAGAAGCCTTGTTTCAAAAGTTTAGTACTGGGTGCAAAAATCACCTCAAGGTAGTTCTAACATTAAGAGGGGAGCTGTTGACTGGTGGAGAATTTATAATGAACCAAATATATTTACAATTTACAAAATCTTTACAATATATCACACATATGTACTGAATATACAGAAATGGAAAACTGTACATCAATATTTAAATGGATTTGAAGTGCTTTTTATGCAACACAAAACTAAAATTAATGGTGGAATATTAGTTCAGCACTGAAATGTGTGGAGGAACTATCATACAGCAAAAGCAAATGTTTGACATTTTTGGCATGGTAAATTTAATGAAGTGATTCTTCAGGATATTTTAGAACATTTGCCTTGATCCTGATATGATCTTGAGCTGATTTTTCGCTCAGCTTGATTCATTTTAGTGAATTAAAGACACTTGGGTATAGTGGTCGGACCGGTTGTGAAAATAAAAACCGGTTTTCGGGGCTTTGAAACCGAACGAAATCCGGGATTTCGAAAGTGTACAGATATATGATAAAAAGTTTTATGCGAGCATACATGAGCTATATTCTCAATAGGAAATATGGATTCCTGAGATATTTTGAAGTTTGTAAACTTCATTTACCATGAATATAAAGTGAAGATGTAAGTTTTTCCTCAAATGTATATGCTCTTTATTGTTTTGACGAAATAGTAACCAGTAGAAAGCCTAATATGATGACGTTTTCAATTACCGGTACTTAAATATTCTTTGCGGATTTCGTCATTTCTACCTAAACGAAACGAAATGCGGCATACCGGTTTACCGTTCACACCACTACTTGGGTAGCACCTTCAGTTAGCACCCTTGGGTAGCACCTCAGTTAGCTCATCAAACATTCTTTGACCTTTGAAAATTCAAAAGGGAGGGAAGGGATTGCCAATGGCCATTTTAGGTGGGGTATGTTCAGGAGAGAAGTCACTTTCATCAATGTTGTTTGTATAGTAAACCTGGGGCAGAAAATATGTCCTATTTCTCCAAAATTTCACTAAGATTTTGGAAGTATGTTTCCACAGTTTCCTTATGTTTTTGATTGTTTGTTTGAGGAACACCTGTCAACTTTGTGGCTTTGTAAACTCATATTCCCTTTTCTATAAGTGACATTGCCTCTTCTAAATTATCTTTGATATAGTTTCTATAACCAATTTTGGCCTTGCAGGAATTAACCTAAACAAAGACATTGGTGAAACATTTCAAACTTTTAAACATACAAAATGGGAGAACAAATGTTTACCACAACACTATGACATAACCTAAAACACATTTTCACCAACATATGCCAAATTTACGTTTTTTAAATGAACCAAATGAATTCACACAATTGGCCAACACCTACTTCTTATCTGGGGTTTAGTATGGCATTTTTGCACTCGGTACTGGTTTTTTTGGATCCATCAACAGGAAGAAAATGTCCGTGGGGAGGGAGTTTGACAAAGTTGTTAAAATATCTGGATTTTAAACGAATAAGCAAAATATGCAATTATTGTACAAATATATCTGCAATTGATCTTTAAAACCCTTGAAACACTTCAAAAATGATGATATATGTATTACGTCGAAGTTATATGTGCGTCAAAGTTACATAAGACGACGATAAATAACACAAGACCACTGCCGTGGTATGATCTCCCGCCGCACTACATCAAAAAGTAGGTGAACAACATATTTGACAAAACTCCTTTAAATTGAATAGTTTTGCTGTTATAAATTATTTAAATAAAAAAAGTCAAAGTAGCTATTACTGAGTTAGCTATGGACCTACAGCTTTCAAAATTTGCAATGAGTTATTTGAGAAAAATTGGCTAAGTACAATACTTTTAAGAGGTAATTCGCATTTACTCATTTTGAGTAGGTGAGTAATTAGCTATGGGTCTGAAACTTCACCAAGTGAAAGCTCTTCCAAAAGTAGGTGAATGAGTTATTTGAGAAAAATTGGCTATCTGCAATACTTTTAGAGATAATTCGCATTTACTCATTTTGAGTAGGTGAGTAATTAGCTATGGGTCTGAAACTTCACCAAGTGAAAGCTCTCCCAAAAGTAGGTGAATGAGTTATTTGAGAAAAATTGGCTATCTGCAATACTTTTAGCGATAATTCGCATTTACTCATTTTCAGTAGGTGAGTAATTAGCTATGGGTCTGAAACTTCACCAAGTGAAAGCTCTCTCAAAAGTAGGTGAATGAGTTATTTGAGAAAAATTGGCTATCTGCAATACTTTTAGAGATAATTCGCATTTACTCATTTTGAGTAGGTGAGTAATTAGCTATGGGTCTGAAACTTCACCAAGTGAAAGTTCTCCCAAAAGTAGGTGAATGAGTTATTTGAGAAAAATTGGCTATCTGCAATACTTTTAGAGATAATTCGCATTTACTCATTTTCAGTAGGTGAGTAATTAGCTACGAGTCTGAAACTTCACCATGTGAAAGCTCTCCCAAAAGTAGATGAATGACTTAAAAAGTAGATGAACAACTTATTTGAGAGAAATTGTGTAGCTGCAATACTTTTGAACATATAAGGCATTTACTCATTATGGTTATCATTAAAAATTGACAAAGTAGTAGCTATTACTCACTTAGCTATGGAGATACACTTCCAAACTAGTGACCATGTTGTAGCTGTGGAGATAGTAGCTGAACAACATATTGGAACAAAATTGTGTAGCTGCAATACTTTTGAAGATATAAGCCATTTACTGATTATGGTTATCATCAAAGTAGCTATTACTCAGTTAGCTATGGAGTTACAGCTGTGAAAATTCACAATACAGTATATCCAAAAGATAGGTGAACAACATATTCGACAAAAATCCTCTATATTCAATAGCTTTTGAGTTATAAGTGACTTGCTCAATGGTCAAATGTTAAACTTAGTATAGCTATTACTCAGTTAGCTATGGTGCTACACCTTGGACACCTCACCATGATATAGTACATGAAGGAGTTGTTGAACAACATATTTCAGGCCAATATTGTGAGTAACAGTTACAAAGACAAAATCAATTTACTCATTTTGCTCATTGTTAATAACAGAAAATAGCTATTACTCACTTAGCTATGAAGATAGAACCCTAAAAATGGTACCATCTTGTAGGCATGGAGAAAGTAGCTGAACAACGTATTTTACAGAAACACTCTAAATGCAGTCGTTTTGGAGTTATGAGCACTTTACTCAAAGTAGCCACCATTGCTATTACTCACTTAGCTATGGTCCTAGGTGTGAAATAACAGCATCAAATGAAAGGACATAAGCAATAAGGTCATAAAAAAACATTGAAAAGGCCAAGGAGAAACAACCAGTGTGATGTACAGCCCTTTATAAAAGCGTGACACACACTCAATAACACACGAACACACACACGGAATGCGTTTTATAATCTCCCGCCCGGCCGGCGGGAGATAAAAATCGCACAAACTTGATAACAACATACACTTAAACAATGCTTACATTTGGTGGTTTGTGTTATATTGTTGTTTAAACCCTTTGACTGGTTTCGTGTGATAATTTCTGAAGACCGTTTATCCCTACAGTACTGCTTCCCTGCATAAGTTGGCCGCAGTCATAAGTTGGCCGCCCTCACCACAGTTTCACAGGGCTTTCACATGAGTTGCCTACTACACTCTGAAACCATGTATTATTGTTAAACTTATTATATGCAACAGTTTTCATTGGTGTACAATAGCCTATTTGTCTTTCTGGAGCCTGTAGATGAGCCGCGGCCAACTTATGACTGTGGCCAACTTATGCAGGGTAGCAGTTAGACCGAGTTTCTGTCCCGTCGCCAATTGTTATTGATATGTTGAGGGACACAATGGCGAGGGACAGAGTTCCCATGTACTTGTTTTCTGTGTAAATCTCAAACTATGGGAAATTATTTCATTTACTTTAAAAAGTAATTATTATGTCCATATAGCCGTATCCGGTTTACAGTACATATGCTGTTAAACTAAACTGCTTTTACAAGCCAGAATTTCTTTTGTAGATAACTATGTAATGTTGAAGGTTTGTTTATATTTTAAAACAGGTTAAAATACTTACATACCAGTTTAATTGGCGTTAAATATTAGTGAACGGCACATATACATCAGTTAAAGAATTCAAATAACACTTTATACTTATTGTAATATGTGTACAAATATGCCGTTCAAAATTTACACAGAAAACAAGTACACGGGCGACATCAATTTGGGACAGTTTTATCCTGTTTTTACATTTTTTTGCCACTTATCAAAATAAACATATGGTTTCATGCATATTAATAAACAGAAGAGAACCAACATTTCATTGTGTGCTAATCAATTTTTCTTTTTCTATGTTTATAAAAGCCAAAATTAGACAAAAACTGAATAATGTACCCAAAACAAAGGGTCATTGATTTGGGACACTTCTGAGAAACCCCCAAATTACAATCCACTAAATTGAGACATTCACTTTCATTGGTCCCCAAATTTTTGTAAATAAAAGACAAACATCAGTGACTTGACTTTCATCGTGTATGAGCCATAGAAATTGTATAAAATGAGCCAAAAAAGACATTTATTATAAAAGTACTTTATGGGAGATGAGAATTTTGGCTGCCATATTGGAATAGTATTCAGGCATCCCAGTGAATTTTAATGGAAAAAAAGGTTTTTTAAAAGGCTATTTTTGAAGAAAAGAAGGTTTTGAATCTGAAAAAAAGGGTTTTCCCGTATTAATATTGCACTTGTGTTGTTTTGAAATACACTGTAGCAGTTCTAAAAGATACACTCACTTTAAAAGTTCTAAGGCCATAAGAATAACTTTTGAAAGAAAGATTCTGGATTTACCTTCTACCAATAAAAACTATATTGTGACAAGTCGCAATAACAAATATCAAGACAGACCATCTCTCACACCATAGACACTGGGTATTTTTTGTAGCACCCACTTTGTGTGATTCACAAGTATTATAAATCATTTTTCATTATTTTGGGGTCAATCTTCATGCAATGATAAGATTGATCCTTAAATGCTTTTCTGTATATTCTAAAACAGTAGCACAAAAGTTTTGTAGGGATTGTATTCCTTTATTAGGGGAGAGATTAAATATCATAAAATACTGTGATTAGATCTCAGGGGATTGGCTTATATCTCAAGAATTTTAGATTTCTTTCTTACAGATAGAAAAAATAACAGTCATATACATATGCACCAAAGGCAAACACATAAATGTCACAGTATCTACTACCACCCAACATCCCAACCCCCATCCCCACTGTTTATGCAAACAAAAGCACCACTCATTGAGGGATATATCCCTAAAAATATGCATGCTAAAATACACTTCATGCAAGGGGGAAAAGCATATATTGAAAGGGAAAGGTTGCCCGAAAAAAGCTGATATTTGTCACAGTACACAGGTCAAGTTCTGGTTTAAATTTAAACATACTCAATAAGGATTACAGCTATTTTACATAAAAAGTGGTAAAGTACACTTGCAAAAAAACTTAGTTTATGTTAGTTTAGCAGCGACTAAACAAAAATAGGAAAAATTTCACATAACCAAATCACTTTCCACCTTGAAGCCGGGCCCCAAGGTCCAATCTGACCACATCAAAAGATTCCCAGCTCATGGTTTCCTATAGGTTGATTTCATAATGTCAACCTCTAGGACCAATAATAAGTGAGCTAAAAACGCTTTTAAATTTCCCTGTCCTCATTTGACCTTGAAGGACGGGCCCACGGTTAAATCTGACCACATCAAAAAATTCCTAGCCCATGATTTCCTATATGCTGGTTTCAAATTGCAAACCTATAGGACCAACAACAAGGGAGTTTAAGCACTTTCAACTTTGGAGGACAGGCCCAAGGTCAAATCTGCCAATATCAGAAGATTCCCAGCCCAAGATTTTCTATAGGTTGGCTTTTTATGCCAAACCTCTAGGACCAATAATAAGGGAAATATAAGCATTTTTCATGATGTAAAAGAAACGCTCGTGGCGGCCATCTTGTTTTTTCAAAATGAGACCAAAAATATTTCCAGCCAAGATTTTATAATGATAAAGATATCCTGCAAATTTCACATCTCTTTACTGTAATACCCTTTGTTCTAGAGGGCCAACAAAACTCCCTGCTGAAAGTCGAAAAAGTCCTGTGGTGGCCATCTTGTTTTTCAAAATGAGGACAAAAATATTCACAGGCAAGATTTCATTGCTATGAATACTGGTATATCCTGCAAATTTGAGAAGTTTACCTATAATACCCTAGCCTCTAGAAGGGAAACAAGAAACACTGTGGCTGCATACTCCTACGTAATCCATAGTATCCATCGGATAAGTTACGTGTGGGATCTTTATGGGCAGTGCAACAAATCTGAAACCAGTATGCTCACAACTTTCTTCTGGGAACATAACAAATGTATATTCTCCTATGTTTTAGGCATTCTTGGAGACTGATTACTGCTGTTTCAGACTGTTAACTCCTCTCTCAGACCAAACATTTTGCTGGTATCACAATGGCAACTTCACTGTATGATCTGCACAGAAGTCAAACAGTCTGAAACACTCAATTATAGCTATATACACATAAAAAGTATGAACAATAAACTTAAATTTTCATCGACAAATTTGACTGCTGGAGAAAAAAAGGTTTTAGCTTGAAAAAAAGGCTAAAAAAGGTTTTCACGCCATTTTTCAGCTTAAAAAAAGGTTTTTGTTGAAAAAATGAGAAAAAAAGTTTTTTTTTAGCAAAAAAAAGGCTAAAACCATTTTAAAAGGTTCCCCTGGGATGCCTGAGTATTGTTTAGTCAACTAGAGTAGTAACAGCCTTGTTTACAATAAATATAAAATCACTCAAAGTTAATTATATGTGTCCAGATAGAAGATACAATAAAAATGTTTAGTGGTTATTGTTTTGGACTGACCTTGTACTTAGGTGATAACACAAGGATATTTTCCATTAGATGGATACTGTATGGAGAAGGTGTGGTATTTTCTTTTCTATAAATTGTTGCATATAAATGCTAAATGTACAGTACCAGTGGGATATAATCACATGTATAAATGAGGTAATACTTCTGTATTCATTGTTTATGGTGCCAAGTCAAACAAACAGTTTATTATCTCCAAATGTAAAAAGTGTCCCAAATTGATGACCGTCCCAAAGATTTACACAGAAAACTAGTACATGTGAACTCTGTCCCTCGCCATTGTGTCCATCAACATATCAATAACAATTGGCGACGGGACAGAAACTCGGTCTAGGTATCCACGATGGACGGGTTTTCGATATGACAACATAAATGGACAATGCTGAATGTCACAGCCAATGCAACCAAAATTATCACACATAAAACAACCATAGTAAATCCTCAAATCCGCTGGTTCAATGTGACTGTATATTCATTCTAAAATATTGTAAAAATGCCATCCAAAAGCGAGGCAGAGAGCCTATGTTTTAAAGTATCGAAAACGTGAATATATCGAAAACCCGTACATCGGCTATAGCAGTATGACCGTTTATCTCAGTGACCACCCGTTAACAACATCTGTTGTCCCTAAATTTTAATGTTTTTCCCCCAACGTATAATCATATATAAAATTAGGATGGCATTAACATCAATAAGAACTTACCCCATTTGGACAGCTGTGGTGAATCTAGAGATGACACAAGAACTTTGTAAATTTTATTTCCGGAAGTTACTGTATACAAGTCGGTAGGCTATGTAGACGGAGGAAACTCATAAAACTTTTAAAATGGATACTCTTTACCACCAATTATAAATAGGTTAATTATTGCACCCCCATTTTCATCTTTGTAACTAAAATGTTCCACCCTCTTGGAAGGAAATAAACTTCATAGCTTTTTATGTATCTGTTTAGGACTGCAGCAACTATAAATAATAATAAACACTTTACACCAATTGGTATAATGCTTTTGTATTGCCCTGGTAATCACAAAATGAATCACAGACCTTTACCAGAAAATTAAAGATTTTATTGGTATCCAAAACATGATCCTCTTGGTCAAGCCTTTCCCACAAAAAAATTCAGAAAGATAAATTCATTACTTTGGAGTTATTGTGAATACAGACAGACAAACAAGCAAACAGACACATAGGCACACAGACGATCAGGAAGATAGACAAAATGTACCCCAAGAAGAACCTCCTAGTGGAGGTAATTATGTCCCTAATAACAGGCATGAGAACAAGTCCTGTCTAATGACTATTAATAATTTTTGTTTGTTAGTTTAGAAACAGATGTGCTATTAATAATTTTGGTAGATGAATAACCATCCATATTTGGAGAATTTCATTCAAAGTTTACTGAAACAATTTCATATTTCATCATTTCAGTTTCAAGATATGGCACAAATATTATATGTGAACTTTTTTGCTATGAGTCATTGTCACCTCTATCAGGAGGATCTGTTTTGGAGTGTCTTTATTTTTCTGCCTGTTCATCTGTTTGTTTTCTCAATAACACCAAAAGTAATGAATGGATTTAATTGAATGTGGGAGGTCTGACCAAAGAAAAAAGTGATACAAATTTGGAAAATCTCCAATCCAGATTACATTCTGGGTACAAAAAATCTAGAGTTTTTATAAACAGTCCCTGGTAAAGATTTGTGTCCATGTGTTCAAATCTCTCACATGGAATAAACTGGTGCAACTGATATTTAACAATATAGAACCTATTAATATTCCAAAGAATATTTAGGCAATGTTTAAGTATGTTTTAAAGAATGACCAATACATTAAAAAACTCTAAGTCCTAGTTCACAGTATAAGAAAAAGCATATAATAGTTGGTTGCATTAACAAAAAAAAAAGTTTTATTTTTATCAACTTTATTACGGAAGATTTATTTATGAGGTGTGCCTGTATCAGGTTAGCATCCTTTAATTGCAACCTTGTTCCCCTGATTTGCAAATAATGGTGAATGATTTATATGATCATGTTTTGTTGTTTTAAAAGTGTGGCAAAGTGTCACTGAGACATATCAAAGAAATTTGGATGTTGTTATGAATTCTTTTATTCCATGTCATAAAGGCACATGTTTAGACACTTATTCATATTAATTTACTTCTTAAGTGATAATTAGCAACAGGGTAGATTACATTTAAAAAGGCAATTGCCTTGTTGGAGATTAGGCGCTATAAAGGTTCTATAGATTACATTTCAAGTCAAAGTCATGGGTTCTATTCACTAGTGATTTAAGGTGAAACATCTATGTAACATTGAATACATAAGTAGATTTATCAACTTAGTATTTTGGTAAGTCAATAAATCAAGATAGCTAACTTGATTTATCGAGATACTAAGTCAATAAATCGAGTTAGTTATCTTGATTTATCAACTTAGTATCTCAATAAATCAAGATAACTAACTCAACTTATTGAGATACTAAGTTGATAAATCAAGATACCTAAGTCGATTTTTCGAGATACTAAGTCGATAAATCAAGATAACTAAGTCGATTTATCATGTTAGTATCTTGATAAATCAAGATAGCTATCTCGATTAATCAATTTAATAAATCTATAAATCAAGATAGAAAAATTTGTCATGTTGGCCCTTCTACTCTTCCGTAACTTCATACTTATTCCACTCTTTTATATATTCAAGTATCTTAAGCTAAACAAAAAGCATATTTTATTTCAAAATGACAAATTTTTATAATCTTGCTGGTTCATCATGCTGATTACAAAAAATAACCTTTACAGCTGTATTCTTTTTGGAAAAAGATTACGAAATTAAGATTCAGTGCACCAAAACCAATATGATTCCACTGGAATACTATTTATTAATACACCATATAACTTTATCACTGTTTTTACTGTTACTTATTTTACTGTTCACTTTTTACTTACTTATTTTTAAATTTAGCCATTTTAGAAGATAATATTCATAACCAACATTTTATATAATATAATGAATATTGTTTTGAGTAGTCACAAAATAATATAATTTACAAATATCCAAGAAGAAATCGTTACAATTCTTTTTTGAATATTGCTCTTCTCCTGGACTTTATTTATGCTGTTTATTCCTTGAATGGCACTCTTGTGATAAAGAGAATGTTGATTTATCATAGTTTAATTATTACCAGGGAGTACTGCATTTGATTCGAGTCAAATATACAAATCTCTAAAGTGTACTGTTTATTCAAATATTTTAATTAGTAAGTAATCCATGCAAGAAGAGTTTATATATATTATTTCAAACATTTAAAAAAAAATAACTGTTTTTCCCATAAGCACAATAAATTTCCAACTATAATACTTCACATTTCCTTGAAATAAAACAACATTAAATTGAAATTGAAACAAATATTGCACAAAATGACCCTGAGAAACCTTGCCATACAGTTCAGGTCAATGCTTCCATTTTAAACCTCTCGCAAGGGAAATTTATAATGAGGGGAAAAATTTCCCTGATCCCATTGCATTTTCAAATATTAACTATTAACACAACACTAGTAGTTGAAATATCATATTAACAAAACACGTGTATATACATGTGTTTTGTTAATGTGATATTTCAACTGTTATAGTGTTGTGTTAATAGTGCTAGTGACTCTTTAAGTTTCAATGATGTGGGATGTATGATTCAACTATTATCACTTGAGTTCTAAGTTGAAAACTCTTTCAGAGACCAATTTTAGAAATGTATTTCTATATAATTATATAGTTTTGAAAAAGTCAAAATTAGGGTTTCACATCCCATTCAACAGCCAGGGTCATTTATGGGACAGCTGCTCAGCAGTGTCCTTTGTGGGAGTCGAACCAACTCAGAGATGATAGCCTGTGATCAGATACCAAACATACTAGCCAACTAGGTCACTGATCCTCATACTTTGTTGCATGTGATGTGAATATATCAATAATGAAGTAATACAAATCTGCATTCGTTAAAATGAATTTTTAATTTAACCACTGTAGCATCCATGTAACATAAAGTTCCAGAAAGAAAGAAATTGTTTAACTCAATTCGCTATACATCTCAGTCTTTACACATTCATGTGGTGTATAGTTTAACAGTAAAATTAAATGCAAAATTCCTTCATAATGTGTACAGAAGGTCCTTTGTTCACAGAGAGATTTCAAATTTGTAAATTGTTTAACAATTTTTTTTGTTTGAAAATAATTTATACATGGATAAACATAATGTTACTCTGAAGACAGGGTTTCATTCAGATGATTTATATGATTATATATCATGCTTATAATTATAGAGCACTTGAACAATATATCAATTATAAATTTTTTTAAGTTAGTCTAAACAAATAGATCAAAACAAGACAATTTAATGAAAACAGGACAATAATTTGTGCTCTAAAACGTAAGTTGTTAGATTTATGAATTGATCTATTTATTATAGTAAAGCTATCAATGGGAATAGCTCAAATAGGTAAAGTTTTAGTTGCAGCAATCCATATATAGCCTTGTGATAGGAGTAATAAGTCTCACACGTGGCAGTGGAAAACATTCTGGCATGAACCATGGTCAAAGATTACACCATTATATTACATATCTACACCCCAACTGGTGTCCCTATACCAAATATCAATTTACTACACTTTGCAGTTTCCAACAAAAATAACAATTTTCCTGCTGACCGTCTCAACATGCCCCCTCAGCTAGATTCCATGGGTGAAAACAATACCTGCACAGCCTTTAAAAGTTGTTGGGTAAAAACAAGGGACATTTTATGCTGTGATGCAAAATTTAAATCTGCAAATTATAAAATTGAAAGACAATTTTCAGGTATACTTGTGAGTATGTAGCACATTTCTTGCAGTACTCAGGCAACCAACACCACTTATTCACTCATGTGGGAAAGTTGGTAGTTGCTTACCAATAGTTGTCAGTTTACAGTACAGAACCTTGACCAACTGTATGTACTGGTTTTCCCTGCCCATAAAACTACCCATCGTGGTATGACCTATACAATGTTGAAACTGATGTTAAAACTCAAAGAAATAAATAAATACTACCCTCTTTGCACAGTTGCAATACTGCTTCTGTTGCCCTACGGCTCCACTGTCATCGAGTGGCACACTCTTTCGGAAGTGTCAACCCATGGTGGTCCATTATTTTGATATTCTCAGGCAATATTAGCTTTATCCTTGGTCCGTTGGTTAGAAACATCAAAGCCTGCAGTTTGCTGAATTCTCAGTCATTGCAAAACAAAATATCAGTCTTCACTCATTTTATTTCGTCAAAGGACCTAGACATCATTGGTGTCACAGAGACCTGGCTTAAGCCATCATGCACTATCACAAGGCACTATCAGTCAAACCATTTTGCAGTACATGTCATATATCAACCTCCAAGCACAAACAAACAATGTCTCTCTCTCCATTAGTTTGTCATTCTGTAAATGATGGCATATGCAGATCACATGGCTGTCTTCTTCACAACGGCATTTCCTAGTTCATGAATAGTGAGATTATGGCAGCCAAAAGATACAAATGCAAACTGAGAGGATGTGGCCAAAGGACAACTCTACCTTAAATTGCAGTAGGTATAGAGCCGTGGTAAACCACTTTAACCATCTCTTAGAACTCTCTTAGTGAATATTAAGATAACCCCAGGGCCTTGTGGAATTCCATAAAGATAATCTTCCATAAATCATCAAAAATGGTACTTCCAGATCTTACAACTATTACCAGTTTAACCAACACTTTTGGTAAGTACTTTGCAGACAAAATTACTAATTAAAGTCTGGATTAGTGTCAACTGATGCTGATCCCTCCGTCCCAGGCCCCTGCAAGAATAGGTTTGTTTCTATTCAAATCACGTCAGAGGACAAAATTCTCAAAATCCTCAAGTCAACACCAAATAAAACATATAACTTGGACCCAGTTACAACATCAAATTTCAGTGCTTGTATTAGTGTAGTCTTGACTCCCATTATAAATATTGTTAACTACTCCCTGTAGGTGGGCGTTTTGGCATCTTGTTTCAGGACAGCACATACCACAACTCTTTTTAAAATAACTGGTCTTGACAGAAACACTCTCAAGAATTATCGACCAGTATCCAACCTCAGCTAGATCTACAAACTTACGGACAAAGCTGTGACTAAGCATATAAATGAGCACACTGGTGAGGAGGGTGTGTTGAGGATTATCCTATTTCACTGACTTCAACATTAGCATGACATTGATGCCTGGGGTTGTGCTTAAATGGGTAAAGGCATATCTTGACACAAGAAAACAGTGAATAAAAATAGATATACATTTTTTCAGATGCTTTTCAACCCCCTTGTTGGGCTCAGCCTTTGGCCCAATCCTTTTCACCCTATATACAACTCCTCTTATTACAGTCACATCTAAATTCAATGTTACCAATCATTTGTATGCAGATCATACACAAATTTATGGGGAACTTGACTCAAGGAATTTAAATTCTAGTATCATTGAACTAACAAATTGCTTTGAGGCCATACAGGTGTGGATGGGAAATAACAAACTCAAATTAAATCCTGATGAAATAGAATTTATTTTAATTGGCAATGATGAAATCAGTAATGTAAGTTTTTGTGAGTCTTCTTGGTAATATCATGGAACCAGCTGAATCAGTCAAAAACTTTGGTGTCACCCTAGATGCTGACAACTCAATGCAAAGGCATGGGACTAATTTATGTCACATATGTTACTATTATCTCTGGGAACTACAGAGGGTCTATAGGTATCTAAACCCTCAAACGGCTGTAAAAGTGGCAAATGCCTTGGTAAACAGTTGGACTACTGCAATTCACTGCTCTATCACGCAAAAAGACATATATTGGGAGACTTCAAAGAGTTCAAAATACCTCCAATCACAATATATGCAAACTAAACAAATTCAGTCATGCGACACTCTCCCTATGCAAAGTACACTGGCTTCCCATTTAGTACCATATATTGTTCAAATACAACCTTCTTACTTCTAAGGCAATAAATTTTAGCCAACCTCCTTATCTGTCCTGTTTAATTAAACCGAGTGATATCACACAGGGCAATCACCTGTCAGTTTCACAAACACATGGGGATGCATAGTTTTAAAGTAGCTGCTCCCACAAAATGGAACAAGCTCCCTATCTTTCTTTCCCAAACTAAACTACCACTTATTGGACATCAGCACCTTAGACGATGGTTAGTTACATCAATTTTGTAACTTTAAAATTACTCCCTACTTACTTACTTACTAAATCTGACTTGCCAAAATCCATGGTAATTTTTTTTGTAAACCAGATGCCTTCCGATAATAATCCCATGAAGAGAGTTTTTTGGCAGAAAAAAGGTTGTTTTATTGTAATTTGGGAATATGGCCAGATATCAGAGATTTTAATAGAAGAAACTGCAATCTGACTTTGACTTTGGGCAATCAAAAATTCTACTGGGAGAAGGAAAGCTCCCTAAAAATATACTTTATAAATCCATAAAAATAGGGCTTAAAATTTAATTTAGCAAATTTTCAACAACATTTATTTCCTGGATGATAACAGTAGATTTGAGGAGTTGGAGGAAAGCTACACATTTCAATTGTCAAGATTCCGCACAGGAAACCATTCCTAGCAGGCATAAACATTTGAAATCATGCTGAAAATCATGTTGGTGTAGACGTGAACCAGCCATCCTTTAACAATAAAGGGACTGGTATTGGCCAGGATGGCCTTGAATACATCATTGCCAGCTGTCATTATCGGGATATCTGGATCATTATTATAATTACTTATATGCTTTTTGTATGTATTTAAAACATTTTAAACATTTATTATTGAAACTATAACATCAAATATTGTAAATTAAACTTAAAAATATTTTGGAATGACAATAATCTTTAGAAGCAAAACATGTTTTGGGTGATAATAGAAGATCGACAGTACTTAAACTAACTACGGAATTGTACCCAAGATGGTGGGCGATACATGACCCTACATTGCAGAGTAGGGTCGGCGGAAACCAGACTACATGTTGGTGTTGAAAAATCAATCCTGACGTTGATAGAACGAAACGGTGTTTGTAAACAAAGTCGAGGAAACACAACAAACGTGGAAACCGGAGGGCAAAAAGACTTCCTGTTTTGATTGGTAGTCTATATTTAGCGCGAAATTTAAATTAAATGTAAACAATTGCCGATATTTAAATACTGATATTGCCGTAAATATGTAACCTACAGATATGTATTATACATCAATGGAAAGCTACTTTTACACAGAATATGCTCGTGTTTGTTGCATGAAAATCCATGCAGAAATAGCTACGTAATCACAAGTTAAAGTTTTGAAGTGCACAAGAAGCCTGAACCAGGAAGTCATTATATTTTGATGCTTTCCAGGTGGTGACATCTACTGAATGTAAATGAGATATTAAGTGAACATTGCTCCATAATGTACTAATGCAGTACTACTACAAGTATTTTTAACCTTAAACTAGCACATTGTTTGACTGTAACTGGAAAGTACTATATCCTGTGGATGAGTACTGTATGCCACTCAAATTTTTCAAAAACAATTGATCAGCCGAAGTACTTGCCAGAACAAAATAGATAACACCACAGTTGTCCAACACACTATAACCAGTGTTATCATCTGGCAGTTTTCTCAACTTTGTTTAAGATGAATATGACAAAAACAAAAACAAAAAAAAAAAACAATTAAATCCCATAATTATAAAAGAAGGAAATGTTTTAGAATTACAAGGCCTGCAATATATGACAAATTAATGAGGGGATACTTCAAAAACAGTCACATTTTAAATATTTTCTTGAGTACGAATTATAGCAATTTCAAAAATTGTTTATGAATAGTAGTTGAATGTGTGCACCAGACGACATGAATACCTGTTGAATGTGTGATTTTCAGGCTTGTTTTAGGGTGTTTAAGTACATGTTTTGTTAACATACATGACTTTTAGCAAGGAAAAAACACTGGATTTAATAATAAAAATTTAGTAATTAATGCTAACTTAACAAAAAATAATTTGTGACCAAAAATATCCTTAGAAAAGTCTAATGCAGTGTCCTACACCTCTCAACAGATTTAACTGTAGCTTTAATCATGAAAGTCTGACCAGCTACTTTGTGAATGCAATATTTCAAAGTAATTTCACAGTATGGTCATCTGTGGTATTTTCGTGTGAATGGTATTTTCGTGCATCCTATTTTCCGTGGGTTTGAATATGAATATATGTACATTGTAATATTCTGCAATTATGCTTGCATTAATATTTTTATTATTGGAAATAGGTATTTTACTAAAAGTGTCATGGAGAAACAATTTTACAAATAAGTGCTGGTTGACGTATTGATTTTCATGTGATTAATGGATGCTGTAACTTAAATAAACAAATTGAATTTTTGCTGTCGTCACAAGGCTCCATGTCATTCGGATAGTGTATTAATCTACATAAACTACATTTTTATGAGCAATATTTGTCAAAGATACAATCCATAGCACCTGCAAATTGACTAATTAGCATGTAACACGAAAACTCCACAGTTAATATTTTTATTTGTCAATTATTTTCATAATATTTTATAATAATTTATAAGAGTACTCTGGAAGCCAGTCATTTTTAATGGCATGAAAACCCTATGGATCACCATACATCATCTGAGAAAAGAGGGCAGTTTTACACCTCTTCAGGATTGAAGGAGGGCATTTTTCTAGGAGGACACTTTTCATGGATTCAAAAAACACACAACAAAAATAAAAGTCCCACAATACAAAGCTAAAATAATTTATAATATTTTTGAATTAAAATTAACCAGTTAAGTAATGCAATTACAGTCCAACCTGCTTAAGTCACCACCTGCGAAGAGTAACCACCTGGACGGAACAACCACCCTGGAGAACCACCAAGGCATTTTACATTAATTTGAACCTGCGAAGAGCAACCACCTGCTACTTGCAACTAGCAACCACCCTTTTTAATGTCCAACGAGAGCTCTGAACCTGCGAAGAGCAAATGCCCTTTCCTTTCAAAAAATCAATTTTAAATCAACTTTAAACAAGACCACTGCCGCGGTATTTATCTCCCGCCGCGCATTACAGGGGAAGAACTATCTTTTCCGAGTTATTCACACCTTTTCATTTTTTGCAAAAATCTAAGATGGCCACCAAAAGTGGCGAAAATCCAAATTTTAGCCCTTTGCACAGGACACTCTTGTACTATCCTACGGGTCAAAAATTCACTCTAAATTGCTCTATCTCTTACGGTTTGCAAGATATTTATGATTTTTCACATTTTCACTACAAGTAGCAATAAAGTAGCCATTACTCACTTGTCATTGAGCAACAGTTGTGAAACTTAAATATATTACAGTTCACAAAAAAGTACATGTACATGAACAACATACTTGACAGAAATTGTGTAGCTGCAATACTTTTGAAGATATAAGTAGCTATTGCTCACTTAGCTATGGAGATACACTTCCAAACTACTGACCATGTTGTAGCTGTGGAGAAAGTAGCTGAACAACATATTTGAACAAAATACTCTAAATGCAATAGTTTCAGAGTTATAAGCCATATAATTATATTAGCTAAAAGTGCTATTACTCACTCAAAAGTAGGCCAAAGATCACCAAACCCCAAAAATATTGAAGAGTAAAAATTCATTAGGACTTGTAATTTACCAAAAATGTGTAAGTGTAATAGTTTCAGAGAAAACTGCGTGACACACGCACGCACGGACGCACACACATGGTGCGAATTATAATCTCCCTCCGGCAAGCCGGACAGGAGATAATTAATGATACATTTTGCTAACTAACAGCAGCTCATTACACCTAGATATAACATTGATACTATCATTATAATAAACATAACTATTCTTTAAAGTTACCTTACTTTAATATTGTACGTGTTTACATACAATCTATGTACATACATTTTCTTTCATTTTATAAACTGAAGTTTTCAGGGCAGTTTTCTATGGCAGTATCTTAATATAATCTGTATGCAAAACAAAAACATGCAAGAAAGCAAATATTTTCAATTTTTTTATCCTTTTCAGATCATTTATATTCTTTGCTTGCAGACTGAGTGCTCTATCACTGAGCTATGATGTCTTCATTTACACATCACTGGGAATCAAACCCAGGCCTCTCAGTCTGAGGTTACACTCAATTTCTCTTTAATAAAGATACATAAATATTTCCAATATAACTTTTATTCCTCAGAAACGGTTTTTATTTTTTCCATGGTATATCTGAAATGCACTCAAACTACAAATTCAAATACAATGGAGTCAATAGGGAGAAAATATTTGAAAGGTCAAGGTCACTATGGAAAACTGGCAGTTGCTTGCTGTTGGTGAGGAAATAGCTGTGATGTTAAACACTAAATAAACCAGAAAAAAATTCTAAACTAGAAAAATGATTTTGCTTACAAAAACAAAGGGTCTCCAAAGGTTAGATGCAATATAGAAACAAGCAATCAGTGCCTGTGAACGGGCTCTGTGTCAGCTGACTGCTTTGAGTTTCAGATTAGAAGTGAAAGAAGGACAGAATACAAAAGTTGTGCTCTGCAAATGATACTGAGAAGTGCCAAGTTAACTATTAAGGGGTAAAAAGTAGGTAGAAAACATTCAAACTAAACTAGACCTATCGCATCGGAGAACCGATGCAAATTGTATCCACCAGAAAGAAAACTCACCAAAGCCATTCTAACATCACTTAACCTTGAAGGAGAAGACCAAGGTGAAATCTGACCATATCAAAAGATTCTTAGCCCATGATTACGTATAGGTTGGTGTGACACTGCAAACCTCTAGGAATACGAATAAGCAAGATATAAACACTGTTAATTTTGGCAATCCTCATTTGACCTTGAAAGAGGGGCCAAAGGTCAAATCCAACTACACCAAAAGATTCCCAGCCCATGATTTCCTATAGGTTGGTTTACCATCCCAAACCTCTAGGACCAATAATAAGGGAGAAAAAATATTCCCAGGCAAGATTTTATGGTTATAAATATTTCCTGCAAATTTCAGAAGGCTAGCTATAATATTTTTTTTCGTTAGAGCGGTAACGGTGAAATCTCTACACACTGTGGCGGCGGCGGCGTAACGAAGTCAAATCCATAGTATCCACCGGATGCTATCCGGTGGACACAATAATGTAGATGTAATAGTTTTCAAGTTACTGATTTACTCAACAGTGATAACCTGAAAGTAGCTATTGCTCAGCTATGCCATGAGCTACAGGTCTGGAATTTCACTGTGTTATAGCTGACCCCAAAATAGGTGATAACATGCTGAAACTAAATACTCCAAATGCAATAGTTTTCAAGTTATAAGTGATTTACTCAACAGTGATAACTTAAAAGTAGTTATTACTCAGCTATGCCAAGAGCTACAGGTCTGCAACTTTAATATGTTATAGCTGACCCAAAAGTAGCTGAATAACATATTTATACAAAATTCTGGAGATTTGCAGAAAACACAAATATCATAAAAATGTGAACACATAACTGTTCCCACAACTATTTTGTTTCATTTTATTCAACAATGGGTCAACATAAAACATGTTTGACAAAAAATAAATGTCATTTCCTGATTTACCAGGGTTTTCGTTTGGACCATTTCTCCAAAAATTTAAAAATGTTCTTTTATTATAAAAGCTGTGCAAAATAGCATATATTTTGTACACATATTCTATTTGTTGTGTCCTTGGCTTAAAATCAACTGTTTCCAACTATTTTAAACCATTTTCAGTCATTTTATTAAGTTTTATTCAACAGAAAAAGACTAAGCAAATCTCCAGTTCTATGTCGGGTCGTGCCACGGCTCTACACGCAAGTATCAAGTAGAGCCGAGGTAACCACGTCTATGTGAACCAGTGAAAAGATGATACTGCAGTACAGTACACTTATCAAATTTTTGCAATCTTAAATACTGTGTCAATTCTATATTAACAGTTAACAACACTTTTATTATAAGCAGATATGACCTACGAATATTCTTTATGTCAACCACAATCTTCTTACCTTAACATCAATCCGCATATTTCACTGCTTTTACAAATAAAATCTGTTGTTGTTTACGCCGCCATTAACTTCTGTTGAAAACGTGGAGGTGAAGGTCCCTTTCTTGCCCTCCGACCTACTTCGAGAGCGAGGCGTGACGTCACGGAGATTCCTTCTATGTACACACGTTTAATACTAAATCAAAAGTTCAATTTGAATGAAAAAGTAGTCATATTTTAGGCAATAAATCATGGTAAGTAAACGTTAAAATTTATCATGGTATTGGTATAAATGTGGCTAACACTAAGTCTGAGTTATATTTCCAGTGTGAAAAAAGCAATCATATTTTAGAAAAATAATATGAATGCATATACATGTCGTCATGTTACAAACAATAGATAGTAGGCACATCATGGTGATTACACACCTCATAAATAATATTTATAAAACATAACGAAGCTTTCTTCCTCACATTAACTACAAGTTATATGATGATATTCACAATACTTTCAAAGCCACGTTAAACCCCAAAACATAAAATGAAATTATTAATCTGGCAGTGAAATTACGGGTGTAAAAGCTACTTATCCTTTCTATGATCGCGTTATTATAGCGAACATAATAATTATCGCGAGAAGCGAGATTTCTTGTTTGTTGATAAATATTTAGATCAGATATCACGAAAAGTGATTCAAATTCTAATAATAGCCCATGGTTTTGTAATAAGCTGTGACTGAGTGTACTGTATTTAGAGAGCACCTAATTTATGATAATGGCCGCGGCCATGGGAGATGCCCCAAGCCGTATGTATTTGGCTTTTCTTAACATATAACGGAGGCACCGTGTCTCGTTTGCTACAGCAGGTCGGTTGGCTGAATCGAATTATGGATCAAGTGAACTTACACGCGCCGTTTCTCGTATTCGAAAAATCCACACTTCCTGTGTTGAAGAAATGTCGAGAAATGTGCTTTAGAATAAACTAGTAAAAGGTTTTTGCAATAATAAGCTAGTAAAAAGTTCTTGTAATAAACTAGTAAAAGGTGTGGTGTTTATTATACAATACCAAGATCTATTTATTTACTATTTAAGAACATAAACAGCATTGTCTCAAACATTAAAAACAACAATATAATACAACATTATCAATTTACAACATACTGCTGGCTGATATGTGACATAATGTTACTGTAAGCTTGGGTGGTACTGATCCCAAACCTGTCCCTCCACATCCTCTCATCAAGATATGATGGTAGCTGCTCTGAAGATACTCCCTTAATTTTTTTTAACTCCAACTTCGCCTTTGCCCAGTAAGACTCAATTGCCTGAGTATGAACCCCGGAGTCTGGATCCACAAAATTTTTGGAATGGTTGACAGCCTGGTAAGTATAATTGGGGTGCTGGTTCAATTGCCTGTAGGCTACCCACTGGTCAGAGTGGATGGTTGATCCTGGTTTTACCACCTTTTCAATAATTGGAATTAGTGTAGAGGCCTTCCTGTCTGGCACTAATTCAATGTACACTGTACATGGGGTAGAAGAAGTGTCTGCCAGTCCAAATACCCACTGGTCAGATGATGGGCCTCTGCCCTCTGTGGTATTTTGCCTTATGGCGAAAGAGACTCTCATCAATTGGGATCAGCGCTCCTGGGCCACTCAGCTTCTGTGGATTTTTAAGGAGCTCAGTGGAGAAGACCTCCCAGATAAACTGGAAGTGCTGTTGGATGTCCTTTCAATCGTAATATGTTAATCTCAATTGCTTTCCTCTGGCTGTCATAAAGTACTGATCTTGAAACTTCAATCATAATATGTTAATCCCAATTGCTTTCCCCTGGCTGTCATAAACAACTGACCTTGAAAATTCAATCATAATACCCATGCTGTACAACAAGTTACTCACAAGATGACAGATTTTCTATCATTAGTAAATGGTATTGCTCTGGGGTCCGAAATTATTACATTTCTCGACATTTCTTCAACACAAGAAATGTAGGCATATTCGACTGGCGAGATAATAGAAGAAATACTTGTATGAGATCTATATTTTCTGTTTGACTCTACCTTATGGTAGATTTTATACATGTACGAGGTTACCACATGTCTCCCTCCTGGTAACTGCATTAAACCACAAACAACATGATGATCACAGCTAAACGGACCAATGAAAATAAAGCATTTGCATAGTACTGATAGAAAATCGAATGATCGCCATTTTGTTTAATAGTTTTGTATAGCTCAATAAGATTTATCATTTTTGTGTTGAAATATAATAGTAAAGCATGTAGTAGAATCATACAAAGCGTTGGAAAATGCTAAATTTTGGTGCCCATTTTGTTAGGTTTTATCTGAAAAATTTATTAGTTATTTTTCATTTTTGCAGGTGTTTGTGTGTATTTATGTTGCTATTTGACAATGTAAGAAATAAAACATGGCAGTAATATGTTACAACTTGAATTATTTTATCAATTCAGCTTGAACATAAATCATACCAATGGAGACAATTTGATTTTTTTCACACCCACAACACTGCAAAAATGGCTTACCATTCAGTCAATTTTTATGCATGAGAAGAATATGCTCATTCCTGGATGACTGATTCACACACCCTAACACTGGCACAGCATTTTATTAGAAGGGGGGTACCCTCAACAACTTATTGAGGACTCACTGATCAAAGCACATCGGCAATCGAGAGAACAACTTCTAACCTCTCCTACTGTCTCACCCACAGAGAGTACCAATAACGCCATCTATATCATAACCACCTACCAACCTGGCTTCCCTGGCCTCAAACAAACCATACAAAAAAACTGGTCATTTCTCAACAGAGCAAATGAGACCAAATCTCTCAACCAAATACTACTAGTGTTTAGTCATAGAAGAAGTAAAAACCTGAGGGAGATGCTAGTGAGGGCCAAACTAGAATACCCACCCAAGGAAGATGCCCCAGCGCTAACCCCAAGGTAGCCCACTTGTCTCCATGTACGACATCCAAGTATCACTATTGTCCCCTGCTCAACAAATCAGGGAGGATAATCAGTACCTATACAGGCCGCTCCTATTTATCCAAGATAAGGGTGGTCTGCAAGAGCAGTAACTTAATATACTGCCTTGCTCCACACAATATGTAGGCCAAACTAAGAGCCGGCTCATGGCCCGGTTCCAAGGCCACCTGTATAACATAACATCCGGAAATGTTAAGGACACAATTGGACACCGGGCCGCTCCTTCAAGGTCATGCGAGGATAGCCAAACTTAAAAGTGCTTATAACTCGCATATTATTGGTCCAAGAGGTTTGGGATGGTAAACCAACCTATATGAAATCATGAACTGGGAATCTTCTGGTTGGTAGGATTTGACCTTTAACCCCTCCTTCAAGGTCAAATGAGGATAGACTAACTTAAAGTGCTTATAACTCGCTTAATATTGGTCCTGGAGGTTTGGGATGGTAAACCAACCTATAGGAAATCATGGGCTGGGAATCTTGTGGTGTGGTTGGATTTGACCTTGGGCCCCTCCTTCAAGGTCAAACGAGGATAGCCAAACTTAAAAGTGCTTATCACTTGCTTATTATTGGTCCTAGAAGTTTCGGATGTCAAAGCACTTATAGGAAATCATGGGCTGGGAATCTTTTGATGTGGTCAGATTTGACCTTGGACCCCTCCTTCAAGGTCATACGAGGATAGCCAAACTTAAAAGTGCTTACAACTTGCCTATTATTGGTCCTAGATGTTTGGGATGGTACACCAACCTATAGGAAATCATGGACTGGGAATCTTCTGGAGTGGTCGGATTTGACCTTGGGCCCCTCCTTCAGGGTCAAAGAAGGATAGCCAAAGTTAAAAGTGCTTATAACTTGTTTATTATTGGTTCTAGAGGTTTGCAATGTGAAACCAACTTGCAGGATATTGCGGGCTGGGAATCTTCTGATGTCAGATTTGACCTTTGGCCCCTCCTTCAAGGTCAAACGATGGTTCACTGGCTTTGGTGAGGTGTCTCTCCAGCGGATACAGATTTGCATCGGTTCTCCGATGTAGGTCTAGTTTTGTTTGCATGCGCAATCACTATTCACTCCTACACACAAGTTCCCAGATCAGCTCAGATTTGAGTCAAGATCCCTTTATCTGACCTCAGGGTAAAAAAACTGGTACTTGTGCAGTGTATTTGTTTCATGTTATCCTTGTTTATGTTTAATACTCGACAATAGAATAGGGTTATTGTGATGAGTTTCGTTCTGTCTTTTTGCCCTTCTGTCTGTCATTATAGCGACCTGATCTGTTTCCCAGGCTTGAACAGGTTCTCAATGACAAAGGTTAAATGTCTTCCCTGTATCATTTCTTCAGCTAGTGTGGCACAAAGTTGTGATGAGAAACAGCAAATTCCATGTCATTCCAAATGTTCATTTTTTATGCAGGGTAATAATATTTTCACCAAAAATTTTGACCACTGCAGTGCGTCTGTGTGGCAGCACACGTTAGTACGAAGCAACAAAGGCACAGGAGATTCAGTAATTGTGTTGGCAGGTTGAGATTACTAGCTGTCATTGACCTTTTCCAAGCATTAAGTTAAACACTTGGCCATATGGCAGTAAGCAAGAGAAGGCATCTCATCTGAAAGTAGACAACTCTAAAAGTGATTAGATCTATGGGTAGGAAACCCTGATAGGAAAAACATGTGGACCGCCAGGGTTATTGGGGTTGTGCTTAAGGTGTAACAATTGTGACATTGAAAAAGTACCAATTCTACCATGTTACAGAGGATAGAGAATATGTCACAACATTAATCATACAGATGAAGAAATCTCTCAGTGAAGAACCTGGGAGATTAAAGATGAAGGAAAAATTTAAGAAACATCATGGACATGTCCTTTGAAGTTGAAGGCAGAACCTTGCTCAGAGCTGGAACATCAGGACCCTGTATTAATTAAGCTTCCCTGAAAGGGCGCTTATATGTTTTTGCGTCAGTTTCCTTGCTGCCGCCGCATTATGGTCTCCCCAATATCTCCCTTATTATTTTAAGCTTTTTAACCATATTTGGCAGTTATATACCTTAGGTGTGGGAAAATTTTTCCACATGCTTAAATTTGACCTTTGATCCGTCATTGCCGCTCAGGAAAATCTACTGACTGCAGAAGCTTATAATTATACACACATGTTCATACTATCAAAAACGCGAGCTGATTAGATTTTGGGAGCGATCCGATGAAAAATGACTGATTTGTGAGACTGATTTTCTCACAGGTACCAACCAGAAAGCTTAAAATTCATGTGAACCCCCCTATTATCTTCTTAAATATTGCATTTAGAGCCATAAAATGTATTGGGAGGTAGTAGGAAACCATATGTGGAGAGTCTAGAAAGCAAAGCAAATTTCACCCCTGACCCCCCCTGTAGGGATCAAACTGGGGTCATAAAATAGCCAATTTTGACATTTTTCCTTATATCTCCTTTATTATTGGTTTTAGAGCTTTAGCATGTGTTAAGAGGTATTGGGAAACCATATGCGAAGAGTCTAGATAGCCAGTCAGATTTACCCCCTGACCCCCCCTTATGGGTCAAACTAGGGTAATAAAATAGCCGATTTTGTGTTTTGCCTTATATCTACTTTATTCTTGCTTTTAGAGCTTTAGAATGTATTAAGGGGCTATCAACGTAACGACGTATATATAGTTAGTGTAATCCACGCTAGGTGGTTTACGTAGAAAGCACATAGAGTATTCGTTGCTAACCACGGACTTTGTGGCAATGTTTACAAACGTGTTGAACTACGTCACACAACAAGGCTAGTATGTTTACCACGCTGTCCTTATATTTTCAAATATCTATATATTAATCTACACACAAGAAAACAAACACACATATTTCGGCTTGCTTTGCAAAGCTGTAGTGAGGGGTTATATTTTATACTATGCAATATAACAGCTACAGAGTGAAGAATGAGGCAATTTATAACTGTAAACAGAAAGCCACGTGCACTTATTTACCTTCAAAGGACAAGGGATTTTTTTTACACATAATTGGACTGTTTTGCTTGCATCAGTTATATTATCAAGATTTGTTTCTTATTTTTCATTTATCTTATAATTTTACTTCCAAAGTTTATCTTCAAGATACATCTACCAGTGATTTTCAAAAATAAATTTAGAAATTAATACACTCTCCCACAGCCATCAATAATGGCAGATATTGCTCCCTTAGCAACAGAGATATACCAGTCTATCGAGACATAAAATAAATACTTAGAAGTTATATATGAGGACACTGTGAATGCCACAGTCGTAGAAATACATGAACATTGTTTTGAATGAATTACATTTTTAAAAAATACCTCCACAAGCATTTAACTAACAAATATGTAACAGTGATGCAAACCTGTTCTCTTTGTGTATTAAAAAGTTACAATAATATAAAAATGCCAATTTTAATGTGAAAATGAATTCATTCAAAAGTTAGCCCAGAAAACTACCTGCATATACATATGTTAAACATAAGTATTGATCTTCTCTTGCCTGCAATTTTTGTCACGTTTATAAAGCATGTCTCTTTTTGAGGTGACCAAAATTAGAGCATTTCACTGCATTTTGTAAACATTTTTATTGCACCATTTTATTAAATATAATAAAAAAAATTTATAAGAAACTACTCTTTTAGTAGTTTGTTTCTTTTTAAACAATTTGTCAACAGTCAAAAAAGCAAGAGTTATTAAATTGTATAAGTTTAAGTTTATAAACTGTCACACCACGGAAAATAGATGGCTGTCTGTCAGGAAAGGTTACTGCACTGCATGAAATTCGTCGTTACGTTGATAGCCCCTTAAGAGGTATTGGGAAAGCTTATGTGAAGAGTCTAGATAGCCGGTCAGATTTACCCCCTGACCCTCCCTTATCGGTCAAACTGGGGTCATAAAATAGCCGATGTTGTGTTTTTGCCTTATATCTCCTTATAGCTTTAGAATGTATTAAGAGGTATTTGGGAACCTTATGCTAAGAGTTTAGATAGCCGACCACGTTTACCCCAGACGTACTCATAGACCCTTTGGATCTTTTCTTTTACAGCTTTAGAATGTATTAACAGGTAGTTGGAATTCGTGAAGAGTCTAAGTAGCTGGTAAAATTATCCCTCTGACCCCCTCTTATGAGTCAAACTGAGGTCATAAAATATAACTTTTTCGGTTTTGGCCTCATATCTTCTTTATTATTGCTTTTACAGCTTAACAAGTTTTTAAGAGGTAGTGGGAAACCATATGTGGAGAGTCTTAATAGCTCGTCACAGTGGGGTCATAGATTGCAATTTCTACTTTAATATTTCAATATTAATGATGTCATTTCTTTATGCTATTTTCATATCTTAATGCAAAGGGTGTAACTTTTTGAAATTGCACTCATGACTTGTACATACTATTAAAGCAGGCAAAATGCATTCCTATTTTGTTGTCATTATCTAAAATTATGATATGCATCAAATTATGCTTGTTTTATTGTAAAAAACTGGGTCCAAATATTTACAAACTTATTTCAGTGCAGCAGTTTGATAATGACACATTTATAAATTCCCATTTTCAACTCATTATCACTTCTTCTGACTTCCATTCTTCTGCAGAAAACTAATAACTCAGCAATGCAAACATATTTTTTACTGGATACTCTCTTTACTATGTCCCTTATCATGTCCACCCCACTGGGGGGTGGACATATTATTTTTGCTTTTTCCGCCGTCCGGCGTCCCACTTGGTTTCCAGACATTTTAGGCAACAGTTCTTATCCTATCTTTACCAAATTTGGCATGCAGGTTTATTGGGTTAATAGCTTGTATGGGATTGCTTTTGGTGATGATACCTCTATAGCTAACTGAGTAATAGCTACTTTGCTACTTTTGAGTAGCTCTTTGGTTTCCAGACATTTTAAGGAATGCTATTAAGCCTAGCTTTCTGAAATTTGGTATGGAGGTTCATTGGGTTAATAGCTTGTATGGGATTGCTTTTGGGGGGAATTGCTTCATAGATGAGTGAGTAATTAATTAAATAAATGAGTAATTGGCTATTTTGAATACTGAAAAAGGCAAATGTGCTCATATCTCCTAAACCGTGCGAGATAGAGCGATTTCGTCGAAATTTTCGACCCACAGGGTATCTAAGGAATGTACTCTTTGCGATTTTCAAAAAATTTTCCCCTCCCCAAAAATGGCGGCCATTTTGAATTTTCAAATTTTTGTCAAAATGGCAAAACACATATTTCCTTCTATCTCCTTAACCGTGCGAGATAGAGCGATTTCGTCAAAATTTTCGACCCACAGGGTATCTGAGCATTGTACTCTTGGCAATTTTTAAAAAATTTTCCCCTCCCCTAAAATTGTGGCCATTTTGAATTTTCGAATTTTTGCCAAAAATGGCAAAACACGAATTTGCTTCTGCCAAAAGTGGCAAAACACAAATTTGCTTCTATCTCCTTAACCGTGCGGGATAGAGCGATTTTGTGAAAATTTTCAACCCACAGAGTATCTAAGGAATGTACTCTTTGCAATTTTCCAAAAATTTTCCCCTCCTCAAAAATGGCGGCCATTTTGAATTTTCGAATTTTTGCCAAAAATATGAAAACACAAATTTGCTTCTATCTCCTTAACCGTGCGATAGAGTGATTTCGTCGAAATTTTCAACCCACGGGGTAAACTAAGGAATGTACTCTTGGCAATTTTCAAAAAATTTTCACCTCCCCCAAAATGGCGGCCAATTTGATTTTTCGAATTTTTGCCAAAAATGGCATAACACAAAATTGCTTCTATCTCCTTAACCGTGCGAGCTAGAGCGATTTCGTCGAAATTTTTGACCCACAGGGTATCTAAGAAATGTACTCTTTGCAATTTTCAAAAAAGTTTCCCCTCCCCACATATGGTGGCCATTTTGAATTTTCGAATTTTTGTCGAAAATGGAAAAACACAAATTGGCCTTAAACATGCAATATGGAGTTATTTCGTTGCAATTTTCGACCCATAGGGTATCTAAGAAATGTACTCTTGGCAATTTTCAAAAAATTTTCCTCTTCCCAAAAATGGCGGCCATTTTGAATTTTCAAATTTTTGCCAAAAATAGAAAAACAGAAATTTGCTTCTATCTTCTTAACCGTGCAAGATAGAGTGATTTCGTCAAAATTTTCGACCCAACCAATGCAAAAAGGCAAGAAGCTGAAATAATTTACATCTACACTAATAAATATTTAAGCATCATTGATATATTTTACAAATGAAACAGGGTCTTGTAAGACTACTGTACAATTTTGGCAAAAGGTTCATGGGGTGGACATTACACATGATAATGTGTGTTCTTCTATGCTATCCTGTTTCTATTCGCACCTACTATCAACAGGGCGTCCTATTTCTAGTTTATAAGTAAAATCTACATATCACTGACTTTAAACAGAGCATAGATAAAGATAAGATTTTACTCCTTGTATGAGCATTTCTTCATGCCTAGACTAAAACAGGGGAGAGGGGTTGTTGGGGGAGACACATTAACTATTGATTTTATCCCTTATCAGCATATACCCAGTGGACTAATTCTCTGGGGACTCATCAAAGACTGGCAATAAAATATAAATAGGAATGAGCATTATTCATAAGATATAAATAGGCTTGTGGGAACATTGACCTTTTATTTACTCATTGGGATAGATGTGTTCAAAGCATTGTGTCACACACTTCTTGCCTTTCTAAAGGCTCAAATTTTACTATGCCTTTTTCTAAAATGTAAATAGATATATGACATTTTTTAAGCACTTAAGCACTTAATTAAGTAGTTTTATGGTGTAACTTTCAATCTATTATTGAAAGTATTGATAAGTATTGATGCTTTATGCATTCTGAGCCTCAGCATTTATTCAATTAACTTTTCACAATTTTTGACCATAGAAAGTAAAATAAAGCTTAAATTTTTCTTTCATCTTAATACATAAACTTCCACACTGTCAAACCTTTTTCTGCTATACATTATATTGCATTTAACCTTTTTGGGACGCTTAGTTTTTGTTGGCAAAACATTTTTCTAGTTGGAAAATGAGCCCAAATGGATTGTGTAAATGAATGAAAGGTTATGAACTCGAGAGCACATAATATATTCTGTACATGAAGACTTGCAACAAATCACAAAAAGGGGGAGCATGGATGAAGTGAAACAAAAGTATTAATGTCGTGGAAACCAGTGTCCCCTTGATAATTTAGTGTCACTGAAAGGATGTATATTGTTTCGGGGTTAAGTGTTCTAGCTGCCACCAGCACCCTCCCAATGGGAACAGTAGTGCGCCGAATGTTACTCTGTTTTGATCACAGAACACTGAGAACAGTGAGAATGACTGGCCCATTTTCAATTTTTCAGTAATATCCAGCTAAGTCCTGGAGCAGCTGCCTGCAGGGTTAAGTACTATGCATTTATAGAAATTTCTTCTTAAGTCATTTACAGAAACTGAGGCTAAAAATTCAACATTTAGCTTCTGCTGGATTAAGTTATATACTCGTATTTATATGCCTCTTCATTGTTATGTCTAGAGTGTCTCTGCAAAAGATACTTTCCCCGGTAATTTGATCTTTGTATTATTTGCTTCTTCAATGACATTGTATGTATGCTTTTGAGGATGCTCTATTTTTGTTAGTAAGGAAAAAAGTATCAATTTTAACACAATTTAACAAAAAGTATTGATTACCCAGTGCTATGCACTACTGCAGGAAAAAAGTATTTGTAGTATTTTGTACAATTATAAATCTCAGATGAGTCGGGCACCATGGAGACAATAGTCATTAGATACCTGAATGCCAAAATAAGGAACATCAGGCAGAGAGCGAATAGCAAAATCACTAATCATTATCATATATTTGGGATATTTAGGATGTGCAGTTGTTTCAAAGTTTATAAAACTTAGCTAGTTTACTGAGTACAAATACAACAGCAAATTTATCACCTAATCTAAAATTGGATGATTGACAATCCAGTGCAACTCAATATCCATAACTTGGATCAGATTCTTCTGGTTTTTGTTGTTTCTCCTTTTATAAAATTGTGAATGTTTGTATCTCAGATTTGGTAAGAGACATAGCTCTTTTTTAATCAATAAGATATTCAAAAGTTTTTGGTTTTCAAAATCGTATACATGGCAATCTGTTAGAGATAACCATTATCCTTTTTATATTTTCATCCTGGAAAGAGATTGAATGATTTGGATCAGGGCATTCAAGACTACTGAGAATTATAGTTGAAAATTTTATTTTAGGCATTTTAGGAAATGTTTTGCAGTTTTAGGCTTGGTATTTTTTCTGTTGCAACTACATAAAAAGCCTTTCAAGGTAGAACCATTTTAAAGTGATTTTTGACCCTCTAGGGTTCTGAAGAGTGTAATCCATTCTAATTCGAGAGCCTGGTTATCAAATGATAACATATACTTGCGCCACATAATTTAAAAACTTAATCAGATTTTTATTTTTTGAAATGTAGAATATTGCAGAATTTTGACTGGTACAGAAAAGTAAATGGTTTGCATCCACAGCTAAACTGTCCACAACTCTGCAAATACTGTTTCCCTCCAACTTTCCAAATACTCCAAATGCTGCTTTCCTCCAACATTCCAAGAAGTAGTATCAGTGTATTTAGTATCAGCTGTAGAGTTTATAATGCCAGGAAAAATTTGGAAGTGTTACCCTTGTAGTCTGGAAAGTTTGGTTGTGTGCACTGTAAGATCAGTAGTCTCTCCGCGGTTCCTCGTAGCAAAGATGACAGCCATCTTGCCAACCAATATAATATAGACCTAAATGTAGAGTACATAATATTGCCACCAAATAAGAATACAACAGAGAGTGAGATTATAGGTAGTTTAAAGTGACGTTTGTTTTGAAATGTAAACTCATTTTGTATGTTTGTTTTCAACCATGGTGTCGATGAGTGGGCGGGCAGTGGGAAAAGATTGTCCGGGCTGTATCTCAGAAACAGTGTGGTGTAGGGAGTTAATACTTGGTAGGGACATTGGTTAGGAGGTGTAGGTTTGCAGTGTTGTGGTGTGACCTTGATTTGACCTTTGACCTTGCCGTAGTGACCTTGAGTTTGAAAATCTTGTCCAGGCTATATCTTGGAAACCGTAAGGTGTGGGAAGTTGATACTTACTAGGGACATTGATTACGGGGTGCAGTGTGCAACGTCATGGTGTGACCTTGATTTGACCTTGCCATTGTGGCCTTGACCTATAAAATATTGTCTGGGCTGTCTCTCAGAAACCATATGGTGTAGGAAGTTAATACTTGGTAGGGACATTGGTAGGGGGTTGTAGGTGTGCAACATCATGGTGTTACCTTGATTTGACCTTTGATCTTGCTGTAGTGACCTTGACGTATAGTGACCTTGACGTATAAAATCTTGTTCGGGCTATATCTCGGATACTGTAAGGAGTAGGAAGTTGATACTTGGTAGGGACATTGGTAGGGGGTTGTAGGTGTGCAATGTCATGGTGTTACCTTGATTTGACCTTTGATCTTGCTGTGGTGATCTTGACCTATAAAATCTTGTTCGGGCTATATCTCGGAAACTATAAGGTGTGGAAAGTTGATATATTGTTGGGATGTTGTTTTTGGCGGGGGGTTGTAGGTTTGTAATGTTATAGTGTGACCTTGATGTAACATAACCTTTGAACTTGTCGTAGTGACTATAACATCTTATCAGGGATATATTTGAGCAGCCATAAGGTTGATACTTGGAAGGGACATTGGATGGTGGTTGTTGGTGTGCAGTGTCATGCTGTGACCTTGATTTGACCTTTGATCTTGCCGTAGTGACCTTGACCTTTAAATTTTGTCTGGGCAATATCTCTGAAACTGTAAAGTGTAGGAAGTTGATACTTGGTAGGGACATTGCTAATGAGTTGTTGGTGTGCAGCATCATGCTGTGATCTTGATTTGACCTTGATCTTGTTGTGAGTTTAAAAAATCTTTTCCGCACTGTTTCTTTGATTTTGAAAGGTGTAGAAGGTTGGCACTTAGTATGGACATTGGTTAGGAGGTGTAGGTGTACATCATGGTGTAACCTTTAACTTTTATGTAATTGTGCTATTTGCATCAACAGCTATTTTCCAGTTAATAAATTTTACAAGTTCATAATTTTTAGTTTGCTGATTAATGTGTCATCTTGCTATTGAATTGTCTTGTTTTCATACTTTATCTTTACATGTATTTTCTTTCTCTTGGACGTTATTTTCTCTACTTAAACATTATTTTGTAACTGACAGCGCTCTGAAAGTATCCCTGTATTTGAACTGTTTCATTACTTCTGTATCTCATGGTGTTGAAAACTATTTCCCTAGGTTGTGTTGTATGGTCATCTCTGATGTGTCATAAGTCATAGAGTAAATAATAGGCAAATATTATTTCAAGGGGAGTTTTTCCCATTTTCAGTAATCTATATGTCTGATGTCAAAAAGCCCAGTTGGAGTTCTGATGGATTTTTTTTTTGCCAAAATTTGAAATTCTGACAAAAAATTATTTGTCAGAAAGTCCAATTGGCTATTACTGCCATTCAAGGCAGGAATGTTGTGAGTTTCAATTCTAAAGTAGAAATAAAGAAAATCAATGAATTTTCCAAAGCCCACCTATAGCTGAAAAATTAAGTAGAGGGGAAAGAAATTCCCAGTGTTATATATCAGTGAAAACCAAAAATCTTGAGTGAAAACATTACTCTAGCCACTGTTCTTGCAAAGGTAGGTACGTGTATAATAAGAGAGGAGGCAGGCATATGGGGTAAGAAAGGTGAATAAGCTTTAATTTATAAATACATGTAGTAAGTTTTGAGTCTTTGCCTGAAGGATTCAATAGAGATTGCTTTGTGTATGTTGACAGTTAGGTCATTCCAAATCGTAGGAACATCAAAGGCTAAACAATGACCAAAATGCTTGACAAATTTGTGAACTGAAGAGTATAAGACTAGAACTGCCAAGTACTACCGTTCAGTGTGCCCATGCTTGTTGGTAGAGGAGCAATTACTCGGAGATAAGAAACGTCCAAAATAACTTACAGAGCCCCTATGAAGAGAGGGAAAATCCAGACCTTTCCTATTTAGCCCTTCATTTTTTGCAGTATGCTGGGTTTTGGTGCAATATTGGAAAATTCAGTCCAGAAATATGCTACTTTCATGCCAAAAATTGTACCATTTGAGACATTTATCACAGTCATGTACATGAAGAAAATTAAACATATCTCAGGAAAAAGCAAATCTCCACTTGTCCAAACAAGGTGCACCCTAGTTATAAAAACAGCAAATTTCAACTTTTGTAAATATGGTACACCCTGTTCACAAATCAGCAAATTTTAGGATGTATATACACAATGCACCTTTCAAAATGATAACAATAAATTTTAACTTTTGTAAATATGGTGTATCCTAATCATAAAAACAGCAAATTTCACTGCTTTATGAATGGAGGGTGAATGTGATCCCTTTTCTGGTGATTGTTTTCATTATGTGTTCATCCATGGAGTTTAAAATATTTTAAGAGTGCTTTATGATGCAACTTTTGATCTAAGTGGTCATGTTTTGGTGTAGTTGTTGAGATAGCAAACATTTGTGTGTTCATTACAGATGGATTTGGATAGGCACTGTATTGGTGACAGTATATGGGTGGGACAGAAGTTAAGGCTGATATTATTACAATAGATTCTATGTGTATGTCGTATCAGAAAATCCAGTCCATCAGAATTTCTGTCATCGTAAACTCCAGTTGGATGTTCTGCTGTCAGAAAGTCTAATTTTTTTTGGTCACAATTTGAAATGCTGACAAAGTTATTCGTCGGAAACTCCAGTTGGACTTTCAGACATCAGAACTTCAAATCCTAGTATTGAGGTCCAAATTTTCTTGATTTTTCTTTTATGTTTCTCTTTTTCCTAAGAACAAGCCCCCGTTGAAGAGGTTTTCCACATAATATATTCTATGAAGCTAGTTATCAACCATTTATGTTTATATTTTGCCAGAGTATCAAAACCCATTTGATAGACTTAAGTACATACTGACAGTTTTCTTATAATTGAGTCAATGAAGAATCGTGTCTAGAAGAGCATGAAGTGTTCAACAATATGTCATGTCAGCAACATCGCTTGTCAGAAAAAATCTGAAATCGTAATAACTTAAATCCTTTGTTTTGAAATGTATCTTCATTAAGCTTTTACTTGCGTTTTTCTGCTTCATCGTGTGCTAAATAAAAGGGTTGAATAAAATTGTGTGTTAAATAAACAGTTGTGCATTAAATAAAGTTTACGTAAACAATCTTTTTTATGGTATCCATAATAGTTGCAATCCCTCAATAAAAATAATTACAGGATTGGAGTTTCTGATGACTTAGACTCTATGATTCAAGGAAATCTGAAACTCAAATCTGTCAGAATTTCAAATGTTGTTATCAGGATCTGGGTCGTATTCACAAAGATTCTTAGAATTTTTCTTAGACTAAGTGTAATTCTAAGAAAAATTCTAAGAATCTTTTTGAATACAGGTTTCGGCATATGTGAACAGAAAATTAAAAAAATGTTTGAAATAATATAAAGAGTAACACTCTGTTCTGGATGTCAATTTGCAATCAGTTACTGCACTACAATCACCAAAACAACTATTTTTCTTAAGTTAAGCATTCTATGTGCCAGTCTTAGATTTAAATCCAATTCTTAGAATATTTCTTAGAAAATATCTTTTTGAATAGCAAATTCTTATTCTTAGAAAAATTCTAAGAATAAAAACCATTCTTGTAAAAATTCTAAGAATAAGTGTGATTCTAAGAGTAAGAATCTTTGAATAGAAAAACTCTTATTCTTAGAATTTTTCTAAGAAAAACGACAATTCTAAGAAAAATTCTAAGAATAAGACTAATTGTAAGAATAAGAATCTTTGTGAATACAGGTCCAGAACTTCCAATTGGAGTTTGTGGTGTCAGGATTTGAAATTCTGATGGATTGGACTTTCTGATACGACATATATCAATTTAACACCTAGATTGATTATATGTGTTTCTTATACAACATATCTTTTAACGAAAATAAGAACATGGATTGTGCAAAGAATTTGAGGCCCCCCAGGGGCATGTTTTTATTTTCCATACAGGCATTTTGCCTCTTACTTCATACTGACCAAGGAGAACACATCTGAAGCACTGCAGGCCACATTTCCTGTCTCAGTGTTTTTGTGATGTAACAGTTTTACTGGTACTGAAGAATTGTAAATTTCCACAGCTTGGCTGTGATGATGAGTGTGCAGTTTAAGATATCAGAGGCCACTTGTCATTGAACACAATACCTTTGAAAACTTTAATAAAGGTAATCTGTATTAAATGTTAAAATACAATTAATTTTTCATCCGTTTTTATGTCAGCTGACTTGTCAGTCAGCTGACATTATGTCGTCACTCTGCGGCGTGGGCGTCCGCGTACGCGTCCGCGTGAACAACTTCTCCTCCAAAACTACAAGGCCTAGAGACGTGCTGTTTTTTTTAAAAGATACCTTATCTATCGAGGATGAAAAATTGTTCAAGGCATGCAAATCTGTCTGTTCGTCTGTTTGCTAGAGACATTACAAGGGGGGTACCCCCACCAAAAGTGTGAAAATTTCAACACTTAATCACAATTTTCTCAGTGACTATTGCAGGGATTTCTCTCATATCTTGCATATATGTACTAGGCCAGAGGTAGATTCTCTTGTGTGAGTATGAGACCTGGATCTGTCTTACTTTTTTTTTAATAAATTTTTTTAATAATTTTTAATGCATTAAAATTCATGAAATCATGCACAAAATCATTTATAACTTGAAAAGTGTTGCATTTAGAGCATTTTGTTAAAATATGTTATTCAGCTACTTTTTTCATAGCTACAATATGGTGAGTAAGTTGGGTGCCTGTCTCAATAGCTAAGTGAGTAATAGCTACTTTTGGGCTTTTCAGTAACTTCCATCATGAGTAAAATCACTTGTAACTTAAAAACTATTGCATTTAGAGAATTTCGTATAAATATGTTATTCAGCTACTTTTGGGTCAGCTATAACATAGTAAAATTTTAGACCTGTAGCTCATGGCATAGCTGAGTAATAGCTACTTTTAGGTTATCACTGTTGAGTAAATCGCTTATAACTTCAAAACTATTGCATTTAGAGTATTTCGTATAAATATGTTATTCAGCTACTTTTGGGTCAGCTATAACATAGTAAAATTTCAGACCTGTAGCTCATGGCATAGCTGAGTAATAGCTACTTTTAGGTTATCACTGTTGAGTAAATCGCTTATAACTTGGAAACTATTGCATTTACAGTATTTTGTTTCAATATGTTATTCACCTATTTTGGGATCAGCTATAACATAGTGAAGTTTCAGATCTGTGGCTCATTGCATAGCTGAGTAATAGCTACTTTGAAGTTCTCACTATTGAGTAAATCACTTGTAACTTAAAACCTATTGCATTTAGAGAATTTCGTATAAACATGTTATTCAGCTACTTTTGGGCCAGCTATAACATAGTGAAATTTCAGATCTGTAGGTCATGGCATAGCTGAGTAATAGCTACTTTAAAGTTCTCACTATTGAGTAAATCAGTTGTAATTGGAAAACTATTGCATTTAGAGTATTTCGTATAAATATGTTATTCAGCTACTTTTGGGTCAGCTATAACATAGTAAAATTTCAGACCTGTAGCTCATGGCATAGCTGAGTAATAGCTACTTTTAGGTCATCACTATTGAGTAAATCAGTTGTAACTTGAAAACTATTGCATTTACAGTACTTTGCTTAAATATGTTGTTCACCTACTTTTGGGTCAGCTATAACATAGTAAAATTTCAGACCTGTAGCTCATTGCATAGCTGAGTAATAACTACTTTGAGGTTCTCACTATTGAGTAAATCAGTTGTAATTGCAAAACTATTGCATTTAGAGAATTTCGTATAAATATGTTATTCAGCTACTTTTGGGCCAGCTATAACATAGTGAAATTTCAGATCTGTAGGTCATGGCACAGCTGAGTAATAGCTACTTTGAAGTTCTCACTATTGAGTAAATCAGTTGTAATTGGAAAACTATTGCATTTACAGAATTTCGTATAAATATGTTATTCAGCTACTTTTGGGTCAGCTATAACATAGTAAAATTTCAGACCTGTAGCTCATGGCATAGCTGAGTAATAGCTACTTTTAGGTTATCACTGTTGAGTAAATCGCTTATAACTTGGAAACTATTGCATTTACAGTATTTTGTTTCAATATGTTGTTCACCTATTTTGGGATCAGCTATAACATAGTGAAGTTTCAGATCTGTGGCTCATTGCATAGCTGAGTAATAGCTACTTTGAAGTTCTCACTATTGAGTAAATCACTTGTAACTTAAAACCTATTGCATTTAGAGAATTTCGTATAAACATGTTATTCAGCTACTTTTGGGCCAGCTATAACATAGTGAAATTTCAGATCTGTAGGTCATGGCATAGCTGAGTAATAGCTACTTTAAAGTTCTCACTATTGAGTAAATCAGTTGTAATTGGAAAACTATTGCATTTAGACTATTTCGTATAAATATGTTATTCAGCTACTTTTGGGTCAGCTATAACATAGTAAAATTTCAGACCTGTAGCTCATGGCATAGCTGAGTAATAGCTACTTTTAGGTCATCACTATTGAGTAAATCAGTTGTAACTTGAAAACTATTGCATTTACAGTATTTTGCTTAAATATGTTGTTCACCTACTTTTGGGTCAGCTATAACATAGTAAAATTTCAGACCTGTAGCTCATTGCATAGCTGAGTAATAACTACTTTGAGGTTCTCACTATTGAGTAAATCAGTTGTAATTGCAAAACTATTGCATTTAGAGAATTTCGTATAAATATGTTATTCAGCTACTTTTGGGCCAGCTATAACATAGTGAAATTTCAGATCTGTAGGTCATGGCACAGCTGAGTAATAGCTACTTTGAAGTTCTCACTATTGAGTAAATCAGTTGTAATTGGAAAACTATTGCATTTACAGAATTTCGTATAAATATGTTATTCAGCTACTTTTGGGTCAGCTATAACATAGTAAAATTTCAGACCTGTAGCTCATTGCATAGCTGAGTAATGACTACTTTGAGGTTCTCACTATTGAGTAAATCAGTTGTAATTGCAAAACTATTGCATTTAGAGAATTTAGTATAAATATGTTATTCAGCTACTTTTGGGTCAGCTATAACATAGTAAAATTTCAGACCTGTAGCTCATGGCATAGCTGAGTAATAGCTACTTTTAGGTCATCACTATTGAGTAAATCAGTTGTAACTTGAAAACTATTGCATGTACAGTATTTTGCTTAAATATGTTGTTCACCTACTTTTGGGTCAGCTATAACATAGTAAAATTTCAGACCTGTAGCTCATGGCATAGCTGAGTAATAGCTACTTTGAGGTTATCACTGTTGAGTAAATCGCTTATAACTTGGAAATTATTGCATTTAGAGTATTTTGTTTCAATATGTTATTCAGCTATTTTGGGGTTAGCTATAACATAGTGAAGTTCCAGACCTGTGACACATTGCATAGCTGAGTAATAGCTACTTTGAAGTTCTCAATGTTGAGCAAATCACTTATAATTTGAAAACTATTGCATTTAGAGAATTTAGTATAAATATGTTATTCAGCTACTTTTGGGTCAGCTATAACATAGTAAAATTTTAGACCTGTAGCTCATGGCATAGCTGAGTAATAGCTACTTTTAGGTTATCACTGTTGAGTAAATCACTTATAACTTGGAAACTATTGCATTTAGAGTATTTTGTTGCAATATGTTATTCACCTATTTTGGGGTCAGCTATAACATAGTGAAGTTCCAGACCTGTGGCTCATTGCATAGCTGAGTAATAGCTACTTTGAAGTTCTCACTGTTGAGTAAATCAGTTGTAATTGGAAAACTATTGCCTTTACAGAAATTTGTGCAAATATGTTATTCAGCTACTTTTGGGTCAGCTATAACATAGTGAAATTACAGACCTGTAGCTCATGGCACAACTGAGCAATAGCTATTCTCAGGCACTGACTGTTGAGTAAATTGGCTATAACTTGAAAAATATTGCATTTGGAGTATTTTGTTAAAATATATTGTTCACCTACTTTTGGGTTAGCTATAACATAGTGAAATTACAGACCTATAGCTCATGGCATAGTGGAGCAATAGCTATTTTCAGGTTCTCACTATTGAGTAAATCAGTTGTAACTTGAAAACTATTGCATTTACAGTATTTTGCTTAAATATGTTGTTCACCTACTTTTAGGTCAGCTATAACAGAGCAAAAATTCAGACATGTAGCTCATGGCATAGCTGAGTAATAGTTACTTTGAGGTTCTCACTCTTGAGTAAATCAGTAGTAACTTGAAAACTATTACATTTAGAGTATTTTGTTAAATATGTTATTCACAGACGTTTTGGTCAGCTATAACATAGTGAAATTGCAGACCTCTAAGTCATGGCATAGCTGATCAATAGCTTCTTTCAGGTTCTCACTGTTGAGTAAATCATTGTATCCAACCTGTAGGAAATCATGGGCTGGGAATCTGTTAATATGGTCCGATTTGACCTTGGAACCCTCCTTCAAGGTCAAATGAGGATAGCCAAACATAAAAGTGCTTATAACTCGCTTATTATTGGTCCTAGAGGTTTGGAATGAAAACCAACCTATAGAAAATCATGAGCTGGGAATTTTTTGGTGTGGTCGGATTTGACCTTGGACCCCTCCTTCAAGGTCAAATGAGGATAGCCAAACTTAAAAGTGCTTATAACTCGCTTATTATTGGTCCTAGAGGTTTGGAATGGAAAACCAACCTATAGAAAATCATGGGCTGGGAATCTTTTGGTGTGGTCAGATTTCACCTTAGACCCCTCCTTCCAGGTAAAACGAAGATAGCCAAACTTAAAGTGCTTATAACTCGCGTATTATTGGTCTTGGAGGTTTGGGATGGTAAACCAACATATAGGAAATCATGGGCTGGGATTCTTTTGGTGTGGTCAGATTTGACCTGGGACCCCTCCTTCAAGGTCAATTGAGGATAGCCAAACTTACAATTGCTTAGAACTCGCTTATTATTGGTCCTACAGGTTTGGGATGGTAAACAAGCTACAGGAAATCATGGGCTGGGAATTTTTTTGTGTGGTCGGATTTGACCTTGGACCCCCTCCGTCAAGGTCAAACAAGGATAGCCAAACTTAAAAAGTGCCTATGACTCACTTATTATTGGTCCGAGAGGTTTGGGATGGTAAACCATCCTAAATTCTTTGGCTGGGAATCTTTTGGTATGGTCAGATTTGACCTTTGGACCCCTTCTTCATGGTCGAACGAGGATATTGCATTTATAGTATTTCTTTAAATATTTTTAACATACTTTTTACACTTAAACAATTACCTTGTTACTTTATTTCATAATACCATTTGCAGGGCACAACTTTTTGTCCTTTTTTTCTGTCAGCTTCGGAATATCTTTCGAACATGCTGTTCAGTTACCATTTACTGTATTTCTGTACAGCCCTTTCCCTGATAATTATGCTTTCCTCTCATTATCACCATCACAAATCAAAAACATTCAGTCAGCTGACACAGTGCCCGTTCACGGGCACTCTCCTCTTGTTTTTTCTTTGCCTACAGTTTCAAAGACAGGGGAATGAATACATGATTATACTATAATGTTTGTGGTAAATGTCAGAAGATATTGCTGTGTGTGCTTCAGATTAATGGATAAAGGTGATGATGAATGTAGATTATTATGTTCCATTTTACTAAGTGTTGCAGTAATTGCAGATGTTAATGAAAGAAAAAAAAAGAGAAAACAAGTTATGTTTTCATACTAGCATATATAAAGTGGGAATAAAATGATTCATGGTGGGTTAAAACGAATGAAAGTCTTTTAAATGCAAGGACAATATAAATGGCAAGAGTACTGTGGCTGAAGTTTTACAGAATGTTGTTGCAGCTTTCATCGTTTTTCCATGAGAACATTTGCACCGTTTACTGTTGTGTGACAAATGTATAATTAACATTCAGTTCTATGTGGTGGACATTGTCATTAGCTTGGCACTGCTTGTCCTTGAAGTTCCATGCACTTCACATCACTTATGACAACGCCACAGAAGTACTGTGATTAATGAGATGTGCTGGTCATTTACAAATACAATTGGTTGATGCTTGTGATATGTATGGGCATTGGTCATTTACATGTTGAACATTTTGTCCATTAACAGTTTAACATATGAAGCATTGTTTTCTTTGTGAACCATGAATTGAAAATACTGAAATTATATTGAAAACAAGATGAAAAACATCAGAAATTACTGAAGATTTGACAATATGATACTGTAATCAATTGAATTAAAAAAGGACTTTATGTATATCTTTGTTTGAGGAAACTTAATTAAATATTTATAGTCTTGATTATGTTCATAAGTGATTGGTATTTAGCTCAATACAGAGCACAGTAGCTTAATTTTATGTTAATTTTAAACAAGAATGGGAGAGTTACTTTCAGTTTTCTCCCATCAAAGATGCTGAAAATACATCAGCTATATCTGAAGTTTTAATTGAGACGAATTTAGCGTTTCAGAATTATTCAAACATCATATCAATTTTTGGATATTTGTGTAAAACATAAATGGATGAAAAACAATTGAATCAAATTAATGTGAGGAATTAAAAATATTCATGAAATAATTTCAAATTAAACGTCCAAAAACTGCTTGAATCTTCCAAAAGAAAGTACTGTAATTATAGCTTTAAGAGCTGCTGCCTGAGTAAATTAATTCCCACTGTTTGAATAATTACTCTATAAGAAAAGACAGTAGAATTCTGTGGAAGTTTTGTGTAGTTTGTCAGTGAAACATTCATTGGAAAAAAGACAGCAAATAAGAGGAGATGTGTGGTTGTTGAGTGTTGGGATTGGAATGAATTACAAATGAGCTGTTTAAATATGAGATGACACGTTATTGAAAGCTCCTGGTGCTCTGCCTCCCTTTTCTTGCTCCAAACTCACTGTTGCTATAGTTTCATCATACTTGAAAGAAGTTGGCAACTTGCTGCACACTGACATGATCAAATATTACTTGTGTCTTATCATTACTTATGGGAAGAGAATCAAACAAAAGTAGTGTTTTACTTATTGCCCTATGTTAATTTAAATAAAAATAATAACGTAAGGTGACAAATATTTCCTGTGTGTAGTTTGTACAATTTTTAGGGATAATAATTTGTTGTCGTACCAACCAGATGCTTGTATAACTCATTGTTGTATCACTCTTATTACTGGCTTATTGTGTTAACCAGATATTAGTAATTTCTGCCAAGGATATTATTTTGAAGAATGTAGTGACTGGAGAGAACTGGGTGACTTGGGACAGTGCCTGGGTAAAATCATTTCACAAATACTGCACTGACAGCTGTAACCTGTAACATTGATCTAACAAATGGCTACAAGTGTAAACTGGAAAAAAATACAAGACCTTTTTAAAGCAATCACTTCTGAGCTGAAAAAAGATCTTATAGGATAAATAAGATAACAGTCATTGTGCCATTGACAATAAACATTAATAATCTGGGTCACTTAAAATGTTGTGCTAAAATTTCAGTTAAACTTGTATGACTTGAAATTGTATAAAGTATAATGAAATATTTCGAGAAGTTTTCCTATCTCAGTGAAGTTATCAAAATATTACATTATAAGCTTTGAACATTAAACATTTTAAATGGAACAAATGTTGTAAAACACTTGGTCTTTAGGGAGTGTGAGTTGGACTACTGTTCGAAGAAATGAACATGTTTTATTGAAAGTCTAGTAAATGATAAAGTGAGAACAGAGACTAGTAGAATCAGTGATCAGATGTACGGACGGGGGAGTATGGATTACTCATTCATGCACATCATGCACCCGGCATTCTATCAGAGCTTGGACCTGAGTATGGGAAGACCCCCACCTGCCCACCACCAGGTGGCCGGGGGAGTAGGGGGGCACTGCGCTCAGCACCAGTACCATCAGTACTACCAGTACCACCAGCAACATCAACAGCAGCAGCATACAGGGGCAGGCAGGCTGCCCCCACCCTCACACCACTACCTCGACTACTACTGTAAGGACTTACTCATCTCACAACATCAGTCGTAAGGCACAGGATAGTCTGCACTCTTACTCTCTATTTTTGTGCAGACAGTATATATCATTAACCATTTCTGGTCTTTACTCTTTATAATAAGCTATTTATGATATGGTCTTGCCTGGTGATGACATCTGCTTACATTTGGGCGACTTGTTTATGTATAGGATTGATTAGGATCTGTCACAGCTATATACAGGGTCTAGTATAACCTTCTTTTATGAGAAGGGAATTGCTGGCCAAACTGCATAATACAGTAATAATGTATGGATATTTTGATGTAAATTTAATGCTGCTTTCATACACACGGAACAATATTACTCAAGTGTGCATCTGTTTAATTGCCAGACAGTGTGTGATTAATTTTGAGTGGCAATAAATGTATTTTCCCAAACCTAATTCTTGAAATAAAAATAAAATAAACTTCTTCACTTGGAACTTTGATAAAAGTAAGAGTACAGTCAGTACATCTAACATCTTTTTCAAAGGAATTCTAGTGTGATGATCATTTTGCCAGATAGATCTATGTTTTACACAAGAATATGGAGTTACAAGTTTTTTCAGAAAAATTTTGTGGACTCTCTAGTAGTCTCTGCCAAGGATTTGGAAACTGAATTGTGTTGTATTCTAATTGTATTGATTTCATTTGCCATTGTAACACATGTAACAAATCTGAGATGCTGAAATATAAAATTATGTTGTGTTTCATATGTTCAAACTAAAAACAAGAACTTGAAAGGCGTTTTATTTTCAGTCTATATATTTATATATATTTTTTTGTTTTTTAGCCCCATCTGATGGTGAAAAACGAAAACGAGTACAGTGAGTACCTTGCCCTATAGAGTCTACTGTATAGAATATCCAGATTATATTTTTAACAAAACAATTAAATTTTACATGTTATTTTTCTTAATCTTTTTTGAATTCTTCAAAACATTTGTGGTAATGATTGTTTTAAACTTTATGTGTGTGACACATAAAAAGTGAATGAATCAGAACACATGTATTCACTTTGTTTTGTGTTGTTTAAATCATTTAAAATACATGCCATTTACTTGTTAAAATAGTTTCTTTTGGCAAAATAATGTTTTAAAAATTAATAAAAAATTGATTGCTTAAAATTAATTTTGTCACAATGTTAAAAGTAGTGTATTTTTGCAAGAGGTCTAACACAGGTACTATAATGGGGTTTTTTTTTTCTTTTAGTATTGTTATGACATAAAATATTCAAAAATGCCTGCTTTTAAAACCAGTCAATAAAATTTCATTTATGTAGTTACATCATGGGAATTTGGTGGGGTGGTGATGTAGTCTGTTTTGTCTCTTTGGTGGGGGCTTTTGTTGATCAAGTAATGTAAAATTCAACAGTTTGAGAAAGTAGTTCCTCCCTATGTTATTACCAGTTATCCTGGTTAAAGTAGCTTAAAAGCTTCCTAGTTTCTCATTTATTTTGTAATTCTAAAGCCCAAAATGGCTTTCCTAATGTGATTAAGCAGAAAAAAAGCGTCCTAATTAGGTTCCAGTGCATGTCTCTGAGACCTCCAAAAGACAAGGCTCTGGGATAAGATGTAAGGGTTTGGCCTGGAATCTCATACACACGGAGCAGTACTGTCTCAAATTAGCATCTCTTTAATAGCTAGACAATGCTGGATAGAATACTGGATTTCCATCTTCTTTCGCCAGGGAAAGCCAACCGTGTTATATCTCACCATATAGACTGCTTGAAACCTCAACACCACTGATTTATGTACAGCAATACTTTGTATACAGATAGAAAGCTTATGATTTTAATACCTGCATCTGTTTCCACTAAAATTCAGGCTATAAAAGATGTATTGAAATGTAATTTTAGGCTATTTACCAAATTAGCATTTTATTTAAACATGCAAATATTTGAAGTCAGTGGTACTTGTTCATCATAGGTACAATGTCAATTACTGTGCCTTGATAAATGATAAACTGAAATTTTAATTATATTGTGTCAAAGTGAGTACTGTGGCAGTGTAATAAAACAAGATCTTCATTTTTTCATCACTGTTCATTTGAATTATTTGCTACTTTTGCTGTAGCATTATAACCGATTTAAAAGCTCTTTTAAATTTTTATTAGTGTCTAGCAGACTTAGCTCAGTAACAAATTGAAGTCATTTGCATATAACTGGGGACCATATGAAATAGATACATGGACAGTTGTATTTAGTATAGATGTTTAATTACTAGGCTTTTTTGAGGTGTGATTTTTTTACTTCAGTATTGTTACTCAATGACTATTTTTTGGTAATATAAAAGACAAAAAAATGGGTAATTTTCCTTGGAACAGTAAACAATTATGGATAATCATAGTTTTTATGTTAATCAGTAATTTGAATATTTAGAAAACTGCCAACATCTATTTGTAAAGCACTCTTCATTATTTTATATTCCAATAACCTGTTACCCTTTATTGAAAAAATATAAGTACTCTGTAATGGTCCAAATAGATTCATGCCATATCTGAGCTCAGTGTCCTAAGATCTTAAATTTAAAAAGTATGTAAAAACCCAAAGTGTCATTGTGTACTATACCAGAACTTTATTTTAACAGTTCAGATGAAGAAGACTCCCTGTTTGGTCAAGATGATGACAAACCAAGGTGAGTAAAACCTGTGACATCATACCTGGAAAGTATATTGAGTTAGTTACTATCTAGTTTTCCTATCAACACAAAAATTGGCAGTATGTATATAATTCTAATACTACTATTATAGCACATAATCTCTATCTTAAAAGACATACTCTAGATGCAGAAAAAGCCAGGTTCCATAATCATATACCCAGAGACATAGCAGGGGTCAGCACCATGGAGAAAGACCAGGAAACAACAAGAAATAAGGGTGGTACCCTGGTATTTAATTGTATATAATATGTGATTGTGTTTATCGGAATTCTAATTAAAGGAGTTCAACTTACATATGTATTAGAACTCTCACTGTCATTTGATATCATGTCAACTGTCTGTAATTATTGTCAGAATTTGTGTACTTAAAAGTAAATTACATAATCCAAGTTGTCAAACATTCAATCTCTCAGTTTCTGATTAATTTACACTGATAGCACATGGTTCACTTGGTAATAATTTACACAGCTCAGAAAAATATTTCACATAAAAGTAAACTTTGTGCTAAAGTATACAATAAATAATCATCTAAAGTGTTATTTAATGTTACTTTCACTTTGTTTGAATTGTAATTGAGCTGTTCAGTATATGTCATTCATTTATGGTATTTTACATGCTGACAGTCAAGAGAGAAGTTTGAGAGAAGAGCATTTTTAATGAAATACTGTCATAATAGTGGTAAAGACAGCAAACCAGATAATTGGTTTCTGTTTGATTAATATAGACGTAAACGAAATCCAGTGACAACTGTCCAAGAACTGGTTCTCGAAGTCACATATTTCATATCAAAATTATAAAATATTGCACAGAAACACTTATTAATGTGTACTAAAATTATATTTTTTCAATATACAGTGAAATATTATCCAAAACTTCCAGTTTTAATGACAAATACACCACATTTTACTTGCATTAATGTTTCATGTACACGTGTAGAAGACGTTATATTTTGGTGTACACTAATTCAAACGAATCTGGTTTTCATTGAATTTTTGTTTTCGAGACCCAGTTTTAATTTTTTTTTTTTTTTTGCAATTGCAACACTAATCATAATAATCATTTCTTCCTGTTCTTCTATTATTGCCATATTAAGCTTCACAAACTCACCCACCTAAATAAAAAAATTGTATGGAATTTTTACATTATGCTAACATGGATGGCTTCAAAATTAAATTATTTGACATCTAGTTAACAGGTATAGATGCACAGAGAGATTATCTATGAGACACTGGCCATGTCTGTGTGTATTTTAATGTTACATGTGACAGAGTGGTTCATGCCCTGTTACCTTTTATCCAGGGATAATACACCGGTTGCCAGAGGAAGGTGGAAACCTGAGTCAGAGCTTTCAGAAAAAGAAAAAGCAGCCAGGTAAGAGGAGTTTCCTTATGCTCAGTTTTATATTCAAGTTAATTTAATGTGAAAATCTATGTGAAAAAAAATATTGAAATAATACAAGTAATAGTAAAGTAGTCTTGAAGTGATGGCTCTGTTCATTTACATTAATTAGAGTTAGATTTTATGAATCTTTTGTGAAACAAATGTGTAGAGTTGAACCTTGGACTGCTTTGTGCTACACCTGTGTGGTGTCTTGGTTCCTGTTGACCAGTCCTAAATAGTACAGGCATTGTTGCTGTCACCTTGTACTCTGCCTTTTACACTTCTGTTCACGTCACTATCTACTGTATCTAGCTCACCATTCTGATCTGTGATTTTTTCCCTCTTCTCAGTTTACATATTTCTTGCACATTAGCTTTGGTTGATATGAAACTTTTAAAGCAACATTGGTAATTTTAATGGTGTTATAGTTGTAGTTTGTTAGAATCATATCAGGTTATATATATGTGTGTATTTGCAATGTGAGTGTCAAAAACTGATTCTGCCTTGTAATTAATATGACTGAGTTAGGGATGTCACGACTCGAAATATTTCATGCCAGCTAATCGGCAAGTACTATTCGTGTCGACACCGAATAACCATCGAATTTATAAAACTACCACAAATCTTTAAGTTTCATATTGTAAAAGGCAATGAAAATGATAAATATGTGAAATAAAATGAAAATACATGTATATAATCTGTAAAATTTAATAAATTTGCTGCTTTCCTGTGACTTCTGATGCATTTTTCTCATAGAGGAAGTGAGCAACATAAGAGATATATGGTACCTCAGGTGTTACGCGAATGCATAATATTAATCAGTACAGAAAACGTGGCTGTTGTTGGATTTTAGCTTATTTTATGTGCCAATATGGACATATTTGACGGATTCAGACCTTGTGCCATCTTTTACTACATTGAACGATTATTCCTACTTCAAAATATGAACCAGTAAATAACACTATTCTGACCATTGTCGATTAGTCGGCTAGTCGTGCCATTCCTAGACTGAGTGTAACTTCTCATTTGTAATATTGTCTGCACTTCATGCATTTTCACAGAGGCACAGTAGTGGTTTCTTTATTTTAAACTCCCACAAATATGCTTGTGAACAGTGATAGTCAATTACAGTAGAGTTTCAGTTGTTTGTTAAGTATCATAGTCTCGTTGGTATTCTTGACAAGAACAATGCCAACGTGAAAGCTGTACTGTGTGCATCAGGTTTGTGTTATATAGTATTGTGGTTGCACATTGAAAAGGTGACCTCATCACAGATACAAAGTCTTAAAATGACACTCGCAGACTAGTCTCCGTTGGTTGGTTAAGGGTTCATCCAGATAAACTTGAATCCAGTCTGGAATCTAGAGGGTTGTTCAGACTGCATTATTCAGTCAAATGTGTATTATTCAGTCAAATGATACATTGCTTCAGTCTGAGTCAACCCATGTAAATTACATTGTGTGAATGCCAGGAAGGTTTTACAATTTATGGCAATTTAAATTGCATCAGAGATGTTGCCAGACTGCACGATTGCAAGAATTTCACAATTTTTGTAAAATCTCACGCGATTTCAAAACTACAGTGCGGCATATTAGAGGTTTACTACACACAAATGCAGGGACCCAATGCGTGAAGAGAATAGCTTACACGACCTTAACATACACTAAATATTTGCTGTATCATCGCTAGATGACAGGAAGAGTTGTCAATGCGCATGCATGAACTCAACTGTAAGGAATTTTTCTATTGGTGGAGACGTGACCCCTTTCTACTTCTCGTCCAATCAGAATCGAGCACACAGACGTCTTCGGTAGAAGACAAAAATATTGTGGTTATATGGTAGGCGTTTAAAGGATAAATATGGATGCAAACAAAATTAAAATAAATCGAAAGAGACGTTTAGGTAATACATCCATTAGTGATTTCTTCAAACCCAAGGTGTGCAACACAGATGGAAACAATAATGCTAGCAGTTCAGTAATCAGTAATCCCCTTTTTTTGAAATCCCCCCTTTTTTAGACCAAGGGGGGAATTCCCCCCCTTTCATCAAAAGCTGGCAACATCTCTGTTGCATTTTAGTTTTCAAGTTTAGTTTCATGTGGTAGCATTCAAAAGTACAGATACCTAAAGTTTAACTTGACATCTACTTGGTCTCATCAGACACTGGTCTTTCAGAATGTCCAAATTGAAATAAATCTTATAAATAGTAAAAAGATTGTAAAATATAAGAGTTGCAAAGTAAACATAATTTACAGCTTAGCAATCTTAAATTGATATGCTAAAATGTAAATGTATATTTCATTTTTTTGTTAAAATGTTACAATTCAAGATAGATTTCAATTGCATCTGAAGCAACTAAATGGTTGCTACCATGCATCTGTTAAGCATTGAAGTCCCAAGTTGTTATGAAAGATTCCTAGATTTGCTGTACTTCCTACCGTGTTAATGCCCCAATCTCAGTAGTTTGGCTCACAACAGAGAGAGTCACTGTGAGATTGAGCGCCGCCGTCGCAACAAGATGACCACCTATATCAATGAGCTGTGTGACATGGTGCCCACCTGCAGCACCTTGGCTCGTAAGCCTGACAAACTCACCATTCTCAGAATGGCCGTCACTCACATGAAGGCTCTGCGAGGTATATAGCGTGTTATTTCTGCTTCATCCACATGTCTACATCTGACAATATGGCATGTGTGTTGTATGATTTAATATAAGGAAGAAAAATCTCCCAACAATATGACGTTTCTGTCACTGATTTAATTTAACAGAGAAATTTGTATACATAGAAAATTTATTGTTAAGTGAGAAAGTTTCCCCATCAGGAAAATTTTGCAGCAGAGTTGTAGTGTGTGCTGACAAAGTCATGTACAAAACTGTGGCATTGCCATTTGTGTCTGTAGTTTCTCAGAAATTACAGATGCTGGAAAAATGATATTTTCCATATTTGACAGCCATCTTGGATTTTTTTGGGGGGACTGTATCATAAATATCTCATAGAAATAAAGATGTTTGGCACTTTGAGGGTTGTATTTCTAAGACAACAGTGAAAACAGCTAGGTCTACAAAACATTTTTCATTTTGGTGCCCACAACAGATTTTTGTAGCTTTAACTATTCAGTTTTACCTATCCTGTGCTGTATTATACAACTTGCAAAACTGGTGCTTTACTCAGCTGACACAGAGCCCATTCATGGGCACTGAGTACTTGTGAATGTCTACTACACTCCCTGGCTTCTTTAATCTTTATCAATTTACAAATTAATATTTCTTTGAAAAGTTGATTATGAGTAAATGCCTTAGAAGTATTTAATTTTTTAAAAATATATGACACCTTTGCCATATGTTGGAATGTGTGGTATTTGCATGTTGTTGCATGCTAATGTGGATGAAGTCAGAACTTAAGCCCAGTCCATATACCTCATTGTTCTGTACCTATTTACTGTTTAGCTTATTAATTTTGTTTTCTTTATTTTCCAGTTAACTTCTTTAAATATTCCTGTGATTTTTTTAGATGCTTAATACATGCACTATTTTCTTTTGTTATAATATCTGAGTAGTGCTGTGTGAACTAAGTATTGTTGTTTTTTGTGTAGAAGGGTAAGTAATCAAGAGATGGTAACAAACATTAACAGAAACTCGTGTTGAATATATATATTTCATTGGCAAACGTTCACTCGCACAAAATGGTGTAATTTACCGTATTTATATTTCAACTGTACAGAAATCAAAGCAAGGCTCTAAATTTAATTGTTGTTACAGTACCAAGCGCAGTCATAGTGGTGGTAATTTCCTTGTTGTTCCAAAGTTCTACCCTTCTACTCATAAGTCTGTCAGACAGTTTGATTACAGCTTTGCTTTTGATGCTGCAACTGTGTGGAATGGTCTTCCTGATGAAATTCGTGCATCCCCCTCCCTAGCCTCTTTGAGAATGCAGCTTAAAACCCATGTGTACACCAAGGCATACCCACCTTAGTTTTAATCATCCCCTGGCATTCTCTGTGGTGCCTTGACCTCTGTCTGTCCCTGGATACTTGCGCCTTAGAGTCCTCTTTTGTTAAGGGGAGATTAAGCGCTATCAGTGTCCAATTAGAATTAGACTTTTACAGAAAAATGGCAAAAAATTGCCCAAAAAAGTATTCATGTTTTAATATCAGTGATTGCAAAGCACACATTTTACTCTTTTATTAGGTTTTTGAAAGATAGTGTATCTCTTGTCATTTTTAGGCGGGTTGCGTGTAACCAACCCGCCTATTAGATTGATGTGTCCGACGTCCATCTGTCCGTCCACATTTTTCGTTTCCGGACTCTAACTCGAAAACGGTTTGTCCAATCGAATTCAAACTTGACAGCGAGATAAATCACCATCATAGCTAGGTTCCTTTCGAAATTGATGTAATTCCGTCCGTTCGTTTGCCCTTTTTTTGTCCGTTTGTCTGTCCGTCCATCTGTCCGTCCACATTTTCATTTCGGGGCTCTAACTCGAAAACGGTTTGTCCAATCAAATTCAAACTTGAAATCGACATAGGTCACCATCATAGCTAGGTTCCTTTCAAAATTGCTGTAATTCCGTGTGTTTGTTTGTCTGTCCATCCATCTGTCCGTCCACATTTTCGTTTCCAGAATCTAACTCGAAAACAGTTTGTCCAATCGAATTCAAACTTGACAAGGAGATAGATCACTATCATAGCTAGGTTCCTTTCGAAATTGGTGTCATTTTTTCTGTTCGTTTGTTCGTCAACATTTCCGTTTCCGGACTCTAACTTGAAAACGCTTTGTCCAATCGAATTCAAACTTGACAGGAAGATACATCACCATCATAGCTAAGTTGCTTTCAAAATTGGTCTAATTCCGTCCTTTCGTTTGTCCGTTTATAGCATAGATACAATTATGTAACCTAGATTTCTTTCCTTGTTTCTAAATGTAATTACAGCAGTCGCTAACCTTATTGCTGCCTGCACAACCCGCCTTTTGGGGCATCTTTGACCCTCTTGTTTATTTTCTTTTATCTCTGTAAAGTACACCCACATTTCAGAACATAGTGTGCCAATGGAAAATTTGTTTTTAGGTGTTCAAATGTTAAAATATTGAACCTTGTGTAGATATTTAAGTATTATGTACCTGCAGTATTCAGTGAGATCTTTATGTTTGATTTAACTTTACACATCACTTGTAATGGGAACCTAGCTTTCATGGCATGTGACATCATCTATAAATAAGGCAAATAACACTTTTACTTGGTAACACAGCACTCTCTTTTGAAAAGGGAATAGATTACTTTTCTTTGTAACATGTTTGTACTACTTTATATGCTTTATCCTTTCTGTGTTGTGATACCTTTGTTTCTGGTTGTTTGCCAGAACAATAAACTTCCAAAGTATTACCTGGTCTACAAATAAACGTGTTTAGCCATATTCACAAAGACCGTTCAAGCTCAACCATAAATCAGACTTAAGTTTAGAGAAAATGGCTTGGCTCATCTTTGTGTTAAAGCAGTATTCATGAAGTATGCTTATTTTTGGGTCAGTTGGAAAAGAATGTTTGTTCTGAAGTTTAAACCACCTAAGTGGGTGAATACAAATTAGTTCAAAAGTTGACTAATCTGTGTGAATACAAAATTAGTCCAAAAGTTGACTAATTTCTGTGTGAATACAAAATTAGTCCAAAAGTTGACTAATTTCTGTGTGAATAGAAAATTTGTTCAAAAGTTGACTAATCTCTGTGTGAATACAAAATTAGTCCAAAAGTTGACTAATCTATGTGTGAATACAAAATTAGTCCAAAAGTTGTCTAATTAATTTCTGTGTGAATACAAAATTAGTCCAAAAGTTGACTAGTCGCAGTGTGAATACAAATTAAATCCTGATCCATTTTTAAACTGAACTTGAGCTGATGTTTGGCTCAGCTTGAGTTTGATCCCTTTTGTGATTATGGGTCCTGGTTCATGATACCATGGTTGAAAAATTTCTCACTAGTATTTTGAAAAGACACCTAACCCAAAGATAGACTTGGCCCTTTTATGTATGAAAATGATTAATGCCCAGGACATACATTGGAAAAATGCAGCAGTTTGACTTGTTTGAACGCAGACTGCAGACTGTTATATAGAGGTTTACTTTCAGTTTGCTCTCTCTTCTGTTGAATATTGAGTGATCTCTGTTGTAATTTTGGTGCCTTGCAATCTTGCAGAGAAAGTCACTGTGAGATAGAGCGGCGGAGGAGAAGCAAAATGGCCGTGTATGTAAATGAGCTGTGTGATATGGTGCCTGCATGTAGCACTCTGGCTAGGAAACCGGATAAACTCACCATTCTAAGACTCGCAGTAGCCCATATGAAATCCCTGCAAGGTAAACCCTACATCCTTCAGCTACATTGTTGTGGAATTTGTAATATTGTGGAATTTTGCTGATACTGTAATGTTTTTTACTTTCACATTTGCATTTTAGTCTGTTAATCTAATCAGTATAATGATGGAGCCTTTTTAAATGGAGACTACTAGTCTCAAAATGCAAGACATTTCAAGTCACTTAATTCAATGGTTAGTGGTGTCCGTGTTTTGAGATTATTCAAAGCATGTGAAATCTACCTATGGGCCAAACCCTTAAAGACCTGAAAAGCAAAACATATGTTAAAATACTGCAACTGGTAAAATTATTAGCCCAAATCTGAGATCAAAAATCACAAATTGTATTGGTATGCTGTCATATTCAAATAACGAGAAAGTTTTCTTTATTGATTGAATTTTATTTAATACAGCCAGTGTCACATTTCTTTAAGACCTCAGTATTTTTTAACAGTAAGTTCTCCAATAGGTTCACAAAGTGATTTGAATTTTGGGGTAGCATATTATCCATAGAGTAAGAAATCTAAAATTCGCCAGGAATCTAAAATTCACCACCTCTAAAACCTTAGTTAATTTTATGAAGAAAATGATGTTTTTGTCTCAAAATTGGTATTTTTCAGTTCAAAAAGCCTTAATTTACTATACATTCAACAAATCTCACCACAATTCATTTATTTTATTAGTATTTTCACATGTGGCGAATTTCAGATATGTGGCGAATTTTACATTTCTTACTCTAATGTATCCTGTGAGTTATTTTAAATTAGATTTTAAAATTATTAAACTAATAAGTAGGTTAGTATCAATTGTTTTTTTAACATTTAAATGATGTTATGGTCCAACAAGACAAAAATGAGTGTTGTTGGATTTTCTCCAAGCTTCTCACTCTGTATTCTTCTTGCATACCCAGGGTATTTAAAGTACAAATAGTTTTACTCAGTTCATGTCAAAAAAGAAGCGTAATAAACTTATTTAGATGCAGGAAAATATGTTTGATGTATTCTTTGCGTTTAAACTAGAACTTCTATGGATGCATTTTGCTAGTTTCTGTTGGCTTTTAATTTACCCAACACCCAGTAAATTTTTGTTATTTTTTAGTATGTTTAGTACATAGAAGTGTATCATGGCCTATTTTGATGTTGTTATTGAAAGTCTACGGGAAAACTAATAGTGTCAATGAAATGGCTCAGATAAATTTATTTTTGGTGACTGTTACATTTGACTTCCTTAGAAAGTTTGCTTAAGCTTACTGTAATTTTGTTTTAAATATTTAGAAATTCAGAATAATCTTCAGCGTTGCTAGATAAAGCTTAATTTAATTTTTTGTGTGTGTCATTTTTTAAAGTACTAATTCTTGTGAAAATTAAAGCATTTTAATATATTCATTGAACTAAAATCTTCTGGTACCACTGCAGGTGGAAATATCTGGTTATGGACGTTGGCAAAGTTAAAATTGAATTTGAGTCTGAAGAATGAAGGAAAAAAACACCATAAAATTTTAACCACTTATGAGTTGTATGATTTGAATTTTCACAGTTTTGTTTGAACATATATGTCTCACTGCCAATGTAAATTAAACCAGTTGATAAAGTCACATGTCACCAGATACTGGAATTTTACAAATCTGCTCACACTTTTCAGCTCTGTTTACTGTTAACTTCTTTATTTCAGGTTAGGTCTCAGTTGTTGTCTGACTAATTTTGTTTAAAGAAATACAAGTTACAACCAAAATTGTCTGGCAATATGCCAATAAGTTGTTGCTAGTGAACTTGTTGTATTATTTATAAGCCCATAAGCTATTAATTTCTATTCTCTTGTAATCTTTCTTTTAATCTAAATTATTAAGTCCTCTGTTTAATAATGGCAAACTTTTCAAAACCTGAAAGGTTTATATTAATAATAATTTTAATCTTCTGAGGCATTTAAGTTGAATCAAGTTAATATTTTTCCATAAGAGCATTGTTTGTGTCTGTATGATGTTGGTTGAACCAACATTTAGGTTGATACAATTCAAGTTTTGACGCATAAATCATCTCTAAAAATTAGTCACAGTGTCATTCCAGTTAGGCACCTTTTAAATGAAACCAGTTCAAATTCTGTATATATTCTTTCTGTGTGTGTATAATCTGTACCTCTGTATGACAAGAATATGTTGAATGCATATATGTTTAAAATGTTAATTGTATATGGTCAGAATGTCCATCACTGGTTAATGTGAAGACATTTGTTGATATTCCAGGGACAGGAAACACGGGGAATGACTCATCATACAAACCCTCTTTCCTTACTGACCAAGAACTTAAACACCTAATACTGGAGGTAGGTGGACACCATGTGTCCTTCCCAGTCAATCAGAACCAGACCTATTTAAAGTGACCTTAAACAGTCCCAAAGAAAGATTCTCAAAGAAAGGCGTCAATTAGGTTCCCTGCAGAGACACTGGCTGGCTTAATTTTTTTTGTGATAAAATGCAAATTTAGGCGAAAATTGTGACTTATTCAGACAAACTTGATGACAATCCGAGGTCTGTTTGAATTTTTAGGCAAAATAGTTGTAAAAAAGTAATAAAAGTTATTGTTTATATCATGCTTTATTCAAAGTCAAGGTAATCCCACTAATAGCATTTAAGGTCACTTTAAATGATGGGTAAGAATTATTTGTGTAGATTTAGCTGATGGCCACAACCTCTTGTCACACATTTTAGTTAGTCGGTGGTGTTGGGAGAATGGCTGCATGGAATGTAAGCTATTGGTGTCAGTGGAGGCTTGCACACACCAAACCCTTCACTGCACAATGCACACCCCTGTTGAACTCATCATCCCGCTCCCCCCCCCCCCCCCCCCCCCCCCCCCCCAGTGACCAATGAAGCTTTGTCAGAATTTATGTTGAATTACCAGTAAATTTAATGCATTAAAGCTGACATACTGTGTTTTTGTCATTACCCATTAGGTCCAGGTGTTAATACAAAAGATACCTCATACAAGCCTTCCTTCCTATCAGAGCAAGAACTAAAACATCTTGTTCTAGAGGTAGGTTCTATTACATCGTCCCTGGACCTGCTTTCCCTGTACACAGTCTAGTACAATGTGGCTCCACTATGTTTCAGTGTGCACGGGCTTTGCTGGAACCCAGGAATTGTTTGTTAGGGTTCCTGGAACAAAAGGGTCTTTATATTCTGAAAAGATGTATTCTGAAATTTCAAAAATCGAATAGACCCATTAACACAAAGTAAAGTTGGTCATAAAGGTTATATATTGTGTATATTTCTAAAATTTAATATTTTCTGAGGCCAGTTTAAAGAAAAATCACACCTGGATTTTTAAATGACCCCCAGTTGTTTGCCCATGAACTCACTCTCAAGGCTGTGTCCTGATTTGATCTGAGTCTGATCCTGCTACAAACTGATCTTGAGGAAATAGGTAATGCCTGAAATAACAGACATTAATGAATAAAATTCTTAAAATAAATGACTTGTTCACTCAACTTTAAAGATAGTCATTTGAGGAGATATCTAAATTATCCACATTTCTAGTGTGGTTAGAAATAGCACTGACTTGTCCAATAGAGCAAATCATTTGTTTTTGCTATTGATTTCACAAGCATTAATTTTCTTGATTACATTGTGGTGTTATATTTTCATCCTCAACATTATCTCTCATTATTATAGTATTGATTTGTTCTTGTGTGTGGAGCTTATTTTGTGAAATTAAGAAAACACTGGAATTCTGATTTTAGGTATATGTATTGAAATTCCTGTAAATTTATCTTGCTTTCTAATGAATCAGTTTTCCTTGACAGTATCTGCTTTTTCTCCAGGTTTAGAAAATAAAAACCTTGAAATTATGTTGGTAAATTGGGTTGCACCTTCCTATCCTTGTTATACTTTTCAGTTCATGAGACCAAGAAACTGGGGGGAGTCATATTATAATTGACAAGCACAAGTATTTTCAGCAAAAAGTTTGTGTCATAAATTACAAGAAACAAGTCATTTGCCATTGAAAAAGGGTATCGTACGTCCCATCCAATTGTTGACAGTTAGACAAAAATTTACAAGTCCCCAGTTACTTCTAGTGTAAGTTGTAAACAATACTAAATATACCACATTAATTTGTGCTTCCAAAGTCAAAACATAGACTATTTAAGATACCGGAACATGAAAGCCTCAAGGCATGTACGTGCAACCCCCCCTAAATAATGCTACACATTCATCAACATTAGAAACCAACTTTTTTCTGCATCACTTATCTGTATCACTGTGTTACTTATGTCATTAACTTATTTTCTCAAACCGTAGTCAGATCTTAAGCTTTGATCTAAATCAAATGGATTTCCAGAAATTTGACATCAATTATTACCCAGTAAGAATTAAGTACAAAGAAAACCAGCTTGAAGGCATTTCTGTTGCAGAATCCTCATAACATGTACACATATCACTGTTATTTGGGAAAACAGAATTTCTAAATTACCTTTCAAGTTTCAACGAATGGAAATTGCGTTTTAGTTTTAAGTTATACCTGGTGAAGCACTCTTCCATATGTTGTTGTATATTCTTGGTTATATTTGTTGGTGCACTTTATTTTGTGAAATTTTATTTATATGGTTACTGTTGAGACAACTGGATAGATCACACTGGCTTTAAATTCTTAGAAAAACTGTAACATGTTTCACTTCTGTGTTTTGTATTATGTAACTGTTGCTGCAGGCTGGAGGCATAAAATGTGTCAGTAGTACCTGTGAAATTACTCATTATTTAAATGAAAATAATATCAGTAAAAGAACAACATAGCCTAATATTAGTTAAGTCATGTTTAAAGTTGTCAGTAAAATTAAAATTCATCTGGTTAACTTTAAAGTTTTTAGGGTGGAGGGAAGTAATACATAACTAGATGGTCAAGACTGTTCACTTTTAAAAACTACTGGGTAGTAGCAAGTCACTTTTTCCAATATAAATCCCATAGTTACACTGTCAAACTACTGCATAGAAGCAAGTAACTTTTTCCTATAGAAATCCCATAATTATGTCCACCCCACAATTTTTGCTTTTTCCCGCGTCCGGCGTCCCACTTGGTTTCCAGACATTTTAGGCAACAGTTCTTATCCTATCTTTACCAAATTTGGCATGCAGGTTTATTGGGTTAATAGCTTATATGGGATTGCTTTTGGTGATGATAGCTCTATAGCTAACCGAGTAATAGCTACTTTGCTACTTTTGAATATCTCTTTGGTTTCCAGATATTTTAAGGAATGCTATTAAGCCTAGCTTTCTGAAATTTGCTATGGAGGTAATAAATTGCTTCATAGATGAGTGAGTAATTAATTAAATAAATGAGTAATTGGCTATTTTGAATACTGAAAAAGGCAAATGTGCTCATATCTCCTAAAACATGCGAGATAGAGCGATTTCGTCGAAATTTTCGACCCACAGGGTATCTAAGGAATGTACTCTTTGCAATTTTCAAAAAATTTTCCCCTCCCCAAAAATGGCGGCCATTTTGAATTTTCAAATTTTTGCCAAAAATGGCAAAATACAAATTTGCTTCTATCTCCTTAACCGTGCGAGATAGAGCGATTTCGTCAAAATTTTCAACCCAGAGGGTATCTAAGGAATGTACTCTTTGCAATTTTCAAAAAATTTTGGGAAAAATTCGAAAATTCAAAATGGCCGCCATTTTTGGGGAGGGGAAATTTTTTTTTTTAAATTCAAAATGGCCGCCATTTTTGGGGAGGGGAAATTTTTTTTAAAAATTTGCCTTAACCGTGCAAAATAGAGTTATTTTGGTGAAATTTTCGACCCATAGGGTATCTAACAAATGTACTCTTGGCAATTTTCAAAAAATTTTCCTCTTTCCAAAAATGGCGGCCATTTTGAATTTTCAAATTTTTGCCAAAAATAGAAAAACAGAAATTTGCTTCTATCTTCTTAACCGTGCAAGATAGAGTGATTTCATCAAAATTTTTGACCCAACCAATGCAAAAAGCAAGAAGCTGAAATAATTTACATGTACACTAATAAATATTTAACCATCATTGATATATTTCACAAATTAAACAGCGTCTTGTAACACTACTGTACAATTTTGGCAAAAGGTTCATGGGGTGGACATTACACATGATAATGTGTGTTCTTCTATGGTTTCCTGTTTCTATTCATATGTCGCAGCTACTATCAACAGGGCATCCTATTTCTAGTTACACTTTCAAAGAGTATAAAACTCAGTCTTCTGGAAAGTGATGCTAAAATTAACACACCATTGTATGCATGGTCAGTTTCTTCAAATTTCTATCCATATCAAACCGGAAAACTGCTGTTTAGAGAGGGGCTTTATGGTGGACTTTGCTGGAGAACATTAATTTTAAAAAATGGAGTTACATAAGTATATACAGTAATAAAGTGCCTTCAAGATTTTTGTTGTGGTCCTCGGTGGCCTAGTGGTTAGTAGGTTTGGCATCTAATCATAGGCTGTCACCTCTGTGGGTTCGAGTCCCACAAGTGGCAATGCTGAGGACCTGTCCCAATATGACCCTGGCTGTTGAATGGGATATAAAAACCCATCTTTGGTCAAGATTTTTGTCCATTTTTTTTCTGCACCAAGATTGTACCAGCCTTTGTGATAAGTTCTACCTCAGTAAACAGGGATATTTGTTGATATTAACAGGTCAGAGCTCAGTATGTCAACATTGTAATTTTTAGGTGCAAGATCAAGCGAGGCTCGTGCTTCTAGAGATCACTTTTTTTTGTTTCTTTTTTTTTTGATTACCAGACTTTTTATGAATTTTGCAGCAATGGGCTATGTTAGTACTTGGATGGGTGACCCTCTGAGCTCTAGGCCAGGTATGGGATGTCTGATCAGAATTTGTTTTTTTGTTGCCAGACTTTCATGAATTCTAATGCACTACTGATGTGTCTGATGGCTTTGTGGCTCATGTATGTAGACTAAAAAACTTTTCGGTCTTGTTTTAGTAAGATATCCATTCTGGAACAAAAACTTTCCCCTTCAAAATCACGGCCATGTCTCAAATCTGTGACGTCAGAAATAGGAGGCAGAACTATGTGCTGTTCAATGTCTTTTTTTTTTTTATAAAATTAAGAAGAGTAAGATATTTTATTTGGAAAAGCTGGTTTGGTATGGTGGGTGATATGTTTCTTTTGTAGCATGTTAACAAGTTCTGTTCTGGTATTGTAGGCTGCTGATGGCTTCCTATTTGTGGTGCAGTGTGACACAGGGAGAGTAATCTACGTATCAGATTCTGTTACCCCAGTGCTCTGCCAGTCTCAGGTAAGACAACAATTACTGTCTCATAAACTCAAATTCCTTGATTTTGAGTAAAATCATGCATTGGTCTCCAGAAAAAATATACCATGTTCTGGATTTCTTGGTTCACCAGAAGCAACATTTTGGTCACTTGATATTCAAATTAACAGGTTTTTAACTACAATGTAAAGTGCTTTGTCTCAGGTAAATTATTTGTCAGATAATCTAACTTAATGTCAGACTGTCAGTGCTCAGTAAGTGTCACATACATCAGTTGTCAGACGTTTAACTTGGTGTTTATGTTCAGTAAGTCTTACATAAGGCAATTGTTCGATGCATAAGGTTCTGTCAGTGCTCTGTAGATGTGTAACTTTCAGGGCTTTCACTGCTCTGTGTAAGTCAGCTGTCAAATGTGTAACTTATTGTGCTCTGTAAGTCTTACACACTCCTACACACAAGTACCAGTGTTATTACTCTGGGATCAAATAAAGAGATCTTGACTTTTCCAGGAATCTGAACTGATCTGGGAACTTGTGTGTAGGAGTGCATATATAAGTCAAATGTCAGATACGGTAGGTGACTGAGTCAGTCTCAGGAAAGTAGCGGACAAATATTTGAGATTTGATCAAAGTCTTAGAAAGAAAAAAAAAATCCAAGGTATGATGCTGTTTATTTTTTAGGTAGATTGGCTACTAAAAAATGCAAGCAATATCCATACATCAGTTCCAAGACATGCTTGTAGAATATAATTGTGAGATGTAAGTCACTGGAAACTGACTCCCATTCATGCTTATTGATACAACTAATGGTTATTAACATAATCGCTCCAGTCTACTTAAATGGTTAATCCAGCACACATATCTATTTTATATTGTTATCATAAACTTTAAAATGACACTATTGCAAAAACAAATGACTTGATTATGTATCGAATGGAACAGAATAATAAATCTGAAACAAAATTCTGACCAGGCCAGAAAATTACATTGGTTGACATTCATTGCATCTGTCAAAAATAATGTTATTTCATTGGTAGAGATGATGTTTCATTAATGTCTAAAATAAATTGTGCAGGCTGATTTTAATAAGAAGACAGAAACCTGAGAATGCAGGAATATTTTGATATTTTTAAAGTCTATCCATTAAAATTATTCTGAAGATGAAATATCTGTGTAATGTTGTATTAAATAGCTATAGTTAATTACTTGAGGCAAGTAAAAGGTCATTGGGCTATGATGTCCATTCAAACCATTTGAAGGAGCTGTTAGCAATTGCCCAGCTCTCTGTCAGTGTAATTACCTCACCCTGACAACCGACCCCTCTCTCTCGGCTCATTCCAAGTCAGGTTTCCTCATTAAACAGCCAATGGCAGTCTTACTTGTTTTAGGTTTCATAAGGACTGCATTGTCTTGACTTATTAAAATAAGAAATTTAGCTCCAAGATAATGGTTATTATTACATATTAATTTTAACTCAGACTTACTGTAAAATTATTAAATTTGGTGAGGTCCCCAAATTACACCATTACAAGAACACTAGTGCAATTATTTTTAGATGAAAAAAAAAGTATAATTAAAAAATCTAATTCACGATGAATTGTTTATGTTTCCATTTATTTTTTAACTATATCTGGAAAATAACGTCTATGAATTTTAGGTAAAATAATTTTTTCTAAATTTTTTATTTTGTTTGGATATTCTGAATTTAATCAGATTTGGTTCTTTGTGAAAATGTACAGTGTTCTTCAAGAAATACAATACATAGAGTAGGTCTTTTCATGGACACACAGTCACAAGTTTAGATGACAGTAAATTGCATTAAGTTTAACCCAGGATGATAGTTTTATATCTGTGGGTACATTACATGTATGACTTTCCAATGCCTCCATATATATGTAACTTGCATATATAATCAGTAACACTTTCTGGATGATTGTAAGAGATAACAGAAGTCATGACTCTCAGTTTAAGGCTTTGTATAACTGTAACAATTCCTAAAATGACCAGAGTGACTGTGCAATTTCCAGTAGCAAGTAAAGTAAAAGGACAGATCTAAACTCTAAGTCTTTAGAGTCTTTAAGTCTAAAATCTTTAAGTCTGACTGGTTTGTTAACAGTCTGAATAGCCCAATTCACCCAACCAATATGTTTCAATCAAGTTGGTTTGGTATCAGTCTGTACAATTCAGTATACCCATTCAAAGTGTTTCAGACTGACTTGTTTGATAATTGTAGATGTCTAACCCAATCCACCCCTCCATGCTTGTTTCAGTATGATTGGTATGGTAACAACCTGTATCACATTTCTAGGCTTCTTGCAGTCTGATTGGTTTTTCAACACTCTGTATAACCCTGTGTGCATATCATTCTCTTTCAGTCTGACTGGTTTGGCAACAGTCTGTATGATCTGATCCACCCTGATGACGTGGACAAACTGCGGGAACAGCTCTCCACTGCAGAGGCCCAAAACACAGGCAGAATCCTTGACCTCAAGAGTGAGTGGCAAACACATGCATGATACTTCTACAGTTAAAATATTCAATCACTGAAAAATATAGAAGCTTTGTCGTTCTAGGAAGGTTGTTGTGTCAACTCAATATATCCCCAGACGAAAGTTAGGAGATACACTGGATTCAGATATCTCATTCTGCCACTGCTGCCATAGAAATTTCAATGTGTATTTGATCAATAACTCAAAAATGCATGAACAGTTTCTTTTCAAACTTGGTACACATGTTATAAATGGTCTAAGGAAGATCCTTATATCTTGTAACCTTAAACTCCACCTATTATAGAAAATGTGGCCACAATTAAGTCAGATATGGACGTTTGGCTGCTTAAAACCCTCTAGGTCAAAAACTATGAGGCTCAAGTTAAAAGTTCACCTAAGGACACATTGATATGCTTTTCTCACATATTTGCCAAAAATCAAGACTTTTTCTACATTTTTCACATGTTTTGGCTTGTAACTTGGAAGTGGTTATAATTTGGCCAGCCTCAAACTGTTGTAGCTATACCTTTTCTTTGGCACCTTGTCTGTGGGAAATTAGAGGTCTGTAGCTTTAATCTTAAAGTCATCTTAAGGTCTCATCCAGCTAAAATCTCATCTGGGTATATATCAGTGTTAGAAACTGCTGCCTGCCTGCAGTTTGTGGTTAACTTTAAGGATGGGCTCTTATATTTTTTTGTTGAAGTACTTGTGACATATCTGAAGCGATTTTTTTACACAAAATAAGAGTTCATAGAGAAATATTTACACATTTTGTCCTATTTTCATTCCGTTTTCGGTGGTAACCATATTGCTTTTGTGTAAAGCGGTCTGATTGGATGAAAATTCCTGAAGTTGGAATGCCAACTAGCGGTGATGTAGAAAACTATTTTTGAATACACAAATACTACACATGTGCCTGGAATTGTGAAGGTACTTTGAAATGCTTCACCAAGTGTATTTGTTGTTGGGCTTTTTCACCCAAAATGAATCTGCTCTAAAAAATCCCAAATTAGACAAGAGTACTGATGGGAAGAATTAGGACAAGACGGGAAGTGACTAAGACAAGACAGGAAGTGACTAGGACAAGCCGGTTTCCAGATGGGCGGAGCCACGGTCGGGAACAAGCGTTGGGGAGGGTCTGTGAATTATCAAACATGGGGATATGTAGGTGTCGAGTTGGTCCAATCTTTTTCAAGTAGGACCACTGGTAAAGGACAACCAAGCAGTGCTTATGACCAATTTTAAACTTTCTGTTGAAATTATTACATTGTAAATGACCATTTGAAACTTTCTGCAGAAAGTACTCAACCTCTTTAACAGGGAACATTCTGTCTAGGGTCAATCTGATCACCAACCAGTGATCCACTGTTTTTCCAAGACATATATTGTGCAGTTCAGTTCATTGAACCATTCAATACACCATCAAAATTAAATATGAGTATCTGAGGTGAAGTTTGTCTGGGCTATATCTCAGAAACCGTAAGGTGTAGGAAGTTGATACTTGATAGGAACATTGGTTAGGAGGTGTAGGTGTGCAATGTCATGGTGTGACCTTGATTTGACCATTGACCTTGCCACAGTGACCTTGAGTTTAAAAATCTTGTCCAGGCTATATCTCGGAAACCGTAAGGTGTAGGAAGTTGATACTTGGTAGGGATATTGGTTAGGGGGTGTAGGTGTGCAATATCATGGTGTGACCTTGATTTGACCTTTGACCTTGCTGTAGTGACCTTGACCTATAAAATCTTGTCTGGGCTATTTCTCAGAAACCGTAAGGTGTAGGATGTTCTTATTTGGTAGGCACATTGATTTGGGGGTGGTGTGCAACATCATGGAGTGACCTTGATTTGATCTTTGACCTTGCCGTAGTGACCTTGACCTATAAAATCTTGTCCGGGCTGTATTTCAGAAACCGTAAGGTGTAAGAAGTTGATACTTGGTAAGGACATTGGTTATGGGCTGTAGATGTGCATCATCATGGTGTGACCTTGATTTGACCTTTGACCTTGCCGTAATAACCTTGACCTATAAAATTTTTTGTCCGGGATATATCTCGGAAACTGTAAGGTGCAGGAAGTTGATACTTGGTAGGAACATTGGTTAGAGTTTGTAGGTGTGCAGTGTCATGATGTGACCTTGATATGACCTTTGACCTTGCCATTGTGACCTTGACCCATAGAATCTTGTCTGGGCCATATCTCGGAAGCTGTAAGGTGTAGGAAGTTGATACTTGGTAGGGACATTGGTTGAATGTTGTAGGTGTGCAACGTCTTGGTGCGACCTTGATTTGACGCTTGACATCGCCGTAGTGACCTTGACCTTTGAAATCTTGTCTGGGCTATATCTTGGTTACTGTAAGGTGTAGGAAGTTAATACCTGGTAGGGACATTTGTTCTGAGTTGTAGGTGTGCAATGTCATTATATCCCCAGACGAAAGTCGGGGATATATTGGATTCAGGTCTGTCGCGCCGCCGCCGCCGCCGCCGTAGAAATTTCCTTGTGGACGCGATAACTCAAAAACAAATTAATATTTTTTTTTCAAACTTGGTACACATGTTAAGGGTGCCCAAAGGAAGATCCCTATTTTAAGGTGACCTTAAACTCCCAGTAAAAAAGAACTTATGGCCACCTTAAGGTCAGAAATTGGACTTTTGGCCACTTAGAGCCCTGTAGGTCACAAACTATGATGCTCAGCTGGCTGAAATTTTACCTGACAACACATTAATATGTTCTTAGTACATGTGCCGAAAATCACGACTTTAAGTTGAGGAGAAAATTGTGTTTGAGGCCCATAAATACCCCCACTTAGGGATTTTTTGCTATACTTTTCACATATTTTGACCTATAATTTGGAAGTGGTAATTCTGATGAGTCTCAAACTGCGCCAGGTATAACTTTGATATGTAATCCTTGTCTGTAGAAAATTTTAGGGCTGTAGGTTTACCCAAAGGGGTCGACTTAAGGTCTCAAAAGTTCCCACAGAGACCCAATTTATGCACTTTTTGCCACTTTCAAGCACTGTAGCTTTCAAACTATGTCTCTCATCTAAGTTAAATATCATCTGGGAATATATCTATGTGTTTTCTTATATGTGCCCCAACATTTAGGCCTTTAATAGACAGTTAACCTGTGTATGAGGACCATAAACACCCACCCGAGTGACCCTTATAAGACATTTTTCACGTCTGTTTCCCTGTAACTTGGAAATGGTAAGTCTGAGAAGTTTCAAACTGTATTAGATATATATTCTGTGTGTAATTTTAGTATGTAACAGATTTTAAGTCTGAAGCTTTAATTTTGAAGGTCAAATTGAGGTCTCTAAAAGGCTCCCAAAGACCCAATATTTGGACTTTTTGCTACTTTTAAGCCCTGTGACTGTCAAACTATGTGACTGATAGAGCTCAAATCCTATCTGGGAAGATATTAGTATGTTATTTTTATATGTGCCAAAAATTAAGGCTTTAAGAAGACATTTAACCTGTGTATGAGGACCATAAATCCCCACCCGAGTGACCATTTTTAGACATTTTTCACATATTTTTCCCTGTAACTTGGAAATGGTAAGTCTAAGAAGTTTCAAACTGTATTAGATGCATATTCTATGTGTAATCTTAGTATGTGACAAATTTTAAGTCTGAAGCTTTAATTTGAAAGCCACATTTAGGTCTCTAGAAGGCCCCATAAAGACCCAGTATTTGGACTTTTTGCCAATTTTAAGGCCTGTGACTGTTAAACTATGTGACTGATGGAGCTGAAATCTCATCTGGGAATACATTATTATGTTCTTTTTACATGTGCCAAAAATCAAGGCTTCAAGTAGACATTTAACTTGTGTATGAGGACCTTAAACACCCACCTGAGTGACCCTTTTAAGACATTTTTCACATATTTTGCTCTGTAACTTGGAAATGGTAAGTCTGAGAAGTTTCAAACTTTATTAGATATATATTCTATGTGTAATCTTAGTATGTAACAAATTTTAAGTCTGAAGCTTTAATTTGAAAGGCACATCGAGATCTCTAAAAGGCCCACAGAGACCCAATATTTGGACTTTTTACCACCTTTAAGCCCTGTGACTGTTAAACTATGTCATTGATGGAGCTGAAATCCCATCTGGGAATGCATTATTATGTCCTTTTTACATATGCCGAAAATCAAGGTTTTTAGTAGACATTTAACCTGTGTATGAGGGCCATAGACACTCGCCCAAGTGCCTTTTTGGACATTTTTTCCGTATTTTGCCCTGTTATTTGGAAATGCTTAGTGTGACAAGTCTTAAACTGTATTACAAAAAATTTTTTTTGTTATGTATGTCCCCCAAAAAGTTTCAGATCTGTAGTTTAATTGCTAAGGTCTCTTTAACAATTGTAAAATGCCCACAGAAACCCAATTTATGGACATTATGCCACTTTAAAGCCCAGTAACTGTCAAACTATGTGGGTTATAGAGCTGAAATCTTTGAATTTTTAAAAGGAAATGCCTGTCTATTTAAATTTTGAATATTAATAATGTTATGGCTATCTTAGTCTTTTAAGAACTTATTTTTGTGTGTTATACCTCTGCTTGCTGAGTTTTTAACTTTTTAAAATGAAACTGGTTAAACATATTCAAGTAGACAAAATGGACAGATTAAGTGAGCTTTAAGTCCCAATATTAATGAAATTATATCCTTATGTAGTAAAACTAGGGGATTTTTAACCCTCAACTAGCCCAGTCCCTCTGGGACCTCCAGCTATATTGAGTGACACTAAATAAACAAAGGTATTTAATGATATCAGATGAGAAACAAAGAACTCAATGGGGTTGCAGATCTTGTGTAATAGTGAGAGAGGTGTGGAGAAGGGAGAGGGGTGGGGGTGGGAGGTGGTGGGCTTCATTACATATAACACAAAGGGGAGTCAGAACTGAGATTGTGTCACATATTTAGGTTGCATATATATGGACCACATATATAGGTATAGAGGAAATGAATAACTGAAAACAATTTGCAAATTCTAAAAATAATATAATAAAATAATAATATAAATAATTTTTTTTTAAATAATATTTTATTTGTGAACAAATATAGAAACAGATATGCGCTTTTGGGATTATGAATTTTAGAATGGACATTGAATCATCAATCATTTAAATACTTTGAAGGAAGATTGAAAAGTATGATGAGTTGAGTTAAAAATAATATTTTATTTGTCAACAAATATAGAAACAGATATGCTCTTTTGGGATTATTATTTTAGAATGGACATTCAATCATCAATCATTTAAATACTTTGAAAATAGGTTTAGAGTTATCATTGCAGGAAGATTGAAAATATAATTTGAGTTATGTATTCGGCGTCTGGGGATACACCATCTTCCTTGGGAAGATATAAACAGAGTAGATTGATGTGCTGAAGTTCATATAATAATGGGTAATTATGTTTTAAAAAATTCCCGATCAAAACCTGTGGCGTGAGTGATGACCTGTCTGGGGATATGTTGGCGCCGAGTTGGCCCAATCTAGTTATGTGACCTTGATTCGACTTTTGATCTTACCATAGTGACCTTGACCTTGAAAATTTTGTCCGGGCAAAATCCCTCAAACCATTAAGTGCAGGAGGTTGATGCATGGTAGGGACATTGCTTAAAGGTTGTATGTGTGACAGGTCATGCTGCAATCTTGATTTGAGGTTTGACCTTGTCATAGTGACCATGAGTTTTAAAATCTTATCCAGGCTATTTCTTGGATTTCGTAAGATGTAGAACATTGACACTTGGTAGGAACATGTATCACATACAGTTAAATTATTTAAGAAAACTCTTATTGGAAAACAACTCTTTCTCTGTGAAGGTAATTTGCTGGTATTTGAATCTTTATCCCCTTTTAATGTTTTAATTAACCACTATAGCTTATAATAAGCAAAGTACTGAAACTCCTTTGTTCTTTTTCAATTTCAGCTGGCACAGTTAAGAAGGAAGGACACCAGTGTAAGTACCTTGCCAAAATAATTCATCAGTAAATTATATAAAGAGACAAATCAATACTTATTGCAAAGATGATGTTTATGTACAAAATTATACCATTATTTCAGTTTGACATGCATGTACTGTCACAGGAAAAACATCCAATAGAGAATAGAGAAAAATTGTGAATAGAGAAAAAAGAAAGATAAAAGCCTTGAATTGTTGGAATTAGCTGATATCACTATGTAAAATATTGAATATCATGTCAAAAATGGTGTATTACATGTATGCGATTTAATGTAAGTAAAGTGTATTATTAACATTATATAAAAATGCAGCCAATTCACTGATATTAAATATATATGTGAGTAATTGGCTCTTAAAATTGGGATCCAATTTTCATAAAATTTGGCTCATCTAGCAAGCATTGACTACTCATTGACATCCCTATGAAATATATGAATAATGTGTATCAAAGTTGTAAAAATTAATTCATCAAGTGTTAAGTCCTACATCTAAATCACAGATGATTCATCACATAATCTGTTTTCACATATGGGTTTCTTTGTAAACAGCCTGCAAGCACAGGTGAATAAAACTAAAAAAATATAACATTATGTTCAGGCTGGGTTATGTTAGGAGTGTGACATGTGTTTTCTGTGTGAACAGCCTCCATGCGAATGTGTATGGGTTCTCGCCGAGGCTTTATCATTCGTATGAAGATTGGACAGATGCAGGTGGACCCGATGACAGCCTCACACACAGTGAGAGCAAGGCAGCGGAATACACTCGGCCCATCCAATGACGGCAACCAGTATGCTGTGGTCCATGTTACAGGATACATCAAGAATTGGCCTCCTGCAGGTAGATATATCTTTGCAAACATCTAGATGCTATGTTTGTCTGAAAGGATGTTCAAACTCTGTAGTATTGCTTCTGTTTTCAATCTTGGAAATGAGGGGGCCATATTTACAAACCTTGAGATTTTTTTTAAGGGAACAATCTTTCTTTCGCTCTGCCTCCCAAAAAATAAGTATATTGCCAGTCCCAAACTCCTGTGCAAGAACCTGTTATATTTCATAATACACAACTCATTTCCGACCAGATTTCAACAGCATTTCCATAAAAATGTGTGGGTTTTTCTTATAAAGTAATTACAATACCTTTCTGTTTTGTGTGCTGTTTCTTTTTATGAAAAAAAATATTGCTTCAAACTGTCACAATACTTGTCAAAAACTGAGCCAGACAGATTCATAATACACTCCATGCTTTTGTGAAAATTATACTGTTCGTTTCATGAAGCGACCTATCTGTGAAAATAAATACAAAAAGAAGGTTGTTTTTCCTCTTCTGTTTTATTAGGATTTATTATAGTAAACATCATAGAATAAAATTTTAACCCAGAGATTAATGTTTTACTTTGATTTCACTGGCTTTTGTACTTTTTTCTACTAAACATACCAAATCCTCCCAGTAACAGGGAACTTCGTTTTTAATTGGCTGTCAATTTGGACCAATGGCAGATCAAGCCCCCAATTATTCAACTACATTCATTTGTCAAGTATAATATAAGTGCAGATTAGATATATATGCTTGAAGATGAAATATTTCATGGACTGGTAGTTTATCAATCTGACTCAGTGTAAAGAGTTCAAGGACATTTCAAGAGGTTTCCTGTGAAGTTGTTGAATATTTTATAAGAAAAGAAATGTGTGACTGCATAAATTTCATGGAAGAGGTTACTGCTTTGCCGTATCATGGTACAAACCAGAAGATAGTATATTAAATATCATTTGGTTGTCATCGATAAAACTCAGCAATTTCGCAAACCAAAGAAGAAAGAACAAGTGACGTTGGCACTAAGTTATATAACTTAGGGAATTTTCAGGAATTTTCCCCGATATCAGGCAAATTTTGGACCCCTAGGTAGTAAGTGGCACACTCCAAGTGTAAGTGCCAAGGTCTCCTTGAATTTTAGCGGGAATGGAAAATGACGTTTTTCTCCAAAACTATAAGAGATAGAGTGATTTTTAAGGCAAATGTTGGACCTCCTAGATAGTAAGGACCACTCCTTTGAGGTCTGTGAGAAACTAGAATAGCCAGAATTTCAGCAGCCATCTTAAATTTTGGCAGGATTGGAAAGTGTCGTTTTTCTCGAAAACTTTAAGAGATAGAGCAATTTTGGGCAACTGCTGGACCCCTAGGTACTAAGTCCACTCCTTTAAGGTCTGTGAAAGAATTAGTTTTGTCATTATTTTGGCAGCTATCTTGAATTTTTATCTCCAAAATTGTAAGAGATAGTGCGATTTCGGGCAAATTTTTAACTCTTTGGGTAGTAAGGATAACTTCATTGAATAATTTGTAAAGCATGTTTGTCATCCTTTTCCAGTGGATTTATTTTGTATCTGGTAACAGATGTGTCCTTGGTCTAGTTGTAAATAGCTCATAGTTGTATCCAAATAAAATGATGCATCTGGTGGATACTTTGGTTTACCGTTTGCTACACCACTGCCATGCGTAGAGAGATTTTCGACGTTAACGTTCTCAGTGGAAAGCTACACCAGCTAGCTTCACCAAATTTGCAGGATATCTTCATTGGGAGGTAAGCTTCTCTGGGACTGAAATTAGCCTCATTCTGAAAAACAAGATGGTGGCCGCGGGCATTTCTTTGAAAATTATCTACCTTTTTCTACTGGCTGGTTCTCATTTAGATGGTTGATTCTCTTCATAGGTAATATATATAACAGATATACATATTCTCTACAGCCTTGCAGACATATGACTATGAAGCTCTTAATTCAAGGTCATCCGCGGAATACCAAAGTACCCCATGTAGCAGACATTAAAAGTGCCTATATTTCCCTTATTATTGCTCCTAGAGGTTTGTAATGTGAAGCCAGCTTATAGGAAATCATGGGCTGGGAATCTACTGATGTTGTCAGATTTGACCCTTGGGCCCCTCGTTCAAGGTCAAATGATGGTTTGCTGGCTTTGGTGAACTGTCTTTCCGGTGGATACAAATTTGCATTGGTTCTCCGATGCACTAGGTCTAGTTGGTATTGCAAGTATTTCACAGATTTTCATTTTTTCAAAACATCTCAAAGTCACAAATATCTTATAGCTATTTTTAGCTCCACTTTAACCAAACTATCTCCTTTTAGCCAAACTATCTATCCCTTGCACTGTCAGCAGATTTTGCCACTCTTGGATTTTCAGTGCACTAGCAGTGGCTCCCTCTCCACTGTTAAAGGCTCAATATCTATAGAATTGACTTCTGTTGCTCTTACACTGGGCGGACAGTGGATTTTTATGTCACCTGACTTATCAGTCAGCTGAAATTATGGCATCACTCTGCAGCATACGCATCCGCGTGAAAAACAACTTCTCCAAAACTACAAGACCCAGAGACATACTGTTTTTTAAAAAGATACCTTAACTATCGAGGATGATAAATCATAAAATTCATGCAGATTTGTCTGTTTCTTCTGTTCCCAGAGCCATTACAAGTGAGGTACCCTCACCCAAAGTGTGAAAATTTCAACACTTGATCACAATTTTCTCATTCACTATTGAAGGGATTTTTCTCTTATCTTATATATACTAGGCCACTAGTATATTCACTTGTGTGAGTATCAGGCCTGGATCTTTCCTACTTTTTTTTAAATGAATTTTTAAAATAATTTTTTGATCCATTAAAACTCATGAGTTCATGCAGTAAATTACTTATAACTTGAAAACTATTTCATGTACACTATTTTGTTTAAATATGTTGTTCACCTACTTTTGGCGACGTAAAACCCTAAATAAATAAACAGACCTGTAGCTCATTGCAAAGCAGAGCAATAGCTACTTTGATGTTCTCACTGTTCAGTAAATTAGTTGTAACTTAAAAACTATTGCATTTAAAGAATTTTGTTTAAATATGTTGTTCACCTACTTTTTTATCTCCCGCCGGGCTTTAGCCCGGGAGGGAGATTATGAAATGATGTCTGTGTGTGCGTGCGTGCGCGTGTGTGTGCGTGCGTTAGTTAGTCACGCAGATTTCTCCAAAACTACTACAGCTACAGATTTTTTGTAAATTAATTGTCCCAATGAATTTTCATGCCCTTGAAAATTTTTTTGGTTTTATTGACTTAGGCCTAAAGATAAGTGAGTAATAGCAATCTTAGCTACTTTAGGTAAAGGGCTCATAACTCAAAAACTATTGCAGTAACAACTTTTTCTTCAAATACGTTGTTCAGCTACTTTGTCCTTAGCTATAAGATGGTACATAGTTTGGGGTCCCATTGCATGCCATAAGTGAGCAATAGCTATTTTCTCATTTGTAGCTAAATAACAGAAGAAGTAAATGTCAAATATCTTCAAAAGTATTGAAGTTAGGGAAATCTTTTCAAATATGTTGTCCATCTTCTTTGTGGTAAGCTATGACATAGTAAAGTTTCAGACCTGTTGCACCTTGGATAGCTGAGTAATAGCTACTTTGAAATTCTGACTGTTTAGTAAAGCCATTGTAACTCTAAAACTATTGCACTTAGAGCGTTTTCCTAAAATATGTTGTTCAGCTACTTTGTTCTTAGCTATAAGATGGTACATAGTTTGGGGTTCTGTTGCATGCCATAAGTGAGTAATAGCTATTTTCTCATTCGTAGCTAAATAACAGAAGAAGTAAATGTCAAATATCTTCAAAAGTATTAAAGTTAGGGAAATCTTTTCAAATATGTTGTCCATCTATTTTTTGGTAAGCTATGACATAGTAAAGTTTCAGACCTGTTGCACCTTGGATAGCTGAGTAATAGCTACTTTGAAATTCTGACTGTTGAGTAAAGCTATTGTAACTAAAAAAGTATTGCAGTTAGAGTGTTTTCCTAAAATATGTTGTTCAGCTACTTTGTTCTTAGCTATAAGATGGTACATACTTTGGGGTTCTATTGCTTGCCATAAGTGAGTAATAGCTATTTCCTCATTTGTAGCTAAATAACAAAAGAAGTAAATGTCAAATATCTTCAAAAGTATTAAAGTTAGGGAAATCTTTTAAAATATGTTGTCCATCTACTTTTTGGTAAGCTATGACATAGTAAAGTTTCAGACCTGTTGCACCTTGGATAGCTGAGTAATAGCTACTTTGAAATTTTGACTGTTGAGTAAAGCCATTGTAACTCCAAAACTATTGCAGTTGGAGTATTTTCCTAAAATATGTTGTTCAGCTACTTTGTTCTTAGCTATAAGATGGTACATAGTTTGGGGTTCTATTGCTTGCCATAAGTGAGTAATAGCTATTTTCTCATTTGTAGCTAAATAACAGAAGAAGTAAATGTCAAATATCTTCAAAAGTATTGAAGTTAGGGAAATCTTTTCAAATATGTTGTCCATCTACTTTTTGGTAAGCTATAACATAGTAAAGTTTCAGACCTGTTGCACCTTGGATAGCTGAGTTATAGCTACTTTGAAATTCTGACTGTTGAGTAAAGCCATTGTAACTCCAACAAAACTATTGCAGTTAGAGTATTTTCCTAAAATATGTTGTTCAGCTACTTTGTCCTTAGCTATAAGATGGTACATAGTTTGGGGTTCTATTGCATGCCATAAGTGAGTAATAGCTATTCTGTTATTTGTAGCAAAATCATGACATAAGTAAATGTCAAATATCTTTAAAAGTATTAAAGTTAGGGAATTCTTTTCAAATATGTTATCCATCTACTTTTTCATAAGCTATCACATAGTAAAGTTTCAGATCTGTTGCACATTGGATAGCTGAGTAATAGCTACTTTGAAATTCTACAGTTGAGTAAATCCATTGTAACTCCAAAACTATTGCAGTTACAGCTTTTTCTTCAAATATGTTGTTCAGCTACTTTGTCCTTAGCTATAAGCTGGCATGTAGTTTGGGGTTCTGTTGCATGCCATAAGTGAGTAATAGCTATTTTCTTATTAGTAGCAAAATAATGACATAAGTAAATGTCAAATGTCTTCAGAAGTATTAAAGTTACGGAATTCTTTGCAAATATGTCATTCATCTACTTTTTTGTAAGCTGTCACATAGTAAAGTTTCAGACCTGTTGCACATTGCATAGCTAAGTAATAGCTACTTTGAAATTGTGACTGTTGAGTAAATCCATTGTAACTCCAAAACTATTGCAGTTACAGCTTTTTCTTCAAATATGTTGTTCAGCTACTTTGTCCTTAACTATAAGATGGTATATATTTTGGGGTTGTATTGCATGCCATAAGTGAGTAATAGCTATTTTCTTATTTGTAGCAAAATAACAACATAAGTAAATGTCAAATATCTTCAAAAGTATTAAAGTTAGGGAAATATTTTCAAATATGTTATTCATCTAGTTTTTGATAACCTATCACATAGTAAAGTTTCAGACCTGTTGCACATTGGATAGCCTAGTAATACCTACTTTGAAATTGTGACTGTAGGGTAAATGATATAGTTTGGGGTTCTATTGCATGCCATAAGTGAGTAATAGCTATTTTCTTATTTGTGGCAAAATAATGACATAATTTTTCTCAAATAAGTGCTTCATCTACTTTTGGGAGAGCTTTCACATGGTGAAGTTTCAGACCCGTAGCTAATTATTCACCTACTCAAAATGAGTAAATGATAATTATCTCTAAAAGTATTGCAGATAGCCAATTTTTCTTAAATAACTCATTCACCTACTTTTGGAAGAGCTTTCACTTGGTGAAGTTTCAGACCCGTAGCTAATTATTCACCTACTCAAAATGAGTAAAATGCTAATTATCTCTAAAAGTTTTGTGGATATCCAATTTTTATCAAATTACTCGTTCATCTACTTTTGGGAGAGCTTTCACATGGTGAAGTTCCAGACCCGTAGCTAATTACTCACCTACTCAAAATGAGTAAATGTGAATTATCTGTAAAAGTATTGCAGATATCCAATTTTTCTCAAATAACTCATTCACCTACTTTTGGGAGAGCTTTTACTTGGTGAGGTTTCAGACCTGTAGCTAATTATTCACCTACTCAAAATGAGTAAATGTGAATTATCTCTAAAAGTAGTGCGGATATCCAATTTTTATCAAATAACTCATTCATCTACTTTTGGGAGGGCTTTCACATGGTGAAGTTCCAGACCCGTAGCTAATTACTCACCTACTGCGAATGAGTAAATGTGAATTATCTCTAAAAGTATTGCAGATAGCCAATTTTTCTCAAATAACTCATTCACCTACTTTTGGGAGAGCTTTCACTTGGTGAATTTTCAGAGCCGTAGCTAATTATTCACCTCCTCAAAATGAGTAAATGCTAATTATCTCTAAAAGTATTGCGGGTATCCAATTTTTATCAAATTACTTGTTCATCTACTTTTGGGAGAGCTTTCACATGGTGAAGTTCCAGACCCGTAGCTAATTACTCACCTAATCAAAATGAGTAAATGTGAATTATCTGTAAAAGTATTGCAGATAGCCAATTTTTCTCAAATAACTCATTCACCTACTTTTGGGAGAGCTTTCACTTGGTGAAGTTTCACACCCGTAGTTAATTATTCACCTACTCAAAATGAGTAAATGCGAATTATCTCTACAAGTATTGCAGATAGCCAGTATTTCTGAAATAACTCATTCACATACATTTTGGAGAGCTTTCAATTAGTGAATTTTCAGATCCGTAGCTAATTACTCACCTACTCAAAATGAGTAACTGCCTATTATCACTAAAAGTATTGCAGATAGCCAATATTTCTCAAATAACTCATTCACCTACATTTTGGAGAGCTTTCACATGCTAAATTTTTTTAATGAATTTTTAAAATAATTTTAGTGCATTAAAATTCATGAAATCATGCACTAAATCAATTATAACTTGAAAAGTATTACATTTAGAGCACCTTGTTAAAATATGTTATCTTTAGTACATCTAATTTATATGGCGGGAGATAAATGCATGCGTCAGAATGCTTGTTGTTAGCTATAACATAGTGAAATTACAGACCTGTAGCTCATGGCATATGTGAGCAATAGCTACTTTAAGGTTCTCACTGTTGAGTAAATCAGTTGTAACTTCAAAGCTATGGCATTTGGAGTATTTTTTTTAAATATGTTATTCATCTACTTTACAGTCACCTATAACATTGTGAAATTGCAGACCTGTAGCTCATTGCATAGCAGAGCTATAGCTACTTTCAGGTCTCACTGTTGAGTTAATCAGTTGTAACTTGATAACTATTGCATTTACTCTATTTTGTTATTCAGCTTCTTTTGGGTCAGCTATATCATAGTAAAATTGCAGCCCTTTAACTCATTTTATAGCTGAGCTATAGCTACTTTGAGATTCTCACTGTTGAGTAAATCAGTTGTAAGTTGAAAACAATTGCATTTACAGTATTTTGCTTAAAGATGTTTTCCATCTACATTTTACTCCTTAACAGTTAAGTTGGTACCTTACTACTAAATACCATTTGCACGGCACAACTTTTTTGTCCATTTCTTCTTTCTCTTCTACTCTGAAACTCAAAACACACAGTCAGCTGACACAGAGCCCGTTCATAGGCACTGATTGCTTGTTATTCAAGGTGTCAGGACCAGTAGTTGGGGGTTTATGGAAACTTAATTAAAAAATCTTGTTAACCTACTATTTAACAATTTTTAGGCAGAAAAATAATATTCTCATTCTGAATTCACAAGAATTGATTATTCAGCATAATGATTTTATTAGTGGATTAAGGAGTATCATTTCCAGTCCCCCATCTACCACTGTTAGTGTTTACGTATGACTAAGTCCCATGACTTATGACATCTTTGGTCATGTGACTGGTCAGTGACTCCCATAACTAAACAGTAAAACAGTACCCACAACCTGTCAATATTTACACTCTGCAACTGACAAGTTTGCTAATCGTGTCTCATTTTTGGTGGTAACTGCCTTGCGACCGATCTTAAAGTTGCAAACTGATCTTTTGGGTGTGAATCAAAGAGCTTACCAATGACAGTGCTGAAGTGGACCACACCCCCCACACCCCCCACCCCCCCCCCCCCCCCCCCACCCACCAACCTTCCCTCCAAAAATTAAAAAAAAAAATTAGATACATGGCCGATTCATTTTGCCCATAATGAATGCTTGATAAGATATGAACAGTTTCCATGGTCCAATGAGATAAAAACAATGATCAGTTGAGCTCGTATTCACCATTATTTTATCAATATCTTCATATTGTAGCCTGTTCAGGTTTTGAAATATCTTATTCATGATGTTTTGTGTTTTGCCTTTAAAAGCACACAAAGATTAGTAATAAAATGAAAATTAAAACACCTGAACTTTTTAAAAGTATATGGTACATTTGAAATACTGTGGGATGTTGTTTTCTATGAACTTTATTTTGCAAGTGTTGTCTTTAGAATTTCTTTACTATTAAGATACTTGGAATATAATATCTAAGCTTACATGTCAGAGTTTTTTTAAACAATATTAAGATTTCTGACAACTGAGTAAATGAGTTTATTTGACAATGTGATGAAGGGGTTTTGCCATTAATCAGAGGGGATTGTGTAACCTTAGAGTGGGCTGTGTGTGGCAGAGATCAGTGTGGTGTTCTAATAAGCAGCTACATTACACCAGCCACTAGCAAGCTGTCAGATGAGCAGCATCAATGTGGCCTGGAAAACCACTGGGTTATATTCAGCTCCATTAAATTAATGACATCTTAGACGCTTGTACTGTCATTACAAATCATAATTAGTACATTCAAAGATTGAGTATGTGATATGTAGATGTTTTAATTATCTTAAAAGTATTTCCTTGTTTCTATAATGGATGAAAATAAATCCAGAAGGATAGTCTACACAAGGATAAAAAGATACTGGATTAATTACTCAGTTGTATCAAAAACTTGTAATCTCGTGCTTCCAGGGAGTGAAATCACTGGCTAATATCACAACCTATTTCGTGTTTTGGTTGTTTGTTTCCCTGTATTTTATCTATGAACTACGACTATATTTACATTATTCAATAAATTTTTTCACTGTGGTATTTAATGCTGGATCTAAAAGGTTTACCATATTTCTCTTGACTATTTCTCTACATACACTAAGGATAAATTAACAGTGACTAAAACAAGGTTCAGATCTAGTAAAATTAAAGAAATTTTAAAAATATCCTGAAGAAATGAACAACTTTATAGTCCACCTATTTGTATTGGGTAGGTCACATTGATTACTGAGTGATTGAAGTGTTGATTATGAAATGAACAGAGGGTCAGGTGACAGGGCCGATGCACTCTCTTCTTAGTGGAGAATTTCAGTGTTGGTCTTTTTTCCTACAGTGACTGTTGACTATTTTTGGAATGTTAATGTGTAGTTTATGGCTGCATGATTCATACATAATTCAGTGGCCACTTGGCACACTTGTTGGAAGTGTTTATAAGAACAGTCATGAATTTCTCATTGAATACATGACATACAGTAAAGCGAGAAAGTTTTGTGTGTTTGCAGAATTATTTATAATTGTATCCAATGGATAGCATCCGGTGGATACTATGGATTTTGCTTCGTTACGCTGCCGCCGGCGCAGTGTGTAGAGAGATTTCATCGTTACCGCTCTAATGAAAAAAATATTATAACTAGCCCTCTCATATTTTCAGGATATATTCATAACCATAAAATCTTGCCTGGGAATATTTTTGGCCTCATTTTGAAAAACAAGATGGCCGCCAGGGACTTTAATTCGACTTTAAGTAAGGACTTTTGTTGCCCTCTAGAACAAAGGGTATTATAGGTTGAGATCTCAAATTCACAGGATATGTTCGTCATTACAAAATCTTGACTGGGAATATTTTTGACCTCATTTTGAAAAACAAGATGGCCGCCACAGGCATTTCTTTGTCAGTCATGAAAATTGCTTATATCTCTCATATTATTAGTCCTAGAGGTTTGGGATGGTAAAGCAACTTATAGGAAATCATGTGCTGAGAATCTTTTGGTGCAGTCAGATTTGACCTTGGACCCCTCCTTCAAGGTCAAACGAGGATACGCAAGCCTAAAAGTGCTTATAACTCACTTATTATTGGTCATACAGGTTTGGGATGGTAAACCCACTTCTAGGAATTCATGGGCTGGGAATCTTTTGGTGTGGTCAGATTTGACCTTGGATCCCTCCTTAAAGGTCAAACGAGGATAGCGAAATTTAAAAGTGCTTATAACTCACTTATTATTGGTCCTAGAGGTTTGAGATGGTAAACCAACCTGTAGGAAATCATGGGCTGAAAATCTTTTGCTGTGGTCAGATTTGACCTTGGACTCCTCCTCCAAGGTCAAATGAGGATAGCCAAACTTAAAAGTTGTTATAACTCGTTTATTATTGGTCCTAGAGGTTTGGGATGGTAAATCAACCTATAGGAAATCATGGGCCGGGAATCTTTTGGCATGGTCAGATATGACCTTGGACCCTTCCTTCAAGGTCAAATGAGGATAGCCAAACTTAAAAGTGCTTATAACTTGCTTATTATTGGTTCTAGAGGTTTGCAATGTGAAACCAACCTATAGGAAATCATGGGCAAGAAATCTTTTGATGTAGTCAGATTTGACCTTGGGCCCCTCCTTCAAGGTCAAACAAGGATAGCAAAATCTAAAAGACTAGTGCTTATAAATCGCTTTTTCTTGGTCCTAGAGGTTTGTAATGTGAAACCATCCTATAGGAAATCATGGACTAGGAATCCTTTGATGTGATCAGATTTGACCTTTGGCCCCTCTTTCAAGGTCAAATGAGGATAGCCAAACTTAAAAGTGCTTATAACTTGCTTATTATTGGTTCTAGAGGTTTGCAATGTGAAATCAACCTATAGGAAATCATGGGCAAGAAATCTTTTGATGTAGTCAGATTTGACCTTGGGCCCCTCCTTCAAGGTCAAACAAGGATAGCAAAATCTAAAAGACTAGTGCTTATAAATCGCTTTTTCTTGGTCCTAGAGGTTTGTAATGTGAAACCATCCTATAGGAAATCATGGACTAGGAATCCTTTGATGTGATCAGATTTGACCTTTGGCCCCTCTTTCAAGGTCAAACGAGGATAGCCAAAATTAAAAGTGCTTATAACTTGCTTATTCGTGTTCCTAGAGGGTTTGCAATGTCACACCAACCTATAAGAAATCATGGGCTAAGAATCTTTTGATGTGGTCAGATTTGACCTTGGGGCCCCTCCTTCAAGGTTAAGCGATGGTTGATGGCTTTGGTGAGTTTTGTTTCTGGTGGATACAATTTGCATCAGTTCTCTGATGCGCTAGGTCTATTGAGTAAAAGTGTCCACAACATCCAAAAATTAGATTGACTTTTGTACATATATCCTCAAAGGATGGGTTTTTAGTATGACAACATAAATGGACAATGATGAATTAACAAATGCCAATAAAAAATTATCACATAGCAAGTAATGAGATTAAATCTCCAATGTCTCTGGATCAATGTGACTCCCTCTTCATTATAAACTATTATAAAACATTATCCAAAAAACGAGACTGTGAACTTTTAGATTAAGTAATCAAAAACCTGAATAGATTGAAAACTTGTATATCGGCTATATATTCTATGCCAGCAGGCTTTCAGATCTCTGACAAAACTGCTCAGAAAATTCTTTGAAAACGATAAATGTATGGATGTATAAAAGTAGTTTCACTTTGCTACACATCTGAAAGTGTCTGAGTGTAGGTTATTCAATAAAATTTCTTGTAACATTTTATCAGTTAATGAATAAAGCAGTGAAGCTTTCAATTTATTGAAAGATAAAGAGTGTAGCGACAATTTTAAAGAGAATAAATTATGCTTTAAAATTTTATACAAAAAAAAAAAAAAATTCAATTTTATCTTAGTAATCATGTTTATCCCTTGACAGATCAATAATTAAATTAAAATTAAAATTAAACCAATAAAAACGTATTCAATTGTTTACAGAGGCCTGTAACTTATGTTAACTTTCAAATGTTTAAAGTTTATTTTGTACAAGTTTTAGTTCATTCTGTGTATGGTTCAGTTCATACTGTGTTAAGTTTGTTCTGCACATGTTTCAGTTAATGCTAGGCATGTTTTAGTTTAGGGAGCTTCAAAATTTGCAGGATATCTTCATTGGGAGGTGAGCTTCTCTGGGACTGAAATTATCCTCATTCTGAAAAACAAGATGGCCGCTGTGGACATTTCTTTGAAAATTATCTACCTTTTCTACTGACAGGTTCTCATAAGTAGAAGGTTGAATCTCTTAATAGTTGATATGTGTAACAGATATACATGTCCTCTACAACCTTGCAGACATTTGACCTTGAAGCTCCTCATTCAAGGTCATCCACTGAAAATTACCCCATGTAGTGGACTTTTAAAGTGCCTGCATCTCCCTTATTATTGGTCCTAGACGTTTGGCTTATGAAACCAGTTTATAGGAAATCATGGGCTAGGAATCTTCTGATACAGTCATGATTCAGTTCATTATGTACATGCTTCAGTACATTCCAGTCATGTTTCAGGTCATTGTGTACATGTTTCAGTACATTCCAGTTATGTTTCAGTTCATTGTGTACATGTTTCAGTACATTCCAGTCATGTTTCAGTGCATTATGTAAATATTGCAATATATTCCAGTCATGTTTACGTTCTTTCTGTATGTGTTTCAGTTCATTTTGCTCATGTGTTTGTTCGTTCTGCTCATGTTTCAGGGAGTCAGGTGGAAAGGACTGAAGAGGAGGGTCACTCCTCACAGCACTGCTGTCTGGTGGCTATTGGCAGACTGCAAGTCACCTCCACCCCAAACTGTTCAGACATCAACAGTGGCAGCACAGCCACCGAGTTCATCTCCAGACACAGCATTGAGGGCAAGTTTACCTTTGTGGACCAGAGGTGAGACCACAGGTTTATTATAGGCTCCTTCTAACTGATAAAAAATCACAAAAAAGTATTTTTACTTCTTTATTTTATAAGGTAAATTAAGTAAATAAATGAAATACACCAAAAAGAAGCCACTGGTAAATAGTTGTATTAAATTACCACATTTCTTTGGTCTATACAGGCAGTAAAAGGTGTTGAACTTATTATAGTATTTGTAACAACAACCTGTGTGTACAGTTCACCAACTTGAACTGTAAACTGAAACAGTTGTTTTTTTGAAAGTGCACATTCCCATTTATTAATTTCTATCAGAAATCATGGACAGTGAGACTAAAGTTTTAGAAATTATTGAAAGAATTTGATACAAGAAAACAGTTGCATATCAAATGTAAGTGGTATGAAAAAGATCTTTGGTTGCATCACCAATAAATTCAGTATTGAGTTCAATTTTCTAAACCAAACATCATTCCAACTTGTCCACACTTTTATGTCATGACCCTTTTTATGTATGTTCAAAACTGAGGAAAAAATTGTTTCAGGATATGTTTTTAAAGTTTATGTATTCAGAATCCAGAATACTTTCATAACTTCCATTAAATGAATTTGTGTATTTGTACAAATAATAATTTGCACAGGTTATTTGTACGAGTATTGATTTTGGGTCTAATCTGAAAAAATAAGTTGTCCACTGACCTGATTTTAACTCAACCTGGACAAAAGCACGAACTATATACCAGGGAGTTCCATGTGCTTTTATTTTTTTAAATAAAGTGTTTTCTGGTTAAAAGTTGTATAAAGGTATTGTAAAACATTTGAAAGTAATACTAATTTGAAACCATAGCATACTATAACACAGTTTATAACGATGCCAGTACCACTGTTATACAGGGTGACTTCTGTGTTGGGCTATCAACCACAAGACTTACTGGGCAAGTCAGCCTACGACTTCTACCATCCTGAGGACCAGTCTCACATGAAAGAAAGCTTTGAGCAGGGTAATACTTCACTTCTTATGTATCTCAGTGAATACAGGGGTTTTCTGTAGAAATACATGTATACAATAATTGATTGGTTTGGACTTACACAAACATACAAAAACAGAAAGGTGTTAGTGTACGTACACATGTATGCAGCTTACGACATCTGACTTGCGACGGCGAATTTTTTCCCAACCTTCTCAATATTTTGTAAACATGCATCTAAATTCACTTGTCATCTGATTTTTTCCCTCCCAGAGCGGAAAAATTACTGTCGCAAATTGGGCGTCGGATGTCGCAAATCGGAGTCGGATACATGTAAACAACCAAACATAAATGAGAAGAAGGGAAAAGAATCGCTGTCGCAAATCAGCCATCGGATGTCGTAAGCTGCATACATGTGTACGTACACTGAGTGTTATAATTCTGGGGTTTATTTTCAATATTAAGGTTTTTGTTGATATTCTCAATGGATTTTGTCATTGACATTTTTGATCTAATTGTATATTTGACGATAATTTAACAAGTTCATTTGAAGGATTAAGTTTTATATTCCTTTTGTGTCAAATAAACCATTGATAGATTGCTAGTGCTGGTGATGGCTTCAGTCATGTTGTTATTGATTTTCAGGTTAAGGTGAAGACCAAAGTTTATGCACTATACAAAGGTTTTTATGAACAAGAGTATCTCTTTGTAGTGATATATATATATATATATAAAAAAATCATCAAAAAGTCACTGTGTCAGAAAAATAATGAACATATTGCCAATGGATTTGAAAAGGTAGTAGTTAAGTGGAGGTGGGTGACGTACACTGAATACAATACAATTGTTACTGACTGTTGCAAATTAAAGCAAAGTTCCCCGCTTAAATACAGGTGTGTTTTGTGTGGGATTTTATTATGTTACAGCATTTATTGGTATGTATACGTGTCTGCATTATTCTTACCACAAGGTGAAAGTGAGTCGTCCTTTTCAGTATGTGATTATAAACATGTACACCCAGTGACAGAGTTACATGTTGGTAAAAATATGTTATCAGAGTACCATATTATCACTTCATTACAAACTTCATTAGATGTGTACCTTACTTTCATTGGTAACTTCAATTGTTTTAACTGTATAGTTCATGCAGAGTGGCTTAAACCCCTGTTTTCAAAATGAGATGCTGGTCATTAAGAAAATCACTCTGCCTTCCCCACATTCTTGAATTCCCAATCTTTTGGAGAGTGAACTTTGCACAGTGTAATTGCTTTTTGACCCACAGCCCTGAAGGGCTGTTGGGGCATTGTTTTTCACCCATGGTGGCCGGATGGGCCGGCGTTTGGGCGGGTGGTCGGGCAGGTGGCGGGAAAAATTTTGTCCGTCCTGTATCTCAGAAACCATAAGCTGTAGGAAGTTGATACTCTGTAGGGACATTGGAAAGGGGTTGTAGGTGTGCAACGTCATGGTGTGACCGTGATTTGACCTTTGACTTTGCCGTAGTGACCTTGACATATAAAATCTTATCTGGGCTACATCTTGGAAACCGTAAAGTGTAGGAAGATTGATACTTGGTAGGGACATTGGTTAGGGGTTGTAGGTGTGCAATGCCATAGTGTGACCTTGATTTGACTTTTGACCTTGTCATATTGACCATGAGTTTTAAACTCTTGTCTGGGCTATTTCTTGGATTCCATCAGGTGTAGAAGGTTGGCACTTGGTAGGGACATTGGTTAGGGGGTGTAGGTATGCATCATGGTGTGACATTTTTGCTCTGCCAAAGTGTGTTCACCTGCCATATTTGAGACATCTTTCTCTTATGACAAAGATATATGGATTGTTGCAACTGATTGTTATATGCACTTTTACATAATTGTGCGATTTCCATTGACAGCTATTCTCCAATTAATAAATTTTACAGCTTCATAATTTTTAGTTTTCTGATTAATGCTGTCATCTTGCTATTGATTTGTCTTGTTTTGATACTTTATCTTTACATACATTTTCTTTCTCCTAGATGTTATTTTTCTCTAATTAAACATTATTTGGAGCTTGATATAACTGACACTCCTCTGAAAGCATCCAGATCTTTGTACTGTTTCACTTCTACATCTCATGGTGTTGAAAACTGTTTCCCTAGGCTGTGGGGTACAGGCATCTCTGATGCAATTTTTTCCACACTAGCTGGTGATCTCAGTGCATATGTTTTGTTTAGTGTTGAAGATGAAGGGACAGGTGATGTCAGTGATGTATCGTTTCCGAGCCAAGAACCGTGAATACGTGTGGCTGCGGACCAGCTGCTTCAGCTTCCAGAACCCATACACAGACGAGGTGGAGTACATCGTGTGTACCAACAGCTCCGCCAAGTATGTACCTTGTTTGTGTCACAGCTCCCCTAACTGTACACCTACTTCTTGTAATATTAAGACAACAACAGTGTGTCCTAGTTCAAGCCAAGGGTGTACCCTGTTTGTGTCACAACTCTTCTAACTGTATACCTACTTCTTGTAATATTAAGAGAGAAACATTGTGTTAAAGGTCAGCTAAGTGTATAGCTACTTCTTATTTCTTGAGATACCCTTAAAACATGTGTCACACCTCTGCCAAATGTGTACCTAACTTACCATATTAAAAATATGTGTCACAGCTTTGCCAAGTTTGTTCCCACTTCTTATTTTATTCCAAAAAAACTTGAGTCACAGTTCAGCCAAGTGTGCCACTATAGATAATCTGGTATTTTATGTAAACTACTTGATTGGAATTAAATTTGAAATACCTGTGAAAAAAGGAGATTTCTTTGAAAAAAGAATAGGTAGACAAATCTGGAAATTGTCCGGTTTGTTTCACCTGTGTTATTTATGGAAATAAAGTTTTATATATTGTTAACATATGCTAAGATTTTGTGAGTATCTGGTTTGTACTTAGTGTCACTACATAGTTTGGCTTCTGTTCAGAACCCTCTTACCCATGTCTCATCCCCAGTTTTATTCACAATAGATTTTGTCACCTGTAGATATTTTACTATCAGTTGCATAAATTTTTGAATTAAAGGGTAACATAAAATCTTAGTTGCCCTCCCGTCTGTCAGTTTCTCTCTTTAAACAAGTATTTGGGAGAAAAATAACATAAAAAGTTGCTCTGTGCTGTGCATGTGATAGTGTTATGGTATGTATCCATTGTGAGTGTATAAAACTCAGTTTGTGGTGAATTCTGAACACCCCTGGCTGATAACTTGCACATCTCTCATGACCATACTTTAATCACATGATCAAGTACTGACTAGGGATTCATTGTTCTGTATTACTTTACTGGGCTCAAGAATATCAGCTGATGATGCTTATCATATTTTAAGTTTTAATAGAGCCTAAGCTGTGTTAAACTCTCGTGTATTATTAATACAATGATTTTTTTTGTTGGTAGATGCATGTGCCATATTGACAGCAGCCATGTTATGCCCGATACTTATATTTCAGTGAAATGTTCACACGTTGATGCTGTGTATGTTTCAGGCAGCAGAGTGGAGGGAGTGACTCGAGTGCTGACCCCAGTGGCTCGCTGTCCAATTATAACCGTAGTTCTACAAACATTCCCACCTACCCAGACATGTACAACAGATCGACAGGAATCCTGCCCGCTCAGCAAGGTCAGCAGTCTCAGTCATGTAGAGATGTCATTTGTAACTGTATATGTGCTCACTGTTATCAGGTGTGGTATCACTTTGGCAGTAGTATTTACAGTAGTATTCTTGAGCTTTCAAGACACTTGACAAAGCAAAAGTAGTAGCAGAAGTAGTGAAAATTAGAGTTTGGAGCAGGGATGGGTTGATACCATATTTTTCATGTCGGTATCCTGCCAATGCAAAATCACTTCGATTCCAGCATCCCGAAAAAAGATGCGTTTTAGTACACCTTAAACAAATTGGCCTCTGACAGGAAGTGAAACTCATGAAATCAAATTTACAAAAATATGGGATAAAATTGTGCAATTTCCTCAGATTTAGGGTGTGTTTTCAATACTTTTCCCCTTCAGATATATGTGTTGACAAGTGATATTGTAGTTTTAAAATGCATCACAGTATTTCAGTAAAATGCTCTTGATACCCAGATGCTGGCAACAATGACCCATCTCTAGTTTGCAGCAAGGTCTGTGCTGGTGTAAAATCTTATGCCCAGGTCACACAGTGGCGAAGTTTTAATGGCATATATATGCAAATATCCCCATTTTACATCGCATCTTCTTTAAATATAATCTAATTACTTTCAAGGCCATTAAATTGTCCCAACCTACATACCTATCATCCTTGATCAAAACCAGTAGCCTCATTCCTGGAAATCAGTTATATCTTTCCTCAGTTTGTCGTAGAAAGGCCATTGACAAGCGAGGTTTTGCAATGGCTTCCCCCACTGAATGGAACAGTCTCTGACAATCAGTTCAATCACAGCACACAATAACAGGTTTCCGAAGCCAGCTTAAAACCTATTTGCTTAGACTAGTATACCCTCCACCCTAGTATATCTCCCCCGCTGGGCGCTAATTAAGCGTCCCTGAAAGCCTCAGTTTCCTCGCCGCCGCCGCATTATGGTCTCCCTTGAATATCTCCCTTATTATTAGAAGGTTTCAAACCATATTTGGCAGTTATATACCTTAGGCGTGGGAAAATTTTTCTGCATGCTTAAATTTGACCTTTGACCTTTATGAAGGTCACATGAGCAAAAACTATTTTTTGAAGTCTCCCCTCCCCCCCCCCCCCGTCATCACTATCGAAAACGCTGATTAGATTTTGGGAGCAATCCCTTGAAAAATGTCTCATTTATGAGTGATTTTCTGACACCTTCCAATCTGAAAGCCTTAAATTTAGGCCAACCCCCCTATTATCTTCTTAATTATTGCATTTAAAAGCTATAAAATGTACTGGGAGGTAATAGGAAACCATATGTGGAGAGTCTAAATAGCCGGTCAGTTTTACCCCACGGCCCCCCCTTATGGGTCAAACTGGGGTCATAAAATAGCTGATTTTGAGTTTTTGCCTTATATCTCCTTTATTGTTGCTTTTATAGCTTCAGAATGTATTAAGAGGTATTGGGAAAGCATATATGGAGAGTCTAAATAGCCGGTTAGTTTTACCCCCCCGACCCCCCCTTATGGGTCAAACTGGGGTCATAAAATAGCCGATTTTAAGTTTTTTCCTTTATCTCCTTTATTGTTGCTTTTAGAGCTTCAGAATATATTAAGAGGTATTGGAAAAGCATATGTGGAGAGTCTAAATAGCCGGTTAGTTTTACCCCCTGGCCCCCCCGTATGGGTCAAACTGGGGTCATAAAATAGCTGATTTTGAGTTTTTGCCTTATATCTCCTTTATTGTTGCTTTTATAGCTTCAGAATGTATTAAGAGGTATTGGGAAAGCATATATGGAGAGTCTAAATAGCCGGTCAGTTTTACCCCCCGACCCCCCCTTATGGGTCAAACTGGGGTAATAAAATAGCTGATTGTGAGTTTTTGCCTTTATCTCCTTTATTGTTGCTTTTATAGCTTCAGAATATATTAAGAGGTATTGGGAAAGCGTATGTGGAGAGTCTAAATAGCCAGCCAGTTTTACCCCCTGGCCCCCCCTTATGGGTCAAACTGGGGTAATAAAATAGCTGATTTTGAGTTTTTGCCTTATATATCCTTTATTGTTGCTTTTATAGCTTCAGAATGTATTAAGAGGTATTGGGAAAGCATATATAGAGAGTCTAAATAGCCAGTCAGTTTTACCCCCCCCCCCCCCTTATGGGTCAAACTGGGGTCATAAAATAGCCGATTTTGAATTTTTGCCTTTATCTCCTTTATTGTTGCTTTTATAGCTTCAGAATATATCAAGAGTCTAAATAGCCGGTCTGTTTTACCCCACGCCCCCCCCCCCCCCCCCCCCTTATGGGTCAAACTGGGGTCATAAAGTCATAAAATAGCTGATTTTGAGTTTTTGCCTTACATCTCCTTTATTGTTGCTTTTATAGCTTCAGAATGTATTAAGAGGTATTGGGAAAGCATATATGGAGAGTCTAAATAGCCGGTTAGTTTTACCCCCCGACCCTCCCTTATGGGTCAAACTGGGGTCATAAAATAGGCAATTTTGAGTTTTTGCCTTTATCTCCTTTATTGTTGCTTTTAGAGCTTCAGAATATATTAAGAGGTATTGGGAAAGCATATGTGGAGAGTCTAAATAGCCGGTCAGTTTTACCCCCCGATCCTCCCTTATGGGCCAAACTGGGGTCATAAATAGCTGCTTTGGAGTTTTTTGCCTTGTATCTCCTTTATTGTTGCTTTTATAGCTTCAGAATGTATTAAGAGGTATTGGGAAAGCATACGGTGCAGCTTTGTGCATTCTTAGCTGTACAGCATGCTTATTAAAACCACAAAGCATTTTAAACTTTAAGGGACGCTTCGCTTTTGTTAGCAAAAGCATTCCTCTAGTTTGGATCTCAACCTGATATATCCCTGGACTTTATTCTTTATTCTATTCAAATATCAAACTCTTCAATTTTCTTTCTGGATTCCTCATTGCGGTTCTTTTGTCTTCAGTCCTCTTTATTATTTGCCACTTTACAGCGACAACAACCTGGTGTTCAGAATTGTTGTTGGTATTTGCTGATTTTTAAGTTCACCATGACAATTCACCACTACAGGTAGCATATTCCTTTATGCGGTAGCTTTGATGTAGGGCAGGCACTATTGAGCTTCACTACCTTCTAGTTCTCAGTTTATCAGCCAGATATTCTTCCTTGTTCTCACCTCATTCTGTCTTTGTGATAGAAAATTCTTCGCAGATCTCATTGATTCTCATCTTTCCATAGCTAAATCTTGGGTTTATTGTAGTAAAATCGCTAGATATCTTCACCATTTCAGAGGATATTCTCGGTATGATCTTGGTTTGTTGAGGCCTAATCTTAAAAGGTTGTAAAATTTTGTTGAAGTCTGCAAATCTTTCTATCATGTGACCACATTTTCCCGTCTCTTTTTGACGAATTCTGGCGAATTTAAAGTTGCCTATATTCATCTATAATCACCAAGATTATCGTAGTGCCCTCTCCAGTGTGTGACCTGAGCATAACTGAAAATCAGACTATTAGAGAACACAAAATACTGAACTAGTCATTCGAATGACAAAGTCTGCTGTAGTAGACTGTGTTGGTGCTTGTTATTTTACAAGTCTTGTGGTTGTGTGTACCTGTCATCTTTCTGTAGCCTGATGTGTCATCAAACCTGCCAGCCATGTGAATTATATCTATTGTGTGCCCAAACTAGGGCTGTGACAACAGAGTTCCAGGGTAACCAAAAACGGGTCTTTAAACTATTTCATATTTTCATAGGTAAAAACATGGTGAAACCCAGTATTCAATCAGATTTATACAGCTGACATAAATTCCTTAATTTTCAGACTTTTACGGTTTTATTTTCAATAAAGTTGTCTACATCATCCACAGTGTTTGCTTCATTGGTACTTAAGCTTGGTTACAATTAAAACATTGGTATTTGAATTCATTTTGATTATAGATCAACGGACACCCAGCTCTGTTTGTCTCCCTGAGTGACACCCCTACTAGTACTCAACATTACCAAATGCAAATTAATTGTATTGATGCATCAACCTATAAAGTGACACTGAATTATATAGGTGATCTCATTGTATAAACTTGTTGATTTTTCAGGCCAACAAGACCCATATTCATCGTATGGCACACCATCAGCGATCAAATACCCTACAATCACTCCAACTGCTATGGCAATGTCTCAACAGCAGCAGCAGCAGCAGGCTGCTAGTGGTGTGCAGCAACCACGCAGCAGTAGTCCCCAGAGTGGAGCCTGGAACCGTGGCTACAGCAGTGCCCCCAACTCCTCTTACAGCCAGCTGAGTCCCACATCCACACAATCAGGTAACCACACACCCAACTCAGTACTACATCTACCCAGTTAGGTAACCACACACCCAACTCAGTACTACATCTACCCAGTTAGGTAACCACACACCCAACTCAGTACTACATCTACCCAGTTAGGTAACCACACACCCAACTCATTACTACATCTACCCAGTTAGGTAACCACACACCAAACTCGGTACTACATCTACCCAGTTAGGTAACCACACACTCAACTCAGTACTACATCAACCCAGTTAGGTAGTCATACACCCAACTCAGTACTACATCTACCCAGTTAGGTAACCACACACCCAACTCAGTACTACATCTACCCAGTTAGGTAACCACACACCCAACTCAGTACTACATCTACCCAGTTAGGTAACCACACACCCAACTCATTACTACATCTACCCAGTTAGGTAACCACACACCAAACTCGGTACTACATCTACCCAGTTAGGTAACCACACACCCAAGTCAGTACTACATATCTACCCAGTTAGGTAACCACACACCCAACTCAGTACTACATATCTACCCAGTTAGGTAACCACACACCCAACTCAGTACTACATCTACCCAGTTAGGTAACCACACACCCAACTCAGTACTACATCTACCCAGTTAGGTAACCACACACCAAACTCGGTACTACATCTACCCAGTTAGGTAACCACACACCCAAGTCAGTACTACATATCTACCCAGTTAGGTAACCACACACCCAACTCAGTACTACATCTACCCAGTTAGGTAACCACACACCCAACTCAGTACTATATCTACCCAGTTAGGTAACCACACACCCAACTCATTACTACATCTACCCAGTTAGGTAACCACACACCCAACTCAGTACTACATCTACCCAGTTAGGTAACCACACACCCAACTCGGTACTACATCTACCCAGTTAGGTAGTCATACACCCAACTCAGTACTACATCTACTTGAGTTACCATAAACCCAGCCCACAGACCCCCAATTAAATAACCATAGTATAGTTCATGGTGGTTATAAGCTGATTTAATGCTTATACAATTTATCCTTAAGTGATCAGTGCTGTTTTTACTAAGGGAACGTCACTTCTAATATATCTGTGCCTTCAATTGACACTCTGCGCACACAGCTGTATTGTAGTTTGCTGTTTTTCTGTGTATGCCCAATACTTGTATGTTGCTTGATTTTCCACATCTGTTTGTTCATTCCACTGCTTTGTATAGGGAGCTGGGCAATACTTAATTTTAATAGATTCCATTTTTGTATGTATTTTTACACATATGAATATCCCAGTGGCAGTTCTTATTCTAATATATACATTTTCTCAATGTATATAACTATGTTTGTGGACTTATTTCTCTGTGTATGTGTTTCAGTGACCTCCTACACACAGCTGGGTAGTCGTGCAGGGGGCAATGCTCAAACTCAGTCTGGGTACAATCAGTCCTGGCCTCAGTGGCAGGGCGGTGATGGACAACCACAAGCCCCAGCCCCCTCAGCAGCCCCACCATCACAGACAGCCTCAGTCCAGCCTGGGGCCAGTGGCCCTCAGCCTGCGGGGCCAGTGGGCAGTGGCCCAAGCACGGCCCAGGGCTCCTCACAGGAGGAACAGTTCTCAGAGGTGTTTCAGATGCTGAACAATGCTAATGAGTTTGGGGAGATCTCCGGCATGTTCAACACATTCACAGACTGACAAGTGTACACAGGTCCTCATACAGGTGACAAGTCAGCGAACAGAGCCAGCCAAACAGTGGCACTTTAAGTCACTTATATTCCAGATGAAAAGTGGCAGTTTTATTTTTATATGTAAGAATATATAAGGATGTTGAAAAATCATAAAGTTAAATAGCTTTTAAAAAAAATTCAGTTTTTTATTAAAGTTGGTGGTTGAAACACTAAGCACCTGTAGGAAAGAATATAATAAGTTGTTGAAACTTCAGTTTTTATAAATTATATGTGTACCATTATAAAAATATTAAAATTTTGAGATTCTTATATTTTGTACTTCTGGGTTTCTTGAGCATTTCACATCAGCGTTCAGACTTGTAATCTTTATGTGGACTTATCAGACACAGTTTTAAGATCTCGGGAATATTACACACAAAGCAGTGTATAGACTGTACCAGTTAGTCAAGTGTGTACAAAGATTTTAATGTAAACACTTTGTATAATGTGCCATGGAATACATAGTTATGATTTGTACTTTTGTAAACATATTGCTCTATATCCTTTAATCCTGTGCTTTATTTAGGTATTTTAACCCACTATGAGGCATTTTCTGCCGAAAATTATTGTATATTTTCCCTGTTTCTAAGTGTATCCAGAAAATAGCTGCATATGGTCGAATTTTAGCCTCTGATGAGTTTTATGTTTGTACACTTGTTCCATTTTGCTTTTAATTTTCTGATCTACTTTATATTGTAGAACCCCATTCGTTAAGATGATGTTATAAATTACTTTCATGTGCTTTGCATTTGATTTTATTGGGGAAATTAGCCATTTAATTAGAAAAATATCTAGATGTCCCACTTATGTTTAGTATTTCAGTCAACAAACTGAATCGACTGTGCAAATGATCAGATAAGAATTCATTTTATCTGTGGCTGAAAGCTTTCCATTTTACTTATATTCATGCAGAGAGAAATGTTTTGTAGAGTTATCTAGAGACTTGGAGAGAGCTTCATTTCTGCTGATGTTGATATCAGTGGAGATTTCAATATAGCAGTTATTTGTACAGACCATGCACTACCAATTCTCACAAAGTAAAGACTCGCATGTATATAGTGCTTTATTTAGCAAGTCCCTGCATGCTGAAGCTTATTTTTCATGGTGGTCATGAAATGACTATGGTATGTGCAATTATAAGACCATTTTAACCAGATCTTGGAAGGGTATTCCATTAAGGTGATACAAAAGTAAGCAAACTACAACTAAGCACATGCAATCAATGGTTATTCAGATAAATTAACACCTTTTTCTGTACTTATGTACATTTAATACTTTTTACTGTAATATGGAAAAAGTAAACATTTATGACAATGAATTGAATATAATAAGTATGCTACAACTGTGAGGTTTTACTCTTTGCTGGAAATGTAGGAATTGTGTTTCACAGATGTCATATTGTCCCGATTGCTGACGTATGTGAAGATGGGTTTTCTCCTTTGTCATACTCTCCTTGTATGTAGATTTACGGAAATTATCATGTCAGTGTGTCTACGTGGTTTCTGTGAACATTGAAACTTCTGAAGTAAATACTTAACTGCTATTGTAGCTTGGAACTCCAGTTTGTCCACAGTTTAGGTGTTTTTCCTCATATTTCTATCTAATGGTATGGTGATGCATTATTTTCAAATAGAGCATGTGTTTTGTTGAACCAGGCATCTTTTCGTATTATACAGATTGTGCCCGATGTTTTTCATAATGGGTGTTTATTTGGCCTGGGGTGCTATTTTATGAATTTACGGTATATGATCTTGAAGCTACAACCAATCAGAAGTGTCCTGTGTAGAAATGTCTGTGTAGTGCAGACTGCATTCCGTATGTCTGTGTGACTGGATTGACGAGGTAGTTTCTGTGAGAACTACAAAGTATTGATGGTATAGCAAGTTACAACTATGGTCCTTAACCTGTATGCATTTAGTCTAATTATACATTGTAAAACTCGAGTGACTTGTCATGTGTGTGCACTGTATTGGTTTGCTGCACTTTGTCATGAACACTCTCATCAGGAGAGCTGTTTGGAGGGGATGCTGTAAATGAGGGTTTAACCGACTTGTTCGGGCAGTTGACTCAGGGTATTGGGCTGGTTGGGATAATGAAGGAGGTTCAGTGCATCAAGCCAAGTCTTTACCCAAAGGTCGGATGTTTTTAACAATCTGGGTTTAAAATATACAATGTGTTAAAAATGATGTTGTTGTACTTTGTTGTCTATATTGAACGTTTTAGTACTTTTGTTGTTAAGAGGATTTATGTATTTTTTTTTACATACTATGTTAGAAGTAATATTTATTTTCACCTATTTTAAGAGTTATTTTTGTACATGATAACATAACAGATGCATTTAATTTAGAAAACTGGAAACTGTATATGAAGTCTTGGATAAAAGACCTAGTTAGAGAATGCCTCTAAAATGAGGCAGAGAGTGCTTAGTCTGTGAGTCTCCTTACACTTAAAATTAGCTGAAATTAAACAGGAGGTCCTGAGAGGACATATTACATTAAAATTTACTATTATCTTTGGTTCTTATGAACTATAATGAATTACCTGGTCATTTGACATTTGCAGATAAACTGTTATAATTTGGCTGTTTTTTGTCACACAGCAAGTGGCTGGGAACCAAGTCACAATTTGTGGTTTAGTGCTGTGATGAATATTTTGTTACTCATTTCAAAGGCCAAATATAAACCTATTTTCATTAACACTTGATATCAACCAACCATTATCCTTCAAATTAAGACATTCAAGTAATCATCAAAAAGTTTCCATTTACAGTAAAATAACTCTTGTTTTTTGCAACAAGGCCTACCAGTTCACACCCATCCCAGGCATATAACACCATTAACTGATGCTTAGAAACATTTAGGAGTTTATAGCTGGATGGGAACTGATCTCCAGAATCTAGGTTTTTAGGTTTGCTATGGCTAATGCCCCCTTGTCCTTTAGTTAAACACGTGGTGTTTCTGAGGTCAGTTAGGTGCCAGTTATCTGAACTCGTTTAAAAAAAACCAAAAAAACAGTAATATACATACATTCTTTTTTTTTTCAGAAAATCATGTTTTTAATTTTGTGCCTTTATACTGGGACACTTATATTTTTCAATCAAATAGCATCAACCATCTTGATTTTGTGTGGTATTAGAATATAAATACATACATGAAAATGGTTGAATATTAAATGGTAAATAGTGTGGGGAAAATGTCAAATATAATGTTGTCAAACAGTCCTATTTTTTGCCTCTTACTTGACTTTTAATGAAATATAAGGGTCTGAGGGCCAATTTGGTAAGACCATTGGGTAGAAGTTGTTTCATGAATTCATGGAGTGTACTAATGAAAACTTGAATATAGGTTCATCATATGGATTGTTCAACTTGTACAGCAATTTTTTAAATAATCGGCTTTCAAGGTTTCTGAGTTTATTTTAAAAATACAAGGTCTGTCAATAACTTGTGTGTGTATGTTTGTTGTTTATATGGCAATAACAGTCTGTGAAAATAAATCTCACAAAGCACCATTTTAGTTTTATTTGGGTCGTGTTGCCCTTGTCTTTGTTGTCTTTGCATTGTTTATTTATTGAAGGAGGTCAGACAAGGTCATCACATGCTGGTATTGGTGTTGTAACCCCTTGGTGGTGTGAAAGGGTTCATTCTCAAATATCTATAATGTAAGCATCAGCCAAAAGGCAAACTTGTGTTTGGAACAAAAATATTTTTCCCTCATACTTTTTTTTTCAAATTATTGCAAAACAGCATAATAAACCCTTTAACCAATCTATAAAGAAACTGCATTAGGGAAACTATCAGCAATGTTTATTAGCTATATACAAATAAAAAAAACTGCAAAAATATAGATGGAGTGTAATAAGAAAATGTTCTGTGAGTCAAGTCATGGCGTGGGTTTAAACTTTAAAGTGCATTAATAGAGGGGTGAAGACCTAACAATGAAATTATTATTTTGAGTCTTTTTCTATTGCCAAAGTTAAATATTTGTTGAAATTGCTCTGCATCTTGCTATTTCTGAGGTGTTATTATATCCACCCACTGGGGGGTGGACATATTATTTTTGCTTTTTCCGGCGTCCCGCCGTCCGGCATCCCACTTGGTTTCCAGATCTTGGTTTTAGGCAACAGTTCTTATCCTATCTTTACCAAATTTGGCATGCAGGTTTATTGGGTTAATAACTTGTATGGGATTGCTTTTGGTGATGATACCTCTATAGCTAACTGAGTAATAGCTACTTTGCTACTTTTGAGTATCTCTTTGGTTTCCAGACATTTTAAGGAATGCTATTAAGCCTAGGTTTCTGAAATTTGGTATGGAGGTTCATTGGGTTAATAGCTTGTATGGGATTGCTTTTGGGGGTAATTGCTTCATAGATGAGTGAGTAATTAAATAAATGAGTAATTGGCTATTTTGAATACTGAAAAAGGCAGATGTGCTCATATCTCCTAAACCGTGCGAGATAGAGCGATTTCGTCGAAATTTTCGACCCACAGGGTATGCAAGGAATGTACTCTTTGCAATTTTAATAAAATTTTCCCCTCCCCAAAAATGGCAGCCATTTTGAATTTTCGAATTTTTGCCAAAAATGGCAAAACACAAATTTGCTTCTATCTCCTTAACTGTGCAAAATAGAGCGATTTCGTTGAAATTTTCGACCCACAGGGTATCTAAGTAATGTAATCTTTGCAGTTTTCATAAAATTTGCCATAATTCACAAAAACGGTTACCTCATGCTTTGATGTCACAAGTCCTCTACTAATATCCTCAGATGAAAGTCGGGACATCCTGGTTTCATGTCCGTTGCGCCACTGCCGCTGTACGTTTTAACTTGTGTGCGATAACTAAAAAACGCTTTCATGGATTTCAAACTTGGCACAAGCCTGTATTTGGATCAGGATAGGAACCCTATTTTAAGGTGACCTTAAACTCCCAATAATTAAGAACTTATAGCCACCTTAAGGTCAGAAATGTAACCGTTGGCCACTTAATGCCTTCTAGGTCAAAAACTATGTGGGCTCATTGGGCTCAAATTTTACTTGGGAACACATTAATGTATTGTTACATATTGCAAAAATCAAGATAGTAGTATGTTAAGGTTAAAATTGTGTTTGAGACCCATGAAGATCCTACTTTGACATTTTTTTAACATTTTTCACATATTTTGCCCTGTAACTTGGAAGTGTATGTCCGACAAGTCTAAAACAGTATTAGATTTAACTGCTATATGGAATCTTTGTCTGGGGAAAATTTAAAGTGTGTAACTTTAATTTTAAGGTCACCTTTGGCTTAAGGTCTGAAAAATGCCCACAGAGACCCATTTTATTACGCTACAATAGCTTACCATGTGGGACTTAATGCTGTTCTCGGGTTGCCACACCCGGGGCCAACGTCTTAGAAAAAAAGACAGTTCTTGTTAGCCACCGGATACACTGCTAGTTGTCGTCACGTGATAACCTCTGACCTCTCGCCCTACTTTCTCGTTGGCCACGCGAATTAGCAATGCTTTATTTTGCAAGGAATATTATTTCTTTTTTACAAGGATATACTTATTGTTGGATATGGAAACTACACCAGTTTCTTTATTTTATTGCATAGAATCACAATTCGATGCCTTTTCATAGTTCAGATAAGTATCTTTACTATATTTTACAACTGAAGTCCACTTCCGGATTCACGTAAAGCAATGGCGACTCGTTTATGGGGTTTCTAATACAGGATATTTATATATGCCTGTCAGTAAAATAAAATAAAACAAAATATTTAAGCCCTATCTGCTTCATTATTGGACCCCTTTTAGGGTTTAAAAGTGTATAAATGTAACACAAACGAGTCCTGGCCGAGTAAAATCTCCGGAAACAACTTCCGTTTTATTGTCGAGACAGCATTTTCTTGTAATGCGGGTCTCGCGTTGGTAGTTTTTATACAGGAATATATGCCTGTTGAAATCAAATTAAATAGATTTTGCAAGGGTTTACCCCCGTTCTTTTACTCTATTGGTCCATTTTAAGGGTTAAAATATGATATAAAGCACGATTCTAACTGGGGGAATCCTCGGGGAAACCCCTGTGATGACGTCACGTCTAGACCGCATGTGCTGAGAGACGCGGGTTTCTTACAGTACGTTTATAAATAAAATAAAATAATATATTTTATCCCTTCTTCCCTGTATTATTGACCATTTATAAGGTTAATACTTAAATAAACAGGAATAGAATTCTTCATTAATCGTCTAGACATTACGTGTCTCTTTAGGCTATAAGGTAACCTTGGTTACCCATTATTTTAATTATATTTTAATTCATCCAGTTTTAAATTATAATTACTTGTTTTTTAGATTCTATGTTATTTAATAAAATTCTGTGTAATTTCTGCTTTCATTATCTCACAACTAGCCCTACCTGCAGTGAGGCGGGTGGGGCAGGTGACCTTGTGTCACAGTTGATTTACTTACGTAAATCTAGTTGTGTAGTTCCTTCGAAGAAGGAAAGGCAAAGCTTCCTTGGAAGCTTACCTTAAGGAAAGCTTACATAGAAATTATAATATCCAACTTCTTTCTCCAGGGTGGATCAGATCCCTGCTTAAATTCAGATAAGATCTTAGTTCATCCGAGATTTTTAATGCATCCGAGAATCGGATGCAGTATTCTCAACTTCTATTCAACCCAGTATGATTTGATACTCGGTTTTCATTGCATCTCTCGGATCATCTGAAATCTAATGCTTGGTGGATTGTATGTAGATCTGATCCTCGGATGATCGGATCATCTACTCTGATGTTCGGATGTTGATTCCAGATCAGAACACTAACAATCCTCACACACACACAAAAAAAAAAAAAAAAAAAAAACAAAAAAAAAAAAAAAAAAAAACTTGGAGTAATAGTTCACCAGCCTGGCAGTAGATATCACCTATTGGAGGCTTGGGTCCAAGTTCAAAAAGTCCAAGTCCTCAAGCCCAAGAGGCCTTCTAAACAAGGTCCTTCATTCAGTCCTGGCCCTATATTTTAGGGAAGTAGGTTGCCTGACTTCACCCTAACCAATTTTTGAGGACATTGAAACTTAGGCAGTTTTTTGAACCTCCCTGCCCCCAGGGAATTTATGCCTAGATCCTCCACAGTCTGGACTCTGAATGATTTACTAGGCCAACAGGAACTTGGGCAGTTTAATTTCCCTTAAAATGGAACAAGTTTTCAAATTTGTATCTCCTTAGGGGCCTCCTTGGGTAAGCCCCTCCTCCCCTTCTGGTCAGCAAGAGTTGAGCTTCAGGCTGCTCTTCACTAGGTTTTTTTCTGAATACAACCTGGTTATATATATATATGTTAAGACAGTAGCAAGGCTACTACCAGACAGGTCAAACTCAATTCCATGGTGCATATAAGTAGTCAGAAGGGGTATGGTGAATTCAGGTGAGATACTGGATCTTTAGATCTTAAAGTTCCCCATTCACAACTACTTTAGGAGGGACAGGAGTCCCTCATCAAGGCACCTGTAATAACACTTAGGGTTTAGGCCCTGTTAACCCCGGCGAATGGTTATTCACCATATTCATGAAGTTTGGTGAATTTGATGAATGTTATTCATGAACTTCATGTATCTGTGGGAATATTTTTCTTGAAGCTCACCAAGTTCATCAAATAAGATGTTCGCCAAATGCTACAACTGCATGAACTTGAAGAAGTTCATCAAATAGAAGTGCACCAAATGCTTCAACTTCGTGAAGTTCATGGATTGAACTTGCACATTTTGTAGAGTGGATGAACCATTTAGATTCCTACAATTTTATGACCCCATATTTTTGTCAGAATTTATGTTAACTGAATATACATATTAGTTCATTTTAATCAATGATATTAACATAAGAAAGCAAGTTTCATTGACTTTTTCTAGATTAATATACAGTGCCACACCTGTATCAATTTGTAATTGGATTTATTTCAAATTAATTTATGTTGCATACTTTGGCATATTTACATTAAGGAAGTCAGTGCTTTAGTGCTTTATGTATACAATTATCTAACTCTGGTGGAGAACACTGCAGTCTTCACTACTAGAAAGGACATGCTGCAAGAGCATGCACAGGGCCTGTGTACATACAAAGCAGTTATTGCTAACCTGACAGAAGGCACCAGCATCACCATGTATTAGAAAATTATATAATTTCATATTTGATGTATATATATATATATATATGTCATGACAGAACTTAATATTTGAGAGAATATTTTGATAAAATTTGAACATGTAGAAGACATGATTTCTACCAGTGCTATAAAAGAACATTTTTAACCTGGAAATTTACTTTCTCTTATAGTAATAGAATAATAATTCAAATTTTGAATTTTAGAAAAAAACACATTTCATTACTTTAATTCAAAATTTTCACAAATTTGCTCAGGTAATTGATTTGGCCCAACAATATATATAACATTGGGGAGATTCAAATATATGTTGCAGTGTCACTTACCAACATATTTATTGTTTAAGTGGTAAGAAAGTGGAGCAGATAATATAAAATCGCCCACACCCTGGCTAGATCAAACCTCTCAGGCTGGGGGTCATGACTTTTTATCTCTGCTCCCAGTTTTTAGATAAAAACTTAAAACACTTGATTTTGTCTGGGGAAATGAAGCTGTTTTATCCCAAATTTAAAATTTTCTAAATTTCTTAAATTTCACTCTCATTTTTATAATTTCATGTGTGTGCAGACCATTTTATTAAATTAGGAATACCAGCTAGCATCACAATCATATGTTTAAGTTTAGACTTAATCACTGATCAGTAAATAGTGTGGATGCCACATGACTGTGATGTACATGTGTATCCAAAGGAAGATCCAGCTTGGTGTATGGAATTTCTGATTGGATGATTTGAAAGACAAAGCATTTTTACACAACTTTCAAATAGCTTGTTATAGATATTAACATTTGGCTTTCAGTTTTAAGTTGCTGTGTTGTTATACAGAAAGTGATTTTATAAAACATCAAACATGGATAAATATATGCTGTTGTGGAATGTGAAGGTGGTTTTTACCAGCACTATTAACATAAAAACTGTTGAAGAAAAAAGAAAGAGTTTGGACAAGTATCTGAAGTGGATGAGGAGATTCAAGCTCCATTCAAGGGGAAAATATACAAGGCAGTTATTATTGCCACAACAGGTGAGAAGATATGTTTTTATATAAGATAAACAATAGAACTGCTGATAATTTTAACATGTGTATTTATATATTGGTGTGTTCTATTCAAAATGGATAACTGTATAATGTTGACAATAAATGTAAAATTGATTTTATGTGTGCATTCATAGATTTATCTGAAAAATGATGTGTACATAAAACAACAACAAAAAATTATACATGGTCTGGGTCAGGAAATGAAGAAAGATAGTTTTGTTACTAATTGCCCAGTAGTCAGTACAGTTTACAAGAAAACCATTTATTGTAAACATTTTATTGTGAAACATATTTAAACTCAATTTTTCCTGGATGTCGATAATACATTTTTTTATATTGATAACACCAATACACCCTTTTTCTACATAAGCATTTCTATTTCTGTTGTTTTTCTTCCCCCAATTGACTAGATGAATTTATAATTATCGCATTTAATTGTATAAGAAAACCATAATAGATTTTTAAAATATAACGGCTACTTATAACCCCTTACTATATTTAAAATTTTTACTATATATTCATATTTTTAATGAAACAATATATTATAACAATATTTATGCAGATATTAGCATTTCAAGTAAACTGCATCAGTAATCTGATCAAGTAAATGTATTAAATTTTAAAATTTCCTCTGGGAGATAGAAAAGCTCATTAAACTCACCTTAAAGATCACATCAAGTAAAAGACCCATGAGTACAGAGCCACAAATGAGAAAGGAACCAGAATAATCTCAAGTTGAAAAGATATTGTTTATTGCATTCATGCCAGTGTATATAACTTATGCCCATTACATTAACATTAATGGTAGCTGGTTTAAGTGATCCCAGCCAGTGATTTCTTGTAACTAGGCCAAACTCTTGAAAATTAAATAAGATACTGATTTTCAGTGTAGCCACCTACCCCCAGTCCTGTCGAGACTTTTGAGTTTCCTCAGTGTATAAAACTCCAAAGAGGTCTGAGGGAAAATGTCTGCATGTTAAAAGAGGTGGTCCTTAGAAGCAAAGAAATGAAGATATTGAAGTAGCTGGAAAAGTTTTGGAATATTTTTTTACATAAGCTAGTAATTTGAAGCTGCACACTTTTAGGGTTAGTTTATTTATCTAGCTGTAAAACTAGTCTTAAGACTATAACTGCACAAATAAGTAATTACAGTGATATCCTAATATGCCAGAATATGATTCAAATTAACATTTGCAAGTGAATATGTATATGTGCATGTGTACAAGTGAATTTCTATCTAGACCACTCATTATGACATAATTATTACACTATGTCCATTTTATTGTTAGGAAACCAAAAAAATGTCAAATGTATCTGAATTTATGGCTAAAAGAAATTTACATGATTTCACATAATGTCATTTTGTAAAAATAGCACTGGTTAGGTCATTTATATTGTTTTAAGTATTATCTTTGTTATAATGTTAAAAACAACATGTATTTGAATGACTTTTTTGTGTTTTACACTGTACTTGTAGGATAGCTGGCCAAAAAAGGCTGAGATTAGATGAACAACAATTCCCTGCAGCAGGAGTGAAAGTATTGAAAGACCCAAGAAATAGCAGGAAGAAACTTTAGAAACGAGACAATGAGCCAGAAAAACATGTCTCACATGTGAAGACCACCTCCAGTGTTTCAGTGGCTCCTCCACCATCAGCTGCCCAAAGCAAGCCTGCAGCTGCTGAGCTTTCCTGCTTTACAGGCCCTCCAAGAAAGTAATCCAATGACAATGGAAACACAGCACACAAGAGCTTCTTACTTGATCCATTTCGGGAAAAAGTCTGTAAACAATGTGAATGCCAGGGCACCACAGAGCCCAAAAAATTGGATACGTTTTAGACAGTCATAAATGAAAAAGTGCCAGATGTTCAGTGGAAAGATATTGGCAAGAAATTTCAAGATGTACAAAAATTGATTCCCAAACAGTAGATGGAACATTTTAAAAGTCCAACTCAGTAAAATAGTTGTCAAAGATAATTTTTGAAAAAGACCAGGTATATTACTATATTTTAAAAATTGTCAAATATCATATCGTACGTAGAATCTGTATCAATTTAATGTATTACCGGTAAATTATAATGATTATAAAGTTTTTATCAGTTATTTTATTGTCACTCACAGTGTTGTCACATTTTGTTTCTGAAGAATCAGACTTAATCTAAATGGGTAAATTATACACCATGTTCATGTACTTGGTGAAGTTTTTGCACCATGTTCATGCACTTGGTGAAGTTTATGCACCAAATACATACACTTGGTGAAGTTTGTGCACCATGTTCATGCACTTGGTGAGGTTTATTTACCATTTTCATGCACTTGATGAAGTTTATGCACCATGTTCATGCACTTAGTGAAGTTTATTCATCATGTTCATGCACTTGGTGAATATATTTCTTGAAGTTCTTTAGTTTTACATTGTACTTCAGGCTGTGTCACGATGGTTCATCAAGTGCATAAACAATATTCATGAAGTTCATGAATCCAATCTGTCCCAAAATTCTGCCATTTGTTGTTGATGGACTTTGGTGAATTTCTTGGTGAACTTTGTCGATGAAGTTCGGGTTAAAAGTTCATGAACCATTCGCTGGGGAATCAACCCTTTCCAATTCCCCACATCTAGAGGCTCCTACAGGAACCACCCCAATGGGGGTCATTCCATCCCTAGCAGTATCCATCGTTTTCCCCAGGTAGGGGGAAATCGAGTAGCCAAGGCTCCAAGGTCTTTTGACCCACTCCAGGGGACGAGGGCATAAAAACCCTTCCCCCCAATGACTCCTCCAGCCTCACTCAGTCCACCAGTAGGAGTTCTCCGTTCTTTCAGATTAGACTGGCAAACAAATCCTGTCATTCTTTTTAATCCAAGTCCAGTCAGACTCCTGACCCGGTCAGAATACAAGGCCCTTCAAAGACCAAGTCCTGGCCTCTGTATCCAGTCTCTTATGTCAAAGAACGCAATAGAAAGGGTGGAAAATGTAAAATCTCTTGGGTTTTACAGTCGCCTGTTCCTAGTACCAAGCCTCACCTAAGGTGGAGGCCAGTCATAGACCTAAACAGGCTCAACACTTTTCTACACGTAGAAAAGTTCAAAATGGAAACTCCAGAGTTCATCAGGACCTCCCTGATTCCAGGGGAGTGGGTATCGTCGATAGATCTATCGGACACTTACCTACACATCCCCATCCATCCAAACTCAAGGAAATACCTAAGGTTTTGCTACAAGTCACAGGTGTTCCAATTCACCTCCCTCCCATTTGGACTAGTCACAGCCCCCCAGGTCTTTACAATGATCGTAAAGGAAGTGAAACTAATGGCCCTCTCCAGAGGACTCAGAATTCACCAATACCTGGACGACTGGCTGATCAGGTCCCAGTCTCAGGAGGAAGCCCAAGTGAACACATAGGCAGTGGTAGACCTAACTCAGTCCTTGGGGTGGATAATAAATCAGGAAAAATCAGAACTGAAACCTACTCAGGTGTTTTTCGTTCATGGGCTACGAATACCACCTAGATTCAGCCCTTGTAAAACCCACTCAAGAGAGATGGCTCAAACTTCAGGATTTGATCCTACTACTCGAGTCAAAACGTGTTTTGACTGCAAGATGTTTGATGTCTCTAATTGGGTTGCTAGTCTCAACGGAGAAATGGTCCCGGAGGGACGCCTTCACAGGAGGCCCTTTCATTTTCATCTCAAGGAGCACTGGAGATATCCTCAGTCGCTGGACAACCTCCTTCCTTGGACAGAAGCCATTGCAGCCCACCTAGATTGGTGGCAAAATCCCTCAAACGTGATGAAAGGTGCAGACCTTCATCCCAAACACCACAGTATCCAACTCTTTACCGACGCCTCACACGAAGGTTGGGGCGCTCACTTAGACCAAAAATTCCACAAAGGGTCTGTGGTCAGATTGGGAAAAAAGGCTACACATATATGTCCTAGAATTGAAGGCGGTCTCCCTGGCCCTTCGAGACTTCAAGGACCAGTGCCAGAATCAAACAGTGTTAGTTGCGATGTACAACTCAACAGTGGTAGCCTACATCAACAACAAGGAGGAACACACTCAGTAGAGATGTGCGCTCTCCTGTGGAAGATCACGACCTGGGGCCATCACTACCTCATAACATTGAAAGCCAGGCACGTTCTAGGGTGCCTGAATGTGATGGCCGACCTACTGTCCAGGTCCAACCAAGTGCAGTCAACAGAATGGTCTCTTCACCCCCAGGTGTTCAAACAGATCTGCCAGAAGTGGTTCACACCTCATGTAGACTTATTTGCCACTCACCTGAACCACAAGCTCCCACTGTACGTGTCTCCTATCCCAGACCCAAGGGCCTGGGACATAGATGCTCTAAACATAAACTAGACCAACCTCACGGCCTAGGCGTACCCTCCTATGGCTCCTTCACAAGGTGATCCAAAAGATCAGGCAATGTTATTGTCTGATCATCGTAATAGCCCCAGGCTGGCCAGGGATGCCCTGGTTTTGGGACCTAGTGCAGCTCTCAACAGAGATCCCACTACAACTCCAAGAACAAGGCTTCTCTGTGGAGGTGGCAGAGAGAATTGCTGCCCCTCAGCGGTCATCAACAAGGACCATCTACAGGTCAAAGTGGGCCCTATTTGAAAAATGGTGCAGAGAAAATTCGGTGGTTTTCTCCACTCCATCTGTGAAACAAATCTCAGATTTTTTCATGTACCTGTACCAAGACTTAAACAGGCGCCCCTCGACCATTGATGGTTACAGGACTGCAATCGTTGACACTTTGGGCCCAACGGCCCAACACATTGCACACAATGCAGACCTTCATAGGTTACTCTCCAGTTTTCACAGGGATCGTCCTAAGAGTTCCAGAAATTTACCCAAGTGGAACCTTTCTGTTGTCCTTAACGAGCTCACTAAAGCACCATTTGAGCCCATGAAAGACACAGACCTCAAACATCTTACTCTAAAACTGCTTTCTTGCTAGCTTTGGCCTCCGGCAATCGCCGCAGCGAAATCCATGCCTGGGTCGCAAACAAGTATCTAATCTAGGCCAATGGGAAAAGGTTGCCTTGTTCCCCTCTTCTGATTTCATAGCCAAAAACCAACTAGCAAGAGAAGGTTCTCAAAGTGTATCTCCGGTGACTATTCCTGCTTTGACTACCATTGTAGATAGACAATTTAAGGAAGACAGGACCCTGTGTCCCGTGTGGGCCCTGAGGTTTTATTTGGACCGAACAAAGACCTGAGAGGGTCTCGTTCTCTCCTTTTCATCTCCTTTACCAAAGGACATACCTCAGACATCAGACCCCCTACTCTCTCTTCATGGTTGAAACAAACCATCCTACTTTGTTACAAAAAAGCAGATCAACAAGCCTTGGACTTGGTCCAAGTCAAAGCGCATGACATCCGGGCCTTTGCGGCCTCTAAGGCCTTTTACGGTGGGGTATCGGTGGACCAATCATGCAAGCCTGTCACTGGAAAGCTCACAACACATTTACAAATTTTTACCTAAAAGACCTTACTTGGTCGGACACCGACAACAATATATATCTGGGACCCGTAGTGGCGGCACAACAAGTCCTAGATCCTTCCCCTCAGACCAGTTGTCCTCGGAAAGAAAAAAGGGGGGGGGGGGGGCACATCCGCTACAACCAAGTCTTCAGGAGTCTCTCCCAGGATCTAGGTATTCCTTTACCTTCAAGATGTTACGGGTAAGGTCATTTTTGTTTTTCAGTTATCAAGTAACTTCTATTAAGGACTTATTTAGTTGTCATTAATCTCATATTCAGGTTGTAAAAAATTTATGAGATGTCCAACCATGGGTTGGTCAGTCACTAGTGAAGGGCCCTCAGGGACCCTTAGACCTCGAAGTGAGCACTGCTGCACTTCCGTCCTACAATCAAACATCTAGACAGTTTCAGCACTGTCTCTCATTTTATTTAGGTTTTTGGCTCATTACAGGCCCGGTCTTCGGGATCGGGGCACTGTAAATGGGACTCAGACTGGTATTTCTGGCACTATTCTATACATATTAATTCAAAATCTTAGAAAAAATGACATACCTTCCAGTCTCAGCTGTAATCCCGCCACCGGGCGGTTGAATTCAGCATTAAGTCCCACATGGTAAGCTATTGTAGCGTAATAAAATTGTAAATTTTAATTACTTAAATGTAGCTTTTATAAGCTACAAGCTTACCATGTGGGACTTAGAAGAGTCCCACCCTGCCTCCCCGCTGTTTACAGCTGAGGGGTAGGTTTTAGAAAATTTCAACGAGAAAGTAGGGCGAGAGGTCAGAGGTTATCACGTGACGACAACAAGCAGTGTATCCGGTGGCTAACAAGAACTGTCTTTTTTTCTAAGACGTTGGCCCCGGGTGTGGCAACCCGAGAACAGCATTAAGTCCCACATGGTAAGCTTGTAGCTTATAAAAGCTACATTTAAGTAATTAAAATTTACAAATTTATGGCTTTTTGCCATTTTTAAGCCCTATAGTTTTCAAACTTTGGGACCTTACCTAGTCTGAGCTCTCTAGCTGTAATACTCCTCGCATATTGGGGGTATTTAAATTAGTACAGTACAAATATCAGCATCTTTCTGTCAGCCTTTTCTCTTCCATATCTCCTTACCACACTCGTCCACAACCCCACCCACCCCCACCCCCTACTCCCACCCTTTGAATATGTCCCACAATAAGTGGACTTTCTGTTTGCACAAGCAATAGGAGTTTAAGATACTGTATGATAAATCTAAATGTGTGAGTGTTCTTGTGTGGGTGTGTGCCTGGGTGTATACTTTATTTTTTTTTCTATATATAGGAAAGAAATTCACAATTCTGTGGATATAAGTGCTAAGATCTAATCAAAGTATTTTATGATTACATCTCTCCACTAATATATTAAAGCCATACAAGCCTTACAAAAGTTTTGTGTTACTACTACAGAAGGTACTGAAAACCGTTTAATTACTTTGAAAAAGGATTAATGTTATCATTGCAAGGAATGAAAAATAGCCAGCCTCGGCGGGCAAGAACCCCAGCCCACAGGAATAACTTTAGTTGTAAGAAGTATACAGAATCCACAAAATGTTGTCAGATGTAAGATTCACAGGCCAGATTTCTTACAAGTTGTTTTCATATTTTGATGCCCTAGAACCAATTATAAGGGGGATATAAAGCCCCTTTGCATGATGACATTACATGACCTTGTAGCAAGGATCAAAGGTCAATTTGACACTTTCAAAAGTTTACAGACCATGATTTCCAAGAAGTTGTTTTGTCATTCCAATAAGGGAGATAAGGCAGCCATTTTGTTTTCAAAACAAGGCCAAAATTATTCTCAGGCAAGCAAATCGGCTATGGCGACCATGTTGTTTTTTAAAATGAGTACCATAATTTTTTACAGACATGTTTTCACAGTCATACACATGCTCTGCAAATTTGATGAATATATGCAACTGTGGTAACATCGGTTTAATAGCGAACCTTTCTAAATTAAGAATTTTAAGACCGAAAGTATTTAAAGCGTTGCCATGGCAACAAGTATTGTCTGATACCCTCCCAAACCTACTCATCGGTAGATCCTGTTTAGGTTAACATATCCTGAAAATTTGGTGAAAATCCATGCATCGGTTTAGGCTGTGGAACACCCACAAATCGTAAAACCATAAAATATTCAATGTTGTCATGGCAACAGTTGTTGCTAGATACCCCACATAAAATAATCAGCTCTAGATCCTCTTGGGGTAAACATATCCTGAAAGTTTGGTGTAAATCCATCCATGGGTTTAGGTTGTGGAACACCCATACAGTTTAAGACCCAAAAATCTTAAAAGTGATGCCATGGCAACAGTTGTTTCCAGATACCCCCAAAAAATTAAATATACCCTGAAAATTTGGTGATAATCCGTACATCGGTTTAGGCTGTGAAACAGCCACAAGGTTTAAGACCCCCAAACAGCTGACACCGGATACGCCCCAAAACCTAATAAGCTCTAGATCCTCTTGGGGTAAACATACCCTGAAAATTTGGTGAAAATCCATGCAGGGGCTTGGGATGTGGAACACCCACAAAGTTTAAGACCCAAAAAATCTTAAAAGTGTTGCCAAGGCAACAGTTGTAGCCAGATACCCCCCAAAACCTAATCAGCTCTAGATCCTCTTGGGGTAAAGATACCCTCAAAATTTGGTAAAAATCCGTGTATGGGTTTAGCTGTGAAACACCCACAAGCTTTATGCCTGCTGCTTCCCCCTGGGATTAAAAATGGTTTATAATAATTGTGAATCACACAAAATAACCAATGAATGCCTGTGGCCGGAGAGATGGCACATCTGGGGATATGTTGGCATCAAGTCGGTGAAATCTAGTCTCAATATTTTTTTATCACATGACAACAGTTTCTCACCTCTACGGCACAATTTTTATCACCTTCTCATTTACTCAAGGTTCTTGTAGTACCCTCTCCAGTGTGACCTGCACATAAACTATTGTTCTATAAGTTTATTGAAATCACTTAACCTTGTTCAAAATTCATAAAATTCAAGATTGCCATTTAAGTTTGGAAGTTATGAGGCTCTGTGTCAGCTGACTGTACATTTTAGGGGATTCAGAGTAGAAGTGAAAGAAGGAAAGGACACAAAAAATATTTTCTAGAGGCAATAGTTTTCATGTTGCAACTCGTTTACTCAACAGTGAGAACCTGAAAGTAGCTATTGCTCAGCTATACATTGAGCTGCAGGCCTGCAATTTCACTATGTTATGGATGACCCATAAGTAGGTGAATAACATATTAAACAAAATTCTCTAAATGCAATAGTTTTCAAGTTACAACTGATTTACTCAACAGTGACAACCTGAAAGTAGCTATTGCTCAACTATGCCATGAGCTACAGGTCTACAATGTCATTATGTTATAGCTGACCCATAAGTAGGTGAATAACATATTCAAACATAATTCTCAAAAAGCAATAGTTAAGTTACAACTGATTTACTCACCAGAGAGAACCTGAAAGTAGCTATTGCTCGGTTATGCGATGAGCTATCGGTCTACAATTATACTATGTTATAGCTGATTCAAAAGTACATGAATAACTTATTGAAACAAATTCTCTAAATGCAAGTTTTCAAGATACAACTGATTTACTCAATAGTGAAAACCTCAAAGTTCTTTTGCTTGGCCATACAATAAGCTACAGGTCTGCAATTTTACCATCAACAGCAATACTCTGAAAGCTATAGCTGAGCTATGCCATGAGCTATAGGTTTGCAATTTTACTATGTCATAGTTGACCCAAAAGTAGTTGAACACCATATTTAAACAAAATACTCAAAATGCAATAGTTTTCAAGTTACAACTGATTTACTCAATAGTGAGACCCTGAAAGCAGCTATTGATCAGCTATGCCATGAGTTACACATCATTCTGCAATTTTACTATGTTATAGCTGATTGAAAAGTACATGAATAACACATTTACACAAAATTCTCTAAATGCAATAGTTTTCAAGTTACAACTCATTTACTCAACAGTGAGAACCTCAAAGTAGCTATTACTCAGCTATGTAATGAGGTACAGGTCTGCAATTTTTCTATGTTCTAGAGGACCAAAAATTAGAAGAATAACATATTTAAACAAAATACTCTAAATGCAATAGCTAGTTTTCAAGTTACAACTGATTTACTCAACAGCTATATTCTGAAAATAGCTATTGCTCAGCTCTGCAATCAGGTACAAGTCTGCAAGTTCACTATGTTATAGCTGACAGAAAAGTAAATGAATAACATATTCAAACAAAATACTGTAAATGCAATAGTTTTTAAGTTACAACTGTTTTACTCAACAGTGAGAACCTGAAAATAGCTATTGCAAAGCTATGCCATAAGTTACGTGTCTGCAATTTCACTATGTTATAGCTGATTCAAAAGTACATGAATAACATATTAAAACAGTATTTCATCGCAAGAGAAAAAGAAAATTTTAGAAAATGCAGAAATTCAAGATGGCTGCCAAAAATGGTGGGAAAACAATTTTTCAGGAAACTCGCCAGTAGAATCTACAAATCAAAGTTTCGTCGAAATCTCTCTATCTTACACCATTTCCGAAATAAATGTGTTTTTGCGTTTTACGCAGAAATTCAAGATGACCCCAAAAATCGTGTAAAATAATTTTTTGGGAAAAGTCGTCAGCAGACTCTGCAGATACCCTGTAGGCCAAAAATTTTGTCAAAATTGCTCTATCTATCGAGATAAATGCAGTTTAGGCAGAAATTCAAGATGGCCGCCAAAATCGGTGGGAAAACGATTTTTGGCAAAAGTTGCCAGTAGACTCTACCGTGTGGGTCAAAAATTTTGTCAAAATCACTCTATCTCGCACCGTTTCCAAAATAAATGCATTTTTGCATTTCACACAAAAATAACAGATGGCCACCAAAAATTTCATCGAAATCATTATATCTTGCTCTTTTTCTGAGATAGTAAAGGTTTATCATTTTCAGTGTTAAGAAAAATCTTGGCGTTTAGTTAATCATTAAAAGTCGGTCATTTTGTATTGGATCACTTCCACAAGTTAATGATTTCCAGATATCTATATAACGAACCTACTTGCCAAATTTCATGTGAATAAGTCGAGCGCTTTTTAAGTTGTCATCCGGACAAACAAACCCCTTTGAAAAACATGTTTTTGGTCATGTGCTTTTCTGGTTGAAATGTCATGATACCATATTCAAAACATTTTCCCAGGGCTACTGTATCCATGTGCTAAATTTGAAGAGAATCAACCCAGTGGTTGCCGAGCTATAAACAATAGAAATTGATGGAGCCAGCGGACCCACTCTCTCTCCCGTCTCCCCTAAATACAAATAACCATCCCAGAAGGGACGCTTAATTCTCTAAATGCAACAGTTTTCAAGTAACAAGGAATTTACTAAACAGTGATAACATGAAAGTAGCCATTACTCAGATATGCAATGAGCTACAGTTTTGTTTATTTATTTATGGTTTTACGTTGCTGTACAGGTCATATCACGACGGGTAGTTGGAAGGGCAGAGGAAACCAGCACATACGGTTTGTCAGGGTTCTGTACTGTAAACTGCCGACCAACGGCAAGCAACTACCAGCTTTCCCACTTAAGGCCATGCCAGGAACCGAACCCCAGCCTCAGAGGTGGGAGGCGAGAGTGTTAACACTCTGCACCCGTGGCCCCTGCAGGTCTGTAATTTTACTATGTTATAGCTGATCAAAAAGTAGGTGAATAACATATTTAAACAAAATACTCTAAATTGGAAAATTTAATAAGTAATTAAAATTTTTATAAATTAATATCTTACCTGGTGAAAGAATGCATATGCCCGACGCGTAGCCAGTCCCACCAAACGTTAGAAAAAAAAACGTCCTGAGCTGGGCTTTGGCCGGACCGGTAGTGTCCTGTTCATTCACCAGGTGGCAGGTCACCCCCAGCTCGTCTGCTGCACAAGTGCGCACATGTGCACTTCCTCTTTTTGTTAGCTACCTATGATGTCTCCAGATTGAGCCTTAAATTGCAGGGAAGGTAGGGTGGGAATCTCTTTGTCCACTAGGTAAGGTATTAACTTATTTTGCTTATTAAATTTTCCATTTTATTGCGTTAATACACCTTACCTAGTGGACAAATGCAGAATAACTACCCAGTGGATGGGGGGTAGCGAAAAACCCAGGGACATTCAAGAACTCCAGTCCAGACCGTCCAGGTAACAAGGAGGATAAGGGACTACCAAAGTCCGGTGTCCACTACTAAAAGCGTCCCCCCCCCACTTCTTTTCGCCCCGAATCGGGTACCTGCAGGAGAGGGAGAAGAGTTCAGTCCCTAAGAATTCTCAAGAAAGCAGAACAGAAGTTAAGATCTTGCAGCAGACCTTACTACAGGAAGGAAACATTTGACCAATCCTCCTGATGTTGAATGTTCTTGTGCAACCAAGCATGAACTTAAGTTCACTGCTTTGCTTGCCTGAACCCAAGGCCAGGAGGAAAAGATTTTCAAGGTGAAATGCTTCGGAGAAGCTTTCCTAAGTAGCTCAAAAGGAGGTTTGGTCAACTAGTGCAATACCAAGGAAAGTTTTCAAGTAGGTACACCCCTCCTTCCCTTGCCATCTTACACATAGGTGATCAAACACCTGTAGGAGAGACCACTCTGTCTGGATCACCTGTCGATCCCTGGACAACTTGTCCGCTATCACATTCAGACGACCCAGTATGTGCCTGGCCATCAGTACTATTTGCCTGAGGTTGCACCAGGAGAGCAGTATCCAGAAGAGGGCACAAAGAGAGCCTGATCTCATACCTCCCTCCTTGTTTAATTAGGCAACAACTGTGGTGTTGTCCATCGCCACTAACACAGTCTGGTCCCTGCACAAGGGTTCAAACTCCTTGAGGGCCAGAAAAACTGCCTTCAATTCTAGGAAATTTATGGGCACTAGTGCTCACATGTTGGTGGGAGCAAACATGGATGACCAAAAGAGAATATTTTTAAAATAAATATTCTTGTCGGTACCAGTATGTATACGCATGATCGCGCATGCGCGTGCATTGGAAGAACCCTGTTAAGCCTCACTTTAATTTTGGGACCCAATATAATATATTGTAAACCCAAAATCTTGAAAATGTGGGGTCTGTAGGGCAGGAATCCGAATCTAGTGAGGATAAGGTAAGTAGTTAACTGATAAAAAGTTAAATTACAATACCCTTACCTTATCCTCACTAGTGCTTGATTACAACCATACTGGTGGTGGGATTTTTAATATTTTTGTCACTAAAAGCAGGTATAATCAAATGAAAATTCAAAGTACAAATCTCAAGCAGTCTTGTGAGGCTACAGTACTAGACTATGTTATGTAATAAATGTAACTTAACAAAATAACATTTAGTAGTTATATATATAAGCACTAACCTGGCAACCTTCCCAAAGGTGCCTTGGCCCTGTATGCATTTTTAGTTTCAATGTACTAATTTCAAACACACTTGTGATGTTAAGTACAAGAGTATGACAATCATACTTAGAAACTTAACAAAATAACAAATGTCGTTATATTTTGTTATAAAGTAAACTGGAACTGTCCAGAAAATTCATTGAAAAAATTCCCACATATTTGGAATTTTACAACACTAAATACCAATGTGTTACCCAAACAATGACCAGCGCATTGATAAATAACAGGAGATTGTGCTCCTCTATATGGAGAAGACAACCTATAAACACATTCCTTGGGTCTTTCCACCAGATCAGATGCTTTTTCAAGATCTCTGAACAGGGGAAATGAATGTCCCATGATTGGGGTATTTCCAGTGGGTTTTCAGGTACCACTAAAATGTGTGATCTGGCCATTGGAACTGTACATATACATATAATTATTGTAATGTATAATACAATACACAAACTATGAAGGAACCACATAGCGATACTATAGTTCCAAAGAATAGTCTGACCTTCATTTGACTTCCAAGTCACAAGTTAAAGTATAAAACTGTGGATGTGTGACTTCTAGCTATATAAGGAGCATTTTGAGCCTTGGCCATGGAAACATCCTAAGTTTCAAGGTCAGATATTTGATCAGCTAGCAGAACTGTCTGCCTGTTGACACGGTAGCTCCTTGTATACCTCCTGAAAAAGTCATCTTGAATAGCACATATTTCCCCTATCTAAGATTTCAAATATGTCAAGATAGAATCTTAGAGCTCTAAAGGAGCAAAGTGTCATATCTTCAGTCAAAGATGACTAAAAATTGCTTAAAAGCAGGAATGAAACTCAGCTTAAACAATATCGGGCATATCCGAGGCTATCTGTTCTCTGCTAGGAGTACTGATGAAGGAAAAACTGTGAACTCCTTCCAGTTCTGTGTTTCAATGATTTGAAAGTCCAAACAACCTCACCTCTCTATCTATCAGAGGCCAAGGTCATGAGAAAACTGATTTGAATGTCAGAATGTTCAAATTCAGATGGTCCAAAAGAGACTTTGTCAAGACCAAGAATAATCAAGACGAGTCCAAAGAGTGTAAAAGGTATAGCACCATCCTTCATTGGTTTATCATATGAAAAACCTCTATCAATCCATTTAGTCCATAACTATGAATGATTTCAATAGTGAACTCAAATGAAACCCATCTATCAATCTACTGAGTTCATAACTATGAATGATTTCAACAGTGAACCCAACTGAAAAACCATCTATCAGTCTATTGAGTTCATACCTATGAATTATTTCAATAGTGAAGCCAAATGAAAAAGCCATGTATCAGTCTATTGAGTTCATAACTATGAATGATTTCAATAGTGAACCCAAATGATTTGAGAAGAGTGAGGGCTGTTGGAAGTCAAACTGAATCTTCTTGCATCAGATTAAAAAAGAACTACCTTGCTCTGTAGACTTTTTAAAAACAGATTCTGAAGTGCCTCAGCTTCTGAGATTTTTTTTACCATGGAGTTGAGATATGGCAGGCTTTGGTAAATCTCTGGCTAAATAGCTGTTTAAAAGAGATTCCTCTGTGATGATGTAGGACAATTATAGTGGTTTTGATAAGTCCATCAGGTCCCCAAACCAACACCTCCCTAGTCATCCTGGGGCTCCTGCTATAATTTAAGAAGTATAATTCTCATTTTTTGTACCATTTTTGAAATGAGAAATATATAACCGTAGGCATAACCAAATAGTGCCTCCCATAGGATATTCAATACATCTACTGCCATTCCATTGCATTGCATTAGGGTATTAAACTTGCGAAATAAACACAGATAGTTTCTTCTTCATCTTGTTACAAAGTTATCTAGCATTGCAGTGTGCCAAATTTGGCAAATAATGTGAAAATTGTGGGATGAAAGACATTCTGTTTGAACTTATCCCTGTATGAAAAGGCGTCCGATATCCCATTTTGAACAGCCCTAAATGTGGTGAACCCTCAGAAAATTACAAAGAACCATTAGATGCCAGACCATCAGACACATAACTAATGAATGGGTCTGCCAAATGTGTTCCTTAACCTTTTACAGACACATCTTCAGTATGGAGGGATATCCTGTTAAGACCTCCGTGATTTTACACCAAAAACGGATATATTTTCAAAACTGTGAACAACATAGCTGAATATGTCAAGATTGTGAATATTATTTAGGTTGTAGATTACTATAAATGACATCAGAATTATAGGAATGGTTGACAAACTTGCATGTACACCATCCATAACCTTGTCAAATACCCCACTTTCCTTCTATGGGGATACTTCACCCTTGCCATGGTTGAATTTGTAACCAAAGAAATGGAAGTGTTTTGTTGGGAGGAGTTCTGACTTCAAACGCTTATCACCCAATGTAGTTCCTGTACACAGGCCACAAATTGCTTCGATTTCTACAAGCAAATATTATGTGATGTAGGTGGCAGTATAAAACCAGTATATATCAATACCAATGAATGTGGTGCCACGCGGACAAATTCAAGTGGAGCCGTTGCTATACCGAAGGGTAGGGCTGTGAACTGAAAAGAACGACCTATGACAAGATGCATTCTTCCACCAGCAAACAAACAAATGAAGAATCACATCTATTTGTACCTGGGATTGAGGAAGAATGCGTCTGGTAGATGTAACGCGACTACCTATGCCCCTACACAAATGGAGTACTGATTACCTTGCGGTTTCCATCCTCAAAATTGGGATCCCGTGATGTTTTGATTAATACACTACACTCAGAGGTTACCAATGTGCTGTAAAACTGTAGGCTTGTACACATATTCCTGAGATTATAAACGTATAGAAGCATTTGATGCACACTTTATCCATTAAAGTTGATGTTTCCTGTCAGAACATATATCCGCTATGAATTGTGGGAATTCTCGACAATTCAATAAGGTGGTTTCAGTAATAAACCGTATTGCAGAATGTGCACAACTTCGAGATGACATTCGTTTTTCAATTAGATGTTGCAGTACAACAGCCGACAACCTCCAGCCATTATTTCTTTAATACTTTGGTTGTCACTTCCAACAGCAACACTACACCTCTCATGGTTTATGATGCTTTCTGTTAATTCTTGTCTGTTTTACCACAAAAGAACTTTGTCATTAGATAGATGCAGGAAAAACAAGGAAAAGGTATGGTATCACGACTAGCCAGTTCATGTTGCAAATACTTGTCATTGATGCCTCTTCTATAATTTCTACAACTTCCCAATAATTTAAATGAGAAGACAGAAATTGGGTTTGAATGTAGCTGAGCAGTACTTCAATGTCTTAATGAAGTGTTGATCTACTGGATCCAAAACAAAACATTGCAGTATTTTCCAAGTTTTAGGGTTACTTGTCGAGAATTGTGACCAGAAGATGGCCAACCCTAGCATTTGAATATGCTGTGTTTTAAAACTGCATGGTTGTAAACTGTGTAATATGAACATAAAGTCATGGAAGACAAGGTAGATTGAAACAAATGCCTCTGAAAAATCCTGGCATTTGTGTGCTGTTGTTGAGAAATCTGTTGATGTGTTTTTATAATGTGAAAACTCCAACAGACCTCGCATAAGGTAGAAAGGTGAAGAAAGCAAACCCTTTCCATCCAAAATGAATGGATGAGAAGAAGGTTTAACTTAGGTAGTTCTTGATCTCAAGCAGCTTCTGTCGTATCTACCTCAGCAAAGACAGAGTTGCTACTTGTTTTCAATTGAAGTTGTATCAGCATGAGCCTCTTCCTCCCCAGCCGTGGATATCTTAAGTGAGAGAAGACAAAGAATGCTGGTTTTTCAGACGTTCTAGCCTCTGAAAATCTATTAACAGTACATGGTAGTCTCTTCTAGAACAAAACCTTCATTTACATGGTCATTTCTCTTCTGCTTCATTGTTATTAAATACAGATGTAAAGACAGCAGAAACTGCAAACCCCTGTAACAGAAGAATCCACCATCAACAGAAGTTCTTCTCATCAGATAGTAAATAACTGACCAGTGAAATTTAATTTATTTCCATAATGATCAGTAATATTGGAATGAAAAAGCTGGCTGAGAAGGTCCGACTCCCAGAAGTTCTTCTTGACCAAGTGCAGTATCTGCCGAGTTCAACTCACGATAGGTAGAACTGCCATTTGTTTTCAGATGAATTTCTGCAACTTGTAGATCTGAAACTATCTGATGAGAAGAACTTCTGTTGATGGTGGATTCTTCTGTTACAGGGGTTTGCAGTTTCTGCCATCTTTACATCTGTATTTAATAACAATGAAGCAGAAGACTTATCTATGAGGTTCTTCTGTTCATTAATAAGACATAGCTTCTAGACGTGCTAGTATAAGCTGCAGAGGGTCAGAAGATGAAATGGATGTGGTGGAGTGCCAGGAAGATGAATTTTTTTCTCAAAATGTCGAGGAAAATTTTCTTGTTAATTGTTGAACAGGACCCTACTATAACTATGTAAAAGGTCTGTAAGCGCCATAAAACCACTCAAAATGCAGAGTTCCTGTTGAAAAAGACTGAAAGATTGTGTCAAACAAAGTTTACTCCCTTGCGACCAAAACAAAAGTGAGGCTTAACAGGGTTCTTCCTGTGCACGCGCATGCACGGTCATGCATATACATACTGGTACCGACAAGAATATTTATTTTAAAAATATTCTCATTTGGTCATCCATGTTTGCTCCCGCCAACACGTGAGCACTGGTGAGGATAAGGTAAGGGTTTTTTACACATTAAACACTGACTGTCTATAGGGTCTAGGACATGAAAATTGTTATTGACTCTGTTTACTTCTCTTGGCCTGTTTGGTGAAAAATGGGGCCACGACCTTTGTTCCTGCCGGAGAACTGACACCAAGGTTGCTGATTATTTGCAGGAGCATAAGGATGAGAGTCCTTCTTCTCATAAGGTTTGAACCTGTAACTGCCTTTCTTTGTATACTACTGAGGTGGACTCGGACAGGGCCCCTGAGCAGCTGAGGCAGAACCAAATTTGGTAATTTCCTGCTCTGCTGTGGCTAACACTGCATCTGGGAACAGACCACCATGAAACAAAGGAGCATTACATAGCTGGTTCCAGGTATCCTGTTTCAACCCACTTTTAACATGATCGAGATAAGAGTACCGTCTAAGGGGCATGAATGTTCCTAACTGGAGAAACAAACTGTCCGCCAAATGTTGGAGGGAGGTACCAAAGGCAACAGAAACTCCTTGGTGAAAGGCTGCCAAATGCTTAAGGTCCTTCACTGCGTCCACAATTTCTTTGGGAACCTTACCCTTAACCATATGGTATGACCTGCGCTCCTGACATGCTGGTGCAACGACTCAAACCAGAAGTGTGGTTAGTTATGTAGGTCCCCTCCCAGGCACATTTTCCCCATCTACGCAAAGTTTCCTTAGAAATGGGCCTTGATGGGGCTCCCGAAGGTGGATAAGCATTGAGCCTGACAATATGCAAAAACTGGGAATTCAATTTCGCCTCATTATCTGTCCAGCCAAAAACCATCCTGCCCGGACGGTGAGATCCATCCGTCTTAGGGCAATGTTGATGATACCACTTGCTTTAAGTTTTTGGTGTCCTGATGAAGTGGTCGGTCTTGAGATCCCCTGCAACCTGAGACCTAGATGGATAGCCTTCTGCTGCCATACAATTTTGACACAACCAGTCATCAGCTGGCATTTCCACTGACACTATACTGGTTTTCTTGGGATTTTTTCATTTCCAAGGATTATTGGAACTGTCTGTATTCCCAGTGTCAAGTTCAAAATTTGGAATAAAATTCCAGCCCATAAAAGCATGCACAGACCAAACTGTCTCTCTATAATTCATGTCCTCACTAATCTCCCTCTTATCCATACATATATTGCCCCTTCTTCACCAGATACTGGGATATCAACACCAAATAACGGTTCATCATCCCTGTCAGATTCATCTGGTCCACTCTCTGGCCGTTTCTGTACACTGGTAGAGGTGAGGGCTGGTAGAGATGAAATTTGAGAAGTAACACTGGAAGAACAGGTAAAACCAGTAGAACCGGTACAATCCGAAGTAGAACCGGTAAAATCAGAAGTAGAAATGGTAGAATCGGTAGCAGCACTATTTTGAGATGTTTTGACAACTTCTGCATATGTAGGCTGTGTAGATTGAGTACCCGGACCGGGCACGACCGGTTGAATAGTAGTATCAGAAGAAATCTTGCTCTCACCATCTACCGGACCGGTAGCAGGGAGAGCAGATTTCTTTGAAGATTTGGATTTCTTTTTATGTTTATCAGACCCGGAAGTTTTCACTGAAGTAGAAGGCAACACCGGACTGGTGGCTTGTACTACAGAAGGGTCAATGAAAGGCCGGTCAGAAACTGGTGGCTACATTCACTGGCATTTTAGGTGTAGTAAAAATGTTACCTCTGCTCAGAAGTGCTTCAAACCATGCAAAACGTTCATCCAATTGAGAACTAAGTTTATCAAAATCTTGTCTGGAAATGAACTCCTGACAACCAGTACTAGTGCTTGCTACTGGCTGCGCATGCGCAGGGGCCTCAAGACGTACTTCCTCTTCTGTGAGATCACTTGTCGAACCCAACACTGTAACATCTTTGGGAGACATGAGCAAACCGGCCTTTTATCCTTCCTTATTTGGTATTGAGGAGTGGCTAGGATCTCACGTAAATCAGTAAAACTATCACAAATGGAGCAAATAGCCCCACCCATAATGCAGGGATCTTTACCGAGTGCGTTATCCCTGCATCACGTGCATTTCTCATGCACGTCAAAGCCAGCAATTACGTGGCCACATGACCCTCTCCTCTGGCCAGGTGATGCCATAACAATATATTTATATTTTCACCACAAATATTTTCACAAACACACAACAAAACTGATATTTTATTTAAATTATTTCTCTTCAAATAAAAGCGTTCTAATAGCTTTCGCACCAAACAAAAAGAGGAAGCGTGCATGAGCGCACTTTCGCAGCAGACGAGCTGGGGGTGACACGCCACCTGGCGAATGAACAGGACACTACCCGTCCCGGCCAGAGGCCAGCTCAGGATGTTTTTTCTAATGCTTGGCAGGACCGGCTACGCGTGGGGCATATGCATTTGTCCACCAGGTAAGGTGTATTAATGCAATAAAAGCAACAGTTTTCAAGTTACAACTGATTTACTCAACCGCAATACTCTGAACGAAGCTATAGCTGAGCTATGCAATGAGCTATAGCTCTGCAATTTTACTAGGTAGCTGACCCAAAAGTAGTTGAACGACATACTTAAACAAAATACTCTAAATGCAATAGTTTTCAAGTGACAACTGAGTTACTCAATAGTGAGAACCTGAAAACAGCCATTACTCAGCTATGCCACAAGTTACACGTCTGTAATTTTAATATGTTATAGCTGATTCAAAAGTACATGAATAACATATTTAAACAAAAATTCTCTAAATGCAATAGTTTACAAGTTAGAATTCATTTACTCACCAGTGAGAACCTCAAAGTAGCTATTGCTCAGCTATGTAATGAGGTACAGGTCTGCAAATTTTTTATGTTCTAGCTGACCAAAAATTACAAGAATAACATATTTAAGTTAGAATTCATTTACTCACCAGTGAGAACCTCAAAGTAGCTATTGCTCAGCTATGTAATGAGGTACAGGTCTGCAAATTTTTTATGTTCTAGCTGACCAAAAATTACAAGAATAACATATTTAAACAAAATACTTTTAATTTGAAAATTTTTAATTACTTAAATGTAGCTTTTATAAGCTACAAGCTTACCATGTGGAACCGAATGCTTACTCGGGAGGCCACAGGCATCTCGGCCAACGTCCAAGATAAATGGATGCATAATAGTGGCGAGATACCTTGGAATCGAGGTGACCCCGGTAGTGACGTAGCCTTCCACTTCCTCTTTTGAGTTGGAAATTTGCCCATACCCCCTCAGCTGTTATTCAGTGGGGCGGCAGGGTGGGACTTTCTTCAGTTCCACATGGTAAGCTTGTAGCTTATAAAAGCTACATTTAAGTAATAAAAATTTTCAATTTTATTGCGCTACAATAGCTTACCATGTGGAACTGAATGCTGAATCCAACCGTCCGGTGGAGGGATTACAGCTGAGACTGGAAGTATTTGTCAATTTTTCTTGAATTTTGAAAGAATTAGATAGGAATGGATGAGCAGTCTGGGTCCCGCTTACAGTGCCCCGGTTTCAGAAAACTGGGCCTGCAAGAAGCCAAAAACCAGAAAGTAATTGAAATGGCAGTACCGATATTGTCTGGTTGTCTGGATTTTGGAGGAAAGAGTGAAGCCATGCTCACTAAAAAGGCATACTGTCTTAATAAAAGCTAAAAGACCTTACCAAACATCCTGAGGAGGTAGGCATTTACCTAGACCTTGGGATTTAGACTCCTGAAACTCAGCTGAAGCGGGTGTGCCCCCCCCCCCCCCCTTTTTCTTCCCGAGGATGACTAGACTGAGGGGAAGGGTCTAGGACTTGTTAAGCCGCTGTTAATGTACCCAGATACGTATTGTTATCTGATCAAGTAAGGTCTTTAAGGAAAATAGTTGTAAATCTGTGTGAGCTTTCCAGTGACAGGTTTGCATGATTTGGTCCACCAAAAAACCCCACCATATAAGGCCTTAGAGACTGTGAAGGCCCTAATGTCATGCGCTAGAACTTGGACCAAGTCCAAGGCTGATGGTCTGCTTATTTGAAAACCAAGTAAGATGGTTATTTTAACCAAGAGAGCGTAGCGGGTCTGATGTCTGAGGTGTGTCCTTTTGAAGGAACTAAATGGTAGGGATCTAGACCCTCTTAGGTCTTTTGTTCGATCCAGATAATACCTCAGGGCCAGTACCGGACACAAGGTCCCGACTTCTTGAATAGTCTATTTACAATAGTAGTCAAAGCAGGAATAGTCACCGGAGACATACTTTGAGAACCTTCTCTTGCTATTTGGTTTTTGACTAAGAAATCTGAAGAGGGGAACAAGGTAACCTTTTCCCATTGGCCTAAATTAAATACTTGTTTGTAGCCCAGGTGTGGATTTCACTGCAGCACTTGCTGGAGGCCAAAACTGGCAAGAAAGCAGTTTGAGAGGAAAGATGTTTGAGGTCTGTGTCCTTCATAGGCTCAAAGGGTGCTTTTGTGAGCTCATTAAGCACGACAGAAAAGGTTCCATTTGGGAGATTCCTGGAACTTAGGGACGATCCCTGAGAAAACTGGAGAGTAACCTGTTAAGGTATAAGTTTGGGGAATATGGTGTCCAAGGTGTCAACAATGGCCGTCCTGTAAAAGTCAATGGTTGAAGGGTGCCTGTTTAGAACTTGGTATAGGAAAACGAAAATATCTGATACTTGTTTCACAGAGGGAGTGGAGAAGTCCACCAAATTTTCTCTGCACCATTTCTCAAATAGGGGCCACTTTAACTTGTAGATGGTCTTTGCTGAAGACCTTTGAGGGGCAGCAATTCTCTCTACCACTTCCACAGAGAAGCCTTATTCTTGGAGCTGTCCACTCCTAGACACCAGGTCCTGAGGTTGAGATGTTGTGGCCTGCTTTGAAGCACATAATTGTGGGACTGTTTGAGATGAGTTGTTGACACTAGAAGCTGAAGTGGGATTTTTGTTGAGAGCTGCACTAGGTCCCAAAACCAGGGCATCCCTGGCCAGCCTGGGGCTATTACAATGATCAGGCAAATGAACTGTATGATTTTGGATCACCTTGTGAAGGAGAGCTGTAGGAGGTAAGCATAAGCAGTGAGACCCAACCAGTTATGTTTAGAGCATCTATGTCCCAAGCATTTTGGTCTGGGACTGGAGACACATACAGTGGAAGTCTGTGGTTCAGATGAGTGGCAAATAGATCTATATGAGGGGTGAACCACTTAAGACAGATCTGTTGAACACCTGCGGATGTAGTGACCATACTGTTGATTGAACTGGGTTTGACCTGGACAGAAGGTCGGCCATCACATTCAGACACCCTGTGAATTTGAAAATTTTAATTACTTAAATGTAGGTTTTATAAGCTACAAGCTTACCATGTGGGACTGAATGCTGTTCTCGGATGGCCGCAAGGCATCAGGCCAACGTCTAAGAAAAATAGACATTTACAGTTGGCCGTAGCCTCAAGTTGCCCTCTTGTGGTACACTGTGAGATCTCGTCCTACTTTCTCGTTGAAATTTTTAAATCTTACCCCTCAGCAGTAACAAAGCATTGAGGCAGGGTGGGACCCTTCTAAGTCCCACATGGTAAGCTTGTAGCTTATAAAAGCTACATTTAAGTAATTAAAAAATTAATTAAAATTTTCAATTTTATTGCGCTACAATAGCTTACCATGTGGGACTGAATGCTGAATCCAACCGCCCGGTGGCGAGATTACAGCTGAGACTGGAAGATATGTCAATTTTTCTTAGATTTTGAAGTAATGAATTAGAATGAATTTTAGAAATACCAGTCTGAGTCCCATTTACAGTGCCCCAATCCCAAAGACCGGGCTTGTAAAGAGCCAAAAATAGCATCAGAGATGCCCGTACCCCACAGCCTTGGGAAATATTTTCAACACCATGAGATATAGAAGTACTGTACCAGTACAAACTTCAGGATACTTTCAGAGCACTGTCAGTTATATAAAGGTCCAAACAATGTTTAAATGGAGAAATAATGTTTAAAAGAAAGATAATGCACATAAACATGAAGTATTAAACAAGATAATTCAATGACAAGATGACAGCATTAATCAGTAAACTAAAATTCAACACTCTTTATATACATCTGCATTTCCGAATTATGGTTTAGATGGTTTGAATATTACCATGCATACAGAAGTGGTAATACATTTAATGAATGCTTATGTGTGGTCTTGGAGTAAAATCTGCGGCTCACTTGATGAAATTCTATCTCTTACAATGGGAAGTTATGAAAGTAAAATTCTTAATAAATTCTAATATGACTTTTGCTTAATCTGCAGCAAAAGACAGACCCAAAGGTGCAACAAGATTTTAAAGGTCAAGGTCACTATGGCAAGGTAAAAGGTCAAATTAATGTCACACCATGATAATACACACCTATAGCCAATAACCAATGTCCCTACCAAGTATCAACTTCCTACACCTTATGGTTTCCGAGATACAGCCCTGACGATTTTATAGGTCAAGGTCACTATGGCAAGGTCAAAGGTCAAATCAAGGTCACACCATGATGCTGCACACCTACACCCCCTAGCCAATGTCTCTACCAAATATCAACTTCCTGCACCTAACAGTTTCCGAGATAAAGCCCGGACAATATTTTATAGGTCAAGGTCACTACAGCAAGGTTAAAGGTCAAATCAAGGTCAGACCATGACGTTGCACACCTACACCCCCTAATCAATATCCCTACCAAGTATCAACTTCCCAAGCCTTACGGTTTCCGAGATATAGCCCAGACAACATTTTATAGGTCAAGGTCACTACGGCAAGGTCAAAGGTCAAATCAAGGTCAGACCATGACGCTGCACACCTACACCCCCTAAGCAATATCCCTACCAAGTATCAACTTCCTACACCTTACGGTTTCTGAGATATAGCCCGGACAAGATTTTATAGGTCAAGGTCACTACGGCAAGGTCAAAGGTCAAATCAAGGTCAGACTATGACGTTGCACAACTACACCCCCTAACCAATGTCCTTACCAAGTATCAACTTCCTACACCTTACAGTTTCCGAGATATAGCCCGGACAAGATTTTCAAACTCAAGGTCACTACGGCAAGGTCAAAGGTCAAATCAAGGTCAGACCATGACGTTACACAGCTACACCCCCTAACCAATGTCCCTACCAAGTATCAACTTCCTACACCTTACGGTTTCTGATATACAGCCCGGACAAACTATTTCCCGCCGCCTGCTCATCCGGACACCATGGGTAAAAACAATACCCCAACAGCCATTAAGGGCTGTGGGGTAAAAACCTGAATAGAATGAATGACAGTGCTAAAACTGTCGAGATGTTTTGATTGTAGGAGAGAAGTGCAGCCATGCTCACTTTAGAAGTGTAAGGGCCCTTAGGGCCCATCCACGAGTGAAAGACCAGCCCAATGGTTGGAATTCTCATAAATTTTTTGCCACCAAATATGAGATTAATGACAACTTGATAAGTCCTTAATACATATATACTTGATAACTAAAAATAAAAAATGACCTTACCCGTAACATCTTGAGAGGTAAACCTATACCTAGATCCTGGGATTAGCCTCCTGAAGACTTGGTTGTAGCAGATGTGCCCCCCCTTCTTTTCTTTCTGAGGATAACTTGTCTGAGGGGAAGGATCTAGAACTTGTTGTGCCGCCACCACTGGTCCCAGATACATATTGCTTTCGTTGTCTGACCAAGTAAGGTCTTTTAGGTAAACATTTGTAAATGTGTTGTGAGCTTTCCTGTGACAGGTTTGCATGATTTGGTCCATCAATAAACCCCATCATATAAGGCCTTAGAGACCGTGAAGACCCTAATGTCATGCGCTTTAACTTGGACCAAGTCCAAGGCTTGTTGGTCTGCTTGTTTATTACAAAGTAGAATGGTTTGTTTCAACCAAGAAGACAGAGTAGCGGGTCTGATGTCTGTGGTGTGTCCTTTCTTGAAGGAGATGAAAAGGAGGGATCGAGACCCTCTCAGGTCTTTGGTTTGATCCAAATAGTACCTCAGGTCCTGTACCGGACACAAGGTCCTGTCTTCTTTAATTGTCTATCTACAATGGTAGTCAAAGCAGGGATAGTCACCGGAGACACACTTTGAGAACCTTCTCTTGCTAGTTGGTTTTTGGCTATGAAGTCAGAAGAGGGGAACAAGAAAACCTTTTCCCATTGGCCTAGATTAGCCACTTTGTTTGCAACCCAGGCATGGATTTAGCTGCGGCGCTTGCCGGAGGCCAAAGCTAGCAAGAAAGCAGTTTTGAGAGTAAGATGTTTGAGGTCTGTGTCTTTCATAGGCTCAAAGGGCGCTTTTGTGAGCTCATTGAGAACAACAGAAAGGTTCCATTTTGGAAGATTCCTGGAACTTTTTGGACGATCCCTGTGAAAACTGGAGAGTAACCTGTGAAGATCTGAACTTTGTGCAATATGGTGGCCCACTGGGCCCAAAGTGTCAACAATGGCCGTCCTGAGGGGCGCCTGTTTAGATCTTGGTACAGGTACATGAAAAAATCTGAGATATGTTTCACAGATGGAGTGGAGAAATCCACTGAATTTTCTCTGCACCATTTTTCAAATAGGGCCCACTTTGACTTGTAGATGGTCCTTGTTGATGACCTCTGAGGGGCAGCAATTCTCTCTGCCACCTCCACAGAGAAGCCTTGTTCTTGGAACTGTCCACTCCTAGATGCCAGGCGTGGAGGTTGAGATGCTGTAGATTGCTGTGGAACAATAATTGTGGGACTGTTTGAGAGGAGTTGTTGACACTGGAAGTTGTAGTGGGATCTCTGTTGAGAGCTGCACTAGGTCCCAAACCAGGGCATCCCTGGCCAGCCTGGGGCTATTACGATCAGGCAATAGCATTGCCTGATTTTTTGGATCACCCTGTGAAGGAGAGCCGTCGGAGGGTAAGCATAGGCAGTGAGACCTGTCCAGTTTATGTTCACAGCATCTATGTCCCAAGCCTTTGGGTCTGGGACAGGAGATACGTACAGTGGAAGTTTGTGGTTCAGATGAGTGGCAAATAGGGCTACATGAGGTGTGAACCACTTTTGGCAGATCTGTTTGAACACCTGCGGATGCAGTGACCATTCTGTTGACTGCACTTGGTTCGACCTGGACACCCTGGAATGTGTCTGGCTTTCAATGTTATGTGATAGTGATGGCACCAGGTCATGATCTTCCACAGGAGAGCACACATCTCTGCTGAGTTAGTTTCTCATTGTTTGCTTATGTAGGCTACCACTGTTGAGCTGTCTGTTGCAACTAGCACTGTTTGGTTCTGGCACTGGTCCTTGAAGCTTCGAAGGGCCAGGGAGACCGCCTTCAATTCTAGGACGTTTATGTATAGCCTTTTTTCCCGGTCTGACCACAGACCCTTTGTAGAACTTTGATCTAAGTGAGCGCCCCAACCTTCGTTTGAGGCATCTGTAAAGAGTTGGATACTGTGGTCTTTGGGATGAAGGTCTGCACGTCTCATCACGTTTGAGGGATTTTGTCAACAGTAGGTGTGCTGAAATGGCTTCTGTCCAAGGAAGGAGGCTGTCCAGCAACTGAGGATATCTCCAGTGCTCCTTGAGATGAAACTGAAACTCTTGTGAAAGCGTTCCTCTGAGAACATTTTCTCCGTTGAGGCAAGCAACCCAATTATTGATATCAAACAGCTTGCAGTCAAAACATATTTTGACTTGAGTCGTAGGATTAAATCCTGAAGTTTGAGCTATCTCTCTTGAGTGGGTTTTACAAGGGCTGAATCTAGATGGTATTCGTAGCCCATGAACGAAAACACCTGAGTAGGTTTCAGTTCTGATTTTTCCTAATTTATTATCCAACCCAAGGACTGGGTTAGGTCTACCACTGCCTGAGTGTTCACTTGGGCTTCCTCCTGAGACTGGGACCTGATCAGCCAGTCGTCCAGGTATTGGTGAAGTCTGAATCCTCTGGAGAGGGCCATTAGCTTCACTTCCTTTACAATCATTGTAAAGACCTGGGGGGCTGTGGCCAGTCCGAAAGGGAGGGAGGTGAACTGGAACACCTGCGACCTGTAGTAACACCTTAGGTATTTCCTTGAGTTTAGATGATTGGGGATGTGAAGGTAGGCATCCGATAGGTCTATCGACGATACCCATTCCCCTGGAATCAGGGAGGTTCTGATGGACTCTGGAGTTTCCATTTTGAACTTTTCTACGTGTAAAAAAGTGTTGAGCCTGCTTAGGTCTATGACCAGCCTTCACCTTTGGTGAGGCTTGGGGACTAGAAACAGGCGACTGTAAAACCTGAGAGATTTTACATTTTCCACCCTTTTGATTGCGTTCTTTGACAGGAGGAAGAAGTCTTAGCAAAGGCAGCAGTAAAATTGAGTGTGGAAATGTTTTGCCTAGCTTGGTGTTCCAATTCCTTAAGAATTGGTAGGGGAACCTTGCCCATACGAGCCCCAGGGGATTTAGGAGTAATACAGATTTTTACAAAATTATTCAACTCCTGTATTTTCTCCTCATAACAGGGCTGTTCCACCTTGTACCACTTTGCAGTGGAAGAAGGAGGTTTGATGTATTTACCCTCAGGTAAATTAGCGGCCTGAAAATCATGTTCAAACTTATCAAAAGCATCTTTGATAACGGAGCTGAGTGGAAGCATAGAGGAAGGACTTCTAGGTTTGAGCTCTTGACGGCCTTTTTCATCATCCAGACCCATAACTGAAGTTGAGGACTTAGGCATAGATTTCCTGGGGTCAGGGAGGGAAAGGATGCGCCTGGAAGTGTCTACCTCTTCAGCGTATTGGGAGGGAACGTCAGACAGAGCTACTTCCCTATAATAAGGGGGGTCTGGATCATGTTGAGGTTGGTCTTGATCAGAGATAGCCCCAGAGGGCTTTGAAGACCCGTGTCTGGCTACAGAGGACTGATCCTCCTCTGAGGAAGAGGACACGTATCTGGACCTCACCTTATGTTTACTCTTGTCAGCATGTTTTTTGGATCTAGAAGATGAAATCTGAGGTTCATCGGACTCATCGGTGTATTGATCCGAGGCAGACCTCAGGTCAACAACATGCCTTTTGTGAGAGTGTTTTAGGTCTATCCAAAGCCTTCTTAGAAGGCTCCTCGGATGGACTAGAAGGCTGATTCGATACATTATGATGATCAGCACCGAGATAAGGTGGAAGTGCAGGACCATAGTCCACTTCCATTTGCTCAACATTTGAGGCAGTCCGAGGTTGTCTCGGAGGGGGTAGGTCCAGATTTACAGCAGTTTGAGAGGTTCCAGGCTTAGAAGCTGAAGCTGAGGTCTGATCTACCTCGACTTGATTTTTTGCAGTTAGTTCATCTCGGAGAGACTGGAAAGCTTCTAACATTGAAGCCTGAAAAGAACCCATTTGCTGTTGTAAATGGATGTTAAGTGAATTCCCCAGGGATTTTTCTAAATTTGCTTCAATTTTGTGCTGTAAGGCAGTATCTTAAAACGGATGGATCTTAAAACTAGTCCCACAAGGACTAAAATCATAATAGAAGCCTGAAGAAAACCCCTGTGTAGTTGAAGTTGGATATAAAAATTTTTATGTAACCTTTCCTTAATTTTATCGAATTACACAACTGGAATTATTTTAATTCACGAGTGACACATGGTCATCTCCCCCATCTGCCTCACTGCAGGTAGGCCTAGTTGTATGATAAGTATTAAAATTTATTAAATAACATAAAACCTTAAATGCAAAATATATTTATATTTTATAAAATTGGAAGATTTAAAACATTGCCAAACCAAGGTCTCCCAAACCGCATTGGAGACCCTCGTTTGAAGTACTTGTTGTCTAGACAAAGATTTCTACAGGGACTCGATATTAAATTTATTTCATTTCTATTTCATATTTTAACCCTAAAATGGTCAACTCATGTAGCAGACAAAGGATAAAAAATTTTATTTTATTTATTTCAACAGGTAAAGGTCCTGTATAAAAAACTACATACACGCGTCTCCCAGCACATGCTGTCTAGACGATGATGTCACCATAGGGGTTTCCCCAAGGATTCCCCCAGTTAGTTTTTGTGCTTTATTTCATATTTTAACCCTTAAAATGGACAAATACTGTTGCAAAGTGGGGATAAACCCTTAAAATATTAATTTTATTTGATTTTAACAGGCATATATTCCTGTATATAAGCTACATGTACGAGTCGTGCATTTGTTTGCAAGCAATTGCCATCTAGAAAAAAAAACGGAAGTTGTTTCCGATGATTTCTTTCAACAAGGACATTTTTTGTGGTTAATTTATATATTTAAACCCTTAAAATGGTCAAATAATGAAGCAGAAAGGGCTTAAATCTTGTATTTCGACAGGCATATATTCTTGTATAAAAACAACATACACGAGTCGTTGTCACACTGTTCTTTACAATGTGAACCCGAAAGTGGATTTAAAGTTGTAAAATATGATAAAAATACTCATCTGATCTGTGAAATGTCACAAAATAAGATTCTATGTAATAAAACAAAGAAATTGATGTAGTTTCAGTATTCAACAACATGTATATCCATATAAAATTAAATCTCTTTCCTTGCAATAAAAAGGCATTGATTCCAAATTCGCGGCCAACTTGAAAGAGGAAGTGGAAGGTTACGTCGCTACTGGGGTCACCTCGATCCCAAGGCATCTCGCCACTTTTATGCATCCATTTTTCTTGGACGTTGGCAGAGATGCTTGTGGCCTCCCGAGTAAGCATTCAGTGCCACATGGTAAGCTATTGTAGTGCAATAAAAGTGACAGTTTTCAAGTTACAACTGATCTACTGAACGGCTATATTCTGAAAGTAGCTATTGCTCAGCTATATCATAGGCTACAGGTCTGCAATTTCACTATGTTATAGCTGATTCAAAAGTACATGAACAACACATTTTGACAAAATTCTCTAAATGCAACAGTTTTAAAGTTACAAGCAATTTACTCAACAGTGATAACATGAAAGTAGTTATTACTCAGCTATGCAATGAGCTACAGGTCTGCAATTTTACTATGTTATAGCTGACTAAAAAGTTGCTGAATAACATATTTATACACATTTCTGTAAATGCAATAGTTTTCAAGTTATAACTAATTTACTCATCAGTGATAACCTCAAAGTAGCTATTACTCAGCTATGCAATGAGCTACAGGTCTGAAATTTTACTATGTTATAGCTGACCCAAAAGTAGCAGAATAACATATTTATACAAAATTCTCTAAATGTATTAGTTTTCAAGTTACAAGTGATTTTACTCCTTATGGAAGTTACTGAAAAGTCAAAAAGTAGCTATTACTCGCTTAGCTATTGGGATAGACTGCAAAGTTACTCACCATGTTGTAGCTCCGGAAAAATTAGCTGAAAACATATTTTAACAAAATGCTCTAAATGCAATACTTTTCAAGTTATAAGTGATTAATTGCATGATTTCATGAATTTTAATGCATTAAAAATAGCATCCGAGATGCCCATACCCCACAGCCTGGGGAAATAGTTTTCAACACCATGACATATAGAAGTAGTGAAACAGTAGAAAGACCAGAATACTTTCAGTGCAGTATCACTTATATAAAGGTCCAAATAATGTTCAAGTAGAGAAAATAACATCTAAGAGAAAGATAACACATGTAAAGATAAAGTACTAAAACAAGACAATTCAATAGCAAGATGACAGCATTAATCAGTAAACTAAAAAATATGAAGCTGTAAACTTTATTACTTGGAGAACAGCTGTCAATGGAAATAGCATTATGTAAAAGTGCATATAATAATCAGTTGCAACAGTCCATATATCTTTGTCATAAGAGAAAAATGTTTCAAATATCGCAGCTGAACACACTTTGGCAGAGCAAAAAGGTCACACTATGAACCAATGTCCCCCCCCAAGTGTCAAACTTCTACACCTTATGGAATCCAAAAAATAGCCGAGACAAGATTTTATAGGTCAAGGTCATTATGGCAAAGGTCAAATCAAGGTCAGACCATGACGATGCACACCTACACCTCCTAACCAATGTCCCTACCAAGTATCAACTTTGATATAGCTGGGACAAGATTTTAAAGGTCAAGGTCACTACGGCAAGGTCAAAGGTCAAAACAAGGTCACACCATGACATTGCACACCTTCAATCCCCCACCAATGTCCCTGTCAAGTATCAACTTTCTACACCTTACAGTTTCTGAGATATCGCCAGAACAACATTTTATAGGTCAAGGTCACTACGGCAAGGTCAAAGGTCAAATCAAGGTCACACCATGACGAGGCACACCTACACCTCCTAACTAATGTCCCTACCAAGTATCAACTACCTACACCTTACCATTTCTGAGATATAGCCCGGACAAGATTTTATAGGTCAAGGTCACTATGGCAAAGGTCAAATCAAGGTCGGACTATGACAATGCACACCTAAACCTCTTAACCAATGTCCCTACCAAGTATCAACTTGCTACACCTTACGGTTTCCGAGATAGAGCCCGGAAAAGATTTTATAGGTGAAGGTCACTATGGCAAGGTCAAAGGTCAAATCAAGGTCAAGCCATGACACTGCACACCTACACCCCCTAACCAATGTCCTTACCAAGTATCAACTTCCTACACCTTACGGCTTCTGAGATATAGCCCGGACAAGATTTTCAAATTCAAGGTCACTATGGCAAGGTCAAAGGTCAAATCAAGGTCAGACCATGACGTTGCATACCTACACCTCCTAACCAATGTCCCTACCAAGTATCAACTTCCTACATCTTATGGTTTCTGATATACAACCCGGACAAACTTTTTCCCGCGGCCCGCCCGCCCATCCGGACACCATGGGTGAAAACAATACCCCGACAGCCCTTAAGGGCTGTGGGGTAAAAATAGCATCAGAGATGCCTGTACCCCACAGTCTGGGGAAATAGTTTTCAACACCATGAGATACAGAAACAGTGAAACAGTACAAAGATTGGGATACTTTCAGAGCAGTGTCAGTTATATAAAGCTCCAAATAATGTTTAAGTAAAAGAAAATAATGTCTAAGAGAAAGATCATGTATGTTAAGATGAAGTATTAAAACAAGACAATACAATAGCAAGATGACAGCATTAATCAGTAAACTAAAAATTATGACGCTGTAAAATTTATTAACTAGAGAATAGACGTCAATGGAAATAGCATAATTGACCTCAAAATACAAGGTCACAGTAAACCATGAAATAGGCTTCATGCCCTTGTCCATATATATATACCCACACAGAAAATTTGAAAGTTCTAGGCTCAATGTCATGTTTTTGCAAAGACATTAATGATATTACTCTATAATTATATCCAAATCCAATGGAAGTTGGAGATGTACTGGATACAGCTCTGTTGTTCTGCTGAGAATTGAGATTTTCCCATTAACGTTAGCTCACATATTAGGGACAGTCTATAGAAGATCCCAATTTTCAGACCACCCTATGTCAGCCCATATGTTAAAGAAGTTAACAGAATTATTTTTACTATAATCAGTGTACTTTATTACATGATTTAGTTTGAAATAAAGTGTGTTAACTACACCAGAAATAAGAGGCTGGAAACTGAATCTTTTTGTAATGAAATGACATACATTATACATTCATGGCTAAATAAGAAATAAAGTAACAAAATACTTTATTTAAACTATTCTGAATGCAACTTGTTAATTATACTGCTTTTTATTTGAAGAAAATCCACTAAGAAAGTTCACATATAATCTTATTGTTACACCCCTTTAAATTTTAGATGGTTGTTAAAAGTTGCAATTTCCAGGAAAAGAATTTTGTAAAATACAGTTGTCTTCTTTAAGTGTATATTTTTGCTGAAACTTATTGGCTGAAAAACCTATCAGGCAAGTCTGTTTGGGTGTCTGATTGCAGGAGGTATAGTTGCTTTCATTTCTTCTGCTACCTAGATTAATTGTCAATTTTCTGGGGTTTTTTCATATCTAGGTAGAGTACATCTAGATGTGACTTCCATTCCACTTTAAATTATTTCCCAATTTTCTGACCTCGCTCTCAATCTAACTTGTTAGAACAACCAATATGATGAAGCATGCTACTACATCAGATTTTCTCAGATAACAGGGATTATGCTACTGTTACTAGCTTTCCCTCATATGGACAGTTACAATTGCTGTAAAAGTACAAATATCAAAACACTGTTGTATGTTTAATTATGATGATATTGTCAAGTAACTGAAAATGAAAATAACATGGATCAGATGTCTTAAAAAAGGTAAACAAATTTCTGTAAACAAATCCTTTTGAACACAATTCGCTAATAATAATAAATTTTGTAAAAACATTTTTGAAAGCTGGAATTCCTTTTTCAAGCTTTATAGATCTGCATAATAACAAAGGGCCTGGTATTGTACTGTCTCTGATATTGTATGGCCTAAGAAAGCGACATTCAGTTCTAAAATAAAGGGAAAACCAAGGCTTTTCCGATGGAAGGTAAAAATGTTTATAGTAACAGTACAATTAGTATTTTATAAGTAGAGCCTTGAAGGACTTTTAAAATATGATTTTTTTTCTTGACCAAAATGAAAAACCATAATTTCAACTTTACTGTAATGACAAACATTATGTAAAGTATTTTAAAATTTTGTAAAACAACCATGATGCATTAATTTACAAATAAGAACAACTATCCTCAAATCAGGACTTGTGTTTCTTCACATTTTACAGCTTCAGTTGTTCTTATTACATATAATAGATCAAAAAATTATCTAATTCAACAGGCAGAGCTAAATGGTTGTGACAGTGGTAAGGAAGGTTTATGACAAATTAATGTATACACTGACATACCATAGCAAAACCATAACCTTATTCATGACAGTAGGAAGATATTATTTTACTGCTGATAAAAATAACAACCTGGGTCCTATGGTTACTTAGTATTCATATCGATATAATGCGAACTTGGAAAACTATAAATATCAGCCAAACAAGACAAATAACTCAACAGTGTAATTTGAATACATTTACTGCTAAGAAGTAATATTTTATGTCAGACGTTTGTTAAATTATCTGGAACTTTTTCCAAAATTTTAACACAAAATTAAACCTTCTCAGACTTTTCAATTTATAATGAAGTGTATGTGGAATTTTAAATCAGAATTTCACCCAAGAAGGATGATTTTACATTTTAACTGTCCAATAGTAATTGTGTGCCTCATTTGAATAAAGAATCTGATACAATGGGGATATCCAGTTTCAGTGCGCAATGAACAATTTCCCATCAACTGTAGGTATATTTAAGCTTGGGCTAAATGGCTGATTTTTAACCACTGATAATTACTGGGGTGGTATAATGATTTCTTGGTCGTGACAATATTCTGTCTTGAACTGTAGGATAGCTTACACACTGTAATAGAACACCAGCTTTAAAGTTTTCACCACAAAACAGCTTGTTAAACATATTTTCACAATAAAAAAGGAGATAATTTTTTTCCCAGTTTTTGTAAATTTAATTCTCTTCCATGATTTATTAACTGTCTCAAGTTTTTTTAAGGGGGGGGGGGGGGCTTAGACTGCTCATTATAAGTATGAAAGAGGGAGCCTTAATATATTGCAACTTTGAAACTTTTAAATTATTACTGCTTAAAGGAAGAAAGGAAACTACAAAATATTTATGGTTTTCCAAATCACTTCAACCGCACATTAAGGCATCTTGTGGCCAAAGTGACATACACTAGATTTGGTACAGGTAGAACTGCTACTAGTACAATATTCCAGAAGCACAAGTCAATTTGCAGTGGCGTTGTGGTTGATTGCTTATTTTAAAATTGGTTCCTCAAAGTGGAAATTCAATGAAAAAAGGGGGTATGTTTGATTAAGAAAAACCCCATAAGTTATCGATATGTCTACATCATACATAATTCACATGTAAATATGAAGAAGAGTTTTTTTCTATTGTGGGTGTTCCACCACACGACTAACGCTCTCGATTAAGGGTTTTTGGGGGTCGGTTTCAAAAATTTGCTTAGTCCCAGGCGTTCTGTAAGGGTCGGTTGGGGCCGTGAGAAAAATCAAACATGTTTGATATTTCTCCCGACCCCAACCGATTATTTTTTCCCGCCATAAACAAAATGTCCAGTCCCAGGCTTCCTCAGGCCTCCTCAGACCCAATTTACACAGTCCTATGTTGTCCCAGGCCTCCTGCGACCCTTAGTCCCCGACCCTTAGTCCCAGACCCTCTATCCCTTAGTCCCAGGCCTCCTGCGACCCTTAGTCCCATTGCAAAACAAACATCGGCCACCTTGGTCTGGGGAATACTGAGGAGGCCTGTGGACGCTGGGACTTAGTCGGGGCTTAGTCCCAGGAAGCCTTAGGCATCCTGGGACCCAGTCGGTATGTCTACGACTAGAAAAATGGCTATGGCTTAATCGGTTCTTAGTCTGGGACTCTGTGGGGCCACCTGGGGCCTCCTCAGGCCAATCTGAACTTATTCCCAGACTTTGATACCGATTCAGTAGTCCCGGCCATTTACATTTTTTTTTCACAGGCTATCCACAATTAAGGGTCGGGGACAGGATTGGGGCTAGTCCTTTGGTGGAACAGGGGCATATGAAATGCTATAAACTCTGTAAAATTGATTGGACAGTTCATACTTCTTTGTTTTATACACAATGAGAATACTCCCCCACACATAAACACAAACACTAACAATAAACAGTAATACACAGATATCTCAGCTGGAAAGAATGTAAAATTTTTTTACAGAACGATACAACATGTTTAGATTTTTATTGAACAATAAATGCGTCCACATTAGAAGTAACAATGAAAACGCTCTCATTCATTGCACTTTTGTTTTGATTTCTTTTCACATTTTATTTTATGATACATTTAACACTCAAATTGGCTTTAACTGGCAACAACACCATTTTAATTCAGCTTTAAGACATAGTATGGAAAATGCATGCTTCAATATCCTCTTGGATCAACACTTTTCATACCTTGAAGTTTCAGTATTTCATTTTAGAGGTTTTACTCGACATAAAACTCAAGTATATGTATGTGACATCAGACATTTAATGCAAGTGCTCTACATCAGACTCCTAGTATAAGTGCTCTACATCAGACTCCTAGTATAAGTACTCAACATCAGCCTGCCAATGTAAATACTTGACATCAGACTCTTGGTAAAAATACTTGAAACCAGACTCCTGGTGTAAGTACCTGATGTCACTCAACCAGTGTAAGTACTTGACATCAGACACCTAGTGCAAGTACTTGACATCAGACTCCCAGTATAAGTACTTGACATCAGACTCGTACTGTAAGTACCCACATCAGTCAATGTAAGTACTTGTGTCACACATCCTCCTCCTCCTCCTCCTCACTCTGATCACTCTCTCTATAACAGTGTATCAGACTGGCCAGGTTCTCCACACTCTGCTGAAACAAGTCCTCCTCTAGTCCACTGTCCACAAACCTGTGGAACTTCTTGATGTTAAACTTACGACATACACCATACAGCGACTCCAGATGTGAGGCAGTGTCCTGGTTACACTGCAGGGAAGTCATCATACTCACTTCAGTCACACCTGAAACCACATGTTCTTGTGGATTAATGATATAAATACATGTACCTGATCAAATTTACAATTGTATAATATAAATGTTCAGAAGAAAGAAATTGTAAAACACATAAGTACCATTCAAGTCCGATCACAGAAAATATACAAAGTGATCATAGTGAGGGATTTAAATTAGAAACTGACATGATTAACAATTGCTCAAAAGTAACTTGTTAACAGTGACCTTAATAATAAAGTTCAGAGGTCAATGAGACCAGAGTCCATTATTCACTAACATTATTATTCTCAGATAAGAATTTTCTTAGATCATAGGCATTTTCTTAGAAAACGTTATAAGACTAAGAAATGCTATTAAGAATAATGAATTTTCAATATTGAAGTAACTGTGTATTTGCAACACTATTTTTTCAAATCATACCTTGATGGCTATATTCCGAGATGAGAAGACAAACAGCTCGGAATATCTTCTCAGATTAAAGTAAACAAATGATAATGGCGGAAAATGCTCAGTTTCTGTTTGTGCAACAAGTATTGTGCAATAATTATAATAATACCTATTATTATGGGTGTACTTTCCTACATAGTGCTACTAAGCTTACATAAATGTGACCAAATAACCTGTATTTACTGGTGTTTGACCAAGGTTTGTTTATGTCGCCATCTTGAAATTCCGAGTGCTCCCACTACTAGTAGGGTTTACTTGGCGCGGATAAATTTCATGTTCCGAGGATTAAATCTGAGGTGTTCTACTACAATTCCCGGTGCACCACATGTGTCCACATACATTGCTGAATGCACTCAGAGATATTGTATCCAATTAGTCATTATTATATTTAGAAGTCTACGAATTCCATGGCTTTTAAAATTCTTATTTTTACAAAATTTTTCTTATTCTAAGTATTTTTCTTAGAAAATGATTATTTTCTTTGAAAATTCAAAGAATAGGAATAAATCTAATAAAAATGTTAGTGAATATGGGCCAAAACTTAGAAATTTTCAAAACTCCAAACTTTAAATATTTATTTATATGATTCAGGGCCCATATTTATAAAACTGATCCTGACCAAATGTAGTCTCTAGCTAAAATCTGGGATAATTTTTAGTTTCATCACAGGTTACTTATGCATAAAGTAGCTGATGCCAAATTTGGTCTCAAACTTAAGACTGGTACAAGTTTCAAGTATTGCTTAATCTAAACTGATGAAAATACAACTTACAACATGAAAGAATACTCAGCCTAAACTTTACAATTTATAGCCCAGATATTGGCTTCAAAATCTTCAATTATAAGAAACACTTACTGGTTTTTAAAATGTTGGACGTATAAACCTGTTTAAAGTTTCTTACATTAAAAAAAAGTCGAGGCTAGTCTCATCTTAGTCTGATCTATTCTTCTGTTTAGAAACACAAAGTTGAGACTTTGTCTCAGGTGAGACAAAATTTCAAAGCTAAAGACTATTTTTTATCTTAGACTTCAAACCTCTTTACAAATACTGACCCTGGACATCACTGAAACCATTGGCAACCAATGTGATAACTGGAACATCTTGTCAAGACACTGTATATTGAAACCAAAGAATTCACTGGGTTCACATTTGACCAAATTATTACTGTGCACTTTACATCAAAATTAGAAATAATTAAAAAAAAAACACTGCACAATTACATAATATACCATATGGCATTTATGCATTGGTAGCATGTGCACACTTAAACATGTCTTTTTTGTAACTTATTGTTGTTGCTGCTAAAAAAATAATAAAAAAAGTTTACTTTTCTTTATTGTTGTTCCAACAAAGAGATCTTTGTTCCCAGTCTTTTTCCTGAACAAAAGTCTATTGTTTCCACAAGTACAGACCTGCTCTCCTTTTACAAGGACTGCAGTATATTTTACATCCAACACACAGCAGAAAATTCTCATAAAAACTATGGACACACACAACTCTAGTTCATAACACCACTCAAGGGAGTTCAATACATCACAATACCAAGGTTATAACAATGGATACAATTTTAAATAAATTTTTAAAAATATATACACAAATACTATTTCACTGTTAATTGAAAAACATCCAAGGTCCCACTTTCAATAACAATAATTTTGTCCTCACAAGAAGTTGATATTACAAAATTGGAGTGCTAATACTACATAGACAAATTTTGAAACAGCTGAACTCTTACTGTGATCCTTCCACCTATTTCATTGAATATCGAAACCATTTATGTGGGAATGGGATCATCATACTAATCAAGAATTCACAGAATGTCTCAAATTTACCAAACTTCTACAAAAAACTGAAAACACAGCATCATACACTGTTTCCAGTTCAAATCTAAGAAATTTTCAAAACATAGATGATACGTATTTGAAAAATAATTTGATCTGATTTCAATTAAAAAAAATTATTAAATGCAAGAATATGGTGAAACAGATAAATGAAAATCCTCATGAAGCATTGATCAACCCCTTAAGTATTCACTGAAGTGATAAGAACTGCTGAAATAGACTTCTCTATCACCCAGTTTTAATGACACTCTAATATAAATTGTTGATATTCTAATACACTAACATCAGTTTGAATTTTATAAAATAGTCCAAACACAATTATCTGTGGTAACTGCCTTAAAAAGTGGATTACCGTGTGAAGGAGGACAGATAGACTTTAGTAGACCATCCCAGTCATAGTAGTCATTGTAACACCTCCCCCTCCTCTCCTCCCCCCTCCCCCGGCAGGTAATTAGTAACCTGAGAATACCCCTGTCCCCACCGATTTACATCAAAACTGGCTTTGTCACATCAGATACAGCAATTACGTTGGACGCCCATATCTGGAGGTGAAACACAATTGTGAGAAATAAGACTCGATGATAATGTTTTACCTTTAATTACACACGACTGGTGGATGAGGATTTCAATCTAACCATACTCAAAAACACCCATGTTTAACAAATACTAATTTGAAATGTGATACAGTGTAATCTGGTATAAAAAGCACAACAGAGAGCAAAATATTTATCTGTGCCTCACTGATCAACTGATTTCCAGTTTTACAGAACATTCAGACATGAATCCAAATTTTCACCAAATCATGAAATTGTTAATTATTTATAATTCTGATACTTGTATTTATTAACAGCTGTTACCTAAAGTCACTGACACAATTTGAATTTTCTTCACTCAAGTCCTACAAGTTCCTGATGATTTAATTATTAAATACACGTAGTTATAAAACATTCTGCGTTACTTTAAGATAAAAAAATGCCTAAAATGAATATTTTCCCTTTAATGATTTAAATGTTTAACAATTGGCTATCAGTGTATAACTTTTTTTCAAACTTTTATTTCTGTATTTAATTTACAATCATACGCTACTTGTCAGTTATTAAAGACAGCTCTCATCTTTCCCCAATTCTGTTCAAAATCTTTTTCTTTATCATTTAAAACACTCAGTAATTTTTCCATCTTAATCTATTTCTTGCAATCTATGTTTAAAGACTCTCATATTTTAATTGATATTTGATAAAGTACTATTGTATATGTACTTCTTAGCAATAATTATCAATACATTCTATTCTATTACTGTCAGCTAAATGGTATCCAACAAGAGGAGAGTGCCCGTGAACGGGCACTGTGTCAGCTGACTGAATGTTTTTGATTTGTGATGGTGATAATGAGAGGAAAGCATAATTATCAGGGAAAGTGCTGTACAGAAATACAGTAAATGGTAATTGAACAGCATGTTCGAAAGATATTCCGAAGCTGACAGAAGAAAAGGACAAAAAAGTTGTGCCCTGCAAATGGTATCATGAAATAAAGTAACAAGGTAATTGTTTAAGTGTAAAAAGTAGGTTAAAAATATTTAAAGAAATACTATAAATGCAATATCCTCGTTCGACCATGAAGAAGGGGTCCAAAGGTCAAATCTGACCATACCAAAAGATTCCCAGCCAAAGAATTTAGGATGGTTTACCATCCCAAACCTCTCGGACCAATAATAAGTGAGTCATAGGCACTTTTTAAGTTTGGCTATCCTTGTTTGACCTTGAAGGAGGGGGTCCAAGGTCAAATCCGACCACACAAAAAAATTCCCAGCCCATGATTTCCTGTAGCTTGTTTACCATCCCAAACTTGTAGGACCAATAATAAGCGAGTTCTAAGCAATTGTAAGTTTGGCTATCCTCAATTGACCTTGAAGGAGGGGTCCCAGGTCAAATCTGACCACACCAAAAGAATCCCAGCCCATGATTTCCTATATGTTGGTTTACCATCCCAAACCTCCAAGACCAATAATACGCGAGTTATAAGCACTTTAAGTTTGGCTATCTTCGTTTGACCTGGAAGGAGGGGTCTAAGGTCAAATCCGACCACACCAAAAGATTCCCAGCCCATGATTTTCTATAGGTTGGTTTTCCATTCGAAACCTCTAGGACCAATAATAAGTGAGTTATAAGCACTTTTAAGTTTGACTATCCTCATTTGACCTTGAAGGAGGGGTCCAAGGTGAAATCCGACCACACCCAAAAATTCCCAGCTCATGATTTTCTATAGGTTGGTTTTCATTCCAACCTCTAGGACCAATAATAAGCGAGTTATAAGCACTTTTATGTTTGGCTATCCTCATTTGACCTTGAAGGAGGGTTCCAAGGTCAAATCGGACCATATTAACAGATTCCCAGCCCATGATTTCCTACAGGTTGGATACAATGATTTACTCAACAGTGAGAACCTGAAAGAAGCTATTGCTCAGCTATGCCATGACATAGAGGTCTGCAATTTCACTATGTTATAGCTGACCAAAACGTCTGTGAATAACATATTTAACAAAATACTCTAAATGTAATAATTTTTAAGTTACAACTGATTTACTCAAGAGTGAAAACCTCAAAGTAACTATTACTCAGCTATGCAATGAGCTACATGTCTGAATTTCTGCTCTGTTATAGCTGACCTAAAAGTAGGTGAATAACATATTTAAGCAAAATACTGTAAATGCAATAGTTTTCAAGTTACAACTGATTTACTGAATAGTGAAAACCTGAAAATAGCTATTGCTCCGCTATGCCATGAGCTATAGGTCTGTAATTTCACTATGTTATAGCTAACCCAAAAGTAGGTGAACAATATATTTTAACAAAATACTCCAAATGCAATATTTTTCAAGTTATAGCTGATTTACTCAACAGTCAGTGCCTGAGAATAGCTATTGCTCAGTTGTGCCATGAGCTACAGGTCTGTAATTTCACTATGTTATAGCTGACCCAAAAGTAGCTGAATAACATATTTGCACAAATTTCTGTAAAGGCAATAGTTTTCCAATTACAACTGATTTACTCAACAGTGAGAACTTCAAAGTAGCTATTACTCAGCTATGCAATGAGCCACATGTCTGGAACTTCACTATGTTATAGCTGACCCCAAAATAGGTGAATAACATATTGCAACAAAATACTCTAAATGCAATAGTTTTCAAGTTATAAGTGATTTACTCAACAGTGATAACCTAAAAGTAGCTATTACTCAGCTATACCATGAGCTACAGGTCTGAAATTTTGCTATGTTATAGCTGACCCAAAAGTAGCTGAATAACATATTTATACTAAATTCTCTAAATGCAATAGTTTTCAAATTACAAGTGATTTACTCAACATTGAGAACTTCAAAGTAGCTATTACTCAGCTATGCAATGAGTCACAGGTCTGGAACTTCACTATGTTATAGCTGACCCCAAAATAGGTGAATAACATATTGCAACAAAATACTCTAAATGCAATAATTTCCAAGTTATAAGCGATTTACTCAACAGTGATAACCTAAAAGTAGCTATTACTCAGCTATGCCATGAGCTACAGGTCTGAAATTTTACTATGTTATAGCTGACCCAAAAGTAGGTGAACAACATATTTAAGCAAAATACTGTAAATGCAATAGTTTTCAAGTTACAACTGATTTACTCAATAGTGATGACCTAAAAGTAGCTATTACTCAGCTATGCCATGAGCTACAGGTCTGAAATTTTACTATGTTATAGCTGACCCAAAAGTAGCTGAATAACATATTTATACTAAATTCTCTAAATGCAATAGTTTTGCAATTACAACTGATTTACTCAATAGTGAGAACCTCAAAGTAGTTATTACTCAGCTATGCAATGAGCTACAGGTCTGAAATTTTACTATGTTATAGCTGACCCAAAAGTAGGTGAACAACATATTTAAGCTAAATACTGTAAATGCAATAGTTTTCAAGTTACAACTGATTTACTCAATAGTGAGAACCTGAAAATAGCTATTGCTCCGCTATGCCATGAGCTATAGGTCTGTAATTTCACTATGTTATAGCTGACCCAAAAGTAGCTGAATAACATATTTATACTAAATTCTCTAAATGCAATAGTTTTCAAATTACAAGTGATTTACTCAACATTGAGAACTTCAAAGTAGCTATTACTCAGCTATGCAATGAGCCACAGATCTGAAACTTCACTATGTTATAGCTGATCCCAAAATAGGTGAATAACATATTGAAACAAAATACTCTAAATGCAATAATTTCCAAGTTATAAGCGATTTACTCAACAGTGATAACCTAAAAGTAGCTATTACTCAGCTATGCCATGAGCTACAGGTCTGAAATTTTACTATGTTATAGCTGACCCAAAAGTAGGTGAACAACATATTTAAGCAAAATACTGTAAATGCAATAGTTTTCAAGTTACAACTGATTTACTCAATAGTGATGACCTAAAAGTAGCTATTACTCAGCTATGCCATGAGCTACAGGTCTAAAATTTTACTATGTTATAGCTGACCCAAAAGTAGCTGAATAACATATTTATACGAAATTCTCTAAATGCAATAGTTTTTAAGTTACAAGTGATTCTACTCATGATGGAAGTTACTGAAAAGCCCAAAAGTAGCTATTACTCACTTAGCTATTGAGACAGGCACCCAACTTACTCACCATATTGTAGCTATGAAAAAAGTAGCTGAATAACATATTTTAACAAAATGCTCTAGATGCAACAGTTTTCAAGTTATAAATGATTTTGTGCATGATTTCATGAATTTTAATGTATTAAAAATTTTTAAAAAAATTTATTAAAAAAAAAGTAAGACAGATCCAGGTCTCATACTCACACAAGAGAATCTACCTCTAGCCTAGTACATATATGCAAGATATGAGAGAAATCCCTGCAATAGTCACTGAGAAAATTTTGATTAAGTGTTGAAATTTTCACACTTTTGGTGGGGGTACCCCCCTTGTAATGTCTCTAGCAAACAGACGAACAGACAGATTTGCATGCCTTGAACAATTTTTCATCCTCGATAGATAAGGTATCTTTTAAAAAAAACAGCACGTCTCTAGGCCTTGTAGTTTTGGAGGAGAAGTTGTTCACGCGGATGCGTGCGCGTACGCCCACGCCGCAGAGTGACGACATAAAAATGATCATAAAACTACCAAATTTAATTATTATACCCGATTCATCCAATATATATTTTTCTATAATTTTCCCAAATTTTGCAACTGCTGTACAGAAGAAACATATGTAGTAAGAGTTTCTTCTGTTTTGCATCTTTTACATGTACTTTCTTCATATATGCCTAGTTTAGTAAGATATTGTCTAGTTCCAAGGATTCTGTATAAAATTTTCATTTGGAACCATTTCAGTTCGTTGCTTGATATGGAATTAAATAGAATTTTAAAAGTTATTTGCCAAGTTTCCTTGTCCAAAGACACAGCTGGTTCCATGTTCCACTTAATCTTCATTTTATGGTCATTACAGTTGTTTTGTTCTAAAGTTTTATATTAGCCACGTGCACCTTTTTTACAAGTATTAATAATGTGTATGTTTTTGCCTTCTTTATATTTGGTAATGTATTTTGTTACAACTGTTCTAGCTCTAATGTAACTAAGGGGGTCAATGTCCATTAGATAAATTTCTTTTAGTTTCTCAATAGGTAAAAAGTACCCACAGGATCTAAAACATCTGAAACCATCATAATACCTTTTTTAAACCATTTAGGAAAGTACATAACTTCGGTTGACAATTGTACATTATACCATAATGGTGCTGAAAGAATGTGTTCATTAGTAAGTACAGGTGAACCATTTTGCTCAATAAGAAATTCTTGTGGAAACATTTATCATTTTCAAATAAGATTCAAACATCACAAAATCATGTAAATTATGACTGATAAAATCTTTAAAAATATAGTCAATCTGTTTTGTACTTCTTTTTACCTGTTCACACTGTAGAATGATTGTTATTTTTCACATTATAACTGGACAGGTTTTATTTTGTGAAAAAGTATTTACAACATATCTCACTTGTATTAAATTATTTTTGTCATATAGTCAATCTGTTTTGTACTTCTTTTTACCTGTTCACACTGTAGAATGATTGTTATTTTTCACTTTATAACTGGACAGGTTTTATTTTGTGAAAAAGTATTCACAACATATCTCATTTGTATTAAATTATTTTTGTCAGCACACTTCAAACACATAAAGTTGCATGCTGAAACATACAATGAAATGAGAAATGATGAGGCTGCACGAACAGAACACAACCATCTCATCTTCTTGCTAGAAACATCCAACTTATCCATTGATAAGTAAACTTAGAACATTTACATCTGAAGAATGTATATTGACACTTCTACCTGGCTAAATGTTTGTGAGCTGTGAATACTAGGTTATTTTTAATTTTGAAATTTGCAAATTTTTAAGCTTAAACTTTACAATTAATTTACCTTTGCACTACTATTTCAAAGATTTTTTTTCAAATACATTCATGCTAAAATCCACACATTGACTCTTGACACTTTTTTTACAATTTTTAAAAACCTATTTTTTAATAAATTTTAATCTTCAACTTGAATTCAACTTTGTGTAAAGCCTTAAATCTGGGAAATTATGTATTGACCAAATATTTGTGACACACTGTGTGGCCATTCTTCTAGTGAGATATTGTTTCAATCTAAAACTGTCTCTCTCAGAAACTGTACTATCATGGCTAAATGTACACCAATGCACAACTTTAAAATAAATAAAATAGATATTATGTAATCATTATTTTACTTACATAAATATATAATCAATAGATAAATATATTCAATAACAATTCTCACAAGTATAAATGTTATATATTTGTTTTCAGTAACACATATCTGCATGAAGATGTTTTGTGGCTGTGAATTATATTGTAAACTGCCATATATATGTTATGACCCAGGTGTGAAATTGTCCATTTCATGAAATGGACAACCCAACTGTCCATTTCGTGAAATGGACAAAAAATCTACTGACCATTTCATGAAATGGACAACTAAATGTATGGAATTTTTACTCTCATTCACAGTGAAAAAACTTTCGAGTTAGAGTCCGGAAACAAAAATGTCAATGGACAGACAAAAGGACAAATGAACCGATGGAATTACACCAATTTCAAAGGCAACCTAGCTATGATGGTGACCTATCTTCCAGTCAAGTTTGAATTCGATTAGACAAAGCATTTTCGAGTTAGAGTCCGGAAACAAAAATGTTGACGGACAGACATACGGACAAAAAACGGACAAATAAACAGACGGAATTACACCAATTTTGAAAGCAACGTAGATATGATGGTGATCTATTTCCTGTCATGTTTGAATTCGATCGGACAAAGTGTTTTTGAGTTAGAGTCCGGAAACAAAAATGTTGATGGACAGACGAATGGACAGACGTCGGACACATCAATCTAACAGGCCTAAAAATAATATACCAGGTACCAATATGCTTTTTAAAAGAGTTAGTGTAAGTGTATTTTTAGGTAGTTATTTCCATTAAAAAGTATGTTTTACATAACTGACAATTTTATTTCAAATTTATTTCAAATATTTGTAACTATTTAACTTATTAACTAACTTAGTGTAAGATATTTCATATACATATCATTATTATAGGGGAATAAAGTGGACAACTTAAACCAAAGATTGGCCATGAATGAAAGTTTAACTTATATATGTTACAGTAAATATGTGAAATCAGTAAATACACGTATTTACTGATTTATGACCTGTGTTATTTCACAAGTTTACTGGTTTAACTTTCAGTAAATATGTGAAATGAAACTTTGATGTTCACTGGTTGTAAATACCGGTATATAATATTGAAATGCAAACCAAAATATACATTATATTGGAACATTTTACTCTGTTATGTTGACTATTAGAACATACTTAGCAATAAGCATATCTCATTTCATAATACATTAGATGCAAACTTTTATGTTGAAAAATAGCACATAGCCTTTTAAATATTTATGTTTACAAACTTTAGGTATGTGCTTTCAGTAAATATTTCATTTAAGCTTATATTATTTTCAATCCCACAGCTACAAAGGACCTATGACATCCCTACAAATGATCAAAGCTCATTTAACTTTGCAAAATTTTTATGTGACTGAGACATAAAAGTGCTTTTATTGGCAATAAATAAAAGTTTTACAAATTAATTTAAATTTGAGTTTCAAAACTTTAATATATTTTAACTCTACTTTCATTCAACAGAAATTTTACCTTATTAATTTAGACAAAATGATTTACACCCAAACAAATCAACATGTATTCTTTAAGAATCTATTGTTAACCAGAGATTATCAGGAAGTGGTTTATTTTATTTCAATCAAGACTTAATATTTTGCTATTTTCTGGTAGACATATGACTTTAATGTAGGTACTGGCTACTTAATCAAAGAATTGTTGTTACAATGAAAAGGCCAGCTAGCCCCTAATCAGATTTAAGCATAGTCTTTCGGAGGGCCTTTTAAGGCATACATGGTTATGGTGTGGCTTCCTGGATTAAAGGGACAGTATTTAAGGGAGATTTTATTCAACCCTGATTATAGATCTAAATTTTATTGTTGACCTTTGAGAAAGATATACATTGCTAAAATACATTGTTAAAACTACCGTGAAATTCAGTTCTTCAACAAGAAATATATCTTAATCTTATTACCTTGCTTGTTGTTCCTTATACATAAAGTATCATAATTTGATGAATATTTAGATATTTAAATTTATAAACTTGTTGATTTACATTAAAATTTATTTTAAATGAAAAAAATTACAAGTTTGTATCACATATCACACGAAACTGCTTTTGAAATTATAAATTAAAGTGATATAAACTAGACCAAGGCCGGCCAACCAACATAGTTTAGAAGATAAACAGTATTTTTCAATAATAAGCAAGCTGAAAGCACTTTTAACTTTGGCTACCCTCATTTGACCTTGAAGCAGGGGACCAAGGTCAAATCTGACCACATCAGAAGATTCGCAGCCCATGACTTCCTATTGGTTGGTTTCACATTGCAAACCTCTAGGACCAATAATAACCCGAGTTATAAGCACTTTTAAGTTTGGCTATACTCATTTGACCTTGAAGGAGGGGCCCAAGGTCAAATCCCACCACACCACAAGATTCGCAGCCCATATTTTCCTATAAATTGTTTTCATATTGCAAACCTCTAGGACCAATAATAAGCGAGTTATAAGCACTTTTAAGTTTGGCTATCCTCGTTTGACCTTGAACAAGAGGCCCAAGGTCAAATCCGACCACACCAAAAGATTCCCAGCCCATGATTTCCTATATGCTGGTTTACCATCCCAAACCTCTAGGACCAATAATAAGCGAGTTATAAGCACTTATAAGTTTGCCTATCCTCGTTTGACCTTGAAGGATGGGCCAAAGGTCAAATCCGACCACACCAGAAGATCCGCAGCCCATGATTTCCTATAGGTTGGTTTACCATCCCAAACCTCTAGGACCAATAATAAGCGAGTTATAGGCACTTCTAAGTTTGGCTATCCTCGTTTGACCTTTAAGGAAGGAGCCCAAGGTCAAATCCGACCACACCACAAGATTCCCAGCCCATGATTTCCTATATGTTGGTTTACCATCCCAAACCTCTAGGACCAATAATAAGCGAGTTATAAGCACTTATAAGTTTGCCTATCCTCGTTTGACCTTGAAGGGGCAGCCCAAGGTCAAATCCGACCACACCAGAAGATCCGCAGCCCATGATTTACTACAGGTTGGATTCACATTCCAAACCTCTAGGACCAATAATAAGGGAGATATAAGCACTATTCATGACTGAAAAGCAACACCCGTGGCGGCCATCTTGTTTTTCAAAATGAGGCCAAAAATATTTTCAGTCAAGATTTTGTAATGATGAACATATCCTGCGAATTTGAAATCTCTACCTATAATTCCCTTTGTTCTACAGGGCCAACAAAACTCCTTGTTGAAAGTCGAAAAACGCCCGTGGTGGCCATCTTGTTTTTCAAAATGAGGCCAAAAATATTCCCAGGCAAGATTTTATGGTTATGAATATAACCTGAAAATTTGAGAAGTCTACTTATAATACCCTGGCCTCTAGAAGGGTAACAAGAAAATCTCTACACACTGTGGCGGCAGTGGCGTACTCATGCGTAATCCATAGTATCCACCGGATGCTATCCGGTGGATACAAATAGTTATCACAGTGCTGGATTGTAAACAAGTATGAAACTTTGAATATGACAAAGCTATTTAAAAGTTTTAAATAACTAGAGATTGCGTCTCGACGCAGTGTATCCCCGGACGGGACATGGTTGAAGCGTGAATGTGTCGGGTTTGAGCCTTTTTCCTGGAGCACCAGGTCAGGATTCGCCATAGTAGGGTACAAAGAGGGCCCAATTTATTCCCCCCCCTCCTTAAATAGGCAACCACCATGGTGTTGTCCGTAGCTATGGTAGCAATAAGGTTCAAGCAGAGGTTTTGGAACTCCTTTAGGGCCAAAAGACCGCCTTGGTTCCAAATACTTTATGTGTAACTTGCTTCTGGAAGGGACCAGGTTCCTCTTGCAGTGTGTTCCCCTAAGTGATCACTCGCCCTTCATGATGCATCTGTAAGGATTTGCAGAGCATATTTAAGTAGGTGTAATGGTTGACCTTGAAGCACATTATCATCCTACAACCACCATTTTAGATGCTGTGGAGTGAACTGGGATCACCTCTTCTAGTGTGTCTGGTACCCTTCAGCTGTTCTTCAAGTGCCACTGTATCGGCCTCATGTGGAGGTGACCTAGGTGGACTTGCTTCTGTATGGGTGTCAGTAACCCACACAACCCCACTGTGGAAAACACTAATAGCCATTTATGAGAACTGTGACCCGAGTTTGGAAACTCAGGCCCCTGGTGTCAGCTGACACTGCTCACAGGCTGGGTAAAAGGCAAGCTGGGTGGCCAGTCTAGGAGGGTCGATTACTGTATCTCACTGGAATCCGTAAGAAAAACTTGATGAACCTCCACAGTAACTGATACAGCAGACTTCTTGCTGGCAGTAGGCTGACCAGTCCGGTGGAGTTTGGCATCTCAACGGGACGAGTAACTGGCTGGTATGGGGTCTGATAAGATAAGGCTGACAGGTAGTTGGACAAATCTTGTTGGGAAAGTCTTCTTATCTATAGTCACTTTCGACCAGCTAGGAGGTCCTGACAGTAGGCTGGCTGATTGGTCTGGTAGGTTGAGACAGTCAGGTCACCGAGACCAATGACTGGTATAAGAATTTATATCAGTAACCAATTTCCACAGGCAGTAACTGGTTGGTCTGAGACGGCCACTCGGAGCCTTAAAACGCTACTGCTGATCTGTTAGCCAGTCCTGTGGCCCTGCCCAGTACCAGGGCCTAACTGGCTTTAGGTGAAGCAATGCTCTGTAACCAGTTCCTGTTGGCTCCACATTTCTGCGAAAACTCATAGGAGCTGGCAGAACTGGGCGAATTAGTCTACATCTCAGCAGGGGTAGGCTTATATGAAACAACTGCCTTCTTCCTGTCCATAACTGTGGAATCAGCAGCTTTTCTCTGTAACCAACAATCCTCTGTAACCAGTAATTCTGGATACTGCTACTCCATCATGTACTCAACCTCCAAAACCATTTTCAATAGTTTCCATGCAATATAGTCAGCATTAAGTGTGAAAATATCTCCAAACGGCCAAAAATGGCCTCGGTCAGGTACTTTGGATGACCTGTGGATGACCTTCAATGAAGAGCTTCAAGGTCAAATTTCTGCATGCTTATAGAGGACATATATATGTATTATATATACCAGTCATAGGATGATCTAACCTTCTGTATATGAGAACTGGGCCAAAATGTGAAAAAATGGCCAAAATCTGACCTTTAAGAGGCCACCAGTGACCTTGAAATTGAAGGTTAAGGTCACAAAAACAATAGCGTTCGTGGCATTGCCCATATATTAGTGGTCAGACCAGTTCTGAAAATAAAAACCGGTTTTCAGGGCTTTGAAACCGAATGAAATCTGGGATTTCGAAAGTTTACAGAGATATGATAAAAAGTTTTACGCGAGCGTACATGAGCTACATTCTCAATAGGAAACATGTATTTGCGAGATATTTTGAAGTTTGTAAACGTCATTTACCATGAATATAAAGTGAAAATGTAAGGTTTTCTCTTTATTGTTTTGACAAAATATTATTCAGTAGAAAGCCTAATATGATGATGTTTTCAATAACCGGTACTTAAATATTCTTTGCGGATTTCGACATTTCTACCTAAACGAAACGAAATGCGGTATACCGGTTTACCGTTCACACCACTACCATATATACCCACATACCAAATTTGAAAGGTCTAACTAAAATATTTTTTAAGTTTTCCAAAAGGAAATCTCTGCAGTGGTGGCGGCGGCGTGACCGTACTGAATCCTAAGTATCCCCGACTTTCGTCCAGGGATACAACTATTAATATGAAGACATAGCAGATAACATGTAACTATTAAATATATAAAGTCTTCATTATGATTTTACTAAATACATGTATTTACTGGACCAAAAAACCAGTAAGTACACGTATTTACTGAAATTTTCAGGGAATACGCATATTTACTGACCAAATCAGTAAATACACGTATTTACTGAAAATTTCGGTAAAACGTGTATTTACTGATTTCATATATTTAGTGTAACATATACATATCATGAAATGGATAGCAAAATATATATGGATTTGTCCATTTCACGAAATGGACAATTTCACACCTGGGTCACAACATATACATCATATACACTATTTTGTTACTGAGAATCCCTTCATCAGAAAGTAAGGGGGCTCGGTGGTGTAGGGTTAAAACACTCGCCTCCCACCTCTAAGGCTTGCAGTTCCAGCCCAAGGCTTTATGTAGGAAAGTTGGTAGATGCTTACCAATGCCTGGCAGTTTACAGTGCAGAATCTTGACCAACTAGCATGTACTGGTTTCCTCTGCAAGGTGTTAAGGTATTTTATACACAATGTTGAAAGCATATTACTGAAATTTCTGACCATTTTATTTGATGAAAATCATTTTTTTTTGTCATAAATTGAATCTATATTAGATAAAATGCTGTAGTGACTACCCATTGAAACTACATGCATAGCATTTGTACCAAAAAAATGCACTTCATTGGAATTTATGAGACGTTTTATGTGAAAAAAATCTAAAATGCTACCAAAGTTGTCTGCTCATGTTGACATAATAGGCTACCCCCAGAAACAAGTAAATTATGTGTAAACACATACCATCTCCAACTAAAATGCAAAGTCTAGAATTGTTAAAGGAATTTGTATATATTTTACTTAATTTTCACCAATTTGCAAATTGGTGAAAATAAACCAAATGCATGTAATTTTAGCCATGTTGCAAAAAGTATAACCACGTAATAAAAGTGGAATTTCCCTATATTTTGAGAAGTTTCAAGGATCTTAATGGGCAAGGATGTATGTGGTAGGTGCAATAGATTTGACTGGTCATTTCCAGGGGTCATGCATATCTTACAAAAACAAACACTTGGATTTCACACACTAATTGGTTAAATTATTTTGCAGTACTATGAGGTATGTTGTTAAATTTTTATGTGCCTCTCCTTATTGGCCATACCCCAGTTATCACCCATACTCATGCAAATGCCCAGCCCCAAAATTTTAATTTTCTTGACTTATCAACCAGAGGGAGTTTCCGTGGATCATTTCTGTATATTGTTGTGAATATCCACTGGAAAAATGGTATGGTTGTGAAAACTTTTTTCCAGGATTAGAGTTCTGTAAAAACGCATCTTTTGAATTTTAAAATAATGGCACATTTTTAGCTCAAAGTGCAAAGCACTTGCAAGCAATATTTGTTAAAATTGGACTTTTTTAAGTACACCTTAAAGTTAAGTCATAATGATAACAGAGGCACACATAAGGTAGGTTTAAAATGGTTCCAAACGCACAAGTTAACAAACAATACCCTAGGAAGTAGCAACTAACACCCGTGGATGTGGAACCTGACATTGACAAAGAATCACCGAAAACATTCCAGAGTCCCAATCTGCAGATCCAGATCATCCTGACTGAGCCAGGGTGTACACCACCTTGTGTACAAATATCACCCTAATCAGATGTATACTCATTCCAGTTATGTGCGTGGACAAACAGACAAACGAGATGATTACAATACCCTCACACCTCTCTTTCGGGTGGGGTGGGGGTGGGTGTAATACCTACTAGAAAGTGCCCAGAATTCCAGGCTTTAATTTACAGAGCCAGTCCCACATAGAAATTTACATACTTGTCAAACCCTTCTAAGGTCCCTTACAGTTTAATATTCCAATGCACTGAGGCACTCACACAGTAACAGTGATTACCTTGTTTTGGTGGTCTGTCCTTGCCTTCTAGTTGACCAGTACAGGAGACATCACCAGTAAACAGGTGTGGAAATGGGGCGACGGTCGGCATGGGAGATTTAATACTGTGTATGGCACTGAAAGAAAGCACAATCCAACATGTCAAAAACAATGAACAGTACACAATATCAGGTGGTTACATCAAAGCATTAATCTTATGAAAACAAGCATTCTGACGCATGCAATTATCTCCCGCCGTATACATTAGATGTACTAAAGATAGTGGAATATAGATTTCCTTGTGAGATGGAGGCACATGTAGAAGTGACAAGAAGCAAGAGGCACTTTAATGTTTGCGTCCCAATGAGTATTATTATTATTATTATTATTTTCCGTTTTATGCAAAAATTCCACATAGCTGGGAAAATGATTTTTGGGGAAAGTCGCCAGTAGACTCTGAAGATACCCTGTGGGTCAAAAATTTCGTCGAAACCACTCTATCTCACTCCGTTTCCGAGATAAACACGTTTTTGCGGTTTATGCAGAAATTCAAAATGGCCGCCAAATGATTTTTGGGAAAAGTCACAAGGAAACTCTGCGGATACCCTGTGGGTAAAATTTTTTGTTGAAATCACTCTATCTCGCTCTGTTTCCGAGATAAACCCGTATTTGCGTTTAACGCAGAAATTCAAGATGGCGGCCAAAAGTGGTGGGAAAACTATTTTGGGAAGAAGCGTCAGTAGACTGCAGATACCTGTGGGTCAAAAATTTTGTCAAAATTGCTCTGTCATGCTCTGTTTCGGAGATAAACGCGTTTTTTTGCGTTTTACGCAGAAATTCAAGATAGTCGCCAAAAGTGGCGGGAAAACATTCTTTTGCAAAAAGTCGCCAGTAGACTCTGCAGATACCGTGCGGGTCAAAAATTTCATCGAAATCTCTCTATCTTGCTCCGTTTCCGAGATAAACGCTTTTTTTCTGTTTTACGCAAATTCAAGATGGCCGCCAAAAGTGGCCGGAAAACGATTTTTTGGAAAAATACCAGTAGACTCTGCAGATACCCTGCGGATCAAAAATTTCATCAAAATCGCTGTATCTTGCTCCGTTCCCGAGATAAACATGTTTTTTGCGTTTTACGCAGAAATTCAAGATGGCCGTCAAAAGTGGCGGGAAAACGATTTTGCAAAAAGTTGCCAATAGAGTCTGCAAATACCCTATGGGTCAAAAATTTTGTCAAAATCACTCTATCTCGCTCTGTTTCCGAGATAAACGCTTTTTTTCTGTTTTATGCAAATTCTAGATGGCTGCCAACAGTGGCGGGAAAACGTTGTTTTGCAAAAAAGTCGCCAGTAGTCTCTGAAGATACCCTGTGAGTCAAAAATTTCGTCGAAATTGCTCTATCTCGCTCCGTTTCCGAGATAAACGTTTTTTTTGCGTTTTACGCAGAAATTCAAGATGGCCGCCAAAAGTGGTTGGAAAACGATTTTTGGAAAAAGTCGCCAGTAGACTCTGTAGATACCCCGTGGGTCAAAATTTCATCGAAATCACTCTATCTCGCTCCGTTTCCGAGATAAACGCCTTTTTGCGTTTTAGGCAGAAATTCAAAATGGCCGCCAAAAGTGGCGGGAAAACGATTATTGGGAAAAGGTGCTAGTAGACTCTGAAGATACCCTGTGGATCAAAAATTTCGTCAAAATTGCTCTATCTCGCTCCGTTTCCGAGATAAACGCGTTTTTGCAAATACATTTGAAGATATTTGACATTTACTTCTGTCATTATTTTCCTACAAATAAGAAAATAGCTATTACTCACTTATGGCATGCAATGAGACCCCCAAACTATGTACCATCTTATAGTTAAGAACAAAGTAGCTGAACAATATATTTGAAGAAAAAGCTGTAACTGCAATAGTTTTTGAGTTATGAGTCCTTTACTCAAAGTAGCTAAAATTGCTATTACTCACTTTTCTTTAAGCCTAAGTCCATAAAACCAAAAGAAATTTCAAGGGCGTAAAAAATCATTGGGACAATTAATTTACAAAAAATCTGTAGCTGTAGTAGTTTTGGAGAAATCTGCGTGACTAACTAACGCACACACGCACGCGCGCACAGGCATCATTTCATAATCTCTCTCCCGGGCTAAAGCTGGGGGATAATAAATGGTTTGTTTGTACTCTGAGATCAAATGACATTATTTGTAACACACACTTCAAGTCTCCAATACTAAAGATGGAGGGTGACATCACAAATAAATGTATATGTATATTATGTTGGATATTGGATATGTATTTAATAGGACTTTGACAAAAGATTACACACCACCTTTATAAAAGTTTTCAGTGGCTGCACCAACACCCAACCCCTCACCAGAGTATCAGCCACTGTGGCCTAGCGGGTAACACACTTGTCTAGGAACTCAGAGGACGTGGGTTCAATCCCAGGTACAGGCAGATACATAGTGGCTCGGATGACCACTTAAAATGGAGGTCCTCTGTCATTGGGTCCTATCCCCAGTGGCAGGTTAAAGAACCTCAAGGACGTTGATAAATGGTCATCCTTGAGCCTCTATCTTCAAGTTAGGGGAATGTCAGTTACTTGTGAGTTGGGGCTGTACCTGTACAGTCGGATTGGTTAAATAGCGCTTTGAGTCCTGTAGTATATGGAGATATTGCGCTGAGTATAAAGACATAATAAAAAAAAAATATCAACAAATTAAGTAATGACAAACCCTCTTTCAGATCCCTGTCCTATTTAGGAAAATCTACATGTCCCAGTGATTGAGGTATTTCTGTAATTAGGACTGAGACTTACATGAAGCGAATGAAGCTGAGGACTCTAACTTGGACAACTTACTTGACAAAATTACTAGACTTGCTTTGATATAAATCTTGCACTGTAGGCTTACTTAACATCAATAGGAATTAAAATGTACTTAATATCACTTTGACCAACTACGTTTGTGAAACATAAGGATTATTCTTTCTTTTTAAACAACACAAGTATTCAAGAAATAACTGTATTTTGTACTGGGAATTCATCAGCACAATCCGTATGTACATTTCATTGTCAGCTGGGTTGACTTACTTGAGCCTTGTGTTGAGAGTCTCACTGAGGTAGAACTGCATCACTTCCTCCAAACTCTCACACTGACTAAACGGATCAGAATGAGACCTGCCAGACCTTATAAAACAACAAGTATCATCATCAACAGCATGTAAAACAGCCCATGTTTGCAAAATGTTCAAAATCTGTAGAAAAAATGCCCTATGTGAAAACACTGTTTGGAAAACTATCATATATTGCAACAACAAGCTTTTCTGCAAAACTGTAATGTTGCCTCCATTTTGTGGTACAGCCTGGAGACTGGTAATGTATACCAAAGCAAAATCTTTCAGTCTTAATAAGTTAACGTTGACTTCAAACATATATATGATGTCTATTTTTCACTTTTCTGCTTGGTTGTTTCATGGAGATACGTCAATTTGAAATGGCAACACTCTTTGCTGAGAATATGTTCTGATTTACAGTTTAAATTTTGCTAACAGAGACATCAATGATATGTGATAGGATTGAACTGCACCTATCACTACTATATACTTCCTGACATTATTATTACTACAACACTCTGTGATAAATCATAACTTATAAATACAAAGTGACCTGACTAATTAATGACATCCTGTAAGAGTAAAACCCCCTGTATTACCCCTCTTATCACAACACTCTATTGCCATATGTGATGATTTAAAACCTAGACATACAGAATATGACCTCTCAAACATCTGACATATTAGAACAGTTACACCCACCCCTAGCCACCCACCCACCCCACAACCCTGCTAGGGACACTATTCCCAGTCCAACACTCTGTTAGCAAAGGTATATGTGATCATTTAAACCTAGACATACAAACAATGATCTCCTAAACTTTTGACATATTAGAACAGTGGCACCCCTTCTCCCCCAAACACATAACCTTGCTGTGGACACCAGTCCCAGTGCAACACTGTGTAGGAAAGGTATGTGCCATGATTTAAAATCTATACACACTGGTTGTTTCCTCTTTAATTGGTGACATATTATCATAGTGATCCGCCTTACCCTGTAAATCTGCCGTTTGCACCCCTCTTACCGCAAGACTCTCCAGCCAAGCTATGTCTGATGATTTAGAACCTATACATACAAGAATTGACCTGTCTAATTGCGGACACATTATCACAGTGACACCCCTCACCCTGTAACTCTGCTATGTGGCACCCCTCTCAGTACAACACTCTGTGCTGATGCTGTCAACTGTGATTTACAGCCTGGAGTCAAACTCTGCCAGGGGGGTGAGTTGTCTAACTGTAACAGCCAGTCTGTGAGATTTTGATTGGTTCTCAGAGCCAGTGGAAAACAGGAGTGTGCAGACAGAACCTGTAATTAACATGCCAAGTCCTCTCTCAATTTACAGCTGATGTGTACAACAGCCTTTGCTGATAGGTTGTCACAATATGCTGAAAGTTTGTTGTGAGGCAAACCAACAACCAAAATATGTAAACTTTTAATTCCCTTATCTATATTTTACAATACTTCTTAAATGTAAAAATTACTTATGTAGTAAACATTCATGCAAACAACATAATTAAAAAGAGTTATACAACATATATATAGTTGCCCAAATGAAAAAAGACACTGAATAATATATTTTATGTATTAATTTTGATTAATTAAACACTGGAAAGCATTTTTGCTACATTTGTGAACATTTTTCTTTGTTTCCAGCCAGTTTTATTACTAAACACTCATCAACATAGACTTGAGATAGCTTCTGTTGAGAGCAAAAGGATTTAACCTATTCTGTGCTGCTGGGACATGACTGGTGACTAAGATCAATATGTTAAGTGAATACTATTTAGACCTAGAAAATTCTATGCAAAAGTTATAGTACAGTTAGTACAGAAATTATTTTTCTGATTAATATATTTCTCTATTATTTTCCAAAAGAATTGATTTCTCTTACATTGCAAACAAATAATGCAAAGTCTTTTCAGACTCACTTTTGCATCTTTTACAAAATTGATTTTCTTTTAATCCCATTTTGTGTAAATATTCATTTGTACCTAAATTCTGTATGATCATTCTAATTGAAACCATTTCAACGTATTATTATGAGCCATGTTGAAACATGTTTGAATATCAAATCCCATTCATTTCCATTGATATACTTAAATATCTACAACATTTTTGTTTCACAGTGTGTTCATTTTTTTTTTTTTTTTTTTTTTTGGTGGACATAAAATGTCTGTAAATGTGCAAATACATTTTGAACTCCTATTAAGACCTAAATATGAATGTAATATGGTTTGGCAAGAAAAGTCTAATAATCTATGTAAACAACAGTTCCCTAATCACTGTGGGCCCTCTACAAACTTTTAGTACATTCTTTTTAAGTCTAAGAGATTACAATTTACACTGCACAAGCTGTGCATATTCCGTAGTTGATCAGTGGATAAAAGTGTACCACTCTCAATGAGGATATTTGAAACTATCAATATACCCTTTGTCATATTTATAAACTTGATAATTAACAGAATATCTTTTGCCTTGCTAAATTTTACACCAAGGCTTTAGATACACATAAGCGTGTAAAAAGTTATGATAAAATGATTATGTTTTTGTAAATAACTCAGAATGCTTGGTAAATTCAAAATTTTCTGTCCAATACATTGTGTCAAAATACTTTGTTTCTAACACAGAGAGAGGAATGTAAAAGTAAGCAATTAAAAAAATAGCATCAGAGATGCCCGTACCCCACAGCCTGGGGAAATAGTTTTCAACACCATGAGATATAGAAGTAGTCAAAACAGTACAAAGATCGGGATACTTTCAGAGCAGTGTCAGTTATATTAAGGTCAAAATGATGTTTAAGTAGAGAAAATAACATCTAAGAGAAAGAAAATGTATATAAAGATAAAGTATTAAAACAAGACAATTCAATAACAAGATGACAGCATTAATCAACTAGATTGGGCCAACTCGGCGCCAACATATCCCCAGACAGGTCATCACTCACGCCACAGGTTTTGATCGGGAATTTTTTAAAACATAATTACCCATTATTATATGAACTTCAGCACATCAATCTACTCTGTTTATATCTTCCAAGGAAGATGGTGTATCCCCAGACGCCGAATACATAACTCAAATTATATTTTCAATCTTCCTGCAATGATAACTCTAAACCTATTTTCAAAGTATTTAAATGATTGATGATTGAATGTCCATTCTAAAATAATAATCCCAAAAGAGCATATCTGTTTCTATATTTGTTGACAAATAAAATATTATTTTTAACTCAACTCATCATACTTTTCAATCTTCCTTCAAAGTATTTAAATGATTGATGATTCAATGTCCATTCTAAAATTCATAATCCCAAAAGCGCATATCTGTTTCTATATTTGTTCACAAATAAAATATTATTTAAAAAAAAATTATTTATATTATTATTTTATTATATTATTTTTAGAATTTGCAAATTGTTTTCAGTTATTCATTTCCTCTATACCTATATATGTGGTCCATATATATGCAACCTAAATATGTGACACAATCTCAGTTCTGACTCCCCTTTGTGTTATATGTAATGAAGCCCACCACCTCCCACCCCCACCCCTCTCCCCTTCTCCACACCTCTCTCACTATTACACAAGATCTGCAACCCCATTGAGTTCTTTGTTCCTCATCTGATATCATTAAATACCTTTGTTTATTTAGTGTCACTCAATATAGCTGGAGGTCCCAGAGGTGGGTGGGGGGAATCCGGGTGGGAGATGCATAAATGGTAAACAAACAATCTATATAAAAGGGGTACTCAAATACAAAAAGAATTGAGAATTTTAAGTATGTGATTATCAACTGAAATGAGTTCATAACTGTAGGAGCTGTGTCAAAATTAACTGAGGCAAGTTGAATAAAACTGGGCTAGTTGAGGGTTAAAAATCCCCTACTTTTACTACATAAGGATATAATTTCATTAATATTGGGACTTAAAGCTCACTTAAAGTGTCCATTTTGTCTACTTGAATATGTTTAACCAGTTTCATTTTAAAAAGTTAAAAACTCAGCAAGCAGAGGTATAACACAAAAATAAGTTCTTAAAAGACTAAGATAGCCATAACATTATTAATATTCAAAATTTAAATAGACAGGCATTTCCTTTTAAAAATTCAAAGATTTCAGCTCTATAACCCACATAGTTTGACAGTTACTGGGCTTTAAAGTGGCATAATGTCCATAAATTGGGTTTCTGTGGGTATTTTACAATTGTTAAAGAGACCTTAGCAATTAAACAACAGATCTGAAACTTTTTGGGGGACATACATAACAAACAAAAATTATATATAATACAGTTTAAGACTTGTCACACTAAGCATTTCCAAATAACAGGGCAAAATACGGAAAAAATGTCCAAAAAGGCACTTGGGCGAGTGTCTATGGCCCTCATACACAGGTTAAATGTCTACTAAAAACCTTGATTTTCGGCATATGTAAAAAGGACATAATAATGCATTCCCAGATGGGATTTCAGCTCCATCAATCACATAGTTTAACAGTCACAGGGCTTAAAGGTGGTTAAAAAGTCCAAATATTGGGTCTCTGTGGGCCTTTTAGAGATCTCGATGTGGCTTTCAAATTAAAGCTTCAGACTTAAAATTTGTTACATACTAAGATTACACATAGAATATGTATCTAATAAAGTTTGAAACTTCTCAGACTTACCATTTCCAAGTTACAGAGCAAAATATGTGAAAAATGTCTTAAAAGGGTCACTCAGGTGGGTGTTTAAGGTCCTCATACACAGGTTAAATGTCTACTTGAAGCCTTGATTTCTGGCACATGTAAAAAGAACATAATAATGTATTCCCAGATGAGATTTCAGCTCTATCAGTCACATAGTTTAACAGTCACAGGCCTTAAAATTGGCAAAAAGTCCAAATACTGGGTCTTTATGGGGCCTTCTAGAGACCTAAATGTGGCCTTCAAATTAAAGCCTCAGACTTAAAATTTGTCACATACTAAGATTACACATAGAATATGCATCTAATACAGTTTGAAACTTCTTAGACTTACCATTTCCAAGTTACAGGGAAAAATATGTGAAAAATGTCTAAAAATGGTCACTCGGGTGGGGATTTATGGTCCTCATACACAGGTTAAATGTCTTCTTAAAGCCTTAATTTTTGGCACATATATAAATAACATACTAATATCTTCCCAGATAGGATTTGAGCTCTATCAGTCACATAGTTTGACAGTCACAGGGCTTAAAAGTAGCAAAAAGTCCAAATACTGGGTCTTTGGGAGCCTTTTAGAGACCTCAATTTGACCTTCAAAATTAAAGCTTCAGACTTAAAATCTGTTACATACTAAGATTACACACAGAATATATATCTAATACAGTTTGAAACTTCTCAGACTTACCATTTCCATGTTACAGGGAAAAAGATGTGAAAAATGTCTTATAAGGGTCACTCGGGTGGGTGTTTATGGTCCTGATACACAGGTTAACTGTCTATTAAAGGCCTAAATGTTGGGGCACATATAAGAAAACACATAGATATATTCCCAGATGATATTTAACTTAGATGAGAGACATAGTTTGAAAGCTACAGTGCTTGAAAGTGGCAAAAAGTGCATAAATTGGGTCTCTGTGGGCACTTTTGAGACCTTAAGTCGACCCCTTTGGGTAAACCTACAGCCCTAAAATTTTCTACAGACAAGGATTACATATCAAAGTTATACCTAGCGCAGTTTGAGACTCATCAGAATTACCACTTCCAAATTATAGGGCAAAATATGTGAAAAGTATAGCAAAAAATCCCCAAGTGGGGGTATTTATGGGCCTCAAACACAATTTTCTCCTCAACTTAAAGTCGTGATTTTCGGCACATGTACTAAGAACATATTAATGTGTTGTCAGGTAAAATTTCAGCCAGCTGAGCATCATAGTTTGTGACCTACAGGGCTCTAAGTGGCCAAAAGTCCAATTTCTGACCTTAAGGTGGCCATAAGTTCTTTTTTACTGGGAGTTTAAGGTCACCTTAAAATAGGGATCTTCCTTTGGGCACCCTTAACATGTGTACCAAGTTTGAAAAAAAAATATTAATTTGTTTTTGAGTTATCGCGTCCACAAGGAAATTTCTACGGCGGCGGCGGCGGCGGCGGCGGCGGCGCGACGGACCTGAATCCAATATATCCCCGACTTTCGTCTGGGGATATAATAAACTAAAAATTATAATGCACACATACAACCCCTAAGCAATGCCCCCACTACCAACTATCAACTTCCTACAACTTACAGTTTCCGAGATATAGCCTGGACAAGATTTTATAGGTCAAGGTCACTATAGCAAGGCCAAGGTCAAATTAAGGTCACACCATGACGTTGCACGCCTACACCCCCAACCAATGTCCCTACCAAGTATCAACTTCCTACACCTTACGGTTTCTGAAATACAGCCCGGGCAAACTTTTTCCCACTGCCCGCCGGCCCATCCGGACACCATGGGTGAAAACAATACCCCGACAGCCCTTAAGGGCGGTGGGGTAAAAACATACCTCTATGATCCAAATTTTTATTAACCAAATGTTAGATTTTTTTGAAATTGTTACATTCCTACAATTGATAGTACTTCCTGCCCTTTTACTGAAAGCAGCTTTTTTAATTTTATAGGCACTCCAACATCCAAAACAATATCTCAAAACTACTTCAAATTCCAAAATGTCGGCACATGTAATCTTGGATTGGCCATCAAAATCTGGGAGGGAATAATCTTTGTATTGTGATGTGAAACCAAGCTTTACATGAGACATCAGAGCCTGTTTGACAGTGGACTCTGTACAGATATAGTAGAACTTATATAGTTTGGGACACTGAAATTTTACATAAATGATAGAAACTCCATAAAATAAAAGAGGTATTTTCAATTGAAGGTAAAGTCATTTTTCAAGCCATATGCCTGGTTCTTACTTCAAGTTCCTTTCAAGTGACTCCACTCCCATGAAGAGGATGCCAGCCTGTAACAGGTTTACTTCCCAACTAGTGTCAATTCCCATTTGTATTCCTGTTTGAAGAGGAACATGTATGTGTACCTTGTCCAAGGGTACCAAATCTAGTCAGGGATTGAACCCCAGACATTCTGCTCTCAAGAACAATATCCTAACCACAAGGCCACAGACAGCATACTTTTTTTTAGATCCCTACTGTTAACAACCAAGCTTTGGATTTGCAGACTATTTAGAAAATAGAAGTTTGGATAACAGGAATTCTTATAACAGATTCCACAACATATTTTTATTTAAACATATTTATTTGCAATTGGACATCAATCAAATCGGTACAATTACATTAAGTCCTTTAATTTGCTGAATGAAATATTTACAAATGGAACATGATGCAATGGTTGAAATGAATGACCAGATGATGGGTTTGGAATATATTATTGTAGTGGGAGGGCACACCCACCTTTCTGCCGCCCGTCACAAGGCTATCGTACACGTGGTTGATGAGGAAACCATCACTCTGCAGTCTGTAAGGCAGACTCATGTTCTCCAGACTGGAAGCCAGCAGTGCACTGGTGTGGTACATTAGCTCAGGCTGTAAAAATATCAGACTAGAAGCTGCTGCACTTCTTCGCATTAATAATGCCCCATTATGGACTGGTGGTATATCTCCAAGTGACCTCAAACAGTGAAAGTGATGTAATACACTAGCTGTGAGGTATACAGAAGCCAAGAGAGAACTGCTATCTTCAAACGAAAGATATGGTGCATTTTATGACTTTCTAGAATAACACCTCATTTAAAAACATGAGATTTAATTTTGCTTTGTTTTTTTTTTCAAATGAAATTAAACATCATGTTCCTTACTTAAGAACTTGATGGAAATATATATGTTATGTACAAGCTGAGATTTAGTACAAGTTGCAACATCTTGTACAAGTTGTACAACATCTCAACTTTTACATAACATATATATGGTGCAACTGTATTTTGTGAAAAGTTCATGCATGAAAAAGAAATAAAGAATAAATAAAATCCTCAGAACACATCAAAATAACACAAGTGAATAAGTTCTGCTCTTTACAACATTTGGGGAGTTTGGACAACAGACAGACTAAAAACCAGAGTGGTGTAAAGACTGCAAGATGTTTAGTCCCCTATTCTGTATGGAAGATGAAATGCACTGATGTAACACACCTCAAAGTAACCAATAACATGGAGACATAATGTGCACATACACATTTAATAACATGGACCCCTTTATAAAAAAATTTAATGACAAATTCTTTGTCATAATGTCCCCAATTTAATTGGTTTTGGAAAAATGCTTTGTTTCTCTATTAAACAACACAGAGGGAGAAAACATTTACAAATATATATTTTTAAAATACATCTGTTGTCAAAATTTATTCCAAAATTTAAGCTTTGAACACAGCCACGTAAAAATTACCCATGTACAAAAATGGAAAATTCTTAGAACTGTTTTAAGAATCAACTGGTTATAAAAGGGATGGGCCTCTTCCTAGATTTTATGTCAATATAAATTTATTTAACACAATAAAAAATATCAGTTAAGCATTTGCAGTAGTAATATTATAAACAATATACCTTATTTTGTGCCCAACTTCTCTTTTTATTTTTCGAAAGGTTTTTTTTTTTTTTAAATATTTGTTTCTTTTTCAGAGCAGAAAATATATAAAGCAACTATTTTATGACCCCAGTTTGACCCATAAGGGGGGGTTGGGGGATAAAACTGACCGGCTATTTAGATTCTCCACATATGCTTTCCCAATACCTCTTAATACATTCTGAAGCTATAAAAGCAACAATAAAGGAGATACAAGGCAAAAACTCCAAAGCAGGTATTTATGACCCCAGTTTGGCCCATAAGGGGGGATCGGGGGGGTCAAACTGACCAGCTATTTAGATTCTCTACATAAGCTTTCCCAATACCTCTTAATATATTCTGAAGCTATAAAAGCAACAATAAAGGAGATAAAGGCAAAAACTCAAAATCGGCTATTTTATGACCCCAGTTTGACCCATAAGGGGGGGCCAGGGGGTAAAACTGACCGGCTATTTAGACTCTCCACATATGCTTTCCCAATACCTCTTAATATATTCTGAAGCTATAAAAGCAACAATAAAGGAGATAAAGGCAAAAACTCAAAATCGGCTATTTTATGACCCCAGTTTGACCCATAAGGGGGGGTCGGGGGGTAAAACTGACCGGCTATTTAGACTCTCCATATATGCTTTCCCAATACCTCTTAATACATTCTGAAGCTATAAAAGCAACAATAAAGGAGATATAAGGCAAAAACTCAAACTCAGCTATTTTATGACCCCAGTTTGACCCATAAGGGGGGGCCGTGGGGTAAAACTGACCGGCTATTTAGACTCTCCACATATGGTTTCCTATTACCTCCCAGTACATTTTATAGCTCTAAATGCAATACTTAAGAAGATAATAGGGGGGTTGGCCTAAATTTAAGGCTTTCAGATTGGAAGGTGTCAGAAAATCGCTCATAAATGAGACATTTTTCAAGGGATTGCTCCCAAAATCTAATCAGCTCGCTTTTTCGATAGTATGAACAGGTGTGTCAAATTATAAGGCTCTGTAGCAAGTAGTTTTTCCTGAACTGTGATGATGGGGGGGGTGTACTTCAAAAAATAGTTTTTGATCATGTGACCTTCATAAAGGTCAAAGGTCAAATATAAGCATGCAGAAAAATTTTCCCACGCCTAAGGTATATAACTGCCAAATATGGTTTGAAACCTTCTAATAATAAGGGAGATATTCAAGGGAGACCATAATGCGGCGGCGAGGAAACTGAGGTGAAAACAAATAAGCGCCCTTTCAGGGACGCTTAATTAATGAACATATACGTAATGACGTAAATGTCATATATTTCATTGCATTATTTATTGGTAAATGATGCATCAAACCTTTCTGATCAAAGTCATTAAAAAAGCTGTATTATAAGTTTTGCTTTAATCCACAAATATTAAAATATTTGGTCTCCCAATGAAAGGATGAAAGAGAAACAGTTCAAGTCTGAGTAATTACTTTATGGTGTTTAAGTGTATGAATCTAAAATGTCATAGCAAGTAATTCATCTAATTAAGTGTGAAATTTGGGTATTTAATTGTAATTAGTCCCATGGTGGCACCCCTGTATTGTTATAGAGGTTCAGTGGGACAGTATAATTAGAAAACAGATTAAGATAAAAGCTGAGGCTCTCGAACCGTAATAATCGGTTCGCCAGACCTATAGACTATTGATCCGTTTGATTTGTAGATGTACTGCCTCTGATACAGTGTGCATTATGACAAAAATATTTCACGGTTGCATTATTGTGATCAATCCGTCCAGTCTCCCAGTATTATCTTCAAGTTTGAGCTTTGTGTGTGTGTGTGCCTGTGTGGCTAAGTGTACTACTCCAAAAGATATTTTGCGTGAGTGGGGGGGGGGGGGGGGGTACTTCATGTGTGAGTCAGGGGGGCCTTGCCAGTATACATTCCTATACTTAGCTTATGTGTTGATTGTGTCATGCCTTGGTTCTTTTCAGTGTTTCTTTGATGTTGGAAGTTAAAATTCGTGGTCCCAGGCATTCATTACAGAATTACAGAATCAAAAAAAAAAAAAAAAAACTAGAAATCGGCCGCCCTGTTGATAGTAGATGCGAATAGAAACAGGATAGCATAGAAGAACACACATTATCATGTGTAATGTCCACCCATGAACCTTTTGCCCAAATTGTACAGTAGTCTTACAAGACCCTGTTTCATTTGTAAAATATATCAATGATGCTTAAATATTTGTTAGTGTAGATGTAAATTATTTCAGCTTCATGCCTTTTTGCATTGGTTGGGTTGAAAATTTTGACGAAATCACTCTATCTGGCATGGTTAAGAAGATAGAAGCAAATTCCTGTTTTTCTATTTTTGGCAAAAATTTGAAAATTCAAAATGGCCGCCATTTTTGGGAAAAGGAAATTTTTTTGAAAATTGCCAAGAGTACATTTTCTAGATACCCTATGGGTCGAAAATTTCAACGAAATAACTCTATTTGGCACGGTTAAGGCCAGTTTGTGTTTTTCCATTTTGGGCAAAAATTCGAAAATTCAAAATGGCTGCCATTTTTGGGGAGGGGAAAATTTTTTGAAAATTGCAAAGATTACATTCCTTAGATACCCCGTGGGTTGAAAATTTCGACGAAATCGCTCTATCTCGCATGGTTAAGGAGATAGAAGCAAATTTGTGTTTTGCCATTTTTGACAAAAATTTGAAAATTCAAAATGGCCGCCATTTTAGGGGACGGGAAATTTTTTTTTAAATTGCCAAGAATACAATGCTGAAATACCTGTGGGTCGAAAATTTTGACGAAATCGCTCTATCTCGCACGGTTAAGGAGATAGAAGCAAATTTGTGTTTTGCCATTTTTGGCAAAAATTCGAAAATTCAAAATGGCCGCCATTTTTGGGGAGGGGAAAATTTTTTGGAAAATTGCAAAGATTGCATTCCTTAGATACCCTGTGGGTCGAAAATTTCGACGAAATCGCTCTATCTCGCACGGTTAAGGAGATAGAAGCAAATTTGTGTTTTGCCATTTTTGGGAAAAATTCGAAAATTCAAAATGGCCGCCATTTTTGGGGAGGGGAAAATTTTTTAAAAATTACCAAGAGTACAATGCTCAGATACCCTGTGGGTCGAAAATTTTGACGAAATCACTCTATCTGGCACGGTTAAGGAGATAGAAGGAAATTTGTGTTTTGCCATTTTTGGCAAAAATTCGAAAATTCAAAATGGCCGCCATTTTGGGGGAGGGGAAAATTTTTGGAAAATTGCAAAGATTGCATTCCTTAGATACCCTGTGGGTCGAAAATTTCGACGAAATCGCTCTATCTCGCACGGTTAAGGAGATAGAAGGAAATTTGTGTTTTGCCATTTTTGGCAAAAATTCGAAAATTCAAAATGGCCGCCATTTTTGGGGAGGGGAAAATTTTTGGAAAATTGCAAAGATTACATTCCTTAGATACCCTGTGGGTCGAAAATTTCGACGAAATCGCTCTATCTCGCACGGTTAAGGAGATAGAAGCAAATTAGTGTTTTGCCATTTTTGGCAAAAATTCGAAAATTCAAAATGGCCGCCATTTTTGGGGAGGGGAAAATTTTTGGAAAAATTACCAAGAGCACAATGCTCAGATACCCTGTGGGTCGAAAATTTCGACGAAATCGCTCTATCTGGCACGGTTAAGGAGATAGAAGCAAATTGGTGTTTTGCCATTTTTGGCAAAAATTCGAAAATTCAAAATGGCCGCCATTTTTGGGGAGGGGAAAATTTTTTGAAAATTGCAAAGATTGCATTCCTTAGATACCCTGTGGGTCGAAAATTTCGACGAAATCGCTCTATCTCGCACGGTTAAGGAGATAGAAGCAAATTAGTGTTTTGCCATTTTTGGCAAAAATTCGAAAATTCAAAATGGCCGCCATTTTTGGGGAGGGGAAAATTTTTTAAAAATTACCAAGAGTACAATGCTCAGATACCCAGTGGGTCGAAAATTTTGACGAAATCGCTCTATCTGGCACGGTTAAGGAGATAGAAGCAAATTGGTGTTTTGCCATTTTTGGCAAAAATTCGAAAATTCAAAATGGCCGCCATTTTTGGGGAGGGGAAAATTTTTTGAAAATTGCAAAGATTGCATTCCTTAGATACCCTGTGGGTCGAAAATTTCGACGAAATCGCTCTATCTGGCACGGTTAAGGAGATAGAAGCAAATTTGTGTTTTGCCATTTTTGGCGAAAATTCAAAATGGCCGCCATTTTTGGGGAGGGGAAAATTTTTGGAAAATTGCAAAGATTGCATTCCTTAGATACCCTGTGGGTCGAAAATTTCGACGAAATCACTCTATCTCGCACGGTTAAGGAGATAGAAGCAAATTAGTGTTTTGCCATTTTTGGCAAAAATTCGAAAATTCAAAATGGCCGCCATTTTTGGGGAGGGGAAAATTTTTGGAAAATTGTAGATTGCATTCCTTAAATACCCTGTGGGTCGAAAATTTCGACGAAATCGCTCTATCTCACACGGTTAAGGAGATAGAAGCAAATTTGTGTTTTGCCATTTTTGGCAAAAATTCGAAAATTCAAAATGGCCGCCATTTTTGGGGAGGGGAAAATTTTTTGAAAATTGCAAATATTACATTCCTTAGATACCCTGTGGGTCGAAAATTTCGACGAAATCGCTCTATCTCTTACGGTTTCTGAGATATTAGCAAATTACTCAAAAGTAGTACTGAAAATACACAATGAAGTACCTAAATGGCTATTACTCATGTACTGACAAAGCTATCAGTCCCAAATGCAATACCAAGCGAGCTATGGACATAACAATCTTGTATTCAAAATTGTAGTAAAATATCTTTAATTATTTTGGCTTAAATGCACGGAAACCAATGGGTACTGAAAATAGCTGTACTTAAGTATTACTCAGTAAGCAAAAGAGGTACAACAGCCAAAAGCAATCCCAAGCAAGCTACTGACCCAATAAGCCTGCATACCAAATTTGGTGACAATAGCTCTAATACTTTTCCTTTAAATGAGCGGAAACCATGCGTGACGCCGGACATCGGACGCCGGACATCGGACATCGGACGGCGAAAAAAGCAAAAATAATATATCCACCCCCCAGGGGGGTGGACATAAAAATCTGGTTAAAATATTGTACAAGTCACGGTTTAATTAGGGAATAGCATTACAGATTCTATGTAAAACCCGTATAAAACATTGAATAAATCACGGTTTAATTACCATTATTCAACCGTGAAACAGACCACAGATCAATAGCCTCTAAGTCTGGTGAACCTCTAATTACCTCTATGTAACTGACCACAGATAATCAGCTTATTTCAATAGTTTATTTTAAGTTAATATCAACAGATGTAATTTATTAAGAAAATGACAATAATAAGTTCCATTTCACACAATATCAGTTACTTATTTCAATTTCTGAAGTTCATCTACACATTCAATGAGTATGGTTGTGGAATGTACACATTCCACAGTTAAACTATTGAATGTACACATTCAATGGCTGCTTGCTATTGAATGTGTAGATTCAATGGCCAAGCCGTTGAATGTACACATTCAATAACTAACCCATTGAATCTATACATTCAATGGTTATCTACATTCAATACAACATATACAAAATATATTTATCTATCAAAAGTTTATGACAACACAAGTTAATTACCCTCATCTTTAATTCTCACGCATTAGTTGTATACATAAATCAGTGAATACCGGTACACCATTTTACCATATGTTTAGCCACTGTTCTGTATCTAATCTATACACATGAGCAAGAGTAATATATACACTCAAGCATTCAAAGTGAACAGTTACTGCAGTTACTACATACCTTGTATTGGAGATGGGGATCTGTGATGGAAGGTCCTGTACTTCTCCACAGCTGTGAGGCCATAGATAGAGGAACAAACGCCGAGCTTTGAGGTATCACAGCATCATAAGTCAGCAGACTGTTCACTACTCTGTGACACTCGCGTGATATGTTCTGTACAAAATCACGGTAAACAAAGAGACCCGAGATCACGGTAATATAAAGAAGTAGAGTCACTAACTATGAAGACTGTTCATGTTTCAGACACAATCACAATATCTTCTATTAATGCATGGTAACAAGACATATTATTAATAGGAACAAGACTACACTATAAAACAATTACAGGGGGTAATAGTACAGACTCTTCGTGCTCCTTGACCATCATATGATATACTCATCTTGATGTGTGTACAACAAAGTTAATATTGGGAGTTTAAGCCCCCCCTGCAAACTAGTGTTTGGTTGCACCAACTTACCAATTTAGTTCACTTATAATGAAATCCATCATGCAGTTTTGCAATTACTGTCCATAAAAACCATGTAAAAACTCACATGCACAAGACATAATCTGTCATTTTCCAGCCACCCATGAGATAAAAAAAAAGAGCGATTTAAATCCGGTAAAAATTAGAGATAATAATATAGGAATAAAAGACATATTCGAGTGCTTTATGATGGTTTAAAACTATTGATCGGCTGAATAGCAAAGCCACAAAGCCTGAAGGGCTGAGTGCTTTAATACAGCAAATCGATTGTTTTAAACCATCATAAATCACCAGAAGTTGTCTTTTATTCCTATTCTAAAATGGTTACATGATATTTTGTTCAAAATAAGCGGTAAATCTTAGGCAAAAATCAAAACAAATCCAATGCCATGTTGGCTGTTCCATTAATTAAACATACATAGTGATGGATGTGCAAACAACTTTTTAGTTAAAATATTTTTAGGAAATCAACCACAGAATACTGTGATCTCATAAATATTAATGAGTAGTCGATCTTTAAATGAAATATTGATAAAAATCCCAACTGAATTATTTGACTTCATATTATTATACCGCGAGTTGTTTGTTTACATTTGTACGCGAAGGGACGATGCACACAGAATTCAACAGCGTTGTTTTATTTACCGTTCTATATTCGCGATTCTAGCATTGCGCAAAAGACGTGTCCTAGGTCACAGCGCAGCGTACCATTTTAGAATTTCAAATAAAATTTTTATTATATTCTCCTTCTACAATTTTAAACTGCAATCATTCTTGATCTATCCCTTTAAACCCACACCCTCACTCACATCATCTGGGAACACCGAAGGAGACAGACTGTATATGACAATGGATTTGTTGGAGTAGTCGTCTCCAAGCTCCTCTACCAGCGAGGAAGTCAGGCCTCCAAAACCATCATAGCAGTCTGCTAGTAAGTGGATTCCCTGTAAAACAATTTAAATTATAGTAAGACACCATCATGGTAGCCTGTCATAATACATACCCTAGTAAATAGAGCAATTCAAGTTACAACATTGTGTATGTCTGTAAATTATGACACATTGTAAATGTTACTAGAACATGTACACAACTGTGAGTTATAACATAATGTTCACAGCTATAACACACTGCACACACCTATAAGTTAACATAAATTGTAACCACCAGTAAGTTATTGTACACTTTACATGCCGATAAGTTATCTAAGCTATCACACATTCTGCGAACACCTCTAAGCTATCTCACTTGGTACACACCTACAATTTATCACACACTGTACCCACCTGTAAATTACCCACCTTATACACATCTGTTAGTGTTCACATGTGGTAAACACACTTGTGAGTATCACAGACTATATACACCTGTAATTTCTCACTCATTATACACACCTGTAACTTCTCACACCTTATACATACCTGTAAGTTGTGACAGGGTACTTTCTTTTAAGTTATCACAGACCATGCATACCTGTAACCCCTTGCACATTATTGCCCCCTTGGAAGTTGTCACAGTGTACACACCTGTAATTTATCACACATTGTACTCACCTGTAAGTTCTCTCATAGAGTACCCACCTGTAAGCTGTCATAGATTATACATACTTATAAGCTGTCACACAGTGTACACACCTGCAAGTTGTCTCCTAGTCTATCCACCGAAAAGTTATCAGTGTACACACCAGTAAGTTTGCACACATAATACACACCTGTAAGTTGTGAAATAGTGTACACACCTGTACATTGTTACACAGTTTACTTTATTTTCACTTATCACAGACTCCACATACCTGTAAGCCCTTGTACATAATTGCCCCCTTGGAAATTGTCACACAGTGTACAGACCTGTAGGTTTTCACATAGTGCACCCACCTATAAGTTGTCATACAGTGTAGCCACCTGTAAATTGTCACAAAGTAAGTTGTCACATATTGTACCCCCCCCCCCCCTCTCCCCTGTAAATTGTCTCAAAGTGTACACACCTGTAAGTTATCACAAACTATAGCAGTACATACCTGTAGGTTGTCACATTCTTCCAGAAAGAAGTGCAAGTGGTCCTCCAGTTCCAGCCTGAAATCTCTTTCCCTGTACACTTCTCTTCCAAATCCAAATACGTCAAAGCGCTCTTCATCCCTATGTGAGAAACCCACTTGTTACAGTGATTCCTACTGTTTAAGTTCAGAGATCAATGCATTAACAATGGGGTGTTGAGTCTTAGAAAGTTAATGTACAGCTTAGACATAACTGTTTAAAATGCCAATCTATATTAGTCAAATGTGGAACTAGCACAGTCTTATAATTTCCCAAAAAGAAAGACTGTGATATTCAGTTGTACTGTGTTATGGTAATGTAACAATTTAAGTGTACAGCTTTTATTATTTTACGTAAAGCGTTGATGAAGTATCTTTTAGATTAAAAGAAAACTGTTGCTCTCATAATAAGTTCTGATGCAATTTGTTTCTGCCAAAACACAAAACTTCTAAATTAAGTAAATGTGAAATTCAGGTTCAAAAATGGATAGCTGACAAAGGACATAAGACTGTTAGAAACGCAGCACTTTTTGTTGCTATGCAAAATGTAAAGCAATATGTTCAACTAAAAGAGTACAAGAGCTTCAACAGTGTAAAAGCTAAGAGAACAATAAAACTTAATTGAAAATGATAATTGCTTAGACTAAATTTACCATCAAGCATCTTATAATGTACTGCTGCCTCGTATTTAACTTTTAGAATTTTTTTATAACACAGTAAACATCAGAAAACATCTCATCTCTTAAATACTGTAGTTTGTAACATTTATCTCTCTTTGAAGTATACAGACCATGTGCAACACTCTGTTTATGTGGCCACAATACCAAAGCTCATTATGAAAGGTCATTATAAACACAGTATCATGGAATGTGTGATTCACAGAAAAGTTTGTATGTCTTTCTGTGGAATGAAGGGGATGAACTAATCATGTGATCTTCCATATACTTTGACTCTGATCATACACAGTGTTGGTCTACATGACACAGACATTGTGACATGTGTCAAATCTAGGAAGGAAGTGAGTATGTTACATTTTAAAAAAAATAGCATCAGAGATGCCCGTAACCCACAGCCTCGGGAAATAGTTTTAATACCATGAGATATAGAAGTACTGTATCAGTACAAAGTTCAGGATACTTTCAGAGCACTATCAGTTATATAAAAGTCCAAACAATGTTTAAATAGAGAAAATAATGTCTAAGAGAAAGACAAGGCATGTAAAGATTAAGTATTAAAACAAAACAATTCAATAACAAGATGACAGCATTAAGCAGTAAACTAAACATTACGACACTCTTTATCTACATTTGGCATGGCTGAATTATGGTTTGGATGTTTTGAATATTACCATGCATACTGAAGTGGTAATACATTCAATGAATGCTTCTGTGTGCAAAAATCTATGGCTCACTTGATGAAATTCCATCTGTTACAATGGGAAGTTGCAAAAGTAAAACAAAATTCTTCATGCCCCTGTTCCACCAAAGGACTAAGCCCTGATCCTGTCGGCAACCCTTAATCGTGGACAGTTGGTGAAAGAAAAAGTAAAATGGGCGGGAAAACTGAATCGGTATCAAAGTCTGGGATTAAGTTCAGATCGGCCTCAGGAAGCCTGAGGAGGCCCCAGGCGGCCCCAGACAGTCCCCGACTGTTCTGGGACTAAGAACCGACTAAGCTGTTTTTCTGGTCGGTTTGAAGCACAATCTTGTCGTAGACATACCGACTGGGTCCCAGGACGCCTCAGGCCTCCTGGGACTAAGCCCCGACTAATCCCTGATTAAGTTCCGGCTTCCTCAGGCGTCCTGAGGACTCCTCAGTCTTCCCCAGACCAAGATTGCCGATTTGTGTTTTGCAATGGGACTAAGGATCGCAGGAGGCCAGGGACTAAGAGTCTGGGACTAAGGGTCTGGGACTAAGGGTCGCAGGAGGCCTGGGACAACATAGGACTGTGTAAATTTGGTCTGAGGAGGCCTGAGGAAGCCTGGGACTGGACATTTTGTTTATGGCGGGAAAAAAGAATCGGTTTGGATCGTGCGAAATATCAAACATGTTTGATTTTTCTCACGGCCCCATCTGACAACTACTGACCCATACAGAATGCCTGGGACTAAGCAAATTTTTGAAACCGACTCCCAAAAACCCTTAATCAGGAGCCTTAGTCGTGTGGTGGAACACCCACATAATGAATTCTAATATGACTTCAACAGTGCTTAATCTGCATCAAAAGACAGACCCAAAGGTGCAACAAGATTTTATAGGTCAAGGTCACTATGGCAAGGTCAAAGGTCAAATCAAGGTCACACCATGCTGCTGTACACCTACACCCCCAACCAATGTCCCTAGTAAGTATCAACTTCCTACACCTTATGGTTGGCGAGATATAGCCCGGACAAGATTTTATAGGTCAAGGTCACTATGGTAAGGTCAAATCAAGGTCAGACCATGATGTTGCACACCTACACATCCTAACCAATGTCCCTACCAAGTATCAACTTCCTACACCTTACGGTTTCTGAGATACAGCCCAGACAAACTTTTTCCCGCAGCCCGCCCATCCGGACACCATGGTGAAGACTACCCCAACAGCCCTTAGGGGCTATGGGGTAAAAAGAAATATTCACTTATGAATCATTACAAAGATTCTAATTGATCTGTGGTTCAAGTAAAAAGCCACTCTATAAAGTTGAAAGTTAAGGTTTTACATCCAGTTCCACAGCCAGGGTCATAATTAGGACAGGCCCGAAGCATTGCCACTTGTGGGAGTCAGACCCACACAGATGTATCTGCCTATTGCTTACTTGCTAACCAATAGGCCACCAAGGACCTCAAAACCCACTCTAACTAAAACTAATACAAATATCGACACCTACTTGCCATGTCTGTACTGCTGCAACACACTCACAGACTTGGGATGGAGATAAGGCCTGAGGAAGTCAGACCATACAGACATCTGATCATCTAAGTCATAGACCCTAGGCCCAAACACCTCGCTCTGCTTGTACTGACTGGAATCACCTGACAATGTATTCGGATACAGTTGTTAGATCTTGCACACACCTTTGTATTCTTTAAAGTTTTGTCAATCGCAAGAAGGTGATTCGCAAACAGTGAGAACAAAAGCATGTATTATTTCCAGATTAACTTAAAGCTTGCCACAAGTACATTACCGAATTTCCAATATGTGAAATCTTAAACTTCAGAAAAGCACAAGAAGTGAGATCAATATAAATGCTGGTTTACATCAGAAACTGGAATGAGAATTAAGTGCAATGCTCACACCATCAGCAAGTGAATTGTACACAATCATTTATTGATTTATTCACAAATTTAAAAACGAGACAAATGCAAGTCCTACTAGGTTTATTCTCATCTGTGTCTGCTTCTTTTTCATTCTCTTCTGAGTCTTCAATCTGAATAAAAATCAGTTGGTTAATTTTACAGTAAAGCTCAAGGCCTCATCTGTAAACATTCTTACATCAGATACCCATGAAACAATGTTTCAGTAAATCTCTGTCACATCCAACAGTGTTCTACACATTTAGAATCTACCAAAAGTACCCACTTCCTGTAAATATGGCGGTAGATAAAAACAAAGTCGAAAGTCATGACAAAAATGTCAATTTATTAAGTAAAAATACGTGCAATATATAAAAAATATGTGGATATTGTGCACTGTCACCGACGATATTGCTGGGAAAAAGAGGTAGGGTGCGGTTACAAGGGCGGATGCGCTAAATAGGTCATTTACAGTATTTCAAAACAGAGCAAATATCTAAATAGTTTTCTGTAATGCTCATGTTTACACGACAATAGACTTTCATCAAGTCCTTTTGTCTAAGCTATTACATGAGGACTGAATAATTTTTTTACTAGAATTTGGGGCTGAAAAATTTGTATTTCATCAGTTGGTAGTATCCCCACCATCCAAATGGATTCATAATGATACCACATATGTCATATTTGGTGGAATACGAAATACAAAGACTTGGAGCAAGTCTAACAAGACAACCAACATTGTGTTAAGAAGAAGTACTCAAATTTAAACGCTATGCAAGATTCAATATCTAACCATTAATTGCTGTAACCCTACCCATATCCCACACAAATTTTACCTTTTCAAATATGTCAAAAGAAAGAGAAGCATGCCTAAACTTTTCACAGAGGGATATTTGTATATTTGCGAGGATTCACACCTTTTCTTCTGCAGCTTCCAGGTCTTTGAGGTAGTCATTTGGTGAAGCCACATCCACCTTGTGTAAAGTCACATCATTCTTCCTACAAGTGATATTCAGATACTTTTTTAAATTATTAGTAATACTACTGCATACTTCTACAAAGACATTATGTGTGATTAAAATCAACCAATATCCACTCCTCAAAATCAGCCACTTCGATAACTGCAATGAAACCATCACGTAAAATCCTTTAACAAGAGGGTCAAAGATGCCCCAAAAGGCGGGTTGCGCAGGCAGCAATAAGGTTAGCGACTGCTAGTGGGTGGACGATTAGACCAATGTTCGATCAATCGTCGGTGTAATGGTACAATCGCGTTCGGTCACTGACAACTTCTAGAAATCGATTAAATCTTACCCTTCTTTATGTGTCTCAATATCCACGTATTTTTATATTTTAAGCAGTTTTCTAAACTTCCCTTTAATAAATCAATAGATTTCTCACGAATTTTGTGTTTGTTTATAACTACCGCAATATTAACCGGAAGTGGGTGCTTTTGGTAGATTCTAAAAGTCGGAAACACCGTTATTCTTACCGGAATGAAATATGATTCATCCCGGAAAGTGTTCATGATATAATGGCCAACAGTGGAGTAAAAAAAGTCGATTATGGGTCGATCATCGGTCGGAAAAATGGACGAATAATCGACCATGAAAATTGAGGCGATTCCACTCACTAGCGACTGCTGTAATTACATTTAGAAACAAGGAAAGAAATGTTAGGTCACCCAGTTAAGGTGAATGTGTTAGACGTGCTAAGAAATGTAATACTTGTAATCTAGGTTACAAAATTGTATGTATGCTATAAACGGACAAATGAAATGACGGAATTACACCAATTTTGAAAGCAACTTAGCTATGATGGTGATGTATCTCCCTGTCAAGTTTGAATTCAATTGGACAAAGCATTTTTGAGTTACAGTCCGGAAATGGAAATGTTGACGGACAAACCGACAAACGAACACACAAAATTACACCTGTCCAATTTCGAAAGGAACCTAGCTATGATGGTGATCTATCTCCCGGTCAGGTTTGAATTCGATTGGACACAGCGTTTTCGAGTTAGAGTCCGGAAACACAAATGTTGACGGACAGACAAACAGACAAACAAACGGACGGAATTACACCAATTTCGACAGGAACCTAGCTATGATGGTGATATATCTCCCTGTCAAGTTTGAATTCGATTGGACAAAGCGTTTTTGAGTTAGAGTCTGGAAACGAAAATGTGGATGGACAGACGGACAGACGTCGGACACATCAATCTAATAGGCGGGTTGGTTACATGCAACCCGCCTAAAAATAATTTGAGTAATCCTCACTAGTGCTGCGATGATGTTTGTTGAAGTTAGTTTGCTCGTTTACTGCTCCAAATTCAAAGTTCAGTTCAAACGTCTGAAGTTCGTACTCCACAAAGTCTTAAGAAATCACCACTATCACACCACATCGAAAATAGATCCTATTTTCGCCCATCTATAAAACTTGCATTTTATTGAGAAAATAGTGAACTTTTTGTAAAATATCTATGGATTTTACATTTTCTCCATATTTTCAACAAAGTAACAAGATTTTATGTTAGATTTCTGTGTTTTACTGGTTTTGAAAGTGTCTGTTTGATGATCGAACTTCATCAAAGTTTGCTAGCTGCTAGAATTATTAAACATCAAACCTAAAATTTTAAACGATTTCACAGCACTAACCCTCACAAGAAAATACTGAATCATACTCTCAAATGTCTGAATTTTCAAGGACCACAAAATCCTTTAGTTCACCAGCATTTTAGATATCAAAGTGCAACTTTCAACTCAAAAAGTCTTTCACATGTGCATGTGCCAATTTTTAACGTTTAGTTGGAATTCCAGTCAGAAATCCCTATTAAGTGGAATCCATCATATCTGGTTTTGTGTTTCTTACCACAAAATCTCTTCTTCACAGTCCTGCACATCATACAGCAAGCCTTCTTGCCTCAGTGTGTTCAAACTGCCTGCAATATACAGAATGTCTTGTTAAACATTTACATTGTAAATTTTCACAATTACATTGTCTATCTTCATGTGTGATATATTTTTTCTCTATGTCTTATGGGGGTTGTTTCACCTTTATTATTCACCACTTTGTTTAAATAATACGATAAATCCAGATTGACCAAAAGAATGCAAAAAAATAGCATCAGAGATGCCCGTACCCCCACAGCCCGGGGAAACAATTTTTGACAACATGAGATATAAAAGTCACTAGTAGACTCTGCATATACTCTGGGGATCAAAAATTTCGTCAAAATTGCTCTATCTCACATCATTTCCGAGATAACTGCGTTTGGGAAAAATTGCCAGTAGAATCTGCAGATACCCTGTGGATCAAAAATTTCGACGAAATTACTCTATCTTGCACCGTTTCCGAGATATTAAAGATTTTTCATTTTCAGCATTAAGAAAAATCCTGCCATTTAGTTAATTGTTAATAAGTCAGTCATTTTGTATTAACGATTAACGATTTCCAGACATCTATATAACGAACCTACTTGCCAAATTTCATGTGAATAGGTGAAGCGCTTATTAAGTTATCATCCGGATAAGCACACACCTTTCAAAAACATGTTTTTGGTCATGTAACTTCTCTGATTGGTTGAAATGTCATCACACCATATTCAGAATTTTTTCCCAGGGCTACTGCATACATGTGCTAAATTTGAAGAGAATCCACCCAGTGGTTGCCGAGCTATAAGCAATAGAAAATGCGGGAACTGGCAGAGCTGGTGGTCCCACTCTCTCTCCCCTCTACCAAATACAAACAAGCGTCCCGCAAGGGACACCTAATAATCGATATATCTTTGTGAGGAGAGAAGTATGTCTCAAATATGGCAGGTGAACACATTTGGCAGAGACAAAATTAAAGGTCACACCATGATTCAGCATACCTACACCCTCTAACCAATCTCCCTATCAAGTATCAACTTCCTACGACTTACGGTTTCCGTGATATAGTGTGGTGAAATTTTTTAAGGTAAACAAGACCACTGCCGCGGTGTGTATCTCCCGCCGAGCATTAAAGGGAAAGAAATACCTTTTCCGCGATATTCACAATGATTTCATAGGTCAAGGTCACTACAGCAAGGGCAATGGTCAAATCAAGGTCAGACCATGACGTCGCACACCTACACCCCCTAACCAATGTCCCTACCAAGTATTAACTTCCTACACCTTACAGTTTCCGAGATATAGCCCGGACAAGATTTATAGGCCGAGGTCACTACAGCAAGGACAAAGGTCAAATCAAGGTCAGACCATGACGTCGCACACCTTCACACCCTAACCAATGTCCGTACCAAGTATCAACTTCCTACACCTTACAGTTTCCGAGATATAGCCCGGACAAGATTTTTTAGGTCAAGGTCGCTACAGCAAGGTCAAAGATCAAATGAAGGTCAGACCATGACGTTGCACACCTACACCCACTAACCAATGTCCCTACCAAGTATCAACTTCCTACACCTTACGGTTTCCGAGATATAGCCCGGACAAGATTTTATAGGTCAAGGTCACTACAGCAAGGTCAAGGGTCAAATCAAGGTCAGACCATGACGTTGCACACCTACACCCACTAACCAATGTCCCTACCAAGTATCAACTTCCTATACCTTACGGTTTCCGAGATATAGCCCGGACAAGATTTTATAGGTCAAGGTCGCTACAGCAAGGTCAAAGATCAAATGAAGGTCAGACCATGACGTTGCACACCTACACCCACTAACCAATGTCCCTACCAAGTATCAACTTCCTACACCTTACGGTTTCCGAGATATAGCCCGGACAAGATTTTATAGGTCAAGGTCACTACAGCAAGGTCAAGGGTCAAATCAAGGTCAGACCATGACGTTGCACACCTACCTCCCCTAACCAATGTTCCTACCACGTATCAACTTCCTACACCTTACGGTTTCTGAGATATAGCTTGGACAAGATCTTCAAACTGAAGGTCTCTGCGGGAAGGTCAAATCAGGGTCAGACCATGACGTTGCACACCTACACATCCTAACGAATGTCCCTACCAAGTACCAACTCCCTACACCTTACAGTTTGTGAGATACAGTCTGGACAAACTTTTTCCCGCCGCCTTAGCGCCCGCCCGCCCATCCGGACACCATGGGCTGTCGGGTAAAAAATAGATGAACAACATATTTGAGAGAAATTGTGTAGCTGCAATACTTTTGAAGATATCAGCCATTTACTCATTACGGTTATCATTAAAAATTTAAAAAGTAGCTATTACTCACTTAGCTATGGAGATACACTTCCAAACTACTGACCATGTTGTAGCTGTGGAGAAAGTAGTTGAACAACATATTGGAACAAAATACTGTAAATGTAATAGTGTGGAAGTTATAAGCCATATAATTATATTAGGTAAAGTGCTATTACTCACTCAAATGTAGGCCAAAGGTCACGAAACCCAGTACAATAAGATACTCTTGTACTGCCCTGTGGGTCAAAAATTCGCTCGAAATTGCTCTATCTCTTACAGTTTGCGAGATATTTGTGATTTTTCACATTTTCACTAAAAGTAGCAATAAAGTAGCTATTACTCACTTGTACATTGAGCAACAGTTGTGAAACTTAAACATGTTACAGTTCACAAAAAAGTAGATGAACAACATATTTGAGAGAAATTGTGTAGCCACAATACTTTTGAAGATATAAGCCATTTACTCATTATGGTTATCATTAAAAATTGACAAAGTAGCTATTACTCACTTAGCTATGGAGATACACTTCCAAACTACTGACCATGTTGTAGCTGTGGAGAAAGTAGTTGAACAACATATTGGAACAAAATACTCTAAATGCAATAGTTTGAGAGTTATAAGCCATATAGTTATGTTAGGTAAAAGTGCTATTACTCAGTCAAAAGTAGGCCAAAGTTCGCCAAACCTAACAGCATAGGATACCGTTGTACTACCCTGTGGCTCAAAAATTCGCTCTAAATTGCTCTATCTCTTATGGTTTGTGAGATATTTGTGATTTTTTACATTTTCACTAAACGTAGCATATATAATTAGCTACGGGTCTGAAACTTCACCAAGTGAAAGCTCTCCCAAAAGTAGGTGAATGAGTTATTTGAGAAAAATTGGCCATGTGCAATACTTTTAAGAGATAATTCGCATTTACTCATTTTGAGCAGGTGAGTAATTAGCTATGGGTCTGAAACTTCACCAAGTGAAAGCTGTTCCAAAAGTAGGTGAATGAGTTATTGAGAAAAATTGGCTATCTGCAATACTTTTAAGAGATAATTTGCATTTACTCATTTTGAGTAGGTGAGTAAATATCTACGGGTCTGAAACTTCACCATGTGAAAGCTCTCCCAAAAGTAGATGAATGAGTTATTTGATAAAAATTGGGTATCCGCAATAGTTTTAGAGATAATTAGCATTTACTCATTTTGAGTAGGTGAATAATTAGCTACGGGTCTGAAACTTCACCAAGTGAAAGCTTTCCCAAAAGTAGGTGAATGAGTTATTTGAGAAAATTGGCTATCGGCAATACTTTTAAGAGATAATTCGCATTTACTCATTTTGAGTAGGTGAGTAACTAGATTGGGCCAACTCGGCGCCAACATATCCCCAGACAGGTCATCACTCACGCCACAGGTTTTGATCGGGAATTTTTTAAAACATAATTACCCATTATTATATGAACTTCAGCACATCAATCTACTCTGTTTATATCTCCCCAAGGAAGATGGTGTATCCCCAGACGCCGAATACATAACTCAAATTATATTTTCAATCTTCCTGCAATGATAACTCTAAACCTATTTTCAAAGTATTTAAATGATTGATGATTGAATGTCCATTCTAAAATAATAATCCCAAAAGAGCATATCTGTTTCTATATTTGTTGACAAATAAAATATTATTTTTAACTCAACTCATCATATTTTTCAATCTTCCTTCAAAGTATTTAAATGATTGATGATTCAATGTCCATTCTAAAATTCATAATCCCAAAAGCGCATATCTGTTTCTATATTTGTTCACAAATAAAATATTATTTAAAAAAAAATTATTTATATTATTATTTTATTATATTATTTTTAGAATTTGCAAATTGTTTTCAGTTATTCATTTCCTCTATACCTATATATGTGGTCCATATATATGCAACCTAAATATGTGACACAATCTCAGTTCTGACTCCCCTTTGTGTTATATGTAATGAAGCCCACCACCTCCCACCCCCACCCCTCTCCCCTTCTCCACACCTCTCTCACTATTACACAAGATCTGCAACCCCATTGAGTTCTTTGTTTCTCATCTGATATCATTAAATACCTTTGTTTATTTAGTGTCACTCAATATAGCTGGAGGTCCCAGAGGTGGGTGGGGGGAATCCGGGTGGGGGATGTGGGTTGAGCATAAATGGTAAACAAACAATCTATATAAAAGGGGTACTCAAATACAAAAAGAATTGAGAATTTTAAGTATGTGATTATCAACTGAAATGAGTTCATAACTGTAGGAGCTGTGTCAAAATTAACTGAGGCAAGTTGAATAAAACTGGGCTAGTTGAGGGTTAAAAATCCCCTAGTTTTACTACATAAGGATATAATTTCATTAATATTGGGACTTAAAGCTCACTTAAAGTGTCCATTTTGTCTACTTCAATATGTTTCACCAGTTTCATTTTAAAAAGTGAAAAACTCAGCAAGCAGAGGTATAACACACAAAAATAAGTTCTTAAAAGACTAAGATAGCCATAACATTATTAATATTCAAAATTTAAATAGACAGGCATTTCCTTTTAAAAATTCAAAGATTTCAGCTCTATAACCCACATAGTTTGACAGTTACTGGGCTTTAAAGTGGCATAATATCCATAAATTGGGTTTCTGTGGGCATTTTACAATTGTTAAAGAGACCTTAGCAATTAAACTACAGATCTGAAACTTTTTGGGGGGACATACATAACAAACAAAAATCATATATAATACAGTTTAAGACTTGTCACACTAAGCATTTCCAAATAACAGGGCAAAATACGGAAAAAATGTCAAAAAAGGCACTTGGGCGAGTGTCTATGGCCCTCATACACAGGTTAAATGTCTACTAAAAACCTTGATTTTCGGCATATGTAAAAAGGACATAATAATGCATTCCCAGATGGGATTTCAGCTCCATCAATCACATAGTTTAACAGTTACAGGGCTTAAAGGTGGTAAAAAGTCCAAATATTGGGTCATTGTGGGCCTTTTAGAGATCTCGATGTGGCTTTCAAATTAAAGCTTCAGACTTAAAATTTGTTACATACTAAGATTACACATAGAATATGTATCTAATAAAGTTTGAAACTTCTCAGACTTACCATTTCCAAGTTACAGAGCAAAATATGTGAAAAATGTCTTAAAAGGGTCACTCAGGTGGGTGTTAAAGGTCCTCATACACAGGTTAAATGTCTACTTGAAGCCTTGATTTTTGGCACATGTAAAAAGAACATAATAATGTATTCCCAGATGAGATTTCAGCTCTATCAGTCACATAGTTTAACAGTCACAGGCCTTAAAATTGGCAAAAAGTCCAAATACTGGGTCTTTATGGGGCCTTCTAGAGACCTAAATGTGGCCTTCAAATTAAAGCTTCAGACTTAAAATTTGTCACATACTAAGATTACACATAGAATATGCATCTAATACAGTTTGAAACTTCTTAGACTTACCATTTCCAAGTTACAGGGAAAAATATGTGAAAAATGTCTAAAAATGGTCACTCGGGTGGGGATTTATGGTCCTCATACACAGGTTAAATGTCTTCTTAAAGCCTTAATTTTTGGCACATATAAAAATAACATACTAATATCTTCTCAGATAGGATTTGAGCTCTATCAGTCACATAGTTTGACAGTCACAGGGCTTAAAAGTAGCAAAAAGTCCAAATATTGGGTCTTTGGGAGCCTTTTAGAGACCTCAATTTGACCTTCAAAATTAAAGCTTCAGACTTAAAATCTGTTACATACTAAGATTACACACAGAATATATATCTAATACAGTTTGAAACTTCTCAGACTTACCATTTCCAAGTTACAGGGAAAAAGATGTGAAAAATGTCTTATAAGGGTCACTCGGGTGGGTGTTTATGGTCCTGATACACAGGTTAACTGTCTATTAAAGGCCTAAATGTTGGGGCACATATAAGAAAACACATAGATATATTCCCAGATGATATTTAACTTAGATGAGAGACATAGTTTGAAAGCTACAGTGCTTGAAAGTGGCAAAAAGTGCATAAATTGGGTCTCTGTGGGCACTTTTGAGACCTTAAGTCGACCCCTTTGGGTAAACCTACAGCCCGAAAATTTTCTACAGACAAGGATTACATATCAAAGTTATACCTAGCGCAGTTTGAGACTCATCAGAATTATCACTTCCAAATTATAGGGCAAAATATGTGTAAAGTATAGCAAAAAATCCCTAAGTGGGGGTATTTATGGGCCTCAAACACAATTTTCTCCTCAACTTAAAGTCATGATTTTCGGCACATGTACTAAGAACATATTAATGTGTTGTCAGGTAAAATTTCAGCCAGCTGAGCATCATAGTTTGTGACCTACAGGGCTCTAATTGGCCAAAAGTGCAATTTCTGACCTTAAGGTGGCCATAAGTTCTTTTTTACTGGGAGTTTAAGGTCACCTTAAAATAGGGATCTTCCTTTGGGCACCCTTAACATGTGTACCAAGTTTGAAAAAAAAATATTAATTTGTTTTTGAGTTATTGCGTCCACAAGGAAATTTCTACGGCGGCGGCGGCGGCGGCGGCGCGACGGACCTGAATCCAATATATCCCCGACTTTCGTCTGGGGATATAATTATCTATGGGTCTGAAACTTCACCATGTGAAATCTCTCCCAAAAGTAGATGAATGAGTTATTTGAGAGAAATTGGCTATCTGCAATACTTTTAGAGATAATTCGCATTTACTCATTTTGAGTAGGTGAGTAATTACCAAAGGGTGTGGAACTTCACTAAGTGAAAGCTCTGCCAAAAGTAGATGAATGAGTTATTTGATAAAAATTGGGTATCCGCAATACTTTTACAGATAATTAGCATTTACTCATTTTGAGTAGGTGAATAATTAGCTACGGGTCTGAAACTTTACCAAGTGAAAGCTCTCCCAAAAGTAGATGAATCAGTTATTTGAGAAAAATTGGATATCTGCAATACTTTTAGAGATAATTCGCATTTACTCATTTTGAGTAGGTGAGTAATTAGCTATGGGTCTGAAACTTCACCATGTGAAAGCTCCTCCAAAAGTATTGCAGCTACATAATTTCTCTCAAATATGTTGTTCATCTACTTTTTTGTGAACTGTAACATATTGAAGTTTCACAACTGTTGCTCAATGTACAAGTGAGTAATGGCTACTTTATTGCTACTTTTAGTGAAAATGTGAAAAATCGCAAATATCTCACAAACCATAAGAGCAAAATGAGTAAATGCTAATTATCTGTAAAAGTATTGCGGATACCCAATATTTATCAAATAACTCATTCATCTACTTTTGGCAGAGCTTTCACTTAGTGAAGTTCCACACCCTTTGGTAATTACTCACCTACTCAAAAGGAGTAAATACGAATTATCTCTTATAAGTATTGCAGATAGCCAATTTTTCTCAAATAACTCATTCATCTACTTTTGGAAGAGCTTTCACATGGTGAAGTTTCAGACCCGTAGATAATTACTCACCTACTCAAAATGAGTAAATGCGAATTATCTCTTAAAAGTATTGCGGATAGCCAATTTTTCTCAAATAACTCATTCACCTACTTTTGGAAGAGCTTTCACATGGTGAAGTTTCAGACCCATAGGTAATTACTCAGCTACTCAAAATGAGTAAATGCGAACTATCTCTTAAAAGTATTGCGGATAGCCAATTTTTCTGAAATAACTCATTCACCTACTTTTGGGAAAGCTTTCACTTGGTGAAGTTTCAGACCCGTAGCTAATTATTCACCTACTCAAAATGAGTAAATGCTAAATTATCTGTAAAAGTATTGCAGATACCCAATTTTTATCAAATAACTCATTCATCTACTTTTGGGAGAGCTTTCACATGGTGAAGTTTCAGACCCGTAGATATTTACTCACCTACTCAAAATGAGTAAATGCAAATTATCTCTTAAAGTATTGCAGATAGCCAATTTTTCTCAATAACTCATTCACCTACTTTTGGAACAGCTTTCACTTGGTGAAGTTTCAGACCCATAGCTAATTACTCACCTGCTCAAAATGAGTAAATGCGAATTATCTCTTAAAAGTATTGCACATGGCCAATTTTTCTCAAATAACTCATTCACCTACTTTTGGGAGAGCTTTCACTTGAAGTTTCAGACCCGTAGCTAATTATATATGCTACGTTTAGTGAAAATGTGAAAAATCACAAATATCTCACAAACCATAAGAGATAGAGCAATTTAGAGCGAATTTTTGAGCCACAGGGTAGTACAACAGTATCCTATGCTGTTGGGTTTGGCGAACTTGAATGAGTTATTTGAGAAAAATTGGCTATCTGCAATACTTTTAAGAGATAATTCGCATTTACTCCTTTTGAGTAGGCGAGTAATTATCTACGGGTCTGAAACTTCACCATGTGAAAGGTCTCCCAAAAGTAGATGAATGAGTTATTTCATAAAAATTGGGTATCCGCAATACTTTTACAGATAATTAGCATTTACTCATTTTGCTCTTATGGTTTGTGAGATATTTGCGATTTTTCACATTTTCACTAAAAGTAGCAATAAAGTAGCCATTACTCACTTGTACATTGAGCAACAGTTGTGAAACTTCAATATGCTACAGTGCACCAAAAAGTAGATGAACAACATATTTGAGAGAAATTATGTAGCTGCAATACTTTTGAAGATATAAGCCATTTACTCATTATGATTATCATTAAAAAGTGACAAAGTAGCTATTACTCATTTAGCTATGGAGATACACTTCCAAACTACTGACCATGTTGTAGCTGTGGAGAAAGTAGCTGAACAACATATTGCAACAAAATACTCTAAATGCAATAGTTTGAGAGTTATAAGCCATATAATTACATTAGGTAAAAGTGCTATTACTCACTCAAAAGTAGGCCAAAGTTCACCAATCCCCTTAGCATAGGACATTGTTGTACCACCCTGTGGGTCAAAAATTCGCTCGAAATTGCTCTATCTCTTACGGTTTGCGAGATATTTGTGATTTTTCACATTTTCACTAAAAGTAGCAATAAAGTAGCCATTACTCACTTGTACATCGAGCAACAGTTGTGAAACTTCAATATGTTACAGTTCACAAAAAAGTAGATGAACAACATATTTGAGAGAAATTGTGTTGCCGCAATACTTTTGAAGATATAAGCCATTTACTCATTATGGTTATCATTAAAAATTGACAAAGTAGCTATTACTCACTTAGCTATGGAGATACACTTCCAAACTACTGACCATGTTGTAGCTGTGGAGAAAGTAGCTGAACAACATATTCCAACAAAATACTCTAAATGCAATAGTTTGAGAGTTATAAGCCATATAATTATATTAGGTAAAAGTGCTATTACTCACTCAAAAGTAGGCCAAAGTTCACCAAAGCCAAAAAATTTTGAAGAGTGTAAAAATTCATTAGGACAAGTAATTTACCAAAAATGTGTAACTGTAGTAGTTTCAGAGAAAACTGCGTGACCCACGCACTCACGCACACACATGGTGCAAATTATAATCTCCCGCCGGCGAGCCGGGCGGGAGATAAAAAATAGCATCAGAGATGTCAGCACCCTACAGCCTGGGGAAATAGTTTTCAACACCATGTGATAGAGAACAATTGAAACAGTTCACAGATCAGGAGACTTTAAGAGTAAACAGTGTCAGCTTTGTAAAAATCCATATAATATTTAAGTAGAGAAATTAACATTTAAGAGAGACAAAATATAAAGTATTAAAATGAAACTTCAATAGGAAGATGATTACATTAATCAGTGAACTAACAATTACAAATCTGTAAAATTTATTAATTGAAGTACAGGTGTCAATGGAAAGACCGCAGTTAAGTAAATGTACATATAATAATCAGCTGAACTGATCCATATTTCTTTGTGACAAGAGAAATATGTCTCAAATATGGCAATTCAACAAACATCGTCAGAGCAAAGGTTAAAGGTCACAGCATGACAATGTACACCTACCTCCAACTACTGTACTTTAATACATCTTACTGTTACTGAGATATGGCATGACTTTAAAGGTCAAGGTACTACGTCAGGGTCAAATCAAGATCACACTACGACGCTGCAAACCTACACCCCCTAACCAATGTCCCACCATGTATCAACTTCCTATGGCTTACGGTTCCCAAGATATAGCCTGGACAAGATTTTAAGGGTCAAGGTCACTACATCAAGGTCAAATGTCAATTCAATGTCACGCCATAAAGTTGCACACCTACACCTCCTAAATAATGTCCATACCAAGTATCAACTTCCTAAACCTTATGGTTTCTCTGAGATTCTATTCTATTCTATTTTGAACTTTTATAGTGCTTAATCTCTGCCAAGGCAGACTCTAAGGCGCAACACCAGGTCCAATTCAATAATAATCATTCCATAGACATAGCCAGGTCGACACCACAGAGATGCTGGAAAGTTTACATGCTAAGGTGGGAAAGCCTTATCAAAGAGATAAGATTTTAGCTTTTTCCTGAAACAGGCAAGAGTTGGAGCAGAACGAACATCATCAGGCAGATCATTCCAAAGTGTGGGAGCATCAAAAGCAAAACTGTAACCAAAGTGATTTTGGATTTGTGTACTGATGGGTAATATTGAGGAACCTTTTATCTGGGCAGTTGTATCTTGTGCCATATCTTCCACAACGAATAGACAGATAAGGGCTGAAATAGCTTGGTTGACCACTGTGAAGATACTTATAAACTAAAGTGGCAGTTTTGAAAATACACCAAAATTCAATTGGCAACCAATGGAGTTTTTTGAGAATAGGAGTAGCCCGTGAGTATCTATTGCAATTTGTGACAATCCTACCAAGTGTGTTTTGAATATACTACAGTTTGTGCATGTTGAAACTGGACAAACTTCTGAAAAAGAGAGTTGTCCTAGTCCAGACGACTGCTCACCAGGGCATTTGCCACCAAGACAGCATCCTCATCCGTCAGGTACTGTCTGACCCGCCAAGATCATGAATTTGAATGAAACAAGTCTTACAAATATCGCAGACATGATCAGCAAAGGAAAAATTAGCATCAAACAAGACACCCAGGTTCTTTACAACAGCTGATGGAACATATGGATGTAAGAGTTTTACCAAATATCCTAACAGAAAGGTAAGAATCTAATTTCTTTAGCTGAGCCTGAGATCCAAATATGATGAAATTCCTGAACACCCTGAACAAGAATTAAATTTATCAAAGGCTGAGATGGCATTTTTGTAGGACAAATGAACAAACAACTGAGTGTCATCGGCATAAAAACGGAATTTGATAGAGTGCCTACGAATAACCTCACTCAAAGGAGTGCTGTATAGACAGAAGAGAAGAGGGCCAAGGACAGAGCCTTGCGGCACTCCAAACAGCACTTCATGACAAGATTTTAAAGGTCAAGGTCACTACAATAAGGTCAAAGTCAAATCAAGGTCAAACCACAATGTTGCACACCTACACCCCACCCCCACCCCATCAACTTCCTACACCTTACAGTTTCTGAGTTATAGCCCAGACAAGGTTTTAAATGTCAAGGTCACTACAGCAAAGTCAAAGGTCAAATCAAGGTCCCATCATGATGTTGCACACCTACACCCCCAACTAATATCCCTCCCAAGTATCAACTTCCTACACCTTATGGTTTCTGAGATACGGCCTGGACCAACTTTTCCCCCTTAAGGACTGTGGGGTGAAAAGGGAAACTTTTAGATCCTGCAACTGAAATAAAGAATTTGTATGGAAAATGGATGGACAACACCCAAAAATATTTCAAACAAAAATAGCCACCCTCGGCAGGCAAGAACCCCAGCCCGCAGGTACAGCTAAATGGCCAACAACATTGAGATTTGGGAAAATCTTAGGAACAGCTTCTGTTGTAAGAAGTATAGAGAACCCAAGAGATGTTCTACAAAATATTCACAGGCCATGATTTCTTACAAGTAGTTTTCATATTTTGAAGCCAAGAAAACAATTATAAGGGAGATAAGGCCTTTTTGATATGATGACGCTTCTATTTGCCATTAAAGATTGATATGGCAGCCATTTTGTTTCCAAAACAAGGACACAATTACTCTCAGGCAAGCTTTCCTATCCATTTGCATTTTGTGCAAATCTCATGAAACTAGCTGCAATATTTTAGGTTACAGAAAACATTAAAGATTTTAGAACAAACTTTAAGACCCGAAAATTTTAAAAGTATTGCCATGGTAACAGTTGCTGCTGGATACCCCCCAAAACCTAATTAGCTGTAGATCCTCTTGGGGTAAACATATCCTGAAAATTTGGTGAAAATCCATGCACGGGTTTAGGCTGTGGAACACCTTCAAAGTTTAAGACCTGAAAATGTTAAAAGTGTTGCCATCCCAACAGATATTACTGGATACCCCCCCCCCAAAACCTAATCAGCTCTAGATCCTCTTGGGTTAAACATCTCCCGAAAATTTGGTGAAAATCTGTGCAGGGGTTTAGGCTGTGGAACACCCACAAGCTTTATGTCCACAGCCGCCGCCCGGACAACGCAGGGGACGACTATAACCCCAGCCTTTATTGGCTGGGGTTAAAAAGGGTTTTTGGAATCCAATAACTATAACATGATAATACTACTAAACAGATTGTGCTAAAAGTTTCAAACACTTACCTTTTAAGTCTATACACATAAGCCTTGGTGTGTATGTTACTTCACCCTAAAATATATAAATTTACACAAAAATTGTTACAGCATCCTTCAAATTAACCAGACAAAAGATCGCTATGTTTGATTAAGTCTGTCAGAATATATAATTATATACTAATTCTTGTGAAAAACAGCTTAATTATACTTCAATTTATCATCATTCTAGGCAAGTGAAATGAAAAATTGTTAAAATACATAGTCAAACATTCAAACAACATTACAGATTTCCACATTAATCTATGTTTTGAAGAAAGTGTACACAATAATTACACACAATACAAGTACTAAAAATAACCTCAAAACATCCAAATACAGAAAATGATGTTCTGGAAGAAAATTGCCATTTGCTACAGTAAAATACACTTCAAAATTCATTTACAACAAATTTTTAAATGTCATGGCAAAGATATTCACTAAACATATTTAAAATTTAATTGTCCAAAATTCTCTTTTGCTTTATGGGATTTTCATGGGTTTTGTATTACTTAACATGATTTAGTACTTGCCTGAGGCTAAAATATAAAGATGGAAAAAGAAATTAAGGTAACCACAGATTAATTTCATCTGTTAAATAAATAAAAGTAAAAATGATTGTTCTCTACTGTTGATTGTGCTACTTGATGCACGAAATACTGAAAACAATGCCCCTCAAATAAAATTTAAACCAAAAAGACAGACACACTTGACAGGATGAAAATAAAACCCGGACAGTCAAACTGAAACACTACATGGGGATATTTTCAACCACATAACCACAACCAAAACCTTCAAAGTTAATTTTCAATAAAACTGTGACATACTTGTAAAGTTTTCCCCTCTCGAAAAAGAATGTCATTATTAACTTCTTTTGGGCTGTCTGTCTCTGAAGCACTGTATACAAAACTGGAATCCTGTAAAAGCAATCAATTGCTATCTTTTTTATTTTTATTATGTTACTTATTATAGTGACATATATAATAAAAAACAATACAAACATTAATTGAAATAAACATCTTGACATCAAGGTTTTATACCCAGCCTATTGACAGGCTTATATGTCAATTTAAATCATTGGAGTATACAAAGTATTAGTAGAATACTTTACTCTTGCTCTAACAACATTTTTCTCTTGTATCAAATAGTTTTATTAAGAGTTGCCAAATTTTTTCGCAACACTTCTGCATTGTACAAATAAATAACACTTTTTGAAAACAAACCTGGAGTTACCTTATGTGATTTTTTTTTAAATTCCGATAGAAATCACCATTAGCATTTCTTTGTAGAGTAAGAAATCTAAAATTCGCCAGGAATCTAAAATTCGCCACCTCTAAAACCTTAGTTAATTTTATGAAGAAAATGATATTTTGTCAAAATTGGCATTTTTCAGTCCAAAAAGCCTTAATTTACCATACATTCAACAAATCTCACCTCAATTCATTTATTTTATTAGTATTTCCACATGTGGTGAATTTCAGATATGTGGCGAATTTTAGATTTCTTACTCTATCTGGCTTATATTACCAAAGAAAGATGTAGTATTCAACCAGGGAAAAAATTTAGGAGGAAGATAACAAGCATAAACTAGAAAAATAGCAAAAACAAAGCGTCCCCAAAGGTAAATCTGACTGGCTATGTAGATTCTCTGTATATGCTTTCCTATACCCTCTCAATACATTCTAAATCTGTAAAAGCAATGATAAAGGAGATATAAGGAAAAAGGACCAAATCTATTTTTATGACCCCAGTTTCCCAGTATCACCCATAGTGGGGCGGGGGGGGGGGGGGGGGGGGGGGGGGGGGATTGTCGGGGGTAAATCTGACCGGCTAAATAGATTCTCAACATATGGTTTCCCAATACCTCTTAATACATTCTAATGCTGTAAAAGCATTAATAAAGGAGACATAAGGCAAAAACACAGAATAGGCTATTTTATGACCCCAGTTTGACCCATAAGGAGGGGGGGGGGGGGGAGGGGTGTGTGTGTCAGGGGGTAAATATGACCGGCTACCTAGACTCTTCACATAAGGTTTCCCTATACCTCTTAATACATTTTAAAGCTCTTAAAGCAATAATAAAGGTGATATAAAAGACAAAAGCGGCTATTTTATGACCCTATAGTTTGACCCATAAGGAGGGGGTCAGGGGGTAAATCTGACCGGCTATCTAGACTCTTCACATAATGCTTCCCAATACACCTCTTGGCTTCCAGCTATACATATCAACCAACTGGCGGTTTTCTTCAGGTGTCTGGACTAGCTTAGTCTAGTTGGCTTTGGAGGCACATGGCTTAAAGTTGAGCAGACCAAACTGATTGCTTGGCTCTGGTGGGGAGCTTAGTGCAGGTCTTGACATCACTATATTACTGTTTAATTTTTCCACAAAAATGTTTAAAAATGTGGCCACATTCTGGGCTGACTTTTTACTGAACACACTGTTCTTGCCACTAAGCCTTAAACCTTTTCAGCCATGGAGAGGTAACTGAACAACTTGTGTTTTAAGCTTAGTTAAGGTTACACGGGTGGTCACTGAGATAAACGGACACAGAGATAAACGGTCTTCAGAAATTATGACATAAAAACAGTTAAAGGGTTTAAACAACAATGTAACACAAATCAAATGTTATGGTAAGTATTTTTAAGTATATGATGTTATTTTTTTGTGCAATTTTGTTATTTACACTATTTGAATTTGAAAGATTTGAAGACCGTTTATCTCTATGACCTTTTATCTTTGTGACCACCTGTGTACTGGTTTTAGTAGTTTTAATCCTTGGTTAATGGAAATGATATTTTAGATGGAATTTTGACAATTTGAATTAATATTAAAGATGTATTAGGCAGGGATTAGTTTGGTTGGTGAGGAATATTCATGGGGAGTCAGGTTTGGGGAACTGGGTTACATTTTTTTTTAATTAATATGTTAATATAATAATTTCTGTTCCTGTTTGTTTGTCTGTTTGGCATAATGTAAGTCATTTGTTTAGAATGGCATTTAATTAATTGTGTTATTGTGTCCTGATATGTAATTTAGCTCGAGTCGCTACAATACATCAATAATGTACGTGTTTTATGAGATAAACTAGCTGAAATATATTCTGAATTATCTGATATAAATGGAAATGGTTTTAGGTTGTATTTTACTGTAGTAATTACCGATTGGCGGAAATCACATTTGTCTGCGAGATCTCGTCCTTGACCCCGAAGGTCACGTGACTTGAAGACGCAGCGGGATTTAAAACAACACAATGTAAACAGAACCTGGCTTGACTTCAAACAGTGAACACCTTCCTGTGGTAAACTTCACAAGTGAGTACCAAAACACTTCATTGGTACCAGAAGTGGGGTTCTCATTTCTTCACTGCAGGAAACAAAGAAGAACAAGTGGGTTCTCATTGCCTCACATTTAAAAGGAAAGTATATTTTATTGACAGTGTGAGGTATGCACTGTGAGTTAAATTGAATTGATATTGTTTGTTGTTGTGCAGCGGGTTGATTGTACATGTAGTCACTTAATTGATAGTGCTAGGTGTTCTATTGTACTGCACACTTGTTTGCACATATAGTACATGTAAAATACTTTATCAAATTCTATACTCTTTTGCAGTGGTTATTTTTGTATGTATTTGTGTGATTTGTCAGGGATAAGTGTATCTTTTGACAGATCAAAATAATGTGTTAATAAAAATTTAAAAAATATAAACAGGATAGAGGTTTTATCAGTCCTCTGGTCCTTTGAAATTGAAAGTCAAGTAGAAAGTTCACAGTTTATTCAAAAGTAGCCAGTCCTTTTTATCTGTGAAAAACAAATCAGCTACCATATTCCTTAACACTATTGGATTGTGTACTAGCTGTTTATCTGTTTGTAACTGTTTAGTATCTGTTCACAGATAACTGCTTGTATCAGTTCATTAAAGTCTGATTAGTCTCAGGTCATAGTCAACTGGATTTTCCATGGTGATTTATTTAAGCAACTATATCAGTACAGAAGTTTTTGTTTTAAAAGAACCCACAGTTGACATTAGGTTTCGTCATTAATTTGAAAGTGGTTTGGTCTCACTTGGAAATTTTGACTTTGACACAGTAAATAATTGTCACTGTGACTGTTTGTTTCAGCCATCTGTACTTACTCAACAGATAAAAAGATATAATTATTTTTAACTGTGGTCTAGTATTCAGTGGTTGGCATTGATTCAGCATTTACTAGGTTGTCATAGTTCATAATTATTATCTCCCGCCTGCGGCCGAAGGCCGTGGTCGGGAGATTATAAAACACCTTCCGTACATACGTACGTGCGTGCATCACGTTTTTGCATAAACCTTAATATCTCATTAATTTATAAATATATCTTCACCAAATTTGCAGGGAATGTTTATGGCTATGAACACCTGTTTCTGCAAAATTTTAGCCTCATTTTGAAAAACAAAATGGCTGCTATAGCTAATTGTTTGAAAATCATAAAGGTGCTCTAAATCTTGAAATATTCCAGCTAGCTTCATCAAATTTGCACAAAAGCTATATGGCTAGAAAAGCTAGCCTGATAGTAATTTTGGCCTAGTTCAAAAAACAAAATGGCTGCCATATCACATGTTTAATGTCAAACAGGGTTATCCTATTAAAAGGCCTTATATCTCCCCAAATATTGCTCCTAGAGGTTCGGAATTGAAAACAACTTGCAGGAAGTCATGGCCAGGGAATCTTTTCCAGGTGTTGAATTTGACCTTTGACCCATGCTTCAAGGTTAAATCAGGTCGTCACACTAAAACGTCCTTATTTCTCCCTTATTATTGGTGCTATGGCTTCAGAATATAAAGACAGGCCATCAAAAGTCCTGGCCTTCAAATGTTTTGCCTGAGAAAAATTTTGGCCTTATTTTGAAAAACAAAATGGCCGCCATAGCCAATTATTTAAAAATCATTAAGATGCTCTAAAACTTGAAATATTGCAGCTAGGTTCATCAAATATGCGCAAAATATATATGGCTAGGAAAGTTAGCCTGACAGTAATTTAGCCTATTTTCAAAAACAAAATGGCCGTCATATCACGTTAAATGGGATTATCCTATTAAAAAGGCCTTATATCTCCCTTATCATTGCTACTAGAGGTTCCAAATGTGAAAACATCTTGTACGAAGTCAAGGCCTGAGACTATTTTCCAATTGCTGACTTTTACCTTTGACCCCTTCTTCAATGTCAAGTGGGGTTATCTTACTACAAAGGCCTTATATCTCCTTTAGTTCTCCATTATTACTGATTCTAAGGCGGGAGATAACCGCTGCGGCAGTGGCCTTGTTATCTTTTATCATGGACCATGTAATGATTTCCCTTGATCAGGAGTTTGAAAAGGGTCTACATCAAGCCTTTAGTGATTATTTAGGCACAGAGAGGTGTGATCTGGTCAGTCTGGCAATTCGTTGCAAAGCAGACAATCTTCATCAACAAGATGTTGAAGGGTTCCTGAGCAAGTATTGCAACATTGAGGAAGCAGTTGCTTTATCTTTCATTCTTTTGGATGTTCACTCAATGCATGTAATCAAGAAGTTGAAAAACATGTTTCAAGGTAAACATAAACAAGTGAAAGATTTAAAGCACATGCTAGATACTGAGAGAAAAAGGAACAGTGACTTACAGCAAAGCTTAGAGTTGCAATGAAGTCAGTTACACTCTAAAGAGAGTGAGATCGACATCCTTAAAATGGAGCACAGATATCATGTAGCTGAAGTCAAATCCTTGAAAGAAAAAGTATCCAGTCTTAGAAAAGAATGTGAATCTCTCCCTGGAATGTTATCAGAACTTAAAGATCAACGGTCTGAAACAGTGAAGTACAAGGATGAAACAATGTCAGCTCTGATAGAAAACTGCCAGCTGAAGATAGTGAATAAGAAGTTGGATAATAAAAAGGGGGAGGAAAGGAAACACAACATGGTGTTGCGGAAGGAAGTACAACATCTGCGCATTTCCTGTCAAAATTTGACACATGAAAATAAGATGCAAAGACAGGGCCTCCTTAAAGAAATCAGAAGGTACATTGGACCCAAAGTTAATATAGATACTTGCGACAGACCTCTCGTTGAAAGCCAGTGGTTATTCACTGACTCAGCATCTAGTGTTGACAGCAATTGTGTCTCGAATGTGAAGGTCCATACGGTAAGCCAGACTTCTTCAGTTGCCAAAATAGTAGATACACCAACACAAATCTCATCTCTTGTGCCGTCTTGCAGAAAATATGTCAAGGTCCTACCAAACATCTTCTTGCAAAGAAAAGGTAATTTTTCAGCATTATTCGCCACTGTTGGATGTCCAGCTTCTCAGTCTTTTGCTTATGGGTACACAAAGTGGATTTGACATGGTGAATCATTCAGTAATTGAAAGGAATACCAGTGTTGGGAGTTTCTGCTCTACTGAAACATTAGTCATGAGAACTACCCAGTCTTCACAGCAGATGTCAAGTATTGTGTTGTGTCGATCAGTTTCAGATGTTTCAGCTATTAGTGTACTGGATAGGGTTAGTCTAAATAGTGACAATAAAATGGTCACCACGTCATCACCATGTGTTCAGTATCAAATGGATTAACACAGTGACACACAGGGTGGTTACTTGCTGCTTGTTCTGAACCAAAAAGTTATCCTCTGGTCAAAACAAGGGTTTTCTGGAACAGCAATTATGAGCAACCAAAGTCAAGAGCAAGTAAAGCTTTCCAAGATGTCAAAAGCCATGAACTGCAACATACTTCAGTTAAAACAAAGCATTCAAAGAACAAATGCTTTATCCATGGTTGCCATGTGGAAACTTGTTATTGGAAGACATTTACCTCGCTTTGTTAAAAGAAAAACACAGTTATCCTTAGAAGAACAGATGCAAAGGTATGAAGATCTTCTGTTATCTGCTGCAAGGGATGCTGGCTGTCTTTCGCTCGCTGGACTATTAAAGCTTGTCATCAGAAAGAAGTGGTTCCCAAAATGTAGATCTAGAAACCCTGAGCTTCATAAGGATAACTCAGCTGTGTGGAGGCGACATTCCATCCAAACAGGCAGCTTCGATTGACTGAACCTAGGGTGTGTGTGCAGTCTCTCTTGATCACAGATAACCGGACTGATTTACACTCTGGTTTCATGTCATCGGACTTTTAAAAATAAATGAAAGCGTTAACCAGGTTGTCATGGTTACGCTCTGTCATAGGCATTCGGTTTTAAGCAGAAAATGGAGCTTTAACCAGGTACTCCTGGTTATGCTATTACCTCTAACCAGAATGTCCATCAAGAACTGAATGTCATCTTAAAGTAATAAAACGGGGGGAATGTAGTAATTACTGATTGGCGGAAATCACGTTCGTCTGCAAGATCTCATCTTTGACCCCGGAGGTCACGTGACTTGAAGACATAATGGGATTTAAAACAACACAATGTAAACGGAACCTGGCTTGACTTCAAACACTGAACACCTTCCTGGGGTAAACTTCACAAGTGAGTACCAAAACACTTCATTACAAATGATGGCTACAGTATTACGTGTAAAACTGCTACCAATGGATTTCATAAAACATTTTTTTTAAACATATTACTCTATGTAAACCTGATTCACGATTATGGCTTATATTTTCATTATATCCATGATTTAGTTCTGAAATTCTTCATTATGAGGGCTTTATTATAATTTTGATTGCTGCCCACTCCGGGGAGGGGAGCAAATGCGTACCAAGCCGTTCTGAAGTTCAGATCTAATATCCACGATGGACGGGTTTTCGATATGACGACGTAAACGGACAACGCTGAATATCACAACCAATGCAAGAAAAATGATCAGATATATAAAAACAAAATCATATCGTCAAATTAAGTCGCTGGTTCAGTGTGACTGCATATTCATTCAAAAATATTGTAAAACTTTAATCCAAAAACGAGGCCGAGGGCTTATGTTTTAAATGATCGAAAACTTGAATATACCGAAAACCTGTACATTGGCTATAGTGGTAGTGGACCAGTTCACGCCCGTATACCTATTCACGCCCACCCCTTAATTTCTCCAAACCAATCACAGTTACACAATAAATTACCAAGGTATATGATCAATTGGATAATTATCTATGATGTGATAAACATCTTTTCTATGAAAAATTATAAATCTTTAAGAAAATTGAGGGTGGGCGTGAATAGGTACACGGGCGTGAATTGGTCCACCACCACTACACGATTAAACACTGTACAGTAAACAATGATACCTAAATTACCCAAATCCATCCATATAATGTCAATTTGAATTTAAAACTGAATGGGGCCGAGTGTGCATAAGTGAGTCTGATTTGGTTATGGTCGAGCTGACGAAGGTCCGAGTTGACCCATTGTGTCAGTAAATACCCAATTATCGCTCATCCCTAAGACCAGAGTTTGGTATAGAAAAATACTAAACCGGAATTATACCTGAATATTCCACCAGTGGGTTCCTACAAAATTAGCGAAATGACCAACTTGAAGTGACACTACTTCTCGTGTATTCATTGACATTTTGAGCACTTTCTAGAAAACACCAAAAATAATGGGACTATTTTGACGACTATGTGTTTGTAGAAACCCACTTTGCAGCCTTTGATAATTTCGGGTTCGTAATGATGTAACCAAAGAAATAGTAATAAAACTAGTGTGTTATACACGATTTCTATGTAATGACCCTTCGTTATATTTTGTTCCACAATAGAACTTAATTAAGATTTAGACTTAAAGTTGAGACTTTTGCCTGCAACTCAGGCTAAGTCTGTGGTCTTAGACTTAGCAGATTTCACAAAGCAGATACTTCTGAGATTCGGCTAAGTTTTGAGATCAGAGTTAAGAAATCACCTTGATTCACATAAAATGAAGTAACACTTGCTCAGAGTGAAAAGAAAAAAAAATCCTTCATTGTGCTTTGACATGATATGTACGTATAACCAATCAAAATGAAATGCTAAAATTGAATGCAAGGACTTATCTAATATAAATATAAATGTTATATGCAAACAACTTTAATTTATAACATGCACTGGATATTTTCTAGCATTATAATAAGCAATTTGATTAACTTGAATAACGGGTTACATTTCAGTTGACATAAAAGGGATCACTGTAATAATAATAATAATAATGGGCTTTTACATACCGCTTTCTCTATTGTTAACTCAAAGCGCTTTACACATTATTACCCCAGGAAGGATAGCTAGCCTTGGTAACCTTACCTATTGCTGTCATGGAAGGCACAGAAGCCAGCATCCCTTATAGCTGGGAACCCATATTTTCCCCTGGGTGAGGCACACTCCAGATTGACATCTTGCCCCAAGGAGGTTATTCCACATGAAACAGTGGGGATCAAACCCACGACCCTTGGATTATGACTCCAATACCTTACCAACTGAGCCACATGAGACCTTAAAATATAAAACATTAACAAACACATATTTCATGTGTCCTGAACCCAGTTGTGTTATTATGTTACCTTAGGGTTACTTAGTCATGCTTCTAAAATAGGTTATTTGGCATTGATAGAAATGGAACTAAATCAATACCACTGCCTGCTGAGTAGTTACTTTTGACATGGCAAATTCTCTTTGCCTACAGCTGTTCTTTGGCTAACTCAGTGTGGCATCATTTCATTGGGAGCTATGCATGACAGCCTCAGGCAGTTAGGGCTGGGTGGAGCCTAGGGTTTATATAAGGCTCATGTAAGCTCAGATCTATGAGATCTATCAGTCTGATGGTTGGGATTGGGAAGTGGGAACAGTTCTTGTAATAAAAGACATCAACTCTATTATTGATTTTAACTTGTGTAAACAAGAGACTTATTGGTGACTCCCCTTGGTTGATCCCAGCCAACTGCACTTCTACCAAGGCCACGGAAAGGAGGACACATGTACATGGCACACATCTTATAAATTTAATCACACTATTTTCTTTGTTGTATTTATGTTTGAAAAATCACTTAGTACTACATGACCAGCTTTTATGACATTTGCTATTACATACCCCTTTTATCTATTTCTGAGAAATTCTTTAGTGATGCACCAATCCTTTCTGAACAAAGGCATTATAAAAGCTGTATTATATCTACTTTAATCCATAAATATATAAATATAAAACATTTGGTCCCTTAATAAAGTATGAAAGAGAAACGGTTCAAGCCTGAGTAGTTTTTTATGGTCTTTAGATGTATGATTATCTAAAACCTGATTGCAATTCATTGATCAAAGTGTGAAATTTGGGCATTCAATTGTAATTAGTCCCACAGTAGCACAACCTATAATGTTAGTAAGTTTCATTGAGACAATGCAATTATAGAAAACAGATAAAAATAATTATTTTTAAATATATTTTTAATTATTTTTATAAAACAGCTTTTGTTATTATATATAAGGATGTAAAGTGCTACAGATAATTATATTTCCAAAGTTTATTATTAAATAAATAATAATGAATATGACTTATTAAGAAAATGTCAATACTAAATTGCATTTTACACGATTTCTAATAAATGTGATGGTCTGATTTAAAATGCACTCATACATTGCATTACAATAATTTGGTATCCACAATGTTCTTATTTAAGATTTATCATTCCTCTGAATTTGTCTAAAATGTATATCTGTGTACATCAAAATGAGGCTCATAAATATGTAATGTAGAGTTTGGTATAAAAATATACTACACAAGAATAAAGAGTCAGAGCCCTACATTCATATATATGCATTTAGTTGTTTAGACTATAGAATGTACACATTTCACAGTTAAACCATTGAACATACTCATTCAATGACTGTTATTGAATGTGTAATTTAATGACTAAATTATTGAATCTATACATCCAATGATTTAGTTATTGAATGTATATTTTCAATGGTTATGCATATTCAATACAGCATCTACATTTTTTCTCCTGGAATATTATTAGTAAGATCTGTATATTGTGGTTTTGTACCATCAAAACTGATATAGCAGTTTTTGAGCTGGTGTTGATCTCAGGGGTTTCTCATAATTATCTACACCCTACACTTTCCTCAAGTTCTTTTATGTCAGATTTGGTGGAATAAGAAATACAAAGACTTGGAGCAAGTCTACCTACACCCCAATATTAGAACATCTCCATAATTTACAAAGTCTTCAGTGGTTAGGAGGTTGTGCATCTAATCACAGGCGTCACCTCTGTGTGGGTCACCAAGTGTAATGCTATGAGCCTCTCCCAATAAGTCTCAAAAGCTGTTGGTCAAGAAGTATCAATTTATTGACTTGTCTATTATTTTATGTGAAAATTATACATGTTTAAATTACATAAATTTTATTTAGGTTTTTCCTCTTAACCACAAGCCGACTCCTTTGTGACCCAATCTAAATTAATATTTGATAATGCACAACACTGATTAAACTTTAAAAGCTTGCAAGTGCTGAAGGGTATTATGAAATTATAACTGATAATAAATGATTTAAGAAATCATTAATAGACTACAAATGCATGTAATAAAACTTTATATAAATCAAGATCTAATCAGACCCATTCATAAATTCCTCAGTGACTGAGAGACTGCAGCCCTGCTGGCCAACTCAATGATCAGTAGTCGAATTGACTACTGCAATTCTCTACTTTATGGTGTGAATAAATAAAATGTGGCTAAACTCCAAAAGATTCAAAATGCCCTCTGCAGAATTGCTTTCAGACTTAATAAAACAAGTCATGTTACTCCCTAACTGCAAAAACTACACTGGCTCCCCGTTTCATACCGTATCCGGTTCAAATATAATCTTATTACATTCAAGGCTATCAAATTCAAAATCAGTAGCCTTACTCGTGGAAATCGGCTTTCTCTTTCTTCAGTTCGTCCAAAGAAGGCCATTGGTAGGCGAGGTTTTGCAATGGCTTCTCCCACTGAATGGAACAGACTCCCACTATTGTTCCGATCTCAAAACACAATCATAGGGTTTCGAAGCCACCTAAAAACCTACTTGTTTAGACTTGCTTGCCTCCCACCATAGTATTTCTCCCCTTGTGGCACTAAATCAGGATTTTGACCCGGCATGTCCCTCGAATTCCCCTTTTTGCCTTAAGCGCATTAGAGGATGTTGCATCAATTTTGCGCTATATAAATGATTCTATTCTATTCTATTCTCCAATTCCCAGATATCTTACAAGAACAATATGGTGAATATCTTAGAAAGAACATTTATAATTTCTTTGAGTGTAGTGGGATATTGAACAAAATGCATGCATGCATGGCTGATACAGGATGTCAAAGTTGCTTGGCTGGTGTCCTAAACTGCCTTGGGATTACATTACAGGACCTCATATCAGTGTCCCTTAAGATGCACGCAGCCAATAACAAGAGGATTAGAATCCTAGGTGCAGCAATCTTGAGATTTAGTGGTGAGGACAGAAACAACACCATGGTTGAAACACGCCAAAAATATACATAACAGACAGCTCTGACAAGATCTTCCTCAGTCGGGAGGCACACAATGTAAGATTCTGTCAACGCAGCCAGTGTCTATCGGAACCATGTGACTCCTCCGCCAGATTATGACTGTCCAAGATGCCAACTCCAACCACCCTTACCTAAGACACTGTCTCACCCAGCAACTAGTACCAACAGAGCCAGCCTCCAGGAATACATACTTGAATATTACCATTTGAGTACATTCAACACATGAACTTCAACCCCTACCAACGATGGAAGAACCACCTCTCTGCCTCATAATATCCACTGACGCAAAACCAATCGCCCACCACACCCCAGTCCCAGTACCTGTACACTGGCAGGAGGAAGTGAAGGCTGGTTTGGATAGGGATGTGCGACTAGATGCATTGGATCCGGTACCTATAGGAGAACCTGTCACATGGTGTCACAGGATGGTAGTCTGTGCCAAGAAAATAGCAAACCAAGGCGCACCGTAGATTTACAGGCACTGAATGTACATGCCTCAAGGGAAACCGACCACACACAGTCACTGTTTCACCAGGCCCGCTCTGTGCTACAAGGAACTCTGAAAACGGTATGTGATGCATGAAATGGTACCACAGTGTCCCACTACATCAAAATGACATACACCTTTATCACACCTTGGGGCAGGTACTGATATTGCACAGCTCCACAAGGATACATAGCGTCCGGTGATGGCTAGTCAAGGCAGTTCAATGAGTTAGCTTCTGACTTCCCAAACAAGACTAAATGTATAGATGACACAGTCCTCTGGGCAGACTCATTGGAACAAAGCTTCTACCGAACATGCAAATGGCTCGACCTGTGTGGAAGAAATGGTATCACACTCAGCCCAGGAAAAATTCATATTAGCACAAGACACTGTGGAATTTGTTGGCTTTGAAATTACCACTAACTGCGTCAGGCCCTGCAAACGATTCCTTCAAGCTATCACGGACTTCCCCATTCCACACAACATCACTGATGTACGGTCTTGGTTTGGCCTAGTCAATCAGGTAGCATACGCCTTCAGCATGACTGAGAAAATGTTCCCATTTTGTGACCTCCTAAAACAACACACCCCTTTCCGGTGGGATGATCAACTAAATGAGTCTTTCCAACTATCCAAAGATGCCATTATGAAATCCAAACCAGTGTCCAGATATTTGACAAGTCTAGACCCATCTGCCTTGCCACTGATTAGTCCAAAGTTGGAATTGGATTTTAGCTTTGATTTTGATTCTCTTCTGTTGCCGAACTGGATGGGGCATCACACTTGCCGGCAGTCGCTTTACACATGCTACCGAATAACGCTATGCCCCTATAGGAGAAGCAGACATCCCAAACCCTAGACTCCGTAATCTGAAGCAAAAACCCTCCGATACAAGTTCAGAATGATCCACATCTCCGGTGTCAAACGCAGGGCTGTAGACTGCGTATCAAGGTACCCCTCAGGGGAGCTCAACCTGGACAGGTTGCACCTCATCGATGATGTGTGTGGAGTATCCACTGACAACCTCACCCTCCCTACATTCTCGGAAACTATGGACCACTTCCTCACTGGGATTCGACAAGACATATCGAGCACACTAACCGAATCAGTGGACATCCTGGTTGCATCTGCATCTGACACACCCCCTGCCATTACTTGGGACAGAGTGTGCTTGTCAACTACTACTGACCCTGATATGCACTACTTGACAACAATAATACCTGATAACCAGAAATGGCAGAAGGATCACCTGCCCCATCAGATACAAGCTTATTATGCTTTCCGGCACCACCTTTCAACAACAGATGGTGTAGTATTGTACAAGGATCGGATTGTCCTACCACCATCCCTACGACCTGACTGTCTGAAGGCCTTACATGCTGCTCACCAGAGTACCTCATCAATGATTGCCAAAGCTGAACTCTCCATCTACTGGCCCGGCATCGCAAATGCCAATGCCTCTACATGTGACAACTGCTCACATTGCAACCGCATGGCACCGTCACAACCAAATGCTCCCCCAATGCCCCCAACATTCTCTGTCTATCCATTTCAACGTGTTTGTGCTGACTACTTACACTACAAAGGCATCAAATACCTTCTGATTCTGGACAGATACTCCAACTGGCCAATCGTGGAGAGAGCTCAGGATTGTTCACATGGACTAATAAACTGCCTCTGCTGCTACTTTGTCACTTTAGGTATCTCTGATGAATTTTCCTCAGATGTTGGCCCTGAATTCGCCGCGGCAGCCAGGTACCAATTCCTTAAAACCTTGGGTGTCCACTAGAGTGTCATCTGTTGCTTTTCCCCACATCAACTGTCATGCTGAGGTTGGAGTCAAGACAGTCAAAAGAATGATCAGAAACAACACTAACTGCTACAGCTGATTGGACACAGACTCCTTCCAAAGGGCGATCATGCAATACCGTAACTGCCCTAATAAGGACACCAAGCTATCACCAGCCATGTGTGTTTTTGGCACACCCATCAAAGACTTTGTGCCAGTGCTACCAGGGAAATACCACCCACACCCTGTCTGGCAGGAGACCCTATCTGCCAGAGAAGAGTCCCTGTGAATGTGACACCTCCGTGCCATGGAGCACTGGTCTGAACACACCAGGCAGCTACCATCACTAGCCGTGGGTGACCATGTGCGCATCCAAAACCAAATTGGGAGAAACCCCAAGGAAATGGGACAAATTTTTGAAGTTAGAAAACATAATCAATACATTGTGCACATTGATGGATCCCGCAGAGTGAGCCTCTGAAACAAAGTTCCTCAGAAAGTATATCCTCATCCATTCACCTCAACAGGGCCTTGACCTCGCCCGAAGCCTACCACAACACCCTAGGATTACACCCTCTCATAACCCAGCACAACCACATACCACAACTGCTGAGCATACACCTGAGCTCACACCAGCTACCTTGTCACTTAGCACCACCTCAGAACAGGATGACAGGTCCCCAGGCATCAACACTTCACCCCCTGCAACTGTCGTGGCGCCCACTCAACCAATATCAACCAGAATCTGTGAACCAGAACCATCAAGACGCTCAACTCGCACTAGGCAACCTCCCAAGTGGCAAACATCTGGCGATTATGATAGGACCAGCTATATCCATGGCGCAGAATAATCCCCTTTTCTATATGCATGATGGGCAGTCTACCCCATATGATTGCATCAAAGATACTATCCTACAACTATATTGACAGTCACATTCAGTAATTAACCTTTTTACATACCTTTGCAAACATACTGTTCTTAGTTTCTTTTATAATTTTCTTTTATCAGTCTGTTACTACATGTAATTACCAATCATATACCTGAGTGTTTTGAGAATTTGCTTTGTGTGACTGTAATTCCTCTTGCAAAGATTTGGGAGGAGATAGACTAATATTAAGTAACTCTCTTGTATTTGCAGTGCCTCATCAATTGTGATCAACAGGAATAAAGAGATCTGCCAAATAGACCGAGTTCTTATTTAACTGTAGAGCAGTAGATTACATTTAGATCTAAAAAAGTCTTGTCTCTTAACTTGGGTAGAAATAATAATGTTAATTTCATTCATTGAAAATTCTCATTGTCTAGTGGTTAAAACATATAAAACTAGCTTTGATGTTGTCACAGGTTTCAATCCCTGTAGTCTGAGTGAAACATCACATTATATCTGCATGATAACCAGTGAAATTATAGGATAATTACTTTGCTTTCTCTTTATATTAATTTGTCAACCATAAATAAAATTGAAACTTTTAATTACTTACATGTAGCTTTTATAAGCTACAAGCTTACCATGTGGGACTGATTGCTGTTCTCGGATGGCTGCAAGGCATCATGGCCAACATCTAAGAAAAAGACATTTATAGTTGGCCGTAGCCTCAGGTTGTCGTCTCGCGATACACATTCGTCTCCTTTTTCTCGTTGCAATGTTAAACCATACCCCCTCAGCTGTAATACAGCGGGGAGGCAGGGTGGGACTCTTCTCAGTCCCACATGGTAAACTTGTAGCTTATAAAAGCTACATTTAAGAAATTAACATTTTCAAATTTATTGCACTACAATAGCTTACCGTGTGGGACTGATTGCTGAATCCAACCGCATGGTGGAGGGATTACAGCTGAGACTGGAAGATATGTCAATTTTTCTTAGATTTTGAAGTAATAGATTAGAATGGATGTTTAGAAATACCAGTCTGAGTCCCATTTACAGTGCCCCAATCCCGAAGATCGGGCCTGTTAAGAGCCAAAAACCTCAATAGAATGGATGACAGTGCTAAAACTGTCAAGATGATTTGATTGTAGGAGAGAAGTGCAGCTGTGCTCACTTAAGGAGTGTAAGGGCCCTTAGGGACCATCCACGAAAGAAAACCAGCCCAATGGTTGGTATTCTCATAAATTTTTGCCACCGAACATGAGATTAATGACAACCTTGATAAGTCCTTAATACATATTATACTTGATAAACTAAAAATAAAAAATGACCTTACCCGTAACATCTTGAGAGGTAAACGTATACCTGGACCCTGGGATTAGACTCCTGAAGACTTGGCTGTAGTGGATGTGCCCCCCCTTCTTTTCTTTCCGAGGATGACTGGTCTGAGGGGAAGGGTCTAGGACTTGTGCCGCTACCTCTGGTCCCAGATACATATTGTTGTTGTTGTCTGACCAAGTAAGGTCTTTTAGGTAAAAATTTGTAAATGTGTTGAGCTTTCCAGTGACAGGCTTGCATGATTTGGTCCACCGATACCCCACCGTAAAAGGCCTTAGAGGCCGCGAAGGCCCTAATGTCATGCACTTTAAATTGGACCAAGTCCTACTTTGTTTCAACCAGGAAGAGAGAGTAGTGGGTTTGATGTCTGAGGTATGTCCTTTCTTGAAGGAGATGAAAAGGAGGGATTGAGACCTTCTCAGGTCTTTGGTTTGATCCAAATAGTACCTCAGGGCCCGCACCGGACACAGGGTCCTGTCTTCTTTGAATTGTCTATCTACAATGGTAGTCAAAGCAGGAATAGTCACCAGAGACACACTTTGAGAACCTTCTCTTGCTAGATGGTTTTTGGCTATGAAGTCAGAAGAAGGGAATAAGGCAACCTTTTCCCATTGGCCTAGATTAGATAATTTGTTTGCAACCCAGGCATGGATTTCGCTGCGGCACTTGCCAGAGGCCAAAGCTAGCAAGAAAGCAGTCTTAAGAGTAAGATGTTTGAGGTCTGTGCCTTTCAAAGCCTCAAAGGGTGCTTTTGTGAGCTCATTAAGAACAACAGAAATGTTCCCCTTAGGAAGATTCCTGGAACTTTTGGGATGCTCCCTATGAAAGCTGGAGAGTGTCCTATGAAGGTCTGAACTTGTGCAATACGGTGGCCCGCTGGGCCCAAAGTGTCAACAATAGCCGTCCTGTAACCATTGATGGTCGAGGGGCGCCTGTTTAGATCTTGGTACAGGTACATGAAAAAGTCTGAGACTTGTTTCACAGATCCACCAAAATTTCTCTGCACCATTTCTCAAATAAGGCCCACTTTGACTTATAGATGGTTCTTGTTGATGACCTCTGAGGTGCAGCAATTCTCTCTGCCACCTCCACAGAGAAGCCTTGTTCTTGGAGCTGTCCACTCCTAGACACCAGGAGTGGAGGTTGAGATGCATAATTGTGGGACTGTTTGAGAAGAGTCGTTGACACTGGAAGTTGTAGTGGGATCTCTGTTGAGAGCTGCACTAGGTCCCAAAACAAGGGCATCCCTTGCCAGCCTGCGGCTATTACGATGATCAGGCAAAAGCACTGCCTGATTTTTTGGATCACCCTGTGAAGGAGAGCCGTCGGAGGGTAAGCATAGGCAGTGAGACCTGTCCAGTTTATGTTCAGAGCATCTATGTCCCAAGCATTTGGGTCTGGGACAGGAGATACACACAGTGGAAGTTTGTGGTTCAGATGAGTGGCAAATAAGTCTACATGAGGTGTGAACCACATTTGGCAGATCTGTTTGAACACCTGCGGATGCAGTGACCATTCTGTTGACTGCACTTGGTTCGACCTGGACAGAAGGTTGGCCATCACATTCAGGCACCCTGGAATGTCTCTGGCTTTCGATGTTATGTGACAGTGATGGCACCAGGTCATGATCTTCCACAGGAGAGCACATATCTCTGCTGAGTGAGTTCCTCCTTGTTTCTGTAGGCTACCACCGTTGCAACTAGCACTGTTTGGTTCTGGCACTGGTCCTTGAAGCTTCGAAGGGCCAGGGAGACCACCTTCAATTCTAGGACGTTTAAGTGTAGCCTTTTTTTTTTTTTTGGTCTGACCACACACCCTTTGTAGAACTTTGATTTAAGTGAGCGCCCCAACCTTCGTTTGAGGCGTCTGTAAAGAGTTGGATACTGTGGTCTTTGGGATGAAGGTCTGCACCTTTCATCACGTTTGAGGGATTTTGCCACCAGTCTAAGTGTGCTGCAATGGCTTCTGTCCAAGGAAGGAGGCTGTCCAGCGACTAAGGATATCTCCAGTGCTCCTTGAGATGAAACTGAAAGGGCCTCCTGTGAAGGCGTCCGTCCGGGACCATTGTCTCCGTTGAGGCAAGCAACCCAATTAGTGACATCAAACATCTTGCAGTCAAAACACGTGTTGACTTGAGTCTTAGGATCAAATCCTGAAGTTGAGCCATCTCTCTTGAGTGGGTTTTACAAGGGCTGAATCTAGATGGTATTCGCCCATGAACGAAAACACCTGAGTAGGTTTCAGTTCTGATTTTTCCTGATTTATAATCCACCCCAAGGACTGGGTTAGGTCTCCCACTGCCTGAATGTTCACTTGGGCTTCCTCCTGAGACTGGGACCTGATCAGCCAGTCGTCCTCTGGAGAGGGCCGATAGCTTCACTTCCTTTACAATCATTGTAAAGACTTGGGGGGCTGTGGCTAGTCCGAAAGGAAGGGAAGTGAACTGGAACAACTGTGACCTGTGGCAAAACCTTAGGTATTTCCTTGAGTTTGGGTGGATGGGGGAGTGAAGGTAAGAGTGTGATATGTCTATCGACGATACCCATTCCCCTGGAATCAGGGAGGTCCTGATGGACTCTGGAGTTTCCATTTAGAACTTTTCTAGGAGTAGAAAAGAGTTGAGCCTGCTTAAGTCGATTACTGGCCTCCACCTTTGGTGAGGCTTGGGGATTAGAAACAGGCGACTGTAAAACCCAAGAGATTTTACATTTTCCGCCCTTTCTATTGCGTTCTTTGACAGAAAAGACTGGATGCAAGTGGCCAGAGTTTGGTCTTTTGAAGGGCCTTGTATTCTGACCGAATCAGAGGGAATCTGACCAGACCTGGGTTTGAAAAGAATGACAGGATTTGTTTGCCAGTCTTTTCTCAAGGAACGGAGGCGACCTCCTACTGGTGGACTGAGGGATGCTTTGGAGGAGTCATTGGGGGGGGAAGGGTTTTCATGCCCTCGTCCCCTAGAGTGGGGTCGAAAACAACCTTGGAGCCTCTGCTACTCGATTTCCCAATACCTGGGGAAAACGATGGATACTGCTTGGAATGGAATGACCCTCATTGGGGTGTTTCCTGTAGGAGCCTCAAGATTGTGGGGAATGTGAAAGGGCTGATTGATAGGGCCTAAACCCTAAGTATTATTACAGGTGCCTGATGAGGAACTCCTGTCCCTCCTAAACGAGTTGTGAATGGGGAACTTAAAGTTCTTAAGATCTGGTATCTCACCTAAATTCCCCATACCCCTTCTGACTACTTATATGCACCATGAAATTGAGTTTAACCTGTCTGGTAGTAGCCTGGCTACTGTCTTAGCAGATCTCCATTACCAGGTTGCATTCAGAAAAAAACTAGTGAAGAGCAGCCTGAAGCTCAACTCTTGATGACCAGAAGGGGGGAGGGGGCGGGGGGCTTACCCAAAGAGGCCCCTAGGGAGATGCAGATTTGAAAACTTATAATTTGTCCTCAAAAAACAAGGTTGTCCCAAATGTAATCCCTAGTAAAAAACCAGGGGTTTTATTATTATTATTATTATTAGGGAAATTAGCAGTCTAAAAGTCCTGTAAAATTTAACAAGCATCTTGGTTGAGCACCGAATGGGAGCTTGGCCTAAGTTCCTGTTGGCCTGCTAAATCATTCAGAGTCCAAACCGTGGAGGACCTAGGCAAAAATTCCCTGGGGACAGGGAGATTCCAAAACTGCCTAAGTTTCAATGTCCTCAGAATATGGCTAGGGTTAAGTCAGGTAAACCTACTTCCCTATAAAATACAGAGTCCGGACTGAATGAAGCACCTTGCTTAGAGGAAGCCCTCTTGGGCTTGAGGACTTGCACTGAACCCTCCAATAAGTGATATTTACTACCAGGCTTGTGTACTATAGTCCAAGTGTGAGTTAGGATTGTTCAGAGTTCTTATCTGGAACCATCATCCGAACATCAGATTTAAGATCCGATCATCGGATCTCGGATACAATCATTCGATCATTGGATCTTACATTCGAGAATTGGATGTAGATGCAATGAAAATCCGAGTATCAAATCATACTTGGATGGAAAGAACTTGGGGAAAAATGCATCCGATTCTCGTGTGAATTAAAAAATTTGGCTGAACGGAGTTTGGATCTGCCTTCAGATTCAAGCAGGCATCTGATCCACCCTGGTTAGAAAGAAGTTGGATATTATAATTTCCATGTAAGCTTTCCTTTAATAGTTCTTTGAAGAGAACTACACAACTGGATTTATTTAAATCAAGAGTGACACAAGGCCATCTCCCCCACCTGCCTCACTGCAGGGGTAGGGTTAGTTGCGAGATAAGGAAAGCAAAAACTAGAGGATCGCTCGCAAAAAAAAAAGATAATGTTTTTGCATAGCAAAAACAAAGCGTCCCGAAAAGGATATAAAGGTGAGTGCTAAAGTATTAAGAAAATGCTTCGTTTCTAGCCTTATACTGTTGTGGCAACCAAAGTCAGCGCAGTCTGCTCTATCTAGCACGGTTTTCAAGATATAAGCATTTTTGTGTTTTGCAAAAAATAAAAAAATTAAAAATGTCCGCTATATTTGGCGAGACAAAAATATTTTGAAAATTGGCATGGCTACTCTGCAGAGATACCCAGCAGGTCCAAAATTTTGTTGAGTTCACTCCATATAGCACGGTTTTCGAGATATAAGCATTTTTGTGTTTTGCAAAAACTTTGAAAATTCAAAATGGCCACCATTTTTGGGGAGACAAAAATTTTTGTCAAGACCACTGCCGTGGTGTGTATCTCCCGCCGAGCATTAAAGCAGAAGAAATAGCTTTTCTGAGATATTCACAATTTTTCATTTTCGTGTGTGAAAGGTCTTCCAAAAGTAGGTGAATGAGTTATTTGAGAAAAATTGGCTATCTGCAATACTATTAAGAGATAATTCACATTTACTCATTTTGAGTAGGTGAATAATTATCTATGGGTCTGAAACTTCACCAAGTGAAAGCTCTCCCAAAAGTAGGTGAATGAGTTATTTGAGAAAAATTGGCTATCTGCAATACTTTTAGAGATAATTCACATTTACTCATTTTGAGTAGGTGAGTAATTAGCTATGGGTCTGAAACTTCACCAAGTGAAAGCTCTGCCAAAAGTAGGTGAATGAGTTATTTGAGAAAAATTGGCTATCTGCAATACTTTTAGAGATAATTTGCATTTACTCATTTTGAGTAGGTGAGTAATTAGCTATGGGTCTGAAACTTCACCAAGTGAAAGCTCTCCCAAAAGTAGGTGAATGAGTTATTTGAGAAAAATTGGCTATCTGCAATACTTTTACAGATAATTCGCATTTACTCATTTTGAGTAGGTGAGTAATTAGCTATGGGTCTGAAACTTCACCAAGTGAAAGCTCTCCCAAAAGTAGGTGAATGAGTTATTTGAGAAAAATTGGCTATCTGCAATACTTTTAGAGATAATTCGCATTTACTCATTTTGAGTAGGGGAGTAATTAGCTATGGGTCTGAAACTTCACCATGTGAAAGCTCTCCCAAAAGTAGGTGAATGATTAATTTGAGAAAAATTGGCTATCTGCAATACTTTTAGAGATAATTCGCATTTACTCATTTTCAGTAGGTGAGTAATTAGCTATGGGTCTGAAACTTCACCAAGTGAAAGCTCTCCCAAAAGTAGGTGAATGAGTTATTTGAGAAAAATTGGCTATCTGCAATACTTTTAGAGATAATTCGCATTTACTCATTTTGAGTAGGTGAGTAATTAGCTATGGGTCTGAAACTTCACCAAGTGAAAGCTCTCCCAAAAGTAGGTGAATGATTAATTTGACAAAAATTGGCTATCTGCAATACTTTTAGAGATAATTCGCATTTACTCATTTTGAGTAGGTGAGTAATTAGCTATGGGTCTGAAACTTCACAGAGTGAAAGCTCTCCCAAAAGTAGGTGAATGAGTTATTTGAGAAAAATTGGCTATCTGCAATACTTTTAGAGATAATTCGCATTTACTCATTTTGAGTAGGTGAGTAATTAGCTATGGGTCTGAAACTTCACCATGTGAAAGCTCTCCCACAAGTAGATGAATGAGTATTTGATAAAAATTGGGTATCCGCAATACTTTTACAGATAATTAGCATTTACTCATTTTGAGGTGAATAAATAGCTATGGGTCTGAAACTTCACAGAGTGAAAGCTCTCCCAAAAGTAGGTGAATGAGTTATTTGAGAAAAATTGGCTATCTGCAATACTTTTAGAGATAATTCGCATTTACTCATTTGAGTAGGTGAGTAATTAGCTATGGGTCTGAAACTTCACCAAGTGAAAGCTCTGCCAAAAGTAGGTGAATGAGTTATTTGAGAAAAATTGGCTATCTGCAATACTTTTAGAGATAATTCGCATTTACTCATTTTGAGTAGGTGAGTAATTAGCTATGGGTCTGAAACTTCACAGAGTGAAAGCTCTCCCAAAAGTGGGTGAATGAGTTATTTGAGAAAAATTGGCTATCTGCAATACTTTTAGAGATAATTCGCATTTACTCATTTTGAGTAGGTGAGTAATTAGCTATGGGTCTGAAACTTCACCAAGTGAAAGCTCTCCCAAAAGTAGGTGAATGAGTTATTTGAGAAAAATTGGCTATCTGCAATACTTTTAGAGATAATTCGCATTTACTCATTTTGAGTAGACGAGTAATTAGCTATGGGTCTGAAACTTCACCAAGTGAAAGCTCTCCCAAAAGTAGGTGAATGATTAATTTGAGAAAAATTGGCTATCTGCAATACTTTTAGAGATAATTCGCATTTACTCATTTTGAGTAGGTGAGTAATTAGCTATGGGTCTGAAACTTCACCAAGTGAAAGCTCTCCCAAAAGTAGGTGAATGAGTTATTTGAGAAAAATTGGCTATCTGCAATACTTTTAGAAATAATTCACATTTACTCATTTTGAGTAGGTGAGTAATTAGCTATGGGTCTGAAACTTCACCAAGTGAAAGCTGTTCCAAAAGTAGGTGAATGAGTTATTTGAGAAAAATTGGCTATCTGCAATACTTTTAGAGATAATTCACATTTACTCATTTTGAGTAGGTGAGTAATTAGCTATGGGTCTGAAACTTCACCAAGTGAAAGCTCTGCCAAAAGTAGGTGAATGAGTTATTTGAGAAAAATTGGCTATCTGCAATACTTTTAGAGATAATTCGCATTTACTCATTTTGAGTAGGTGAGTAATTAGCTATGGGTCTGAAACTTCACCAAGTGAAAGCTCTCCCAAAAGTAGGTGAATGAGTTATTTGAGAAAAATTGGCTATCTGCAATACTTTTACAGATAATTCGCATTTACTCATTTTGAGTAGGTGAGTAATTAGCTATGGGTCTGAAACTTCACCAAGTGAAAGCTCTCCCAAAAGTAGGTGAATGAGTTATTTGAGAAAAATTGGCTATCTGCAATACTTTTAGAGATAATTCGCATTTACTCATTTTGAGTAGGGGAGTAATTAGCTATGGGTCTGAAACTTCACCATGTGAAAGCTCTCCCAAAAGTAGGTGAATGATTAATTTGAGAAAAATTGGCTATCTGCAATACTTTTAGAGATAATTCGCATTTACTCATTTTGAGTAGGTGAGTAATTAGCTATGGGTCTGAAACTTCACCAAGTGAAAGCTCTGCCAAAAGTAGGTGAATGAGTTATTTGAGAAAAATTGGCTATCTGCAATACTTTTAGAGATAATTCGCATTTACTCATTTTGAGTAGACGAGTAATTAGCTATGGGTCTGAAACTTCACCAAGTGAAAGCTCTCCCAAAAGTAGGTGAATGATTAATTTGAGAAAAATTGGCTATCTGCAATACTTTTAGAGATAATTCGCATTTACTCATTTTGAGTAGGTGAGTAATTAGCTATGGGTCTGAAACTTCACCAAGTGAAAGCTCTCCCAAAAGTAGGTGAATGAGTTATTTGAGAAAAATTGGCTATCTGCAATACTTTTAGAGATAATTCACATTTACTCATTTTGAGTAGGTGAGTAATTAGCTATGGGTCTGAAACTTCACCAAGTGAAAGCTCTGCCAAAAGTAGGTGAATGAGTTATTTGAGAAAAATTGGCTATCTGCAATACTTTTAGAGATAATTTGCATTTACTCATTTTGAGTAGGTGAGTAATTAGCTATGGGTCTGAAACTTCACCAAGTGAAAGCTCTCCCAAAAGTAGGTGAATGAGTTATTTGAGAAAAATTGGCTATCTGCAATACTTTTACAGATAATTCGCATTTACTCATTTTGAGTAGGTGAGTAATTAGCTATGGGTCTGAAACTTCACCAAGTGAAAGCTCTCCCAAAAGTAGGTGAATGAGTTATTTGAGAAAAATTGGCTATCTGCAATACTTTTAGAGATAATTCGCATTTACTCATTTTGAGTAGGGGAGTAATTAGCTATGGGTCTGAAACTTCACCATGTGAAAGCTCTCCCAAAAGTAGGTGAATGATTAATTTGAGAAAAATTGGCTATCTGCAATACTTTTAGAGATAATTCGCATTTACTCATTTTGAGTAGGTGAGTAATTAGCTATGGGTCTGAAACTTCACCAAGTGAAAGCTCTCCCAAAAGTAGGTGAATGAGTTATTTGAGAAAAATTGGCTATCTGCAATACTTTTAGAGATAATTCACATTTACTCATTTTCAGTAGGTGAGTAATTAGCTATGGGTCTGAAACTTCACCAAGTGAAAGCTCTCCCAAAAGTAGGTGAATGAGTTATTTGAGAAAAATTGGCTATCTGCAATACTTTTAGAGATAATTCGCATTTACTCATTTTGAGTAGGTGAGTAATTAGCTATGGGTCTGAAACTTCACCAAGTGAAAGCTCTCCCAAAAGTAGGTGAATGATTAATTTGACAAAAATTGGCTATCTGCAATACTTTTAGAGATAATTCGCATTTACTCATTTTGAGTAGGTGAGTAATTAGCTATGGGTCTGAAACTTCACAGAGTGAAAGCTCTCCCAAAAGTAGGTGAATGAGTTATTTGAGAAAAATTGGCTATCTGCAATACTTTTAGAGATAATTCGCATTTACTCATTTTGAGTAGGTGAGTAATTAGCTATGGGTCTGAAACTTCACCATGTGAAAGCTCTCCCACAAGTAGATGAATGAGTATTTGATAAAAATTGGGTATCCGCAATACTTTTACAGATAATTAGCATTTACTCATTTTGAGGTGAATAAATAGCTATGGGTCTGAAACTTCACAGAGTGAAAGCTCTCCCAAAAGTAGGTGAATGAGTTATTTGAGAAAAATTGGCTATCTGCAATACTTTTAGAGATAATTCGCATTTACTCATTTGAGTAGGTGAGTAATTAGCTATGGGTCTGAAACTTCACCAAGTGAAAGCTCTGCCAAAAGTAGGTGAATGAGTTATTTGAGAAAAATTGGCTATCTGCAATACTTTTAGAGATAATTCGCATTTACTCATTTTGAGTAGGTGAGTAATTAGCTATGGGTCTGAAACTTCACAGAGTGAAAGCTCTCCCAAAAGTGGGTGAATGAGTTATTTGAGAAAAATTGGCTATCTGCAATACTTTTAGAGATAATTCGCATTTACTCATTTTGAGTAGGTGAGTAATTAGCTATGGGTCTGAAACTTCACCAAGTGAAAGCTCTCCCAAAAGTAGGTGAATGAGTTATTTGAGAAAAATTGGCTATCTGCAATACTTTTAGAGATAATTCGCATTTACTCATTTTGAGTAGGTGAGTAATTAGCTATGGGTCTGAAACTTCACCAAGTGAAAGCTCTCCCAAAAGTAGGTGAATGATTAATTTGACAAAAATTGGCTATCTGCAATACTTTTAGAGATAATTCGCATTTACTCATTCTGAGTAGGTGAGTAATTAGCTATGGGTCTGAAACTTCACCAAGTGAAAGCTCTGCCAAAAGTAGGTGAATGAGTTATTTGAGAAAAATTGGCTATCTGCAATACTTTTAGAGATAATTCGCATTTACTCATTTTGAGTAGGTGAGTAATTAGCTATGGGTCTGAAACTTCACCAAGTGAAAGCTCTCCCAAAAGTAGGTGAATGAGTTATTTGAGAAAAATTGGCTATCTGCAATACTTTTAGAGATAATTCGCATTTACTCATTTTGAGTAGGGGAGTAATTAGCTATGGGTCTGAAACTTCACCATGTGAAAGCTCTCCCACAAGTAGATGAATGAGTTATTTGATAAAAATTGGGTATCCGCAATACTTTTACAGATAATTAGCATTTACTCATTTTGAGTAGGTAAATAATTAGCTATGGGTCTGAAACTTCACCATGTGAAAGCTCTCCCAAAAGTAGGTGAATGAGTTATTTGAGAAAAATTGGCTATCTGCAATACTTTTAGAGATAATTCGCATTTACTCATTTTGAGTAGGTGAGTAATTGGCTATGGGTCTGAAACTTCACCATGTGAAAGCTCTTCCAAAAGTAGGTGAATGAGTTATTTGAGAAAAATTGGCCATCTGCAATACTTTTAGAGGTAATTCGCATTTACTCTTTTTGAGTAGGTGAGCAATTAGCTATGGGTCTGAAACTTCACCAAGTGAAAGCTCTTTGGGATAGCTGCTCTGCGGAGATACCCTGAAGATAAAAAATTTCGTCGAAATCGCTCTATGTAGCACGGTTTTCGAAATATTAGCATTTTTGTGTTTTGCAATTTTTGCGCAAAAATTCGAAAATTCAAAATGGCCGCCATTTTTTGTGAGAAATTTTTTGTTTGAAAATTGGCATGGCTACTCTGCAGAGATACCCTGTGGGTCAAAAATTTCGTCGAAATCGCTCTATCTAGCAGGGTTTTTGAGATATAAGCATTTTTATGTTTTGCAATTTTTGCGAAAAATTCGAAAATTCAAAATGGCCGCCATTTTTAGCGAGACAAAATTTTTTTGAAAATTGGCATGGCTACTCTGCAGATATACCCTGTGGGTCAAAAATTTCGTCGAAATTGCTCTATCTAGCAGGGTTTTCGAGATATAAGCATTTTTATGTTTTGCAATTTTTGCGATAAATTCGAAAAATCAAAATGGCCGCCATTTTTGGCGAGATAAAATTTTTTTGAAAATTACACAGAATTTTGTTACATAACATAGAACCTAAAATGTAAAATACATAATTTTTTAAATGGTCTATATACAGAAAGAAGGGGTAAAATATTTTATTCAATGTATTTTATTGGGTAAACATACTGTACAAGAAACTACATACACACGTCTGTCAGTACATGCTGTCTAGACGTGACGTCACCACAGGGGTTTCCCCGAAGATTCCCCAAATTAGTTTCATGCTTTATATCATATTTTAACCCTTAAAATGGACAATTACTGTAGAAGAACGAGGATAAACCATGAACAGATTTATCTTATTTGATTTCACCAGGCATATATTCCTGTATATAAACTACATACATGAGACGTGCATTAGTTTGCAAGCAATTGTCGTCTCGACAAAAAACGAAAGTTGTTTCCGATGATTTCACTCGACAAGGACTTGTTTGTGCTTAAATTTATATATTTTTAAACCCTAAAAATGGGCGAATAATGAAGCAGATAGGGTTAAATATTTATTTTATTGTCAGGGATATATATATATATCCTATATTAGAAACCACATAACGAGTCGCTGTTTCTTTACAACGTGAACCCGGAAGTGGACTTCAGTTGTAAAATATGCTAAAAATACTTATCTGAACTATGAAAAGTCACCAAATTATGATTCTATGTAATAAAACAAAGAAACTGATGTAGTTTCCATATCCAACGACAAGTATATCCTTGTAAAAATGAAAAACTTTCCTTCTAAAATAAAGCAAGTTAAAATCACACGGCCAACGAGAAAAAGGAGACGAATGTCAGAGTGTACCGCGAGATGACAACCTGAGGCTACGGCCAACTATAAATGTCTATTTTTCTTAGACGTTGGCCATGATGCCTTGCGACCATCCGAGAACAGCAATAAGTCGCACATGGTAAGCTATTGTAGCGCAATAAAAAGACAAGTTCATGGCAAATATATTTTATTCACAACATTTATATTCACAAAATACATCTGCAAGAAAATAATCATTTTTACCAATCACTTATTCAACAATAATGTGTAAATAAATTATATCACAAAACTTGGTGATACAAACTGTCAAAATCTGAATATTTTCATCAATTTTCGAAAAATAATAATAACCAAAGAGTATATCAATAATTAAATTCAGTTAATTACGATGTTAAGACGATTATTTGTCCATTGCTTTTACATAGGAAATCTACTTACTTTCATTTATATTTTCTATATTAATTATAGAAACCTCAATGGACAATATATTACAAGGTTAAAATTATGTCTTTTGGTAAATATATACATGCTGTACAATAAAAATTTCCAAATCACAGCACTAATTTTGAAGAATAACAAGGAATATAAACAACTAAAGTATTTTATAGCATTTCGCATATGTAAAAATCTTCATATAAATACAAACACTACATATATATGTCTCATGTCACTTCCATGCACATCCAAATATATCTTTCTCAGAATTTAAGCTTTTTTTTCTTTCCACCCATTTTCCCCATAGTTTTCTAGGTAATTTTGAAGACCCATAAATCCAAAGAAATAGTAACTCTTTTAAACTGGGATTTTTGGAAGTCAAGAGTCCTAAGATATTAAAATCTTTAAAAATAAGGTTTAACTTTTAAAGAAAATGGTTAAGTATATGAAAAATCTTTATACAGAAAAGTGAGGAAAATCTGACATAAAGATGAACACACCTGGCACAAATCACATTAAAACAGTAATGTACAGCACAAAATACATTATCTACAGAAATTATGATTTAAAATAACAGTTTTAGTGATTTATCCACACATTTAATTTTTTATCAGTTTTGCTCAATTGCCCACATTTTTATCATTAATACACGGAAATACGCAAACATTCAGGAATGATTGCCTTGTGTATATTTCAAGCATTGATAGATGACACTGTAAACATTAAGTATTACAACAATCAATAAATTGTGATCACTACATATCCTTTGATGTGTTAACATAACCTCACCAAATTTATAATTTTTGATTTGCACAACATCTAAGCACTGTATGTAAATAAAGCTAAACAAATTTTGATTTGCGGCTTTATATATGCCAACCTTAATATTTACCCAAAATGTTCATACACAATATGAAAATTCTAACACATCTTACATTGTGCAGTGGGGAAGAAATACATTCAATCAGAAATGTGTAAAAATATAGGACCCTATAATAAAAAAATATAACAAACACCTAAGTTAGAAATTTTGAAATCAGCTGATACTGAAAATGTGAAGTGATGCAGAAAATCTTGCCCTTATCACAGGAAGAATAATAGTAGATATTGGAACAGAATTTCTTTTTTTAAAATTTAAAATAATTAACAATTGTTTTGATAATGTTTTTGAAATTTTTACATTTCTAATACATCTTTGAAATATCAAAAAATCTTTTACACATAGTGTCTAGAGTGACATTCAAGAAATTATGTCTGTGCCTTTATCAAAAAATAATTTTTAACTTCACTTTGAAGTTGTTGTACTACCTACCAGTGAACTATTTACAATTTTACAATGGCAAAGTCACACCAAATATACTGTCATCTAAAACATCTAGAAATTATTACAATGTGATAGAAGCCATACGGCCAGACTTTTCAAGTACCTACAGGTCTTTCTAATTCATGCCTATACCTTTAAGATCCAAAAAACATTCAAGAACTTAAAGGCAACATTTATATAAGGTATTGTAAATGTGGTGTGAATGTAATTATAAAGGTATATTAAAATATATAAAGGAAAGAACAAGAGAAAGTATCTGCAGGATACGTTTAACATTGAGATCTCCTGTCAATGTAACAGTAAATTAAACCATAGTTTAATGATTTTATATTTCTCTTTTTGAAAAAAATAACTTGCTTCAGCTAATTGTTCACTGCTAAACCAAATTTTTTGTAAAATTTTCCTTGACTCAAACAGGTACAAATGATATGTCATTTTGACAGTCTTATTAACTGAAAATACTTTCAAGGGTTAAATACAAATTATCAGCATTGTTTATGAAGAAAAAAACTCTGCTCAAATATGTAAATTTTACTATACATTGTAAACAACAAACTGCAGGATAACATTAAATGTGACAAATTTAGAAATTATTTATCACTAAATATACTAACACATCTTTCAACAAAAATGGCTGCTCAAAGGGCTGGTATTTTTACGGTAATGATAAAATACATAGATACATTTCATTATACATGGCAACCCTACATACACATGTTCTGAGATCAGCCAATATTTTCATAAAAGCTTTGAGATCATGGCAGACAATTTACTAAACACACAACCACACCATACTGTTTCATTCATATCAATATTAATTTACAGATGCATTTTTCATACCACCAAAACACAATGGTTCCTCAGATCTTTTCAAAATATATATGATAAAACCACAAACAATTTAACCAAATCAACCAAGTTTAAGATATTTAACTTAGTACTTTAGTGTAAGATAACTCAACATTTAAAAGGTGTAATTTTGTAGTTGTATTTTTGTTCATTTATCAATGAAGTCCAAATTTATCCCAGTATTTAATAAAAAGCAGAATTACACTCCAGTTTACCACAAAAACACTGACATCTACCAACTTACTGACAAGATACTTATAAAATACTTATGGTATGTATAGTGCACCGAATAACATTCTCTTTACAATAGAATACAAGTGCATGTTACAGGTGTTGTAATATTCTGTGACAGTGCAAATTGCTGGATATTAATAAAATTACCCAAAGAGAATATTAAGCATGTCTGAAAGCAACAAAGATGTATCTATTTCCACAAATAAATTCAGTCAAGTGGTCTAATGACTGTTACAATTCTAGAGGTGAATTTTAACTCTATCACAACTGATAACAAAAAAGATTTTTGTCATCTAGAGCTATCTGCTCTGGTGTGAGTGACTTACACTAAATTTGCCATAATTGAATTTGAAAAACTGACAAAGAATAAACACTGATGTTGAGAAATTTGTTTTTCTATATCCAAAATCGGAATGTTAGTAAATACAGCCCCACATACTGTGAAAGATTTAATTGAGGTTTAAGTTTAAAATTGCTAAGTGTATTTGGAAGCTGTTTTCAGTGAGTTCCACTAAATCCTTCTTCCGAAGCTCTCTACTCCATAGAGCCAACGGTAGTACAGTAAAACCTCTTCTGTTTGAATATATCTAAAAGAACAGGCAACACTTTGGTTGAACAGTAGAAAATTTGGCAGAGTGGACATTTACAAAATCCATTTTTCTGATGACAGAAGTTTGGCAGACAGAGGTTATACTGCTCTGCCTTTCTCTCACTCCATGCCATACTGCTGTTGATAGTACTGCCTCAGCTCTTCCTCTGTCAGGGGGTAGAGTTCTCTCAGCTGGCGTGGGTCCATTCCTTGGTCAATCCCATTGTCCATGCCCTGGTCTGGCTGTGGGTAGTAGCTGGGTGGGTCATTGTAGTAGTCCTGCAGGTTGCTTTCCGGGTAGTAATCGGGCTGTTGTGGATTAAACAGCAGGTTGTACATGTAGTTATCAAAGGTCTGCTGGTCATACTGACTCAGCCACTCCAGCAGCTCACGTTCCAACTCTTCTGTGTCCTGCAACAAACACATGCTTCACGTTATGGCCAATTGTGATTTTATTTCACACTAGCTTAAAATTCGCACTCTGTACATCATTTCAAGCTAGCTCCTAGGGAGGGTACCCCCCAAATGCAAGGATTTGATCACTCATATAACATTCTCATTTGAAGATTTGATTGGTTAGAGAGTTCAGACAAATGGGTGGACAGACTTTTGCATATATTAATATAGATATACAATTCTTGGTCTTAAAAATATTTCCCTCTTAAAAATGTTTTGTGTTGACAATTACTTGCTTAATCAATATGTTATCATACTTTTACTTTAACAAACATCTTCCAGTCAAAAATACAGAGAAAATATATTTTTATACAAAATATATTCTGTGTCTTCATAAAAAGCCAGCTCAGTCTTACATTTAGCCCAAACTATTCTTGTGTAAAAGCGGTCTATCCCACAGTACAATGACAAACTGGATTAATTTGAAAAAAAAAATGATGCACAAGTTTGAGTTGATCCACCATAAGATCAACACAAGTGAGAGCAGTGACAAGCTTACCAGTGCCAGCTGTTCTTCTGTCTCCTGCATCCACTTCTCACTGGCTTCCAACACATCATCTGTTCCTGGCACCACACTCGCATTGGCTGGTGCATTCTCTACATGGATCTGAATGCACAAATCTTGGAGTGTACATTTTTAGATGTGGTTATAAATTGGAAAACTTCCCGAATGACATATACAGAAAACATATATCACAAATGAAGAAGGCAATATTATGCAAGTGCGTAGCACAAGTATTATATTGGTAATCTTCATGAGTGATATATATTTTTTTATGCATATGTCGAATTAGTGATGTTTTACTTTTATTATCCACCATTTTGCATGATTCATGGGTTACTTAAATCCATATTTAAAGAAGGAATATGCAAAAGGCTGTCATACCTACAAGGGACCAGTGAATGTAAAAAATCAATCTTTAACTTGCAATTTCTGAGCCATTTTGCATAGGAGCAGAAGCACTGTAAAAAGGCCTTTCTAATGGTATACAATACATATTTGTAGGCTACACAGTTTCCAAGATATTAATGAAAAATTGCCACTTGTTGACACTAATTGTCCTTAGTACGGAGGCACCATTTATAAACAAAAAAAAACAACAAAAAAACATATATCCCACTCTCAGGGTTCCCACAGACTTTTGATAACTGGATTCAAGGTCTTTTCAAGGATTTTCAAGGTCAACAACAACAATTCTGAAGAATATATTTTAAGGCACAGCCTCCTTTACCTCCCCCTTCTATCGATCCATTCCTCCAACAGAATTCTTTATTGTCACATGATTTTAACATAAAATCAGATGATGCAGATGAAAAAGTTAGGCAATAACAAATTCAAGGACTTTTCAAGGATTTTATTCAATTTTGGCCAAATTCAAGGCCTTTCAAGGCCTTGAAAATGAAGCAATTTTTTTCAAGGATTTTCCAGGATGTGGGAACCCTGGTGACTGTATATCCTGCTATCTCAGTCATATACGGCCAGTGTTGGATAATAAATATTGATATAAAGCAACTTCTCAAAATGAACATTGTCAATTTATCCAAGTCTTGAAGAGAATATGGGACTTCAAACCAATAGTTATCAGAGGTTAATTTTATCTATGAATGTTATCTGCAAATGAACGCTGGTTTTACTACACTCTGAGACACATACTTTGTTCCACAAGTAAGTATCTAGTCTATGGATAATGTAACGCATAAATTATGTAACCTAAACAATAAATACAAAATTTCTTTCTTACCAATTACAGTTATACACTATTCATTTAAATCTCAAGCAATTTTAGTATTTATTTATTTAATTTAATAGTTTTTAATTAGTAAAAACTAGAAATGTCCTGCCTCTTCAAGGTGAAGTTTACTGCCCACAGCTATATGTTTATGATTCAACTGAAGACAATTGGACATGTTTATCTCACTGTATTCTTACTTTAACATGTAATCACTAGCGGATCCAGAGGGGGGGGGGGGGGTTCAGAGGGTTCGAAACCCCCCCCCCCCCCCCCCCCCCCCCCCTGAAAAATAATGTAAAGGGGTTCAACCCAAAGTACAAAATTATTTCTTGACAGTGGTGTTAAATTTACAGCAAATGCACTCTATTTTTACCAAAAATTAATTTTTTTCCAGGGGGGGCATGCCCCCGACCCCCTTAGTTATAATATGTCTGATGTGAACCCCCACCTTACTCAATGTGAACCCCCACCTTACATAAAAGCTGGATCCGCCCCTGTAATGTACTCCCACTACCTCACCTCCTCCATGTGTTTCTTTCTAAAGAGGAATTCTTCTTCCCAGAACTCTGAATAAATAATGTTTATTTTCTGCCCCGGTCACACCACAGGCAGTATTTCCTACATTTATCAATGTTTTGTGTTATGCTTCATTCTTCCATGCACTGCTACTCTTCTGTCATTAAAGTTTGCATACTGGTGCATACTCACGGACATTTTAAATTGTTCAAAATTTCTGCCGTTTTTATAACTGTTATACTTTTTTCCTTTAAATTTTGTGTTATTATACTGTCTCCTTTTGTGTCTCCCTGTGAAGTAAAATGTTTCCATCTTCACAGTATTTTTATAAAATCTTTTGTGTCAAATCATGGCCACTGTTGTCCCAAATTCTGATTCTTTTCTTTAACTACAACTAGAGGCACATACCTGGGTTTCACATGAGATAGCGTATTTCCCCTATGTTTTTCTTTTACCCTCTAACCATCAAAAATACCTCCCTGTACAGTGACTGGGATATTGCAATCTTTCCTCAGTACACTATATTTTAGCACTGCCTCACCTCTTCCATGTTCTGCCAGTACCAGTGAGGCGGACCATCCCTGAAGCAGTACTCCTGTGGTAAGGCCTCATCGCCTGACACCCAGTACATCACATAGAAGTTACACATCTCATCCTTCTGAGTCGACCTGTGTGTACAAGAATGTGTGAAATGTCAGGAGGAATTATAACCACTGTTGCTCAGCTGGAGATATGATCCCATGTCCTTCAGATTTACAGACCCACAGAAATAAAACACTAGTCTGGTTTTTATCAGATGGAGCTAAAAGGTAACAATCAATAAGTAATAATAAGTCCAAGCTTTAGTCACAAAAATATTCCAATTGTTTTATCTCACTTTCAATGTGTTTACAGGTCAGACTAAGAAATGTAAAATTTGCCATAAATATGAAATTCACCACATGTGGAAACACTAATAAAATAAATTAACTGAGGTGAGATTTGTTGAATGTATAGTAAATTAAGGGCTTTTTGAACTGAAAAATACCAAGTTTAAGACAAAACATCTTTTTTTTTCATAGAATTAAGTAAGGTTTTTAGAGGTGACGAAATTTAGATTTCTGGCAAATTTTAGATTCCTTACTCTATATCAAAATGAATAGTATGATGAGAGAAGAAACATGGCACAATTTCTGAATGGTTAGTATCATTGATAGCTTTCCCACGTGTAAGCCTAGGCCCAGTTACAGCTGATTGATCGATTTATTTAACTTTACACCGAATACCTTGTTTAGGTTATATTGCAATGGGAGGACCATTTAAGTGATCATCCAAATTACTGTATATCCCCTATACCTGTACTAGAACTTAGATGGTCACTCATCCAAGCACTAACTTAGCCCATTGATGCTTAACTTCAGTAATCAGCAGGAACTGGTCAAGTTACACCACATAAACAACCAAGTTACCAAATTTAACTATCAATATAAAGTGAAATACAACAGTGGCAAAGGATGCAATCTTGCCCCCAGCCTTTTTTAAGTGAATACAATAGCATGTTTACTTCTACACCTTTTTATCACAGAGTGACTCTGGCATGACATCAGGACACTGTATTTTAGAGCTACGGGGTAAAATAATTTAGATCCAGTGTGAAACACAAATTTTAACATGTACGTCCATCATATTATATTCTTTACCGTAAGGTTTAATCCACTAATTGTTGGACGGTCTAGTAATATTAACTATGTATTACTATTACCATTACTCTAGTACCTTTTATTTTGGGATTTCTTGTGAATGAGGATGTTTGTGTGTACCTACCCAACATCAATAGTATGGTTGTCATTGTTCACCATGGTGCACCTTGCAGCCTGAAATATAAGCCATCATGAAGTCAAGACAAATGTAGGCTTTATGTAGCAACTCCTGCATGTACAAACTGTATGGTTGATATTGAATATTAGGAACCTATGTTGTTCAATTTTTATCATGAAACACTTTATGAAAGTTGAAAGATTTTTACTATGGTAACAAGTTGCCATAATTATTATGATTTTTTCACTTTGGTTGTTTTGGAAACTTAATGAACTCTTGTAAGTCTGCAATTTAAATTTAACTGTTTAGGTTACTGATGGATACAAATACAAAGACTTGGAGCAAGTCTAGTTGCTTTGGGTTTAACATTACTCTCAACACATTACACAGGTCATATCACAACAGGAAGTTGAGGGAATGTAGGAAAGCAACACATACTAATTGATCAAGATTCTGAATTGAAAACTAACAAGCACCAAAAAGCAACTGCTAACATTCTTTGACAGGTGAGAGGCATATGTGTTGATCATAATACTACCTATTTTACTAAATGTTGTAAGGAATTATTACTCTCATTTGTACATTTAACAATTAAAACAGCTGACAAGTGGGGAAGAATGTGCACATACTGTGCACAGACTTAATAACTTAATTCTTTGCTGTAAAGTCTTTAAGTGTAGCATTTAAGTAGTACCTTTTAAGTAGGGAAAACCCTGGATAGTATGATAACTTTCACTAAAGTTACATACTTTATGTATTAATAAAATCTGCTCGCCAAAAATGAATTAAGTATACCCACCACTACATCAGAAAAGAATTAAAAATTTTTAATTTATAAAAACTGACACCAACGCCAACAACTGATTACTCTTTAGCAGGCCAAAACCAAAATTCCGGTTATTATTATGAACATAATACTATGCATCAAATTTTGAGCCCTGTATGCCCATATAAAACTACACACATTTTAAAATATCTAAAATAATAAAACTTCCACCAAGATCCATCACCAAGAATGACAACCTACTTTTAAAGATGAACTCACTATATCTAATCATTTAGTGCCAAGAATTCCACTCAGATGTTCCTGCATTACATCAGACATGTCAATAAACCTTAGGTTTTAAGGCAAGTTTCAAAGGTAAAATTGTACTTGGTGAAAAGAAATATATTTAACTTAGCACACATAATTAAAACTTAATATATCATTCTATTACTCAGTTAATATGTTTACTTCACTAAGAACATCATTTTCCTTCATACATCATACTCAGAAAGGTGTTCATGGGAGGTATATGTTTACTTTAAGGCATGTCTTGCAACTACATTGTATATACCACTTATTTATCATTTGATAAGGACCACATACTAGTACCTTCAGAACTTGTGCACTAGTACATAATAGAGGTTATAACCCTGGAATTTTGCTTACCAAGATATCTCCTTCATGAATGGCCATATTTGGATGTGAGATGTTGTAGAACATCTGAGGTTTCTGTGGAGACATCCGACCAATCTCTTCCCAGTCTCCATCACGAACTCTGTAGCCAGACACCACTTCACCTGAACAAAGAGAAAACAGACATACATGGTCTTCTCTAGAGATTTGCTCAAAATTTCACAAGGTTTGTGAAGTAGTTATGAAATGCAATACATTGTACCTGAAATACAAAACTTCTGAAAAATACTGTTTTTCTTTGAATCTCTAATATAAAACATTTTATAATTGTAAACTACATTTTATTTGTATAAAAGTAAGCTGAATCTTGATGGACTTATATTTGATACGAACCCTTATGTGTGCTGAAGGGTCATGTACTGTAGGCTGATATATTCTTTATCACTGAATCATAGACTGAGCTGATTAAATTATTAAACTCATTTATGATTTTAGAATATATATTTTTGAGTTAGTTTTATCATTGTTGTTTTCTTCAGTACACATGGAGAAAACCTGTTAATTTGGATCTGTCTTATCCTGACAAGTAGATGTAATGATGGGCATCAACAGAGCATAATTTTGGTCAAGATCCTGAACTGACATCATTGATCATCAGCCATTTGGTAATGACAACTTGTCACTCAAGGCCAGAGCTGAGGTTTGAACCCACAATGTGAGAGAAGTCTGTCACTTTATAGTAGAATATTTGAATTATTAGGAAAACCTAATCTACTGCTTCGCAGGCGCGATATTATATCTTTCCCACATGGGGTCACTCAGTGCACTAAGTTAACAAAAGAACTGAGAGAAGGGATATACAGTGACGGTGATAACCATACCATGTGAGTGTGCATGTACTCTGTAGGCAAATGGGTGGAGGACCACAGGCTCGTCTATACTGCAGGCTGTTTCCAGGTAGACTGTGGAATGTGCAGGGATTTCACCACCAGTACCCAGCAAGTACACACCCGCACGCTTAGGCTGACTACAAGTACACACAAAACATTGGACACACCCAGATGCTTAGACTCCATGACTGTTAGTACCTCAGTATACAGAAGTCTATTGTACAGGCATGTACAAGCTTAGTCTGACTTAACTGTACACAAGCATTTGATATATCAGCATCTTTAGAATAACTTAGATTGACTGGATGTATACAGAAACATTGTACACACCTGCAAATATACAAAGTTCAATTACACATTCTTAGGCTGATTCAAGTACACACACAAGAGTGCCATCATGCATACTTAGGCTGACTACAACACAGTACACTCAATCATACAACCATCATGCACTGTTATGGTCACTATAATTGCACATAAATGTAGTGCACATCAAGACACTAGCTATCAGCTAGCTAGTATGTTTTCACCCACACATTTAGACTAACTACAAATATCTGAGGATCTGTTTAATATTGGAAAATGAGCTATTTCAATACACCAAGCCAATAATACACGATAATACATTTAATTAAGCTTGCTGCAAGCACATGTATCAATAAAAAGAGTCGATATTGGAAAATTACCAATGTACTCATACAGTTGTATCATGACTGCAACATAAAATGATCTTACCAATGATTAAAATGATAATAGGGGATTATATGGGTTTTATAAAAACTTGGTGTAATAAGTGATTGATTCTGAAGGAACATGGACAAATATGTTGTGTTCTTAAAAATAATTTATTACATTTCAAAGATAAAATACATTAGTTATGGTATATCTATAGAGAAAATTATCACTCAGAATTATGTTAATTAAGTGTGAAGTTTTTGATGACTTATCACATGCTTTTTTGTTTCAGAAAAACATATTGACACTTACGGAACCAGTGTTGTTTCAAGTGTGATACCGGAGTGATCTCTCTCATTAGCTGCAAAAAAATAACAGGTATCTTCAAGTTCTAGTAAATTACTTTCAGAATTAATTACACATACCTTTTTATACATTTATGCTGTACATTTAAATTGTATGATATTAATGACATAGAATTACTAAAATAATTGCACACAAAGGTCCTGACAGAAGCCCAGTGGTTGGTAAGTTTGGAATCCAATCATAGTCTGTTACCTCTGCATGGGCTGGAGTCCCAAAAGGTGGAATAATGCAGGCCCTTCCTATCATGTTCTTCACAAGGTTTCAATTGAATATGAATATGATTTCTCAATAATTAATTATGCTTGATGAACTAAAGCTAGCCACAGTCTACACTTTTATTATCAGCTGAAAATATATTTAAGCCTTGGACTTTGGATGATTTGGGCAGAAACAGTATAGGAAATCAATTGTAATGAAAATAATGAGAGGCAGAAGTATTGTACATGTAATTCCTGATCAGTAGTAACATAATTAGAAAGTATAATTATAAGAGCACAAGATGATGTGTTTCTCATTGATGTGAATTTGGCTTTGTCTGAAATTCAAACATCAGAAACTCTGGTATAATCTGGTTGTTTGTTTAATTTTGGTGAATAAGAGTGTGAATACATGGTTGTGCCATCAGGTGTGTCACACTTACCAGGTGGTATGAATTTAGAGACATCCTTGTAATGAACTTGTAGCACCAGCCACTTGATATCTGTGGATGATCCAGTCTTAAAAGCTACATCTACAATACACGATACAGTGTGTCAAGTAGTAGTAATGCTTTTACACTGAGCTAATTTATTCTAATTCAAGATTTCTACAAACATGTGTCTACAGTGTCTTTTGACTATTTTCGAGGATAGGATGATGAAAATATCAGTATGCTGTGAAACATGGAAGCATAAGAAGCATATATGGCATTTCATCATGTTTGTTTTGTTAATAACCTAATTTCACACTGACATTTGTATGAACTTAATTTACTGAGAAGAAGTTAATAAAGTGACAACACACACTGGCATTACATCACTGAATAACAGCGGTTAACAAGTAGCAATAATTCATAGCACCACCTGATCAGATGATGAATAAACCAGGAATTTCGCAGGCATCGAGTTATTGTCAGTTTTTTATTGCAACACAATGAAGTTTTCCCTGTTTTTGTTTTAAAAAAACCACCATGCAGATAGTATTTGATACAAATCCATGTATAAATCACGATCCAGTAAGATTTAGTATGAACAAAATTGTTAGTTTTAGTTGCAAAACTTTTCTAAAGAATTAATCATATTACTTTGCCTGCTTACACGTGTCTTCTTGGTTGTTCTGCTCTATATAATGTTCTGTAAAATGTTCCATCATCAGAACATTTTATTTTACTGGTAGTTTCAAAGTGACTTATAAGCCCAACAGAGGGCTGGGTATTTTTTTATATATCCTGTATTTATTGTTAATATAGGAATAACGCCTGACAAACCATGGTATATGCAGAATTTTACCATGCTTTGAGATTATAAATCCCGAAGGCGAAGCCTGACGGGTTTATTGCCTCAAACCATGGTAAAATTCTGCATATACCATGGTTTGGAGGGCGTTATTCCTATTCTAACATGACAAAGCAATTAAAATACTTGTAATTTCCTTATATTTTGCAAACAATCATGCCCATTTCACAAACGTTCGAAACAAATCAGGCTGTTCTACCAATTGTACATTGTGGCAGTTTCTCACTAAATACGCCGAAAATAAAGTTTTTTTTTTAATTTTTTAGGTTCTATAATTTTTTAGGTTCTATATATTTCTTTTCATTATCAGAATTATATTCAATTAAAAGTGCTTTTATGAATAATAATAAGTTCTGTTCCTTAACTGTCAAAAACCGGAAGCATGTACTTGGTTATTGTTACTTGTGGTGGGATGACAATGGAACAGCCAACGTGTATATCGAGGTTTTACCATAGCTCTCGACCAATCAGAATCGCGGACACAGCCATGTCATGTTAGAATGTAAAATATATACATGTCACTATAATAAAATAAATAAATAAAAATAATTTAGTAGCAGTGGCTGCTAGATTAGCTCACCTTTTGGCATTTTGAGGTTGGGGGCATCCATGGCCCAAGCATACACTATCTGTGCTCCTTCTGCACACACTGGACCCATTGCATACTTGGGGTTCTGGACTGCCATCTCCCCACAGTTCCTACAGGGAAAAATGTAACAAATTAATGTTAATAAATACATTAAATCAAATGAACATTTATCTACCATTATTTTATGTGTACTAAGAAACCCATATAACTTTACATACAAAAACATCATTAAGTTGAATAAAGTAGAAAAGTATGTGTTTTCAAATGCTAATTTCAATGTCAGATACCTTTCTGATAGAGTTTATTGCAGAGTTTGAGCCGGCAACAGCACATATTTTTGGATTAAAAGTTCCCAACTGAAATTTTACTTGAACAGCAAATTTTATCCTGAGAATGGAGGATAATGTATTATAACCACAAGATATTCTAAAGCTACCAAAACTGCTTTTACTATAATTATAACTATGTGGAAGTGCTACAATAAACAACTAAGAGCACAGTCATTAAACAACCACTTCCCACATATTCATTTCTGTAAACATTATTCTACCTTCCACAATGTATCTGATTTTAATATTTTACCTCTAAAATTACACCAATTATGAACAAGCTATCTACACATAATTTAAGTGGCTTGGAATTTTTGTGGTCTTTTAGAAAGTTACTGAAAACTGAAAAGTAACCATAAAATGGTACTGCAAGACGAGGAAAGTCTTCATGTGACAATAAAATTCCACATGGAGTATGATGTAGTGCACTGGTAAATTATGAAATAGCAAAACAGTCTTTTTACACTTGTGTATTCAGTTTACATATGAGGATGTACATACATATAATTTAAAGTTTAAAATACCGATGAATTCCTCAAAGTAGAACTATAATAATTAAAACTTGCTTTTTAAGCAGAAGTATATTACCAGGGATGACCTTATATTTAAGGACTTTCTTGAATTTCTCCCTCTTTTAAAAAATCTCAATTTCACAAAGCCTCCTTCATTAAAGGAGACCTTGAAAACTCCCTTAAATTTCAAGGAAGTGTCCTTCAAAGAATGTTTAATAATTTTAAAGGATATTTGGCTCCCTCCTTAAGTTTCAGGGAGGACCATTTGTAATTAGAGTTAAAGCAGGCTTTATGAAAGTGAAATTTAAGGTGGCCTTACCAAAGGGAAAAAAAAATGACCTTCCTTTATTAAAGGAGGTCCTTTCCAAAGAAGGCTTTGTGAACCTGATCCCAGGTTGTGTGAACAATGTACAAAATTTACATCTACTCCCCTGTCTGGGACTGGTAACTATTCTAATGGACCTGTATCTTTCTAAGGTTACAGGTCTAGATGTCCTGTAACTTAACAAAACAGTTTATACATATATTTTTTTAATCGCTAACATTGTCCACTTTACATTCTGGCTATTATAAAAAACAACATTAAACTATTTATTCTTTAGCACTTGCCACAGGGTCGGTTTTGAAACCGAATATTGATTTAACCCACACTGAAATATGGACTGACAACTTTATTGCTACAGACCTGTAACATATTTCAGTTCCAGGTTCAGCAGACCTGTAAAGTTTTCTGGTGAAGTTCTTACACTGCCTATGAAGGCCTCTTTAAAAGAAACCTACAATTATCTGGAAATTGCTGTAAAAGTATTTTCTGATCCCTTTAGATTGGATTTACAGGGTTCTTTCCAGCTATGATTTTGAGGAATACAACAAGTTTTGCGTACCAGACTTTGTCACTTTCTCCTGGGCTTTCACAACCATACAGTAGCATGTGGTGGGCTGTACTGGAGTTGGCCTGGGGTTCAAACCCAGCTGAAACACACAGCAATTAACAAAATTCATTATCACTGAATATAAAATTTTAACATCCGATTGATAAAGGCTTCCAAAATGGCACACTTTAGGCAATGTCATATAAAGTTCTAGTCTTAGATGCATTACAGAAAAGCTTAAGTTAAAGGGTTTCCTGTTCTTTCAAATTTACTGAAACTTTCATGCAATGGCACAAACACCAATGAAATGTTTCTTACCAAAATTAAAAACTAATAGAGTAAGAAATCTAAAATTCGCCAGGAATCTAAAATTCGCCACCTCTAAAACCTTAATTAATTTTATGAAGAAAATGATTTTTTTGTCTAACAATTGGTATTTTTCAGTTCAAAAAGCCTTAATTTACTATACAGTCAACAAATCTCACCACAATTCATTTATTTTATTTGTATTTTCACATGTGGCGAATTTCAGATATGTGGCGAATTTTAGATTTCTTACTCTAACCAGTTTTTATTTATCTATACTCTATCACAGTGGTTTGTTTGCAGATCACCTAAAATGATACTTTCAAAGCATAAAACATTTATGATCTACCAGCATATATTTGAAGGATTTCATTAAAAATGATGATATCAAGACATAAAAATTTCACACATTTCACATATAAGCTGCAATCAGTTAAGACCATCTATTTCGAGAAACTAGAATATAGCGGACTCTGCTTATAATCATCCATGTATACGTGGGTTATAAACTTTATGCTGATTTGTTTCTTTTTTTTTTTTTTTTTGAGGGAGCCTTAATAAAGCCACAAAATTTATCGTCTCTCATGCATCTGTACATGGATCTGCAACAATTACTCAGTAGGCCTCCTTGTAAACATCTATTATAACCAATTTGCAGACTGCCATGTTCAATAACCTGGCAATATTTCTAAATAAATGATGAGAACACACTTTATGCCATAGCAGGCAATATTGACTGCAGGTCATGATTTATCTTATACTCAGAATATCCCTCTTTTTTATTGTGTTTTCACAGAAAAACCTTTCAAAAAGTAAATCTGATAAAAAGATGAAAATATATTTGAAAATTAAAAATATTCTGTTTTCGAAATTATACCTTATTAAACCAGGCTGGAATGGTGAGTATTGAGTGACAGTTGGAACAAAATTCTGAGTATATACTTAACAACTTCTGATCCTATTTTAATGGACATCAGTGGTCCAATATCATTACTAGTACAAAGAGCTGGTCATTTCCCCTGATGTGCCTTGACAGGAGCAAAATAATTAGGGTAGCAACTTAACTACATTCATTATGAGAGAAAAATCATTTGACTGATCTGTACTTGAGGGGACCCCAAGAAAAAGCTTAGAGTAGTAAATAATTGCATAAACGTGGTGTCACAATGAAAATGGGTGTAAACAAATTAACGGTTTCAGTTTGTGCTAAAAGCTGAACATTTAAAAATCTTCAAGTGATAATTACCTAAGAGCGAAACATAGAGACCAAAACTTAAGGAAATAAGACCTGTTTAGTAAAAAGGTATAATCAATGACCACAGACCTACTCTGATACTGTGCAATAAACCTTTTAGAATTTCCGAGAAGATTTAACCTTTACAAATGTGAAAAAAGCCTATGGAATCTGAGATTACAAAGAACTATCCAGGCCTTTAATCTGACAATCACTGATGTTGACATGCGCCTTCCTGGTTGGAAAGCGCTTCCGAGTCATTGTTATTCAAGATACATGTAGATCTCTGTCTGATGTCACTCAACAAATAGCCAGGAACTATATTCAAAACACAACCATAAACTCAAACTGAAGAGCGTTTTATTTTGTTTAACTAAAGCTTCTACAAGCAAATAAAAAAGTCTATAAATCATTATTTTGAATCAACATCCTTAAAAACAAGGAAAAATCATAATAAAAATGAAAATATAGCCTTAACTAAAACCTGAACATTTCAATTTCAACAAAATCAGGTAAGTTTACATTAAAATGCCACTACAAGTTCTAATCAACCCACCCAGTAACTTTAAGTAAATCCACAAATATACTTTAAGACCATCAGAAAGGAAAACCAATGACATGTGAAGGTAAGAGTGAGACAGAGATGTCGTATACTTACTGATGTAGAGCGCTTCTTCTTCAACTTGTACAGGGTAACACAGATAGGTGTCAGCCTACAAGTACATCATACTGAGACATCAAAATGTGCTCAGCACAACATGACAATTCTTAACAATACAATGAATTTAAAAACTCTTATAGCAGGTCATTCAAACTTCCTCAAGTAAAATCTGTAGAATAGAAGCCCTCTATAAGAAGAAATAATATCAAGACTCCGAAGGCCTTCACAGCTGAAATTTAACTCTGGCATCCCATTGGTTTCACTTGAAAGTTTTTCTCTCTTCCTTGAGATTTGAGAGTTGTTGCTCTATGTTAAGAACATCATATCCCTTCATCTGTTCTTGTGACAAACCCAAAATCAAGGATTATGTATACCCAGTGGTAAAATTGATGGATTTATCATTTTTCACAAATCTGAGGGAAACAACAAAGCTACCATCTCCTAGAGTAAAAAATCACACTTGGGAAAATTTCTAACAGCTGGGTAAACTCCTGAGAATTATCATAACTGACAATCTGTGTTCTTATACTGAAGAAAATAGAACACCTTAAGATCAACTGAAGTAGTATACAAGGACCATTGTAGGTGTCAAAACTATGTTTTTAATATGTAGAATGACTAGACTCATGGACACAAAAAATACCTAAAATCTGTGAATCACCTTTTGATTGCAACGGAGAAATCTGAAAAGGTAAATTCAATTCTGTTTGGTTCTTTATGCCACCATATAAAACTGTAGATTGCTACACTGTTCCAACAGCAACAGTCATGTGCCAAATGACAGATCAGTTAATGGGTCTCTGCTGTCACCCTTCCCTTTGTAAGGCTTCAAACAACACAAAGCCGGTATTTTTATGACAGTTTTTAACCCACAAGACGTGACTGTGGTCATGTACTGCTAGCTACTGTCCAAGTGATAAGACACAAAAATCTTGGCAACAGCTGTAGGTAAAGACAAGTACGCCAAACAGATTACAGACCTTTTAATCACTAACATTATTAAAATTAAAACAATATTTACTAATAGCAACATAGGTGTTTTTGAGAAATCAATAGCTCATTTCAGTACCTATCTGATTTCATAATAGAAGCAAAGACAAGAAAAAACAAAACTTACTATAATTTAACATGACAACTAAAAATTCAAATACAACATTTTTACACATTGTTTTCAAATTCCTTTTTTCACTAATGTGCACTGGGGACTAATACTTGTGACATATACAGACCTAAATCAAAATACATAACCAAACGATTCTGCTTATGTATTTTAATGATATTAAAAGGAGAAGCTGGATATTTCCTATGAAAGCTGAGAAGACAGAAAAGAGCAATAGTCCGCCCACACAAATTGTCACAGAGTCTCATTACATGGGAATAACAAGAATACTGTAAAGTGGCTACATTTTACAGACTACACAATTTGGCCTGCACCACTGTAAATGGAGAAACTGACAAATGTAAACAATGGCCAAAAACCTTACTTCACAAATGTAATACTAGAGAGACTATATAAAGTCCTTTAATCATCATGACCAGGTTTCATATTTGAAAGGTGTCACCTGAGTAATTACCAGCAGCTTTACAATTTCTTGTGCCAACAAAACTGACGTGAAAGTAGGAAATGTTGCTTTTTCTTTGTAATTTTGTTAGGAATAAGGAAGGTTTTATTGGACAAAACTGGATAGAAACACTGACGTGCTACAATCCAATATCTATTTCATTTTCCTTAACATTAATGTTCTTGGTTTTATTTAACATGACGCAAGTATAGAGGACGCTAGTTAGGTTTTTGCTGCATCTGTATTGGGAACAACATTTATTTTTTATTATGATCTTTTAATTAAACACTTTATGTTTGTTAACAATCAAGCAGCTCCTCAAAAAGATGGCAAACACTGAAATACTATTATTTTTACTGAAATCTTCCACAAGTAGTATGCAATGTAGGTATTATGATCTCCAATAACAAGGGGTCAGACATATATAAATGGTCACGGTGGCTGAGTGTTATGGTGTTGTAAATCATGTTATGGCATATTCCTAAAAAAAAGGCTTGTACTCTAATATCTTGTGTAGAATCAAGAAGAAAAGGTGTAATATTATGTACACTTTATAACTGAAACTAACAAGTAGTGCACGAGAGAGTACAAACCCTCACCCACAGGTATTGCCCAAAATATCACAAAACCAATTCAAGATTCACGATCCATCTCTGGACCTACACCATCTTTAAGATGGTCTAAGCAACAGACAGACCCCATCTTTGTGTGAAAATATCAGCCAGATCTGATGTATAGCTTCTGTATTACATGCACAGACAGACAACAAACAAACAGACCCATTTGCAATACTCTCACCCACCCACCTCTTCCTTCATGGGTGGGTGGGGGTGGGGGGTGGGGGTGAGGATAATTAGGAAACTGATATGAAATGAATTTGGAAATTTTATATTAAATGTAGCTTTTATTAGCTACAATACCGGTCTATTGTAACAACATGCTTTACTGGTTGTTTACCACAGGAAGCTTCCATCCGGATTAAGAGTTGAAAACTATTACCGGTGAAAATAAATTGGATAGCCGGGGCTATCCGGTGACTGGTCACATGTATGCCGGTATATTGCTGGTATATTACCGGTATATAACTGGTATAGTACCGGTGTGGGTAAAGAGCCCCTGCCTGGTCATGTGACCTGGGAACCTATCAGCTGCTTGCTACAGCTCTTCCTCACGTTTTGTTGGAAGCCATCTTGTGTAGACTGGCTTTGTTGTAACTCTACTTTATTGTTTAGTTACTGTGATTATACTGTGGGTAGACAGTTAAATTTTATATATTGTACTTCTTTATTGTGTGTAGATGATTCTGTTCTCATGGTGAGTTACTTCTTTTAAAAGAGTCTGAACAAAATTAGTGAAACACCAGTTTAAGCTGATGGAAGTAAGTGGTGTAAGTAAAATCTCTCAAATTCACATTCTCTCAAAACTTGGTTCTATGTAAGTATAAATCCAAATTTAGTATTCTCATTTGAAGTCCTATCTGAGTGTTTTTGCTTAAACTCAAAGTCAAGATATAAGCACTAAATTATATGTTGTTAATATTCTCCAAAAGACTCATGTTTTAAACAGTAACATATATCTCAAGGTTTTGTCAGAATTTTTTTCCTTGTTACAGCAAAACGGTTTAAATTATCATCTTAAGGTTTTCTGTGTTTGTTTCAGGGTCAAGGGGACTTGTTTCCAAGATGGCTGCCACCTATTTCTAAAGCTTCTGTGCGTTCTAAGTCCAGATGGCTTTGACCAATTGTCTTCAAAGTTTGTACAGTCATTAACATTACTCATGAGAGGAAGCCTATTGATTTTGGGTAAAACTGATTAAAAATCATGGTCACAAGGGGTGATTTTATAAATGCAACTTTACCGATGCGATGCTAAGTACCAGAAGGGTTGCTTCCAATGTCTCAAAAATGTTCCCATTGTGTTTTTCCTACATGTTTTATCCCATATAGAACATATTTGGCCAAACAAATTTTGACTTATTGCTGACTCACTTGTCAACTCTATAGCACGTCATTACAGCAAAACCATTAGATATATCAAGTTCAGGTTTCCTTTGTTAATTTTAGGGGCAAGGTGGAGAACTTTCGAAAAATTTTATCTCCACAATCTTGTTTTGAAGATGGCCGCCACCCAGTTTTAAAGCTTGTGTGCAAGCTAAGTCCAGATTGCTTTCACAGATTGTCTTTAAACTTTGTATAGCCATTGATAGTATTATTAGAACCCAGGATTTTGAGGAAAATTGATTAAAAACATGGCCGCCAGATCGAGGCAATTTTGTAAAATGCAATTTTACCAATGCGATGCTAAGTACCACAAGGTCTGCTTCAAATGTCTCAAAAGTGTTCCCATTGTTTTTTTCCGGACATGTTTTGCCATATTAAAAATATGACATATGACTGTAATAATGAAAAGTGACTTTTTTTGCGTGTCTCTGGAGGATGTCCCAAGGCCTGGAGGCCTTTTTCTGTAGTATTGTTTGTTTTTTTTTTCATTATAATTAGTTTTGTAATATATGATTCGAAGTAATCATGAGTAACTCTTTCCTTGTCCTGATGATATCCAGTCCAAAAAGTTAACAATGATAATTACTTAGTGGGAAGCACAGGGACAAAGAGTGCATTATGATGAACAAAGAAATGACGACAAGGACTGAAAATGTGAAGGCCAAAGCTGCCTGTTTGGAAGACTATCCTGTAGTTTAAATGTCAAACCACAAGGAGAGCCCTAGTGATGGTCATTTCTAGATTTTACATCATAGAAAGAATTCTCAGGTCCCCATTTTATTGCCATATGACCTTTAGTGGGTAGGCAAAATTAATGACTTTGTACGCACTGCTTTTTTCCTATTGCGTTGATTGAGAGTTTCCACTGATTACAATACCAGTTTCTGTAAGAGACAACCTATGAAAGGAACAGGTTCATGTTAAAGTGGCCTTTTATAAATTGCTTTTGGTTTAACACAGTTTTGTTAATTATTTTTCTACCTAAGTTCAATCCTTTCATGCATATATTTTGTTCACACTTGTTCTTGTATTTTGTCTGAAATTGTCTTATTTGTATAATATTTTATATGTATGTATAAACTCTATGTTCTTTCCGTTCTTTGTTTAATAAACTATTAAAAAAAAAAAAAAACAAAAAAAAAAAACAGGTTCATGTTGGGTTTTTGTCACAACTAAATATGGTTTAATTTCTCAATAACTGCCCTATTTCCAAGTGATATGCTTGATAAGAGCAAAAAATCCTCTGAAATCTGCTGTGACAGACTATAATTCGCAACATTTTGACCAAAGTGATAAACACATCAGACTTGTATAGATAGATATGGATTTTAACTAAGTTTCTATAATACAACTAGCATACAAGTCTCTGTATTCTTGAACATGTACAGTCTGTAAAAAAAAGGAACGCAATAAGAGGTTAAAAGTGACTTACATTAACATACCATAACAAAATACGCTTAGGCAACCTTTACAATTAAACAGACTTAAAAGTGTGTAACACTTAAAAACATAAAACTATGTCAAAACTGAGCTACTTACTATTTGCGGCTGCACACCAGGCATGCGCAGATCCATTGATCTGACCGACTGTGCAGGTTTTGCTGAGGTGATGTAGAACATCACAGACATGATGAGTCCACTACCTAGCAGGCTAGCCATTGGCCCGCCTTTGTAAAACAGAAAGAATATTCTAGAGCATGATTTCTAAGAGTATATAGCCAGTATACCTGCTTTGCAAAACACTAGGGCAATGCAAATGAATCTGTGTATTTTGTTTTGAGATTTTGTGTTTATATAAAATAGCCTCACAAAATAGAAGAGGTAATTTGACCTCCACCGGGAGATTGTGTTTTTCGTGCATTTGTCTGTTCATCTATGTCTGTAAGGAAGTAAGGAATGGATCTTTTGAAATATTTTTTTTTGTGGGTAGGGCCTGACCAGGGGCATTTACGTATAAGCCAGTATGATGCCCAGACGTACAATTTTGTTAGTTGAATCATTAATGAGATATAAAATACCCCATCCCCTAACAAATATTACATACAAGCACAACTTTCTGAAAAATGAGGCTGTAACAAATACAAAACCCTAGCTTCTCCCCTGCTGAACGAAGGTAAAAGTGATCAATGAAAGATCCAGATCATATTCTGGATAAAAAAATACCAGTTTTTTAAAGGTCCACTTTTCAATGTATTTTCAATGACTTCTGCTTTCTAGTTTAAATTACTGCAAAATTAAGAAAAGGATCGTCATGAACTTTTTCTGCTGGTACAGCCTGGCTACACGAAGACATGATCATATTTTTGAGAAAGATCCGGATCGTATTCTGGAAAAAAAACAAAAAAAAAAGAAAAAAAAAAAAAGAAAAAAATCACAAATTTTCAGAAAAATGGCTTGGTGGAGGTGTGCACTCTTTGAGTGCTTTCTAGTTTAGTGTAAAACATTACAAAATAATGAACTTTGTAGAGTGTGAACTGTATGCATAAAATAGAACATTTGGATGACAGGAGTTGCTATAACAGAGTCATACTGCACTTACTGCCCCTGCATAATACCCAGACAATGGGTTGTGCATTATATAAAGGTGCCTAGTGGGCTTTCCATTAGCCTGCTTCTCCAACAGGTATTAAACCTGGTATAAACTACGGACAATGAACTAGCCGTATTTGGCAATAAAATTCCCGTTAAACAGACCATTGCTCAGGACTGGTCACAAGATTGGCTGTGAAAATGACAATGAGTATGGTTGTAATTCATAGTGGTATGAATGTTTAACAAGATTAATTGAATTACTATCATTACATGTCACAATAAAGGGGCTACATTTGATGTCATGAAGTAGTTCATCCTTGATGTATGTTTTCAATTCATTTAGCTTAATAGCTGTTAAAACTGCAAAATGAGTCAGCTGGTCATTTCTATGCTAAAGTTAATGTGACAAGACAGACCAACAAATAAGTTTTGCTGGACTTGTTTCCAAAATGTATTAAAAGATTTATATTTGAAATAAAAAAGGCATTTTAGCAGCTGCCAAATTTTTTTTCTTCTTATAAGAAATATAAATATTCATTTGCATACTATTCATAACCCTGTCTGGGTTTAAAATTAAGACATTTTTACTGTTACATGCAATTACACTCAACTGAATCAGAAATATAAAATACTGGTACATTGGTTCTATGCAACAACAAATACATTCATTCTTTGCCGTCGTCATGGAATTTGTTATATTTAAAGAAGCTCAAATATTGATGACACTTAAAAGTGTTTCAGATACAACACAAGTCGCAGACTGGATTGAGTGGATGTGCTCTACTTTTTCTGTGTGCGTCACAGATCCCAAATGTCAATTATGTCCTCAGTTAAGCAGCTAAAAATAAATCTCCTATGAAAACAGATTTCCTCTCTGCCTTCTTTTGCAGAATTTTTCTTGAGAAGGAAATGTAACCATACACCTAATAAACTGCTGACATTTCAGAAATGAGCTGCTAAGTCCCCAAACTATTTGTCATTGTTAGCAATACATATATAGCTTTAGGAGCCTCCTAACAGACTCTCAATGTGAACCAAAAAAATAATAAAAAATGAAGGGTTTATCTTTCAGCAGTAACCTCTTAATATATCTGCTAAATTGTGACTTTTTTAAAAAAATTCACAACAAGCAATGAGAGTCCAAATAAAATTTTTCTAAAACTTTAATGTCTGACTTTTATACTTCTTTTCTACAGACTATAAAGTACAGGCTTGAGAAAGTTAAATCCAGAGTGATCACACCTGAGCAGTGATATAAATATCATAACATGGTGATTAAAAATATATTTCATGTGAGCTTTAAAACTGAAAAAATAATTGTGGTTGAAGCCAATAAGTTTTGGCAAACTGGCGGTACTGCACTTACAAAGATGGGCTGGAAAGGTGTATCAGTATCACTGGTTTCATGAAAAAACTGTCATAAAGTGTTAAAAGGTTATCTGATACTGCATTAACTAAAAGAAAAATGCTTGAAAAAAATTGCAGACATTTTTCATGGTCTGATAATAGTATGTTTTTTTTATTGGGATCCTTCAAAAATGTATGTCTGGATTTCAATAGTACTTGGACAATTAATACATAGTTTTACTACATTAAACAAACAGGTATTCTTTGCTGTTAAAAAGGAACTTAAGTTATTATCAGAATTTTATTCAAACTATCACAAAAATTTTGTCACATCATTCTTGAATCAACAAAACTCCTGAAAATTTCATTGAATTTAGTACACTTGTTCTGAAGAAATCGTTTTTAAGACAGAAAATCTTTTGTTCAAGCACACAATTCACAAGAGACTGAAAATTCGCCAAAGCTGACTGAATACAAGATGTCTTTAACAACTGACTTAAAGAAGAATCTGGTAGTCCACTGAAGTGTTCAAGGAAATGCACGGAAGAGCATATGTAACACATTATGCTTAAGTTATTCACAAAGAAATATGTAGAAATTTTTCTATTATGACACTGAGACCCCTGCACGGGTTATATACATGTACTATGGTTCGGATGCGGGTTGAATTCATAGATAAATAAGGCCACTGCCGCAGTGTTTTTCTTTCTCCTTAGGATCAGTAATATAGGAGAAATAAGGGAGATATAAGGCCTATGTAGGAAGATGAACGCACTTGACACTGAAGAAGGGGTCAAAGGTCAAAGTCAGCAATTGGAAAAGATTCCCAGGTTATGACTTCCCATAAGTTGTTATCACATTCCAAATGCCCAGTAGCAATGATAAGGAAGATATAAAACCTTTTAAATAGGGTAGTCCCATTAAACATGATATGGCGGCCATTATGTTTTTGAAACTAGGCCAAAAATACTTTCAGGCTAACTTTTCTAGTCATATATCTTTTGTGCAAATTTGATGAACCTAGCTGTGATATTTTACGTTTTACAGCATCTTAATGATTTTCAAATAATTGGCTATGGCGGCCATTTTGTTTTTCAAAATGAGGCCAAAATTGTTCACAGGCAAAACATTTGCAGACCAGGACTTCCCATCAGCTATTTTACATTCTGAAGCCCTAGCACCAATAATAAGGGAGATACAAGGACCTTTTAGTATGATGACCCCATTTAAGCTTGAAGCAGGGGTCATAGGTCAAATTCAACACATGGGAAATATTCCCAGGCCTTGACTTCCTACAAATTGTTTTCACATCCCAAACCCCTAGGAGCAATGGTAAGGGAGATATAAGGCCTTTTAATAGGATAACCCCATTTGACATTAAACATGTGATATGGCGGCAATTTTGTTTTGCAAACTAGGCCAAAATTACTATCAGACTAGCTATGGTGGTCATTTTGTTTTTCAAAATGAGGCCAAAATTTTGCACAGACATGTTTTCATAGCCATAAACAATCCCTGCAAAGTTGGTGAGGATATCTTTATAAATTAATGAGATATTTTTTATGTAAAAACGTGACGAATGGACGCACAAACGCACGTACGGAAGGCATTTATAATCTCCCGCCCACGGCTTTCAGCCACTGACGGGGAGATAATAACACCTAAAGCAAAAGCATCACTGGGAATGAAATTCTGAGGGTAAATCACTTTTCACCTGCATCTTTAAACAAGGGTAACCAGATACATATTTGTAGGAAGCAACTGTAATACATTGTGTAATGGAAAAAATATTCTATTGTGGCACAGCTGCAAATTAAAGTGAAAAAAGAAAGAGATATGATTACTATGCATGATTGTGTGATGGTCCATAACTTTTTTTACCGTGCTTATAGCTTAATAGCATTGCATGTACTGTATATGTGGTTAATTACTGCTAACACTGCTTTTCTTTCATTAATTCATGTATTTATGTACGCTTAATTAAGTCACTTTTAACTTCACCTTACAGTCAACTTACAGCACTTAATTTATGGTAACCTTAGTAACTTTGTAGCTCACTTACTCTGCTTTTGGTCACTTCCCAGTAAACATTACAAACGTTTATAAACCTAACTATCAACGGTTTAGATTAGGTTTAAAATGATGGGTCCCTAAACGTTTGCCTATAAACATTTATAAACGTTTAAGCATAAACATTTATACACGTGTTTAAAATCTGGAGAAATATTTCTGTAAGTATATCTTGCTGTATCACTGTTGTTTGAAGCCATCATTATATTCTTAGTAGATATATAGAAGTATATAATAGGATGATATTATATACTTTTAAAACCAATGATATTATAAACCAAACCAATGTTGCTGAAACGTTTATAAACCCTTAATATTGAATAATTGTCAATATTTAGGTTTATATTTGGTTTAAAAAACATTTATAGGTTTACTAAACGTTTATAAACATTTGTAATGTTTATTGGGTTAAAAACTGAAATGTTAATTTTAACCTGTAAAACAGAATGTAAGAAATAGGTACTTGGAAATGAAATTGTATTCCATACCACTGGTGTTCATGTCTCCTTTTCTTGAAACTTGATATATGGCTACTTTTTTGTCCATGTGATGGGGATAGCGATTGGGCTGGTTGGAATTTACAAGATTTGTGAGGAAACATGAAAAGAATCATCAAATTTTCGGAACCACACATAACATTTCCTGACATGAACCACATGTTTTCTGACAAGGATTTTTCATTAACATTTTCTTGATCACTTTAAACCATGTCCAATTACACCAACTGTTGCTATCACAAAGTGAGGGGGTATAAAAGTAGTCCCTTCCCCTTTGTTTTCTTTAAAGAATGTCAAGCTTAACAGATGAAATAATTTTAACAAATTTAAACAAATCTCATTCCAGCCTACAATATATCTTTTGTTACACACTTGATTATTTTCATTCTTGGTTTACAAGTGAATTAATGAAGCACGCGAGGGTGTGACAAAATATTGAGAAAAGCTAATTTACCTAAATATCTGATTTGAAGACTATCAAACATGCATGAAATACAGACACAGATGTTAATATTTGCATTGTCAAAAAGTACTATTTAATTTTTATTTCATGGCTTGACAAAAGTGAATTATATAAAAACTCAAGCCACTTAGAGCTTAGAATCACTATTTTTTAAAGAGTTTAAATTTATCAGAGGATATAATGTGTAAACATATATAAATCTTTGACATATTATTAGTTACAAATTATTCCCGGTTTGCTGGTGTTTTTAGTGCCAACAGAAGCAAGACTCTAACTGAGAGGAGAGAAAAAAAGACACATTTCAAAGTTCTATCCATCTCACTTCCATATGGTATTGTTAAAAACAAAGTTATACACATTCTCCATTAAGTAAACACTGGTATTACTTTGCACAGATCTCAAATACACTCACCTTTATTAAACTGTTAATTCACTGAATCTGTTAACACACAAAAAAAGTAATATAGATTGAAAGTCCTTTGCCTGTTACACTGTGTATATTTCAGTTTCTTCTCTGTCTTTGCAGCTTGTTATTGTCCTGAAGTAATAATTGCGAGGGTGGGAGGCAATCAATACTCCAGCCTAAGACTCTGCAATCAATACACAGTTCCGGGCTTGTTCCAGGAACATAAGGCTACTTAAATCTGAACTGTTTTTAAAATACGTATTTCCTTAACTCACAACAGTTTACAGATTTTGCTTCTCATATACTAACAAAAATACTGAAGACAATGCATAAAGACACATTGGTCTGATGACATGTGTCTTGTTTACTGGAAAAAAGAACTTGGTAAAGTGATAATTGCAGTAAAACAGCATCTATTTGAGGGCTGGTTTAGTTGTTGGGTTACAATCTGTGTCCTGGTAATGTATACAGTGACGCACAAGCCTCGTTAACAAGCCCTGTATCTACAAACTGAGCTCCCATTGGATGCCTTTGTGTCTTCATCAGCATTACAATGCAGCAGTGTTCCTAATATAAGCAAGACATCTATTAATGTGCTGTGCATACTGCCAAACCCTTAACCTCCATTGTAGCAGCCATTAATCAAACACAATCACACATGGCAGGCTATTTTGTCACCTTTATCCATTCCCGAAAATGTAGGGGATATTCAAGCTGCCATTGATGTCATAATGTTATACCTCATTTTTTTGTGGATACTAAATCACATTGTATCAAATGCTGTAAAGCATATATATATTCATTAGAGGAAAGTTAAGGAAAAAAACATGATTTCAAAGAGGCAAGACATCCTATATAGTACAACACAGTTGCGGAATTCACAAGCTTTAGTGGAATCTCACAAAACTGACACATGACAAGTAAATTTAGGTGACAAGTAGCTGACCCCCTGAACACATTTTCATTCATTACTTGGTTTACATAATAAATACCAACATAAATACCAAATGTTTAAATGGTGTCCATAATATTTTTTGACATATTTTAGCAAAATATATATCGGCTTTTACAGTTTTATAAAGAAGAAACATGAATTGTGCTATTGGCAGAATTCAGCAGCAGAGACAAAAACGAATAGTTTCTTTCCAGCAACTGAGAAAACCTAACAAAGACACCAGTGACAGTCTGATTAATCCAATGACGCAAATCAGAAAACCTTGGAGCACTTGTGAAAATGATCACAATCATGCAATCAACCAATGGGAGAGCTGTTATATTTAGGGTGAAATGTCATCTTTAGTGCTCTATTTTGGAAAAAGACGTATTATATTGTTCTCATTCTTAACTACGAAAATCAAAAGTTTGTTTTATCTTTGTAATTTTTTCAACTTTTATTAATGACTAATATTTGTGGATAAAAAAGATTTTTTAACAAAGTCGTCTCTAATAATGACTAATATTTGTGGATAAAAAAGATTTTTTTAAAACAGAGTCGTCTCTTATTTATTTAGTTATTTTATTAGAGTTATTACTCTCACAAATCAGGGTATTCTGTTTTTGAAAAACAAATATGTATTCCATCAATTCCATGCAGAAGTTACATTTACTAAGTTGAAAATGCTGTTTTCACTCACGGACATGGGGGGGCGGAAAAATACAAATGCAAACTTACATTTCATTTAACATTTTCATATTTTATTTCACACTGTCATGTCCTAATTTATGTGAGAATATAACAAAACTTACATATGTTTTAAATATGGTGGCAAAATATACAAATTAGGCACCATAAGAATGAATAAAATAGCATCAGAGATGCGCGTACCCCACAGCCTAGGGAAATATTTTCAACACCATGAGATACAGAAGTACTGTACCAGTACAAACTTCAGGATACTTTCAGAGCACTGTCAGTTATATAAAGGTCCAAACAATGTTTAAATGGAGAAATAATGTTTAAAAGAAAGATAATGCATATAAAGATGAAGTACTAAAACAAGATAATTCAATAACAAGATAACAGCATTAATCAGCAAACTAAAATTCAACACTCTTTATCTACACCTGCATGGCCCAATTATGGTTTAGATGGTTTGAATATTATCATGCATACAGAAGTGGTAATACATTTAATGAATGCTTATGTGTGGTGTTGGAGCAAAATCTGTGGCTCACTTGATGAAATTCTATCTCTTACAATGGGAAGTTATGAAAGTAAAATTCTTAATAAATTCTAATATGACTTTAACAGTGCTAAATCTGCATAAAAAAAACAGACTCAAAGGTGCAACAAGATTTTATAGGTCAAGGTCACTACAGCAAGGTCAAAGGTCAAATCAAGGTCAGATCATGACGTTGCACAACTACACCCCCTAACCAATGTCCCTACCAAGTATCAACTTCCTACACCTTGCGGTTTCCGAGATATAGCCCGGACAAGATTTTCGAACTCAAGGTCACTACGGCAAGGTCAAAGGTCAAATCCTTGTCAGACCATGACATTGCACACCTACACCCCCTAACCAATATCCCTACCAAGTATCAACTTCCTACACCTTACGGTTTCTGAGATATAGCCCGGACAAGATTTTATAGGTCAAGGTCACTACGGCAAGGTCAAAGGACAAATCAAGGTCAGACCATGACGTTGCACACCTATACCCCCAACCAATATCCCTACCAAGTATCAACTTCCTACACCTTACAGTTTCTGAGATATAGCCCGGACAAGATTTTATAGGTCAAGGTCACTACAGCAAGGTCAAAGGTCAAATCAAGGTCACACTATGACATTGCACACATACACCCCCTAACCAATATTCCTACCAAGTATCAACTTTCTACACCTTACGGTTTCCGAGATATAGCCCGGACAAGATTTTATAGGTCAAGGTCACTACAGCAAGGTCACAGGTCAAATCAAGGTCAGACCGTGATGTTGCACACCTACACCCCCTAACCAATGTCCCTACCAAATATTAACTTCCTACACCTTACGGTTTCTGAGATATAGCCCGGACAAGATTTTATAGGTCAAGGTCACTACGGCAAGGTCAAAGGTCAAATCAAGGTCACACCATGACGTTGCACACCTACACCCCCTAACCAATATCCCTACCAAGTATCAACTTCCTACACCTTATGGTTTCCGAGATATAGCCCGGACAAGATTTTCAAACTCAAGGTCACTACGGCAAGGTCAAAGGTCAAATCAAGGTCAGACCATGACGTTGCACACCTACACCCCCTAACCAATATCCCTACAAAGTATCAACTTCCTACACCTTACGGTTTCTGAGATATAGCCCGGACAAGATTTTATAGGTCAAGGTCACTACGGCAAGGTCAAAGGACAAATCAAGGTCAGACCATGACGTTGCACACCTACACCCCCAACCAATATCCCTACCAAGTATCAACTTCCTACACCTTACAGTTTCTGAGATATAGCCCGGACAAGATTTTATAGGTCAAGGTCACTACGGCAAGGTCAAAGGTCAAATCAAGGTCACACCATGACGCTCCACACCTACACCCCCTAACCAATATTCCTACCAATGTTTTGCTTGATTCCAAATATTGTAGAATGTGAGTATATATGGTAGAGTGGTAAAACATAAATGTGTATACTTTCCACTAATCTCAACAAAATGTTACATCAGTTTTGATTGGTCCAGATTCAAAACTTGGCTGAGATTTTGGTCTCAGCTGAGATTCCTTTCATGAATCTCAACTTGAGCAGAATCTCAGCTGAGACTAAAATCTTAGATTTGAGCAAAATCTCAGCTGAGATTTGGCTAAGACTTGAGACCTTTTGTGAATCCGGCCCCTGGGTCCGGTATCCGGCATCCGGTTGGTGTGTTTCCATATGTACTGACAGTCTGACATAAATTGCTACTTAGCTGAACATTTGAGATTTTCAACCAAATTCTAAAGATGGAGGGCATCAGCATAAGATGTTAATCTTTTGCAAATATTTTTAAAAGTACTTTCCCCATACACACCAAACAAAACAAAAAAAGACCAATATTATTAGACAGGTATTTGACCAATGTTTATGCTGGTTTTATTGCATTAAAAACTATCCAGAAATAAGAGAAAAATTCTAATTCCAAGCTTGGCTTTATATATACAACTACACATACTTTACTTACATCAAGCATACACAGCAATTCCTCAGATACCTTAAACAAGTATCTAATCTAACTTAATCAAAGAAAAAGCAGTACAACCTACAACAAAGTCCCTTTATTATACACACTGATGTGTAATCTATATATTTTAGTTGCCAAATATTCGTTATTTTTTAAACTCATTTTCAGGTGAAGCCAAAACTTTTTTATAATTCTTTGGCCATCACTACACCCAGTTGATTCTTATAAAAAAGCATCATGAACTACAATAATTTTCCTTCAAAGTGGTATAAATAAGTGAAATACTAAAATTTGTGCACAACAATTTTCAGCCAAATCCCAGCAAGATGGAGGGTCTGAACAAGTGCCTATTTCAGTTAATTAAAGGAGTGATTTACAAACATGTATAAATGCAATAATAATAACGGGTAGTATATATTACTTTATATTATTATATAATAAATGTAGTTAAAGAGTGAATTCATTAGTTTTATTGCCTCAAAATACATGAATAAATGAGGAAGAAATCACAAAACATTGAGTTTTATTTGTGCAATTTATCATGTACACTCAATTGTTCAGTAGTTTGTGTTTAAATATTGAATTATTGTCATCAGATATGATTTTTGTTGGTTATAAGCTTTAAACTGATATATTATTTGTCAAAATCAAGCGAGAAATGGCAATTTTATGAATTTTTACCAATATTCTGGGGCCGATTTCAAAAGGGACTTAAGTCCAAATTTAGACTTAAATTTAAGACTTTGGTCTTAAATGTTGTCAACAGAATGGTAAGTCTGTGGTCTTAGACTTAGCTGATTTCACAAAGCAGCTAAGTCCATGAAATGGCTAAGTCAGTGGACTTAACTTTAAGTCTGGGAAGTAGTGGGCTTAAATTTTGTAAAGAGGCTTAAATATGGCCACCATAAACTTTTCTCCACTTCAAAATTTGAAATGGCTGTAAATAAAGTATAATTATACAGAGCACCTTACTGAAGTAGTCTTTCGGAAGTTTATATGATGTAACAAGGTTTTCTATTTCAAAACAGCAGTTATCCTTAGATAAAATGCATTAAATGAAGGATATAAAAGGTCATATGACACAGAAAACCACTGTGGTTATTTGATAGGCTTGGACTTAGCTAAGTCGCCCTTTTGTGAAATCCATTTAAGTCCCAGACCTAGCTAAGACCAAAGTCTTAGATTTAAGTCCCTGACTTAGCCAAAAACTTAGCTAAGTCTAAGTCCATTTGTGAAATCGGCCCCTGATCTAATTTATATAACCGCATGTTATATAGCCTGCCTAGTATTGTAGAGTGACGTCATTCTGACGTAATTTATTGATTTTTGTATGCGGAATACGGCTAAAATTCAATATCCAGGATGGAAAGGCTTACCGGACGCCGTATTCTGCGTCATAGCCGTGCCGTATGACGCACGCATAAAAACAACTCTTATTTAATACAGAATTAATTGAATATAGCCGCTTACTGCATGACGCATGCAGGATACCTGATGCCGCGTGTATGGAATTAGCCTTTAATGTCATTTTAAATGTGCTGTGGCGTCACAAACGTTCACACGTCACGAAACACAATGACGCATTTCCGGTCTCCCGCCATCTTGACTTCTAGGTTAGTCGCCATTTTGTATTTCTTTTTCGTTTTCGATTTTCAGCGGACCCCGCCTGACATCAGCTATGTATGGCATTTTTATGTGGTCCATTTTATAGCATAATTATCGGCGCATCATATGGGTCAGATTTGACTTTAAATTGATTGTTAAAATTGGCCAAAATGACGTGTTAAAAATGTGACTTTTTGTGGGATACAATTCCCGCGAATTTCTTGGGACTGAAATGTAAACAATGGTTAAAATTATTGATTTAGAGCTTATTTTGGTTAATAAAAGAACAAAAAGGTGAATAAAAATTAACCTTATTCTTTGAATTTCTTATATTTTTCATGATAGGTCAATCCAGTTTTTTTCTTAGCCACATTTTAAAATACCTTTTGTTTTCTTCTTTTTTCAGTCTGTCATATTAGCGACTATTGTCAAAGCTGTCAGTTGCAAGTGATTTGTCACAAATGCTAATGAAGAAAATGGCTTATGAAATGCCTAACAACCAGTCCTTTGGGGACGTGGGACGTGAGTCCGTGCGCATGCGCATATCAATGGACGACGTCACGAGCTCGGGAGATTATGTAATGGGTAAGTTGAAGAACTGCATAATATTAAACAATACTAAAGAAAATGGAAATAATTTTAGAAGCAAGCAATATGCACTAATTTATTCAAAAAGAAATTCGTACAGTATTTAAATATAACAAGTGTTGGCAGACTTAATTTTTACATGAGTTTACTGTCATACGAAGAATTTAATTAGAAATTCCTATTTTAAACTATTTTCACTGCATATGTTGTCAACATAGTGTTGATGATCTGATATGTATGTAGTTTTTATTTACTAGTAAATAGTGATTAAATTGGCAATATAGTTTGAATGTAGTGTTTGCATTCAGTGTAATTTATAATTTGTGTTATAAAATTTGGTCAAAAGAACATGGAGTTTTGTTTTTTCAAAATAGTAATGTTGGAATAAATGTTCTGATTTCAGATATCAATCCTGTTACTACTCCCAAAGATGCCCTGATAAGCTTTAACTATAGCCCAAGCTTTCATACCATGGCTGGGTCAAAAGAGGCAACAGGGCATGAGAATTCAGCAGGCACTGATAATTGTAAGTGATTTAAAGCTTTAAATGTAAAAAGAAAAACTAATTGACATTAGAGGAGATTTTCACCATTTTTTAAAGTTTATATACTTTCTTTCATTGTTTTAGGCTATCTAAAGCATTCCGTCTAATTTAAAACTTTAAATGTAAAAAAAAAATAAAATAAAAAAAAATTGACTTTAAAGAAATTTCCACCATTGTTTAAAGTTCATATATTTTCGTTCATTTTTCAAGGTTAATTTAATGCATTCCCTCTGATAATTACCTAAATCCTAATTGAAGTAAAAAAAATTAAAGTTTTATTAAATTGATAAATTCCCCCAGTTTAATGGGAACTTTTATAAAACATTTGTGACAGTACAATTGATAATACAAAGTACTAAGTCATTTGTCCTATGTCTTTCTGCAGGTGTCAGTCAGACCTCTGATATCAGTGCTGATGTCCTGACTAACACGGTCACCCCATGCTATACTGACAGGGCTGGGTGTGCTGCAGGACACAGAGCGAGTTCAGAGATTCAGCAAAGTAAGTCAGACCACTACCTTTGTTATGTGAAAATTCAGTCTTAAGTAGGGATGGGTGGGTACCAAAAATGTGTTCATTGGGAAGTCGCCAATGCAAAACCGATTCCAGGACTCTGCATTTTATTACGCCCCCAACCAAACATGGACGTTTCCTGTAAAAGACATCGCTATAAAAGTCCCCAAATAAACAAAATACAAGATAAATGTGTTACAGTTTCTTCAGTTTGTTTCCAATATTTAATTTTTCCTTTCTTTATATGAGTTGACAAGCAAAATTTAGGTTATAAAATGTAACCAAACATGGCATTTCTGCTCAACATATCACTATAAAAGTCTGCAAATGCACAAAAATATGGGATAAAAGCTAATAATTTCTTCAGAGTTTGGATATATTTCAAATATTTGAACTTTTCCCACCATTGTATGTGTTAAGAAGTGAAATGGCGGTCGTAAAATCTCATCACGGTACTTCAGTAAAATGCTCTCGATGCCGAAATACCGGCCCTACCGACCCACCCCTAGTCTTAAGTTAGTCTTTATGACTTTTTACATTGCCAAACACTGCTTTATGAATGGTTGTTTATCTACTTATGACAATTGTTCTTTGATTTAAGCCTAAGATAAAACTAAGATTAAAACCCTTCTTGAATATGTGCACCATTTCGTGGTAAAGTTGATCTGGGAATCCAATAATTTTTCTAAAGTGTATCTGCAGTGTAAAGTAGCATGTCAAAGTGATTTGCCTGAAGAAACGAACCAGCATATATTTCGCATCCAAGACGTGTCATATTTAATCAAACAGTTTCATTCCATTTAATTGAAAATCTTTCTTCTGTAATCTTTGAAAGTACGTTAGTATCCTAATAAATTAATAATACAACATAAAAGTGATGTGAAAACAGTGTATGTGGACTGCGTTTTGGGTAACTGTGTATAGTGGTTTGATCCTCTGAAATATTGAACCATTATGGTAACCAAGACATTGTTCCTTTATTTACAGAGTTGCTGTGGCTAGACTTATGTACTGCCTTACCTAGATCTCTGACTCCTTCTGACAATGCACAACATTTTGAAGTGCTTGTCTCTTCTTCCATCCAAGCCTTGGATGTGATGCCACTGGATGCACCCATCAAGCATATATCACCTAAAATGCAGAAATCTGTTGGATGGTGTGCTGGACTTAATAATGTAATGGACAATCCTGAAACTGAGAACAGTTTTGCGAACTCCAGTGAAATGGATACCTCACAAACTGAATGGGACTTAGACGACTCAACAGACTTTAGTGATATGGAAGGAAACTCTGACGGAAATGACAATGAACTGAATATTACCGATGACTTTGTTGCTTGCTTTTACAACACAGACAGTAAAAATGATATTCATAGTAGTTCAAACACTGTGTGTGGTTTAGGGCCAGTCTATTATGAAGAGTGTACAGCATTTAATGTGAGCGAGCGCTTTGATATGTATGGTTCAAATCAGTTTAAAGATTATGAACCTGAGCCTAAAAAGTCTAGGTTGTGTAAAATTGAGAGTGAAATGTATGAAGGTTTTGTTGAGTACATATGTAAACCCAAGAGGGTGACTTTTGGTGAAGACAAAGTCAAATATTTTGACAAACGTGAGGTGATTGATAAAGAGTTGTATCGTGAGAGAAAAAGGTCAAAGAGAAATAAGGTTAAAATTTTGTGTGGTTTAGGAAAAGTCTATGAAACAGAATGTACTGCATTTAATGTCAGTGAGGATTGTGAAATGTATGATTCAAACCATTTGAAGGACTATGAATCTGAGCCTGAAAAGACTAAAATTGAAAATGAAACTTTTGATCGTTTTGTTGAGTACATATGCAAACCCACAAGGGTGACTTTTGGTAAAGACACAGTCAAATATTTTGACAAACGTGAGGTGATTGATAAAGAATTGTGTGTTGAGAGGAAAAGGTCAAGGAGAAATAATGCTAAAAAACAAATGGGTAGAAAACTTGCTCAGGTTAAAACTGCTCTGTCAAGATCCTTCTGTGGTTTGGGTCAAAGGCTTAGGAAATTTTTTACTAGGAGTGAGGATTATGTTTTAGAAAGTATTTTTTACTAGTCAGTATTAAAAAGTATTTGTAGGCAAATGTGTAAACTGTGCAAAAAAAAAACCTGTTTTTATAGAGGATAGCTATGTTTTAAAAGATATCATTTTAAATAATACATAGGGCCTTGTGCAGTTTACAATTCAATGTGTATTGATTAGCTGTAATGTTAAAAATGCTTATTATGAAAGTTAATTGAAAGTTTAAATTCTGTATTTTTGATTATAAAGTAATGGGAGGATTATGTTTTGTAAACAGTGTTATTTACCAGTCAGTATTAAAAAGTATGTGTAGGCAAATGTATAATCTGTTCAAATTAAAAAGTCTATTTTTTATAGAGGATAGCTATAATGTTAAAAAATATTATGTATACAGGATCTTTTATTGTTTACAATTCAATGTGTATTGATTAGCTGTGATGTTAAAAAGGCTTATTATGAAAGTTAATTGAAAGTAATGTCTGTATTTTTGATTATGAAGTTATGTTTAGTGTAAATATAGAATCATGTCTCTCCTCCTGGTACACAATTGCCTTATTTTGAAAAGACTTTACGAGTTCTTTATCTGTAACTTATACAATAAATATAGTTATTTTTAACTACCTGTTGATTACTTTAGAGGTGAAATTATTTTTGTTAGACTTTGAGATTCCTTAGCTGTGATGTTATGAATTCTATGCAATAAAGTTGTTTTTGTTAAATATGTCTGTTAATTATTTTCAAACATAGCCACCAAATATCTAATCTTAATGTTGACCTTTATAGCGCTTAATCTCAAATGATTGATATGAGGTTTATCAGTCAAGTATTCAAAACTTGTTTAGTGAGATTGCTATGTAAATACATTTGTTGCAACGACATTTTTCTCATATTGAGATTGCTATGTAAATACATTTGTTGCAACGACATTTTTCTCATATTAACATATATAAACAGACATCTATAAAATTTTTCAAAGCTGACACACTATATTGCAAATGCCCTAGTACACAATTGCAGTGCTCCGAGGCAAAATATAAATGGACCTACAGTTATGATCCATTAGGAAAAATTTCACGACAGACTTTGCTGGAGGTTTCAAATTTAACACAGATCTAGCCAACTACTAGAAAGTAGAAACCAGATTGTGATGAGCTTCAATATCAGTCACTAGCAGCATTTCAGGTGACCATTTTTACCCCATTGTTTTCACCCATGGTGTCCAAATGGGCGGGCAGGTGGTGGAGGGAAATAGTTTGTCCAGGTTGTATCCAAGAAGCTGTAAGGTGTATGAAGTTGATATTTGGTAGGGACATTGGTTAGGGGGGTGTAGATGTACAATGTTATGGTGTGACCTTGACCTTTAAAATTTTGTCCGGGCTATATCTCTGACACTGCAAGGTGTAGGGAGTTGATACTTTGTAGGGACATTGCTTGGGGTTTGTGAGTGTGCAACATCATGGTGTGATTTCGAATTGACCTTGTCATAGTGACCATGAGTTTTAAAATCTTTTCCAGGCTATTTCTTGGATTTCGCAAGGTACAGTAGGTCGACACTGGGTCGCCACATTGGTTAGAACGTGTAAGTGTGCATAATGGGTGCGACTTTTATTTTTGGCTCTGCCAAAGTGTGTTCACCTGCCACATTTGAGATATATTTCTCTGATGACAAAGATATATGGATTGTTGCAACTGATTATTATATGTACTTTTACATAATTGTGCTATTTCCATTGACAGCTATTCTTAAATTAATAAATTTTATAGCTTCATAATTTTTTGTTTACTGATTAATGCTGTCATCTTGCTATTGAATTGTCTTGTTTTAATACTTTATCTTTTAAACACATTTGTTTTTTCTCTTAGGGGTTAGTTTCTTTACTTAAACATTATTTGGAGATTTATATAACTGACACTGCTCTGAAAGTCTCCCGATCTTTGTAATGTTTCACTACTTCTATATCTCATGGTGTTGAAAACTATTTCCCCAGGCTGTGGGGTACAGCCATCTCTGATACTATTTTTATGCCTTATTGAAATCGTATTTTGCTGCAAATCCTTTCAACTGGTTTGATCTTCCCTTCCTTTAAGAAGTGGTTAAAGATGCAATTGTATATGATCAAATGCTTGGATCGCGCTTCTGTAAACTTTACAGGTCCTGCATATTACCTGTCAAAGTACGAGGATGTCTGTTAAACTGATCTGTAAATCTTCATGTCAGATTTGCCAGAAATTCTGTACCTTGGGATGTCCCTACTAAATAGAAAATATCCACTATACATTTATAATCCCAAGAAAGATATGGCTTAACAATTTTGGTTGGAAACACAGTTAATCCTGATCAGAAAAGGTCCACTTTTGATCTTTGGGTCATTCTTAAAGGTAAATATGGGTCAATCTTAGGACTTGGCCTTCAAAATCAACCGGGTGTTTTAATATTGCTTTAAAAGTAGTCTGCATGTGACAATTGTCAAGGTCAACAATTAAGGTCGCATATCATTAAGTTTCAAATCCCCTACTTAACCACAGGACAGATCTAGTTAAATAATGTTCTCAGAAAGGAAATCTGCACAGCATGTCTGCGTTACTTTTGTTCTGGAATATGATGACCAAGATTACTCAGATGAGCAAAAGACGAGATATTATGAAAAGTTTATTTTAGAGTATATTTTACAAAATTAATAAACAACAGTAGAAAAGCTAAAATGGATGAACAAGTGTAGCTTAATCAATTCTATGAAATAATGTTTCATTACCAAATGCACTGTGATGGCTACTTCTTACTTTCTAACATATCACATTTGGATGCCATTCCAATCTTATCACAAAAGTCACAGTAGCCACAAGGTATGAACACAGGTAAGGTATATTAAATTCTTTTGAAGAATTATATTTAAACAAAATTCAAACAAAGCAATTCTAGGGGGTAAAAAACATCGAAAAGACTTGAGATTATTTTGGAAACTAAGCCTTATAAATGCATTCACTAATGCAACTGGATAAAGGTTTTAGTTAACAAAAACAAAGCACCCCAAAAGCTTATGTGTAATGTACGAAAGAAGCAGAAAATACAAATATGGAAATATGACATATATATACTTTGCATTCTTAAAAAGTAAGCCAAAAGCTATATATCTTAGTTCTATTCATTTAATACACAAGTAGAGAGATGAAATATTTAAACCTATTAATAATACACAAAGCAGCATGACCATTTATATGATCAAGGCATACAGGAGATGAACATTACATAATAATTGTAATGGGTGTGTGTGTATGGAGAAAGTTGGTTTAGATGTATTGCAGTTATGATATACAGAGATAATGAAATACTCGCCTCTCAATTATAGCCTCACTGACCTGAAATGGAATGTCTCCAGATTTTATTTTTGGCTTATAAATATGTGAAACTGGGAAGAGAAATCATAACTGTTTCTCGCAAAAATTGATCACATGAACAAATGTGAGAGACAAAAAAAATGTTTTTTTTTTCCCTGTCTTGTGACCTTGTTTATTCGAACAAGGTCACAAGTTCCCAAATTTAGGTGGCCTGTTTTCAGTTACTATTATATCTAGGATTCTGAAAACTTTACAGCACACAGAACACAAAAATATAGGTGAACAGCTTATTTTAGCCTACAAATGCACATGCCCATGAAGAAATTGAGAAGGCATTGTTTAGCTGTGTATTCAAGTATTCATGTATATTCAAGTGACACTGTGAGGTTTAGTATGGGCTGGTGAAGAGTATATGTCTTTGAGTGACACAATGAGTTTGAGTATGGGGGTTAATAAAGCTGTGAGTACAGGCAGGCTGTAGTACTGCAGATAGTAGGAGAGGTCCTGTACACTGAGTACACCCATCAGTGTGAGCGTGCCCTGTGAGGTGGGGGGAAGGCAGCAAGTTCTCCAGTACAGCAGCACATTGTGATATACACTCAAATCCTGATCAGTGTCAACCAAGTCAGCCTGAAAAATACAAAGGTAAGCAATGCGACTATAAACCTATCACACACAGTGTAAACAGAAGCAACATGTACAACTGCAGAACATACTTTAAAATAATGAAATGTTGGTCAGTACAAATACATTAAAAGTTCACAGAACACCCTAATAAGAGGACATTGTGCCAGCAAAAACAACCAGGTGACACAGCCTAGTGTAGTTAAAGAGGATGTGGACAGTGTAAGCTTTATAATAGTGCTAACCATGGTGATTCGAAACCCACCATAAATTAACTGCAAAAATCAACCAATCATTAAGTCTAGTATGTTAGGTAGTTAGCTCATTTTTATACAATCTGTGTACACTGTATCATATTCTTGTCAAAGAAATTTGCACTCAATTTGATAAAGCAAGCAAAACTGAGTTATGCTAAAATACTAAACAAAGTACTACTATATATACATGCTTATTATAATGCCAAGTATGCTGTAAAGGTATACAACACTACTTCTTGTGACATTACGTAAAGAGCTTATTGAAATATGCAAACAATTTACAGCCTGTGATCTGGTGACCCTGAGATATTAACTTTGGTATTATTACAAACTGATGAAGAGTTTCTATTCACCAAGTAGCCACTCAGCTCATGAACATTGTTTTCCACCCATTTCTCAAGTCTCTGAGCCAAAACAAACAGCTTTAGTGTTAATACTGTCCACAAGCCTATCACAGTCAACAAGGTCACCCTGGAAATACAGACAATATATTCAGTGATTTTGCAAAAATATACAAAATTGTACATTAATCACCATACAAACTAGACCTTGTAGTACATCAGTGGACTGGTGCATATTTGTATCCACCCAACATAGCAACCCAGCTGGCTAACATCCTTGGCAGTAGGTACCATCCAAGAAAGCAGTCTATGATTTCGCAAAATTCATAGACCAGGAATTCTTGTAAGTTGGTTTCAGATATGAAACCTCTGTGACAATTATATACAACAACTAGAAATAGGATGCCCTGTTGATAGTAGGTGCGAATAGAAACAGGATAGCATAGAAGAACACACATTATCATGTGTAATGTCCACCCATGAACCTTTTGCCCAAATTGTACAGTAGTCTTACAAGACCCTGTTTCATTTGTAAAATATATCAATGATGCTTAAATATTTGTTAGTGTTGATGTAAATTATTTCAGCTTCATGCCTTTTTGCATTGGTTGGGTCGAAAATTTTGACGAAATCACTCTATCTTGCACGGTTAAGAAGATAGAAGCAAATTCCTGTTTTTCTATTTTTGGCAAAAATTTGAAAATTCAAAATGGCCGCCATTTTTGGGAAAAGGAAAATTTTTTGAAAATTGCCAAGAGTACATTTCTTAGATACCCTATGGGTCGAAAATTTCAACGAAATAACTCTATTTTGCACGGTTAAGGCAAATTTGTGTTTTTCCATTTTGGGCAAAAATTCGAAAATTCAAAATGGCCGCCATATGTGGGGAGGGGAAAATTTTTTTGAAAATTGCAGAGTACATTTCTTAGATACCCTGTGGGTCGAAAATTTCGACGAAATCGCTCTATCTCGCACGGTTAAGGAGATAGAAGCAAATTCGTGTTTTGCCATTTTTGGCAAAAATTCGAAAATTCAAAATGGCCGCCATTTTTGGGGAGGGGAAAATTTTTTGAAAATTGCAAAGAGTACATTCCTTAGATACCCTGTGGGTCGAAAATTTCGACGAAATCGCTCTATCTCGCACGGTTAAGGAGATAGAAGCAAATTTGTGTTTTGCCATTTTTGGCAAAAATTCGAAAATTCAAAATGGCCGCCATTTTTGGGGAGGGGAAAATTTTTTGAAAATTGCAGAGTACATTCCTTAGATACCCTGTGGGTCGAAAATTTTGACGAAATCGCTCTATCTCGCACGGTTAAGGAGATAGAAGCAAATTTGTGTTTTGCCATTTTTGGCAAAAATTCGAAAATTCAAAATGGCCGCCATTTTTGGGGAGGGGAAAATTTTTTGAAAATTGCAAAGAGTACATTCCTTAGATACCCTGTGGGTCGAAAATTTCGACGAAATCGCTCTATCTCGCACGGTTTAGGAAATATGAGCACATTTGCCTTTTTCAGTATTCAAAATAGCCAATTACTCATTTATTTAATTAATTACTCACTCATCTATGAAGCAATTACCCCCAAAAGCAATCCCATACAAGCTATTAACCCAATGAACCTCCATACCAAATTTCAGAAAGCTAGGCTTAATAGCATTCCTTAAAATGTCTGGAAAGCAAAGAGCTACTCAAAAGTAGCAAAGTAGCTATTACTCAGTTAGCTATAGAGCTATCATCACCAAAAGCAATCCCATACAAGCTATTAACCCAATAAACCTGCATGCCAAATTTGGTAAAGATAGGATAAGAACTGTTGCCTAAAATGTCTGGAAACCAAGTGGGACGCCGGACGGCGGAAAAAGCAACAATAATATGTCCACCCCCCAGTGGGGTGGACATAAATAGGCACCTTCAAGTTTGGTAGACACTGTTTAGCCTTAATAGCAGGGCCCAAGGTCAAATCCGATTACATCAAAAGATTCCCAGCCCATTTCTACTGGTTGGTTGCAAATTCCAAACCCCATAGACCAATAAATACTGAGATATAAGCAATTCGAAGTTTGAATAAAATCTGCCACATAGGGATCAGGGTTGGGAACAAATACGTATTTGTATTTAAATACACCAATAATCCTGTATTTGTATTTGTATTTGAGGTTTTAAAAATATACATATTTGTATTTGTATTTGATCACTGTATTTGGTTGTATTTGATCAAATACAGGTCAGTGCTAAAAATGTTCTTTTTTTCAGACCTTAAATTTGACAAAGGTAGTTGGTACTTATTCTGTCTCAATAAAATAGAATTGGATTCCAATAAAACTGAATTGAAGCTACAGGATTCTATTTATAAATAAATTTTGGGAGTTTTTATTGCACTTTAGGGACAATTTCTAATTTTTGGAGGAAATCAGGTTTACAATTGTCTATTAATTTTTCTCTAAAGGGTTTATTTAGTGATTCTGGTTATATTTTTAAAAATCTGTCAGCCCTTGTATGTTTCACAGTTATATTTTGAAATACTCTTTTATCTCTTTTGATGTATTGAATATATTTTGACCCTTTGTTTCTTGTTTACCCTTTGTAATAACCTATTTATAGAGATAAAAGGATTCTGCTTTGCAACCAATTGCACTTTTTCCCTTCCCTTCAAGTTAGTTTAACAGTTACCAGAGCACAGATGACAGATCTAACTGTCTTTCTTCTGTACTCAGGACAGAACCTACTCAATTGTCCACTTAACTGTGGAAAATAATCTTAATAGGGCATGCCTAATTAGTAAAGGCATGCCCTATTGTATTTAAAGACAATGACAGTGCTGGTTGAGGGATTGTTTACATCAATAGTCAAGTCAAGAAAATGGGTACAAGAATAATAATAAACCATGCCCTGCCCCCACTGTCTGTTGGTGTCATATTAGGGGATTAATTTACACAATAGTTTGGGTTGGGGTTCATTATTATACAGTTTAATGTTTTCTAAAGGAAAAGACACCACTCCAAAAACATGTCATACCAGAGAATTTTCAACTTTAAGGCACTACACATTCTTAATCCAATCTCTGTTTACTCTATTCTAAGTAAGATTGTAGTGGCATCTCTATTGCTTCCAATTGTCCCTTAAAGTCATATTGAATTCTAAATGCCCAAACTTAAAATGGAAATAATGTCACAATATATTTTCAAATATTGACAGTTATGAAGTAACACTGAATGAGTTCTTAAAAACATTATGTATAGTATATAAAAGGGATTATATATAGGATGGCATTTTTAATGGGTATGCCAAAAATGGTGGGGTTTTAAATAGTGGTACTTTTATGAGGGAATTTTTAGGATCCTCTGGCTTTCAACAGCAACCCTGTTTTAAATGTTACTTTTCATTATTTGCCATTTTCTGATCATACATTTTCTTATTGCAGAGACATCATCCTGGGATCCAGGACTCAAGGACAACTAGAGGATCGCTCGCAAAAAAAAAAGATAATGTTTTTGCATAGCAAAAACAAAGCGTCCCGAAAAGGATATAAAGGTGAGTGCTAAAGTATTAAGAAAATGCTTCGTTTCTAGCCTTATACTGTTGTGGCAACCAAAGTCAGTGCAGTCTGCTCTATCTAGCACAGTTTTCAAGATATAAGCATTTTTGTGTTTTGCAAAAAATAAAAAAATTAAAAATGTCCGCTATATTTGGCGAGACAAAAATATTTTGAAAATTGGCATGGCTACTCTGCAGAGATACCCAGCAGGTCCAAAATTTTGTTGAGTTCACTCCATATAGCACGATTTTCGAGATATAAGCATTTTTGTGTTTTGCAAAAACTTTGAAAATTCAAAATGGCCACCATTTTTGGGGAGACAAAAATTTTTGTCAAGACCACTGCCGTGGTGTGTATCTCCCGCCGAGCATTAAAGCAGAAGAAATAGCTTTTCCGAGATATTCACAATTTTTCATTTTCGTGTGTGAAAGGTCTTCCAAAAGTAGGTGAATGAGTTATTTGAGAAAAATTGGCTATCTGCAATACTATTAAGAGATAATTCACATTTACTCATTTTGAGTAGGTGAGTAATTAGCTATGGGTCTGAAACTTCACCACGTGAAAGCTCTTCCAAAAGTAGATGAATGAGTTATTTGAGAAAAATTGGCTATCTGCAATACTTTCAGAGATAATTCCCATTTACTCATTTTGAGTAGGCGAGTAATTAGCTATGGATCTGAAACTTCACCATGTGAAAGCTGTCCCAAAAGTAGATGAATGAGTTATTTGAGAAAAATTGGCTATCTCCTATACTTTTAGAGATAATTCACATTTACTCATTTTGAGTAGGTGAGAAATTAGCTATGGGGCTGAAACTTCACCATGTGAAAGCTCTTCCAAAAGTAGATGAATGAGTTATTTGAGAAAAATTGGCTATCTGCAATACTTTTAGAGATAATTTGCATTTACTCATTTTGAGTAGGTGAGTAATTAGCTACGGGTCTGAAACTTCACCAGGTGAAAGCTCTCCCAAAAGTAGATGAATGAGTTATTTGAGAAAAATTGGCTATCTGCAATGCTTTTAGAGATAATTCGCATTTACTCATTTTGAGTAGGTGAGTAATTAGCTACGGGTCTGAAACTTCACCAAGTGAAAGCTCTCCCAAAAGTAGGTGAATGAGTTATTTGAGAAAAATTGGCTATCTGCAATACTTTTAGAGATAATTAGCATTTACTCATTTTGAGTAGGTGAGTAATCAGCTACGGGTCTGAAACTTCACCAAGTGAAAGCTCTCCCAAAAGTAGGTGAAGGAGTTATTTGAGAAAAATTGGCTATCTGCAATACTTTTAGAGATAATTCGCATTTACTCATTTTGAGTAGGTGAGTAATTAGCTATGGGTCTGAAACTTCACCATGTGAAAGCTCTTCCAAAAGTAAATGAATGAATTATTTGAGAAAAATTGGCTATCTGCAATACTTTCAGAGAGAATTCGCATTTACTCATTTTGAGTAGGCGAGTAATTAGCTATGGGTCTGAAACTTCACTATGTGAAAGCTCTCCCAAAAGGAGATGAATGAGTTATTTGAGAAAAATTGGCTATCTGCAATACTTTTAGAGATAATTCGCATTTACTCATTTTGAGTAGGTGAGTAATTAGCTATGGGTCTGAAACTTCACCATGTGAAAGCTCTTCCAAAAGTAAATGAATGAATTATTTGAGAAAAATTGGCTATCTGCAATACTTTCAGAGAGAATTCGCATTTACTCATTTTGAGTAGGCGAGTAATTAGCTATGGGTCTGAAACTTCACCATGTGAAAGCTCTTCCAAAAGGAGATGAATGAGTTATTTGACAAAAATTGGCTATCTGCAATACTTTTAGAGATAATTCGCATTTACTCATTTTGAGTAGGTGAGTAATTAGCTACGGGTCTGAAACTTCACCAAGTGAAAGCTCTCCCAAAAGTAGGTGAATGAGTTATTTGAGAAAAATTGGCTATCCGCAATACTTTTAGAGATAATTAGCATTTACTCATTTTGAGTAGGTGAGTAATCAGCTACGGGTCTGAAACTTCACCATGTGAAAGCTCTTCAAAAAGTAGATGAATGAGTTATTTAAGAAAAATTGTCTATCTGCAATACTTTTAGAGATAATTTGCATTTACTCATTTTGAGTAGGTGAGTAATTAGCTACAGGCGTGAAACTTCACCATGTGAAAGCTGTCCCAAAAGTAGATGAATGAGTTATTTGAGAAAAATTGGCTATCTGCAATGCTTTTAGAGATAATTCGCATTTACTCATTTTGAGTAGGTGAGTAATTAGCTACGGGTCTGAAACTTCACCAAGTGAAAGCTCTCCCAAAAGTAGGTGAATGAGTTATTTGAGAAAAATTGGCTATCCGCAATACTTTTAGAGATAATTAGCATTTACTCATTTTGAGTAGGTGAGTAATCAGCTACGGGTCTGAAATTTCACCAAGTGAAAGCTCTCCCAAAAGTAGGTGAATGAGTTATTTGAGAAAAATTGGCTATCTGCAATACTTTTAGAGATAATTCACATTTACTCATTTTGAGTAGGTGAGTAATTAGCTATGGGTCTGAAACTTCACCACGTGAAAGCTCTTCCAAAAGTAGATGAATGAGTTATTTGAGAAAAATTGGCTATCTGCAATACTTTCAGAGATAATTCCCATTTACTCATTTTGAGTAGGCGAGTAATTAGCTATGGATCTGAAACTTCACCATGTGAAAGCTGTCCCAAAAGTAGATGAATGAGTTATTTGAGAAAAATTGGCTATCTCCTATACTTTTAGAGATAATTCACATTTACTCATTTTGAGTAGGTGAGAAATTAGCTATGGGGCTGAAACTTCACCATGTGAAAGCTCTTCCAAAAGTAGATGAATGAGTTATTTGAGAAAAATTGGCTATCTGCAATACTTTTAGAGATAATTTGCATTTACTCATTTTGAGTAGGTGAGTAATTAGCTACGGGTCTGAAACTTCACCAGGTGAAAGCTCTCCCAAAAGTAGATGAATGAGTTATTTGAGAAAAATTGGCTATCTGCAATGCTTTTAGAGATAATTCGCATTTACTCATTTTGAGTAGGTGAGTAATTAGCTACGGGTCTGAAACTTCACCAAGTGAAAGCTCTCCCAAAAGTAGGTGAATGAGTTATTTGAGAAAAATTGGCTATCCGCAATACTTTTAGAGATAATTAGCATTTACTCATTTTGAGTAGGTGAGTAATCAGCTACGGGTCTGAAACTTCACCAAGTGAAAGCTCTCCCAAAAGTAGGTGAAGGAGTTATTTGAGAAAAATTGGCTATCTGCAATACTTTTAGAGATAATTCGCATTTACTCATTTTGAGTAGGTGAGTAATTAGCTATGGGTCTGAAACTTCACCATGTGAAAGCTCTTCCAAAAGTAGATGAATGAATTATTTGAGAAAAATTGGCTATCTGCAATACTTTCAGAGAGAATTCGCATTTACTCATTTTGAGTAGGCGAGTAATTAGCTATGGGTCTGAAACTTCACCATGTGAAAGCTCTTCCAAAAGGAGATGAATGAGTTATTTGACAAAAATTGGCTATCTGCAATACTTTTAGAGATAATTCGCATTTACTCATTTTGAGTAGGTGAGTAATTAGCTATGGATCTGAAACTTCACCATGTGAAAGCTGTCCCAAAAGTAGATGAATGAGTTATTTGAGAAAAATTGGCTATCTCCTATACTTTTAGAGATAATTCACATTTACTCATTTTGAGTAGGTGAGAAATTAGCTATGGGGCTGAAACTTCACCATGTGAAAGCTCTTCCAAAAGTAGATGAATGAGTTGTTTGAGAAAAATTGGCTATCTGCAATACTTTTAGAGATAATTTGCATTTACTCATTTTGAGTAGGTGAGTAATTAGCTACAGGCGTGAAACTTCACCATGTGAAAGCTCTCCCAAAAGTAGATGAATGAGTTATTTGAGAAAAATTGGCTATCTGCAATGCTTTGAGAGATAATTCGCATTTACTCATTTTGAGTAGGTGAGTAATTAGCTACGGGTCTGAAACTTCACCAAGTGAAAGCTCTCCCAAAAGTAGGTGAATGAGTTATTTGAGAAAAATTGGCTATCTGCAATACTTTCAGAGATAATTCACATTTACTCATTTTGAGTAGGCGAGTATTTAGCTATGGGTCTGAAACTTCATCATGTGAAAGCTCTTCCAAAAGTAGATGAATGAGTTATTTGACAAAAATTGGCTATCTGCAATACTTTTAGAGATAATTAGCATTTACTCATTTTGAGTAGGTGAGAAATTAGCTACAGGTCTGAAACTTCACCAAGTGAAAGCTCTCCCAAAAGTAGGTGAATGAGTTATTTGAGAAAAATTGGTTATCTGCAATACTTTTAGAGATAATTAGCATTTACTCATTTTGAGCAGATGAGAAATTAGCTATGGGTCTGAAACTTCACCATGTGAAAGCTCTTCCAAAAGTATATGAATGAGTTATTTGAGAAAAATTGGCTACCTGCAATACTTTCAGAGATAATTAGCATTTATTCATTTTGAGTAGGTGAGTAACTAGCTACACGTCTGAAACTTCACCAAGTGAAAGCTCTCCCAAATGTAGGTGAATGAGTTATTTGAGAAAAATTGGCTACCTGCAATACTTTTAGAGATAATTCCCATTTACTCATTTTGAGTAGGTGAGTAAGTAGGCCAAAGTTCACCGAACCTTTTTCCCCTTAGCATAGGATACTCTAGTACTACCCTGTGGTTCAAAAATTTGCTCGAAATTCCTCTATCTCTTACGGTTTGAGAGATATTTCTGATTTTTCACATTTTCACTAAAAGTAGCAATAAAGTAGCCATTACTCACTTGTACATTGAGCAACAGTTGTGAAACTTAAATATGTTACAGTTCACAAAAAAGTACATGAACAACATATTTGAGAGAAATTGTGTAGCTGCAATACTTTTGAAGGTATAAGCCATTTACTCATTATGGTTATCATTAAAAATTGAAAAAGTAGCTATTACTCACTTAGCTATAGAGATACAGTTCCAAACCACTGGCCATGTTGTAGCAGTGGAGAAAGTAGCTGAACAACATATTTGAACAAAATTGTGTAGCTGCAATACTTTTGAAGATATAAGCCATTTACTGGTTATGGTTATCATTAAAAACTGAAAAAGTAGCTATTACTCACTTAGCTATGGAGATACACTTCCAAACTACTGATCATGTTGTAGCAGAGGAGAAAGTAGCTGAACAACATATTGGAACAAAATTGTGCAGCTGCAATACTTTTGAAGATATAAGCCATTTACTCGTTATGGTTATCATTAAAAATTGAAAAAGTAGCTATTACTCACTTAGCTATGAAGATACACTTGCAAACTACTGACCATGTTGTAGCCGTGGAGAAAGTAGCTGAACAACATATTGGAACAAAATTGTGTAGCTGCAATACTTATGAAGATATAAGCCATTTACTCATTATGGCTATAATTAAAAATTGACAAAGTAGCTATTACTCACTTAGCTATGGAGATACACTTCCAAACTACTGACCATGTTGTAGCTGTGGAGAAAGTAGCTGAACAACATATTAGAACAAAATACTGTAAATGCAATAGTTTCAGAGTTATAAGCCATATAATTATATTAGCTAAAAGTGCTATTACTCACGCAAAAGTAGGCCAAAGTTCACCAAACCCCAAAAATATTGAAGAGCAAAAAAATTCATTAGGACTTGTAATTTACCAAAAAATGTACGCACGCATGTACGTACACACACACATGGTGCAAATTATAATCTCCCTCCGGCAAGCCGGGCGGGAGATAAAAACGAGTAATATGAAAAATCTCTGCATACTGACGCGGCAGTAGCAGTGGTGTAATGGAGTAATTGAATCCATTCTGTGGATAAAATACGTTATTGGTATTATTTGAAATAACCAGTAAAGAGTGCTTATATTAATGCTTGTCACTAATTAAATGATAATAAGTAAACACATAACTGTTATCACTGACCTGATATTTATGAAAATAAGAAACTGACCATCTTTTCATCCTATTGAACTGCTTTGTCTTTGATGTACCAAACAAATAAAATAGTATCAGAGATGCCCGTACCCCACAACCTAGGCAAATATTTTTAACACCATGAGATATAGAAGTACTGTATCAGCACAAAGTTCAGGATACTTTCAGAGCACTGTCAGTAATATAAAGGCCCAAACAATGTTTAAATAGAGAAAATAATGTCTTCTTTATGGGAAGTTGTACAAGTAAAATTCTTAATGAATTCTAATATGACTTTGACAGTGCTTAATCTGCATCAAAAGACAGACCCAAAGGTGAAACAAGATTTTAAAGGTCAAGGTCACTATGACAAGGTCAAAGGTCAAATCAGGTCACACCATGACGTTGCACACCTACACCCCCTAACCAATGACCCTACCAAGTATCAACTTCCTACACCTTACGGTTTCCGAGATACAGCCCGGACAAGATTTTATAGGTCAAGGTCACTACAGCAAGGTCAAAGGTCAAATCAAGGTCACACCATGATGTTGCACACCTACACCCCCTAACCAATATCCCTGCCAAGTATCAACTTCCTACACCTTACGGTTTCCTAGATATAGCCCGGACAAGATTTTATAGGTCAAGGTCACTACAGCAAGGTCAAAGGTCAAATCAAGGTCAGACCATGACGTTGCACACCTACACTCCCTCACCAATGTCCCTACCAAGAATCAACTTCCTACACCTTACAGTTTCCGAGATATAGCCCAGACAAGATTTTCAGACTCAAGGTCACTACGGCAAGGTCAAATCAAGGTCAGACCATGACGTTGCACATCTACACCCCCTAACCAATGTCCCTACCAAGTATCAACTTCCTACACCTTACGGTTTCTGAGATACAGCCCAGACAAACTTTTTCCCGCCGCCTGCCTGCCCGCCCATCCGGACACCATGGGTCAAAACAATACCCCGACAGCCCTTAAGGGCTGTGGGTTAAAAACCTATGGACAGAATGCTTGTTTGCAGGTACATTTTGTGATATAATGACGGAGTTTACCTAAACTGAATTTTTCCCAAAATATATTTGTCTGTACAATGACAAGATCCTGAAAATTTTTTTTTGGAAAAATTGTCCAAAGAATATGATAAACCCACACACAAACTAGACCTAACACATCGGAGAACCCATGCAAATTGTATCAAACCCAAGGTCAAATCTGACCACATCAAAAGATTCCCAGCCTACGATTTCCAATAGGTTGATTTCACATTGCAAACCTCTAGGACCAATAATAAGCAAGTTATAAGCACTTTTAAATTTGGCTATCCTCATTTGACCTTGAAGGAGGGGCCCCAAGGTCAAATCTGATCACATCAGAAGATTCCTAGCCCATGATTTCCTATAGATTGGTTTCATATTGCAAACCTATAGGACCAATAAGAAACAAGTTATAAGCACTTTTAAGTTTGGTGATCCTCGTTTAACCTTGAAGGAGGGGTCCAAGGTCAAATCTGACCACATCAGAAGATTCCCAGTCCACGATTTCCGATAGCTTGATTTCACATTGCAAACCTCTAGGACCAATAATAAGTGAATTATAAGCACTTTTATATTTTCCTATCCTTGTTTGACCTTGAAGGAGGGGCTCAAGGTCAAATCTGACCACATCAAAAGAATCTTAGACCATGATTTCTTATTGGTTGATTTCACATTGCAAACCTCTAGGACCAAGAACGAGTGAATTATAAGCACTTTTAAATTTGGCAATTCTCATTTGACCTTGAAGGAGGGGCCCCAAGCTCAAATCTGACCACATCAGAAGATTCCCAGTACATGATTTCCTACAGGTTTGTTTCACATTGCAAACCTCTAGGACCCATAATAAGTGAGTTATAAACACTTTAAAGTTTGGTGATCCTAGTTTGACCTTGAAGGAAGATCACATCAGAAGATTCCCAGTAGATGGTTTCCTGTAGGTTGGCTTTATATACCAAACCTCTAGGACCAATAATAAGGGAGATATAAGCATGTTTCATATAAGCATGTTCCAAAAAATATTCCTAGGCAAGATTTTGTGGTTATGAATATATCCTGCAAATTTGAGAAGTCTAGCTATAATATTTTTTTCATTAGAGCGGTAACTGTGAAATCTCTCTACACACTGTGGCAGCGGTGGCGGCGTAACATCCATAGTATCCACCAGATGCTATCCGATGGAAACAATAACTAGAAATCGGCCGCCCTGTTGATAGTAGATGCGAATAGAAACAGGATAGCATAGAAGAACACACATTATCATGTGTAATGTCCACCCATGAACCTTTTGCCCAAATTGTACAGTAGTCTTACAAGACCCTGTTTCATTTGTAAAATATATCAATGATGCTTAAATATTTGTTAGTGTAGATGTAAATTATTTCAGCTTCATGCCTTTTTGCATTGGTTGGGTTGAAAATTTTAACGAAATCACTTTTTTTGAAAATTGCCAAGAGTACATTTTTTAGATACCCTATGGGTCGAAAATTTCAACGAAATAACTCTATTTTGCACGGTTAAGGCCAGTTTGTGTTTTTCCATTTTGGGCAAAAATTCGAAAATTCAAAATGGCTGTCATTTTTGGGGAGGGGAAAATTTTTTGAAAATTGCAAAGATTACATTCCTTAGATACCCTGTGGGTTGAAAATTTCGACGAAATCGCTCTATCTCGCATGGTTAAGGAGATAGAAGCAAATTTGTGTTTTGCCATTTTTGACAAAAATTTGAAAATTCAAAATGGCCGCCATTTTAGGGGACGGGAAATTTTTTTTTAAATTGCCAAGAATACAATGCTGAAATACCTGTGGGTCGAAAATTTTGATGAAATCGATCTATCTCGCACGGTTAAGGAGATAGAAGCAAATTTGTGTTTTGCCATTTTTGGCAAAAATTCGAAAATTCAAAATGGCCGCCATTTTTGGGGAGGGGAAAATTTTTCGTAAAATTGCAAAGATTGCATTCCTTCGATACCCTGTGGGTCGAAAATTTCGACGAAATCGCTCTATCTCGCACGGTTAAGGAGATAGAAGCAAATTTGTGTTTTGCCATTTTTGGCAAAAATTCGAAAATTCAAAATGGCTGCCATTTTTGGGGAGGGGAAAATTTGTTGGAAAATTGCAAAGATTGCATTCCTTAGATACCCTGTGGGTCGAAAATTTCGACGAAATCGCTCTATCTCGCACGGTTAAGGAGATAGAAGCAAATTTGTGTTTTACCATTTTTGGCAAAAATTCGAAAATTCAAAATGGCCGCCATTTTTGGGGAGGGGAAAATTTTTTGAAAATTGCAAAGATTGCATTCCTTAGATACCCTGTGGGTCGAAAATTTCGACGAAATCGCTCTATCTCGCACGGTTAAGGAGATAGAAGCAAATTAGTGTTTTGCCATTTTTGGCAAAAATTCGAAAATTCAAAATGGCCGCCATTTTTGGGGAGGGGAAAATTTTTGGAAAATTACCAAGAGCACAATGCTCAGATACCCTGTGGGTCGAAAATTTCGACGAAATCGCTCTATCTCGCACGGTTAAGGAGATAGAAGCAAATTAGTGTTTTGTCATTTTTGGCAAAAATTCGAAAATTCAAAATGGCCGCCATTTTTGGGGAGGGGAAAATTTTGTAAAAATTACCAAGAGCACAATGCTCAGATACCCTGTGGGTCGAAAATTTTGACGAAATCGCTCTATCTGGCACGGTTAAGGAGATAGGAGGAAATTTGTGTTTTGCCATTTTTGGCAAAAATTCGAAAATTCAAAATGGCCGCCATTTTTGGGGAGGGGAAAATTTTGTAAAAATTACCAAGAGCACAATGCTCAGATGCCCTGTGGGTCGAAAATTTTGACGAAATCGCTCTATCTCGCACGGTTAAGGAGATAGAAGCAAATTTGTGTTTTGCCATTTTTGGCAAAAATTCGAAAATTCAAAATGGCCGCCATTTTTGGGGAGGGGAAAATTTTTCGTAAAATTGCAAAGATTGCATTCCTTCGATACCCTGTGGGTCGAAAATTTCGACGAAATCGCTCTATCTCGCACGGTTAAGGAGATAGAAGCAAATTTGTGTTTTGCCATTTTTGGCAAAAATTCGAAAATTCAAAATGGCTGCCATTTTTGGGGAGGGGAAAATTTGTTGGAAAATTGCAAAGATTGCATTCCTTAGATACCCTGTGGGTCGAAAATTTCGACGAAATCGCTCTATCTCGCACGGTTAAGGAGATAGAAGCAAATTTGTGTTTTACCATTTTTGGCAAAAATTCGAAAATTCAAAATGGCCGCCATTTTTGGGGAGGGGAAAATTTTTTGAAAATTGCAAAGATTGCATTCCTTAGATACCCTGTGGGTCGAAAATTTCGACGAAATCGCTCTATCTCGCACGGTTAAGGAGATAGAAGCAAATTAGTGTTTTGCCATTTTTGGCAAAAATTCGAAAATTCAAAATGGCCGCCATTTTTGGGGAGGGGAAAATTTTTGGAAAATTACCAAGAGCACAATGCTCAGATACCCTGTGGGTCGAAAATTTCGACGAAATCGCTCTATCTCGCACGGTTAAGGAGATAGAAGCAAATTAGTGTTTTGTCATTTTTGGCAAAAATTCGAAAATTCAAAATGGCCGCCATTTTTGGGGAGGGGAAAATTTTGTAAAAATTACCAAGAGCACAATGCTCAGATACCCTGTGGGTCGAAAATTTTGACGAAATCGCTCTATCTGGCACGGTTAAGGAGATAGGAGGAAATTTGTGTTTTGCCATTTTTGGCAAAAATTCGAAAATTCAAAATGGCCGCCATTTTTGGGGAGGGGAAAATTTTGTAAAAATTACCAAGAGCACAATGCTCAGATGCCCTGTGGGTCGAAAATTTTGACGAAATCGCTCTATCTCGCACGGTTAAGGAGATAGAAGCAGATTGGTGTTTTGCCATTTTTGGCAAAAATTCGAAAATTCAAAATGGCCGCCATTTTTGGGGAGGGGAAAATTTTTTGAAAATTGCAAAGATTGCATTCCTTAGATACCCTGTGGGTCGAAAATTTCGACGAAATCGCTCTATCTCGCACGGTTAAGGAGATAGAAGGAAATTTGTGTTTTGCCATTTTTGGCAAAAATTCGAAAATTCAAAATGGCCGCCATTTTTGGGGAGGGGAAAATTTTTGGAAAATTGCAACGATTGCATTCCTTAGATACCCTGTGGGTCGAAAATTTCGACGAAATCACTCTATCTCGCACGGTTAAGGAGATAGAAGGAAATTTGTGTTTTGCCATTTTTGGCAAAAATTCGAAAATTCAAAATGGCCGCCATTTTTTGGGGAGGGGAAAATTTTTGGAAAATTGCAAAGATTGCATTCCTTAGATACCCTGTGGGTCGAAAATTTCGACGAAATTGCTCTATCTCGCACGGTTAAGGAGATAGAAGCAAATTTGTGTTTTGCTATTTTTGGCAAAAATTCGAAAATTCAAAATGGCCGCCATTTTTGGGGAGGGGAAAATTTTTGGAAAATTGCAAAGATTACATTCCTTAGATACCCTGTGGGTCGAAAATTTCGACGAAATCGCTCTATCTGGCACGGTTAAGGAGATAGAAGCAAATTAGTGTTTTGCCATTTTTGGCAAAAATTCGAAAATTCAAAATGGCCGCCATTTTTGGGGAGGGGAAAATTTTGTAAAAATTACCAAGAGCACAATGGTCAGATACCCTGTGGGTCAAAAATTTTGACGAAATCGCTCTATCTGGCACGGTTAAGGAGATAGAAGCAAATTTGTGTTTTGCCATTTTTGGCAAAAATTCGAAAATTCAAAATGGCCGCCATTTTTGGGGAGGGGAAAATTTTTGGAAAATTGCAAAGATTGCATTCCTTAGATACCCTGTGGGTCGAAAATTTCGACGAAATCACTCTATCTCGCATGGTTAAGGAGATAGAAGCAAATTAGTGTTTTGCCATTTTTGGCAAAAATTCGAAAGTTCAAATGGCCGCCAATTTTGGGGAGGGGAAAATTTTTTAAAAATTACCAAGAGTACAATGCTCAGATACCCTGTGGGTCGAAAATTTTGACGAAATCGCTCTATCTGGCACGGTTAAGGAGATAGGAGGAAATTTGTGTTTTGCCATTTTTGGCAAAAATTCGAAAATTCAAAATGGCCGCCATTTTTGGGGAGGGGAAAATTTTTGGAAAATTGCAAAGATTGCATTCCTTAGATACCCTGTGGGTCGAAAATTTTGACGAAATCGCTCTATCTGGCACGGTTAAGGAGATAGAAGCAAATTTGTGTTTTGCCATTTTTGGCAAAAATTCGAAAATTCAAAATGGCCGCCATTTTTGGGGAGGGGAAAATTTTTGGAAAATTACCAAGAGTACAATGCTCAGATACCCTGTGGGTCGAAAATTTTGACGAAATCGCTCTATCTGGCACGGTTAAGGAGATAGAAGGAAATTTGTGTTTTGCCATTTTTGGCAAAAATTCGAAAAGGCCGCCATTTTTGGGGAGGGGAAAATTTTTGGAAAATTGCAAAGATTGCATTTCTTAGATAGCCTGTGGGTCGAAAATTTCGACGAAATCGCTCTATCTCGCACGGTTAAGGAGATAGAAGCAAATTAGTGTTTTGCCATTTTTGGCAAAAATTCGAAAATTCAAAATGGCCGCCATTTTTGGGGAGGGGAAAATTTTTGGAAAATTACCAAGAGCACAATGCTCAGATACCCTGTGGGTCGAAAATTTCGACGAAATCGCGCTATCTCGCACGGTTAAGGAGATAGAAGCAAATTAGTGTTTTGTCATTTTTGGCAAAAATTCGAAAATTCAAAATGGCCGCCATTTTTGGGGAGGGGAAAATTTTGTAAAAATTACCAAGAGCACAATGCTCAGATACCCTGTGGGTCGAAAATTTTGACAAAATCGCTCTATCTGGCACGGTTAAGGAGATAGAAGCAAATTTGTGTTTTGCCATTTTTGGCAAAAATTCGAAAATTCAAAATGGCCGCCATTTTTGGGGAGGGGAAAATTTTTTAAAAATTACCAAGAGTACAATGCTTAGATGCCCTGTGGGTCGAAAATTTTGACGAAATCGCTCTATCTCGGACGGTTAAGGAGATAGATGCAGATTGGTGTTTTGCCATTTTTGGCAAAAATTCGAAAATTCAAAATGGCCGCCATTTTTGGGGAGGGGAAAATTTTTTGAAAATTGCAAAGATTGCATTCCTTAGATACCCTGTGGGTCGAAAATTTCGACGAAATCGCTCTATCTCGCACGGTTAAGGAGATAGAAGGAAATTTGTGTTTTGCCATTTTTGGCAAAAATTCGAAAATTCAAAATGGCCGCCATTTTTGGGGAGGGGAAAATTTTTGGAAAATTGCAAAGATTGCATTCCTTAGATACCCTGTGGGTCGAAAATTTCGACGAAATCACTCTATCTCGCACGGTTAAGGAGATAGAAGCAAATTAGTGTTTTGCCATTTTTGGCAAAAATTCGAAAATTCAAAATGGCCGCCATTTTTGGGGAGGGGAAATTTTTTTAAAAATTGCCAAGAGTACAATGCTCAGATACCCTGTGGGTCGAAAATTTTGACGAAATCGCTCTATCTGGCACGGTTAAGGAGATAGAAGGAAATTTGTGTTTTGCCATTTTTGGCAAAAATTCGAAAATTCAAAATGGCCGCCATTTTTTGGGGAGGGGAAAATTTTTGGAAAATTGCAAAGATTGCATTCCTTAGTTACCCTGTGGGTCGAAAATTTCGACGAAATCACTCTATCTCGCACGGTTAAGGAGATAGAAGCAAATTAGTGTTTTGCCATTTTTGGCAAAAATTCGAAAGTTCAAATGGCCGCCATTTTTGGGGAGGGGAAAATTTTTGGAAAATTACCAAGAGTACAATGCTCAGATACCCTGTGGGTCGAAAATTTTGACGAAATCGCTCTATCTGGCACGGTTAAGGAGATAGGAGGAAATTTGTGTTTTGCCATTTTTGGCAAAAATTCGAAAATTCAAAATGGCCGCCATTTTTGGGGAGGGGAAAATTTTTGGAAAATTGCAAAGATTGCATTCCTTAGATACCCTGTGGGTCGAAAATTTTGACGAAATCGCTCTATCTGGCACGGTTAAGGAGATAGAAGGAAATTTGTGTTTTGCCATTTTTGGCAAAAATTCGAAAATTCAAAATGGCCGCCATTTTTGGGGAGGGGAAAATTTTTGGAAAATTACCAAGAGTACAATGCTCAGATACCCTGTGGGTCGAAAATTTTGACGAAATCGCTCTATCTGGCACGGTTAAGGAGATAGAAGCAAATTTGTGTTTTGCCATTTTTGGCAAAAATTCGAAAATTCAAAATGGCCGCCATTTTTGGGGAGGGGAAAATTTTTGGAAAATTACCAAGAGTACAATGCTCAGATACCCTGTGGGTCGAAAATTTTGATGAAATCGCTCTATCTGGCACGGTTAAGGAGATAGAAGGAAATTTGTGTTTTGCCATTTTTGGCAAAAATTCGAAAATTCAAAATTGGGGAGGGGAAAATTTTTGGAAAATTGCAAAGATTGCATTCCTTAGATACCCTGTGGGTCGAAAATTTCGACGAAATCGCTCTATCTCGCACGGTTAAGGAGATAGAAGCAAATTAGTGTTTTGCCATTTTTGGCAAAAATTCGAAAATTCAAAATGGCCGCCATTTTTGGGGAGGGGAAAATTTTTGGAAAAATTACCAAGAGCACAATGCTCAGATACCCTGTGGGTCAAAAATTTTGACGAAATCGCTCTATCTGGCACGGTTAAGGAGATAGAAGCAAATTTGTGTTTTGCCATTTTTGGCAAAAATTCGAAAATTCAAAATGGCCGCCATTTTTGGGGAGGGGAAAATTTTTGGAAAATTGCAAAGATTGCATTACTTAGATACCCTGTGGGTCGAAAATTTCGACGAAATCACTCTATCTCGCACGGTTAAGGAGATAGAAGCAAATTAGTGTTTTGCCATTTTTGGCAAAAATTCGAAAGTTCAAATGGCCGCCATTTTTGGGGAGGGGAAAATTTTTGGAAAATTACCAAGAGTACAATGCTCAAATACCCTGTGGGTCGAAAATTTTGACGAAATCGCGCTATCTCGCACGGTTAAGGAGATAGAAGCAAATTAGTGTTTTGTCATTTTTGGCAAAAATTCGAAAATTCAAAATGGCCGCCATTTTTGGGGAGGGGAAAATTTTGTAAAAATTACCAAGAGCACAATGCTCAGATACCCTGTGGGTCGAAAATTTTGACAAAATCGCTCTATCTGGCACGGTTAAGGAGATAGAAGCAAATTTGTGTTTTGCCATTTTTGGCAAAAATTCGAAAATTCAAAATGGCCGCCATTTTTGGGGAGGGGAAAATTTTTTAAAAATTACCAAGAGTACAATGTTCAGATGCCCTGTGGGTCAAAAATTTTGACGAAATCGCTCTATCTCGCACGGTTAAGGAGATAGAAGCAGATTGGTGTTTTGCCATTTTTGGCAAAAATTCGAAAATTCAAAATGGCCGCCATTTTTGGGGAGGGGAAAATTTTTTGAAAATTGCAAAGATTGCATTCCTTAGATACCCTGTGGGTCGAAAATTTCGACGAAATCGCTCTATCTCGCACGGTTAAGGAGATAGAAGCAGATTGGTGTTTTGCCATTTTTGGCAAAAATTCGAAAATTCAAAATGGCCGCCATTTTTGGGGAGGGGAAAATTTTTTGAAAATTGCAAAGATTGCATTCCTTAGATACCCTGTGGGTCGAAAATTTCGACGAAATCGCTCTATCTCGCACGGTTAAGGAGATAGAAGGAAATTTGTTTTGCCATTTTTGGCAAAAATTCGAAAATTCAAAATGGCCGCCAATTTTGGGGAGGGGAAAATTTTTGGAAAATTGCAAAGATTGCATTCCTTAGATACCCTGTGGGTCGAAAATTTCGACGAAATCACTCTATCTCGCACGGTTAAGGAGATAGAAGCAAATTAGTGTTTTGCCATTTTTGGCAAAAATTCGAAAATTCAAAATGGCCGCCATTTTTGGGGAGGGGAAATTTTTTTAAAAATTGCCAAGAGTACAATGCTCAGATACCCTGTGGGTCGAAAATTTTGACGAAATCGCTCTATCTGGCACGGTTAAGGAGATAGAAGGAAATTTGTGTTTTGCCATTTTTGGCAAAAATTCGAAAATTCAAAATGGCCGCCATTTTTTGGGGAGGGGAAAATTTTTGGAAAATTGCAAAGATTGCATTCCTTAGATACCCTGTGGGTCGAAAATTTCGACGAAATCGCTCTATCTCGCACGGTTAAGGAGATAGAAGCAAATTTGTGTTTTGCCATTTTTGGCAAAAATTCGAAAATTCAAAATGGCCGCCATTTTTGGGGAGGGGAAAATTTTTGGAAAATTGCAAAGATTACATTCCTTAGATACCCTGTGGGTCGAAAATTTCGACGAAATCGCTCTATCTCGCACGGTTAAGGAGATAGAAGCAAATTAGTGTTTTGCCATTTTTGGCAAAAATTCGAAAATTCAAAATGGCCGCCATTTTTGGGGAGGGGAAAATTTTGTAAAAATTACCAAGAGCACAATGCTCAGATACCCTGTAGGTCGAAAATTTTGACGAAATCGCTCTATCTGGCACGGTTAAGGAGATAGAAGCAAATTTGTGTTTTGCCATTTTTGGCAAAAATTCGAAAATTCAAAATGGCCGCCATTTTTGGGGAGGGGAAAATTTTTTGAAAATTGCAAAAATTGCATTCCTTAGATACTCTGTGGGTCGAAAATTTCGACGAAATCACTCTATCTCGCACGGTTAAGGAGATAGAAGCAAATTAGTGTTTTGCCATTTTTGGCAAAAATTCGAAAATTCAAAATGGCCGCCATTTTTGGGGAGGGGAAAATTTTTGGAAAAATTACCAAGAGCACAATGCTCAGATGCCCTGTGGGTCAAAAATTTTGACGAAATCGCTCTATCTGGCACGGTTAAGGAGATAGAAGCAAATTTGTGTTTTGCCATTTTTGGCAAAAATTCGAAAATTCAAAATGGCCGCCATTTTTGGGGAGGGGAAATTTTTTTTAAAATTACCAAGAGTACAATGCTCAGATACCCTGTGGGTCGAAAATTTTGACGAAATCGCTCTATCTCGCACGGTTAAGGAGATAGAAGCAAATTAGTGTTTTGCCATTTTTGGCAAAAATTCGAAAATTCAAAATGGCCGCCATTTTTGGGGAGGGGAAAATTTTTTGAAAATTGCAAATATTACATTGCTTAAATACCCTGTGGGTCGAAAATTTCGACGAAATCGCTCTATCTCACACGGTTTCTGAGATATTAGCAAATTACTCAAAAGTAGTACTGAAAATACACAATGAAGTACCTAAATGGCTATTACTCATGTACTGACAAAGCTATCAGTCCCAAATGCAATACCAAGCGAGCTATGGACATAACAATCTTGTATTCAAAATTGTAGTAAAATATCTTTAATTATTTTGGCTTAAATGCACGGAAACCAATGGGTACTGAAAATAGCTGTACTTAAGTATTACTCAGTAAGCAAAAGAGGTACAACAGCCAAAAGCAATCCCAAGCAAGCTACTGACCCAATAAGCCTGCATACCAAATTTGGTGACAATAGCTCTAATACTTTTCCTTTAAATGAGCGGAAACCATGCGTGACGCCGGACATCGGACGCCGGACATCGGACGGCGAAAAAAGCAAAAATAATATATCCACCCCCCAGGGGGGTGGACATAATTAGCATTTTAAAATCCCCTGCCTGTCTGCCAGACCAGCTGGAAAAAATAGCATCAGAGATGCCCGTACCCCACAGCCTGGGGAAATATTTTTCAACACCATGAGATATAGAAGTAGTATAACAGTACAAAGTTCAAGATACTTTCAGAGCAGTGTCAGTTATATTAAGGTCCAAATAATGCTTAAGTAGAGAAAATAATATCTAAGGAAAAGAAATGTATGTGAAGATGAATTATTAAAACAAAACAATTCAATAATAAAATGACAGCACTTATCAGTAAACCAAAAATGGCCGAATTATGGTTTGGATGTTTTGAATATTACCCATGCATACAGAAGTGGCAATACATTCAATGAATGCTTATGTGTGGTGTTGGAGAAAAGCGTGTGGCTCCATTGATGAAATTCCATCTGTTACAATGGGAACTTGCAAAAGGAAATTCTTAATGAATTCTAATATGACTTTAACAGTGCTTAATCTGCATCAACAGACAGACCCAAAGGTGCAACAAAATTTTAAAGGTCAATACAGCAAGGTCAAAGGTCAATCAGTGTCACACTATGACGTGGCACACCTAAAACCCTCAACCAATGTCCCTACCAAGTATAAACTTCCTACACCTTACAGTCTCTGAGATATAGCCTGGACAAGATTTTATAGGTCAAGGTCACTACAGCAAGGTCAAAGGTCAAATCAAGGCCACACGATGACATGGCACACCTACACCCCCTAACCAATGTCCATACCAAGTATCAACTTCCTACACCTTACGGTTTCCAAGATATAGCCCAGACCAGGTTTTATAGGTCAAGTTCACTACGGCAAGGTCAAATCAAGGTCACACCATGATGTTGCACACCTACTACCCCCAACCAATGTCCTCACCACGTATCAGCTTCCTACACCTTACAGTTTCCGAAATATAGCCCGGACAAAAGTTTATAGGTCAAGGTCAGTACGGCAAAGGTCAAATCAAGGTCACACTATGACATTGCACATCTACACCCCCTAACCAATGTCCCTACCAAGTATCAACTTCCTACACCTTACAGTTGCTGAGACATAGCCCAGACAAGGTTTTATAGGTCAAGGTCACTACGGCAAGGTCAAAGGTCAAATCAAAGTCAGACCATGATGTTGCACACCTACAACTCCTAACCAATGTTCCTACCAAGTATCAACTTCCTACACCTCACGGTTTCCGAGATATAGCCCGGACAAGATTTTACAGGTCAAGGTCACTACGACAAGGTCAAAGGTCAAATCAAGGTTAGACTATGACGTTGCACACCTACACCCCCTAACCAATGTCCCTACCAAGTATCAACTTCTTACACCTTACAGTTTCTGAGATATAGCCCGGACAAGATTTTATAGGTCAAGGTCACTATGGCAAGGTCAAATCAAGGTCAGACCATGACGTTGCACACCTACAACCCCTAACTAATGTCCCTGCCAAGTATCAACTTCCTACACCTTATGGTTGCTGAGATAAAGCCCGGACAAGATTTTCTAACTCAAGGTCACTACGGCAAGGTCAAAGGCGAAATCAAGGTCAGACCATGACGTTGCACACCTACAACTCCTAACCAATGTCCCTGCGAAGTATCAACTTCCTACACCTCACGGTTTCCGAGATATAGCCCGGACAAGATTTTACAGGTCAAGGTCACTACGGCAAGGTCAAATCAAGGTCAGACCATGACATTGCACACCTACACCCCCTAACCAATGTCCCTACCAAGTATCAACTTCCTACACCTTACAGTTTCCGAGAGATAGCCCGGACAAGATTTTATAGGTCAAGGTCACTACGGCAAGGTCAAAGGTCAAATCAAGGTCACACCATAAAGTTGCATACCTACAACCCCTAACTAATGTCCCTGCCAAGTATCAACTTCCTACACCTTATGGTTGCCGAGATATAGCCCGGACAAGATTTTCTAACTCAAGGTCACTACGGCAAGGTCAAATCAAGGTCAGACCATGACGTTGCACACCTACAGCCCCCAACCAATGTCCCTGTCAAGTATGAACTTCCTACACCTTACGGTTTCTGAGATACAGCCAGGACAAACTATTTCCCGCCGCCCGCCCACCCGAAACAGGGTTTCAAATTGATTAAGTTCAAAAATGGTTATTAATTTCATACACTGCTGTGAATTTTAATTGGTATATGCTATATCTGTCTTTAAACTGACCATAGTTTGATCCTCCTGGGAGACAGTTTGCTTTTGGCTAGCACATTGTCTGCAAGGAAGTAAAGCAGAATGAGTACACCCAGTACATAGAGCATCACACACAGCTTGTAACTTGTGGAAGTCCTCACCCAACTGACATCAAACTGTTCATGTATGTCCTCCTGGTCAAGAACAAAACCACACAGTGACACATACAGTTAACCATACAGGGACACATACAAATAACCACACAGTGATACACACAGCTTTTAACAAGTAGAGGTCCTCACCCAACTCAAACATCAATCTGCTCATGTATGTCATCCTAGTAGTGACTCATACAGATTAACACTCAGCGACACACACAAATAACCACAGTGACACCGAACCACACAGTATCACACACAGATAACCACATACTGACACACAGCTTTTAACAAGTAGGGTTTCTAACCCAACTATGTCCTCCTAGTGAGGAACAAAACCATATAGTAATACATATAGATAACCACACTGTGACACACATAGAAAACCACAGTGACACAGACACAGCTTCTAACAAGTAAAGGTCCTCACCCCACACACACCAATCTGCCCATGCATGTCCTCCTTCTATATAAAACCAGTTACACATAAACATGGAACCACAAGTACAGGTCTTCCCATAACTCAGATCAATCACATCAACTCACAAGTCTCACATCATCCCAGTTTATTAAACTACACTGACACATAAATACAACCACAAAGAGACACAAAACAGCAGAGTGTCACAAGATATATATATATATCCATGAAGTGAAACACAGCTTGTAACAAGTAATGGTTCTCACCCAACTCACATCAAACTGCTGGTGTACACCACCCCTAGTCCATAAAGCCAGCGTCACAAACACATAACCACACACAGTTAATTACAGATAACCACAAAATATACACCCAGCTTTTAACAAGTAGAAGTCCTCCACAACTCACATCTTCTCAAATATATCCTCCTAGTATATAATACTGCAGTTATGCATGGAGATTATCAGACAGGTCACATATTACACAAAATCACACCATGTCACACACACAAAATCATGATGTGTGACATACACAAAACCACACAGTTACAGGGAAAACCATTTTCATACTTGTGTTGAATTAAAGTTGGCACAATACAGATGAGACTGATTTATAAAGAAAGTGTCTCACCATGAGGCGTCTGTAGTCAGAATGCCACTTCAACACATCTGCTCTGAAACTCTGAACCTCTCCATACACATCCATCTGATGAAAAGCTCCAAATGCTTGCAGCTTCTCAGTGTACTCTAGCAACCTATACACCATCTCCCCTTGTAAAATACAATGTTTTATACAAAATCTGTTATTTTGAGGATATTCTTCTTCTGATTATTTTCAGTCTTTTTAGAATTTCAGCACTCTCTCCATTTTCAGATATTTCAGCACTATCTGAATTGGTTGTGCAAACGTCAAAGTTGGGGTTTTACGTCTCGTTCAACAGCCAAGGTCATACAGGGACAGGTTTTCAGCATTGGCAAGTGTAGGGGTCAAACCCACACAGAGGTGGCTGCCTGTGATTAGATGCCAAACTTGCTAATCACTAGGCCACCGAGGGCCTCGAATCAGTTGTGGCACGCTCATTTACATAGTAACACTGTGAACCAAGGGAAGATAGAAAATACTCGTATTTTAAGTTTATTTCCAAGGTGCATTTTCCATTGCATTGATCCTGTATAGAGTAAGAAATCTAAAATTCGCCACATACCTGAAATTCGCCATGGGTGAAAATACTAGTAAAATAAATGAATTGTGGTGAGATTTGTTGACTGTATAGTAAATTAAGGCTTTTTGAACTGAAAAATACCAATTTTTAGACAAAAACATCATTTTCTTCATAAAATTAACTAAGGTTTTAGAGGTGGCGAATTTTAGATTCCTGGCAAATTTTAGATTTCTTACTCTAATACTAACAAACTCTGCAAAGTACTGACTATTGTTGAATGCAATTTTGTTATATCTCTGTGCAAGATAACAGACTGCTTGACATCCAATTTGTTTTCTCTCACCAATCATCTGACTGAGATATTTGATCACACTTTTATCATACCAAGCTTAACATAAATGGAAAAAACGTAAAAAATATTGCTATACTTCAATATTTTTAAGACTTTTGAAGATCTTAAAAGTGACATATTTTCTACTCATGAAAGACTTAAGAATTCTTACTCCATCCAGTTTACTTCTGTATATGATTACATGATACTCAGATGTTAAGTCTGCATGACAATAATTTCTGTTGTTAATGATGTTGCCCAGCTTTAGAACTTCACTGATTTGTGATATTTTTGTAACAGTTGATCATCTCTTACTGAAATAAAATTTCTCACTCTGCCCACAGTAGTGATATTTCTAGAAGCTCACCATGCAGACAGTAGAAAGCCCAGATGGTGAGTGGCATGAGGAGCAGGTTAGTGACCACAAGCCACAGTGTCTCTGACTGAGTGAGTCGCATGTTGTCCATGTCAGGCCATATACACACACCACCACCCACACCCAGCTCACTGACCTTGTCCTTTGTCTCCCTGTGCTTCATCTGTAGCACACGCTGCTTCGACTTCAGGGACCGACCTGAATAAATATAGGTACTTGGCTGAATGATACAGTGAGGCATCTGCATGAATAAATTCAGGCACCTAAAGGAAAGGGCATTCAAGAACCTAAATGAAAAAATTGCAGGTACTTGATAAACCTGTCCCAATAAGCAGATGTACTTGGGAGAATGATCTTGAATGCATAAAGGGGCAACTTTTGCAGTTTTGAGTGATCTCTTAATCATGAATTACCTTGTTCCTGAGGTACAAACCCACAAAATACAAGAAGAATAAATGTCAAAGACTTCAGAATCCCCTAATTTTATTCACTATCATTTTATTGGCTATTCAATTCCCATTTTACCTGGAGTCATCCTGAGTCTAGCCAGGCCAGGGCTGACATTCTGCTGAGCCACAGATTCTGTTTGTTGATCAACTTTGGTAATTGGTTTCTCTGGTAAATTGTCACCAGTATTTGACAATGTCTCTAGCTTCTTCCTCATGTTACTCACCTGTTAACAAAAGATGAAGGAAACTGTCATATAAAAAACATGAAAGCAGTACACAATGCCTTTGGCTCCCTATTAGCTTTTTGTGCAATGTTCAAACTGCAATTCTTTTGCAATTCAATCCTCAATTTATAAATATTTCAGGTTTAACACATTGTGTTTCTAACCCAAAGTATCAAATTCCTTTTAATAACATTCAAAATAAAAAAAAATAACCTAAATTGTCCATACATTGAAAATATCTTAAATAAAAGACCCAAGTCACTTTGACCTTTTACACTTTGACTCTCTTGTTCTAAATATAGATATACAACATGTACACATTGAAGATGGCTAAAATATTGACAATTTAAGTTATTGTCTATCACTGCCCCCAAAAAGGTGTTTTTCTTATTTTTGCTGATATCTGATTGCAATAATTATAATATAAGTTATGTATAATCTAAAAACTTTACAGGTGTGTAAAAGTTCCCAACATAAAAATACCATTGAAATGTGCAGGTTAATGAAGAATAACCCTGATAATACAAAATTTAATTAAACTATAATCATACACACTTATGAAATTCAATGACAAGTAGGTGTTACAAGACTTCTTTTTAGAATTAAGATTATGAAACTTTTCTATTCTAACATGTGGCTATTTTTTATAATACTTTTACAAAATATGTGGCAACAACTGGAAACAAGAAGTAGTTGCCCATTTCAAGCAATCCATAATAACATGGGGGTAAATATGATTTCACAATTTAAACAGCTATATTCACCAAACATTTGGAACTTCAGATTAATGTGTAAAAGCAACAAAACCAGCAAACTTGACTGCCAACATGTAACTAAATTTTTTTTTAAAGCACACACCAAATTTTGAAGTGGCGTGAAAGGTGAATTATTTCGTGAACATCCTCTGCTCTGTGACAAGGTAGATGGACTGTATGTTTTTTGTGGATCAACATTTTCATCATCTGAAAATGTTATGGTAGTGTTCGGTCGCAGTGATCTTCTTCGCATACCAACAGCTTTTGTACCTGTATGAATAATAATGTGAAAGTAAAAAAATACTGAAGTCAAAGTTAAGTCAGTCATATTGAGTCAGGCCCAAGGAATTGTTACCTTTGGGAGTCACACCAAAAAAAGGTTCACCACAAGGTCGCTGTGAACTTCCTGTAAAAGACTAATGAGATAACATAAAATGGAAATTAGCATTGGAAATTAGAAGAGTATGACAGCTCCATAACACACACTAACCAATATTACTTGAAGGGGGATCAAAGAAAAAATAGTAAATCAGTTCAGTAACTAGAAAAATGTTTTTGCTAACAAAAACTAAGCGTCCCAAAAAGGTTCACTGCAATATAATATACAGTAGAAAAAGGTTTTTGAAAACTAGAAATCGGCCGCCCTGTTGATAGTAGATGCGAATAGAAACAGGATAGCATAGAAGAACACACATTATCATGTGTAATGTCCACCCATGAACCTTTTGCCCAAATTGTACAGTAGTCTTACAAGACCCTGTTTCATTTGTAAAATATATCAATGATGCTTAAATATTTGTTAGTGTAGATGTAAATTATTTCAGCTTCATGCCTTTTTGCATTGGTTGGGTTGAAAATTTTGACGAAATCACTCTATCTGGCACGGTTAAGAAGATAGAAGCAAATTCCTGTTTTTTTATTTTTGGCAAAAATTTGAAAATTCAAAATGGCCGCCATTTTTGGGAAAAGGAAATTTTTTTGAAAATTGCCAAGAGTACATTTTTTAGATACCCTATGGGTCGAAAATTTCAACGAAATAACTCTATTTTGCACGGTTAAGGCCAGTTTGTGTTTTTCCATCTTGGGCAAAAATTCGAAAATTCAAAATGGCTGTCATTTTTGGGGAGGGGAAAATTTTTTGAAAATTGCAAAGATTACATTCCTTAGATACCCTGTGGGTTGAAAATTTCGACGAAATCGCTCTATCTCGCATGGTTAAGGAGATAGAAGCAAATTTGTGTTTTGCCATTTTTGACAAAAATTTGAAAATTCAAAATGGCCGCCATTTTAGGGGACGGGAAATTTTTTTTTTAAATTGCCAAGAATACAATGCTGAAATACCTGTGGGTCGAAAATTTTGATGAAATCGATCTATCTCGCACGGTTAAGGAGATAGAAGCAAATTTGTGTTTTGCCATTTTTGGCAAAAATTCGAAAATTCAAAATGGCCGCCATTTTTGGGGAGGGGAAAATTTTTCGTAAAATTGCAAAGATTGCATTCCTTCGATACCCTGTGGGTCGAAAATTTCGACGAAATCGCTCTATCTCGCACGGTTAAGGAGATAGAAGCAAATTTGTGTTTTGCCATTTTTGGCAAAAATTCGAAAATTCAAAATGGCTGCCATTTTTGGGGAGGGGAAAATTTGTTGGAAAATTGCAAAGATTGCATTCCTTAGATACCCTGTGGGTCGAAAATTTCGACGAAATCGCTCTATCTCGCACGGTTAAGGAGATAGAAATTTGTGTTTTACCATTTTTGGCAAAAATTCGAAAATTCAAAATGGCCGCCATTTTTGGGGAGGGGAAAATTTTTTGAAAATTGCAAAGATTGCATTCCTTAGATACCCTGTGGGTCGAAAATTTCGACGAAATCGCTCTATCTCGCACGGTTAAGGAGATAGAAGCAAATTAGTGTTTTGCCATTTTTGGCAAAAATTCGAAAATTCAAAATGGCCGCCATTTTTGGGGAGGGGAAAATTTTTGGAAAATTACCAAGAGCACAATGCTCAGATACCCTGTGGGTCGAAAATTTCGACGAAATCGCTCTATCTCGCACGGTTAAGGAGATAGAAGCAAATTAGTGTTTTGTCATTTTTGGCAAAAATTCGAAAATTCAAAATGGCCGCCATTTTTGGGGAGGGGAAAATTTTGTAACAATTACCAAGAGCACAATGCTCAGATACCCTGTGGGTCGAAAATTTTGACGAAATCGCTCTATCTGGCACGGTTAAGGAGATAGGAGGAAATTTGTGTTTTGCCATTTTTGGCAAAAATTCGAAAATTCAAAATGGCCGCCATTTTTGGGGAGGGGAAAATTTTGTAAAAATTACCAAGAGCACAATGCTCAGATGCCCTGTGGGTCGAAAATTTTGACGAAATCGCTCTATCTCGCACGGTTAAGGAGATAGAAGCAGATTGGTGTTTTGCCATTTTTGGCAAAAATTCGAAAATTCAAAATGGCCGCCATTTTTGGGGAGGGGAAAATTTTTTGAAAATTGCAAAGATTGCATTCCTTAGATACCCTGTGGGTCGAAAATTTCGACGAAATCGCTCTATCTCGCACGGTTAAGGAGATAGAAGGAAATTTGTGTTTTGCCATTTTTGGCAAAAATTCGAAAATTCAAAATGGCCGCCATTTTTGGGGAGGGGAAAATTTTTGGAAAATTGCAAAGATTGCATTCCTTAGATACCCTGTGGGTCGAAAATTTCGACGAAATCGCTCTATCTCGCACGGTTAAGGAGATAGAAGCAAATTAGTGTTTTGCCATTTTTGGCAAAAATTCGAAAATTCAAAATGGCCGCCATATTTGGGGAGGGGAAATTTTTTTTAAAATTGCCAAGAGTACAATGCTCAGATACCCTGTGGGTCGAAAATTTTGACGAAATCGCTCTATCTGGCACGGTTAAGGAGATAGAAGGAAATGTGTTTTGCCATTTTTGGCAAAAATTCGAAAATTCAAAATGGCCGCCATTTTTGGGGGAGGGGAAAATTTTTGGAAAATTGCAAAGATTGCATTCCTTAGATACCCTGTGGGTCGAAAATTTCGACGAAATTGCTCTATCTCGCACGGTTAAGGAGATAGAAGCAAATTTGTGTTTTGCCATTTTTGGCAAAAATTCGAAAATTCAAAATGGCCGCCATTTTTGGGGAGGGGAAAATTTTTGGAAAATTGCAAAGATTACATTCCTTAGATACCCTGTGGGTCGAAAATTTCGACGAAATCGCTCTATCTGGCACGGTTAAGGAGATAGAAGCAAATTAGTGTTTTGCCATTTTTGGCAAAAATTCGAAAATTCAAAATGGCCGCCATTTTTGGGGAGGGGAAAATTTTGTAAAAATTACCAAGAGCACAATGGTCAGATACCCTGTGGGTCAAAAATTTTGACGAAATCGCTCTATCTGGCACGGTTAAGGAGATAGAAGCAAATTTGTGTTTTGCCATTTTTGGCAAAAATTCGAAAATTCAAAATGGCCGCCATTTTTGGGGAGGGGAAAATTTTTGGAAAATTGCAAAGATTGCATTCCTTAGATACCCTGTGGGTCGAAAATTTCGACGAAATCACTCTATCTCGCATGGTTAAGGAGATAGAAGCAAATTAGTGTTTTGCCATTTTTGGCAAAAATTCGAAAGTTCAAATGGCCGCCATTTTTGGGGAGGGGAAAATTTTTTAAAAATTACCAAGAGTACAATGCTCAGATACCCTGTGGGTCGAAAATTTTGACGAAATCGCTCTATCTGGCACGGTTAAGGAGATAGGAGGAAATTTGTGTTTTGCCATTTTTGGCAAAAATTCGAAAATTCAAAATGGCCGCCATTTTTGGGGAGGGGAAAATTTTTGGAAAATTGCAAAGATTGCATTCCTTAGATACCCTGTGGGTCGAAAATTTTGACGAAATCGCTCTATCTGGCACGGTTAAGGAGATAGAAGCAAATTTGTGTTTTGCCATTTTTGGCAAAAATTCGAAAATTCAAAATGGCCGCCATTTTTGGGGAGGGGAAAATTTTTGGAAAATTACCAAGAGTACAATGCTCAGATACCCTGTGGGTAGAAAATTTTGACGAAATCGCTCTATCTGGCACGGTTAAGGAGATAGAAGGAAATTTGTGTTTTAATTACAAAGATTGCATTCCTTAGATACCCTGTGGGTCGAAAATTTCGACGAAATCGCTCTATCTCGCACGGTTAAGGAGATAGAAGCAAATTAGTGTTTTGCCATTTTTGGCAAAAATTCGAAAATTCAAAATGGCCACCATTTTTGGGGAGGGGAAAATTTTTGGAAAATTGCAAAGATTGCATTCCTTAGATACCCTGTGGGTCGAAAATTTCGACGAAATCGCTCTATCTCGCACGGTTAAGGAGATAGAAGCAAATTAGTGTTTTGCCATTTTTGGCAAAAATTCGAAAATTCAAAATGGCCGCCATTTTTGGGGAGGGGAAAATTTTTGGAAAATTACCAAGAGCACAATGCTCAGATACCCTGTGGGTCGAAAATTTCGACGAAATCGCGCTATCTCGCACGGTTAAGGAGATAGAAGCAAATTAGTGTTTTGTCATTTTTGGCAAAAATTCGAAAATTCAAAATGGCCGCCATTTTTGGGGAGGGGAAAATTTTTTGAAAATTGCAAAGATTGCATTCCTTAGATACCCTGTGGGTCGAAAATTTCGACGAAATCGCTCTATCTCGCACGGTTAAGGAGATAGAAGGAAATTTGTGTTTTGCCATTTTTGGCAAAAATTCGAAAATTCAAAATGGCCGCCATTTTTGGGGAGGGGAAAATTTTTGGAAAATTGCAAAGATTGCATTCCTTAGATACCCTGTGGGTCGAAAATTTCGACGAAATCGCTCTATCTCGCACGGTTAAGGAGATAGAAGCAAATTAGTGTTTTGCCATTTTTGGCAAAAATTCGAAAATTCAAAATGGCCGCCATTTTTGGGGAGGGGAAATTTTTTTTAAAATTGCCAAGAGTACAATGCTCAGATACCCTGTGGGTCGAAAATTTTGACGAAATCGCTCTATCTGGCACGGTTAAGGAGATAGAAGCAAATTTGTGTTTTGCCATTTTTGGCAAAAATTCGAAAATTCAAAATGGCCGCCATTTTTGGAGAGGGGAAAATTTTTTAAAAATTACCAAGAGTACAATGCTCAGATGCCCTGTGGGTCGAAAATTTTGACGAAATCGCTCTATCTCGGACGGTTAAGGAGATAGAAGCAGATTGGTGTTTTGCCATTTTTGGCAAAAATTCGAAAATTCAAAATGGCCGCCATTTTTGGGGAGGGGAAAATTTTTTGAAAATTGCAAAGATTGCATTCCTTAGATACCCTGTGGGTCGAAAATTTCGACGAAATCGCTCTATCTCGCACGGTTAAGGAGATAGAAGCAAATTAGTGTTTTGCCATTTTTGGCAAAAATTCGAAAATTCAAAATGGCCGCCATTTTTGGGGAGGGGAAATTTTTTTAAAAATTGCCAAGAGTACAATGCTCAGATACCCTGTGGGTCGAAAATTTTGACGAAATCGCTCTATCTGGCACGGTTAAGGAGATAGAAGGAAATTTGTGTTTTGCCATTTTTGGCAAAAATTCGAAAATTCAAAATGGCCGCCATTTTTTGGGGAGGGGAAAATTTTTGGAAAATTGCAAAGATTGCAATGCTCAGATGCCCTGTGGGTCGAAAATTTTGACGAAATCGCTCTATCTCGGACGGTTAAGGAGATAGAAGCAGATTGGTGTTTTGCCATTTTTGGCAAAAATTCGAAAATTCAAAATGGCCGCCATTTTTGGGGAGGGGAAAATTTTTTGAAAATTGCAAAGATTGCATTCCTTAGATACCCTGTGGGTCGAAAATTTCGACGAAATCGCTCTATCTCGCACGGTTAAGGAGATAGAAGGAAATTTGTGTTTTGCCATTTTTGGCAAAAATTCGAAAATTCAAAATGGCCGCCATTTTTGGGGAGGGGAAAATTTTTGGAAAATTGCAAAGATTGCATTCCTTAGATACCCTGTGGGTCGAAAATTTCGACGAAATCGCTCTATCTCGCACGGTTAAGGAGATAGAAGCAAATTAGTGTTTTGCCATTTTTGGCAAAAATTCGAAAATTCAAAATGGCCGCCATTTTTGGGGAGGGGAAATTTTTTTAAAAATTGCCAAGAGTACAATGCTCAGATACCCTGTGGGTCGAAAATTTTGACGAAATCGCTCTATCTGGCACGGTTAAGGAGATAGAAGGAAATTTGTGTTTTGCCATTTTTGGCAAAAATTCGAAAATTCAAAATGGCCGCCATTTTTTGGGGAGGGGAAAATTTTTGGAAAATTGCAAAGATTGCATTCCTTAGTTACCCTGTGGGTCGAAAATTTCGACGAAATCGCTCTATCTCGCACGGTTAAGGAGATAGAAGCAAATTTGTGTTTTGCCATTTTTGGCAAAAATTCGAAAATTCAAAATGGCCGCCATTTTTGGGGAGGGGAAAATTTTGTAAAAATTACCAAGTGCACAATGCTCAGATACCCTGTGGGTCGAAAATTTTGACGAAATCGCTCTATCTGGCACGGTTAAGGAGATAGAAGCAAATTTGTGTTTTGCCATTTTTGGCAAAAATTCGAAAATTCAAAATGGCCGCCATTTTTGGGGAGGGGAAAATTTTTTGAAAATTGCAAAAATTGCATTCCTTAGATACCCTGTGGGTCGAAAATTTCGACGAAATCACTCTATCTCGCACGGTTAAGGAGATAGAAGCAAATTAGTGTTTTGCCATTTTTGGCAAAAATTCGAAAATTCAAAATGGCCGCCATTTTTGGGGAGGGGAAAATTTTTGGAAAAATTACCAAGAGCACAATGCTCAGATACCCTGTGGGTCAAAAATTTTGACGAAATCGCTCTATCTGGCACGGTTAAGGAGATAGAAGCAAATTTGTGTTTTGCCATTTTTGGCAAAAATTCGAAAATTCAAAATGGCCGCCATTTTTGGGGAGGGGAAAATTTTTGGAAAATTGCAAAGATTGCATTCCTTAGATACCCTGTGGGTCGAAAATTTCGACGAAATCACTCTATCTCGCACGGTTAAGGAGATAGAAGCAAATTAGTGTTTTGCCATTTTTGGCAAAAATTCGAAAGTTCAAATGGCCGCCATTTTTGGGGAGGGGAAAATTTTTGGAAAATTACCAAGAGTACAATGCTCAGATACCCTGTGGGTCGAAAATTTTGACGAAATCGCTCTATCTGGCACGGTTAAGGAGATAGGAGGAAATTTGTGTTTTGCCATTTTTGGCAAAAATTCGAAAATTCAAAATGGCCGCCATTTTTGGGGAGGGGAAAATTTTTTGAAAATTGCAAAGATTGCATTCCTTAGATACCCTGTGGGTCGAAAATTTTGACGAAATCGCTCTATCTGGCACGGTTAAGGAGATAGAAGCAAATTTGTGTTTTGCCATTTTTGGCAAAAATTCGAAAATTCAAAATGGCCGCCATTTTTGGGGAGGGGAAAATTTTTGGAAAATTACCAAGAGTACAATGCTCAGATACCCTGTGGGTCGAAAATTTTGACGAAATCGCTCTATCTGGCACGGTTAAGGAGATAGAAGGAAATTTGTGTTTTGCCATTTTTGGCAAAAATTCGAAAATTCAAAATGGCTGCCATTTTTGGGGAGGGGAAAATTTTTGGAAAATTGCAAAGATTGCATTCCTTAGATACCCTGTGGGTCGAAAATTTCGACGAAATCGCTCTATCTCGCACGGTTAAGGAGATAGAAGCAAATTAGTGTTTTGCCATTTTTGGCAAAAATTCGAAAATTCAAAATGGCCGCCATTTTTGGGGAGGGGAAAATTTTTGGAAAATTACCAAGAGCACAATGCTCAGATACCCTGTGGGTCGAAAATTTCGACAAAATCGCGCTATCTCGCACGGTTAAGGAGATAGAAGCAAATTAGTGTTTTGTCATTTTTGGCAAAAATTCGAAAATTCAAAATGGCCGCCATTTTTGGGGAGGGGAAAATTTTGTAAAAATTACCAAGAGCACAATGCTCAGATACCCTGTGGGTCGAAAATTTTGACAAAATCGCTCTATCTGGCACGGTTAAGGAGATAGAAGCAAATTTGTGTTTTGCCATTTTTGGCAAAAATTCGAAAATTCAAAATGGCCGCCATTTTTGGGGAGGGGAAAATTTTTTAAAAATTGCCAAGAGTACAATGCTCAGATACCCTGTGGGTCGAAAATTTTGACGAAATCGCTCTATCTGGCACGGTTAAGGAGATAGAAGGAAATTTGTGTTTTGCCATTTTTGGCAAAAATTCGAAAATTCAAAATGGCCGCCATTTTTTGGGGAGGGGAAAATTTTTGGAAAATTGCAAAGATTGCATTCCTTAGTTACCCTGTGGGTCGAAAATTTCGACGAAATCGCTCTATCTCGCACGGTTAAGGAGATAGAAGCAAATTAGTGTTTTGCCATTTTTGGCAAAAATTCGAAAATTCAAAATGGCCGCCATTTTTGGGGAGGGGAAAATTTTTGGAAAATTGCAAAGATTACATTCCTTAGATACCCTGTGGGTCGAAAATTTCGACGAAATCGCTCTATCTCGCACGGTTAAGGAGATAGAAGCAAATTTGTGTTTTGCCATTTTTGGCAAAAATTCGAAAATTCAAAATGGCCGCCATTTTTGGGGAGGGGAAAATTTTGTAAAAATTACCAAGAGCACAATGCTCAGATACCCTGTAGGTCGAAAATTTTGACGAAATCGCTCTATCTGGCACGGTTAAGGAGATAGAAGCAAATTTGTGTTTTGCCATTTTTGGCAAAAATTCGAAAATTCAAAATGGCCGCCATTTTTGGGGAGGGGAAAATTTTTTGAAAATTGCAAAAATTGCATTCCTTAGATACTCTGTGGGTCGAAAATTTCGACGAAATCACTCTATCTCGCACGGTTAAGGAGATAGAAGCAAATTAGTGTTTTGCCATTTTTGGCAAAAATTCGAAAATTCAAAATGGCCGCCATTTTCGGGGAGGGGAAAATTTTTGGAAAAATTACCAAGAGCACAATGCTCAGATGCCCTGTGGGTCAAAAATTTTGACGAAATCGCTCTATCTGGCACGGTTAAGGAGATAGAAGCAAATTTGTGTTTTGCCATTTTTGGCAAAAATTCGAAAATTCAAAATGGCCGCCATTTTTGGGGAGGGGAAAATTTTTTTAAAATTACCAAGAGCACAATGCTCAGATACCCTGTGGGTCAAAAATTTTGACGAAATCGCTCTATCTGGCACGGTTAAGGAGATAGAAGCAAATTTGTGTTTTGCCATTTTTGGCAAAAATTCGAAAATTCAAAATGGCCGCCATTTTTGGGGAGGGGAAAATTTTTGGAAAATTGCAAAGATTGCATTCCTTAGATACCCTGTGGGTCGAAAATTTCGACGAAATCACTCTATCTCGCACGGTTAAGGAGATAGAAGCAAATTAGTGTTTTGCCATTTTTGGCAAAAATTCGAAAATTCAAAATGGCCGCCATTTTTGGGGAGGGGAAAATTTTTTGAAAATTGCAAATATTACATTCCTTAAATACCCTGTGGGTCGAAAATTTCGACGAAATCGCTCTATCTCACACGGTTTCTGAGATATTAGCAAATTACTCAAAAGTAGTACTGAAAATACACAATGAAGTACCTAAATGGCTATTACTCATGTACTGACAAAGCTATCAGTCCCAAATGCAATACCAAGCGAGCTATGGACATAAATTACCAAGAGTACAATGCTCAGATACCCTGTGGGTCGAAAATTTTGACGAAATCGCTCTATCTCGCACGGTTAAGGAGATAGAAGCAAATTAGTGTTTTGCCATTTTTGGCAAAAATTCGAAAATTCAAAATGGCCGCCATTTTTGGGGAGGGGAAAATTTTTTGAAAATTGCAAATATTACATTCCTTAAATACCCTGTGGGTCGAAAATTTCGACGAAATCGCTCTATCTCACACGGTTTCTGAGATATTAGCAAATTACTCAAAAGTAGTACTGAAAATACACAATGAAGTACCTAAATGGCTATTACTCATGTACTGACAAAGCTATCAGTCCCAAATGCAATACCAAGCGAGCTATGGACATAACAATCTTGTATTCAAAATTGTAGTAAAATATCTTTAATTATTTTGGCTTAAATGCACGGAAACCAATGGGTACTGAAAATAGCTGTACTTAAGTATTACTCAGTAAGCAAAAGAGGTACAACAGCCAAAAGCAATCCCAAGCAAGCTACTGACCCAATAAGCCTGCATACCAAATTTGGTGACAATAGCTCTAATACTTTTCCTTTAAATGAGCGGAAACCATGCGTGACGCCGGACATCGGACGCCGGACGCCGGACGCCGGACATCGGACGGCGAAAAAAGCAAAAATAATATATCCACCCCCCAGGGGGGTGGACATAATAAAAACATGCAGTGCTGAGAGAAGAAGTGAAAGTTAAGCAGACAGTGTGGAAGTTCATGCATTAACATGAAAGAAAAATTTAAGCTTTATTTTGTTTTCTATGGTCATAAATGGCGAAAAGTTAATTGAATGAATGCTCTGGCTAAGAATGCATAAAGCATCAATACTTATAATAGGTCGAAAGTTACCCCATAAAACTACTTAATTAAAGAGTAACAGTGCTTTATAAATGCCATATATCTATTTACATTTTAGAAAAAGGCATAGTAAAATGTGAGCCTTGAAAGGCAAGAAGTTTATGACACAATGCTTTGAACATATCTATCTGGTAAATCTGACCAGCTATCTAGACTCTTCACATAAGGTTTCCCAATACCTCTGAATACATTGTAAATCTCTAAAAGCAAGAATAAAATAGATATAAGGCAAAAACACAAAATTGGCTATTTTATGACCTCAGTTTGACCCATAAGGGGGGATCCAGGGGTAAATCTGACCAGCTATCTAGACTCTTCACATAAGGTTTCCCAATACCTCTTAATACATTCTAAAACTCTAAAAGCAAGAATAAAGGAGATAAGAGGCAAAAAGACAAAATCGGCTATTTTATAACCCCAGTTTGACCCATAAGGGGGGATCCGGGGGTAAATCTGACCAGCTACCTAGACTCTTCACACAAGGTTTCCCAATACCTCTTAATAAATTCTAAACTCTAAAAGCAAGAATAAAGGAGATATAAGGCAAAAACACAAAATCAGCTATTTTATGACCCCCAGTTTGACCCATAAGGGGGGGGTCCAGGGGTAAATCTGACCAGCTATCTAGACTCTTCACATATGGTTTCCCAATACCTCTTAATACATTCTAAAGCTGTAAAAGCAAGAATAAAGGAGATAAAAGGCCAAAACACAAAATCAACCATTTTATGACCCCAGTTTGACCCATAAGAGGGGATGCGGGGGGTAAATCTGACCGGCTATCTAGACTCATCACATAAGGTTTCCCAATACCTCTTAATACATTTTAAAACTGTAAAAGCAAGAATAAAGGAGATATAAGGCAAAAACACAAAATTGGTTATTTTATGACCCCAGTTTGACCCATAAGGGGGGGTCCGGGGGTAAATCTGACCAGCTATCTAGACTCTTTACATATGGTTTCCCAATACCTCTTAATACATTCTCAAGCTCTAGAAGCAAGAATAAAGGAGATATAAGGGAAAAAGATTTTTTTTTTTATGACCCCAGTTTGACCCCTACAAGGGGATCGGGGGGGAAATTTGACTTGCTTTCTAGACTCTCCACATATGGTTTCCTACTACATCCCAATACATTTTATGGCTCTAAATGCAATACTTAAGAAGATAATAGGGGGGTTCACATGAATTTTAAGCTTTCTGATTGGTACCTGTGAGAAAATCACTCATAAATCGGTCAATTTTCATCGGATTGCTCCCAAAATCTAATCAACTCACGTTTTTGATAGTATAAACATGTGTATGAAGTTACAAGCCTCTGCGGTCAGTAGATTTTCCTGAACTGCAATGACGGGCGGGTGTACCCGAAAAAACTATTTTTTGATCATGTGACCTTGATAAAGATCAAAGGTAAAATTTAAGCATGTGGAAACATTTTCCCACGCCTAAGGTATATAACTGCCAAATATGGTTTAAAAGCTTGCAATAATAAGGGAGATATTCAAGGGAGACCATAATGCTGCGGCGGCGGTGAGGAAACGGAGGTGAAACCAAATAAGCGCCCTTTCAGGGACGCTTAATTATTTAGGTGTTATGACATTTAAGTTTAAATGCCAATTCTCATTTTATGGCAATCAGACTATATTACTGATTTCCATGAGATTACATACACATCATGTATAGTAATGAGTAGAATAAAGTCTATGCAATCTTCATATTTTAAGGTTTCAGTTAACAACATAAGACTCAGTCTTCAGTTACAAGACATGAATACAAGTGTATTAGGCAACACTGGAAAGTCTTCATTATGATTTAAAATAATAGGACATAAGCTTGCTTGCGAGTTTTTACAGCAGGTGACAAACTTCACTGGGACGATGAAATTCACTGGCTAACCAGTAGCATAGTATTTTTTGCATTTTTATTTGTCGTTGAATGTGGTCACAAATTTGAAGGGGGTAATGTACTCATGAGTGGTAACTACCACTTGTGACACCATTCTCTGCATATCTACAGGTTGTTAACTCATATGTAATTGAAAGAATGCAGCATAATGCAGCATTCTTTGGTAAGTTGTGAGCTCTTGCGCACCATTCGTGAGTTCTGATGATCCAATGGGAAGCTTTTGGTGGTCTTTATTTATGACCTGTATGTTTACATGTGGATGTAAACACAAATGACAAAGACATAAAAATAATCACAGTTTTTCACTGTCCACCATGTAAAAGATGTATATTTCATTTGTTATGTGTTTTCTAATACCCTTGTTCCACCAAAGGATTAAGCCCCGATCCTGTCGGCGACCCTTAATCGTGGGTAGTCTTGGAAAAAATGGAAAAAAAATTGACCAATGGGGTGGAAGACAGAATCGGTATGAAGGTCTGGGATTAACTACAGATCGGCCTCAGGACGCCCCAGGAGGCCCCAGACAGTCCCTAACTGGTCTGGGACTAAGAACCGACTAAGCCATTTTTGTGGTCGGTTTGAACCACGATCCTGTCGTAGACAAACCGACTGGGTCCCAGGACGCCTCAGGCCTCCTGGGACTAAGAGCCGACTAACCCAGGATTAAGTCCCGACCCCACAAGGTGTCCTGAGGCGTCCCCAGGCGTCCCCAGACCGAGATAGCCGATTTTTGTTTTGCAATGGGACTAAGGGTCGCAGGAGGCCTGGGACTAAGAATAGAGGGTCTGGGACTAAGGGTCTGGGACTAAGGGTCGCAGGCGGCCTGGGACCACATAGGACTGTGTAAATTTGATCTGAGGAGGCCTGAGGACGCCTGGGACTGGACATTTTGTTTATGGCGGGAAAAAATAATGTTTGATTTCTCACACGGCCCCAACCGACCACAACCGACCCTTACAGAAGGTCTGGGACTAAGCAAATATTTCAAACCGACCCTCAAAAACCCTTAATCGGGAGCCTTAGTCGTGTGGTGGAACACCCACATTAGGTTATTTACAAAATCCTGAGTATAACAACACTTTAGTAGCATTCTACAGGTAAACATCTGATTACCAGTAAGCACCCGCCATATATATCTTTGTTAGAGGTCAAGGACACATATTTCTATAAGTCTACAAAATGGCCATTCACTGGTATTTCCGGTTTGCCATAAAACAGAGGATTATAGAAATAATTTATTAAAATAAAACTCTGAAAAAAATGTAACAAAATACACTTCAAGAATTAATTGTAGGAATCCAAAATTGTAGTACATATCATTTGATAATTTGATCACAGAAGAATATGATATAAAGCTGTCAATATCATTTAAATTCAAAATATAAATCACAGCATGGGGGGTTTACTGGTACAAAGCCACTACCGAGTACATCTTTGTTTTCATTAGCAGTGAAGGTCACTCACTGAAAAGCTTCTGGATGTACTCTACTCATGAGTGGTAAATACGACCCCAGGCCTGACATTGTTCTTTGCAAATTTACAGGGAGTGAAGTCGTGTTTGGCATTCTACCAGTAAATGGTCTTATATATTTTAATCAATTTTCGTTGGGTATATCAGTCCCTAACATATTTTTAACTTAAACTTTAAAAAAATTGTTTATTTAATAAGAAAACATAGGAAATTATAAGTATTTTATGTTTTAATATTGGATTCAATTTATGTGTACAGTGTTCTTATTTCAGAAATGGTTGTCTCTTATCAACAGTAAAATAAAATCAATAAAAAATTTTCCTTGGTCCTGTTTAAATCAATAATTAAGCATATAAACTGAATAATCTTAAATATTGTAAATATAGCGTGTGCACATAAGATTATTTTAGTGGAATATTATCTTTAGTTTTTTAAAGTTGATTTTGAAGGCTTTTTATTCCATTCTGTCTCAAGAGGAAACATGTGAGTTTATATTAATAAGCCTTGGTATGGTTTATTTTAATTATAACCTCAAAACTCAAAATAGTTTATATTGTACAAATTACTTATATTGGTTGCTGAACCAATGGATGGTGACAGTGACAACATACTAAAAAAAACGTTTAATATTTAAAAACATTTGGGCTTTTATTTTCAAAAATAAATATTATAAATCTATTTGCTTTTTACAAAACAAGTCATTACTATGTATTATGGGGATAAAATTTGCATACTTTAAGGAAATTTATGAACGTTGCCAATGACAAAGATATTTTATTTTACTTTAAAAATTCATATACTACTTGACTTAACAAGATTAGACTTTCAATGCTCCATGCTTTTTAAAACTTTAATAAATCAAAGGAAAAAAAATTCAACTAGAGGATCGCTAGAGAAGCAAAGCGATTGTTTTTGCATGGCAAAAACAAAGCGTCCCAAAATAAAGATGGTGTTGGCTACTTATAATAGAAAGAATATCTTGCCTAGATACCCTGTTAATCTGAAATTATATCGAAAAAAAATTGGAAAATTTAAAATGGTTTAGGAGATACAAGCACTTTTAAGTTTTAACATTTTTGTCAAAAATTCGAAAATTCAAAATGGACGCCATTTTTGGAAAGAGGAAATTTTTTTTGAAAATTGAGCAGAGTATCTTGCATATATACCCTGTGGGTCAAAAATTTCGCCAAAATCGCTCTATCTCACACGGTTTAGGAGATACAAGCAATTTTAAGTTTTATCATTTTTGTCCAAAATGCGAAAATTCAAAATGGCTGCTATTTTTGGAAAGAGGAAAAATTTTTGAGAATTGAGCAGAGTATCTTGCATATATACCCTGTGGGCCAAAAATTTGGCCGAAATCGCTCTATCTCGCACGGTTTAGGAGATACAAGCAATTTTAAGTTTTATCATTTTTGTCCAAAATGCGAAAATTCAAAATGGCTGCTATTTTTGGAAAGAGGAAAAATTTTTGAGAATTGAGCAGAGTATCTTGCATATATACCCTGTGGGCCAAAAATTTGGCCGAAATCGCTCTATCTCGCACGGTTTAGGAGATACAAGCAATTTTAAGATTTACCATTTTTGTCAAAAATTCGAAAATTCAAAATGGCTGCCATTTTTGGAAAGAGGAAATTTTTTTTGAAAATTGGGCAGAGTATCTCGCTTAAGTACCGTGTGGCTCAAAAATTTCGTTAAAATTGCTCTATCTCACATGGTTTAGGAGATACAAGCACTTTTGTGTTGTGCAATTTTATAATGCTTACCTGTAACAAATATACAAGCACATTATGAATTAATTAATTCTGAGTTATATGTGAATTATTTGTGATGAACACTACATGAGTGCATTGAGTTCCCACAAATCAGAGTACACACCTTTAAATTTTTGCCATTTTTTGTCAAAAATTACAAAATTCAAAATGGCCGCCATTTTTGGAGAGAGGAAATTTTTTTGGAATTGAGCAGAGTACTTAGCAGAGATACCCTGTGGGTCAAAAATTTCGTCGAAATTGCTCTATCTCGCACGGTTTAGAAGTTATTAAGGGATTTGTATTTTCCTCGTTAATAAAAATTTTAATGCTTAATTAATTAACCATTTTTTAATGGAAGTCTACCAAAATCTAATCATTTCCAGATCTTTATACCGTGTATCCATATACCAAATTTCAGGCGAATATTTTAAACGCTTCTTAAGTTATCATCCGGACAAGCAAAATCCTGTTTTTGGTCATGTGACTTCTCTGATTGGTTGAAATGTCATGGCACCAAATTCAGAAAATTTTCCCAGGGCTACTAAATATATGTGCCAAGTTTGAAGAAATTCCATCCACTAGTAAAGACGCTATAGGCAGGCAAGCTTGCGGAGCCGGCGGACCCTTCCACGAGAATTCCTCCCATATGCAAACAAGCGTCCCTCGCGGGACGCTTAATTATTGTCTTGTATTATATTCTAAATTAATTTCATTATTTTTCATTTACTTCATTTTTACCGACAAGAAAAGCATGTGCACAGAACTACAATATATTAATGCGCGGCCATTGATAATGGATGACAGTTGATAATAGATGATACAAAGATATACTGAATTTGAATTATATAAACAGATTTAAATTTTATTCTTCTTCCACCAGATTGTCGAATGATGGTACACACTACAATTAATAACTCAGGTGCATGTTGCTATAGTTGTTTCAAAGCTTTACTCAGTATATTTTAAAAATTAAATTCTATTTTGGGCCGTGTTTGACACAAACTCGAAATATCAGTGATCATTCATTCTGTAGATAAATAGAGGCATTTGTCCTTGATCTCTAACAAAAAAATATAATGCAGGTCCCTTAGGCGCCAATTTGAGAGAACCTGGCGTAGGGCTAAAAATCCACTGAACAGAAGTCGGCTTCGTCATCAGATTGCTCAGTGCAATGCACTTGTAAACAAGGATAACACAGACTATTACAGCAAACTGATTTCAGACAATAGTCATGACTCTTGAAAACTATGGCGCGAGCTGCATAAAACCCTGATTAAGGTTTCTGATGCCACACTTCCATCCCACAAGTCTGAAAAGTCACTGGCTGACCAGTTTGCCTCCTTTTTTCAAACAAACTTAGGAAAATTAGAGATACTTTCGCTCCCTCTGACACTGAATGAGGTTTACCCTCCTTCTGATCCTCCGAAAATTACTGTCTTTAGTCAAGTTTCTGAAGATGTTGTTGATAAAATAATTAAAACCTCAACAACAAAATCATGCCTGTTAGATCCTTGGCAGACATTTGTTATCAAGGAATGCATTGACAAACTGCTACCATCGCTTACAAAGCTGGTTAACAGCTCAGTCATGGAGGGATGCATCCCTGATGCTTTCAAATCTGCTGTGGTCACTCCTCGTATTAAAAAAGCCAAATCTTCCTTCAGACCTGAAGAATTATCGCCCTGTATCTGGCCTCAGTTTTATATCAAAACTGGTAGAACATGTGGTTGCCAAGCAGCTGTTAGAACATATTCATGTCCATAACTTAGACAACTTGTACCAGTCGGCATACAAAGCTGGTCACTCAACTGAGACGGCTCTTCTCTCCATAAAAAATGGAGTTCACTTATCATTGTCACAAGGGGAACCCACTGCCTTAGTATTGCTCAACTTGTCTGTCGCCTTTGATACCATAGATCATTCCACTCTTCTCAGTTGCCTCTGTATTTGGTTTGGAGTCGGTGGCTCTGTTCTGAAATGGTTCACTTCCTACCTAACAGACCGTTATCAGTCAATAAAAATTGGTTCTACTTTGTCAGATGTTTGTAAACTCCTATTTGGCGTCCCCCAAGGTTCTCTCCTGGGCCCTTTGTTGTTCTCATTGTAGACCACCCCCTTCAGATTGATTGTCGGTAAACATAAAGGAATAAAGTTTCAGTTCTATGCAGTTGACAGCCAAGTTTATGTGCATTTATCCCAGAAGAATGCATCTGCTGCATTTGAAAAGTTGAACAGGTGCCTAGATGATGTTAAAGAGTGGATGTCAACTAGTAAGCTCAAATTGAATCCTGACAAGACAGAGTTTATCATCTTTGGTTCAAAGAGACAGATGGACAAGTTGAAAGCATGTTTTCCAATTGATATCTTGGGAAGTCCACTCTGCCCTGTTGACTCAGTCAAAAATTTGGGAGTGTGGTTTGATTCTGATTTTTCCTTGTCCAAGCATGTTTAGAATGTCTGCAAAAGTTGTTTTGTTAAACTCCGTGATTTCAGACATGTCATGCGATTTCTTACTCATGATCTTTCTGTACTTGTGGCTAATGCTCTTGTTAGCAGTCAGTTGGATTACTGCAACTCACTTTTCAGGAGCCTCTCCAAGTTCAATCATCGTAAATTACAGTGCATCCAAAACAGTGCAGCCAGAATTGTATCAAACACCAGTCAATACACAAGCATAACTCCTGTGCTAAAGAAATGGCATTGGCTTCTTGTTGAACAGCGCACAGTGTTTAAGACAGCCACACTTGTTTATAAGTTTCTTCACACAGGTTTTCCTAGGTATTTTGCTCCATATCATTCTTCTTACAGCAGTACTTATAGTACCAGGCGCAGTCAAAGTGGTGGCAATTTCCTTGTCATTCCAAAGTTCTACCCTTCTGTTCATAAATCTGTCAAACAGTTTGGTAATAGTTTTGCTTTTGATGCTCCCACTGTGTGGAATGCTCTTCCAGATGAGATTTGTGCCTCTCCCTCCCTGGCCTCTTTCAGAAAGCAGCTTAAAACCTGTACACCAAAGCATACCCACTTTAGTCTGGATCATCCCCTGGCATTCTCCGTGGTGCTTGACCCCTCTTCTGTCTCTGGATACTGAAATTTTGTCGACTGCTTTTTTGGTTTTGTTGCGCCTTAGAGTCCTCTTGTATGGGGAAATTAAGCGCTATAAAAGTCCAATTAGAACTAGAAATAGGACGCCCTGTTGATAGTAGCTGCGACATATGAATAGAAACAGGATAGCATAGAAGAACACACATTATCATGTGTAATGTCCACCCCATGAACCTTTTGCCAAAATTGTACAGTAGTCTTACAAAACCCTGTTTCATTTGTAAAATATATCAATGATGCTTAAATATTTATTAGTGTACATGTAAATTATTTCAGCTTCATGCCTTTTTGTATTGGTTGGGTCGAAAATTTTGACGAAGTCACTCTATCTTGCACGGTTAAGAAGATAGAAGCAAATTTCTGTTTTTCTATTTTTGGCAAAAATTCGAAAATTCAAAATGGCCGCCATTTTTGGGAAGAGGAAATTTTTTTGAAAATTGCTAAGAGTACATTTCTTAGAATTCCTATGGGTCGAAAATTTCAACGAAATAACTCTATTTTGCACGGTTAAGGAGATAGATTGTTTATTTGGGGTTTTACATCGCTTTCAACACTGTACAGGTCATATCACGACGGGTAGTTGGAAGGGCAGAGGAAACCAGCACATATAGTTCGCTAGGGTTCTGTACTGTAAACTGCCGACCAACGGCAAGCAACTACCAGCTTTCCCACTTACGGCCATGACGGGGATCGAACCCCGGCCGCAGAGGTGGGAGGCGAGAGTGTTACCACTCTGCCACTGTGGCCCCTGTTAAGGAGATAGAAGCAAATTTGTGTTTTTCAGTACTCAAAATGGGGGAGGGGAAAATTTTTTGAAAATTGCAAAGAGTACATTCCTTAGATACCCTGCGGGTCGAAAATTTCGACGAAATCGCTCTATCTCGCACGGTTTAGGAAATATGAGCACATTTGCCTTTTTCAGTACTCAAAATAGCCAATTACTCATTTATTTAATTAATTACTCACTGATCTATGAAGCAATTCCCCCCACAAGCAATCCCATACAAGCTATTAACCCAATGAACCTCCATACCAAATTTCAGAAAGATAGGCTTAATAGCATTCCTTAAAATGTCTGGAAACCAAAGAGATACTCAAAAGTAGCAAAGTACCTATTACTCAGTTAGCTATAGAGCTATCATCACCAAAAGCAATCCCATACAAGCTATTAACCCAATAAACCGGCATGCCAAATTTGGTAAAGATAGGATAAGAACTGTTGCCTAAAATGTCTGGAAACCAAGTGTGACGCCGGACGGCGGATAAAGCAAAAATAATATGTGGACAGTGGGGTGGACATAATTAGGTGCTAACTGGTAGGTGGACGTTACTGGTAGAAAGCCACTACAACATGTGAATTAGTGGCTTTCTACAAGTAAACACCCACTTACCATGTAGTCAACATCCGCCTTACAATTCTTTGTTAGAGTTAAAGGACAATTGTTATGTTGTTTTTTTTGGGCTACAAAATGGGCATTCACTGGTATTTCTGGTTTGGGTTAAAAACGGCCGATAATACAGATAATATTGTTAAAACATAGGGCAAGCTTAAAGATCCGACCTCAGAATTCGTAACGTTTTTCTTTTTAGTGCAAACATTAGAGCTCCGGTTGAAGAAAAACATTAAATAAACAATGAAAAGCACTCCAAGTAAACCTTCCACTTGTTATAAATTCAAAATACCACAATTGCATACAGTATATCCTTGTTTGAAGCAGCAGACAACATGTACTGTCGTACTGACATGTGACTAATGGTAATTGATTTGTTAGCATACAAGTGGTTGGGACTAAACCTTATTGCTTTTACACTCCCTCCCTGAAATGTAATTGTGTCTTTACTGGTGTGTTATAGCAATTACTAGCAGGTTATAGCAATTATTGGTTATAGTAAATGTGCCACTTCCACATCAATTACTTGCAATTGCACTTCACTGAATGCTAACTTTCAATGGTCTTTATTGAAAATGACGAGTATTTATACACAAAGTCAGTATGCATCTAGAGTCTCTATAGTACAAACTGGTATTTGAAAGATGGAGAACTCAGATCATTTTGCTTTTGAGAGGTGTTTCAATAAATGTGATGAGGTGCAGAGGGCAAAACAAGATTTTGAAGAAAAAAACTTTTCAAATGATTCACATGAGGCATAGTAAGAAAACTGAGACTGCTGAAAAACACACTGGGGAGAATTACAACCCAGACTTAAAGTATGATTTCATTCAGTTCAAGTGCTATCATGGGTTCAAGAAATTCAAATCAAAATCAAATAACATAAGAAAGCATGAGAAAACAGCAAAGACAGACTTGCCCTTCAGCAAAGATAGACTTGCCCTTCATCATTAACCTCAGATCTACAAAAGATGGCCAACAATTACAGGTGAAATCTGTCACTGGAGAACACAATCACCCTGTCACTGAAATGAAATATAGGTATGTTGAGTAATAAGATACAGTAAATAAAGTTGAGTTAAAGCAATTGATCAATTTTAGTTGAGTAAATCAAGTTGAGTAAAATAGCATCAGAGATGCCCGTACCCCACAGCCTAGGGAAATATTTTCAACACCATGAGATATAGAAGTACTGTACCAGTACAAACTTCAGGATACTTTCAGAGCACTGTCAGTTATATAAAGGTCCAAACAATGTTTAAATGGAGAAATAATGTTTAAAAGAAAGATAATGCGTATAAAGATGAAGTATTAAAATAAGATAATTCAATAACAAGATGACAGCATTAATCAGTAAACTAAAATTCAACACTCTTTATCTACATCTGCATGGCCGAATTATGGTTTAGATGGTTTGAATATTACCATGCATATAGAAGTGGTAATACATTTAATGAATGCTTATTGTGGTGTTGGAGCAAAATCTGTGGCTCACTTGATGAAATTCTATCTCTTACAATGGGAAGTTATGAAAGTAAAATTCTTAATAAATTCTAATTTGCAAATTTAATAAGTAAATTAAATTTTTATAAGTTAATACCCTATCCAATGGACAATTGCTAATCCGGTCGGCGCAGACTGGCCCGCCAAATGACAGAAAAAGTCGCCTTATATGAGTGCATAATGCCCCCACAAGCGGTCTGGTCCCAGTGTGCACTCGCTAGGTGGCGTGTCGTACTTCCTTCCTGTCTAGACAGCGTGACATCATAGCATCTTTTTTCGTTGTCTAAACCTATTAAACCCCTAGTAAGTTGATAGCGGGGTCGGTTGGGAGGGTCTTGTGTGTCCATTGGATAGGGTATTAACTTATAAAAATTTAATTTACTTATTAAATTTGCAATTTTATTGCGTTAATACATCCTATCCAATGGACAATTGCTGAATAACTACTGCTTGGTTGGCGGGTAAGTTACTAGGGGCTTAAGTGAACTCATAATAAGAACTAACAAAAACTTGTTGTAGGCCTGGGTCGATCCTGAAGTCAGGAAACCCTTAAAGGCCCAGGTCGGCTAACAGAAACCGGTTAACCGGTTCCAACCGACTTATCCCCCCCTTCCCGTTTTCTTAAACAGACCTGCTCTGAGGTGGGGGAAGAGAGGGATGAGTTCAGCCCCACAGAATTAAACCTCCCGAAGGAAGCATGTCACAGTTTTGTTTTTTTTTTTGTTTTTTTTTTTTTGCTTCTTAAATATGCGTAACTATTTACATATGTACAGATCTCCTCTATATTCTGGGCTCTTGGTGGATCTGCTGAGCAGCCACTACCGGGCCCAGATGGTAGAGCTCTGAATCAGCCCAAGCCACATCCTTCAAGTAGAATTGTGTGAAGGTGTTATGTGATTTCCAGTGGCAGGCTGACAAAATTTGTTCCAAGGAAACTCCCGACTGGAAGGCCTTAGAAGCAGCAAAGGCTCTGACATCATGAGCCTTGACCTGATGTAGAGTGTGGGAATCCTGGTCAGAGAGCTCATAACAAAGGATCACAGTCTGTTTGATCCATGAGGAGATAGTGGCAGGGGAGATGTCCCTGTCAAAACCTTTCTTAAAGGAGACAAAGACTAACTCCTTATTCTGCCTGAAATCTGAGGTCCTGTCCAAATAGTAGCGCAACGCTCTGACCGGGCAGAGGGACCTATCAGATTTTAGGGATTTATCCAGAGTTGGGGCCAGGGCTGGTATAACCACTGGGGCCATACTCTCTGGACCCTCCTTGGCCAGCTGATTCTTTGAGAGAAAGCTGGGTGAGGGGTACAGGGACACCTTTGACCAATCAGATTGGTGTCTGATGTTCTTGTTTTGCCAAGCATGAATCTCACTTCTGCGTTTACCCCAACCAAGGGCTAAGAGGAAAACTGTCTTGAAGGTCAAATGCTTCAAAGAGGCCTCTTTAAGTGGTTCAAATGGGGCCTTGGTCAACTGGTGTAGTACCAGGGAGAAGTTTATCAGCAATGGCAGATCTGTACCCATCAATGGTACTGGGCTGTAACCTCCTGTCCTGGAAAAGGTACATAAGGAAGTCTGCTACTGATTTTACAGGGGGTGCCCTGAAGTCCACCTTATTAGAGAGACACCACTTTGTAAAAATGGTCCACTTTGCCTCATAGACTGATCTAGTTAATCGTCTTTGAGGAGCCTCAATTCTTGCTGCCACTGCCTCAGAGAACCCTTGCTCCTTGATTGCTGTGGTTCTAGGAGCCACGCATGGAGATTTAGATTTGTCAGATTCCTGTGGGGGGTCTGATTGAAGGGTTGTGTCAATAAATGGGGCAGCTTTGGTAGGCATAGTGGGATCTGGCTGGACATGGACACTAGATCCCAAAACCAAGTCATGTTGGGCCACCCCGGGGCAATTAGAATAAGTCTCTTGCAGGGGGTGTCCTGCAACTTCTCCACCACTTTGCCCAAGATGGCCACTGGTGGGAAGGCGTATGCATCCAGATCTTCCCATGGCAAACTGAGTGCGTCCACTGCTATGGCCAGGGGATCTGGCATCGGGGACACAAATTGAGGCAACTTGTTGTTGAAACTGGTGGCAAATAGGTCTATCTGAGGCCAATGCCACCTGCTGCATATTGCCTCGAATACCTCTGGAAGAAGAGACCACTCTGTCTGAACCTGGATAGCTTGCCTGCTATCACGTTTAGTTGGCCTGGTATGTGTCGGGCTTTGAGAGTTACTTGTTTCCTGGTACACCAGGCCAAGATCCTCCACAGTAGGGCACAAAGTGGGCCCGACCTCATGCCTCCTTCCTTGTTTATATAGGACACCACTGTGGTGTTGTCGGTTGCCACCAAGACTATCTGGTCGGTGCAGAGGTCTTGGAACTCTTTTAGAGCTAAAAAGACTGCTTTTAGTTCCAGATAGTTTATATGCAGCTTGCTTTCTGGTAGAGACCACGAGCCCCTTGCAGTGCGTTCGTTTAAGTGAGCGCCCCACCCTTCTTTTGATGCGTCTGTAAAGATCTGTAGTGCATGCTTTATAGGGTGTAAGGGCTGGCCGGTGAGAACGTTGTCTTCGTTCAGCCACCATTGTAAATGAGGGTGGAGGGAGATGGGGATAGGGATCACTTTTTCCAGTGACTCCGGTATCCTCCAACTGTTTTTGAGATGCCATTGTATAGGCCTCATGTGTAAACGACCTAGGTGAACCTGTTTTTCTGTGGCCGTTAGTAAACCTATCAACGACATGAACTGCCGAACCGGACAGGCCCTTAGGGACAATATTTCCAGTATTTTGTCCTGCAGACTCTGCCACCGGTCCGGTGTCAGTCGGACCCGACCAGCTTTGAGGTCGAAATGGTAGCCTACAAAATCGAAAGTTTGCTTGGGTTCCAGCTCTGATTTGTCCAGGTTCACCAGCCAACCAAGTTCTCTGCACAGCTTTACTAGATCCTGAGTATGCTGGAGACTGACCTGGTGGGATGTGGCTCTCACCAACCAGTCGTCTAGGTACTGGTGGATTCTTATACCCCTGTGGGTGGCCATCAGCTTTACCTCCTTTGCTATAACAGTGAACTCCAAGGGTGCTGTGGACAGACCGAAAGGCAGTGCTTTAATTGGTATGTCTGCCCTTGCACATGAAATCTCAGATATTTTCTGGACTGTTCCTGTATGGGGATATGGAAGTAGGCATCCTTGAAGTCTATCGAGGTTACCCACTCCCCTGTCTGGAGGGAGGTTCTGATGGTTTCCGGAGTCTCCATTTTGAATTTTCCACCTTGAGGAAAAGATTGAGTTTGCTCAGATCTAATATAGGTCTCCATTTGTTGTTTGGTTTTGGGACTAAGAATAGTCGGTTGATCCAAACCCAGGGACTTTGGATTTTGTACCAGCTCTACTGCGTTCTTGTCGATAAGCTGATGCAATGCCTCTAGCAGGTAGCTGTTCCTGCTGGGATTTACATAGCAGCTTACGACAGTGGGATATCTGGTTAGTTTGGGCCGGATCCGAAAGGGGAGGGTGTAACCCTCTTTGAGGATTTGAACTGCTTTCGGACCGGCGTTCAGGTTTTGCCAAGTTTGCCAAAAAGTTTGAAGTCTGGCCCCTACAGGTAGATTTGAGGCAACATTCACGGCATTTGTAACAGTTTTCACACAGGACAACTGAGTGACACAGGAAACACTTTGCACATATTTTAATTTGCAATTTGTTTGAGTAACACTCTGCTTGCCCAGGACTTATGCCTTTCCTTTGTGGCAGCCCGGGTGCAGAAACTACATGTTTTACAACAAGAGGCTTTACATTTAACTGAGAGTTTATTGTCTGTGTACAAGGAGTTACAGTCCTTCTGTTCAACTCTTTCCTGCTTCCGGTCAGTCTGCTTGGAAACAAGAAATTTACAGAGTAATTGTCATTTATAAGCAGACTGACCCTTGGCCTGACGCGAGGAAAACTTTCCAGCTTGCATCCTGCTCTTTTTCTTAAACTATCTTCCCAGATTTTTCCAGGCTGGCTTTGAGGATTTATTGTCATAAGATGGCCTGTCAGATTTCTTGTAAGGATGAAAACGTGAATCCTTACGACTTGATGAGGTCGTATGAGGCTGGCCTCTGTCTTCAAATTTGGAGATGTCGTCCTCCGCTTTCTTTAAAATGCTATCTGGAAAGAGAGTTGCAGATTCCATTGGAGCTTGGCGTAGGGCGGCCAAAGTGTCCGGTTTGATTCCCGCCTTCATGTGTGCTAAGTAAGCGTCACGACGAGCCAATGTAAAATTGTACATACTGACGAAGGAAAAGTCAGCAATTATTTATTGTCATAAGATGGCCTGTCAGATTTCTTGTAAGGATGAAAACGTGAATCCTTACGACTTGATGAGGTCGTATGAGGCTGGCCTCTGTCTTCAAATTTGGTTTGTGGAGGTTGGGGTTATTGAAAGTGCACTGGCTGGAAATCTGATCTGTGAGACTGAAGTGGAGCAAATTCCATATAACCTTCCATCCAGTCTTCTTAAACCTCAGTTGGATTTAAATTTGATCAAGCCTTTCTTCACAGCTGAGGCATGGGCGACTGTACAGTCAGTACTTGAAGACAGAAACTCCCATGGTTGTGTTGTCAATGTGAAAGAGACACAGTGAGAAACAGTCAATAGGATGTGACAGCTGTATGGAACGGGTGCATTTGGAATATACAAGTTTAAAGAAAGTTCCTAGAACAAAGTTCTGGTACTGGACTGCCTGTAAGTAAGGTGATTTACCTGTGTGTTGAAAGTTATTATGTTTTACTTTTTTGTTTTTCCTGTCTTTTTCTTGGTAATTATTGATGACGATTGCTTTAGACTGCTGTTTAAATGATGTGTACTGTTCATATAATTTGATTTTAGAGTGATATGTAAAGATAAAGGTCATGTACCTATCTGTTATCATTTTATTTGGCATGGTATGTAAGTCTTATATAATGTACATTTACACAATCAATAAAGAAGTTTGTACTGTAGGTGACTGAGCAGTGATTCTGCTACATGAAAAGTCCGGCCGGATATTCTGTCCTAAGACTAGGAAAACCTTTAGGACATTTTCAAAGAATTTAGGACAGAATTCTTGTCATTCAAATTTTCATTCTACAGGTTGCTAAAATTAAGTCATTAAAGTCACTGACCCTATATGAATGAGAAATAAAGTAAAATTTGCTGAATCATAATAAAAATCTCATTTTTGTTAAAATGTCAAAAAGTCTTCATGATGTTCAATGATCATGTATTACTAAAACGAGAACTCACGGCCATAGAACCTAAGTATGGTGATCCAGGAGGTTTTCATGCTATTAAAATGTACACTGGCAGTAAACATTACAGCAAATAAACTTTCAATCTGATTTTTTTTTCAGTGAATCAAAATTTGTATATAATTGTATCCAACATGACAGAATTATTTTTCTTAAATTTTAATTCACATTTTGAAGCCAAAAAGATTTTGAAAGCAAAGGCCAGAGGGCAATCAAAGACATTTACTTTGGAGTTTTCATATCATGAAGCTGTTTACAGGTGCTCTGAATTACAAGTTTTCAAAATATTTTTCATCAAAATATAACTTCAAATACATTAATATATATCACAATTAGTGCTGTAACGAGTTGACCAAAACTCGAGACATAACTCGGTGGGCGATATTTGGGGATCACATCGATTTACGCATGTTAAACATGAGTTTTTAAGAAATAAATTATGATATACTTATCTTGTTATAAAACCAGCACTTTTGCAATTTATCTAACCATAAAGACATAAAAAATCAATGATCAATGGTTGTTTTTTTAATTTCCCCTATTTACCTGGCTGTTCCATAAAGTGCTCATACATATCTGCACAATTTAACCGGCAACAAAATATATTTCCTTGCAATAAAATGATACTAAACATGTTAATGGTGGATCCATTGATGACAATATTTGGACATTGTTATTTTATTTATATTTGTGTCATTTACTCGAGTTCAACTTGAGTTCAACTCGCATCTAACAGGCGAGCGTCAATCTACAGAAATCGCTAATGATAACAGCTCCAATCACAATGCCATGGTGTCATGGGATAACAACAAAAACACAATTTTCTTTGTTAAGTTTAAGCATACATTTATAACAGGAAAACATGATTTTCAGTATTATTTTCATTAAGACATCATGCAATTATTAATAAAAAGAAATATTAATCAAAGCAAAAATTCAGAATATTACAGTAAAATTTATGTGGAAACCTACAGAAAACACTATGCACAAAAACTCATGAGAAGATATGAGGACACAGATTTTCCCTGGGATTTCCTTACAATATTTTATAAAATGGAAGCATAGACGAAAATCAAATACTTTAAACTCAAAAACTCACAGCCATAGCACCCAAGTCATTAATATCCATGAGAAGATATGAGGACACAGATTTTTCATGAGATTTCCTTGCAATATTTTATAAAATGGAAGCATAGACGAAAATCAAATACTTTAAACTCAAGAACTCACGGCCATACCACCCAAGTCTTTAATATTCATGAGAAGATATGAGGACACACATTTCCCCTGGGATTTCCTTGCAATATTTTATAAAATGGAAACATGGACGAAGATCAAATACTTTAAACTCGAGAACTCACGGCCACAGCACCCAAGTCATTAATATTCATGAGAAGATATGAGGATACGGATTTCCCCTGGGATTTCCTTGCAGGTCATGTGGCTTGTCACGAGATTTCATAAAAGATGTCTAGACCTTGCTACAATAAAAATCCCGTAGATCTTGCGAGATTTTAGGGTTGAAACTTCATATTTTGTAAATAAAAAGACGACAAGATCTTCTATTATCGCCCACAGATACAACTCGGGCAATATGTCCTAATATTCTATTTAAAATTCGGGGTTTTGTTGCAAAATTCGGTCAATGACCGATAGCCGATGCGAATCTGAAACCCTGACTGACTACCCTATGCACTCACTGTCTCCACCAATTTGGTTATCTACCATAAAACATGTCTGTATTGCATCATTTCACCTGACACAAACTATTTTGGTGAAACATCTTTTGCAGTTCCGTTTTTCATCATTTTGGTTATCCCTAAAACATGTCTTTAGTGTCTACATTGCATCATTTCATTTGTTACAAACACTTTGTCACACACGCTTCGCGGTTCTGTTTTCCGATATTATTTGACACAGATTTCTTTCACTGCTTGTAGTTTCAAGAAAAATCAGATCTGTAACCACTTCATAAAATATAATTAACACTTTCAAGGAAATACGAAACAGTAAAATTAAACGGAGAAACTTCAACTACGGCATCGTAGATCGAGTATATTGTCTTTGTCTACGGTGTCGTATATGGAGTACTAATTCTTCTGCTACGGCATTTATATCCACAAATGTACACAACATAGAACTAATACTGTAGAAATATCTGTCATTAGTATACAATATATATACGATATATATACGCTATATATATATACAGTACATAAGATTCACGTACTTACTTGAAATTTATGATCAAATATAAAATCCATGACATCTTCACTTAAGTAATCCTTTAAAGTCATTTTAATGTGTAAATACACTATTTCATTGTAAAATAATATCCACTTAGTGCCCCACATTCAAACAAAACTAGAATCAATTGCATTTCTCAAATGAACACATGCACACAAGACAGCCATTGTTGCTAATTAGCATCTGTGAGCCAAATGAGGATACTACAAATGATGCTACCATTGATGAGCTTTCAACAGAACAAGGTCAAGAAGGTGACACCCAACCAAAAGAATCATTATTTGAACTTCCAGATTTAACTGACACCCCAGATGATCTGCCAAACTTGATGGAACCTGACACAGAAGAAGGTCAACAGACACCAACATCTGAATTAGCAGGTGTAAAGTTTGCCCCAGTGCCAAGGAAAAGAGGTAGGCCAAAAGGTTCCTGCACCACAGCCATTGGCTTGCCACCCAAGAAAAGAAAAATTAAAGACAGCAGCATCCTGTATCATAGAAAAAATATGAACACCAAGGAAATGTATGTCCTAAGTTTGTTTGTGGACCCTTCTAGGTATACTGAAGGGGTGTTATTGGGAGAGGAATGTGTTGAGTGTTTACCTGAGAACTTACCTTCGGCTTTATTGGACGAACATCTAGACATAAACATTATAAGAAAATATTTTGACACTGAAGGGTGGGTGGCTGTTAAAAGTGCATTTGAGACAAGAAAAGAACAGCCATGGAACTGTCAGGTGTGTAAAGAAATTCTAATTGATTGTCAATAGTAATCTAATGTAATCTAATGTTCCTTATGTATATTTACTCCATATTTACTATCACTTACCTGTTTGTTGTATATTGCATCTTCTGTTACTTACCTGTATGTATTTACTATCACTAGTCTGTAAGTATCTCACCTGTACATATCTACTGTTACTTGCCGTTTCAAAACCTTTGGCCGTTTCGAAACGGCCATGGCCATTTTGAAACGGCCACGGCCGTTTTGATACCTTTGCAAGGTTTAGAAATGGCTTGGCCGTTTTGAAACGGCCAACTTTTCCTCTTGGCCGTTTTGATACCTCACCAGTTTGACATTGGTGGACAAGTTTGTTCTGTTGCTTTTAAGTGTAACAGTTGTATTACAATAAAAAACAGTATATTTATTAAAACTGCATTTGGTATATTATGAAACATATATCTAACAGAACATATAACAGCATTTATTGGTGCATATAAACACTTTTTGTAAAGACTATAGTTATTAATATATATCAATATTAAGAAAAAAAAATGAAATAGGATTAAACAATATTTTATCACTAATCCCTTTTATGCACCCCACCCATATGCAAATGAAACAAATCAACATCAAGAGATATCTTCTAAAGTAATAATAATACAAAGCATTATAATTATATGTCAGTATTAACTGAGTAATATTAAGTAAAAAAAGGTGCCAAAAAGCAAATCTGTTCTGGCTCATCTACAATAATTCTTTGAAAAGTTAAACAATAAATCCCTCTTTGATTGATCTTCCTGTTATGTGAATTTGTTGAACCTTTCATATTTACGTTTTAAACAGCCCACTAATATTTAAGTGAAACAAATCAACATAAAAAGAGAGCTGCAACAAAGCCAACAATAGGAATATATCCAATTAAGCACTTCTGACAATCAATGGCAAACAAATCAACATCACAGAGTTAATATTTAGCATGGCTTCTTTATGGCTTATTAATTAAGCTGGCAAGTCAAACAAACAGGTTTAAAGATACAGCACCTTTATGCAGATAGATTGATCAGATAATTTTTATGATGCAGACTTTGTGTCATACAACAACAAAATACAATTTGTTTAAAGAAAACTTTTTAAGTAAAAGGACCTAATTGAAGATCACAGGTTAACTGTAGTTACCCTCATACCTGAGTACCTACTCCACAAGTTATGATTATAGAAAGTTGCTGAGTAGCCCATGCTCAGGAATTTTTTTTTAGAATCAATTTGAAGATTTGAAGTTCACACAAAAACACATGCTATAGAAAAATATAGAAATCAGGTGAGGTTTCAAAACGGCCAGGTTATTGATTTGGCCATTTTGAAACCAGGTTTTGAACTGGCCAGGCCGTTTCAAAACCAAGGAAGGTTTCAAAACGGCCAAGTAAATAATTTGAAACGGCCAGGGTTTCGAAATGGCCAGGAACATCTACTATTACTTACCTGTATCTGTATGTAAGAAGCTCTTTTAATACATTTTTAGGGGACCAGTCTACTTTGTTTTTGTAAACCATAGCAGGTGCTCCATACTTCTATATGATTTGTACATAAATGTTAGTGTATTCCGATATACTGATTAAATATACCATAGTAAACTAATCTAGAATAATAAACATGTTTACTTTTTATTTTATTTGATATAAATGCCGTAGCAGAAGAATTAGTACTCCATATAAGACACCGTAGATGAAGACAATATACTCGATCTACGATGCCGTAGTTGAAGTCTGTCCGAAAATTAAAGGATTAATTGAATTGTTTGTCATTTGCCAATTTTGTTAAAGAAGAACACAAGTTAAATTAAACCTGCAAATATATTATAGATTTTAAATATTGTCTAAATCATGGGCGTTTACTGGTAGAATGCCACTACAGTACTGCTACCCTACATAAATTGCCCACAGGCATAAGTTGGCCGCGGCTCATCTACAGGCTCCAGAAATACAAATAAGTTATTGTACACCAATGAAAACTGTTGCATATAATAAGTTTAACAACAATAATATATGATTTCAGAGTGTAGTAGGTCACTCATGTTAAAGCCCTGTGAAGGTGTGGTGAGGGGGGCCAACTTATGCAGGGTAGCAGTACAGTACCGCAGAACCCTGTAGTACTGGGCGATAAATGGGTATAACAGAACAATGTCCAAAGTCAGAGAAGGTCATGACATATTTTATACTCTAAAACAACATACATTCGCTATGGTACTACAAAATGTTTCTACAATGCATATATCAATTTTAGTGCATGCACAACTGTGAAATATATGAAAAGCGCTCAAATGTATCATAATAACACAAAGACTTACGTAATGGTGTTTACTAGATGTCCCCCATGGCGCGTACCCAAAAACATGCGATAAACTACTGACAAAACTAACTCAAAAATATTAACAACTAACTGTTAACCTTTGAAAGAAATTAGTAGCAATAATGTATAGACTACATGGCCATTGCTGAGAGATACTTAGGTACAGCACCCTTAGATGTAAATAAGAGAAGAGAGTTTTTTGGGTTAAGATTTTCTTGGAATCAGTATTCACAAACAATACTTAGACAAAGTCAACTTGGTGTTAGGATTGTACATGAATATGGTTTTATAATATCTCACTTTAAATCATAGTAATACCTAAAATCTAAGTTGGGAATGGCCTGAGTATTGTTTGTGAATACGGCCCAGGGTTCAAATATAATATATAACTGCAGCATTCATCAAATGTAAATTTGAGGCAATAATATATAAAAGGAGATAGCATATTATAAAGAAAATTCTAATACAACATACATGCGTCAAAGAATCTGACTGGTCGAGGGTAAAAATTCTCCAGTGCAATAACTCCAGATAAAATAATATAGTAACACTAAAAAGTGAAATAGGCCTTTTGTTATGTAGAAATTCTCCAAGCTTATTATTTTTTTTGGCTAGGAGGCTTTGATACCTTGTCTTTTTAATATAGAAAGATCACTTTTCTAGTATTCATTAAACCTCTTCAGCAAAAATGTCCCAATATCTCTTCAAAAGAACAAATAATATAAAAACTAGTATATAGAAAAACCGTCTGTGCCTAAAATATAGTCATTTTTCATATTTTTTAAATGATTAATCTCATTTTCCTTTTTACTAGATAATAAATGATGGCTCACATGCTTCTTAAAATTATTTCTGACTTTAAAACAGCAGCTGCTACTTGTAGCTCACACAATCATTCAAATTCCTTTCCAATATCTAAACAAGTTGCGTTTTTCAACTTTTCATTTGAATTGAGATGCATGATTTTTTTTCAAAGTGCCTTAATTGTTTCATTGAATAATAAATGGTCTGTCCCCTAACATTAAGTTTTATCCTTTCAACTAAAGATTTAAAATCAATTGAAAAATCATCCCTATTATCGTCTTAATTATTGTACTGGTAATTATTTCTTGCCTTACCAAATTTGTATTTTCTTTATCATAAAAGCTGGTGCGTTAAATTCCCTAAAACCTTTTCCTCTGGTTACTTCATAAAGATCCAGATTTAGAATAAGGGTACAGTGATCTATAGGATAGCTATACACAAATTTATTTTCTTTACCTTTGGAGATACATGTATTTCAAAAGTTGCTCAGGAAAAAAAATAACACGTCTCTTTTTTTCACTTTCAGATAAACCGTGTATACCTTAGTAAACCCAGGTTATTCACTCTCCAAATATCTGCTAGTTCCAAAACTTTTTATTTCTTGAATTCTGTCAGGCTTTAATCGGAGTAAACATTAAAAACATTTTAAATGTTTACAAAACATTTTTAAACCCTTTTCACACCCTATCTTTTGGCTTACAAACTAAAGATAATTCCAATGGGTGAATTGTTGAAGTATGTTTTTATTTGCATTTTCATTTGCAAAGTAATCTTAATATGTTTTAATCTCATTTGCATTTTCAGTTGCAAATTAATCTCAATGTTTTAATCTATGTTACTCGAACACAGATTAATTTTTTTATGGAATCATAGCATTTATATATTTATTTCTCAGCTCAAACCACTGGTTTTCATGTGGCTAGCTGAGTTCTCGTAATAATATATGAAATGGTAATTTACATTTAATTTCTGCATATATAAGATAACTTGTTCATTGAGGATGTTGTTTCATTGTATCTGTTTATAATATTGGATGAGCATGCAATCAAAGGTCATCACTCAGTATATGGTTATATGATCTTTTGTATTTCCATCTAGATATCCATTATTTTCTGTGTCTAATTATTTTATTCAATCAAACTTGGTAAATATTATATTAAAAACAGGCATTGCAATTACAAACAAACTAAAATCACAATCCTTTTTTTGTTGCCTGTCTTTTAAAATATTCATCTTTTGAATGTAGTTTGAACAAGGCCGAAAGGTGTTTTGGATCCCTAGTGTGAGCGCAAAGCCATGAGAAACACAAGTAGTGCACTGAAGTTGTGACCCATTCCAGTACTAAAATAGCCCATCACAGCTTAACTTTGTAACACATAGTCATTGCCACAATTCCTGAAAGACTGTAGATAAAAAAAAATTATTGGATGCAAGAAGGACATATCTATGGCAAAAAGCCAAAAGGACATGTGTCCTTTTAGCTATAGTGGGTACTCATGCAGATTTGCCGACATTGCTTGTATATTAATCCAGTGAAAGAGAGAGCATTGATTGGAGATCAAGAGAGGGAAATTCAGAATCCACAGGTTTGTTAATTTCATCAAAGTCCAGAGACAAAAAAAAAAGTGATCTGTAAAGGCACGAGCTCTAGCGAGGCTCGCGCTTAGGAAAAAAAACACCACCACTCTAAGTGTGTACAACTTCACCACATTGCTGCCCCAGCTTAATTAGTTTACAACTCTGAGCACAAAAGAGTGGACCTAGCTATAGCTAGACAATTCTACACCATGCTATGCAGAAAGAGTAAACACTTTCTATTGTGTGGTCCAGGCAGTAATTCGTTTTAGTTGCAGACCTAGGAGTGAGTACAGCAAGGAGTACTGATAAGATAAATGTGTGAACCCCATGACACCACTGAGCTATTGTGTTCTTAGAGTGATAAATGTTATATCTGAAGAACTTAGGTTCATGCTACTTTTGACAAGTGATTTTCTTATTCTATCTAAATATATTTGTCTTGTACATAGGAGTGACTGTAGCACATAGATGTTTTAACATGTATGTATTCATTAGAGACTAATGATTCTGATGATTCACCAATGTGCTACTTTTTTAACTGCAGATGAAGTAAATATTATATATTAGAAAGGGTAGTTTTAACAAGGGTAGTTTTCAGTGTAAAATTTTAAATTAAAATTGATATCCAAAATATACGTGATTATTTCATAGGCAAATATATTGTAGATATAGAGTAATTAACTTAATAACTAATATAAAGTACTCCTTGAGGTAAAACACACAAATTTAAAAATAACAATGTAAGAACTAAGAAGGATGAATCTAAATTACCTGGCTAACATACAATTTTTATTATTTTTAATGTTTTTTTTTTAAATCTCACCACTTTTGGGGAGGGTACACAATTAACATACTCATGTCATACTCATTTTTCTATATTCAATATGTTTTAGTTCCAAAATATGACTACTTTTCCCTCCACAAATTAAACATGGATTTATTGTTAGAAATGTGTACATCAATTTTAGGACCAATTTTCAACCCTACATCACCAAGATTTCTTGTCTAAAACGTAACTACTTTTTCATGTTGGAAATCTAAACAAGATTTAGTGTTGATTATTCTTGTGAAACATGACTACTTTTTCTTGTCAGAAATCTAACTTAGATTTAGTGATGGAAATATGCCAGTATCAATTTTCAATGCTAAATCACCAGTATTTCATGTCTAAAATATGACTACTCTTTCATGTCAGGAAACTAACTTAGATTTAGTGCTAAAAAAGTGTACATCAACGTCAGGAACGATTTTCAACACTAAATCAACATGTTTTCAAAGGTCTGTGCCTGCTGGGTAGAGTTGGGCTTTTTTGAAACTATATGAAGCATTATAAGTGTGCTGGAATAAATGGTTAACTGCTGATTTCTCAATGGTTTTTGGAACAGAACTAAATTTGGGTTCTTTGGACTTTAAACTGCAGCCTCAAAAAGTAGTTGATTTGATATCATGGATTTTATATACAAAACTCTATCAGTAGACTTTTCAAATGAATTCTTGAGATGGATAAAGTTATCCTATATTGAAATTATAGCAACAGTGTTACAAAGTAGATTTGTATCTAAATTTATCTGTAATGGTCATGTCTGGTCAAGGGGATCTCACTTTATTTGTTAAAACAGCTCGAATGCTTAGTCTTTTCATTGTATATAATGGAGAATTAAAAGGGATCATTTAAATCATGATCATTTAAATTAGACTTTACCCAGAAAAAGTTACTCAACACCAGCCTGAGATTTTAATCTTCTTTTTCTAACAAACACCTAGTTGGTCTATGTTCTAGTGGATCCATAGTATATTTCAAGGAAAAGATCCAACCAGCCCTACTCAATTTATATGATCCAATAAACCTGTAATCTATTTAAGGAAAGAAACCTTCCCCAACTGATTTATAAGATGAGCAAATGAGCACAATCTATTTTGGGAAGGGATCTTATCAGCAATATCAAATTTCTAATATGACCTTACAGTAAGTACATATTACATTTCAAGGAAGAGACGTGCCCAGCCCCACTGAGAAAGAGATTCAGGAAACGGAGATGACCTAAGACCTTGGCCTCACAGGTTGTGACTTAACAAGTCCCAAGAATAAACCATTTATTTTAACACCATAAAGGGAAGGGAAGACATTGAGTGCTTGATAGCTCGAAATGCCAACTCAGTTTCACACAGTAATTGGAATGTGTAATGTGCAAATTCAATGCAAATTATTTTGGGTAGCCGCATACATTTTCTCAAATTTTGGTGCATACTATTCTAATGAAGGGAACCTCATCTTACTGTGTCTAAAAAGTACTTCAGGGTACCAATGAAACTAATTTTCATAATATTTAGGCTCAGAGACTTATCTATAATGGATAGTCCAAATAAAATTGACAAAGTGAAGCCAGTTATACAACGCAGATTTAATATTATCTCCCAGATCTGACACACAGAAAGTAATATTTTACCATTTCCTATTTTTACACCAGTGAAAAATATGTCCTTTCAAATTTAAAGCAAAAATCACCAAAGTCCTGTGCTGTTTGCCTCAGAAGTTACATGCCATTTCAAACAATCCCACACCATATGGTCAGTCAAAAAGAAATTATAATGTACCTTCTATTAGGCACGAGAGACTCATTAGCACCTCCATATTACTGAAGTGACTCCAATTAGCCCACAGTCCATTTCAGGAAACAGGCCAAAGGAGTTTAAGTTGATCTATTTGAAAATCCAGTGAAATCTAGTGGGTCTTCGAGCAATTGCAGGGCATTGACCTAGAAGGCCCCAATTGATTTGTAAGATGACACAAGTGATCACATAATCAATTTTAAGGAAGATAACAAACCCACCCCACTGATCCCTGAAATACATTATCGGATTACTGGGTCATCTTATAAATTGAGTGGAGCAGGTTAGATTTCTTCTCTGAAATAGGTCATATGCTCACTGGGTCATCTTATGAATCAATTTATAAGATGACCCCTTATACACTGTGCCTTCAAATAGTGGGACTGGTTAGCAATGGGGTAAGTATTTTTAGTATGTCCCATAATGTTGTGTCAAAGGGATAGATTTTTTTCAAAAGTTAAAAACTGCTCAAGACTATTTCATGTTCCCTGGACAATACATTGTTATACACACAAAAAGCCTTTCTCCAAAAGTGTTCCAGTGTGTAGAGACCATGAGGTTTGCTACCAATTTTTTGCTGCAATAAAAATGTTGGATTGGATCAAATGCTGCATAGTGTCAATATCATTTTCAAAGCAACAGCCTGAGTGCATACTACCATCCTAAAGCTTTCAAACAGAAGCAGAATATCATTCAGGTCTTCAGTAAAAATTTCTTGGAATTGAACCTTTTGGAAACTGGATCTGTTGTAATTGAAGTCTATGTGTCAAGCAGTTTCTTACTCATGATGTCTCTGTACTGTGGCTAATGCTCTTGCTAGTAGATGGTTTGTTTACTGCAACTCATTTTTCAGGAGTTTCTCCAAGTTCAATCAATGTAAATTACAACGCATCCAAAATAGAAATTCCAGAATTATATCAAACACCGATAGAAACACCAACATAACTCCTATATTTCATTGCATTGGCTTCCTGTTGAATATTGTACAGTTTTTAAACAGCCACACTTGTTTACAAGTTTCTTCACACTGGTCTTCCCAAGTATTTTGCTCCATATCTTTCTTCCTACCACAGTTCTTATAATACCAGGTGCAGTCAGAGTGGTGGTAACTTCCTTGTCATTCCAAAGTTCTACCCTTCTATTCATAAATTTGTCAGTTTGGTTATAGTTTTGCTTTTTATTTGAAATGCTCTTCCTGATGAGATTTGTGTGCCTCCCTCCCTAGCCTCTTTTCAGGAAGGAGCTTAAAACCTACCTGTACACCCAGGCATACCCACCTTAATCATAATCATTCCCTGGTGTTCTCTGTGGTGCTCGACCTCTTTTCTGTCCCTGGATACTGAAATTGGTCAACTGTTTTTGGTTCTGTTTCACCTTAGAGTCCTCTTTGTAAAGGGGTGATAAAGCTCTATAAAGGTCCAATTAGAATTACTCTGTGTAGTGAGGGTCAGTTAACATATATTCTTTCAGTTACATGAAAATATTAAGAGGCACCTGTGGTCAACAAGGTTGGCAGTTAATAACTCAGTTCTCAGCTCTGTGGCCATAGGTTCAAACCCAACTCATAACAGCAAATGGGATTTACTGTGGGGCGGTTCTAAAGTGACCTTAGCTGGTGAAAAGCAGGGTTGGGAGGTTTTTGATGGACATGGTTAAAACCTATCTTTTAAACCGGTTAAACTTTCATGTCAAAAACCTGACAAAATGTCAAAACCCACAAGGAATATTGTGGATAATACATCCTAAACTTACTTTTCTGAATAGTTTTATACAGCAAAACATTATGTTCAGTTTCTAAAACAATTATGCATCTTCAAATGTTATAAACAATCTTAAAACTGCCTTAAAATGCATCTCCTAAGTTATTTTGTATCTAATTTTATTGAGAAAAAAAGGCTAAATGTATGCATTGACATAAACTACCAGTAAAAAAAAATTGTCATAAACTTTGTTTTCCATGTATATTAACATAATTCAACATAAAATAAAACAAGAACACAATGTTAATGTGGGGTCATCTTTCACTGACAAGTATTAACTAGAGCATCACTTGCAAAACAAAGCGATTGTTTTTGCATGGTAAAAACAAAGTGTCCCAAAAAGGAGAAATAATGGCAGCTTTATCATTTAAGAAAGTTCTGCTTATAGCTCAATAAAGCCAGAATATAGCAAAAGTGGTTCTTGGGCAGGGTAGCTATCTTGGATACAGTGTGTTTCAAAAAATTTTGATGAAATTGCTTTATCTTGCACAGTTAAGGAGACAATTAAGGTGTTTTGCTCTTTTTGTCACAAATTTGAATATTGACAATGACCCCCATTTTTGGGAAGGGTAAATTTTTTTTACTTGGAAAGACTAGTCTTGACAGATACCCCGTGGGTAAAATATTTTGCCGAAATCGCTCTATCTTGCACTGTTTTCGAGATACAAGCATTTTTGTGTTTTGCGATTTTTAAAAAAAAATTTGGATATTCAAAACGGCCACCATTTTTGGTGGGACAAAACATTTTTGGAAAATTGGGTCAGCTACTCAGAAGAAGTCAAAAATTTTGTCAAAATGGCTCTATCTAGCACGGTTTTCGAGATACAAGCATTTTAGTGTTATTCATTTTGGAAAAAAATTTGAAAATTCCAAATGGCCGCCTTTTTGGTGAGTGAAAATTTCTTTAAAACTTGGAAAGGCTAGTCTTCACAGACCCCCCTGTGGGTTAAAAACTTTGCCGAATTCAGTCTGGCACACTTTTCGAGATACAAGCATTTTTGTGTTTTGAAATTTTTGCAAAAAAATCAAAAATTCAATATGGCCACCTTTTTTTTACCCTATGGGTCAAAAATTTTGTTGAAATTGTTCTATCTAACATGGTTTTCGAGATACAAGCATTTTTGTGGTTTACAGTTTTTAAAAATATTCAAAAATTCAAAACGACCACCAGTTTTGGCAAGTGAAATATTCGTTGAAACTTAGAAAGGCTAGTCTTCACACAGATACCCTGTGGGTCAAAAATTTTGCCGAAATCGCTCTATCGCATGGTTTTCGAGATACAAGCATTTTTGTGTTTTGCGATTTTTGCGAAAAATTCGAAAATTCAAAATGGCCACCTTTTTTGATGAGTGAAAATTTCTTTAAAACTTGGAAAGGCTAGTCTTCACAGACCCCTTTGGATCAAAAATTTTGGCGAAATCACTCTATGTTGCACTGCTTTCGAGATACAAGCATTTTTTGTGTTTTACAATTTTTGCAAAAAATTCGAAAATTCAAAATGGCCGCCATTTTTGGTGGGACAAAACATTTTTGGAAAATTGGGTCAGCTACTCAGAAGAAGTCAAAAATTTTGTCAAAATGGCTATATCTAGCACGGTTTTTGAGATACAAGCATTTTTGTGTTTTGGAATTTTGAAATAAATTCGAAAATTCAAAATGACCACCATTTTTGACAAGTGAAATATTTGTTGAAACTTGGAAAAGCTAGTCTTCACAGATACCCTGTGGGTCCAAAATTGTGCCGAAATCGCTCTATCTCACATGGTGTCCCGTGAAATTTGTCTTTTTCCTGTATTTTTACTTGTTTCTACACCATTGCGCATGCGCATAAATGGTTATGTTAAGAACCGAAAATACTGTATTTTAGGTTATATTCAACATATTGTTGATAGTTATCGATATTTTTACATTATAGTTCTTAAAATTTCATGTTACAATGGTTTTTGAGATACAAGTATTTTTGTGTTTTGTCATTTTTTGCGAAAAAATACAAAAATTTGAAATGGCCATTTTTGGCAGGACAAAAAAATTTTCAAAACTGGGTCAGCTACTCAGGAGAGGTATCCTGTGGATCAAAAATTTCATCGAAATCGCTCTATCTTGCACAGTGTTTGAGATACAAGCATTTTTATGTTTTGCATTTTTTGAAAAAAATTCAAAATGGTTGCCATTTTTGGTGAGTGAAATATTTGTTGAAACTTTGAAAGGGTAGTCTTCACACATACCCTGTGGGTCAAAAATTTTGCCAAAATCCCACAAGTAATGAAAGAAAATGAAGAAAATGGTTTCAAAAAGTACTCATATATCACTTAATATTGTTCAATATGTGTACCTCATGAGGCTATATTTCCAATTTTGTGTTTTGCATTTTTTCAAAAATTCGAAAATTGAATATGACCCCCATTTTGGGGAGGAGAAAATTTTTGGAAAATTAGAGAGTAGTTAGTTTAGGTACCCTGTGGGTCAAAAAATTTTGACGAAATCTCTCTATCTCACACAGTTAAGGAGATACAAGCAGTTTTGTGTTTTCTCGTTGAGAAAATTATTAATGCTTAATTAATCAATAACCATATACAAACAAGCGTCCACGTGGGATGCTTATTTAGGCAAGATTTTGGTTTCTACAATGTCAGATTGGTCTCAGTAAGTTAACTGTTGAAAGACAAATATTAATATGTTGAATTAGTTGTTTAACTCACCTTTACCCTCTTGGAGCTTTTGGCTGTTTTATACCGTTGCTGAGGTTTTTGACAGTTTTTGATGGTTTTTAAAGGTTTTTTATAAGCTACAAGCTTACCATGTGGGACTGAAAGCTATCACGGATGGCTGCAAGGCATCAGGCCAACGTCTAAGAAAAATAGTCATTTATAGTTGGCTGTAGCCTCAAGTTGTCATCTCCTGGTACACTACGAGATCTCTTCCTACTTTCTTCTTGAAATTTTTAAACCTTACCCCTCAGCTGTAATACAGCAGGGAGGCACTCTTCTCAGTCCCACATGGTAAGTAATTAAAATTTTCAATTTTATAGCACTACAATAGCTTACCATGTGGGACTGAATGCTGAATCCAACTGCATGGTGGAGGGATTACAGCTGAGACTGGAAGATATGTAGAAGATACTGGAAGGCCTGTAAAGAGCCAAAAACCTGAATATACTGAATGACAGCGCTAAAACTGTCAAGATATTTTGATTGTAGGAGAGAAGTGCAACCGTGCTCACTGAAGTAGTGTAAGGGCCCTTAGGGGCCATCCACGAGTGAAAAACCAGCCCTATGGTTGGAATTCTCATAAATTTTTTAGCCACCTAACATGAGATTAATGACAACTTTGATAAGTCCTTAATACATATTATGCTTGATAAACTAACAATACAAAATGACCTTACCCATAACATCTTGAGAGGTAAACCTATACCTAGACCCTTGGATTAGACTCTGAAGACTTGGTTGTAGCGGATGTGCCCTCCCTTCTTTTCTTTCTGAGGATACCTGGTCTGAGGGGAAGGATCTAGGACTTGTTGTGCCACCACCACTGGTCCCAGATACATATTGTTGTCATTGCCTGACCAAGTAAGGTCTTTTAGGTAAAAATTTGTAAATGTGTTGTGAGCTTTCCAGTGACAGGCTTGCATGATTTGGTCAACCGATACCCCACCGTAAAAGGCCTTAAAAGCCGCGAAGGCCCTAATGTCATGCGCTTTAACTTGGACCAAGTCCAAGGCTTGTTGGTCTGCTTGTTTATAACAAAGGAAAATGGGTTTGTTTCAACCAAGAAGAGAGAGTAGCGGGTCTGATGTCTGAGATATGTCCTTTCTTGAAGGAGATGAAAAGGAGGGATCGAGACCCTCTCAGGTCTTTGGTTCGATCCAAATAGTACCTCAGAGCCCGCACCGGACACAAGGTCCTGTCTTCTTTGAATTGTCTATCTACAATGGTAGTCAAAGCAGGAATAGTCACCGGAGAGACACTTTGAGAACCTTCTCTTGCTAGTTGGTTTTTGGCTATGAAGTCAGAAGAAGGGAACAAGGCAACCTTTTCCCATTGGCCTAGATTAGATACTTTGTTTGCAACCCAGGCATGGATTTTGCTGCGGCGTGTGCCGGAGGCCAAAGCTAGCAAGAAAGGTCTGTGTCTTTCATAGGCTCAAAGGGCGCTTTGTGAGCTCATTAAGAACAACAGAAAGGTTCCATTTTGGAAGATTACTGGAACTTTTTGGACTATTCCTGTGAAAACTGGAGAGTAACCTGTGAAGGTCTGAACTTTGTGCAAAATGGTGGCCCACTGGGCCCAAAGTGTCAACAATGGCCGTCCTGTAACCATCAATGGTCGAGGGGTGCCTGTTTAGATCTTGGTACAGGTACATGAAAAAATCTGAGATATGTTTCACAGATGGAGTGGAGAAATCCACCAAATTTTCTCTGCACCATTTCTCAAATAGGGCCCACTATGACTTGTAGATGGTCCTTGTTGATGACCTCTGAGGGGCAGCAATTCTCTCTGCCACCTCCACAGAGAAGCCTTGTTCTTGGAGCTGTCCACTCCTAGACACCAGGCGGGGAGGTTGAGATGTTGTGGATTGCTGTGGAACACATAATTGTGGGACTGTTTGAGAAGAGTTGTTGACACTGGAAGTTGTAGTGGGATCTCTGTTGAGAGCTGCACTAGGTCCCAAAACCAGGGCATCCCTGGCCAGCCTGGGGCTATTACGATGATCAGGCAATGGCATTACCTGATTTTTTTAATCACCCTGTGAAGGAGAGCTGTCGGAGGGTGAGCATAGGCAGTGAGACCCGTCCAGTTTAAGTTCAGAGCATCTATGTCCCAAGCATTTTGGGTCTGGGACTGGAGACACGTACAGTGGAAGTTTGTGGTTCAGATGAGTGGCAAATAGATCTACATGAGGAGTGAACCACTTTTCGCAGATCTGCTTGAACACCTGCGGATGCAGTGACCATTCTGTTGACTGCACTTGGTTCGACCTGGACAGGAGGTTGACCATCATATTCAGACACCCTTGAATGTGTCTGGCTTTTAATGTTAAGTGATAGTGATGACACCATGTCTGATCTTCCACAGGAGAGCGCACATCTCTGCTGAGTGAGTTCCTCCTTGTTTGTTTATGTAGGCTACCACTGTTGAGTTGTCCCTTGCTGGCACTGGTCCTTGAAGCTTTGAAGGGCCAGGGAGACCGCCTTCAACTCTAGAATGTTTATGTGTAGCCTTTTATCCCTGTCTGACCACAGACACTTTGTAGAACTTTGATCTAAGTGAGTGCCCCAACCTTCGTTTGAAGGAGACAAGGACTAACTCCTTATTCTGCCTAAGGTCTGAGGGTCTGTGCAAATAGTAGCGCAAAGCTCTGACCGGACAGAGGGACCTGTCCGACTTGAGGGATCTATCCAGAGTTGGTGCCAGGGCTGGTATAACCACTGGGGCCACACTCTCAGGACCCTCTTTGGCCAGCTGATTCTTAGAGAAAAAGCTGGGTGATGGGTACAGGGACACCTTTCACCAACCAGATTGGTGTCTAATATTTCTGTTCTGCCAAGCATGTATCTCACTTCTATGTTTGCCCGACCCAAGGGCTAAGAGGAAAACTGTCTTGAAGGTTAAATGCTTCAAGGAGGCCTCTTTAATTGGTTCAAATGGGGCTTAGGTCAGCTGGTGTAGAACCTGAGAGAGGTTCCAGGAGGGAATTCCCCTCTGCCCTTTGGGTCTGTCTCTGTGGAAACTATCCAGAAGACGGGTGAGATTTTCGTCTTTGCTGATATTAATGGGTGAATTGCCCAGTTTATCAGCAATGGTAGACCTGTAACCATCAATGGTGCTGGGCTGTAACTTCCTGTCTTGAAAAAGGTACATAAGGAAGTCTGCTACTGATTTTACAGGGGGTGCCCTGAAGTCCACCTTATTAGAGAGACACCACTTTGTAAAAATGGTCCACTTTGCCCCATAGACTGATCTGGTTGATCCCCTTTCAGGAGCCTCAATTCTTGCTGCCACTGCCTCAGAGAAGCCCTGCACCTTGATTGTTGAGGCTCTAGGAGCCATACATGGAGATTTAGATTTGTCAGATTTCTGGGAGGGATCTGATTGAAGGGCTGTGTCAACAGATTGGGCAGGCTCAATGGGATCATGGCCACTAGATCCCAAAACCAAGGCATGTTGGGCCACCCCGGAGCAATTAGAATGATTCTTTTGCATGGGGAGTCCTGCAACTTGTCCACCACTGTGCCCAAGATGGCGGCTGGAGGAAAGGCATACGCGTCCAGATCCTCCCAGGGCCAAAGGTCAATGGTCAAAGTTGGGGTTTTACGTCCCGTTCAACAGCCAGGGTCATATTGGGACAGGTCCTCAGAATTGCCACTTGTGGGACTCGAACACACAGAGGTGACAGCCTATGATTAGATGCCAAACTTGCTAACCACTAGGCCACTGAGGACCTCCTCCCATGGCAGACTGAGTGCATCAACTGCTGTGGCCAGGGGATCCGGTACCGGTGACACAGAGGCAACTTGTTGTTGAACCTGGTGGCAAATAGGTCTATCTGAGGCCAGTTCCACCTGCTGCATATAGCTTGGAAGACCTCTGGAAGGAGGGACCACTGTTTGAATGGTCTGGCCTAATTGGAATAGCTTGTCTGCTACCACGTTCAGCCGGCCTGGGATGTGTCGGGCTTTGAGAGTTACTTGATGTCTGGTACACCAGGTCAAGATTCTCCACAGTAGGGTACACAGTGGGCCTGATCTCATGGCTCCTTCCTTGTTTATGTAGGAAACTACTGTAGTGTTGTCGGTTGCAACAAGTACTATCTTGTCGATACAGAGGTCTTGGAACTCTTTCAGTGCTAGAAAGACTACTTTTAGTTCCAGATAGTTTATGTGCAGCTTGCTTTCTGGTAGGGACCAGGACCCTCTTGCAGTGCGTTCGTTTAAGTGAGCCCCCACCCTTCTTTTGATGCGTCTGTAAAGATTTGCAGAGCATGTTTTATTGGGTGTAATAGTTGGCCTGTGAGAACGTTGTCTTCCTGTAGTCACCATTGTAAGTGGGGGTGTAGGGACCTTGGAATTGGGATCACCTTTCTAGTGATTCCAGTACCCTCCAGTTGTTTTTGAGATGCCACTGTATGGGTCTCATGAGTAGTCGGTCTAGGTGAACCTGGTTCTCTGTGGCTGTTAAACCTATTAGGGACATGAACTGCCAGACCGGACAGGCTGGTAGTGACAGTATTTCTACTATTTTGTCCTAAAGATTCTGCCACCGGTCCGGTGTCGGTCGGACCCGACCGGCCCTGAGGTCGAACTGGTAGCCTACAAAATCAAAGAACTGCTTTGGTTCCAGTTCTGACTTTTCCAAATTCACCAGCCAACCTAGTTCTTGGCATGTTTTTACTAGATCCTGAGTATGCTGGAGACAGACCTGGTGGGATCTGGCTCTCACCAACCAGTTGTCTAGGTACTGGTGGATCCTTATACCCTTGTGTATGGCCATCAGTTTCACCTCCTTTGCTACTACAGTGAACTCCAAGGGTGCTGTGGATAGACCAAAATGCAGAGCTTTGAACTGGTATGTCTGACCCTGAACGTGAAATCTGAGATATTTCCTGGACTGTTCCTGTATTGGTATATGGAAGTAGGCGTCCTTGAAATGTATTGAGGTGACCCACTCCCCTTGTTGGAGGGATGTCCTCATGGTTTCCGGTGTCTCCATTTTGAATTTCTCCGAGATTTAGTTTGCTCAGGTCTAATATAGGTCTCCATTTGTTGTTGGGCTTTGGGACTAAAAACAGTCGATTGAAAAACCCCAGAGATGTTTGGTTTTGTACCAGCTCCACTGCATTTTTGTCTATAAGCTGATGTAATGCCTCCAGCTGGTAGCTGTTCCTGTGGGGATTGATGCCTTCAGCTGGTAGCTGTTCCTGTGTCGATTAACATAACAGCTTATGACTGTGGGAGACCTTGTGAGTTTTGGTCGGTTCCAGAAGGGGAGGGTGTAACCCTCTTTCAAGATTTGAACAACTTTCGGACCGGCCCCCCAGATCCAGCCAAGTTTGCCAAAAGTTTTGAAGTCTGGCCCCTACAGGCAGATTTAAAGCAGCATTTCTGACATTGGTTACAGGATTGACACAAGACAATTGAGTGACACAAGAAACACTTTTCACATATTTTAATTTGTGATTTCTGAAATAACAACCTGCTGACCCGGGACTTAATTCTCTCTTTTGGGAATGCCCGGGCGCAGAATGAACAGCTTGAACAACATGAGAGTTTACATTTAAACTTTGACAAGTGTCTAATGTCTGTCTTGTTGAAATCTGGCTCCCGGCCAGCAGTCCTCTCTGTAACCTGTCTATACAGTAATTGTCGTTTATAGGACTGATGGCCCTTGGCTGGTCGCGATGAATAGCTGGAGGACTTCCCCTTTGGTTTTTTGTAGCTACTTTTCCCAATGTTCTTCCAAGCGGGTCTATCACTCTTTGAAGCTGACCTTTTGTCTGACCTTTTCTCTGTACGCTCATATGAGTGGTACCGACACTTACCCCTTGAGCTAGACTGTCCTTTGGCCTCAAAGGTGCAATTTCCTCTTCTGCCCGTTTGATGATACTATCCGGGAACAAAGTAGGGATGTGCAATGGAGCATTCCTGAGTGCGGCTATTGTATCCGGCTTGACACCTCCCTTGACATGGTTCAAATAAGAGTCTCTATGGGCCAATGTCAGATTTAACATAGAAATGAAAGCGAAATCAGATAAGTGTTCCATTGTCTTGGCAGCTGCTTGGGTTATGCTGGCATTGAAATCCATAAGGAATTGGAGTTCATCCAAGGCAGAAGACACTTTTGCTGAACCTTTCCCTTTGCTTTCAGACCGGATAGTTTTCATCTGTTCCTGCATGTTTTGTTGCACTTTGAAGAGGCAATGATTGAAGCTGGCTGCTTGATTGCAGAACACTGTGGCCTCCCTAGACGACTTCTCCCATTTTCGCAGAGTTTCCTGTGAAAGGTGACGTGATGCAGGTGGGGGTAGAAGGCCCGACTGTCTGGTGATTCTGCTAAAGTAACTGTTCAATTTTGAGGCGTCAGTACTCCAGGTGTTGACATTTGATGAATCTACTTTGTGGTCAGAATAAAGTCCATACCACCTTGATTGAGATTTCGCTGGCCTCAAGAATTGATCTTTCAATAAGCCACCGGCCTCAGAGCTTCTTGTCGGATAACCTTCAGTCAGTGTCACATTTAACTTGCTGAGCTTTTTGCAAAGCCAGTCCTGTTGGCATAGTGACAGAAACCTTGCCGGGCACAGGAACCTTGGGGCCGGAAAAGGGGTTATCATCTGAGGTTGTGTTGGAGCTGTCTACATCAGGAATGTTGGTCCAACCCATATATGACCTGATGCCCCTCATGGTTTCCCGGTAGGTCTGTTCGGCAGAAGGTGTCTGATCCGGTTCAGCAACAGTCATATCTTGATCATCCGACAGTTCACCTTCCTCCACTTATAAATCTACAGGTGGTCACTACAGTGCGCTCAGAAGTTTTGGGTCGGTGTCGGTCAGATGAAAGCTGGCTGGACGACTGATGCTTGACAGCAGAGGAGTCAGAACCAGTGTGCTTTGGTGATGAATCCGGTCTGGGTCGGTCAGATACAAGCTGGCTGGTCGACTGATGCTTTGCAGCAGAGAAGTTAGACACAGTGCGCTTGGGTGAAGATTCCTGTTGTTGAAGGTCGGATCTGAGCTCGCTGGAAGGCTGATGCAATGAAGCAGAGGAGCCCTGTCCAGTGCGCTCTGAAGTAACAGTAGTCTCTTGACTGAGCTGGTTGGCGGACTGATGCGTAGCAGAGAAGTCCTGGCCAGTGTGCTCTGATGAGGTTGGTTGAAGAAAGGGTTCAGTGTCTTTAGCAATGGTAGATGGAGGAGAATGGGTTGATGTCACTTTCACAGCAGATGAGAAGGTCAGTTGGAAGGTCTTTGACATAAGAAGCGCTTCCAGGTGATTAAATCTGTCGGACCACTTCTGATCCACTTCCTCCATTTTCTTGTCAGTAGCAGATTTTTCAACCATTTTCTTGGACTTAGAGGTAGATGGTTTGTCCTTCTTAGGTTTCTTATCAGGAACAGAGTCCGGAGGGGAAGAAATGGAAGCATTATCACTTACGGCTCCAATAAGTGATATGGTACCTGGGTCAACCAAAAAACCGTCTTTGTAGGTGAAGAAAGTTATGCTTTCTTTGCATCCCTCTTTTCCTTTTTCAATTTGTAGGATGGAGTGGCGAGTTGTGCCTTCTGTTCAGGGGTCAATAATAAGCAGAACTTACATTCCTTAGCTGGAGTTTCAACACATGTGTCCTTCCCCTTTCCTTTCTCATGACACCTAGCACAGAAGGAATGGCCATCAAAGCTGGCCATAGCATGGCCGCAGTTACCCCTTTTTTGTCCTGGAGATGACATGATGTTCTATAATCACTATGATATCCGTTCAAGTATATGAAATACTCAAAAAACAAAAATTCTGGCAGTAAACTTCAAAAACTCTGAAGCACAGAAAAATCTGTGTGCACTAGTTCACGCCAAACGAAAAAGATGCTATGACGTCATGCTGTCTAGACAGGAAGGAAGTATGACAGGCCATCTGACGAGTGCACTAGTACTACGGACTGGCTGGCCGGTTGAAACACAGGACGTCTTTTTCTGATATTTGGCGGGCCGATCTGCGCCGACCGGATTAGCAATTGTCCATTGGATAGGATGTATTAACGCAATAAAAAACATATTTAAAGAAATACTGTAAATTAAATAGTTTTTAAGCTACAACTGAAGATTTACTCCACAGTGAGAACCTGAAAGTAGCTATTACTCAGCTATGCAAGGAGCTACAGGTCTGCAATTTTACCATATTATAGCTGACCCAAAAGTAGGTTAATAATTTATTTAAACAAAATACTGTACATGCAATAGTTTTCAAGTTCCAACCGATTAACTGAACAGTGAAAATTTAAAAGTAGGTATTGCTCAGCTATGCCATGAACTACAGGTCTACAAATTCAGTATGTTATAGCTGACCCATAAGTATGTAAACAACATACTTAAACAGAATACTCTAAATGCAATAGTTTTCCAGTTACATCTGATTTACTCAACATAAGAACCTGAAAGTAGCTCTTGTTTGGCTATGCCATGACATACAGGTCTGCAATTTATAGCTGACCCAAAAGTAGATGAACAACATATTTATAGAAAATACTTTAAATGCAATAGTTTTCAAGTTAGAACTAATTTATCCGACAATGAGAACCTGAGAATAGCTATCACACAGCTACGCCATGAGCTACACATCTGCAATTTTACAATGTTATAGCTTATTCAAAAGTAGATGAATAAGATATTTAAACAAAATTCTCTGAATGCAATCATTTTCAATTAACAACTGATTTACTCAACAGAGAAAACTACAAAGTAGCTATTGCCTAGCTATGCAATGAGCTACAGGTCTGCAACTTTACTATGTTATAGCTGATCCAAGAGTAAATGAATGACATATTCAAACAAAATACTCCAAATGCAATAGTTTTCAAGTTACAACTGATTTACTCAACAGTGATAACCTCAAAGTAGCTATTACTCAGCTATGCAATGAGCTACAGGTCTGAAATTTTACTGTTATAGCTGACCCAAAAATAGGTGAACAACATATTTAAGCAAAATACTGTAAATTGTAACAACTTTTATTGTAATTTAACTTTTTACAAGTTAAATACTTACCTTATCCTCACAAGTGCTTGTTTGTTTTGTGGAGCAAAACACATCGACCGACAAGAATTTTTAAAGAAATATTCTTGTCACAAGAGGTGACCCCTTTGTCTGCGCATGTCCGCGCTTGCGCAGTAGCTGTTGTCGACATACGATTGTCGAGAGCTCTTCATTGTATTTTTGGTCCCCAGAAAACAAATTATGCGGGGAGGTAAGGTGGGTTTATCCTTGTGAGGATAAGGTAAGTATTTAACTTGTAAAAAGTTAAATTACAATAAAATTTGTTACATTTTATTGCGTAAGATAGCCTTACCTTATCCTCACAAGTGCTTGAATACAACCATAACAGGTGGAGGGTATTTGTTTTGGCCACACTGTTAGATGATTGTCAGACAAGGGGTCACCAAATAAAGCACTTGATAAGAGGATAAGATAAGCTTCCATACACCACATCTTAGGTTATATGTTACTTCTTCATCACAGATAAGTAATTTGCTAACCTCAACAAGAGATCCATGATGTGGTCGTCATTGTTGCTGCTGTTGCTGTTGTAGACAATTTTACAACAAATCATATAGCAGTATTAACCATCACCCGGTATTGGCTGGAGATGTCTGCATGACTCCCCAAACAAGATGTCATCATCTGACAATGAGAATATCTCCAAGCAGGCAAACTGAACTGCATAAACTGCAGATATGGGGCCATATGTAAGTTAAGAAAGACATATGTCAGTGACACAACACTTGTATAACTGGAGAGAACATAAATATGTGAGTGATATCAATAACATGTATGAATACTTAAAAATTGAGTACATGCTGAGGTGAATCCACAAGACCCAATTTGTTCATGGACTGGTCATGGGATTGCCAAGCTACATCTTCGAGTAGAATGTAGTAAAGAATTGTGGGTCTTCCAATAACAAGAGTCTGATATCTGCTCAGGTAAGACCCCACTCTTGAAAACTAAAGAGGCAGCTATGGATCTAATATGTGCCTCAATGTATAGATTCTGAGAATCAGAATTAAAGGACTGGCAATCTAATCATGCAGCCAGATTGATCCAGGAAGAGATAGCAGAACTCAAGATATCTCCATCAAGCCTTCCTTAAAAGATATGAGCAAGAGATTCTTCCCCTCCTTGAAGTACTTGTACTGTCTTGATAGTAACTAAGTACTGTAAGAGTGCAGTGTCACAACATTAGTCCAACGTGAGCTCAAGAATGGTTTGTGAGCTGGAATGGGCACTGGTTTGAGCCATCTGGGCCATCAGAAGCCAACTGGTTCTTGCTAAAAGGCAGGAGAAGGAGACTTTCCCTTTTCTCCAAGCAGTAGTCCTGTCCAAGAAGGATCTAAGTGCTGTAAGAGGACAACGAATCATGTGTCCAGGCAATTTGAGTTCAGGAATGATCTAGAGCTGAAGTGACCACTGGAGCCAATCTAGACCAATTGAGCCTAATAGGTCTTTGCTGCAAAGGTAGGAGGAGGGAAAAACTGTAACCTCCTTCCAATGAGGCTTGTGTCTGAAGGAGCCAAAGTCCCAGAATACACTTTACCTGGTTTTTGCCAGATGCCAATGCCATGGCAATAGTCTTGCAAGTCAAACTTTTTTAGACTGACCTCCTTTAAAGGTTAACTAGACCTAGCACATCGGAAAACCGATGCAAATTGTATCCACCGTAAAGACAATGCACCAAAACCTCTAGGACCAATAATAAGCAAGTTATAAGCACTTTTAAGTTTGGCTGTCCTCATTTGACCTTCAAGGAGGGGCTCAAGGTCAAATCCGACCATGCCAGAAGATTCCCAGCCCATGATTTCCTATATGTTGGTTTACCATCCCAAACATCTAGGACCAATAATAAGTGAGTTATAAGCACTTTAAAGTTTGGCTGTCCTCATTTGGCCTTCAAGGAGGGGCCCAAGGTCAAATCCGACCACACCAGAAGATTCCCAGCCCATGATTTTATATATGTTGGTTTACCATCCCAAACCTCTAGGACCAATAATAAGCGAGTTATAGGCACTTTTACCTTTGGCTATCCTCTTTTGACCTTGAAGGAGGGGCCCAAGGTCAAATCCGACCACACCAGAAGATTCCCAGCCAATGATTTCCTATATGCTGGTTTACCATGCCAAACCTCTAGGACCAATAATAAGCGAGTTATAAGCACTTTTAAGTTTGGCTGTCCTCATTTGACCTTGAAGAAGGGGCCCAAGGTCAAATCTGACCACACCAGAAGATTCCCAGCCCATGATTTCCTATATGTTGGTTTACCATCCCAAACCTCTAAGTCCAATAATAAGCAAGTGATAAGCACTTTTATGTTTGGCTGTCCTCACTTGACCTTGAAGGAGGGGCCCAAGGTCAAATCCGACCATGCCAGAAGATTCCCCGCCCATGATTTTCTGTATGTTGGTTTACCATCCCAAACCACTGGGATCAATAATAAGCGAGTTATAAGCACTTTTAAGTTTGGCTATCCTCATTTGGCCTTCAAGGAGGGGCCCAAGGTCAAATCCGACCACACCAGAAGATTCCCAGCCCATGATTTCCTATATGTTGGTTTACCATCCCAAACCTCTAGAACCAATAATAAGTGAGTTATAAGCACTTTTAAGTTTGGCTGTCCTCATTTGACCTTGAATGAGGGGCCCAAGGTCAAATCCGACCACACCAGAAGATTCCCAGCCCATGATTTCCTATATGCTGGTTTACCATCCCAAACATCTAGGACCAATAAGAAGAGAGTTATAAGCACTTTTAAGTTTGGCTGTCCTCGTTTGACCTTGAATGAGGGGCCCAAGGTCAAATCCGACCACACCAGAAGATTCCCAGGCCATGATTTTATATATGTTGGTTTACCATCCCAAACATCTAGGACCAATAATAAGTGAGTTATAGGCACATTTACCCTTGGCTATCCTCGTTTGACCTTGAAGGAGGGGCCCAAGGTCAAATCCGACCACACCAGAAGATTCCCAGCCCATGATTTCCTATATGCTGGTTTACCATCCCAAACCTCTAGGACCAATAATAAGCGAGTTATAAACACTTTTAAGTTTGGCTGTCCTCGTTTAACCTTGAAGGAGGGGCCCAAGGTGAAATCCGACCACGCCAGAAGATTCCCAGCCCATGATTTCCTATATGTTGGTTTACCATCCCAAACCTCTAGGACCAATAATAAGCAAATTATAAGCACTTTTAAGTTTGGCTGTCCTCATTTGACCTTGAAGGAGGGGTCCAAGGTCAAATCTGACCACATCAGAAGATTCGCAGCACATGATTTCCTATATGTTGGTTTACCATCCCATACCTCTAGGATCGATAATAAGCGAGTTATAACCACTTTTAAGTTTGACTGTCCTCATTTGACCTTGAAGGAGGGGTCCAAGGTCAAATCTAACCACATCAGAAGATTCGCAGCACATGATTTCCTATATGTTGGTTTACCATCCCAAACCTCTAGGATCGATAATAAGCGAGTTATAAACACTTTTAAGTTTGGCTAATCTCGTTTGACCTTGAAGGACGGGTCCAAGGTCAAATCTAACCACATCAGAAGATTCGCAGCACATGATTTCCTATAGGTTGGCTTCACATTGCAAACCTCTAGGACCAATAATAAGGGAGATATAGGCACTTTTAAAGTCCTCTATGTGGGTTACTTCGGCACTCCGTGGATGACCTTGAGTTAGGAGCTTCAAGGTCAAATGTGTGCAAGGTTGTAGAGGACATGTATATGTGTCATATATATCACCTATGAACAGATTCAACCTTCTATCTATGAGGAACAGCCAGTAGAAAAATGTCGATTATTTTCAAAGAAATGCCCGTGGCGGCCATCTTGTTTTTCAGAATGAGGCTATTTTCCTTCCCAGAGAAGCTTACCCCCCAATGAAGATATCCTGCAAATTTGGTGAACCTAGCTGCTGTTGTTTTCCTCTTAGAGCGTTAACACCGAAAATCTCTCTACGCGCGGCGGCGGCGGCTGTGGCTGCTGCAAAGCCAGCAATAGTGGCAGGTTTCAGATTTTTGCAAGTAAATGGATAAAAAAATCTGGTATATTTGAGACAGTAGGCTCTGAGATGACCACCTTATTCTGTTGGTACCAGAGCTCAAAATGGCCCATCTTGACTTATACATTTCCAAGATGAGGGTCCTTTAGGTCCCCTAAATCTCTCTACCCCTGCTCAGAGAATGATATAAGAGATTCTGAGTGGTGTTAAGGTGTCAAGCATGAAGGTACCAATGCAACAGATTCTGATGGTAATTCTGACTGAATGGCTGTTTTTGAGACCAGTGAAGTAGCTGTAATGGAGGTTTTGTTGATTGATTCACCAGATCCCAAAACCAATACATCATGGGCCACCAAGGGGCCACTACAATCATTTTGCACTTGGTGTTCACTTGTTCAATGACTTTTTGGAATGAGTGGTAGAGGACAAAAGGCCTAGCAGTCCAGACCCTCCAACAAGATGTTTAATGCATCTATGTTCAGAGCATTTGCATCCGGGACTGGCAACATAGAATGGAAGTTTGTGATTCATATTGGTGGCAAACATCTCTACCATTGGTATTTGCCAAACTATGCAAATCAAATGGAACATTTTAAGATGAAGAGACCACCCTGTCTGTATTATTTTGTCCTTTCTGGAGAGGCTGACTGTCATGACATTTAGACAACCCTGAATATATCTGGCTCATATAAGAATATCTCGAGGATTGCAGTAGGCCAAGATGCAGCATACCTGCATGAAAAACCTATTGTTGATTTGTGCCAAACTTGCACATTGTCTTGAACCATAAAGGGAGTAAGAACCATTCTGTACGGATTTTGTCCCTTCTGCAGAGGTTATTGACTATGACATTTAAGCAACCTAGAAAATGTCTATCTCTTATGAGTATATTTCAAGGATTGCAGTAGGCCAGGATGCGCCAAGCCTCTGTCCCTTCTGAAGAGGATGTTGGCTGCAATATTTAAGCAACCCACAATATGTCTGTCTCTTTTGAGTATATTTCAAGGATTGCAGTAGGCCAAGATGCGCCAAACTAGGAGGTATACGCTCCCCCTCCCCCCCTGTTTGTTCAGATAACCGAAGACAGTGGCGTTGTCTGATGCTATCAGAATTCTTTTTTAGAATTTTATCTTGAAAGCTGCTTAGGGCTAGACACACTGCCTTTAGTTGTTGGACAACAAAATGTAAAACTCCTCTTGAACTGTCCAAATGCCGCTGACTGTCAAGCGGTTAGATGGAATCACCAACCTTGGTTATATGCATCTGTGAAAGTAAGGGTATAGTGCTAATCTGCCAGGAAAGGGCAACCTATTTCCCATTTTGTTATAATTTTCCAGCACTAAAGATGCTTTTTCAGAAGGATTTGAAACAGGATCCCTCAGAACTAGTGACTGGGAATATTGCCAGTTGTTTCAAATACCACTGAAGGGGGACGCATATGTAACCGACCCATTGGTATAGTCTTTTCCAAAGATGCTAGTACACCATCAGGGACACAAGCAATCTTGGTTGTTTGTGAAGAGATCTCCATGCCCTGAATAGATTTCTCTGGTACTTTAATTTATTTGTGTTAGAAAGAAGTTACCTTGTACCAAACGCAGTGGTAGCCTAGGAAATCGATATCGCGAAGCCGAGTTGTTGAATAATTTGGATGAGTTCTTTGATTTGAACCAAATACTGGTGTCTTTTACGTACTCTTAACAACCAGTGGTCCAGGTAAATGGTGAACTCCTATTCCGCGAGACTGAAGAATGAGTTTTGCCTCTTTACTACTCGCGTGAAACTGTATAGGGGCGGTCGCTAATCCGAACTTCAGTGCTTTGAACTGATAGGTTTGACCGTGTACATTAAACTGAAGTAGATGTTGAAAATCTTGTGAGTCGGTACATAGAAGAACGCATCTTTTGTAATCGCATTTCTAATAATTTCTGCTGTCTCCAGTTTAAATGATGGGACAAGCAGGTATTTATTGACATAGTAAACGAACTTCACTCGTGGGCAGTGACCGTTGAAGTCGTAGTTAGAAATCAATTCAGGACACTGAGATCTATCAGAGGTCGTCATTAGCCGAGAAATAAACTGCCATAGAAACCTGGAGTTCTGCAATGGTTAGAGTTCTGGTGGGTAAATTGCTTTCTTTTCTTGTATTTACTGTAGCCATGTTTTCCTGTCTGACGTCATCGCTTTGCATTGTGGGTAGTACAGGCATTGGTGAATTCGATTGGGGAATAATTCGACAATCCCAACTGAAGATTTGCTCTGGGATGGCAATAAAACCTCCCATACCTGCCAGTAACACTGCAAAAACAGCTTCCATGGTGATTTTCATATGTATGTAGCCACGTTCTTCTGTATCCATCTCTCCTGGTATTCTAGGAAGAGTGATCGGACAATACTTTGTAGATTGCATGAAGGTCTGTAAAATTACTGCTAGTCCTGGGTCTCAATGTTTTCCTTCTACATATCAGAGGGTAACATGACAAATAATTACTGGACATAGCCCCTGTCCTGTATATACTGTGCAAACACACTCGTAAAGGTTGGAAGCAAGGAATTCAACACCATATCTCATCTAACCAGTTCCTGTTCAACAGGGCTGAAAAGACAAGCAGTGCACATACTGCCGCAAAGATGTCAGTTGGATCTTCATCCAAATTTACAGCAAAGGAAGGTAATCTGTCCCTATTTTCATGTCTGAGAAGCAGGAAGTTCACTGTACCTGCTGGGAAGCAAAATAATAACTGCAAGGATCAGTGGATGCGCTTCTGTAGTCATTCTTGAGGAGGGAGACCTGTTACTGTACCAGAGTGGCGCTCCACCCCCAGTAAAGAATGTACGACCTCCGTTGCCAAGACAACTGCATTCTTTCTTCTTTGTTTTCGAGCACAAGCTAATACTCATGCTGTGCCATCAAATAAGGGAAAATAAAGCAGTTTTCCACTGAAAACTTTACAGCAAAATCTTCTCTGCATCCCTTTCATCGACAAGGAGGTAGTTCCAGTCGAATAATGGGCGAGTACAGCCGAAGATATACATCGTCTTCCACTGAAGACTTTACAGCAACATCTTCTTGCACAACATCTTATTCTGACCCTTTTCAGGACAAGAGAGGCACAATTAGTGGTAGTACCAGTCGAACAATGGATAACTACAGCTAGGTGCACGCTGTATATGGATATTCATCTGTATATGGACGATAATAAGAAAAAATACGTGTTGCTCCCACCTCGACCAAAAATATTATGAAGAGCTCTCGACAATCGTCTGTCGACAATGGCTACTGCGCAAGCGCGGACATGTGCAGACAAAGGGGTCACCTCTGTGACAAGAATATTTCTTTAAAAATTCTTGTCGGTCGATGTGTTTTGCTCCACAAAACAAACAAGCACTTGTGAGGATAAGGTAAGGCTATTTTACGCAATAAAAACAATAGTTTTCAAGTTACAACTGATTTACTCCACAGTGAGAACCTGAAAATAGCTATTGCTCAGCTATGCCATGAGACACAGGTCTGCAATTTCACCATGTCATAGCTGACCAAAAATTAGGCTAATAACATATTTAAAGAAATACTCTAAATGCAATAGTTTTCCATAATATCAACAATTTTGTGTAAAGTTTGTGTGTTAAAATACTATCTGAGGAGAATATTATAAAAGATTATGTCAGCTAGTGTATCACCTGCCATTTCTGAATATCTACTGTATATATATACTCAAAAAAGAAATAAAAATATAAAAAAAATAGTTTTCCAGTTACAACTGATTTACTCAACAGTGATAACCTCAAAGTAGCTATTACTCAGTTATGCACTGAGCTATAGGTCTGAAATTTTACTATGTTGTAGCTGACCCAAAAGTAGCTGAATAACATATTCATACAAAATTCTGTATATGCAATAGTTTTCAAGTTATAGGTGATTTTACTCCTTACGGGAGGTACTAAACAAGAGGGTCAAAGATGCCCCAAAAGGCGGATTGCATGGGCAGCAATAAGGTTAGCGTCTGCTGTAATTACATTTAGAACAAGGAAAGAAATATTAGGTCACTCAGTTAAGGAGAATGTGTTAGACGTGCTAAGAAAAGTAAAACTTGTAATCTAGGTTACATAAATGTATCTATGCTATAAACGGACAAACAAAAGGACGGAATTACACCAATTTCGAAAGCAACTTAGCTATGATGGTGATGTATCTCCCTGTCAAGTTTGAATTCGATTGGACAAAGCGTTTTTGAGTTAGAGTCTGGACGAACAGACAAATGGACAAAAAACAGACAAACGAACAGACAGAATTACACCAATTTCGAAAGGAACCTAGCTATAATGGTGATCTATCTCCCTGTCAAGTTTGAATTCGATTGGACAAACCGTTTTCCAGTTAGAGTCCGGAAATGGAAATTTTGACGGACAAACAGACAAAAAAACGGACAAACGAACAGACGGAATTACACAAAATTTCGTAAGGAACCTTGCTATGATGGTGGTCTATCTCCCTGTCAAGTTGCATTCGATTACACAAACCGTTTTCGAGTTAGAGACCGGAAATGGAAATTTTGATGGACAAACGGACAAAAAATGGACAAATGAACAGACGGAATTACACCAATTTCGAAAGGAACCTAACTCTGATTGTGATCTATGTCCCTGTCAAGTTTGAAATCGATTAGACAAACCGTTTTCGTGTTAGAGTCCGGAAACGAAAATGTGGACAGACAGACGGATGGACAAACGGACAAACGAACAGACGGAATTACACCAATTTCAAAAGGAACCTAGCTATTATGGTGATCTATGTCCCTGTCAAGTTTGAATTCGATTGGACAAACCATTTTCGAGTTAGAGTCTGGAAACGAAAATGTGGACGGACAGATGGATGGACAGACAAACAGACAAAAAACGGACAAACAAACAGATGGAATTATACCAATTTCGAAAGGAACCTAGCTATGATGGTGATCTATGTCCCTGTCCAGTTTGACTTCGATTAGACACACCGTTTTCGAGTTAGAGTCTGGAAACGAAAAATTTGGATGGACAGACGGACGGACAAACAAACGGAATTACACCAATTTTGAAAGGAACCTAGCTATGATGGTGATTTATGTTCCTGTCAAGTTTGAATTCGATTGGACAAACCATTTTCGAGTTAGTGTCCGGAAACGAAAATGTGGACGGACGGACGTACGGACAGAAAAACGGACAAACAAACAGACGGAATTATGCCAATTTCGAAAGGAGCCTTACCATGATGGAGATCTATCTCCCTGTCAAGTTTGAATTCGATTGGACAAACCGTTTTCGAGTTAGAGTCTGGAAACAAAAAATATGGACGGACAGACGGACGTCGGACACATCAATCTAATAGGCAGGTTGGTTACACGCAGCCTGCCTAAAAATCAGAAAGTAGCTACTACTCACTTAGCTATTGGGATAGACACTCAAGTTACTCACCATGTTGTAGCTATGGAAAAAGTAGTTGAATAACATATTATAACAAAATGCTCTAAATGCAATACTTTTCAAGTTATAAGTGATTTAGTGCATGAATTCATGAATTTTATTGCATTAAAAATTATTTAAAAAATTAATAAAAAAAATCAGACAGATCCAGGTCTAATACTCACACAAGGTAATCTACTAGTGGCCTAGTGTTGAAATTTTCACACTTTGGGTGGGGGTACCTGACTTGTAATGGCTCTGGGGAACAGACGAACGAACAGATCTGCATGGCTTGAACAATTTTTCATCCTCAATAGTTAAGGTATCTTTCAAAAAAACAGCATGTCTCTGGGTATTGCAGTTTTGGAGGAGAAGCTGTTCACGCTGACGCTGCAGAGTGATGCCATAATGTCAGCTGACTTGTCTGACATAAAAAGAAACGAAAAAAACCCATAATATAGTGTTACATGAAATTTTAATTTTATTTTCCAACTTGATATCTTTTCACAGAATAAATAATCAAGTTACAATCATAATGTATTTGCCACATTTGTATATCTTGAAAACTTACAGCGATGCAAATGCTTTATCTCTCAATAAATTTTGAATTGTAAAACTAAGAAAAACCAACATACAGGAATGAAAATGAGATCAATAAAATGTCATCTCTGATAAAGTTTATTTATAAATGTATATGCACCATCTGGTACCATATTCCATTACATGTAACGGAAAAAAAAGAAATACATAAATTTGATTTCTCCTTGCTCTACTTTATCTCCATGACATACTCCAATTTGCAAAGATAAAGTTCAATAAAAACCACAAAAATGCAAGACATTTTATTTTGAAAAAATTGTCTTGATTTTTTTTTTGAAGAAGAAAAAGAAAAATTTGAATAGTTTTTAAGACCAACAGAGTAAGTAAGAAGCAATATTTAAAAGTAAAATATTCAACATATAATGAGATAACCTTTTCGGTACTTTTTATAATATTTTGTTTTGCAATGACACAAGCCCATTGCATTGCCTGAATACTAAATAATAGTATGTAGTTATTAAAATCTATGCTTGCTAATCTTCAGGTTTACTTCTCTCGAGATGGTTCACATTAATGATAAAGATATAAGAAGCACATCTATAAGAAGTTTTTACTAACTAACCCTACAATTTGCATTTTAATATGAAGCTGTGACGATGCGTCGGTACTACACACTTGACAATGTTTACATTTTTTGGCACATTTAAGTTATGTTTCTTTGACCTGGAGCCGTCTCCTTTGAAGCACTTTATTTATATCTCTTGATGAGCTTTCATTGTTAATCCGCCAGTGCTCTATGGTACTACCTACACGGCTCACATATTTGCCTAGACCAAAATTATATTCATAAATGGAAAACCTCATTGAAGTTTAATATCTACCAAAAACAATAGGATTTCAATAGCTGCAAAAGGAAAACAACAAGGGCAAAAATAGCATCAGAGATGCCCGTACCCCACAGCCTAGGGAAACATTTTCAACACCATGAGATACAGAAGTACTGTATCAGTACAAACTTCAGGATACTTTCAGAGCACTGTCAGTTATATAAAGGTCCAAACAATGTTTAAATGGAGAAATAATGTTTAAAAGAAAGATCATGCATATAAAGATGAAGTATTAAAACAAGATAATTCAATAACAAGATGACAGCATTAATCAGCAAACTAAAATTCAACCCTCTTTATCTACATCTGCAAGGCCCGAATTATGGTTTAGATGGTTTTAATATTACCATGCATACAGAAGTGGTAATACATTTAATGAATGCTTATGTGTGGTGTTGGAGCAAAATCTGTGGCTCACTTGATGAAATTCTATCTCTTACAATGGGAAGTTATGAAAGTAAAATTCTTAATAAATTGTAATATGACTTTAACAGTGCTTAATCTGCATCAAAAGAGAGACCCGAAGGTGCAACAAGATTTTATAGGTCAAGGTCACTACGCCAAGGTCAAATCAAGGTCAGATCATGACGTTGCACAACTACATCCCCTAACCAATGTCCCTACCAAGTATCAACTTCCTACACCTTACGGTTTCCGAGATACAGCCCGGACAAGATTTTTGAACTCAGGGTCACTACGGCAAGGTCAAAGGTCAAATCCTGGTCAGACCATGACGTTGGACACCCACACATCCTAACCAATGTCCCTACCATGTACCAACTTCCTACACCTTATGGTTTCCGAGATATAGCCCGGACAAGATTTTATAGGTCAAGGTCACTACGGCAAGGTCAAAGGTCAAATCAAGGTCAGACCATGACACTGCACACCTACACCCCCTAGCAAATGTCCCTACCAAATATTAACTTCGTACACCTTACGGTTTCCGAGATATAGCCCGGACAAGATTTTATAGGTCAAGGCCACTACGGCAAGGTCAAAGGTCAAATCAAGGTCAGACCATGACGTTGCAGACCTACACCCCCTAACCAATATCCCTACCAAGTATCAACTTCCTACACCTTACGGTTTCTGAGATATAGCCCGGACAAGATTTTATAGGTCAAGGTCACTACGGCAAGGTCAAAGGTCAAATCAAGGTCACACCATGACATTGCACACCTACACCCCCTAACCAATGTCCCTGCCAAATATCAACTTCCTACACCTTACGGTTTCCGAGATATAGCCCGGACAAGATTTTATAGGTCAAGGCCACTACGGCAAGGTCAAAGGTCAAATCAAAGTCAGACCATGACGTTGCAGTCCTACACCCCCTAACCAATATCCCTACCAAGTATCAACTTCCTACACCTTACGGTTTCTGAGATATAGCCCGGACAAGATTTTATAGGTCAAGGTCACTACGGCAAGGTCAAATCAAAGTCAGACCATAACGTTGCACAACTACACCCCCTAACCAATGTCCCTACCAAGTATCAACTTCCTACACCTTACGGTTTCCGAGATATAGCCCGGACAAGATTTTCAAACTCAAGGTCACTACGGCAAGGTCAAAGGTCAAATCAAGGTCAGACCATGACGTTGCACACCTACACCCCCTAACCAATGTCCCTACCAAGTATTAACTTCCTACACCTTACGGTTTCTGAGATACAGCCCGGACAAACTATTTCCCGCCGCCCATCCGGACACCATGGGTGAAAACAATACCCCGACAGCCCTTAAGGGCTGTGGGGTAAAAAGGGCAAGATGGCTAGTTGAAAAGCAGGCAAAATATGTTTGAAATAAGGACAAAACATTAGTTTTAAAAATGGCTAATTATTGGGTGAAAGTTGTCGCAAAGCAGCTAAAATAATCTAAAAGTGGCAAAAAATATATCTGAAAAGGAACAAAATAGAAGAATATGTGCACATTTCTAGGAAGTTTGAAGAATCAGGGTCCCTTCAATATATCTGAGAACTGCTCAAATAATAACAGTTTCTCATTTAATAATGAATGGAATTTTACTAGTACAAATTTGGAATGATATGCATGCTGGACTCTCTTCATGTCATTGTTTTATTAGTCTACACATCAGACTTGGGAAGGAGCAGTAGGGTCTGACCACAGGTCCAGGATGTCTTTCCAGAGAGTATCATCTTCTGGGCAACATGACCTGCCTCAACACACACCATATGTGGATACTCATCATCTGCAAAGTCACTCATTGCAGCAGCCTTCTCAGCCCATGGGTTCCAAACAACTGATAAATACAAGACATTGAGACTAGCACATTTATGTGCCACAGTTATTCATGCTGTGACAACACTTGACAAAGTACAAACCTTGTCCACTTGAATTCAGATTGAACCAAATTAGTGTACGCAATGAAATACTGCTTCAACATTGATATCACTCTCCTGTCTGAATTTGCAAATTAGAATTGCACTATAAAAGAACTAACTATTGTGTTGAAATATCATTTCACATGGTAATATTATGCATTATTTTGTGGCTACTGCTCCCCAGTTACCAAAAAGTGCTTCAGTTAACATATAAAATATATAAAACTGATTATGAATTTAACACAAGCTGGCCGCAAAAGCAATTACATATCTCCAAAAATTTTAGAATAAATCGTCTGCTATATCACTACTGATCTAATAAATAATATTTTGAAACTTCTTCTTTGCAAATGCTGGAAACTGTATTGAAAATTCGACACATTTAGTATTGATACCAAAACTCAGACAACTATATTATTCATATTTTGGAAAATCAATATGCGATCCCTTCCCTAGTTACAGCCAATCTTTAAAATCAGTCATTATGCATACGTTGCAGATAATACTCCAATTATTATACGACAAGGACACTTTAAGAACTTCTGGTAAAAGACCTAACAGAGAGCATTGTGACATTGAGAATCACCACACAATGGCATTGACAATATTCTAAGTCATTTTATTGAACGATAGATGATAGTAAACAAATATAACACTGGATCAATACTGGTATAAATGGCAAATAACTAGCCTAAGATACTCTAATGATGCACACTTTTGTGAACAAAAAAGTTCAATGTATTCTGATGTTAACATAAACAACTGAGTAATAATAAGCACCCCTGTCATGATATGTTACAAAAGTACCACAAAATATGACTTTTTAAAATGTCTGTTTTTTTATTTATTTACACATTTACAAAATATTATATAACCTCTTACATACATGGGATTGTGCCAACTTGGCATCATGTTTGATGCCATAACATACTTTATACATATCTAACAAACAGGAAATCAATATCCATCTTTTTTACAATAGTGTACTTGAAATAAGGTCAAGGAATAGTGACAATCCTATTTTGAATAAACAATGAGACATTCTTGCTTGATAAATGATAAAAATATGCAACATCTTGTTCAACCAATAAGAAATGAGGTGTACCTGTATCTGGTAGGTTTTCTTTACTAACTTGCATGACATGGTTTCCTGCAATTCCTGTTATTTTATGGACTCCCACAGCATCTTTATAAACACTGAAAAGACATCGAACTATTCTCAACATTTCAACAAAAATGTAAAACACTAAAAATAAAAGAAAAATCAATAAACAAATGTGGTCACCCCCCATAAATTAATTTTACTTAAGGTCAAAACAATTAATTATAGCACTGTTTACGAGACAGATTATATTTACTAAACAGATGACGTTTTGTAGAAAAATAGCAACAGAACAGTTCAAAGATCAGGAGACTTTTGGATGAGACAGTACAAGGTATGTACAGTTGTACGGGCAAGAACACTCGGGAGACAGAAAACGTATGTAAAAGTAAAGTATCAAAACAAAATAATTCAATTGCAGGATGACCGCATTATCTTTGTGATAGGAGAAATATGTCTCAATAATTATGGCAGTAGAAAACAGTCTGGCTAAGCCAGGTTCAAAGGTCACACCAAGATCACACTATAACACTACACATTTACATCCCCCAACCAATTTCCCTATCAAATATCAACTTCCTACACCCTATGGTTTCTGAGACATAGCTTGGACAAGATTTGAAATGTCAAGGTCATTAAACGTAAAGGCAAAATCAAGGTCAATCCATGATGTTGCATACCTACATCTACCACAAGTGTCCCTACCAAATATCAATATCCTATAACCTTACAGTTCTGAGATACAGCTCAGATAAGATTTTTTTCCAAGGGCACATACAAATGAAGAACTCTAAATGGATTTGATACAGAAGATACAACCTGTCCACATTTTCACCAATTGTCACTAAAGATCTCTCTTCTTTAAACTCCTTGGCATCTCTCACCTGCAATTAATAAAAATAGCATCAGAGATGCCCGTACCCCACAGCCTGGGGAAGTATTTTTCAACACCATGAAATATAGAAGTAGTGTAACAGTACAAAGTTCAAGATACTTTCAGAGCAGTGTAATTATATTAAGGTCCAAATAACTTTAAGTAGAGAAAACTAGGGCGAAGTGGCTGGCTTTCTGCCAACCACAGAGTCGAATCTTAGGACAGCAGTGGGTGTTGAAATCTGTAAACTTGGTATTATCGCCCGCAAGACAGAGTGACGTGCGGTGACAATAAAATATTGCTGGATTATATATTTGTAAAATGTTGTTAGAAACCCCATCGTAGCCTCACGTTTTCATCACTCTGTGGGTGTACAACTACCAGCATTTGATATTTTATTTGTTTTATATATTGCGAGAAGACAGAGTGAGGTGCGGTGACAGTAAAATATTGCTGGATTATATATATTTAAAATATTGTTAGAAACCCCATTGTAGCCTCACGTTTTCATCATTCTGTGGGTGTACAACTACCAGCATTTGATATTTTGTTGTAAATATTGCGAGAAGACAGAGTGAGGTGCGGTGACAGTAAAATATTGCTGGATTATATATATTTGTAAAATATTGTTAGAAACGCCATTGTAGCCTCACGTTTTCATCACTCTGTGGGTGTACAACTACCAGCATTTGATATTTTATTTGTTTTAAATATTGCGAGAAGACAAAGTGAGGTGCGGTGACAGTAAAATATTACAGGATTATATACTTGTAAAATGTTAGAAACCCCATCGTGATAACTTCTAGGCCATACAAAAGCGCCTTCTAGTGGTTGAATGTAGAACTACGGAGTTTGAATATTTTCATTGTCTCTGCCAGACCATTACAATAGCAAAAACAATAGTTTCTAGGACATACGGGTTCTTAGAGAAAGCCAGATGAAGTGCCAGACAAGCTTTTTACTTTATAAAATATAACTGAATAAAAGCATTAAAAATCTTAAAAATGGCAGAGTGTATAGTTTACACCTAAATGTACCGATATGTGAACAAATATTATTCAGAATTTGATATTTAAGGGTTTAAACGGCCAATTTAAAATCTGTGAACAGTCACAACCAAAGAGTTATGTTTTGACTTAGATATTTAAAGAAAATCCAAGAGAAACTATTCTGGAATATTGAAATCAAAAATGCCTGACACATGAAGTATATCTTGTCCAATAGAAGTATATTTTAGTCTCCTTACATTCTATATAATAACATCATTATATTTGAAAAATAAATCAGGGTTTGTCCTTACCTGTGCATCAAATGTTGTGTTCAAAAATCACTAAATCAGTTTTGAATAATAATGTCTGATTTGTATTAAGTAAAACTTACAACGTCCATGACACAAGGTTTAACAAGCAACACACTGGTCAAGCAGATCAAGCTTGGAAGGTCAAATTTGATGGGTTTTTTAGAATATCTTGCTTTACTTCCTATTACCCCCTTCAATACATTCCAAAGATCAAAATCCAAAAATAAATAAGATATTTGACATTTTACAAATCTCTTCCGCCTGTATAGAGTATACCAAAGACACCTGATTTGGCTGATTTTAAGGTAACCTTAACATGAATATGCACCTTTTGGAGCTATAACCCCCATTCTTCATACATCAATTTCAGCATGTTTCACTAGATAATGACCAATTGACCCTAAATTGGTCATTTATGTCCCCACTAATTTGAAATTCAAATTGCGTATGGTTTTTGATGTATGTAAGCACCTGTCAAATTTTGTTGATCAAATTGTTGCACTTTCTGTGACTCTCTGGTAAAACGAAAGTAAAAGAAAGAAATTGATAAAGATCAAGGGTCAAATTCATATCTCTCAAAAAATTCTGCCATGCCAAAAATGATAACTGCCAAAATCATTTGTAATGTTCCTTATATTAAGGGAAATTTCAACTCACAAAATACTATGGCAGCAATGTAAGCTGTCTGAAAATAGGAGGCAAAAGCAATGGGTATCCCTTTTTCAAGGGATGCTTAAATATAATTACCAAATATCCCTGTATATTTTTCATTTCCTGGATTTGATTATTAATCATAAAAATGTATCACACATAAAATGTTTGAGCAAATTCTTATAAAATCACAATAATAATACAGATCCATATTTTGAGTGCACACTTCTTCTTAACTGCAGGAAACCATGACTTACCTTGTCAATATAAGAGAGATTTTCTAGGCCAGAAATAGTAACTTTTCCTATGTCAGACACCCTGAAGTAGGTGTGTAGTAGGCAGGTAAAGTCAAACTCTGCTGTTCCTGTGAATATAGTTTTCAACTGTGTTTATTTGAAATCTTAAGCACACTTTTTGCTACAGTTATGACTGAGCATGCATTAGTTACAGTAACTTGTATCTTTATTTTTAATTCTCTCATTACAATTTTCGGTTAAAAAAGTATATAATACTATTTAGTGGAACTTCTTTCTGTCAAATCAATAATAAGAGACTTGTAATATCAAGTGTATAAAGCCTGTAGGAACAGCTGTGCATTGCTTACTGATTAAACTTTACTGAATATGCACCAAAAAATAGTTAAATTGTTTCATTAAAAGTTACCCTGTCATCTGAAAACCTTGGTTAAAAACACATCCTCGATATTATGCAATCTGTATTACTGTAGAGGTTATTTAGTTTAAAAGATTGAAAAGAAACCCACATAAACTACTCAAAACTCTATTCAAAATACCATAAAAGACAAGAAAATTCATAAATTTATTTTTTAATCACTTCTTATTTAATAATTTCAGTATCATTCTTTTTAACTAGTGTCCTTTTGAAAAATGTAGACGCTAATTTATGGTATTTTATGGTATTCTCTGAACATTTTTGGTAAGCTGTCAAGTCTAATCAAAGATATGATAATACATTCAGCTGATTTATGCTTAACAGAAATTAATCCATTTAGCAGGCATAGGTCTCTATAAAATATTCAACATGCTATTAAATTTCCTGGAATTTAAATTTTATAACAAAGTTAGCAAACCAAAACAAATGGTGTTACTGCAAACAATTTCAAATGTCTTAAAAATTAGTTTAACATTTCTTCACCACAGTGTAAAAATTTAAAGTTTGAGTTTTACTGTCCAATGTAATGTCAAAGTAAAAAGACAAATTCCTCTGAAGCAAACCAAACGTTTTGTGCATCTTAATTAACAAGAGGTTTCTGTGACTAATGGGATATGAGAGTTGGCATGTAAAAGAAGTGATTCCTAGAAGTGGTTCCTAGAAGCACGAGCTCTACCGAGCCTTGCGCTTACAAAGATCTTCTAATATTTTCTCTTTTATCAGGAAAGCAAGTTTCTTTTCATATTCGGGTATGCACAGCATTTCAACAAAATCTTGTGATGCAAAAACATTCATGGGGCCTTGTAAAGTGACTGTGTAATGTGACAGAGCCTTGAGATGCCAACCTGATGGGCACTAAAGCAAATACAGCCCACCAACAACTGTCAAGTCTTGCCATCGGTTGATTTGATGCAGAGAATAGGCTGGTATTGAGTTGCTTGTAAAATGTGTTAACACCCCACAGCAAACATCACACATTGTTTTGGTTCTTCATTTGTGCTTTTTCTTTTTCACATTCTCTTAAATCATGCCATGTGTAGCTACTTTTGACACAGTTGATGTAATGAAGAAGTATCTGGAGAAATTATCAGTTTTTCAATGCTAGAAAAAATTGGTGCCCATCACATATGGATAAATTATAAAATGGGAGAAAAAGTATATTGATTGAGCCAATCAGATACAACATGACAATGGGTTACATATGTATGAATGATATAAGCAGCTATGTTCTCAGTTATACATGAGGTAAAATGTGCAGTTTTACTAAGTCTTACAAAGTGTAGTCCAAAAAATGTTTCTCCACAATTTTACTGCCATTTTACATTCATGTCTGGTCACTTTATCCCCAGTTACATTTTTCCAATGTCTGATATAACTATAGACAAATAAATAGAATATTCTTGCTGATAAATTGACCAATGCATAAAGCAAACTAATTTTCTGACACTCACTATAACAAATGCAATACGACAAAGCTTTAAAGAGTATATGCCTAACGTGCTGTGTGGACAGAAATGTCTCTGAGTTTCACATATCAAAAATTGCTTTGAATAAGATGGTTTAATGAAGTTTTGAAACAAGTAACAGTTTTGAGAGTTCTGTCTTCTGGGAGTCGGTTCCACAGCATTGTTGCCACAACAGAAAGTAATCTTAACAGGAAAGTTCTGACTGGACTAGTAGAATCACCATATGAAAAACTGGATTGTATGCAAATGACACACATTTCATGATGTTAAATCAAGGATGTAGATGTTCACAATACAGAACAATTACATCAGCCTGAAATGTCTTAGAAGTGATAATTACCTGTGTTTTCAATGGTTAAATGTGTTTTCAAGGACCTGTGTGAAAGTGTGACTCTATAAAGAAGCCTAAAACTGTGAAAAACAAATATGCATGTCAACATTAATTCTGCTATTATTTTCTATATAATATGCCATCCTGTAAGGGGTGTCCAAAGACCTCAAGCTTTTAAAATAATTTTTACACCTGTAAAAGTTCCACAAGTAAAATTGCCAGACTACTTTAAATTCAAATTTTCCTTGGTACAATTATCCTTATACTTTCAACTCACTGGGGACCATAACACTAGGAATGCAGATTGCAAGTTCTTGCTGAATCAAATGTTTTTTGGCATGATAAAATTGTACAGATTCATGAAAACAGGAAATCAACCCAAACAGAACACATGGAAGATGAAATTTTGTTTTTCTCTTTTCTAAAGAAGCCATTCTTTTCACTTTTGACTGATACCATATGACTAGCTATTTTACTTTAAAGCTACCCCTTCAATGTTATCCAGCAATGTAAAATCTTTCTGAGACAAAATTATTTTTAACACATGTACTACATGACCTCAGTTGTAAGTATGTGAGAATGGAATTGCAGTGAATAACTGACAATATAATTTGAGGTGAAAACTTACCTTTATTATAATATTTGGAAATGATAAAATAAAAAAAACCACTAATACATTTTGTAAAACATATCCTTTCACAATGTTTTAACAAGAGGAGAGTGCCCGTGAACGGGCACTGTGTCAGCTGACTGAATGTTTTTGATTTGTGATGGTGATAATGAGAGGAAAGCATAATTATCAGGGAAAGGGCAGTACAGAAATACAGTAAATGGTAACTGAACAGTATGTTCGAAAGATATTCCGAAGCTGACAGAAGAAAAGGACAAAAAAGTTGTGCCCTGCAAATGATATTATGAAATAAAGTAACAAGGTAATTGTTTAAGTGTAAAAAGTAGGTTAAAAATATTTAAAGAAATACTATAAATGCAATATCCTCGTTCGACCATAAAGAAGGGGTCCAAAGGTCAAATCTGACCATAGCAAAGATTCCCAGCCAAAGAATTTAGGATGGTTTACCATCCCAAACCTCTCGGACCAATAATAAGTGAGTCATAGGCACTTTTTAAGTTTGGCTATCCTTGTTTGACCTTGACGGAGGGGTCCAAGGTGAAATCCGACCACACAAAAAAATTCCCAGCCCATGATTTCCTGTAGCTTGTTTACCATCCCAAACCTGTAGGACCAATAATAAGCGAGTTCTAAGCAATTGTAAGTTTGGCTATCCTCAATTGACCTTGAAGGAGGGGTCCCAGGTCAAATCTGACCACACCAAAAGAATCCCAGCCCATGATTTCCTATATGTTGGTTTACCATCCCAAACCTCCAAGACCAATAATACGCGAGTTATAAGCACTTTAAGTTTGGCTATCTTCGTTTGACCTGGAAGGAGGGGTCTAAGGTGAAATCTGACCACACCAAAAGATTCCCAGCCCATGATTTTCTATAGGTTGGTTTTCCATTCCAAACCTCTAGGACCAATAATAGCGAGTTATAAGCACTTTTAAGTTTGGCTATCCTCATTTGACCTTGAAGGAGGGGTCCAAGGTGAAATCCGACCACACCAAAAAATTCCCAGCTCATGATTTTCTATAGGTTGGTTTTCATTCCAAACCTCTAGGACCAATAATAAGCGAGTTATAAGCACTTTTATGTTTGGCTATCCTCATTTGACCTTGAAGGAGGGTTCCAAGGTCAAATCGGACCATATTAACAGATTCCCAGCCCATGATTTCCTACAGGTTGGATACAATGATTTACTCAACAGTGAGAGCCTGAAAGAAGCTATTGCTCAGCTATGCCATGACATAGAGGTCTGCAATTTCACTATGTTATAGCTGACCAAAACGTCTGTGAATAACATATTTAACAAAATACTCTAAATGTAATAGTTTTCAAGTTACTACTGATTTACTCAAGAGTGAGAACCTCAAAGTAACTATTACTCAGCTATGCAATGAGCTACATGTCTGAATTTTTGCTCTGTTATAGCTGACCTAAAAGTAGGTGAACAACATATTTAAGCAAAATACTGTAAATGCCATAGTTTCCAACTTGAAGTTACAACTGATTTACTCAATAGTGAGAACCTGAAAATAGCTATTGCTCCGCTATGCCATGAGCTATAGGTCTGTAATTTCACTATGTTATAGCTAACCCAAAAGTAGGTCAACAATATATTTTAACAAAATACTCCAAATGCAATATTTTTCAAGTTATAGCCGATTTACTCAACAGTCAGTGCCTGAGAATAGCTATTGCTCAGTTGTGCCATGAGCTACAGGTCTGTAATTTCACTATGTTATAGCTGACCCAAAAGTAGCTGAATAACATATTTAAACAAAATTCTGTAAAGGCAATAGTTTTCCAATTACAACTGATTTACTCAACAGTGAGAACTTCAAAGTAGCTATTACTCAGCTATGCAATGAGCCACAGGTCTGGAACTTCACTATGTTATAGCTGACCCCAAAATAGGTGAATAACATATTGCAACAAAATACTCTAAATGCAATAGTTTCCAAGTTATAAGTGATTTACTCAACAGTGATAACCTAAAAGTAGCTATTACTCAGGTATGCCATGAGCTACAGGTGTGAAATTTTACTATGTTATAGCTGACCCAAAAGTAGCTGAATAACATATTTATACTAAATTCTCTAAATGCAATAGTTTTCAAATTATAAGTGATTTGCTCAACATTGAGAACTTCAAAGTAGCTATTACTCAGCTATGCAATGAGTCACAGGTCTGGAACTTCACTATGTTATAGCTGACCCCAAAATAGGTGAATAACATATTGAAACAAAATACTCTAAATGCAATAATTTCCAAGTTATAAGCGATTTACTCAACAGTGATAACCTCAAAGTAGCTATTACTCAGCTATGCCATGAGCTACAGGTCTGAAATTTTACTATGTTATAGCTGACCCAAAAGTAGGTGAACAACATATTAAGCAAAATACTGTACATGCAATAGTTTTCAAGTTACAACTGATTTACTCAATAGTGATGACCTAAAAGTAGCTATTACTCAGCTATGCCATGAGCTACAGGTCTGAAATTTTACTATGTTATAGCTGACCCAAAAGTAGCTGAATAACATATTTATACTAAATTCTCTAAATGCAATAGTTTTGCAATTACAACTGATTTACTCAATAGTGAGAACCTCAAAGTAGTTATTACTCAGCTATGCAATGAGCTACAGGTCTGAAATTTTACTATGTTATAGCTGACCCAAAAGTAGGTGAACAACATATTTAAGCAAAATACTGTAAATGCAATAGTTTTCAAGTTACAACCGATTTACTCAATAGTGATGACCTAAAAGTAGCTATTACTCAGCTATGCCATGAGCTACAGGTCTGAAATTTTACTATGTTATAGCTGACCCAAAAGTAGCTGAATAACATATTTATACTAAATTCTCTAAATGCAATAGTTTTCCAATTACAACTGATTTACTCAATAGTGAGAACTTCAAAGTAGCTATTACTCAGCTGTGCCATGACCTACAGATCTGAAATTTCACTATGTTATAGCTGGCCCAAAAGTAGCTGAATAACATATTTATACGAAATTCTCTAAATGCAATAGTTTTGCAATTACAACTGATTTACTCAATAGTGAGAACCTCAAAGTAGTTATTACTCAGCTATGCAATGAGCTACAGGTCTGAAATTTTACTATGTTATAGCTGACCCAAAAGTAGGTGAACAACATATTTAAGCAAAATACTGTAAATGCAATAGTTTTCAAGTTACAACCGATTTACTCAATAGTGATGACCTAAAAGTAGCTATTACTCAGCTATGCCATGAGCTACAGGTCTGAAATTTTACTATGTTATAGCTGACCCAAAAGTAGCTGAATAACATATTTATACGAAATTCTGTAAATGCAATAGTTTTCCAATTACAACTGATTTACTCAATAGTGAGAACTTCAAAGTAGCTATTACTCAGCTGTGCCATGACCTACAGGTCTGAAATTTCACTATGTTATAGCTGGCCCAAAAGTAGCTGAATAACATATTTATACGAAATTCTCTAAATGCAATACTTTTGCAATTACAACTGATTTACTCAATAGTGAGAACCTCAAAGTAGTTATTACTCAGCTATGCAATGAGCTACAGGTCTGAAATTTTACTATGTTATAGCTGACCCAAAAGTAGGTGAACAACATATTTAAGCAAAATACTGTAAATGCAATAGTTTTCAAGTTACAACCGATTTACTCAATAGTGATGACCTAAAAGTAGCTATTACTCAGCTATGCCATGAGCTACAGGTCTGAAATTTTACTATGTTATAGCTGACCCAAAAGTAGCTGAATAACATATTTATACGAAATTCTGTAAATGCAATAGTTTTCCAATTACAACTGATTTACTCAATAGTGAGAACTTCAAAGTAGCTATTACTCGGCTATGCCATGACCTACAGATCTGAAATTTCACTATGTTATAGCTGGCCCAAAAGTAGCTGAATAACATATTTATACGAAATTCTCTAAATGCAATAGGTTTTAAGTTACAAGTAATTTACTCAATAGTGAGAACTTCAAAGTAGCTATTACTCAGCTATGCAATGAGCCACAGATCTGAAACTTCACTATGTTATAGCTGATCCCAAAATAGGTGAATAACATATTGAAACAAAATACTCTAAATGCAATAGTTTCCAAGTTATAAGCGATTTACTCAACAGTGATAACCTAAAAGTAGCTATTACTCAGCTATGCCATGAGCTACAGGTCTGAAATTTTACTATGTTATAGCTGACCCAAAAGTAGCTGAATAACATATTTATACGAAATTCTCTAAATGCAATAGTTTTCAAGTTATAAGCGATTTACTCAACAGTGATAACCTAAAAGTAGCTATTACTCAGCTATGCCATGAGCTACAGGTCTGAAATTTCACTATGTTATAGCTGACCCAAAAGTAGCTGAATAACATATTTATACGAAATTCTCTAAATGCAATAGTTTTTAAGTTACAAGTGATTTTACTCATGATGGAAGTTACTGAAAAGCCCAAAAGTAGCTATTACTCACTTAGCTATTGAGACAGGCACCCAACTTACTCACCATATTGTAGCTATGCAAAAAGTAGCTGAATAACATATTTTAACAAAATGCTCTAAATGCAACACTTTTCAAGTTATAAATGATTTTGTGCATGATTTCATGAATTTTAATGCATTAAAAATTATTAAAAAAATTTATTAAAAAAAAAGTAAGACAGATCCAGGTCTCATACTCACACAAGAGAATCTACCTGTGGCCTAGTACATATATGCAAGATATGAGAGAAATCCCTGCAATAGTCACTGAGAAAATTGTGATTAAGTGTTGAAATTTTTACACTTTTGGTGGGGGTACCCCCCTTGTAATGTCTCTAGCAAACAGACGAACAGACAGATTTGCATGCCTTGAACAATTTTTCATCCTCGATAGATAAGGTATCTTTTAAAAAAAACAGTACGTCTCTAGGCCTTGTAGTTTTGGAGGAGAAGTTGTTCACGCGGATGCGTACGCGTACGCGTACGCCCACGCCGCAGAGTGACGACATAATGTCAGCTGACTGACAAGTCAGCTGACATAAAAATTACAAAAACACCTTTGATAAAAAAGATTTTACAACTTATTTGGAACAGTTACTTTAAGTTGAAGAAGAAGCTGTTAAAAAACTTAAGTCACTCAGTTAAACGAACATAAACTCAATAATACATGATTTATAACTTAAAACAGGGCTGTGCTTAATTAAACTTTGATGGTATTGTTGAGCTCCTAATTCCTAGTTATTGTGAAATTTGTATGCAAATTTATAAAACAGGTTTTTCAAGAGGTTCAGACCTGAAGTCCCACATTTTTCTTGTTTCTTCATTGTCACTTAATGAAAGAACTGCTGTGACATCTCCACTTTCTGACTAAAATTACAGCAATAAACAAGCATCTTTACATTATTCATACTTTAATGGAATCATAAAATTTGAATGTTCTGATCATCATCTAATATACAAAGTGGCAACATTCACCAAACTGAAATAATCTTGAGTAATTCAGAGTAATTAATGAGCCTCTGATGTCTTCCATTAAATATTTTTCTGGACCTTGAATTATGATTTAAATTCTCTGCAAATGTTATTTTAATCAGACAATAAGTGCATGTTATGTTGTTGATACCATGTTTTATGAACACATGGGAAGAGTTATGTTGCTTATTCTTAGGAACACAAACAATGTCTGATGAATCAGGGCACTCTGACACTGAATCTTCTAGTACTGGAGGAAGTAGGGCAAAGAAGAAAAGATAACAAGTTCAGAGAAAGACATGCAACTTCACTATGCTTTAGGCTTAATCATATTTTACTGTCAAAGATCATTATTAAGCTACAAAGTGATATGAAAACACAACTCCACTTTGTCTTGAGGTGTGACAGTAGAATTTTTCAAAATATACATGTAATGTAATGTAAAATATAGTTTTACACATGTATACATCTTTCAATTTTATAAAACATGGGTTCTTTTGAATAAAATATTTGTAATAATAAACTTAAACAGATTGCAGTTTGAAAGAGTTACATCTTCTGACAGTTTTATCAACTGCCTTGGAGACACTACAGAAAATGATCTGTTATACACTTTTGTCCTTGTTGTAACTTCTTCAAGCAAATGCTTTTTCAATGCCATCAATGCCAAGAGAGGTAGCTTGCCATCAATCAAAGGAACTGATCTACTTTTACAGCAGAGTTTTTAATTCCATTCAATGATTAGCTGGCAATCAGTGGAGACATTAAAATTGATAAAGCCTCAGAGTTTCAGTCTGCTTTTACAAAAGTCTGGACCATAGTGACACAGGCATTCCTGTTGAACTCTGTGTGAGATACTTTCTTACTTGAATGATGGCTTCTCGCTGCTTCTCAGGTGGAGCCACATTCCCCAAGAAAGGGAGAGACACATGTTATACATATGTACTGCATTTTAAATTGAATTCAGATACACTTTTGTTCAACATAAACAAGAGTTCCAAATGATTTTTTCAACAAAACACAAAGAAATTTGACAATGCCTTAACTTTTATTGGACAATATTAAAAATAAGAAAATCATTCGGTGACAGGAGACCTCCTCCAAGGCCAAAATAACTCCAATCTGACTTGTAAAAGCAATAGTAAACAAGCAATCAGCGCCCATGAACGGGCTCTCTGTCAGCTGACTGTATTTTGAGTTTCACAGTAGAATGTGAAAGCAGAAAAAGGACACAAAAAAGGTGCCGTGCAAATGGAATTCACAAGTAAAGTACAAAGTTAACTATTAAGGTGTAAAAAGTAGATGAAAAACATATTTAAACAAATTAATGTAAATGCAATAGTTTTCAAGTTACAACTGATATACTCAACAAGTAAGAATCTTGTAGAAGCTTTTGCTCAGCTACGCAATGAGCTACAGGTCTGCAATGTCACTATGTTATAGCTGACCCATAAGTAGGTGAATAACATATGTAAACAAAATACTGTAAATGCAATAGTTTTTGAGTTACAACTGATTAACTCAGCAATGAGATTCTTATAGTAGCTATGACTCAGCTATGCAATGGGTAAAATGGCTGAAATTTTAGTGTGGTACTGCTGACCCAAAAGTAGGTGGAAAACACATTTAAAGAAAATACTATATACGCAATAGTTATCAAGTTTCAATTTACTCAACAGTGAGAACCTGAATGTAGCTACTGCTCTGCTATACAATGAGCTAAAGGTCTGTAATTAACTCGGGCTTTAGCCCAGGAGGGAGATTATAAAATGCATCATGTGCGTCTGTGCGTGCGTGAGTTAGTGTGTCACACTGATTTCTCCAAAACTACTAACGCTACAGATTTTTTGTAAATTAATTGTCCTAATGAATTTTCAAGCCCTTGAAAATTTTGTTGGTTTTGTGGACTTAGGCCTAAAGGTAAGAGAGTAATAGCCATTTCAGCTACTTTGAGTAAAGGACTGATGACTCAAAAACTATTGCAGTTAGAGCTTTTTCTTCAAATATGTTGTTCAGCTACTTTGTCCTTAGCTATAAAATGGTACATAGTTTGGGGTTCCGTTGCATGTCATAAGTGAGTAATAGCTATTTTCTTATTTGCAGCAAAATAATGACAGAAGGAAATGTCAAATATCATCAAAAGTATTGAAGTTAGGCAAATCTTTTCAAATATGTTATTCATCTAGTTTTTGATAAGCTATCACATGGTAAAGTTTTAGACCTGTTGCACATTGGATGGCTGAGTAATAGCTATTTTCAAATTCTTACTGTTGAGTAAATCCATTGTAACTCCTAAACTATTGCAGTTAGGGTATTTTCCTAAAATATGTTGGTCACCTACTTTGTCCTTAACTATAAGATGACATATACTTTTGGGTTCCATTGCATGCCATAAGTGAGTAATAGTTATTTTCATATTTGTAGCAAAATAATGACAGAAGTAAATGTCAAATATCTTCAAAAGTATTAAAGCTACGCAAACCTTTTCCCAATATGTTATTCATCTACTTTTTTGTAAGCTATCACATGGTAAAGTTTTAGACCTGTTGCACATTGGATAGCTGAGTAATAGCTACTTTTAAATTCTTAGTGTTGAGTAAATCCATTGTGACTCAAAAACTATTGCAGTTAGAGTATTTTACTAAAATATGTTGTTCAGCTACTTTGTCCTTAGCTATAAGATGGTACATAGTTTGGTGTTCCATTGCATACCATAAGTGAGTAATAGCTATTTTCTTATTTGTAGTAAAATAAGAACAGAAGTAAATGTCAAATATCTTAAAAAGTATTAAAGTTAAACAAATCTTTTCAAATATATTATTCATCTGGTTTTTGATAAGCTATCACATGATGTAGTTTCAGACCTGTTGCACATTTTATAGCTAAGTAATAACTACTTGAAATTCTTAGTGTTGAGTAAATCCATTGTAACTCCAAAACTATTGCAGTTAGAGTATTTTCCTAAGATATGTTGTTTAGCTACTTTGTTCTGAACTACCACATGGCACATAGTTTGGAGCTCCATTGCATATAATAAATGAGTAAAAGCTATTTTCGCATTTGTAGCTAAATCACAGAAGAAGTAAATGTCAAATATCTTTAAAAATTTTACAGTTAGGCCAATCTATTTAAATATATTATTTATTGAGTTTTTCATAAGATATGATATACTACTTTTACATTATACCATCCACCGGAGCTTCTCATTTGTAACTAGAAAGGTATTAAATTTATAGTTTTTTTATCAAATATGTTGTTCAGCTACTTTACATGTCATGGCAAATTTTCAGAGCTATAGCTCCACAGCTAACTTGGTAATAGTTGCTTTGCTATTTTGCGAATGAGCAAATCGCTTGTAACTTCAAAAGTTTTAAATTTAGAGGTTTTTTTATCAAATATGTTGTTCATCTACTTTTTGATGTTCAGCTTATTATGCTAACTGAGTAATAGCTGCTTTGACATTAAGTCACTTTTAAGTTCACGAGTATTCAGTTTAGAGGTTTGCTGTAAAATATTTATCCTTAGGGTACCAAGGACTACTCCTGTAGGCCATCTGAAAAATTTAGACTTTTCCAAATTTCACCCGCCATTTTGAATTTTGGTGGAAATGGAAAATTTCGTTTATCTCAAAAACCGTAGGAGATAGAGCGATTTTGGGCAAATTTTGGAGCCTAAGGGTATTAGGTACAACTCCTCTAGCACCTATAAAAAAATTAGACCTTTCTGATTTTTGGCCGCCATCTTGAATTTTGGTGGAAATGGAAAATGTGGTTTATCTCGAAAACCGTAACAGATAGAGTGATTTTGGGCAGATTTTGGATCCTCCAGGGTACTAAGGACTACTCCTGTAGGACATCTGAAATTTTTGACTTTTCCGAATTTCATCCATCGTGAATTTTTGCCGAAATGGAAAATGTTGTTTATCTAAAAAAAGGTAAGAGATAGAGCGGTTTCGGGCAAATTTTGGACCCAAACTAGGTACTACTCCTGTAGCACCTCTAAAAATTTTAAACTCTTCCGATTTTAGGTCGCCATCTTGAATTTTGGCGGAAATGGAAAATGTTGTTTATCTTGAAAACCATAAGAGATAGAGCGATTTCAGGCAAATTTGGACCCTGAGGGTACAAGGTGCCACTCCTCTAGCACCTCTAAAAAATTTAGACTTTTCCGATTTTTGGGCACCATCTTGAATTTTGGCGGAAATGGAAAATGCCATTTATGTCGAAAACTGTAAGAGATAGAGCAATTCCGGGCAAATTTTGGACACACAGGGTAGCAAGTACTACTCCTCTAGCATCTCTGAAAAAATTTAGACTTTTCCCATTTTTGGCTGCCATCTTGAATTTTGGTGGAAATGGAAAATGTTGTTTATCTGTAAAAGTATTGCACATAGGCAATTTCTTCTAAATAAGTCATTCACATACTTTTGGGTGATCTACCACATAGTGCAGTTGCAGAACTGTAGCTCTTTCCATAGCTGAGTAATAGCTACTAAAATGAGTAAATACCTTTTATCTTTAAAAGTATTGCACATGGGCAATTTCTTCTAAGTAAGCAATTCACCTACTTTTGGGTGATCTACCACAGAGTGAACTGCAGAACTGTAGCTCTTTGCATAGCTTAGTAATAGCTACTAAAATGATTAGATACCTTTTATCTTTAAAAGTATTTCACATAGACAATTTCTTCTAACTAACTCATTCACCTACTTTGGCATGATCTACCACACATTGAGGTTGCAGAACTGTAGCCCTTTAGCTCTTTGTATGGCTTAGTCATACCTGCTAAAATGAGTAAATGTCTTTTATCTCTAAAAGTATTGCCTTAAAAGTATTTCACATAGACAATTTCTTCTAACTAACTCATTCACTTACTTTGGCATGATCTACCACATATTGAGGTTGCAGAACTGTAGCCCTTTAGCTCTTTGTATGGCTTAGTCATACCTGCTAAAATGAGTAAATGTCTTTTATCTCTAAAAGTATTGCAGATAGGCAATTTCTTTTAAATAAGTCATTCACCTACTTTTGGGTGATCTACCACATAGTGAAGTTGCGCAACTGTAGCTCTTTGCATAGCTGAGTAACAGCTACTAAAATGAGTAAATGCCTTTTATCTGTAAAAGTATTACACATGGGCAATTTCTTCTAAATAAGTCCTTCACCCAATTTTGGGTGTTCTACCACATAGTGAAGTTCCAGAACTGTAGCTCTGTGGATGGCAGAGTAATAGCTACTAAAATGAGTAAATGCCTTTTATCTTTGAAAGTATTGTAGTCTAACATTAAATTGCCTCTTGCTTATTGTCACTTCTACATGTGCCTCCATCTCACAAGAAAAACTATGTTACACTATCTTTAGTACATCTAATTTATACGGCGGGAGATAATTGCATGTGTCAGAATGCTTGTTTCACTATGTTATAGTTGACTGAAAAGTAGGTGAATAACATATTTAAAGAAAATATTCTAAATGCAATAGTTTGGAAGTAACAACTGATTGACTCAACAGTGCGAACCTTAAAGTAGCTTTTGCTCAGCTATACCATGAGCTACAGCCTACAGGTCTACAATTTCACTATGTTATAGCTGACCCATAAGTATGTTAATGACATATTCAAACAAAATCTCTCTAAATGCAATAGTTACAACTGATTTACTCAACATTGAAAACCTCTTGCTTGCTTAGCTAAGCTATGAGCTACATGTCTGTAATTTCACTATGTTATAATTGACCCAAAAGTAGGTGAACAACATATTTAAACCAAACACTGTAAATGCAATAGTTTTTGAGTTACAACTGATTTACTCAACAGTGAGAACCTCAAAGTAGCTACTGCTCTGCTATGTAGCTACAGGTCTGCAATTTTACTATGTTATAGCTGACCCAAAAGTAGCTGAATAACATATTCATACAAAATTCTGTATTTGCAATAGTTTTTAAGTTACAAGTGATTTTACTCATCATGCAACATACTGAAAAGTCAAAAAGTAGCTATTACTCACTTAGCTATTAGGATAGACACCCAAGTTATTCACCATATTGTAGCTATGGAAAAAGTAGCTGAATAACATATTTTAACAAAATGCTCTAAATGCAATACTTTTTAAGTTATAAATGATTTAGTGCATGATTTCATGAATTTTAATGCATTGAATATTTTAAAAATTCATAAAAAAATAATTAAGACAGATCCAGGCCTGGTACTCACACAAGGGAATCTACTAGTGGCCTAGTACATATATGCAAGATAGGAGAAAAATCCCTTCAATAGTGAATGAGAAAATTGTTATCAAGTGTTGAAATTTTACCTCACTTGTAATGGCTCTGGGGAACAGACAAACAGATCTGCATAGATTTTACGATTTATCATCCTCTATAGTTAAGGTATCTTTTTAAAAAAACAGCATGTCTCTGGGTCTTGCAGTTTTGGAGGAGAAGTTGTTCACGCGGACATGGACACCGCAGAGTGATGCCATAATGTCAGCTGACATAAAATCTAAAATCAGTGTAAAATATAAATTTAGGACTCAAACCATTCCAGTCATCTATTTATATTCATGTTAAGAGAAGTTTGCTGTAGAAGTTCAAAATAAATTCAGTGAAAGCTGCTGCTTAACTTACTTGTGCTGGTGGTTCCTCCAAAGTCCACCACTGGATTCTTGCAAATCCATGTTGTGGGCCAAGTTCCCAGGGTCCAAAATTAGCTAATCAATGAAGGTAAAGCAGAAATCACTGACATATTATATTCTTGTATAAATTTGTACACACTATAATATATAAGAACATGAGCATTCGGACAGTGCTGGCAAGGAACAAAATAATAAATGTGAAAATTTGGATTATTTTTTTTTTCTGTATCCAGACAGTGACTACTCTCAAAATTTAATGGGATCTAAGTTGGACCAATCAAGACATATCTTCAGATTTTTTTTCAGGAAAATATAATCCTGCCAACAAACAAACAGATGGTCATGAAAATAATACCTCCTTGGTGGAGGTGATAAAACATTACTTAATGAACTTAATAAAAATATGGAAAGATCTTAAGTTTAAATATATTGAAGCTTACAGTTACTTACGAAACACAAGGGGAATTCCACCTCTGATTGCTTTTTTTCCATCCAAATGAGATTTTGAGCTAAAAGGTTCATAAAATGTCATGATAATAAAAGTGCAGCATCTGCAACATCTATAGAGGTATTGTTTAACAAAATATTACAAATATACAAGTAAAATATAAATTAGATATTAAGAAAATAAGAAAAAATGTCACACTCTTGTATTGTCAATATAGGCCTTGAATAATTGCTTTTATAATGTGCATCTGGAAAACCGTTGAGACCTCAAGTATTCAAGACAATACAGGACTTGAATAATTCCTTTTATAAGGAGCATCTGGAAAACCGTTGAGACTTCAAGTATTCAAGACAATATAGGCCTTGAATAATTGCTTTTATAATGTGCATCTGGAAAACCATTGAGACTTCAAGTATTCAATGCATACAAAATGTAACAGTTTATTCTTTTTTAAGAGCAGTCAGAAACTACCATGCTACAATACTGAGCATCATGGGGTCAAACTTTAAAAATAATTTCCATCTTGTCATGAGTCTGAATCAAATGACATGATCGTTTACAAAATGCGTTTATAATTTACATAGCAAGTAAATGTTAAATAGCTATTGATAATTTCATTCATTGATTGGAAATATGTTCATTTTGTAGCCGATCATGTTACACGTTTTCAGACACATTGCAAGATGGTAATTATTTTTAAAGTTTGACCTCAATATTCTCAATAATGTTCTGATATTGTTATGTAACACTAATAACAGTCATAGTCTTGACGTCACAAACAAAAACTGTCACCATATTTCATCTAACTTTTACTTTTTCAACTAAAAGGTCTGATCTAAGTGATATATTTTCACTGATAACAGACCAGAGAGGAAGTCTGCTGTCTATTCATTCAGTACTTTAAAAGTAAGAAACTAAAAGTAAACTTCATTACAATAACTTTTCACGTTGGGAAAATAGAAAAGTTTACCTCAGAAATAGTACTTCTTCACCATCACATTTCCAAGAAATCACTGTTCCACCTATATAACAAAAGCAAAGTAAAACCCATAACTGGCAGTCAGAAAACACTGCATTTTGTCTGAGGAAAGCAAAAAAAGACAAAGAATCCTGGCAACAAAAAAAGTAAAGAGCACAGATTTAAAATCAGAATTCATGAAGTGGTCAGGATTATGATGCATCCCTGACATACTGTGAAAAAGTGCAACAAATGAATGGATTGATTTTTTTCTTGAATATACAATACAAACCACTTTCAGACAGTCTGTGTTTGGTGGTCAGGTCAAAATATCCAGGACTTCCAAATAAAACATAATTATATTTCAGGTATTCTGATGTATTTTTACCATCCTTGATACCGACTGAATAGGATAGCATAAACAGTCACTAGTCAGCAGAAAAATGAGTTTCATTTCTATGAACAGCTTATCTGACATCAACCTTAACCTATCCCACACAATTAGATAAATTATTCCTTCATAGCTGTACTTATTTACATGGAAGTGTCGTTAAAGCAATTTTTTATCTTTAAATGGGGTTTTGCCATGGCTCTGCACACAAGTAAACTAAAAGTAGATAGAAGTAATCCTTAATTACACAAAATCCAATTCAGTAATCTTCATTCCATAGACATAGCAAGGTCAATACCACAGAGACGCTGGATAGTTTATATGCAGAGTGAACATCATCAGGTAAAACATTCTAAACTGTGGAGCATCAAAAGCAAAATTGTGACCGAAGTGTTTTTTTTTTATTTGTGTATAGATGTGTAGTATTAAGTAACCTCCAGGATCCTTTTATCTGGACAGTTATATCTTTTGCCTTATCGTCCACACAGAATAGACAAAAGAGGACAGAAAAGCTTGGATGACCAATATGAAGAAACATATAAACCAACATGGTAGTTTAGAAAATACAGCTCAATTCAATTCACAACCAATGGAGTTGTTTGATGCCCACGAGTATCTATTGCAGTTAGTGAAAATTCTACTGTGTGTGTTTTGAATACACTGTAGTTTGTGCATGCTGAAACTAGACAGACTCCTGAACAGAGTTGCAGTGGTCCAAACGACTACTCACCAGGGCATTTGCAGCAGGATGGCAGCCAAATTTGTCAGATATTGTCTGACCCACCTGAGATCAGGCACATGAATGAAGTAAAGCTTATAAATATTGCAGACATGATCCACAAAGGAAAAATTAGCATCAAACTAGACACCTAGGTTCTTTACAACAACCGATGGATGAATGAGTTTATCAAATATCCTCACAGGAAGGTGAGAATCTAATTTCTTAAGCTGAACATTTGATCCAAAGATGATGAACTACATCTGTTTCAGGGCTTAATTTAAGCACACTTGATGACATCCATCATTGAACATCCTGAAGATAATAATTAAATTTAACAAAGGCCAAGGTAGGACTTTGTCAGAAGAATGGATAAACTGGGTGTCATCGGCATAAATATGGAATTGATGTCAGAGTGCCTTCCAATAACCTTACTCAAAGGAGTGGTGTATAAAGAGAAGCGCAGACGACCAAGGACAGAGCCTTGTGGACGTTGTGGTACCCCAAACAGCTCACTCAATTCTGAAAGCGTTGACCCAATTCTAATTGTTTGGAATTGGTGGCTGAGATAAGAGTTAAACCACTTCAAGGCCATGCTATACACACCAAAGCATGACCTATGACATTTAGAAGAGTACCATGGCTTATTGTGTCGAAGGCAGCCAACAGATCAATTAAGACAAGTGCAGTAGGCACACCATGTGACAGTGAAGATTGATCTCATTTTTGATATGCCGTAAGGCAGTTTCAGTTGAATGACCAGTTTTATATGCAGATTGTTGGGGATTGTCAAGATTATTACTACTGATGTCACTGATGTGTTGCATAGGCTGTTTGACAATTACCTTCTGCACAAGTTTAGACATAAAACATAGACCTGATTCTGGACCATAGTTCTTCAAGGATTCACTTGGAAGCGATGCTTTCTTGATGAGGGGTGGTTACAACCGCCTTCTTGAATTTTGGGGGAAATTGACCAATTTTGTAAGTAATGGAAGTAAGATATCCACACAATCTTTTAGAAAAGTTGGCATTGGGTCTGAAAGACATCATATTGTGGGGGACTTTTTGATAATCTTAAGTATCTTGTTCTCTGAGACCTCACTGAAGTAAGGCTGGTTGGGGTGGGGGGGGGGGGGGGGGGGAGGTGGGTGGGGGGAGGTGAATCCATGGGTGGTATAACATTTGAAGGAGATGATGGAAACATATCACGGATCCTTTGGATTTTTTGAGTGAAAGGAAGCAAATTGATTTGCCAAGGAATAGTCATAAATAAAGTAAAAGAAGATGGAGTCCATTAAAATAGCCATTTTTACTTAACTGTATGTCACTAATTTTACAAATTAAAAATATTCTAGTATCACTTAACTATTTCTTTTATCTTGTCTTGTTATTATGGCTAGTGGCATTCTCCAAGTAAACACCCATGCTAAAGTCAATATACTGAATTTGAATTATATACACAGCTTTATATTTTATTCATTTACCATTACCAGTTAATATACTGATATTATTTACTATGTGTTTTTGTGACTTTAGTACTGTGGTTTCAGTTAATATACTGAAATTACTTTGTTTTGGTGAAGGACATATGACAGCTGGATACCCAACTCAGAATATAACCACACCTACTTTTTCCGGTTTTGACACAACACCTTTTTAGGCAGGAATGAGCGATAATTGGATAACTTCAGAAACTATCGCTTATATATCTAACGGCATTCCATTAATTAATATACAGCAGTAACCTTGCTAATTTTTTACCAAATAAATGAATTTCGCATGTTGCTTTGTGCTTCTCAGAATTTAAAATAACACTTTTATTTGCCATCTCTTTTCAAGGAAGTAAACAGGCAATACTAAACCTCGTATTGAAGGCACATGATGCCCTAGCTCCTTAGCTCCGAAGTGGTAACTGAATAGGAAAACTTTTATTATATTTTTTATTTGGTACTACTAAGTTAGATAAAAGTTTTGGAAGTCTCAGATGGTCATTGGTTACATATTGTTAGCAAATTTGAAGCTTGGCATCTGATCACATTCTGTCATCTCTGTAAACTATCACTTCTGCCACCTCTGTACGTGGCATCTTATTACCATGTGTTTTTCATTTATGTTTCCAAAGACAAAAACTTAGATAAATATACTGGGATAATGTACCCAAAAGGTAAGAGATAACACAATTAACTGTGTTAGCCAATTGTATGTAACACAGATTTGTTTTATGATTAAACATGATCACTAAAATACTGGTTAAATTGACAAAACTGTGTGCTTGCCAATAGATACCAAGATAGCATTCTTCCATCAGACAAACATTGGCTGTCGGTCACATAGTCAGCAGATTTTGCCAATGTTGGGACAATATTGGGCTGACATTGGTTATTGGTTGCATGATCTGTTGATTTTGCCACTGTTGAGCTAACACTATCTTGCCAACAATTATTCAGGCTGCATATCTTTATATTTTGCCACTGTTAGGTCAATGTTGGCTCAACAGTGGATTTTTATTCAAGATGGCAGTGAACAACAAGAGCACTCGGAGAATGCAGACCTCCCCCAAGGGAGCACATATCTGAAAATTTCATCAAAATCCGTCCATAACTTTTTGAGTTATCTGTCTTTAAAAATTACATTTCATGGATCCAGAAGATCCAGATAGTGATCTGGATCACTCCCCAAATCGATTCATTTATTCCTTTTCAGACATATACTGAAAATTTGTTCAAAATCCGTCCATAAGTTTTTGAGTTATCTTGTTCACAAACAAACTCACAAACTCGATCACAAACCCACAAACAAACCCAGGCAAAAACATAACCTCCTTGGCGGAGGTAATTATTGGGGATTTGGGGAAAATAATTTAGTACAGTATGTCTAGCAGTCCGATTTCAGTTAGCCAAATTTTTTTAAGTTACTATTTAAATAATTTTAGACATAAAAATAATAATCTCATCATAAATTTGCAAAAAAAGTTGCTATTGAATATAATAATTATATCACTGGATTATGGACCATCATCTTAAGAGACTGTTCCACTATTGTTTGTGTTTGGTTTGAATTAACTTAACTAAAATCTGGCCACAATCTGTCAGTTAGTTGCCTTTTGTGGAAAATAGTCACAAGTCTCCATGCTGCAGTCTAATTGGTTAATGCTATAGAGGGAGTATAATTTTTACCCGTGGCTTGCCAACGTCAGACTGACACAGCATCCACTGGCCATAAAGCAGTTGGGCCAACAGTGGCTACCATCATCGGACCAACAGATGTGCCAATGTTGGACCAATATTGGGCCAACATCAGCAAGCTTTCTGGTTAAATCTGGCAACACATAAATAATCAAAATACTGAAATCTGAAAGATAATGACCCAATCAATATGATCACAATTTTCACTTACTTAAAAAACGTTTTGTCAAAAGAACATTCCCTTTTCTGACTTTGTCAAATTAGACTCTTTCTGAAGTTGTACATATGTTTAACACAGTGTTATAAACATTAATGAAAAAATAAAATCAACAGATATTTCCATTTTTACATGAATGATATACCTGAGGAGATAAATAAATGAGTTCATTGATCTGAGGGATTTAAATTTAACAGAATTTGTGATATTAACAGAAGTAAGTAACATTCAATTTCTGAAAATGATCACTGTTTTGGATGATCACAGTTGATCCCTTCAACCTGTCCCCTCTAGAAACGACTACATGAAGCAACAATTATGTCTTTGCTTTGCAGATATGGGTCACTTTCTTATTTTCTTAGTTTTATATGATTTTGTGTGTTGATAAGAATTCAAATTATAAGTGAATATTGATATTTACTTAATTCAATAAGAGGCTAATATTCTGAAAAAAGAACATTTCCTTATATGTTTAAGTTAATGAGACCATAATTTTGTAAAACTAGTCTTTCCTTTTGTGTGGCGCAGTAAATGACAATGTTTGTAAAGTTAATGCCATTCTTTTTCAGAATTCAAATATCAGTTACAGTTGTGGGGTAGAGGAGCAATATGTTGGAGTTGATGGTCCTTTGTTTATAATGAGGTCCACTCACACTGAATGTACAGGGTTTTGAGTCTAATACACAAATAGAAGCAAATATTTTAACTGTACTAGGAGATTTATGACATTTTCCTACATGCAGTTCAATTTTGCAGTCAACTTAAGCATTAGCAAAAGAAGTAAAAACGTAATGCCCCCATTCCACCGAGCGATTAAGGCCCACGATTAAGGAATTTTGCGAAAGTCGTGAGTGAATCTTGGGTAAGTCGCAGACCGTCTCTTGTAGTCGTTACCTGTCGTGAGCAATATCAAACATGTTTGATATTATTCGCGACTGGTGACGACTGCCTTAATCTTGAACCTTAATCTTGTTGAATCTGCGACTGCCTCAGGCTGTCCCAGATGGCCTCAGACAGACTTTTGGTCAGTCTGCGACAGTCTTATGCATTCTTGAACTGCCAGTCTCCGACCAAGGAAATACTGTCCCAGGCAGTCTGCGACTAGTGGCCGACTAACTCATGTATATTTTTCCCACGCTTTCTTATCCGTGACCCTTATTCGCAGACTGTCGGCGAACATCAAAGATTGTCTGAGGACGCCTGGGAAAGCCGGCTAACAGTCGCCGACAATTCTCACACTCACACAAGATTCCTGCATGTGCAAACATCAAGACAGTCGCCGACTGTCCCAGGCCAACGCAGACAAAGAGAAGACAGCCTGGGAACGTTGGGGATTGTCTGGGGCGGCCTGAGATCAAAGGCAAGATTGCGTGACAGAATGTGTGGCGGGTTTGTCTGCGCATGTTGGATGCGCACTAGTTTTTCTCGTGGTCGGCGACTATATAAGGAGACCCCCAGCTTGCTTTCACTTTAACTGGTACTGGCTGGCTACTGAGAACGTCGATTGTGTCACAGGGATTTTACTTAGGGGATTTCAGTTTTTATTTTGATATATAAGTTGATCTTAGGGCAAGATTCACAGATAGACACATTTTACCTTTTTTATTTTATGAGATGTATAAGAGGAAAAGGAAGAGCAAGCAACAGGAGGAGAGGAGAGAAGAGGCTACAGGGGAGGAACCCACTGGTACTGTTGCACAGCCTACACCACTCCAAGCTCCACCTAGTGATGAGATACTGCCTACTACTGAGGCAGCCATTGATGATGAAGAGGAGGAGCAAGTCCCACAGAATGCACCACTACCTGTTATTTCAAAGAGATGTAGGCTAGTGACAGCCTTCACAGATAAGGAGGAGGATGCCATCATTGAATTTTTGCAGAACCACCCAGAAATTTACAACAAGGAGCACGAGAGATATGCAGACAAATATCACAAGGAAGCTCTATGGGTAGAGATTGCAACAGAACTGAAGCTAGATGCGAATGATGTGAAACGGTGGTACACATCCAAGAGGACAACTTTTGGAAAGGTGTCGAGGAACAAGTCTGGTCAGGCTCCAGCCAATTTCACACCAAGACAGAAGTGGGTTTATGACCGCATGTCCTTTATGCGTGGCCACATCCGCAGGAAAGGGGAAAACATAACAGCAGGGCTAGAAGCCAGTAGTTCCAGGGTGCACAACGACAGTACTCACTCCAGTACGGACGTTGAATCACTAGACACAATTGGCAGATCACCTGTTAACTTGGGGCCGTTATCTACAGACCACAAGTTATTGGAACATTTTGATACCATGAAGACTATGGTGTCCAAGTTTGTTGAGAAGCCAGCGGATGAAAGAACACTTTTTTTTGACTTTGTGGCATCTGAAGCGAGCAAGTTGAGCGAAGAGCAGTACCACACTTTGAAGGGGCAGGTCTTCAACGCACTGCAGAACGTCACTGCCAGCAATTTGAAACCCGCAACTCCAAGTAAAGCTCCAGCCCTAGCTCTACCACCGACTCCGAGGCAAGCAGCACCACTGCCAAGAAGAACAGCTACTGTAACTTCAGATACACAGGCAATGGGGATTTTACCACCACAGGGACCCACGAGACAAGCTGCAGCTTCAGCTTCCAGCAGCAACTTGCTGTATTACACACCGTCACAAGTGGGATTTGGACAGGACGAGAGCAGTCGTCACAACCTGTCTGGATTTTTAAGTTTATCGGACATCACAGGAGTTACAGATGTCAACAGTCCACAAGTCTTCATTGCGTCACCAGCAACACCTTCAACTTCCCAGCAACCTCTGCACCAGCAACAACCGCCTCAGTAGCCAGCCATATCCCAGCCTGCTTTCGGCCCTTTTAAGGGCCCCCAAATATTCCAAGAACTTTTATTAAGCTGTGTTGCTATACTCATCCCTCCCCAAACACATATAAAGCTCAGTACAAATACTTACAAAGACATAAAAAATAAAAGTCCAACACTCACACTGACCCCTCAAAGCACAGAAATAACAGTACATATTTTCAACAAAGGCCACATACATAACTTTAAATAATTTCCCCTATCCAATATGGCCATAGAAATGCTAGTTTAATTGCCCCTAGATAAATAAAAAGTTAAAATTTTAAAGAGAAAGAAATCTTTAAAGCTTTAACATTAAAAAGAAATAATATGAAAAAGGGGCCCATGGAGGTCTCCACATTTATGTAAAATTTAAATGGATATTTGGCTGAAGATTTCGGCTGTTTTAAATTTCCCAAAATTCTTCACAATTAAAAGTGTTGCAGAAACAAAACTTTGGTCATTTAAAATGACCTAGAATTCTCAGGTTTTGTGGGTTGTGTTGAATTAGCCATATAAAATCAGTCACATTTTCCTTTAAATGAACTAAAGGCACTTCATTTCCATCCAAAAGCTTGAAATTGAAATATTGGCCACTATTTCAACTGAAAATAAAATCCAAATATTTTGTGTTGGCTTCAGATTTCACAGATATTCTTGCATACAGTTCAAGCAGATATGCATTCATTGTTTTTTTTTGAAGCAATAACACTAATAATTTAATTTTCATCTGGTGAATGGTACCAGTGGTTGAGGTGGTGGTGCTGGTGATGCTTCCTGTTGGGTTTGAACCCTGATTTGATGTAATAGTTACCAGATCTATTATTACGATGAGAAACAAAAAAAGCCCCAACTTTCATGTTACAAATGACTTGGTGTCATCTAGTTTGTAACCCAAACTATGTACAAGTGTTCAGGTGCGGCTGTCATATAAAAAAAATAAGGTTACAATTGGGTTAAAATGTCAAAACACAAAAATCACCATTGCTGCCTGGGTATCCCTGGGATCATCCTGCGACTAGTCCCAGGCTTCCTCAGACGGTCACAGACGGCCTCAGACGTCCTGCGGGAGTCTTACACCTATCTTGGGACAATCGCCGATTATTCTTGGGTCTGGTCGCAGGCAGCCTGGGGTTGCCTGAGGTTGCCTGCTACAAATCTTGGGCAGTCGTGGATGGTTACAGGCTTAATCTTGGCCCAGTCTGGGACTGGTCGTGAGATAGTCGGGGACAATCTGAGGCTACTGCAGGCAGCCTGGGATTAATCTTGAGGTCTGCCCAAGACGACCACAAGACTGGTTACTCCACCCATTTTTGTCAAAAATGTACAAGATTCTACAGGAATAAGGGTCGCAGACTGAGTTGGCGGCCAATCGCTCGGTGGAACGGGGGCATAAGAGATGTAAAAACATGAACATCTTGTTTGATAATTTATTTATCGTGCATATTTGTACTAGGTCACAATACAAGAACCAAAAACACACAAAAGAAATAAGTTGTGTGTTTGGTGACTGAAAAAAGGACAAATGAAGCACCAGAAGCAATTATTTAAAGTTTTTTTTCACTTCACTCCAGAAAAAAAAAGATAATTTCGCCAGGATTTTGCATCCAGTTTTTGTTAGTAGCTACTGTATAATGTTTTCCAGCGATTTATGCTCTAGGAAACGTAGTTTGTCTTTACCTTTTGTCATTAAAAGGTGATTAGCAGAAGTAAACGAATTTCAATTTATAAGCAGTTGCTTTATGGCTTCACTGCTCAGCTGTTGCACAAATCACTGTTCATGTCCATCATAAAACTAATTCTTGGATTAATATAAAGACCAATTTCTATATTTTAACATTTTTTGTTTCTATTCCATAAAGAGGCTTGACTAATAACTTGGTACAAAACATGCTCTTTCAGTCTGATTAAATTCCACGCCTACTGGAAAAAAAACTACTATCTCTTAATCTGGAGTAGTCATATTCTGATAAATTGTGATAAATCAGTCAACAATGTTTGAAATAATTAATCATTCAAATTTTAAATAGATTTTTCCCCATACTTTTAACACCAAATATAACGTTTTAGACGTTGCAAAGTAATAAGACATTACTGCTGGCTCGAAGATATAAGGTACTATCCAATAAAACTTTGAAGATATTTGTTTAACTAGAAAATATCTATCTACAGTGCCATAATGGTCAGATTTCCTTTTGATAACAAAGTGATTGAATCTTGCTTATAGCAAATTTCGGTGTTAATTCTATTTGCCAAGTAAAGTAATGCAAATCAAACGCGGAGAATCTTTAACAGAACAATTTTATAGGCATTAAAAAGATTTGCAAATAAAGTGCAAGTACATTTGTCAACAATAATCAGTATAGCTAAAGGATGGAGTTGTAAAATACATCAAAGGATATAAAGTTAAAATATGTCAGGGGGTATAAAATGTGGCAACACCCCTAAACACACAAATGGAGACTTTAGGGCTATTCAGATGGAGTGCCTTAAATGATTTGAATGATCTGGAATGATTTTTTTGTATTCTGATGGCCTTTTGATGTAATCTAATACACCAATTGATCATACAATATTACAGATTCGCTTGAAAGTGATTTATGTGATTTAAGTGACCCCAAAACCCTTTTAATCCATTGTTTAAAGGTTGTAATTGTATTTTCCATTGGGGGAAACTATGATCAGAGTATCCACTGGCAGAATCGTCAATTCCTCTGGCTCCGGGCTTTATAATACATTTACTTTTAAAACTTTCTAATTGAAACCCAAAATGCTGATAATGACGTTCTCATGTGACAAAATATACAATACTATATAATGCTGAAAGTTCCCAGAGGGTTCTGTCAATAAGTAACTGTTACTGTCTACTTAGTCTATTAATAATATATGAAGAGTATAATATGAACAATAGGATATTCTGTATGTTATCAAATTGCTAATAACTATACAAGGAAAAAGTTACGCTGAGACAAAATAATGTATAAGTATATATTACATGTACACTTTTAGCATCAATAACTACTATAACATGAGTGATGATTTGGCCATTCCTTTCCGCACAGTTATAGCTGTATTTGATTTTGGCTAGATGACCTTGTCCTTATTTGGTTTCTAACAGAGGCCTTATATTATCGTAGTATCCAAGAGCGAGCTGCTTGTATATTCACTCTGCACCCCTTCAGCAGTCCACAGTGTATATTGTGGTACAACTCTTGAGAGGCTGTGGACATTTTTTAGACATTTAACAAAAGCAGTCCTGAATGGCAGTCGCTCTCTGAGTTGTGTCTTATCACCCTAAGTGTGTCTTACCCAAATGCAAATCCCACCAAATTGCACTGAATGCATCTTAACCAAATGCGAGACGGACCAAACCACATCCGAAGGTAGAGGAGCTTGTTTGAATTTGACTTGTGACCCCCAACAGGATAAAGTGTGACCTAGGTAATATATAAAATATTTATAATATCAATGAAACATTTCCCATCACACCTTCAAGTTGACCATCAACTAAAATATTTATATTCCTGGTTATAGACACAGTTTTGGAACCAAATTGTCAGTTTTACTTTTTGGAAGTCTAAAAATTGTCATGCATTAAAAATTCTTATCCCTACAAGAAATATTTCGTTAGAAAATATTTGTTTTCTTACAAACTTCTAAGTCTGAGTAAATGTAAGAAATAAACATGGCAGTGATGTGGGAACTGAGGTCTTCAACCAAGTGTCACCAGAAACGGAGATTTGTCAAAACTAGAAAAAATAAAAAAACTAGAACAAATTTAATGAGTGTTTGAGTGTTAAGTGCGACATTTTCCTTTTGCATTGGTGTGTTTATTTGTCTCAGAAAATGTACCTTGGAAGTTGAGGCATGATTTTAAAGACCCAATTGAACTAGTGAAGACCCCAATGAGAGTTTGCCCCGCTGGCAACAGCAATTACAATCTTTAAATTAGAAAGCACCCAAAGCACAGACCTCCTGCAGTGGGTGTTTCCAAAAATTCAGGATTTTTAAGCCAAAGCTCTAGTGAGGCTCGTGCTTCTAAAGATCACATTTTTTCGTGTTTTTTTTGTTCCCAGACTTTCATTAATTGTGGCTCAGTGTGGTGAGTGTCTGTCTGTTCATTGAAGTTAAGCGGCAGTGGACTATATTAGTACTGGGATGGCTGACTGCTTAGGTGCACTACTCGTGTCTCTGATGGCTTTGTGGTTTGCACTGGTAGACCTAGGCACCTTTCGGCCTTGTTTGTATCCAGAGTATGATCTATATCTTTCCCAAAATGTAAACAATTCTTCCTTTGACAAGATTCTTCTCGTATAAAAAAGTCATAATGATACATTCATCATTTATGGAGTTATTGCAAACACAAACAGACAGACAAACGCATCCAAAAACATTACCTCTTGGTGGAGATAATAAGAAAGACCATACATAGAGAAGACCTTTAATCTCAAAGTAACAAGGCCAAGCATACCCTTGTAAAATCATAAGATAGTGTGAAAAATATACAGTAAATAAATCAATTATACCAGAAAATATTTGTTAATGACTCAAATGTCTTGACTTTTCCCTTTTCCTGAAAGATATGAAGCAACTTTTGAAAGTATTAATCATTGGAGAAAATTGTAAAAATTATTTTTGTTAAAATTGTGAATGGAGAGAGCAAAATCTTTTTGTTCAAAGGGTGGAAAGATGAAATTATGAAATGAAACATTTTTGTATGAAAGTTGGCAAGATAAAATAAAAATTCACAAAGAAGTATAAATGATTAAAGGATGCAACTTACAAAAATAGAACCTGTGATGCGGTGTATCTACAGTGAGGATATCAAATAGCTTTTAAAATATAAAATATGAAGCCTGTTTAATATCAGTAACCACAGTAAAATCAGGAAAGTCTTCATTTTGATGCTAATCATGTTGCCACATTGTAAAGCTATTAATACTTTGTCAGTTTTTTTGGGGGAAGAGGACCTAGTATACATACAAACAGTTGGAAAATTTGCATTACCTTCTTAGTTCAGTTTAAAAAATTGGACCATATATTTGAGGGGATATAGTTATGGTAAAGTGCTGATAGGGGTGTCAATTCATGCCACTGTGACCTAGAGAGTAATAAATTCATCAAGGAACACTGAGTGCCTTGATGCGATCCCAGGCATATGCAGAAACATAGGGGTTCTGATGGCCAATGAAAATAACTGTCATTGGTCCTATCCCAAGTAGCAGGTTAAAGAACCTGTTGTCAATACATGATCATCTCTGAATATCTGTTATCCAGTTTGGGGAATGCCACACCCATGCTATACCTTGTAAGAGAAGTTGGATGAAAGACAGAGACTGTGCAACAAAGTTTGTCTTTAAACATCAACTTTTGATAGTCTTACATATGGAACATATGCCACTGCGACCCAGTGGGTAAAACACTCACCTTGGAAGACAGAAGATATGGGTTCAATCCCAAGTGCAGGCATGTAGATAGTGGCTTAGACGACCACTTAAAATGATAGTCCTCTAATTTGGTCCTATCCCCAGTGTTAGGTTAAAGAACCCCAGGGACATTTATAAATGGTTATCTCTGAGAATCTGTCTTTAAGTGAGGGAAATAGTCATTAGAAAGCTTTGGCATTGCTTGAGTAGTTGGGGTGGACAATAACACTTTGAATCCTGTAGTTAAGGAGATATTACACTTGGTACAAATGTACATTACAATAGATACTGCATGCCTGTATATGTAAGTGTCACCTCTAGGCTAGCTAGTCATTGCTGATTTACATTGAAAAATATTTTATCAGACATGCATAATATATCACTGATTTTGTATTGGTACCATATTATATGCATACTCTGTCCTTGCTATAAAGGCACAATTACTAGTATTTTACTTTGATAAAGACACTTGACATCTTGTCACATTATTTTTCTTTTCATTCTCAAGTCATGAGAGAAAAAAGTTAGAATGGATATCTGCCCTTAATACGTTGTGCCCTGTGTCAAACTGAAAAAAAAATGTAAGGGACTTAAATGTTGGCCATCAACAAATAGCCGTGTTTCATTACTGGGGTAAATTTTTGTACCTTGTTTTGTATTGTGGTTAAAGAACAGAGGAAAATCAAAAGATGATAAAGTTTAAATGGGGATATGCAGAGAGTAAGACTTCAGTTAATTCATATATATCTGTTTCTTTATTTGTACACATTTAAGCACAATCAAATGTTGCAAACACACATTTACAGTTGAATATGACAATATACCATGTAGCTTTTGGTTACATAAAAACCACAAACTTACATCAAACAATTCCATCTGTGTAGTTTGGGACAAGTTCCTGACATGAAAGTTTCACACGACTGATATCATATAAACCACAATCATTAACTACTGATGGTGACACAGATGTGATTTTTAACCACTTTGTGACACATGTTTGTACAAAAGTGCAGTTTTATAAATTTTATTTGGTACTTATATTCAATATTTGTAAAATTATAAATTGACTTTAGCAATTTTCCTCTTCCAGTCACTGCAAACCTATTTTGCTATCGCATTCATGTGCATACAATTTTAAAGTGTAAACATAAATCTAAATACAACAACAAAAATGGGCAAATATTTGAAATTCATTTTGCAAATGAAATAATCTCGAGCAACACAATACAGCACTGATACTTTACATACAGAATACACATTGGCGGAAAATAAGTAAATCTTTATAACAAACACAAATATAGTCAGTTAATAATATTATTCTGGCCATAAGGACACATTCAGTTCATCCACTGGCTTCCTGAACATAACTACAAAAGAAAAACAGTGAAAATACAGTATAAATTGAAATTTTCACTAGGCATTAATTTTAGCTATTTAGCCAATGAACGTGGATTGTGTAAATTAAATCCTAGTGAAATTTTCAATCAGTATTATTGTCTTAAGAAGAAATGGACCATCAGTGAAATTAATTTTATTGAATCTCTTACAAACTGAGAATCAGTGAGATTTTCTTCTGGCTAAATGTTCTACTTATTGCAGTATTTCACTGATGACCCTAATGGTGTATGTATTAACTAATCAGTGAGACAAATAAGCATGGGGCGAATACTCCCCCTGGGAGATGCAGGATTCCTGAGTCTATAAGATGTTTATGGCGTATTCAGATGGGAATAAAATATGCACTGCAGTAAGAATGACCAGAATATGTCTGTCTGTGTAAACCCACATCTGTCTAGTGCTCTAATAGTTTCTCTAATATAGGCATTATTCATTATTTGTTATAACCCCCACCAGATGGTCATGCTTTTACCTTTGTCTGTTGGTCTATCCGTTTGTGTGTCTTTGCAATAACTATAAATTAACTAGTGGCCTGGGCCCGTATTCATGAAAGGTTTTAGCCAGGGCATTGGGCTTTAAGTTGAGATTTTTGTCTTAAGTTTCTGCCAAAAACTGCTAAGACTTTTGTCTTAGGCTTAGTGGTATTCACAAAGAATTTAAGACCGGTCTTAGGCTTAGCCAAGGACTCAACTCTAAGACTGGTTGGTAGTGGGCTTAAATTTTGTAAAGAGGACTTAAATATGGTCGCTATAAACTTTTCTCCACTTCAAAATTTGAAATGGCTGTAAATAAAGTATCATTATACAGAACACCTCACTAAAGCAGTCTTTGGGAAGTTTATATGTGGTAACAAGGTTTTCCATTTCAAAACATCACTTTTCCTTAGATAAAATGCATTAAATGAAGGATATATGTCACCAATAATATTGTTTGAATAGAAAAATAAGGTCACATGATGTAGAAAACCACTGTGGTTATTTGATAATCCTGGACTTAGCTAAGTCAAACTTTGTAAATACGGTTTTAAGACAAAACTTAGCTGAGACAAAAGTCTTAACTTTAAGACTGGATTTAAGCCTAAGACCTGGCTAAGTCTAAGACCCTTCCTAAATACCAGCCCAGATCTCTCTGAAAATCTTTTATATGCTAGGGCCACACTAAAGGAAGAAGTAATTAAATTTTAGGAAAGATAGGATCATGTTATGGGGATACCCCAAAAATGCCGAATTTTCAGAAACATGCACTTGCTGAGGTTTGCATTTGAAAGTTAAGTTATAAAAGTTCACAAAAATCATTTCTGAAATCATTTCTGGTAAAAATATTTCTTGAAGATATGCTAAGTGTTAAACTTCAGTGGCTGTTTTTGACAGTTACATTTTCTTATTGTTTTTACAACTAAACTTGTTGCATTTTCTCATGGTTTTCACAACTTTCCTTATTATGTTAGGTCTGCCTAAAATTATGGTATTTCTGGTGCACGTTAATAAAACAAAATATAGTAATGTTATACACACTCAGTCATGATTTAAAAGATAAGTCAAAGAGGATGAATTACAGGAATATAGAAGTAGATAACCCTATTTTGTTATCTACTTATAGAAGCATTAATCAGTTTATGGGTCTAATTTTGGTGATTTTTTGACTTTGAACCTCAACAACACAAAGAGTATTTCGTATATTTTCAATGTCAGTACCTTAAATAATATGTGTGTTATCCCTTTATAACTGTGCCTAATATTAATCCCCTAATATTTATGCTAATATTAAAAATATTACTCTGTTTGTGTCTAATTGATGAAAACCCTTGAATCAGTTTAAGGGTCTATTTTGAAAAAAAAAGTCACAGTTGACTGAACCTCCAGCTGTTTCAAGTTCACCAAAGATAGACTGTAACCCAAGGAAAACTGTAATTCATTCAGGGACAGAATCACTGAGGTCTTGGAATAAAGAATAAACATGTTCAACCCAAAACAAGTCTATATGGGGTTAGGTTTTACCAGAGTCCACATTGCGATACAAATTACATGAAATTAAAAATGACATAGAGTAAGGAATCTAAAATTCGCCACATATCTGAAATTCGCCACATGTGGAATCACTAATAAATTAAATGAATTGAGGTGAGATTTGTTGAATGTATAGTAAATTAAGGCTTTTTGAACCAAAAATACCAAGTTTAAGACAAAACATCATTTTCTTCATAGAATTAATAAAGGTTTTTAGAGGTGGCGAATTTTACATTCCTGGCGAATTTTAGATTCCTTACTCTAACCCATCAAATTGTGAGACAATTTTGAAGTATTTTGTGTTGTGGAGTGTGTTCAAGTGTTTCAATTATAAAAAAACTATAGTGTGTTTGATGTATAATTACAAATGTAAACACACATTTCTGATGGGGTGTTTTATTACATATTTATTTTTCTGTTATCACTCTTAATAAAATATAACAGCCTGGGGAAATAGCATTGGGCACCATTACATATAGAACTTACATTGTAAGTTGTACTAAGGTGCAAGACAAATAACACCTAAGAGAGATAAAGTGTATAAGAAAACAAGGCAAACCAACAGCAATATCAAATCATTAATTGGTAAACTAAAAGTTGTGAAGCTTTAAATTTTACTATTTGAAGTATTGTTGTCAATGTAAATAACAGAATTAGGTAGAATTACATATAACTAGAGCACTTGGAGAGTGCATACCTCTGCCAATGCAAGTAATAAGTGTTTATTTATTTATTCGGCGTTTTACGTCGCTTTCAACACTGTACAGGTCATATCATGATGGGCAGTTGGAAGGACAGAGGAAACCAGTACATACAGTTTGTTAGGGTTCTGTACTGTAAACTGCTGACCAACAGCAAACAACTACCAGCTTTCCCACTTGAGGCCGTAGCGGGAACCAAACCTCAGCCACACAGGTGGGAGGCCAGAGTGTTACCAATCTGCCACCGTGGCCCCCCAAGTAAATAAGTCAATCCAAGTTATTTTTAGCCAGTTGATGATCCAGATCACTTTAAAATTTGACAGGATCTAAGTTGGACACATCTTCTGATTTTTTTCAAGAAGGTCCAACTAGTGATACGCTGTAATCCTGCTAACAAACAGACAGACAAGCAGACAGTCATGAAAATAATAACTCCTTGGTGGAGGTAATAATCAGTTGCAGCGATCCCTATATCATTGTCGTAAGGAAAATAGGTTTCAAATATTACTGTACAAAACATTTTGACAGAGTCAAGGTCAAAGGTCAGACTAAGGTCACAGTATGATATTGCACATCTATAACCCCTAACCAATATCCCTACCAAGTATCAACATCCGACATCTAACAGATTCTGATATACAGGCCAGACAAGATATTTACCCCTACCCACCTGCCCACCCACTTGACCTGATTTACCCCTACCCCCCTGCCCACCCACTTGACCTGATTTACCCCTGCCCACCCACTTGACCTGATTTACCCCTGCCCACCTGCCCACCCACTTGACCTGATTTACCCCTGCCCACCTGCCCACCCACTTGACCTGATTTACCCCTGCCCACCTGCCCACCCACTTGACCTGATTTACCCCTGCCCACAGGCCCACCCACCTGACCACAAGTAACGGTACATATATTATAAATCTCTGAAGTGATAAATCAAGTGTAACATTTTTTTCCAAAATAGACCCATTAACTGATCAAAGCATTTTCGGCAATAATTGACGAAGAAATCAATGTGTTTAATATTTCTACAAATATTTAGAAATTGATATCTGGTACAATGATAAAGGGATAACATCTGAGCTATCAACATGAAAACAAATGAAACACTGGATGTGCTATTTAAATTCTAAGTAAAAACACACAAAAATTAGACCCATGAACTGATCATTAGTTCCACCAAACAACACTTCATTTTCTAGAAAATATAAATATGCAGAGACACTACTTCACTTTTGAAATTGGTAAAACGGGCTCATTATTTAATTAATGACCACATATAATAATGCCATATATGGTACACTTCATATAGTTGCAGTATTCATTCAGTGTTAACCTTTTTTTTTCAAAATAGACCCATAAACTGATTCAAGGGTTTTCATCAATTAGACAAAAAACAAAGTAATATTTTTAATATTGGCATAAATATTAGGGGATTAACATTCGGCTCAGTTATAAAGAGATAACACAACTATTATTTGAGGTACTAACATTGAAAGTATATAAAATACTCTTTGTGTTATTGAGGTTTAAAGTCAAAAATTCACCAAAATTAGACCCATAAACTGATTAACGCTTCTATGATGCTACATGAAAGCAGAAGTCAAACAATCTGCATAAAATGGAAATCACATTCAAGAACCCCATTTACAAAGGCCTTGGGAAGAAACAGACAAAACTGACAATAACAAAGGCAATATACATCAAGCCAAATATTCTGTCCAGCAAGACACCAAATAGCTCCCAGTCTTTCTTCCAGTGAGAGCGGGAAAGTTTCTGTTTGGCTTTAGGCATCACATGAGCAACGGCTTCTTTTAACTTGACCCGCAGAGTTCTGAGGTCTTCTGCAATCCGCCGCAGTTGTTGTGGATTGACACTACAGTTTTCTGTACCCTGCAGCTGATCCCTCATCTCACAGAGTTCTGTCTCTGACTCTGACAAGTCAAACAGAAGTAACTGATTCTTCTCACAGCCAGAACTCTTGTCATTGCTTTTGATAGAGGATTTATTGGGGGCATCATGTAGCATTAGCAGCCTCCCTCCACGACTGTAGATGACCTAGACAGAAATGTTTTGAGACATCAGTGTTTGAAATCAGCCTTGCATTTAAAGTTACACACAACTGATAGGATCACTAAAATATTTAATACGGGGTATGGTATTTCATAATATTAGTTATTTATATGCATGTTTGTGGTATATATAACTTGTATTTACACAGTCATATCTCAAGTCCCAGAAGTGACCCATTTTTTATCAAGTTTGGCAAATGGTGACGCCGATGTTTGTAATTGTGGCTTCACATACAGCTCAAGACAAAATATAAGAAATATTGAAGGCTTGGTCTATCATGGCCCCATTTGTCCAAAGTGATTTAAATCCAACAATGATGCATTGGACATTCAGTGGTTTACCAAAAAGATTTATTTATTCAATTAGTTTATTTAGTGCTTTACATTATGCGTAGTACCTTTTTATCAGTTATATTGTGACTGGTTGTTAGAAGGGTGGAGAAAACCAGTACAGTTGGTCACGGTTCTGTACTGTAAACCACCGACCAATGGCAAGCGACTACTGGCTTTCTCACTTGTGGTCGGGCCAGGATTTGAACTCCGATTGCAGAGGTGAGGGGCGAGTGTGTTACCACTGTACCACTGTTGTCCATGGTTTACCCAGGAAGAAGCATAAATGAATACATGATATTAAGTCAAAGTTAAGGTTTTACAACCCGTTCAACAGCCAGGCTCATATTGGGACAGGTCCTCAGCATTGACACTTGTGGGAGTCAAACTTGCTAATCACTAGGCCACTGTGCACCAAATACACAATATAAGTGTGTATAAAATGTAAATTGTTGAAATCAAACACTTGATGTGTGTTCATAATACGTATGACTGGCCTATTTACGCAGTTGAAAATTTATATGTTAACATCCTCTGACCTAAATGTTGTCATATTTTGACCAGAAATTTAATTTATTCATGTCCAAACAACTCGTAACAATGTGATCTTAAGGTCATATTCATTCGAGATTTTCTGTGATGTGTCAGAATATGGAATGGCTTGCCACAAAAGACAAAATATTAAGGTCAGGTGAGACTGAAGATTTTACCTTTAAAAATGCAAATTTACATTGCATGCCTCTCTTGCTTCTGCAGTAAAACTCACTTCTACTCGCTAGTTGCCTGACCTCTTTGGTTTTGACTTATCATGTAATAATTACATATTTTTTTCAGAAAGATTGAAAGTTGACAGAGAGGCAATGAGGATAGACTGGGGAGCTGGTGTATTCCTCCAGAGAAATTCAAATTTCATTACATTTGAAAGAAAAAAAATATCCACCCCAAGGATGATTTGTGTAACACGAAAACCTTCAGTTACAAGCCTTTGTACTCAAATAATTAGACCTTGGAAACCTTGCTAAGGGTGGTTTCATAAGTTTAAAGAGATGATCAATAATGCATAGATCCGCCCCCAGAAAGTGGTGCAAAAGTAAATATAATTGCAACTGAATTCCAGCACACACCAAGTCAAAGTCTTTCCTTTTGATTTGTAGCTCAAACCCTCTGACACCTACAAATAGAGATCCATGGAGATGTGTCAGTAATAAATTACCTTACAACTTTTTAATGAAGTTAAGTTAGACATTTATTCCCACTTGGGCTAAATCAAGTCTCCTTGGGTGCCATGAATACAGCACAGATAATGATGTACCATTTTAGAATTGTAGTATGCAATAAAATTAATTTGTAACTCTTTTTTCCCACTTGGATTTCACTCAAAGGGAAATTGGTCACGTGTGGTGGATAATCTCCTGTCATGTGACCCCCTTACGTGATACTTAAGTCTACTGTTAAGTAAACAATGGGGAGCTTCCTGATCACAACGCCAGCTGCCTATGTAATTAGTTTTTATAATACTGTGTCTTTTTCATGGAACACGTGCTGGAAATAATTAAATGGCTTCCTTCGAACAAAGATTTTGATTAAATGGGAAATGGAAGAAAAACTTTTTACATTAGTTAGTTTTTATATTAGTTATACCTATCGACAGACATATGGTACGTCTTTTCAGCTTCATCTCCTCTGCTTTACTTTAAAATCTGTTTTACAATATACAATGTTCATACAAACTGCTAGATCACTTAAGCTGAAGTATAGGTTTATTCAGAATCAGTTACATCCCTGTTCCACTAACACGGGTTTGCCTCCTAACTGCCTCAATAACAGTGTTGTGAGCATCATCTTATTGGTTATATGACTGATCTTTTCATTCGAGAAAATCAGAAGTGCAACCTTGGCAGTCTGGGACATCCATTAAAAATATCTAAACAAATTGCAGAAGCATTTATGATTGATTTCTTGGTTGTAACTGTTTTACCACCTATCTGCAGGGTGCTATGAATGATATATTTTGGTTTAATGGTTTATTTTGACAACTATTTTAATGATACAACCAATCTTTCCACAAAAAACCTAGCAGAGTGATCCTGAACCAAGAGAACTCACTCATGGTGGACGGGAGCAGGTCATATGGCTGATATTTTCATTCCATCGATCTTTCCTCATGGAAAAACACAGGCATTTTTACCCTTTTTCGAAAGGGTTATTTATAAAAGCCAAAATCCTGTCTGTAAACACCACTGCTTCACCCACCACAATATCACCACAACACTGATCATCACCTTAGCCTTCTCCTCAGGACAAACCTATCGGCTTTTTCAGGGACATCCAAATTTTTTACAGATAGGTACTCCCCAAAAGTATGGGTCCCAAATTTAGTTACTATTTGTTAAATTCTTTGTGGCAGCATTCTGTGTGTTTTCAACAGGTCCAGCCATTATAGTCCCTCCTCATCCCCTGTGCTTTAATTCCTCGAGGCTGTACAATCAATCGTAAAAATGAGACAGGGGTAAAATAAGAGATGTACAGGGCTTTTCTCTATCCATATACACATATAAATCTATACCAGTGTTATTTCTTTATTAATTTGCTATTCTTTGTCATATGAGTCATTATCTTTGTATTTCAATTATAATTGAACATCATAAACATTATATATACAGATATATGTTTTGGTCATTTCCTACTGTTATGACTTTATTATGCAGGTCACACCTTTCAGTGCAGTTGTTTCTGTATGTATTTGATTTCCTACTTTTTTGTATTTGTATTTATACTCAGCACAATATCTCTATGTACTACAGGACTCAAGGCGCTATATGACCCATCCAGCTGTACAAGTATACTCAATCTGTCAAATTACTGACATTCCCCTAACTAAAAGATTACCATTTATCAATGTCCTTGAGGTTCTTTAACCTGCCACTGGGGATAGGACCCAATGACAGAGGACCGCCATTTTAAGTGGTCATCTGAGCCACTATGTATCTGCCTGTACCTGGGATTGAACCCACATCCCCTGTGTTCCAAGGTGAGTGTGTTACCAACTACGTCACAGTGGCAGATGTCATGATGTCATCCTAATGGCTGTAAACAGAGACCTCCCAGTTGGACAGTAAATGTTAAAGAATAAACCATCCTGTCTATAAGTACCACCCTCTCCTAAACTCCCTAACATGTAGACTAAGAGATAAAAAATCGACAGAAATATAAAATTCGCCATCTATACAACCAGAGCAAATTTACAGAAGAAAGTAATGTATTGTCTTAATATTGGGTTTTCTTAGTTCAGAATTCCTTAATCTACTAGACTTTTGGCTCTATCCATATACACATATAAATCTATACCAGTGTTATTTCTTTATTAATTTGCTATTCTTTGTCATATGAGTCATTATCTTTGTATTTCAATTATAATTGAACATCATAAACATTATATATACAGATATATGTTTTGGTCATTTCCTACTGTTATGACTTTATTATGCAGGTCACACCTTTCAGTGCAGTTGTTTCTGTATGTATTTGATTTCCTACTTTTTTGTATTTGTATTTATACTCAGCACAATATCTCTATGTACTACAGGACTCAAGGCGCTATATGACCCATCCAGCTGTACAAGTATACTCAATCTGTCAAATTACTGACATTCCCCTAACTAAAAGATTACCATTTATCAATGTCCTTGAGGTTCTTTAACCTGCCACTGGGGATAGGACCCAATGACAGAGGACCGCCATTTTAAGTGGTCATCTGAGCCACTATGTATCTGCCTGTACCTGGGATTGAACCCACATTCCCTGTGTTCCAAGGTGAGTGTGTTACCAACTACGTCACAGTGGCAGATGTCATGATGTCATCCTAATGGCTGTAAACAGAGACCTCCTAGTTGGACAGTAAATGTTAAAGAATGAACCATCCTGTCTATAAGTACCACCCTCTCCTAAACTCCCTAACATGTAGACTAAGAGATAAAAAATCGACAGAAATATAAAATTCGCCATCTATACAACCAGAGCAAATTTACAGAAGAAAGTAATGTATTGTCTTAATATTGGGTTTTCTTAGTTCAGAATTCCTTAATCTACTAGACTTTTGGCAAATTTGACTTGCTTTGTTTATTTTATGAATATTTCGATGTGGCGAATTCAGATATGCTGTGAATTTTAAATACAGCTTATGAGAGATAACAGGAAGTTTTAAAAAGATTTTAAGAAGTGGTCCTGAATGTAAATCACTCTCTGAGCTGTTTCCAATTGCCCAAAATATATCCTGTTACAATGCAAGTCCCACTAAACGCATCCGAGTCATCTTACTCAAATACCAGGTGTAAGGTAGATAAGCCTATTCAGGTGAAGCTCATAACACTAGCAGGGAAATGTGTGACCGAGGTATTATACTTGCTTATGTAATAATTGTACAGGTTGAAGACTTGGAAATATCTACGGATGTTACCTTTCGAATACAAGCAGGTAGAGGTCTGCTGGAGCCCTTGGAGAAATTGACCACAACGGTAGATAAAATGATGGCCAGCACAATGGAGACTATGTTCAGACAGTAGTATACACCTGTATAGCAAAGAAAGGATGCACGATACAAACACAGTGTGCACTACAGTTAGTCTATACATTCTTCAGTGGATAATAATTGGCCATCTTTTGACACTGAAAGAAATAGCTTGTAGATTTATGAGCAGCGGCCAAGAAGTGTTTGTCTACAGAAATGATCCGCAAAATGTGTAGTCTAACTTTAATTTTATTAAATTATTGCTTTGGTCTTTCAGTACAAAATTTAAGTTATTTATCATTGTCACTGAAACCTGCAAACGAGTATATTAACACTTATAAACTCTATCGGTGACAAACACAGTTAACATAAGCCACAGCTTATTTCATTTTTGTAATGAATATGAACACTTGGTCAGTTGCTCAATCAAACATTTCACATTTACTCAGAGTAAACTATACAAAATTTGTTTATTTTTATCTTTATTTGAACAATCCCTAGTTTGTCTATTGTGATTTACCACACAGAGGAAATACACGTTCTTACCCAGAAGGGGCACAGTGGCAGTGGTAGGAGGTGCAGCTTCTACCAAAATCAACAGCAGCACCATAAAACTCCCAAAAGTGTTCATAGCTAAAATAGAAATATAAAACTCGTAAACTGTTGGGAGCTAAAATAGAAACAAGTAACTCCCAATTGTTTCCATAGGTAAAACATAAAAACGTGTTCAAGCCTAAAACAAAATCACAGCTAAAATATAAACATGAAACTCTCAATAGTGTTCACACCTAAAACAGAAACTAAAATTCTTAATATTGTTCATAACTGAACTATAGATATAAAACTCTCAATAGTGTAAACCTAAAAAGAAAGATAAAACTGTCAATAGTGTTCATAGCTAAATAAAACCTTAAAAATTGCAATGTGTCTATAGTTAAAATAGAAATATAAAGTCCTTCTAATGTGTCCATATCTAGAACACAAATATAAGACTTAAAATTGTGTCCATACCTAAAACACAAATGTAAAATTTTCAATTGTGTTCATACCTAAAACACAAACGTAAGTCTTTCAATTGTGTCCATACCTAAAACACATACGAAAGGCTTCCACTATCGTCTATACCTAGACATAAACGTTTAATGTTCAATTGTCTCCAAAAAAATAATTCAGGAAAAAACTTCCAATTGTGTCTACAACTAAAAGATAAACATAAAATATCCAATGATGTTCATATTTAAAATAGAAACTCAAAATTCTAAAATAGTGTTCTAAAACAGAAACATCAAAATTCCTATTCTGTTCATAGCTTAACCACAAAAACAAAATCACTACCAAAAGTGTTCATAGCTGAAGCATATCATTATAAGATTGTGAAATATGTTCATAGATAACATAATAGTTATTAAAAAGTGACAGGTGTGTTCACTTTTCATAGCTTAAATAAATAAACAAGAAATTTCTAAGTGTGTTCATGTCAAAAACACAGACACAGAAAACGCAAAATTGTTACATATGTTCATGACTAAGTGTTAACATATCTGAGAGGTAAGTTTCACAAAATATCTTAGAATTACCCATGGACTTAAATCTAAGCCTTTTGTCTTTGTTAAGTCTAGGGATTTTACTAAAATGACTTAGCTAAAACCAAGTTTGTCAGTGGTCTTCTCTGTTATGTGACCCTTTATTTCCAGTCAAAATATTTTCTCGGTGACATATATCCTTTAAATACGGAGCCCTGGAAGGGACATAGAACTGTTTTCTTTGCATTTTTTATGACGTTACCACAAGACAGTAAGTCATTCCCACAAGATAGTAAGTCATTCTCACAAGTTAGTAAATCGTTACAAGATACTAATTTGTTCCCTCAAATTAGCAAAGTCGTTACTGCAAGTTAGCAAGTCGTTCCCACAAGTTAGCAAGTCGTTACCACAAGATAGAAAGTCGTTCCCACAAGATAGGAAGTCGTTCCCACAAGTTAGTAAATCATTACCACAAGATACTAAGTTGTTCCCACAAGTTAGCAAGTCGTTACCACAAGATAGAAAGTCGCTCCCACAAGTTAGCAAGTCGTTACCACAAGATAGAAAGTCGCTCCCACAAGTTAGCAAAGTCGTTACCACAAGATACTAACTCGTTCCCACAAGTTAGCAAAGTCGTTACCACAAGATACTATCTCGTTCCCACAAGTTAGCAAAGTCATTACCATAAGATACTAACACATTCCCACAACTTAGCAAAGTCGTTACCACAAGATACTAAGTCGGTACCATAAGTTAGCAAAGTCGTTCCCACAAGATACTAACTCATTCCCACAAGTTAGCAAAGTCGTTACCACAAGATACTAACTCGTTCCCACAAGTTAGCAAGGTCATTACCACAAGATACTAACACATTCCCACAACTTAGCAAAGTCATTACCACAAGATACTAAGTCGTTCCCACAAGTTAACAAGTCATTCCCAGAAGATAACAAGTCGTTCCCACAAGATAGCAAGTCATACCAACAAGTTTTACTAAGTCATGCTTTGATGCCAATGTACAGGCAATTTCTTTGTCTATGATACCTAACTTATATAGAGGTCACCCATCTACTAGTATACCATTCTAGTTTACATATCCCTGTAAGCCTGGTTATCATTTTATAAATTTTAATGGTTATTCTTCTAAGTTACCTAATTAGTGACCTTCAGAGGTCATCTACTTATTGTTACAGGTATACTGCAATACTGTCTTTTAGAGATTTAATACTAATTGCGTTACAGTGTCTATATGTGGCACCTAAGGGGGAACCAAGGTCATGGGTAAAAAGAAGGGGTTGAAAATGATAAGACTATGCAATTTACTGTATGAAAAGTCTATGCAATTTGCAGCACAGCAAACACAAGTTTTGCTGCATCCAGGTACATAGCTTGTATGAGAATCCAGTGGAGATACTGCAACGTATGCTGTGCCAAAAAGCACCCAGTCCAATGTAACATACTGAAATATCTTAGAAGGACCAAGGAAAGTGCCATAAAACAGGCATTTTGCTATCTTGCTATCTTGTGGGAACGACTTGGTAACTTGTGGTAATGACTTTGCTAACTTGTGAGAATGACTTTCTAACTTGTGGGAACGACTTTCTAACTTATGGGAACGACTTTTTAGCTTGTGGGAATGACTTGCTATCTTGTGGTAACGACTTTGTTGACTTGTGGTAACGACTTTCTAACTTGTGGGAACGACTTTCTAACTTGTGGGAACAACTTGCTAACTTGTGGGAACGACTTGCTATCTTGTGGGAACGACTTGCTAACTTGTCGGAATGACTTTCAAGCTTGTGGGAACGACTTGCTAACTTGTGGGAACGACTTGCTAACTTGTGGGAACGACTTTTTGACTTGTGGTAATGAGTTGTCAATTTGTGGTGATGAGTTGTTAACTTGTGGTAATGAGTTGCTAACTTGTGGCCACAACTTCTTATCTTGTGGGAACAAGATAAAAAAATGCAAGGGAAACAGTTCTATGTCCCTTCCAGGGCTCCGTATATAAAACTTATTTTATTTTGGTAAAATGCTGTTGTCAATGGAAAACCTTGCAACCACATAAAATGTCCAAAAACTAATTTACAGAGGCATCCTTTGTATATTTTCTTTATTTTTTGGAATTTCAAATTTTGAAGTGAGAAATATTTATGGCGACTATATTTAAGTCTGTTTACAAAAGTTAAGCCCATTCCCGGATAGACAGAACCAAAACTTTAGCAGCTTTGTGAAGACCTTTAATCTAAGACCACAGACTTAGCCTGAGTTTCAGACAAGAGTGTTAACTTTAAGTCTAAGTCCAGGATAAGTCCTTTTGTGAAACTAGCCCCTGGTTTATACAAATCATGGAGCCATCTGTGGCGATGGTCAATTCATGTCAATTCCAACCCATTTAAGGTTAAGGTAGTCTACTTAACACACATGTATGTCTATCACATACGTATATATTTCATAGTAATGTGTTCATTTTACATAAAATCACTTGCTTTGCAATGCAGCTATTTGAATTGTCACATAACAAAAGGCATATCTAAAGCAAAATCAGCTTCAAGCAAATCACAGTCTGTGTATAATTACCTAACTGGAATGGGTTTTCTTGTTCAAGTGCAGTTTTGTGTTATTTGTGTGTTTCAAAATGAGCACTCTTGTTATTTTCCTGGGAGCTTTCATTTATCATTGTGATAAAAATACTTAAAGTTAATATTTCTGATTAACTCAGATAGTTTTTTTCAACAATGCCTGAGGTTTTTATCATCATCTCTTTTCCCAGATTATTAAAAAGAAGTAAATTATCTTTGGGAGAATCACACATCACAAAGTGAGATGTCCTTTGAAAACATCAACCCCTGGCTTGGGTAGCGCAGGCTTCCACTGACTCTTCCAGTTTTTGTGTAGTTATTCCGACACAATTTGCTTTTCAGCTAATTTCTGTGTGGCTTGGCAGCTTCAATTTATTTGAAAGAAAAACCCAGCTTATTTAAAGTTTAAAACTTTAATTTAATAGGTTATTTAGCTACTTATTTCCCTTTTGCCAAATTTTACAGAAATAATTACAAATTTAAAGGAGTCTGTTTGTTCCGAAATTGTTCATGGCTTTTCGTGGGTAAAGAACACTTTATTTTTATTAAGATCACATTAATACATTGCATTAAATTCATCAATATACAATGCACATATGTAAAAAAACAATGCAAAATATATTCAGCGTAAAATACCAGACTTCATAACTTTATAAAGGACAAGACGGAGTCATCTCCACACCGTACAGCACTCCAGTCTATGGTTTCATTTCTATAAAATGTTGATTTGTTATGGAATTTTCCTTCTTTGGAGCTTTCTCTCGCTACATATCTGACTTGATTGCATAAAGCAATTCAAAAATTTGTTTTTTCAACCCCTTACACTGCCTTGCTATGGATATTTTTACAAATACACATCTTATCTTTAAGTATATTAATAAATTAAAGGAAGGGCATTTTTATTCATTTCTCCTGCAGCTATTTACGTACTACTTAACAAATAAGGTTACTATATTGAATATTATGTGAGCTGGATCTTGGTTCCTTTTGAGCCCTATACCAAATATCACTTCACAAATAGTCAGGTCAAGACTGTTTTCTGTGTTCAAAATTTTTGTCAAATAATTTTCATGCTATTCCCTGAACTGCTTGCAAAAAGCACACAAGTAGAAAAGATGTCCAATATTATCAATATGTATGCTACAGTAGTTGAAATGTGGGCTATCTTTTAATTTTCATTAAAAAAGATTATTGATTCAATTTGTCAATTTATGTATTATTTTGTACTGGAATGTTTGTAGGTAAGTTTCTGGTGTTATATGATGAATATTTAAAATATATTTTCCCATTGTATGCTGTCTTGGAAAGGAAACAGATCGACCCAAGTAGTTATGATGTTTGTGAAGAACATCCTAGCAAGAGAGCTGAAGAGATTCAACACACTTTCATGTGATATATAGACACCGAGTCCTGGACTTATCTTAGAACTTGCCGGTAGGGCAAGTGAGATAAAGATTTTGTTTAGCCTGACCTAAAACCTACTTACCCATACTATGTTGTTTCATAGGCTATTGAACATTTCTTTAAAATAATAGCTTCATTTGAATAGGGTTTTCTGCATGGCATGTTGCTAGTCATTTATAATATCATGTTACCAGGGCCAAAGTTGTCTCCCAGGAGTCTTGCAGAGTCATTTATCAGGTACTTAATGAAATAAGGCAAGTATAGTTAATGTGTGATGGCAACATTCTGATTAAAAAAAAGAAAGTAATATTTCACCTAGTTTTGGTTTCTTGACATGTGGGCAAGTGAAGCACAAAAAGCATTTTCCCTGACTGGAAATTTAATTGCTGTGGGCAAGCGGGTACATGTTAATATCCAGACCTGCAGTTCCTCTTGCTGAAGTAAACCTTTACTCCGCCATGACATGTATTTTACCCAAACAGACTGAGACACATTTAAAATTTATTGTTGATGCTGTGTTCCACTGATCAGTGATTAAGAAATTCAAAGTGAGGAAAACATGTTAGCAGAAGCTTTAGGGACTTGAAGTTGCGGAAAATCATGAATCAGCTAGGAGGCCTGGCACTATTCATTATGATGTGTATACGTACAATTTGACTGTAATTTTGTGAGTGACACATAAATAATAAAAAGCATGTAGTAGACTAGGTAAAAAAGTGACACTTTGATAGTAGAATAAATAAACCCTGGATTTAACTGATCAGTTGTGCACAGCATCAACAAAAACAGTCAAACCTGGACACATTCCATATAGTTGAGGTTCTTTGTACTTAATTGGTTCGGGGCTTTTCTTGTCATAAAATTATCATAAAATCTGGTGTTAAATTAGGGAGGCTGATGCAAATGTCTGTGCTCAAAAAGGTTTGGTTCCAGGTGAAAAGATAAATCTTACAAGAAAAAGTCCGCAGTGATAGATGAAGATGACTCATAACAAGAAGCCCCTATAACTCTATCAGGGAAATAACATACAACTTGCAACACAATCACTTGACTCCAGTGTTACAGGGCACAGTTAAAATGGGACATAAAACCATACCCATAGGTTATAGCATCCCCACAGACTTATGACAAAAAGCATCACTTGTGAGTATTTTGAGACAGAAATTCGCACTCACAGGTTTTAACACATGCTTACTATTTGGAACGAGCATCTGCCTAATGCTGCAATTATAATCCTGACCTTTATGACTGAAAATATAGATTGTACTTATTCTTTGGTTTCAAGTTCTAAGTTACAATATCTTGATCATTATGTCTGTACTATTGTTCCCATCCCAGCCCATTCTAGTGATTTCAGATTAATGTAATCCATACAACTAGAGGTGTCTTAGGACACTCTATCATAACATTGCATTTCCTTATTGATCTTTATGGGATATGTCTACAACTTTACTTGACATCTTAGGCTTGGTTAATTTTTGAACTTTGATGTAGGAATATTATATGCTGCATGGCTACTCACCCAGTGATGTCCTGTCAGGTCTGTGTGGGGGTAACCAAAACACAGCTACCGTCAGACAAGAGAGGAACACACAAGGCAGAGTAAGGATGTATGTGGAGAAGACAATCTTCCTATCTAGTATCAGTTCATACACAATCACTGTCACATGTACAGGTTCATTGCTGGGCTCATACATGGTTTTGGCGGAAGTGTTCACTATGGTCCAAGCACTGGCCTCTTTGAAATCATCACCCCAGTTACTCAGATCAAAACCACCTGCAAATAGAGTAGTACCGAACCAATCGTCAATGTAGTTTAAGTGTGTGGTAATATCAATATTAATAGTGAATATCTTATTAATTGTGGGCAAAAATTACACCATATTATTTGAGCTAGGATTTTTAAAGTCCCTGATACAGCACAGTAGTTACAAAGGTAGCTATCACTGTTGGTAAATTGAACACCGATAAGAGATTATTGATATCTTATTATATAGAATACACTTGCTCTCTCTGGTAGGTGACATTCAGGTGACCAACAGACTGCCTAACAATTTTACAAATTTGCAAAATTTCAATTAACTTGTTAAATAATGTTTCAAACAAGACCCATCTCCTTATTTTTTCATGAAATTCGAACCAGTAGTATTGGCAGAATCCTGCAAATAGACAAATAAACAATTAAGAAAATAATACTTCCTTGGAGGACTTAAGAACAGGTTTACATTGACAATTGGTAAGCTGATATAGTATTAGCAAAGCAAACCAAGTAGAATGTTATCAATTTCTATAAAAAGTATCTGTTTTCTATGAAAACTATGGACATATCGTTCCACAACTCCTCACATTTGTAAAAGAGTTGAGATTTAAAGGTATTGGGCATCAAAAAATCACCTTTATTCAAGTGTTTAGCTAAAATTATTGACTAATTTGGCAGAGGAATCAGTTGACTTAGAGAAACAGGTTTTTTTTGCAAATGCATTAAGTTATATCTATGTGATTATATTGAAAGGTTAAGATACTAAAACTTTTACAGGTTGTATCCATGACTTTGCGAATAAGACATGCTGACACAGTTACCTTATATGTAACACATCCCCATGTAAAGAAAAGTTTTAGAAGAAAAGGGGTTACAACATTTCATTTTTTTACCAAAGCTTAAGCAAATATGCATTATATACCAAATTACCTAAGAAACATAAAAAATAACTTTAACAACAACAGTTTCTGCATAGAGCATCAGCACAGATGTTATCCTTTCCGTTATCATGTTTTATTTGTAAACTGTATTCTTGTAAAATCCAATTCAATAACCTTCTGTTTTTGTTTGTCATTTTGTGCAAGAAGACCAAATGATTGTGATCTGAAAACACAGTAATGGGTTTGATATCATAGTGTTGCATGGTTAAAATGAGGATTAAACATTCCTTTTCTATTGTGGAGTAGTAATGTTGATGCACATTGTTTATTTTTTTGAAAAATAAGAAATGCTCCTGCGCCAACATTACTGGCATCCAAAAGCTCATCCAAATAGCTTACTGAAGTCTGGAGCAGTTAGTACAGGCTTCAAATACACAAAACTTGTTACTTTGTCAAATGCTCTTTGTGAAGAGCTCACTCGGTGGAATAGGGACCTCTGAGAAAATTTTTACCAAATTTCCTATGATAACCTGGCATTCCCAGGAATCTCATTAAACTTTTCTTACTTTCAGGCCTGGGACGATTTTAGCTTTTGCCTTAATTGGTGTCACAAACGCATGACCTACTACATGCCCTGAATAAACAACCTTTGCTTTTCCAAAGTCACCTTTTGACAAATTCACAGTAAGGTTGGGTTGTTTGAGCCAACATAAAACTAGTAGATGTTCTTCCCAAGTATCACTAAAAATGACAATATCATCCACATACAGTTCAACACCTTCTAAGTCCCCCAAACACATATTGATGAATCTCTGAAATGTAGCTTGGGAAGTTTTCATGCCAAATGGCATTACCTTATACTGGTACAGACTATTCATTTGTTTTGGCCATTCAGTAAGAGGTACACACCAGTAACCTTTCAGTAAATTACACTTTGTGATATATTTGGCTTTATCAAACCAGTCAATACAGTCTTCCATCCTTGGGTTAGAAATTTGAGATTAATCGGTTTTACTCAAAACACTGAATTTTCTATATTCTGTGCAATATCTGATTGAACAATCTGGTTTTGGGACCAAAACACAAGGAGATGTCCAACTACTTTGACTTGGTTCAATTATATTTTTGTCCAGCATGTACTGCACTTCTTGTCTTAATTATTTTTAACTTTTTGGGGTTTACATGGTACAGATGCTGTTTGACTGGACTGGCACTGCCAACATCAACACCATGCAAGGGTACATTTGTCCTTTTATGGACATCTGGAAATACTGCTTATACTTTAAGAGTATCTCAGTAAGTGGGATCCTCTTATCTGGAGGTACATGATTCAGTTTGGTTTCTAAATTAGCAAGAATCTCTGAATTATTCCACCTAATTTTACATTGAACTTCAACATGACATGTGTCATGACATGCTTCATGTTCCTGAGTTTTGTCATTTTCTACAGCCAGGAGCCAATAAAGACTTTGTCACAGCCATTTCGAAGTATGGTTTTAACATGTTTGCATGACATAGTTGGGTTGATTTTTTTTCTTTTGTCTGGAGTTTCAATTACACAATCTAGATTGCCTACTCTCTTTAACACTTTGTTTGTCTCATGATATCTGACCTGTAATGTGTCCCCTGGACAGGTAATAACACCAAAACTTTGTCTTCTGGTTTGCAAACATGGTTTTGTGACTTCCTATCATAAAACATTTTCATTTTTGACAGAGAATGTTTAAAATTTTGTTGCACCAGCTGAAAAGCCTTTCTCAACCTACTTTTAAACTTTGAGACACAATCTAACAGATTAAGCTCTCAGTGTTCTTAGATAACCAATTTTCTTTCAACAGCTTGAGAGGACCATGAACTGAATCACCAAAGACCAACTCAAAGGGGCTAAAATCTAAAGGCTCTTGCAGTGATTCCCTAACTGCAAACAGCAATAAGTTGATACCTTCATCCCAGTCTTTTTAATTGTATAAACAATAATCTTATTCTTATTATATCAAGGTTGAATAAACCCTTTCAAGTTCACCTTCTGATTCTGAGTGATAAGCACTAGATTTAATCTGTTTGGCACTTAGCTGAAGCACAACTTGTTGAAATAGTCCTGACATGACATTTCACTTATGGCAAGACAACTAAAGAAATAAAAATGACTAAAGCGTTTGAGATTTTTGGTGCTGTTGTGTTGGTTAAAGGTATGGTTTCTGGAAATCTGGTTGAGGCACACATAATGGTCAAAAGATATTGCTTCCTAGATTTAGTCTTTGGCAAGGGGCCTACAAATCAAGTATCACTTTGCTAAATGGTTCCTTAAAGGCTGGGATGGGTTTCAGTGGTGCTACATGGATTTTTTGAATTGTTTTTTTTTTTCAAATTTACAAATGTGATAAGTTTTGCAAATTTGTGCTATACAGCTCTGGATCTGAGGCCAGGGAAATGTTTGATTATTTTGCTCTAGGTTTTATTGATACCTAAATGGACACCCATTGAAGACTCATGAGCCAACTTCAGTATATTATATTGGTACACTTTTGGCATAACAATCTGGTGTATTACTAATCACTCCTCAGATGCAGGGACATTTGGCGGCCTCCATTTTCACATAAGTACACCATTTCTAACATAATAGCTTATGGGGACCTTATCTAGCTCTACTGGCGGTAAGACTGACTTGAATTAAGGAGTTAATTCATGGTCATCTTTGTGCTCTGAAATCAATTAATTTTGATTTTGAAAGTAGTATGGTCAATATCATTATGATTTGGCATATCATGGTCAGAGTTATTCAAGCATGTATCTCATAAATCAACTAAGACGTCTGTAGATTGTTTTAATCTTTTGTTCTTTCTTGGGACTATTTAGCCATAGCTTGAGTTACAGCAGAGGCGGAAAACATTCCAGGAATAACCTGTCCTAATTTCTCAGTGCTAACCAAAGTGATCGGTCTAGAAGTAACCTAATGATCAGCAACCATCTTTGCACCTACCAAATCATTTCCCAATAGCAAAGACACCCCTTTTAATGGGCAAAGTGGACCTTGTACCCACCACAAAAAAAAACAGTAATTAAATCTGATACTAAGTTGACCTTATGTAAGGGAATGTTCACACAACCTCCTTCAACACCTTGAGCAATAACACTCTCACCAGTAGGAGTGCTGACAGTGAATGGTAATGCACCATCTAAAAGTAAGGACTGAGTAACTATGAATGGGAACATGCTAAAAACTACTATCTTAGGATACAAAACACTCAAATACAAAAGCTCCTCCCGTATGATCTCAGATTAATCGAAATCAATACTAGACTCTTTCTTCTTTCTTTCTTGCTTTCTTTATATTGCCAGGTGCAGTCAGAGTGGTGGTAATTTCCTTGTCATTCCAAACTTCTACCCTACTATTCATAAATCTGTCAACAGTTTGCTTATATTTGGCTTTTGATGCCCCCACTGTTTGGAATGCTCCTCCTGATGAAATTCATGAATCTCCCTTCATAGCCTATTTCAGAAAGCACCTTAAAACCAACCTGTACACCAAGGCATACCCACCTTAGTCTTAATCATCCCCTGGCATTCTCTGTGGTGCTGACCTCTTTTCTGTCACTGGATACTGAAATTGGTTGACTGTTTTTGGTTATGTTTGTGCCTTAGAGACCTCTTTGTAAAGGGGAGCTTAAGCTCTGTAAAAGTTCAATTGGAGTTAGAATTCTGCTCTATTCGGATTTGAATGCCATATAGATTTGCTAGAAACAGAAGTGTTTGGTGTTGCTTCCTTTTTTCGCTCTTTCTTTAAGTGCCAACAGTCAGACAGAACATGCTCAGGTTTTTTTAGAGTAATGACATACAGGAACAAAGGAGCTGGGGTCCCTATCCTTACTCATATTCTGGTTCGAGGTTTGACCCTTATCAGGAGCTATATTTTCAGATTTTTCCTACTTCAGGATAAGACTTCTTAGTAGAACCAGATGATCTATTTCTGTTAAAAATGGACTTACGAGTAATCATCATGTAATCATCAGCAAAAAACAGCTGCTTTTTGCAAGTTTTCTACTTTCTGTAAATCCAGATAGGTTTTAATATCACCATGAACACACCTTTTCAGCTCTTAAATTAAAATGACTTGCTTAAGCTTTTCAAAATCTGTAACATCTTCTCTAGAATTACACCATCTGTCAAAATATATTCCCTCTTCACGGGCAAATTCAACATATTCTTCTGGTACCAACTCATATGCTTTCAAAATAGCATGTTTCACAGTTATAGTCCAAACATTCAGAAAGCGGCAAAGCTGTATATGTCTCTTAGGCTTTCACTTTGCAGCAACAAATTTAGAGCTACTTATTCAAAGTGTTGAAAATATTATCAACTTCCAATTCATTGAAAGGTGGTACATTTTTACCCAAATCAAATTTGCTAGTCATAGCCTCTTGATGGGCAATACTGCGAGCAATGAGTTCTAAAGCTTTATTTTCTCTTTCATATGCAAGCTCTTTTTCAAATTTTTGAGCTTCAATCTCTTCTTTTTGCCTTTGAGCCTGAAGATCTCCCTTTCACTGCTAAGCTTCAAGCTGATCTTTTCATTTTCACATTTTGAAATAGATTCTATATTCATCCATATTTTGGAGGGCATGGGTCAAGTCATATTTGTTGACATCACGAAGTTAATTTCAGAATGACATTCATATCACTGATTAAAGAACACCACATTAACACAAAAGAGACTCAGTTCTTTGATCTGGCAAATCAGTTTCTTTTTTCATTTTAATTTTGAGTATCAGATGCTAATTAGTTGCCACTTTTATAGAAGAGCAACTAAAGATACATCAACATTTCAAAAGGAAATGACAACAGAAGGTTAGCTTTGTTTCAAATAAAGTGAAATGAAGAAATAAATGAGGAAATGCTTCAGAAGAGTAATGTTATACAGGATGTATTAGTCACAGCACACAAAGACAGTCATAGAACTAAAAGAAGATGTACTCTCACCAGAGATGTCTGACCAGGTGCCATATTCAAAAAGGGATTGGTGAAAGATCAGCGTAAAATCAGTCTAAATATAATAATTGGTTGAAAATCAAGGTTGCTATTCACAGTGAAGTTGTGTTGATTTCTGTTTGTTTTTAAATTTTGCATTAGCTTTGATCCTCCCATCAAAATGGATTAATTTTGGACTAAATATAATCCAATTATCTGCACTTCCTCCCCCAAATCAGCTTTACTTTCTGACCACTGATTTAAGTGAAAGGTTAGCTGAGCTATTGTTTTGTAAACTTTAACCTGATTCTTGGATAAGCTTAATCCTTCTTAATTTCACACACCTTCTTTGTAAAACTGACCCAGAAGCAGTATGAGCCTAGTAGTTTACTTTTCGATTTGTATCAGGCTCTGTGATTGGTTCAGTCACACCTACCCCGTATCCCTATATCTAGTTCAGTAGTGTTGTAGAGCCAGGAACCCATGAGGAGCTGACACTTCTGCCTGTCAAAGGGGAAGTTAGTGAGGTTCAGGGCACAGGAGACACTGTACAGGACCAGGGTGTAGTAAATCACCCGCCCATCATATCTCACTGTGGCATAGGTGTCACGCCGTGACTTCTGGACACTGCCACTATAATACAGTAATATCATCACAAAATACTACAGTTTATGAAGCTGTTATTCATTTATAGTTGATATTAGATACACACACACACACAGAAAAAGCAGTTATCAGACTCATTTTCAGTAATGAGAAAATAACAAGTGAGAGAATTATAGGTTGTAAATTGTAAACCTCATTAAATTATATGGAAGGCATTTAAAGCAGAAATAACATGAAAGAGAACTCCAAGGGGTGGATTCTTACAAATTATAAACTGAATTATTTCCATCCGTTCACACCCACAACTCTGGATTTCCGGCCTGATCTGAATTGCCCCATATATCAGTTTTTGGAAATTCACCTATTAACTTAGCGCAATGAGTTCCCCACTGTTAAATGTTAAAAGTATGGGGTTTGAATCTAAATTCCCCAGTGCATGACATAAACAAATATTTTAATCACCTTGACCTTTAAGCCTGACCTCAAACATGCGGTCACCTGATTCTACTGGTTCTGCATATATTGAAATATTTACGTTCAAATAACCACCAGAGCTTTACTTGGTCTTAATATAGGCTAACCTTAAGTTATGGCCACCTGAATGTCAAATGTTGTCTGCTTAAACATGCTTTAATTTCACAGTTTAAGCATTGATGATATATTTATTTATTTGGCATTTTATGTCACTTTCAACACTGTACAGGTCATATCACGACGGGTAGTTGGAAGGGTAGAGGAAACAAGTACATACAGTTGGTCAAGGTTCTCTACTGTATACTGCAGACCAACAGCAAGCAACTACCAGCTTTCCCACTTGAGGCTGTACCAGGAACTGAACCCCGGCCTCAGAGGTGGGAGGCGAGAGTGTTACCACTCTGCCACCGTGGCCCATCATTGATGCTATAATGTTTATATATTTATATATTAAGGTGGCCTTAAGTTATGACCACCACATTGTAATTTGTTCTCTATTTAAAATTACCAAAGTCTCCAGATTGAGTGTAAACTTAATTAATTAATACTACTTATATATTCACGTTAGGTGGCCTTGGTTTCAGTATGTAAATAAATATTAATTGTTGTATATATTTCATTTAAGAATAAGTAATGAGTTCCCCACTGTAGGGAAGACATTGTGCCAGCAAAGCAAGTAGGTCGAGTCCCACACGTGGCAATGCTAAGAATCTGTCCCAGATAAAGGCCAACTTAAACTTTGACTTTGTAAAGCAGTAGGTTAGATTACAATATTTTCTAGTAAGAGCATTTAAGAATTTGGTTTGATTCTGCACAGCAAGCATGAAATATTCACCAATGTTATTCAAACAAGCAAGTACCACTTAATTTCTATACAAACATACATTTCATTGTTTTTTTAGATTTGCGATATAAACATTCTGTTGTTAGGATAATTCTAACAATCTGACACAAGACTCGTAAATCCTTTTCTTAAAAGCTGTAATTGTCTGTTTTTCTTGAAAGGAATCTACATGCGTGCCCCCGTTTTACATGTTTTGACCAGTCAGTGTTAGCCTTTACTGAAATCTATCTTTGTATCTTTTATACCTTAAAACTTTATCTCACAATTTAATGCATAAATCCTTCTCTTTTTTTGTAAAAATATTTTTTATTCTTTGTCCTGATGCCTGGATATTAAATCATGACTAAACTGTTTCTGGATTTTGACTGTCAGGCCAATACATCCTCACATTTAAAAAAGATAAAAACTTTGGATATCTTTCCATGCCTCTTTGTGCAGGATACTGGCATGATGCTTTCTCAACAAAATGATTTTTTTAAGAAAAATTAGAAAAAGAAAATCATCAGTCAAGCATTTAGTGTGATATAAGATGACCATTTGATGTTTCAAATCTATGTGACTGTACTTATCTCTACCTGTATATCAGGAGGCTTGGTGGTGTAGCGGTTTGAGTGCTCGTCTTCAACCTCTGAGGTTGTCTGTTCGAATCTCGGCCGGGGCACTTCATGTTGGAATGTTGGTAGCTACGTGCCGATGCCCAGTAGTTTACAGTGCAGAATCTTGACCAACTTGTATGCACTGGTTACGCTATCCGAAAACTACCAGTCAGAATATGACCGTGGCTGTTGAACGCGACATAAAACAAAAACTAAAAAACCTGTCCTGCATATCCGTACTCAATACCCTGACCAACTACCTGGTGGTGTATCATGCACAGCATTAAAGCTCCACAAGGAATTTTCCACAAAAACAAATTGTCCACGTTTGTGCTGTCTTTTCGATAAAAATCTTTTCAGCCATTGATGCTGTATTTTTTATCAATTTTACTTTAGCAATAAAGTACCTGATGAAACGCATAAAATGTGGTAAGGCAGATTTTCATCAGATAAAGTTGTCACATAAATTGACATTAAACAATAATATTTCCTGATAGACAACTCATGGGTTGGTTTTTATAGAGGTTAGCTATCAGACTGGATCTTTTGATGCTAGATGGCCACAGACTATTGCCTATCAATCTGCCATTTGTGCCTATAATAGCCATATCAGACTAATCTTGTCAGTACTGTGTACATTTCTGGACTAATTTCTCCAGTTACTCTAGTCCAGTGCAATAAACTGTGACGTTTTACCATTTGTTTCTGTGTCTGTATTGTGTATCTATCTGTTAATATGTTTAATTAATGGACACTAAACTGACATGGGGTAATTTTTGCACATGTAGTTACATCCAAGATTGAATTCCCTGAAGAGCAACCACCCAGGGAAAATTCCAAAAATGGTTGTTCTTTTGCAGTTTGGGCCATGGTGGTGCAGTGGTAACACAGTTGTAGGATGAGAGTACACAGATGAAAGAAACTAATGCATAATATATAACTATATATAGTTTGGAGTTTATTAAACTTCTTTTTACATATTAGCATATTAGTTAACAAATTTTAGTCTGGTTAACACATATATGTTAAACTACTCCAGTTATCTCAAGTATTTACTAGCAATCTGTTTTATTAAATTTCTAATAATAAGATATCAGGCTAGTTTTACAACCATTGACAACCATTACTACTATGTTAATCTATATACACCATAGTTTTCTAGCTTGTGAAAAAGCGTATTTAAAACTGTTATAAAATAAAATAAAATTCATACCACAATGTCTTTTTACTTGAATAACCAACTATGTCATACTCTTTTATCTTTAAAAAATAAATGACATAACTAGCCATTGTAAATTAGTTTCTATCTACCCTTACTATTACTTGTATCAGGGGAGGGAGGGTGGGCAATTGTATGAATTTCTGGCTTTAATCCCACAACTGATTGTAACACGTGTTGCTGGAGGCTTTAAAGTAAATTTGGCAGGAGATTGTCTACTGCCAGAATTTCTCAGTATCACCCCACAGGAAGTTAATTTGCATATTATATTGTCTTTTTTATAGGTCGTCCCAAAAACAGGCCTAAAGGTGATGTTCCATGTGTTCGAATTTCCTATCTCCCCTTCAACTGAATTCGTCTGCTATTACATACGCATTTCATCCACAGTCGCCTCCCACGTCTGAGGTCTGAGGTTCAAAGCCCAGACCCTATGTGGGAAAGCTGGTAGTTGGTAGATGTTCCCTTGTTAGACTACACGAAGAAAGTAATCCCAATGCTTGATAACCATATTTTCTAGAGCTGTTTGTAACATCTGAAGCTGTTTTATGGTTCCACTTTAGATGGAACTAGAAATGTGATAAGGACTCCTGAGTGTCTGAATGTAATGTTTAAAACTATTTACATTTCCTAGTAAACTGACACAAGGAATGTGCTGAGAGGTTCAAAGTACTTGATACTGAGATATTATAGAGCTGAATGTAACATTTAAAACTAATTACATTTCCTAGTAAACTGATACAAGGATAGCTTCAAAGTACTTGATACTCAGGTGATATAGAGCTGAATGTAACATTTAAAACTATTTACATTTCTTAAAAAACTGATACAAGGAATGTGCTTACAGCTTCAAAGTACTTGATACTCAGGTATTGTAGAGCTGAATGTAACATCTAAAACTATTTACATTTCCTAGTAAACTGAGACAAGGAAAGTGCTTACAGCTTCTAAGTACTTGATACTCACGTGTTGTAGAGCTGTATGTCAGGCATCCAGATGAAGCTGGGATCAATCCTCAGGGTTTCAAGTCCCCCGTACTTGCTGGGATTCCACCTCAGAAACTCATCCACCCACACCTATTAGTGTGGAAGTATTTGTCATAGAGTGCATACCTCGGCAAAAGCCCAACACCTCAATTATTGCTTATGATTGCAATGATAAAATATAGTTTTAAAAAATTCTTGGATTCAGACGGTGATCCAAATTACCACCAAAATCAAATCATCTGTACCTTGTGCCTTTATCAACATTTTTTTTGAAAGTATCATCAAAATCTGTCTATACCTTTTCTAGTTATTTTCAAACTATGACATGCTGCCAATAACACAACTTCCTTGCACATGTAAAAGCTTGTGAACTATATAGGAATTGGAGGGAACATAGAGGGATACTGTGCAATACACCTCATACCTGTTGGATTCAGAATTTGATTCCCAGTCAGATCTTAAGGGGGAAAGTTAGTTGTAGTTAGTTGAAGGGTTTTAGTGCAGAATCTTGACAAACAAGTATTCACTAGTAGTTCTTCCCTCCATGTCCCCAAATACCCATTGTGGTATGACAATATTTTGTACACGTCCTTGAAGCCAATATAAAAATTGTTAAGTATTAATACAATAGTAAAACTCAACACTTACCTACATCCACACATATGAAAGTAAACTAGAGTAATGTAAAGAATATGAGGTTTGACTCACAAGACATAATTTGAACTATTGGAAATAATATCATTAATCTATACAGTTATCCATACCTGATAGCATCAGTATTAAAACTTGTCACTTATGATGTGTGTAAATGTTAACTGGTGCACCTATTGAACGAACATTATAAATCTATTGTGTAGTTATTTGTCTTGTTGATGCTATATTCTATGTTCTTGTTGGGTTATGGTGAACAATCTATGGGCTAAATATTAGACATACTGTTGGTATGCGCTTGGTGCTATGTTCTTGGCAATGAAAGTTAATGAATTTATTACTTACTTATTTGTCACACTAGAGCAATGTATTTTACTATGTTATTTGTGTTATCTTGTTAAAATGAGATAAGTATGTTATGTATTTATCTGTCATACTGGAGCTATGTTCCAGGTAACAACATTGAAACATTTTACTGAGAAAGCAACAGTGTGATGAACACTTACATATCTTGTCCAGACGCTGAGGTTGAGAGTTTTTCTCTTCTCATCAAAGGTCATTTCTATGAGAGCCAGGTCTAGGTTGACCTTGACAGTAGAGGTGACTGAGTGCACTGGTCTGGCAAACACTGAACCTTGCTCTGAATTGTAAGCTGACAACAGTTTGTGTAACAGTCTCCTCTCTTCTGAAGACCTGAGAAACAACACACCAACCTTCAAATGACACATCAGTTGAGGGAGACCAAAATGAATTGTATCAAATAAAGAAATATATATATGCAACCAGTTTGGAGTTTATTAACGTACACAACATTAGCATATTAGTCTATAATAACACAATCAGTCTTGCTACGTCTCCTCTCTTCTGAAGACCTGAGAAACAACACGCCAACCTTCAAATTGACACATAACCACAGAATGATAGTGGGTGAAGTCTGTTTAGGCCCAACTCACATAAAATGGTTCACTAAGATCTGATCAATATTTTGGAGCAATGCCAATCATAAAGCTAAAGTCAGTGACAATACATTGAAAATGATACATTTGAAAATTTGTGATTTTTTTTAATCCAGAATGTTATCTGTATCTTTCTCAAAATATAATAACTTCTTACTTTGGTCAGGTCCTACCCACATAACATAATCAACATAACATAGCAAGCAAATAGACCAATGAACAAATGGGGGCACCAAAACACATGCATGGGTATGCAAAAAGGTTTTGAAAAAGGGTTTATCCAGGCAGTGATCAATATAAATAGTATGCAGACTATGCATATTACCTGATGGAGGTACAATATGATGTCATGGCATATGGTACAAGTCTGGCATCACTTTCAATATTAAAAGTAACTTACACCGAAGGAGAGGGCTGAGGCTATTGTAATGACCTTCCTTTGTTTGCCTGTTTGTTTATCTATGCACATGACTCTATACGATGGATTGGGGCCATATTATCAGACAAGATGGGTCTGTTCATTGATCAGCCTTGGCAATGTTTATCTGGAGCTGCATTTGGCCTGATTTTTTTCACAATAATTGCTCCATTATTAAATAGCTGCTAATCACCTTTGGGTCTTATTTTCACAGAAGATGAAGTCTATCCTTGATTTTTACCTCCCAAGAGATGATTCAGATCCATATTGGGACTCCAGAATTTTTTCAGGGATATTTTTCCAATATCTTGTTCTGGATCTCTTGGGGAGGGTTTGCGCTCCTTCAGACACTGTTTGTGACATAATGAGTTTTCTTGAGGATTCATCAAATGGCAAGAAGGCCTATAGTTGTAATTACCTCTGCTGAGGAAGCCTTAAATTCATGTCCATTTGTTTGTGTGTTTGTTAGCAGTATTATGCAAATACTACTGATGGGATCTTCGTGAAAAAAATGAGATGAGATTGGGAGTGATTACAGTCACCACCTGGATAAAAAAACACATATCAAAGTTCCGGATATTCCCATTTACTTAATATGGAGCCATTTGGCTTAAGAAAAGAGAGGTAAGGTGAAGATATAAAGTGTACATGACTTGGTGGAGGTCTGTGTTCTCTGAGGGTTCTTGTTATGTATTATGTTGTTCAAACTCTGCACATTTTTCAGAAAAGCTAAATGTCAATCTGTCAGTGAAACACTGAAAAAATTGAAACTGGTGAACTTCTCATGTTTATAATTACACGAAATTTACTGAAAGCTCATAAAGATAGTTACTCATTAAAAGTGATAATGACACTTGCTTTGTGAAGTGAAGCCAGCAGGTTTTTGATAAAATGAGAGCATTATTTTACACTCCACAGAAAATAGAGACAAAAATGCTTGATTAGTTTTTAAAATCCACCTGGAGCCTTTCCTGTGAAGCATGATACACCAAGTAAAAAGCTGAGCTCAGTTATGGGAAAAAAAATAACAATGAGATTTGATGTCACTTTTGTGTTATTAGGCTATTTAATTAGGGTCATCTATTAACTGTTTTGAGTATGTAATTAAATGAGACTAAGTGGATTCAAATATCAACAAGCTGGCTATATGACACTGGACCGCCACTTTAACACGATGATCTGCACTTATCCTGATGACAGATCCATTACATTGTCAACTCTACACCTGAGCTCTGAGGTGTCACTTTTCAAAGATACCTGCTTGATTTTCATCCACTTGGCACAGATATCAAGTTCTTTCAGAAGACTCACATCACATTTCACCTGTCTTCCTTTTCCAGTAAGTTTATTGACCTAGAAACTACATATTAGTTGAAGCTAATAAACCAGTTACATTGCTTAAATAGATGGTTACTTATTCTCAGTAGGTTTATTCACTGTAATATCAGATGCAAATCTAGGTGGGGATGATAAGCACACATTCCCCTTCAGAGTGAGTGTTAAACCTTGGTCATGGGGATGGGGGGGGGGGGGGGGGTGGGTCTCACCCTCCACTCCCCCATCCCCCACCCCTTCTATATGCCTCTCCTCAACATGATATCATATATCGTTTGATATATGTATTTCTATATGTATTTTGTATTTAGTATTCGATTATTACCTTGTAAAATTGTATCCACCATAAAGATATTTTATTACTTTTTAGATAACATTGCATCAGGGAAGAAATAGGCTCAGATTTCACTTTTTTCTGCATCTTTGTGTGTGTGTGTGTGGCTTTGTTTCCAAGGATTGGGTTAACAAAAGGTCTCTATTCTCACATCTTAGCTTGTTTCCTCAAATCGTACATCTGACAAAGTTTTATGGTGGTGTATTGTATAAAATATCTTCAAATTCTAAAACAAAAAAAATCAAGTCCCGAATTTTAGCAAACTTTAAATCTTTCACTTTTTTCACCAAGGAGGATGTGTAACCATTGGATTCTGACTCTTTGTTAGCAAGATCATGAAAAAAAACCCTACTGAACTGCTTTACATCAGATGTGCTTAGTATGTCAGTCTTGGTCTTATATTGACCTGATTTCATTCTGGGAATGATTAGTAACACATTCTGGAGCCTGGGTTTTCTTAAAGGATTTTTGTCACATTGTACTCAGAAGTAATAGTGAAGGTGTTGGGCCTTGGCAGAGTGTTGCGATCTCTGAGTGCTCCTGTTTTTTGATGTTTCCATTTAGAAATATTTATCGTATGAGAAGAACATTTTGTTATGGCATCATATATTAAAATGGTAAAATATCACTTATATTTAATGACCAATGTCAAAACCAAATACCAGTTTGAGAAATAGAATAGTAACTGCAATTATGAATAATCTGTTTTCCCACATATGACTACATTTATGGTGCTATTTGGTCCCCAAAGGTAAAATCATTTAAAGTTAACAATTGACAAGTCATTCCCATAACTTTATCGTGCTACTGAGATGTTTGGGAAGGAAGCTTTACTTGATGTAAGACTTTATGTACCTGCATCACACTCTGTTAAGGCCAATGCAGACCAAACCGATTGGATATAATCACAGAGGATTTGCGTATTATACAAGTCACCTTTTAAACCAAATAAAATGATAAAAAATGTTTAAAATTGGTCCAGACATTGAGAAGTTCTGTTCATTTTACACGGAGTCCTGTGTTGTATGCTGATGACACTGACCTATATCAATAAGTATGGAGATTTCTTAAAATAAAATGGCTTTGTTCAAACCATATTGTATCATCCTCAGTGTACAGGGGCCTTAAAGAGCCTGTAGCACCCTCAACACAACTAAACACAAGTAGTTAAAAACCACATAAACAGAGCACCTACATACAACATTTTGAAAACTGCCATGTTATAAGGGATATATTTCACTTTTTATGCAGCTCCCTCCCCACAGCTTTCAAACATAAACAGCCATGTTAGCAGAATGCTGACATATGAAAATGGATTGCTTTCTCAGGGCCACTGTATATCCTAATAATATTGCACTATAAACTGTACAGTAAATTTTTTGTCTGGTGCACATCAATAGTATTAATTTACATAAAAAGTTATTCTACTTGAGTAAATGACCAATAATTACTCAAAGATAGTATTTCTTGCACCTTTTATAAATTGGAAACTCATCTACAGGAAAAAACAAAACAAATACAAGTACACAATAAAAGTTTTGTTTATAATTTGCGTTTTTTAAAAGAAAAACAAAAAACAGTAACAATGGACCTGAAATATTCCCGGAGTAACTTGATATTAATTTATTAAATAATACTTAGATTAAAGTACGTACATGGCTTTTCATTTGACATCCCACTCAAATATAGTCAATAATAACATGTTTCAATATTTGATTATGTGTTTCGGTTTCATAAACAATTCTTAATAAATGTTGTAATTACAAGAATATCAACTTCTATGAATTTGATAATGCACACATTTATATAGCACATGAAAATGTCATGACAGAACTTAAATTCTTATGACATAAGAATCACTGATATTATTTATATTCATATCTTTATTTTCAGTTATACTGTCATCATCAGACAGAAAGGGTTCAGATTTATAAAAGCACAATGCTTCCTTTATGATTGCTACTGTTATCATTACAAAAATTTGATTTATTTTCACTAGTACCAACTTCTGAATCTGTGCATGATTATTGTATACAATTTTCAACACCAGAAGCCATAATTAGATTTGAAACACCAGGAAATACGTAATAGAATAGAATACTTTAGTCTTTACAGTGTGTTTTTGTGCAAGTAGAAATCTCTGCAATTGTGTGACGTAGTACACACAAACTTTGGACTTCTGGCCTTGAGTTTTTTTCTTCCAAGAGGGAGGGAAATTTGAGCGATAAAAGTTAAAATAGTGGCATAAACATTGGCCTGGTGCAACTGGGAGAAGTGTAAATGTATTTGTGTGGCGATGTACTTTATATACAAATAAAAAAGTTGTAAGTTAAATTTGGTACTACAGGCTCTTTAAGGCCTGTCATTTAGTGGAATATATCATACAGTATGGCTTGATGGTGTTTCATGTTTTAGCAGTATCCATCAGTTTTAATAAGTCATGATTCATTTTTAGGTAGGAAGCATTCAAACACAGAATGGATAGGGTTTTTTGGGGACGGGACTACTGTTTTGAAATGTTTGAAATAGCTGTTATATCTACTTACAAGCTGTATTAAAATATATAGGCAAGAGGGGTGAAGAGGGCAGGTTGGCTTTACTTAGACAGCTCATTTTGAAATATGCTCTACCAAGATACTAGGCCTCTTTTTGTGGTCATAAGGGCAAGGTCGTCATGCAAAAATTCTAATATGGATTGTTATGGCTAAACGGAACAGTGTGAATAGACCATTAGTCAGCATCCAACTTGGAAGTCATAGTTTGGGGGCTGACTTTTAGGTGTCAACCTTAATCATTCCATAACACCAAAGATTTTAATTTAAATTTCATTCACTAGGGGGATACTTTCCTGCCACATGTCTACTTTGGATTGGCTACTGACTGGTCCTCTCTGTTTTAGAGGGATAACCCTTCAGATTTGAATTGGCAGTCGCTGACATCAGTGTACCGTACCAGTTGACTGTTAAAATAAGAAATGGAACTATTCAAAGAGCAAATAAGAAATATTCACATGAACCAGATATATGCTAAAAGCAAATATTTAATTGTAATGGTGTTGAAATCTGCAAATGACATCAGAATTCTGAGAGTGTAATGACTTGTGTTGTTATACTAAATGTAGACACATTCAAATTTGCCAGTTGTTTCCTTCAGAAGTTATATGAAGCCCCCCCCCTTCAAAAGTGCCCTCATTTTTTGCAGAATGCTACAGCGATGTGGATCTGGTCATGGATAAAAAACAAATTTCAAAGAGATTTTTCTTTCATTTGTAACATTTGTAAGCATACTTCCAACCTTCCAATCTGTGTAATGGCGCAAGGAAGACTTTCTGAGATGAAATACCATATCATCAAATAAAAGTTTTTTTTTCTAACTTCATCAAAAAGGGATAAGGTGATGGAGTGGTAAAAGTGTACTTATAAAGAAATATCTTGAAAGAGAACCCTGCTAGGTTTCCAACTAACTAATGCAATAGACAAAAGGAGGAGGTGTGGTTATCAAAGTGTCTTTGATTCTTGATGGGAGACATCATTAAAATAAGTTCAATAGACTAACTTATTTAGAACTCATTTATTTGGGTTTAATATTGCTTCAGCCACATTACATAGCTCATATCACAAAGGGGAGTTGAGTAAATGGAGAGTAATATTTAGTCCAACTACTGGCACAGACAAGACTTAGCCAAGTTTCTGACTTCCGGTCAAGGCCGGGTTTTAAAATCCCAAACCTGAGGTATGGCAGACTGAACTGAATTGATATAAAGTGTAATTGATGCTCTATGTGTTATTTCATTTTTTTGTTATATTGTTATCCAGTTAATTCATATTACTGTGCTATTTATAATTCTCTTATTGAATGTATTTGCCCATATGTGGAATTCCAAAGTGGGTCTAAGATAACATGAGTATAACATACTGTCATTATCAAAGTCTAACCTTGATATTAAATGTTCTGCTGAGTTTGTTTCATTAAATCAAATGGCGGTCATGGTCGTGTGGTTTTACAAGAAATTAACTGGGACAAAGCAAAGTTATTTGGCTCCAAAAATAGGAAATACCTGATGTCGTGCACAGGAAGTATTAAAAGACACTAACATCCCAGATCTACTTAGCAGTTGACTCCAGGAACTTTGATTCTAGCATGGAAGAGCTGACCAAGTGTCTCAGTCAGTACAGGAGTGGATGGATGGTGTTAAGCTAAAACTAAACCCGAAAAAAACACCAGAATTTATCATCATAGGTCAAAAAGCCATCAGACAGTTGCTAGCACCAAATTTCCCTGTCCCACTCCTCCAAAACAATATCTCTCCATCGGTGGAAGTAAAGAATCTGGGTGTTATCTTCGACTCAGACAACTCCTTTGACACTCATATTTCCAAGGTTTGCTGAGCATGTTACTATCATCCTCGTGATTTGCGGTGAATTCGCAAATTCCTTAGTGTTGAGACTGCAATACTTTTGGCAAATGTTATACTCTTTACTTTATGGGGTAAGCAGAGTCCAACATAGCTAAACTACAGAGAGTCCAGAATGCTCTCTGCCGCATCATTTTCAGACTTGACAAAATGAGTCATGTAACACCCTTTTTGAAAAAACTCCACTGGTTTCCAATTCAACATTGTATCCTCTTTAAGTATAACCTTCTGGTATTCAAGGCTATCAATCTTTCACAGCCCCGTATCTTTCAGCTTTAATAAGATCCAGCAGCCTCACTCGTGGCAACAGGCTATCTGTCTCCTCAACCTGTCCTAAGAAGCACATAGGAAGGCGTGGCTTTGCAGTAGCCGCACCAGCTGAATGGAACAAACTACCACAAACTGTCAGATCTCAGCAAACAATAGATGGTTTCAGAAGCCAGCTAAAGACTCACTTGTTCAGGCTGGCATACCCCCACCTTAGTTATACCCTGGCGGGCGCTTTTTGGATGTTGACCCATGCCTGTCCCTGGACTATTCCTTCTTGGACTTAAGCGCATTAGAGGATTTGTATCAATTTTGCGCTCTATAAATCCTACTATTATTATTATTCTTAACAGCATATTCTCAATGAATTGAAATCTTTAGGATTCCATAATTCCAATGAAAGTGTTCCCTCCATGCATGTTTGATGGTAGATTCTGATTTGCATCTTATTCTGTAAAATAGTTTCAAATTTCATGAGTCTCTATAATAAAACGTTCCATTTTAATCAGAGAGAACTGGTCATAGCAGTAAATGATGTACAGCTCTCTAGTCTTAATTTTATGTTAATTAATTTTCAGTGGATTTCTCTGCATTGAGGAACATGTGCATACTTGAACACATGCATATCCAGAGATTAAAAAATTGTTTTATGGAAGTTCACAATGATAATCAGTTCACAATAGCATGGCTCACTCTCTAGCTGACACCTCTCTGAAGCACCCATGGGCAATGTAACCAAGCCGGGCATTTCGAAAAAATATCCCAAATCTGGGGAAACCGCATCTTAGCACACGCCAACTGGAAGTAAAATATGTGGTTGTTAAACAAATCTCTGCGAAATAAAATAAGTTAAATAACTGCAAAAATGAGGAAAACATTGTTGAAAATAGATATAAAATAAACAAATTAGACTGATTTTTGGGTTTTCGCGAAGAAAGTTTACATCGAAATGACATATTAGCAATTTATCAGGTAAGATTGTGGAGGTGCGCTTTCAAAAGCATGGGAGATGCAGAGCACGGCTACGGTAATTATAAGTGTTAATTGGTAAAACAAACGAACACACAAAAACGTAAACTCCTGGTGGAGGTAAAAATATTGGATAAAAAAAATTAATAAAAATGTAAAAATGTTGAATACACCACCAACTCTCTTGATTATCTTTGTCAATTTCAACACATAAAATGAGAAGAATTTTTTTTAACTAAAGACAGCAAAAATTCACAGGTTAAATGTGTGACCTCACAATGACAAGTGCATTGTGACATCATCAGAAAGCAAAATATTGATTTTCGTATGTTTGGAAGAGCAGATTTCTATGTATATGTCCAATTGGAAACAGGAAAAACTCCTAATCTTCTTGAGTTTATTTTTCTCTCAAATTTCACCAAATTTAGAGGAATCCATATGTACCCCATGCAGTATCTCCCCACTCAATTAAACTTGATGGATATTATAGTTTTTGAGTTATAAGGGCAAGAAGGGGTACAGACAGGACAGAAAGATCAGAAGGGACTGATTACAGTAACCCTCTCTTATTTGTCAAGCATTAATAGAAAATAAATAGATAAAAGATATATACATTTAAAAAAGACAGACACAGACCCAAATTGGATTTGAACCCAGGACATTAGGATCACAAACCCAGTACTCAACCACAGAGCTATAGTGTTCCTGATGTCTGAATGATATATTCCAAATCTAAATATTAAATCAATATCACAACAGAATTTTTTTCTTTGTAATTTTCTATGTAACCTACAAATAAGTTATTTATATAGTTAGAAAGGTAATATTACAGTGCTACTGCTAGTTGTATTGTGTAAAAAATTCACCAAATTTTGAGGAATCCATCTGTACCCCATGAAATATCTGCCCACCAAATTTGAACTTAATTGATGTGACGGTTTTTGAGTTATAAGAGTGAAAAGGTGTACAGACAGAAGGACAGAAAGACAGACGGAACAAACTGATTACAATAACCCACTCCTATATCGTCGAGCGTTAATAATGTACCAGTTAAACAAGCCATATATTTTACCAATTTGTAAAGAAGTGGTGACAAATACATAACAATCATACAGTTAAAGATGTCACATGATACAGAAACAGAAGATAAATACATGACAATCATGCAGCTGACAAGGTCATATAGTACACAAACAGATGAGGAACACAACAGTCATACAACTGCTTTGATTTATTTGGGGTTTAATGTTGCCTTCAACACTGTACAGGTCATATAATTACGGGTAGTCTGGTGGGCAGAGGAAACCAGTACATACAGTTGGTCAAGGTTATGTACTGTAAAGTGACCACCCTCAGTAAGAAACTACCATATTTCCCACATATCGTTTGTGGATGGAACCGCCAACCTCAGAAGTGGGAGGTGAGTCTGTTACCACTGTGGCACCGTGACCCCCAGTCATACAGTTACAGATATGTCACAAACACATATAAAAAACCAACCATACAGATAAAGAAGGGAGAGAACACATGACTAAATATGCCGTCACGCAGGAGCTGAAAGGTATAATTTTATTGGCAGGATCTTGAAAGGAGTAATAACACCAAAAATCAAGTTCATCTATTCATAACTGATTTCTCGATATTATTAAAATAAAGACTAAATACTTTGAAATTTGTCAACAACAACAAAAAAGTAAAAACCCAATATGATTGGCCTGTCATTTTGAAAAAGGTACATTACCTAGAACACAAAAATTTACATTTTCAATTATTTTACAAAGGTACAAAGTTATTTTTAGCACACAAATACACCTATAAAAATAAAGAACACATTGAGGAACTTTTTGTAGAACCATGTTTACTCACCCATAGTTTTCAGTGATGTTGTCTGCCCGTACCAGTGCCAGTAACAAGGACAGTTGGAGAATATCCCAAAACAGACTCTGAACCCTCTTCATTCTGTCACACACTGAAAAGACACGTTTTTACACCTGTATATATATCATATGTCCACAATGGTGTTGATTCCTTACTGTGTGAAGATATAAGACTTCATAACACTATTGCCTGCTGAAGCTATGCACCTCTTGCTTCACCCCAGAATACCCTTTACAAACTGATGTGGTTATTTATATGTGCAGTCTTTTTACTTATTAGACCACAGGCCAGTGTTAAAAGCAGGTCTCTAGAACACTATTATTTAGCAGATCCATCATTCTATACACTAGGATGCATTCACGACACCTATCCCACTGACACTCACAAGACAATGTTTGGTTCTGTGTGTAAACAGATAACATTTTTACTAATGGGTATTAGTGTTGCTACATTTCTTAAATGCCTTTGTACAAGTTCTGTTCTCCTTCAAATGCCGGCTGCAGGGGGAGACATTAGTCCTTGGACACTTACACAGTTTTCAGTGATGTTGTCAGCTCACAAACAAACGTCTATGCTAAAATTACAAGTTTCAGGAGGGTTACATACATTTTTTCACCAAGAAGGTGCCAATGACTATATATATCTTCCTTCTGTTCTTTGTTTCAGTTGAAGAAACATTGTAAATAAGTTTTAATGAAGATCTATACAACTGAAAGCCAGGCTACTACGTAAGGCATCATGGATTAATCTATTTTAAATTTCCTAATATAGGAATAATTTGTCATGACTTGGCATAACAAGCAATTTGACAATAGAAATAGATATATCACCAATTGTCATTTGGGTTGTCTTCTGCTGAAATCAATGTGATACTACCTTGACAATTCTACAGAGTCTGTATCAGGACATTACAGGGTAGACATGTTAAGTGCTAAGTCTTGTGGACACGAGATCTTCCTGTCCTCAAAAGTTAATTCACTTAAAATGGCACCCGACTTAGCACATGATACACATTCTTCAAAGTCCTAATGATTCTGACTCTGGGTAACGAATATGTTGCACCTTAGAATCTGCAGTATGTAGAGATTAAACACGATCAAAGTTTAATTAGAATTGGGACTCTTTGCTTAGTTTCATTGTAAAGTGAAATAGCATACAACAGATATTATCAGATTATCTATATACCTTCATGCTGTCGTCTGTATGTAGTAGGAGGGGGTAGTTTAGCAATTTTTACCTTTGTTATACCATTAGTAAACTTACTTGGAGAATATATATATAGGTTTCACAATGTGCAGTCACAATGTTGCAATGTTAATGATTGCAATGGTAAACCAAGCTATTAGTTCAACCTTTCTAGCTAATCTGGAATGGGGATTTGTTCAATTAGTTTTAACTACCCTTGACATACTCATATATAATGGACAGCTTCATCCCATTACATGAAGACAGTCCCCCATGGGCTATAGGAGCATTTGCTAAATCTTTGTAGCTAATACATAGCAGGAAATAATATAATATTTTACCTTTGCTTTGAAGAGTCCCCCTTGACAATATCTAATATATATATAAATACGTCTATTTAAATATATCTTCATATGTCTCTGGGGGTTTGGACCAAAAGGTTACTTTAATATATACCTACATCCATTAATTATTTATTCCTTATATTATGCCAAAGTTTTTTCATGTTGGTACATTGTGACATAGACATTAAGTTCAACAAGAGCACGAGAGAAGTGAGTAATATCATTTAAAATACACTGGTACAGAGCAGATTTGAAATGAATGCATTTCAGTTAAACATCGATTTCAATACTTTTTAAAGATTGTATCAAAGTTCAAATCAAATATGAACTTTTATAGAGCTTAATCATTGGACAGAATTTTAAAGTGCCATAATTCAAAACATACTGAGTAAGAGTTAGTTAACTAACATAGTTGGGTCACAATTACGTAGACACTGGAGGTGAGGGGATTAAGACAGACAGGTTTTTGAAAAAAAGTAAGTTTTAAGCTTGTTTCTAAAGGAGATAAAAGCGGTAGAATTAAGGACGTTATCAGATAGGTCATTTCAGATTTTACCTGCAGCAAAATGCATTACTGTAGTCAAAATATTTGACTGATTTGTGAATAGTTGGGTGAAAATATGGAACTCCCAAGTACTTCAGGTTGGGGTGACCACGAGTGGTGTTACTGGAACAATTGCTGATAGACAGAAATGGTCTGAAATAGCTCAGAGAGCTTACAGTAGTTTTAAATACACACTAGTAGATATAGTCATGAAGGTAAGCAGTTGATAATAGTTAGTAAAGATTTTGTACCAAATTGTAATAGGCATCAGCAAGTAACTACTAACCTGGGGCCAGGCTTGAGACTTACACACAACCCGAGAGTCAGGGTGGATTGAGTATGTTATCTGCTATGTCAGCAAGGTTTATATATTAAGGGTCAAGTAAGGGTTCAGGGGAAGGTTGTACGAGAAGCCATTGATCTATGCTCCACCTCTACAAAATTTTTCAACAAGAGTATTATATTAATATTGTTACTAGACAGCCAGACAATTAAAGACAAATTTGTCCCCCCTACCGCTAGGCTCATATTTTGGGTCTCAGACTATGAACTCATTTTCATATAAAGCTACAACAGTACGCCATTGTAATTAACTCTTGGCAATCTACTAATGTACAAAAGTAATAGCAGTTATGCTCCTGGTCATTGTCTATTCACATCTTCTGACATTGTCAGACTGAGCCTATTCCCTAAAGTAACTTCCTTATCTAGATATTCACAATATATCTTGGGGTAAAACTGATGTCTAGGAAGACAGGACCTGGGTTTGATATGGATATACTCAGATGACCGTATGAAATGGTAATACCCTGTCCTGGCGTCCTATCCCATTGGCGGACTAAGAGCCCCAGGGACATTAATAAATGGTCATCCCTGAGACTCTGACTATCAGTTATGGGATTGAACTTGGAATTGGTCAAATAGCATTTTGATACCTGTAATAATGGAGATATTGTTTTCAGTCGGAATGGGTCAAATAACATTTTAAGCCTTGTAGTAATGGAGATATGGTGTTCTGAGTATAAACATACAGCATGCAATCATTAATGTGAACAAATGTATAAACAATATTTATTTTGCAAACATAATGATAACTGTGCACGCTACAAATATGTAATATGTATATGTTACGCCCAGTCTGTGAAATTGCCCATTTCATGAAGTGGGCAAGAATCTTGCCCACTTCATGAAACAGGCAACTGGCTTGATCATTTCATGAAATAAGCAGTTTATCCAGTATTTGCTTCCCCATTTCATGCATGAAAAATAAATTTTCATGCATAAAAATATTTTATTGTTTTAATGTTACTGTAAACACTATTTAAAACTTTATTTTCATATTTTTTTAAAACTACAATATATTATACTGCCAAAATGATTAACCATACTGGTACACTTTTTTTACACAAAATATATTTCACACAATTAGACATAATATTATGTTAATCAAATAAAAACATCTTTCTTCAACTCAAACATCAAAAAGACATTAAGAATATATACATATAGTAAATAAATAGCATCTTTAATTTTTATGATTTACAAGTCATAGCAAATTGTGTTGTTATTTATCCACATTGTCACAAACTTTTTGCTAAACCTTTGTACCCACATAATCCAGTTGTAGCCACACCTCAGGGCCTGTGTTTGTAGGGGGTCAAATGGTTAATGGCAATTCACAATACTTATAGTCTGACCTCATATAACACGAATGCTTATCTTGCTGAAAGAGGTCCCTTCCAGTTTCTTTCATTAATTAGGACACACAATTTACAGTTTAGTTTTTAATCTAAGATTAAAGAATGTACATTGAATAATGGACCCTTTTTATTTTATATTTTTGTGATATAAATATTTTAAAGTTGTAAGTTGTGTAAGTAAGTTACTCTTAAAATGTAGATATTTTATTAGTGCTACCGTTAACTGTGTAATATTTTAGTTGCATTCATATACTTATCAAACAACAGTTTAACACATTTAAAATTGTTGAGACAGAAAAACACAATTTATTTACCTTTTTCTTTTGAAATAACAGCTTCAATATTTGTTACATATTTGTAAAGCTTTTGTACACAACAGGAGGTTTCTCAAAGATATTGGTAAAGTTTTTTCATCATCTATGCATGGAAATTATATTTTCATACATAAGATTGCCTATTTCGTGAAAAGGGCAAGCCACAATTGAATAAATTGCCTATTTCACGAAATGGGCAAGTCAGTTGCCTATTTGATAAAATGGGCAAAATTCGTGGATTTGGCGTAACATATATATCATTTGAGAGGTATATTACAGAGTTTCCTATTGGTTCTGGTGCATTAAAACCATGCAGAAAATCGGAGAGTAATATAAAGTTGAAACTTAACATGTTTTCATTCACCAGGACCTGTTAGATTGTACCATAGATATGAAACGTATCTGTTTTTTAGCGATATTTAAAATTATTATATTAATATTTTATATAATACTTATTATTTCTTATTATTCAAATATTTTGGATAATGAATATAAAATAACCCCTGTGGTGTATTTTATTTCACTCTAAAAGCGAAAAGAAAATCTTCATCTAAAGGACTTAGTTATTGTTTTTGTAAACTGAAGATAGAATTATAAGTAATATCCTATAATACATGGTTCATGAATAAAATCTCTATATAACAGATTCAGCTATCCAAGGATCTGTCCATCAAATATAGAACAACTTGATAGTCAATTATTTATGATGAAGTTTGACTGAATGATGTGAAACTAGAGAAAAAGTGAAACCACAAAGTTAATAACCTTTGATCCACTAGGCATGAGTAGTTTTAGCATTCATTTCAAAGCACCAAATAATAATAAGAGGAAGTCTGTCCATGCTTAAATTGTATTGCACTCACAGTGACAATTAGCCTTGTCTTAAGCTCAAATTTGTAGCATATCTGATTGAAACATGTAAACAAATGTTTAGTATTCATAAACGACTCGTACATGCTGTGTCATCATTTGTACAGCATGCTGATTTGAAATAAGTACATATAAGTGTAAAAGTACATTATCAATCGATCAATCAGTTGTCCAGGTGCTTAATCTCCATATCTATGGATTCTAAGGCACAACATCCAATTCATTAGGCATAAATCATCAAGACATTAGACATATTCCAAGTCACACCCAGGAAGGCAATCCGGTGTTCAGTAGTTAGAAACTAAAGTGCAAACGATTTCTGCAATAAGTAGGTTTTTAGTCGACTTTTGAAATATGAGAGATTTGGCGCACACCATATATCATGTGGAATATCATTCCATAACTTTGGGGCATCATATGAAAAACTGTTGTTGAAGCGGACCTTTGATTTATGGATTATTCAAACTGAAACTTTATTATCTATATTTTCCATAATTACATTGAAACTCCAGCCTTGTGCAAGGCTAAGTGAAAGGGAAACTGTTGAGCATAAATAAGTTATGGCTACAGATGTGTCTCTCGGAATCATATTTTGATCAAGACTTGTGTGACACTTTCCTTTTTATGAATGGAACACTACATAGTAACTGAATGAACTGGTGAGTGTCACTCTGGGTTGTGTATGTCTCCTTTGGGGATTACAATTTCTGTAAAAGTCAAAGTCAGACCTTAATCCTAAATAACGTCCTAATGACATTGGAGTAATTGCCCACTGAAGCTACTTGCATACTATATAAGAAGCTTAAAGTCACTACTTGACATTCAAAAGTTGTGCTTAAGCACAAAAATAGATAACTGTTACTGCAGTTAACTGTAATCCATTGGGATGTGTGAGCTAATTTACACATTTTGTGTGTATTCTAAGAAATATAAATAGTTACCGATTGCCCCGTTTAACATCAATTACAAATCCCATATTTCATGTGTTACGATACAAATCCAGAAAGGACTCCTAGAGCGCATTCTTTGCCAAGGCAGACAAGTATTCACATGGTGTAATTTCACCCAAGTAATGCTTTTATCTGCAACTCTGACCTAGTGGGTAACACACTTGCCTAGGAACACAGAGGACGTGGATTCAAAACCAGGTACAGGAAAATAAACTGTGGCTCGTATGACCACTTAAAATGGCAGTCCTCTGTCATTGGATCCTATCCCCAGCGGCAGGTTAAAGAACCTCAAGGACGTTGACAGATGGTCATCTTTGAGCCTCTGTCTTCCAGTTAGGCGAATGTCAGTAACTTGACAGTTGGGCTGTACTTAGAGAGTCGGATGGGCTAAATAACGCTTGTAGTACATGGAAATATTGTACTGAGTATAAAAAAATAAACAGTACAATACCAGTACACTTATTTTTTGAATAATCTCAACTACAAATCCAAATTGAAAATGAAACTTGAAAATTCAAAATGTTTCAAAACCAGAGTTGATTCGGATCTTTCTCAAAATGCAATCATCTCTTACTTACAGTCAAGCTCTATCCACATAAAAATGTGTTTTTTATTGGTTTAAGAGTACACACACCGACAGACAGACACACACAGGGACAGACACACACACACACCGACAGACTCACAGACAGACGGACAAATGAATGCATCCAAAACATAAACTCCTTGGTAAAGGTGAAAAGAAATTTTTCAGTCTTCAGAAAAAGACATAAAATGCATGAAACGCCCAAGTTAGCTTAATCCTATAAAATACAACTCAAAAAGCAAATCATCACCATAAACATTCAATGACGTTGAACTTTATGTTATCCAGGAATATAAAACATCGTAGAACCATAATTTTTCTTTGAATTTTTGCATATTTTCTGAAAAAGAATTACTTGTTAGAGCATCGGGTCCTAGGGGTAATTTGTTTTTATAAATTGGGATTCTATCCATTTAGGTTGTGAACTGTTGAAACAGTGAAATAAATTTGCTGGATTTTTTTCAAACACACTTGCCAATTGTTTTAGAAACAGAGGGTATGTATTGTATTTAATGTGCAAAAACTATATATCTAGCCCATTATACTTCGTGGTCTGACTTAGCTATGTTAATATACCAATTCTTATTGCTTCGGCAAAGCAGGTAAGGTTTTGGTTGGGGGCATTTCTTTGTTTGCCAAATTACTCCAAAGGTTATGGATGGATTTTGATGGAACTTAAAGGAACATTCGACACTAGCACAAGGAACAGATGATTTAATTTTGGTTGTAATCTAAATGATTGTCTGGCTCCAGGAATTTTTTAAAAGAATTTTTTTTATCACTGCACTCCAAAGCAGTACTGGTGATGCTAGACCTTTGTGAAGGTATGCGCTCTCTGACTGCTCTTGTTGAAGAGTTATTTAGATTGTTGTGGCTTAGATTCTGTGAAATAATGGAGATTAAGGGCTATAAGATAATTTCTATAAGATTAGGTGAGACTAGATTGAATTCAAAAGTCTTATAAGAAAAAGTAGATGGTTCTGGTTTTCATTATTTTCTTGACTAAAATTAATCATTTATTCATTCATGAGACTACTAAGTACTTAGTAGTCATGAGCATTCAAGGGTTTAATGTATAACTTTAGAGTGAGCAGTCATTAGATCTGGGAAAGCTATTAATTCCCTTTTTGATTATAACATATACTCAGTTGGATGTAACTGCTCCCTTTTAATCAATGTAACATACTTGCATAGTAAATTTTGTAATAACAAAAGTTATCATATAACACATACACATAAATACTAATAAAATCAACAGATAAAGTTTGCTCTAAAGTTCTGCTTCCATATGAAGATTTGATTGAAGTTATGGCATGACAAAGTAAACAGTTGAAGCTTCTCCCAGGTCACCTGCCTTTCTGCAGGACATGCTTCACCTTACAAACTTTGTCATTTTTTATCCATCACAGGGTAAAGAGGTTGGTGTTGGTAAAGAATAGAGGTGTGATTGAAAAAATTTTGCAGTTTTTCTTCAATTTTATATGGGATATACTATGATAAACTAAATGATATACATATGAATTTGAAGATCAAATTTCTGTGGATATAAACATTTACACTTTAACTATAAAAAGAGTTTGATAAAGAAGGTAATAAAGACCTTGCTTTGCACTGTGTTGTTCTGTTCAATATTGGATAATACTAAAGGAAATATTGTTCTATTGATGCAAGTGTCACAGAAGTGTGAATAATGGTAAACAATAAATCTAAAAGGTCAGAAATTGTGGCAAACAAGAAGGTTGTTTCATTCACCTGTTATGTCTAAAAAGAAAAAAAGACAAAGGTCCAACAAAAGTACACCAAGCCCAAACCCTGGTAAGGTGGCCAGACGATTGACAATGGAAACAGAGGGGGAGGATAAATATAGACAGATGGAGGATATGTGCCCCAGTTCTGTCAATAGCACAGATCTTTTGAAAGAGGTGTCTGAACAACTGAAATATCTAACAACAAAAGTGGAGGGTATTGACAGAAAACAAGACAGAATTTTGGCAAGGGTGGAGAAAATGGAAACATTAGTTGGTACTCATGAAAAGGTTATTAAGGAAATGAACAGAGATATTACTACACTAAAGGAATCATTTGCTGAAATTAGTTCTAAGGTGCAAGAAGAGTTCAATCCGGAGGTCACTTTAGTTGCAATCAATCCGCCACATGAGACTGGGAATGATTACTATTGGGCTGTGAAACTTATCCAGGTGTTAGGAGGTGACCGTGAAATGATAGTGAATACACTTAGAACACCCAGGCGAAATGGGAAAAGTGGAATTTTGAAAGTGGAACTCAGATCAACAGCTGATAAAATAATGCTTCTGAAAAACAAGACTATTCTGAAAAGGACACAGGGCTTTGAAAGAGTGTTTGTCAGGTCGTCAAAAACACACCTTGAAAGGCTTATGGATCTAAACTTCAGAACTGTGCTTGCTGAGATCCCACAGGGAACTACTTATAAAATAACCGGTAACGGCCGTATTGTGAAACAAAATGAGGACTATATAAAGCCAACAAAAGCAAATATTGGCCCAAACAAAGTGCAACATGAGTCTGCTGTTACTGATGTAAAAGTGCCAGAAAATAGAAGCCCACACAATGGGGTAAGGGCAAGGAATGTAAGCCAAAATGGGCAACTACCACCACGTCCAGGAAGTTACCACAGAGTCCAACCAACCCAAAAGACTCCTCCCCCGTGGAGACAAGAAACCTTTCATGAAACTAGCATGTCAAATTCAGTGCCCGACACAATGCCGATGGTCGCAATGCAGCAGCAACAGCCAGTCCAAGTTGGTGCAGCTGCTTACCAGTACACTACACACAGTCAACATCTACAAGGAACAAACTCCAACAGGGGACCAAATGATGTTTTACCAGCCCAGGGCCAGTCCCACAGTATGATGAACTATCTATCTGCTAACTCTACTGCAATAGATGGTCAAGCTACAGGTGGAAATGGTAATGACTTTGTACAGAGCCAAGCTAACATACAAAATGGACTTATACAGTCAACTTTTTACAGTGGACAATCGCTCACTGGAATGTGAATGGATGGTCAGGTAAAACAACAGACCTCAAAAAGTATCTTGTTGAACATCTTGACTTTGATATACTTTCTCTTTGTGAAACATTTTTGACTGAACATAAAGTAATTTCCATTGATGGGTACACATGGTTTGGAAAAAACAGACTTACTCTTGACAAACGTGCTACAAGGGGTTCTGGGGGAGTTGGCTTTTTGATTAAAAATGATATTTGCAATAATTTTGAAGTAGAAACACTTGACACCTCAGTGGAGGGTATATTATGGCTAAAACTCAAAAATAAAGATGGAGAATATGAAGATATAATGATATGTAGTTGTTACTGTCCACCCCCCAGCTCCTCTAAGGGAAACTTATCACAGGAATTTTTTGATTCTCTGCTTACGAATGTGTATATGTTCTGTGATGGTCAATGTCCGTGTATAATAATGGGAGATTTTAATGCTAGAATTGGTAGTTTACAAGATTTTGATGAAAGTTTGGAAATTGTTATTAAACACAAGTATATTGACAACACAAAGAAAAATCACGAGCCCTTTTTGAATTTTCTAAATGACTCAAAATTTTGTGTTCTAAATGGTAGATTCCAGGAATCAAAAGATAACTACACCTCAATATCTTGTAAAGGCTGTGCAGTTGTAGACTATATGTGTGTACCATACGATTTACTTCAGTATATAAATAACTTCAGCGTAGTTACAATGAAGGATGTAACTAGTAGTATTGATTACCAATCAAGTGAAATGAGTGCACTTCCGGACCACTCCATACTCACCTGTAGTTTAAATTTATCTCCGTATAATAGATATAGTAATGAATGTGACCAAACTGAACCTAAAAAATTTACTGTAAATCTTAAACAACCAAATATGATTCAGAAACGATATAAAACGGAAAAGGTCAAGGTGGATATGTTTTCAAATGAACGATGTTCACACGCATTTAGAAATATTATTAATAAAATTGAGACTCGAGTTAACTCTCAAGAAGAGCTTGACTCAATATATTCAGAATTTATAAATGTTTTACATAATCAGATGGATAAAACTTTGAAAATTTACGAGTGCAATGCCAAGAAATTACGTACTAGTTTTAAAAAGCCATGGTGGAATGACAGTCTTAAAACACTTTTTCAACAAGCACGAAGTGCTGAAAGAATTTACATCAAATGTAGAAGAACAGGAGGTAAGGGTTCAAAATTACGTCATATATTTTTTCAAACGTGAAAATTATTCGATAAAGCATACAGAAAAGAAAAGCGTAAATACTTATCTTTATATCAATCTAAGCTAACTGAGCTTAAAACAAATAATCCAAAAATGTTTTGGGATGAAATCTCAAACTTGGGCCCTAAAAATAAAAAAAGTAGCATTCCCGATGAAGTTATCTTAAGTGATGGTAAAATTTCATCTAATATCACTGAAATCCTTCAGAAATGGGAGGCAGACTATAAACGATTATTTGAGGATGTTAATCTAAATAACGATACCTCCAATAATTTTGTTTCAAATGTGAAGGCTACCCTTAACAGATGGGACAACGAGTATAGAGGTCTTTTTACAAATATGAATACAAATAGTTCAAATGAAAGTAATAGCATAAATGACGATCTCAATCGTGACCTAACAAAGGAAGAAATTGATATTGCTCTAAGATTAGCAAAAAATGGCAAAGCAGTTGGCATTGATAATATTCCAAATGAGGTTTTAAAATGTGAAAATATTGCAGATATTTTACGTGTTTTATATAACAAATGTTTCCATCATGGTATGGTGCCAAATATATGGTCGCAAACATTAATCAGTCCTATTGCAAAACCAGGTAAAGACCCAAGAATACCTACAAACTGTCGCGGAATTTCATTGATTTCCACTGTGTCAAAGATCTTTTCCACTGTACTGAATTTAAGATTGGTCAATTACTTAGACAAAAATAATGTGCTTTGTGAAGAACAAAATGGTTTTCGAAAAATGAGATCTTGTACTGAACACATTTATACACTGAGTACTATTATAAAAATGAAAAAGAAAAGTAATAAATCAACATTTGCCTGTTTTATAGATTTCTCAAAGGCATTCGACACTGTAAATAGAGATTTACTGTGGTTCAGATTGTTGCATTATGGTATAGATGGGAAGTTCTTACAAATCCTTAAAGCTATGTATACTAACCTTCAAATCTGTGTAAAACTGCATAATCATTTGACAAATTGGTTTGGTTCTAGTATTGGTGTTCGTCAAGGTGATACATTATCACCAACATTATTCAATTTGTTTGTGAATAATTTAGCTACCGAAATCAATGAATTGAATTGTGGTGTGAAGATTGGCAACAAGATGGTATCTGTTTTATTGTATGCAGATGATATAGTTTTAATCTCTGAAACTGAAGAATATCTTCAGAAGATGTTAGATACTGTCCATCTGTGGTGTCAAAAATGGCAGCTAAACATAAACTGTTCTAAAACGCAAATCATACATTTCCGAAAGATGACAGAACCAGAAAGTGATTTTAAATTTAAATTTGGAGAAAAAAATATCGAAAAGGTACAAAAATATAGATATCTTGGTGTTGAACTTAATTACTGTCTAAACTACACTGAAAGTGTAAACACTTTGGCTAATGCTAGCAGTAGATCACTGGGTAACTTAGTCCATAAATATTTTAAAGTAAATGGACTTCCATCTGATGTGTATAAGGGAATATATGATACAACAGTTTGTAAAATCATGGATTATGGAGCAGGTGTATGGGGAGGCCCTTTATATACAAAGTGCGATGTAATTCAGCATAGGGCAATGCGAACATTTCTTGGCGTTGGTCGACAGACACCGATTCCTTTCCTATATCTTGAACTGGGATGGACACCCCCGAATATACGTCAAAAATTAGAAATGATTAGACTTTGGTACCATATAGTTAATCTTCCGAGTGAAAGACTACCCAGACAAATTTATAACCTGGACAAGACACAATGGAAAAAAAGTATCCAAAGTATGTTTGTAAATTCTAATATGGCTTCAGTATTTGATACTGATAATGAAAGAAAATTACCTTTCAGTCAAATATATGAAAAAATAAGGTCATCACTTTTGAACACCTTTAAAGATAGTTTGTCTAGGTCTTTAGAAAACACCACAAGATTGAAACAGTATAAGGAATTTGTCTCCGTTTTGGATTTAAAGGAAAAGAGCTATATCCCTTGCTGCCAATGTAAAAGTTATCGTTCCATCATTGCTAAACTCAGAAGTTCAACTTTTATTAAAATCAGAATTGAAAGTGGACGCTATAGGGGTATACCCAAAAGCCAAAGAATATGTCAAAGGTGTAATAGTGGCAGTGTTGATGATGAAATAATTTGATGTTACATTGTCAAAAATTTTCAATAGAAAGGATTAACTTGCTCTCAAAAGCTAATGAAATACAGGAAAATTTTCAGTCTCTTGATGATATTAGTAAACTTGAAGTACTTCTTAGTAACCCAGCTATTGTGAATATGACCGCAAAATATGTACTGCAGTGTAATTTGTAAGATAAATATTCTTACCAACAATTGTTTGAGTTTATTACTGTGTCTCATAAGCCTTTACAGGCTGGATGTTCTTACGTTCGCCTTTTGAAAACTGTATTTTTGTATTTGTATGAACATGTGACACAAAAATAAAATATCTATCTATCTATCTATCTATCCATCACATGGGGTGACTGACGTTAATATCGGGACATTACAGATAAGTCATTTGTTATACCAAGGAGCCCCTTACTAGGGATAAGTTTTGCTGATTTCTTTAAAAAAAATAAGTGCTAATTTTTTCGTAAATATTGCTTAAAAAATAAACTCCCAAATATGTTGTATTATGATTAGCACTGTGTCTTTACAGCACGTCTATGTTGATTATTGTTTCCATACTGAATTGATAGAAAAAAAAACACATACCTTTAGCCGAATCACAGCATTAACACAAAGAAGTTATCAAAAATCAGGATTTTTCCATTTACTTATTATGAGGCCGTTTTAAAGAAATCTTACATGCCGAGTGGCCTTGTTAATTATAGCTTTTTAATCCTTTTTGCACAAATAAAAAATCATTTGTGTCATTTTAATTCCAGACTTTTAATACACCACTGAATATTTATTAGTATTTTGTTCTGCTTATGATAATCATGGAATGAGTGATAATAAAATAATAATAAATGTTCACCCCAGCAGTCAAAAATTATCAGCAGAATAACAGGTGTTATCCTGCAATAGGAATGTAAACACCTCCTAAAATATTTCTCATGGACAATGTTTTAATTTCTAGACTAAGTAAAGTAATCTCATATTTCAACCACATCCTAATGGTATTGTTGCGTTTTCTAGGTTTTGGGTTTATAAGAAACATACTAGTATTTAAATCTCAGGATACAAGCACATTCTGCATGTCTCAGGAAATAACACCGACAAGGACATAGTAATTTGTCAAATAGTGTTTATAATATGAAGCCAATATTCTGGAAGAGTAGAAAGTACTCTTGGAGCCCACACATCTACCAGGGCGTTATTCTGATAATTTGCGAGTTTTTATATATCCAGAATGTGATTAAAATCTTTCCCAAAATGCAATTCTTTCTTTTTGCGAAGCATACCAAATGTTTCAAAGAGATCTGTTCATTATACTTGGAGTTATCTAGAACACAGACAAATAAACACAACCAAAACATAACTTTCTGGTGGTAATAATAGATACTAATAATGTGGCTCATGCCATAAATTGAAGAAACTGTAAAAATATTAAAGTATTACTAATGTGTGTCATGCTAAAACAAGATATTTTAAGATAATGTAAAATGCTTACAAGCTAAAACATTTCAAGACAATTTAAAAATTATTTTAAAAATTAGTATTGTCGCTCTAGCTAAAACATTTCAAGACAAGATCACTCGGAGAGCGCACAACTATTAGCAGTAGTTTTATTTGACTCAGGTGGAAGGCCTATAGTATGAAAACCTTTAATGCAAATCCACAGACTGTATATATATTTAATTATTTGGGTTTTAACTTAACTGTCAACACTGTACAGCTCATATCACTGTCAACACTGTACAGCTCATATCACTGTCAACACTGTACAGCTCATATCACTGTCAACACTGTACAGCTCATATCACTGTCAACACTGTACAGCTCATATCACTGTCAACACTGTGCAGCTCATATCACAACGGGTAGTTTTATGGGCAGAGGAAAAATGTGCATACAGTTGGTCAAGGTTCTGCACTGCAAACTGCCGACCATTGGTAAGCAATTACCAACTGTCCCACACAGGGTATAGGGTTTGAACCACCGACCTCAGAGGTGGGGGGCGAGTGTGTTACCATTGTGCCACCATGACCCCCAGACTGTATATAGGGATGGAATCTATTTCTTGTGAGTGGTGTTATAAATGATCTAGCTTATGGCCTGATTCGAGAAGCTGTGATGTAAGTTGCTGGGACCAGTCCCTGTTCAGGAACTATTAGCTTTTGTGTGATGTGTCACCAATCACCAACCAAGCAGAAATCTGAGGACAAATGGGGGAAGTGAGCTAGACACCAGTGACAAGAGTTAGATCCAAATTGATGCCAAAAGCAACTGGAAATCTGGGCACTTTGTCCCCAGATGATGGACTAGGTTACATCTTGTAAATGTTTGTGAGCTGATACAATCAAAACACCAGACACATAAATTACTGTCTCACAATTTTGTTCCAGTGCCCTAAATCATTGTCTCACTCGAAATCTTTCCCAAAGAAAGTGATCTCCCTTAGGAACTCTTGTGTCAGTGTATGCTTATACATTACTCTTCTTGTATTCCTTCGCCAAGAAAATGATTAATGAAACACCCACTTGAACCAATTTTTTTGTCATTTTCTTTACTTTCAGAAGTGACCCTCCAAAAGAAGTGTATATTTGATCTCTTTTTAATCCCACAATTCCTTGACGTTCCTGCCAGGGACTTTCTCTGTTAAAAAAACCAAAGAATTCTACATGTTCCCAAATGGGACACCACAAATGTAGCATAAAATTGCTATACTTTTCATATTTTTCACAATTTAAACTAGTTTTAACATTAATCTAACATTGTTGGCATTGCCTTATTTATTGCCTGATTCAACATAAATTCACCCAAGGTAATTTTAGCTTAACCTCAAATAATTAAATACAAACACTGATTTAAAATTATCAGGCATAAATTAAGATAAGAATAAGAATAACTTGGCAACCGTAAACCCAAATTTTCACAAGCTGAACTGGATTTTTAAATGAAACCTAAGATAAGCTAAGCTTAAAATGATGCTTTAAATGTGTCTTTGGCCACAAATAAGAAAAATATAACACTTCCTGGATGGAAAAACGCCCTGTTTGAGTTTGTACTAACATAGTTTTTCCCAGTTTGAAGGATCTGTGGAAACTTCTAAAGCAGATCCTTAATCCATCATGTTGAAATACTTGAGGGATCTGTCACATGGGGCTATAAATTCAAAAGCTGGATCAGAAGAGATATTTGGATTTTGGCAGTTTTCAGTGTATCTGGAAAGATTTGAAGTGATTTTTCATTCAGGCTATAGCAAACACCATACATTTTAATTGTTTACATCCTAACATGATGGGTCTTATCTCTTGAGGTTGTAAATGTTAATATTGTTGAAAATGGGACGGAAAACTAGCAAAACACATGATTTGTCCAAAGTAGTGTCCCAAAAATTGTAAATTGGGTTTAGTATTTGGGAAAGGTGTTTGGTTCAATACAGAAAGTAATAGCATTTTAAAAATGTGTGAAAAAAACTCTCACAAGCTCTCATGTACTAAACTCAAATGTACATTGGCCATGTCTAGTCCATGTTTTAACCAATTTTCATATCAAAGACTTGTTATAAGATCTCCTTTATTTATAGGTTGTTACAACAAGGCTTGTTGAAAACAGGAAGGGAAACTGGTTAAACCAAAGATTTTGTCCCAACTGAAAATGTAAGTAATATGACTGAAAATATTAGTCTAATGGCCTGTGATAAGTGACTATAAATTGACGGACTCACATGGAAAATGTTCTTATGAGACAAGATTAGTTAACCTAGTTTTCCATATTTATTTATTTATTTGGGGTTTTATGTCGCTTTCAACACTATACAGGTCATATCATGACGGGTGGTTGGAAGGGCAGAGGAAACCAGTACATACAGTTTCTCATGGGTTCTGTACTGTAAACTGCCGACCAACGGCAAACAACTACCAGCTTTCCCACTTGAGGCCGTGCCGGGAACCGAACCCTGGCCTCAGAGGTGGGAGGTGAGAGTGTTACCACTCTGCCACCGTGGCCCCCTTCTAGTTTTCCATAGAAGCATGTCCAAGAATAGTCATAACGATGTAAAGATAAGTAGTAACACACTAAATATAAGTTATAACAGTCTAAATATTAGCCATAGGTGACTTACAACCAAGGATATTGGTTGTGACAACTCGCAATAACAATGCTTACACACGAAGGTTTGAGGCACATCTAAACAATGGAACAAGCATCAGCAGTTACATTGACTGCACTCTCAGCCTCTATACCAAACGGATCAATCATTCGACTAATAATATTACATAATTAGGCAGTTGGAAGACTCATGAGAGGAGAGTTGGGGTTAAAATGCCTAAGTACATTGTGGCCTAGTGGGTAATACACTATAACACAGAGGGCGTGGGTTCAAACCCAGGTACAAGCAGATCCATAGTGGCTCAAATGACTGCTTAAAATGGCGGTCCTCTGTCATTGGGTCCTATCCTCAGTGGCAGGCTAAAGAATCTAAAGGACGTTGATAAATGGTTATCTTTGAGCCTCTGTCTTTTAGTTAGGGGAATGTCAGTAACTTGAGAGTTGGGCTGTACTTGTACAGTCGGATGGGTCATATAGTACATTGAGTCCTGTAGTACATGGAAATATTGCTCTGAATATAAATACAATGCAATACAAGTAATCTGCATGCCCGCCAGAACATGCCTTGTAATTACTCACCTTGCAATCTCCATATCTGATAATATATGATTGGATTGATATAGTAATATGCTTGTCATATGGTTTTAACCACGCCCATACTTGGATCGCCAGCAATGGCAATGAGATGTAAAATATGTCCAATACTTTCTGAAATGTACAATAATTGCAATGCAACAATACAAAAAAAATTTCATATAGCTAAGTTAACCTTAGTGAGTCACATTCTTTGTGAATTAGTTCTAAATTGATCTTAATGATTAAATTTCATAGTTGTTTCTGATAAAAGTAGTTCCAGCCTGCTGTCTCGGATATTGGCTTTATTGGCTTGGTTTGGGGTTTAAGAACAAGAGACAAAGTGATATGTGCACGTAGAGCATAATAAATAGTATTGTGCCGATGGTTTATATACCCAATGACATTTATTTACCAGTCAAAAAACTCTATAATTTGAGCAATTTTATTTGACAAATGTTTACTTTGGTGTACTGATAATTACAGGGCTGTTGCAGTATGCTGACCCACCCCGTCCCTCCGATTGGGTTATGAACCTGAAAAGTAACCTTTCTGGAGCATTTGAGATGGCCAAACTTTTCATTTTTTAGTAAAACCCAATCTAAACATTCCGGAATGAATTAGGACCAAGGGTTAAATTTCAGAAATGATTGGTAGTGAATCATGTTTGGCCGGGCTAAATTCAAACTGTTTGAAGTTGTCATAAACTTTTTGTGATTCCCTATGATCCATATAAGGTATTGAACTCATTCCTAAAGCTATCTTAATGTTTGTTAAGCAATCTTTCTTTATCTTAAGTTAGTAGTGGGAATCGTTTTGGCTTTCAACTGTAACTTTCGGATCCCATTCGGGAGGATTGGGGAACCAATAAGGAGGGTTCAGGGAACTATCATAAAGTTACTTGGAGAGCTATATTTATTTTACCATAAATTCCAACTGAGCTGCAAATGCAATTCGCGGGCAATTCAAATTTTTTTTCTTATTGGGGACAAAGTATATGACTGGATCATCATAGTGGAATAGACTATGTCTATTACAAAAATGACATCTTTGTTATTCACAACACTTGAACTCTGAACACGTATTTCAATATTCCACAATAGAGAGTGAAAGTGTTGTCGGCTGCAAAATAGCTAGAACCCTACAAGTTGAATGTCACAAAGTTTATTGCTGCAAGCAAATACAGTGAAAGACATTATATTAAATAGATTTATACTCGTTTTCTGAAAGGCCTTTTGAAATATCTAACTATTGTAAGAACTGACTTGGTTCTATTTCTTTCTGGCTTTCAATTATCGCTGAGACACAACCTTCATATAATGGATAAAGGACAATTGGAATCATTTATGGAGTTAATCCAATATAGCAACTAAAATGGATATGGGGATATGAGTATAGGGATACGTCTGCTGTATTAGTCACTTTTGAAACATATATCCCTGTTAAATTTAATAATAAACATATATTATTAATTTGTTATTCGCTTTCATTTATCTTTCATTCCAACCATTTTCTTTTCATTTAAAAAAAAAGCTATTTTTAAAAGCTTTAATATCATTTGAAAAGACGAGTGCCTCCACTAAAACATAGAAAAAAAAACAATTAAATAAATGTTCGTGTTTTGAATCACTGTGACCTTACCTTTCTTAATTAGAATTAATTCTTAATGAAGAAATATTCTTACACTGAAAAGAGCCAAGAACAGTTTGACTAAACCATAAACTGAGCAGCTTTTGTCAAGTGAGTGACATGTTTCATCACTTTCTTGTTTTAATAAGGGGTGTAACACCACAAAGTCTCTCTTTAGTTTATACTAACTAGATGCTTCCATGTGGTATGGCAGGCTGAGGCTAGTATGAAGTGTGTGACGTGCTAGACTGAAGCTGGTATGATGTGTCAGGCCTTTACTTGTATTGAAGAGGCATAAAGTGCAAGGCTGAAGCTGGTATGATGTGTCAGGCCTGAACTTGTATTGAAGAGGCATAAAGTGCAAGGCTGAAGCTGGTATGATGTGTCAGGCCTGGACTTGTATTGAAGAGGCATAAAGTGCAAGGCTGAAGGTGGTATGATGTGTCAGGCCTGAACGTGTATTGAAGAGGCATAAAGTGCAAGGCTGAAGCTGGTATGATGTGTCAGGCCTGAACTTGTATTGAAGAGGCATAAAGTGCAAGGCTGAAGCTTGTATGATGTGCCAGGCCTGAACTTGCATTGAAGAGGCATAAAGTGCAAGGCTGAAACTGGTATGATGTGTCAGGCCTGAACTTGTATTGAAGAGGCATAAAGTGCAAGGCTGAAGCTGATATGATATGTCAGGTTGAAGTTCGTCTGATGTATTAGCCTGAGGCTGGTATGAAGTGTTAGGCTGAGGCTGGCATGATGTTTTAGACAAACACTGTTTGGAGTATCAGGTCGAGGCTGGTATGAAGTGGTAGACTATGATTGGTATGATGTATTAAGCTGACATGAAGTGCTACTGGTATAATGTGGTAGGCAGTGAGTCGCCTGAAGTGCTAGGCTGAGACTGGAATGGAGTGCTAGGCTGTGACAGGAATGAAGTGGTAGGCTGTGACTGGTATGACTTACTAGGCTATGGATGATATGAAGTGGTTGGCTATGACTGATGTGAAGTGCCAAGCTGTTACTAGTATGAAGTGGTAGGCTATGATTGATGTGAAGTGCCAAGCTGTTACTAGTATGAAGTGGTAGGCTATGACTGGTTTTATATGGTAGATTGTGGCCATTACGAAGTAGTAGCCTATGACAAGTATGAAGTGGTAGGCTATGACTAATATAAAGTGCTAGGCTATAAAGTGTTAGGCTGAGGCTGATACAAAGTGGTATGCTAAGGCTGGTATGGTGTAGTAGGCCGAAGCTGGTAAACTGGTTAGACGTCTTTTAGCAGTTCACGTGAGCCTATTTAATGAGCCTGGAAGCCTACACTTCAAAAGTAGAAAAATATTTCTTGTCCATCTCATCCAGTTCCAATGTCAACCAGTTTATAAATATCGTGTTAGTGTTGTATGCTTCATCTGTATATCATTTATGACACCACTCTATGTGTTTTTGGATGCAGCCAAGATGGTCCTTCATGTCTTGGCTGATGTTATTCATAAATATAGACATTGCTATAAGTTTACTGAAATGATTTTTTACACACATAGACATTCCTATATATATATACATATATGGTATGATCTTTCATTTGTACACATAGTCATTCCTATAGATATCATGATTTCATACATGTAAACAATACTATAGATGCAATTATTTGATTTTTCACAGACATTGCTTTACATGTCATTATATGATTTTTCATACATATAGATATAGTTACTGATATAATTATATGATTTTTCATACATATAGACATTACAATAGATGTAATTTGTTTCTCAATGTCAATGTTAATCCTTTATCAAGGACACAAAACCGTTGTGTAACTAAGAGGTTTAAGTTTTCAAGTGACAGTCACTTAATATCTAACACCTTCTGTAATTTCAAACTCTGTTGTAAAACTCTTTGTTAATAAAGGGCAATGTTTTAATTGTAACATTATATCAAAGCAAATATTAAGTAAATCATGGGCTTAAGTGATATTCATTGAAAAAGTGAAAATATATCAAAACATGACATACTTACTTTTTTTTAAAAATGTCAAGAAAATTCATTGCTTTTGAAGGAAAGCTAACATTAAACTCAAATGTTTTAGCTTGGCCAAAGAAATAATTAAAATATCAAAATAAACATAAATTGTTAAAGAGCTTTGAAAAATAACATTTTGGGTTGTATGGAAACATTCTAACATTTAATATCTGATTAGAATAGAAGGCCAAGAATAAAGCTTGTAGAATAAAGATCTGTTATCGTAATGAGGATTCCAGGAGAAGACAGATTTCTAAGATTGATTATGTTTATTCTTTGAAGGAAGTACAGATTAAGACGTATGTTCAATTTATATGCTGTTCTTTTCATACTTGAGGACAATAATGATTTGAGAAATCCAAATTTTACAGAGTTTCAATAATTACAAGGATATTTTATTTTTATCTTTCACCATATTCATTGTGTGTTAAATGTATTTGTCAACCATAAACTGTAATTATCTCATACAAGTACAGTCTTACTTAGAATGATACTGTTTCCCGCAGTAACATGGCACAAATTCAACATAAAAGTCTCATTTGTGTTTCTTTTGTGTGTAATAACATGGATAGATTAAAATAAGACAGAGGCTCTAGCTACAAATACACTTTAACCACTAAAAATCAAATCAAGTAAACTCTTGAGTACTTTTAAGGGCCGATAAGAACATTCATTAGTGGTGTCCAGGCATCACGCTTGTCAGTCCCTCCCCCTGGGGGGTTGGAATGGTTTGGTCCTACCTTAAGGTGTACAGGTCTACTGTTATGACTGACAACTTGTTTTGTGTTGTACTATTGCTAAATTTCTGTGGGGTCCTTTCTGAATTACAAAACCATTGTTATCCCTGTTGTGATTGGCTGGCCTATGGTGCAGCCATAGTTCTTGCCTCGTCCTTGCATTATAAACTTGAAAGTCAAACATATATATCTTAGTCTTTTACTCTAACTATATATATATATATATATATCTACTATTATTGTATTATAATAAACTTTATCCTGCACACCTTGTGTTTGTGCCCGGGGGGGGGGGGGGGGGGGGGGGGACTGTTCTACTCAACATCACCACCCCATCTTGGCACAATTTGTATATGTAAATTCTTGAAAACAATTCATTTATGGCCGTCGTCAACTGATTATGGTATAGGTACATCTGTGGAAGTATACGAGTGTTGTTGAGGACAATTAACAGTTAATAAATAGTCTGGGTTCCAGTTTGTGCCAAGTTAAAGCTTGTGCTAGGCCAACGGCACCAAGTCGTGTGTGCTAATATTCATCTTTTGTTTAATTGAACCCAATCCACGAAATTGCCCATCTCGCGAAATATGCAAGAATTTTGCATTTCATTTCGCCAAATGGGCAACTGACTTTCCCATATCATGATATAGGCAATTTATATAGTTGTCTCTTGCCCATTTCATGAAATGGGCACGGGCTGAGCTGCCTGTTTCATGAAATGGGCAATACAATGTTTGAAAAAGTTTCATGCATAAAAGTATTTAATTGGTTGATTGTTATTGTAAATACCAATTCTTAAGTGTTGATCCAATACAACATATTGTACCCAAAATGATAATCATAGTGTTAGATATGTAAACAACACAGAACAAATTCACACAATCAGAATTAATTAATCCAAATAAATAAACCATGTCTTTTATTTAACTCAAACATCCAACACACATTTATTATCTATGAACAGTATTGGACCAGTGTCTTGAGTGATTATGATTTAAGAATCCGTGTATTTTATTTTCAATATTTATAATTTACAATTCAATATATATACTTTTTAATGTTTATAATTTACAATTAAATGTATATTTTATAAGTTTTGAATGATAACTTCTTATCTCTATACAGATATAAAACACACAGTACTGAAGGCCATGATTTATGTGGTTACAAATGACCTCACTTGTTAACTTGTTCACCTTAAGAATCTGTCAGATTACCTTGGGACAATATTTTAGCCATGAAGTATTAGCTTCTGTCTGAGGTCTGAGCAATCTTCAACCAAGCAGAAATCTGCAGAGTGAGTGTGTGTGGGCAGTGATTAGATGACAACTCTTATTGCAGCCATAAACTAAAAAGTCCAAAACGAGCTTTTTTGTGACTTTTGTGGGTTTTTCTTAGAATAGCTTGCATATTGTATGAGGGTGGCAATAATCTTTTATAATTATATTATTAAGATAATAAAACTACAATTAAATATTAGTTTTTGTCATACTTTTATGGAGAAAATGGTGGGCGCAGATTAAGAAAAAATGTCAGCAGAGGGCTATTCTAATGGTTGTTTCTTTCCATGACAAAATAGTACTGATTACAGTCCTTTCTAATACCCAGTTTAATCTGTTAATTTAAAACCTGCAAAAAAACTAGTTGCTTCCTCCACCAAACAGGAGAACAGATTCAAAGAACAAAGTATGTTCTTACAAAATATTCTTGAAAAGAGATTAAAAAAAACGTCTGTTTTTGTGATCATGTAAAACCCCATTCTACTGTTGCGGTGTTTGCTCTTTACTACCCTAGGAACAAAATCTTGCTGGTTATATGACAAATCTTTTCATTCTTGGTGGTGGGGAATGCAGTCATTACAACTGTAGATTCCAATGAAAAACATATGACATGTTTAAAAACCTTTACAAGTCGGCGTTCCGTAATATTCCCAACTGATCCGGAAAGTGTTAGACCAATACATTGCAATATACAACAATATTTTTGGTTGCTACGATGATAAGTTGTGCAATACCATCAATTAATTTTCTCTATTTGCTAAAAGTGATCAGGATTCGCTGTTGCAGGTGATCTTTATAAATTGTGGTAGTCATAAAACTGTTTAACACAGTCATACTATTGTATATAATAGTGGTACAAGTTTCAAATTGCTTTAAAATTTCATCTTCCTTCTATTTAACCTGTACTAACATGTAAATAAAGTTTTTACAATGGTGTTTCACTGTCTCTGTAAATGAATCTCATGCTTGTACTCATCTGACCTCCACTCTGACCTAGGGTCAGGTCTGTAATTCCAAAATAAGTTGCAAGAGTTATTCTCCCAAGTATGGTCTAACTGGTTTTGAATCAGAACTTCTAATTCGGTTATATGACCTTCATATGACCCTGATATGACCTTGTTTCATGTTTCATCATACCTCGAGTTTAAATTTTATACTAGGGGTATCGGCAAACTGTTGTACATAATTGTGGTAGTCATAAAACTGAATGATGTAGGCATACTATTGTATAAATTGTTGTAGTTATAAAACTGACTGATGGAATCATAGTATTGTATAAATTATTGTAGCCATAAAACTGACTGATGCAATCATACTATTGTATAAATTATTGTAGCCATAAAAATGATTGATGCAATCATACCATTTCATAAATTGTATGGAATCCCAATACTACCATACTCTTGACTACTCGTTTTTTAGATTTGTTTTTCACTCTTATTTCTACAAAAAACTTCATGATGGTTGAAACTTCTTCCACCATTAGCAAATCAAGCTGGTCATGTGTGCCTGTAAACACTCTACGTGTCTTATGAGTTTTGTCATGCGTGCAGATATCCTGACTATAGAAGTTACGTGGCATGGATCTAGTATTCTTACCTGGTACCTGGTTCAAGCTACCACTGGCACTATGACCATGGGGAAAATGTTGTGAGTATTTGCTCAAAAGATCCATCAATCTTGTCTCCCTGTGAAACATCCGAAATTTTCCCTTGCTCCATTCGACACAGTAATACAGCATGGCTGGCTGGCTGCATTTTTAAAAAAGTACCACTGTCAGAAAGGTCAGAATCCGGATGTTCTGACTGTAACAGCAAACCACTGTCATCTAATTCACTGCCCGAATGGCTAGTGTCAGATTTGCCATCAAACACTCCCGGAACCGATTCATGTTCAAGCAATTTGGTTTTAAATTCCCTATCATCGTACAAAAGTGTACTTTATCATTCTTAAATTATACTGTTTTGTTTGTTTATACGACACTGCAAAATAGTATCAGCTTACATCAATGACGAAAGACTTCAGGTATCTAAAAACTAAAACAGCAAAAGTATGTAACTAAAATATTTTGAAGTTTTCACTGAGCTTGAAAAGATGTTACCCCTCTGCTGCCAGTCATACAAATGGCAGAATGAAGGGAGCTTGTGGAGGTTAACCACCTGTAAACCAGAAGACAGTTAACATAACAGCATGGTCATGTATGCCAAACCTAGAATACAATGGGAGTTTAAGAACCTCGAAGGGACTCCAGAAATGAACTGGGTGGCACCCAAAAGTCACCCTGTAAAAACTGATTGTTACTATTGTATAATTTATTTAGTCATACCACTGATTGAATTCCCGGGGAGGGTTTGCACTCCTCCCCAGGCAATGCTTGTTCAATATTACATTGTTTACTGCAGTGTTTGTCTGAAACAGAATTTCAAAAAGGTCATTCCACTATGACTTACAGAAGCATGTCGAGACACTTTGAGATGAATACAGCAGATGATTATTTGGGGAGACACAAAATATCATAGGTGAGTAGTCCTAAGCTCTATATAAATATATAACAAATGGAGATTTAGTTGGTGAGAAGCTCTTCCATGAACATGCCGAACCCGTATAATTTGGGCAAAACTATTCACCCTTTCAGACAGGATACAGAGTCTGTGATACTGCACAAAAAATAAGGTGAAACGGGGATTGGTCTGCTAAGGAAGCAGCCACTGAAGCGGTCACCCATCCCAGTACTAACATAGCCCATTGCCCCTCAACTTAAGCGAACAGACAGACACTCATCACGCTGCGCCTTAATTCATGAAAGTCTGGAGACAAAAAAACACAGAAAAAAGTGATTCCTAAAAGCACGAGCCTCACTAGTGCTAGCACTTAAAAATAAAATAAAAAAACCCTGCAAAGTATAACTTGTAAAAACTATGAGAATTAAACCAAAAGCTTTCATTTGATAGCATCCGAGCAAGAAGGTGCAGCATTCACTAAGCGAAAAAATATCCAATAACATGAAGGTTACTAACTATGATTTATAAGAATGAAAAAAAAAAATCACAAATTTTTTGAAAAGGAATATATTTTTAAAATACAATATTCTGTTAAGTTTAATCACCGAAGTACACAATGCAAGTACTGAGATAAATTTGATTCTCAGTAGATAACTCGTGATTTGGGCTTTTTCTGGATGATTCCATCTTTTGGGTGTCATTCAGTTGGCTGTGTTACATTTTCCATTGGCTGTCTTCATGGCATTGTTAAAAAATTGGTTATGGAACCTTTTATTGCCTCTCTTCATTGCATTGTTAAAAATTTGAGTCTCTTATTGTCAAAAATTACATATAAAGTTTTATGCATATAGTTATGTAATCATCTTACAGGACATCTGGGTGGTTTAAAACAGGGTGTCTGTAAATCGTTATTATAAAAATAGATATAGAGGCCTTTAAGCTAGTGTGATTAATAATTAGATATCCCCAAGAACCACCAGGGTAATCATACTTTGGCCAATAAATATTTTTATATTTAGTACTAGTAACAAATTTACCAGTGAGGGAAATCCACTTCTGTTTCCTTGTCTTGTATGTGAGGACATGAGCCCTCTACTCTCTCCACGTGTAAAATTGGCACAAAATTTTGATTATTTTATTTTACTTGTAAAGGACTCCCTATTTGCAAATTTCATATTTTAGAATGGATCTCATATTTTTTTAGTCAACTTTAAAACTGTGTTTACAGAAATATGTGTGAGCTAAAATTCGTTTGCCCCTTAAGCTCTTTCATGGATATAGCTATGTCATACTTAGATAAAAGCTCTCAGTCACTGAGAAACAATAGGTTTAGTGGTCTCCATCATTGCCACCATTGGCCTTGCTGTTTCCGTTCTGTCGCCCCGGATTCCACTGCATAGCACCTCACTCAGTGAGGGGAGTGAGAACAGAATAACAAAACTTAGTTAATATGTTGCACACAACGTGTCCTCATTCCTCACTTGCCCATCCATATTTCATTACTACAGTTTCATGATTGTAATTTAAATATTCTGTTTGTATAATTAAAGCTAAAGCTTTGCATTTAAATCGCCAGCTTTTGCTGTTTCTAAATACTACAATCACATTCTGCCCATAATCATATCAATGTCAGTGTTATATTATCCACAGTTAAATTACGTGTAATATATTACAGAACATTCTGAAGTTACATCACCAGTGGGAGGTGATAAGCAAGGTCATATGAAGGTTAATTGCCAGAGCTGAGTGACACAGAAAAAGAATGAGTTTTGGACTTTTTTACCTATTAATATTAACCTAGATGATCAAATAAAGGGTAGTTACAACATTTTATAAATAAAACATGGAAATTTTTAAAACCACTAAGCCAAGCTAGAAAAAGGCAGGGATAATTTAAGCAAAGATGATGACAATTATGGAGGGAGCTTGAGAGGGGTTCTGGAGGTAAGTCCAAACTGATGAACTTTGCCAAAGGTCACGTGCTGCGATGTTTATAAGAGGGATATTGTTGTCAAATACAAAGGTGGCTCCAGAGTGCCTGACGGTGTGGACGCCATGGGCCACAGGAGAAATGTTATGCCCCTGTTCCACCAAAGGACTAAGCCCTGATCCTGTCCGCGACCCTTAATCGTGGACAGTCGGTGAAAAAAAAAGGTAAAATGGGTGGGAATACTGAGTTGGTACTAAAGCCTGGGATTAAGTTCAGATCAACCTTAAAGAAAGAGAAAAGCGATTTCAGAGACTTATTTTTCTATTTGTGATTATACGATAATATCGCCACAAACTATATACACTGTGAACAATGTATATGAACTTTCAAAATATTATGTAAGCTGTTATTGCTAATCTAAAGTATATTAAAACTATAGCTTTTTCTTTTGTGATTTACAATGGTTCTGAACAAAATTTAAACATAAATCGAAAAAGATATAAGCCAATTCTAACAAGACGTATGATTAATCTTACTCTAGAAAACAAACCTTGATAAAATTCGTCAATATTGTTTAAACTAATTCAGTCGTTACCAAAAATAACTCAATAACTTAGAACAGATCCAAAGTGTCACTGATTTTGTAAAAGCAAGAAATAACAGGAATGACAAGAGGTTTTTGTAAATGATTGTCTCCTTGTGTTACTTGTATTTCAGTGTCAAAGTTGATCATTAATAATAGTAAAAAATAATAATGTAAAATGTCATCGTGTATTGGAAATTTAATACTTCGTGCTAAGTTTTTATAATCATCAAGAAATTAATTTGAAGATAATTGAAAAAAAAAATGTTTGCAGCACAATGAAGTTTTGAGTTGTGTTATTAAAAGATGTCACAAATCTTCTGGGGATAGAATATGGGTTAACTGCCGTAACTAAGACTTGTGACAATATTATGTACTTTTTAAAATTAACGTGACGTGTATAATTCAATATAAATATTAAGAATATTAAATTATAGATTTAAATAAAAATAATTAATATTAAAATATTTTAAAATAAAGTTTTTAGATTATATTTACAGCTCTTAATCCTTGGATTTTACTTTCAAGTTCCTAGTAGTTTTTCAATCCAATACAGCAGAATTGCTTTATATCATTTTTCCTCTTCAAACTATTTAGAATTAATTTACATAAAAAAGTTACTGTATGACATAATAACTAGCATCCCTACAAGTTGCCTATACATCTCTCTGGAATTTGGATTTTTGATATTCTTTCTTACCTTGCTTATATTTGAATCCTCTTGTAGAACCTTCAAATTGCAATATTTACAACTGATATAGCACTAATTACAATGGCACCTTTGTAATGTTTCATTTGGTCTATTTTTTTGCCTTTCTTGTTACACCCAGGGTCTTCATCTGTTGGTTTAATATTATTATCTGTATTTTCTTCTTTTTGTATGTCAAAGATTGTACAATATTGTCCATTTATAATTCTTATAGCAACCACTATTATGAAGTATTACCTACAAAAGTCCATTGGGGCTGGGCAAATTGTTTACTGTCTTATTTGATTATTGTTAAATGTATTTGCATGTCACTATAATAAATAAATTCTATTCTATTCTATTCTATAATGGCAATAAATGATCTGAATACACTTAATGGTGGGTTTTCTGTTTCCAACTTCTACCTTTTTCTGAACTTTAATACCTTTCTTTTTGCCACAGACCTACTTGTTTACTTGGAATTATATCTAATAAATACTTTGGTCATTTAACATACATACAAAAATGAATTCCATGGCCGAACTTTCAAAATTTTCTGAGCCTAACTTTTATAGCACCTATTGCAATTGCACTTTTTTCCAGTGCAATGCCCATTTTTTCTCCTTATTCATGTTGGTGCTGCTATGGTTTGTTCCTTTATTTCTTGTTAAGTCTTCACCTTGTTCGTATAACTGAACTTTGCTAAAATTGGTATAGAAAATTTTTACAAATATTAAGAGTCACCTTGCATTTGTGCTAAGAATATGTATTCTCGAAATTGCCATTTTCTATTTGCAACTGGTTTGGGTTCCCAGGGGAATGAGTGAAATATAAGTGACTTGTAAATATTTTATACACCCTAGTAATTATTGTGGACACTCTTTTCGGGCTTTAGACCTATTTGGCCTATTTTTCATGATACAACCAATCTCTTCACAAAACGGAGAAGTTGATCTTGTTTCAAAAGAAACTCAATCATATGCGCCAACTAAGAGTTATAGAGGCATGGTGTGACCTAAAATGTCCGATTTTACCTCCCATTTTCATGCCATTTCAAGGGCAGCTGATTTTATAGCACTGCAAGTACACAATTTGCTATATAGGTCTTATCACAGGTCACAAAAATGGAAATAGGGTATTACAGAAAACAAGAACGAAAATGAGCAAGGGGTTTTAAGAGATATTAAAATAATTATACTAGGATCACAAAGGAGAAGCCTGAATAATTTTAATGAGATATGATCTCTTATAGCCCCTATATTAGAATTGGTTATTTCTATTCTAACATGACAAAGATAGTATACATATTATTATTACTATTTGATTACAAAACAAGCTGTTTCAACCATTTTACTTTGTAGTGGGTTTATTATCTGATATAACTTATCTTTACACTACTAATTACCATACAACACATGTTAAAACTCTCAGTTGACACTTCTGCAACCTCTGTGGAATCTATGTATTCTGACTTGACAATATTTCCCCATTGTTCTCTGGCTGTGACAATTATAGCTTTTTATTGTAATATGATGTGACACTCACTGCTCAGTCCAACAATCTAATTTATTTCCCAGTGTTGGATATCATCTCAACTAATCAAGGTTTCTGGAATAATAAAATGAAACAATTGAAAAAAAGAGAAAACTGACACTTTGTTGGTTTTTCATATTTATTTGATATAAATAGTTCAATATCATGTTTAATATTAATTTAATATGCATTTAACCCATAATAAATGTATGAATAAACTATTTTTGTAAAATAATAAAAAAATGTGATCAATAGTACCTTTTTTAACAAAACTTAAAATAATTTTACAAAATCTCCACACACTTTGCAAAGTATAATTTTTTTACATGGGTACAAGGAAAGTGTATATTTAAACTATAATGTATTTAAACTATACCATTAAGTTGACTGTATCTGTATACAAAAGTTAAACCTAAGACCTAATTTGTCCAATACAGTACCAGGTAAACAAAAAGAACTATAACTTCCTGAAAGACATATATGAAAACTGTACCACAGATGAAGGTGACAGCATGGCACCAGAGTGTAATGCAAGCATGATGTTGTTTATTAGACACCATGATAAACTTGACTAAAATACGTCTTGTAACTAAGTATATATTATTTTTTTCAATTACTTACAAATAAAGACTCTCAAATTTCATTTTCTGTTGTGCTGTAGCTATGACATCTGTTTGGCTTTCACTGTAATATAAAAGTCTGTGACAAGGTGACACAGACAGTCAAAAGGCACAACATTCTAATCTCTTTCTGCTCTTGGATGTAGCTCTTGGACAAATCAATTTTTCAAGAATAATAGAATGAAAAAAAAATGAAAACTGACACCTTGGTGGCAAAATGAAAATTACAGTTATGTCATCCCAGATTGAACAATCTCACTTTCCATGAAAATGTTCGAGCCAAATTTTCACCACCCTTTCTTGTATGTATACAAGCATGCGGTTTCTGACATTTGACATCTGATATATTGATCCCCCTTCTGATTTCTGACATCCAATGTCCGATTTAATGACTCTCCTTCTGGTTTCTGACATCCGACGTCCGATATAGTTCCTCCTTCTGATTAACACTGCAGTGTATCAGCGTGTCTGGCTGTTGTCTGTAGCACACAATTGCTTATGTTGGATAATGCTATTTTTTGAACCACGGATCAAGAAATAAAATTAAATATAAAATTGCAATTCAAATAGACTAATTATACTGTATGTATTTTGATCCTACTATTGTGATACTAATTATCATGCTTACTTTGATTTGGCTTTAAAGGAGGGGTTGTATAAAAATAATAATATCAGATTGCAGGCTTTTTCTTTGCCTGTGATAAATGATGGTAATTCTATTGAAAAGACTGTCTGTGTACCAAGGAGGGAAGGAATGAGAGAGGGATTAATTCAAGTTTTCAGCAAGTGAAAAAAAATTGTGATTTAATAAAATGGGGAAACTATAAATGTTGTTTGTGTACACATAGGTTAATAAATAAATTAAATTTTTAGTGTACACACAATATAAATAGTACAATTAAGGTGATGTAGGACGCAGGTAAATGACACACAAGTAACGCAAAGTATAGTGACATTTATATCCTAAGAGTGTGACAGACCCTCAGGCTATGATAGTAAGATATTATAAGACTAAAAAAATTATGTAACATAACAAATGTAGAGGATATTGTATTTTTGTTATACCCTCAATAGCCCTGCACTTCAATGATAATATTTGCATTGATAGTTTATTCATTTATTGTAAGTGTCATGTGTATACCAATGCATAAACAATGACTATATTTATACAGAAACACCCAGCCCACAGGGAACTTGTAAGTCACTATCAATATAGAACAAGTTGCAAGAGTGGATACTAGGTTAAATAAAATCTGCAGAGAATAAACTTACAAACCTCAACAGTTTCACAAAACATTTATTGCAAGTAAATGAAGCATCAGTTTTATTTATTGATGCTTGAAATACCCAGTCTAATTACCAATAGGTTACTCACAACTCACTGACTGGCAACTATAATTTACAGTCCTGGTAACACTGATTAGAGGTAAAATATCTTACATGTAAGATGAACTACGTGTATTACAAATTAAATTACACCTGAAAGTTTTTCTTTTGTTAAAAGTGTCAAATATATTTCACTATTGGCCAATTTATGATTTTGACCAAAAAAAAGCGAAAAATACACACCAGCAACATAGAAATGAAAATTAATGAATTAAAGAACATCTTAAAAATTATAACTTAAAGAAGGGATGTAATTTTAATTGGTTAATAGCCTCGTAAGTGTCCAATATTTGAAAATAATGGACTGTTGACTTCATCCCTTCGGGACCTCGTAAAAGTCCATTATTTTCCAATATTGGACACTTACTTGGTAACTAACCTATACTCACAGGGGGCTAGACGTCCCGAGAGGGTGAGAACCTCTGCCATATATATATATATATAGAGAGAGAGAGTATTTTATTATAGTGCCACCTGCACAAATGAAGTAATATAGTAGTACAGAAACACAAAACTTTGGCAGCCAGCCCAGACATGAGCTTATGAGGCACTCTGATCACATTTATCCCAGTAACATTAAACACCAAATTATTGCAGAATACAAGTTTTTCGTATTTCAAATATTTGCCGAAGATAGTTACTGAAAATTATGACATTGGATTTATTCATACAAAACTCTAACTTTTCATATATAGATAAAATTTCCCACTGTACACCCTTTTCTACCAGTTTATTTACAAATGTCTTTCTGGTATCTTTGTATTTTGGACAATCAAGAACAAAATGTATTTCATTTTCTATTTCTTGTTTACAAAGTTTACATAATCTACTTTCTAAAGGGGTATTGTGCCAACGACCTATTTCATTTTGTAGTGGCAGGACACCTGCTCTGAATTTTACCAGAATTGATCTCTGTTGTCTGTTTTTGATTTTTAAAACATATGGTTCAACACAGGGTAGTATCTTATACTTTCGATAATGCTGCAATTTTGAGCTTTTGATTATATTCTGTTGCCATGTATTTTGATTCAGAGTTTTAATCTCATCTTTGACCAAATTTAAGTTTACAGGCAAAAAATGTTCAAATTCATTTTCAAACTTAAGTTTTAATAATATCTGTTTTACTTCCCATGACCAGGTAAATCTCTTACTTAAATTTTTGTCCCATTTGTATACCTTGGAGATCAGTCTGGAATCATCTACTTGACAAATTTTGTTCCAATAATTTAATATACGAATTATTCTCCTATCCTTACTGAAATCCCAATCTAAATCTCCTTGTATCGCATCAGATGGAGTGAATTTATTTACTCCCAGATAAAATTTCATTGCCCTGTTTTGGACCGTGTAAATTTTACTTACGTCTTTAAAGCCCCATGCACCTGATCGATAATCTAAAACAGGAGCTACACACATGTCAAATAATGTTTTGTAACTTTTGTACCCTAGTCCATTTAAAAACCTGAATTTGTGTATAATACTTCCCAGGGCCCTAGATCCTGACTCTGCTAAGACAGTTGCCATTTTTCCAATGTTTACAAACTCATTTAAGAATATTCCCAGATATCTATATTCAGAGACAATATCTAATATAGTTGGCCCCAGAGAAAAATTGTAACCTGTGGCATTAACTGCTTTTTTCTAAAGTGTATGACTTTTGTTTTATCACAGTTAAAATTTATTCCCCAGTTTTGACCCCAATTGTATGTTGTTTCTAACATCTTCTGGAGATCATTCTCAGATGAAGCAATTAGCACTATGTCATCTGCATATAGTAAGATTGATAAATATTCACCATCTCCAATAGGGACTCCAAGTCCCAGACTGTTAATTTCTTGTGGTAGATCATTTGTAAAAGTATTGAACATAGTTGGTGATAATGTATCACCTTGTCTAACACCCACATTGCTTATAAACTTTTCAGTATAGTTTCCATTTGTATCTAAACAACAGTCACAGGATTTATAGACACTTTTAATTATTCTGTAGAGTTTGCCAGTTACTCCAATTTTTAAGAGTTTATATAGCATATACTTGCGATCAACCCTGTCAAATGCTTTTTGTGCATCAACAAATGCCACATAAGTTGACTGATTGTTAGCCTTACGGTTTAGAAGTACAGTCAGAAGAGTAGTTATATGGTCCTCGCAACTCCTTTTTGGTCGAAAACCATTTTGTTCTTCTGCCAATAGACTATTACTTTCTAGGAAGGTGGATAACCTATTGTTTAACACATTTGTGAAAACCTTATATACTGTGGATAGTAAACTTATACCTCTATAGTTTGTTGGCAGCCTCGGATCATTTGAGTTTTTGGGGATGGGTTTTACAATAGCAGTTCTCCATTGAGAGGGTATCTCACCAGTATTGTAGATATGTTTGAACAAACATGTGAGTAGGTTTAAAGAAGTTTCATTTTTAAAAACTTCATAAGGAAGATTATCAAGCCCAGTAGCTTTCCCATTTTTAGACTTTAATAATGCTTTTTGTACCTCTAATATTGTAATATCAATGTTGAATATTGAGTTTTCATTGAAGTCCAAATTATTTTCCAATAATTTCAGATCTCTTGATACTGTCAAAGAAATTTCTGTTTCTGGTGGTTCAACATGATAGAGATTTTAAAAATAATCTATCCAGACCTTGTAAACTATATCACAGTCCCTAGTAATATATTTATCCCCATTCTTAGCAATGCAAACTTCCATAGGAATCACAGTTTTGGTTTTCTTAGGACCTAGCTTATTAATGTATTTCCAAAATTCTTGAGGGTTGTTACAGTTGGCAGTCTCTATCTGATTTTGTTTTTGCCTATTGTACTTCCTTTTCTCTTTTTTGTAGGCCTTATCAAATGTATGCCGACTGTTTTTGTACAAACTTAGCTTAATTTTTCTTAAATTTGAAGAGTGTGGTGCTTGTAAGTATTGTTTTTCACTATTTTGTACATCAGTTCACAGTAGTTGTAAATTTGGATTCCAAAAGGGTTTGGGCTTAAACCTATGGCAATGTTTCAATTGATGGTCCATTTTACATTTTCTCAACTTATTATCCATTTCTGTTTGGTAAATATCAACTATATCTTGATATGTGCTGTCAATATTTGTACCTGTCTCACACGCTAAGTTATTTAAAACCACAGCAATTCTATTTTGAGATACCTCACTACACAGAAAGTCGTCAGGAATACATTTAACATTGTACCTTTGGTTTTTCATATTATTGACACTTTCCAATAATACTTTGGGTGGAATGTAGGTAGGACTTAACATAATGTGTGGTTTATAGTGGAGCTCAATAGGAGAATGGTCAGGTAGGCAATCACCTTGGATGCCTAAATTATTTATAATTTCAGTTATGGTATGGACTTTAAAGTAACTACAGTTTACCAGTTGATCATGTGGTACACAAAAGTAGTCAACCACAGCACTGCCTTTTTTGAGATTGACGTATAAGTATCATTTTCATTACAAACTCTACCATTCACAACACAGAATTTGCTTTCAATTAAAAATTCAATAAAGTCTTTATAATGCCCTGCTTGAGTTTTGTCAACACACATTCTGTCACATATATTGTCAATATTTGGAACATAGTCCTTGAGATCACAAATACGAGAATTAACATCTCCACAAACTACAGTACAATCAATATCTGAATAATCATAGGTTAAGTTTAGCAAGTGAGTGAAGAACATCAAAGAGTTTCTGCCCCATATAGAGCGTTCAGGTGCAATATAAGTACATATAACTAGAAATGTTAGACCACTGACTTTATGTTTTAAAACAAGTGCTAATATACCATCATGGGAATTGTCTTCCACAGAGACATCATACATTCTTAATAAATTTGTTTTTATACCTATGGCAACCCCTCCAGAAGGTTTTACTGAATGTATATGTCTAGAACTTCTACTGTTCAAGAAAAATGTATATCCATTGATAGAAATGTTCGCGCCTTCTTCCAAATGTGTTTCTGTTATGCAAAGTATATCTGCATCAAAATGTTCTAGTATCATAGATTTTACTTCAATGTTTCTACCTTGCCGCCCATTCACATTGTGATGTACAATCCGGAAGTTGGGCTGGTTGCATGCCTCCTACCTGTAATCTAATTGTTGACTACTTTGGAGCTGTGGGGATTGACCAAGATTTATATGACTGTCTGTGCTGCTCATCTGTGTTGCTGCAGGTATATAAGTATTCTGAGACAAGGGTGGAAAATGTGAATGCATTGAGATTGCAGCTTCATTGAGACCCATCTGCACAGCTGGAGGTGTTGAAAGCCATTGAGACAAACTTGGAGGTTGTTGTTGCCGAATATCCATCTGCACAGCTGGAGGGGTTGAATGCCGTTGAGACAAACTTGGAAGTTGTTGTTGCCGGAAACTACGAGCATTTGTCCCTTGGTTATCCCTGAGTACGAGACGTCCATTTCCTGCTATACTATAGTTCTTTCCCCATGGACAATTTCTGAGAATGGTTTTGATGTTAATTTCATTGAGCCTCTCCTGATGTGTTGCACTGGACCTCATGAACACTTGGTGGTATTTGGTGGTGTTCAATTTTTTCTTGCTTCTTAAAATGTCCACTTTATCTGCCACAGATCTAAAACTTGCCTTCACTATGCCCGGCTTACCAGGTACACGACTCTTAAGGCGAGCAGTTTCAGTCAAGTTGTTACTGTCTTTACCCATGGCTGACAGCAGATCTCGGACTTTATTTGTGACATCTTCTCCAGATGATTCATCCAGACCATATATGATCACAGTATAAACTGACTCAAATGGACAGCATCAATATTATTTCTTAAACAAACATTCTGAAACTAGAAATATTTATGCATTCCCTATTACTATTGCACATGTTACAAATGATGGTTGACATGGAAGGGGAAAATTATTGGGAATTCAAATAGGTTTCAAATAGGTTTCAAATTTCATGGCACCAACTAAAGTAAAACTTGTGAGGTAACATGAATGAATCTACTGGCACTCAGTTCCTCCATTCCTTAACACCCTGTAATGAACTTTAATGCAAGTTTTCTTGAAAAGATTGCGCTTCTTAAAGGGAATACAGAATTATAAAATAAGATTTCTGTCAAGTAAATCATATACTGTTTTGTCCAAAGGTTGAGAGATAGGTTCAGTATGACTCTGTGTCATTATCTTTTGGCCTTTGGAGAGGATAAGTATGTGAAGGGTCCACTGGGTCTAAAATGACTCTCACTGACATTTCTTTCTGTATGTCTTGATTCACAGCAACCGTCTACTGTATGGTAGAAAATGATTTCTGCGTTATTGAATATAATGAGGTTAGTAAGGTGACAAGGGAAATCCAAAAATTAAATATTGAAAAAGTCATTTATCCAGATAATTGCTGAGCTTGCACTCAGGTGTCCAAGTTAAGATTGGAATTCGTGCCCAATTATAATTAAGTACTCCAAGTGCTCTTCTGAAAGTTGTGCTATCTGCATGTGCTGTTCTATGTTTGAAACAGTCTCTGCCTTCATATTTGGACCAGTGTATTGACAAGGCCGAAAGGTGACCCTTAGCTTCTGTAAAACACAGCCATTGTGGCTACGCCACAACTTCTATAAAATACAGTTATTGTGGCCGGACACAATTCATGAAAGTCCGGAGACAAAAAACAGCCAAAAAACATTAAAAAAATGGTTTCCTCTAGAAGTGCAAGGACTACCGATAGTCGTGCTTAAAAAATAGAAATAGAAATCCACCTGATCAACACAGTAAAATGGTTATTGTGGGTGGTTGTTTAGAAGCCTATGGCACCGTCTACACAATTCGTATCAGTAGCATGACTGTTAGAATATGTGGTCGTATGCAACAGAGATTTACATACCATCAGATATACTAGCACATCATCCGACAATTTCTCATTATTGACTGATATTTCTTGTAATACAATTAATTAATCATTTTTTTCCCTGTAGATAATCTACATAAGACATGCCATAATGCCGACTGGCTCTATAATGTACCAGATAATTGCTATATTCTTTTTACATCAGAGCTAACGTTAAAGTCATTATTATCATGAGCAAAAATTGTGGAACTGTCTGTAATACATAAAGGTAAGGACACAGAAATATATTCCTGCAAATAACCTTCGGGTGGTTCAGCACACTTGTAGTGAACCATTCTTGGATCACAAAATTTACATACATAAGATGAAAACTTCCCTAGTTACAATTTTTACCCCCATGGAATAATAAGTAAAGTGACAATCCGGCCATTATTTGCACAAAAGTACAGCTAATTGACATATTTTAAACCTGTATATTTAACCATTTGCCAGATTTACATCACCTTTGGTGAAAATGTGTACTCTAAAGAAATCTATACCTCATTAAGTTTTGGGTCAGGAGCCAATAAAAATTCTTACCAGGAAAACCTTCTACGTTTGGATATTTACCTTTTAACACTTTCTTTGCTGCTACCGACAATACACTGTAAATATTGTAATAATTCAAGGTTTTCCTTCACTTCCAGTTAGGTTTTGATGAATAATGTAACATACAGACCAATTTCTGCCCAAACAGAGAGGACGACAACTTTCTAGAATTGCTTGTCCAATCAACATTCTAGGTATTCCTTTGTTTCCTGGAAATATTGTCTGAAATCTTAGGGTTTTGTTTGATGCAGGGCTTTCATTTGGTACCCATGTTATGAAGGTTTCCGGTGGCTGTTTTTATCAGATGTGTGATCTCAGACACATGAGGTAGTACCTCGCACATAAAGATGCAATTCCAACTTGTAATGCTCTTTTGATCAGTTGGCCTGACTACTGTAATTCTCTGTTCAGATGACTGTACAAATCCAATAGTTAAAAAATACAGTATGTCCAAAATAGCCTTGCCAGAATTAGAACAAAAAGTGGCAAATTTCTAGAATAGCAACAGTTCTTAAAATCTACACTGGTTGCCAGTTGAAAACCCCCCCAAACTCTGACTCTGGTGTATTTCTCAAGCATCAGGTTCCTATAATACCAGGTGCTGCAAACCCGTCAGATATTACCTGAATGTTCCACAGTTCTTGTCTTCAGTGCACAAAACAGACATAAGGCACAGCAGTTTATCTGGCATCTTTCAGATGCAAATTGAAGACATGTCTTTTCAGTAAAGCTTAACCTTCATAGCTCTCCCATATGTCCATTGTGTCTATCTAGTGTCAGCCTACTATGTCTCTCGATTCTGATTTTTTACTTCTCCCTTTATTGCTCTATTACCTTAGAGGCTGTTATGTGATGGGGATTAAGCCCTATAAAAGTACACATTGCATTGCATTATAGCAATGCCTCGGTAACTTTGAACTGACAAATTCAGTAACGCAAGGTTTTTACATGGCAACACACAAACACAATACTTTCCACAAATTATAATCATGTATTGGTACATTGCAATATATATGTTACATCATGTTCCTACACAATGGTCTGTCCTCTATCAAAATCATTGATCATGTTCCTACACAATTAATATTTTGATCTCTACCCAAGTCATTGATCACAATCCAACATGTTGTCATTACTTTGCTGTTTATTTTGATTTTTGAATTTAAAACTGAGCTTGTTTACTTGCTGAGCTGGAGATCTACTCTGACAGTGACAGAGACACATATGACAGTATTACCCTTGGAGCCCATCACATATACAGGAGCCACAGTTGCAAAATTTACATACCTTTTGGAGGCTGTGAGGGATGCGAGGTTGCCTCGCAATTGGCCACAGCTATCTGAGATATGCTGATCCTATTACTGGTCAATAGCATGGCATCCCTCATGCCATATAACCTTCCCCAACTTCATGCATGAAGGAGCTTGGCCCTCAGAAGATGAATGTTGAGTAATTAATCACTTGAGAATTGCAAATTAAAGCTGTCCATGTCCACTGTTGCTTTGATAGCTTGGCAGAAATCTGTACTCTGGCAGAGGTTGTGACCATCTTTCTATTAATTATATCTGGTAGTTTCTTTGCACAATGCAAGATATATGAACATAAAAGTATTCAAAATTGTTACACTAACATAACAAACTATCTGTAAAATCTGTGTAAGCATATAACTTTTTTCCAGAAGTGCACACTAAGTCACCAAGTGATGTTCACAATGATTAATATGATGATATGCCTTACACAATAACAATAAATGGTGTTTTTCTGTTTCGAAAGTGATTGGGTGACTTTTTCCAGTGTGATCACATTGTCAGCCTGTCCACTTGGAGAGAAACAACGAACCTTGACTATGATGAAGCAAACCGTGATGAGGTATGCACCTTATACCATAAATTAATGATACCAGATACAGAGGCAGATCCCTCAGCTGGATGTGCCCATAATCCCAACTTCAGAATTGGCAATATACAGGGCATAATCAAGAATATGGAGCAACTTTTTCATGCATGTATATCTAATAATAGCATCATATTTTAAGTTATCTTAAAAATGTGATTTACTGAACAAAGACACATGTAGTGATATTCAATAAAGGTATTAGATAAATCTTAGCTTAAGTTGGCTATATTTGTATATAAATGTTAAGCCTCAGACTTGGCTAAGGCCTTTGGTGAACATAGTCCCACATGTATTTCTGTCAGAACTTGACACAGTAACACAATATATAAGTCATTACATATTTTATTGACACTCCTGTGGAACATTTACTCAGCAGTATAAAGTCCCCACATTTCACTTCTTTATAACAAATATCACATTTTATTTGGGATTTTTTAGTGTTACTGCCATGTCATAATGATATAAATGCTTTTAGTCTGGGGGTTAGAATAACACTTTATGGAACCAATAGCATCAATCTATGGAGCCAAAAATGAGACAACAAAAGATAAGCTAAGATCTTGTTACTCCAAGTTATCGTATCTTGCAGTACTGTATTGTAAGAAAGCATGTTACAGAGACTAGCATTTTTCCACACATAGAAAATAATTGGTTTTTTAACCAGTTTCAGATTACTCTTTCATAAAGAGAAAAACAACAGAAAACTGATCTTTGTAATAAAGAGAAACTGTATATTAATCTGCCAATGTCATTCATGCCAAAAAGTCTTTTGATCTACAGTATCAAGTTGACTAAAATCCGGAGACAAAAAGTGAGCTCTAGAAGCACAAGTCTCTTCAAGAGCTTGTGATTAAAGAGTGTAAAAGACCTGTAGATGGCAAAAGTTGGGTTTTATATATCTTTCAACAGTTTACGGGCTCAAAGAGTTGTAGCTTCCAATACACAACAAATGGGAACTATTTAATAATATATCCCAATGCACCATTGTCTGGTAGAATGTCAACAAGCCAACCAGTATTAAAAGACAGAACCTTGAATCAAAAACTCGGATTTTATGGCAGAGTACACTCCAGGAACACTTGTCCTAAACAGGAGAGATTCATAGTTTCTGGGGACATTTGGATCATGAACTGTTGACATCATTAATATCTCAAAAATATCTAGCCAAGCAGAAATCTATGACAAGTCCCTGATTCAGGACAAGAGAGAGGACAGTAGTGACGTCAGTTTCATAATTCAGGACAGCTATGGGAATGTTAGCTTTTTCAAAATGTGTCATTTTCCTATTTACATAAATTATGTTATCAAACATTTGTAAAATATAAACTAATAGTCTAATAAGCACTTTTATGGTGCTTAAATATCACCGTCTGACAGACTCTAAGACATATAAATGTACATTGACATGTTAAATAAGAGTTGGTCCATTAACGTAGGAAGAACATAGTAGGGAAGACAGAAGGAAAGAAAGGGTTTTTTAATAATACCAAAATTGTTTTATTCAGTGCAATGTATAAGAGATCAATCACTTCCATTTTAATAGGGTCAATTCGAACAGATATGATTCTTTGGTAAACGCATACCTTAGAATATATAGGGTCTTGTCCCTATCAGTTTTTGAATAGAACTGAACAAGAAATATTTGGCTTTTTATAACTCTTTACCCCAAGGTTTTCAACACAGGGACTAGCTGGTATAATTGTTCAACTAACACTTAGGATATATGGTTTCATGTCCCCACCAGCTTATGAATGGAACTGAACATGATATATTTTGATCTTTACCCCAAGTCTTTTCTATTTGTATTTGAATTATACAATAAAACCTCACCAAAGAATTGTGTGGATATTAGGATTTATATCATACAACATACCACAACAGCAACATCTTTTTGTCGTTTTGTATGATTATTAGAGATTAATTAGAATGCATTACTGTAAGATCTCCATGCCTCAGTAAATCGGGAAAGAAAAGAAATGGGATCTTTATGGTAATACCTATTTAGAAAAGCTTTTAACCTTTTTAGAGCTTTGTCAATGTTTTACATATACATGACCCAGAATCTGTAATGACTTCTCAGACTTCGCCCTGTTCAGTCCAGTAGAAATGCGATTATAAGCTGCTCTGAAAATGGAAACAAGAAGAAAATTTTTAAATAACTGCTGGTGGAGAATTCTAGCTATAATTTGTTTTTCTTGCAAATAATGTGTCGTTCAAATATAAAAAAATGTGTTTTAATTATGCAGTGCATTATTTCAGTTCAGTTTTAGGCTGAGCCTGTTACCAAAAATGAATTAAAGTTGATTTCAAATTAACAGTAGCCGAAAAACAGGTCAGATTTTCCACCTATTGTGGACAAAAAAAGAAAAGTTAACTTATTTCTTCTGAAATGTAATCAAAACAGGGTGCAGGTCAGATTAAAAATACATATAAGACAAATTATCAAATATGAGGTCACACTTAATTTCAACTTACAATTATTATTACAAATGTTCATACAATACACTGAACAATCTTCTCTACCTTATATTTTATTGCTCGTCTCCGATATATTTTGAATTTTATTTTTGGAGAATACAGCTACTACTAGTGTAACCTAAGCCCATTATTAACTGTGCCCTATTTATAATTGAGACAGAGGTTTATGAGCAGGAATAATTAACACATATGACATTAAATAACTTGGTTTTCTATGATTGTGGGTTTTGTTTCTACCAAAAAATCACGAAAGACCCTATCCGTAGCTGTTGGAAGTGATGTTTACAGGCCACTAATTCTGATGGCCATTTCAAAACCAAGAGGAGGTTTTGATATGGCTTGGCCGTTTCAAAATCACCTCACTCGTTTTAACCAGCCAGGGGTTTCATTACTGACTTCAAAGTATATAATCTCAATTGTTATAAATTTGTAATGGTGCAAATGTATAATTACTAGTATACTTTTAATTTTTTATTAGGTTTATACTTCAATTTGATGTCCAGCTTTAAAAAGCTCTACAATTGAAAAAGACCTGGGTTGTTGAGTGGTTAGCAAGTTCTCCATTTAACAATGTGACTCTCACCTCCTTGGTCCTGGGTATGAATCAGCGATAAAGATTTTTCATATTTAAAGAAGTATCGGCTGGCTATCTCCCCTTTAACATACATGTGTATGTAGCTATATGTGTATTTTCTACACATTCTGTGTACAGATTTAAATGATCCTGGTCTACAACTCTTGTCACTTGTAATATCTAACATAGGATAAATTAGTTTACAGCTCTGTGTCCCCTTGCTCATCTCACCTTATTACGTGTGAGCTCTCTCCAAGAAACACACTTCTAGATATCACTTGTTTTCTCTCAAGACTTTCATGAACTGTGCACTACTCACTAGTATTCCGCTTGTGTTGCTCATTGCTTTGCAGATCATTCCTGTAGACCGAATCAAATTTCGGCCTTGTATACAATATTTCTTGCATGCTTCCAAAATTCATACTCCTTAAACCCACTCACTGGTTTTGCTTTGTTAAAGTTGTTTCAGCACTATATAGCTTTGTGTATGCACTATATATATTCTACACAATATAAAAGATGAAATATCTAATAGAATTCCTATACAAAGTTTAACAATAATACTTCACACAACTGTATAAAATAATGGCACAAACTATGAATAAAGAGTATTAAGTTTGTATTATCAAGTAGAATAATTAGCTCAACTGCTACAGATAATCACTTGAGATAGACCTAGAGACCTAGTGGTTTTCAAGTATGACAAAAATATCATAACGCTTCCGCGTCTTATTGTGGTTTTTGGGTGAGGCCCCTGAGAATAAAAAAAGTGTCAAATACTGATAGCCTTTAACAATACGATATTTTTTGTTATTAGGGGCATAAAAGCTAACAGCACTTTGACATGCACCTGTACAAAGAGAAACATTTTGGGCAGATGTAATGATCTAAGCAAGTTATAAGAAAATGTTTAAATATGTTGTGGTCGAAATATTACCAGTATATTGCATTTGGTAAGTAAAAATATATCACTGTATGGACAATGTTTTATCGAATTTAATGTAAAATAATGTCACACGTATTCTGAATGAGTTATTACCACAGAAATGCTATGTACAAAAGACTATTAATATTATCAATCCCTTGCAGTACATCAACCCAAGAAGGCTATTATTTCAACAGAATGTATCTGCAGAAGACTTTCAATTACTGGTGTTAACTAAAGCCAAATAGCCTATCTGTAAGCTGGATTTAATACACTCACAACTGTAACACCAAGGCACATATCACATTTTTACGATGACAAGCAGAAACGTAATGTCATTGGCTCTCTACACTAAGTTCTACTGAAACATCAAAACTTTGGATATGGCAGATTTGTGAACAGATAGAAAGAAAAGCTATAATGAGCAACTTCTGCACAGTTAAAAATTAAGCTAAGATGATATTCAGTTTATGATTATGATGTTTTTGAAGCTTTAAGGCAATGTGTATTGACACTCATACTGTAGATGTGCATTTCTGTACTTAACCCTGACCAGAGATTACACATCCATGTATAGAAAGGGTTAATAAAGTTTTTATTGGGGATTGAAAAAATGAAAAAAGAAAACCACAACTGATTTCTTTTACAAATAGAATTCATAATATTGGAACAAAGCTTCAATTGTTCCAATTAGAATAAACTTCCAGCCTTCTAGCAACTGATGCCATTGAGATATACAGTATTTGTATGTGAAGGATGAAAATGCACAAATAAGAAGAATCAATTTCAATAATTGCTTCAGGAATACTATGCTAGGGAGCTGGTCAAATCGATCCTTTGCCACATTGACCACAGGCAAAACGGCACCCTGGAAACTAGGCCCCTACAAAATCAGCCTCCTACCTGCTTTATAATTGACCCTAGCTGATTTTAATGTGATTTTGGTAAAATCTCATTTTTAACTTAGCTTAAATCACACAAAGCCATTGCATCCTTGATCTGCTATCTCTTGTCAAGTTAAAATACAGTAATCCTTCAAAGTTAGGCAATTTCCTGTCATCAATGGCAAACCACATTGTTAGCTACACAGAGTGAGCTTTTACATTGACATATTTTCCAGGGCTTTAAAACTTTTATTACCCAATAAGGGCCACTTTAACTAGGTTCATGTTTTCTGTGGCGAACGATTTTAATGGGTAATGTTTACTTGGGATGATTCGACAGGGGCCATTTTGGCAAATGGCAGATATGTTTATCATTTCTTTACTATATGTATGTATAATGAAATACCCAGCTATGACCACACATTTTTGTTGGTTAAATTGCATTGCCTGTAAACTTGTAGTGTCCAGTCACAAGAAAATGTTATTAACATATGACTAATGTTTAAGAACAGCCCTATCTTGATGTCGATCCAGGAAAATTTCAAACTGATTTAACAACACTAAATAAATGTTCAGTGCAGCTGCTAACAAACAAGTTTAAATTCCTTTTTCACACAAGTACACAGTTTCTTACAAATAATAGCCACTTGTTCAGAATATGTCAACTCAACCATTGAGAAACTGACTGTCCAAGAGCCTCGGAGCAATGTCTGACATTACATGTTTTATACAGCCTCATTCCTGCAATTAACGAGCAGTATAATTTGCAAATGTCAGTGTTAGATATGACACTTTATTATAGCTTGCAGTGCTGTTTATAGGCTTTATTACTCTGACGTTTTCAGGTGATAGTAGTAACATATTGTTGGCAATACTTTAACTGGTCATAGGAGCCACGGTGGCAGAGTGGTAACACTCTCGCCTCCCACCTCTGAAGTCGGGGTTCTATTCCAGGCACGGCCTCAAGTGGGAAAGCTGGTAGTTGCTTGCCGTTGGTCGGCAGTTTACAGTACAGAACCCTAACAAACTGTATGTACTGGTTTCCTCTGCCTTTCCAACTACCCGTGGTGATATGACCTGTACAGTGTGGAAAGTGACGTAAAACCCCAAATAAATAACTGGTCATAATTAAAAAATACCCCAGTTGAGGTGTGTCAGAATTTGTATTATTCGACCATTTGAGCAGCTTGGGTTTTTCTGGGACAGGCTGTGAGAATTTTCCTATATATTGACACAATATTTATATGGAGATCACAGCTGATCTTGAGGCTCAAAAGGTCACCGAGCCCCAGAGACTGTACAAGTAATTTGCTAAAAGAATCTCCCAGAACACGAATGTAATGGTTAGACGTGAGAGGCCAGGCATAAATAGACATAACAAGGGTAAAAGTTTGTTATACTTATTAACTTAAATTTCATTACCGCACCTGTTCACCTTATGATGCTACCTTCTCACCTCAATATAAAACATCAATAAAGTATTTTGCTGCTTTCTGCCAACTGTTGAACATGCACACTCTCCATGTAACAAAGTTAAATGAGGTAACATTTTGGTAATTTCAAAACTCTCAGTATGTGAATATATAGTATAGATGCTGCAGCTTCAACAGCTAGGTGTATTTTCGAAGAAATATCGTATATATGTCATATAAACAAAAATAGTATTCCCTAGGTAATAATAATTATTGTTTACATGTTTGGATGTCAATATGGATCTGTTGTTACAAATGAAAGATAAGAAGAAAACTCAAATATGACGCTAAATCCTGTTTTAAGTTTTGGCTGATATATTATGAAAGTTTGTTACTGTACAGACACCACTCCCCAATTTAAAGAAAGTGACGTTTTTTTTGTTCACAGAACAACCAAACCACGTTAATGTAAATCACAATCATTTTAACACTTATTTTAGCACTTACGAGCCAAGTTTTGATGTTTATGTTGAGTAATAACAAGGATACACATACCTTGAAAACTAATGTGAGGGTTGTCTCATCAACACAGGCTTCAGGAGCTGAAATGTACAAAATAGTTAATATAAAACACAAAAGCTTGTACAAAGTCACTAAGACTAAAACACAATAGACTGATTAAATTCATTGGTACTGTAACAATCATATTTCTACATTTTTACTGAATTTTTGCTGCTTTTTAAAATTATGTAAATTTAAGCAAGTCAGCAATTATCGAAAATCTGGATTTATAATATTATGTCAGTTCTAAGGTTCATAAGACCAGTGCAGCAAGTAAACTGTGACGTCACATAACATGTAAAAAAGTAATCCAGCCTAGTAATAAGCACATATATATGTTCACACAATAATTGATGTGTTAAAACTTCCAATCTTTGCTTCAGGGCGAGTCCTCATGATGAATATTGACAATTACACATGTATAGAGATGCTTTGGGACTTCGTAATCCATTGCTTTTGATACCAGTTATCACACCATCTATATGATTGCCTAAAGTGTAGTGTCATGTTCAGTAACTGGCTCCGGACTGGGCATAATCTAACAATAATTTAAATAATAAACAATAGTAGTTATTCACAGTAGTTTCTTTGGTCTATTGCCTCTTTCATTTTGGAATGCTGAAAAACCTCTCTGACAAAAGTGATATATGTAGTGACTTGAGTATGTAATGAATGCTTTTTTCAATTTCTGGTGATATCGTACCATTAGAAAATCAGGCTATATTTTTACCACTTTGATAATCCCTTTAACAGCATATTGATAACATTTTAAATTGTTATTGCTGTGTTACAATATTATTAATTGTAGTGGTATTCCATGAAACATCCTTGAAAAAAGAGACTACTTTTCTGGTGATAAATTCCCTGAGTTATAGCTGAATGGATAGCTGATACCTTCTGTATGGTCTAGTCTAGACGTGGTGGATGTCAGACTGTGTACATCCTTGGTTACATTGTTGTTAATTGGGTAACTATTGCCCATTTAGAAAATCTATATTGGCCCCTAACTTTATATCATGTTTCAGCTACCATCTCACTCTTAGATAAGGAATCAACTTCCCTGTTTGCAACATTAATTCTGTTAGAGTAGCCTTCAGTAAATGATTATCGGTATCTTCTTACAAACCCAAAATTCCAAGCTTATCTTAGCACGTTTCCCCATTAAATAAAATAAATATAATATCAGCCAACAACTTGAAATTACATCTTCTGAAATTAATTTTTTCCAAGCACTTAGTCTGCTGTTCCAGATGTTTTTACTGGTGTGACCTTTTTCTTGGCTTATGGACTTTTCATCTGCAAAGGATCTGGGGGATCTACATAAATGCCTGGCGAAAAAAGTGCCAATCACTTTTATCTTGATCTGTTGAACTAGAACAGATTGATCTTGGAGTAATCACCTGCCACCAGATATATATGGTTATTCTTTATGTCTAAATTGTTCATGGAATGATTCCAACTATCGGATCCAACTTTTTAGAGCTGTTTTAGACCTGCAGTTATACATATGTCAAATGGATAGTTCAGTTGTAAAACATGTCTCCATCTGTTTAAGAATTGACTTGCATGTAATTAATTCAGATTTAAATCTGAATATTCCATGGCACGCTACAAACATCCAAGTCTGTTAGTGTCTGAATCACACACTAAAACATAACCAAACAGTTGTGTGATAGAGAAAATTTTGACATTTGTTTATATTTGTGTAGATTTAGCAGCTGAAGATGCACAGATGAAGTAAACAAGGACACAGAAGGATAAAAACCTGTTTAGAACAGGGTTACAAATGTGAGCCTAATAAATGCGTAATAAGGGTACACAGTATATTATTAAAATATATCACATCACAATCTGGAAAGTTTACTTAAGCTTGCTCAAGACTTTTTTGTGTTTTACATTTGTTGTTTTTGTGATCACTAGATTTATTAGACCAGGTTAACTCCACCATTGCCTGGTCCCAAGTCCAAGATGAAAAAGGAGGAGGATGTTGAGTGGGGGCAGCTTCCTCACAATGTGAAAAAAAACTTTGGAGCTACTGAAACCATGACAAAATTTAGTAAACAAACCACGGTTTTGTCCTCGCCTTATGTGATTCAAATCATGAAGAGGATAGGTAGGTAGGGGAGTAGGTAGATTAATTAGAAGGAATCACCAAAACATCCCCATACCTGAGTAAAACATGAAGGTAAAGAAGCAATATTTTTTGTCAATATAGTTCTTTACATAAATCTTTTAACTGGGTTAAAACTTTCTCAATTTTAGGTATATGTAATAAGGAACCTCCATGTTCAGTCCAGTAAAAACCAGAAAATTACCCACAGTTACTGGTCGTGGAGACTTTTTAAAAATAATAATATGTTGTTTAATTTTAAAAAAACTTCATATGATGAGATTGACTTCAAATTAACGGTGACTGATAAACAGCCTAAATTTGCAAACTATTCCACAAATCGAAAAATTAATATCTTTGAACAAAAAAATGGAATACAGGTCAAAAGGAAAATACATGTAATATAAATGAGTAAATATTAAGTGACAATGTCTTCTGATCTACAGTGTGAGCTGTCTCAGAACCTTGTATTGCTAGAGATAATTTTTTTGACTGTAGATTTTCATGAATTGTTAAGCGCGAGCTCTAGCGAGGCCCGCACTTCTAGAGATCACTTTTTTCTGTCTCCATACTTTTGTGAATTATGGCATAGAGGAATGAGTACCTGTCATATCACTGAAGTCAAGCAGCAATGGGCTACATTAGGACTTTGATGGGTGACCGCCTCAGTGCTCTACTCGTGTCTCTGATGGCTTTGCTGCTTGCGCTAGAAGACTGAAACCCCTTTCAGCCTTGTTCACTACTCAGTGCACTACTTGTATTTCTGATTGTTATTTTATCACACATCTGCAATATACTTTTAATGCATTTTTGAGAATGAATCTGCTACTAGTGTGGCTTCTAAAAGTAATATATTACCTTGGCTTATTTATAATTGAGACAGAGGATTAGGAGTATGAATGATTAACACAGTTAATAACTTGTCTCTGACCCTATGACTGTGAATTTGTATCTACCTACTTCACCAGACTATGGGCTCATGAAAGTGATGTTTAATACCAACCTTTACCCTATAACTCCCAGTGATAATACTGTAAATGCCTGTGCATAACATATTGATATACTCTGAAATAACATACATAACACATTGATCACATATAGAATCTAGTGGCGGCCTATCTTATTTCTTCCCTGTGGCTTTTAGACACACAAGCTTGATAAAATCACATTGCCAATGACCTGTGGTTGACATTGAAGGTTGTACACATTTAAAGGGATATTGGTCCATACACCATATGTTCATGTATGTATATGTCTCACAAAATGCTTGACACAGATTTCAATGTTCCCGGTCTACAATTCTAGCATTACTGATGAACCAAACTATACTCTATTCCTTGCATTCCACCAATATCCACACTCATCAGAAACCTATTTTAGATATGCTATATATGTAGATTTGTGTCTGGACTAAATAATACCTTCTCTATGTCTATAGAATATTATTTCTGTATGAAGCTTAATAACAGGTGACATCTGTATAAAATAAAGCAGACTATGAAGAAATATAAAGTAAGCTACAGTATAGTTATTGTGATGGAGGTAACTGTTACACCGGGCTGCTTGAGATAGGAAATAGTAACTCAGTAGTCCAGTAGGTATCAAGTGTGACATAAAACCACCTGCTTCTCACTTCTGTGATGGTGGGTTTCAATTCCTCCCCTGACAATATAAGACAAATACTGATGGCCTTTTTACATTATGATCCCAGTTACCTTGGCCCATCTCCTTCAGGTCTGTTTGTCTGTCTGTTTGTTTGTCTGTATGTGTGTTTAATTCCAAAACTGTAAATCAGAACTGAATCGTATTTTCACACAAGGTGGGGGAGTCTACCTGTGGCTCACTCCTCCTCAAAGATGGTCTAAAACCTTATGTCGATAGTGAATATGGAATTGTTTGTTTCTTTGGCATTACCGGTGGGCAGATAATGTGAGTTCTCAGTCAATGTAGTCAATATTTGTTATGATTAAATGGAAATAACCCAGCCTGTATATGTGTACCCAGGCACAGAGATACATGCGGGATAGCTGGATTTATCTAGACAAAATATAACAAAATATTAAGATGTTCTGTGGCAAAAATGTTTAAAAAGTCGTAAGATAATTAACAGTATGGAACTACAGACATTAACAAATCAATGCCAAGCAAAAACAATAAAACATTTTATTACATATGATCAGTACTGAGTCATATCTTCCAGGAATATTATACATCAAAGACTATTTTCAAGCATACTTATTCATTATGACAAAAAAAAAAGAAAAAGAAAAAAAAAACTTAAGGCTTTTTAAGTATAGTAAAATAACCATATATATTGCAGTACCAACCTATGACAATAAATTTCTGTTGGTAAATTTGCAAGGTGTATATACTCGCAGTCTCCAAACACGATATGATATTATTATATGAATAAGTAAGTAGAGCTGACTGATCTTAACTTTGAATTTGTGAAACTTTAAACTATTTTAATAGCACAAAGTATATTTCCAGCCAAGTGGTAACACACAATATGAAAGTGGATCTTCACAAAAATACAAGTTATCTAAAAAAATAAGGTCCACCTGTTTAGAATATGTTTAACCCTCTAACTGTGTCATTTAGAATTTGAGTGCAAGCTATTTAGAAGTGCTTTGGGCAATGTCTGCAAGTTTTGTGATTGTCCTGGTTGCCAGACAAAGTGTGAGATGGCATCTGCAGAGTCTGATTACTTTTGTGTCTATATAAAAGTGTCTGAACACATTTTTCATTCTGCAATGATGATATAAAGTTACTGCCTTCTTTACAACGTTGGTCTTGGCAAACTTATAAACACACCAATTTTTTCTATCACCAAATTCTCACACTTAACAACTGCTGTCTTTCTTCTTATCTTAATACAGGACAAAGTGGAGTTCTTTGATTTCACATTGAAAATCAAGAATTTACATCTCTGGCTCTCTCTTACTTAAAACAATGAATGTAAACTTGAAAACTTTATGTGTGACATCAAAAAATGTTAGAGAAGGTATGAAGACCATTGCATGTGTAGATACCTCGCCTTTTCTCTGGCTTAAGAAAGTATCTGAAGAAGCTATAACAAGGAGTTATCACAATATGATGTAGATTCTGAACAATTCTGTTTTATGTGAACTGGATGGAAGGCCTTCTACAGTTGAACATTCTTTTGAGTAAATATATATTCTTCTGTTAATTATAAAATTGCACAACAGTTAAGGAAGTACGTGCTGAAGATCTCTGTATAATATCAGATATATATCCAATGTTTTGTGACTTATTCTGGTGTTCCACTGGGGCTGACTCTGCAATTAACTCTACCACTTTAGGATCAGTTTGTGAAAAAAACGTTCCTCTAATTTCAAAAGTTTCAACGAATTCATCGTTCAAAATACTGAAACAGTTTCAAGGGTTTTTCTTGTCACCACCACCTTATTAATATGGACAAAGGGTGAAACACACAATGCCACAGTAAAATAACAATCTGTTGCTTATCGTTATAAATTCTGACAATCAGGAAGTCTTTTAAACAGTTAATCTATAATTCATTAACGTATTAATCATCCTTCAAAAAAAAAATAATCCTCGAAGAATGCAGGCCTTAACTTTGTAGTGACAGTAGATATATTAGAAGTTTTTACGAAGTGACAGGTACTATCCATCACATGTGATGTGAGCTTTTCTCTGAGAAGGTGATCTGTTATAATCTAAATAATGAATTTACTTGTTACCCAAAAGATCTACAAATCTTACTTAACTCTTAAATGGAGGCAAAGATTGGCGTAAGGTATTCCTTGTTCTGTTTATGTATAAAAACCCTTTTATCACTCACAAAACAAATAAAATATATCGTTAGGTACTTTTACAATAAAGCCAGGGATAGCTACAACTTGCCAAGAGTGACTGCAGATTGGTGTCAGGAGGATATTGACTGACCCGAAAGTGTTGGTGACATACAGTAAAACTTACATTTTCAATCATATGGTTTACCTATTCAGTAATTATGTAATAAGCCTTTAATTGGTAACTCAATTTTTTCCTCTTTTCAAAATAGGATAGCTTGTAGCAGATCACATACTTCAAAGTTCTAATAATAATTGGTGAATTTTAGAAAAGCAGTTCTTAAAGTGCACAATGTAATTTATCATAGCAATTCTTAAAGTGCACATAGTATTTTATCACAGCAGTTCTTAACGTACACAATGTAATTTATCACAGCAGTTCATAAAGTGCACAATTTTAATTTATCACACTGACCACCGTTTATGACACTGTTATGTTTATGGGTGCATTTGTTTCTCTGTCTATGTTTGGGTTACAAAACATAATGAAGGAGATATTTCTGATTTTTTTATGTGGTTAGTGACAGACCAAAGGAAGAAGTAATAAAATTTTTGGAAAGCTCTGCATCATGGCCTGGCCAAACAAACAAAAAACAATTAAATTTTGGGGAATATCCAAAGGATATTCTGTGTAAAAAAAATCCCGCATTTTTGGAAATGCTCCCTGATGTATTGTCCTTGATTTTTTTAGCTCAGTTGCTCACTGCAAATGAAAAGTAACACATTATACAAACAGTGCGGTCAAAATGGTGCAGTCTTTTCTTCTATTGACACTTTTGTCAGTGTAAAGTCTCTGGATGATATGAAATGTCTAGAGAGTGAGTATCACCTCATTAGGACAGCCCTGGAGACTGTTGACTTGAGTCTACACAATACCCAAGTCAGCTGAATGGGAAGTAAGTAAATGATACTATGGATTCATTTTACCAGTAAAGCCTAACTCAAACCAGGTCAAAAGTTTAAACAGAATCTTTAGTGTTATTATAAACAAATTTTGAATCAGTATTATAGTTGATCTTGCGATTGGTAAGAATCATACACATTATGCAGTGGTCTTTATTTTACTGCAACTGAAATAAGGGACTGGTCGCCTGTAGTGAACTTCAGTGAGCCTGGTTCCCGTACCACTTTTCCTTTTTAAAGTGGAGAAGTCACTGTTTTACTAATCTGAAAGTCGTGAATCATAAACTTTTATCTGTATATCTCTAATGGTTGTTGCACGCTGGTTGCTAACATATATTTAACTAAAAGTTATCATATTTCTTTGTTATCCCAGTCAATGGAACATATCACTTGAAATCGTCTCAGTAACCATTGAAGGGATACATATAAAGTTTACTGATAGTTTTGTAATGTGATTAAGGAGTGATTGGAACTATGGGATTGAACTACGGAATTTCATCTTTGATTTCCATATTTTAAAAAAAATTCTCATTATGATTTCTTGCACATTTTCTTCAAAATAAAAACACCTAAAGATCTGTTCCAGAAAACCCGGCAGATTGAGTTCATAATGAAAAAACAAGGTTTTCTACATTTTTGTCTAATTTGTGAATGAAACTGTAAAAGGTTGTTATTCAAAGTTGCCGGAGCTCCAAATCTCTGTAGTATAAGTCATTTTGTGAATATATACAATAATATTAAGTACCTATACATTGTCAGAATGAAACGTAAAAACGCCTATTTATTTGATAAACTTAAGAAGGGTACCTGGCAGACTGGGATAAATTCTTATAATGTCTAAAGACAATGACCAATCTTGTCTTGACCAGAATGCACGTAAAGCCATCTATACTGTGGAAACCTAATGTCCCTTTACCTCCAGCTCATATGTCCACCATGTCACACGTAAGAACAGAAGATGAGGAGGTTTACTTCACACCAAGTTACCACAGTACAGACTTTTGTCAGCATCCCTCATTTGGCAAGTAGTGGGAACATCCTGAATGAGACATGGCACATGGGGGATGGGGAGGGGTGTGTGTGTGTACTTCTCATCACCTCATTCCTACTACCCTGGAGACTACAGGTAATTACTTGCACTGAGAAACATGTCCAGAATACCTGCATTTATACCATACCATCCTATTACCTACAAATCCAAACAACCTCAAACTGTATTGCTTGTACATCAATTCCTGTTTTAATACAGTAAAAATCTTTTCCAGGCCAAAAGCTTTCAGCAAATATTTGGTTTGCTCAAGTGCATACGGAAAGTATTGTATGGCATATATTTCATTTGTTTGAGTTGCATGCAATTAATTGTCTTTGTTATATCAGTAAGAGTCTGCAGCAACAATAGTTGTCTCATGCAGATATAGCCTTGCAGACATAGTATGCATATGAAGAACCATTAAGCTGAAGATGTTGTGTCTTGATACAAAGATATACAAGCCGGATACATCTGGTCTACTGGATGTACTGTGACAATTAGTGTTTAGTTCAAATGTAACAAAAGTGACAACACATGTTTAACAACCCACAACGACTTAACCTTAGGTCAGCCCTGATGAAGAGGTAGATTCATTTCAAATCAAAAAATTAAATTAATTCACCACTGTGTTATATAGGATGAATATTAGTTACAATAGCGTCCACAAAACGTCGTTACCAAAATAAACAACCTTAAACAATGAAATATACAAGAAAAATAGTATTTAGTAAGATATTTAACTGTAACAACGGCCAATGTTCTGCATTATATGTTAAAATATACCTTTTGTCATCGTACAAAACATTTCTGTATCTGTAATATTAACTGCTAATGGCCCTGTGGATCAATATAATATCGTGTTTTCTTAAAAGTAATAGTTTCCTGACACATAAAACTCAACACACACAGACTTGAGGCGGCACATGAATAGCAGGGATTGTGTGGGAGATGCTCACGGCAATTAATTAGCTTCACAAGACACATGAGACACATTTCTAGAACACCTTTTCTCAGAGCTTTGACAACATAAAAAGCGTAAGCCAATTTTCAGGCGTTCGAAAAGACTTCTCCAAAAAAAATTTTAATTATATTTTTTGGCAATTATACATAAAGTTCCTATTCTTATACACAGATTAAAATGATGGTGTTTGTATTTAGATTTATTTTTTGTTTTACATCGCGTTCAACAGCCAGGGTCATATTGCGACTGATAGTTTAAGGGTGGAGGAACCAGTGCATACTAGTTGGTCAAGATTCTACACTGTAAACCACCATGCATTAGCAAGTAACTACCAACTTTCCAACATGAAGTGCCTGGGCCGAGATTCAAACCAGTGAAATTTTATGTCACACTGAATTCTAAAATAACCTTGGCATATGCTTTTGTCACTTCTAGCTTGGACTACTGTGACTCTTCTCTGCATGAATTACCAAAGATGTCCACTGCTAAGCTGCAATTTGTGAAAATTGTTTGAGTGTTGATAGGACAGATCCTCACTTGTATGTTGTTATAAAAGTATTTTCACTTATAGCTTTAAAAAACTAAATAATAATAATAATTATTATTATTACTATTATTATGTGACACTGTTACCTTTTCCATTATAACCTCGAACTTTTCTTAACAACATTCATACTTTTATTAACAACATTCATATTGACGAGAAAGTCTGAATCCCAGAATCTAGAGTTTTGTCTGGACATGTTAGCACACAAATGTTCAAATGGTTCAGTGTGTAGTATTCTGACTGACATCCAATTACTGGGTAAAGCCTTCCCAATGAGGGACAATGGCACAGTGTGTTTGACTGATTCCCTTTCACTTGTCACATTTCTACTTCAAGGTTATCCCTAGGTTTGAAGTTTGCCTTTGTCTTTGACAATGTGTTGTGGATGTACTACAGTTAAGATACAAATGAAGATGTTTGTTTCATCACGTTGATGGAGCAACCAGTTGCTGGAACAGTATTCTGGCAAATCGGCTTAGCTTGTCAACATAATTATTTGGATTTTTTTAAAGAAGACAGAGGTTTAATGCATACCTCTGAGAAAACCTGTACGAGTTAAGGCTTTGCTGTTTTAAGGTCAATGGTGTGTTTTATAATCTGAGTGATGCATTTCATGCATCCTATTTATACAAAACAATGAAGTCTTTGTTAAGTATATGCAGTTGTTGGGTATAAATAACTATCTCTTCAAAAAGGTAACAGATCTACAAATGGAATTTTCATTGCAAAATAATTGAATAAACATCCATCTTCTAAATGACAGGGTAAATATTTCGGGTGTCCTAAGTTGATAGCTTTCATTTTATGTCATTTGGAAATCCATTTATCCATAAAGAATACTGTTTGTTTATTATGATCACTTTGCAATTACTTTCTGACTGATTACCTTTGCCTCTATTTGTCTGTCTAAGCACATAACTCATAAAACTATACACAGTCATATTTTTGCACAAGGTGGAGTTTAACTGTGCATCAGTCCTCCTAAAAGATGGTCTGGGTACAGATCTGGATTTAAAACATTTTACGGAATCAGTGTTCTATTTACATACAAGATGGGCTCTACTCATGACTTGGTTTTCCTTAGAATTGATAATCACCCATCTTGGTTATAAATTATTCTTTTTAGCACAACCCATGAGTGAGAGTTTGTGTACTGTCAGGTCCTGCTTGTTACAGATATATAATTAATTGCCCCCTACAGTCAATAATCATAGTGTACAACATAGAAATACCAATAAAACTCCAGATGTGTTTTCTATTATTCATTTTAATTTTATACAGGGAGATATTTACACTTTTTTTTATTTCAGAGAATACTAATTTATATTCAGATGTGTTCTCTGTACTCTATTTTCTCTATTTTTATCTGTATACTTACACATGAATCCGCCCTCATAATTATGCAAAAAAACTCAACTGTTGTATAAATCTGAAGTTATAAAGTTATCTCTGTATATTTACCCCTATCAAATCCTTTAGAAATAACTTTGCAATGATTAAAATAATCAATTTATGAACAGCAAAAAAGAGACGGAAACACATTTGATGTGGCTGCTGTGAGATATGACCGGTGAAACATGGTGATGCCCCAAACACAGGATGTCAGCTTGCTCGTCACAACATGTCCAATTATTTATGTAAATTTGGTTAAAAATCAGGTCACGACCAGTTAGGAATTTCCTAACTTCTGTGTGTAATTTGACTGATCAAGGTCAATCTAATTTAGCAGTAGTTACTGAGCGACTTCCCTAGTTATCATAATAGTCTTAAAACAACCTGTTTTGTGTAAGATGTTCATTTTGTCATGAGATGTAGAAAACTAGCAAAAGCATTCAAACAAAGGTACTTCTTATATAGATAATGGCCAAGTGGCACACCATTATGTAAACTTAATGGCTTCTGAGGCCAACAGCCTCAACAACAAAATGAAACTATAATACATCTTCTAGTTGAATGTGTTAGTGTAAGAAGATTCTGGTCCGAAGTTAGTACATTAATTAAATCAAAAATTGGGTTAAACTTGCCTGTGAATGCATGTAGCATAATTTTAGGAGATCTTTCAAATAATGTATCAAATTTTCCAGTTAATGTAATCTATCTAACCGCAAGGTTTTTTATTTTCAAAATCTCAAGGTCAACTGGCATTTTGTCTGTTGGGAATTTCTGTGAATATTTAAATAAAATATATCTTGAGCAGGAATATGTTGCTAAATTGGAATTCAAACATGGCAAATTTACAAATACTTGGAGTAGCTTTATTGCATTGTTCTCTTGTTGAAAGTTAATGTAACCTTTTAAAATTGCAATATTTTAAGAGATACCCACTGTGATACTGTACTATGTTGTTTGAAGTTTCGTGCTTTTTGTGAAATTGTATACTGTGATTGTGATGTCTTCTAAAAAAAATTAAAAAAAAAAAGTTTACATAATGGAAGCGCCATGAAGCTATTATCTATTATAAAACCCTATGAATTGAAACCAATTTATTAATTCAATAATATAACACCTTTTGCAAAATGATCAACCTAAACAATCTTTGCAATGTTTCCTGTGGTGTGCATACCATATGTGGCTTTCACTAAATTTGTTCTATGGTCTTTTTTATGCAATACACAATCAACATTGTTTCACCATGTGTATCACTGGTTTTCTTTTATGGAAAAATATAATTGTTGATAAAGCTTGAAAAGTTTGAATATAATCTGACTGTCACAAAGTTTACTATGGATAATGATAATCGATAAAATATGGATCTGTGACAGAAAGCACTTTCTAAAAAATTAGATTGGTCATATAACAATGTTTATGCTGTGGATAATTTGTTTTGGTGAGTGTTTCATGTTACTATATTGATCTGTGTGCATTTTAAGACAGTATGCTATTATTTTTTTGTTTCAAGCAATATACTAAAAACTGCAGAATTACTTGTTTTATTTTGTGTTGTCCCACCTCTAAGGCCGGGGTTCGATCCCCGTCAAGGCCTTATGTGGGAAAGCTGGTAGTTGCTTGCCGTTGGTCGGCAGTTTACAGTACGGAACCCTAGCAAACTCTATGTACTGGTTTCCTCTGCCCTTCCAACTACCCGTCGTGATATGACCTGTACAGTGTTGAAAGCGACATAAAACCCCAAATAAATAAATAAATAAATATTTTGTGTTGGAATTTTAGGGTTTCTCAAGATTTTTATTTTTTGTGCTTCTTTGTCTCTAAATTTTAAATAAAGGAAAAATGCCTCCTGGAAAGATTGTCTCCTGGAAAAAAATCCTCATAGAAAGAATGCCTACTCCACATTCCAGAAATACCACAACATTCAGAACAAAATTCATTTCAACCACAAACAGTGTATCATGTTAGGAGTATATAACAAACTGTAATAAGGTAAATTAAAATCTTATGTTTTGAACTAAAAAAACATTGAAAATTTAAATCAAACTTAAATACAGCAGTAATGCATTTCAGTACTGCATAATAGCACCACTTTTTCCCCTCATTTTACTTGAGTTAAAAAACTTCTTTCATGTGTCATAATTTAGATTGTACATGAACAGCAATGTACATTCTGAGCCACTAAAAATATTCCTTTGAATGTAGTATGCTGGGTTAGATTTTAACAATGACAATAGTTAATTATTGTAAAGTCAAATTGTAAAAAAAATGCAAAGAATTAAAACAATACCTAACTTTATAAGTTAAATTGCTCGTTTGTATTTGTAAGGAGGTATTTTTTCAAGGTAGTATTTTTACATGAGGTGTTTTCCTATACACTCTGAATATCATACAGAATTAAAAAGACTTTGTAAATGTGTAAATGTACCCACTGAACTAATTAACATGAAAGAGGTTGTGAAACCATTTCAATATTGAACGCATTGTACTGAGGATGACTGACAAATACCCTTTTGTTCTTGGCAGACTGCTCATTAAACTAAATCACATTGAACTGTTAGAAAATATTGTGGTGTTAACTCTCCATTATGTAAAAATAATGGAGACTTGACACAATGGCAGGGTCACCCGTCTCGGTTTTATTGGTGGATAACAAGGGAACTCTGCCATATGAACAAAGCACTGCTTTCCCTGACCCAAACCTAGAGCTTACTACAAAAAAAAACCCCAAAGGACACACGCTTCTCAGAACCACCTGGATCTTGCAAATAAACTTTATTAACTAACCAAGACACCCACACCAAACAAGCTACTACAACACAAAATCACCACTGCACCCAAACCATGCCATCTGGGTCTGAGGAAACCCAGATCCCAATTATACTTTACGCGGTCCTCCATATAAAACTAGTGCTAAAGCTAGTGGTTAGCAAGTTTGGCATCTAATCATAGGCTGTCACCTCTGTGGGTTCGAGTCCCACAAGTGGCAATTCTGAGGACCTGTCCCAATATGACCCTGGCTGTTGAACGGGACGTAAAACCCCAACTTTGACCTTTGTCCATATAAAACATGACGACCCTATCTCCAAAAATGAAATCAAAGTAATTTGAGTTGTAATTTTTAAAATAAATAGTTTTTGCATCTTTTATGTCTGGTTTATGGTCTGGCCATTTTTTTCCTTTTTTGAAAACAGTCTTTGATGGTCTGTTCTGACTTTGAAGAAATTGTTTTGAAATTTATTCGAATCTTTTACCATTGATACTCTGCAACTGAAAGTGTTTTGGTTTTTGAAGAAAAGTACAGATAACATTTAACCTATAAAGATAAGGGGCATCTACCTAGTGCTATTCTATGTATAGCAAGAAGCACTTTGCAAATATAACTATTAAATTGAGTAAAGTGTCCTGTTGAGGCAGACAGTTAGGCTATATGAAATGACAGATATGCCTGTTTGTGCAAAGCTCAATAGCATCTATTTTACTGTTTTTGAAGGGAGGATTTTCTTCCACAGTATTGGGCCAACAATAACTAAAACCCGCAGTTCAGATTTCACCAGGAAGCTCACTCCTTCCACAGAACTGGAGCATCATGTGCAAAGCTGTGACTAGAACATACATTTTCATTTGGCGCTGAGGGCATGAACTGTTGAAGTTTTAGGTACTTCCTGTCAGTTTTTCTTTGTGTAGTGTTGAAGGTACACGATACTTGACTAAGTCCTAATGCACACCAGAGTAAGGGTTCTGAAAATGACTCCTGTTAAATTAAGAATCATTTCAAGGGCACTGTAGAACCTCTGAATATTGCTTACAATGGTTTTTTTTTGCAGTTCAATGTCTGATAGCAAGGTGAAAAGTATAGGTATTATATTTTACTGTAACAATGCACACTTAATGTAAAATCAGTACTGTTTATATAATGAATTGGTAAATTATCAAGGGAATGACATTAAAGAAAGGAAATCCTGATTTCAATGGAGATTTTGAAAGCTTTTTTTCAATTATTGTTATTGCAAATTCTTAGCCAAATCTAATGAGAGACTAGGCCATGCCTTGCAGAGAGCATAAACTGACAGGACCAAATAGTCTCAACACAGACAAAATTTCTGAGTGTTTTTTGTGCCATCTTCTTTATATAAATTGTGTCCTGTAATTCTCCAAGGTCAGTCTAATTTAGGGGACTTACAGAAGAATCATTGATGGAGCATACATGCCAAATAAACAACTATTACATGAAAGTTATTACCATTTTATATGCTAGTGCAAAAGTAAGTCCAATTATAGATGTCAACATGCAGGGATTAGCTTCGCTGACCACTTCAACAAACACAGACCTTGCCAACATGTTTCTGGTGAGCCCCAATGGACTAGACTGAATGATCAAGAAGTTATATCAACCAGAAAGTATGCCATTCCTATCTGTATACATGGGCTATAAATCAGAGTTTGAATTAAGCTATTTAATTGTTAACTACGGACAAATAATACATGTTTTAACAACCCTGGTTTAAGAGAGACAGAAATGGTCCCTGTACAGTCTTACTGCCAAATCTGCCAAATCAATGATCTACAGGGATTACACAACTATGCACCCATGGACCCTGAATTGTTCAATGAGATGGCCAAAACTTTGTGGCGTTGGCTGCAGAGGGAAAGGGATGAAGAACTGTGTCATCTTAGAAGCTGAACTAAAGCTAGCAGTGGTGTTGAGGTTTCTTACCACAGGAAATTCAACCAGCAGTATCACATAGATGATCAATGGATTTTGTCAGGCTATTATAAATGTCTATCAAAATGAGTGGGTGATGTGCCACACTACCTCAGATGCATAGAAAAAGATCAAAGGCCTTTTCTGCAGAAAGGGGGTCACGTGGCAGAGTGGTAACATTCTTGCCTCCCACCTCTGAGGCCGGGGTTCAGTCCCGGCACGGCCTCAAGTGGGAAAGCTGGTAGTTGCATACCGTTGGTCGGCAGTTTACAGTACAGAACCCTGACGAACTGTATGTACTGGTTTCCTCTGCCCTTCCAACTACCCGTTGTGATATAACCTGTACAGTGTTGAAAGCGACGTAAAACCCCAAATAAATAAATCTTCTGCAGAAGGTGGAATTTGCCTAATGCTTTTGGTGCACTTAATGGCAAACACATGGCCATTAGATGTCCCAAAGAAGGTGGAGGTCAGTATTTCAACTACAAGGACTTCCATTTTATAGTATTACTGGCTCTTGTAGAAGCGAACTACTGATTCATCTGGAAGGGTTTGGGCAGCAGCTGGTTCTGGTCTGTATCACAGATCTTCAGTCAGGTCAAACTGAGGGAAAAAAAGAAAATAAGTCCAGAGGATTCCCAGCACCACAACAAACAGACCACTGCTCTCTTTCTTCCTGTCAGTAGATGACACATTTCCTCTGAGCCCTGATTGACGGAACGCTTCTCTCTTTACAACTACCGAAAAGGTAGCTTTGAGGATGCTCAGCAACCTGTGTTGGGTGCTCCCAGTTTACCATACAGCAAGAGCCAGAGCTGGTAACTATCATTATCATGGCATACTGTGTTCTGCATAACATTTTGAGGACCAAATGTAGTCACCTGGCAGTTGACGAATACATGAGAGACTCACAACTCTCTGGAGATGACTGTCATACTAAAGAGGTCACAGACCAAAGAGATATACTGGTCCAGTACTTTAACATCAAATGGGCAGTGCTCTCGCAGCAGGCCAGAGATTGAAGCAAAGTTGCTTGAAAGACTTTTTAGCGCCACCCAATTATTTAAAAATAATTGAATCCTCCGTGTTCACATAAATTATAAAAACCTCATCAACATGCACAAAGTGTCCCCACATGAAACATGAAACTTTTTTCTTAGGTGACCTGTTCTTGAACATTATCTCATAGCTCCTAATCCAGTCCAGCGTGGCTTGTTCTTCTATGTTGGGTCACAGTCTTCGTCTTGCTTTTGTGATACTTCTTTCATGTAGATGCGGATGGCTGTGGTAAATCCTGTGTTGGCTCATCCTCTGTTGGCTCCTGTCCTCTGTTTGCTCTTCTCATCAAGATGTGTGTCTTTCCGATGAACTTCTGCCCTAACCACCACCTATTGAGCTGATTCTGGAACACACTCCTCTGTTTCGACTAGAACATCTAAGTCAAGTCTGAAGTCTTCGTCCCCAGTTCCTGTGGCCATCCTCCTCTCCTCTCTCCCCTGCTGCAAGCTTGTTTGGCTTTTTTTTAATTTCAAAGGTATTCCTCCAAAATATTTAAGCCCCTTTAAGCAGCCCAGGCCTTGTTTCATCTTGTTTGAATAGCCACAGCCTACTTAGGTTGAATGAAAGTCACTCGTGATGATACGCCGGAACACTGGAGTTGACCCATGACCCCCTGAAAGCAGCAGATGGCATTTTACAAAATTATTACTGTGCTATCATTTTAGTTAATCCAGAATTTTCTACAAAGATATACCGTAAAACAGCCTGGATGATGCCTGATGCATGGCAACCTATGAGATAGCCTCAGTGCTCCTACAATGCCAATTGGAGACATCCAGTATTGGGGTTGATTGGGTGCTATATTGGAAGTGGAAGGGCCATATTATGCAGGATTGACATTCTTTTCTGTTAAAGACCTTAAAAGTAAACCTTTTTACTACAGAGGGACAGTGGCATAGTGTCTTTGACTGATTGCCTTTCACTTTTCACATTTCTACTTCAAGGCTATCCCTGCGATTGAAGTCTGTCTTTGTGTTTCAACAATGTTGATGAGGATGTTTCTACCTTCCATTGCCATAACATGTAGGTCATCTGTTAGACTAGTTAAAATGTGTATCAGAAAAAAATCTCATTCACTTGCTGCATTTCAATGAAGAACTTACTTTGTCCTCTTATGAGCATTATTGGAAATTTGTTCACGCTTACATCAGTTTTTGTTGAGCAAAGTCTTGAGCATAGTTCAGAAATCTAGGTTATTGTGAGTGTGGATTATTGTGTGTATTATTGTATATACCACCAACGACCTACCAAATTGTCGACCATTGTGCAAAAAATCTCTGATGGGTAACATGGGAAATATATCTACAATTACATTTATCTCAGTGTATTTCTCGTAAACATTTATTTTCACCATGTTGTTCAGAATATTCTTTCTTTTGTAAGAAAGCCTTTACTTTTATGTTGCTTTAAGAACCATCTTAACACAAAGGATGTGGTTAAATATTCATGCACGTCTCTTGGTATTATTGGCGTGGCACTGATTTGGGTAAAAGTACACTGTCTCTTATTGACAATAAATGGTCGACTGTCATTGGCTATATTTCACCATCAACTATTGAAGTGTTACCTCACCCCAAAACGAAAAAGTATTTAGAACATGTTTTGCATGTAGGTTAAAGTCAGTGTCCAGTATTTAAAAATGATGGACTGATTATGAGATCCCAAAGGTGACCACAGGTGTAATTCAACAAATGATAACAAAAGAAAAAACCGCAGGTGTAATTTAACAAATGTGTGTATTAATTAGGGGTGTGACAGGGTGCCCGGTCACCGAAAGACGGTGACAATCTATGAAACTACCGGGTATATTTTAACGTTCGTGGAAACCGAAAATCTATACTTCCTTTACAGAAAAGGTACAAATTGTGTTGAATAAAATAAATATAACAATAAAAAGTGTTTTACTTACCCTAGAACTCCATTATCTATCATATTTTATCACAACTTGAGCTTCAGTACACCTTAAGTACCTGGACTTCCTGTTTGGGGATTTACCGTAATCAACTAAACTATCTCCATAGCAACCATAGTTCATTTCCTGTCTGCAGGTAAGTACTCTCTTTTTTGCTAGTATCCAGTTTAACTGTATTTTGTGTTGCTTTTTTTGACAAAAGGATCATTTTTGCCTTAAAAAACGAAGCAAACTGCAAGGAAATGGTCTAATATTAAGCTTTTGGATGTTCACGATCTCCGGTTACGGTCTGGTTATTTCCCGCGGATTAACCGGAGTCTAAATATTGTCCCCGTCTCACCCCTAGTATTAATGGACTGTTAACAAATGTTAAATTACACGTGCGAATTTTTTTTTGTTAAAAGTGTCCAATATCTTTCATTAATGGGCAGTTGTTTCACTCAGTGATTATAATCATAAATCGAAGCCCTTTTTTCACATTTCTAAAGAAACCCTTAAATACTGAAATGAACATAAAACTCAGAAGTACACACCAGAAATATAGGAATGAAAAGTAAGGATCTTAAACAACATCTACAAAATAATAAATTAAGTGAGGGTGTAATTTAAATAGACTAATAGCCTCGTAAGTGTCCGATTTTTTTAAATAATGGACTGTTGACTCGGTCCCTTCGGGACCTGATAATCAGACCATTATTTTCAAATATTGGACACTGATTTGGCTATTAACCTGCATTGTACGGAAAAATACTCAGCTTGGTTCAAGAAAAGGATGATGTGTGTGATGCTGCATTATTTGAAATGCCAAACAAATACAATTATGCAAAGCAAACCTGTACAAGTAGCAAGTAAACCCTTCACTTATTCACCATATTTTCCATAAGACATAGAAATAAACAACCATTTATAAGAAACTTTAAACCAAGAAAACAGACGTCAATAAACTGTTATGGGGGCAAGGTTTGTCATGCTAAACATGTAGCACACCTAAAGGCATTCTATTCATAGCCTAATTAGATGATGTCATCTTCAAATGAGATCTTCTTTGTCAGAATATTTCCCAGTTGTTTTTGTAAATTCTGTTGAAACCCACATTTCAGGTCAATAAGTAAGTCACAGCTAGGAATAGAACTAAACATGCCCTAAATTTATCAGATTTATTTTATCTAGGTCAGTCTCATTCGGGGAAACAATCATTAACTTAAATGTCATTTAAAAACAAAGAGACTAATTCTTAAAGAATCTGTATGGTATTTATCTGGTACAGTATGTATATCTGCAAAAATCTTTTTACACTTATACATTCACTGCTACCCTCTCATCGTAAGATTTCTGCTCTTGACTGGCACATAAAGAATCAATTTTGAGTTTTCTTAACCTTATTTTTGAAGTTAAAGTTTGATCCAGTGTTATTTTTTGTTTGTTTAAAGTTTTTAATTGTTTTCTAGATGCAGATTGACTAGAATTTAGTATTTATTTATGAAAGTGACTTAGTACAAAATAAATGCCTTATTTAAGATAAAAAAATACTATTCACAGTCCCTTAGGGCATACTTATCACTTCAAATCCGATCTTGTGTGACGGATATACATGCAAGAAATTAAATATATAAACATTTGTATTTATTACTTGGTCTCTTTACTCACATGTATCATATACAAAATGTATAGTACTATACATCACTTCAATAAACTGATCAATGTCATTATTACAATTAATTACGTCCACTTTTTCATTATAAGCATAATGTCCTTTCTTATTCCTTTTTCATTAAAACCCATTGTCTGAGGAACGAATGGTGAAATATGAATATTGAATTGTATCCCTAAGTGTAAATATTTTCCAGTTGATTTAGGAGTCAAAAAAACTTCATCATGGTAATTACAACTGATTTTCTGCATCTACCTCCATTAAGACCTACTTGAAATTTAAGAGTTCCCATCAATAGGCTACAATTTCATTTTCTACAAATCTATAAGCTTTTGTTTAATGTATTGATGTACATTAGTTTTGTGGCGTTTTCTGTCTATTTTTTGGCTTTTGGTTAGCAAAACATCTCGACAAGTTATGGACAGTTTTTGATGTAATTATCAGGAAATGTTGACAATGTCACAGGGAACAAATAAATCAATTTGATGGTGATCCGCATTTTCGTCTAGATCCAGGCATTTTAAAAGGATTTTTCATTATTGTACTCATAAGCAATGTTGGAGGTGGATGGTATTAGCAGAGTGTTGCTGTTTCATATGTAAGTGTACCACAAAGTCCACACCATGTTACTGGGTCCAAATTCTAACTAGCAACATTATGTATGGTTCACTGAATTAAAAAAAACCCCACACTTTTCAGTCTCAAATTAAAAGATACTCATTATTTCTGTTGACAAATATCTTTCTCCACTTCCTCAACTTTTCAGAATATTTGGTTGGGAGTCCCAACTAGTAGACTGTGATTTTTATTTTACAGTGAACCATGTCATGATCATGAAAAGATCTTGTGAGAACTGTCACAATGTCATGAGCATTGGACGATCTTGTGAACACAAGAAGATCACAAAACCATGACTTATTTTTGCAGACCACCAGATGATTTGGTGTTCAAAAGTCTTCATTGCAGCATAACATGGTGATCACCACTGAGTTTGTCATGATCACCAGATGACCCATTATCACAACATCATCTAGTGATCATGACTTAAACCCCTTTCACACTACAGGGGTTGTAACCTGCAGTTACAGGCATTAGACAAAATACTCCTGCCCTTCAACTGTCTGATGTCCGTATGTAAACTTGTGATACAGTGGCCCGCCATCCCATTCCTTAAGCATCCCATGGAAGTTTTGTAATGTCTACAATTTCTGCCTCTGAAAGCCATAAAGTGTCACCATCAATCACTGTTCCTTGTCAGCCGTACCATCATCGCTGTATATGTCACAGTGTCCCATCAGTGGCCATGCGTGTCAAACCTTATGGATACCCTAAATCTGGGAAGATATGAGGCGTCCTGGTAGGAGATACACCAATGAATAAAATTTCATATTGTGATGTATACTGTCTGTAATGTGAAAGGGGCATTACCAAAATGGCTAAAAATATATATATATTTCAGTGTCCTAAAAGGCACTAAGGGATGACTTATATGCAATAGACTTTATCTTTCATTTATTTTCTTCTTACATTTATAGTAGGCTCAAATTAACACAAGGTATATTTCTGAGGAATGTTGCAATCAAATCTTCACACATCCTCACTTTATAAGGGTGAGCCCTAGTGAGGCTTGCGCTTCTAGGGATCACTTTTTTCATTTTTTTTGGTCTCAGGACTTTCATGGATTGTGAGATAGTATGATGAGCATCTGTCTCTCAACTGAAGTTAAGCGGCAATGGGCTATGTTAGTACCAGGATGGGCGACTGCTTCAGTGCACTATTGCTATCTCTGAAGGCTTTGTGGCTTGCGCTAGTAGAACGAAACCCCTTTCAGAATTGTTTTTATTGAAAGTAAATCTTCACAGAAAAAATAAACAATTCTGGGAACTATTTTATTATTTTTATAAATAAATATATTATGCTATATTATGATTTTATATAAAAATATCAATTTGTTGCCACTTTAGAGAGATATATATTATATTAGTCGTTTTGTAGAAGCAAAAATGCTTATTATTTTTATATATTCAAGAAATAATATAGATCAAAGGTCAAAGTTGGGGTTTTACGTCCCGTTCAACAGCCAGGGTCATATTGGGACAGGTCCTCAGAATTACCACTTGTGGGACTCGAACCCACAGAGGTGACAGCCTATGATTAGATGCCAAACCTGCTAACCACTAGGCCACTGAGGACCTAGAAATAATATAGAGTAAAAGAATCTGAATGTGTACAGTGGGCAATAGACTCTTCTTTTCTTAAGAGAGTTAGTTTTCTTTGTAAACAATATCTCGTGACAATGATGTGCTGTGTTATGGCCATTTCGTGCACACATAGGAAAGCAAACAGGAAATAAGCATTTTCTCTGCAGAAAAGGATCCGGTATAGGCAATTGTTTTGACTAATTAGCTTCAAGTGTTACTCTTAGCAGCAGTACAGAAAAAAAGCTAATTTTCTCATATGGTGCACAGTTTGATATCAGATGATGATTTTAGTAAATTTATCTTAAATAAAAATGCACATCACTTTAAAAGTTCAAGTTCTTTCATTATCGCTCACAAATTATATATTTTTCCATTTAAATAAGTTGCCAAAGTAAATATTATTTCATTTGATGCTCAATATTTAATGTTAAAAATGCTATCACACATTATTACAGTAAATCAAACCTATATTATACCTATATGAATTGTTAATTTTAATTCACTGAAGTTTCTGATTCTTGATCACAATACATACACTTCAGATTGACAAGGTGAAGGTAAAAATATGTGATACCAGTCTCTTTTTTTTTGTTAAAGTAGACCGGTTCCCAGTCCAAGTTAAAAATATGTGAGTTTTACAGCTAAAGCAGTGCTATGATAGAGAACCATCAACATGCAGAATTTTGATTTGTAAATATTATCTTTATGTTGGACTTAATGTTCCTGTGAGTTTGTCTCAAAAATTCACCTTAATCAAAGCTTTTGATTATGTGGGGATAAGGATTTTTTAAAATAAAATGATTGGCTATCCTTATTTTGCAGGACACATAATATACATCTATTAATGTATGATATGATTGTAACAAACCATACTGGACAGAAACCATGTCTAACTGATGTTATTGATGCCTGGTGCTATAAATCATGGTATCTTACACTCTTGCTGCCTTGCTGAGTAAACCATTAATTTTTGCCAATTCATTGTAGTACATAATCAACAGCAGTTTCTGTATTCAAAACAGAGGATAACCTAGTTGAAATGTTATCTCCCGCTTTGTCCTGTGCCTGTATAAAACAAGAGTGCCAAAGGCTAAGTACTATGAGTGACCATTATCAACTATACCAACCAGAAATAGGTTGTAAGGCCAATCTGTTTGGTCATGTGACTATTCTTTTCACTGGGAGCAGATTAATCCTGATAGTGGAACAGCCGTATTAGAACTATGTTGAGTTGTGACATAATAACTTGTACCATGTTACACATAAACCTGTGTAGGAAATTCCCTTTTCATATAGGGAAGCATAAAACTCCATTTTATATGTCATGTTGTTTTTATGTGGGAGCTATTATATTAAAGAAGAACATAGGGAGATAAAGAGAAGAACCACTGCAAATATTTTGCATGGTATATCATCACAAATCATTGTCATATAACTAGACTTGTATTTAGGTCTTTGAATCTATAAATGTGAAAGTAATGAGTAACAGCTCATATATACATTTTATATTCAGTAAATACAAATATATTTGCCAAAGACTCAATCAGGCTACGGAATTAACTTGTGGCTTTTAGATCCAGACAGTTTGTAATGATTTTCTTATATTTCCCAGTTAAAAAGGTTAGTGCATGTAATTATTTGGCATGTTCCTGTCACTTAATGTAATTTCATAGAGAAAACCATTTTGACGAATCTAATATATAATAACTAGTATCACCCACTTGTTATTTGTTTTTATTATATTATGATGGTGAGATGTCATGTTCCATATATACATTCAACTATTATGGCTACATAAAATTGGAAATTAATACACAACAAAACTGACCCCCTCCCCTGTGGATATACTTTTTTATTGGAACAAACCCTCACTAAGGTCAATCTAATTTTGTAGACTCACATAGGAATCATGAAAACATGTAGGCCCAAGTACGTCTAACAATAAAGGGTAAGTTCAGAAGAAGTCAAGATCATATGTTTATTGGGTCAACATTGTGTACGGTTCATTGAGTTAAAAAAAATACTCCTGTTTTCAGATTGAAGGATGCTCAGTGCTCAAGCTGACACATTTTTCTCCCAATTGCTTCACCTTTTCAGACTTTTTCAGTTGCCAAATTCTTTCACACAAGAAGATTTACTTTTCATCTTTCATTTTATATATTTATATTAAGCTCACAAGGAACATTTTGTAAGGAATGTTGTTTGATCATAAAACGTTTTTTGTTCCGGGTTCTAGCTCTTTGATTCGATTTTTTGTTTTTGTTTTATAATATCGGGGAATGGTTCTAACCCTTTGACATTAAATTTAATGTATTGGGGGTCCTCTTTTCTAACCCTTTCTGAACAATGCCTATGTTGTCGTTGAAGAGTATGTCATACTCCCTTAACTAGTGCAGCAAACTTTGTTCCTCAATGCTTGAGAGATCCAAAGCCTTTATTTTGCCCCTTACACTTCTAACTAGTCGACGGTGCTGATATATTGATGGAAAGATCCTGTGTCAACAGTTCCTGCTGTGTTGGCTTGTCCTCTATCTGGTCTTCCACCAAATCATCTTGAGATAATTACTCCTAATGGGCCTGTGCCTATTCTAGACCCCTTTCCATCTGTGACTCTTTCACCACTGGAACGCTCAGTCTAATCTTGATTGGTCCTCCTGAGCTGGTGTAGCATCCTCCTCCGCCTTGTGCCTGTTTGCATTGATTTAGGTGGTGTTTTTACTTTATTAATAAAAACTTCCCAAAGTCCAAAGCTTCCCTCCACCCCCCCCCCCCAAAAAAAGTCCTAACCTATCTTAACCAATGCAATATTTCCTGTTCAGAATCTTTTCAATCGGGGGGAGGTTTACAATCCAGTTGCTACTGTGGAACAGCCCCATAAGTTAAACAAAGGTGCAGGAGAAGTAATATCAAAGAGAGAGAAAATGTATGTAAAGACAAGGTACCAAACCAAAACAATTTAATAGTAAATTGACACCATGAATTTATAAACTAAATGTCAGCAATGGCACAAGGAACAAATGATTAGATTTTGGTGAAGAGCCAGATAACTGTCTGAACCCAGGAAATGATTTTTAATCATTGCACTCATAAGCAATATTGGAGTTGTTGGGCCTTGGCAGAGGTGTGCACTCTCTGAGTGTTCCTGTTGTAATTGTAATCACACACCACACCCTTTATAATATAATTAAACAGGAGTTTTTTGCAGTGGATCTTTTCCAGGATCATTTAGGTTTAGGATCATTTAAAAAATTAAATTTCTTTATATAAGTTTTACATTGATACTTCAAGGCAGTAATACTGTGATAAAATATATTGTATCTACTGACATTGGACTAATGTCGAAATTAATAAACATTTACACAGAGGAATAAAATGACTTTGTTGGAAGTATTGAATTCATTTGTGCATTAATTAATATATTTGCACATTTTTATTTTATTTTCTTTACAACAGTGCATGAAAAAGTGATTTTTACAAGTGAAAAGGAGAGAGTGCTTTTTCCATCAATTTGAAATAAAACCTCTTCCCAGATGTTTTGCATGATGGGGTGAAAACAAAGTCACAGATAGATTTAAAATTATGAAATATTCAAGGGTAGATCCAGGTGTCACCTCGAAAATTTGAAAATGGAAAGACAGAAGCAGGCCCGCTGCTCGCTATACCCTCGTATAACCACAGCAAATGACAAGTGACACCTGTAGCCACCCAGGTTCATGCTTTGTGTACTCTAGTTAATGCAAAGATGCCCAAATTAGCCAGGAAGCCACCCTGATTGTTTGGTGCATGATTTGATATTGGGGGTGGGGGTTAATTTGCATGTACCACTACTGGTCATCCTTGATGGCATCTTGGGTGACCGTTAGTAATGTCAGAACAGTAGGCAGCATTTTTCATTTTTCAAATACCATTTTTTCCCATGTACGGCCACGGATGGTTAGAAAAAAAATGGATAAGATTAAGTTGGTACAGTAGATCATTTTCTACTGATGGGTTCCAGAACATGTAGGATGTTTCCAAATCAGCGATAGAACATTTCCGGGTTTGAGCATTTATAAACTTAGATTATGTTGAATTATTATGAATTTTTAATAACTATTGTAGTTATTTTATATTTCAAGTAACTTACTTCTGGCACAGTTACTACCCAATGCACTTCATTTCATCTCAATGTGATGTTAATGTCAAACCAAAGGCAACAAACAGAAATTGGTCTCTTGAGAGCTGTCAAATTTCATTTTTTTTTTGCTGAACTGTTTGCAATCAATAAATTTCTTTTTGTATGTATTTCATGTATGCTACACGTTAATTACAAATAACTTAACACAACACACTTTTAAACAATATACATTGAATTATTTTTAAAAATCGGGTTAAATACACATACTGTTTAAGTTTTAAGCGATATCTTTTAAATAGTATTTAAATATGCATCTGTAAGTTTTACTTATTTAATACAGTGAAAATAGACTTCACTTGTGTTGTTTAGTGTTTTTAGTATTTTAGTGAACTCTCTGTGTGATAAAGAATCTAAATGAAAACAGGTGACAACTTGATAAAAAGTCACTCTGTTAAACTACACACAACTCAACTTCAAGTTCCATGTATTTTGTGCCTTGCTTTTTCTATAAATAGTGCCATGTGAATCACCAAGGTCAATCTAATGAAGAGGAATCAATGATGGGGTATAAGTGTCAAATAAACCAGTACTACTTGCCATTTGAGGTTTTACATGTAACCCACTTAAATCCCCCGTCTCACTCGACCATTTTGTCACTACGATAGGCCCTAACACCGTTAATAGAGAGTTTGTGAACAACGTTTCATAAACGCTCCTTGCAAAAACACGCAACATAATTAATCAATACGGGAGAAAGTCATTAAGGGGAGGGGTAAGTTTTGTTTTTTCGAACAGCGTTTGAACTAGGATTTTTACAAGTATTTCTTTTTAAATTAATAGGGAATTATACAAGTCAATAAAGATAAATACACTGGTTTTAATCATCTACAGTACTGAATGAACTGGGTACTGATATATATTACAAACTTTATTGGCCCAACAACCAATAAAGCCACAAGTTAAATAGCTTGTAAAACACACTGTACATAAAACTTTGGAGGATTGTGTTCATTACTTGAAAAAAAATCATGACAAGGGAAGAAAAAAGGCTGGTCCTTGTACACTTGGGTTTTTCAAAAATTGACAAAGTTGCTGAAAATAATCTACAGTCTTTCAAGAACTCTGTACTGACATGTATAACACACTTTATTGCTCCAATAATTAATAAATCCACAAGGGAAACAAATTATGTGGCAAAGTCATTTGCCACATAAAAAACGTAACCTTGTACAGTTAAAACCTTATGAAATTACGTCACACACAGAAATCAATAACGTGTAACGTAGCGGAAAGTAGATACCGGCATCAAAAATGTTGTTCGCAAACATTCTAATATATAGCTAGCCTTGCCTTCCAGGCTGTCTGGGCCTTTATTCATGAAAGGTCTTAGCCAGGGCTTAGGCTTAAAGTTGAGACTTTTGTCTCAAGTTTCTGCCCCAAAACTGCTAAGACTTCTGTCTTAGGGTTAGTGGTATTCACAAAGAATTTAAGACAGGTCTTAGGCTTAGCCAAGGGTTCAACTTTAAGACTGGATGGTAGTGGGCTTAAATTTTGTAAAAAGGACTTAAATATGGCCGCCATAAACTTTTCTCCACTTCAAAATTTGAAATGGCTGTAAATAAAGTATAATTATACAGAACACCTCACTAAAGCAGTATTTGTAAAGTTTATATGTGGTAACAAGGTTTCCATTTCAAAACAGCACTTTTCCTTAGATAAAATGCATTAAATGAAGGATATATGTCACCAGTAGTATAGTTTGAATAGAAAAGAAAGGTCACATGACACAGAAAACCACTGTGGTTAATTGATAATCTTGGACTTAGCTAAGTCACCCTTTGTGAATACGGTTTTAAGATTAAACTTAGCTGAGACAAAAGTCTTAACTTTCAGAATAGATTTAAGCCTAAGACATGGATAAGCCTAAGACCTTTCGTGAATATGGGCCCTGAGCCATAATGTAACTGTGAAATATCTATACCATAATGTACACTGTATTAGACGCATTTCTAGTCTCTTTAGCTAGCTAAGCTAAATAAATATATGAGAACATTATAGAAAATACTTATTATGCAATCAAACAGTTGAGTCTATGCAATATATTAACGCCTGTGGCAAGGCTAACACATAGCAACTGTTTCACAGGCATTTTTGTGATTATATTTATGTGGGAAGGACCTAACATAAAGAAAGAAGAGATTAAATTTTAGGAAAGTTCTGACTCATACTCTGGATTCATGCCCCCACACCCCCCCCGAATTGTCAACAGCCCCATTATCAATAATTTTGGGTTTGTGGTTTAAAATATTCCAAAAGGAGTCTAAGTAAGATTTATTCCCTGTCTAGAATAGGTCATCCTGCTAAGGAATACATCTACAAAGGGTGTTAACTTGTCATAGTGAGATGAATATATTTGACGACACTGAAGTTTCTGGTAATCCAGAATTAAAACATATATCCAACTTTCTGATGTACACTGAAATTGGTATTTACATATGTAAGCAGATAGGATATCAAGAATCAAACAACCATGGTCAATGCTTGGCATGCCCTTCTTTAAACAAAACATTTGTACCTTTAAATACATACTCTTTTTGTTGAAAGAATGATAGCGTTCATACTGTAATCTATACAGGTCAGACAAACCGTATAATGAAGCTGTATATTTTTATATAACCCATACTTTAAATGGAAGATAATGGAAAAACATTATGTCTTGGAGTTCATTCTTTATGCCTCCAATATATTCTATAGATTTTTATGAGCTTTCTTCTTTTCTTTAGCTGTCAACTAGATGGCATATTGAACAGTTCCAAACACTGGGGAATGCATATAACAAAGAAATCAGTTAGGACTTTTTCAATATCAAGTCCATAAAACAACATCAAAATCACACTTTATATAAATATATTATTTATTTTGGTAAAATGAGGCAGTGTCTGTAGACCTTATCTCCCTGTTCTAGCTTCATATAAAGCTCATTTTCTTCCCAGTTTGCTAAATTGCTGTTTTATCATTACTTCATGGCAAGGTTTTCCAGAACTAATGCCCTTGGATGAAGGTCTAGAATAAGATACAAATACATTTTCTTCTTCAAATTGAATAGATTTCTTTCTGATTCTGGAGTCATTTCTGAACATCCAGGAGTGTAATGAAGCATTTCTTATGTTCTCTCTGGAGATGAACCGGCTGCATCCCTAACAGTTTCAGGCAACACCTATTTTTCTAGGGCAGTTCCCAGTTGAAGAGATTGCTATCAGATTATAAATCATTCCTGATTTGTTCTTATTCTGAAGTTGATCCTAATTGTATCCACCGGACGCATATTTTGGTTTTGTGTTCGCTATGCCGAACTGTCAGCATCAGTTCTACATTGTCTGACATGTGTAAGTTTGGTGTTCCTCAAACTTCTGTACTGGGTCCTGGTTTCCGTGTTTACAGTTTCATTGAGAAAAGTACTTTGCATGTACAGTGACAAAACAATCCTTTGTTAACAATATAACTCTATGTTCTTCATGGGGGCTGGTGATGTAGTAAGTAACACACTCACCTCCCACCTGTGAGATTGGCAGTTTGAACCCCGGACCCAATCCTATATGAGAAAGTTGGTAGTTGCTTAACAATGCCTAGCACATGTACAGTGCAGAATCTGTATATACCGGATTAGTATATACAGGTTTCTTCTGCCTTTAAAACTATATGTGATGATATAACCTATACAATGTGTTGAAAGCGACATCAAACCCTAAAAATGAATGGTCTTCTCTAATACTTTTCTTGAAGAGATAAATAGCTGCTTAAAAGGATTTTAAACATTGATGTTTACAGTTTACAGCTCAAGGTTGAATTCATTGTACTTGGTTCCAAATGAAAGCGGTATATATTCCAGTTGATAAACCCCATGTTGAGTTTTTTCGAAATCAGATGAATTGTACTGTGCTGTCCCCTGCAAAGCATGTCCAGGAGACATGTAAAGTTGTTTTAAAAGTTTCAAGACTTTGAAAGAGTGAGGTATACTTACTTGGAACATGGCTCCAATCGTAGCAAATGCCATAGGTGGTAGTATAATCTCTTTTATTCCAACTAGGTTTAAAATCAGTACAAAGCAGTATAATACCATAGATTCATGGCCTGATAAGACTGTCTCAACTGTTACTGCATTCAAACCATCAGTTCAGATACAAAAAAGACATTTGTACAACAGTTTATGTTACTCTGCTCCTAGCCTTACGATTCTACTGTCGCTTGTTACTATAATATTACCTCCCTCAGCTCTTTCAGGAAAATGCTTAAACATACTTATTCAACACTTCGATTTATCCTTTAATTCTGATCTAGGTACACTGGAACCTGATCCAGAAAAAGCACTTTCAAAGTAAGATTTGATTAGATTAATAAGAAACCCTCTCAAATCACATCTCACATCACTATGTCATTGATACTTGATAGATGTTGGTCTATGTTCATTATTGTATCTGTCATTGTTACTTGTCTATTTAAAAAGGCCATTAATACAGAGGAACACAGTCAAATATTTATGGACTGCTCTCAGTGAAATTGTTCTCCAGTTGATTTGGGTGCAAATGCAAGATCCCTTGAGTGCAATCAAGTCTTATTTTCTGTATCTAGCTGGGTTTTAGATAAATTGTTCCATCTAGAAGTTGCATGGGGTTGAGTTAACTCAACCTTTCACCAATCAGTTATTTATTTGTTATTTTTTTTACATTTTAAAGCATTGTCCAGATAATAATGTGGTATAAGTTACTTCAGCCATTTTGAACACAATTTAAATGTGCAATGAAACCGTTCATTTTTGTATTATTAATTTCGGGCCAGAGTAGTATTGTAGTAAGGTTTGTTTGTCAGTTTGTCTGTATGTCAGTGTGTATAACTTGAAAAAATACATCACATCTTGGTTATATTTATACATTATGCGGGGTGGCGGATGCCTAACCGTGGCTTGATCTTCCTCAAAGATGATATGGTTCTAGATTTACATTGAAAATGCAGAATTGTTTTTTGTACTCTCTAGCATTATCCGTGGGCAAGGGTTCACACCTTCTCATGCCTTTTCTGTATTATCTTTGTGTTATTTTTTAATCAGATCAAATGAAATCACTTATATTAATGTAAGGAATACACAAGACAGTTGGTAATACCTATTTAATCTAAAGTGCACTGTGTACCTGAGTTTGCACATAAATGATACTTGAATTGTTTGAAATTCTATATGCAAGTCACGGACTTAGCACAACTATAAGGCTGTGAATCAACATAAACTGACCGGTCAGGTTCTGCAGGAAACCTGTGTTTCATATAAACTGTGCCATTTGATTCACCAAGGTCAACTTAATTAAGCAATACATTGGGGTATAGTTGATGAAGTATCACTGTCAAATAAACAACATCTACTTACCATTACTATGGTACATTTTACAGTGCAGAATAAGAACTAATTCTCTTTTTCCAGTATTGCCATTTGTAGCCAAGCAATGTGCATTGTTGGATTTTAAATAAAAAAGTCTAATGACATGTTTCCGTGTTTTCCCTCCATTTAAAATTGGACCAAGCCTGTCTATATATTTTATTTATGGTAGAAAATTTCCTTTGATTATTTTCATTTAAGGGGTAAAAGAACTGGATGAAATATATATAGTTTTTTTTTCATATTTAGTACATGTTGATGTATATCCTTGAGGTAAGCTGTTTATTTAGGCCTGTAAGGATATACCTTTGTTCTAGCTGTCACTGATGACCATCTCTGGGGTGATTTAAGCTATGCTATAATTTTGCCAAACAAACCTTTTAGCAATAAGAGAGGCTCCATTAAGGAACTTGCATCCATTGAATGTTATATAAACACAAAAGAAGAAATTAAAAGTTATGATTAAATTAAACATTGCACCAGAAATACTGAAAAGAAATAACACCATTTTTTTGTGTGTGGGGGTGATTTGTATATTAGCAGTCCTACATAAGATGTTTTAACTCAGACTGCCACAAAGGTTTTGTTTGGTGGTGTACATTGTACAGTTTTCATGTCCTGCATGTACATGCATGCCCTTTGTACTTTATTATCAACTGCACTCTGTATATGACCTACATACTAGGGCATATAGATCGGGTAATATTTTTATATTATCGGCCTCCCTTATCATGGATAATTATATACATGTATTTAGCCTTAAAAATGATTCAAAAGGTGCCGATTTTTCCTTAATATTTCTGAAATTATGTAACCTATAAATATGTTACACAAATCATAAGAAAAGTATTATCACAGAGCTTCTGCTAGTTTTTGTTGTATTAAAATCCAGACAGAAATTGCATAGAAATGTCAAATGTCCAATTCTTTCTTTAAATGTGAACGGATTTACCTTAATACTTCTACAAAATGACTGATATTTATGTTAAAGCCTCCCCATTTAGACAAATACAAAAATACACATATATATATATCAACAGGAGCACTCGGGCAGTGTATACCTCCGTCAAGGCACATAATAATAAATAAACAGAAAAAGTCAAATTATTTTTATTATAAGTATGAGTATGCCTAGTGTGAGTATTATATTGTTAATCTTTATGAGTAATACATGTCTTTTGGGAAGTTTCCCTGTTGTATAATGCCTAGGTCACACTGTGATTTAGGGTTGTATCTGTATTTGATTTCTTACTGATAACCTTATCCTTAGAGCTCTAGAAAAAATATCAAAAGGGGTTTCAGTCTACTAGCGTGAGCTGCAAAGCCATCAGAGACACAAGTAGTGCATTGAAGCAGTCACCCATCCCAGTACTAACGTAACGCATTCCCACTTCAGTGAACAGACAGATACTCATCATGTTGCACCTCAATTCATGAAAGTCTGGAGACAAAAAAAAAATGAAAAAAAGTGATCACTAAAAGCTCGAGCCGTGCTAGAGCTTGCGCTTAAAATCCTAATATCTGTTTTGTGTAGTGAAGAACAAAATGCCCTGTTTATTCACACCCACCTTTTACCATTCGAGAGTGTATATTTTAATACAACTAATCAAAAGACGTAATAACTCTTACAAACATCTTAAATAGTGATTACAAATGCAACAAGCAATCCAAATGAACTACAGTTTAAGATAGATAAGTTCTTGACCCCCGCACAGAAAGGGTTGAGCTATGTATTAGATTGGTCTGGTGCAAAAGGGTGTTTACAGTTTAAAATTAGTGCATGTGGAAACATAGCAACTCATTCACAAAACACAGTCTCAATCCAAAAACAGATTGCCCTGCATGCTGTCTATTCTTGTCATGTGAATGATTGTGGATTTATAAATGCTTGCCCGCCTATTTTATCTTTCACAAATTTGTTTTAATGTTTATAGTTACATTCTAAGGTAGCACATTGTACCAAATATTGTATGAAAAATTTTAGTCCTTACATTCCGGAAGTTTAATTTAATTTCACTGTTGGTGTTCATTTTTTGGCCAATGAAAACAAGAGCACTCGAAGAATGCATACCTCCTCCAAAGCCCAACATTTCTACCATATTTTAGGGGGTTTTGGAAACGAAATAACAACCAAGTAAACAGACAAAAGAACACAGTGAAAACATAACCTTCGTGAAGTAAAAACCCAACTGGGTGCTGTGGTTTTGCATAACAACTGTGTGAAAGTAAAATGCTCTATGAAATCATTATGATGATTCTGTCACTTTAAAAAAAAATGCTTTGAAAAAAGCATTTATCAGGGTTCACTCAGTATTGACATGAATACAAATCTCTATAAACATACATGTTATACATAGGTCGCAGTTTTCTGTGTGCTTGTATCTGTATGTAGTTTGATTTCAACTTGATGACCTTGGCCTTATGCCATGGAACAGAGGCCTTGTATCTGGCCAGTACACACTGAAGAATGAGCCGCCCAATATATATCCACACACACCCCGGTCCATTTAATATGGCTTGTGAGAGGACATAATGGCTATATCAAACAATTAACAAGGCTGAAAGGGGTTTCGATCTACTAGTGTAAGCGGCAAGCAATCAGAGACAGGAGTAGTGCACTGAGTCGGTCACCCTTCCAACAACTAATGTAGCCCATTGCTGCTTAACTTCGGTGATAAGTCAGGTACTCATCACGCTGTGCCACAATTCATAAAAGTCTGGAGACCAAAAATTTAAAAAAAAAAAAAAAAGGTGCAAACCTCGCATTTAATGAAAAGTGGTCCCGAATGAAACTGACTTTCTCTGTCGAATCACCCTGAACGCATCATACCCAAATGGAAATTCCAGGAAATTGCACCAAATGTGTTCTCTCCAAATACGGGAAGAAATTGCAACCTATGTAAAACTAGCTTAAGTTTGTCTCAGACAAGTATGACTGTCAATTGGATCAATAATAATTCAAATAATTATGAATATTATATTACCATGGCCTACTATTACAGTTTACTTTGTGTGTATGAGGATTTGCTGTAAAAATCCCTTATGGAATTCTTTATTGCAAACTGATTGAGGCAAACTGGAAAATTGTCAATTGATGTGTTGTTTCCATCAGGAGACAAATAATAAACAAATAGCCGTCCTGTAGCTGTGACTGCCTGGTCAGAAAACCCATTTGCTAAACCCAATTAGTAATAACATAATTGACTTCAAATGAAACAATACACATTGATAATAACACTTTCACTGCTTAATGGATCAAAGTGCATGACAAATTGACATTGTTTTGACCAGTGCTTGTGTAAAACCCCCCAATGATGAGCAACCTCAGAACCTGGAGCTTATGATGCTTTCTGTCATCTTGAATGAAGCAGAATAGGTTGACCAAGTAGGTATTTGAAACATGAATCAACATCAGGCTAAAACACCATTTTAGGTACATAGCTTTCTGTGAAGTGTGACAGACTAATATCCCAACAAACAGATCAATTAGAAGTATTTTTGTGAGATTTGAGTTTTCACATCACTTTCATCACATTATATAGGTTATGTCACCACAGGTAGTTGAAGAGGTGGAAAGCAGACTATACTAGTCGGTCAAAGTATGCAATTGACATTCAGCAGACATTGCCAAGTAACTACCAACTTCTCCACTTCAGGTTGGGCCATGAATAAAACTTATGCACTGAGGGGTGTGAGGTGAACTTGTTACACACCACATCACCATGCCAACAGTAGAAGTAACAAGTAGTATTAGAAGGAAAACAAACCCTCGCCCTGAGAGGTGTGAAGTCAGTGTATTACACGCTACATCACCGTGTCCCCCAACAGAAGAAGTGAAAAGAAGTGGCTGAAGGACGCCTTACAGGTGAGGGGGGGGGGGGGGAACCAAAATCGGATATCAGCACAATAACGAAATATCCCTTCAAAAATCCTGGAGTCATAATGTCGATCTGAATCATCATTGTGGAGGACTGAGTCAGGGGGTATATATGAAAATATAACTCATACATGATGTACAGTTTATAGTGCTGCATGTTAAAATTAAAAACTATTGCCAAGTATGGCTTTCTAAAATCCACGAGCCTCTTTCTGAATCTGTATGGGCAAACCCGCCTTATGTGAAAATGTAGCCTGAATCTGATATGTTTTTACTTATATATGTATACAATTAAACAGGAATATGGATGAAATAACAATAATAACTCTGCTTATCACCTCCAGAGGTCAAGGGTCATTACAACCATATGAACCAGTGGGCCCACAGAATGACTTTAATTTGAACACTTCAGCTAGACTACGTCCATTAACCCTCAGCTAATGTTATTGGACTACGTATCTCAGTTGTAATTCAGTTATATGTGGACAGACAGTGAAAAGATGCCTCCATTAGAATGTGTCCAGTGTAAGAATGGTGTGTCAATAGAGTAATGCAATATAGAAGACCTGTGGAAACTCTGTCTCACTTATGGAAGGGCCTGCCTCCATATATTGCGTCCCATGTAGGGAATAGGGATTCCCAACAAGAGACATTCTCATGATAGAGGTAAAGTCAATTTCACAGCAGTCTGTTAAACAGACCCACTTAGCTTTGCTTTGGAGGTCCTAAATTAATGATAGCTACTCAATTAGCTATCTTATGTCTATAAATGAAGGGTGTCATTGAAAGCTACAATGGTTGAAGTGTTTTGACAAAGCCACCATAATCAGATCATGATAGTTATTTTTAATCATTTTGTATATATACAGGTATTTTGAAATACATCAGTTTCCCTGCAAAACTCAGATGTCCCTGTAGGCTGGTGTGATAAAGCATTTGGACAACAGATAGAAACTGTTAACAACTATGTCATCTAATGTTGGACTCAACAGAAGTTAGAACTTCAACAAACAAAGTATTATGACGCATAAATTTGAAGAAATATTCTACCAAATTATCTCAAATATTTAATCACGAGATACTATTTATAATTACAATTCCTTTACGTTATTCACATCACATATGTCAAGATTACTTTAATTAAATAATCATTCACTCAAACACTAAAAGGAATATTTATTCTGCTACATTTTGACAAATGGTTTTGAACACACTCAACCCGATAATTAATAGTTACATTAATAGTTAGTAGTTACATTAAAATATTTACCTGATCTGCAACCTCTTGATTATGAATAATTGAAGTATCCAAACACTTATGTCACATAACACTCCCAATAAATTGAAACCCACAACTGACAACAAATTAAAGAAAAGTCAATGTTGTAATAATCCTAGTTGTGAGTGTTTCATTAAAACTCTCCATGTTTTAATTAAGGTGTGGAGCCCTTTTTCCTCAGACTGTTAACAGAGTCAGTATTTGTCGTCTGCCCAAGTGAAAAAGGCGGGAGTTTTCCTTCCCCAGTCTGTGACTTGTTTGCCAAGTTAATTGGAAGGACAAGAGGAGTCTCATCAAGTGTAAAGTGAAATATACTTCTGAATCAAAAAAATAACTAACCCTTTTGAAAAGACTGTTATTTTGCCCTGTCTGAGGTGTTATGTTTGTTTCTTTGTGGGAAGAGTAACATGTATTAAAACTTCTCACCCCTAGAACAGACTTTGAAATTAAACCGTGATGAGCAATGGGGGGGAAGGGGGGGGGGGGGGGGAGCTTTACTGAAGAAACTCAATATTATGTATAAACCCCAGATCTAATGTTTCTCTCTGAAGAATTCTATCCCCCGATGGTTTCAAAGAGATGTCATTCCTTTTAACAATGGGGGGAAATTAATTATCTTGTGGTCAAAAAGACTGGAAGGAGATCAGTATCATCCTTTTACCTTAGTTAGAAGAAAAATATGTGTTAATTATGTAATCAAAATAATTATGATGTTTTTTTCAGTGTGATATGTATAACATATAAATCATTTTCTACAGGACCATACCAATATAACTGATATATTATTTAAAACACTCACATTTTTTGTGTGCATGATATAAAAACATACGTATCAGGACTAGGTTTCCACGGGGCTCAAACACACAACCTCTCACCCTAGATGCCCACACTCTACCAGTTATAAGGGAAATCCCTACTTGTAAAATCAGTGGTTGTGATTATATCACTTCTTGGGTTCTGTCACATTGTCCCCTCCATACATAAAATTGATCCCAAGATTCCATCCATACACTGGTCATCCACAGTGTTGTATATCCGACCACACTGGATAATCCCTTATTGGGCACTAAATGTCACAGGAAAAGGTTTCCAGGGGACTCGAATGCACACCGTGTCCCTCCAGAGGCCCACACTCTACCAGGTGAGCTATAAGGGAAATCCCTGCTAACCAAGCCAGTGGTAGTGATTTTATCACTTTTATCATATCTCATATATAAAATTAGAAAATGCAATACCCCTGTTCCACTGATACAAGTCATTATGCATTCAGGAGTGTATATACTGCCGGTCATGTGACTATATCATACCAATCAGGAAAGTCAGGAGAATATTTATGGGGATCATTGACCTATGTCTCAAACATGTTTAAAACTTTTCAAATGAGTCTCTTATCACTTTCGTGTCTTTTCACTTTTAACAACAGGAGACTTATTCTTTCATCGTACGTCTTAGGCCAGTGTCACAAAGAGTATTAATCTTAGTTAAGTTTTTGGCTAAGTCAGGGACTTAAATCCAAGATTTTGGTCTTAGCTAGGTCCGGCACTTTAATGGATTTCACAAAGGGTGACTTAGTTAAGTTCAAGCTTATCAAATAACCATAGTGGTTTTCTGTGTTACTTGACCTTTTATTCCTATTCAAAATATACCATTAGTGACATATATCCTTCATTTGACGTATTTTATCTAAGAATTAGTGCTGTTTTGAAATGGAAAACTTTGTTTCCACATAAAACTTCTCAAAGACTACTTTAGGGAGGTGGTTTATACATTTATACTTTATTTACAGCCTTTTAATTTTGGAAGTGGAGAAAAATTTATAGCGGTCATATTTAAGTCTTTGTTTACAAAAGTTAAGCCCACTCCAAGGTGGACTTAACTTTGAGCCCAAGACTTAGCCAAAGCTTAGAGTTTGCTGCTTTGTAAAATCCCAGTCTAAGACCACAGACTTAAAGACAAAAGTCTTAACTTTAAGTCTAAGTCCAGGCTAAGTCCTTTTGTGAAACTACCTCTAGTAGTATGAGTAATTTGGTCCAGTCTTTTCTTGACATAACTAAGTTTGCTGCAAAAGTGAGGCCGAGTGATCTCTTAGAATGAAACTCAAAAAGTAATATCAAACAATAGATACTCTTTGATATTTATTATTGTCATGATAATGTTGCTTGATTAATGTCACCTATCAAATATACACTAAAGCGGTTGTTCTTTGAACTAACCATACACTATTGCTGAGTGGTGGGATGTAGTCTTAAATGGTGTACTTAAAACACTGCATACAGTAAGTAGTTAGTACAAATCAGGTGGTGACAGCTGCTGTGTTTTGTAGTGATGTGAGTGTCAGCTTTCAGTTTCCTCTTTGCCTGCATAAATTGTCTTCAGGACACAGAGCTGGGGCACAAATTAGCCGCATGTGTGACACTGAGCGGGGTTTTGACACATGACAATTGTCTGAATGATCTCCAGCACAGCAATATAACAGACATTTGTTTGCCCTGATTTCCTGTGGCGGAAGAGTTCTATTAGTCTATAGCAAACAAATTTGTGAGACTTGTGAGACAAATGCAGAAGTCTGTTTCTCTCAGAAACCAGTGTGTCTTTAGCCTGTTTTGTTCCTACTCGCAAATTTACTTTATGCATTAATTTGCATATATTTTACATCATACTTAAACATGTGTATGTAACAATAGTCATTAAATATATATACATGTAGTATATATCAATTTACATCAATATATGACCAATATAGCTGACCCTACAACCAACTCTAGGACTCTATAATCAGTAGCAAAAGTTGGGAGTCAGGGACAAAAATCCAGAAAAAAACGCGCAAAAAATTTGGATCGGTTTCATCTCCCAGACAGGATGCAGTACATCCCAGCTTGTCTGGATCAAGGTGCCGACCTGACTTGGGTCTGGGTGCTATTTCTTGCTGGGTGACGACGCCTTTGCCTTGATGCCATGGATGGTGAAACCCTACAGCAAACGACAACTCACAAGGGAAGAGAGAATAGCAAACTACAAGATCTCCAGATGCAGGAGGGTAGTGGAGAATCCATTTGGAATATTAGTGACAAGATTCAGGGTACTACTAGGCATAATGTATCAAAGGCCAAAGGTTGCCTGAGAGATTGTTTTGACATGTGTGGTGTTGTTCAACATGCCGAGGACACACCAGGAGGGAGCAGACAGGGCACCCACCCCAGCAGATGATAAAGAGGCCCTACAAAATGAACAGGTGGTGTTTGTGCCAGATGACAACTACCGAAATCCTTCGAGGGAGGCTGAGCTGGTTGTATGACCTGGCTAGCTGGCATCTGAGTGTCTGGAATAGTTAAGATGTATGGCAGCTAGTGCTGGTTGTTGTGGCTGTTGAAAAGTCTGTGGCACATATGTGGAAGTGGTGATGGAGCTTCTAGAAAGTGTAGGTTGTTGGGACTGATGGGTCCTTTCCTCTACCCTACTCTGGATCCCACTTAAAAGTTGTACAGCCTCATTTCTGAATGTTTGAAAGTTTCTTTCTTCTAAAGCCTCAAACCAAACTCAGATGCCAGATAGTTGCAGAAGGCTGTTCTGGAGGTCTCCTGCCTTGGTCTGAGAAAAGATGACAGCATGTTTTTCATCTCTGTAAACTGGCCCATGACCTGCTGGTCGACTGCTGAACGCTGGGAAACTGCACTGGGGCTTGTAACTGAAGGCTATATTGTGGTGTTTGATTGCATGTTGATCTCCATACTATCCATGTCTGGAGATGTGTGCTGAGGCAGCAGATGCACTAGTTCATCGGGATGGGGACTTGAAGGCTGAATACTAAGTATTTGCTGAGTCCCTTGTATCTGATGTGTGTCTTCAAGACGTTAAATTTATCCTGAATCCAGCTCTGCCTCTCTGTCATTTCCTTGGGCGCCTGGCCAGACTTGGAGTAGGTGATTTTTCTGTAGCGGGTTCTTTTGGATTCAAACCAATTCTTGCACACTTGGACAGGCAGCTTGAAGCTGCTGGAATACCTCTCCCACAGGCATTCCTTCCTGGAATTGTCCTTAAAGTGCTTGTTGGACTGTCGTAGAGCTCCCCATGATCCTTGACAAAGAACACAATAGCCTCCTCATCTGAGTCTGTTCAGTAAATGTTCACCATATGCCCCTTCTTGTGCCTGGATTGCGATTGAGATATGCCTCTCCTCCAGCCTCTGTGTCCATTTCACTGTCACTCCTTCTTTCTTCTGTCACTTTTCGGCCACTCCCTCTTCTGTTGAGTGTGTAGTTCCCTCTCTCCTGGCTTCTTCCCTCTCCCTCCTCTGTTGTTTCTGTGCCTCCTCCTTCCTCTATCTCTGCTGTTTCTCTCCTCCCTCCTCATCTGAATGTCAGCAGTTGTATCCCCAAACTCTAACTCTGTGGGTGTGTCTGTTTGAACTTCTATCTTCCTTAATACCTTCTGCCCTTTTTAGGACCCATCTTTCTTTTTAAAGGAAGCATTTATTAAAAAACAAAAGCCTTTCAAACAGTCAGCCCAACTTGTATTTCAACACTAAATCCTAGTTAATTTGTAATAAACAAAAAGATTATCTAAAACACTACCAGATGTAATCCGACAGATGCCAGATACCAAATGATGGATTCCACAAACCGATTCACCTGATAAAGACATAGATTTCATAGCTGACAAGCTGTGGGTCAGTAAAATGAGGTCGTCCTGTCACACACACTTCCTGGCTTGATGTTTGCTTTAACTATCTTTTCGGTTTTTCTTTATGGCTTGTTGTGGTGTGTTCCCGGCTTGTCCTGCTGAGATGTTACCAACTCTGTGGTTGAAGGCTTGGTTACTACCCGTCTTGATGGGAAGCAACCAAGTCAGGTTGGGGATGTTTACTACAGCCCTGTGTTTTTTTTTCAATTACAGTTGGTTTGTGTCTGTGGCCTGTTGTGAAGTGGTGTCCTGGTACTGAACCACAACAGTCTGGCAAGTGCTTTCAGACAAGACAGTTACAGCATGGGACAAGATGGCAAGTAACAATGACAAACTGTAGAGACACACGACAGGATGGTTACCAGGTGGGCGGATAGACAGTCGGGGAGGGTTGGTGAAATATACACCGCAACAAGCTGGGGAACTCAACCGACTCTGTAAACATTGCTCTCGGCCCTTAAAAAATCTATAGTTAAATACAAGATTGCCCCAGTGGAACACCCCCATAAAAGGAATCCACATGAGGATTATACACAAGATGGCTATAATATGTTATCTTCCATACAATTTTTTGACAGTGTGCAAGTTTTAGGGATTTCTTAATGGTTGTACCTTACATTCCTGTCAAGATACTTGTGTCTGTAGAATATACTGGACATTAAAATAGAAAGTAACACAATTGACGTACAAGTTGATTCATTAAAATGATATAAATGCAAGGGTTATTTAACAAACAAAACAGATTAGCCCTTATTTGCATATCTTCTTTTGTATTTGTATATGGGTCAAATATGGAGTAAGGTTATAATAAATTTACTACTGCTATGGCACTGTTAGTCTCTACTTTGCGCTTGGCCTACCTCCCTGCTAAGTACAAGTACGCTCCAGTACAAGCACACATGTAGCACATTTAAAAGCACGTTTAAAGCCGCAAACTGTATAACTACTTGCTAAGAGAATTTATCGCTCCAGTACAAGCACACATGTAACACAGTTAAAAGCATGTTTAAAGCCACAACTGTATAATTACTTGCTAATGTATTGCAAGCTACAGTTCCAGTGTAGCTCCATATGTACATAAAATGTGTTATAAAATACACTTGCTAGGATTTTCACAAACAGTAATAGTTACACACAGGTATCTCCTATTCTCAAAGGGCTGCACTGGTTGCTAGTTGCATACCGCTGGACCTTCAAAACAGCCACTTTAGTTTATAAGTTTCTTCACAGTGGTTATCCCAGCTAATTTAGTTCTCTTTTGTCTGTTAATTATGGCAGGTATGGCACAAGATATAGCCCACCAGATATAAGGGTCTTGGATATTCCAAAATTTTACCCATCAGTACATATTATCCCAAAAAACACTGTAGTCAGAGTTTTGCTTTTGCTGTCTATGCAGTGTGGAATGATCTTACCTGATGCTGTCCGTTCTGCCCTCACTCTTGCCTGTTTCAGGAAAAGCTCAAATATTATCCCTTCAAAAAGGCTTGTGATATCAACCTGGATATGTTTATGGAATTATTATCACTGAATTGATTTTTTTTAGTTTTCCACCTTGGGCAAAGATTAAGTATTATAAAAGTTTAGAATAGAATAGCAACACTTCAATGTTTGACATCCCAGATTCTCACACTCAATAAACATAATTAGAATTTTGTGTATGAATACAACTTCATCACTCTCAGTATAGAAAAGAAGAAATATACCTGTATGCAGTACATTACATCATATTACGGCCTACATTTAAAATCTACTGATAACAATATACATTGTAAATAGTACCTTGTATGACATATGTTAGAGCAAACGGAGTTGTGGCCTAAATCTGTAAAGGTAAAAAAAATGGACATCTTACGTAATACCTTGTATACCATATGTTAATATAAATTGAGTCATAGCCTATATCCTTAAGGCTCAATATAAAACTTACCTCGTACATAGTACATATGATATACGTTAGTAAACATGGAGTTATAGCCTAATAACTAACATGACATATTTTAAAGTTATCTCCTTTGTAACTAGGATTCTTGGGTGTTTAATCATCAAAATTTGAAGTTGCAACACATATGCATTCGTCCAAATATCGACAACAAAGAGAGAGCACAAAATAATCTTTCTGAATGATTAAAGTAATACTTTCAAGAAATGACAGTGTCACATCTTTGTAGTCACCCCCACAATGACACCTTTTCAAATTAAAATCTATCTCACCAAGAGTTTGTCAGGTTGCATGCTGAAAGGAGTTTTTCTATTGCTTGAATTTCAACAACACCTACCACTTACTCTGTACTAGAATCTTAGAATCTTAAAGAAAACACCAGCATTTCAGTTCAAACAAAATGAATTACCAATAGAACAAGTGTGGTTTCATATACTTTACAGGAGAGTATCAGGCTCATAATGGATTTTTTTTTTGTTTTCTAATTTTACTGTTAAAGTTAATTTATCCACTTTTATCGACTTTAAAAATAAACAATCTATTGGGATACTAATAACCTTCAGTATTTACTTGTAAAGCATCACATACTTATTTGCTTTTTTATGGATTTGTAAAAAAAACCATACTTATAATAAACACGTCCTTAGATAATTGTACTTAGAACATTTTTCCCCAGAAAGATTGTAAAAGTCAAAGTCAGACCTATATTTCCTGATTAAAAGATAATTAAATTTGAAGTAACAGCTGCCCCTATTGTAGTGCAGACATCAATACATCTCATTGCTTTTCATTCCAACCATTGTTATTCTACAGTAAGACAAATAGCTGCACTTTTTCAAATAATATCGTGTCTAATCATGATTCAGGGAGCTGCGGAGATGAGTAATAATTCTATTCATTTCTTATTTACTTATATATTCTCTGAGAACCAAAGGGACTGCTTAACAATTGGCATGTTTCTGGGGATTGCCTTACAGTTGATTCAGCTTTACATTCATACTGTATAGCTACCTCCACAGACAGACTAACTTCTTGCAAAGGCTACTTTTAAATTGCATAATTTGTGAAAGGATTTGTAATAGTATGTGATTAACAATTACAACAACCACAATTTAAATTAAGGTTTTCTGTAAATAAGACGAAATTTTACCTGAAAAATTTCCAATTTTTGAGAATTAATGAAAACTAATTTTCACTGATTATTAGTTTTTATATATATGTCAAATAATGCCAATTTTATAAGGAATTAATATTCAATACCCAGAGTAACTTCTCTATTCCCTAAACAAAAATAATGAAAACACCTTAATTGTGTCTTTAACTCTTGGTTGTGCATAAAAAAATGTTTTATCAAGATATAAAATTCAAGGCAAATAGGTGACATAAATAATACATTTTGGTTCTATTTCTTGAATTGATGACCTTAAGACAATGTAAATAAGCAGACTGGCATACCTCTGAGTTGTCAGATTCGGGTCAGCACCATTTACCGAAACAGACACATCCAAGGTTTAGTATCCCCCAGCCCTGTGTAGCTCATTAACTGGCGCAAGTTCCATCTCCCTCTGGGTATACAGTTCCTGATCTTTCATTTGAGTGAACCTGACTCTGTAACCTTTCTATTTGTCCTTGGGCGGTGTCTGTGGAAACACTGTTGTCACTTAACTACCTCTTGAGACAAATGTAGGTTTTTATGTCACAAGATATTCCAAACCGAGGCTGACAGCTAAACTCTGATAGGTTGATGCAGATTTAACCCTAAAATTCATGTTTCTACACACATTTATCAGCACACTTGCGGGTCGTTTATAAAACAGAAATAATTTCTTCTTAATATCCATTGTCAAACAATCTTCTTTGTTCAACTGTGGTGCTTATTTCATCTGCAAAAGAGGATATGTAACCTGTGTATCTACTTTGTCTGTTTGTTTGCAAAATAACTCAAAAAGTTATAGACAGATTTTGGTAAACTTTCCAGGACATGTCGACAATGGTACAAGAAACAGATGATGAGATTTTGTATTGATTCAGCTTACCATCTGGATAGAGGAATGATTATCATTGCACTCATAAGCACCATTTGGGATGTTGGGCCTTGACAGATATGAACACTTTCTGAGTGCTATTGTCTATTTATGGTTATTGTGCCAGACTTACAAACCTTTCCCAAGCAAGCGTGTTAATTATGTTTTTATCAGCATTTGCCCCACTGTGCATGTCTAACAATAAGATTTTCCTCGGCAATAACAAAGAATTTACTTCATCCAATACATGATATGGACAATTATTCTAAAAAGTATCCTTAATCTCTTTATCTCTTAAAACTAAGTTATTAATAATTTTACTGATTGTTATTTGGATGAAAAGGCTTTTCTTTTTTTTTCACTTTTTTATTTAAGTCAGACACAAAGCGTGTATAATAAGTCAGGTGAATTGTTGCTGTTCAAGGTTTCACATTTTGCATGGATCTACCATTAATTTTTTTTTTTAAATGACATGAATGAAACTAACAAGAATTAACATGAAATGAATTTTACATTCCCACACATGAAATTTTGATCAACTCAAAAAAATGAAGACGAAATGAAATGGACAATTTTCTTGAACAATACATATTACGCACAATATTCATTATCCATTCAGGAATGTATTTTCTTGAAACAGGGGGCAAGTACAGACCAGGAGCCGCATTCCATAACAATACTTAGACCATTTTTTTTCCAACTTAGATTTTAAGTATTACTTAGATTTCAAGTAAGAAATTGTGAAACAAAACATCCCTAGCTTTTGTTTCATGAATGCCTAGTACAACTTAAGTGAAAACCTTCCCTTACTTAAATCTAAGGTCACCTTATCTAAGTATTGTTGCAGAATACGGCCCCAAGACATATTTTTTCATATGTGACAGCGCCCAGGGTTGCGTGTTTCAGCGAAATTGGCTTGGAAAACATTGAATAAAAAGTGGGAAAAAAGTAAAACATTCCACATTAGACACATACAAAAATATGTATATCACTCATATAGGGGGACAATATAAATTATGTATTATAGTGTAATTATCATTCATGGTTTTTGTCTTTTTGTTTTTGTTTTGGTCATTGGAGAAGTTTTCCTATTATATATAACAGGGCTGTGCATTAAATTCATTGTTTCAGTTACCTTTCTTAAGTTGTCAAGTATTGTATCAGTTAAACGCTTATGTCTTTAGTAGTTGTCACTATTTTGTCATTACTATCTTTAGTGGTGGAGAAAATGAATGCTGTAGTATGGTAAACCAAAGTAGAAAAGAAAGCCCATCACAAACCTTTTGACTTGATAAATAACCGTGGATTAACCTGGGTAGCATTAATGGTGTGTTTTTATGGTTATCTCCTCACGAATATAGAATGTCTAGAGTTCAATATCTCTCGATTTAAAAAAACCAGTGTCCTGGGAGATAGTTGGTAATTACTAACTGGATATTCCAGCAAGAGAAAGAAACATAGTATTTATTTGCTTTAAAGAAGGTGTTTGAAATTGGATTCAGTTTTATCTTTATGTTCAATTACTCTGTCTACTTGTGGTAAGACCATAAAACTCTCGTGTGCTGGCACTGGTGATGGCTCCTGTGTGATTTTTACTCTTTTGTTTGAATGCAGTGAGAAAAGTCATTACAACAACGCATAAACCAGCCAGCAAAAGTAAAACATAAATCCAAAGCATTGCAAATTGTTGCAAATATAATACCCCTATGCCACTGTCACGACTTTGCCTGCCAACCTCCCTGATAATGTTCTGAACTCAATTTTATTGGTCACATGATTTACCTTTTTAGATATGAGGGTCTGAAGTATAGTCACAGTGATTCTAGATACTCACTGAATATATTAAACATGTTTCAAAAGTTTGCATTTCTCTCCCATTTACTCACTACTGATATTTTGATTTTAAAGTGGTTGTATGTAATCTTTTGGATGTACGAGTGACCTTGTGCCAAAAGTTTGTGGTAGGATTGCCCCAATTCCTGTACTAGAGCGATCAGGGCTGATTAAACTTTGTGTGAATTATAAGCCCAATAAAGTTGTGTGTATTTTGGTTCTTTTGTCCAGATTATTTGTAACTTTAAATTATACAATCAAAGGTCAAAGTGGGTGTTTTACATCCGGTTCAACAGGCAGGGTTATATTAGGACAGATCCTCAGCATTGTTATTTGTGGGAGTTGAACCCACACTGAGGTAACAGTCTGTGTTCATATGCCAATCCACGAGGCTCATTGAGGACCTTATAAATTATATAATACACATGGCCATAATAAATTAAAAATAGAAATCAGTGAACCTTATGAATCACAGTACTGTGGCTAAAGTGCATAAGGTTAATATTTAGGTGATACAACTGATCTCTTCACTCAGGAAAAATCATGTGGTTTTTATTCAGTTTGCCCACCATTTTTGACAAGATCAATTACAGCAACTCCCTGGGTTTGAAATTGGCTATGTCGTGTGATCAGTCGCATCAGTGGAATAGCAGTATAAACTGAATTCAAGTTATAACCTGCTATAAAGATCTTTTGACCATACAGTTGTCCAGTGTTTCAAATTTTAATCTGTGATTCCAACATAGTCATAAATTTATTACTTAAAACGAGGTATGACGCATAATCACGCATTGTCTTCAAATATACAACACTAACATTAATTGTATTTAAAGGCCATTTATAAAATCAGTCTGATCTAATCTAATGTGTTTTTAAACAAGGCCTGGTAGAACTGAAGGAACCTATAGGAAAATTTTCAGATTGCTCCAGGAATAAAGAAGTAATGGGTATTTTCAAAATTGACGTCTGTTATATATAATGATTTTTTCTTATTGATCTGGTAAAAGTTGAGGGTTGTTTAACATAAAGTCTTATTGGCTAGTATGGTATGACCATCAGTGTGAATAGATAAGGTAAATCACAGGAGTTGCCACTTGATTATTACATTGTATCGTGATCAATACATTTGGCATTTACTGTGTTTAAATACAAGAAACATTTATGAGAGAAAATACTGGAAATATACCTTCAAAGAATTTATTCTGTGATTGGTAACTAATGGATGGTAAAACAATTGTTGACATACCTTTGAAACTGAAAAATTACTGTCAAATAAGAAACCAAATAAAATAGTAAAAGTAAATGATTCTATGATGGTGTAAATAACACCTTCTAGACTGAGATAAAAACAGTTAGAGACACTGTCTCCAAGTCAGCTATTCAAGTGATGGAAGATGATAACACAAGTAATTTATTTGTTGAGAAATAAATACATTATGAACTGCATCTTGTGAAATGGCTGACCTCAAAATCGATCTGAACAACAAATAAATCAGATTTTATTTGAATGGAACAATTATTAAAACCACTCATCAACAAATGAACTGGTACATAAAGTCAGTCAAAAATAATTATTACAGTTACAAACAAGTGTGAATAGAGTGTACATTGGTATTCATGACACACTTTTGAAGATGAATAAGATGCATACTATAGGGGTGTTCCACTGGGCTGTCTTGTCGGTAGTGTAGGATTTTTCGAGATTCAGAAACAATGTTTACAGATCCGGTTAGGGGCGGTTATGGCTTCCCAGCTTGGCTTGGTGGGTCGGCAAAATGTATGACATGGTCCTTGTGATTCTGTACACTTCTCCAGTCTTATTGAGTCATCACTACAGCTTATAGCTATTTACTACAACTTGTCTGTTGTGCCTCTAGGACTTGTCCTATGGCGTTCAAGTTCCATCTTACAGGAAACAGCCTGACCCAAAGTTAGGTTGGGATGTGGATCCAGTCAAGCTGGGATGTATTACCTCCTGCCATGGAGGTTTTAGCTGACTCTTCATTTTCCTGCCCAAAAAGACTAGTCAGTTGGTTTTTGAAGTGTCAGCTTCCAGTGGAACATCCCCCTAATTATATTTGCAAGATGCTGGAGACACAAAGGGACAGTGCGCTCCATCCTGTCAGGTCAGGCCCTAGGTTCAATCCCTGAACTGAGCTGAAGTGGGAAAGTTGGTATCTGATTGCTGAGGCTGCTGGATTATAGTGCTAAATCTTAACCCATCATTATACTCCGTCTTTCATGGATCCCCTCACTACAAATCACATTGCGACTTATACTTTGTATTTAAAGAGAAATCAAAGCAAATTTGATCCAATATGACACTAATGACACCTTCAGTGACATTCTTGAACTTATTGCTGACATTAATGAGGACAAGAGTATTTAATTTAATTCAAATTAAATACGTAATAATTTGTTGCAGACAAAAAGTGTATTGTATTGTACATTTCCTTTTGCATATTTATCATAATGTATATTCTATATCTCCTTGTACAGCAGGAATCAAAAGCTATTTGACCAATCCAGACTGTACAAGTACAGCTCAAGCTGTTACGTGACCCACATTCGCCTGACTGAAAGACAAAGGCTCAAGGATGGCCATTTATCAACGTCCCTATGTACTGTGTACCTTTCAATTGTGACATATTGATTGCTTTAGAATCAGTCGAGCCTTGGTATAATATTATAGGTCATAAGTCAGTCTATCTGGGAATTAGAAGTATAATAAAAGCAATAATCACTTTATAAAATACTTAATTTGTGGGTGATTTTTTAATCATTGCTACATTGAAGTAAAGTCTACATTGCTAAAACCTAGTGTATGTCTGTGTATGGTAGTGTATTATGGGACCTGTATACACTAGTAGTATGCAGGTTTTTTATGGTAGTGTATGATCAGACCTGGATACACCAAAAACATGCAGGTTTTGTATGGTAGTGTATTATCGGATTTGGATACATCAGATGTATGAAGGTGGTGCATGGTAGTATAGTATGGGATTTGAATACATCAGATGTATGCAGGTTTTGATTGGTAGTACAGTATGGGATTTGAATACACCACAAGTATGCAGGTTTTGATTGGTAGTACATTATGGGATTTGGATACACCAGATGTATGCAGGTTTGATTGGTAGTACAGTATGGGATTTGAATACACCAGATGTATGCAGGTTTGATTGGTAGTACAGTATGGGATTTGAATACACCAGATGTATGCAGGTTTAGATTGGTAGTACAGTATGGGATTTGAATACACTACATGTATGCAGGTTTTGATTGGAAGTACAGTATGGGATTTGGATACACCAGATGTATGCAGGTTCTAATTGGTAGTACAGTATGGGATTTGAATACACCACATGTATGCAGGTTTTGATTGGTAGTACAGTATGAGATTTGGATACACCAGATGTATGCAGGTTTTGATTGGTAGTACAATATGGGATTTGGATACACCAGATGTATATGCAGCTTTGCACTGTTTGGCAAAGATAAATTGGTTTAACCCCATAGCTGATGGTGAATACTTACAGATAATTGCTAATGATAGATCGATTTATTATTAAGTGATTTACAGATTTATTAATTTTTAACATTCTGCTTGTGCCTAATTGTTGTTTTAATGGCTGGTTGACTTAATCTGTAGTCTGTGGAATTCTAAACTATGCTATGAAGAAACTAAATTGAACTCCAAAAGATAATGTTTCTATCGATAAAATTCTAACTGAGTTTCAGTACTTGTTCTAACTTTGATAAAACATTGATAAAACAGACAAATGGATTCTGACCTGTTTTGCCTCTCTTCTGCATGTGTGGATACACTCAATCTACAAAGCCAAGGTCGCGCAGTATGTCAGCTATTTTTCTGTTCTTGAGTGAAAATGATTTGATATTTAGTGTAGTGGCCATGCACCAGTTACTTATAATATGCCTTATATTAGTATTTTAGTGTTTTTATATCCATTAATTTATCCAATATGCTTACTGTACAAAATATAGACAAATAGTGAAAATTAACAAATAATTATCAATAAACTGTGTAGTTCTCCATAATAAGAAATCATCAATATCATAAAAAAGCAACACATTTGTTATTTTATCACGAGAATTTTCCTTATATTTATTTCCATAAATTATGGTTTCAATGGTAAAATGGAAAATATATGTATCTACCACCTGTGACGTTATGGGTTTGAACATGTTTGGGACGTTGGCAATTGCCTACCAATGCCTGAGAAGGTGCCCATTGTGGAATATTGACCAGCCAAGGTGGATTCCTTCTCAAATACACCCTCAGTGTCCAAAAATCAGTTTAACTACACCTTAGTCTTCTAGACCATAACTTTCTCGACTTTTGGTTTGATGGGCGATAATAGGTGATTTTATTGCACTACTTTCCTTTATCCATGAAAAACTGGCCACCCTTGTATGAGCTGTGGACGTTTGGTGTTGCAAGCAACATTCAGCAAGTATAACCTAAATCCTTTTTGATAGCTTGCAGACTTATAGTGAACTGATGAGATGTGGACATTGTGACATTTTGGTAATGTCCAGGAGTCAGACTAATAGGTCAGAGTTATGGCCAGTAAAGTGTCATAGCACTTGCAGAATGTGTTGGTGATTTCTTATTTGGCAGCGACTGAAGCTATTTGGACAGCCATAACATTGCACTACAGACTGATGTATCTTTGGTCAAAGAGACGGCACTAGTGGCAGGAATGAAGGTGAAATTAGGCCATCAACCAAATGACCAGACATATTAAGAGTGTGCTTACACCAAAGTGTGTGTTTTACACAGGATTTTAGCACCATGAGGATACATCTGACCAGAACTAATATTATCTAGGCTCTAAAGTGTACCAGTTTCTAAATGACTGAATACATCATTTAGTAAGTTTAAAGTCTCTCAAGTGTACCAGTTTGTGAATGACTGAATGCATCATTTAGTAAGTTTAAAGTCTATCTTTTTGTTGAGTGTAGCTCTATAATTTGATTTCATCGCAGAAAGTATGTTCTTTCTTGGACAACATTTGAAGACTTGCCTGTTCAGCAAAACTTTACATCTTCTCTGTTTGTTGACAACTTGGAAACAACTTCCATTGATGTCATGCTTTTCATATTGACCAGTTTGTGCAAATGGGTATAGAAGCAGTGAACTGCCAATTTTTTTTTATTTTACTAACTTTAATATACGAGTTAGTTAACCTGATTATAGCTAACCTGAATATATGAGTTAGCTAACTTGACTATATCAGTTACCATCTTAAATATATGAGTTGGTTAACTGAATATAACAGTCAATAGTTCCAGTTCTATTTTTAATATCAAAACTTTGCCCAATATCAATACACTGGATTTACAGATATGGATGGTACCTAATTAACTGGTATATTCCAGTTATTAACTCGTATATGAAAAGCTTTTGCAGCCCAGAGCCTCTGTAAAATTATTCTGTGTGACTAACAATCTGTTCAGTTTAATAATAAGACGTGCAATTGACCAAAGCAGGATGGGACTGATTAGATAAAAACTGACAAGCATTTTAGGTTACAGTGGTTTCAGAAAGGTATTCAGTGAGATGGTGCCGTATGTGGAGTATTGATCAGCTGCCGTGGATTCCTTCCCAGTAACCATTTTTGGGTTTTGCAAACGTTTGATAGGAAACGTTCGGCAAAGGTTAAAAAATGATCGGTATGAAAACCATTTATAGTAGAATGATTTTAAAACGTTTTATGTATACCATTTATTAAAAGTTTAATGATAAATGTTGGAAAAAGTATATTTTTAAGGTTGCTCACTTATTGAAATATTATTTTTATGTCTAAAATTGTAAGATAGTGGTCCAGGCTTAAAAATTGTGCCCCCATTCAATTCTTACTTTTAGGGATTACAGGTGGGGCAATTTTTGACCTCTAAAATCCCCTATTATTCCTCACAGCCATCTTTGTTTGGACATGTGTGAAGGTGAAGGTTTAATAAGCATTCTGAAAATATGGGTTTAAAAAACATTTTTGACAGAATGTTTTTAAAACATTTGATCAACAATGTTTTTAAACATTTCATGTGTACTGTTTATAAAACATTTCATGATGAATGTTTGAAAAACATTTCTAGCATAACCTTCATTTCTTTAGCTATTTTATGAATGTTTAAAACAAATTTAAAGTCAATCTTAGCTTCTTGAGTTATTTTATAAATGTTTAATAAATGTTTTCAGTAAAAATGTCTGTATATAGAATGCTTATAAAACGCTTTTTAAACATTACAGTGTAAACATTTACTTGGAAACATTTAGAAAACCTTAACATAGGGTTTTAATAGGTTCATAAACGTTTTGTGAACGTTTAAACCATTTAAAAACGTTTCTAATGTTTACTGGGTTCTCAAATAAACCGCGATTGTCCAAAAATCAGTTTAACTGCATCTTAGTCTTCTAAACCACAATTTTGTCGACTTTTGATTTGATGGGCTATAATAGGTGACTTCACAGAGCTTCACATTTAACGTTCGCATTTAATTTCAGGCTCAGATTATTAAAACTGTGTCATTTAAGTCACCTTTATTTATTCCACTACTTTTTTCCAACATGATATCTATTTTCTTGATTTCCCGAGGGATATGAGAAATTTATAACGAAATTTCTTGATGTTTTGTAAGACTGATGCACACAAAAACTATTCATGTTTTGGAATTTTAGAAGAAGCCATCTAAATTTTTAAAAAGTAAATTATAAAAAATGTGTAATGAAATTGCATTGAATGCATCCTATGAATCTTGATCATAATGTCCTGCTACAAAACAATTATGCAAACAATGGAAAGCTACAGATTAGCCAAATAAAGCACACATGTGGTACATTAACGAATAGTTTTAGATTTAAAAGAAAAGTCTGCTTTTGACAGTTAGATATATATTTGACTCAATTGCCTCCCCTCCTCAAAAAAAATGTAACAGTTTGTCACTGAACAGAATATTTGACAAGCAGAGAAATGATGACTGATACCCATGTGGATTTGGTTTTATCAGGATGTAGAATTCTTTGGCTAATATTAAGGAGAATTATAGTCTATAGTTGCTAGAATGTTATTTAAGTGCATGCACTTTTGCAATTTTATACCCCAGTTACACATAGCTGGATGTACCGCCGGATCACGGCAGGTTTCCTAATATGGAGAATTGTGAGTGATTTACGGATCATAATTTTCATTTGGAACACGTCTGTACCATCCATAATGTCCTTGTGGCATCTTCCATGGATGTGAAGTGTCCGTGGGAATGCCACGAAAAAATCAAACTGCTTGATTTTTCTGTAAAAAGTTTGCGGATCTTAGGTGTAATTAATATCCATAACTAATCCGTATGTAATCCGGAAGTCACCTGTACCGTCCTTAAAGCACCCGTACATGTCCTTGAGGCATCCGCTACATCCTTGACTCATCCGTGCCAATAAAGGCTCAGAAAATTTCTACGGATATCCCCAGAGGTTGTTCGGAGGCTGTAAGGATGCCACCGGAAGTTAATAGACATTGCCAGAAACCACAAGGACCAATAGAGATGGTCCGTGAAGAAGGTCACAGATATGAAATTTGTCTTCGGATATGCACAGATATTTACAGATCTAACCACGGACAATAGGGACGGGATTTACGGATGATAAGGATGCCTCAAGGACAATAAGGACGGGGTTTACGGATAGAATTTTAGTTTCACACGACACTCAGGTACTTACGGAAAGACGCTTTCTCATGTACAAAAGCCTATATAAGGGCACTTGGCTTGGCTTTTTCTTCATACACTTTCTGCAATTCGATGTGAATACATCAATTTTTGGAACTTTACAGCTTATACTGTATATGTTTGAGGATATATTTTGCTGGCATATTTACCCAAAAATGGACCACATCATGCGCAAACTTAAAGGAAAAAGTGAATTCAGGGCTCCAAAGTGGTCAGCTTCCATAGCCAGTGCAGCAGCGGGTTCAGCATCCAGATGGGAGACTGTGCACATGGAACCATTCCAGGATACTTCTCACACAGAATCCACATGTGACCCAGCAGACATGTCACACCTGGATACACATATGCCTACTCCTAGATCACGTGGCATCAGCGTGACTTCAAGCTTAGCAGATTCCAACCTCCAATCAGCTCTCGTAGAATCCCTGAGGGGGATAACAGAGTTGAAAGACATTGTGGCCAAAAATTGAATTGATGACAAGGCTGATAACTCACGTCTGGGCTTCTGTGACTTTCTAAAGGTGGAGGTGGTACAACGAACCGGCGACTCCTATGACAAGTTTCAACAAGAGACATTCAACTTGGTGATGAGACTTAAACGGAGTGACAAGCAGCAACGGTACCACCATGGAATGGGCACGAGTTCCGCCACGTACAGCCAGGCCTCACACCAGTACCCAGATGCAGGCCCCACTCCAGCAAATGCCACAGACATTTACCCAAGTACCACAAGGACATCCACAGCAGCAGCATTTACAACATTCACAGCAACACTTCCAACAGACATTTACACAGCCACAGATCCAGGGCCAGGGTCCACCAGCTGACATTTCAGTGAAAGCTGATCAATTTTAAAGGCTCTTCTTCCCAAAACAATTATTTGAGCTATGCTGTTGTTATATATAAAATTAAAGCTAACCAACAAATGAAATAAAACTTCCCCACACAACACATCAAAACCCCCTATAAAAATGGAAAAAGCCAATAACAATAGACAATGAGGAAGTGAATAGTAATATAACCAAAATTGTACTATCCCTGCAATACAGTTAATTAAATTTATATTCATCCCCAACCCCTCCAGATGAAGTCACAGGAGAAAAACTGAAAATTTTGCCAAGGGACCTGCCCATCGGTCATGAAATAGTCTCTCAGGATATTCCTCTGTGTCTTTGCTGCCTCCAGTGGGTTTCAGTCCTCATGTGGGATATCATTTCCATCCAGCACTATCGGGAGCTGGCCCTCTGCCCCAAAGTCATCCTGTTGACCTGTGGGGTATCGCATCCTCAGCAGGTTGTGGAGTACTAGGCAGGCCATGACCACCCTGGCCACCACTGTGGGCTCCTGCTGCATCGGCTTCTGGAAGATCTGGAAGTGGGACATTAGTATCCCGAAGGTGTTCTCTACCACCCTCCTTCCCCAGCTGAGGCTGTAGTTAAACACTCTCTGGTTCAAGTCCATACCGCGTCTTGAGCAGGGCTTCATTAGTCAAAGCTTGAGGGGGAAAGCATCATCCCTGAGGATGAAATAGTTCACCTTTGGCCCATCATCAACAAGTGATTCACTCTCTGGAAGCCGATGGTGCCATCCTCTATTGTGTGCCTCAAATCTGAGTGCTTGAAAATCTGAGCATCAGAGCTTGACCTGGCTGCCATCAAGTCCACCCACAGGAACTTGTAATCTCCATCCACCAAGGCCAGGGGTACAATTGAATGGAAGCCCTTGTAGTTGTGGTAGAGGCTGCCACCCCGTCGTGGACATCTGATTGGAATGTGCTTTCCATCTCTCATCCAGGTCCTCTCCCTCTGGATCTCAGGATCGAGTCTCTGCTCCAGCTCTTGAAAGAGCTCGGGAAGCATCCGGATGAAGTTTTGGTATCCCATAGGGTCATCTAACTCGAGCCTTGGCATCAGTCTGGTGTACTGACCCTCTTCTTCACGCTCTGCCTGGCTTAGCCATGGCCTGACCCAATATCTTCCGGGTCTTCGCTGTCTTTGTTGTAGACCCCATCTCCTTCTCAACCTGTCTATCATAGCTGTAATGATGACTAACTGCCTCTCCATTCGTAATATTAAGAGTTGAATTTGTATAAGATCTCTGTCCTGTCTTTTCATACTAGCTTCTAAATTATATCTGGTTAGTGGCCTGACCCTTACCCTTTTTATAGGCATTGGGATCCAGGTATCCAGTGGTCACTAGCTCCCACCAGGACACGTTAATGTTATTATAAAATTCCGTAATCGATAAGCTGACATCTGAGAGCAAAATAAAGATCCATAAACCCCATCTGTGAGTGTCTGCAAGGTCCGTAAACCCATCCTGGGTGTCCTTGAGACGTCCTGATGCATCTCTATGTTGTCCTGGCATGTCCTGGAGTGTTTCTGCCACGCTGCGGGTGGTTATGGATGTGTATCCGGGGGTCATCTGCAAACAACGAAACACATCCCTAACGTCCTTGTGACATCCTTATTATCCATAGAGTCATCCGTGAAACGTTCGTAAATCACTCACTTTTCTAACATTGCCCCTCCCCAAACCCCACAATCCACACGGGATCCTTGGCAGTTACAATATATGGAACCATGGCCTATATCTGTGGGGGATCCGTGAAAGTATAACTGGCTCCTAATTAGGCTGTGATAATTCCAGGAAAACATCTTTGCCACTACTCGTAATTTCAGCCGCATTGTTTAATGTTGCATTATCAAGGGCCGTGTTGATGTAATGCCTCCCACTTTTGACATCATATAGTTTGCATCCCGGCCCGGCCTCAATAAGAAAAACTGTTGTTTGCTGTTTACAGAGATTTACAGTATAGAATCTTGACCAACTGTATGTACTGGGTTCTTACACCCTTTGAACTACTTATGACAATACAAATAATACAATGGTAATGGGGTGATGTCAGACAATATCAGACTATCAAGAAGAGCAGTTAGTTACTCTTCCCTTCCCATTGCAGCGCTATGAGGGACTGTGCTTGTAAAAATCATAATGTCAACATCAGTAATGGAAAGAATGCAAGAGCTACTGAATTAGCAGTGCAGATCTTTGTTAAGAGTAGGATTGTCGCTACAACATTACAACAAGGTAGGCCATATATGATCTAGAATATGCATTTTATGGTTAATTGGTTATGTTAATTAATACATAATATGTATTTCTTCTCCCAGTAAGTCCGTGTGTCCCCTTATGTCAGTCTGCCTGTCTGTTTTCCAGCAAGAATGACATTAAATACGGAAGAGCATTAGGGCCAATTAAATTTTTTTTCTTCAATTTAGTGAGATGTTATCTCAATACCATGTCAAATTTTTGAGATAATTTTCTCAATTTTTTGAGATATTAAGTCTAATCTAATCTACTGCTTCCCTGCATAAGTTGGCCACGGGTCGTAAGTTGGCCGCCATCATCATATTTTGAAATTTCTATAAATCTAAAGGCCTGTATCATTCTTGAATGGTCTATTATAATAAGATTTATTATAACTACCACTTTTAAAACCTGTGCAACAACACATTTGTCTGTTTGATACATTTAAATGAGTGGCGGCCAACTTACGACCCGCGGCCAACTTATACAGGGAAGCAGTACTGCTTTGCAAGCGCAATATCTTCCCCACAATGAGGAACTCAGTGCGCTAATTAAACAAAATCATTATCATATGGAAGTCGAGGGGCGTTCAAAGTCAGTACTCCAGGATTGTGGGTGTGACCGGGAGGGAAGGAAGACTAAGTTGGGAAGCTAGAGCTGAAGAGGTGAGTTTTGAGGTGCTTCCTAAAAGATGCAACAGAGGGACTATTTCTTACATGGAGAGGGAAAGAGTTCCTTAGGACAGGGGCATAGTGACTGAAGGAATTAGGAAAGTGTTTAATTGATTTGTAAACTCTACGATCAAAAGTGGTGGTTTGAAGGAACTTGAGTTTGGGGGTACTTCGCCTTGTGTTTCTAAAAGAGGTGTAGGGGTGGATTAATCCTCTTAGGTAAACTGGTTGACCCTGGGTGAGAATTTTGTATGTAATAAGACCAATTTTAAATTTTACCCTGTATCTAACTGGTAGCCAGTGGAGTTTTTTAGTTGAGGGGTAATGTGAGAGAATTTAGAGGAACAGGTGACAACCATGCAGAGTGAGTTTTGGACTAGCTACAATCTCCTTAACTCAAAATCAGTGAGCGATAAGAAGAGTGAATTGCAGTAGTCCAGCCTGCTGTTCACCAAAGCATTCGCTAACAGCACTGATGTATTGAGGTCTAGAAGGGGACAAATTCTGTAGAGGTCTCTTGCTTGTACTCTAGTGGACTTAATGACCTGTGACACGTGGTTTGAGAAAGTGAAATTAGAGTCTAACACCACTCTGAAGTTCCTGACACTTTGTGCTGGCGAGACCTGATTTCCCAGAATATTGATAGGGAAGTGAGGGAGGAGTTGGTTACGATTTTTTTGGGAGCCTATGAGAATGAACTCGGTTTTGTCTGGGTTAAGTTTTAATTTATTTGCGAACATGAAATTTTGAATGTCGTTTAGGCAATTCTTTATTTTTTGAATAGAGTGGGGTATAACTGGGTATCATCGGCGTAAAGTGGTAGTTGATGCTACTGTGGGAATGAATGATTGAGCCGATTGGGTTAGTGTAGAGAGAGAATAGGATTGGTCCAAGGACAGATCCCTGGGGTACTCCGTAGTGGAGCACAGCAGGATGCGAGAGAGTACTACCTACCTTGACCGAGTGTGTCCTTCCCGACAGGTATGATTTGAACCAGCCAAGTGCTAGCTCACTGAGTCCATAATAAACATTGAGTCTGTCCAGGAGAATGGTGTGGTCAATGGTAGCGAAAGCGAAAGAGAATGTTGAGCGTATTTTTTCAATTTTTTTCTGTGAAGAACTCCACAAACCTGTCAGCCAAAAGCTGAGGGGGCTTTATCGATGGGAGGATCTTGGCTGGAAGTCTGTGCAACACATTGCCCAGGACACGCCATAATTTTTGTGGATTGTTGTGATTGTCCTGAATTTTCGCTTTAAGGAATTGAGATTTGGCTTGCATGCAGATTCTATTATATTGGTGGACTTCCTGCATATACCGGGATTTATTGAAGGTGGATTTATCTCTTCGCCAAATGCGTTCAAACAAACGTTTGGTCTCTTTTGCCGCCATTACAGTGTCGTTAACCCATCCCGGGATGTACTTTGCCTTGGTATGTTTAGTGTGTAGTGGAACATGTTTGTCGATAAGGTTCGACAAGGTGGAGTGATATTGTTTGTAAAGAGTATCAGGTTCTCAGGATGGATTATTGATCAGTTCTGAAGCAAGGAGATCTGCTTTCATTTTCTCTTTGTCAATTTTATGGTATTTTTGAAAGGAGACAGTAGCATTAGTCTGAGATCTAAGGGTTAAAAAATTAAGAGTGAAACTAACTGAGAGATGGTCGGAAAAAGCATCAGTGGTATGGACGTCGGAAATATTGTCATTGTTGGATTTAGTTAAAACCTGATCGAGAGTATGTCCGTGAATGTGAGTAGGGAAATTAACTTTCTGAATTAAGTCAAATGAATTGATCAGTGAGTGAAAGGTTTTTGAATTTGAACATGTTGTTTCAAGGTGAAGATTGAAGTCACCGATGATAGCCAGATTTTCTGTGGTGAGGTGAAGTCCTCCAAAAGTGATTTAAAATGTTCAAAAAAGGTAGAAGTACTTGAGGAAGGTGGTCTGTATATGTTCAAAAAGTAAAAGGATTCCTTGTTCAAGGATATCTTGATGAGGAAGTTTTCAAAGGTGGAGCAATTATCTCCAAAAAGTTGACTTAGTATCTCAAAAATTGTGATAATATCTAAAAAATTGAAATAGTATCTCTAAAATTAACTTAATATCTAATAAATTGAGATAATTATCAAAAAACTGTCCAACTATCTAAAAAAATTGACTTAATATCCCCAAAAATTGAGATAGTATCTAAAAAAACTTAATATCTCAAACAAATTGAGATAAGTATCTCACATAATTGACTTAGTATCTCAAAAGATTGAGATAATATCTAAAGAAATGATAATCATCTCAAAATTATGACTTGGTATATCAAAAAATTGACTTAATATCTCAAAAAAATCGACAATTATCTAAAAAAAATTGACTTGGTATCTCAAAAACTTGAGATAATATCTTCAAAAAGGAAAAGATTATTTTTTTACTTGGTCTTAATACTGTTTCATAATTAAAACTGTGCTCATATTTATTCTAATTTTATTAAATATTTATCTGGTTTTACAAATTCACCACACAGTACTAATTTACAGTTTTATTTTCAAAGTGACATATAAGCCCATGTGGGCTGGGTAACTCATCATTATGTATTTTTGTTGTTGTTACTGTTATATAAATTGTTACATGTCACTATAATAAATAAACTCTTATGTCTTATGTCTAATTCTTATTGGACTTTTATATTGCTTAATCTCCCCATATAAAGAGGACTCTAAGGCGCAACACAACCAAAAAAGCAGTCAACCAATTTCAGAATCCAGAGACAGAAGAGAGGTTCAAGCACCACAGAGAATACCAAGGGAAGCAATAGGATACGGTAGGTATGCCTTGGTGTACAGGTAGGTTTTAAGCTGCTTTCTGAAAGAGGATAGGGAGGGTAAGGCACGAATCTCATCTGGGAGAGCATTCCAAATACTGGGAGCATCAAAAGCAAAACTATTACCAAACTATTTGACAGATTTATGAACAGACGGGTGGAACTTTGGTATGACAAGGAAATTACCATCAGTTTGGCTGCGCCTGGTACTATAAGAATTGATGTAGGATTTATTTATTTGGGGTTTTACGTCGCTTTCAACACTGTACAGGTCATATCACGACGAGTAGTTGGAAGGGCAGAGGAAACCAGTACATGCAGTTCGTTAGGGTTCTGTACTGTAAACTGCCGACCAATGGCAAGCAACTACCAGCTTTCCCACTTGAAGCCGTGCCGGGAACCAAACCCCGGCCTCAGAAGTGGGAGGCAAGAGTGTTACCACTCTGCCACCGTGGCGCCCAACTGCTGTAGGAAGAAAGATATGGAGCAAAATACCGAGGAAAACATGTGTGAAGAAACTTGTAGACAAGTGTGGCTGTCTTGAACACTGCGCTGTTCAACCGGTAGCCAATGCAATTTCTTAAGCACAGGAGTAATGCTGGTGTATCTACTGGTGTCTGATACAATTCTGGCAGCACTGTTTTGGATGCACTGTAATTTATGTAGATTGAACTTGACGAGGCTCCTGAAAAGTGAGTTGCAGTAATCCAGCCGACTACTAACAAGAGCATTAGCCACAAGTACAGAAGACTCATGAGTAAGAAACTGCCTGACATGTCTGAAATCACAGAGTTTTACAAAACAACTTTTGCAGACATTCTGAACATGCTTGGACAAGGAAAAATCTGAATCAAACCACACTCCCAAATTCTTAACTGAATCATTTAACATCATTGAGGCACCTGTTCAACTGTTCAAATGCAGCAGAAGCATTCTTATGGGATAAATGCACATAAACTTGACTGCCATCTGCATAAAAATGAAACTTTATTCCTTTATGTTTACCTATAATCAAACTGAGGGGGGTGGTGTACAATGAGAACAACAAAGGGCCCAGGACAGAACCTTGGGGGACGTCAAATAGGAGTTTGCAACTTTGGGTGGCTTTTCTAATGTTTTCAAGATATTCCTGATAAAAAAAAATAAACAAAGATTGACTGCATGTTTTGAAAGGCGGGGCATTAGAGCAGTCCCCGGGATCGTCTAGAGCAACAGGTGCCATTTACAGAATCGGGCAGATTCTGAACATGTTCAGAGATTTATCCCAATTTTACAATACAGTCTGAAAAACACCGCAGATGACGATGGATGTATAAAATAGCTCTTGGATACCTACAAGACAACTCGAGACAGTTAAAATCAGTGCTGCTCCTGTTCTGCCCTGACAGTGGAACAGCTATGAAAGGCCTTAGAAAAACAAATATGAGTTCAGTTTCTTCATGAAGGAGGCGACATATGAAAGTTCATTCCAAATGACTGTAGGGGCATCAAAGGGAAAACTTTTAAGAGCTTTAATATATATATATACATATATATATATATATATATATATATATATATATATATATATATATATATATATCGTATATTCTATATAACGATAAAGTTCTTACACTTGATAGTAGCGCTAGGGTATTTACTAGTAATTAAAACTCATTCTATATGGAAACAACTGTAAATATTAACATGATTAACTGATATTTGTTGTTAATTTTACGTTGTTGTGATGGAAAGAAATACCTCACAGGCATGTGTACGTTATTTACTCTAGGCTCTGTATGAGTACTTTGTGTAAATTGTTCTGATTAACCCGCATTGGTGTTAGATTGTAACCATTTCATTATATAAACACTGCTTTATCAGTAGAAAAAAATACTTATTTAGTGGATGGTTTAGTTAACTATTCTAAGTAATTTTAAATCTTGTTTGTGTAGTTTTAGTTGTAACTGATATATGTAGATGAGTATGTATATAACGTGTGTATGTTTTAGTAAATAAATTAATTTTTTCCAACTCAGTGTCTCAGTCTTGGCTTCTTGGCTGGTTTAATTTTGCGATGCAAACTTGTCCTTATTATTCTGTAAATATACCTCATATGATAGCTGTGTACATTTAGAAATAGGCTTCCCCGTAAAACTATCCTGCCTCCCCTTCCACTCTTTCCTATACATTTTAAAAACTTTGCCTCGTGCTGAAAATTCTCTTCATGTTGTGCTCATAGAAATCATATTTTTTATATTTATTCCGTGTTTCTCATTAGGAAAACAAAACATAAGTGTGAGATCACGGTCACAGTGATCATTCACTGAGGCAATTGAGACACCAATTTCCAGGATGTTCGTCACATTTCTATGATCAGTGAGTGGGTTTCATATCAATCTGGCATAGCAGTTCAGTTGGTTTATTCTAGCCTTTCCTTGTATTTGGTGAGAGGTTATACAGCTGATGTTTGTAAAAAAAATACATCGCAGTACAGACAGTTCAAAGCAGCTGCACCTGCCCTGTTTATGGTTACTGAATTCAAGTGTTTTGGTCTGGAGTTTTCCGACCTTCAAATGAAGTGTTTACAGTTTGAACAAAGGGAAGAAAAGATACGGGCAGGATAAAATGTGGTGTAGCCTTTACTAGTTTCCTGAACTCATGTGATGTACAGAGTGGTTCAGGGAAGTGGTGATATCTCTTCGATATCAATCATAACAAGTGTGCAGTAATAGGTATGTCTTACTTAATAGGTACATCTGCATGTCATATAGAACCCATCTGTGACGGTCTTGTTGGGGTCTTGTTGTAGTCCTGTGTCCTGTGGTGATATATGTGATAAAAATGTATTATTCAAATCATGTGATTTCTATTACCCTTATTCCACTATTATGAGTATCCCCCCACCCCCACCCCCCACTGCCCTAAGTTTACGGTTCTGAGCAAAACTCATTGGTCGTTTAACTAATATTTACACTGGGGTAAATTGCGATCGAGTACTCACGACTGACTAATCTTTTTGACGGTACGACTAATCTCTGTGGTTTGATGATTTATTATATTTATTTTTGCTGTTATGATTAATCTTGTCCACTCTTCTGTTTATACTTGAATCGAGTATTCTTGTTCCACAAGATTAGTTGTATATCCCCCCACTGTAGAAGGAATGTTAGGAATTAATGTTATAAGTTATCTTTAAAGTTAATTGTTTTCAGTCCCACGGTTTATCATTACAGTATAAACAAATCACATGGTTTGTCAGCCTTTTCCATTTTCAACAGGATCACCCCACCCCCCACCCCCGACTTCCCCAGTCTAAACATTAGCCAAGTGTTATGATAATTCGCGAAAGTGGAACAGCACTATTATGAATGTCATCTTGTGATTGAATGGAAATTAATCACTGAATTTGAGTTCCTGAGTTTCAGCTTTCTTAACACCTTATGAAATGGAAATGATAACTGCAATATTTGGGCATTATAAATTCACAATAGAGATTTTACCAAATAATAAACTTATGTAGAATAATACAGTTTTCAACATCAAAAGTGTTGTATGAGAATGGTAATTTTTCAGAGCATGACACCAAGGGAAATGATCTGGTGAAACTGGAACTTGGGAGATGTGTGATCAAATGGACAAAAAGGCCTCAAAAATCAAAAAGCCAACATGAAGTCATGAACACCAATGTTTCTTTTATGCATTGTACAGATTTAACTGAGTAAATATACAAGCCATTTGTTGCAATTATAAAATGAAGTATGTTATATCTTGTTCACCAGAGACTCACAACATGTTTTCTTTTGAACTAGATTGGGGACAAAAAAAAAATACAATTGTAAGCCTGAAAAAGACTATAAGTTAATTATCTCAATATAAAGCGCCTTGTTTAGAATCAAACAGCTTACAAAAAACAACGGGTTTTATCTTTACATTTCTGCATATTGAACATCATACATACCCAAACACTGTGTCGGCCTATAATTATATTCCGGGGTGTATAATGTTCTTTCCTCTTGTCTTTCGTTGATTCATGATGCTGTTGTACTTTTTGGTTCATGATACATACGTTTTTTGTTGAACTCATGTGATGTAGGTGGGAAGAATATAAGAACATATAATTGTTTTGTCATGAAGGATGTTGGTTTTTTCACACTTTGTTTTCTGTACTACATCATTAAAATAGAGTGAACATAAGCTATATATAACGTTGAACTACAACACAGTTAACATGACATTTATAGTTGTATGTTATACTGATGGATAAATTTATTGCATTGGATAATAACATTACAAACCAACGAATGGGTGAGGACCAGTGACGCCACATGGGCATTACTTCGGAGTAAGCTGTGCAAATATATACACTCTCACAGGGGCCCCATTCAGTGTTGATTGAGACATGGCAGCAGATTGGATCCCAAGGCCCCTGGAATCCATCTATCCAGAAAGTATCAATGTTACTTCAGTAAAAACAAGCACTGATGCTTTCATCTTCAATACCACCGACAGTAAACCTGCCATGGATGAAGACAAAGCACTGATTGACTATGTGGGTTACATCTTTGTTCCTCTGCTACTTGTTCTTGGGATCAGTGGGAATTCTTTGACCATCCTTAATTGTCATGTGTTCCAAAGCATTCTATAGTATGAGTGTAAGTAGGATCCTCATTGCTCTGGCAGTCTCAGACACCCTGCTTATAGTTCTCCTGCCATTCAATAAGCTCTTTGTGAGACAACTACTGGGTGTGGACATCAGAGCTCTCAGTGATACTGGCTGCAAGATGTTCTTCTGGGCATTCAGAACTGCAAAAATGACCTCATCGTGGCTAGTGGTCCTAATATCTATTGAACGCTTTATAGCCACCTGGTTCCCCTTCCACGCTAAAGGGATCAACACTACAAGGAAAGCAATAATGGCAATATTAAGTGTGTATATTGTCATAGGGGTTTATAATGGTGTCTGGTGTTCTATTACTGACAGGATTATTGGTGGTATCTGTTTACCAAACACCAGACCACCTGGTCTGGAACATGTTACTGGTGCATTTCTTGTCACAGGTCTGACCATCTACTGCTTTGTGCCCGCTCCTATACTTTGTATTCTCAACACGTTGATTGTCATCAAAATTGTCAAGTCCTTGAAGAGGACACAGAAAATGCAGAAAGGAGCGAAGAAGGAAATAGATAAAAAGCCAACAGTGATGCTAATCGGTATTGCAGTAGCTTTTGTTGTTTTAGTTGTTCCGATAGCTTCAGCACATCTGGTTTCTTATGTCAAGAAGCAAAACATATTTGAGTCCAGTGAAACTTGGGTAGTGATTCTCAGAGAGGTGGCGCAGTTGATGGAGCAGCTAAACTATTCCATTAACTTCTTTCTCTATGTCCTGCTGGGAGACCTCTTCAGGTCAAGGCTGAGGGAAGCTTTGAGAAGCTGTCGCAAAAGGACATCTGCAGTTTACTCCAGGAAAAGTTCAACATCTTCTTCCAGGGTGACCTCAGGAAGTCTTGGCAGTGTAATCAGATACAACACTCAGAAGAAAAAGAACTCTGCAGATGTACTAGACAAGTCAGATTTGTCTGAAAGCAGAAGTTCTCGATGTGTGAATTTTGCAGATAATTATTCAGATTTGTCAGAAGGCAGAAAGTCTCCCCGTGTGAATTTTGTGGATAACCATGCTGATACAGAGAATGAAATGGTTCCTTTTATTAGTGAACAAACCAGGCTGTGACAAGTGACAGTATTGGAATGTGCCATGTTTTTTTAGGACAAGAGTGTGTGTGAAAGCTGTGTAAGAAAATTCATCATACTGGAAATTTAATAACTGAGAAAAATCTTTGTTTCAAACATTCCACCATTTAAACAAGGGTAAATCATCAGGTAGCTGGAATTTATCAGCATTGTATTACTTCTAATATTGTCTCTGCATGCATGTCCACTTAAAATTGCATGTTTTATGTCAATAGTTTGACTGAAACTAATAATATCTCAGATAAGCAAGAGTAATTGATACTTGGTAGAGACACTGATACTTTCACATGTTTATCAAGTTAGAGAAACTTCTTCAAGTTTAGACTTTATGCTTTCAGGTATTTCATTTGATGTCAAATATTAAGGATTATTGTAATTATTCAAGATTGTGTTGACATTGTGTAAAGTCCATTTTTTGGTATTTTTACCTCCACCAGGAGGTTATATTTTTGGGTGCTTTCATTCATTGTTTATCTGCCTCTTTCCATTTGTGATAACCCTAAAAGTAATGACCAGATCTCTCTGAATTTATGTTAGTAGGGCATGACCAAAGGAAGAAAGTGGTTAAAATTTGTGAAAGATCTGGATCACACTCGATACCAAAAAGTACTATTTCAATGTATTTTCAATGGCTTTGTGATCATTACTCAAAAGGTGATAAGTAGATTTTCATGACATTTTTATGTGGGTATGGCCTGGTTAAAGGAAGGCATGATTACATTTTAGGAAAGATCTAGATAATGTGGACAATAAAAACCACAAATTCTAAAGCACCCCCTCCTCTGATGGAGGTCTTTGTCCTACAAGCATTTTTCTGCATATAAATATTAAGGATCTATATACATGTTATGGTCATTTTTAGGTTTACAGTATACAGTATATTTTGTATATTTAATCACTTGTTTTATTTCATACTATACGCTCCTGACTTTGTTCTGAAATTGACATAACCTCTATTTTGGTATGTAAAAAAACATGCAAACATATGCATATTATGCATACAGATTCATCAGCTCATTATCCATGTTCCACATATATATTAAGTAGTGGACTGTTAATACCAAGTCGGATGGCCATCTATATTCAGTGGAGAACAACCAATTCAGGGTAACTTATAAAGTTACAGTAATTAACTGCCATGTCTGGGGCAGATCATCATACTTATTCAGTGAACGGACGGATATAGGTCAGGTCACCTTGCATGTCTGGGGCAGATCATACTTATTCAGTGAACTTACAGATATAGGTCAGGTCACCTTGCATGTCTGGGGCAGATCATCATACTTATTCAGTGAACTTACAGATACAGGTCAGGTGACCTTGCATGTCTGGGGCAGATCATAATACTGATTCAGTGAACTGCCAGTTATATAGGTCAGGTCACCTTGCATGTCTGAGGTAGATCATCATACTTATTCAGTGAACTACCAGTTATAGGTCAGGTCACCTTGCATGTCTGAGACAGATCATCATATATATACTGATTCAGTAAACTGCCGGTTATAGGTCAGGTCAAACTGCTTCTGCAACAGGGGCATGTCATTAATAGGTCAGGTCATGCATATTCATTAATGTTACTACCCATCTTTCTGAATCAGAAATATATTTCTTTTTAATCAAAAAGCTGAGTTTTCATTCCAAACTGTTCAGGATTCAATGAAAAAGTTATAACTTTGTGTGCTGTTTAATGTCTTTCAAAAGAATGCACAGGAGCTGTTAAGTATCACATTAAGTAATGAGGTCAATATTCATATATATCCTTAACATGTAATCAGTACTAGGTTGAGTCAGCTTACATGTTTAATAATGAATTAGTGTTTCAGAATAGGAGCAGCAAATGTAGTCACTACTTGGTCAAAATTCAGAAACAGCCATTACTAGGTCAGATCACCATGCAAAGTCCTTGAGGAAATAATAATGCTAGGTCAGGTGGCCTCACAAATTCACTGATGAACTACCTTGATTAGGGGAGATCCCCTCACAAATTCATTAATCAACTACCATTACCAACTCGTGTCAACTTGTGCATTCAGTGTTTAACTGATATTTCCAAGATGATCATACAGGTTTTGTCCAGTGAACTTACTTTTGGGGAGGTGACAGACAGACCATAGTGGACTACCAAGGCCATTATGCTTGTTCAGTAATGAGCTACCATTGCAAAGCCAGTTCATATTATTCTGTGAACTGTCTTGATCAGGCAAGGTTATCACAAAGTGGAGAGGTCAATTCAATTGTGATGGCAATTGAATGAGAATGTAGACAATCCCAAAGTCAGCAACATTCACAATGAAGGGGAGGAAATATGTGGTCACGTGATGAAAAATACAGATTTTCTATGGTATTCTGCCAATATTCTGTGAGAGATCCTGACAAAGTTAAGAGTAAGAGATGAAGATGTGGTGACATGTTGAAGCTCAATTGCAAGTGATGCATAAATGGTACAATATTTTGTGATTTTGCTATCGATGTTGTAGAGTATTGAAGCTATGGAAACTTGTTTGCCACTTGTCTGAACATTAAAAGGGAAGGATCCCCATGATATTGCACAGCAGGGGAACAATTGATCATGAGTAGTCAATAGTAGCCAGGATTAACCAAGAGGTCACAACGAACTGCAAATAACTGAATAAATCACAACTGTTCACCTTTGGCTATATCCACAGTGTGACCTGGGCATAAATACCACAAGGTCAGACCAAGTTAAAAACAAACCAATTACCACCTCCAAATCAACTGATTCTACTTGTTATTGCACAATGGATTAAAAAGACCAATAACTAGATCATATTTTATTCATATATGGCTTTTCTTTTGTAAGTCCACACATAACTGTATTCTGAATGTGTTCATGGAAAAACATAAACAAAACACACCAGAAACAATGAGATATGTCAAATTATAATACATTAAATACATGATGCAGGATTTTATTCTGTACAATAAACACCATATATTTAATCAATTAACATGTCAACAATGAAAACAAGATAAATATCATATAAATACAAATCTTCTGCATGCATTCAAACATTTATCTGAAAAATAACCAGTTGGCTATGATGTTGAAAAATTTTAATGCTATAAATCAAGTTCAACATGCAATATTATTTGCAATTGTCTAAATTCACATGAGGTTATGTACAAGTTGCACTGATGTTTACATGTCATCTGTCTTGTATTACTAAGCACAAGTTATAATGTTTAGAGAACATACATCCATAAAATTGAAAATATTGTTTGATTATATGTAGCATTTATAAGATACAAGCTTACCATTTATAATTCAGTGCTAATATCGGGAGACTGTTTCCGGCTGAGCCAACTTAAGAAAAAGAGAGTTTATAATGGCTAGTCCCTAGGTGACCTAGATAGTGACGTATGGCATTCTTCCTCTCTCTATAAAACCTTATGCTTAATAACACTGTTAAATATATATATTTTATAATGGAACTTCATATTTAGACCGCATCATTGCATTGTTAGAATTATCCAACTCCCACGTGTGAATAAAACATTTTAAGTTAACAGACTGATGAATAAAATTGTTGTATTTTAACAACCAAAGTGGGCATGATATTGCACTATTTTCAAACAGCAAATTGTTTCAGCAAAAAATGATCTGCTATACATTTATCATCAGAATGAAATTATCAAAGATTAAAGCGAACATAATGTAAGAGAAAGTAGCAGTAGGCAGATCTACACATACATACAATACTGAGGAGATCGATCACTAATCTGCTAATAATACTGCAGGTTTATATACAAGACATCAGAGTGGGAAGCAGCAACTAACACTGCCACAGCAATAAGCTGTACAAAACAATAAAAAATACAATATCAACAAATGATTAAAAGTGGATGTACAACACTTTGACTGTAGATGCATTATTTTGTCTTATCATGTCATCACATCCATTTGTTCAGTAACTTCATTCAGTATCCAAATCCTTTTAGTATAAATGCTACTGGTGAATCAAGATTTTTGTCTTGTGCCATTTGGCTGATATGTATACACTCATCAACATGTTTAAAGTGTCCCTCTGAAAATATTTTATCATAACCACTTGTTGTAAGATACTTAACTAAGTCTATACAGATATGTATCACTTACAACATCCACAGCTGATTTGTGACTGGGATTTTTTCCCGTCATCTCATTTATGCCTTGTTGTTTACATGTGTCTAACGATAGAAATTTTTTCATTCTCAGTGCAAAAAAAAAAAAAAATCAGATGATTGATAAAATTGCAGCATCATTTGTAAAAAATTGGATGCATATTCACAAAGAAAATCATATGACCAAATTTATTAATCGGATGTTAGATGCTGTAAGCAACATACTAATGTGTACATAGATTTAAACTATGACACCTTATGTCATTTTCTTTACTGCCATTTATCATAACTGGATCATCTCAAAGTGATATGTGTTTGTATATAGGAATACACAGACATTTATTATACATGTCCTGGTCATTTTGATCATTTTTGAATTACCGTGATCATATGAAACAAGTGAATATCTTGTATTGATCGCTGTATGAATGAACCACATCTTGACTTCACACCCATGAGCATTTTTTTTTCTGAGTTTTACACAAATGGGATTTTTCTGAATAAACTCACACACTGTTTGGATCAAGTAGATTCTGTCTTGCTTAAAAGACAATATCTGGATTTTTATTTCAATGCTACTCATGAGAGACTTCATTGTTCAGATACTTCATAAGATTACATGAATATGTAAGTCTTTTCTCAAAGTGGTTCCAGGTGGTGAATAATTGCATAGAATAACCAGAAAGGAAAGAATAAAGCATTATCACATGTTTAACTGATATGCACATGTTTATTGCATTGGGGTACATAAATATAACCATTTGTATTACTTTAAGAAACATCTGTAACAGTTGTAGCATTTACACATATATGACTAACTTGTAGCTGCAGTTGATACAAGAAACCACTGTGGTCACAGAGCTATAGAATACTGATATAGTATAGACATATTTACACTGATAAATACATGACCAGTAGTTAGTTTATACATTTTACCAGAAGGACAGAACACCTACACACATTGTCAGACTGTTGAACTTTGCTTGAAGAATGCCTGTAGACCCAAATTAAGACGCTATACCCTACAATTTATAGAGCACCTAAACTACTAAACGGTTTACAGTTAACAAAACAATAAAATGTATGTGTCCAGTTGTCAGCAGTACACATATCTGTACAGGTGTGAAAATGTTTTTAAAATGTAAAAAAGATGTTGTGAATTTAGTTGGTAAAAGCTATTCCACAGATGTGTTACCACTGAGCTGAACGCACATCACCCCAAAGATTTTGCTTCTCGTAATTATCTCTGTCAAGAAGATATAATATTCATGATTGCTTGTCTGTCTGTTTGTTAGCAGGATTATGCAAATACTACTACCTGGATCTTCATGAAACAAATGAGTAGATGGGTCTAAGTCCAACTCGGATCCCCAAAATATCAAGGATCCAGATTTTTCCCATTTACTTATTATTGAGTCATTTAAAAAAAATCAAATATACTTTGGTGGAAGTCTGTGTTCTCTAAGTGCTCTTGTTTTCAGTTGATTTTGCATGTTTGAGTTCAGGGGATCAGATCAGTTTTAATTATTTACCCAAACACAGAGAGATGTACAACTTTTCATCTCAAGTGAATACTTGTCCTGAACAATGCTTTGAAGTGAATCCACTATGCCTCAGCATGGAATAAGTTGACAGCTGGCATAACATATCCTCAGACTTCCAGTTATCATACCTTTCCTGTTATGCACCAGACTTATTGTTCATTTTTTCCATGACAATGAACAAACTTTTGAGACAATTTAATTTGTCAAATAGAATTCCTGTTGTGTTTTATTTTCAAGTTTGTTCCAACAAATCTGGTACAAACAGGTATATAAACAAAAACTGATGATAATATCTGAATGATTATGCCTTATAGATCTTATAACCCCCCCCCCCTCAAAAAAAAAAAAAAAAAAAAAAAAAAAAAAAAAAAAAAAAAAACCTTTTTTCTAAAACTTTGTGCAGGGAAAGATTTGAGTAACACTTAAAGATTTTTGTGACAACTGCTGAGGGTAATTGTTTTGAATACATCTGTGGAGTCAGAGGAATACAGACATTCAATACACACATGAGATCTGCAATTTTGTAAAAATAATAAAATAATCTGCACAGCCTTTTGCTTACACTATGTGATACATACTGTAAAACAGAAGACAAATACTTGTTCACAAGCATAAAATGGAGCATGTGTCACAAATAACTTTCAAATGTTAATAAATAAACTCTAGTTATTTGTTACCAGTACATAAGACACTGTATGTCTAGAACGTATAATGTTCACAGGATCTGGCTGCTTATCCTGGCTTAATTCTACATATAACCAATGAAACAAGTCCACTGCCATAGTGGTTATCTCCTGCTGATTATTAAGCAAAAATGGTAACCAGTGTGACCTTGACACAGAGTTCCAAGCCCAAGGATAAAAAATTAGAGAGATATAAGGACCTTTTAGTATAGTAACCCAAATCGACCTTGAAGCAGGGGTCAAAGGTCAAATTCTACACTTGCAAATGATTCACAGGCCATGATTTCCCATTAGTTGTTTTCACATTCCAAACCCTTATTTAATATGATGGCAACCCCACTGGACCTTAAAGGTAAGATGTGGCCATTTTATTTTCAAAACAAGGCAAAACTTACTCTCAAGGCAAGCTTACCTAAGCCTATAACTTCTTTGCATATTTGATTAATCTAGCTACTAAATTTTATGTTCAGAACATCTTAATGATATTTGAACAATCGGCTACAGTGGCCATTTTGTTTTTCAATTTTTTTAGACATGTTTTCATAGCCATAAACATTCTCTGCAAATTTGGTGGAGAATTCTTCGTAAATGAATGAGTCACAAAGGTTTATGTAAAAACACGAGGAACAGATGTACCCACACACATACACAAATATGGAAGGTGGTTCATAATCTCCCGATCCCAGCCTTCACAGCCAGTGGGAGATAACAATAGCATTTTCTAATGATGGATTCAAAATACTCTCTACTTATGCCTCAGTTTGACTGTCATTGATTATACTAAGAATTTGATTTGAGAATAACTATTGTCTCATGATGTTTACTACAATGACATCTACTAAAACCAGGTTGACTTGCAACACCCGCAGTTACCAGCATTACTCTTTGGGGTGTTTGGTTCAAATCTCCGACTTTCAAATGTCACCTGATTTTTGAACGCTATGTACATTATCACAGAATATAATGCTTTTAAAATATCAAATGATGACTGAAAAGTTTTCTTTTAAAAACAACTATTCAACGGTCTGTTAGATTCAGACAACCATAATTCTTGTTTGGAGTATCTGACTTGACTTTTTTGACTGTGGTACAAAATGACTCGGTTTTCAAGCATACATAGTGTTGGCTGCTGAATCTTTTAAATGTAGGTATTATTTAATGAAATGCCACAAGAGTGAAGTTGTATTTATCATTGATAAATGTACAGCTAAATCATTGACATTAAATTGTGGTGTGACCTCCGATATAGTAAGTATGTCAACAAATGTTATTTTAAGTTTTGCTAATTACAAAATTAAAAAAAGATTTATTTTCATGAGTTTGCTTCATGAAGCTTCAGGGAATGAATGAAATTGTGTAAATGGGAAGCATAGCATGTGTTATGACTTGTGAAGACCAACATGAGAATGAGAGGAGACATCCAATACAATTATACAACACAAAAGGCCACATATCAGGTCGAGGACACACAGCAAACTCAATATATTTGGAATGGTTGTGTATAATCATGAAAGCACTTTGTACAGTAAGAATTTATACATTAGATCAACAGAGAATACAAAACTCTCTTATATCTTCCATTATGTGTGCTCACTTACTATAAGAAGTGCAGCACAGTCCAATGGGTTTTTTTCACTTATAAATAAAAAACAGAAGACAATACAACTGAATACAGGAACAAAATTATTATTCATAAATATCACATGTATGTTCCCTTAAATAATAAACAGTTACCTTTAATAAACAATAAACACGTTACCTGTACAAAATAAAACAAACTTACTTTGATTAATGAAGAGCATATGTCAAATAAAAACTCAGATGTGTCAATCTGGTGAAACGATTTCAATGCCACAAATATCATTGGTTATAGTGGGATATTACTTGAAATATTGTTCACCGTTTGAAACACACAATGTTTGCATTCATATTTTTACTTGCGAAATAATTCAAACCAAGGACACTAAGAATTAATCCAATGGTTTAATGGTGTGTCTTTTTTTCTTTTTGAAAAGACCATTACCTTTGCACTGTCTGTTGTATTGAAATCAGATAAACTTAACCTTTACCAAAGACAGTCTTTGCAATAACAGACTCCAATAAACATAGATTTTCAACATTACAATACAATGATACAGTTTTACGGTGAACTAACCACACAGAGGTGTGGGCTGCTAGCAAACATGGCACTGAATAAATCAACTTTACACACTGACTAATTGAAACAAGGTCATGGTCAAGTTAAGGATTTTATGATCTTCACAGGGAGTGCAAACCTCTGCCAAGGCCCAACAACTCCAATACTGCTTTTGAGTGCAATTATAAAAATCCTTTAGATATATATTCTTACATCCAGTTAGTGATCTGGGGCCCCACTAAAATAACATAATCATTTTCCCTGTGGTATTGCTGACACTTCATGAAACCTTCATCAAAATCCATCCAAAACTTGGCATGATATTTCACAAACAAACACACACTGGTAGTCACAGAACCTCCCTGGCAGAGGTAAATATCAACACAATGTCCTCCTCTACCACTTAGTTTTGTGGTGTATCATTTCTGTGTATCTTAAAGTTTCAATCATAAGGTTATTCTGTTGTACATTTGATGTTATTACTTTGAAGTTCAAACAAACTTTACTTGAAAAATTGAAAAAGGAAACTTGTGTACAAAATAAGTGTAATTTAAAAGGTTTTCATACAAAACATGTTAAATAAATTCAAATATACATCTCATGTCATATTCATCTACAGTTAATTCTATGTGTAATTTACAGTAGAGTAACAGTTTGAAGTAACTGTCTAACACTAGGGAGTAACTTAAGCAAACTAAATGGAAAGTAAATGCAGTTTCATTCTTCTCTCTAACATTGCCCAGAGACTCCGCATGAACCAGTCACCACAAGTATCAACTGCTGTTTTAAGTCCCTTACTGAGGTAACAGAAAAACTGTTTTATGTATAAAGCCTGGGGGAGCTTTACCAAAAGTGAATCAAAAAATTAAAACATTTAGTAGCTCCCTTACACAGACACAAGCCAGACATATACATAAAATAAATAAAAAATAATACACCAGGTAAACTGCAACAATTTTTTTAGCATTTTTGTAATGGAAAATATCGGGGCATGGATGGCAATAAGTCACATACAAGACAATGGTAGTAGTTCTGAAAACCCTTATTATTATGTGTGTTCATTTACTTGCTATATCATGCTATGGATACCTGCAAACAGCAGCCACAATTTGCTCGTGTCGAAAAGTAAACCTGATCAGAGATTGCCTGAAAGTCTAGAGCAAGTCAACACTATATCTTTTACATTTCACTTGATCAATTTACTGGTGTCAATACCAACATGGCCTGTGGTCCCAGGAAACCAGAATTTGATACTTACATGACTGTTTCATGGATGAGCCAGTAGATGATATACTTAAGACCTTTTTGAATAATCAGCTCTTCAACATTCTATCCAAACTATATTGCTGTAAACATCTGCATGAGGTGTTTAACAGTTATATTAACAGATACAGAAAGTACAAGGTTTGGACAACCAGAAATGAGTATAGGCTGTGGATGTTTACAATATACATATATAACAGGGTGTTAGGATTCCTTTTCAGAAGGGAGGTTAATTTCGGCAGCTTTTGGAAGCTGTAGTTTATTACCCAGGGTTGTCTTTTTCTTTTCTTTGGCTGTATTGGCTGCTTTAATGCTCTTGGTAGCACTTGGACTTGCTGGTCTGGGTGAGACTTTGGGTGAGGTAGCACCTGCATCCTTGAAGATGCTCATAGATGTACGGGTGCCTGTTCTCTGCATCTTCTCCTGCATAGCGAGGGCAGTGATCTTTCGGATGTTCTGCTGTGCACGATGTTGCCTCCAAGCACGCTGCAATGTCTTTGCGGCAACATCCTCCTTCTTTCTGCCCATGGTTGTTGTACAAACATTCTGCTGCACTCTCGTTGGGAAAGACTCCTTGTATTTCTCATCCATTTGAGATTTCAACTCCTTAAACTCTTCTGTTTCCTCGACACCACCTAATACATGTTTTACTAATGCTGTTAAGATATCCAGACAGTGTAACCTGTCTCCATTGTAGATTGGAAGATCGAAAGCTACTAGTGCTATTTCATTTGGTTTAGGTATACCTAATGGTAACTCTAAGTCTCCCACAAAGTCTGAAAGTTGTTCGTATTTGATAAACTGAGTAGCATGGGGATCGTATCTCTCCCATGTAACATAGAACATTTCGAAGTCATCCTCAGTGATTCCGACTTCCTCCTGTTCATGTGCCTGACTGTAGTTTTCTAAGATTACAGCAATGTACATGTTAATAACTATCAGAAATGTGAGAATTACAAATGTCGACATAAACAAGATGGCTACTCCATAGTTACCACAGTCCCCATTTGGGACAGCTACAATTTCTCCATCTGGCATTGTCATGTTTTGATTATTACATCCATCATCTTGGTTGATCATTAAAGGCTCCAAAATGTCATTCCAGCCTCCAGCTGTGGTCAGGCGGAACAGCAAGATAAAACTATTGCCAAACGTCTGGAAATTCACCACATCATCCAGAGCTCCAGTAATCTTTACAGTCCCAAATAGGGACATGCCAAATATGGCATAAATGAAGAGAAACAGGCACAACAGCATCCCAATGTTAAAGAGGGCAGGCAGAGAGATCACTAAAGCAAACAGAAGCTTGCGCAGTCCCTTGGCTGCTTTGATTAAACGTAGCACTCGACCAATACGGAACACTCTGATGACTCGCAGTAAGGTGGGGGTGATAAACACACTCCTCAACAAGTCATCAATGATCACACCTATAGGAAAGACAAGAAATAACAGATTAGAAGTCTGTACATATCATTCAAATTCTGGTAAGATAACTGAAGCAGATGCTTCAGCAGGTCATCAATGATTACACCTGTTGGAAATACAAGAAATGTCAGATAAGAAGTCAGCATGTATCATTCAAACTCTGGTAAGATCATTTAAGCAGATGCTTCAGCAGATTATCAGTGATTACACCTGTACAAACAAAAGAAATGTCAGATTAGAAGTCAGTACATAACATTCAAACTCTGGTAAGGTAATTGAAACAGATGCTTCAGCATGTCATCAATGATCACACCTGTACAAACACAAGAATTGTCAGATAAGAAGTCAGAATGTATCATTCAAACTATGATAATTTATGAAACCGATGCTTCAGTTGATTATCAGTGATCACACCTGTACAAACACAAGAGATATCCGATTAGAAGTCACCATGTTTCACTTAACCTCTGGTGGGGTAATTATTACAGATGCTGCAGCAAGTTATGACTGATCACACAGCTGTAGAAACACAAGTGACGGCAAATTATAAAACGGACACCTGCACAGTTGACGAATGTGCGGCTCTGCACATTAAGTGAGAGTACTTAATAAGTGAGCGGGTAAATTTACAGCACTCATAAGAGATTATGGTTCCTCACTTGATCATAAAATTCATCAACCAAAGAAAACTGTGACCCCCATCAATGTTTCACACTTAATATTAAAATAAATAATAAATAATAATAAATAAATGGGAAAATCCCAATTATTTTTATTATATCCAATGATCCAGATCACTCTCAAAATTTAATGGGATCTTAACTGGACCCAGAAGATCCAAGCATTAGTATTTGCATAATCCTGCTAAAAACATGGACAGACAAATGGACAAACAGACAAACTGTCATGAAAATAATACCTCCGTGGTGGAGGTAATAATAATAGAAACATTTACACAGCGCAAAATTGATAAAGATCATCTAATGTGCTAGAATCCAAAAAGGACAGTCCAAAACCTGGCAGAGGTAAAAATAATAGTGTTTTCAATATTTGTAAACACTGGGGTCAGTTCTACCATGAGCTCTAATGTAGATGTTTACTGTTACATAACATATCTCACCTATGACAGAGACTACACAGATGATGAAGTCGTAGACATTCCAGGCACGCCTGAAGTAATGCCAACGCAGACCTATGATCTTGACAGTGGCCTCCAGCAAGAAGATGGTTGTGAAGATAATATTCATCATGTCCAGGGCATCGCTGTATGCATCAGACTGCTGGTAATGTTCCACAGACATGGCTATCATGTTCAAGAGGATAAGCACCACAATGGCCAGTTCAAACTTCACACTCATAGACACATCAAAAAAGAAGGCCTGGAACACGTTCTGAAACAAATATGTGTGAAGAAAAGGCACTATTACCAGTAGTGTCAGGAATCAGTATGGAAATTCACAATCAATTCATTGGTAAATCTTAATGATTTATTATTGATTATAATATACTTGTGCTCCTTTCAAGTAACAAAGAAAGAATGAAAACTAGAGGATCGCTCGCAAAAAAAAAGATAATGTTTTTGCATAGCAAAAACAAAGCGTCCCGAAAAGGATATAAAGGTGAGTGCTAAAGTATTAAGAAAATGCTTCGTTTCTAGCCTTATACTGTTGTGGCAACCAAAGTCAGCGCAGTCTGCTCTATCTAGCACGGTTTTCAAGATATAAGCATTTTTGTGTTTTGCAAAAAATAAAAAAATTAAAAATGTCCGCTATATTTGGCGAGACAAAAATATTTTGAAAATTGGCATGGCTACTCTGCAGAGATACCCAGCAGGTCCAAAATTTTGTTGAGTTCGCTCCATATAGCACGGTTTTCAAGATATAAGCATTTTTGTGTTTTGCAAAAACTTTGAAAATTCAAAATAGCCACCATTTTTGGGGAGACAAAAATTTTTGTCAAGACCACTGCCGTGGTGTGTATCTCCCGCCGAGCATTAAAGCAGAAGAAATAGCTTTTCCGAGATATTCACAATTTTTCATTTTCGTGTGTGAAAGGTCTTCCAAAAGTAGGTGAATGAGTTATTTGAGAAAAATTGGCTATCTGCAATACTATTAAGAGATAATTCACATTTACTCATTTTGAGTAGGTGAATAATTATCTATGGGTCTGAAACTTCACCAAGTGAAAGCTCTCCCAAAAGTAGGTGAATGAGTTATTCGAGAAAAATTGGCTATCTGCAATACTTTTAGAGATAATTTGCATTTACTCATTTTGAGTAGGTGAGTAATTAGCTATGGGTCTGAAACTTCACCATGTGAAAGTTCTCCCACAAGTAGATGAATGAGTATTTGATAAAAATTGGGTATCCGCAATACTTTTACAGATAATTAGCATTTACTCATTTTGAGTAGGTGAATAAATAGCTATGAGTCTGAAACTTCACAGAATGAAAGCTCTCCCAAAAGTAGGTGAATGAGTTATTTGAGAAAAATTGGCTATCTGCAATACTTTTAGAGATAATTCACATTTACTCATTTTGAGTAGGTGAATAATTAGCTATGGGTCTGAAACTTCACCAAGTGAAAGCTCTGCCAAAAGTAGGTGAATGAGTTATTTGAGAAAAATTGGCTATCTGCAATACTTTTAGAGATAATTCGCATTTACTCATTTTGAGTAGACGAGTAATTAGCTATGGGTCTGAAACTTCACCAAGTGAAAGCTCTCCCAAAAGTAGGTGAATGATTAATTTGAGAAAAATTGGCTATCTGCAATACTTTTAGAGATAATTCGCATTTACTCATTTTGAGTAGGTGAGTAATTAGCTATGGGTCTGAAACTTCACCAAGTGAAAGCTCTCCCAAAAGTAGGTGAATGAGTTATTTAAGAAAAATTGGCTATCTGCAATACTTTTACAGATAATTCGCATTTACTCATTTTGAGTAGGTGAGTAATTAGCTATGGGTCTGAAACTTCACCAAGTGAAAGCTCTCCCAAAAGTAGGTGAATGATTAATTTGAGAAAAATTGGCTATCTGCAATACTTTTAGAGATAATTCGCATTTACTCATTTTGAGTAGGTGAGTAATTAGCTATGGGTCTGAAACTTCACCAAGTGAAAGCTCTCCCAAAAGTAGGTGAATGAGTTATTTAAGAAAAATTGGCTATCTGCAATACTTTTACAGATAATTCGCATTTACTCATTTTGAGTAGGTGAGTAATTAGCTATGGGTCTGAAACTTCACCAAGTGAAAGCTCTCCCAAAAGTAGGTGAATGATTAATTTGAGAAAAATTGGCTATCTGCAATACTTTTAGAGATAATTCGCATTTACTCATTTTGAGTAGGTGAGTAATTAGCTATGGGTCTGAAACTTCACAGAGTGAAAGCTCTCCCAAAAGTAGGTGAATGAGTTATTCGAGAAAAATTGGCTATCTGCAATACTTTTAGAGATAATTCGCATTTACTCATTTTGAGTAGGTGAGTAATTAGCTATGGGTCTGAAACTTCACCAAGTGAAAGCTCTCCCAAAAGTAGGTGAATGAGTTATTTGAGAAAAATTGGCTATCTGCAATACTTTTAGAGATAATTCGCATTTACTCATTTTCAGTAGGTGAGTAATTAGCTATGGGTCTGAAACTTCACAGAGTGAAAGCTCTCCCAAAAGTAGGTGAATGAGTTATTTGAGAAAAATTGGCTATCTGCAATACTTTTAGAGATAATTCACATTTACTCATTTTGAGTAGGTGAGTAATTAGCTATGGGTCTGAAACTTCACAGAGTGAAAGCTCTCCCAAAAGTAGGTGAATGAGTTATTTGAGAAAAATTGGCTATCTGCAATACTTTTAGAGATAATTCGCATTTACTCATTTTGAGTAGGTGAGTAATTGGCTATGGGTCTGAAACTTCACCATGTGAAAGCTCTTCCAAGAGTAGGTGAATGAGTTATTTGAGAAAAATTGGCCATCTGCAATACTTTTAGAGGTAATTCGCATTTGCTCTTTTTGAGTAGGTGAGCAATTAGCTATGGGTCTGAAACTTCACCAAGTGAAAGCTCTTTGGGATAGCTGCTCTGCAGAGATACCCTGAAGATAAAAAATTTCGTCGAAATCGCTCTATGTAGCACGGTTTTCGAAATATTAGCATTTTTGTGTTTTGCAATTTTTGCGCAAAAATTCGAAAATTCAAAATGGCCGCCATTTTTGGCAAGATAAAATTTTTTTGAAAATTGGCATGGCTACTCTGCAGAGATACCCTGTGGGTCAAAAATTTCGTCGAAATCGCTCTATCTAGCAGGGTTTTCGAGATATAAGCATTTTTATGTTTTGCAATTTTTGCGAAAAATTCGAAAATTCAAAATGGCCGCCATTTTTGGCGAGACAAAAATTTTTTCAAAATTGGGATAACTACTCTGCAGAGATACCCTGTGGGTCAAAAATTTTGTCGAAATCGCTCTATCTAGCACGGTTTTCGAGATATAAGCATTTTTGTGTTTTGCAATTTTTGCGAAAATTTCGAAAATTCAAAATGACCGCCATTTTTGGCGAGACAAAAATTTTTTGAAAATTGGGAAAAGTACTCCACAGAGATATCCTGCGGGTCAAAAATTTTTCGAAATAGCTCTATCTAGCACGGTTTTTGAGATATAAGCATTTTTGTGTTTTGCAATTTTTGCGAAAATTTCGAAAATTCAAAATGGCCGCCATTTTTGGCGAGACAAAAATTTTTTGAAAATTGGAAAAACTACTCCGCAGAGATACCCTGTGGGTCAAAAATTTCGTCGAAATCGCTCTATCTAGCACGGTTTTCGAGATATAAGCATTTTTGTGTTTTCCTTATTTGGAAAATTCGTAATGATTAATTAATCATTAATTTCTTGACCAATCAATGCCAAAATCTAATGATTTCCAGATTTTAATAGAGTGAATATATTTGCCAAGTTTCAGGTGAATTGATAAAATTCCTTTCAAGTTATCATCCGGACAAGCTTCCCCATCGAAAAAAGACATTTTTGGTCATGTGACCTCTCTGATTGGTTGAAATGTCATTGCAGCATATTCAAAAATATTCCCCAAGGCTACTGCCTAAACCTGCCAAATTTGAAAAGAATCCGCCTAACGGTTACAGAGTTATAAGGAAAACAAAATGCGGAGCCGGCGGAGCCGCCGGAGCCGGCGGAGCCTGAAGCTCTCCCATACACAAACAAGCGTCCCTTGCGGGACGCTTAATTCTTGTGTTGTTCATCAACCACAATATTATGGAGTAGGCAGTAATAGCTGGATGTTCAGAAATCTATAGATTTATTAGATAACATTCCTTGCAGTAATGGTGCCATATCTGCTGTTTTACATTTAAAGATATTTTTAAAATACCTCTTAAATTGTTCACATTTTTAAGCAATAGTTTTGTGAACTGCTAGTATTCCAGATCCCTGACAGAAAGAGTTAAAATCTGTATCGTGCAGAACATCAAAATGCCCAACAGTAATCAAATCAAAAAGAAAGACAAAACATGCTTGAAAACCTAGTAAAACCTCAGAAATTTCATTATTTTTATGCTGAAGATTGTCAGCATATAATCCATAAAGCAATTTTCTGCATCAAATGAAGGATATATGTCACCAATGGTATATTTTGATTAGAAATAAAAGGTCACATGTCACAGAAAATCACTGTGGTTATTTGATAACCTTGGACTTAGATAAGTCACCCTTTGTGATATCCATTTAAGTCCCACACCTAGCTAACATTAAAGTCTTAAATTTAAGTCTCTGACTTAGCCAAAAGCTTGCCTAAGTCTAAGACCCTTTGTGAAACCAGTCCCAGAATATCCCAGGTTTACCTCTCCAACACCCTAACCACAAGGCTACATTATGTGAATTCATATGTAATTTAATCTCTCTTAACATCTTCCCTTGATGTCACATTATCACTGTATTCAGCAGTTCATTTCTAAAAAGATGGATGGAGTCAACTAACTGTTATACTGGAAAGTGTGTAAAAATACAATGATTTTGGTCAGAAATTTGTTATCTGTTCTCGTAATTTATTCCAACTTGGCTACAGGCACTGTAGTAATTTTGTACAAAAATGTGTTGCTTTAGAGATATTTAAAAAAAATGTTGTTATAAAGGAGGAGTCCAAATATGTACTTTCAGATTCTTCAATCTCTATGTTAATTTGGCACTCTCTGGCAAAGGTTTTGTATTCTCTTGAAGCTCTCTAATTAGCAAAGTTTTATCCACAAACTCTGAACTCTCAAAAATAGGCTGAGATTTTATGGTAAATACAACTGAACTCTAAAAACATCGTCTAGTCCTCTAAAACACCCAGAAATTTGTACTTTACAAAGATTCACAAGTCACCATGTAAATATCAATGGAAATTGACTTTGAGGAATCAGACTTTACAGACGGCTAAGATGATAAGTAACCCAAAAGATTTCTATGTTATTTCCTCAAATGGATAGTAAATGAGAAAAAGATCAAACTCTGACGGACCTTTGGCCTTTTGATGGTTTTCTGAGGCTTTTTGGTCCCCAACTTCTTCATTGTGTTGTAATAATTCTTTTGACTGGATGTCAGAAACACATCGATGAAACCTCCCTCATACTGAAACACAGGAATTATATTAATAAACATGCTGAGATGCCAGAAAGAGCATTAACATAAACTGCTGATAACAAATAACTAAAGGCTGCAAACTTGAATCTCAAACACTACAGAAAAATATCTTAGTGAACAGAAAAAAAATATGAAAAATGTTTTCTAATAAACAGAACTTGAAGAGTTCTGACTGAAAGGGTTTGTTTTCACAAAGGAACATTTAATTAAAGGATAATTGTGTATTTTGTTTTGATGCATCAAATGTTTTCATACAATATAACATTTTATTGAGTGTATTTGTAACTACACATATTAAATTTGAGAACACTTATTAAAGTCCTTATTTTTTTTACATATTTTTCAACTCCAAATAATCACGGACATTAGACAAACCCATGATGCACACCTTTTTCTTGAGCATGTTGAAGTTGTCAATGATGACACCAATGAAGAGGTTGAGGGTGATGAAGGAGCCCACAATGATGAAAAACACAAAGTACCAGTTGTACCAGAAGCCTGCATCTCTGTAAGGTTGCTCATCTACGGCTCTGGAGTCAGTGGCATCCCGAATTAACTCCATCCACCCTTCAAAGGTAGCCTGCCAAATACAACATTAAAGTCACACTCAATCAACTGCATCCACCATCCAAAAGTGTCATGCCGAATACAATATTAAAGTCACACTCAATCAATTGCATCCACTATCCAAAGATAGCCTGCCAAATACAACATTAAAGTCACACTCAATCAACTGCATCCACTATCCAAAGGTAGCCTGCCAAATACAACATTAAAGTCACACTCGATCAACTGCATCCACCATTCAAAAGTGTCATGCCAAACACAACATTAAAGTCATCATCAACTCCATCCACAATTCAAAGGTTACCTATCAGAACCATACTATAAGGTGGCATGCCAAATACAACATTAAAGTCATCAACTTCATCCACAATTCATAGTTTACCTATCAGAACAATACTATGGATGTTATGATCTGAACATGTATACATGTGTATATAATAAGTTTACAAGTCACCAAAAGGACAATTTTGTAAGGAATAAAAGCTTGTGTTTGCAGATGTACGAATTTTCCGTGGAGTACATACTGGTAATTTCACCTTTTAACCTACTCTGGAATAAAGCGCCCACAGTCCAGTGTATCAGAAGCTTGATGTGTAACTTACCACTTGAAGCAATGCCAGGTATCCTATAGCCACATTATCAAAGTTGACTTTGGAGTTGAACCACCTGTAGTCAAAGCCTCTGGCTATGAATTCCTCACACTGACTCCTGTTGTTTACTATTGTGTGGTCAATTCTGTTCCCATCCTCATCGATACATTTGAAGAACTTGCCACCGAACAGTTGAACTCCTGAATAATACAGATGATACAGTCAAACAAGGACAAGATGCAGAGAAATGTAGCTTTACCAAGTTAGATTAAACTTGCAAATTTCTAAAACAGAAATAAGGATATTATCACAAGTATAACCATCAAGGCAAAAACTTGTGAGAAAAACACAGCTTGATCAAATGTATCTATTATTCTGTGAAATATTGAGGTAAATATTTTTGTGTGCGACTGGTGCATTTAACAATACTTTATTAAATTTGTCTGAATGCATTCAATCCACCTGTTTACCTGTTTTATTATCAACTCAAGCCCTATTTTCTGGAACACAGGAACTGACAGACCGGCAAATTTTTTATATTACAACACCAAACTTTAGTGTTTCATTGAAATTGACTTGTACAACTTTGAATAAAAAGTGGGCAATAAAAGTAAAACATCCATCTTTATACCCTGTATATATATATATACGACATATTTTTTTTTTCAAATTCTCTCTTTAAATATGGATTTATTTTACTCATAAATCATACAAAATGATGGATAATAATAGTAAATCATCTCTCATTAGACATATGCTAAAAATATCACTCATGAAGATTAACAATATAATACTTGAGGTACACACTCGCATGAAATTGTCATCTTTATTTGGGAAGTTTTCCTATTACAGAATTTTAGTGACTTAGTGTATATCTGTGTAATTGAGCAAACTCTGCTATCCCATTGAAAGACTGCATACCTCCCAAAATGAAGTGGAAGATAGGTGTTATAGAAAATTACAATAGTAAATTTTATCACAGGAGAAAACAAATATAAACAATCCAAGTCTGTGATGTTGCTTTACTTTTGTTATTCATTAATACCATTGAATAAAGAACAAAAGAATTCATTATTCACAAAAATAATGCAAAAATTAGCTGTAATAGTAACATATCCATGGTAAAAGGTACCAGTAAATACACAAACATCAATTTCTAACTTGGGAGTTCTCTGACAGAAAACTACTGTTTCATATCTTGATGCCATGCACTCACCTGCTATGCTGAAAATGAGCCAAAATACTCCACAGACTAAGGCCACATTCAAGATGGCTGGGATAGCAGAAACCAGGGCATTCACCACAATCTGTAAATACACCGTGAAAAAAAAGATATCATAGTGGTTCAATGCAGGAATTCATCTGGTTTTATATCTCTGATCTTCTGCAAACAGCCTACATCCTATCAAATATAATGTTGACAATCATATGAACAAACCTTTTGCAGGGGCTAATGGTTAGGTTTGAGTGGGTCATAACGTCCGACTTAATGTGGCCATAACATTCATTCAACAGATTGAAACCAATAATTAAAATCTTTCAGAGGAAGCATACAGGTCTCTTGCTTACTGAAAGCCTTATGAACAGAAGTGATAACCAGAAGATCAGCAAAAATTTGTACAGTACAGTGGCTGAAGAATATTGCACACCTAAGGCCTAGTTGATGAGCACCCATAAAGTCGCTATACTTTTTTGTATTTCTTAAGTGGTTTTTTATATATAGGGAATCATGAACTGGCAGTTTTGATTTGAAAGTAAAATAAATAAAAAAATATACCAGTTTAGTTGTAAAATAAACTTTCTAATGCCTTTTAAAACTTTCTAATGCCTGTTTAAATGTGTGTAAATATTTGATTACATTTTATTAATCCTTGTATGGCCTGGATTAGCCGGATGTACAATCCCTTTCAGTGTAGATTCACTGTCCAGTGTGTGTTTAGGGTACTATAAAATTATGACAGTTACAGAACTGAGTGAACTGAAAATTTCAGGGTTTCCTTTACTGGGACAATAGCAGTATATTCTTTTGTGGTACATGCTATCACTATTTATCACTTCATTTCCAGTGTGGTAGAACATCTATTATCAAAACTTCTGTTGTTCAAATATTACATTTTATAAGCTCATTTCAACTCCCTCAAAATGTCACTTTCTTACTGCTGTTATAGTGAATTGTCTCTTCTATTTTATGAACCTTCTATTATAAATCTTTCAATCCTAACACATGTGCATAACAGAGATTCTGTGGAATGCTGGACACCACTCACCCGCATGCTCTGCCAGCGGGAGATGGCTCTGAGAGGTCTGAGGGCTCGCAGTGTCCTCAGTGACCTGAACACTGAGATCTGCTGTCCTGCCTCCGTGGTCTCAGCAGCAATGGATATGATAGAGATCTGCAACAAAAACACCAGCTTACACAGCACAAGTTACAATATACATAGAGAATATCTCGCACGTTTTTCACCTGTTTTGGGTACATGCTTTAAATAGTAAGCTTGGATAATGAAAATTCATTCCTTATAAAAACTCCTATGGAGAAACAGAAATTAAATCCAGTGGATTTCCTAACAATTTTTTTCCAATTACTTTTCCTTATACAACTGTTTGCTATGGGGCCAATATTAGGAGAATAATATTTATACATATATGTTTTATATTTCATTTTGCAAAGTCACAATGATCATGAGAAAAGATGTCACAAGCAACAAATAATCTCATGGTAGTGACTTAATAAGTAGATAGCACTATATAATAAGTAGTAAGCACATCTCCTGAAATCTTTTCATGACCTCAAGAAAATAAGTGCTATTAACAACATAATAAGTTGTGATCACAAGATAAAAATTTGTGAGCACAACATAAAAAGTCATGCTCACAGGATCTTCTCATGACCACACCTTGACACATGCTAAAATCAAAATCTCAGTGTCCGAATACAAGCTTTTTTCTTTGCTTAATTTTAGTAGTTTTATTTAAGATGGCATATCAGTGCAGTATATCCACATTTACAGAATACCCACCTCACCATTACATATCCACATTGTTAACAGTCAACCAGCTATTGATATCATCTATTAAAAGTTGCAGTGTCTTTTGTCAGCATCTCTGGTAGAGATTTAAGATTCAATGTGTTTTTGGAATCTAAATGGATGATTGTTGTTGGCAGTCGGATAAGAATACAAAGTCATAAAAGTGGTAAAGACTTTGTAAATCTCAAGAAAGGACATGCTTGAGGAAACCTTATGATAAAGGAATATTACAGAGACCATGCTTATCCAAGCATGTCAGTTTCTGGGGTTGTATTCACTAAAGGTCTCAGCCAGATCTGCTTTAGTTTGCTATCGATGTACATAACAGTTAAGCCCAAGACTTGGGTAAGACGTTTCATGAACACCGCCCCTAGACACTAACATATGGCTTCCTTCCAATTTAGGGACAGTACATAACAATACTTACCACAACTATGGCAAAGTCCAGTATAGTCCAGAAACTTGTAAAGTATCTCTTAAATCCAAGTCCAATCCACTTTAATAACATCTCTATTCCAAAGATGATGAGGAATGCAATATCCAGGTAGCGCAATACTGCCTTGAGTGTGGTCTGTCTGTACAGGTAAATATCTTCAAAGCACTGGAATTAAGAACAAATTCAGGTCCATTTTTACATGTTGTGAACCACTACATGCAATAGGGGAATGAGTCTAGCTGAGTTGAGAGAACAAAAGATGCAAAAATGAATGATGCAACAAAGGAATAAAATGAATCATTACATAATAATGCTGATCTGACACATGGTGACTAAATGCTCTATGTTTGAAAACTCACAATGCTACTTAACAAATCTTTAAACTTTATTATAAATTAATGATTCTGAGAAAATCCTATTTTATAGGTCTCACTATTTTGGCCATTGTGTATGACACAGTTATAATGACTTTTCCAGGCCCATATTTACAAAAAACAGCCACTTAGCATACTACTAGGCTTAGCATCTTTTACCCTTTCTAAGTTTTGTCTATAAAAAATCCAGCTACTTATTGAAATCTATACTGCTTTGTTTTTAGGCTCTCTTTTATGGTCACTCACCAAAGCTATACCACTAACTTATAGGGGTCATATAACGGGAAAAAAAGATAAATCATATTTGAACCAAATCTTTTTATCACTTGTCAGGTCCTTATGACACAAAAAGCAAAAACTCACCAAAGCTATGCTGCTGGCAAAGATGATGATGAGGATGAAGTACTCAAAGGCCTTGTGTTCTGTGAACTTGTGGACTGTGGTCCGCACCTTCATCCACCGCACCATGTGAGGAGAGTCATTGTTCAGACGGGAACAGACACAGCTGAGATAAACAAATACAGTGGCTATTAAATGTATCATGGAGTTTGTACCTTTAGTAAAAAGGTACTTTGCACGTATATATCCCTGTTTACCCAGTGGTAAAAATTTGTATTGTATTTGTGTATTTATACTCAGTGCAATTTTACCATGTACTACTGGACTCAAAGCGCTATATGACCCATCCGACTGCACAAGTAGAGCCCAACTCTCAAGTTACTGACATTCCCCCAACCGAAAAACAGAGGCTCAAGGATGACCATTTATCAAATTTCCTTGAGGTTCTCTAGCCTGCCACTGATGATAGGACCCAATGACAGAGGACCGCCATTTTACTTGGTCATCCGAGCCACTATGTATCTGCCTGTACCTGGGTTTGAACCCACGTCCTCTGTGTGCCTAGGCGAGTGTGTTACCCACTAGGCCACAGTGGCAGAAAATGGCTACTAACATTACTTGGGGATGTAAGCGTACAGGAACCTCAGGTATCCTGTGTAGTTAAGTAAAAGTGCTGAGAGTCAATTCAAGCCATAAGAGCCAGAAACAAACACTAACCATATGGGTCACTGGTGCCATCAAATGACATTGATATAGCACCAATGTTAGAGACATTTGTTTATATTCTTACATCAAAAATAAATAAAACAAGTAAGTTATACTTGACTACACTTTGATTAGGCCAGAATTGGCAGGAGTGTTAGGCATGAATATCTTCTAGCACTATCAGGCTAAAAGTTTAGTAAAATTATGTCCTTGTTATAATAAGACAAAGCTTGTTTTAACTGGATTTTCTTTTCCCCTTTAAATGTTAGTTAAACTTTATTTTCATTTTGGTGTCTTTTAAGAGCTAAGGTTATATTTTGGGATGGCAACAGTGAGTCTTTCAATTGTCACGAGCTAGATTTTGGCCCACATCCACAAAAGTGAGATCTAAGTGAGTATCACTATTCAATAACAACTGGGTCAGTGTGGCTTCATCTGTTGTTTCAACATTGGGAAAAGGGACTGATGTTCAATTTGTGGTAAAATAACACCTTTTTTAGGTACTTTTACAACTTGTAATATTTCAGGACTTTATCAATACGTTAAAATGCGAGTTCTTGCTATAATATCAGGGATTTGGATCTTATGTAGATGAAAGAAAAAAAGACTATTTTATGGTACACAACAGGCCAGCAGTCCTAACCTATATAAGTACCCTGTCTGTTTTAGTACACAGTTTATTTGGTGAGTATCAGGGGTAGATTGCTCACCAGGACTTTTTGTAACAGAAAGCTGGCCAGCAGTCCTGTACATCTCCTGGTTGTTCCTCCTCTTCATCCACAACTGGCTGTTCATTGATATCAAACTTGGGCTTTGCTTTCACTGGTTCATCAGTATCTTTTTTGTCTGAAAATGTCAAAACAACAATTTCTGCTGAATTTGCTTCTCTCTGAAGTCTGTGGATTTTAAAGACAAACATATGAATTACAATTCATAATCATACTTCAATCCTCTATTTCCTCACTAAAATTTTACTGAGGACAATTTCCTGGATATGAACAGGATATAAAGTAACCTGTGTCTGATGCTTTCTCAAGTATTTACTTCAGAGATATTGTGATTCATCATACTACAGTCTGATATATGATCAGTCAAATACAGATGTCAATCAAATTTCCATAATACCTGTGATACGTGTGCTAGAAGTCTGATCTGAACAGGTCAGTAAGCACACACCATGACAAAGAAGATAAGGCTGCCTGACTTATAATGACAACAAAATATATTTATCAGTCTGCCCTAATCTGCCTTTGAAAAGTAATGGAAATAACTGGATGAGAAAACCATAGACAAGCACCAACCTTCAGGTTTCTCCTCCTTTGTCTCCTTACTGTCGTTGCTGTCTTTACTGTCTTTGTTGTTTGCTTTTGGAAACTGCCCAAACTTTGAGCGATCTATCTTGAAGACATCTTCTACCTTCTGTACAGAAAATAATGCTTAGGTTAGTATCAGAAGATTATAGAGTAAGAAATCTAAAATTCGCCACATATCTGAAATTCGCCACATGTGAAAATACGAATAAAATAAATGAATTCTGGTGAGATTTGTTGACTGTATAGTAAATTAAGACTTTTTGAACTGAAAAATACTAATTTTTAGACAAAAACATCATTTTCTTCATAAAATTAACTAAGGTTTTAGAGGTGGCGAATTTTAGATTCCTGGCGAATTTTAGATTTCTTACTCTACTGCTTTTTGCTCTAACTTGACATAAATCAGAACACAGAAAATCAAGTAATGGTTAGTTCAGTCATTCATAACACTCGTGCATTTACCTCCACTTGGAGGGTTCATTTTGAGCAGAAATTACAGGTATATTATTGTCCCTTCATAAGCACCTAAAAGCACACTTGTGATGTCATTGTATTGTTAAAAGTATGCATTATTTTTAGGTAATGCACACTTTTAACAATAGAATGACATCACAAGTGTGCTTTACCTATCACATAAAAGGTAACTGGAGGGAAATTCTTTGTGTGTAAGGTAGATTTTTAGCAAATAAGTATTTAAGTTTAACTTTTATGATGCTCTAGAGGTATGGAATGAGTTGTCAGATGATGTCTGCCATGCCACCTTTTTTCTATCTTTTAGGAAGAAACTGAAAGCTAATATCTTCTCACAAAAGCCTATCCACCCTAGATTCAATGTATTTTTCTGACTGCCTCCACAGTGTGGAGTGTGGACCCACCTTTTATGTCTCTGGACTATGAATTTTTTGTTGCACCTTAGTGTCTGTCTTTTAATGAAGATTATGGCTCTAAAAATGTCAACATTTAGGATTATATTTTGAACTTGTGCCAAGTTATGTCAAGGAGCAATAAAATTATATCATTAAGTAAAAACTATTGTAACAAGTTGTTATTTCTTAAGTTGCGGTATTAAATAAATCAATACAATCAAATCCGCAAAGCACATTTTCAAAGAATCTTTAATTCAAGACAGGTTGACTTACCTTTTTAGTGTCTGTATTCACTGTACCATTTGGCTTCTTTGCATCGTTTGCAGCATCAGTATTACTGGAAACATCTCCATCGGGCTTTTTGCCATCATTTTCTGGAATACATTTTCAAAGTGAGCAATTCTCACTAAGCATGGGGCTTTTATCAGAGATTAATCTTTGCCCTTCTCTCACTGATACCATGGCTTGATATACTAAAATCAACTGGATAGGAATGTCATGAATACTAAGCTTTGCAGCATTGTAATATCTTTATGGTGAAGGTAAGTTGTCCTCAAAAGGGGTTTTATTATAAATGTAAACCATTGCATGTCACAGGTACTAAAATTCTTGATAAAATGAGTTGTATCAAGGTGTGTGTGGACTGTAAACCACGGAGTATCATAACGTGAGGTACTTAAATCCAAGATTTAACTGAGTCATGTGAAGGTGTGTGTCAGCTAGAAAACTTATTCAAAGAATATCTGTCATCTGAAACACTGTTATTATCTTTGGACAGATGTGAACAAACAGGAAAAAATTACAATTCGGTACATGTCAATCAGTGACAGATAGTTTTAATATTTACACCTGTCAACAGTTTGTAACCTTCGAAAATAACAGATAGCTGTATACGTGAATATTTTAATACTTCCTTAAATATTATTTTACATATGTTCATCAGAAAAATGTCTATTTAAAATATCTCTGTCAACAGGAATTTAAAAAGGCTTCTACTTGTCATGCAAAATATCACTTAGCCTTTTTCTGAAAACTGTTGATCGGTTGTTTTTTTTGTTCTATGATCTCATAACCCTTTGTTTTTTCAACTTACTTTTGCAGTTTTTCATAGAGTTTCAAGTCCCTTTGGGTTCATCCACTGATTCATATAAAAATTGTTTCCATCTTCCATGATATTGACAGTAGAAATTGAAAACATTTTCAGCATTTGTTTTATACATACCCATGGATTCTTTTTCTTTTCTCTTCATTTCAACCACAAGCTTAGCTAATGATGGTTTCTCTTCTGCATCTCCCACCTAAAGCATTGGGTTTACTCATTTATAATGGAGACAGAAGTGCTGTGTGCAGCAGGTTAGTAACACGCCTCTAACAACACAGTATTAGGTTCTACTGGTAAAAAGCTAGTACTAGACAGAATACAACACCGAGGAAAAGACACAGAACCAGGTAAGGTATGGCATGTAAACAGCCAGCATACTACCTGTTGGATGAGGCACACTGTAGGTCAGGTTAGGCACACTACCTGTTGGATTAGGCACACTACCTGTTGGATTAGGCACACTACCTGTTGGATTAGGCACAATGTCTGTTGGATTAGGCACAATGTCTGTTGGATTAGGCACACTACCTGTTTGATTAGGTACACTACCTGTTGGATTAGGCATAATGTCTGTTGGATTAGGTACACTACCTGTTGGGTTAGATATACTACCTGTTGGATTAGGCACACTATGCAGGGTTAGGCTCAATACCAACTAGAGCTAAGCACAAAGCCAGCAAGGGTTAGGTACACTATTAGGTTGTGTTTGGCAAACTTGTAGGAAGGGTCTCATGAAAACACCATTGGGGTTTTGGTACATTACCAGTGAGATTTAGGCAATCAGTAATACCTGATTTTATGCAGAAGGTGTTGCTGAATAATTTATCTCAACATTTGATTGGGAAATAAAGTTGCAGCTTGTGAAATGCACTGAGGCCACAGAAGAACTTACCTGTAAACAATGGCCTTTTACAAGGTATTAAAGTTTGAAATGATATAAATTGCATTTACAATCAGTTGCAAAAGGATTTGACCAGTTGATTAATTGCAACAGTTGTAAACTAGTGTGAAACATTTATATTGAAAGCAATTGGTTTCCATACTTCCTACTGTACTTTTATAGCATTTAGCAGACTCCAAGGAGCAACACCAAGACAATTCCATCTGTTCCTTGGGCCAATGAACATACCAAGGTCATTACCACAGAGACACCAAGAAACTATGGTGGGGAGGCCTTGGTAAGAAACATGCTTTCACAGAGACACCAACTAGACAAGAAACTATGGTGGGGAGGCCTTGGTAAGAAACGTGCTTTCACAGAGACACCAACAAGATAAGAAACTATGGTGGGAAGGCCTTGGTAAGAAATGTGCTTTCACAGAGACACCAACTAGATAAGAAACTATGGTGGGAAGGCCTTGGTAAGAAATGTGCTTTCACAGAGACACCAACTAGATAAGAAACTATGGTGGGAAGGCCTTGGTAAGAAATGTGCTTTCACAGAGACACCAACTAGATAAGAAACTATGGTGGGAAGGCCTTGGTAAGAAATGTGCTTTCACAGAGACACCAACTAGATAAGAATGTATGGTGGAAAAGGCCTTGGTAAGAAACGTGCTTTCACAGAGACATCAACTAGATAAGAATGTATGGTGGAAAAGGCCTTGGTAAGAAACGTGCTTTCACAGAGACATCAACTAGATAAGAATGTATGGTGGAAAAGGCCTTGGTAAGAAACATGCTTTCACAGAGACATCAACTAGATAAGAATGTATGGTGGAAAAGGCCTTGGTAAGAAACGTGCTTTCACAGAGACACCAACTAGATAAGAATGTATGGTGGGAAGGCCTTGGTAAGAAACATGCTTTCACAGAGACACCAACTAGATAAGAATGTATGGTGGGAAGGCCTTGGTAAGAAACATGCTTTCACAGAGACACCAACTAGATAAGAAACTATGGTGGGAAGGCCTTGGTAAGAAACGTGCTTTCTCAGAGACACCAACTAGATAAGAATGTATGGTGGGAAGGCCTTGGTAAGAAACGTGCTTCCACAGAGACACCAACTAGATAAGAAACTATGGTGGGAAGGCCTTGGTAAGAAACGTGCTTCCACAGAGACATCAACTAGATAAGAAACTATGGTGGGAAGGCCTTGGTAAGAAATGTGCTTCCACAGAGACATCAACTAGATAAGAATGTATGGTGGGAAGGCCTTGGTAAGAAACGTGCTTCCACAGAGACACCAACTAGATAAGAAACTATGGTGGGAAGGCCTTGGTAAGAAATGTGCTTTCACAGAGACACCAGCTAGATAAGAATGTATGGTGGGAAGGCCTTGGTAAGAAACGTGCTTCCACAGAGACACCAACTAGATAAGAAACTATGGTGGGAAGGCCTTGGTAAGAAACGTGCTTCCACAGAGACATCAACTAGATAAGAAACTATGGTGGGAAGGCCTTGGTAAGAAACGTGCTTCCACAGAGACATCAACTAGATAAGAAACTATGGTGGGAAGGCCTTGGTAAGAAACGTGCTTTCACAGAGACATCAACTAGATAAGAATGTATGGTGGAAAAGGCCTTGGTAAGAAACGTGCTTTCACAGAGACACCAACTAGATAAGAATGTATGGTGGGAAGGCCTTGGTAAGAAACGTGCTTTCACAGAGACACCAACTAGATAAGAATGTATGGTGGGAAGGCCTTGGTAAGAAACGTGCTTTCACAGAGACACCAACTAGATAAGAATGTATGGTGGGAAGGCCTTGGTAAGAAACGTGCTTTCACAGGGACACCAACTAGATAAGAAACTATGGTGGGAAGGCCTTGGTAAAAAGTGTGTTTTCAGCTTTTTTTCTAACGGAGGCCATTGTGGAAGCAGAATGAATACCATCACTTACTTTCTTATCACTCACTTATTTTCCCTAGATATCATTTGGAGAAATGAATTTGGAGTCTTACCTTGTTATTTTAGGTCTACAGAGCTACTCACAAATACTAGTGCAAGACTAGATGTGTAGGTACACTTTGCAGCATCAGTATACCTCAAATACTTATACTTTCTTGGCCCAACTCACTAACCTTCCTCTTCCTCAGTTAGGTCTACAGTGTCTAAGTTTTCCACAGTTTTAGATTCTCTTATATCCACACTCTGCCTGGCTGCTATTTCTTTTTCTGCTCTCAGTTTGAGTTGCATTTCAGTTACCAGGTCAGCAATAGATGGCTTCCTCCCCTCAGGACCTACTGCTGCCTGTCGCAAGGTTCAGTGGATATTAGTACAAAGCCAGAAAGATCACAAACAATCAACACCTCTGAAGTGAAGAACCATGGTAAAAATCAAATTTATATTGTAAATATTGTGAAAAAATTACAGATTGTCTACATAGAATTGAGTTTTTAAGTGAGATATTTTACAACTACTGCCAAATGACTGTTTTGCCAAAGACACCAATACCTCTAGTTAACTTGGCCAAAAAGGATATACATGTAGCATCAAAATAGACTTGCATAAAGCTTAAAAAAGTACATCACATACAATTCAGTTTCATTTTAAGGTAATGGAAAACCCATTATTCTCTTTTATAAACTGATTTAATTTTGAGATTCTGAAGTCTTATATGGATGTAGGCATTTTGTAAACCAAGATAAAATCCCAACTAGGTATATAAAAATATATATGATGCAAAGTGATTATCACTCCATCATAATTAAGAGCTTTTCGCAATAAATCACACCATACTTATTAGTAAGTTTTGCAGAAAAATGGTTCAATATATTATACTGTATACTTAGAAGCTTAATGTCTTTGTGTTATATGTAGAAACCTGGTCATTCTAACACGGTGTCAGTATAAACCTTATGGTACACAGATGTTATTTCACAAGGTCTCTACTTCAGAGGATTTAAGATTATCCGGAAAAATCACAATGTTTTAAAAATATTAACAACATTAAAAAAATAGCAACACACCACAATTTTAAGGAAGATCTAGCAAACACAAGTACACTCTAAAAATATCTATATTTCAATCACCGTACAGCAAAAGAAATCACCTTTTCAGATTTAATTACCATTTATCAAACTTCTGCACATATACTTGTTAAATGATAGAAATCTTTGGAAATTGCCACAAGATAAATTACAAAGCAAATAGAAAGACACATAAATATATTTTCTAGATTCAATCACAGAAGAAAGTGACACTTATGGTGAAAAGTTATTGAATACTTTACTGCACAATACAACAGCAATGTACATACGGCATTTTGCACAATACTGCATTAATAATGTTCATTTGAATATCTGCACAATACAACATTAATGGACATATGAACATCTTCACAATACAACATTTATTTATTATTAATTTAATGGACATATGAACATCTTCACAATACAACATTAATGGACATACGAACAACAACATTCATAAGTAATAACAACAGTAAAATCAAAATGTTTGCCATTTAATCAGTATTAGTATTGTGTCTTAACATCATCACGTATGTTTTATTTTCCAATTTGTAAATATTTAAATTTACATTATCAACTAACTATATACTAATCTGTCATACAGTTCAATCATATTTTCCATCATGCAAAAACATAAATTAATTTCTTTCATTAAAAACAAATAATCATTCAATGGCATGCTATTTAGACAACACCAAAAATTATTTATAATGCTGTAATTTACTCTATGAATCATCATCTTCATTTTTCATAATTTCATCAGAAAAGCATCCAACTGTATTTAATCTATTTTTTCAGTATCGTCTGACATACACATATAAGTACTAACAGAATTAGCAATCTGCCCTGTCAGTCAGTGAAGCTCACCTTCTTTGACTTGAAGAGGTTCTTGATCTTGTTCCAGCCTTGCTGTACTTTGGAGTCTTCCTTCTCCCCTTTGGTGGAGTTCAGGGTGTCTGTGGCAAAGGCATTCAGCAGCAGGGCAAGAAAGAGGTTGAGAATCTGCAATGTGAGGACAAAGTAGGATTACTATACAGGCTTTATTAATAACGCATTCATGTAGAAAACTATCTCAGGTTACATTCAATGGTAAGCACAGGAGCAGTCCTGGTTGTTCTCCCTGGTCCCTGAATACTGATATTAGTTGATTGTTTTGGTTATGTTGCACCTTAGAGTCCCCTTGCAAAGGGGAGATTGAGTGCTATAAAAGTTCAATTAGAAGTGAAACATATTGCTGACACCCTCAGAGGGTGAGGGATATGAACCTGTCAAGTCATACTGATAATCTGTCTAGGTGTATTGAAATCTAGTTATGGTCATATAGAGTGAGTTGAAAATCCTGGGGACTTTCAAGTAAGGTTCAGGATGGTTCGGATAGCTTTCTGGATAAATGTGTTAGTTCATAGTTTGATCCCATTTTTGGCACTTTTTACCCTGACTCTAGCTGATGTTACAGTTGGGTTCTCTGTTGCAATGGTCCTCAAATATGGAACCAGGTGTTTATAACCATTATCTTGGCTAAGCCTTACAATCATCTGAGCCTTGTATTCTTTATATCAAATGCTCAATTATTTCAGGGCAGAATCTTGAATACTTGTATGCACTGATCATCTCCTTAATCAACTCAAATACCCATCATGATATGACCTGTATAACATGTTAAAAGTGGCAAAAGAGTCAATTTTAGATTTAGATTTATTTTTTGTTTTACGTTGCGTTCAACAGCACAGGGTCATACTGCGACGATTACTTAATGAGTGGAGGAACCATTGCAGACTAGTTGGTCAAGATTCTGCACTGTAAACCACCAGGCATCAACAACTAACTACCAACTTACCAACATGACGCACCCGGCCAAGATTCGAACCGGTGACCTCAGACATTGAAGGTGAGCACTCTAACTGCTACAACACATAGCCCTCTAGCAATAAACTCAAATCAATCATTCAATGCAAAAATCTTTATACTAAGTTTTGTAATAACTTTGAGGAAATGTGTAGCATATTGAAGACATACCATGAAGTTGCCAAGGATGAGTGTGGGCAGAAAGACAACCATGCAGATCTGTCCATTGGCACGCATACAGTCCCACAGAGGCTCAATCCACTCTCCACAGAGCACACGGAATATCAGGAACAACGCATGGAAAAAGTCATCAAAATTCCACCTGAAGAATTCGAATGCAAAGCAGAAAATGTCAAGTTATAAAGGTCTGAAAGTACTGAAGACAAAAATCAGAAAGGAATCAAGATGGCATCTTTAATCTTAAAGTAAAAATAGAAAATGAATCCCAAATAAATATTAGACTGTTATTGATGCTGAAAAGGGTGATATAAGTCATTGTTACCTGGAATAATATTAATAAATATTACCAGTGTGTAGAGTTACATAGTTGTTCTGTATATATCCATAGTCAGACATAATTATAAAATAAACTTTTTAAGATTTGTGAATTAAACAATATTTATTCCTGCATGACCCAGCTCCAATTTTGAGGTATAAACTCACAGTTAAGGGTGAAAAGTCCATCTAATTTTGAATTTAGTTTAAATGACAGGTTACTTTCCAGTTAACCTTTAACTCAGATGCTTTATACATAGCTTTCAGGCAGTATTATTCTCAACAAAATAAACAATAACTTTGTGTTCAAATAGATATTATTATAATAGTTCCTCATAGCATAATGACAAGTTATTTTGACCTAGAAATGTACTTCCATTATTAAATACACACTTTTTGTTAAATGATCTCTGATTGGCTGGTTAAAATGCACTTTCTATTTCCTGTTTAAACTTGACAAAAGTGTCATTAATGTTTCAAAGAGGATTTGGAAAGGTTTTAAAAGACACTTAGCATTAAAAAAATATTATAATACACTCTAATGACCTTTCATTAAAAGCATTTTTCTCTTATAAAGCTTAACCAGTAATGGAATATCAGTGGCAGTTTGCACTTGTAAAACCCTGAAAGCCCTAAACTACAATATCAATTTATATTACACAGATATCCCTTTAGGCATAAATTTTTAACACATCATTGGTTTTGAGTTTCATATTAAAACACAAAAACAACCCACCTAGGTGTGTCATCCGGTGTAAACTTGTCTGCAGTGTAGGTACCAGAGAAGAGCTGTTGTCCAATCACAGCAAAGATGTAGATGATGATTCCCAACACCAGGGTGAGGTTTCCCAGGGCACCCATGGTGTTTACAATGATGGAAAGAATCCGCCGCATGGTGTCCCAGGTCTGAGCCAGCTTGAACACCCGCATCAGTCGCAGCTACAAAGTGTGTTCCAGTCAATTATAATGTGATGTTTGTAATAAAATCAAAAACAAATATAGGAAATATCTGGAACTGGTTTCACAAAGGGTTTTATACTTAGCCTAGACTTTAATCTGACCCTTGTGTCTTCACTAAGTCTAAATGGATTTCACAACAGGTGACTTAGCCATAACCACTGTGTTTTTTCATGTCATGTGACCCATGTTTCTACTGAAAATATTTTACTGATGACATATATCCTTTCTTTACACATTTTATCTTTGATAAAATGATCTTTTCCATTGAAAAACCTTGTAACTACATAAAATGTCTAAAGATTAATTTAGGGAGGTGTCCTATATATTCATTCTTTATTTTTAGAATTTCAAATTTTGATGTGAGAAAAAATTATGGGGAGCAAGAGTTCGACAGCAAAGTGTACATGACAGTATCTGGTGACAAGCAGTCAACACCACTATCTGGCTATTTACTTTCGTTAAGCACTGTATAATTAAAACTCTCAACATATTTGAAGCCGCTGTTTGGAATTTCATGTATGAGGATGTTATGGATAATAACAAACACTTGTGTGTGATGTATGTTTTAGCAACTGCAAATTATTCTACCCCAAAATTTCTTTTGGTTAAGTTTAATACTTCTGTTTTGATGGCAAAAAGGTGAACCCATCCCAGACATCAGTCATACTGACAACTATCAAACAAGCCTGAAGCACAAATAAATCGTATCAGCTGAATCTGCCGTACCAGTCTGAAAGCTCTGAACACAGTCAAACCATCCACATCTTCCAGGCCAATGTCAATGTAACTTAGGATCACAATGAACAGGTCAAAGATGTTCCATGCACTCTTGAAGTAATGTTTGCTCATTCCTATCATCTTCACTATGGCTTCAATGGTGAAGATGCCAGTAAACACCTGTAAACCATTACATGGAGGTTATGACTTGCTTGTGTATATATGGTCTTCCACACAACTGACAAAACCATGAAAAGAGTCCTTTGAGTTTATAATGACAATTTCAGTGTCACTATTATATTGTAACTAACACATATGAGACGCGAGTTTCTGTAAATATAACTGGTGAGCAGCTAATTATTAGCACACACCCTTAAATTTGACTTGAAAATCTTGCAGATTTGTAATGGCATATGCAGAGTCAAGGGGGAAATAAAAACAACATAAAAAGTAACCTATTCAGAATATTGTAGTCTGACCAGATTCTCTTAAAATATACTTTGATTGTTGTTACTTGTAACAATGATCTTTAATCCTTTGAGTTTGAGCACCATTCTGTAATGCCATTTTGACTTTAACAACTGCAAATACTTGCATCATTGTTGAAGATGAGCAATAAATAATAGTGACAACATATGCTATTATGTATTTTACATAGTTTTGGGGCTTACATGAACTTTGGCCATTGCAGTGACTCGAACTCATGGTCTGCTACATGCATATACTGTATGGATAAGATGTAGTTTGACAAACGAGAAAACTTTTCTTGAAATAGCATGATATCTAAAAATTGTAGATCTACTTCAGATCTGAGTAACTATTTTTGAAAATGGGTCAAAAACTGCCCAAAATTGCCTTTAAATCCATTTAGCCTTGTTTTATAGCAATCCATTTGATGTAAAACCATACAAAAAGCCCAGTTAAAGATCAGTGAGATATTTCTAGCCAATCATTTTATGCACCATGTACTTCATTCTGAAAAAAACTGCTCATAGAACCAATGTTATCAATGGAGAGGCTAATGAACAGAAGAAATGATTGGTTACCTGCAGTAGTCTTTCATTTGTGAGGGGGCCTATATAAGAGGGGTTTTAACAAATATGTCTTTAACTTATGCAAAATAAAAGTAATTATAATTTATCTAATCATAGATTCCAAAACATGTATAACACAGCTGCCAGAGCAATATACTCACATAATTTGCATATTTGAGACCATTTTCGTAGCTGGTACTCATGGGGTAGTATGCCATGGCCATCACCAGAACATTCAGGCCAATGATGAATGCAATCAACAGCTCAAACATCAGGTCTGACACCACTCTGTAAACACATAGTAAGAAGAGAGAATCTGATTGGATCTGACTGACTTTGACATCACTGGTAACATGCTGTATGGATCAGGGAGTACATTAATATGGATGGAGGGAATCAGTACATCAATCAGTGGTCTGCACTGTGAAAATCAACAGGAATAACTACCCCCCCCCCCAACATTTTAGGTTTCTAACATTCAAGTTCTCATCAGGGATGCGTTTTGGAGGAATGCGTACACAGTAGCAGACACTGTCAGTTGAAGGGGTGGTAGTTCGTGTAAATGGAACCTTGCCTTTGCGACCTTCAGTGTCATTCTAAAAATATAATTGGGTTAAATATTTAAATCGTGTACTGGCTGTAGGACGAATTACTCTGTAAACCTAGATAATTTCCCGCCAGTTTGTCTTTATAAACTATTTCACTGCAACATGGCTTTCAGTTGTGGGGTTGAAAGTCGAGAGTCATATAAACGCTGTAGAAATACATATTGTCTGTACACGTGGTGGCTTGAGTTATATGAATTTGTGCAGTCTGTATCATTTCACAGCGTTTTTATGCAATGGCGACTAAAGAGAAAAAGAAAAAGAATTCAAAGAAGGTGAGTAATAAAAGTGTAGGCCAAGAAAGTGAACTGATAGAAGCTAATCCAAGCTCGCAGTTAAAAGACAATTCAATTAATCAGAAACTGGACGTGTTACTAGAAGTTGTGAAGGGCTTGGTATGCAAAAGTGCAAGATCAAGATGCGCGCCTACAGAAGCAAGAAGAACGTGTTAGTATTGCGAATGTTTCTGCACTACCTTCTGCACACAGCTCGCCCAAGAAGGTCCTGCAACTGGTAACAGACCTAGGAAATGGGTGAAAACATAAACATCCACCATATCCTACTCGCTCAGTGAAAGGTTGTCTGTACACTATGTACCGTAAATGACCTATTTAGCGCACAGTGCGCTAAGCAAAGTCTATTTTTATTCAATATTTGATGCAAAAAAATTCCCCTTTTAGCGCACCCATAATGAAACACTTTCCGGGATGAAGTATAGGTCAATCCGGGAGAAAAACAGTGTTTCGACATTTAGAAATACCCACTTCCTGTAAATATGGCGGTAGATGAAAACAAACTCGAAAGTTGTGACAAAAATGTCAATTTATTAAGTAAAAATACGTAAATTATATACAAAATATGTGGATATTGAGGAAAATTAAGAAAGGTAAGATTTAAGCTGAATAGTCGATCATTAGAAACCTTTTGTAACCAACCGCGAGTGTGCACTGTTGCGATCTACTGTACTGTAGTACTGTAATTGTCCACCCGGTACTGTAGAAGTTGTCAAGTATATTGCCTTGAAAAGCAATGGGGTGCGGTTACAAGGGCGGGTGCGCTAAATAGGTCATTTACGGTATGTGTCAAAATAAACAAAGACATTGAGACTGGCAAATCAAACATATATGTTAAACAGGCTTTAAATGTCATTACTGTGGAATAATATAAATGGAATAAACTGATTTAACTGTGAAATAATTAATGTTGCTAGCATATTTTTTTGTTGTCTGTCTTTTGTAAATTAATTTAAAAAATAGGGTGTTAAAATCTCCAACTATTCCCTGAATATAATTATACATATTTGCAGGTGTATCTAAATTATTGATAAATACTTTTTAGAACATGAGAATATGTCATAAAATGGTTTGTATAATCTGTTTAATGTAGCAATAAAGTATCCAGACACCAGTGTCACTGTAACTATTAAAGCTGGTCATGCTTGAGATAACTGTACAAATGGTGTAAATGATTAAAAAAACGATAAGGCAAATACAATTCAAAGGAGGAGGCTCCATTGCCCTGCAGCCAATTTTTACAGTTACTAAAATTTCAGACTTTGGGTATCATTTTTTTACAAGAGGTCGAAACATAATTAAGATGTTGTGTCACACTCTCTGGGCAATGAAAAGTTGAAATGATAAAAATGATCTGTGTCAGCGACATGCTCCCTACAGGTGGTGGGACACTTCAGGCAAGTGACATCTGACATGGACAATGAAAGGAAGGCAATACCCATTGAAAGCTGAGGTGCAAACACCAAGTGCATTTTAGGAGTGAGCAAAAAAACATGCATATCTCAATGTTTAGCCAGTGTTTTACCCCCATTAAAAGTCATAGCAGTATCGATCTGCTTGTTAAAGCATTTTCTAACAGTAATATTATCTGGGGACATTAGGATCAAAGAATTAAGGCAAATAGGAAAGATAGGCTTGTAGTAACAAGCAAATAAACACACAGCAGGCTCTCCCTTCAAATGTAATAAACACATACAAATAACATACTTGTGTCAATAGATACCAATGGACCATTAGAACTGAATGAAATAAATGATTCACACTTACACAAACACAAATCACTGTACTACTTGAGTTTCCTGACTAGAAAAGTCTTAATGCTCTTCCTTCATAAACACTTGCATATACTTGTTGAGTACAAAATATACAGCAGTCCCAAAATCTGAACCTGGGTTCAAAATCACAATAAGAAACTTTAAAGCATTACTCAATGTTCACAGATAAACAGATAAAGCTATACATTCAAGCCAAACTTTTGTAAATGTTTAAACAATCGTCAGTTATGAAGACATTTTACATTAATTTTGTACTTTAAAAAATTCCAAGAAAGTTATGAAGTTATGAAGACATTTTACATTCTTACTTACAAACATTCCAAGAAAGTTCAATAAATGTCTGTTTAAAGTATGGATCAAAGATATCCGATTATTTTTGTTTGGAACTGACTACATATAATTAAGAGAAATTGATATAATACTTTATTCAGACTGTAACATTAATGCCCATAATCCAATACATATGCTAAGTGAGGCCAGGTTTGAAAGAATTTCAAATGAACCTGTACTGTTCTGCTACATCAGAGTTTAACCGTCTTGTAACTACCAAGTAGGGGGGTTGCTTTTCTTTTGGAAATATGTCATGTATGTGTGCTTCTCACTAGAGCAGTAACCTGCATAAATTGGCATTAAAATAACCTTTTATTCTCCTTGATTAATTACCAAATGCTATTAATGACAGAACAGCCAAAACTGTGATCTCATTACATCAACTTGGCTGAAAAGTTTCAATAGGCACTACAATGCAACCGTTGTAATAAACAGTCTATTTCCATGTTCACCATGTTTTCAGTGCTTTCAATCACTCCGTTTTATAGGCATATTTCATGTTAATATGGGTCTCGATAAAGATCCCAAATAAAAAGTTAAAAAATTGATATTTCCATGTTAATTCAAACTTGCTATTTTTATTTAAAATTGCATATGTTTCGAAAAAAATTTTGTGACAAAAAATAAACAAACTTTAAATAAGTTATAGTAACTGAAATGATAACTCAAATAAAGTGAAAACATCACTTAAAGTGTGCCCTTTTACCTAACAGTTGTTGCCAGAACTAGCTATTGCACTGATGAATGATGTCTTGACATCCCACAAACAAAGAGTGTGAATACCTTGTGATGTATTGCATCTAGTTATAAAGAACATCCCACAAAGGATGTAACAACAAAAGTGTTACATCATATCAATGCCACAACTCCCAACAATTTACTCCTTACACTCATATGTTTGCTAATTTTGGCTGTATTTTATACAGCACCAAATTTAAAACACATCATTAGTTAAATAATGATGAACTTGGTTAATTAGAACCCTGTTCCATTTCATGTTTTGGTAGTATCCGTAAGATTTAATAAGTCAGGATTCATACTTTTGGGTATGACGCAAAAAACACAACAGCCATTTAAAGATGTTGTGGATTGTTGTTTAAAAACCCTCTCATGAACCCTCACATTCTAAACTGAAATGTACGTGCTGAAAGGGTGAACGGGGGTGGGTGGGGGTGGTCTGTGGTATCATTTTATGAGGCAGCTTGTTTTAAAAATGCACTACACATATAGAGTAAGAAATCTAAAATTCGCCAGGAATCTAAAATCCGCCACCTCTAAAAGCTTATTTAATTTTATGAAGAAAATGATGTTTTTGTCCAAAAATTGGTATTTTTCAGTTCAAAAAGCCTTAATTTACTATACAGTCAACAAATCTCACCACAATTCATTTATTTTATTAGTATTTTCACATGTGGCGAATTTCAGATATGTGGCGAATTTTAGATTTCTTACTCTACAAGGTCAATTTATAGTTCAACAACTAGGACTAGGTCGCGAATTCAAATTCAGATACGTGTTTTATAGGACCACACGGAACAGCGTCAACAGGCCTTCAGATCAAAAATAATTTTACTTTGAAGACTTTCTCATGTTTTAGTATTGGGCTTGTTAATCAATTAAGCATTGTTATTTAAAAATCAGAAATCTGGATAGAATTTTTCAGAAAAATCACTGTCAATGAACATCCATGATCCTCTATCCACTAAGCAGAGGTATTCAGTGGTCTAGTGGTTAGCAAGTTTGGCATTTAATCACAGACTCTCACCTCTGTGTGGGTTTAACTCCCACAAGTGACAATGCTGAGGGCCTGTCCAAATATAATCCTGACTGTTGAACGGGATGTAAAAACCACCAACTTTAACCTTTGATCTATCCATTAAGCTTATAGCCCAGTTACACTGTCATGAGTTTATCTCCCAACCACCCCGAGTGTGTGCAGTCGGAATCAAAATCACAGAGATTGTACATCCTATCTTCTAACTCGGGAAGATCCATTGCCAGTGTCTTTGTAGGCGCAATATCTTCCCAACAAGGAGGGAACTTACTGTATAAAGCTAACTAAAGAATGAGCCAAGTTAACATTCATATTACAGAAACATTCTAGGTGAATAAACCATGGTCGTTAGTGTGTATGTGGGAAAATGCTAGGTGAACAACTTAATTTGAAGAGGTGAGTCTTAAGATGCTTCCTGAAAGATATTACTGAGACACTCTGAGTTAATTATATGATCAGGAAAGGAGTTCCTGAGTATAAGGTATTTAATTACTGAAGCTTACAACAATGTTTTTGGGGTCTATTAATTTTATAGTTGAAGGAGAGGACTTGAAGGAACTTAACTATTGGCCAAATTTCTGTTATTGCTAGACAAATTAATATGTACGGAGGTTTCCATTGAGGTGTACCAGCTGACCATACTTTAGCAGGATGTCACAGATATGTTCCTACTGTTGCTTCTGATCTATCTATTGATATCTCCTGGTCCAACATTCAACCTGTGTGTAATACACACTGTGTATTCATATATCACTGGTGAATAGAGTCACATTCACAACTAAGACTTTAAAACTTTCTCTCACCTGTGGACAGAGTTCTGTATCTTTAACCAGGGGATGTAACAGCGACAGCAGCGACTGCAGCACTCACAGTTCCTGTCCACCAACTCCTCATCATCGTCATCTGAAGAAGTATGCGCATATACACATTACACATACGCAACCTCATGCAGCTTATGTTTTTCAACAAAAATAATCACAGAAACTGCAAGGAATTCTGGGAAATTACCAAGACCTGTGTTTTACAATTGTTATATTTATAAATGCGTCTATTGTCATATATTTATGTACATGAATGTAAAATATATGCAACATCTATTGTGGTATATATGTAGGTATATTTGATGTAAAATACATCCAAGTTAAAGTATAAATATAAGTTAAGTTGTATGTAGGTATACAATAAGCCATAGACACTACTGATTCAGAGAGAGATACTGTCTCTGATTGAAAAAAAATATCTCAAAAGTGAATGACATATATGTATACACTGTTTACATACAAACTACAGAGCTTTAAAGTTGGATCATACCACATATTGCATGCAGAACAAAACAAGTTTCTAAGGGTATTCTTGAAGTCACATGGACAAAAAAGGATTAAAAAAATTACTTGTGTAAATATACCATTTTCCCCTGAAAATATATTGTAATAGTTTTTCTGTTTAAGTGAATTTCTGCTAACAGGAATTTGCAATATATAAAAGAATTTATAAAACTTTCAACAGGAATTACGTTTCATCAATGATTTTATCTACAAACCAGTAAAGTTAAAAGAAACATGGATATCTGAACTACAAAAAGAAACAGAAATAGTAACAGCACTAAAAGCAGGATAGATGAATAACAATTAGCACATTGCAACATTAATTCCACCTATTACAGTCTTGTTAGAGCAACTATATAGGAAAACAATGCAACATTACAAGACAACATAAAATAGTCACATAGCCATAGTAAATAATTACAACACAATATATCATGCAGTATATTCTATTACAAAGTGTTTCTTAGAATTACTTTGGTCCCCCCCCAACAACAACCCCTCCACCCCACCCCCACACCCACCCCATACTGCAGGTTTTACATTCTGTCCCCCAATGATCTTGCAAAAGTAAACCATCATACACAATATAATATGTGTGACAATTGCACTGAGCAGACAATTAACCAATTCAAGCTTCATTAACAAAACATTTTGCAACAGTCTGTGAGGCCTGAATTAGCTTAATTGTGTGTTAACATAAACATAGACCATCAATGAGCAGTTGTTTCCATGGATTCTAAGAGATTATTTCAACTGCTAATAATGACAGCTAATAACTATATTTTAAATAATCCTTGGACAAATTTTACGACATACAAGAGAAAACTTATTTATATATAACTGAGCGACTGGATTTAACTTTTAAGCAATCTTTTCCTCCCCATGCTCCACTGAAAGTTAAGCAGACTTATTTCCTTTCTATCAATGCTCTTTAAGTACTGAATAACAGAGGACTATTTGCTGCTTAATTACTGTGTGTTGGAGTGGGTGTAGTTGTGAATAATGTAAAGCATATTGACAGACATCCCGGTCCTAGTTTGGTATTTTATAAATGCTTCTATGTTTATTATTGTTATTATTATTACTATATTATGCACATTACCACCAAACCTCTCTTGGAAATATTTGGTTCAAAGATAAATTTATTCTAAATGTGGGTCATATTTAGGGCGAGTGGTGACATGTATTTAGCGTAAAGATTTAAGGTCCAAGTGAAGTAAACTTGCAACCACTGAAGCATATACACCAATATATGATTGCTGTGATGTATAAATTTGCACAGGAATGGTCTGAATCAGTAGGTCAAAGTTACTGTACTTATGTCAGAGGTCTTAACAAAGTCAAACTGTGAAAGACTGAACATGTATATTACGGTATATTCAAACCAATTTGAAGTTTTCTGAGAAAAGCAGTTGCAGAGTCTAAATGTTAAGAAATGTTATTCCCAAGTAATGTTACTTCACAAGAAGTCATATTATGACAGTTAACCTTCATTATTGTGAAATTATGCTCCACCTTGTCTGACAAAATGAAAGTAAAGATTTATTTACAATGACACAGTATGTTACATTGAAAAGTTACTATGTTACCAAATAGTGACACAAAGCTAAGCAAGAAACTGGGATTGTAGGCCCCAAAAGGTGGGATGCAAAATCAGTATCAGGGAAGGTAACACATACTAGTACTTGCCATGTCTACAGGATGGATGTATACTACATATATGCAACATGATAGCTAGGATGCTGGTCCTGGACATATCAAAATAGTGCTGGGTTCTGTTCTTGCACTTTGTGAAGTTTGAAATCAATTAGTAAAAACCTCTTCAACTTACAGTCTGCAAACAAATTTCTGGATGGTAGCCATGGTGGCCATCTTGTTGTTGGAAGTGGCACCAAATTTTGAAAAGAACCTAGCCTAGGTGTTGCCCTACCACCCTGTTAAGTTTCAAATCGATCAGCAGAAGTGTCTTCGAATTAGAGTCCGGAAAAAGATTTTGAAGATGCCAGCCATGGCGGCTATCTTGTTTTTTCCAAATGGCACCAATTTTAAAAGCTCCCTAGCTTAGATGATGTCTTATGATCCTGTTAAGTTTCAAATCAATTGGCAGAAGCATCCTTGAGTTAGTGTCTGGAAACCAAAATTTGAAGATGGCAAAAACGAATTTCAAAATGGCCACCATGGCAGCCATCAAGTGGCACCAATTTTGAAAGCAACCTAGCCTAGGTCGTGCCTTATCACCTGTTAAGTTTCAAATCAATCAGCAGAAGCATCTTTGAGTTGGAATCTTGGAACAAAATTTCAAGATGGTGGCCATGGCAGCCATCTTGTTTTTCCAAATGGTACCAATTTCGAAAGCAACCTAGCCTAGGTGGTGCCCTACTACCATCATGATGTTGAGTTGCAAATCGATCGGCAAAAGTGTGTTCCAGTTAGAGTCCAAAAACCAAAAAGTTGACGGATGGACGAATGTCAGTCACATCAATCTAATAGGCGGGTTGGTTACAAAAATAACACTTTATGAAAACACTGAAAAATTACAACAATGGAAATTAAGGGAATATAGAAAGGGAACATCAATGAAGCCACAAAAACTACAAAAAAAATCAACCTTGTAACTCTGGAATGCAATCAGTTACAACGTACAATGGCAGAAATGTTTGAAATTCAACCCTAGGAGAACCATGGGAAGTCGTATTCCAGTATCTCAGTAAAATTTTTGACAGGTGATAATACTGCAAGGACATATCAGGACAAGTTTTCAGTGTATCCCATATGTTTCAATGAACTAGGTTCAAACTAATGGCCACAAATGTCAGAGCTAATATGATTAAATGCCAAACTTGTTAACCATTTAGGCACTGAAATGTCAGGGACATTTACAATTCACAATAGTTTAGATTCACAAAAGTTTCTAAGAAGTATTTAGCTGAATGCCATAGTTGATGCCACATGTATTAAATTTCAAGGCACTGAAGCCAAAATAACAATAAATTTGATAGCTTTGGCACTCAAAAATATACTTGCCCATGAGATTCAGTGAGCAGACTGGGCTGTTTTTTGTAAACTTTACTGAAAACAGACTCCAAAGCTGAGATTCCACCATAATTACAACACACCTGCCTATCCCCCAATTATCATCACAATACTCAAGTAATGCAATCTGGCAAAATCATGAAGACTTTGATCTTAGATCTCATAAATAAATATCTGCTGTTACAACATCTGTTCAAAATATTAAAAGTTCTAAAATGTATTTACAATATGGTCTAAGCAAAGTATTGTAGCCAAAAGAATATTGTTAAAAGTTCAATTGTTTACCCACACCCCCGAAAGAATATTTTGTACAAAGTATCAAATTCACACTTTATGAGATATGGTCCAACCAAACATCAACCGAGTGGTAGGGAGGAATTCTGCCTAAAGTAGTGAGGATGACATAGTCTTTTGTGGATATAAACATTGGTGACAATTCAAGGACTGACCAATACTGTTCTGTTATATATGACTCCACCTCACTATTATTATGTTATTACAAGTCAATGAAACCAAAGCATCAGGTCTATTCTTACATTCAGTTCCTTCATTTCAAACACTTGAGTGAGGAAACACCCAAAATCACCATGTTATTTGCATTAGAGAAAGATGCTCAAATTATACAACTGTCATGGTGATTTAACCTGTGCTTAATAATTTTGGTTTTTCTGTTTTTTTATGCAATGAGACATGTGAAGCATGAAAACAACCACACACTCATTTGTAATCATATGACAGTACATCAGTCTCATGGTATTAGTAAAGAAAAAGCTACTGCTGTCTCACCATTTGCTTCCAACTTATCATGTTATTTCTACCAGTAATTTTTTTTAGTAAAACGGCTGTATAATATACCCCAAACAATAAAACTAGATTGCCCCGACTCAACATATCCCTGCTAAGGCCACCTCGCATACCACAGGCATTCACTGGGTTTTTTTGTGTAGCACCCATTTTGTGTGATTCACATATTTTATAAACCATTTTCCATTTATTTATTTATTTTTTGGTTTGAATCTGGTCAGATTTGCCACTTCCAAGTTATGAGGCAAAATATGTAAAAGATGCAGAAAAAAGTCCTTCAGGTAGACTGTTCATGGGGCTTGTACACAGGTTAAATGTCTGCTTAAAGCTTTGATTTTTGGCACATAAAGAATATGATAAATGTGATACTTTGTGATAAATGCTGTGGGCCTGTCCTAATATGACCCTGACTGATAAACGGGATGTAAAACCCCAACTTTAAACTTTGATATTCCCAGATGAGATTTCAGCTCTATCGGTTAACTAGTATGACAGCTCTAGGGCTTAACAGTGGCAAATAGTCCATAAATTGGGTCTCTGTGGGCATTTTAGAGACCTTAATGTGACCTTAAAATTAAAGCTACAGACTTCAAATTTTCCACAGACAAAGATTACATATAGAAGTTATATCTGCTACAGTTGGAGACTTGTCAAACCTACCATTTTTAAGTTATAGGGCAAAATATGTGAAAAATAGTAGGGTCTCTGTTGGCCTCAACCACAATAATTTTAACCTGAACATAAAGTCTTGATTTTGGCATATGTAAGAAAGATAAATTAATATGTTCCAAGGTAAAATCTGAGCCAGATGAGCCACATAGTTTTTGGCTTAAAGGGCATTAAGTTTCAAAAAGTCAAATTTCTGTCCTTAAGTTGGCCATAACTTCTTTATTAAAATCATTTTCCTTTTCTAACCCAAATAAATGTGTGTGCCAAGTTTGAATGAAATCTGTGAAAGTGTTTTGTAGTTAGCGTGCACACAAGTCAAAACATATGGCGGTGGCATAATGAAAGTAAAACCATTATATACCCGACTTTTGTCTGGGGATATAATAAGATGCAGCCTGCATCAATAAAAGAAAAAAATATACTGAACACTACTTTGGGAATTATAAAGTATACTGAAACCATGTTTGATGATGTTTTACATTTTGACTCTGAACATGGCCCGATTACTGGTAGAATTATAAAACAAAACAGACAATATGTAGAACATATTAGGTAAAGGTTATTGAGGTTTATACACTGTAAGTTGGATACAAATGGTGAGTAGAAATAGACAAAGAAAGAGGCAGCGTGTGCAGAACCTTCATCGTCTGAGTCTCCATCTTCTCTTGGTGCTGCATAAGAATAAAATCAACAGTTTGAGAGGCTCATTGTGATACATTGAATAGACTGCACAGATAAAGCACTTGAAGCAAGTTTCCAAGGCTGGGCATTCCCAAAGATACTGTATGATATTCAGAAACTTTACAAATATTACCTGAAGTATATTATGAGAAGACTTACCCCTATTTATCTGAATATATGACCTTTCTCCCTATTAATGCCCCCCCTCCCCACTTTTCCAATTCCAAGATTCAGAAAAAGATGAGTTTTAGTACACCCCAATCGAATAATAGCCAACAGGAAATGAAGAAAATCACAACAAAACTTGACAGTTCTGATCAAAAATGCTTTAAAACCTAGAAAAATACAAGAAAAAAGTGTGTAATTTTTAAGATTTAAGGACTGTTTCTTATATTTTAAGTTTTTTTCTCACAAATACATGTGATGGCAATCAAGTTGCAGGTTGTAAAGTCTCTATTTGTTGCCCACTGCCACCAGACTCGAGAATTAGTTTTTTTAACTTATAACAGTCACCCCACTTTTGAAAAATCCATCACCCCTGGGTATTTATTCAGATAAATACGATAACTCTAATTGTGGATATTTCTTATTTTAAGAGTAAATATTTACATATAAAGACAAGAAAATATACATTTCAATTTTACACTTATTTCCTAAGCACACTGAGATTAATTTTATAATAACCTCAGTTCAATCAAAAGTGATATTCTTAATCAAACAGTCTTTGCAAGTTATTTTTTAAGACTTAAAAAACTTGTATATTTTGTTTTGTAAATCAAGTAATGTTGTCGGTTTTTACTTGGTGTCAGTGACATTAACCACATTTCATAGGTATATAACTAGGAATGATTAAATAAAATAATCTAAACATTGAAAATCTCGACCCTTTTTCATTAGGAATGTGGTTTCAATTGGGTCATAAAAATTACAACACAAAGCATCGGATCCCTGTATTGTTGTGACACATGTGTTGTGTTCAAACAGTGAGATGTTATAAAACATTCACACCTTAGATACAAACATCTATATATACTGCAGTACTTAATTATACATCATTTGACACACATAAATTCTAAAACCAACCATCTGCATTGAAATGCCATATTGATCAGTCTTTCCTGTAATACTATACTTGAATTACATTACAGGTTAGCTTCCGGACATATGGGAGGTCAGTTTTACATCCATGTACAGCTAGCTGCCTTTTTGTTTTCTTCATAGACTGAGAGCTTCATTGCCTTTTTATGATACATTTTGTGGTGATGCCAGGCATGATATGAGGACACAAATTATTTTATTAAATGCCACCCACATTATAATCTAGATGAACTATACAAAAAATACTTCTGAATATTCCCTCAGATACAACAAATTCATTGCTTCAGTGCCTATCATTACATCATAACTAGCATACTGGTCCCACTATCTATTGTATGTGGTACCTTAAACGGATAGATCCAGCTGACTTAACATATGCTTCAGTGAAACTCAAGCTGGCTGTACTCCTCTTTGGACTGTTATTATTTGAGGTCGAAGGAAATATTTAAAAAAAAATGATATACTTCTATGTGTACCCTACATGGCAGTTGGAACAATAAAATGTTGCTATTGAAATACGTGGCCTTGTGAATCTGTTTAATTTATCAGTGTTATATATCACATGTTTTATGAGATAACTAAAATATGTATACCAAAAATTCAATTGATTTCACTGAAAATAACCAATTTGAGAGGGACACAGCCTGTCAGGCAGTTAGCACTACAAGAGCTGAGACCAGTATCCACCAAACCATGGTATAATATGATCTGATAATAAAGTTGGAACTCATATGAATACAAACTAATACTATGATCTGAGCTCATGATGTCATTTCATATCACTCTGGTGCTTGCGGCCCTGTACAATGTGCTATTATCAATAATAGAAGCAACAAAACATGATAAAAACACTGCTTAAACACTTGGAAATGGGTAAGCCAAGTCACAGCAGTAACTATGAATTTCAAAGTCTTCTTATGTAACACGAGGTCACCAATACAAGCCACACAGTCACATTGAAATATGTTCACCTAAAGCCCACACCACAACACAAAATGTACAACTACAAAGCTGCACTAACAACAAGGACTGTTTCTTACTGTAGATAACCTGCTTTTGTTCTAATTCCAAACACAAGTATGCATGAATTGAAATGAACATATTAATTTAATATGATGACACCATGTACTTGCTATACTGCTGTCTGCTTTAACCAGGCATAACTTAAGCACAATACTCTTATGTGTGCTTAGTACCTCCATCAAGAAGGTTATGTGATCGTTAATGTCTGTCTGTTAGCATGATTATGCAGAACTACTGCATGGATAAAGGTCAAATTTACACAGTAGGTCTTTTTCTAACTTGGAACTGATTTAATTGTGGGTATGATCCCTAACCAATTCAACATCCAGGATTCTTTTAAAGGTTTTTGGCCCTTGGCAGAGGTTTGAACTCTCAGAATGTTCTTGCTTTAAGATTTATTAAGTAGATTTCTTTTAATAGAAATATGCACTGGCCTAAGTGCAAATTATAAATCTACTAGATCAAAAATAATTAAAATCAGTTACATTTTTACAGTGCTTTTAAAGGGGTGAGAATATAATCTCCACTCAAAATCAGCATCCCAAATTTGACTCCTAACAAATTATGAAAAAAAAAATGCAGCCATATTTATTGTACCATATCTGGTACTAAATTCATCTGACTCTTATGTGTGCTTAGTACACTCTATGACTAGAAACAGTGTAAGTTGAATTGAGGTGTAACAGGAACCAAGTCTGATGTTTCAGGAAATGTTGTATATTTGTGAGTATAAGTTTAGGTTAGTAATAACTAGAAGAAAATACTTAGGGTTTTGGAGATGCTAGTTATACGAAGGTCAAAGTTTGGGTTTTACATCCCATTCAATAGCCAGGATCATATTGATACAGGTCCTCAGGATTGCCACTTGTTGGACTCGAACCCACAGAGGCGACAGCCTATGATTAGATGCCAAACTTGCTAACTACTAGGCCATCGTTGACCTCTTGCTTAAGTTATACAAGGTGTTACACATGCATAATAGCAAGTATGTTGATTTCAGATTGTGTTTCTTTATTATCTTTAATTACCTTCATCAGTTAGGAGGTTATGTCTTTGGGGTGTGTTTGTTTCTGTTTGTGATCACTCCAAAGCTAATGATTAGATCATTCTGATTTTTTTCTGAAATGGATAGAGGGTCTAACCAAAATGAAGAAGTGAATAAATTAGGGGAAAAATCAGGATTATACTCTCAATTCAAAAAGTCCAATTTTTACTGAATTGTCAGTGTTTTTTTGTTTTTTTTTGCCTTAGCGTTCAACCAACTCTTTATATTTTTGCATGGTCATGCTATCCAATTATTAGCGCTAAAGTAAACGTAAAATAAAAGAATTGGGGTAAATTACAATATGGGGATCCTTGTCTGCTTTGGTGGAGGTTTGCACTCTGGGAGTGCCTTTTAGTTGAAAAAGTATGTCCAAAAAACATTGTATTTAACCACTATTATAGTCCTGAAAGCAGTCTGATTGCATATTCATAATTTTGGTAGAATCTACACATTGATCTGCAAACAAGAAACACAGGGCTAATTAATGCTGGAAAGTTTTAAAAATATGCTTCTGCTATTAGGTAAAATACTTTACCCATAACAGTTTCAAAAAACAACATTCAAGTATTTTCAGCAACTTTTGTTACTCACTTATCTTAAAATTCAGTATAAATATTCAATTCTTTATTACAAATCAGTAAAATAAATTTGAACCTTTCAGTTGGAGTGAGCTTTCACAAAAATTAAACATGGAATTAGTTGGAAATCCAGGTATTCTTTAAATATGCTGAAATGAGAAGTTCTGTTATTTCATGTCATCGTTAGTTTTATTCACTTTCCAAAAGTGACAAAATGATCACTTAGACATTATTGGAAATGTCTGGTTTATGATTTTGTCAATAACACCCCTTGCTATTCATTGCTGTCTCTACTAATAGCATTACTGCAGGCAATGCGCAATAAAACCTTTGCTAATTCATTGCCACCCCCAATCAACTGTTCAGCTTTAATATTTTACCAGTGTTATGAAGTTACCCCCAGAACATGCGTCACAATTAGGGCTAATAGACTGCCATTTACTCAATATACCACTCAAACACCAACACAAGTATAGTAATTAACAGCCTAATAAAATATCACTATAAAACCTGTTAGTGTTTACAAATCTGTAAAATCTTTGGTTACAGGTTTTAGGGAAATTTAAAACTAATTTTTCTTTCATTTGTTCAGCTCATGACAAGTCTGGCAGTGTCAGGAAGGACTAAGCCATGCACCCGCCATTATCAAAACACAGCCAACTTTCCAACATGCCAGTACGGGTTGAGAGTTGAAACATGACTGTTTTAGTGGACAGCACCAGTGAAAGTTCAACAGAACAAGTAGAGAAAACACAATTACACTTTTTCTGCATCTGGCTTAAACTTTTTGCCACCTGGCAGGGTATGACCACTTTCAGAATAAATACCAACTATTTTACGTAAATTAAGTGACTGATACCACACACAAAATATATCAATAGCTTATGCTTGATATGGGCAAAGTTTTGTCCTGGGACAAAAATCCTGTTAAATTTCACTTTTGGCCTATTTATTAGTTTTGTGTACATGACCAAAGAAATCTGGCTGCTGAGGTGTCACATACCACATATCTGACAATGAAAACGTTACATTCACTGGAATATTACTGCCTTGATAGGCACATTGGGAGGCACTTACCATGTATACAGTAAGATATTTACTTTAGCCTCAGATTTGACTGAGGAATAAGTGATTTCAAATGCTTTTTGACCTGTTGACTTTGGGCTTTAAGTACACTGGTTAAATACTCTAAACCCAAGTTTATCTAGGAATTTTTACTCCTCCTGTTTACACTTGTTTTAGCCCAATGTTCTTTTATGTTTGGCTTCTCCATATTTGATATGGTTTTTTTATCTGATCAGCAGTTAGTGTTATGTAGAGCAGTTACTCAATAGCTTGGTTGTAACTCCTCTTTAACTAATAGCTTTAAAATGAGATGTAAATAATTCAGTTGCAAGGGTAATAAACAAACAATCATATAATATTTCGGATATATTTCTATGGGACCAAAAAGTCAGTCAGTTGATAGTTTCCAAATTCAATAATGTTAAAATTTCCCTCGTGCGATCCCAATTATACACTTCAATAGTTTTAATTAATATTATTAAGAACCTTAAAAAATATTATATCATATTACTTTGTAAGTTCAATGCAAATGTTTCAAATTCATTTAAAGACTTCCTTTCTAAATTTAGTTACACCTACTGATTCAGGAGTACAATCAACTATTCGTTAAGTAGATTTCCCAACAGAGTAGAATAAATATGTTAGCATATAAACTTCAGGTATGTTTCACTGAAATTCATCTTGTTCTTAGGAAATCCTGATTAAAGGAACATAATTCTGCTGTATCCACTTTAGATATAACTATAAAAAGATGTGATTCTAATAGTAACTCTAGGATGTACACAAACACATTGTTTTCGCTACTAGTAAGTGTTAAAACTTCACAAGACACCTGTAAGAAACAATGCTGAGTATCTGGAAGAATTCAACTGTCAAATATATAGATAACTATGTACAGTATTGCTTTGCAAGAGAAAGGAGAATTGATTCCCAATGAGCAATAATGATTTGGAGAAAATTAATGTTTCTTGTTCTGTTTATGATGTGTTTCAGAAATTCAAGATTTTCTCCCAAGTGGCAGGAGAATGGCTTTTTGAAAAACAGACAGATGACTATCCTTATACCCTATGGACCAAAAATTTGGCTGAAACCACTCTCATTTCCAAGATAAATGCACTTTTGCATTTTATGCAGAAATTTAAGATGGCCACCAAAAATGGCAGAAGAATAATTAAAAAAAAAATAAACAGATAACGGTTAAACCCTGCATATACTCTCTGTGCTAAAAATTTCAGCCAAAAATTGCTCTAACTCACACTATTTTTGGGGATAGTCAGATGTTTTTGCATTTTACACAGAAATTCAAGATGGCTGCCAAAAATGGTGGCACAATGATTTTTGGCAAAAACAGCCAGATGACTTTGTTTCTGACTCAGAAACGGTGTGAAGTACATATATTAAGGATTTTTCATTTTCATTGTTAAGAAAAATCATAACGTTTATCCAATTTTTAACAAGTCAGCCATTTTGCATCTGATAACTTTCAAAAGTTAATAATTTTCAGGCATCTATAAAACAAATTCTACTTGCTATATTTTAAGCAAATAGGTGAAGTGAATTTAAAGTTATCACCTGGACAAGCACACTCCTTTTAAGAACATGCTTTGGTCATGTGACTTTTATGATTGGTGGAAATGTCATGGCACCATATTCAGACATTTTTCCGAGAGCTACTACATATACGTGCCAAATTTGAAGAGAACCCATGCAGCGGTTTTTGAGCTATAGCCAATAGAAAATACCAGAGCTGGCGGCCCCTTCTGTGTGAATTTTCTCCAGTATACTAACACACGTCCTGCAAGGGACACTTGAAAAGACTATGGACATGTATATATGAGGTTATCATATGTCCTCTGACTATGTCTATGGAATGATGATTATTGATCTGGTTCTGGTGTCAGGCCTTGATGTCTGCCTTGGAAGAGATTAATCGCTATAAAAGTACAGAATCGAATATAAAAACCCTTTTACCTCCAATAATTCAAATTATTCTCATTCTACGGTAAACTTTAGGCAAAATAGTGCAAGTTTAAGTGGGGATTTACATACAACCCTCCCCCAAACCCCTACCTTCTTATTTCCTACATAGTGCCTAGAGACAGATTCAAAACCCACTACCAAAGACAAGAGAGTTGACAGATCAATTGACAAATACACCATATTTTTCTAAAAACATCAAAGCATGCTATGCCATGTTTCCAACTGTATTTACCACAGAAAAAAAAAAATATATATATTAAGAAAAATGAACTGGTGGGAAATATATAATTATGGTTAATATTTTATGACTTCTATATTTAAGGAAAATTACTTCACTTATTTATGAATGTGTGCTGCATAAGATACAGTGAGTGAACTAAAGTGGGGGATCTGTATAAGCAGAAACTGATAGTTCCACAGGACAATGGACAATCAATATCTCAGATTAAACAGCTAATCAACTCGATACTGCACTCACTGTATGTAGCCGTTTACAATACATTCTGACCTTGCTGTAGAATAATTATAATTAACAGTACATGACTGACACCTTAACAATATATTCAAGATTTGCTTATCTTTTAATTTGTTGAATACCAAAACTTGCTTTTGATTTTGAATTCATAAGTAAAAGTCACTCGCATTTAATTTTGATGACACTAAAATAACACTAAACTTTAAGACCGTAATGATATTTTGTGATTCTAAAAGAGGGGTTTCCACAAAATCTAACTAGATTGCGCCGACTCGACGCCAACATATCCCCAGACAGGTTATCTCTCACACCACAAGCATTCACTGGGTATTTTTTGCAGCACCCAATTTGTGTGATTCACAATTATTTTAAACTATTTTTCATTAATTTTTTTGGTCATTTTTTTTTTTTTTTTTTTGGGGGGGGGGGGGGTCTCATATACATGTTAAATGTCTACTTAAAGCCTTGGTTTTTAGCACATGAAAAAAGAACATATTAATATATTCCCAGATGAGATTTCAGCTGTATCAGGCACATATTAAGACAGTTATAGGGCTTAAAAGTGGTAAAAAGTCAATAAATTGGGGGTCCGTGGGCATTTAAGAGACCTTAAGGTGACCTTAAAGTTAAAGTTACAGACTTAAAATTTCTGACAATCAAAGATTTCATGTAGAAGTGATATCTACTACAGTTAGAGACTTGTCAGACTTACCATTTCCAGGTTACAGGACCAAATATGTTGAAAATGTCGTAAAAGGGTCACTCGGGTGGGTGTTTATGGTCCTCATACACGGGTTAAATGTCCATTTTAAGCTTTGGTTTTTCTCACATGTACACAGAACATAATCATATATTCCCAGATGAGAATTCAGCTGTATCAGTCCCATTGTTAGACAGCTATAGGCCTTCAAAGTGGCAAAAAGTCCATAAATTGGGTCTCTGTGGGCAATTTAGAGACTTTAAGGTGACCTTACAATTAAAACTACAGACTTAAAATTTTTCACAGACTTAGAGTACATGTAGAAGTTGTATCTACTACAGTTACAGACTTGTCAGACCTACCACTTTTGACTTATAGGGGAAAATATGGGAAAAATGTAAAAAAAACCTCTAAGTATGGTCTTTATGGTCCTCAAAAACAATTTAACCTTAACATGAAGTCTTGATTTTTGGTATATGTAAGGATAATATAGTAATGTGTTCCCAGGTAAAATTTGAGCCAGATAAGCCACAAAGTCTGTGATCTACAGGGCATTATGTGGCAAAAAATCAACTTTCTGACCTTAAGGTGGCCATAAGTTCTTTATTATTAGAAGTTTAAGGTCACCTTAAAACAGGGTTCCTCTGCTGACCCAAATTCATGTGTGTACCAAGTTTGAAAGAAATACGTGAAAGCTTTTTGAGTTATCGCGCACACAAGTAAAAACGTACAGTGGTGCGACGGATGTGAAACCAATATATCCCCGGCTGTTGTCTGGGGATATAATAAAGCTAAATGAAGTTTGTTGACAAGTATATCTAGACAAGTCACAATATATTGAATGGAGTGACTAGATGCTGCTGTCATTCCTGTCTGTATTGTGTGAGTGTCTATAGAATCATGCTATATCTAGGGGATCACTGACACCATATGAGTAGCTATCAGACACACATATGTCATGTTCAATAAGCCAATGATCAATTACCAACATGTAAATACAATAAAAACTACCATTGGCAGGCAGATTCATGCTTTCTTCATAAATTCATATTAGAAAAGCTTGCACATCTTTAATAAAAAATAACAACATATCATGTTCTATACAAATGTATGTAAATGTGGGAAAACATCTGTCGATGTAAATTGTAATATATTTATACTCAGGAGAGAGAAAAAGACTTTTTAATTAGATCCAGTGCACCATTAAGTCTGTATTACTACTAAAGTACACATACTGCAACAGCGGCTTGAGATTGATAAAAAGCCCAAAACAATAGAGTCATCAACAACCAAGAGGGTTCTTTGGCCTACACTTTGGATGAATCCACCTGCTCAGCCATTATTTACATGCTAACACCTGGGGTGACATGCAAAATAAATATGTCTCACAATCCAAGTGGCTAACTATGCAAAATGTATTTATATATAGGTCAACTTTCCGGTGCTTGACCTCCTTTTTCTGTCCCTGGATAATGAAACTGGATGACTGATTTTGTGCTGTTGCACCTTATAGTCCCCTTAATAAAGGGGAGATTAAGTTATATAAGAGATAAAAGTCCAATTAGAATCAGACTAAGGTGACATCTAGTTTAGAATCATAGTTCACACATTATCATGTTCATCACTGTACAAATTACACCCAATAGATTGGATAAAACAGTTAAACAAAAGTTTACAGCATAAATAAGTTAGCTTAATGCATATAGAATATAGCAGGTTTTTAAGTGAATAACTTTTCCAGATATAAACTGCCTAAAATATCAAGCAAAAGATCATTACTTTTATACTACAAAATGTGAATAATTACATAAATGTTACATCATTGTAAAACCACTGGTCGTATACTGCAAAATGTCATGTCTTGTTCAGGTTCTGTCTTAAAACAAACAAACAAAAATTATACAAGAAAATGTAAATTAATTTATCACATGATCCACAGGAAGGAATGTAGACATGAAGAAGAGAAACCTGAACAAGTACACAACTTGGGCATCAAGACAGATTCACTGTTCTATTTTGAAGAATCATTCCTATCTTACCTTAATAGAAAAAATATGGATTAAGTGACCAGAAGAGCTGATAAAACCAAAGTTTGTTATGTACCCATGGGCTTTGTGACCAAATATTTGCAAAATTCGGGATAGGTGTTTAGGATCATGATAACCAGCTAGGTGTCACCAACAAGAGGAGAGTGCCCATGAACGGGCACTGTGTCAGCTGACTGAGTGTTTTTGATTTGTGAAGGTGATTAGAGGACAGAATAATTATCAGGAAAAGGGCTGTACAGAAATACAGTAAATGGTAACTGAACAGCAAGTTCGAAAGAAATCCCAAAGCTGACAGAAGAAAAGGATAAAAAAGGTGTGCCCTGTAAATGGTATTATGAAGGAAAATAACAAGGTAATTGTTTAAGTGTAAAAAATAGGTTAAAACATATTTAAAGAAATACTACAAATGCAATATCCTCATTCGACCTTGAAGAAGGGGTCCAAGGTCAAATCTAACCACACAAATACATTCCCAGCCCATGATTTCCTATGGTTTAGCATTCCAAACCTCTAGGACCAATTATAAATGAGTTATAAGCACTTTTAAGCTTGGCTGTCCTCATTTGACCTTGAAGGAGGGGTCCAAAGGTCAAATCTGACCATACCAAAAGATTCCGAGCCAATGATTTCCTGTCTGTTTATCATCCCAAACCTCTGGGACCAATAATAAGCGAGTTATAAGCACTTTTAAGTTTGGCTATCCTTGTTTGACCTTGAAGGAGGGGTCATTGAAGGTCAAATCTGACCACACCAAAAGATTCCCACCCCATGATTTCCTACAGGTTGGTTTATCATCCCAAACCTCTAGGATCAATAATAAGGGAGATATAAGCACTTTTCATGACTGACAAAAAAACACCTGTGGCGGCCATCTTGTTTCTCAAAATGAGGCCAAAAATATTCCCAGACAACATTTTATGGTTATTAATATATACTGCAAACTTAAGAAAGCTAGCTATAATATTTTTTTTCATCAGAGCAGTAATGGTGAAATCTCTCTCTACACACTGCGGCTATCCAGTGGATACAATGATTTACTCAACAGTGACAACCTGAAAGTAGCTATTGCTCAGCTATGCCATGACACAGAGGTCTGCAATTTCACTATGTTATAGCTGACCAAAAATTCTGTGAATAACATATTTAACAAATTACTCTAAATGTAATAGTTTTCAAGTTACAACTGATTTACTCAACAGTGAGAACCTCAAAGGAACTATTACTCAGCTATGCAATGAGCTACATGTCTGAAATTTTACTATGTTATAGCTAACCCAAAAGTAGGTGAACAACATATTTAAGCAAACTACTGTAAATGCAATAGTTTTCAAGCTACAACTGATTTACTCAATAGTGAGAACCTGAAAATAGCTATTGCTCCGCTATGCCATGAGCTATAGGTCTGTAATTTCACTATGTTATAGCTGACCCAAAAGTAGGTGAACAATATATTTTAACAAAATACTCCAAATGCAATATTTTTCAAGTTATAGCTGATTTACTCAACAGTCAGTACCTGAGAATAGCTATTGCTCAGTTGTGCCATGAGCTATAGGTCTATAATTTCACTATGTTATAGCTGACCCAAAAGTAGCTGAATAACATATTTGCACAAATTTCTGTAAATGCAATAGTTTTCCAATTATAACTGATTTACTCAACAGTGAGAACTTCAAAGTAGCTATTACTCAGCTATGAAATGAGCCACAGGTCTGAAACTTCACAATGTTATAGCTGACCTCAAAATAGGTGAATAACATATTGAAACAAAATACTCTAAATGCAATAGTTTTCAAGTTATAAGTGATTTACTCAACAGTGATAACCTAAAAGTAGCTATTACTCAGCTATGCCATGAGCTACAGGTCTGAAATTTTACTATGTTATAGCTGGCCCAAAAGTAGCTGAATAACATATTTATACGAAATTCTCTAAATGCAATAGTTTTTAAGTTACAAGTGATTTTACTCATGATGGAAGTTACTGAAAAGCCCAAAAGTAGCTATTACTCACTTAGCTATTGAGACAGACACCCAACTTACTCACCATATTGTAGCTATGAAAAAAGTAGCTGAATAACATATTTTAACAAAATGCTCTAAATGCAACACTTTTCAAGTTATAAGTGATTTACTCAACAGTGATAACCTAAAAGTAGCTATTACTCAGCTATGCCATGAGCTACAGGTCTGAAATTTTACTATGTTATAGCTGACCCAAAAGTAGCTGAATAACATATTTATACGAAATTCTCTAAATGCAATAGTTTTCAAGTTATAAGCGATTTACTCAACAGTGATAACTTAAAAGTAGCTATTACTCAGCTATGCCATGAGCTACAGGTCTGAAATTTCACTATGTTATAGCTGGCCCAAAAGTAGCTGAATAACATATTTATACGAAATTCTCTAAATGCAATAGTTTTTAAGTTACAAGTGATTTTACTCATAATGGAAGTTACTGAAAAGCCCAAAAGTAGCTATTACTCACTTAGCTATTGAGACAGACACTCAACTTACTCACCATATTGTAGCTATGAAAAAAGTAGCTGAACAACATATTTTCACAAAATGCTGTAAATGCAACACTTTTGAAGTTATAAGTGATTTAGTGCATGATTTCATGAATTTTAATGCATTAAAAATTATTAAAAAAATTTATTTAAAAAAAAGTAAGACAGATCCAGGTCTCATACTCACACAAGAGAATCTACCTCTAGCCTAGTACATATATGCAAGATATGAGAGAAATCCCTGCAATAGTCACTGAGAAAATTGTGATAAAAAGTTGAAATTTTCACACTTTTGGTGGGGGTACCCCCCTTGTAATGTCTCTAGCAAACAGACGAACAGACAGATTTGCATGCCTTGAACAATTTTTCATCCTCGATAGATAAGGTATCTTTTAAAAAAAACAGCATGTCTCTAGGCCTTGTAGTTTTGGAGACGAAGTTGTTCACGCGGACGCGGACGCGGACGCCCACGCCGCAGAGTGATGACATAATGTCAGCTGACTGACAAGTCAGCTGACATAAAAAACAACACAAATTTGGGTACTCATGTTTTAGCATACACCAAATGGAAGTAAAGTGCAGCTGATGTAAACAAATCTTTTCACAATTAAATTTAAAGTAACTGCTAAAATACATACAATATTGTTGAAAATGGATAAAATAATCAAAATTAGACCTATAATTAGGTTTTTATCTAAAAAGTTCACCTCAAAATGACATATTAGCAGTTTATCAGAGAGGGGATGATACAGAGTGCAGGGGCGGATTTCATGAAAGGTCTCAGACTTAGCCCAGTCTCAGGCTGAGCCACTGGCTCAAATCTGAGCCTTTTGGCTCAGCTAAGTCTTTGTCTCAAATGGTTTTCACAGAAGGGGTCTCAGTTGAGACCAAGCTTATCAAATAACCACAGTGGTTTTCTGTGTCATGTGACCATTTTTTGTAGTCAAAATATTCTACTGATGACATATATGTTCCTTGTTTGACACATAATATCTCTGATTAAATACCATTTTGCAATGGGAAACCTTGTAAACATGTAAAAACATCCAAAGACTACTTCAGGGGGTTGTTTTATATACTTGTACCCTATTTTCAGCCATTTCAAATTTTGAAGTGAAGAAAAAATTATGGCGGCCATATTTGAGCCTTTGTTTACAAAACTTAAGCCCACTTTCTACCAGTCTCAACACTTGAGCCAGTGGCTCAGCCAAAGCTGAAACTGAGACCTTTTGTGAAATCCATTAAGGCTGAGCCCATGGGCTTCAAGTAAAATATTCCAATAATTTGAGACAAAAGTCTCAAGTTTGAGTCTGAGACCGGGCTAAGACCTTTCGTGAAATCCGCCCCAGCACTAGAACAATATGACTTATCTTATGTTTAATACTGCCTACATAACTTCTAAATACAACATATTGAACACTTTTAAGAGAAGACCAGCATCTGTTGCCTTATAACACATCCATTAATATACATGATTATTCATTGAATGTATATAATAATGCACATATTGTTCATATCCACCACAAAAGGGTCACATAACCTGAAAGATGTAAACAAGAAGTAAGAGAATTATACCATAACAAAACTTAAACCCAATGTCACAGTTTCATACTGTAACTGACATGAATCTCAGTCCACCTACTTTAACCAGACAGCAACAAGTACTGGCCAGAAATCACATGACCAGCAAGGACACCATCTCTTACCTCTGATAATGATGCGTGGAGGGTCACCATTGTTGGAGTCAGAATCCATGCTGAAGTCATCATCTGCAAGCTTCACCAATGGGTTTACATAGCCTTCCTTCTGCAGATACAATAGTAACACTCATTTGAACATGCCCCCTCTCTTCAATTAAACCTGCAGTTTCTCAGCATAATATTTGTTTGTTACTTCTGACTGTAAAAGTAGTTTTATATGTTTCCAGACATTGAGTCAGTATTAGTTGTCACTGAGTTTCTTATTGTAATGTATGCTGATTATAGTATTCATTCATTATTTATATCTTTCATAGCTTACTGTATTTCTGTACATTTAATCTGTGACCCTTTCCTTTTATAACTTACTGTATTTGCAGGTACTTAGTCAGTGACTACTCCCGATCATTTAAACCTTATCACTTCTACTTTTCACAGCTTATCATACTTCCAGGCACTCAGTCACAGAGTACTCCTAGTTGCTTATAATAATCCTTATTACTTCTACCTATCATAACTTATCATATTTCCATGGACTGAGTGATCGAGTACTCCTAGTTGCTTATAATAATCCTTATTACTTCTATCTGTCATAACTTATAAATTATATCCATGGAATGAGTCACAGAGTACACCTAGTTGCTTATAACAATGCTTAGTACCTCTACCATTTTAAAAACTTACCGTATTTCCAGGCACTGAATCCGTCAGTACTCCCAGTTTGGTGGTCTCTTGGTACTTCTGTTCACCTGTTTTCTTCCCACCCCCTTTGTCTGGCATCTTATCCCCAGTGATGCCACTGCTGGCTTTAGTTGGCCCGTTAGCAAAGGTAGCAGTGTCCTTCATGCTGATGCTGCCATTGCCCACACTGCTGAGGTTGGTGCTGCTTGCTGAGGGTGACTTGGTGCCACCATTCACCGCGGACATCACCTTTAAGTGAGTAGACATCCCTTTACTTTGTTCATTCTTCTTCCTCTCTTCTTTTTCCTTGTTTTTCTTCTTCTTTTTCTCTTTCTTTTCTTCTTCTTTTTCCTGAGAAAATGGAGAAATCATCAGCATAATGTTTTTATATCATAGAAGACTAGACTTTATGCAGGTTAGTGTAAAGCCTATACAGGGTAGGCTTTGTATAACCAACTATGGGTTAAACTTAGGCATAAGTTGATCACTTTTGAGGTCTCTACACCATGGCTGCCATTATATTTGTGGGTTGGAATAAAACTACTGCTAACAGTAAATCCTGGGAAACCATACAATGTCAAGTATATAGTATGCATATATCTACGCTAGAGCTGAAAATATCAAGTATTGTTTTTTGCAGTTATAAAAATATCATAACATACATGTACAGATACAGGTAACATAGTCACTATAACATGAACATGCAAACTACTGAAATCACACAGTTTTAAAATAAAACCAAGGACACTGATCAAAATGCTTGGGAAGTGAAAACTTCTAGCAATTCTTTTTGTTGGTAAAATTGTTTGTAAATTGAATTATGTAATACAAAAACCTTTAGAAATAATACTTCAGCAATTAACTTATTTAATTAATATGATTTATATAAAGATTTGTGTAGACAATATGGACCACATTTGATCAAAATAATATTTGCATTGCAAATATAACTGTTAATATATATTTATATCTATGGATACACATCCAATCCCTAAAATTTTACAATATTCAGATTTAACTTGATAATTTGGGCATTAAAAGTACATGTTCTGAATGGCATAAAATGCAACATTCATCAAAATGTCAAGGCTGACATAACCTTGAAAAGTGTAAACATAAAATCAAGAAAACAAAGTTACCTTCGTATACTTTACCAGTCAATCACACTGGTTCTTATTGATCTCATATAAAGTAACATTGACAGAAACAACAACCAACATCCATTAAGTGCAGATAATTTAAGGTTCAATTCACATAAGAATGACCTTGTCAAATATGGGGTTTCTCCTAATGAAAAGGACACATATATTAAGTTTGTAAGAACAGGCTAATTATAGTACAGTTTTTTTTTCCTTTTTTTGAATGAAAATGAACTTTTAACTGAAAAGGAATACAAGTGAAAAAGTTAAGTTATAAGGAATACTTATTAGCTCTTATATATATGCTCTTTCTGATATATGTGCTGTCGATAAATTCTATCATAATACAAGACCTCTCAATCCAACATTGATCACATTATTTACATAAGGTCTTAGCTAACAAAACATAGTGAGCTTATTGAGATAAAAATGCATTAACTAAAGATTCAGTCCTTACAAAGATGTTATAATTGATAAAATAAACTGAAACTCATCAATTTTCCATTCTGGTGTGAGAAACAGAAAAATATGCACACCATATGAATATTTACATTGACATTTGGTCCAGTTATCTACAGTTTTAGATGACAAATGAGGTTAAACTAACTGAAGTTAGACCAATATCTTTATGGGATGAAAACACTGATATTATATACACAGTAAGGACACTGTCATACACTGAATCCTATTCTTTTAGTTTCTAACTGTTTAAATAATTTGAACATATTTTGAAATAGTACACACATCAACTGAGTTTTTATACAAAATATAACCAGTGAAAATACACACTTGTTTCAATCTTAATATAATCAAAAATAGTGAACACAAGGTTATATCAGATTACATTCTGACAACAGTAAAGACCTTTTAAGTTAAACAATCTTAGAAACCATAAATCAATCATCCACAACATTAATATGAACCAATCAACATCATTACCTGGAGGTGAAATTGTAGAATAGACAATATCCAAAAATGAGGATTGATATACACTAACTTTCCTCAGAAATCTGACAACAACTCATTGACTGTGGCACAGAATAGAGATTTTTTGTATGCAGAGATTGTTTAACACATACTTTCAGGTTATTTCTGGTAAAACTGTCAGATGACACGACAAAACTGCACATAGACGCACACCAGATGGGAAACACAAAAGAGGCTGACTAAGAAATATTTCACGAGGAAGTCAAATAAAGTAGTTGGAGTGTGCCAGACAGCAAGGAATAGTCAGCTTTTTAGTTCCTGCCTTCAGGCATACCCAGAAATAACGTAAGTGACTATCCACCAAGCAAAGTATACAAATCTCCAGGCTCTCCCTTCGGGCATAACAAGAACCAAGTTAAGAAATTTATTAACTTCCCTTTCAGCAAAAGGTACAGATCTCCAGTACCTGCCTTCAAGTATAATATTATTTAGTAAAAGTAGCAACTTCCCATTCAGCTAAGAATGGAAATCTTTAGTCCTTACCCTCAGGCATAACAAGAACCAAATAAAGTAATTTCCCAGTCAGCAGAGAATACAGATCACCAGTCCCTCTAGGTATAACAAGAACCAAATAAAGTAACTTCCCAGTCAGTAGAGATCAATACAGATCTCCAGTCCCTCAAGACATAAAAAGAACCAAGTAATGTAAGTTACTTCCCACTCAGATAGGAATGGAGATCTCCAGTCCCTAACCTCAGGCATAACAAGAACCAAATAAACTAACTTCCCAGTCAGTAGAGACAAATACAGATCTCCAGTCCCTCAAGACATAAAAAGAACCAAGTAATGTAAGAACTTTCAACTCAGATGGGAATAGAGATCTCAAGCTTCTGCCTTCAGGCAAAACAAGAACCAAGTATAGTAACCTCCCACTCCACAAAGAATACATATCTCCAGTACCTCTAGGTATAACCCAGTAAACATTTTTGGGTTTTGCAAATGTTTGAAAGGAAACGTTTGGCAAAGGTTAAAAAATGATGGGTACGAAAACCATTTGTAATAGAATGTTTTTAAAATGTTTTATGGATACCGTTTATTAAACTTCTAACGATAAATGTTAGAAAAACGTAACAAGAGGAGAGTGCCCGTGAACGGGCACTGTGTCAGCTGACTGAGTGTTTTTGATTTGTGAAGGTGATTAGAGGACAGAATAATTATCAGGAAAAGGGCTGTACAGAAATACAGTAAATGGTAACTGAACAGCAAGTTCGAAAGAAATCCCAAAGCTGACAGAAGAAAAGGATAAAAAAGGTGTGCCCTGTAAATGGTATTATGAAGGAAAATAACAAGGTAATTGTTTAAGTGTAAAAAATAGGTTAAAACATATTTAAAGAAATACTACAAATGCAATATCCTCGTTCGACCTTGAAGAAGGGGTCCAAGGTCAAATCTAACCACACAAATACATTCCCAGCCCATGATTTCCTATGGTTTAGCATTCCAAACCTCTAGGACCAATTATAAATGAGTTATAAGCACTTTTAAGCTTGGCTGTCCTCATTTGACCTTGAAGGAGGGGTCCAAAGGTCAAATCTGACCATACCAAAAGATTCCGAGCCAATGATTTCCTATGCGATGGTTTACCATCCCAAATCTCTGTCACCAATAATAAGCGAGTTGTAGGCACTTTCAATTTTCACTATCCTCATTTGACCTTGAAGGAGGGTTCCAAGGTCAAATCGGACCATATCAACAGATTCACAGCCCATGATTTCCTGTCTGTTTACCATCCCAAACCTCTGGGACCAATAATAAGCGAGTTATAAGCACTTTTAAGTTTGGCTATCCTTGTTTGACCTTGAAGGAGGGGTCATTGAAGGTCAAATCTGACCACACCAAAAGATTCCCACCCCATGATTTCCTACAGGTTGGTTTATCATCCCAAACCTCTAGGATCAATAATAAGGGAGATATAAGCACTTTTCATGACTGACAAAAAACACCTGTGGCGGCCATCTTGTTTCTCAAAATGAGGCCAAAAATATTCCCAGACAACATTTTATCGTTATTAATATATACTGCAAACTTAAGAAAGCTAGCTATAATATTTTTTTTTCATCAGAGCAGTAATGGTGAAATCTCTCTCTACACACTGCGGCTATCCAGTGGATACAATGATTTACTCAACAGTGAGAACCTGAAAGTAGCTATTGCTCAGCTATGCCATGACATAGAGGTCTGCAATTTCACTATGTTATAGCTGACCAAAAATTCTGTGAATAACATATTTAACAAATTACTCTAAATGTAATAGTTTTCAAGTTACAACTGATTTACTCAACAGTGAGAACCTCAAAGGAACTATTACTCAGCTATGCAATGAGCTACATGTCTGAAATTTTACTATGTTATAGCTAACCCAAAAGTAGGTGAACAACATATTTAAGCAAACTACTGTAAATGTAATAGTTTTCAAGCTACAACTGATTTACTCAATAGTGAGAACCTGAAAATAGCTATTGCTCTGCTATGCCATGAGCTATAGGTCTGTAATTTCACTATGTTATAGCTGACCCAAAAGTAGGTGAACAATATATTTTAACAAAATACTCCAAATGCAATATTTTTCAAGTTATAGCTGATTTACTCAACAGTCAGTACCTGAGAACAGCTATTGCTCAGTTGTGCCATGAGCTATAGGTCTATAATTTCACTATGTTATAGCTGACCCAAAAGTAGCTGAATAACATATTTGCACAAATTTCTGTAAATGCAATAGTTTTCCAATTATAACTGATTTACTCAACAGTGAGAACTTCAAAGTAGCTATTACTCAGCTATGAAATGAGCCACAGGTCTGAAACTTCACTATGTTATAGCTGACCCCAAAATAGGTGAATAACATATTGAAACAAAATACTCTAAATGCAATAGTTTTCAAGTTATAAGCGATTTACTCAACAGTGATAACCTAAAAGTAGCTATTACTCAGCTATGCCATGAGCTACAGGTCTGAAATTTCACTATGTTATAGCTGGCCCAAAAGTAGCTGAATAACATATTTATACGAAATTCTCTAAATGCAATAGTTTTTAAGTTACAAGTGATTTTACTCATAATGGAAGTTACTGAAAAGCCCAAAAGTAGCTATTACTCACTTAGCTATTGAGACAGACACCCAACTTACTCACCATATTGTAGCTATGAAAAAAGTAGCTGAACAACATATTTTCACAAAATGCTGTAAATGCAACACTTTTGAAGTTATAAGTGATTTAGTGCATGATTTCATGAATTTTAATGCATTAAAAATTATTAAAAAAATTTATTAAAAAAAAGTAAGACAGATCCAGGTCTCATACTCACACAAGAGAATCTACCTCTGGCCTAGTACATATATGCAAGATATGAGAGAAATCCCTGCAATAGTCACTGAGAAAATTGTGATAAAAAGTTGAAATTTTCACACTTTTGGTGGGGGTACCCCCCTTGTAATGTCTCTAGCAAACAGACAAACAGACAGATTTGCATGCCTTGAACAATTTTTCATCCTCGATAGATAAGGTATCTTTTAAAAAAAACAGCATGTCTCTAGGCCTTGTAGTTTTGGAGAAGAAGTTGTTCACGCGGACGCGGACGCCCACGCCGCAGAGTGATGACATAATGTAAGCTGACTGACAAGTCAGCTGACATAAAAATTAACATAATAATGTCTGAATAATAATGGGGTCAGAGGTCAGTTTCAATATTTTTATATGGTTGCTCACTATTGAAAATGTTATTTTTATGTCTAAAATTGTAAGATAGTGGCTTAGAAATTGTGCCCCCATTCAATTCCTACTTTTACGGATTGCATATGGGGCAATTTTTGACAAGTCCTCTAAAATCCCGTATTATTGCTCACCGCCATCCTTGTTTGGACATGTTTGAAGGTGAAGGTTTAAAAATATAGGTTTAAAAAACGTTTTTGATAGAATGTTTTTAAAACATTTGAAAAGCAATGTAATGTTTAAAGATTTTTGTGTACTGTTTATCAAACATTTCATGATGAATGTTTAAAAGCATTTCCAGCAAAACATTCATTTCTCCAGCTATTTTATAAATCTTTTAAAAAACGTTTCCAGTCAAACCTAGCTTCTTGAGTTATTTTGTAAACGTTTAATAAACATTTTCAGTAAAAACATTTGTATAGAAAATGTTTATAAAATGTTTTTTAATTGTCACAGTGTAAACGTTTACTTGGAAATGTTTAGAAAACCATAAGATAGGGTTTAATTAGGGTTTAAAAATGTTTTGTAAACGTTTAAACCATTTAAAACGTTTCTAATGTTTACTGGGAACAAGAACCAAGTAAAGTTAACTAACTTCCCACTTAGTTAAGAATAGAGATCTCCGGTTGTTCTTTTCTGCCATAAGAAGAAGCAAGTAACACAAGTTGCTTCCCACAAAGCAAATACTACAGAACTCCAGTCTCAGCTGCAGGGTTATAGCTGAAGTCAATGAATTTCCCAGGAATTCTGCTACTATAAATTAAAAATCACTGAAAGTGTAAAGCTTAAATAAGAAGTTTTGACATGATCATGAAAAAACACCTATCACATGGCAGCAGCTCTGCACTAAATCTAATAATTCATTTACACAAATCATCAACAAATAATAATAATAAAGCACAATCAAACAAACCACCTATAATTGAAACATTCTTGCAATATGTTCTCAATACACATGTAAAAAACAAAGGTATAACTTTTTGCAAGGCAAACACATGTATATTCACGGCATTCCTACAAGAACAAGAATCGGCATATCATATTATAACTGATATTTACATCTAAACATGAACATGGTCACAACACCCACATTGACGGTTCATGATTTACATGTACATCTTACTTACTTGTTTGTCCTGTTTCTTACGCTGATAAGAAATAAATTGGTTAACTGGACAATAATACTGAATCACGCCATAAAAATAAAGTGCTTGAAATAGTATTTTTAACCATTCTAGCTGCAGAACATCTGAAATGTTAAATTATTTGAGAGATAGTACCATGACAAGACAGTTTTAATCATTAAAAGTTCAGGATGTGGTAATATTTCTCAACTGAACAAAGTTATCAACAAATCATAGCAACATCCGAAGGAAGCAATTTTGATAAACAGGTCAGCAATTGGACATGACCACTGGTGACCATATGATATTTTCAATTTTTCTTATTCCCATAAATATTAGGCATAGAAACTTCAAAAAATGGAAAGAATTTGAACAAAAAACCACAACAACAACAAAAATTATTACAAAACATAATTGTAACATAAGTTACAATAAAGTTAATAAAGTTACTTTGACTTGAACAACAATTTATCTGACATTTTGTACCATGTATCCACACATGGCTAACAAGTTTAATGGGAATGAATCAGGTTATTTAACTATCATATCTTTCATACTTAAGCCCCACAATTAATAATAAATTTAATACAACTAAACTAGACAGTATATCAAAGAAAAAGTTATCAGTAATTACAGTATTATGGTATTTACAGCTTAGACAGAGGGAATACTGTACTCAGGAAGTACATTGGCTAAAGGGGACACCTGTTTTATTGAATCAGACAGTGTTGTTCACAAGGTGACATCAATAGATTTAGCGCTCAGTACCAGTGGGTGAAAGGGTGGCAGAAAACAACAGTAAGCTGGCATGTGATAGGAAATCCATTCAGCTGCTCAAATACAGGGGCTCATTAATGTGGATATAAAAAAAATCAAACCGATATCTAATTGCCTCCTATACTAGGGTAGATTAGCTTCACAAAAGCATTGTTGAACCTTCTGACAATACCTTGTGACACAGATTTTTACACTCTATTTTGCACTGAGAATTCTGACCGGTGATTTCAGAGTTGTACATTTATTTATTATTTATTTGGGTTTTAACGTTGCTTTCAACACTGTATAGGTCATGACGGTCAGTTTTATGGGCAGAGGAAACCAGTACATACAGTTGGTCAAGGTTCTCTACTGTAAACTGCTGACCATTGGTGAGCAACCACCAACTTTCCCACATAGGGTCCGGGGTTTGAACAGCAGACCTCACAGGTGGGAGGCGAGTGTGTTACCACTGCACCACCACGGCCCCTTTCAGGGTTGTAGAGATTCTGCATATAGCTGAGCGTAAGTTTGAGTAAACTGTGTGATGAGGAATGACAGGCCTCTATGTACAAATACACCAAAGATCAGAAGAGCCTACAGCAAGTACTAATTGATTACAAAGACCTTGCTACCATCTTACTACCACCCCAAACAATCAATGACGCTCTATATATGGAATCATATCAATATAACAGGGCTAAGTCTCACACATAGGTTTGATTATTCTGTATAACTTGACAGTTGTATTTAAGGTTTCATTGCTAAAGTATGTCACAGTTTACCTGTAACTTTTTCTCACTGTGGTTTTTAGCTTTGCTGAATTGCACATTGAGTGATTAATGGCAAACTGTTCCATGCAGTTGTAATAACTCATACTTGAAAATTTTTCTTCAGAAATTTGTCCTTATCATTCCATAAAATGACCTTGTATGTGAGTAGTCCATGTTTAAAACTAAACCACTCTGAAAAGCAATCCCCCCTCTCTTTACCCCTATCACCGTGTACATTTTACTTTAGCACATGAGAGCTCGTACATTCATACATTTCATACATTTAAAAACGTTGCTGCATGCACAAAAAGCTTCCAAAACACATCCTACCTAAATATGAATCCCGACTAATGTACACTTATGAAGTCTTATAGATACTACTAAAGTATGAAATGCATCAAGCCATGAATGAGCCAGGATAAATATTTCCAGTTTGTATGTTGCTTGTGAGGACAGCACAGTGTAATCTAGTAATAAGGAAATAAAAAGTGGATATAAAAACAGAAGGAAGATACATAGAATTCTACTAGTATTCTTTTCACAGAGTTCCCTTTTCACAAATGGGTGAAATCTGTCTGAAGTAATAGTTTCAGAATATCCATTGACATGCAGTTACATTGGAATTATCTTTTCTTGAGACTGTAATGTGTAACTCGTGGGCACATGATCAAATATATTTGTTGCAATAAAATACACAGTCGGATTACTGGGAGTCACACTCAAACCAAAAACCCATGAAACTTCAGCCAATCATTATTATTTGTATAAGACAGTAAAATGATCCACCGTTTAAACTTAATTGGTTTAACTCTGACACATATCCACATTAAAGATATTGTACAAATTTAATAATTATATTTTTCTAAGTTTAAATTGGGTTGGCAGACATGCCTGAGTGTTTTTTGATAGTTTCAGCTGGCTTTCTTTGCAATAACTAATCTTGTTGTACTAAAGGTCAAGATGCAGTGGCCTTTTATCAGCCTAAAGATTATAGAGGACAAAGTAAATATGTTTAATCAAAGTGTAATCAAATATGATTAACATAAATCGCTCAGGTGTCTTCCTATTTATCCAGCGTATAATTGTGAGCTTCAACACCTAGCATATCAAGTGTTAGACCTCTTTTACTTGCGTAGAACAGCTTTGGCATACCAAACCTATCATTTCATATAAAATCCCATCTGTCTGGTGGTATTCCATAAATATAATATTTGTATAGATTATGTTAACAAGATTATAACGATTACTCTCAGACAAAAGACAAAGTGGGTTTTTTTATAAAGAAAACAGTATATCAGCAATGTAACCCGACACTTCTTGGAAACCTACAATTACATACTCCACACAAAACAACCTTGAATATTGAAGTCAATGTATTCTCACAATAAGCTTCATTTCCACATATTTCCTTGTAAGTCATGACACATACCATGGAAATTCTCAATTTATTCCATAGAGTATAAATGTGGCAAATAGTTCAGGAAGAGCTTGAACAAATGTGCAACTACCCAAATATGTGAGCAGTAGTAACTGATGATTATTAAGGTGGGTTTTTTTCAAAGTGGAGCTTTTGGGGATTCTAGCACTGAGTAATATGCTGTTTTTATTTCAAACTAAACACTGGAAATACATCAAAAATGTTACTTAACTTGGTCTAAATTTGATATATTTTGTAGCATTTAAGTTCGGAATATATTATTAAAAGAACTGTCTAAATGTGGTTAACATGAGCTGTTCCATACTAATGGTTCCTCTTACCTTTCCTGCAGTAATGGCTTCCTCTTCATACGACATGCTCACCACAGCCAACATCAAGTTGATAAGGTAGTAGGAGCCAAAGAAGATCACCATGATGAAGAAGATTATGTTCCAGGGGCCATTGGCACGGATGATCTGAAGAGGTAGTGATATATAGACGTCAATAAAATAACTACTCCAAAAAGATAGTGACCAATAGAAGAGAATAAATTAATAGGTAATCTGAGGAGATAGTGACAAATAAGGGTCAGTGAAATAGATAATCTGAAGAGATGGTGACAAATAAAGGATAGTGAAATAGATAATCTGGAAAGATGGTGACAAATAAGGGTCAGTGAAATAGATAATCTGAAGAGATGGTGACAAATAAGGGTCAGTGAAATAGATAATCTGAAGAGACATTAGTATATACAACTGAAGATACTAAGATAGTGAATTGGATGATTGGAAGAGACATTGATATATAGAGGATAGTGAAATGGATGATCTAAAGAGATATTGGTATATAGAAGATAGTGAAATGGATGATCTGAGATATTGGTACACAGAAGATAGTAATAAAAGTGGATAATCTGAGGAAATAGTGGCAAATGAAAGACGATAAATTGTTGCTATTCAAGGTTATGGTATGGAATATATATAATCATCATAAGACAATTTTAGCTAAAGCAGAAATATTTCAAAATTATCCAACTCTGGATGAAAAAAAATTATATTAAATCATGATGATTATTTAAGCTTAAAAAATTTACTTATTAGGCAATGCGAGATCATATGTATATCATTTTAAAAGGTTTACTAGTCATGTGTCACAGAAATTTTTTGTCATATTTTAAATATTATATCAAAGACTCACTGTTCCTATCAAAATCATTAAACAGGATATAACAACTTTGTATTTGGTGAAATAAAACTGCTTGATCTTTGAAACCTTTTTTCAGGTAGGACTAGAATGACTATTATATAAATTCATGAACTCTTGTCTTCACTCACGGCCACAAATTAGAGTATTTTACATTCTGAAGAACATATGGCTAGTTTCAATAAATTATCTATGATAGACAATGATTATTTACAAACAAAAGGTCACCTTGTTGTAGGGATCTTCCCAGAAGTCCAGTGTAATCAGCTGGAAGGAGTTGAGCATGGCCCAGCCAAAGTTGTCAAAGTTGGAATACCCAAATCTTGGATTATCACCCAGGTCTGGCAGACAGGCAAAACCATCAGGACATTTCCTGTAAGTGTAGTCATCATAATCCTGATGATGATGATTACATATTATAATGTTTACATAAGCTGAGAAAGCTCAGTCCACATTATCTCAGACTGCAGTTAGATGAATAGCCTATACTGAATAATGTTATCATAACAGTTATGGTTTTGTAAAACTATACACCAGAATATGACATGAGTAAATGCACTGGATGCAAATGAGGAAATGTCAAAAGAAGTGAGTTATCTGATATCCCCAGGACTTAATGAAATGAAAATTGGTGGGTAAACTGACAATCCACAGGTTTTATCCCGAATGAAAAAGTCACATGACCAAAATGATGACCCTTATGACTTGTCACCTATCACTTGTAACAGTAAGCCACAACAGTTTTACTGCTGTGCAGTACTTGGGGGCAGATTAGCATTGGGAATTTTTGTGATTATACTCTTGAACCTTATGACACAATATGTAATTCATCCAACCAGTTCGAGTAAACTCAATTAGCACCATATTATCAGGGCTGCCCAGGAAAAATTCATGAGAGTGGAACTGGTGTATTAGACATTTGTCTGCAGATAAACAGTTTAAACATTACATGCCTTACAGTCTGTCATTAGATGGAGATTATGTGCTATAAAAGTACTATTAGAAGTAAAATAAAACATTTAATTCTATAATATTATACATGAAGCACATTATGAATAAATGAATCAATCAAACCAACATGAAACAGGCCACTGCTACAGAGTAATATAATTTTGTGAAAGATTAGTCAATGGATATTTGATTAAAAAGTTCTTGTTTTATCATACAAAAAACATTTACAATACATTTTGTGGACAGTTTACATTAAGGTGCTTAGCTCAGACTTTGTCTTAGTTTCAACAATGCTGAACCAGACTTGGCCCAAAGGCCTTATTCCACTTCTTCATGACACAAGAAGGTTTACACCAATCACTTTCAAAAGGAATGCCCGACGATAAAACCAGCTGATAAACATGTAGAATAAAATGTCCAACAAAACATGCAATGTTAAAATGAGAAATTCTTGTTTTCTATTGGTGACAGGAAAGAGAATCTGGAGCAATACACAATACTCATGTCCTTATTAGACTGACACTGTTATATATTTCTATACCCAGTTTGCTATTTTTCAGACACTCTTCTCGCCCACTCGGTGTATTGGAGCAATCTTCTGGACTGACAGACTTATTCTAGTGGTAGATTTTTTTTCATTTTTTTTCTCCAATTTACTCTATTGAGGCTATTATCCAGAACAAGGAATCTAACAAGGTCTATTTGACTTTAATGAGAAAGCATTGAGGTGATAGTATGAGCTAGCGGTCAGAGAGGCGAGAGCAGAGCAAATAATACTGAACTGATAGATTTCTCAAATATCTCCTCATTCACGCCAATTAGAGGAACCACATAAAGGTTCTGATCTTATTTCAATAGCACAAGTAAGTTTGCTTAATGAATGAGAGCATATAGAAACTATGTAACCAGACATGTGATACAGTTTTTAGTACTGGCAGATAGAGAGGAAGTGGGTGGGGGGGGGGGGGGGGGTGAACTAGGGTGGTTATATCATGTTTTCTCTGTCAAAACAGAGGCAGCCAAACATCCAGGGTAAATATCTGGATTGAAAAGCTCGTAATCGGTTGTTTTAACAAATACAGGACAAGTAACACACATCCCTTTCCAATTCAGCTGGTACATTATAAGACAGACAGTTTGATCAAAAGCTTCCATACTTATAAACCATCAAAACACTTATATCAGGAGAAAAAAGTTTGTAAAAACCATTTGGAATAGACAATAATGGAGGAATGATTATTAAGTCTTCAGAATAATGTACACATTTCAATTATTTTATTATGAAAGGTTCAGAAATGTCAGAAATGAAGGAACTTAAAGTGTTATGAACAAAAAAAATTGGGCCTTTAATGTGTACAGTACACACACTCTGATGACTCATTTGAAGACAAAAGAGTTTTCTTTTATATATATGATCAGGTTTAACAAAATACCAATAATAGTGACTTTCACAAAACAAAATTAGTTTGTTGCTAGTGACAACCAATTTTTCTTAAAACTACGATTGTCAAATTGTATTTCCTTTCTTAATATGTGTACATAATAAAATAAAATCTTAAGATAACCATTTAAGGGCTTTACAAAATAAAGCCCATTTTACTTCATAAAATATAAAGAAATAAATTCAATAAAATTAAGTTATCTCGTAATATCTCTAGCCACAAAATGGTGACACTGGTAGTAATAATCATCCAACCTAATATGGCACAGCCAGAGCTTAAAAATAACATTTAACTAAGTCAGAAAGCCAGTAAAAACAAAACCAACAATTTATAATCTGAATTTATCACATCCGATAAATAGTATATGCATTCATTTGATCTCAGAAATGAATGTAGAGTTCCATGATTGCAAAGATGTTGAACACACAGATATATATTTTTTAGCTATATATTCATATCATCTATACTCCATCTTTCTTCATCCGAGTTTTATAAATTTTGCGCTATATGAATGTTTCTATTCTATTTCTTTCATCAGCTGCGGTCTTGCGGGATGAAGCCTGGAGTATTTCCTGCAGGGTTACCATGGACTGGATCCAAAGCCACAATCACCTGAACAACAACCAAATCTAAATCTAAATTGGACTAATCTCTCCTTCAATAAGCAGAGTCTTCGGCACAACAGCACAAAACTCACAACCAAATTTTGATATCAAGGGATAGAAAATAGAATCAGAGATGCCCATACCCCACAGCCTGGGAAAATACATGTACTTTTCAACACATGAGATATAGAAGTAGTGAAACAGTACAAAGATCGAGATACTTTCAGAGCAGTGTCAGTTATATATAGGTCCAAATAATGTTTAAGCAGAGAAAATAATGTCTAAGAGAAAGAAAATGTATGCAAAGATAAAGTATTAAAATAAGACAATTCAAGAGCAAGATGACAGCATTAATCAGTGAACTAAAAATTATGAAGCTGTAAAATTTAGTCACTGGAAAAAGCTGTCAATGGAATTAGCACAATAATGTAAAAGTACATAATCAGTTGCAGCAATCCATATATCTTTGTTGTAAGAGAAACATGTCTCAAATATAGCAGGTGAAAACACTTTGGCAGAGCCAAGGTTAAAGGTCACACCATGTTGCACACCTACAACCAAAACCAATGTCCCTACCAAGTATCAACTTTCTACACCTTACGATTTCAGAGATATTCCCCAGACATGATTTTGTAGGTCAAGATCACTGAAGCAAGTTCCAAGGTCTAATCAAGGTCACACCATAAGGTTGCACACCTACAACCCCCTAACCAATATCCCTACCAAGTATCAACTTTCTAAACCTTACGGTTTCCGAGATATCGCCCAGACAAGATTTTAAGGTCACTACAGCAAGGTCAAAGGTAAAATCAAGGTCACACCATAAGGTTGCACACCTTTGGCCCCTAACCAATGTCCCTACCAAGTATAATCTTCCTACTCTTTATGGTTTTTGAGATATTGCCCAGACAAGATTTTATAGGTCACTGTCACTACGGCATGGTTAAAGGTCAAATTAAGGTCATACCATGACATTGCACACCTAAAAAACCCCAACCAATGTCCCTACCAAGTATCAACTTCCTACACCTTACGGTTTATGAGATACAGCCCAGACAAACTTTTCTCCCAGCCCGCCCATCCGGACACCATGGGTGAAAACAATACCCCGATAGCCCTTAAGGGCTGTGGGGTAAAAAAGGGTCACGAAGGACCACGAATGCCAGGCAGATGTTGAAAACTAAGATGGCTAATATGCCCTTTCTTTCTGGAGGAGACAATAGAGGGGGATACACAAATCTCCAAGTGATAATTTGTCAAATATAACATCCACCAGACCACCCACAGACATGCAGATGAATATACTGAGTGGCACAACTACAAATGCAAGAATATGATCAGCTGTAGTTCTCTACTAAGGATACTTACAAGCTGAATTTGGTTAAAATCTAAGCATGAGTTTGGACGATGGAACACCCATACAATTTCAAGGTCAGAAATTTAATGATCTCTAATTTTCTTCTGAGGATAAACATAAACTGAAAATTTGGTAAAAATTTGGGCAAGGGCTTTGGACTGTAGAACACCCACACTATGCCTGATGATGCCAACACCCGGATGGTTCAGGAGATTTGATGGGCTGGGGATAATGATAAGGAAATTTATGCCTATACTCCTTGCCATGTTGAAATTTAACAAAAACTACTCAACAACCAGTGATTGCTTACCCTGCTCCACTACTGTTTCCACAAATGACAAAATCATCATCTCCCATCAGCCAGTTACCTACAAAAACACAAGTGGAACTCTTTTACTTATCTTCCAAATGACAATCATTATAGGTTTTACTGTTTTTCAATTCACATCATATATGCTAATATTGCACAACAGAAAGTCAACAGAGAAAGATGTCATACTTTCTAATTCATACTGTTTCACTGTGATCATTTATTTCTACAACATAGTTAACTGTAAACATGATGTCAGTATGTGGGATGATTAGTTACCTTTGTTGCTTTCAGAACCTATTAGGCTTTTTTCAAATATGTGTTTCAAGACAAAATGTTAAGGTGTGACAATATTGTCACAACATAATACAAATCATTATAGTTATAACTGAAGAAGACTGATTATGTGATAAGGACAAGATAATAGTTCAGAAAACCTAAAATCTTCCAGTTTTTCATGGACCAAATATGTTGTCAAGCTTTCATGCAGAAGTGAGGTGAGAAATAATATAAAACCGGTTAATTCCCATTATTTGTACAAAAAATGGTTGAGAGAATAAACAATAGTGGCCAAAGAGAAAAAAGAAATTTATATTAAAACTCACTTTCATTCTTGACCCACATGACATAATCAAAGTCGTTGAAGATAGTGTTCTCTGGGATGTTCGAGACACACTTCTGCCGAAGGATTCCTGCATAGACTTGGAGTGCAAACATGGAGAAGACCATCATACAGAAGAATGTCAGTATGATGACCTCACCCAAAACCTTCAGTGACTTCAGCAAGGCTTGGATAATCGTTTTCAATCCTAAAAAAACAAATCCACAGGACAGAGTTAGTGTATTTATCCCTGCTAGCACTTTTATTGTCCTGAGGGTAGCTTGCCTTAATGTCTTCAGTACTAAAAACTAGTGGTCTGATAATTCCGACAGAAAATTTATTCAAATTGTTTGATTTTTATGAGGTTTTACAAGGCTTGAAGTAGTTTGTTTTGATGTCCACTAGTATCATTCAATTTGCTGTATTTCATATACACAGACTTAAACTCCACCCAGGAAGATCTGGAGTACTTATAAGTAATACCCCATAGTATTTTTTGAAAAACCCAGACTATTTCAGTGAAAAGTATTGCCAGTCTTACTTTCACTGTTATTTTTGAGTTGCAGAAATAGCCATTTTGTTTTGATTTAATGGTGAACTGATTTCTGAATTTTTCAATGGATTCAGTGTGACTGACCTCGGCATAGCTTGTATAGCTGCCTTCAGCACTACAACATGGAGACCAAACGATCAAATACAAGAGGAAATAATTGCCTCATCCAACAAATTTATCAATTGTTTATGGCTATACAAATAAGCATGTGAGACACAAGCAAATATCAAGTTAATGTTTTAAGTGTTAATCTATACAATTAAATGTGAAAATCTGTCCATCCACCTGAAACCCCTAGCCAAGCAAATCGTTACATTTAGATGTGGGTCCTCCACAGGAGCTATCTTAAAATGCAAGTATTTAGTGTCTCTTTTACCAACTACTGAATAAATTCTTAGGTTCCACTTATAGGCAAAGGTTTGCATCAGTCATTTGAGAGGTTAAACCAATTTATATCAACACTCTACATACTCTTAAAAATGTCTTCCATAGAACACACTAATCAGGAATTTTAGAGAACTGATATAAAACAGTGCAATACTACATTCATTTTCTAATTTGTAATTTCCTTCTGGCAGATGGGAAAATGATGATTAAACTACAACTAGTTCTTTAGAAACAATGAAATGACAGCAATAACTGAAAAACTCGAAGAGTAACAAAACGTGGCACTCTGTTTAAGGTTAAAGTACACTTACCTGGTATAACAGACACTGTTTTTAATGCTCTTAGCACACGAAATGTTCTCAAGCCCGACACATTGCCCACTGCACTGGTGCTCTTTGTCACCTGCTCAATAATCAGGGTGATGTACCTAAAACAGCCAAACAGTCATCTTCCCAACTTAATTCAGCCATGTAATAATAACTATTACAATACCCAAATACAGTCACCCTCCCAACTCAATGTACCCAATGTAATAAAATATACCTACAACAGACAAAACACACAGTCATCCTCCCAATTTAATGTACCCATGTAATAATATCTACCTACAACAGACAAAACACACAGTCATCCTCCCAACTAAATGTACCCATGTTACAATATCTACCTACAACAGACAAAAACACAGTCATCCTCCCAATTTAATGTACCCATGTAATAATATCTACCTACAACAGACAAAACACACAGTTATCCTCCCAACTAAATGTACCCATGTTACAATATCTACCTACAACAGACAAAAACACAGTCATCCTCCCAATTTAATGTACCCATGTAATAATATCTATCTACAACAACCAAAACAGTCACAGTCATCCTCCCAATTTGATGGACCCATGTAAAAATATCTACCTACAACAGTAAACATGACACAGTCATCCCAACTTTCTGTAGAACCAATCTGTATAGATGGTGCCCATTTCTAGTTCACTGGTGCATCTTTTTTAAATCATTAAATTTGGAGTTACATGTTTTCAAATAACACATTTTGCAGTAATTCTGTTTCTGATAAATGATTTCAGTACAAAATATACTCTTCACATATAAATGTAAATTGATGCGTTGTCAAACAGAGTTAGAAATATTGTTGCAGATTTTTGTTGCAAGCTATTGTTGCAAGCTTTTGGCATTTAGTAACTTGGGCCTTTTTGTAATCCCCTCTACAGGAAGCTAACCTTTCCAGATAAAATGTTCAACCTAAGTTGAGACCAACTTGCACTACTGGCTGAATGCATGGCATGAATTTCTGAGTATGTCATCGACAACTTTAAAAGTACAGGCTCTAGTGAACCAAAAACAGGTTCATCAATAAATTATGATCCAAATGTATAAAGCTAATAAACACTGCTGTCATCAATATGCTCCTGAAAAGTTTAGTACAACAGGTTTATCTTATTCTTGGGTTAACGTCATACAGATCGTGATTATGACATCCATGCTACAACACATTAATCATACTTAAGTGTTGAGTAAACAAGATGACAATACATCCAAAATACTGCATAAAAAGAAAAAGTAACTGAATAGTTCCATTACTTATTTTGCAGAGTGCTGCCATAAAATCAAGGACACAAGACAGTATGACGTATACATATATCCATGTATGTGACTGACAGGACAAAGTCATAGCTGGAGATATTATTTCCATTATTATTTTGTAACTTAAGTCAGTAAATTGTAGGGGATGGAAAAACAAGGCATCAGTGGTACACAGATATTGAAAAATTAAAATACCACATAGATAGATCCCACAGGAAAGCCCCCGACAAGATATTGGCTGCAGATTCATAAACATGAGATATTCCAAAGCTTGCTGACAAGGTGTGTATATATACCCTGAATCTTCTGCATTGATCAATACAAGTTTCTTTGACATTCTCTCTTCGTATTCAGCAGAAAGATAATAAATATGGACAAAATCAGCAATTATCTTTGGTTTCTGTGAATTATTAATGAATAAACCCAATTCCATTGGACAATAAACCATGCTGTCATGAACTTCAAGAGGTTTTACAAACTATAACAGAACTTCAATTATTGCATTCAGCACAGTAAGATAATTATGTAGTGCTTTTTTTTTGAATTCATATATTTGTTAGATACTTTGAAATTTTTGTGACATTAAAATACTTATAAAAAACATTTTTCATAATCATTGTATTCCTGCAAATTACAATTAAGGAAATAATAATCACCTGATAATTCCAATATAAAAAGAACACCAAAATTTACAAATCCATTCTAATGGCTGCAGCTTTTATTAGCTTTTGCCTCTTTGTATCACAATTACCGTTGCAATCTTTGAACCGACATCAAAGTCAAAATTGGATTTTTACTTCTTTTTTTCAAATCTGTGGTTTTTATTATGACAGGCCATCAGTATTAACAGATTTATATTTTCTCATGGCCTAGATTTCCCCCCATGACTATAGTGATTAGTATCAAGTGACTCTTTGCCAAAGTGTTAGGAGTACCAGACATAGAATACTTAAAGTAACATAGCCCAAAATAAGTAACCACATAGTCCAGGATCTGTCTTGGAGGCAGTTCTGATTGTTTCCAAATGAAACTTAAACAAGGAAGTTTTTAGGTATATGTGCCTGCTACTTTATGATTGTCCATGTTTTAACTTCATAGTAACACTTTCTGTCACATTTGAACAATTGTACAACAATGTGATGTCACACCTTGAAATACTAAACTATACCATTTTTATACTATGTTCTTAGTCTGTATCAAATACTCACAATGTAATGATGGCCTCTTATACTGTATTAAATACTCACGATGTGATGACAACAAAAAAATCCAGCCAATTCCAACCGTCTCGTAGATATGTATAGGGATGTACTATCATTCCTCGCGCCAATAGTTTGATAATACATTCTAAAGTGTAGATAGCCAGGAACACATATCTGGAAAAGTAGACAAATAGATACTTACATCTAAAACAGCCACAGTTTTAAAATTTAGATTAGTAATAATACTTCAATGAATGCATAACTTTTACTGAAACATATTTTAAATGTGTACAAATCGCTGTCATGTGGTTAACATTCAGTGCCAAATGTTTGAAAGGTAACAGGAAGAAATTACAACAGAACTATAATAAAAGTCAAACATTAAAAAAATCTAAAAAATGTATTGTCTTACTTCAGTAGAAAATATGTAAATTTAATTAGCTAAAATCTGGTCACATGACTCTTAATAACTACAGATATAGCTCGGCCATAACCGGTCACAGGGCCATATGGCTTTTACTGGCCCTCCTTCCTAATGATGATCTGCCATTACTATTCCCAATTAAAACATTAAAAAGTAGCGTAACCTTTTAAATACTGTATCAGTAGAAGTTTTAGCTCAAATAAAATTTTAGTAATTCTTCATTTTCAAGAAATTCTGTCAGATTAATTTTCATTGATGGCTAGTTTTTACATAAGATATTAAATACAGGTTTAAAATTCCACTAGGAATTAACTTTCACTATTCAAGCTCATTGGCTAAAATAGCTAAAACTAAGTGAAAATTTCAACTTATACAGTATAAATACAAGAAATATAACATGGTGATTACTTTATATAAATTTACTCAGTAGAACTTTAATAATTAAAATATTCCACAGCCTTCAAGCTATATACAGATCAGCCCTTGGGCCATAGATCCTGATACAGTCCCCTCATACGTTTTATATTCTGTAAATATTTGCATAACAGAACTACAGATAATAAAGATTATACTATATATTGACTTTTTTTGTCAAAAATAAATTACCAAGTGATATATGCATATATTTTTGCAAAATAGTGTGTTCAAAAGTTCTGTAAATGAACTTATATTATGTTTGCAGTTTAATCTGAGCAGAAAAAGGTTCCAATTGGAGGAAGTGGTAGATGGGCAAAATAATCATTTATAAAAGTTACATTAAATTGCCTGTAAAACCCAACTTTATTACTTCCTGTGGAAGGAAAAGGATGAAGATAAAATTACCCATACCTAACTGCACCTAATAAAACATTTTATGAAAATGTTTTCAATGAAACAGGCACTTTTCTCACAATCTTGCCAAAATTCCTGAGAACATATTGTTCATAATTTTTTTTCTTGATAACTTATCACAATTAACATACTACATAGTGTTCATAAATGAATATAAACTTTCCAAGCTGAATATCTTATCCACCCCGAATTCAGTGTGTCATCTCAATGTAGAGTAAGAAATCTAAAATTCGCCACATATCTGAAATTCACCACATGTGAAACTACTAAAAAAAAAAATAAAATAAATGAATTGTGGTGAGATTTGTTGAATGTATAGTAAATTAAGGCTTTTTGAACTGAAAAATACCAATTTTTAGACAAAAACATCATTTTCTTCATAAAATTAACTAAGGTTTTAGAGGTGGCGAATTTTAGATTCCTGGCGAATTTTAGATTTTTCTTACTCTACCAATGTGTTGTTTTTATCTGCTCAAACTGTCCTCACCAAACAGCACTACCTGGGGCTGGATTTACTACAGAACTTAAGTCCATGTTCAAGCTTAAGTCTGAGACTTTTGCTCAACTTATTACTTTCATGTCAGACTTGAGTTCAAACTTTATGTAGGGATTCACATAAGGGCAAAGCCCTCTGTTTGACTTAAGCTTTGGTTCAACTTAGAGCAAGACACAAAGGTGATTTAAGTCTTCTAAAATAATTAGAATATTTATCTATTGCCCTTATATTTGCTTTATTATTAGCCAAAGGTTTTTTTTAATATGCCTTAATTATACAACAGTGTAATCTAAACAAAACCTTGGAAAATAAAAAAAATGTTGAGATAACATAACTTCAGCAGATAAAATTTGACAGAACTTAAGTCCTTTTTGTGAATTCCAGCTTATGAAGTATCCCAATAAAAAAATTAAATGTATTTAAAAATAGTCCAAACCTGGGTTTTTACATAAATCCACCAACTTAACCCCAATACTTAAGTGAGACGAGAGTCTTAGATTTAAGTCAGGATTCAAACTTACGTCAGCCCCTTAAATTCTTTAGTAAATCCGTCTCCTGTATATTAATACCACTGAAACTTGTACAGAATGTATTGTGTCTGATCTAAAACTCAATGGCAATTCATGCTTGGAAGTACAAGTTAAAGAGCTGTGTCTGAAATACTTGCAAAGTACAATTTGGCCGTCACACAGTACTTACTCAGACTCCACCACCCAGGGGAAGTCATTCTCTGGGAGCGGCAGCAGGACACAGTTCAACAGGATGGTGAGGATGATGAAGAAGTCAAAGAACTGATTGGTGGTGATGTACAAAGCAGCGATTCGGATGGGATTATTAGGTGGAAGCAGGAAAAATGCCTTAGTGGCACTAAATCGAAAGATGATTGGCTTCTTGAACTTCCTGGCAATGACTACAAATGACTGAAACAAACAATAGAGAAATGCTGTTAGAGCTCAGCTCAATACACACATAGGGTATTGTTGATACATTAGTTTAGAGACTGTAATCTCATGGGAAAGAGTGGGAGAAGAACAAACCTTCTGCCACATTGCCTCAATACAATGTTTAATCTATACATTATTACCTCCACTAAGAAGGTTATGTTTCTGGCTGTTTTCACTTGTCTGTCTGTTTATTGGTCTATTCTTGTGACTACTCCAAAACTAATAAATGGGTATTAATGAGATTTCTTATGTGAGTAAGGCCTGAAAGAAAGCCCACAGTTCATACTCTGGATAAAAAAAAATGTACTGAAGTCCCAATTTAATTGAATTCTTAATACTTTTGGTTTATATTCAACATTTCTCTTTATATTTTCATGGTCATCTTGTCTGAGTATGAGTGTTAAAATTTTAAAAAAAAACAGTATTTCGGGTGGAATTACAATATGGGGATACTGAACTGCCTTGGCCGAGGTTTGCGCTCCATGAGGTATTTTTAGATCCAACTTAAGACATATTAATCAATGGATGGTTCATATGTCTGAGCTTTTGAATATCTTTTATGTGTTTTGTAAGTGACAGGTCATTACAGGTTTTTAAAATTTGTAAAGCTCTGACAAGCTGATGTACATTACTTTAAACAAACAAAAATCTGACCTTTTGAATTAGTCATGATTGCATGCAATGACAACTGAATTAAAACTGTTTTTTAATAAATTGTTAGGTTTCCTCATTTGAAACCAATGTCTGTGTGAGATACATACAATTATGATAGTATTTTGAATTAAAATATTCCATACTAGGAATTTATTGGAACGAAACAGTAATTTAATTAACAGAAATTTAAGGTAAAAGGGGAAATAAATTGTTTATAAATTAATAAAATTCATTAGAGCTTTTACCATTATTTTTAATTAAAATTATAATTAAAATTATAATTACAATTTTACAAGAATAGACACATATATATTTCATCAGACTTATTCAAACAGTATTACAATACAACTAACATTTCAATTGAATGAGAAGTCAATGCTGGAATTTGCTTAGTCATTTTCAAGTATACAGACTTTTCACTGGATGTCAACATGTTCAAGCCATAACACTCGGTATTTGCTTTTCGCCATTACATCTGTGATACTTTTAACAATTCAGTTTGAGACAATTAGTATTTTTGTAATACCTTTGATACCTATGTATGGGCTGGATTTCAGTTACAAATTATAAATTACAGAGAAGATCCTAAACCTAGTTGACTGATACAGTCACATAGAGGATTGGTTGAAAGGAAAGGCATGAATTTGTCTGATTTGGAATATGGTCATATAGTCCCCCTCCTCTTTTTTACTAATCCCTCCCTTTTTAACAACTCACAGGACATTAAGGCTCAGGAATTACTATGGTATTAAGATTCTAGGGGATTCTTGATTCAATACTTTATAGCTTTTCATTTCTTTTTTTAGAAGGTATTCTGGCTTCCAAAGAGTTGCTTGCACAATTAATAGCACATATACTACATTTTCAAATTGACTACAGTAAACTCAATAATTAATTATACAAGCTAATAATTACACAAGCATTGTATTATTTGTGTACACTGATTAATGTTGTTGAAATGTTGCACATTAGAGTGTAACCATTAGAGATTAAGCATTAGAGTAAGAAATCTAAAATTCGCCAGGAATCTAAAATTCGCCACCTCTAAAACCTTAGTTAATTTTATGAAGAAAATGATGTTTTGTCTGAAAATGGGCATTTTTCAGTCTAAAAAGCCTTAATTTACCATACATTCAACAAATCTCACCTCAATTCATTTATTATATTAGTATTTCCACATGTGGCGAATTTCAGATATGTGGCGAATTTTAGATTTCTAGATTTCTTACTCTATATATGTTTCTGATTAACAGAGATTAGATTATACAACTGTGATTTTTGATGAGTGAATTAGATGCATAATTTTCTAGAAGGTATGATTTTTTTTAAAAACGGCTCAATAATAAATACATGGGAAAATCCAGCCCTTTGATATTTTTTTGTATACAGACGGGTATCTGGATCATTCTCAAATCTTAATGGCATCCAAGTTGGACCAAGATCCATCTTTTGATTTTTTATTTGCCTCATAAATACCCAACCAGTAGTATTTGTGGAATCCTGCTAACAAACAGACAGACAGACAGTCATTAATTTAATAACTCCTTTGCAGAGGTAATAACTGTAAAATCTATTTAACACTTAGTATTTAATGCTGCTTTCCATTTATTTGAAGAAAAGCTCAGTATATTTATACAGAGAAAATTGGTGGTGAGATTTGCATTTGTTATTGGACATTGCCTGTGGCTAGAATTAGAACTTTATGTAACACAAGTTCCTTGTCCTAAAACAGAAATATGCTTCAATAATAACCATCTTAATGAATACGATACATTTTACTTAATATAAAATACTATAGCAATCCAAGTCTAGATTTGGATTTTTAGGCTGGTCTCTCTAATATTACTTTGTTTTTCATGCATTTTTAACTGAGGAGGTAAAAGTTAGGGTTTTACTTTCCTTATGACAATTTATGTTTAACTACAAGCTCGTATAATGGTTCACACACTTGTCTCCCATCTCTCAGATTCTGGGTTCGATTCTTGCCTTTACCTTATTTGGTAAAATTGGTAGTTGCATACCATTGCCTGATGGGTTATTAATGCAGAAACTTGATCAACTTGTATCCACTCCTTTTTCTCCATCTACTTAAAAAGCCAGTGATATAACCGAAAAAATTTGTTGGAACCAATCTTAACACCAAATTAATAATCATCCGGAGGCTTTCGATAATAGCTTTATTAGACAAAAATAATACAAGTAACTTCTGTGACATTTTGAGTAATTTGTAGCAGTTTTCTGTGGCACTGAAAGCTGTCTTTTGGTGCATAGAATACAAGAGTTTAGGCACTGTTTTGAGTGCTTTTTTAGTGTTCAAAGGCCAAAATTAAATAGCATCAGAATTTGTACATTCCAGATTTTAAACCATCGTATTTTTGAAGCTGAACTCATTTTTAGTTTGTTTCATATGAGGCAGAAAATATATGTTTTATTTGTGAATTGTCAAATGGTTATCTATTTGGTGACAATTAAACTATTAAAGACATTTGTGAATACATTCTTAAATTTAGAATCATGTTTGAAACATGTGATGCTTCTCACAATTTTGATAAAAATTTTAAACACACTGTAAAGAATTAAATATTTTTATATGTTATATTTCAGTGCAGACCAACAATGATTGCGAAGTATTGTCTTTTTTATATCTTCATTAGAGGTCACAGTTAGTTCATTAATAAAAGAGACATAAAAGTTATACATAATTAATATCTATTATTCTATATCATGTCTTGTGACATAGAATTGCTATATTTTTGATAGTGAACACAAACATATCACTTAAAAACAAAAGCCCTTAAGGTGTGAACTATATGTATTTTGTCTTTTACAATTGTTACTATTGTTATTGTAATTTATTGTTTGTGGTTTGATTTACTTTATTATGATTATGGTCAGGATGGAATTGTACTTATGAAATTGTTCTCGAGACTCGACAGATGATTTGGCAAAATAGTCCAAGTATATAACAGACTAATTAACATGCCTTTCAGCTGACTCTCTACAGTATGGAGTTTTTAAAACCAAGACAAAATAGTCCAGGAAAAGAAATTCACAAACTGATTGAAAGTCAAAATTATCTGACCCACTAATCACAGGCAAAATAAAACTTGTTTTCACTGTTATTATATTATTATTATAATTATTCCATTCTCTATTCCCACCTTGTCTTTGATGTACGGATCAATCTCTTCCATGGGAAGACCATAGTACTTCTTTGGAAATGGAGGCAGATCTTCGGGCAGGTTATTGCCCTCCACCAGTAGAGGATCCTTGTCCTTCTTTTCTTCCTGTTGTTCCTCATCATCATCCCCAAACTTAAGCTGTCCATCAACCAGTCTTCCTTCCTCTACATTGTTCTTTTTCTCCAGCTCCTTCCTCTTTTCCTCCTCTTCTCTTTGTACGAGGAACTCATAAGTAGCGGGTGAAAACCTCTTGTACATGCTGGCTTCTTCCTCCGCTCCTTCACCCTCTTTCCCCTCTTTCGCATTTTCACCCGCCCCATTTTCCCCCTCAGAACCCCCGTCTTCTGCATGCAAGCCAGAAGTCTCAAGGTCTTGGATCACATTTACCGTTGGGATAGTGGGTAGGCTGCCTTTCTTGTCAGTGACCGTGTCATTACCCTGGGATGTGTTCACAGCACTAGATTTGTTGTTATTCGTGTTCTTTTGAGTCATATTTCAGCATATCCAAATAGTACCTCTAGCTGTACTCTCTGACAGCTTACATATTAAGAAACCCAAAGAGTTTTCAAAAGATATCCTTTATGTTCACAAAAGCACTATACTATCAGGGAAAAATTTAACACACAGATTGTATCAGAATTTTCTCACTTATAACTATTATTATGATTAAAACTTTATAAATTATATATCCATTAACCACAGGCTTATTAGCTAGTTGCTTCAAGCAACGTTTTATTTAATTCAATTTATTCAGTGTTAATTTTAAAATATTATTGTCGCCACTTGAAAGTTATTGAAGCATATACAAATGTATTCCTGATCACAAGTGCCATACAGGTATCCATTAAACCTTCAAACAATGTGTTATTCCCTCAGTAACATCTAGATTTCCTTTCAGAAATGTATAATTTCTCTAAAACTTCTAGATACAAAAATCCATCTTTTGATTCTGCTATATTTAATTAGCCAAGGCTCCATACGACAGATTTATTATTTCTCCGTAGATATTTGGATATTTGTTTATCCCAAACAATATATGAGATTAAGCGTTACCTATGATTATGCCTGTCCCCCTGACGTAAATCTCATATATTGGGAGGGACATAAGTATGTATATATATACATATATTACTCTACACTCATATACATACGGGCATATATTTTTCCAATATATCATACTCAAGAAGAACTGGTGAATTTGAGGAGGGGGGTCTATTTTTCCCCCTCCTTATGCCATAAATTAATGATCGTGCAACAGTACAAACTTTGCTCACTTGTTACACATGGTATGGATTTGCTAGTGGATCAAACCCACTACAAAAGAGGACTTAAATCCAGCCTAGAGAATTGTCATTGAATATCAATAAAGAGCATTTTGTTTTGTGTGAGACTCACGACATAGTAACCACTGGTGACCTGGTGTATATATGTGTGTGTACGTGGAATTAAGCTCTTATGCAGGCAAAAACCTACACGGGATTTACTCAATGCCAAAATCTCCAAATAATAACTATACCCCAAGAAGCTTGTCGCTGGCTGTATACGAAGGTATAATATATGTAAGCATTCTTGTATATGCATGTGATCTTCCACTGTTAGATCAAAAGGGCTGTCCAAGAAATCCAGTAGGTTTTAAATGTATTTCAAAGTGACACCAATATGACGTCACTTAGATTTAATCTGGTCTTGTGTTCAAAGTAGTACCCCTATTCCACCACCACGACTGATCTGTACCTGGACAATTTTAAACTCACCGTACTGGTAGAACTGATAAACGGAAATCTTTCCAGGCCCACCGGATCTAAGGCTAAAAAAAAATGCTTCAGGTCCATAGCAAAAGTTGCCAGTCTGTATTTCAGTGTACGTTAACTTAATATTGGGTTTCAACATTTACCAAGTGGCAAGTGCTAAAGTTAATAAGTTTGACGTTATTTGATGGTAAGCTTGAAAAAGTAAAATATCCTGACAATGTTGACGGTTAAAATATTTATATATATGAGCAATTTTCGGTCCTGTAACTGAGAGATACGGGTCTATGGGAATAGTTGCCAATCTTGGACAAGGAGTATAGGTGTCAATTTTGCTCACTGCATATGGCCAAAAATATTTATCTGATGACCTACACATGACTGCCAGGATTCATAAAGAACACAAAGCCCAGATCACTCTAGTGCAGTAAACCAGGACATTCTTATGACTAATAGTTTCCAATCTAGAGACTAGATTTGATTTATTTGGGCTTAACATCACTTTTCAACACATTGTAGAGGTCATAATGGTGGATATTATGAGGTTCTAATACCCCTGTTTCACTGTTGTGGCTTTGCCTACTGACCAGACGGATGAAAGTTGTCCAGAGCTTAACGTTTTGGTCAGACTACTTTAGCTTTTCACTCATGAAAGTTGGGAACATCATCATGGTGATTGTAGATGCTTGTCTTGTAAATATTAAACATTGTTACAACTCTTTGCGAGTGATGCCAGGACTACACAAAACTGATCTCTTCAGTCTTGAATCAGTTTGGGACTACATCGTTATTGTGTTTAAATTTATCTTCAGGATATTAGGATTAATCTGTAAGGTGCTATGTTCAATCCTGTACACACGAGTGATCTAGTCCAAAGAGAGGGAGCTCGCTGGTGTAGTGGTTGACATACTTGCCTCCCACCCCCGAGGTCAGCTCCTCAAACCTACCACCCGTTGATATGTGAGAAAGGTTGTTGTCACTTACCAGTGCAGTTTATAGTGCCCTTAAAACTAACCCAGATACTATTTCCATTACGTATAGAGACACGAGATGGAGTTATTTAACCTGTCGACTTTAAATTGTAAAACAATAAAACAAAAACAAATTTTAAGTTTTATTAATTCACTTATTTATAACATTTATTAGAACTGTGATGTCTGAAATCAAGATTTTCTTTGAAGTGAAAATTTCCAGTTTCCTTTTAGCTTAAACACACCCGTCTGTTAATTTGATTTTAATTAATGGTATAATTTAGTTAGACCTTCAAAGAACACTTTTATACCCATAGCATTAACTGATCTGGGCAATGTCACCATTAATAAGAACAGTTACCAGTGTGCAATGAATCCATACTCATTAAGTTAACAGCATTAGTAAAATGTTCTGGGAACCATTGACTTGAAAACCCCATTTCACAGTCATCGAGATATAGTCCCTCCGACACAGCAACGGACTTTTCCAATGCAAACTCAGCAAAATTTCAGTATTATACAATTATTATTTTTCTTGTGCAACTTTATTGTGAGCATTTTTTTTTTTTTTCAGTATTTCAGCTTTTCACTGACAACATTCGAAGTAAACAGTAATGTTTATCAGTCTGAAATCACATGTTTATGATGGCGCATTGTATCACAACATTTGTAATGTGTAAAACACTTGCAGGTCCAGGGAAGCAAATCAAACCTGGAAAGTGTTTTCTGTGTATCTAAATAAAGTCAATAGTTTAATAACACCATATCTTGCCACATGGAAGAATCCTTTGAACAAGAATTGGATCCAGAGAAGACGAACTGGTGATATTAGCTTAGCCTTTTTATTAACCGCATACGATGAACTAAACAGACATTTTCCAGACGCACCTGAACTCTCCTTTTAACAGTTATGGACAAATAGAGACATACAATCAGTATTTCCACCATATTTTCAGGATCTGGATTTAAGTTCACAAACCACAAATGTGTGGGGGCCATGGTGGCGCAGTGGTAACACATTTGTCTCCTACCTCTGAGGTCGCCAGATCATACCCCGGACCTTATGTGGGAAAGTTGGTAGTTGCTTACCGATGGTCGGCAGTTTACAGTACAAAACCTTGACCCAACTGTATGTACTGGTTTCCTCTGACCCAACTGTATGTACTGGTTTCCACCGTCCACAAAACTACCCGTCATGATATCTAATCTAATCTAATCTACTGCTTATGATATGACCTATACAGTGTTGAAAGCGACGTAAAACCCAAATAAATAAACACCGAGGTGTGAGCTAAGTGATCAGTTGTTATCCCGCCAAAGTGGTATTAAATTCATGACTGTCTGTCTGTTTGATTGTTAGCAGGATTATGCAAATGCTACTGGTTGTATTTTCATGAAAAAATAAGATTAAACCTGAATGCAAAATAATATCAAAAGTCCGTTTCCCATGCACTTATTATTGAGCTGTGTTTACAAAAAATACCTTGGTGGAGGCCTGGACTCTCGGAGTACTCTTGTTGAAAATTGATAGCTGCTTTGCCACTACCAATTCAGTCAAGTCCAGTCAGAATATTGGCCCCAAGCCATTTAAAGTGGCATTAATCAAGAAAGCATCACCATAACGGTGTTGAAAAGGCAAGATTCCATTTTTTTGTGGGAAAAACCTCAAGGGAGAAAGTAAAATGTTGGGGGTATAATGCACTCGTACAAGTTTATGAATATATTTTATTTTTTCAAATCAAATCTTTTGTCTGAAGATTGGCGAGGGGAGGCTATGCATAAAACTGTATATTAAGACCTTTACTTTACAATCAAAGCTGAAACCCCATTTCCTAAATACCTCTCTGTGCTGGGAACACAAGCTACAATTAAACATACGATCATGTTGCATTTGGTTCCATTTTTTAAAAACCTCCCACAAACTCTCGTGAGGCTAACTATAATGTGTACAGCAGAAGGGTGAAGGAGGATGCATGTATGGCAAAGTTCATTCTTTAATATGTACTGCCAAGATAGGAGGACTCGTTTTCGAGCCATATAGTTTTAAGACAAGATCGTAAAGCAGAAATCATTTCTAGTCCATGGCCCTAACACAGAACGGTGTGACCTTGACATAAAAATTAAGACACTAGGATATTTGTGCCGAAAAAAAGGGGGAAAAAAGGAAATGAATTAGTGCTACCTCTTTTATATGAAATATTACTAGTCACTATATACGCTTCTTTCTTAAAGTGAAACTTTACCATCAGTGAGCAATTCATACCAGACTAGAAAACACTTGTTGAGAGCATCACCAGGAGATGTTTTTGGAAATTTGGGATTTTTATTTTGTATCCCCCCAGAAAAAAAAACATTATAATGCACGATAATGGCATAATTCCTAAAGGCATTTATTGTGGTTTGCGCTTCTCCATATTTTCTTATTTAAATATGTTTAAGTATGACATAAGGCCATCATATGTGTTTGTATGATGGGGTATGTTAGTCTTGCCAAAAGACTCAATGTCTATTTGAAACATGTCGTCAGAGTATACGGAAGAGCACATAATGATTAATCCACTTCACAGAAATACCATGAACTCTCCCCCAGAATTACACTTTGATTTTGAGGTACTTTGTTGTTGGAATCATGATGCTCTAATACATTGTGGCTACAATAAAAGGACGTTACACAAGGGCCAGATGGATATAGGCTCCAAGCTCATGTATATGATACTGTGTTTTCGATTTGTCTTGTTTATTGCTGTTTTACCTCTCGATATATGCTTACATTAAGCTTACTTGATTTTTAGACGCCAACTGTTGCAAAAATTGACATGGCAGTTTTGAGACAGGTTTTGTGTGGCTTCATTTCAAAGTAACTATAAGGTAAAATGCATTACAGTTAAAACAAGTGTGCAAAGATCTTACTCGAGTCTGGAGAAACAATGTATTTCTTTGTGAGTTCAAATACAAGTATAATCTTGGAACTCAACAGAGTTCTCAAGCTTAATTATTTCATTAAGCTGTAATCTATAACATTAAACTCTGAAGTGAGTAAGAGGACAACTGTATTTTAGAGAAATTTAGCTGCATTGTGAATCAGGCTGAAAGTAGGCCGAAAGGGAGTTCTGTCTCCTAGCACGAACCACAAAGCCATCAGAGACATTATTATTATTATACTCAGTGCAATATCTCCATATACAACAGGACTCAAAGTGCTATTTAACCAATCCGACTGTACAGGTACAGCCCCCAACTCACAAGTAACTGACATTCCCCTAACTTGAAGATAGAGGCTCAAGGATGACCATTTATCAACGTCCTTGAGGTTCTTTAACCTGCCACTGGGGATAGGACCCAATGACAGAGGACCGCCATTTTAAGTGGTCATCCGAGCCACTATATATCAGCCTGTACCTGGGATTGAACCCACGTCCTCTGAGTTCCTAGACAAGTGTGTTACCCGCTAGGCCACAGTGACATGAGTAGTGTACTGAGGCTGTCGCCCATCCAAGTACTAATAAAGCCCCTTGCTGTTTAACTTCAGTGATGTGACAGGTACTCATCATGCTACGTCACAATTCATGAAAGTCCAGAGACAAAAAAAAGGACAAAGAAAAAAGTGATCCCTAGAAGGGCGAGCCTCGCTAGAGCTCGTGCTTAAAACTCTAGTAAGCTAAAACTTGCACTTTCGAAGCAAGAAGTCCTCTTTTTACTCTAGGGCCTACAGTCTAATGCACGGTCAGGGAAGTTCAAAGTTCGTCACCAACCTTAAAAACTTTCAGAGGTCAAAGTTTGGGTTTTACGTCCAACAGCCAGTATAAAAACATTCAGGCACAAGTAGTATTCATATTCAAACAAATGGAATCCTAAGTGCTAACACACACAAGTGTGTTATAATGTCATGCCAATGAATTCAGAGTACTCAGAGAGTGCATGCCCAAAGGCACGCCTACTTCTCCAAGAGTCTGGGTTCGCTGGCATTACCATATATCATTTTCATCAGTATATACTACTTCAACATCCATGATGTTCTTAAGCCTGCAACTGGGAATGCAGTTACACCTGTGTGCAAAACATAAATTACTTTTACTCAGTCTACATGCCATGCATGTGTAACTATTTCTCTGTTTATGTGGAAAACATGGATTACCTTAACCCTGCCTGCCCACAACCCGGGAAAACAATTTTCAACTATTTATAGAGGTGAAATAGCATGATACAAAACAGTGTCAGTTATGTAAAGGTCAAAACAATGTATATTATTTATTTGGGGTTTTACATCGCTTTCAACACTGTAAAGGTCATATCACAATGGGTACTTTTATGGGCAGAGGATACCAGTACATACAGTTGGTCAATATTCTGTATTCTGAACTGCTGACCAACAGCAAGCAACTACCAGCTTTCCCACCTGAGGTCAGGCCGGGAACCGAACCTCGATCTCAGAGGTGGGAGGCAAGAGTGTTACCACTCTGCCACCATGGACCCCCCCCCCCCCCCTCAAAAAAACAAAACAAAAACAAAATAAATAAATAAAAAATAAATAAATAAAACAATGTATAAGGAGAGAAAATAATGTCTAAGAGAGAGAAAATGTATGTAAAGATAAAGTATTAAAACAAAAGAATTCAGCAGTAAGATGACAGGATTAATCAAACAATTTAGTAGCTAGATAACAGCATTAACCAATAGACTAAAAATTGTGAAGCTGTAAAGTTTATTAATTAAAGTATTGCTGTCAATAGAAATAGTACAATTAAGTAAAAGTACATACAATAATCAGCTAAAAACAATCCGTACATCTGTACCATAAGATAATATGTCTAAAATATGGCAGATGAATGCATTTCAACAGAGACAAGGGTAACAGTCACACCAAACACAATACCTACACTCATCCAATGACCTAAGAAACAACTTCCCTACCAAGTATCAACTTCCCACTCCTTATGGTTTACAAGATGTAGCCCGGAAAAGACTTAAAGTTCCAGGTCACTACAGCAAGGTCAAATCAAGGTCACACCATTAACTTGTACACCTACACCCCCCAACCAATGTCCCTGCCAAGTTTCTACTTCACGCACCTTATAGTTTCTGAGATACAGCCTGGACAATATTGTCAAAGTCAAGATCACTATGGCATGGACAAAGGTTAAATCAAGGTCACGCCATGACATTGCACACCTACACACCAAAACTAATGTTCCTACCAAGTATCAACTTCCTACATCTTAAGGTTTCCAAGATATAGCCTGGACAAGATTTTAAAGGTTAAAGCCACAACCGCATGGTCAACGGTCAAATCAAGGTCACACTATGACATTGCACACCTACACCTCTAACCAGTGTTCCTATCTTGTATCAACTCCTACACCTCACAGCTCTGAGATATACAGGGTAGTGGGCGGTATAGGGACATCAACTTTACAATGATGTATGAATGTATGTTAGACTATTTCCCTAGCGCAAACACCATGAAAGAGCATGCTCTATGCACTTTACAATTGTGAAAATTTAAGTCTTTTATCAAAGGTAAATATGAAATTATGAAACATTAACTTGAACACATCCCCCAAAATTGTAAATATATTAAATATATATACATAGATAAATGGATAGAGACAGGATTCAACATTGTTTGGTGAGACATAACACTACATCATATTGTACTGCAACTGAGAAATGTCTTCTACCACGTTTTATTGTTTCATTTTGGTATTTTTAACTGGCCCTTTCTGATGGAACAATGAATCTGAATTTTTCATCATAGGAAAGCCACTTGCGTATTTTTTGTGGCGATTGGCCGTGAAGAGCTTTAAACACATTTGCTACAATACTGAAAATAATATTGTCCCTGATTGGCAACCGGGACAGTTCTTTCAGAATTGAGGAAATATGTGTTGTTTTATGACAGCGCATAATCAATCTAGCAGCAGAATTTTGAACTCTCTGAAGCTTTGCTATGAGGTACTGATTTATTCCATATAGCAATGAGTTGCAGTAATCCTATTTGGAAATAACCATTGCATGAACCAAGGTTTTCTGTAGCCTCGTTGGTGAGAATCTGGGGAATTTTCCATGTTGATCTCAAACTGGAAACGCAATGGTCTGGTATAGTCTGAATAAAACAAAGGCCCCCAACTATCAACCTTCGGGCACACAACATTCCGGCAGCTCTGGAGATCTCTCCCTGCCATTTACAATAACTTTACGAGTTCTATCATGTATGACTGAATCCACTGGATTTTTTTTCTGCGATTCCAAAACAGTTTCTCAAACAATTTACAAGTATCTTGTGATCAAGTGTGTCAACAGCAGCGGATAAGTCCAAAAGTGTTAGAAATACTGTTCTTTATCATTTATTTTTGTAAGAATATCATTGGAAATTTTAAAAGAGCCAGCTGGGTGGAATGAGAATGCTTATAGGCAGACTGTAATGGTTCAATCAAACTATTTTCCTGCTTGTATTCCTCTAGTCAGCAGGATATAACTTTCTCTAGTAATTTTGAAATGAATGGAAGGTTTGACACTGGTCTATAATTTTTGTACTCTAATTTTTGATTTGGTTTCTTGACAAGAGGTGTGACCATAGCTTGCTTGAAATTTGTTGGCACTGTTGAGGACTTAATGTGGGTGTTCCACCACATGACTAAGCTTCCTGATTAGGGGTTTTTTGTAGTCGGTTTCAAATATTTGCTTAATCCCAGGCGTTCGGTATGGATCGGTAGTTGTCGGTTGGGGCCGTGAGAAATATCAAACATGTTTGATATTTCTCACGATCCAAACCAATTCTCATTTCCCGCCGTCAACAAAATGTCCAGTCCCAGGCTTCCTCAGGCCTCCTCAGACCCAAATTTACACAGTCCTATGTTGTTTCAGGCCTCCTGCGACCCTTAGTCCCAGGCGTCCCTAGCTTAGTCCCAGGAAGCCTGTTTGTCAGTCCCTGACTCATAACAGATCTTTGAAGTTTCATGCGTGTGAAAAGGAATCGGTTTCATTAGTCCTGGGAAGCCTCAGACCGTCTCAGGTGTCCTGGGATTAAGAAATCTGGGTCTGGGACTAAGCCCCGACTAAGAGAAGCCGATCCAAACCGATCCAAACGGGCCTCCTCAGGCCACCTGGGACCACTGAAATTTAGTCTGCGACGGTCTGAGGACACCCCAGGAGGCCTGGGACTAAGTACCGATTAAGCACCGACTATTTTCCGCGCGTCTGAAACCAAAAAGAGGCAATGAGGGGGTCTGGGACTATATAAGCGACCGCACACATGCTTTCTGTGTTTAGACTGGTTGGCTACTGAGAGACGTGTGTCACTTACTGCTTAGGGGTTTTCAGTTTTTTTACATTTCACATTTTACTTGAGTTAGGGCAAATTTAACAGTTAGGAGACACATTTCAGTTTTTTTACATTTTTTGTGAAATTCACTGGAGTTATGAGGAAAGAGAAAGGAGGAAAGAGAGGAAAGAAGAAGATGGAGGAGAGGCAAGAGGAGAGGGAGAAGGAAGGTGGAGAGTTGGAGGAGATGACAGAGGAGAGGACAGAGGAAAGGACAGAGGAGGGTACAGAAGAGAGGATAGAGGATAGAGAGGAAGGTTTAGAAGTTACTGAGGAAGCTTGCGAAGAAGATGTGAGGTGTGAGGAAGAATCAGAGTGCCACTCAGCAGCCAAGAGAGCCAGGGTTTGTGCTACATTCACTGACAGCCAAGAAGTTGCCATTGTTGAGTTTGTGGAGCACCCAGAGCTGTACGACAAGGAGCATGGACGGATCCACGATAGACATAGGAAGGAGGCCCTCTGGGCAGAAATCTCTGCAGAACTGAAGCTCCAGCCCTTTGATGTCAGAAGGTGGTTTGAGTCACAGAGAACTCGTTATGGAAAGCTCTCCAAGCTACAGTCTGACCAAGCTCCAAGGGAGATGACCAAGAGACAGTCCTGGGTCTACCAGCAGATGGGTTTCCTTAAGACCCACATCAGACGCAAGGGGGCCAATAGAAGTTCTGGGTTCGAGGCCAGTCCCAACACCAGCAGGCATGAAGAATCGCGTGGATCTACTACTGATACAAAACATCTTGAGTCCAGTGTCCTGAGGGAGAGTGCAAGTCAAGCAATTATTACATCTACCCCAGTTTCTACAGATTCAAAGATACTCGAGCACTTCGACCAGATGAGGACACTGATCTCAGGTTTCCTGCAGCAGAAGTCTGACAGGCAGCCCTTCTTTGACTACGTGGCATCAGAGGCTGAAAAGATGACCCAAGAGGAGTTTGAGGACCTCAAGGGCAGGATTTTTAGAGACATTGAAGAAGTAAAGAACACTCATAGACGTCAAGTTCCACCCAGGGTCAGGATACTGCCAACAACCACTCAACAGGCATCTAGTTCCACCCAGGCTGCAGCAGGCAGCAGTTATGTCTACTATACACCCAGCCCCATTGGCTTTGGAAACCCTCCATCAGTGCTCACATTACAGGACGAGGGCAGCAGATACAACTTAAGTGGGATACTAAGCCAGCTACCAGATCTAACAACAACACAGATCACTGAGCAGCCTCAGCAGCAGCAGCTCTACACCATCACCACCACAGCACCACCTCAACAGCAGCAGCCTCCTCAGTAGCTAGCCAGTCCGGGTGGGTCTCGTACCCCCCATAGGCCCTTTTCAGGGCCGCCCAAATCTTCCAAAAACAATTATTTAGCTGCAAGTTGTTCAAATTCCCCTCCCAAAACATAACAGTTCAGTACAAATACTTATCACAAAACAAAACAAAACAAAAAAGCCCAACACCCACACAACCCCAAACATGAAACAAATAACCCATGGTAATACACATAACAACAGAAGGCCACATAGAAAAAAAATAGATAAATAAACTCCCAATATGGCCAATAATCTGCCCATCTGTAGTTTAAAATCCATGGGATTGCTTTAAATCTGTAATGAAACAGTCCAACACTGACATCATCCCTAGAGATAAAAAAAATATATGTTGTGACATGGCCACAAACCAACAAACAGACAAACCCAGTAGCAAACATAACCACCAACAAACTGACAAACGAATTTGCAAACATAACTTCCCACAACTAACAGACAGATAAACCATACTGTAAAACCACTTCTGTGGTTATATTTTGTAAAAGTTTAATTTTGAGATTTGCAATAAAGAAAAAACTTAAAAACAGTTATTTCTCCAGAATAAAAACCAAATGTGAAACTAGGATGTTGATTTCCAAATATATTTATTCCATTTACCAAGTTATGTTTGGCATGGGGTTTTTTTTGTGGGATTTATGTTGGGCATTGGGTTTGTCTGTTATTTCTGGGAATTATGTTGGCCATTGGGTTTGTCTGTTTGTCTGTTGTTTGGGTGACTTATGTTTGGCATTGTGTTTGTATGTTATTTTTGGGAATTATGTTTTGCATTGGGTTTGTCTGTTTGTTGGTGGGTGAATTATGTTAATGATTGGGTTATTTGGAACAAGCACAGCTGATTAATTGTTTTTGGAATATTTGGTAGTCCTGAAAAGGACTGCTTATTAGTCCTGAAAAGGACTGGTTACTGCAGTAGCAGTTATATTCTGCCATCTTGCCAGGCCACTGCTCCCTCATTATTGAAGTAGTCCTTGAGGTAATCCCTCAGTCCTTTAGCTTCTCTGGCAGGGTTTCTGTCACGACCACCATCAGCAGCACCACCAATCAACCAACCATCACCAGGCACATCATCATCATCATCACCACCAGGCTGTTGAGCATCATGTTGACCTTGATACTGGCTTCTCAGTATGTTGTGCAGAACCACACAGGTCATGACCACATCCCTGACTGTTTCTGGGGGTAGTTCAATAGTGGTCATCATGACTCTAAATCTTGAGACTAGGATGCCAAAAGCGTTTTCAACAACTCTCCTGGCCTTGACATTCTGTAGTTGGCAATCCTTTCCTCTCTGAGTTAACATCCTTCTGCCATAGGGTTTCATGAGCCAGGTCTTCAGGGCAAATGCATCATCTGCCAGGATGAAGTAGGGGACATCTCGACCACCCTGGGTTATAGGTGCTGGGTCAGGGAAGCCTATGCTGCCATCATCAATCTTTCTCTTCAGGTGACAGGTATTAAATATCTGGGCATCTGAGCAAGATCCAGCTGTACCCACATCCACCCATCTGAACTTGTACTGTCCATCAACCAAGGCCAACATTACTATTGAAAAGAATCCCTTATAGTTGTGGTACAGGGCTCCGGAGTTCTTGGGTTTCTTCAGGGCCACATGCTTGCCATCAAGGGCTCCCAGGGCATGTGGAACATTCCACCTGATCCTGAATTCTGTTTCCAGTTCTTTCCACTCATCTGGAGTAGTAGGACATCTGAGGTACTCTCTGGTGAACTCATCCTGGATGGCCCTGCAGACCTCTGGTAGAAAATTGGAAATGGTGGATCTACCAACCCTGAACTGACAGGATAATGATGTGCATGTCTCTCCAGTGGCCAGATATCTGATGGTGAGGGCTAACTTTACCCCAACACTGATTGGAGCTCTGTAGTTGGTGGCCTGCCTGGCTAGACGTGGTTCCAGTCTGGTCTTTATCATTTCAAAGAATTCAGCGGTCATCCTCATGAAATTGGTGAATCCTGGAGTGTCTGTGGCATACAGTTCAGCCATAATGTTGTGGTAGGCCCCCCTATCCTCTCTCTGTAGTAGCCATGGCCTGACCCACATGTTGTGCCTTCTTCTAGGTCTCTGTATGGCTGGTGGTGGTGGTGGTGCTGCTGCTGCTTGTCATGGTTGTTGTGGTCGATGTAGAAATAGCAAATACATCATTATATGTAACTGAATAAAAAATAAAAAACCCCTAATTTGTTGCTGAAGATGTCTTCCATTGAAAGCTGGCATCCTGCTGTATTCCTAGACAAATAATGATAATTACTTCCCTGAATTTATGTATATATACCCAAAAATCCAGTTATTTTGCAAAGCTAGAATCAGCCATCGTGGTCTGGGGAACACTGAGGAGGCCTCAGGACGCCTGAGGAAGCCGGGACTTAATCGGGGCTTAGTCCCAGGAGGCCTGAGGCGTCCTGGGACCCAGTCGGTATGTGTACGACAAGATCGTGGTTCAAACCGACCAGAAAAATGGCTTAATCGGCTCTTAGTCGCAGAACAGTCGGGGACTGTGTGGGGCCTCCTGGGGCCTCCTCAGGCTTCCTGAGGCCGATCTGAACTTAATCCCAGGCTTTGATACCAATTCAGTATTCCCGCCCATTTTACCTTTTTCTTCACCGACTGTCCACGATTAAGGGTCGCAGACAGGATCGGGGCTTAGTCCTTTGGTGGAACAGGGGCATAATGGGACATGATAATTTTGGTTTGCACCTTGGAAAGTTCAGAAAAACTTTCTTTCAATAATGTAGTGGGAATAGAGTCTAAGATGCCTTGTTTGTTTGAGCTGCTTTTTACTGATTTGCTCTTCAGATCATGTTTTGAACTTTGAGTCTATCTCTCCATCAAACTTTATGAATGTTGTACTTTCTTCGAAAGCTTTTCTGATGTCTATTTTTGTTTTAAAGCAGTCACTGAAACCACTTGGAAGACCTTCTGGGTCTATATCTAATGGCTTTGGAGTTTCTTTCTGCCTACTATTTAGAGTCTACAATTTTGAAGTCTTTTTTACTGGGGCAAGCATTTATTGGATTTGTGTAGTAGTTTTATGGAGCGTTCTATACAGAGTGATCCTGCAGGATTTGTATTAATCTAGGTCTTCCTGATGTTTTGTCTTTTAAGTTAATGACCTCCTTTCAGCTCTTCTGCATATCCTCTTTTGTGTTGAAAAGTTACTGTCAAACCATGGTACTTTGACTTGGTGGACAATTTTTCACCTGAATTGGTGCATGTTTTTGAAGCAACTCCAACAAGCATTTGTTGTGCTGATGGACCGAATTTTCAAGTTCTGTTTTAGGTTTTGTAATAAGCTCTGGGGCCGATTTCACAAAGGGACTTAAGTCCAGATTTAGACTTTAAGTCTGGGAGGTAGTGGACTTAAATTTTGCAAAGAGGACTTAAATATGGCCGCCATAAACTTTTCTCCACTTCAAAATTTGAAATGGCTGTAAATAAATTACAATTATATAGAACACCTCACTAAAGTAGTTTTTGGGAAGTTTATATGTGGTAACAAGGTTTTCCATTTCAAAACGACACTTATCCTCAGATAAAATGCATCAAATGAAGGATATAAAAGGTTATATGACACAGAAAACCACTGTGGTTATTTGATAAGCCTGGACTTAGCTAAGTCACCCTTTGTGAAATCCATTTTAAGTCCCAGACCTAGCTAAGACCAAAGTCTTAGATTTAAGTCCCTGACTTAGCCAAAAACTGAATTGATATCTTTCCTTGTCTCAGTTACATTGATATTTCCGATATTCCTGTACGATATAGTTTTGTACACATGATCGGTTTTTGGTGAAGTAATGGAGAATTGGTCTGATATTAAAGTGTCAGCTATGGGTCTGGTTATGTTCAGGTGGTCATTTTCTCTTGATATTATCAGATACATGGTATGCCCATCAATGTGTGTTGGCAATGTCATATGTTGTTTCAGGCTGAAAACTTCCAAGTGTTTCTTTAAACTTTATTGCAGCCTGTTAATATTTCGTTTTTCCAAAGATAATAAGTCAATTAGGTTTTCATTGATGACTGTTCTTAATGGCCTTTTCTGTCTTCTAGTATGTATTTCAAAGTTCTATATTGAAATATTATTTCTTCCACCCATGAAGATCTCTTTTTACACAGATATATTAAAGATTCACAAAAGTCATAATGTCCCCAACAAGAGAGTCCCTCCCCAGATGAGAGTTTCTGTGCACAGGGGTATTCCAGAGGTCACAGCTCCACATGGTAATCCACAGGTTATGTATTGATGCACATCATTAAATCCTCTGCACACAGGGAACACCATTACTATAGTCTGCCAAAGCATGTTTCTTATGTAACACCAATTAATGTAATCTCTTGACAACATGTACTGACATTTTCAACTTAGAGAAATTCCAGAAGATAATAAAAAGAACTTTCAATTATATTTATATCTGAAATGATAGTTCAGAAAGGTTATACAATTAATACTAGTAACAGATTGAACCAGATAGTTTAAAAGTATAACACTGCAACAATTGCTGCTAAATCCAGAAAATGTGTCCAAGTGTAAAATCCAACAAAATACTGAGCAAGAAAAGTGCTGGCACATGGGCAAATCACAATCTTTTATGGGAGGGAATATTATTACACATGTTGATTAATGCCAATCAGTGCAATGATGGGAATGTCCCAAATATACTCAAATTCTTTTGCTCTGCGTTTACAGAGTAGTATGATCATTTTGGTTTCCCAGCCATTGATTACACTAAATCTTGTTTGTGAGAATGACCCTCAATAACTTGACCCTCAATTGTGCTTGTGTTTGTTTTACAGGGTAAGATATTTTATTTGATGCTTTTTTAGGATATCTCTGAGATTTGGTAGCCTTTTGTAACCAATCAGGGGTTTACCCAGGAATATTTTTCAAATGGGATTTCTAAGCTCTAGATAATAAGGAAGCTACTAAACAGTGAGAATCTCAAAATAACTATTGCTCAGTTATGCAATGAGCTACAGATCTGCATTTTACTAAGTTGTATCTGGCCCAAATGAAGATAATAGCATTTTAACAAAATACTGTAAATGCAAGAGTTTTTATGTTACAAGTTATACATGTGATTTACTCAACAATGAGAATGCCAAAGTAGCTTAAGCTCAGTTATGCAATGAGCTACAGGTCTTCAATTTTACTATGCTATGGCTGACCCAAAAGTAGGTGAATAACATATTACAACTGTTTGAGGTATACAGTTATAAGTAGAGACTTTGGGAAAGGCTAAGACAATTGTAAAGTGGAATATAATATCCAGATGTTAAATGTATCAGGTGGGTGATGGGAATGACCTCCTGGTGAACTCTAAGATCCTTTTAGAAAGGTAAACAGCAGTAGTTGAATCTTGGGAACAAAACCATTTACATATACATGTGCCTTTATATATTTGTGTCTGTGAATATACAATAAAATAGAAATACATAATTTTATATTTATAACTATCTGTATTTGGAGTTCGTGAATATATAATATATAAATCAGAACTATAAACATGGTGTCAGATGTGTGACTATTATAGAGGAATACATCTCATAATAGGATACAAATAGTGACAATAGGATATATTACACAGCACACTCAAAATATTCAGAATGGCTTCTGTTCATATCCCTGTTCCAGCTCCAATGGAGGTGAAAGGTGACTTACTTAGTAATTGGACATTTTTCAAAGATCAATGGGAAGATTACGAAGTTGCCACTGGACTAAGGGAGAAATCGAAGAATGTAAGGGTTGCAACTTTAAGATCTGTTATGGGTAGAGATTGTCTCAGAATCTTAAAAAATCTTGAGATAACAGATGATGATCGCAAAGATCCTGCAAAGTGCATAAAGGCACTAGAAAGTTATTTCAAACCAACCCAAAATGAGATTTACGAATGGTACATGTTCTACTCATGTGATCAAGGACCCAATGAAAATGTAGATCAGTGGGTCAACAGACTGAGACAACTTTCAAAGTCTTGCAACTTTGAAGCAATGACTGACAGTTTGTTGAGAGACCGAGTGGTTCTGGGGACGAAAGACAAGGCTGCAAGAGGGCGGATGTTTAGAGAGAAGGCAGTCAATCTCAATGAAGCAGTTGACATGCTGAGAGCTAGTGAAGTAGCTGCTCAACAGATAAAGGAGACTGACCAAGGGACATCTGAGGAAGTGGTACACTTCAACAAGCGGGAGAAGGCTAACAGGAGTCCAGGTAAAAGTCGACAGATTTCATGCATATTTTGCTTGCAGTGTCATGAGTTTGGAAAATATAACTGTCCAGCATATGGATCTGAATGCCAGACATGTCACCAGAGAAACCACTGGTCCGGGAGTAAGAAGTGCAAGAAGAATGGCCAGAAAAAATCAAGCAAGTCCAGCAAAAGTGCACATTATGTACAGGAGGAGAGCTATTCAAGTGATGGATCCTGCATGTATGTAGATCACCAAGTGGCAAATGTCAAATCTCGAGGAAAACAACCAAGAGTTGAGCTATCATTTACAGAAACGGGTGAATCTTGTGAAAAATCACTTGTGTGTTTAATAGACACAGGGACTACATGCAACATCATGTCCATAGAACAATTAAACCAAATAGTTCCAAATGCAAAACTCCGCCAGAGCAACTCTAAACTGCATTTCTATGATGGGTCATATATGAAACCCCTTGGGATATACTCAGTGTATGCACAATATGGATCAAAGAAGTTGAAACTGAGATTTGAGATTGTCACCACAAGGGTCACAAGACATCCACTTCTGAGTACCAACACTTGTGAGAAACTTGGCCTTCTGACACTGCACACCAGTGATGTTTGCCAGCAGAAAAACAACGGCAAGGAAGAGAGCAATTTCACTAGCGGGGATGTCACAGTTGACAGTATTCTGGCAGAGTATGACGATGTTTTCAAAGGACTGGGATGTCTACCTGGTGAGCTGCATCTAGAAATAGATAACACAATAAGACCTGTTCAGCACACACCCAGGAAGATACCTATTGCCACTAAGGAGGAATTAAAGAAAAAAATCCATAACATGGAAGCAGTAGGCATATTGAAGAAGTAGATGAGCCAACTGACTGGATTTCTTCGATGGTTGCGGTTAGAACACCTGGAAAGATTAGAATCTGTATTGATCCAAAAGACTTAAATAAGGCTTTGAAGAGGAATCATTATCCCATGCCAACTATAGAAGATATCATGCCAACACTGGCCAAAGCAAAAGTATTTTCAGTTCTGGATGCAAAAGATGGTTTCCATCAAGTAAAACTGGATGAAGACAGTAGTTATCTCACTACATTCTGGACACCTTTTGGCCGATATAGATGGTTGCGAATGCCTTTTGGCATAAAACCTGCCCCAGAGGAGTATCAAAAGAGGCAAAAAGAAACTTTACAAGGCATAGAAGGTGTGGAAGTTGTAGCTGATGACATCCTAGTTTGTGGTTTTGGGGAAACCCTACAGGAAGCAAACAAAAATCATGATCACAATTTGAGAAAATTGCTACAAAGGTGTAGAAAGGTGAACCTCAAATTAAACAGAAAAAAGGCAAAGATTCGACTCAGCGAGGTAAAATATGTGGGCCACATATTAACATCTGAAGGTGTTAAACCAGATCCAGAGAAGATTTCTGCCATAATTGATATGCCCAGACCAACCTGTGTGAAAGAGGTACAACGTTTCACTGGATTTATAAACTACTTGTCAAAGTTCATGCCAAATTTGTCTGATGTGTGTGAACCCCTAAGAAGACTGACCAAAAAAGATTCTGAGTGGTGTTGGGAGAGTCAGCAAGAAAAGTCATTTCAAGAATGTAAACGCCTTGCAACTGTACAACCAGTACTCAGATATTTTGTCAACAACTTACCTGTCACTATTGAGTGTGATGCTTCCGACAAAGGACTTGGGGCCACATTGCTTCAGGAAGGTCAACCAATCTGTTTTGCTGCACATGCTTTGACCCAATCTGAACAGAGATATGCTGTCATAGAGAAGGATTGTTTGGCAATATGCTTTGCATGTGATAAATTTCAACAATATCTGATGTGCAGGGATGGAATTAATGTTCACACAGATCACAAACCACTTGAAATGATTTTCAAGAAACCGATACTTGCTGCTCCAAAAAGATTGCAGAGAATGTTACTGAAACTTCAAAAGTATCAGTTGGAAGTTACCCATAAAATGGGATCCTTGATGTACATTGCTGATATGCTGTCCAGAATTAAATTGCCTGAACCAAGCAGTGTCCAGTCACAGCACTATGATGTCTTTTATACAAGTTTGGAACAGATGATATTCACAGATTACATGGGGTTATCTGCAAAGACATTGGAACAACTTCAGAGGGAATCTGACAAAGATCCTGTGCTGCAGTCACTTAAAACCACAGTACTAACAGGATGGCCTGCACTGAAAGACCAGGTACCAGTGACAATTTTAGACTACTGGAATTATAGGGATGAAATTGGTGTTCAAAATGGTGTGCTTTTCAAAGGGCTCTGTGTCATCATTCCTCAAAGTATGAAGAAAGATATGCTGCAAAAGATCCACAGCAGCCATCTTGGAATAGATGCATGCACCAGAAAAGCAAGAGATTTACTGTTCTGGCCAGGAATGAACAAAGATATTCACAACTTCATTCAACAGTGTGAAACATGTTCAGAAATGTATGACCGGCAACAGAAGGAACCACTACAAACACACCCTTTGCCACTGAGGCCATGGAGTAAACTTGCTGTGGACCAGTTTACTGTTGATGGAAAAGATTACTTAGTCACTGTTGACTATTACAGTGACTATTTTGAAGTTGATAGATTGTATTCTACAACTACAAAAGACATCATCCGAGTGCTAAAACCCCATTTCTCAAGATTTGGACTTCCAGATACAATAGTGACTGATAATGCACCAAACCTTGTCAGTGCAGAATTTACACAGTTTACATCCAGCTGGGATATTCAACATGTCACATCCTCCCCATACCACAGTCAGGGAAATGGCAAGGCTGAGTCGACTGTCAAAATTGTGAAAAGGCTGATTAAGAAGGCAGTCAGGTCCAAAACAGACTTCCACTTGTCTCTGCTAGATTGGAGAAATACACCGACAATGGGCATGGAAGCAAGCCCTGTTCAAAGGCTGATGGCCAAACGCACCAGAACTTTGCTTCCCACAGTAGGCCAGTTACTAGAACCCAAGATTTGTGAGGATGTAGCTGAGAGGTTAAAGATAAAGCGGCAGATAGCAAAGAAGAGCTATGACAAGCAGACAAAACCTCTTCCATTGCTTGTCCCTGGCCAACCAGTGTATATCAAACCACAGCCCAAAACAAGAAGGGAACCTTGGCTACATGGCAACTGTTCAGAAGCTTTGTCGGACAGATCATATGCGGTGGAATACAATGGTAGTGCATACAGGAGAAACAGAAGGGATCTAAGGCCTCGAAATGATGACAACAATGAAAGAGTAAAAGCCAGCAAAACCAGCTCTAATAATCTTCACATTAACACCAATGAACTTCAGGAGCAACAGCCTGGTCCTGAAAATCTCCCCAGTTCCACTGCGGATCATAATGCAAGTTCAGAATGTCACACAGAGTGGAGACAACCCTTAAGGTCAAGCACCAGAGTGAAGAGGCAAACTCAGCCCTATGTACATATTCCATAGACAATAATAACTGTAAAGTTATATTTTCACGGCAGGAATGCCTTTCTAAATCAGTTGGTACTGGGGCAGAATAATCCCAACAGTACTTCAACTGCCAGGGTATGACAGTCGACTCATACACCTGTTTTGGTATATAAATGACATAGAAACTGGTATTTTTTTTTGTTTCTTTTTATTTTGGTTTGTGTGAGTATGTATATAAATATATATTTGTGAGGTTTTTCTTTGGCATGTGTTTATCTTAATTTAATGTAATTTTAATTTCAAAAGAAGGGGGATGTTTGAGGTATACAGTTATAAGTAGAGACTTTGGGAAAGGCTAAGACAATTGTAAAGTGGAATATAATATCCAGATGTTAAATGTATCAGGTGGGTGATGGGAATGACCTCCTGGTGAACTCTAAGATCCTTTTAGAAAGGTAAACAGCAGTAGTTGAATATTGGGAACAAAACCATTTACATGTACATGTGCCTTTATATATTTGTGTCTGTGAATATACAATAAAATAGAAATACATAATTTTATATTTATAACTATCTGTATTTGGAGTTCGTGAATATATAATATATAAATCAGAACTATAAACAACAACAAAATAATCTACATGCAATAGTTACAAGTGTTTTTACTCATTATGGAAGGTACTGAAAAGTCAGAAATTAGCTATTATTCACTTAGCTATTGGGATAGACTCCCAAGTTAGTCACCATGTTGAAAAGTAGCTGAACATATTTTAACAAAATGCTTTAAATGCAATACTTTTTCAAACTAGAAGAATGCTTTTGCTCACAAAAGTGAAGCGTCCCTGAAAGTTTAAAATGCTTTGTGGTTTTAATAAGCATGCTGTAAAGCTAAGAATGCACAAAGCTGCACCGTATGCTTTCCCAATACCTCTTAATACATTCTGAAGCTATAAAAGCAACGATAAAGGAGATATAAGGCAAAAACTCCAAAGCAGCTATTTTATGACCCCAGTTTGACCCATAAGAGGGGGCCGTGGGGTAAAACTGACCGGCTATTTAGACTCTCCACATATGGTTTCCTATTACCTCCCAGTACATTTTATGGCTCTAAATGCAATACTTAAGAAGATAATAGGGGGGTTGACCTAAATTTAAGGCTTTCAGATTGGAAGGTGTCAGAAAATCACTCATAAATGAGACATTTTTCAAGGGATTGCTCCCAAAATCTAATCAGCTCGTGTTCTCGATAGTATGAACAGGTGTGTCAAATTATAAGGCTGTGTAGCAAGTAGTTTTTCCTGCAGTGCGATGACGGGCGGGGAGGGGGGGGTGTACTTCAAAAAAATTGTTTTTGATCATGTGACCTTCATAAAGATCAAATTTAAGCATGCAGAAAAATTTTCCCACGCCTAAGGTATATAGCTGCCACATATAGTTTGAAACCTTCTAATAACTAGACTAAGGACGCATTTGTGGGCAGATGCTGGATGTATCCACCGACAAAGGCCAACTAACATAGTTTAGAAGATAAACAGCATTTTTCGTTAATAAGCAAGCTGAAAGCACTTTTAAGTTTGGCTACCCTTATTTGACCCTGTAGCAGGGGCCCAAGGTGAAGTCTGACCACATCAAAAGATTCGCAGCCCATGATTTCCTATAAGTCGTTTTCATATTAATGAGTTATTTGAGAAATACTGGCTATCTGCAATAATTCTAGAGATAATTCGAATTTACTCATTTTCAGTAGGTGAGTAATTACCTACGGGTCTGGAACTTCACCATGTGAAAGCTCTCCCAAAAGTAGATGAATGAGTTATTTGATAAGAATTGGATATCTGCAATACTTTTAGAGATAATTAGCATTTACTCATTTTGAGTAGGTGAATAATTAGCTACAGGTCTGAAACTTCACCAAGTGAAAGGTCTCCCAAAAGTAGGTGAAGGAGTTATTTGACAAAAATTGGCTATCTGCAATACTTTTAGAGATAATTTGCATTTACTCATTTTCAGTAGGTGAGTAATTACCTACGGGTCTGAAACTTCACCAAGTGAAAGCTCTCCCAAAAGTAGGTGAAGGAGTTATTTGACAAAAATTGGCTATCTGCAATACTTTTAGAGATAATTTGCATTTACTCATTTTCAGTAGGTGAGTAATTACCTACGGGTCTGAAACTTCACCAAGTGAAAGCTCTCCCAAAAGTAGGTGAATGAGTTATTTGAAAGAAATTGGCTATCTGCAATACTTTTAGAGATAATTCGCATTTACTCATTTTGAGTAGGTGAGTAATTACCTACAGGTGTGGAACTTCAGCATGTGAAAGCTCTCCCAAAAGTAGGTGAATGAGTTATTTAAGAAAAATTTGCTATCTGTAATACTTTTAGAGATAATTTGCATTTACTCATTTTGAGTAGGTGAGTAATTACCTACGGGTCTGAAACTTCACCAAGTGAAAGCTCTCCCAAAAGTAGGTGAATGAGTTATTTGAAAGAAATTGGCTATCTGCAATACTTTTAGAGATAATTCGCATTTACTCATTTTGAGTAGGTGAGTAATTACCTACAGGTCTGGAACTTCAGCATGTGAAAGCTCTCCCAAAAGTAGGTGAATGAGTTATTTAAGAAAAATTTGCTATCTGCAATACTTTTAGAGAAAATGCAGAATTACTCATTTTTAGTAGGCAAGAAAATTTAGCCACAGGCCTAATTTAGACATAAAGCCTACCAATAGAATACTGTGGTGCGCCCTCTAATATACCTTGCAAACTTGAGAAGGCTAGCTATAATATTTTTTTTCGTTAAAGCGGTAATGGTGAAATCTCTCTACACACTGCGGCTATCCAGTGGATACAATGATTTACTCAACAGTGAGAACCTGAAAGTAGATATTGGTAAGCTATGCCATGACATAGAGGTCTGCAATTTCACTCTGTTATAGCTGACCAAAAATTATGTGAATAACATATTTAAACAAAATACTGTAAATGTAATAGTTTTCACGTTATAACTGATTTACTCAACAGTGATAACCTCAAAGTAGCTATTACTCAGCTATGCAATGAGCTACATGTCTGAATTTTTTTAAGCAAAATACTGTAAATGCAATAGTTTTCAAGTTACAACTGATTTACTCAATAGTGAGAACCTGAAAATAGCTATTGCTCAGCTATGCCATGAGCTATAAGTCTGTAATTTCACGATGTTATAGCTGACCCAAAAGTAGGTGAACAACATATTTTAATAAAATACTCCAAATGCAATATTTTTCAAGTTACAAGTCATTTTCTCAACAGTCAGTGCCTGAAAATAGCTATTGCTCGGTTGTGCCATGAGCTACAGGTCTGTAATTTCACTATGTTATAGCTGACCCCAAAGTAGCTGAATAACATATTTACACAAATTTCTGTAAATGCAATAGTTTCCAATTACAACTGATTTACTCAACAGTGTGAACTTCAAAGTAGCTATTACTCAGCTATGAAATGAGCCACAGGTCTGGAACTTCACTATGTTATAGCTGACTCCGAAATAGGTGAATAACATATTGAAACAAAATACTCTAAATGTAATACTTTTGAAGTTATAAGTAATTTACTCAACAGTGATAACCTAAAAGTAGCTATTACTCAGCTATGCCATGAGCTACAGGTCTGAAATTTTACTATGTTATAGCTAACCCAAAAGTAGCTGAATAACATATTTATACAAAATTGTGTAAATGCAATAGTTTTCAAGTTACAAGTGATTTTACTCATGATGGAAGTTACTGAAAAGCCCAAAAGTAGCTATTACTCACTTAGCTATTGAGACAGACACCCAAGTTACTCACCATGTTGTAGCTATGAAAAAAGTAGCTGAATAACATATTTTAACAAAATGCTCTAAATGCAACACTTTTCAAGTTATAAGTGATTTAGTGCATGATTTCATGACTTTTAATGCATTTTAGATATTTTTGTCTACCACAGGCCTAATTTAGACATAAAGCCTACCAAAAAGATAGGGTGGCGAGTCCTCTAGCATACCAAGCCACCTGCCAAATATGAAAGAAATCTGGAAAGAAATGTGGACTGTAGGTCGCTAACAAGCAATATTCCACATTTTAGACATTTTTGTCTACCACAGGCCTAATTTAGACATAAAGCCTACCAAAAAGATAGGGTGGCGAGTCCTCTACCATATCAAGCCACCTGCCAAATACGAAAGAAATCCAGAAAGAAATGTGGACTGTAGGTCGCTAACAAGAAATCTCTGCGGACGCGGATGCGGACGAGGGCGCGGACGACAACGATGATGAATCCATAGTATCCCCGCTTCGCGTCGGGGATACAATAAGGGAGATATTCAAGGGAGACCATAATGCGGCGGCGGCGGCGAGGAAACTGAGGCGAAAACAAATAAGCGTCCTTTCAGGGACGCTTAATTATAAGTGATTTAGTGCATCATTTCAAGAATTTTAATGCATTAATTTTTTTAAAAAATTCATTAAAAAAATACTTAAGAAGTACCCATGCCTGATACTCACAAAAGGGAATCTGCTTGTGGCCTAGTACACTACACTGTAAGAGACTACTCCCTTTAATAGTGAATGACAAAATTGTGATAAAGCGTTGAAAATTCACACTTTGTGTGGGGGTGCCTCATTTGTAATGGCTCTGGAGAACAGACAAACAGATGTGAATGCCTTGAACAGTTTTTTATCCTTGATAGATAAGGTATCTTTTAAAACAAACAGTATGTCTATGGGAAATGAAATTTTGAAGAAGTTGATCACACAGATGCAGACACTGTAGAGTGATGCCATCATGTCAGCTGACCAAAACTCAAACCAAACAAAACATTTATTATATACAGTAGAACCTCTATTTTCCAACCATCTTGGGAGAGTAGAAAATTTGGTCAGTTAATAGAAAGGTCGAATAATAGGAAGGCTAAAATAACAGGCTTAAATGGAGTTGGGAGAGTGGGTTCGAGGTTGGGTAATTGAAAGTCTGGATAATAGAGGGTCGGATAATAAAGGTTCTACTGTACATGATACAGGAACAACTAAAGATAGGCTTACTGGGTAAAGGATGCACAGACCAACTGCCATGGTTGAAAAAAGCATTGATAATTTTAATATACAATTTGATACACCCAATATAGTTGCAGATCATTTGGACAAGTGATAATTTGTTCTGTGAGAGAAAATAATACATTCTTTGAAGTCTCAAACTTTATAGTTACATATAAATAGGTTTTAATCACATGAAAATTACAATAAAGAGATAGAAATTACTGACTCTTGGTCCACATAAATTGAAAACATACATGAAAATATCAAAAAAGAGCCAAAACCGTTAGTCGAAAGTAATCCCGGATATATATTTTTGATGGGGCTATCGTTTGGCCTAGCCAACTGTAATCCCTGGGTTGTATTTGGGCCAGCCTAAACAACCCAAAGGTAAATATTTGTTGGATTGACGGGGAGGGTGGATACTCTGGCTTGATATACTGTTAAATAATGGCTCACCAGACTGTATTTCTAATACACCCAAATCATTTCAGGGAATAAAAATTCACCATTAGCATTGCCTCTGGTGAGACCTTTGTGGGTCATATGATTGGAATGGTGGCTGAAGGGTGTAGATGCTGATTCTGTAAAAAATTACACATGACAGACAGGTACATGGTGTTGTATTATCACACTTTAAAGTATATAACCCAGCTATGTCTAAATCTAGGTGACACAGGGGTGTGTTTTTGATCAATAGGCAAATTTAGTGTGAGGTCAACATTGTGATGTATATTGTGCAGTTTAAGGGTATATAGCAGGTGTCTAGGCTTCAATGACCATTGCTATGTTCATGGACTTATAAATTTACCAATACTGCTTATGACTGTTGCACCCTATAGTGTACTGTGTACTATAATGTGGAGATTAAGCGCTATACAAAGTCCAGCATAGTTACGCAGTAGTTCACACAAGCTACAAATTAGTTTTGTTATTTATATACTCGTGTGCATCTTTAAGTGTTTCTTGCATATCTTGATATTGTGCATATTCAAATGCTTGTTGTAGATTTAACCATTTGTAATCAATGTGTTCATGTGAGAGTGTCACTGCTGCCTCTGGGTTGTTCAGTTTAGCCAGCCAATACACCACACGTTTAGGTTTGCCCTTCACCTCATAGTTGAGTTCTCGTTTGTATTCCTTCACAATGGAGAGGTCAGCAAGTCTGTAGCCTGACTCCTCCTCTGTCTCCCTTAATGCTGTCTCAAACTCAGACTCACCAGGGTCAACATGGCCTGAAATACAAGAACATTTGACCACTGGTTCTTCCATAGTAATTTTTAAAGTTTTCCATGTGATAAAATGTATACATATAATATGTCACAGACACTATATCTTTCCAGTGATACCACAAAATTAATACATCAAAATTCAAGTATAATCTTGAAGTTTATATGTTCAGGTAGTTGTGGTGGACATATTCATTCCCATGTACCAATTCACCCCATCTTCAATTTTCTGTAAGATTTGTAATTTCTTATAGAAAATTTACTTACTCTTTGTAGGTAATTATAAAATTGATCATTTACATTGGCGATTTATTGTGTAACTGTGATCTTTAATTAACTTAGGGGTGGGCATGCATAGGTACATGGCCATGAATTGGTCACACATCACAACTTGAGTTCCATAAAGTTGGGCCACATACAGAGGAATACTAGATCGTTCGCACAAAAAACATTTGTCCAACTATTATTCTGTTGGTTTGCACAACTGTTTTGTACATCATTTCCAATTCAAGCTGGTACTCACAAAGAAAACTTTAAATTCACGATTGGACTCAGATTACAATTCGTCAACATTCATGTATGGGCAGAATATATGTGAGGTCATGAAATGTCATGGGGCTTCCTAACAATATATTAATAAACATGCTGGTAATTGAATACCAAATACTTTAAATTCTGTAGGGTTTCCAAGGGTTTGTGCAAGTGAACTAAGGAATATTTGGGCGAACATTCCATGTCTGGCAAACAAGGTACTGCTCAGCTAGCCAAGTTTGACGCCTACCCAAGTTCTTCACTTGCATTTTTTGACAATATAAAAGCCTCTTCGCAATTATCTATCATTGTACAGTTGTACATTGTCATTGTTAGTATGTATTCCATTTGTTTTGGCATCAATATTTCTTATCCTTAACAATTTTTAAGGTGGGTGATGAACTTGGGTAGGCGATGAACTTTGGTAGCCGAGAAGTAATAAGCCAAATCACAGTTTCGTCTGCGCATGCTCCAGCAAACATCCTTGAATAGTCAAGTGGGTAAAAACAACATAGGAAACGAAACCAGGAAGTGATTTTTAAATGGTGAAAAAATGACAATAATATATGTTTCCTTGCATAACATATACTGGAGTAAATTTTTATTGAAAATATACATATGGATCTACAAAATGGTATTTTACCATCAGTAAAAGATATTTTAAAATATTGTTTTAAGCCATCTAAGGTGGGCGAAAATAGGGGGTCATAACAGCATTACAAATGCATGAACAGGTACCAGTTATTGGTTTACCATCTTGTAAACTCTGTAAGCTACAGATATGTTGTATACATTATTAGAAAGACATTTTACAGAGCTAATTGTGGCTAATTGTGCACAGTAGAGAAGGGTTATTCTATGCACTGTATAACCTATATTTTAAAAAAAAATTATTGTTTTTGAAAGCCACATTTATTTCTGAACCATGTTTTTAAATATGTTACAGTTTGTACTTATATTACTGAAATATCTAATATGTTGAATTGCAGAAATAAATGGCCTAAAATAAAAACATTCTGTTATTTCAGCCGCTCTTGTTGTCACATCTTTCATATGCTAACAGTAATGTATTACTGTACCTGACTTTGAACTTGGGAGTTTTGAGTCTGATCTTGAGGAACTGTTAGAGCTGATGGATACTATGGTTTATGCTACATACATAACTTTGTGAGGGTATGTAACAACTTAGGGATGGACTATAAAGTGCTTTAAATAGACCTTTGCATGACCTCCATATCTTGGGTTTGAATCTGGGGACACTGCTGAAATTTGGGTTGGTTTATAAAAAGCCTCAAATTGACCTTTATATGACCTCTGGGTCTTGGGTTTGAACTTAGGTCTTTGCTGCCCTTGTGATTGTTGGGGCTTCATATTTAAAGGAATTTTACAATTTATCAGACGTTTTTGTTAAATGCAGCCTTGCTGGGCTGATGATAAGATTATAAATTGAGATTATAAATGCTATGAGTTTAAGTTGCTTGAGCTTAGACATTTATGAAATGGATAAATGTATAGTAAAAAGATCATCATTGTTAAACTCTGCACACAATAACCTTTCCAATGGTTTCACATTTTGAAGATGTAGCAAAAATACCTAGAGAACATTACAACATTGGTCCATTATTGGCACAACAGGGGTCAAATCTAGAGATATGCAGCTTGATAGAGGTTAGAAAGGCAGCTACATTTGGCCCAATAACTTGGCCAAAGGGTTGCAAAAACTGCTGACCATAATTGACCAATAGCCAATGTTGGTCCAATGGTGTAATATGCTATCTGAGTGTATAAGAGTACTCAGAGCAAACATACCTTCTCCAAGGTTTAACACCTCCAATACTACTTTTGAGTACAATGCTAAAAAATCTTTTGAATGTTTTTTTTTTAAATTTTTATGGTACCATTATAATTAATTAAAGGATACAGTTAAAATCATGAGCAAAAGCTAAAACCTTTGTCCTAGGAATCTAACCCAGTTAACATACTCTTCATCTTTTAAGTAGAGATTAAGTGCCACAATAAGTCCATGATTTAAATTTGGAAATCTGCCCTATTTGGCATAGTGTGATGAGTACCTATCTCATCACTGAAGTTAAGCAGCACTGGGCTTGGCTAGTACTTGGATGGGTGACCGTCTGAGTTCTAATCCAGGTATTAATGAATATATAAACTTAATTTTCAAACTGTGATTTCTCATCCATTTCTTTTGATTTTGATGCAGCAAAAAACAAGCAGAAGCTCTGTAAAAATACCTCTCTATTGATGAATACATTTGTAGGTTTCAGAAATATCAAGGAAATATTGGTACTTGTTAATAGTACAAATTTGACAACTGGCACTGGGCAAAAATAGGAGATATTGTATTAAAACTGCTGCATATAATTTTCATAAATTCTAGAGTGTATACAGAACGAATGTAATTTATTCCTCCATTTCCAGTAATAATTTTAATAATATATATGTGTTAATGTACAGTATCCACTGAAATTGATTTTCACTACTTCCTGGTTCTTCGGTCACAGACGTGTTTGTTTTTACCCACTTGACCTTCCAAGGCCGTTTGCGAAAATGAGGCAATTGAAACTGTGAATTTGTGTATACTCAACCTATCCAAAGTGAGTAACACAAATACATAACAAATAGCTTTCAAAATAAGCCAAATCACGGTTTTGTCTGCGCATGCTCCACCACACATTCTTGAAAGGTCAAGTGGGTAAGAACAAACGTCTGTAATCGAACCAGGAAGTGATTTTCATATGGTGAAAACACAGAAATAATATATCTCTTGTCACATAACAAACAAAATACTTTATTTTACCTTAAAATATATATACTGAGGTACAAAACTGCCACTTTTTATTCATGAATGATATTTTTAAATGTTGTTTTGACCTTTCTTAGGTGGGCGAAATTAGGGGCTACTACAGTATTTAAAATGCATCAACAAGTGCCGAATTGATGTTATTATTTTATGAAAACTGTGAAATCTAAAAATACTATATATACATCATTACAAAGATATTTTAACAGAACTTCTGCTCATTTTATTGCATGAAAAACCATGAACATTTGGCGCTAAACAAAAGAAAAAATTTGGATTTTACAATATTCATTACTGTCCCTAAATACTTAATTAATTCTTCAATGTTCAAATTTTAAATATGGACTTCGAAGTCATCAAACACAAAAGAGCTGATGTAAATATCTAGGGATTTTCTCAAATATATTTACAGCAGAAAGTGGACAATATTTAATTATTTGAGGACAAAGACCTCAAACCTAGATTTTTGAAGGTATTTTTTTTTACGCTATGAGTGTATCAATATGCATGGCAAGCTTCAGTGACGTTCAATTTTACATTCACACAGAATCCTAAAAATAAGGTGGAAATGTGGAAAACTGTGAATTCTATTTCCATGTGTACTTGAATACATCAAAATGAGGTCCCCAGTGACTTTAAATACCAATACAAAAAGTAAAAAATACCCACTATATGAGACAGGTTGCTGAAGGCAAATTGTATTCATACATTAAAGATTTTTTTTCATATTCTAATGACCAAAAATATTGCAAGAGGATCACCATTTAGTGATCATCTAACTCACTATGCAAGGGCCCATATGGGGCCAGAATTCAGATGGTCACCCATACAAGTAGTAACAAAAGCCCAGTACTTCTTAACTTCAGTGATCAGATAAGAACTGGCCAAGCCACCCAACAATAAACAATCAATTGCCAGAGAGAATTGCAACATTTATCCCAAATTGGCCAAACAGAGGTCAGATCTACAAATAAGCAGCCCAAAAAGTCATTAGAAAGCCACAGATAGCCCAATAACTTGGCCCAAGGGTAGCAGAACTGACAATGCATACATTACAAATAGCCAATGTCGGACAGATGGTGTCATATACTGCATGTGTAAATAAGAGTACTTAGTGTACACATACCTCCACCAAGGCCCAAAAAAGAGAAAAGTGATAGAAAATCCTTCAAAAATTGAAATAATTTAACGACACCATTATAATTAATGAAAGAGTATAGTTAAAACCATAAGAAATCTAAAACCTTTGCCCTGAGATTGAACCCAGTTAAGATACCCTTTATGTTTGAAAAATTAATTAAAATATAATTGTTATTTATTTAAAAACATATAGAAAGAAAATACATATCCGCCATTTATATTGGTATGAAATATCTTATCTCAAAAATACTATGATTCAAATGGAAGTCATGTGTTATCACAGGTAGAAACTAGATTGGGCCAACTCGGCGCCAACATATCCCCAGACAGGTCATCACTCACGCCACAGGTTTTGATCGGGAATTTTTTAAAACATAATTACCCATTATTATATGAACTTCAGCACATCAATCTACTCTGTTTATATCTCCCCAAGGAAGATGGTGTATCCCCAGACGCCGAATACATAACTCAAATTATATTTTCAATCTTCCTGCAATGATAACTCTAAACCTATTTTCAAAGTATTTAAATGATTGATGATTGAATGTCCATTCTAAAATAATAATCCCAAATAATAATCCCAAAAGAGCATATCTGTTTCTATATTTGTTGACAAATAAAATATTATTTTTAACTCAACTCATCATATTTTTCAATCTTCCTTCAAAGTATTTAAATGATTGATGATTCAATGTCCATTCTAAAATTCATAATCCCAAAAGCGCATATCTGTTTCTATATTTGTTCACAAATAAAATATTATTTAAAAAAAAATTATTTATATTATTATTTTATTATATTATTTTTAGAATTTGCAAATTGTTTTCAGTTATTCATTTCCTCTATACCTATATATGTGGTCCATATATATGCAACCTAAATATGTGACACAATCTCAGTTCTGACTCCCCTTTGTGTTATATGTAATGAAGCCCACCACCTCCCACCCCCACCCCTCTCCCCTTCTCCACACCTCTCTCACTATTACACAAGATCTGCAACCCCATTGAGTTCTTTGTTTCTCATCTGATATCATTAAATACCTTTGTTTATTTAGTGTCACTCAATATAGCTGGAGGTCCCAGAGGTGGGTGGGGGGAATCCGGGTGGGGGGATGTGGGTTGAGCATAAATGGTAAACAAACAATCTATATAAAAGGGGTACTCAAATACAAAAAGAATTGAGAATTTTAATTTATTTATTTGGGGTTTTACGTCGCTTTCAACACTGTACAGGTCATATCACGACGGGTAGTTGGAAGGGCAGAGGAAACCAGTACATAGAGTTCGCTAGGGTTGTGTACTGTAAACTGCCGACCAACGGCAAGCAACTACCAGCTTTCCCACTTAAGGCTGTCACGGGGATCGAACCCCGGCCTCAGAGGTGGGAGGCGAGAGTGAATAAAACTGGGCTAGTTGAGGGTTAAAAATCCCCTAGTTTTACTACATAAGGATATAATTTCATTAATATTGGGACTTAAAGCTCACTTAAAGTGTCCATTTTGTCTACTTCAATATGTTTCACCAGTTTCATTTTAAAAAGTGAAAAACTCAGCAAGCAGAGGTATAACACACAAAAATAAGTTCTTAAAAGACTAAGATAGCCATAACATTATTAATATTCAAAATTTAAATAGACAGGCATTTCCTTTTAAAAATTCAAAGATTTCAGCTCTATAACCCACATAGTTTGACAGTTACTGGGCTTTAAAGTGGCATAATATCCATAAATTGGGTTTCTGTGAGCATTTTACAATTGTTAAAGAGACCTTAGCAATTAAACTACAGATCTGAAACTTTTTGGGGGGACATACATAACAAACAAAAATCATATATAATACAGTTTAAGACTTGTCACACTAAGCATTTCCAAATAACAGGGCAAAATACGGAAAAAATGTCAAAAAAGGCACTTGGGCGAGTGTCTATGGCCCTCATACACAGGTTAAATGTCTACTAAAAACCTTGATTTTCGGCATATGTAAAAAGGACATAATAATGCATTCCCAGATGGGATTTCAGCTCCATCAATCACATAGTTTAACAGTTACAGGGCTTAAAGGTGGTAAAAAGTCCAAATATTGGGTCATTGTGGGCCTTTTAGAGATCTCGATGTGGCTTTCAAATTAAAGCTTCAGACTTAAAATTTGTTACATACTAAGATTACACATAGAATACGTATCTAATAAAGTTTGAAACTTCTCAGACTTACCATTTCCAAGTTACAGAGCAAAATATGTGAAAAATGTCTTAAAAGGGTCACTCAGGTGGGTGTTAAAGGTCCTCATACACAGGTTAAATGTCTACTTGAAGCCTTGATTTTTGGCACATGTAAAAAGAACATAATAATGTATTCCCAGATGAGATTTCAGCTCTATCAGTCACATAGTTTAACAGTCACAGGCCTTAAAATTGGCAAAAAGTCCAAATACTGGGTCTTTATGGGGCCTTCTAGAGACCTAAATGTGGCCTTCAAATTAAAGCTTCAGACTTAAAATTTGTCACATACTAAGATTACACATAGAATATGCATCTAATACTGTTTGAAACTTCTTAGACTTACCATTTCCAAGTTACAGGGAAAAATATGTGAAAAATGTCTAAAAATGGTCACTCGGGTGGGGATTTATGGTCCTCATACACAGGTTAAATGTCTTCTTAAAGCCTTAATTTTTGGCACATATAAAAATAACATACTAATATCTTCTCAGATAGGATTTGAGCTCTATCAGTCACATAGTTTGACAGTCACAGGGCTTAAAAGTAGCAAAAAGTCCAAATATTGGGTCTTTGGGAGCCTTTTAGAGACCTCAATTTGACCTTCAAAATTAAAGCTTCAGACTTAAAATCTGTTACATACTAAGATTACACACAGAATATATATCTAATACAGTTTGAAACTTCTCAGACTTACCATTTCCAAGTTACAGGGAAAAAGATGTGAAAAATGTCTTATAAGGGTCACTCGGGTGGGTGTTTATGGTCCTGATACACAGGTTAACTGTCTATTAAAGGCCTAAATGTTGGGGCACATATAAGAAAACACATAGATATATTCCCAGATGATATTTAACTTAGATGAGAGACATAGTTTGAAAGCTACAGTGCTTGAAAGTGGCAAAAAGTGCATAAATTGGGTCTCTGTGGGCACTTTTGAGACCTTAAGTCGACCCCTTTGGGTAAACCTACAGCCCTAAAATTTTCTACAGACAAGGATTACATATCAAAGTTATACCTAGCGCAGTTTGAGACTCATCAGAATTATCACTTCCAAATTATAGGGCAAAATATGTGTAAAGTATAGCAAAAAATCCCTAAGTGGGGGTATTTATGGGCCTCAAACACAATTTTCTCCTCAACTTAAAGTCATGATTTTCGGCACATGTACTAAGAACATATTAATGTGTTGTCAGGTAAAATTTCAGCCAGCTGAGCATCATAGTTTGTGACCTACAGGGCTCTAAGTGGCCAAAAGTGCAATTTCTGACCTTAAGGTGGCCATAAGTTCTTTTTTACTGGGAGTTTAAGGTCACCTTAAAATAGGGATCTTCCTTTGGGCACCCTTAACATGTGTACCAAGTTTGAAAAAAAAATATTAATTTGTTTTTGAGTTATCGTGTCCACAAGGAAATTTCTACGGCGGCGGCGGCGGCGGCGGCGCGACGGACCTGAATCCAATATATCCCCGACTTTCGTCTGGGGATATAATTATATTATGGTTCATAAAATAACAGGGGTTAGAAATGTCTCGTTATTGTATGGTTTTCATCTTTTGAGCGGTCATTCAGCACTAAAAAATGTTTATTAGGTTGAAAATAAAACTCTTCATAAGTGAAACATATACCTTTTTTCAAAATGTATTTTGTTTCTTTTTCATGGGTCACATTTGGCTTTTATTTTCGACCATTTTGTTTGAATAGTAATTAAGGGTACATTCTAAAACTCGGACTTCTGTCCAACTTGGAATTCTACTTGGACTAAGCGGCGATAGCGGCGATGGGATTTGGGGGGGGGGGGGGGGGGGGGCAGCGGCGACGGTTTTGGGAGGGTGGGGAGGGGCTGTGTTATGCATTAATTTAGCCAATCAAATGCAAGAGGGTTATATAGGGGCTCGCCATAAAGCATCCCCATCGCCGCTCCACACCCCTCCCCATTTCCAAGTTGGACAGAAATAAATCGCCGCTTGTGGCTCTTAATTATATATTTGTAAAATATTGTTAGAAACCCCATTGTAGCCTGACGTTTTCATCACTCTGTGGGTGTACAACTACCAGTATATGATATTATTATTTGTTTTAAATATTTCGCCGCCCCACACCCCCTCCCCATTTCCAAGTTGGACAGGAAAGCCATCGCCGGCTATACGTAGTGGCTCTTAATTATATATTTGTAAAATATTGTTAGAAACCCCCATCGTAGCCTCACGTTTTCATCACTCTGTGGGTGTACAAGTACCAGCATTTTATATTTTATTTGTTTTAAATATTTCGTGATATAAGTAAAATATTGCTGGATTATATATTTGTAAAATATTGTTAGAAAACCCCATCGTAGCCTCACGTTTTCAGCACTCTGTGGGTGTACATCTACCAGTATTTTATATTTTATTTGTTTTAAATATTTCGCCGCCCCACACCCCCTCCCCATTTCCAAGTTGGACAGGAAAGCCATCGCCGGCTATAGTGGCTCTTAATTATATATTTGTAAAATATTGTTAGAAACCCCATTGTAGCCTCACGTTTTCAGCACTCTGTGGGTGTACATCTACCAGTATTTTATATTTTATTTGTTTTAAATATTTCGCCGCCCCACACCCCCTCCCCATTTCCAAGTTGGACAGGAAAGCCATCGCCGGCTATAGTGGCTCTTAATTATATATTTGTAAAATATTGTTAGAAACCCCATCGTAGCCTCACGTTTTCATCACTCTGTGGGTGTACAAGTACTGTACCAGCATTTTATATTTTGTTTTAAATATTTCGTGAAGGCAGTATTAGGTGCGGCGACAGTAAAGTATTGCTGGATTATATATTTGGCCAAAGAAAATATGAGGCTCCAGATGGGGGATTTTCTAGAAATATTTTATAAACTAACAGAGATTCAGCATATGCTTTTGAAGAAATATGAGGCTCCAGAAGGGGGCTTTCCAATAGTACGTACTTTATAAATAAAAATGTCCATGGCCATTGCCCCCCCCCCCCCCCCCCCCCCCTCCCCCCCATCGCCGCATTACTTGGACTATCGCCGCTGGCCATCTACCCCTTCTCATTTCTCCTCAATTAAAATTAACGTCGCCGCTATCAGTCCGAGCGGCGATGGAATCGCCGCTTTTGTCCAACTTTTAGGAAGTGCCGTTAAATGCCGTAATTAAGTAAAATAAATAAATATATAAAAATAACACCCAAAAGTATGTCACAAGCGGCGCCAATGGATGTTAAATTGTATTTCTAATGATATATATAAAATATTTTTAGTTTACACAGTTTTAGAAATATTTGCACTGATGCTAATTTCTGAGAGCAGATAGATTTGAATACGTAGTATTCACTTAATTGTAGTCAGCAAAAATATAGGTGATTTATTATAAAAACTGCTGCAAATATCTTGAATAAATTTCATATTGTACACAGAACTTATTTACTTAATTTATTACACTTTTTCCATTATAATTTTTATCATTAACTTTCGTACATATATATCCCCGCACGTCCAATTATCAACCACATAAGCGGGAAAATTGCCGATAAATAATATGAAATAACATACCTTTGCAAATGTCCAGTTGGTTATTGTCATATTTTGTTATCTATGTATTGGCATGTATATATCCTGTTTTGATATGATATTTTGCACAGAAATGATTGTTTTTCTGAGGTATGTCACACTTGCTATACAGGAAGCCTCACTTCCAATTATCGATCACATGACTAAAGGTTGCATCTAAAGCCAGAAGTAGCAGATTTAAGGTTGTAAGGTTAATAAAAAGTACTATTGATAACAAAAATTGATAAAAGTATGAAATTTAGTGTATCAGCATACACAAAATTGTAATAATTAGGATCTGGAATATATCTTATGTTTGGAGGGCTGATGCATCGCTACTTTTTTATTCACAGTAAAGAGAAAAAGTCTCAAAAACTTGGCTGCACCTCTACTTGAGTAACCTTCCTCAAGCACAGCTTACAATGCAAAGATCAGATGATCGGCATCATAAACGATACACTTTTTGACAACATGGTCAGGATTTTTCTGCAATAATATGCTACAAAACCTTCTTTTAAAATGAAGTAAAAGAAATATTTGAGAAACAATTTTTAACTTTTCTGGGAGAGGACCCATAAGGACCATATCACTCTCTCAGGTTTAGTACACATTACTCTGAACAATTTAGACCTATTTATTGGTTTGGATAGAAAATAAACAGAATTCTACAGTAGAGAAATGAACTTATTGACAGAAACATTTATAAAATACTTTAAAATTAAAGATTTATAAATTGTGAAAAACGGACATTAGTGTCTTGAGCAATTATCACATACACTTTTTAACTTATAAATTTCATACCTGCTTTAACCTCATCTTTTTGAAAGTTTTGTGAGATATTATTTCAGAAGTTATTTACATTCAATTCTCCCATCGACAAATTCGAAACGCAGTCATGTGACCTAAGAAAGGTGATATTTGTTCCCGGTCGATAATAGGAAGTGGTCGATAACGGGACGTGCGACGATAGTATTCACATAAATTATATTTTCGCTACTTCCTGGTTCTTCCGTTTGTTTTTACCCACTTCACCTTTCAAGGCCGTTCGCGAAAACGAGGCATATTGCAACTGTGAATTCGCTTATTTATGACCATTACTGAAATAGAAACCTTTTATTTATTAGTGGCGATAATTGGTATGCATACATGGCGATTACTGGTAGCAAGGCAGTTGTCTTTTTCCACTACTTTTTTTTTGTACTTCAGCAGTCAACTTTGACTGTACTACATCCGCTTTTATCGCCCACTTATTTCCCTTTAATACCACAATTTACCTTTCGGTGGAGTCCAGTGATGTTCCGCATAGGATGTTTGCAATAATAAATACTGTATAGTATTTTGTATTCGCCTAAATATGATAAATCCTGCAGCTACCAAAGGCTTATCCATGTCCTTCCTTTTACCGAATCATACAATCCTGTCATGAAAATTCCGTTTCTAAATCTCAGAAATTATCGTGGGTCTGTCACCTGTCTGCCGTGGTGTACGTAATGCTTTGACTGGATCCTAATCCAAGATACGTGTATTCATATCTTTTATTTACTTCAGGTGAGTCATGGAAACAATTTCAAGACTCTATACCAACAAGTACCACGGGTGGTCACAATTATGTCTGCATGGGTCATAATTGTGTCCTTTAATTTTTTACTAAATGTGATGGTACTCCGTTTGGCTGTTGGTTCAATATTTAAAATTTTCATGAAATAAAATTGATTTCGAAGGAAATAATTTGAAGAAAAAATATTCAAAATTCTGGTTGTAACATTTTAAAAACAAACTCCAATAAAAATCGGACATTATTATGAACCGGACACAATTATGACCACCCGTCTATATACTGTCAAAGATAGAGTTATCTCGGCTATACCCTACTTGCCTGTTGTGTTTAGATGGACCCCACTTTTAACTAGAGATTTGCTTCAAGTGCACACAGAAAGCGAATATATACACCAATATAGTACCAGCACTGTTTGCTATATTCTCCCTAAAATGTAAACATAATTGAATCAAAATAAACCGAATACTTCCACATTTTCAATGTTTTATTGACCATTCCTGTACAGATTGAAAATGTCTTGTCATTGGAACAGTTGTATACATTATAAATGATATAATCCCAAAACTCACAAATGTATGTAATGTTCAAAGTGTTCACTTAAAGTTAGTAAATGAAAGTCAGTATCATTTAAACATTTGGCCCCAGATTTGTTTAGATTACATCAACATGAAACCATCTGTCCACATACACTGCTGTACTGCATGATGTGCTATCCTAGATCTTTGTTTTGTTACTGTTTCTATTATGTTTCTAGTATATTTCCATATAGTATTTATACTCAAGCCTGCACTGTAAGAGCATATTGTTTTCACTCCAGGTTTTTGGTTTTCACTAATATGTAAACTTAGGAGCTTTTTTCTCTACTTTATAATTCATTTATGACTAATAGCTATGGCAGGGCCTTTGACAAATGTATTAATTCTCTTCATTTCTACTTTAGAATGCTTAAACATTTCCTTGACCTATACACCAATTCAAAAGACTCCTGTTTGTTTTGGTTACTTTGGGCCCTTCCGGAAATATCCATATTATTAGCATAAACGTACAGAAACTGAACACTATCACCAATAGGACTTCTTAAAATAGTCCTGACACCCTCCTGCCTTGAATGGCAGTATTATCCCATTCCTGAAAAGGTTACTGATCCCACAGTGCACACAGGCAAACTTTCTAGACTGCTACTACTTGGAGGGAGCATTAACAGAGTTGTGGACAATTAGGACCTTGGCTGCCTATCTATTTCTTGTTTTGTGTAACAGTCGGAATACTGCAGTGTTCTACATTCAAAGAATAAAAATCTTATTAAATTTTTAAGTCATGTCACGTGAGTATATGTTATAATTTGACAAGACCCTCTGGTTATTTGTAGCTTCCTGAAGATGTGAAACAAGCAAGAAAACAAAGTATTATTACCTTAAATTAGTATTTAAAATAGCGTTGGAGATTTCCAGAGTTACAGCACTCCATATATCTTTGTGATATGAGCAATATGTCTCATGTATGGCTGGTGAAAACACTTTTGCAGAGCCAAGGTGAAAGGTCACACTAAGGTCACACCATGACATAACTGACCTACGTGACATAACCAATGTTCCAAGTGTCAAAAATCCGAGTGTTAAAATCCTACACTATACAGTTTATGAGATATAACGTGAACAAAATTTTAAAGGCCAAGGTCACTATGGCAATGTCAAAGGTCAAATTAAGGTCAAACCAAGACATTACTTGCCTACACCCTGTAACCAATGTTCCTGCAAGGTATAAACTTCTTGCGCCTTAGTTTCATAGATATAGCCACAAGATTTGTATGGTCAAGATCACTAAGGTAAGGTCAAATCACATCATGACATGGCACACCTGCATTCCCTAATCAATGTCCTACACATTACAATGTCTGAGATACAATCCAGACAAGATACATCCCGCCGAGTGCACAACCGCCTGCCTACCATCCGATACACCCAGACAGAAGCCATGGGTGAAAACAATACCCAACTAGCCTTTTAATAAGTAAATAGTTCAGTCCTTGGATAAAAAAGAAGTTATAAGGACTATCATTCGACTCTGTAAAAGCAGTGTAAAATAATACAAATGAAAAAGCAGTACTTTTTTGTACATTTGGCATTTTAGCTATCAAAAAATTTAACAGCTAAATAGAATATATCATCAATGAGGGTCTGAATATAACTTAAGTTAGGAACAAGGGGAATGTAGAAAGAGAAAAAAAAGTGCAATGAAGTTCACAATACTAGATAAAACATAAAATACATTGGATGTATATACAGTGATATTGTAAAATGAGAACAAGATTACTTTTCCAAAATATAGGAGGGGAGAGAAATTACGAGGACAAATTTTAATCAATCCAACATAAATATGTCCTGCCTCAAATTAGCTGCTTTTCTTTGGAGTATGGGAAAATCCTAATTAAATGTGTGATCATTTAGGCCATTCATTCATTTCATTGCAAAATATCTGTGAATTTGTCATACATTGGAATATATTTGAAACTTGTCAAGACAAATATCAAACGTGTGAGAAAGATAATTCTACTTTTCCAAGCATTCTAGATGCACAGTTACATTTCAATAGTAAATGTTCTCTTGAGACATAAATTATTTACTTCAACACTAAAGAAAATTCTATGTAACAGAGTTCTGCTATCAGAAAAAAATCTCAAAGTAAATAGGCTAAACATACACCAGTTCAGATGAATACATTTATTGCCAATATCTTGTAGCTTTTTTGACTGTAACTTAGTATTAATAACACTATATATTCATTTTTATCTATATGCTAATAGAACTATGATATTCGTTAAGAAGAAAGCAACTCTTTAAACACAGATTGTTTTTGTGGAGATATATTGATACAAATGGTTTAAACAACTGATAATACAATGATATAAAGCCTTATTGTATGATGAATTACATAGTGAAATAGCTTTATTAGATATATATTGCAACTGTTTGTGGTCGTTGAATGAGGAATTATGTAGTGAAATGGCAAATTATTATATCTCTATGGCAATTGTAATTCAGTATGTATGGCGGCAATTTTGTGTATGAAACTATAGATATACAAGGATAACATACACACCAGAGAATATGTGTTCATGATGTGACATGGTGTATTTCTGGTATGCCCGGTCATACTTTTACAGCCAACTTGTTGAGAAGGCAGAATAAACTTGTGCATAAAAGTAACTGTGCACACTATGGGATGTTGGTTTTGTGTTTCTTTGGTTATATATACATTCACTGAAACAAACAAGTGTTCAATCAGAATATAAAATTGACTGCAATGGTCCTTTAATTATTTTGTGTGTGTCAGTCTTAACACCTGCAAAAATTCTGGATTCAATCAAAGATACTGGTCTGGTTCAGAGGGGACAAAAAGCCAGACAAGGGGAGAAGAATGGACTTTTTTAACAATAATTTCTACAAGTTTTGAATGAATCCCCAGATAATATTCACCCTAGCTCTCAGCTCCTTCTCTTTCCTCCTTTAAAATGTAGCCAAGATCCCATCTATCTTTAAGAGCATGTCCACCTATATACCAGTTTAATCCATGGTGTCCTTCAATTTTTTATTTGAGATTTTGTTTTTTTGTTAGATGTGTCTCTAGAGTTTGTCTAGACATGAACCCTCAAAAGTGCCATAAGAAGCCATCAAATCAGTGGTCAATTTCATGGGTTTTTTTGCTCTATCGGCATTAACTTTGTCATAAAAGCATGTCCATTTAAGTTTTTAAAGAGATACAAGAATTATATCCAGTTGAATTTTTTGACAAGAATATAAAAATGGATTAAAATCCTATAAAAAATCCTGAGTACCCAGTAAATATTGGGGATAGAGGGTCTGAACTCTTGGTATATGAAATGAAAATTTGAAATAGCTGAATAAATTATTTTTAAAAATGCTGAAAACCTTACACTTTCTGAGATGGTGACCAAGAACCCATTTTTAGAAAATAACTGCAGAAACCATTCGCCTACCATTCCGGCATTTATTGACGTTATGATGGTACATTTATGATCAATTCAATAGAAATTGATCAGCCTACATTTACCATGGCCGCAAGGTTCTCCATAAAGAGCTATGTTTATTTAACACTTCAAATATTAAAGCAGTAAATGCCAAGCAGACTCCTGTCATCAGTACATAAAAAGCACTCTGAATGTCCAGCAAGGATATAGCACTTCCTTCTGCTACGGTAACACCTTGACATCCTGACTTTGGCCACCACTTCTGTTGCCAACCCCCAAGTAGTCCACTGTTCTGTAATTTCAGGACGCTGAAATAAAGTAAGTAGCACAATATGTGTACTATATGTATTTATGTAAAAGATAAAGAGGCAGTTGGTGTACTATATGTATTTATGTATTTGTGTAAAATATAAAGAGGCAATTGGTTTAAGGTTTCCTATGACACATATGTAACTTATCGGGTTGATTGATTGATTTGGGTTCACATTAGTTTTGAAACATTGTGTTGGTCATATCGTGTCAAGCAGTTGGGGGGTGGGGGGGGAAGCAGTGTGTACTAGGTGGTTAAGGCCATCAAGCAAACAACCACCTTTCCTACCTAGGTCGAGACAGGAAACAGAATTCAGACCTAAGAGGTGACAGTTGAGTCTCTACTTGTCAGAATGGTTTAGTTGATTATTGCATAACATAGACTAATATGCGGTTCATTTAATAGCTAGCTAGGCGTCTTACAATAATCAAGTTCTGTGACTTATTGAAATAAATATGGATGTTTTCAGAAAGTTTATGGATTGCATGATCTAAAGATTTTGCCTGGATTCAGAGGATGTACATATGTATTGAGCAAACCTTTCAGCGAAGATCTTTTTGTAAGACGACTTCTGCCTCAAAGCTATACCTAGGGGCATAGGTTTAAAGGTGTACTTCAGCACGGTGAGTTCACAGGAACCGTCATCTACTGCTTGTCTCTGTAGAGGTGTTCGGTCACTAATGAAGGCATAGCCACCTTTTTTCACTTTGGCAAAATGAACTGCTTTATCTTTACTGAGAATATCAGGATCTGATTTATTAAATTTTTCCATTCCTTTCCACATGTCTTGTAAAAAGCCACCATTGGCATTCTGAAAAAGGAAACAAAAAACAATGGCCTCAGCTAAGGAAATGTCACATAAACAATATCATTGGTCTGGCAAAGTAATACAAAATGCAAGCATGAAAAAAAGATTCCACGAACCGTACTATTATTTAATTAGGGCCTGTGTTAGAACATTAATATATATAGTTTCATTTTATAAGTTGTGATCATGAAAAAAATAAGTCTTGATGACCAGATGATCCTATGCTGATAACATATGCATGAAAAGCTCTTGTACTCTTAAAAGGTCTTCTAGTCCACATGGCATTAGAAGTGGGGAGCATGAGATCATCTGGTGCTCACAAAATTTTCCTATGGGCAAAGGAGAATCCTTTGCTCACATGAAAATAAGTCATGCTTGAATTAAAATAAGTCATGCTCTGAATAAAATAAGTTATGGTCATGAGAAAATAAGTTGTGATCCAAAGAAAACAAGTTGTGATCCCAGGAAAATAAGTTTTGATCATGAAAAAATAACTCTTGCAAATTGGTAAATTAAACATCACTATGTCCTCATACAAGTTCTCTAGTATTGAGATGTTATAAAGTTTTTTCAGTGAAGCAAAATGAATTTAAAAAAAATTACATACAGAAACTATTTTTAAATAAAAAACCAACTTAATATTGTTACTGGTGTAAAATTGGAGTTTAAGTTGTTAAGATTATTACATTTTTTGTCAGGGTGGTGGTATTAGGGGGGTGGGGGTGGGTGGGTTAGTCTTAACATTTTGTACCTGTAATTCTGTGACATAAAATGATCCCCCTGTCGTACCCCATTTGTAGTTAGAGCGGATCATCTCCTCTCCAGTCTCAAAAGGAATATAATTCAAGTTGATGGTTAAGAAAGAATACAGAGAACCACCATATGCTGCGACTATAACAACACTGAACAGCCACCAACAGCCAACAAAACATCTTGTGGGCATCAATTTAGGGTCATTCCCTCCTGGAAAGGTACATGTCACCAATCACAAGTGAAATAAGGCTAGCAATTATAAATAGCCTAATAGATATGTTTAGTGATAGTTTAGTATGCCGAGTGATACTGTTAATACAATCTAACAAGCTATATTCACATTCTGCCACAAAAGCAAATGCTGAAATAATTTCCATTTACAATGTATTTTATTTAACATCAACTTCCAGTGTTACAAAAAGTTAGCTATTTTGTGGTTGGAGTAATCCAGGTACAATACAAGCTTTTGTGCTGGATATCACATGCAATCAACAAATACAAGCCAACTTCCTCAAATTAAAATTCAAAGCCAAAAGTAAAGAGTAGTGAGTGTGGAGGTGTTCCATTAACTATGTCACTTTAGTCAATAAACTGGTTGTAAAAAGGATGGGATTTAAATGTATGTATATGGTTAATGACCAAGTAAGTGTCCAATATTTGAAAATAATGGATGTTTACGAGGTCCCGAAAGGACCAAGTCAATAGTCCATTATTTTCAAATATTGGATATTTATGAGTCTATTAAACTATTAAAATTACACCTCTTCCTTAATTTGTAATTTTTAAGATGTTGTTTAATATTATTACTTTCATTTCTATATTTGTGGTATGCATGCTTTTGGTTTTTATGACCATTTTAGTTGAAATAAAAGTAAAAGAGATTCTTTGGACATGTGTAAAGATGGCTTCTATATATGGTCATTATCACAGAGTGGAACAACTGCCCATTAATGAAAGATATTGCACACTTTTAACAAAAGAAAACTCTCAGGTGTAATTTAACATATATATTTGGTAATTATTATCATATTATTACCTTGAGTTAACAAAGCTCCAATGACATACCACAGGGAATCTGTGTATTTGTAAAAATTTTCTTGTGGGCGCTTGATATAACTGGAAAGGATAAAACTCAAAAACCAGGCCACAAAACCAGCTACAGGAACTAGAAAATAAGATATAAGCATCAGTTTCTGATTATTTTAGGAAATATAGATTTATTTTCTAGAATTTATAAAAGTATTCATGGAACATTAGACATTGATCATTTCTCAATAATTAACTATTTTGCAGTATTAAAGAATGTTTTAATTACAAGACTTGATTTCAGATAGCACATGCTTGGATAAAGAAACCTGCATTCTGAACATATGATTTTAAGCGTGAGCTCTAGTGAGGCTCACGCTTCTAGGAAGCACTTTTTCTTTTTTTGTCTCTGGACTTTCATGAATTGTGGGGCAGCGTGATAAGTATCTGTATGTTCTTAAGTGAGTCTGCCGGAAGAGCGCTGTCCTCGATAATTTCTAAGCTTCAACAATTCACATTCAGTAAAGTTAATTTTGAAAGTTTTACCAAGATATTCACAAGCTGTGTTCGTCCTATCCTAGATTATGGGGCCTCGATCTGGGGTTTTAACAATGAAAGGCTTGGTCAACGTATTCAGGACAGAGCGGTGCGCTATTACTTGGGAGTACATAGATTTACTCCAATACTAGGTCTCCACTCTGAAATGGGATGGCTTAACATTAAATTTCACTTCCTCTTATGTATGTTAAGATATTGGAACAGATTAATGAAAATGGATTCTTGTCGGTTGACGAGAAAAATTTTTGAGTACGATTTCACACATATTAAAAGTGCCAACTGGTCAGGCAAAATTTTATTTATTGCTGAAAAACTCCAGATGGAAGATGTTTTAATTAAGGGTGAAACATTTGACCTTAAATACGTTCAAGAGAAACTACTCTGTCTTATGCAAGAAGAATGGGCTAATAAAATACCAACATTGCCAAAATTAAGATACTATGTGAAATTTAAATCTGACATTGTAACAGCATCCTATTTGAAAGCAAACATAACAAGAACACAGCGCTCCTTACTTGCACAATTACGACTTGGAATTTTACCTTTAGCCGTTGAAACAGATAGATATTATAGGATACCTTTAGCTAATAGACTCTGTAGGTTATGTGATGAAAATGTTATTGAAGATGAAATTCATTTTATTTGTGTTTGTAAATTTTTTGTAGAAGAACGTGAAGCCCTGTTTGAAAAAATCATATTGTGCTGCCCAGATTTTCGAAATTACTCCTTAAATGAACAATTTATACGTATCATGTTATTTGACAATAAAATTGTTGGTCAATATGTCGAAAAAAACTGGTTTAAACGAAAAAGCAGGCTCCTTTTATAATTTTAAGAGGTATAGTCCACTTTCCACACTATATATAACAGTATATTAGATTGTAATAGTGACTTATAAGCCCATCAGAGGGCTGGGTAATATTCTTTTTATTATTCCTGTTTTGTGTTTAAATGTGATTGTTACATGTCACTATAATAAATGAAAAAAAATAATAAAAAAATAAAATGTTCACTGAAGTTAAGCGGCAATGGGCAACGTTACATTCCAAAGTTATCTACATTCCGGGGAGAAGGTAGATTTTTGATTTGGTATGCCCTGGTTTTTCAGAAAGATGTGGTCATATGAAATCTGTTAGGGGATGGGGTATTGTATATGTCATTAAAGATTCTACCAACAAAAGTGTATGCCTTGACTTTCAATACAACAAATCTGTACCAGAAAATTCTAACCTGAAATAAGCACAGCAATCCATAAATGGCCATGGAAGGGCTGCATGATAACTTTATAAGCATTATCCTCTTTCTGTGGCATTCGTACAAGAATACTCCCAAATTCCCAGAAATAATCAACAAAATCAACCACTTGTGATCTTTCATATGATGCAGTTAAGGAGGCAACGGCCATGTCTATCTCCTTTGAAGTAAAATAACTTTTTCAGGAACCCTTTGCAAACATGCAATTCAAAATGAAGAATTTGGAGTAACTCCTTAAATTCTGGCTTCAATTGCAATTACATACAACATGAGTTTATAAATTTATGTTTATGCATCTGACTTTAATCTGCATTCAAAAACACAATTATTACTTTTATGGTTGAATTTATAAAGGTAGCTGAACATTCTTTATGTAGGTGTACCAAATAATGCACAAATTAACAAATTAAATTTACAACCCTATAAAAACAGATGCATAAAGTTAACACACATTGTTCAGCACCGCCCCTACCAATCCAGTCCAGGTGTTGTTTTTAGGAACACCAAATTCTCCATCAGGGCTTTTCACCAGTGTATATCTGAACAGAAAGCAGAAACCAATTACAAGTGCCTGCAATGTGAATTCACTGTTTAGTAGTATTTATGTCACAGAATTACAGGTACAAAAAAATCCGCCCCCCCCCCTAATACTACCACCCTGACAAAAATAAATGTAATAATCTTAAGTAGTACTTACGTGAAATTGATCATGCTGGACAATTCTTTGAGCATTTCCATGCATATTCCATGGTAATTGTTTGAACGTAATATTACAAAAGGAGGTGACTGAAAATATACAGTCACAATCAAAGTACCTAAGTTTAGATGTGCTTTGCACAGTGAAAGTAATTCATATAATTTAAATTAGAAATACCTCAAATCTTTACAACATTGAAGTCAGTATGTTTGTCTTTTGGAGAAGAAATATATAGAGCTAGAGGTACACAAAAAGTTGATTAAATTTCATTAGTTGCTGAAACCAATGAATGACTGATGTGTGTGATCAGTTACTGCCATAGACACTTCAATATTCATGTATTAGTCATATAATATGTGAGAGGTGGGATTTTAAAAGTTTACCAAAATGACAGAGTTTAAAGTTGAAGCAGTTGTATGACACATAAGAGTGCTTACGTAATTAATTACAAACAATAGGTAATAAGGGCACTGTTCCTAGCAATGAAATTCGGAATAAATACATTTTAAACATGCAGTAAGACTGCAGTAAGACTGCTAAGACAATATACACATGTGTAAAGATCAGATGGGAATTTAGAGGGGACAAGGAATCTTTACTTGTGGCTGGACTGAAAACATGATTATGCTGATGAAACTAACATCATTCACTGATTCAAGAGAAAAGAGTTCTAACTTTACACGACATTATACTCTATAGCTTACATTACAGTCATATAAAACTTTACAATCAACTTATAATCACAAATAAAATCTTAATTGTGTTGTTTATAAAAGAAGTAGCTACACTGGCTGAGCAATATTTCACATTGATAACAATGGCACTGTATTTAATGATGAGACTGAAAATGTTTGACAAAAGGGTCAAATACAAGACTTATTCCTAAGGATATAAATACTTAACTTCTACACAATACTTTTCCTATTGGTCACTACACTTTTACATCAATATCCTTAGGCTGGATAACTGCAGGTCAAATCTTTTTATAAAAAACAGAAACGTGTATAACAGTTTTATCACAGTGTCTGTTATACAGGGTGGAGAGAAGCATATTTCCACACATATTCTCAGCAACAGAAAGACTGGGTGGATTAGGACTTAAATTCACTCAGCCAGGCTCATGGATACAGCCCATCTATCTTACAATATGTCTTACCTCTATAGTACCAATTGTAAAGTGTCTGCCATTTAAGCCCATTCGCTTGAGAGGAAACAAATCTAGTGGCCGCAAAGAGTGGGCAGTTGCATCATATGTTAAAGTAACCACATGCAGATGAGCTCCATCACTGACCCACTCTGATATGTACAAACTCAATGCCTTGTTTATTATTTCCTGAAGAAAATAACCAAACAACAGAATATGATCATGTACATGTATTAAGGGCACAGAATAAAACAGTATGCACATGCCGTATAAATTAAAAGGACTGCTAGTGGAAAACCTACTGTGAAGACATGCATAATACAATGTAATTGCTTGACAGTTATTAACCGTTTAAATCCAAGTCATATTATATTAGTTATTTATAGTTGCTAGCTAGTGCACCATGTTTCACTGAACCATAATTTATTTTTGACTACACTGAATATTATGGCCTACATCATTAAATAGCAAATGAAGTACAATAACATTCAGTAATTATCAGTATAATTTTGATATCAATATCCATTAAAGGCTCATAAACATCTTCAGTTCCAAAAATTGTGAGAAAATAAAGTTCCCATAACTACAAACACAAGTGGTCTGATATGTTGTAAAAAGATAAAGTAACCCTTTCAGTATTAATACACAGTTAATAACATACCAGAAAATAGTTGCTTTGTGGTACATATTCATCACAGGTAGTTGTATTAACTGGTAATCCACCAAACAACTTGTTGACATAATCACTATTGCATTTCTGAACAGCTTTCCAATAAGCTGTTGCCATAAATTCTTCCTAAAGTAACAAATAGAACCAAAGTCAACAACAAGATTAATCACAAAAACTGCTAAAACATATTTTTGTAAGTATTCTTTCTGAATATTGTCAAACACTGTTGATCATTGTATTAACATTACTATGAAACTATTGTCAAGTAGAGGATGGTTAGTATTTTTGTAGTGTTTGTTTTCTTCTTGGTTTTCCTGGGTTGTCTACTTGACAATTGGTTGAATTCAAATAAAATATACAAGATGTAATTTTCAACAAATAATTCTTTATTTCAACAAAGTTATTTTTCACAAAAAAGTTACAAAAGACTTTTGATGGTGCCTCAGTTATAATCCTGTTCTGTTCACTAATCTGGTCAAAAGTCTCTCTGATGAAAAATCCTGCTTCTCTAGCTAAACTGGCCCTTTTTATAACAAACTGTGGAATGCAAGCCCTGAGTCACAAACATTTCTCTCTCTGGAATGCTACAGGAACTAATGGTCACATGTTCACATAATTCAGTAAGATATCCAAATACGGAAGTCACATGATCAAGGATTTTAGTAATTTAGTAAATTCTTATATACATTTTGGTCATGTGACCAAAACATTGCCTAAAAAGGATCCATAAGGGGTCATGTGACCTGTCTTCATAAGAAATGCAGGTAACCATGTGACCAAGGAATAAGAACTGGTGGTGGTCATGTGACCTATTATCTAAGAGTTTTGCAGATAAAGTACCTAATATGGAGGGTCATGTGACTAGCAGGGAATTATGGGAAAGACTGGTTCTTAAGCTTGAGAATGTCATGTGACCACATATTTTGCCAAACTCATTTCTAAATATGGAAAGATGTTCCTGTGTCTGGATTCCTAAGCTATGAAGCCATGCTTCTCATTCCCTGTACTTGTATAACCTTCTAACTTATATAAAAATGACCAGAGTTCTTTTGATATTGTAACAAAATGTAAACTTTAATTACTGGAACTAAGAATAAGTAATTAAAATGCACCATATAAAACACTGATTGTTATAACATATGAACCCTTGATTAATAACTACATTTGTATTCAACTGTTTACACAGAACAACTTGTCATAATATTTCTACTAAATATTGACCCTGGATTATAGATGTACTGGCTTATTTCTTTTATTTCATTTACAAATTAATTATTCTGATTGCTTATGTTAATAGAAGTGATTTAATTAACATCGGTCTATGACAAGTCTGATAAACACAGCATATTTAGGATGGCATGATATTTAACAACACTGAGTATGTGCTGTGAATGACAGCAAGCAAATGAACTTCATGCTAACACTAACACACACTAAGCACAAACAGAAGAGAGATGTTTGTATAAATGGTAATGCATGCATCTTACCTAAACATATAAACTATTTTGACATCTACTGTATATCATAAGTATACTTATGATGTTTGAAAGTATTTCAGATCTATATTTTACTGATTAATTTTACTAAGATCAATTAAACAATTAATAGTAATTAAAATGATTCTTCTTCTCCCTAATAATATTCTCCCCCCTTCAACAGAAGTCATGTCCTCATGACTTAGTTCAAACATAAGAGATAACTGAGTACTAAATTAACTACATGAAAATACAAACAGAACTAACATATTTGTAGTGTAAAGTAATAAACCCCAAAATTACAGTTAAACCACATTGTAACTGATTGACACACACTATAAACTTCAAACAGACAGCAGACTTAGTGGCACATTAAATAAAACAATAAATGTGAAGCATATAAGAACTTAAAACAGAAATGTAGATATACTTTACATATTCCTGAAATACAAATCAAGCTTGAAGGTCATTACCTGGAAGAATATTTGGGGTTGGAAGGAAATGTGGAAAGGGACTATTTTAGCCTGGAATGACAGGTTTGTATTTGCAGGAAATAGATAGAATAAAGTATAGGTCCAAGATATAACTTGTTAATAAATAAAAGGGAGATTGATGTCAATAATATTTAAACACTTTATTATGAAACCAATTTCATTCAATAATATTAACCAAATTTCTATATGAGGCTGGTGATATTAAGTGACCTGGAGGAACATAATGTCAGTAACATGGAAAGGCTTGCCTTTTTTGGAGATGTAGGACAGTATCCAGGGTCTGATGATGCAAGTGGATTTTGAGGATTTTTAATAATTTTGAAGCGTATGAATATTTGGAAGATGGCACAGCTGGGGTATAAAATCCTTGGTCTACATAGCTTGGGTCAGAACAGTAAAGAAGAGAAGGAAAAAAAAGAAACAACAAAAAGACATGGAGACTACAAATCAGTAAGTAGAATTATTCTTTGCAAAATTAATTTAATTTTTTGTGTGTTTTTTTTTATTTATTTATTATATGGCAAGTATATTTAATTGTCCTTACAAAAAAAATAAAAATGTATTGATGATGGATCAGTGTTATTGGTATAGTTATAAAACAAAATAGTATTTTTTTTTGTGTGAAAATAAAAGTTTCTACTGTCTGAGATAGTCACAATTTTCACTTTAATTATAGGACAACTGGGGAAAGATCTGGACATGAGAATGAAGTGGATGAGGCCCTAGCCGAGTATGAAGTGTTTGTGGTAAGCATACTCTCCCCTTTTTTCATTTGAATATGATATTGTGAAAAAGAAAAAAAAATGACATTAATAATAGGAACAAAAATGTACAATAAAGCATTTAACAGTTTTCAAGCATAGGTTTTTAAAGCAGTTTCAGAAACATTAAAATATAAACATTAAACAACACTGTACAATAGTGCTTCATCTATGATACACACAAAGCAAATTGTAGGTTTATTTTATTATAACTTCAGAATTCAGGAGAACTGCCTGACCTGCCTGGGGATGATGCCATCATAGTAGAAGCTCTGAATGTGGTGGAGGAGGTGTTTTTGGTGAGTTTTTTTTTACGGTAAACAAATGGATGTTTTACTTCTTAAGTTAATATACTTTGAAAAGAAATGCAAAAATGTGAAATTAACTATAAAAATCTAATACAGTTATTTTTCAAGCATGTAATTATACAATATGAATACAAATATGATAAGGTTATTTTGTAGTCGTACTGTATGTAACTTTGTGCAGTAATATTTCATGAATGATATCCAAGCAAATAGTTATGTATCTGTCATTCTTGTCTATTTTCAGGGTACAGATTATTTGCAGAAAGTGAGGCCAGAAGAGTGACAATTAAAAACAAACTGAAATACAATTTAGTGGATGAATGTGATGATTAAAATTAAATTAAAATATATAATAGTCTTTTTGTGTTTATTCTTGAATGATCTGGATATGAGAGTGTTGGATACCATTACATGCAAACTTGGTGAGTTAAACCAAAATACAATATTACACATCAACAATAGTTCATATACTGATGTAATTAGACAAATTGAAACAACTTAGCACTGCACAAGCTTATAACTGGACACAAAGATACAGAACAAAATAAATAATTCGCTTGAAGATTAAACTAATTAATGTAAAATATGTATAGAGTTTAATCCATAATACACAGAATTAACAATCATGACTGAAATGCAAGCAATATATTTACATGTAGACATTATTTATTCATATTTCAGCATTTCAGCAATAAGACATTCACTTTGACTAAGTACAGAATACACATACAACCATCTTTTATGAGTACAATTGTTTTGATACTATTTAATAAAATACAACATATCTTCAAAAACAATAAATGGTCAAACTCAGATACACTACAAGCTATTTAGCAATTTTCAAGCAATCTTGGAATCTTTTTATCAATCTATTGAAACCTGTGTTATGACAGATTAAAGTGTCACCCTTGGGCCTCCGCAAACAATTTAAAATACATTTCATGGAAATGACAGACCTTGTCAGTGGATAAGACTCAATATGTGTATGCCTTGGGATGGTTGTGTGTGGGGTGAGAAAGTGAGAGAAAAGTCTGGGTGGGTCAGTTCAGTGCACATTCCTTAGTGTTTGTTTACAAGTGATTTTTCAGTACCACCTCCCTTTTTGAAATGATTTCTCTCAAAATTCAGTATCAAAGTCTTATTGAATATGTTTTCCTCTGGCTCATAAGTATTGTGTTTGTCACTAAAGCCTTGCCACTTAATCAGATAATGAGCTTTCCCCTTAATCATCTTTTTACCAAGAATTTTCTCAATGTAGAAAATATCTCCACCTTCAGGAATAATTTGTGTGTGTTCTGTTTGATCGTTTGATTGTGGATTGTGTGAAGTATGACTGTCAGGAAGAACATCAACAATGTCTGTGTTTATGGTGGATTCAGTGGTACCATCAGATGCTTCAGGTAGGTTGTTTGTTTGTCCGCCATTCTCTGTGCACCGGTCATTTATTTGGTCATTTTCCACACTTTTTTCATCAAGAGTTCTTTGGGCAGTATGGCACAGTTTCAAGCGATTACTGTGCACTAAAAAGGGATTTCCTCTTCTGTGGTGAACAATTTTGTAATTCACTGAGGATGTCTTTTGAAGAATCTCATAAGGTCCATGCCAGAAATGTAGCAACTTTTTGGTCAACCCCTTCTTTGGTTTTGGTGTGAATACCCATACTTTGTCCCCAACTTGGAATGTAGGTGCTGCAGTATTTCTGTCATATCTCTCCTTGGAATTCACTTGGCTTTGTTGTAATGTCAGTTTGGCTTCACTCCTAGCTTGAGTAAGTTTCTCCTCCAATTTACCCATGAACTCATGTAGTTCAATTGTTTCCTTTGGCCTTGACAATATGTTATGGTCCACTGGTAGTTTGGCTTCATATCCATGCATCAAGAAAAATGGTGTGAACCCAGTCCCTGCGGATACTGAAGTATTGTAAGCAAATAGCACTGCATCAAGATACCTGTCCCAGTCTGTGTGTTTTGAATTGGTGTACATGCTCATCATCTCAACTAAAGTTTTGTTCATTCTTTCTGTCAGGGAATTGCACTGGAGGTGGAAACTTGTAGTGTTTATTTTCTTAATACCTAGACATTTGCAGGTCTCTTGTATTATTTTGGACAGGAAGTTGCTTCCCCTATCACTGAGTAATTGGTTCATTGCCCCAAATCTAAAAATAACCTTGTCAACTAGAACATTGGCTACTGTTACACTATCAGTGGTTTCAAGTGGGAATGCCATTGCATATCTGGTCAAATAGTCAGTAAATACAATAATGTACTTATTGCCTTGGTTGCTTTTGACAAATGGGCCGCAGATATCAACTCCGACCCTTTCAAAAACTTCTGATACAGCTGGCATGTTGACCAATGGGGCATTTTTCTTTTGAGTTGGTGTCTTTTTGATTGCACAGTCTGCACATGTGTCAATCCATTCCTTAGTGTATGCATACATTCCTGGCCAAAAGTATCGGGCTGCTAATTTTGGGTAAACCTTGTTGATACTCAAGTGCCCACCTGTTAGGTTATCATGGAAAACCTCTAAGATCTGGTGTCTCATGGACTTTGGAACATATAGCTTCTCTTCTACTTTGGGTTTGGGTAAACCATGACTCTGGACATAATAGAGGACACCATCATTTAACACATATTTGTGTGATTCTGCTGCTACCCTTTTAGCTTCAATTGCATCATCTGGTAAAAGTCCATGTACAAGGTACTGCAATATGTTTTTGCCCCAACTATCTGCTACTTGAGCCCTTTTGAGTTCCTCTAGTTTTACATTTTCTTCTGCATCACATTGCATGACATATGAGTTGTGTGTGGTCCTGGAAAGTGTATCAGCATTCTGGTGGACTCTCCCTGGCCTATAAGTGATCTCAAAATCATATGCTTGTAGTCTTAATGCCCACCTTTGCAATCTGGAATTATTGTCTTGGTTTTGCATCAGCCACTTCAAACTGTGGTGGTCAGTGACTACTGTAAATCTTCTTCCTTCTAGGTAGTGTGAAAATCTTTTCACTGCATCTACCAGGGCTAGGCATTCTTTTTCTGTTGTAGAATACTTTAGTTCATTTGGCTTGAGATCCCTTCCTGCATAGGCTATAACTTTCTCCGGCTGGTCAACTATTTGTTGGGAGAGCACTGCTCCCAGTGAAAATCCACTTGCATCTGTGTATAATGTGAATGGATGGTCAAAACTTGGATACCCTAAGAGTGGTGGTTCTATTAACCTCTGTTTCATCTCTGTGAATGCTTTGTCACATTTCTCATCCCAAATAAATGGTGTGCCCGTCTTTAAGAGATTGGTTAAGGGTTTAGCTATCTCACTGAAATTCTTTACAAACTTTCTGTAGTAGTTTGCTAGGCCTAACCAGCTTTGAACATCATGAACCTTAGTTGGTGTTTTGAAATCTCTCACAACCTTAATGTTATTGGGGTCTGGTTTTATGCCCTCCTTTGACACAATATGACCTAAGAACTTTACTGATGGTTGTGCAAAATTGCATTTTGTGAGCTTCAGCTTCAAATTGGCAACTCTCAGGATTTCAAAAATCTTCCTTAAGAGACCAAGATGGTCCTCAAAATTCATTGAATGACAAATCAGATCATCAATGTACAATAAGCAAATGGATGGTACTAATCCCCTGAATAAACTTTCCATCAGTCTTTGGTAAGTTGAGGGTGCATTTGTTAGGCCAAAAGGCATCACATTGAATTCCCACAATCCCATATGAGGTGTTGAAAATGCTGTCTTTTCTTTGGACTTTTCATCTAGCTCTATTTGGAAATAGCCTGAGAACATGTCTAGGGTGGTGAAAATACCTGGTCCACTACCATTGTTCTGGGATAGGGCATCCAGAGTGTCATCTATTCTTGGAATCCTGTAACTGTCCTTTTTTGTCAGAAGGTTCAGGTAGCGATAATCAATATATGGCCTGTATTGTTTGTAAACATCAGCAGGGTTCACATTTTCTGTGTTTTTAAAGGTAGGTTTTACTGCACCATCATCACTTCTTTTCCCAACTAGAACAATTGGGGAACTCCATGGTGAACAACTGGGTCTAATTATGTTGTTTTTTGCCATTTCCTTAACATGCTCAGTGATAATTCCCTTCTTAAAAGGTGAAACTCTGTATGGTTTTTGCCTTACAGGGTGGTGATCTCCTGTATCTATGTGGTGTTTTATCACTGAAGTTCTTCCCAATTGACTGGCATCTTCAGCAAATATATCTGAGAACTCATGTATCAAATTTGTGAGCTTTTCTTTCTCATTTGGGTTCAAATCTGTTTTGTCTAGGTTGATATTCAAGTTTGGTGGTTTACTACCCATGTCACCTGTTTCTTGTACACTGCAAATGTCAACATCATTGACTCCTGAAAATCTCCCTATTTTAGTCTTTTTGTGCATTGTTACACTTGTATCACCAGGATTCACTATGAGGACAGGGACCTCTGTTTTTTGGATTTTGGTCAAGACTTCCCCTGCTAACATATTCCACCTATTTGGCAACTTTGGTTGTACAATACCAGTTTTGTTTTCAAAGATTTTTACATCTGGGTGGTCACAATCAACCAGAATGACATTTTTGGTCCATGGTTCAATGGTAACTGTTTCACTGACAACTAAATCTACTTCAAAGCTATTTGAATTGGATACTTCCTGTGGAGCACATTCTCCTAGTGGCACATCTTGACCCTCAATATGCAGAATACCAGTGGAGCAGTCTAGTTTGGCCTGGTGTTTTGTAAGAAAATCAAACCCTAAAATGGCAGGGTGATTGGTGTTGGTGACATAAAATGTGTGCTGCCCAGCTTAAAATTCAACATAACCTTGCCATGGATCTGGAGATTTTGACCATTTACCGTTTTTGCAACCAACCTATCAGTGTCAGTATTCAAATTGATCTTGCTCTGTTTACACAATTCTCTATAAGCTGCTTCATTTAGAATTGATATTGTTGCTCCAGTATCACAAAGAAATTTTACATCTTTACCAAACACCTTTCCTGTAACAACATTACTATGTGAACCTACAAATGGTATAACATGAATTTTTTCACTTACAGTCTTTGGTAGTCCTGTTTCCTTTCTTGTCTGTGTCCCTGTCAGCACTGCTTCTTGTTCTGTCTGTGTCCCTCTTGGTACTGCTCTTGGTTTGATCTGTGTTCCTGTCACTGCTTTGTCAATGTCTTTTCTTATTGTCTCTGTAATTGGTGGATCTTCACTTTGTTGCCCCATCTGGTTGAGTGAATGAGATGGGGCACCTTCTAGTTTAAAGGAACTTGCTCTCCACTTCTTCTTCCCTGGAACTAGTGTTGTTCTGCTTTCCTCCTGCATTGTGCCTCGTAGTACCCCAGAATGTTGCAAAAAGAGCACACAACTCCCTTCTTCTTCAGGCATGCATCTGTACTGTGTCCTGACATCTGACAATAACTACAATAAGGTCCCTGGTTGAAGTTGAAATTCTGTTGCTGTGGTTGCTGTGGCTGGTTTGGGTGTCTCATTTGTTGACGTGCTCTGTTTGGTGCTCGGCACTCCCTTGCAAAATGGCCTGGTCTCCCACAGTTGTAGCATACCAACCTGCCATCAGTTGTACGGCTTGATCTATTTGTGAGGGATTTGACCAATTCTACCAGCTCAGTCACTTCCTGTCTGGATGTTGATGGTGGTGGCGGTGGTGGTGGGGTGTTTACCATTTGTAGCTGCTGGAAACATTGTTTCAACTCACATATTTCTTCCCGCAGGCTGGTATCAATGGAGTTGGGGAACAGACTCTCCCCCAGAAGGGCTGCCTCTTCTGCTTCATCCAGGGTGTTTACGTTTCTCCCATACACAAATTGCCTGAGGTCTGGTCTGAGGTTGTCAGTATATATCTGGATACGTTCATCCTCTGCCTGGTCTACTGTGGAAAACAGTTCCAGCATGTCTCTGGTGTACTGGAACACAGTTTCCCATGGCCCCTGTTTCCTTGAATGGATTTCATACCTCCTTCTCCTCTGGCTGTTTCTGGTGTCAAACTTCGTCAATAAGGCTTGGCGAAAGATGGCAAAGTCCTGTATATTTACTGCATCACTTCTTGCCCAGGCTTGAGCAAGGCCGCCAAGGTTATGGTACATCAGCAACCCCCTGTCATTGTTGTCAATGTGTGCTAGGTTACAGTAGGATTCAAAATCTTGAACCCATGTCCTCACATTCTCTGTACCAGTAAATTTATTTGGCAGGGGCATGTTGTACCTAGGGGTGTAGTTTCTGACTGGTATTTCTTGCTGTTGAGGCTGTGGAGGCTGATCTGCATTTCCCTGTCCACTGGTTGAGGCACCATCATTCTGTTCGTTTGGGGTTTACTTTAGGTCCCATTTTTTTTGGCTTTTTTTTTCAGCTTCTCTTGAAGTTCATCCCAGCAGGGCCTCCAAAATTGTCAAGTAGAGGATGGTTAGTATTTTTGTAGTGTTTGTTTTCTTCTTGGTTTTCCTGGGTTGTCTACTTGACAATTGGTTGAATTCAAATAAAATATACAAGATGTAATTTTCAACAAATAATTCTTTATTTCAACAAAGTTATTTTTCACAAAAAAGTTACAAAGTCTTTTGATGGTGCCTCAGTTATAATCCTGTTCTGTTCACTACTCTGGTCAAAAGTCTCTCTGATGAAAAATCCTGCTTCTCTAGCTAAACTGGCCCTTTTTATAACAAACTGTGGAATGCAAGCCCTGAGTCACAAACATTTCTCTCTCTGAAATGCTACAGGAACTAATGGTCACATGTTCACATAATTCAGTAAGATATCCAAATACGGAAGTCACATGATCAAGGATTTTAGTAATTTAGTAAATTCTTATATACATTTTGGTCATGTGACCAAAACATTGCCTAAAAAGGATCCATAAGGGGTCATGTGACCTGTCTTCATAAGAAATGCAGGTAACCATGTGACCAAGGAATAAGAACTGGTGGTGGTCATGTGACCTATTATCTAAGAGTTTTGCAGATAACAGTACCTAATATGGAGGGTCATGTGACTAGCAGGGAATTATGGGAAAGACTGGTTCTTAAGCTTGAGAATGTCATGTGACCACATATTTTGCCAAACTCATTTCTAAATATGGAAAGATGTTCCTGTGTCTGGATTCCTAAGCTATGAAGCCATGCTTCTCATTCCCTGTACTTGTATAACCTTCTAACTTATATAAAAATGACCAGAGTTCTTTTGATATTGTAACAAAATGTAAACTTTAATTACTGGAACTAAGAATAAGTAATTAAAATGCACCATATAAAACACTGATTGTTATAACATATGAACCCTTGATTAATAACTACATTTGTATTCAACTGTTTACACAGAACAACTTGTCATAATATTTCTACTAAATATTGACCCTGGATTATAGATGTACTGGCTTATTCCTTTTATTTCATTTACAAATTAATTATTCTGATTGCTTATGTTAATAGAAGTGATTTAATTAACATCGGTCTATGACAAGTCTGATAAACACAGCATATTTAGGATGGCATGATATTTAACAACACTGAGTATGTGCTGTGAATGACAGCAAGTAAATGAACTTCATGCTAGCACTAACACAAACTAAGCACAAACAGAAGAGAGATGTTTGTATAAATGGTAATGCATGCATCTTACCTAAACATATAAACTATTTTGACATCTACTGTATATCATAAGTATACTTATGATGTTTGAAAGTATTTCAGATCTATATTTTACTGATTAATTTTACTAAGATCAATTAAACAATTAATAGTAATTAAAATGATTCTTCTTCTCCCTAATACTATGTTAGGAGGCTTGCTGTATGTACTTAGTTCTTGCTACTTAGTTATGCAATACCTTTTAAGTGATGCCAGTTTTCAGGTGAGTCAAAATCCCTAGTCAAAATGTCACCAAAAAATATTTTTTAAGATGAGTATTGTTAATAATATCACAATTAACAAATGCTATTAAAATACAATAATACCATATTTTGCTCTATGCATATGGATGAAAATTCTTGCCGCAGCTGCAATATGGCAACATTATCCATATTGATAGTTTTCATCAGCTGACTGATTTGCCACTTGTATTCATCTGGATCATCAAGTGTGACCAGTAGCCATTCAGTTTCCAAAGAATGGAGAATCTCCTTCTGATGAACCAAGATGTCAACCTGAGACAACAAACATAATCTGGTGAAATTTACCAATAAATAGAAACGTATGATCCTGTAGTATAGGGTAACTACCATTCAAGTCATATTCTCTGATCGGTTTTCAATGAAGAAGATTTTAATTTTGGCCAATTAAGGAAGATTCAGACAAAGAGAAGGCAGATGTCCTCAATCAAATAGTCTTTGTAAAGCATCAAATTAGTCTACCAGCCATGTGGTTTCAAACGTAATTCTCATATTTTCATAGTTAATGTTAATTTTCTAAAATAGTGAAATAGATCATTCAGATCACACAGAAAGTTTAGTAAATTAATGTCGACTACCACGTACCTGACTGAATATAACCATGGCATCATTCAATCCTCCCAAAAGCATAATGCGCAGAATATCATCATCCTGATCATTTCTAAAAATTTCTTTTATCATAGACTGAATGTTATAGCCATGTACTGTGTACAGTTGAACTGTTGAACCCATATTTTCCATCAAATCCAAAACAACCTGATTCATAGCTGAAATATAAAGTCAACCGGTGCATTAGAAACGTTTCCAACTGTTGCCAACTGGTAGATCTGGCATGTATGCATCAGTTCCTTTGATGTGATTAAGAGAGAATTTAATATGATATTATAATAATATAATTACCCAATTAATCTGAAAGCATTAAGCAGGTATCTCTTCATTTTCTATAATCGTGCACTGAAAACATTCTATGTCATGCAGCTCTAGAGGGCATATCTATAATACAGAACTAGGGGCCATACTTAAGCTATAGAAGTGTGTGAGACACTTGTAGTACAGAACAAGGGGACAAACTTAAGCTATAGAACCACAACACCACCACAAAGCATCTTTATTACCACCCAGTTGACTTTTACAAAAACACATACAGAGTAAAACAACACAATCATGCAAATGTTGGCCATAGCCTTGAGGACAACCACTACAGGGACTGAATGAGGACATAACATATGCATAGAGTGGATCAGGGTTGACTTGTTCTGTCAACCTCCCTACTGATCTTGAATGGTGTAAACTTTAGGATTAAGCAAATTAGCCCACTGTTTTTCACTGATTTATTATGATAATATGTATGGATAAATGATAATAATCAACCACTGACCAACATCACTGTGGTCCAGGATGAGGTGAACAATCTGATTCTGCCAGCCTTGAGCATGTAGCTGAGTCTGAAGGAAAGGGGGCAAGAGGGGATATTGCTCTGCTGGTGTCACAAAGTAGGGAGTCAGTGGTGGAAGCAATGGCACGCCCATACTTTGAATACAGATGTTCCCTTTCTCACTAGAGTGTGATGTCAGTGCATCAGTCACAGAACAGGCACTGGTATTGGTGAAAATAACTATGTCATACTTCAGAGCATCTGAAAATATAAATAATGTGATAACTATAATACACATCACTATTAAAACTATACAGGAAACATTATGTAACAAACAAAAAAGCCAAATATAAGGAAGAGAAATTATTTTTTAAGTTTACAGCAGAATATATTGGATGTTTATTCTCTCCCAGTGTGGGAATCAGGACAGGTGAAGAAGCTGTGAAGTCACAGTTGTTATTTTAATCACAAATATATATCACAGCCAGTTAACTTAGGAATTGCCAAATATTACATAAAAAGTTTAAACTGTTTAATCTATTTAAAATAATTTATTTAAACTATTTAACATAATTTATTTTAAAAAAAATAATGAAAAAAATGCTACATAATTAAGTTTTCCAGGAGGGTAGTTTTTCTATAGCTCTGACATACCTTTGTGTATTTGGTCACATTCTTCACCATATGTGTATGACATCTCGATGTGACAAAAGCAGTTCAAATCATTCTGAAGGTTTGTTAATGTCTCATTGATGTTATAATCTTGTGCTCCATGAATAAGGAATTCTGTAGTTTTTTAAATCAAATACAAATAATTATTTCAGTCTTTTTCTTTCAAAATAAATAATTTATAATTATATCAACTTAGAAGATGACCTCACTGATAATGAATGAAATCAGTCACAACGCAACTAGTGATTGTGTGTTGACACAGAATATTTCAAGATACTACCAATTCTTACGGTGGCAACCAATAATAAAGGGCTAAAATAATGAGTTTTAAGGTACGGTGTGGAGCTCAGAGGAGACATTTGACATTTCTAGAAATGTTAAGAGGTCAACGCGGATATTATCAAAGATTTGCAGTGCCTGATTTTATTTCATTTGTTTTACAATCCCGACCCAAGGATTAATATTGAGGATATATAAGACCTTTTTGGCAAGTTCACTCCATTTGACCTTGAAATAGTTGTCAAACATCAAATCTGACCTCAAGAAAAGATTTGCAGCCCATGATATATGTGTAAATTATTTTTACATTCCAAACTTTACCACCAACAATAACAGATATATAATTTGTGTGTGTGTGTGTGATCACCCTTTTAGACCTTACAACAGGGGTCAAAAGTTCAACTTTACTTGCAACAAGACATATGGGCTATTTCTTGCTTCTGAGTTGTTTTAACATTTCCATCCTCCAGGACGAATGATAAGGGAGATACAAGGCATTTATGGTAAGTCAACTCTGTTTGACAAACACTACTGTGGGTCAAAAGTGAAATTCGACCCTGTGGAAAGATCTCATTCCATGATTTCCAACAAGTTGTTTTGAAGATCTGAGACTTTTTCAATGAAAGCCTATTTGACCTTGAATCAGCTGTCAAAGGTCAGATGAATTCCATGGTTTATCAAGCTCCATAACAAATATGCATAACTTTAATCACGCTTTTTCAGAACTACAAATTAAAATATGCAACAACATGACAAAACAGGATCTCTGTGGGGTAGTTAGGAGCACTTGAAATGACCTTGAATGATATCTTCAAATATTTGCAGATTTATGGATTGACATATATATCTATTATACGGAAACACCATAAGATTATTCAAACTACCATGTGGAAAAAGCAGGCTAAAAAGTAAAAAATGTTTAAAAAATGGACTTTTCAGTGGGTGTTATTGACTTTAAAGGTCAGGTCACAAAGCAATGGTCATTGTGCATTGTTCATATCTAATCACATACCAAATTTGAAAGCCACAGTTTAAATAGATTTTCAGTTATCACGCCTGAAAGAAATGTCTGTGCTGTCAACCAATATCTCCCCGAGTTTTGTCTGTAGATATAATGAACTATGTTAAGTCTATGTCAAGTAATATAATAACGACATAAATGTTTGAGAGTGCCTTTTAGTGCAGATGAATAATATGAAGATTAATTTTAAATAAGTAACCATCTTTATAAAACTGGTATTTCGTAACAGACTAATGTTAACTAAATACAGACGCTTACAGTAAGTTTACTTTTATCAATTCCAGCAAAAAATATATATTTAAAGAAAAACTAAAGAAAAAAATTCTATTTACACACATATTTTCAAGATTCATGAAGCTATTTCAATAACATGCAAAACAGTATTAAATTTACATGCAATCATAATTTACATGAAAAAAAAATTGAAAGGACTTACTTAAGTTGCATCCTGAGTTGTTCTGTGTAGAATTATGTGCTTTACCATAAATAATAATTATCAAATAAATTATCCATGTGAATATACTTTGAAAGTCCACCATATCTCCAACAAATAAAAAGAGTATCCTGATGAACTTGCCTGGGTCAAATGTTACAGGTAAAATGGGTATTTTTGTGAAGCATTCCATTAGTGGCTTACAGTGACTGTATCTGACAGTATAGAGTTAATTGCGTGTCTGTGGTGTCAACCCTTAATTACTGCCTCATGGCATGGTATTGTTCTTTGTTCACTAATTGATCCCACCATTATATGCAATATTTTTCTCACAGGTTAAAATGGAAGCATTCCAGGATCAATGACTGCTTTGATTTAATTGATGATAATCCAATAATATTAAATCAAAAATACGTTCAAATTAACAAAGTTTTCATATAAAATAAATAGTAAGTTTAGTATGTAATTTTTATCAACTGATTTCTCTTATTCATTTTTTTTTCACATAGAAAACTGTAAGTCTGGGAAGCAAATACAACTGTACCAGATATTTGTTTGTCATCTGCTGCAGTACTATCTGGATATCATCTGACAACAAATAACGCTAACTGCCTTCCTTTATGTTTAGATGCGCCTTAGAGTCCATCAGTGATGGAGATTAAGCGCTATAAAAGTCCACATTAGATTAGATTAATAAGGCTTAATAAACCTGTAACATTCATGCATCCAAGGTACCTTTCTTCAAATTTTTCTGTAAAAATGTATACTTCACCCTCTTGAGAAATTCTTGTATATCAAATTTACCTACCACTGATTTCTCAACTGTAGTATTTCTCACAGGTAAAATGAAGCCGAATTCTTATTTGTATAGATTTAAAATATGTGGCAATTTTTTTATCTTCCATGATTATTTTAATTATATGGGTACTGGAAGAAAGTACAGTTTTTGTACAATAAACCAGCTATGTCATGATACTTTACACTGACACCAAATATTTGAATATTCACCAAATACCATGACAAGATATTGAATGATGATACATGTATTCATTTTCTGCATTAGAAAACTGTTACTCTAAGAAAATGGCTGAAAGTTACTTACATATAATATTACAGGAGGTTGTTTGAAACCATACACTGTCTGTGGGTAATCATAAGAACTCCAGCCTTAACCTTCACTTCAGGTCAAACTTTTAAAAATCTGATGCCTGTACCCCACAGCCTGGGGAAATAGTTTTCAACACCATGAGATACAGACGTATTGAAAAAGTACAAAGATCGGGATACTTTCATAGCAGTGTCAGTTATACAAAGGTCCAAATAATGTTTAAGTAGAAAAAATAATGTCTAAGACCATGAAAATGTATATAAAGAAAAAGTATTAAAACAAGACAATTCAACAACAAGATGACAACATTAATCAGTAAACTAAATATCATGAAGCTGTAAAATTTATTGATTGGAGAATAGCTGTCAATGGAGAATAGCACAATTATGTATATATAATAATAAGTTGCAACAATCCATATATCTTTGTTGTAAGAGACACATGTCTCAAATATGGCAGATGAACACACTTCAGCAGAGCTCAAGTTAAAGGACACACCATGATGCACACCTACACCCCTCTCACCAATATCCCTACCAAGTGTCAACCTTACAGAAATAGGCCGGACACGATTTTAACACTCACAGTCTCTACAACAAGGTCAAAGGTCAAATATGTTGTTGTAAACCTACAACCCATAAGCAATGTTCCTACCAAGTATCAACTTTCTACACCTTATGGTTTCAGAGATATTGCCCCAACAAACTTTTAAAGGTCACTACGAAAAGATTAAAGGTCAAATCAAGGACAAACCATGACATTTCACACCTACAACCCCAACAAATGTCCATACCAAGTATTAACTTCTTACATCTTATAGTTGCCGACATATAGCCAGGATAAGATTTTATAGGAGAACGTCACTACAGCAAGGTCAAAGGTCAAATTAAGTTTACACAATGACATAGCACACTGACAACACATCACCAATGTCCCCACCAGGTATCAACTTCCTACACCTTTTGGTTTCCAAGATATAGCCCAGACAAGATTTTATAGGTCAAGGTCACTATGGCAAGGTGAAAGGTCAAATCAAGGTCACACCATGACGTTGCACACCTACACCCCTAAACAATGTCCCTACCAAGTATTAACTTTCTACACCATATGGTTTCTGAGATACATGCCGGACAAACTTTTTCCTGCAGCCTGACTGCCCACCCAGTCATCCGGACACCATGGGTGAGAAAAATAGCCTGACAGCCCTTAAGGCCTTAAGGAGTATAAATAAGTACCTCTCACCTAAAATAATTATTCTACAGATTTTCCAAAGCATTGATAATGTTATCTGATATGCTGTGTGGCAGTTGTGCTCTATTTTTGGTGTTATTCATCGGCAATATTATTTTTAGACTTTTCTCAGAATTTATTAAGAAAACATCCAACATCTTGACAAACTGGGTACAATAGCCATGTACAAGAATACATCATAAATATTTTAGTTGGTGACAAGCATTTGTCATTAAAGTAAAACTTCAAAGTGTGAATTATACTGAAAAACTGACCACCAGGAAATTCAAAGAAGAATATTACAATGGCTTGGGTATACATAATAGTTGGATAAAGAATTGTAAGCAAAAGCCTGAGATGGCATCCTCCTTGAAAAGGGAATATAGGAAGACTAAGGATGACCTGGGGAAAAGTATAAAGGTCGAATCAAGAAAATGAGGCTGACCCGGGGCAGAGCTGAAATACTTGCTAAGGACAGAGTAGCTTGGAGGTTGCATGTGGCCATATTCCCTGAACAGAGCTATGTGGATATTAAGTAAGTATGAAAGTAAGTTTCAGATGCAAGAAAAGACATATAAAGAAGATTCTTATTTATTAGCTGATACAGGTATATGCAAAAAAAAAGCATGCATTACTATGATAATAATTTTTATATGTGTTATGTCCATTCATTTTATTCATAAAGTTTGGTACTACAAAAGTCCATGTAGTATGAATTCACTACAGCTGTATGAGGGCGACTTCACCAGACATCCTGGCTCCATTGTTACTGTGTGGAACACCAAAAACCAGGGTGGTTCCCTACAGAAAATAAACCACATACATATTTGGCACGCTGGTCATTGTTTGATTATCATATTGCGACAGGTAGTTTACAGGTGGAGGAACAAGTGCATACTAGATGGTTAAGATTCTGCACTGTAAACCACCGGGCATTGGCAAGTAACTACCAACTTTCCAACATGAAGCACCCGGGCCGAGATTCGAAAACCGGCGACCTCAGAGGTTGAAGATGAGCACTTTAACCACTACACCACTGAGCCCCCTACTAATCATTGTAAACTACCTGGTATTACAGTTGCGTACACAAGACTAGTATACAGCAGATACACTACAACCTAGAATGTAACAATAAAAATAAAATCAATAAAAAGTTCATACAAATACTCTTCAGATTAAAAAACATGTAACAGTCAAAGAGTTCAGTCAAACAATCTAAAAATTATTTAAACCTGGAAAAAGAGAATTATTACAGAAATAGTTCTGATATCATATACAATGTATTATTATGCAATAGAGAAAACAAAACTGGAGTATTTAATCTATTTGAGATTACATTTTATGGCAGATAAACTCTAATAACAAAATCAGACACACCTGACTGCTTTCAATGAAAGCACTGCTGTATCCAAACCTCAGCTTGCTGCTTGCTATGCCATACACACTGTCTGCCTACATGAGAAAGTCGTACACTTCTGAGAGGGGTTTTCATAAATTTCAACATGTAATAGCAAAGTATAGATTTATGTTCAGAGGAGAGAGTATCCTTTTTAAATACAACCTCCCTATTTTTAAGGCCATAAAATTATGTCTCTCACCCTTCCCATTTGTCCTCTTTAAAAAAGTGTAGCAGTCTCATTCAAGGAAATAGGCTATCAGTTTCCTCAATCCATCCCAAAAAGGTGATAGACAAGTGTGGTTTTGCAATGGCTACACCTATTGACTGGAACAGGCAACCACAAGTTGTTAGATCCCAACAAACCATCCCCAGTTTCAAGAGTCAACTCAAGATGTACCCGTTCAGATTGGCATACCCACCACTATATAGTCATCCCTCTCTGGTGAGTGCTTGAAGGGTTATGATATTTGCCTCATCTTGGACTTTTTGGATTCCATTATACGCTAGGTTAATTTTATCAATTTTGTGTTATATTTATATATGTCTCTATTATTATATATTATTATTATTGTGCTGAGCCACTGTAGCCCACTGACAAACATTGAGGAATATGTAGAAGATGAAACCACACTGCTGATGTACAAGTATTGCAATCATACCAATGAGTTAGAAACAACACAAGTTTTGAATTGGAGCTAGTATTAACAAAGAAACAGGCCTAATATAAGCCAAAAATCAACTCAAGTGTAAAGCTCTTTGTACTAAAGGTAGGTTGATGTTTGGCTCATATTTTATTAATCTCACTTGTGAATACAGCCCCTGAAAGCTGCTTTGTTAGGTTCTTCACTGTTAAGGATTGTACAGTGGTGGCTGAAAACTTGGAAATATTTTCAGTAAAAATTGCACATTAGACTTTTTCTATCACAGTAAACATTTGAAATGTTTTAAAATGGTTTAAATGTTTACAAAATGTTTTTAAAACCTACTTGAACTCTATCTCATGGTTTTCTAAACGTTTAGGCTATAATGTTTAAAAAACATTTAATAAACATTCTCTATCAAATGTTTTCACTGAAAACGTTTACTAAACATTTAAAAAATAACTAAAGAAGCTAGGTTTGACTGGAAACGTTTTTATAAAATAGCTAAAAAATAAAGGTTAAGCTGGAAATGTTTTTCAGATGTTCATCATGAAGTGTTTTACAAAAAGTACACATGAAAAAATAGCATCAGAGATGCCTGTACCCCACAGCCTGGGGAAATACTTCTCAACACCATGAGATATAGAATTACCGGGATACTTTCAGTGCAGTGTCACTTATATAAATAATGTTAAAGTAGATAAAATAACTTCTGAAAGAAAGAAAATGTAAGTAAAGATAAAGTATTAAAACAAGACAATTCAATAGCAAGATAACAGCATTAATCAGTATACTAAAAATTATGAAGCTGTAAAATTTTATTAACTGCAAGAACAGCTGTCAATGGACATAGCACAATTATGTAAACGTACATATAAAAATCAGTTGCAGCAATCCATATATCTTTGTCATAAGAGAAACATGTCTCAAATATGGCAAGTGAACACACTTTGGCAGAGCCAAAGTTAAAGGTCACACCATGATGCATACCTACACCCCCTAACCAATGTCCCTACCAAGTGTCAATGTTCTACATATTACGGAATCCAAGAAATAGCCTGGACAAGATTTTAAAACTCATGGTCACTATGACAAGGTCAAAGCTCAAATCAAGATTGCAGCATGATGTGTCACACCTAGAACCTCTAAGCAATGTCCCTACCAAGCATCAACCTCCTACACTTAATGGTTTCAGAGATATTGCCTGGACAAAATTTTAAAGGTCAAGGTAACTACGGTAAGATCAAAAGTCAAATCAAGGTCACACCATGATGTTGCACACCTAAACCCCCTAACCAATGTCCCTACCACGTATCAACTTCCTACACCTTACAGTTTCCGAGATATAGCCCGGACAAGATTTTATAGGTCAAGGTCACAATAGCAAGGTCAAAGGTCAAATCAAGGTCACAACTTCCTACACCTTACGGTTGCCGAGATATAGCCCGGACAAGATTTTATAGGTCAAGCTCACTATGGCAAGGTCAAAGGTCAAATTAAGTTCACACCATGACATTGCACACCTACACCCACTAACCAATGTCCCTACCAAGTATCAACTTCCTACACCTTACGGTTTCCGAGATATCGCCCGGATAAGATTTTCAAACTCAAGGTCACTACAGAAAGGTCAAAGGTCAAATCAAGGTCAGACCATGACGTTGCACACCTACACCTCCTAACCAATGTCCCTACCAAGTATCAACTTCCTACATTTTAGGGTTTCTGAGATACAGCCCAGACAAACTTTTTCCTGCTGCCCGCCCGCCCATCTGGACACCATGGGTGAAAACAATACCCCAACAGCCCTTAAGGTCTGTGGGGTTAAAAACATTGTTGATCATATGTTTTAAAAACATTCTATCAAAAACTTTTTTAAACCCATATTTTCAGAATGCTTATTAATTAAACCTTCACCTTTAAACATGTCCAAACAAAGATGACGGTGAGCAATAATAGGGGATTTTAGAGGACTTTGTCAAAAATTGCCACACATGCAGTTCCTAAAAGTAATAATTGAATAGGGGCACAATTTTCAAGCCACTATCTTACAATTTTAGACATAAAAATAATATTTTCATTAGTGAGCAACCTTAAAAACATATTGAATTTGACCTCTGACCCCATTATCATTCAGACATTAATATGTTCATTTGTAACGTTTTTCTAACATTTATCATTCAAAGGTTTAATAAACGGTATACATTAAACATTTTAAAAACATTCTATTACTTAACAACATAACCAAGATGGTATTATATACTGTAGAACCTCTATTTTACAACACATTTGGAGAGTAATGTTTTGTTTGGATAATAGAAGGTTCCTAATATATTTAAGGGGCTATCAACGCAAGTACATAAAATTTGTTTACGTAACGCTCACCAGACGTCGCAGAAAAAACAGTTGTTGTTGTCAGGCAAGGACTAGTTTTGCATTGTTTACAACAGAGAAAAATACGTCATAAAGTTTCAGTGAGGCCAAAGGGTGGATAAGATTTGTGACGTTTTTCTTCTTTTGGAAAGAGCTCATCTGGTTGTTCTGTACTTATGTTTGTTATTTAAATCAATTTGTTGATTTGGGGTTTTACGTCGCTTTCAACACTGTACAGGTCATATCACGACGGGTAGTTGGAAGGGCAGAGGAAACCAGTACATATAGTTCGCTAGGGTTCTGTACTGTAAACTGCCGACCAACGGCAAGCAACTACCAGCTTTCCCACTTACGGCCATGACGGGGATCGAACCCCGGCCGCAGAGGTGGGAGGCGAGAGTGTTACCACTCTGCCACCGTGGCCCCCTGTTATTTAAATCAAATACGGAGCAGTAATTTTATGGTAATCTTGTTGCTGCTATTAAAGGGGGAAGATTTGAACTCAGATTTCCATTCCACAACATTGAGTTTTGTTTCATTGAAAATATTTTTATTTTTAATACAACAGATCATCCATTTCTGGAAAGAAAGTGTCCTAATCTAGTCCAGCCAATGTGAAACCGCAATGTTTTTTTCCACATAGTCTCTGTCTCTCTGCATGTGTGTGTGTATTTATATCTTGGTACATTTAGTAGGAGAGAAGCCAAGGACAGTATTGATTTTGTTGTGGTGTACAATAACTGAATGTATGTGTGAAAAATTAGCTGTATGCTTTCCTCCAACTGGGAAAAAGCATTTCCGTGATTTTAACTTTACATATAATAACTGTATATGTGTGATCTTGTGCTTACTTGATGAGTTTTTCCTAACAGGAGAGAAAAGACCTTATATAATTCACTTGTCAAACAGACATAAAACATAAAATTTTTGACATCTTTCCAATAGATTACAGTCTTTAGGTAGGCAATATTCAGCCATCTCTACGTACGTAGTTTTTACAAAGTCAGCCCCAGTAAAATAGTTCTTAAAGTCATACCATAAATATGAATTAATTCAGCCAGTGGTGAGTTATACATGTCAAAAGTTTGTTTAAACCCAAAATATGTTGAATTTATTTATCTGTTAAAGCAATATAATTACAAATTGATTTTAAAATGCTGTTTTGTATTACTACGCTATAGCAACAGGGAAAATGTTGTCTAAAGTGAGAGGAAAAAAGGAAAGACATGCCTTACTTTCGTGACAAAAAAACAATAGTAAAATGTTGAGAAAGAGGCCATAATGAAATGTACACTGCTCAGAAAAACAAGCACATTAATTTGTATGATTTATTTTTTTCAAAAGAAGTTTCTCTGATTTTTAAATATGTGGAATATGAGAAAGTTTATAAAAAATGAGATTGTGTAAAGCAATGTAATTTTATTTTTCAGTTTTACAAATAAATACCTAGCTTACATAAAAATTTAAATCATTCAAAATTTTTGTGAGACACTTTTCTTTTGAGTGGTGTGTGGAAAACCAAAGTTGTTTTTTCTTTGATATGCTTTTTATGTCACGAACGAACGCCATGTCTTATATTTAAGGTGATCAAAATTAGACCACTTTTAGTTCGTATTTGTCACGAGTATTTATTGTTTATATAAATTGTAGTTTGAGAAAAAACAGCTAAAGCAATTTATTTTAATATTTTATTTCCTTTATAAAACATTTAAGGTAAAAATAAATATGTATTTATGGATATTATTTGACTTTAAGACTCTAAAGATGACTACACTGAAATGGTAATTCAAGTGTTTTTTTATCACTTTGGTTGGCCTTGAAAACTATGCGTTACGTTGATAGCCCCTTAAGAGACACTGAAGCAAAAAAAGAGACAGTAGAACATAATAAATCTAAAAGTGTACAAATTCATAAAATCAAATATTCTGGTTATAGATATGTGGGTAATGGAGGTTCTGTATATATCATGCAATTAGGATATAAAATCCTTCATTAAATTAATTTGCTGAAGAAGCAGCTGAAAATAGCTTTGATCTGTCAAAAGAAACTATTTTTAGCCATGGTTTTGTTGTTGTTGTTGTTTTTGTTCAGGTGTATGACAAGCTTTGACATGTTATTAGAGCAAGAAAATAATTAACTAGTCTCAGCTGTCAGTTTTAGTCCAATCTTTCCAGACATTTACATGTTTAATCAGAGTTACTTCAAAGACAGACAAAAACCTTTCTTCTTTTATATCATTCCTCCAAATAATACCAGTATATTGATACAGTGTGTGTTTGTTTTAGGTCTGTACTGTATCCACATTTAATTTTGTATCCCACTTTACACTCTTAACCCCTTTCACCTGGGTATGGGTCCATGTATTACTCACCCGTGCCTTCCTCAGAAGCTTTGGCTAGCCAATTGCTACCACATGGAACACAAACAACAACAGGCAACTGCACTGCTCAGACTATAGAGAGGGGTAGGCCTTCCTCAGAAGCTTTGGCTAGCCAATTGCTACCACATGGAACACAAACAACAACAGGCAACTGCACTGCTCAGACTATAGAGAGGGGTAGGAGGAGATGACTAGAGCTGAAGGTATTGATCCATCTGTCCATAACAGTATCTTCTTATCCCAGAATGGCATCCTTCCTAGTCTAACCTCATATACTGTCAATTCTAGCTATTAAGTGATATATTCGCAACTTATTGTGATGATTGTCCTTAAATGCTTCATGCAAAAACGCCCGAGTGAGCCAGTAACTACTCACCTCTGAAGCTGTAATACTGTCATATTGCAGATTTTCTAAATCACTGAAGCCAAAGCCCCTGCCAGTTTCAACTGCAAAGAATTGTGTCACTTTTTTTAATGATGTAGGCATACAGCATTCATGTAACCAAATATACTCAGGATCTACATAACACTGAACTGCTTGTGTCACACTCCAATGGACCTGGATTTGAGGTTGGCACAGATTCATTGCTATATTGTAAACTAATGATATATGACAATTACTTAAGAATCCACTGTCCAACACTGTAATAGCCTGCCATCAAAAATTTATTATATATCTATGTGTACACAGGAAATTTAACGTCTTAAAATATACCTAATACAATAAGTAAAACACTACTGATATTCTCTTTCACCAATATCTGTCCGGGCATTATTTTAGTAGTCAATTTCAATTGGCTAGCTGATTACTCACAGAGCACAGCTCTTGCCAGTTCAGGACATTTTCACACTCAGACATAATACTAGACACTTGAGAAACAAAATGCTCAAACTAAGTAAAGCTTGAACCACAAACCTCCATCAAAATAGGAATCTGACCACAGACCGGCTGTGATGATCAGATCAAGTGAACTGTCTCCATCAAAATCATTTACCTACAACACAGGGGGGCAGGTTAATTTTAATCAACATCTTTCTAATTATTAACCTAAAATACATGTTATAAATTAGCTTTTAACAGTTTCTGTATGTACATTCAAATAAGGAAATACAGCTATAGAAATGCCGGTATCTTAGATATTACAGGGAATTTACAACTCTTTAAAATCACTCAATTTTTACTGAACAATCTCAGTTGAGATAAAATAAATAGCTGAGCTTTATCTGCAAAATTTAAACAAAATTTAGCAAAAGCCTATCTGCCTCAGCCACTCCACCAGCCTGTGTCTACTCTGGTATGACCTGGCTACGTTTATAGGAAAAACAGTCACATGAAAAGCTTACAGACCTCATAACAGTAACAATGCTTACCATGATATTGTTACCAAAGCGACTGTAGGACCGATCACCATACACAGTGTACATAGGCTGATCCTGTATAGCTGACCAGTCATATACATGGACAGCTCCAGCTTGTGTTAGATTCATCTCAGTTGTGGAAACACTGTCTGAAAGAAATAATACTTTACAGCAACTTTTATGTCTATCAATACATTTTAATTCTGCTGAAATATTTTCAATTGTTCCTGTAATGTAAATAAGGGAACAGTCATTGAACCCCAACTTTATTTGCCATCATTGACAACTTGCGTGATTACACTTTGTTCAAGGATGGTATATCTCACAATGAACACAAACAATATTAGAATTCAAATCTGTGATCTCCAATTTATTAAATAAACTGCCCAATTGCACTGGCATGAATTTACCACCCAACCACTCCAAATTTGAAGTCCGGAGAAAAATTAAGTATTTCATACAATTTACCTTAAATATTTTCAATTGAGAAGGTCAGAACCTAAATCAGTCATGGATGGTCATCTTTGTTTTAAAAGACGTTTAAAAATCCTTTGCAAGAGAGAACTGGTGTCCTGAGTTATCATTGCAGTTTTCAGTCATAAGTCACTTATGGCAAATCTATGGTATGATTTACTGCATTACTGATGTTTTTAGTCATAAGTAGCTTACAAATAATTTAAGCTATGACTTGTCTTACAGATATTACAACTAATCTTTTGTCTGTTATGATTGAGCTTGTACACACTTCTAATTCAGAATCTGTAAAAATGGAACCAAGTAATCTTGCCCCCTGAAAAAATTAGTCATACAAGTTCATCCATAGCTCATTTCTGCTTTCCTAGAGTGACCGAGGCTTGGTGCTATGACTTATCTTTATAAATTGTGACAGTAGGGAGCAGGGCTTGAGACTTATCTTTTTCATTTATACAGCCTATCTTTTCAGTTGGCACAAATCACATATTTTGCCAGATTTCTAGCCTTTTCAACACAATCAGTCATGTCACTGATGTCAGCCTCACGATTTTTAGAATTGAGTAGGTCCTATGGTAAATCTTGAAGGTGGAACAGGGGAAACTGAGATCATTTTTAACATAACAAATCATGTAATTATATTTAATGCACAATTTATTATTTACGGCAAAGTATAGCATGGCATGTACAATATCTCCCACAATATCCATAACTAGGACCAATAATAAGCGATCAAATTTGACCACACCAGAAGATTCCCAGCCCATGATTTCCTATAGGACGGTTTCATATCCCAAACCTCTAGGACCAATAATAAGCAAGTTATTAGCATTTTTAAGTTTGGCTATCCTCGTTTGACCTTGAAGGAGGGGCCCAAGGTCAAATCTGACCACACCAGAAGATTCCAACCCCATGATTTCCAGTAGGTTGGTTTCACATCCAAAACATCTAGGATAAGAGAGTTAAAGGCTTAATTTTAGCACATTTTTTATCAACCGATAATCAATCGTCAATCAGTCAATTATGGCCCGATTGATCCCAAAATCGACTGGCAGCAAATTTGGTTGACCTACAGCTGGTACTTTCTGAGAAAATCTGGTGAAAAGGAATATAAAAAATTGCTTTTTTTTATCATGTGACCTTGACAAAGGTTAAAGGTCAAATTTTGGGGGTCAAAAAATTTTCCCACGCCTATAGAAGATAACTGCCAAATATCATTTGGATAGGCCTAATATCAAGGGAGATATTCAAGGCAGATGATAATGCGGTGGCCGCGGCATGGCATGGGATGCTTAATTACATGTGTGTAGATTTAATTACTCAACTGTTATCCCAAACATTTAGATTACAAGAGATAGTGTCAAGAAACCATGTCACCATATTATAAAATATGGCTTTAAAATCTGCCACAACATTTGATCCATTTCAATTTGAAAGTGGTTCAGCGAACATTGCAATCATTTACCTGCTGTGGCTGCAGTTATAAACACATATGTATCGTCAGATGTACTTTTGGCCTCAAGTTTGTATCCAAACTGTGCAAAGTTCTCAGTCCCGGTGAGGGTGAAGGAGTAGTTCTGGTTGAGTGCTTCAAATGCATACACACGACCAGCTGACTGCACATCATTCTCATCATACTGGCAATCCTCTCTGAAGTATATGTCAATAAACCTAACTTTGTTTCCTTTTTTAGCAATTTTTTTACAGGATAATTTGACTTATAAAAGATGCTTTTTTGCTATAATGTGAAGACATTTTACAAAATAAAATACAATAGAACCTATAAAGCATCATTTCGTCTTTAAAATAGCCAGTCTCAGTATGTAAAAAACCCTAACTCCAGCCTCTAAGCATAACTAGAACAGCATCAATTAGGCATTTTGAACTCTTGAGAATATCCATTAGGTGGAAATGAAAAAGAATACCAAGAAAAATTGACTATTCAAAAGGATTCTTTTGAACTGAACCTCAAAGTACCAAGAAAATATTTCTGATTAACCATGGCCTCAAGAAAACTGGGTTTCTTTGTACAGGTCTTTTATTTATTAAGCCTTTATACCTTCACTTAAATGAGAATTGTAGATAATCGAATTGTCAGTGATTTAACAGAAAATACTTCTGAATAACTTTCACAGGATAAAAGCTTGAGGAGTTTGGATACCCAATTTTCACCAGCACATTTCACAATTGTGCAGAAATTAATACATGTATTTTGGTATAGTCTTATTAAAGACTATTTCTATTTTGAAATTCCACAGTACTAAAATGGGGACTGGGTGGAAAATTATTGTTTTCACAAACAAAAAATTGCAGAAAAACTCTGAAAAGTGAGCCAGCACAATCTATGACCTTTTTAATCTGTGTCTATTATAACAAAGACATACATGGTGTTGGATGCATCATGAAAAATTATGTCCTAAAACTCTGATAAAATGTCTGACAAGTGAGGAGCTGTATTTCTGAGCCATTAACAAAATAAATCAAACTCAAGGTTGGAAGCAATAAATTATTTACTATTCTTTTGATGAGGCATACAACGCAATGGCCATTCTTAATTAACAGGAACAGTACAAGCAAGACAGGTAATCAGTTAGTAATCTGCTGCTTCATGTTAGACTCAATAGGAAACACAGGTGACTCATAAAATACATGCATACCTTGGGTTCTGACTGTGACATTTACTACAGTTGACCCAAATTGAAGAAGATTATTTTTGTTGGCACTCATTATATGGGTTGATAATTGGTTCATGAAAATCCTTTCCAGAAGGTAGATTTAGACATTCAATTAACTAAACAGTGTCTTCAGTTGACAGGGGTGATTAGTAAAGAGTCATTGTTATCCACCAGGAGGGATATTTAAGTTTATTTATTTTTTTCTATTACCAGCATATTGCAAAAGCAATGTGAAAGTTGATTAAAAGAAAAAAAATGCCCATACCCCACAGAATGATTACATAGCCTTAGACACCACGAGATATAGAAGAGATTTAAAAAATAAAATGATAAGTAGTCTTTCAGTACAGACTCTTAGTTATGCAAAGGTGAGGAGAAATAAACACTAAGAAAGAGAAAAAGTATGAAATGATAAAATATCAAAAGAAAACAGAAATAATAGCAAGAGAACAGTGCCAATTTACAAATTTATTAACTGATCTATTTATAAACTAAAGTACAGGTGTCAATGAAGAATGCACAAACAGGTAAAAGTACATACAAAAATCAGGATAGAAGAAATGTGTCTCAAATGTGGGAATAGAAAATATTCTGGCAAGATCAAGGTCAAAGGTCACACAAGGTCACACCATGACATTTCGCAACTACATCCTCCAATCAATAAAACAACTTAACTATGTATTTATGCACTGAAATATTATATATTTAGTGTTAATTCTTGTGTTGTTTATTTATTTTTTTCATTTGCTTATTTTTACCTCAAATGCCTTTTCAAGATCCAGCTACAACATTGAGGTATTTTAACTATCTTCTCTCCATATACAGTTGGAATATTTTCAACCCAGATTGATAACCGTATAGTGTGGACATTCAATCCAAGTTGAGATCAATGTGGTTTAATCTGCATCGACTCACTATATCATCAATACAGATTATGTGTTAACCAGGCCCATATTGAGCAGTGGCACAATGTAAAAGTAAGTGTTTTAAGAATATAACAACATGGGGGACTAAGTGATGCATTGAGTAACACAATCTTCTTTCACCTCTGAGGTGACTGGTTTAAATTGCCTCTCCCCCTTTGTGGAAATATAGTAGCAACTGATCGTTTACAGAGCAGAATCCTTATTTTTAATATATTACATATATTTTTACATTAGTATGGGCTAGTGGTGGATCTGCTGGACAACCACCACAGAACCCAGATGAAAGAGCTCTGAAGCAGTCGAGGCCACATTCTTCAAGTACAACTGTGTGAAAGTGTTGTGGGATTTCCAGTGACAGGTTGATAATAAATGTTCGAAGGAGACTCCTAACTGGAAGGCCGTAGAAGCAGCAAAGACCCTAACATCATGGGCCTTAGAGAAGCCTTGCTCCTTGATAGCTGAGGTTCTAGGAGATAGGCATGGAAAATTAGGTTCGATAGATTCTTGTGGGAATCTCATTGAAGGGCTGAGTCAGCAGATTGGGCACGTTAAATTTGTCTTGGTAAATTAATTGGGCTTAATTAAGAGGGCTTAATCTGTCATTTTACTTTATTACTGTTGCCTAATTACTAATAAACAATGTTTAAATCATATTAATTTACCTGTGACATATCCTGTAGGTAGGTGCACCAGCTAAGATCCAGGCCTTCTGTTCAGCAAATGCTCCCACCACAGAGAATCCTAACCAGCTATAGTTCTGTCAAAACAGAAATCAGTGTGTAGATTCTGATCAGTTGCTTAATTTTTAACTTCACACCATATATAATACTGGAGAAATCTGAAGCTTTATTTTAGGTCTATACTCTGTGTAATATCTCCTTACTGCATGACTCAAAGAACTATTTGACCTATCATAGTGACTGAGATCCCACTAACAGAAAGACAGCAGGGATGATCATTTATTAATGTCCCTGGAGTTCTTTAGCCTGCCACTGGGGATAAGGCCCAATCTCAGAGGAACACCATTTTAGCTTGTCATCAGAGCCACTGTGAGTCTGCTTATACCCATTTCCACCATGTTCCAAGCATAACACGTTACTGATTAGACGACAGTGACATTTCTTAGGGTATGAAATATCTGGACAATTGTGTTTTCAGTGATAAATGTTTCACTGTAATTCCAAATGAATTTGTGTGCTTTCTCAGGGATTACCTGTTCTCCATAAAATATCCAGTCCAAATCATTCTCTGTGATTTCAATACTTCCTATAAAATACAGCATTAATATAATAACAAAATGTAAACGTCTTTAATGTCTAGAATGTGTGTAGTGACTAACCAATATGTTACAAGAACATTTTAATTGTCTCGAGTTAGGCCAAGGGTAACGACTACATTCCTACCCTAGATAGAGTTTAACCAGAGGCAATTTTCTTTTATTGCGAGTATCAAATCAGGTATTTTGAGCCAATAAAAATCCCTTTAGAAGGTTACATGAATTCCTGATAAACATCAGATTGCCAATGAAGAATTTGCATTTGGGAATGACAGGGAATTTAGTTCTGAACGGTGGACATATTCATAATGGAATTATACTATATTGATAGAATATTGTTTATTGTTATTTTTTTTCTATGAGTAAAGAAGGCAATTACTGATCTGATCTACAAAGTAGGTTTCCAAATGCTTTTAAACCTTAATAAATTGCACTAACCTGAATGGCTTTGGTTTGCTAACAAAACACCCACAAATCCTTTCTGTTCACCATTCCCAGGAGCAAATGGTGCACCAATAATAAGGTCTCTGGCACCATCTGTGTTCAGATCAGCACCATAAAGAGACCAGCCCAGATTGCAGTGTACTTGCTACACAAAAGACAATACAGCACACTAGTGGCATTCAGTGCACCACATCAGACAGACTAGATTTTCATTCATATTGGAAAGTTTGCAAAAAATAGAAAAAAATCATAATAAAACAAGAGGGAACTTTGAAAATCAAATAGCTGAAAAGAGAGGAGCTTGCTTTTATGGAAGGTCATTGCCATAGTATGGTTAAAAACAAGCAGTGTGTAAGGACGTGCAAACCCTCACCTGCGGATATTGCCAAAAAATCACCAAAACAATTCTGTGGATACAAATATAAAGACCTGGAGCAAACCTACAAATGGATGAATCACATTATAGGTAACTTTAGAATTATATTAACATAAGACTATCTTTAATCTAATGCTGATATATTGTCTTGAGTGAAGTGTTTTAAATACCAATTCAATTTAACCCCTTGATGATCTAGTAGTTAAAAGAAAAGGGTATTCGCCTGTGTCATGCCTACAGTTGGCAAACAAAGTCAATCCAGAAAAGCAGCAAGTCCTTTCTTATCCAAGTAGTTACTGTTCAGATTGATGTGGGAGTGCTTCATCATTTTAAAATAACTTAATTAGATGAATTTACTTTTTAAAAAAATAGTTTTTGTTTTTACTGGCAAATTGATTATGTTATGTTATTAAATTGCCCCTTTATCAAGTGATATAACCTAGGGAAGAACACTCAAATTAGATTTTTCTCTAGTTATCAAGAGAGTATACCAGGAAAAAATTGGGGGAAAGATAAATGAAAAGGCCAATCAGTACTTTCTTGAGAAGTATGTTCTTGATATCTGGATATCTGACAAGAGAGGGGAGAAACTCTTCATAAAAGACAAATGCTTTGCTTCACAAAAAAGATGTACATTAATTTATTCAAATTCATTTTGCAATAAGATCGAAAGATGGTACTGTTATGAGTGAGAAATGCAATTATAAAGTAGGGTTAAGTATTTAAAGGTCAAAGTTGGGGTTTTACGTCCCGTTCAACAGCCAGGGTCATATTGGGACAGGTCCTCAGAATTGCCACTTGTGGGACTCGAACCCAGAGGTGACAGCCTATGATTAGATGCCAAACTTGCTAACCACTAGGCCACTGAGGACCTCTGGTTAAGTATTTAAATAACATTTTCCAAGTTATTATTATTATATATATATAAACTTTTTTCTACTTTAATATGAGGCATGGTGATATAAATAGTGACACCCTGAACATGATGATATAAATAGTGATACCCTGAACTGTTTTCTGTCTGCATGTACAAGTACACAGGTCTTCTTGTCAATTGCAGGGACTATCTCAAAATGTTAAGCGATAATAAAAATGTAAGGCTGTATATGTAACCATTGCCTAAGCAAAATACGGAAGCCAAAGTTTTTAACAACTTCATTTTTGTTGCTTTCTACGGGAAGTTTGTCATTGCAGTCATGTAATAGTTCTTCTTCATATGATCTGTCACTTCAAAATGGGTCATATGAAAGTAATACCATTTGACAAAACAGATTTATGACAAAGGTGGCATGAACCAAGGGGCCCTTCCATTCAGTCTGAACCAGTGATGGAGCTAAATTTTGCAAAAGCATCAATTGACGTGAGCAAAGAAAGAAAAAGGAAGCCTGTCCCTCATAGAAATCAAGGAATATCTGGCTGCAAAGAAGTCCCAGTTACATATCTGCTTTCCTCTGAAGTTGAAGTATACCAGTCCACACCAAATTTGGTGTTGTCGCAGTTGGTTCAGTTTTCAGCTATCACTTTATTACATGATTTTAACCCAAAGTTTGAAGTCACATGGATTAACATACCTCTTGCATTAATAAATAATCAAGAAAGTGAAATTCCATCTTTACCAGTCATAATGGACTTCACTTTGCTGAATATGAATATGGTTACCAATAGGGATGATTAAGCACCAATGTTTCATAAGATACAGATTGGAAAAGATGAGTCCAAAAACCTAAAAGCTGTAACCAAGCAACAATGTTTATGTTAAACTTGGAGAGAAGAGAGACAGTGTCGCTTAACTGCATCTAAATTTTTATAACATCTTGATGAGGAAAGCCATACCATCGAAAGCCTTTTTGACTAGGATATTCCAGGGTGAAAATATAGGAATCATGGAATCAAGTCAGAGAACAAAGTCAAAGATATATACAGGAGAAAAACAATCTATTATGTTGGCCTTGTAGTAAATTCTGCCAGTAAAGTGTGTCTAAAGCAAAATAAATATTTTGCTCAAGTACAAGGACAATTAGCAATTAATGGATTAGATTGGTGTGATTTTGGTGTATTCATCAATGTTGGTATTAACATTGAAAGGATTGGTTTCAATCGGGCTTACTGGCAAAGTACTCTTTTCCCAAACTAACAAAATTTTATTTGAATTATGGTTTACAATTCTTAGGTGACAGAAGCCAATGTAATGAACAGACACAGGCTCCCAAAGCAGTGTAATATAAACAAAAATAAAGTAATTTTACAGATAATTTTATTCTTCACAATAATATAATAGTAAATGTTAATCTAAATATCAGATCAAGACAATGTAAGTAGATAAACATAAAGGGATGTTGTTCATGTTCATATTAGTAGCAAGGAAAAGTATTCTTATGGATTGTTAGAATATCAGCAAGAGTATTGTGATCTCATTAATAAAATATAACATATAAAATTAAATATATATGCTATAATTGACTAAACTAAGAAAAAGTGAAATTAAAGTTGTCACCTAGAGAGGTAATTACATAAAAATATTTTGGATACCACCCCTTTGTGAGGTTTTTTTCTCCCACAAAATATGCCACCATGTGTACTAGTTTGACCCTTTTATATATATTTTTTGGTTTTACATATGTTGTTATAAAATGTATATAAATAAAAAAATGTTCATACTTTTACTGTTTTATCATCTCTTGGAAAAGAATGAAAGGATATGCCAGCACACAGCATATCTTTTGTTGACCAACTATAGGCCATGTGACTGAAAGTGCATTTGTTTGTTGAATATGTCTATTAAAACTCTTGGTTTACTGGAATGCATCATTTGCAATATTATGAGCGTGTACTTTATGGATAAGAAACACTTGTATTGTGTAATTATAGTAGCTTTAAACTATCTGTAATCAATTCTACTCTGGAATTCCCTTTGGTACAGATGAATATTTCTCTATTGGTGGCAAAGGGGTTAATCCATATCCAGGACAGTGTTATAACATGTGCTTACTGTGCATCTGATGCTGACGTCTGGTGAGGAGTGAAGTCCCTCACTGTCTCCATAGAACACATACACCATACCCTGAAACATTAAGCATGTGTGCATGAGTGGTCTGAAGTGGAATTATATTAAAACATGTGCTGACACTGTTAAGAATTTGATTATTTTCGCATTTTAGATGTAGAAATAAAATTATTTCTGCAGTGAGTAGAAATGACAGGATTTTTGTGACTATTTTCATTAAATATGTACAGTAAAGCCTCAAACCTTCTACTGTCCAAATATTCAATTTTATGATTTTATAATCTACTCAAACAGATCTGTATTTCCTTAATTATTTCATACTAAATACCATCATTTTATGGTTCTTCAGTTATCTGATTAAAATCTTAGTCTCCCAGAAATACAGAAGCTGGGCTGCAATACTTGGTATATAATGGTTCTGTCATTTTCCTACACAATATTGTTCCTTTCAGATTATTAGTTTTCACAAATTTTTCATCACATTGTAAATATTTAAGTCCACCACCCATATCTGTGTATCACTCTAAGCTTCTTTATTTGACAAATGAATACTTATTTTATGTCTCTGTTATACATCACCCCATCCATTGTTCACAAGTAGCCTTCATACCTGGTACTCCAACTCATCAGATCCCACTGAAGGAGCACTCACTACTAAATCATCCACACCATCTTTGTTCAGATCGCATGTGGTCATGGCTGTTCCAAATCTCCCATTTAACTGCAAGTATATGCAATGTATTAATGAATATTTTACATAGCACATGTAGTCAGTGGCATAAGGAAGTCAGTGAAGTGAATTGAGGACATGTGTATAAACCAGTCCTTAAATCTTCTCACTGGCTCCCCCCAAGTACTGTGTTGCCTTTTACGCAGTTGCACTTGTCCCTTGATTAATAAAAATTTGAATTTAGGACTCCAAATATATTTTAAACCTCACTTCAAATGCTATACATATACCCAGAATAAATGTTGCTCTGATGCCAAGAACAGGTATCTTATGATTCTACCATATAATTCCTGGGTTCATAAGTCCAAGTTTCAGTTTGATGGGTGTTTCACTGAAGTCCATCCTGGGTTTGTTACAACCTTCCAGAAAACAGAAGACTGGCTCCAAAATAATCAGCATCCAGGAATTGACTCCAGTCACACCTTTTTTCAGAACATATATCCACCATATTGAAGCTTTGCCCCTGGTACGATATACCATATGCTGCTGACTCTCACCTGCCACACCACAATCTAATGAACTAGTTTGTTTGACCTAATTTTAAAATGTAGAAAACAATGCAAAGTAAGTTTCATCTAAATGCTTGTTAAAAGCAGCAGATACAACAAGATGTGGAAAACATTCATCAAAATACGAATCAGATCCCAAAATAAAAAGGAACAAATACTTGCTCAAAGTCAAGGTCAATAACAGAGAAAATATATTAGAGTTTTTACATTGTACACCAGTGGGGAGTAAGCTGGGTAGTTACATGCCTAATATGGCAATGCCTGATTTAAATAAATTTTGAGGGGTGGCAACTTTATATATGTGTAGAGCAATATTTGTGTACACATCCAAAACTGGATAATATGATGTATTGTCTGTTGGAACCTTTTAAGGACTGGCCAGTATTACGACATGTCAAGTGGCTGGTTATAGAAAGTGTGTGGTGCCTGTTTTTTGACAAATTGGTGCATGTGTGTTCTTGCTAAACTGTGATCACATTAGTGAGCCACATTAGTGGATAAATTAACTATTGGAGTTTTGAAAGTGAAGCGATCGCATTTCATAAGTGTAATATGCCAACCCCTCAGTTATTGATTGGAAACTGGAAAAAAGCCCTACAAAGAAAAGCCCTACAGGAGAAATGTGCTACAGTTTTTTTTAGATCTGTGCAGAAAAGCATACACCATTTTCTAGATCTTGAAGAAAGCCCTATACATCATATTTAGTTTACAAATGAAAGGGTTGATCTTTACTTAAAGGGTATTTCAACTGCTTTTCAAACTAACCAGTCCTGTAATTTTCAATCCTAATGGCCCTTTGTAGTTTCAGAAACAATAAAATAAATTAATTTGTTAGCAAGGTAAAACCCCTCTTAAAATTACTCAATCTCTAGATGATAACTGATTAAAAAGAATGTTGCAGTGAAATCTTTATGTGGAAATGGAGATTGTTCCATAATTTTTACAGTCAGTTGTACTTAGAATTTGTTCTTGAAGATTGGGATTTGTTTACTGTCCTTTCATTAGTAATACAATATTTTTTAAATATGTTATTTGCATTGTGAATGTTAAAGTATTTCTTTATATTTTAGTTTGCAGAACACTAAATGTGTATGTCATATAGCAAATACTAAAAACAATAATAATTTTGAAATAATAAAAGTGATACATAACTTGAAACAGTTTATGTTTGTACATTGTGCTACCTGAAAAGGACTTTATCCACAGTCTCAAAAATGGTGTAGGGCATTTCTCTATGGGGGGAGTCAACAAATTGTGTGAGTTTTCTCTGTATGGATTTTCTCTGTAGAGCTTTTTTATACTTTACATAATGAAAAAATGGTGCAGAATATTTTGGAAAAAGGAAGTACCAAGAAATTGTTATTTCTGTAACTTGATAAATTTTACACACCAGTGAAATATGTATTATCCTTAAAAGTCTGGAGTCTTTCTTTTAGGCTCTGTGAAATGAATTTTGGTAGACATGTTATAAATAATGTTTCCTCAAACTTAACAATTTTTCAAGTGATATTTTAAAACACTGACCCCACACCCTAGTTTATCATATTATCAATTTAGTGTACCAATACATCTAGCCTTGCCTATGGGCTGTACCAGAGCCCCTGGCTCAATGCATAAATACTGTAAGTCTGTACAAATATTATGTTGGCTTTTAAATGAAACATAAAAACTTGGTATTTGATCTTGGACTTAGCTAATAGGCTTTGGTTTGAACTAAGTAGAATATACTGTAAATGTCATGCTGATTCCTTTAAAAAATTAAGTATGTTTTGTACAGGTCAGATTGTTTTCTTTCAGTTACACTTAGTTCCAGTATTCAACTTGCTGTTTCAATAACGTGGATACTTGCTGATGAAAAAATATAAAAATACAGAAAAATATAAAAAATATTAAACATAAAAAATATCTCAGAGCCTAGAAGAAGACTACCCAAAATCAAAAGGTGTACAATATTGTACATACATGTTCCTTTGTGTTAATAATTTGCATAGTGATGAACAGTCATATTTGGCCCTGTTGTTTGGGAAATGTATACCAAGTCCTTCACCCCTCAAACATAATGGATTCATATTAAAATTTTCTTTGTTAATGAGCTTAAATACCCCTTGTACACCACAAACCACCCATACTACCCTTGATGGTTACTTCAAGCTCCACCCACATGCCTGTTAAATGATTTCATTGGTAATACACAAATAGGTCAGTGTACTACCCTGGGTAGGAACGGTTACAATGTAAAAACTCTATTTGGATATCAACTTGGTAAAGTAACAGGCAAGCCGACAGACATTGTTCAGGGACATTTGAAATACAAGAAGTTGCTGATTGCTCTGGAAACCAGAGCCAAGCACAGGCTGTGTCACCCAGTGGGACCAAAGAATGAATTTACATTTGCCAGAAAGTATAATATGAACTGCATCCTCAACATCATCTTTGGAACATATTTTTCAGACTGAGGTTTATGTACATTTAAGCAGTGATTGTGCAAAAGTTATCCATGACTTTAATCTGGTCTGAATTTTAAAATGTTTCCACTGATTATACAACTTTTTAACATGCATTAAGTGACACTGCATTGAGTTTGTATATTGACATTACACTAAAGTCACTGTTATATCCTTATCAGCAGAAGCTGAAGGTCACCATGAAGTAAATTTTTCCCCCAACATACAGATCTATATGTGGGGCAATATAATTGAAATCAATGCATTAAATATTGAGATATGGTACAACAATCAAAAGTGTGAATACATTGCTTACGGGACAGTCTAAATAAATCTTGGTGGGTTCATCAGTGTGTGACACAAAAATGAATTACTTGAAAGTTTTCCTACATACAACTGCCACTTATAAGTTATCTTAAATTAAATGGGGTTAAAATTTGCTGGAAAATTTTCACATTTATTTTCATGAAAATGGCTTATTGCATGTCATTTTCATGATATTAACAATCTTATGCAATTGTAATGCCAACTGATCTTTATTTGTCAAAGGCATACAGCATACAGTATATTAGTCCATGTGTTTGTGTTTAAAATGTAAGTATTTAGTATTTAGACAATATCACTCACTTCATTTGTTGAAAGTGTAAGACTGGCTATGTTTTCTATGTGATCTGTGGACATAGGTAGACCTGAAGCTGAGCCTGTAATATAAAACACTCTATAAGTAGCTATAAGTTTGCATTTTTTAACTGCCTCAATTATTTAGATATAAATTATTTGAACCTGTAACCTGAGAACTAAGAGTGAAGTGTCAGGGGTGGATCCAGCTTTAAATGGGGGTGGAGTGTCATGTATCTCTGGCATGTGCGATCCAGGAAAGGATGTTCAACTTTTCAATCTGTATCTGTTGCTTTGGATTCACTGTCTAACCCCTAATATTTTTCAAGGAAGGGGGGTGGGGTTCAAACCCCCCTGAACCCCTCCTCTGAATCAGATAGTAAGTGTGTTAACCTCTGCACCAATGTCCCTGAATAAGGAATAAAAATGTGAAAGAAATGTTATTGAGAGTTTAACCAAAGTACCCACTCAAACCCAAAAGATCACTGGTGTAAACCCACTGGCTGCTCTCCAACGTACCCTGTGTCATAGCCATATACAGTGATATCTATTGTTTATATGCCACTCTTTACCTTGGTAAAATTCCATTTTAATGGCCAAGCAAACTAATTTGCTACCTTGTTTGGTAAATACCTAAGTAAGACTCATATTCAAGCAAGTAAACATTGAAACAGTATTCCTAAGGAAAAAGAATTTTTTGTTTCATTTAAAGAATGTTATTTCCTCAATTTGCCGTAAATACAGTCACAGTCACTTCCAAATAAGCATTGTGTTAATACAATCTTGAAGTCAAACTCATAGAAAGATTAAATCACTGATTTTTTTCAGAATAAGAGCACTCAGAGAATGCAGACCTCTGTTAAGGCAAGAATAATTAAAAAAATATTCCAACAGCCAAGGTCATATTGGGGCAGGTTCTCAACATTGCCACTTGTGGGACTGGAACCACACAGAGGTGACAGCCTGTGATTAGATGTCAAGCTTGCTTAAACCACTAGGCCACTGAGGACCTTCATAAAGATCCAACCAGCAGTACTTTTGTAATCCTGCTATGAAACAAACAAACAGTCATGAATTCAATACCTTTTTCATGGAGGTAATTAAAATAAGAAAGCAGTAATCATTAGAACTTTATACCAAATCCCTCACCATATATCACATAGACAGCACCTTGCTGAAAGTTGTTTGTAACACTAAATGCCGGAGCACCTACAGCCAGATCCTGGTAACCATCCCCATTATAATCACCTGTGTGTAAACTCCTGTAAAAATAAATGTGTAAAACACCTGTGTGTAAATTCCTGTAAAAATCAATGTGTAAAATGTGTAACCATCGCCATCATAATCACCTGTGTGTAAATTCCTGTAAAAATCAATGTGTAAAATGTGTAACCATCGCCATCATAATCACCTGTGTGTAAATTCCTGTAAAAATCAATGTGTAAAATGTGTAACCATCGCCATCATAATCACCTGTGTGTAAATTCCTGTAAAAATCAAAGTGTAAAATGTGTAACCATCGCCATCATAATCACCTATGTGTAAACTCCTGTCAAAATCAATGTGTAAAATGTGTCATCATTATCATCACTGTAAACATGGTATGTTGGTATTAAACTGGTAATATTGCAAAGAAGGGCTTAAAATATTTGTCAACTCAATGTGGAAAAACTTGTGCATAATTGTAGCACTGATAATACTTGCAATGCATACTTGAAACATTCTTGAAATATGTTCAAAAGTATCTGGTTAGCAATTAGCTATTTTCACATATGTAATAATTATCTCACTTTTGAGTCTGTTGAGCAGTGATTATTAATTCTTTTATATACAGTATGCACAGATTTGAAAATTCCCTGACTGATGAGGAGAATGCAATAATCTTAGCAGTTTACTCTAAAATGGAAAATATAAACATGTAAGTCACTTTATGTCATGCAATAGTTACAAAATGCAGTTAACACTCACTCGCCCACTCTTCCATACTCATTCTGGCCCATGTAAAACACTTCTGGTTGGGTGATATTACCATCAAACTCATCATAACCATCATGTTCTTGAGGAGAAGGCAACTTTGTTACATTTTTTATTTTTCTCAGTTTCCTGCGTATTAGACTCTGAAACAAATAACAGATTAAGTTTCACTTTTGACAAAAGTAATGCATACAAACTATATTTTGATGCACACAATTTTAAGGCTGCAATTTCTATCTGAAAACTTTTTTTTCAATGGATTTTTTAAAAATCTTAATTTTTTGGCATGCTGTTATCAACCATGGTTATTGATCTGAATGACTCTTGATGGTTGTATGGTTGTATGTTTTCTTCACAATTATTCTATTCTATATGCTTGCCAGTACAAAGATTAAGTGAAATAAAAGCCTGATTAAATTAGATCTACATTAAACACCCTTATGTTGTAACAATCATCCATATTTTCCATAAATGACTACGACATTTTAACTGGACAAAAGGTGTAAGTGAAGTGAATTTGAGTAAGTATGTGTTATAAACAAGGCCAAAGAGTTTTTTTTGGTCTGCATGCACAAGCTGAAAATGCCATCAGAGACACAAGTAGTGCACTGGAATTTATGAAAGTCTGGTGACAAAAACATAATCCGAGTCAAATACATGCCATACCCAGCCTAGAACTCAAAAGGTCACCCATCCAAGTACTAATGTAGCCCACGGCTGCTTAACTTCAGTGATGAGACAGATGCTCATTATGCTACACCACAATTAATGAAAGTCCAGTGACAAAAAAAGTGATCTCTAGAAGCGTGAGCCTCAATAGAGCTTGCACTTAAAACCACCCATAATAAGTGTGACAAGTTAACAAATTGCATGCAAATGCCTTTATATTGTAACTGACTAAGTGGAATGAATTCAAGGAAGTATCTTTTTACCTTGAGTCTTTTAGTAGGCCTGATCTTGATGCCTTTCTTGTTCCGAGTGATAGTCAATAGGTCTTCCAGTTCTTCTTCACCAAACTCTGAGAAAACAGACTCAGAGAAGGCCTCATTGGCCTCTTCATCTTCCTGGTGTCTCTTCAATGTGTTCATGCTGTCTTTCCTCTGCGCATCTTGCTTGAAAATATACTGATTTGTAGCTCTTCTCAAACGTTTGAAGGCCTGATATCTCGCTTGGTAGAACCGGATGGTATTGCATGTGATAAAGACAGGATTCTCAGTCAGGTTACACACACTGAAAAAAGAGCTAGATTCTGTAAACTTACTTCTGCATTTAAGTGGACAATCTCTCATTTGCCCATGAATTGTACACACTGTAATTTCTGTATTAAATGCCATCCCCTTCTGTAGATATGGTCTTCTATAGAAAAGCAATATTCAGTAACCAAGTCACAGAAATTAGTTAATTAGTTTAAACATATTTTATTCACAATTAGGCAATAATTGACGAAACAATTATATCAAGCCTTCTTGCACAATGGGATTTATTTACAATGATAAATGAAATGAGACTGCACTATCACATCATGAATACTTGCACAATTAAAACCGCTTGCTTTGAGCAATAAATTTGTGGGCTGGATTAAAAATAACTTTATTTTGATCAAATTTTAAATTTCTGCTTCCCTGTAAGAGTAAATTGGCATTTATTGTTATTTAGCCTTGTATAAAGTGTGAAGGGATTCTAAGAGATCATGCCTTATGTTGGCATACAAAGGGCAACTGATGAAAAGTGGTCAGGATCTTCATTTGGAAATCCACAGAGGCAAGACTCACTTTCTCTTAGTACATATATATTTTTCTTTAAATGTGAGTTTAGTTTATTGTAACCCAGTCTGAGGCAAGTATGGGCAATGTTTGTAGCCCTGTCCCCCAAATTGTAAAGGTTTTGGAAGTTTTTTTACATAAGGTGATTGTTGAAGCTTGTAAAATTTGACAACCTCTTTGGAAAAAGAACCTATTGTTGGCTGATTCCTAATATGGGTGGGTATTTTGTTCCATAACTTAGCCCCAACATATGGAAAGAGATGTTCTTCCAACTTAGTCCTGGTTCTAGGGAATATGAAATCACCTACTGAGGGCCTGGTATCAATGTCTTGATGGAGTCTTAGTAGTGAAGATGGAACTTCAGATAATATTGGCAATAAGATGTCTTTCAATTAGTTAGCACTTTCATTGTTTATAATTTTATATAACATTTTGAGAGTAAGAATATGCTTGCATGTTTCAAGAGATTGCCATCCTGTTTCTTTGTATAGAGTGACTTGATATGTTTGACCTTGCAGGGGCACCAGTTGCAATTCGCATTCCTTGCACTAGTATATTATCTAGTTTAGCAAGTAAATTAATGGGAGTTCCTGACCATACAACACAAGTGTACTCTATAATTGGTCTAAAATAAGTCAGAAAAAGTTTTTGCTAAGACTGCCCTTGACACTGTAAGCTTGAGACTTCTTAAGATTCCTAATAAAGGTAAACATTTATTTATACAAGAAGTTACATGGGTATCCCATTTCAATTTGTTAGATATCCAGAGTCCTGCATGCTTGTAATGGGGAACATTTGCCATAGGAGTATTGTAAAACACTAAGCATAGAAGATTGCATGCATTGTGAGTCTGGAGAGATATAAACATTGACTCAGTTTTAGCTGGGCTGAACTTTACCAGCCATTGTGAGGCCCAAATTTCAATGTTACTTAAGTCTTCATTTTTTATGTTTGCAGATTCGTAGGTGGAAGAAGACTTAGTAAAGATACAAGTATAATCAGCAAACATCCTTATTTCAGAATGTTTCACTACAGATGTAATGTCATTTATAAAGACAAGAAATAGTAGAGGTCCAAGGACAGAGCCTTAAGGGACTCCAGCAATTATTGGTAGCCAGTCAGAGAACTGTCCATTGATAATTACTCTTTGATATCGATTGCTCAAGTAATCCAAAAAACATTTTAAAAGAGTGCCATTAATTCCATTTTAAGCTTATATAATAGGCCTTTGTGCTAAACCCGATCAAAGGCTTTGGATATATCTAGATATACAATTCTGGTATGTTCTTCCTTTATGGATGCACTAACACAAAACAAGAGTTCTAGTAGCTATGTTACAGTTGATAATCCTGATAAGATCCTGACTGCCATTTACTTAATAATGAATTTCCAAGAAAAAAGTTGTAGATATGCTTATAAATTATACGTTAAAAATGTTTACCAAGAATACAAAGTAAAGACACTGGCCAATAGTTGTCAGCAAGTTGTTTTGAAGGTTTTTTGTGGATAGGTGCAACATTTGCCCTTTTCCACGCAGATGGGAATACTCCTTGGCAAAGTGAGAGATTGTATAACTGTGTAAGAGGTTTAACTAAGGCATCACTTGCAAGTTTAATAAAGGGGAGATACTATCAGGACCATATGATTTATTACAATCTAAAATTTTCAATTGGTCTAGTACTTCATCTTCTCCAACTATGATGGAATCTAGTGACAAACGAATATCAGAGTTGTCATTCTGTGGTAATTTAGCAGATGAATCAGATCATCTTGATATCATGAGATGATCTTGTTATCACAACTTATTATCTCATTATAATGAGATCATCTCATTATCACGACTTATTTTCTCGTTATCACGAGATCATCTTGTGCACACAACTTAATACATGGTGCAATTTTTTATTTTACCATGTCCTGTTAGGGGCTCCATACAAAATAGATGCTGATGCAAATAATTTATAAAAGTAATTCGCTTTTTCCTGATCATTAACAATCATATCCCCATTCTCAGTGGCAAGAGAAGGAATGGTGTTTTCAGATAAGGCTGATAAAACATTTTTGGCAAGGCTGTGAAATCTTTTAGGAGAATTAATTTCATTTTGTAAAGCATCATTTTTTACTTTAAGAATTTTTTTTTGCTTTTTGCACTTCTCTAAAATACAAGTTTCTTTCAGACCTAAAACGTTCCCAACACTCGGGTGTGTTAGAAGTTTTAGCTTTGTTATGTAGTCTGTTAAGCTTACGTTTCATTTGCCATAATTGGCTGTTATAAAATTATTTATCATTAGGTCTTATCATTACAATCTTTTATGTGTGTAATATGAAATGAAAATTATGTGTGTAATAAGATCACATGATTGATTCACAGTTTTATCAGGACTGAAGCAGGAATCCCAATTATAACTACTGAGAAACCCTTTATAGCCTTCAATATCTGCATCTGAAAATTTCCAAATTTGCATCTTTTAGGATTTACCAATTGAGTATTTGAATTTCAAGTTAAGAAAAATAGTGCAATGGTCATTGTTGGTCAGTGATGGGAGGACACCTGTGTTTTTAATCAGCGAGGGACAATTTGTTAAGCATTGGTCTAAAACAGAACTTGATCTTTCTGTTATCCTAGTTGGTTGGTTTATATGAATGGTAAGCCTGTTTGAATGTGCAAAAGCTTTTAATTTATTACCCATGTTTGTGTTCAAATCTGAGTTCAGATCACCAATTATAATAATCTAATCTAATCTTTTCTAATCTAATCTACTGCTTTGCAGGCGCAATATCTTCCCCACTAAGGGGAACTCAGTGCGCTAGTAACAAAAAACCATTTCTTATAAGGAGAGTCGAGGGGCGTTCAAGGTCAGTGTACCAGGTTTGTGGGTGGGACCGAGAGGGAAGGAGACTAAGTTGGGAAGCTAGAGTTGAAAAGGTGCGTTTTGAGGTGTTTCCTGAAAGATGCGACAGAGGGACTGTTTCTTATTTGGAAGGGGAGAGAGTTCCAAAAAACTGGGGCATAGTGACTAAAAGAATTTGAGAAGTGTTTAATTGATTTATGAACTCTACGGTCAAAAGTGGGGGTATGAAGGAACTTAAGTTTAGGGGTACTTCGTCTAGTATTTCTAAAGGAAGTGTAGGGGTGGATTAGTTCTCTTAGGTAAACAGGCTGACCTTGGTTCAGGATTTTATATGTAATGAGGCCTATTTTGAATTGTACCCTATACCTAACTGGAAGCCAATGGAGTTTTTTCAGTTGAGGGGTGATGTGAGAAAATTTTGAGGAACGGGTGACAACCCTGCAGAGTGAGTTTTGCACTAGTTGCAATCTTCTTAGCTCAAAGTCTGTGAGTGATAGAAACAGGGAATTGCAGTAGTCCAATCTGCTGCTGACCAAGGCATTGGCTAAAAGAACTGATGTTTTAAGGTCTAGAAGGGGGCGTATTCTGTAGAGGTCTCTTGCATGAGCTTTAGTGGACTTTATGACCTGTGACACATGGTCGGAGAAAGTGAAGTTGGAGTCAAACACTACTCCGAGGTTCTTGACACTTTGTGCTGGTGAGACCTGATTACCAAGAATATTGATTGGAAAGTGAGGAAGGAGTTGTTTACGGTTGTTTTTCGAACCTATCAAAATGAACTCGGTTTTATCAGGGTTGAGTTTTAATTTATTTGTGAACATGAAGTTTTGGTGAAAAATTTGCTGGAGAGAGTGAAATGATGAGATGATGAATTGGAGATTAAAGAGCATTATCCAAAGAGATTTGGAAATCATCATATAATGATGTAACATTTGGTGGATGATAGAATGTGCAAAGTAAACATTTCTGACTATTGCACCTTACTTCCAGCCAGAGCTTCAAGATTAATGATGTCAATGTCGTATCTATATTTAGCAGCAATTCCATTTTTTACCCAACAGAGAACTCCCGGATTTCTTCAAGAAGTGAGTCCAAGACATTTCTCCCTTTCCAATTTTTTTGGCCCAGAAACGTCCCACTCGCCAATAGTCATCATTGGGATAAGCCTCTGCTAGTGTTGCTTTTCAGTCTTGAGTAAAAAATCTGCAAGTTGTTTGTTTTGGACAAATTTTTCCTAGAGACCTTTTCTCATGCCATCGTCACACACAAGTCTCCAAGCATTCATTTTGAAGTTTTTCCCTTGCTTTCCAAGAGATTTTGCTTGTCTGGGGGGTTGGATGTCATGTAATTACAAACACCACCCTTGAAAAATGGCCTGGCTGAAACGTCCGTGGCCAGAACATCCTAGGCCAAAACATCCTTGGCCGAAAATCCATCCACCATTTATAACCAGCCCCAAAATAAGGATATGGTGCATGTAAAATTGTGTGACCAGAGATGACGCTAGGCATCAATACCCTGTGAGAGTCCAACACCTTATTTGGACATTACTGATAAGACATCATTATTATTATGTAATTTATGGAGTACATACTCAGTTCCTTTATCCAGCATGTCTATAGTGTATCTCCAGATATTGGAAGACCAGATAGCCATGTCATCCATTCCACCCAGAAAGTAGTCCTGTAAGTGATCCGTCAGGAATGGACTCCTTCGTGAATACACTGGGTAGAGCTGACATGACATATAATTGTGGATTAAATCACTAAAAGGACAGTGCTGAGTAACCCCCTACAAAAATGACTTGAAAATCTACCAATATAAGTAATACTCCATTCATACTCTTTCAATAAGAGAGCCCAATGTTTGACATCTTCACATTTTTTTGCAGTGAATGATCTGTTTGTTTTCAGTTTAGAGAACAGGCTGCATATTTGATACTAGTGAGAACTATTGTAATGCTAGTCAAATACAACATACACATTACTGATAAACCAAACAAGGACACCATTGTTTTTGTACTTTGTGTAAGAAAGAAGACTGACATATTTTTGAACATTTAGAGAAAACTTGTGCCTTAATTATGTCAATGGCGTACCAACCTTTTCAACAACACCAAGAGTTTCACCGAGTCTGAAAATATAAATATAGAAATGGTTAAATTAATAATTTTTCTGGAAATGGACTTAAATTGCTTTATAACTATATACCTACATACCAATGTATTTTGATCAGTGAATAAAATGTCCCAAGTTAATTTCATTTATAGAGTGAAAATGAATTATAGTAATTTTAAAAAGGCTGTTCCACTTTTGCGACTAAAGGTATAACCTGGCCAATTTAAGCTCAGATGCTTCTCTGACTGAATCTGTTGAAAAAGAATGGGGAAAACTGACAAACTGCATCATTTATTCCAAGTGAAAAGACCAGTCATACGACCAAAAAGATCAACTTTACAACATTCTCCCAACAGTGTGATTGATACAGATTACTTGTAACACTAAGCATAATGACCAGTCCTTTGCAGAGATCAGGAGATTCCTATTACAAATCTTCTGTCTGGACTAGATTACAAGGCAGTATTTTAACATTTTCACAGGTTCAAGCCGCCAAAAGATTAGTTGTAACACCCTAAAAATAAGTCATAGCATCCAAAGGAAAAGTTGTGTGGCCAAATAGATTACATTCTGATTCTGAACTATGTTACCATGGAGTCAGGAGGCAAAACTTGTGTCAGATAAACAAGGGTATAGTCTACACAATAATGAGGAACCACAAACATCATCAGGCAAACATTTTTATGATCATAAAAATATGTTCCCACATCCATTCAAAATTATAGTTTCTAATTTGTTTCAACTGAATCACACTCATATGATTAGAAGATAATGAAAGGACTCATTTCTATGACCAGTCATTTCAAATCATAAATATATACCTTCATTATTGTAAGCATCATCTTTATTTGTTGTTAACTTTCAAAAGATATGTTATTGTGATGAAGATGTACAATTGCTCAAAATATTAATGTGATATGTTTCTTGTTGGTTGAAAATCAGACATTTTACATGAATCTGCATGAATTTAAACAAAAACATACTAGCATATGACATTCCTTAAAAGTCACTAAATTATAACTTAGCAGACAAATTTTGTTTATAATTCTCTGGTTACTTGCTTCATTTTTCACACTGTAATTCATAGAAAATACGGGCAAATTTTCAAATGTTTGAAGAAGAATTAAATTCTTTACAAGTTATTCTCTGCAAATCTGCAACAACCAAAAATTAAGTATTTCATCTGAATGAGAACATGTCAGAAAAGAAAATTAAACATAAGAATGAGATAAAAAATGTTCACCTTCCCAAGAAAAGCCAGGCCGTGCAGTTTTCTATGACTTCTACTGGCATTCTGACCTCTCCATAGTAGTCCTGGTAGATATTGTACAGATCCAGAGTTGGGACATACCTATCAAATATATACTGTATGTAAATGAGCTTGGTTTGGAATAAGGGAAAAATATTCTGAACAATATACATCACTGTAAATCCAAATTATCTGATATTCATCTGTCTAAACTTTTGTTGTCACAAGTGAAAGGCTGCGTTAAATTTATATCAATTCTGTGACAATCTTAGAATAAAGCATACATTTCAAGGTATTTGGTTTTTGGGGTTTTCAAAAGTTACAGTCATATTAATCTAACAATATTTTGAAGGAGGGAGTCAATGCTACACTACTGTTAACCCAAACTGTTTACAAGAAACTATGTTGATGTTCACAGAAACATCCAGGTTATCAAATGCTGAAAAATGTCACAGGCTATTATCACTCTAGGCTTTCATTATCATTGCACCAAATAATGCAGCTTATTTTACTTGTTCTTTTGGGTCTTACCATTTAGTCACTCTCCCAATGTAGTCCAGGTCAAGGCCAAACAGGTTCAGTACATCACCACCTGAGTAATTAATATACTTTGTGTTTTACAGTATTTTGACATTCCAAAAAAAAATTAAAAATGAACAAAATCATGGTCTTCATGATTTAGAAAACAAATAAAGCACTTACACCATGAGTGATTGAATATGAAGGAATCAATCTTCTTTGGACAAAAACTATGATATAAAAAAATATGCAAAAATTCATGAATGAAACTAAATTAAAAAGTACTCATAACACAATTGAAATATTATAAACCAAATTATTTGCTGATGTATAAAATATAAAACTGAAAGAAATTGATTGAAAGAGTTAACAGTCCCTGCACAAAGAAATTTCTATTTTACTGAAAAATTCTCATAAAATACCAAAATACCACAATAAATTTCTGACATATAACTAAAAACAGATGATTTTTTTTTATTTTAACATAATAATTATATTTACCAAAGTCTCCATCATTATGAGCATCTCCATAGGAACCATGATAGTTAACCTTGAAAAAAAAATAACTAAGGTTAATATATTGAAAAAAAAATAACTAAGGTTAATATACCTCCTTCTTTAAGCATTACATTACATCAAAGTAAATTTTATAACCGCAAGTATACCTTAAGACATCCATGATCCATAAGAGAGGCCTTGACCTAAACTGAGAATTTGTGGGTTGGTGATTCAATAGATCAGTGATCACCAATAAAACTTCTTCTACACCTACACTGTATTATCCAGCTGATGATTTAGAACAGCAATGGTTTACCCTTTTTCTACACCAAAATATCAATATGTCAATTTTATAACACTGTTAGACACCCTTGCTCTGCACACAATGTCAACTTAGTAGTTCATATTTGTACATAACTGTGAAAGTTACACACCCTGGTGTGCACCCTATGTCAATATATATTAGTTCAGAATCCTGCACAGCTATAACAGAGTAACACATCCTTTCTTTGCACCCAGTTTCAACTTAGTAGTTCATATTTCTACTCTGCTGTGAAAGCTACACACCTTGGTCTGCACCCAATATCAAAATGTTAGTTCAGAATCCTGCACAGCTATAACAGAGTAACACCTCCTTGTTCTGCACCCAGTGTCGACATTTTAGTTTATAATTCTGCATAGCTTTATCATGGAAACACAATGGTTACCTTGCTATCTTAACCCAGACAGTATGCATATAGCAGAACCATGGATTAAAGGCAACTAGACACAAACTGCAGATGTTAATACTTGCATCTACTTGGATCTACTTGGTATAATCCTTAAAAAAATTATAAAAACACATGATGAGACAGTTAATGACTTACCATACCCATGGTCCTGAGGAAACCTTCCTGTAAATCCAGACTGTGCCAATTGACATCTGTCACCTGATGAGACACTACAGAAAGTAGAAAGACCACCAATTTCTCAGCTTCCTGTAATCAAAACAAAAAGCTTGTCACTGCTGTGGATAGTAGTGTCAGATAGTACCAAGTGTAAAGAAGCACTACACAGTACAAGTTTAAGGCAATTACATAGTGTGCTAAAAATAATCACTTTTATATGTGAAATGCCCCATCAGAAAAACAAGGAGGGAAGAGATAGGTTATCTATTATTAGTGTGAGGTTTCTGTTTAAAGATTTAATTATAGTTCACAACAATACTACAAATCAATATACCATTCAAGCTTTAATTAGTTTTCATGTTAGCTTTGGTTAGTATGTATTCACACATATACCAGTTGAGGTTAGACAATGTTTCCCATACTCTTTTCACTCTTTACACTACCCCCCTCAGCCATATAATTTCCAGTTTTAGTGTTACCCATCATCTTTATGCCAATGACACCCAAATATACTTGGCACTTGATTCCAGGAACTTTGATTCCAGTATTGCTGAGCTCACTGAGTGTGTTGCTTGCGTTCAAAAATGGATGGATGGTGTCAGATTGAAACTTAATCCAGAGAAAACAGAATTTACCGTCATTGGCGACAGACAGGCCAGGGAGTCAATCATGCCAAAATTTCCCACCTAGTTTCTTGGAAACTCAAACACCCCCACTAATGAAGTTAAGAACTTAGGTGTTACTTTTGATTTTGGGAACACCTTTGCCAGCCATATAACCAAAGTTTGTCATGCCTGCTACTAACATCTCAAAGATCTCAGACGCATTCGTAAATTCCTCATTGTGGAGACTGCAGCCCTGCTGGCCAACTCAATGATCAGTAGTCGAATTGACTACTGCAATTCCCTACTTTATGGTATGAATAAATACAATGTGGCTAAACTCCAAAGATTCAAAATGCCCTCTGCAGAATTGTTTTCAGACTTGATAAAACAAGCCATGTTACTCCCTATCTGCAAAAACTACACTGGCTCCCCATTTCATACCGTATTCTGTTCAAATATAATCTTATTACATTCAAGGCTATCACATTCTCCCAACCCTAATATTTATCATCCTTAATCAAACCCAATAGCCTTACTTGTGGAAATCGGCTTTCTCTTTCTTCAGTTCATCCCAAGAAGGCCATTGGTAGGCGGGATTTTGCAATGGCTTCTCCCACAGAATAGAACAGACTCCCACAATTAGTCTGATCTCAGAACACAATTATAGCGTTTCAAAGCCAGCTAAAGACCTACTTGTTTAGACTTGCATACCCCCCACCATAGTATTTCTCTCCTTGCGGTGCTAAATCAGGATTTTGACCCGGCATGTCCCTCGAATTTCCCTTTTTGCCTTAAGCGCATTAGAGGATGTTGCATCAATTTTGCGCTATATAAATGATTCTATTCTATTCTATACTAGCCAGATTAAGTGTGAAAGTCAATCTGCTAAGGGGGGGAACAAGCTGTGCCTCCTCATATCTAAACCTGGGTAACCATTCAGTCTGACAGATGCCCTCCCTGAGAGTGAGTTGACCTCTCAGGGGTCACAGTTACCTTACAGCCTACCCCAGTTTGTGGCTTAAATCCTTGAGAGGGGTAAGTCAAGGATTATCAAAACCATGGTTAGCCTGAACAATGGCTAGCCTTAAAGTCAAGAGTAAATCCACACAAATCCAATCAGGAGACCTCCCTGAGGGTTTTTTTTTTGTTCTTTATTTGGGGTTTTACGTCGCTTTCAACACTGTACAGGTCATATCACGACGGGTAGTTGGAAGGGCAGAGGAAACCAGTACATAGAGTTCGCTAGGGTTGGGTACTGTAAACTGCCGACCAACGGCAAGCAACTACCAGCTTTCCCACTTGAGCCCGTGCGGGGATCGAACCCCGGCCTCAGAGGTGGGAGGCGAGAGTGTTACCACTCTGCCACCGTGGCCCCCGACCTCCCTGAGGGTGAAACAACCCTTCGAGGATCAAGATTACCAAAAAAACACCCCTGTATCAGCTCAAAGTCCTTGGTTTAGCCAAGAAGAACATCAAAACCAACGAACGATATAATGCAATATACCTGAGACCAAGGTCTGGGATACTCCTTTCTGATGTACTCCACAGTTGCATTTATAAATGGTGTCCAATGGGTGTCCTCAGATATGCTATGGTAGATTCCTGAAGAAAATAAGAAAATACAAGTCATTGTATATAGTTTATCTAAGTATCAAAAGTGCCTTTTGGGGGTATAAGATGAAATGTACGATTTAGGTTTTGTAATCTTACAGTAAATGAAGTATATGTGTGGGGAAAAAGTATTCTTTGTACATTTTACATGTCAGAAGGTCTGACACACAGGTTGTCTACTTAAATACCGGTGGTGTTAAATAGCAAACAGTTGCCTCATTGAAACTGTCCTAAAATGTTCTACAAGTTAAAACTGTACGTCTGTTTAAGTAAGTTTTACATACGCATGTAGGAACACAGAACATGCCTAAAAGGTCTTAAATAACTTGCTTTGAAACTCTGCATTATCTAAGATTATTGTGAACCCTGAAAAGTCTTCTATGAGGAAATCTTACATCGTAATTAACTAGTTACTTGGTATTGTACCTCCCACTTTGTAAGGTGTGGTTTCAACCCATTGCCTTGAAACTGAAAGATATTAAATAGCTGGTTTGTGCTGGGAAGTTAGTGCAGAATATAGACTAACCAAAGACCCATGATCTTAGATATGACCAACTGAATTTATTGAAATTGACACTGAACCCTTATAAACAATTATCTACAACACTGTTTCACACAATTTATATGTCCTTTTATAGAAAATTTATATATTTTCAAAGGTATTGAAAGGTCATCACTAAACGTCCCATTTTAGCCACAAATATTGCATATTTGTATGTTCTTGAAGAATATTATTGTAGTTTCTGACAGTTTTACTTCAAGAAATTTGGTTGTGCATGCAAAAAAAAAAATATTAAAACTAATTTCAAAAAAGAAATCTTCATTTGCACTAGCAAAGAACAGGGGTACTCTGCATGAACCTTCAATAGGTTTGCTAATAAATAAACAAAACAGCATTTAAAACACATATTCTTCTGCAATTAAATTAAGGTCATTTCTTATTACATTACCATCAAAACAGAGTCCAGGGTAGTAGGCATCAGGATACGGTGCTCCTGCTTGGAAAGCATCTTCATGTCTACGAAGGAGCTGCAATCAAACCAAATGTGGCTTACATTTAGGCCAAACTTAAAAAGACAAATAGTTTTAAAGATATAAAAAAAAGCTTGATAATTTTTTTGCAATTTGATTTAAATTACATAAGAATGTGAAATATTTATCTTTACTGGAAAATTAGCCAAAACACTGTTTGAATTATTAGCAACCAAAACTATCACCTGTTTCAAAATTATACCTACTTGTTGATAATCTACACCCTCTGAGACAACTTCGAAGTACGATCTGGCTCTGTGGGCTGAAAAAGTATAACAGATACAGCCATGTAGGGCAAGCAATTTTGATTATGCCCCATTGTCAGTTCAAGTGCTCTATGGTATGACCCTGTTTAAAAGCATAGTGCAAAGTGTTCATGCCTGTTGAACTGTATAACCACAAGTCTAGAAACATTCTGGATATGGGAATGTTTTGAAAGTCACTGTGAATATGTTAAAAAGCCAATGATTTCTATGGCCTGTGAATCTTTTGCAAGTGTCAAATTTAACCTTTCACTCTTGCTTCAAGGTCAAAGTAGGGTCATGATGCTAAAAAGGCCTTGTGTTCTAGGGCTTCAAAATATGAAAACAACTTGTAAGAAATCATGGCCTGTGAATCTTTTGCAAGTGTCATATTAACCTACGACCCCTGCTTCAAGGTTTTTAGGGATCATCATACTAAAATGGCCACATATTTCTTATACATTCCTTGGTCTTGGAACTCACATCATGAATGAATGAAATATTTAAGTTTTCCCCTTCTTGAACAACATGAAAGTACTTACATCTGACAACATCTCATGGGTTCTGTATACTTCTTACAACTGAAGTTATTCCTAAGATTTTCCCAAATGTCAATGTTGTTGCCCATTTACTTGTACCAGCAGCCTTGGGTTCTTTCCCGCTGAGGCTGGCTATTTTTTTAAGTGTTATTGGCAAATCTTTTCAAGGTTTTTCTGTAAATTTAGAGTTAGTTTTTAATGGGGAAATTACATATATAACACTTTCACATTAGTTTGGACATTTTTATACATAAAATAAGCTATATTTTCAGTTGAATTTTTAATTTAAGTAAAGTAGATTTTAAGCAACTGTACAACAGGACTGTACAGGTCAGGATTATTTGATGGTAAAATGCTATTAAGTTACAACTTGTATGCAACTTGTACAAAATCTCCCCTTGTACATAACATATGTATTATTCAATGTTGTTGGGAAGATGCTATGCCTGCAAAGCAGTAGATTAGAATCACAAACTGACATCTCAACAAATAAATATAACAAAATAAAAGTTTGCTCTTCAAGATGAGATCGCTAACTCAAGACGTCCAAATAAATGTCTTACCTAATTCTATGTGCGTTACAATCCCACATCCTTCATACAAATGACATTTTATCATCAACACAAAGACCATAAAACACAAACTGGCCTTCATTTTAATCTTCTTTTTTTCAAAATATGAAACAAAAATCCTATTAAAGTTCACGTTTTGGTGTTATCTGCAAGGATGAACAAATTTAACTCAACTAGCTTCCAAGTTACATGCCAACCATTTACCAGTGAAATACTCCATAAACCCTTACACTTCCAGCAGTACTTTACGGCTTTGACATATATAATCTTCACGGGCAATTTGCCATGTATATGTTTGGATGTTTACTGATCATATTTGACAGATAATTATTTATTAAATGTTCTTTGATGCCTTGACTTTGGGCTTTGAGAATATTAAGATACTTCTAATATTCATGCTGTTTGTTATTATTACTAAAATGACTAGTCTTGATATACTTGAGGAAGTAAAGGCAGACGAAAAAAAGTAAAATGGCCTTGGCTATTGAACATTCAAGATGTAATTCTTTCTATCAATAAAAGCCTTGTAAAGGCTCTAAATTATCAAAGCAATTGACAGATTAAGATTAACATCAACATGATGTCTAGTGTTACTAACTAATCAGTATGTCTTGTGCAACAAAGAAAAATTGGGACCACGGTGGTGCAGTGTTAACACACTTGCCTCCCACCCCTGAGGTCTGTGGTTCAAACCCTGGGCCTGTATTCACAAAAGGTCTTAGCCAGATCTTAGGCTTAAATTGGCTATAGTTTTATACAAAAGTTAAGCCTAAAACCTGTCTAAGACCTTTCGTGAATACGGCCCCTGGACCCTAAGTGGGAAAGTTGGTAGTTGCTTACCCATGGTCAGCAGTTTACAGTACAGAACCTTGACTAACTGTATGTACTGGTTTCTTCTGCCCATAAAACTACCCATTGTGATATGACCTGTACAGTGTTGAAAGCAATATTAAACCTTAAATAAATAAAGAAAAATGAAACAATTTATGACTTAACAATTCACTATCTACACAACACAGTATAAAGTAACATTTTGTCTTAATATAGCTAGATTCATTTTGTGTTTGTTGTTTGAGATTAATTGAAATCTGAAAAAATGGTTTCATGTTAATGTTTAAGTTGGTTGGTGGAGTTTTATTGAGTGACATATGTTTGTCAAATAGGGAATTTAATTACATAAAAATGTGCCCTTTGTACAATTTTCATACCAGGAAGACAATTCTATTAAATTGCAGCTTTGGCAAATTACAAGTGTTATCCACAAGAATAAACAAAACCAACTCCCTATTGAACTATACATGTATAGGTATAAATCATGTGCTTCTCAATAATATCCTCTATTTACAGTATATATTTTAAATTTTTATAACTAATAAGCCTTACTGGGCTGGGTGCATATGATTGTATATCATATTGTTATTATTATTATTTTTATCAAACTATTATTATACTTGCCCCTTAAATAAAGGAATCTATAAAATAAATTGTTGTTTTGACATATATTTAATTATATGTGATGCTTGCTATGTATGTGTCACAATACTTAGTTCAGTATCACATTTGACAGAAGAAATGAGAGCACATTATTAGAAATGCTCTTTTCCCGTCGCAACTTCAAGTGTTAAGTGAAGATAAACATTGAAAATTATGTAATACATGTACCATATACATATATATATATATATATATATATATATATATATATATATATATATATATATATATATATATATTTTTTTTTTTTAATCCAGACTGTTTTTTACATTTTCTTGATATCAATACCATTGTTCCTGCCACGCGTTCACAAAACTCACTAGATAGGTAGAGTCAGTCACTCTGAATATGCTTAATATTACGTCAATGAGTAAGGCTAAATATACAAAACTATTTGTTGTTTAGTGTTCAAAAATAAACTGTTCCATGTTTGTTAGATGTTATTGTTGTAGCAATGAAAATCCATTACAAAACAGTCAGGGCAATATTAGTATAACCTTACCATAAGTCTGAAACTTTCTTTTTTTCACATTTTTAAATGAAACCGTACTCTTAAGTGTGTAAAAAATCATGACTTTACAGATGATGTGATCATACACCCAACATTTTGCAAAATCACAGGAAAGTTTTTAATTTTGTTTCTGACTTTTTTCCTTTTAGTGACTTCCTCTTCTATTTAAAAATGTTGTGATTTTTCTGGACTTCTTCTATGTTCACGAAATCCACACATCATGCATTTTATACGAAGAACATTTCAAGGTCAGCTTTAATTTCTATTCTGTTTATCTCAATAGGTGTTTCATCAATGTCAGTTATAGTGTTAGTTTGTGGGAATGTTATTTCATTGTGTAATTATATTCCAATTACATGGAATTTTCTCTGAAAATACAAAAATATTTGTTGTTTAGAGTTCAAAAATAAACTGTTCCATGCTTGTTAAATGTTATTGCTGTATCCATGAAAATGCAGAGTGCAACATCCTCAGTGGGCTAGTGAATTGCAAGTTTGGCATCTAATCATAGACTGCCACCTCTGTTCGGGTTTTGACTGACACAACTGACAATGTTGAGGGCCTATTCCAACAGGACCCTGTTGCTGTAAAACCCTACCTTCAATTTCAATGTAAGTGCATGCAAAACCAGACCTACGCATTGGAGAACCGATGCATATTTGTATTCACCGGAAAGACAACTCACCAAAGTCAGTGAACCATCGTTTGACCTTGAAGGAGGGGCCAAAGGCAAGATCAGAATATTCCCAGGCCATTATATCCTATAAGATGGTTTCACAGTGCAAACCTCTAGGATGAATAATAAGTGAGTTATAAGGACTTTTAAGTTTGGCTATCCTCATTTGACCTTGAAGGAGGGGCTCAAGGTCAAATCTGAACACATCAAAAGATTTCCAGCCCGTGATTTCCTATAAGTTGGTTTCACATTGCAAACCTCTAGAACCAATAACAAGCAAGTTATAAGCACTTGACCTTGAAGGAGGGGCCAAAGGTCAAATCAGACAAGATCAGAAGATTCCGAGGCCATTATATCCTATAAGTTGGTTTCACAGTGCAAACCTCTAGGATCAATAATAAGTGAGTTATAAGCACTTTTAAGTTTGGCTATCCTCGTTTGACCTTGAAGGAGGGGTCCAAGGTCAAACCTGACCACATCAGAAGGTTCTCAACCCATGATTTCCTACAGGTTGGTTTCACAGTGCAAACCTCTAGGACCAATAATAAGGGAGATATAGTGATGCCTCCGGTGGATACAATTACCAACAAGCAATCAGTGATCAAATGAATCAGTAACATTATCTAGAGTCTGACACAGACCTTGATGACAGTATATATATTTCACATGACCAACAAAGTTTTGCTGTGGACTGCACAAAGATTAGCTATTCATAAAGGAGTATTAAAAAACATATGTTCAGGTCTGTGTGTCCCTATTTAGACTAAATTCAAGATGGATAAAATAGGAAAACATCTCAAACGATATACAAAATAAATATATAACAAGACCACTACTGCAGTATTTATCTGCCACCAGATATTAAGCAGAAATGTAGGTAGTCCCACTACAAAAAGGGCTGAAACCCCAATTACCAAAAATAAGGGAGATAAACGGAGTATTATATTCATTAAAATGACCCAACTTACCCTTGATGCAGGGATCAAAGATCAAATTTGACACATGCAAAAGATTCGCAGGACATAATTTCCTAAAGGTTGTTTTCATGCAGTGCATCCCCAGATGGGTTGCAATACACTGTAACATATAAAGAATTCAGCCATTCTGAAATGCGACATTTTTTGTTCTCCGGTAAAATTCAAGATGGCAGCCAAAATTTGGAAAATTAAAAAATTTTCATAGGCATTGTATCCAGGGTCAAAGGGTCCAATATTTGATCAAAATCACTCTACACAAAATTTAAGATGGTGGTTGGAATTCTGAAAAATAAAAATTTTTTTTTTTCATTGGCATAATTTCTGCGGTCTATAGTTTCCTCAGGGTGCAAAATTTGCTTGAAATTGCCCTATCTCTAATGGTTTTAGAGATAATCGACATTTTCCATTTCCAGCAAAATTCAAGATGGTGGTTGGAATTTGGGAAAATAAAATTTTTTCAGAGGCATAATTTCTAGGGTGTATAGTAGGCACAGGGTCCAAAATTTGCTGGAAATTCCTCTATCCCTAATTGTTTTAGAGCTAACTGACATATTTCATTTGTGGCAAAATTAAAGATGGCAGCTAGGATTCGAAAAAATCAAAAAAATTTCAGAGACATTATATCCAGGGTCTATATTACTGAAAGGGTCCAAAATTTGCTTGAATCGCTCCCCAGTAAACATTTTTGGGTTTTGCAAATGTTTGAAAGGAAACGTTTGGCAAAGGTTAAAAAATGATGGGTACGAAAACCATTTGTAATAGAAGTTTTTAAAATGTTTTACGTATGCCGTTTATTAAACGTTTGACGATAAATGTTAGAAAAACATTATAAATGAACATAATAGTGTCTGAATAATAATGGGGTCAAAGGTCAAATTCAATATCTTTGTATGGTTGCTCACTATTGAAAATATTATTTTTATAACCAAAATTGTAAGATAGTGGCTTAGAAATTGTGCCTCAATTCAATTCTTACTTTTAGGGATTGCACGTGGGACAAGACAAAGTCCTCTAAAATCCCCTATTATTGCTCACCGCCATTTTTGTTTGAACATGTTTGAAGGTGAAGGTTTAAAAGTATAGGTTTAAAAAATGTTTTGATAGAATGTTTTAAGAACATTTGACAAGCAATGTTGTTTAAACATTTTTGTGTACTGTTTATTAAACATTTCATGATGAATGTTTGCAAAACATATTCAGCAAAACCTTCATTTCTTCAGCTATTTTATAAATGTTTTAAAAATGTTTCCAGTCAAACCTAGCTTGTTGAGTTATTTTATAAACGTTTAATAAACATTTTCAGAAGAACGTTTGTATAGAGAATGTTTGTAAAACATTTTTTAAACATTACAGCATAAATGTTTACTTGGAAACGTTTAGAAAACCATAAGATAGGGTTTACATAGGTTTTTAAAACGTTTTGTAAATGTTTAAACCATTTAAAAACGTTTCTAATGTTTACTGGGTCTATCTCTAATGGTTATTGAGATAATCAACATTTTCAATTTCCGTCAAAATTCAAGATGTAGGCCGGAATTTGGTAAAAAAAATACAAATTTATAAATCAATATTATCATATATATTACACATACATGTAGTATAATATACGGGATCTATAGTACCCAAAATGTTCCAAAATTTACTAAAAATTGCTTTATTATCTCTTATGGTTTTCAAGATAATCAAATTTTCAATTTGCGGCAAATTCAGCTATGCAATGACCAACAAGTTTGCAGTGATACTATTATAGCTGACCCAAAAGTAGGTGAACCACATATTTTAACAAACCACTGTAAATGCTTAATAAATGAATGAATTTATCTTGTTTAGAAAGATACCACAAATCATATGTTGCAACTTTATAACATATAAAGTTAGATTCCTAATATCACAGTCAATCAATCAATCAATCAGTTGTCCAGGTGCTTAATCTCCGTATCAACGGATTCTAAGGCACACCATCCAATCCGTAAGGCATAAATCATGACCTTTAAATTGACCTTTAAATTCTTGTGCAGGCATCTGAGAAGAAGTAGGACACAGTTACAAATGAAGTAGGACACAAGTCTAGTTATTAAAATTAGAAGTCTATACTTGACCACGTCTAATTAACCAAAAACGGGAGTATATAATTAACCAATTACAATAGAGGATTAAGTTGGTACAGCCACAGCTTAAGATAGAAGCCACATTTGGGATCAACAATTGACCAATCACAAGTCATGTGGTGACTGACTAGTACTGGATATTAGGGGATTAAGCTGGTGCAGCCACAACTCGAGATGGCGTGCACATCTCACCCTCGTGAGTTGGCGCAAGGAACAACTCGAGTTGTTTCCTCCCGTGAGCTGGTGCCCAACACTTTTACTGAGCTTCAGGCCAAAGTAAAAAAAAAAAGAAAAAAAAGGTAAAATTTTTAAAGGGCATAAAAATCCATTAGGACAAGTAATTTACCAAAAATGTGCAAATGCAGTAGTTTTAGAGAAATCAACATGACACACAAACAGATGCACCCCTGGACGCACTCGCACACAGAGAGAATGCATTTCATAATCTTCCTCCAGGGCTAAAGCCTGGCGGGAGATAATTGAGATAACAATGTTATATGAATTTTACATGTTTCATTTTATGTCCACAATATTCAGCTTGAATAATTCTTCTTGATTCAGTGCTAATCACATCCCAAACAATTTTGGTTTTATTGATCCGTGAAATACCAAAGTCATCATGTAAAATAGCATTGGAGATGCCCATACCTTGCAAGCTACCTTGCAGCAATGGAGAAATAATTTTCACCACCATAAGATACAGAAGAAGTAAAACAGTTCAAAGATCAGGAGACTTTCAAAGTAAACACTGTCAGCTTTGTAAAAGTCCAAATAACATTTAAGTAGAGAAAATAGTAAGAGTATGACATTAATCAATATACTAAAAATTATAAATCTGTAAAAGTTATTAATTGAAGTATAGCTGTCAATGGAAATAACACAATTAAGTAAGACTGCATATAATAATCAGCTGCAGCAGTCCACATATCTTTGTGATAAGAAAATTATGTCTCAAATATGGCAGGTCAACACACTTTGGCAGATCCAAGTTTAAAGGTCACACCATAATGATGCATACCTAGACCCGCAACTACTTGTCCCTTCTTATATCTTACAGCTTCTCAGATGCCTGCACAAGAATTTAAAGGTCAAGGTCGCTATGGCAAGGTTAAAAGTCAAATCAAGGTCACACCATGACATTCCACACCTATACCCCATAACAAATTCCTAACCCAGATAAGATTTTAAGGATCACAACAGCAAGTTTAAAGGTCAACTGAAGATCACACTATGACATTGTACACCTACACTCCCCAACCAATATCCCTAGAAAACTATCAACTTCTTACACCTTACAGATGAAAAATATAGCCTTAACAAGATTTTTAATATTCAAGATGATTACTGCAAGGTCAAAGATCTAGTCAAGGTCAAACTATGACGTTGCACACCTACACCTATAAAACCCCGATCACAGAGGTGGAATGGGGACTGTGCAAAAATGTATTTACCCATTGTTAGTAGCACACCTTTCAGTATTCTTGTAAATAGTGGAGACTCATTTTTGAAAATTCAAGCCCAAATCATATAATCTCAAGCAACTATTCTAAAAGTTTCAACAATTAATATCAAAGTCAGCCAACAGGATCATGCAGGGGCATTCGTGTAACTTTGCACAGTGCCCACTCCCACCTCTGTGATCGGGTTTTATCCCCCCGACCTCAAGTGGGAAAGCTGGTAATTGTTTGCCGTTGATTGGCAGTTTACAATACAGAACCTTGACCAACTTTATGTACTAGTTTCCTCCACCCTTCAAATTACCCATCAGGAACCCCGGTGGCGCAGTGGTAACACACTCGCCTTCCACCTCGGAGGTTGGTGGTTCAAACCCTGGATCTTATGTGGGAAAGTTGGTAGTTGCTTACCAATGGTTAGTGGTGGTGGACCAATTCACGCCCGGGTACCAATTCACGCCCACCCCTAAATTTATCCAAAATAATCAGTTAAACAATAAATTACAAATGTATATGATCAATTTGATGATTAGCTATAATGTGGTAAACATCTTCTCTATGAAAAATCATAAATCTTCAAGAAAATTGAGGGTGGGCGTGAATTGGTACCTGGGCGTGAACTGGTCCACCACCACTAGCAGTTTACAGTACAGAACCTTGACCAACTTTATGTACTAGTTTCCTCTGCCCACAAAACTGTCATTATATGACCTGTACAGTGTTGAAAGTGACGCAAAATAGCAAACAAATAAATCAAACTACCCGTCACAATATAACCTATGCCAAGGTACTGGGAAAAATTGATTGAGACTGCCTTCCCTAACAACTCCATAATGCCCTCGTGTATGGCAGGCGACATTGTGCCCAATGGGAGATCAACCTTCAAGTTTGTTCCACAAAGCTACAAATCTTTGATTGTCATGCGTGAATAATATTAAATGATAAAAAATAAATATCTATTACAGAGTGATTAGGGTTTCTTTTTACAGTTAAAAATAGATAGAATACATTTTACAGAACTGTATCAATCAATGCAATTTAATATAGAGGACAAGAACGCACAGAACAGTTTGGTGTGACAACAAGTATTTAAAGAATTGTAGTCAACCGTTAGCCTCAAGGCTCAAGTTTCTTTGCATTTAGGGAAAAGTTTCAGTTCAGAAAATGGAGTTTAAGTTTATATAATGTACTCATACATGTAGCAGCATACAGCTAACCCCCCCCCCCCCCCCCTTCTCTCTCTTTCTGATAAGGTTTATCTCCTTACATGTATGATTGATTTATGAATACCACATATCTGTGTGCATGTTTGAAAAAGATATAAATTTGAGTTAAATGAAAATGGTTTGACTTTATGAAGTACTGTAAAAGTTGAAACTTTCACTATGTTGTAATTTTTTTTAGATATTTTAGCTAACGAGCTTTGATAGTAAAAATTAATTCCCATGGAAATATTAAATCTTTATTAACCTCTCAAAGAGATAGTAACCATTAGTGAAAATTAATTACAGTGAATTCCTTATGCAGGTGTTCCACTTGAGCCGACCCTGTAACCGACCGTATGACTCTAGGGTCGGTTGCAAAAGTCGTAGGGTCGTAGAAAAAAAGACGCAAAAATGCTGAGTCGGTTATGAAATCCCCGACATGACACTTACAGACAGGACATAATGACCTTCCTGACAAGACGTAAGGTCGGGACGTTTATTGCACGGCCAGTAGTAGAACTACTTCAACAAGCCTTAAACCCATAACAGACAAGCCGTAGCAGGTCCCGACAATGCGTACTGATAAACAGACAGGACTGGAGAAACATACAAGGACCGCATGACCAGACTTGCAGTCAGTATTGTCATTACAGTTTTTGATGAATTTTTGGGAAAAAAAGAGGATCAAGTGTCAACCAATAAACAATTCTCGAACTAGGTCAAGGCTGAATATTTGGATCCTATCACGTGAGCAAAATTATTTTTTTTAAATTTTAATTATAGTTTTCACGTTTTGTGCTTTAATGTTATATAAGAAATAAAGTTAATGTATGTCTGCTTCAATTTATGAAACGAAAAAGCTCGGAGTTCTATGGTATCAACCGCAGGCGGATTAGGACTGATGCCCAAGGGTGGGCATCTTTTGCCTGTCTTTGCTTTTTCTGATTTGCCCCTTGCTGCATGTAAGTTTCATCTGGCTGCTGTTTGTGTTATGATGTTCTTGTTTCTGGTCATCTTCTTCTTCATCTTCTTCTTTCTTCCATCACAGGAGTTCGAGAGAACTACAGCTGTTACCCTAAGGTTGCTTAGATATATTGTTTTCAGATGTTACTACCATTGGTAGTGCTTACTCTTTTCGTCAAAAAAAAAAAACAAAAAAAAAACACCTTACTGTTTTACCAAAATTACTAACGTTTTTCAAACTTACCAACTTACCATAATTACTTGGTTACCATTTTCCAGGACAGACCATCTTACCAGAAACCTATAATGGATTACTACATTCTAAGATACAGTTGTTTTTCTTTTAGTATTTTTTTCTTTTAGTTGCAGACCAAGGCAGACATGGCCCAGGCACCTCCATGTTGTGCAATGTCAGGCAGTCTGCCGGTCAGCCCTCAATAGTCAGACCCGTTGGGTCCAACAGTTGGGCCGTCTCTAGTGTTCAATACCTGAATCTCATTCGGGAGTACCCGGTTTCTGCTCTGTATTGGTGGGTATGTGTTAACATTCAGTGCTTTATATATGTTTTTCTTTTGGTATTCCTGTTTAAACAGCTTCTAGGACCTCGGACAGGTGTTGTTGGAGGTCAGAGTTTTCATATCACTTGAGTGCTTTGGTCCTGCACTGTTCCAAGTAGTTCTATATGTATGGTAGGTTGAGTATTTCATGGCTGGGTTTAGACGATCCGTGTGGTCTGGTCCAGGTGATCATTCTGAGGCATTGGTTTTTGATCTTCTGTAGAAATCCAGACTTGGTTTATGGTCATGAGTGAGATGGTATCCTGTTTCTATAATTGATTGTTTCTATGATTATCATGCTTGTGTAGAATGTTTTCAGTGCTGCTTGTTGTGCTCCCTAATGTGGAGCTCTCTCATTTTTTTTCAATTCTCGGGGCTGTCTTGTTGATGAGGTTAGTGATATGTGGTTACAGGTTCATTGTTCTATCCAGGGTTGTTCCTAGTAGTACTGCTGAATCTTGAATTTCCACTTGATTGTTTCTGACAGTGATGGGGATCCTTTTTCTTGAGTTTTGGCGAGTGATGATCATTAGCTGAGTTTTCTTTGCGTTGAGCTTGATGAACCAGTCTCGCATGACAATGAAACCCTCTTGCTGGTTTCTGGTTTTTATATTCCAATTTCGAGCTTCTGGGAAGGACCCCTTCAAACTTCTGTCCCTCTGAGCAATTTTCCTACACATTTATACCAAATAATTTCGAGCCTCTGAGAAAGCACATTCTTTCTGTACGTGAAGGTATTTAACACACCTTGTATTCTGGTCACATGATGGGATCCAAATATTTACTAGTGACCTAGTTTAGATTTGTTGATTGGTCGACACTTGATCCCCTTTTTGCCCAAAAATTTCTTTCCTGAAATAAGCTGGGATTTTATTTTATTTAACCAAATGAAAACACTTTTTCAGGTTTCTTAATTAATTATAGCATATATGTGGACCTTCACCTGGAAATTCTGATCACTTGCACTGTTTCCATGTCATTCTTGACATAATTTTTGATCATATTTTTACCTCACATCATGCTAGGAATAGACTGCAAATGAGCAGTACTTAACTTACAAAAGACAAGAAGACTTCATGTTATGACAGGCCTGCAAGTGATAACAACAAGCCTGGAAGGGTTACAGACAAGCCTGGAAGTGTGACAGGCCATTAAGTTAACCGACAGGCCTGTTGCTAGGTGGATGAATTTAGGGTCGGATACAAGGTCGGCAACGGTCATAGAAATATCAAACATGTTTGATATTTCACCGACCCTCCCCAACAGGCCGGGAACTTTCAACCAACCCTAACCGACCATGTAAACATTGGTCCTGACACTCCAAAAATGCTTAGTTACCGACCGGTCGGCTCCAGTGGAACACCTGCATTAAAAAGGGCATTAGTGAAAATTAATTACCGCGAATTATCATAAAAAGCAAGCATTATTGAAATTTTCTTCTGGCTAAAATTTATACCTTTGCCGTTTATCTTTGTTAACTACAGCTATATAATCTTCTTCAAAAGCAGTAATGTCAAAAGATTGACTCATGATACAAATACCTGTTTCAATATGTGATGAAATCCCAATGCTGAAGGATACAGTGACCAAATTAAAACATCCAAACACCAAAAATAAAACGGCCATTTTCTGATTACTGTATTCTGTTTGAATGTTAATTATTTTGTTTTACTAATTTATTCATTGGCCCTAAATTTTATGTATATATATACATCTTTATCAATGGTTTTGCGAGTATGGCGATTTCACATAGTTATCACAAATTATAGATTATGCAAGACATTGTGTATCAGAACAATGATAAGGCTGGCTGGGCTAATGGCTTTAATTTGCTTGTAATCAACAAAAAAAGTTTCCCTGGGCCCGTATTCACAAAGATTCTTATTCTTAGAATTTTTCTTAGAATTGTCATTTTTCTAAGAATAAGAATTTTCCTATTCACAAAGATTCTTATTCTTAGAATCATACTTATTCTCAGTATTTTTCTAAGAATGGCTTTTATTCTTAGAATTTTTCTAAGAATGTGAAATTGCTATATGCACAAAACTCTTTTTCTTGACACCAGAATTGCATCCAAATACAGAAAGTCACTTCTTGGCCCATATTCACAAAGATTCTTAGAATTTTTCTTTGAATTACATTTAGTCTAACCTGTGCACACATTTATTTTTACTTCTATTCTTAGAATTATTCTTAGCTAAGAATTGCTTTGTGAATAGGTTTTCATTCTAAGAATAAGAAAATTCTTAGCAAAGAATTTTTCTTAGACTTAAGTGTAATTCTAAGAAAAATTCTAAGAATCTTTGTGAATACAGGTCCAGGATTTTTTTTGTAGGTTTTCCTTTATCACGTGTGACGCATATGACTTTTTTTGCTGTTCACAGAATGTGCAATTCTATGGAGCTCATGAAGGAACTGTTTTCCTATGAGTTTCTTATCTCATTACCACTAGTTAAGAAGTCGCTACACAAGACACTAAGTTATTCCCACGAGTTAGCAAGCCATTACCATAAGATAATATGTCATTCCCACAAGTTAGTAAGTCATGGTAATGAGATACTAAGTTGTGGTAATGAGATGCTAAGTCCCTTACTAAGTGGACTTATGATGCTACTTATCCCTTACTAAGTCGTTCCCAACCCTTACTAACTCGTTCCCACCACTTACTAACTCGTTCCCATCAATTCTCAACTTTTGCCCACCACTTATTAACTCATTCTCATCACTTACTAACTCGTTCCCACCACTTATTTACTCATACCCACCATTTACTAAGTCATTCCCACAACTTATTAACTCATTCCCACCACTTACTAAGTCATTCCTACCACTTGCTAAGTCGTTCCCACCACTTACTAACACCGGATCGCCTCCCTGGGTACGACTTGGAACATGTCTAATGTCTTGATGATTTATTCCTTACGAACTGGATGGAGTGCCTTAAAATCCGTAGATACGGAGATTAAGCACTTGGACAACTGATTGATTGATTGATTGATACTAACTCATCCCACCACTTAGTAACTCGTTTCCACCACTTACTAACTCGTTTCCACCACTTACTCGTTCTCACCACTTATTAACTAGTTCCCCCCACTTACTAACTCATTACCACCACTTAGTAAGTCATTCCCACCACTTATTATGTCATTCCCACCAGTTAAAAAGTTGTTACCACAAGATATTAAGTTGTTCCCTCAAGATAAGTTAGGTATGGTATACACAGAAATTGTCTGTACATTGGCATCTTGTGAGAACAACTTAGTATCTAGTGGTAATGACTTGTTAACTTGTGGGAACGACTTAATTTTTTGTAGTAACGTCTTGCTAACTTGTGGAAATGACTTAGTATCTTGTGGGAATGACTTGTTATCTCGTGGTAACGAGGAAAAAAAATGATAGGAAAGCAGTTCTATGTACCTTTCTGGGTTCCGTACAATTCAGAAGGTTGGATTTTTTTTTTTTTACATTTCAATTGCTGGTTCCAAAATTTGATTGTAACGTTTGAGTACATTTTACCCACTAACTGCTTGGATTGCACACATGTGCAATAACGTTAATTAAGATATCATATAATGCTAAAAGTGATGTTATTCTATTAGTGTACTGGTAAAAATAAATGGCTCAACAGAAATGCTGGTGGTTTATATAAACTGGTCACATACCAAGTAACAACTTCTTACACCCTACAGTTTCCGAGATATAGCCCAGACAAGATTTTATAGGTCAAGGTCATTACGGCAAGGTCAAAAGTCAAATCACGGTCACACCATGACGTGGCACACGTACACACCCTGACCAATGTCCCTACCAAGTATCAACTCCCTACACCTTATGGTTTCCAAGATACAGCCCGGACAAGATTTTATAGGTCAAGGTCACTAGAGCAAGGTTAAAAGTCAAATCAAGGCCTATGACGTGGCACACCTACACCCCCTAACTAATGTCTCTACCAACTTCCTACACCTTACGGTTTCTGAGATACAGCCCAGACAATTTTTTCCCACAGCCCACTCACCCTGGGTGAAAACAATATCCCAACAGCCCTTAAGGGCTGTTGGGTACAAATGAAAGTTAATTATTTTTGAGGATAGAAGATTGCCTAAGAATACTAACATTTTTGAATGACAATTACTTATTGTCTCTCCAAAGGTCTGAATAACCCTTTAATCTATCTAAACCTTAAACTACTTAGGATTATTATTTATTCATTTATTAAAGTGACATAGTAAATGGTAAATACATGACTTAAAAATATTACTTGTATAACAAAATACCCAGCCCCTTTGGGCTTATTAGTCACTACAAATTATACATTATATGACAGGATTACAAGCCCTTCCATTGGTGCCTTTGATCTCTAATACCAGCTACCTCCACAAATAAACAAAATAAGTACTTTTCAGTTTTCATTGATCAGCCTGATCTGAACTGACATGGAGTGCACTATTTTGATGGATTCTATTCTCTGCATAGTTCCTGCTAATTGTAATTGAGATTGAATCTCTTTTAACCTGTTACTCAAAGGCATGCAATATTCACCCTATCTCTCTCTCTGTTGTGGATAAATGAAGATTGCAGTTAGTAAGTTTTAAGGCATGAAAGAACAGAAATAACAATTAAAATATGAAACTTAATGAAAGTGTTGTAAGTATTGATAGATTTAATGTTTGTTCTATTCAAAAAATTTACTTCATTACATTAATTCAAACTGTGAAAAAGTAGATATATTACTGAAGAACTTAAGTGAAATAGAAATACCAGTAGCTTCAAGCAAGATATATTACTATAAAAATACTTTTAATTACAGTTTAATTTTAACAGCGAAAAAGCAAATACATTTAACTTTATACTTAAATAAAAATCAATCCTTAATGTGGTATGAATTATTTTGTATACCACACGACAAAAACTGTTATAAAAGACTAAAAAGATCAGTTAGAAATCATATTAGTCTATACAAAACCAAAACTAATTAAAACAAATGATACATTTTCAAAAATACCATTTCACACATTTCCTAAAATTAATCAAGGTTTGTTGTAAAATCCTATTAGTTTATATAAAACCTTAGTTGAAATGCACAATAATTGACTCATTTACCATAAATGTACTTTCACAAATTCCCCCAAAAAACATTCACTGAATTTATGAAAAAAATTGATAAAGTTTTAGGGATTTCATGAATTCCCTAGAGATTTTAGGGAATTCGCGAATTCCCTGGTCCATATTAATACTTTGGATTCATGGACACTGGTATTCATGTGTGCATAAAAATATGAGGGCCCAGACTTGTGTGGGGTGTCCTAACAATATTTTATTAATAGAAATGCTGAAAAAGATCAATTGTTTTAAGTCTGTTAAGTTGACGAAGAAATACTTTGGATTGGTGCACTTCTAGGACTCATTTCTATGTTTACTGACGGCCGTGACAAGTCTACTGCAACTGACAGAAGACTGACCCCAGATGTATATATGTTTGAGCCAAACTTGAGATCTTGCCAATCCTAAGTTTGGTGCTAGCCCAACAAGGATCCTAAATTTGCTACCAATCTTAAGACCTTAAATTTTAATCGGAAATATTGCAGTAATTATTATGTTTTGAAAAATAACTATTAGAAAGTTTCATAGTGAATGTTTTATATACAAATATATTTTTTATGTGTTGTGGATATTATGTATGTAGTATTCAATATATTCAACCCTATTTACAATCATTTTTACCAGCTCTGGAGAACTAGACAAGATATTTAATTATATTGTTTCAAGTTCTGAAATTAAAACCATAAGAAAATTTGATGATATAATATTTTTCTTTGTATATGTAATTATTTTTACAGAGGATGAGTAAATGTAACATAATTAGAATTATATATTCACTCTCCATTTATAATCTTATACCCCCTGTGGGGACGACTGTGCAGATTGGAGGTAAACAAAATACATATAAGGTTACAGTATAAGCTATTGTTCTGTTCAAAACTGACTGATCAGGCTTACCAAGATTAATTGCAATCAACTTATCATCCGTAAAGACAGTAGCAACCCAGCCAGCACTACATATGAGACCAACAAGGGTTCCAAATGGGTTCTTATATGGGGCCTTTGTGGGTTCCCCATATGGGCCCCAGTCAGTTTTTGCAAACGGTTTTCTGATGGGACCAATATGGTTTATCAATATGGGTCAGATATGGGCCCCATATGGGGCCTTTATTGTGAAATAAATGGGTCCCACATGGGCCCAACTTGTAATTTGAACATGGGGCCCAGATGGTTTTTGCAAATGGTTTGGTGATGGGACCAGTATGGGCTCTGTATATGGGTCATATGTGGGTCTAACAAGGGTACTATATGGTAAACTGCATCCAGGTCCTTATTGGTCCTACATATAAGTTCAGATGTATGGATCGGCTCAGTTTTTAAATGTGCACTACTAACACAAGGTCCATTTGCAGTTCAGCTCGCATGTAATAGAAGCTCAAAAATGAGTTGATCTGTGTGAACAGTCCGCAATTTCCTTCACACTTTGCCCATATATTCTGTCTAATATTTCACCTGGAAGTATTTTTAATACACTTTAATGAAGCCTTTGTAAATAATTCACAATACAATCTTGATTCATACTATACTATTATCCATTTTCCAGAATATAATTCAAATCATTTCAAGTTCAAAATCTTATGATGTATCACATTTGTGTCTAAGCTTGTCTTATACAGAATACAGAAATGCATATCAGAAACTCATCACTTAATGATTCACCCAAACCCTTTTTCCAGATGGCCCAAGCTAAAACAGCTACATAGCCTTGTCAAGACACAAGTGAAACACATGATGAAATCCTCAGTTAACCGATATAATTAAGCACATGCATTATTTGATTAATAAAGATTTTTTTTCATTATGAATCCCCACCAAAAATATCAAAGTTTATTAGTTTAGCCTTATTTACACAATTTTTATAAATTTCATAGTTTCTCACACATATTTATAATCTTTAAATTGTACTGTAATTTGCATCCTAGTGAAGAAAGGCTACCCTGTTTCACACCATGGGGTGTTTCCCCTTTTTCCTAGTACTGCCTCAAAATACTATCTGTGGGAAAAGATAAACATATCTGTATTGCATGAGATAGGGGGTTGACCTATAAATGACCCTTTGAGTTAAACTAAGAGAAACTAAAATTTTACAGAATTTCCACCACAATTGTAGACTTAGGATTTCTGTACTCTTATACATGAAAAAGGTGTTTGTGGTACATTAAGGTAATATAAACCACTAGATTATTGCTTAGTGAGATATACACCAAATTTAATTTTAATACATTATTCACAAAAACTTGACAATACATTTACAGAGTTAAAAATGGCTATTGTATGTGATAATAATGAGGGTCCCTTGTGGTAATATTATACCCGTTTTTGACCTTCACAGGTCCAACCAATATGTGTGTACACTTTTATTTAAAAAGCTTTTGTGAGTTGTTTTTCTCAAATAGGACCTTTATTATTTTTGGAGTTTTTTCATTCAAAATCAGATGAGAAGTTAATAAAGATCACTTTTTATATATATTTACATTTTCCTCTAGGATTTATATATGGGACCTATCTGGGACCTTTATACCAGTAAATCACTCATAAAAGTCCATTGTGGGACCCATATTAAACATTGTGATAATAAATCTTTTGTTTACCACTCTCTACAAAGTCTAAATTAACATGATGCCAAATGAATCTAATATTAAATCTGTTTTTTCCTCATTTTGTGCTATTTAGGGAACATTACGCATTTTTATATGAATGGGACCAATATGGACCCCCTTTGGGCCTTCTGTGCCCATATATATCCCTGATAGGACCCATATTGCTATTTGCCCACCTATAGCCCACATAGGCCCCATATGATTATGCTTGCTGGGAAATGGACATGAAAAGAATGGCTTCATATTAACATGGTCTGTGATGACTAGTTAGTGACTACTTAATTGGATTTACTTTGTTCTTATGTTGCTTGGGCCTCTCTATAGTCTCAATAGGAATCCATGACTTTGATTTGTTCACTGTCTTCACATTTAAGCTTTACTGGTACCTGTTCAATCAGTATATAATAGAACAATAGATGGGTAAATGTGATTATATAATGAATTTTGGACAAGTGAGTGATTTATGGACGCGTCACAGAAAACTCTACAGATGATAATTAAAAGGATTCCACAAGGACTGTCTTCACATTTAAGCTTCACTGGTACCTGTTCAATCAGTATATAATAGAACAATAGATGGGTAAATGTGATTATATAATGAATTTTGGACAAGTGACTGATTTATGGACATGCCACAGAAAACTCTATGGATGATAATTAAAAGGATTCCACAAGGACGTTAGGGACATGTTTTGTTGCTTGCAGATCCCCTTGCGATATACATCCATGACCACCTGCAGTACAGGGTAAACACTCCAGGACACACCAGGACACACCCTGCATTGGTTTATGGACCTTGTGGACACTTGCGGATGGGGTTTAAGGATCAAAATTTTTCTGGCGAATGTCAGCTTATAGATAAGGGAGTTTTACGATAACATTGAAGGTGTCTCACTGGGAGGTTATGACCACTAGATACCTGGATGCCAATGGCTATAAAAGGGGTAAGGCTCAGGTCACTAGCCAGATAGAATCTAGATGCCAATATGGACAGAAGGGACAGAAAGCTTGCAGAACTTCAACTCTTATTCTTAGAAATGGAGAGGCAGTTACTCATCATTTCAGCTATGGTAGAGAGGGTGAGAAGCAGATGGGGTCTGCCAGTTATCAGACAGAGAAGACACAGAAGATATAGGTTCAGGCCTTGGCTAACCCGGGATGAGCGTTAAGAAGAAGGTCAGTACACCAGACTGATGCCAAGGCTACAGTTAGATGACCCTATGGCATACCGAAACTTCATCCGGATGCCACCTGAGCTCTTTCAAGAGCTGGAGCAGAGAATCACTGCTGAGCTCCAGAGGGACAGGACCTGGATGAGAGATCCCATGAGTCCAGGAGTCAAGTTGGCAATTACCCTCAGACATCTGGCCACTGGAGACAGCTACACCACCCTGCAGTATGCCTTCAGGGTGGCCAGTTCAACCATCAACAAATTTGTGCCTGAGGTCTGCGACACTATCATCAGGGCCTATATCGAGCTCAGGTGATGCGGTGCCCCACACTCCCAGAGGATTGGTTGCAGATTGAGTCTGTCTTCCGCCAGAGATGGAACATTCCACATGCCCTGGATGGAAAGCATATTCCAATCAGCTGTCCACAAGGAGGAGGCAGCCTCTACCACAACTACAAGGGCTTCCACTCTATATAGCACTCTTGGCCCTGGTGGATGGAGACTACAAGTCGGCGGGGACTGCCGGGTTAAGCTCAGATTTTCCAGCACTCCAATTTGAGGCACAAATCGGCAGCATCGGCTTCCCCGACAGTGACTCCCTGGGGATTGGTGGACCAAAGGTGAACGTTTTCATCCTCGAGGATGATGCTTTCCCCTCAAGCTCTGTTTAATGAAGCCCTATTGCAGACACAGTATGGACCTGAAGGAGGGGTCTTCAACTACAAGATCAGTCAGGGAAGAAGGGTGGCTGAGAATGCCTTTGGGATCCTCATGTCTCGTTTTAGGATTTTCCAGAGCCTGATGCAGCAGAAGCCCCCAGTGGTGACCAGGCTGGTCATGGCCTGCCTTGTACTGCACAACCTACTGAGGATCAGATACCCTACAGGTCAACAGGCTGACTTTGAGGGAGTGGGCCAGCCTCCGATAGTGCTCTAGGGAAAGACATTCCATATGATGGCTGCAACCCAATGAAGGCAGGTAAAAGACAAAGGAATATTCTCAGGGACTATTTCATGAATGAGGGGCAGGTCCCCTGGCAAATAGACAAAATTTAAAATTTTAAATATTGTAATACTGTGACTCTTTAAATGTCAATAGAACAGTGCAGCACTTTAATACAAAAACCAGTTGAAATGAATGACACTCGTGCTCAAATTTATATACTACTTCATGGACTGTGAAGAACTTTACAAAGTTATTATGGACACTCGTGGTGAAAAAGCTGAAGCAATATTTGTGGAATGATCATTCTTGTCTGATGCTTTTTCATGTGTCATACATGATTGTTTGTATCTATGTTATAATTTGTCTATTTCACTATTGCCAATAAAATGTTTTTATTTTGTTTTCATAACTTTGATTTTGAATACTACCAGTAATAACCTCATCTATTTGGTCAAGAAGGAGATTCTAACTTTACCAGCTTAAGATAACCTTTGGTCACAGGTCAATGGCCACTTGTTAATGGTCACACAATGAAAAGATAATAAAGAGATAATGAAAACATGCCAAAATGCCAAACATTGTATTCCTTTTCTTCTGCTTGTGTACACTAAATGTGTGTCACCCCACTGTGTGGTGACAAAATCAAAGGGTTGAGATACAGTGCTTTCAAACAATGGACAGGCAAGCGAGCAAACCCTCTTCAAGGGTACAAAGAATGATGGTGGAGTAAGGGGTCCCCCAGCATTCTGGACATGGGTTCAAACACAAATTTGGGGTGGGAAGGTTTGATTCACACTATCCTTTTTTTTTTTTTTTTGGGGGGGGGGGGGGGGGGGGGGGGGTCTGTGTTGATTTTTGTGTGTGGGTGGGGGTTTTTATTAATGTTTTCTGTTTGGTGTTCATTTTGGTTGAGAGAATATTTATGTGGTGTGGGGCATTTTTTATTTAATTTTTTTTTTTTGGATAACAACAGCATAGCTCAAATAATTGTTTTTAGAAGATATGGTCGCCCTAAGAAGGGTCTATGAAAATTATCAGCTAGTGCTGATATGTTAGCTGGCTGCTTACTGGTCCCCTGAGGCTGGATGGGCTGGATGGGTGGTGGATGTTTCGTCGACTGGCTGGAACTGAGGCGTGCTCATTGCAACTGACATCTTGTGGCATGTTTGGAATGTTGCTGAAGTACTGGTATTCAACTGAGGCTGGATTTTTTGGTGGTGAGAAGGTGAATCTGGTTTGTGTACTGGTAAGTGGTGGGCTGCTTTCTCTCCTAGTCTCTGTGGCTGTAACTGGTGGCGACATGCCCCACTGCTGTGAAGAAGTGGTGCACTGTGAGGCTTGCCGCTGTGATGTTTGTTGGCTGCATTGTTCTGTGGGCCGCTGCTGTGACCTTTGGACAGTTTGTTGATGCTACTGTATCGGCTGATGTGTTTGGATTGGCTGTTGCTGCTGCTGTTGTATTGGCTGCTGTGACTGTATACAATGCTGTATTGCTGATGTGGTTGAATTGCCTGCTGCTGCTGCATCGGTTGCTGTGGTGCTGACATCACTGGCATGTGGTGCTGTGGCTGCATGCTTTGCTGTGGAGTCTGGTCGTGGATCTGCTGTTGAGCTGGTCCATTTATCTGAATAAATGTCTGTTGAAAGTGCTGCTGTGAATGTTGTAAATGCTGCTGCTGTGGAAGTGTTTGTGGTATGTGTGTAAATGTTGCTGTTGCATCTGCTGCTCCATCTGCTGCTGTGGGGCCTGCATTTGGGCATGAGATAGAGGATACTGCTGTGAGGTCAAGGCCTGGCTGTACATGGCAGTCTGGGCCATATTGATGCCAATTTTGTGTTGGTACCTTTGCTGCTGCTTGTCCCTACATTTAAGTCTCATCACTAAGTTGAATGTCTCTTGTTGAAACTCATCATGAGTTGCTTGTTAGTTGTACCACCTCCACCTTTAGAAAGTCACAGAAGCCCAGTCTTGGATAACTCTGTTATCCCCCTCTGAAATTCTGCAAGAGCTGATTGTAGGTCAGAATCTGCTAAACTTGAGGTCACACTGACACCATACGATCCAGGAGTAGGGGTATGTGTATCCAGGTTGAACAGGTCTGCTGAGTCATCAGTGGATTCTGGACGAGAAGTATCCGGGAACGACTCCATGTGCACAGTCTGCCGTCTGGATGCTGAGCCTGCCGCTGTGGTCGATTGGGAAGCAGGCCTGCTTGGGATTCCTGAATTCACTTTTTGCTGTAAGATGGCACACGATGTGATCCCTCAGTAAGTCAAAATTGTCTCTGGTCCATTTCATTTCTATGTCAGCTGCAGGTCACCCTGGCCAGACTTCATGTGAGTGACCTTTCTGAAGAGTGTGCGCTGGCTCTGAAATCATCTCTGGCAGGCATCTTTGTCCATGTTCTTCTCCTCACAAAACTTATCCCACACAGCCTCCCTCTTTGACCTATCCTTGTAGTCCATTAAACGCTTGTTGCAGAGAATTTCCTTGTCACGCAAAAAGTCCATCATTTTCTGCTTTTCCTCAGCACTGAACAGAACAGCGGGTTTCTTGCTTCTTTTGTCAGCCTTCTCTTCTGATACATGTTGGCCTTCCCTGATTTTTTACTTGCCCTAGCCTTTGCCCTTGTACTTCAGTGTCCCCCCAGCAGCCTGTGTAAGCTGTGTGTCAGCAATGTCCTCATCACTTGAATCCGAATCCTGCTGTGTCTCAAGTGCAATGTCACCCTGTTCTGTATCTGACATCTGCAGAGGATCCTCCACTCCCACCACCAACTCCTCCACAACTCAACTAATCCACCTCGGGACTCCTGGCCTGGGCCTGGGTGGATGTTCTCTCTCCCTCTTGACTGCTTCTCCTCTTTGACCTTTTCCTTGGTGGCATTTCACAGAAACATTCACCAAATTCCCTTCCAAAAAAAAAAAAAAAATTCTCAATAATTTTGACTAAATATGCCAGCAAAATATATCATCAAATGTATCCAGTATCTGTTGTAAAGTTGTTGAATTGATGTATCCTCATCAAAATGTAAATTGTGTATGATCTAAAGCCAGGCCAAATGCCCTTTATATATATATGGGCTTTCATCCATGAGAAAGCGTCTTTCCGTAACTTCTTGAGTGACATGAGAAACCACAAATCTATCCATAAACCCCGTCCTTATTGTCCTTGAGGCGTCTTTATCATCCATAAACCCCGTCCCTATTGTCCTGGGACAGGTCTGTTAATGTCCATGCATATCCGCAAAAACAATTCATTTCCTTGACCTTCTTCAACGAGCATTCTGATTGGTGCTTGGGGTTTCCAATAATGTCCATTAACATCCAGGAGCATCCTTATAGCCTCTGGGGATATTTGTGGAAATTTTCCAAGCTTTTATTGGTGTGGAAGAGTCAAGGATGTCGGGGATGCCAGAAGGACATCCCCGATGGGTTTAAGAATGTTAGGGACATGCTACGGACAAGTTACAGATGAGTTACGGACATCAATTACAGATAAGGTCCACAAAGCATTTATGAAAAAATCAAGAAGTTTGATTTTTCCGTAGTGTCCTTGTGGACATATTGCATACGTGGCGGATGCAACAAGGACATTATAATTAGGGATGTTAAGGACGAGCTCACAGATGCAAAATATAAAAAAAATAAATCACTCAACATTTTTCATAGTAGGAAACCTGGCGCGATCCAGCGGATGATCCTTGCATGTGTAAATGGGGTCTTAAGATTGGTGAGATTTCAAGTTGGGCTCCACAATCTTAGAGATATTAATCATCTCTATAATATCATTAGACTTTGACAAGTGTTTAGCTATTAATTATCTCTATAAATATCTTTAGAATTTGACAAGTGTTTACCTATTTTGTTAGATGCCACTATTTTGTTTGTTTCATTCATTTTTTCCCCAATTTTTTTCCATGTATCATCCGGTGAATTAAAACTTCAACAGGATTTAGATTACACCATTTGTCGGAGAATATGGTCATGTGATCTTGAAAAAGAGCGGTACATACAAACATACAAAACAGAGTTTATGCGAGATACAAAGACACCCGAAACACACTCTGGTAATGTTGATATTTCAACATTTGTTCATTCGAAAGAGTAACGAGAAAGGAATATTTTCAGAGCTTGTGATTGATACACCAGTCAAGCGTTAATTCTGAAATTTCAGAGTCTCGTAATAATTAAGGAATAACACACGACTGGGAACCTACAAACTCGGCCCCCTTCAAAGTATAGGCCTGTTTAAGGTAGTCGGGTTAAACCAAGTTTCACGTAAAATATTGGATTTTTAAGCAACATTTCTATTAATAAAACATTGTGAGGAAACCCCACGGAGTTCTGTGACCTCATATTTTTCTTTGTATACATGAATATAAATGAAATGTGTAAGCCCACAAATTTGAAATGTTGAGTCTTCAGCTAAAAACATGTTTCCAGGTAATATACTTGATCTTCAAGCAGCATTTTTATAACATATTGTCAGAGAATCCCAAAGAATACTGTGATTTCATATTTTCTACATAAATATGAATATTAATGAATTGTTCTCATATCCACTTTAAAATGGGCTGAGTTGTCCATAAAACCTTTCTACCAGTAATTGCCCACAGTGAACGCCCGCCTTATATTTGTTAGAGGTCAAGGACAAATGTTTTTCTAAGTCTACAAAATGGGCGTTAACTGGTATTTCTGGTTTGCCGTCGAACAGCCGATAATAGAAATATTTTATTGAAATATAAAACTTTGAAACCAAAGTAGCAAAATATATTCCAATAATTAATTGTAGTGCATATCATTTGACAATTTGGTTGTAGAAGATTTAAATGTAATGCTGTTAGTATAATTAAAATTCAAAATATTAGTCACAACATGGGCGTTCGCTGGTAGAATGCCACTATGGATTGAAGTGAGGAGAGAGGCGCATTCAGTCAAAACGCCGTTAAAACATAGGTCAAGGAGGGAGATCTTCCGTCGGTTTGCCGAGCGGCGCCTCTATCTTCACACGTCCCTGTGTTATTCCGATTCTAACATGGCATTTTATATTTTATTCTGTTTTGATGAAGAGTTATAGTGCATAATCTTCGTAACTAGCCGTGAGGTTATGCTCGGTTTTACTATCGCAATTGACCAGTCAGATTCATGGACACAAACGTGACATGTTAGAATGAGTAATTTTGGGTACTGAGTAGCCCCAGCTAACCAGGTCACACATTATGACCAGGCTTATTATATAGGTTGAATGGATTTATGGTTATTATATTGTTTGAAAACCCCACAGAACTCTATGATCAGATGCCATATTTCCTCTTTAATATTAATGATTTAGTACCCAAATTTGAAAATGAAATATATTTGTTATGAAACATTGTAAGAACTCCCACAGATTCAAATTTCCTCATTAACGTTAATGAGTTAGGTACTCAATTTGAAGTGTATTTATTCAGAAACCTTGTTAGATGTTTAATGTTTCCTTTAATCTTTTTTATAGATATCAACAAACAGCATCTTTTATGTAAATTAATCGTGTTGTTTAATATTTTAAGTGATATAAATGCTGTAAAATACAGGGCTTTGTGTATGAGTTGTGGGTATGAGTTAGCAGTAAGGAGTTCTCATGGTCATGAGATGCATTTATCTTGATGTAGCTACCTCGGCTCTACTTACCTGTAGAGCTGTGACACGATCCCACCTAAAACTGGAGATTTGCACTAAAATCTTTCCTGTTGAATTAAACTAGATAAATGGCTGAATTTGATTTCATGCAGTTAAAATAAAGTGATTTTGGCACAGAGATTATGATATTTAAGCTATTTGACACAATAAACTTTAACAATAAATGAACATCTTCAATATTTTTTTTGAAAAATCTTCAATAAACGTTGAAAATGGATAAAGTCCATATCTTTTCACCAAATTATGTTTGTTTGTTGAAGGGAAATGTTACAAAATAGTTGTGGAAATACTTAGGTGAAAACATCTGTAGGTATTTGTATTTGAAGCAAATCTCCAGTTTTATGCGGGGTCATGCCAGAGCTCTACAAGCAAGTAAAGTAGAGCCAAGGTAACCACATCTAAATTTTGGCTCCAGTTTGTATCAACAAGACTGACAGAGGTGGTACCTACAAAGAACTTGAAAGAAGTACTGCATCAACATATTCATCTTGGAAATACTGGTACCGCAACAGTCCACAAGGTCCCTGCTCTGATCAAACAAAAAGTGGCAAAGTCTGCTGCAGTGATTGCAGAGGTGGTACTACATGCAGAGTTGAACCGAGAACCATGCAGTGTCAACACAGCCTTCCAGTGAAAAATTGCAGATTCCGCCTACCTTTTACCAACTGAAGGTACTTTTGACGGACCATATTTTGACCAGATTCATGACCTGGGGCCAGTGGATAAGATCAGGATTTTACAGGCCTGTGAGATGGTCTATCTTCAGCTGGGAGGTCTTGAGAAACAATGACATTGAGGGGTGGCTTTGACACCTAAACAATAATGCAAGACACTGCCAGATCCAGTTCCACTTACTGGTAGACCTTCTTGACAAAGAAGATGTCTTTATGAGCATCCAGACCCGTGTAGTTTCTGAAGGAAAGCTAATGGGATATCAAAAGAAAAAGTACAGGGGCTTGCAGTTCAAACATAGAAAACTTTGGAAAAGATAAAGTCAAGAGTGTATCACTGTGTCAAAACTTCTGTCAGCATGTAGCCACCTTACTAACCATTTGTAACAAGTTGTAGTGTGATTAACAACTTGTAGCACTTATAACTTGTAATATAATGCATGTACATTAAAAGCCGGTATATGGACCATGTATATAATTTTATTATGCCTTAACTAAAATACCAAAGTTTGCTGCATAGCAGAAGTGGGATTTTGTTTATTTACTAGTAGTTTAATTTTCATAGTGTATTGCGTGGGAAGTGTTGGATGCTAAAGTTTTGAATCTAGAAGACTTTAGTTTCTGTGAGTGAGTTGTGTGTGCGAGTAGTTGTGTGTGAGTTAAAATGGTGGCAAAGTGCCTCTAATTTAGGTTGTCACTTGAATTTTTTACAACATTAAAACCTCTTCACAATTATATTTCATTAGAGCTTTATATCGTCATTATTTATAACTGTTCAATTTATTTCTCTGTCAATATTGCATGTCCTTAATTGGCAGTTTTTAAGACGGGGACAAACTTGGGTAGCTAATCAATAGATTTGGTTATCTTGGCTCTATTTAACTTATATGTAGGACCATGGCATGACCCATATAAAGCTGGAGATTTGTATAAATGGAGTTTCTATTGATGAAAACTTGATAAATAACATTATTGATGGTATGTCACTGCTGCATATTCAAGTAGGTAGAGCCAGGGTAACCAAAAGTCCTAATCGTGTCTAGTATATTAGTTTATTGTTATCTTCTTTCCAGGGTGATTTTACCTATTTCCAGTTATATTTTTTTTAACTTTAAAATATTTTGCAGCACTTTTCTTGCCCACCGCTTTGGAATTATAACATGTAATACTTCTGTTTTAAACTGAGAACTTAAACTGTCCTTTTTTATTATCCCATATACAAAAGTGCTTGCGAACAATTATGGAAAATCACAATTATGGCGAGGCAGAATTAAAATGCACATAACATGGCCAAATGTTAGTCCCTTCCAAATTGAGTAAATCATGTATAAATTTGCTGATCTAAGTTGAACAAATGCATATCAAACCTCTAGAGTCTGGCAATTACTGACATGGAAACATTATGTTAACGGATGGCGATAAGTAGCAGCAAGGCGGTGCTGTTCATACCAGTGATACCCTAGATACTTCATCACAAAACTAGTGATACCTCGGATATTTCATCATAAAGGTGTGTAACCCCGAAGAAGAGTAAAACTCATTCTTCCTCATGGACACAAATAACTACTGTTAATACTAAAATATCTAGGGTATGATGGGTATGGACAATGGTGGATACAGACACAAACTAATAAGAAAGGACAGGCGAACCTTCCCCATTGGGGAATAAAAACCTGTGAAACTATGTTAATACAACCAAGTAAATAAAAGTGTAAATTTGATAGTAAAACATTGAAACTGGAGTGGATTTTGGTACATTAACTATGAATGTATTTCTCCTTCTCTAAGTATTGGAATGGAGACATGAAAACTCAGACTTTCAGCAAGTTGGCCGCTTCTTAAAATTTTCCCCACATAGTGTGCTGTAAAGTTTAAGAAAGTTATCCTCCTTTTGAAAGTTTACGAAGTGTTGTAAAAATTGTTATATCCAGGTTTGTAATGTTATAATATTAAGGAAAATATTATCTGTACAATATCTTTTATTGAAATGTAAATATCAAAAGTGTTGCTTACTGATAAAAATCATATTCCTTTCATATATCTAGTTGATAGAACCTTCTGCATCTGACCCAAGTCCCCATTCCTAATCTAAGTCTTAATTGTAACTGCAATTTAAAGTTACTTGTAAAGGGTAATTCAGAGTTTTAGAAGTAAAAATCCTGGTGTAAATATCTCCTTGTAATTGATCAATATGAACAAGCCAATAATATATATAGTGTGTTCATTTGATTGTTTATCAGGTATACTGCTTTTGTTGTGGGTCCTAGTTTGTTAAAATGTGTAGTGGCCAAATTTGTATCAAAAATAAGTCCCAGTTTGTATCGTAGTGTGCCGCTGTTTGTATCAGAGTAGGTTCAAGTTTTCTTAAAATGGTGTTAAGGTGCCATCAGGCAGAGTTGCCAAAGATCTAAATTGTCTGGCCCTCATAGGAGTCTCTTTGTTTTAAAGTCTATAAATTATAGAATACCATGTACTGTAGTTATATTTAATTATTAAAGCTCTTTTTGTGTTTGATCTGCTAGATTTAAAATATTAAAATTACTTTTTCTGATTCCATAATTAAATAAACACTGCAAATTTGTCCTTTAAGTTTGTGTAATTGAAGGAGCATATTTCTTTGAAGGAATAATTTGATGTATTGTGAATTTGAACCATATATTATATATAAATGGTATCCATTGCAGATAAAAGGGCCATACTTTCTACGGCAGTTATTTTTATTAATCTCAGACAAAGTGTCACCAACACAAAATTACATTCTAAAGACTGAAAGAGCAGCCCAATTAAAAATGGGGTCTAAAATTATAAATCTTTCAACAGAGGCACATATGCAGTCAGTAGAGTCTTGGACAATACATTTTACACAGGGAATAAAGCACAGAGAACATATGAAAGCACACTAAATTTTTTTTTTTATGATCCTCAGATGTGAAAGACATATTGTGAGACAGCATGAGGATAACGTGTGACACAGAACTGTACAACCGGTTACTGCCAACCTTCAACATGAAGCAGAAGGGCAAAGTATCCAAGTCTCAGCTGTCAGTTGGGAGAAAACCAGGCTCTAAACAAGGCAGTGTGTACCTGCTGCTCTGCACAAAACATGACAGGAGTGGACAGCATTTTCAGGTGACTCAGATTAAAACTACTGTAAAATATTTCATAAAAAAAGTTTAAATCAATCTGTGTAGATCCTGTATATCATGCAAAGCAGTGTATGGTACATGTTTTCTTCATCGGATGTAAGTAGAAACCTATATTAATATATTTTATCTTCCAGTTTTAAATCATTACTAAGAATGAGAGTGAATATAACTAGACATTGTATTTACAGTTACAGAACAATGTTCAGCAATGCTTCACAAAATTTGTACACGAAGGAAAGGCAACAATTAGAATGTGTGAGCCACCATATGACCTGTGCATCAGTAAGGTACTGGTCTGAATAATATCTATTTCCTGTAAAAATATTTAGTGAGTTAACTAAGTAATTCAGTGTAACAGTGTTTTACAGAAGAACATTGAATTGAGTAGGATATTACAGATTGTAAAAAAAAGTTAACATCAGACATTAGGTATACTGGAACCAGTTCAGAGGTGTATATGTGATGATGCAGTATTTTAACAGGTGTATCAACCAAGCTTATAACAGTGATTAGAATATGTTGTATGTACTAATTTTTGGAAACAAGAGACAGTTGAAAAAGAAAGTTATTGCATGTTGAATTACAAATTGTAATATGCTTTCAGTTTGATGTTTCCCTAAAGAATCTTCCTCAAAATATTATTGGTCAGGATTCTTTCTGGACTATAGTACTGTCAGACTGACAAAAGTTGTTTTCATCAGTAATTTCTCCTCATCATCCAAGAAAACTTTTAAGAAGATTACAAACCACAATCACGGGTATTGTGTAGTAATTCCAGGTATTTGTGCAATCCTCAGTGTTTCAAGTTATCAAGTTGGAACCTCTGTGTGGCTTCATTCTGTGTTCTCCAGGCTGACCCTGTGCAGTTGAAGGGATTTCTTAGTGTGGTGAAGATGGCTGTTCAGGGCAAGAGTTTGGACCAGATCACACTCACCTCACTAGCTCCAGCTTCTGCTAACCAGGTTACACTTAAATACACCTCAAACTGACGGCTGTGTACTCAGTACATATGTAATTCACTGGCATGTTTTACTTGTTTTAGTTATTTATCATTGATGCTTATAAATATCTTTCATATTCCTGTAGCAGCCCGTTGTTTGAATCAGCAGTTCTACAATATGTCTTCTGAAATTTGGTCCAAATGTCAATGAAGTTATTACTGTACAAACTGAGGAAAGTTCACAATACAAATTACGTGTAACAGTTATAAGTGAGTGACATTTACTCCGACCCACTTGACTGTGTTTATTTGTGCAATGAATGAAAAGAGATTTGTGTGAAAAGTAAAAGATATATTTTGATATAGTGAAAAAAAATTTAAAAGTAGCATAGCATTATGCTGCAGGTATATAAATTATTTGATATACAAAATTTGATATACAATTCAATTCAGGCTGCTTAAAAGTATAATTACATGTAAATATTTTCATAGGTAACAGTAACATGAAAAATTGACAGATTTAATTTGCAAAGAATGATAAATGCTTTAGCAAAATGAAAGTTGTATAACATGATTTTTTTTTATGATTTAAATAATAGGTGGAAAAGTTAAAGACAAAAATGACAATAGCTAGTCGTCAAGATTATCCAATCACAAAGGGATTTCCTTGTTCTCTAGAGGTTCTAAACATACATGAATGCTTGCTAAAGAAAGTGGATTCCAGAATTTTAAAGCTCAAAAGGCAAGTATTTAGTGTATAGTGAATCATTACTAATGACCCAACATAGATATTCTCATGCAGTATAAAATAGATAGAAAATCTCTCCATTATATCTTAGAAAAGCTTTAACGTTTAAACTAAGTGTAACTCAGCATTTCGTGTTTCATTTTAACCTAATGTCTAGTGGGGGATTATTAGACATGTGGTTGTTCAATGAGCAGTAACAATGTACCATCAAGGTTGGTCATTAACAATCCATAGTGATCTATTATTCAACATAAATCTTGCCTTTCTATGTATACCCAAGTATCCATATGGTTTTAAAATAACTAAGGCAGTTTTAATTTTAATAAATTTTAGACTTTTTTGTAGGGGTAGGGGGGGGGGATAATTTATATCTGGTACCATAGTTACTGGTGAGTATTTTCAATAGTTGCTGAATGTTGGAAACTTAGAAACCACTAAAATTCTTATTTTATTGGTATATACTTGATCCCCGGAAAATGTTTTGTGATATATTAACCAGCAACAAAATAAAATAATAGATTTTGGTTGGATCATTGCTTGGCAAAGTTGGCAGTGAATTGAACATGTAAATTGGGAGTGATATTGACAGTTTTATGAAATAAGCTTTATTTACTGTTGTCCGTTAAAGTTTGTATTACTGCCAAACAGTATCTACATTTTATGAATATAAATGAATACAAATCTGTGTACAGATATAGTATCAGTACAAGATATGAACACAATTTTCAGTAAGGCAAGATTAATATGTGTTGTCTTTCATTGCTACAGGTTAACCATTCTCAAATTAAGCCACAATATTATCAGAGTTCTGCCTGATGACTGGTCCTCCTGTGGATGCCTGAAAGAACTTCACCTCAGTCACAATGAAATTTCAGATCTACCAAAGCCATTTTGTACAGGAAATCTCAGCCACACCCTCCACACATTAGACTTAAGTCATAACAAACTCTCAATACTTCGGCCTTATTTCTGTGGACTTAGAAACCTATCTGTTCTCAGACTGGACCATAATACACTGCGCTGCTTGCCTATGCAGCTAGGAGATTTGTGTACCAAGTTACGGGTGTTATCACTGAGCCATAATCAGCTGCAGACCCTGCCAGCAAGCTTCTGTAGATTGCAGCTGGAAAGTCTGGACTTGTTTGAGAACCAGTTCTTGCAGTATGGACCATCCACAGTCATTGACAGACTAACCTGCCCCAGTCTACTGGAGTGGGCAGCCAGGTCCATTGTCAGATACAAGTGAGTGTGTTTCAGCCAGTAGTGATATCACGGTAATACAATGTTGACACATTTGTCTCTCACCTCCATTGTCGTAATCTTAGTTGAGTAAGTATCTATATTGGTGTTACTGGTCACTTGGTTCCTGATTTATCCACTCTAATCTAATCTAGTTGAGGTCAGTAATCCAGGGTTGAGTGAAAAACATAAGTTTTAAGATGTTTCCTTAAGGATGTAAGGAGGGGGCTACTTCCTGTGTGGAAAGGAAGAGAGTTCCAGAAGGCCAGGGTTTAATGACTGGAGTTATTAAAATGTGATTTGTGAACTTTATGGCTCAAAAGAGGGAATATAAAGGAACTTAATTTTTGGGATGCTAATATTACTATTTCTAGGTGAGCTGGAAGGATGGACTGTTTCTCTGAGGTATGCTGGTTGATTGTGTGTTAGAATTTTTCAGATGATAAGACCTATTTTAAATTTTACCCTGTACTTAACTGGAAGCCAAAGAAGTTTTCTTTAATCAACCTTAGTTCTTGGTTAAATAGCAGTGATTACCTGGAACAATGTCAAATCTTTAACCAGGGATCCAAGCATATCAAAAAGGGTAAACATGTGCTTCTCTCATGATTCTGTTCGGATAATGTATAAAAATAGGAATTGTTAGACTTGGTCACAATGGGACTTTCATATAGTATACACAGTTAAAGATATATTAACCACTGACTGAAACTTGAGATTGTTTTTATGTTCACTTTTATTGTTTTTAAGGCTAGCCCATAAAGCCTGAGATTATAGTTGTTGTCCCCTCTGCCATCTTGGCAGTGGTGGGTTTAAGGTTTCTCGGTGCTCTACACTCCAAACCCTTTCACAGATTTTCACCAAATGTACAGGATGTGTTTAACCAAAGAGCTGGAGCTGATTAGGTTGGGTAAAATCTGGCAACACTATTCTGTTCTTTTTAATCACGTGTTAGTATGTGTATGATCTATAGGTCAAATGCTTGGACAAATTTTTACCAAGTAATCGAGTTATATTTCTCTGGCAACATCTGGGGCCGTATTCACGAAAGGTCTTAGCCAAGTCTTAGGCTTAACTTTTGTATAAAAATATAGCCAACTTAAGCCTAAGACTTGGCTAAGACCTTTCGTGAATATGGCCCTTGGTGACAGTTGTTGCCATGGAAACACTTTTTCTGTTTTTCTTTTGCACTTGTAATTTTTGGGGATACTCTAAAGTATGAACCCCCATGTACAGCTTTTTTTCAGACATTGAAGATGAGTCGATTCCAAGAAGAACTTGAGCTGATTAGGTTTTGGGCAATATATGGAAACAACTGTTGCCATGGCGACACTTTTTCTGGTTTTTGGGCTTGTAACTTGTGTATGCTGTAAAGTCCAAGCCTATGCATAGATTTTTGCAAAATTTTCTGTTGTATTTAAAATGTTGCCTATTTCCCAAATGTCTCTGGTGCTCTCCTGTTATTCCTTCAGCAGGGGTTCCTGCCTGCAGGGGCTGGCTATTTTTGGTTTAGTTTAATCAGTTTTAATCAAATCAAAAAAGTTTGGTAGTTCAAAGAAGGCATGTGTAAAGGATAAGTTACTATGTCAGTCATTATCTGGGATAATAGTACTGATATATTTCATACAGTTGGAAGTTTGTCAAATTATATTGCACAAATTCTATTAAGAGTGAGTGGGCATCCTCCATAAACACCAACCTCTCAAAAGTTCAATCATTAACAGCAAGAAACTTGTGCTTTTGTCTTGTCACAGGGTTGTGTACACAGCAGAAGATGTGGGTCACTTGATGGACTTCCTGGCCTCTGTGAAATTCTGCCTGTGTGGTGCTCCATGTTTTCGCAGTCATGTCCACTTCCTCTTACCATTAACACTGAGTCGTGTGGCAGCGAGTGTGACAGCAGCCAGTGGGTATGGACAAGCTCCCAGCGAGGCCTTTCTGTGTTCACGAAAATGTCTGAATAAATATCAGAAAAACCCACAAGCAACTATTTGGAGATGACAAAACCTGTGAGAGGTGAATTGCAGTATTTTACCGAAGTGCAGTGCAATCGAGAGTTTTGATTTGTGGCTGAATGCTGTCAGCAATTTGTAGCTGTTAATGTGATTACTGTGTTCCAATAATGTCACAGTTTGATCATATTACAGAGGAAGTTGAGGTGGTTTTTGTGATATTGTAATACCTAAAAAGTACATAAACTTATTTTTTAAGTTGATAGCATTTTGCAATTGATTAAAACAAGTACATTTCCGGGAAACAGTACCTTGGCAATCTGGTGTCGTAGAATGTTGACCAGGTTCTTATGATTATTGCAGCAGAATCCATCAATTAATTAAAGCAGTTTATACAAGTTAAGTCCAGCTACCCATGTTTCAATTTTACCCAACTGGAAATACCAATAAAGCAAATAAGGTTGTCGACATAAAAAAAATTATCAAAATAAAATGTCAAAGGTGTGCGAACATAACTGAGAACATACATACAATAAGGTTAAAATAATTGTGTTCTAAATAGAAATGCATAATATTTTAATAGTTTTGAGCGTATCCAGTTCACCACTCTGTACGAGGCTTATCAACCTGTTTTTTGAGAACCTAGGAACCCAACAATAGCTTAACTAAAAATACAAAACTTACTTATGTTTTACTTGTGGGAAATTTAAATGTAAATGACTCCTTAAAAAATAGAAACTTGTTTCTATACAAAGAAGCATTTTCAGTGCTGGATATTTTTCCTGAAGGAGAATTCTATTAAAGAGAGTTCTAAGGTGTTTGACTTTACACCTCTTTGTAAGTTAGAAGTGGTAACATCTAATACAAGCTATCGATGGGTCAGTTTCAAAAATGTGTAGACCCTGAAGTCACCAATGCTAAACCATTCTGATTGCAGGACTTCGCGTTTTAGTACACCCCAATCAAACAGGCTATTGAGTCAAGAAGCAAACACATGAAATCAAAACATGGCGGTTTCCTTTCAATGAAACCACAATAAAAATCACCAAATATACAAAAATATGGATTAAAAGTGTGCAGTTTCTTCAGATTTGTGGTCTGTTTCCAATATTTTAAGTTTTCCTTTGATTATATGTTTTAACAAGCAAGAAGGAGCTTAAAAAGAGTTAAAACTTGTTTAACAAAACATAGCGGTTCTGCTCAACAATATTGCAAGGAAAATTCACAAATATCCAAAATATGGGATAAAAGTTTGCAACTTCTTCAGATTTGGGATTTGTTTCCAATATTTTAAGTTTTCCTGATGTTATATGTGTTGACAAGCGAATTGTCGGTTCTAAAACCTCGTCACAGTCCTGCAGTAAGATGCGCTCCATTTTGAGACACTGAGCTTACCGATCCTCCCAACCCTAATTTTAGCTCACAGGCTTTTCACTACTATCCCTTTGAGTCCCATTAATTGTTTTGAGAAAAACAAACTTTCTCACAATCATTGCACTACTTACAGACTGGTTGTTTGCAACGAATCAGCACTGATTCCCTCCACCAAGTAATCTGGTCATGTCTGCTGTCCTATCTAGGTGAATGTCCATAAAAGTCAGACCAAAGTCATAGGTCTACAACAGGGTTTTGCCTACATTCACAATCAGATTTTGTTTGGGGATATGCACCCAGTGTGGTATTTCTGACTAGTACGTTTTGGTTCCATGACCACAGTTCAGAGTTGAGGGAAAATTTCACAAACTGAATAACCACCTGGCCACATAGACTTGAAATTTACTTTGATTTGAATTTTGTTACCAAAACTGGAGCAAGTGTTTTATGTACTTTAAGGATAACTATATAATGTAATGATTCCTTAAAATTATGTCCAACAGTATTTCCTGAAGATATACACGTCATAATGTGTTGGGCCCATATTCAGTAACATTTTTTAGCATTTTCTTAGATAGCAACTTTTTTCCAAGAATTTCTAAAATAAGAATTAGTATTTTACTTGATAAACATAAAACTATAATTAATTTTTGTAGAAAACACATGGTACATACAATTTTTACAAAATTCTTGTTCTAAGAAATTGTTCTTATGCTTAGGAGAAAATGTGCAACTTTTAAGAATTTCAAAATTCTTATTCTAAGAATAAAAATGGTGGTGAATGTGAGCCCACATATTGTCACGTTTGTCAGATTCATTTTTCAGGTTGGTAAAGTAATACACCACCGTAATGTTTTAGCATTTATAACAGACATTTTATAATGGTGTTTTTAGAAATAAAGTTGAACATTGAAAAAAAATTAACTATAAAATTTAAAGAAAATTTACTTCAAAATTTAAGTAATTTTTCCAGTGTTTAGTAGTTTCTAGACTATACTGCTATCTTCATTCTATGAAGTTCTATGTTGGAAAATCTTTCTGCTTGTTTGACAACTATAGTAATCTGTGTAACCTACACTACAATGATTACCGGTACAAATATTCATTTTGAAATTACTGTTTGTCACACTGTGGCACGAAATACATTTTTTCTGTTGTCATGAACATTTAATTAATAATCAGCACTTTAATAGTATTTATGAACATGTTGAAACCACTTCAGAAAATACATTTATCATTGTATCTGTCGGAAGCCTCCAGTGGATACTTTGGATTATACTTTATTATGCTTCTGCCACCAGAGTATGACATTTTCTTGTTACCACTTTCCTGTGAAAAGTTTGACACCTAAGCTTCTTTAATCGACTACTTATGTGCATCAAAAAGGTTGGCCAAAAATTTTAGCCTCATTTTGAAAAACAGTACGGCTGTCGTGGCTGATTTTGGTTAAAATTAAAGGTTAAACTAGCTTATTATTAGTCCTACAGGTTTGGCATGTGTAACCAACCTATAGGAATTTGGAAATGATACGCTGTGATTAGCTTTGTGTAGTCAGATTTTAACTGTACCCATCCTTCAAGCTCAAGCAGGTGCAGCCAGCCTTGCAGGTGCTTATAACTGACTTATTTTGGTCCAAGAAGTTTGGCATGTGAAACCAACCTATGGGAATTCACATGCCGTGATTCTTCTATATGGCCAGATTTGACCTTGGACCCCTCCATCAAAGTCAAATGAGAGTAGCCAACACTTGCTTATAACCCAGTTCATACTGGGATGTAAAACCAACCCATAGGGAAAAAAATCATGAGCTGGGATTTTTGTGATGTGGCCACTATCTTGAAGGACAAAAGAGCATGACAAAAATTAAAGTACCTTTATCGCACTTTTTGCTCCGTGTATGGATGTTAGGTACGTTGCTTGCTAACTGGGGCTTTTAAAATTTATGGTGTATATGCGCCAGTTCTCAAATGCACTAGGTGTAGTAGCTATTATACTGGGAAAAAGTTCAATAATCAGTGAAGGAATACATATTGATGTGGCATCTGGAAATAAAATCTTTTCCATATTTTACTGCAATCAAAATAGTCACTACTCCACAAATGTTTTACATTTGATGAAAGATCGGATTTAATAAATATGTTTTTCTTTTTTTTCCCACTTTATTTCTATATCATTTAATTGTACAACAGCTTTTGTGTGATTAAACACGTTTTATTTTTATCTTCTAACTATCCGTTACAGTATAGCTGATACAAAGGTACTGGGTGTGATGTAACAAAAACTCCATGTGCAGAAACATGCAACAGCAATAAACATCCTCAACTTCCTTAAAATTATTGCAAGTCAAGAATGATTTTGGGCATTTTACAACATTTCTATATTGTCACAGATCAACTTATGATGTGACCATTATAGATTGACTTGCCATATTCATTTGTTTGAGTAGTTGTGTATTCTCGTTTTCTTGAGCTGCATGATCAATGACATTTTGCTGGGTTTGACATTGTCAAGTACACCATGTTGGTTACTATACTACTAAGCTTTTTTCATTGGAGTGGAGATATATTTTATGAGACATTATAACTTAGCTTAAATAATGTAAAGGTCAGCTATCTGAAAAATAAATGGGAGCCAATCAATTGTGCAGTACAGTTGCAGATATGTTGAGTTATGGTTAAGTAATAGATTTAACCTTGGCAGTTGCAGGAAAATGGAATTTGAACAAGTCAGTGGTTTTAATTTCAATATCAGACATTGGTGTTACACTCCTTTAATATCTAAGATGATGAAGACACATGCTTCGAACATGATCCACATGGTATCTTAAAAAAATAGCATTGAGGATGGCCTTAGACACCATCAGATCTAAAAGACATGAAAAATGAGATGTCTGTAACCCACAGCTTGGGGAATAGTTTTCCACACCATGAGATATAGAAGTGAAACAGTACAAAGATCAAGAGACTTTCACAGCAAACAATGTCAGTTATGTAAAGGCCCAAATAATGTTAGAAAAATAAAGTACAAGAGAGAGAACATATCATCTTGATTGTAAATTATGAAGCCGTAAAATTTATTAATTGAAGTATAGCTACCACTAGAAATACCACAACTGAGTAAAAGTACATATAATAATTAGTTACAACAATCCATATATCTTTGTCATAAGAGACGTGTCAATTATGGCAGGTGAACACACTTTGGCAGGGCCAAGGTTAAAGATCACACCATGACTTAGCGTACCTACACTCTCCAACCAATGACCTATCTAAGAGTCAACTTTCTATACCTTACAGTTTCTGAGATATGGCCAAAACAAAATTTTGAAGGGCAAGGTCAAATCAAGGTCGCACTATGTTGCTGCACTCTCTAACCAATGTCCCTAACAAATATCAACTTCCTACACCTTACGGTTTCCGAGATATAGCCCAGACAAGATTTTTAAGTCAAGGCTACAACAGCAAGGTCAAAGGTCAAATCAAGGTGACACCATGATATATCATACGCACACTCTTTAACCATTGTCACTACAAAGTATCAATTTTATTGCGTTAATACATCCTATCCAATGGACAATAGCTTATCCGGTCAGCGCAGACCGGCCCGCCAAATGTCAGAAAAAGACGTCCTGTGTTTCCACCGGCTAGGCCGGTCCAGTGCTGTACACTCGCCAGATGGCGTGTGGTACTTCCTTCCTGTCTAGACAGCGTGACGTCATAGCATCTTTTTCGTTTGGCGCATGCTGTATGTACACGAATTTTTTCACTGAGATGGAAAATTTTATATTCACACACTTTATATACAGGATATTATTTGAAAGTTATTTAAACTTTGTTTTGGGAGTATATAGAACGTTTTTAGTAAACTTCGGCATTGTTATCAGATCATTATGTCTTCTCCAAGCCAGAAACACGGGAGCTGCGGACATATCATGGCAAGTTTTGACAGCCATAGTTTCTGTGCACGCTGCAGAGAGAAAGGTAAAGGTTCAGATCCTTGTATCTCACATAATGATTGCACTGCTTGTAACTCCCTCACTGAAGATCAACGCATCCAACTGTCCACGCCTAGTTATAGGCTTAAAAAAACGTGATCTTAAAAAGTCTTCTGATACACCTGCTAAAGACTCATCCAGTTCCTCTCTCATAGACCCGTCCTGTGTGATGGTAGTGGGAGCTGTGGACGCCCAGGGGGTAATCCAATCCCCGGGTTCGAGTTCTGACAAAAAGAAGAAGCCTAACCCTCCTGAGAAGAAGCCTTCTAACCAAAACCCAAAGTCCGGTAAAGAGAAACCTTCTAAATCGCCTACCCCTCAGTCTCACAGATCCTCATCTGACACCAGGATCGACGAGTTAGACCTTAAATGGTCGGAGAGGTTTAACAGATTAGAAGCCCTCTTACTTGCTAAGTCATTGGATAAACCGGAACCGACCTTTGCCCCTGTGAAGGTCACACCGACGCATTCACCTCCAGTTGGTGTGGTAAAATCATCAGAACCCTTCATTCGACTTGCTGACAGGTCTCAACATTCAGATTTGTCAAGTACCGACCACTCTCCACAGAGACAGTCTACTGACAAGTCGCTTACTCTCTCATCCAAGAAACAGACTTCAGATTTGCCTGGTGTTACACAGATTGCCCGTAAGAGCCAATCGACCAGCAAATTGCCAAAGGATAAGCCTCTCACCGGCCAACCAACAGACTTGACTGGTACCGGCTCACCTGCTCATCTCCAGGTCTCCAGCAAGTCGACCTCAGCACCGGCCGGCAGACAGAGCTCAGCTTCCATGGACACTGACTCAGATTCTGATTTCTCCGACCAACCAGCAGTAGATATTTTTGTGGAGGAAGGGGAGCTGTCCGATCCGGACCAAGATGCTGCTACCAACGACCCCGACCAGATCCTATCAGAAGATCAAAACTATAGGGAGACCATGAGGGGAATCAGGTCCTATATGGGCTGGACCCATATTCCTGATATGGATACAGCAATATCTACCTCCGACGACAATCCCTTCGCCGGCCCCAAAACCCAACCTACTGGTAAAGTGTCGGTCAACATGCCAGTCGATGAGTGGCTGTGCAAAAAGATGGGAAAATTAAATTTAACCTTGGTTGAGGGCTACCCCTCACGTAGCTCTGAGGCGGGCGGTCTACTAAAGGACCAATTTGTTCTCAACAGAAGTGGTATGGTTTCTTTGATGATCAACAGAAGTGTACTACTGCTAAGACTGTGTCTTCTTGGAATACGGATGCTTCTAAGGTGAACAGCACCTACAGTCGTATTGCCAAAGCAGCCGGTATTGCTTCGACCCCCCCCAGCCTCCCGTCAGATTTCACAAGACAGTCTACGAAGATGGGAAAAAGCAGCTCGTGAAGCCTCCACTTTCTGCAATCAAGCAGCCGCCTTTAACAGATGTCTGAATAAGGTACAGGATAATATGCGTTCACAGCTAAAGACGGTGAAAGCAGAGCTAGGCAAGGGCAAGTCTTCTACTAGAGTTTCTGGTGCCGCTGGGGAACTGCAGTTCCTAATGGACTTTAATTCAGGAATCACACAAGCCATGGCCAAAACTCTAGAGCATCTGACTGATTTCGTTTTTGTCACAGTTGCAAACACCACACTAGCTAGGAGAGACTCTTATTTATCTCACCTGAAAGCCGGCATCAAACCAGACACCCTGGCTTCTCTGCGAACTGCACCTCTCAACTTGGCTACCTTATTTCCTGAAGATGCCTTGAAGCAAGCCGAGCAGGATATAGCCACCTTTGAGAGTAAAGGTCAAGTTCAGTCTGGAAAGAAGGGCCGTTTCCACCCTTATGAACGGACCGACAGGAGGTCAGATTCAAAGAAATCAGAGCGACCAGCATGGAAGAACGTGGGCTACAGAGGTCAGAGCAAGAAAGGCAGAGGCAAGGCCTCTTACTACTCCTCGCGACCAGCCAAGGGCCAGCAGTCATATAAATGACAATCATTGTGTAACCAGTTCACTGGAAAGACTGCTGGCCCGGAGCCAACCTACAGTACAGAGACAATACAAAGACACTTTTGTAAACTTAAATGTTGTACCACATGTTCATTCTGCGCCCGGGCTTTCACAAAAGAAAGATATAAGTCCCGGGTTAGCAGCTTGTCATCTTTCTCAAAAAGAATGCAAATTAAAATATGTGAAAGGTGTTTCTTGTGTCACTCAGTTGTCTTGTGTAAAGCCTGTAACAAATGTCAAAAATGTTGTCACAATTCCACCTGTAGGGGCTCGTCTTCAAGAATACTGGCAAATTTGGCTGGATCTGGGGGCCGGTCCGAAAGTAGTTTCAATTCTCAAGGAGGGTTACCCCCTCCCCTTTCGGATCCGACCCAAACTGACAAGATATCCCACAGTCATAAGTTGTTATGCCAATCCTCACAGGAACAGCTACCTGTTAGAGGCATTGCATCAGCTTATAGACAAAAATGCTGTAGAACTGGTCAAAAACCAAACCTCACTAGGGTTCTTCAACCGACTCTTTCTGGTCCCCAAACCACAAAACAAGTGGCGACCTATACTGGAATCTGAATCCCTTCCTCAAGGTGGAGAACTTCAAGATGGAGACACCGGAAACCATCAGAACCTCTCTCCAACAAGGGGAGTGGGTTACGTCCATAGACTTCAAGGATGCTTACTTCCACATCCCTATACAGGAACAGTCCAGGAAATATCTCAGATTCCATGTCCAGGGTCAGACATACCAGTTCAAGGCTCTACCCTTTGGTCTGTCCACAGCCCCCATGGAATTCACTGTAGTGACAAAGGAAGTAAAACTGATGGCCATACAGAAGGGTATAAGAATCCACCAGTACTTAGACGACTGGTTGGTAAGAGCCAAGTCCCCCCAAGCTTGTCTCCAGCATACCCAAATCCTAGTACAACTGTGTCAAGACCTTGGTTGGCTGGTGAATTTAGAAAAATCGGAACTGGAACCCAAGGAGGTTTTCAACTTTGTGGGTTACCAGTTCGACCTCAGATCCGGCCGGGTCCGACCCACACCGGACCGGTGGCAAAACCTACAGGAAAAGATTCAGGCTCTGCTATCACTACCGGCCTGTCCGGTCCGGCAGTTCATGTCCCTGATAGGTCTCTTGACAGCCACAGAAAAACAAGTTCACCTCGGCCGGTTACACATGAGGCCCATCCAATGGCATCTCAAAAACAACTGGCGGGTACCAGAATCACTAGAGAAGGTGATCCCAATACCCAGATCTCTGCACCCACACCTTCGTTGGTGGTTGGAGGAAAGCAATATACTCCAAGGTCAACCATTACACCCATTAAGACATGCTCTGCAAATTTTTACAGACGCGTCAAAAGAAGGTTGGGGCGCTCACTTAAACGAGCACACTGCAAGAGGGTCCTGGTCATTACCGGAGACAAAGCTGCATATAAACTTTCTGGAACTAAAAGCAGTCTTTCTGGCCTTAAAAGAGTTCCAAAACCTCTGTACCGGGAAAATAGTTCTGGTAGCAACCGACAACACTACAGTAGTGTCTTACATAAACAAGGAAGGAGGTATGAAGTCGGGTCCGTTGTGTGCCCTACTGTGGAGAATCTTGACCTGGTGCACCAGGAAACAAGTGACCCTCAGAGCCCGCCACATTCCAGGCCACTTAAATATGGTAGCGGACAAGCTATCCAGACTAGGCCAGACCATTCAGACAGAATGGTCTCTCCTCCCAGAGGTTTTTCAAGCGATCTGCAGCAGGTGGCACCGTCCTCAGATAGACCTTTTTGCCACCAGATTCAACAACAAACTACCTCTGTTTGTGTCTCCAGTACCGGATCCTCTGGCTACTGCAGTCGATGCTCTCAGTCTACCTTGGTACGACCTGGATGCCTATGCCTTCCCACCCACAGCTATTCTGAGCAAAGTGGTGGAAAAACTACTGGACTCCCCATGCAACAGTTTGATCCTGATTGCCCCGGGATGGCCCAACATGCCTTGGTTTTGGGATCTAGTCGAAATGTCCAGCCACGTCCCCTTGAGTCTTCCGGCTCTGCCAAATCTGCTGACACAGCCCTTCAATCAGATCCCTCACAGAAATCTGACAAATCTAAATCTCCATGCATGGCTCCTAGAGCCTCAGCAATCAAAGAACAGGGCTTCTCTGAGGCAGTGGCAGCAAGAATTGAGGCTCCTCAAAGAAGATCAACCAGATCAGTCTATGAGGCAAATTGGACCATTTTTACAAAGTGGTGCGACGCTAATCAGGTGGACTTCAGGTCACCACCTGTAAAGTCGGTGGCTGACTTCCTAATGTACCTCTTTAAGGACAAGAAGTTACAGCCCAGCACCATTGATGGATACAGGTCTGCCATTGCTGATAAACTCGGTAATGAGACAGTCAATATCAGCAAAGATGATAATCTCACCCGTCTCTTGGACAGTTTCCACAGAGACAGACCCAAAGGGCGGAGGGGTATACCCTCCTGGAACCTCTCCCTGGTATTACAGCAGCTGACGAAGGCTCCTTTCGAACCTCTTTCGGAGGCATCTCTGAAGCATCTTACCTTCAAAACTGTCTTCCTTTTGGCCCTGGGTTCTGGCAAAAGAAGAAGTGAGATCCATGCTTGGCAGCACAAAAACATCAGGCACCAGTCGGACTGGTCTAAGGTGTCCCTGTTTCCATCTCCCAGCTTTCTTTCCAAGAACCAGCTGGCTAAAGAGGGACCAGAGAGCGTAGCCCCAGTGGTGATACCAGCCCTGGCTCCTACTCTGGATAGATCCCTTAAGTCTGATAGGTCACTTTGTCCAGTTAGAGCCCTACGCTACTATTTGGACAGGACTTCAGACATTAGGCAGGATAAAGAACTAGTTTTTGTCTCCTTCAAGAAAGGTTTCGACAAGGACATCTCTCCTGCCACTATCTCCTCATGGATCAAGCAGACTGTGATCCTATGCTATGAGCTCTCTGATCACCAGGCCCACACCTTACATCAAGTTAAAGCTCACGATGTCAGGGCCTTTGCTGCCTCTAAGGCCTTCCAGTCAGGAGTCTCCTTAAAGCAGATCTTGTCAGCCTGCCACTGGAAATCTCATAATACCTTCACTCAATTCTATCTGAAGGATGTGGCTTGGGCTGACTCGGAGCTCTACCATCTGGGTCCTGTTGTGGCTGCTCAGCAGATCCACCGACAGTCTAGTACCTAGAGGAGATCTGTACATATGTAATTAGTTGTACATATTTGTATATATTGCACATTTATTTAAGTAAAAAAAAAAAAAAAAACAATCTGGACGTACTTCCTCTGGGAGGTCTACTTTCTATGGGACTGAACTCATCCCTCTTCTCTCCTGTCTTAGAACAGGTCTGTTTAAAAAGAGAAGGGGGGGGGACAAGGTCGACTCTGACGGTTGTCTCCAGATAACCGGATGATGATATTCGACCATAGCCTTAAGGGTTAGCGACCTCAAGGTCTACCCAGGCTTTGAAAAAGATTTGTCTTTAATGCTAGCATGAGTTCAAGTTTCTTAGTCCCTAGTAGCTTACCCGCCGACCAAGCGGTAGTTATTCAGCTATTGTCCATTGGATAGGATGTATTAACGCAATAAAATTGCAAATTTAATAAGTAAATTAAATTTTTATAAGTTAATACCCTATCCAATGGACACACAAGACCCTCCCACCGACCCCGCTATCAGCTTACCAGGGGCTAATAGGTTTAGACAATGAAAAAGATGCTATGACATCACGCTGTCTAGACAGGAAGGAAGTACCACACGCCATCTGGCGAGTGTACAGCACTGGACCGGCCTAGCCAGTGGAAACACAGGACGTCTTTTTCTGACGTTTGGCGGGCCGGTCTGCGCCGACCGGATAAGCTATTGTCCATTGGATAGGGTATTAACTTATAAAAATTTAATTTACTTATTAAATTTGCAATTTCCTACACCTTATGGTTTCAAAGATATGGCTCAGACAATATTTTAAAGGTCAAGGTCACTACAGCAAGATCAAATGTCAAATCAAGGTCATCCCATAACATTGTACACATACACCTTCCAACCAATGTCCCTACCAAGTTGCAACTTTACCATTTCTGAGATATAACCCAGACGATGTTCAAACTGAAGGTCACTATGGCAGGGTTAAATACTATAATGTTGCAAAAATATACTCCAAAACCAATGTCCATACCAAGTTTCAACTTCCTATAGCATATGATTTCTGAATTACAGCACAACTACTTTTTCCCACTGCCCACCTGCCCATCCAGACGCCATGGGTGAAAACAATACCTGCACAGCCCTTAATGGCTGTGGGGTTAAAATGAAATCAAACCCATCTTAACAGATGTGAGAGATAAATTGTCATTTTCCTTTCTTTATTAATCTAACAGCATGGTCCTTAACTTTGCTTATTTAAATGTAAATAAGGAAATCACATTTCAATGTACCACTACCCACTATAAAGTATTTTGAATAACAACACCATGTACAAGTTTTGTTCTCTTTTTTTCTCTTCCCTTCAGTTGAAACAATTCATGGAAAACAGACTGTGTTGTTTCAATGATATGATTATATTTTATTATTGGATTTAAAAAAGTTAATATAAAAAAGTTGTATATAAACTGATAAAGACAAGAAACTGGGGTTGTAGACCCGAAAAGGTGGGTTGCGCAATCGGTATCATGGATAGTTATACATACTAGTACTTGCTAAGTCAACAGGATGGATGTATGCCAGATGTATGCAACATGATAGCCGTGATACTGGTCCTGGATATCTAAAAAGAACAGTGCTGGGTTCTGTCATTCCACTTTGTCAATTTTGAAATTGATTAGCACAAGCATCTTCAAGTTACAGACTGCAAACAGAATTTCAAGATGGCGGTCATCTTGTTTTTCCAAATGGCACCCACTTCGAAAACCTAGCCTAGGTGGTTCTCTACCATCCTGTTAAGTTTCAAATTGATTGGCCAAAGCATATTTGAGTGAGAGCCTGGAATTTCAAGATGGTGGCCATCTTGTTTTTCAAAATGGCACTAATTTCAAAAGCAACCTAGCTTAGGTGATGCCCTAACACCTTGTTAAGTTTCAAATTGATTGGCACAAGGATCTTCAAATTAGAGCTCGGAAACGGAATTTCAAGTGGCAGCCATGGAGGCCATCTAGTTTTTCAAAATAAAACCAATTTTGAAAGTAACCTAACCCAGGTGGTGCCTACCATCCTGTTAAGTTTCAAATTGATTGACGGTAGCGAGTCCGGAAACCACAATGTTGACTGTTGGACGTCGCCATCATGTCAGCCACATCAATCTAATAGGCAGATTGGTTACAACCCGCCCAATCATTAAAACTTGTTTGAACTTGTGTGCTATTAAATTGTACATATGTAACTTAATTACAACTTTTAGGTTTGAAAAGAATAAATAACATGTAAGTGGAAAGTATGTAAAAAGGTTTCACAAATAGCAGCATTTTCAGAAACTTAACATACACAACTGGTGACAATAACAGAAATAATGTTACAATACAGGAGACTTTTATGGAAAGAATGGGAAGCAGTAAACCACAGAAATGTTATGATGAAAACAGTCCAACAATGCAGTATATATCTTCCATGAGGTACAATCACTGTCAATGGATATATTGATATAACTCAATTATAAATTCTGTTTGCACTAGCATATTACATACAATAGTCATTCTTGACCTTACTTAATGCAGTCTACACTAATTATTGAATAACATCAAACTTTCTCAGTCACAATATCCATCCTTATTGATGGATTCAAGATAATTTTCTGAATGTCAGATCGAAGCATCAATTCATGTTTTTAGTATCAAATACTGTGTCAACATAAATCTATTCATTGCAGATTACATCCATCCTGTACTCTTTCTGCTCTTGGCCTTTACACCATGAAATAAATGCAATGCTAGCTTTACTGCCCATCCATCCTATCATCCAATGTCCATACTCCCTGAGTTATCCTGTCTTGACCAAGCATCTTCCTGCATGCTAAAGTAGAGTCCACAGAAAGCGTCTTGCAGTGCTCGCTTGCAAGGGATATCTGAGATAAAGCCTCCACCCAGCTCTGAACCACTGGCTGACCTAATGTGATCCAGATAACTGTAAATAACAATAGTAAATGTCACACCATCAAATACAATATCAACATCAAAGCCCAATATGATCCATGTACCTGTAACAAACACTAGTAAAGGTTATAAGAGTACAAGCAATATGAGACAACATTAGGTGTTGTAGATTATACAATTATCAAGGACAAAGCCTCCAACTCCCTCTGAACTGCCTACTGACTAAACATGTTCAGATACCTGTAATAAAGTTACAAACGATAGTGGATACAAGGACGAAACTCTGTTCTGAAGCACTTGGTGACCAGATGTGGTACAGAAACCTAGAAATAGAAGGTTATAACTTTATGCGCAATATCAGACATTAAGTCTCTGTCTTATTCTCAACAACTGGCTGACCAGATTAGATATACCCAGATACCTTTAAATAGGGATCAAAAGATTACAATAGCTCATAGCTAACAGTAATAACTTACTCATTAATGTGTGACAATAACTTCAAATCAATACGCCAAATCCAAATCCATACTGGTCAGCTTATACTGGAGCAAGTTTTACTGCAGGCGACAGGGAGAAACTAAAGTATAACGTCACTGAATACATCTTTTTATGGTAAGGTTTGGGTTCTATAGTTGACTTTAGATAAAACACTCACCCCAGCTTCTGAAGCTGCTGGTCAGTAGGACCTGTGGGACCACAGAGGTCATGTTCTGGAGCAGTGTACACAAACAACACCGCCTCCTCCTTATGAGGAACTGCGGCACTGGTGAGTGAGCCCTGGAAAAAAATGTCAACATTAGAAAGCAGAGCAGTTAAGGTAACAGAGAGCATTTTCAAAAGTATCAAAACATAAGACATTCAGTATTTACTGTTTTTCCCTGTGGCCTTCCATTTGGAACCCAATGACAGAGGACAGCCATTTAGAAGTGGCCATCAAAGTTTGCATCTGCTTCTGCCCAGGATCAAACCCATGACCTCTGTTCATAGGCAAGTACGTTACCCATTAGTCCACAATGGCAGATGAATGAAGGATACCACATGGTCAAAGAGAACATGATCAAAGTGAAGAACTGAAACCAATTTGCTTCTATGAGTGTTCAGGAAATATTCTTGAAAAACATACCCATCAAGTTTGCAACTTCATGCACAAATTGCAAATATAATAAATTTTTTTAAACAATATTAATAACAACATAAAGTAATTAACCAGAATAATCATTTCTCTCAGTGACTGCCCTGCAGTGAAAAGGTGGTCATAGTTAAAGTGATCTCATTGAATACTAGGCCTACACTGGAGATCTGCTGGGTCTTGGCTTGAGATTGTACATACCCCAATCCTGATGCCTGAGGAGAAGGTGGTCTGTCTGACTTTGGACTGCTGCTGTTTGACTTCCTGTTCACGTCTGTGCTGGTTCACAATGTGATCAGCAGGAAGGTCAGAAAACATCTATGTAAACACCCACAAAAGCTATAATTAAATATGTACAAAACATACAAAGACAGACACAGAAACTATCAGAAACAATCAACAGCCCTCAATTTGTCAACTATGGCCCAAATAATTTTAAAATCTCCCTTACCTGTTGAGCCATGGTCTAAACAATTTGTTCAAACTAAAGACACCCAAATGAGTCAATGTTATCCCAGTAGCTTAAGGTGTTGAATTTCTTAGAAAAAAGGTCTAGGGTTCAATCCTCACTCAATCTGCAAAATTTGTAACACTTGACAACATAATTAACATATATGTGCCCCTTTTTCACCAAGAATTATAAACTTGTAGCAATATTAGTTTGAGAGGTAAACCCTCACCAGAGACATCCTGTAGAGGAGAGTGAAAATACTCCTAGTCCGTTTCTGCCACAGACACTAATAACAAGCACAAACTATACGAGGCATTGGGCATGCAGAATGTCATACTTTAACCTACCAATCCGTTAATATACACATCTCACCAGATCATCAATGAGAGCCTCCCTGCTCTTCACTTTACTTTTCTGTTCATCCAGATCTTCCTGGCGTGCCTGTTCTCGAAAAATCTCCAGTTCTTGCTTCTCACTCTCAATCAGTTCCTCGATCAACTCCTCATCCTTACTCTATAAATGGTTACATTGTTTAAAAATTGGTCCTAAATGAGTACCTCTGTCAACACTACCTTAGTACTTTCCTTACTCAATTTTAAAAACTGACAGAGTTTTTAGAATATGAACCGTTTAGAATATACTGCTCCAAGAACATAGTATATCTGACATAGTATATCTGTATTAATGGGAGCAGATATTCTGCTGGTTTATTCATGCCAAGGATATAGCCACAAATTTTATTAGGCCTTAAGAAATGCTTCACACTTTTGTACATTTAAGCACATCTTACTTTTATGTGAATTGATCATGACTGAATGTTATGTAACTTTTGAAATATGCTGCAGCAAAATGAAATGTAGACCATACCAAGTAAAATTTACAAAAAAAAAAAAGAGAAACATGTCATTTGAACTTACAGTCAGATGTAAAATACTGAATCATGACATATTTTAAAAAGTAAAATATTAAGACAACCATTAAATTATTCGTTTTACCAATTTGCTCCTGTTCTTCTTGATCAGTTCTTGATTTTCCTTTTTATACTGGTCCACCCTTCTTTTAGTTTCTTCAACATCAATACCATTTGTTAGGTTGAAGACTAGAAAAAATTTGTATTTAATTGTCTATTATAACACAAAAATATAGTTTAGTCTGTGGATTTACTATTTCTTGCACAAAGAGAGACTTTCAAAGGCAATCACCTGAAGACAGGAACACTGTTAAGAACAATCCCTTTTGTTTTTCTGAAGCAAAATTTAAGTCGCAAAAAACATATACCTAGGTAGATTCAAAGGAAGCCCCATAAAGTACACATAAAACAAAAATGGTATTTCAAAATTTGTTCATATTACTATTGTCCAAAATTAACTAAGACATTCAAAAGGTCTAATAACACTTGCCTAATGTCTCCACTTCTTCCAAATAATCATTGTACTCTCTCAGTGTTTGAAAATCATGCTCCTTCTTGTTGAAACTAAAAATCAAAAGCAGAACAAATGTTCAACTAGGGGACAATTGTTTAAAAATACACATTCAAATATCAAACATCAAGTGTCTCAGAAGCCTTGACTCGGATCTCAAATGAGACTGGATTAGAAATTTAGAATTTTGGCACATAACAGGATGAATCTTGTCCAATATGACCACAAATGCTGCCATAGGAAAAATGGTAAGTGTTATGTAACATCTATAGGTTAATTTTGATCTTTTATAATTTGTATTGGTATTTATGGCAAACCATATAACAGAATCCTGATCTGCTTATGTGACAAGGGTCTAGGAATAAACATTAAAACTTTCTGTAATATACTTCTGTTACAATTATCACTACAAAATCCCTTTCACACAGCACAGCATCTGCAATGAAAGATGAAACACATTAATACACTTGAAAGACTGGACTCTGTTTATTAACAAAAGGTGGCTTACAGTATCATTTTTGATTTTAACATGATATCCAGTAACCTAAACATTTTATGTGTATCATTATAGATCATTTGGTACCGACCAAGAAAGGATTTGAATCTTCACCAAATATTTACACAAAAAAGGGGAGATTACCTAACTTTAGTTTACCACAGTTCTGTAAAGGCAGAAACATGCTTATGCTTAAACCAATTTTCTTATGTCTGTTAATATACCATTAGGCAATACAACCAACAGCTCTGTGGTTCTTGTAGTTGTGTTCAGAGTAGTCGCACACAAAATGATACAAAAGAAGTAGCGTAAAACCACAACAGTATGTCCCGAGTTTTTCAGCTGACAAAAGGTTACAAATAACTTTACTCTTTCAGAATTCGCTTCCTTATGTCTACTTCTTTCTCAACAAAGGAATCTTCAAATAGTTGCAGTCGAAAATTGCTTCTTCTGAGGGCTGTACCACACTGAGGACAGCTACCTGAGCCCCTTACGAACAGCAACTCCACACAATTTTCACATCTGAAAAATAGCAGAATATGGAAATATAAGTGACATCTTGAGACATATCAGTATTAATCAATTTACTTCTTAATGCCCCTGTTCCACCACATGATTATCCCCTGATTTGTTCTGCGACCCTTAATTATTCAGAGTCGGTAAAAAAAACCCTGAAAAATGGGTGGAAAAATGGGATCTTGATGCAGGTGTGCGATTAAGCACAGATCGTCCTCCGACAAGTCACGAATCGTTCCCCGACTAAGAAGCAATTAAGCCACTTTTGTGATAGATTTCAACCCCGATCCTGTCTGGGATGTACCGACTGGGTCTCAGATTGGTCTGAGGCTTCCTCAGGCCTCCTGGGACTAATAACTGATTTCCTCAGACACAAATTTTTTTGTGGTCAATCCCTGGATTTGGGGGGAGGGGTTATATATAGGGGTATGGATCTAATTTTTAACTAGAAGAATGTTTTTGCTAACAAAAACTAAGCGTCCCAAAAAGGTTCACCGCAATATAATATACAGTAGAAAAAGGTTTTTGAAAATAAAAACATGCAGTGCTGAGAGAAGAAGTGAAAGTTAAGCAGACAGTGTGGAAGTTTATGCATTAACATGAAAGAAAAATTTAAGCTTTATTTTGTTTTCTATGGTTATAAATTGTGAAAAGTTAATTGAATAAATGCTCTGGCTCAGAAAGCATAAAGCATCAATACTTATAATAGGTTGAAAATTACACCATAAAACTACTTAATTAAAGAGTAACAGTGCTTTATAAATGCCATATACCTATTTACATTTTAGAAAAAGGCATAGTAAAATTTGAGCCTTTGGAAAGGCAAGAAGTTTATGACACAATGCTGTGACCACATCTATCCCAATGAGTAAATAAAAGGTCAATGTTCCCCCAAGCCTATTTATATCTTATGAATAATGCTCATTTCTATTTAGATATAATTGAAAATCGGCTATTTTATGACCCCAGTTTGACCCATAAGGGAGGGTCAGGGGGTAAATCTGACCAGCTATCTAGACTCTTCACATAAGGTTTCCCAATACCTCTTAATACATTCTAAAGCTGTAGAAGCAAGACTAAAGTAGATGTAAGGCAAAATTGCAAATTTAATAAGTAAATTAAATTTTTATAAGTTAATACCCTATCCAATGGACAATTGCTTTACCGGTCGGCGCGACCGGTCCCGCCAAACGCCAGAAAAAGACGTCCTGTACATAGTACCAGCAGGACCGGTCAGTAGTGTGCATTCGCTAGGTGGCGCATCATACTTGCTTCCTGTCTAGACAGAGTGACGTCAGTTCATCTTTTTCGTTGTCCAAACAGATTTAGACCCTAGTAAGCTGGTAGCGGGGTCGGTTGGGTGGGCCTTGCCTGTCCATTGGATAGGGTATTAACTTATAAAAATTTAATTTACTTATTAAATTTGCAATTTTATTGCGTTAATACATCCTATCCAATGGACAATTGCTGAATAACTACCGCTTGGTAGGCGGGTAAGCAGCTAGGGACTTAAGTGAACTCATAAAACAAAAACTGAGATGGCCCATTTGACCTAGGGTCAGAGAACCCTGAAAGGTCAAGGTCGGCTGTCAACTAACCGGTTAACCCGAAAGTCTACCGACACTGCCCCCCCCTTTTCTTTCCCTCCCAGTGATGATCTGGGAAGGGAGAGAGAGAGAGGGGCTGAGTTCAGTCCCAGAAGAAATAATTTCCCAAGGGAAGCAAGTCAGAGTTTTTTTGTTTTTTTTTTGAATATATATGTACAATGAATATATTTACATTATGTACATATTTAACATATTTACAGTATGTACATATTTACAGTATGTACATATTTACATATATACAACATCTCCTCATTTCTGGGCCTGGTGGTGCACCTGTTGGGCAGCCACTACAGGTCCCAGGTGGAATAGCTCCGAGTCAGCCCAGGCAACATCCTTCAGATAAAACGGAGTGAAAGTGTTGTGTGATTTCCAGTGGCAGGCTGACAAGATCTGATCTAAGGAGATCCCTGAGTGGAAAGCCTTAGATGCAGCAAAGGCCCTAACATCATGGGCTTCAACCTGATGTAAGGAAAGGGCCTCCCGGTCAGAGCTCATAGTACAGAATCACAGTCTGTTTGATCCATGAGGAGATGGTGGCAGGTGAGATGGCCTTGTCAAACCCTTTCTTGAAGGAGACAAAACTAACTCCTTGTTCTGCCTGAGGTCTGTAGTCCTGTCCAAGTAGTAGCGCAGGGCTCTAACTGGACATAGGGACCTGTCACCCTTGAGTGACCTATCCAGGGAGGGCGCCAGAGCTGGAATGACCACTGGTGCCACACTATCTGGACCCTTCTTAGCCAGTTGGTTCTTGGATAGGAAACTGGGTGAGGGGTACAAAGACACCTTGGACCAGTCTGACTAGTGTCTGATGTTCTTATGTAACCAAGCATGGATCTCACTCCTGCGTTAACCTGAACCCAAGGCCAGTAAGAAAACAGTCTTGAAGGTTAGATGTTTTAAGGAGGCCTCTTTAAGGGGTTCAAAGGGAGCTTTTCTGAGCTGGTGTAGCACCAGGGAAAGGTTCCAGGAGGGGATGCCCCTCCTGCCCTTAGGTCTGTCTCTGTGGAAGCTATCCAGGAGACGAGTGAGGTTTTCATCCTTGCTGACATTAATGGTTGAATTGCCAAGTTTGTCAGCAATGGCTGATCTGTAGCCATCAATAGTGCCTGGTTGCAACTTCTTGTCCTGAAATAAGTGCAGGAGGAAGTCAGCAATGGCTTTTAGAGGTGGTGCCCTGAAGTCCACCTGATTACTGAGGCACCACGTTTTTAAAAAAAAAATGGTCCACTTTGCCTCATAGATAGATCTGGTTGATCTTCTTTGAGGAGCCTCAATTCGTGCTGCCACTGCCTCAGAGAAGCCTTGCTCCTTGATTGCTGAGGCTCTAGGAGCCAGGCATGTAGGTTCAGATTCGACAGGTTCCTGTGAAGGACCTGGTTGAATGGCTGAGACACTAGGTTGGGTATGTTGGGCAGACACAGTGGGATCTGGCTTGACATTGCTACCAGGTCCCAAAACCAGGGCATGTTGGGCCACCCTGGTGCAATCAGAATTATTCTGTTGCAGGGGTAGTCCTGTAGCTTCTCCACCACTTTGCCCAAGATGGCTGCCGGTGGGAAGGCGTATGGGTCCAGGTCCTCCCAGGACAGGCTGAGTGCATCCACTGCCCAAGCCTGGGGGTCTGGGACCAGTGAGACAAACTGTGGAAGTTTGTTGTTGAACCTGGTGGCAAACAGGTCCACTTCAGGTTGGTGCCACCAGTTGCATATCGCTTAGAACACTTCTGGATGAAGCGACCACTCTGCTTGAATGGTCTGGCCAAGCCTGGATAGCTTGTCTGCTATCACGTTCAGCCAGCCGGGGATGTGACGTGCCCTGAGGGTTACTTGCTGCATGGTACACCAGGACAGGATTTCCACAGTAGGGCACACAGAGAGCCCGACTTCATCCCCCCCTCTTTGTTGATATAGGCAACCACTGTTGTGTTGTCTGTAGCTATCAGTACTGTCTTGTTGCAGTAGAGGGTTCGAAACTCTTCTGGAGCTAGAAAGACTGCTTTTAGCTCTAGATGGTTTATGTGCAACTTGCTTCTGGAAGGGACCAAGTTCCCCTTGCAGTGTGCTCGTCTAAGTGAGAGCCCCACCCTTCTTTTGATGCATCTGTAAATATTTGCAGAGCATGTTTAGAGGGTGTAATGGTTGACCTAGCAGCACATTGCTTTCCTCCAGCTACCACCTTAGATGGAAATGGAGCTATCTGGGGACCGGGATCACCTTTTCTAGTGACTCTGGGACCCTCCAGTTGTTTTCCAAGTGCCACTGTATGGGGCTCATGTGAAGTTGCCCTAGGTGGACTTGCTCTTCTGTTGCTGTGAGTAGACCTAGGAGGGACATGAACTGCCGGACTGGGCGTACCGGACCGGACAGTATTGACTGGATCTTGTCTGTCAAGGCCTGCCAAAGCTCTGGTGTGGGTTTGACCTTTCCCTCTTTCAGGTTGAACTGGTAACCTATGAAGTTGACAACCTCTCGGGAGCCAGTTCTGACTTTTCACCAGCCACCCTAGTTCTTGACAAAGGGTTACTAAGGTCTGTGTATGCTGGAGGCAAGTGTCGTGGGTAGAGGCTCTCACCAGCCAGTCGTCTAGGTACTGGTGGATCCTTATACCCCTCTGAAGTGCCATGAGTTTGACCTCTTGGCCACCACTGTGAACTCCATGGGAGCTGTGGATAGACCAAAGGGTAGGGCTTTGAACTGGTAGGACCGACCCTGGGGGTGAAGACGCATGTACTTCCTGGACTGACTGTGAATTGGTATATGGAAGTATGCGTCTTTGAAGTCTATGGATGTGACCCACTCCCCTGCCTGTAGGGAGGTTCTTATTGCCTCTGGGGTCTCCATCTTGAACGACTCTGAGTTTAAAAAGGTGTTCAAGGTGCTCAGGTCCAGGACAGGTCTCCACCGGTTGTTGGGCTTGGGAACCAACAATAGCCAGTTGCAAAAAACCCAGTGAGTTTTGATTTTCTACCGGTTGTACTGTATTCTTGTTCACCAGCTGATACAGTGCTTCTAAAAGGACTGCTTGGCTGGGTTGTGGTAGTTGCTTATTACAGTCGGTGACCCTGTCAAGTTGGGTCTGAACCGAGAGGGTGCACCCTCCCTCAATGTGGTGACTACATTTGGACTCAAACCCAGAGCTTCCCACTTCCTCCAACACCGGATATAAGTGAAGCAATGCTCTGTAACCGATTCCTGGTGGCTCCACGGTTCTGCATAAACTCATTGGAGTTGGCAGAACTGGGTGAACTGAACTATTTCTGGTTTCTGGGAGAAGGCTCTGTAACCAAAGAATTGGGACATCACCTTTCTGTAGTCTTACTTAATCCCTTGGTAGATCTCCCAGTCCAGTAGACTGGTGTTCCAGGTTCAGTCTGGTTACTTCACCATTATCTCTCAGATGCTTGTGAAGCAACTGTCCCTGATGGTTGCAAGCCAGCACCAACCAGCAACACACTCAGGAACCGGCAGCACTCCGGAACCGGTAATTCTCTGTAACCGGTGAACTTGCTGTCAGCACTGGATTTGAAGCTGGTTCCTTGCCAGTAAGGATGGGAACAGCAGATTTCTTGTAACCAGCAGCACTACGGTTCCGGAACCAGCAACACTCCGGAACCGGCAATTCTCTGTAACCGGCAAACCTGTTGTCAGCACTGGATTTGAAGCTGGTTTCTTGCCCTTAAGGATGGGTACAGATTCCTCTGTAACCGGCAACACTCCGGAACCGGCAACACTCAGGAGCCGGTAATTCTCTGAACCAGTAGCCCTGCTGTATGTCACCAGCAACTCTGTGTAACCGGTAATCCTGTTTAACCGGTAACCCTTGTTGGATTTCTGTGACCACAACCGGCAGTCTGAACAGAACTGGTGCCGGTATACCTCATCACTGGCTGGCTACTGACCCTACCGGTAGCCTGAACAGGACCGGTACCGGTCCAAAATTCTGCACAGGGAAGATAAGGGTCTCAATGGTCACCGCGACTTCTGGTAGGTGAACCCTCTGAGCAGCCGCACCGGTGGTCTGAACAAGACTGGAACCGGTACCCCCAACAGTCACACCAGTGGAAAGGCCTCTGGTGGAGGTTCCAGTATCAAAACAGGGCTGATCACTGGTAACCACTGAAGGGGGGTTCCTTGACAGCTTCACAGGAACATGACTGGAACCGGTACCCCAACAGTCCCACCAGTGGGGAGGCCTCTGGTGGAGGTTCCAGGATCAAAAAGGGGTGATCACTGGCAACCACTGAAGGGGTTTCTTCACAGGAACAGCACCCACCGGTAGTCTGTACAGACCGGAACCGGTACCCCCAACAGTCCCACCAGTGGAAAGGCCTCTGGTGAAGGTTCCAGTATCAACACAGGGCTGATCACTGGAACCACTGAAGGGGGGTTTCTTGACAGCTTCACAGGAACATGACTGGAACAGGTACCCCAACAGTCCCACCAGTGGAAAGGCCTCTGGTGGAGGTTCCAGGATCAACAGGGCTGATCACTGGTAACCACTGAAGGGGTTTCTTCACAGGAACATGACCCACCGGTAGTCTGTACAGACTGGAACCGGTAAAACCCATCACTAGTGCTCCCCACCGGTAGTCTGACCAGAACTGGTACCGGTAAAACTCATTACTTCTTGTCAGCTGAACCAGTCACGCTTGGGGATTCGCTTGCCGGTAGTTGTGTTGATATCTGTGAAGTCACATGACCGGCACCGGCAAAATTTGCAGAAATCAAAGACTATTTGACATCTAACTTCTTCAGGTCAACAGACGAGTTGCTGGATTTCTTCTTGCCAGTTAAAAAGTGGTTGTAGAGTGATAAATACTCGTCTTTTCTTCTAAAACTTCTGTTGAAAATACGATTCCTCCATTGTTAAATGCGTATCACGTGACCTCCATTGTTGAATGCGTATCACATGACCAGGTCCGTGTCACGTGACAAGCATAAGCTGAAAGTGATGACGTCAGACGATGCATTCTTCTTTCCTTCTAATTTCTTCTCGTCGATATACACGCAGTGTTACTCGACAATGTAGAATTAAATGGAGGGTGAATCGTGGTAAATACACGCTTCTGACCAGCAGAAGGAATGCTGCAGGGACGACACACGACCTCTCACCCACGATTCCTCTCGACGACAAGTGCACAGAAAATCTTCAAAACTGGCTATAAAATGCTGGATAATGCCTCGTTAAAGTCCTGGAGAGGCCATAAAATGTATGTAACACAATAAATATATTTTCAGATGAAAATAAGCCTTATTTTCGTAGAATAAACCGCGTTTTCTTCAAACTTGGAAATAAATTCAAAATGCGTCTGCACACTACACGCGCCAAACGAAAAAGATGAACTGACGTCACTCTGTCTAGACAGGAAGCAAGTATGATGCGCCACCTAGCGAATGCACACTACTGACCGGTCCTGCTGGTACTATGTACAGGACGTCTTTTTCTGGCGTTTGGCGGGACCGGTCGCACCGACCGGTAAAGCAATTGTCCATTGGATAGGATGTATTAACGCAATAAAAACACAAATTCGGCTATTTTATGACTGCAATTCGACCCAGAGGGGAGGGGGAGGTAAATCTGACCGGCTATCTAGACTCATCACATAAGGTTTCCCAATACCTCTTAATACATTGTAAATCTCTGAAAGCAAGAATAAAATAGATATAAGGCAAAAACACAAACTTGGCTATTTCATGACCCCAGTTTGATCCATAAGGGGGGGGGTCAGGTGGTAAATGTGACCGGCTATCTAGACTCTTCACATAAGGTTTCCCAATACCTCTTAATACATTCTAAAGCTCTAAAAGCAAGAACAAAGGAGATAAAAGGCAAAAACACAAAATCAGCTATTTTATGACCCCAGTTTGACCCATAAGGGGTGATCCGGGGGTAAATCTGACCAGCTATCTAGACTCATCACATAAGGTTTCCAATACCTCTTAATACATTCTAAAACTCTAAAAGCAAGAATAAAGGAGATAAGAGGTAAAAACACCAAATCGGCTATTTTATGACCCCCAGTTTGACCCATAAGGGGGGGTCCGGGGTAAATCTGACTGGCTACCTAGACTCTTCACATACGGCTTCCCAATACATCTTAATACATTGTAAAATTCTAAAAGCAAGAATAAAGGAGATATAAGGCAAAAACACAAAATCGGCTATTTTATTACCCCAGTTTGACCCATAAGGGGGGGTCTGGGGGTAAATCTGACCTGCTATCTTGACTCTTCACATATGGTTTCCCAATACCTCTTAATACATTCTAAAGCTGTAGAAGCAAGAATAAAGGAGATATAAGGGAAAAAGACAAAATTGGCTATTTTATGACCCCAGTTTGACCCCTACAGGGGGGTCGGAGGGGAAATTTGACTTGCTTTCTAGACTCTCCACATATGTTTTCCTACTACCTCCCAATACATTTTATGGCTCTAAATGCACCTGTGAGAAAATCGCCCATAAATCGGTCAATTTTCATCGGATTGCTCCCAAAATCTAATCAGCTCGCATTTTTGATACTGTGAACACATGTATGAAGTTACAAGCCTCTGCGGTCAGTAGATTTTCCTGAACTGCGATGATGGGCGGGTGTACCCGAAAAAAACTATTTTTTGATCATGTGACCTTGATAAAGATGAAAGGTCAAATTTAAGCATGTGGAAAAATTTTCCCACGCCTAAGGTATATAACTGCCAAATATGGTTAAAAAGCTTCCAATAATAAGGGAGATATTCAAGGGAGACCATAATGCGGCGGCGGCGGCGAGGAAACTGACGCAAAACCAAATAAGCGCCCTTTTCAGGGACGCTTAATTACTTTTCCACACAGATAGCAAGATGCCATGTTTCAATGGTAGAGATTTTCAGAGGCAACTTAGGGCTTTTTTAGTTTTTATTCAGTTACTTAGATGTAAATATGATTGAACAGGACAGTATTCCCCCGAGGTTGGTCTTTACCAGTGATACTCGAGTTTGTCATCAAGATACTGATGTCGTTTGCTTCAAAATGAAAAATGACTGTAAAATCGGCATTTTTTTAGATTACTGACAAACAGCATGTTTGTGAGTAAAAGATGCCAATTAGGTAGTGGTTGGGGACCACTTCACTCTCATGGAACTTAGTGGAGACTGTGCCATGGGCCCAAGGTTCCACATCAAAGAAGTCCTTATGGTGTAAACTTGTACTTCCATTGGAAGTCTTCGTGTTTGCATGTGATATAGAAAAAAAATTAATGGGGTTTTTATTGTCAACAAATGCTTAAGTTTTAATGATTATTCCAATGTCTAATGAAAGCATAATGATTAGTATTGAATCCCAATTAGATTCAATAAATTATAAGAAATGGATTTAAGATTGTGCCTAATTTAAAAAAAATTAGGGCATTGTGGGAGTGAACCGCTTAGAGGTCAAGGAAAAATGCCTATATTCAATAGCTGATTGATATTCTGTGTTCTGTTTTGAGCCAAGAAGAGGCATGTCCCTAGTTATGTTGAGGAGCACAATAGACATTGTAACATTGGCTATACTTACATTAGAGCAATAGGATGAATCAAAATTAATGCCATCATATAGGGATTTGTTTTACCTCAAATATACATATAATATGATGTATATGCTATTTCAGCAGCTGGATACATGTATCTTGTTTCCGTAAACAATAATATATATTCAGAAATACCCCAATGTGGCAGACATGGTTACCTTGGTTCTGCATTTGAGTGTTTAGCTTTGGCATGATTCCACTTACAACTGGAGACTTGTTTAAAGACAATCTGTTGAATGATGTTTTAATTATATATCAATTGATTTTATCCAAAATACACACATCATAGATGTATAATCTGTTTAGTTGGATAAATTATTTCAAGAGTAAAACAAGAAAGACACCTTCATGGTTTACTGCTGTTAAAGTAAATCTCCAGTTGTAAGTGGGTTGTGCAATGGATCTACACACAACTAAAGCAGTGCCAAGGTTACCATATTTGCCTATGTGGCAATTGTTTTTTAAAACATAGCTCCAGTCATCAATTGGGTCATGTCATAATCACACGAGAAAGTAAAATAGAGCCAAGATAACCAAGTTTGTACTGCTCCATAATATAACTTGGCACATACCTAAATTTTGGCACAAATTAACCACAATACGGAGTATTAATCAACAAACTGATTTTTTACTGACAACAACCGTACATTTCTGGTGATGTCTCATATGATATGATTTACATGCAACTCACTGCTGTGGAAACTTGCTGTTAACTTGCCCATATAACTCGCCACCACATACCTATATGAAATACTGGTGTCAATAGGTACTAATCGACTGCAAATATTTTTAAACTATTGTAACGTTCCCGGTTGGTGTTAACAACTAGAACGTTAGTTGTGTGTTAATGTTAACTGGTTTGTATGGTAGTGTGTTAGTTGTGTTAACCACAACGTTTTGCCTTAAACTCTTCAATCTTGTCCAAGAATCAAATCATCAGGTAAGTTCAAGTCAATCACCCAATCTACACAGTACAGTCAAGATTCTCTGCTTATTGTAATCTTAACCAGCTCACCACAGGTAAGATAATTAGTCAAAGTACCTGCTCACCACAGGTAAGGTTGCTCGTTAAAGTACCTGCTCACCACAGGTAAGATATCAGTCAATCAAATAAGTTGCAGAGAAACCCTATGCATGTACCTCAATTCGATCATAAGTCAGTCTCACTCATGCATTCCAACAAAATAACTTAAAAAAGAATTGCAAAACAAATAACAACTTTATTTGGCTCATGCCAAACTAGCATATTCAATAAATAACAATACAAGTAATTCCTAAAATCAACTACGGTGCACTAATAAAATCAAATGCAACATGCACCTTAAAGCTAAACTTCAATACTGTAAATACAGTCAATACAGTAAATAGTGTCAATACACTCAACACAGTAAATACAGTTAATTCAGTCACTAATGTCAATACAGTCAAACATGTCAATACAGTTAACACTGTCAATACCGTAAATACAGTCAGCACAGTCGATACTCAAAGAGTTTCAAGACTAATATTCACATTTAATAAGAATGTGTGCAATTCATTAGTATTCCACATACTAATAGTCAAAATATACACACCAAATATCATAAGAGCAAAAAGTCACACACTAGTATTCAAAATCATATAACATCCAGTCAGACTGTGTGCAATTCATAAGCATTTGATATGCCAACAGTCAAAAATATGCACATCAAATGTCCCAAGTACATCAGTAATACACAGTATTCAAATATCAATGTGTGACATTCAATTTCAAAAGCACATGTAACACACACCAAATTATAAGCAATTGTATCAGTGTGTAAGTACCAATATGTTTAAACAAAGTGTATTAAGTATAGTGTCACACACAGGTATTAACAGTCAAAAAAAAAAGTCAGTGTGTAACCAATAAAATGCTCAGTGCAATGAAAAATGTCACTGAGAAATAGCCAATAAATGTACACCCCTTATCTGTCTACATAAATGGTATAATCACAATATTTAAATCAATTATCAATGTGTATGAATGTGTATTCACAGCATGTACATGGGTTTTCAGTGATTTTATAATGTGTTCATTTCAAAAGAAAGATTAAATTTTTAAGTTGACAATAAATACAGCTCAGTCCAGTGTAAATATGTTACACTGGAGTCAATGGATTAACTCTATCTCTTCATATATACTACTTCACTACTCTATTTCCAAATATGGAAATGCCAGTGAATGAGTGAGTACAACTTCACTACTGTTTTTCCAAATATAGAACTGTCACTGCTGATCAATGGGTTGTAGGAAGGGTTTTCATTGGCACAGAGCCAGACATGATTATTGATTAGTAGACAGTGTTAGTAAGTAAGAGGTCATAGGTCAGATGGAATGCTTGTGTGAAGGATTTTTATTGGCTCAGAGCCAGACAGGATTATTGATTAACAGGCAGTGTTAGAAAAGTATGACGTCATAGGTATTTCCCTCAACAAACATGGTGGCAGTTAGTTGGAGGATTTCTGTGCAATTATCAGATTTTTTGTGCTAAAGTATTAATTGTTATCAACTATAAAGTGTGGGATAATGAATTTAAATATGTATGGAAGCTGTATTCACTGTCAACTTGTGTCTAAATGGGATATATCAGCATTCAATGTGCACACATTGTTTGTGGTAACTGACCTTTTTCAGTCAATGATTGGCGCACATGTGAGATTTGTACATGCGCACAGCAAGATCAATAATGCGCTACTTGACAGTACTCTTTGCGCACAATGTTGCGCAGATCGATGTGTACCCTTGAGTCTCTCAAAAGAAACTGACTCTACAGCGTTACGTTCGCCCTTATATAGGTTTCCAGAGACCTCTTGGTGTAGGGAGACAATAACAATAACTGACAAAATATTTGCAATAAATGCTGAAATAGTCTGGATATTATTGTCAAATAGTCTTGACACATTAATTGTTAAAGAATTTAACTGTAATATGGATGAAATGTGTTGACATTACCGGCACTATATTTTGTCAAACCCTGGCTCATTACACATAGAATGTAAACAAATGGCGCACGTACGTGAATTTTGACAGTTTAATCTTAAACATTGTGGATATTATGAATAATGAGTGAGGATAATATAAAACCAATATTATAAATTGAATATATGGATGAATAGAAGGATTTACCCAAATTTACAGGTAAGATTTATGTTTCCATTATTTTAATATTTACTGTGCAACTGTGCGCTCTCAGTACAAATTTGACAGGTAAGAGCCAAGTTTTGACAGGATTATTAAGATTTATCAACTCCTGTTAATGGTAAGTACCATGAATAAATTCCGAATAAAATCTGTGATACATGAATAATTCATACATACCTTGAAAATCTGAAGTGTTTTTATTTAAATTGTCAAAGAGCTGATCTTTATAAATACCATCTATCAGTACTACTACTTTCTAACAAGAGAGGGGCAAAAGAGAAAGACCAACCCATCATTGACCAATAAGAATTATATAGTGAATAAATTGGTAAAAATGAGTATGCCAAAATATTTTACCCAATTGAAGTACTGTTATAAGTTAAAATAGGTATTATTAAAATATTATGAAATTTAAATTGAATAAAATTTACATTATATTTAATTTGGTTGAATACCCCAATTACTACATTGCCCCCTCCTTAAGAATGCAGCTCCTGCAAATTCTAAATCCTCTACAAACCCATCTATTACTACTAATGAAAGGAAATACAACAACTTGGAATGTAAGTATTATTAAATGAGAACACATAAGAGTTATTTACTAGATACTTACCAAGTTAATAATAGCAATACAAATTACGTGTTACTGAGATTATCTACATTTAAATTACAAGCTATCTGATTTCGCTAAATGTCACTTTTTATATTGGTGCACTCCAAATTCTCGTAGTATTTCATATGGGGTACACATAGGGCAGTTTATCCTGACATCCTTGACAATTTCTTTAAGTCCACTGGGGTGGTGCTTCTCCCTGTTAATTAACTCCAGAACCGGCAGTGGTATGTGATGAGGGCATTTCTCACTGGGGTCCTTCTTCTTGGATTGGGGCTTTGGCCCTCGTGGTATCATTCCCCCATTACAACATGTTTTGGCATTCGTTGCACGGTCGCAATGCTTCACAGATCCTGAGAGAGTTGGGTAGTACACTGTTGGGGGAACCCTGTGAGGTGGTTTCTCTGAAATATTCTCAGCAACCACACCAGATGTCATTTCTGTTGCCTGACAATTTGATGAAGTACTTGGTGCCTGACAGACAGGTATTGTCACAGAGGCCTGACAATCAGCCTTACCAGCTTGAGCCAGGTGTCCCACAGAATCATCAGTGTCTGTTGTTATCTGACAGTCAGCCTCACCAGCTGATGTCATGGGTTCTTGGCACTCAGCCATGGTTGAAGCTTGGGTCTCAGCGATGGTTGTTGGTGTCTGGGACTGCCTTTCATTCCTGGATGGCTGACTAATGGCCTCATTTTTAGAGTCAGATGAGACTTGCTGATCCAGGGCCTCCCTTTCTGACATGCTACCCAAGTTCATCTGGCCCATAATGGAATGATCGAGTTCTTGGATATAGTCCTCATCATCTGCCAAGCTGTAACAGTCATCTTGTTTAGGCGGTTCTTCCATATGTTTTGGGACCGATACAATAAGGCTCGAGTTGTTCACGATCTCAAACATTCTGTCACCATGGAACTTGGTAATGTGCCTATTAATCAGGTCTCTCTTTCTGGCATTCTTCACAGAACAGAATGGACACTGGAACAACTGTTTTGCATCTGTCACCCCACAGATAGCAATGTGTTGTTTGAATTCGGGCTGAACATGGAAAGTGCTTTTACATTTATAACAGGTCCAGAATTTCCGCTTTCCTTGTCGTGGAATCCTTATTACCCTTTTTTCATTGCTTTGGTCAAACTTGGTCATCTAAGATAAAAAAAAAATGAAAAAGAAATGGTTAAAACTCTCAAAAAAAAGAGAGGCAAGTAAAAGATCTAGAATTGAGATTACTACTTATTTAATTCCTCCTGAAACAAATGTGTCACAATGTCCCTCTTTCAAGTTGTTGTTCTGGAATTTTCACCTGACCACACCATTTGGACAGGAATTTTTCACCAATTTCATCATAGAAACTGGAATTTTCACCAGAACCCCCAATCTTTGCCCTAGGGTTATAACTAGGAGCATTACTAACTTCAGGGCAATTGGAATTTTCACCTTACTATTCTCAATAGAAGGAATTTTCACCAGTTTCACCTCAGAAACTGGAATTTTCACCAATAGCCCTTGTCTTCTCGCCCAGAGACAGAGCACACATTCAATTCACAATATAAATTATAACATTTCTAATGGTCATTAAGGGTATTTGGTTGAGTTTGTTCCTTCCCTGCCAACCAATCAGCTACTTTTGGTCCTAAATACTTTTTAATCCTATCAAAATGCACAACCTTGGGAATGGACTTCTCACTTTGCTGTATTCTGTATACAGCATCACTCAATCTTTCTAACACTAAATACGGTCCATCCCAAAATTTTTGCAGCTTTGGAGATACTCCAACCTTTTTGACTGGTGTATAAAGCCATACAAAATCTCCAGTTCGGTAAGGTTCACCTGACATTTTTATGTCATAATATTTCTTTTGCCTGTTGGCACTACTCTGCAAATGTCTACGAGCATAGTCGTGAGCGATTTCAAGACGCTCCCTTAAGTCACTGACATAGTCATGTTCAGACAATGTTTCAGATCCATTGGGACAACCAACCATCAAATCAACTGGTAAGTTAATTTCGCGTCCAATCATCAACATGTTAGGGCTTACTTGTGTTGACTCTTGAGGGGTAGATCTGTAAGCCATTGTGACTAATGGAACAAATTTGTCCCAATCTCTCTGGTTTGTTTTCACATAAAGGCTCAACATAGATTCTAAAGTCCTATTGAATCTCTCAACCAGGCCATCAGACATTGGGTGAAAGGGTGTGGTTCTGGTTTTGTGAATGCCTAGAATCTTGCAAATTTCATTCATAACCCTGGACTGAAATTGTGTTCCCTGATCAGTGTGGAGTTCTTGAGGTACCCCAAACCTACTGACAAACTCATACACAAAAGTTTCAGCAACTGTTTGTGCTTCTATATTGCGCAAAGGGTAAGCCTCCATCCACTTGGTGAAATAGTCACCTAGGACTAACACATATTTGTTTCCTGAGTCACTTCTAGGAAAGGGGCCAACAATGTCAAGAGCGACCCTTTCTAAAGGAGCACCTATAAGGTACTGACCTAAGGGTGCCTTGTTTTTCTTCGCTGGGGGTTTCTTCTGAGCACAATTTGTGCATTGTTGGCAAAATAATTTGACATCATTTTTCATGTCATGCCAAAAATATCTTTGCCGTACTTTTGCCAGTATCTTGTGTTCACCAAGGTGACCACCTGTTGGACTAGCATGTAACTCTTGCAAGATTTGTTTTCGCATCACAAACGGAAGCACCAATTGCCAAACCACTTGCTTTGTTGATTCGGTTTCCCACCTCCTATACAATATTTGATTTCTGACATGTAACTGATCCCAAAGGAACCAGTAGGCTTTCAACTTTGGAGAGTATTTGGATACCTCATTCCAGTTTGGCTTTGCTTGAGCACTATTTTTAAGCCTCAGCATTTGGCCGATGATAGCATCATCTTCTTGATTTTTCAAGATAGTCTCCATATTCCAAATTTGTAACCAAGGTTCATCAGATGTTTGCTCATTCTGATTTTCAGTTGTGTTTTTGTCCGTTTCATAAAAATCCTCATCAATTTTCTCATGTTTGGCCTGTGACCTTGTCACTGCTTGTACTTCAACTTGGTCTATTCTGCCACATTGTCTACAGGGCAGCCTAGATAATGCATCAGCATTGCTATGGAGCTTTCCAGCCCTGTGCTGGATATCAAACTGATAACTTCCCAGCATTTCTAGCCAACGGGCTATTTGACCTTCAGGCTCTTTAAAACGAAAAAGCCATTTAAGTGATGCATGATCAGTTCGGAGTCGGAAACGTTTGCCATACAAGTAATGTTTGAAATGTTTCACAAAGAAAACTACAGCAAGTAATTCCCTACGGGTTACACAGTAATTTCTCTCTGGCTTTGTAAGGGATTTACTGGCATATGCAATAACTTTCTCTTGACCATCTTGAATTTGTGACAAAACAGCCCCAATAGAGAAGTCTGAAGCATCAGTATCAAGAATAAATTCATCTTGAGCGTTCGGATAAGCCAGTATAGGAGCACTTATTAAATGTTCCTTCAATTTCTGAAATGCTAGAGTACATTCTTCTGTCCAGTTAAAAACTTTTTGTTTCTTTTCAGTAAGTTTGTGAAGGGGGTTTGCTATTTTAGCAAAATCTTGGATAAATTTCCTATAATAGGAACAAAACCCAACAAAACTGCGTACCTCCCCAACAGTTTTAGGTTGAGGCCAGTCTTTAACTGCAGATAATTTTGAGGGATCTGTTTCTATTCCCTTGTCTGAAACTTTGTGTCCAAGGTAAGTCACCTCTCTTTGAAAGAAAAGGCACTTTTTAGCCTTAAGCTTGAGATTTGATGATCTGAATCGCTGAAAAACAGTTTCTAACCTGGTCAAACCCTCTTCTACACTTTTACTGTATATTATCACATCATCAATATATATCAACAAAGTTTTGAACTGCAGTCCATTTAAGACCTGCTCCATGAGTCTTTCAAAAGTTGACGGTGCTCCCGTCAAACCAAAAGGCATGACGTTAAACTGATATAACCCATGAGTAGGAGTGGTGAATGCAGTTTTCGGTTTGTCATTTTCAGCCATTTCCACCTGGTGAAAACCACTGGCCAAATCACAGGTACTAAACCATTTTGACCCGGACAAATGTTCCAAGGTTGAATCAATTCTTGGTAGTGGGTAAGCACAAGTATTTATGGTCAAATCATTGACACGTCTGTAATCAATGCAAAATCTGAGTGAACCATCCTTCTTTTTAACTAGTACCACTGGAGATGCCCAGGGGCTAGTAGAAGGTTCAATCAAATTTTTGTCAATCATGTCTTGCATGACATTTTCAACTTCATGTTTCAGGTGGATTGGTATCCGCCGGGGATTTTGTTTTACTGGTTTGGCATCACCTGTATCAATCGTATGTTTTACCACGCCTGTCCTCCCTAACTTGCCATCAGTGTCAACAAAAACATCCCTGTACTGATAAAGTAGGTTCATGAACTTTTGCTTTTCACTACTGTTTAAATGTTCAGAACTGTTTTCAGTGAGCTTCTGGAGAGGTTCAGGTAAATCTGAGATCTTAACATCGGGCCGTTTTTCCCCATGGTCAAGACTATTTACCAAAACTGTGTTCAGTTTCTGAACACTTGAACTGTCAATAGGATAACAAGTACCTATAGTTGTACCTTGTTTCAGGTCAATGTCATCATCAGTAGGATTTAAAACCCTGACAACTGCATTTTGACTTGTGATGTCTGTTAATGTTCTGGCCACAAGGACTCCATATTTGGACTGAAATAATGGTGAGCCCTCAATAACATTAAATCTGTTTTCACCGCCTCTTTTCATAAATTTTGCTTGTATCAGCTGCTCATGATTACCTGGTACAGTAACATGATCTGCAACTGTAAGTCTACAACAGTTTGGTTTTGCAGAAAATTCATTCCACATGGGTATTTGAGTATTTTCAATCCTTATACAGGATTTGTTCAAGTCCAAAGTGCACTTTTGGGCAGTCAAAAAGTCCATGCCCAAAATTGCTTGTGATTTGATTTCTGCCACAATAACATTGTGCCAGGTTTTCACAGGGCCTAGGTAAATTTCAAGTTTGGTTTGGCCCTTCACAGATAAACTGGTACCATCAGCAAGTAAGACATCATAAGGTACAGGTTCCAATATTGTATTCTTTTGAAAACTGTCAAAAATATCTGATGCTATTAGTGTAATAGCAGACCCTGTGTCAACCAAAAAGTTTACTTCTTTTGAGCAAACCTCTCCAGCAACAGTAAGACCACAAGTTTTTGAGAATGCAGATACAATAACATTAGGCCTTCTTGTTTCACTTAAGACTGTTTCTTGGCCTCCAGGAACAGTCTTATTTAGTTTGACTGTGAGGTATTCTGAGCTGTTGGTTTCTGATGAGAACGGTCTTTGTTCTCAGCAGGTTTTGGGCATTTATATTGGGTGTGACCCAGTTCTCCACAATTCCAGCACTTAAGCTTGGAACGGTCAAAAGGTGTCTTTTCATTGTGGTTGAAAGTTGGTTTCGAAATCTGGGATTTCATTTCAGTTATGACCTTTGTGAGGTTTTCAATTTGTTTCAAAAGTTCACCATTTGGTGAAGTCTTCCGTGGCTCTGTAGCCTTTGTATTGGCACCAGAAATCTGAGCCACATCAACACTTGACTCACCTGAAGAGATTTCTCTGACAAACCTACGAGAATGCCTTTGTCGCTCAGCCTGTTGGAAGGCCTCCATTTCAATAGCTGCTGCCACTGTCTCATCAAAGGTTTCTGTATGTGCTTGGAAAATCTTAAATCTCAGGTCGCTGTCACCCAAGGCATCAAGGAAGTGGTCTCTGCACAAGACCTCAAATAACTCACCATGGGCCTGTGGAAAAGCCTGCAGAACTAGATGTCTAATAGATTGGGCTAACTGTGGAATGCCCTCTTTGTCTCTTCTTGTCCTGTTTCGTAATTGAATTCGGAACAATTCAGTACGGTTACCTGGGTTAAATCGCCTATTGAGAGCAGCCACTAAACCCTGGTAGTTTTGTTTGACCTCTGGGGTCAAAAATCTCATAGCCTGACAAGCCTCACCTCTAAGGCTTACAGCTAAGTATTGAACTTTCTCCCTGGGATGCCACTGATTAAGGTCAGCAACTGTCTCAAAGTGGGCCAAATACTCAGTCCAAGACCCTCGGCCATCAAATGTGTCGGGCATAACCCTTGGCCTTTGGTTGTGTATTGGTTGTCTTTGTTGTTCTACAGTTGTTCTCATATCCCTAAGTATGTCTTGGATATTGTCTAAGCAATCATCCCTATCAGGTCTGTTTCTGTTTGGTTGGTACCGGCCACCCACTATGTCTCCATTCTGAAATCTTGAATCAGAATTCTGGTCATTTATGTTATATCTGTAACTGGGCATATTCTGTCCCAGTAACACCTCAGGTGCAAAGTCAATAGGTCTGTGACCCATGCTTGGCCTGTGTAGGTCGGCGTTCATGTCCGATCTACCTAAGTCACCAGCTCCAGCACAGGCTGGGGAGCTGTTCACAGGACAGCCAGAGGTATCACCATTAGTAATATCCTCCGGTTGTTCATGAGTAGTCATTTTTTTTTTTTTTTTTTTTTAAGTCTCAATAGTCTGCAAAGGTTCGTTTCACTGGATTCCACCTGAATTATGGAATCCCACCGCTGCCACCAAAAAAATGTAACGTTCCCGGTTGGTGTTAACAACTAGAACGTTAGTTGTGTGTTAATGTTAACTGGTTTGTATGGTAGTGTGTTAGTTGTGTTAACCACAACGTTTTGCCTTAAACTCTTCAATCTTGTCCAAGAATCAAATCATCAGGTAAGTTCAAGTCAATCACCCAATCTACACAGTACAGTCAAGATTCTCTGCTTATTGTAATCTTAACCAGCTCACCACAGGTAAGATAATTAGTCAAAGTACCTGCTCACCACAGGTAAGGTTGCTCGTTAAAGTACCTGCTCACCACAGGTAAGATATCAGTCAATCAAATAAGTTGCAGAGAAACCCTATGCATGTACCTCAATTCGATCATAAGTCAGTCTCACTCATGCATTCCAACAAAATAACTTAAAAAAGAATTGCAAAACAAATAACAACTTTATTTGGCTCATGCCAAACTAGCATATTCAATAAATAACAATACAAGTAATTCCTAAAATCAACTACGGTGCACTAATAAAATCAAATGCAACATGCACCTTAAAGCTAAACTTCAATACTGTAAATACAGTCAATACAGTAAATAGTGTCAATACACTCAACACAGTAAATACAGTTAATTCAGTCACTAATGTCAATACAGTCAAACATGTCAATACAGTTAACACTGTCAATACCGTAAATACAGTCAGCACAGTCGATACTCAAAGAGTTTCAAGACTAATATTCACATTTAATAAGAATGTGTGCAATTCATTAGTATTCCACATACTAATAGTCAAAATATACACACCAAATATCATAAGAGCAAAAAGTCACACACTAGTATTCAAAATCATATAACATCCAGTCAGACTGTGTGCAATTCATAAGCATTTGATATGCCAACAGTCAAAAATATGCACATCAAATGTCCCAAGTACATCAGTAATACACAGTATTCAAATATCAATGTGTGACATTCAATTTCAAAAGCACATGTAACACACACCAAATTATAAGCAATTGTATCAGTGTGTAAGTACCAATATGTTTAAACAAAGTGTATTAAGTATAGTGTCACACACAGGTATTAACAGTCAAAAAAAAAAGTCAGTGTGTAACCAATAAAATGCTCAGTGCAATGAAAAATGTCACTGAGAAATAGCCAATAAATGTACACCCCTTATCTGTCTACATAAATGGTATAATCACAATATTTAAATCAATTATCAATGTGTATGAATGTGTATTCACAGCATGTACATGGGTTTTCAGTGATTTTATAATGTGTTCATTTCAAAAGAAAGATTAAATTTTTAAGTTGACAATAAATACAGCTCAGTCCAGTGTAAATATGTTACACTGGAGTCAATGGATTAACTCTATCTCTTCATATATACTACTTCACTACTCTATTTCCAAATATGGAAATGCCAGTGAATGAGTGAGTACAACTTCACTACTGTTTTTCCAAATATAGAACTGTCACTGCTGATCAATGGGTTGTAGGAAGGGTTTTCATTGGCACAGAGCCAGACATGATTATTGATTAGTAGACAGTGTTAGTAAGTAAGAGGTCATAGGTCAGATGGAATGCTTGTGTGAAGGATTTTTATTGGCTCAGAGCCAGACAGGATTATTGATTAACAGGCAGTGTTAGAAAAGTATGACGTCATAGGTATTTCCCTCAACAAACATGGTGGCAGTTAGTTGGAGGATTTCTGTGCAATTATCAGATTTTTTGTGCTAAAGTATTAATTGTTATCAACTATAAAGTGTGGGATAATGAATTTAAATATGTATGGAAGCTGTATTCACTGTCAACTTGTGTCTAAATGGGATATATCAGCATTCAATGTGCACACATTGTTTGTGGTAACTGACCTTTTTCAGTCAATGATTGGCGCACATGTGAGATTTGTACATGCGCACAGCAAGATCAATAATGCGCTACTTGACAGTACTCTTTGCGCACAATGTTGCGCAGATCGATGTGTACCCTTGAGTCTCTCAAAAGAAACTGACTCTACAGCGTTACGTTCGCCCTTATATAGGTTTCCAGAGACCTCTTGGTGTAGGGAGACAATAACAATAACTGACAAAATATTTGCAATAAATGCTGAAATAGTCTGGATATTATTGTCAAATAGTCTTGACACATTAATTGTTAAAGAATTTAACTGTAATATGGATGAAATGTGTTGACATTACCGGCACTATATTTTGTCAAACCCTGGCTCATTACACATAGAATGTAAACAAATGGCGCACGTACGTGAATTTTGACAGTTTAATCTTAAACATTGTGGATATTATGAATAATGAGTGAGGATAATATAAAACCAATATTATAAATTGAATATATGGATGAATAGAAGGATTTACCCAAATTTACAGGTAAGATTTATGTTTCCATTATTTTAATATTTACTGTGCAACTGTGCGCTCTCAGTACAAATTTGACAGGTAAGAGCCAAGTTTTGACAGGATTATTAAGATTTATCAACTCCTGTTAATGGTAAGTACCATGAATAAATTCCGAATAAAATCTGTGATACATGAATAATTCATACATACCTTGAAAATCTGAAGTGTTTTTATTTAAATTGTCAAAGAGCTGATCTTTATAAATACCATCTATCAGTACTACTACTTTCTAACAAGAGAGGGGCAAAAGAGAAAGACCAACCCATCATTGACCAATAAGAATTATATAGTGAATAAATTGGTAAAAATGAGTATGCCAAAATATTTTACCCAATTGAAGTACTGTTATAAGTTAAAATAGGTATTATTAAAATATTATGAAATTTAAATTGAATAAAATTTACATTATATTTAATTTGGTTGAATACCCCAATTACTACACTATTTAAGGTACAGATGTAATTTACCAAATTTGAAAGGTATTTTAACAGCACTTTTGTTTTGATTGCATTAAAAAATCCCAAAATAGCAAAGGAAAAAGATTCAAGAAAACTTTGGTTTTTATGACTGCATACTAATGTCATGTGCACTCAACACTATTTTAAATATCTTAGATTGAAATACAGGTGTCAATAGGTACTAATCTTCTGCAAATATTTTTAAACTATTTAAGGTATACATGTAATTTATCAAATTTGAAAGGTATTCTAACTGCACTTTTATTTATTTTGATTGCATTAAAAATCAAAAAATAGCAAAGGAAAAAAGATTCAAGAAAACTTTGGTTTTATGACTGCATACTAATGTTGTGTACTCAAGTACTCAACACTATTTCAAATATCTTAGTTAATATGAAAAGCTTATCAAATAAGAGGAAATTACATAATTTTATTTTAAAAAGGTATAAATTTCTTATATATGAAGCTTTAAACACTTTGAGGTAACAATATCTTACAACTGTCATTTATTAAAAAAAATTGGTTGACATTTACATTTATGTTTAAGTGAGTATATGTGTACAAGTTGCCGGTAATGACTTCCAATCGGAAGTAAAGAGCACACTCATATTCTTACCATAGAAAGTAGCCAGAAGTGACCATGAACATTCATTTTGAGACTTCCAAGTGCTTTTTCACAAGTTGTATATAATTGGGGTACTCATTTCATGCATGAATTATCCTACCCCCTAAAAAGCAGTGTAGAAATTTACAGCGAAGCTCAGTGCACGTAACACGTGGAGGATCAAGTGAAGAGAGAGGAGCATTCAGTCGAAACGCCACTAAAACATGGGTCAAGGGGGAGATGTTCCCTTGGTTTACCGAGCTCTATCTTCACTTGTCCCCATGTGGGTTGAGATTTTCTGTCTTGCGACACCAAATAGTGTACTGCTCAGCTACCCAAGTCTGTCACCTACCCAAGATTGTCACCCACCTTAAAAATCGTTAAGGATAAGCAATATTAATAACGAAACAACTGGAATACATACTAATAATGATAATGTACAACTGTACAAGGATAGATAATTGTCAAGAGGCTATTATATTGTCTAAAAATGCAAGTGATAAACTTGGGTAAGCGACGAACTTGGGTCGCTGAACAGTAATTTAATGGACCTTTTTGTTAAGTGCGCTAAGCTCCACCCACTTATCCAACAGCCGACAGGGTGTGTCTCACAAAGCTATTAATAAAAATTAAGGAAGTTTCACGAATTTCCATGGGGTTTCTAGCAATATTCTATAAACTGGAAGGTTGGATGAAGATCAAATACTTTAAACTCTAGAACTCACGGTCATATTTTAAACTCATGGCCACAGCACCCTACTCATTAATATTCATCAGTATATATGAGGTCACAGATTTCCTTGGGGTTTTCTAACAATATTTTATGTACTGCCTGGCTTCGTATCTTGGCACACGCCTCAAATTGGCACAAAACGGAAGACAAAATATTTCCTAATTGTTATTCTTTATCGCCCACACTCGTGCATTTCCGCCAAACAAATAAGGAAGTAAAAGTGAAGACAGAAATAATTTAAATATCTTCGGCAATTTCTGTATGCAAATTGTGCCAATTTGAGGCATTGATTTCATGTAGAAATTATATTATCGCTCATTAAAAACGAGTGTAAAAGGTTAATTATTTGGATTTTATTTCACTAAAATACTTTTATTACTTGCGCTTATGTCAATACATATTTTAATAAGCGAAGTCAAAGGAAACTACTGCTTCTAGGCATAAGTTGGCCGCCATCATATTTTTGAATTTCTATAAATCTAAAGGCCTGTATCATTCTTGAATGGTCAATTATAATAAGATTTATTATAAGTAGTGGCTTTCTACCAGTAAATGCCCGCCTACCAGTGAACGCCCGCTTATATTTCTTTGTTAGAGGTCAAGGACAAATGCTTCTATATATCTACAAAATGGGTGTTCACTAGTATTTCCGGTTTGTGGTAAAAACGGCCGAAAATAGAGATAAAATGTTAAAATATAAAGGTTTGAAACAAATGTAACAAAATGTATCTCGGTTTTTAATTGTAGTGTATATCATTTGATAATCTGGTGGTCGACAAATAAAATATGAAGCTGTAAATCTAAGTTAAATTCAAAATATTAACTACACCATGGGCGTATACTGGTATGAAGCCACCAACACTTTTACTGCTTTTAGGCATAAGTTGGCCGCCATCACCAAATCTTGAAATTGCTACGTACAATTTTAAAAGCTGATTGCAATCGTAAATGGTCCATTATTATTACATTTATGCTTTTTATTTATCTTAAACACTGTACAAAGACTTATTTGTCTGTTTGGCCCATTTAAATTAGTGGCGGCCAACTTATGACCGCGGCCAACTTATGCCTAGAAGCAGTAAACCCTGTGCAACCACCCATTTGTCTGTTTGACACATTTAAATGAGTGGCGGCCAACTTATGCCTAGAAGCAGTACACTCAAAACAATAAAAAATAAGGTATTTATATCCAAGGTGTGCCAAGTTACGGCGGGAAGCAGTTGTCAGTGGTAGAAAGCCACTAAACTAGTACTGGCATTCTACCAGTGAACGCCCGCCTTATATATCTTTGTTAGAGGTCAAGGACAAATGCTTCTATTTGCAAACAAACTGGGCGTTCACTAGTATTTCCAGTTTTCCGTAAAAACGGCCAATAATAAAGATATATTGTCAAAATACAACACTTTCAAAAAAATATTGAACAACATAAACAAATCATTAATTGTACTGCATGTCATTTGATGATTTTGTTCAAGAATAATGTAACCTAAATAAACTAATATAGTGTAAATTTTAAATATTATCTAAGGGACGGGCGTTCACTGGTAGAAAGCCACTAAACAGTACGCATTACAGTGAGCGATAATACAAGATTAACTCACAGCGCATGGCCACAAACATTCACCATAAGCTTAAGAGATGGATTTCTATATTTAGTTGTTTTACATCGTGGGCAAGATACTTCATCCATGTTATATAAAATAAATTACATTTTTATTCGAGTTTAAAATTTTGGCCGAAATGATACCAAGGAAAACACTAAAGCAAAATCAGAATCAGCAGAAACTCAAATTAGGACTACTACCGCAATATAGTTCACTTTTCAAATCCCCGGATATTTACAAACACCCACAGAAATGGGCCATTGAAATCTTTAAGCAAAAAAACCTGTAAAAATAATATCTGTAAAAGAGCAATTATGAAAGAAAAATCGTTCTACTCCAACAAAGACAAGGGGACAAATGAAGCCAATTTCTGTTACCCAGTAAACATTAGAAACATTTTTAATTAAATGGTTTAAACATTTACAAAATATTTTTAAAACCTATGTAAACCCTATCTTGTGGTTTTGTAAATGTTTCCAAGTTAACGTTTATTCTCTAATGTTTAAAAAATGTTTTATAAACATTCTCTATACAAACATTTTATTGGAAACGTTTATTAAACGTTTACAAAATAACTCTAGAAGCTAGATTTGACTGGAAACATTTTTAAAACATTTATAAAATAACTCAAGAAATGAAGGCTTTGCTGGAAATGTTTTTCAAACATTCATCATGAAATGTTTGATAAACAGTACACATAAAATGTTTAAACAACATTATATAATTGTTTATCAAATGTTTTAAAAGCATTCTATCAAAAACGTTTTTAAACCCATATTTTTAAACCTTCACCTTCAAACATGTCCAAACAAAGATGGCGGTGAGCAATAATAGATTTTAGAGGACTTTGTTAAAAATTGCCCAACATGCAATCCTTAAAAGTAAGAATTGAATGAGGGCACAATTTCTAAGCCACTATCTTACAATTTTAGACATAAAAATAATATTTTCAATAGTGAGCAACCATACAAAGATATTGAATTTGACCTCTGACCCCATTATTATTCAGACATATTATTCATTATATTATGTTCATTTATAATGTTTTTCTAACATTTATCATTAAACGTTTAGTAAATGGTATACATAAAACATTTAAAAAACGTTCTATTGCAAATGGTTTTCGTACCCATCATTTTGTAATCTTTGCCAAACGTTTCCTTTCAAACGTTTGCAAAACCCAAAAATGTTTACTGGGTATGAAATAATTCATTAATCAATCATTTAAATAAGAAAAAAAAGATGGTTTCATGTCTGATTTGATCATTACATGAATTATAGAAGCCACATGCATTACATGATAAAACTTGACAGTGTGGACAAAAAATAACTCTGTTACTCTGGTATAATTCTTTTATCAATAAATAACAAAGGAAAAAGGAGAGCTACAAATCAGTATTGAAGATGGCAGGCATTGGAAGCCATATCATACTTAATCAATGTGCAGCAATGATCTGCCACATCTGGGGATTTTCTGTGGGGTCACTAATATCCAGTGATTTTCAAGCTGGAGATTTCCATGTACAGAAACCTCAATATAATAAGAATGATTTTCACAAATGCTTGTCTTGCACTTCTAAGGTTTATAATTGCTATGACATCATGAACTATATGGTACATATGACTAAAGTTATACACATAGTCCAAGATGTATTACAGTACCTTTTAATTGGTTTTGTTGCTATTTCTGACAGCTATTGTAATCTACAAGGTCTAACTACTTTTCATCGCAACTGAAAAAAAAACATTGAAAAAATAGCTTTGTAGTGATCCTTGTGTTTTATGACAAACTTAAGTTCACAGCCAAGTTTTAAACACAAGTTTATATACAAACCAAAAACTACTTTCAAATTGATGCAACCATCCCCATAAGGTACTGGTGTCCGAAAAGGTAGTGCCAATTATTCAGGACAAAGTTCTCCTCAGAAAAGGGAGCATCAGCCAAGGGTAGCTATGGTGGGGTATATGTTATTCTAAAGAGATATGTCTTAAGTTTGCTTCTAAAACCAACCAGTGTGCTGGTGTCTATTACTCTTCTACTCTATAAAGGTCAAAATTGGGGTTTTACATCCAGTTCAACTGTCGGGGTCATATTTGGATAGGCCCTCAGTGTTCCCTTTAGGCCCTCAGTGTTGTCATTTGTGGGAATCAAACTCACACAGAAGTGACAGCATGTAAGTAGATCCCAAACTTGCTAAACCACCAGAGGACATAAACATTAATGTTTAGAGAACATACTTTTAAAGCTGTATTTATAAGTGCCTGTCTAGTGTGGAGAGTAATATAGTCTATCAATAGTTATACTAAAGCCAACTCTTGTTGGTTGACATAAATATACCTAAAAGGTATTCTTCTTTACATGTGTTCGATACTTTAATTACAGCAATTGTTCCTCCATCTCACATCAAGAAGGGAAAACATGTTTGGCGAATTGGATCTCCATGCTTATAAACTGTGGCTTTTTAAATCAAGGTTATTTGCTGATATGTAAATTTGACAGAAAACAATTTTCAGGACCTGTCACACACCTACATCTGTTATATTATCAATTTAACTTGTATTGTGTTCAACTTCAATTCAAAATATGTGCCAAAAAAACAGGAACTGATTCATGAAGAACTGATATGGATCATTGACGCTTGTGACAGGTGATTGCTCTTGATTTTGCCCTTGCTCTGCCCCCAATAAATACATTTGATTTATAACCTCCCCCATGGAGGCATTATTTTCATGACCTTTTATTTGTCTGTTAGCAGGGCTTTGCAAATAATACTGGTTGGAATTTCATAAAATATCAAAAGATGGGTCTGGGTCCAACTTAGACCCCATTGAATTTTGAGAGTGATCTAGTTTAAGTTTAATATCATTTTGATTACATCATAGAAGTCTGATCATAATGTTTAAATATAGGGGTAATAGTGCAAAGCATGCAGTGCATAATAGCTGGTCACGATTTTGTACAGTCAACCACCAAGCAACCAGCTACCAATTAACTAACCCGTATAATCCCAAAGAGTTGAAGTCAAGAACAATGAGATGGGATGAAAGTATATTACTGCTACCCCATCAAACCCTCTTTAGAATATGGGACAGAGGTCGAGGTAAGGTTTTGATTCCTGTTAAACAGTCGGGTTCATATTGTAACAGACCCTCTCAGCATTGTTGGCGCTTCTGGGAGTCTTGGTATATTGGAATTGATACAATTACTGTTAACGTAAATCATAGACATACATACAATTTTTTTGGTGCTGGCCCTATTCTGAGTATTGTAAAACTTCTTGGTATACTGGATTTCAATGTTATTCAGCTACTTAAACCTCTTTACAGCGACATTAAAACATGAACCTGGATAAATCACAACAGAGGTCTGTCTGTGTTGTCTTTAAATATTTACCATTTGTTTCCAGTCTTATCTCAAAATACTTCTTGTTCACATACTGTAATGGCATAGTGGGTATTTTAAAAAAATAATGTCAATAAAAATAGTTCAATATTAGTTTCAACTTTTGTTTTACTAACATTTCTTGTCTCACTGAGCCCCATTTTGAATATCCCATTGATTTTTGACTCACTTCATTTTTTTAAAAAAAAATTGGTTGAAGTCCCATATCCCAGTAAACATTTTTGGGTTTTGCAAACATTTGAAAGGAAACGTTTGGCAAAGGTTACAAAATGATGGGTACGAAAACCATTTGTAATAGAATGTTTTTAAAATGTTTTATGTATACCATTTACTAAACGTTTAATGATAAATGTTAGAACATAATAATTATAACATAATTATAAATGAACATAATATAATGAATAATATGTCTGAATAATAATGGGGTCAGAGGTCAAATTCAATATCTTTGTATAGTTGCTCACTATTGAAAATATTATTTTTATGTCTAAAATTGTAAGATAGTGGCTTAGAAATTGTGCCCTCATTCAATTCTTACTTTTAAGGATTGCATGTTGGGCAATTTTTAACAAAGTCCTCTAAAATCCCCTATTATTGCTCACCGCCATCTTTGTTTGGACATGTTTGAAGGTGAAGGTTTAAAAATATGGGTTTAAAAAGCGTTTTTGATAGAACGTTTTTAAAACATTTGATAAACAATGTTGTTTAAACATTTTATGTGTACTGTTTATCAAACATCTAATCTAATCTAATGTGGACTTTTATAGCGCTTAATCTCCATCACTGATGGACTCTAAGGCGCATCTAAACATAAGCAAGGCAGTTAGCGTTAATCAAAGGACATAGCCAGGTCGTACCAAGGAGACACAGATGTGACGGGGAGGCTATGGTGGGTAGGCTTTTGCAAACAGGTATGTTTTAAGCTTCTTTCTGAAGGAGGCAACTGATGTTGCAATGCGAACATCTTGAGGGAGGTCATTCCAGATCTTAGGAGCATCAAAGGCAAAACTATGGCCAAAATGTTTGGCTGATTTAAAGACTGATGAATGGAAAGGAGGAACTGTAAGGTATTGACGATCTGGGTGACATTTCACGATGAATGTTTGAAAAATATTTCCAGCAAAACCTTCATTTCTTGAGTTATTTTATAAATGTTTTAAAAATGTTTCCAGTCAAACCTAGCTTCTAGAGTTATTTTGTAAACGTTAAATAAACATTTCCAGTAAAACGTTTGTATAGCGAATGTTTATAAAACTTTTTTTTAAACATTACAGCATAAATGTTAACTTGGAAACATACGTTAATGTTTACAAAACCACAAGATAGGGTTTACATAGGTTTTAAAAATGTTTTGTAAACGTTTAAACCATTTAAAAACGTTTCTAATGTTTACTGGGATTGATACCATCTTCTACATCTTCTTAATTTTGACCAAGTTCTTTTACTGGAAGCTGATGTAAATGATCGTGCAGTAAGATTATTTATGGGGATCAGTGAGACTGATGATGTATCCAACTGGTTAATAGTTATAGTTACAGTTCTCGTAGTTCTTATATAGCACCTTTTTCAGCAAGCTTAAAGCAATTTACCATTAAAAGGTTTCAACATAAAATTAAACTGAATATCCAATCTTGAAGAAATAGGTTTAGGAGTTTCCTAAACTTGGTGCAGCTAGTATGCAGTCTTACATGTTCGGGTAGAGAGTTTGGTAAAGTTGGGTCACACTCTGAAAAACTTTAGTCTACTAATTTTAAAACAGTCCAAGGTATTAATCTATTTCCACTACTTTATCTTAGAAGTCTATTTGAATTGTATGTAAGAATCCATTCATATAAATATATTGAACCGTCACTGTGAAGAAACCAAAGTAAAAATGTAGTATCTTGAACATGATTTTTTTAAAATTGGAAGTCCATACAGTTGTCTCTTTGGTTCTTTTGCATCCGCATAACTTGTAAGTTTTAAAATGAATATGGCAGCAGAGTTTTGGAATGTCTGTAAAATATTTGTTGTGTTCACTATTCCATAGAAGAGGCTTTTAAAGTAATCAAGTCAAAACTGCATTGTGGCTTTTACTAATATTTTGCATGAACTGTTACTAAGAAACATCCTGATTCTCCTTTATGAGTTCTAAGCTTGAAGGTGATGCTCTTCGATTTTAACTGAATAAAGCTATTCAAAGAGAGATGTTAATCCATCAATGCACCCAGATCTTTATGTTTAAGTGTCTAGATGGTCATTATACTTTTTTGAAAATATATTTATGTCTAATACTATTACATTTTATTTTTTTACAAACACTGTCACATTTAATTGAACTTTATTTCATTTTTAAAAAATTTTTTATTATTCTAAGTAACATTGTTCCATCTCATGTGTACAATGTTCTGGTAATAATATTTGCATTAACGTGGATCAGTGACACTGGTGACATGTCCACTGGGGCTCTGTATGGTCACAAGGCTTTTCCTACGGTATGGATCCTGATAGAATGACTTCTCTTCAGCAAGAGTTTTCTTCATGATGGATTTCCTTCTGTCTAAAGCAGAACGAGAAACAAGCGATTTCCTGGACATGCCACTGTCTAAAAAACAGTTCAAGACACAAATTTCAGTGCATCAAGAGTGGATTGGGTGATGCTGGAAGTGACTAATAAGACCATCAGGTGCCAGAGAACCAAACACAAATTGCTAAAGGTTCAAAAGTAGAACTATATCTTGAAAAAATGTTTCAGAGCAGAATATACACCAGATCAAAATATTGTTGCTTATCAATAGTTTATGAAATCTCCTAATATTTTGTACATTGGAAACTCTGTTATCCAAGTATTTTCTTCACTCACGTTCAATCAAAACACTACTTTTTACTTTTTTTACAGTGAAAACCTTCTTTTTAAAGACATCTATTATCCACTGATTACAATATTCTCCAATATGTTCAGACATTAAAGGGCCCATTTTCACTAAAGTGGTGATAAATTCTATGACACTATCTAAACATCGGAAGTGAGCATCAAACACAAAAGCAGTCAGTGTACAATAGTTCCAAGTAGTTGTAAAATATTATAACATTTGTTTTACAGTATGTTATAACTGGTCTTTAAAATAGAAAATAGTCCCAAGGCTGGTACTTTGTGGTCAAAGTAAGGACAGCTCATTTTAACTAAATTATAAAGTCTTTTATTTGTTAGGTACAATATCTTGAATTGTATCTCTTCATTAGACAAGGTCAAAGTTGGGGGTTTACATCCCATTCAACATCCAGGGTCATATTTGGACAGGTCAACAGCATGACCACCTGATGGACTCAAACCCACAGAGGTGATAGCCTATGATTTGATACCAAACTTGCTAACCACTGGGCCACTCAGGACCTATCACATCATTAGAAGTATGAGGTTTATTTCTATTGCAATTCCACTAACGACTGACCACTTTCCTGCTCCATGTGGTATCCTATTCCATTCCTGATGTCTCCACCTGGAGAGGTGTAAAAGTAATGTTAAAAACCCCTAAATTTAAGACCTACAATAAATGTTTCTCTCACCCGTATTGTCTGGCTCCACTTCCCCTCTCAGACTCAGTCTGGGAAAAATATACTCACTGTGAGCCTCCTGAGAGGTCATCCTCCTGAATCTATACAACAGAAACAACTGACTGGAACAACCAAGTAAATAAAAACTGCAAGTGAATTTTATTTAGTGGTGTAGAATATAGTGAAGCCATGATTAGCAAAGGAGGTATCAGTAGACAAGGTATTTAAATGTAAAACAGAGGGCAGAATAAATGTGGTGATTCAATATAAATGAGTGGGATAAACAGTACAGAACAAAGTTAATGTAGTATTTCAATATAAGACAGCACAGAACAGATTTAATGTGATATATTACTGACTATATATTGTATTTCAAATGTGGTTTTTCACTATAACGCAGTACAGAACAGAGTAAATGTGATATTTCAAATGTTGTATTTCAATATAACACAGTATAGGACATAGTATATGTGGTATTTCAAATTTTGGTATTTCACCAAAACACAATACAGGGCAGAGTTAATATAATATTTAAATATAAAACAGTACAAGACAGAGTAAATATGGTATTTCACTATAAAACAGTACCAAACAGAGTAAATGTGGAATTTTAATCTAATTAAATATTTAAAAAAGAAAATTTTGAATAATGTCACCACATCTGGAGCCGCATATTATTGTACTTATAAAGTTGTACTTTGGTTAAAACCGTACCTGTCATGACTGTTTCTGTGCAGGTCCTCCTCTGCCAGCAGCCTATCCCTTAGTATGTCCATGATGTCTTCCCCATCACCCCACAATAGCAGACAGAACAGCACCACAGAAACCAGGGTAAGAACCATCAGCCACACAATCATCCCAATAAAGAAAGGCCTACTCATCAAGACATCCCCAAACTTGTTCTTTAGAAAGTCGTTTGTTTTATCTGAAAAAGGTGAAAACAAGCAGTAATTAACTGACATGCATAAATCATCACATATGGCAGTGCAGAAGAAAACACATTTTTTTGGATTTTTAGTTTTGTTCCAGATAGGGATCAATGATCTGGATCATCTTTGAAGAGGAGCAAGCAACAGGTAGATACCCACATGGTATGAAAATATGGCCCTAATCCAGAATATAGTTTTTGAGTTATCTGCATGAATCAAGAGAAAAAGGGATCTGAAGGGGAGGAGGCAAAGAAACAAATACTTTACACAAATCAGAATCTGATAAACAGGTTGGCAAACTGTGCTTGTTCTTTAGAAAGTATTCTGTATTTTTTTGCAAACAATAAAATCATGTGAGATCTATTTATTGACATCAAGGCCTCAGATATACAGGTTTCTTAAAGATAATTGCAACCCAGATATAATTCTGCCATTGGACCGATGTAGGCTATCAATCACAGGGTCTTCATATTTTCCTACCATTGCACAGTGAATTTTACAACACACAGCTAAGGCTGCATATCTCTAGATTTTACTTATGTTGGGCCAGCACTGGGCCAAAAGTAGATTTTTACTCAAGACAGCAATGAGCAATAAAGGGTGATTTGGAGAAACTTGATAAAAATGAATGACTGACTATGGTCAACAGTGGCCAAAGGTGGTTGCCAATATTAACCCTACAAATGAGCTGATGTTGGGCCAACTATGGCCCAATATTTGAATGCCTTCTGGGAATATCATAGTGATGTAACTCACAGTTGCAACAAGTACAACCAGTCTTTTAAAGTCCTAGCAGCCATTTTAGCAAATAGAGTTAATCCTTGTTTATGGTGCAACTTATACAACTAAGCTGTACAAGTTGCAACTTGTACAGAATCTCAGCTTATACATAATCTAAAGTTATGCATAACACATATTCATATTTTACTTATTTTCTCCCACTTGACTTCAGCATAATTTTAACCAAACTGCACATTTAAAACCATGTCAAAGTGATGTTTCAAGGATCGTATGCACTGAGAATGTGGTGGGTACAATATATTTCATTGGTTTTCCATTTATTTATTTTATAAAAATGCTCACATTATCACCCATGCTCATTTCCCTGCCCATAATTTATATTTTCTCTAAACTTATTACTAAGGGGACACCATTCCCAGTGATTTCAGATATATTTCTTCTAATGACAGCTAGGTTACTGCAGTATTCTAAAGTTCAATAACATTTCAAAAGACTCACCTCCCTTCTTGACTGGATAGAAAGCAATACGACTGGACAAGCAGGCATATCCACCAAATGTATTGACACAGATTTCTGAGGCTCGACACACAGGTATGATGGTTCCACTACAGCACTCATCAACATCAAGACATGTGACCGTATCCAGGCTGAGGGTAAAACCTCGGCCACAGTAACACTTGTATGAACCTTGGGAGTTCTTACATAGCTGCTCACAGCCACCATTCTCTATCAAACATTCATCTGTGTCTAAAACAAATGAAGATTACCCTTGATAGCTTTATTTATTTAACATAAATGGAACAGAAAAGGGTGTTAAAAGCAAGTGATACTTATCTGCATATTTATAAAATATTCAAAAATTATTTGCTGGACCACAAGATTGAATGAAACTGGTGTTTTCATTGGAAGATAAGTGAGTTTGTTGGTTGAAAAGAAGTTCTGACAAATCCAAGATTGAATGCCAGAAGAACGGGCATCACTTTTCCATTTTACAATAATTAAATTATGCCAACTTGACTGGGTTTAGAATTTAGCCAGTTTTTAACATCACATATCATATCTTATTTTGCAGAAGAACAAAAGTGGAATAACTTCAGCAGTGCTTTCACCTCTGGTAGATACAGTTAAAAACAGGTATTTAGAAAAACCTACCATGACATGTTCTTTGGTCTTCATTTAGTTCTAACCCCTTGGGACAGTCACATCTGTAACCATGGAGTAGGTCCACACAAGTGCCCTCACATAGACTAGAATTGCCTTCACACTGGTTTTCATCCTTAAAACTATCCAGTTCTTGAGGATGTCCTGGAGGTCCTACTGGCCCTGTACTACCATCAACACCTTTTTCTCCAGGGATACCCCTCATCCCTGGATATCCAGGAACCCCAATATGCCCAGGTAGTCCTCTCATACCCTGGACACCTCCAGTACCTGCCTGACCTTGGTTACCTATGGTCCCAATATGTCCAGGTACACCCAATTCTCCAGTGGAACCAGTTCCACCTATCATCCCTACACTCCCTGGCCTACTTATGCCTGGCACCCCCATATTGCCAGTTACTCCAGAAGCTCCTCTCATACCAGCACCTCCTTTATCACCTGTTGCACCTATAGACCCTATTGTGCCTACTTCACCTGTGGCACCAGGAGAGCCTTCTGAACCCTGGACTGACTGTCCATATTCTCCCTGAAATATATCGAGATAATGTAAGTTATGAGTCAGACATACTTCCATTGCTTTCTTTTTTTTTATTAGTTCTCTCTTTGAATACTAAATGTGTCCATGTGATAAACAATTCTAATTCTAATTGGACTTTTATCGCGCTTAATCCCCTCTATTCAAAGACGTAACAAAACCAAAACAGTCAACCAATTTCAGTATCCAGGGACGGAAAACAGGCCAAACAATGCCAAAACTACACATAGGCATAGTCTATGAAATGATAGTCTGTGGTTTGCATTGATGTTTCTCTCAATGTAGTGGCATTTAACTAGCTCACTTATTTATCAGTTTTAAAGAATGGCTGATGACTGATTAACAGTTGTTTGGGTTACATTCACACACCTGATATCCAGGTGTGCCTTTAGTTCCAGTTTCTCCACCTGTACCTATTTCACCTGTGTGACCTGTATCACCTGGATGACCCTGATCCCCTGAACTGCCATCCACACCTTTTAATACTGAAACAGGAAAATCATATCAATGTGCAGATTTTGTAATTAATGTCCAATTTTTGGTGTGTCAACAACAATAAATAAATTCTTACCAGTTTATAAAGTACAAAAACTTACTGGAGAAAAACATGTAATTTAATGTTAATTGCTTGAAATGACTGTTGAATCATGCTTTTTTGTTTCATAGGTTGAACATTTGGAACTCCAATATACACAGATCTCCAAATATCACAGAACGTGCCTTTGATTTTACTGTTTTACCATAGTAAAGGACTAATTCAGCCACATATTACTCAAGTCACTCTGACTCAAGTCTCAAACTGCAGTCATTATTTTCTCAGACAGTTCCTTCAATTATTAAACCTCACAATATATTTCTACAATGATCAACATTTTATTCATTAAAGATTTAAAATGAACAAATACAGTCACATACAGGTGGAATTCCTATATTATTTCTGAGATTCCTAGAACAGGCTACAGTCAGCATGCTTTACTGGAGACCAGTCTCTCATCAAAGTATACACATGAGGATATTACTGTACAGCTTTATGTACTAACCACTGACATCCTGAGAACAGGCTGCAGTCAGGATGCTTTCCTCAACTGTACTCAGGCTGCTATAATCCTCCACTCTAAACAGGTACTTGGTGACTGGTTTGCTCACAAAGTTATACAGTTCTTCCATGTTCACATTGGAACCAATAGCTGAAAAGGAGTAATAATGATAATACTTAGCAGTATTATGCTCTTAATCAAAACGACCAGAAATGCAGTTTTACTAAATCAAGGCTTTCAGGAAATTGGGAAAAATTAACTGCAAAGACTCGGCATTTATTTGTATATGAGTATATATCAAGTATGAACAAAATGCTTAATTTATAAACACCAAGAAAAACATAATATCCATACAAACTGATGTACTCTAGTTCCACTACTTTTTATAATTACTCCAATGGACTAGATTATCAACTCTTAAGAAAGTACTTGAATACGAGTACAGTTTTAATTTTCTTTGTCAAACATGGTATTTTATAAGAAAAACCTTGCAAACATTTATTAAAACTTTGCTCATACCACATGACTTGCAACATTTGAAGTAAATTAATACCAGAAGATTATCTTGTTGACTTGTGGTGTTTTAGTCTTACATTTACTAGGTTTTTTTCACAAGTCTACAAATCACTAAACCTTATGCCTTTTTTTTTGAAAACTATTACACCAGAGAAATGTCAGACAAAAAAGAAATAAAAAAGACATTTTAACAAATGCTGACAAAACAATACTGTAAAACAAGGTACACTTAAATATTTTGATAACCTAGCTTTGCTTCATTTGAAATAATGTGTTTGGATGGAAAATCATCCCTAAGGCATGATCTCAGCAACTTAACATATTAATAGATAAGTGGATACACTTTGCTTATTTGATTTTATCTGGTTGTAATACAGGTTGTAATAACGTACCAAAACTAAATCATACAAATCAATATTTTGGTATTGTACTGTTGAATAACGCTGAAATCTTTTTAATTAACAATGACACACCTACTGCAAATGTAAGTACATTTTCATCAAACTTTGCCCTGTTGGCTTCCACACGAGTCATCTCCTTTTCCACTGTGGCCTCTCCATCTGTGATTAACACGGCAATGTTCTTAACACCTTCACGGTCACCATGGGAAAGTCTGAACAGCTGTAGAAAATACAGGAATATAATCAATTATGTTTTAAGCATAAAATTGGCCAAATGTTCAGTCGAATTATTGTGGACATATTAAGTTCAATAGCTGTAACACATCAAATTCCAAGGTCAAAATACAATGAAAAGGGCAAATATTATCTAGGGGCCAGTTATACAAGAGGACTTAACATGGACTTAGCCTTAAATTTATAGATTTATGCCAAGTCTTTGGTTTTAGACTAAGTGGATTTCAAAAAGCAGCTAATTCTATGTCTTGGGCTAAAAGTTAAGTCTGCAGGGGAACTTTTGCAAAGACTTAAATATGGCTGCCATAAATTTTTCTCCACTAAAAAAAAATTGAAATGGCTGAAAATAAAGTAAAAATATACAAAGCATCTCCCTCAGGTAATCTTTAAAAATTTTATGTGGTTACAAGGTTTTTAAATTGCAAAACAGCAATTTTCTAGAGATAGAATGCAGCAAAGGATAAATATTTCACCATTAGAATATTTTCAGCCAAAATAAAGGTCACATGAGACAGAAAACAACTGTGGTTTTTGATATTTAAGTCTAAATTGGGCTTAGCTATGTCCGCTTTTGTGGAAACGATTTTATACCAAAACTTACCTAAGTCAAAAGGCTTTGATTTAAGTCTCAGACTTAGCCCAAAACTTGGCTAAATTTAAAACTCTATGTGAAACTCACCCTTAGACACTAAATTTCATGTTTCCTTCTTAAGTGTTTTGGCTGGTTAAAAAGTGACAGGAAAGGTCTCACCCTTTGGCTGCATTATAGAACTAATATTGATTTTGTATTATCTATAATATAAATAAAGCTTCTGTTTTCATGTCAAAATTTTTTGGAACAGGTGAATGAAGAGATGGTAGAATACACTGGCTTATGGCAACTACCTTTTCCTTCATAAGGCGTATTGCCCCAGCAATATTTGTCATGGAATCCTTGTAAGGTAACTCCTCTAAGGTGGTAATTATTGCTTCTGTGTTGTTGATGAAATCATCAAAGTAAATGTCAATGGTAGCATTAGCAGCAAATGAAAGCACTCCTACAATACAAGAATTATTGACAATACAGTATATGAATAGCCTGTTGAGTGTAATCCCTTCAGGGAGAATTCAGTTAAACAGGAGTTCTTTCTAAAGAGATGTATATACATATAGATGAAGTTCTTGGATGGACTTGTCGTTTGAAAAAGATCCTGTAAACTTGAATTCCTGTTCAACTGTATTTGACTACTTGGAAATTGAGAATACTGCTCAGCTGAAGAAGACCATGCATTCATCTGACCCAAGTGCTATCAGTGCTCATAAACTCCATTTACTTCATTTTATAGTATTGTTGGTATTAATACTCAGCACAATATTGTATTTACTACTGTAACAGGGCTTAAAGCACTTTTTGACCAATGCTGACTGCACAAGAATAACAAGCTGTTAAGACTAGTAAATAACATTCCCTAGTAACTGAAAGACAGTCTCAGGGATGACAATTTATCAATGCTCCTGAGGTTCTTTAACCTGTCACTTAAAATTGTGATCTGAATCACTATGTTTCTGCCTGTACATGGGGTCAAACCCAGGTCATTTGTGTTTTGAGGCCAGTGTGTAATTCACTTGGCCACAGTGGCAGCTGTAATAATTTCAACAAGAGCTGTTGGCACATTAAAAGAAAGCATCACAAACTCAATTTAAAAAAAAATTTCTTGGGGAGTCATCTCTGTGGATAAATAAAAATACTCAAACAAAAACATAGCCATCACTGAAATATTATGCTTAATGACAGACATTTTCCTCAGAGTCAGACTCACAGCCCTTTGGCATGATATCACAGTTTCATTCTGTTCAATAATACTTTGTTATAAGACCTAGCCATATTTATAAATTGGGACCCTGCTAAGACTAGTCCTGTTGAAAAAGGTAGGAAAACTGGCATAACTTTGATTGGCATAACTAAGATTGTCCTTTTGACCCTGATCTTAACTACTATCATCAAGGTTAGTTAGAACACTAAAATCCCAATGTAGCTGTGAAGACTGACCTTTGACTAATCTTCTTTCAGGGCACGGTTAATCAGCCAATGTTCATAGAAGGTGGTACAAGATTAATGCCAACACAAGAAAGAAAAGACACCACCAAAAAGATAAGTTGCAAGTGACAGATGGCCAATAAAGATCAGTGGTGACTAATCAAGACAGGAATGCTTCAAAGATCACCAAGGTTATCGCCTTGACCATTAGGACTTAAAGATAAGTCATATGACCAATTCGATCACACTTGGGAGTATAGCCAATGTATGTGTTTTGGATATATTTTCATTTAAACTATAGGCTCCCAGCCTCATATTTAGATGATGTTTTAACAATATTTTGGAATGAACATGCAGTCACATTGAACAAGACACTTTGGGATTCAATTTTGTTCAATATGTCTGATAATTTTGGTTGAGTTGCTTTTGATATTCATCATTGTGCATTTACGATGTCATGTCGAAGACCTGTCCATCGTGGAGACATTATGAGGGTGGTAGAGAAGAAAGCATAAATAAAACTCTATAAATATACCTATCCTGTGAATGTCATGCCTCACATCCAAGGTCTGTACAAGTGTAGAGACAAACTCCACCACCTTGGCCCAATTGGCAGCTGAGATGCTCCGACTGGAATCAAGTAGGAAGGCCACATCAGCTGGAGTGAGGTCACATCCTGTTGAAATATTCTGTGATTCAGTATCTGAAACTTTCTTATTTTATCGTAATATTCTCACTAAAATGTGTTACCTTCAAATCCATTAAATACATACACACATTCATTAAATATATGGGTCTTATTCATTTGATACCTATATATTATCTTTAATTTATCAAATCACTTGACCCATCTATTTGTAAAAGTTGCTTAACAATAATACACATAAAAAATTGCATTGTAGATGCTCACAACCCTCAGCCTTGGGAAACAGTGAGGGACACAATGAGATACAGAAATGATGCAAGAGTACAGCCGATAAAGTATCCTCTAGAATATACAGTGTAAATTATGTAAAATGTACAGACACCATGACACTCCACAACTAAATCCCCCAAGGAACCTCCCTGTCAAGTTTGAACTTCTTTCAACTTGCAGTTCTGGAGATCTACACAGACAAGTTTTTCAAGTCTAAAGTCAGAAATTTTTCATGGACAAGGTCACACAGACATATACAAACTTCACACCAAGATTATACTATGAATTTACACAACTCCATGCCCCAAGGAACAACCCTGTCAAGTTTGAACTACTGTGTTACATTTTTGAGATCAGGCCTGGACAAAATTTTAAAGTACAAAAGGCGAGTTTTTTCATGTCCAAGGTTATACAGCCAAAGCAAAGGTAACATCAAGGCTGTACCATGATGTTGGACCACTACATCTCCCCAAAAACATCTCTAACCAAGTTATAACTTCTGCTTTATATGGTTCATTAGATCTAACCTAGAAACGGCTGCAGCCACCACTCGCCCAGACAAAAAATTGAACAAATCATGTTTAAACTTGACTCACTTTATAAAAGAATTAGGTGTGGCATATAGCGTGAAATTACACCACCTGCAAAGACTAATCAATATAATCTGAGGCCAAAGGTCAGTCATAAAATTTTAAAATATGCATCACAAAGGTTGGTTTACTTATATTATCCACTATTTAATATTAAACTACTTGTGTAAGTAGTCTAAAGTCTTTTTTGCAATTATGAACACATTGGACAATGTATGTATGTCACTTAAACTCAACTATATACAATAAAATAAAATCTATTGACAAACAGGCGAAATCGAAGACCATTACATTGAGTTTTCCTACAAAAAAAAAAAAAGAAGAAATCTGCATGCTTTATAAAACATATGAAAACTTACTGAAGATACAGCGAGCTCCCACAAAATGTGGGGGACATACACAGGCATAGGTATCCATCAGCCGTTCACACACGTGTGTCACAGGACAAGGGTCCAACAGACAGGGGTCTAAGTCTACTGAAAGATTGGCTGGGTTGGCTGAAATACACCAAGATTTATGCATTTGTTTTTCAGCAGACTTTGTTTATTAAGTAGATTAAGCACAAGTCCAATCAAGGTATAAATGTCTAAAGTAGTTTTTAGTTCTGAATGATTACAAAGTGTTTTGTGTTTTATTATAAGAGGAATTTCACCATGACTAGAACCAAGTATAGCAGATATAAAGATTCTGGTTGCAGAGTGAATGCTGGGATAATTTTCAAACCCTCATGTGCCCGAAACGATGTCATGGCTCTCATTTAAATTATGACAGCTACAGTATATATGTGTATTTAATATATTTAAATACATGTATTGCAAGTGAGAATTTGACACATTGATGAAGAATAATCATATATACTGAGATATCTGAACATATTGGGACAACAAGCTATCATAAGCTGGATTTATCTGCCACTGTGGCCTAGCGGGTAACACACTTGTCTAGGAACTCAGAGGACGTGGGTTCAATCCCAGGTACAGGCAGATACATAGTGGCTCAGATGACCACTTAAAATGGTGGTCCTCTGTCATTGGGTCTTATCCCCAGTGGCAGGTTAAAAAACCTCAAGGACGTTGATAAATGGTCATCCTTGAGCCTCTATCTTCCAGTTAGGGGAATGTCAGTTACCTGTGAGTTGGGGCTGTACCTGTACAGTCGGATTGGTTAAATAGCGCTTTGAGTCCTGTAGTATATGGAGATATTGCGCTGAGTATAAATACATAATAATAAAAAATAATAATAATAATTTAAAACTATAACACCACAGCTGGCAGTCAAGGAATCACTTGCAAAATTTCAGAACCACCAGTCTACTGAGGAATAAATTATGTATGTCATAAGTAGTTATCAGATGTTATTCACTGCTATTACAACATTAAACCACATGAAAACAAACACAAAGATCTAAAATAGAGCTTTTGTAACCCTTCACTTGGGTTCACGATTTATATGTATAGGTTTTAACTGTGCAATATACCATAAAGATGCATATAATCCACCTGTACAGCATTACACATGTAGTAGGGCATTTAGTTGCATATGATTCACATATGTAGCCTTACCCATGTAATTGTAACAAATTTTATTGTAATTTAACTTTTTACAAGTTAAATACTTACCTTATCCTCACAAGTGCTTGGTTTGGTTTTGTGGAGCAAAAGCATCGACCGACGAGTCTTTTAATAAAGACTTTTCTTGTCGAGAAGTGATCCCTTTGTCTGCGAATATCCGCGCATGCGCCGACACCGTAGACGAGAGTGACTGTCTAGAAACTCTTCATTATATTTTTGGTCCCCAAGATAACAAATTAGAGGGGAGGTAGGGTGGGTTTATCCTTGTGAGGATAAGGTAAGTATTTAACTTGTAAAAAGTTAAATTACAATAAAATTTGTTACATTTTATTGCGTAAAATAGCCTTACCTTATCCTCACAAGTGCTTGAATGCAACCATAACAGGTGGAGGGAATTTGTTGTAACCACACTGTAAGATGATTGTCAGACAAGGGGTCACTGTGTAAAGCACTTTGATAAGAGGATAAGATAAGCTTAAGTACGCCACATCTCAGATTAAACAGTACTTCTTTAGCAATAATGATAAGTAACTTTGCTAACCTTGAATTTCAGTGGCTGATGTAGTTGTGAATGTCATCAATTGTTGCAAAATAAACATCATGAAGTCCTCTTAACTAGTCAACAGTGAAGGTCAGAGGAGTCTTCCTATACCCTCAGGCTGGCTGCCGTCATTCTATAAGAAGAAGCCTCCGAGCTGGAGCTGTAATCCTAACTACAGATGATTATGGAGCCATCTGAAGGAAAGAAAATAAAATACAAATGTCAGTAAAAAATACTGGTATGTATGGAGAACGATGAATATGTATATCATAAAGTAAAATGAAGACGTACTTAAACATTGACAATGTGTTGAGCTGAGACCACTGGGCCTAATTTATAGTCAGACTGGTCATGAGATTGCCAAGCTACATCCTTCAAATAAAATGTGGTAAAGGTGTTGTGACTCTTCCAATAGCAGGAGCCTAAAATCTGCTCAAGCGAAGCCCCACCCTTGAAAGCTAAAGATGCAGACATGGATCGGATGTCATGTGCCTTAATATGAAGATCCTGAGAATCAGCCTTAGAGGATTGATATGCTAGTAAAACAGTTTGTTTAATCCAGGAAGATATGGTAGATCTCATGATATCTCTGTCAAAGCCTTCCTTAAATGATATGAATAGGAGGTTCTTTCCCCTCCTCAACTCATTGGTTCTGTCTAGATAGTATCTAAGTGCCCTGACAGGACATAAGGTCATGTCTTCAGTCAAATCCGAGCTAAGGAAAGGTTTTAAGGCTGGAATGACCACTGGTCTTAATAAGTCTGGACCATCTGATGCCAACTGATTCTTTGCAAGGAAAGCAGGAGAAGGAGAGATGGTGACCTCCTTCCACTGAGGTTTGTGTCTAAGAGAGGAGTATGTCCAAGAATGCACCTCCCCCCTTCTTTTGCCAGATGCCAATGCCATCAAGAAGACAGTTTTAAAAGTCAAAATCTTTAGACTTGCATCTTTTAATGGTTCAAAAGGAGCCTTTGTCAATGCTGAAAGTACCAAAGATAAATCCCATGAGGGTATTCCCCTATTAGCAGTAGGCTTATCTCTATAGAAGCTGGCAATAAGCCTGTTCAAGTCAAGACTCTTGCTCACCTCTTGGCCAAAATGACCTAAATGATCAGCAATAGCAGTTCTGTAGCCCGCAATAGTAGCAGGTTTGAGATTTTTTACAGTGAAAAGATAGTTCAAGAAATCTGCAATTTTTGAGATAGTAGGCTCTGAGCTGACCACCTGACTCTGTTGGCACCAGAGTTCAAAAATGGACCACCTTGATTCGTACACTCTTCTAGATGAGGGTCTTTGAGGTGCCTTAATTCGATCTGCCACCTGCTCAGAGAATGATTCAAGTGATTCTGAGTGGTGTCCAGGTGCCAAACATGAAGATTCAGATACAACAGATTCTGATGGTATTTGTGACTGAATGGCTGTTTTAACAGATGAGGCCAGTGAGGTAGCTGCAATGGAGGTTTGGTTGACAGATTCACCAGATCCCAAAACCAATGCATCATGGGCCACCCTGGTGCTACTACTATCATTCTGCACCTGTAGGTGTTCATTTTCTGTATGACCTTTGGTATGAGAGCTACAGGACAATAGGCATAGCCGTCCAGACCCTCCCAAGAGATGTTCAATGCATCTATGTTCAGTGCATTTGCATCTGGGACTGGAGAAACATAGAGTGGAAGTTTGTGGTTCATCTTGGTGGCAAACATGTCTACCATTGGTTTGTGCCAAATTTGGCAAATTAAGGAGAATATTTGAGGATGAAGTGACCACTCTGTCTGAATTATTTTGTCCTTCCTGGAGAGACTGTCGGCTATGACATTGAGGCAACCCTGAATGTGTCTGGCTCTTATGAGTATGTTTCGAGGATTGCAGTAGGCCATGATGCGCCAAACCAGGAGACACATGTCCCATGAGTGTGTTCCCCCTTGTTTGTTCAGATAACTGACTACAGTGGCGTTGTCTGTTGCTATGAGAACACTCTTGTCTAGAATTCTGTTTTGAAAGTTTTTTAAGGCCAGAAATACCGCCTTTAACTCTAGGACATTGATATGAAGCAATTTTTCCTGATCTGTCCAATTGCCACTGACTGTCAGATTTTCTAAATGAGCTCCCCAACCCTGGTTTGACGCATCTGTGAAAATAAGGGTATTGTGTTCCTGAGGATGTAAAGGACAACCCTCTTCTAGATTTTTGGGGTCTTTCCACCACTGAAGATAACTTTTCAGAAGATTTGAAACCGGAATCTTCAGGTCTAGAGACTGGGGATAATGCCAATGTGTCTTCAGGTACCACTGAAATGGACGCATGTGGAGCCTGCCCATTGGTATTGTCTTTTCTAGGGATGCTAGTACACCTATCAGGGACATAAGCGACCTTGGGGTTGTTAGTGATACGACCTCCATGTCCTGAACAGCTTTTGCTAGAATTTTCAACTTCTTTTGGGTTGGAAAAACCTTCCCTTGTAACAAATCGAAATGGTAGCCCAGAAAGTCGATTTTTTGTGTAGGTACGAGCTCTGATTTTTCGAAGTTTATCACGAAACCTAATTCCTGGACTGTGTGAAGAAGTTCTTTTGTCTGGCTCATGCACTGGTGTTGGGAGCTTGCCCTTAACAACCAGTCGTCCAGGTATTGGTGAACTCGAATTCCTCGAGACTGAAGAACGAGTTTTGCTTCTTTTACAATCCGCGTGAACTCTAGTGGTGCTGTTGCTAAACCGAAAGGGAGAGCTTTGAACTGATACATTCTGTTGTCTACATGGAAGCGTAGCAAGTGTTGAGAGTCCGGATGTATGGGCACGTGAAAGTACGCGTCTTTTAAATCTATGGACACTACCCACTCGCTCTTTGTCAGAGAATTTCTTATAATTTCTGCAGTTTCCATTTTGAAGGTCGGTACATGCATGTAGCTGTTCAGAACACTGAGATCTATTACTGGCCGCCATGTTTTGCCGGGTTTCGGTACAAGAAATAATCTGCTTGAGAAACCTGGAGTTGTGCAGTCCTTGAGATGGTAAATTGCGTCTTTTTGAAGCATTTGAACTACGCAATCTTGAAGGAAGCCATGTTTTTCCTGTCTTTCGTACCCGCTTTGCATTATGGGATAAACAGACAGGGGCGGATTCGATTGGAGAGGAATTCGGTAACCCCACCTCAAGATCTGCACAACTCTGGGATGACAATAAAGATTCTCCCATACCTGCCAAAAATGCTGCAAACGGCCCCCATGGTGAGTAACTACGCTGTAGTCACCTACGCTTGCTTCCACCTCTTCTGGAAGGCTGAGAAGAGTGGAAGTTTGGTTTCTTGAAGGAAGATGAGTTCTGATCACGAAAACTCTTCTGGTTGTAGTTGGAATGCTGTTTATTGGTATTCCTGTCATCAGAGTGTCTTTTGAAACTAAAGGAAGACTTCTGATCTGTTCTAGGCCTTTTTGGAGACTTTTGAATCTTCTTTTCAACCTCATTTAACACAGTTGGACAAAAAAGATCATGAGACTTGAAGCCCGTCCTTCTTAGTCTGTTGAAATCGTGTTCGTTGAGGTTGGGAGCAAGATTCTTGAGTACCGTATCTCTTCGTGCCAGTTCCAAGTTGCAAGATGCAGCAATCGAATTATCAGTCACGTTTTCTAAAGCCTTTTCAATAGAAGCAATACAACTAAATTGAATCTGAAGGCCAGACAGCATAGTTTCTAACTCTTTGATGATGGCTTGATCCTTTGTGGAGGATTTTAAAGTCAACATGGTGGACTCCCGGTTATTGGCCGTCTTTTCTATGGCATTGAGAAAGAAATGCACATACGAAAGGATCTGTACATGCTCCCTGTTTACTGTTTCTAACAGAGTATGTTGCTTCATGGGAATACGGACTGAAGACGGCATAGGCCCAGGAAATGATGAGCGAAAAGAATCCTGGCATCTTGGAGCTTGGAATGAAAAGTCCGCAGACGTGGACTTATAAAACTTCATTGGTGCCCTTGTGAAATATAAGAAATTGTCATAGTTCAAAGGGTTAGTCTTTAGAAGGTAAGGTTGATCTTGCTGTGGATTTCCAGAGGACTTCTTTTCATAAAAATCCCATCTCTCCAATACTCCATCTACAGGAGGCATGACCATTGGTAATAAAGACGATTTTCGCTTGTCTTTTTGTCTAGAACCAAAAATGCGGGAAGGTTGTTCGGAGAATTGCTCAGGAATAGTGAGTTGTAACAAAGAACGCACCGCAGCAAGGGTTTGTCTGTAGGAAGGGTCGTCTTCAATGTCATCAGGTGAGGGCAATCTGTCACGTTTCTTTGAGTTATTTAACTCTTGAAGGGTGGAGTCTTCGTCTGAGGCTTCGCCTTCCTCAGAGTGAAGAGACACAGAAACCTCGCTGTTTCTGTCTTTAAGAGCAGTTAACTGGCCCTGCATATCATCTAATCTCTGTAAAATGGTTTGAAGGGGGTCTGTCGTAGTTCCCTCTGTTGTAGGTCGTGGATTGGAAGAAACTGGGTTCTGGTGGCACTCCACCCCCAGTAAAGCATCTTCAATCTCTTGAGACACCACGCTAGGTGTAGATTTTTCTTTTCTTTTACTCTTATGGATCAGTTTACGCTTCTGATCCTCAGAGAATTGTAGACAAATGAAGCAATCTTCTTCTTTATTCTTCACACAAACGTCATTGCCACGACCCTTTTCCCTGCATGGAAAGCAGAATTGATGACAATCCCAGTCAAATAAAGGATGTCCGCATCCTGGTGCACGTTTAAGTTCCTTCGAGTTTTTGACCTGTGCATCGGCCATGATGATAGAAGAAGAAACGATGCTGCTCCCAGTACGACCAAAAATGTAATGAAGAGTTTCTAGACAGTCACTCTCGTCTACGGTGTCGGCGCATGCGCGGATATTCGCAGACAAAGGGGTCACTTCTCGACAAGAAAAGTCTTTATTAAAAGACTCGTCGGTCGATGCTTTTGCTCCACAAAACCAAACCAAGCACTTGTGAGGATAAGGTAAGGCTATTTTACGCAATAAAAAGACCATTTAGGTGCATTTAGGTGCATATATGATTCACATGTATAGCCTTACCCATGTAATAGACCATTTAGGTGCATATGATTCACATATATAGTCTTACCCATGTAGTAGACCATTTCAAAGCCTTCATCCTGAGTGCTATCCCACTGTGAGTCTAGCCTTACATGTAAGGACTGACCAGTGCTCTCTACTGGCTCCTTTGTGTGACTGTGACCCGTCAAGGACAGCATAAGGTCAGAGCTGTTATCAGGACCATCGTAGATGTAGATATAATCTCCCTGACTGAGGTGTACATGTGTCAACTGTGGAGAAGTAAAAATTAAACATAAGAAGGAAAGCATATGAACACATTTTGTTTTATAATAATGCAGGGACTATATTCACAAAAGGGATCTTTAAAATCAGCAAAAAGTCAACTAAAGTTTAGTGTAAAAGACGTATACTTGTGCTACTTGTTTGTGGATATCTAGCCTAAATGTCAAAAAATGTTGAACTATGAGCTTGAGACATGCGTTTATAACTAAAACTTTTCAAACTTTACTACTTGGCCTGTATTTTGTACATTCCTCATATTGGCATGAAACTGAAATACACAATTTAATCTCAGACTGAAGCCAATTTGAATTACTGATAGAAAGTATAGCCAGTTTGAGGTGACAAGTTCATGCAGAAAATGTATTTATATCTCATTAAAACACTCCAAAAGTATGATTTATGTGTAAAATATATTTATACGTTGTGCTTGCACCAAGGCATACATTGATCAAAATCACATTGTTTAACAGAAAAGAAGTGCAAATAAACAATTTATGTTCCAGCTGTGCCAAGTTAGTATGCTAATTATACTTTGGACCCCTGTAGGGAATTATGCTACAGCTCCATCTGTAAAAATACCAGATTGATTTTATTTGGCACAAATTAGAAGACTTCAAGATCATCTCTCAGCAGTTCTTGCTTTTATTACATGGTCTTATATGCCTCATAATCCTCCTCTCACAGGTCCACAGACTCAAAGTCAAGGAATTTCACATAGAGGCTCAACTTGAGATCTGGCTGAGTAATAATATGGGCTTAACTTTAAGCCTACCAAGCAGGTAGCTCAAATTTGAGCCCATAAATGTTCCCACGTACACTGGGATAGCTTTCACTTTACCGGTAGGAGATCTGGGTGATAATATAATTAAAAGTTTTTAGTGATTGCATCCTTTTATTTTATTGTAATAGACAGGAATACTATTTATGGGGGTTGGGGGCTTGCCCATTTGTAACTCTAGCTGTTAGTTTAATTTCATATTTCCTTGGTAATTTCCTACAATTATCAAATAAGGCGGATCCCATACCAGTAAAGTAAAATTGCCCTGTACATTGTGTTAAAAACAAACAGGACTGACAGAATATACAATGTTTACAGTCGAGATTTTTTGGTTCAGACAAGTCTCATTTAAGCCAGCTTTGTCAAACAGATTTGAGCCCAAAACTCATGTGAGACCAAAAACTCAGATTTGAGCCAATCACTCAGCCTAAGACTGCACTAAGTCTGAGACATTTCATGAAACTGGGCCCAGGTCGTGCAGGAAAAGTGAGGTCCACTGGTGTATTATAGTTTAATAGAAAACTCAAGTTCAGTAAGTAATTTGAATTATGTAATATCATTTTGCACACTGTCTCTGATATTGGGTTAGACTTCTGTGATTTACCCTTGAGACCATAAAAACCTAATGACTTTTATATTGCCAAATTTCTGTAGAAAAAAAATAAAAAAATACCTGTGATTGCATATCTTGTTTTCTTTACATTATATACTTATACATTTGATAAAGGAATTAATTATCAAATATCAACAGAAAATTTACTTACATGAAGTACTACTATACGACCGGGCTGGTCAGTGCTCAGTGTCCATGATGACTTGGTGTTTGTCTGATAGGTGTCTGGATATTCAGGGAAGGAGAGAACCTCTACTGCAGGTGTGGCCTTGACCTCTTGCTCATAAAACTCATCCCTTGCCACTGGAAATCAAAGTAAAAAATGTAGTTCAATGTATTGGTGCAATGTTCAGACACACACAATGTAAATTATTATGTGAGCAGAGAGGTTTGAAAATGAATTCTGCTCAATGTCGTAACTTGGCACAACTTGGACATAAAAAATTATTTTTCCTGTTTTAAATATGGTTACGAGGATTTCTTTTGATTAAAATAGACATCGACAGAAGCGCAAGTTATAAATGTTCTTCACTAGCATGAGTTCAAAACAACAGACCTTTTAGAATGGTTTTATGGAGTGATAAAAATAAATATAATTTCTACTGGATAATCAGGGGCTGGATTCACGAAAAGTCTTCAGTCTCAAATCTGAGATTTTTGTCTCAAATCTAAGATTTATCTCAGATTTTTCTCAGATTTGAGACCTTTTGCTCAGCTGGAATTCACAAAAGATCTCAGGCTGAGATTTGGCTCAGATTTGCTCTCAAAGAGTATATATAGTTACATTAGTCTAAAAAAAAAATGGAAATTGCGAAGTATGACATATTTATAACTTTGAATATATACTAAGAGTTTGTATAAAAACAACAGTAAAACATTACATTAGTAATTTACATGAATGGTTTGTTTTGCTGTTTTAATCAGTTATTTTGTATGCCAGTACAAGTATAGTAAAAAGAAAACTTTTTACTTGATAGAATATATTATAAAATGTGAGTACATGTGGTACAGCTGTAAATATAAATGTGTATGCTTTACACTGATCTCAACAGAATGTTACATCAATTTTGATTGGTCCAGACTCAAAACATGTCTGAGATTTTGGTCTCAGCTAAGATCCCTTTCGTGAATCTCAACTTGAGCAGAATCTCAGCTGAGACTAAAATCTCAGATTTGAGCAAAATCTTAGCTGAGATTTGGCTAAGACTTGAGACCTTTTATTAATCCGGCCCCAGAGCCCTAACTTGGCACACTTTGTAAATGGAAATTCCTGAAACAACTTAACTTACATACAGCATCACTTCATTTACCTTATATGGTATGCAGAAATGCGGGAGTGTGAATGATAAAAAACAACTGTTACTAAATTTTTTATCATGTGGCTTGTTCCATGATGAGGTTTATGCTGTAATACTGCACCAAGCAGTGGAGGATTAATCATGAACTTCAAACTAAAAGTCAAACTATATGCTCACTCTCACAGCTTGGAATAAGTTGAACACAAAATCCTTAAATGTTAAGTGTTATATGCACTGACACTTATACAGGTTATAAGTATACTTTACTACAAAATATAAAAAAACATTTAACCCTTTGCAGTAGTTTTACCAGTCTATTACAATTGCTACATGAAATCTTCACCCCAAATTGACACATGATCAATAGTTGATTCTAAAATTCTCCAGCCACTTCGTCTAAAATAATACGGCTGTGTCCGCAATTCTGATTTGTTAATGGAGGAAATATTTCATAGGTAAAATCAGCATAACCTGTGGTTTCTATTATCGCTTATTATGGCTATCTTGACAATTAATCCAATTTTGTCATTAATGACAGGGTTTATAACCTGAAACTATGGTAAGATTCTGTGTATACCATGAGTAGGGATGAGTACGAGAAGAGCCAAAACTGAGCTCCAGTTTACCGCAAAGCTACACACATGAGGTGACTGTTGACTTTTATTGTGTTAATCTGTATAAATGCCCCTTCCTATTAAACAAACATACTCATCTTCTCAATCTTTGTAAAGGCAAAAGTTGGGGCTTTTACATATATTTCAAGAGCCGGAAACTTTGCAATTTTTGTATTCTGAAAAAATTGCATTTTAGTACATCCCCAATCAAATTACCACTAGCAGAAAACAAAGGAAATTAATAAAAATTTTGGCAGTTTTGATCAAGAATGCTTTAAAATCTGCAAAAGTATGAGTCATATTGTATGGTTTCTTCATATTTAAAGTTTGCTTCAAATATTTTAAATTATCCCATAATTGTATGTGCTGGCAAATGAGATACAGGTTTTAAAGTGTGTTATTATCGTCCATTGCCACCGGTCTCAAGAACCGTTTTTTGATCTGTAATTGTCGTCTCCCCCCCCCCCCTCTTCAAAATACAATGCCTTTAGGGCTTTTACATGGATAAATATGGTATGTTTTGTGAATAAATCCATAAAAGATCGTCAGATTAGTATCTCTATTTGGTCCTTTCTTTGCCCCTGTACATAAATATATATATTTATGTATATATATATTGCAAATATCCAAATTTAGCACTGCCACTGAGTCTACTGATTACCAATCATTACCTGAGTTATATAGAAATTTATAGCCTTGGTCTGGTTTGGTGGAGGTGACCATGAAGCTGATAAACATCTCAGAACACCTAGACCTGAGGTAATCAGTATGAGACTGAAATGAGATAGGTCCAGTAAACTCCTGCAAGATCTGCTTCCTCTCATCAAATCCATCATATACTGTGACTGTGTCTCCAGCTGACAAGTGGATATCCCTGAGCTAAAATATAGATACAAAATACAGGTTGTGTTTATACTAAAATCGAATAAATTAAATTTTTTCAAATGAATTGACATTCTCCCAAAATTGCACTTTATGGTGGTTCTGCTGTGTGTAATTAATATGTTTCATTACCATTACTTATTCTGTTACTGATAATATTTTAGACATTTTAAAACTACATGAACACATTTGCCAGCTTTGTGACACAGGAAGTACTGAAGATAAATTCTATTTTTACTTATTTGATACTCTAACAGAAGCAGAAACTTTCTTGTTCTGTTAATGAAATGAACAGAACTGCTAGGTTTAAGAGTGTAAAATAAATAACAGAAAGGTTTGGCAAAATATCATCAAAATGACTGTGAAAGAAGGAAGGTTTAGAAGGTTTACTATTGATTGTCATAAAATTATGTCATATTTGTAATTAATTATGAAGGCTGTGGGCATGTGGGGCTGATTATTTCTAAAATGTTGTTGTAGTATTTATAATGTATTTGCATGCATAAATAATTATGATAAATACATTTTCTATTTATGTTTAGGTCACAACTGTCAATAGGTATTTTTAAGAGGTGAAATATTGGTGTAGTATTTATAATGTATTTGCATGTATAAATAATTATGATAAATACATTTTCTATTTATGTTTAGGTCACAACTGTCAATGGGTATTTTTTCAATGGGTAAGATTTTAAAACTCATTGTCACTATGACAAGGTCAAGGTCAAATCAAGGTCACACCATGACATTACACATCTACAACCCCCCAACCAATACCCTACCATGTATCAACTTCCAACACCTTACAGATGCCGAGATATAGCCTGGACAAGAATTTAAAGGTCAAGGTCACTACAGAAAGGTCAAAGGTCAAATCAAGGTCACACCATGATGTTGCACACCTCCTAACCAATGTCCCTACCAAGTATCAACTTCCTACACCTTACGGTTTCTGAAATATAGCCCGGACAAACTTTTTCCCGCCACCTGCCCTCCTGCCCGCCCATCCAGACACCATAGGTGAAAAAAATGTCCTGACAGCCCTTAAGGGCTGTGAGGTAAAAACCCAGTTTTAAAAAATAAAGTGACATAAGAAAGTCAATAGAATCAAATTATAGCATTATTGGATTTGGCAACTGTATATTGTTTAAGTCTCTGTGCGCTCACATCTACTGTTAAATTAAAAGTCCCTCAATAGGGTTAGGTTTAGATGAGTGTTAGAGGCACTGAACATACATTAGACATCTTCAGGAAAAAACTAAAAAACTCATTATTTCAAAATAGCATATTGTTGAGAGAACGTGCAATGATAATATTTACTCATAAGTAGAACTGCACTGTATGAATATAGTCATTATTTTATAAATATTATAAAAGTATTATCTGTGGCCATGAATTAGCATTTGTAAGAAATGTGAACGTTTTTTTGTAATACTTACATGTAAAATGACTTGCTGATTGCTATATAATGTGTTAATGATCCATGATGCATGGAAATCTGGTGGATAATTCAATGGAAAATCTGGTGAGGTCAGCTCTTGGGCTTGTGTAATGGCTGACACGGCAAACAGCGGTGTCATGTCATTGGGGACTGAAATTAAAGATATTGTACACAAGTGTTTATTATGTTTCATTTGTACTATACATATTGTAACTTTGTACAAATCAAAAATGTCTGAAAAGTAATACAGGCTGCAGAAAAAAAGCCTCCTATAAATAATGCCTCATAGAGCCTTCTGCATATTTATATCCCTCAAATTACCTCCTAAGAAATAAAAACAAGCAATTTAAGTTATATATAAGGCTGGAAAAAATTTGGATTCTTTGTATTTGCTGTTATTATAGGGTAAAATTAAGGTCAGTTTCATCCTGGGTGGTAATTGCATATAACATTTTTTCATAATATCCCTCCTTGCAAGAACAGCTTCCCTTTCAAATATACTTGCTGATCAGGCTACTTTTAGATTAAAATTCAATATAAACAAGAGGCATTCTTTCCAGAAGGAATTCTTTCAAGAGGTATTCTTTGCAGAAGGCCTTTTGTTCTAGGAGAGGTTTTCCCTTGATTCGAGTAAAGTATCAAGTTAAGAAAGAAGATGACTGTCTTCACAGCTCATCTTAGGAGACAATATTCTTACGAATACCATGTCATTATCATGAATAGAGACCACCCTATCATCACTAGACCTGTGCCCCTCGACATTTATGCCAGAGAAAACAACTTCAAGATCAGCAAAAGGATGCAGACCTCCATGAGAATGCACTATCTTGGAATGTTGAATTATCCTCTATTAGAACTACCAAGACCAGGATCCAAACTAGCTACATTGACATCCTATCACTAGAACAGTCTTTTTGCACTCGTGTATAGCTGATAATGACAGAGTTCAATAGTACACTGTCAAGCTAATAAGTGACTGCATAAAACTACAAAATTATGTTGACCTTGGGCAACAGCTAGTATTGGTAATGTATTGATATAAGTCTGTCCGGATATATGTCTGCTATGTGGATATCTGTTAGCATGAATTATTCATGAAGTACTAGACCAAATTTTCAGATGTCTAGTATGGTTAACAGAGTAACATTAATAAGGGATATATCCCTTGGGGTGAATTTCAAACATTGGGCAGAATATCACAAATTTAACCCTAACATTAAGTACTATCAGTTGTGCACACCTGAATAGTAGTAAAACCTCTTCTGATTAGGAGCCTGTGTACTGAGCTGACTTTGTATATGGAATTCTCCAGATGGTGCCATAATATAGTCACTCTGATTGGCAGCTGCTATAGCACTCATCTCACTGCCCAAGTAAGACTTGAGCAGAGAATTATCATAGATGTTTATCTTATCATCAGCATGCAACAAATTGTAAGGCACCTACAACAGAAACATTTCAGCCATAGACTTTGCTTATGATGCACTTAACATAATTTATGGAACAAGTTCCCAGATGACATCCAATCTGACACTTCTCTTACATGCTTCAGATCAATAATTAAAATCCTGCCTATTTGCCAAGGTTTATCTACCTTAGTTTTTGTTCTTTGTGTCTCCATGATTGATGACCCCCTTCCATGTCCCCAGTTATCTTATTTTTTTTAATCAGACTACTGATTTAAATGCAGTTTGTGAGACATTAGTCATAGATCAGAATTAGTAAACCTTTTTCACAGAACTGGTCTGCTGAAGCCCAAAATCTGACAACATGACTGAATTAAGGGCATACTTTTTACCTTAACAATTGTTTATGGCAGTATGCCAATGATGGTTGTCTTCTCGAAACTATAATGTTAAAATTGAAAAAAATATAATAAATTCCTTAACAAGTAAATCATTTGGTAAAAGTTTGCAGGATGTAGCAACAAAATACCATTATTTCCAACATATCAGGCTTATAGCTGTCAGTTATACTTTCTAATAAATACTAAACGTCTTCAAATATATTATACAAATAAATACACCGTATCTCAATAAAACTGATAATGTATGACAAACTGAAATGCTTTCACATTGAATATCTGACCCTTACCCTGTCATTACAGATTTCAGATCATGCACATTGCAGCATGTTAGATCCACTGACGGATGTACTTACATAACCTAAGCTTTCGCAAGACATGTAAAAGCTGCCAATTTTGACTTTACGTATCAGACATGTTTCTAGTTTAAGTTTCACATTTCTATAGTTTACCAGTAATGCAATGGTGTCCCGTTTCTCTGCTGCTGTGATATGCCAGGTGACTTCAATGGTCTGCTCAACACTCACTTCATAGTGAGGCATCAAAAGCACTTGTGGGTCAGACCTGGCTGCCAGGCTTACCACTGCTAAAGATTCCTCAACTGCAACATCACAAAAATGACATTTTGATATTGTACAATTTAGTTTATACAGTGATGATAAAAAATGTTCAAGTAAAATAAGTTGAAAGCAAAAGGGGGACCACAAGGGAGATAGTAGAACTTGTAGGTATGATTTGGCTGCCAGAGAGAAAGTGTGAGCTGTTATAGTTGGTGTGGTAAACAATTATAAAAAATCTGATCAAATTTAAAACAATTGTGTAATAACAGTGAAATACGGTTCATGTAAAAAAATAATTTTCATGCCTTTTGGATACTAAAAATTATTTACAAAAGATTGTATGATACACAAACAACAACAAACCTCGTTTCTTTGTTTTGATTTTTTTTTAGTTTATTAAAATTTAACATTTCATCAACCCTAAATTTGATCTTTCAGACTGTAATCAAAAACTAAAAAAAAAAACAGATTATAATAGAGTATACATAAACAGCTTTGCTATATGCATGCTTGCTAAGACATCACTACTGATAAAAATAAAATTTATATCTCAGACACTTGTAACTCGATAATATCAAATAAAGATTGGACATGAAGTGATTGGAAAATCAAAACTCCACTGTCAGAATGCCTTAGCTAAATTCAGTTTAATTGGGTTTTACATGGTTTGGGTTAAACCTGTATATTAAGGTCAGAATAACTGATAGAAAGAGTAGGCAACTGTCTGTAAGAAGTCCTGTAGCAGTCATGTTGTGAGTGACTGCAGATCTAGGACTATTATCTGAAAGACCTGCAAAATGTGCAGATATCTCCGCTTTGTCAAATGCTGTTGGTGGCAAATACCAATGGTGATTTATACCATGATCAGTAACCAGTTATAGCACTGTAATTCCCTGTTGTCCAATATCAGTTGGGCAAATTTAACCAAGAGCCTAAAATGAACACCCAAACTGCATACAAACTAGATATTCAAATGCGATTTACCCCCTCCATGTTATTTGTCATATAACATTATGATAGTATCTGGATTAATAAGATGAGTTAAAAAATCACAAAAGACTGGTTAATCTTCCTCCTTAGTTTCTCTGCAGTTGGGTGTTTTTTCTCTATACATTAGGCTTTTGCTTTTTTGATAACGATACCTTAAAGGGTGTTTGTGAACAAAGTTATTTAATTTTAATCTACCAATCCCTACCTTCAGAGTAAACTAGGTTAAAACCCATGGCACCCTCTAATGAATGGCTCTCAAATACCACACTGAGGCTGCTGGAAAATGACAACAGAAAGTCTGAAGACTGGCGGAAGTCACAAGGTCCAGTAATTGTCCTGAGCAAGTCAAACTCTGGCTCATCTGGGGCACCGTTGTGGATCTGGAGGAAACCTCCTGATGTTAACTGGATGTTAACAAGCTACAAAACAGAATAATTTGCATTTATAATACAGCTGTAAAGACTTGTCAAGTACTTGTTTTAAGAATGGACAAATCAAAGTTGGGGTTTTACACTCCATTCAACAGCCAGGGTTATTATTGAGGCAGATCTTCGGCATTGTCACTAGTGGGGGCTGAACTCATACAGAAGTGACCTACTGTGATAAGATACCAGTTGAAGAATTAAGTGATAATGTATTTCGAGTACAAAATAACAAAAAAGAGAGAAAACTCTTCATGCTTCATGTTTGATACAAGTTGTTTTGAAATATTCTCATCAAATAGAAGCCAAATGAGTCACTTTTGCTATTTTTAAAATAGAAAATTAGCAAAACTTTTTCTGTTTTTACCTATGTAAAGAGAATTAAGTCATGTTAAAAAGTAGGTACACAGGTAAAACAGCACCCTCTACAAAAATTTCAATTATTTAGGATGGAAATTGTAACAAATTTTATTGTAATTTAACTTTTTACAAGTTAAATACTTACCTTATCCTCACAAGTGCTTGTTTGGTTTTGTGGAGCAAAACGTATCGACCGACAAGAATTTTTTAAGGAATATTCTTGTCACAAGAGGTGACCCCTTTGTCTGCGCATGTCCGCGCTTGTGCAGTAGTCGTTGTCGACAGACGATTGGCGAGAGCTCTTCATTGTATTTTTGGTCCCCAGAAAACAAATTATGCGGGGAGGTAGGGTGGGTTTATCCTTGTGAGGATAAGGTAAGTATTTAACTTGTAAAAAGTTAAATTACAATAAAATTTGTTACATTTTATTGCGTAAAATAGCCTTACCTTATCCTCACAAGTGCTTGAATACAACCATAACAGGTGGAGGGTATTTGTTTTGGCCACACTGTTAGATGATTGTCAGACAAGGGGTCACCAAATAAAGCACTTGATAAGAGGATAAGATAAGCTTCCATACACCACATCTTAGGTTATATATTACTTCTTCATCACAGATAAGTAATTTGCTAACCTCAACAAGAGATCCATGATGTGATCATCACTGTTGCTGCTGTTGCTGTTGTAGACAATTTTACAACAAATGATATAGCACTATCAACCATCACCCGGTATTGGCCGGAGATGTCTGCATGTCTCCCCAAACAAGATGTCATCATCTGACAATGAGAATATCTCCAAGCAGGCAAACTGAACTGCATAAACTACAGATATGGGGCCATATGTAAGTTAAGAAAGACATATGTCAGTGACACAACACTTGTATAACTGGAGAGAACAAAGTATGCGAGTCATATGAATAACATGTATAAAAACACAAAAATTTGACTACATGCTGAGGTGAATCCACAAGACCCAATTTATTCATGGACTGGTCATGGGATTGCCAAGCTACATCTTCGAGTGGAATGTAGTAAAGAATTGTGGGTCTTCCAATAACAAGAGTTTGATATCTGCTAAGGCAAGACCCCACTCTTAAAAACTAAAGAGGCAGCCATGGATGTAATATGTGTCTCAATGTATGGATTCTGATAATCAGAATTAAAGGACTGGCAATCTAATCATGCATCCAGATTGATCCAGGGAGAGATAGCAGAACTCAAGATATCTCCATCAAGCCTTCCTTAAAAGATATGAGCAAGAGATTCTTCACCTCCTTGAAGTACTTGTACTGTCTTGATAGTAACTAAGTACTGTAAGAGGGCAGAGTGTCACAACATCAGTCCAACGTCAGCTCAAGAAAGGTTTGTGAGCTGGAATGACCACTGGTTCGAGCCATCTGGGGCATCAGAAGCCAACTGATTCTTGCTAAAAGGCAGGAGAAGGAGACATTCCCTTTTCTCCAAGCAGTAGTCCTGTCCAAGAAGGATGTAAGTGCTATAGGAGGACAACGAATCATGTGTCCAGGCAATTTGAGTTCAGGAATGATCTAGAGCTGAAGTGACCACTGGAGCCAATCTAGACCAATTGAGGCTAATAGGTCCTTGCTGAAAAGGTAGGTAGGAGGGAGAACTGTAAACTCCTTCCTATGAGGCTTGTGTCTGACGGAACCAAAGTCCCAAAATACACTTCCAATGCCATTGCAACAGTCTTGCAAGTCAAACTTTTTTAGACTGACCTCCTTTAAAGGTTAATAAGGAGCCTTTTGTGAAAACCAACAGAAGCAAAGGCAAATCCCTTGATGCTGCACCTCTGTTAGCAGTGGGTAAACTTGCAATAGGCCTATAAAGATCCAGGCTTTGGCTCAACTCCTGCACAAAAAATGTACATGATCAGCTATGGCTGCTGCAAAGCCAACAATAGTGACAGGTTTCAGATTTTTGCAAGTAAATGGATCAAAAAAAAAAATCTGTTATATTTGAGACCGTAGGCTCTGAGATGGCCGCCTTATTCTGTGGGTACCAGAGCTCAAAATGGCCCATCATGACTCGTACATTCCAAGATGAGGGTCCTTGAGATGCCCTAAATCTCTCTATCCCTTGCCCAGAGAATGATATAAGAGATTCTGAGTGGTGTTAAGGTGCCAAGCATGAAGGTGCCAATGCAACAGATTCAGATGGTATTTCTGACTGAATGGCTGTTTCTGAGACCAGTGAAGTAGCTGTAATGGAGGTTTGGTTGAATGACTCACCAGACCCCAAAGCCAATGTATCATGGGCCACCAAGGGGCCACTACAATCATTTTGCACCTGGTGTTCACTTGTTCAATGACTTTTTGGAATAAGTGGTATAGGACAAAAGGCCTAGCAGTCCAGAACCTCCAACAAGATGTTTAATTCATCTATGTTCAGAGCATTTGCATCCGGGACTGGCAACATAGAATGGAAGTTTATGACTCATATTGGTGGCAAACATCTCTACCATTGGTATTTGACAAACTATGTAAATCAAATAGAATATTAAAGGTGAAGACTCTCCTGTCTGTATTATTTCATTCTTTGTGGAGAGGCTGTCATGACATCTAGGCAACCCTGAATATATCTGGCTCATATGAGAATATTTCAAGGATTGCAGTAGGCCAAGATGCAGCATACCTGCATAAAACACCTATTGTTGATTTGTGCCAAACTTGCACGTTGTCTAGAACCATAAAGGGAGTAAGAACCATTCTGTACATATTACTTTTGTCACTTCTGTAGAGATCATTGAGCATGACATTTAAGTAACCCCAGAATATTTCTGTCTCTTATGAGTATATTTCAAGGATTGTAGTAGGCCAGGATGCGCCAAACCTTTATCCCTTCTGGAGATGATGTTGAGTATGACCTTTAAGCAACCAAGAATATGTCTGTTATGAGTATATTTCAAGGATTGCAGTAGGCCAAGCTGCGCCAAACTAGGAGGTATACGCTCCCCCCCCTGTTTGTTCAGATAACCGAACACAGTGGTGTTGTCTGATGCTATCAGAATTCTTTTGTGTGGAATTTGTCTTGAAGGCTTTTAAGGGCTGAACACACTGCCTTCAGCTGTATGACATTGAAATGTAAAAAACATTTTTAACTGTCCAAAGCCACTAACTGTGATGCTTATAGATGGGATCATCAACCCTGGTTTAATGCATCTACGAAAATAAGGGAATTGTGCACCTGTGTATAGAAAAGGCATCCTATTTCCCATTTTTTGGCATTTTCCACCAGTGAATATGCTTTTTCAGAAGGATTTGAAACAGGAATTCTCACAATTAGTGACTGGAGATATTGCCAGTTTTTTTCTAGATACCACTGAAAGGCACACATACATAACTGACCCATTGGTATAGTCTTTTCCAAAGATGCTAGTATCCCTACCTGGGATATAAGCAACCTTGAGGTTAACTGTGATGAGATCGCCATGACTTGAATAGATTCTCAGGTATTTAATTTTTTCGAGGTAGAAAGAAATTTCCTGGTACCAAAATGCAGTGGTAACGCAGGAAATCGATATCACGAAGCCCAGTTGATGAATAATTGGATGAGTTCTTTGGTTTGAACCCAATACTGGTGTCTTTTACGTACACAAACCACCAGTAGTCTAGGTATATGGTGAAAGAAATTTCCTGGTACCAAAATGCAGTGGTAACCTAGGAAATCGATATCACGAAGCCCAGTTGATGCATAATTGGATGAGTTCTTTGGTTTGAACCCAATACTGGTGTCTTTAAGTACACTAAACAACCAGTGGTCTAGGTATATGGTGAACTCCTATTCTGTGAAACTGAAGAATGAGATTTGCCTCTTTACTACTCGCATGATACTGTAGAGGTGTCGCTAACCCGAATTTTATAATGCTTTGAACTGATAGGTTTGCCAGTGTACATTAAACTGAAGTAGATGTTGAAAATCTTGGTGAGTCGGTACATAGAAGAACGCATCTTTTGTAACCGAATTTCTAACAATTTCTGCTGTCTCCAGCTTAAATGAAGGGACAAGCAGGTATTTATTGTTATAGTAAACGAACTTCACTCGTGGGCCGTGACCGTTGAAGACGTAGTTAGATCAATTCAGGACACTGAGATGTATGAGAGGTCATCATTAGCAGAGTTTCTATACAAGAAATAAACTGCCATAGAAACCTGGAGTTCTGCAATTCTTGAGTGGATAACTTGCTGTCTTTTGAAGCATTTCCAGCAATATTTCAGCGGTATTTACTGTAGCCAGGTTTTCCTGTCTGACGTCATCGCTTTGCATTGTGGGTAGTACAGGCATTGGTGAATTCGATTGGGGAGTAATTCGACAACTCCGTCTCAAGATTCGCACAACTCTGGGATGGCAATGAAAATCTCCCATCACTGCCAGTAACTCTGCAAGAAGAGCCTCCACGGTGACTTGCATTAATGTAGCCACGTTCTTCTGTATCCCCCTGTCCTGGTAAACTAGGCAGAGTGGTACTACGATCTTTTGTGGTTAGTAGGACAAATAATTACTGGACATAGTCCTGTATATACTGTGCAAAATACACTCGTAAAAGTTGGAAGCAAGGACTTCAACACCATCTCTCATCTAGCCAGTTTGATCTTCATTGAGTTTGCAGAAGAATTAACTCAAAAGTCACAGTATTCTTTCCATTGGAGACATGGCCATAGGAAGGTTTTATAGTCTAGTAGATAGTTATTGCAATTCTTCAACAGGGCTGAACAGACAAGCAGTGCACATACTGCCCCAAAGATGTCTGTTGGATCTTCATCCAAATTTACAGCAAAGGAAGGTAATCTGCCCATATTTTTAAGTGGATACGCTTCTGTAATCGTTCTTTTGGAGGGAGACCTGTTACTGTACCAGGGTGGCGCTCCACCCACAGTAAAGAATCTACGACCTCCGTTGCAAAGCCAACTGCATTCTTTCTTCTTTGTTTTCCACTGAAAACTTTACAGCAAAATCTTCTTTGCATCCCCTTCATCGACAAGGAGGTAATTCCAGTCGAATAATGGGCGAGTACAGCGGAAGATATACACGTCTTCCACTGAAGACTTTACAGCAACATCTTCTTGCACATCTTATTCTGACCCTTTTCAGGACAAGGGAGGCAGAATTAGTGGTAGTACCAGTCGAATAAAGGATAACTACAGGTAGGTGCACGCTTGCACGCTTCAAAACTTCATAGATCTTCATCCGTGAATGGACGATAATAAGGAAAAATACGTGTTGCTCCCATATCGACCAAAATATAATGAAGAGCTCTCGCCAATCGTCTGTCGACAACGACTACTGCGCAAGCGCGGACATGCGCAGACAAGGGGTCACCTCTTGTGACAAGAATATTCCTTAAAAAATTCTTGTCGGTCGATACGTTTTGCTCCACAAAACCAAACAAGCACTTGTGAGGATAAGGTAAGGCTATTTTACGCAATAAAAATAACCATCATGTTAAATATAGATGTTCTAGAAGATGTGCAAAAACAGTTATAATTAGCGCTAAAGCAGTGTCAATATGGGGGAAATCTCACTTTCTTCATGGTTAAGGACTCGTATACATGTTTTTTTATTTCCCCAGAATTAACTAGTGCAAAGATTGAGAGCTATAATTGAGTAGTTAGAATAAACTTAATTTCCAGATAACAACTGGCTAATTGTAGTATGAGAGATTTGTGGAAAAGTCTTGATACATCTGTGATTTTTGTGACTATAATTGTACTTTGACTTTTGATCTCCCCTGATGCAACCTTGGCACAAATGGTAAAATAAATAAATGACGTTAGAGTAAGAAATCTAAAATTCGCCAGGAATGTAAAATTCGCCACCTCTAAAACCTTAACAATTTTATAAAAAAAATGATGTTTTGTCTTAAAATTGGTATTTTTCAGTTCAGAAAGCTTTAATTTACTGTACATTCAACAAATCTCACCTCAATTTATTTATTTTATTAGTATTTCCACATGTGGCGAATTTCAGATATGTGGCGAATTTTAGATTTCTTACTCTATGTTACTTTTAATGTTTCATTTAATGAGAGCCTTATTTTGTAAATATCTTGTCAACTAACATAGTTTTTATACCCTGAGAAACAGAGTAGAGTCTCTGTAGAGGGTTGTAATGCATCTTTAAAAAATATGGTAATTTGTACAGTTCTCAATTCTTTTAGTATAACAGTAAAGTCTGTAAAGGGGCACTGTGTGATCATCCAGCTGAATTAAATCTTTTTAAAATATGGATATTCCTTTAGTTTTTACTATCTTTAGTCTTATATTTGAGTCTGCTGACAGGACTGTGCTAAAAATCTAGGTGATTGTATTATTACAATATTGTATTTATAATCTGCACTACATCCCCTTTACTACAAGAATACTACAAAGTGGTATTTGACCCATCTCAACTGAACAAGTACAGCACAGGCTCTATAGTGACTGATATTCCCCTAATAACAAAAAGACAGAGCCTCAGGGATGAATATATTATCAATATCCCTTGGGTTCTTTAGCCTGTCACTTGGGACAGGACCCAGTGACACATGAATGTTTTTAAATGTGGTAATACTATAGTTTACCACACCTTTAGCATTAAAGTAGAGTTTGTGAGTTTGTATAGTTTTCATTCCTTCAATATTACAGAAGATTCTGTTAAATCAAAATTCGTGTTTAACAGCAAAGTAGTAGAGTCTGTAAAAATAATGTGTGAGACAATTCGGAGGACTGTTTGAACAAATGGTAATTTTCATGGTTTTTCAAAGATTCAGTATTACATTGGAGTTGGAGGTGGCAGTAAACAAAGTGATATACACTAGTTAAAATAGTATTATTAAAAGTAGTCTGTTAAGAGGGCTGTGACAATTCTGGTGACATACATTCTTAACAAGCTCTACTAGCACGAGCCGCAAAGCCATTAGAGACTGCAGTAATGCACTGAAGCGGTCACCGATCTCAGTACTAACATAGCCTATTGCCGCTTAACTTCAGTGAAAAGACAGATACCCATCACACAATGCCACAATTCATTAAAGTCCAGAGACAAGAAAAAAATTGATTCCTAGAAGCTTGATTCCTTAAAAACTTTTCATACCTTTAGTATAACAGCTGAGTCTGTAAATAGGGCTTTGATTATCCAGGTGACACGTATCTCACCGCGGTATGGGTTGGGGTAGTTTGGAGATGTGAGGTGTTGTTCTGCACTCAAAGCAGTCAACTCAAACACAGGCTGCTCCCACTGAGATACTGGAACATTAGGGCACATAGATGTACATAATTGTATGAAGTATGTGAAAACGATTGGTAAATACAAATACATATTCACTGAGCTTACACATAGTCAAACCCAGTAAAGTAGACTGTTGAAGAACCACAAAAACACTTCTATTTAACATTGATTTCTAGATAACAGGGTCAATTCCAATTTTAAGTTTCCAGATATTTTAAAGAAGTTGGCTGGTTTCCATAAAAAAATCTCAAACTCAATCTAAATATAATCTCTATAATTTAGGGTTAAAACTTTAATTCATAGTGTAACACAAACTCAAATTGAAGATTGAGCATATACTTAAACAGTACTTCACTTGAGAATACAAATTTGAGTTTATACTTAATATGTAGGATTGAGTTTGAGTAAGACTTTTTTATGGATATCAACCCTGAATATCAAGCCTATTTAATTTCATTTAAAGGGGAGTTCTACTTTTCAGAGGTCCCCTGAAAATAATAAACTTATGCTTTAAAATCCGATTTCAAGAGTCAGGGTCATATTGGGGCAGGCCCTCAACAGTGCCATTTATGGGAGTGAAACACACACAGAGGTGACAGCCTGTGATTAGATGTCAAAGTATCTGCCTACTAGGTCATCAAGAACATCAGAGGTCTACTGGAGTGGACAATATTATACTAACAAAACATTCAAGTTTGTTAATTTTGTTTATTTGGGGTTTTACGTCGCTTTCAACACTGTACAGGTCATATCACGACGGGTAGTTGGAAGGGCAGAGGAAACCAGTACATACAGTTCGTTAGGGTTCTGTACTGTAAACTGCCGACCAATGGCCAGCAACTACCAGCTTTCCCACTTGAGGCCATGCCGGGAATCGAACCCCGGCCTCAGAGGTGGGAGTTCAAGTTTGTTAAAGAAATGTGCAAATACTAACACATATAATAGACACTATGCCAAACTGGTTCAAAAGATTGCATATTTTACACCACTTGATTTACTTATGTACAACCTACTACAAAGTTTAAGATTAAAGTTTAATACAAGTGTGCTTTGTAGATTTGTAATAAAAATGAACAGTTTCAGCAAATTATAACAAAGTCGGAAAATTAAGAATCTACAATGCCTTTTATATGCTTATTAGTATTAAATACATTCATACTGGAAGTAAGCAGCATCTTCATTCCTTTATCCCTTTCACTCACTGTCTCCATGGCAACATACAAGTCAGAGTCATGTGACCTCACAAAGTCAGTACTGTTTTTCATAATGAGACTGCCCACAAACTCCCTGTAGTTACCACCATTTGTATAGTGGACGTCAAATGGGCTGTGTTGAGATTTATTCTCGTATATTGTCACTTCATCCCCAATATTCAAATAAAGGTCTTCAATCTACAAAGATGCATTTTTGATTATGTGTAAATGATTACACTCACATACAATTGGTTGTACAAATTGATTTAGATCATAATTTTGATCTTTGGTGTACAAATGTGTTAACAAAATTAGTACCAGAGATGCCTGTACCCCACGTTCTGGAGAAATGGCATTGGACACCATGAAATATTGAAGATGTGAAAAAGGACAAACAAGGTGAGGAGTCTATTCAGAACACAATGTAAGTTATGTAAAAATGCAGGAGGAATAACTCTCAAGGAAGATAAAATGCATGTAAAGATAAAGTATCAGAAAAGACAATTTAATAGAAAGATGACATCATTCATTTGTAAACTATTTGTAAACTAATGATTATGAAGCTGTAAAATTTATTAATTCATTGATTTATTAAAGGTTGTATACATATAGCTGTCAATATTGTCAGAGTAATGGTTGGGTAATAAAAGTACACATAACAATCAGTTGTAGCAATCCAGAAATCTTTGTGATAGGAGAAATATGTCTCAAACAAGGCAAGCAATAATTATTTATTGGGAAAATACAGATAGTTTTGGTAACCAGACAGTGATCTAGATCAGTGTAAAAATTTAATGGATGGTATTTGTATAATACTTCTAAGAAACAGACATACAGATATACAGACAAACAAACGATCACGAAAATAATACCTGTTGGCAGAGGTAATATTTTAATAGAAATCATTCTGGCACAGCCAAGGTCAAAGGTCACACCAAGGTCACATAACTGCATTGCACACCTGTACTACAATTTCTAACCAGTATACCTACCAAGTAACAATTTCCTAGACTTTATGGTTTCTGGGATATTGCCCAGACAAGATTTGAAGGGTCAAAGTCACTATGGCAAGGTCAAAGGTCAAATCAAGGTCAAACCATGATGTTACACACCTTCAACCCTCCAAACAATGCCCCAACTGAGCATCAACTTCCAGGATCTTAGAGTTCTGAGATATTGCCCAGACAAGATTTTAAAGGTCAAGGTCACTATGGCAAGGTCAAAGGTTAAATCAAGGTCACACCATAATGTTGCACACCTACACCTCTTAACCAATGCCCCTACCAAGTATCAACTTCCTATACCTTGCAGTTTCTGAGATATAGCTTAGACAAGATTTTAAAGGTCAAGGTCATTACAGCAAGGTTAATTAGGTAACACCATGATGCTCACCTGCACCCTCCCCCCCATCAATATTCCTGTTAAGTATCAACTTAATACATCTTACAGTTTTTCAAAATACACTCTGGTGAGAATATTTTTCACGCCACCCACCTATCTGACCGAGCACCACACCAACTACCTGTAAAATAACTGTATCATTTATAGAATCCACTTCTATTTCCCAGAGGACAGTCACTCCAGTTGGTGAGGTCTCAGGATAGTTTGGTGATGTGATGAAGAGACTCTCATTCCTCAGTAACACTGGAACTATGATTGTGTCACCTTGGTGCACTGGAATTTTAAGTGGCATACAATAACAGATGCTGGTTAGTGAGTATGATATAAAGCCAAAAACATAGAAAAAAATGGATATGGAAAACAGAAAAAAAAATATTAATGAGGATTTTGTTCTTATGTAGTCATATAACCATTTTATCTAAACTTTGTGGCAGAGGAATTATACTTGATTTGAACACATTAGAAAGTTCAGAAAATGGGAGAGGCATCTTACTGTGTAAGTGTATCAAATAATCTTATCTAATTTAATCTACATACTTTTTATGTACTTATTCTTTTCAAGTAAAATCTGAGGTATGAAATTAAAAACTGAAAGTGAAAAAACACATGCCGGGGAGAGATCATGGTGGTTAGCAAAATGGAGAACTGGAAGATGAAGTTGTTATGTAAAATAAGACTTATGGGACAGTAAAACTGTGTTAATAAATTGAAAGATTCAATTTTACATGTCAAACTTTATATTGATTACCCAAGCTGTAATCCAGGTGAAAGGTCCCTCCCCCTCTCACTGCCATGGCTTTTGATGAGACAAACAACACATTAGCTGAGGACAGGACCAATTCTGTGGAGTTTTGTACTGAGAAAGGTCCAGTGATTTGTTTAATGACAGTGTCATCTAGATCAGAACCATCGTGGATACTGAGCATATCCTCTCTGTCCAGTGCAATGTCTCTAAACTGAAAATAAGGAAAACCTCTATTTTCCAATATTCTTTTTTCCAGATAATAACTTTTATGAACAGTTTTACTGTCACAAATTTATTGTTCTCCATTGTTTGTGATAAAACAGCAACCTTTTTTGTATTTTGTATTGTATTTATACTCAGTGCTATATCTCTATGTACTACAGGTACTAAAGTGCTATATGACCCATTCGACTGCACACAAGTACAGCCCAACTCTCAAGTTACTGACATTCCCCCAACTGAAAGACACAGGCTCAAGGATGACCATTCATCTACGTCCTTGAGGTTCTCTTGCCTGCCACTGGGGATAAGACTCTCCTGCCACCCATTCCTTTTTTTAACCAAAAATCTCACTCCATCAACATGGTTGTACAATAGAAGTTCTACTCTGTGTAAAAGAAAGTGGAATGAATAATTATAATATTTCTAATGTGACTTTTACAGGGCTTAATCTGTATCCAAAGACAGACTCTAGGTGCAACACTTGGCATACAAAAATTCAAAAAACTTCATAGTCTAGAGACTGAATGCTGCATCAGTGGATTGTTATGTACAATAATCCTTGTCCTTGATTAATGTTAAAAGACTCTGAAACTACTCTTAACTATTGAAAAGGTTGTGGCTGAATCAGTGAGATTAATATTATCCTTATGACACTGAGTAGGAATCGATTGATATTAAACCTATAGATTAGGAGGCTGCCATTGCAAAACCATTGCTATTACAGCATTCCAGAAGATGTGTCTTAGCACATCCTGAATTGAATCAGCCACGAACAGGAAGTGAAACTCACGAAAACAAAACACAGCAGTTCTGCTAAATCTCAAAAAAGGCAACAAATGCAAAAAAGTATGAGATAAAAGTTTAGAATTTCTTCAGATTTAAGTTTTTTTCCAATATTTTAAGCTTTTCTTCAATTATATGTGATTACAATTGCAATGCCAGCTGCAAAGTTTCATCACAGTATTTCAGTAAAATGCTTTCAATTCAGAGATATCAGGACAACCGACCCATCCCTAATATTGAGTGGGTCTCTTCTGCCTGTACATACAAAGTAAAATTATAGAATTTTATTTATGCAATACATGATCTCTTTGACCTAAATAATACTGTTGAACTATGGCAAGAGAAGTTCATGCTTTTACAAAACAATAGGGGAAAAAAGAAAGAAATACTTACATAAATACCTAATAAAAGTTCATAAGAATCATATTAAGTCTAAATTGATTTATGTTGTTCTCATAATCAAAGATGGAGAAAACCCAAAATAGTCTGAGGTGACACACCAAAAGAATGTGTTAAAAGCCACATTAACACCAAATAAACTCAGATTTCACATTACCTTTAGCAAGATGAGGTCTGTGAAGCCTGCACTCTGTATGACCCAGCATGCTGCCAGGTCTCTAGGGTAATACAGTGGGTAATTAGGTGAAGTCAGACTCCGTGTATCTTCCACTGCAACCAGTTCAAACACTGGCATCTCCTCCTTCTCAACTGACATATTTACAAGGGGGGGGGGGGGTCACAGATAAGAACATAAAGTCAATACATTAAGTAGACAGAGTTTTGAAGTAAAAGGTGAAGTAAAAGTTGAAAGGAATTTATTTAGGGGCACTGGCAAGTGACAACTAACTTTTTCACTTCAGCTTTGATCCAGGATTCAAACCCATGACCTGAATTGAGAAAGTGTCATTCACTATGCCACTGTCGCCCACTTTCTCATGTAAGTAGCATCTTACAAATTAAGAACCATATCTCATTAACATAGAATTCTAAAATGACATGACTGTGTCCACAATTCTGATTGACAAATCCAGAAAATATTTCATTGTTGAAATCTGCATAACCTCGTGGATTTGAATTATCGCTCATTCTAACATGACACGACTGTGTTGGTGAATCTGATTGGCTATAATGTCATGAAAATGTGAATAATAATAGTATGTATATTATCTTTAAAAATTATGTTAAAATACAAGCAACTAATTCCGATCTCCGGCTTCACCTTCATGATCCTAACATCCCTATTCGTTACAACATCTCTTATATGCACTCATTCGTCATTGATTATTTCTACAGTACATCTTTCCTAATTAAGAACCACATCTCACTAATATAGAAGTACATCTTTCTGATTAAGACCCATATCTCACTAATATAGAAGTACATCTTTCTAATAAAGGACCACGTACATCTCACTAATACAGAAGTACATCTTTATAATTAACAACCACATCTCACTAATATAGAAGTGCATATTTCTAATAAAGAACCTTAATTGTCTCAATAATATAGAAGTACCTTTTTCTAATTAAGAATCATATCTCCCTAATATAGAAGTACATCTTTCTGATTAAGACCCATATCTCACTAATATAGCAGTACATATTTCTGATAAAGGACCACATCTTGCTGATATAGAAGTAGATATGTCTAATCATAGAACCATATTTCACTAATATAGAATTAAGTATTTCTAATTAAGAGCCACATCTCACTAATATATAGAAGTGCATATTTCTAATAAAGAATCATGTCTCACTAATACAAAAGTTCATCTTTCTAATAAAGAACCTTAGCCCACTAATATAGAAGTACATCTTTCTAATATTTCTAATAAAGAACCATAGCTCACTAATATAGAAGTACATCTTTCGAATAAAGAACCACATCTCATTAATATAGAAGTGCATATTTCTAATAAAGAATCACATCTCACTAATATAAAAATTCATCTTTCTAAAAAAGAATCACATCTCACTATTATGAAAGTCCACATTTCTTAGAAAGAACCATTGCTCACCAACATAGAAGTGCATATTTCTAATAAAGAATCACATCTCACTTGTGTAAAACTGTATCTTGAATCTCTTGTCTGCCCCTGTAGAACTGAAGCTTGCATGTACATCAATCCTGGGAGACTGTGACATGACAAAGTCAGTGGAGTGATGGAGGTGGGTGTGGTCAGTGAACTCTCTGAGTGGTTGGTCACGTGAGAATCCATCGTGTACAGTCAGTAGATCTCCAGGTGACAAGTGGACATGGTTCAACTGGATCACAACAGATGTCAATCACTGTGTGCACTTACTTCAGCAAAGTAACATGTGAATGCAACTGAATAGCATATATATCAAACTACAAATTAGCCAGTGTATGTTATATTTATGTTATATAAAATCCATGTATTATCTTCAAAAAGGCCAAAATGAAATCTCTATGTCTGGTTGACAGGTGGGCATGGTTCAATAGAAGAGCATCAGATTGGAATCTTGTCACACAGTGAGTAGATAAAAACCTATTGCAGATGTCAAATTTGTGCACAAAAACTATATACAATTTTAGCAGTGCATGCAACCACTGTTGCAGAACTGTAAACCACTGGTGTATATAACTGGCCAATTTAATTTTTTTTCAAAAATAAATAATGAAAAAAAACACACACAAAAAAAACCAAATAGGGGTAAACCATTAATCTTTAAGATAATGACATTCAAGTCACTATAAAATCCCCATGCCTTTGATTATCAAGAATAACAAAAATATATTGTCATAAGCTAATAAGATAAAATTCCCAGACATACAATGAGCACTATTCTGCTGTCCAGATCCTGTGTGTTTATCACATAAGTGACTTGTACAGGAGTGGCGTCTTCAGGATATCCTGGAGAGGTCAGTGCTTGCATTACAGGAGTGGCCAGTAGTCTAAACATTGGGACAGCATCCTTCTTGACTGGGTACAACATAACAAAAAGCTCAGAAATTATGAACACATAGACTAAGGATTATTTTAACTGTTCTCTTTATTATTTTTAGTAGGTGTCTTTTTAAAAATATATTTTTATTTCTATACATAAAAGAGGTCACAATTACAATTTACAATTCAGAAGAAAATAAGAAACTTTAACAACAATACATGGCATCACAGTTGTTTTTATTTTTGCCTTCAACAAACGAGTGACATCTTATTTTAGCTTTCAAAAAGTTTTAAAAAGACATACCATCAACAATTTTTAAATATGACTTGAAGTTTAATTTCTACTTATGTCTGAAGGTGTCAATTCATATTTTAGGCCAAGAAATCAGCAACTTACAATACAGTATAAATTTATCGGACTTTCTGGTCCTTCCACACAATAATTTTCCAATATTTTCAGTTTTATTTTACAAATCCTCTATAATCTGGACAAAATTCCACTCTGCCAACATAAAGGATGACAGAGTTCTATTGTAAAACTTACTGGACTGAATTATGAAGGATAATACAGTTCTATTATAAAATTCATACTGGATTGAACAAATAAGGACAGTACAGTTTGATTTTAAAATTGGTGCTGGACTTAACATTGAATGATAATACCATTCTAATGTAAAATTCTTACTGAACACTCAAGGATAATACAGGTCTAATGTAAAATTCTTACTGAACTGACCACTGAAGGATAATATAATTCGATTTCAAATTCTTACTGGACTGAACAATGAAGGATAATACAATTCTATTGTAAAATTCTTACTGAACTGATCAAAGAAGAATAATACAGTTCTTTTTTTTTGAAACTCTTACTGGATTGAACATTGGAGGATAAGTGTTCTTAATACATATATCTTATTGGACTGGACATGGAGAGATTATACAATTCTACTGTAAAAAAAACTTAGTGCATTGAATATTGAAGGATGACACAATTCTTTCGAAAAACCCTTTATGGATTGAAATTAAATAATACCAAACATTGGATAATGCATCTATAATGTATAACTCTTACTGGACTGAACATTGAAGCTGAATCCCTCTGCCACATCTGTTGAATCTGACTCCAGGGTGACGTACATATTGTCTGTAGTGGACAGCACAAAGTCAGTGGAATGATACTGTGACAATACTCCATGATATACACGTACACTAGGATCCATAAAATTCTCCCCATCATACACCACCATCCGATCACCCAGACCCAGATATATTTCACTCAGCTAGGATCAAACACAAAATTAAACTCATAGATTAAATAGACTGAGAACAAAGTGCTGAGTATAGAAATTAACTACATCACATAAATCATCCATAAAGACATATCACCACTCAGTCTTCCAGGTAAATGTGTATTTTACTCAACTACAGTACTACAGTACAGCTAGTAGAGTACTATTTTTATTAAGTATTTTAGCAGGGATAAAAACTCACAGTTTCCAACTAGTCCCTGGCAACTTTGTTTTGTTTTAAGGGCAGTAAACCCTGTTTCAAGGTAGCCTAACTATAGTGATATTCTTCAGTGATGAAAGATTAATACCTGCTGAGGTGTTTATACCCCCAAGAAAAAAATAAAGCAAGCAGCTTCAATCTTAGATCTTTTAAATGAATGTGTACACAATGTATGCATTTTACAACATGAAAGAACAATCAAAACACTGTAAGACTGAAGAAACTGTAGCTATATAGAGTGAAAATGTTATTTATAATTATCATGATTTTAAAGGCAGCTGAATATTCAAAAAGGCCACCAAACTCTAAATAGGAACTTCCATTGTCCAATGACTTTGTGCCCTTCCTTGGGCATCAAGGGTTTGAGGTTTTGAAAAACAACACTCTGTTTTGCCTAATGGGACTTCCGAATGGTGACTTCAACACAACATATATTAATATTCACTTTGTAAAAAGTGAGCATAATAACCATCTGTAAATGTTGCAGAATATTTAATTGGAGACTTTTGGTATATGTTCAAAATGCATATTAAGTATCTTTGCCTACTCTTCTTCACACATATTAACAATCTGTCTGTATGTTATTGTTAATGTTTATATCTGGGATGTTACTTTCCTTGCTTGTGGCATTGGGTGGGAAATCCTATGCATCCTAATATGAACAAAGCTGTTAAAAAGAGGTCAAAACCTTAATATGACCTTTAAAAATCCTCATAATACTTGACTATTAATCACAACTACCTGTAAAACAATGACATCTGTTTCCTGTTCAGCTTCAACCTGCCACGCAAAGGAAGCATCATTTGGGTAAGGGTTGGGATAATCCTGTGATGTCATGGTCTGCCATTCAGGTTTGGCAGTGAACTCAAACACCCCCACAATGGACATGATGTTCTCAGGGGAACCACTGCCTTCCTCTTCTGAATAAATAACCAAACGATTCGTTACATTAGAATATTTTTGTAATTCCAGTATAGGTATATTGCAGTGCACTAACCCCTAGTGGTTAACAAGTTTAAGGAATGGTTACTTGGCCCATAGCTGTCTGACTACCGATCAACAGATCTATTTAATACTTTCAGAACACGGATAATAAGCTCTAATTTTAATTCTATCTCCAGAGCTCTTCAATGTATTCCTCAATAAACCAACAAGTTCCACTGGACTGCTATACTATAGAATAGTATAACATATAAGATATAATAAATATATAATAAAATAGGCTTAATATCTTATTAAGAATAATTTAAACACACTATAATTTAAACAAAGATATCTAGTATAGTGACACGATTTCAAAGGGAATATTTTAAAAATAAATTTCAATTTTGTTCAAACCTGATTATTCAATGAAAAGACAGTGGAACAGCGTATTTAGCTTATGATTACAAGAAATTTGCACACTAACCTTCCTGAATGGGTTGGTAATCATATTCATCCCCACTTTGTGCATCCACAGTAAAGGTTGTCACGAGACACAGTGACAGGATTTTCAACAGCATGACAAAAACCTGTAACAAGAATGGATTTTTAAAATGTGTGAACAACTCTACAAAATTTGATAATAATCACATGATGATCGAGCCTTATAATGTTTGTTTTACATGATATTTACTGCCATAACCAAATTATAAATTGGTTATTTTTGTACACCAAAAAAAAGGCTTTAAAATTTTGTTTATTTAAAAATATAATCAGATACAATATGCTCAAATACAAATGAATTAATATTTGTTCTTGGTTGTTGCGATTTAAGAGTCTGCTTTTTGGTGAAGATGAAGTGCTATAAAAGTTGGAATTACAATTTCATGATGAGAGATTATTTTGACCAACTTCTGAGGGAGTACTCCCTACTGATTTTTACAGTCTGGCTAATCCTTTGGGTTCTATGGCCTTCATTTTGCATTATCTACCTCTATGGCCTAGTGGGTGACACACTTGCCTAGGAACACAGAGGATGTGGGTTCAGGCAGATCCATAATGGCTCAGGTGACCACTTTAAATGGCTGCCCTCTGTCAATGGCTCCTATCTCCAGTGACAGGCTAAAGAACCTCAGGGACATTGATAAATGGTCATCAGTTAGGGAAATGTCAGTCACTTGAGAGCTTGGGCTGTACTTGTGTAGTCAAGATGGGTCAAAAAGCATTTTGAGTCCTGCATATATGGTGTTATTGCATGGAGTATAAATATACAATACCACGAAATACAATTACTCAAACACCTACAGACCAATGTGTACATGTATTGGCTCTCCTGTATGTTGATGTGATGTGATTTTTGAAGTTTGTTTTACTTTATATTTGTATTAATATGAGCTTAATATGTTGTACAACAAACCAATTTTTAACTTCTAGGAATTTGGTCCATAAGTGATAAATATAGAAGTGCAAAAACACACAATCTATGCAAGCCTGAATACATGAGAATGAGGTTTGCAGGTCCGTATGGTGCAGGTGCAGCTAATCTTTAAGTTATTCTACTTATCTTTTCACTCGCAATAAACCACATGGTTTGTTAGTTTTTCTCTCCCCTTTTTCAGATCAATTCTAGCAATAAAGACTACTAGGTTTAGATTTGCGTTTAACGTCGATTTCAGTACATTGTACTACGTTGACCTCTTATGGCCAGGGATCACTTGTAGTCAACAAACTTTTAAATAGTCATATCTTAAAAAACAATACTTTGTAAATCTATTAAACAAGGCACAATTAGCTTGTAACTAAAAGGAGCAAACATACACAAAAATTCTTTAAAGATTTATGGTTATTACTGAAATATAAATACCGGTAGTTTATTTATTGGTGGCAGTTATTGGTACCTGGTGACAATTAGTAGCAAGGCAGTATGGTTCATATCACAACAGATAGTTTTGAGGCAGAGAACACCAGGGGCTGGTTTCACAAAAAAAACTTAGTCCATACTTAAAGTTAAGATCTTTGTCTTTAATTCAGGCTAAATCTGTGGTCTTAGGCTTAGAAGTTTTCACAAATATGTTGCGTCTAAGTTTTGGCTAACTGATCTGAGAGTGGCGTAAACTTTTGTTAACAAAGACTTAGATATGGCTACCACTAAATTTTCTCACTTCAAATTTAAAATGTGTAAAAATTAAGAATAAATATATAGAACACCTCTGTAAGTTAGTCTTTGGATATTTAATGTGATTACAAGGTTTTCCATTGAAGAGTATTTTTTTAAAAAAATAAAAAGGAGTAAAACAAAGGATATATGTCACCCCTAAAATATTTTGACTAGAAATAAAGAGTCACATGACACAGAAACCACTGTGGTTATTTTATACATTTGGTCTGAGTTAAGGCACCCTTTGTGAAAGCCATTAAGTCCCAGACAAAAGGCTCAGGTTTAATTCCCTGACTTAGCCTAAGTCCAAAGCTAAGTCTAAGACCCTTTTGTAAAATAGTCCCAGTACATATCACTAGTTGGTCAAGATTCTGCACTGTAAATTGTCATGCACTGGTAAGAAACTATCAACTTTCCCACACACGGTCCAGTCCGGAGTTCAAATCGCAGACCTAAGTGGTGAGAGGCGAGTGTCTTACCCACTATCCCACCGGAGCCCCCAGTAACAGTGGAACAGTGGTTTACTAGCCCAGTTTAACAACACAAGTCAAGTCTTTTTGGATGAAAAGTTTTATTGGTATGTCAAAGCATTATTTTACACAGTAAAATGTGTACTGCTTCCCTGCATAAGTTGGCCGCGGGTCGTAAGTTGGCCACCATCATCATATTTTGAAATTTCTATAATTCTAAAGGCCTGTATCATTCTTGAATGGTCTATTATAATAAGATTTATTATAACCACCACTTTTAAAACCTGTGCAACCACACATTTGTCTGTTCGATACATTTAAATGATTGGTGGCCAACTTACGACCCACGGCCAACTTATGCAGGGAAGCAGTAAAGTATAACAGTATAACCAAAGGCTGGGTGTAATGAAAGCAAAGGCGGTGTAAATATGGCAGTTTGTACAAAATGTGGCAATTCCTCTTGCCGAATTTTACACCCTCATGAATCTCATGGGGTGTTTGTGCAAATAATAGCGCTACAGTACACTACAGTAGACATGTTACAATTAAATGTCATTTCACAAAATAGATCAAACAAATATACTTACTACTGATCAACAATATTAAACAAATGAAGTCTTTGTGTTTACATAGTAACTATCTTGTAATGCATGTATATAGACCTTACCATTTTATAGAATTCTGTTGTTTATAATAATGATCACGTTTCAAACACAGCAGAAATATGTAACAAGTCTTGACCAGTGGGGAGGGTTAAAATTTGGGTTTAATAAATTAATATTGCAACAACCTTGATTACCGTAGTAAACTACTGTTCACATCAAAGTCAAATTTAATTTGGGTTTAACGTTTTGTTCCAACAGCCTGGGTGATATTGGGTCAGTCCCTCAGCATTGCCTGTTATGGGAGTGAACCCAAAAGGTGGAAATGACCTGCTGTTTATGACTAACTTTTTGATGTTTTGTCAATTTACATTTTGTAAGAACATGTCCCAGTATACATGGACCGTGATCAAGAAAGGTCTTAGCCAAATCTTACGCCAGAATTGGTTCTGTTTGTATACAAAAGTAAAGCCTAAGGCTTGGCTAAGACCTTTGGTGAATATTGCCTCTTGGCTTGGGATTACAATGTTATTATGACAAATTTGTCAAAGTTGGGGTTTTACGTCCCATCCAACAGCCAGGGTCATACAGGGACAAGTCACATTGCCACTTGTGGGAGTTGAACCCACACAGAGGTGACTGTGATAGATACCAAACTTGCTAACCACTAGGCCACTGAGGACCTTTACAATGTTATTGTGAAAACACAAACCAGGCAAATAAGATTACAATTGTCCCAAGTCTTTCTATCCATCATTAAATTTGAATTGGAAAATTACAGCAGTTTAGGGGGCCACGGTGGCAGAGTGGTAACACTCTCGCCTCCCACCTCTGAGGCCTGGGTTCGGTTCCCGGCATGGCCTCAAGTGGGAAAGCTGGTAGTTGCTTGCTGTTGGTCGGCAGTTTACAATACAGAACCTTGACCAACTGTATGTACTGGTTTCCTCTGCCCTTCCAACTACCCATCGTGATATGACCTGTACAGTGTTGAAAGTGACGTAAAACCCCAAATAAATAAATACAGCAGTTCATTATATCAAGCATTTTAGAGTAAGGACATAGCTCCTGAAAAAAATGCCAGGGCGCGGTTTCTCCAAAAATCATACAGTACCGATATATTGCAAAAAAAACAAAGGCGCATAGCGAAAGTCTTACATAAGTCACATTCAATGTCCAAAGCATGGATTACCTTCTGGGTTGTTCAAACTTACCCAAGGTACCACAGCAAGAGAAAGTCACTTGTCTAAATAGGTGGATGTTGTGATGACCGGTCACATTCCTAGCTTTGTAAAGATACAGAGAATCTGGGCCTATATTCACAAAGATTCTTACACTTAGGTCTAAGAAAAATTCTAAGCCAAGAATTATCCTTTTCTTAAAATAGAAACCTATTCACAAAATAATTCTCAGCTACGAATAATTTTAAGAATAGAGGAAGTTGTGTTCACGGGCTAGAATGTTTCTAAGACTAATTGTAATTCTAAGAAAAATTCTAAGAATCTTTGTGAATACAGATCTTGGCATACGTGAACAGAAAGAGAGAAAATTGTGAAAATAACATAAAGAGGCTGCATTTCATTACAGTACATACAATGGGTGAGTTACTATGTAACACTCTGTTCTGGATATTGATTTGCAATCAGTTGCTGCACTGTAATCAACAAAGCAGCTATTTTGTTAAGTTAAGCATGCTATGTGCCAGTCTTAGATCGATTTAAATCAATAAGTGTGATTCTAAGAATAAGAATCTTTGTGCATAGAAAAATTCTTATTCTTAGAATTTTTCTAAGAAAAATGACAATTCTAAGAAAAATTCTAAGAATAAATCTAATTCTAAGAATAAGAGTCAGTAACAGGCCTGCATCTCGTGTAATTGTTTTGTTGCATAGTGTGTGTATGAGATATAAATCTAATTCTAAGAATAAGAATCTTTGTGAATACAGACCCTGTTCTGTAAAGACATGCCTTTGATTTCACGACAGTCTACCTCATGCGGTATATGAGCGCGTTATTGGTCCAGATCATGAATTTACCCATACACTGTCTTGTAAACGCACGCGGGATTTTTACGGTAAAACCATAAGGTGGTTACCATTTCAACAATAAATACACTCTGCCAAAAACTCACCAGTTTAATGATTTGATTTGAATGTTTTACATAGAGCCTAATTGACTTGACCATCCTCTAATGCCTTTCCAAAAGAAAAGTCCAAATAGCCAAGTCAACACAAAGAACAGCATCCACGAGGGAACAGTCAATTGTGGTGGGAAGACAAATCTAAAAGATGAGTTTAGTTTGTATATTCTTGTGTAATAAATATCTAATTCATTTTGTGTTCATAAAAGGCCAGGATGTCATATATTTTGTGTAGCGTTTTAATTTCAGTATAAAATGCCGAAAAAAATGTCAAAACAAAAAGAACAGATGTGTAAATTATTAGATGTATCCTTAAGAATAAAGTGGGACCTTACTGACCAACAGATAGACTCACTGAAGCCATCAACTCTTTGATTTTTCTTCTAAATCTACCATTCTATACCTTGGCCAAGTTTACACTTATACAACATGGTATAAAGGCTCAAAGTTATAATTAATCCAAGTTTAAATTCAATGAAATTAAATTTGAAGTTAAGCCTCTCTTACATCCCATCGTACGTGCACGTACGTCCTGGTTACAGAGAAAAATCGGCTGATTTGCAAGGCACACTTAAGGTACACTTGTGATTTTATAAAAGAATTTAAAGGTCGCACAGGCCCTGCAATGAAAATTGACATGCACATTAAAAGGGTAACTTGCGAGAGACTTGCACACGTGCATTTCCCTTGCAAGTGTTGCAAGATCTCCCCATTCACTTGCAGGGTTTGCACATGCCGTATAATACACTCACGTGTACCTTGCATGTATATAAACCCACTGTATGACCTGTAGTTAGTAGCAGTTTATTCTTTGATCTTTAAGTTGTGTCACTGTTGCTGGCAGAATATATCTTGTTTGCACGTGCAAATCTCTACTACCTCACTACCAGGCTACGTTCATATTTTTCAACAATATTTGCAGCACACTTGCGTGTATATACACTTATGACGGGATGTAAGAGAGGCTTTATAAGTCAACAGAATTAACCTTGAAAGTCAATGAATAACCTAAATAAATTCACTTTGTAATTCGAAGTTTTGAAATAATTCAAATTAAATAAAATGAAATTCAATAAAATTAACTTTGAAAGTCAATAAATGAATCAAGTTTTGAATTCTTTGATTTGTAAAGTAATTAATAGCTTCATATTCTTCGGGACAGTCAAGTTGAGACACAGGAAACCTAAAACAGTAAATTCAGCTGTCATATACAATCAATGAACATTGTGTCACATATTCAAATGTGCTCTTTGACTAAGTGAGGAATCAACCTTCAAACATACGTAGCCTTTCCTTAGACGTTAATACATATAGTACAGATACAACTGTTTGATTGCGTTTTTATTATTTTTCATTACATTCTCAGCTAGCTGGGGAGAACTCTCAGACAAGAAGGGCCTCTGATACAGTGTGCATTATAACAGAACACTTTGACGTTTGCATTATGATTTAGACAGCCCGGAAGGCCAGACTACGTTACAGGGGAGAAGCTAAGATTTTTTTATTGGATACGCCCTGATTTTATTTCAGAATGTTGTGGTAAAATGCAATATTTGTTAGGGGATGGGGTATTGTATATCTCATTAATGATCATTCTAACAAAGTGGTACACCTGGGCATCCTGGTTAGTCCTGCCCCTGCCAAACGTGCTTTTATTTAAGCCAAATCTGGAGACGAAACTCTTTGAGACATTTTGTGAGTGAAACTGATAAAAAAGTCTTACGTCTAAAGTAAACCTACGGAGCCCCTAATAGGACATGGTAAAATAAAAATTGCACCATGTATTAAGTCGTGCGCACAAGATGATCTCGTGATAACGAGCAAATAAGTCGTTATAATGAGATGATCTCATTATAATGAGATAATAAGTTGATCATCTCATGATATCAAAATGATCTGGTGATAATGAGATCATCTTGTGATATCAAGATCATCTTGTGATAACAAGATCATCTCATTATCACAAGTTATTTTCTTGTGATAATGAGATCATCTCATCAGCACCACTTGTTTTCTTGATATCACAAGATCATCTGGTGCTCACCAAATGATTTTGTGCTCACTAGATAAAGTGGTGATCACCAGATAAAGTAGTTATCATGACATAATAAGTAGTGAGCACTAGTTTATGTGGTGATCACCACTTATTATGTTGTTATCACCAGATGAAGTAGTGAGCACTATATTATCTGGTGCTAACCAGATCATTCCATTATCACTAGTTCATCTCATGCTCACCACTTCATCTAGTGATCACCAGATGATGTGGTGCTCACTACTTATTTTCTTGTTATCACCAGATGATGTGGTGAGCATGAGATGATCTGGTTATAACTAAATGATGTGGTGATCACTACTTCATCTTGTGATAACAAGAAAATAAGTAGTGAGCACCACATCAACTAGTGCTCACCACTTATTAAGTCGTTATCACCACTTCATCTGGAGCTCACCACTTTATCTGGTGAGCACCAGATGATCTTGTGATATCAAGAAAACAAGTGGTGCTAATGAGATGATCTCATTATCACAAGAAAATAACTTGTGATAACGAGATGATCTTGTTATCACAAGATAATCTTGATATCACAAGATGATCCTATTATCACGAGATCATCTTGATATCATGAGATGATCTTGTTATCACGACTTATTATCTCATTATAATGAGATCATCTCATTATCACGACTTATTTTCTCGTTATCATGAGATCAACTTAATACATGGTGCAATTTTTATTTTACCATGTCCTATTAGGGGCTCCGTATAAACCTGTACTGGAGATGACAAACTGCTTTGATTATGGAGAGGTTTGTGAATTGTGTCTAGGTTCGCAAACTTCTCGTGGAAATAACTTACAAGTGGACGTTATGGATTAATTTCAATTCCGACAAGTTGCATCCACCGAATTATTTTATCTTTCCTTTGTTTTTGTTTTTTTGCAAAGTATTTCACTTGCTTTATCGTCTTTATTTGCTTTTAAAGATGTCTGGTAATTTTGCACCAGCGTCATATATTTTTAAACAAATGATAAAAAGAAAACATTTAGAAAATGACATTAAATTTTGTTTAAAAATATAAACACATACTTTGCATGTTATTAAAACATTTTAGGCTTTGCTCTGAGTAACACACACTTATATTTAATCGATTTAACTTTTTGCATCAGAATAAGTTTATGCAAAATTTTAGCCAGTGTCCATTTCACTGTTTTGTTTCTCCTACCAGTGGCCGAAGGCCCAGGTCGGGAGATTATAAAAAAGGCCTTCTGTATGTGTGTCTGTGCGTCCTTCCGTGCTACTGTTTGTCATGTTTTTACATAAACCTTAATATCTCATTCATGTATAAAGATACCTTCACCAAATTTGCAGAGAATGTTTATTGCTATGAAAACCTGTCTGCACAAAATTTTGGCCTTATTTTGAAAATAAAAAGGCCGCCATAGCCAATTATTTCAAAATCATTAAGATGCTCTAAAACTTTAAATATTGCAGATAGAATCATCAAATTTGCACGAAAGATATATGGCTAGAAAATCTAGCCCGGTAGTAATTTTGGCCTAGTTCTAGAAACAAAATGGCCGCCATATCACATGTTTAATGTCACATGGGGTTATCCTATTAAAAAGGCCTTATTTCTCCCCTAATATTGCTCCTAGAGGGTTCGGAATGTGAAAACAACTTGTAGGAAGTCATGGCCTGAGAATCTCTTCCAGGTGTTGAATTTGACCCTTGACCTTTTCTTCAAGGTTAAATGGGAGTCATCACACTAAAACGTCCTTATTTCTCCCTTATTATTGGTGCTTTGGCTTCAGAATGTAAAGCCATGATAGGGAGATTATAAAACACCTTCCATCTGTGCGTCTGTCTGTGCTACCGTTCATCATGTTTTTACATAAAGCTTAATATCTCATTCATTTATCAAGATATCTTCACCAAATTTGAAGGGAATGTTTATTGCTATGAAAACCTGTCTGTGCAAAATTTTGGCCTTATTTTGAAAAAGAAAAAAGACCGCCATAGCCAATTATTTCAAAATCATTAAGATGCTCTAAAACTTGAAATATTGCAGCTAGAATCATGAAATTTGCACAAAAGATATATGGCTAGGAAAGTTAGTCTGATAGTAATTTGGCCTAGTTTTGAAAACAAAATTGTGATCATATCATATGTTAAATGTTAAATGGGATTATCCTATTAAAAAGGCCTTATATCTCCCTTATCATTGCTACTAGGGGTTCCAAATGTGGAAACAACTCATGGCCTGAGACTTTTTTTCCAATTGTTGACTTTAACCTTTGACCCCTTCTTCAATGTTAAGTGGGGTTATCTTACTACAAAGGCCTTATATCTCCTTTAGTTCTCCATTATTACTGATCCTAAGGTGGGAAATAACCGCTGCGGCAGTAGCCTTTTTTCATAATTTTTTCTGATCTAAACGCTAATACTATGAATTTTGTGCATCACACAGATCAAACTTGCTTTAGGTTCATTTTTGGAGCAAACATATAAAATAACAAAGGTGAGAATGTGTGTTCTATATGAGAGCATAATAACAATACTCTACTATTATGGATAAAAAGACAATGATTCATTTTCCCTTCTTTGTTCATGCCAGTCCAAGACAGACGAATGCCAACAAATTTACCAAAAACTGCACAATTTATATGTTGTGTTTGTCCAGTGGAAAAAATGGTAGAATTGACCATAACAGCTAATGCATTGTGGGAGATTTTGTACTTCTACAGTAGAGAACAAGTTCAATGTCTGCAATTAAACCTGTCACGTTATGTCGATAGAATACATGGTATTCCAATTGTATTACTATAAAACAGAAGTAAAATCAAGAGGTTCATTCAATACTTTCAAGTTCAATAATATATTCAATAGAATCTATTGTATTTTCAATAATAAAATCACATGTTGTCAAGAATGATAATTTCATCCAAATTTAAGAAAATTAATCTATATTTTTTGTCAAATTTTTGTGGAAGTTAATAGTGTGAAAAGTAATTTGTAGAATTGTTATATCTGTACATACATCTTTTTTAGTTAGAATACATGAAATGGATATGCTTATTTTATTGAATATAATGGACATGTGATCTGGTGTTTGTAATTTTATATGTACAATTAACTATAAAGCTATTGTAAGCATGAATTGCTTTGGGTACTGTAAGAACATCTTCATAGTTTCACTGATATTGTTACTTTCTTTGAACAGAGGGACGGAGGGATATTTTGAGTCATTTTATGTACAGGAATATTTCTGAATTTTTCTGTATGTTTTGCTGAGGATTTTGTAGACTGTACAAGAACTAATAACCTGTCAATTGTCTATTTTCTTAAAATCCACAGATTTGAGAAAGTAGCAATATCCATTATGTGGAGTAGAATGTTTTGATAAACGTTCAAGGGATAGAAGGGGATTATGTTTACTTTATTAGCAGTATTTCACAATAATTACAGAACAAATTTGAATAAAGTGATCAACTGATAAATTTGTGATATTCAGAATAAGAAATACACACAGCACTTTTTTGTCAAGTTGTCAGGCTGAAAAAAAAGATTACAACATAATTTGTAATAAAGCTTACCATTTTTCATCATTTCTACAAAATAAGTGGGTAACTTTTTATAAAAACATTCTGACATAAACCCATCATTGTTCTTGAATTAATTTATGACATTTGTAGTATTGGATATCTTATATTTCTTTAGAGACAACTGAAGAGCATTCGACCATATATTGTGACATTAAGTTATTGCTCAAAGTAAAATGGGGAAACAAGCTGAAAATTTAATGGCATGAGAAAGGACTTTAAAGCTTTGAGGTCTCGTGCCTGAATCCAGTTTCCCTTGTCACTACACTTGAAGGCTTTTTATATGAACAGACAATATTACGATAATAAAAGACTCTTTCTGAGCTTACATTGGTTTGGTATCATTTAAGTTAGTCAGTGGTTAAATATAAAATCTGAGGATATCAGTCTTATTTATAGACCATCATGCTTAGGAAGTTCAGAAGATTTCTGTGTAATGCCTCCCTACCACTAGTAATGTGTTTGCTGCTTCTATATTCAATTCAAAAGATTAAAAGCGGAAATGTTTATAATTTATGGGTTAATACGTACACCACAAGAAACTTTGTTAGCCAGACAAAACAACTTGAAGGTATGTATTACATATTTATGGTATTACTGGCCTTGCTGAAGACTCAAATTTGTATAATATATTTTTCAAACATGCACACAGATATTCAGTATTCATGAAGCACTCATACATGTAAGGTGATAAAAGCTTATCAGAGAGAGAGTGGCTCTCTCTCTTAGCTGTATGCTACTGTAAAAGTTATTACATGTATGAGTATATTAGTATATGAGTAAATTTTCCCTAACTGCAAAGGAACTTGAGCCTTCAGCAAGGCTTTGGTATCACCCAAGTAGGTCTACTCATGGGACAGAGGTATAGGTGTGATTTTTTTTAAATTGCTTGGTAAATAATAAGTAAGGTTCCCTACTTATGTCATTTTGTCTTCTTGATTGATATATGGAATAAGTATTGTCCATGGAATCACAACATATTCAAAAATATAATCAAATCATTGAAACACACAAATGAATTTGTAAAATTATAAAAACAACACTTTTTCATACACTGTTCGTTATTTGTGTTCTTAATGAGCTATTGGCAGTCCAACATACTAAAAATATAAAATGGTTAGATCTTTCCCATCAGAACAACCGAGGTCTCATGCTTTATTTTATGTTATTCAAGGATATATGACATTGCCACTTGCATTACAATTTACATATAATTATTATTGCTCAATAAATAGAAAACATTTGTAATGGATCAGAATAACAGTAATCACTCCTACCAATGAAATTATAACAGAAGACACAAACACTTTGAATTTTGTGCATTCCGGTTTCAACGGTCATGTAAAAGTTTCAGTTAATTTTATCACACAAGAATTTTTCAAAAACATTGCTGAAAATATCAACTTATTAATTATCTAGATTTTCTGAATTATTTATATGAATTTCAACACAAAATTTGATTTGCCATGAGTGAGTGCCAAATGTGTAACAACAGTACACAGAGGCATAATTTTGTTTCCACAGAATCAACTAGTGCTACGGAATTAACTACGACAGATAATCCAATTATCAAATCAGAGAATTCTGCAAAAGAAGAGCCACCCATCTTCTCCCAAGAAAAATACACAACTCCTGGCAATATGATCAACGACAGTGACGTCACAGAGGCTTTACAACACTACAGATTTCACATGAGATCAACAGCTAACACCACACTGGTTGTTCATCAATATATAGGTGGAGAACAGAGTTATAACACCTACCTCAATCTGTAAGTCATCATTTCAACTATAGTGGCCTGTATCAACAGAACCAGTGTCATTGAGATGTAAGCATACCTGGAACAGGTATCCAGTAAAAGTTTGGGTTTTACGTCCCGTCCAACAGCCAATTATCATATTGGGACAGGTCCTCAGCATTCACTAACATTTTGTACAAAAACTTCAGTAGTGTTTTTATCTGCCCTTTTTTCATTTTTGAAATAAGTATTAATGTGAATATGTTTTTTTTCTGTTCTGCAGGATTTAAATATATACAGTGAATAGATTTCAGATTGCAAATGAAACCATAACAATGCCTATATCAAGCATGCAGACACTTTTAATAATGTAAAAAGCCACCGATATCCATACATTATCAATTATTAAGTGTTTAAATGGCCGTGTTACCTTATCCCAAGAGGCCAGTACTATCTCTCTCTGGCACGTGGTGAACCCACAGCTCTAGTACTTCTTGACTTATCAGCTGCATTTGACACTATAGACCATAATATTCTCCTTGGTTACCTTAAATCCTGGTTTGGTCTTGGTGGAACAGCTCTAAGGTGGTTTGCTTCCTACTTAAGAAATCGTTGCCAGGCCATTAAGATAGGCTCCACACTATCTGAATTAAGCAATCTCATCTATGGAGTCCCACAAGGGTTCTGTTCTGGGTCTGTTACTGTTTTCACTCTATACAACACCACTTAGTAAAATTATTCGCCTCCACCCGCATATTAAATTCCATTTTTATGCGGATGACACTCAGTTATACATCCATCTCTCCCACAAGAATGCTTCTTCGGCTCTCGCCAAGCTAAATGCTTGCCTTCAGGATGTTCAAGAGTGGATGTCTCTCAGTAAATTGAAGCTCAACCCTGAAAAAACTGAGTTTATTGTCTTTGGTTCCAAGGCTCAACATCAGAATATTTCCTCTCACTTTCCTGTTAGCATTCTTTGTAGCCTTCTTCATCCGGTTGATTGTGTCAGAAATCTAGGTGTGTGGTTTGATGCAGATTTTTCATTCTCTGAGCATATCAAGAGGACTTGTAAAGCATGCTTCCTTCAGATGCGTGACCTCCGTAGAATTAGAAAGTATCTCACTTCTGAAGTGGCAGTCCTTGCTGCAAATGCCTTGGTTAGTAGTCGTCTGGACTATTGTAACTCTCTGTTCAGAGGTTTGTCCGGTTTCAATCAGCACAAATTGCAAAGTATTCAGAACACCCTTGCTCGTATTGTTACAAATCATAGAAAGTATGCTCATGTTACATCCATTCTACAGAAACTCCACTGGTTGCCTGTTAAGTATCGTTGTATTTTCAAAACCGCAACACTTGTGTATAAATTTTTGCATAATGGTTCTCCTTCTTACTTCGAACCGTTCTTGTCTTTTAGTAGTTGTCCCTATAGTACTAGGCATAGTCACCCAGATCGTCAATACCTTACAGTTCCTCCTTTCCATTCATCAGTCTTTAAGTCAGCCAAACATTTTGGCCATAGTTTTGCCTTTGATGCTCCTAAGATCTGGAATGACCTCCCTCAAGATGTTCGCAGTGCAACATCAGTTGCCTCCTTCAGAAAGAAGCTTAAAACTTACCTGTTTGCAAAAGCCTACCCACCATAGCTTCTCCCGTCACATCTGTGTCTCCTTGGTATGACCTGGCTATGTCCCTTGATTAATGCTAACTGCCTTGCTTATGTTTAGATGCGCCTTAGAGTCCTCACACAGTTCTGAAATTGCTCATAACAGGTTTATTAATTTACAGAGGTTTACTGTCAGGTTATATTAAAAAATATAAACATGACACAGAAAAACTATAACTAATTCATGTGGCAGCAGTAACTTACATTTTTCTATTAGGAATGAAAGCAATGGTGTTTTTGAAACAGAATTGTAAAAATGCGCAACATCAAATGAAATATGTTATGTTTGTGGCAATTAACCATTATTTGATTTGAAGTTGTGAGATTATCTCCATTGTGTGATCTCGGTCTTAGAGTTCAAATCCCACCTCTTGCTTCATGTGATAAGTTATGTTTAGCATTTGCACATAAATTGGAACACTGGAGTTCAGAAAGTCAGCCAGTGTGAATTAACTAAGCAATTAGAACCTGTCTTTTTATTGGTCTGACAAGGATTTATTATTTATTTGGGGTTTTACGTCGCTTTCAACACTGTACAGTCATATCACGACGGGTAGACTTTCATCAAGCCCTTTTGTCTAAGGTATTATATGAGGACTGAATGACTTTTTTACCAGAATGTGGGGCTGACAAAAGTTTGTATTTCTCTAGACAGAAGCTTTTTTTACTCATCAAGTGGGTTCATAATGATTTCATGTATGTCAGATTTGCTGGGATGAGAAATACAAAGACTTGGAGCAAGTCTACATGACGGGTAGTTGGAAAGGCAGAGGAAACCAGTACATACAGTTCGCTAGGGTTCTGTACTGTAAACTGCTGACCAACGGCAAGCAACTACCAGCTTTCCCACTTGAGGCTGTGCCGGGAATCGAAGCCCGGCGTCAGAGGTGGGAGGCGAGAGTGTTACCACTCTGCCACTGTGGCCCCTGGTCTGACAAGGAATGCTTCAGTAATATATTATAGTAATAAACAATAAAGTACAATGATGTGAAATCATAGCCATTGTAAAATTACTAGATATGTCAACATTACTCCAGTAAATTCAAATGATCATTATGCTTATTTAGTTTATAACTGTAGCCCATATAATAGTATACTTGAAGAATAAATTATGGGTGATATATTAACATGGCTACATTTAATTACCTCAGTCAAGGATTCCGTTAACACCAAAAACTAGTTTTGAATTGGTTCACCTCTCACCCTCACAGTGCTAAAGACTTTTACTGCTTGTTTTGTTTGAGATATGACTTAAAAGCTATGAACGGATTTTGATGAAATTTTCAATAAAATCAATAATAGCACAAGGGTCATTAAATTTTTGTATTGATCTGGACCACAGTCTGCATCCAGAAATTTTGAAATGATGTTTATCATTACACTTATTAGCAGTATTGGAAGTTTGGGCCTTGCCAGAGGTATGCATTGTCTTATGGCCACAGCTTTGGCAACTGCTCCTATAGTTTGTTGTGATTTACCTGATGTATTCCATTCTGCTGCAACTCTCGCTTGTTTCAGAAAAGGGTTACAATTGTATCTCTTCAAAAAGGCCTTCCCAACTTAGCATACACTTTATCCGGCGTCTCTGTGGTATTGGACTTGGCAATGGCTATGGAATGATGATTTTTTATAAATTGAATTCTGGTGTTGCACCTTACAGTCTGTCTGGCAGAGATTAAGCGCTATAAAAGTACAGAATAGAATAGACTAACTTGTGTTAACTTGTGTATACTGTAATGCTATTACTACTGTTTCTAGATGCAACTCCATCAGCTATGCCCTGAATGAGCATCTTTATTCACCTCTGTCATTAGAAGTTTGCATATTAATGAAATACTAGAAGCTTTAGTGTAAACCCTGGGTGGCACAAAGCATCAATATCAATTTTCTATTTTAATTTCAGATGTGGTAACATCAGCTATAACCTGTCATCACTTCCCACAGCTTCTGTTATCATCAGTTTCCACCAGAATGAGAGGGTTGAGTCCATCCTACACACCCTGCATTCTATCCACCTGAACTCCCCACCAGAGTTACTCAAAGAAGTCATTCTCATTGATGACAACAGTAGAAAGAGTAAGACATAGAGTTCCGTGTAGTTCACAAAGATTTTCAGTCTGTTAGTATATATATTTTTGTAATTTTCTTTATTTCTTTTCTGTATGTTTTGACGACACCAACACTAAAAGCCAGGCAAAAGATTTGTTCTTCACAAACAATTTTTATTTCTTTATGTTAAAGAGTTGTAGTTTATCTCAATTTTGTTTATATTATATATATTTTTAAGCACGAGCCCTAGCGAGTCTCGCACCTCTAGAAATCACTTTTTTTGTCCCCGGACTTTAATGAATTGTGGCGTAGCATGGGGAGTATCTGGCTACGTTAGTACTGGGATGGGTGACCGCTTCGGTGCACTACTCGTCTCTCTGATGGCTTTGTGCTCACATTAGTAGACAGAAACCCCTTTCGCCCTTGGACACTTTAGTTTCTAGATTTTTATTAATTATTTTTTATATATTTAAGAATTGTCTAATATTTCATCCTATTTTTACCATTAAGCAAAGATTCCTTATAATCTTAATCTTATAATGTGAAATTGGAACATAATCTGAAAATACAATGAATATCAATGGTCTGTACAATTATACTACATGTATTTTTTTCTTTCTCCCTTTTTAAAGTATCCCATAAAAAGCCTCTTGAAGATTACGTCAGTGAGCACTTCCCTAAGAACCTGATTAAAATTTACCGCCATTATGGAGAGGATCAACTGGGGTTGATAAAAGGTCGTCTGCTGGGAATTAAAATGGCGTCAGGCGAAGTGGTGGTGTGTATGGATGCTCACATGGAGCTGCAACCTCGCTGGTAATGAAAAAAATGTGTTTTAAAGAGAAAATATGACATCATTTCCTTTACTAACGTGGGACATAATATGTAATCAGCGTCTGCCAGAAGGCTTTCTGAAAATATTCTGAATCAAGTTTGATTATTTGTTTTAGGAGAAATAAATAATGAAAAAAATTAAATTGGTTAAATAAGTAAATTAGAAGTATTTCAGTCGATTGTTATATATGACATGTAGTGAATTGTACTGCTGACACATAAACTAAAAGGATGAACAATTGTAAATTAGCTATTTTGCATATTCATAACCTTATTTGTTGGGTTCAACCTTTATGAATGTACATCAAAATGCACCATTTATAAATGCTTGATTACTTTGATCTTTTTCCCATTTCTCACAGGCTAGAGCCATTACTGCAGCCCATTTCTGTTCAGAGGAACACCATGGCGACTTGTCACCTGGATTGGATGAAACCAGATGATTTTGGTGAGTGATTATGATTTACTAAAATGAACTATTAAGCTCCATTCTCAATACTATTAGTCAAGTATTATCTTGAAACGTTATTTGTACTTTAAAAATCTCTGTCCGCAGACAAATGCTTTGTAAAATGTTCTGAATGTACAAGAAATGGCTCTTTCTGTGTCAAAACACTTTTGGTGGGGTTCAGTGTTAAGTAAGTTACATGTAACCATAATTTCATACGGACACAATTATAGGCATCCAATATTAAGAGAATTCGGTTTTAATTATGGCTTTCAACGTATATATTCAAAGCTGTTTGTGGATATTAGTTCCAATTACTTTTAGTGATTTGTATGCTATTCAATAGAATCGTTTCTATTTAAAGTACTTATATCTGTTTGTTTTCTTATTTCGCAAGAAAGAAACAAAGTTTAAAATTGTTTTCAACAACGTTTAGAACATTTTACTGCAGACAAAATAATTATCAAATAACTATCAAACAGTTTAAAACTGACAGAATAGTTAAAAAGTCTATCAAATAATTTACCACTGAAAGAACAACTAATAAATGATCATCAAAGAATTTACCACCGACAGAACAAGTTACAAATAACTACCTAACAAATTACCACTGATAGAGCAATAAACAAGTCCTTACCATTGCTCTAGCCTTGCTATCTGTACTTGTGATATTTAGATCCCAGTCGCTGGGTGTACACACATGGACTCAATAATATGAAGACCACTTGGGTGTGGAAGACCTTCAACTTTGGCTTCAGACACATCAGATCAACCGAACTCAGCCAAAAGTACAATATTGAACCTTTTAAGTAAGTTCATACAAAGAGTGTACTTGTGGAAAGTCAACGAGTATTTGAGAAAAATTTGAGTAGCGATGGTTCAGAAATGTGCTAATATCAATATAGTAGAGTAAGAAATCTAAAATTCGCCAGGAATCTAAAATTCGCCACCTCTAAAACCTTAGTTAATTTTATGAAGAAAATGGTGATTTTGTCTAAAAATTGGTATTTTTCAGTTCAAAAAGCCTTAATTTACTACACAGTAAACAAATCTCACCACAATTCATTTATTTTATTAATATTTTCACATGTGGCGAATTTCAGATATGTGGCGAATTTGAGATTTCTTATTCTACAGAGACAAAGGCAGACAAATCTTTTGGAGACCTCAAACTTATTGTAGACTTTCAGACACTAAATCACTCAGCTGTTTGGTATGGCCACCAGTCAACCTGGTTAGTAGTCAGTGGTACAATAAAGTTTTCGCCCAGTCTGATATGGTCTTCAACCATTGTCCCACTAATTGCATATATTGATTACTTCTAGATAACTAGCTAGTTGCCGAAAACAATATATTCGTGACTTTAGGTGACTATTTTTGGCATGACTACTGCAAAAAATCATCACTGATTCTCGCCAGTTATCACTAGTGATATCGCTAGTTATATATATATATATATTTTTTTTTTTTGGGGGGGGGGGGGGGGGGGGGGGTTATGATAAAATTACTAATACCAGTTTACAAGCTCACTACTCGAAATATCCAGTTAATATCATAGAATGTTTTGTTTTGGTAAATTTATATGTTGGCACTAGGTGTTATTTCATGTTTCTATTTACACGTGACATTTTTAAAATTTAGAAATAAGGTGCCATTAACAAAATTGTCACCATTTCACATAATTTTTATTGTGGGGCATGTAGAGATTTATTTCTTCTGTTTCAGCACTCCAATGAGTGTGGGCACACTCTGGGCAATGGACAAGTCATTCTTCTTTGAGATTGGTGGTTTTGATGATGGTATGGTGTTGTGGGGAGGAGAGAACATTGACCTGCCTATCAGGGTAATTTTCCTGTCAAACGAGAGATGTTGCAGAGCATCTGACAGGGGAACTGGCTTATATCTGACAATGTATGAATGTATAGAAAATTCTCATTCAGACATTACACTATCAGACTTACAGGATGTCAGCTCAGTAAAATGGTGCCCACAATCTCGTTTAGATTCACATGGTATCAGTTTAGTCAAATGGCAGCCAGAGTTTCATTTATAAATACATGATATCCTCTTAGTAATCTGGTGCCCACAATCTCATTAGAAATATATATATGGTATCAGCTTAGTAAACTGGCGCCCATAATCTCATTTAGACATACATGGTATCAGCTTAGTAAATTGGCGCCCATAATCTCATTAGAAATATATACATGATATCAGCTTAGTAAACTGGCACCCATAATCTCATTTAGACATACATGCTATCAGCTTAGTAAATTGGTTCTCACAATCTCATTTTGTCATATATGTATCAGCTTAGTAAACTGGCACCCATAATCTCATTCAGGCATAAATGTCATCAGCTTAGTAAACTGGCACCCATAATCTCATTCAGGCATAAATGTCATCAGCTTAGTAAACTGGCACCCATAATCTCATTCAGGCATAAATGTCATCAGCTTAGTAAACTGGCACCCATAATCTCATTCAGGCATAAATGTCATCAGCTTAGTAAACTGGCACCCATAATCTCATTCAGGCATAAATGTCATCAGCTTAGTATACTGGGGTCAACAGTCTCATTACATGGTATCAGTTCAATTAAATGCGGAACACAGTTACATTTAGATTTGCTGTCAGATAAATGATGACCAAAGTTTCATGCAGGCATGCATGGTATCAACTGGGTAAATAAGTGCAACCAGCCTTGTACAAGGTTAACTCAGTAAAATAGTTCCCAAAATCTCATTTGGTAATGCATGGTGTCAGACAAGTAAAATGTCGACCACAATTATGTGGGTGTTCCACCACACGACTAAGGCTCCCGATTAAGGGTTTTTGAGGGTCGGTTTCAAAAATATGCTTAGTCCCAGGCTTCCTGTAAGGGTCGGTTGTGGTCGGTTGAGGCCGTGTGAGAAATCAAACATGTTTGATATTTCTCCCGACCCCAACCGATTATTTTTTCCCGCCATAAACAAAATGTCCAGTCCCAGGCTTCCTCAGGCCTCCTCAGATCAAATTTACACAGTCCTATGCTGTCCCAGGCCGCCTGCGACCCTTAGTCGCCGACCCTTAGTCCCAGACCCTCTATACCTTAGTCCCAGGCTTCCTGCGACCCTTAGTCCCATTGCAAAGCAAAAATCGGCTATCTCGGTCTGGGGACGCCTGGGGACGCCTCAGGACACCTTGTGGGGTTGGGACTTAATCCTGGGTTAGTCGGGGCTTAGTCCCAGGAGGCCTGAGGCCTCCTGGGACCCAGTCGGTTTGTCTACGACAGGATCGTGGTTCAAACCGACCAGAAAAATGGCTTAGTCTGTTCTTAGTCCCAGACCAGTTAGGGACTGTCTGGGGCCTCCTGGGGCGTCCTGAGGCCGATCTGTAGTTAATCCCAGACCTTCACACCGATTCTGTCTTCCACCCCATTGGTCAATTTTTTTTCCATTTTTTCCAAGACTACCCACGATTAAGGGTCGCCGACAGGATCGGGGCTTAATCCTTTGGTGGAACAAGGGCATAAGCTTCAGGCATGAGTGTTATTAGTTAGATAAATTGTTAACCATGCTGTTAAGCATGCATGGTTTCAACCTGAAAAAATGCTGTCCAATTACTCATTGATATATAGAGTGTCAGTTCGTGACCAGCTCTTTATCCTGATTCTGTGGTCTTGTCATAATTCATCAATATATACAGCTTCAGTGGGTCAGTTACTCTCTATCTTTTGCAAATTGTAAACAAAGGATAAGCAGTTTTATTACTATATTTCATGCAGGTTTTTTTTCTGTTTTCATTTGATCTTCTTTAAACCCTCCTCTTGTAGGTGCACCTGTGCAGTGGTGGGCGTGTGTTGAATGTCCCCTGCTCCAAAGCAGCACATCAAGAGATAAGACACCAGAGAGATTACAGGATGGGTTGGAAGAAACACTTCAACGTCAATTTCAAAAGGATAGCTGAAGTGTGGCTGGATGGAGAATATAAAGAGACCTTTGATTACTACAACCAACCTCTAGCGGTATACAATTTTTATACGATTATTGAAGGAAATCAGGCAACATCCACATGGCTTTCAACTGAATGATATTTATGTAAACATTAACTAAAAGCGATCCTAGAGTGCAGGCTTCCTCCAATGACCATAAATTTTAGAGGCTATTTTTCTTAATTTTAACCCTCATAATGTGACTATGGAAATCATTGCAAAAGGGACTGTTGAAAACTCAGGATTTTTTTTATCCAATGGTTACACAGTGGTAACACACTCACCTCCCACCTCTGAGGTCAGTGGTTCAAACCCCGGGCCTTATGTGAAAAAGATGGTATTTGCTTACCGGTGGTCGGCAGTTTACAGTACAGAACCTTGACCAGCTGTATGTACTGGTTTTCTCTGCCTGCAAAACTACCTGTCGTGATATGACCCGTACAGTGTTGAAAGTGACCTAAAACCCCAAATAAATAAGTAAATAGATTATCCAATCTCAAATCTTAACATTTGTATTTTTATCTATTTTATTTTATTGGCCTGTATCTGTGAAGGTCTTCTGGTTTGGATTTCATGTTATCTAAAAACTGAAAATAAAACCTGTTCCTCTGTAATTTTATATTGTTAAGATATTTTTCCCATGAAATAAGAACTTGACAATAGGTAGATTCGGATCATTGTCAGAAGGCATTCGAAATAAGATGTCGCATGTTCTGAGTGCAATGGTAATTTCTTGTTTTCTGAGATTTTTTTCTGAGGATATTTAGAGAGATTTTTAAGCCAAATTTTCAGCTCTTGAAAAACAACTAAGGCAAGTAATATTTGTGTGTATTATATCTTACAGTCAGTGGATCCTGGTGATTTGAGTGAGAGGCGGGCATTGAGACAAACTTGTCCCCATAACTTCTCATACTACATGCAAAATGCCTTCCCAGAGATGGGTGTAGATGCCATAAGCTTTGCCTGGCAGGGGGTGAGTCACTACCTCTCACATCTTATCTGTCATGCAATCTTGTATATGCATAAGTACCTAACACGTGCTGTGTCTGACTTAAATACAGGGAATATGTGCAGGTTTAGATAAACCATTTTGTCCCAGTGTGAACCTTATGTAGTGCATTACATGTAAGGGACCATGTGAATACATAGGGGTGGCTTATTAAAGTACATAATGTAATGTAACAATGAACATAATGTAACGTAATGTTTGTATATATATTTAGGTTTTACATCACTTTCAACACTGTACAGGTCATATCACAATGGGTAGTTTTGTGGGCAGGGGAAACCAGTAGATACAGTTGGCCAAGGTTCTGTACTGTAAACTGCCGACCAACGGCAAGCCACTACCAGCTTTCCCACTTGAGGTCAGGCCGGGAACGGAATCCTGATCTCAGAGGTGGGGGGCCAGAGTGGAACCACTCTGCCACCATGGCCCCAATATGTTTGTATAATATTTAAGCATAATTATGTGACCACATCTACTCGGCTCCATATAATGGTATGCGTACATGTATGACATAAGAGGTGTTGTAAACATCCAAAATAATGTAAGGTAATTTGAAGTAAGGTATGTGAAGCCTGTCTATTTTTTCTCTTTTCTAAAATGTGCTTTATGATATCCACCAGGGTATTATGTTTCAGGTGCATTTATTTGTCTGTCTGTCTTTGTGATTACTCCAAAAGTAATTGATGGATTTGCATAATTTTTTGTGTGGGTATCCAAATTACGAGAATATGGAAATGTCACATAAACAAGACAGGAATTACCTTTGTTTAATGTTGAAAAAGTTTATCTTAATTCCATTTTAGATGGTGAACTTAGAAAGCAAGTTGTGTTTTTATTATTCTGTGGATGATGTGATAATGGGAATGAAGACGTGTCAAATGGAACATTCGAAAGAACGGGTAAAGTACTCCCCAGTCTCCCTGGACCAGCATTCATAAACATGAAACATGGAAGATCCAATCAAATTTGAGGAAAAAAAATTGATACTGATATACTTCAATATTTTAATTCAGATTTGTAAAATGTAGTCTGCATCTTACAATTGTATCTGTTTATATTATTTTCGGCTGACTTTTAACATAGATCATATTGTGATTATTTTCACATCCGCGGAGATGGCAAAACCACCAACTTTGTTCACGTAACATTATTTGATTGTGATTTACCCATAGAGCACCTTTTTAAAAACAACACTTAATGGCATATGCTATGTGAAATGTTTACAGTTAAACCCCCTTGAAAAAGATGTGCACCAAACTGTGTAGCCATTAAAACGTACTTCAAAGTGTATATGTCATTAGGCATATATTTTACAACCATAATCCAGTGAATCTGGGGTCGTATTCACGAAAGGTCTTAGCCAAGTCTTAGGCTTAACTTTTGTATAAAAATATAGCCAAGTTAAGCCTAAGACTTGGCTAAGACCTTTCGTGAATACAGCCCCTGGATTCCTTGGATTAATAGATTCGCTTGTGGCGTGACTTCAATCTTAATCCGGATTATGAATCTGTCCCTCTCGATGTAGATCAACAGATTTAGATTCGTTGGATTACCCATAAGTCTTTGTAAAATATGGTGGTGAGATATGGCAGCAAATTTTAATATTTGGGAATTTTTTATAATATTGCTGTTGGTTTATTTAATGTTTTTATTTTGGATTGAGGTCAACAGAAAATCGCATTTCACAAATCTAGCAAAGAATCCAAATCTGAATCTGGATTGCACAGATTATGCAGATTTGAGTTTGTAAAATACGCCTATTGATTGAATTGAATATAAACACTGTAGTTTTTTTGCAAACCAAAATACAAAAGCTTGGAACCAATATCCAAATTCGAAATACACTCTTTACAATCACAAATACTAAATTTCTAATTTTAAATTTGGATGGAGGTTCCATGCTTTAGCACAAATACAACCTATTGTAAACAGAATAAAAAGAATAAAAAGTACAAAACAGTAGTCAAAGACAGGTGGAAACAATTTGTAAACATATCAATAGGCCTATTTGGATGGAGTGATCAACAATAAGTTAGTTCCCAATGCGTAAAGGAAATGACCTGACCTAATTAGAGTGCTACTGGACTAGAAAAGTTCTTCACTATTTTTTTCTGCCTTTTTTTGGCAAAAATGCCTACCAAATACAGATAATCATTTATAATCACTTTTAATCACACATAAACATTTTCAATCCCCTCTAAATATGCCCACGGTAACAAATGATATACATGAAAGCATACACTGGCTTGGGTTGAAGCACTTCTTGGATGGTCAATTGAGCACCATATATTATCTTATGTAGCATGTGCCCAAAATTGTGATCATCATAGAATTTTTAATCTCCTCCAAATATGCCCACTGTAACAAATGATGTACATGAAAGCATACACTGGCTTGGGCTGGAGTACTTCAAGTGAGCACCATTCCATATGTTATATTGTGTAACATGTGCCCAGAATTGTGATCATCAATACACCAGTGTTCTTTTCATGTTTTTATTTAAAAACAGGCAGTTTTCCTGAACTTAAAAGGACATTTACGCCAGTACCTGTCCATATTTAACATCAGGACATACAGCGACAGATCTGTACTGAAAAGAGACGATTACTTTGCCGACTACTTCAACCATGACAAACACACTGTGTGGATGCATAGCAAGGTAACTGTTTCAGCTCTTCCCTAAAATGCCTAATATTGCCTTGCCTCACATCAAACCTCAGTCACTGAATGTCATGGAGAGACAGGCGGAAGATATATCAAAATCAAAATTTCCCAGTTATGTCCCGTCAGGCTAGATTCTCCCCACCCATCACCCCTTAAAACATATTGTCCAGTCTCCTCTCTTGTGTTCTGTCTGAAAATTTAACTCACCTTCTGTTCAAGTAGATCTATCATGGAAGTAGACAGGAAGGGAGAGCCAGTAAAAGGAGAACACTTAAAGAAATGGGATGATAAATAGCATGAAATATGTTGTCACATAGAGGAACTTGAGAAGAGGTTTTGTGACAAATTTAAACAGGAAGCAACGTCTCTCTAAGTTCCCCTTACTTTTGTTTAAAATTGGATCCCACTTTTCATCCGTTATTCATATGTCAATAATTCTCAGGGGAGATGGGAAGAAAAATCAATTTTTTAACATTTCAGAATTTCCACTTTCATTGCTACATTCACTTATTTATCTAACCATTTCCAATTTAGGATTAAGTTACCAACTGTATTCTCCCATCATTTCTCACTTTCCACCAATTTTCGCTCATTTTCGGGACATAAGCTGACAGATATCTGAGGTGATACAGACATTAAGAAGAATTATCAGGGGCCGTATTCATGAAAGGTCTTAGCCAAGTCTTATGCTTAAGTTTTGTATAAAAATATAGCCAACTTAAGCCTACGACTTGGCTAAGACCTTTTGTGAATACGGCCCCTGACATCTAAATGGGTCAATTAATTTGTCTTTTGATTAAAATATGGACGACATAAGGGAAATACTGCACCATAAGCGTATGTTATCAAAACAAGAAAAAAAAACACATCAATTAACCTTTACAACATTTTTGAGGTGCGATAATTTAATTTCTACTTGTAATTACTCCTGGAAATGTATCGGTGTTGCCAATGGCAACCAACTGTTGATAGGTATTCTTTTGTATAAAGTTGAAGCATGTGCAAAATTGGTAAACAATACATCAAAAGTAATTAATAAGTTTTTATAGCCAGTGACAGGTTTTATCAGAGTTTTAAATGGTTCAGTAAACTCAGCTAAATCAATTGTACATTAATTATAGATATCATATAATCGCGTCTACAAATGAAATTTGTTTTGCTGAAAGGATGGCTGTTTGTATGCACCAAAGAAAGAACTATGTCTTGGAGTATTGGGAAGGAAGATAGCTCTTGTCACTTGTAATGGAAGCTGTTCACATCCCTCTATGCAATGGAAATTCCGCCAGTATACACACTACTACAAGGACCTGTATGATGGTCACTTCAAGAAAGACAATACTGGACAGTATCAAAACAATACTAAATATTACCAACAATACAGAGGGTTTTTATATTCCTCTGGAAGGCCAGTAGAACAATCTGATATTGAGTCTAGTGTGACTGAGTTTAGAAACTTTATTAGTTGATAAAGTAACAGATAAATAATAGTAGATAGAATCATCTGAGTGGTTTTGTCAGTTCAGTTTTATTTAACTGTTTTCCTTTATAGTGAAAGACCAATTGAATTTTATATTAACTAACGTCTGATTATCTTCTGAACAAATCAAAGATCAAAATAAAGGATATAAATAAATTCAGCCTCACTTTTTTGTTAAATATGTATATTTTTCTTTTATACAGATTGGGTACCTAAAATGGAGAGTTCCTAGAGGTGTCTTTTTCTAAACTTTTACTACTGTTTATTTGTTATATAATGGACAATGAGTCACCCCAGTGAAAAAGTTATATATCAGGAGAATACCAACTATTCTTCTGTATGCAACACGTTATACCTACAAACAGAAGTCTTTATACTACAAAAGCCTGGAACTGCCATCCAAATTCAAGATTCAAAATTTGAAATATGTTATTTGGAATTCCAACTACACTATAAATAAACTCCAAATACATATTTGAAATTCCGAATAGCATATTTGGAAATCCAAATACTGTATTTGGCAATTCCGAATACGTATTTGGAATTCCAAATAGCATATTTCATAATTTGAATTTGGATGGCGGTTCCAGGCTTTTGTATTGTAACTCTTGTAACTTGCTCATCTGTCAAGCAAATAACCTATTTTCTAAAATGTTTTGTGTACTTAATCAGACTTATGACATAATAAGTCCACAATGCATGATAATAGGGCCAAGCATTTTTTTTTAATTTAGTGAGATAGTACCTCAATTTTAGAAATATTAAGTCAATTTTTCGAGATAAGCATCTCAATTGTTCTAGACACAAAATCAGTTTTTTTTTCAGAAAACTAATGTTTTGAGATAAGTTAATTTTTATAATAATATGTCACATTTTAGATAATTGTTTTATTGAAGGAGTGATATACTTACATTAAGAGTTACATAAAAGTAAGTCTGCTGACCCTTAGCCACACTCAAAAATAGGTAATTATCTAAAAACTGACTTAGTATCTCAAAAAATCGAGATACTTTTATTTAATATCTGAAAATTGGCTTAATGCATCACAAAATGATATTTTGAGCTCTTTTGCCTAAACCTAATACTCTTCCATAAATAGACAACTTAGCTACTTACTTTTCAGTTCTAGAGGGTATTTTTCAGTTGCCAGAAGATATATGTGCAACAACAGACAATACAGAAACTTTATGAAAGCACTTGTGTATCCAATAAAAAGTTAAACACATGACAGAACATTAGTAACCTAAACTGGTGAATAACTAAATCTAGTTCTAACATGAATATTGTCTTTTTGATGTTGATACTTGAGGCAATATCTTCTTTACTGCAAGACTGAATGCACTATTCGGCCTTATCCCAGCTGTTCAAGTACAGATCTGTCCATATAGTGACAGACATTCCTCAAACTGAAAGAAAGGGGCGCAAGGATGACCATTTAGTAATGTCCCTGGGGATTCTGTAGTCTTTCACTTGTGATGGCACCAAGTGACAGGAAACCGCTATTTTAAATGATCATCCTAGCCATTTTTCATTAGAAATGGTCAGAAGTAGCTGGAATGATCTAACAGGCAACCAGTGGAGACTATTTAGGACTTGGGTAGCTCTAGCCTTGATACAGGCGTTTATATGTATAATATAGACACAACTGTTAGATGCCATTATAAGTATTTTTCATAATCTTCTCATATATTTACTTAGCTTAGCTTGCTGAGGAGAACTAAGACTAGAAAGGTCTCTGATACAGTGTGCTTCATGGCAAAATATTTCAAGTTTGCGTTATGATTCAGGTTCAGGAAGGCCAGGCTAGGGTAGTCCTAGTGTACTTATTATGGCTGGTGATAATCCATGCAAGAGTGTTCTGGATTCACTGTAATTTGCGATGGTTGAAATTAGACAAACTCCTGAAAATAGATTTGCAGTAATCCAACTGACTGCTAACAAGAGCATTTGCAGCAAGGAGAGGACCATCAACCATCAGCTATTGTACACAACTGAACAAAAGAATCCTTGCAAATATTAAGTACACAATCTGTGAAATGATAAAGATATTACATGCATATGGTATACCAGAAAGACTTGTACATGCCATAGAAACTATGTATCAAAACACCAAAGCCCAAGTACTAACACCAGATGGTGAAACTGAGCAATTTGAGATCACTGCAGGAGTAATGCAAGGAGATACACTAGCACCATTCTAATTCATCATTGTTCTTGACTATGCTTTAAGAGGGGCACTCGATGGATGTGAAGAGGAACTGGGGTTCACCATATCACCCAGAAGATCAAAGAGACAGTCCGCAGTTACATTAACTGACCTAGACTTTGCGGATGACATTGCACTGTTATCGGACAAAATAGAACAAGCACAAATCATATTGCCAAGAGTTCAGAGGGAGTGCCAAAAGGTTGGCCTTGCTCTGAATGCCAAGAAAGCCAAATACATAACATACAACATAGATACAGAGGGGTCTGCTCTAAAAACAAATGATGGTACTGAATTAGAAAAAGTAGAGGATTTTAAATACCTGGGATCATGGGTTGACAGCACTGATAAAGACATAAAAAATAGGAAAGCACAAGCTTGGCAAGCACTGAACAAGATGAACTGCATGTGGAATTCGAACATGAGGAAAGAAATCAAAGTTAGATTCTTTGTAGCAGCCATTGAATCTATACTTCTATATGGCTGTGAGAGTTGGACAGTAACTCCAAATATAGAATGTATGTTGAATGGAACTTACACCAAGATGCTCAGGAAAGCCACTAATGTCAAATGGTGGGAATGCAGGACAAATGCTGAGGTGTATGAAGAACTCCCACTTCTTGGAAATAAAATAGCAGTAAGAAGAATGAAACGTGCAGGTCATTGCCACCGACATCCTGAACTAGCTGCTGGTGACCTAGTTCTGTGGCAGCCCAACCAAAATCTGAGAAGAACAGGAAGACCTAAAGTGGACTTTGTAGAGGTGTTAAAGAAGGATGTGGGAAATCTTACAACAACAGAGCTGCGTACAGTGATGGAAGACAGGACTGTCTGGAGAAACCATGTGACTGCTCGCCTGCGGCCAACCAAATAATAATATAATAATAATGTGAAAGGAGACGTCTGCATCAAACAAAACACCCAGTGTGTCTTTCCATGGCTTTGCTCAGACAAGTGGTGTATAAAGAAAACAGATGTTGTATTGCATTGTGTATTTATACTCAGCGCAATATCTTCATGTACTACAGGACTCAAAGTGCTATTTAACCCATCCAACTGCACAGGTACAGTCCCAACTCACAAGTAACTGACATTCCCCTAACTGGAAGACAGGGGCTCAAGGATGACCATTTATCAACGTCCTTGAGGTTCTTTAGCCTGCCACTGGGGATAGGACCCAATGGCAATGTTGACCAAGCATTGGACCTTGGGGTATCCCATAAATGAGCTTGCACACTTCTGATAGTGTAGAGCAAATCTTAAGGGCCTGACGCTGATTACTTAGATTAGGGTTAAACCACTGTAATTCTGTTCCACACACACCAAACCAGTAAGTGAGGCAATAAGGGAGAGTATTGAGTCCATAGTATCAAAGACTGTGGGCAAATGATGAAGAATGAGAGCATTAGGCTCACCAGGTGTCAAGGAGAGGTGGACCTCATTTTTAACATATAATGAGGCAGTTGCTGTTGAGCGTCCCAATTTATGTACATGTTGATATGCAGATTATGTATGTTCCTGTACCTGGGATCGAACCCAAGTACTCTGTGTTTCTGGGCATGTATGTTAACCACTAGGCCACAACAGAAATGGATAAAAACTATTAATAACTATTCAAGTTTAAACCTTTTTTTTTTTTTTTTTTTTTTTTGGAGGGGGGGGGGGGGGGGGGGGGGGGGGTTCATTTTATTTTATTATTATTTTTTTTTTTGGTCACCTGAATTTCATGAATTGTGGAGTAGTGTGATGAGTGTGCGTCTTATCACTGAAGTTAAGCAACAGTGGGCTATGTTAGTACTTGGATGGGTGGACATCAGAGTTCAAGGCCAGCTATGGGATGTGTGTGAGTCAGAATTGCTTTTTGTCACCAGACTTTATAAATTCTAGTGTCTCTGATGTTTGTGCAGCACAAGCATGTAGACAGAAATACTTTTTTGGCCTTCTTTAAACAGGTAATAACTTATTCATAGCTACAATTTCCAGTTTTGAAAGTTTTGTGTATCTTACTAAACCCGAAGGACACATTTTCTGGAAACAGTATTTCTGGTTTAAATGAAACACACTCAGATTAGATAGGAATCAAGTCTGAAAGTAACCATAACCCACCAGGTACATACTTACACCTTTTAGAATTGAAAAAAAAGAAGAATCCCACGTAAACAACAGCCAGCTCTTGTCCTCAGGTCTTATTAGGCCATATATTGAGAAAACAGAAATATCCATTGTCATACTAAGATAGGTATATAGTCATACAAATGGATAAGGGTAACACAAAAGTACCTTATAACCATAACTTTGAAATAATCTAAAAGTTGCACAGTAATTTACAGAGTCATAATACTGGATTGTCATCCTTTAAAATGTTAAACAGGTTATGACAAAAATAATTAATTTATTATTATTATTAGTAGTAGTAGTAGTAGTAGTAGTAGTAGTAGTTGTATTATTATTATTCAGTACTTTAAACTTATTGTTTATAGTAACAGTGGTATCTTTAATTGATCTGCTTGAGTTGAATGCAGAAAACTCTTTAAATCTTTCTAACTAGAATGCTTTATCTATAAACATTAGTTTTGTGTGCAAAAAAGAGACAAATTTTCAGTAACTATTTTCTAAGAATTGTGAAATGCAATAAGATTGTAGTAAACATGTAGTAATACAGTTTATCAAACATGCACAAATGCGGATGTAGTATGAAGTACTAATCTCATAAAGATGACACTATAATAAATTGTAATAACTGTTATCACTTGTACGTATTTAAAAAGCCTTTTTGCTTGAAGAACAAGACTTAATTTGATAGCAGATCTTTTTTTATGTTGTGGTTGAGTGCATTAGTTTGAAATTTGAAAGTCTTGATATTGACAGCAAAGATATTCCCATAATCCCAATTTTAAGGTATTTAATATAATATAAAATGTTTAAAACGTCAACTCAACGTCCTCTTCTCTAAAATTTATGCAGGAAAAAGAATATCTTAAAATATTACTTTTACCGTGCACTGATCAATAAACTTAAAAGGATATTAACTTTTAAAGAAAATATGAACGTATATTGTATTGGTTTGTTTGCTATTATGATTGACATTTATCCATCATAATTTTGGCATGTAGCAACTAAAAAAGCAACTGTTTTCTTGTGAAAATAAGTTTTTCTGGCAACATCTTGACATATGTGCTTCTGGTATGCATCAGTTCCCTGTCCAACTTATACATCAAATTTGAGCAGATAATCGATAAATAAGGATTTTAAAAGTTTTCTTTTTAAGATAAAAATTGACTTATTTTCGATTGATTTCATTGAACTGAATATACACCTGTTTCATGAGAATCTTCAGCAGCCGGTATACATGTTGTGGAGACAGCTTGTCAGAATTTAATAAATAATATAGATTGTGTTTTGAATGTTTATTGAGTACTACTGAGTTGTGTAAATCACGTGCAGTATTATTACAGCTTTAAAAAGTCATCCAAGAACGTCAGGAAAGACAGCTTATTTCAGCTAAGATACATTCAAAATTATGGAGAAAACATGGGTTGCAGTATTAAATAACATTTAGATCACTGCAGATAGAAATAGTAAATAAAACACAATGAAATCAAAACAAAGTTCAAATCAAAAGTGAATGAGTGGATGAAGATTGGTCTTATAAACCACAAAGTTAGAAACCAACTGTGTGACGTCATATCTGGATTACCAATATGGCTGTGTTCCGGAAGTTGAAGAAACTGATTACTCCATTACTGGGACCCTTATTATTTTTGGTGTTACTTCTGATCATCAGATATCAGAATCATAACAATGTGTCTGAGTTTGATAAAAGGCTGAGAGATTACAGTCAAAGTGATAAGAAGGATGCTGGAGAAGGTATTTTGTATGAATCTGACATAAGAGACTGAATTTGTATTTTTTTCTCTAATTTTATTATTCTAATTTTATAGGTCACAGTGTAACAAGTCTACTTGTCAATATTTTAAGATCTTGTATACGAATTAATCCATTATTAAAAGAACTGAATAAAATACCAGAATGTCTGATAAAACTAATATATTTAACTCCCACAATCTACCACTTCAATAAAGTTTCTTAAATAATCAAAGAGGTGTGCAGGTGCCTTTAAAGTAGCCTAGAATCTATGCATCTATGTAGAAGGTTTGAAAAATGGTGAATACTTTCCAAAATTTCTTTGTACAAGTAAATTTCATGCGTCCTGCGCTCATATTCTCAACAACAGTGATCTGAGATCAAGTCAACATTTAACTGCACTTCATCAAGTTAGAGCCATGCATTTTTTCATTGAAAGAGTTAATTTTCGACTTTCAGAGAGAGCAGTTACACACAAATTTTCTGTGACCACAACAACCATCCAGACCACAGAGAAACCGAGATCTGAACAAGCAAAGCTGGATGAAAGGCTGAATGACATGAAGAAGAAGAAATACATGGTGAAAAGACCTCTGGTGGAGATGTATTCTGATAAGGACGACCTAGCTACAGGATTCATCAATGACACAGATGTGATAGAAGCTTTAGCCAGCTACCATTTCATGATGAGATCAGAGGCAGATGAAAACTTTGTCAAGCAAAGATACCTGGGAGGAGAGGGTGAATATACGAAATACAAGGCAATGTAAGATATTTATGTGGTAACACTGTTTTACTCTACTGATTTATCATTAGACATAACCGGACAGATTGTAACAAAAATGAGCCTTACAATTTTGTTTTGTGAAATTTTCGGCCCATTTTGTTGGGGACGTAGATATTCGTAAAGGCGCCTTTAATTGCAAGACAAAAGATTCTTGTGGCCTGGTTGGGCGTTAGTTATTTCTACTACCACACAGAAATTTACTTGTTCTCTGTCCTTGGCGTGCCATCTGTGTAATAAAGAACTTACAAAAAAGTTGTATTTCACTTGCATATCACTTGCAAGTTTAGCCATTTTTTACCATGGGAAGCACAGATATAAGAACGTGTACGGTGGGATGTAAGAGAAGCCCAGAGAGTGGGCAAAAGTGACAACATGATTTGTCCAGAGTGAAAAAATAAGTCATACGACTGAAAGGATTACCTCTACGACCTGCACACGATTTTTACATTTCATAAAGATAAAATGTAACAGAAAGCTCTGATATGTTCTTAATAGTGGAACAGTGGAACTTTTAATTGCAATTTCATGCGAAAATTTGAAGGATTGTTCAATTTTGCATGCCAATTGGAACTAGAAATTTTGACATGTTCACTTTTGGGACAAATTCAAATATATAAAATATATAACTTGGAATACAATAAATTTTGTATGGCGAATTAATGGTGAATATATTAAGAGACAACAGAATAGTGAAAGGAATATCCGTACAGATATTATATTATTAATCTGCACAGATTTTATTGCAATATTAATGTGCAAAGGCCCTGTAACATACGTTTCAAAACAAAATGCAACTTACATAATTGATAAAATATTTACAAAAAGACAGTTATAATGTTAATTATCTATCATACAGTATGTCTTTAGATTTAGATTTATTTGTTGTTTTACGTCGCGTTCAACAGCCAGGGTCATATTGCGACGGGTAGTTTACAGGTGGAGGAAACCAGTGCCTACTGCACTGTAAACCACCGGGCATCGGCAAGTAACTGCCAACTTTCCAACATGAAGCACCCGGCCTGAGATTCGAACTGGCGGCCTCAGAGGTTGGAGGCGAGAACTCTAACTGCTACACCACCGAGCCCCCTCATACAGTATGTCGGGAATACAAAAAAAATTACCCTGATTGTATACCCCGGTATTTTGACCAAATTAGCTGTATGATGTATCATAATATATTTAACACAAAAAAGATTGGACTGGAGACATCCTGATTTCTCTTAATTTCAGATGTGGTAACATCAGCTATAACCTGTCATCACTTCCCACAGCTTCTGTTATCATCAGTTTCCATCAGAATGAGAGGGTTGAGTCCATACTACACACCCTGCATTCCATCCACCTGAACTCTCCACCAGAGTTACTCAAAGAAGTCATCCTCATTGATGACAACAGCAAGAAAGGTATATTACTCCATTAGTTTATTAGAGTGACATGTGTATTATGTTGACAAGGATTATACAAAAAGAATGAAAGTAATAACTGGCCATATATGGACTTATATAAATCACTTTAAACAGATAGTAAAGAACAAACAGAGCAAACATGTTTTGAGCTAGAACACAATGAATAAGTATAGCAATGCAATACATACAGATTAACAATATAATTTACTTTTTCTTTCTTGTCACAAATCAAATATAAAGTTAATAATCATAGTAATCTTTACATGAGTTAATAGTTAATAAGCTCGATAAAAGGTTCATTAATACTTCAGATTTATTAATGTTTGGGATTTTGAAATATTTCATACGAATTAGCTCTAAAGCTGGACAAACACATACAAAATGTATCTCATCTTCTACATCCTGTTTACAAAGTTTACATATTCTCTCATTAATTTTTAATCTAACATAACGATCCAATTCTATTTTCTATTATATACATCTAAAAATTATAAAAAAGATGTATTAATGTAATAACAATGTGTGGGAGAACATCACAGTTGTGGCATTTATTGTGGGAAAACAATATGGAAGTTTTGGAATTATACTCAGATAATAGCATAAAGTCACTATACTACGACACAAAGGTTACCATTATGGTGTGGAGAAGTGATTGCATGTTGAAAAATTATCATAAATTTGTACCCATGTGAATAACTTGAATCCATCGTGTATACGTTTTGCTTTGATGTGACAATACAAGGTATTAAGTAGTCTGATTTAAATTTTTGTCTGATATTGTGTTGTTTTACAATGGGCCAATTTCAGTCAGCGTTGCGACATAGTAACCTTACAAAAACTCAGGATGTATTAAACAATTTAATATTGGAGTCATTACTATTATAAATATATTACTATTATAAATATATCCAATTCATTGTTATTTTGCCCGGGCAATATTTTGCAATGTAGTTGTATTAAAATATATTATTACTAGAACTATTCAGACATTAGTACACATTTGACAACTTTTTTTGTCCTTGTGAAAAATTCATTTTGATACAGATCAGATCAGATTGTGATACATCAGATTGATACTCTTATTTATCCTTCTTTTAAACTGTTTACAGCTTCCCACAAGGAAGCTTTGGACTCCTATGTGAAGAATCATTTCCCCACTGGTTTCATCAAAATTCACAGACACCCTGGTCCAGATCAACTGGGCTTAATCAAAGGTCGTCTGCTGGGAATCAAAATGGCGACAGGAGAAGTGGTGGTGTGTATGGATGCTCACATGGAGTTACAACCTCGCTGGTTAGAATATTCATAATGATTAAGTATTTGAAACATTATATATAGCACACTTTAACACTAAGAACATCTTGGTCATACTGCCAAAACGTATTGTTATCAATTCATTATATACAAAGGGGGCGGGGGTGGTGTAGTGGATAACACACTCGCTCCCAGCCCAGAGGTCTGGGCTTCAAACCCTGGACCCTATGTGGGAAAACTGGCAGTTGCTTACCGATGCCTGGCAGTTTTCAGGGCAGACCTTTGCCCATCTAATACCTACTGGTTTTCTCTACCCTTAAAACTACCCCTTGTGAAATAACCTATGCAATGTTTGGAAAGCTATGTTAAATTTAAATAAATAAAATTAAATCAAACCATGTCAACTGGAAATACTAGAAAATGGCAGTACAGTAAACTGTGTATAAGTAGAACCAGTTAAGCAGAAGTTACATCAGAACAGAGAGTTCATCAGAACATAGGTATAAGTGGAACTAAACCAAAACAGAAACCAAATCTTGTGGAAAATTGGAGGTTCTAGTTATACAGAATCTTCTGATATCTTGAGATTCAACATAACATGGTCCTGCTTTATCATGTTATAGTTTCATGCTGAAGATACTTTAAACCATGACTTTTACTATGCAATATTTTTATAATATTATAAGCTTGGAACCTGGTGGTATGGACGGGTTTCCTCTGCGACTAAAAATACCCATCCTGATATAACCTATACAATGTCTTGAACGCGATGTTAAACACAGATAAATTTAAATATATTCACAAATATATATAAGTATCAATTATTTGAAATCCAGGTTGGAGCCTCTTCTGCAGGCGATATATGATCAAAGAAATACCATGGCTACAAGCCATCTGGACTGGATGCGACCACTTGATGAAGGTTAGAGAAACTTTGTAATCCTTAAAAAGTAAATGTCTCACACAGTATTGATCTTATGTTCATGTATCTACCTTTTGTATAGAATAATTTACTGTTCTCTGCACACAAAAATATTTGTATTGTGTAAAGACAATTGCTCTGGATTTGTGGCGATGAAGCCATAACATAAACTGTACAATAAAATCCCTAAAGAGATTACATCTCAAATCATTTAGAATCTGCCTATTCATTGTGTAAAAACACGTTCTTTTTTCCTGAAGATCCCACTAAGTGGAGTTATGAGCATGGTTTTCACAAAGCAAAGACCACGTGGGTTTGGAAGTCTTTCAATTTCGGATTTAGATCAATCAGAATGAGAGATGTGAACCACAATCGATTTTCAACCATGCCAATTGAGTAAGTACAATTATTGTATCTCTACATGTATCTCTGCTTCATAATGACGCCTGTTCTTTCCTAACTGTAGTGTTCTTCATATTGTTTAAACTAGCAATGGCGACATCATCAAAATTAGCCAAGGATTTCACTTAATTCTGGACATATGACAGCATTTTATTGGCCTTAAAGAGAAAATATTGTTTTACCGACAAGTGACCCCAGTTGTGTCCAAAAGACTGACAATCTAAAGAGACAAAAATTATCAGAAAAAATTGTTTAAGAATATTAAAATTGCCTAATAATTGATAGTAAATTATACCAAAAATATTATTTCTTTCATCATTATTTCTCAGTTGTTTCTAAAATGGAATTGATGTTAAAAACCAAGCCATTCATTTTAGGTGTCCAATGAGCGTTGGCACAATATGGGCCATGGACAGGTCCTTCTTTTTTGAAATTGGTGGATTTGATGAGAGCATGGTACTCTGGGGTGCAGAGAATATTGACCTGCCAATCAGGGTAAGAGTTTCTGTGTGTTGTCATTATAACATCTACTGAGGAGGTGATGTTTCAGTGCATTTGTTTGTCTGTTTATTTGTCTGCATTCAGTAATACACCAATGGTAATAAATGGATCTTTGTGAAATTTTTATGTATGTAAGGCTTGGCCAAAGGAAGAAGTGATTAAATTTGGAAAATATCCAGATCATATTCTGGATACAAAAAAAAATCCAGAATTTTCAGAAATGTCCCCTGGCGGAGGTCTGATGTCTACAAGTTCTTTTTAGTTAATATATGTTATGGAAAATGATATCTTTAGCTTAGACATACTTGAGGGAGTGTATGTTCACATTAGTGCTATGAATATATTCATTACATACATTATATTTTCTGAACTTTTCAGTATATTGTTTTACTCAACCATCATAGCAGTATGTGAGTAATATACAGACAAATGAACACACCACAAAACATAACCTTCTGGAGGAAGTTGTTATAGTAACCTTCCTCCAGAAGGTTATGCTTTGGGGTGTGTTCATTTGTCTGTATATTACTCACATACTGCTATGATGGTTGTGCCCATGTCCATGTGTCTGTAAAAAGCTCATAGTTGGGGTTTTACGTCCCGTTCAACAACCAGGCTCATATTGGGACAGGTCTTCAGCATTGTCACTTGTGGGAGTCCAACCCATACAGAGGTGACTTCCTGTGATTAGATGCCAAACTTGCTAACCACTAGGCCACAGTAGACCTCTCTCATTTGTCTGTATGATTCTGTGCCTTTACATACCAGTGCATGGCATAAAATATACTCTTTATTGTGCCTGAACATTTCATATGACTTGTATATGAATAATTTATTTATTTGGATTTTAACATCGTTTTCAACACTGTTAGGTCATATAGGTTGACGGGTAGTTTTATGGGCAGAGGAAACCAGTACATACAGTTAGTCAAGGTTCTGTAGTGTAAACTGCTGACCATCGGCAAAGCAACTACCACCTTTCACAAAAAGGGTCTCGGGCGTGAACCACAGACCTCAGAGGTGGGAGGTGAGTGTGTTACCACTGCACCGCCATGGCACCTATGTTTATGAATAAACACAACTGTGGAAATGTATTACATGTACTTACAAACACAAATTATTTGCACAGTTAAAAAACATACAAACTTCACACATTGCTCTATATATAACCCTGAGTTCAAACGTTTGTACAAAAGATCTTTGTATCTATTCTTTATCGCAAAGTTAGACCTTTACATTCCCTTTACCTTTGGGGATTACAACTTGGATAAGTCATGAGTTTCTCTCACACTAAGCTCTATTTGAATCCAGTGGAGGTGAAGGTGAAATGATTATTAGTCACACAAAAAAACAAGTGGGCAAATGAGGTCCAATATCTTATTCTTGAACAAATACTGTTCATTGTGTGCTAGATTCACCTGTGCAGTGGTGGACGTGTGGTCAACATCCCTTGCTCCAAAGCAGCACATCAGGAGATGAGACACCAGAGGGATTACAGGAAAGGCTGGAGAAATAACTTCGACATCAACTTTAAGAGGTTAGCTGAAGTGTGGCTGGATGGGGAATATAAAGAGACATTTGATTTCCACAACCAGCATCTACAGGTAGAGTTGTTAGTCCTTCAAGTAATAACTTCCTCCAGAAGGTTATGTTTTGGGGTGTGTTCATTTGTCTGTCCGTCCATCTGTCACTTTGTGTTCAAAATTACTCCTAAAGTAAGAGCAGATCTTTTAGATTTTGTATTTGTATAGGACCTGACCAAAGGAATAGCTTCCTGAAAGATCTGGATTATATTCTAGAAACACACACACAAAACAAATCTTGATTTTCAAAGACCCCATTTTCACTATAATATTGTTATAGCCCTTTTTTCTTGGTGTTGTTGAAGAAGCGATGGGATCATTCAGACCATAACACACACTTTCGTGTGGGGGTGTTTGGGATCTTTTTATTCTCAGATGGTAAGTGTTAGGATCAAGGCATCTGGCTATTGACATCTCCACAAATAGAAAAACCACAAATGATATCCATCCAATTTATTCACCAAATGTCCACAGGATTTAATTTAAGATAGAACTGATGACAATTTCATTACAGAAGCAATGCAGCACAAAACAAAATTCTGAACACTTTCAATTTCCAATAGCAATTCCAATAACCAATAGGAAAATGACAGAACAGTTACTGGTGTCTATTGATAAACACCAAATCAATATCATGAAAATATAAAATTCTGATTTCCTAAATAATTTTGAAATATATTTCTCAGATGTTAAACACTGTAGAATTATACAAATCCAAATGTTGTGAAATACTGTAAGTCCAAATGCTGTGAAATATTATAAGTCCAAACACTGATAAATTTGCTAAGAGCAAATTCACTCAAAATTAGGGATAGGTCGGTACCAAAAATGTGTACATCGGGATGTCGCCAATGCAAAACCGTACCGATTCCAGGACTCCACGTTTTAGTACACCCCAATCAAACATGGACGTTTCCTCTTAACGACATCGCAATTAAAGTTCCCAAATGCCCAAAAAATGAGAGAAACCTGTATAATTTCTTCAGATTTCTTGTTTGTTCCCAATATTTTAAGTTTTCCTTCCATTTTATGTGTTGTCAAGCGAGATTTAGGCAATAAAATGTCGTAACCAAAACATGGCAGTTCCCAACGTTTCGCTATAAAAGTCTGCAAATGGATGAAAAAATAGGGATAAAAGCTTATAATTTCTTCAGATTTTGGGTATATTTCTAATATTTTAATCCTTCCTTCCATTATATATGTTGACAAGCGAAGTGGCGGTTTTAAAATCTCATCACGGTATTTCAGTAAAATGCTCTCGATACCGAGATACCGGAACTACCGACCCATCCCTACTCAAAATAACCCAAGTTCTCAGAGCTGACAATTTGTCTAAGTCCTAAATAGTGTATCCAAATATTCTGCTCTGAGATATCCATACTTTTTTTCTCTTTTTCTTCATCTTTATCCTTTGCTGTTTCTGCCGTTCTGGTCAGTTTCAGCAGAAGCATGAGTTTTTATAGCCAAACAAATTGCGCAGTATTAATTGGGACAAAGGAGTACGTTTTGCAACGTAGCATCTAAATCTAGCAATGACCTCATGCTTATAATAACCACACTGTATAACCACACTGCTGCAACACATTATCCCATTAGTAAAGCTCATACATAGTAGAGTTGCTAAGAAACAGATTTGAGTGGAAGCAATTACATGGCTATTAGTGGACACTGCTGTATTGAACACTGCTTGGAAAATCAATATGGGCTTTTCATTGCAAAGTCTTTGACCATAATAGCTTTCTGTGATTAATAAACAATTCTACCAAAGTAACATATACGCTTGTATCGCTTGTATAACAGGTAAACCAAAACAATAATATTCTGTGGAAAATATGTCATAACAATATCAATGACTCTGGCTTTCTGGTTGACATGACTCCACAATTAATGCACGGAACTTCATGAAATTTTCATATTTTTATGTGTACAGGGTGTGGTCACTGGAAGAAGTGATTCTATCTTGGAAAAAGTCCAGATCATAATATTGGATACAAAAAAATCCAGAATGTTTGGAAAGACCCCCCCCCCCCCCCACCTTTTCCTCACGGTGGAGGTGCATGGGTGTTTTCTTTTTTTAAATATAATAGAGAAAAATGTGTTTAACTGTTATTTAGTCAGTTTTTACTGATACAATGGAAATATAAATTTGTTACCTGATGTCCGTGTAGATTGACTAACACATCCAGCATCTGATTAATATAACTGTGACATTTTCTTTCCGTAATTACACATGTATCTCTTGTATTAATGAAAATCATTTTGTGTTGCCTTGTGCATAGAATTCAGGAGTTTGAGAACCATAAGCAACCTCATCTGGTGAAGTGTATCTGTGTATAATATAGAAGTATGAAAGAGATAAATCTTTTTAACTATAGTTTTGTTCATCACAGTAAAGTGGTTTCTGTTGCCTGATTTTTCAGCAATGAAGTATATTAAAGGAAGTATGTTTTGAAACAGCAGGTATATTTATAAAAATAATAAATGCAAAAGCTGTATCTTGATATGTAGTCACATGTTTCAGACATGATGCACACTATTCTGTGATGGTTAAAGAATATATATCAGGAAATTTGTGGAAATGCACATTAAACTGTTAAAACCCGGTTATGTGATATTTGTTCTACAGTATGTTGATCCGGGTGATTTAACTGAGAGATATGAGCTGAAGAAAAGATGCCCACGAAACTTCTCATACTACATAGAAAAGACATTTCCTGAGATGGGTGTTGATGCTATCAGTTTTGCATGGCAAGGGGTAAGGTTGGTTGTTTGGAGATTTAGGTGTTGTTATTGTTATGACCTTAAAATGAATGCTAGGGTCTTACAGAGTCATATATTTATTTATAGTTACATCATGCCTGATACCTAAGTAGTAGTTACATTGTGACTGGTAGTTGGGAGGGCGAAGGAAACCAGTACACACAGTTGGTCCAGGTTCTGTACTGTAAACTGCCGATCAATGGCAAGCCCCTACAAGCTTTCCAAATTGAGGTCTGACCTGGATTTGAACTCCTGTCTCAGAGGTGGGAGGCAAGTGTGTTACCACTGTGCCACCGTGTCCCCCACTTGACTAAAATAACAATCATTGTATACCCCATTTTTTTCTTTGGACATGTCTACCTCAAGTAAGTTTTTTGAGAAAATGAGGGAAGTAGTCTGGTATTATTATTTTTGTTGTTGTTGAAATTTAAATTAAGCAATAGCAGTTTAAATGTAACTGGATAAAAGATCAAAGGGAGAATTTGCTTGTGAGTAGACTTATAATGAAGGGATGCTGAATTAACAATTATTTTCCCAGTTAAGTCAAACTTTTCAGCACAGTTTTAAGTAATTGTACTTTACACTGTACTTTACTTATGAAGAAATCTCATTTGTAAGAGTCCAAAACTATGGCACAAAGTCATAAAAATATTTTCATTAAACAGGGCATTACAGAATCCCCAATGTTTCAGAGACTATCACGTGCAATTGAAGTACTTAAAAACTTTATAAAGCTAGTGGTTTGTGGATATTATTTTATGAAATAAGATACTTGGTGTTAATATCAGGTCCAAGACTTTTTTGTTGTGAGCTAAAAAGGCATGTTTTATAATCTGGAAAACATGTTACTAGCCAGCTTTTAATGTCTGCTTGATTTGCTTGGTTCTGCTGCTTGTTTTATGTTATTAGCATTTTATGCGAGTGGTTCAAACACCTCCATTGCAACCCTGAAACTTTTAGACTTTGACTACAGTGAATTTCTGAATTACTTAAACATCAACTGCAACAACTTTCAGAAACAGTTTATTGTAAGTACTATTTTGTGCCTGCAATCTTGATTTGGAAAATGACAAATCATTAATTTGTATTATGTTTTTGTAGGTATTGAACTTGGCCACCAAGAAATGCTTTTATTATTCTACTGACACCCACAATATGAAACTATCAAAATGCCACAGGGAATACAGCAAAGAACAGGTGGAATTCTAAGACAGTATTGTTTTACATTCTTCTCAGAAATTACAGAAAAAGAATTTCCAGATGCATTACAATATGCTGTGAACTGTAGATTTTACAATTTGGACAAAGTTGCCTCTGGAAATTTTAATATAGGGTTTAACTTTTCTGTAGTTTTTAATATTTACAATTTTACAATGAGTAAAAGTATAATTACCCTCATTCAATTACTACTGACTATTGCAATAAATGGGGAATATCATGCTACATTTTAACACATTTTGTATATTTGTTTAAAGGCTGTCTTCCTAAATATCCATGGCCAGTTGAGACAGTATTTGTCCATCTTTAACATAGACAAGCAACGTGATAGATATAATCTGGTCAGAGATGACTACTTTTACGAATACTTCCATTCAGAGAAATACACCAGATGGATGCATACCAAGGTATACCTTATTTATTTATTTAGGATTTTACATCACTTTAAACACTGTACAGGTCATATCATGATGGGTAGTTTTGGGGCAGAGGAAACAGTACATACAGTTGATCAAAGCTCTGTACTGTAAATTGCTGACCATTGGTAAGCAACTACCAACTTTCCCACATAAAGTCTAGGATGCGAACTGCCGCCTCAGAGGTGGGAGGCGAGTGTGTTACCACTGCTCAACCGTGGCCCCATCCAAGGTATACCTTGAACATTTAGTCTCATGTGTTAAGTTGTGTATGATTTATGTGCAATTTATGAGCAGCTAATGCACTAGTGGATAGTTTTTTGTTTGCAAATTATTAATTCAACAATTCCATATTAGGGCAGCTGAAATTTATTTTGTGAAAAACACTTCATTTATTTTAAAAGCATATTCAGTAAACTTATAAAAAAGGATATATGTTACTTTAGTTTTTTTTAAATTTTAAGACGGAATGATATGATAGGAACTATTTTAACTGGATTGGACCCATCCTTATATGATATTAGGTGTTAAAAATGTTAAAATTCCATCTATGACTTTTAAAATGATTTTTATAAAAGTATTCATGTGAAGTTTGTGGCACATTAAATTTAAAATATGAAAATAATGGGTTGTCTTGTTTGATTGTTTTACACTCTATTTCTGTATTCTCCAATGACTACATCCCAGTAAAAATTTTTGGGTTTTAAAAACATTTGAAAGGAAACGTTTGGCAAAGGTTAAAAATGATGGGTACAAAAACCATTTATAATAGAATGTTTTTAAACATTACAGCGTAAACGTTTACTTGGAAACATTTAGAAAACCATAAGATAGGGTTTACATAGGTGTTAAAAATGTTTTGTAAACATTTAAACCATTTTACCATTTTAAAACATTTCTAATGTTTACTGGGATTCTACTGTGTCTATATGCTCCATGTATGCTTTCTTAGTTATATTTTATAAATATAAACTTGGCAGGTTTCATCAATGTAAACGTATTTGGTAAAATATGTGCCCCACCCCATCAATCATTTTTTTAGCTAAACCTTAATGTTTTTCTACAGTATGTGTTTATTTTCCAGGATGGCTGCATCTATTCCCCATATTACAACCTATGTTTAGGTGAAAATGAAGATAAATTAAAACTATTTCCGTGCAATGGTACATGTACACTTCCCCATATGCAATGGAAGTTTAAAAAGTACACTCATTACTACAAAGAACTGTGGGATGGCCATCTGGTTGTACAAAAGACAGAAAATCACAGAGAAGAAAAATCTGAGAAGTATCATGAGAGTTATGCAGAGTATTTGCATTCACATGGCAAGCCTGTGGTGCAGTCAGATATAGACAATAGTGAAAAGAACTTTTGGAAGTTTCTTATTTATGGAAAAGAAACATTGTAACATAGATTAGCATTTTAATTTTGTTACATTTTACGTTTTTGTCAATGAGAATGACAGCAATTATTTTATCATTTGTAATTGGTAGCATTCTTCAAATTTCTATTGGTGTAGTCATTGGTATACATTGAACTCATTTTAATATTTATATCTTCAAAGCAAAACTTTTTGACATAGTTTGTGTATCTTATTTGTAACGTGCTATCCAATCATTAATTATAATAGAATTGTCATCAAATGTGACACACCTCTTTATTTATTCATCAGATCTTATGAAAAGAATGAGCCAATATTTCAACAGGGAAATACAAATGTACAGAATCCATAAAAAAACAAATCAGGCATTGAAAAATAACCCTTTTCATATATTACCTGAAGTTTTAACACCAAAACAATGTTCAGTCATAAAACCTAGCTCATTATCATCAAAAAGACCTAAGAGTAACAGGAACAAAGCTTTAAATATGTTACCTTAATTAGCTTCTTAATGCAAAAGGTCAACCTTGGAGTTTTATGTCTATCTATTTGAGAAGCTGGTGCCGTTTCATAGAAACCATAAATTTCGTGACTTTGGGTAAACAAATGTCTGTTCACCATATTCACATGCATTATAGTTCTTCATAACAATATTAAGTTGATAAAGTATAAATGAGCAGTGTTAACACCACAGCACAAAGGAAATCTGAGAGTTCAACGGTTATGAGCATTCACTTTATATACTGTGCTTGTGTTATCCAGGGTCTATAAACCACATAATATATAAGTATTTCAATAATGAGTGACTTGGTACAAGTGGATTTAAATAGCTTGTAACTGACAAGAAGTTATTAGTGTACCATTACTACAAGGGAAACCCTTGTGAAGGTCTTGAGACTCCTTCCAAAGAATCTGACCAGCAATTTTTTTTAACATACCATAGACACATAATTTTAGAGTAATAGAATCAATTGGCCAAAACAGAATAAACTTTAAACTATTCAGTTAAAACTATAACTATAATAATCAGCAATATCAATTATAATAATCAACAATATCGACCACTATGCTATGTTCTTTCATTGCAGATAAAGAAGATATTATAGGCTAGATTCTCCTGCACAAGTTTTCAGTGTGCAAGTAAATTTAAACTGGATACTAAAGTTTTAGTCTTGTCTCTTGAGAAACTGCATTTAAAATACTGAATATATTTCAAATGAGAACCCAACATTAAAACAAACCCCAAGGTTTCAAACATTATTTGTGGAAATTAAAGGGGTAGCGAGAATGATGATACGAAAATGTGATTTCAACTTGTTTCTGATGTTTTGACACAAACATAATAAATCCTGATTTGTCAGGATTTAGCTTAAGCTTGTTAATTGACATGCAGACCTTAACAACATGCATACATAGCTTCCAGTTCTGAAAAGCAGCAGCAATGTTCTTATGTGTAAGGTGGGTGTGGAAGTGAGTGTTATTTGCTCAAAAAATAGAGTTTTTATGTATATGCCTCTCGATGACTCTGGGAAGTTGGGTTGTGCGCAGGGAGACCAGGATTGACCCAGGTACTGAACCGTTTGGGACACCATTTAAAAACTTTCAGAGGTCAGACAAAGTGGAAAAGATCTTAATTGCATGATAGTGATTAGCTAGGTAAAACATTGAAACGGCCCAGCGGAAGTGTTGTATCTCTTATCTCTGTAGCTGTTATCTCTGTACTGGGGTCTCAATTCTGAAGCCACCAGTTAAATTTAATCTGGTTGAGTGTCACAAAGTAGAGTTGTCTCTCAATACAATATCACAGGAACCAGTTTCTCGTCAGTGCTGATCACAGTCTAAGTCTTAATATCAAAGTGTAAGGGTATTATGTGGTCAGGAGTATTAGCTAGTACTTATATAACAGTAATTTCTCTTCAGCAGATTCCACAGCTTTGGTTAGTATTGTAAATAAAAGTATGAGCCAGTGTCGATAGTAGTGAAAAGAGTCAAATATTTTACTATAAAGTCAGTTTATTAAAAGAAAACAGTAACCTATGCTATGGTGAAATGATATATCTGTACAGACAGGATACACAGTATTCAGTAAAATATTATATACATTGCAATACAGAATCAATGTTACTTTTAGTCAGTGAAAAAGTAAACAGCAACCTATGCTAAGGTGAAACTACATATCTGTACAGATGGGATACACAGTATTCAGTAAAATATTATATACAGTGTAATATATACAATGGTCCATGCAAAATCAACCTAAAGTTTAGACAATGACAAGAAGAAAACAATCTTTGAATTAAATGGTCCAACTGAATTGTACTATTCAGTTATTCATACAGATATTCCGGTACTGTTAATATGCTCAGTCATGGGCCAAATGTATGAGTCACCCAGAAAACTGTAGAGTGACTTACTCAAAGGGGTATTTTGGCTTGTGCCAAGTTTCTCTTAGTGCTTGTTAATTATCAGTGAGCACTATGTCAGGCCTTAATTACTGCTGATAAATATCAGTATATCAAAATTATCCCTCTAAAATAATTAAATATCACCTATTAAGTTACTGGGTAAAATAATAAAGGCACTTACAGTGATTTCCAAGAGTATTCTGATAAGATATCTGTGATACTATAAGTTTACATCAATCTGACAGCTGTCACAACAATGTAGTAAGTTGGAGCCAAATATGGAAAATCTCATCTGCCAGTTATAATATGTAAACAAATAATAGAGGGGTGATAGCTTTCTAGCAAGTTTTGATTGTAGATTACCTCAGTGCATAAGTGTGGAATTCTCAGAGTGGAGTGGACTAATCTGCTGGTAAATTCCCAGGAGAGATGTTTACACACTGGAGTTCTGAGCTAAACTCCACCAATTACCTATTTTACTCTCAATTTATAAGGCCTACTCTGACTTACTCTGGTTTCCAGAGTACATAGATACCCACAATGCCTAGAAGCCATTTGATTGGCTGAGCCTACTCTGACATACTCTGACTCTACTCTGACATTCAGAGTAATTATTTGCACAAAGTTTCTCCCCAAAATATAGTAAAATTACATTACCATAGATTATTAAACATGTCCCAATACATCAAGAATATGTAAGTACAATTTTATATACATGCATAAATAACTTTTGAGACATAATAAAGACATTCAGTTTTATACTAAACTATCCCCAGAATACATTCCTCACTCTACACAAGTGTGTGTACTGAAACAAATCCACTAAAAGATCGAGATTTACTGGAGAAACTAAACACACACACACACACATTCAAAGAAAGCATGTTCAGCCTAGAAAATCAATAAAGTGAGTACAGAGTTAAAATATCCCCCCTCTCAAAGTTCTGTACTACAGAAATGCTTTACTTAGGGGTGACCCTTATTTGGGTCACAAGTGATTGTACAGCTTAGTGGGAAGGTGCACCCCTGCCTGGCTATAAGATAACATTTTAAAACTGTTTGGTGAAAAATAATCAGAAAAACCTATTCTGTAACTTGGATAACTTTGTAAGTTCCTATAGTCATGAATTTATTACATTCATAAGAAAAAATAACTGATCTACCCCAGACCCATTACAATATAAACCATTATTGTTTCATACCACAGTCCCAAAACCAAGAGGAAAGACATGAGCAAGTATGAAATAGTCTATAGTATCGAATGCAGTTGCAGTGGAGTGTTATGTTTACAGGCAATTGATAGCAGTTTTCAAGGCTTTCGATTTCAATGTGTTGGATAAGCTTGGCTGCCATGACACACTCAACCAGCTTAAAACAGAAAAAAAGGGAAAGAGACAAGCTTAAAAACAGAGACAAGAAACAGGGGGGAAATGGTAGCTCTTAAGCTCATTCTTAGGCATAGAGGATTTCTTTACCAAAGGGGTAACAACAGATTTTTTTAAACTAGTTGGCCAGTAAACAAATTCATATTTTGGTAATTTATGGCAACAGCACATTAATACATTCCTTGATGAAAAATGTTGGGATCAGTTCCAGAAGACAGAAAATGTGTACAGCAATGTCAAGATCAATTTTTAACAAACAAAAAAACATGTTTTCAAGGGTCAGTGCCTGCTGGGTGGTCCCATGATTACCAAGTTTTGCAAATTACCACTTGTGATATTGGTTCCAGTTGAACTCATTAAATCCTTGTAAAAATATTAATGGTCTCGTCCAACATGATCCAAGGTTTTAAAGGGATTTAAAGTCCACAGTGCATGAAAAAAACTTTCCTTTAAAGCTTTGCACATGTATACCAAAGATTAAGACAGTCCCAGTAAAGAAAAACCCACATCAATCAAAGCATCCCTCATTGAGATACAGCCTCTCAAAGTGGCATACAGAATAACATTTCTGAAAAAATGTGGAGGAGATGTGATGAAACAAAAGGTACAGAACTATACATTTGCCAAGGTTTTTGTTATAAATGTATTAGGAAGGATTGGATGTATCTGAATATATAACTGATTCAATTGTATTTTGAAGCGATTTTTTCTATTTTTTAAGTTTAACTTTAACTGAAATAAGGGTCATTTTGTTTTTAACATGAAAGCTCTCGCTAGGACTCCATCTGAAACTGTCAATGATATAGAGAGAGTAAGAGAGTGGGGATTCTGTAAAGATAACATTTCAAATGTTAACCATAAATAGGGTGATTCTAAGAGCTGGTTGAGTTACAATCATACATTTATTAATGTTTATGAATCATTCTTAGTAATTTGTCATTTTTTTTCGGTTTTGACTTGGGTTGCAAAAAACTTGGTTATTTCATGCATACAATTCCAACAAAGTACATTAAAATGTTTTACAATCAACAAACCACACTACTCTTGTCTATGAATACTAGAATCTTATACTTAAAATTACAAAATTTCAGGTGGCAATTTACATGAACACTGGATAGTTATTGAAAGTAGATGTCATGAAAGACACTCTCAGAATGTCGTTTAGATCTCCAGTGTATAAACTTCACATCCTGGTACTGAACCAGTGTGCTTAAAGATTTAGTCATTTCAGACTGTTCACATTCAATATTGGCAGCAGTGTAGCCCAATAAAAGAGGCTAATACACTTAGTCTTTTACAGTGTGTTTTGACCAGCTGGTTTTATAAATTGTCACTGTCAGTTCTCAATGTTCAACTAGAGCTAGTAATTAAAGTTAATCTGTTCATAACAAAAACTTATACAATGTACTATTGACTGTTGAATCTTGAAACACTGAGAAAATGTGGACAAGAGCAGGGTGAAGAACTTGCTTATCAGTGCTTTTAAAAACTGACACTCTATCAGAAGTTGTTACACTAAAAACTACACATTTATTCACTATTTTGAAATCAAGTTACAGTCAAGTTGTAATGTTACAACTCATGTAATTTATTTATAAGGCCATTACTTGTGTGTGACCACATCATATTTTAAGTTCATTTGACAGAAGAATCTCCCCAGCAGGCACGCAAATTTGGAATCATGTTGAATCCAACGTAGAAATTTGGTTTAAATGTGTGTAGAATTTGCAAACTGTTTTTAGTTGGATCCAACCAGTGTAATCATGTTGAAACCAATGTTGAAATCATGTTGAATTCAGTGGGTGCAATCTGGTTGAAATACATGTAGATTTTGCATACCATTTTTGGTTGGATCCAACCAGTGAAATCATGTTTAAACCAACATTGAAATCATTTTGAATTCAACAGGTGAAATCTGGTAGAAATATGTGTAGATTTTGCAAACTGTTTTTGGTTGAATCCAATGTATGAAATAGGTTGAATTCAACGGGTGAAATCAGGTTGTTTACATTGTCTTATTTATTTGAATCATTATGGCTTTTGTGTCATAATTATAGCTTCTTAATAATATTATACAAGAACTATCCATATACATATTTTACAATTTGGATACAACTTCAAAGTAATTAATTCTTTGCAAGATGACAAGTTTTCATGAATCATTACATATTCAATATTTTATTTCTGATGACATTATAATGACACATAATTTTGCATCAGATTTCAAATATAACTGCTCAAGATATTTTAATTCATATTTTCCAACTAGATGTCCATTTTTATGTCATTAATAGGACTGGTATTATTCAATGTCTTTAATTGAAATTCTTTTTGTGAAATTTAAAATAAATTTATACTTTTTTCTTTGTAAAAACAAACAATTGTGACATTGTTTATCTTCAGTATTTTATCCAATGACTTTCTTTTAAATGTTTTATTAGGTTGGCTATAATTATACTGTAATTATAAAGAAATTATAATCATGTAGCAAAGCCACAATGTTCAGTTCAGATGATTGTGTCTCATACAACTTTGTCATATAAACTGAAAAAAACAAGGATAGCCACATTTGTAGAACTCCACCCATTACTCCCCACCTTAATTAGTTGTCAGTTCTGACCAAAAATAAAAACAGGCCTTAAGAAGTAAACACCATGCATGTAATTGAACAAGGGTAAACCCCCACCTCCACCCCTGCTGTGTTATCTAATTACTTTTAGTCACAGGCCTAATGTTCTGTGTAGCAAGGTACAGATAAAAAAAACAGGAACCCCATGACCTCACTGCTGTGTGATAAAATGTTATTGCTTAGGTTCTCTGTATAGAGAAGTTTTCAGTGTAAACTTGCAAACTGAAAACTAGTTATTTGAACATGGGAACATTTGAGAAACAAATTCCAATTACTAAATTTTGATGAATAAATTTAAATTTATCTTTTTTTATTTAAGATAAGTTTGACTTCAAAAATTTTTTTTTTAATTATCAGGAATTGTATTAATCAAAATATTATTATACATTATAAAAATTATATTTTGGTACATCAGTCCTGTTGTTTCTATACATTAATAAGGAGAATGGATAAAATGTACAAATACATGCACACATAAGCTTTATCATCTCTATAATCTTATGTCTAAAATCTAGTCTTTGCTTTACAAATATCTACAAATTCAAAAACTATTGCAATAAAAAAGTTGGACTTAATCACTATATCTCCCTCTAGAAAAAGAATTTTCAATCAACAATCACTAGTGATTTGTTTCCCAACATTCAACCTGTTTTCTGTTCAACAACATGACTACGATTTCATGTCAGAAAACCTAATTTGATTTAGTATTGATTTTTGTATGAAGTATCAACACTTTTTCCAGACAGAAATCCAGCTTTGAAATAGTGTTGTAATTTTGTCAGTGTCAATTTTTCAACCAAAAATCACCATGATTTCTGGTCAAAATATGATTTCAACATCAGACCTATTTTCAACTCTAAATCAACAACATTTCAAGGTGTGTGCCTGCACCAAGTGTAGGAAATTTTTTTAAAATTTTGACTGAAGCTGACCCTTTCCAAGACAGTTTATAAAACAGTAATTTCACTTCCTTTTATATTAACTTGTAATGTTGACACACAGGTCAGAGTGGCAAATAACGTTTTGTGATGTAGCCCAGTTTCGGGAAGGATCTGTTTGTTTTCCAAGTGTCAGATTTAACTGGCTTTCAAGTGGTTTCTAGTGGGCGTTTGAAACTGGGACTTTGCAGGTATGTTGTTACACACATAATGTGTACAGAGATGCAGAAAAAATTATAACTGTGATCTTTAAGAAAGAAACTCTGTCTCTCTGTAAATGTTATCCCGAAACTTTTGACTCGATAAGATGACAACGCGACTCTCAGAACCGAACGCCGCTGGATTCGTTTGCAAACATGATCGATAATTGACGTAGGTGACATTTGTTGGAGAAAAACGTTATAAAATTTTAATATTTTGTCAAAATGATGGAGGCTTATGCTGCAAATGCCATCCCAATGGACGCTTTTATGTATGATGATGAAAAGGGGTAAGTGGTGAAACTTAACAGTTTATAAATCAGATAAAAAACACGAAACCAGACAACACACCACCAGGCGTGGCGTTGATGAAAGTCAACACCCCCAGAGTTAATACTGGCTGCCAAATGACCAAGGACTAAAACCCCAAGTCAGACCCTTTGTAATTTTAGAATAGGTACCTTTAGAATAAGCATGGCTAATGTAGAAACACAACTGAATGCATGCATGGCATCAATATCAGCAGTATGCTCAAGTAAGAACTTCACTACTGCTTCCCTGCATAAGTTGGCCGGGGGTCGTAAGTTGGCCGCCACTCATTTAAATGTATCAAACAGACAAATGTGTGGTTGCACAGGTTTTAAAAGTGGTAGTTATAATAAATCTTATCATAATAGACCATTCAAGAATGATACAGGCCTTTAGATTTATAGAAATTTCAAAATATGGTGATGGCGGCCAACTTACGACCCGCGGCCAACTTATGCAGGGAAGCAGTAGACGTGGCTACCTCGGCTCTACTTACCTGCGCAAGTAAAGTAGAGCCGAGGTAACCACGTCTAGAACGTCACCTGTCCTTACCGTGTCCATGATTTCAATCAGTGACAGTGACTACACCTATCCTTATTTCTGTATGTGTTTTTCATTAGAGATTGTTATGTTGAGGACACGGATGGGGAGGGGAAACTTAATTTTCAGTACTGCAGTAGTGGTGATGGACCAATTCACGCCCGTGTACCTATTCACGCCCACCCCTAAATTTATCCAATTCAATCACAGTTTAACAATAAAGTACAAATGGATATGATAAATTTGATGATTATTATGAACATCTTCTCTGTGAAAACTTGTTAATCATCAAGAAAATTGAGGGTGGGGTAGACGTGGTTACCTCAGCTCTACTTACTTGCGTGTAGAGCCGTGGCATGACCCCACATAAAACTGGAGATTTGCATAAAACACAAATACCATAAAAATTATACACACAACTGTTCCCACAACTATTTTGTCACATTAACCTTAACTGTCAGCGAACATGCAAACATATTTGACAAAAAAATAAATTACATTTCCTCATTTTCAATACTTTTTGGATCATTTCTCCAAAAATTTGAAAATGCTCTTTTGTTATAAAAGCTGTATAAAATGTCATATATATTATACACATTTTGTATTTGTTGTGTCCTTGGCTTAATATCAACTGCTTTTAAATATATCAAACCATTTTGAGTCATTTTATCAAGTTTTATTCAACAGAAAATGATTTTATGCAAATCTCTAGTTTAATGTGGGGTAGTGCCACGGCTCTACACGCAAGTAAAGTAGAGCCGAGGTAACCACGTCTAAGGGTGGGGGTGAATAGGTACACAGGCGTGAATAAGTCCACCACCACTAATCCTCAAGCAATGTTGAAGTTCTGCCCCCCTCATCACACTGACACGGGTATTAACTTTCAAGGGTATCGGTAAGGACAGGTGTAGTTAGCTGTGATACTTTGATTGGTTTTATTCTTTTCACGGGCACGAATACGGACACGGGTATGGACGAACAAGGACAGGTGAAGTTCCTACTATACTGCTCAGCCAGTGAAGTTCGTCACCCCAGTACTGTTCACCCAGTGAATTTTGTCACCTACCATTGAAACCCTCAAAAACCAGCAATATTTTTGTTTAAACACATGTAACCACAAACTTGCAGTATTAATATATAATTTAGTGATGAAAATTAAGTGTAAAAATGATTTAATCTAGTCATGAAATGGACGTGACATAATTCACTGGGTGACAAAATTCACTGGCTGAGCAAATATGGTATCCTAGATATTTTGGTGTAAAACTGTGTCCATATCTGTGAATAAAAGGGTACAATCATGAATCCTCTTCATGGATACAAAGAACTACATTGGAGAAATGACAGATGGTGATGCATTCTGAAAGATTACCAGATTGTTTGCAGAAATTCTTATTCACCCAAACTGTAACTTGGCACAACTTGACTGCAAAAGCTTTTTATTGTGTTAATACATCCTATCTAATGGACAATTTGCCAAAGCGGTCAGTGCACAATGGCCTGCCAAATGGAAAAACAAGATGGTCTTTGTTTCCACCCGCAGAGTCAGTCCAGTTCTGTCCATTGGCTGTGAATTCTACAATGCCTTAACTTCTGACCAAAAATCACAGCTTGCCACTCCATTTTATAAATTAAAGAAAGAATAAAGCTGACAAGAAAGACTCGCAGATCCAGACCTTGTGTCTGGGATAGATGTTGTAAAGAAGTTCCCAAAGAAAGTTCAGCAGAAATCCAAGAAGCTGACCCCCTCCAAGCCTTCATTCGAGAAAGATATGAAGGATTTAGATGCCAGGTGGACTTAATGTTTTGAGAAGCCGGTTGATCCGATCTTTCTGTCAGTGAAAGCTACCCCTGTTACAAAGCCACCAGTTTCTGTGGTACAGGTGTGGTCAGTAGCTGTGGTCCATGGCAGGAATGGCCTAAATAGTGTCAACTTTAAAGTTGACTTTAAAGAGTTTCTTTAACTAATAAGTCCTCTAAAACCCCTGATGTTTCATTTTTCTCCCAATATTCCATTTATACCATATGTTTGGTATTATTAGACAGCTTTAAAAATACATCCACTGACACATGCTGATACAATGATTCATGAACAAGATTATTGAGTGGGTTGCATGTAACCGACCCGCCTATTAGATGTGTCCATCTGTCTGTAGATGGTGGCCATGGCTTTGTGCAGTCAGTTTGAAACATTAGGCACCACTAGGGATGCAGACATATCTGAGTTCCATTAAGTGTTATGATATTTTTATTCTTACACAATAGCAATGATATTGCCCAGGGGTTTGGCCAAACCAGTATAAATAGGGGTACTTAAGATGCACTAGTAGTTCACATTTTGATTGTGGCATGCTACACAGCACAGTTTTACTGCAAATCTGTGTAACTTATGGTTTTAAGTGTGATGTGTGGTCACAATGTCACTAACAAACAGGAAACTTTCTACTATGACATCTGTAACATGTGGTACTACATGAATTGTGGAGCAGTTGTTTCCAGAAACGTCCACAGACAGCTAGAAGGTGGAGACTGATTTCAGGTGTAGCCAGTGTTCCACAGCTGTTGACTTCCAGCCTCAGCCAACAGTAGAGAGCACTAAGTTGTAAAATCTGAGGGAATAAGTTAGCCGCCACACCTTCTGTGAATCCTATACCAAATACAATTACTCTGATCACAGAGGAGATCAATGAAAAAGACAGCTGTAATCTTCCAGCAGTGGTTGAGGAAGATAGTCAAGATACTCAGGCAGATCCCAGCATCCCTTTCAGAGATACTAGTATGTTCAACTGGGTAGCCAGCATTGATAGAAATTTGATGGATCTTGGACTTACAATAATCATGAAAGAGCCAGATCCTATTGCAGATGCCTTTTTGGCTTCCACTCGAAAGACACTCTTTCCAACTGGGATGAAGTTGATTTCTGGTCATTGAAGCATAAAGAAAGTGGTAGGCTTTTAGAACTGTGTCTACATTAGGGCCTGTATTCACAAAGATTCTTATTCTTAGAATTTTTCTTAGAATTGTCATTTTTCTTAGAAAAATTATAAGAATAAGAATTTTCCTATTCACAAAGATTCTTCTTATAAATTTTCTAAGAATGGCTTTTATTCTTTGAATTTTTCTAAGAATAAGAAATTGCTGTATGCACAAAACTTTTATTCTTGACACCAGAAGTGCATCCAAATACAGAAAGTTACTTCTGGGCCTGTATTCACAAAGATTCTTTGAAATACACTAAGTCTTACCACCTGTACACACATTTCTTTTTATTTCTATTAGAATTATTATTAGCTAAGAATTGTTTTGTGAATAGGTTTTTATTCTAAGCTTAAAATTTTTCTTAGACTTCAGTGTAATTCTAAGAAAAATTCTAAGAATCTTTGTGAATACAGACCCTGGTATACTGCAAACATGTGGAAGCCAGCCAGGTAGTGTGTGTTTTTTCTTTGTCTGGACCAACAGTGGTGGACTTCAGGCACCAACATAATGCAGGTATTCTTTTACTTAGATTTTGAAATTGGGACAAAATATCGGGAATCATGTATTTTGGGAAGCAAAATAGGCAAGTGTTGTGAGAATATGAAGCCTGTTAGGGTGCATTTTAGGGTCTAATTGTATTGCAATCATTTAAGTCCGGATAAAAAATACTTGCAAGTTTTGGTCAGGAGAAGTCGGGAATGATTCAATATCAAATTAGGTACTTCCTATTTCCATTTTCCCACCCTTTTTGGGGAATATTTGGCATTTCTAATCCTGTCCCAGCACATTGTAAATATGGAACAATCCCCTTTAACTACCAATTCTTGCTCTATGTTATTTAATTATCCAGAAAATATAATGAAAAAGGAAAGTGGCTGTAACTTACTGTATCAAGATTCACATTAAATTTAGTTTGGAAGAATGAACTCATTGGTTAATCACATAATTATCAACCACAAAGCTGCTCCATATCCTGACAATCATATCGTATAGCAACACATAAAATGATAAAATGGCTGTAACACATAAGACATGAAAGATTGTTATTTCTTTATGAGATAAATACACATTTATAATGAAAAATATAGAAAATTTTAACCAATCTAGTCAAGTGTATATTGCAAGATTTGAGGCGCCTCAAAATATAGTAATTAAAGCACTGGTTTATAATAATATCTTGAAGTTTATATCAAGTGAAAAAAAAAAAAAGTAAATAAAAAAAAAAATGGTAAAACTTTAACTTTGAAAAATAAAATCAATTGTTTAGGCAAAAATCAAATTTTGTAGTTTATTTTATTCTTAGGTGCTTTTGTAGCTGAATTACTTTGTGAGTAACCGCTGACTTGTAGCCTTATTTATAGCTTTTATACTTTTCAAATGCTGTTAACCACAATTCACTGAATATGCATGTGATGAGAAACTTGCTTTTGATTTTCCAGAAAGTTGTTTGTTGGTGGCCTTTCTTGGGACACTACACATGGTAAGTCTTTTGTATGAGACAATTTTTTTACAATTTAATACAGTGATTAATGCTCATCTATATGTGCATTAAATTCCAGTGAAACATCAATTTAGGGATTTTGCAAAGACATGTATACTGAATTGGTTGTAAACTTTGAAAGGTGGACAGTTTAGCCTGGTAAATTTGAGTTAGAGACCAATCTCAGAATCTTCAATGACTCAGTTTTGAGAATTTATTGCTTATTTCCATTAAAAATATATGACTGTATTTACTATTTAATTTGTTTACAGAGCGAGATGTTTAGAAGTCCTCTTCCAGCTTTCAATTCCTTAATGGTTTTCCTTTTGGAGAAAATTAGAATAGTTTCTTAAATAAAGTGTTTAATTTGTAGTTTTTACCAGGCTTTCTGCCAAGATCAGAATTTTATGTTTGTACAGTTGCTTCACACACACACAAAAAAGTATTATAATTGTATATTACAGTCATTATTATATATGCGGTGAGTACATTGGTGTAAGTGCTTTTTGATGGTGCAAAGCACAAGCTGTTGCACTTTTCCAAAATTATTTCAAATATGAACTTGACAGATTTCCAGTGGTAAATATAAGTTTCACAAGTTATAAGTATGATCACAATGTATCTCAAATGATGTATCATGTGGATTTATTGTTGCAGCAAGTCTGTTGAAGTACTTCTCTCAGTTTGGAGATGTTATTGACTGTGTGGTAATGAAAAATCAACAGACTGGGAAATCCCGTGGCTTTGGCTTTGTGAAGTTTAAAGATCCAGGAGTCATTGACACAGTGTTACTCCAGGGACCACACTGGCTAGATGGAAGACAGGTGAAAATACAGTCAGATCATTCTCAGTGATGCATTATTTAGGGCTTTGAATTGTCACTCTAGCCTCATTCAAGCAGTGTAGTGTGTATATATGCCACTGGGTAAAATCTAATTAGCTTGAATGTTTTTACCCCACAGCCCTTAAGGCCTGTTGGGGTATTGTTTTTACCCATGTTGTCTGGATGATTGGGCAGGCAGCGGGAAAAGTTTGTTCGGGCTGTATCTTAGAAACTGTAAGAGGTAGGAAGTTGATACTTGGTAGGTACATTTGTTAGGGGGTGTGCAACGTCATGGTGTGACCTTGATTTGACCGTGCCGTAGTAACCTTGAATTTGAAAATTTTGTCCAGGCTATATCTCGGAAACTATAAGGTGTAGGAAGTCGATACTTGGTAGGGACATCGGTTAGGGGGTGTAGGTGTGCAAGATCATGGTGTGACCTTGATTTGACCCTGTCGTAGTGACCTTGACCTATAAAATCTTGTCCATTCTATATCTCGGAAAATGTAAGCTGTAGGAAGTTGATACTTGGTAGGGACATTGGTTGGGGGTTGTAGGTGTGCAAGGTCATGGTGTGACCTTGATTTGACCTTTGATTTTGCTGTAGTGATGCTGACCTATAAAATATTGTTCGGGCATTATCTCGGAAATTGTAAGGTGTAGAAAGTTTATACTTGGTGTGTGTGTGTGTGGGGGTGGGGTAGGGGATGGGGTGTACAACATCATGTAGTGACCTTAACCTATGAATTATTGTCCAGGCTATATCTTGGAAACCGTAAGGTGCAGGAAGTTGTTACTTGGTAGAGACATAGGTTGGGGGTGTAGGTGTGCAACATCACGATGTGACCTTGATTTGACCTTGCTGTAGTGACCTTGACCTATAAAATCTTGTCTGCACTCTATCTTGGAAAGCATAAGGTGTAGGAAGTTGATACTTGACCTTAAACTCCCACTAGTAATATACTTATTAGGGATGGGTCGGTATGAAAAATATGTAGATCGGGATGTCGCCAATGCAAAACCGTACCGAATTCGGGACTCCGCGTTTTAGTTCACCCCAAACAAACATGGACGTTTCCTCAACGACATCGCAATAAAAGCTCATAAATGCACAAAATATGTGATAAAAACGTATAATGTCTTCATATTTCTGGTTTCTTTCCAATATTTTAAGTTTTCCGTTATTTATATGAGTTGACATGCGAAATTGAGGTTATAAAGTGTCGTAACCAAAACATGGCAGTTCTGCTCAACGTATCGCTTAGTGCTATAAAAGACTGTAAATGGACGAAAATATGGGATAAAAGTTTATAATTTCTTCAGATTTTGGGTATGTTTCTGATATTTTGACTCTTCCTTCCATTATATGTGGTGACAAGCGAAGTGGCGGTTGTAAAATCTCATCACGGTATTTCAGTAAAATGCTCTCGACACCGAGATACCGGACCTACCGACCCATCCCTAATACTTATCTTGAGTTTAGGTTTTTTCTTTTCCAGACCATATCTGAAAAATGGCTTGATGGATTCAATTCAAATCTGGTATGTGCTTGTAGCTAGTTTTGCAGGTGTGCCCTAATTTAAGGTGACCTTAAACTCGTATGTATAAAAGAATTATGTTGAGATTACATTTTTTCTTTCACCATGGATAGGGACGTCATCGTGTACCGTGATATCATCATATCGCCGATGTTTCAAGTCCGCACACGATATTGAGCTTTGTTTTCATAGGTCGATTTCCAGGGTTTAGTTATTACATTAATGAAAAGTATATATGTGGGTGTACTAGTGGTGGAACGATTCGACGAAAACTCGATTCGTAGACTCGATTCCGCGTTTTAGCATCTACATCGATCCCTATTGGAAACGTCGGCGACGAAAAAAAACAACGAAACCACAGAAGACGTTTTGAGTGGACGATAATAGAAATAGTAGCTACAATGAAGGAATAACACACAACTAGCGTGGTTTTACAACGAATAGAGATATTATGAAGGCGAACTTACTGGCTACAATGTACAGTTTAAGAAGCATTAGCGGTAACTAAATTGATTTTAATGGGCGATAATTGGGAATTCATGCGGTCGCGGTACTTCGTTTTTATGTTTAATGTATGTTTAAATAGCCATAACTTCCTTATTTCTTGTCCAATTTTTATAATTTTTTCACCATTGTGTTCAGTTTAATTAGCTGTATTTCAATTTGTATCACATTGTCAAGAAACCCCTCAAAGAACTGCCGTGACCTTTTATTTGCTCATTAATATTAATGAGGCAGGTACTAGTAGTTTTCATCTTAAACCAGCATATCAATTTATAAAATATTATTAACCAAAAAAATTAATTTTTGGTGAAAATATAGTACATTTCCTGTAAATGTAACACCACTCTCAAGAAATAATTTTGTACTTTCGGTTGAACCTCTTTACATTATATTTCAAAGGAGGGTTTGAACCCCCTGACCCCCCTGGACCCGCTAGTGCTATTTAGAAGTTTACATGTTAATTATAATCTATGAAACTTAACTGCAAGTTGTGAAACTTCTTGACAATAAAGTGACAGAACTTACATCCATTTTATTCCAGAAAATAACTATTATTATAATATATATTATAACTATTATTGTAAATGAATTTAAGATAACATAGAACCACAGTACAACATATATATCAATAACATATCAGGAAAGATTGATATATTTCAAAGAAAATTACAACAGTTATTTCTACTGGAAACCAAGATCAATATTTATAAATCCATCACTGACAGTAGTCCAGGCCGTATTTTTTCTGGAAGGAATTTTGTAAAATTCCCGGTATGACCCAAAAATCGATTCGACTCGATTAATCATCTCTGGGCTTTTCCGATTAATCGATTCGGATTTTCAAGTCCGATTCCCACCACTAGGGTGTACATGAGCCAGAACTCGTAACTGGAAATGGCTTTCAGTTTATTCTAAAATGAAGATTCTTGGATTTTACCCTTAATAAAGTAAAAATCTTTGTTCTTTCGGAGAATTTACAGGGTTTATAATGTTTTGAATTAAAAATATGAAGTTGAAATGTAGATATTAACTTAAGTGATAAATACCGCGATATCGCCCACTGTTTTGTTCACGGTATCGAGACAGCAAACTTCCCAACGATGACGTCCATAACCATGGAGTATCCTGAAAATAACTTCAGAAATTTCATTAAACTTTTGCATGTATATTTAACTGGCCATAGGTAAGTGCCATACAATAAGGTAACCTTAACCTCCCACTAATAACAGAATTATATTCACTTAAAGTTTGCAAATTTTTGAATAGTATACCAGATATGGTACAATTCTAGGCATGCTTAAGTTGTGGCTGTAATAAACCTTGAACAGAACCTTCAGGAAATGAATCAAATGATAACCTTTAACTCCCGCACAACTGCAAACTAACATTTAGTTTAAGGTTGGGACAACATTTTTTGTGTTTGGAAGATATGTGATGTGGTAATTGAAATCTTTTTTCATTGATATTCATCATGTACATATAGCTAGACAGAAAAAGGTCTCTCCTGTAAGGTTATAGTAAATTGCTGATATTTAAACTTATGACTTTAAGGTTGCAACAGCAGCAATGATGGAGGACATACATGGTCTGTGTCATCACACTTTCGTTCCAGACAGTATATCAAAATAGCGTGATAGATTAAATTCATAGTTATTATATGGATGTAACTGGTCATCAAGGTGTGCTCTATTGTAAGGTGACCTTAAACTCCCAGTAGTAACATACTTATATTGAGTTAAACTTTTTCCGTTTCTGGACAGTATCTCAAAAAATGGCTTGACTGATTCAATTCAAATTTGGCATCTAGTTATAACTAGTTTTCAAGATGTTCCCTATTTTAAGGTGACCTTAAATTCCCATGTACAAAAGAATTATGTTGACCTTAAGTTTTTTATGTTTCCATAGAGTGCACTGAAAATAACTTAACAGATTTCGTTTTTCAAATTTTGCATGTATATTTAACTTGCCACAGCTAAGTGCCATACATTGTGGTGACCTTAACCTCTTAGTCATAACAGAAATATATTCACTTTAAGTTTGCCAATTTTTGAACAGTATTTCAAATACTGTGCAATTCTGAGCATGTTTAAGTTGTGGATGTAACAAACCTTGAACAGAACCTTCAGGAAAAGATTACCTTAAACTCCTCTCAACTACAATCTAACATTGAGTTTAAGGTTGGAACAATTTTTGTTGGTGTTTGGAAGATATTTCATGGTGTAATTGACATCTTTTTTCATTGATATTCGTCATGTACATATAGCTAGACCTAAAAGGGTCTCTTCTGTAAGGTTATAGTAAATTACTGATATTTCAAACATATGAGTGCAAGGTTGAAACAGTCTTATGTCACTAGCAGCTATGATGGAGGACATACATGGTCTGTGTCGTCATCACACATGATTTCCAGACAGTGCATCAAAAATGGCTTGATGGATTAAATTCTCAATTATTATGTGGGTGTAACTGGTTGTCACGGTATGCTCTATTGTAAGGTGACCTTAAACTCACGGTAGTAACATACTTATATTGAGTTTAACTTTTTCCGTTTCCGGAGAGTGCCTCAAAAATGGCTTTACAGATTCAATTCAAATTTGGCATGAGGTTGTAACTGGATTTCAAGATATGCCCTATTTTAAGGTGACCTTGAACTCCCATGTATAAAAGAATTATGTTGAATTTAAGTTTTTTATTTTTCCATAGAGTATACTGAAAATAACTTTCATTTATATTTTGCATGTATATGTAACTGGCCATAGCTAAGTGTCATGCATTAGGGTGAACTTAAATTCCCAATAATAACAGAATTATATTCACTTTAAGTTTCCCCATTTTCGAACAGTATTTCAAATACTATGCAATTCTGCGCATGTTTCAGTCGACGATGTAACAAACCTTGAACAGAACCTTCAATAAAATATTACCTTAAACTTCATCAAAACTGCAAACTACCATTGAGTTTAAGGTTGGGACAGTTTTTTTAGTCTTTCAAAGATATTTGATGTGCTAATTGAAATTTTTTTCATTGATATTCAGCATGTACATATATTAGACAAAAAAAGAAAAAGGTCTCTTGTAAGGTTACAATAAATTGCTGATATTTTAGACACTTATGAGTTTAAGGTTGTAACAGTTTGGTGTCACTCAGCGATGATGAATCACATATAGGACCAGCATCGTCATCACACTTTGTTTCTGCAAAATATATCAAAAATTTCTTGTAGGATGAAATTCAAATTTGGCATGTGGATGTTATATATATGTGCCCTATTTTAAGATGATCTTAAACTCCCACTAATAACATATTGAATTTAACCTTTACGATTTGTGGGCAATAGCTTAAAAATGGCTTCACAGATTCAAATCAAATTTGGTATGTGGGTGTAACTGGTCTTCAAGGTGTGGCCTATTTTAAGGTGACCTTAAACTCCTAGCGACAAGACAATTATATTGATTTTAATTTCTGGAGAGTATCTGAAAGATGCATAAGAGATTTAATATATATTTGGTATATTGATGTGTCTAGTCCTGAAGGTGTGCCCTATTTTAAGGTGACCTTAAACTCCCATATGTAAAAGAATTTTACTGAGCTCAAGTTTTTCTATGTTTCCACAAAATATACCAAAAATAGCATGACATATTTGATCTATATTTTGCAGGTACATGTTACTGATGTTACAGAAATGCCCTACGACTGCATTGATGTGACCTTAACTCCCTGTAATGATTGCCACGGCAACACTTTTTTCTGTTTCATGGACTTATAAATATTTTTTATCAGCTTTGCATTCCACACCACTGCACGGACTGGCAGTCTGGCAAATTTGCCAAGACCACCAGACCAAGGCCGGCAAATATGTGGTCAGGAGAATTGGTCTCCACATGGACTGGCTAAAAATTTTCGAAATGAGTAAATGCGAATTATCTCTTAAAAGTATTGTACTTAGCCAATTTTTCTCAAATAACTCATTGCAAATTTTGAAAGCTGTAGGTCCATAGCTAACTCAGTAATAGCTAATTTGACTTTTTTGATTTAAATAATTTATAACAGCAAAACTATTCAATTTAAAGGAGTTTTGTCAAATATGTTGTTCACCTACTTTTTGATGTAGTGCGACGGGAAATCATACCACGGCAGTGGTCTTGTTTTTAACAAGTTGTGGCTTCACCATGGCTCAATCCTTCTGAAGGTGGTCTGGATCTGCAAAAATATTGCCAGTCAGCCAGCATAATGTTAGTCCTTCCGAATTTCATCCGCTTCAGTCTGTAACCAAAGCTGGTGACAAAGTACAATTCTACTGAATTCTTGCTATAATATTCAGCACCAAGCAAATGAAAAACCTGACCAGTACTTTACAATTACATGATTTAATATTCCAGTTTCCATCTGGTATTCATAAATGTTTAAGTTTATATCTAGTTCAGAAAACTAAGTAATTAAGCGGCCCGTCAGGGACGCTTATTTGTTTTCACCGAAGTTCGACTGATCACCGCCGCCGCCGGATTATGGTCTCCCTTGAATAACTTCTTAGCCTTTCAAATTTTTCTTCCCTTCTTATCTTTCTTTAAAACTATAGGGGCAGGAAAAATTTTTGAGGTACTTTGCGCAGACCTTAACCTTTACTTAAGGTAACCTTAAGCATACCTCCAAAACACCTCGTCATCGCGTTTTGGAAAAAACCACACACACCTGTGCTATAAAATTTATCAGGTACATTCTAGACCAAATTTCCAAGGTCGGAAAGGATTTTCTCATCAATCGGACCATAGATGCCTGAATGGGAGGCGTTTTATTTTCGTAAATTTTTAAAAAATGGGTACTTGGTCTGTATCTTAAAAACGGTCAGGATTTCGGCGTTTTGTTGGAATAACTTATTCAGCTACTTTTTGATAATCTTTCACATGCCGAAGTTTTAGCCCTGTATCTGCAATTTTAAGGTCACCTTAATGTCAAAAAACAGGGTTTTAGCCCTCCAGTTCACTTAGTTTTTCACTTTTTTCAACCAAACTTGGCACATATATTGAGATTTGCCAAAGGAATATCCTGACTTTATGGTGACCTTAAACTCAAAATGTTAATGGACATTTGGCCTGCTTAAAGTCATCAAATTGGAATAAAATGCTCTGGCTCCTTTCTTTTTCCATTTTTTTATATCGAAATTATCACTGGTATTAAACTAGATAAAAATAATACTTATGGTAACCTTAAACTCTCAGTATGAATGGAGTTGTAGCCACCTTAAAGTGAAATAAGGGGGTTTTCAGCCTCCAAGTATCTTATTGTTCGACTGACCTCAGTTAAACTTTGCACACTTATAAAGGATGGCAAACCAAAGGGTTATCCTGACTTTAGGGTGACCTTAAACTGTTAATATAATTTTGGCCCCCCTAAAGTCATAACATTTGAATAAAGCCATCAGCTAAACTTTGTACACTTGTAAAGGATGACAAAAGGGACATTCTCATTTTATGGTCACATTAAAGTCGCAATATGGATGAAGTTATGGTCACCTTGCAGTGAAATTATGGAGTTTTTAATCTGCAGCTATCGTATTGTTCAGCAGAGCTCGGTTAAATTTGTACACTTTTAAAGATGACATTAGGGACATTCTTATTTTCTTTCCACCTTGGAGTTCCAATACAAGTACAGTCATGGCCATCTTGACGTGAAAATGAGGATTTTCAGCCCGTAACTGATTTACTGTTCAGTAACATCAGTTTAACTTGACATTGATTATACTAAAGTAAGATTTTTGTATAACATTTCACTTAAAATTCCTGTACTTAAGAGGCTTTGGCCACCTTAACATGATAAATATATACTTTTTATTGCGTTAATACATCCTATCCAATGGACAATTGCTTTACCGGTCGGCGCGACCGGTCCCGCCAAACGCCAGAAAAAGACGTCCTGTATATAATACCAGCAGGACCGGTCAGTAGTGTGCATTCGCTAGGTGGCGCATCATACTTGCTTCCTGTCTAGACAGAGTGACGTCAGTTCATCTTTTTCGTTTGGCGCGTGTAGTGTGCAGACGCGTTTTGAAGTTATCTCCAAGTTTGAAGAAAACGCGGTTTATTCTACGAATTTAAAGCTTATTTTCATCTGAAAATATATATTTTGTGTCACTTACATATCATGGCCTCTCCAGGATTTAAACGAGGCAGTATCCAGCATTTTATGGCCAGTTTTGAAGATTTTCTTTGTACTTGTCGTCGAGACGAAGCCGTGGGTGAGAGGTCGTGTGTTGTGCTTGCAGCATTCCTTCTTCTGTTCAGAAATGTATATTTACCACGATTCGCCCTCCATTAATTTCTACATTGTCGAGTAACACTGCGTGTATGTCGACGAGAAGAAGTTAGAAGGAAAGAAGAATGCATCGTCTGACGTCATCACTTCCAGCTTATGCTGGTCACGTGACACAGACCTGGTCACGTGATACGCATTCAACTATGGAGGTCACGTGATACGCATTTATCAATGGACTCGTATTTTTTCAACAGAAGTTTTCATCAGAAGAAGACGACCATTTATTAATCAACACCCATTTTTAACTGGCAAGAAGAAATCCAGCAACTCGCCTGTTGGTGTGAAGATATTAGATGACATTTGGTCACTGCAATCTGCGTGTTTTTGAAGTGCCGGTCATGTGACTTCACAGATCTCCATACACGACCGGCAAGGCTAGCAGAAGAAATTGTGGCTCCACAGATCCCCAAGTGTGACCGGTTCAGCTAGCAAGAAGATGACCAGGTCTAGACCCCTTGTGCTGAATTTTACCGGTACCAGCTCTGCTCAGACTACCGGTGGGGTCTCCAGCTAGCCCTCTCCCCCCCTTTGACCCTACCTTGGTACGGGTACTGGGGCAGGTTGAGAGTAAGAAGATCTACCAACCGGTTACAGAGGATGGGCCTACCGGGAACCGGTTATAAAAGTTGCTCCAGCTAGCTGTCCAGGCCACTGATTTTATGCTGCCTACAATACCGGTTACAGAGCCTACCCACTGGGTGCCGGCTACACAGCCCTCATTGACCAGTGTGCTTCCCCTTAGCCGGTTACAGAGCCAACCAGACCGGTTTACAAGCAGAATTACAGAGAGAATTTTCTGGTTACACAGAGTTCTGCTGCTCCCACCACCCCAGTGCTGACAGCAGGCTCACCAGTTACAGATTTTACCGGTTACAGAGAGAGTTTACCGGTTACAGACAGGTCTGCTGCTCCCACCATCCCAGTGCTGACAGCAGGCTCACCGGTTACAGTTTACCGGTTACAGAGAAAATTTTCTGATTACACAGATCTGCTGCTCCCACCATCCCAGTGCTGACAGCAGGCTAACCAGTTACAGAGAGACCTGCTGCTCTCACCATTCCAGTGCTGACAGCAGGCTCACTGGTTAGAGTTTACCGGTTACAGAGAGAATTTACCGGTTAGAGAGATCTGCTGCTCCCACCATCCCAGTGCTGACAGCAGGCTCACTGGTTACAGAGTTTACCGGTTACAGAGAGAATTTACCGGTTAACAGAGGTTACTGGTTACAGAGAGATCTGCTGCCCCCACCATTCCAGTGCTGACAGCAGGCTCACCGGTTACAGAGAAATCAGTTGTTCCCATGGGCAGAAGGCAACTTAAGGCAACAAGTCCAGTGAGGACAACAGGGTCACCAGTTAGAGATTTGCCGGTGACAGTCAGATAGACAGGAAGTTCTTCAGTAAATTGACCAACCGGTTACAGAACCTACCGACGGGTTCTGGCTTACACAACCTCCAGGGACCAGTAGCTTCATACCAAGCCAGTTACAGAGTCTACTGGTCTGGCTTATAGACAGAAATTCCGGTGAAGAAACCTGATTGAAACTGGAACACCAGCTTTCTGGATTGCCAGATCCACCAAGTGATCAAATAATGATAGAACTGTGGCTGTCTGAATGCTTGGTTACAGAGAAGCACCAGTTTACCGGTTCATTACCAGTTAAGTGGCTTACTGAGAAGTGTTGGTTACAGAGAAAACCTTCTGATTCCAACATTACGGACAGGAAGAAGGCAGTTCTGTTAGATAAGCCTACCTCTGCTGAGACGTAGTCGCCCAGTTCTGCCAGCTCAAATGAGTTTTTTTGCAGAACTATGGATCCACCAGGAACCGGTTACAGAGCATTGCTTAACCTATAACCGGTTAGGCCCTGGTACTGGGCAGGTCCACAGGACTGGCTAACAGACCAGCAAAGTCTTTTAAGGGTCTAAATGGCCATCTTAGACCAACCAGTTGCTGTCTGAGTAATCTGGTTACAGAGAAATTCTTAGACCAGTCACTCGTCCTGGTGAGATGACTGTCTCAACCTGCCTGATCAGTCAGCCAGTTACTCTTGCCAGTAAGATGCGGAATTCAACCACATTGGTTAGAATACTACCAACAAGAAGTCTGCTGTACCAGTTATTCTAGAGATACCATTGATCCAGCCTCCAAAACTGGCCAACCCAGCTTGCCTTTTTACCCAGCTCGTGACCAGTGTCAGCTGACACCAGGGGCATGAGTTTGCAAACTCAAGCTTTCCCTCATGATTACAACCCTTTTCTGGTTTGTCACAACTGAAGCAATGGGCAATTTATCTGTTAATTGGACCAGGGGTCACAGTGTTCGTAAATGGCTATTAGTGTTTCCACAGTGGGGTTCTGTGGAAATGACCTTATGTCGCAGATCCCCTTTGGATGGTTTCCTACTGTGTGGATCAGTGAACCTGTCGCCAGTGTTGACACTGGTATTTTTGCACCAACCTGCCGGTTCAAACTTGGGCCACCCTAGGGGCCAGCCTCAAGTTTATATGAACCTCCCAGGAGGGATACACCCTCCCCTGCCAGAAACGACCAGTTTGACCAGTTCTCCAGGCAGGATTTTGGTTCAGTATCCTAAATGATTCAGCTGGAATTTCAGGAACCACATGAACCTCTCTTCAGCCAGAGGAGTGGCTAACCTCAAGGTTGCATACTCCCTCACCCTTTTCAACCAACAAGGAAATGCCAGCCCCCACCAAACCAGTCTCCAACATACACAATCTCTAGTAGCTCTGTGTCAGGAGTAAGTTTGAATGGTATCATGAAAAATTAGAACTGGACCTCGAGCAAGTCTTTGTCTTGAGAGCCTACCAGTTCAGCCTGAAAGAGGGCAAGGTGAGACCCACCCTAGAGCATTTGCAGACGTTATCTGCAATCCAGAAACTTCTCTCCGGATCGACATGCCCGATCCAGCGGCTCATGCCCCTGATAGCATTACTGACAGCCATAGATAGCCTTCCTCATCAGGCCGATACAGTGGCACTTGAATAATAGCTGTAGAGTACCTGAATCACCAAAAGGTGATCCCAGTTCACTCCACCCTCAGCTAAAATCGTGGCTGCAGGAAGACCATGTGCTTCAAGGTCAACCATTACACCTACTGTATATGCTCTGCAAATCCTTATAGATGCATTTAGAAGGGTGGGGTGCTCACTTAAGGGAACACACTGCAAGGGGAACCTGGCCCCTTCCGAAGCAAGTTACACTTTAATATCTGGAATTTAAGGTGGCCTTTTGGCCCTAAAGAGTTCCAAAACCTCTGCTTGAACAATATTGCTTTTGTAGCTACAGACAACCCCATGGTGGTTTTCTGTATAAAGGGGGGATGGAATCGGACCCCCTTTGGGCCCTCTTGTGGAGAATTCTGACCTGGTGTACCAGACACAGATGACTCAGAACCCGACACATCCACAGCCGGCCGAATGTGATAGCAGACAAGCTATCCAAGCTAGGACAGACCATTCAACAAAATGGTCCCTCCATCCAGAGGTATTCAAGCAATATGCTCCCGGAGGCAGCATCCTCAAGTGGACCTGTTTGCCACCAGGTTCGACAACTACATCTCTGTCTCACCAGTTCCAGATCCCCAAGCCTGGGCAGTAGATGCCTTCAGTCTACCTTGGGAGGACCTGGACCCATATGCCTTCCCACCAGCAGCTATCTTGGGCAAAGTGGTGGGAAAGTTGCAGGACCACCCGTGCAACAACTCATACTGATTGCACCAGGGTGGTCCAACATGCCTTGGTTCTGGGACTGGTAACCATGTCCAGTCAGATCCCACTGTGTGCACTTTCTGCCTGACTTTTGACTCAGTTACTCAACCAGACCCTTCACAGGAACCTGGTAAATCTGAATCTACATGCCTGGCCCTAGAGCCCCAGCTACCAAGGAAGCAGGGCTTCCCTGAGGCAGTGGCAGCTCGAATTGAGGCTCCTCCAGAGGATCAACAGATCAGTCTATGAGGCAAGTGCACCATATGTTTTACACGTGGTACCTCAGTAATCAGATGGACTTCTGGGCACCACCTTTAAAAGCTATAGCTGACTTCCCTTTGTACCTTTTCAAGACAGGAAGTTACAGCCGGGCACCATTGATGACTATAGACCAGCCATTGTTAACAATTTGGGAATTTGCCCATTAATGTCAGCAATGATGAAAATCTCACTGATCTCCTGGATAGTTTCCACAGAGACAGATCCAAGGGAAGAGGGGCATCCCCTCTTGGAACCTTTCCCTGGTTCTACACCAGCTGACAAGGTTCCTTTTTGAACCCCCTAAGGAGGCCTCCCTGAAGCACTTCACTATCAAGACTGTCTTCCTGTTGGCCTTACGTTCAGGCAAGCGGAGGGTGAGTTCCCTGCTTGGCTGCATAACAGCCTCAGACACCAGATTGGTCCATGGTGTCTTTCTACCCCTCAGCCAGCCTTCCTTCCAAGAATCAGCTAGCCAAAGAGAGTCCAGACAGTGTGGCCCCTGTGGTTAATGCAACCCTGGTCCCCACTCTGGATAGGTCACAGGCGCTGGTGTCCAGTCAGAGCCCTGTGTTACCATCTGGGTAGGACCTCAGATCTTAGGCATAACAAGGAGCTGGTCTTTGTCTCCTTCCAAGGAAGTTGTCGACAAGGACATCTCTCCTGCCACCATCTCCTCATGGATCAAGCTACTGTGATCCTATGCTATGAGCTCTCTGACCAGTAAGCCCTCATCTTGCATCAGGTCAAAGCCCATGATGTTAGGGCTTTTACTGCTTCTAAGGCATTCCAGTCAGGAGTCTCCTTAGAACAGTCCTCAGCCTTCCACTGTAAGTCATATATCACCTTCATACAGTTCTGAAGGATGTGGCTGGGGCTGATTTAGAGCCTCTTTACTTGGGCCTAGTAGTGGCTGCTCAGCAGATCCACAAATAGCCCTTATATTGAGATTTGTATACATGTACATAGTGTAAATAGCTCATGAATCTAATTGACATGCTTCCTTCGGGAGGTTTATTTGCCTTCTGGGACTGAACTCATCCCTCTCTTCCCCTACCTCAGAGCAGGTCTGTAAGAAGGGGGGGGGGGGCAATGCTGGTATAGCCCCGGCAACCGGGCTCTGGTAACCACCATGGACCTATAGGTCTCCTGACTAAGTCAGCCTAGACCGTAGGGTAAAAATGTTGTTACCATTTATGAGTTCATTCTAAGTCCCTAGTAACTTACCCGCCGACCAAGCGGTAGTTATTCAGCAATTGTCCATTGGATAGGATGTATTAACGCAATAAAATTGCAAATTTAATAAGTAAATTAAATTTTTATAAGTTAATACCCTATCCAATGGACAGGCAAGGCCCTCCCAACCGACCCCGCTATCAGCTTACTAGGGGTCTAAATCTGTTTAGACAACGAAAAAGATGAACTGACGTCACTCTGTCTAGACAGGAAGCAAGTATGATGCGCCACCTAGCGAATGCACACTACTGACCGGTCCTGCTGGTATTATATACAGGACGTCTTTTTCTGGCGTTTGGCGGGACCGGTCGCGCCGACCGGTAAAGCAATTGTCCATTGGATAGGGTATTAACTTATAAAAATTTAATTTACTTATTAAATTTGCAATTTTGCTCCCTCCTCATTTATTTTAACACTTTTAAAACCACACCTGGCATATGTATGCTTAAAAATATTTATGCTGTCTGGCAAACCTAATCTCTTAGTGTTTATGAAGTTATGACATCTTCAAAGAAAAAAATGAGCTATTTATGATGCACTGATGTGGTTATTAACATATTGCAACTGATCAGTGTTCACATAATATAAATTCCCAATTTTAGGCAGATTAAAAAAAAACACATTCTTCTGATTCCATTCATTTGGAAATGTGGGGATATAACTTTTCCTTTTTGGAAAAAAAGCTTCAATTGATTCAACTTTTGTTTTGTAGAAGGAGTTGATGATCTGGCTACTTGTTCACATAGACTATATAAATTGGTCAAATGTATACACCTGACTTTTTTCACAATATAAGATGCTTGAAAAAAAAAACACTTTCTCATAAACAGTTTTTCTTGTACAGCATTTTATGTATCTCCAGCTGAGTGGAAATGAATGACTTGTCCTTTTCTTCTTCCTCCCCAACTCTGTTGTGTGATATCTATCAAAAGGCACATTCATGGAAAGTCTTTCTATGCAGAAAGAACCCCCCAACTCCCCTTTAGTGCACACAAAAAGCAAGTGGAAAAAAGAATGGCCTCAGTGGGGGAAGTGGGGGGGTTCATGGAGGGAGATGATAGAGATATATACTGTATAAGTGGTTATTTTCGCGTGGAATTTTCGCTATATTCGCGAGTGACTACAAAACGCGAAAATAACTTCTAGCCAATATTTATCAGTAGAACCAGTCTAGCGTGAGCGATAATACAAGATTGTGCAAGATACAATATTTGACACTGCCACGGAAACAATAAATTCCATTGCTTTATCAAATGTACCATTCACAGAAACGCCTAACTTCTTTGATCTTTCACCAATAGGGAGGGATTAATTCAATTACACGACCCCACTACTGTACACAACTTCTTTGATCATGCGCCGATCAATGAAAGTGTGTTCGATTGGGTTTCGTAAATTTATAATCTCCCAGAGTAGGTTCACACACTGACAACGTGTATAAAAGAAAAGACGTTAACTATGCATTTCCAATCAAACCAGCAGAAGTCCGCGTAATATTTTAATTTGAACATGTTGTTAGTTTGGGCGATAATTGAATATATTTCACCGCGAAAATAAATTCTCGCGAACCAGGCCTACAGTGTACATTCGCGAACTTAAGTACCCGCGAAAAAAACCACTTATACAGTATATGTGTGTGTGAAGCAAAAGTGGAACAAAAAAAAGTGGAATATTTATGCTGTTCTTTCGAATGTATATTGTTTTCTTTTACTTTCTTCCATTTCACTTAGACTTCTACATTTAATTAATTTTAGCTCAAGTGGGAAATGAATTTTTGAAACTTTAATGCATTCAAATTCCTGAAGTGATGCACTAAATCACTTATAACTTGAAAAGTATTGCGTTCACAGCATTTTGTTAAAATATGTTATTAGGCTACTTTTTCCACAGCTACACCAAGTCCAGTAACTTGTTTGGTCTTAATTTTGTGCATTATTGAAGTGTGGAATGGATCATGATCTCCTACTCTTATTCCTAAGCCTAGATTTTTAATTTCAATTGCTAAATCATTCATAAATATTGCAATATATAAACTCATACTTTTCTTTCCCAATAAATCCTGTAACATTTTTCTAGCACTATAGCTTGACTTGTTTGTAACTTGATTTTTCTTGTAAGCAATAACTCTGAAGCAAAATCATAACTTTTGAACAAAAAGTCTAACACACTTTGGTTCACTGGATTTTATTGGTGGTTTTGTTAAGCTTTTAGTTGAAGTACAACCAGTAATTTTAAACAATAGTTCTTAAGCATCTTAGTCCACTGCATTCAATTAGTGTTTTATACTTAAGTCTGATACTAATGACATTTTGAACAGAAATGTCTGGTCAGTGTACCCTTTCACTTGAGACCTCTTCTGCGAGAACATTACCAAAGAATGTAGGACATACAGAATCCGGGAAAAAAAATGCCTCCTGGACAAAATGCCTCACAGAAAAAAATGCCTCCTGGAAAAAATGCCTCCTAGAAAGAATGCCTCCAGGAGATTATGTGACTAGGAAAAAAATGGCTCCTGAGAAAAAAAAGTTATTTCAACTTGTAAACATGTTACATATGAAACCTATAACGTATAATATCAAAAACATGTTAATTTCAGATATGTACAGTCAAAACCAGAACGTACAATATCGTGAAGTACAAATTACAAATATCTTCTTGAAAGGGTATCCCTTCAGCTGTACTCTGGAGCAGTTTAAAAGCAGGATTTATGGCTGTGAGGTTTCTTGATGAAATAGTTGTGGCCTTTATGGCTTACAATATGCATTCTTATCAAATTACAACATAGGTTATCCCCTCTGTAAGGAGTTGATCGCAGTTAGATGCACTAGGAGGGGCAGAAATGTAATTACAAGAAAAACACGACACCTGTCATAATGGAAACCAGGGATGAGCAGCCAGCCAAAAGAGTGAGAAGCACCAGCAAAACCTTAAAAGAGAAACTTACATACCTTTGTACAGCTAAGCAAAATGGGTAAAAGACTGTGAATTTTTGACAGGCATTGGCGACTATAAGACCCAAGTGGAAAAAATGAAGATGCCTCTGAACTTGTAATGTGAACCTGTAGTGTTATAATACTTGAAAGAACTTTTTTTTCTTAGGAGGTATTTTTCCTGGTCACAAAATATTCAGGAGGCATTCATTCTAGGAGGTATATTTCCTAGGAGGCATATTTTCTAGGAGGCATTTTTTGCAGGAGGCACTTTTTCCGCGCATTGGACATACATTCTTTTGAGAAGTAAATTTCACACCTACAATTTCTCTTCTGCCAAGCTGTGGTCGTTCTTTCATTTGTTAAATATGGTAACATACACAATGCAATAAACTTTACATTTTATTGCGTTAATACATCCTATCCAATGGACAATATGCTTAACCGGTCGGCGCAGACCGGCCCGCCAAACGTCAGAAAAAGACGTCCTGTGTTTCCACCGGCTGGCCGGTCCGTAGTACTGTGCACTCCCCAGATGGCGCCTCGTACTTCCTTCCTGTCTAGACAACCTGACGTCATAGCATCTTTTTCGTTTGGCGCGTGTACTGTGCGAACGTGTTTTCAACAATCTCCAGATATTTTAAGGAAAAGTGTGCATTATGATGGATTTTTCCCCTGAATTGCAAATATTTTGGTTTAAAAGTGTTATCTACATATCAAGCACGGATATACATGATTAAATCTGCTGGAAACGCTCCCTAGCTGACTCAATTTAGTGTTGATGATAGGGCAGTTACGACGCGAAATATAAAGGCAGACATTTTACTAGTTTCCTCCCATTCAACCTTTGTGTTGTTAGGGGCAGATCGACAATATTGAGGAATTATGGATATACTACTTACAGGTATTTTTATCCGTGTCTTTTGTTTGAGGCTACAGTCACCATAGAAACGTCTTTCTAGTACTTCCAATAGAAATCACGGGGAACTGCAATCTACGTAGTTTTGAACACTGTATAGAAGGAATTCCCCAAGCAAGAGATGCATTCTTCAGATTCTTCAGAGCGCACTGGTACCGACTTCTCTGCTGTAAAGCATCAGTCACACCAGCCTAGCTCGAGTATTTAGTGTTTTTTCATCAGAAGCAATAGGTGAATTCTTCAGATTTCTTCAGAGCGCACTGGTCCAGACATCTTTGCTGTAAAGCATTAGTCGACCGGCAAGCTCATGTTCAGCCGACCTCACCTAGTATTTACATAGAAGGAACTTCATCTTTAATCACTCTCAGTCCCTCCCTTGTGGACCCGGCACTTATGTCGGTAGTAAGGGAGGTGGATGGCCAGGAAACTGGTTTGAGTGTACAGCCGGCTGAAAAGAAGAATCGACTTCAGACCGGCCAGGACTTCATCTACAGAGCGTACTGGCCCAGGCTTCTCTGCTTTTAAAGCATCAGCCGACCGGCCAGCTCAAAAGAACGCGACCTCTGACGTCATATCCAGTCAGCCAATCGTGTGTCCTTCCGACCAATCACGAAGCAGGTCACGTGTTTTCACCGACCAGCAAGGTCGGAAGTGCGTTCTTCAGAACTCACGTCTACTGTGACTCCAGTCCCTGCTTTGCAGACCCGGCCTTGTTGTCGGTAGTGGGGTTTTGTGGACTGTAAAGTTGCTGGTAAAGCATCACACAAAGAACGCGAATACTGACGTCATCTCCAGTTAGCCAATCGCGTGTCCTTCCGACCAAATCACGAAGCTGGTCACGTGTTTTCACGACCAGGTCACGAAGTTAATCACGTGATTAACCGAACAAGAAGGTCGGAAATAGTCGGAAGATCCGAAGCTGGTCACGTGATTCACCGACCAGATCACGAAGCTGATCGTCATCTCCAATCAGCCAATCACGTTCTCCCTCCGACCAGCAAACTGGTCATGTGACACAATTGTTTCTAAATATAGATCATAAGGGCTTTCCCACCAACTGTCAAATCTACAAATAAGACGTGCTTTCAAAGAAATACTTTATTAATGGCGGAAACCTACAGCCAGCTGATTTCAACACAAGATAGTTGTAAGTACATATACTTCAACAACTGGTTACAGAATGTACCGACCCACTACCGGCTAAACAGCCTTGTACAGTTACTTCAACAACTGGTTACAGTGCACCGACCGACTACACAGTCTTATACAGTAGCTTTAACAACTGGTTACAGTGTACCGGCAGGGTACCGGCTACACAGCCCTGTACACTTGCTTCCACAACTGGTGTCAGAGTGTACTGACAGGTAACGACTACACAGCCCTATACACTTGCCTCAATAACTGGTTACAGAGTGTACCGGTTGGTACTTGCTACACAGCCTTGTTCACTTGCTTCAACTACTGGTTACAGAGTGTACCGGCCGGTACTTGCTACACAGCTTTGCACACTTGCTTCAACAACTGGTTACAGAGTGTACCGGTTGGTACTTGCTACACAGCCTTGTACACTTGCTTCAACAACTGGTTACAGAGTGTACCGGCTGGTACTTGCTACACAGTCTTGTACATTTGCTTCAACTACTGGTTACAGAGTGTACCGGCTGGTACTTGCTACACAGCCTTGTACACTTGCTTCAACAACTGGTTACAGAGTGTACCGGCTGGTACTGGCTACACAGCCTTGTACACTTGCTTCAACCTACCAGTTACAAGTCTACAAACAGAGTGCTGGCTACACAGTCCTTACTGTACAGGGCTAAATATAGGCCAGTAGCTGTCAAAATTCATTAGTGACCCCAGCCTGCCAGCTTTTTTTGTGCCAGTTACAGTGACTTAACTGTTTACAGTGAATTACCGGTTATGGAGTCTTGGTACCGGACAAATTGCCTTAGTAGATTTGGTTACAGAAAATTCTTAATGCTGCACCTTGCAGGATGCTGGCCTGGGGCAAGAGTTCTTTAAATTTGAAAAGTGGTGTCAACCCCACCGGACCGGACCACAGCAAGAACAGAGAGACTGTTTTCTCAGATCATTGTCACCAGACCGGACCAGTGTCCGGAGGCCAGAGGGACAGAAATTTTTGTCAGACTGCCTGTAGGGTCCAGACTAACCCCATTTCGGGACTTAGGAAGCCTTGGGGGGGCTGGACCCTAGGTAGTATAAATGTTGAAGGAGGGCTACACTCCCTTTCCAGTCAAGACCAAGCTTGACAAGGTCACCCCATTTATCAAATGCTATGCACATCTTCACAGGAACCTATATTGGTTAGAAGCATTACATCAGCTTATGGACAGGGAATGGTGCAGTCGAGCCAGTTCAAATCTCTGGGCTTCTTCACCCTTGCTTGGTTCCAAAACCACACAACCATTGGGGACCTATTCTAGGTCTGAGCAAACCAAACCCTTCGGAGACCATCAGGACCACCCTCCAACAACGGGAGTGGGTTACCTCAATAGATTTCAAGAACGCCTACTTCCATATTTCTATACAGGAACTGTCCAGGACATATCAAATGTCATGCCCAGGGTCTGACATACCAGTTCAAAGCACTGTCTTTCGGGCTGTCCACTGCACCCATGGAGTTCACTGTAGTAGCAAAGGAGTTGAAACTGATGGCCATAGAAAGGGTATAATAATCCACCAGTACTTCGACGACTGGTTGGTGAAAGCCACATCCCTCCGGGGTTTTCTGCGGCATACACTAGATCTAGTGAAAATATGCCAAAGTTTAGGTTACCAGTTCGACCTCATGGTCGGTCGGGTCCGACCAATACCGGACCATTGGCAGAACCTTCAGGACAAATACTAGAAATACTGTCACTACCGGTTTGTCCGGTCCAGCAGTTCATGTCTGATAGGTTTACTAACAGCCACAGGGAAGTAATTTCACCTAGGCCGACTTCATAGGAGACCCATACAGTGGCATCTCAAAACCAACTGGAAGGTACCAGAGTCACTAGGAAAGGTGATTCCAATACCAAGGTGTGGCACCCACATTTACAAGGGTGGTTGCAAGAGGACAATGTCCTTACAGGGCAACCATTACACCCAAATAAAACATTATCTGCAAATTTTACAGATTCATCAAAGCAGGGTGGGGTGCTCACTTAAACGAACACATTGCAGGAGGCACCTAGTCCCTCCTGGAAAGCAAGTTGCATATCAATTACCTAGAACTCAAGGCAGTCTTTCTAGCCTTACAAGAGTTCCAAGACCTCTGTATGCACAAGATAGTACTTGTAGATACAGACAACACCACAGTGGTGTCATACATAAGCAGAGAAGGAGGCATGAGGTCGGGCCCACTTTGTGCTTTACTATGGAGAATCTTGACCTGGGGCGCCAGAAATCAAGTAACTCTAAAAGTCCGACACAGGCTGGCTGAGTATGGTCGCAGACAAGCTATCCAGGCTAGACCAGACCACCCAATCAGAGTGGTCTCTCCTTCAGGAGGTCTTCCAAGCAATATGCAACAGGTGGCACCGGCCTCAACTAGACCTATTTGCCATGAGGTTCAACAACAAGTTGCCCTTGTTTGTGTCACCGGTACCGGATCCCCTGGTTACAGCAGTGAATGCGCTCAGTTTGCCATGGTAGGATCAGGAAGCATACACCTTCTTATTGTCAGCCATATTGGGCAAAACGGTCATGTTGCAGGACTCCCCATACAAGAGAATCATTCTGATTGCTCCGGGGTGGCCCATCATGCCTTGGTTTTGGGATCCAGTGGCCATGTCCAGCCAAATCCCACTGAGCCTGCCCAATCTGCCCAACCTGTTGACACAACCATTCAATCAGATCCCTCACAGAAATCTGACAAATCTGGAGCCTCAGCATTCGAGGAGCACGGCTTCGCTGAGGCGGTGGCAGCAAGAATTGAGGCTCCTCAAAAGGGATCAACCAGATCCGTCTATGAGGCAAGTGGACCATTGTTTCAAGTGGTGCGTCACTAATAAGGTGGACCTCAGGGTACCCCTGTAAAGTCAGTTGCTGACTTCCTTATGTACCTTATAAGGACAGGAAGATACAGCCCAACACCACTGATGGTTACAGTTCAGCCATTGCTGATAAACTGGGAAATTCCCCCTTCAACATCAGCAAGGACAAAAATCTCGCTCGTCTCCTGGATAGTTCCACAGAGACAGACCCAAAGGCAGGAGGGTCATACCCTCCAGGAACCTGTCACTGGTTTTGCACCAACTGAATAGGGCTCCGTTTGGACCAATCAAGGAGGCCTCCTTGAAGCTTTGACCTTCAAGAAGGTATTCTTCTTGGCCCTTGGGTGGGGCAAACGCAGAAGTGAGATTCATGCTTGACAAAACAAATATTAGACACCAATCCATGAATCCAATTGGTCGGTGTCCCTGTATCCATTGTCCAGCTTTCTATCCAAGAATCAGCTGGTCAGGAGGGTCCAGACAGTGTGGCCTCAGTGGTTATACCAACCCTGGCCCCCCTTCTCTGGATAGATCCCTCAAGTCTGGCTGGTCCCCTTTTTTTCCGGTTAGAGCATTGCGCTACTATCTGGACAGGACCTCAGACCTCAAGTAGAATAAGGAGGTGGTTGGTTTGTCTCCTTTAAGAAAGGTTCTGACAAGACATCTGCCCCTATCTCATCTTGGATCAAGCAGACTGTGATCCTATGTTATGAGCTCTCTGACCAGGAGGCCCACTCTCTACATCAGGCTAGAACCCATGATGTCAGGGCCTTTGCTGCTCCTAAGGTCTTCCAGTCGGGAGTCTCCTTAGAGCCAGTTTTGTCAGCCTGCCACTGAAGTCACATAATACCCTCACACAGTTCTATCTGAAGGGTGTGGCTTGGGCTGACTCAGAGCTTTACCAATTGGGCTCGGTAGTGGCTGCTCAGCAGATCCACAGGTGGCCCTTAGATTGAGGAGATTTGTATATATGTACATCGTACAAACATTTTCTACATGTACATAGAAAAAATGTGATGTACTTCCTTTGGGAGGTTTATTGACATTCTGGGACTGAACTCATCCCTCTCTTCCCCCTACCTCAGAGCAGGTCTGTTAAAAAGGGGGGGGGGGGGGGGCGACGTCGGTATAGCCCCGGGTAACCGGCTGTTGGCAACCGACCAAGGCCTTATAGGGTTTCCTGACCTTAAGGTCAATCCAGGCCTGGGCCTATAGGTCTCCTGACAAAGTCAGCCTAGACCGTAGGTTAAAATTTATTATCATTTGTGAGTTCACATAAGTCCCTAGTAACTTACCCGCCGACCAAGCGGTAGTTATTCAGCATATTGTCCATTGGATAGGATGTATTAACGCAATAAAATTGCAAATTTAATAAGTAAATTAAATTTTTATAAGTTAATACCCTATCCAATGGACACACAAGACCCTCCCACCGATCCCGCTATCAGCTTACTAGGGGTCTAAGAGGTTTAGACAACGAAAAAGATGCTATGACGTCAGGTTGTCTAGACAGGAAGGAAGTACGAGGCGCCATCTGGGGAGTGCACAGTACTACGGACCGGCCAGCCGGTGGAAACACAGGACGTCTTTTTCTGACGTTTGGCGGGCCGGTCTGCGCCGACCGGTTAAGCATATTGTCCATTGGATAGGGTATTAACTTATAAAAATTTAATTTACTTATTAAATTTGCAATTTTCTATTCCTTGTGATGCATATCTAAACATCTTTTACGGCTTACTTCACACTTTTTCATCAGGGCCGCTTCGTTTTTGTCAGCAAAAACATTTTTCTAGTTTCTTTATTATGTTCATAACATTTACAGTCAGAGTTTAATGTATTGGAGCTGATAGTAGAATCATCCGAGTCACTTTTGACTCAAACCCAATGTCTGGGAATGGGCCAACAAGGTCAATACCAATGGGATTAAAAGCTTTGGCTTGCAAGGAAAGGTTGCAGCTCACCAAGATTCCTTTGAAAGCTTCGTTGGTTCATGTTTTCACAAAACCTCACACAAAGTCTTTGGTAATTGAACGCCAGTAAAATCTTTCTGGAATCTTGACCTGTATATTTTCACCATTGGGCTACTTTTATCAGTTCATAAAAGGGGTTGCTCTGTGAGATAAAATCCATTAATTTTAGCATTATTTCCTTTGACAGGAAGGGGTGTTGAATTTCTCGGACATCCTCCCCACCCAGGAGAATTTTGTGGTACACTAATTATAGCGCGTTATTATGATATTTCAATAAAATGATCTCTCTGTACTGGCACTGTCATCCCAGTATCAATTCCAGGACAGCAATGTGTTGGTGTATGGCATAATGGCGGAATCTCAAGCCTTTTGCATGATGATATGGAAAAGTGAAGTGAGAACCATGCCACTGAAATCAGTTTGTAACCTTGTGCTGACAAGATAAAATCTGCTTCTTTTTACAGGTTGATCCCAAGATGTGCAACCCACGCAGTTTAAATCAGGTGAATTTATATTATTCATTAAAATGTAAAAATAAATGATAATTCTATTATATTTATAAATCTAAATAAATATACTGTTTTAAGGATTAAAGTGAATTTAAATGGTAATTATCAAGTCTGACAAGCTTACATGATCCAATTCAAATTCCTTTGATGTTGAAAGACTGTAGTGTCAATCTTTTTTGCACCCATTTGCACCAATTAACTTCTTGAGAAAAAGGGAAATTTCCTAACTATTTTGTATCTGATATTGTTTAGGGTGGTAAAAGTGCAGAAAATAGTCGAAGAAAAGTATTTGTGGGTGGTCTTCCCCCATCTTGTGATGAAGCTTTGCTCAAGGAAGTATTTAGAAAGTATGGCAAGGTTTGTGCATGTACGATCATAATGGGTGATAACTGAAGAAATTACATTAATTTGATAAGTAAATTGTAGTAAATATTACAGGTATGTAATCGGGTGTCTAAGTATTCAAAGACTAGCTGACTTGGGTGTTGCCTACCTAAAATCTTATTTATTTCCAGAAATAACATTGGTGACTCCAGTATTGAACACTGTCTAGGAAATCATGGCCTGCAAATTTTTTGCAAGTGTCAAATTTGACCTCGGACCCCTGCTTCAAGGTCAAGTGGGTCATCACATTAAAAAGCTCTTATATCTCCCTATGATTAGGTATAGGGCTTCCAAATGTGAAAACGACTTCGAAGAAATCATGGCCTACGAATCTTTTCCAAATGTCAAATTTGACCTTTGACACCTGCTTCAAGGTCAAGTAGGGTCATCATGCTAAAAAGGCCTTATATCTCCCTTTTAAGTGTTTTTTTGTGCTTCAGAGTATGAAAAGAACTTGTAAGAAATTGTTTCCTGTGATTCTTTTGCAAGTGTCAAATTTGACCTTTGACCCCTGCTTCAAGGTTGAGTGGGGTCATCATACTAAAACGGCCATATTTCTCTTATATATGGGTTGTTGGGCTTGGAACTCTCATCATGAATGAATAAAATATGTAAGTTTTCCCCCTTATTCAACTATATGAAAGTTCTGACATCTCGTGGGTTCTGTATACTTCTTACAACTGAATTTGTTTGTAAGGTTTTCCCAAATGTCAGTGTTGTTGCCCATTTAGTTGTACCTGTGGACTGGGTTCCTGCCTGCCGAGGCTGGCTATTTTTAACATAATTTTCTGTAGTTTCACAGATATTTGACATTTTGTTTTAGATTTATTTTCATTAACCGCCATATTTGATTTATTGGTACTTCCAGTGTGTTCACACTGAAATGCAAGTACCAGGATTAATATGTCCTCTCTCTCAGTACAGAGACTAAGCACATGTATTTGCTAAGTCGCACCCCAAGTAAATATGCAGCTGTTTCATTCTCAAGTTGGAAGTCTTAATATAGCATGCATCACTACCTTATAAGTTACACAAATTATGTTTTGTTTTTTTTTTGTTTTTTTTTTATCATTTAACAATTTGAAAGGTTCTGCTTGGCAATATTATACACATCTAGTTGTGAAACAAGGTCCTGATAAAGGCCTGTAAAAATGAATGATGTAAGCTCATATGTACTGTTCAATAAGAAAATATCTACTGTATTTATTTGTATTGTCCAATGTTATGTTCGCTTGGTTCACTGATAATGATTTTGCCCTGTAGGTTGAAGAAACTACAGTTATGTATGACCAAGAGAAGAATAGGTCCAGAGGCAAGTATTTATAACATTTTAGTTGTTTCATGGTGACATTACACCTTTATTTCTCCACGTAGGTTTACTCAAGAGAGAATGCTATATTTTCTCACTTTGTAGTGAAATGGATGGCTTCCCATGATAATTGGTTCTCTAGCCATCATTGTCCATTTTGGGGCTACTTTTGTATTTTTCAATTTATTTTTCTGAGGATTCACCTTGAAGAATAATTATTTTGAAGAATCTGTTTATTAATTGTTAGAATTGGTCTGAGAAAATGTAGTTTTTACCCCACAGCCCATAAGGGCTGTTGGGGTATTGTTTTCACCCATGGTGTCCGGATGGGCGGGCGGGTGGGTGGGCGGCGGGAAAAGAGTTTGTCCGGGCTGTATCTCAGAAACCGTAAGGTGTAGGAAGTTGATACTTGGTAGGGACATTGGTTAGGGGGTGTTGGTGTGCAACGTCATGGTCTGACCTTGATTTGACCTTTGACCTTGCCGTAGTGACCTTGACCTATAAAATCTTGTCCGGGCTATATCTCAGAAACCGTAAGGTGTAGGAAGTTAATATTTGGTAGGGACATTGGTTAGGGGGTGTAGGTGTGCAGCGTCATGGTCTGACCTTGATTTGACCTTTGACCTTGCCGTAGTGACCTTGACCTATAAAATCTTGTCCGGGCTATATCTCAGAAATTGTAAGGTGTAGGAAGTTGATACTTGGTAGGGATATTGGTTAGGGGGTGTAGGTGTGCAACGTCATGGTCTGACCTTGATTTGTCCTTTGACCTTGCCGTAGTGACCTTGACCTATAAAATCTTGTCCAGGCTATATCTCAGAAACCGTAAGGTGTAGGAAGTTGATACTTGGTAGGGATATTGGTTAGGGGGTGTAGGTGTGCAATGTCATGGTCTGACAAGGATTTGACCTTGCCGTAGTTACCTTGAGTTCGAAAATCTTGTCCGGGCTATATCTCGGAAACCGCAAGGTGTAGGAAGTTGATACTTGGTAGGGACATTGGTTAGGGGGTGTAGCTGTGCAACGTCATGATCTGACCTTGATTTGACCTTTGACCTTGCTGTAGTGACCTTGACCTATAAAATCTTGTTGCACCTTTGAGTCTGTTTTTTTGATGCAGATTTAGCACTGTTAAAGTCATATTAGAATTTATTAAGAATTTTACTTTCATAACTTCCCATTGTAAGAGATAGAATTTCATCAAGTGAGCCACAGATTTTGCTCCAACACCACACATAAGCATTCATTAAATGTATTACCACTTCTGTATGCATGATAATATTCAAACCATCTAAACCATAATTGGGCCATGCAGGTCAGATAAAGAGTGTTGAATTTTAGTTTGCTGATTAATGCTGTTATCTTGTTATTGAATTATCTTGTTTTAGTACTTCATCTTTATATGCATTATCTTTCTTTTAAACATTATTTCTCCATTTAAACATTGTTTGGACCTTTATATAGCTGACAGTGCTCTGACAGTATCCTGAAGTTTGTACTGGTACAGTACTTCTGTATCTCATGGTGTTGAAAATATTTCCCTAGGCTGTGGGGTACGGGCATCTCTGATGCTATTTTATGATATCTGATTCCATGATTTAAAAAGTAGCTGTAATTTGCCTTCCTTTTCTCAGGAAGTACAAAGATCTTATTGTAGCATTTAGTAATCGTCTAAATTTCTAGCCCAGTCACTGTTAGAGGAGCTGCTGTGAAATTGACTACAAACCTGTTTCAGAAATCACTTTTACCATAGTCTTTAATCAAATATTTTAACATAAAGTATTAATCAAATTTGCAGTTGCAGCAGGTGAATTCTTCAGCTTGGTGCATGTTACTTTAATATCGTCTACATTTACTTAATTGAAAACTAGGTTTTGGATTCCTAACATTTGAAGATGAAGCGAGTGTTGACAGAGTGTGCAGTGAACACTACATATCCATCTCTGGAAAACAGGTTAATATTCTTTTCCTTTTATGTGCAGGAGAGGTTACCCCAGGGATCTTGTAGATTTGTAGATCTTGTAGATTTCAACTTTCAAAAAGAAACAATAAGACTACAGCAAAACAAAGGGAGGTATCTAAATTGTAAAAACTTGTTTTAAATAATTCTTCTCAAATTTCTTCTCGTTGGCTGATGCAGTCTTTTAGTGGTCAATCAGATGCAAACTTATATTCCGAAGCACCCTTGCAACCTGTGGTGACTTGAAGTGTATTTGTCTATATTTCATAATTAAGCGTCCCACGAGAGACGCTTGTTTGTATATGGGAGAAGCGACTCCGTCAGATCCGCTGGTTCCACATTTTCCTTTCACAATAGCTTAAGGCGGATTCTTTTCATATTTGGCAGGTGTATGCAGTAGCCCTGGGAAATTTTTCTGAATATGCTGCGATGACATTTTCACCAATAAGAGAGGTCACATGATCAAAAATGCGTTTTTTGGAAGGGTGTCCTTGTCTGGATAATAACTTACAGAGCATTATAACTATCCACCTGAAATTTAGCAAATACCTTCCTCATATAAAGATCTGGGCGACATTAAATTTTGGCAGGGTTAGGTGAAGAAATGACTGAGTTATTGATGATTAATTAAGCATTAACAATTTTCTTAACGAGTAAAACACAAAACTGTTTGTGTCTCCTTAACTGTGCGAGATAGAGCGATTTCGTCGAAATTTTCAATCCACAGGGTATCTAAACAAACTACTCTCTCGGATTTTCCAAAAATGTTCTCCTCCCCAAAAATGGGGGTGATATTCAATTTTCGAATTTTGATGAAAAACACAAAATTGGAAATATAGGCTCATAAGGTACACATATAGAACAATACTGATATACAAATACTTTTTTAAACCATTTTCTTCATAAAATAAAAATTTACTAGTGGAATTTTGGCAAAATTTTTGACCGACAGGGTATCTGTGAAGACTAGCCTTTGCAAGTTTCAACAAACATTTCACTCGCCAAAAATGGCAGTCATTTTGAATATTTGAATTTTTTTCAAAAGTGCCAAACACAAAAATGCTTGTATCTAGAAAACCGTGCTAGATAGAGTGATTTCGACAAAATTTTTGACCCGCTTTGAACCTTTGCTGAGTAGCTGACCCAGTTTCCAAAAATTTTTTGTCCCGCCAAAAATGGTGGCCATTTTGAATTTTCAAATTTTTCGCAAAAATCGCAAAACACAAAAATGCTTGTCTCTCGAAAACCGTGTGATTTCGGCAAAATTTTTGATCCACAAGGTATCTGTGAAGACTAGCCTTTCCAAGTTTCAACGAATATTTCACTTGCCAAAAAAGGCGGCCATTTTAAATTTTTTGAATTTTTTTCAAAAATGCTTGTATCTCAAAAACTGTGCTAGATAGAGCAATTTTGAAAAAAAAATTTGGCCCATAGGGTAACTCTGCTGAGTAGCTGACCCAATTTTCAAAACATTTTTGTCCCACCAAAAATGGTGGCCATTTCGAATTTTTCGCAAAAATTGCAAACACAAAAATGCTTGTATCTCGAAAACCATGCCAGATAGAGCGAATTCGGCAAAATTTTTGACCCGCAGTGTATCTGTAAAGACTAGCTTTTCCAAGTTTCAATGAATATTTCACTCGCCAAAAACTTGCTTACATGATTAAGCTGCCATTTTTTATTTCTGCTTTTCTGCTTTTTTCATGCAAAAACAATCCCTTTGTTTTGCAAGCGATCCTCTAGTTGGTACAGTGGACATTTATAGCAGTTAGATTTTAAGGTAAAATTATTGTTTTTAGCAAGTCATTTGCACCAATGCTATTTGGTTATTTTGTTTTCAGGTTGAGGTAAAGAGAGCTGAACCCAGACAAGTCAAGTCAGTTGCTGATACAGGCAACATAAGCATGATACCCGGTGCTCAGGTAATGTAATCATCTGCTCAACTTTTCATATTTTCTCACCTTGTTTGTCCATCCTTTGATTATAAAAATGTTGTAAATGCACTGTTTATTTTTTGTCCTCACAATTTGGTCCCCTTGTCTTTGTGGTTTACTCAAGTAAAGTCAGACATTCACTCCATCATTATTTCAGGGAATGGTCCTTGGCATGTCTCCTGGAGCATCTGGAAGTCTGGTTCACAACTTATCACAAGGTAACTCTTCATTTTTAACCCCAGCCCATAAAGGCTGGGGTTATAGTCATCCCCTGCGCCATCTGGGCGGCGGCGGCGGCGGCGGGCATAAAGCTTGTGTGTGTTCCACAGCCTAAACCCCTGCACAGATTTTCACCAAATTTTCAGGGGATGTTTGCCCCAAGAGGATCTAGAGCTGATCAGATTTTGGAGGGTATCCAGTAACAACTATTGCCATGGCAATACTTTTAAGATTTTCGGGTTTTAAAGTTTGTGGGTGTTCCACAGACTAAACCCCTGCAGGGATTTTCACCAAATGTTCAGAATATGTTTAACCCAAGAGGATCTAGAGCTGATTAGGTTTTGGGGGGTATCCGGTAACAACTGTTGCCATGGTAACACTTAATTTTTTGGGTCTTAAAGTTTGTGGGTGATCCACAGCCTAAACCCCTTCACGGATTTCCACCAAATTTTCAGGATATGTTTATCCTGAGAGGATCTAGAGCTGATTAGGTTTTGGGGAGTATCCAGCTACCACTGTTTCCATGGCAACACTTTTAAGAATTTTGAGTGTTAAAGTTTGTGGGTGTTCCACGGCATAAACCCCTGCATGGATTTTCACCAAATTTTCAGGATCTGTTTGTCCCAAGAGGATCTAGAGCTGATTAGGTTTTGGGGGGTATCTGGTGGCATCTGTTGCCATGGCAACACTTTAAAATTTCAGGGTCTTAGAGTTTCTTCTAAAATCTTTGATATTTTCTGTAATTTTGCACAAAATGTAAATGGATAACAAAGCTTGCCTGAGAGTATTTGTGTCCTTGTTTTGGAAACAAAATGACTGCATATCACATCTTAAATACCATATAGGAGGGTCATCATATCAAAAAGGCCTTATATCTCCCTTATAATTGCTTCTAGGGCTACAAAATATGAAAACTACTGGTAAGAAATCATGGCCTGTGAATCTTTTGTAGAACATCTCATGGGTTCTCTGTACTTTTTACAACAGAAGTTGTTCCTAAGATTTTCCCAAATCTCAATGTTGTTGGCCATTGAGCTGTACCTGCGGGCAGGGGTTCTTGCCTGCCAAGGCTGGCTATTTTGTTTATTGATTTTTTCTTTTGTATGTTTAACAATTTACTTTAACCATTAACGTTGACAATTATGTATTGTTTATCACAAAACCTGAAAGTTTAGGGCAACAGTTGTCTGAATCAGATGGTTGATTTCAGTGAATAGTTGTTGGTCAATCCATTCTATTTCATACTGGATTTTTTTATAGTGCCTAATCTCTGCATTTAAACAGACTCAACAACCATAAAGTGCATTTAGAAATTTATTAGTTCATGGGCATAGCATTCATGAACACAGAGATATCAGCTGAATCAGATGGTGGAAAGGCCTTTCAAATTTGGAAAACAAATCTGTTTTGAGTTTATTCCTGAAGGAGGTGACAGAGGATACATAACAAACATTATCAGGTTATTTATTCCAATTTTTTAGAAGCATCAAAGGCTATACTACCAAATTGCTTCTTAGATTTGTGCAAAAATGGACTAAACTTGGGAACCTCGGGAACCTGCTATTCGTACTTCCTCATATTGTATTTGCTGCTGTTGGGGATCAGAAATGGACTGATGTAGCTGGGATGACCACAGTTGAGAAAATTGTTCACAAGACTTCAGTTTAGCTATTTTAAACATACAGCAGTATCTAACAGGCTATAAATAGAAACTATTTTGTATTGGGTTAGCCCTATTGTACGTCCTATGGTTGGTGACATTCAAGACATGCAAGAGTGTCGTGGATGCATTGTAATTTGCGCTGGTTTAAATTGGACAAACTTCTGAAAAGGGAATTGCAGCAATCTAGCTGACTGCTAACAAGTGTATTTTCAGCAAGAACAGCACTATTAACCATAAGATATTGTCTAATATGCCTAAGACCATGCTGATAAAAAGAATTCTTGCAAAAATTGGACACATGATCTGCAAAATAGAAGCAGTGTTTCCGTTTACGCACAAACGTGCGTAAATTTACGCCGAAATCAAGCGATTTATGCACATATTATTTACCAGGGGGTCAGACTGACGCAGAAGTATTTGTAAAAAGAAAATCGATATTTTGTCTATATATAAAGCAATTCTTCATTTATGCCAATTTCAAAACAAACATGGCCAATTTCCTGCTGTTTACTTGTCACTGCGCATGCGTGGTATCAAAAGGTCAAGAGGTGAAGAGTTCGCGAGGTTACGAGTCACGCATGCGCATTCTGGTTATTCAATTAAAAAATCCACCAAGGACGCAAGATTTTTTACTGAAAGCATAGATATACATGCAATAAAAACAGCACTGAAGGTAAGCTGTATATTTTAAAATTTCTTGTAAGGCGAGAGCTACGCAGAAGAAATCCATCTTAAACAGCCAGTGTTAGAATGTACCGTAGCAAATCTTATTCGAAACGTTGTACATCGAAGGAAAACATGATCTCTGCAAGGAAACAATTGGAAACAACATCTCCGAATGATGACAAATACCTTGTGCATTGGGAAACATGTTCTACTAAATCTGGGAAACTCTTGAATTTTTAACCCCGGAAACCTCCCCGGAAAATAGTAGCTGTGAAATTCAAAAATATTTGCAAAAACACTATAACTCTGGAACCACTCAATGGATTTTTGTCAAATAAAAAGCAAAGTAAACTACAATAATTTGTCTTTCAACCAGTATAAATATTATATTTGTAGGGTAAATAAAAAAAAAATTTTAGTCAAGTTTATTTTTTGACTATTTTCTTTACCCTGATGTATACAGGTGAACTGATCGGATATCTTTATGAATATACAGCCATGTACAATGTACTGTAATTTTTTTTGTCAACGTGATAAATAAATCAAATTTATTGCTTTTTAGTAACTGGGTATAGCTAAACATTATTTATTGAGGAAAATGTGGCAGAATATTACTTGTACCCCATTTTAAGTACCCCATGGGATACATGGTACCCCACATTTCATAACTCTAATGCTGGCTTTGCGAGGTATTTCAGCATTGTTTGTCTATTATTTTTCTCCCGTGCAGTTTAACTAGAAGGCGTCAAGCCTAACTGACCCTCAAAAATTTGTATTGACCCCCGGTTTTCAAAAGCGGGGGTCAGTTGACCTCCAGAAAAACGAGGCTCAGGAAACACTGAGAAGTCCACATCAAAGAAAGACACCCAGATTTCTTGCTTTCTCAGCTGTATGTAAAATGTTTCCAAGTATGTTTGCTAGGAAAAAAAAAAGAGTCCAATTTTTCCTGCTAAACTGAAGAACCAAAAATGATGAACTCAGTTTTAACTTGGGATGGGTTGATGAGACACAGTATAAAAAAATATATAGATGGGAAGCCACCAAATGCAAAACAGTTCTGATTAGGGGATTCTGAAAAAAAGATCCGTTTTAGTACATCCCCATTTGAATAGGTACGCTAACAGGAAGTGAAGCTCACGGGAACAAACATCACTCTTCCGTTTTTACCCCACTGCCCTTAAGGGCTGACGAGGTATGGTTTTCACCCATGGTGTCCGGATGGACGTCCGGGTGGGCAGAGGTTGGGAAAAGTTTGTCCGGCCTTTATCTCAGAAACCATGAGGTGGAGGAAGTTGATACTTGGTATTGACATTGGTTAGGGGGTGTAGGTATGCAATGTCATGGTGTGACCTTGATTTGACCTTTGACCTTACCGAGTGTGAAAATCTTGTACAGGCTATATCTCAGAAACTATAAGGTGCAGGAAGTTGATACTTGGTAGTGACTTTGTTTGGGGGTTTTAGGCGTGGAACATCATGGTGTGACCTTGATTTGACCTTTGACCTTTCTGTAGTGACCTTGACCTATGAAATCTTATCTGGGCTATATCTCAGCAACCGTAGAGTACAGGAAGTTGATACTTGGTAGGGACATTGGTTGGAAGATATAAATTAGCAATATCATGGTGAGACCTTGATTTGACCTTTAATCTTACCGTAGTGACCTTGAGTTTATAAATCTTGTCCTGGCTATATCTAGGAAACTGTAAGGTGTACAAAGTTGGTACTTGGTAAGGACATTGGTTAGGGGTGTAGGTGTGCAACGTCATGGTGTGATCTGGATTTGACCTTTGACTTTGCTGTAGTGACCTTGACCATTAAAATCTTGTCGGGGCTATATCTCAGAAACCATAAAGTCTGAGAGGTTGAAACTTGGTTGGGAGATGGTTAGCAATACCATGGTGGGACCTTGATTTGACCTTGCGGTGCTGACCTTGACCTTTAAAATCTTGTCCGGGCTATATCTCAAAAACCATAAGGTGTAGGAAGTTGATAGTTGTGGGGATATTGGTTAGGGGGTGTAGATATGCAATGTGATGGTGTGATCGTGATTTGACCTTTAAAATCTTGTCTGGGCTATATCTTAGAAATGTGAAATGTGGGAAGTTGATACTTTCTAGGGATATTGATTAGGGAGTGTAGGTGTGCAATATAATGGTGTAACCCTAATTTGACCTTTTAGCTTGCTGTAGTGACCTTGACCTTTAAATCTTGTGTAGACTATATCTTGGAATCTGTAAGGTGTAAAAAGTTGATATTTGGTATGGATATTAGTTAAGGGTTCAGTTGTGCAGTGTCATGGTATGACGGATTTGACCTTTAAACTTCTCTGCAGTGACCTTGAACTTAAAATTTTGTCCGGGCTATATTTCAGAAACTGTAAGGTGTAGGAAGTTGATATTTGTGTGATCTTTAATCTGCCAAAGTGCATTCACCTGCCATAATTGAGACCTATTTCTAGTGTGTGACCTTCACGGCGAAACATCCTGGACCATCGGTCCAGGAACTCAAAAAAGTTGTCTGCCCTTCACAAAAGTTGTCTGCCCAAATATTTTTACCTTTAAATGTAGAATTTATTTACTCTGGCCTGTATTATATGTAAGCCGAAAGCTGATTGGTAAAAAAAATCGGGTCACGCATGTGCAGTCGGGTCGCACATATGCAAAGTGTTTTACGTCTGTAAATGGCTTACAACTTCCTTCAAGAAATATGGTAGAAATTCGAAGTAAAAATGTGATTATGTTGCTAATATATTGTATATATTTTAAAAATATGATGTGTTTTCGCCTTTTAAAAGATGGAGGACATGGCGGTCCACGTGTATAGTAAGATTTCGGCCCGATGACAGAGTTGGCGGTCATCTGCCTGTCCACCGCGAAGGTCACACACTGCGCTTCTGAGATCGAATTTTGGTTCCCGGCCCGACCTCAAGTGGGAAAGCTGGTAGTTGCTTGCCGTTGATCAGCAGTTTTAGTACAGCACCTTGACCAACTGTATGTACTGGCTTCCTCTGCCCTTCCAACTACCCATCATGATATGACATGTATAGTGTTAAAAGCGATGTAAAATCCCAAATAAATAAAATTATCACACAATTTCTGCCTCAAATAAAAAAAAGAAAAATTGTAAACAGGAAGTCATAGCTATGTCATGGTTAGCAAATTTATAATAAAAATAGCAGAAATCATTAATTCATCTTAATCTCAATAAATTGTTCAGGAATCAAAATACCCATTTCTTTGATTTATTGTTTCAGAAAAATTAATTATTTCAGATCTTTTTTCCAAACTATGGTTACTACTGTCTGAATATATTACAGGGTTTAAGTGCATAATGCACACATACAGAACATTATTATCCATGAAAGTAACCAAGGCATTAAAACAATAGTTACAGCTCTGCTCTTGCTTGAGTGTTGGATTTTAAAAGCTAGTTTCTGATTGGTCAATGGTACACAGACTCGACGAATCAGAAGAGAAATATGAAAAGCAATGACAGTACTCATTACATTATGGCTGCCGACGTAAGTCCTCTAAAATATGTTGGAAAAACAAGAGAAATATATGGGAATATATCTTATTTTGAATGTTTCTGGACAAACAGACCATCTACTTGCTAGAGCACATCAAATAAAATAAACTCGCTTTCACGTCTTTTTCATCTATTTCTATGAGGTTATATGTGCGTCGTCGTTTCCGATTATTTATTTATTTATTTGGGGTTTTACGTCGCTTTCAACACTGTACAGGTCATATCACAACGGGTAGTTGGAAGGGCAGTGGAAACCAGTACATACAGTTGGTCAAGGTTCTGTACTGTAAACTGCCGACCAGCGGCAAGCAACTACCAGCTTTCCCACTTGAGGCCAGGCCGGGAACCGAACCCCCGCCTCAGAGGTGGGAGGCGAGAGTGTTACACTCTGCCACCGTGGTCCCGGCCGCTTCCGATAGTAGACAAATTTCTTCGGTGGGTAGTTGTTTTGACTATTTTTTCTGCGAAACTATATGCAGAAGACAAGTTAAAAATTTGACAAAAAACCACAGAGATCTGGCGAGAATACCCTATTCTCACGAGAGTTACTGTTAGCTGGATGCATCCAATAAAATAAGCTCACTTTCGTGTCTTTTTCATCTATTTCTATGAGGAAATGTTCACGTCGTCTCTTCCGATAATAGACAAATTTCTTTGGTCAGTGGTTGTTTTGACTGTTTTGATTGGCTACCAAAAAGATACAGGACTCCCGGACTGAGTGGAGATGAATTTTCCGGACCCGACCATATATTTGCTGGTCTCAGGCCGCCAGTCCACCGCGAAGGTCACACACTGCCTATTTCTCTTATGACAATGATATATTGATTGCTGTAACTGATTATTATATGTATTTTAAGGCTGAAAGAGGAGCAGAATTTGCCGCTCCGAATCTCTGGTCTGTGTCTCCGAATCGGATTCGAATATTCTAAAGCAAGCCAAGTACATCAGTTTTTTTTTTTTTTTGTAAAAACCAATGTAACAACAGGGAAAATGCATGAAAACTTTATAAAAGTGTTGATTTTAGGCTTTATATGACAATAAATACTTACAATGGTCTGTTTTGTTTATTTTTACTGAACACAGTTTGTCTGCAAAACTTTTTCTCTCATTTTCTAGCTGGAAATATAGGGATGTCTCTGGCAAATTGGAACCCACCACAGAAATAGAAATAACCTGGTCTAATAGGTCTATATAACAGTAAACCCAACAAGATGGCTAAGATTCATATATTTTCGATATTTCAAACATTTTGTATTCAGACTTAACTAAAATCAATGGAAATTAAAAATCACTATTTTCTGTCTTATCAGTTGTCACAATTACTAATGAAAATTAAAAACAATATATTTCTGCATATCTTTTCACTTCAGTCTACTGCAACCAAATCAAAATTTTCTTTTATCATAAAAAAAAAAAAATAAAAAAAATAAGTATTCTAAATTTATTTAACGTAATTATTTAAAGATTAGTCATGTCTATTATCTCTCTGCTGTGACTTCTGTCCGTTACTCTATTTTGGGCATTTTATGTAAAGGAGGAGCTTCAGTCTCTTCAACCTTGACTTTGACTTCAGAACCTTTATCTTTCATCTGAATCTCTGGAACTTCTGACTTGATGTTCAATTGAGCTTGCTCAAGACTGATATTTTTAAGTTGATCTTGGCCTTTTGAGGCCATGGCTGAGTGTAGAAATATAAGCTGGTCTACACATTCTGGCTCAAGTGAGGCTCTTTTTGGAATAACTGTATTCCCGGCTGCAGAAAAAACTCTCTGCTGGTGTAGAGGTAGCTGGAATACACAACAATTTTCTTGCAATCTGGCTCAAGGCTGGGTATCTGGAGTGGTTGATACCCCAATATTCTAAGGGCTTTAGAGCTGTTGGTTTTTCAGATAAGTATTGTTGAACCTCATCAACCAAACAATCTTCATCAACTGGCTCATAGTACTGTCCCAGCAAAAACCTCATTGCAGATTCATCAGTTGATAAGCAAGGTGCCTGACCTGCCTGTTTTTCATCCTGGCTTTCATTCAAGCTGCTTGTTTGCTGAGCTAGTTTTGATATCTCGTCTGATAAAAATGCTGACACTTGATCTTTTTGTTCTTGAGTAAAAAACCTTAATTTCTTGTGACATGGGTGTAATGCTGTAGCAGCCATTGCCACTATATTTTCCTCCCCAATGTTAAATCTTGTTTTGATTGATGTTAAAATTGTCCTCTTGGCCTGCTGAACTGCTGCAGGTATATCTTCCTCGTCATTTTCTTACAGGTGGATGTTTATCAGGCCATATATTATGGGATACAAATTTCCAAATGTAGGGTAATGTTCTCCGCTCAGAGCCTGGGTTGCAAGCTGCAAAGGTTTTAATATTTTCACCAAACTTTCAGCATTGGACCAGTCGGCGTCGCTCATGTCTAAGCATCGTGCTTCCTTCTCTTTGATGACTGATCTATTGTGTAGCACTGAATAGATAGGGACATGGAGTTTGATAAGCCTTTCCAGCATCAGGAACGAGCTGTTTCAACGTGTTGAAACATCTTGAATAAGGCTGAGAGGTTTTTGCTTTTCATCATCAGTGGTTTGAGTTTTCTTTAGGGTCTCTGTGGCAATCAAAGATCTGTGAAAGTAAGACACTAGATTTCGACTCCTAGCTAAAGTTCTTGCAATTTCTGGTGCCTTCAAGCCATCATGTATAGCCAACTGCAGTGTATGCCCACAGCAGCCAAAATGTGGAAAGTTCAGAATTTTCATAGCTGCCTCCATGTTTGCAAGATGCCAGAAATGTTTCTCAGTTTGAATTCATCAAGAATCTTGGTTATTTCAGTGGCAATATTGGCGCCAGTATGGCGATCTTCCACAAGTCTGGTGGCAAGTACTTGGCTCCACATGTCCCAGTTTTTATCCACAAAATGAGATGTCAATGTAATATATCCTTGAGTAGCATGGCTGGTCCAAAGATCTGTTGTAAGAACAATAGCAGGCTGCTCCAGAAGAATTTCAGAAAGGACAACCTTAGCACCCTGTAAGACTTATTCACATAATTTCTGACAGTCGTATGCGATGAAATTTCATATGAGGGGTCCAAGGTGTGAACAAATTCTTTGAACCCAGGACCACTCACAATACTTATTGGCCGAAAGTCCAGTGCACACATTTCTGCAAGCTTTTCAGTAATTTTCTGATATCTCTGCTGAGTCATTTTATGAGCACCCCCAGTCGTGAATTTGCACATATCTACTTGCTGTGGTAGACTCCCTATCATCTTGGCATTCCCTGAACCACAATGAGAATTCTGCTTAAAAACTGATGGATGCTTCCTCTCTAAATGATTGTTCATTGTAGTGGTCCCACCACAGTAGCTCAGTAAGACGGAGCATAACCTGCACTTTACTTTCTTTTTGGTGTCATCCATGAAATCAAAGAAATCCCAGGCTTGGGACCTTTTCTTACCCTTCATTTCTTCTTTTCACAATATCATACACAAGTGGTTAGATTTATTAAATTTCAAAGTTTTATTCACGCTAAAGAACTGCCAAAGTAAACTGGAAATGCAAAATGGCAGAAGGTAATTTCTAAAATCTGTTCAGTTCCAGATATATTTCCGGTTAAAAATCAAGAGAAAATTTCGGGAGAGACAGGAAATATATGACGGTTCACAAAACTTCTCAAAAACAGCAAAAAAACTTCCAAATAATGTTAGTTTCTGTTAAAAATGGATAAAAACATTGGAAAACACTGATTTATGGTAGTAGTTATGTTTCATATAGCAAAACGAATGTTCGACCGTGGCTGTTTGAATCGGACCACACTGGTCATCTCGAAACAACGAATCCTCCGAATATCCTCTTTCAGCCTTAATGTATTTCTACTCAATTTCTATTGTAGCTATACTTCAGCTAATAAATTTTACAGCTTCATAATTTACAGACATTTTCTCTCTTAAACACTAGTTTCTCTACTAACATTATTTCACATGACTGACATTGTTTGACCATTAATGTGCTGCCACAAAAGTAGATGCACACTGTATTTTTCTGAAATATTTTTCAGTTACAGATAAGTGCTGAATACGCAGAATATTATTTATTTAGTGCCCGTTCTTGTATTTCAAATATAACACCTAGCTCAAACTTATGCTGAGTGTGCAGATAGTGGACATAAAAGACCCCTTATCTAAACATTGAAACAGTATGGTATTTTTTTTAAAGGGTAAGGATATTACCATGTATTCTGTAACTGTTTTAGGTTCTATGAACGGAAGCCCTCAGCAGATACCCAGTGCAGTTGGGGCGTCCATGCAGCACCCTGCATACCTCGCTGGGCCAGGCGTGGCCATGTTGCCATACAATCGTAAGTACTGGCAAAGTCTCTACTCCTTTTAGTAGTTGTAAAGACAGCAAACTGGATAGTTAGTTCTTTCAGACATCCAAGAACTGGTTCCTGAAAAGCCACCTATTTCACATTATAAGTGTAAAATATTGTACAGAAATGATTAATTTTGTGTACTTGTATTATATCTTGTCAGTGTACAGTGAAGTGATATCCAAAACATTAGATATAATAACAAATAAACTGCATTTCACTTGTGGTTATGTTTCATGTACACCCCAAGCAAGATTTTACATTTTATTACGCTACAATAGCTTACCATGTGGGACTTAATGCTGTTCTCGGGTGGCCACACCACGGCCAACGTCTTAGAAAAAAAGATATTTCTTGTTAGCTGTAGAATCTAGTTGTCGTCACGTGATAACTTCTGACCAATCGCCCTACTTTCTCGTTGGCCACGATTGAACTGGTAGCAGTTTGTAAATATACAGACATTTTCATTTTTTTCTCAGCTTTTACTTATTGTTGGAGGCTCTTTTTTGGATATTTCTTTTATTATATAACATAGATCATTCTGTAAAATTTTTATTTTGACAGGATAAGTATATTTCTTGCTTTCGCGTGTTTTGAGTTTTCCTTGGTTCAGGCCCTTTACATTGTACGTCTTTTATTGCGTTAAAATGTCCACCCATCAAACGTATAAAGACCAACCGAGAGCTCAGAAATGCCGCCATTTTTGTTTTAGTTTCGACCTGCACAACTATTGCCCTACCTGTAGGGAGGCTGGCAAGGGTGATGACCCCTGTGTCACCTTCGAAACTCCCTGTGATATCTGTGCATCTTTTACAGATGAACAGATGAAGAAAATTCAACACAGGAAACGCTATCTTAAAAAACAAAAGGCGGAAACTAGTTCTAAAGATAATGAACTTGATCTTTTGGGCGAAGGCGATGGGGATTCCTTCACTGGCTCAAATGCAGACCTCATGAGTGCTGCTGACAATCTTTTTACCTCACCCCCCCATCCTCAGCCACTTGCCTTCAGTTCTTTATCTCTCAAAACACCAGCCAAGTCTGTTCCACCCACCCCAGGTACGGCTTTACAACAAAAAATTCAAACAAATCTTGAAAAATCCCTGGGAAATTCTTTAAATATTCATTTACAGCAACAAATGGGTTCCTTTAATCAGGCATCCATGTTGGAAGCTTTCCAGTCGCTTCGAGAGGAGTTGACTGCTAAAAAGCAAACAGAGGTGGATCAGACCTCGTTTCTTGCTTCCAAACCTGGTACATCCAGTAAAACTGCTGTAAATCTGGACCTACCCCCTCCGAGATCTAGTACTGACATTCAAACCGAGGCTATGGATGTGGACTACGGTCCAGCACTGCCTCCTCGTCTTGTACTTGACCAGCATGAATCCTCGGATCAATACGTTGCTCCATCTGAACTACCTCCGAAAGAGGTCTCGTACTCACACAAGAAGCAAAGCCACTCTCGTAGTAGGCAGGAAATTGATCCAGGCTCTGCCTCGGACCAACCAAATGAAGGATCCGATGAACCTCGGATCCCTTCTACCAAACCTAAAAAGCACTCTGATAAGAGTAAACACAAATCAAGGTCCAGATATGTGTCATCTTCTTCAGGGGAGGATCAGTCCCCTGTAGCCAGACACAGGTCTTCTAAGCCCTCTGGGGCTCAGCCCTCAGGGGCTGTTTCTGATCAAGACCTTCCACAACATGATTATAGGGAAGTAGCTCTGTCTGACATGCCCTCACAGTACGCCGAAGAGGTCGACACTTTTAGGCGCATTCTTTCCCTCCCTGACCCCAGGGAGTCTATGCCTAGCTCTTCAACTTCAGTGATGGGTCTGGATGATGAAAAAGGCCGTCAAGAGCTCAGACCTAGGTCCTTCCTCTATTCTGCCCCTCAGCTCAGTTATCAAGGACGCCTTTGATAAATTTCAACATGACTTTAAGGCTGCTAATTTACCCGAGGGTAAATATGTCAAGCCGCCTCCTTCCACTTCTAAGTGGTACAGGGTGGGACAGCCCTGTTTTCAGGACAAAATTCAGGAGTTGAATACAGATTTCGCCAAAATCTGTATTACTCCTAAACCCTCTGGGGCCCCTATGGGCAAGGTCCCCCTTCCAATTCTCAAGGAGTTGGAGCATCAGGCTAGACAAAATATCTCAACCCTCAATTTCACCTCTGCCTTTGCTAAAACTTCTTCTTCTTGCAATGCTTCCCTGGAGAAGTGTCAACATAGCATCAAATCAACTGTTAAGAAGATCAAGTCTCAGATTCAAAAAGGTGCCAATCCTGAGAAAGCAGCAAAGCGCGGATATGAGGAAGCTGCTGAATATATGGATTTTTGGAATAAGACAGTTCTTATTCAAGACAGGGCCCTCACATGCCTCAGCAAATCCCTAGCCCATATTCTCCAGAGGGAGTTATATTCTATGGCTAATGCCGGCTTGCTTAGGCGCGAAGCCGAGATGACTCTTACAGCCACAGTTGGGGGAAACGAGACGCCAAGAACTTAGGAACTCGTCCTTTTGGGACCCGTCCTTGTTCGACTCTCAACTTGTGAAGGAAGGGGAAGACTTCCTTCTCAAAAAAGGCACCTCTAAAGACTCTCAGGGTTTCGCACCCTACCAGAATAAGCCCTTTCGTGGTCCCCACAAGAAAAGAGGCTCCTACAGGAAACACCGCTATGGGGTCAACTCCTCACAAAGCAGTAACCAATCGTTTTCCTCAGGAAGGGGGAAACCGAACTTTAGAGGCTCCAGGGGTCGTTTTCGACCCCACAATAGGGGAAGGGGGCGTGGAACCCCCTCTTCCCAATGACTCCTCCAAAGCCTCACTCAGTCCACCAGTAGGAGGTCGCCTCCGTTCTTTCAGGAGAGACTGGCAAACAAACAAATGTTCTCCAAACGTGTTAAACATTATCACCAATGGCTACGTACTGCCATTCCTTTCAAAGCCAAATTTGGTCAGATTCCCTCTGATTCTGTCAGAGTACAAGGCCCAGCAAAAAGACCAAGCCCTGGCCACTTGTATCCAGTCTCTCCTGTCAAAGAACGCAATCGAAAGGGTGGAAAATGTAAAATCTCTCGGGTTTTACAGTCGCCTGTTCCTAGTACCCAAGCCTCACCAAAGATGGAGACCAGTCATAGACCTAAGCAGGCTCAACACTTTTCTACACGTAGAAAAGTTCAAAATGGAAACTCCAGAGTCAATCAGGACCTCCCTGATTCCAGGGGAGTGGGTATCGTCAATAGATCTGTCGGACGCTTGCCTACACATCCCCATCCACCCAAATTCAAGGAAATACCTAAGGTTTTGCTACAAGTCTCAGGTGTTCCAGTTCACCTACCTCCCATTCAGACTAGCCACAACCCCCCAGGTCTTTACAATGATTGTAAAGGAAGTGAAACTAATGGCCCTCTCCAGAGGACTCAGAATTCACCAATACCTGGACGACTGGCTGATCAGGTCCCAGTCTCAGGAGGAAGCCCAAGTGAACACTCAGGCGGTGGTAGACCTAACCCAGTCTTTGCGGTGGATAATAAATCAGGAAAAATCAGAACTGAAACCTACTCAAGTGTTTTCGTTCGTGGGCTACGAATACCATCTAGATTCAGCCCTTGTAAAACCCACTCGAGAGAGATGGCTCAAACTTCAGGATTTGATCAGGGTGTTTCCTGTAGGAGCCTCTTTTCTTGTGGGGACCACGAAACGTGTTTTGACTGCAAGATGTTTGGTGTCTCTAATTGGGTTGCTAGCCTCAATGGAGAAAATGGTCCTGGAGGGACGCCTTCACATGAGGCCCTTTCAGTTTCATCTCAAGGAGCACTGGAGATTTCCTCAGTCGCTGGACAACCTCCTTCCTTGGACAGAATCCATTGCAGCCCACCTAGATTGGTGGCAAAATCCCTCAAACGTGATGAAAGGTGCAGACCTTCATCCCAAGGACCACAGTATCCAACTCTTTACCGACGCCTCAAACGAAGGTTGGGGCGCTCACTTAGATCAAAATTCTACAAAGGGTCTGTGGTCAGATCGGGAAAAAAGGCTACACATAAATGTCCTAGAATTGAAGGCGGTCTCTCTGGCCCTTCGAGACTTCAGGGACCAGTGCCAGAACCAAACAGTGCTAGTTGCGACGGACAACTCAACAGAGGTAGCCTACATCAACAAACAAGGAGGAACTCACTCAGCAGAAATGTGTGCTCTCCTGTGGAAGATCATGACCTGGTGCCATCACTACCACATAACATTGAAAGCCAGGCACATTCCAGGGTGCCTGAATGTGATGGCCGACCTACTGTCCAGGTCCAACCAAGTGCAGTCAACAGAATGGTCTCTGCATCCGCAGGTGTTCAAACAGATCTGCCAGAAGTGGTTCACACCTCATGTAGACTTATTTGCCACTCACCTGAACCACAAACTTCCACTGTACGTATCTCCTGTCCCAGACCCAAAGGCTTGGGACATAGATGCTCTAAACATAAACTGGACGAGCCTCACGGCCTATGCTTACCCTCCTACGGCTCTCCTTCACAACGTGATCCAAAAGATCAAGCAATGCCATTGCCTGATCATCGTAATAGCCCCAGGCTGGCCAGGGATGCCCTGGTTTTGGGACCTAGTGCAGCTCTCAACAGAGATCCCACTACAACTCCCAGTGTCAACGACCCTACTCAAACAGTCCCACAACTATGTGTTCCACAACAACCCACAACAGCTGAACCTCCACGCCTGGTGTCTGGGAGCGGACAACTCCAAGAACAAGGCTTCTCTGTGGAGGTGGCAGAGAGAATTGCTGCTCCTCAGCGGTCATCAACAAGGACCATCTACAAGTCAAAGTGGGCCCTATTTGAAAAATGGTGCAGAGAAAATTCGGTGGATTTCTCCAGTCCATCTGTGAAACAAATCTCAGATTTTTTCATGTACCTGTACCAAGACCTAAACAGGCGCCCCTCGACCATTGATGGTTACAGGACTGCAATCGTTGACACTTTGGGCCCAACAGCCCGCCATATTGCACATAATGCAGACCTTCATAGGTTACTCTCCAGTTTTCACAGGGATCGTCCAAAAAGTTACAGAAATCTACCTAAGTGGAACCTTTCTGTTGTTCTCAATGAGCTCACAAAAGCACCCTTTGAGCCTATGAAAGACACAGACCTCAAACATCTTACCCTCAAAACTGCTTTCTTGCTAGCTTTGGCCTCCGGCAAACGCCACAGCGAAATCCATGCCTGGGTCGCAAACAAAGTATTCTAATCTAGGCCAATGTTCCCTTCTTCTGATTTCATAGCCAAAAACCAACTAGCAAGAGAAGGTTCTCAAAGTGTGTCTCCGGTGACTATTCCTGCTTTGACTACCATTGGAGATAGACAATTTAAGGAAGACAGGACCCTGTGTCCGGTGCGGGCCCAAAACACAAATTTGCTTTTCTATCTCCTTAACCGTGCGAGATAGAGAGATTTCGTTGAAATTTTCAACCCACAGGGTATCTAAGGAATGTGCTCTTTGCAATTTAAAAAAAATTTTCCCCTCCCCAAAAATGGCGGCCATTTTGATTTTTCGAATTTTTGCCAAAAATGGCAAAACACAAAATTGCTTCTATCTCCTTAACTGTGCAAGATAGAGCGTTTTCGTCGAAATTTTCGACCCACGGGGTATCTAAGAAATGTACTCTTTGCAATTTTCAAAAAAATTTTCCCCTCCCCACATATGGCGGCCATTTTGAATTTTTGAATTTTTGCCCAAAATGGAAAAACACAAAGTTGCCTTAACTGTGCAAAATAGAGTTATTTCGTTGAAATTTTCGACCCATAGGGTATCTAAGAAATGTACTCTTGGCAATTTTTAAAAAATTTTCCTTTTCCCAAAAATGGCGGCCATTTTGAATTTTCAAATTTTTGCCAAAAATAGAAAAACAGGAATTTGATTCTATCTTCTTAACCGTGCAAGATAGAGTGATTTCGTCAAAATTTTCGACCCAACCAATGCAAAAAGGCATGAAGCTGAAATAATTTACATCTACACTAACAAATATTTAAGCCTCATTGATATATTTTACAAATGAAACAGGGTCTTGTAAGACTACTGTACAATTTTGGCAAAAGGTTCATGGGTGGACATTACACATGATAATGTGTGTTCTTCTATGCTATCCTGTTTCTATTCGCACCTACTATCAACAGGGCGTCCTATTTCTAGTTCATATTAAGGACTTATTAAGTTGTCATTAATCTCATATTTAGGTGGCAAAAATTTATGAGAATTCCAACCATTGGGCTGGTCTGTCACTCGTGAAGGGCCCTTAGGGACCCTTAGACCTCTAAGTGAACACTGCTGCACTTCCGTCCTACAATCAAAACATCTAGACAGTTTTTAGCACTGTCTCTCATTCTACTTAGGTTTTTGGCTCTTCACAGGCCCGGTCTTCGGGATTGGGGCACTGTAAATGGGACTCAGACTGGTATTTCTAACACTATTTCTATATATATTACTTCAAATCTTAGAAAAAATGACATTTTTATTGCGTTAATACATCCTATCCAATGGACAATTGCTAATCCGGTCGGCGCAGACCGGCCCGCCAAACGCCAGAAAAAGACGTCCTGTGTTGCCACCGGCTGGCCGGTCCGTAGTACTGTGCACTCCCCAGATGGCGCCTCGTACTTCCTTCCTGTCTAGACAACCTGATGTCATAGCATCTTTTTCGTTTGGCGCGTGTACTGTGCAGACGTGTTTTCAACATCTCCAGAATTTTAAAGGAAAAGTGTGCTTTATGACGGATTTTCAACCTTATATGTGGATATTTTCAGTGTAGAAGTGTTATCTTCTGCTCAAGCACGGATATACATTTAGGAATCTGCTGGAAACGCTCCCTAGCTGACTCAATTTAGTGTTGATGATAGGGCAGTTACGAAGACGGTATATATATATAAATGCAGCTATTTTCTAGTTTCCTCTCATTCAACCATTGTGTTGTTAGGGGCAGATCAACAATATTGAGGAATTATGGATTTTCTACTTACAGGTATTTTTATCCGTGTCTTTTGTTTGAATGTACCATCTGTAACATTCCAGCTACAGTCACCATAGAAACGTCTTCTACGGCATACCGTCTTCTACTACTACAAATGCAAATCACGGAAAACTTCAGTCTACGTAGTTTTCAACACTGTATACAGAGGGAATTCCCCTTCAAAGCTGCATTCTTCATCAGAGCGCACTGGTACCGACTTCTCTGCTGTAAAGCATCAGTCACACCAGCCTAGCTCGAGTATTTTTTCATCAGAAGCAAGAGGTGAATTCTTCAGATCTCTTCAACCGACCTCTCCAGTATTTACCACATAGAAGGAACTTTTGTCACTCTCGGTTCCACCCTTCTGGACCCGGCACCTGTGTCGGTAGTAAGGGCAGTGGATGGCCAGTAAACTGGTTTGAGTGTACAGCCGGCTGAGAAGAAGAACCGACTTCAGACCGGCCAGGATTTTCATCTACAGAGTGCTCTGGTCCAGGCTTCTTTGCTTTTAAAGCATCAGCCGGCCGGCTAGCTAAAAGAACGCGACCTCTGACGTCATATCCAGTCAGCCAATCGCGTGTCTTCGCGAAGCTGGTTACGTGTTTTCACCGACCAGTCACGAAGTTTATCACGTGATTCACCAAACAAGAAGGTCGGAAGTACATTCTTTGCGCTCACGTCTACTGTGATTCCAGTTTTTAGTTCCTGTAATCCACCTCCAGCGTACTAGTACAGACTTCTCTGCTACAGACATCAGTCGACCAGTAAGCTTACGTTTACTGTGATATAAGGAAAGAACGCGTCTAGTGAGGGCATATCCCCGAAGTTGGTCACGTGATACACCGACCAGTTCACGAAGCAGATCGTCATCTCCAATCAGCCAATCACGTTGTCCCTCCGACCAGCAATTATTTCTAAATATAGCTCACAAGGGCTTTCCCAGCAACTGTCAAATCTACGGAGAAGACATGTGTTTAAGAAATATTTTAATTAATGGAGGAAACTGAATTCAACACACAAAAAAAAAAACCCAGAGAATTGCTGGTTACAGTTAAGTACCGGGTATGGAGTCCTGGTACCGGACAGAGTTGCCTAAGGTTAATTTTGGTTACAGAGAATTCTTAGACCGGTCAGTGGTCTTGGTAATGTGACATGCCAGTGTCCCAACCTACAGCCAGGCAACCTTCCCTTATCACATCTCTCAACAACCTGTTATCAGTGCTGGACTTGGCTGGAGAGATAATAAATTTTGTCATGTCCGGCCAGGGGTCAGACATCTCACGAATGACAATTGCTCTGTAAATGCTGCACCTTGCAGGATGCTGGCCCGGGGCGAAGAGTCTATTAATATGAAAAGTTGTGCAGTCCCACCAGCCCACAATAAGAACAGAGAGACTGTTAACCTGGATCATTGTCACCAGACCGGACCAGTGTCCGGAGGGACAGAAAATGTTTATCACAATACCAAATGTCCCAAATGTGGCACACAATCGGCCTGTAGGGTCCAGACTAAGCCCTTTTTCGGGAACTTAGTAAGCCTTGGGGGCTGGACCCTAGGTATTACAAATGTTCAAGGAGGGATACTTACTCCCATATACCTATACAAGAACAATCCAGGTAATGCCTGCTGTTCGGTTTTGTCCACAGCACCTTTGGAGTTCACTGTGATACCAAAGGAGGTGAAACTTGTGACCATACACAAGGACTTAAGAAGCCACCAGTACCTAGATGACTGGTTGGTGAGAGCCAGATCCCAGGCTTGTCTCCAACATTCACAGGAACTAGTAAATAATGTGTCAGCCACTGGGTTGGCTGATGAACTTACAGAAATCAGAGCGGGAGCCCAAACAAGACTTTGATTTTGTAGGCTACCAGTTCGACTTCAGGTCTGATCGGTTCCGACCGACTCTGGACCGGTGACAGAACCTTCAAGAGACTATGTTAAAACTGCTATCCCTACCAGCTTGCCCGGTCCGGGAATTCATGTCCTTGACAGGTTACTGACGGCTACAGAAAAGCAAGTTAATCTAGGTCGACTTCATATGAGACCCATACAGTGGCATCTCAAAACAACTGGAGGGTACCAGAATCACTGGAAAAGGTGATCCAAGTCCCTAGGTCCCTGCACCCCCATTTACAATGGTGGCTGAAGGAAGACGATGTACTTACAGGCCAACCATTATACCCAAGAAAGCATGCTCTGCAAATATTTACAGACGCATCAATAGAAGGGTGGGGCTCTCACTTAAATGAGCACACTGCAGGAGGAACCTGGTCCCTCCCGGGAAGCAAGCTGCACATAACTATCTAGAATTTAAAGCAGGCTTCCTGGCTTTAAAAGAGTTCCAAGAACTTTGCTCAAACAAGATAGTACTTGTAGCAACTGACAACACCACAGTAGTGTCATACATAGACAAGGAAGGAGGCATGAGGTCGGGCCCACGTGTGCCCTACTATGGAGAATCTTGACCTGGTGTACCAGGAAACAAGTGACTCTAAGCCCGACACATTCCAGGCCGGCTGAATGTGGTAGCAGACAAGCTATCCAGGCTAGGCCAGACCATTCAAACAGAGTGGTCTCTCCTTCCAGAGGTCTTTCACTCAATCTGCAGCAGGTGGCACCGGCTCAAATAGACTTATTTGCTATGAGGTTCAACAACAAGTTGCCTCTGTTTGTGTCACCGGTACCGGATCCTCTGGCCACAGCAGTGGATACACTCAGTATGCCATGGTAGGATCTGAAAGCATACACCTTCCCACCATCAGCCATATTGGGCAAGTGGTGGAGAAGTTGCAAGACTCCCCATGCAAGAGAATCATTCTGATTGCTCCGGGGTGGCCCAACATGCCTTGGTTTTGGGATCTAGTGGCCATGTCCAGCCACATCCCGCTGAGTCTGCCCAATCTGTCCAGCCTGTTCACAGCCATTCGATCAGATCTCTCACAGAAATCTGACAAATTTTAATCTCCATGCAGGGCTCCTAGAGCCTCAGCAATCGAGGAGCAGGACTTGTCTGAGGCAGTGGCAGCAAGAATTGAGGCTCCTCAAAGGGGGGGATCAATCAGATCAGTCTATGAGGCAAATGGTTCATTTTTACCAAGTGATGCATCATTCATCAGGTGTACTTCGGGCACCACATGTAAAGTCAGTTGCTGACTTCCTTAGGTACCTGTTTCAGGACAGGAAGTTGCAGCCCAGTACTATTGTTGGTTACAGATCAGCCATTGCTGATAGCCTGGAAATTTGCCCATCAATGTTAGTAAGGATGAAAATCTCACTCGTCTCCTGGATAGCTTCCACTGAGACAGACCCAAAGGCCGGAGGGGAATCCCCCTCCTGGAACCTCTCCCTGTTTTTTTGCACCAGCTGACAAGGTTCATTTGGAACCAATTAAGGCCTCCTTGAAGCATTTGACCTTCAAGGCAGTTTCCCTCTTGGCCCTGGGTTCGGGCAAGCATAGAAGTGAGATACATGCTTGGCAAACAGCCCAGCACCATTGATGCCTATAGGTCACCCATTGTTGATAAATTGGGAAATTCTCTTTTCAACATCAGGAAGGACAAAAATCTCGCTCATCTCCTGGATAGTTTCCTCAGAGACAGACCCAAAGGCAGGAGTGGCATACCCTCCTGGAACTTCTCACTGGCCGTGCACCAGCTAAGACTCCTTTTGATCCAATCAAGGAGGCCCCCCTTGAAGCATTTGACCTTCAAGACGGTATTCCTCTTGGCCCTTGGGTCGGGCAAGTACAGAAGTGAGATTCATGCTTGGCAAAACTGATATATTGGACACCAATCCGATTGGTCAAAGGTGTCCCTGTATCCATCACCCAGCTTTCTATCCTAGAATCAGCTGGCCAAAGCGGGTCCATACAGTGTGGCCCCTGGGGTTATAACAGCCCTGGCCCCCAACTCTGGATAGATCCCTCAAGTCTGACAGGTCCCTCTCTCCGGTCAGAGCACTGTGCTACTATTTGGACAGGACCTCAGACATCAGGCAGAATAAAGAGGTGGTTCTTGTCCCCTTTTAAGAAAGGTTTCAACAAGACATCTCACCTTCCACTATCTCCTCTTGGATCAAGCAGACTGTGATCCTATGTTATGAGCTCTCTGACCAGGAGGCCCACACTTGACATCAGGTTAAAGCCCATGATGTCAGTGCCTTTGCTGCTTCTAAGGTCTTCCAGTCGAGAGTCTCCTTAGATCCAATCTTGTCAGCCTGCCACTGAAGTCACAATACCTTCACACAGTGCTTTCTGAAGGGTGTGGTTTGGACTGACTCAGAGCTTTACCAATTGGGCTTGGTGTTGGGCTGCTCAGCAGAACCACAAGTGGCCCTTAGAGTGAGGAGATTTGTATATATGTACATAATGTAACAGTTCTACAAGCACATAGTATAAATATGTTGTGCTTCCTTCGGGAGGTTTATTGGCTTTCTGGGACTGAACTCATCCCTCTCTTCCCCTACCTCAGAGCAGGTCTGTTAAAAAAAAGGGGGGGGGGGGGGGGGCGACGTCGGTATAGCCCCCGGGTAACCGGCTGTTGGCAACCGACCAAGGTCTTACAGGGTTTCCTGACCTTAGGGTCAACCCAGGCCTGGGCCTATAGGTCTCCTGACGAAGTCAGCCTAGACCGTAGGTTTAAATTTGCTATTACTTGTGAGTTCACATAAGTTTCTAGTAACTTACCCGCCGACCAAGCGGTAGTTATTCAGCAATTGTCCATTGGATAGGATGTATTAACGCAATAAAATTGCAAATTTAACAAGTAAATTAAATTTTTATAAGTTAATACCCTATCCAATGGACACACAAGACCCTCCCACCGACCCCGCTATTAACTTACTAGGGGTCTAAAAGGTTTAGACAACGAAAAAGATGCTATGACGTCAGGTTGTCTAGACAGGAAGGAAGTACGAGGCGCCATCTGGGGAGTGCACAGTACTACGGACCGGCCAGCCGGTGGAAACACAGGACATCTTTTTCTGGCGTTTGGCGGGCCGGTCTGCGCCGACCGGATTAGCAATTGTCCATTGGATAGGGTATTAACTTATAAAAATTTAATTTACTTATTAAATTTGCAAATCTCCAGTCTCAGCTGTAATCCCGCCACCGGGCGGTTGAATTCAGCATTAAGTCCCACATGGTAAGCTATTGTAGCATAATAAAATTGAAAATTTTAATTACTTAAATGTAGCTTTTATAAGCTACCATGTGGGACTTGGAAGAGTCCCATATGGGACTTAGAAGAGTCCCACCCTGCCTCCCTGCTGTTTACAGCTGAGGGGTAGGTTTTAGAAAAATTCAACGAGAAAGTAGGGCGATTGGTCAGAAGTTATCACGTGACGACAACTAGATTCTACGGCTAACAAGAAATGTCTTTTTTTCTAAGACGTTTGCCGTGGTGTGGCCACCCGAAAACAGCATTAAGTCCCACATGGTAAGCTTGTAGCTTATAAAAGCTACATTTAAGTAATTAAAATTTTCAAGTTTAGTGTTTACAAATTCAAGCAAGTCTGGTTTTTGTTTCTGGGACCCGGTTTCTAAATTTACTTTTGATTGTAACGCTACTTTTTAGTGGTTGGTTGGACCTATAAAAAATTCAGGTTAAGTGGTGTTTGTTCAGAATGTTGAATGAAAATTTGCCTATTTTTGCTCATCCAAAGTTCATAGTAAACCTCAATAAAACAGAATTGGTTTTAATTTTGTATCACAGTGATATTCACTTTTGATACATTTAATGCTTTGTTTTAAATATCAGATTGCTTGTATCTGAGCCACCAAATATTTTGTTTTTAGTTGGTGTAGGGTTCCGGTCCCTTATTTTCAAACAGCTTTTGGAATTAACAAGGTTAAAATGAAGTAACTGTTATAGTGTGGAACTTGGTAGAATTAGTGCTGTTGAAAATACTTATAATTTAAAAAAAAAAAAAAATAATGAGGTTCATGTTAAACCTCCTATTTACTGGTGTTTTATAGCAGCCTTTGGGGGAGCAGGCTATTACTGTGTTCATGACACCCTGCAGTTTCACCCTATTGGAGCACCTGCCTTGCCAGGTAAGAATTACGGATCATTGTTATCAATATACATACTGGTTGTAATGTATTATTATAAGAATGGCTTCTATTTCTCATTGGTTATGAAATCAACGATTCTTTATGGTATAAAGAAGTCTAATGGTACACTAAAACAGGCATCCATTATCTATTGTAACAGTTTTTTGATGGGTATGTTTGAGGAATATTGCAGCACAGATTTCAACACAGATTTGTTGTTGTCAAAAGGAGGCAAATAAGACTTTGCATAGAACTGCTTTAGATATGATCATGTAATAAGATTGAAGATCATAAGGCAAGTGGTGGATTAAAAAAGTGCTGAAAAGTATTTGCTGGAAGAACGAAAGTTTTGGGTTTTTTTGTTTTTTTTTTATAACTTGTACAATATCTTTTTCAAATTTTGTACAAGTTATAACTATTGCAATTGCAAGTTATAACTTGTACAGATTTTGTGCTTCTAAACAGCTTAACTTGTACAACTGAGTTGTACAAGTTAGGTCAATACTGTTTTTAATAGTTTTGGAGCTTTACAAATAAGTTTTTTATGCCTCTAAAAAGCTTAACTTGGACAAGAGAGTTGTGCAAGTTAGGCAATATACATTTTAACAGTTTTTGAGCTGTATAACTGTGTTGTACAAGTTAGGGGAATACACTTTTTAATAGTTTGGAAGCTGTACAAGTAAGTTTTAAATGGATTTATTGCAGCTAATGGAATAATTTAGGTATACAAGTAAGGCCAATGCTTTTTTGAAAGTTTCAGATTCTAAAACTTCAAGTTCTATAAATAACAAGACTAAAGAAACCCTTTTTGATAAACACATTTTAAACAATGTGGATTTACACAGGTTGCACTTGAAAGATTTAAGGAACCCTTTGCTGGTTAAGATAGGTTGTCAAACTTTATATAATCACTGTCAATCAAACCAATAAAGGCAGTAAGGGTTAATGTATTAGCAAACGTCAATGAAGAATAGTGACGCTTCAAACTTCAATTATTGACAGAAAGACACCAAACCACCCTGTGGCAGTTGGAGTATGTCTCCTTATTACCCTCAGAAACATGATTTGCCATCCTAGTCCCAACCAGGATATAGCTGCCATAAACTATCAAGAGCTTCATCCATACCCTCGTGATTGAAAAATTCAACAGCATCCAGGACAACTTTTTTGTTGTTTTTACGAAGTATAAACCAGTAGAAAGCCTAGTGTAAGGACATTTTCAATAACGGTACTTATTACTTAAATTAACTATATTTCTCACGTCAGACAAATTATGCACCTTGATGGAAGGAAAGTCAATGGAATGCCACCACCAAGACCCCAATACTGCAGTGCACCCTGAAACAAACTGTGTCCTATGTAACATTGGTACCACCAATTGTCTCTGTATCATAACTTTGTACCCAAGAGTTAGATAATAGGACATTCTTTTCATTTTGTACTCTTGTAGCAAAATGAACTAGAGACAACATCTTTCTTCTTCTCAGCGAACATGATACCAGATGTTGTTAATGTGAACCATACAGGTACAACCCTGTCACAAATTTACGTAAACCCACTTTCCCCCCGTTTCAACAGCTTCGCACTCAGCACCGTATATAATCCAGATAATAAACAATGTTTTTGACATAAAAGTTGACACAATCATGAGTGTGCAGGAAATAGAATTCATTGCAGCTACATAACTAATACACACATGTAGATGCTAAGGTTTCTGGAGGCAATTATTTCCTTCCGACTGATTTCTTTTGCGAGAATGCCTGGTTCAAGTTATGTGGAACCCAGCAATGTACATAAAGTGAAATGATGATGTGGAAAAAATAGTTTTTACCCCACAGCCCTTAAAAGGGAAAAGAGTTTGTCCGGGCTGTATCTCAGAAACCGTAAGGTGTAGGAAGTTGATACTTGGTAGGGACATTGGTTAGGGGGTGTAGGTGTGCAACGTCATGGTCTGACCTTGATTTGACCTTTGACCTTGCCGTAGTGACCTTGAGTTTGAAAATCTTGTCCGGGCTATATCTCGGAAACCATAAGGTGTAGGAAGTTGATACTTGGTAGGGATATTGGTTAGGGGGTGTAGGTGTGGAACGTCATGGTGTGACCTTGATTTGACCTTGCCGTAGTGACCTTGACCTATAAAATCTTGTCCGGGCTATATCTCAGAAACCGTAAGGTGTAGGAAGTTAATATTTGGTAGGGACATTGGTTAGGGGGTGTAGGTGTGCAACATCACAGTCTGACCTTGATTTGACCTTTGACCTTGCTGTAGTGACCTTGACCTATAAAATCTTGTCCGGGCTATATCTTGGAAACCGTAAGGTGTAGAAAGTTGATACTTGGTAGGAATATTGGTTAGGGGGTGTAGGTGTGCAGCGTCATGGTCTGACCTTGATTTGACCTTTGACCTTGCCGTAGTGACCTTGACCTTTAAAATCTTGTCTGGGCTATATCTCAGAAACTGTAAGGTGTAGGAAGTTGATACTTGGTAGGGATATTGGTTAGGGGGTATAGGTGTGCAACTTCATGGTCTGACCTTGATTTGTCCTTTGACCTTGCCGTAGTGACCTTGACCTATAAAATCTTGTCCGGGCTATATCTCAGAAACCGTAAGGTGTAGGAAGTTGATACTTGGTAGGGATATTGGTTAGGGGGTGTAGGTGTGCAATGTCATGGTCTGACAAGGATTTGACCTTTGACCTTGCCGTAGTGACCTTGAGTTCGAAAATCTTGTCCGGGCTATATCTCGGAAACCGCAAGGTGTAGGAAGTTGATACTTGGTAGGGACATTGGTTAGGGGGTGTAGTTGTGCAATGTCATGATCTGACCTTGATTTGACCTTTGACCTTGCTGTAGTGACCTTGACCTATAAAATCTTGTTGCACCTTTGAGTCGGTTTTTTATGCAGATTTATCACTGTTAAAGTCATATTAGAATTTATTAAGTATTTTACTTTCATAACTTCCCATTGTAAGAGATAGAATTTCATCAAGTGAGCCACAGATTTTGCTCCAACACCACACATAAGCATTCATTAAATGTATTACCACTTCTGTATGCATGATAATATTCAAACCATCTAAACCATAATTGGGCCATGCAGGTGTAGATAAAGAGTGTTGAATTTTAGTTTGCTGATTAATGCTGTTATCTTGTTATAATTATCTTGTTTTAGTACTTCATCTTTATATGCATTATCTTTCTTTTAAACATTATTTCTCCATTTAAACATTGTTTGGACCTTTATATAGCTGACAGTGCTCTGAAAGTATCCTGAAGTTTGTACTGGTACAGTACTTCTGTATCTCATGGTGTTGAAAATATTTCCCTAGGCTGTGGGGTACGGGCATCTCTGATGCTATTTTTAATAATTTATATTTTATAGGAATAATGGGTGTTCCGCAAGGTGCGATGGCTGTTCCTGCAGGGACTGGGGATTCTGTTATCCCTAAAAACATGGTTCCAGCTGTGCAGATGGGTAGGGGTATGTTTCCTATAAGCATGCAGATCACTAGTTAAGTGGTTCGCTGACCTACACTTCAGCAGTAGTATAAGACCTGATCATTATTCAAGGATTAATACTTGGATTGTTGGTATGTACTTTACAATTGTTTACTAGGTATGCATGCATGCCCCTGATTCTTTTAACTTAAACTATTTGTTACACCAGTATGTCTTCTATTAATTCCAAACATCTTTTAATGAAAATTAAGCTGTCACTTGTACATACATACAGGCAGTGGGTGTCAGTCTTGAGCTGTAAAACTGCCTTGTTACTTGCCAAGTACCACTCAGTTTTAATAATATATTAAAAAAATAAATATTAACATATATTTTATGCATTTCTTGTGAAGTTTGAGTTCTTATTCCTTTACCCTCTTTTTAATCAAGCTGAAAATATATGCTCCAGATTTAACTAATATTCTGTTAATGTTGTTTTTGTTAATGTTGTTTAGTTTGATTTAAAAGTTTCAGTTACTTTTGTTGTTTTGATAAGAATGTTGCTTTGGATAACATTGATAGTGTGACTGTTATTTAAGTGTTCTTTTTATTGTGTTAATACATCTTAAACCTAATGGACAATCAGGTATACCGGTCTGGGCCGACCTGTCACGCCAAATGCCAGAAGAAGACGTCTTGTGTTTCCATCAGCAGGGCCTGTTGTAGTGTGCATTTGCTAGGCGGCGCACCCTACTTCCTTCCTGTCTATACAATGTCACATCATAGCATCTTTTTTGTTTGGCGCATGTGCATTCAAATTCTTTTGGAAGTTTGAAAGAAAATTATTTAATTCTGCCAAGAATTCTTATTTCAACATGTTTGTAATATGCTGTTTCAAAATATATCATGGCCTCCCCAGGACACAAAATGAGGCAGATGTGCAGATATGCACATTTCATTACCAGATTCAGCTGACATAGTAGGTGTGCGAGGTGCCACAAAAAGGGTCTTGGGGTAGATCCGCATGTACTGAAAAAAGACTGTGATCTGTGTAATATTCTTACTACTGACCAAAAGCTCCAGCTTGGTACCCTAACCTAGAAAAACCCATAAAGAGAAGATAATGGCTAGCCCTTCTCCCTCCCTGGTCGATCCTGATACTATTGAATTGTCATTTTTACCCCACAGACCTTAAGGGCTGTCGGGGTATTGTTTTCACCCATGGTGTCTGGATGGGTGGGCGGCTGGAAAAAGTTTGTCCGGGCTGTATCTCAGAAACCGTAAGGTGTAGGAAGTTGATACTTGGTAGGGACATTTTTGGTTAGGGGGTGTAGGTGTGCAACGTCATGGTGTGAACTTGATTTGACCTTTGACCTTGCTGCAGTGACCTTGTGTTTGAAAATCTTGTCTGGGCTATATCTCAGAAACCATAAGCTGTAGGAAGTTCATACTTGGTAGGGACATTGGTTAGGGGGTGTAGGTGTGCAACGTCATAGTGTAACCTTGATTTGACCGTTGTCCTTGCCCGTAGTGACCTTGACCTATAAAATCTTGTCCGGGCTATATCTCGGAAACCGTAAGGTGTAGGAAGTTGATACTTGGTAGGGACATTGGTTAGGGGTTGTAGGTGTCCAACGTCATGGTCTGACCTTGATTTAACCTTTAACCTTGCCCTAGTGACCTTGACCTATAAAATCTTGTCCGGGCTATATCTCGGAAACTGTAAGGTGTAGGAAGTTGATACTTGGTAGGGACATTGGTTTGGGGGGTGTAGGTGTGCAACATCATGGTCAGTGATGCTTTTAGAGCGCGGGATACGCGATATCTCGCGAGTTTTAGTACTAGCCCGCAATTCGGTGTATTCGGCTCGTTCGGTAGAAGACGCGACCCCGCATGTTTACAAAATGGAGGGGTACCGATCGTTTCGCCAGAATCCTTTAATTTTTATCATCATGAAGGCTATATTTGGTCGTTTTTTCTGTGAAAAATGTTATTTCATATGAAAACAAAATGGATACTACAGTTTGAAAGTGGATGATGCAAACGTCAGATACTAACAACAATACTGTTGAACCAGTTCATACAGCATGTGTGTTACCTCATATCTTCTCATGAATATTAATGGGTTGGAAGCTATGGCCGTGAGTTCTCAAGTTTAAAGTGTTAGATCTTTGTTGAGGGTTCCATTTTATAAAATATTGCTAGAAAACCCCAATGGAAATCGGAAATCTATGACCTCATATCATCTCATGAATATTAATGACTTGGGTGCTACGGCCATGAGTTCCCGAAGTTTAAAGCATTTGGTCTTTCATCGAGGCACTTCTATTTTGAAAAATATTGCTAGAAAAGTATTGTTGTAGAATATGGCCCCAGGTCTTTGATATTTTTTTTATCCAAGCACTGATCCAGATAATACATACAGTAGCATTTGTGTAATCCTGCTAACAAACATACGGACAGACAAATGCTTCCGAAATTAATCCCTCTTTGGCAGATATACAAGTTCCCAGTTTTATTGACCAAGCCCCCACATTTTTCGGACATGGGGGAGGGAACTGCCCCCACATTTCAAAATTTCTAGAATCAACACTGAAGGTGTTACCTTGATTTGACCTTGCCATAATGACCTTGACCTATAAAATCTTGTCCGGGCTATATTTTGGAAACTGTAAGGTGTAGGAAGTTGATACTTGGTAGGGACATTGGTTAGGGGGTATAGGTGTGCAATGTCATGGTGTGACCTTGATTTGACCTTGCCGTAGTGATTTAATTAAGCGTCCCGCAAGGGACGCTTGTTTGTGTATGCGAGAGCTTCAGGCTCCGGCGGCTCCGGCGGCTCCGCATTTTGTTTTCCTTATAACTCTGTAACCGTTAGGCGGATTCTTTTCAAATTTGGCAGGTTTAGGCAGTAGCCTTGGGGAATTTTTTTGAATATGCTGCAGTGACATTTCAACCAATCAGAGAGGTCACATGACCAAAAATGTCTTTTTTCGATGGGGAAGCTTGTCCGGATGATAACTTGAAAGGAATTTTATCAATTCACCTGAAACTTGGCAAATACATTCATTCTATTAAAATCTGGAAATCATTAGATTTTGGCATTGATTGGTCAAGAAATGGCCGAGTAATTAATGATTAATTAATCATTATGAATTTTCCAAATAAGGAAAACACAAAAATGCTTATATCTCGAAAACCGTGCTAGATAGAGCGATTTCGACGAAATTTTTAACCCGCAGGGTATTTCTGCGGAGTAGTTTTCCCAATTTTCAAAAAATTTTTGTCTCGCCCAAAATGGCGGCCATTTTGAATTTTCGAAATTTTCGCAAAAATTGCAAAACACAAAAATGCTTATATCTCAAAAACCGTGCTAGATAGAGCAATTTCGACAAAATTTTTGACCCGCAGGATATCTCTGCGGAGTACTTTTCCCAATTTTCAAAAAATTTTTATCTCGCCAAACATGGCAGCCATTTTGAATTTTCGAAATTTTCGCAAAAATTGCAAAACACAAAAATGCTTATATCTCGAAAACCGTGCTAGATAGAGCGATTTCGACGAAATTTTTGACCCGCAGGGTATCTCTGCAGAGTAGTTATCCCAATTTTGAAAAAATTTTTGTCTCGCCAAAAATGGCGGCCATTTTGAATTTTCGAAATTTTCGCAAAAATTGCAAAACACAAAAATGCTTATATCTCGAAAACCGTGCTAGATAGAGCGATTTCGACGAAATTTTTGACCCGCAGGGTATCTCTGCAGAGTAGTTATCCCAATTTTGAAAAAAATTTTGTCTCGCCAAAAATGGCGGCCATTTTGAATTTTCGAATTTTTCGCAAAAATTGCAAAACACAAAAATGCTTATATCTCGAAAACCGTGCTAGATAGAGCAATTTCGACAAAATTTTTGACCCGCAGGGTATCTCTGCAGAGTAGTTATCCCAATTTTGAAAAAAATTTTATCTCGCCAAAAATGGCGGCCATTTTGAATTTTCGAATTTTTCGCAAAAATTGCAAAACACAAAAATGCTTATATCTCAAAAACCGTGCTAGATAGAGCAATTTCGACAAAATTTTTGACCCGCAGGATATCTCTGCGGAGTACTTTTCCCAATTTTCAAAAAATTTTTGTCTCGCCAAAAATGGCAGCCATTTTGAATTTTCGAAATTTTTGCAAAAATTGCAAAACACAAAAATGCTTATATCTCGAAAACCGTGCTAGATAGAGCGATTTCGACGAAATTTTTGACCCGCAGGGTATCTCTGCAGAGTAGTTATCCCAATTTTGAAAAAAATTTTGTCTCGCCAAAAATGGCGGCCATTTTGAATTTTCGAAATTTTCGCAAAAATTGCAAAACACAAAAATGCTTATATCTTGAAAACCGTGCTAGATAGAGCGATTTCGACGAAATTTTTGACCCGCAGGGTATCTCTGCAGAGTAGTTATCCCAATTTTGAAAAAAATTTTGTCTCGCCAAAAATGGCGGCCATTTTGAATTTTCGAATTTTTCGCAAAAATTGCAAAACACAAAAATGCTTATATCTCAAAAACCGTTCTAGATAGAGCAATTTTGACCAAATTTTTGACCCACAGGGTATCTCTGCGGAGTACTTTTCCCAATTTTCAAAAAATTTTTGTCTCGCCAAAAATGGCGGCCATTTTGAATTTTCGAAATTTTCGCAAAAATTGCAAAACACAAAAATGCTTATATCTCGAAAACCGTGCTAGAGCGATTTCGACGAAATTTTTGACCCGCAGGGTATCTCTGCAGAGTAGTTATCCCAATTTTGAAAAAAATTTTGTCTCGCCAAAAATGGCGGCCATTTTGAATTTTCGAATTTTTCGCAAAAATTGCAAAACATAAAAATGCTTATATCTCGAAAACCCTGCTAGATAGAGCGATTTCGACGAAACTTTTGACCCACAGGGTATCTATGCAGAGTAGCCATGCCAATTTTTAAAAAAATTTTATCTTGCCAAAAATGGCGGCCATTTTGAATTTTCGAATTTTTGCGCAAAAATTGCAAAACACAAAAATGCTAATATTTCGAAAACCGTGCTACATAGAGCGATTTCAACAAAATTTTTTATCTTCAGGGTATCTCTGCAGAGCAGCTATCCCAAAGAGCTTTCACTTGGTGAAGTTTCAGACCCATAGCTAGTTGCTCACCTACTCAAAAAGAGTAAATGCGAATTACCTCTAAAAGTATTGCAGATGGCCAATTTTTCTCAAATAACTCATTCACCTACTTTTGGAAGAGCTTTCACATGGTGAAGTTTCAGACCCATAGCCAATTACTCACCTACTCAAAATGAGTAAATGCGAATTATCTCTAAAAGTATTGCAGATAGCCAATTTTTCTCAAATAACTCATTCACCTACTTTTGGGAGAGCTTTCACATGGTGAAGTTTCAGACCCATAGCTAATTATTTACCTACTCAAAATGAGTAAATGCTAATTATCTGTAAAAGTATTGCGGATACCCAATTTTTATCAAATAACTCATTCATCTACTTGTGGGAGAGATTTCACATGGTGAAGTTTCAGACCCATAGCTAATTACTCGCCTACTCAAAATGAGTAAATGCGAATTATCTCTAAAAGTATTGCAGATAGCCAATTTTTCTCAAATTAATCATTCACCTACTTTTGGGAGAGCTTTCACTTGGTGAAGTTTCAGACCCATAGCTAATTACTCACCTACTCAAAATGAGTAAATGCGAATTATCTCTAAAAGTATTGCAGATAGCCAATTTTTCTCAAATAACTCATTCACCTACTTTTGGGAGAGCTTTCACTCTGTTAAGTTTCAGACCCATAGCTAATTACTCACCTACTCAAAATGAGTAAATGCGAATTATCTCTAAAAGTATTGCAGATAGCCAATTTTTGTCAAATTAATCATTCACCTACTTTTGGGAGAGCTTTCACTTGGTGAAGTTTCAGACCCATAGCTAATTACTCACCTACTCAAAATGAGTAAATGCGAATTATCTGTAAAAGTATTGCAGATAGCCAATTTTTCTCAAATAACTCATTCACCTACTTTTGGGAGAGCTTTCACTCTGTGAAGTTTCAGACCCATAGCTAATTACTCACCTACTCAAAATGAGTAAATGCGAATTATCTCTAAAAGTATTGCAGATAGCCAATTTTTCTCAAATAACTCATTCACCTACTTTTGGGAGAGCTTTCACTTGAAGTTTCAGACCCATAGCTAATTACTCACCTACTCAAAATGAGTAAATGCGAATTATCTCTAAAAGTATTGCAGATAGCCAATTTTTCTCAAATAAATCATTCACCTACTTTGGCAGAGCTTTCACTTGGTGAAGTTTCAGACCCATAGCTAATTATTCACCTACTCAAAATGAGTAAATGTGAATTATCTCTAAAAGTATTGCAGATAGCCAATTTTTCTCAAATAACTCATTCACCTACTTTTGGGAGAGCTTTCACTCTGTGAAGTTTCAGACCCATAGCTATTTATTCACCTACTCAAAATGAGTAAATGCTAATTATCTGTAAAAGTATTGCGGATACCCAATTTTTCTGAAATAACTCATTCACCTACTTTTGGCAGAGCTTTCACTTGGTGAAGTTTCAGACCCATAGCTAATTACTCACCTACTCAAAATGAGTAAATGCGAATTATCTCTAAAAGTATTGCAGATAGCCAATTTTTCTCAAATAACTCATTCACCTACTTTTGGGAGAGCTTTCACTTGGTGAAGTTTCAGACCCATAGCTAATTACTCACCTACTCAAAATGAGTAAATGCGAATTATCTCTAAAAGTATTGCAGATAGCCAATTTTTCTCAAATAAATCATTCACCTACTTTTGGCAGAGCTTTCACTTGGTGAAGTTTCAGACCCATAGCTAATTATTCACCTACTCAAAATGAGTAAATGTGAATTATCTCTAAAAGTATTGCAGATAGCCAATTTTTCTCAAATAACTCATTCACCTACTTTTGGGAGAGCTTTCACTCTGTGAAGTTTCAGACCCATAGCTATTTATTCACCTACTCAAAATGAGTAAATGCGAATTATCTGTAAAAGTATTGCGGATACCCAATTTTTATCAAATACTCATTCCTCTACTTGTGGAAGAGCTTTCACATGGTGAAGTTTCAGACCCATAGCTAATTACTCACCTACTCATTTTGAGTAAATGCGAATTATCTCTAAAAGTATTACAGATAGCCAATTTTTCTCAAATAACTCATTCACCTACTTTTGGGAGAGCTTTCACTTGGTGAAGTTTCAGACCCATAGATAATTATTCACCTACTCAAAATGAGTAAATGTGAATTATCTCTTAATAGTATTGCAGATAGCCAATTTTTCTCAAATAACTCATTCACCTACTTTTGGAAGACCTTTCACACACGAAAATGAAAAATTGTGAATATCTCGGAAAAGCTATTTCTTCTGCTTTAATGCTCGGCGGGAGATACACACCACGGCAGTGGTCTTGACAAAAAATTTTGTCTCCCCAAAAATGGTGGCCATTTTGAATTTTCAAAGTTTTTGCAAAACACAAAAATGCTTATATCTCGAAAACCGTGCTATATGGAGCGAACTCAACAAAATTTTGGACCTGCTGGGTATCTCTGCAGAGTAGCCATGTCAATTTTCAAAATATTTTTGTCTCGCCAAATATAGCGGACATTTTTAATTTTTTTATTTTTTGCAAAACACAAAAATGCTTATATCTTGAAAACCGTGCTAGATAGAGCAGACTGCGCTGACTTTGGTTGCCACAACAGTATAAGGCTAGAAACGAAGCATTTTCTTAATACTTTAGCACTCACCTTTATATCCTTTTCGGGACGCTTTGTTTTTGCTATGCAAAAACATTATCTTTTTTTTTTGCGAGCGATCCTCTAGTTCAAATTTGGCATGTGGATGTAACTGGTCCTGAGGGTGTGCTGTATAGTTTTGTGACCTTAAACTCCCACTAGTAAGATACTTAAACTCATTTTAAGTTTTTTCATTTCCGGACAGTATCTCAAAAATGGCTTGATGGATTCAATTCAAATTTGGCATGTGGTTGTAACTAGTTTTGAAGGTGTGCCCTATTTTAAGGTGACCTTAAACTCCCACGTATAAAAAACTTATGTCCAGTTTACGTTTTTATGTCAGCTGACTGACATTGGCATGTGGATGTAACTGGTCCTGAGGGTGTGCTGTATAGTTTTGTGACCTTAAACTCCCACTAGTAAGATACTTAAACTCATTTTAAGTTTTTTCATTTCCGGACAGTATCTCAAAATGGCTTGATGGATTCAATTCAAATTTGGCATGTGGTTGTAACTAGTTTTGAAGGTGTGCCCTATTTTAAGGTGACCTTAAACTCCCACGTATAAAAAACTTATGTCCAGTTTACGTTTTTATGTCAGCTGACTTGTCAGTCAGCTGACATTATGTCGTCACTCTGCGGCGTGGGCGTACGCGTCCGCGTCCGCGTGAACAACTTCTCCTCCAAAACTACAAGGCCTAGAGACGTGCTGTTTTTTTTAAAAGATACCTTATCTATCGAGGATGAAAAATTGTTCAAGGCATGCAAATCTGTCTGTTCGTCTGTTTGCTAGAGACATTACAAGGGGGGTACCCCCACCAAAAGTGTGAAAATTTCAACACTTAATCACAATTTTCTCAGTGACTATTGCAGGGATTTCTCTCATATCTTGCATATATGTACTAGGCCAGAGGTAGATTCTCTTGTGTGAGTATGAGACCTGGATCTGTCTTACTTTTTTTTTAATAAATTTTTTTAATAATTTTTAATGCATTAAAATTCATGAAATCATGCACAAAATCATTTATAACTTGAAAACTGTTGCATTTAGAGCATTTTGTTAAAATATGTTATTCAGCTACTTTTTTCATAGCTACATTATGGTGAGTAAGTTGGGTGCCTGTCTCAATAGCTAAGTGAGTAATAGCTACTTTTGGGCTTTTCAGTAACTTCCATCATGAGTAAAATCACTTGTAACTTAAAAACTATTGCATTTAGAGAATTTCGTATAAATATGTTATTCAGCTACTTTTGGGTCAGCTATAACATAGTAAAATTTTAGACCTGTAGCTCATAGCATAGCTGAGTAATAGCTACTTTTAGGTTATCACTGTTGAGTAAATCGCTTATAACTTCAAAACTATTGCATTTAGAGTATTTCGTATACATATGTTATTCAGCTACTTTTGGGTCAGCTATAACATAGTAAAATTTCAGACCTGTAGCTCATGGCATAGCTGAGTAATAGCTACTTTTAGGTTATCACTGTTGAGTAAATCGCTTATAAATTGGAAACTATTGCATTTACAGTATTTTGTTTCAATATGTTATTCACCTATTTTGGGATCAGCTATAACATAGTGAAGTTTCAGATCTGTGGCTCATTGCATAGCTGAGTAATAGCTACTTTGAAGTTCTCACTATTGAGTAAATCACTTGTAACTTAAAACCTATTGCATTTAGAGAATTTCGTATAAATATGTTATTCAGCTACTTTTGGGCCAGCTATAACATAGTGAAATTTCAGATCTGTAGGTCATGGCATAGCTGAGTAATAGCTACTTTAAAGTTCTCACTATTGAGTAAATCAGTTGTAATTGGAAAACTATTGCATTTAGAGTATTTTGTATAAATATGTTATTCAGCTACTTTTGGGTCAGCTATAACATAGTAAAATTTCAGACCTGTAGCTCATGGCATAGCTGAGTAATAGCTACTTTTAGGTCATCACTATTGAGTAAATCAGTTGTAACTTGAAAACTATTGCATTTACAGTATTTTGCTTAAATATGTTGTTCACCTACTTTTGGGTCAGCTATAACATAGTAAAATTTCAGACCTGTAGCTCATTGCATAGCTGAGTAATAACTACTTTGAGGTTCTCACTATTGAGTAAATCAGTTGTAATTGCAAAACTATTGCATTTAGAGAATTTCATATAAATATGTTATTCAGCTACTTTTGGGCCAGCTATAACATAGTGAAATTTCAGATCTGTAGGTCATGGCACAGCTGAGTAATAGCTACTTTGAAGTTCTCACTATTGAGTAAATCAGTTGTAGTTGGAAAACTATTGCATTTACAGAATTTCGTATAAATATGCTATTCAGCTACTTTTGGGTCAGCTATAACATAGTAAAATTTCAGACCTGTAGCTCATGGCATAGCTGAGTAATAGCTACTTTTAGGTCATCACTATTGAGTAAATCAGTTGTAACTTCAAAACTATTGCATTTACAGTATTTTGCTTAAATATGTTGTTCACCTACTTTTGGGTCAGCTATAACATAGTAAAATTTCAGACCTGTAGCTCATTGCATAGCTGTGTAATAACTACTTTGAGGTTCTCACTATTGAGTAAATCAGTTATAATTGCAAAACTATTGCATTTACAGAATTTAGTATAAATATGTTATTCAGCTACTTTTGGGTCAGCTATAACATAGTAAAATTTCAGACCTGTAGCTCATGGCATAGCTGAGTAATAGGTACTTTTAGGTCATCACTATTGAGTAAATCAGTTGTAACTTGAAAACTATTGCATGTACAGTATTTTGCTTAAATATGTTGTTCACCTACTTTTGGGTCAGCTATAACATAGTAAAATTTCAGACCTGTAGCTCATGGCATAGCTGAGTAATAGCTACTTTGAGGTTATCACTGTTGAGTAAATCGCTTATAACTTGGAAATTATTGCATTTAGAGTATTTTGTTTCAATATGTTATTCACCTATTTTGGGGTCAGCTATAACAGTGAAGTTCCAGACCTGTGACTCATTGCATAGCTGAGTAATAGCTACTTTGAAGTTCTCAATGTTGAGCAAATCACTTATAATTTGAAAACTATTGCATTTAGAGAATTTAGTATAAATATGTTATTCAGCTACTTTTTTGTCAGCTATAACATAGTAAAATTTCAGACCTGTAGCTCATGGCATAGCTGAGTAATAGCTACTTTTAGGTTATCACTGTTGAGTAAATCACTTATAACTTGGAAACTATTGCATTTAGAGTATTTTGTTGCAATATGTTATTCACCTATTTTGGGGTCAGCTATAACATAGTGAAGTTCCAGACCTGTGGCTCATTGCATAGCTGAGTAATAGCTACTTTGAAATTCTCACTGTTGAGTAAATCAGTTGTAATTGGAAAACTATTGCATTTACAGAAATTTGTGCAAATATGTTATTCAGCTACTTTTGGGTCAGCTATAACATAGTGAAATTATAGACCTATAGCTCATGGGACAACTGAGCAATAGCTATTCTCAGGTACTGACTGTTGAGTAAATCAGCTATAACTTGAAAAATATTGCATTTGGAGTATTTTGTTAAAATATATTGTTCACCTACTTTTGGGTCAGCTATAACATAGTGAAATTACAGACCTATAGCTCATGGCATAGCGGAGCAATAGCTATTTTCAGGTTCTCACTATTGAGTAAATCAGTTGTAGCTTGAAAACTATTGCATTTACAGTATTTTGCTTAAATATGTTGTTCACCTACTTTTGGGTCAGCTATAACATAGTAAAATTTCAGACCTGTAGCTCATTGCATAGCTGAGTCATAACTACTTTGAGGTTCTCACTATTGAGTAAATCAGTTATAATTGCAAAACTATTGCATTTACAGAATTTAGTATAAATATGTTATTCAGCTACTTTTGGGTCAGCTATAACATAGTAAAATTTCAGACCTGTAGCTCATGGCATAGCTGAGTAATAGGTACTTTTAGGTCATCACTATTGAGTAAATCAGTTGTAACTTGAAAACTATTGCATGTACAGTATTTTGCTTAAATATGTTGTCCACCTACTTTTGGGTCAGCTATAACATAGTAAAATTTCAGACCTGTAGCTCATGGCATAGCTGAGTAATAGCTACTTTGAGGTTATCACTGTTGAGTAAATCGCTTATAACTTGGAAATTATTGCATTTAGAGTATTTTGTTTCAATATGTTATTCACCTATTTTGGGGTCAGCTATAACATAGTGAAGTTCCAGACCTGTGACTCATTGCATAGCTGAGTAATAGCTACTTTGAAGTTCTCAATGTTGAGCAAATCACTTATAATTTGAAAACTATTGCATTTAGAGAATTTAGTATAAATATGTTATTCAGCTACTTTTTTGTCAGCTATAACATAGTAAAATTTCAGACCTGTAGCTCATGGCATAGCTGAGTAATAGCTACTTTTAGGTTATCACTGTTGAGTAAATCACTTATAACTTGGAAACTATTGCATTTAGAGTATTTTGTTGCAATATGTTATTCACCTATTTTGGGGTCAGCTATAACATAGTGAAGTTCCAGACCTGTGGCTCATTGCATAGCTGAGTAATAGCTACTTTGAAATTCTCACTGTTGAGTAAATCAGTTGTAATTGGAAAACTATTGCATTTACAGAAATTTGTGCAAATATGTTATTCAGCTACTTTTGGGTCAGCTATAACATAGTGAAATTACAGACCTGTAGCTCATGGCACAACTAAGCAATAGCTATTCTCAGGCACTGACTGTTGAGTAAATCGGCTATAACTTGAAAAATGTTGCATTTGGAGTATTTTGTTAAAATATATTGTTCACCTACTTTTAGTACTGCAACGATAGTTCGGTGGTTCGGTATATTCGGTCATTTTCGGTGGTACACAGATCCGCGAACCGCTTGGTGGCAAACGAAAGTTCACGAATCTCATCCAGAGTCACAGTAACGCATATATATTGCATTATCGCCCGCGTTTTCGCTGTAAATATTGGGAAAATTAGACGAATTTTGTTTAAAAATCAAATAAAATGACACATATATTGTCTTTTTAACCCAATTCCTCCATGTTTCCTTGCTTCTAAATGCCTTAATTTGATTGGTCGAGCAGAAACGGCACTGTCCAATCATACTTCGTTTAACAAAAATTCGGTATTTATCAATAGAAAACACGTTTATAGTAAGTGATGTAAACTAACCAGTGGATGTAAATTTGCCACTTTTTTCATAGTTTTGTTAAATATATATAGAAATAAATATCTATTGCACAACAAGATTTTATTATCCAGTTTTTAATATTTTCACTTTTTAAGGTATATTTTTGCATAATGCACTCTTACAAGTGACTTCAAAGACAATTGTTAACAAGTAATAGCAAACATGAACACTGCTCATTAGCGCTTATGTTTGCAAATGACCACTGCACAGGCAAGTTAAATTATGTCAAATTGATTCGTGAATCGATTTGGTTTGCAATGATTGATTCGCGGATCGATTCGGTTCGTAATATTTTGATTCGTTGCACCCCTACCTACTTTTGGGTTAGCTATAACATAGTGAAATTACAGACCTATAGCTCATGGCATAGCGGAGCAATAGCTATTTTCAGGTTCTCACTATTGAGTAAATCAGTTGTAACTTGAAAACTATTGCATTTACAGTATTTTGCTTAAATATGTTGTTCACCTACTTTTAGGTCAGCTATAACAGAGCAAAAATTCAGACATGTAGCTCATTGCATAGCTGAGTAATAGTTACTTTGAGGTTCTCACTCTTGAGTAAATCAGTAGTAACTTGAAAACTATTACATTTAGAGTATTTTGTTAAATATGTTATTCACAGACGTTTTGGTCAGCTATAACATAGTGAAATTGCAGACCTCTATGTCATGGCATAGCTGAGCAATAGCTTCTTTCAGGTTCTCACTGTTGAGTAAATCATTGTATCCAACCTGTAGGAAATCATGGGCTGGGAATCTGTTAATATGGTCCGATTTGACCTTGGAACCCTCCTTCAAGGTCAAATGAGGATAGCCAAACATAAACGTGCTTATAACTCGCTTATTATTGGTCCTAGAGGTTTGGAATGAAAACCAACCTATAGAAAATCATGAGCTGGGAATTTTTTGGTGTGGTCGGATTTCACCTTGGACCCCTCCTTCAAGGTCAAATGAGGATAGCCAAACTTAAAAGTGCTTATAACTCGCTTATTATTGGTCCTAGAGGTTTGGAATGGAAAACCAACCTATAGAAAATCATGGGCTGGGAATCTTTTGGTGTGGTCAGATTTCACCTTAGACCCCTCCTTCCAGGTCAAACGAAGATAGCCAAACTTAAAGTGCTTATAACTCGCGTATTATTGGTCTTGGAGGTTTGGGATGGTAAACCAACATATAGGAAATCATGGGCTGGGATTCTTTTGGTGTGGTCAGATTTGACCTGGGACCCCTCCTTCAAGGTCAATTGAGGATAGCCAAACTTACAATTGCTTAGAACTCGCTTATTATTGGTCCTACAGGTTTGGGATTGTAAACAAGCTGCAGGAAATCATGGGCTGGGAATTTTTTTGTGTGGTCGTATTTGACCTTGGACCCCTCCGTCAAGGTCAAACAAGGATAGCCAAACTTAAAAAGTGCCTATGACTCACTTATTATTGGTCCGAGAGGTTTGGGATGGTAAACCATCCTAAATTCTTTGGCTGGGAATCTTTTGGTATGGTCAGATTTGACCTTTGGACCCCTTCTTCATGGTTGAACGAGGATATTGCATTTATAGTATTTCTTTAAATATTTTTAACCTACTTTTTACACTTAAACAATTACCTTGTTACTTTATTTCATAATACCATTTGCAGGGCACAACTTTTTTGTCCTTTTTTTCTGTCAGCTTCAGAATATCTTTCGAACATGCTGTTCAGTTACCATTTACTGTATTTCTGTACAGCCCTTTCCCTGATAATTATGCTTTCCTCTCATTATCACCATCACAAATCAAAAACATTCAGTCAGCTGACACAGTGCCCGTTCACGGGCACTCTCCTCTTGTTTCTTTCTCCATGGAGTATACTGAAGATAACTTCAGAAATTTCATTCAACTTTTGCATGTATATGTAACTGGCCATAGGTAAGTGCCATGCAATAAGGTGACTTTAAACTCCCAGTAATAACAGAATTATATTCACTTTAAGTTTGGTAATTTTTGAACAGTATTTCAAATATTGTGCAATTCTAGGCATATTTTAGTTGTGGATGTAACAAACCTTGAACAGAACCTTCAGAAAAAGATTACCTTAAACTCGCTACAATATACAGCAGTACAAACAAACTTTGAGTTTAAGGTTGTGACAATATTTTTGGTGTTTGGAAGATATTTTATATGCTAATTTATGACTTTTCACATTGATATTCATCATGTACATATATCTCCACAAAAAAATGGTCTCTTTTGTAAGGTTATAGTAAATTGCTGATATTTTTTAAACTTATGAGTTTAAGGTTGCATAAGTTTGTGTCACTATCAGCTATGATGGAAAACCTTCATCTGGCGAAATGATGTTCGGCACATTATGAACTGTCCTGAACTGATCATGAAAGTTCAGGACATTGTGGCAGAAGTTCGGCATTAGTTCAGTAGTAGGGTGCATGAACTGTCGTTCAGCAGTTTTCGGCAATGCAGTTCACCAAAAATTTGGTGAACATTTACTGAACTGTATGGAACAGCTATATTTTTAAACACCTTTTGGAATCCTTTTTTTCAAACAGTAACAATTAATACTACAAATCCATAAATTTGACTTTTATACTTAAGCTTTAATTAACTAAGACAAGATACAAGCATGGTTGAAGTTCAGCATCTAAACTGAACTTACAGGAACATTGAACTCAAGTTTTTAGTATAAGGAAAATCTAAAACAGAAAAACTCAAATAAGTAAACACTGTTTGTTCTAAAGTTTGTGTTTGTGTGAGATTACCAAAAACAAATTAAAATACAGCCTTTTAAGCTTCCTTTTAATGATATTAGAATCATTTCTATAGAAAAGTTGAGATTATATAATAAATTTTGAAAAGATAGCTTTGTTTGCCCTGGTGAAATAATGAGCGAAGTGAAATTTCACAGTATCATACATACATTTACATAAATATTTAGCAAGCACAATGTGAAACAGAAAACGTGACAATCTAACAATGTATGAAACTAATAAAAACCTTGTGCATTTTCCAATGAACAATATTAAAATACATTATTTTATTAATTGTCCCTTTAATATTGTATCATTAAAAAAGCTTCATGTAAATATGTTCAGACTATATATATATTTGAACGTCTGATGGGATATGCACACTCCTGACTCTGTATGTAATGCCCCTGTTCCACCAAAGGATTAAGCCCCGATCCTGTCGGCGACCCTTAATCGTGCACAGTCGGTTGAAAAAAGACAAAAATGGGCGGGAATACTGGGTCGGTACTGAAGTCTGGGATTAAGAACAGATCGTCCCCAGGACGCCTCAGGACACCTCAGGACGCCTCAGGCGGCCGCAGACAGTCCCCGACTGGTCTGGGACTAAGAACCGACTAAGCCAGTTTTCGGGTCGGTTTCAACCACGATCCTGTCGGACACAAACCGACTGGGTCCCAGGACGCCTCAGGCCTCCTGGGACTAAGAGCTGACTAACACACGATTAACTACCGGCGTCCTCAGGCCTCCTCAGGCCTCCTCAGGCCACGATCCCCGATTATTGTTTTGCAAAGTTGCTGGATTTTCTGGGTATATATATATAAAATTTGCGATCTAATCATCATTGCTTTTCTAGGAACACACCAGGATGCCACCTTTTAATGGAAGACAGATTCAACAACAACTTAGGGCTTTATTGGTTTTTATTCAGTTACAAATAATCATGTATTTCCATTTTTTACGTCAAGCACAGCAACCACCACCACCACCACCAGCACCACCAGCACCCATACAGAGACCTAGGAGAAGGCACAACATGTGGGTCAGGCCATGGCTTCTGCAGAGAGAGGAGAGGGGGGCCTACCACAACATTATGGCTGATCTGTATGCCACAGACATTCCAGGATTCACCAACTACATGAGGATGACCCCAGAATTCTTTGAAATGATGAAGACCAGACTGGAACCACGTCTAGCCAGGCAGGCCACCAACTACAGAGCTCCTATCAGTGTTGGGGAGAAGTTAGCCCTCACCATCAGATATCTGGCCACTGGAGAGTCATACACATCATTATCCTGTCAGTTCAGGGTTGGCAGATCCACCATTTCCAAGTTTCTACCAGAGGTCTGCAGGGCCATCCAGGATGAGTTCACCAGAGAGTACCTCAAATGTCCTACTACTCCAGATGAGTGGAAAGAACTGGAAAGGAAATTCAGGATCAGGTGGAATGTTCCACATGCCCTGGGAGCCCTGGATGGAAAGCATGTGGCCCTGAAGAAACCCAAGAACTCTGGAGCCCTCTACCACAACTACAAGGGGTTCTTTTCCATTGTCATGTTGGCCTTGGTAGATGGGCAGTACAAATTCAGATGGGTGGATGTGGGTACAGAAGGGTCTTGCTCAGATGCCCAGATATTTAATGCCTCTCAGCTGAAGAGGAGGATTGAAGATGGCAGGATAGGCTACCCTGACCCAGCTCCTATAACACAGGGTGGTAGAGATGTCCCCTACTTCATTTTGGCAGATGATGCCTTTGCCCTGAAGACCTGGCTCATGAAACCCTATGGCAGAAGGCTGTTAACAAGGGAGGAAAGGATTGCCAACTACAGAATATCAAGGGGCAGGAGAGTTGTGGAGAACGCTTTTGGCATCCTTGTGTCAAGATTTAGAGTCATGAGGACCACCATTGAACTACCCCCAGAAACAGTTAGAGAAGTGGTCATGACCTGTGTGGTTCTGCACAATATACTCAGAAGCCAGTATCAAGGTCAACCTGCTGGTCAGCAGCCTGGGGGGGATGATGATGATGATGATGATGTGCCTGGTGATTGTGGATTGATTGGTGGTGCTGCTGGTGGTGGCCAAGACAGAAACCCTGCTAGAGAGGCCAAAAGACAGAGGGATTACCTGAAGGACTACTTCAATAATGAGGGAGCGGTGGCCTGGCAAGATGGCAGAATATAAGTCCTGTTGCAGTAAACAGTCCTTTTCAGGACTAACTATAACAGTCCTTTTCAGGACTACCAAATATTCCAAAAACAATTAATCAGCTATGTGGACAAACAGACAAACCCCATGCCAAACATAACTTGTTGAGACGTACAAACAGACAAACCCCATGCCAAACATAACTTGTTGAGACGGACAAACAGACAAACCCCATGCCAAACATAACTTGTACAGACGGACAGACAGACAAACCCCATGCCAAACATAACTTGTTCAGACAGACAAACAGACAAACCCCATGCCAAACATAACTTGTTCAGACAGACAAACAGACAAACCCCATGCCAAACATAACTTGTTCAGACAGACAAACAGACAAACACAACTTACTCACCCAACAAACAGACAAACCCACTGTTAAACAAAAGCGAAACACAAAGTGACACATAATATCCTAAATTGAATAATTATTTTATATATTTTCAAATCCACATCATAATTTAAACATTTTTCTTTTTTCATGGCTGGGAAACTTATTTGTAGCAGAAATTTTTTTATGGAAATATTCAATTTTAAATATTCATTTCTAATCACAAAAATTTGGAAAATATAACCATGGAACTAGTTTTGCTTTCAATAATGGGGGATTGTGTTTGCTAAATAGTTTGTCAGTTCGTTGGCATGGGTTCTATCTACTTTTGGGTTTGGGTGTTTGTTGGTTGGTGGTTACTGGGGTTGGGTTTTTTTGGGGTGGTTGGGTATTAGGTTTGGTACTGGGTTTGTTATTTGGGGGTTATGTTTGGTATTGGGTTTGTCTGTTTGTGGGTTGGTAAGTATGTAATTATGCCTTTTAACTCTAGGGAAGGTGCAAGTGTTGGACTTTTCAATTACAGATTTTAAACTATCCCATGGATTTTAATCTAAAAATGGGCTGATTAATGGCCATATTGGGAGTTACTTTTAATATTTTTTTTATGTGGCCTTTTTGGTTATGTGTAGTACCATGGGTTATTTGTTTCATGTTTGGGGTGGTGTAAGTGTTGGACTTTAATTTTTTTTTTCTTGTGATAAGTATTTGTACTGAACTTTTTTGTTTTGGGAGGGGAATTGGAAGAACACGTAGCTGAATAATTGTTTTTGGAAGAATTGGTGGCCCTGAAAAGGGCCTGGCAGGTCAAAGACCCGCCCTGACTGGATGGCTACTGAGGAGGCTGCTGCTGCTGTTGAGGCGGTGCTGAAGTGGTGATAGTAAAGAGCTGCTGCTGCGGTTGTTGCTGCTGCTGCTGAGGCTGCTCGACGATCTGTGTTGATGTCAGATCTGGTAGCTGGCTTAAGATTCCACTCAGATTGTGTCTGCTCCCTTCGTCCTGTACAGTTAGGACAGATGTAGGGTTGCTGAAGCCAATGGGGCTTGGTGTATAGTACACAAAACTGCTGCTAGGTGCTGCTTGAGTGGAACTTGACGCCTGTGGAGTGGTTGTTGGCAGTAGGCCGACCCTCTGGGACTCCGTGGTAACAGTGGCTGATCTTCTGGGCAATGGCTGACGTCTGCGGTTACTCTTAATATTTTCGATATCTCTGAATATCTTGCCCTTTAATTCTTCAAATTCTTCTTGAGTCATCTTTTCTGCCTCTGATGCCACGTAGTCAAAGAAGGGCTGCCTGTCTGACTTCTGATGCAGAAAACCTGAGATAAGTGTCCTCATCTGCTCAAAGTGTTCGAGAATCTTGGAGTCTGTAGTTGAAACGGGTGTTGATGTAATGATGGACTGACTCCTCTCCCTCAGGACACTGGACTCGAGGTGTTCTGTGTCAGTAGTTGACCCACGTGATTCGTCCTGCTTGCTGGTATTTGGACTGGCCTCAAAACCTGAACTTCTATTGGCCCCCTTTCTTCTGATGTGGGTTTTAAGAAAACCCATCTGTTGGTAGACCCAGGACTGTCTCTTGGTCATCTCCCTCGGGGCTTGGCCAGATTGGAGCTTAGACAGCTTTCCATAACGGGTTCGCTGGGACTCAAACCACCTTCTCACATCAAAGGGCTGGAGCTTAAGTTCTGCAGATATTTCTGCCCAGAGAGCCTCTCTTCTATTCCTGTCGTGGAAACGTGAATGTTCCTTGTCATACAGTTCAGGGTGCAGCTTGACGAATTCTACAATGGAAACTTCATCACTGTCTGTAAAAGTGGCACACACCCTGGCTCTCTTGGCTGAAGAATGGCACTCCGGATCTTCCTCACACCTCTCTTCTTCTTCTGCCACAGCTTCCCCAATAGCTGGATCTTCCTGAATCTCCTCCTCCTCTCTCCTCTCACTTCCTTCTTCTGTAATAACTTCACTCCTCTCCTCTACTTGACTTTCCTTCTCCCTCTCATCCATCTTTTTCCTTCCTCTCTTCCCTCCTTTCTCTTTTCTCATGATCCAGTCGACAAAATAATAAAAAAATAGTAAAATGTGTCTCCTAACTGTGAAATTTGCCTTAAGCTCAAGTATATAAAATGTAAAATAAAAATTGAAAACCCCTACAAATCAGTGACACACGTCTCTCAGTAGCCAAACAGTCAGTAACAATGACAAAGTGTGCGCGGTCGCTTATATAGTCCCAGACCTGCTCATTGCCTCGTTTTAATTTCCAACGCGCGGAAAACAGTCGGTTCTTAATCGGTTGTTAGTCCCAGGCCGCCTGGGGCGTCCTCAGGCCGCCGCAGACTGAAAATGTGTGGTCCCAGGCGTCCTGGGGAGGCAGGTTTGGATCGGTTAGGGTCGGTTACCATTAGTCGGTTCTTAGTCCCAGACCTTGATTTTTGGGTCGCAGGACACCGCAGACGGTCTGAGGCTTCCGGGGACTAATGAAACCGACTCACTTTCAGACGCATGAAATTCATACGCATCATATTTGAGTCTGGGATTAAGAACCGGCCGCCTGGGACTAAGCTACGGAGGTCTGGGACTAAGGGTCGCAGGACGCCTGGGACAACAACCGACTCTGTAAATTTGGGTCTGAGGAGGCCTGAGGACGCCTGGGACTGGACATTTTGTTGACGGCGGGAAATAGGAATCGGTTGTAGTCGTGTGAAATATCAAACATGTTTGATTTTTCACACGGCCCCAACCGACCACAACCGACCCTTACAGAAGGTCTGGGACTAAGCAAATATTTCAAACCGACCCCCCAAAACCCTTAATCGGGAGCCTTAGTCGTGTGGTGGAACACCCACATAAATGTTTTATCCTTGGTCCTGTGGTCATTAACTAAGCTTGGAGTATAAGCATGGATACTAGCCTACCATTAACTCTTTTTGATTTTTTGTAATTTGGAAAACAGAAATATTTGGACCTGAGAAATGAGGAAAGTATGAATATATAATAACTTATAGCTGTTTTAACACTACAAGTTATTCAGATTTCATACACTGAGACTAGCCTTTGATTTACAGACACATTTTTTTACATTGAAAAAATTATAATAACACAAGAAATTGGTATAAATCCACTGGAAAATAAACTATTAATTTACTTTCGGTGTTGTTAAATAATGTATTTACCAAGTTTAACATGTAAACAAAATACTTATATATTTGTCTAAAATGTTTGGTATTAAAAGTGAAATGGATCATATAATTATTCCAATAAAACTAACCCAGAACTTGTGACAGGCTACATGTTTTTGCAGTGGTATCTGAGCATGGTATGCTTTGTGTACTGTTGAAATAACTGACCCTGATTTAGTCTTCTGTTCTATGTTTTACTTGAAAACTTAAAGTAGGTTATTTACCTTTTCTGATTTGGTTTTGGTGAAATTAATAATTCATTTGTTTGTTAATATGTTTTTTTCATTATTCCATGTTTTTTAAGTTAAAGGTTACATATTTTGCCCACAACATTATAAATATTCTGAATTTGTAAAGTGTAAAATATAATATACTAAAAACTTAAGGTAGCAGCAAGGATTCAGGATATCCAGAGAACTTGGTCACATGGGTCACATGACTAAAACAACATGGTTTGAATCTTTGTTGGAGGGAAGGTTTTCAGCAAAAAAAAAGGGTTTGAATTAATAAGATTTGTTGTAAAATGTACTGGATAGTTGAATGGATATTAGAGAGTCTATTTGTCAAAATATCTAGGCCAAAACTGTCAGGCCATGAAAGGAAATACAGGATTACAAAAACTGGTAAAATATGGAGGCAAAGTTTAAAGGAAAACCCAATCAAGCCAGGATAATACAGATTTCAGGTACATGTTTAGGTTTCCTTTTGTTCTTGTCTTAAACAATTTTTAAAACATCACAGTGAGTGAAAGGTGAGGGTGATGTTACTGGCTAATTCGAAAATTTACAGTAAATTACTCTGCTAGAAACTAGGTAATATCACAGAATATTAAATGGGAACAGTTCTGGATTTTTCAGGAACTTTGACACAAGCTGTGATTTCATGGCACAATACGTTTTCCAATAATAATATTTAGCAGTTCCCAAAAGTTAAAGATAGTCTCAGAACTGATTCCAAGCTTGAACAGTTCTGGATGGTTCGGGAACTTCAATGCAATAATTAATTTCAATTGAATTCAGCAGTTCACAAAAGTTAAAGATATTCCTGGAACTATCACAAAATTGTAAAGCTTGAACAATTCTGGATTGTTCGGGAACTTGATAAATGCCGAACTTTTGATGCCATGATAAAGTGGCCATTTCATGTTCATGCCATTTCCAGAACTATCCTGAACTTTATCCTGAACTTTTGCCGCCAGTTCGTGATCTTGGTTCCGGAACTAGGTCATGCCAGATACATAACTTTCAGGAACTGTTCAGCATCATTTCGCAGGGGTACATGGTCAGTGTGGTCGTCACACTTACTTTCCAGACAGTATCTCAAAAATAGCTTGATGAATTAAATTCCAATTTGGCATGTTGATGTAAATGTTCCTCAATGTGTGCCCTATTTAAGGTGACCTTAAACTCACAGTAGTAAGATACTTCTATTGTGTTGAAGGTTTTTCGTTTCGGACAGTATCTCAAAAATGGGTTGACGGATTCAATTCAAATTTGGCATGTGGTTGTAACTGGTTTTCAAGGTGTGCCCTATTTTAAGGTGACCTTAAACTCTCATGTATTAAAAAGTTATGTTGAGTTCGAGTTTTTTACTTTTCCGTAAAGTATACTAAAGATAACTTAAGAAACTCCATTCAGATTTTGCATGTATATGTAACTGGCCATAGATAAGTGCCTCACATTAAGGTGACCTTAAACTCCCAGTAATAACAGAATTATATTCACTTTAAGTTTGGCAATTTTTCAACAGTATTTCAAACACTGTGCAATTCTAAGCATCTTTCAAGTTGTGAATGTAACAAAACGTCAACAAAACCTACAGGAAAAGATTCCCTTAAACTCCCTCACAGCTGCAAACTAACTTTGAGTTTAAGGTTGGGACAATTTTTTGGTATTTAAAAGATATTTGATGTGCTAATTCAGACTTTATTCTTTGATATTCATCATGTACATCTGTCTAGACCAAAAAAGTTTCTTTTGTAAGGTTATAGTAAATTCCTGATATTTCATAAACTTATGAGTTTAAGGTTGCATTACTTTTGTGTCAATAGCAGCTATGTTGGAGGACAAGTATGGTCAGTGTCGTTGTCACACTTCCTTCCCAGACAGTATCTCAAAAATGGCATGATGGATGAAATTCAAATTTGGCATGTGGATGTGACTGGTACTCAAGGTGTGCCCTGTTTTAAGGTGACCTTAGACTCCCACTAGTAACATCCTTATATTGATTTTAAGTTTTTCCGTTTTCAGACAGTATCTCAAAAAGAGGTTGATGGATTCAATTCAAATTTGGCATGTAGTTGTAACTGGTATTTAAGGTGTGTCCTATTTTAAGGTGACCTTAAACTCCTATGTATAAAAGAATTATGCTGAGTTTAAGCTTTTAATTTTTCCATAGAGTATACTGAAAATAACTTAAGAAAATTCATTCAAATTTTTACATGTATATGTAACTGGCCATAGACAAGTGCATACATTAAGGTGACCTTAAACTCCCAGAAATAACACATTGTCCGTGTCGTCGTCACACTTCCTTTCCGCACAGTATCTCAAAAATGGCATGAGGGATTAAATTCAAATTTGGCATGTGGATGTAACTGATCCTCAAGGTATGCCCTATTTTAAGGTGACCTTAAACTCCCAGTAATAACACATTGTGAGTGTCGTCATCACACTTCCTTTTCAGACAGTATCTCAAAAAGGGCATGATGGATTAAATTCATATTTGGCATGTGGATGTAACTCGTACTCAAGGTGTGCCCTGTTTTAAGGTGACCTTAAACTCCCACTAGTAACATACTTATATTGATTTTAAGTTTTTCTGTTTCCATACAGTATCTCGAAAATGGGTTGACCGATTTATTCAAATTTGGCATGTGGATATAACTGGTATTCAAGGTGTGTCCTATTTTAAGGTGACCTTAAACTTCCATTTATAAAAGTTTTATGTTCAGTTTAGGTTTTTAATTTTTCCATAGAGTAAACTGAAGATACCTTGAGAAATTTCATTGAAATTTTGCATGTATATGTAACTGGCCATAGGTAAGTGCCATATATTAAGGTGATCTTAAACTCCCAGTAATAACACATTGTCAGTGTCGTCACACTTCCGTTCCACACAGTATCTCAAAAATGGCATGATGGATTAAATTCAAATTTGTTATGTGGATGTAACTGGTCCTCAAGGTATGCCCTATTTTAAGATGAACTTAAACTCCCACTAGTAACAAACTTATATTGATTTTAAGTTTTTCCATTTCCAGACAGTATATCAAAAATGGGTTGACAGATTCAATTCAAATTTAGCATGTGGTTGTAACTGGTAGTCAAGGTGTGTTCTGTTTTAAGATGACCTTAAACTCCAATGTATAAAAGAATTATGTTGAGTTTCAGTTTTTTATTTAGTATATAATATACTATAGCGTATACTGAAGATAACTTGAGAACTTGTATGTGATTGCTTTTTTGGCAATTTCTGCAACAAGTGTTTTCATGGCAACACTTTTTCTGTTTCTTGGTCTTTTATTTTGTGGGCATTTAACATTATTCAAAACTTTCAAAATATGTTGATTACAAGAGGAACTTGTGATTTGGTTTTAGGCAACATTTGCCAACACTTTTCCTGTTAATTTCACTTTTAAATTGGTGGGATCTTTATAAATGAAACCCATGCAAAGATTTTAACTAGTATTTTCAGGATATATTTCATGCAAGGGGAACTACAAGAGTAGTGATGATGCCTTTTTGCAAGTTTTTGGAAACAGCTGCTGCCATGGCAATACTTTTTCTGTATTGTTTTTCAAATTGTGATTTTGTGGGTACTTTGCAACACTTTCTCATGTTTCTTGGGTTTAAAAATCTTTTTGTGGGTTCTTTGCATTTCAAACCCCATGGCAACACTTTTTTTTGGCCTGAATTTCCTGCTTAGTGCTGACATCTAGTAAAAACTTGGTAAGTGATAACTTCATGTGTTTGCCTCTCTGTCTGCCTGTGTCCATTTATCATATCCTGTACATTGGATCTAGGTTATATTTTTCCACAAGTTGGAGCCTCAACATGGCTCGGTACTTCTCAAGGATTGTCTGGATCTGCAAATATATTGCCAGTCAGCCAACTACTTATGTCCAGCACAATTTTTGTCCTTTTGAATTTCATCCGCTTCTGAATCAGTCTTTAACCAAAGCTGGTGACACAGTACAATTCTTCTGAATTCTTGTTAGTTTACTGATTAATGCTGTGATCTTGCTATTGAATTGTCTTGTTTTAATACTTTATCTTTACATGCATTTTCTTTCTCTTAAATGTTATTTTCTCTACTTAAACATCCTTTTGACCTTAATATAACTGACACTGCTCTGAAAGTATCCCGATCTTTGTACTGTTTCACTACTTCTATATCTCATGGTGTTGAAAACTATTTCCCCAGGCTGTGGGGTACGGGCATCTCTGATGCTATTTTAATACTTTATCTTTACATAAATTTGGTCTCTCTTAAACATTATTTTCTCTGTTTATATATTATATGGACCTTTATAAAGCTGACACTGTTTACTCTGAAAGTCTCCTGATCTATGAACTTTTTCACTTCTTCTGTATCTCCTGGTGTTGAAAACTATTTCGCTGGGCTGTGAGAACGGGCATCTCCATTGATATTTTATGCTACCCAGTCAGCCTGCTATTGGTACCAGTGTTTTTAACCCCAGCCCCGTCCGGGTGGTGGCGGCAGGCATAAAGCTTGTGGGTGTTCTACAGCCTAAACCCCTGCGGAGGTTTTCACCAAATTTTCAGGATATGCTAACCGAAAGAGTATCTAGAGCTGATAAGGCTTTGGGGGGTATCCGGTAACAACTATTGCCATGGCAATTTTGATGAAATATTTAACCCGCAGGGTATCTGCAGAGTGTACTGGCAACATTTCACAGAAATCGCTTTGCCGCCATTTTTGGCGGCCATCTTGAATTTCTGCATATAATGCAAAAAGGCATTTATCTTGGGAACGAGATTTTGGCTGCCATCTTGAATTTTGGCGGAAATTGAAAATGTCATTTGTCCCAAAAACCGTAAGGGATAGAGCAATTTCAAGCTAATTTTTGACCATTTGGATATTGGAGATCTTTGGTGTATTGCCTCTGAAAAATGTCAAATTTCTCAAATTTTGCCCACCATCTTCACTTTTATCGGAAATCGAAAATGCTGGTTATCTCAAAAACCTTTAGAGACAGAGTGATTTTCGGCAAATTTTGAACCAATGCAAAAAGCAATGAAGCTGAAATAATTTAGATGCATACTAATAAATATTTAAGGATCATTGATATATTTTACAAATAAAACAGGGTCTTGTAAGACTACTATACAATTGTTGCAAAACGTTCATGGGGTGGACATTACACATGATAATATGTGTTCTTCTATGCTATCCTGTTTCTTTTCATATATTGCAGCTACTCTCGTCAGGGCATCTATTTCTAGTTTTAATTGTTCTATCCATCCTGCAGGACATGGATATTATTTTGCCTTTCCCTTTGAATTACCCTTCATTGCTGCTCATTTACAGGTAGTTGTTTACGTGTCTCAGCTAAAATTGGTGTGAAGGTTTCATAGCATGAGAATTTATGTGTAATTGCTTTCTTAGCAATATCTGGTATCGTGTTTGTTTCTTGGGCTTAAAAATGTTTTTTGGGTTCTTTGCATTTGAAACCCCTGCATGGATTGGAGCTGATTAACAATAACTGGCAACACCGTTTTCTGTTTCTTGAACTTATAGATATTTTTATGGATTCTGATTTATGTCTTCCTATAACTCTGGTCTTCACTGCTGGTGGACTCCGAATCGGCTGAGTCAGCTTCTGAGCCAAAGGGTAATTTTGGCCTTGTTTTGAAAACAAAATGGCCACCATATAACATCTTTAATGTCAAATGGGGGGGGGGGGGGAGGCATATCAAAAAGCCATGATATCTCCTTTATCATTGGTCCTAGGGGTTTGGAATAAGAAAAGAACTTATTGGAAATCGTGGTCCGCAAATTTGACCTTTGACTCCCTGCTTCAAGGTCATGCAGGGTCATCATGCTAAAGGGGGCCTTATATCTCCCTCCTAATTGGTTCTAGGGCTTCAGTATATGAAAACAACTTGGAAGAAATCATGGCCTGTGAATCTTACATCTGACGACATTTTTTGGATTCTGTATACTTCTTACAGTTGAAGTTGTTCCTAAGATTTTCCAAAATCTAAATGTTTTTTGCCCATTAAGTTGTAACTGTGGGCTGGGGTTCTTGCCTGCTGAGGCAGGCTATTTTATTATCTATATTATATTTATTATATAACTAGTGTTTTGCTAATCTTATAATATCCACACTTTAAATTTAAAATATGTTTTGGCCTTTCAAAATCAATGTTCAAACTGCGCAGTTACACAGATGATCCTATACTTTTAGAAACCTTTCATGTCACATCTCTGGTCACTACAATTAACCCAACATATCTCGCTACAAAAATCTGTAAACATCTTTGTAAGCATTTTGTAAATGTGGGCGATAGTAGATTTCGACACCTAGTGCTGTAACGGACCACAAATGTTAGAAAACCACACACGATTCCTTCTTTTAACTGTATATTGTTAAATATTTTCTTCAAATTTTTAACCCCACCCCATAAAGGCTGGGGTTATAGTCGTCCCCTGCGCCATCCGGGCAGCGGCGGTGGGCATAAAGTTTGTGGGTGTTCCACAGCCTAAATCCCTGCACGGATTTTCACCAAATTTTCAGGGGATGTTCACCCCAAGAGGATCTAGAGCCGATTAGGTTTTAGGGGTTATCCGGTAACAACTGTTGCCATGGCAACACTTTTTAAGATTTTCAAGTCTTAGAGTTTGTGGGTGTTTCACACCCTAAACCCCTTCATGGATTTTCATCAAATTTTCAGGATATGTTTACCCCAAGAGGATCTAGAGCTGATTAGGTTTTGGGGGGTTTCCAGTAATATCTGTTGCCATGGCAATACTTTTAACATTTTCAAGTCGTAGAGTTTGTGGGTGTTCCATAGACTAAACCCCTGCACGGATTTTCACCAAAATTTCAGGGTATGGCGGCCATTTTGAATTTTCAAATTTGCTTCTATCTCCTTAACCGTGCGAGATAGAGCGATTTCGTTGAAATTTTCGATCCACAGGGTATCTAAGGAATGTAATCGTTACAATTTTTAAAAAAAAATTCCCCTCCCCAAAAATGGCGGCCATTTTGAATTTTTGCAAAAAATGGCAAAACACAAATTTGCTTCTATCTCCTTAACCGTGCGAGATAGAGCGATTTCGTCGAAATTTTCAACCCACAGGGTATCTAAGGAATGTACGGCCGGGGATCGATCCCCGTCATGGCCATAAGTGGGAAAGCTGGTAGTTGCTTGCCGTTGGTCGGCAGTTTACAGTACACAACCCTAGCGAACTCTATGTACTGGTTTCCTCTGCCCTTCCAACTACCCGTCGTGATATGACCTGTACAGTGTTGAAAGCGACGTTAAACCCCAAATAAACAAAAAAATCTAAGGAATGTACTCTTTGCAATTTTCAAAAAATTTTCCCCTCCCCAAAAATGGCGGCCATTTTGAATTTTCGAATATTGGCCAAAAGTGGCGAAACACGAATTTGCGTCTACCTCCTTAACCGTGCGAGATACAGCGATTTCGTCGAAATTTTCAACCCACAGGGTATATAGGGAATGTACTCTTTGCAATTTTCAAAAAAATTTTCCCCTCCCCAAAAATGGCGGCCATTTTGAATTTTCGAATTTTTGCCAAAAGTGGCAAAACACAAATTTGCTTCTATCTCCTTAACCGTGCGAGATAGAGCGATTTTGTCAAAATTTTTGACCCACAGGGTATCTGAGAATTCTACTCTGGTCAATTTTTAAAAAAATTTCCCCTCCCCAAAAATGGCGGCCATTTTGAATTTTCAAATTTTTGCCAAAAATGGCAAACTCGAATTTGCTTCTATCTCCTTAACCGTGCGAGATAGAGCGATTTCGTCGAAATTTTCGACCCACAGGGTATCTGAGGAATGTACTCTTTGCAATTTTCCAAAAATTTTCCCCTCCCCAAAAATGACGGCCATTTTGAATTTTCGAATTTTTGCCAAAAATGGCAAAACACAAATTTGCTTCTATCTCCTTAACCATGCGAAAATTTTCCCCTCCCCAAAAATGGCGGCCATTTTGAATTTTCGAATTTTTGGCAAAAATGGCAAAACACAAATTTTCTTCTATCTCCTTAACCGTGCGAGATAGAGCGATTTCATCGAAATTTTCGACCCACAGGGTATCTAAGGGATGTACTCTTTGCAATTTTCAAAAAATTTTCCCCTCCCCACATATGGCGGCCATTTTGAATTTTCGAATTTTTGCCCAAAATGGAAAAACACAAATTGGCCTTAACCGTGCAAAATAGAGTTATTTCGTTGAAATTTTCGACCCATAGGGTATCTAAGAAATGTACTCTTGGCAATTTTCAAAAAAAAATTTCCTTTTCCCCAAAATGGCGGCCATTTTGAATTTTCAAATTTTTGCCAAAAATAGAAAAACAGAAATTTGCTTCTATCTTCTTAACCGTGCAAGATAGAGTGATTTCGTCAAAATTTTCGACCCAACCAATGCAAAAAGGCATGAAGCTGAAATAATAAAAGGTTCATGGGGTGGACATTACACATGATAATGTGTGTTCTTCTATGCTATCCTGTTTCTATTCGCACCTACTATCAACAGGGCGTCCTATTTCTAGTTGTGTCCTTGTGTTGGAAACAAAATGGCCGCCATATCACATCTTTAATGCCAAATAGGTGGGTCATCATATCAAAAAGGCCGTATATCTCCCTTATAATTGTTTCTTGGGCTTCAAAATATGGAAACTGCTTGTAAGAGATCATGGCCTGTGAATCTTTGTAGAAGACTTTGTGGGTTCTCTATACTTCTTACAACAGTTGTTCCTAAGATTTTCCCAAATCTGAATGTTGTTGGCCATTTAGCTGTACCTGCGGGCTGGGGTTCTTGCCTGCCGATGCTGGCTATTTTTACAGTTTGCTTGTGTAAAATAGGCAAATAACACTTTTATATAATCCAAATGGGCTGTGGGGGTATTGTTTTAAACCATGGTGTCTGGATGGGCGGGCGGGTGGCGGGAAAAAGTTTGTTTGGCCTGTATCTCAGAAACCGTAAGGTGTAGGAAGTTGATACTTAGTAGGGACATTGTTTAGGGCGTGTAGGTGTAAAACGTCATGGTGTGACATTGATTTGACCTTGCCGTAGTGACCTTGAGTTTTAAAATCTTGTTCTGGCTATATCTCGGAAACTGTAAGGTGTAGGAAAATTGATACTTGGTAGGGAAATTGGTTAAGGGGTATAGGTGTGCAACATCATGGTGTGACCTTTATTTGACCTTTGACCTTGCAGTAATGACCTTGATCCATAAAATCTTGTCCAGGCTATATCTCGGAAACTGCAAGTTGTAGGAAGTTGATACTTGGTAGGGAAATTGGTTAGGGGGTGTAGGTGTGCAACATCATGGTGTAACCTTTATTTGACCTTGCAGTAATGACCTTGACCTATAAAATTTTGTCCGGGCTATATCTCGGAACAGTAAAGTGTAGGACGTTGATACTTGGTAGGGACATTGGTTAGGGGTGTAGGTATGCATCATGGTGTGACCTTTAACTATGGCTCTGCCAAAGCGTGTTGATCTGCCATATTTGAGACATCTTTCTGTTATGACAGATATATGGATTGCTGCAACTGGTTATTATATGCACTTTTACATTTTTATTGCATTAATACACCTTACTTAGTGGACATATGCATTTGCCTGGCACACTGCGGGTCTCGCCAAACATTAGAAAAAACGTCCTGAGCTGGGTTCTGGCTGCGATAGGTAGTGTCCTGTACATTCGCCAGGTGACTGTAGCCCCGAGCTTCCTTGCAGTGCATGCGCACTTCCTCTCTTTGTTTGGTGCAAAGCTTAGTGTGACAGTCACGGATTTTACAAAGATAAACTTTTTGAATTTTATTTGTGGATATTGTGTTTGAAGTGAGATTTTTTGGTGTGCATTTTGTAAAACTGGTATCATAGCATCTCCTGGAGAAGGTAAAGGCCAAAGACGTGGATCTTGTGGTCATATAATGGCGGCGTTTGATGCCCATGAAAAATGTGCACGCTGCAAAGACAAAAACTTGGGGCAAGACCCTTGTGTCACTGGTAAAGCGTGTACTATTTGTGATAGTTTTACTGAAAATCAAAGGGAGACATTGTTGACCCTTCCTACAAAATCATAAAAGAATGTAAATCGGGTTTGCTTGTATCACCAAAGGAAGTTACAGTACTTGCAAGTGTGGATTCAGCAACTTCTGGTGACCCACCAGTTTCTCAACCTTCTGCGCAGGTACCTGCTACATCTTCATCTCAATCTCAACCGGCCTCCTATGTTACCTCTGATCAATTCTCTGCCATGAACGAAAAACTAGAACAATTTACACGTTTTGAGGCTCTGTTAGTGGAAATGTGTTCAGCACTCCCAAGCTTGACTTAGAAACAGTTCCTGCACACCAATCTAATTCTGACAGGCCATTTTTGAACCTTTTGCTCAACCCACTTGACCGGTGCGGCATCCGGTAGATGATGCTAGTATGACTAAAGGTTCTGAGGCTAAACAATCTAAAAAGAAATCTCACAAATCCAGCAAGGGAGATCGACATAAATCTGACAAGATATCAGAGAAGCATAAGACTGATGCGGATATTGATAATTCAACCGGTCACCCTGATCCAACTGGCACTCAAGCCATTCCTGGTCTGGGAATTGTTCATGTGCCTCAGACCGGTATTCAGGCCTCCTCTGATTACTTCCCGGTTAGATGTCTGGTGACCAGCAGGCTACTGGTGTCACTCATCGACCCAAATCTCTGGCTTCGTCCTCCCTTTCTTTGGGTCAAGAACTTACCAGTCAAAACAACTACCATCAGCAGATGACTTTTATGATTTTCCGGAGGACCAGTTATCAGACAATGAACAGTATACTTTTTCAGATGTAGTTGATGATGGAAATTCTGGCAGTGGGGATCGTCAGGAGGTTACAGAGAATATGAATTACAGGGAGACTGTTAGATCTTTACGCCCTTTTATGGGCTAGGATCATATACCTGTCTTCAAAGCAGATTTCAGTGAGCCTGACAAGAGTAACAATCCCTGGAAAGGTAAAGTGTCCAAACGTCCTTCATGTATTTCAGTAGCTATGCCACCACATGATTGGTTGTGCCAAAAGCTTGAGCGTTTGAATAGTACGGTGGCAGAGGGATATCCTTCAAATGCACAAGGTTTGAAGAAGTACCAATTTGTGAATGTTCCGAAATTTTGATCCAGATGGTACCAGATGCACACAATAAAAATAGATGGACCTCACAGACCGGACAAGTCCCTCTTAAGCTAGAGGAACACGGAGGCGAAATTAAACTCCTAGTTCCCGCGCATTACCAAAGCATCAGCCTATCCACCTACCGGTCTGGTTTCACATCCCATTCCACAGGAATATCTCCGCAGATGAGAGAAATGTGCTAAGGAGGGGAGCTACATCGTTAACCATGCCGCAGGTTTTAACAGATGTACTAGTGAGTTGCAAGAGAAAATGTTTCAGAATATTAACTTTCTTCAGTTTAGATTCAGCAAAGGAAAGGCCCCCAAAGGAAGTTAAAGAAGCTATCAAAGACATTAAAGACTACTTAGCTTTCCAATATAATATGTTGAGCTGCCACCACAGAACCCAAGTGGTAAAGCTTGGCCTCGACCCAGGCGTCCAGACCTTCCCAAGACAGGCTTAGGAAGGCCCTTAGAGGCTGTGGGGTAAAAAGCAAACATACAAAAATAGCATCAGAGATACCCGTGCCCCACAGCCTGGAGAAATAGTTTTTTTACCCCACGGCTGTCGGGGTATTGTTTTCACCCATGGTGTCCGGATAGGCGGGCGGGAGGGAAAAAGTTTGTCCGGACTGTATCTCAGAAACTGTAAGGTGTAGGAAGTTGACACTTGGTAGGGACATTGGATAGGCGGTGTAGGTGTGCAATGTCATGGTCTGACCTTGATTTGACCTTTAACCTTGCTGTAGTGACCTTGACCTATAAAATCTTGTCCGGGCTATAGCTCGGAAACCGTAAGGTGTAGGAAGTTGATACTTGGTAGGGACATTGGTTAAGGGGTGTAGGTGTGCAACGTCATGAAGTGACCTTGATTTGACCTTTGACCTTGCCGTAGTGACCTTGACCTATAAAATCTTGGTCGGGCTATATCTCGGAAACTGCAAGGTGTAGGAAGTTGATACTTGGTAGGGACACTGGTTAGGGGGTGTAGGTGTGCAACGTCATGGTTTGACCTTGATTTGACCTTGCCGTAGTGACCTTGACCTATAAAATCTTGTCTGGGCTATATCTCGGAATCCCTAAGGTGTAGGAAGTTGATACTTGGTAGGGACATTGGTTAAGGGGTGTAGGTGTGCAACATCATGAAGTGACCTTAATTTGACCTTGCCTTAGTGACCTTGAAGTTTAAAATCTTGTCCAGGCTATATCTCGGAAACTGTAAGGTGTAGGAAGTTGATACTTGGTAGGGATATTGGTTAGAGGGTGTAGGTGCAATGTCTTGGTGTGACCTTAATTTGACCTTTGACCTTGCCATAGTGACCTTGACCTATAAAATCTTGTCCTATCTATATCTCGAAAACCGTGAGGTGTAGGAAGTTGATACTTACTAGGGACATTGGTTAGGGGGTGTAGGTGTGCAACGTCATGGTCTGACCTTGATTTGACCTTGCCGTAGTGACCTTGACCTATAAAATCTTGTCCGGGCTATATCTCGGAAACTGCGAGGTGTAGGAAGTTGATGCTTGGTAGGGACATTGGTTAGGGGTTGTAGGTTTTGCAGTATCATGGTGTGACCTTGGTTTGACCTTTGGCCTTGTCGTAGTGACCTTGGCCTTTAAAATCTTGTTGCACATTTGGGTCTGTCTTTTGATGCAGATTAAGCACTGTTAAAGTCATATTAGAATTCATTAAGAATTTTACTTTTACAACTTCCCATTATAACAGATGGACTTTTATCAAGTGAGCCACAGATTTTGCTCCAATACCACACATAAGCATTCATTGAATGTATTACCACTTCTGTATGCATGGTAATATTCAAAACATCCAAACCATAATTCGGCCATGCCAGATATAGATAAAGAGTGTCGTAATGTTTAGTTTACTGATTAATTCTTGTTTTAATACTTCATCTTTACATGCATTATCTTTCTCTTAGACATTATTTTCTCTACTTAAACATTGTTTGGACCTTTATATAACTGACAGTGCTCTGAAAGTATCCTGAACTTTGTACTGATACAGTACTTTTATATCTCATGGTGTGAAAAATATTTCCCTAGGCTGTGGGGTACGGGCATCTCTGATGCTATTTTGAATTTAACTGTAGTGTAATGTGCATTATGTAGAATAAAGCAGTTCTTGTATAACCTTTGAGTAGACAACAGTACCCTCACCCAGCTTTCTTTCCAAGAACCAGCTGGCCAAGGAGGGTCCAGACAGTGTGGCCCCAGTGGTTATACCAGCCCTGGCCCCAACTCAGGATTGGCCACTTAGGTCTGATAGGTCTTTATGTCTGGTCAGAACTTTGTGCTACTATTTGGACAGAACTTAAGACCTCAGGCAGAACAAGGAGTTAGCTTTTGTCTCCTTTAAGAAAGGCTTTGACAAAGACATCTCACCTGCAAATAACCCCTCATGGATCAAGCAGACTGATCCTATATTATGAGCTCTCTGATCAGGAAGTCCTCACTTTACATCAGGTTAAATCCATGATGTTAGGGCCTTTGCTGCTTCCAAGGCCTTCCAGTCGGGAGTCTCTCAGGAACAAATGCTGTCAGCCTGCCATTGGAAGTCACGCAACACCTTCACACGATTCTATCTGAAGGATGTGGCTTGGGCTGATTCAGAGTTCTACCATTTGGGACCTGTAGTAGCTGCTCAGCAGATCCACCAGTAGCCCTTGTTACTGAGGAGTTTTTGTACTTATGTAGAAAGTTGTACATATATAGTTTTAAAAAAAAGAAAAGAAAAGACATCCTTCCTTCAGGAGGTTTATTTTCCTTCTGGGACTGAAGTCATCCTTCTCTTCCCTTACCTCAGAGTATCTCTGTGAAAAAAGGGGGGCAGTGTCAGTATATCCCCGGTAACTGGGTGCTGATAGCCGACCATAGGCCTATAGAATTTTCTGACTTTAAGTCAACCCAGGCCTGGAATTTGTTCATTTTGTTTATGAGTTCACGACCAACCAAGTGGTAGTTATTCAGCAATTGTCCATTGGATAGGATGTATTAATGCAATAAAATTGCAAATTTAATAAGTAAATTACATTTTTATTGCTTTAATACAACCTATCCAATGGACAATTGCTAATCCGGTTGGCGCAGACCGGCCCGCCAAACGCCACAAAAAGGCGTCCTGTGTTTGCAACAGCTGGCCAGTCCCAGTACTGTGCATTCGCCAGGTGGCGCATGGTATTTACATGGTATTTACATGACGTCATAGCATCTTTTTCGTTTGGCGCGTGTACTGTGCAGACGTGTTTTCAACAATCTCCAGATATTTTAAGGAAAAGGGTGGATTATGACGGATTTTCTACCTTATTTGCAAATAATTTATTGTAGAAGTGTTACCTACATATCAAGCACGGATATACATTTAGAAATCTGCTAGAAACGCTCCCTAGCTGACTCAATTCAGTGTTGATGATAGGGCAGTAAGCGACGAGAAATATGAAGGCAGCCATTTTTGTAGTTTCCTCCCATTCAACAATTGTGTTGTTAGGGGCAGATCGACAATTAAGAGGAATAATTATGGATATACTACTTACAAGGTATTTTTATCCGTGTCTTTTGTTTGAATGTTCCTTCTGTAATCTTCCAGCTACAACCACGATAGAAACGTCAGTATTTATACCAATAGAAGAGGTGCATTCTTCAGAGCGCACTGGTACCGACTTCTCTGCTGTTTAGCATCAGTCACACCAGCCAGCTCGAGTATTTAGTGTTTTTTCACCAGAAGCATGAGATGCATTCTTCAGATTTCTTCAGAGCACACTGGTACCGACTTCTCTGCTGTAAAGCATCAGTCACACCAGCCTAGCTCGAGTATTTAGTGTTTTTCATCAGAAGCAAGAGTTGCTTCTTCAGATTTCTTCAGAGCGCACTGGTCCAGACATCTTTGCTGTAAAGCATTAGTCGACCGGCAAGCTCAGTTCAGCCGACCTCACAATAGATATTCACCTTCAGAGCGCACTGGTACAGGCTTCTCTGCTTTTAAAGCATCAGCCGACCGGCCAGCTCGAAAGAACGCAACCTCTGACGTCATCTCCACGAAGTTGGTCACGTGATTCACCGACAGGTCACGAAGCTGGTCACGTGATTCACCAACCAGGAAAGTCGGAAGTGCATTCTTCAGATCTCACGTTTACTGTGATACCAGTCCCTCCCTTGCAGACCCGGCCTTGTTGTCGGTAGTGGGGTTTTGTGGACGGTTAGTATGCTTGAAGGTTGCCGGTTAAGTATTGCAGAAAGAACTCGACCACTGACGTCATCTTCGCCAACTGGTCACGTGACACACCGACCTGCAATACCTTTCTAAAAATAGCTCACAAGGGCTTTCCCAGCAACTGTCAAATCTTCTCAAGAAGACATGCACTTACGAGAAATCCTTATTTAATACAGAAAACCTGCTGTAAGCTGGATTCAACACAAAAGATAGTTTTTAAATTGCTTCAACAACTGGTTACAGAGTCTACCGACCGGCTGCCGGCTTCACAGCCCTTACTGTACAGTGCTTCAACCGGTTACAGAGTCGTTTAATTAATGGTGGAAACCGGCAGTAAGCTGAATTCAACACAAAGATAGTGGTAAAATTGTTTCAACAACTGGTTACATGACTGGGTACCGGCTATACAGCCTTGTACAGTTACCCACCCAACTGGTTACAGAGTCTCCCTACCTAGTCCATTCAACTCTGTTGATTTTGGGGCAGGCAGACAGCAAGTATGTACAAATATGGCTTCAACTGGCCGGTTACAGAGTCTTCAAATCACCAGACAAGCTTCCCGGCTATACAGCCTTGTTTTTCACCAAACCGGTTACGGAGTGATCACTTCAATGACTGGTTACAGAGCCTACCAACCAGGTACCGGCTATACAGCCTTGCTTCACCAAAACCGGTTACAGAGTCTACCCACCTAGTCCATTCAACTCTGTGTTGATTCTGGGGTAGGTAGATGTGGAAGCATCTCCAAGAATTGCTTCAACCAACTGGTTACGGAGTCTACCGGCCAGGTGCCGGTGGACACAGCCCTTATTTTGACTCCAGCCTACCAGTTTTTTGCCAGTTACAGAGAATTACTGGTTACAGAGAAACCACAATTTTTACAAACTGAAAAAGCTAGCTAAATATAGGCCGGTACCTGTCTAAATTCATTGGTGACTCCAGCCTACCAGTTTTGCCGATTACAGAGAATTACTGGTTACAGTGAATTACTGGTTACAGAGACCTGGTACCGGACAGAGTTGCCTAAGGCAACCTTCCCTTATCACACCTCTGACCAGCCTGTTATCGGTGCTGGACTTGACTGGAAAGATAATAGATTTCACCCTTACAAAAAGGTGGTCGACAGTCAAACAAGTTTTCATCACGTCTGACCAGGGGTCAGCCATCTTACAAATAACAATTACTGTGTAAATGCTGCACCTTGCAGATGGCTGGCCTAGGGCAAAGAGTCTGTAAAATGTGAAAAGTCGTGTCAGCCCCACCGGACTGGACCACAACAAGAACAGAGAGACTGTTAACTTGGATCATTGTCACCAGACCGGACCAGTGTCCGGAGGGACAGAAAATGGTTGTCAGACTACCAAATGTCCCAAATGTGGAACACAATCTGCCTGTAGGATCCAGACTAAATCCTTTTTGGGAACCTTGGAAGCCTTGGGGGCTGTACCCTAGGTAGTACAAATGTTGAAGGAGGGCTACACTCTCCCTTTCTAGTCAAGACCAAACTTGACAAGGTCACCAAAAATCCATCAGCTTATGGACAAGATGCAGTCAAGCCAGTTCAAAATCTCTGGGCTTCTTCAGTTGACCTTTCTTGGTTCCAAAACCACACAGCCTTTGGAGACCTATTCTAGATCTGAACAAACCAAACCTTTCGGAGACCATCAGGACCTCCCTCCAACAAGGGGAGTGGGTTACCTCAATAGATTTCAAGGATGCCTACTTCCATATACCTATACAGGAACTATCCAGGAAGGTATACCAGTTCAAGGCCCTGCCATTCGGTTTGCCCACAGCACCCATGGAGTTCACTGATGCCAAAGGAGGTGAAACTGATGGCTATACACAAGGGTTTAAGAATCCACCAGTACCTAGGCTGGTTGGTGAGAGCCAGATCCCACCAGGCTTGTCTCCAACATACACAGGAACTAGTAAAAATGTGTCAGCAATTGGGTTGGCTGGTGAACTTAGAGAAATCAGAGCTGGAGCCCAAACAAGACTTCGATTTTGTAGGCTACCAGTTCGACCTTAGGTCTGGTCGGGTCCGACTGACTCCGGACCGGTGGCAGAACCTTCAAGAGAAATACTGAAACTGCTATCCCTACCGGCTTGCCCGGTCCAGGAATTTATGCCCTTGATAGGTTTACTAACAGCTACAGAAAAGCAAGTTCATCTAGGCCGACTTCATATATGACCCATTCAGTGGCATCACTGGAAGGTACCAGAATCACTAGAAAGGTGATCCCAGGTCCCTGCACCCCCATTTACAATGGTGGCTGAAGGAAGACAATGTACTTACAGGCCAACCATTACACCCAATATAACATGCTCTGCAAATATTTACAGACGCATCAAAAGAAGGGTGGGGCGCTCACTTAGATGAGCACACTGCAAGAGGAACCTGGTCCCTTCTGGGAAGCAAGCTGCATATTAACTATCCAGCACTAAAAGCAGTCTTTCTGGCTTTAAAAGAGTTCCAAGACCTTTGCTCAAACAAGATAGTACTTGTAGCAACCGACAACACCACAGTAGTGTCATACATAAACAAGGAAGGAGGCATGAGGTCGGGCCCACTTTGTGCCCTACTATGGAGAATCTTGACCTGGTGTACCAGGAAACAAGTGATTCTAAAGCCCGACACATTCCAGGTTGGCTGAACGTGGTAGCAGACAAGCTACCCAGGCTAGGCCAGACCATCCAAACAGAGTGGTTTCTCCTTCCAGAGGTCTTCCACTCCATATGCAGCAGGTGGCACCGGCCCAAAATAGACTTATTTGCCACGAGGTTCAACAACAAGTTGCCTCTGTTTGTGTCACCGGTACCGGATCTCCTGGCCACAGCAGTGGATGCGCTCAGTCTGCCATGGTAGGATCTGAAAGCATACACCTTCCCACCATCAGCCATATGGGGCAAAGTGGTGGAGAAGTTGCAAGACTCCCCATGCAAGAGAATCATTCTGATTGCTCCGGGGTGGCCCAACATACCTTGGTTTTGGGATCTAGTGGCCATGTCCAGCCAAATCCCACTGAGCCTGCCCAATCTGCCCAACCTGTTGACAGCCATTCAATCAGATCCCTCACAGAAATCTGACAAATCTTAATCTCCATGCATGGCTCCTAGAGCCTCAGCAATCGAGGAGCAGGGCTTGTCTGAGGCAGTGGCAGCAAGAATTGAGGCTCCTCAAAGGGGATCAATCAGATCAGTCTATGAGGCAAGTGGGCCATTTTTACAAAGTGACGTATCACTCATCAGGTGGACTTCGGGGCACCCCATGTAAAGTCAGTTGCTGACTTCCTTATGTACCTGTTTCAGGACAGGAAGTTGCAGCCCAGCACCATTGATGGTTACAGGTCAGCCATTGCTGATAAACTGGGAAATTTGCCCATGAATATCAGTAAGGATGAAAATCTCACTCGTCTCCTGGATAGTTTCCACTGAAACAGACCCAAAGGCCGGAGGGGAATCCCCTCCTGGAAACTCTCTCTGGTTTTTGCACCAGCTGACAAGGTTCATTTTGAACCAATTAAAGAGGCCTCCTTGAAGCATTTGACCTTCAAGACAGTTTTCCTCTTGGCCCAGGGGTCGGGCAAGCGTAGAAGTGAGATACATGCTTGGCAAAACAGAAATATTAGACACCAATCCGACTGGTCAAGGGTGTCCCTATACCCATCACCCAGCTTTCTCTCCAAGTATCAGCTGGCCAAAGAGGGTCCAGACAGTGTGGCCCCAGGGGTTATCACAGCCCTGGCCCCAACTCTGGATAGATCCCTCAAGTCTGACAGGTCCCTCTGTCCGGTCAGAGCATTGCGCTACTATTTGGACAGGACCTCAGACCTCAGGCAGAATAAGGAGGTGGTTTTTGTCTCCTTTAAGAAAGCTTTCGACAAAGACATCTCACCTGCCACTATCTCCTCTTGGATCAAGCAGATTGTGGTCCTATGTTATGAGCTCTCTGACCCGGAGGCCCATTCTTGACATCAGGTTAAAGCCCATGATGTCAGGGCCTTTGCTGCTTCTAAGGTCTTCCAGTCGGGAGCCTTCTTAAATCCAATCTTGTCAGCCTGCCACTGAAGTCACATAATACCTTCACACAGTTCTATCTGAAGGGCATGACATGGGCTGATTCAGAGCTTTACCAATTGGGCTCGGTAGTGGCTGCTCAGCAGATCCACAAGTGGCCCTTAGATTGAGGAGATTTGTATATTCATGTACATAGTATTAAAAATAAAAATAAAAAGTGTGGTGTGCTTCCTTCGGGAGGTTTATTTGCATTCTGGGACTGAACTCATCCCGCTCTTCCCCTACCTCAGAGCAGGTCTGCAAAAAAAGGGGGGGGGGGGGGGGGGCAACAGCGGTATAGCCGACCATGGCCTTACAGGGTTTCCTGACCTTAAGGTCAACCCAGGCCTGGGCCTATAGGTCTCCTGATGAAGTCAGCCTAGACTGTAGGTTAAAATTTGCTATTGTGAGTTCACATAAGTCCCTAATAACATACCCGCCGACCAAGCGGTAGTTATTCCCCAATTGTCCATTGGATAGGTTGTATTAACGCAATAAAATTGGAAATTTAATAAGTAAATTAAATTAAATAAGTTAATACCCTATCCAATGGACACACAAGACCCTCCCACCGACCTCGCTATCAGCTTACTAGGGGTCTAATAGGTTTAGACAACGAAAAAGATGCTATGACGTCATGTTGTCTAGACAGGAAGTAAATACCATGCGCCACCTGGCGAACGCACAGTACTGGGACCGGCCAGTCGGTGGAAACACAAGATGTCTTTTTCTTGGGTTTAGCGGCCCGGTCTGCGCCGACCGGATTAGCAATTGTCCATTGGATAGTGTATTAACTTATAAAAATTTAATTTACTTATTAAATTTTCAATTTTAGGCAGGTTCCATCTGTCCGTCAACATTTTCGTTTCCGGACTCATACTCAAAAACGCTTTGCCCAATCAAATTCAAACTTGACAGGGAGATAGATCACCATCATAGCTAAGTTGCTTTTGAAATTGGTGTAATTTCTTCTGTTCGTTTGTCCATTTTTTGTCCGTTTGTCTGTCCTTCAACATTTCCATTTCCGGACTCTAACTCAAAAACGCTTTGTCCTATCAAATTCAAACTTGACAGGTAGATAGATCACCATCATAACTAAGTTGTCTTATTGTTTAGGTTACAGCCATTACAGTATGTCATACTTATTTGTTTGTTTCATTGTTGTTCAGGTTACAGCCATGAGACTGTGACTGGGCTGAGCAGTCGTCAGATGAGTGGAACCACTCTAAATGGACCCGAGCCCGCTTCAGGTGCCCAGATCTCATTCCAGCCCAATGTCACCTACACACTGGCTACAGGAGTGCAGCATCTGCAAGGTGCATTTTGTTAAAACCTTGGGTCACTTTTTTACAGGGTGGGCTTGTCGTTGGCACCATGTGTGTTGGTAAGACTTATTTTAATTGGGTGAGGTTCATGTGAAGAGTTGATCACTGCAATTTTAGGAACCCAAGGTCTGTCAACAGAATAGCGTACATGTGCTTATAGATTATTGTTAGGATGTAAGAGATATTAGCACTGAATAGAGGGTTCATATACATTGATATTATACATTACTTTTTTTTTTGTTGTGTTGTTAATGACCATAGTATATTGATACAAGGGTGTTATGCATGAGGACATGGTGTGTGGACAACAAAGTCTTATATAAAGATGAAATTATCTGTTTACAATATCCCTTTGTTATGCAATATCAACATAGGCTTACCAAGCATTTTCAGTTTGAATATTTTCTGAGAAATAATTATGCAAATTGCAGGAGAAACTGGTTTTATTTTTGGTTGTCTACTTGGATGGATCTTGTCCTGTCAAATATAAACAAAAGATTCAGTAGTGTTAATACTTTTTGACAGTTTATTCATTCCATATATGCACAAGAACTTCCAATAGTTGTGGTTGCAAAAGGTAATATTCAAATCTTTGATAGACAGGTTTATAAAATTCAGTGTGATGAAGCCTTTTACACATGTAACTTGAACATGCTTATCTATCACAAACACAAATTATATAGCCTGTTTAGGTTTCAGAGTTCCTGTCGTGTCTGTCAATATGATTTGTTTCCCATAAAACTCCAAGCTATATATATCTAATTATTATTATATTAAGATATTTAAAATTCCATCAACACAGTGAAAGTTCCAAGCAATTTCAGGAAGTCTAACTTTTCTAAAGATTATTTTTTATGAAACAAAAAAATATTTTCGTGGAAAATATGAAAATAATAAAAAATAAAACTTGAAAGAGCCGTAGTTTTGTTTATTAAGTTCAGTGTGTAGATAGTGTATGCTTTGATTAAAAAGATTCACTGTGTTGTCTCGATAAAAAAAAATTGGATATAGAGATTATAATAAAATAAAGAAAATATAAAATATTATAAAATAGAGGGGGTAGATAAGGAGATAGATAAGCAGAATGACATGAACAGACCCTTCATAAACTTTCTGATGCACAGGCCTTGTAATGGATGGGGTTTGATGCTATTGTTTCAAGGGAAATTTTCTTTGAAAATGTACAATATTAAGACACAGTAGTAAGTCATTTATATTCCTCATTAAATAAACTAATTCATATTTAAGAAGTGCTGATTGCAGGTAGTTTTATTACTTAAATTTTTATTACTAAAAGTATTAAGACAATTTTCCCAGTCTGTGAAGTGCATTATGATCACCATTTGTGCCGATATTGAGAGGTAATCATGCACAATTAATTATAATCTGTTCACCCAAAATATATCTGAATAGTAGTGGAAAAAATAAATAAGTAAAAATAGTGGAAATACATTTTAAAATTGAAATCATGACCATAGGATAAATTGTTATGCATGCTTTATTTCAAAAAGGATTAGAGTGCATTGTGTATTCCAGTGCTCTGTATAAACTAGACACTTTATAAACTCAGTACCCCAGACTTGGAAATGTATCTGATTTAGGCTTCGAAATATCATACCAATGTACTTGAAACTTGTCTTTCACTTTATTAACAGTTATGAAAGTTTAATATTATACACAGCACTATGATCTCTCCCAAAGGCAATGGCACATAAATTAATTGTTGAATGATATTTTGTTGGTTGCTTAGTAATCTCTGGACAGTTCTTGCAAATGGTTAAAATGGGCTGATATACAGTGGAATTTTAGTGTTTTAAATTGCCCTTATGATACTCCTTAATCATTTTGGATATTTAAATTAATCTAGCCTGATGCATGATTTATCCAATTTCAAACCTCCCCCCAAAATTGTTATTTATGTGTCATAGCCTTTTCACAAAAAGTATACTAGTCTTAAGATTTGAGCAAATTTTGCAGGCTGCTAAAATGTTTAACGCTGTTTAAGCATGTGTAATACAAACCCAAAATATACATTTTTTTTTTACCCCACAGCCTTTAAGGGCTGTGTGGGTATTGTTTTCACCTATGGCGTCTGAATGGGCACGTGGCTGTCTGTATCTCAGAAACCTTAAGGTGTAGAAGTTAAAACTTGGTGGGGACTTTGATTGGGGGTGTAGGTGCGCAGTAGGTGTGAGTCAGTAGTGGTGGTTTACTGAAATATGGTGGCCACTTTCACAGCCGGAATCTCGAATGTCGGCTAATGTAATTATTGGGAAACATAAAATATTAAATACAAAACCTGAATCTGAAGATATTATAAGTATTACCTTATTTTTCACAAGATTTTAATATAAACAGGTCTATTTGCTTGGGGAAATGCTGAAACTCAATCTTTTTCAATATCCTGGAATTGGAATGGTTTTGCATTGGCAGAATCCCCAACTAGAAAATTTGGTACCGTCACACCCCTAGTGTGCAGTGTCATGGTATATGGCCTTGATTTGACCTTTGACCTTGAGTTTGAAAATCTTGTCCGGGCTATATTTCGGAAGCGTGAGGTATAGGAAGTTGATACTTGGTAGGGACATTGGTTAGGGTGTGTAGGTGTGCAACATCATGGTATGACCTTGATTTAACCTTGACCTTTATAATCTTGTATGGGCTATATCTCGGAAACCACAATTGCAGGAAGTTGATACTTGGTAGGAAAATTTGTTTTGGTTGTAGTTGAGCAATGTCATGGTGTAACCTTGATTTGACCTTACCGTTGTGATCTTGAGTTTGAAATTCTTCTCTGGCTCACATATATTCTATTGCTTATAGCTCAGACACCACTGAGCGGATTGTGTTCAAATTGTGCACATGTATGCAATAGCCGCGAGAAAATTTTCTGAATATGGTGTCATGACATTTTGACCAATGAGAGAAGTCGCATGACCAAAACATGTTTTTGAAAGGGGTGTGCTTGTCTTGATGATAACTTAAAAAGTGCTTCACCTATTCACATGTAATTCGGAAAAAAGATTGATTATATAGATGTCTGTTATTATCAATGAACTGAATGCTACAATTTTTCTAAACAATGAAAATGAAAAATCTTAAATATCTCAGAAACGGTACAATTGACAAAATTTTTGGCCCACATGGTATATGTAAAGTCATCTGGCACTTTTTGCCAAAAATTGTTTTCCCTCGATTTCGGGCAGCTGTTTTGAATTTCTTTGTAAAAATGCAAAAGCACATTTATCTTGGAAATGTTGCGAGATAGAGCAATTTTGATCAAGTTTTTTGCTCCTAGGACTAACACAGTGATCTTCCACTGTTTGCCCCAAGGGTATATTCAGAGTCATCTGGCACTTTTTGCCTAAAATTGTTTTCACCACCATTTTTGGTGGTCATCTTTAAATTTTGCAAAAATTGCAAAAATGCATTTATCTCAGAGACAGTGCAAGATAGAGTGATTTATACAAAATTTTTACCCCCAGGGTATACACAGAGTCCTCATGCATTCTGTCAAGAAAGCATTTTCCTGTCATTTTCGTAGGTACGTTGAATTTTGCAATAAACGAAAAAAAAACATATTAAACAGAAGATTTGTGCCAAATCATTAATGCTTATTGGGACTGTTTTTGCTGTGCAAAATCAATTTCTTTTTCTCTTGTGAAGTTATTACTTGTACTTTTAATTAAATTGTGCTGTTTGTATTGACAGCTATTCTTCAATTAATAGATTTTACAGCTCCATAATTTAGAGACATTTTCTCTCTCTTAAACATTATTTTGTCTACTAACATTATTTGGACCTTTACATAACTGACATTGTTTGCTGTAAAAGTCTCCTGATCTTTGTACTCTTTCACTTTTTCTATATCTCATGGTGTTGAAAACTACTTCCCCAGGCTGTGGGGTATGGGCATCTCTGATGCTGTTTTTATGTCAGCTGACTTGTCAGTCAGCTAACATTATGGAATCACTCTGCGGTGTCTGGGTACGCATCGGTGTGAACAACTTCTCCAAAAGTACAAGGGGGCCAGAGACATGTTGTTTCTTTCACAAGATACCTTGTCTTATGTTTCCAAGAGCCATCGGAGGTACCCCCGATCAAAGTGTGAAAAATTTCAATACTATATCACAATTTTTTCATTGCCTAATAAATGGATATGTCTCTTATCTTGCATATATGTACTAGACCACAAGTAGATTCCCTTGTGTGATTATCAGGTCTGGATCATAAAATTCATGAAATCATGCACTAAATCGCTTATAACTTGAAAAGTATTGCATTTAAAGCATTTTGTTAAAATATGTTGTTCACCTACTTTTTCCATAGCTACAACATGGCGAGTAACTTGGGAGTCTATCCCAATAAATAAGTGAGTAATAGCTACTTTCTCACTTTTCAGTACCTTCCAAAATGAGTAAAATCACTTAACTTGAAAACTGTTACATTTAGAGCATTTTGTTGAAATACATTGTTCAGCTACATTTTCCATAGCTACAACATGGTCAGAAGTTTGGAAGTCTATCTCCATAGCTAAGTGAGTAATATTTACTTTCACACTTTCCAGCAGTTACCTAATGAGTAAATAGCTTGTATCTTCAGAAGTATTGCAGCTGCGCAGTTTCTTTTGAAGGTGTTCATCTACTTTTTGAAGTTTCAAACTTGTTGCTGAATATACAAGTGTGCAATGGCTACTTTTAAATAATGACTACTTCTAAGTGGGGAAATTGCATATATCTTGAATAACTAGGTCCTCGGTAGCTTCTTAGGAAGCCCCTTAACAGTTAACTTTGTTCTCTACTTCTGAATTCCATTTGCAGCACACAACTATTGTGTCCTAATTACAACTTTCACCTCTACTCTGAAGCTCAAGACACAAAGTCAGCCGACACAGAGCCCGTTCACTGACACTGATTGCTTGTTTTAATATATCGCAGGTTGTTTTTTTTTCTGTCATCCTATTTGGTATTAAGCTGAACATCAGTGCTACAGCATTGACACTACACAGTGATACATTGTATCACTTAAGCACTGCTTAGATTTTTTCTGATATCACAGCTGAAAATTTCCAAAAAAGAAAATAAAATCTACCCAGTTTCACCTAGTTAGCCCAAGTTTGCATCTTATTCACTGGACAAGTGGGACCTGTAGAAATGTTCCTTCCTTGACACCGCACACTGTATGCATGTAGTTAGCCATCACTTGTGTATTTAAGGTTACGGCGGAGGTCCGTCGGCGACTGTTGGAGGAGCCCCACTTGGTGGCCATGGTGATGCTCCAGTTGGTGCCCAATATATCCAGCAGATCCAGCCCAGTATTGGCCGCATTCCCACAAATCATGCCAACTCCATCCTTGGCTTTCACCCCTACCGTAGATAAACCCAGTAACACTTGTTTGTTTGTTAAAGATATTGGTTTTAGGGACTTTATATATGCTGCCTGTTTTTTTTTTCTAGTTTTTGTTACTGGGTCTTTTGCACAGAAAAGTCAGAATGCATTTCACCAGATGTATAATCACTACTAATATTTTTCGCTTTTAGAAAATCACTGTTTTTGAACAATTGAACCATTGTGTAAGATATCCAAAAATTTTGTAAGATATTCAGGTTTGCTTTCTCACTTCGTCATTGAAATTCTTCAGTTAAAATAAGAAAGAGAGAGTCAAAGAAATTCTGGCATTTTCAGATTTGTTGATTAAAACAGGTATTCATGGTAAACCTTTGGCAAAAAATACCTCATTGGTAGGGAACATCTAAAATAGTACTGATTTATATTATTAGAGCAGCAATTATTCCCAATTTGGCATTTTTGAAGCTGGTGACAGATCAATTTTCTTAGAAATTTCAGAGGTTTTTGGACAAATAATGCCAGTTTAAAAAAAAAAAAAAAAAATCACCTAGAATGACTTATTAAGAGTAAAAACAGCCCAGGTGTAAAGACATTACTTACAACAGTCGCAGAAATTTCTGTCCAAAGATCATTGGAGAATTAAAGTTCAATGTTAAGGATTTGTGCAGCATTCAAGCGTCACAGCTTCAGACTACTTGATATTTGTACATCAGGAGATAACTTGAATGTATTTGTGCAAACTTTTTGTTCTTGTTAAGAAGGTTTTGTCCTTGTGTATGGTCTTATGACACTTTTTTCCATTTTTAACTTTACGGTAATTTTTTTGGATGCAGAGATTTGTTTAAAGATTTTTGTGGTATTTTTATTTCTTAAACTCTGCACTTTTGTTTGCATAGCTGACACTGTTTGTTGTGTATTAATCTAGTATAATTAATTGTAAATAGTGTATAATGATGATTTGTAATATGCTCTGTTTACAGGTTTAAATTTCTTTGTTTTTGGTAACCAATTTTTTCTTGGTAAAATTCCATTAGTTTTGTTGTTTTGGCTAATGTCCTACTTTAAAGATGCATTTGTTGACTACACAGAAGTGGTCTTTGTTGTCATTGTACTGAGCAGTTCCACAGTGATAAAAATAACTACATTCCACAACAGTTAACTGTAACTCAGCTTCACGGACTATGGACCTTTTGTTAAAAAAGAGTAAATAAACTTGTGTTGAAGGGTGGAACTGTAACAACTAAATCAACCATCTCAAACACTTAAAATTGCCTCAGAACGCTAACTTGTATATATTCAATTTGGTTGTGGTTTAAACTTTTTTTTATTTGATTGATCTTGGAGTTTATACAGATATCTGTGGACAGATGTTGTCATTGTCTCATTGTCATTTAGTGGATGCAGGAAATAATCCTTGATTGGCTTTACACAGAAGGATCACCAGATGAATATATAGTTCCCAATAAATTATTACCAACGATTTAAAGCCAGTACAAATCAATTGACTATAAAAACTTCATGGCAGTTTTTTCAACTGTTCTCATTACAAGACAATTACAGTGAGCTTTGTCATAGTTTGAGTAATTAGTTTCTCATACCCTTGTTTGAAAGCCTCGAAAGAAATTCTTGTTTTTTCCTGAAAATTTTCCAAGTTTATCATTTAACCATGGTATAGCTTCAGCATTCTTGAAGAAAATTGCCCAGTCGACATGTTCAAGTTTTCCCATTTTCACAAGAGGATTATATGGTGAAGAATCTACTATGTCTTAATATATTTATTATAAGCCAAAGTTTCTGATTCATGGAAATTAATTAACTGAACATGTAGCCTAATATATGTTACCATAAGTGCTTTATTAAATTGATGTAGTTCTTCACTTGGGAAGAACTTTGCTAAGTCCAAAAATAATATATTCTCATTAAGTTATGGCTGTATTATTTAAGTCCAGACATTTCACTCATACCTAGATAAATGATTACCTTGCTAATAAGGAGCTTGTTATATGGCTGTATCTAAGTATTTATATTGTGAAGTGGTCATGAATTTCTTGCAATTAGCTATGAAGCAAACTATCTAGCTCTTGATTGAAATCAAAATATTTTGGATAACTATTTATCTTGTTATGCATATCTATTTATTATACAAATTCAACATTAAAAGTGTTAAAATATTTTATGGATATATTTATAACATTTGTTAAGCATAGAAATTATTAACACCGTGCATGGGATTAGCTGTGTTATGAAATAAGCTTAGACATATAAGAAATTTTAAAATTGCACATTATAAGGAAAGCGACTTTAAGGAAATCTAAGTGCAATCAGTTTTGGATTGATATTTTAACATTAATGTCCTTTCATAATGGATGTTTTTAGCAGTAGATGTTATCTACAGATAGATAAGAACCCTTAATCAAACATCATTTTTTTCTTTACAGAGTGTGTTAAAACTTCTACATCACATGGCTATACCAGCAATTTTGATTCCCTGAACAGTATAATGCATTTATGAAGTTCCAGATAATGTTTCCTTTTATTGGTTGAGTGGTTGTCTTTTTCTTACACATTCCAAATTTGGTTAGCTGTCCAATCTCTGTTTTTCTTCTGTTGGGAAAGTGTCAGCCAGTCTGTAGCTTGTTACTTGGGTTTAATTTTAAATACAAGTTATTTGTTGAACTTTTTACACCACAGCCTTTCAAGGCTGTGTGGGAATTGTTTTCAGCCCTAGGGTCCGGGTGGGTATTGGGAAAAAGCTTGTTCAGGCTATGTCTCAGAAACCATAAAGGGTAGGATGTTCATACTTTGTACAGACATTGGTTGGGGAGTGTAGGTATGCAACATCATTATGTGACCTTGATTTGACATTGCTGTAGTGACTTGGATATATAATCTTGTCTGGTCTTAACTCAGAAATGACCAGGTGTCAGAAGTTGATAATTGGTAGGGACATTGGATTGAGGTGTAGGTGTGCAACATCTTGGTGTGACCTTGATTTGACTTTTGACCTTGCTGTAATGATATTGAAATTTAAAGTCTTGTCTGGGCTATATCTCGGAAACTGTAAGGTGTGGGAAGTTAATATGTGGTAGGGACATTGGTTGAGTGTAGATGTGCAATGTCATTAGCTCTACCAAAATGTCTTTGTTTCTCCAATAACAAAGACATGTGGGTTGCTGCAATTGATTATTATATGTACTTCCACTATCTCCATTGTCATCTATACTCTTAATTAATCTTCAATTAATAAATGTTACAGCTTTACTGCCGTTGTCTTGCTATTGAGTGTCAATGTTATTTCTTCTGCACCTTTACATAACTTGCACTGGTATTTGTTCTGAAAGATTTCTGATCTTTGTACTTTTTCACCTCGTCTATATCTCAAGGTGTGAAACGCTATTTGCCTAAGTTGTTGTATATGGGCACCTCTGATGCTACTGTTAAACTTGGATAAAATAAGTCTTGTTTTTCCAGTTCTATTTTTCTGCCCATTGTTACCTGGCTGCAAACATGAAAGAACTAAAATGTTACTGTATTATTATCATTATTTATCTGGTTTAAATGAGGTCTTGTGTCAGTACAGTTCTGGAAGGATTTTTACCCCACAGCCTTAAGGGCTGTCGGGGTATTGTTTTCACCCATAGTGTCCGGATGGGCTGGCGTTCGGGCAGGCGGTGGGAAAAAAGTTTATCCCAGCTGTATCTCAGAAACCGTAAGTTGTATGAAGTTGATACTTGGTAGGGCCATTAGTTAGGGGTTGTAGGTGTGCAATGTCATGGTGTGACCTTGATTTGACCTTGCCGTAGTGACCTTGACCTCTAACATCTTGTCTGGGCTATATCTTGGAAACTCTAAGATGTAGGAAGTTGATACTTGGTAGGGACATTGGTTGGGGGTTGTAGGTGTGCAACATCATGGTGTGACCTTAATTTGACCTTGTCATAGTGACCATGAGTTTTAAAATCTTGTCTGGGTTTATTTCTTTGATTGCATAAGGTGTAGAAGGTTGACACTTGGTAGGGACATTGGTTTGGGGGGTGTGGGTGTGTTTCAGGGTGTGACCTTTAACTTTGGCTCTGCCAAAGTGTGTTCACCTGACATATTTAAGACATCTATTTCTTATCACAAAGATATATGGATCGCTGCAACTGATTATTATATGCACTTTTCATAATTGTGCTTTTTCCATTGACAGCTATTCTCTAATAAATAAGTTTTACAGCTTCGTAATTTTTAGTGTACTGATTAATGCTGTCATCTACCTATTGAATTGTCTTGTTTTAATACTTTATCTTTACATACATTTTCTTTCTCTTAGATGTTATTTTCTCTACTTAAACATTATTTTGAGCTTGACATTGACTGACAATACCCTGAAAGTGCCCCCATCTTTGTACTGTTTCACTACTTCTATATCTCATGGTGTTGAAATTATTTCCCAGGCTGTGGGGTACGGGCATCTCTGATGCTATTTTTGTAAAATATGATGCTTTGCACAGATGGAGGCAAACATATTGGATTGGTATATGTCCTCTAGTGTAGGACAGTATTTTGATATCTTTGTGTCCACCTTGAAAATGGGAGAAATAATAATGTTAATTTATAGGATACAACAAAGGTCATGTTGTGTTGAGTACAAGTACAAAGACTGAAACAATTTCCAGAATTTGTAGCTGGGTAACTGCATGCATTAACCAATGATTAACTGGTCAGCTGCTCCTGATGTATAGATTTGAACATGTGCGTATCTGTGTTGTATGTAAAATCCCATATGAAGTGACATATATACACAAAATAACAGGTCAACAATGTTGGCACTGGCGTGTTCTTTGGTAACCTAATATCCAGTTGGTACCATTGTTTCAGCCTCAGCAAGTAAACCTTGTACCCGTGTTTATATCGTGATCGCTTCCACATTTATTCATATGAATTAAATAGAGGTTAAAATGTGCCAACAGTTAGCGACTACATTTATGCAGTGTAAACAAAAATATTTGCTCTTGTTGAAGGTTTTTACTGTATAAAATTCAAGAAATATTTTACAACCTATGAGGAGTATTCCCAGGGTGGGTGATCTATTTGAGACAATATACTCTGGCGTTACCCAAATTTGTGTTGTATACTTAGTTAATGTAACAGCATATGTATGTAGTGGGTAGTAGTAAACCTCTTCATGAACAAAAGATTGTAATAATGTATTAACAGAAATTTCAGGTCTGAGTAGATGTCTACAACAACAGAAAGACAATAAATTTTTTAGAATAATTTGAAAAATTGAAAGTTTAAAGATATGTAACTTGTTAAATTACTCACAATTTCGTCATCATTTTTCACGGGGAGGATTAAAACAGTATTTGCAGGAATGTCTTTGCTATTTTTGAACATAATTTAAGTGAATACGAGTGTTTTGAATTTTACGTGTTTTACATGCTTTTTGATAAGATGAAACCAAACATTTGAGAGAACACTATGCATCATCTTTAGATTTTAAAATTGTTTGTTACGGAGGTTGCTTTAAATTGTAAATACTGTACATATGTTGTTTGTTACAGGGGATATTTCTGGTGTTTTTCTTTAACATTCTAAGGTATCGTTGATGTCATCTGAGCCTTATTCTACTACAGCATTTGTTTTTTTTTAAAAACATATACTATCTTTATTGATTTTTTTTCTTTATATTTGTACTTTATGTAAAAGTAAATAAACCACTTCAGCAACATGTTGCAGAAGAACAGGACATTTTTTATTGTATCGATCTCTGGCCACAATAAGCTATCTGAAATTGTGGGCTTTATCAATTCCCAGAATGAGGTTGTATGAAACTTCAGACCAACATGGGTCAGGGCATTCAGGACAGAATTTGTGCCACTCAGGATTTAATGGATACTGCTGCCATATCAGTTCTTTGTTTATTGAAATAAAAAAACCACTGCAGATCCAATTTTAGTATAAATTGAAGGAGTATCCACCACATACAACCATTGAATACTATGCATTAGCGTTTATAACACTGTCGCCACTTTGCGTAGAGATTTTCACAATCTGAGCCGTCACAGGAAACTAGACAAGGTACCTTCATTTTAATTCCAGGATATTGTTATTGGTGGTAAATCTTGTCTGTAGCCGAAATCGGCCTCACTTTTCAAAAACCAGATGGTCACCGAGGTTTTTCTTTTGAGATTTACCTGCCTCTTCATACAGGCAGGTACTTGTATGTAGTGTCTTGTACAACACAGAAATTTTACCTCGACACTCTTCATACAAAATCATCATACAAAATCATCCACTGTCATTCCATGTTGGCAGTTTTGACCTTATGTTGAATAGTGGTCTACGAGATTTGGAGTGAAAAAATAACTTTATCAACAGTAAGTAAGAGCAGTAGACCTATTGGAAAAGCAAAGGTGCATTTAGTTCTTAATGGCTTTGAATCTATTGTATCTGGCAACAAAGTTGTGACCTGTAAATCATATTTTTATTGCGTTAATACATCCTATCCAATGGACAATTGCATTCCGGTCGGCGCAGACCGGCCCGCCAAACGCCAGAAAAAGACGTCGTGTCTCCACCAGCCGGCCGGTACCAGTACTATGCACTCGCAAGGTGGCGCATCGTACTTCCTTCCTGTCTAGACAGAGTGACGTCACAGCATCTTTTTCATTTGGCACGTGTACTGTGCAGACGTGTTTTCAACAATCTCCAGATATTTTAAAGAAAAGTGTGGATTATGACAGATTTTCAACCTTATTTGCAAATATTTTAGTTTAGAAGTGTTATCTACATATCAAGCTTGGATATACATTATAAAATCTGCTGGAAACGCTCCCTAGTTGACTCAATTTAGTGTTGATGATAGGGCAGTAATCGACGAGAAATTTGAAGGCAGCCATTTTCTAGTTTCCTCCCATTCAACAATTGTGTTGTTAGGGGCAGATCGACAATATTTAGAAAGAAATGGATATACTACTTACAAGGTAATTTTATCCGTGTCTTTTGTTTTGAATGTACCTTCTGTAAGCTTCCAGCTACAATCACGAAAGAAATGTCAGTATTTATGCTATATATAGAAGGAATTCCCTAACAGAACATGAGATGCATTCTTTAAATCTCTTCAGAGCGCACTGGTACAGACTTCTCTGCTGTATAGCATCAGTCACCCCAGCCAGCTCTAGTATTTGGTGTCTCAGCAAGAGGTGCATTCTTCAGATTTCTTCAGAGCGCACTGGTACCGACTTCTCTGCTGTAAAGCATCAGTCACACCAGCCTAGCTCGAGTATTTAGTGTTTTTCATCAGAACTTCATATCTACGACATAGAAGGAATTTCATCTTCAGTCACTCTCAGTCCCACCCTTGTGTACCCGGCTCCTGTGTCGGTAATAAGGGCAGTGGATGGCCAGGACACTGGTTTGAGTGCACAGCCGGCTGAGAAGAACCGACTTCAGACTGGCACAGACCAGGACTTTTCATCTTCAGAGGGCACTGGTCCAGGCTTCTCTGCTTTAAAGCATCAGCCGACCGCCCAGCTCAAAAGAACGCGACCTCTGACGTCATATTCTACACGAAGTTGGTCACATGATTCACCGACCAGATCACGAAGCTGATCACGTGATTCACCGAACAAGAAGGTCGGAAGAGCATTCTTTCTGCTCACGTCTACTGTGATTCCAGTTTTAGTTCCTGAAATTCACCTCCAGAGCGCACTGGTACAGACTTCTCTGCTACAAGCATCAGTCCACCAGCCAGCTCACGTTTAACCGGCAATTCTTTCTACATATTGCTACTGCGTTCTTCACAACTTATGTCTACTGTGATACCAGTTCCTCTCTCATGGACCCGGCCTTTGTTGTCGGTAGTGGGGTTTGTGGATGAGCAGAATACTGCACATTTGCCTGTTTAAGTATCACACAAAGAACGCGACCACTGATGTAGTCTTCGATCAGCCAATCGCATGTCCTTCCGACCAGCAAGCTGGTCACGTAACACGCCGACCAACAATTGCTTCTAAAAATAGCTCACAAGGGCTTCCGCAGCAACTGGCAAATCTACAAATAAGACGTGCGCTTAAAAGAAATACTTTAATTAATGAAGGAAACGTACAGTAAATTGAATTCAACACAAAGAGTAGTTGTAAACTTCCTTCAGCAACTGGTTACAGAGTGTACCGACCATGTACCGGTTACACAGCCTTGTACACTTGCTTCAACAACTGACTACAGTGTACCGACCTGCTACACAGCCCTGTACAGTTACCCCAACAATTGCTTACAGGGTACCGGCTATACAGCCTTGTACAGTTGTTTCAACAACTGGTTACAGAGTGTACCGATCGGGTACCGACTACACAGCCTTCACTGAACGGCTTGCTTCATATTAGCTGGTTACAGAGCCTTCCTGCCTATTACCAACCAGCACCAAGAGTCACCAACTCCAAGATCTTCTACCAGCTGGCCATTCCTCATCAGCAGCCAATTCACTGGCCTAAGACTGATGACAGGCCTAATAATGTGTAGTCTGTGACAGGAAGTTTTTTCCTACACAGAAACTGCTTCAACCGGTTACAGAGTTCACCAACCGGTTACCGGCTATACAGTTTTCACTGAGCAGTTTTGCTTCACACCAGCTGGTTACAGAGACTACCGACCTATCAGGTGCAATTACTGTCTTGCCCCTTTTTCAATACTAGTTTCAGAGGACCGGAACCGACCGGCAGACCAACCAGGGGATCACCTAGTTAGTAGACTAGTATCTAAATTCAGTGGTCAGCCTAACCTACCAGGTTTACTGGTTACAGAGTATCACAGGCTAGAGATTTACTGTGGCTAAAAGTTGCTGGTTACAGAGAAAACAAATGGGTTTTTGAACAGCAAGAGAAAAGGTGGCCCACACTCAAACAAGACTTCATCTTGTCCATTCAGGGCTCAGCCATCATACAACTGACAATGTGTACATGCTCCACCTTCAAGGTGGCTGGCCCGGGGCCAAGAGTCTCTAAAATTTGAAGGGTTGTGTCAGCCCCACCGGACTGGACCACAGCAATAACAGAGGGACTGTTAACTGTTTTTCATTGTCACCAGGCCGGACCAGTGTCTGGAGGGACAGAAAATTTTTATTTCGTTAATACATCCTATCCAATGGACAATTGCTAATCCGGTCGGCGCAGACCGGCCCGCCAAACGCCAGAAAAAGACGTCCTGTGTTGCCACCGGCTGGCCGGTCCGTAGTACTGTGCACTCCCCAGATGGCGCCTCGTACTTCCTTCCTGTCTAGACAACCTGACGTCATAGCATCTTTTTCGTTTGGCGCGTGTACTGTGCGAACGTGTTTTCAACAATCTCCAGATATTTTAAGGAAAAGTGTGCATTATGATGGATTTTTCACCTGAATTGCAAATATTTTGGTTTAAAAGTGTTATCTACATATCAAGCACGGATATACATGATTAAATCTGCTGGAAACGCTCCCTAGCTGACTCAATTTAGTGTTGATGATAGGGCAGTTACGACGCGAAATATAAAGGCAACCATTTTACTAGTTTCCTCCCATTCAACCTTTGTGTTGTTAGGGGCAGATCGACAATATTGAGGAATTATGGATATACTACTTACAGGTATTTTTATCCGTGTCTTTTGTTTGAGGCTACAGTCACCATAGAAACGTCTTTCTGGTACTTCCAATAGAAATCACGGGGAACTGCAATCTACGTAGTCTTGAACACTGTAATAGAAGGAATTCCCCAAGCAAGAGATGCATTCTTCAGATTCATCAGAGCGCACTGGTACCGACTTCTCTGCTGTAAAGCATCAGTCACACCAGCCTAGCTCGAGTATTTAGTGTTTTTTCATCAGAAGCAATAGGTGTATTCTTCAGATTTCTTCAGAGCGCACTGGTCCAGACATCTTTGCTGTAAAGCATTAGTCGACCGGCAAGCTCATGTTCAGCCGACCTCACCTAGTATTTACATAGAAGGATCTTCATCTTTAATCACTCTCAGTCCCTCCCTTGTGGACCCGGCACTTATGTCGGTAGTAAGGGAGGTGGATGGCCAGGAAAATGGTTTGAGTGTACAGCCGGCTGAAAAGAAGAATCGACTTCAGACCGGCCAGGACTTCATCTACAGAGTGCACTGGCCCAGGCTTCTCTGCTTTAAAAGCATCAGCCGGCCGGCCAGCTCAAAAGAACGCGACCTCTGACGTCATATCCAGCCAGCCAATCGCGTGTCTTTCCGACCAATCACGAAGCAGGTCACGTGTTTTCACCGACCAGGAAGGTCGGAAGTGCGTTCTTCAGAACTCACGTCTACTGTGACTACAGTCCCTGCTTTACAGACCCGACCTTGTTGTCGGTAGTGGGGTTTTGTGGACTGTAAACTTGCTGGTAAAGCATCACACAAAGAACGCGAATACTGATGTCATCTCCAGTTAGCTAATCGCGTGTCCTTCCGACCAAATCACGAAGCTGGTCACGTGTTTTCACCGACCAGGAAGGTCGAACTGCGTTCTTCACAACTTACATCTACTGCGATACCAGTCCTTCTCTCATGAACCGACCTTCGTTGTCGGTAGTGGGGTTTGTGGATGAGCAGTATTCTGCGCATTTGCATGTTTAATTATCACAAAAGAACGCGGCAACTGACGAACTCCAATCAGCCAATCGCGTGTCTTTCCGACCAGCAGGCTGGTCACGTGACACACCGAATACCAAGTGTTTCTAAAAATAGATTACACGGGCTTTCCCAGCAACTGTCAAATCTTCGAACAAGACGTGCGATTTAAGAAATACTTTAATTAATGGAGGAAACCTACAGCAAGCTGAATTCAACACAAAAGATAGTTGTAAAATTGCTTTAGCGATTGGTTACAGAGTGGACCCACCAGTATACTGGCTACACAGCCTTGTACACTTGCTTCAACAACTGGTTACAGAGTGTACCGGCTGGTACTAGCTACACAGCCTTGTACATTTGCTTCAACAACTGTTTACAGAGTGTACCGACTGGTACTGGGCTACACAGCCTTGTACACTTGCTTCAACAACTGGTTACAGAGTGTACCGGCTGGTACTGGTTACACAGCCTTGTACACTTGCTTCAACAGCTGGGTACAGAGCGTACCAGCTGGTTCTGGGTACACAGCCTTGTACACTTACTTCAACAACTGGTTACAGAGTGTACCGACTGGTACTGGCTACACAGTCTTGTACACTTGCTTCAACCTACCGGTTACAAAGTCTACTAACAGGGTGCTGGCTACACAGTCCTTACTGTACAGGGCTTCACCCCAACTGGTTACTTAAAAAAAAAAAAAAAAAAAAAAAGCTGGCTAAATATAGACCAGTAGCTGTCTAAATTCATTGGTGACCCCAGCCTCCCAGTTTTTTTTTTGCCGGTTACAGAAAATTACTGGTTACAGTAAAGTACCGGGTATGGGGTCCTGGTACTGGACAGAGTTGCCTAAAGTAAATTTGGTTACAGAGAATTATTAGACCAGTCAGGGGTCTTGGGGATATGACAGTGATATGACAGTGTCCCAAGCTACTGCCAGGCAACCTTCCCTTATCACACCTCTCAACAAACTGTTATCGGTGCTGGACTTGACTGGAGAGATAATAAAGTTTGTCATCATGTCCAGCCAGGGGTCAGACATCTCACAAATGACAATTGCTCTGGTAAATGCTGCACCTTGCAGGCTGCTGGCCCGGGGCAAAGAGTCTATTGATGTGGGAAGTTGTGTCAACCCCACCGGACCACAATAAGAACAGGGAGACTGTTAACTTGGATCATTGTCACCAGACCGGACCAGTGTCCGGAGGGACAGAAAATATTTTTTTCAAAATACCAAATGTCCCAAATGTGGCACCGTAGGTTCCAGACTAAGCCCTTTTTCGGGAACTTAGGAAGCCTCGGGGGCTGGACCCTAGGTATTATAAATGTTCAAGGAGGGATACCTACTCCCATATACTTATACAAGGACAATCCAGGTAATGCCTGCTATTCGGTTTGTCCACAGCACCTTTGGAGCTCACTGTGATACCAAAGGAGGTGAAATTTGTGACCATACACAAGGACTTCAGAAGCCACCAGTACCTAAACGACTGGTTGGTGAGAGCCAGATCCCAGGCTTGTCTCCAAGATACAAAGGGAACTAGCAAATAGTGTGTCAGCAACTGGGTTGGCTGATGAACTTACAGAAATCAGAGCGGGAGCCCAAACAAGACTTTGATTTTGTAGGCTACCAGTTCGACTTCAGGTCTGATCGGTTCCGACCGACTCTGGACCGGTGACAGAACCTTCAAGAGACTATGTTAAAACTGCTATCCCTACCGGCTTGCCGGTCCGGGAATTCATGTCCTTGATGGGTTACTGACAGCTACAGAAAAGCAAGTTAATCTAGGTCGACTCCATATGAGACCCATACAGTGGCATCTCAAAACAACTGGAGGGTACCAGAATCACTGGAAAAGGTGATCCAAGTCCCCAGGTCCCTGCACCCCCCCATTTACAATGGTGGCTGAAGGAAGACAATGTTCTTACAGGCCAACCATTACACCCAATTAAACATGCTCTGCAAATATTTACAGACGCTTCAATAGAAGGGTGGGGTGCTCACTTAGATGAGCACTTTGCAGGAGCAACCTGGTCCCCTCCGGGAAGCAGGTTGTATATTAACTATCTAGAACTTTAAGCAGTTTTTCTGACTTTAAGAGTTCTAAGACCTTTGCTCAAGCAAGATAGTACTTGTAGCAACTGACAACACCACAGTAGTGTCATACATTAAGGAAGGAGAAATGAGGTCGGGCCCACTTTGTGCCCTACTATGGGGAATCTTGACCTGGTGTACCAGGAAACAAGTGACTCTAAAGCACGACACAGTCCAGGCCGGCATAATGTGGTAGCAGACAGGCTGTCCAGGCTAGGCCAGACCATCAAAACAGTGGTTTCTCCTTCCAGAGGTCTTCCACTCTATGCAGTAGGTGGCACCGGCCCAAAATAGACTTATTTGCCACAAGGTTCAACAACAAGTTACCTCTGTTTTGTGTCACCGGTACCGGATCCCCTGGCCACAGCAGTGGATGTGCTCAGTCGGCCATGGTAGGATCTAAAAGGATACACCTTCTCACCATCAGCCATATTGGGCAAAGTGGTGGAGAAGTCACAAGACTCCCCATGTAAGAGAATCATTCTGATTGCTCCGGGGTGGCCCAACATGCCTTGGTTTTGGGATCTAGTGGCCATGTCCAGCCACATCCCTCTGAGCCTGCCCAATCTGCCCAGCCTGTTCACAGCCATTCGATCAGATCCCTCACAGAAATCTGACAAATCTTAATCTCCATGCAGGGTTCCTAGAGCCTCAGCAATCGAGGAGCAGGACTTGTCTGAGGCAGTGGCAGCAAGAATTGAGGCTCCTCAAAAGGGGGGTCAGTCAGATCGGTCTATGAGGCAAATGGGTCATTTTTACCAAGTGATGTATCATTCATCAGGTGGACTTCGGGCACCACCTGTAAAGTCAGTTGCTGACTTCCTTAGATACCTGCTTCAGGACAGGAAGTTGCAGCCCAGTACCATTGATGGTTACATGTCAGCCATTGCTGATAGTCTGCAAAATTTGCCCATCAATGTTAGTAAGGATGAAAATCTCACTCGTCTCCTGGATAACTTCCACTGAGACAGACCCAAAGGCCGGAGGGGAACCCCCTCCTGGAACCTCTCCCTGGTTTTTGCACCAGCTGACAAGGTTCATTTTGAACCAATTGAAGGCCTCCTTGAAGCATTTGACCTTCAAGGCAGCGTAGAAGTGAGATACATGCTTGGCAAACAGCCCAGCACCATTGATGGTTATAGGTCTCCCATTGTTGATAAACTGGGAAATTCACCCTTCAACATCAGTAAGGACGGAAATCTCGCTCGTCTCCTGGATAGTTTCCTCAGAGACAGACCCAAAGGCAGGGGTGGCATACCCTCCTGGAACTTCTTACGGGCCGTGCACCAGCTAAGACTCCATTTGATCCAATCAAGGAGGCCCCCTTGAAGCATTTGACCTTCAAGACAGTATTCCTCTTGGCCTTTGGGTTGGGCAAGTGCAAAAGTGAGATTCATGCCTTGCAAAACTGATATATTGGACGCCAATCCAATTGGTCAAAGGTGTCCCTGTATCCATCACCCAGCTTTCTACCCTAGAATCAGCTGGCCATAGAGTGTCCAGTGTGGCCCCTGGGGTTATAACAGCCCTGGCCCCGACTCTGGATAGATCCCTCAAGTCTGACAGGTCCCTCTGTCCGGTCAGAGCATTGTGCTACTATTTGGACAGGACCTCAGACATCAGGCAGAATAGGAGGTGGTTTTTGTGTCTCCTTTGAGAGAGGTTTCAACAAAGACATCTCACCTGCCACTATCTCCTCTTGGATCAAGCAGACTGTGATCCTATATTATGAGCTCTCTGACCAGGAGGCCCACTTTTAACATCAGGTTAAAGCCCATGAGGTCAGGGCCTTTGCTGCTTCTAAGATCTTCCAGTCGGGAGTCACCTTAGATCCAATCTTGTCAGCCCGCCACTGAAGTCACAATACCTTCACACAGTTCTATATGAAGGGCGGGGCTTGGGCTGATTCAGAGCTTTACCAATTGGGCTAGGTAGTGGCTGCTCAGCAGATCCACAAGTGGCATTTGGATTGAGGAGATTTGTATATGTACATCACAGTTCTTCATGTACTTAAGAATTAAGTGTGGCGTGCTTCCTTCGGGAGGTTTATTTGCATTCTGGGATTGAACTCATCCCTCTCTTCCCCTACCTCAGAGCAGGTCTACAAAAGGGGGGGGGGGGCGACGGCGGTATAGCCCCGGGTAACCGGCTGCTGGCAACCGACCATGGCCTTGCAGGGTTTCCTGACCTTAAAGTCAACCCAGGCCTGGACCTATAGGTCTCCTGACGAAGTCAGCCTAGACCGTAGGTTAAAATTTGCTATTACTTGTGAGTTCACATAAGTCCCTAGTAACTTACCCGCCGACCAAGCGGTAGTTATTCAGCAATTGTCCATTGGATAGGATGTATTAACGCAATAAAATTGCAAATTTAATAAGTAAATTAAATTTTTATAAGTTAATACCCTATCCAATGGACACACAAGACCCTCCTACCGACCCCGCTATCAGCTTACTAGGGGTCTAAGAGGTTTAGACAACGAAAAAGATGCTATGATGTCAGGTTGTCTAGACAGGAAGGAAGTACGAGGCGCCATCTGGGGAGTGCACAGTACTACGGACCGGCCAGCCGGTGGCAACACAGGACGTCTTTTTCTGGCGTTTGGCGGGCCGGTCTGCGCCGACCGGATTAGCAATTGTCCATTGGATAGGGTATTAACTTATAAAAATTTAATTTACTTATTAAATTTGCAAGTTTGTCAGACTACCAAATGTGGCACACACTCTTTAGGGTCCAGACTAAATCCGTTTTAGGAACTTAGGAAACCTTGGGGGACACTAGGTAGTACAAATGTGAAGGAGGGCTACACTCTCCCTTTCTAGTCAAGCCCAAACTTGACAAGGTCACCAAAAATCATCAACTGCTATGTACATACTATATTGGTTAGAGGCATTACGTCAGCTTATGGACAAAGATGCAGTCGAGCCAGTTCAAAATCTCTGGGCTTCTTCAACCGACCCGTTTTTGGTTCCAAAACCAGACAGCCGTTGGAGACCTCTTCTAGATCTGAGCAAACCAAACCTTTCAGAGACCATCAGAACCTCCCTCTAACAAGGGGAGTGGGTTACCTCATTAAATTTCAAGTTACCTACTTCCATATACCTATACAAGAACAATCCAGGAAATGCCTGAGATTTCACACCCAAGGTCGGGCATACCAGTTCAAGGCCCTGCCATTCGGTGGAGTTCACCGTGATACCAAAGGAGGTGAAACTGATGGCCATACACAAGGATTTAAGAATCCACCAGTACCTAGACTGGTTGGTGAGAGCCAGATCCCACCAGGCTTGTCTCCAACATACACAGGAACTAGTAAAAAATGTGTCAGCAACCGGGTTGGCTGGTAAACTTAGAGAAACCATAGCTGGAGCCCTACTTCGATTTTGTAGGCTACCAGTTCAACCTCAGGTCTGATCGGGTCCGACTGCCTCCGGACCGGTGGCAGAACCTTCAATAGAATATGCTAAAACTGCTATCCCTACCGGCTTGCCCGGTCCGGGAATTCATGTCCTTGATAGGTTACTAACAGCTACAGAAGAGCAAGTTCATCTAGGCCGACTTCATATGAGACCCATTCAGTGGCATCAAAAAAAAACAAAAAAACTGGAGGGTACCAGAATCACTAGAAAAGGTGATCCCAATCCCCAGGTCCCTGCACCCCCATTTACAATGGTGGCTGAAGGGAGACAATGTACTTACAGGCCAACAATTACACCCAATAAAACATGCTCTGCAAATATTTACAGACGCATCAATAGAAGGGTGGGGAGCTCACTTAGACGAGCACACTGCAAGAGGAGCCTGGTCCCTTCCGGGAAGGAAGCTGCATATAAACTATCTAGAACTTAAAGCAGTCTTTCTGGCTTTAAAAGAGTTCCAAGACCCTTGCTTGAACAAGACAGTACTTGTAGCAACTGACAACACCATAGTAGTGTCATACATAAACAAGGAAGGAGGCATGAGGTCGGGCCCACTTTGTGCCCTACTATGGAGAATCTTGACCTGGTGTACCAGGAAACAAGTGACTCAAAGTCTGACACATTCCAGGCCGGCTGAACGTGGTAGCAGACAAGCTATCCAGGCTAGGCCAGACCATCCAAACAGAGTGGTTTCTCCTTCCAGAGGTCTTCCACTCAATATGCAGCAGGTGGTACCGGATCCCCTGGCCACAGTAGTGGATGCGCTCAGTCTGCCATGGTAGGATCTGAAAGCATACACCTTCCCACCATCAGCCATATTGGGCAAAGTGGTGGAAAAGTTGCAAGACTCCCCATGCAAGAGAATTATTCTGATTGCTCCGGGGTGGCCCAACATGCCTTGGTTTGGGGATTTAGTGGCCATGTCCAGCCAAATCCCACTAAGCCTGCCCAATCTGCCCAACCTGTTGACAGCCATTCAATCAGATTCCTCACAGAAATCTGACAATCTTAATCTCCATGCATAGCTCCTAGAGCCTCAGCAATCGAGGAGCAGGGCTTGTCTGAGGTAGCAAGAATGGAGGCTCCTCAAAGGGGATCAATCAGATCAGTCTATGAGGCAAGTGGGCCATTTTTACAAAGTGATGTATCACTCATCAGGTGGACTTCGGGGCACCCCCTGTAAAGTCTGTTGCTGACTTCCTTGTGTACCTTTTCAGGACAGAAAGTTGCAGCCCAGCACCATTGATGGTTACAGGTCAGCCATTGCTGATAGACTGGGAAATTCGCCCATCAATATCAGTAAGGATGAAAATCTCCTGGATAGTTTCCACTGAGACAGACCCAAAGGCCGGAGGGGAATCCCCTCCTGGAACCTCTCCCTGATTTTTGCACCAGCTGACAAGGTTCCTTTTGAACCAATTAAAGAGGCCTCCTTGAAGCATTTGACCTTCAAGACAGTTTTCCTCTTGGTCCTGGGGTCGGGCAAGCGTAGAAGTGAGATACATGCTTGGCAAAACAGAAATATTAGACACCAATCCGACTGGTCAAGGGTGTCCCTATACCCATCACCCAGCTTTCTCTCCAAGAATCAGCTGGCCAAGGAGGGTCCAAACAGTGTGGCCCCAGGGGTTATCACAGCCCTGGCCCCAACTCTGGATAGATCCCTCGAGTCTGACAGGTCCCCCTGTCTGGTCAGAGCATTGCGCTACTATTTGGACAGGACCTCAGGCAGAATGAGGAAGTGGTTTTTGTCTCCTTTAAGAAAGGTTTCGACAAAGACATCTCACCTGTCACTATCTCCTCTTGGATCAAGCAGACTGTGATCCTATGTTATGAGCTCTCTGACCAGGAGGCCCACACTTTACATCAGGTTAAAGCCCATGATGTCAGGGCCATTGCTGCTTCTAAGGTCTTCCAGTCAGGAGTCTCCTTAGATCCAATCTTGTCAGCCTGGCACTGAAGTCACATAATACCTTCACACAGTTCTATCTGAAGGGTGTGGCTTGGGCTGTTTTCAGAGCTTTACCAATTGGGCTAGGTAGTGGCTGCTCAGCAGATCCACAAGTGGCCCTTAGATTGAGGAGATTTGTATATATGTACATAGTGTAAACAGTTCTTCATGTACATGACATGCTTCCTTCGGGAGGTTTATTTGCATTCTGGGACTGAACTCATCCCTCTCTTCCCCTACCTCAGAGCAGGTCTGCAAAAAAAAAAGGGGGGGGGGGGGGGGGGGGGGGCAACGACGGTATAATCTTGGGTAACCGGCTGCTGGCAACCGACCATGGCCTTACAGGGTTTCCTGACCTTAGGTCAACCCAGGCCTGGCCCTATAGGTCTCCTGATAAAGTCAGTCAAGACCATGGGCTAAAATTTGCTATTACTTGAGTTCACACAAGTCCCTAGTAACTTACCCGCCGACCAAGCGGTAGTTATTCAGCAATTGTCCATTGGATAGGATGTATTAACGCAAAAAAAATTGGAAATTTAATAAGTAAATTAAATTTTTATAAGTTAATACCCTATCCAATGGACACACAAGACCCTCCCAACGACCCCGCTATCAGCTTAATAGGGGTCTAATAGGTTTAGACAACGAAAAAGATGCTGTGACATCACTCTGTCTAGACAGGAAGGAACCATGCGCCATCTTGCGAGTGCACAGTACTGGGACCGGCCGGGCGGTGGAGACACAGGACTTTTTTTTCTGGCGTTTGGCGGGCCGGTCTGCGTCGACCGGAATAGCAATTGTCCATTGGATAGGGTATTAACTTACAAAAATTTAATTTACTTATTAAATTTGCAATTTTGTCTTTGCACTAAGCTCTCACATTGGCATCTCAAGAGATTTTACTCTACAATATGGCCTGTAGCTTGACATAACCATTCAATATACTTCTCTATCAGGCACATTAAAGAATGTTATAAGTGAAGCATGTTTCTCAAGTAGACCAGAACAGATCTGGTGATTGTTGGTGATCTGGCGGTCGTCTTTCGGTGTAATACGGCGACCATAAGGTGAGTTTAAGTATTGGTTGTTTTGCCACACGTTTGTCCAACGGCTACCAAAGGTGAGTTAAGGTTAATACAGGATGCTTCTCTGTGACCAATGTTTGTAGTATTGTCATCCTACTGTTATGATGGTTAAAAACCACATTCAATCATTGGCTGTCCGCCTGTAGTGCGAACAACTCAGTCGAAATGGGGAGACCTTGGGGCGGTTCTGCCACCAAGAAAAACTTCCAACTGCGGGCCATACCGCCGGTAGTGTGAATGGGACATTAATGACTATTACCACTTAGAAAGAATAGAATGCATGAGAACTGCATAAAACAAGATCAGCCTTCCTTTTCTTTATTAACAATATATATATGTAACAGTTGATCATGTTTATACAATAAATACCTCAAGAAAAATAAGATGAACATTTATGTCAAAATACATCTAGTTTACAAATGTATACATCATCTTAATGCATTTATTTTGGTGAGATACTTTACAAAATTGTTTCTAAAATTCAGTTATGTAGAAAAGCCAGTCCTGCATTGAGCCCAAAATAATTTCAAACCAACTTTTTTTTTTTAATGAATTAAATCTACATTTAAGAAATTCCTTCTATTGAAAATCCATTATTGAACTGCTAATTGTGTTTTATTTTAAAGCAGCCAATTCTGAAATGGTTACACTCTTATGAAAAAAAGTTTCAATTGCTCATATATATGTAAAAAGACTGAACATGAACAAAGATGTTGTATACCAGAAAAGAGTAAACTGTAAATCTACAGAACTGAATCCATAACATTTCAAACTACTACTTCACATGACACAGGATACGGTGAACTGTTTAAACTCCAAAAAATAATTGTAAACCAAGTCAAAGCATAAACTGATTGACACATATGACCTTGTTCCTGAGATAAATGTGGTAAAAGTGATCAGTGACACATTATTTTATACTGTGGTTCAAACTTCACAAAAGTACAAACAAATACTACCATCATTGATGAGATATAACAGACAAACAGTACCCACCAAAACAGTTTGAATTATTGAATAACTAGTTTAAAATAATTTTAAATTCTTGTGACCAATAGTTTGACAAAACAAAGGCCCACACATGGTTTGACGAAATTTTTAGGAAGCAGCTCATAATCTATATTCATATTGTTTTTGCTAATAACCATTGTTGATTGAGTTCAACCTGATGTTTAGTTCCGAGTTTCTGTCATCACTGCACCACTTCAAACCATCACTTTCTCCAATACTGAAATAAAAAAAAAGCACTGAATTATTACCAGTTACAATATTTCAAATGGCTTAATAGTATTTACATGAAAATAAGCATCTGGAATTTTTTAACATTCCACAATAAAACATTTACATGTAACAACTACAAAGCTACCTCCAGAACAATTGCTTAGCATCAATATTAAACAGAATTTTATATAAATTTCCAAAAATTTGGGGGACTCCTTTATGTCTAGCCTCATGATTCATCATTCAAACATATAATGTTTGCAAAGTGCCACAATCATTTTGCCACAAGTTCGTGGATTTTACTTTCATGAAAGATCACGGTCACAGACCTAGCATTGAACACAGGACTTTGAGTGTGCAAGCCCTGGCCTAAACTGTGAATCACCCCATTCACCACAACATTTACAGAAGACTATATTTTCATATTCTGCAGGATTTTTTATCTAGACTATTTCTTATTTAACATGAGAGCTGAAAAGGTAGTTGCACATCTACATTACAAAGGTCAGATCACTTGTAAACTAACAGGTCCACGGTGGCCTAGTGGTTAGCAAGTTTGGCATCTAATCACAGGCTGTCACTTCTGTATAGGGTTCAACTCCCATAAGTGACAATACTGAGGACCTGTCCCAATATGAACCTTGCTGTTGAACGGGACGTTAAACCCAAACTTTGAACTATTTTGAACTTTGTAAACTAGTATAGCCTACTGATGGGCAATTTGACACTGATAGATTTAAGTGCACTTTGCCTAAGCCACATTTCTTTCATTATGCAAAAGGCAGCAGATCCATTCCCTCCATGTTTTGTTTCCTTTATGGTTTTATAATACAGTTAAAAATAAGAGAATTAAAACTGAGAGATAAAACTACACCTTACCTGTGCAATTGTATGCATTTTCTCCAGCAGTACTGCCATGGTGGCTGTCACACTGACGTCAATGATACCCTGCATGTAATGGACTGCTTCTTCATCTGTCAGGTCCAGACAGAACTTGTCCTGAACCTTCTTCACTGTCTTGTCGGGCTCCAACGCAATGTCTGGTACAGTGGCATCCACCATTAGTGAGAATAGATTCAGAATTAGGTTAGCAGACCTGGAATAGGCACAAGATTCATACAGCCTAAACAGTGAGAATTGTTGCAACACTGAGACTATACAGAGCCATAGCAAGATAAAGAACACTTGTATAGTACCTTCTGGAAACTGAAATACTGGACAAGTAGAAAGTTCAGCTGGAACAAAATTTGACCAATTAATAGTTTTTAAGAGATTCACTAGAATTAATTTTCACTGATGGTCCAATTCTTCTAAAAGCATGTAATACAGATTGAAAATTTAACTAGGAATTGATGTTCACTATCCAAGCTGATTAGCTAAAATGCCCAAATTAATGCCTAGTGGAAAGTTTCCACCTATACAGAATCTGCAGGATTTGGTTCCAGTTATGGCTAATTTCCACAAATTGTTACAAATTTTATTGTAATTTAACTTTTTGTAAGTTAAATGCTTACTTGGTTTTGTGGAGGCAAAACGCGGCGACCAACAAGAATATTTAAAAATTATTCTTGTTCGAGAGGTGAACCCCGTAGTTAGTGATAGGTGCGCATGCGCACAACACATTGTCGGTTGGACTTTGTCGAGAGATCTTCATTTAATTTTTGGTCCCCTGTAAAACAAACGTGTGAGGGGAGGAAGGGTGGGTCTGTCCTTGTGAGGATAAGGTAAGTATTTAACTTACAAAAAGTTAAATTACAATAAAATTTGTTACATTTTATTGCGTAAAATAGCCTTCCCTTATCCTCACAAATGCTTGATTCCAACCATAACAGGAGGAGGGGTTTGTTTTGCAACCTGCCTGTTAAAAGACTATGGGGTTCACCATGAAAGCATTTGATTGAGAGGGTAAGATAAGCTTAAGTATGCTACAACAGAATTTTTCATTACTGTAAAATATCTGTAAAGATAAGTAATGATAGCTAACCTCATGAATATTCATGATGTACTGTTGTGGTTGACACTTGTCCAATGTAGCAAAAAGTTGTCCTATAGCTAAACCATCTCCCATAACTGTGTAGTCGGGGATGGCTTTCTGGGTCCATCGAGCTGGGAGCTGTCATCCAGCAAGAAGGCATCCCCAAGCTGGCTTCTGTGTCTTGCAAAATACAGTCATGAGGCCATCTGCAACAGAAGAAGACATATGTCCATACAAGATACTGGTATGGAAGGAAGAGTAAAGTATGTAAGCCATATGAAATACACAAGAACATACTCAAAGTCAACCACATGCCGAGCAGAAACCCGTGGGCCTAATTGTAATCTGTTGGGTCTGTGGACTGCCAAGACACATCACTTAAATAAAAGGTAGACAACATGTTGTGGCTCTTCCAATGGCAGGAGCCTAAAATCTGCTCTAGGGACACCTACCCTTGAATGCTAAGGAAGCAGACATGGACCTAACATCATGGGCCTGTAGGTAACCTGTAGGTCTTGTGTATCTAAATTGGATGACTGATAAGCCAATAAGACAGTCTGTCTGATCCAAGAAGAGACAGTAGGTCTCATGAAACCTCTGTCAAAGCCTTCCTTAAAGGATAAAAACGAGATTCTTTCCCTTCCTTGAAGCACTAGTTCCAACTAGATAGTATCTAAGTGCTCTGATAGGGCATAAAGTCATAACCTCAGTCAAGGTTCAGCTGGAATGACCACTGGTTTGAGTGAATCTGGGCAATCAGAAGCCAACTGATTCTTTGCTAAGAAGGCAGGAGAAGGAGAAATAGTGACCTCCTTCCAGTGAGGTTTATGCCTGAGGGAAGAGAATGTCCAAGCGTGCACCTCCCCCCTCCTTTTGCCAAATGCCAAAGCCATCAAGAAAACAGCCTTGAAAGTCAAAACCTTAAGACTTGCATCCTTCAAAGGTTCAAAAGGAGCCTTAATCAAAGCCATAAGAACCAAAGATAGGTCCCAAGAGGGAATACCCCTATTTAGAATAGGTTTGTCTATTCAAGTGAATACTCTTGCCTACTTCCAGACCAAAATGTCCCAAATGGTCAGCAATTGCAGTTCTGTAGCCAGCAATTGTGGCAGGCTTCAAATTTTTGACAGTAAACAAATGGTTCAAAAATTCTGCTAAGTCTGAGATAGAAGGCTCTGTGCTGACCACCGTGTTCTGTTGGCACCAGAGTTCAAAAATGGCCCACCTTGACTCATATAATCTTCTAGATGAGGGTCTTTGAGGTGCCTTAATCCTATCTGCCACCTGCTCAGAGAATGATTCAAGTTATTCTGAGTGGTGTCTAGGTGCCAAACATGCAGATTCAGATACATGAGATTCTGAAGGAACTTCTGACTGAACGGTTGTTTGAACAGATGAAGCCACTGAAGCAGTTGTAATGGGGTTTTGGTTGACAGATTCACTAGATCCCAAAACCAATGCATTCTGGGCCACCCTGGTGCTACTACTATCATCTTGCACCTGTAGGTGTTCATCTTCTGTATGACTTTTGGTATGAGTGCTACAGGACAAAAGGCATATCCGTCCAGACCCTCCCAGGAGATGTTCAATGCATCTATGTTCATAGCATTTGCATCTGGGACTGGTGAGACATAGATTGGCAGTTTGTGATTTAATTTGGTGGCAAACATGTCCACCATTGGTTTGTGCCAAACTTTGCAAATTAGGCTGAATATTTGAGGATGAAGAAACCACTCTGTCTAAATTATTTTGTCCTTCCTGGAGAGACTGTCGACTATGACATTGAGGCAACTCTGGATGAGTCTGGCTCTTATGAGAATGTTCCGAGGATTGCAGTAGGCCAAGATGCGCCAAACCAGGAGACACATGTCCCATGAGTGTGTTCCCCTTTATTTGTTCAGATAACTGACCACAGTGGCATTGTCTGTTGCTATCCAAATTCTTTTACTTAGAATTTGGTTCTGAAAGTTCTTTAAGGCCAGAAACACAGCCTTTAATTCTAGGACATTGACATGTAAAATTTTCTCTTGACTTGTCCAAGTGCCACTGACTGTCAGATGTTCTAAATGAGCTCCCGAACCCTGGTTTGATGCATCTGTGAAAATAAGGGTATTGTGTTCCTGTGGATGTAAAGGACAACCCTTTCTTAAATTTTTTGGACCTTTCCACCACTGAAGATAACTTTTCAGAAGATTTGAAACTGGAATCTTTAGGTCTAGAGACTGGGGATATTGCCAATGTGTCTTCAGGTACCACTGAAAAGGACGCATGTGGAGCCTGCCCATTGGTATTGTCTTTTCTAGAGATGCTAACACACCTATCAGGGACATTAATAGTCTTGGAGTAGATTGTGATACGACCTCCATGTCCTGAACAGCTTTTTCTAGAATTTTCAACTTATTTTCAGTTGGAAAGACTTTTCCTTGTATCACATCGAAATGGTAACCCAGAAAGTCGATTTTTTGTGTAGGTTCGATCTCTGATTTTTCGAAGTTTATCACAAAGCCGAGTTCTTGAATCTCATGGATGAGTTCTTTTGTCTGGAGCTGACACTGGTGTCTGGTATTTGCACAACCAGTCGTCCAGGTATTTGTGAACTCGAATTCCGTGAGACTGAAGAACGAGCCTCTTTTACAATCCGCATGAACTATAGGGGTGCAGTCACCAACCGCAATGGCAGTGCTTTGAACTGATACGTTGGTTTGTCTACATGGAAACATAACCAATGTTGAGAATCTGGGTGTATGGTCACGTGAAAGAACGCGTCTTTCAGGTCTATCGAAACTAGCCATTCTCCTTTTATGACCGAGTTTCCGAATATCTCTGCTGTCCCCATTTTAAAATTTGGAACTAGCAGGCATTTGTCCAGGACACTGAGATCTATCACAGGGCGCCATTTATTGCCGGGTTCTGGTACAAGAAGTAATCTGCTGTAAAACCTGGAGTTGTGCAATCCTTGAGGTAGTAAATTGTGCCTTTTGAAGCATTTGCGACACTCTTAGGTAGCCATGTTTTTCCTGTCTGTAACCGCTTTAAATTATGGGATGTACAGACATGGGCGGATTCGACTGGAATATTATTCGATAAACCTAGATTTGCACAACCCTTGTATTTGGTACGGAGATCTGTTGAAACTGGTCATTAACCTTTTGTGACCGAATTTCTTCATAAAATTTGTCAACTCCATTTCACAGCTTGGAGGGACAAACGCATGTTGAGGACACAGAGATCCCTACTGGCCAATGATATTGTGGGATTAATGCAAAGAAAATGCCAGGAATGGTCATCCATCCACGGACTAACCTTGCCCAATGCAGTTTAACTTCCTTGAATAGAGAAGAACTCCTGGTGCAGCCTATCTGTACTGTACACTTATAAAGCATATAGCACATCAACGATCTAAGTCTTGACAAACAAAACAATATTTTCATCCATAAGAAGCACCATTGTGTCAGATATGATAGAAGTAACAATTTTACTGAGAAAATCCAGCGACTTGTAGTCATTTACAGAATAAATTGTGTGTAAATGAACATAGTAAATGTAGCACAATATTTTCAGCAACATGGCGGATTGTTTTCCTGTCTGTAGCACCTGCAGTAGAGCTACATGAAAGGGGAGTTTTGATTGGAGGGCTACATAGTACCCATTCAAAAACTTCACAACTCTTGAGATGGCAATAATATTTCCACTTAAACCAGCTATTTATAGTTATTTCTTCTACTACACCAGAATCCCCTATTTCATTGAGAATATTGGTGGGAAAGCATATGTATTATCTTCTATAATGAAGTAATAAATGGTCCACCAGCCAGTTGTAGAATAAAGACAACGCAATGGAGGAAATTAACCATCTTGATGCCTGCTTTGTAGGTTGAAAGCAAACGTTGATAAACTTATGAAGTAGATCTTGTAGGACGGACTGTTTTTCAGGCTACAGGAAATCTGCTAACTGCTGGTATGGTAGAGTACTATTGAAGCTCACACTAAGCAAGCAATCTGTGCTTCACAGAGAGGAAAGGACCTGTAGACAATGAATGGTTTACTGCCGCCTTCTTTCATAAAAATCCACCAGGACCTCATGAAAGGGCTTTGCCATTGGATGATCTGAAGTATATTTTTCGATTTAAGATGACGGGTCACCCTCTGTGTGTCTACCAAGTGGAGAGGCTACTAGCTTTCTGGAGGTTTAATTACTAACCCCAGAAAATGAATTCTAATCTGACCAGCTATCAAATCTAAATGTCATCTGGTGTTGGAAAAGCAAACTCTAGTTGATCTTCTACTGCTAGCTGTTTTTTAAATGCAGGAGACCTCTTAACGCCATCTTCAGGAAAATGTGGCCAGCTCAAAGACTTCTGATGAACATCCCTCATAAATGAAGAGGTAGGCAGCTTGAACCCAAAACGGAAGAATCCTCTGTAATAGATCCTCTACCCAAAAACTGTTTTACAGCCAAGGGGGGTCTAAGAATGCTGTAATGGATTACTCAACCCTCAGCATGTAATATTGTACTTCAGATCTGTAGAATAGGAAGTCTTAAACTTCTTTCTTCTTAACACGAACTCTATGAATTCTAAAAGAACGCATCTGCCGTCTTAGAAACGGGCAGAGTTGAAAAAACTTCACGTGTTGCCTCCTCGACGACCAAAAATTGAATGAAGATCTCTCGACAAAGTCCAACCGACAATGTGTTGTGCGCATGCGCACCTATCACTAACTACGGGGTTCACCTCTCGAACAAGAATAATTTTTAAATATTCTTGTTGGTCGCCGCGTTTTGCCTCCACAAAACCACGTAAGCATTTGTGAGGATAAGGTAAGGCTATTTTACGCAATAAAAATACGGCACTTTGATATGTTGCGACCTTAAAACAAGTTCCAATTAGGTTCCAAGTAGGTCATCTCGGCTTGGAAACAGCAAGAATACACTGTATTAAAATAAGTACAATGTCATCGAACATCAATGAGAAGAGTTTTACAGTTACACCACATTGAAAATTATTTCCAGTCCCCCCACTAAACAGTTCTATTAAACTGCAAGTGTTTTTACCACAAAACTACTGAGATATAAGAAAAGTTGAATTACAGAAAATGCAATAAACCCAATGTTATAAACACCAGACACACCCTGAAATACCAAAAGCAAATGATTAATTCTGTATACCAGAAGCATTTAAACTGGATGAAGTATTCACTTAACATATATATTTTAATTAATAATATTTATTTCTGAAGTCTTCTCACCCCTTCAAGGTCGGAATGCTATATAACACTGGCTTTTTACCAGGTTATTCCAATACAATACATTTAAGTGTGACCAGGCTCGTGCTTCTAGAGATCACTTTTTTTTTTGTCTCTGGACTTCCATGAATTGTGGCATGAGTACCAGTCTCATCACTGAAGTTAAGCAGCAATGGGCTATGTTAGTACTTGGATGGGGCACCACCTCAATGCATTACTCATGTCTCTGATGGCTTTGCGGCTTGCACTAGTAGACCAAAACCCCCATTCGGCTAGTGGGTGGACGATTAGACGTGTACTCGATTAATCGTCGGTGAAAGTGTAGAATTGCGGTCGGTCATTAACGTTTTCTAATGATCGACTATTCAGCTTAAATCTTACCTTTCCAAATTTATCTCAATATCCACATATTTTTAACATATTTCAGGTATTTTTACTTAATAAACGGACAGTTTTGTCTTCAGTTTCGAGTTTGTTTATATCTACCGCCATGTTTACAGTAAGTGGGTATTTTTGGTAGATTCTAAATATCGGAACACCGTTATTTATACCGGATGGGCCTGTACTTTATCCCGGAAAGTGTTTTATGATATAATGACCAACAATGGAGTAAAAAGTCAATTCTGGTCGATGATTGGTCGGACAAAATGGACGATTAATCGACCCTAGAAATAGGGGACGATTCCCAGCACTACTTTCAGCCTTGGTAATCACTCGTTCATATTAATTTCCTCACCTCCTCAAGTGTAGGAATGATGTATAGCATAGCTTTTTGAACTGGGTAAAATATTCACTGTTTTGACCACCCATTGCTTCAACCATCTCTCTGGTCAGTTTCATTGGGGTTGGCATTGGTTTTGGATCCCGACCAAGGATGTACCCAAAGTCCACATGAAACAGTTTACCTAAAATACAATATTTTAAATGCTAGACCATTTTTATCTGTTCGCAATGCCCTGGCTCTCTTTTTAAGATTTATAGCTATGTATATATGCATCCATTAAAATATACAGCTGATGACAATGTTAGCACTAAAAAGATCATTATTCCAAACACTAAAACAAAACTCACTTTTCCATTTGAAAGAATACAACATTGTTTAATAAAAACATTCATCAAGTCTGCCTTGGCAGTGATTAAGCACTATAAAAGTTCAGAAAAAATACAATAGAATAAACATCTCTGAAATCTGGGGTGATTGGAAGGACAAAAATAGTATAAGGAATGCCCATACCCCACAGCTAGGGAAATTGTTTTCAACACCATGAGATATAGAAGAAGCTACACACAGATCACAAAACTTTCAGAGCAAAAGAAAAGTGTGACATGATACTGCACATCTAAACCCCCCCAACCAATGTCTCTGCCAAGTATGAACTTCCTCATCTTATGGTTTCCGAGATATAGCCCGGACAAGATTTTAAAGTTTAAAGTCACTACAGCAAAGCCTAAGGTCAAATCAAGGTCACACCATGATGACATTGCACACCTACAACCCCTAACCAATGCCCCTACCAAGAATCAACTTCCTACATCTTGCGGTTTCTGAGAAATAGCCCAGACACGATTTTAAAGGTCAAGGTCGTTAAAGCAAGTCTAAGTTCAAATCAAGATCACACCATGATATTGCACATCTACACCCCCTCACAAATGTCCCTACCAAGTATGAACTTCCTCTACCTTACAGTTTCTGAGATACAGCCCGGACAAGATTTTCAAATTCAAGGTCACTAGCAAGGTCAAAAGTCAAATCAAGGTCACAACATGATGCTGATCATCTACACCCTACAATCAATGTCCTTGCCAAGTATCAACATCTTACACCTCAGGGTTTCTAAGATACAGCCCAGACAAGCTTTTTCATGCCACCTGTCTGCCTGAACACCCGCCTGCTCATCTGAACACCTTGGGTGAAAACAATACCTGCACAGCCCTTAAAAGGCTGTGGGGTAAAAACGTTTTGCCCTGATGTTTTATAACCTACAGCATGAAGCCTTTCTTACTGGTTTCACATTGTAAAACAAGGGGTTTTATCAAGTGCTATCAATCAATCAATGTAGCCAATTTTATTTTCTTCACAAGATGTATGTGAAGCCAATAAGTGAAATATAGTTTCCTGGATAAATTTTCCACAACCATCATCAAATCATTTACACAAGCAATCAGTGCCCATGAACGGCCCTGTGTCAACTGACTGTGTGGTTTGAGTTTCAGAGTAGAAGTGAATGAAGGACACAAATGTTGTGCCCTGCAAATGTTATTCAGAGGTAAAGTACAAAGTTAACTGTTAAGATGTAAAAAGTAGGTGAAAAACATATTTAAAGAAAATACTGTAAATGCAATAGATTTCAAGTTACAACTGATTTCCTCAACATTAAGAATCTTAAAGTACTATTGCTCAGCTATGCCATGAGCTACAGGTCCGCGATTTTACTATGTTATGGCTGACCCAAAAGAAGGTAAATAACTTATCCAAAGAAAATTCTCTAAATGCAATAACTTTCAAGTTACAATTGATTTACTCAACAGTGAAAACCAGAAAGTAGTTATTGCTCAGCTGTACAAATTCTCTGAATGCAATAGTTTTCAAGTTACAACTCATTTACTCAACAGTGAGAACCTGAAAGTAGCTATTGCTCAACTGTGCCATGAGCTACAGGTCTACAATGTCACTATGTTATAGCTGACCCATAAGTAGATGAATAACACATTTGAACAAAATTCTCTAAATGCAATAGTTTTCAAGTACCAACTGATATACTCAACAGTGAGAACCTGAAAGTAGCTATTGCTCAGTTATGCCATGAGCTATAGGTCTCCAATTTTACTATGTTATAGCTAATTCAAAAGTACATGAATAACATAATATGTAAACAAAATTCTCTACATGCAACAGTTTTCAAAATACAACTGATCTACTCGTGAGTGAAAACCTCAAAGTAGCTTTTGCTCAGCTATGCAAAGAGCTACAGCTCTGGAATTTTGCTATGTTATAGCTGATTGAAAAGTAGGTAAATAACATATGTAAACAAAATACACTAAATGCAATAGTTTTCAAGTTACAACTGATTTACTCAACAGCAATACTTTGAAAGTAGTTATAGCTGAGTTATGCAATGAGGTATAAGTCTGCAATTTTACTATGTTATAGCTGACTCAAACCTAGGTGAACAACATATTTAAACAAAATACTCTAAATGCAAGAGTTTTGAAGATACAACTGATCTACTCAATAGTGAGAGCCTGAAAACAGCTATTGTTAAGCTATGCAATGAGCTACAGGTCTACAATGTGACTATGTTATAACTGACCCATAAGTTGGTGAATAACGTATTTAAACAAAATTCTCTAAATGTAATAGTTTTCAAGTTACAACTGATTTACTCAACAGTGAGAACCTCAAAGTAGCTATTGCTCAGCTATGTAATGAGCTATAGGTCTGCAATTTTTCTATGTTATAGCTGACCAAAAATTAGAAGAATAACATATTTAAACAAAATATTGTAAATGTAATATTTTTGAAGTTACAACTGATTTACTCAATAGCTGAAAGTAGCTATTGTTCAACTCTACAATGAGCTACAGGTCTGCAAGTTCACTATGTTATAGCTGACAGAAAAGTAAGTGAAAAACATGTTCAAACAAATATTGTAAATACAATAGTTTTTAAGTTACAACTGTTTTACTCAACCTGAAAATAGCTATTGCTCAGCTGTGCCATGAGCTACAGGTCTGCAATTACATTATATTATAGCTGATTCAAAAATACATGAATAACATATTTAAACAAAATTCTCTAAATGCAACAGTTTTCAAGTTACAAGCAATTTACTCAACAGTGATAACATGAAAGTAGCTATTACGCAGCTATGCAATGAGCTGCAATTTGACTGTGTTATAGCTCACTAAAACGTTGCTGAATAACATATTTATACAAATTTCTGTAAATGCAATAGTTTTCAAGTTATAACTAATTTACTCAACAGTGATTTTACTATGTTATAGCTGACCCAAAAAGAGCTGAATGGCATATTTATACGAAATTCTCTAAATGCAATAGTTTTCAAGTTACAAGTGATTTTACTCATTATGGAAGTTACTGAAAAGTAAAAAAGTAGCCATTACTCACATAGCTATTGGGATAGACTCCCAAGTTACTCAGACACCATGTTGTAGCTATGAAAAGGGTAGCTGAATAACATATTTTAACAAAATGCTCTACATGCAATACTTTTCAAGTTATAAGTGATTTAGTGCACGATTTCAGGAAATGTAATGTATTAAAAATTATTTTAAAAATTTATGAAAAAAAATTAAGAAAGATCCAGGCCTGATACTTACACAAGGGAATCTACTTGGGGCCTAGTACATATGTGCAAGATATGAGAGAAATCCCTGCAACAGTCAATGAGAAAATTGTGATAAAATGTTGAAATTTTCACACGTAGGGTGGGAGGTACCTCACTTGTAATGGCTCTAGCAAACAGACGAACAGACAGATCTGCATGCCTTGAACAGTTTTTAATCCTCAATAGATAAGGTATCTTTTAAAAATAAATGTCATATTTTTAAATGTAAAATGCATTTTTATGAATAAAAATGTATATACTTACCATATTAAAACACTTGGGTAAGCGTGGCTTGGCGTTCCATGACCGCCACATACACCGTACATAGAATTTAAAATATGAGGGGAGACCCTCTTTAAACCTATATACTTGCTACCTTTGACCCCTGGTGACCTAATTCACTCTGCCATGCGCAGTAATACAGAAATAGTTCATTCTTTTTGTGAATAAACATAAATGCTGGAAAAAGGTCTTTAAAAGCGGGGCAGGCGGGAGGGTGATTTGCTGTTTTCATATGGTAAGTATATACATTTTTATTCATAAAAATGCATTTTACATTTAAAAATGTGAAATTTTATTTCATAAAAATGTAAATGTACTCTATCATATGAAAACACTTGGGTTGAATGCCCACATGGAAGGATGGTGAGAAAAAGACAGACTGAGGAAAACCACCCTAAGGTTAAATTGCTACAAAAGGATACTTCCTAGTGCAATGCAACTGAACCCAAAACCTCTGTGCTGAAGCAATAACTCCACTGAGTTAAGTGAGTAGCATTAACCACTGCACTAACTTCAACACAGCTGTCTACACCCTATTAGGTAAGCTCAAAGGAGAAGGCATAAGTATGCCCTGTGCTCAGAATGGGAACATGCCCAGAGGCACTAAGAAGCACGGTTCTGAAAATAGAGATGAAGAATAGATTCCCTAAAAGGGAAATGCCACCCCCTTTTTCTGAAACTAAAAGTTTCAGATGGACTTAAATTGAGGAATTTAAGTAGAAGAGAGAGTAATGGCTGAGTGGAAAAGGATGTCCACTCCACCTAAGAAATCATAGAGATTCTTAAGAACAACATCTCTGAAGGAAAATAAGTGAAGTGCAAGGATTCCAAGAGGAATCCCCCTTCTTGAGAGCTACATTCCTAAAGTAGAAGGATGTAAAAGTGGAATGGCTCTTCAACGTGCAGGATCTCATGTCTAGGAGTGGGATTCCACCCCTAAAGGACCAGGAAGCAGCCTGTGCCCTGACATCATGAACCCTGACACCATGAAGAGATGCATTCTCTGTGGAACAGAGATTGAGGGAATAAAGGATAAAATGCTATCCAAAAAGATATTGTCTGAGCAGCAATATCACCCTCTTGGACTTCAGAAGAAAGACCAAGAAGAAATCCTTCTAAGAAAATCAGAATAGCTAGATAGATAATATCTTAGGAATCTGACTGTAAAAAAGGAGATGTCCTCTAAGTCATCCTGACCAAAGACAAAAAGTCAAAGCAGGAAGAGCCTTCTGAAGATAACTGGCTTAAGCCAAGAAAGTAAGATCTGACTTAAGGATGACTTAGGCCATCCCTAGAGAGTGAGAGAAAACCTCTAAATAGAGGAATGAAAATCACTCCTTCTCCTTCCCAAAGGGAGTAAGAAAGGGTTCAAGAGGAGCCTTGGTAAGAGCCTGCAGAACCAAGGATTAAGTACCAAACAGGTAGGTGATGACTACCCTAATTCTGGACTTAAAGAAGCTCTAAATGAGACTTCCTAGCTCCTTATAAGAACCCAACTCCAAGAAGTACATGGAGAGAGCTGACCTGTATCCCTATTGTCTGAAAATAATTCCTAAATAGGAACAAACAGCAATAAATGGGACAGTTGAAGCATGGCAGAGTGGCCATGTTTCTCACAAGTTTTTGAAGCAGTTCCACATTGCTTCATAGACAGTTGTGGAGGATTAAAATCCTCCAGGACCCCTCCTATGAACATTCTTCTGTAAGGAGACGTCAGCCACAAGGCTTGAAGAAAGAAACTCCATAAAAATAAATAACCTCTCAATGAGATTGTTAAAGAAGAATAAGAGGAAGAGCCAAAGGCTTTCTTACAGGAGATCTTGAGGCCAAAACCTGGCAATTACCAAGGAAGGCTACAAGAAGCATGATACAGCTCTGAAAGTTGATTAACTTCCTGGCGATAGAGGACAAGGAGCTGAAGGAGGGAAGGAGTAAAACAAGTACTCCGGACCAAAACACTCAAGGGCATCTGTTGCCAGAGCCTAAGGATCTAGCACAGGAGGCACATGCAAGAGCGGCTTGTGATTGAATCACATGACAAAAGAGATCTAAATAAGATGAGAAGTCTAAGACTACCATCTTAAGATCCAAGAATTGAGGGGCCACCTTATATGAAGGGTGAGAAAAGACCTCCAGAGATGGTCTGCCAAGGATTCATGCCCCTGGAACATGAGTAGGTGGAAGAACAGACTTGTTCTTGTAAAAATAATGGCAAAAGATGCCAAAATACACATGTCCCAAGAGTGGAAGCTGTCTTGATATAAAGAAAGCCCAGACAACAGTGTTACCTGGACTATCGGAAGAATCCCTTAAAGAAAGGACAAATGAGGAACAAATGTCTTGAGAACAAGACATCTGAGTTGTTTGAGGCTGAAAGGATGATCCTTTGATGAAAGGATAATACAGGAACAAATGTCTGAGCAAAAAGGACAGCTATGAGCTCTAGAACTGATGAACAGACTGGACTGCTACATCAAAAATAGACCCAAGGTGGTCCACAGAGCACAAAGAATTCCCAAACCCTGCAGTGAAACATCCATGAAAGTAGATGTAAAAACTAGGGAACTAAAGGGAGGTATGCAAAGACATAGTTCCCAGGATAGTACCATCTTGAATGAACCTTCATAGAAGGATCAAGGAATGGAAAATCCAGAGCACCTTTGAGAAGGAAAATCAAGTGTCCTGAGATGACACAGAAGAAGTGTCATGTGCAGGGACCTTGAAGAAGCGGCTTTCAAGTGGAAGCCAAAAGAAATAAGGAGCCCAGTTGGAGAGGTAATTAAGAAACAGGTTAAGAACCTAACCCAGGAAGGAGACCTGTTAAAGAAACAGATCTAACTACTTCCTGCTAAGAACCACTCCAAGTTGAAAGTCAACTCTAATAGAGTTGAAAAATGAGCCTCTGACAACTATTGGCTCTAATGAGCCAATTTGTAGTCACATGTGCACTGAGATGCCCAAACTCAAAGCCAACTTTCCTTATTTCCTTGACTAAGGAAGTAAATCCTGAAAGGCTAGTGGCTAGACCATAAGGCATTGCCACAAAGTGGTACACCTTGCCCAAAAGCAAAACTATGAGCAAGAGTGAACCAAAGGAGCCAAAGGAGAGAAAGGAGGCAAATTGAGGAAGAGAAGTGGTCCACTGGCCAATTGAGAAAATGATCAACTGATAAGTTGCATCCTGATAGTCTGGAAAACCAGGAAAAGATATAAATCTAATGGTGGTTTCCAGTATATCTTTGTCAAGGATAATGCCCTGAAAAATCAGGAAAACAGGAGCTCATGATACTTGAACTGCTTATGTGAACAGACAGTGTGAGACTGAATGACAAAGAACAGCATTCTTCTGTGGAGAAGAGCTGAAAGAATCAGGAAAGTGGAATCTGAGAGACCACTGGAATCAGTTGACCTCCCACTGGCAAGTGGAGGGATCTGGAAGTAAGAGTGAAAATTTGAGCAAATCAACACTCTTATCTCCTGAAGGACACCATAATAGAGGTTGAGGCTGAGCCTCTACCTCTGGAAGGCATTCCACCATCAGAATGTTGGAACCTGGAAAGGAACCACATCCTTAAAGCACTAAGTTAGAGAGAAAACTCCCTGGGTGGGAGGAAAAAGGTCTTAATTGGTGTGCCTCAAGAGGCTAATGCAGATAGCTTAAAAGAGGCACCTTGAGTAAGGGCCACATGAAAAGCTTCTGCTTATACTGTTAGAAGTGAGAAGAAATGGTCTCCCAAGAGAGACACCACAAGAAACAGCATAAGACCAAAATAGGACCAATTTACCCTCCAAGTGACTAAGCATAAGTGAGGGAAATGGATAAAGAAATCTCTCAAAACAAAGTGCAAAGATGGCTGAAAAAGGGCCATAGATCAACCAACTAAAATGGAGCTAGAAGACCCATTGAACAGATGTCCAAAGAATGGTGGATGAAAAAGACCACTGAGAAAGTATTGCCTTGTCAATCAACTTGAATAAGTGATCAACAAAACAGGACTGAAGGAAAAAATCCCACCTACAAAACTTAGAATAAGAAGATCCCAAAATGAATGAGTGACAGAAAGTAAGTATCTGGCCTCATGAAGGAACTTCTAAGCCTGGGAAAAGTGGTTGACTTAGAGAAAAATAAGACTGATCAAAAGGAAAGAGCAGTCAAATTTATTCCCTAATTCTGTTAGACAGGAAGCTTGAAAATCTTCTGTGGAGAAGATTAAAGGATGAAGTCCTAAGCACCCATATAGTCCAACAGACTGGCACCAAAAAGTTGGAAGAGGGTTCCTGAAGTCTGCCTAAAGGTAAACTGTAGACAGAGGAACCCCCAACATACCCAAAAGGGAGATGTGCCCATTGATCGTCAGATCTAAAAAATGGTGAAAACACAATAGCTGTTGAGTAACAGAAGATTTCCACCAAACCCCAAACAAAATTTTTCTAGATTTAGAAAATGAATGGAGTAGTGTTAAGGAAGTAGCAAAATCAGTTGGATTCAACTGATAAACTCTTCTAAGGGACCCTGAACATGAATGGTCTTGAGAAGGTAATCCCAGTACCAAAAAGCAGTCTGATTAGACTGAAGCCTAGGCACAAAAGAGGCCAAAGGACTAAAAATGGACTGAGAAACCAAATGACCAATTGACATAAAATTGGAATGTAGGAAACCAGTAACAGTGAAATGGATCTCCAAAAGGTGGAAGACAAAGTCCTCCCCAGAAGCCGTAAACCCCCAACCTCCAAAATTGAAGGTGGAGAAAGGCTAAAAATGGAGACCCTAGGCTCAGAATTGAACCCCAAAACACTGAAACCAGGATCCGAATTCCAGAAATGTCAAATGAAAGGGCCTGTACAAGTAAAGAACCGTGAATGGTAGGTAGTAGATACCGTAATGTTACGCTATGAAAAATGCGTTAACAATTGAAATTATTACACATTATGCTCTGACATAATAATATTCAAAGAAATATGTAGAAGGAATGTATAAACAAACCTGGAAATGCTGTAATCACTATGAAAATGAATATTTTCTGACAACCGATCGGTTGACCTCTATTTTGGATGTGACGTCATCGTCACGTGACCTGGTGTCTGAATGATTCGTAAAAAGCTCAAAAATATGGTCAAAATACGCGGTGAAACGAAGAATTTCGTAAAAAGAATGAAGGAAAACCGTAAAAGATGAATTATAATGCCTGTAGAAGTGCATAAAGGAATTAATTCACCGCGGAAATGAATATATCCAAAGGAAATCCAACATTCTTACACCATGTGACCTGATGAGCGAAAATACCAAATAGGTAACTACGTGAAAAACAATGCACAAAGTACCAATACGGTCAAAATACATGGAGAAACGAAGAATTTCTTTGAAAGAATGAAGGAAAACCATAAATTAAAATAAAAATGCCTGTAGAAGTGCATAAAAAGAATTAATTTACTGAGGAAATGAATATCTCCAAAGGCAATCCGACATTCTAACACCACGTGACCAGATGAGCGATAATACGAATTTTGAAGAAATACGTAAAATATTGCCCAAAGTATACAATAAATTCACCAGAAATTGAAATAAAAGGTAAATAAAATGGAGGAAAAGTGAATAAAACAGCAAAGAAGTACTCACAGAGCTTCAAAAACGTGTAAATGCAGGTCTTTTGAGAGGTAGCAAAACGCCTGTTGAGTGTTCAACCGCCACAAAAAGAATGAACTATTTCTGTATTACTGTGCATGGCAGAGTGAATTAGGTCACCAGGGGTCAAAGGTAGCAAGTATATAGGTTTAAAGAGGGTCTCCCCTCATATTTTAAATTCTATGTACGGTGTATGTGGCGGTCACCGAACGCCAAGCCACGCTTACCCAAGTGTTTTCATATGGTAGAGTATATTTACATTTTTATGAAATAAAACAGCATGTTTCTGGGCCTTGTAGTTTTGTAGGAGAAGTCGTTCACACGGACGCCGGCGAGTACATCCACGCCGCAAAGTGATGACATAATGTCAGCTGACTGACAAGTCAACTGATATAAAAAAGAACAAACTCATTTCTTGTTTACTATTATAACCCTTTTTTTTTTTGCAAATATTCTCAAAAACTGAACCCAATTGAAAGCATTGTTTTAATAAACTTTAACAGATCACTTTGGCTACATCTATGCTATCTCGTATTTGTTATGATTAGACACAGAGTGAACACCTACTCTAGAACAAGACTAACAACTCAATCCTGCCCAAATTTAACCAACAGAACCCAGTAAGAAGCAGACCTGCTTTGGTGAGTAGTAAGTTGTCGAGATGTCTATCTCCAACCCCCAGGATATAAGTGATCACACAGTAACCAGCTACAAGTACACAGAGAAAGTAGAAAATCAATTGGTAAACAAAAGTATGTTTGTATAACCATGGTAAATACTCTAAGCACCTTGGGCCAGTTTCACAAAGGGTTGTAGGACTTAGTCAGATTTGGGCTAAGACAGGGACTTAAGATTGAGCCTTTTGTTGTAGCTAAGTCTGGGACTTAAATGGATTTCACAAAGGATGGCCCAACTAACACCAAGCTGATTTATCATCTAACCACAATGGTTTTTTTGTGCCGGGTTTTGTGAAAATTCAGTTCGTCTAAGACCACAGACTGAGCCGAAGTTTAAGACAAAACTCTTAACTGTAAGTGTAAGTCTGGGCTATTAAGTCCTTTGTGAAACTGGCCCCTGCTACTTTGTTAGCTGCATAGTTGGGAGCATTAAGTGTGAATGTATATTCCATTAAATAAACCACAGTTAAACTTGCAAGATTCCTGTTTTCATTTTTCAAAAAGGCCCAGTAAAAGAAGCTGGAGTTAATAAAAGTAAAACATGCACATAAAATCTTATAAACCTAAAAGCAAGCAATATTTATATATATATATGCGTGAAGGCTAAAATTTTTCAGATATATTGTCTATTTGTACTCATTTAAGTGTTCCCACATGTTTATTTACTCACAATTGAGATGCAGGTTATGAGCATTTCTTTTCTGTAATTCAGTAAAGTGGTCTTGATACCCAGGTACTGGCATAGGTCTCTCATCCCTAGTTTTCACAAACATCAAAGTCACATCAAAGACACACTTACATATTACAGTAAGGAATGTGAGATTCCCCACAGAGTATGAAATCTGCCACTGACAGGGGTACCCTTTAAATGTTAAGACAAATAACAAAGTTTGCCTCAGTTTGGTATCAGTAGAGGTCAGAGGCCGTGTCAAGTGACTAAAATCACAAATATGCAAAGAATTTCTCATAGGTCAAAGCAATTGAAGTGGTTTCCTTCACAGGCAAATTTCACACAGTGTGGGAAGTTTCTTAAGAATAAACCAAGGACCCACCACAACTCTTGACGTAGTTGTCCATGACTTCTTTGGTTACGCCCAGGGGTGTTGTGTCTGAGGGAGCATGTTTCTTGAAATAATTCAGAATTGAGCCTTCTTCTTTGATCACCTCAGCAACAGCAACAGACGGCACAAACTGAACAAACCCTGGAAAACATTGTATATCACTTAGTGTAAGGAATCTAAAATTCGCCAGAAATGTAAAATTCGCCACCTCTAAAAACCTTTATTAATTCTATGAAGAAAATGATGTTTTGTCTTAAACTTGGTATTTTTTGGTTCAAAAAGCCTTAGTTTACTATACAATCAATAAATTTCACCTCAATTCATTTAATTTATTAGTGATTCCACATGTGGCGAATTTCAGATATGTGGCGAATTTTAGATTCCTTACTCTATGTCATTTTTAATTTCATGTAATTTGTATCGCAATGTGGACTCTGGTAAAACCTAACCCCATATAGACTTGTTTTTGGTTGAACGTGTTTATTCTTTATTCCAAGACCTCAGTGATTCTGTCCCTGAATGAATGTCACAATGCCACCACTACAAGGATTCCTTTTATACATAACTTAAAAAATAGTTAACACATAAAACCTTACAAATTTTGTATTTGGATATATATGGTTAAGGCCTCACGGCCAGTTGTTTTGTGGCCTCAGCCTTCCACTATAAGACCAATGGTCGCATTCTTAAGTCAAATCTGGGACGTCTCTTCACATTTTGGTAAGATTCTCACATACATAAAGACAGTATATATGTCCTGTATGAGCATGAAGAGATTTGACCTTCGACCTCTTTCTTCAAGGTCATGGTTGCCCTCCAAGCATCTGAATATTAAATCAATTTATAGGAAATCATTGGCTGGAAATCTTATAGAAGGGTCAGATTTGACCTTTGACCCTTTGTTAAAAGTCAAAGGGAGATCTCTATTTCCACAGCTTTTATATCTCTATTTTATATCTTTACAATACAAAAGAACTCAGTATTGGATTTCAGTACAAAAATGATTTAACCACATAATATTAACAAGAAAATGTTGTAAAATATATCCATTATGTAAAAAAAATCAAGAAAATATATTTGTAAAATATACCGAAAATTAAACAAAAATTCAAGGAAAAACACTCTACTTTGATAGACCCAGTTTTACTTTTATTTTTAACTGAGTGAAAAAGGTTCATATTGAGACAATATGTTAAGAAAGCAAATCTTGACAGCTGTTAAAGTTTGATGAATTATAATACTTGTGATTTCTCATCCATTACTCTTATATTAAACACAGTAATTACTGAATACATTGTAATATTGTGTACATTTTACACTTTTTTACTTGGAATTAAAAACCACTACATATTTAGCTAGCAGTAAGTAAACTCAGTACTTTTTGGTGACTTAAGTACTTTGCACAGATTGATTCTAGCTTAACCTTCCCACTTACCGTGAACACTACTGGTGGCCAGGACTTTGTATGGCGTGAGCTTTAGGTCGAGGTTTTCTCGTCTCAGTAGCCGGTCCATCAGCTCAATGATCTGCAGAACGAGCTGATCCTGCCGCAAGTCATCACCGTGCTTGAAGATGGTCAGGTACTCACTTCCGTCAGATGTGACAAAGCTCAATTTACATGGCATCAGTGCACTCTGAAACAATAATTGACTCAAAAAAGTCAGAAACTGGGCAGAAACGTAAACTCCCTTGGTCCTTTCCCTAAATTATCTAATCTAATGATTTGCAGGTGCAATACCTTGCCCACAATGGGGAACTCAGTATGCCGAATTAATAACATACTGGCCATAACATTGTCATGGGACAATCTGGATCAGTAATTCAGGGTAGTGGGCATAAATAGGGAACAGAATACAAAGTGGGGAAGCTTGAGTTGAAGAGGTGAGTCTTAAGATATTTCCTAAAGGATGAAACTGAGGGGCTATTTGTTATTTGGAAAGGAAGAGAGTACCAGAAGGCTGGTGCATAATGGTTGAGGGAGATGGAAAAATGATTGCATGATTTGTAAACTTTGCAGTTGAAATAGGGGATCCCAAAGCAACTCAAAATTTATTCTGCTGTTTCTAATATTTTGAGATAAAATGCATGTAAAGATGGAGTTTTTGATGAGGTATGCTGGCTTGCCATGTCTGAGAATTTTGTATGTAATCAGCTATATTTCACACAGTACTGTGTATTCTACTGGAAGCCAATGGAGTTTTTTGAGTTTTTTTTAGCTGTGGGGTGATGTGGGAAAAGTTGGTGGATCAGGTGACAACCCTGTAGAATGAGTTTTGTAGTACTACACGCTACAGTCTTCTGAAGTCACAATCTTTGAGTGACGCAAACAAGGACTTATGATAGTCTAACTGACTAGTCACTAGAGCACCTGCTAGAAGAACTGATGTACTGAGGCCTTGTGGGAGACAAATTCTATATGGATCTCCTGTATGGATTCTAGCTGACTTAGTAATTTGGGATACATGATCAAAGAGAGCCACAATCGAGTGAAATACCATAGCAAGGTTCAGTTATGTTGAATAGATCACTTTGCATGTTAAAGATGGTTCTTTCTGATGAATATTGTTTTCTATATCCAGACTGAAAGTTCATCAAAAGACCGGCTTCATCAAGGTGGGTTTGACTTTGAGATGCTATAACTCAGACGAGAATTTTAAAAATAAAATTGAGGTTGGAAACAGGCCTGTAGCGTTTGAACACTTCTTCGTCCAGGATTGAGTTTTTCTGGAGTGACATGGGCGTGTTTAAAAAATTTAGGCAATTGTATGATTCAGAATTTCTGTAAAATTTGCTTATTTTTTTCTTATTGTAAAAAGTAATCACAAGTATTTTCATGCAGAAACAGTATTGACAAAGGAAAGGTGAACATCACCATAGAGATAAACCCCTTTATTTTTTCTTCTTTGAACTCTATCAAATCTATCAAATCTATAATTTCTTTTATTCTGAATCTTCAATTCTGTGACCTTATTTACACACTTCAAAATTTGTATTTCCCCATTTTTTTACACTAAAATGGTTCTTGGGTTTCACATCTCGTCTATAAAATAATCTTGATCTGCCGACTTGGTCATAGAACAGACTGTGATATTTTAGTTTTTTGTAAATAATATACTTTCGTCTATGTAAATACTGATATTGATAGTATTTAAGTCTATGTAAATAGTGTACTTTAATCTATATAACTGACTGAGTACAGACATAGTATCTCGACTTCATAAATTCACCTAAAAATGAAACTATTCAATTAAAATGCAGAAGAATATTGTTTTCTCACCCTTATACACCATTTACAGTATTACATTTGTATTTTATATAACTTATTTTGTAACATTCACATCAGTACTTTAAGTATGGGATGTGTTACCTTAAAGAGAGATGCAGTGTTGGGTCTGATGCCTTCTATGATCACAGTGGGGTCAACAGGCACAGGGATTGGCTCAAACTTGGAGAAATTGTACTTCAGTTCCTCAGGGTCTCGTAACAGCTGCTGAAGCTTCTCAATCTGTTGAATATAACAGAGTGACACACTGCCAATCTTAAAATGACTGGATAAAAATGCCCATTTACAAGACGCACATCCCAGCATCATGCATACTTTAACATTAAATCAATCATTTTATCACATATTTATATGTACCTCGTCCAACTCTAATCACCACGCAATAACATTCCTGCAAATGTAGCATAGGGCATTTCATGCATGAAACCATGAAAAACAAGATTTGTACAAAAAAAATAATTAAAAAGGCTGTAGTCCCCTTTTGTTACCCAGTACACATGAACCCATGTAAGAAGAACTCTTCAGTAAAATACCCTATCAATAGAATAAAATGTGACAGAAGGCCTTTTATCTGAGAATCCTAGTTAAGTAGCTGTATTTTTACGTTCCCTTTGAGATTTTATTTCACAAAGTTAAGTTGTATATAACAACATACGGATAAATCAAGACTAATGAGCAAAGAGGAAAACACACTTCAATGTATATTGTATGTTGTCATGTAAAACATTTATTTTCATCAGAAACATTCACACATAATCTGACTAACCTTTTTCAGTCGGTTGCCACTCTCTTTTGCCACCACTTTGGCTAGTTTGACCAGATTCTCCACAAACACCTGTTGACCAAATATGGAGGCTCTTCTTAACTGGCACTGAGGCCCTCCCTAAAATCAAGAGACCAGGACATAATAACACAAAATATGAGGGATTCAAGAGATTCACTACCTTTATTATCACCGAAGTTACATATCCTTACAAAAAGTAAACGCTTGATATAATTCATAACAGCAAGTAAATTTCACCTCCAAAGCAACCCTAAAAAAAGCAATTTCTGCTCAGAACTCTGCATTAGACTAAACAAAAAAACTTAATGTTATTAAAATGTCCCATATGAAAAACTACCATGCTCTAATACCCTTATCCTTACCAAACTTATCTTTTCAGCTGTACAACCATCTTCTGATGCCAGACAAATCACACGTTTTTGTAAGTTTTCTAACTCTCTTTCAACAAAATCAGTTGGACAGCCTCCTGAGTTAGATATCAGGGAGGTCTTATGATAAGTTTTGGAAATGGAACTGAGGTACAAAATAAAATAGCTGGGTTTGTCATTGGCAAATTAATAAAATTCAGTCATAAATGTATCCAGAGAAAGGAACACCAGTGAATATAAAACAAGTATAGCCTGGGAAATAAACAAGTATATAACCCTTTCTTTATTTCCCGGTGTGTCATAAACACAGCATGGTGAAAAATAGTTTATCTCTCACGTTTTCCATGCATATATCTGACCTTTTTGAGTGCCAGACTGAACCTTTTAAGTACAATGATATACATGTTGGTGATGCGGGGGTCTCTGGTCTGGCTGTCCTTGTCATCACACTCCACCAGCAGGTACCAACAGAAGTAATTAGCCAGCTCTGCACTACTGCATGCTCGCTGGATCAGGAAGGTCGCCAGGTCCAACTGTGTCATAAAAAAACAGGAATTTTGTATTTTATAACTTCTACTGGCAATTATTGTCTTTATATGACAATAATTATTATGTAGCACATTTCTCAATTTATCATCTGTTTTGTACTCCACTTCATCGAGAACATTATCAGCTTCAGCCGTATCAAATTTGTAACAACAAGATTTAATGTATATTACAAATTTTAGAAATGGTTATCTTCATTACAAGATACCTCTCATCAATTATATTTAGATGGATGGCCCTTCTTAAACTGACAACTTAGTCTGTGTGCATGTCTATTATAATAACTGTATGCAGAAAATTTTAAAGGCGTTATTACTCACTGGCTTTAGCCAATTAACTATGAAGGGTTACATATTGCACATTGATAGCTTTTTGTGTTTGATGCAGTCATTGATCACAAAGAATATCACATAGTGTTTACAATGTTTGGAGGACTCTGTACAATTAAATCTAGGGATGGATCGGTATCAAAAATATGCAGTCGGGAGGCCTCCAAAATCATTCAGATTCCAGGGGAGAAAAGATATGTTTTAGTATACCCCCAATCAAATAGGCCCACCAACAAGAAATATTAACAAAATATGGCAGTTCTGCTCAACAAAATCACCATAAAAGGCACCAAATGCACAAAAAGATAGGATAAACATTTGTAATTTCTTCAGAATTAGGGTTTGTTTCCAATATTTTAAGTTTTCCTACAATTACATGTGTCGACAACTGAAATGCCGGTTGTAATGGTATTGTTATGGTATCTAATCTAATCTAATCTAATGTGGACTTTTATAGCGCTTAATCTCCATCACTGATGGACTCTAAGGCGCATCTAAACATAAAGCAAGGCAGTTAGCGTTAATCAAGGGACATAGCCAGGTCGTACCAAGGAGACACAGATGTGACGGGGGAGGCTATGGTGGGTAGGCTGGGTATGTCTGTGAAATAGTCTCAATTCTGGGGCAATTGACTCATCCCTTATTAAACCCAGCACAAGTTCACATGAATACAGTCCAGTTTTACCTAAAGTATTTTCTGATACTGAAGTTTTAAAAGTAGATCCATTTCAGCTAAATTACACTTGTGCTACACATATTTCTACTTATACAGATTCTACTGAAAATATGTTGTAATAATTCATTTATTTTCACAACCTTCCTCTTCATTGCTTCTATCTGTAAAGTATGTGTCTTGTTTCATAGTGCCTCTGAATCAGGTCACACTTTCTACTTATGTCATTACATAACATTTTACAATATATTTTTGGAGTTCCTTTGGTCTAAAAATTTGGTCTTTTTTCACTCACAACTTGAATCTATCACTGGAGAAACACCCTCTTCTGTGGATTCCTCTATGACGGCCACAAACACATTTCTAACAATGATTACTTCACCATATTCATCTAAGCTTGGTTTTGGGCTTTTAAGCGCGAGCTCTTGTGAGGATCGCGCTTCTAGAGATCACTTTTTTTCAATTTTTTTTTTTCTGTGGACTTTCACGAATTGTGGCATAGAGTGATGAGTACTGGTCTGAAGTTAAGCAGCAATGGGCTACATTAGTGCTTGTATGGGTGACCACCTCAGTGCACTACTCATGCCTCTGATGGTTTTGTGGCTAGTAGACTGAAACCCTTTTCGACCTTGTTATTTAACCTTACCTCTTGCTTACTATCTGTCTCCACTACAGGGGCACCTCCCTCTTCCATAGCATCCTCTATTAGAGCAAGGGACTCCTGCACTAGCTCCGCGGCAGCAGGAGGTTCCAACTCACTGTCCGCTGCCTCACTGCTGTCTTCTCTACTGTGACAAGAAATGAGGCAACATCACACATATTACCCAGGTCTATAGGTGTTAATAGTTTACAAGTGAAAATAACAACAGAATTTTTACAGGAAAATATTGTCAACATAGCCTCAAGATCTCAAGAAGAATACAAAACTTTTTTTTTTTTGAAAATATTACCTAGGTTTAAAATTAACAATTCAAACAATGACTGGGTTAAAATACATCATACATTACCTGTATTATCGAACTCTTCATTACCTGAATATTCAATTTCATGAACTCATTTTCAAACTCCCAATTTCTTGTAATTACTTACAGTTTTACACTAAAACACCTATTCTATTTAATAGAACTTTCAATATGCTATTGCACTGGCTGAAACTAAATGTACCACCATATTTAGACAAAACCTGGGGCATATTTTAGCTTCACAAGAAAACTTACAGTAAGGCACTTTCTGACTGGACTGGCTCGTCTAAATGCATAAGTTTACTACGTCTGTTGACAAATGGTGTGGGCGGGTTATTGATACCCACACCAAAGTACGTCATCTCTGCCTGCTCTCTGTCAAACGCTGCATTGATATCATCAAAGTTCTCGTATTTGAGTGCTTGAACCAGCTGTAGCAGGTAGAGTAGTAACTCCTGAAATAAGGACAAAAATGTGTGACAAAGTATATTTTTCTACTTCTAGACAAATTTCACATCTTAAGCATCTAGAGTAAGGAATCTAAAATTCGCCAGGAATGTAAAATTCGCCACCCCTAAAAACCTTTATTAAATCTATGAAGAAAATGATGTTTTGTCTTAAACTTGGTATTTTTTGGTTCAAAAAACCTCAATTTACTATACATTCAACAAATTTCACCTCAATTCATTTAATTTATTAGTGATTCCACATGTGGCAAATTTCAGATATGTGGCGAATTTTAGATTCCTTACTCTACATACAGCCAGTGTAAGTCAAAATTAGACATAAGTGGAGAGATTTGGGGGACCCAGCTTCAGAAAATGCTGAAATTCTTTCAGTGGAAGTTAGCCTTTAACTCTTGCTAAATAAAATTACCTTTGAAATAGAAATAAATTGCAAATTTAATAAATAAATTAAATTTTTATGACCTATGAAATCTTATCCGGGCTATAGCTCGGCAACCGTAAGGTGTAGGAAGTTAATACTTGGTAGGGACATTGGTTAAGGGTTGTAGGTGTGCAACATCATGGTGTGACCTTGATTTACCCTTTTACCTTGCTGTAGTGACCTTGACCTATAAAATCTTGTCTGGGCTATATCTTGGAAACCATAAGGTGTAGGAAGTTGATACTTGGTAGGGACATTGGTTGGGGGTTGTCATGTGCAGTGTCATGGTGTGACCTTGATTTGACCTTTGACCTTGTCATAGTGACCATGAGTTTTAAAATCATGTCTGGGCTCATTTCTTTGATTCCACAAGGTGTAGAAGGTTGACACTTGGTAGGGACATTGGTTAGGGGGTGTAGGTGTGCATCATGGTATGACCTTTATCTTTGACTCTGCCAAAGTGTGTTCACCTGCCATATTTGAGACATCTTGGATTGCTGCAACTGATTATTATGTGCACTTTTACATAATTGTGCTTTTTCCATTGACAGCTATTCTCCAATTAATAAGTTTTACAGCTTCATAATTTTTAGTGTACTGATTAATGCTGTCATGTAGCTATTGAATTGTCTTGTTTTAATACTTTATCTTTACATACATTTTCTTTCTCTTAGATGTTATTTTCTCTACTTAAACATTATTTGGAGCTTTATACAACTGACAATGCCCTGAAAGTATCAGCATCTTTGTACTGTTTGTACACCACTTCTATATCTCATGGTGTTGAAGTTATTTCACCAGGCTGTGTGGTACAGGCATCTCTGATGTTATTTTCTTTATTTTAGAAGCTACTGATAATGGATGAAAGTTGTCTACAGAGGGTAGACACTGAGGGTAGAGGTACTTTTAACCAGTTTAACTAGTATATCCATATTGAATCTTAAAGGCTGATTGAAATACTTCAACCAGCAAAGTTTAACATGAACAGAAAAGGGCTTTTAAGAACCTGATATTTTATTGCGTTAATACATCCTATCCAATGGACAATTGCTTTTCCGGTCGGCGCAGACCGGCCCGCCAAATGACAGAAAAAGTCATTCGGTATGCATGCATACTGGCCGGCCGGCCCTGGTGTGCATTCGCCAGGTGTCGCCTCTAGTACTTCCTTCCTGGCCAGTGCCCGTGACGTCATAGCATCTTTTTTCGGGTCACCTAAATCTGATCCGGACCCCAAAGGACTGTAAGCGGGGTCGGTTGGGAGGGTCTTGTGTGTCCATTGGATAGGGTATTAACTTATAAAAATTTAATTTATTTATTAAATTTGCAATTTTATTGCGTTAATACATCCTATCCAATGGACAATTGCTGAATAACTACCGCTTGGTAGGCGGGTAAGTCAGTGGGGTCTTGATGGACTCAGAGTAAAAAAACTCACATACTTGCTAGCCTAGATACGCCCTGAGGACAGGGGACTACTAAGGCTAGGGTCGGTCTACAGAAACCGGAAAAACGGTCCAAGCCGACACACCTCTCCCCCCCCTTTCTTTTTCTTCAGTCCTGTCTGAAAGAGGGAAGAAGAAGGATGAGTCCAACCCCAAGAAATAAACCTCCCAAGGGAAGCAAAGCACAGTTTTTTTTTTTGTTTTTTTTTTGTGTGCAGAAAACTCTTAATTATATGTACACTATATACATATGTACACTTCTCCTCTCGTGTTAGGGCTATTTGTGGATCTGCTGAGCAGCCACTACCGGCCCCAGATGGTAGAGCTCTGTGTCAGCCCAAGCCACATCTTTCAGGTAGAACTGTGTGAAAGTGTTATGTGATTTCCAGTGGCAGGCTGACAGGATCTGTTCTAAGGACACTCCCAATTGGAAGGCCTTAGAAGCAGCAAAGGCCCTAACATCATGAGCTTTAACCTGATGTAATTTGTGGGATTCCTGATCAGATAGCTCATAACACAGGATCACTGTTTGCTTGATCCATGAGGAGATGGTGGCAGGAGAGATATCTCTGTCAAATCCTTTCTTAAAGGAAACAAAGACTAACTCTTTATTCTGCCTGAGGTCTGAGGTCCTGTCCAAATAGTAGCGCAATGCTCGGACCGGACAGAGGGACCTGTCAGACTTGAGGGATCTATCTAGGGTAGGAGCCAGGGCCGGTATAACCACTGGGGCCACACTATCTGGACCCTCCTTTGCCAGCTGATTCTTGGATAGAAAGCTGGGTGATGGATATAAAGACACTTTGGACCAGTCTGACTGGTGTCTGATGTTTTTGTTTCGCCAGGCATGAATCTCACTCCTTCTCTTGCCAGAACCCAGAGCTAAGAGGAAAACGGTTTTGAAGGTCAAGTGCTTCAAAGATGCCTCTTTAATAGGTTCAAAGGGAGCCTTAGTCAGTTGATGTAAAACCAGTGAAAGGTTCCAGGACGGTATTCCCCGCCGTCCCTTAGGCCTGTCTCTATGGAAACTATCCAGGAGACGAGTGAGATTTTGGTCCTTGCCCATGTCTATGGGTGAATTGCCCAACTTGTCCGCAATAGCAGACCTGTATCCATCAATGGTACTGGGCTGTAGTTTCCTGTCCTGGAACAGGTACAGAAGAAAGTCAGCCACTGAGTTTATAGGGGGTGCCCTGAAGTCCACCTGATTTGTGTCGCACCACTTTGTAAAAATGGTCCACTTTGCTTCATAGACGGACCGGGTGGATCTTCTCTGAGGAGCCTCAATTCTCTCTGCCACATCCTTAGAGAATCCTTGTTTCTTAATTGCTGTGGCTCTAGGAGCCATGCGTGGAGATTCAGATTCGACAGATTCCTGTGAGGGATCTGGTTGAAAGGCTGTGTGAGCAGGTTGGGCAGAAACGGTAGGCTCACTGGGACTTGACTGGACATGGCTACCAGGTCCCAGAACCAGGGCATGTTCGGCCACCCCGGGGCAATGAGAATCATTCGCTTGCATGGGGTGCCCTGCAACTTCTCCACTACTTTGCCCAGAATGGCTACTGGTGGGAAGGCAAATGCGTCCAGATCCTCCCAAGGTAAGCTCAAGGCGTCTATGGCCCAGGCCAGGGGATCCGGCACCGGTGACACAAACAGGGGCAATTTCCTGTTGAACCTCGTGGCGAACAAGTCCACTTGAGGTCGGTGCCACTTTCTGCATATCATATGAAAAACCTCTGGTAGGAGGGACCATTCCGTTTGAATGGTCTGGCCCAGTCTGGATAACTTGTCCGCTACTACATTCAGACGGCCGGGAATGTGTCGGGCTTTGAGCGTGACTTGATTGTTGGTACACCAGGTCAAGATTCTCCAAAGGAGCGCGCAAAGAGGGCCCGACTTCATCCCTCCTTCCTTGTTTATGTAGGCCACTACAGTGGTATTGTCTGTTGCGACAAGAACTATTTTGTCTGTACAGAGGTCTCTGAACTCTTTTAATGCCAATAGAACTGCTTTCAGCTCGAGGTAATTTATATGCAGCTTGGTTTCTGGTAGGGACCAAGTTCCTCTTGCAATATGCTCGTCTAAGTGAGCGCCCCACCCTTCTTTTGATGCATCTGTAAAGATCTGCAGAGCATGTTTTATGGGGTGTAAAGACTGGCCTGTGAGGACATTGTCTTCGTCTAACCACCACCGTAGATGTGGATGAAGAGACCTTGGTATGGGAATCCGTTTCTCCAACGATTCCGGAACCCTCCAGTTTCTCTTGAGATGCCACTGTATAGGTCGCATATGTAACCGGCCGAGATGAACTTGTTTCTCTGTGGCCGTGAGCAAACCTATCAGTGACATAAATTGCCGGACCGGGCAATCCGATAGGGTGAGCAGTTCCAACACTTTGTCTTGAAGGCTCTGCCACCGGTCCGGTGTAGGACGGACCCGACCGGCCTCTAGGTCGAATTGGTAGCCGACGAAATTGAATATTTGCTTGGGCTCCAATTCCGACTTTTCCATGTTTACCAGCCAACCTAGTCGCTTGCATAGTTCTACCAGGGCCTGAGTATGTTGGAGACAAATTCGGTGGGAAGAGGCTCTCACCAACCAGTCGTCTAGGTACTGGTGGATTCTTATACCCTCTTTTGTGGCCATCAGTTTGACCTCCTTCGCTACTACAGTGAACTCCATGGGTGCTGTAGAGAGACCGAAGGGCAATGCCTTGAATTGGTAAGTTTGACCCTGGACGTGAAACCTCAGATACTTCCTGGATTGTTCCTGTATCGGAATGTGGAAATAGGCATCCTTGAAGTCGACGGACGTAACCCATTCCCCCTGCTGGAGAGAAGTTCTGATGGTTTCCGGGGTCTCCATTTTGAACTTTTCCGTCTTTAGGAAAAGATTTAACTTGCTCAGATCCAGTATGGGTCTCCATTTGTTGTTTGGTTTCGGAACCAAAAACAGGCGGTTGAAAAACCCTAGAGATGTCTGGTTTCGCACTAATTCTACAGCGTCCTTTTGTATAAGCTGGTGCAATGCCTCAAGCAGGTAGCTGTTCCTGTGAGGATTGGCGTATTTGCTTAAGACTGTGGGTGACCTTGAAAGTCTCGGCCGGGTTTGAAAGGGGAGGGTGTAACCCTCTTGCAAAATGTGAACCACTTTCGGACCGGCCCCTAGATCCAGCCAGGTCTGCCAAAAGTTTTGGAGCCTTGCCCCTACAGGAAGATGTGAGACAACATTTCTTACACTTGATACAGGAGGGGCACAAGACAACTGAGTGACACAAGAAACACCTTTCACATGTTTTAATGAATGAACTCTTTGAGTACAACACCCTACTGGCCCGGGACTTAAATCTTTCTTTTGCGAAAGCCCGGGCACAGTAGGTACAGGAGTTACAACAGTTAAGTTTACAGGCAAACAAGTGTCTATTGTCTTTCTGAAGGTGCTCCCGGCCAGCAGCCCTGTCTGAGACTGAGTTACACAGTAATTGTCATTTATAAGGCTGCTGGCCCTTGGCTGGTCGGGTGGAGTAACTAGAAGCCTTTCCTCTAGGTTTTCTGTACCGGCCTTTCCCAATGTTTTTCCATGCCGGCTTATCCCCCTTTTTATCCTGACGTCTGTCAGCTTTCCTGTCAGGCCTATCATAAGGGTGATACCGGCCTTTGCTGCGGGAACTGCTTGAGTGACCTTTGGTTTCAAAGTTAGTGATTTCCTCCTCAGCCCTCTTGATTACTGCATCTGGAAAAAGTGTCGGGATGTGAAGAGGTGCTGTGCGGAGTGCTGCAATAGTGTCCGGTTTGATACCCGACTTCACGTGGGTGAGATATGCGTCCCGCCTTGCGAGGGTAAGGTTCCCCATGGAGATAAAAACAAATTCACTTAGATGCTCCATGGTCTTAGCAGCGGCCTCTGATATGCTCGAGTTGAAATCCATCAGATATTTAAGTTCGTCCATGGTGTGAGCACTCTTTGAGGAACCCTTCCCTTTGCAGTCAGCACGGAGATTTCTAAGTTGTTCCTGCATATCCTTCTGCACGCGGAAAAGACACCTGTTAAAACTAGCTGCCTGATTACATATGACTGAGGCCTCGCGTGCAGATTTCTCCCACCTTCTCAGCGACTCCTGGGAGATGCGTCTACCCGCAGGAGGGGTAGAAGTCAAACCGGACTGGCGGGATATCCGACTGAAACAGCTGTTGATTTTTGAAGACTCTGTACACCAGCCTGAGACAGCAGCAGGGTCAGCCTTGTGGTCGGTGGCAAGACCGTACCATCTGGATTGTGACTTCGCCGTCCTCAGGAAATGGTCCATCAACAGGCCACCGGCCTCCGAACTGCGGGAGGGATACCCCTCAACCAAAGTTAAGTTCATCTTTGCTATCTTTTTACACAGCCAGTCTTCAGTCGGCATTTGGATGGATACCTTACCGGGTGTGACTGCTTTGGGTCCAGAAAATGGATTATCATCCGACCCTGTATTAGCACTGTCTAGTTCAGGAATGTCCGACCAACCCATGTACTCCCGTATGCCCTTCATCGTCTCTCTATATGTCTGTTCCTCTGAGGGAACTAGTTCAGGTTCGGCAGTACAATCCGGATCATCTGAGAGCTCTCCTTCCTCTGTGTAGAGATCAACTGCCGGTCTATCTGATAAGTCACTCATAGAGCCAGATTCACTAGAGACACTGTCCTTCCGGCTTTCGTGAAGAGGTGGAGAGCCGGTGTCGGTCACAACTCTGGAGACAGGTCTGTTAGAACGTTCCTTGCTAACCGACCGTGTCGCATGCTTACTCTTGGAGTGACGGCCGGAATCTGCCTGTGCAGAAGGTCGTTTCTGGTCGGTAGTTGAAAGGTCGGTGGGTTGATGCTGTGAAGCAGAGGAACCCTTGCTTGAATCGACGACGGAAGGCCTAGGAGGAGATCTTGATGAAGGTCGGTCGGTAGTAAGCTGGCTGGCTGGTTGATGCCCTGAGGCAGAGGAACTGATGCCAGTGCGCTTGGAAGAAATTGAAGACCCTTGTTGTGTGTCGGCAGGGAGCTGACTGGCTGGTTGATGCTGTGAAGCAGAGGAACCATTGCCAGCGCGCTCTGTAGTGGTAGACTGAGAGTCCGACTCCGGCTGGCTGGCTGCCTGATGCGAAAACGCAGAGGAGGCTGTGCCAGTGCGCCCAGAAGGTTGAAAAAATGGCTCAGAGTCCCGGGGAATGTTGACTGGTGGAGAATGAGCAGGAGTTAGCTTAACCTCTGAAGAAAAGGTCGGTTGGAAGGTCCTGGAGAGAAGCAGAGCTTCTAACTTATTAAAGCGTGAGGACCACTTACTGTCCAGATCCGCTAACTTAGCGTCAGTTGAAGAAGAAGAATCTGATTTCTTGGTTTTCACAGAGACCTTTTCCTTCTTTTGTTTCTTTTCCGGAGGCATAGAAGAAGCTGGAGATGTTACAGTCTGTGTAGCAGGTTCATTCTGGCCAATAACCCCAATGACGGAGACAGACGTAGGGTCAACCAGTTCAGTACTTTCCTTAGTGGGGGTGGCCGTAACAGACTTCCTTGCCTCACGTTTTTCTTTTTTGATCTTGTAGGAAGGAGTTGAGATCTGAGCTAACTGCTCTGGAGTAAAAGCTGAACAAAACTTACAATTTGTAGTGTCTTTGCTCTCCACACAGGGATCTTTTCCTTTATTCTTCTCGCGACAACGCGCGCAGTAGGCATGCTGGTCAAAAATTGCCATAGCATGGCCACAAGCCCCATGTTTCTGTCCCGGGGACGACATTCTGAGCTATAACCAGTAAATATCACTTTGCTATAAGCAAAATAAGAAAACTTAATCCAGAGAAATATCCAGAGAAATTTACAAATTTCAAACACTGAAAATATTCGCTTGCACAACTCTCGCGCCAAACGAAAAAAGATGCTATGACGTCACGGGCACTGGCCAGGAAGGAAGTACTAGAGGCGACACCTGGCGAATGCACACCAGGGCCGGCCGGCCAGTATGCATGCATACCGAATGACTTTTTTTGTCGTTTGGCGGGCCGGTCTGCGCCGACCGGAAAAGCAATTGTCCATTGGATAGGATGTATTAACGCAATAAAATATCAGGTTCTTAAAAGCCCTTTTCTGTTCATGTTAAACTTTGCTGGTTGAAGTATTTCAATCAGCCTTTAAGATTCAATATGGATATACTAGTTAAACTGGTTAAAAGTACCTCTACCCTCAGTGTCTACCCTCTGTAGACAACTTTCATCCATTATCAGTAGCTTCTAAAATAAAGAAAATAACATCAGAGATGCCTGTACCACACAGCCTGGTGAAATAACTTCAACACCATGAGATATAGAAGTGGTGTACAAACAGTACAAAGATGCTGATACTTTCAGGGCATTGTCAGTTGTATAAAGCTCCAAATAATGTTTAAGTAGAGAAAATAACATCTAAGAGAAAGAAAATGTATGTAAAGATAAAGTATTAAAACAAGACAATTCAATAGCTACATGACAGCATTAATCAGTACACTAAAAATTATGAAGCTGTAAAACTTATTAATTGGAGAATAGCTGTCAATGGAAAAAGCACAATTATGTAAAAGTGCACATAATAATCAGTTGCAGCAATCCAAGATGTCTCAAATATGGCAGGTGAACACACTTTGGCAGAGTCAAAGATAAAGGTCATACCATGATGCACACCTACACCCCCTAACCAATGTCCCTACCAAGTGTCAACCTTCTACACCTTGTGGAATCAAAGAAATGAGCCCAGACATGATTTTAAAACTCATGGTCACTATGACAAGGTCAAAGGTCAAATCAAGGTCACACCATGACACTGCACATGACAACCCCCAACCAATGTCCCTACCAAGTATCAACTTCCTACACCTTATGGTTTCCAAGATATAGCCCAGACAAGATTTTATAGGTCAAGGTCACTACAGCAAGGTAAAAGGGTAAATCAAGGTCACACCATGATGTTGCACACCTACAACCCTTAACCAATGTCCCTACCAAGTATTAACTTCCTACACCTTACGGTTGCCGAGCTATAGCCCGGATAAGATTTCATAGGTCAAGGTCACTACAGCAAGGTCAAAGGTCACATCAAGATCACACCATGATGTTGCATACCCACTGCCCCTAACCAATGTCGCTACCAAGTACCACCTTACTACACCTTACTGTTGCCGAGATATAGCCTGGATAACATTTTATAGGTCAAGGTCACTACAGCAAGGTCAAAGATCAAATCAAGGTCACACCATGAACTTGCATACCTACTGCCCCTAACCAATGTCACTACCAAGTATCAACTTCCTACACCTTACAGTTTCTGAGATAAAGCAGGACAAGATTTTGTAGGTCAAGGTCAAAGGTCAAATCTAGGTCACACCATGATGTTGCACACCTACACTCCCTAACCAATGTCCCTATCAAGTATCAACTTCCTACACCTTACGGTTTCTGAGATAAAGCACGGACAAACTTTTTCTTGCCACACGCCCGCCCGACCGCCTGCCCGGCTGAATGCCCATCTGGACACCATGGGTGAAAACAATACCCCAACAGTCCTTAAGGGCTGTGGGGTAATAAAACTGCTTAATTCTTGTTCTAATATGATTTTAGCTTAGACATTAAACCCTACCTGATTTTCAAGTGACTCCAGTTGAAATAATTTTATTGTAAGAGATACACTGTCACAAACAGTTCCCCTTTTTGTCTTTTAGTTTCAATATTGTACAAACACGGAGCTTTGAATAGTCACATTGCTTTATAACTAATAATAATTGTATTAATAATTAGCCACCAGTGTTGTGAATCACCATCTATTTTCCAGATCAATTAATTGGTTATTTTGAAGACCAATTATCTCACCAGAATTGACTATTCATTTTATTTGGTTGGGTTAATTTTTTATAAACCACAATCTAGGGATGTACACACCACTCTAGTGAGGATCTTTGTTGTTCTTACCCATTTCCTGCACAGATTACATTACACATAAACAAAACAAAACAATTAGATTATTGCATAAAATAGTTTAAAATAAGATAAAAACTACAAGTAAGGTTTTTCTGTAAAATAATCAATTATTTAAAATTGTCAATGACTGACCATGATGCTACAGTGTCACCAATGATTAATTGAGTACATGTCACATACTTTCATCAGTATAGGCCACATATCTACTCATCCACCCTCACCTCATCATCTGCTTGCTGCAGTCTGGATACTGCATACTTTCTGACTGCAGGGTGGGAAAACAATGGGGTTAGAAGTTCAAGGCTGTCCTCTGTATCCATGGGAACCCACCTAGCAACCAAATCCAAGGCTTGTTTTACCTCAGCCGGTGTGCTCCAGTTCACAGATTTCAGGAACTTTGTCAATGCCTAAAAATAAAGTACACTTGTTTCAGTTTATGAAACTAATAGTATGTTCCAAAGGTAAGCCATTCACTATCATTTATTTGTATCAGAGGCCTGGCTTATTGTGTCATGTCTTCATAATAAAAGGGCTCTGCATTATTCTGATGATAATCTGAAACTACATAGCTCTGGCCCGATGCCAACATATTCCCAAATGGGCCTTCTTTCATGACACAGGTATTGACTGGGTCTTTATACTAATTAAGGTGGGACCCATTTTGATGTAGATCTACACCATAATAACTATCAAATATTTTTATTTTATTATAATCTTCCTCCAATGATCAATTTAATTCTTTTTCAATGTATTTAAATGATAGATGTATATTCTTATAAAGTAAAACAGTTTTATGTATTTCTATGCCTTTAATATATTAGTGGAGGGATGAATAGCTGTGATCACAGATTGACGTACATAGTTACAATTTGAATTTTTTATTCAAGTACATATAAATGACAAATAAATTTCATTTTGAAAATATTAATATAACGAGTGCATTTGCATAATTTAGTAGAGAGAAACAGTGGTCACTCTGTATATAAAACATCTCTGTGGGCATTTTTAGAGACCCAAGTGGGGGGTTTTACGGGGCCTCATACAGAGTTTAAAAATCATTATAACGCCCTGAATTTTCCCTTTTGTGAAGAGAACATATCAAACATTTTTTTAAATTTAAGCTGGAAGAGAAACACAGTTTGACAGCTACAGGGCTTAAAATAACAAAAAAAATCATGAAAAGGGTGCCTATGAGTATTTCCAGAAATGTGCAGGTGACCTTAACATTAAAGCTACAGAGCTGAAATTTTCCATAGAGAAAGACTTATTATGTAGAAATTATACCTTATGCACTTTATGGCTAGCCAGACTTACAATTTCCAAATTTCTAGTACAAGGCAAAATATCTAAAAAAATATTGAAAAATGTCCCCAGGTGGGGTCTCTATGGGCCCATACACAGTTTAAATGTCAACCTGAAGCCTTACTTTTGCAGTATTTAAGAACATAATGTAAGCTCAGATGAAATTTTAGCCGGATGAGTAATATACTTTGAGAGCTATAGATCATTTGAATGGCCGTAAGTCATTTCATACCTACGGTCCTAAATTCTTTAATATTTCAAGGTTTAGTTGACTTTAAAAAGCATTCCTCTCCTGGGCAAAAAACATATGTGTGCCAAATTCGAATGAAAAATAGGTGAGTATTTCTGCATTAAGTGCATAAGGTCCAGCGATCATGGCATGGCACGGGTGTATATTCCCACATTTTTCTGGTGATCTGAGGACAATGATACTTGGTTGAAAAGTATCACTAGAGAAAACAATTTTACACAACACTGCAACTCGATAAAAGTTTCCACACTGAAAAACTACAACATACACCAGTATATGGAAAACTTTTGTATCACAAATGATGTTAAAAGTCATACCGTTTTTTGACTGGAGAGGTAGAACCTGAACTTCCATACTAAGTCTTTCTCTTCTGAACTCAGGGCTTTTGTGGGAGGGTAGCCCACAATTGTCTGAAAAGTACACACTGAAGTCTTAAATATTGCACCAGTCTTACATGTAAAGAGGCAATTCAACATATAGAAAAACTCCTAACCATTGAGTTGTACAAAACTGCACCATCTGTACATACATGTATGCACATGACTGTACAGAAGCAAATGCGTATGTGCATAAAAAAAAATCATATTAAGATCACACATCATCTTTTATACTTTGAACCGAACCTGATACATCAAGAAAAGCATTTCAACAATAGGTTCTGACATGATACTTGTAAGCTATGGAATGAACTTGCCTCTTGATAATAATTATTACTTAATAATATTTCAAAGAATAAATCATATCTGTCAATTCCATTTAACTCGTTTGGTGCCTGGCATCACTTCAATATGAAGCAAGGCCTTACCTAATGGCTACAGGAATTTGGAAAATACCGGTAATATTTTATTCTGTGTGTCCTAGAATCTGCTACTATAGATATGAATTGCAATAAATGTCTATTTTGAAAATGTATGACACATTTACACTTGTATTATTATTATTATGTCATATTTGAGACATCTCGCTTATGACAAAGATATATGGATTGCCGCAACTGTTTATTATATGCTGAAAGTTAAACTTTAGGGTTTTACTCCCTGTTCAACAGCCAGTACTATATTGGTAGAGGTCCTCAGCATTGCCACTTGTGGGAGTCGAAACCACACAGAGGTGACTGCCTGTGATTAGATGTCAAACTTGCTAATCACTTGGCCAAAGAAAACCTCTAATTATTTGGAATTTTGGCATTGTGACTATTTCCAAATTACTGGGAACATGTATGCACTTCTGACTTGCCTTTGTAAATTCTGTAAAATATAGAGGATGTTTAAGCAAAAATGACAAAAAAAAAATCCATATTTTAGGGTGTTTCATTTATATCAGATGAAATACAACCAAGTACAATAATCCTATACAAGTACACATGTTTTCAGTGTTTTAAATAAAAATGTTTTTAAGCCTGAATACAGCAGAAAGGTATTAGATATATAAAGTATGGATATCATTCAGAGCATTGTGGAACACAAATGCTATTGTAAAACAGAAAAGATAAGTGCAAAAATGTATTAAATAATTTCATTTACTGTGTTCACTAGTTACACTGGTATGTGTTCCAGGCTGTTAAGTGTTTTCCCATTAGTGATATCAGGGTCATGTTACATGAATTTCAATAACACTTCGGTGCCAAATAGACAAAAACATAGGTCACATAGAGAAGAATGGCATGACTGTGCAAACATTTTGACAAGCACAAGCATTTAAATTAATTTTGTTGATATCAATAAAGTCCATATAAATGTCTGTCCAATCTGATTTAAATACATTGTAATATGTATAGAAATATAACATTTTCACTCAAAGGTACATAGATGCAGAACATGTATTTCATGCTTCAAAACCTCTAGAGTGAAACATATTATATCTAAAGTTAACTTAAGGATATGTTTAAACTTTGTGGATGGTTTGGGAACCTTCACAAATGACCATATTTTTTCTGTATTTGGCCACTCTGGAACACAATTAAAGGTGTGATATTTTGCACAGCTAGAGTCCAAATCCACTTTAACACTCCTGAGATTCTCCAGATCACTAGACAATATCTCACGAGTTAAGGAATACGTCCCTGATTGATCTGTGATGATATAGGAATAAAAGACATATTCGAGTGCTTTATGATGGTTTTCGCCCTTCGGGCTTCGTGGCTTTAATAGTCAGCCGCTCGATAGTTTAAAAACATCATAAAGCACGAGAATTTGTCTTTTATTCCTATTCTAAAATGGTTATATTAATAATTTCGTCAAAATAAGCAGTATAACTTACGCAAAATTCAAAACAGATCCAACACCATGTTGGCTGCTCCATTAACTAAACATGCATAGTGATGGATGTGCAAACAGCCTTTTGGATTAAATATTGTTAGGAAATACCCACAGAATTCCGTGATCTCGTAAATATTTATAAAATTATTTATTTATATCTTTAAATGAAATATTGATAAAATCCCCTACAGAATTATTTGACTTAGTATTTGCTGCATATAATTTAAGTTTTATTTCACCACGAGTTGTTTGTTTACGTTTGTATGCGAAGGGACGATGTACAAGATTTCAACAGCGTGCTTTATTTACCGTTCTATATTCGCAGTTCAAGCATTGCGCAAAAGACGTGTCCACGTTCACCGCGCAGCCTACCATTTTAGAATACATAATAATATCAGAATGACATAAGAATGATAGATCTATAGGAACTGTTGCTGTAGTGATCTCAAAGTGATTTGGTGATGTTCAACAGTGATTTCTGACATTCTAAGAGGACTAAAAAAATTCAATTTCTGAGAAAAGCTTGGGCTTTATGAGTATTGCCTTGAGTGCTGCTTGCTTAAAATGGGCAATACTGTACAATATCAAGTGATACTGAACTTTATGGGTTGATAAAAAGTAAATTTAGATTTTTAGTAACCTTTATGTAAAACATATGTGGTAGCATTGGGTATTTAAAACCATAAGCGTTATTATTAAATGACATGTGAATTGCTATTGGAATTTATGTTTAATAGTTTTGATTTATCCCACTCTACAATTCGCAAAGGGAAGAAAGTAGGATAAAAGTGTAGGTCACAAGACACTTAAATAAAAGAGTGAAATGTAGTGTTCATCTTTAGCTGTTTTCATGAGGTGCACTGTAATATTTCTGATTTGATAAGCAGACAAAAAGCCTGAGGACAAAACCCCAGAGCATTTTTCAGGGGACACACAAATTTCATTAAAATCATTCTGAAGGAAACACGGAGTACCTGAAGGAACACACACTCTTCCCAGGTTATCCAAAACCAGATATAAGTGAAAAATCCCTAAAAAATCCCAATACAGATATGGAGTGCATATAGGACCAAAATTTGTGTAAGAGTACAATAATTGCACTTTCTAAAGGTTAAGAAGTCATTTATAAGAAGTACACTGTTTATTCTTGGGGTGGGGGTGGGGGGGGCTGGATTTCCTGATGGGGGTAGGATTTACTAGGAAATTCTCCATCCCAGGTGGGATGATTTACCAGGAAATCATGCCACAGGGATAGGATTTCCTAGGAAATTCTCCACCCTGGGGGGAAGGATTTCCGGAGTGGAGGATTTTGTGGTACACCGGTGTTCCATAGATCTTTCTCATATTTAGTAAATACAATTTAACTAATTTAATTTGTTAGAGTAAGAAATCTAAAATTCGCCACATATCTGAAATTCGCCACATGTGAAAATACTAATAAACTAAATGAATTGTGTTGAGATTTGTTGACTGTATAGTAAATTAAGGCTTTTTGAACTGAAAAATACCAATTTTTAGACAAAAACGTCATTTTCTTCATAAAATGAACTAAGGTTTTAGAGGTGGCGAATTTTAGATTCCTGGCGAATTTTAGATTTCTTACTCTACTACTAGCTTCCCAGTTGTACACTCTCAGATGTTTCCCTGAAATTCACTGTGGCTTCACAAGGAGATAGTGGAAGATCAAATGGTACAACAAGTGTCACTTTTTTCATGTGTACTTTGATCTGAACAAAAGCATTTGGGGAGTGCAGATCTCTGCCAAGGCATGCAATAATAAGTAAATGGGAAAATTCAGATGTTTTTTTTTTATATCCAGACAGTGACCCAGATCATTCTCAAAATTTAATGGGATCTCAGCTGGACCAAGACCATCTTCTGATTTTTTTTTCATGAAGATATTTATTTATTATTAGCCTAATCCTGCTAATAAACAGACGGACAAATAAACGGTCATGAAAATAATATCTCCTTAGAGCAAGCAATAAAGTGCATTTTAAAATTTAAGATTACTTAATACTGGCTTTTTCCCAATTTCACAGTACAACACATATTTCCTACTTTTGGAGTACTGCCCTGTATTCAGGACTCCATGTCTTAGTACACCCCCATTAAAAGAGAGAAACTGACACTAAGTCTTATGAAATCAAAATATGGACATTTCCTCTCAACTAAATCACAATAAAAGTCCCCAAATGTACAAAAATATATGGAATAAAGGAGTGTAATTTCATTCCGATTTCTATTTTGTTTCCAATATTTTAAATTCCCCATGGGAAGTTTCCCATTATACTAGTATGTGTTAACAAGCAAGATGGTGGTTATAAAGTTTCCTCACTTATTTACTGTGAAATCCCTATAAAAGCTTGCAAATGCAAAAATATATGAGATAAATGTTAGCAATATTTTTAGTTTTCGTTCTATTATATGCGGTTACAAGTGAAGTGGTAGCTGAGAAATCTTGTCACAGTATTTCAGTAAAATGCTCCTGATACGAAGACACCAGGCCAACCAACCTATCCCAACCATTTGGGACAGTGGAACAGGGGTATAACACTGTTTCTATATTATCAGGGTCCACTGCAATCAAATAAAGAAGTTATTTTTTCAGTGTATGTCTTGAGAAAAAACAACTATATGAAAATCCTATTGGTGATGAATAAATCTTAAAATATACCTCAAGAACCGTAATTAGCAGTTTTTAAGATCTACAGACTATTGATCCTTGTCATGTTTTTGGTTTTATAATGTCACTGCAACTACTATTAACAGTGAAGATGGCAATAAATTTCCCATATGGGTCCACCATATGTGTGATTTTTCATTACTATTCAGTCTTTAATTGAACTTTGATAAATCTGTCAGGACATATAGTTTGCAATACAAAGTAAAGGGAGAAATCTCGAAAATATCAAGTCATTACTTTAAACTCATATACAGCCGATAAAATATAACTAGATAAAATAACCACAGAGAGAACCAGTAGAAAAAATGCAAATGTAGCTGCAATTTCATGATCACCTTGCAATTGTTATTTAATGCAGTGGCAACAAGCCTTGAGAGCAATGAAACCTGTTCTTTTTTACATTACCTAGAGTTTTCAGTTCTATGTATGTAGAAGACGAAGAACCACTATCAAACCACGCAACATCAAACGGATCCATAGGAACCAGAATTTATGTTTCACAAACTTAAGAATAAATCTTGTATTGAATGTAAAAATTCACAAATGTATTTATTACTTGTTTAGTGTTTTTCTTTTGGTACACAACATCAAACGATTCTGAGAGGTTCTCCATACTGTGAGCCCTAATTGACTCTCTCCATTATATTATCAGTGCCAGAATGGCATTGTTAGGTCATAACATTCCCTGTTCATTACCCTTTACATAGTGTCAAGTCTTCTGATGAAATGTTTAGTCAGGACATTACCTTTATCTTACAAAAATGTAAATTATAAACAAAGAACTGTTTTGTTGATTAGAATTGATCTCTTGTGTTGCAATCTCTTTTTGATAATACAACAGTAGTTTTGTAGTTTACCGGATTAAACTCACTCAAAATTCCATGACTTGTTTGCAGGAACAACTACAGGTCATTAGGGAGAAGATTTAACCCCTTACCCTATATATATTAACTAGTAGTGGAGAGCAACATTTGACACCACTGTTTCGGTTATTGTATTTTGCTTTAGCACTGTGGATTTAAAACTCTTGGTATATTGGCATATTTTGCTTACAACATTACCATATTTATCCGTATCGTATCCTTGTTTTTGAAAACGAGGCAAGGTTCAAGGTTAAATATCTGTAGGTTATAGAGGATATATATTTATTAAAAATATCAACCATGAAGACATTTAACTTTCCATAGATGAGAAAAAGAATCAGAATGTAATCAATGTATAAAACTCCTGAACAACCACCAAAGAAAAGCCCGTGGCAGCCATCTTGTTTTTCAAAATGAGGCCAAAAATACTTCTAGACAAGCTTTTGTAATGATTAACATATACTGCAAATTTGAGTACTCTGCCTCTAATACCTTTTGCTCTAGAGGAGATAACAGGAAAATCTCTACACACTGCTTTATGACTGACAAAGAAATGTTCGTGGCGGCCATCCTGTTTTTCTAAATGAGGCCAAAACTAGAAGAATGTTTTTGCAAACAAAAACGAAGCGGCCCTGATGAAAAAGAAGTCACCCATAAAAGATGTCAACATATGCATCATAAGCAATAGAAACTGTGAACTTTATTGCATTGTGTATGTTACTTGTCCCTATTTTCATCTTTAATAAGTGTGCACAATTAAAGTGAGGTCAGCTGAACAATACAATAGCTGGAGATTAAAAACTCCATAATTTCACTGCAAGGTGGCCATAACTTCATTCATATTGGGACTTTAAGGTGACCATAAAATATGAATGTCCCTTTTCTCATCCTTTAAAAGTGCATAAAGTTTATCTCATGTCAGTTGAACAATAAGATAGCTGAAGGCTGAAACTTCCTTTTTCACTGTAAGGTGACCATAACTTCATTCATATTCATATTGAAGGTGACCATAATATGAGAATGTCCCTTCAATATCAATATATGTTAGATGTTAGATGGAAAAAGAAAAGATCCAGACGGCTTTATTCAAATGTTATGACTTTAGGGGGGGCCAAAATTATATTAACAGTTTAAGGCCACCTTAAAGTCAGGATAACCCTTTGGTTTGCCATCCTTTACAGGTGTGCAAAGTTTAACTGAGGTCAGTCGAACAATAAGATACTTGGAGGCTGAAAACCCCCTTATTTCACTTTAAGGTGGCTACAACTCCATTCATACTGAGAGTTTAAGGTGACCATAAGTATTATTTTTATCTACTTTAATACCAGTGATAATTTCAATATAAAAAAATAGCATCAGAGATGCCCGTACCCCACAGCCTAGGGAAATATTTTGAACACCATGAGATATAGAAGTACTGTACCAGTACAAACTTCAGGATACTTTCAGAGCACTGTCAGTTATATAAAGGTCCAAACAATGTTTAAATGGAGAAATAATGTTTAAAAGAAAGATAATGCGTATAAAGATGAAGTATTAAAACAAGACAATTCAATAACAAGATGACAGCATTAATCAGTAAACTAAAATTCAACACTCTTTATCTACATCTGCATGGCCGAATTATGGTTTAGATGGTTGGAATATTACCATGCATACAGAAGTGGTAATACATTTAATGAATGCTTATTGTGGTGTTGGAGCAAAATCTGTGGCTCACTTGATGAAATTCTATCTCTTACAATGGAAAGTTATGAAAGTAAAATTCTTAATAAATTCTAATATGACTTTTGCTTAATCTGCATCAAAAGACAGACCCAAAGGTCCATGAAGATTTTAAAGGTCAAGGTCACTACGACAAGGTAAAAGGTCAAATTAAGGTCACACCATGATAATACACACCTATAGCCCCTAACCAATGTCCCTACCAAGTATCAACTTCCTACACCTTACGGTTTCCGAGATATAGCCCAGACAAGATTTTATAGGTTAAGGTCACTATGGCAAGGTCAAAGGTCAAATCAAGGTCACACCATGATGCTGCACACCTACACCCCCTAATCAATGTCTCTACCAAATATCAACTTCCTACACCTTACAGTTTCCGAGATATAGCCCGGACAAGATTTTATAAGTCAAGGTCACTACGGCAAGGTCAAAGGTCAAATCAAGGTCAGATCATGACGTTGCACAACTACACCCCCTAACCAATGTCCCTACCAAGTATCAACTTCCTACGCCTTACGGTTTCCGAGATATAGCCCGGACAAGATTTTATAGGTCAAGGTCACTACGGCAAGGTCAAAGGTCAAATCCTGGTCAGACCACGACGTTGCACACCTACACAGCCTAACCAATGTCCCTACCAAATATCAACTTCCTACACCTTACGGTTTCCGAGATATAGCCCGGACAAGAATTTATAGGTCAAGGTCACTATGGCAAGGTCAAAGGTCAAATCAAGGTCAGACCATGACGTTGCACACCTACACCCCCTAACCAATATCCCTACCAAGTATCAACTTCCTACACCTTACGGTTTCTGAGATATAGCCCGGACAAGATTTTATAGGTCAAGTCCACTACGGCAAGGTCAAAGGTCAAATCAAGGTCAGACCATGACGCAGCACACCTACACCCCCTAACAAATGTCCCTACCAAATATCAACTTCCTACACCTTACGGTTTCCGAGATATAGCCCGGACAAGATTTTATAGGTCAAGGTCACTACGGTAAGGTCAAATCAAGGTCACACCATGACGTTGCACACCTACACCCCCTAACCAATGTCCCTACCAAATATCAACTTCCTACACCTTACGGTTTCTGAGATATAGCCCGGACAAGATTTTATAGGTCAAGGTCACTACGGCAAGGTCAAAGGTCAAATCAAGGTCAGACTATGACGTTGCACAACTACACCCCCTAACCAATGTCCCTACCAAGTATCAACTTCCTACACCTTACAGTTTCCGAGATATAGCCCGGACAAGATTTTCAAACTCAAGGTCACTATGGCAAGGTCAAAGGTCAAATCAAGGTCAGACCATGACATTGCAGACCTACACCCCCTAACCAATGTCCCTACCAAGTATCAACTTCCTACACCTTACGGTTTCTGAGATACAGCCCGGACAAACTATTTCCCGCCGCCTGCCCGGACGCCCGCCCGCCCATGTGAACACCATGGGTGAAAACAATACCCCGACAGCCCTTAAGGGCTGTGGGGTAAAAATGGAAAAAGAAAGGAGCCAGAGGATTTTATTCCAATTTGATGAGTTTAAGCAGGCCATATGTCCATTAACATTTTGAGTTTAAGGTCACCATAAAGTCAGGATATTCCTTTGGCAAATCTTAATATATGTGCCAAGTTTGGTTGAAAAAAGTGAAAAACTAAGTGAACTGGAGGGCTAAAACCCCCTTTTTTGACATTAAGGTGACCTTAAGATTGCAGATACAGGGCTAAAACTTCGGCATGTGAAAGATTATCAAAAAGTAGCTGAATAAGTTATTCCAACAAAACGCCGAAATCCTAACCGTTTTTGAGATACAGACCAAGTACCCATTTTTTAAAAATTTACAAAAATAAAACGCCTCCCATTCAGGTATCTATGGTGCGATTGATTGAGAAAATCCTTTCTGACCTTGGAAATTTGGTCTAGAATGTACCAGATAAATTTTATAGCACAGGTGTTTGTGGTTTTTTCCGAAACACGATGACGGGTTGTTTTGGAGTTATGCTTAAGGTTACCTTAAGTAAAGCTTGAGGTCTGCGCAAAGTATCCCAAAAAATTTTCCCGCCCCTGTAGTTTTAAAGAAAGATAAGAAGGAAAGAAAAGTTTGAAAGGCTAAGAAGTTATTCAAAGGAGACCATAATCCGGCGGCGGCGGTGATCAGTCGAACTTCAGTGAAAACAAATAAGCGTCCCTGACGGGCCGCTTAATTATTTCCAGACAAGATTTTGTAATAATGACATATCTTGTGAATTGGAGATCTCTACCTATAATACCATTTACTCTGGAGGGGTAAAAAAATTCCTTGCTGAAAGCCGAAAAACGCCTGTGGTGGCCATCTTGTTTTCAAAATGAGGCCAAAAATATTCCCAGACAAGATTTTTAATGATGAATATATCCTGCAAATTTGAGAAGTCTATAATATTTTTTCTCATTAGACCGGTAATGGTGAAATCTCTCTACACACTACGGCGGTGGCAGCGACAGCGGCGGCCTAGGCATAACAAAGCAAAATCCATAGTATCCATCGGATGCCCAGTGGATACAATAAACATGCTTACGTTGAGCTGATCTCGGGTCACAGCATTGGGTTTGAGATCTCTGTCTGTGGGACCACTTCTCAGACTACGTGCCAAAGTGTGATGCTTACTCTCCACCAGATTGTCCTGAAAATATGCACTATCACATGTAAAACTTTCATCGTGGACATTTTCAAATATTCACACCAAAATATAATGTTATGTACTCCTCCACAATCATACTCTAGAACAATAAGATTCCATATATAATATTATGGGTGCATAACTGTTACAAATACCACTATTAAGTCTAAAAAAAGTTGAAAATCGTCTTTTATTGTGGCTTTTTGTTCATCAATGAAATGTTTTTAGGTTCAGATGGAGTGGATATGTAGGGCTTCAATTCAGAGCAGCAAGCATCTTGAGCTGTTCATAGCACCCATGGGTGAAAGTTCTGGCAAACTCCCTAGTTATGGCTGCATTTGCTTTACCTGGTCATTGAACTGTTTGTTAGACTGGAGGATCTTCTTAAAACCTTGTGGTGTTGTTTATAAATGGATACATCATTAAAAATTAATTTTTTGATGCTGTGTGTGTGTGTTTCTATCTTGATTTCTTTTAGGTTCAAGCTTATGCTGCTTATGCTATGACTCTCCAGATTAAATCAAAGATGACTAAGCTGAAAATTCTTAACCACAGAGCTTTAGTAGCCTGCACAACTAAATCTGGTTGTGAGAGACTAATTCGGCTCAGGGTCTTATACACTACAAGACTGGGTTAAATAATCAGTTGCAATGGGCAATTAAGTTGGTACAGCCATGATAGCAGTTTCGGGGTGACTCGCTAACCAATCACAATGGACTTAGCTAGACCAGCCACAACTTGAGAGAGCATGCACATCTCAAGATGTTTGCCACAACTTCTTTCTTCCGGAGTCTCAGCCAAACGTACAATATATCCCTTGCAAATTGACATATAAAAGACATAACACTAACAGTGTTCACTCTTGTCAGTACAAATTAATTTTAGACTTTCAGTAGCTAACCTTTACAATGAACATTTGGAGAGTTGCTGTGCCAACTTGAGATCATGGTTTTGAAAACAAATGGACAGCCATTTTATTTGATTCATTATGTATTTTGGTTTCACATCTCTTTAAATACATTGGATTGGTTAAAACAAGACAGACAGCTTTAGCAGTTGTGCAAAACAGTATTTAATAGCTGGTCATGTTTTTTAAACTGTAAACCAATTGACTTTGGAAAAACAACTGCTAAATTTCCCACTTCAAGCTATTGGAAGAGATTAGGACCATGCCCGTAGGGATGACAGGAATGGTAACTATTAAACAACCAAACAGCTGAATTTGATTCAATGCCCTCCTGCCTATTTTGATGACAACCGAGTATAACTCAAGAGCAGTGAGAAGCCAGTTTATAAGTACCATGCTTATTCTGGTTAATAATGAAGGAAATATTTCATTGTTATGTCTCTAGGATAATAGGGTTGACACAACATGTTGAGTAGACCTACACCAAACCAAGATCATTTCCATACAAATAGTCAAAAATAGCATCAGAGATGCCCGTACCCCACAATCTAGGGAAATATTTTCAACACCATGAGATACAGAAGTACTGTATCAGTACAAACTTCAGGATACTTTCAGAGCACTGTCAGTTATATAAAGGTCCAAACAATGTTTAAATGGAGAAATAATGTTTAAAAGAAAGATCATGCATATAAAGATGAAGTATTAAAACAAGATAATTCAATAACAAGATGACAGCATTAATCAGCAAACTAAAATTCAACCCTCTTTATCTACATCTGCAAGGCCCGAATTATGGTTTAGATGGTTTGAATATTACCATGCATACAGAAGTGGTAATACATTTAATGAATGCTTATGTGTGGTGTTGGAGCAAAATCTGTGGCTGCCCGCCCGCCCACCCGCCCATCCGGACACCATGGGTGAAAACAATACCCCGACAGCCCTTAAGGGCTGTGGGGTAAAAACCATACAATCCTTTTCAAACTACATCACCAATCACACTTTTCTTAAAAAAACGTACTAGAACAAAAATTTATTGAACAAAGTCAAATCCTCACTTTCACATGTGCTTTCTTCTGTTCTTCTTTGATATTCCTCTTTTTCCTCATAATAAATTATCCTCTAGTAAACATCAAACACTAATGTGTACCCCCCAAAACTATCAAGACTTACATTTTAGGTAAAACTGATTGCAATGACAGATTTATGTTCATGTTATAATAAAGTACCTCCATCAGTTAATTCAACAAAACATTATGTTGGAAAGTACTATTTATTTGGTTTTCATGTGTCACCAAATATGGGCACTCGAAATAAAATGAGAAAAAAGTAATAACTCTGGGACATCTATCCATTTGTTTTTTATACCGGCACTTGAATACATGACATTCCTACATATACAGTGTACCAAGTATTAGTCATATGCATACTTGCATACACATTGCTGATACATCAGTTTCATTTCAACAATAAATCCATACATTGATTATCTCCTCCCCCATGTTTTAATACAACACATCGCTTGTTTAACTCTTCACTAACACTGACTGTTTGGATTGCTGAGATGGAAATTATCTTTCAAACATTGCTTGCATTGGAAAATGGAAATTATATTAAAAACTTTAAAGCATAAGGGGAAATCACCCAATTAATATTTTGTTTTTAACAAAAAACAGAATTCATCATTCTGATAATCATGTGTTTTTCCTACAGAACTGAATTTGAAATATTGTGTCACCATAAATTATTTAAAGTTCTCTCCTTACTTGAGATACATTTTACCTAGTTTTTGTAAACAAGCGTAATTTTTTTTGTGAAAGTCTGTGGAAAAATTTGTTTCTTTCCTCACCTATCAGACCTTCGACTTTGGAATTTAATTTCCATTATGGTATAACGTTTATACATTTAACATCTAATACAGTAAAAGGATTTCAGCACAATTGTTGCCAATAATGATTGCATGTTAATTTTAATGCTGTTATAAATTGAACTCAAACTTAAACAGTAACAACAATATTCAATTTGTATTTCTGTATCAATAGATATGAAACTATCATTTCTTGCTGTAAAATGCACAAAACTACAACAAAATTCATGCTTACTTTACACATATGTTTGTGTGTAACATATTTATCGATGATTTTATCTTTAAAAGCATTATTATAAAGTACCAAATTATATCTAGAAATATCAAGCACAAGCTACAGATTAATGAAGTTAAGTAGCTATAGATAAGAGAGCTATGTTGACAAAATTGGTACCTAAGTTTTTTTTAACAAGACCACTGCCGCGGTGTGTATCTCCCGCCGAGCATTAAAGGGGAAGAAATACCTTTTCCGAGATATTCACAATTTTTCATTTTCCGCTAAAATCTAAGATGGCCGCCAAAAGTGGGCAAAAATGAAATTTTTCCCCTAGGCACAGAATACTGTTGTACTACCCTGTGGGTGAAAAAGTTTGTTCCAAATCACTCTATCTTATACGGTTTTAAAGATATTCACACTTTTTCATTTTCCGCTAAAATCAAATATGGCCGCCAAAAGTGGCGAAAATTGAAATTTTTGTCCTTTGTATAGGTTACTCTTGTACTACCCTGCGGATCAAATAGCTGTATCTCGTACGGCTTTCAAGATATTCACACTTTCACTTTTAGAGATAATTTGCATTTACTCATTTTGAGTAGGTGAGTAATTATCTACGGGTCTGAAACTTCACCATGCGAAAGCTCTCTCAAAAATAGATGAATGAGTTATTTGATAAAAATTGGGTCTCCGCAATAGTTTCAGAGATAATTAGCATTTACCCATTTTGAGTAGGAGAATAATTAGCTACGGGTCTGAAACTTCACCAAGTGAAAGCTCTCCCAAAAGTAGGTGAATGAGTTATTTGAGAAAAATTGGCTGTCTGCAATACTTTTAAGAGATAATTTGCATTTACTCATTTTGAGTAGGCGAGTAATTATCTACGGGTCTGAAACTTCGCCATTTGAAAGCTCTCCCAAAACTAGATGAATGAGTTATTTGAGAAAAATTGGCTATCTGCAATACTTTTAGAGATAATTCGCATTTACTCATTTTGAGTAGGTGAGTAATTATCTACGGGTCTGAAACTTCACCATTTGAAAGCTCTCCCAAAACTAGATGAATGAGTTATTTGAGAAAAATTGGCTATCTGCAATACTTTTAGAGATATTTCGCATTTACTCATTTTGAGTAGGTGAGTAATTAGCTATGGGTCTGAAACTTCACCATGTGAAAGCTCTTCCAAAAGTAGATGAATGAGTTATTTGAGAAAAATGGCTATCTGCAATACTTTTAAGAGATAATTCGCATTTACTCATTTTGAGTAGGCGAGTAATTATCTATGGGTCTGAAACTTCACCATGTGAAAGCTCTCCCAAAAGTAGATGAATGAGTTATTTGATAAAAATTGGGTATCCGCAATACTTTTACAGATAATTAGCATTTACTCATTTTGCTCTTATGGTTTGTGAGATATTTGTGATTTTTCACATTTTCAGCAATAAGTAGCCATTACTCACTTGTACATTGAGCAACAGTTGTGAAACTTCAATATGTTACAGTCCACAAAAAAGTAGATGAACAACATATTTGAGAGAAATTGTGTAGCTGCAATACTTTTGAAGATATAAGCCATTTACTCATTATGGTTATCATTAAAAATTGACAAAGTAGCTATTACTCACTTAGCTATGGAGATACACTTCCAAACTACTGACCATGTTGTAGCTGTGGAGAAAGTAGCCGAACAACATACTGCAACAAAATACTCTAAATGCAATAGTTTGAGAGTTATAACCATATAATTATATTAGGTAAAAGTGGATGAATGAGTTATTTGAGAAAAATGCAATATTTTTAAGAGATAATTCGCATTTACTCATTTTGAGTAGGCGAGTAATTATCTATGGGTCTGAAACTTCACCATGTGAAAGCTCTCCCAAAAGTAGATGAATGAGTTATTTGATAAAAATTGGGTATCCGCAATACTTTTACAGATAATTAGCATTTATTCATTTTGCTCTTATGGTTTGTGAGATATTTGTGATTTTTCACATTTTCAGCAATAAGTAGCCATTACTCACTTGTACATTGAGCAACAGTTGTGAAACTTCAATATGTTACAGTCCACAAAAAAGTAGATGAACAACATATTTGAGAGAAATTGTGTAGCTGCAATACTTTTGAAGATATAAGCCATTTACTCATTATGGTTATCATTAAAAATTGACAAAGTAGCTATTACTCACTTAGCTATGGAGATACACTTCCAAACTACTGACCATGTTGTAGCTGTGGAGAAAGTACCCGAACAACATATTGCAACAAAATACTCTAAATGCAATAGTTTGAGAGTTATAACCATATAATTATATTAGGTAAAAGTGCTATTACTCACTCAAAAGTAGGCCAAAGTTCACCAATCCCCTTAGCACAGGACATTGTTGTACCACCTGGTGGGTTAAAACTTCGCTCGAAATTGCTCTATCTCTTACGGTTTGCGAGATATTTGTGATTTTTCACATTTTCACTAAAAGTAGCAATAAAGTAGCCACTACTCACTTGTGCATTGAGCAACAGTTGTGAAACTTCAATATGTTACAGTTCACAAAAAAGCAGATGAAACAACATATTTGAGAGAAATTATGTAGCTGCAATACTTTTGAAGATATAAGCCATTTACTCATTATGGTTATCATTAAAAATTGACAAAGTAGCTATTACTCACTTAGCTATGGAGATACACTTCCAAACTACTTACCATGTTGTAGCTGTGGAGAAAGTAGCTGAACAACATATTGCAACAAAATACTCTAAAATGCAATAGTTTGAAAGTTATAAGCCATATAATTACATTAGGTAAAAGTGCTATTACTCACTCAAAAGTTGGCCAAAGTTCACCAATCCCCTTAGCATAGGACATTGTTGTACCACCCCACGGGTCAAAAATTCGCTCGAAATTGCTCTATCTCTTACGGTTTGCGAGATATTTGTGATTTTTCACATTTTCACTAAAAGTAGCAATAAAGTAGCCATTACTCACTTGTACATTGAGCAACAGTTGTGAAACTTCAATATGTTACAGTTCACAAAAAAGTAGATGAACAACATATTTGAGAGAAATTGTGTAGCTGCAATACTTTTGAAGATATAAGCCATTTACTCATTATGGTTATCATTAAAAATTGACAAAGTAGCTATTACTCACTTAGCTATGGAGATACACTTCCAAACTACTGACCATGTGGTAGCTGTGGAGAAAGTAGCTGAACAACATATTGCAACAAAATACTCTAAAGGCAATAGTTTGAGAGTTATAAGCCATATAATTATATTAGGTAAAAGTGCTATTACTCACTCAAAAGTACGCCAAAGTTCACCAAATCAAAAAAATTTTGCACGCATGCACGCACACACATGGTGCAAATTATAATCTCCCGCCGGCGAGCCAGGCGGGAGATAATAAAATTGAATTTGGTACTTTTAATATCAATATTGAAATCAGAACCATTGTTAATTAACATTCAAAAAATTTATGCACAATACTAGATTATATAAAAGTTTCTGCCGACATGACATAATATCTTATATTTGTGTTACTGTTGTATTTCATAAAATGTGTTGTCATATTTTGTATTATTTCTGAAATTGTTTCTTGTAATTTGTTTAATAATAACACAATTTTATATTTTCACCAAGTGACACAAGTAAGTGTGACACCTTTTTACAATTTAGTCACTTGTTCAACACTTTTATTCAAAATCTCTGAAGTGCACTCTACAAGTTTTATTAAGCTGACAGTAAAAATTAAAAAGAAAGTTGCAAAGTAAGAAATGTAAAATTAGCCTCATCTCTGAAATTCGCCACATGTGGAAACACTAATAAAACAAGACCACTGCCGCGGTGTGTATCTCCCGCTGAGCATTAAAGGGGAGGAAATACCTTTTCCGAGATATTCACAATTTTTCATTTTCCGCTAAAATCCAAGATGACATTTTTCCCCTAGGCACAGAATACTGTTGTACTACCCGTGGGTCAAAAATTCGCTCGAAATCGCTCTGTCTGTTACCATTTTGAAGATATTTACAATGTTTATTTTCTGCTAAAAATCCAAGATAGCCGCCAAAAGTGGCGAACATTGAATTTTTTCCCTTTTGCATAGTATACTCATGTACTACCCTGTGGGTCAAAAATTCACTCAAAATCGCTCTATCTGTTACAGTTTTCGAGATATTAAGACTTTTTCATTTTCCGCAAAAATTAAAGTAGCTATTACTCAGTTAGCTATGGACCTACAGGTCTCAAAATTTGCCATTACACAATATATCAAAAAGTAGGTGAACAACATATTTGACAAAAATCCTTTAAATTCAACAGTTTTGCTGTGATAAGCGATTTACTCAATGGAAAACCATGAAAGTAGCTATTACTCAGTTAGCTATGGACCTACAGCTCTGAAACTTTGCCATGACACAGAACATTAAAAAGTACATGAACAACATATTTGACAAAAATCCTGTAAATTAATAGTTTTGCTGTTATAAGTGATTTACTCAATGGAGAACCATCAAAGTAGCTATTACTCAGTTAGTTATGGACTTACAGGTCTCAAAATTTGCCATTACACAGTGCATAAAAAAGTAGCTAAACAACATATCTGAGAAAAATCCTTTAAATTCAACAGTTTTGCTGTTATAAGTGATTTACTCAATGGAGAACCATTAAAGTAGCTATTACTCGGTTAGCTATGGACCTACAGCTCTCAAAATTTGCCATTTCACAGTACATCAAAAAGTAGGTGAAGAACATATTTGAAAAAAATCCTCTAAATTCAACAGTTTTGCTGTTAAAGGTGATTTACTCAATGGAGAACCATTAAAGTAGCTATTACTCGGTTAGCTATGGACCTACAGCTCTCAAAATTTGCCATTTCACAGTACATCAAAAAGTAGGTGAAGAACATATTTGAAAAAAATCCTCTAAATTCAACAGTTTTGCAGTTAAAGGTGATTTACTCAATGGAAACCCTCAAAGTAGCTATTACTGAGGTAGCTATGGAGATACAGCTGTGAAAATTTCCCATGACACAGTACATCAAATAGTAAGTGAACAACATATTTGACAATAATTCTCTAAATGTAATAGTTTTGGAGTTATAAGTGATTTACTCATTGTTGAAATTCAAAGTAGCCATTACTCAGTTAGCTATGGAAATACAGCTCTGAAACTTTTCCACGACACAGAACATTAAAAAGTAACCGATTAACATATTTGACAATAATTCCCTAAATTCAATAGTTTTGGAGGTATAAGTGATTTATTCAATGTTGAAATTAAGAAATTTAAAAGTAGCTATTACTCAGTTAGCTATGGACTTACAGCTCTGAAAATTCACCACGACACAGTACATCAAAAAGTAGATAAACAACATATTTGATAAAAATCCTCTATATTCAATAGTTTTTGAGTTATAAGTGACTTGCTGAATGGTCAAATGTTAAACTTAGTGTAGCTATTACTCAGCTAGCTATGGTGCTACACCTTGGAAACCTCACCATGATATAGTACATGAAAGAGTTGTTCAACAACATATTTGAGACCAATATTGTAAGTAACAGTTACAAAGATAAAAGCAACTTACTCATTTTGGTCATTGTTAAAAACAGAAAATAGCTATTACTCACTTAGCTATCAAGATAGACCCCTAAAAATGGTACCATCTTGTAGGCATGGAGAAAGTAGCTGAACAACATATTTTACAGAAATGCTCTAAATGCAGTCGTTTTGGAGTTATGAGCACTTTACTGAAAGTAGCCACCATTGCTATTACTCACTTAGCTATGGACCTAGGTCTGAAAAATACCAAGCAGGCTATTTTTAGGCTGTATAAAAGTGCAACTACACACTTATGGCAGCCATCTAAATCAACGAAAAAAAACCCATGGCAGAACACCTGAAAAAAAACCCATGGCAGCCATCTTGTTAACACCCGTGGCGGCCATCTTGTTTTTCCGAATCAGCCAAAAAAGATTCCCAGGCAAGTTTTTCCAATGATGAATTTATCCTGCAAATTTGGAAGCTCTAGCTATAATATTTTAAGAGATAGAAAGGCTTTTGTAAAAACGTGACGAACGGACGCGCGCGCGCACGGTCACAGGGCATTTTATAATATCCCGTACCGGGCCTATCGGCCGGCGGGAGATAATAAATGAAATGAGGTAAGATTTTGTTGAATGTATAGTAAACTAAGGCTTTTTGGACTGAAAAGTACCAAGTTTAAGACAAAACATCTTTTTTCATAGAATTAAGTAAGGTTGTCAGTGGTGGCAAAATTTAAATTTCTGGCGAATTTTAGATTCTTTACTCTATCATCTTTGCAAATATCTTTTTCCCATGATTACAGATAAATTTCAGAGTGTAAAAATATAAAATCTTCAGTGAAGTCTCATTTCTCACCTGTTCAATCTCTGGGTCTGGAATGGTCACAATGCTTGCAAACTGCCTCACTGTCTGAATTTCATCACCGCCCTACAGAAGAAACAGTCAGAAATGCAAGATTTGCAACAAAAAACAAAAACTCTCTCATGTAATATAAAAAAAATAGCACCAGAGATGCCCATACCCCACAGCCTGGGGAAATAGTTTTCAACACCATAACATACAGAAGTAGTGAAACAGTACACAGATTGGGATACTTTCAGAGCAGTGTCAGTGTCCAAATAATGTTTAAGTAGAGAAAATAACGTCTAAGAGTAAGAAACTGCATGTAAAGATAAAGTATTAAAACAAGACAATTCAATAAACTAAAAATTAAGAAGCTTTAAGACGCCTCCCGTATTGATATTCATTTGTATGGTCGAATTATGGTTTGAATGTTTTGAATATTACCCATACATACAGATGTGACAATACATGCTTTTATGGGGAGTTGGGGCAAAACCTGTGGCTCACTTGATGCAATACCATCTGTTACACAATGGGAAGTTGCAAAAGTAAAATGGTTAATGAATTCTAATATGACTTTAACAGTGCTTAATCTACATCAAAAGACACCCAAAGATGCAACAACCAAGATTCAAGTAAAAAGATATAAGAGAGATATATGATAGATAAAATAGTATCAGATATCAACGTAGAGAGATAAAATAGCATCAAATATGCAAGATTAAAGGTCGAACCTAGGTCACACCATGACGTTGTACACCTATAATCCCCGACTAATGTCCCTACCAAATATCAACTTTCTACATTCTATGGTTTCCGAAATATAGCCCAGACAAGGCATTATAGGTCAAGGTCACTATGGCAAGGTCAAAGGTCAAATCAAGGTCAGACCATGACGTTTTACATCTACACTCCCTAGCCAATGTCCCTACCCAGTATCAACTTCCTACACCTTACGGTTTCTGAGATATACCCTGGACAAGATTTTATAGGTCAAGGTCACCACAGCAAGGTCAAAAGTCAAATCAAGGTTATGCCATTATGTTGCACACCTACACCGCCTAACCAATGTCCCTACCAAGTATCAACTTCCTACACCTTATGGTTGCCGAGATTTAGCCCGGACAATATTTTATAGGCCAAGGTCACTACAGCAAGGTCAAAGGTCAAATCAAGGTCACACCATGATGTTGCACACCTACAACCCCTAACCAATGTCCCTACCACGTACTAACTTCCTACACCTTATGGTTTCCGAGATATAGCCTGGACAAGATTTTATAGGTCAAGGTCACTATGGAAAGGTCAAAGGTCAAATCAAGGTCATGCCATGATGTTGCACACCTACACCCCCTAACCAATGCCCCTACCAAGTATCAACTTCCTACACCTTACAGTTTCCGAGATATAGCCCGGACAAGATTTTCAAACTCAAGGTCACTACGGCAAGGTCAAAGGTCAAATCAAGGTGACACCATGACATTGCACACCTACACCCCCTAACCAATGTCCCTACCAAGTATCAACTTCTACACCTTACAGTTTCCGAGATATAGCCCGGACAAGATTTTCAAACTCAAGGTCACTACGGCAAGGTCAAAGGTCAAATCAAGGTGACACCATGACATTGCACACCTACACCCCCTAACCAATGTCCCTACCAAGTATCAACTTCTACACCTTACGGTTTCTGACATACAGGCCGGACAAACTTTTTCCCACCACCCACCCACCCGCCCATCTGGACACCATGGGTGAAAATACGGCCATTTTTATGTTTCAGTTAGACTTTCTTTCAATCTTATATAGAGTTCTGGTACACAAAGCAATACCTAAATCTGTGAGATTGGAATATAAACCAAGTTTATCAGATTTCAGACACCTGGGCAATACCCAAATCTCCTGGATTGGACTGTCTACCATGACATATACATAATATACTGAGTGTACTGTTATGTTATTCAAAATTTTTGGACACATCATGATTTTTTGACAGTATATGGATCTAATCTGTTGAGAGTTTGGGTGAAATCTATGCCTTGTTACTTACAGTAATTTAAAGGATGGCCCAAATGATTACTTTCACATTCTGTGTCAAACTTCCACATAGACTTGCAAATTTAATAAGTAAATTAAATTTTTATAAGTTAATACCCTATCCAATGGACAATTGCTAATCCGGTCGGCGCAGACCGGCCCGCCAAACGCCAGAAAAAGACGTCCTGTGTTGCCACCGGCTGGCCGGTCCGTAGTACTGTGCACTCCCCAGATGGCGCCTCGTACTTCCTTCCTGTCTAGACAACCTGACGTCATAGCATCTTTTTCGTTGTCTAAACCTCTTAGACCCCTAGTAAGCTGATAGCGGGGTCGGTGGGAGGGTCTTGTGTGTCCATTGGATAGGGTATTAACTTATAAAAATTTAATTTACTTATTAAATTTGCAATTTTATTGCGTTAATACATCCTATCCAATGGACAATTGCTGAATAACTACCGCTTGGTCGGCGGGTAAGTTACTAGGGACTTATGTGAACTCACAAGTAATGGCAAATTTTAACCTACGGCCTAGGCTGACTTTGTCAGGAGACCTATAGGTCCAGGCCTGGGTTGACTTTAAGGTCAGGAAACCCTGCAAGGCCATGGTCGGTTGCCAGTAGCCGGTTACCCGGGGCTATACCGTCGTTGCCCCCCCCCCCCTTTTTTTGCAGACCTGCTCTGAGGTAGGGGAAGAGAGGGATGAGTTCAGTCCCAGAATGCAAATAAACCTCCCGAAGGAAGCACGCCACACTTAATTCTTATGTACATGAAGAACTGTTATGCACATATACAAATCTCCTCAATCAAAGGGCCACTTGTGGATCTGCTGAGCAGCCACTACCTAGCCCAATGGTAAAGCTCTGAATCAGCCCAAGCCCCGCCCTTCAATTAGAACTGTGTGAAGGTATTGTGACTTCAGTGGCGGGCTGACAAGATGGATCTAAGGAGACTCCCGACTGGAAGGCCTTAGAAGCAGCAAAGGCCCTGACATCATGGGCTTTAACCTGATGTTAAATGTGGGCCTCCTGGTCAGAGAGCTCATAACATAGGATCACAGTCTGCTTGATCCAAGAGGAGATAGTGGCAGGTGAGATGTCTTTGTTGAAACCTTTCTTAAAGGAGACAAAAACCACCTCCTTATTCCGCCTGATGTCTGAGGTCCTGTCCAAATAGTAGCACAATGCTCTGACCGGACAGAGGGACCTGTCAGACTTGATGGATCTATCCAGAGTCGAGGCCAGGGCTGTTATAACCCCAGGGGCCACACTGGACACTCTATGGCCAGCTGATTCTAGGATAGAAAGCTGGGTGATGGATACAGGGACACCTTTGACCAATCGGATTGGTGTCCAATATATCAGTTTTGCCATGCATGAATCTCACTTTTGCACTTGCCCGACCCAAGGGCCAAGAGGAATACCGTCTTGAAGGTCAAATGCTTCAATGGGGCCTCCTTGATTGGATCAAAAGGAGTCTCAGCTGGTGCACGGCCAGTGAGAAGTTCCAGGAGGGTATGCCACTCCTGCCTCTGGGTCTGTCTCTCAGGAAACTATCCAGGAGACGAGCGAGATTTTCGTCCTTACTGATGTTAAAGGGTGAATTTCCAGTTTATCAACAATGAGTGACCTATAACCATCAATGGTGTTGGGTTGTTTGCCAAGCATGTATCTCACTTCTACGCTTGCCCGAAACCAGGGCCAAGAGGAAAACTGACTTGAAGGTCAAATGCTTCAAGGAGGCCTTTAATTGGTTCAAAATGAACCTTGTCAGCTGGTGCAAAAACCAGGGAGAGGTTCCAGGAAGGGGTTACCCTCCGGCCTTTGGGTCTGTCTCAGTGGAAGCTATCCAGGAGACGAGTGAGATTTTCATCCTTACTAAAATTGATGGGCAAATTTCTAGACCATCAGCAATGGCTGACTTGTAACCATCAATGGTACTGGGCTGCAACTTCCTGTCCTGAAACAGGTACCTAAGGAAGTAAACAACTGACTTTACAGGTGGTGCCCGAAGTCCACCTGATGAATGATACATCACTTGGTAAAAATGACCCATTTGCCTCATAGACTGATCTGATTGACCCCCCTTTTGAGGAGCCTCAATTCTTGCTGCCACTGCCTCAAACAAGTCCTACTCCTCGATGGTTGAGGCTCTAGGAGCCCTGCATGGAGATTAAGATTTGTCAGATTTCTGTGAGGGATCTGATCGAATGGCTGTGAACAGGCTGGGCAGATTGGGCAGGCTCAGCGGGATGTGGCTGGACATGGCCTCTAGATCCTAAAACCAAGGCATGTTGGGCCACCCCGGAGCAATCAGAATGATTCTCTTACATGGGGAGTCTTGCAACTTCACCACTTAGCCCAATATGGCTGGTGGTGAGGTGTATGCTTTTAGATCCTACCATGGCCGACTGAGCACATCCACTGCTGTGGCCAGGGGATCCGGTACCGGTGACACAAAACAGAGGCGACTTGTTGTTGAGCCTCGTGGCAAAAAAGTTTATTTGGGCCGGTGCCACCTACTGCATAGAGTGGAAGACCTCTGGAAGGAGAAACCACTGTTTGGATGGTGTGGCCTAGCCTGGACAGCCTGTCTGCTACCACATTAGGCTGGCTTGGAATGTGACTCAATGTGTCGTGCTTAGAGTCACTTGTTTCCTGGTACACCAGGTCAAGATTCTCCATAGTAGGGCACAAAGTGGGCCCGACCTCATTCCTCCTTCCTTTATGTATGACACTACTGTGGTGTTGTCAGTTGCTACAAGTACTATCTTGTTTAAGCAAAGGTCTTAGAACTCTTTAAAGTCAGAAAAACTGCTTAAAGTTCTAGATAGTTTATATATACAACTTGCTTCCCGGAGGGGACCGGGTTGCTCCTGCCCAGTGCTCATCTAAGTGAGCGCCCCACCCTTCTATTGATGCGTCTGTAAATATTTGCAGAGCATGTTTTATTGGGTGTAATGGTTGGCCTGTAAGTGCATTGTCTTCCTTCAGCCACCATTGTAAATGGGGGTGCAGGGACCTGGGGACTTGGATCACCTTTTCCAGTGATTCTGGTACCCTCCAGCTGTTTTAGAGATGCCACTGTATGGGTCTCATATGAAGTCTGCCTAGATTAACATGCTTTTCTGTAGATGTTAGTAACCTATCAAGGACATGAATTCCCGGACCGGGCAAGCCGGTAGGGATAGCAGTTTTAACAGTCTCTTGAAGGTTCTGTACCCAGTCCAGGGTCGGTCGGAACCGATCAGACCTGAAGTCGAAACTGGTAGCCTACAAAATCAAAGTCTTGATTGGGCTCCAGCTCTGATTTCTCTAAGTTCATTAGCCAACCCAGTTGCTGACACATTATTTACTAGTTCCTGTGTATTTTGGAGACAAGCCTGGTGGGATCTGGCTCTCACCAACCAGCCGTCTGGTGGCTTCTTAAATCCTTGTGTATGGTACTGGTGGCTTCTTAAATCCTTGTGTATGGCCATCAACTTCACCTGCTTTGGTATCACGGTGAACTCAAAAAGTGCTGTGGACAACCCGAATGGCAGGGCCTTGAGCTGGTATGCCCGACCTTGGATGTGAAATCTCAGGCCTTTCCTGGATTGTACTTGTATAGGTATATGGACGTAGGTATCCTTCCTTCAACAGTTGTACTACCTAAAGTCCAGTCCCCAAGGCTTCCTAACTTCCCAAAAAAAGGCTTAGTCTGGACCTTATAGGCAGATTGTGTGCCACATTTGGGACATTTGGTATTCTGACAATATTTTCTGTCCCTCCGGACACTGGTCCGGTCTGGTGACATTGATCCAGGTTAACAGTCTCTCTGTTTTTATTGTGGTCTTATTTTCACATTAATAAACTCTTTGCCCCGGGCCAGCAGCCTGCAAGGTGCAGCATTTACAGAGCAATTGTAGTATGTGAGATGTCAGTCCCCTGGTCGGACCTGATGACAAAATTGATTATTATTATCTCTGCAGTCAAGTCCAGCACCGATAACAGGTTGTTGAGAGGTGTGATAAGGGAAGGTTGCCTGGCAGTAGCTTGGGAAACTGTCCTATCATCAAGATCACTGACCAGTTTAAGAATTCTCTGTAACCCAATTAACCTTAGGCAACTCTGTCCGGTACCCGGACTCCATACCCGGTACTTTACTGTAACCAGTAATTCTTGTAACCGGCAAAAACTGGCAGGTTGGGGTCACCAGCGAATTTCGACAGCTACTGGTCTATATTTAGCCAGCTTTTTTTTTTTTTTTTTTTTTTTTTTTAATCAGTTGGGTTAAGCACTACAGTAAGGACTGTGTGGCCAACACCCTGTTAGTAGACTTGTAGCCCATAGAATGAAGCAAGTGTACAAGGCTGTGTAGCCAGTACCAGTCGGTACACTCTGTAGCTAGTTGCTGAAGTGTACAAGGCTGTGTAGCCAGTACCAGCCGGTACACTCTGTAACCAGTTGTTGAAGCCAGTGTACAAGGCTGTGTAGCCGGTACACTGTAACCAGTTGAGGCTACTGTATAAGGCTGTGAAGCCGGTAGTCGGTCGGTACATACTGTAACTAGTTATTGAAGTAACTGTACAAGGCTGTTTAGCCGGTAGTCAGTCGGTACACTCTGTAACCAGTTGTTGAAGTAAGTGTACAAGGCTGTGTAGCCAGTAGGTACACCCTGTAACCAGTTGCTGAATGAAGTTTACAACTATCTTGTGTTGAATTCAGTTTCTTCCATTAATTCCTCTGTAACCGGTTGTTGAAGCAAGTGTACAAGGCTGTATAGCCGGTACACTCTGTAACCAGTTGTTGAAAACAAGTGTACAAGGCTGTATAGCCGGTACTGGTCGATACACCCTGTAACCAGTTGGTGAAAATTGCAAATTTTACAACTATCTTTGAACGCACGTCTTATTTGTAGATTTTGACAGTTGCTGGGAAAGCCCTTGTGAGCTATATTTAGAAACAAATGTTGGTCGGTGTGTCACGTGACCAGCTTGCTGGTCGGAGGGACAACGTGATTGGCTGGTTGGAGATGACGATCAGCTTCGTGAACTGGTCGGAAAATCACGTGACCAACTTCGGGGATACGCCCTCACTAGAGGTGTTCTTTCCTTATATCATAGTAAACGTAAGCTTACTAGTCTACTGATGTCTGTAGTAGAGAAGTCTGTACCAGTACGCTGGAGGTGGATTACAGGAACTAAAAAACTGGAATCACAGTAGACGTGAGTGCAAAGAATGTACTTCCGACCTTCTTGTTCGGTAAATCACGTGATAAACTTCGTGACTGGTCGGTGAAAACACGTGACCAGCTTCGTGAAGACACGCGATTGGCTGACTGGGTATGACGTCAGAGGTCGCGTTCTTTTAGCTGGCCGGTCGGCTGATGCTTTAAAAGCAGAAAAGCCTGGACCAGTGCACTCTGTAGATGAAATTCCTGGCCGGTCTGAAGTCGGTTCTTCTTCTCAGCCGGCTGTACACTCAAACCAGTTTCCTGGCCATCCACTGCCCTTACTACCGACACAAGTGCCGGGTCCATAAGGGTGGGACTGAGAGTGACAAAAGTTCCTTCTATGTAGAAAATACTTGAGAGGTCGGTTGAAGAAATCTGAAGAATTCACCTCTTGTTTCTGATGAAAAATATTCGAGCTAGGCTGGTGTGACTGATGCTAAACAGCAGAGAAGTCGGTACCAGTGCGCTCTGAAGAAATCTGAAGAATTCATCTCATGCTTCTGATTAAAAAACACCAAATACTCGAGCTGGGCTGGTGTGACTGATGCTTTACAGCAGAGAAGTCGGTACCAGTGCGCTCTGAAGAATGCATCTGTGATGGGGAATTCCTTCCATTCACAGATTTCAAAACTACGTAGACTGAAGATCTCGTGTAGAGACGTTTCTATGGTGATTGTAGCTGGGAGGTTATAGATGAAAATTTCAAACAAAAGACACGGATAAAATACCTGTTAGAAGTATATCCATAATTCTCAATATTGTTGATCTGCCCCTAACAACACAAAGGTTGAATGGGAGGAAACTAGCAAAATGGCTGCCTTCATATATCTCGTCGATTACTGCCCTATCATCAATAATAAAATGAGCCAACTAGGGAGCGTTTCCAGCAGATTTCTAAATGTATATCCGTGCTTGACCAGCTGGTAACACTTTACAAAGAAACTCTCCACATATAAGGTTTAAAAACCGTCATAAAGCACACTTTTCCTTTAAAATTCTGGAGATGTTGAAAACACGTCTGCACAGTACACGCGCCAAACGAAAAAGATGCTATGACGTCAGGTTGTCTAGACAGGAAGGAAGTACGAGGCGCCATCTGGGGAGTGCACAGTACTACGGACCGGCCAGCCGGTGGCAACACAGGACGTCTTTTTCTGGCGTTTGGCGGGCCGGTCTGCGCCGACCGGATTAGCAATTGTCCATTGGATAGGATGTATTAACGCAATAAAATGTATTTATTCGTATGCCCCCTCCCTATTAAATACCCCCCTCTTAACTCCTCTTTTATGATTCAGGATTTCCAAAAAGGAATCCAAAAAGGGTTTTAGTGCATCCCCAACAGACCTAGCAGGAAGTTAATGTCAAAACAAAACATGGCAGTCCTACCCCAGTAAACATTAGAAACGTTTTTAAATGGTTTAAACGTTTACAAAACATTTTAAAAACCTATTTAAACCCTATCTTATAGTTTTTTTACACGTTTCCAAGTAAACGTTTATGCTGTAATGTTTAAAAAACGTTTTATAAACATTCTCTATAAAAATGTTTTTACTGAAAACGTTTATTAAACGTTTCTGAAATAACTCAAGAACCCAGGTTTTACTGGAAATGTTTTTAAAACATTTATAAAACAGCTGAAGAAATGAAGGTTTTGCTGGAAATGTTTTTCAAACATTCACAATAAAGCCCGGCGGGAGATAATAAAATGTTTGATAAACAGTACACATAAAATGTTTAAACAACATTGCTTGTCAAATGTTTTAAAAACATTCGATCAAAAACATTTTTTAAACCCATATTTTTAAACCTTCACCTTCAAACATGTCCAAACAAAGATGGCGGTGAGCAATAATAGGGGATTTTAGAGGACTTTGTCAAAAATTGCCCCACATGCAATCCCTAAAAGCTAGAATTGAATGGGGGCACAGTTTCTAAGCCACTATCTTACAATTTTAGACATAAAAATAATATTTTCATTAGTGAGCAACCTTAATAAGATATTGAATTTGACCTCTGACCCCATTATTATTCAGACATTATTATGTTCATTTGTAATGTTTTTCTAACATTTGTCATTAAACGTTTAATAAACGGTATACACAAAACGTTTTAAAAACATTCTATTATAAATGGTTTTCATACCCATCATTTTTTAACCTTTGCCAAACGTTTCCCATCAAACGTTTGCAAAACCTAAAAATGTTTACTGGGACTGAACGAAATTGCTATGAAACTCTCCAATGCACAAAAGTATGGGATAAAAATATAAACTTTCCTCAGATGTATTGTAAGGTACATGTATGTTTCTAATATTTTAACTTCTCCTGCAATTATATCTGCTGTCACAAATCAAGATGCCAGCTGTAAAGTATGTAATTATCACCCATTCCTGGGCACTTGAATGGTTTCTTTATCTCAAATAGTAGTGCTCCCTTTTGAAAAATGCATCACCCCCGGGCATTTATATGGATAAATACGGTGTATATTGTACTTGTCGAAGGATATGAATAAAAATATAGGTTGGTTTAATAACATCTGAATGTTTTACACATATGAAGATCAGAGTAAATTAAGCCTTAGCTAAAATGTCAGTGAATTAAAAAAAATCAAATGAAAAACTTTACAGTATGGCTGATATTTCAAAATGTGTAAAAAAGCAAGAATATTTTTGTCACTGGAAGAAAAACGTTTATTGAAGCAAGAAAAAACTCCCAAGGCATGCAAACCTTATCTGTCTCTTCTTTCACTTTTTCACACATCTATCAGAGTAAGCAGTGAATATAACATTATATCCATATGACACTCAAATCTGCATTCCAATACTGATGTGCAGATTCATACAAGCTAAATACTGATGAATGAAGATATACAGTAGACTTGGTATAACTAGAACTGCCAAAAGTAAAAGTTGTTTGTAATTACCGACAGTTATTACTGCAACAAATAAAGTTAACTACGGGCTTGACTAACAAGTATATAATTTCATGTAACAAGTGGTGTTTTTCATTCTAATTAACAAAATAGAACCTACAATTACTGTGTGTACAAAGTGTCAAAATCCTATAAAGAGGGAACACCATAGCACAAGTAGTGTGACTATGTACAGGGCTCCTGTTTTAGGAATACTTTATAAATATTGTGATATATTATCAAGTGTGAATACCCAACATAAACAGATGACCCAGCTGAGAAATTACACAACTACTAATTAAGTACTCCACTGCAAGAGGGTTAAAATGTATGATACTCTCAGAGGAAATCAGTACAAGTACAAATATCCAAAAGTACAAGTAAATTGCTGAAGACTTGCAACTGAGATTAATGCTGCGTTCAGAGAGCCCGTGCACACGACCTGTGAGTTGGTACCCACCAGTGGAAAGTTTTGACCGTTCTTCACAATTTACCGCTGGTGTGTTTATGTGTGGATGTAAACAAACACAAATGACAAAGAGAAAGAAATAAAAGAAATCACAATACTTCGCTATCAACCATACAAAAGATATATATTTCATTCGTTATTTGTTTTCTGAGGTTATTTATCAAAATCCCGAGTACCTAAACAGTTCATTTAGCGGGTTTTTTATAACAAAAGCACATGTATTCTGCATCTTTGTTGTCACTAGAGGTGAAGGTCAAAGTTTGGAAAGTTTCTGGTGACACCCAACTCACCAGTGGTATATACCACCTGTGAGACCGTTCTTGACAAATTTACAGGCTGTGAAGTCGTGTTTACGGCTGGTAAGAACGCAGCATTAGACCACTGTATAACGAATACAAGTAGATTCTATGCTGCCAAGATAGAATGTTTGTCCTGGAAACAATTCTACCAGATATCTATTTTGTACTGAAACATTTAGCATTAATCAAATCATGACAGACAAACCTTTTGAAAGAATGGTAGACATTAAGGTGCTAAAAAGACTTGCACACTATGATTTCCTATCAAACCAAGATAGCACAGGCTCTTGTACATGCACAGGATTGACTTTCCTTCTGTATGATATACATACATGATGACTTATTCTGCTGTTCTGTTTGACTTCCTGCATTGTTAATGTAGACACACATACTTATATATTGAATTTCAAAAAACACTTGTACTTTTGGATGATCTAAATATAAGATCTTGTTCACTTCAATGACTTAATATAGTAACTTACATGTGCCTTCACAAAAACTGGTACTGTATCAAAGTAAACAGTTGGCTATTTAATTGACCTCATTAGTACTCTATTTTTATAATTGTCATAACTATAAAAACAGCAGGCTTACCTGGTGAAATAACAACATTATTAGTATGAAAATGCAAAAATAAACCACATGAAATACAAAGGAGATTACATGAGGTAATTCAAATTTTTCACATATTTCCAAAGAGAAAATTTATTCAGTTATTAACTAGACCTATGCATCAGAGAACTGATGCAAATCTGTATCCACTGGAAAGACAACTCACCAAAGCCAGTGAACCAGCGTTTGACCTTGAACGAGGGGTCAAAGGTCAAATCTGACAACATCAGAAGATTCCCAGCCCATGATATCCTACAAGTTGGTTTCACATTGCAAACCTCTAGGATCAATAATAAGCATGTTATAAGCACTTTTAAGATTGGCTGTACTCGTTTGACCTTGAAGGAGGGGCTCAAGGTCAAATCTGACCACATCAGAAGATTCCCAGCCCATGATTTCCTATAAGTTGGTTTCACATTGCAAACCTCTAGGACCAATAATAGGTGAGTTATAAGCACTTTTAAGTTTGGCTATCCTCGTTTGACCTTGAACGAGGGGCCCAAGGTCAAATCCGACCACACCAGAAGATTTCCAGTCCATGATTTCCTATAGGTTGGTTTACCATCCCAAACCTCTACGACCAATAATAAGTGAGTTATAAGCACTTTTAAGTTTGGCTATCCTCATTTGACCTTGAACGAGGGGCCCAAGGTCAAATCTGACCACACCAAAAGATTCCCAGGTCATGATTTCCTATAGGTTGGTTTACCGTCCCAAACATCTAGGACCAATAATAAGCGAGTTATAAGCACTTTTAAGTTTGGCTATCCTCGTTTGACCTTGAAGGAGGGGTCCAAGGTCAAATCTGACCACATAAGAAGATTCACAGCACATGATTTCCTATAGGTTGGTTTCACATTGCAAACCTCTAGGACCAATAATAAGGGAGATATAGGCACTTTTAAAGTCCGCTATGTGGGTTATTTTGGCACTCCGTGGATGACCTTAAATTAAGAGCTTCAAGGTCAAATGTCTGCAAGGTTGTAGAGGACATGTATATCTGTTATACATATGACCTATGAAGGGATTCAACTTTCTACCTATGAGAAACAGCCAGCAGAAAAATATAGATAATTTTCAAAGAAATGCCTTCGGCAGTCATCTTGTTTTTCAGAATGAGGCTAATTTCACTCCCAGAGAAGCTTACCCCCCAGTGAAGATATCCTGCAAATTTGGTGAGCCTAGCTGGTGCAGTTAACGCCAAAAATTTCTCTACGCATGGCTGTGGCAGCGTAGCGAATACTAAACCAAAGTTTCCACCGGATGTCTCCGGTGGATACAATTAACAATATATTGTTACACATTTATTTAATAGCTTCAGGCCATTAAATTTTCAATTAACATCATCATGGAAAAACATTTCAGTTACACGGTGATTAAATATCTAAATCTATTTCTACATTGATACTATATTGATGACAACCATATTTTTTACATGACTTTGTTTAAATAATTTATAGGTCATTAACCTTTGCAATGTTTCAATCTCCTGAAAAAAATTGTTCAACAATTTAGAATTTAGCAATTCCTACACTGAACCTAACATGTACATCTGTAGTTATACATATTCAATCATGTTTCATGTAAATACATTATTAATACCTCTAAATTGTTATGCTGCAATATGAATTGCAGCTGTAGCCTTGACAAACAAATTAAACCTGTGATGAGAGAAGATTCAGCACGAGTTCAATTTTGCTTTATGTCAATAACCTACCCTTTTCAAGACAAAAAAAACTGCACATACATGAAAGAATAATGGCATAAACATACATCAGGACGAGACAGATGGATTGAGTAAAGTGTTCATTTATATGTGGGTAATCAATTTGTGCAGTTTTGTATTGATGCTGTATGTGAATTTCAACTAATCTATACAAATCTGATTATAAAGCACAAAGAAGCTATAAAATAGAGTCCAGAGTTACAATAACTGCAATATCTGTCATTGTTAACTGTATATATACAGCAGTGTAACATAACAAAACTTTTAAATACTTCAAACTGACACCCTATATGTATGGATACATGCTAGGTTACTAGGGAGGTTTTGAAAGATGTAACAATACAAACCAAGAGTATGTAATGTAAACTATTGGTGGACTAGATTTGGCACATGGTCGTTGAACAGGAAATAAAACCCCCCATCTGACATTTAGATCTAGATTATCTTAGTTGCAACAAGAAATCTGCCGGACTTTGAAAAAACTCCAAATGGTACACAAAAGATACAACTGAGTAATATCGTACCATAAAAGATCAACGATAGTTTTTTTCAGAGAAGTACAAGAGTTTGAGTTTAATATACATACCAGTATTAAACAAATGCTCTTCTTTATATTTAACAATGTCTAGTATTGTCTATACCTTGTGCCTTAGTCCTTATATCATAATTATTATTTGAAATAAATAAAAGAAATCTTGAAGAAACAATTACTTTTATACCAAGGACAAGGGATTTGTTACTCAAGTATGAAAGAGACAAAATAAAACTGCCAGATATTATTTTAACTGGAATGAAAGGTCACATTATTAATTAATAAAATAGACATACCGATCCTTCAAAGGATGAATGATAAATTTCAATGAAATATTATGTCACAAATTCTTATTAATGAGAGCTTTTCTATGAGCTTAGTTTTGAAAGTGCATTGCAATATTCATGTCCCATGTTTCATCTATTGTGCCGAAACAGCTTTGTGTAACTCAATGATAAAACTAAACCAAGGACACATCAGGGACAGATGCAAGATGTATCCACTGGAAAAGGACAACTAACATGGTTCTGAAGATAAACATAATTTTTCAATAATAAGCGAGTTGTAAGCACTTTTAAGTTTGACTATCCACGTTTGACCTTGAAGCAGAGGTCCACGGTCAAATCTGAACATATCAGAAGATTCCTAGCTCATGATGTCCTATAGTTTGGTTTCACATTTCCAACCTCTAGGTCCAATAATCAGCAAGTTATAAGCACTTTTAAGTTTGGCTATCCTCATTTGATCTTGAAGGAGGGGCCAAAGGTTAAAGCTGAATACATCATAAGATTCCTAGCCCATGATTTTCTGTAGGTTGGTTCCACATTGCAAACCTCTAGGACCAAGAATAAGTGAGATATAAGGACTTTTAACTTTGGCTATCCTCGTTTGACCTTGAAGGAGAACCCAAGGTGAAATCTGAACTTACTAGAAGATTCCTAGTCCATGATTTCCTATTGGTTGGTTTCATATTGCAAACCTCTACGACCATTAATAAGTGAGTTATAAACACTCCTAGATTTATCTATCCTTGTTTGACCTTAAAGGAGGGGCCCAAGGTCAAATCTGAACACATCAGAAGATTCTGAGCCCATGATTTCCTCTTAGAACGTTTAACATTGGCTATCCTCATTTGACCTTTACAGAGGGGTCCAACCTCAAATCTGAACACATCAGACGATTCCTAGCCCATGAGTTCTTATAGGATGGTTTCACATTACAAACCTCTAGGACCATTAATAAGTGAGTTATAAACACTTTTAAATTTGCCTATCCTCGTTTGACCTTGAGGGGCCAAAGGTAAAATCTGAAAACATCAGAATATTCCCAGCCCATGATTTCCTATAAGTATGTTTAACAATGCAAACCTCTAGGACCAAGAGTAAGCAAGTTATAAGCATTTTTAACTTTGGCTATCCTCGTTTGACCTTAACAGAGGGGCCAAAGATCAAATCTGAACACATCAGAAGATTCCCAGACATGATTTCCTATAAGTAGGTTTCACATTGCAAACTCTAGGACCAAGAATAAGTGAGTTATAAGCACTTTTTAATTTGGCTATCTTTATTTGACCGTGAAGGAGGGGCCCAAGGTCAAATATGAACACATCAGAAGATTCCTAGCCTATGATTTGCTATAGACTGGTTTCACATTGCAAACCTCTAGGATCAATAAGCACTTTTAAATTTGACTGTCCTAGTTTGACCTTGAAGGAGAGGCCCAAGGTCAAATCTGACTGCATCAAAAGATTCCCAGCCCATGATTTTCTATAGGTTGACTTCACATACCAAACCTCTAGGACCAATAATAAAGGAGATAGAGGCATTCTTCATGACTGACAAAGAAACACCTGTGGAACCCGTCTTGTTTTTCAAAATGAGGCCAAAAATATCCTGCAAATTTGAGATCTCTACATATAATACCCTTTGCTTTAGAGGGACAACAAAACTCCTTGCTGAAAGTAAAAAAATACCCATGGCAGCCATCATGTTTTTCAAAATGAGGCCAAAAATATTCCCAGGCAAGATTTTGTGATGATGAATATATCCTGCAAATTTGAGATCTCTACCTATAATACCCTTTGCACTAAAGGGCCAACAAAACTCCTTGCTGAAAGTCAAAAATCGCCTGTGGCAGCCTCTTGTTTTTCAAAATGAGGCCAAAAATATTCCCAGGCAAGATTTCGTGATGATGAATATATCCTGCAAATTTGACAACTCTACCTATAATACCTTAGCCTCTAGAGGGGTAACGGGAAAATCTCTACACATTGTGGCGGCGGATACATACTCATGTGTAACCCATGATATCCACCGGATGGCATCCGGTGGATACAATAATGTCTTTGAAAAATATTAAAATCCATATTTAATTGTCAAATAACTTGTTGAAAATGACTCTAGGGTGACACAAACAAATAGATAAATACACAAAACTAAAACTGCATTTGATATTTGACATGCTTTATGCTGCTTATATGAAGTAAGAAATATGAAATTTACCTCTAAAGAAAACCAGCCCATTTCATTGACTAGTGAGAAATACTTTACACATTTGATTTTTGCCACTACATTAAGCTTTATGCCCCAGTCACACTAGAGCCAGTATTTAAAACAGTAAGAGGTTTTACTCTGTGGCAGAACCGCCTCCATTTACGTGTCATACCTTCTAAGAATTGGTGTTTCCATCAAATTACAGGCGGTATTATTTGCTGTTATACGCATTGTGTGAAACACCCCTGTGCTTCAACTATGGTGTGAGGTTCGTCTGCGAAGTTGTGAAACAGTGGCAAAACTTCCAATGCCTCAACTCACCTTATGTCGCCGTATTACACCAAAAGACAGCTGAGACACAACCTTATATACACTGTGCACCACACCTTCAGTTACCGTAGCAAAAAATTCATTGATCTCATTGATTTGTGCATGCTCATGGCTTCGAATTCAGAGGGGGAAAATGTAAACATTTTAAAACTTCCGCAGAATGCGCAGGGTAATAGGCATTTCACCAATGTGTCACAAGGTCGCATACAAACCTCAGATGGTAGTTGAAGGAGAGGGACATTTCATCCAACACCTATAACCGCGGGACATACCACGTGTAGTGTGACTGGGGTTTTAGACTTCCCCTAAACAAAAATTGGTGCAACTTTTGATTGTGTCATCTTATTTTTTTCAAGTGCAACCCAAGCAGTGAATTTCACATTTTTCGGAGAACACATCAACAAGATTTTCTCTACGGGTGTAAATATACGTGTATCCTACAATTCTATTGTCCACTTGTGTACACTGAATTCATGTGATGCATGGTAATCCATCACAATATTTGTCTTAAGACAAGTTGAGGGATTATTATGTACTGATCTTTGTTTACAAGAACATGAATAAACCATGCGTTTGTTGGCATTAAACTTGAAATCTTACCTTTAGCTGCCAATTTTAAGATGAAATATTTGTACCAGTACCTTTGAATTAAACTTTGCAGTCATTATTAAGTTTTGAAGAAAAAAAATCCATCCGAGATGTTGAAAGTAAATCTTTAATAATATATTTTCTTGTGTTATTAATAAAATAACAAGGCCACTGCCGCAGCGGTTATCTCCCAGGCCTTTGTAGTAAGATAACCCCACTTGACATTGAAGAAGGGGTCAAAGGTAAAAGTCAGCAATTGGAACATAGTCTCAGGCCTTGACTTGGTATAAGTCGCTTTCACTTTTGGAACCCCTACTAGCAATGATAAGGGATATAAGGCCTTTTTAATAGGATAATCCCATTTAACATGTGATATGACGGCCACTTTGTTTTTGAAACTAGGCTAAATTACTATCAGGCTAACTTTCCTAGCCATATATATTTTGCACATATTTGATGAACCTAGCTGCAATACTTCAAGTTTTAGAGCATCTTAATGATTTTTAAATACAGTCTAACCTCATTATGTCGAATTTTATGGGACCATTCCAATAACCTCGACTTATCCAAAAGTCGAAATAACCATTCAAGCCTTTGAGAGACTAAACTTGTTAAAACAACTACCGAGTGTATGGGTGATAATGAATGATATTAGCCAAATAGCTGGAAGAAGTTGTTTTAAGCAATGTCCATGGGATATATAGTATATGAACTAGTAAATACCTTTAATTTAATGTATTCCTTCTTCAATATCCAACAAAACATGCATCACAACAAGTGTAGTAGTTGATACATAATCTCTCGTATAATCTCTGTGTAAATAAGTTTACAGTACCCAGAGAAATGGGGAGGAAAAAACAATTTGGCTTGTCATTCAAAGTATTGCTAGTACATGTAGTAGATGTAATCTTCAGAGATGGTCATATTATTGTTTGACTTTCAGCTTTACTGAGTAAATTGCCTTTTGTAACACACGCCAGATGCGTTTGTTTGTTTTTCTTACAAATGAACACTTTCCACTGGACTAAATATAAACAAAACATGTGTGTAAATGGCAAATAGCCTCAATATAAACGCAAATACTAGCATTTCACATCGAAATAACCTTTAATTTTCTTATATATTTTAGTTTAAATGATTTGGGACTGAGGGTGTAACCTCAAGATAAACAGGAAGTCGATATTTTCGATATCGGCATAAGTGGATTAGACTGTAATTGGCTATGGCGGCCATTTTGTTTTTCAAAATAAGGCCAAAATTTTTCTCAGGCAAAACATTTGAAGGCCAGAACTTTTTATGGTCTGTCTTTATATTCTGAAGCCATAACACCAATAATAAGGGAGAAATAAGGATGTTTTAGTGTGATGACCTCATTTAACCTTGATGCAGGGGGTCAAAGGTCAAATTCAACACCTGGAAAAGATTCCCAGGCCATGACTTCCCACAAGTTGTTTTGAGAGCAATATTTGGGGAGATATAAGACCTTTTTAATAGGATAACCCTGTTTGACATTAAACATGTGATATGGTGGCCTATCAGGCTAGCTTTTGTGCAAATTTGATGAAACTAGCTGGAATATTTCAAGATTTAGAGCACCTTTACGATTTTCAAACAATTAGCTATGGCGGCCATTTTGTTTTTCCAAATGAGGCTAAAATTTTGCAGAGACAGGTTTTCATAGCCGTAAACATTCCCTGGAAATTTGGTGAAAATATCTTTATAAATGAATGAGATATTAAGGTTTATGCAAAAATGTGAGGAACGGACGGACGCATGCACGCACGCACGTACGTAAGGCGTTTTATAATCTCCCGACAATGGCTTTCGGCCGCAGGCGGGAAATCAAAATGTGCCACACCAGTGATTAAACAAATTGTAATTTTAGTATTAAATTCCCATGTAAAATCTTTTATAAACTATGGGGAAGTCCTATGGATAATTTAAAATTTAATCAAATGTATAGTGTATTAAACATCTGTGTTTGAGAACTCAAAGTTCCAACAAACATAGGGATACTTCATAAATCAAAAAGCTATTGGATTGAAACTAGCCATTTCTAAGGAAAAGCAAACTAAACATTCTGTTAGAGAGACAAACCTTTGTCAAGTAAGTAGGTTTTAATTTAGATTATGCTGGAACTATTTCTTTCAAAGTATATGGTATACCTAAGAGATAGAGAGCTGTCATTATCCAGTGGAAGTTGGAGCAAGGGGTTTTGTTGCAAGATCTATGGTGAAGTGGATGAAAGAATTGGGAGGGAAAGAAAGACAAACACTTATTGTAAGTCTGCAACAAAAAGATCACCAAAAGAAGCTCAAGCTAGCTGTGGTTGAAAAGTGGTGAGAAAGAGTGGAAATCTCAAAGTTAATCATCCTCAGAAAGGACCTGATCATTCTTGTGGGCACACCTTGAAGAAGTTGTATGAAGACTAAAGTGTTGAAACAACTGGTGACCCAAGGCTCTTCCCTGAGGGTGGGGATGATTTATGCAGTATTAGGTAAACTTACCGCTTCAAAGTAGACCAGTGTGTACTCGATGTTGTCCCTATGGATGCGAGGAAACTCCACCATGAGGTACATGAAGTTTGAGTCCCTCTTCTGCTTCTCTTTAATCATTTCTATCTCTCTTAACGTCAACCGGTCAAGCCAGTCTACCTTGATCATGTGACCATCACGATAGTGCTTACTCAGCTGTTTAAAAATTTAGAAAGAAGATAGTACAATCATATGATCAATGTTGAAACACAAACTGTTTTAATTGAAAAGACAGTTTGCCTGTGATTTTGTGCATATTTTTTGTAATAACAGACTCTTAATATGTATTTATTTTGAATATTTCCAATTTATTAATTCATCAAAGAACTAATTCTGAAGACACATCCTCACAGAATGCTATAATTGCTATTACAGATTTTTTGAGAAACCAGATTTTTTAAAAGCATTTAAACTGCTACTCCACATAAACTACACCCAAAAGATAGTTGATTGATCGAAAATTCTACTCAGGTTTTAAACCTTGACAACTTTTCAGATCCATATTTGAGAAGTACAAGAAATATAAATATAAAACCCAATTATTTATTATTTATTTATTCCCTTATTTATGATAAGCTACTCTTCATTATCCAAAGTTAATAAATCTTAAACAGATTATTTTATCTTTCTTTGAAAAAAGCTGATGGGGAACTTTAGAGGTATATCCTAGGAAGAAGATATAAATTTTTATTATTTTTATACTTATTTTCCAAATTAAATGCAAAGTTTAAGACGAAATGCTTTGGTAAGTCTCAAAATTAAAACTCAACACCCACTCATATCTCAGTTTTCATGGAGTTGCCAAAGCATACCTTTGTGATGCTGGTGATTAAAGGGTTGAGTTGAACAGGCAAACTGCATTACATTAAATTGCAAGGGATCAAATAAAGCACTCCCATTTGATCTGGTGTTCCATGTAATGAGGATAACATCAATGAAAATGATCTATGCTTGACTCCAACTTGAAGGAAAAGTCTACTGATCATCATAGTCCAACTAAAATAGGTTCAACTCTATGTTTACTTGAAATTGAACTGAATTCCCATTCAAAATGAATGAAGAAGGAGTGAAGAGTATACGAGGAGAGATTTCTGCACACACCTTTGTCAGGTTAGTGATCTGGTCCTGCTTTCCACTCATTATGCCAGGCGTGGTGCTGTCCCTATCCCCGTCTGCCTCCACACCCGACCAGACCTGCAGGTCATACATGCCCTGCCGCAGTGTGCTGTAACAGTGATTGTGTTCAATTTATTGGGTTAGAAATTTAAAAGCAGGTAAAATTGTAATCAGTGCAGGAAAAAGTTACTGATATTCTACAATAGATAAGATAATATTCTGTATATATTCTCTAAATTAGTTAAATCAAATTAATGGATTGCCAAATATTTATACAAACCTAACAAATTTGCAGAGAGTATCATATAATTAAAGAAAAACTAGACATTGAATATCAATTTTATGTTCAGGCAGGTAATAGACACTGTAGACCTAAACAAGGTATTGTAAAAATACATGTATGGGCCCTCCTGTATCAAAAGCATAAAAGAAAAAAGGATGGAGGTATATTGGGCACATTTTGAGAAGAGGAAGTAATGACAACAGGAGGATAGAATTACAATAAAAGTCAGAGGGAAAGAAGAAAAAAAGGCAGGCTCAAAGAGACATGGAGAAGGATAACCGAAGGAAAAATAGCCAGCCTCAGCAGGCAAGAACCCCAGCCTGCAGGTACAACTAAATGGGCAACAGCACTGAGATTTGGAAAAATCTTAGGAACAACTTCTGTTGTGAGAAGAATACAGAATGTACAAGATGTTTTCAGATGAAAGATTCACAGGCCATGATTTTTTACATGTTGTTTTCATATTTTGAAGCCCTAGAAGCAATTATTAGGGAGATATAAGGCCCTTTTAGCATGATGACCCTACATGACCTTGAAGCAGGGGTTCCCCCCTTATTTGACATTAAAGATGTGATATGGTGGCCATTTTGCTTTCAGAACAAGGCCAAACTAGAAAAATGTTTTTGCTAACAAAAACTAAGCGTCCCAAAAAGGTTCACTTTGACCCATAAGGGAGGGTCTGGGGGTAAATATGACCGGCTATCTAGACTCTTCACATATGGTTTCCCAATACCTCTTAATACATTCTCAAGCTCTAGAAGCAAGAATAAAGGAGATATAAGGGGAAAAGATGAAATTGGCTATTTTATGACCCCAGTTTGACCCCTACAGGGGGGTTGGGGGGAAATTTGACTTGCTTTCTAGACTCTCCACATATGGTTTCCTACTACCTCCCAATACATTTTATGGCTCTAAATGCAATACTTAAGAAGATAATAGGGGGGTTCACATGAATTTTAAGCTTTCTGATTGGTACCTGTGAGAAAATCACAGATACCCTCCAAAACTTAATCAGCTCTAGATCCTGTTTTGTTTAACATATCCTGAAAATTTTGTAAAAACCCATGCATTGGTTCAGACAGTGGAAGACCCAGAAATATTAAAACTGAAAAAATATTCAGTGTTGCAGTGGCAACAGTAGTTGCCAGATACCCCACAAAGCCTAATCAGCTTGAGATCCTCTTTTGGTTAACATATCCTGAAAATTTGGTGAAAATCCATGCAGTGGTTTGGGCTGTGGAAAACCTACAAAATTTCATACCCCAAAATATAAGTGTTGCCATGGCAACAGTTATTGTTGGATACTCCCCAAATCCTAATCAGCTCTAGATCCTCTTGAGATAAACATATTCTGAAAATTTGGTGAAAATCCATGCATGGGTTTAGGTTGTGGAACAACCACAATGTTTAAGACCCCAAAATCTTAAAAGTGTTGCCATGGCAACAGTTGTTACCAGATATCCACGAAAACCCAATCAGCTCTAGATCCTCTTGGGATAAACATATTCTAAAAATTTGGTGGAAATCCATGCATGAGTTAGTCTGTGGAACACCCACAAGCTTTAAGACCCCAAAATCTTAAGTGTTGCCATGGCAACAATTGTTGCCTGATATCACCCAAAACCTAATCAGCTCTAGATCCTCTTGGGATAAACATATTCTAAAAATTTGGTGGAAATCCATGCATGAGTTAGTCTGTGGAACACCCACAAGCTTTAAGACCCCAAAATCTTAAGTGTTGCCATGGCAACAATTGTTGCCTGATATCACCCAAAACCTAATCAGCTCTAGATCCTCTTGGGATAAACATATTCTGAAAATTTGGTGGAAATCCATGCATCAGTTAGTCTGTGGAACACCCAGAAGCTTTAAGACCCCAAAATCTTAAGTGTTGCCATGGCAACAGTTGCTGTTGAATACCCCCAAAACCTAATCAGCTCTAGATCCTCTTGGGGTAAGCATACCCTGAAAATTTGGTGAAAATCTGTGAAAGGGTTTAGGCTGTGGAATACTCACAAGCTTTATGCCTGTGGCCGCCGCCCGGACAGTGCAGGTGACTACTAAAATCCCAGCCTTTATGGGCTGAGGTTAAAAATGACTGACATGGGATGGAAGAGCTGGGAGGCTGCCACAACAGCAGCAGCAGAGAGACAAAAGTGGAAAGTTATGTCTTCTGCCTTACGCTCCACTAGGTGAGACGAGGATAAGTAAGTGTGTAAGTAAGTCCTTCTTCACCCATGAGTATAAATGGCAGACAACAATAGATGAGAGGTAAAACTACAACAGACTGGTATACTGCTCAGGGGCATTGAACCACTGAGTTTGTTCCTGTGACAGAAACTGCATATCTGCAACAAAGAATGAAGATACAATAAACAAGGACAGATAATACTTTAGGACTTACCCTCGCTTTTCAAAGAGGGACACAGTGGTGCTACCCACTGGGTGAGCCTTGCTTGGTCCATAAACATCCCAAATTGTGAGAGCCAGGAGTGCATCTCTGGGTAATTCACTGAACTTGATGGGCAAGGTCACCCACTCATTCCAACTGGAAAGGTATGAATAATTAGACCTCTGTTACATTGTGCCGATCTACATCAATCCCTCTCCCTAAAAGGTTTGCAATCCTGAAAATTAGCTATTCAATTTCAATAAGTTAATCTTCACTTTTGAGAAGTTTGTAAACCACAATCTAAACATTTGGAATGGATAGCAAAATTTCAGTAACTTTCGGAGTCAATTGCATGTCTCACCAATAATTTCAAACTTTACCATTTTTTAAACTAAACTTTATAAGCTGAAAAAAAATAACAACAATTTCAAACTGTTTGCATTTGTCACAAACTTTCTGTGATCCTTATCAGAACTTGCATTCAGGAAATCGATTTTAATCCTATCTTAGCAATTATAAATTCATTTTTCATCTTTACTCGGTCTTAAACTTATCTTTACTTTCATAAAAAAGCAACTGGATAATGAACATTACCGAAGTAGTTTAGCTGACTGTCCAGAACAGTAATATTGTGGTTTACGAATGTCCCAAATAAAAAGATTGACTTCCTTAATGGCTAATACAAATGGACCGACATAATGGCACAGTCCTCTTAGTGACCTGAATTCTTCAAAATACAAGACACATTTTTCATTCAGGTTATTTCTATCAAACTAATGATATCACAAAGCTGTTATCTAATATAAGCTAATCATACTTTTATAGCACCCAATCTCTGTTGTATAAAACAGAATCAATATGCAAAATGTATTCAGCCATTGAATGTGTATAGGACACAACCACAATCTTGTGGAGAAGCAATGAAAAATGAAGTCCGAAAAGGATGTCATACCATATGCACGTCTTATATTTTTAGAATATACTAAAATATATATTTATCACTGGGTAACAGAAGAGTACACTTTTACTAAGACATGCTCAACACCATCTAAATTGAAGACAGTAATGCAAGGAAGTACTTCTCACTGACTTTATTTATTGCTTACAACACATTTTTGGAACCTAGCTTACTTCCATCGAGTGGAGAAAGGCTTATATGCAGTCCTGCTAATCACTGTCAAAGGTCTGTTCTCACTAAAAATCTGAAAAATAAAAAAAAATCTGAAAAGCTTTATTTCACTGACTTTCAAGCTATTAATCTATCCCCAATTATTTTAAATAAGTTGGCCTGTTTAGTAGTGTTGACTAAGTCTTTATATTTTTCACATACAGAACTTTGTTTATCAGTAAAAGCACATATTGGTGAGTTGTCGCATTTTGTAGATAGCATAAAATAAGAGATGTCCTAAAAGTTTCAGCACTTGAAGATTTATAAAGCAAATTTTTACCTTGCAAAATGAAAAGCGATTCACACTGTTAGAGTTTTACACACCTGACATGTAACAAAAAGATCTGCACATTGCTCTTGACAAACACCTGAAAATCTTAAAAATGGTTCTTCCATTAACTGTACATGACCTGGTCGTGGGAGTTCCCCTTCTAATGTACCACTGAAAAACATGAAAAGTTCAAAATAAACAGTTACAAAATCCCTGTTAGCAGGATGGCACAGAAAAAACACCTTGTCATATGCCCACCCTGTGAATACTAAAACATTTCATTGAAAATCACAATATCTCACATTGTGTATGAGATAACACAATTTTATAATTTTCACAAAAATTTAAGATGGCTGACTAAATCTGATTACATCAATCATTAAATATTTATAATTTTTCCATCTGTGTAAATCTTATTACCTCATGGGCTTGAAATTCACTCAAAAATGGTTTATCTCACAATACTTACTGGATAGATGCAATATTCTATGACTGACAAAACTTCAGAAATAATATTTTTTCTAATTGTCTGCTTATCTAGTTTATACTATTCTGCGGGTCCAAAATTCGCTTGTAAAATGCTCCATTTTGTACCATTTATGAGACAAACTCAATTTTCTACTTTCTGCCAATAATTCAAGATGGCTGCCAAAACTGCTGAAGTTAGAATTTTCCTCATATTCTATATATCTAGTTAATACTCCACTATGACTTCAAAAGTCATTTGTGGCATCAATGATACTGAAACTTTATTATGTAAAATCAGTCCAATAAGAATACAAGTCCCCACTTGGTGTACCAGTTTTTATCGACAAGTTCTAGCTTGTTGGTTTTCATTCTTTTCAGTGGAACCAAAAAATTACATAGAAATCCTAGAGGAAAAAATCCAATACAATCAGTATATAAAAATACAAGATAAACCCCTAGGTAAAAATTTTGATTTCTTGAAGCAATGTGGAATAATACATATCAGAGATATTGTTGATGAAAAAGGTCTTATGAGTAAAACTAATATAGAGGTAAAATATGGATGTCACATTCCAGTTCTGACATATAATTCTATCATATCAGCTTTACCCATAAAACGGAAGGATAAAATAAAAACAAACAAAAAACCATTAAGTACCATTAACTATGATATAAAACATATACATAAAAATGTAAGTCGGTTACAATCAAGAGACATATATGAATACATGACTTTCTCAAGCTCTATGCCAAGTGTAGTTGATAAGTGGGTAGAATATTACCCATTCCTTATTAATCTTGATTGGAAGAAAATATTTAAACTGCCAGGTATAGCCTGCAATGAGTACAAAGTGCAGAGTTTGCAATATTCTATCCTACACAGATACTTTTATTGTAATTACAATTTACATTTGTGGCAGTTAGTGGACTCTCCTGATTGTGACTATTGTCATGTTGTAGATAATATAGAACATTTTTTCTTTTACTGTGAAACTGTTCATAACATATGGAATTGCATAAAGAGGTTAATTGTACAATGCTTTCAAATTAACATAAAAGTCACTGTTCTTGAGGTGTTGCTACTAGCTAGGCATTCCATGTGAGAAATATACTGCATTGCATTTGATCAATTTTATCTTTTTATATGTAAAATGGTATATATATCAGACAAAAAAGGAAATAATATAATAACATTTAAATGCCTTTCTTTTAAACTTAAAAATAGAATTGAAACAGAAATGGTATCTTTTAAATGTTCTAATATATTTTTACACAAAGAAAACTTTATTAGTCTTTTTGAGGATTTGTGTGCACACCTCACCTGAAACACTTTTTAAGGTGGTGATGGATTATCTGTAAATGCCTTTTAATGGAGTTTTAAAAGGTAAACTCTTTACTCATTGTGTATAAAATATGTTCTTTGCAAAGCTACTCATTCATTTATGTTAATCTGATAATGACATGTGTTGGTTTTTCTTTTCATACTTAAAAGTGTTATCTATAGTTTGGTCTAACACCAACTGTATACCATTTTTTGTACATGTTAATGGAAGCTCAAATTTAAAAAAAAAAAATGTCATTTGAAAAAGCTCTAACTTGGCCATTTATGATGTGAACATGATTTTATCCTATGCGCGAAAAGTCAAGATGGTTCACTAAATTTTAAAAAAGTGAATTTTACTAATGTCTTTTGAAGGCAGTTTTTACTATCATAAGGTTCAAAATTCACTCAAAATGCTCTTGTTCTGACCATTTATGAGTTAAACACTTGCATTTTTCTCGATTTTCGGGGCCATTTCAACACCCACACTGAGTCCAAAAGGCAATTCTCACCATTTCAACACTAATAAAATAAATATTAGTGTTCACCTGGCATGGCCATTTTGACGCCTAATTGCAAGTTATTAAACTACAGCTATTAAGATGAAAATAGTTGCTTTAAAATAGAGATCAATAGTTAAAACATTTTTTTTTTAAATCAGTGTTATAAATCTATTTGGCTTTTACATAATTATAGTTATTTAATATTGGCATACTCTATTTTATAAAGAGAAATGCTGCTTGAAAATCATGTTTTTTATGATCACTGTATATTACAGAGACAAAATTTACATTTTCACAGCAATTCATGGGCATTGCCAATGTCAACCATATTTTATTTTTCTTTGAAAATTCATTCAACAAATGTGAAACAATACTTCAATTTAATGCTTGTGATATAAAAGTTTTAATCTGCTGTTAAAATGGCACACAATAACAAGGATGTCCCATCCATAAAATTGCCTTGCCAAGTAGATCTAGTTTGTGGTGTCAAGATGGAGCATTTTCATGGTGCACCGAATCAAAACAGCACATGGTTAGAAACAACCCAAAACACACGTATCCCCAAAATGGCTTCCAAATGCCATTTGCTAGCTGACGTAAATCAAAGTAAGAAAAGATAAAATAGAATCGATAAAGTAATCCATAAAAGCACCAAAAATACATACTACACCTTGGATTAATGCATTGTAAAATACAATTTCCAAATCAGCAAATATAAAGCCAACAACCTTAGTACAGTATATAAGCCATGCTTTATGGTTGTTAAATTGAAATTGTAACACGACAAGGGTGTGTAAGCAATTCTGATTGGCTAATTGAGGAAATATTTCATCGGTAAAATCAGCATAAACCTAGCTTAATTGTCTTTCTATTATCACCTCTTAATTGCCATTAAAGTGTAAATAGTAAATACTAACCCTATTTATAACATTTAAATCATGTCATGTTAGAATAGGTTTGCCTGAGGGGTTTATTGCCTCAAACCATGGTAAAATTCTGTGTATACCATGGTTTGGAGGGGTTATACTGCAATATAATATATTGTGTGGCGGTTTACCATTTTATCAGCCCATTAAGCAAGTAGTAAACCTGACTTTTAATGACAGGCTTCACCATTTTTATATGCACATTCGAATAAAATAAAAGAATGATTGTTGCTTAACATTGATAGATGCTTTAATACTTGTAAAAAAAACTAGAATTCTTGTTCTAGTTTAATGCCAACATATACAAGGATTAACCAGATTATATCTAATTATATTGATTTCTTTTGTGCATGTTATTTTTATTATTGCAACAATTTTTGTGCATAACTAAGAAAACTATTATTATTACTGTCGTGAACTTCCGGGTTTTACATCAGCAATATGGTCAAATAGTGGGCGATATTTTAAGATATTGTTAGTAATTTAAATGACTGTGAAAACAAAATCTAATATTAATGACAGTGATATTTCTATAAGCTTACATTTTGATCTGTATGTTTACATCAAGATCACTGCTGTATATATAGTGAAATTTTCCGTTTTCTGTCATAATTTAGTTTTTTGTTTTTTTTTTGTTTTTTTTTGTTATTATACTCATTTGTAACGGCGAAATCGATAAAAGCACCGAAAATTACATACCACATCTTGGATTAATGCATGACAAAAAGAAAAAAAGGTCGATATGTATTAATGTGGGATTTTCATGTTACTTTTTGTAAATAGGCATATTGGCATAGTGATTGATACATTTGACCTCCACCTTACAGGTTGTGGTTGAAACTTGACACTGTAAAAGTACTTAATTGTTTCTCAATATTACCTAATTATTTTGAGGGTATAGAATCTACACCACTGTTTTCGCCCAACTCCTGAACCTAATCCTCATGACATCACCTATGCAAATTATTGAAATCGAGCGTAAAGTCAATAGGTCACAGCATATTAATATAACTGTCAAGTCAGGGATTGGATTGACAATCATTACAAAGATCATGCATTCCTAACATAGGTTTTAAATAATGCTTCGATTTCAAGTAAGAAACTATGAAACCATGTTCACAAACATTTCTGCCTCTTATTTGGTGAATACTGATTACAAGGAACACTCAAGTCAAAACCTTCCATTTCTTAGATCTGTTGTGACCTTGACTGAGTATAATTTGTAAATCTGGCCCCTGATTCTAATTTGAACATCCTATACCAAATATATAGCAAGTGCTATGCATATAAGTAACATACATTTTAAAGTAGTAACACTGCTTTGAATATGAGGCTTTATAGAGGATTTCATTTTCCAAACAAATGACACGTCATATATACCTTAGTAAGGTCCACAGTGGCCTAGTGATTAGCAAGTTTGGAATCTAATCAAAGGCAGTCACGTCTGTGTGGGTTTCACCATTACAAGTGGCACTGCTGAGGGCCTATCTCAATATGACCTTGGCAGTTGAATGGAATGTAAAGCCCCAACTTTGACACTTTATACCATAATAATAAGTTGTGTTTGTTGAGTCTTGTAGGAAATGCCTGTACATGTCAAAATTAAAATTTTATATGATTTTTGTCCCAGAAAGAAAATGACATTACCTGTTCAGTTTCCAAAAACAGTCATCAATTGACCCAGGCACAAACATACTAATCAGGAGATTTTCAGGGACAGGGAAAAGAAGTATTAAAATTTGCAGTTTTTATGATAAAAACTGTTGTTATGTGTAAAAATTTAAAGTCATTTAGTTCATAATTTTATCAATATAGGTTTCTTGTGTTGCACAGCCTGCTGATTTTACAACTGCCAAGAATTTGGGGAAATGTTATCTAATCTAATCTACTGCTTTGCATGTGCAATATCTTCCCACAAAAGGGAACTCAGTGTGCTAGTTAACAAAATACATCTATCATATAAGGACAGTCGAGGGGTGGTCAAGGTCAGTGTTACAGAGTTTTGTGTGTTACTAAAAGGGGAAGGAAAATAAGTTGGGAAACTGGAGTTGGACAGTTGCAATGGGTTTTGAGGTGTTTCATGAAGGATGTGACAGAGGGGCTATTTCTTATTTGGAAGGGGAAGGAGTTCCAAAGAACAGGGGCAAAGTGACTGAAAGAATTTAAAAAGTGTTTATTTTATTTATGAACTCTATGGTCAAAAGTGGGGTATGAAGGGACTTAAGTTTGGGGCTGCTACATCTTGTATTTCTGGAAGAGGTGTAGGGGTGAATTCATTCACTTAGGTAAGCTGGTTTACCATGGTTTAGAATTTTGTATGCAATTGAAAGTATGTTAGAAAGCATGAACAAATGTTATAAGTATACTAACATATGTCAAAATGAGGTGTGTATTTACGTATTGTGCATGCATTCACACAATTTCGAGCTCACATACAATTGGTATTCACACACACTTTTTTCAAAATGTTATTAATCTGTCATGCATTTATTAATGGTATTTTCATGACTTGTTTCATTCGTTGAAATATTTCTTGCATTTGCAAATATGGAATTGTATTATTTTGTTATCATTCTTGTCTATACAAGTCTGAGTGTGTCCGGATGTGTACATCGGTATCTGGATCGATGAATCACTTGGATATTAGTGTTCACCAAAAAGTGGGCGTTGCTTTTTCCCGGAAGTAAACAAAGTACGCACGTGTAGTACGTTGCACTGAAGTGGCCAAAATAAACGGATATCCTCATACACGCTGCTGTCTTGATATTTACGCTGCTTTCCAAGATACAATATAAACCAGCCCCAATACACAATAGTACTGAATCATGGCAAAAGTTGCAGTCGTTACTGGATCAAATAAAGGAATTGGCTTCGCCATTGTGCGTGGTATGTGTAAAGAATTTCAAGGTGATGTTTATCTAACTGCCAGAGATGTACAGCGTGGCGAGAAAGCTGTCGAAGAACTGAAGAAAGAAGGATTGCATCCAAAGTTTCATCAATTGGACACGACAAACAAAGAAAGCATTGTCACTTTAGCAAAATTCCTTCAAAATAATTACGGCGGCATTGATGTTCTTGTCAACAATGCAGGGATGATGTTCAAGAGGGCAGATGGTGTACCCTTCAGTGAACAGGCAGTGGTTACAACGAAGGTTAACTACACCTCCGTTGTTGATGTTTGTGAAGCCTTATTTCCCTTACTTAGGCCTGGGGCAAGAATTGTCCATGTATCAAGTTCATTGGCCATCTCAACGTTTTCCAAGTTATCAGATGAACGCAAGAACCAGTTTCAAAATGCAGACACGATCGAAAAGGTTACCTCTCTGATACAGGAGTTTGTCGACAGTGCACAACTGGACAAGCATGAATCACAGGGTTGGGCAAGTAATGCTTATGGAACAAGCAAGCTTGGGCTTATTGTGACAACAGAAATACAGCAAGCACAATTTGATAATGATGTCAACAGACCAGATATAATTGTTAACTGCTGTTGTCCAGGATTTGTGAAAACTGATATGACAAATCAGAAGGGATTTCTGACTCCAGACCAAGGAGCAGACACTCCGCTCTACCTGGCACTACTTCCACCTCATGTAGCTTCACCTAAAGGAAAATATTGTCAGAAAAGAGAAGTTCAAGATTGGAGAATTTAACAAAAGCGTGAATCCCAAACTGAAGTTTGGCAGCATTACATGGAAATTGAGTAACATATATGCCGATTTAGTTGCACATTTTTATACTTGTATTACAACTTCAAGAAGGAGTTCCAAAGAACAGGGGCAAAGTGACTGAAAGAATTTAAAAAGTGTTTATTTTATTTATGAACTCTATGGTCAAAAGTGGGGTATGAAGGGACTTAAGTTTGGGGCTGCTACATCTTGTATTTCTGGAAGAGGTGTAGGGGTGAATTCATTCACTTAGGTAAGCTGGTTTACCATGGTTTAAAATTTTTTATGCAATTGAAAGTATGTTAGAAAGCATGAACAAATGTTATAAGTATACTTGTCGACAGTGCACAACTGGACAAGCATGAATCACAGGGTTGGGCAAGTAATGCTTATGGAACAAGCAAGCTTGGGCTTATTGTGGCAACAGAAATACAGCAAGCACAATTTGATAACAACCAGATATAATTGTTAACTGCTGTTGTCCAGGATTTGTGAAAACTGATATCAGAAGAAGGGATTTCTGACTCCAGACCAAGGAGCAGACGCTCCGCTCTACCTGGCACTACTTCCACCTCATGTAGCTTCACCTAAAGGAAAATATTGTCAGAAAAGAGAAGTTCAAGACTGGAGAATTTAACAAAAGTGTGAATCCCAAACTGAAGTTTGCCAGCATTACATGGAAATTGAGTAACATATATGCCGATTTAGTTGCACATTTTTATACTTGTATTACAACTTCAAGAAGATAACTAGTTTCTGTGATTTATAGATTCAAAAAATACATGTTCAAGTTGTGTAATTACTAATTAGCACTTTATATTTTTTATGGTTGGCTTATATGTGAAGTATCATTATATCCTATTATATATCTATAAATATTAAGTGATCTGTTACTCATTATATATCTATAAATAATTAAATATCAAGTGATCTGACCTCAAGGTGATGAAACTACCGGTGATTAAGCTTTTACAAGTTTATAAGGCTAATATGTTTCTGTACATTCAATATTTTAATTGTTTTGACAATAATGTTTAGTGAATTGGTTAATGCTCGAGCTTTAAGAGAAGTGAGCTTCTTTTACATTTACATGTTTTTTTTTAAAATTTTACCTGGAATTTTCTTTTCAACAGTATACAAGTATACTCAAGTGCATAAAGTAGATTTTGCACAAAGAAAGCTACAGGATGTATTTTTTGTTTATTTTTTAACACTTTTGTAAGGGTGATCTCTCTATCTTTTTCTCATATACATATATACAGTTCAGATTATAAAATTATCAATCAATATATACACATGTATATTGATTGATAATTTTATAATCTGAACTTTCAAATCAAAAGAATACTCTCCTTTGTTCTCACAAGAATTAACTTAACTATTCTTAACTAAGAGCTTGGGCTACGATTCCACCATTTTTCTGATGTACGAAAGTGTAAGTACACTCTAGAAAGGAAACTGGGCAACTGAGCCTCTGCCAACTCGGGCCCCATCTGGAACAAACCCTGTTCCATTGCTATACAAACTCGGATGTTCAGACCCATTTATTAGAAAGGAAAACATTAGTGTTTCTGTTCATATTTAAAAGTGGACCTTATTTAACACAAAATCTATATTTATGGATTTTGATAATCAGGTATCATTGTTTTTTTATTTAATCATGGATATATAATGGTATGAGAATATATAAATACTATATGATACTTTAAATAAATGATATGTATATAACTACAAGGCCAGCTTTGTGAAGGTCAGTTTTAGGAGCCGAGTTTGTGTCAGACTGGGTCCAAGTTGGTGGGCACCAGGTTGCTGAAGATCTGAGTTGTACACGATTCCTGTACAGGGGGGGACAGCGATTCGCGGGGGACAGCGATTCGCCAGTTTCTATTGTACCTCATTTAAAACTAATATCTGTGTTGATACTGAAGGAGCCTTATAGCATAGAAAAGTGTGCAACATGTCTTGATACTTTTCTAAGATTTTAGAACGGACAGCATGCAGGATTATAAAGATAAATAAAAAAGTTTATATGTCAGTGAGAAATATGCCTAACAAACTGTATCTGACTGATGCAAAGAGCTCTATGTTCTCTTAAACTGTGTCTGGGGTCAATATAAATACTATTTATAACTTCATTAAGTGCTAGCATACAATGAGAAGAATTGATATTTAGCTTTAACTATTATTTGCAAAGTGTTTAACAGTCTTTGTAACTTTTTGGGGAACAGTATAAAATAATCGGCGAAATGCTGTCCACTTTCCAACAGCTCTAATCTTATTGCCATGGTACAAGTTTTATGGTTGTATTTGTACTTATCACAAAATATATTTTATAATGCTACTATCATTTTACAGTTTGGGGAACCTCTTTTCATTCTGATAACTTTTATAAAACTACACTGCATATTTGTTCTCAAGAAACTTCATTTTGCTGTTTTTATGGGCGAATCGCTGTCCCCCCCCTGTACAAATTTTTGTGTGTGAAAACAAAAAGTAGCTATCAGCCACTCCTCTCAAATATAGAGTTTAATCAAATTAAGTAACAAATTAACGTTATGAACAATATTGTGATTGTATCATTTTACATGTAATATTAAACGGTTATAAATCAGAGGGAGAGCTATGGCCAATCATCTAGTTTTGTGGATACTTTTTCAGTTTTAGCAGCAGCAAGACTGAATTAGGACATTGCAGGAAGACTTGGGAAGTTGTCTCATTTTGCTTTTAATTCAGGGATATTTTTAAGTTCAGTATTTTCTGTAACAATTGTAGGCAGTTTAACTCCTCTGTTGGAAACTGTTGGTAAGTTTTGTTTGTTAATGTTTAATTTTGAGGGATGGCAGTGTATATTCAGATTATGGTGGTTTCCAAAGTTTTCTGTTCCTATATCAATGCAGTTTCATGATAAAAATGTCACTTATTTTGATTTGTTGTATAGCTTCCTAAAATTTGAGACTATTCTATCAAGGATAACAATGAACTTACACACTGGCTTGGTTGTTGACTTGATATGCAAGAATCTGTGTTTTTTTTGCGTATTCTGAATAATATTAAGTTTGTTTTTGCATAAATGTAATAAGTCAAAAAGAGGCCTTGTTCTGAAACAGTTGTGTAAATCATTGTGTTCTGGTTTGCAAAAGATTAGGGTTTTCAAAGCCTCTGAAAACCCAAGTATTGAAACTCTACATTTTCCCAAAGTATATGTGAATTAATTAATTAAGATGGGAGTCCCATCTCAAGATTGGGCTGCACAAACTTAAGATGTTTACCTAAGGCTGTGATTTGCTAATTAATTGAATCTACTAATAACTGATTGGCTAATTTTAGTGACTAGTCAATATTGTGTGTGCTCACTCAGTCAGGTTGTCCTTTTCATTTATAATTGCAATTTTCTTTCATTATGATGAGTTCTTTGTTGATGTTTTTTTTTTAACTACAAAGAATCACACAGATATATGTATCCATGTTTAAACCTGTTGATAGGAGTATTCAGTGCTATAAAGTGCAATTGGTAATCAGAGTCAAGGGAAATACCTTTGCCAGATTATATTTGGAAGCCACATTTGTGGGTTTCTCTAAATACAACCATGTTTAGAGCTAATGACAATTCAAAATACATCATCTTAAGTTTGGGCAGCACCATCTTGAGATGTTCTGCACAATATTGAGATGTTTGCCTCAACTCAAGATCATGAGTTTGTGCAAGGACAATCTCGAGATGTTCCCGATCGCAAGTTGGGGGCCTAACATTAACATGTCCCATCTGTAGTTGTACTGTGGCAAGGATAGTTTCACAGTTATAGTTTCTAACGAATGATTGTATTGGAAGAAACAAATATAAAAATTCAGTGGTATATTGGTCATACATTTGAATAAAAATTGTGGCAGTACAGCAATGTAAATTAAATGTACAAGTTTCTTATGTTCATTTATATGCTTTTAGTTTGCATATGTCAAATGTATGTTATTTTTTTACAGTAAATATATATTCTGGGCAGTAAGAATAGAGTGAAACAATTTCAAAATACAGGGCTTCGTCATTTACATAACATTTGTTTTCCTTCTAAGAAAACTGTGAGACCATAATATGCATAACTTTAGAAATAAAAGATTGGTTGCTAATTGACCTGAATTTGACCTGTCTTGATCATTTATCTGTCTTTTATAAAAAAAACAAGACCACTGCCGTGGTATGATCTCCCGCCGCACTACATCAAAAAGTAGGTGAACAACATATTTGACAAAACTCCTATATGGTTATCATTAACAAGAGGGTCAAAGATGCCCCAAAAGGCGGTTGCGCAGGCAGCAATAAGGTTAGCAACTGCTTTAATTACATTTAGAAACAAGGAAAGAAATGTTAGGTTACCCAGTTAAGGTGACTGTGTTAGATGTGCTAAGAAACGTAAAACTTGTAATCTAGGTTACATAATTGTATCTATGCTATAAACAGACAAACGAAAGGACAGAATTACACCAATTTCGAAAGCAACTTAGCTATGATGGTGATGTATCTCCCTATCAAGTTTGAATTCGATTGGACATAGCGTTTTCGAGTTAGAGTCTGGACAAGGCTATGTTGACGAGCTAACGGACAAACAAACTGAGAGAATTACACGAATTTCGAAAGGAACCTAGCTATGATGGTGATCTATCTCCCTGTCAAGTTTGAATTCGGTTGGAAAAACCGTTTTCGAGTTAGAGTCCGGAAACAAAAATGTGGACAGACAGATGGATGGACAAACGGACAAACAAACAGACAGAATTACACCAATTTTGAAAGGAACCTAGCTATGGTGGTGATCTATGTCCCTGTCAAGTTTGAATTCGATTGGACAAACTGTTTTCGAGTTAGAGACCGGAAACGAAAATGTGGACGGACAGAAGGATGGACAGATAAATGGACAAAAAAACGGACAAACGAACAGACGGAATTACACCAATTTTGAAAGGAACCTAGCTATGATGGCGATCTATATCCCTGTCAAGTTTGAATTCAATTGGACAAACTGTTTTTGAGTTAGAGTCCGGAAACGAAAATGTGGACAGACGGATGGACAAAATGAACAAAAAATGTGGACGGACAGACGGACGTCGGACACATCAATCTAATAGGCGGGTTGGTTACACGCAACCCGCCTAAAAACGAACAAATGGACAGAAAAACAAGACAAATGAACGGACGGATTTACACCAATTTCGAAAGGAACCTAGCTATGATGGTGATGTATGTCCCTGTGAAGTTTGAATTAGATTGGAGTAACCGTTTTCGAGTTAGAGTCCGGAAACAAAAATGTGGACGGACAGATGGATGGACAGAAAAACGAAGAAACGGACGGAAAAACGGACAAACAAACAGACGGAATTTCACCAATTTCGAAAGGAACCTAGCTATGATGGTGATCTATCTCCCTGTGAAGTTTGAATTTGATTGGTCAAACCGTTTTAAAGTTAGAGTCCGGAAACGAAAATGTGGACAAACAGATGGATGGACAGACAAACAGACGAAAAACGGACAAACGAACACACGGAATTTCACCAATTTCGAAAGGAACCTAGCTATGATGGTGATCTATCTCCCTGTGAAGTTTGAATTTGATTGGTCAAACCGTTTTAAAGTTAGAGTCCGGAAGCGAAAAATGTGGACGGACAGACGGACGTCGGACACATCAATCTAATAGGCGGGTTGGTTACACGCAACCCGCCTAAAAATTGACAAAGTAGCTATTACTCACTTAGCTATGGAGATACACTTCCAAACTAGTGACCATGTTGTAGCTGTGGAGATAGTAGCTGAACAACATATTGGAACAAAATTGTGTAGCTGCAATACTTTTGAAGATATAAGCCATTTACTCATTATGGTTATCATCAAAGTAGCTATTACTCCGTTAGCTATGGAGTTACAGCTGTGAAAATTCACAATACAGTATATCCAAAAGATAGGTGAACAACATATTCTACAAAAATCCTCTATATTCAATAGTTTTTGAGTTATAAGTGACTTGCTCAATGGTCAAATGTTAAACTTAGTATAGCTATTACTCAGTTAGCTATGGTGCTACACCTTGGACACCTCACCATGATATAGTACATGAAGGAGTTGTTGAACAACATATTTCAGGCCAATATTGTAAGTAACAGTTACAAAGATAAAATCAATTTACTCATTTTGCTCATTGTTAATAACAGAAAATAGCTATTATTCACTTAGCTATGAAGATAGAACCCTAAAAATGGTACCATCTTGTAGGCATGGAGAAAGTAGCTGAACAACGTATTTTACAGAAACACTCTAAATGCACTCGTTTTGGAGTTATGAGCACTTTACTCAAAGTAGCCACCATTGCTATTACTCACTTAGCTATGGTCCTAGGTGTGAAATAACAGCATCAAATGAAAGGACATAAGCAATAAGGTCATAAAAAACATTGAAAAGGCCAAGGAGAAACAACCAGTGTGATGTACAGCCCTTTATAAAAGTGTGACACACACTCAATAACACACGCACGGAATGCGTTTTATAATCTCCCGCCCCGCTGGCGGGAGATAATTAAATATTTAATTTTACTAGAATTTGGATTAAAAACTTGTGAAGCCATTGGTAAGTTTAAAAGGGTGTGACAACATTCCCACAATATAAATCTAGGAGATTTAAAAAAAAAATTCTTACATATCCCACATTGACTGGTTTACCGCCACATCAAATTAAGTTACATTAAACACTTCAGATATCCAGATTTGGACAAATAAAAAAAGTCACACTCCTGAAGACCCAACAAAATGCTCTACACAATTTACCAAGATTTAGCAAAGTGTTTTGATCATTCTTGCCCAGAACTACTATTAAATCTGAAGAATGACTTTGTCAGTTTGCTTGGTGTTCAAATCATGGTGAAAGTAAAGAAGACATTTTTCTGTAGCTTCAGAATGAATTTATTTCGTACACACAGTGGCTTTTTGATAATGCTTAACAGAGGCCTTTGAATATCTGACCTGGCATTTGAATAGTTCTTATTTCAGAACACCCTATTTTATGAGATTTTATATTGAGCCGTCAAAGTATATCGAGCTCAAAACCTGACATCATGAAGTATTCCACTGAGTAAAAAGAATTGCTTTTCATGTGGTTTACAAATTACAAAATGGCAGTCACTAATAACACTAGCCACTGGCAGAAACCTCCCACTGAAAGAATCAGTATTAGTTTTTGACATGGGATATTGTATTAGATGTACACAATTTGGTGGCCTAAAAGTAACAAACTAATCCTTTAATTCAATAACAAGATCCACAAATTGAATATAGACATGAACCAACATTGTCTAAAATTAACAACTGTAAATTGGAGTACTCTCTCCATATAGAAAAAATACATATAAAAACTGTTAAAATTGCATCAAAACCTCTTGTCATGAAGCGACCAATCCAAATATCAAAATGTTACATTTAAAGGTCATCCTGATGTTGCCTAAAAATCCCAAAGTACTGTTTGCTTGCAGAGCACTGGATGAACTCTGGCATCATTTCTTGACTAGTTTCCAACGCCAATCCATTGCTGTATTTCATCCATAAAATTGCAGATAAACCATGTAGAACACTGCATGAACCTCATGGTTGCTTGTTGTTACCACTTGAAGGAAACATGGCTTCCATTATGGCATCCGTATCAAGTTTGAAATGGGCCCATGTGTGTGACCAAATTTTATCTTTGTGACTCTTTTTGTGCTTAGAAGACATTGATGAATTGTCTGAAATAGAAAACAATTTACACCATTGGACAGTTCATGAGATTATCTACACAAAGAAATCTCATCCAATGACCTTTGATGGAAGACTAAATATTCTCAAACAAAAATAGTCATTGAACTATCATAAAAATTATCTTATTTCATTGGAACCTAGTTGATACGGACACACATGGACTTTAATTAATTTCTTACATTTTTAGTTCTATTAAGTTCTGTCCACATGCATGCTGGAGTTGGCATCCAAAGAGATACTGATATAGCTAATATTTAGAAGGATACTTGGACTAAACAGAATTGTTGGCAAGCATAATTTCTGAATTTCTTCTATTCGCCATTATCTTCATTTCAAAAAGTAAAACAATAAATCAATGATTTCTTGTGACGACAACCTTGATGCTACCACACATAGGATTGCTACAATTTATTTAATGACAAACATCACAGAAAAAGGCATATTATTCAGTTAGTTGTTGCCAAATCCCAAGAACTAAAGAATCCCAGGTGAGACTGAATATTTTGTATCATAACTTTGCAATACATCCACGTACAAGACATGTAATGATTCTTCAAATTGCTACAAAAAAGGGTTGCCAGTAAAAATTTGAACTGTGAACGCACCTGCAAACTGTGTTGCCAGTGATCTTCTTGTCTGATTTTGAGATGCACCAGAATATTTTTCTCTTTTCTACAACATACAAAAAGATTTCATAATTTTTCAAACATTTAGCTACCATAACAACTGCACTTCAGACAAGTTACAAACACAACCCAATTGCTATCATTTTGCAGAAATACAAAAATCAAGACGCCTTGTTTAAACTGTAACAGTCACTTCCTTGTAAGCTCTGTTCTGAATGTATATCTACTTTGTTGTGAGAGTTCCCACTCAGGTTAATACCTCCAGTTCAACAAAATGTCTTGATTAACAAGATTCTTGTTTCAAAGTTGAAGTTATCACTTTCAAGGTTACAAATAAGACCCACCTTTCGATAATTAAATTATCATACTTCTCATTAGAAGTTTTAATTAAAAAGTGCAAATTTATTATTCAAGCAGCTTTGCCCACACTTCTCTTTGACCGATTTTACTTCATCTAGAGTTTATAATGTCAGTGTAAATGAATACTCAATCTACTTTTTCATTTCAGAAATGATGTTCTGTTTAACAGCGAATTTTTGAAAACAAATAATACCAGTACATAGTAACCAATAGAAATGAAGTCCTGATGTGCTTTACCTGTTGTCTATGTTTTGAAGCATGCCACCCCTGGGGTGAATCCTGCTGTACACGGTGACTCCCTTTTTCCTTTTTAGCAGAGTTCTTTTGCTCTTTGAACTGCATGTACTCCTGTAAATAATGACTTTAATATTAATACTGTACCAACAATGGAATGATACACAGGGCCCAGTAAACATTAGAAACATTTTAAAGGTTTAAATGTTTACAAAAGGTTTTTAACCCCTAACTTTGGGGTTACATTGTAATGTTAAAACTAGACCTATGCATCAGAGAATCGATGCAAAATTGTATCCACCTGAAAGACAACTCACCAAACCCAGTGAACCATCATTTGACATTGAAGGAGGGGGCTAAAGGTCAAATCTGACAACATCAGAAGATTCCCAGCCCATAATTTCCTATAAGGTGGTTTCACATTGCAAACCTCTAGGACCAATAATAAGCGAGTTATAAGCACTTTTAAGTTTGGTTATCCTCGTTTGACCTTGAAGGAGGGGTCCAAGGTCAAATCTGACCACATCAGAAGATTCCCAGCCCATGATTTCCTGCAGATTAGTTTCACATTGCAAACCTCTAGGACCAATAATAAGAGAGTTATAGGCACTTTTAAAGTCCCACTATGTGGGGTACTTTGGCACTCCGTGTATGACCTTGGATTAAGAGCTTCAAGGTCAAATGTCTGCAAGGTAGTAGAGGACATGTATATGTGTTATACATATCACCGATAAAGAGATTCAACCTTCTACCTATGAGAACCAGCCAGCAGAAAAGGGTAGATAATTTTCAAAGAAATGCTCGTGGCGGCCATCTTGTTTTTCAGAATGAGGCTAATTTCAGTCCCAGAGAAGCTTATCCCCCCCTCCCCCCCAATGAAGATATCCTGCAAATTTGGTGAACCTAGCTGGTGTAGTTTTCCTCTGAGAGCATTAACATAAAAAATCTCTCCATGCGTGGCGTTGTAGCAAACGCTGAACCAAAGTATCCACTAGATGCCTCCGGTGGATACAATTAGCTCAAGAAATGAAGGTTATGTTTGAAATGTTTCACAAACATTCATCCTGAAATGTGTGATAAACAGCATACATAAAATAGCATCAGAGAAGCCTGCACCCCAAAGCCTGGGGAAGTATTTTTCAAAACGATGAGATATAGTAGTAGTGAAGCAGTACAAAGATCGGGATACTTTCAGAGCAGTGCCAGTTATATAAAGGTCCAAATAATGTAGAGAAAAAGGATGTCTAAGAGAAAGAAAATGTATAGTAGATGATCGCAATATGCTCATTAAGTCGATCGGTCAGCATTGACAGCTTTACTGCAGATAGCAAACTTCATTTGAATTTGCAAATAAACACCCTTTTCTTGAACATATTTTACAAAAATATTCATTCAATTTGTTTCAAGCAGATATATTTTTATATTTTCTAAAATTTTACTTTTTATATCTGCTTGGAGTAAACTGAAAATAACTTCAGAAATTTCATTCAACTTTTGCATGTATATGTAACTGGCCATAGGTAAGTGCCATACAATATGGTGACCTTAAACTCCTAGTAATAGCAGAATTATATTCACTTTAAGTGTGGTAATTTTTTAATAGTATTTCAAATACTTTGCAATTCTAGCCATATTTCAGTTGTGGATGTAACAAACCTTGAACAGAACCTGCAGAAAAAGATTACCTTAAACTCGCTACAATATACAGCAGTGCAAACAAACTTTGAGTTTAAGGTTGGGACAATATTTTTGGTGTTTGGAAGATATTTTATACGCTAATTAGGACTTTTTACATTGATATTAATCATGTACATATATCTCCACCAAAAATGGTCTCTTTTGTAAGGTTATAGTAAATTGCTGATACTTTATAAACGTATGAGTTTAAGGTTGCATTAGTTTGTGTCACTAGCAGCTATGATGGAAGACATACATGATCAGTGTCATCACACTTACTTTCCAGACAGTATCTCAAAAATAGCTTGATGAATTAAATTCAAATTTGGCATGTGGATGTAACTGCTCCTCAGGGTGTGCTGTATAGTTTGGTGACCTTAAACTCCCCCTAGTAAGATACTTATATTGAGTTTATTTTTTTTCGTTTCCGGACAGTATCTCAAAAATGGCTTGATGGATTCAATTCAAATTTGGCATGTGGTTGTAGCTAGTTTTGAAGGTGTGCCCTATTTTAAGGTAACCTTAAATTCCCACGTATAAATAGGTCATTTACGGTATGTCCAGTTTACATTTTTCTTTCTCCATGGAGTAAACTGAAAATAACTTCAGAAATTTCATTCAACTTTTGCATGTATATGTAACTGGCCATAGGTAAGTGCCATACAATATGGTTACCTTAAACTCCTAGTAATAGCAGAATTATATTCACTTTCAGTGTGGTAATTTTTGAGCAGTATTTCAAATATTGTGCAATTCTAGGCATATTTCGATGTAACAAACCTTGAACAGAACCTTCAGAAAAAATTACCTTAAAATCACTACAATATACAGCAGTGCAAACAAACTTTGAGTTTAAGGTTGGGACAATATTTTTGGTATTTGGAAGATGTTTTATATGCTAATTAGGACTTTTTACATCGATATTCATCATGTATGTATATCTCCACCAAAAATGGCCTCTTTTGGAAGGTTATAGTAGTCCTCTATACAGAAATAAACCATCCAGTTTATTATAATACAACTAATATAAAATCTGTGTTCAAATTTTTGTTCAATAGATATAACTGACCATCTTGTAAGAAAGCTTTCATTTTGTTGATCCCAATGAAAATGGTGGTACTAGGTGATCGACTTAATGATCAATATTATAAGTGACAGCCTTTTTTCTGCATTTGTGAACTTCCTGTTGAAAAATTCTTTTACAAGTCTTGCAGCAGTTTGTTATTTTATATGCTTTACGAATCTTATTTTTCAATGTACCTTAATATTTTGAGGTTGATTCTAATTTTATCAAGTGAGAACAATCGTCCTTTACAAGTATCCCTTCGCCTTTACGATCATCCACTACATATAAAGGTGAAGTATTAAAACAAGCCAATTCAATTGCAAGATGACAGCATTAATCAGTAAACTAAAATTATGACACTGTAAAATTTATAAACTGGAGAATAGATGTCAATGGAAATAGCACAATTATGTAAAAGTACACAAAACTGCAAATTTAATAAGTAAATTAAATTTTTATAAGTTAATACCCTATCCAATGGACAATTGCTTTACCGGTCGCCGCGACCGGTCCCGCCAAATGCCAGAAAAAGACGTCCTATATATAATACCGGCAGGACCGGTCACGGAGTGTGCATTCGCTAGGTGTAGCCTCGTACTTCCTTCCTTGTCTAGACAGCGTGATGTCATAGCATCTTTTTCGTTGTCTAAACATATTAAGACCCTAGTAAGCTGATAGCGGGGCCGGATGGGTGGGCCTTACCTGTCCATTGGATAGGGTATTAACTTATAAAAATTTAATTTACTTATTAAATTTGCAATTTTATTGCGTTAATACATCCTATCCAATGGACAATTGCTGAATAACTACCGCTTGGAAGGTGGGTAAGCTGTTAGGGACATAAGTGAACTCATAATAGAACAAAAACTGAGAAGGCCCATTTTGACCTTTGGTCAGAGAACCCTGTGAGGTCAAGGTCGGCTACCAACTAACCGGTTATCCGGAAGTCAACCAACGTTGCCCCCCCTTTTTCTTTCCCAGATTTGCTTTGCGGAAGAAGATAGAGAGAGAGGGGCAGAGTTCAGTCCCAGAAATAAACTTCCCAAGGGAAGCAAGTCACAGTTGTTGTTTTTTTTTGTTTTTTGTTTATATACTATGTACACATTTACACATCTCCTCATTTTGGGGTTTGGTGGTGGACCTGTTGGGCAGCCACCACTGGCCCTACCCATACCCCACAGCCTGGGAAAATATTTTTCAACAGCATGAGATATAGAAGTAGTGTAACAGTACAAAGTTCAAGATACTTTAACGGCAGTGTCAGTTATATTAAGGTCCAAATAATGCTTTTAAGTAGAGAAAATAATATCTAAGGAAAAGAAACGTATGTAAAGATGAAATATTAAAACAAGACAATTCAATAATAAAATGACAGCATTTATCAGTAAACCAAAAATGACCGAATTATGGTTTGGATGTTTTGAATATTACACATGCATACAGAAGTGGCAATACATTCAATGAATGCTTATGTGAGGTGTTGGAGAAAAGCCTGTGGCTCACTTGATGAAATTCCATCTGTTACAATGGGGACTTGCAAAAGGAAATTCTTAATGAATTCTAATATGACTGTAACAGTGCTTCATCTGCATCAACAGACAGACCCAAAGGTGCAACAAGATTTGCAAGGTCAATACAGCAAAGTCAAAGGTCAATCAGTGTCACACCACGACGTGGCACACCTAAAACCCTCAACTAATGTCCCTACCAAGTATAAACTTCCTACACCTTACAGTCCCTGAGATATAGCCTGGACAAGATTTTATAAGTCAAGGTCACTACAGCAAGGTCAAAGGTCAAATCAAGGTCACACTATGACGTTGCACATCTACACCCCCTAACCAATGTCCCTACCAAGTATCAACTTCCTACACCTTACGGTTTCAGAGATATAGCCCAGACAAGATTTTATAGGTCAACGTCACTACAGCAAGGTCAAAGGTCAAATCAAGGTCAGACCATGATGTTGCACACCTACAACTCCTAACCAATGTTCCTACCAAGTATCAACTTCCTACACCTTACAGTTTCCGAGATATAGCCCAGACAAGATTTTATAGGTCAAGGTCACTACAGCAAGGTCAAAGGTCAAATCAAGGTCAGACCATGACCATGACCTAATTAATGTCCCTGCTAAGTATCAACTTCCTACACCTTATGGTTGCCGAGATATAGCCCGGACAAGATTTTCAAACTCAAGGTCACTACGGCAAGGTCAAAGGTCAAATCAAAGTCGGACCATGACGTTGCACACCTACACCCCCCAACCAGTGTCCCTGCCAAGTATGAACTTCCTATACCTTATGGTTTCTGAGATATAGCCCGGATAAACTATTTCCCGCCGCCCACCCGACCGCCCACCCGCCCATCCGGACACCATGGGTGAAAACAATACCCCGACAGCCCTTAAGGCTGTGGGGTAAAAATCCTTCCAGAATTGTACTGACACAAGACCTCATTTAAACCAGATAAATAATGATAATAATACAGTAACATTTTAGTTCTTTCATGTTTGCAGCCAGGTAACAATGGGCAGAAAAATAGAACTGGAAAAACAAGACTTATTTTATCCAAGTTTAACAGTAGCATCAGAGGTGCCCATATTCAACAACTTAGGCAAATAGCGTTTCACACCTTGAGATATAGACGAGGTGAAAAAGTACAAAGATCAGGAATCTTTCAGAACAAATACCAGTGCAAGTTACGTAAAGGTGCAGAAGAAATAACATTGACACTCAATAGCAAGACAACGGCAGTTAAGCTGTAACATTTATTAATTGAAGATTAATTAAAAGTATAGATGAGAATGGAGATAGTGGAAGTACATATAATAATCAATTGCAGCAACCCACATGTCTTTGTTATTGGAGAAACAAAGACATTTGGGTAGAGCTAATGACATTGCACATGTACACTCAACCAATGTCCCTACCACATATTAACTTCCCACACCTTACAGTTTCCGAGATATAGCCCAGACAAGATTTTATAGGTCAAGGTCACTACAGCAAGGTCAAAGGTCAAATCAAGGTCAGACCATGACGTTCCACACCTATACCCCCTAACCAATGTCCCTACCAAGTATCAACTTCCTACACCTTACGGTTTCCGAGATATAGCCCGGACAAGATTTTAAAGGTCAAGGTCACTACAGCAAGGTCAAAGGTCAAATCAAGGTCAGACCATGACGTTGCACACCTACAACCCCTAATTAATGTCCCTGCTAAGTATCAACTTCCTACACCTTATGGTTGCCGAGATATAGCCCGGACAAGATTTTCAAACTCAAGGTCACTACGGCAAGGTCAAAGGTCAAATCAAGGTCGGACCATGACGTTGCACACCTACACCCCCCAACCAGTGTCCCTGCCAAGTATGAACTTCCTATACCTTATGGTTTCTGAGATATAGCCCGGATAAACTATTTCCCGCCGCCCACCCGACCGCCCACCCGCCCATCCGGACACCATGGGTGAAAACAATACCCCGACAGCCCTTAAGGGCTGTGAGGTAAAAAGCTCTGTATCTGTCCAAGCCACATCCTTCAAATAAAATTGTGTGAAGGTGTTATGGGATTTCCAGTGGCAGGCTGAGAGAATCTGCTCTAAGGAGACCCCTGACTGAAAGGCCTTAGAAGCAGCAAAGGCCCTGACATCATGGGCTTTGACCTGATGCAGTGTGAGGGCCTCCTGGTCAGAGAGCTCATAACAAAGGATCACAGTCTATTTGATCCATGAGGAGATGGTGGCAGGTGAGATGTCCTTATCAAAACCTTTCTTGAAGGAGACAAAGACCAACTCCTTGTTCTGCCTATGATCTGAGGTCCTATCCAAGTAATAGCGAAGGGCTCTAACTGGACACAAGGACCTGTCACCCTTGACCACTGGAGCCACACTATCTGGACCCTCCTTAGCCAGCTGATTCTTGGATAGAAAGCTGGGTGAGGGGTACAAGGACACCTTAGACCAGTCTGACTGGTGTCTGATGTTCTTATGTAGCCGAGCATGGATATCACTCCTGCGTTTACCAGAACCCAGGGCCAGCAGAAAAACAGTCTTGAAGGTCAAGTGTTTTAGTGAGTCCTCTTTTAAGGGTTCAAAGGGAGCCTTAGTCAGCTGGTGTAAGACCAGGGACAGGTTCCAGGAGGGTATACCCCTCCTGCCCTTGGGCCTGTCTCTATGGAAACTATCCAGGAGACGGGTGAGATTCTCATCTTTGCTGACATTAATGGTAGAGTTGCCCAATTTGTCAGCAATGGCTGATCTGTAGCCATCAATGGTACCAGGCTGTAACTTCCTATCCTGAAACAGGTGCAACAGGAAGTCAGCTATGGCTTTTAGAGGTGGTGCCCTGAAGTCCACCTGATTACTGAGGCACCACTTTGCCTCATAGACGGATCTGGTTGATCCTCTCTGAGGAGCCTCAATTCGTGCTGCCACTGCCTCAGAGACCACCTGCTCCTTGATTGCAGTGGCTCTAGGAGCCAGGCATGTAAGTTCAGCTTTGACAGGTTCCTGTGCAGGGTCTGGTTGAATGGTTGAGATACCAGATTGGGCAGGTTGGGCAGACACAGAGGGATCTGACCGGACATTGCCACTAGATCCCAAAACCAGGGCATGTTGGGCCACCCTGAGGCGATCAAAATGATCCTGTTGCAGGGGTAGTCCTGTAACTTCTCCACCGCTTTGCCCAAGATGGCTGCTGGTGGGAAGGCATATGGGTCCAGATTTTCCCAAAACAGGGTGAGTGCATCCACTGCCCAAGCCTGGGGGTCTGGGACCAGTGACACAAACTGTGGGAGTTTGTTGTTGAATCTGGTGGCAAACAAGTCCACTTGAGGCTAGTGCCACCGGGAGCATATAGCTTGAAAAACCTCTGGGTGAAGGGACCATTCTGTTTGAATGGTCTGGCCAAGTCTGGATAACTTGTTTGCTATCACGCTCAGCCGGCCGGGGATGTGACGTGCCTTGAGAGTTACCCGTTTCCTGGTGCACCAGGACAGAATCCTCCACAGTAGGGCGCACAGGGAGCCCGACTTCATCCCCCCTTCTTTGTTGATATAGGCAACCACTGTTGTGTTGTCTGTGGCTACCAGGACTATGTTGTTTGAACAGAGGTCTTGGAACTCTTTTGGGCCAGAAAGACCGCCTTTAGTTCCAAGTGGTTTATGTGTAACTTGCTTTCTGGAAGGGACCAGGTTCCCCTTGCAATGCGTTCGTTTAAGTGAGCGCCCCACCCTTCTTTTGATGCGTCTGTAAATATCTGCAGAGCATGTTTTAGAGGGTGTAATGGTTGACCTGGAAGCACATTGCTTTCCTCCAGCCACCACCTTAAGTGGGGGTGGAGCGACCTGGGGACGGGTATCACCTTTTCTAGTGATTCCGGTACCCTCCAGTTGATCTTCAAGTGCTACTGTATAGGTCTCATGTGAAGTCGACCTAAGTGGACTTGCTTTTCTGTGGCTGTGAGAAGTCCTATGAGGGACATGAACTGCCGGAACGGGCACACCGGACCGGACAGGATTGACAATATCTTGTTTTGTAAGGTCTGCCAACGATCTGGTGTGGGTCTGACCTTGCCCTCCCTGAGGTCGAACAGGTAACCTACGAAGTTGAAAACCTGTTTTGGCTCCAGTTCTGACTTCTCCTTGTTCACCAGCCAACCTAGTTCTCGACGGAGAGCTACCAAGGTCTGTGTATGCAGGAGACAAGTTTGGTGGGATGTGGCTCTCACCAACCAGTCGTCTAGGTACTGGTGGATTCTTATACCCCTCTGTAAAGCCATCAGTTTGACCTCTTTGGCTACCAGTGTGAACTCCATGGGTGCTGTGCACAGGCCAAAGGGTAGGGCTTTGAACTGGTAGGACTGGTCCTGGATGTGAAAACGCATGTACTTCCTGGACTGACTGTGAATTGGTATATGGAAGTATGCGTCTTTGAAGTCTATGGATGTGACCCACTCCCCCGACTGTAGGGAGGTCCTTATTGTCTCTGGGGTCTCCATTTTGAACGACTCTGTGTTTAGAAAGGTGTTCAAGGTGCTCAGGTACAGGACCGGTCTCCACCGGTTGTTGGGTTTGGGTACCAAAAATAGCCGGTTGTAAAACCCTAGTGAGTTTTGGTTTGCTACCGCTTCTACTGCATTTTTGTTCACCAGCTGATACAGTGCCTCTAAAAGGTGGGCCTGTTTGGATGGGTTCTGGTAGTTGCTTATGACAGTTGGTGACCTGGTTAGGTTCGGTCTGAACCGGAAGGGGAGGGTGTAACTTTGGTGACTACTTTGGACTTGAACCCAGAACTTCCCATTTCTCCCAAAAATTGTGTAGCCTTGCCCCTACAGGTGGACTTATCAGGTGGGGCATTTGTGACAAGATTTGCAGAACTCAAGTGACCTACACAGGAAACATCTTTCACATATTTTATTTCTGTGTACTTGTAACAATAATTGGGATTTACGCCTTTCTTTTGCAGCAACCCGGTAACAGAATGAGCATTTGCAACACAAAAGTCTACATGAGTAGTTACAGTCACTTTCTTGTCCCCGGCTATCACTGGTGAAGGGTTCAAGCCTGTTTGACCGGAAACATACACAGAGTCCTTCAGTCCGGTCACAGAAACTACACATTGATTGTCATTTACGCGGCTTGGAACCCTTAGCCGGTTTCTGAGAGAAAGTTGCAGGCTTGCCACGACTTTTCCTGGTTTGCTGTCTCCCTTATTTGCTTCCATGCTCGGTTACCGGACTTCCAGTCCGGTTGGTTAGCAGATCTGTCACTGGGAGCATAAGGGTGAAAGTGACCTTGACGTCTGTGAGGCTGGCCAGAAGAACGCCTCTCCTCACTTCTACAGATCTCCTCTTCAGCCTTAGTGATAAGCTGGTCAGGGAAAAGTGAGTGTAGATGAACAGGGGCTGTAAGCAGAGCAGTAAGGGTGTCCTGCTTCACACCAGCATGCAAATATTCTAAGTTACTGTCCCTGCGTGCAAGGGTGAAGTTCACCATGCTGATAAACACGCCTTCAGATAGATCTTGCATAGTCCTGGCCATTGCTTGAGATAGTGACCGGTTAAAGGTCACCAGATAGTCAAGGTCATCTACGGTCTGCCTCATTCTCTCAGACGACTTGCCCTTGGAACTATCCAGATGTAAAGACTTCAGCTGAGAAGACATGGCATCTTGAACTCTGGTCAAACAACGTGAAAGTCCAGCAGCCTGGTTGCACATGACAGTTTTTTCTCTGGCTGCTCTCTCCCAACGCCTCAGCATGTCTTGGTTGAATGCACGGGAGGGTGGGGCAGTAGGAAGGGTGCGTCTAGCAACCCGGCTAAGAGCACTGTTAAGCTTGGCTGGTTCCGGAGACCAGGAAGACACAGTAACATTGTCACAGTCTCTCTTCTCAGCATGCATCCCATACCATCTGGACGACCGGGGAGGCTTGATGAACTGATCTTTGATGAGACCAGCAGTTTCTGATTTTCTTGCAGGGTAGCCCTGACACTTTACTGACACTTTACTGGTTGGCTGAACACGTGAACCGGCAAAAGGGTTGTCATCAGAAGATGAAACACTCAAACTCAGGGACCTTGTGCCAACCCATGAAGGATCTCACGCCTCTCATTGTCTCTCTATAGCTGGCCTCCTCAAAGAGTTCTTGATCTGTAGATTCGTCCCTGGTGAGGTCTCTGGCTGGGGAGACGTCCCGGTAGTTTCCTTCCAACAGGGAACCGGTCTGACTGTGCTGTTCATCTTCACTTTCAGACCCACTGGTACTCTGGACAGCTCTAGGACCGGTCAGGGTCTGGTCCACACTGAAGGCAGCATCACCGGTACTGGAAGGCAGTACATCAGGACCTGCACCGGGAGCCTGAACAGGCTGGGTGGCCGTCCCCGCACTGGAATTCTGTTGCATCTCATCTCCTCTGGGTGGAACAGCATCACCGGTGGCCTGAACAAGGCTGGGACCGGAAGGCTCTGCAGAGTCAGCCAACTTACTGGTGCTAGCACCAGGATAAAAAAATGGCTTCTGGCTGGTGATGACTTCTGCTGGCTTCACCACTGGTTCCACCGGGACAGCAAAGGATTTGGACAACAGCATTGCTTCCAGCCTTGCAAATCTTTCAGCCCATTTATCATCTAGATTCTTCAAATCTTCAGATGAAGGTCTGCTGCTGGTACTGGGCTTCTTCTTGCTGAATCTGGGAGAAGACTTGGGGGAATCGCTTCTCTTCATCTTCTTTTCAGCAGGCGTGGTTTCAGGCTTGACATTAGCCTTCTCTCCCTCTACTTTACCCAAAACACTTACGTGTGAAGGGTCCACGAGAGTGGGGGTAGGGGAGGACAAAACCATTTTCTTCTCTTTGTTCTTCCTATCTCTGTATGTGGGGGTGGCCAGTTGTTGGATCTGCTCTGGTGTAAAGGCTTTACAAATAGGGCAGTCTTTCTTAAGAACACAGTTGTCTTCGCCAACCCCCTTGTCCCGACATCTTGCACATTTCAAATGGCCATCAAATATAGCCATAACGTGGTCACAAGTGCTTCTCTTCTGTCCTGGGGACGACATGATGATCAGTACTTCAGTAGAAATATGTAGATGTGAAATAAAATGGACGAAACGTCTCTCTGTAGAAAACACGTCCGCACACTCCACATGCCAAACGAAAAAGATGCTATGAGGTCACGCTGTCTAGACAGGAAGGAAGTACGAGGTGACACCTAGCAAATGCACACTCAGTGACCGGTCCTGCCGGTATTATATACAGGACGTCTTTTTCTGGCGTTTGGCAGGACCGGTCGCGCCGACCGGTAAAGCAATAGTCCATTGGATAGGATGTATTAACGCAATAAAATAATCAGTTGCAGCAATCGATAAGGTATCTGTGTCATAAGAGTAACATGTCTCAAGTATGGCATGTGCACACACTTTGGTAGAGCCAAAGTTAAAGGTCACACCATGATGCACACCTACACAAGGTCAAAAGTCAAATCAATATCCCACCATGAAGTTGCACATCTACACACTCTAACCAATGTGCCTACCAAGTATCAACTTCCTACACCTTACAATTTCCGAGATATAGCCCAGACAAGGTTTTATAATTTAAGGTCACCACAGCAAGGTCAAAGGTCAAATCAAGGTCACACCATGACATTCCACACCTACACCCCCTAACCAATGTCCATACCAAGTATCAACTTCCTACACCTTACAGTTTCTGAGATACAGCCCGGACAAACTTTTCCCCCTGCCCACCTAGCCACCCATCCGGACACCAACGGTGAAAACAATACCCCGACAGTCCTTAAAGGCTGTGGTGTAAAAACGTTGAAACAACAATTGTTGTCAATGTTTTGTAAATGTTTGCTCTGAAAATGTTTTACTAACATTCCATTGCAACTGGTTTACAAACCCATCACTTTAAAATGTTTTTGAAAATGTTTGTTACCAAATATTTTGACAACATTCTGTCACAAACAATTTTTGTACCCATACTTACAGAATGTGTTTACCTTGAAAATTTTGCAAATAAAGATGGTGGTGAGCAATAATAGGGAAAATTAAGAGACTTTTCTCAAAAATTGGCCCACATGCAGAACCTATAATACTTGAACTGGAGCACAATTTTTAAGCTACTATCTTACAATTTTAGACATGAAACAATATTTTCATTAATGACCAACCTAAAAACAGGTTGAATTTGACCTCTGATAACAACTAGAAATAGGTCGCCCTGTTGATAGTAGATGCGAATAGAAACAGGATAGCATAGAAGAACACACATTATCATGTGTAATGTCCACCCATGAACCTTTTGCCCAAATTGTACAGTAGTCTTACAAGACCCTGTTTCATTTGTAAAATATATCAATGATGCTTAAATATTTGATAGTGTAGATGTAATTTATTTCAGCTTCATGCCTTTTTGCATTGGTTGGGTTGAAAATTTTGACGAAATCACTCTATCTTGCACGGTTAAGAAGATAGAAGCCAATTCCTGTTTTTCTATTTTTGGCAAAAATTTGAAAATTCAAAATGGCCGCCATTATTGGGAAAAGGAAATTTTTTTGAAAATTGCCAAGAGTACATTTCTTAGATACCCTATGGGTCGAAAATTTCAACAAAATAACTCTATTTTGCACGGTTAAGGCCAGTTTGTGTTTTTCCATTTTGGGCAAAAATTCGAAAATTCAAAATGGCTGCCATTTTTGGGGAGGGGAAAATTTTTTGAAAATTGCAAAGATTACATTCCTTAGATACCCTGTGGGTTGAAAATTTCGACGAAATCGCTCTATCTCGCATGGTTAAGGAGATAGAAGCAAATTTGTGTTTTGCCATTTTTGGCAAAAATTTGAAAATTCAAAATGGCCGCCATTTTAGGGGAGGGGAAAATTTTTTAGAAATTACCAAGAGTACAATGCTCAGATACCCTGTGGGTCGAAAATTTTGACGAAATCACTCTATCTGGCACGGTTAAGGAGATAGAAGCAAATTTGTGTTTTGCCATTTTTGGCAAAAATTCGAAAATTCAAAATGGCCGCCATTTTTGGGGAGGGGAAAATTTTTGGAAAATTGCAAAGATTGCATTCCTTAGATACCCTGTGGGTCGAAAATTTCGACGAAATCGCTCTATCTCGCACGGTTAAGGAGATAGAAGCAAATTTGTGTTTTGCCATTTTTGGCAAAAATTCGAAAATTCAAAATGGCCGCCATTTTTGGGGAGGGGAAAATTTTTTGAAAATTGCAAATATTACATTCCTTAGATACCCTGTGGGTCGAAAATTTCGATGAAATCGCTCTATCTCGCACGGTTAAGGAGATAGAAGCAAATTTGTGTTTTGCCATTTTTGGCAAAAATTCGAAAATTCAAAATGGCCGCCATTTTTGGGGAGGGGAAAATTTTTGGAAAATTGCAAAGATTGCATTCCTTAGATACCCTGTGGGTTGAAAATTTCGACGAAATCGCTCTATCTCGCACGGTTAAGGAGATAGAAGCAAATTTGTGTTTTGCAATTTTTGGCAAAAATTCGAAAATTCAAAATGGCCGCCATTTTTGGGGAGGGGAAAATTTTTTGAAAAATGCAAAGATTACATTCCTTAGATACCCTGTGGGTCGAAAATTTCGACGAAATCGCTCTATCTCGCACGGTTAAGGAGATAGAAGCAAATTTGTGTTTTGCCATTTTTGGCAAAAATTCGAAAATTCAAAATGGCCGCCATTTTTGGGGAGGGGAAAATATTTTGAAAATTGCAAAGATTGCATTGCTTAGATACCCTGTGCGTCGAAAATTTTGCCGAAATCGCTCTATCTCGCACGGTTAAGGAGATAGAAGCAAATTAGTGTTTTGCCATTTTTGGCAAAAATTCGAAAATTCAAAATGGCCGCCATTTTTGGGGAGGGGAAAATTTTTGGAAAATTGCAAAGATTGCATTCCTTAGATCCCCTGTGGGTCGAAAATTTTGCCGAAATCGCTCTATCTCGCACGGTTAAGGAGATAGAAGCAAATTTGTGTTTTGCCATTTTTGGCAAAAATTCGAAAATTCAAAATGGCCGCCATTTTTGGGGAGGGGAAATTTTTTTGAAAATTGCAAATATTACATTCCTTAGATACCCTGTGGGTCGAAAATTTCGACGAAATCGCTCTATCTCGCACGGTTAAGGAGATAGAAGCAAATTTGTGTTTTGCCATTTTTGGCAAAAATTCGAAAATTCAAAATGGCCGCCATTTTTGGGGAGGGGAAAATTTTTGGAAAATTGCAAAGATTGCATTCCTTAGATACCCTGCGGGTCGAAAATTTCGACGAAATCGCTCTATCTCGCACGGTTAAGGAGATAGAAGCAAATTTGTGTTTTGCCATTTTTGGCAAAAATTCGAAAATTCAAAATGGCCGCCATTTTTGGGGAGGGGAAAATTTTTTGAAAATTGCAAATATTACATTCCTTAGATACCCTGTGGGTCGAAAATTTCGACGAAATCGCTCTATCTCGCACGGTTAAGGAGATAGAAGCAAATTTGTGTTTTGCCATTTTTGGCAAAAATTCAAAATGGCCGCCATTTTTGGGGAGGGGAAAATATTTTGAAAATTGCAAAGATTGCATTGGTTAGATACCCTGTGTGTCGAAAATTTTGCCGAAATCGCTCTATCTCGCACGGTTAAGGAGATAGAAGCAAATTTGTGTTTTGCCATTTTTGGCAAAAATTCGAAAATTCAAAATGGCCGCCATTTTTGGGGAGGGGAAATTTTTTTGAAAATTGCAAATATTACATTCCTTAGATACCCTGTGGGTCGAAAATTTCGATGAAATCGCTCTATCTCGCACGGTTAAGGAGATAGAAGCAAATTTGTGTTTTGCCATTTTTGGCAAAAATTCGAAAATTCAAAATGGCCGCCATTTTTGGGGAGGGGAAAATTTTTGGAAAATTGCAAAGATTGCATTGCTTAGATACCCTGTGCGTCTAAAATTTTGCCGAAATCGCTCTATCTCGCACGGTTAAGGAGATAGAAGCAAATTAGTGTTTTGCCATTTTTGGCAAAAATTCGAAAATTCAAAATGGCCGCCATTTTTGGGGAGGGGAAAATTTTTGGAAAATTGCAAAGATTGCATTCCTTAGATACCCTGTGGGTCGAAAATTTTGCCGAAATCGCTCTATCTCGCACGGTTTAGGAGATAGAAGCAAATTTGTGTTTTGCCATTTTTGGCAAAAATTCGAAAATTCAAAATGGCCGCCATTTTTGGGGAGGGGAAAATTTTTTGAAAATTGCAAATATTACATTCCTTAGATACCCTGTGGGTCGAAAATTTCGACGAAATCGCTCTATCTCGCACGGTTAAGGAGATAGAAGCAAATTTGTGTTTTGCCATTTTTGGCAAAAATTCGAAAATTCAAAATGGCCGCCATTTTTGGGGAGGGGAAAATTTTTGGAAAATTGCAAAGATTGCATTCCTTAGATCCCCTGTGTGTCGAAAATTTTGCCGAAATCGCTCTATCTCGCACGGTTTAGGAGATAGAAGCAAATTTGTGTTTTGCCATTTTTGGCAAAAATTCGAAAATTCAAAATGGCCGCCATTTTTGGGGAGGGGAAAATTTTTTGAAAATTGCAAATATTACATTCCTTAGATACCCTGTGGGTCGAAAATTTCGACGAAATCGCTCTATCTCGCACGGTTAAGGAGATAGAAGCAAATTTGTGTTTTGCCATTTTTGGCAAAAATTCGAAAATTCAAAATGGCCGCCATTTTTGGGGAGGGGAAAATTTTTGGAAAATTGCAAAGATTGCATTCCTTAGATCCCCTGTGTGTCGAAAATTTTGCCGAAATCGCTCTATCTCGCACGGTTAAGGAGATAGAAGCAAATTTGTGTTTTGCCATTTTTGGCAAAAATTCGAAAATTCAAAATGGCCGCCATTTTTGGGGAGGGGAAAATTTTTTGAAAATTGCAAATATTACATTCCTTAGATACCCTGTGGGTCGAAAATTTCGACGAAATCGCTCTATCTCGCACGGTTAAGGAGATAGAAGCAAATTTGTGTTTTGCCATTTTTGGCAAAAATTCGAAAATTCAAAATGGCCGCCATTTTTGGGGAGGGGAAAATTTTTGGAAAATTGCAAAGATTGCATTCCTTAGATCCCCTGTGTGTCGAAAATTTTGCCGAAATCGCTCTATCTCGCACGGTTAAGGAGATAGAAGCAAATTTGTGTTTTGCCATTTTTGGCAAAAATTCGAAAATTCAAAATGGCCGCCATTTTTGGGGAGGGGAAATTTTTTTGAAAATTGCAAATATTACATTCCTTAGATACCCTGTGGGTCGAAAATTTCGATGAAATCGCTCTATCTCGCACGGTTAAGGAGATAGAAGCAAATTTGTGTTTTGCCATTTTTGGCAAAAATTCGAAAATTCAAAATGGCCGCCATTTTTGGGGAGGGGAAAATTTTTGGAAAATTGCAAAGATTGCATTCCTTAGATACCCTGTGGGTCGAAAATTTCGACGAAATCGCTCTATCTCGCACGGTTAAGGAGATAGAAGCAAATTTGTGTTTTCCCATTTTTGGCAAAAATTCGAAAATTCAAAATGGCCGCCATTTTTGGGGAGGGGAAAATTTTTTGAAAATTGCAAAGATTGCATTCCTTAGATACCCTGTGGGTCGAAAATTTCGACGAAATCGCTCTATCTCGCACGGTTAAGGAGATAGAAGCAAATTTGTGTTTTGCCATTTTTGGCAAAAATTCGAAAATTCAAAATGGCCGCCATTTTTGGGGAGGGGAAAATATTTTGAAAATTGCAAAGATTGCATTGCTTAGATACCCTGTGCGTCTAAAATTTTGCCGAAATCGCTCTATCTCGCACGGTTAAGGAGATAGAAGCAAATTAGTGTTTTGCCATTTTTGGCAAAAATTCGAAAATTCAAAATGGCCGCCATTTTTGGGGAGGGGAAAATTTTTTGAAAATTGCAAATATTACATTCCTTAGATTCCCTGTGGGTCGAAAATTTCGACGAAATCGCTCTATCTCGCACGGTTAAGGAGATAGAAGCAAATTTGTGTTTTGCCATTTTTGGCAAAAATTCGAAAATTCAAAATGGCCGCCATTTTTGGGGAGGGGAAAATATTTTGAAAATTGCAAAGATTGCATTGGTTAGATACCCTGTGTGTCGAAAATTTTGCCGAAATCGCTCTATCTCGCACGGTTAAGGAGATAGAAGCAAATTTGTGTTTTGCCATTTTTGGCAAAAATTCGAAAATTCAAAATGGCCGCCATTTTTGGGGAGGGGAAATTTTTTTGAAAATTGCAAATATTACATTCCTTAGATACCCTGTGGGTCGAAAATTTCGATGAAATCGCTCTATCTCGCACGGTTAAGGAGATAGAAGCAAATTTGTGTTTTGCCATTTTTGGCAAAAATTCGAAAATTCAAAATGGCCGCCATTTTTGGGGAGCGGAAAATTTTTGGAAAATTGCAAAGATTGCATTCCTTAGATACCCTGTGGGTCGAAAATTTCGACGAAATCGCTCTATCTCGCACGGTTAAGGAGATAGAAGCAAATTTGTGTTTTCCCATTTTTGGCAAAAATTCGAAAATTCAAAATGGCCGCCATTTTTGGGGAGGGGAAAATTTTTTGAAAATTGCAAAGATTGCATTCCTTAGATACCCTGTGGGTCGAAAATTTCGACGAAATCGCTCTATCTCGCACGGTTAAGGAGATAGAAGCAAATTTGTGTTTTGCCATTTTTGGCAAAAATTCGAAAATTCAAAATGGCCGCCATTTTTGGGGAGGGGAAAATATTTTGAAAATTGCAAAGATTGCATTGCTTAGATACCCTGTGCGTCTAAAATTTTGCCGAAATCGCTCTATCTCGCACGGTTAAGGAGATAGAAGCAAATTAGTGTTTTGCCATTTTTGGCAAAAATTCGAAAATTCAAAATGGCCGCCATTTTTGGGGAGGGGAAAATTTTTGGAAAATTGCAAAGATTGCATTCCTTAGATCCCCTGTGGGTCGAAAATTTTGCCGAAATCGCTCTATCTCGCACGGTTTAGGAGATAGAAGCAAATTTGTGTTTTGCCATTTTTGGCAAAAATTCGAAAATTCAAAATGGCCGCCATTTTTGGGGAGGGGAAATTTTTTTGAAAATTGCAAATATTACATTCCTTAGATACCCTGTGGGTCGAAAATTTCGACGAAATCGCTCTATCTCGCACGGTTAAGGAGATAGAAGCAAATTTGTGTTTTGCCATTTTTGGCAAAAATTCGAAAATTCAAAATGGCCGCCATTTTTGGGGAGGGGAAAATTTTTGGAAAATTGCAAAGATTGCATTCCTTAGATACCCTGTGGGTCGAAAATTTCGACGAAATCGCTCTATCTCGCACGGTTAAGGAGATAGAAGCAAATTTGTGTTTTGCCATTTTTGGCAAAAATTCGAAAATTCAAAATGGCCGCCATTTTTGGGGAGGGGAAAATTTTTTGAAAATTGCAAATATTACATTCCTTAGATACCCTGTGGGTCGAAAATTTCGATGAAATCGCTCTATCTCGCACGGTTAAGGAGATAGAAGCAAATTTGTGTTTTGCCATTTTTGGCAAAAATTCAAAATGGCCGCCATTTTTGGGGAGGGGAAAATATTTTGAAAATTGCAAAGATTGCATTGCTTAGATACCCTGTGTGTCGAAAATTTTGCCGAAATCGCTCTATCTCGCACGGTTAAGGAGATAGAAGCAAATTAGTGTTTTGCCATTTTTGGCAAAAATTCGAAAATTCAAAATGGCCGCCATTTTTGGGGAGGGGAAAATTTTTGGAAAATTGCAAAGATTGCATTCCTTAGATCCCCTGTGGGTCGAAAATTTTGCCGAAATCGCTCTATCTCGCACGGTTAAGGAGATAGAAGCAAATTTGTGTTTTGCCATTTTTGGCAAAAATTCGAAAATTCAAAATGGCCGCCATTTTTGGGGAGGGGAAAATTTTTGGAAAATTGCAAATATTACATTCCTTAGATACCCTGTGGGTCGAAAATTTCGACGAAATCGCTCTATCTCGCACGGTTAAGGAGATAGAAGCAAATTTGTGTTTTGCCATTTTTGGCAAAAATTCGAAAATTCAAAATGGCCGCCATTTTTGGGGAGGGGAAAATTTTTTGAAAATTGCAAAGAGTACACTCCTCAGATACCCTGCGGGTCGAAAATTTTGCCGAAATCGCTCTATCTCGCACGGTTAAGGAGATAGAAGCAAATTACTCAAAAGTAGTACTGAAAATACACAATGAAGTACCTAAATGGCTATTACTCATGTACTGACAAAGCTATCAGTCCCAAATGCAATACCAAGCGAGCTATGGACATAACAATCTTGTATTCAAAATTGTAGTAAAATATCTTTAATTATTTTGGCTTAAATGCACGGAAACCAATGGGTACTGAAAATAGCTGTACTTAAGTATTACTCAGTAAGCAAAAGAGGTACAACAGCCAAAAGCAATCCCAAGCAAGCTACTGACCCAATAAGCCTGCATACCAAATTTGGTGACAATAGCTCTAATACTTTTCCTTTAAATGAGCGGAAACCATGCGTGACGCCGGACATCGGACGCCGGACGCCGGACATCGGACAACGGACATCGGACATCGGACGGCGAAAAAAGCAAAAATAATATATCCACCCCCCAGGGGGGTGGACATAATTAAGTTAAACTGTTGTAAGCAATGCTGAAATAATATTACTGAGACATTGTAATGTACATTTGTAACATTTTTTTTAACATTTGTCATTAAACATTTAATAAAAACGTTTGATAACCTATTATAAATGAGTTTGGAACCAATCATTATTTCTAACCCTTACCTAACGTTTACCTTCAAATGTTTGTATTTCTCAAAAATGTTTACTGGGGTAAACCCTGTGATGTCAAATTTAAAAGAACCTGACCCATCACAGTATGAGAACTGGGTTAATGCAAAGGAACCTTGGACTTAAACCCTTAAAAGCACCATTCCAAATGTGTTACTATCATGTACAGTCATACCCTGTCATAATGTTAAGTCAAATCTTCAGAAATCTTCAGAAAAATACCCATAATTTACCTAAGTCTTCCAGGTTATTTTTTAAAAAAGGTGTTACAAACATTTACAGGGCATGTACATGATTGTTGCTTTGATTTCATACCTATTTTCTGCCCTGGAATGACTTTAACAGAAAAAATTATTATTTTTTGACTGACTTCAAAAATATTATTTGCCCTGATTGACTATAAAGTGACTGACTCATAGTTTGACTCTTTTATTGCAATTACCTATCCTGGAATGATTAAACAGAGACCAACTGTTCCTTTGACTGATTTCATGTCTGACACTCTGGAATGACACAAACAGGCCTATCCACCTCCTAAGTACCTCCCATGCTCAGATAGTTTTTGATAACCCTTTTTTCTTTTCTGGACATCAGTTCCTCAGGATGTTCCCGACAATTTAGCACTTAACAAATGTTTTAGTTAATTGTTGACTTCAAACCTGAAACTGGCTGTTGAGATCCTGAGAAAAGTGCTGTTGTTGTTTTTGACGCTGTCTCTCCTGAGATCCCCACACGTCACCCTGAGATTCTCTCCTGACACGATTACTAGATCTGCTGAATACAAAGCCAGTGTAATACTAGGTGTCATATTCCAATGAGTTGATAATAAGAATTTCCAAATATGAAATACAATGAGATACTAGGTGTAGTACTCTCCTGACTCGAAAACAAGATACGTCAAATATTAAATACAATGTAATACCAGATGTACTTCTCTCCTCGCTTGATTACAAGACTTGCCAAATATGAAAGCCAATATAATACTATGCCTAATATTTTCTTGACTCCATTATCCAGATTTGTCTAATTTAATGCAAATGTAATACCAGAGCTGGGCTTCACAAAGCCTCCTTTGGAAAGAACCTCATTATGTAAGGGAAGGTTAATTTCTTTCTTTTCGAAAGATCACCTTATTAGTGTTACGATCGAAAGTAAATATGGAAACCAGGTCCTGAAAATGAAAATTCGACAAAAACCGGATTCGTTCGATTTAGTACACACCAGACTGTAAAGTCTTCAGTACGTGTACATGAACAATTACCTCAACTAATATTTTGATAAAATCTGAAGTTTTGGATATTATTTCACTGTATATTGGCCAAATATTACACAAGTAAATATTTTTAAGCATTTCTGTGCAATATTTTATGCGTTTGATGTGAAATATGTTTCATTTCGGGAACCAGTTCGTGAACTTCTGTCACCGGATTTTGTTTACATTTATATGAATCGAATCGAAACCAACTATCCAGTTTGCCGTCTTTACCACTACACCTTACATTTAAGTTTCATAAAATATGGGTGTAGGTGTATTATGCTGACTCAGTTACCAGATCTATCTAATAAAATTTATATAATACATAACAAGTGGAGTATTCCCCCAACTTGATTTTCAGAAAAGTCTAATATGAAAGACATACAACACCAGGCATAGCGTACCTTTACCTACAAAACTCTGATCTGCCTGAAGCAATTATATTCAAGAAATGTTGTTAATCTCAAAGAGTCAAAGTTAGGGTTTCAAATCATTTTAAGCACGAGCTCTGGCAAGGCTCATGCTTCTAGGGATCATTTTTTGTCTCCATACTTTCATGATTTGTGGCACAGTGTGATGAGTATCTGTCTCTTCACTAAAGTTAAGCAGCAATGGAATACGTTCGTACTGGGATGGGTGACCGCTTCGGTGTACTACTTGTGTCTCTGATGGCTTTGCGGCTTGTGTTAGTAGATCGAACCCCTTTAGGCCTTGTTTAACAGCTAATCCAGTTGCCAAAGGAAACATATTTGTGCAATAAACATAAGCAAGAGCTCCTATTACTTGACAAAACATACTGCATGGATAAAGTCTTGAAAAGCAAAAAGAAATTGTACTACCTTTATAGAAACAAGACCACAATCTTGCCTGTTCTCCTGTACAAGACATTTTGTCAAACACACTAGTAGTATTATGTCATGATACAACAAGTGTAATTGTGTTGTATTTAGTTATATGATATATCATAGTTGTTAGATCATTGGTTTTCCTCCACTAGGTCTAGATGTCCCAATATCCACCAAGTGTGTGAAAGGAACCATATCTAGGTTTCTTTACCCGTACATTTAGAAGAGAATGTTATTACAATCAATCATTATGTCATAATATCACTTACAAACCTACAATCTCAAAAGAAGCAATAACATCATGACGTTTACTGGGCTTCAACTAAGCTTGCTTTGATGTTTCTTTTTAGACCACATGTCTCTGTAATTAAGATTAACAGAAATTTTAACATTTTCAGCCACTGATTTAGAAAATGCAGTACAAATTTAAAATTTTACATTTGTATTTTTACCTCTGCTCACTCTGTGACTCTCTGCGAGGGCGCCCCTGTCTGTCTGACTCACTAAACTCCTGCCGACCAGTCTGTTTATTTATCCACCGGCGCAATGGCCTGAACAAATGAAACATATTCAAAATATTTTGCAATAGCATCGAATTAGATGATAATTTAAACGATTTAAACAAAACACTGCTTCTCGACCTGGGGCCTGTATTTACAAAAATAGCATCAGAGATGCACATACCCCACAGCCTGGGGAAATATTTTTCAACACCATGAGATATAAAAGTAGTGAAACAGTACACAGATTGGGATACTTTCGGAGCACTGCATGTAAAGACTAAGTATTAAAACAAGACAATTCAGTAAACTAAAAGTTATGAACTGTAACACTTCTGAACTGGAGAATAGCTGTCAATGAAAATGTTACAATTCTGTATGGTCGAATTATGGTTTGAATGTTTTGAATATTACCCATACATACAGATGTGGCAATACATAATTACATACGACTCACTTGATACAATACCATCTGTTACAATGGGAAGTTGCAAAAGTAAAACCCTTAATGATTTCTAATATGACTTTAACAGTGCTTAATCTACATCAAAAGACACCCAAAAGTGCAACAACCAAGATTCAAGTAAAAAGATACGAGAGATGTAACAGTGATAAAATAGTATCACATATCCCTGTAAAGAGAAAAAATAGCATCAGATATGCAAGATCAAAGGTGAAATCAAGGTCACACCATGACGTTTTACATCTACACACCCTAGCCAATGTCCCTACCAAGTATCCACTTCCTACACCTTACGGTTTCCGAGATATAGCCCAGACAAGATTTTATAGCTCAAGGTCACTACAGCAAGGTCTAAGGTCAAATCAAGGTTACGCCATGAAGTTGCACAGCTACACTGCCTAACCAATGTCCCTCCCAACTATCAACTTCCTACACCTTATGGTTTCCGAGATATAGTCCAGACAAGATTTTATAGCTCAAGGTCACTACGGCAAGGTCTAAGGTCAAATCAAGGTTACGCCATGAAGTTGCACAGCTACACTGCCTAACCAATGTCCCTCCCAACTATCAACTTCCTACACCTTATGGTTGCCGAGATATAGCGCAGACAATATTTTATAGGTCAACGTCACTGCGGCAAGGTCAAAGGTCAAATCAAGGTCACGCCATAACGTTGCACACCTACAACCCCTATCCAATGTCCCTACCAAGTATCAACTTCCTACACCTTTACGGTTTCCGAGATATAGCCCGGACAAGATTTTATAGGTCAAGGTCACTACAGTAAGGTCAAAGGTCAAATCAAGGTCACGCCATGACGTTGCACACCTACAACCCCTAACCAATGTCCCTACCAAGTATCAACTTCCTACACCTTACGGTTTCCGAGATATAGCCCAGACAAGATTTTATAGGTCAATGTCACTGCGGCAAGGTCAAAGTTCAAATCAAGGTCACGCCATAACGTTGCACACCTACAACCCCTATCCAATGTCCCTACCAAGTATCAACTTCCTACACCTTTACGGTTTCTGAGATATAGCCCGGACAAGATTTTATAGGTCAAGGTCACTACAGTAAGGTCAAAGGTCAAATCAAGGTCAAGCCATGACGTTGCACACCTACAACCCCTAACCAATGTCCCTACCAAGTATCAACTTCCTACACCTTACGGTTTCCGAGATATAGCCCAGACAAGATTTTATAGGTCAATGTCACTACGGCAAGGTCAAAGGTCAAATCAACATCACACCATGACGTTGCACACCTACAACCCCTAACTACTGTCCCTACCACTTATCATCTTCCTACACCTTACAGTTTTTGAGATATGGCCTGGACAAGATTTTCACACTCAAGGTCACTACAGCAAGGTCAAAGGTCAAATCAAGGTCACACCATGACGTTGCACACCTACACCCCCTAACCAATGTCCTTACCACGTATCAACTTCCTACACCTTACATTTTCTGAGATACAGGCCGGACAAACTTTTCCCGTCGCCCGCCCAACCGGACACCATGGGTGAAAACAATACCCCGACAGCCCTTTAGGGCTGTGGGGTAAAAACTGCTATATTTCCAAATAAGAACCAAACTTGAAGGATTACATCATGGTTGTACAGATACACATAATTGAATACAGACATATGAGCAATAAAAATTTTATCATAATTGCTTTGTGTAACATCTCTTGCAGTTAGAGTAAGAAATTCAAATGTAAAATTTGCCACATATCTGAAATTCGCCACATGTGGAAAGACTACTAAAATAAGTGAACTGAGGTGAGATTTGTTGAATGTATAGGAAATTAAGGCTTTTTGAACTGGAACATACCAAATATAAGACAAAACATCTTTTTTCATAAAATTAAGTGAGGATTTTAGAGGTGGCAAAATTTAGATTTCTGGGGAATTTTAGATTCCTTACTCTATATGTCAAACTAGATTGGGCCAACTCGGCGCCAACATATCCCCAGACAGGTCATCACTCACGCCACAGGTTTTGATCGGGAATTTTTTAAAACATAATTACCCATTATTATATGAACTTCAGCACATCAATCTACTCTGTTTATATCTTCCCAAGGAAGATGGTGTATCCCCAGACACCGAATACATAACTCAAATTATATTTTCAATCTTCCTGCAATGATAACTCTAAACCTATTTTCAAAGTATTTAAATGATTGATGATTGAATGTCCATTCTAAAATAATAATCCCAAAAGAGCATATCTGTTTCTATATTTGTTGACAAATAAAATATTATTTTAACTCAACTCATCATACTTTTCAATCTTCCTTCAAAGTATTTAAATGATTGATGATTCAATGTCCATTCTAAAATTCATAATCCCAAAAGCGCATATCTGTTTCTATATTTGTTCACAAATAAAATATTATTTAAAAAAAAATTATTTATATTATTATTTTATTATATTATTTTTAGAATTTGCAAATTGTTTTCAGTTATTCATTTCCTCTATACCTATATATGTGGTCCATATATATGCAACCTAAATATGTGACACAATCTCAGTTCTGACTCCCCTTTGTGTTATATGTAATGAAGCCCACTACCTCCCACCCCCACCCCTCTCCCCTTCTCCACACCTCTCTCACTATTACACAAGATCTGCAACCCCATTGAGTTCTTTGTTTCTCATCTGATATCATTAAATACCTTTGTTTATTTAGTGTCACTCAATATAGCTGGAGGTCCCAGAGGTGGGGATAAATGGTAAACAAACAATCTATATAAAAGGGGTACTCAAATACAAAAAGAATTGAGAATTTTAAGTATGTGATTATCAACTGAAATTAGTTCATAACTGTAGGAGCTGTGTCAAAATTAACTGAGGCAAGTTGAATAAAACTGGGCTAGTTGAGGGTTAAAAATCCCCTAGTTTTACTACATAAGGATATAATTTCATTAATATTGGGACTTAAAGCTCACTTAAAGTGTCCATTTTGTCTACTTGAATATGTTTAACCAGTTTCATTTTAAAAAGTTAAAAACTCAGCAAGCAGAGGTATAACACACAAAAATAAGTTCTTAAAAGACTAAGATAGCCATAACATTATTAATAATCAAAATTTAAATAGACAGGCATTTCCTTTGAAAAATTCAAAGATTTCAGCTCTATAACCCACATAGTTTGACAGTTACTGGGCTTTAAAGTGGCATAATGTCCATAAATTGGGTTTCTGTGGGCATTTTACAATTGTTAAAGAGACCTTAGCAATTAAACTACAGATCTGAAACTTTTTGGGGGACATACATAACAAACAAAAATTATATATAATACAGTTTAAGACTTGTCACACTAAGCATTTCCAAATAACAGGGCAAAATACGGAAAAAATGTCAAAAAAGGCACTTGGGCGAGTGTCTATGGCCCTCATACACAGGTTAAATGTCTACTAAAAACCTTGATTTTCGGCACATGTAAAAAGGACATAATAATGTATTCCCAGATGGGATTTCAGCTCCATCAATCACATAGTTTAACAGTCACAGGGCTTAAAGGTGGTAAAAAGTCCAAAGTCGATGTGGCTTTCAAATTAAAGCTTCAGACTTAAAATTTGTTACATACTAAGATTACACATAGAATATGTATCTAATAAAGTTTGAAACTTCTCAGACTTACCATTTCCAAGTTACAGAGCAAAATATGTGAAAAATGTCTTAAAAGTGTCACTCAGGTGGGTGTTTAAGGTCCTCATACACAGGTTAAATGTCTACTTGAAGCCTTGATTTTTGGCACATGTAAAAAGAACATAATAATGTATTCCCAGATGAGATTTCAGCTCTATCAGTCACATAGTTTAACAGTCACAGGCCTTAAAATTGGCAAAAAGTCCAAATACTGGGTCTTTATGGGGCCTTCTAGAGACCTAAATGTGGCCTTTAAATTAAAGCTTCAGACTTAAAATTTGTCACATACTAAGATTACACATAGAATATACATCTAATACAGTTTGAAACTTCTTAGACTTACCATTTCCAAGTTACAGGGAAAAATATGTGAAAAATGTCTAAAAATGGTCACTCGGGTGGGGATTTATGGTCTCATACACAGGTTAAATGTCTTCTTAAAGCCTTAATTTTTGGCACATATAAAAATAACATACTAATATCTTCCCAGATAGGATTTGAGCTCTATCAGTCACATAGTTTGACAGTCACAGGGCTTAAAAGTAGCAAAAAGTCCAAATATTGGGTCTTTGGGAGCCTTTTAGAGACCTCAATTTGACCTTCAAAATTAAAGCTTCAGACTTAAAATCTGTTACATACTAAGATTACACACAGAATATATATCTAATACAGTTTGAAACTTGTCAGACTTACCATTTCCAAGTTACAGGGAAAAAGATGTGAAAAATGTCTTATAAGGGTCACTCGGGTGGGTGTTTATGGTCCTGATACACAGGTTAACTGTCTATTAAAGGCCTAAATGTTGGGGCACATATAAGAAAACACATAGATATATTCCCAGATTATATTTAACTTAGATGAGAGACATAGTTTGAAAGCTACAGTGCTTGAAAGTGGCAAAAAGTGCATAAATTGGGTCTCTGTGGGCACTTTTGAGACCTTAAGTCGACCCCTTTGGGTAAACCTACAGCCCTAAAATTTTCTACAGACAAGGATTACATATCAAAGTTATACCTAGCGCAGTTTGAGACTCATCAGAATTACCACTTCCAAATTATAGGACAAAATATATGAAAAGTATAGCAAAAAATCCCTAAGTGGGGGTATTTATGGGCCTCAAACACAATTTTCTCCTCAACTTAAAGTCGTGATTTTCGGCACATGTACTAAGAACATATTAATGTGTTGTCAGGTAAAATTTCAGCCAGCTGAGCATCATAGTTTGTGACCTACAAGGCTCTAAGTGGCCAAAAGTCCAATTTCTGACCTTAAGGTGGCCATAAGTTCTTTTTTACTGGGAGTTTAAGGTCACCTTAAAATAGGGATCTTCCTTTGGGCACCCTTAACATGTGTACCAAGTTTGAAAAAAAAATATTAATTTGTTTTTGAGTTATCGCGTCCACAAGGAAATTTCTACGGCGGCGGCGGCGGCGGCGGCGGCGGCGGCGGCGGCGGCGGCGGCGGCGCGACGGACCTGAATCCAATATATCCCCGACTTTCGTCTGGGGATATAATAATATTGAGAGAACATACATTTGCAATATTTTATGTCAACACATAAACATGCAAAATCCAAACAAAAATTGAAACAAATATGAATTAAATGCAACAGTCAAAATAAAATTCATGCTTACTTTACAAAAGGTATCAACATGAAGAATGCATTGGGGTTGAGGCCATAGTGTTGTCGACAGGTCAAATCCTTCTTGTTCAAAGGGAGATATTCAATTTTAAACCACTCCAGACACTAAAATATGAATAAACATAAGTATTGATACTATAAAGCATAGGGACAGGGGAATCGATGATTCCACTAGTGGAGACTCCCATGAGAGTTTCCCCTAGTGGAAACTATGATTACAGCCCTTAAATAATGGATCGGAGTCTCCACTAGTGGAAACTCTGATCAGGAACTCCACTATGGGAATCACTGATTCCCCTGAATTGGAGTCTCCACTGTGACATAATACATTCAGTTGGTAAAATTACACAAGAAACCCGAGCAACATACTGCAGAAAATACTGGTCTTTCAGACACACAAATGCACACACACACACACAAAATGTCAACAGTTCAAGATGCCATTCATACATTATTTCCAATTTATTTACTGTCTAGCAAGCACTGAACTGTAGATGTTACCTTCATCAAAACACAGATGGATATGAATGTTCCTGATTGAATTACTGACTTTTTTATTGTTTATTTTAGCCATTTGAAAATATGTTTTAGCGAAATTTTAATATATTCTACAATATTTACTAGGGCCAGAGCTGACCTTGAAGAAGGGGTCAAAGGTTAAATTTCACAAATCAAAAATATGTAAAGCACATGATTTCCCATAGATTGTCTTCACATCCAAAACCACAATCTGCAAAAATACTGGAGATATGGGGCATCATAATAAGTATCAACCTTGAAGGAGAGGTTCATAATGTATTTTGACCCAATGAGGTGAAATGTGAAAGAAGCTATTACTCAACTAGCTATTATTATTATTATTATTATGTATTTATACTCAGCGCAATATCTCCATATACTACAGGACTCACAGCGCTATTTAACCAATCCGACTGTACAGGTACAGCCCCAACTCACAAGTAACTGACATTCCCCCAACTGAAAGATAGAGGCTCAAGGATGACCATTTATCAACGTCCTTGAGGTTCTTTAACCTGCCACTGTGGATAGGACCCAATGACAGAGGACCGCCATTTTAAGTGGTTATCCGAGCCACTATGTATCTGCCTGTCCCTGGGATTGAACCCACGTCCTCCGAGTTCCTAGACAAGTGTGTTACCTGCTAGGCCACAGTGGCACAGTGCAGCTATTGCACTACAGCCTTGAAACTTCTCCATGATACAGTGCCTGAACATGTTACCAGCTGTGGTTTCCAACCACTATTTATGTAATCTAATATGGACTTTTATAGCACTTAATTTCCTTAATTTCCATCAACTGTCAGACTAAAAACAAGGTGAATAGTCTAAGTCTAATAACATAGCCAGGTCATACCAGAAAAGGCAGGGGTGGTAAACTTCATATCTACTAATGTTAGACAGTGCTTGCAGGCTGAAAAAATTACCAGTGAATGAACAAGAAATAAAATACGAGGAATATTGTCCATTTGGAGGCATTTTACTAAAGTGCTAAAATGCAGTCATTTTTTTCAGTTATAAGCCATTTACTCAAGTTGCTACCACTGTTGTTACTCATTTAGCGATGAACCTGTGTATGCAAAAGAAACCAAAAAGAATGGTAGACATAAGAACATAAAAAACGAAGCAAATTTTGTTAATACAAAAGACCCCAAAGGTTCACATTTCAGATATCTGTGTGACACATGTACAAAAACAAATTGGTATTTAAAAATCGCCCACCTGGCAGACAGGCAAATGACAGAAAAAAACATTAATCTAGATAAGGTAAAGAAATACAAACTTTGATTTCCTTCCTGGTTCTAGGTTGAAACTTGGTATCCATGGAAACCCCAGGCACAAGATATAGGCGACTCAGTTGTTCATTCATCTTGTACTCAATATACTCATCCTTATCAATAAGGTTGGCTATATCAAACCCGGTTTCCTCCAGAACCTTTATAAAATCATAACAAGTCTGCATTAAATGTACTATATGCTTTAAGAGGAGGCACAAAGCCTTATCAATAGAGTTAGCTACATCAATATATGAACTACCCGCTTTAACATAGGCATAAAACCTTTTCAATGGGGTTACCTATATCAATATATGACCTATATGCTTTAAGAAAGGGTATAAGCCTTGCTGATGAGATTAGCCATATCAAAGTTTGTTTTTCCACAACCTGTGTAATATCTATTATCAATAAAACATACAAAACGATACAAAAAAATAAACTGTAGCCTTTGAGAGAGGATATAAATCCACTGGATTGAAAATAATAGATGAAACTTTGTCAGTGACACTAGCCATATCAAAGTCTGGTTCTTCTAAAATATTTGCAAATACATCAAAATAATATAGATCGTCCATGACATAACCACAATATATGAACTATAGGCTTTAGAATAGGACACAAAGGTTCTTAAGTTTAAGTCTTTTGATGTCAATAGTAATACAAAGAGATGCATTTCCCACAGAGTGACACAAGCCAGAATTGAAAAATGGAGTCAAGAGTAAAATTTCACGCAAAGGGTTGAAGAAATAGCTTGGCAAATAAGTCCTGAAACATAAAACCAAAACTACTATTGTTGCATTATCAAGTCCCTCATTATTGATACCTCTCTATGCATGGTTAAATGGTTTAAAAAAATAAAACATAGTTCAAACCAGTACAAAGTTCCCATCCATATTACTACCATCATAACATTACACATATTTCTCTTCTACAATCTGTTCCCCTGTCCTACAAAATAATTTTTAACTAAAATTTTAACTATCTTTTTTCAGAATTATTGTAGAAAAGCAAGTATCTAAAAATATGAATAGGTGAACAATAAGCATAATCAGTGTAAAATTTCAATGAATATTTTTCCTCTACCTTCACTCAACCTTATGTGTGATGAGATAGGTATAATTACATCATTTGTACAATATAACTGAGCTGTAACTGCTGCCTATTTATTAATTGCTGATAAAATATGATTAAATCAAATTAAACCAACCTCCCGTACGGCACAATCTAGTGGTGATTCCTCTTCATTTACCTTTCCCTTTGGAAATCCCCAACTGGCTTTGGACCAGAATCCTTGCACAAGGAGACACTAAAATATTAAAGTTACATTATGTCATCCCTTACGTATTTATGGGTTTTATGTCCCTTCTGCTTGGATGCTGCTTGGCAGACACATACAGTTGACAGGTTTCTAATTCAATGATGCTAAAGGTTAACACCAACTATTAAACTAGAGGATCACTTGCAAAAAAAAGATAATGTTTTTGCACAGCAAAAACAAAGCGTCCCGAAAAGGATATAACGGGGAGTGCTAAAGTATTAAGAAAATGCTCTGCTTCGAGCCTTATACTGTTGTGGCAACCAAAGTCTGCGTAGTCTGCTCTATCTAGCACGGTTTTCGAGATATAAGCATTTTTGTGTTTTGTATTTTCGAATAATCAAAATGGCCGCCATTTTTGGCGAGACAAAAATGTTTTGAAAATTGAGATGGCTACTCTGCAGAGATACCCTGTGGGTTAAAAATTTTGTTGAAATAACTCTATCTAGCACAGTTTTGCGAGATATAAGTATTTCTGTATTTTGCAATTTTGCAAAAAATTCGAAAATTCAAAATGGCCGCCATTTTTTGAAAATTGGAATTGCTACTCTGCAGAGATGCCCTGTGGGTCAAAAATTTCATCGAAATCGCTCAATCTAGCACGGTTTTCGAGATATAAGTATTTTTGTGTTTTGCAATTTTCGCGAAAAATTTGAAAATTCAAAATGGCCGCCAGTTTTATCGAGACAAAATTTTTTTGAAAATTAGAATGGCTACTCTGCAGAGATACCCTGTGGGTCAAAAATTTTGTCGAAATCACTCTATCTAACACGGTTTTCGAGATATAAGTATATTTGTGTTTTGCAATTTTTGCGAAAAATTCTAAAATTCAAAATGGCCGCCATTTTGGGCGAGACAAAATTTTTTTGAAAATTGGGATGGCCACTTTGTAGAGATACCCTGTGGGTCAAAAATTTCGTCAAAATCACTCTATCTTGCACGGTTTTCGAGATATAAGCATTTTTATGTTTTCCTTATTTGAAAAATTCGTAATGATTAATTAATCATTAATTACTCGGCCATTTCTTAACCAATCAATGATAAAATCTAATGATTTCCAGATTTTAATAGAATGAATGTATTTGCCAAGTTTCAGGTGAATTGATAAAATCCCTTTCAAGTTATCATCCGGCCAAGCTTACCCATCGAAAAAAAGACATTTTTGGTCATGTGACCTCTCTGATTGGTCGAAATGTCATTGCAGCATATTCAAAAAAATTCCCCAAGGCTGCTGCATACACCTGCCAAATTTGAAAAGAATCTGCTCAATGGTCACACAGTTATAAGGAAAACGAAACGCAGAGCTGGCGGAGCCGGCGGAGCCTGATTTTCTCCCATATCCAAACAAGCGTCCCTTGTGGGACGCTAAATAACCAATCCTAATTCATTCACTGCGACTTCACTATGGTTATATGTACATATTCTGTCCAAAAAGTACCACTGTTACATAAAATTCCTATTTACAAACAATACATAAAAATTCTTTGCTGTAAATTTAATTGTGTATCATAATTAACATCAAGAAATTTTCTTACTGGCCATGCAGTTGGCTGGATAAGTTGGCCATCATTAAGACAAATATAAAGACAATTTTTTACAGCACCTAATGGTAAATATCCGCAAATATACATGTGATAATATTCCATTTTAAAGGATGTCTTTTCCTCTGCAACCCACTCACATATTGCAGGCCAGGATCCATCAATATTGCACCATAGGTTGGCACTGCCATTTTGTACTCTCGCCACGATTCTAAAATCTTGTCCACATTGTTTGCATGTTCACTCAGAGTTGGGCAATGACGGAATACTGAAAACAGCATGAAACTGCTAAGAACTGCCAGTTTTTGGAAAATTACACTGTTTCTATGTGGCATGATTTGTCAGTTTTATCCTGTTAATTTACAATATTAAAATTGTGATATTCCACTTAATATTACAAGATGACTGACCTATTGCACAATAATGAATACAAACATGACATACACCTGATTAAAATGAGAGGGTATGGAAATTTTACACAGAAATTGTCACTTAAAATCAACAAAAGGATAGCATAGTAGTATGCTAAAACTAGTCACAGTCATATCATACTTCAGAAAATTGGCATAAAAACTGTTTGTTAAACAAGTTAGAGTATACATTGTTCAATAATAGTAGAAGTTTACATTAACATACTCGTGCTTGATATTTGGTTGAATTCATAACTAAAACATGGTATTGGGAATAGCTAATTAATACTATAAATTTCTTCCCAATATCCACTCACTCTGAGCTGAGAAATCCTTGATCCCACATGCCTTTAACTGGGCATTTTCCTGGCAGTAAAAATCCAGATAGAACCAATGGGCCAATTCAATTTGGAAAAATATTCGGATCAGATCCTGTCTTTCCTCTTCTGGAATATTGATGATGAAGCGACTACAAAAGAAAACCAGCAATCAGTGCCCGTGAACGGGCTCTGTGTCAGCTGACTGTGTGTTTTGAGTTTCAGAGTAGCAGTAACAGAAGAAAAGGAAACAAAAAGTTGTGCCCTACAAATAGAATTCAGAAGGAAAGTAACAAGGTAACTGTTTAGGTGTAAAACGTTGGTTAAAAACATATTTAAAGAAAATACTGCAAATGCAATAGTTTTCAAGTTACAATTGATTAACTCAACAGAAAAAACCTCAAAGTAGCTATAGCTGAGCTATGGGATGAGCTACAGGTCTGCAATTTTACTGTTATAGCTGACCCAAAAGTAGGAGAACAACATACTTAAACAAAATACTCTAAATGCAATAGTTTTCAAGTTACAACTGATTTACTCAACAGTAAGAACATGAAAGTAGCTATTGTTCAGCTATGCCATGACATACAGGTCTGCAAATTCACTATAGCTGATACAAAAGTAGGAGAACAATATATTTTAACAAAACACTCTAAATACAGTACTTTTCAAGTTACAACTGATTTACTCAACAGTAAGAACATGAAAGTAGCTATTGTTCAGCTATGCCATGACATACAGGTCTGCAAATTCACTATAGCTGATACAAAAGTAGGAGAACAATATATTTTAACAAAATACTCTAAATACAGTACTTTTAAAGTTACAACTGATTCACTCAACAGTGGGGACCTAAGAATAGCTATTACACAACTATACCATGAGCTACAAGTCTCCAATTTTACAATGTTATGGCTAATTCAAAAGTAGATGAATAACATACAAAAACAAAATTATTTAAATGCAATAGTTTTCAAGTTACAACTGATTAACTCAACAGAAAAGACCTCAATGTAGCTACAGCTCACCTATGGGATGAGCTACAGGTCTGCAATTTTACTATGTTATAGCTGACCCAAAAGTAGGTGAACAACATATTTAAACAAAATACTCTAATTGCAATAGTTTTTAAGTTACGACTAATATACTCAACAGTGAGAACCTGAAAGTAGCTATTGCTCAGCTATGCCATGACATACAGGTCTGCAAATTCACTATGTTATAGCTGACCCAAAAGTAGGTTAGCAACATATTTAAATAAAATACTCTAAATGCAATAGTTTTCAAGTTACAACTGATTTACTCAACAGTAAGAACCTGAAAGTAGCTATTGCTCAGCCATGCCCCGACATACAGGTCTGCAAAATCACTATGTTATAGCCGACCCAAAAGTAGGTGAACAACATATTTATAGAAAATACTCTAAATCCAATAGGTTTCAAGTTACAATTGAATTACTCAACAGTGAGAACCTGAACATAGCTATTACTCACTTAGCTGTTGGACTAGACTCCCAAGTTACTCACCATGTTGTAACTATGGGAAAAAGTAGCTGAATAACATATTTAACAAAATGCTCTAAATGCAATACTTTTCAAGTTATGGGTGATTTTGTGCATTATTTCATGAATTTTAATGCATTAAAAATTATTATAAAAATTGATAAAAAAACTAAGACAGATCCAGGTCTGATACTCACATAAGGGAATCTACTTGTGGTCTAGTACATATATGCACGAAATCAGAGAAATCCCTGCAATAGTCACTGAGAAAATTGTGATAAAGTGTTGAAATTTTCACACTTTTGGTGGGGGTACCTCCCTTGTAATGTCTCTAGCAAATAGATGAAGAGACAGATTTGCATGCCTTGAACAATTTTTCATTCTCGATAGATAAGGTATCTTTAGAAAAAAACACTATGTCTCTAGGCCTTGTAGTTTTGGAGGAGAAGTTGTTCATGCGGACGTGGACGCGTACACCGCAGAGTGATGCCATAATGTTAGCTGACTGACAAGTCTTAACACTTAGCCCTTCAAAATGCCACTTTTTTCAGAGGAAGATCAGATACCTTGGCCATGTGATTCCGGAAGCTTGTGTGTCTGTTAATCCTGAGAAAGTAGCATCTGTTAAAGATTGGCCCATACCTCAGACGGTGACTGCAGTACAACACTTCATTGGCTTCACTTCTTTCTATAGAAGATTTCTAGAGGATTTTGCCAAGATTGCCAAGCCACTCAATAAAGTGACTCAAGGTAGTGTAAAAATCCTTACAGGAAAGAAGTCTACAGTCAAATATTTGCCATTTCAGTGGAGTCCTGCATTGCAGAAAGTTTTCGAGCAGTTGAAGGAGTAATGTTGTGAAACTCCAGCACTGGGTTTCGCCGATTACACAAAGATGAACTGGGTGTCATCTTAAGTCAGTTGCAGGATGGACAGAAAAGGGTTATTGCTTATACAAGTGGGAGTTTAAACAAAGCGGAAAGGAATTGTCCAGCTCATAAATTGGAATTCCTGGCATTGAAATGGGCTGTGACTGGAAATTCCATTTCTTATACAATAAAATCTCTCATCCACCTTGTGCCAGTCTGGTCAATATTGAAAGTCTTCAGCCTATGGTTAATTGTGGATTTTCTGAAGCTTGAGCCATCCGGGGGAATCGAAAATATCTTGGTGGTAACAGATCATTTCATCAAGTATGTACAAGCCTTTCCAGCACCCAATCAGATATCAAAAGCAACTGCAAAACTCCTGTTGGAAAATTTCTTTGTACATTATGGGCTACCAGCTCAAAGCCATAGAAACCAAGGGAGAGATCTCAAAAGTTTGTGATTAAGCAACTTTGCCATCTGACTGGAATTCAGAAAAGCAGAACCATGCCTTATCACCACATGGGAAATGGTCAAGCAAAGCAATTTAATTCCACATTGTTTAACATGGTGGGCTCTTTGAATCCTCCACAGAAGCTTAAATGGAAGAGTCATGTCAGCTCGATTGTGCATGCTTACCACTATACATGTCACTACACAACAGGCTACTCCATGTATTACCTCTTGTTCAGCACGAATCCTAGTATTGCTGTAGATTTGGTCTTAGGATGAGGTTTGGAAAAAACTGACAAAAGATTGTGCAGGCAGTTTAACAAGAAACCTGAAACAGGCTTATGAAATAGCTGTGGCATACTAGAGGACAAAGCAATCTAGGCAAAACTATGACATTAGGGCTAGGAGTGCAGTACTTTAGCCAGGAGATAGGGTCCCGATTTGCAACATGGGGTTGAAGGGGACACACAAGCTAGCCAACAAATGGATTGAGGATGTGTACACTGTAACTCATCAGCCATCCAAGAACATACAAGTGTAAAAGGTGAAGCATGAGGCTGGGAATGGGAGACCCCAAACTCTACATCAAAATCAGTTGCTTCTTATCCACTTTCTTCCTCTGGATGAAGGCAATAAGAGGAATGTTCCCAGGTGCAAGACTAACATCCTGGGAGGGGAGGAAGAGCAGATAGCTCAAGATGCAAATTTGAGCGGTAGTTGTGAATCATCAGATGATGAATTCCCCATCATTGTGACATTGTCCCAAGGCCAAGGTAAGACAGTGTAGCAGAGGATACAAGTGTATCAGAACCACGGTCCAATGATGGCACTGGAAATGATTCATATAGGCCAATTCCACCACCCCGAATTTTTATATCATGTGCTGATACTTCCCCTGACAAGAGGAAGTGAACCCCGTAGTATCATTCAGTCTGACATGAGGTACAGAGTTGGAAGCATGGTTGTGTTTTGTATTTTTTTGACATGCAGTCTGCAATGAAGTACAGACTTGAAAGCATGTGATATTGAGGTTGAGTGTTTGGAGCAAGTTTGCAATAGCTACTTTGCAATTTTGCTAATGAGTAAATCAATTTGTAACTCTAAATAACTACTTTGCCCTTTTGCTATAGAGAAAATCATTTCAAATAATCAAATTTGCAAATTTAATAAGTAAATAAAATTTTTATAAGTTAATACCCTATCCAATGGACAATTGCTAATCCAGTCGGCGCAGACCAGCCCACCAAACGTCAGAAAAAGACGTCCTGTGTTTCCACCGGCCAGCCGGTCCCAGTACTATGCACTCGCCAGGTGGCGCATGGTACTTCCTTCCTGTCTAGACAGCGTGACGTCATAGCATCTTTTTCGTTGTCTAAACCTATTAAGACCCCTAGTAAGCTGATAGCGGGGTCAGTGTGAGGGTCTTGTGTGTCCATTGGATAGGGTATTAACTTATAAAAATTTGAAATTTTATTGCGTTAATACATCCTATCCAATGGACAATTGCTGAATAACTACCACTTGGTCAGCGGGTAAGTTACTGGGGACTTAAGTGAACTCATAACTAACTAGAGGATCGCTCGCAAAAAAAAAAAGATAATGTTTTTGCATAGCAAAAACAAAGCGTCCCGAAAAGGATATAAAGGTGAGTGCTAAAGTATTAAGAAAATGCTTCGTTTCTAGCCTTATACTGTTGTGGCAACCAAAGTAAGCGCAGTCTGCTCTATCTAGCACGGTTTTCAAGATATAAGCATTTTTGTGTTTTGCAAAAAATAAAAAAATTAAAAATGTCCGCTATATTTGGCGAGACAAAAATATTTTGAAAATTGGCATGGCTACTCTGCAGAGATACCCAGGAGGTCTAAAATTTTGTTGAGTTCGCTCCATATAGCACGGTTCTCGAGATATAAGCATTTTTGTGTTTTGCAAAAACTTTGAAAATTCAAAATGGCCACCATTTTTGGGGAGACAAAAATTTTTGTCAAAACCACTGCCGCGGTGTGTATCTCCCGCCGAGCATTAAAGCAAAAGAAATAGCTTTTCCGAGATATTCACAATTTTTCATTTTCGTGTGTGAAAGCTCTGCCAAAAGTAGGTGAATGAGTTATTTAAGAAAAATTGGCTATCTGCAATACTATTAAGAGATAATTCACATTTACTCATTTTGAGGTGAATAATTAGCTATGGGTCTGAAACTTCACCAAGTGAAAGCTCTCCCAAAAGTAGGTGAATGAGTTATTTGAGAAAAATTGGGTATCTGCAATACCTTTAGAGATAATTCGCATTTACTCATTTTGAGTAGGTGAGTAATTAGCTATGGGTCTGAAACTTCACCAAGTGAAAGCTCTCACAAAAGTAGGTGAATGAGTTATTTGAGAAAAATTGGCTATCTGCAATACTTTTAGAGATAATTCGCATTTACTCATTTTGAGTAGGTGAGTAATTAGCTATGGGTCTGAAACTTCACCAAGTGAAAGCTCTTCCAAAAGTAGGTGAATGAGTTATTTGAGAAAAATTGGCTATCTGCAATACTTTTAGAGATAATTCGCATTTACTCATTTTGAGTAGGTGAGTAATTAGCTATGGGTCTGAAACTTCACCAAGTGAAAGCTCTCACAAAAGTAGGTGAATGAGTTATTTGAGAAAAATTGGCTATCTGCAATACTTTTAGAGATAATTCGCATTTACTCATTTTGAGTAGGTGAGTAATTAGCTATGGGTCTGAAACTTCACCAAGTGAAAGCTCTTCCAAAAGTAGGTGAATGAGTTATTTGAGAAAAATTGGCTATCTGCAATACTTTTAGAGATAATTCGCATTTACTCATTTTGAGTAGGTGAGTAATTAGCTATGGGTCTGAAACTTCACCAAGTGAAAGCTCTCCCAAAAGTAGGTGATTGATTAATTTGAGAAAAATTGGCTATCTGCAATACTTTTAGAGATAATTCGCATTTACTCATTTTGAGTAGGTGAGTAATTAGCTATGGGTCTGAAACTTCACCAAGTGAAAGCTCTCACAAAAGTAGGTGAATGAGTTATTTGAGAAAAATTGGCTATCTGCAATACTTTTAGAGATAATTCGCATTTACTCATTTTGAGTAGGTGAGTAATTAGCTATGGGTCTGAAACTTCACCAAGTGAAAGCTCTTCCAAAAGTAGGTGAATGAGTTATTTGAGAAAAATTGGCTATCTGCAATACTTTTAGAGATAATTCGCATTTACTCATTTTGAGTAGGTGAGTAATTAGCTATGGGTCTGAAACTTCACCAAGTGAAAGCTCTCCCAAAAGTAGGTGAATGATTAATTTGAGAAAAATTGGCTATCTGCAATACTTTTAGAGATAATTCGCATTTACTCATTTTGAGTAGGTGAGTAATTAGCTATGGGTCTGAAACTTCACCAAGTGAAAGCTCTCACAAAAGTAGGTGAATGAGTTATTTGAGAAAAATTGGCTATCTGCAATACTTTTAGAGATAATTCGCATTTACTCATTTTGAGTAGGTGAGTAATTAGCTATGGGTCTGAAACTTCACCAAGTGAAAGCTCTCCCAAAAGTAGGTGAATGATTAATTTGAGAAAAATTGGCTATCTGCAATACTTTTAGAGATAATTCGCATTTACTCATTTTGAGTAGGTGAGTAATTAGCTATGGGTCTGAAACTTCACAGAGTGAAAGCTCTTCCAAAAGTAGGTGAATGAGTTATTTGAGAAAAATTGGCTATCTGCAATACTTTTAGAGATAATTCGCATTTACTCATTTTCAGTAGGTGAGTAATTAGCTATGGGTCTGAAACTTCACCAAGTGAAAGCTCTGCCAAAAGTAGGTGAATGAGTTATTTGAGAAAAATTGGCTATCTGCAATACTTTTAGAGATAATTCGCATTTACTCATTTTGAGTAGGTGAGTAATTAGCTATGGGTCTGAAACTTCACAGAGTGAAAGCTCTCCCAAAAGTAGGTGAATGAGTTATTTGAGAAAAATTGGCTATCTGCAATACTTTTAGAGATAATTCGCATTTACTCATTTTGAGTAGGTGAGTAATTAGCTATGGGTCTGAAACTTCACCAAGTGAAAGCTCTCCCAAAAGTAGGTGAATGATTAATTTGACAAAAATTGGCTATCTGCAATACTTTTAGAGATAATTCGCATTTACTCATTTTGAGTAGGTGAGTAATTAGCTATGGGTCTGAAACTTCACCAAGTGAAAGCTCTCCCAAAAGTAGGTGAACGAGTTATTTGAGAAAAATTGGCTATCTGCAATACTTTTAGAGATAATTCGCATTTACTCATTTTGAGTAGGTGAGTAATTAGCTATGGGTCTGAAACTTCACCAAGTGAAAGCTCTCCCAAAAGTAGGTGAATGATTTATTTGAGAAAAATTGGCTATCTGCAATACTTTTAGAGATAATTAGTATTTACTCATTTTGAGTAGGTGAGTAATTAGCTATGGGTCTGAAACTTCACCATGTGAAAGCTCTCCCACAAGTAGATGAATGAGTTATTTGATAAAAATTGGGTATCCGCAATACTTTTACAGATAATTAGCATTTACTCATTTTGAGTAGGTAAATAATTAGCTATGGGTCTGAAACTTCACCATGTGAAAGCTCTCCCAAAAGTAGGTGAATGAGTTATTTGAGAAAAATTGGCTATCTGCAATACTTTTAGAGATAATTCGCATTTACTCATTTTGAGTAGGTGAGTAATTAGCTATGGGTCTGAAACTTCACCAAGTGAAAGCTCTTTGGGATAGCTGCTCTGCAGAGATACCCTGAAGATAAAAAATTTCGTGGAAATCGCTCTATGTAGCATGGTTTTCGAAATATTAGGATTTTTGTGTTTTGCAATTTTTGCGCAAAAATTCGAAAATTCAAAATGGCCGCCATTTTTGGCAAGACAAAATTTTTTTGAAAATTGGCATGGCTACTCTGCAGAGATACCCTGTGGGTCAAAAATTTCGTCGAAATCGCTCTATCTAGCATGGTTTTCGAGATATAAGCATTTTTGTGTTTTGCAATTTTGCGAAAAATTCGAAAATTCAAAATGGCCGCCATTTTTGGCGAGACAAAATTTTTTTCAAAATTGGCATGGCTACTCTGCAGAGATACCCTTTGGGTCAAAAATTTCGTCGAAATCGCTCTATCTAGCACGGTTTTCGAGATATAAGCATTTTTGTGTTTTGCAATTTTTGCGAAAATTTCGAAAATTCAAAATGGCCGCCATTTTTGGCGAGACAAAAATTTTTTGAAAATTGGGAAAACTACTCCGCAGAGGTACCCTGCGGGTCAAAAATTTTGTCGAAATTGCTCTATCTAGCACGGTTTTTGAGATATAAGCATTTTTGTGTTTTGCAATTTTTGCGAAAATTTCGAAAATTCAAAATGACAGCCATTTTGGGCGAGACAAAAATTTTTTGAAAATTGGGAAAACTACTCCGCAGAGATACCCTGAGGGTCAAAAATTTCGCCGAAATCGCTCTATCTAGCACGGTTTTCGAGATATAAACATTTTTGTGTTTTCCTTATTTGGAAAATTCATAATGATTAATTAATCATTAATTACTCGGCCATTTCTTGACCAATCAATGCCAAAATCTAATGATTTCCAGATTTTAATAGAATGAATGTATTTGCCAAGTTTCAGGTGAATTGATAAAATTCCTTTCAAGTTATCATCCGGACAAGCTTCCCCACCGAAAAAAGACATTTTTGGTCATGTGACCTCTCTGATTGGTTGAAATGTCACTGCAGCATATTCAAAAAATTCCCCAAGGCTACTGCCTAAACCTGCCAGATTTGAAAAGAATCCGCCTAACGGTTACAGAGTTATAAGGAAAACAAAATGAGGAGCCGGCAGAGCCGGCGGAGCCTGAAGCTCTCCCATACACAAACAAGCGTCCCTTGCGGGACGCTTAATAACTAACAAACTTTACCCAGGCCTGGATAGACCTTGAGGTCAGGAAACCCTTATAAGGCCATAACCGGAAAGCAGCAGCCGGATATCCGGGCTACACCGACTTTGCCCCCCCCCCCTTTTTTGACAGACCTGCTCTGAGGTAAGGGAGGAGAGGGATGAGTTCAGTCCCATAAGAAGGAAATAAACTTCCCGAAGGAAGCACGTCAGAGTAGGGTGATAAAGCTCTGAGTCAGCCCAAGCCACATCCTTCAAGTAGAATTGGGTGAAGGTGTGGTGTGACTTCCAATGGCAGGCTGATAATATCTGTTCCAGTGAGACTCCTGATTGGAAGACCTTGGAAGCAGCAAAGGCCCTGACATCATGGGCTTTAACCTGATGTAGGGTGAGGGCTTCCTGGTCTGAGAGCTTGTAGCATAGGATCACAGTTTGTTTGATCCATGAGGAGATGGTGGCAGGTGAGATGTCCTTGTCAAAACCTTTCTTGAAGGAGACAAAGACCAACTCCTTATTCTGCCTGAGGTCTGATGTCCTGTCCAAATAGTAGCACAAAGCTCTGACCGGACAGAGGGACCTGTCAGACTTGAGGGACCTATCCAGAGTTGGGGCCAGGGCTGGTATAACCACTGGGGCCACACTGTCTGGACCCTCTTTGGACAGCTGATTCTTGGATAGAAAGCTGGGTGATGGATACACGGACACCTTTGACCAATCAGATTGGTGTCTAATGTTTCTTTTTTGCCAAGCATGAATCTCACTTCTGCGCTTGCCCGACCCCAGGGCCAAGAGGAAAAGAGTCTTGAAGGTCAAATGCTTCAAGGAGGCCTCCTTGATTGGTTCAAACGGGGCCTTAGTCAGCTGGTGCAAGACCAGTGAGAGGTTCCAGGAGGGGACACCCCTCCTGCCTTTGGGTCTGTCTCTTTGGAAACTATCCAGGAGACGAGTGAGATTTTCATCCTTGCTGATGTTGAAGGATGAGTTTCCCAGTTTATCAGCAATGGCTGACCTGTAACCATCAATGGTGCCGGGCTGTAGCTTCCTGTCCTGAAATAGGTACATAAGGAAGTTAGCAACTGACTTTACAGGGGGTGCCCTTAAGTCCACCTGATTAGTGATGCACCACTTTGTAAAAATGGTCCACTTTGCCTCAAAGACTGATCTGGTTGATCCTCTTTGAGGAGCCTTAATTCTTGCTGCCACTGCCTCAGAGAAGAGTTGTTGAACCTCGTGGCAAATAGGTCTATTTGAGGCTGGTGCCACCTGCTGCATATTGCTTGGAAGAGAGAGACCACTCTGTTTGAATGGTCTGGCCTAGTCTGGATAGCTTGTCTGCTACCACGTTCAGCCGGCCTGGAATGTGTCGGGCTTTGAGAGTCACTTGCTTCTTGGTACACCAGGTCAAATTTCTCCACAGTAGGGCACAAAGTGGGCCTGACCTCATGCCTCCTTCCTTGTTTATGTATGACACTACTGTAGTGTTGTCGGTTGCCACAAGTATTACCTTGTTGGCACAGAGGTTTTGAACTCTTTAAAAGCTAGAAAGACTGCTTTTAGTTCCAGATAGTTTATATGCAGCTTGCTTTCTGGCAGTGACCAGCAACCTCTTGCAGTGTGTTTGTTTATGTGAGCGGCCCACCCTTCTTTTGATGCGTCTGTAAATATTTGCAGAGCATATTTTATTGGGTGTAATGGTTGGCCTGGGCGAACATTGTCTTCTTTTAGCCACCATTATAAGTGGGGGTGCAGGGACCTGGGAATTGGAATCACCTTTTCTAGTGACTCTGGTACCCTCCAGTTGTTTTTGAGATGCCACTGTATGGGTCTCATGTGCAGTCGGCCTAGGTGAAGTTGCTTTTCTGTGGCTGTTAGTTAACCTATCAGAGACATGAACGGACAATCCGGTAGTGATAGTATTTCCAGTATTTTGTCCTGAAGGTTCTGCCAACGGTCCAGTGTAGGTCGGATCTGACCGGCCCTGAGGTCGAACTGGTAGCCTACAAAATCGAATATTTGGTTCCAGTTCTGACTTTTCTAAATTCACCAGCCAACACAGTTCTTGGCATATTTTCACTAGATCTTGAGTGTGCTGGAGACAAATCTGGTGGGATCTGGCTCTCACCAACCAGTCGTCTAGGTACTGGTGGATTCTTATACCCTTGTGTATGGCCATCAGTTTCATCTCCTTTGCTACTACAGTGAACTCCAAGGGTGCTGTGGACAGACCGAAAGGCAGAGCTTTGAATTGGTATGTCTGGCCCTGGACATGAAATCTCAGATATTTCCTGGACTGTTCCTGTATTGGTATATGGAAGTAGGCGTCCTTGAAATCTATTGAGGTGACCCACTCCCCTGGTTGGAGTGATGTCCTGATGGTTTCCAGTGTCTCCATTTTGAATTTCTCCGCCTTGAGGAAAAGATTTAGTTTGCTCAGATCTAATAAAGGTCTCCACTTGTTGTTGGGCTTTGGGACTAAAATAGTCGGTTGAAAAATCCCAGAGATGTTTGGTTTTGTACTAGTTCTACTGCATTTTTGTCTATAAGCTGATTTAATGCCTCCAGCAGGTAGAGGTTCCTGTGGGGATTGACATAACAGCTTATGACTGTGGGAGACCTTGTGAGTTTTGGCCGGATCCGAAAGGGGAGGGTGTAACCCTCTTTCAGGATTTGAACCACTTTCGGACCGGCACCCAGATCCAGCCAAGTATGCCAAAAGTTTTGGAGTCTGGCCCCTACAGGCAGATTTGAGGCAACAGTTTTGACATTTGTTACAGGTTTTACACAAGACAATTGAGTGACACAGGAAGCACTTTTCACATATTTTAATTTGTTTTCTTTCAGATAACAATCTGCTAACCCGGGACTTAATTCTTTCTTTTGGGAGAGCCCGGGCGCAGTATGAACAGGTTTTGTAACATGACAATTTACATTTAAATTTAAAAAGTTCATTGTCTGTTTTGGTACTGAGGAGCTCCTGGTCAGCAGCCTTCCTGGTAACATGGTTACACAGTAATTGTCATTTATAAGGCTGCTGGCCCTTGGCAGGTCGGGAGGAATACTGATGCTTCCCTTTGCTTCTTCTGTTGTGGCCGCGTGAGAGGTTCTTCCAAGCCGGCCTGTCCTGTTTCTTGCTATCTGGTTTGCTGTCTGTACGCTCATAGGGGTGGTACCGACCCTTCTTGTATACCGACACTGACCGACCTTTATCAAAGTCGGAGATGTCTTCCTCTGTTTGCTTAATCACACTGTCAGGAAACAAAGTGGGAAGGTGTAAGGGGGCAGTTTTGAGAGCCACCAGCGTATCAGCCTTGATTCCTGCCTTCAAATAAACTAGATAAGAGTCCCTTCTGAGAAGTGTGACGTTGGCCATATTTACAAACACAAAATCAGTCAAATGTTCTATGGACTTGGCCATAGCCTGGCAAATGCTGGAGTTAAAGTCCATGAGGAACTGTAGCTCTTCTGTAGCTGCTGACAGTTTTGAAGCTGACTTTCCCCCACCCCTCTCCACTTCAATTGAAACACTGAAGGGAGAAAAAAAACAGATATATATAACACAAACACACACAGAGAGGCAATTCTTTTTTTTTCTGTAACACACACACAGGCAATTCTTAGCTCTGATGCAGATTTTGGACAGATCAGAAAATGTGGCAAATGTATAGTTGTATCCCCGACGCGAAGCGGGGATACTATGGATTCATCATCGTCGTCGTCCGCGCCCTCAGCCGCAGAGATTTCTTGTTAGCGACCTACACTCCATATTTCTTTCCGGATTTCTTTCATATTTGCCAGATGGCTTGATATGGTAGAGGACTCGCCACCCTATCTTTTTGGTAGGCTTTATGTCTAAATTAGGCCTGTGGTAGACAAAAATGTCTAAAATGTGGAATATTGCTTGTTAGCGACCTACAGTCCACATTTCTTTCCAGATTTCTTTCATATTTGGCAGGTGGCTTGGTATGCTAGAGGACTCGCCACCCTATCTTTTTGGTAGGCTTTATGTCTAAATTAGGCCTCTGGTAGACAAAAATGTCTAAAATGCATTAAAATTCATGAAATCATGCACTAAATCACTTATAACTTGAAAAGTGTTGCATTTAGAGCATTTTGTTAAAATATGTTATTCAGATACTTTTTTCATAGCTACAACATGGTGAGTAACTTGGGTGTCTGTCTCAATAGCTAAGTGAGTAATAGCTACTTTTGGGCTTTTCAGTAACTTCCATCATCAGTAAAATCACTTGTAACTTGAAAACTATTGCATTTAGAGTATTTTGTTTCAATATGTTATTCAGCTATTTTTGGGTCAGCTATAACATAGTAAAATTTCAGACCTGTAGCTCATGGCATAGCTGAGTAATAGCTACTTTTAGGTTATCATTGTTGAGTAAATTACTTATAACTTTCTCCCTAGTATCCACAACTGGTTACAAAAGAGCTGTGCCTTTAGGAAATTGCTAAACATTTTGTGATATTATTAATGTAAAAAGTCTTCCGTCTTCTTCTTCTATCTGTTATGGACTCAGCCTTATGTTCACTGTAGATAACTAACTTTTGAGTGGAATTTAAATTTCATTTAGTAATAATTTGCTCTACACTAAAAACATCTATCTGTAAAACAGGTATCTTTATAAAATACTCTTCAACTACAAGATCCTGAATTCATAATCTTTCTAAAATGTTAATGTAGTTAACCATCATTTAATAGATTTATATCTGCAAGTAATATGTATCTATAACATGTCAATACAAATTTTGTTGCTATTATCATTGTGAGTCCTATTGTAATACCTGTTATATTGGTATGGTAATTGAATGTGGATTAAAATAATTGAAGAACAAATATGTTACCACTAATACAATTAATTATCTACAAAGCTGTGAAAAGGCATATGCCTAGCTATGAAAAAATTACTTATGAGTAGGTCTCCAGTAACTAAATCTACATCATGCTGTGTTGTTTTGTAACACCTTTATATTATCTGTATTCTATGTTCTATTTTTCATGCTGTTTGTGTATAGTACGTGTTTGTCTTTACGTTGTTTTATGTACATTTTGTGTTTATTTCTCTACATTGACTGCAACAATCTTGTTTATAATTGCCACAATAGTTTTGTCTCTACTACCAATGGAAAGGAAAAGATGTATCAGTTTATGTTGTTTAATATACTTTTATGGCTTGAGATACTGCTTTGCATTCTCCGTATGGCTTGGGTGCATACTGCAAATATTGTGTTATAATCTGAATTAAAAATTATTCAAAATAAAATAAAATTAATATCTGCAAATTGCCAAGGGCTTCGTGATAAACAAAAATGCGTTGATGTTCTCAGCTACCTTAAAGAAACAAATGCCTCTATCATTTGTCTACAGGATACCCATCTTCTGGATACTGATCTGGCTTCAGTGAAACAAATTTGGCACGAATGTTATATAAATGGGAGTAAAACAAATTCTCGAGGTGTGGCTATCCTGTTAAACAATAATTTTGAATTCAAGGTATCTAAAGTAATAAAGGATGATGGTGCAAACTTTTTGCAACTTCTTGTAAGTTGCAATGAACTCAACATAAATTTGATCAATATATATGCACCTAACAATGATCAACCAGAATTTTTCACAAAAGTTTTTGAAGCTGTCAGCTACGATGGTTTTGATCATGTTGTACTATGTGGTGATTTTAATCTTGTTCTGGATCCAATAAAGGATACTTTTAATTATAAACATATCAACAACCCAAAAGCTAGATTAAAAGTCATAGAAAGAATGGCCGAACTAGAAATGGTAGACATATTTCGCCATATGAATCCTGATGAAAAACGATATACATGGAGGAAAAAAAATCCTGTTAAACAGGCCCGTCTCGACTACTTTTTGGTGCCAAATTCATTGACAGATATTGTTGAGACAATTGATATCAAGCCTGGGTATAGATCTGATCACTCAATTGTTGAAATGCAGATAAATACTAATAAATTTGTACAAGGCAGTGGGATTTGGAAATTTAACAACAGTCTGCTAAACAACCAAGACTATCTAAATTTAATCAATAAAGTAATCACAGAAGAAAAATTAAAATATGCATTACCTGTGTATAATTTAGACTATATTAGGGACAATAATGTTACTTTCTCAGTTGATGATGATATCTTCCTAGAAACTTTGTTTTTAAGAATCCGTGGAGAAACCGTAAAATTTTCCAAGTTCCTAAAAAAAAAAGGAAAAGGTACTTGAATCAAATTTGAAAAATGATATAGCCTGGTTGGAATCTAATGTAAATGAAAGTAATATGAAACTATTAGATGACAAGAAAGCTGAATTGGAAAGTATTAGAAAATAAAAAATTAAGGGGTATATCACTAGAGCTAGAATACAATGGCTTGACCAAGGCGAAAAGCCTACTTCTTTCTTCTGTAAACTAGAAAGTAAACAATTTACAGAAAAGACCATTAGGAAACTGCAGCTTGACAATGGCTTTATTATCAATGACCAAAAGATGATTTTAAAAGAAGTACAGAAATATTATACAAATCTTTTCAAAGAAAAGGAAACATTTTCTGATTTCAACCTTGCCAAAAATATTACAGGCAATAAAGTAAATCAAAAGAATGATATAGGAAAAAACATTTCTGTCATGGAACTTGGTGCTGTTCTTAAAAAAATGAAAAACAACAAATCTCCTGGGATAGATGGCCTGTCATCAGAATTTTTCAAAGTATTCTGGGGTAAATTAAAGCATTTTACAGCCAATGCGATAAATTCATGTTTTTTCAAAGGCTGCCTTTCAATATCTATGAGGCAGACAGTGATAACATGTCTACCTAAGGGACAAAAAGATAGAAATTTATTAAAGAACTGGCGTCCTATTTCACTGTTATCGGTAGTCTATAAATTGGCATCTGCCACTATAGCTGAAAGGTTAAAATCCACTCTACCGCATATTATTTCGAGTCATCAGTCTGGCTTTCTATCTGGCAGAAGTATAGCAGACTCAACAAGGCTTGTATATGATTTAATGAGCCATACAGAAAAAAATAAAATTCCAGGACTTTTAATGTTGATAGATTTTGAGAAAGCATTCGATTCTGTATCTTGGAGTTTTCTTTACAAAGTGCTAGACTTTTTTGGCTTTGATAATGACTTTATTAATTGGATAAAGCTTTTTAATAATAATGTTATCGCGTATGTCATTCAATGTGGATTCCTGTCTGACCCAATACCAGTGAAAAGGGGCTGCAGACAAGGAGACCCAATTGCCCCTTATTTATTTCTATTAGTTGCTGAAATTTTGAGTCGTATAATTGAAAATTCTTCATCAATAAAAGGTATTACAATTGGTAAACATAACTACAAGCTTACACAATTTGCAGATGACACAACTATTTTTTTGGACGGGAGTACCAAGTCTTTACAGGCAACTCTTAATGTCTTGGAAACCTTTGGGAGCATCTCAGGTTTAAAAATGAACACTGAAAAAACTAAACTCATCTGGATTGGCAGTAAAAAACATTGCAAAGAAAAGTTAAATGTTTCATCTAAACTGCACTGGGGGGATTCTGACTTTAACCTTCTTGGAATTGATTTTTCGATTGAACTAACACAAATGCCAGAACTAAACTATGAAAAGGCAATACTAAGAGCAAAACAAACTCTTAATTCATGGCAACACCGTTACTTAACACCAATTGGAAAAATAACAGTCATTAAAACATTGATTTTATCAAAATTTACCCACCTATTTTTGTCTGTGTCAACCCCTCCTCATTTGATCAACACACTTAATAAACTGCTATTTAGTTATATTTGGGATGGCAAGCCAGATAAGATAAATAGACAACAAATTTGTAAAAAAATCTCAGATGGAGGACTTGCAATGATCCATGTGTACAACTTTGAAAGGTCACTTAAAATAAGATGGGTAAAACATATCATTTCTGGCCGAAACTGTGCATGGCTGACTTTATTAAATCATGAAATTAAAGACCTGAATAAGCTGGCCCTTCTTGGAGGGGATTGGCTCAATCATCGAATATCAAATTTAAATCCATTTTGGAAAACCGTATTTTCATATTTTATGGAATTATGTAGAAAAGTAAAAGTCCATTCTCGTCAAGATATCGTCTCTAGTAGCCTATGGTTCAACACTCACATTGGTACTGACAATCTTTTCTTTCCAGACTGGTTTAAGCACGGTATATATAGTATTGGAGATATTATTCATACAAATGGAAACATTTTAAGTCTACCAGAAATGAAGAATAGGTATAACTTTTCAATTAACTTTCTTAACTACTTTACAGTTAAGAAAGTACTTCAAAACTTTATTACACTTTACCAGCAGAGCAATACATTCGGCTTTCAGAGACCATTTATCCCATTTCATATAAAAGACTTGCTACTTCCAGGACGTGGACATAAATCTGTTTATTTTCAGCTACAGCAGAAAATAAATAAACCACGGAAAAATGAATTAAAATGGTGCTTAGAATTAGACATTGTACAGGATAATGACTTTTGGAAACAAGTTTATAAGATCTGTTTCTGTGCTATAAATGATAATGAATACATTTGGTTTCAATACCGCGTACTATATCGTATCCTGGGCGTAAATGAGCTATTAGTTAAAATGGAAAATGCAGAGAATGATACGTGTAGGTTATGTCATTGCCATGTGGAGTCGCTAACCCATTTATTTTCTGAGTGTACTGTCACAAATGCATTATGGAATAATGTTGTATCCTGGATAGAAACAAAAATATCAATAAAGCTTCATCTGGATAAGATATCAAAAACTCTGGGATATCTTGAACAGGATAACTTTTTCTGGCCACTAAACTTTTTTTTAACTATTACTAGGTATTATATTTTTACTTGTGCATATAAACATCAAGACCCAAACATATACTGCCTTCAGAATACAATGAAACAAAAGTTCTTTGAACAGGAGATGCTATCAAGGGTCAATAATACAAATGAAAGATTTGAAAAGACTTGGTCTCGTTGGTGTAAAATTCTAAAAAATGACACTCAATAGTTGGATATTTCTCTCTGATGGATACCAGTTTGAAAATGTAGAGCAGTACTTCAGTTTTTACTGAGAACATTAAGATGTAATGCATATTTTTCAAGAAAAAACAAGTAAATGATATAACTTCAGTATTGTAAACCGGTTATAAACAGGTTTGTGCTTTCCTTTTAGTGAATACGTCTCTGTCCGTGTCTTTCTTGTTATTGTCCTTGTGATTTTCATGTTCTGTATATACATGTTTATATATATAATGTAAAATATCAAAAATATCAATAAAAAAAAAAAAAAAAAATTACTTATAACTTCAAAAGTATTACATTTAGAGTATTTTGTTTCAATATGTTATTCACCTATTTCGGAGTCAGCTATAACATAGTGAAGTTCCAGACCTGTGGCTCATTGCATAGCTGAGTAATAGCTACTTTGAAGTTCACACTGTTGAGTAAATCAGTTGTAATTGGAAAACTATTGCATTTACAGAAATTTGTGTAAATATGTTATTCAGCTACTTTTGGGTCAGCTATAACATAGTGAAATTACAGACCTGTAGCTCATGGCACAACTGAGCAATAGCTATTTGCAGGTACTGACTGTTGAGTAAATGACTTGTAACTTGAAAAAAAGTGCATTTGGAGTATTTTGTTAAAATATGTTGTTCACCTACTTTTGGGTCAGCTATAACGTCGTGAAATTACAGACTTATAGCTCATGGCATAGCTGAGCAATAGCTATTTTCAGGTTCTCACTATTGAGTAAATCAGTTGTAACTTGAAAACTATTGCATTTACAGTATTTTGCTTAAATATGTTGTTCACCTAATTTTGGGTCAGCTATAACATAGAAAAAATTCAGACATGTAGCTCATTGCATAGCTGAGTAATAGCTACTTTGAGGTTATCACTGTTGAGTAAATCAGTTATAACGTGAAAACTATTACATTTACAGTATTTTGTTTAAATATGTTATTCACATAATTTTTGGTCAGCTATAACAGAGTAAAATTGCAGACCTCTATGTCATGGCATAGCTTACCAATATCTACTTTCAGGTTCTCACTGTTGAGTAAATCATTGTATCCACTGGATAGCCGCAGTGTGTAGAGAGATTTCACCATTACCGCTCTAACGAAAAAAATATTATAGCTAGCCTTCTCAAGTTTGCAAGGTATATTAGAGGGTGCACCACAGTATTCTATTGGTAGGCTTTATGTCTAAATTAGGCCTGTGGCTAAATTACTTGCCTACTAAAAATGAGTAATTCTGCATTTTCTCTAAAAGTATTGCAGATAGCAAATTTTTCTTAAATAACTCATTCACCTACTTTTGGGAGAGCTTTCACATGCTGAAGTTCCAGACCTGTAGGTAATTACTCACCTACTCAAAATGAGTAAGTGCGAATTATCTCTAAAAGTATTGCAGATAGCAAATTTTTCTTAAATAACTCATTCACCTACTTTTGGGAGAGCTTTCACATGCTGAAGTTCCAGACCTGTAGGTAATTACTCACCTACTCAAAATGAGTAAGTGCGAATTATCTCTAAAAGTATTGCAGATAGCCAATTTTTCTCAAATAACTCATTCACCTACTTTTGGGAGAGCTTTCACTTGGTGAAGTTTCAGACTCGTAGGTAATTACTCACCTACTGAAAATGAGTAAATGCAAATTATCTGTAAAAGTATTCCAGATAGCCAATTTTTGTCAAATAACTCCTTCACCTACTTTTGGGAGACCTTTCACTTGGTGAAGTTTCAGACCTGTAGCTAATTATTCACCTACTCAAAATGAGTAAATGCCAATTATCTCTAAAAGTATTGCAGATATCCAATTTTTATCAAATAACTCATTCATCTACTTTTGGGAGAGCTTTCACATGGTGAAGTTTCAGACCCATAGCTAATTATTCACCTACTGAAAATGAGTAAATGCAAATTATCTCTAAAAGTATTCCAGATAGCCAATTTTTCTCAAATAACTCATTCGCCTACTTTTGAGAGACCTTTCACTTGGTGAAGTTTCACACCCGTAGCTAATTATTCACCTACTCAAAATGAGTAAATGCGAATTATCTCTAGAAATTTTTCTCAAATAACTCATTCATCTACTTTTGGGAGAGCTTTCACTTGGTGAAGTTTCAGACCCGTAGGTAATTACTCACCTACTGAAAATGAGTAAATGCAAATTATCTCTAAAAGTATTCCAGATAGCCAATTTTTGTCAAATAACTCCTTCACCTACTTTTGGGAGACCTTTCACTTGGTGAAGTTTCAGACCTGTAGCTAATTATTCACCTACTCAAAATGAGTAAATACTAATTATCTCTAAAAGTATTGCAGATATCCAATTTTTATCAAATAACTCATTCATCTACTTTTGGGACAGCTTTCACATGGTGAAGTTCCAGACCCATAGGTAATTACTCACCTACTGAAAATGAGTAAATTCGAATTATCTAAAAGTATTGTAGGTAGCCAATTTTTCTCAAATAACTCATTCGCCTACTTTTGAGAGACCTTTCACTTGGTGAAGTTTCACACCCGTAGCTAATTATTCACCTACTCAAAATGAGTAAATGCGAATTATCTCTAGAAGTATTGCAGATAGCCAGTATTTCTCAAATAACTCATTAATATGAAAACAACTTATAGGAAGTCATGGGCTGCAAATCTTTTCATGTGGTCAGATTTGACCTTGGGCCCCTCCTGCTTATTATTGGTCCTAGAGGTTTGCAATGTGAAAACGACTTATAGGAAATCATGGGCTGCGAATCTTTTGATCAGGTCAGACTTCACCTTGGGCCCCTGCTACAGGGTCAAATAAGGGTAACCAAACTTAAAAGTGCTTTCAGCTTGTTGTTTATTTGTCTATTTGTCTGGGGGTTTTTTTGTGTGTGTGTGTGTGTGTGTGTTTAGATTACTCCAGAACTAATGAACAGATCTTTATTTAAAAATTTGTGGGTAGGACCTGACTGAAGGAAGAAGTTACTAAAAGAAAGATCTGGATATTATTTTGGATACAAAAAAAACGTGATTTTTCAGAGGTCTCATTTCAATGTATTTTTAATGACTTTGGCTTTCTACTTAAATTATTTCTATGAAGATTAATTTACATGTTTGGTTTTATTTCATTGTCTTCCTTACAATACTTTATATCACTTGAGAGACTGGTCACATGGAGTCGAGCGTTTTGCTCTCTCTGAGTGCATCTTGTTATTACTCATATAGGTTTAGAATGTTGATATAACTTATAGGAAACCCTGGCCTTCAGATCTTCTGATGTGGTCAGATTTCAACTTCTGGCCCTCCTTCAAGGTCAAACAGTAAAACTGAATTTTCAAAGGCCTTTATTTCAGTTGGTTCTTGCTGGTAGAGGTTTGGGATGTTCATATACCTGACAGGAAACCTAGGCTGCACTTATTATGATCTCACACAAGGTTCAGACTTTGTATGTGACTAAGGCCTCTAATCAGCGAATATTTATATGTGCACACGGTAAATTTTACCGACTCACTATCGAGTAAATCACATGAAACTGAAAACTATTGCTTCAAGAGGTTTCTTATGTAATACCCTATGGAAAAACATTAACTGTGCATCTATCGATGGAATCACAGTTGACTTTTGACCCTTTTTCAAGGTCAAACGATGGTAATCCAACCTTATGGTACGTCTATCTTGCATATTTTTGCTTCCATAGGTTTCATTTGTAAAACCAGCCTATATGAAATAATAAGCTGTGGATCTTTTTAAGATCTCAGATTTCACCATGGACTCATCCTTAAAGGTGAAATAATATTGGTAAAACTCTTCATTTCCTCGATATCTTTTATTATTGCTTCTTTAGGTTTGCTATGTTTGGGGATACAAAGCTGGCTCACAATAAAGTGAGCGGCATATTTCTATTTTATATGCAGCTATTACATAATTTTGCAACCAGCTACAAGTCTGAAATTTTACTGTGTTATAGCTGAACGAAAAATAGGTGAAAAACATATTTAACAAAATGTTCTAAATGCAATACTTCTAAAGTTATAAGTGATTTAATGCCTGAAAAAATTATTTAAAAAATTTATAAAAAAACTAGACCAAGGACGCATCTGTGGCCAGATGCAAGATGTATCCTCCGGCAAAGGCAAAAGTAGCTTACTCAGCTATGCCACGAGCTAGAGGTCTGAAATTTTACTATGTTATAGCTGACCCAAAAGTAGGTGAATAACAGATTTGCACAAAATTCTCTAAATGCAATAGTTTTCAAGTTACAAGTGATTTTACTCATGATGGAAGTTAGTGAAAAGTCCAAAAATAGCTATTACTCACTTAGCTATTGAGATAGACACCCAAGTTACTCACCATGTTGTAGCTATGGAAAAAGTAGCTGAATAACATATTTTAACAAAGTGCTCTAAATGCAATACTTTTCAAGTTATAATTGATTTAGTGCATGATTTCATTAATTTTAATGCATTAAAAATTATTTACAAAAATTCATAAAAAAACTATATTTGAGAAAAATTGGCTATCTGCAATACTTTTAAGAGATAATTCGCATTTACTCATTTTGAGTAGGTGAGTAATTATCTACGGGTCTGAAACTTCACCATGTGAAAGCTCTCCCAAAAGTAGATGAATGAGTTATTTGAGAAAAATTGGCTATCTGCAAAACTTTTAAGCGATAAGCCACCTGCCAAATATGAAAGAAATGTGGAAAGAAATGTGGACTGTAGGTCGCTAACAAGTAATATTCCACATTTTAGACATTTTTGTCTACCACAGGCCTAATTTAGACATAAACCCTACCAAAAAGATAGGGTGGCGAGTCCTCTAGCATACCAAGCCACCTGCCAAATATTAAAGAAATCTGGAAAGAAATGTGGACTGTAGGTCGCTAACAAGCAATGTTCCACATTTTAGACATTTTTGTCTACCACAGGCCTAATTTAGACATAAAGCCTACAAAAAAGATAGGGTGGCGAGTCCTCTAGCATACCAAGCCACCTGCCAAATATGAAAGAAATCTGGAAAGAAATGTAGACTGTAAGTCGCTAACAAGCAATATTCCACATTTTAGACATTTTTGTCTACCACAGGCCTAATTTAGACATAAAGCCTACCAAAAAGATAGGGTGGCGAGTCCTCCACCATATCAAGCCACCTGCCAAATATGAAAGAAATCTGGAAAGAAATGTGGACTGTAGGTCGCTAACAAGAAATCTCTGCGGACGCGGACGACGACGCGGATGACGACGATGATGAATCCATAGTATCCCCGCTTCGCGCCGGGGATACAACTAGGAAATATCCAGGCCTGATACTCACACAAGGGAATTTATTTATGGCCTAGTACATATCTGCAAGAGAGAGATCTCTGCAATAGTGAATGAGAAAATTGTGATAAAGTGTTGAAATTTTCATACTTTGAGTGGGTGTACCTCTCTTCTAATGGCTCTAGCAAACAGACGAACAGACTGATCTGTATGAATTTTATGATGGATCATCTTCGATAGATAAGGTGTCTTTTAAAAGTAACAGCATGTCTCTGGGTCTTGTGGTTTTTGAGGAGAAGTTGTTCGCAGAGTGATGCCATAATGTCAGCTCACTGACAAGTCAGCCGACATAAAAATGAGGTGGGAGCAAGAACTATATATTTACTATGTAAAGATGGCCAAAGTCTCTCAAATACACAACAATTTTAAACAAAAAGAACATAAAAATCTTCCTTAAGCTTAATCAATGTGTTGAGTTAAACTGATGTTTTTGAACCGTAAGTCAGTTGGCGGCTGAAAACACGAATTTTTACATCAAGATGGCCATGGCTGTACTTGTATTGGAACTCCAAGGTGGAAATAAAATTAGAATGTTAGAATGTCATCTTTAATAAGTGTGCAAAATTTAACTGAGGTCAGCCGAACAATACGATAGCTGGAGGTTAAAAACTCCATAATTTCACTGCAAGGTGGCCATAACTTCATTCATATTGGGACTTTAAGGTGACCATAAAAGAAGAATGTCCCTTTTGTCATCCTTTATAAGTGGACAAAGTTCAGCTGAGGGCAGTTGAACAATAAGATAGCTGAAAGCTGAAAACTTCCTTTTTTCACTGTAAGGTGACCATAACATCATTGATATTGGGACTTTAAGGTGACCATAAAATCAGAATATCCCTTCTAGCAACCTTTATAAATGTGCCAAGTTTTATTCTAAAAATTTAAACATTAACCGAACTTAGGGCTGAAAAACCCTACATTTTAATGTATTTCTAAAGGACAACCAAACCTTGAGGTAAACCCATTAACTTGCAAATTTTAATTAGTAAATTAAATTTTTATTAGTTAATACCTTACCTACCAGACGATAGCTATAGCCCGGCGCCAGCCGGTCCCGCCAAACGAAAGAAAAAGACGTCCCGGGTTTCACCGCCGGCAGGACCGGCACACTACAATCCACTCGCCAGGTGGCCTAGTTCCTGCCTCACTCGCCAGAGGGACGTGACGTCATAGCATCTTTTTCGTCCCTAAGATTGAATGATGAAGGCTGGAAGCGGGGAAGGCCGGGTGGGAATTTCCCGTCTGGTAGGTAAGGTATTAACTAATAAAAATTTAATTTACTAATTAAAATTTGCAATTTCATTGCGTTAATACATCTTACCTACCAGACGATAGCTAGAATAACTACCCAGTGGAAGGAGGGCAGCCTTCTGAGGATTGGAGAAACTCTTATATTATACCTAGGTGTGAGGTTCTAGTCCTTTGAGGAGACATGTTAGTCTCAAGGGTAACTAGACCCACCTGCCCCCCCCCCCCCCCCCCCTTTTGACTGCTCTGAGGGGAGGAAGAGAGTAAGAGTTCAAGTCAATGATTCCCACGGTTAACCTGGAAGAGAGGGAAAGTCCTATACCCAGAGGATTACTCTGAAGTAAAAGACTTTGAGAAGCCAAGGCCTAGGCTAAAAGTGAGCCTACACCTAAAACTAACTAGTATGTACACTATATATAATTATATACAAAGAAGCTTAGGGGACTAGTGGTGGATTTGCTGGGCAGCCACCACAGGACCCAAGTGAAAAAGCTCCTTATCTGCCCAGACAACATCCTTAAGGTAAAACTGTGTAAAGGTGTTGTGGGACTTCCAGTGGCATGCTGCTAGAATCTGGTCCAGAGATATGCCACCTTGAAAGGCTTTGGAGGCCGCAAAGGCCCTAACATCATGGGCCTTAACCTGATGTAAGGTCAAGGAATCTTGGTCAGAGAGATCATAACACAACACTACTGTTTGTTTGATCCAGGACGAGATAGTGGCAGGAGAGATGTCCTTGTTAAACCCTTGTTTGAATGAAACAAAAACTAACTCCTTTCCCGTTCTTAGGTCCTGCGTTTTGTCCAGGTAGTAGCGAAGAGCCCGAACGGGGCAAAGGGATCTGTCTTCCTTTAAAGACTTATCCAGAGTGGGGGCTAAGGCTGGAATGACCACAGGGGCCACGCACTCTGGTCCCTCTTTTGCCAAGTGATTTTTCGCCAAGAAGCTTGGTGAAGGGTAGAGGGAAACTTTGGACCAGTCAGCTTGGTGTCTGATATTTTTGTTTAACCAAGCGTGAATCTCACTCCTGCGTTTTCCTGAAGCCAGGGCTAGGAGAAAAACAGTTTTGAAAGTAAGGTGCTTCAGAGAAGCCTTTCTGAGTGGTTCAAAAGGCGCTTTTGTAAGCTGGTGTAAAACCAGGGAGAGGTTCCAAGCAGGAACCCCCCGGCGCCCTTTGGGTCTATCTCTGTGAAAACTGTCTAACAGTCTAGTCAAATTTTCATCCTTGCCGACATTAACCGAGGTATTTCCCAGTTTGTCTGCAATGGCTGACCTGTAACCATCAATAGTGCTGGGCTGGAGATTCTTCTCCTGGAAAAGGTGCAGGAGGAAATCTGCTATTTGTTTTATAGATGGGTTCCTGAAGTCCACCTGACTTGTTTCACACCATCTGACAAAAACGGCCCACTTCGCTTCGTAGACTGTTCTGGTTGAACGTCTTTGAGGCGCCTCAATTCTTGACGCCACTGGGCTAGAGAACCCCTGCTCCTTGATTGTCTGGGCTCTAGGAGCCAGGCATGGAGATTTAGGTTTGTCAGATCCCTGTGATGTGCCTTGTTGAAAGGTTGGGTCACTAGATCTGGGTGGTGTGGAAGACAAAGAGGAACCCTCGCAGATAGTTCCACTAGGTCCCAAAACCAAGGCATGTTGGGCCATCCCGGGGCAATCAGGATTGCTCTGCGATACCAGTGATCTGACAGCTTGCTGACCACCTTCCCCATCAGAGACACTGGGGGGAAGAGGTACATGTCCAGGTCCTCCCAGGATAATGTCAGAGCATCCACTGACCAGGCCTTTGGGTCTGGAATTGGGGACACAAATTGAACTAGCTTGCAGTTGTACCTTGTTGCAAACATGTCCACTCGGGGATAATGCCAGGTTTGACAAAGGAGGTCGAAGGTCTCTTGATGGAGGGACCACTCCGTCTGAATGACCTGCCTTTGGCGAGACAATTTGTCTGCAATTACATTCAGACGGCCTGGAATGTGTCTGGCCTTCAGTACTATTTGATTGAGGCTGCACCAACATAGGAGCCGCCAAAGAAGGGCACAGAGTGAGCCTGACCTCATACCTCCTTCCTTGTTGATGTATGCCACAACCGTGGTGTTGTCTGTGGCAATCAGGACGACCTTTCCTTGCACTAAATGTTGGAATCTTTTTAGTGCTAACAACACGGCTTTTAGTTCTAAGAAGTTTATGTGCAACTTGCTTTCGGGCACTGACCAAGTACCGCTTGCTGTGAAGTCGCCTAAGTGAGCACCCCAGCCTTCTTTTGAGGCGTCTGTAAAGATTTGAACTGCGTGTCGCAGGGGGTGTAAGGGCTGACCCTTTAGGACATTTTCCTCTTGGGTCCACCACTGCAGGTACTGATGGAGAGACCTCGGAATTGGGATCTCCTTTTCCAGAGATTCTGGGACTCTCCAGTGTTTCTTGAGGTGCCACTGAATAGGTCTCATGTGCAGTCTGCCTAGGGTCACCTGTTTTTCTGTCGCAGTGAGAAGACCTATAAGAGACATGAAACTTCTCACTGGGCAAGATCTGTTCTGTAAAAGCACTGTTATTTTTTGTTGAAGGGTTTCCCAACGATTTTGAGTAGGTCTGACTACTCCGTTGAGTAGGTCGTACTGGTAGCCTACGAAGTCGAAGACTTGTTGGGGTTCCAGTTCTGATTTTTGCATGTTTACCATCCAGCCCAACTCCTGGCAGAGGGCTAGGAGGGATTGGGTTCCCTGGTGGCAAGATTCTTTGGTAGGGGCTCGAATCAACCAGTCGTCTAGGTACTGGTGGATTCTTATACCCTGTGACTGAGCCATTAACTTGACCTCTTTGACCACACCAGTGAACTCCATGGGAGCTGTTGACAGGCCAAAGGGAAGTGCCCGAAACTGGTACGACTGGTTCTGAAAGTGGAACCTGAGGAATTTTCGGGATGTGTAGTGAATTGGGATGTGGAAGTAGGCGTCGCTGAAGTCTAGCGATGTCACCCACTCCTCTTGTTGTAGAGAGGTCCGGATTGTCTCTGGAGTCTCCATTTTGAATGTTTTTACGCATAAAAACTGATTTAGAGTACTGAGATCCAAGATTGGCCGCCACTTGTGGTTCGGCTTTGGGACAATGAACAGTCTGTTGAAAAAGGCTAGTGAGGTTTGAACCCTGACCCTCTCTACTGCCTTTTTCTCGATCAGAGCTTGTACAGCTGCTTGCAAGTGGGAGTCTCTGATGGGGTTTGCATAGCCACTTACTATCAGGGGATCCCTTACTAAGGGAGGTCTTACTTTGAAGGGAAGAACATAACCCTCTTTTAATATGGACACTACTTTTGGGTTTGCACCCTTGTGAGCCCATATTTCCCAAAAACTCTGAAGACGTCCCCCCACTGGTTGGACACTTGCAACATTGGGGACATTTGGAACATTTGGAGCAGAAACAAAGTGACCGACAAAAGAAGCACTTTTCACACACTTTATTTGACTTTTGATCTTTAATTTTGGTCTTACGTCTTTCTTTTGCGACTGCCACCTTGTTACAGTAGGTACACGACATACAACATGATAAGAAACATTTGTTGGAACAGATACAAAAGAGTTTCTTGTTATGACACTTTGTACAGAACTGACTGGCCGGGCCACCGGCACCGGACTTGACTTGCAGTAATTGTCATTTATACTGTGTCTTCTCATGAGCCATCTTGGTACCACGTCCGGGTTGACCACCCCGGCCTCTGCCCCGGCCTCTATTGCGGGAACCAAACGCTTTCCAAGCTGGTAGTTCCTTTCCGGCTTGAGAAGTTGTTTTAGCAGTGTCTTGAGGTTTCCAACCAGTACTGTAGGGTTGGTATCTCTGTTTTCTGCCTCTACCGGCGAACCCCCCGCGGCCCAGGCCGGGCTGGGAAGTACGTCGGGAAGCTTCTAATTGGTTTATTTCATCCTCAGCTTTTCTAATAGCAGCATCTGGAAATAGCCCATATCCATTCAGGGGGCAATTTCTCAAGGAATTGAAAGTATCTGGTTTAATCCCCGGTTTCACAGCTTCCAAGTATGAATCCCTACGGAGTAGGGTCAAATTTGCCATCTGCACAAATGTAAAGTCTGCCAAATGTTGTAGAGATTTACCCATGGCAAAACTGACATTCTGGTTAAATGAAGATAAATACAAAAGTTCATCCAATGCACCTTGAGCTTTGACAGAAGACTTGCCTTTCTTAAGTTCACTTTGTAAAATATGCAATTGTTCTTGGAAGGCATCCTGTATCTTGGTAATACAGCGATTAAACCCCGCTGACTGGTTGCAAATATATGAAGACTCTTTTGCTGCTTTCTCCCACTTACGCATAGTGTCTTGTGATAGTGGGCGGGATGGAGGCTGAGGAGATGCAGAAGATATGGTTGAAATCCTGGGGAATGAACTATTTATCTTCGCCGCATCATTTGGCCAAGAATTCACTGATTTACCCGGCCTAGTTGGATCTGTAGGCTCCGCCGGGTGTATCCCATACCATCTGCTCTGGGATTTGGGGGGTCTGAGGAATTGGTCCACATGCAGGCCACCTGGATCACTAGATTTTGAAGGATAACCTTCTATCAGTACAAGGTTTAGAGTCTCTAGTTTTCGGCACAACCAATCTTCCGGAGGAAGATCCACAGAAATCTTGCCCACAGGTTGAGAACGGTGACCTGCCCAAGGATTATCAGTGCGGGATTGAGGAGAAAACTCCAGGTCAGGAATGTGTGTCCATCCCATGAACGCGCGGACGCCTCTCACAGTCTCGCGGTAATTTTGATCTTCACTGAGGACCCGGTCCGGGTCTGAGGTTTCTAAGTCTGGGGATTCCTCTGCGTCAGATAACTCACCCTCTTCAAATGTTTCCTGAGGATTGACATCGCGGAAGGTGACCGGCCCGGAGCCGGAAGAAGGTTGTTGAAATGCAGCTTGAGAGGAAGCAGACATAGCAGCTGACGACACAGTAGCCACCGGAGCAGGGTGTTTAAACATAGGTTCTGCTTCCGGGTAGAGGTTTTGAAGTGGAGATTGTCTGTCAGCAATTGAAAAATCCTGATCTCTAGGCTCATCCGGGCCAACAGCCGGACCGGCTGGGCCGGAAGAAGCCGAAGTAGAGACAAAAAAGGGTGTCTGGGAAAGAGCACCTGCTGGAGCAGCATGAGAGACCGGTACTTTGACCGGAGAAAATGTTGGATTTTGTACAGGTGAGGAGCGATGTCCTAAAGTGATAAGCGCCTCAAGCCTGGCCATACGAGTGGCCCACTTTTCGTCCAGTTCCTGAAGATCTTTCTTAAACTGAGGCACAGGAAGGGACAAATCCGGAGCAGGAGAAACAGATACAGCAGGTTCTTGTTCTGGTTGGGCATCAAGTACTACCACAGAAGACGGATCGACTAACACTTCCTTTGCTTTAGCCTTTTCCTTTCTGAGTTTATAGGTAGGAGTACTTAACTTGAGCACTTGCTCCGGGGTAAGGACACTGCAAAAGTCACACTGCAGATTCTGAACACAAGGGTCATCACCCTGTCCTTTCTCGCGACAACGCGCACACCTACTATGTTTGTCAAATGAAGCCATAATATGGCCACACGCACCCTTTTTCTGTCCTGGAGATGCCATGATAGAACAGTTAACTAATGGCAACACTTCCGACACAAATTAAACAGATATAACACAATATAAAAACTAAAGAGTTCACAGATAAAAATCCACAACTTTAAATATCGCGCCAAACGAAAAAGATGCTATGACGTCACGTCCCTCTGGCGAGTGAGGCAGGAACTAGGCCACCTGGCGAGTGGATTGTAGTGTGCCGGTCCTGCCGGGGGTGAAACCCGGGACGTCTTTTTCTTTCGTTTGGCGGGACCGGCTGGCGCCGGGCTATAGCTATCGTCTGGTAGGTAAGATGTATTAACGCAATGAAATATACATTTTGCTACCTCTTCGGCCCCCTGGCGAGGAAGTGGAAAACATTCCAACCACTCGGTAAACTGATCTACAATAACAAGAATATATTGATTACCTTTTCTACTTGGCGTAAATGGTCAAAGAATATCAATGTGCACACGCTCAAGTGGTGCTCCTGTATGGTACTGTCCTAATGGAGCCTTTGGTTTCACAGTGGCCTTCTTGTTCTGGTTACAAGCACTACAGGACTTAACAAATTGCTCGACTTCATCAGTTAACTTATACCATGCAGAGCGGTTTTTTATGTGAGCAATGGTTTTGGCAATACTCATGTGTCCAGTTAAAGATATGTCATGGTTGAGTGACATGACCTCCTCTTTTAAACACTCCGGAATTATCAGTAACAATTTACCCCCTAATTGATCCTTCCAGTGATAATATAAAAGACCATTTTGATATGAAAGATGTGTTTTGTTTCTATAAAAGTATTTAACATCTGGACTACAAAGAAAAAGTTCATTTTGTTCAGGTTCAATGTCATTAATAATCCAATGAATTAATTTTTTCAACTGGAATCAGCAAATTGAGCTTCCTGTAAGTCTTTATGGGTATAACCAGACAACCAACTACTTGGCAATTCATTCGGTCCATTTGACATGAGAGTTTTGATTGCTAACAGAACTACATCATCAACATCCTCGTTAAATCGAGACCATTGATTATGAGCTCTCTCACAGTACTTGCAACCTTTACATGGTAATTGAGACACTTCCGACCCAGTTTTATAGCAATCACAGAATGAATAACCGTCAGGAATTCTCGACATTCCATCTGCATTCCCATGTTTGATTCCGATGTACTACAGTCATATCGAACTGTCTGAGTTCTTCTAACCAACGGGCTGACTGTCCTTTGATATGTTTGAATCTGAGGAGCCAAGTTAGACTGTTGTGGTCAGTTCTTAACAAGAAATTACGACCTAAAAATAATGCCTGAACTGTCTTGTAAACCTAACTACAGCTAATAATTCTTTCCAGATAACACAATATTTCCGTTGTTCCGGGGTTAAAACATAGCTACCGTAACAGATAACTCGTTCATGTCCATCTTGAATTTGAGATAGCACTGCTCCAATAGAATGATTTGAAGCATCGGTATCTAAAACAAAGGTATCTTTCGCATTTGAATAACCTAATATCGGTGCAGAGATCATTTTCTCTTTCAGCTGATCGAAAGCTTCTTGTTCCGGTTTACCCCAGTAGAAAGTTGCGCGACTACCGGTTAACTTATATAACACGGACGTTAGTTTAGCAAAATCTTGTATGTGTTCCCGATGGTAGTTCACAAAACCTAAGAATTGTTCAACTTCTTTCACCGATTTTGGTACTGACCATGCTTTAACACGCTGCACATTTTCCGGATATACTGATACCCCATCAGAACTAACGACTACCGAGAAACAAAGTTTGTGTATAAAACAAACTGCACTTTTTCGGTTTTAATTTAAGGCTATGTTTCCTAAATCTCTTAAAGGTTAATTGGAGGTTTTTTAGATGATCTTCAAAGTCTTTCCCAAGAATAATTACATCGTCAATATAAGTGAGTACTTTATCCCAAGTTAACCCACGTAATACAAACTGAATTACTCTCTGAAATGTCGCAGGCACATTACAAAGTCCAAAAGCCATTCGTTTATGTTCGAATAACCCAAACTTTGTAATAAAAGCGGTTTTATGCCTATCTTTTTCGTCTATTTCGATTTGCCAGTAACCGCTGGCCATATCCAGGGTTGAAAAATACTGAGTTCCAGAGAGTTGATCCATGCATTGAGAGATAGATGGTAATGGAAACAATTCATTTTTAGTTTTGGAATTGAGACACCTGTAATCAATACAGTATCTTACAGTGCCATCTTTTTTCCTAACTAGAACTGGAGTAGAGGCATAATCTGAGGATGACTCAGTAATGACTCCAGTATCCAGCATGAGTTTGAGGTTTTCCTCTTCCTCATTTTCAAAACCTAACAGAGTCCGTCGCATTGGCTGCTTGACCGGCCACTCCTCTCCAGTATCTATGACATGTTTGATTTCAGTGAAGCAACCAAGATCATGGCCCCTTTTGAGAAAATATCTTGGTATTGGATAAGCAAATCTTTGGCCTGATTTGCCTTATCTTTGCTTAACCCTTTTACTGATCTCTCCACTAAACCTTGTAGATGCTCTGGAAGCTGTTGATGACTTTCCAGCTTTTGAATGTGAATTGATTCATCATCCAATATTGCATCTGGAGGAATCGCATATCCTAACACATGACCTCGACGAAGAACTATATTCTTATCAGTGTCATTCATCAACTGAATTGGTACGGATTTAGCGGTTCTCACCAGAAGATTTGGCAATAAAGCTCCTTTATTAGAACCACTTGACATAACAACCATGTCTGTGTTTAATGGCATTTCACTTTCAACCATTTGATGGGATATGAATTTTCTTGTCAAGAATGATCTTATGAGTATTAAATTCATCACCATCTGGTGTTTTTAAGTGAGTCATATCCTGTTCAACTCTATTGAGAGTGAACGTGTATTTATTGAAATTCAAAACTGCACCGAAGTTGCACAGAAAATCAATTCCAATAATTATAGGATCTTTAATTGTTGCCACCAACATCTACCATTTCACTGAAGGCTGACCATTGAAAGAGATTGGCACATCTTGAATCAACCAGACATACAAATCCATGCTTTTGCTGATTCCTGATAATTTGTATTTTTCAGTTAGGAGAGGTTTGTCGGGTAATTTTTCATACACATCAAAGCTCATTAAGCAAACATCGCGGCACCTGTATCCAATAAAGCTGTGGTGTGAACACCATCAACTGCACATGGAAATAGGGCAAATTATTATAATTTGCTTTTTGCAGCTGTTGACATGTGTAAGACTGTCCACCTTTACACTCATTCAGGGGCAAAGCAGTGACTTCACGATCACCCCTTCTCAGTAGTTTAAAGGCGTAAAATGGACTTGTTGTTTCCCACCCGCCACATTTTTGGGTGGTATTGGACTCCTAACATTTTTATAATTTGAACCTGGGGATCTCCTAGGCGACTCGTCTGATGCATGCTCATGTCTCTCCAATTCTCTGGATTGTCTGGATCTGGAACTTGGGACTATCTTTGTTCCTTTGATCCTCTCTGTAACGCCAATCCATGTTATAGGAACGATCATAGTCCTGCTTCTGGGAAGTCTGCGACCTGGGAGTATAGTTGGATCTGGGACTCCCTGGTGATGAGAAACGCTTCCTTCTGGGAAAATCGTGTACAAAGTGACTTGGATCCCCACATTCACAACATCCAGGGTCTCTATTTGGACTATATGGACCACTCCTCTGAGGAGTCTGCTGCTTGGACATAACTTCTATGAGTTGTGTGATAGACTTGGTTTGGTCTTTGATTTCGGTTTCCGAAGCTGTTGTGGTTGACACCCTGGGCTTCTCATCGACCTTCCCTTTAGCAGTGAAAGTTCTCACCGATGGTTTATCAACTGAATTGGTTTCTGAAACATCAGAGTCGCTATAAACCATTGGTTGTAAAGGCTTCACTTTCCTAACAGAGCCTTTCATTCCAAGGATAGCCTTCTTCACTTGCTGTTCAGTTTTTACACAACTGTATGCTTCTTCCAGAGTTGAAGGATGTTTCACACCTGCTGCGACAGTGGCGGCTTTGTCACGACAACCTTTTAAGAATGCCTCTATAAATAAAGAGCTATGCAGTTCCATCTGCTTGGAATCTGGATAAGCACTCAAGATCAACTTCTGTAAGCGAACAAGATATTTCTCCAGAGTTTCGTCCTCACGTTGTTCGGTTGACAAAATCTCCCATCTTATAGTTGATGGTGAATCATTTCTCTCACAGAACTGCTCAAATTTCAGTTTTATGCCATTAAAAGTGTCTTTGACCATCTCTGGGAGAACACTAAAGTATTCTGCCGCTTTTTTTCTGAGACACATGGCGAAAGCGTCAATTTTATCGAGCTCTGTCCATTGCATTCTTCTTGCATAAGCTTCGAATTGACTGACAAAACCTCGTCAGTAAGTTCCATCAAAAGACATCTTTGGCAACCTCAAATTCCTACTTCTGTGTACCGGCCTTCTTCCAAATGATGGGACCAGTTCATCAAATTCTGATGGACCCTGCGAGATGTACACTCGTTCCTGATCACTAGATTGATCACTCCTACAACCATCAGACTCCAGATTCCTGTCGGGGAACCTAGGTGAATCATACTTCACCTGGTATTGTTTCGGCCTTGATTTGTACTGGGTTGGTGTCTGTTGTTTTACACCTTTTCCCCCAATATAACGACCATCCACAGTTTTGGAGTTTATTGTGTGGGTGATGTTATCTAATGCTTTGTGCTTGGTAGATTGGACAGGTGCAGATGACCTGCAATCTTTTTGGAAGGCGAACTGCAGGACTTTAGGTTCAGATTTGTTGGTCACCGAATCCTTGCAGTTAGAATCCATGGTCATTACAGCTGGTTCCTTGCAATAAGTTTCGGTATTGGGTACCTTCAAATTATGTGGTTCCACAAATCAAATCCAGTCCACTCCAGGTCTTTTTCCCAACCTGAAGGCATGATGTAATCCTCGGCGAAATTGCATTTCATGCTATTTATACTGTCATCTATTCTGCTTTTAAGAATTCCAGAACGGCTTTTGAAGTAGTCGTTCATGACAGACAGATTCTGCTCTTTCATGGCCTGAGCTTTGACTAGAAGATGGTCCCCTTCTTCCTGCATGTCCCTGATGCCTCTGTTTTGCTCATCTTCCCTGAGATATCTGACAAGGAATGACTCCTTCTCAGTCTTCAGTTCAGATATTTCGTGCACAGATGCATCAAGCACTTGGTAAACTTGTTCCTTCTCTTGAGTCTGAGCAGATTGTGTGGGTTGTGTCACTGCGGTCTTCAGCTGTCGAACATCAGAAGTTAGTGTTTCTGTTTCTGATGACTGTGACCTTCAGACTGCAAAGTTCCAACACTGCAAGTCATGGTTCCAACCTGTTGTTTAAGTTGTACAATGTCACCCTGCATGGGCTAGCACGTCTCGTCTATCCTCCTATGGACGACTGTCAACTCTCGTGGCACTCTGACACGGAGTTGAGCGACACTGTCAGACACCTTTGTGACATCCCCTCTAATACTACGTTGGTTGGAATCGAAATTTTCGCGAATAAGCGCAATTTCATCTCCACATGCACTGATATGCTGTTCACAATTAATAAAATTGATCACTGATTCAGTGCTGCTTTGACAAGTATCGGATCTGATTTCATCGATGCGTTGGCTCACTGTACTTGTTTTTTGTTGAACAATGGCTGTAACATTGCCAATGTCAGTTTCAACTTTCTTTTTATGGTCTTCAAGATTAGCTCTATTTCAGCAACACTAGATTTGATATCGCTAATGGTAGGATTGACACCTTGAATTTTGACACTGAAGTCGGATTTGCAATTTTCAAGTGCAGAGTCTGCTGAATCCTTAACCTGTGTTATTTCAGAACATAGATCACGAACATCTGTCTTTAACACAGTCATACAGCTTTCCACCCTGTCAATATTCTCTTCGGTTTTTTCCGGTTGTTTTGGAATCTCTTCAGTAACATGTTTTCGCAACTGTTCCATGTCAGATTGAGTTGCTTTTTTTGTGCACCTTCTAAGGTAGTCACAGTTGATTTTACTTCATCAAAACTTGATTTCATATCATCGATCTTATCTGAAAGCGACGACGTTATCAACCTGAATTCTTTAATAATACGACTCTCAAAAACAAGCAAAGTACTAACCGTCACAAGTTCATCGGGTGCTCCGACGGGTTTTTCATCGTGAAACACAGTTGGTTTTGTATCAGTTTCAACATCTAATTGCAACAGAATCGATTTGGCGTCGCAAATATCAAATTCACTTTTTTCATGTGATACCTTATCAACTGCATCTTTTTTATGTTAAAAATCGGCGCTGGTTTGTACCGATAACATATCTGGCTTATTCAAACTCTCAACTCGTTCATAAAACTGAATGTAATATTCATCCAAAATTTTCTGAGTACAACTAGATGGAAAACCAAGTTCCAGAAATTCAAATTTGGTCATGGTTCCACCTAATGCTTTTCTACGGTCTAATATTACCTTAACCCTTTCTATGCCAATACTTGGCACTTGTAATAAGTCCTCCCTATTAGCATGTTCAATGTGTAATGGCTTGGCAGCCATTTTGTCTATTGAAATGCAACAACAAAAAATTACAAAATTATATCAAGTACTGTACAATTGCAAAATGTTGAAATAGTTAATAGCTTCTGAATTTGTAATTTATGAATTAATATTCATGCAAATATCTGAAAAAAATAATTCTAAAATTATTTCAATATTAACGTCGCTGAGACGTTACACGCACTATCAAAATATCAATATCTGAATGTAATGTTATCAACTTCTGTATCAATAATATAGTTCAAGTAAATTATTAAATTTGAATGAAATAACTTTTATTTTCTCTTTATAGCGTAAATTTACATGTACCTGTTGGAAAAATACTGTAGTTTGTTGAACAGATGATCTGAAATCGCTTTCAATTTCAACATAAAACACACAAAAGATTTTAAATATTCACTGGTGTATTCCAATTTCAATACATAACACTAATGCAGTGAATACGGAAAAATATTATTCACCAACCAAAATTCAATGACAATGCACTTCAATACTTTTGTAGTGAATATGAAATGTTATTCACAAACAAAAATTCAATACAACTTCAATATATCTTAAATTCAAAATTCCTGCACTGTTTTAATCAGAATATATAAATTATCCACTAATTCTGACAACAGTGGACCAGCAGTACACAGTCAAATTCAACTTGTCGAAGCTTATACACTGTATACAGCACTGATCTGCTTCAAAAACCAGTTAAAACAACAAATATATGCTCAATAACTGATTAGTATTCCATTTATAGTAATTTGGAAGCAAATACAAGTGAATTTACTGCTCAAAAATCGGCAAATTCACGTTAAAAAATCGGCGATTTTGCTTTAATTACACGCTCAAAATTGCCGTGAATTTCTACTCAAATAAACCAAAAAACAGTACACTCTCAACATACAACAGAATTGAATATAAATAAAATTATTGGCACCAAGTAACAGAAATGTGAGTTTTTCACACACTTCTGGTACCAATAAAGTATGAACTCACCAAGAAATGTGTCCGCTGTTACTGGTTGTCACTTCACAGCAACACTTGACAATATTAATAATTCAACTATTTACAATAATATACACAGATTCTCAGGAAACCTGTGCTGCCAGATATTAAGCTGCAAAGGCTGTCAACTCTTTTATTTGTTAGTTGTGACCATGTGTCAACAAGCACTGTCAGACTGCGGCTATATTTAAAAAGGCCAGACAAACTCACTTCTGTGTCCTTGACCCCTGACCTAATTGTCTTGAAGCAGTGGATACTAAACATCGGCGCCGAAACACCGGATTTCACCACAGTATTATAAAATAAAATAAAAAACATGAGGAGACAGAAGTCCAACGATTTTCCTGCAATATTTTAACGCAGTGGTTAAATCACGGGACAACCTGATATGTAAATTACTGGCTAAATGTCGGGAAATAGTTTCATTGGTTGATTTTTATCGTTAGTTTTCCAGTAAATCTGTGACCTCACATCTTCTCATGAATATTAATGAGTTGATACTACTGCCGTGAATTCTTGAGTTTAACGTATTTGATCTTCATTGAAGCCTCTATTTTATAAAATATTGTTAGAAAAACCCGGGAAATCTGTGACCTCATATCTTCTCATGAATATTAATGAGTTGGTGCTTCTGCCTTGAGTTCTCGAGTTTAAGGTATTTGATCTTCATTGAAGCTTCCATTTTATAAAATATTTAAGAAAAACCCGGGAAATCTGTGACCTCATATCTTCTCATGAATACTAATGAGTTGGTGCTACTGCTGTGAGTTCTGAGTTTAAAGTATTTGAACTTTTTTGAGGCTTTCATTTTGTAAAATATTGCTACAATCCTATAACAAGGCATCCCGTGATATAAAGCATTTCCCTAGATGAAGCACTTCCCAGTTTTCACGATTTAGCACTTCCCGACATATAGCCAATATGGGTGTCAAGAGGTTTCGCGGTCGAGAGGTTTCGCTGTCTTGGTCATTTCGCTGTTAATTTGGATGATTCGCGGTAAAAACTGGTGATGTTTCGCGTGAATTTCTCAGATCCCAAGATGTATTACTTGTTATTTCATTTGTTTATCCCTATCTTTATAATATCCACAAACTAATTGATAAACATAAAAATCCTATAACTTCTTTAAAGTCAATTATGTCGATTAATCCCTTATAGTTCATCAAGTAATTGCTACAACACAAGAGAGTCTAATCCTAGCTAGTCAAAACAATTGCAATCAGTATATCCATGTGGGATTAATTAGATGTAGTTGCTACAAAATATAATACCTTATCAAAAATAATTTAACATTATCACATACCATTAGATCCACAATTAAAATCTGAAAACAATGGTACCTCAATTATCAAAATCCGTCCATTAATAAAGATTTTGTGCCACTCTTAACTTCAAAGAAATAATAAAAGTTTACCGCGAATCCTCCATTGAGTTTTACGCGAAACCTCGAAACCTCTTGTAATCCCAATATGTTACATATTGGGACGTCCTGGGACATAACTTTGCTGATATTTTAAAATAAAATATGCGTATGCAAAATTGGAAAAAAAAAAACATGAGCAGACAGAAGTCAGTAGGGTTTCCTGCAATATTTAAAAATAAATCTTGAGAACGAGTTGTGGGTACGAGTTGTTGGTCACAAGATGCTCGTATACCAACGATACTGTACACGGGTGGATACAAAGATAAACGGACACCAAGATAAATGGTCTTCACAGTTTGGCTTATCTTAGTGGATTAAATTATACAAAATAAATAACAAATGTATTGATAAGCTTAATTTAAGCACATTCTGTTACTTAGTTCATGCAATTTTGTTGCTTAGACTACTTTTATTTGAAAAATTCTGAGGACCGTTTATCTTCGTGTCCGTTTATCTTTGTGTCCACCCATGTACTGCAGTATACAGTACAGTACAACTGCAATCAAGGACAAACCTGCAGAGATCATCCAAAATATACACTGGAACTTCAAAAACTTGCTTTGAATCTTTTGAAGGTGTGTAACTATGATCAGTCATATCTGCTGCTTTTTATTATTGTTATTTTTAGTATTTACTGCAGTATCCCCTTTAATTGATTCTACGGAATACCGAAGCATATCTTTCGTTCGACTAGGATGGATATACTAAACGTTTAATATATCCCTCTTGGTCAAACAAAACATATATATTTCAAACGCCCAATCAAATCAAACTCCAAAGATATGCCAATATATGAATATTCATTAGCAAATCGAAACGTGGGGAAAGACAATATACATATCACCTGAATATTGTTATTCAAGTGAAAGTGAAAGCCAGGTCCTCAGTGGCCTAGTGGTTAGCAAGTTTGGCATCTAATCATAGGCTGTCACCTCTGTGGGTTCGAGTCCCACAAGTGGGAATGCTGAGGACCTGTCCCAATATGACCCTGGCTGTTGAACGGGACGTAAAACCCCAACTTTGACCTTTGACCTTTGAAAGTGAAAGCCACAGCATCTTGACTACTGCAGTTTCCATGATTGACATGCAGTCAGACACCATGGATAATAAGGGAGAAAGCACTCCTTATCCTAGAGAAAAGATTTCAGATGAACATATACCTTATCACATGTAGAAAATGTGACAAATACTATTTTGCTGAAACTGGACGCCCTTTCAGGAAAAGAATCTATAAACATTGACTGTCTGTATCTAAAAACCTAAGGATTCCAGAATCACCCCAGTCTCTAAACACTTCACAGAACAGGGCCATTCTGTAAAGGATATGCAATTCTCCCTTCTGGAATGGTGTTGACTTAAATACCACGAAGCCATTACTGATCACAGAAAGATGAGAGAGAAATGGTGGAGGTGGAATGTTGGGGCAATACATCCAATTGGTACACACCAATTTATTTAATTGAGGGTTCATTTTGGTGTCTATTCACACTCAGGACACTCTTGTTTTTATTATTGTTATTCTGTGTAAACTTGAATCATTAACAACAGCATTTCTATTTATACACTATTGCTAGAAAACTACATGGAATTTCGTGACATGTGCAGACACTTGCAGGGGCACACAGATGGACAACAAATGGGGAGACACAAACACATGAATATTTATGACCAAATGGAAATGTGGTTGAAAATGCCATCACAGAGTGATATATAACAATAAGAAAGATCGATTTTGCTTATTAATGCATCATTAGGCACAAGAAGATTTCAAAAGAGACTGATTGATGTACTAAAACAATAATTAATCTTTGAAGTGAGCTGTGTGTACAAACACAAAGCTGATGCTGTGACTTTAGACAAAAATATTTAACCCATGATGCTGTAACAGGGTCACTTTCTACTTTTAATATAAATTTATAAGATATTAAGAGCAGGGGTAGGGATTGAAAAGCAATTTCAATAATGATATCAAATGCATGATATCAACAGATCACAATATATCAAAAAGGTTCATATGTATAATAAAATCTGCATGAAGGCGAAATCTGACTTCCTCAAATCTAGAATCCATGACAACCAAGACAATCCTTAGACACTTTGACAAACTTTAAACGACGTACTCCACAGATCTGCTGCAAAGGTACTTCCCTCAGTAAATTCTCCTCAACTTTTAGCTAACAAATTTGTTGAATTTTTCACAGAAAAAATCACAAACATTCGTCAATCCTTCGCCAACTCAAATCCCCCTCAATACACTGACTCTGATCTCATACCTCCTGTTTTCTCAGCTTTTTCCTCTGTTTCAGAAGATCAGGTAGCTAAAATCATCAAAAACTCCCCTAGCAAATCTTGCTCGCTTGATCCTTGGCCAACATTTCTTGTAATTGAGTTTTTAGATATTCTCATCACCCCTATCACATCAGTAATTAATGCATCACTCCGTGAAGGAAGCTGCCCTAATTTTTTCAAACAGGACCATGTAACTCCACTCCTAAAAAAATCAACCCTTGATAGAGAAGTCCTTAAAAACTATAGGCCTGTCTCTAATTTAAACTTTGTTTCAAAGATCTTAGAGAGAGTGGTGTCGTCCCAACTCCTGTCTCACCTGAACGAGTCCTGTCTTTTGACTGGTTTCCAATCTGCCTATAGAAGGTTCCATTCTACGGAAAGTGCCCTCCTAAATATACAGGATGATCTTTTCCTCCATATGTCTGAAGGCAGTACAACAGCCCTAACCCTCCTTGATCTCTCTGCAGCTTTCGACATGATTGACCACTCAATCCTGTTCCATAGATTACATGAATGCTATGGCATCAAGGGACTGGCTCTGAGTTGGTTCGAGTCTTACTTGTCGGACAGGATTCAATCAGTCAAGGTAGGCTCTGTACTGTCACATCCCATGGATTTGAAATTTGGTGTCCCGCAAGGCTCTGTCCTGGGGCCACTCCTTTTTTCCATGTACACAAATCCACTCAGTTCAATTATTCAATCTCATAGGGGTATCAAACACCACTTTTATGCAGACGACACTCAGTTATACATTACTCTTTCACCATCAAATTTCAGTCAGTCATAGACAGCTCTAACGGACTGCCTAAATGATATACAAAATTTCATGGCTGCAAATAAACTCAAATTAACACCTGACCTTAACACAGCAATACTCCTTGCAAATGCTCTCATCAGTAGCCAAATTGACTACTGTAATTCCCTCTTTGCCTCACTCACTCTTTCTGAGCTCAAGAGGTTGCAGGGCGTTCAGAACTCCCTCTGTCGAGTAGTCACTAGATCCTCGAGGTACACTCATGCAACTCCAAATCTGGAAAAACTACATTGGCTACCAGTCAAATACAGGGTTCTTTTTCAAAATTGGGTTGATCACATATAAGGTCCTTAAGTATGGTCAACCTGTGTACCTCAAGGATAAACTTCATCCATATACCTCATCAAGGAACACCAGACGTAGCAGTCCAAAATACAAATTCCTTCAAGTTCCTTCTTTTGACTCTAAAATACATAAGTCTCATAAGTATCTTACCAAATCTTTCAGCCATCATGCACCTGTTTTCTGGAACTCACTTCCTCTCCATGTAAGAACCAGTCCATCTGTCACATCCTTCAGGAAGCACCTGAAAACCCACCTTTTCAAATCTGCTTTTCTGACCTAGCTTTCTTCCCCACGTTCACACCCACAACCATCGGAATACAGACCTGGACATGTCCCCCACTATGACTCGGATATTATATATGATTAGTTAGCGCACTGAGTTCCCCTTCGGGGAAGATAATGCGCCTGCAAAACAGTAGATTTAGATTTAGATAATTTTACAGCTGTACTGATCTTCAGTTATCAAAAATCATTTTCCTAACATATAAAATGTGAAAACTAACCATGAATTTAACACAAGCCACCTAGAAAAGCAATTTAATTTCAGGTACAATATTACAATAAGTCTTTAAATGCATAAATATTGATGATTAAACTACAAGGAACTGATAAACTACAACACTATTTTGAAAATTCTTCCCGGTGGGTGCTGGGAACGACATTGAAATTCATACTTTTAGTATTGATATTGAAATTTAGGAAGACACATCGATTGAGTTTTAAAGCATAAGACAAGAGAGGGGTAGACTACTGAGTGCTGGGTAGTCTGGACAATGCCTATAAGAATCAAATTGGTTGATGCCAATTGGTGCCAGGGGTGTAGTTTGAATATCCAAACCAGTTCAAGCCTTGTGCGCCTGACTGTATTGGTTAGCTCAAACTTTGGTGTACACCATTCTAGCACAGAGAATATCATGTTTGTGGTTATGCCCTTCACCTTGAAAGTGGTGAGATACTAGGGTTATTATTCCATGTTTTTGTACTGGGGCTTTGTGCTCATGCATCATAATAAATGCATTATAAATGTTTAAACATAAACGTTTATAAACGTTTTTAAACATTTACAAAGAGTGAAGAATATCTTAACCTCGCTTTCATTTGGGATGATGACATCAGCACAGCCATTTTGAAAGAAACAGGAGAAATATTTCTGTTACTATATCTTGCTGTATCACTGTTCTATGAAACCATCATTACATTCTAAGTAAAGATATAAAAGTATATAATATCATCAAATTATATACTTCTATATATCTACTTAGAATGCAATGATGGCTTCAAACAATAGTGATACAGCAAGATATACTTACAGAAATATTTCTCCAGATTTTAAACACGTGTATAAACGTTATAAATGTTTATGTATAAATGTTTATAAACGTATATATATAAACATTTATAAACATTTATGCTTAAACGTTTATAAACGTTTGCCTACAAAGGTTTAGGGACCCATCATTTTAAACCTAATCTAAACCGTTGCTAGTTAGGTTTATAAACGTATATAAACGTTTGTAATGTTTACTGGGTGTGTCATAACCACTACTGGGCTCACTGGTGACATTGACACGTGACATTACATCACAAAAATCGGTCTGGCTAACAGTTGCTGAAGGGAGCACTCATAGTGAAAAACAGAACAAACTACTTCCTGTTTATGCTCAGACCAGGTAAAATAAAATATTATTTGCCTTATATAATCAACTTTGTGTTAATTGTATTTCGACTGCTTCTTTCAAAACTCAGTCTCATCAGAGGCTATGATTTATCTTCATCTGGACTCCCTGAAGTACTTTTGGGGTTCTGCAGTTGAACCACCATTTGAACCGGCTCTGAACCTGTATTGAACCGGTTCTGGTTCAATGTTGAGTACCAAAGTTAACCATATAGGTATGGTTTTTGGGGGGTTGGGACCAGGTATAGGTTAATTTTCAATAATATAGTATAAATATTGTTTTAACCTGTCTATAATTTTAATATTGATTTAATAAAATTATGTAGGGCGTGGACTATTATTTTTACAGATAAGGTTTAGGAGTGGTGAGTATGGGTAACTCATTTCCTTGCTTTTTGTTAAAGCATTATTTAAAGGTAATCCTCTGTGTATCTGTACAGTCCATATTTATTATGATTTAATTATTATGTAAAATGGAATATCAAAACTAATATTTAATGAATATGTTGATTTCCATAGTAACACACAGGATCTATATAGATCGACTATTTATTTATCATAATAAATTTTATTGTTGATGCACAATGTTAAACAATTTTGATAAATGTCTATGTATTTTTATTTTTATAGTTAACAAATAAAATCTGAAATTCACACTCATGACATTTATACTTGAAAGGTTCCATGTTTTGCTGTCACTTTATATCTCAACTCTATAGAAATGACTGATTTGTGATGTCATAGAGTTGCTAATGCGTCATCTGGTGATGATGTCATTTGCTCTATTACATCACCATGGACTTGGCTTTTGTATGACTAATTTATGTTTAGATATTTCTATTAAATAATTTTAAATTGAATTATTTATGATTTTTTTATTATTTTGGATATTATAGTGACTATATAAATAAATCGTGCCCTGATTTATTATTATTATTATTTTATTATTGTGAATAAATCATATCAAATGTGTTAGTTATGTTAAATATGCATATTAGTAGCATTTTTATTCATTTTTGTCATTTTATGAATATGATTTATTCAGCTTAATGTGCTATTGGTTTTTGACTTTTGATGAGTCTTATTAGACATATACAACATAAGACAAGAGAGGGGTAGACTACTGAGTGCTGGGTAGTCTGGATAATGCCTATAAGAATCAAACAAATTGGGTGATGCCAATTGGTGCCAGGGGGTGTAGTTTGAATATCCAAACTAGTTCAAGCCTTGTGCGCCTGACTGTATTGGTTAGCTCAAACTTTGGTGTACACCATTCTAGCACAGAGAATATCATGTTTGTGGTTATGCCCTTCACCTTGAAAGTGGTGAGATACTGGGGTTATTATTCCATCTTTTTGTACTGGGGCTTTGTGCTCATGCATCTAGATGTTGGGATGGGTGTGTCATAACCACTACTGGGCTCACTGGTGACATTGACACGCGACATTGCATCACAAAAATCGGTGTGGCTAACAGTTGCTGAAGGGAGCACTCATAGTGAAAAACAGAAAAACTACTTCCTGTTTATGCTCAGACCAGGTACAATAAAATATTATTTGCCTTATATAATCAACTTTGTGTTAATTGTATTTCGACTGCTTCTTTCAAAACTCAGTCTCATCAGAGGCTATGATTTATCTTCATCTGGATTCCCTGAAGTACTTTTGGGGTTCTGGAGTTGAACCACCATTTGAACCGGCTCTAAACCTGTATTGAACCGGTTCTGGTTCAATGTTGAGTACCAAAGTTAACCATATAGGTATGGTTTTTGGGGGGTTGGGACCAGGTATAGGTTAATTTTCAATATTATAGTATAAATATTGTTTTAACCTGTCTATAATTTTAATATTGATTTAATAAAATTATGTAGGGCGTGGACTATTATTTTTACAGATAAGGTTTAGGAGTGGTGAGTATGGGTAACTCATTTCCTTGCTTTTTGTTAAAGCATTATTTAAAGGTAATCCTCTGTGTATCTGTACAGTCCATATTTATTATGATTTAATTATTATGTAAAATGGAATATCAAAACTAATATTTAATGAATATGTTGATTTCCATAGTAACACACAGGATCTATATAGATCGACTATTTATTTATCATAATAAATTTTATTGTTGATGCACAATGTTAAACAATTTTGATAAATGTCTATGTATTTTTATTTTTATAGTTAACAAATAAAATCTGAAATTCACACTCATGACATTTATACTTGAAAGGTTCCATGTTTTGCTGTCACTTTATATCTCAACTCTATAGAAATGACTGATTTGTGATGTCATAGAGTTGCTAATGCGTCATCTGGTGATGATGTCATTTGCTCTATTACATCACCATGGACTTGGCTTTTGTATGTCTAATTTATGTTTAGATATTTCTATTAAATAATTTTAAATTGAATTATTTATGATTTTTTTATTATTTTGGATATTATAGTGACTATATAAATAAATCGTGCCCTGATTTATTATTATTATTATTATTTTATTATTGTGAATAAATCATATCAAATGTGTTAGTTATGTTAAATATGCATATTAGTAGCATTTTTATTCATTTTTGTCATTTTATGAATATGATTTATTCAGCTTAATGTGCTATTGGTTTTTGACTTTTGATGAGTCTTATTAGACATATACAACATAAGACAAGAGAGGGGTAGACTACTGAGTGCTGGGTAGTCTGGATAATGCCTATAAGAATCAAACAAATTGGGTGATGCCAATTGGTGCCAGGGGGTGTAGTTTGAATATCCAAACTAGTTCAAGCCTTGTGCGCCTGACTGTATTGGTTAGCTCAAACTTTGGTGTACACCATTCTAGCACAGAGAATATCATGTTTGTGGTTATGCCCTTCACCTTGAAAGTGGTGAGATACTGGGGTTATTATTCCATCTTTTTGTACTGGGGCTTTGTGCTCATGCATCTAGATGTTGGGATGGGTGTGTCATAACCACTACTGGGCTCACTGGTGACATTGACACGCGACATTGCATCACAAAAATCGGTGTGGCTAACAGTTGCTGAAGGGAGCACTCATAGTGAAAAACAGAAAAACTACTTCCTGTTTATGCTCAGACCAGGTACAATAAAATATTATTTGCCTTATATAATCAACTTTGTGTTAATTGTATTTCGACTGCTTCTTTCAAAACTCAGTCTCATCAGAGGCTATGATTTATCTTCATCTGGATTCCCTGAAGTACTTTTGGGGTTCTGGAGTTGAACCACCATTTGAACCGGCTCTAAACCTGTATTGAACCGGTTCTGGTTCAATGTTGAGTACCAAAGTTAACCATATAGGTATGGTTTTTGGGGGGTTGGGACCAGGTATAGGTTAATTTTCAATATTATAGTATAAATATTGTTTTAACCTGTCTATAATTTTAATATTGATTTAATAAAATTATGTAGGGCGTGGACTATTATTTTTACAGATAAGGTTTAGGAGTGGTGAGTATGGGTAACTCATTTCCTTGCTTTTTGTTAAAGCATTATTTAAAGGTAATCCTCTGTGTATCTGTACAGTCCATATTTATTATGATTTAATTATTATGTAAAATGGAATATCAAAACTAATATTTAATGAATATGTTGATTTCCATAGTAACACACAGGATCTATATAGATCGACTATTTATTTATCATAATAAATTTTATTGTTGATGCACAATGTTAAACAATTTTGATAAATGTCTATGTATTTTTATTTTTATAGTTAAAAAATAAAATCTGAAATTCACACTCATGACATTTATACTTGAAAGGTTCCATGTTTTGCTGTCACTTTATATCTCAACTCTATAGAAATGACTGATTTGTGATGTCATAGAGTTGCTAATGCGTCATCTGGTGATGATGTCATTTGCTCTATTACATCACCATGGACTTGGCTTTTGTATGACTAATTTATGTTTAGATATTTCTATTAAATAATTTTAAATTGAATTATTTATGATTTTTTTATTATTTTGGATATTATAGTGACTATATAAATAAATCGTGCCCTGATTTATTATTATTATTATTATTTTATTATTGTGAATAAATCATATCAAATGTGTTAGTTATGTTAAATATGCATATTAGTAGCATTTTTATTCATTTTTGTCATTTTATGAATATGATTTATTCAGCTTAATGTGCTATTGGTTTTTGACTTTTGATGAGTCTTATTAGACATATACAACATAAGACAAGAGAGGGGTAGACTACTGAGTGCTGGGTAGTCTGGATAATGCCTATAAGAATCAAACAAATTGGGTGATGCCAATTGGTGCCAGGGGGTGTAGTTTGAATATCCAAACTAGTTCAAGCCTTGTGCGCCTGACTGTATTGGTTAGCTCAAACTTTGGTGTACACCATTCTAGCACAGAGAATATCATGTTTGTGGTTATGCCCTTCACCTTGAAAGTGGTGAGATACTGGGGTTATTATTCCATCTTTTTGTACTGGGGCTTTGTGCTCATGCATCTAGATGTTGGGATGGGTGTGTCATAACCACTACTGGGCTCACTGGTGACATTGACACGCGACATTGCATCACAAAAATCGGTGTGGCTAACAGTTGCTGAAGGGAGCACTCATAGTGAAAAACAGAAAAACTACTTCCTGTTTATGCTCAGACCAGGTACAATAAAATATTATTTGCCTTATATAATCAACTTTGTGTTAATTGTATTTCGACTGCTTCTTTCAAAACTCAGTCTCATCAGAGGCTATGATTTATCTTCATCTGGATTCCCTGAAGTACTTTTGGGGTTCTGGAGTTGAACCACCATTTGAACCGGCTCTAAACCTGTATTGAACCGGTTCTGGTTCAATGTTGAGTACCAAAGTTAACCATATAGGTATGGTTTTTGGGGGGTTGGGACCAGGTATAGGTTAATTTTCAATATTATAGTATAAATATTGTTTTAACCTGTCTATAATTTTAATATTGATTTAATAAAATTATGTAGGGCGTGGACTATTATTTTTACAGATAAGGTTTAGGAGTGGTGAGTATGGGTAACTCATTTCCTTGCTTTTTGTTAAAGCATTATTTAAAGGTAATCCTCTGTGTATCTGTACAGTCCATATTTATTATGATTTAATTATTATGTAAAATGGAATATCAAAACTAATATTTAATGAATATGTTGATTTCCATAGTAACACACAGGATCTATATAGATCGACTATTTATTTATCATAATAAATTTTATTGTTGATGCACAATGTTAAACAATTTTGATAAATGTCTATGTATTTTTATTTTTATAGTTAAAAAATAAAATCTGAAATTCACACTCATGACATTTATACTTGAAAGGTTCCATGTTTTGCTGTCACTTTATATCTCAACTCTATAGAAATGACTGATTTGTGATGTCATAGAGTTGCTAATGCGTCATCTGGTGATGATGTCATTTGCTCTATTACATCACCATGGACTTGGCTTTTGTATGACTAATTTATGTTTAGATATTTCTATTAAATAATTTTAAATTGAATTATTTATGATTTTTTTATTATTTTGGATATTATAGTGACTATATAAATAAATCGTGCCCTGATTTATTATTATTATTATTATTTTATTATTGTGAATAAATCATATCAAATGTGTTAGTTATGTTAAATATGCATATTAGTAGCATTTTTATTCATTTTTGTCATTTTATGAATATGATTTATTCAGCTTAATGTGCTATTGGTTTTTGACTTTTGATGAGTCTTATTAGACATATACAACATAAGACAAGAGAGGGGTAGACTACTGAGTGCTGGGTAGTCTGGATAATGCCTATAAGAATCAAACAAATTGGGTGATGCCAATTGGTGCCAGGGGGTGTAGTTTGAATATCCAAACTAGTTCAAGCCTTGTGCGCCTGACTGTATTGGTTAGCTCAAACTTTGGTGTACACCATTCTAGCACAGAGAATATCATGTTTGTGGTTATGCCCTTCACCTTGAAAGTGGTGAGATACTGGGGTTATTATTCCATCTTTTTGTACTGGGGCTTTGTGCTCATGCATCTAGATGTTGGGATGGGTGTGTCATAACCACTACTGGGCTCACTGGTGACATTGACACGCGACATTGCATCACAAAAATCGGTGTGGCTAACAGTTGCTGAAGGGAGCACTCATAGTGAAAAACAGAAAAACTACTTCCTGTTTATGCTCAGACCAGGTACAATAAAATATTATTTGCCTTATATAATCAACTTTGTGTTAATTGTATTTCGACTGCTTCTTTCAAAACTCAGTCTCATCAGAGGCTATGATTTATCTTCATCTGGATTCCCTGAAGTACTTTTGGGGTTCTGGAGTTGAACCACCATTTGAACCGGCCCTAAACCTGTATTGAACCGGTTCTGGTTCAATGTTGAGTACCAAAGTTAACCATATAGGTATGGTTTTTGGGGGGTTGGGACCAGGTATAGGTTAATTTTCAATATTATAGTATAAATATTGTTTTAACCTGTCTATAATTTTAATATTGATTTAATAAAATTATGTAGGGCGTGGACTATTATTTTTACAGATAAGGTTTAGGAGTGGTGAGTATGGGTAACTCATTTCCTTGCTTTTTGTTAAAGCATTATTTAAAGGTAATCCTCTGTGTATCTGTACAGTCCATATTTATTATGATTTAATTATTATGTAAAATGGAATATCAAAACTAATATTTAATGAATATGTTGATTTCCATAGTAACACACAGGATCTATATAGATCGACTATTTATTTATCATAATAAATTTTATTGTTGATGCACAATGTTAAACAATTTTGATAAATGTCTATGTATTTTTATTTTTATAGTTAAAAAATAAAATCTGAAATTCACACTCATGACATTTATACTTGAAAGGTTCCATGTTTTGCTGTCACTTTATATCTCAACTCTATAGAAATGACTGATTTGTGATGTCATAGAGTTGCTAATGCGTCATCTGGTGATGATGTCATTTGCTCTATTACATCACCATGGACTTGGCTTTTGTATGACTAATTTATGTTTAGATATTTCTATTAAATAATTTTAAATTGAATTATTTATGATTTTTTTATTATTTTGGATATTATAGTGACTATATAAATAAATCGTGCCCTGATTTATTATTATTATTATTATTTTATTATTGTGAATAAATCATATCAAATGTGTTAGTTATGTTAAATATGCATATTAGTAGCATTTTTATTCATTTTTGTCATTTTATGAATATGATTTATTCAGCTTAATGTGCTATTGGTTTTTGACTTTTGATGAGTCTTATTAGACATATACAACATAAGACAAGAGAGGGGTAGACTACTGAGTGCTGGGTAGTCTGGATAATGCCTATAAGAATCAAACAAATTGGGTGATGCCAATTGGTGCCAGGGGGTGTAGTTTGAATATCCAAACTAGTTCAAGCCTTGTGCGCCTGACTGTATTGGTTAGCTCAAACTTTGGTGTACACCATTCTAGCACAGAGAATATCATGTTTGTGGTTATGCCCTTCACCTTGAAAGTGGTGAGATACTGGGGTTATTATTCCATCTTTTTGTACTGGGGCTTTGTGCTCATGCATCTAGATGTTGGGATGGGTGTGTCATAACCACTACTGGGCTCACTGGTGACATTGACACGCGACATTGCATCACAAAAATCGGTGTGGCTAACAGTTGCTGAAGGGAGCACTCATAGTGAAAAACAGAAAAACTACTTCCTGTTTATGCTCAGACCAGGTACAATAAAATATTATTTGCCTTATATAATCAACTTTGTGTTAATTGTATTTCGACTGCTTCTTTCAAAACTCAGTCTCATCAGAGGCTATGATTTATCTTCATCTGGATTCCCTGAAGTACTTTTGGGGTTCTGGAGTTGAACCACCATTTGAACCGGCCCTAAACCTGTATTGAACCGGTTCTGGTTCAATGTTGAGTACCAAAGTTAACCATATAGGTATGGTTTTTGGGGGGTTGGGACCAGGTATAGGTTAATTTTCAATATTATAGTATAAATATTGTTTTAACCTGTCTATAATTTTAATATTGATTTAATAAAATTATGTAGGGCGTGGACTATTATTTTTACAGATAAGGTTTAGGAGTGGTGAGTATGGGTAACTCATTTCCTTGCTTTTTGTTAAAGCATTATTTAAAGGTAATCCTCTGTGTATCTGTACAGTCCATATTTATTATGATTTAATTATTATGTAAAATGGAATATCAAAACTAATATTTAATGAATATGTTGATTTCCATAGTAACACACAGGATCTATATAGATCGACTATTTATTTATCATAATAAATTTTATTGTTGATGCACAATGTTAAACAATTTTGATAAATGTCTATGTATTTTTATTTTTATAGTTAACAAATAAAATCTGAAATTCACACTCATGACATTTATACTTGAAAGGTTCCATGTTTTGCTGTCACTTTATATCTCAACTCTATAGAAATGACTGATTTGTGATGTCATAGAGTTGCTAATGCGTCATCTGGTGATGATGTCATTTGCTCTATTACATCACCATGGACTTGGCTTTTGTATGACTAATTTATGTTTAGATATTTCTATTAAATAATTTTAAATTGAATTATTTATGATTTTTTTATTATTTTGGATATTATAGTGACTATATAAATAAATCGTGCCCTGATTTATTATTATTATTATTATTTTATTATTGTGAATAAATCATATCAAATGTGTTAGTTATGTTAAATATGCATATTAGTAGCATTTTTATTCATTTTTGTCATTTTATGAATATGATTTATTCAGCTTAATGTGCTATTGGTTTTTGACTTTTGATGAGTCTTATTAGACATATACAACATAAGACAAGAGAGGGGTAGACTACTGAGTGCTGGGTAGTCTGGATAATGCCTATAAGAATCAAACAAATTGGGTGATGCCAATTGGTGCCAGGGGGTGTAGTTTGAATATCCAAACTAGTTCAAGCCTTGTGCGCCTGACTGTATTGGTTAGCTCAAACTTTGGTGTACACCATTCTAGCACAGAGAATATCATGTTTGTGGTTATGCCCTTCACCTTGAAAGTGGTGAGATACTGGGGTTATTATTCCATCTTTTTGTACTGGGGCTTTGTGCTCATGCATCTAGATGTTGGGATGGGTGTGTCATAACCACTACTGGGCTCACTGGTGACATTGACACGCGACATTGCATCACAAAAATCGGTGTGGCTAACAGTTGCTGAAGGGAGCACTCATAGTGAAAAACAGAAAAACTACTTCCTGTTTATGCTCAGACCAGGTACAATAAAATATTATTTGCCTTATATAATCAACTTTGTGTTAATTGTATTTCGACTGCTTCTTTCAAAACTCAGTCTCATCAGAGGCTATGATTTATCTTCATCTGGATTCCCTGAAGTACTTTTGGGGTTCTGGAGTTGAACCACCATTTGAACCGGCTCTAAACCTGTATTGAACCGGTTCTGGTTCAATGTTGAGTACCAAAGTTAACCATATAGGTATGGTTTTTGGGGGGTTGGGACCAGGTATAGGTTAATTTTCAATATTATAGTATAAATATTGTTTTAACCTGTCTATAATTTTAATATTGATTTAATAAAATTATGTAGGGCGTGGACTATTATTTTTACAGATAAGGTTTAGGAGTGGTGAGTATGGGTAACTCATTTCCTTGCTTTTTGTTAAAGCATTATTTAAAGGTAATCCTCTGTGTATCTGTACAGTCCATATTTATTATGATTTAATTATTATGTAAAATGGAATATCAAAACTAATATTTAATGAATATGTTGATTTCCATAGTAACACACAGGATCTATATAGATCGACTATTTATTTATCATAATAAATTTTATTGTTGATGCACAATGTTAAACAATTTTGATAAATGTCTATGTATTTTTATTTTTATAGTTAAAAAATAAAATCTGAAATTCACACTCATGACATTTATACTTGAAAGGTTCCATGTTTTGCTGTCACTTTATATCTCAACTCTATAGAAATGACTGATTTGTGATGTCATAGAGTTGCTAATGCGTCATCTGGTGATGATGTCATTTGCTCTATTACATCACCATGGACTTGGCTTTTGTATGACTAATTTATGTTTAGATATTTCTATTAAATAATTTTAAATTGAATTATTTATGATTTTTTTATTATTTTGGATATTATAGTGACTATATAAATAAATCGTGCCCTGATTTATTATTATTATTATTATTTTATTATTGTGAATAAATCATATCAAATGTGTTAGTTATGTTAAATATGCATATTAGTAGCATTTTTATTCATTTTTGTCATTTTATGAATATGATTTATTCAGCTTAATGTGCTATTGGTTTTTGACTTTTGATGAGTCTTATTAGACATATACAACATAAGACAAGAGAGGGGTAGACTACTGAGTGCTGGGTAGTCTGGATAATGCCTATAAGAATCAAACAAATTGGGTGATGCCAATTGGTGCCAGGGGGTGTAGTTTGAATATCCAAACTAGTTCAAGCCTTGTGCGCCTGACTGTATTGGTTAGCTCAAACTTTGGTGTACACCATTCTAGCACAGAGAATATCATGTTTGTGGTTATGCCCTTCACCTTGAAAGTGGTGAGATACTGGGGTTATTATTCCATCTTTTTGTACTGGGGCTTTGTGCTCATGCATCTAGATGTTGGGATGGGTGTGTCATAACCACTACTGGGCTCACTGGTGACATTGACACGCGACATTGCATCACAAAAATCGGTGTGGCTAACAGTTGCTGAAGGGAGCACTCATAGTGAAAAACAGAAAAACTACTTCCTGTTTATGCTCAGACCAGGTACAATAAAATATTATTTGCCTTATATAATCAACTTTGTGTTAATTGTATTTCGACTGCTTCTTTCAAAACTCAGTCTCATCAGAGGCTATGATTTATCTTCATCTGGATTCCCTGAAGTACTTTTGGGGTTCTGGAGTTGAACCACCATTTGAACCGGCTCTAAACCTGTATTGAACCGGTTCTGGTTCAATGTTGAGTACCAAAGTTAACCATATAGGTATGGTTTTTGGGGGGTTGGGACCAGGTATAGGTTAATTTTCAATATTATAGTATAAATATTGTTTTAACCTGTCTATAATTTTAATATTGATTTAATAAAATTATGTAGGGCGTGGACTATTATTTTTACAGATAAGGTTTAGGAGTGGTGAGTATGGGTAACTCATTTCCTTGCTTTTTGTTAAAGCATTATTTAAAGGTAATCCTCTGTGTATCTGTACAGTCCATATTTATTATGATTTAATTATTATGTAAAATGGAATATCAAAACTAATATTTAATGAATATGTTGATTTCCATAGTAACACACAGGATCTATATAGATCGACTATTTATTTATCATAATAAATTTTATTGTTGATGCACAATGTTAAACAATTTTGATAAATGTCTATGTATTTTTATTTTTATAGTTAAAAAATAAAATCTGAAATTCACACTCATGACATTTATACTTGAAAGGTTCCATGTTTTGCTGTCACTTTATATCTCAACTCTATAGAAATGACTGATTTGTGATGTCATAGAGTTGCTAATGCGTCATCTGGTGATGATGTCATTTGCTCTATTACATCACCATGGACTTGGCTTTTGTATGACTAATTTATGTTTAGATATTTCTATTAAATAATTTTAAATTGAATTATTTATGATTTTTTTATTATTTTGGATATTATAGTGACTATATAAATAAATCGTGCCCTGATTTATTATTATTATTATTATTTTATTATTGTGAATAAATCATATCAAATGTGTTAGTTATGTTAAATATGCATATTAGTAGCATTTTTATTCATTTTTGTCATTTTATGAATATGATTTATTCAGCTTAATGTGCTATTGGTTTTTGACTTTTGATGAGTCTTATTAGACATATACAACATAAGACAAGAGAGGGGTAGACTACTGAGTGCTGGGTAGTCTGGATAATGCCTATAAGAATCAAACAAATTGGGTGATGCCAATTGGTGCCAGGGGGTGTAGTTTGAATATCCAAACTAGTTCAAGCCTTGTGCGCCTGACTGTATTGGTTAGCTCAAACTTTGGTGTACACCATTCTAGCACAGAGAATATCATGTTTGTGGTTATGCCCTTCACCTTGAAAGTGGTGAGATACTGGGGTTATTATTCCATCTTTTTGTACTGGGGCTTTGTGCTCATGCATCTAGATGTTGGGATGGGTGTGTCATAACCACTACTGGGCTCACTGGTGACATTGACACGCGACATTGCATCACAAAAATCGGTGTGGCTAACAGTTGCTGAAGGGAGCACTCATAGTGAAAAACAGAAAAACTACTTCCTGTTTATGCTCAGACCAGGTACAATAAAATATTATTTGCCTTATATAATCAACTTTGTGTTAATTGTATTTCGACTGCTTCTTTCAAAACTCAGTCTCATCAGAGGCTATGATTTATCTTCATCTGGATTCCCTGAAGTACTTTTGGGGTTCTGGAGTTGAACCACCATTTGAACCGGCCCTAAACCTGTATTGAACCGGTTCTGGTTCAATGTTGAGTACCAAAGTTAACCATATAGGTATGGTTTTTGGGGGGTTGGGACCAGGTATAGGTTAATTTTCAATATTATAGTATAAATATTGTTTTAACCTGTCTATAATTTTAATATTGATTTAATAAAATTATGTAGGGCGTGGACTATTATTTTTACAGATAAGGTTTAGGAGTGGTGAGTATGGGTAACTCATTTCCTTGCTTTTTGTTAAAGCATTATTTAAAGGTAATCCTCTGTGTATCTGTACAGTCCATATTTATTATGATTTAATTATTATGTAAAATGGAATATCAAAACTAATATTTAATGAATATGTTGATTTCCATAGTAACACACAGGATCTATATAGATCGACTATTTATTTATCATAATAAATTTTATTGTTGATGCACAATGTTAAACAATTTTGATAAATGTCTATGTATTTTTATTTTTATAGTTAAAAAATAAAATCTGAAATTCACACTCATGACATTTATACTTGAAAGGTTCCATGTTTTGCTGTCACTTTATATCTCAACTCTATAGAAATGACTGATTTGTGATGTCATAGAGTTGCTAATGCGTCATCTGGTGATGATGTCATTTGCTCTATTACATCACCATGGACTTGGCTTTTGTATGACTAATTTATGTTTAGATATTTCTATTAAATAATTTTAAATTGAATTATTTATGATTTTTTTATTATTTTGGATATTATAGTGACTATATAAATAAATCGTGCCCTGATTTATTATTATTATTATTATTTTATTATTGTGAATAAATCATATCAAATGTGTTAGTTATGTTAAATATGCATATTAGTAGCATTTTTATTCATTTTTGTCATTTTATGAATATGATTTATTCAGCTTAATGTGCTATTGGTTTTTGACTTTTGATGAGTCTTATTAGACATATACAACATAAGACAAGAGAGGGGTAGACTACTGAGTGCTGGGTAGTCTGGATAATGCCTATAAGAATCAAACAAATTGGGTGATGCCAATTGGTGCCAGGGGGTGTAGTTTGAATATCCAAACTAGTTCAAGCCTTGTGCGCCTGACTGTATTGGTTAGCTCAAACTTTGGTGTACACCATTCTAGCACAGAGAATATCATGTTTGTGGTTATGCCCTTCACCTTGAAAGTGGTGAGATACTGGGGTTATTATTCCATCTTTTTGTACTGGGGCTTTGTGCTCATGCATCTAGATGTTGGGATGGGTGTGTCATAACCACTACTGGGCTCACTGGTGACATTGACACGCGACATTGCATCACAAAAATCGGTGTGGCTAACAGTTGCTGAAGGGAGCACTCATAGTGAAAAACAGAAAAACTACTTCCTGTTTATGCTCAGACCAGGTACAATAAAATATTATTTGCCTTATATAATCAACTTTGTGTTAATTGTATTTCGACTGCTTCTTTCAAAACTCAGTCTCATCAGAGGCTATGATTTATCTTCATCTGGATTCCCTGAAGTACTTTTGGGGTTCTGGAGTTGAACCACCATTTGAACCGGCCCTAAACCTGTATTGAACCGGTTCTGGTTCAATGTTGAGTACCAAAGTTAACCATATAGGTATGGTTTTTGGGGGGTTGGGACCAGGTATAGGTTAATTTTCAATATTATAGTATAAATATTGTTTTAACCTGTCTATAATTTTAATATTGATTTAATAAAATTATGTAGGGCGTGGACTATTATTTTTACAGATAAGGTTTAGGAGTGGTGAGTATGGGTAACTCATTTCCTTGCTTTTTGTTAAAGCATTATTTAAAGGTAATCCTCTGTGTATCTGTACAGTCCATATTTATTATGATTTAATTATTATGTAAAATGGAATATCAAAACTAATATTTAATGAATATGTTGATTTCCATAGTAACACACAGGATCTATATAGATCGACTATTTATTTATCATAATAAATTTTATTGTTGATGCACAATGTTAAACAATTTTGATAAATGTCTATGTATTTTTATTTTTATAGTTAACAAATAAAATCTGAAATTCACACTCATGACATTTATACTTGAAAGGTTCCATGTTTTGCTGTCACTTTATATCTCAACTCTATAGAAATGACTGATTTGTGATGTCATAGAGTTGCTAATGCGTCATCTGGTGATGATGTCATTTGCTCTATTACATCACCATGGACTTGGCTTTTGTATGACTAATTTATGTTTAGATATTTCTATTAAATAATTTTAAATTGAATTATTTATGATTTTTTTATTATTTTGGATATTATAGTGACTATATAAATAAATCGTGCCCTGATTTATTATTATTATTATTATTTTATTATTGTGAATAAATCATATCAAATGTGTTAGTTATGTTAAATATGCATATTAGTAGCATTTTTATTCATTTTTGTCATTTTATGAATATGATTTATTCAGCTTAATGTGCTATTGGTTTTTGACTTTTGATGAGTCTTATTAGACATATACAACATAAGACAAGAGAGGGGTAGACTACTGAGTGCTGGGTAGTCTGGATAATGCCTATAAGAATCAAACAAATTGGGTGATGCCAATTGGTGCCAGGGGGTGTAGTTTGAATATCCAAACTAGTTCAAGCCTTGTGCGCCTGACTGTATTGGTTAGCTCAAACTTTGGTGTACACCATTCTAGCACAGAGAATATCATGTTTGTGGTTATGCCCTTCACCTTGAAAGTGGTGAGATACTGGGGTTATTATTCCATCTTTTTGTACTGGGGCTTTGTGCTCATGCATCTAGATGTTGGGATGGGTGTGTCATAACCACTACTGGGCTCACTGGTGACATTGACACGCGACATTGCATCACAAAAATCGGTGTGGCTAACAGTTGCTGAAGGGAGCACTCATAGTGAAAAACAGAAAAACTACTTCCTGTTTATGCTCAGACCAGGTACAATAAAATATTATTTGCCTTATATAATCAACTTTGTGTTAATTGTATTTCGACTGCTTCTTTCAAAACTCAGTCTCATCAGAGGCTATGATTTATCTTCATCTGGATTCCCTGAAGTACTTTTGGGGTTCTGGAGTTGAACCACCATTTGAACCGGCTCTAAACCTGTATTGAACCGGTTCTGGTTCAATGTTGAGTACCAAAGTTAACCATATAGGTATGGTTTTTGGGGGGTTGGGACCAGGTATAGGTTAATTTTCAATATTATAGTATAAATATTGTTTTAACCTGTCTATAATTTTAATATTGATTTAATAAAATTATGTAGGGCGTGGACTATTATTTTTACAGATAAGGTTTAGGAGTGGTGAGTATGGGTAACTCATTTCCTTGCTTTTTGTTAAAGCATTATTTAAAGGTAATCCTCTGTGTATCTGTACAGTCCATATTTATTATGATTTAATTATTATGTAAAATGGAATATCAAAACTAATATTTAATGAATATGTTGATTTCCATAGTAACACACAGGATCTATATAGATCGACTATTTATTTATCATAATAAATTTTATTGTTGATGCACAATGTTAAACAATTTTGATAAATGTCTATGTATTTTTATTTTTATAGTTAAAAAATAAAATCTGAAATTCACACTCATGACATTTATACTTGAAAGGTTCCATGTTTTGCTGTCACTTTATATCTCAACTCTATAGAAATGACTGATTTGTGATGTCATAGAGTTGCTAATGCGTCATCTGGTGATGATGTCATTTGCTCTATTACATCACCATGGACTTGGCTTTTGTATGACTAATTTATGTTTAGATATTTCTATTAAATAATTTTAAATTGAATTATTTATGATTTTTTTATTATTTTGGATATTATAGTGACTATATAAATAAATCGTGCCCTGATTTATTATTATTATTATTTTATTATTGTGAATAAATCATATCAAATGTGTTAGTTATGTTAAATATGCATATTAGTAGCATTTTTATTCATTTTTGTCATTTTATGAATATGATTTATTCAGCTTAATGTGCTATTGGTTTTTGACTTTTGATGAGTCTTATTAGACATATACAACATAAGACAAGAGAGGGGTAGACTACTGAGTGCTGGGTAGTCTGGATAATGCCTATAAGAATCAAACAAATTGGGTGATGCCAATTGGTGCCAGGGGGTGTAGTTTGAATATCCAAACTAGTTCAAGCCTTGTGCGCCTGACTGTATTGGTTAGCTCAAACTTTGGTGTACACCATTCTAGCACAGAGAATATCATGTTTGTGGTTATGCCCTTCACCTTGAAAGTGGTGAGATACTGGGGTTATTATTCCATCTTTTTGTACTGGGGCTTTGTGCTCATGCATCTAGATGTTGGGATGGGTGTGTCATAACCACTACTGGGCTCACTGGTGACATTGACACGCGACATTGCATCACAAAAATCGGTCTGGCTAACAGTTGCTGAAGGGAGCACTCATAGTGAAAAACAGAACAAACTACTTCCTGTTTATGCTCAGACCAGGTACAATAAAATATTATTTGCCTTATATAATCAACTTTGTGTTAATTGTATTTCGACTACTTCTTTCAAAACTCAGTCTCATCAGAGGCTATGATTTATCTTCATCTGGATTCCCTGAAGTACTTTTGGGGTTCTGGAGTTGAACCACCATTTGAACCGGCTCTAAACCTGTATTGAACCGGTTCTGGTTCAATGTTGAGTACCAAAGTTAACCATATAGGTATGGTTTTTGGGGGGTTGGGACCAGGTATAGGTTAATTTTCAATATTATAGTATAAATATTGTTTTAACCTGTCTATAATTTTAATATTGATTTAATAAAATTATGTAGGGCGTGGACTATTATTTTTACAGATAAGGTTTAGGAGTGGTGAGTATGGGTAACTCATTTCCTTGCTTTTTGTTAAAGCATTATTTAAAGGTAATCCTCTGTGTATCTGTACAGTCCATATTTATTATGATTTAATTATTATGTAAAATGGAATATCAAAACTAATATTTAATGAATATGTTGATTTCCATAGTAACACACAGGATCTATATAGATCGACTATTTATTTATCATAATAAATTTTATTGTTGATGCACAATGTTAAACAATTTTGATAAATGTCTATGTATTTTTATTTTTATAGTTAAAAAATAAAATCTGAAATTCACACTCATGACATTTATACTTGAAAGGTTCCATGTTTTGCTGTCACTTTATATCTCAACTCTATAGAAATGACTGATTTGTGATGTCATAGAGTTGCTAATGCGTCATCTGGTGATGATGTCATTTGCTCTATTACATCACCATGGACTTGGCTTTTGTATGACTAATTTATGTTTAGATATTTCTATTAAATAATTTTAAATTGAATTATTTATGATTTTTTTATTATTTTGGATATTATAGTGACTATATAAATAAATCGTGCCCTGATTTATTATTATTATTATTTTATTATTGTGAATAAATCATATCAAATGTGTTAGTTATGTTAAATATGCATATTAGTAGCATTTTTATTCATTTTTGTCATTTTATGAATATGATTTATTCAGCTTAATGTGCTATTGGTTTTTGACTTTTGATGAGTCTTATTAGACATATACAACATAAGACAAGAGAGGGGTAGACTACTGAGTGCTGGGTAGTCTGGATAATGCCTATAAGAATCAAACAAATTGGGTGATGCCAATTGGTGCCAGGGGGTGTAGTTTGAATATCCAAACTAGTTCAAGCCTTGTGCGCCTGACTGTATTGGTTAGCTCAAACTTTGGTGTACACCATTCTAGCACAGAGAATATCATGTTTGTGGTTATGCCCTTCACCTTGAAAGTGGTGAGATACTGGGGTTATTATTCCATCTTTTTGTACTGGGGCTTTGTGCTCATGCATCTAGATGTTGGGATGGGTGTGTCATAACCACTACTGGGCTCACTGGTGACATTGACACGCGACATTGCATCACAAAAATCGGTCTGGCTAACAGTTGCTGAAGGGAGCACTCATAGTGAAAAACAGAACAAACTACTTCCTGTTTATGCTCAGACCAGGTACAATAAAATATTATTTGCCTTATATAATCAACTTTGTGTTAATTGTATTTCGACTACTTCTTTCAAAACTCAGTCTCATCAGAGGCTATGATTTATCTTCATCTGGATTCCCTGAAGTACTTTTGGGGTTCTGGAGTTGAACCACCATTTGAACCGGCTCTAAACCTGTATTGAACCGGTTCTGGTTCAATGTTGAGTACCAAAGTTAACCATATAGGTATGGTTTTTGGGGGGTTGGGACCAGGTATAGGTTAATTTTCAATATTATAGTATAAATATTGTTTTAACCTGTCTATAATTTTAATATTGATTTAATAAAATTATGTAGGGCGTGGACTATTATTTTTACAGATAAGGTTTAGGAGTGGTGAGTATGGGTAACTCATTTCCTTGCTTTTTGTTAAAGCATTATTTAAAGGTAATCCTCTGTGTATCTGTACAGTCCATATTTATTATGATTTAATTATTATGTAAAATGGAATATCAAAACTAATATTTAATGAATATGTTGATTTCCATAGTAACACACAGGATCTATATAGATCGACTATTTATTTATCATAATAAATTTTATTGTTGATGCACAATGTTAAACAATTTTGATAAATGTCTATGTATTTTTATTTTTATAGTTAAAAAATAAAATCTGAAATTCACACTCATGACATTTATACTTGAAAGGTTCCATGTTTTGCTGTCACTTTATATCTCAACTCTATAGAAATGACTGATTTGTGATGTCATAGAGTTGCTAATGCGTCATCTGGTGATGATGTCATTTGCTCTATTACATCACCATGGACTTGGCTTTTGTATGACTAATTTATGTTTAGATATTTCTATTAAATAATTTTAAATTGAATTATTTATGATTTTTTTATTATTTTGGATATTATAGTGACTATATAAATAAATCGTGCCCTGATTTATTATTATTATTATTTTATTATTGTGAATAAATCATATCAAATGTGTTAGTTATGTTAAATATGCATATTAGTAGCATTTTTATTCATTTTTGTCATTTTATGAATATGATTTATTCAGCTTAATGTGCTATTGGTTTTTGACTTTTGATGAGTCTTATTAGACATATACAACATAAGACAAGAGAGGGGTAGACTACTGAGTGCTGGGTAGTCTGGATAATGCCTATAAGAATCAAACAAATTGGGTGATGCCAATTGGTGCCAGGGGGTGTAGTTTGAATATCCAAACTAGTTCAAGCCTTGTGCGCCTGACTGTATTGGTTAGCTCAAACTTTGGTGTACACCATTCTAGCACAGAGAATATCATGTTTGTGGTTATGCCCTTCACCTTGAAAGTGGTGAGATACTGGGGTTATTATTCCATCTTTTTGTACTGGGGCTTTGTGCTCATGCATCTAGATGTTGGGATGGGTGTGTCATAACCACTACTGGGCTCACTGGTGACATTGACACGCGACATTGCATCACAAAAATCGGTGTGGCTAACAGTTGCTGAAGGGAGCACTCATAGTGAAAAACAGAAAAACTACTTCCTGTTTATGCTCAGACCAGGTACAATAAAATATTATTTGCCTTATATAATCAACTTTGTGTTAATTGTATTTCGACTACTTCTTTCAAAACTCAGTCTCATCAGAGGCTATGATTTATCTTCATCTGGATTCCCTGAAGTACTTTTGGGGTTCTGGAGTTGAACCACCATTTGAACCGGCTCTAAACCTGTATTGAACCGGTTCTGGTTCAATGTTGAGTACCAAAGTTAACCATATAGGTATGGTTTTTGGGGGGTTGGGACCAGGTATAGGTTAATTTTCAATATTATAGTATAAATATTGTTTTAACCTGTCTATAATTTTAATATTGATTTAATAAAATTATGTAGGGCGTGGACTATTATTTTTACAGATAAGGTTTAGGAGTGGTGAGTATGGGTAACTCATTTCCTTGCTTTTTGTTAAAGCATTATTTAAAGGTAATCCTCTGTGTATCTGTACAGTCCATATTTATTATGATTTAATTATTATGTAAAATGGAATATCAAAACTAATATTTAATGAATATGTTGATTTCCATAGTAACACACAGGATCTATATAGATCGACTATTTATTTATCATAATAAATTTTATTGTTGATGCACAATGTTAAACAATTTTGATAAATGTCTATGTATTTTTATTTTTATAGTTAAAAAATAAAATCTGAAATTCACACTCATGACATTTATACTTGAAAGGTTCCATGTTTTGCTGTCACTTTATATCTCAACTCTATAGAAATGACTGATTTGTGATGTCATAGAGTTGCTAATGCGTCATCTGGTGATGATGTCATTTGCTCTATTACATCACCATGGACTTGGCTTTTGTATGACTAATTTATGTTTAGATATTTCTATTAAATAATTTTAAATTGAATTATTTATGATTTTTTTATTATTTTGGATATTATAGTGACTATATAAATAAATCGTGCCCTGATTTATTATTATTATTATTATTTTATTATTGTGAATAAATCATATCAAATGTGTTAGTTATGTTAAATATGCATATTAGTAGCATTTTTATTCATTTTTGTCATTTTATGAATATGATTTATTCAGCTTAATGTGCTATTGGTTTTTGACTTTTGATGAGTCTTATTAGACATATACAACATAAGACAAGAGAGGGGTAGACTACTGAGTGCTGGGTAGTCTGGATAATGCCTATAAGAATCAAACAAATTGGGTGATGCCAATTGGTGCCAGGGGGTGTAGTTTGAATATCCAAACTAGTTCAAGCCTTGTGCGCCTGACTGTATTGGTTAGCTCAAACTTTGGTGTACACCATTCTAGCACAGAGAATATCATGTTTGTGGTTATGCCCTTCACCTTGAAAGTGGTGAGATACTGGGGTTATTATTCCATCTTTTTGTACTGGGGCTTTGTGCTCATGCATCTAGATGTTGGGATGGGTGTGTCATAACCACTACTGGGCTCACTGGTGACATTGACACGCGACATTGCATCACAAAAATCGGTCTGGCTAACAGTTGCTGAAGGGAGCACTCATAGTGAAAAACAGAACAAACTACTTCCTGTTTATGCTCAGACCAGGTACAATAAAATATTATTTGCCTTATATAATCAACTTTGTGTTAATTGTATTTCGACTACTTCTTTCAAAACTCAGTCTCATCAGAGGCTATGATTTATCTTCATCTGGATTCCCTGAAGTACTTTTGGGGTTCTGGAGTTGAACCACCATTTGAACCGGCTCTAAACCTGTATTGAACCGGTTCTGGTTCAATGTTGAGTACCAAAGTTAACCATATAGGTATGGTTTTTGGGGGGTTGGGACCAGGTATAGGTTAATTTTCAATATTATAGTATAAATATTGTTTTAACCTGTCTATAATTTTAATATTGATTTAATAAAATTATGTAGGGCGTGGACTATTATTTTTACAGATAAGGTTTAGGAGTGGTGAGTATGGGTAACTCATTTCCTTGCTTTTTGTTAAAGCATTATTTAAAGGTAATCCTCTGTGTATCTGTACAGTCCATATTTATTATGATTTAATTATTATGTAAAATGGAATATCAAAACTAATATTTAATGAATATGTTGATTTCCATAGTAACACACAGGATCTATATAGATCGACTATTTATTTATCATAATAAATTTTATTGTTGATGCACAATGTTAAACAATTTTGATAAATGTCTATGTATTTTTATTTTTATAGTTAAAAAATAAAATCTGAAATTCACACTCATGACATTTATACTTGAAAGGTTCCATGTTTTGCTGTCACTTTATATCTCAACTCTATAGAAATGACTGATTTGTGATGTCATAGAGTTGCTAATGCGTCATCTGGTGATGATGTCATTTGCTCTATTACATCACCATGGACTTGGCTTTTGTATGACTAATTTATGTTTAGATATTTCTATTAAATAATTTTAAATTGAATTATTTATGATTTTTTTATTATTTTGGATATTATAGTGACTATATAAATAAATCGTGCCCTGATTTATTATTATTATTATTTTATTATTGTGAATAAATCATATCAAATGTGTTAGTTATGTTAAATATGCATATTAGTAGCATTTTTATTCATTTTTGTCATTTTATGAATATGATTTATTCAGCTTAATGTGCTATTGGTTTTTGACTTTTGATGAGTCTTATTAGACATATACAACATAAGACAAGAGAGGGGTAGACTACTGAGTGCTGGGTAGTCTGGATAATGCCTATAAGAATCAAACAAATTGGGTGATGCCAATTGGTGCCAGGGGGTGTAGTTTGAATATCCAAACTAGTTCAAGCCTTGTGCGCCTGACTGTATTGGTTAGCTCAAACTTTGGTGTACACCATTCTAGCACAGAGAATATCATGTTTGTGGTTATGCCCTTCACCTTGAAAGTGGTGAGATACTGGGGTTATTATTCCATCTTTTTGTACTGGGGCTTTGTGCTCATGCATCTAGATGTTGGGATGGGTGTGTCATAACCACTACTGGGCTCACTGGTGACATTGACACGCGACATTGCATCACAAAAATCGGTGTGGCTAACAGTTGCTGAAGGGAGCACTCATAGTGAAAAACAGAAAAACTACTTCCTGTTTATGCTCAGACCAGGTACAATAAAATATTATTTGCCTTATATAATCAACTTTGTGTTAATTGTATTTCGACTACTTCTTTCAAAACTCAGTCTCATCAGAGGCTATGATTTATCTTCATCTGGATTCCCTGAAGTACTTTTGGGGTTCTGGAGTTGAACCACCATTTGAACCGGCTCTAAACCTGTATTGAACCGGTTCTGGTTCAATGTTGAGTACCAAAGTTAACCATATAGGTATGGTTTTTGGGGGGTTGGGACCAGGTATAGGTTAATTTTCAATATTATAGTATAAATATTGTTTTAACCTGTCTATAATTTTAATATTGATTTAATAAAATTATGTAGGGCGTGGACTATTATTTTTACAGATAAGGTTTAGGAGTGGTGAGTATGGGTAACTCATTTCCTTGCTTTTTGTTAAAGCATTATTTAAAGGTAATCCTCTGTGTATCTGTACAGTCCATATTTATTATGATTTAATTATTATGTAAAATGGAATATCAAAACTAATATTTAATGAATATGTTGATTTCCATAGTAACACACAGGATCTATATAGATCGACTATTTATTTATCATAATAAATTTTATTGTTGATGCACAATGTTAAACAATTTTGATAAATGTCTATGTATTTTTATTTTTATAGTTAAAAAATAAAATCTGAAATTCACACTCATGACATTTATACTTGAAAGGTTCCATGTTTTGCTGTCACTTTATATCTCAACTCTATAGAAATGACTGATTTGTGATGTCATAGAGTTGCTAATGCGTCATCTGGTGATGATGTCATTTGCTCTATTACATCACCATGGACTTGGCTTTTGTATGACTAATTTATGTTTAGATATTTCTATTAAATAATTTTAAATTGAATTATTTATGATTTTTTTATTATTTTGGATATTATAGTGACTATATAAATAAATCGTGCCCTGATTTATTATTATTATTATTATTTTATTATTGTGAATAAATCATATCAAATGTGTTAGTTATGTTAAATATGCATATTAGTAGCATTTTTATTCATTTTTGTCATTTTATGAATATGATTTATTCAGCTTAATGTGCTATTGGTTTTTGACTTTTGATGAGTCTTATTAGACATATACAACATAAGACAAGAGAGGGGTAGACTACTGAGTGCTGGGTAGTCTGGATAATGCCTATAAGAATCAAACAAATTGGGTGATGCCAATTGGTGCCAGGGGGTGTAGTTTGAATATCCAAACTAGTTCAAGCCTTGTGCGCCTGACTGTATTGGTTAGCTCAAACTTTGGTGTACACCATTCTAGCACAGAGAATATCATGTTTGTGGTTATGCCCTTCACCTTGAAAGTGGTGAGATACTGGGGTTATTATTCCATCTTTTTGTACTGGGGCTTTGTGCTCATGCATCTAGATGTTGGGATGGGTGTGTCATAACCACTACTGGGCTCACTGGTGACATTGACACGCGACATTGCATCACAAAAATCGGTGTGGCTAACAGTTGCTGAAGGGAGCACTCATAGTGAAAAACAGAAAAACTACTTCCTGTTTATGCTCAGACCAGGTACAATAAAATATTATTTGCCTTATATAATCAACTTTGTGTTAATTGTATTTCGACTGCTTCTTTCAAAACTCAGTCTCATCAGAGGCTATGATTTATCTTCATCTGGATTCCCTGAAGTACTTTTGGGGTTCTGGAGTTGAACCACCATTTGAACCGGCTCTAAACCTGTATTGAACCGGTTCTGGTTCAATGTTGAGTACCAAAGTTAACCATATAGGTATGGTTTTTGGGGGGTTGGGACCAGGTATAGGTTAATTTTCAATATTATAGTATAAATATTGTTTTAACCTGTCTATAATTTTAATATTGATTTAATAAAATTATGTAGGGCGTGGACTATTATTTTTACAGATAAGGTTTAGGAGTGGTGAGTATGGGTAACTCATTTCCTTGCTTTTTGTTAAAGCATTATTTAAAGGTAATCCTCTGTGTATCTGTACAGTCCATATTTATTATGATTTAATTATTATGTAAAATGGAATATCAAAACTAATATTTAATGAATATGTTGATTTCCATAGTAACACACAGGATCTATATAGATCGACTATTTATTTATCATAATAAATTTTATTGTTGATGCACAATGTTAAACAATTTTGATAAATGTCTATGTATTTTTATTTTTATAGTTAAAAAATAAAATCTGAAATTCACACTCATGACATTTATACTTGAAAGGTTCCATGTTTTGCTGTCACTTTATATCTCAACTCTATAGAAATGACTGATTTGTGATGTCATAGAGTTGCTAATGCGTCATCTGGTGATGATGTCATTTGCTCTATTACATCACCATGGACTTGGCTTTTGTATGACTAATTTATGTTTAGATATTTCTATTAAATAATTTTAAATTGAATTATTTATGATTTTTTTATTATTTTGGATATTATAGTGACTATATAAATAAATCGTGCCCTGATTTATTATTATTATTATTATTTTATTATTGTGAATAAATCATATCAAATGTGTTAGTTATGTTAAATATGCATATTAGTAGCATTTTTATTCATTTTTGTCATTTTATGAATATGATTTATTCAGCTTAATGTGCTATTGGTTTTTGACTTTTGATGAGTCTTATTAGACATATACAACATAAGACAAGAGAGGGGTAGACTACTGAGTGCTGGGTAGTCTGGATAATGCCTATAAGAATCAAACAAATTGGGTGATGCCAATTGGTGCCAGGGGGTGTAGTTTGAATATCCAAACTAGTTCAAGCCTTGTGCGCCTGACTGTATTGGTTAGCTCAAACTTTGGTGTACACCATTCTAGCACAGAGAATATCATGTTTGTGGTTATGCCCTTCACCTTGAAAGTGGTGAGATACTGGGGTTATTATTCCATCTTTTTGTACTGGGGCTTTGTGCTCATGCATCTAGATGTTGGGATGGGTGTGTCATAACCACTACTGGGCTCACTGGTGACATTGACACGCGACATTGCATCACAAAAATCGGTGTGGCTAACAGTTGCTGAAGGGAGCACTCATAGTGAAAAACAGAAAAACTACTTCCTGTTTATGCTCAGACCAGGTACAATAAAATATTATTTGCCTTATATAATCAACTTTGTGTTAATTGTATTTCGACTGCTTCTTTCAAAACTCAGTCTCATCAGAGGCTATGATTTATCTTCATCTGGATTCCCTGAAGTACTTTTGGGGTTCTGGAGTTGAACCACCATTTGAACCGGCTCTAAACCTGTATTGAACCGGTTCTGGTTCAATGTTGAGTACCAAAGTTAACCATATAGGTATGGTTTTTGGGGGGTTGGGACCAGGTATAGGTTAATTTTCAATATTATAGTATAAATATTGTTTTAACCTGTCTATAATTTTAATATTGATTTAATAAAATTATGTAGGGCGTGGACTATTATTTTTACAGATAAGGTTTAGGAGTGGTGAGTATGGGTAACTCATTTCCTTGCTTTTTGTTAAAGCATTATTTAAAGGTAATCCTCTGTGTATCTGTACAGTCCATATTTATTATGATTTAATTATTATGTAAAATGGAATATCAAAACTAATATTTAATGAATATGTTGATTTCCATAGTAACACACAGGATCTATATAGATCGACTATTTATTTATCATAATAAATTTTATTGTTGATGCACAATGTTAAACAATTTTGATAAATGTCTATGTATTTTTATTTTTATAGTTAAAAAATAAAATCTGAAATTCGCACTCATGACATTTATACTTGAAAGGTTCCATGTTTTGCTGTCACTTTATATCTCAACTCTATAGAAATGACTGATTTGTGATGTCATAGAGTTGCTAATGCGTCATCTGGTGATGATGTCATTTGCTCTATTACATCACCATGGACTTGGCTTTTGTATGACTAATTTATGTTTAGATATTTCTATTAAATAATTTTAAATTGAATTATTTATGATTTTTTTATTATTTTGGATATTATAGTGACTATATAAATAAATCGTGCCCTGATTTATTATTATTATTATTTTATTATTGTGAATAAATCATATCAAATGTGTTAGTTATGTTAAATATGCATATTAGTAGCATTTTTATTCATTTTTGTCATTTTATGAATATGATTTATTCAGCTTAATGTGCTATTGGTTTTTGACTTTTGATGAGTCTTATTAGACATATACAACATAAGACAAGAGAGGGGTAGACTACTGAGTGCTGGGTAGTCTGGATAATGCCTATAAGAATCAAACAAATTGGGTGATGCCAATTGGTGCCAGGGGGTGTAGTTTGAATATCCAAACTAGTTCAAGCCTTGTGCGCCTGACTGTATTGGTTAGCTCAAACTTTGGTGTACACCATTCTAGCACAGAGAATATCATGTTTGTGGTTATGCCCTTCACCTTGAAAGTGGTGAGATACTGGGGTTATTATTCCATCTTTTTGTACTGGGGCTTTGTGCTCATGCATCTAGATGTTGGGATGGGTGTGTCATAACCACTACTGGGCTCACTGGTGACATTGACACGCGACATTGCATCACAAAAATCGGTCTGGCTAACAGTTGCTGAAGGGAGCACTCATAGTGAAAAACAGAACAAACTACTTCCTGTTTATGCTCAGACCAGGTACAATAAAATATTATTTGCCTTATATAATCAACTTTGTGTTAATTGTATTTCGACTACTTCTTTCAAAACTCAGTCTCATCAGAGGCTATGATTTATCTTCATCTGGATTCCCTGAAGTACTTTTGGGGTTCTGGAGTTGAACCACCATTTGAACCGGCTCTAAACCTGTATTGAACCGGTTCTGGTTCAATGTTGAGTACCAAAGTTAACCATATAGGTATGGTTTTTGGGGGGTTGGGACCAGGTATAGGTTAATTTTCAATATTATAGTATAAATATTGTTTTAACCTGTCTATAATTTTAATATTGATTTAATAAAATTATGTAGGGCGTGGACTATTATTTTTACAGATAAGGTTTAGGAGTGGTGAGTATGGGTAACTCATTTCCTTGCTTTTTGTTAAAGCATTATTTAAAGGTAATCCTCTGTGTATCTGTACAGTCCATATTTATTATGATTTAATTATTATGTAAAATGGAATATCAAAACTAATATTTAATGAATATGTTGATTTCCATAGTAACACACAGGATCTATATAGATCGACTATTTATTTATCATAATAAATTTTATTGTTGATGCACAATGTTAAACAATTTTGATAAATGTCTATGTATTTTTATTTTTATAGTTAAAAAATAAAATCTGAAATTCACACTCATGACATTTATACTTGAAAGGTTCCATGTTTTGCTGTCACTTTATATCTCAACTCTATAGAAATGACTGATTTGTGATGTCATAGAGTTGCTAATGCGTCATCTGGTGATGATGTCATTTGCTCTATTACATCACCATGGACTTGGCTTTTGTATGACTAATTTATGTTTAGATATTTCTATTAAATAATTTTAAATTGAATTATTTATGATTTTTTTATTATTTTGGATATTATAGTGACTATATAAATAAATCGTGCCCTGATTTATTATTATTATTATTTTATTATTGTGAATAAATCATATCAAATGTGTTAGTTATGTTAAATATGCATATTAGTAGCATTTTTATTCATTTTTGTCATTTTATGAATATGATTTATTCAGCTTAATGTGCTATTGGTTTTTGACTTTTGATGAGTCTTATTAGACATATACAACATAAGACAAGAGAGGGGTAGACTACTGAGTGCTGGGTAGTCTGGATAATGCCTATAAGAATCAAACAAATTGGGTGATGCCAATTGGTGCCAGGGGGTGTAGTTTGAATATCCAAACTAGTTCAAGCCTTGTGCGCCTGACTGTATTGGTTAGCTCAAACTTTGGTGTACACCATTCTAGCACAGAGAATATCATGTTTGTGGTTATGCCCTTCACCTTGAAAGTGGTGAGATACTGGGGTTATTATTCCATCTTTTTGTACTGGGGCTTTGTGCTCATGCATCTAGATGTTGGGATGGGTGTGTCATAACCACTACTGGGCTCACTGGTGACATTGACACGCGACATTGCATCACAAAAATCGGTGTGGCTAACAGTTGCTGAAGGGAGCACTCATAGTGAAAAACAGAAAAACTACTTCCTGTTTATGCTCAGACCAGGTACAATAAAATATTATTTGCCTTATATAATCAACTTTGTGTTAATTGTATTTCGACTGCTTCTTTCAAAACTCAGTCTCATCAGAGGCTATGATTTATCTTCATCTGGATTCCCTGAAGTACTTTTGGGGTTCTGGAGTTGAACCACCATTTGAACCGGCTCTAAACCTGTATTGAACCGGTTCTGGTTCAATGTTGAGTACCAAAGTTAACCATATAGGTATGGTTTTTGGGGGGTTGGGACCAGGTATAGGTTAATTTTCAATATTATAGTATAAATATTGTTTTAACCTGTCTATAATTTTAATATTGATTTAATAAAATTATGTAGGGCGTGGACTATTATTTTTACAGATAAGGTTTAGGAGTGGTGAGTATGGGTAACTCATTTCCTTGCTTTTTGTTAAAGCATTATTTAAAGGTAATCCTCTGTGTATCTGTACAGTCCATATTTATTATGATTTAATTATTATGTAAAATGGAATATCAAAACTAATATTTAATGAATATGTTGATTTCCATAGTAACACACAGGATCTATATAGATCGACTATTTATTTATCATAATAAATTTTATTGTTGATGCACAATGTTAAACAATTTTGATAAATGTCTATGTATTTTTATTTTTATAGTTAACAAATAAAATCTGAAATTCACACTCATGACATTTATACTTGAAAGGTTCCATGTTTTGCTGTCACTTTATATCTCAACTCTATAGAAATGACTGATTTGTGATGTCATAGAGTTGCTAATGCGTCATCTGGTGATGATGTCATTTGCTCTATTACATCACCATGGACTTGGCTTTTGTATGACTAATTTATGTTTAGATATTTCTATTAAATAATTTTAAATTGAATTATTTATGATTTTTTTATTATTTTGGATATTATAGTGACTATATAAATAAATCGTGCCCTGATTTATTATTATTATTATTTTATTATTGTGAATAAATCATATCAAATGTGTTAGTTATGTTAAATATGCATATTAGTAGCATTTTTATTCATTTTTGTCATTTTATGAATATGATTTATTCAGCTTAATGTGCTATTGGTTTTTGACTTTTGATGAGTCTTATTAGACATATACAACATAAGACAAGAGAGGGGTAGACTACTGAGTGCTGGGTAGTCTGGATAATGCCTATAAGAATCAAACAAATTGGGTGATGCCAATTGGTGCCAGGGGGTGTAGTTTGAATATCCAAACTAGTTCAAGCCTTGTGCGCCTGACTGTATTGGTTAGCTCAAACTTTGGTGTACACCATTCTAGCACAGAGAATATCATGTTTGTGGTTATGCCCTTCACCTTGAAAGTGGTGAGATACTGGGGTTATTATTCCATCTTTTTGTACTGGGGCTTTGTGCTCATGCATCTAGATGTTGGGATGGGTGTGTCATAACCACTACTGGGCTCACTGGTGACATTGACACGCGACATTGCATCACAAAAATCGGTCTGGCTAACAGTTGCTGAAGGGAGCACTCATAGTGAAAAACAGAACAAACTACTTCCTGTTTATGCTCAGACCAGGTACAATAAAATATTATTTGCCTTATATAATCAACTTTGTGTTAATTGTATTTCGACTACTTCTTTCAAAACTCAGTCTCATCAGAGGCTATGATTTATCTTCATCTGGATTCCCTGAAGTACTTTTGGGGTTCTGGAGTTGAACCACCATTTGAACCGGCTCTAAACCTGTATTGAACCGGTTCTGGTTCAATGTTGAGTACCAAAGTTAACCATATAGGTATGGTTTTTGGGGGGTTGGGACCAGGTATAGGTTAATTTTCAATATTATAGTATAAATATTGTTTTAACCTGTCTATAATTTTAATATTGATTTAATAAAATTATGTAGGGCGTGGACTATTATTTTTACAGATAAGGTTTAGGAGTGGTGAGTATGGGTAACTCATTTCCTTGCTTTTTGTTAAAGCATTATTTAAAGGTAATCCTCTGTGTATCTGTACAGTCCATATTTATTATGATTTAATTATTATGTAAAATGGAATATCAAAACTAATATTTAATGAATATGTTGATTTCCATAGTAACACACAGGATCTATATAGATCGACTATTTATTTATCATAATAAATTTTATTGTTGATGCACAATGTTAAACAATTTTGATAAATGTCTATGTATTTTTATTTTTATAGTTAAAAAATAAAATCTGAAATTCACACTCATGACATTTATACTTGAAAGGTTCCATGTTTTGCTGTCACTTTATATCTCAACTCTATAGAAATGACTGATTTGTGATGTCATAGAGTTGCTAATGCGTCATCTGGTGATGATGTCATTTGCTCTATTACATCACCATGGACTTGGCTTTTGTATGACTAATTTATGTTTAGATATTTCTATTAAATAATTTTAAATTGAATTATTTATGATTTTTTTATTATTTTGGATATTATAGTGACTATATAAATAAATCGTGCCCTGATTTATTATTATTATTATTTTATTATTGTGAATAAATCATATCAAATGTGTTAGTTATGTTAAATATGCATATTAGTAGCATTTTTATTCATTTTTGTCATTTTATGAATATGATTTATTCAGCTTAATGTGCTATTGGTTTTTGACTTTTGATGAGTCTTATTAGACATATACAACATAAGACAAGAGAGGGGTAGACTACTGAGTGCTGGGTAGTCTGGATAATGCCTATAAGAATCAAACAAATTGGGTGATGCCAATTGGTGCCAGGGGGTGTAGTTTGAATATCCAAACTAGTTCAAGCCTTGTGCGCCTGACTGTATTGGTTAGCTCAAACTTTGGTGTACACCATTCTAGCACAGAGAATATCATGTTTGTGGTTATGCCCTTCACCTTGAAAGTGGTGAGATACTGGGGTTATTATTCCATCTTTTTGTACTGGGGCTTTGTGCTCATGCATCTAGATGTTGGGATGGGTGTGTCATAACCACTACTGGGCTCACTGGTGACATTGACACGCGACATTGCATCACAAAAATCGGTCTGGCTAACAGTTGCTGAAGGGAGCACTCATAGTGAAAAACAGAACAAACTACTTCCTGTTTATGCTCAGACCAGGTACAATAAAATATTATTTGCCTTATATAATCAACTTTGTGTTAATTGTATTTCGACTACTTCTTTCAAAACTCAGTCTCATCAGAGGCTATGATTTATCTTCATCTGGATTCCCTGAAGTACTTTTGGGGTTCTGGAGTTGAACCACCATTTGAACCGGCTCTAAACCTGTATTGAACCGGTTCTGGTTCAATGTTGAGTACCAAAGTTAACCATATAGGTATGGTTTTTGGGGGGTTGGGACCAGGTATAGGTTAATTTTCAATATTATAGTATAAATATTGTTTTAACCTGTCTATAATTTTAATATTGATTTAATAAAATTATGTAGGGCGTGGACTATTATTTTTACAGATAAGGTTTAGGAGTGGTGAGTATGGGTAACTCATTTCCTTGCTTTTTGTTAAAGCATTATTTAAAGGTAATCCTCTGTGTATCTGTACAGTCCATATTTATTATGATTTAATTATTATGTAAAATGGAATATCAAAACTAATATTTAATGAATATGTTGATTTCCATAGTAACACACAGGATCTATATAGATCGACTATTTATTTATCATAATAAATTTTATTGTTGATGCACAATGTTAAACAATTTTGATAAATGTCTATGTATTTTTATTTTTATAGTTAAAAAATAAAATCTGAAATTCACACTCATGACATTTATACTTGAAAGGTTCCATGTTTTGCTGTCACTTTATATCTCAACTCTATAGAAATGACTGATTTGTGATGTCATAGAGTTGCTAATGCGTCATCTGGTGATGATGTCATTTGCTCTATTACATCACCATGGACTTGGCTTTTGTATGACTAATTTATGTTTAGATATTTCTATTAAATAATTTTAAATTGAATTATTTATGATTTTTTTATTATTTTGGATATTATAGTGACTATATAAATAAATCGTGCCCTGATTTATTATTATTATTATTTTATTATTGTGAATAAATCATATCAAATGTGTTAGTTATGTTAAATATGCATATTAGTAGCATTTTTATTCATTTTTGTCATTTTATGAATATGATTTATTCAGCTTAATGTGCTATTGGTTTTTGACTTTTGATGAGTCTTATTAGACATATACAACATAAGACAAGAGAGGGGTAGACTACTGAGTGCTGGGTAGTCTGGATAATGCCTATAAGAATCAAACAAATTGGGTGATGCCAATTGGTGCCAGGGGGTGTAGTTTGAATATCCAAACTAGTTCAAGCCTTGTGCGCCTGACTGTATTGGTTAGCTCAAACTTTGGTGTACACCATTCTAGCACAGAGAATATCATGTTTGTGGTTATGCCCTTCACCTTGAAAGTGGTGAGATACTGGGGTTATTATTCCATCTTTTTGTACTGGGGCTTTGTGCTCATGCATCTAGATGTTGGGATGGGTGTGTCATAACCACTACTGGGCTCACTGGTGACATTGACACGCGACATTGCATCACAAAAATCGGTGTGGCTAACAGTTGCTGAAGGGAGCACTCATAGTGAAAAACAGAAAAACTACTTCCTGTTTATGCTCAGACCAGGTACAATAAAATATTATTTGCCTTATATAATCAACTTTGTGTTAATTGTATTTCGACTGCTTCTTTCAAAACTCAGTCTCATCAGAGGCTATGATTTATCTTCATCTGGATTCCCTGAAGTACTTTTGGGGTTCTGGAGTTGAACCACCATTTGAACCGGCTCTAAACCTGTATTGAACCGGTTCTGGTTCAATGTTGAGTACCAAAGTTAACCATATAGGTATGGTTTTTGGGGGGTTGGGACCAGGTATAGGTTAATTTTCAATATTATAGTATAAATATTGTTTTAACCTGTCTATAATTTTAATATTGATTTAATAAAATTATGTAGGGCGTGGACTATTATTTTTACAGATAAGGTTTAGGAGTGGTGAGTATGGGTAACTCATTTCCTTGCTTTTTGTTAAAGCATTATTTAAAGGTAATCCTCTGTGTATCTGTACAGTCCATATTTATTATGATTTAATTATTATGTAAAATGGAATATCAAAACTAATATTTAATGAATATGTTGATTTCCATAGTAACACACAGGATCTATATAGATCGACTATTTATTTATCATAATAAATTTTATTGTTGATGCACAATGTTAAACAATTTTGATAAATGTCTATGTATTTTTATTTTTATAGTTAACAAATAAAATCTGAAATTCACACTCATGACATTTATACTTGAAAGGTTCCATGTTTTGCTGTCACTTTATATCTCAACTCTATAGAAATGACTGATTTGTGATGTCATAGAGTTGCTAATGCGTCATCTGGTGATGATGTCATTTGCTCTATTACATCACCATGGACTTGGCTTTTGTATGACTAATTTATGTTTAGATATTTCTATTAAATAATTTTAAATTGAATTATTTATGATTTTTTTATTATTTTGGATATTATAGTGACTATATAAATAAATCGTGCCCTGATTTATTATTATTATTATTTTATTATTGTGAATAAATCATATCAAATGTGTTAGTTATGTTAAATATGCATATTAGTAGCATTTTTATTCATTTTTGTCATTTTATGAATATGATTTATTCAGCTTAATGTGCTATTGGTTTTTGACTTTTGATGAGTCTTATTAGACATATACAACATAAGACAAGAGAGGGGTAGACTACTGAGTGCTGGGTAGTCTGGATAATGCCTATAAGAATCAAACAAATTGGGTGATGCCAATTGGTGCCAGGGGGTGTAGTTTGAATATCCAAACTAGTTCAAGCCTTGTGCGCCTGACTGTATTGGTTAGCTCAAACTTTGGTGTACACCATTCTAGCACAGAGAATATCATGTTTGTGGTTATGCCCTTCACCTTGAAAGTGGTGAGATACTGGGGTTATTATTCCATCTTTTTGTACTGGGGCTTTGTGCTCATGCATCTAGATGTTGGGATGGGTGTGTCATAACCACTACTGGGCTCACTGGTGACATTGACACGCGACATTGCATCACAAAAATCGGTCTGGCTAACAGTTGCTGAAGGGAGCACTCATAGTGAAAAACAGAACAAACTACTTCCTGTTTATGCTCAGACCAGGTACAATAAAATATTATTTGCCTTATATAATCAACTTTGTGTTAATTGTATTTCGACTACTTCTTTCAAAACTCAGTCTCATCAGAGGCTATGATTTATCTTCATCTGGATTCCCTGAAGTACTTTTGGGGTTCTGGAGTTGAACCACCATTTGAACCGGCTCTAAACCTGTATTGAACCGGTTCTGGTTCAATGTTGAGTACCAAAGTTAACCATATAGGTATGGTTTTTGGGGGGTTGGGACCAGGTATAGGTTAATTTTCAATATTATAGTATAAATATTGTTTTAACCTGTCTATAATTTTAATATTGATTTAATAAAATTATGTAGGGCGTGGACTATTATTTTTACAGATAAGGTTTAGGAGTGGTGAGTATGGGTAACTCATTTCCTTGCTTTTTGTTAAAGCATTATTTAAAGGTAATCCTCTGTGTATCTGTACAGTCCATATTTATTATGATTTAATTATTATGTAAAATGGAATATCAAAACTAATATTTAATGAATATGTTGATTTCCATAGTAACACACAGGATCTATATAGATCGACTATTTATTTATCATAATAAATTTTATTGTTGATGCACAATGTTAAACAATTTTGATAAATGTCTATGTATTTTTATTTTTATAGTTAAAAAATAAAATCTGAAATTCACACTCATGACATTTATACTTGAAAGGTTCCATGTTTTGCTGTCACTTTATATCTCAACTCTATAGAAATGACTGATTTGTGATGTCATAGAGTTGCTAATGCGTCATCTGGTGATGATGTCATTTGCTCTATTACATCACCATGGACTTGGCTTTTGTATGACTAATTTATGTTTAGATATTTCTATTAAATAATTTTAAATTGAATTATTTATGATTTTTTTATTATTTTGGATATTATAGTGACTATATAAATAAATCGTGCCCTGATTTATTATTATTATTATTTTATTATTGTGAATAAATCATATCAAATGTGTTAGTTATGTTAAATATGCATATTAGTAGCATTTTTATTCATTTTTGTCATTTTATGAATATGATTTATTCAGCTTAATGTGCTATTGGTTTTTGACTTTTGATGAGTCTTATTAGACATATACAACATAAGACAAGAGAGGGGTAGACTACTGAGTGCTGGGTAGTCTGGATAATGCCTATAAGAATCAAACAAATTGGGTGATGCCAATTGGTGCCAGGGGGTGTAGTTTGAATATCCAAACTAGTTCAAGCCTTGTGCGCCTGACTGTATTGGTTAGCTCAAACTTTGGTGTACACCATTCTAGCACAGAGAATATCATGTTTGTGGTTATGCCCTTCACCTTGAAAGTGGTGAGATACTGGGGTTATTATTCCATCTTTTTGTACTGGGGCTTTGTGCTCATGCATCTAGATGTTGGGATGGGTGTGTCATAACCACTACTGGGCTCACTGGTGACATTGACACGCGACATTGCATCACAAAAATCGGTGTGGCTAACAGTTGCTGAAGGGAGCACTCATAGTGAAAAACAGAAAAACTACTTCCTGTTTATGCTCAGACCAGGTACAATAAAATATTATTTGCCTTATATAATCAACTTTGTGTTAATTGTATTTCGACTGCTTCTTTCAAAACTCAGTCTCATCAGAGGCTATGATTTATCTTCATCTGGATTCCCTGAAGTACTTTTGGGGTTCTGGAGTTGAACCACCATTTGAACCGGCTCTAAACCTGTATTGAACCGGTTCTGGTTCAATGTTGAGTACCAAAGTTAACCATATAGGTATGGTTTTTGGGGGGTTGGGACCAGGTATAGGTTAATTTTCAATATTATAGTATAAATATTGTTTTAACCTGTCTATAATTTTAATATTGATTTAATAAAATTATGTAGGGCGTGGACTATTATTTTTACAGATAAGGTTTAGGAGTGGTGAGTATGGGTAACTCATTTCCTTGCTTTTTGTTAAAGCATTATTTAAAGGTAATCCTCTGTGTATCTGTACAGTCCATATTTATTATGATTTAATTATTATGTAAAATGGAATATCAAAACTAATATTTAATGAATATGTTGATTTCCATAGTAACACACAGGATCTATATAGATCGACTATTTATTTATCATAATAAATTTTATTGTTGATGCACAATGTTAAACAATTTTGATAAATGTCTATGTATTTTTATTTTTATAGTTAACAAATAAAATCTGAAATTCACACTCATGACATTTATACTTGAAAGGTTCCATGTTTTGCTGTCACTTTATATCTCAACTCTATAGAAATGACTGATTTGTGATGTCATAGAGTTGCTAATGCGTCATCTGGTGATGATGTCATTTGCTCTATTACATCACCATGGACTTGGCTTTTGTATGACTAATTTATGTTTAGATATTTCTATTAAATAATTTTAAATTGAATTATTTATGATTTTTTTATTATTTTGGATATTATAGTGACTATATAAATAAATCGTGCCCTGATTTATTATTATTATTTTATTATTGTGAATAAATCATATCAAATGTGTTAGTTATGTTAAATATGCATATTAGTAGCATTTTTATTCATTTTTGTCATTTTATGAATATGATTTATTCAGCTTAATGTGCTATTGGTTTTTGACTTTTGATGAGTCTTATTAGACATATACAACATAAGACAAGAGAGGGGTAGACTACTGAGTGCTGGGTAGTCTGGATAATGCCTATAAGAATCAAACAAATTGGGTGATGCCAATTGGTGCCAGGGGGTGTAGTTTGAATATCCAAACTAGTTCAAGCCTTGTGCGCCTGACTGTATTGGTTAGCTCAAACTTTGGTGTACACCATTCTAGCACAGAGAATATCATGTTTGTGGTTATGCCCTTCACCTTGAAAGTGGTGAGATACTGGGGTTATTATTCCATCTTTTTGTACTGGGGCTTTGTGCTCATGCATCTAGATGTTGGGATGGGTGTGTCATAACCACTACTGGGCTCACTGGTGACATTGACACGCGACATTGCATCACAAAAATCGGTCTGGCTAACAGTTGCTGAAGGGAGCACTCATAGTGAAAAACAGAACAAACTACTTCCTGTTTATGCTCAGACCAGGTACAATAAAATATTATTTGCCTTATATAATCAACTTTGTGTTAATTGTATTTCGACTGCTTCTTTCAAAACTCAGTCTCATCAGAGGCTATGATTTATCTTCATCTGGATTCCCTGAAGTACTTTTGGGGTTCTGGAGTTGAACCACCATTTGAACCGGCTCTAAACCTGTATTGAACCGGTTCTGGTTCAATGTTGAGTACCAAAGTTAACCATATAGGTATGGTTTTTGGGGGGTTGGGACCAGGTATAGGTTAATTTTCAATATTATAGTATAAATATTGTTTTAACCTGTCTATAATTTTAATATTGATTTAATAAAATTATGTAGGGCGTGGACTATTATTTTTACAGATAAGGTTTAGGAGTGGTGAGTATGGGTAACTCATTTCCTTGCTTTTTGTTAAAGCATTATTTAAAGGTAATCCTCTGTGTATCTGTACAGTCCATATTTATTATGATTTAATTATTATGTAAAATGGAATATCAAAACTAATATTTAATGAATATGTTGATTTCCATAGTAACACACAGGATCTATATAGATCGACTATTTATTTATCATAATAAATTTTATTGTTGATGCACAATGTTAAACAATTTTGATAAATGTCTATGTATTTTTATTTTTATAGTTAAAAAATAAAATCTGAAATTCACACTCATGACATTTATACTTGAAAGGTTCCATGTTTTGCTGTCACTTTATATCTCAACTCTATAGAAATGACTGATTTGTGATGTCATAGAGTTGCTAATGCGTCATCTGGTGATGATGTCATTTGCTCTATTACATCACCATGGACTTGGCTTTTGTATGACTAATTTATGTTTAGATATTTCTATTAAATAATTTTAAATTGAATTATTTATGATTTTTTTATTATTTTGGATATTATAGTGACTATATAAATAAATCGTGCCCTGATTTATTATTATTATTATTATTTTATTATTGTGAATAAATCATATCAAATGTGTTAGTTATGTTAAATATGCATATTAGTAGCATTTTTATTCATTTTTGTCATTTTATGAATATGATTTATTCAGCTTAATGTGCTATTGGTTTTTGACTTTTGATGAGTCTTATTAGACATATACAACATAAGACAAGAGAGGGGTAGACTACTGAGTGCTGGGTAGTCTGGATAATGCCTATAAGAATCAAACAAATTGGGTGATGCCAATTGGTGCCAGGGGGTGTAGTTTGAATATCCAAACTAGTTCAAGCCTTGTGCGCCTGACTGTATTGGTTAGCTCAAACTTTGGTGTACACCATTCTAGCACAGAGAATATCATGTTTGTGGTTATGCCCTTCACCTTGAAAGTGGTGAGATACTGGGGTTATTATTCCATCTTTTTGTACTGGGGCTTTGTGCTCATGCATCTAGATGTTGGGATGGGTGTGTCATAACCACTACTGGGCTCACTGGTGACATTGACACGCGACATTGCATCACAAAAATCGGTGTGGCTAACAGTTGCTGAAGGGAGCACTCATAGTGAAAAACAGAAAAACTACTTCCTGTTTATGCTCAGACCAGGTACAATAAAATATTATTTGCCTTATATAATCAACTTTGTGTTAATTGTATTTCGACTGCTTCTTTCAAAACTCAGTCTCATCAGAGGCTATGATTTATCTTCATCTGGATTCCCTGAAGTACTTTTGGGGTTCTGGAGTTGAACCACCATTTGAACCGGCTCTAAACCTGTATTGAACCGGTTCTGGTTCAATGTTGAGTACCAAAGTTAACCATATAGGTATGGTTTTTGGGGGGTTGGGACCAGGTATAGGTTAATTTTCAATATTATAGTATAAATATTGTTTTAACCTGTCTATAATTTTAATATTGATTTAATAAAATTATGTAGGGCGTGGACTATTATTTTTACAGATAAGGTTTAGGAGTGGTGAGTATGGGTAACTCATTTCCTTGCTTTTTGTTAAAGCATTATTTAAAGGTAATCCTCTGTGTATCTGTACAGTCCATATTTATTATGATTTAATTATTATGTAAAATGGAATATCAAAACTAATATTTAATGAATATGTTGATTTCCATAGTAACACACAGGATCTATATAGATCGACTATTTATTTATCATAATAAATTTTATTGTTGATGCACAATGTTAAACAATTTTGATAAATGTCTATGTATTTTTATTTTTATAGTTAAAAAATAAAATCTGAAATTCACACTCATGACATTTATACTTGAAAGGTTCCATGTTTTGCTGTCACTTTATATCTCAACTCTATAGAAATGACTGATTTGTGATGTCATAGAGTTGCTAATGCGTCATCTGGTGATGATGTCATTTGCTCTATTACATCACCATGGACTTGGCTTTTGTATGACTAATTTATGTTTAGATATTTCTATTAAATAATTTTAAATTGAATTATTTATGATTTTTTTATTATTTTGGATATTATAGTGACTATATAAATAAATCGTGCCCTGATTTATTATTATTATTATTATTTTATTATTGTGAATAAATCATATCAAATGTGTTAGTTATGTTAAATATGCATATTAGTAGCATTTTTATTCATTTTTGTCATTTTATGAATATGATTTATTCAGCTTAATGTGCTATTGGTTTTTGACTTTTGATGAGTCTTATTAGACATATACAACATAAGACAAGAGAGGGGTAGACTACTGAGTGCTGGGTAGTCTGGATAATGCCTATAAGAATCAAACAAATTGGGTGATGCCAATTGGTGCCAGGGGGTGTAGTTTGAATATCCAAACTAGTTCAAGCCTTGTGCGCCTGACTGTATTGGTTAGCTCAAACTTTGGTGTACACCATTCTAGCACAGAGAATATCATGTTTGTGGTTATGCCCTTCACCTTGAAAGTGGTGAGATACTGGGGTTATTATTCCATCTTTTTGTACTGGGGCTTTGTGCTCATGCATCTAGATGTTGGGATGGGTGTGTCATAACCACTACTGGGCTCACTGGTGACATTGACACGCGACATTGCATCACAAAAATCGGTGTGGCTAACAGTTGCTGAAGGGAGCACTCATAGTGAAAAACAGAAAAACTACTTCCTGTTTATGCTCAGACCAGGTACAATAAAATATTATTTGCCTTATATAATCAACTTTGTGTTAATTGTATTTCGACTGCTTCTTTCAAAACTCAGTCTCATCAGAGGCTATGATTTATCTTCATCTGGATTCCCTGAAGTACTTTTGGGGTTCTGGAGTTGAACCACCATTTGAACCGGCTCTAAACCTGTATTGAACCGGTTCTGGTTCAATGTTGAGTACCAAAGTTAACCATATAGGTATGGTTTTTGGGGGGTTGGGACCAGGTATAGGTTAATTTTCAATATTATAGTATAAATATTGTTTTAACCTGTCTATAATTTTAATATTGATTTAATAAAATTATGTAGGGCGTGGACTATTATTTTTACAGATAAGGTTTAGGAGTGGTGAGTATGGGTAACTCATTTCCTTGCTTTTTGTTAAAGCATTATTTAAAGGTAATCCTCTGTGTATCTGTACAGTCCATATTTATTATGATTTAATTATTATGTAAAATGGAATATCAAAACTAATATTTAATGAATATGTTGATTTCCATAGTAACACACAGGATCTATATAGATCGACTATTTATTTATCATAATAAATTTTATTGTTGATGCACAATGTTAAACAATTTTGATAAATGTCTATGTATTTTTATTTTTATAGTTAAAAAATAAAATCTGAAATTCACACTCATGACATTTATACTTGAAAGGTTCCATGTTTTGCTGTCACTTTATATCTCAACTCTATAGAAATGACTGATTTGTGATGTCATAGAGTTGCTAATGCGTCATCTGGTGATGATGTCATTTGCTCTATTACATCACCATGGACTTGGCTTTTGTATGACTAATTTATGTTTAGATATTTCTATTAAATAATTTTAAATTGAATTATTTATGATTTTTTTATTATTTTGGATATTATAGTGACTATATAAATAAATCGTGCCCTGATTTATTATTATTATTATTATTTTATTATTGTGAATAAATCATATCAAATGTGTTAGTTATGTTAAATATGCATATTAGTAGCATTTTTATTCATTTTTGTCATTTTATGAATATGATTTATTCAGCTTAATGTGCTATTGGTTTTTGACTTTTGATGAGTCTTATTAGACATATACAACATAAGACAAGAGAGGGGTAGACTACTGAGTGCTGGGTAGTCTGGATAATGCCTATAAGAATCAAACAAATTGGGTGATGCCAATTGGTGCCAGGGGGTGTAGTTTGAATATCCAAACTAGTTCAAGCCTTGTGCGCCTGACTGTATTGGTTAGCTCAAACTTTGGTGTACACCATTCTAGCACAGAGAATATCATGTTTGTGGTTATGCCCTTCACCTTGAAAGTGGTGAGATACTGGGGTTATTATTCCATCTTTTTGTACTGGGGCTTTGTGCTCATGCATCTAGATGTTGGGATGGGTGTGTCATAACCACTACTGGGCTCACTGGTGACATTGACACGCGACATTGCATCACAAAAATCGGTGTGGCTAACAGTTGCTGAAGGGAGCACTCATAGTGAAAAACAGAAAAACTACTTCCTGTTTATGCTCAGACCAGGTACAATAAAATATTATTTGCCTTATATAATCAACTTTGTGTTAATTGTATTTCGACTGCTTCTTTCAAAACTCAGTCTCATCAGAGGCTATGATTTATCTTCATCTGGATTCCCTGAAGTACTTTTGGGGTTCTGGAGTTGAACCACCATTTGAACCGGCTCTAAACCTGTATTGAACCGGTTCTGGTTCAATGTTGAGTACCAAAGTTAACCATATAGGTATGGTTTTTGGGGGGTTGGGACCAGGTATAGGTTAATTTTCAATATTATAGTATAAATATTGTTTTAACCTGTCTATAATTTTAATATTGATTTAATAAAATTATGTAGGGCGTGGACTATTATTTTTACAGATAAGGTTTAGGAGTGGTGAGTATGGGTAACTCATTTCCTTGCTTTTTGTTAAAGCATTATTTAAAGGTAATCCTCTGTGTATCTGTACAGTCCATATTTATTATGATTTAATTATTATGTAAAATGGAATATCAAAACTAATATTTAATGAATATGTTGATTTCCATAGTAACACACAGGATCTATATAGATCGACTATTTATTTATCATAATAAATTTTATTGTTGATGCACAATGTTAAACAATTTTGATAAATGTCTATGTATTTTTATTTTTATAGTTAAAAAATAAAATCTGAAATTCACACTCATGACATTTATACTTGAAAGGTTCCATGTTTTGCTGTCACTTTATATCTCAACTCTATAGAAATGACTGATTTGTGATGTCATAGAGTTGCTAATGCGTCATCTGGTGATGATGTCATTTGCTCTATTACATCACCATGGACTTGGCTTTTGTATGACTAATTTATGTTTAGATATTTCTATTAAATAATTTTAAATTGAATTATTTATGATTTTTTTATTATTTTGGATATTATAGTGACTATATAAATAAATCGTGCCCTGATTTATTATTATTATTATTTTATTATTGTGAATAAATCATATCAAATGTGTTAGTTATGTTAAATATGCATATTAGTAGCATTTTTATTCATTTTTGTCATTTTATGAATATGATTTATTCAGCTTAATGTGCTATTGGTTTTTGACTTTTGATGAGTCTTATTAGACATATACAACATAAGACAAGAGAGGGGTAGACTACTGAGTGCTGGGTAGTCTGGATAATGCCTATAAGAATCAAACAAATTGGGTGATGCCAATTGGTGCCAGGGGGTGTAGTTTGAATATCCAAACTAGTTCAAGCCTTGTGCGCCTGACTGTATTGGTTAGCTCAAACTTTGGTGTACACCATTCTAGCACAGAGAATATCATGTTTGTGGTTATGCCCTTCACCTTGAAAGTGGTGAGATACTGGGGTTATTATTCCATCTTTTTGTACTGGGGCTTTGTGCTCATGCATCTAGATGTTGGGATGGGTGTGTCATAACCACTACTGGGCTCACTGGTGACATTGACACGCGACATTGCATCACAAAAATCGGTCTGGCTAACAGTTGCTGAAGGGAGCACTCATAGTGAAAAACAGAACAAACTACTTCCTGTTTATGCTCAGACCAGGTACAATAAAATATTATTTGCCTTATATAATCAACTTTGTGTTAATTGTATTTCGACTACTTCTTTCAAAACTCAGTCTCATCAGAGGCTATGATTTATCTTCATCTGGATTCCCTGAAGTACTTTTGGGGTTCTGGAGTTGAACCACCATTTGAACCGGCTCTAAACCTGTATTGAACCGGTTCTGGTTCAATGTTGAGTACCAAAGTTAACCATATAGGTATGGTTTTTGGGGGGTTGGGACCAGGTATAGGTTAATTTTCAATATTATAGTATAAATATTGTTTTAACCTGTCTATAATTTTAATATTGATTTAATAAAATTATGTAGGGCGTGGACTATTATTTTTACAGATAAGGTTTAGGAGTGGTGAGTATGGGTAACTCATTTCCTTGCTTTTTGTTAAAGCATTATTTAAAGGTAATCCTCTGTGTATCTGTACAGTCCATATTTATTATGATTTAATTATTATGTAAAATGGAATATCAAAACTAATATTTAATGAATATGTTGATTTCCATAGTAACACACAGGATCTATATAGATCGACTATTTATTTATCATAATAAATTTTATTGTTGATGCACAATGTTAAACAATTTTGATAAATGTCTATGTATTTTTATTTTTATAGTTAAAAAATAAAATCTGAAATTCACACTCATGACATTTATACTTGAAAGGTTCCATGTTTTGCTGTCACTTTATATCTCAACTCTATAGAAATGACTGATTTGTGATGTCATAGAGTTGCTAATGCGTCATCTGGTGATGATGTCATTTGCTCTATTACATCACCATGGACTTGGCTTTTGTATGACTAATTTATGTTTAGATATTTCTATTAAATAATTTTAAATTGAATTATTTATGATTTTTTTATTATTTTGGATATTATAGTGACTATATAAATAAATCGTGCCCTGATTTATTATTATTATTATTTTATTATTGTGAATAAATCATATCAAATGTGTTAGTTATGTTAAATATGCATATTAGTAGCATTTTTATTCATTTTTGTCATTTTATGAATATGATTTATTCAGCTTAATGTGCTATTGGTTTTTGACTTTTGATGAGTCTTATTAGACATATACAACATAAGACAAGAGAGGGGTAGACTACTGAGTGCTGGGTAGTCTGGATAATGCCTATAAGAATCAAACAAATTGGGTGATGCCAATTGGTGCCAGGGGGTGTAGTTTGAATATCCAAACTAGTTCAAGCCTTGTGCGCCTGACTGTATTGGTTAGCTCAAACTTTGGTGTACACCATTCTAGCACAGAGAATATCATGTTTGTGGTTATGCCCTTCACCTTGAAAGTGGTGAGATACTGGGGTTATTATTCCATCTTTTTGTACTGGGGCTTTGTGCTCATGCATCTAGATGTTGGGATGGGTGTGTCATAACCACTACTGGGCTCACTGGTGACATTGACACGCGACATTGCATCACAAAAATCGGTGTGGCTAACAGTTGCTGAAGGGAGCACTCATAGTGAAAAACAGAAAAACTACTTCCTGTTTATGCTCAGACCAGGTACAATAAAATATTATTTGCCTTATATAATCAACTTTGTGTTAATTGTATTTCGACTGCTTCTTTCAAAACTCAGTCTCATCAGAGGCTATGATTTATCTTCATCTGGATTCCCTGAAGTACTTTTGGGGTTCTGGAGTTGAACCACCATTTGAACCGGCTCTAAACCTGTATTGAACTTGTTCTGGTTCAATGTTGAGTACCAAAGTTAACCATATAGGTATGGTTTTTGGGGGGTTGGGACCAGGTATAGGTTAATTTTCAATATTATAGTATAAATATTGTTTTAACCTGTCTATAATTTTAATATTGATTTAATAAAATTATGTAGGGCGTGGACTATTATTTTTACAGATAAGGTTTAGGAGTGGTGAGTATGGGTAACTCATTTCCTTGCTTTTTGTTAAAGCATTATTTAAAGGTAATCCTCTGTGTATCTGTACAGTCCATATTTATTATGATTTAATTATTATGTAAAATGGAATATCAAAACTAATATTTAATGAATATGTTGATTTCCATAGTAACACACAGGATCTATATAGATCGACTATTTATTTATCATAATAAATTTTATTGTTGATGCACAATGTTAAACAATTTTGATAAATGTCTATGTATTTTTATTTTTATAGTTAACAAATAAAATCTGAAATTCACACTCATGACATTTATACTTGAAAGGTTCCATGTTTTGCTGTCACTTTATATCTCAACTCTATAGAAATGACTGATTTGTGATGTCATAGAGTTGCTAATGCGTCATCTGGTGATGATGTCATTTGCTCTATTACATCACCATGGACTTGGCTTTTGTATGACTAATTTATGTTTAGATATTTCTATTAAATAATTTTAAATTGAATTATTTATGATTTTTTTATTATTTTGGATATTATAGTGACTATATAAATAAATCGTGCCCTGATTTATTATTATTATTATTTTATTATTGTGAATAAATCATATCAAATGTGTTAGTTATGTTAAATATGCATATTAGTAGCATTTTTATTCATTTTTGTCATTTTATGAATATGATTTATTCAGCTTAATGTGCTATTGGTTTTTGACTTTTGATGAGTCTTATTAGACATATACAACATAAGACAAGAGAGGGGTAGACTACTGAGTGCTGGGTAGTCTGGATAATGCCTATAAGAATCAAACAAATTGGGTGATGCCAATTGGTGCCAGGGGGTGTAGTTTGAATATCCAAACTAGTTCAAGCCTTGTGCGCCTGACTGTATTGGTTAGCTCAAACTTTGGTGTACACCATTCTAGCACAGAGAATATCATGTTTGTGGTTATGCCCTTCACCTTGAAAGTGGTGAGATACTGGGGTTATTATTCCATCTTTTTGTACTGGGGCTTTGTGCTCATGCATCTAGATGTTGGGATGGGTGTGTCATAACCACTACTGGGCTCACTGGTGACATTGACACGCGACATTGCATCACAAAAATCGGTGTGGCTAACAGTTGCTGAAGGGAGCACTCATAGTGAAAAACAGAAAAACTACTTCCTGTTTATGCTCAGACCAGGTACAATAAAATATTATTTGCCTTATATAATCAACTTTGTGTTAATTGTATTTCGACTGCTTCTTTCAAAACTCAGTCTCATCAGAGGCTATGATTTATCTTCATCTGGATTCCCTGAAGTACTTTTGGGGTTCTGGAGTTGAACCACCATTTGAACCGGCTCTAAACCTGTATTGAACCGGTTCTGGTTCAATGTTGAGTACCAAAGTTAACCATATAGGTATGGTTTTTGGGGGGTTGGGACCAGGTATAGGTTAATTTTCAATATTATAGTATAAATATTGTTTTAACCTGTCTATAATTTTAATATTGATTTAATAAAATTATGTAGGGCGTGGACTATTATTTTTACAGATAAGGTTTAGGAGTGGTGAGTATGGGTAACTCATTTCCTTGCTTTTTGTTAAAGCATTATTTAAAGGTAATCCTCTGTGTATCTGTACAGTCCATATTTATTATGATTTAATTATTATGTAAAATGGAATATCAAAACTAATATTTAATGAATATGTTGATTTCCATAGTAACACACAGGATCTATATAGATCGACTATTTATTTATCATAATAAATTTTATTGTTGATGCACAATGTTAAACAATTTTGATAAATGTCTATGTATTTTTATTTTTATAGTTAAAAAATAAAATCTGAAATTCACACTCATGACATTTATACTTGAAAGGTTCCATGTTTTGCTGTCACTTTATATCTCAACTCTATAGAAATGACTGATTTGTGATGTCATAGAGTTGCTAATGCGTCATCTGGTGATGATGTCATTTGCTCTATTACATCACCATGGACTTGGCTTTTGTATGACTAATTTATGTTTAGATATTTCTATTAAATAATTTTAAATTGAATTATTTATGATTTTTTTATTATTTTGGATATTATAGTGACTATATAAATAAATCGTGCCCTGATTTATTATTATTATTATTTTATTATTGTGAATAAATCATATCAAATGTGTTAGTTATGTTAAATATGCATATTAGTAGCATTTTTATTCATTTTTGTCATTTTATGAATATGATTTATTCAGCTTAATGTGCTATTGGTTTTTGACTTTTGATGAGTCTTATTAGACATATACAACATAAGACAAGAGAGGGGTAGACTACTGAGTGCTGGGTAGTCTGGATAATGCCTATAAGAATCAAACAAATTGGGTGATGCCAATTGGTGCCAGGGGGTGTAGTTTGAATATCCAAACTAGTTCAAGCCTTGTGCGCCTGACTGTATTGGTTAGCTCAAACTTTGGTGTACACCATTCTAGCACAGAGAATATCATGTTTGTGGTTATGCCCTTCACCTTGAAAGTGGTGAGATACTGGGGTTATTATTCCATCTTTTTGTACTGGGGCTTTGTGCTCATGCATCTAGATGTTGGGATGGGTGTGTCATAACCACTACTGGGCTCACTGGTGACATTGACACGCGACATTGCATCACAAAAATCGGTCTGGCTAACAGTTGCTGAAGGGAGCACTCATAGTGAAAAACAGAACAAACTACTTCCTGTTTATGCTCAGACCAGGTACAATAAAATATTATTTGCCTTATATAATCAACTTTGTGTTAATTGTATTTCGACTACTTCTTTCAAAACTCAGTCTCATCAGAGGCTATGATTTATCTTCATCTGGATTCCCTGAAGTACTTTTGGGGTTCTGGAGTTGAACCACCATTTGAACCGGCTCTAAACCTGTATTGAACCGGTTCTGGTTCAATGTTGAGTACCAAAGTTAACCATATAGGTATGGTTTTTGGGGGGTTGGGACCAGGTATAGGTTAATTTTCAATATTATAGTATAAATATTGTTTTAACCTGTCTATAATTTTAATATTGATTTAATAAAATTATGTAGGGCGTGGACTATTATTTTTACAGATAAGGTTTAGGAGTGGTGAGTATGGGTAACTCATTTCCTTGCTTTTTGTTAAAGCATTATTTAAAGGTAATCCTCTGTGTATCTGTACAGTCCATATTTATTATGATTTAATTATTATGTAAAATGGAATATCAAAACTAATATTTAATGAATATGTTGATTTCCATAGTAACACACAGGATCTATATAGATCGACTATTTATTTATCATAATAAATTTTATTGTTGATGCACAATGTTAAACAATTTTGATAAATGTCTATGTATTTTTATTTTTATAGTTAAAAAATAAAATCTGAAATTCACACTCATGACATTTATACTTGAAAGGTTCCATGTTTTGCTGTCACTTTATATCTCAACTCTATAGAAATGACTGATTTGTGATGTCATAGAGTTGCTAATGCGTCATCTGGTGATGATGTCATTTGCTCTATTACATCACCATGGACTTGGCTTTTGTATGACTAATTTATGTTTAGATATTTCTATTAAATAATTTTAAATTGAATTATTTATGATTTTTTTATTATTTTGGATATTATAGTGACTATATAAATAAATCGTGCCCTGATTTATTATTATTATTATTATTTTATTATTGTGAATAAATCATATCAAATGTGTTAGTTATGTTAAATATGCATATTAGTAGCATTTTTATTCATTTTTGTCATTTTATGAATATGATTTATTCAGCTTAATGTGCTATTGGTTTTTGACTTTTGATGAGTCTTATTAGACATATACAACATAAGACAAGAGAGGGGTAGACTACTGAGTGCTGGGTAGTCTGGATAATGCCTATAAGAATCAAACAAATTGGGTGATGCCAATTGGTGCCAGGGGGTGTAGTTTGAATATCCAAACTAGTTCAAGCCTTGTGCGCCTGACTGTATTGGTTAGCTCAAACTTTGGTGTACACCATTCTAGCACAGAGAATATCATGTTTGTGGTTATGCCCTTCACCTTGAAAGTGGTGAGATACTGGGGTTATTATTCCATCTTTTTGTACTGGGGCTTTGTGCTCATGCATCTAGATGTTGGGATGGGTGTGTCATAACCACTACTGGGCTCACTGGTGACATTGACACGCGACATTGCATCACAAAAATCGGTCTGGCTAACAGTTGCTGAAGGGAGCACTCATAGTGAAAAACAGAACAAACTACTTCCTGTTTATGCTCAGACCAGGTACAATAAAATATTATTTGCCTTATATAATCAACTTTGTGTTAATTGTATTTCGACTACTTCTTTCAAAACTCAGTCTCATCAGAGGCTATGATTTATCTTCATCTGGATTCCCTGAAGTACTTTTGGGGTTCTGGAGTTGAACCACCATTTGAACCGGCTCTAAACCTGTATTGAACCGGTTCTGGTTCAATGTTGAGTACCAAAGTTAACCATATAGGTATGGTTTTTGGGGGGTTGGGACCAGGTATAGGTTAATTTTCAATATTATAGTATAAATATTGTTTTAACCTGTCTATAATTTTAATATTGATTTAATAAAATTATGTAGGGCGTGGACTATTATTTTTACAGATAAGGTTTAGGAGTGGTGAGTATGGGTAACTCATTTCCTTGCTTTTTGTTAAAGCATTATTTAAAGGTAATCCTCTGTGTATCTGTACAGTCCATATTTATTATGATTTAATTATTATGTAAAATGGAATATCAAAACTAATATTTAATGAATATGTTGATTTCCATAGTAACACACAGGATCTATATAGATCGACTATTTATTTATCATAATAAATTTTATTGTTGATGCACAATGTTAAACAATTTTGATAAATGTCTATGTATTTTTATTTTTATAGTTAAAAAATAAAATCTGAAATTCACACTCATGACATTTATACTTGAAAGGTTCCATGTTTTGCTGTCACTTTATATCTCAACTCTATAGAAATGACTGATTTGTGATGTCATAGAGTTGCTAATGCGTCATCTGGTGATGATGTCATTTGCTCTATTACATCACCATGGACTTGGCTTTTGTATGACTAATTTATGTTTAGATATTTCTATTAAATAATTTTAAATTGAATTATTTATGATTTTTTTATTATTTTGGATATTATAGTGACTATATAAATAAATCGTGCCCTGATTTATTATTATTATTATTTTATTATTGTGAATAAATCATATCAAATGTGTTAGTTATGTTAAATATGCATATTAGTAGCATTTTTATTCATTTTTGTCATTTTATGAATATGATTTATTCAGCTTAATGTGCTATTGGTTTTTGACTTTTGATGAGTCTTATTAGACATATACAACATAAGACAAGAGAGGGGTAGACTACTGAGTGCTGGGTAGTCTGGATAATGCCTATAAGAATCAAACAAATTGGGTGATGCCAATTGGTGCCAGGGGGTGTAGTTTGAATATCCAAACTAGTTCAAGCCTTGTGCGCCTGACTGTATTGGTTAGCTCAAACTTTGGTGTACACCATTCTAGCACAGAGAATATCATGTTTGTGGTTATGCCCTTCACCTTGAAAGTGGTGAGATACTGGGGTTATTATTCCATCTTTTTGTACTGGGGCTTTGTGCTCATGCATCTAGATGTTGGGATGGGTGTGTCATAACCACTACTGGGCTCACTGGTGACATTGACACGCGACATTGCATCACAAAAATCGGTGTGGCTAACAGTTGCTGAAGGGAGCACTCATAGTGAAAAACAGAAAAACTACTTCCTGTTTATGCTCAGACCAGGTACAATAAAATATTATTTGCCTTATATAATCAACTTTGTGTTAATTGTATTTCGACTGCTTCTTTCAAAACTCAGTCTCATCAGAGGCTATGATTTATCTTCATCTGGATTCCCTGAAGTACTTTTGGGGTTCTGGAGTTGAACCACCATTTGAACCGGCTCTAAACCTGTATTGAACTTGTTCTGGTTCAATGTTGAGTACCAAAGTTAACCATATAGGTATGGTTTTTGGGGGGTTGGGACCAGGTATAGGTTAATTTTCAATATTATAGTATAAATATTGTTTTAACCTGTCTATAATTTTAATATTGATTTAATAAAATTATGTAGGGCGTGGACTATTATTTTTACAGATAAGGTTTAGGAGTGGTGAGTATGGGTAACTCATTTCCTTGCTTTTTGTTAAAGCATTATTTAAAGGTAATCCTCTGTGTATCTGTACAGTCCATATTTATTATGATTTAATTATTATGTAAAATGGAATATCAAAACTAATATTTAATGAATATGTTGATTTCCATAGTAACACACAGGATCTATATAGATCGACTATTTATTTATCATAATAAATTTTATTGTTGATGCACAATGTTAAACAATTTTGATAAATGTCTATGTATTTTTATTTTTATAGTTAACAAATAAAATCTGAAATTCACACTCATGACATTTATACTTGAAAGGTTCCATGTTTTGCTGTCACTTTATATCTCAACTCTATAGAAATGACTGATTTGTGATGTCATAGAGTTGCTAATGCGTCATCTGGTGATGATGTCATTTGCTCTATTACATCACCATGGACTTGGCTTTTGTATGACTAATTTATGTTTAGATATTTCTATTAAATAATTTTAAATTGAATTATTTATGATTTTTTTATTATTTTGGATATTATAGTGCCTATATAAATAAATCGTGCCCTGATTTATTATTATTATTATTTTATTATTGTGAATAAATCATATCAAATGTGTTAGTTATGTTAAATATGCATATTAGTAGCATTTTTATTCATTTTTGTCATTTTATGAATATGATTTATTCAGCTTAATGTGCTATTGGTTTTTGACTTTTGATGAGTCTTATTAGACATATACAACATAAGACAAGAGAGGGGTAGACTACTGAGTGCTGGGTAGTCTGGATAATGCCTATAAGAATCAAACAAATTGGGTGATGCCAATTGGTGCCAGGGGGTGTAGTTTGAATATCCAAACTAGTTCAAGCCTTGTGTGCCTGACTGTATTGGTTAGCTCAAACTTTGGTGTACACCATTCTAGCACAGAGAATATCATGTTTGTGGTTATGCCCTTCACCTTGAAAGTGGTGAGATACTGGGGTTATTATTCCATCTTTTTGTACTGGGGCTTTGTGCTCATGCATCTAGATGTTGGGATGGGTGTGTCATAACCACTACTGGGCTCACTGGTGACATTGACACGCGACATTGCATCACAAAAATCGGTGTGGCTAACAGTTGCTGAAGGGAGCACTCATAGTGAAAAACAGAAAAACTACTTCCTGTTTATGCTCAGACCAGGTACAATAAAATATTATTTGCCTTATATAATCAACTTTGTGTTAATTGTATTTCGACTGCTTCTTTCAAAACTCAGTCTCATCAGAGGCTATGATTTATCTTCATCTGGATTCCCTGAAGTACTTTTGGGGTTCTGGAGTTGAACCACCATTTGAACCGGCTCTAAACCTGTATTGAACCGGTTCTGGTTCAATGTTGAGTACCAAAGTTAACCATATAGGTATGGTTTTTGGGGGGTTGGGACCAGGTATAGGTTAATTTTCAATATTATAGTATAAATATTGTTTTAACCTGTCTATAATTTTAATATTGATTTAATAAAATTATGTAGGGCGTGGACTATTATTTTTACAGATAAGGTTTAGGAGTGGTGAGTATGGGTAACTCATTTCCTTGCTTTTTGTTAAAGCATTATTTAAAGGTAATCCTCTGTGTATCTGTACAGTCCATATTTATTATGATTTAATTATTATGTAAAATGGAATATCAAAACTAATATTTAATGAATATGTTGATTTCCATAGTAACACACAGGATCTATATAGATCGACTATTTATTTATCATAATAAATTTTATTGTTGATGCACAATGTTAAACAATTTTGATAAATGTCTATGTATTTTTATTTTTATAGTTAAAAAATAAAATCTGAAATTCACACTCATGACATTTATACTTGAAAGGTTCCATGTTTTGCTGTCACTTTATATCTCAACTCTATAGAAATGACTGATTTGTGATGTCATAGAGTTGCTAATGCGTCATCTGGTGATGATGTCATTTGCTCTATTACATCACCATGGACTTGGCTTTTGTATGACTAATTTATGTTTAGATATTTCTATTAAATAATTTTAAATTGAATTATTTATGATTTTTTTATTATTTTGGATATTATAGTGACTATATAAATAAATCGTGCCCTGATTTATTATTATTATTATTTTATTATTGTGAATAAATCATATCAAATGTGTTAGTTATGTTAAATATGCATATTAGTAGCATTTTTATTCATTTTTGTCATTTTATGAATATGATTTATTCAGCTTAATGTGCTATTGGTTTTTGACTTTTGATGAGTCTTATTAGACATATACAACATAAGACAAGAGAGGGGTAGACTACTGAGTGCTGGGTAGTCTGGATAATGCCTATAAGAATCAAACAAATTGGGTGATGCCAATTGGTGCCAGGGGGTGTAGTTTGAATATCCAAACTAGTTCAAGCCTTGTGCGCCTGACTGTATTGGTTAGCTCAAACTTTGGTGTACACCATTCTAGCACAGAGAATATCATGTTTGTGGTTATGCCCTTCACCTTGAAAGTGGTGAGATACTGGGGTTATTATTCCATCTTTTTGTACTGGGGCTTTGTGCTCATGCATCTAGATGTTGGGATGGGTGTGTCATAACCACTACTGGGCTCACTGGTGACATTGACACGCGACATTGCATCACAAAAATCGGTCTGGCTAACAGTTGCTGAAGGGAGCACTCATAGTGAAAAACAGAACAAACTACTTCCTGTTTATGCTCAGACCAGGTACAATAAAATATTATTTGCCTTATATAATCAACTTTGTGTTAATTGTATTTCGACTACTTCTTTCAAAACTCAGTCTCATCAGAGGCTATGATTTATCTTCATCTGGATTCCCTGAAGTACTTTTGGGGTTCTGGAGTTGAACCACCATTTGAACCGGCTCTAAACCTGTATTGAACCGGTTCTGGTTCAATGTTGAGTACCAAAGTTAACCATATAGGTATGGTTTTTGGGGGGTTGGGACCAGGTATAGGTTAATTTTCAATATTATAGTATAAATATTGTTTTAACCTGTCTATAATTTTAATATTGATTTAATAAAATTATGTAGGGCGTGGACTATTATTTTTACAGATAAGGTTTAGGAGTGGTGAGTATGGGTAACTCATTTCCTTGCTTTTTGTTAAAGCATTATTTAAAGGTAATCCTCTGTGTATCTGTACAGTCCATATTTATTATGATTTAATTATTATGTAAAATGGAATATCAAAACTAATATTTAATGAATATGTTGATTTCCATAGTAACACACAGGATCTATATAGATCGACTATTTATTTATCATAATAAATTTTATTGTTGATGCACAATGTTAAACAATTTTGATAAATGTCTATGTATTTTTATTTTTATAGTTAAAAAATAAAATCTGAAATTCACACTCATGACATTTATACTTGAAAGGTTCCATGTTTTGCTGTCACTTTATATCTCAACTCTATAGAAATGACTGATTTGTGATGTCATAGAGTTGCTAATGCGTCATCTGGTGATGATGTCATTTGCTCTATTACATCACCATGGACTTGGCTTTTGTATGACTAATTTATGTTTAGATATTTCTATTAAATAATTTTAAATTGAATTATTTATGATTTTTTTATTATTTTGGATATTATAGTGACTATATAAATAAATCGTGCCCTGATTTATTATTATTATTATTTTATTATTGTGAATAAATCATATCAAATGTGTTAGTTATGTTAAATATGCATATTAGTAGCATTTTTATTCATTTTTGTCATTTTATGAATATGATTTATTCAGCTTAATGTGCTATTGGTTTTTGACTTTTGATGAGTCTTATTAGACATATACAACATAAGACAAGAGAGGGGTAGACTACTGAGTGCTGGGTAGTCTGGATAATGCCTATAAGAATCAAACAAATTGGGTGATGCCAATTGGTGCCAGGGGGTGTAGTTTGAATATCCAAACTAGTTCAAGCCTTGTGCGCCTGACTGTATTGGTTAGCTCAAACTTTGGTGTACACCATTCTAGCACAGAGAATATCATGTTTGTGGTTATGCCCTTCACCTTGAAAGTGGTGAGATACTGGGGTTATTATTCCATCTTTTTGTACTGGGGCTTTGTGCTCATGCATCTAGATGTTGGGATGGGTGTGTCATAACCACTACTGGGCTCACTGGTGACATTGACACGCGACATTGCATCACAAAAATCGGTGTGGCTAACAGTTGCTGAAGGGAGCACTCATAGTGAAAAACAGAAAAACTACTTCCTGTTTATGCTCAGACCAGGTACAATAAAATATTATTTGCCTTATATAATCAACTTTGTGTTAATTGTATTTCGACTACTTCTTTCAAAACTCAGTCTCATCAGAGGCTATGATTTATCTTCATCTGGATTCCCTGAAGTACTTTTGGGGTTCTGGAGTTGAACCACCATTTGAACCGGCTCTAAACCTGTATTGAACCGGTTCTGGTTCAATGTTGAGTACCAAAGTTAACCATATAGGTATGGTTTTTGGGGGGTTGGGACCAGGTATAGGTTAATTTTCAATATTATAGTATAAATATTGTTTTAACCTGTCTATAATTTTAATATTGATTTAATAAAATTATGTAGGGCGTGGACTATTATTTTTACAGATAAGGTTTAGGAGTGGTGAGTATGGGTAACTCATTTCCTTGCTTTTTGTTAAAGCATTATTTAAAGGTAATCCTCTGTGTATCTGTACAGTCCATATTTATTATGATTTAATTATTATGTAAAATGGAATATCAAAACTAATATTTAATGAATATGTTGATTTCCATAGTAACACACAGGATCTATATAGATCGACTATTTATTTATCATAATAAATTTTATTGTTGATGCACAATGTTAAACAATTTTGATAAATGTCTATGTATTTTTATTTTTATAGTTAAAAAATAAAATCTGAAATTCACACTCATGACATTTATACTTGAAAGGTTCCATGTTTTGCTGTCACTTTATATCTCAACTCTATAGAAATGACTGATTTGTGATGTCATAGAGTTGCTAATGCGTCATCTGGTGATGATGTCATTTGCTCTATTACATCACCATGGACTTGGCTTTTGTATGACTAATTTATGTTTAGATATTTCTATTAAATAATTTTAAATTGAATTATTTATGATTTTTTTATTATTTTGGATATTATAGTGACTATATAAATAAATCGTGCCCTGATTTATTATTATTATTATTATTTTATTATTGTGAATAAATCATATCAAATGTGTTAGTTATGTTAAATATGCATATTAGTAGCATTTTTATTCATTTTTGTCATTTTATGAATATGATTTATTCAGCTTAATGTGCTATTGGTTTTTGACTTTTGATGAGTCTTATTAGACATATACAACATAAGACAAGAGAGGGGTAGACTACTGAGTGCTGGGTAGTCTGGATAATGCCTATAAGAATCAAACAAATTGGGTGATGCCAATTGGTGCCAGGGGGTGTAGTTTGAATATCCAAACTAGTTCAAGCCTTGTGCGCCTGACTGTATTGGTTAGCTCAAACTTTGGTGTACACCATTCTAGCACAGAGAATATCATGTTTGTGGTTATGCCCTTCACCTTGAAAGTGGTGAGATACTGGGGTTATTATTCCATCTTTTTGTACTGGGGCTTTGTGCTCATGCATCTAGATGTTGGGATGGGTGTGTCATAACCACTACTGGGCTCACTGGTGACATTGACACGCGACATTGCATCACAAAAATCGGTGTGGCTAACAGTTGCTGAAGGGAGCACTCATAGTGAAAAACAGAAAAACTACTTCCTGTTTATGCTCAGACCAGGTACAATAAAATATTATTTGCCTTATATAATCAACTTTGTGTTAATTGTATTTCGACTGCTTCTTTCAAAACTCAGTCTCATCAGAGGCTATGATTTATCTTCATCTGGATTCCCTGAAGTACTTTTGGGGTTCTGGAGTTGAACCACCATTTGAACCGGCTCTAAACCTGTATTGAACCGGTTCTGGTTCAATGTTGAGTACCAAAGTTAACCATATAGGTATGGTTTTTGGGGGGTTGGGACCAGGTATAGGTTAATTTTCAATATTATAGTATAAATATTGTTTTAACCTGTCTATAATTTTAATATTGATTTAATAAAATTATGTAGGGCGTGGACTATTATTTTTACAGATAAGGTTTAGGAGTGGTGAGTATGGGTAACTCATTTCCTTGCTTTTTGTTAAAGCATTATTTAAAGGTAATCCTCTGTGTATCTGTACAGTCCATATTTATTATGATTTAATTATTATGTAAAATGGAATATCAAAACTAATATTTAATGAATATGTTGATTTCCATAGTAACACACAGGATCTATATAGATCGACTATTTATTTATCATAATAAATTTTATTGTTGATGCACAATGTTAAACAATTTTGATAAATGTCTATGTATTTTTATTTTTATAGTTAAAAAATAAAATCTGAAATTCACACTCATGACATTTATACTTGAAAGGTTCCATGTTTTGCTGTCACTTTATATCTCAACTCTATAGAAATGACTGATTTGTGATGTCATAGAGTTGCTAATGCGTCATCTGGTGATGATGTCATTTGCTCTATTACATCACCATGGACTTGGCTTTTGTATGACTAATTTATGTTTAGATATTTCTATTAAATAATTTTAAATTGAATTATTTATGATTTTTTTATTATTTTGGATATTATAGTGACTATATAAATAAATCGTGCCCTGATTTATTATTATTATTATTATTTTATTATTGTGAATAAATCATATCAAATGTGTTAGTTATGTTAAATATGCATATTAGTAGCATTTTTATTCATTTTTGTCATTTTATGAATATGATTTATTCAGCTTAATGTGCTATTGGTTTTTGACTTTTGATGAGTCTTATTAGACATATACAACATAAGACAAGAGAGGGGTAGACTACTGAGTGCTGGGTAGTCTGGATAATGCCTATAAGAATCAAACAAATTGGGTGATGCCAATTGGTGCCAGGGGGTGTAGTTTGAATATCCAAACTAGTTCAAGCCTTGTGCGCCTGACTGTATTGGTTAGCTCAAACTTTGGTGTACACCATTCTAGCACAGAGAATATCATGTTTGTGGTTATGCCCTTCACCTTGAAAGTGGTGAGATACTGGGGTTATTATTCCATCTTTTTGTACTGGGGCTTTGTGCTCATGCATCTAGATGTTGGGATGGGTGTGTCATAACCACTACTGGGCTCACTGGTGACATTGACACGCGACATTGCATCACAAAAATCGGTCTGGCTAACAGTTGCTGAAGGGAGCACTCATAGTGAAAAACAGAACAAACTACTTCCTGTTTATGCTCAGACCAGGTACAATAAAATATTATTTGCCTTATATAATCAACTTTGTGTTAATTGTATTTCGACTACTTCTTTCAAAACTCAGTCTCATCAGAGGCTATGATTTATCTTCATCTGGATTCCCTGAAGTACTTTTGGGGTTCTGGAGTTGAACCACCATTTGAACCGGCTCTAAACCTGTATTGAACCGGTTCTGGTTCAATGTTGAGTACCAAAGTTAACCATATAGGTATGGTTTTTGGGGGGTTGGGACCAGGTATAGGTTAATTTTCAATATTATAGTATAAATATTGTTTTAACCTGTCTATAATTTTAATATTGATTTAATAAAATTATGTAGGGCGTGGACTATTATTTTTACAGATAAGGTTTAGGAGTGGTGAGTATGGGTAACTCATTTCCTTGCTTTTTGTTAAAGCATTATTTAAAGGTAATCCTCTGTGTATCTGTACAGTCCATATTTATTATGATTTAATTATTATGTAAAATGGAATATCAAAACTAATATTTAATGAATATGTTGATTTCCATAGTAACACACAGGATCTATATAGATCGACTATTTATTTATCATAATAAATTTTATTGTTGATGCACAATGTTAAACAATTTTGATAAATGTCTATGTATTTTTATTTTTATAGTTAAAAAATAAAATCTGAAATTCACACTCATGACATTTATACTTGAAAGGTTCCATGTTTTGCTGTCACTTTATATCTCAACTCTATAGAAATGACTGATTTGTGATGTCATAGAGTTGCTAATGCGTCATCTGGTGATGATGTCATTTGCTCTATTACATCACCATGGACTTGGCTTTTGTATGACTAATTTATGTTTAGATATTTCTATTAAATAATTTTAAATTGAATTATTTATGATTTTTTTATTATTTTGGATATTATAGTGACTATATAAATAAATCGTGCCCTGATTTATTATTATTATTATTTTATTATTGTGAATAAATCATATCAAATGTGTTAGTTATGTTAAATATGCATATTAGTAGCATTTTTATTCATTTTTGTCATTTTATGAATATGATTTATTCAGCTTAATGTGCTATTGGTTTTTGACTTTTGATGAGTCTTATTAGACATATACAACATAAGACAAGAGAGGGGTAGACTACTGAGTGCTGGGTAGTCTGGATAATGCCTATAAGAATCAAACAAATTGGGTGATGCCAATTGGTGCCAGGGGGTGTAGTTTGAATATCCAAACTAGTTCAAGCCTTGTGCGCCTGACTGTATTGGTTAGCTCAAACTTTGGTGTACACCATTCTAGCACAGAGAATATCATGTTTGTGGTTATGCCCTTCACCTTGAAAGTGGTGAGATACTGGGGTTATTATTCCATCTTTTTGTACTGGGGCTTTGTGCTCATGCATCTAGATGTTGGGATGGGTGTGTCATAACCACTACTGGGCTCACTGGTGACATTGACACGCGACATTGCATCACAAAAATCGGTCTGGCTAACAGTTGCTGAAGGGAGCACTCATAGTGAAAAACAGAACAAACTACTTCCTGTTTATGCTCAGACCAGGTACAATAAAATATTATTTGCCTTATATAATCAACTTTGTGTTAATTGTATTTCGACTACTTCTTTCAAAACTCAGTCTCATCAGAGGCTATGATTTATCTTCATCTGGATTCCCTGAAGTACTTTTGGGGTTCTGGAGTTGAACCACCATTTGAACCGGCTCTAAACCTGTATTGAACCGGTTCTGGTTCAATGTTGAGTACCAAAGTTAACCATATAGGTATGGTTTTTGGGGGGTTGGGACCAGGTATAGGTTAATTTTCAATATTATAGTATAAATATTGTTTTAACCTGTCTATAATTTTAATATTGATTTAATAAAATTATGTAGGGCGTGGACTATTATTTTTACAGATAAGGTTTAGGAGTGGTGAGTATGGGTAACTCATTTCCTTGCTTTTTGTTAAAGCATTATTTAAAGGTAATCCTCTGTGTATCTGTACAGTCCATATTTATTATGATTTAATTATTATGTAAAATGGAATATCAAAACTAATATTTAATGAATATGTTGATTTCCATAGTAACACACAGGATCTATATAGATCGACTATTTATTTATCATAATAAATTTTATTGTTGATGCACAATGTTAAACAATTTTGATAAATGTCTATGTATTTTTATTTTTATAGTTAAAAAATAAAATCTGAAATTCACACTCATGACATTTATACTTGAAAGGTTCCATGTTTTGCTGTCACTTTATATCTCAACTCTATAGAAATGACTGATTTGTGATGTCATAGAGTTGCTAATGCGTCATCTGGTGATGATGTCATTTGCTCTATTACATCACCATGGACTTGGCTTTTGTATGACTAATTTATGTTTAGATATTTCTATTAAATAATTTTAAATTGAATTATTTATGATTTTTTTATTATTTTGGATATTATAGTGACTATATAAATAAATCGTGCCCTGATTTATTATTATTATTATTTTATTATTGTGAATAAATCATATCAAATGTGTTAGTTATGTTAAATATGCATATTAGTAGCATTTTTATTCATTTTTGTCATTTTATGAATATGATTTATTCAGCTTAATGTGCTATTGGTTTTTGACTTTTGATGAGTCTTATTAGACATATACAACATAAGACAAGAGAGGGGTAGACTACTGAGTGCTGGGTAGTCTGGATAATGCCTATAAGAATCAAACAAATTGGGTGATGCCAATTGGTGCCAGGGGGTGTAGTTTGAATATCCAAACTAGTTCAAGCCTTGTGCGCCTGACTGTATTGGTTAGCTCAAACTTTGGTGTACACCATTCTAGCACAGAGAATATCATGTTTGTGGTTATGCCCTTCACCTTGAAAGTGGTGAGATACTGGGGTTATTATTCCATCTTTTTGTACTGGGGCTTTGTGCTCATGCATCTAGATGTTGGGATGGGTGTGTCATAACCACTACTGGGCTCACTGGTGACATTGACACGCGACATTGCATCACAAAAATCGGTGTGGCTAACAGTTGCTGAAGGGAGCACTCATAGTGAAAAACAGAAAAACTACTTCCTGTTTATGCTCAGACCAGGTACAATAAAATATTATTTGCCTTATATAATCAACTTTGTGTTAATTGTATTTCGACTGCTTCTTTCAAAACTCAGTCTCATCAGAGGCTATGATTTATCTTCATCTGGATTCCCTGAAGTACTTTTGGGGTTCTGGAGTTGAACCACCATTTGAACCGGCTCTAAACCTGTATTGAACCGGTTCTGGTTCAATGTTGAGTACCAAAGTTAACCATATAGGTATGGTTTTTGGGGGGTTGGGACCAGGTATAGGTTAATTTTCAATATTATAGTATAAATATTGTTTTAACCTGTCTATAATTTTAATATTGATTTAATAAAATTATGTAGGGCGTGGACTATTATTTTTACAGATAAGGTTTAGGAGTGGTGAGTATGGGTCACTCATTTCCTTGCTTTTTGTTAAAGCATTATTTAAAGGTAATCCTCTGTGTATCTGTACAGTCCATATTTATTATGATTTAATTATTATGTAAAATGGAATATCAAAACTAATATTTAATGAATATGTTGATTTCCATAGTAACACACAGGATCTATATAGATCGACTATTTATTTATCATAATAAATTTTATTGTTGATGCACAATGTTAAACAATTTTGATAAATGTCTATGTATTTTTATTTTTATAGTTAAAAAATAAAATCTGAAATTCACACTCATGACATTTATACTTGAAAGGTTCCATGTTTTGCTGTCACTTTATATCTCAACTCTATAGAAATGACTGATTTGTGATGTCATAGAGTTGCTAATGCGTCATCTGGTGATGATGTCATTTGCTCTATTACATCACCATGGACTTGGCTTTTGTATGACTAATTTATGTTTAGATATTTCTATTAAATAATTTTAAATTGAATTATTTATGATTTTTTTATTATTTTGGATATTATAGTGACTATATAAATAAATCGTGCCCTGATTTATTATTATTATTATTATTTTATTATTGTGAATAAATCATATCAAATGTGTTAGTTATGTTAAATATGCATATTAGTAGCATTTTTATTCATTTTTGTCATTTTATGAATATGATTTATTCAGCTTAATGTGCTATTGGTTTTTGACTTTTGATGAGTCTTATTAGACATATACAACATAAGACAAGAGAGGGGTAGACTACTGAGTGCTGGGTAGTCTGGATAATGCCTATAAGAATCAAACAAATTGGGTGATGCCAATTGGTGCCAGGGGGTGTAGTTTGAATATCCAAACTAGTTCAAGCCTTGTGCGCCTGACTGTATTGGTTAGCTCAAACTTTGGTGTACACCATTCTAGCACAGAGAATATCATGTTTGTGGTTATGCCCTTCACCTTGAAAGTGGTGAGATACTGGGGTTATTATTCCATCTTTTTGTACTGGGGCTTTGTGCTCATGCATCTAGATGTTGGGATGGGTGTGTCATAACCACTACTGGGCTCACTGGTGACATTGACACGCGACATTGCATCACAAAAATCGGTGTGGCTAACAGTTGCTGAAGGGAGCACTCATAGTGAAAAACAGAACAAACTACTTCCTGTTTATGCTCAGACCAGGTACAATAAAATATTATTTGCCTTATATAATCAACTTTGTGTTAATTGTATTTCGACTACTTCTTTCAAAACTCAGTCTCATCAGAGGCTATGATTTATCTTCATCTGGATTCCCTGAAGTACTTTTGGGGTTCTGGAGTTGAACCACCATTTGAACCGGCTCTAAACCTGTATTGAACCGGTTCTGGTTCAATGTTGAGTACCAAAGTTAACCATATAGGTATGGTTTTTGGGGGGTTGGGACCAGGTATAGGTTAATTTTCAATATTATAGTATAAATATTGTTTTAACCTGTCTATAATTTTAATATTGATTTAATAAAATTATGTAGGGCGTGGACTATTATTTTTACAGATAAGGTTTAGGAGTGGTGAGTATGGGTAACTCATTTCCTTGCTTTTTGTTAAAGCATTATTTAAAGGTAATCCTCTGTGTATCTGTACAGTCCATATTTATTATGATTTAATTATTATGTAAAATGGAATATCAAAACTAATATTTAATGAATATGTTGATTTCCATAGTAACACACAGGATCTATATAGATCGACTATTTATTTATCATAATAAATTTTATTGTTGATGCACAATGTTAAACAATTTTGATAAATGTCTATGTATTTTTATTTTTATAGTTAAAAAATAAAATCTGAAATTCACACTCATGACATTTATACTTGAAAGGTTCCATGTTTTGCTGTCACTTTATATCTCAACTCTATAGAAATGACTGATTTGTGATGTCATAGAGTTGCTAATGCATCATCTGGTGATGATGTCATTTGCTCTATTACATCACCATGGACTTGGCTTTTGTATGACTAATTTATGTTTAGATATTTCTATTAAATAATTTTAAATTGAATTATTTATGATTTTTTTATTATTTTGGATATTATAGTGACTATATAAATAAATCGTGCCCTGATTTATTATTATTATTATTTTATTATTGTGAATAAATCATATCAAATGTGTTAGTTATGTTAAATATGCATATTAGTAGCATTTTTATTCATTTTTGTCATTTTATGAATATGATTTATTCAGCTTAATGTGCTATTGGTTTTTGACTTTTGATGAGTCTTATTAGACATATACAACATAAGACAAGAGAGGGGTAGACTACTGAGTGCTGGGTAGTCTGGATAATGCCTATAAGAATCAAACAAATTGGGTGATGCCAATTGGTGCCAGGGGGTGTAGTTTGAATATCCAAACTAGTTCAAGCCTTGTGCGCCTGACTGTATTGGTTAGCTCAAACTTTGGTGTACACCATTCTAGCACAGAGAATATCATGTTTGTGGTTATGCCCTTCACCTTGAAAGTGGTGAGATACTGGGGTTATTATTCCATCTTTTTGTACTGGGGCTTTGTGCTCATGCATCTAGATGTTGGGATGGGTGTGTCATAACCACTACTGGGCTCACTGGTGACATTGACACGCGACATTGCATCACAAAAATCGGTGTGGCTAACAGTTGCTGAAGGGAGCACTCATAGTGAAAAACAGAAAAACTACTTCCTGTTTATGCTCAGACCAGGTACAATAAAATATTATTTGCCTTATATAATCAACTTTGTGTTAATTGTATTTCGACTGCTTCTTTCAAAACTCAGTCTCATCAGAGGCTATGATTTATCTTCATCTGGATTCCCTGAAGTACTTTTGGGGTTCTGGAGTTGAACCACCATTTGAACCGGCTCTAAACCTGTATTGAACCGGTTCTGGTTCAATGTTGAGTACCAAAGTTAACCATATAGGTATGGTTTTTGGGGGGTTGGGACCAGGTATAGGTTAATTTTCAATATTATAGTATAAATATTGTTTTAACCTGTCTATAATTTTAATATTGATTTAATAAAATTATGTAGGGCGTGGACTATTATTTTTACAGATAAGGTTTAGGAGTGGTGAGTATGGGTAACTCATTTCCTTGCTTTTTGTTAAAGCATTATTTAAAGGTAATCCTCTGTGTATCTGTACAGTCCATATTTATTATGATTTAATTATTATGTAAAATGGAATATCAAAACTAATATTTAATGAATATGTTGATTTCCATAGTAACACACAGGATCTATATAGATCGACTATTTATTTATCATAATAAATTTTATTGTTGATGCACAATGTTAAACAATTTTGATAAATGTCTATGTATTTTTATTTTTATAGTTAAAAAATAAAATCTGAAATTCACACTCATGACATTTATACTTGAAAGGTTCCATGTTTTGCTGTCACTTTATATCTCAACTCTATAGAAATGACTGATTTGTGATGTCATAGAGTTGCTAATGCGTCATCTGGTGATGATGTCATTTGCTCTATTACATCACCATGGACTTGGCTTTTGTATGACTAATTTATGTTTAGATATTTCTATTAAATAATTTTAAATTGAATTATTTATGATTTTTTTATTATTTTGGATATTATAGTGACTATATAAATAAATCGTGCCCTGATTTATTATTATTATTATTATTTTATTATTGTGAATAAATCATATCAAATGTGTTAGTTATGTTAAATATGCATATTAGTAGCATTTTTATTCATTTTTGTCATTTTATGAATATGATTTATTCAGCTTAATGTGCTATTGGTTTTTGACTTTTGATGAGTCTTATTAGACATATACAACATAAGACAAGAGAGGGGTAGACTACTGAGTGCTGGGTAGTCTGGATAATGCCTATAAGAATCAAACAAATTGGGTGATGCCAATTGGTGCCAGGGGGTGTAGTTTGAATATCCAAACTAGTTCAAGCCTTGTGCGCCTGACTGTATTGGTTAGCTCAAACTTTGGTGTACACCATTCTAGCACAGAGAATATCATGTTTGTGGTTATGCCCTTCACCTTGAAAGTGGTGAGATACTGGGGTTATTATTCCATCTTTTTGTACTGGGGCTTTGTGCTCATGCATCTAGATGTTGGGATGGGTGTGTCATAACCACTACTGGGCTCACTGGTGACATTGACACGCGACATTGCATCACAAAAATCGGTCTGGCTAACAGTTGCTGAAGGGAGCACTCATAGTGAAAAACAGAACAAACTACTTCCTGTTTATGCTCAGACCAGGTACAATAAAATATTATTTGCCTTATATAATCAACTTTGTGTTAATTGTATTTCGACTACTTCTTTCAAAACTCAGTCTCATCAGAGGCTATGATTTATCTTCATCTGGATTCCCTGAAGTACTTTTGGGGTTCTGGAGTTGAACCACCATTTGAACCGGCTCTAAACCTGTATTGAACCGGTTCTGGTTCAATGTTGAGTACCAAAGTTAACCATATAGGTATGGTTTTTGGGGGGTTGGGACCAGGTATAGGTTAATTTTCAATATTATAGTATAAATATTGTTTTAACCTGTCTATAATTTTAATATTGATTTAATAAAATTATGTAGGGCGTGGACTATTATTTTTACAGATAAGGTTTAGGAGTGGTGAGTATGGGTAACTCATTTCCTTGCTTTTTGTTAAAGCATTATTTAAAGGTAATCCTCTGTGTATCTGTACAGTCCATATTTATTATGATTTAATTATTATGTAAAATGGAATATCAAAACTAATATTTAATGAATATGTTGATTTCCATAGTAACACACAGGATCTATATAGATCGACTATTTATTTATCATAATAAATTTTATTGTTGATGCACAATGTTAAACAATTTTGATAAATGTCTATGTATTTTTATTTTTATAGTTAAAAAATAAAATCTGAAATTCACACTCATGACATTTATACTTGAAAGGTTCCATGTTTTGCTGTCACTTTATATCTCAACTCTATAGAAATGACTGATTTGTGATGTCATAGAGTTGCTAATGCGTCATCTGGTGATGATGTCATTTGCTCTATTACATCACCATGGACTTGGCTTTTGTATGACTAATTTATGTTTAGATATTTCTATTAAATAATTTTAAATTGAATTATTTATGATTTTTTTATTATTTTGGATATTATAGTGACTATATAAATAAATCGTGCCCTGATTTATTATTATTATTATTTTATTATTGTGAATAAATCATATCAAATGTGTTAGTTATGTTAAATATGCATATTAGTAGCATTTTTATTCATTTTTGTCATTTTATGAATATGATTTATTCAGCTTAATGTGCTATTGGTTTTTGACTTTTGATGAGTCTTATTAGACATATACAACATAAGACAAGAGAGGGGTAGACTACTGAGTGCTGGGTAGTCTGGATAATGCCTATAAGAATCAAACAAATTGGGTGATGCCAATTGGTGCCAGGGGGTGTAGTTTGAATATCCAAACTAGTTCAAGCCTTGTGCGCCTGACTGTATTGGTTAGCTCAAACTTTGGTGTACACCATTCTAGCACAGAGAATATCATGTTTGTGGTTATGCCCTTCACCTTGAAAGTGGTGAGATACTGGGGTTATTATTCCATCTTTTTGTACTGGGGCTTTGTGCTCATGCATCTAGATGTTGGGATGGGTGTGTCATAACCACTACTGGGCTCACTGGTGACATTGACACGCGACATTGCATCACAAAAATCGGTGTGGCTAACAGTTGCTGAAGGGAGCACTCATAGTGAAAAACAGAAAAACTACTTCCTGTTTATGCTCAGACCAGGTACAATAAAATATTATTTGCCTTATATAATCAACTTTGTGTTAATTGTATTTCGACTGCTTCTTTCAAAACTCAGTCTCATCAGAGGCTATGATTTATCTTCATCTGGATTCCCTGAAGTACTTTTGGGGTTCTGGAGTTGAACCACCATTTGAACCGGCTCTAAACCTGTATTGAACCGGTTCTGGTTCAATGTTGAGTACCAAAGTTAACCATATAGGTATGGTTTTTGGGGGGTTGGGACCAGGTATAGGTTAATTTTCAATATTATAGTATAAATATTGTTTTAACCTGTCTATAATTTTAATATTGATTTAATAAAATTATGTAGGGCGTGGACTATTATTTTTACAGATAAGGTTTAGGAGTGGTGAGTATGGGTAACTCATTTCCTTGCTTTTTGTTAAAGCATTATTTAAAGGTAATCCTCTGTGTATCTGTACAGTCCATATTTATTATGATTTAATTATTATGTAAAATGGAATATCAAAACTAATATTTAATGAATATGTTGATTTCCATAGTAACACACAGGATCTATATAGATCGACTATTTATTTATCATAATAAATTTTATTGTTGATGCACAATGTTAAACAATTTTGATAAATGTCTATGTATTTTTATTTTTATAGTTAAAAAATAAAATCTGAAATTCACACTCATGACATTTATACTTGAAAGGTTCCATGTTTTGCTGTCACTTTATATCTCAACTCTATAGAAATGACTGATTTGTGATGTCATAGAGTTGCTAATGCGTCATCTGGTGATGATGTCATTTGCTCTATTACATCACCATGGACTTGGCTTTTGTATGACTAATTTATGTTTAGATATTTCTATTAAATAATTTTAAATTGAATTATTTATGATTTTTTTATTATTTTGGATATTATAGTGACTATATAAATAAATCGTGCCCTGATTTATTATTATTATTATTATTTTATTATTGTGAATAAATCATATCAAATGTGTTAGTTATGTTAAATATGCATATTAGTAGCATTTTTATTCATTTTTGTCATTTTATGAATATGATTTATTCAGCTTAATGTGCTATTGGTTTTTGACTTTTGATGAGTCTTATTAGACATATACAACATAAGACAAGAGAGGGGTAGACTACTGAGTGCTGGGTAGTCTGGATAATGCCTATAAGAATCAAACAAATTGGGTGATGCCAATTGGTGCCAGGGGGTGTAGTTTGAATATCCAAACTAGTTCAAGCCTTGTGCGCCTGACTGTATTGGTTAGCTCAAACTTTGGTGTACACCATTCTAGCACAGAGAATATCATGTTTGTGGTTATGCCCTTCACCTTGAAAGTGGTGAGATACTGGGGTTATTATTCCATCTTTTTGTACTGGGGCTTTGTGCTCATGCATCTAGATGTTGGGATGGGTGTGTCATAACCACTACTGGGCTCACTGGTGACATTGACACGCGACATTGCATCACAAAAATCGGTCTGGCTAACAGTTGCTGAAGGGAGCACTCATAGTGAAAAACAGAACAAACTACTTCCTGTTTATGCTCAGACCAGGTACAATAAAATATTATTTGCCTTATATAATCAACTTTGTGTTAATTGTATTTCGACTACTTCTTTCAAAACTCAGTCTCATCAGAGGCTATGATTTATCTTCATCTGGATTCCCTGAAGTACTTTTGGGGTTCTGGAGTTGAACCACCATTTGAACCGGCTCTAAACCTGTATTGAACCGGTTCTGGTTCAATGTTGAGTACCAAAGTTAACCATATAGGTATGGTTTTTGGGGGGTTGGGACCAGGTATAGGTTAATTTTCAATATTATAGTATAAATATTGTTTTAACCTGTCTATAATTTTAATATTGATTTAATAAAATTATGTAGGGCGTGGACTATTATTTTTACAGATAAGGTTTAGGAGTGGTGAGTATGGGTAACTCATTTCCTTGCTTTTTGTTAAAGCATTATTTAAAGGTAATCCTCTGTGTATCTGTACAGTCCATATTTATTATGATTTAATTATTATGTAAAATGGAATATCAAAACTAATATTTAATGAATATGTTGATTTCCATAGTAACACACAGGATCTATATAGATCGACTATTTATTTATCATAATAAATTTTATTGTTGATGCACAATGTTAAACAATTTTGATAAATGTCTATGTATTTTTATTTTTATAGTTAAAAAATAAAATCTGAAATTCACACTCATGACATTTATACTTGAAAGGTTCCATGTTTTGCTGTCACTTTATATCTCAACTCTATAGAAATGACTGATTTGTGATGTCATAGAGTTGCTAATGCGTCATCTGGTGATGATGTCATTTGCTCTATTACATCACCATGGACTTGGCTTTTGTATGACTAATTTATGTTTAGATATTTCTATTAAATAATTTTAAATTGAATTATTTATGATTTTTTTATTATTTTGGATATTATAGTGACTATATAAATAAATCGTGCCCTGATTTATTATTATTATTATTTTATTATTGTGAATAAATCATATCAAATGTGTTAGTTATGTTAAATATGCATATTAGTAGCATTTTTATTCATTTTTGTCATTTTATGAATATGATTTATTCAGCTTAATGTGCTATTGGTTTTTGACTTTTGATGAGTCTTATTAGACATATACAACATAAGACAAGAGAGGGGTAGACTACTGAGTGCTGGGTAGTCTGGATAATGCCTATAAGAATCAAACAAATTGGGTGATGCCAATTGGTGCCAGGGGGTGTAGTTTGAATATCCAAACTAGTTCAAGCCTTGTGCGCCTGACTGTATTGGTTAGCTCAAACTTTGGTGTACACCATTCTAGCACAGAGAATATCATGTTTGTGGTTATGCCCTTCACCTTGAAAGTGGTGAGATACTGGGGTTATTATTCCATCTTTTTGTACTGGGGCTTTGTGCTCATGCATCTAGATGTTGGGATGGGTGTGTCATAACCACTACTGGGCTCACTGGTGACATTGACACGCGACATTGCATCACAAAAATCGGTGTGGCTAACAGTTGCTGAAGGGAGCACTCATAGTGAAAAACAGAAAAACTACTTCCTGTTTATGCTCAGACCAGGTACAATAAAATATTATTTGCCTTATATAATCAACTTTGTGTTAATTGTATTTCGACTGCTTCTTTCAAAACTCAGTCTCATCAGAGGCTATGATTTATCTTCATCTGGATTCCCTGAAGTACTTTTGGGGTTCTGGAGTTGAACCACCATTTGAACCGGCTCTAAACCTGTATTGAACCGGTTCTGGTTCAATGTTGAGTACCAAAGTTAACCATATAGGTATGGTTTTTGGGGGGTTGGGACCAGGTATAGGTTAATTTTCAATATTATAGTATAAATATTGTTTTAACCTGTCTATAATTTTAATATTGATTTAATAAAATTATGTAGGGCGTGGACTATTATTTTTACAGATAAGGTTTAGGAGTGGTGAGTATGGGTAACTCATTTCCTTGCTTTTTGTTAAAGCATTATTTAAAGGTAATCCTCTGTGTATCTGTACAGTCCATATTTATTATGATTTAATTATTATGTAAAATGGAATATCAAAACTAATATTTAATGAATATGTTGATTTCCATAGTAACACACAGGATCTATATAGATCGACTATTTATTTATCATAATAAATTTTATTGTTGATGCACAATGTTAAACAATTTTGATAAATGTCTATGTATTTTTATTTTTATAGTTAACAAATAAAATCTGAAATTCACACTCATGACATTTATACTTGAAAGGTTCCATGTTTTGCTGTCACTTTATATCTCAACTCTATAGAAATGACTGATTTGTGATGTCATAGAGTTGCTAATGCGTCATCTGGTGATGATGTCATTTGCTCTATTACATCACCATGGACTTGGCTTTTGTATGACTAATTTATGTTTAGATATTTCTATTAAATAATTTTAAATTGAATTATTTATGATTTTTTTATTATTTTGGATATTATAGTGACTATATAAATAAATCGTGCCCTGATTTATTATTATTATTATTTTATTATTGTGAATAAATCATATCAAATGTGTTAGTTATGTTAAATATGCATATTAGTAGCATTTTTATTCATTTTTGTCATTTTATGAATATGATTTATTCAGCTTAATGTGCTATTGGTTTTTGACTTTTGATGAGTCTTATTAGACATATACAACATAAGACAAGAGAGGGGTAGACTACTGAGTGCTGGGTAGTCTGGATAATGCCTATAAGAATCAAACAAATTGGGTGATGCCAATTGGTGCCAGGGGGTGTAGTTTGAATATCCAAACTAGTTCAAGCCTTGTGCGCCTGACTGTATTGGTTAGCTCAAACTTTGGTGTACACCATTCTAGCACAGAGAATATCATGTTTGTGGTTATGCCCTTCACCTTGAAAGTGGTGAGATACTGGGGTTATTATTCCATCTTTTTGTACTGGGGCTTTGTGCTCATGCATCTAGATGTTGGGATGGGTGTGTCATAACCACTACTGGGCTCACTGGTGACATTGACACGCGACATTGCATCACAAAAATCGGTCTGGCTAACAGTTGCTGAAGGGAGCACTCATAGTGAAAAACAGAACAAACTACTTCCTGTTTATGCTCAGACCAGGTACAATAAAATATTATTTGCCTTATATAATCAACTTTGTGTTAATTGTATTTCGACTACTTCTTTCAAAACTCAGTCTCATCAGAGGCTATGATTTATCTTCATCTGGATTCCCTGAAGTACTTTTGGGGTTCTGGAGTTGAACCACCATTTGAACCGGCTCTAAACCTGTATTGAACCGGTTCTGGTTCAATGTTGAGTACCAAAGTTAACCATATAGGTATGGTTTTTGGGGGGTTGGGACCAGGTATAGGTTAATTTTCAATATTATAGTATAAATATTGTTTTAACCTGTCTATAATTTTAATATTGATTTAATAAAATTATGTAGGGCGTGGACTATTATTTTTACAGATAAGGTTTAGGAGTGGTGAGTATGGGTAACTCATTTCCTTGCTTTTTGTTAAAGCATTATTTAAAGGTAATCCTCTGTGTATCTGTACAGTCCATATTTATTATGATTTAATTATTATGTAAAATGGAATATCAAAACTAATATTTAATGAATATGTTGATTTCCATAGTAACACACAGGATCTATATAGATCGACTATTTATTTATCATAATAAATTTTATTGTTGATGCACAATGTTAAACAATTTTGATAAATGTCTATGTATTTTTATTTTTATAGTTAAAAAATAAAATCTGAAATTCACACTCATGACATTTATACTTGAAAGGTTCCATGTTTTGCTGTCACTTTATATCTCAACTCTATAGAAATGACTGATTTGTGATGTCATAGAGTTGCTAATGCGTCATCTGGTGATGATGTCATTTGCTCTATTACATCACCATGGACTTGGCTTTTGTATGACTAATTTATGTTTAGATATTTCTATTAAATAATTTTAAATTGAATTATTTATGATTTTTTTATTATTTTGGATATTATAGTGACTATATAAATAAATCGTGCCCTGATTTATTATTATTATTATTTTATTATTGTGAATAAATCATATCAAATGTGTTAGTTATGTTAAATATGCATATTAGTAGCATTTTTATTCATTTTTGTCATTTTATGAATATGATTTATTCAGCTTAATGTGCTATTGGTTTTTGACTTTTGATGAGTCTTATTAGACATATACAACATAAGACAAGAGAGGGGTAGACTACTGAGTGCTGGGTAGTCTGGATAATGCCTATAAGAATCAAACAAATTGGGTGATGCCAATTGGTGCCAGGGGGTGTAGTTTGAATATCCAAACTAGTTCAAGCCTTGTGCGCCTGACTGTATTGGTTAGCTCAAACTTTGGTGTACACCATTCTAGCACAGAGAATATCATGTTTGTGGTTATGCCCTTCACCTTGAAAGTGGTGAGATACTGGGGTTATTATTCCATCTTTTTGTACTGGGGCTTTGTGCTCATGCATCTAGATGTTGGGATGGGTGTGTCATAACCACTACTGGGCTCACTGGTGACATTGACACGCGACATTGCATCACAAAAATCGGTGTGGCTAACAGTTGCTGAAGGGAGCACTCATAGTGAAAAACAGAAAAACTACTTCCTGTTTATGCTCAGACCAGGTACAATAAAATATTATTTGCCTTATATAATCAACTTTGTGTTAATTGTATTTCGACTGCTTCTTTCAAAACTCAGTCTCATCAGAGGCTATGATTTATCTTCATCTGGATTCCCTGAAGTACTTTTGGGGTTCTGGAGTTGAACCACCATTTGAACCGGCTCTAAACCTGTATTGAACCGGTTCTGGTTCAATGTTGAGTACCAAAGTTAACCATATAGGTATGGTTTTTGGGGGGTTGGGACCAGGTATAGGTTAATTTTCAATATTATAGTATAAATATTGTTTTAACCTGTCTATAATTTTAATATTGATTTAATAAAATTATGTAGGGCGTGGACTATTATTTTTACAGATAAGGTTTAGGAGTGGTGAGTATGGGTAACTCATTTCCTTGCTTTTTGTTAAAGCATTATTTAAAGGTAATCCTCTGTGTATCTGTACAGTCCATATTTATTATGATTTAATTATTATGTAAAATGGAATATCAAAACTAATATTTAATGAATATGTTGATTTCCATAGTAACACACAGGATCTATATAGATCGACTATTTATTTATCATAATAAATTTTATTGTTGATGCACAATGTTAAACAATTTTGATAAATGTCTATGTATTTTTATTTTTATAGTTAACAAATAAAATCTGAAATTCACACTCATGACATTTATACTTGAAAGGTTCCATGTTTTGCTGTCACTTTATATCTCAACTCTATAGAAATGACTGATTTGTGATGTCATAGAGTTGCTAATGCGTCATCTGGTGATGATGTCATTTGCTCTATTACATCACCATGGACTTGGCTTTTGTATGACTAATTTATGTTTAGATATTTCTATTAAATAATTTTAAATTGAATTATTTATGATTTTTTTATTATTTTGGATATTATAGTGACTATATAAATAAATCGTGCCCTGATTTATTATTATTATTATTTTATTATTGTGAATAAATCATATCAAATGTGTTAGTTATGTTAAATATGCATATTAGTAGCATTTTTATTCATTTTTGTCATTTTATGAATATGATTTATTCAGCTTAATGTGCTATTGGTTTTTGACTTTTGATGAGTCTTATTAGACATATACAACATAAGACAAGAGAGGGGTAGACTACTGAGTGCTGGGTAGTCTGGATAATGCCTATAAGAATCAAACAAATTGGGTGATGCCAATTGGTGCCAGGGGGTGTAGTTTGAATATCCAAACTAGTTCAAGCCTTGTGCGCCTGACTGTATTGGTTAGCTCAAACTTTGGTGTACACCATTCTAGCACAGAGAATATCATGTTTGTGGTTATGCCCTTCACCTTGAAAGTGGTGAGATACTGGGGTTATTATTCCATCTTTTTGTACTGGGGCTTTGTGCTCATGCATCTAGATGTTGGGATGGGTGTGTCATAATCACTACTGGGCTCACTGGTGACATTGACACGCGACATTGCATCACAAAAATCGGTCTGGCTAACAGTTGCTGAAGGGAGCACTCATAGTGAAAAACAGAACAAACTACTTCCTGTTTATGCTCAGACCAGGTACAATAAAATATTATTTGCCTTATATAATCAACTTTGTGTTAATTGTATTTCGACTACTTCTTTCAAAACTCAGTCTCATCAGAGGCTATGATTTATCTTCATCTGGATTCCCTGAAGTACTTTTGGGGTTCTGGAGTTGAACCACCATTTGAACCGGCTCTAAACCTGTATTGAACCGGTTCTGGTTCAATGTTGAGTACCAAAGTTAACCATATAGGTATGGTTTTTGGGGGGTTGGGACCAGGTATAGGTTAATTTTCAATATTATAGTATAAATATTGTTTTAACCTGTCTATAATTTTAATATTGATTTAATAAAATTATGTAGGGCGTGGACTATTATTTTTACAGATAAGGTTTAGGAGTGGTGAGTATGGGTAACTCATTTCCTTGCTTTTTGTTAAAGCATTATTTAAAGGTAATCCTCTGTGTATCTGTACAGTCCATATTTATTATGATTTAATTATTATGTAAAATGGAATATCAAAACTAATATTTAATGAATATGTTGATTTCCATAGTAACACACAGGATCTATATAGATCGACTATTTATTTATCATAATAAATTTTATTGTTGATGCACAATGTTAAACAATTTTGATAAATGTCTATGTATTTTTATTTTTATAGTTAAAAAATAAAATCTGAAATTCACACTCATGACATTTATACTTGAAAGGTTCCATGTTTTGCTGTCACTTTATATCTCAACTCTATAGAAATGACTGATTTGTGATGTCATAGAGTTGCTAATGCGTCATCTGGTGATGATGTCATTTGCTCTATTACATCACCATGGACTTGGCTTTTGTATGACTAATTTATGTTTAGATATTTCTATTAAATAATTTTAAATTGAATTATTTATGATTTTTTTATTATTTTGGATATTATAGTGACTATATAAATAAATCGTGCCCTGATTTATTATTATTATTATTTTATTATTGTGAATAAATCATATCAAATGTGTTAGTTATGTTAAATATGCATATTAGTAGCATTTTTATTCATTTTTGTCATTTTATGAATATGATTTATTCAGCTTAATGTGCTATTGGTTTTTGACTTTTGATGAGTCTTATTAGACATATACAACATAAGACAAGAGAGGGGTAGACTACTGAGTGCTGGGTAGTCTGGATAATGCCTATAAGAATCAAACAAATTGGGTGATGCCAATTGGTGCCAGGGGGTGTAGTTTGAATATCCAAACTAGTTCAAGCCTTGTGCGCCTGACTGTATTGGTTAGCTCAAACTTTGGTGTACACCATTCTAGCACAGAGAATATCATGTTTGTGGTTATGCCCTTCACCTTGAAAGTGGTGAGATACTGGGGTTATTATTCCATCTTTTTGTACTGGGGCTTTGTGCTCATGCATCTAGATGTTGGGATGGGTGTGTCATAACCACTACTGGGCTCACTGGTGACATTGACACGCGACATTGCATCACAAAAATCGGTGTGGCTAACAGTTGCTGAAGGGAGCACTCATAGTGAAAAACAGAAAAACTACTTCCTGTTTATGCTCAGACCAGGTACAATAAAATATTATTTGCCTTATATAATCAACTTTGTGTTAATTGTATTTCGACTGCTTCTTTCAAAACTCAGTCTCATCAGAGGCTATGATTTATCTTCATCTGGATTCCCTGAAGTACTTTTGGGGTTCTGGAGTTGAACCACCATTTGAACCGGCTCTAAACCTGTATTGAACCGGTTCTGGTTCAATGTTGAGTACCAAAGTTAACCATATAGGTATGGTTTTTGGGGGGTTGGGACCAGGTATAGGTTAATTTTCAATATTATAGTATAAATATTGTTTTAACCTGTCTATAATTTTAATATTGATTTAATAAAATTATGTAGGGCGTGGACTATTATTTTTACAGATAAGGTTTAGGAGTGGTGAGTATGGGTAACTCATTTCCTTGCTTTTTGTTAAAGCATTATTTAAAGGTAATCCTCTGTGTATCTGTACAGTCCATATTTATTATGATTTAATTATTATGTAAAATGGAATATCAAAACTAATATTTAATGAATATGTTGATTTCCATAGTAACACACAGGATCTATATAGATCGACTATTTATTTATCATAATAAATTTTATTGTTGATGCACAATGTTAAACAATTTTGATAAATGTCTATGTATTTTTATTTTTATAGTTAAAAAATAAAATCTGAAATTCACACTCATGACATTTATACTTGAAAGGTTCCATGTTTTGCTGTCACTTTATATCTCAACTCTATAGAAATGACTGATTTGTGATGTCATAGAGTTGCTAATGCGTCATCTGGTGATGATGTCATTTGCTCTATTACATCACCATGGACTTGGCTTTTGTATGACTAATTTATGTTTAGATATTTCTATTAAATAATTTTAAATTGAATTATTTATGATTTTTTTATTATTTTGGATATTATAGTGACTATATAAATAAATCGTGCCCTGATTTATTATTATTATTATTATTTTATTATTGTGAATAAATCATATCAAATGTGTTAGTTATGTTAAATATGCATATTAGTAGCATTTTTATTCATTTTTGTCATTTTATGAATATGATTTATTCAGCTTAATGTGCTATTGGTTTTTGACTTTTGATGAGTCTTATTAGACATATACAACATAAGACAAGAGAGGGGTAGACTACTGAGTGCTGGGTAGTCTGGATAATGCCTATAAGAATCAAACAAATTGGGTGATGCCAATTGGTGCCAGGGGGTGTAGTTTGAATATCCAAACTAGTTCAAGCCTTGTGCGCCTGACTGTATTGGTTAGCTCAAACTTTGGTGTACACCATTCTAGCACAGAGAATATCATGTTTGTGGTTATGCCCTTCACCTTGAAAGTGGTGAGATACTGGGGTTATTATTCCATCTTTTTGTACTGGGGCTTTGTGCTCATGCATCTAGATGTTGGGATGGGTGTGTCATAACCACTACTGGGCTCACTGGTGACATTGACACGCGACATTGCATCACAAAAATCGGTGTGGCTAACAGTTGCTGAAGGGAGCACTCATAGTGAAAAACAGAAAAACTACTTCCTGTTTATGCTCAGACCAGGTACAATAAAATATTATTTGCCTTATATAATCAACTTTGTGTTAATTGTATTTCGACTGCTTCTTTCAAAACTCAGTCTCATCAGAGGCTATGATTTATCTTCATCTGGATTCCCTGAAGTACTTTTGGGGTTCTGGAGTTGAACCACCATTTGAACCGGCTCTAAACCTGTATTGAACCGGTTCTGGTTCAATGTTGAGTACCAAAGTTAACCATATAGGTATGGTTTTTGGGGGGTTGGGACCAGGTATAGGTTAATTTTCAATATTATAGTATAAATATTGTTTTAACCTGTCTATAATTTTAATATTGATTTAATAAAATTATGTAGGGCGTGGACTATTATTTTTACAGATAAGGTTTAGGAGTGGTGAGTATGGGTAACTCATTTCCTTGCTTTTTGTTAAAGCATTATTTAAAGGTAATCCTCTGTGTATCTGTACAGTCCATATTTATTATGATTTAATTATTATGTAAAATGGAATATCAAAACTAATATTTAATGAATATGTTGATTTCCATAGTAACACACAGGATCTATATAGATCGACTATTTATTTATCATAATAAATTTTATTGTTGATGCACAATGTTAAACAATTTTGATAAATGTCTATGTATTTTTATTTTTATAGTTAAAAAATAAAATCTGAAATTCACACTCATGACATTTATACTTGAAAGGTTCCATGTTTTGCTGTCACTTTATATCTCAACTCTATAGAAATGACTGATTTGTGATGTCATAGAGTTGCTAATGCGTCATCTGGTGATGATGTCATTTGCTCTATTACATCACCATGGACTTGGCTTTTGTATGACTAATTTATGTTTAGATATTTCTATTAAATAATTTTAAATTGAATTATTTATGATTTTTTTATTATTTTGGATATTATAGTGACTATATAAATAAATCGTGCCCTGATTTATTATTATTATTATTTTATTATTGTGAATAAATCATATCAAATGTGTTAGTTATGTTAAATATGCATATTAGTAGCATTTTTATTCATTTTTGTCATTTTATGAATATGATTTATTCAGCTTAATGTGCTATTGGTTTTTGACTTTTGATGAGTCTTATTAGACATATACAACATAAGACAAGAGAGGGGTAGACTACTGAGTGCTGGGTAGTCTGGATAATGCCTATAAGAATCAAACAAATTGGGTGATGCCAATTGGTGCCAGGGGGTGTAGTTTGAATATCCAAACTAGTTCAAGCCTTGTGCGCCTGACTGTATTGGTTAGCTCAAACTTTGGTGTACACCATTCTAGCACAGAGAATATCATGTTTGTGGTTATGCCCTTCACCTTGAAAGTGGTGAGATACTGGGGTTATTATTCCATCTTTTTGTACTGGGGCTTTGTGCTCATGCATCTAGATGTTGGGATGGGTGTGTCATAACCACTACTGGGCTCACTGGTGACATTGACACGCGACATTGCATCACAAAAATCGGTCTGGCTAACAGTTGCTGAAGGGAGCACTCATAGTGAAAAACAGAACAAACTACTTCCTGTTTATGCTCAGACCAGGTACAATAAAATATTATTTGCCTTATATAATCAACTTTGTGTTAATTGTATTTCGACTACTTCTTTCAAAACTCAGTCTCATCAGAGGCTATGATTTATCTTCATCTGGATTCCCTGAAGTACTTTTGGGGTTCTGGAGTTGAACCACCATTTGAACCGGCTCTAAACCTGTATTGAACCGGTTCTGGTTCAATGTTGAGTACCAAAGTTAACCATATAGGTATGGTTTTTGGGGGGTTGGGACCAGGTATAGGTTAATTTTCAATATTATAGTATAAATATTGTTTTAACCTGTCTATAATTTTAATATTGATTTAATAAAATTATGTAGGGCGTGGACTATTATTTTTACAGATAAGGTTTAGGAGTGGTGAGTATGGGTAACTCATTTCCTTGCTTTTTGTTAAAGCATTATTTAAAGGTAATCCTCTGTGTATCTGTACAGTCCATATTTATTATGATTTAATTATTATGTAAAATGGAATATCAAAACTAATATTTAATGAATATGTTGATTTCCATAGTAACACACAGGATCTATATAGATCGACTATTTATTTATCATAATAAATTTTATTGTTGATGCACAATGTTAAACAATTTTGATAAATGTCTATGTATTTTTATTTTTATAGTTAAAAAATAAAATCTGAAATTCACACTCATGACATTTATACTTGAAAGGTTCCATGTTTTGCTGTCACTTTATATCTCAACTCTATAGAAATGACTGATTTGTGATGTCATAGAGTTGCTAATGCGTCATCTGGTGATGATGTCATTTGCTCTATTACATCACCATGGACTTGGCTTTTGTATGACTAATTTATGTTTAGATATTTCTATTAAATAATTTTAAATTGAATTATTTATGATTTTTTTATTATTTTGGATATTATAGTGACTATATAAATAAATCGTGCCCTGATTTATTATTATTATTATTTTATTATTGTGAATAAATCATATCAAATGTGTTAGTTATGTTAAATATGCATATTAGTAGCATTTTTATTCATTTTTGTCATTTTATGAATATGATTTATTCAGCTTAATGTGCTATTGGTTTTTGACTTTTGATGAGTCTTATTAGACATATACAACATAAGACAAGAGAGGGGTAGACTACTGAGTGCTGGGTAGTCTGGATAATGCCTATAAGAATCAAACAAATTGGGTGATGCCAATTGGTGCCAGGGGGTGTAGTTTGAATATCCAAACTAGTTCAAGCCTTGTGCGCCTGACTGTATTGGTTAGCTCAAACTTTGGTGTACACCATTCTAGCACAGAGAATATCATGTTTGTGGTTATGCCCTTCACCTTGAAAGTGGTGAGATACTGGGGTTATTATTCCATCTTTTTGTACTGGGGCTTTGTGCTCATGCATCTAGATGTTGGGATGGGTGTGTCATAACCACTACTGGGCTCACTGGTGACATTGACACGCGACATTGCATCACAAAAATCGGTGTGGCTAACAGTTGCTGAAGGGAGCACTCATAGTGAAAAACAGAAAAACTACTTCCTGTTTATGCTCAGACCAGGTACAATAAAATATTATTTGCCTTATATAATCAACTTTGTGTTAATTGTATTTCGACTGCTTCTTTCAAAACTCAGTCTCATCAGAGGCTATGATTTATCTTCATCTGGATTCCCTGAAGTACTTTTGGGGTTCTGGAGTTGAACCACCATTTGAACCGGCTCTAAACCTGTATTGAACTTGTTCTGGTTCAATGTTGAGTACCAAAGTTAACCATATAGGTATGGTTTTTGGGGGGTTGGGACCAGGTATAGGTTAATTTTCAATATTATAGTATAAATATTGTTTTAACCTGTCTATAATTTTAATATTGATTTAATAAAATTATGTAGGGCGTGGACTATTATTTTTACAGATAAGGTTTAGGAGTGGTGAGTATGGGTAACTCATTTCCTTGCTTTTTGTTAAAGCATTATTTAAAGGTAATCCTCTGTGTATCTGTACAGTCCATATTTATTATGATTTAATTATTATGTAAAATGGAATATCAAAACTAATATTTAATGAATATGTTGATTTCCATAGTAACACACAGGATCTATATAGATCGACTATTTATTTATCATAATAAATTTTATTGTTGATGCACAATGTTAAACAATTTTGATAAATGTCTATGTATTTTTATTTTTATAGTTAAAAAATAAAATCTGAAATTCACACTCATGACATTTATACTTGAAAGGTTCCATGTTTTGCTGTCACTTTATATCTCAACTCTATAGAAATGACTGATTTGTGATGTCATAGAGTTGCTAATGCGTCATCTGGTGATGATGTCATTTGCTCTATTACATCACCATGGACTTGGCTTTTGTATGACTAATTTATGTTTAGATATTTCTATTAAATAATTTTAAATTGAATTATTTATGATTTTTTTATTATTTTGGATATTATAGTGACTATATAAATAAATCGTGCCCTGATTTATTATTATTATTATTTTATTATTGTGAATAAATCATATCAAATGTGTTAGTTATGTTAAATATGCATATTAGTAGCATTTTTATTCATTTTTGTCATTTTATGAATATGATTTATTCAGCTTAATGTGCTATTGGTTTTTGACTTTTGATGAGTCTTATTAGACATATACAACATAAGACAAGAGAGGGGTAGACTACTGAGTGCTGGGTAGTCTGGATAATGCCTATAAGAATCAAACAAATTGGGTGATGCCAATTGGTGCCAGGGGGTGTAGTTTGAATATCCAAACTAGTTCAAGCCTTGTGCGCCTGACTGTATTGGTTAGCTCAAACTTTGGTGTACACCATTCTAGCACAGAGAATATCATGTTTGTGGTTATGCCCTTCACCTTGAAAGTGGTGAGATACTGGGGTTATTATTCCATCTTTTTGTACTGGGGCTTTGTGCTCATGCATCTAGATGTTGGGATGGGTGTGTCATAACCACTACTGGGCTCACTGGTGACATTGACACGCGACATTGCATCACAAAAATCGGTGTGGCTAACAGTTGCTGAAGGGAGCACTCATAGTGAAAAACAGAAAAACTACTTCCTGTTTATGCTCAGACCAGGTACAATAAAATATTATTTGCCTTATATAATCAACTTTGTGTTAATTGTATTTCGACTGCTTCTTTCAAAACTCAGTCTCATCAGAGGCTATGATTTATCTTCATCTGGATTCCCTGAAGTACTTTTGGGGTTCTGGAGTTGAACCACCATTTGAACCGGCTCTAAACCTGTATTGAACCGGTTCTGGTTCAATGTTGAGTACCAAAGTTAACCATATAGGTATGGTTTTTGGGGGGTTGGGACCAGGTATAGGTTAATTTTCAATATTATAGTATAAATATTGTTTTAACCTGTCTATAATTTTAATATTGATTTAATAAAATTATGTAGGGCGTGGACTATTATTTTTACAGATAAGGTTTAGGAGTGGTGAGTATGGGTAACTCATTTCCTTGCTTTTTGTTAAAGCATTATTTAAAGGTAATCCTCTGTGTATCTGTACAGTCCATATTTATTATGATTTAATTATTATGTAAAATGGAATATCAAAACTAATATTTAATGAATATGTTGATTTCCATAGTAACACACAGGATCTATATAGATCGACTATTTATTTATCATAATAAATTTTATTGTTGATGCACAATGTTAAACAATTTTGATAAATGTCTATGTATTTTTATTTTTATAGTTAAAAAATAAAATCTGAAATTCACACTCATGACATTTATACTTGAAAGGTTCCATGTTTTGCTGTCACTTTATATCTCAACTCTATAGAAATGACTGATTTGTGATGTCATAGAGTTGCTAATGCGTCATCTGGTGATGATGTCATTTGCTCTATTACATCACCATGGACTTGGCTTTTGTATGACTAATTTATGTTTAGATATTTCTATTAAATAATTTTAAATTGAATTATTTATGATTTTTTTATTATTTTGGATATTATAGTGACTATATAAATAAATCGTGCCCTGATTTATTATTATTATTATTTTATTATTGTGAATAAATCATATCAAATGTGTTAGTTATGTTAAATATGCATATTAGTAGCATTTTTATTCATTTTTGTCATTTTATGAATATGATTTATTCAGCTTAATGTGCTATTGGTTTTTGACTTTTGATGAGTCTTATTAGACATATACAACATAAGACAAGAGAGGGGTAGACTACTGAGTGCTGGGTAGTCTGGATAATGCCTATAAGAATCAAACAAATTGGGTGATGCCAATTGGTGCCAGGGGGTGTAGTTTGAATATCCAAACTAGTTCAAGCCTTGTGCGCCTGACTGTATTGGTTAGCTCAAACTTTGGTGTACACCATTCTAGCACAGAGAATATCATGTTTGTGGTTATGCCCTTCACCTTGAAAGTGGTGAGATACTGGGGTTATTATTCCATCTTTTTGTACTGGGGCTTTGTGCTCATGCATCTAGATGTTGGGATGGGTGTGTCATAACCACTACTGGGCTCACTGGTGACATTGACACGCGACATTGCATCACAAAAATCGGTCTGGCTAACAGTTGCTGAAGGGAGCACTCATAGTGAAAAACAGAACAAACTACTTCCTGTTTATGCTCAGACCAGGTACAATAAAATATTATTTGCCTTATATAATCAACTTTGTGTTAATTGTATTTCGACTACTTCTTTCAAAACTCAGTCTCATCAGAGGCTATGATTTATCTTCATCTGGATTCCCTGAAGTACTTTTGGGGTTCTGGAGTTGAACCACCATTTGAACCGGCTCTAAACCTGTATTGAACCGGTTCTGGTTCAATGTTGAGTACCAAAGTTAACCATATAGGTATGGTTTTTGGGGGGTTGGGACCAGGTATAGGTTAATTTTCAATATTATAGTATAAATATTGTTTTAACCTGTCTATAATTTTAATATTGATTTAATAAAATTATGTAGGGCGTGGACTATTATTTTTACAGATAAGGTTTAGGAGTGGTGAGTATGGGTAACTCATTTCCTTGCTTTTTGTTAAAGCATTATTTAAAGGTAATCCTCTGTGTATCTGTACAGTCCATATTTATTATGATTTAATTATTATGTAAAATGGAATATCAAAACTAATATTTAATGAATATGTTGATTTCCATAGTAACACACAGGATCTATATAGATCGACTATTTATTTATCATAATAAATTTTATTGTTGATGCACAATGTTAAACAATTTTGATAAATGTCTATGTATTTTTATTTTTATAGTTAAAAAATAAAATCTGAAATTCACACTCATGACATTTATACTTGAAAGGTTCCATGTTTTGCTGTCACTTTATATCTCAACTCTATAGAAATGACTGATTTGTGATGTCATAGAGTTGCTAATGCGTCATCTGGTGATGATGTCATTTGCTCTATTACATCACCATGGACTTGGCTTTTGTATGACTAATTTATGTTTAGATATTTCTATTAAATAATTTTAAATTGAATTATTTATGATTTTTTTATTATTTTGGATATTATAGTGACTATATAAATAAATCGTGCCCTGATTTATTATTATTATTATTTTATTATTGTGAATAAATCATATCAAATGTGTTAGTTATGTTAAATATGCATATTAGTAGCATTTTTATTCATTTTTGTCATTTTATGAATATGATTTATTCAGCTTAATGTGCTATTGGTTTTTGACTTTTGATGAGTCTTATTAGACATATACAACATAAGACAAGAGAGGGGTAGACTACTGAGTGCTGGGTAGTCTGGATAATGCCTATAAGAATCAAACAAATTGGGTGATGCCAATTGGTGCCAGGGGGTGTAGTTTGAATATCCAAACTAGTTCAAGCCTTGTGCGCCTGACTGTATTGGTTAGCTCAAACTTTGGTGTACACCATTCTAGCACAGAGAATATCATGTTTGTGGTTATGCCCTTCACCTTGAAAGTGGTGAGATACTGGGGTTATTATTCCATCTTTTTGTACTGGGGCTTTGTGCTCATGCATCTAGATGTTGGGATGGGTGTGTCATAACCACTACTGGGCTCACTGGTGACATTGACACGCGACATTGCATCACAAAAATCGGTCTGGCTAACAGTTGCTGAAGGGAGCACTCATAGTGAAAAACAGAACAAACTACTTCCTGTTTATGCTCAGACCAGGTACAATAAAATATTATTTGCCTTATATAATCAACTTTGTGTTAATTGTATTTCGACTACTTCTTTCAAAACTCAGTCTCATCAGAGGCTATGATTTATCTTCATCTGGATTCCCTGAAGTACTTTTGGGGTTCTGGAGTTGAACCACCATTTGAACCGGCTCTAAACCTGTATTGAACCGGTTCTGGTTCAATGTTGAGTACCAAAGTTAACCATATAGGTATGGTTTTTGGGGGGTTGGGACCAGGTATAGGTTAATTTTCAATATTATAGTATAAATATTGTTTTAACCTGTCTATAATTTTAATATTGATTTAATAAAATTATGTAGGGCGTGGACTATTATTTTTACAGATAAGGTTTAGGAGTGCTGAGTATGGGTAACTCATTTCCTTGCTTTTTGTTAAAGCATTATTTAAAGGTAATCCTCTGTGTATCTGTACAGTCCATATTTATTATGATTTAATTATTATGTAAAATGGAATATCAAAACTAATATTTAATGAATATGTTGATTTCCATAGTAACACACAGGATCTATATAGATCGACTATTTATTTATCATAATAAATTTTATTGTTGATGCACAATGTTAAACAATTTTGATAAATGTCTATGTATTTTTATTTTTATAGTTAAAAAATAAAATCTGAAATTCACACTCATGACATTTATACTTGAAAGGTTCCATGTTTTGCTGTCACTTTATATCTCAACTCTATAGAAATGACTGATTTGTGATGTCATAGAGTTGCTAATGCGTCATCTGGTGATGATGTCATTTGCTCTATTACATCACCATGGACTTGGCTTTTGTATGACTAATTTATGTTTAGATATTTCTATTAAATAATTTTAAATTGAATTATTTATGATTTTTTTATTATTTTGGATATTATAGTGACTATATAAATAAATCGTGCCCTGATTTATTATTATTATTATTTTATTATTGTGAATAAATCATATCAAATGTGTTAGTTATGTTAAATATGCATATTAGTAGCATTTTTATTCATTTTTGTCATTTTATGAATATGATTTATTCAGCTTAATGTGCTATTGGTTTTTGACTTTTGATGAGTCTTATTAGACATATACAACATAAGACAAGAGAGGGGTAGACTACTGAGTGCTGGGTAGTCTGGATAATGCCTATAAGAATCAAACAAATTGGGTGATGCCAATTGGTGCCAGGGGGTGTAGTTTGAATATCCAAACTAGTTCAAGCCTTGTGCGCCTGACTGTATTGGTTAGCTCAAACTTTGGTGTACACCATTCTAGCACAGAGAATATCATGTTTGTGGTTATGCCCTTCACCTTGAAAGTGGTGAGATACTGGGGTTATTATTCCATCTTTTTGTACTGGGGCTTTGTGCTCATGCATCTAGATGTTGGGATGGGTGTGTCATAACCACTACTGGGCTCACTGGTGACATTGACACGCGACATTGCATCACAAAAATCGGTGTGGCTAACAGTTGCTGAAGGGAGCACTCATAGTGAAAAACAGAAAAACTACTTCCTGTTTATGCTCAGACCAGGTACAATAAAATATTATTTGCCTTATATAATCAACTTTGTGTTAATTGTATTTCGACTGCTTCTTTCAAAACTCAGTCTCATCAGAGGCTATGATTTATCTTCATCTGGATTCCCTGAAGTACTTTTGGGGTTCTGGAGTTGAACCACCATTTGAACCGGCTCTAAACCTGTATTGAACTTGTTCTGGTTCAATGTTGAGTACCAAAGTTAACCATATAGGTATGGTTTTTGGGGGGTTGGGACCAGGTATAGGTTAATTTTCAATATTATAGTATAAATATTGTTTTAACCTGTCTATAATTTTAATATTGATTTAATAAAATTATGTAGGGCGTGGACTATTATTTTTACAGATAAGGTTTAGGAGTGGTGAGTATGGGTAACTCATTTCCTTGCTTTTTGTTAAAGCATTATTTAAAGGTAATCCTCTGTGTATCTGTACAGTCCATATTTATTATGATTTAATTATTATGTAAAATGGAATATCAAAACTAATATTTAATGAATATGTTGATTTCCATAGTAACACACAGGATCTATATAGATCGACTATTTATTTATCATAATAAATTTTATTGTTGATGCACAATGTTAAACAATTTTGATAAATGTCTATGTATTTTTATTTTTATAGTTAACAAATAAAATCTGAAATTCACACTCATGACATTTATACTTGAAAGGTTCCATGTTTTGCTGTCACTTTATATCTCAACTCTATAGAAATGACTGATTTGTGATGTCATAGAGTTGCTAATGCGTCATCTGGTGATGATGTCATTTGCTCTATTACATCACCATGGACTTGGCTTTTGTATGACTAATTTATGTTTAGATATTTCTATTAAATAATTTTAAATTGAATTATTTATGATTTTTTTATTATTTTGGATATTATAGTGCCTATATAAATAAATCGTGCCCTGATTTATTATTATTATTATTTTATTATTGTGAATAAATCATATCAAATGTGTTAGTTATGTTAAATATGCATATTAGTAGCATTTTTATTCATTTTTGTCATTTTATGAATATGATTTATTCAGCTTAATGTGCTATTGGTTTTTGACTTTTGATGAGTCTTATTAGACATATACAACATAAGACAAGAGAGGGGTAGACTACTGAGTGCTGGGTAGTCTGGATAATGCCTATAAGAATCAAACAAATTGGGTGATGCCAATTGGTGCCAGGGGGTGTAGTTTGAATATCCAAACTAGTTCAAGCCTTGTGCGCCTGACTGTATTGGTTAGCTCAAACTTTGGTGTACACCATTCTAGCACAGAGAATATCATGTTTGTGGTTATGCCCTTCACCTTGAAAGTGGTGAGATACTGGGGTTATTATTCCATCTTTTTGTACTGGGGCTTTGTGCTCATGCATCTAGATGTTGGGATGGGTGTGTCATAACCACTACTGGGCTCACTGGTGACATTGACACGCGACATTGCATCACAAAAATCGGTGTGGCTAACAGTTGCTGAAGGGAGCACTCATAGTGAAAAACAGAAAAACTACTTCCTGTTTATGCTCAGACCAGGTACAATAAAATATTATTTGCCTTATATAATCAACTTTGTGTTAATTGTATTTCGACTGCTTCTTTCAAAACTCAGTCTCATCAGAGGCTATGATTTATCTTCATCTGGATTCCCTGAAGTACTTTTGGGGTTCTGGAGTTGAACCACCATTTGAACCGGCTCTAAACCTGTATTGAACCGGTTCTGGTTCAATGTTGAGTACCAAAGTTAACCATATAGGTATGGTTTTTGGGGGGTTGGGACCAGGTATAGGTTAATTTTCAATATTATAGTATAAATATTGTTTTAACCTGTCTATAATTTTAATATTGATTTAATAAAATTATGTAGGGCGTGGACTATTATTTTTACAGATAAGGTTTAGGAGTGGTGAGTATGGGTAACTCATTTCCTTGCTTTTTGTTAAAGCATTATTTAAAGGTAATCCTCTGTGTATCTGTACAGTCCATATTTATTATGATTTAATTATTATGTAAAATGGAATATCAAAACTAATATTTAATGAATATGTTGATTTCCATAGTAACACACAGGATCTATATAGATCGACTATTTATTTATCATAATAAATTTTATTGTTGATGCACAATGTTAAACAATTTTGATAAATGTCTATGTATTTTTATTTTTATAGTTAAAAAATAAAATCTGAAATTCACACTCATGACATTTATACTTGAAAGGTTCCATGTTTTGCTGTCACTTTATATCTCAACTCTATAGAAATGACTGATTTGTGATGTCATAGAGTTGCTAATGCGTCATCTGGTGATGATGTCATTTGCTCTATTACATCACCATGGACTTGGCTTTTGTATGACTAATTTATGTTTAGATATTTCTATTAAATAATTTTAAATTGAATTATTTATGATTTTTTTATTATTTTGGATATTATAGTGACTATATAAATAAATCGTGCCCTGATTTATTATTATTATTATTTTATTATTGTGAATAAATCATATCAAATGTGTTAGTTATGTTAAATATGCATATTAGTAGCATTTTTATTCATTTTTGTCATTTTATGAATATGATTTATTCAGCTTAATGTGCTATTGGTTTTTGACTTTTGATGAGTCTTATTAGACATATACAACATAAGACAAGAGAGGGGTAGACTACTGAGTGCTGGGTAGTCTGGATAATGCCTATAAGAATCAAACAAATTGGGTGATGCCAATTGGTGCCAGGGGGTGTAGTTTGAATATCCAAACTAGTTCAAGCCTTGTGCGCCTGACTGTATTGGTTAGCTCAAACTTTGGTGTACACCATTCTAGCACAGAGAATATCATGTTTGTGGTTATGCCCTTCACCTTGAAAGTGGTGAGATACTGGGGTTATTATTCCATCTTTTTGTACTGGGGCTTTGTGCTCATGCATCTAGATGTTGGGATGGGTGTGTCATAACCACTACTGGGCTCACTGGTGACATTGACACGCGACATTGCATCACAAAAATCGGTCTGGCTAACAGTTGCTGAAGGGAGCACTCATAGTGAAAAACAGAACAAACTACTTCCTGTTTATGCTCAGACCAGGTACAATAAAATATTATTTGCCTTATATAATCAACTTTGTGTTAATTGTATTTCGACTACTTCTTTCAAAACTCAGTCTCATCAGAGGCTATGATTTATCTTCATCTGGATTCCCTGAAGTACTTTTGGGGTTCTGGAGTTGAACCACCATTTGAACCGGCTCTAAACCTGTATTGAACCGGTTCTGGTTCAATGTTGAGTACCAAAGTTAACCATATAGGTATGGTTTTTGGGGGGTTGGGACCAGGTATAGGTTAATTTTCAATATTATAGTATAAATATTGTTTTAACCTGTCTATAATTTTAATATTGATTTAATAAAATTATGTAGGGCGTGGACTATTATTTTTACAGATAAGGTTTAGGAGTGGTGAGTATGGGTAACTCATTTCCTTGCTTTTTGTTAAAGCATTATTTAAAGGTAATCCTCTGTGTATCTGTACAGTCCATATTTATTATGATTTAATTATTATGTAAAATGGAATATCAAAACTAATATTTAATGAATATGTTGATTTCCATAGTAACACACAGGATCTATATAGATCGACTATTTATTTATCATAATAAATTTTATTGTTGATGCACAATGTTAAACAATTTTGATAAATGTCTATGTATTTTTATTTTTATAGTTAAAAAATAAAATCTGAAATTCACACTCATGACATTTATACTTGAAAGGTTCCATGTTTTGCTGTCACTTTATATCTCAACTCTATAGAAATGACTGATTTGTGATGTCATAGAGTTGCTAATGCGTCATCTGGTGATGATGTCATTTGCTCTATTACATCACCATGGACTTGGCTTTTGTATGACTAATTTATGTTTAGATATTTCTATTAAATAATTTTAAATTGAATTATTTATGATTTTTTTATTATTTTGGATATTATAGTGACTATATAAATAAATCGTGCCCTGATTTATTATTATTATTATTTTATTATTGTGAATAAATCATATCAAATGTGTTAGTTATGTTAAATATGCATATTAGTAGCATTTTTATTCATTTTTGTCATTTTATGAATATGATTTATTCAGCTTAATGTGCTATTGGTTTTTGACTTTTGATGAGTCTTATTAGACATATACAACATAAGACAAGAGAGGGGTAGACTACTGAGTGCTGGGTAGTCTGGATAATGCCTATAAGAATCAAACAAATTGGGTGATGCCAATTGGTGCCAGGGGGTGTAGTTTGAATATCCAAACTAGTTCAAGCCTTGTGCGCCTGACTGTATTGGTTAGCTCAAACTTTGGTGTACACCATTCTAGCACAGAGAATATCATGTTTGTGGTTATGCCCTTCACCTTGAAAGTGGTGAGATACTGGGGTTATTATTCCATCTTTTTGTACTGGGGCTTTGTGCTCATGCATCTAGATGTTGGGATGGGTGTGTCATAACCACTACTGGGCTCACTGGTGACATTGACACGCGACATTGCATCACAAAAATCGGTGTGGCTAACAGTTGCTGAAGGGAGCACTCATAGTGAAAAACAGAAAAACTACTTCCTGTTTATGCTCAGACCAGGTACAATAAAATATTATTTGCCTTATATAATCAACTTTGTGTTAATTGTATTTCGACTACTTCTTTCAAAACTCAGTCTCATCAGAGGCTATGATTTATCTTCATCTGGATTCCCTGAAGTACTTTTGGGGTTCTGGAGTTGAACCACCATTTGAACCGGCTCTAAACCTGTATTGAACCGGTTCTGGTTCAATGTTGAGTACCAAAGTTAACCATATAGGTATGGTTTTTGGGGGGTTGGGACCAGGTATAGGTTAATTTTCAATATTATAGTATAAATATTGTTTTAACCTGTCTATAATTTTAATATTGATTTAATAAAATTATGTAGGGCGTGGACTATTATTTTTACAGATAAGGTTTAGGAGTGGTGAGTATGGGTAACTCATTTCCTTGCTTTTTGTTAAAGCATTATTTAAAGGTAATCCTCTGTGTATCTGTACAGTCCATATTTATTATGATTTAATTATTATGTAAAATGGAATATCAAAACTAATATTTAATGAATATGTTGATTTCCATAGTAACACACAGGATCTATATAGATCGACTATTTATTTATCATAATAAATTTTATTGTTGATGCACAATGTTAAACAATTTTGATAAATGTCTATGTATTTTTATTTTTATAGTTAAAAAATAAAATCTGAAATTCACACTCATGACATTTATACTTGAAAGGTTCCATGTTTTGCTGTCACTTTATATCTCAACTCTATAGAAATGACTGATTTGTGATGTCATAGAGTTGCTAATGCGTCATCTGGTGATGATGTCATTTGCTCTATTACATCACCATGGACTTGGCTTTTGTATGACTAATTTATGTTTAGATATTTCTATTAAATAATTTTAAATTGAATTATTTATGATTTTTTTATTATTTTGGATATTATAGTGACTATATAAATAAATCGTGCCCTGATTTATTATTATTATTATTATTTTATTATTGTGAATAAATCATATCAAATGTGTTAGTTATGTTAAATATGCATATTAGTAGCATTTTTATTCATTTTTGTCATTTTATGAATATGATTTATTCAGCTTAATGTGCTATTGGTTTTTGACTTTTGATGAGTCTTATTAGACATATACAACATAAGACAAGAGAGGGGTAGACTACTGAGTGCTGGGTAGTCTGGATAATGCCTATAAGAATCAAACAAATTGGGTGATGCCAATTGGTGCCAGGGGGTGTAGTTTGAATATCCAAACTAGTTCAAGCCTTGTGCGCCTGACTGTATTGGTTAGCTCAAACTTTGGTGTACACCATTCTAGCACAGAGAATATCATGTTTGTGGTTATGCCCTTCACCTTGAAAGTGGTGAGATACTGGGGTTATTATTCCATCTTTTTGTACTGGGGCTTTGTGCTCATGCATCTAGATGTTGGGATGGGTGTGTCATAACCACTACTGGGCTCACTGGTGACATTGACACGCGACATTGCATCACAAAAATCGGTGTGGCTAACAGTTGCTGAAGGGAGCACTCATAGTGAAAAACAGAAAAACTACTTCCTGTTTATGCTCAGACCAGGTACAATAAAATATTATTTGCCTTATATAATCAACTTTGTGTTAATTGTATTTCGACTGCTTCTTTCAAAACTCAGTCTCATCAGAGGCTATGATTTATCTTCATCTGGATTCCCTGAAGTACTTTTGGGGTTCTGGAGTTGAACCACCATTTGAACCGGCTCTAAACCTGTATTGAACCGGTTCTGGTTCAATGTTGAGTACCAAAGTTAACCATATAGGTATGGTTTTTGGGGGGTTGGGACCAGGTATAGGTTAATTTTCAATATTATAGTATAAATATTGTTTTAACCTGTCTATAATTTTAATATTGATTTAATAAAATTATGTAGGGCGTGGACTATTATTTTTACAGATAAGGTTTAGGAGTGGTGAGTATGGGTAACTCATTTCCTTGCTTTTTGTTAAAGCATTATTTAAAGGTAATCCTCTGTGTATCTGTACAGTCCATATTTATTATGATTTAATTATTATGTAAAATGGAATATCAAAACTAATATTTAATGAATATGTTGATTTCCATAGTAACACACAGGATCTATATAGATCGACTATTTATTTATCATAATAAATTTTATTGTTGATGCACAATGTTAAACAATTTTGATAAATGTCTATGTATTTTTATTTTTATAGTTAAAAAATAAAATCTGAAATTCACACTCATGACATTTATACTTGAAAGGTTCCATGTTTTGCTGTCACTTTATATCTCAACTCTATAGAAATGACTGATTTGTGATGTCATAGAGTTGCTAATGCGTCATCTGGTGATGATGTCATTTGCTCTATTACATCACCATGGACTTGGCTTTTGTATGACTAATTTATGTTTAGATATTTCTATTAAATAATTTTAAATTGAATTATTTATGATTTTTTTATTATTTTGGATATTATAGTGACTATATAAATAAATCGTGCCCTGATTTATTATTATTATTATTATTTTATTATTGTGAATAAATCATATCAAATGTGTTAGTTATGTTAAATATGCATATTAGTAGCATTTTTATTCATTTTTGTCATTTTATGAATATGATTTATTCAGCTTAATGTGCTATTGGTTTTTGACTTTTGATGAGTCTTATTAGACATATACAACATAAGACAAGAGAGGGGTAGACTACTGAGTGCTGGGTAGTCTGGATAATGCCTATAAGAATCAAACAAATTGGGTGATGCCAATTGGTGCCAGGGGGTGTAGTTTGAATATCCAAACTAGTTCAAGCCTTGTGCGCCTGACTGTATTGGTTAGCTCAAACTTTGGTGTACACCATTCTAGCACAGAGAATATCATGTTTGTGGTTATGCCCTTCACCTTGAAAGTGGTGAGATACTGGGGTTATTATTCCATCTTTTTGTACTGGGGCTTTGTGCTCATGCATCTAGATGTTGGGATGGGTGTGTCATAACCACTACTGGGCTCACTGGTGACATTGACACGCGACATTGCATCACAAAAATCGGTCTGGCTAACAGTTGCTGAAGGGAGCACTCATAGTGAAAAACAGAACAAACTACTTCCTGTTTATGCTCAGACCAGGTACAATAAAATATTATTTGCCTTATATAATCAACTTTGTGTTAATTGTATTTCGACTACTTCTTTCAAAACTCAGTCTCATCAGAGGCTATGATTTATCTTCATCTGGATTCCCTGAAGTACTTTTGGGGTTCTGGAGTTGAACCACCATTTGAACCGGCTCTAAACCTGTATTGAACCGGTTCTGGTTCAATGTTGAGTACCAAAGTTAACCATATAGGTATGGTTTTTGGGGGGTTGGGACCAGGTATAGGTTAATTTTCAATATTATAGTATAAATATTGTTTTAACCTGTCTATAATTTTAATATTGATTTAATAAAATTATGTAGGGCGTGGACTATTATTTTTACAGATAAGGTTTAGGAGTGGTGAGTATGGGTAACTCATTTCCTTGCTTTTTGTTAAAGCATTATTTAAAGGTAATCCTCTGTGTATCTGTACAGTCCATATTTATTATGATTTAATTATTATGTAAAATGGAATATCAAAACTAATATTTAATGAATATGTTGATTTCCATAGTAACACACAGGATCTATATAGATCGACTATTTATTTATCATAATAAATTTTATTGTTGATGCACAATGTTAAACAATTTTGATAAATGTCTATGTATTTTTATTTTTATAGTTAAAAAATAAAATCTGAAATTCACACTCATGACATTTATACTTGAAAGGTTCCATGTTTTGCTGTCACTTTATATCTCAACTCTATAGAAATGACTGATTTGTGATGTCATAGAGTTGCTAATGCGTCATCTGGTGATGATGTCATTTGCTCTATTACATCACCATGGACTTGGCTTTTGTATGACTAATTTATGTTTAGATATTTCTATTAAATAATTTTAAATTGAATTATTTATGATTTTTTTATTATTTTGGATATTATAGTGACTATATAAATAAATCGTGCCCTGATTTATTATTATTATTATTTTATTATTGTGAATAAATCATATCAAATGTGTTAGTTATGTTAAATATGCATATTAGTAGCATTTTTATTCATTTTTGTCATTTTATGAATATGATTTATTCAGCTTAATGTGCTATTGGTTTTTGACTTTTGATGAGTCTTATTAGACATATACAACATAAGACAAGAGAGGGGTAGACTACTGAGTGCTGGGTAGTCTGGATAATGCCTATAAGAATCAAACAAATTGGGTGATGCCAATTGGTGCCAGGGGGTGTAGTTTGAATATCCAAACTAGTTCAAGCCTTGTGCGCCTGACTGTATTGGTTAGCTCAAACTTTGGTGTACACCATTCTAGCACAGAGAATATCATGTTTGTGGTTATGCCCTTCACCTTGAAAGTGGTGAGATACTGGGGTTATTATTCCATCTTTTTGTACTGGGGCTTTGTGCTCATGCATCTAGATGTTGGGATGGGTGTGTCATAACCACTACTGGGCTCACTGGTGACATTGACACGCGACATTGCATCACAAAAATCGGTCTGGCTAACAGTTGCTGAAGGGAGCACTCATAGTGAAAAACAGAACAAACTACTTCCTGTTTATGCTCAGACCAGGTACAATAAAATATTATTTGCCTTATATAATCAACTTTGTGTTAATTGTATTTCGACTACTTCTTTCAAAACTCAGTCTCATCAGAGGCTATGATTTATCTTCATCTGGATTCCCTGAAGTACTTTTGGGGTTCTGGAGTTGAACCACCATTTGAACCGGCTCTAAACCTGTATTGAACCGGTTCTGGTTCAATGTTGAGTACCAAAGTTAACCATATAGGTATGGTTTTTGGGGGGTTGGGACCAGGTATAGGTTAATTTTCAATATTATAGTATAAATATTGTTTTAACCTGTCTATAATTTTAATATTGATTTAATAAAATTATGTAGGGCGTGGACTATTATTTTTACAGATAAGGTTTAGGAGTGGTGAGTATGGGTAACTCATTTCCTTGCTTTTTGTTAAAGCATTATTTAAAGGTAATCCTCTGTGTATCTGTACAGTCCATATTTATTATGATTTAATTATTATGTAAAATGGAATATCAAAACTAATATTTAATGAATATGTTGATTTCCATAGTAACACACAGGATCTATATAGATCGACTATTTATTTATCATAATAAATTTTATTGTTGATGCACAATGTTAAACAATTTTGATAAATGTCTATGTATTTTTATTTTTATAGTTAAAAAATAAAATCTGAAATTCACACTCATGACATTTATACTTGAAAGGTTCCATGTTTTGCTGTCACTTTATATCTCAACTCTATAGAAATGACTGATTTGTGATGTCATAGAGTTGCTAATGCGTCATCTGGTGATGATGTCATTTGCTCTATTACATCACCATGGACTTGGCTTTTGTATGACTAATTTATGTTTAGATATTTCTATTAAATAATTTTAAATTGAATTATTTATGATTTTTTTATTATTTTGGATATTATAGTGACTATATAAATAAATCGTGCCCTGATTTATTATTATTATTATTTTATTATTGTGAATAAATCATATCAAATGTGTTAGTTATGTTAAATATGCATATTAGTAGCATTTTTATTCATTTTTGTCATTTTATGAATATGATTTATTCAGCTTAATGTGCTATTGGTTTTTGACTTTTGATGAGTCTTATTAGACATATACAACATAAGACAAGAGAGGGGTAGACTACTGAGTGCTGGGTAGTCTGGATAATGCCTATAAGAATCAAACAAATTGGGTGATGCCAATTGGTGCCAGGGGGTGTAGTTTGAATATCCAAACTAGTTCAAGCCTTGTGCGCCTGACTGTATTGGTTAGCTCAAACTTTGGTGTACACCATTCTAGCACAGAGAATATCATGTTTGTGGTTATGCCCTTCACCTTGAAAGTGGTGAGATACTGGGGTTATTATTCCATCTTTTTGTACTGGGGCTTTGTGCTCATGCATCTAGATGTTGGGATGGGTGTGTCATAACCACTACTGGGCTCACTGGTGACATTGACACGCGACATTGCATCACAAAAATCGGTGTGGCTAACAGTTGCTGAAGGGAGCACTCATAGTGAAAAACAGAAAAACTACTTCCTGTTTATGCTCAGACCAGGTACAATAAAATATTATTTGCCTTATATAATCAACTTTGTGTTAATTGTATTTCGACTGCTTCTTTCAAAACTCAGTCTCATCAGAGGCTATGATTTATCTTCATCTGGATTCCCTGAAGTACTTTTGGGGTTCTGGAGTTGAACCACCATTTGAACCGGCTCTAAACCTGTATTGAACCGGTTCTGGTTCAATGTTGAGTACCAAAGTTAACCATATAGGTATGGTTTTTGGGGGGTTGGGACCAGGTATAGGTTAATTTTCAATATTATAGTATAAATATTGTTTTAACCTGTCTATAATTTTAATATTGATTTAATAAAATTATGTAGGGCGTGGACTATTATTTTTACAGATAAGGTTTAGGAGTGGTGAGTATGGGTAACTCATTTCCTTGCTTTTTGTTAAAGCATTATTTAAAGGTAATCCTCTGTGTATCTGTACAGTCCATATTTATTATGATTTAATTATTATGTAAAATGGAATATCAAAACTAATATTTAATGAATATGTTGATTTCCATAGTAACACACAGGATCTATATAGATCGACTATTTATTTATCATAATAAATTTTATTGTTGATGCACAATGTTAAACAATTTTGATAAATGTCTATGTATTTTTATTTTTATAGTTAAAAAATAAAATCTGAAATTCACACTCATGACATTTATACTTGAAAGGTTCCATGTTTTGCTGTCACTTTATATCTCAACTCTATAGAAATGACTGATTTGTGATGTCATAGAGTTGCTAATGCGTCATCTGGTGATGATGTCATTTGCTCTATTACATCACCATGGACTTGGCTTTTGTATGACTAATTTATGTTTAGATATTTCTATTAAATAATTTTAAATTGAATTATTTATGATTTTTTTATTATTTTGGATATTATAGTGACTATATAAATAAATCGTGCCCTGATTTATTATTATTATTATTATTTTATTATTGTGAATAAATCATATCAAATGTGTTAGTTATGTTAAATATGCATATTAGTAGCATTTTTATTCATTTTTGTCATTTTATGAATATGATTTATTCAGCTTAATGTGCTATTGGTTTTTGACTTTTGATGAGTCTTATTAGACATATACAACATAAGACAAGAGAGGGGTAGACTACTGAGTGCTGGGTAGTCTGGATAATGCCTATAAGAATCAAACAAATTGGGTGATGCCAATTGGTGCCAGGGGGTGTAGTTTGAATATCCAAACTAGTTCAAGCCTTGTGCGCCTGACTGTATTGGTTAGCTCAAACTTTGGTGTACACCATTCTAGCACAGAGAATATCATGTTTGTGGTTATGCCCTTCACCTTGAAAGTGGTGAGATACTGGGGTTATTATTCCATCTTTTTGTACTGGGGCTTTGTGCTCATGCATCTAGATGTTGGGATGGGTGTGTCATAACCACTACTGGGCTCACTGGTGACATTGACACGCGACATTGCATCACAAAAATCGGTCTGGCTAACAGTTGCTGAAGGGAGCACTCATAGTGAAAAACAGAACAAACTACTTCCTGTTTATGCTCAGACCAGGTACAATAAAATATTATTTGCCTTATATAATCAACTTTGTGTTAATTGTATTTCGACTACTTCTTTCAAAACTCAGTCTCATCAGAGGCTATGATTTATCTTCATCTGGATTCCCTGAAGTACTTTTGGGGTTCTGGAGTTGAACCACCATTTGAACCGGCTCTAAACCTGTATTGAACCGGTTCTGGTTCAATGTTGAGTACCAAAGTTAACCATATAGGTATGGTTTTTGGGGGGTTGGGACCAGGTATAGGTTAATTTTCAATATTATAGTATAAATATTGTTTTAACCTGTCTATAATTTTAATATTGATTTAATAAAATTATGTAGGGCGTGGACTATTATTTTTACAGATAAGGTTTAGGAGTGGTGAGTATGGGTAACTCATTTCCTTGCTTTTTGTTAAAGCATTATTTAAAGGTAATCCTCTGTGTATCTGTACAGTCCATATTTATTATGATTTAATTATTATGTAAAATGGAATATCAAAACTAATATTTAATGAATATGTTGATTTCCATAGTAACACACAGGATCTATATAGATCGACTATTTATTTATCATAATAAATTTTATTGTTGATGCACAATGTTAAACAATTTTGATAAATGTCTATGTATTTTTATTTTTATAGTTAAAAAATAAAATCTGAAATTCACACTCATGACATTTATACTTGAAAGGTTCCATGTTTTGCTGTCACTTTATATCTCAACTCTATAGAAATGACTGATTTGTGATGTCATAGAGTTGCTAATGCGTCATCTGGTGATGATGTCATTTGCTCTATTACATCACCATGGACTTGGCTTTTGTATGACTAATTTATGTTTAGATATTTCTATTAAATAATTTTAAATTGAATTATTTATGATTTTTTTATTATTTTGGATATTATAGTGACTATATAAATAAATCGTGCCCTGATTTATTATTATTATTATTTTATTATTGTGAATAAATCATATCAAATGTGTTAGTTATGTTAAATATGCATATTAGTAGCATTTTTATTCATTTTTGTCATTTTATGAATATGATTTATTCAGCTTAATGTGCTATTGGTTTTTGACTTTTGATGAGTCTTATTAGACATATACAACATAAGACAAGAGAGGGGTAGACTACTGAGTGCTGGGTAGTCTGGATAATGCCTATAAGAATCAAACAAATTGGGTGATGCCAATTGGTGCCAGGGGGTGTAGTTTGAATATCCAAACTAGTTCAAGCCTTGTGCGCCTGACTGTATTGGTTAGCTCAAACTTTGGTGTACACCATTCTAGCACAGAGAATATCATGTTTGTGGTTATGCCCTTCACCTTGAAAGTGGTGAGATACTGGGGTTATTATTCCATCTTTTTGTACTGGGGCTTTGTGCTCATGCATCTAGATGTTGGGATGGGTGTGTCATAACCACTACTGGGCTCACTGGTGACATTGACACGCGACATTGCATCACAAAAATCGGTGTGGCTAACAGTTGCTGAAGGGAGCACTCATAGTGAAAAACAGAAAAACTACTTCCTGTTTATGCTCAGACCAGGTACAATAAAATATTATTTGCCTTATATAATCAACTTTGTGTTAATTGTATTTCGACTGCTTCTTTCAAAACTCAGTCTCATCAGAGGCTATGATTTATCTTCATCTGGATTCCCTGAAGTACTTTTGGGGTTCTGGAGTTGAACCACCATTTGAACCGGCTCTAAACCTGTATTGAACCGGTTCTGGTTCAATGTTGAGTACCAAAGTTAACCATATAGGTATGGTTTTTGGGGGGTTGGGACCAGGTATAGGTTAATTTTCAATATTATAGTATAAATATTGTTTTAACCTGTCTATAATTTTAATATTGATTTAATAAAATTATGTAGGGCGTGGACTATTATTTTTACAGATAAGGTTTAGGAGTGGTGAGTATGGGTAACTCATTTCCTTGCTTTTTGTTAAAGCATTATTTAAAGGTAATCCTCTGTGTATCTGTACAGTCCATATTTATTATGATTTAATTATTATGTAAAATGGAATATCAAAACTAATATTTAATGAATATGTTGATTTCCATAGTAACACACAGGATCTATATAGATCGACTATTTATTTATCATAATAAATTTTATTGTTGATGCACAATGTTAAACAATTTTGATAAATGTCTATGTATTTTTATTTTTATAGTTAAAAAATAAAATCTGAAATTCACACTCATGACATTTATACTTGAAAGGTTCCATGTTTTGCTGTCACTTTATATCTCAACTCTATAGAAATGACTGATTTGTGATGTCATAGAGTTGCTAATGCGTCATCTGGTGATGATGTCATTTGCTCTATTACATCACCATGGACTTGGCTTTTGTATGACTAATTTATGTTTAGATATTTCTATTAAATAATTTTAAATTGAATTATTTATGATTTTTTTATTATTTTGGATATTATAGTGACTATATAAATAAATCGTGCCCTGATTTATTATTATTATTATTATTTTATTATTGTGAATAAATCATATCAAATGTGTTAGTTATGTTAAATATGCATATTAGTAGCATTTTTATTCATTTTTGTCATTTTATGAATATGATTTATTCAGCTTAATGTGCTATTGGCTTTTGACTTTTGATGAGTCTTATTAGACATATACAACATAAGACAAGAGAGGGGTAGACTACTGAGTGCTGGGTAGTCTGGATAATGCCTATAAGAATCAAACAAATTGGGTGATGCCAATTGGTGCCAGGGGGTGTAGTTTGAATATCCAAACTAGTTCAAGCCTTGTGCGCCTGACTGTATTGGTTAGCTCAAACTTTGGTGTACACCATTCTAGCACAGAGAATATCATGTTTGTGGTTATGCCCTTCACCTTGAAAGTGGTGAGATACTGGGGTTATTATTCCATCTTTTTGTACTGGGGCTTTGTGCTCATGCATCTAGATGTTGGGATGGGTGTGTCATAACCACTACTGGGCTCACTGGTGACATTGACACGCGACATTGCATCACAAAAATCGGTCTGGCTAACAGTTGCTGAAGGGAGCACTCATAGTGAAAAACAGAACAAACTACTTCCTGTTTATGCTCAGACCAGGTACAATAAAATATTATTTGCCTTATATAATCAACTTTGTGTTAATTGTATTTCGACTACTTCTTTCAAAACTCAGTCTCATCAGAGGCTATGATTTATCTTCATCTGGATTCCCTGAAGTACTTTTGGGGTTCTGGAGTTGAACCACCATTTGAACCGGCTCTAAACCTGTATTGAACCGGTTCTGGTTCAATGTTGAGTACCAAAGTTAACCATATAGGTATGGTTTTTGGGGGGTTGGGACCAGGTATAGGTTAATTTTCAATATTATAGTATAAATATTGTTTTAACCTGTCTATAATTTTAATATTGATTTAATAAAATTATGTAGGGCGTGGACTATTATTTTTACAGATAAGGTTTAGGAGTGGTGAGTATGGGTAACTCATTTCCTTGCTTTTTGTTAAAGCATTATTTAAAGGTAATCCTCTGTGTATCTGTACAGTCCATATTTATTATGATTTAATTATTATGTAAAATGGAATATCAAAACTAATATTTAATGAATATGTTGATTTCCATAGTAACACACAGGATCTATATAGATCGACTATTTATTTATCATAATAAATTTTATTGTTGATGCACAATGTTAAACAATTTTGATAAATGTCTATGTATTTTTATTTTTATAGTTAAAAAATAAAATCTGAAATTCACACTCATGACATTTATACTTGAAAGGTTCCATGTTTTGCTGTCACTTTATATCTCAACTCTATAGAAATGACTGATTTGTGATGTCATAGAGTTGCTAATGCGTCATCTGGTGATGATGTCATTTGCTCTATTACATCACCATGGACTTGGCTTTTGTATGACTAATTTATGTTCAGATATTTCTATTAAATAATTTTAAATTGAATTATTTATGATTTTTTTATTATTTTGGATATTATAGTGACTATATAAATAAATCGTGCCCTGATTTATTATTATTATTATTTTATTATTGTGAATAAATCATATCAAATGTGTTAGTTATGTTAAATATGCATATTAGTAGCATTTTTATTCATTTTTGTCATTTTATGAATATGATTTATTCAGCTTAATGTGCTATTGGTTTTTGACTTTTGATGAGTCTTATTAGACATATACAACATAAGACAAGAGAGGGGTAGACTACTGAGTGCTGGGTAGTCTGGATAATGCCTATAAGAATCAAACAAATTGGGTGATGCCAATTGGTGCCAGGGGGTGTAGTTTGAATATCCAAACTAGTTCAAGCCTTGTGCGCCTGACTGTATTGGTTAGCTCAAACTTTGGTGTACACCATTCTAGCACAGAGAATATCATGTTTGTGGTTATGCCCTTCACCTTGAAAGTGGTGAGATACTGGGGTTATTATTCCATCTTTTTGTACTGGGGCTTTGTGCTCATGCATCTAGATGTTGGGATGGGTGTGTCATAACCACTACTGGGCTCACTGGTGACATTGACACGCGACATTGCATCACAAAAATCGGTGTGGCTAACAGTTGCTGAAGGGAGCACTCATAGTGAAAAACAGAAAAACTACTTCCTGTTTATGCTCAGACCAGGTACAATAAAATATTATTTGCCTTATATAATCAACTTTGTGTTAATTGTATTTCGACTGCTTCTTTCAAAACTCAGTCTCATCAGAGGCTATGATTTATCTTCATCTGGATTCCCTGAAGTACTTTTGGGGTTCTGGAGTTGAACCACCATTTGAACCGGCTCTAAACCTGTATTGAACCGGTTCTGGTTCAATGTTGAGTACCAAAGTTAACCATATAGGTATGGTTTTTGGGGGGTTGGGACCAGGTATAGGTTAATTTTCAATATTATAGTATAAATATTGTTTTAACCTGTCTATAATTTTAATATTGATTTAATAAAATTATGTAGGGCGTGGACTATTATTTTTACAGATAAGGTTTAGGAGTGGTGAGTATGGGTAACTCATTTCCTTGCTTTTTGTTAAAGCATTATTTAAAGGTAATCCTCTGTGTATCTGTACAGTCCATATTTATTATGATTTAATTATTATGTAAAATGGAATATCAAAACTAATATTTAATGAATATGTTGATTTCCATAGTAACACACAGGATCTATATAGATCGACTATTTATTTATCATAATAAATTTTATTGTTGATGCACAATGTTAAACAATTTTGATAAATGTCTATGTATTTTTATTTTTATAGTTAACAAATAAAATCTGAAATTCACACTCATGACATTTATACTTGAAAGGTTCCATGTTTTGCTGTCACTTTATATCTCAACTCTATAGAAATGACTGATTTGTGATGTCATAGAGTTGCTAATGCGTCATCTGGTGATGATGTCATTTGCTCTATTACATCACCATGGACTTGGCTTTTGTATGACTAATTTATGTTTAGATATTTCTATTAAATAATTTTAAATTGAATTATTTATGATTTTTTTATTATTTTGGATATTATAGTGACTATATAAATAAATCGTGCCCTGATTTATTATTATTATTATTTTATTATTGTGAATAAATCATATCAAATGTGTTAGTTATGTTAAATATGCATATTAGTAGCATTTTTATTCATTTTTGTCATTTTATGAATATGATTTATTCAGCTTAATGTGCTATTGGTTTTTGACTTTTGATGAGTCTTATTAGACATATACAACATAAGACAAGAGAGGGGTAGACTACTGAGTGCTGGGTAGTCTGGATAATGCCTATAAGAATCAAACAAATTGGGTGATGCCAATTGGTGCCAGGGGGTGTAGTTTGAATATCCAAACTAGTTCAAGCCTTGTGCGCCTGACTGTATTGGTTAGCTCAAACTTTGGTGTACACCATTCTAGCACAGAGAATATCATGTTTGTGGTTATGCCCTTCACCTTGAAAGTGGTGAGATACTGGGGTTATTATTCCATCTTTTTGTACTGGGGCTTTGTGCTCATGCATCTAGATGTTGGGATGGGTGTGTCATAACCACTACTGGGCTCACTGGTGACATTGACACGCGACATTGCATCACAAAAATCGGTCTGGCTAACAGTTGCTGAAGGGAGCACTCATAGTGAAAAACAGAACAAACTACTTCCTGTTTATGCTCAGACCAGGTACAATAAAATATTATTTGCCTTATATAATCAACTTTGTGTTAATTGTATTTCGACTACTTCTTTCAAAACTCAGTCTCATCAGAGGCTATGATTTATCTTCATCTGGATTCCCTGAAGTACTTTTGGGGTTCTGGAGTTGAACCACCATTTGAACCGGCTCTAAACCTGTATTGAACCGGTTCTGGTTCAATGTTGAGTACCAAAGTTAACCATATAGGTATGGTTTTTGGGGGGTTGGGACCAGGTATAGGTTAATTTTCAATATTATAGTATAAATATTGTTTTAACCTGTCTATAATTTTAATATTGATTTAATAAAATTATGTAGGGCGTGGACTATTATTTTTACAGATAAGGTTTAGGAGTGGTGAGTATGGGTAACTCATTTCCTTGCTTTTTGTTAAAGCATTATTTAAAGGTAATCCTCTGTGTATCTGTACAGTCCATATTTATTATGATTTAATTATTATGTAAAATGGAATATCAAAACTAATATTTAATGAATATGTTGATTTCCATAGTAACACACAGGATCTATATAGATCGACTATTTATTTATCATAATAAATTTTATTGTTGATGCACAATGTTAAACAATTTTGATAAATGTCTATGTATTTTTATTTTTATAGTTAAAAAATAAAATCTGAAATTCACACTCATGACATTTATACTTGAAAGGTTCCATGTTTTGCTGTCACTTTATATCTCAACTCTATAGAAATGACTGATTTGTGATGTCATAGAGTTGCTAATGCGTCATCTGGTGATGATGTCATTTGCTCTATTACATCACCATGGACTTGGCTTTTGTATGACTAATTTATGTTTAGATATTTCTATTAAATAATTTTAAATTGAATTATTTATGATTTTTTTATTATTTTGGATATTATAGTGACTATATAAATAAATCGTGCCCTGATTTATTATTATTATTATTTTATTATTGTGAATAAATCATATCAAATGTGTTAGTTATGTTAAATATGCATATTAGTAGCATTTTTATTCATTTTTGTCATTTTATGAATATGATTTATTCAGCTTAATGTGCTATTGGTTTTTGACTTTTGATGAGTCTTATTAGACATATACAACATAAGACAAGAGAGGGGTAGACTACTGAGTGCTGGGTAGTCTGGATAATGCCTATAAGAATCAAACAAATTGGGTGATGCCAATTGGTGCCAGGGGGTGTAGTTTGAATATCCAAACTAGTTCAAGCCTTGTGCGCCTGACTGTATTGGTTAGCTCAAACTTTGGTGTACACCATTCTAGCACAGAGAATATCATGTTTGTGGTTATGCCCTTCACCTTGAAAGTGGTGAGATACTGGGGTTATTATTCCATCTTTTTGTACTGGGGCTTTGTGCTCATGCATCTAGATGTTGGGATGGGTGTGTCATAACCACTACTGGGCTCACTGGTGACATTGACACGCGACATTGCATCACAAAAATCGGTGTGGCTAACAGTTGCTGAAGGGAGCACTCATAGTGAAAAACAGAAAAACTACTTCCTGTTTATGCTCAGACCAGGTACAATAAAATATTATTTGCCTTATATAATCAACTTTGTGTTAATTGTATTTCGACTGCTTCTTTCAAAACTCAGTCTCATCAGAGGCTATGATTTATCTTCATCTGGATTCCCTGAAGTACTTTTGGGGTTCTGGAGTTGAACCACCATTTGAACCGGCTCTAAACCTGTATTGAACCGGTTCTGGTTCAATGTTGAGTACCAAAGTTAACCATATAGGTATGGTTTTTGGGGGGTTGGGACCAGGTATAGGTTAATTTTCAATATTATAGTATAAATATTGTTTTAACCTGTCTATAATTTTAATATTGATTTAATAAAATTATGTAGGGCGTGGACTATTATTTTTACAGATAAGGTTTAGGAGTGGTGAGTATGGGTAACTCATTTCCTTGCTTTTTGTTAAAGCATTATTTAAAGGTAATCCTCTGTGTATCTGTACAGTCCATATTTATTATGATTTAATTATTATGTAAAATGGAATATCAAAACTAATATTTAATGAATATGTTGATTTCCATAGTAACACACAGGATCTATATAGATCGACTATTTATTTATCATAATAAATTTTATTGTTGATGCACAATGTTAAACAATTTTGATAAATGTCTATGTATTTTTATTTTTATAGTTAACAAATAAAATCTGAAATTCACACTCATGACATTTATACTTGAAAGGTTCCATGTTTTGCTGTCACTTTATATCTCAACTCTATAGAAATGACTGATTTGTGATGTCATAGAGTTGCTAATGCGTCATCTGGTGATGATGTCATTTGCTCTATTACATCACCATGGACTTGGCTTTTGTATGACTAATTTATGTTTAGATATTTCTATTAAATAATTTTAAATTGAATTATTTATGATTTTTTTATTATTTTGGATATTATAGTGACTATATAAATAAATCGTGCCCTGATTTATTATTATTATTATTTTATTATTGTGAATAAATCATATCAAATGTGTTAGTTATGTTAAATATGCATATTAGTAGCATTTTTATTCATTTTTGTCATTTTATGAATATGATTTATTCAGCTTAATGTGCTATTGGTTTTTGACTTTTGATGAGTCTTATTAGACATATACAACATAAGACAAGAGAGGGGTAGACTACTGAGTGCTGGGTAGTCTGGATAATGCCTATAAGAATCAAACAAATTGGGTGATGCCAATTGGTGCCAGGGGGTGTAGTTTGAATATCCAAACTAGTTCAAGCCTTGTGCGCCTGACTGTATTGGTTAGCTCAAACTTTGGTGTACACCATTCTAGCACAGAGAATATCATGTTTGTGGTTATGCCCTTCACCTTGAAAGTGGTGAGATACTGGGGTTATTATTCCATCTTTTTGTACTGGGGCTTTGTGCTCATGCATCTAGATGTTGGGATGGGTGTGTCATAACCACTACTGGGCTCACTGGTGACATTGACACGCGACATTGCATCACAAAAATCGGTCTGGCTAACAGTTGCTGAAGGGAGCACTCATAGTGAAAAACAGAACAAACTACTTCCTGTTTATGCTCAGACCAGGTACAATAAAATATTATTTGCCTTATATAATCAACTTTGTGTTAATTGTATTTCGACTACTTCTTTCAAAACTCAGTCTCATCAGAGGCTATGATTTATCTTCATCTGGATTCCCTGAAGTACTTTTGGGGTTCTGGAGTTGAACCACCATTTGAACCGGCTCTAAACCTGTATTGAACCGGTTCTGGTTCAATGTTGAGTACCAAAGTTAACCATATAGGTATGGTTTTTGGGGGGTTGGGACCAGGTATAGGTTAATTTTCAATATTATAGTATAAATATTGTTTTAACCTGTCTATAATTTTAATATTGATTTAATAAAATTATGTAGGGCGTGGACTATTATTTTTACAGATAAGGTTTAGGAGTGGTGAGTATGGGTAACTCATTTCCTTGCTTTTTGTTAAAGCATTATTTAAAGGTAATCCTCTGTGTATCTGTACAGTCCATATTTATTATGATTTAATTATTATGCAAAATGGAATATCAAAACTAATATTTAATGAATATGTTGATTTCCATAGTAACACACAGGATCTATATAGATCGACTATTTATTTATCATAATAAATTTTATTGTTGATGCACAATGTTAAACAATTTTGATAAATGTCTATGTATTTTTATTTTTATAGTTAAAAAATAAAATCTGAAATTCACACTCATGACATTTATACTTGAAAGGTTCCATGTTTTGCTGTCACTTTATATCTCAACTCTATAGAAATGACTGATTTGTGATGTCATAGAGTTGCTAATGCGTCATCTGGTGATGATGTCATTTGCTCTATTACATCACCATGGACTTGGCTTTTGTATGACTAATTTATGTTTAGATATTTCTATTAAATAATTTTAAATTGAATTATTTATGATTTTTTTATTATTTTGGATATTATAGTGACTATATAAATAAATCGTGCCCTGATTTATTATTATTATTATTTTATTATTGTGAATAAATCATATCAAATGTGTTAGTTATGTTAAATATGCATATTAGTAGCATTTTTATTCATTTTTGTCATTTTATGAATATGATTTATTCAGCTTAATGTGCTATTGGTTTTTGACTTTTGATGAGTCTTATTAGACATATACAACATAAGACAAGAGAGGGGTAGACTACTGAGTGCTGGGTAGTCTGGATAATGCCTATAAGAATCAAACAAATTGGGTGATGCCAATTGGTGCCAGGGGGTGTAGTTTGAATATCCAAACTAGTTCAAGCCTTGTGCGCCTGACTGTATTGGTTAGCTCAAACTTTGGTGTACACCATTCTAGCACAGAGAATATCATGTTTGTGGTTATGCCCTTCACCTTGAAAGTGGTGAGATACTGGGGTTATTATTCCATCTTTTTGTACTGGGGCTTTGTGCTCATGCATCTAGATGTTGGGATGGGTGTGTCATAACCACTACTGGGCTCACTGGTGACATTGACACGCGACATTGCATCACAAAAATCGGTGTGGCTAACAGTTGCTGAAGGGAGCACTCATAGTGAAAAACAGAAAAACTACTTCCTGTTTATGCTCAGACCAGGTACAATAAAATATTATTTGCCTTATATAATCAACTTTGTGTTAATTGTATTTCGACTGCTTCTTTCAAAACTCAGTCTCATCAGAGGCTATGATTTATCTTCATCTGGATTCCCTGAAGTACTTTTGGGGTTCTGGAGTTGAACCACCATTTGAACCGGCTCTAAACCTGTATTGAACCGGTTCTGGTTCAATGTTGAGTACCAAAGTTAACCATATAGGTATGGTTTTTGGGGGGTTGGGACCAGGTATAGGTTAATTTTCAATATTATAGTATAAATATTGTTTTAACCTGTCTATAATTTTAATATTGATTTAATAAAATTATGTAGGGCGTGGACTATTATTTTTACAGATAAGGTTTAGGAGTGGTGAGTATGGGTAACTCATTTCCTTGCTTTTTGTTAAAGCATTATTTAAAGGTAATCCTCTGTGTATCTGTACAGTCCATATTTATTATGATTTAATTATTATGTAAAATGGAATATCAAAACTAATATTTAATGAATATGTTGATTTCCATAGTAACACACAGGATCTATATAGATCGACTATTTATTTATCATAATAAATTTTATTGTTGATGCACAATGTTAAACAATTTTGATAAATGTCTATGTATTTTTATTTTTATAGTTAACAAATAAAATCTGAAATTCACACTCATGACATTTATACTTGAAAGGTTCCATGTTTTGCTGTCACTTTATATCTCAACTCTATAGAAATGACTGATTTGTGATGTCATAGAGTTGCTAATGCGTCATCTGGTGATGATGTCATTTGCTCTATTACATCACCATGGACTTGGCTTTTGTATGACTAATTTATGTTTAGATATTTCTATTAAATAATTTTAAATTGAATTATTTATGATTTTTTTATTATTTTGGATATTATAGTGACTATATAAATAAATCGTGCCCTGATTTATTATTATTATTATTTTATTATTGTGAATAAATCATATCAAATGTGTTAGTTATGTTAAATATGCATATTAGTAGCATTTTTATTCATTTTTGTCATTTTATGAATATGATTTATTCAGCTTAATGTGCTATTGGTTTTTGACTTTTGATGAGTCTTATTAGACATATACAACATAAGACAAGAGAGGGGTAGACTACTGAGTGCTGGGTAGTCTGGATAATGCCTATAAGAATCAAACAAATTGGGTGATGCCAATTGGTGCCAGGGGGTGTAGTTTGAATATCCAAACTAGTTCAAGCCTTGTGCGCCTGACTGTATTGGTTAGCTCAAACTTTGGTGTACACCATTCTAGCACAGAGAATATCATGTTTGTGGTTATGCCCTTCACCTTGAAAGTGGTGAGATACTGGGGTTATTATTCCATCTTTTTGTACTGGGGCTTTGTGCTCATGCATCTAGATGTTGGGATGGGTGTGTCATAACCACTACTGGGCTCACTGGTGACATTGACACGCGACATTGCATCACAAAAATCGGTGTGGCTAACAGTTGCTGAAGGGAGCACTCATAGTGAAAAACAGAAAAACTACTTCCTGTTTATGCTCAGACCAGGTACAATAAAATATTATTTGCCTTATATAATCAACTTTGTGTTAATTGTATTTCGACTGCTTCTTTCAAAACTCAGTCTCATCAGAGGCTATGATTTATCTTCATCTGGATTCCCTGAAGTACTTTTGGGGTTCTGGAGTTGAACCACCATTTGAACCGGCTCTAAACCTGTATTGAACCGGTTCTGGTTCAATGTTGAGTACCAAAGTTAACCATATAGGTATGGTTTTTGGGGGGTTGGGACCAGGTATAGGTTAATTTTCAATATTATAGTATAAATATTGTTTTAACCTGTCTATAATTTTAATATTGATTTAATAAAATTATGTAGGGCGTGGACTATTATTTTTACAGATAAGGTTTAGGAGTGGTGAGTATGGGTAACTCATTTCCTTGCTTTTTGTTAAAGCATTATTTAAAGGTAATCCTCTGTGTATCTGTACAGTCCATATTTATTATGATTTAATTATTATGTAAAATGGAATATCAAAACTAATATTTAATGAATATGTTGATTTCCATAGTAACACACAGGATCTATATAGATCGACTATTTATTTATCATAATAAATTTTATTGTTGATGCACAATGTTAAACAATTTTGATAAATGTCTATGTATTTTTATTTTTATAGTTAAAAAATAAAATCTGAAATTCACACTCATGACATTTATACTTGAAAGGTTCCATGTTTTGCTGTCACTTTATATCTCAACTCTATAGAAATGACTGATTTGTGATGTCATAGAGTTGCTAATGCGTCATCTGGTGATGATGTCATTTGCTCTATTACATCACCATGGACTTGGCTTTTGTATGACTAATTTATGTTTAGATATTTCTATTAAATAATTTTAAATTGAATTATTTATGATTTTTTTATTATTTTGGATATTATAGTGACTATATAAATAAATCGTGCCCTGATTTATTATTATTATTATTTTATTATTGTGAATAAATCATATCAAATGTGTTAGTTATGTTAAATATGCATATTAGTAGCATTTTTATTCATTTTTGTCATTTTATGAATATGATTTATTCAGCTTAATGTGCTATTGGTTTTTGACTTTTGATGAGTCTTATTAGACATATACAACATAAGACAAGAGAGGGGTAGACTACTGAGTGCTGGGTAGTCTGGATAATGCCTATAAGAATCAAACAAATTGGGTGATGCCAATTGGTGCCAGGGGGTGTAGTTTGAATATCCAAACTAGTTCAAGCCTTGTGCGCCTGACTGTATTGGTTAGCTCAAACTTTGGTGTACACCATTCTAGCACAGAGAATATCATGTTTGTGGTTATGCCCTTCACCTTGAAAGTGGTGAGATACTGGGGTTATTATTCCATCTTTTTGTACTGGGGCTTTGTGCTCATGCATCTAGATGTTGGGATGGGTGTGTCATAACCACTACTGGGCTCACTGGTGACATTGACACGCGACATTGCATCACAAAAATCGGTCTGGCTAACAGTTGCTGAAGGGAGCACTCATAGTGAAAAACAGAACAAACTACTTCCTGTTTATGCTCAGACCAGGTACAATAAAATATTATTTGCCTTATATAATCAACTTTGTGTTAATTGTATTTCGACTACTTCTTTCAAAACTCAGTCTCATCAGAGGCTATGATTTATCTTCATCTGGATTCCCTGAAGTACTTTTGGGGTTCTGGAGTTGAACCACCATTTGAACCGGCTCTAAACCTGTATTGAACCGGTTCTGGTTCAATGTTGAGTACCAAAGTTAACCATATAGGTATGGTTTTTGGGGGGTTGGGACCAGGTATAGGTTAATTTTCAATATTATAGTATAAATATTGTTTTAACCTGTCTATAATTTTAATATTGATTTAATAAAATTATGTAGGGCGTGGACTATTATGTTTACAGATAAGGTTTAGGAGTGGTGAGTATGGGTAACTCATTTCCTTGCTTTTTGTTAAAGCATTATTTAAAGGTAATCCTCTGTGTATCTGTACAGTCCATATTTATTATGATTTAATTATTATGTAAAATGGAATATCAAAACTAATATTTAATGAATATGTTGATTTCCATAGTAACACACAGGATCTATATAGATCGACTATTTATTTATCATAATAAATTTTATTGTTGATGCACAATGTTAAACAATTTTGATAAATGTCTATGTATTTTTATTTTTATAGTTAAAAAATAAAATCTGAAATTCACACTCATGACATTTATACTTGAAAGGTTCCATGTTTTGCTGTCACTTTATATCTCAACTCTATAGAAATGACTGATTTGTGATGTCATAGAGTTGCTAATGCGTCATCTGGTGATGATGTCATTTGCTCTATTACATCACCATGGACTTGGCTTTTGTATGACTAATTTATGTTTAGATATTTCTATTAAATAATTTTAAATTGAATTATTTATGATTTTTTTATTATTTTGGATATTATAGTGACTATATAAATAAATCGTGCCCTGATTTATTATTATTATTATTTTATTATTGTGAATAAATCATATCAAATGTGTTAGTTATGTTAAATATGCATATTAGTAGCATTTTTATTCATTTTTGTCATTTTATGAATATGATTTATTCAGCTTAATGTGCTATTGGTTTTTGACTTTTGATGAGTCTTATTAGACATATACAACATAAGACAAGAGAGGGGTAGACTACTGAGTGCTGGGTAGTCTGGATAATGCCTATAAGAATCAAACAAATTGGGTGATGCCAATTGGTGCCAGGGGGTGTAGTTTGAATATCCAAACTAGTTCAAGCCTTGTGCGCCTGACTGTATTGGTTAGCTCAAACTTTGGTGTACACCATTCTAGCACAGAGAATATCATGTTTGTGGTTATGCCCTTCACCTTGAAAGTGGTGAGATACTGGGGTTATTATTCCATCTTTTTGTACTGGGGCTTTGTGCTCATGCATCTAGATGTTGGGATGGGTGTGTCATAACCACTACTGGGCTCACTGGTGACATTGACACGCGACATTGCATCACAAAAATCGGTGTGGCTAACAGTTGCTGAAGGGAGCACTCATAGTGAAAAACAGAAAAACTACTTCCTGTTTATGCTCAGACCAGGTACAATAAAATATTATTTGCCTTATATAATCAACTTTGTGTTAATTGTATTTCGACTGCTTCTTTCAAAACTCAGTCTCATCAGAGGCTATGATTTATCTTCATCTGGATTCCCTGAAGTACTTTTGGGGTTCTGGAGTTGAACCACCATTTGAACCGGCTCTAAACCTGTATTGAACTTGTTCTGGTTCAATGTTGAGTACCAAAGTTAACCATATAGGTATGGTTTTTGGGGGGTTGGGACCAGGTATAGGTTAATTTTCAATATTATAGTATAAATATTGTTTTAACCTGTCTATAATTTTAATATTGATTTAATAAAATTATGTAGGGCGTGGACTATTATTTTTACAGATAAGGTTTAGGAGTGGTGAGTATGGGTAACTCATTTCCTTGCTTTTTGTTAAAGCATTATTTAAAGGTAATCCTCTGTGTATCTGTACAGTCCATATTTATTATGATTTAATTATTATGTAAAATGGAATATCAAAACTAATATTTAATGAATATGTTGATTTCCATAGTAACACACAGGATCTATATAGATCGACTATTTATTTATCATAATAAATTTTATTGTTGATGCACAATGTTAAACAATTTTGATAAATGTCTATGTATTTTTATTTTTATAGTTAACAAATAAAATCTGAAATTCACACTCATGACATTTATACTTGAAAGGTTCCATGTTTTGCTGTCACTTTATATCTCAACTCTATAGAAATGACTGATTTGTGATGTCATAGAGTTGCTAATGCGTCATCTGGTGATGATGTCATTTGCTCTATTACATCACCATGGACTTGGCTTTTGTATGACTAATTTATGTTTAGATATTTCTATTAAATAATTTTAAATTGAATTATTTATGATTTTTTTATTATTTTGGATATTATAGTGACTATATAAATAAATCGTGCCCTGATTTATTATTATTATTATTTTATTATTGTGAATAAATCATATCAAATGTGTTAGTTATGTTAAATATGCATATTAGTAGCATTTTTATTCATTTTTGTCATTTTATGAATATGATTTATTCAGCTTAATGTGCTATTGGTTTTTGACTTTTGATGAGTCTTATTAGACATATACAACATAAGACAAGAGAGGGGTAGACTACTGAGTGCTGGGTAGTCTGGATAATGCCTATAAGAATCAAACAAATTGGGTGATGCCAATTGGTGCCAGGGGGTGTAGTTTGAATATCCAAACTAGTTCAAGCCTTGTGCGCCTGACTGTATTGGTTAGCTCAAACTTTGGTGTACACCATTCTAGCACAGAGAATATCATGTTTGTGGTTATGCCCTTCACCTTGAAAGTGGTGAGATACTGGGGTTATTATTCCATCTTTTTGTACTGGGGCTTTGTGCTCATGCATCTAGATGTTGGGATGGGTGTGTCATAACCACTACTGGGCTCACTGGTGACATTGACACGCGACATTGCATCACAAAAATCGGTGTGGCTAACAGTTGCTGAAGGGAGCACTCATAGTGAAAAACAGAAAAACTACTTCCTGTTTATGCTCAGACCAGGTACAATAAAATATTATTTGCCTTATATAATCAACTTTGTGTTAATTGTATTTCGACTGCTTCTTTCAAAACTCAGTCTCATCAGAGGCTATGATTTATCTTCATCTGGATTCCCTGAAGTACTTTTGGGGTTCTGGAGTTGAACCACCATTTGAACCGGCTCTAAACCTGTATTGAACCGGTTCTGGTTCAATGTTGAGTACCAAAGTTAACCATATAGGTATGGTTTTTGGGGGGTTGGGACCAGGTATAGGTTAATTTTCAATATTATAGTATAAATATTGTTTTAACCTGTCTATAATTTTAATATTGATTTAATAAAATTATGTAGGGCGTGGACTATTATTTTTACAGATAAGGTTTAGGAGTGGTGAGTATGGGTAACTCATTTCCTTGCTTTTTGTTAAAGCATTATTTAAAGGTAATCCTCTGTGTATCTGTACAGTCCATATTTATTATGATTTAATTATTATGTAAAATGGAATATCAAAACTAATATTTAATGAATATGTTGATTTCCATAGTAACACACAGGATCTATATAGATCGACTATTTATTTATCATAATAAATTTTATTGTTGATGCACAATGTTAAACAATTTTGATAAATGTCTATGTATTTTTATTTTTATAGTTAAAAAATAAAATCTGAAATTCACACTCATGACATTTATACTTGAAAGGTTCCATGTTTTGCTGTCACTTTATATCTCAACTCTATAGAAATGACTGATTTGTGATGTCATAGAGTTGCTAATGCGTCATCTGGTGATGATGTCATTTGCTCTATTACATCACCATGGACTTGGCTTTTGTATGACTAATTTATGTTTAGATATTTCTATTAAATAATTTTAAATTGAATTATTTATGATTTTTTTATTATTTTGGATATTATAGTGACTATATAAATAAATCGTGCCCTGATTTATTATTATTATTATTTTATTATTGTGAATAAATCATATCAAATGTGTTAGTTATGTTAAATATGCATATTAGTAGCATTTTTATTCATTTTTGTCATTTTATGAATATGATTTATTCAGCTTAATGTGCTATTGGTTTTTGACTTTTGATGAGTCTTATTAGACATATACAACATAAGACAAGAGAGGGGTAGACTACTGAGTGCTGGGTAGTCTGGATAATGCCTATAAGAATCAAACAAATTGGGTGATGCCAATTGGTGCCAGGGGGTGTAGTTTGAATATCCAAACTAGTTCAAGCCTTGTGCGCCTGACTGTATTGGTTAGCTCAAACTTTGGTGTACACCATTCTAGCACAGAGAATATCATGTTTGTGGTTATGCCCTTCACCTTGAAAGTGGTGAGATACTGGGGTTATTATTCCATCTTTTTGTACTGGGGCTTTGTGCTCATGCATCTAGATGTTGGGATGGGTGTGTCATAACCACTACTGGGCTCACTGGTGACATTGACACGCGACATTGCATCACAAAAATCGGTCTGGCTAACAGTTGCTGAAGGGAGCACTCATAGTGAAAAACAGAACAAACTACTTCCTGTTTATGCTCAGACCAGGTACAATAAAATATTATTTGCCTTATATAATCAACTTTGTGTTAATTGTATTTCGACTACTTCTTTCAAAACTCAGTCTCATCAGAGGCTATGATTTATCTTCATCTGGATTCCCTGAAGTACTTTTGGGGTTCTGGAGTTGAACCACCATTTGAACCGGCTCTAAACCTGTATTGAACCGGTTCTGGTTCAATGTTGAGTACCAAAGTTAACCATATAGGTATGGTTTTTGGGGGGTTGGGACCAGGTATAGGTTAATTTTCAATATTATAGTATAAATATTGTTTTAACCTGTCTATAATTTTAATATTGATTTAATAAAATTATGTAGGGCGTGGACTATTATTTTTACAGATAAGGTTTAGGAGTGGTGAGTATGGGTAACTCATTTCCTTGCTTTTTGTTAAAGCATTATTTAAAGGTAATCCTCTGTGTATCTGTACAGTCCATATTTATTATGATTTAATTATTATGTAAAATGGAATATCAAAACTAATATTTAATGAATATGTTGATTTCCATAGTAACACACAGGATCTATATAGATCGACTATTTATTTATCATAATAAATTTTATTGTTGATGCACAATGTTAAACAATTTTGATAAATGTCTATGTATTTTTATTTTTATAGTTAAAAAATAAAATCTGAAATTCACACTCATGACATTTATACTTGAAAGGTTCCATGTTTTGCTGTCACTTTATATCTCAACTCTATAGAAATGACTGATTTGTGATGTCATAGAGTTGCTAATGCGTCATCTGGTGATGATGTCATTTGCTCTATTACATCACCATGGACTTGGCTTTTGTATGACTAATTTATGTTTAGATATTTCTATTAAATAATTTTAAATTGAATTATTTATGATTTTTTTATTATTTTGGATATTATAGTGACTATATAAATAAATCGTGCCCTGATTTATTATTATTATTATTTTATTATTGTGAATAAATCATATCAAATGTGTTAGTTATGTTAAATATGCATATTAGTAGCATTTTTATTCATTTTTGTCATTTTATGAATATGATTTATTCAGCTTAATGTGCTATTGGTTTTTGACTTTTGATGAGTCTTATTAGACATATACAACATAAGACAAGAGAGGGGTAGACTACTGAGTGCTGGGTAGTCTGGATAATGCCTATAAGAATCAAACAAATTGGGTGATGCCAATTGGTGCCAGGGGGTGTAGTTTGAATATCCAAACTAGTTCAAGCCTTGTGCGCCTGACTGTATTGGTTAGCTCAAACTTTGGTGTACACCATTCTAGCACAGAGAATATCATGTTTGTGGTTATGCCCTTCACCTTGAAAGTGGTGAGATACTGGGGTTATTATTCCATCTTTTTGTACTGGGGCTTTGTGCTCATGCATCTAGATGTTGGGATGGGTGTGTCATAACCACTACTGGGCTCACTGGTGACATTGACACGCGACATTGCATCACAAAAATCGGTCTGGCTAACAGTTGCTGAAGGGAGCACTCATAGTGAAAAACAGAACAAACTACTTCCTGTTTATGCTCAGACCAGGTACAATAAAATATTATTTGCCTTATATAATCAACTTTGTGTTAATTGTATTTCGACTACTTCTTTCAAAACTCAGTCTCATCAGAGGCTATGATTTATCTTCATCTGGATTCCCTGAAGTACTTTTGGGGTTCTGGAGTTGAACCACCATTTGAACCGGCTCTAAACCTGTATTGAACCGGTTCTGGTTCAATGTTGAGTACCAAAGTTAACCATATAGGTATGGTTTTTGGGGGGTTGGGACCAGGTATAGGTTAATTTTCAATATTATAGTATAAATATTGTTTTAACCTGTCTATAATTTTAATATTGATTTAATAAAATTATGTAGGGCGTGGACTATTATTTTTACAGATAAGGTTTAGGAGTGGTGAGTATGGGTAACTCATTTCCTTGCTTTTTGTTAAAGCATTATTTAAAGGTAATCCTCTGTGTATCTGTACAGTCCATATTTATTATGATTTAATTATTATGTAAAATGGAATATCAAAACTAATATTTAATGAATATGTTGATTTCCATAGTAACACACAGGATCTATATAGATCGACTATTTATTTATCATAATAAATTTTATTGTTGATGCACAATGTTAAACAATTTTGATAAATGTCTATGTATTTTTATTTTTATAGTTAAAAAATAAAATCTGAAATTCACACTCATGACATTTATACTTGAAAGGTTCCATGTTTTGCTGTCACTTTATATCTCAACTCTATAGAAATGACTGATTTGTGATGTCATAGAGTTGCTAATGCGTCATCTGGTGATGATGTCATTTGCTCTATTACATCACCATGGACTTGGCTTTTGTATGACTAATTTATGTTTAGATATTTCTATTAAATAATTTTAAATTGAATTATTTATGATTTTTTTATTATTTTGGATATTATAGTGACTATATAAATAAATCGTGCCCTGATTTATTATTATTATTATTTTATTATTGTGAATAAATCATATCAAATGTGTTAGTTATGTTAAATATGCATATTAGTAGCATTTTTATTCATTTTTGTCATTTTATGAATATGATTTATTCAGCTTAATGTGCTATTGGTTTTTGACTTTTGATGAGTCTTATTAGACATATACAACATAAGACAAGAGAGGGGTAGACTACTGAGTGCTGGGTAGTCTGGATAATGCCTATAAGAATCAAACAAATTGGGTGATGCCAATTGGTGCCAGGGGGTGTAGTTTGAATATCCAAACTAGTTCAAGCCTTGTGCGCCTGACTGTATTGGTTAGCTCAAACTTTGGTGTACACCATTCTAGCACAGAGAATATCATGTTTGTGGTTATGCCCTTCACCTTGAAAGTGGTGAGATACTGGGGTTATTATTCCATCTTTTTGTACTGGGGCTTTGTGCTCATGCATCTAGATGTTGGGATGGGTGTGTCATAACCACTACTGGGCTCACTGGTGACATTGACACGCGACATTGCATCACAAAAATCGGTGTGGCTAACAGTTGCTGAAGGGAGCACTCATAGTGAAAAACAGAAAAACTACTTCCTGTTTATGCTCAGACCAGGTACAATAAAATATTATTTGCCTTATATAATCAACTTTGTGTTAATTGTATTTCGACTGCTTCTTTCAAAACTCAGTCTCATCAGAGGCTATGATTTATCTTCATCTGGATTCCCTGAAGTACTTTTGGGGTTCTGGAGTTGAACCACCATTTGAACCGGCTCTAAACCTGTATTGAACTTGTTCTGGTTCAATGTTGAGTACCAAAGTTAACCATATAGGTATGGTTTTTGGGGGGTTGGGACCAGGTATAGGTTAATTTTCAATATTATAGTATAAATATTGTTTTAACCTGTCTATAATTTTAATATTGATTTAATAAAATTATGTAGGGCGTGGACTATTATTTTTACAGATAAGGTTTAGGAGTGGTGAGTATGGGTAACTCATTTCCTTGCTTTTTGTTAAAGCATTATTTAAAGGTAATCCTCTGTGTATCTGTACAGTCCATATTTATTATGATTTAATTATTATGTAAAATGGAATATCAAAACTAATATTTAATGAATATGTTGATTTCCATAGTAACACACAGGATCTATATAGATCGACTATTTATTTATCATAATAAATTTTATTGTTGATGCACAATGTTAAACAATTTTGATAAATGTCTATGTATTTTTATTTTTATAGTTAACAAATAAAATCTGAAATTCACACTCATGACATTTATACTTGAAAGGTTCCATGTTTTGCTGTCACTTTATATCTCAACTCTATAGAAATGACTGATTTGTGATGTCATAGAGTTGCTAATGCGTCATCTGGTGATGATGTCATTTGCTCTATTACATCACCATGGACTTGGCTTTTGTATGACTAATTTATGTTTAGATATTTCTATTAAATAATTTTAAATTGAATTATTTATGATTTTTTTATTATTTTGGATATTATAGTGACTATATAAATAAATCGTGCCCTGATTTATTATTATTATTATTTTATTATTGTGAATAAATCATATCAAATGTGTTAGTTATGTTAAATATGCATATTAGTAGCATTTTTATTCATTTTTGTCATTTTATGAATATGATTTATTCAGCTTAATGTGCTATTGGTTTTTGACTTTTGATGAGTCTTATTAGACATATACAACATAAGACAAGAGAGGGGTAGACTACTGAGTGCTGGGTAGTCTGGATAATGCCTATAAGAATCAAACAAATTGGGTGATGCCAATTGGTGCCAGGGGGTGTAGTTTGAATATCCAAACTAGTTCAAGCCTTGTGCGCCTGACTGTATTGGTTAGCTCAAACTTTGGTGTACACCATTCTAGCACAGAGAATATCATGTTTGTGGTTATGCCCTTCACCTTGAAAGTGGTGAGATACTGGGGTTATTATTCCATCTTTTTGTACTGGGGCTTTGTGCTCATGCATCTAGATGTTGGGATGGGTGTGTCATAACCACTACTGGGCTCACTGGTGACATTGACACGCGACATTGCATCACAAAAATCGGTGTGGCTAACAGTTGCTGAAGGGAGCACTCATAGTGAAAAACAGAAAAACTACTTCCTGTTTATGCTCAGACCAGGTACAATAAAATATTATTTGCCTTATATAATCAACTTTGTGTTAATTGTATTTCGACTGCTTCTTTCAAAACTCAGTCTCATCAGAGGCTATGATTTATCTTCATCTGGATTCCCTGAAGTACTTTTGGGGTTCTGGAGTTGAACCACCATTTGAACCGGCTCTAAACCTGTATTGAACCGGTTCTGGTTCAATGTTGAGTACCAAAGTTAACCATATAGGTATGGTTTTTGGGGGGTTGGGACCAGGTATAGGTTAATTTTCAATATTATAGTATAAATATTGTTTTAACCTGTCTATAATTTTAATATTGATTTAATAAAATTATGTAGGGCGTGGACTATTATTTTTACAGATAAGGTTTAGGAGTGGTGAGTATGGGTAACTCATTTCCTTGCTTTTTGTTAAAGCATTATTTAAAGGTAATCCTCTGTGTATCTGTACAGTCCATATTTATTATGATTTAATTATTATGTAAAATGGAATATCAAAACTAATATTTAATGAATATGTTGATTTCCATAGTAACACACAGGATCTATATAGATCGACTATTTATTTATCATAATAAATTTTATTGTTGATGCACAATGTTAAACAATTTTGATAAATGTCTATGTATTTTTATTTTTATAGTTAAAAAATAAAATCTGAAATTCACACTCATGACATTTATACTTGAAAGGTTCCATGTTTTGCTGTCACTTTATATCTCAACTCTATAGAAATGACTGATTTGTGATGTCATAGAGTTGCTAATGCGTCATCTGGTGATGATGTCATTTGCTCTATTACATCACCATGGACTTGGCTTTTGTATGACTAATTTATGTTTAGATATTTCTATTAAATAATTTTAAATTGAATTATTTATGATTTTTTTATTATTTTGGATATTATAGTGACTATATAAATAAATCGTGCCCTGATTTATTATTATTATTATTTTATTATTGTGAATAAATCATATCAAATGTGTTAGTTATGTTAAATATGCATATTAGTAGCATTTTTATTCATTTTTGTCATTTTATGAATATGATTTATTCAGCTTAATGTGCTATTGGTTTTTGACTTTTGATGAGTCTTATTAGACATATACAACATAAGACAAGAGAGGGGTAGACTACTGAGTGCTGGGTAGTCTGGATAATGCCTATAAGAATCAAACAAATTGGGTGATGCCAATTGGTGCCAGGGGGTGTAGTTTGAATATCCAAACTAGTTCAAGCCTTGTGCGCCTGACTGTATTGGTTAGCTCAAACTTTGGTGTACACCATTCTAGCACAGAGAATATCATGTTTGTGGTTATGCCCTTCACCTTGAAAGTGGTGAGATACTGGGGTTATTATTCCATCTTTTTGTACTGGGGCTTTGTGCTCATGCATCTAGATGTTGGGATGGGTGTGTCATAACCACTACTGGGCTCACTGGTGACATTGACACGCGACATTGCATCACAAAAATCGGTCTGGCTAACAGTTGCTGAAGGGAGCACTCATAGTGAAAAACAGAACAAACTACTTCCTGTTTATGCTCAGACCAGGTACAATAAAATATTATTTGCCTTATATAATCAACTTTGTGTTAATTGTATTTCGACTACTTCTTTCAAAACTCAGTCTCATCAGAGGCTATGATTTATCTTCATCTGGATTCCCTGAAGTACTTTTGGGGTTCTGGAGTTGAACCACCATTTGAACCGGCTCTAAACCTGTATTGAACCGGTTCTGGTTCAATGTTGAGTACCAAAGTTAACCATATAGGTATGGTTTTTGGGGGGTTGGGACCAGGTATAGGTTAATTTTCAATATTATAGTATAAATATTGTTTTAACCTGTCTATAATTTTAATATTGATTTAATAAAATTATGTAGGGCGTGGACTATTATTTTTACAGATAAGGTTTAGGAGTGGTGAGTATGGGTAACTCATTTCCTTGCTTTTTGTTAAAGCATTATTTAAAGGTAATCCTCTGTGTATCTGTACAGTCCATATTTATTATGATTTAATTATTATGTAAAATGGAATATCAAAACTAATATTTAATGAATATGTTGATTTCCATAGTAACACACAGGATCTATATAGATCGACTATTTATTTATCATAATAAATTTTATTGTTGATGCACAATGTTAAACAATTTTGATAAATGTCTATGTATTTTTATTTTTATAGTTAAAAAATAAAATCTGAAATTCACACTCATGACATTTATACTTGAAAGGTTCCATGTTTTGCTGTCACTTTATATCTCAACTCTATAGAAATGACTGATTTGTGATGTCATAGAGTTGCTAATGCGTCATCTGGTGATGATGTCATTTGCTCTATTACATCACCATGGACTTGGCTTTTGTATGACTAATTTATGTTTAGATATTTCTATTAAATAATTTTAAATTGAATTATTTATGATTTTTTTATTATTTTGGATATTATAGTGACTATATAAATAAATCGTGCCCTGATTTATTATTATTATTATTTTATTATTGTGAATAAATCATATCAAATGTGTTAGTTATGTTAAATATGCATATTAGTAGCATTTTTATTCATTTTTGTCATTTTATGAATATGATTTATTCAGCTTAATGTGCTATTGGTTTTTGACTTTTGATGAGTCTTATTAGACATATACAACATAAGACAAGAGAGGGGTAGACTACTGAGTGCTGGGTAGTCTGGATAATGCCTATAAGAATCAAACAAATTGGGTGATGCCAATTGGTGCCAGGGGGTGTAGTTTGAATATCCAAACTAGTTCAAGCCTTGTGCGCCTGACTGTATTGGTTAGCTCAAACTTTGGTGTACACCATTCTAGCACAGAGAATATCATGTTTGTGGTTATGCCCTTCACCTTGAAAGTGGTGAGATACTGGGGTTATTATTCCATCTTTTTGTACTGGGGCTTTGTGCTCATGCATCTAGATGTTGGGATGGGTGTGTCATAACCACTACTGGGCTCACTGGTGACATTGACACGCGACATTGCATCACAAAAATCGGTGTGGCTAACAGTTGCTGAAGGGAGCACTCATAGTGAAAAACAGAAAAACTACTTCCTGTTTATGCTCAGACCAGGTACAATAAAATATTATTTGCCTTATATAATCAACTTTGTGTTAATTGTATTTCGACTGCTTCTTTCAAAACTCAGTCTCATCAGAGGCTATGATTTATCTTCATCTGGATTCCCTGAAGTACTTTTGGGGTTCTGGAGTTGAACCACCATTTGAACCGGCTCTAAACCTGTATTGAACCGGTTCTGGTTCAATGTTGAGTACCAAAGTTAACCATATAGGTATGGTTTTTGGGGGGTTGGGACCAGGTATAGGTTAATTTTCAATATTATAGTATAAATATTGTTTTAACCTGTCTATAATTTTAATATTGATTTAATAAAATTATGTAGGGCGTGGACTATTATTTTTACAGATAAGGTTTAGGAGTGGTGAGTATGGGTAACTCATTTCCTTGCTTTTTGTTAAAGCATTATTTAAAGGTAATCCTCTGTGTATCTGTACAGTCCATATTTATTATGATTTAATTATTATGTAAAATGGAATATCAAAACTAATATTTAATGAATATGTTGATTTCCATAGTAACACACAGGATCTATATAGATCGACTATTTATTTATCATAATAAATTTTATTGTTGATGCACAATGTTAAACAATTTTGATAAATGTCTATGTATTTTTATTTTTATAGTTAAAAAATAAAATCTGAAATTCACACTCATGACATTTATACTTGAAAGGTTCCATGTTTTGCTGTCACTTTATATCTCAACTCTATAGAAATGACTGATTTGTGATGTCATAGAGTTGCTAATGCATCATCTGGTGATGATGTCATTTGCTCTATTACATCACCATGGACTTGGCTTTTGTATGACTAATTTATGTTTAGATATTTCTATTAAATAATTTTAAATTGAATTATTTATGATTTTTTTATTATTTTGGATATTATAGTGACTATATAAATAAATCGTGCCCTGATTTATTATTATTATTATTTTATTATTGTGAATAAATCATATCAAATGTGTTAGTTATGTTAAATATGCATATTAGTAGCATTTTTATTCATTTTTGTCATTTTATGAATATGATTTATTCAGCTTAATGTGCTATTGGTTTTTGACTTTTGATGAGTCTTATTAGACATATACAACATAAGACAAGAGAGGGGTAGACTACTGAGTGCTGGGTAGTCTGGATAATGCCTATAAGAATCAAACAAATTGGGTGATGCCAATTGGTGCCAGGGGGTGTAGTTTGAATATCCAAACTAGTTCAAGCCTTGTGCGCCTGACTGTATTGGTTAGCTCAAACTTTGGTGTACACCATTCTAGCACAGAGAATATCATGTTTGTGGTTATGCCCTTCACCTTGAAAGTGGTGAGATACTGGGGTTATTATTCCATCTTTTTGTACTGGGGCTTTGTGCTCATGCATCTAGATGTTGGGATGGGTGTGTCATAACCACTACTGGGCTCACTGGTGACATTGACACGCGACATTGCATCACAAAAATCGGTCTGGCTAACAGTTGCTGAAGGGAGCACTCATAGTGAAAAACAGAACAAACTACTTCCTGTTTATGCTCAGACCAGGTACAATAAAATATTATTTGCCTTATATAATCAACTTTGTGTTAATTGTATTTCGACTACTTCTTTCAAAACTCAGTCTCATCAGAGGCTATGATTTATCTTCATCTGGATTCCCTGAAGTACTTTTGGGGTTCTGGAGTTGAACCACCATTTGAACCGGCTCTAAACCTGTATTGAACCGGTTCTGGTTCAATGTTGAGTACCAAAGTTAACCATATAGGTATGGTTTTTGGGGGGTTGGGACCAGGTATAGGTTAATTTTCAATATTATAGTATAAATATTGTTTTAACCTGTCTATAATTTTAATATTGATTTAATAAAATTATGTAGGGCGTGGACTATTATTTTTACAGATAAGGTTTAGGAGTGGTGAGTATGGGTAACTCATTTCCTTGCTTTTTGTTAAAGCATTATTTAAAGGTAATCCTCTGTGTATCTGTACAGTCCATATTTATTATGATTTAATTATTATGTAAAATGGAATATCAAAACTAATATTTAATGAATATGTTGATTTCCATAGTAACACACAGGATCTATATAGATCGACTATTTATTTATCATAATAAATTTTATTGTTGATGCACAATGTTAAACAATTTTGATAAATGTCTATGTATTTTTATTTTTATAGTTAAAAAATAAAATCTGAAATTCACACTCATGACATTTATACTTGAAAGGTTCCATGTTTTGCTGTCACTTTATATCTCAACTCTATAGAAATGACTGATTTGTGATGTCATAGAGTTGCTAATGCGTCATCTGGTGATGATGTCATTTGCTCTATTACATCACCATGGACTTGGCTTTTGTATGACTAATTTATGTTTAGATATTTCTATTAAATAATTTTAAATTGAATTATTTATGATTTTTTTATTATTTTGGATATTATAGTGACTATATAAATAAATCGTGCCCTGATTTATTATTATTATTATTTTATTATTGTGAATAAATCATATCAAATGTGTTAGTTATGTTAAATATGCATATTAGTAGCATTTTTATTCATTTTTGTCATTTTATGAATATGATTTATTCAGCTTAATGTGCTATTGGTTTTTGACTTTTGATGAGTCTTATTAGACATATACAACATAAGACAAGAGAGGGGTAGACTACTGAGTGCTGGGTAGTCTGGATAATGCCTATAAGAATCAAACAAATTGGGTGATGCCAATTGGTGCCAGGGGGTGTAGTTTGAATATCCAAACTAGTTCAAGCCTTGTGCGCCTGACTGTATTGGTTAGCTCAAACTTTGGTGTACACCATTCTAGCACAGAGAATATCATGTTTGTGGTTATGCCCTTCACCTTGAAAGTGGTGAGATACTGGGGTTATTATTCCATCTTTTTGTACTGGGGCTTTGTGCTCATGCATCTAGATGTTGGGATGGGTGTGTCATAACCACTACTGGGCTCACTGGTGACATTGACACGCGACATTGCATCACAAAAATCGGTGTGGCTAACAGTTGCTGAAGGGAGCACTCATAGTGAAAAACAGAAAAACTACTTCCTGTTTATGCTCAGACCAGGTACAATAAAATATTATTTGCCTTATATAATCAACTTTGTGTTAATTGTATTTCGACTGCTTCTTTCAAAACTCAGTCTCATCAGAGGCTATGATTTATCTTCATCTGGATTCCCTGAAGTACTTTTGGGGTTCTGGAGTTGAACCACCATTTGAACCGGCTCTAAACCTGTATTGAACCGGTTCTGGTTCAATGTTGAGTACCAAAGTTAACCATATAGGTATGGTTTTTGGGGGGTTGGGACCAGGTATAGGTTAATTTTCAATATTATAGTATAAATATTGTTTTAACCTGTCTATAATTTTAATATTGATTTAATAAAATTATGTAGGGCGTGGACTATTATTTTTACAGATAAGGTTTAGGAGTGGTGAGTATGGGTAACTCATTTCCTTGCTTTTTGTTAAAGCATTATTTAAAGGTAATCCTCTGTGTATCTGTACAGTCCATATTTATTATGATTTAATTATTATGTAAAATGGAATATCAAAACTAATATTTAATGAATATGTTGATTTCCATAGTAACACACAGGATCTATATAGATCGACTATTTATTTATCATAATAAATTTTATTGTTGATGCACAATGTTAAACAATTTTGATAAATGTCTATGTATTTTTATTTTTATAGTTAACAAATAAAATCTGAAATTCACACTCATGACATTTATACTTGAAAGGTTCCATGTTTTGCTGTCACTTTATATCTCAACTCTATAGAAATGACTGATTTGTGATGTCATAGAGTTGCTAATGCGTCATCTGGTGATGATGTCATTTGCTCTATTACATCACCATGGACTTGGCTTTTGTATGACTAATTTATGTTTAGATATTTCTATTAAATAATTTTAAATTGAATTATTTATGATTTTTTTATTATTTTGGATATTATAGTGACTATATAAATAAATCGTGCCCTGATTTATTATTATTATTATTTTATTATTGTGAATAAATCATATCAAATGTGTTAGTTATGTTAAATATGCATATTAGTAGCATTTTTATTCATTTTTGTCATTTTATGAATATGATTTATTCAGCTTAATGTGCTATTGGTTTTTGACTTTTGATGAGTCTTATTAGACATATACAACATAAGACAAGAGAGGGGTAGACTACTGAGTGCTGGGTAGTCTGGATAATGCCTATAAGAATCAAACAAATTGGGTGATGCCAATTGGTGCCAGGGGGTGTAGTTTGAATATCCAAACTAGTTCAAGCCTTGTGCGCCTGACTGTATTGGTTAGCTCAAACTTTGGTGTACACCATTCTAGCACAGAGAATATCATGTTTGTGGTTATGCCCTTCACCTTGAAAGTGGTGAGATACTGGGGTTATTATTCCATCTTTTTGTACTGGGGCTTTGTGCTCATGCATCTAGATGTTGGGATGGGTGTGTCATAACCACTACTGGGCTCACTGGTGACATTGACACGCGACATTGCATCACAAAAATCGGTGTGGCTAACAGTTGCTGAAGGGAGCACTCATAGTGAAAAACAGAAAAACTACTTCCTGTTTATGCTCAGACCAGGTACAATAAAATATTATTTGCCTTATATAATCAACTTTGTGTTAATTGTATTTCGACTGCTTCTTTCAAAACTCAGTCTCATCAGAGGCTATGATTTATCTTCATCTGGATTCCCTGAAGTACTTTTGGGGTTCTGGAGTTGAACCACCATTTGAACCGGCTCTAAACCTGTATTGAACCAGTTCTGGTTCAATGTTGAGTACCAAAGTTAACCATATAGGTATGGTTTTTGGGGGGTTGGGACCAGGTATAGGTTAATTTTCAATATTATAGTATAAATATTGTTTTAACCTGTCTATAATTTTAATATTGATTTAATAAAATTATGTAGGGCGTGGACTATTATTTTTACAGATAAGGTTTAGGAGTGGTGAGTATGGGTAACTCATTTCCTTGCTTTTTGTTAAAGCATTATTTAAAGGTAATCCTCTGTGTATCTGTACAGTCCATATTTATTATGATTTAATTATTATGTAAAATGGAATATCAAAACTAATATTTAATGAATATGTTGATTTCCATAGTAACACACAGGATCTATATAGATCGACTATTTATTTATCATAATAAATTTTATTGTTGATGCACAATGTTAAACAATTTTGATAAATGTCTATGTATTTTTATTTTTATAGTTAACAAATAAAATCTGAAATTCACACTCATGACATTTATACTTGAAAGGTTCCATGTTTTGCTGTCACTTTATATCTCAACTCTATAGAAATGACTGATTTGTGATGTCATAGAGTTGCTAATGCGTCATCTGGTGATGATGTCATTTGCTCTATTACATCACCATGGACTTGGCTTTTGTATGACTAATTTATGTTTAGATATTTCTATTAAATAATTTTAAATTGAATTATTTATGATTTTTTTATTATTTTGGATATTATAGTGACTATATAAATAAATCGTGCCCTGATTTATTATTATTATTATTTTATTATTGTGAATAAATCATATCAAATGTGTTAGTTATGTTAAATATGCATATTAGTAGCATTTTTATTCATTTTTGTCATTTTATGAATATGATTTATTCAGCTTAATGTGCTATTGGTTTTTGACTTTTGATGAGTCTTATTAGACATATACAACATAAGACAAGAGAGGGGTAGACTACTGAGTGCTGGGTAGTCTGGATAATGCCTATAAGAATCAAACAAATTGGGTGATGCCAATTGGTGCCAGGGGGTGTAGTTTGAATATCCAAACTAGTTCAAGCCTTGTGCGCCTGACTGTATTGGTTAGCTCAAACTTTGGTGTACACCATTCTAGCACAGAGAATATCATGTTTGTGGTTATGCCCTTCACCTTGAAAGTGGTGAGATACTGGGGTTATTATTCCATCTTTTTGTACTGGGGCTTTGTGCTCATGCATCTAGATGTTGGGATGGGTGTGTCATAACCACTACTGGGCTCACTGGTGACATTGACACGCGACATTGCATCACAAAAATCGGTGTGGCTAACAGTTGCTGAAGGGAGCACTCATAGTGAAAAACAGAAAAACTACTTCCTGTTTATGCTCAGACCAGGTACAATAAAATATTATTTGCCTTATATAATCAACTTTGTGTTAATTGTATTTCGACTGCTTCTTTCAAAACTCAGTCTCATCAGAGGCTATGATTTATCTTCATCTGGATTCCCTGAAGTACTTTTGGGGTTCTGGAGTTGAACCACCATTTGAACCGGCTCTAAACCTGTATTGAACCAGTTCTGGTTCAATGTTGAGTACCAAAGTTAACCATATAGGTATGGTTTTTGGGGGGTTGGGACCAGGTATAGGTTAATTTTCAATATTATAGTATAAATATTGTTTTAACCTGTCTATAATTTTAATATTGATTTAATAAAATTATGTAGGGCGTGGACTATTATTTTTACAGATAAGGTTTAGGAGTGGTGAGTATGGGTAACTCATTTCCTTGCTTTTTGTTAAAGCATTATTTAAAGGTAATCCTCTGTGTATCTGTACAGTCCATATTTATTATGATTTAATTATTATGTAAAATGGAATATCAAAACTAATATTTAATGAATATGTTGATTTCCATAGTAACACACAGGATCTATATAGATCGACTATTTATTTATCATAATAAATTTTATTGTTGATGCACAATGTTAAACAATTTTGATAAATGTCTATGTATTTTTATTTTTATAGTTAACAAATAAAATCTGAAATTCACACTCATGACATTTATACTTGAAAGGTTCCATGTTTTGCTGTCACTTTATATCTCAACTCTATAGAAATGACTGATTTGTGATGTCATAGAGTTGCTAATGCGTCATCTGGTGATGATGTCATTTGCTCTATTACATCACCATGGACTTGGCTTTTGTATGACTAATTTATGTTTAGATATTTCTATTAAATAATTTTAAATTGAATTATTTATGATTTTTTTATTATTTTGGATATTATAGTGACTATATAAATAAATCGTGCCCTGATTTATTATTATTATTATTTTATTATTGTGAATAAATCATATCAAATGTGTTAGTTATGTTAAATATGCATATTAGTAGCATTTTTATTCATTTTTGTCATTTTATGAATATGATTTATTCAGCTTAATGTGCTATTGGTTTTTGACTTTTGATGAGTCTTATTAGACATATACAACATAAGACAAGAGAGGGGTAGACTACTGAGTGCTGGGTAGTCTGGATAATGCCTATAAGAATCAAACAAATTGGGTGATGCCAATTGGTGCCAGGGGGTGTAGTTTGAATATCCAAACTAGTTCAAGCCTTGTGCGCCTGACTGTATTGGTTAGCTCAAACTTTGGTGTACACCATTCTAGCACAGAGAATATCATGTTTGTGGTTATGCCCTTCACCTTGAAAGTGGTGAGATACTGGGGTTATTATTCCATCTTTTTGTACTGGGGCTTTGTGCTCATGCATCTAGATGTTGGGATGGGTGTGTCATAACCACTACTGGGCTCACTGGTGACATTGACACGCGACATTGCATCACAAAAATCGGTGTGGCTAACAGTTGCTGAAGGGAGCACTCATAGTGAAAAACAGAAAAACTACTTCCTGTTTATGCTCAGACCAGGTACAATAAAATATTATTTGCCTTATATAATCAACTTTGTGTTAATTGTATTTCGACTGCTTCTTTCAAAACTCAGTCTCATCAGAGGCTATGATTTATCTTCATCTGGATTCCCTGAAGTACTTTTGGGGTTCTGGAGTTGAACCACCATTTGAACCGGCTCTAAACCTGTATTGAACCGGTTCTGGTTCAATGTTGAGTACCAAAGTTAACCATATAGGTATGGTTTTTGGGGGGTTGGGACCAGGTATAGGTTAATTTTCAATATTATAGTATAAATATTGTTTTAACCTGTCTATAATTTTAATATTGATTTAATAAAATTATGTAGGGCGTGGACTATTATTTTTACAGATAAGGTTTAGGAGTGGTGAGTATGGGTAACTCATTTCCTTGCTTTTTGTTAAAGCATTATTTAAAGGTAATCCTCTGTGTATCTGTACAGTCCATATTTATTATGATTTAATTATTATGTAAAATGGAATATCAAAACTAATATTTAATGAATATGTTGATTTCCATAGTAACACACAGGATCTATATAGATCGACTATTTATTTATCATAATAAATTTTATTGTTGATGCACAATGTTAAACAATTTTGATAAATGTCTATGTATTTTTATTTTTATAGTTAACAAATAAAATCTGAAATTCACACTCATGACATTTATACTTGAAAGGTTCCATGTTTTGCTGTCACTTTATATCTCAACTCTATAGAAATGACTGATTTGTGATGTCATAGAGTTGCTAATGCGTCATCTGGTGATGATGTCATTTGCTCTATTACATCACCATGGACTTGGCTTTTGTATGACTAATTTATGTTTAGATATTTCTATTAAATAATTTTAAATTGAATTATTTATGATTTTTTTATTATTTTGGATATTATAGTGACTATATAAATAAATCGTGCCCTGATTTATTATTATTATTATTTTATTATTGTGAATAAATCATATCAAATGTGTTAGTTATGTTAAATATGCATATTAGTAGCATTTTTATTCATTTTTGTCATTTTATGAATATGATTTATTCAGCTTAATGTGCTATTGGTTTTTGACTTTTGATGAGTCTTATTAGACATATACAACATAAGACAAGAGAGGGGTAGACTACTGAGTGCTGGGTAGTCTGGATAATGCCTATAAGAATCAAACAAATTGGGTGATGCCAATTGGTGCCAGGGGGTGTAGTTTGAATATCCAAACTAGTTCAAGCCTTGTGCGCCTGACTGTATTGGTTAGCTCAAACTTTGGTGTACACCATTCTAGCACAGAGAATATCATGTTTGTGGTTATGCCCTTCACCTTGAAAGTGGTGAGATACTGGGGTTATTATTCCATCTTTTTGTACTGGGGCTTTGTGCTCATGCATCTAGATGTTGGGATGGGTGTGTCATAACCACTACTGGGCTCACTGGTGACATTGACACGCGACATTGCATCACAAAAATCGGTGTGGCTAACAGTTGCTGAAGGGAGCACTCATAGTGAAAAACAGAAAAACTACTTCCTGTTTATGCTCAGACCAGGTACAATAAAATATTATTTGCCTTATATAATCAACTTTGTGTTAATTGTATTTCGACTGCTTCTTTCAAAACTCAGTCTCATCAGAGGCTATGATTTATCTTCATCTGGATTCCCTGAAGTACTTTTGGGGTTCTGGAGTTGAACCACCATTTGAACCGGCTCTAAACCTGTATTGAACCGGTTCTGGTTCAATGTTGAGTACCAAAGTTAACCATATAGGTATGGTTTTTGGGGGGTTGGGACCAGGTATAGGTTAAGTTTCAATATTATAGTATAAATATTGTTTTAACCTGTCTATAATTTTAATATTGATTTAATAAAATTATGTAGGGCGTGGACTATTATTTTTACAGATAAGGTTTAGGAGTGGTGAGTATGGGTAACTCATTTCCTTGCTTTTTGTTAAAGCATTATTTAAAGGTAATCCTCTGTGTATCTGTACAGTCCATATTTATTATGATTTAATTATTATGTAAAATGGAATATCAAAACTAATATTTAATGAATATGTTGATTTCCATAGTAACACACAGGATCTATATAGATCGACTATTTATTTATCATAATAAATTTTATTGTTGATGCACAATGTTAAACAATTTTGATAAATGTCTATGTATTTTTATTTTTATAGTTAAAAAATAAAATCTGAAATTCACACTCATGACATTTATACTTGAAAGGTTCCATGTTTTGCTGTCACTTTATATCTCAACTCTATAGAAATGACTGATTTGTGATGTCATAGAGTTGCTAATGCGTCATCTGGTGATGATGTCATTTGCTCTATTACATCACCATGGACTTGGCTTTTGTATGACTAATTTATGTTTAGATATTTCTATTAAATAATTTTAAATTGAATTATTTATGATTTTTTTATTATTTTAGATATTATAGTGACTATATAAATAAATCGTGCCCTGATTTATTATTATTATTATTTTATTATTGTGAATAAATCATATCAAATGTGTTAGTTATGTTAAATATGCATATTAGTAGCATTTTTATTCATTTTTGTCATTTTATGAATATGATTTATTCAGCTTAATGTGCTATTGGTTTTTGACTTTTGATGAGTCTTATTAGACATATACAACATAAGACAAGAGAGGGGTAGACTACTGAGTGCTGGGTAGTCTGGATAATGCCTATAAGAATCAAACAAATTGGGTGATGCCAATTGGTGCCAGGGGGTGTAGTTTGAATATCCAAACTAGTTCAAGCCTTGTGCGCCTGACTGTATTGGTTAGCTCAAACTTTGGTGTACACCATTCTAGCACAGAGAATATCATGTTTGTGGTTATGCCCTTCACCTTGAAAGTGGTGAGATACTGGGGTTATTATTCCATCTTTTTGTACTGGGGCTTTGTGCTCATGCATCTAGATGTTGGGATGGGTGTGTCATAACCACTACTGGGCTCACTGGTGACATTGACACGCGACATTGCATCACAAAAATCGGTGTGGCTAACAGTTGCTGAAGGGAGCACTCATAGTGAAAAACAGAAAAACTACTTCCTGTTTATGCTCAGACCAGGTACAATAAAATATTATTTGCCTTATATAATCAACTTTGTGTTAATTGTATTTCGACTGCTTCTTTCAAAACTCAGTCTCATCAGAGGCTATGATTTATCTTCATCTGGATTCCCTGAAGTACTTTTGGGGTTCTGGAGTTGAACCACCATTTGAACCGGCTCTAAACCTGTATTGAACCGGTTCTGGTTCAATGTTGAGTACCAAAGTTAACCATATAGGTATGGTTTTTGGGGGGTTGGGACCAGGTATAGGTTAAGTTTCAATATTATAGTATAAATATTGTTTTAACCTGTCTATAATTTTAATATTGATTTAATAAAATTATGTAGGGCGTGGACTATTATTTTTACAGATAAGGTTTAGGAGTGGTGAGTATGGGTAACTCATTTCCTTGCTTTTTGTTAAAGCATTATTTAAAGGTAATCCTCTGTGTATCTGTACAGTCCATATTTATTATGATTTAATTATTATGTAAAATGGAATATCAAAACTAATATTTAATGAATATGTTGATTTCCATAGTAACACACAGGATCTATATAGATCGACTATTTATTTATCATAATAAATTTTATTGTTGATGCACAATGTTAAACAATTTTGATAAATGTCTATGTATTTTTATTTTTATAGTTAAAAAATAAAATCTGAAATTCACACTCATGACATTTATACTTGAAAGGTTCCATGTTTTGCTGTCACTTTATATCTCAACTCTATAGAAATGACTGATTTGTGATGTCATAGAGTTGCTAATGCGTCATCTGGTGATGATGTCATTTGCTCTATTACATCACCATGGACTTGGCTTTTGTATGACTAATTTATGTTTAGATATTTCTATTAAATAATTTTAAATTGAATTATTTATGATTTTTTTATTATTTTGGATATTATAGTGACTATATAAATAAATCGTGCCCTGATTTATTATTATTATTATTTTATTATTGTGAATAAATCATATCAAATGTGTTAGTTATGTTAAATATGCATATTAGTAGCATTTTTATTCATTTTTGTCATTTTATGAATATGATTTATTCAGCTTAATGTGCTATTGGTTTTTGACTTTTGATGAGTCTTATTAGACATATACAACATAAGACAAGAGAGGGGTAGACTACTGAGTGCTGGGTAGTCTGGATAATGCCTATAAGAATCAAACAAATTGGGTGATGCCAATTGGTGCCGGGGGTGTAGTTTGAATATCCAAACTAGTTCAAGCCTTGTGCGCCTGACTGTATTGGTTAGCTCAAACTTTGGTGTACACCATTCTAGCACAGAGAATATCATGTTTGTGGTTATGCCCTTCACCTTGAAAGTGGTGAGATACTGGGGTTATTATTCCATCTTTTTGTACTGGGGCTTTGTGCTCATGCATCTAGATGTTGGGATGGGTGTGTCATAACCACTACTGGGCTCACTGGTGACATTGACACGCGACATTGCATCACAAAAATCGGTGTGGCTAACAGTTGCTGAAGGGAGCACTCATAGTGAAAAACAGAAAAACTACTTCCTGTTTATGCTCAGACCAGGTACAATAAAATATTATTTGCCTTATATAATCAACTTTGTGTTAATTGTATTTCGACTGCTTCTTTCAAAACTCAGTCTCATCAGAGGCTATGATTTATCTTCATCTGGATTCCCTGAAGTACTTTTGGGGTTCTGGAGTTGAACCACCATTTGAACCGGCTCTAAACCTGTATTGAACCGGTTCTGGTTCAATGTTGAGTACCAAAGTTAACCATATAGGTATGGTTTTTGGGGGGTTGGGACCAGGTATAGGTTAATTTTCAATATTATAGTATAAATATTGTTTTAACCTGTCTATAATTTTAATATTGATTTAATAAAATTATGTAGGGCGTGGACTATTATTTTTACAGATAAGGTTTAGGAGTGGTGAGTATGGGTAACTCATTTCCTTGCTTTTTGTTAAAGCATTATTTAAAGGTAATCCTCTGTGTATCTGTACAGTCCATATTTATTATGATTTAATTATTATGTAAAATGGAATATCAAAACTAATATTTAATGAATATGTTGATTTCCATAGTAACACACAGGATCTATATAGATCGACTATTTATTTATCATAATAAATTTTATTGTTGATGCACAATGTTAAACAATTTTGATAAATGTCTATGTATTTTTATTTTTATAGTTAAAAAATAAAATCTGAAATTCACACTCATGACATTTATACTTGAAAGGTTCCATGTTTTGCTGTCACTTTATATCTCAACTCTATAGAAATGACTGATTTGTGATGTCATAGAGTTGCTAATGCGTCATCTGGTGATGATGTCATTTGCTCTATTACATCACCATGGACTTGGCTTTTGTATGACTAATTTATGTTTAGATATTTCTATTAAATAATTTTAAATTGAATTATTTATGATTTTTTTATTATTTTGGATATTATAGTGACTATATAAATAAATCGTGCCCTGATTTATTATTATTATTATTTTATTATTGTGAATAAATCATATCAAATGTGTTAGTTATGTTAAATATGCATATTAGTAGCATTTTTATTCATTTTTGTCATTTTATGAATATGATTTATTCAGCTTAATGTGCTATTGGTTTTTGACTTTTGATGAGTCTTATTAGACATATACAACATAAGACAAGAGAGGGGTAGACTACTGAGTGCTGGGTAGTCTGGATAATGCCTATAAGAATCAAACAAATTGGGTGATGCCAATTGGTGCCGGGGGTGTAGTTTGAATATCCAAACTAGTTCAAGCCTTGTGCGCCTGACTGTATTGGTTAGCTCAAACTTTGGTGTACACCATTCTAGCACAGAGAATATCATGTTTGTGGTTATGCCCTTCACCTTGAAAGTGGTGAGATACTGGGGTTATTATTCCATCTTTTTGTACTGGGGCTTTGTGCTCATGCATCTAGATGTTGGGATGGGTGTGTCATAACCACTACTGGGCTCACTGGTGACATTGACACGCGACATTACATCACAAAAATCGGTGTGGCTAACAGTTGCTGAAGGGAGCACTCATAGTGAAAAACAGAAAAACTACTTCCTGTTTATGCTCAGACCAGGTACAATAAAATATTATTTGCCTTATATAATCAACTTTGTGTTAATTGTATTTCGACTGCTTCTTTCAAAACTCAGTCTCATCAGAGGCTATGATTTATCTTCATCTGGATTCCCTGAAGTACTTTTGGGGTTCTGGAGTTGAACCACCATTTGAACCGGCTCTAAACCTGTATTGAACCGGTTCTGGTTCAATGTTGAGTACCAAAGTTAACCATATAGGTATGGTTTTTGGGGGGTTGGGACCAGGTATAGGTTAATTTTCAATATTATAGTATAAATATTGTTTTAACCTGTCTATAATTTTAATATTGATTTAATAAAATTATGTAGGGCGTGGACTATTATTTTTACAGATAAGGTTTAGGAGTGGTGAGTATGGGTAACTCATTTGCTTGCTTTTTGTTAAAGCATTATTTAAAGGTAATCCTCTATGTATCTGTACAGTCCATATTTATTATGATTTAATTATTATGTAAAATGGAATATCAAAACTAATATTTAATGAATATGTTGATTTCCATAGTAACACACAGGATCTATATAGATCGACTATTTATTTATCATAATAAATTTTATTGTTGATGCACAATGTTAAACAATTTTGATAAATGTCTATGTATTTTTATTTTTATAGTTAAAAAATAAAATCTGAAATTCACACTCATGACATTTATACTTGAAAGGTTCCATGTTTTGCTGTCACTTTATATCTCAACTCTATAGAAATGACTGATTTGTGATGTCATAGAGTTGCTAATGCGTCATCTGGTGATGATGTCATTTGCTCTATTACATCACCATGGACTTGGCTTTTGTATGACTAATTTATGTTTAGATATTTCTATTAAATAATTTTAAATTGAATTATTTATGATTTTTTTATTATTTTGGATATTATAGTGACTATATAAATAAATCGTGCCCTGATTTATTATTATTATTATTTTATTATTGTGAATAAATCATATCAAATGTGTTAGTTATGTTAAATATGCATATTAGTAGCATTTTTATTCATTTTTGTCATTTTATGAATATGATTTATTCAGCTTAATGTGCTATTGGTTTTTGACTTTTGATGAGTCTTATTAGACATATACAACATAAGACAAGAGAGGGGTAGACTACTGAGTGCTGGGTAGTCTGGATAATGCCTATAAGAATCAAACAAATTGGGTGATGCCAATTGGTGCCAGGGGGTGTAGTTTGAATATCCAAACTAGTTCAAGCCTTGTGCGCCTGACTGTATTGGTTAGCTCAAACTTTGGTGTACACCATTCTAGCACAGAGAATATCATGTTTGTGGTTATGCCCTTCACCTTGAAAGTGGTGAGATACTGGGGTTATTATTCCATCTTTTTGTACTGGGGCTTTGTGCTCATGCATCTAGATGTTGGGATGGGTGTGTCATAACCACTACTGGGCTCACTGGTGACATTGACACGCGACATTGCATCACAAAAATCGGTGTGGCTAACAGTTGCTGAAGGGAGCACTCATAGTGAAAAACAGAAAAACTACTTCCTGTTTATGCTCAGACCAGGTACAATAAAATATTATTTGCCTTATATAATCAACTTTGTGTTAATTGTATTTCGACTGCTTCTTTCAAAACTCAGTCTCATCAGAGGCTATGATTTATCTTCATCTGGATTCCCTGAAGTACTTTTGGGGTTCTGGAGTTGAACCACCATTTGAACCGGCTCTAAACCTGTATTGAACCGGTTCTGGTTCAATGTTGAGTACCAAAGTTAACCATATAGGTATGGTTTTTGGGGGGTTGGGACCAGGTATAGGTTAATTTTCAATATTATAGTATAAATATTGTTTTAACCTGTCTATAATTTTAATATTGATTTAATAAAATTATGTAGGGCGTGGACTATTATTTTTACAGATAAGGTTTAGGAGTGGTGAGTATGGGTAACTCATTTCCTTGCTTTTTGTTAAAGCATTATTTAAAGGTAATCCTCTGTGTATCTGTACAGTCCATATTTATTATGATTTAATTATTATGTAAAATGGAATATCAAAACTAATATTTAATGAATATGTTGATTTCCATAGTAACACACAGGATCTATATAGATCGACTATTTATTTATCATAATAAATTTTATTGTTGATGCACAATGTTAAACAATTTTGATAAATGTCTATGTATTTTTATTTTTATAGTTAAAAAATAAAATCTGAAATTCACACTCATGACATTTATACTTGAAAGGTTCCATGTTTTGCTGTCACTTTATATCTCAACTCTATAGAAATGACTGATTTGTGATGTCATAGAGTTGCTAATGCGTCATCTGGTGATGATGTCATTTGCTCTATTACATCACCATGGACTTGGCTTTTGTATGACTAATTTATGTTTAGATATTTCTATTAAATAATTTTAAATTGAATTATTTATGATTTTTTTATTATTTTGGATATTATAGTGACTATATAAATAAATCGTGCCCTGATTTATTATTATTATTATTTTATTATTGTGAATAAATCATATCAAATGTGTTAGTTATGTTAAATATGCATATTAGTAGCATTTTTATTCATTTTTGTCATTTTATGAATATGATTTATTCAGCTTAATGTGCTATTGGTTTTTGACTTTTGATGAGTCTTATTAGACATATACAACATAAGACAAGAGAGGGGTAGACTACTGAGTGCTGGGTAGTCTGGATAATGCCTATAAGAATCAAACAAATTGGGTGATGCCAATTGGTGCCAGGGGGTGTAGTTTGAATATCCAAACTAGTTCAAGCCTTGTGCGCCTGACTGTATTGGTTAGCTCAAACTTTGGTGTACACCATTCTAGCACAGAGAATATCATGTTTGTGGTTATGCCCTTCACCTTGAAAGTGGTGAGATACTGGGGTTATTATTCCATCTTTTTGTACTGGGGCTTTGTGCTCATGCATCTAGATGTTGGGATGGGTGTGTCATAACCACTACTGGGCTCACTGGTGACATTGACACGCGACATTGCATCACAAAAATCGGTGTGGCTAACAGTTGCTGAAGGGAGCACTCATAGTGAAAAACAGAAAAACTACTTCCTGTTTATGCTCAGACCAGGTACAATAAAATATTATTTGCCTTATATAATCAACTTTGTGTTAATTGTATTTCGACTGCTTCTTTCAAAACTCAGTCTCATCAGAGGCTATGATTTATCTTCATCTGGATTCCCTGAAGTACTTTTGGGGTTCTGGAGTTGAACCACCATTTGAACCGGCTCTAAACCTGTATTGAACCGGTTCTGGTTCAATGTTGAGTACCAAAGTTAACCATATAGGTATGGTTTTTGGGGGGTTGGGACCAGGTATAGGTTAATTTTCAATATTATAGTATAAATATTGTTTTAACCTGTCTATAATTTTAATATTGATTTAATAAAATTATGTAGGGCGTGGACTATTATTTTTACAGATAAGGTTTAGGAGTGGTGAGTATGGGTAACTCATTTCCTTGCTTTTTGTTAAAGCATTATTTAAAGGTAATCCTCTGTGTATCTGTACAGTCCATATTTATTAAGATTTAATTATTATGTAAAATGGAATATCAAAACTAATATTTAATGAATATGTTGATTTCCATAGTAACACACAGGATCTATATAGATCGACTATTTATTTATCATAATAAATTTTATTGTTGATGCACAATGTTAAACAATTTTGATAAATGTCTATGTATTTTTATTTTTATAGTTAAAAAATAAAATCTGAAATTCACACTCATGACATTTATACTTGAAAGGTTCCATGTTTTGCTGTCACTTTATATCTCAACTCTATAGAAATGACTGATTTGTGATGTCATAGAGTTGCTAATGCGTCATCTGGTGATGATGTCATTTGCTCTATTACATCACCATGGACTTGGCTTTTGTATGACTAATTTATGTTTAGATATTTCTATTAAATAATTTTAAATTGAATTATTTATGATTTTTTTATTATTTTGGATATTATAGTGACTATATAAATAAATCGTGCCCTGATTTATTATTATTATTATTTTATTATTGTGAATAAATCATATCAAATGTGTTAGTTATGTTAAATATGCATATTAGTAGCATTTTTATTCATTTTTGTCATTTTATGAATATGATTTATTCAGCTTAATGTGCTATTGGTTTTTGACTTTTGATGAGTCTTATTAGACATATACAACATAAGACAAGAGAGGGGTAGACTACTGAGTGCTGGGTAGTCTGGATAATGCCTATAAGAATCAAACAAATTGGGTGATGCCAATTGGTGCCGGGGGTGTAGTTTGAATATCCAAACTAGTTCAAGCCTTGTGCGCCTGACTGTATTGGTTAGCTCAAACTTTGGTGTACACCATTCTAGCACAGAGAATATCATGTTTGTGGTTATGCCCTTCACCTTGAAAGTGGTGAGATACTGGGGTTATTATTCCATCTTTTTGTACTGGGGCTTTGTGCTCATGCATCTAGATGTTGGGATGGGTGTGTCATAACCACTACTGGGCTCACTGGTGACATTGACACGCGACATTACATCACAAAAATCGGTGTGGCTAACAGTTGCTGAAGGGAGCACTCATAGTGAAAAACAGAAAAACTACTTCCTGTTTATGCTCAGACCAGGTACAATAAAATATTATTTGCCTTATATAATCAACTTTGTGTTAATTGTATTTCGACTGCTTCTTTCAAAACTCAGTCTCATCAGAGGCTATGATTTATCTTCATCTGGATTCCCTGAAGTACTTTTGGGGTTCTGGAGTTGAACCACCATTTGAACCGGCTCTAAACCTGTATTGAACCGGTTCTGGTTCAATGTTGAGTACCAAAGTTAACCATATAGGTATGGTTTTTGGGGGGTTGGGACCAGGTATAGGTTAATTTTCAATATTATAGTATAAATATTGTTTTAACCTGTCTATAATTTTAATATTGATTTAATAAAATTATGTAGGGCGTGGACTATTATTTTTACAGATAAGGTTTAGGAGTGGTGAGTATGGGTAACTCATTTGCTTGCTTTTTGTTAAAGCATTATTTAAAGGTAATCCTCTATGTATCTGTACAGTCCATATTTATTATGATTTAATTATTATGTAAAATGGAATATCAAAACTAATATTTAATGAATATGTTGATTTCCATAGTAACACACAGGATCTATATAGATCGACTATTTATTTATCATAATAAATTTTATTGTTGATGCACAATGTTAAACAATTTTGATAAATGTCTATGTATTTTTATTTTTATAGTTAAAAAATAAAATCTGAAATTCACACTCATGACATTTATACTTGAAAGGTTCCATGTTTTGCTGTCACTTTATATCTCAACTCTATAGAAATGACTGATTTGTGATGTCATAGAGTTGCTAATGCGTCATCTGGTGATGATGTCATTTGCTCTATTACATCACCATGGACTTGGCTTTTGTATGACTAATTTATGTTTAGATATTTCTATTAAATAATTTTAAATTGAATTATTTATGATTTTTTTATTATTTTGGATATTATAGTGACTATATAAATAAATCGTGCCCTGATTTATTATTATTATTATTTTATTATTGTGAATAAATCATATCAAATGTGTTAGTTATGTTAAATATGCATATTAGTAGCATTTTTATTCATTTTTGTCATTTTATGAATATGATTTATTCAGCTTAATGTGCTATTGGTTTTTGACTTTTGATGAGTCTTATTAGACATATACAACATAAGACAAGAGAGGGGTAGACTACTGAGTGCTGGGTAGTCTGGATAATGCCTATAAGAATCAAACAAATTGGGTGATGCCAATTGGTGCCAGGGGGTGTAGTTTGAATATCCAAACTAGTTCAAGCCTTGTGCGCCTGACTGTATTGGTTAGCTCAAACTTTGGTGTACACCATTCTAGCACAGAGAATATCATGTTTGTGGTTATGCCCTTCACCTTGAAAGTGGTGAGATACTGGGGTTATTATTCCATCTTTTTGTACTGGGGCTTTGTGCTCATGCATCTAGATGTTGGGATGGGTGTGTCATAACCACTACTGGGCTCACTGGTGACATTGACACGCGACATTGCATCACAAAAATCGGTGTGGCTAACAGTTGCTGAAGGGAGCACTCATAGTGAAAAACAGAAAAACTACTTCCTGTTTATGCTCAGACCAGGTACAATAAAATATTATTTGCCTTATATAATCAACTTTGTGTTAATTGTATTTCGACTGCTTCTTTCAAAACTCAGTCTCATCAGAGGCTATGATTTATCTTCATCTGGATTCCCTGAAGTACTTTTGGGGTTCTGGAGTTGAACCACCATTTGAACCGGCTCTAAACCTGTATTGAACCGGTTCTGGTTCAATGTTGAGTACCAAAGTTAACCATATAGGTATGGTTTTTGGGGGGTTGGGACCAGGTATAGGTTAATTTTCAATATTATAGTATAAATATTGTTTTAACCTGTCTATAATTTTAATATTGATTTAATAAAATTATGTAGGGCGTGGACTATTATTTTTACAGATAAGGTTTAGGAGTGGTGAGTATGGGTAACTCATTTCCTTGCTTTTTGTTAAAGCATTATTTAAAGGTAATCCTCTGTGTATCTGTACAGTCCATATTTATTATGATTTAATTATTATGTAAAATGGAATATCAAAACTAATATTTAATGAATATGTTGATTTCCATAGTAACACACAGGATCTATATAGATCGACTATTTATTTATCATAATAAATTTTATTGTTGATGCACAATGTTAAACAATTTTGATAAATGTCTATGTATTTTTATTTTTATAGTTAAAAAATAAAATCTGAAATTCACACTCATGACATTTATACTTGAAAGGTTCCATGTTTTGCTGTCACTTTATATCTCAACTCTATAGAAATGACTGATTTGTGATGTCATAGAGTTGCTAATGCGTCATCTGGTGATGATGTCATTTGCTCTATTACATCACCATGGACTTGGCTTTTGTATGACTAATTTATGTTTAGATATTTCTATTAAATAATTTTAAATTGAATTATTTATGATTTTTTTATTATTTTGGATATTATAGTGACTATATAAATAAATCGTGCCCTGATTTATTATTATTATTATTTTATTATTGTGAATAAATCATATCAAATGTGTTAGTTATGTTAAATATGCATATTAGTAGCATTTTTATTCATTTTTGTCATTTTATGAATATGATTTATTCAGCTTAATGTGCTATTGGTTTTTGACTTTTGATGAGTCTTATTAGACATATACAACATAAGACAAGAGAGGGGTAGACTACTGAGTGCTGGGTAGTCTGGATAATGCCTATAAGAATCAAACAAATTGGGTGATGCCAATTGGTGCCAGGGGGTGTAGTTTGAATATCCAAACTAGTTCAAGCCTTGTGCGCCTGACTGTATTGGTTAGCTCAAACTTTGGTGTACACCATTCTAGCACAGAGAATATCATGTTTGTGGTTATGCCCTTCACCTTGAAAGTGGTGAGATACTGGGGTTATTATTCCATCTTTTTGTACTGGGGCTTTGTGCTCATGCATCTAGATGTTGGGATGGGTGTGTCATAACCACTACTGGGCTCACTGGTGACATTGACACGCGACATTGCATCACAAAAATCGGTGTGGCTAACAGTTGCTGAAGGGAGCACTCATAGTGAAAAACAGAAAAACTACTTCCTGTTTATGCTCAGACCAGGTACAATAAAATATTATTTGCCTTATATAATCAACTTTGTGTTAATTGTATTTCGACTGCTTCTTTCAAAACTCAGTCTCATCAGAGGCTATGATTTATCTTCATCTGGATTCCCTGAAGTACTTTTGGGGTTCTGGAGTTGAACCACCATTTGAACCGGCTCTAAACCTGTATTGAACCGGTTCTGGTTCAATGTTGAGTACCAAAGTTAACCATATAGGTATGGTTTTTGGGGGGTTGGGACCAGGTATAGGTTAATTTTCAATATTATAGTATAAATATTGTTTTAACCTGTCTATAATTTTAATATTGATTTAATAAAATTATGTAGGGCGTGGACTATTATTTTTACAGATAAGGTTTAGGAGTGGTGAGTATGGGTAACTCATTTCCTTGCTTTTTGTTAAAGCATTATTTAAAGGTAATCCTCTGTGTATCTGTACAGTCCATATTTATTAAGATTTAATTATTATGTAAAATGGAATATCAAAACTAATATTTAATGAATATGTTGATTTCCATAGTAACACACAGGATCTATATAGATCGACTATTTATTTATCATAATAAATTTTATTGTTGATGCACAATGTTAAACAATTTTGATAAATGTCTATGTATTTTTATTTTTATAGTTAAAAAATAAAATCTGAAATTCACACTCATGACATTTATACTTGAAAGGTTCCATGTTTTGCTGTCACTTTATATCTCAACTCTATAGAAATGACTGATTTGTGATGTCATAGAGTTGCTAATGCGTCATCTGGTGATGATGTCATTTGCTCTATTACATCACCATGGACTTGGCTTTTGTATGACTAATTTATGTTTAGATATTTCTATTAAATAATTTTAAATTGAATTATTTATGATTTTTTTATTATTTTGGATATTATAGTGACTATATAAATAAATCGTGCCCTGATTTATTATTATTATTATTTTATTATTGTGAATAAATCATATCAAATGTGTTAGTTATGTTAAATATGCATATTAGTAGCATTTTTATTCATTTTTGTCATTTTATGAATATGATTTATTCAGCTTAATGTGCTATTGGTTTTTGACTTTTGATGAGTCTTATTAGACATATACAACATAAGACAAGAGAGGGGTAGACTACTGAGTGCTGGGTAGTCTGGATAATGCCTATAAGAATCAAACAAATTGGGTGATGCCAATTGGTGCCAGGGGGTGTAGTTTGAATATCCAAACTAGTTCAAGCCTTGTGCGCCTGACTGTATTGGTTAGCTCAAACTTTGGTGTACACCATTCTAGCACAGAGAATATCATGTTTGTGGTTATGCCCTTCACCTTGAAAGTGGTGAGATACTGGGGTTATTATTCCATCTTTTTGTACTGGGGCTTTGTGCTCATGCATCTAGATGTTGGGATGGGTGTGTCATAACCACTACTGGGCTCACTGGTGACATTGACACGCGACATTACATCACAAAAATCGGTGTGGCTAACAGTTGCTGAAGGGAGCACTCATAGTGAAAAACAGAAAAACTACTTCATGTTTATGCTCAGACCAGGTACAATAAAATATTATTTGCCTTATATAATCAACTTTGTGTTAATTGTATTTCGACTGCTTCTTTCAAAACTCAGTCTCATCAGAGGCTATGATTTATCTTCATCTGGATTCCCTGAAGTACTTTTGGGGTTCTGGAGTTGAACCACCATTTGAACCGGCTCTAAACCTGTATTGAACCGGTTCTGGTTCAATGTTGAGTACCAAAGTTAACCATATAGGTATGGTTTTTGGGGGGTTGGGACCAGGTATAGGTTAATTTTCAATATTATAGTATAAATATTGTTTTAACCTGTCTATAATTTTAATATTGATTTAATAAAATTATGTAGGGCGTGGACTATTATTTTTACAGATAAGGTTTAGGAGTGGTGAGTATGGGTAACTCATTTCCTTGCTTTTTGTTAAAGCATTATTTAAAGGTAATCCTCTGTGTATCTGTACAGTCCATATTTATTATGATTTAATTATTATGTAAAATGGAATATCAAAACTAATATTTAATGAATATGTTGATTTCCATAGTAACACACAGGATCTATATAGATCGACTATTTATTTATCATAATAAATTTTATTGTTGATGCACAATGTTAAACAATTTTGATAAATGTCTATGTATTTTTATTTTTATAGTTAAAAAATAAAATCTGAAATTCACACTCATGACATTTATACTTGAAAGGTTCCATGTTTTGCTGTCACTTTATATCTCAACTCTATAGAAATGACTGATTTGTGATGTCATAGAGTTGCTAATGCGTCATCTGGTGATGATGTCATTTGCTCTATTACATCACCATGGACTTGGCTTTTGTATGACTAATTTATGTTTAGATATTTCTATTAAATAATTTTAAATTGAATTATTTATGATTTTTTTATTATTTTGGATATTATAGTGACTATATAAATAAATCGTGCCCTGATTTATTATTATTATTATTTTATTATTGTGAATAAATCATATCAAATGTGTTAGTTATGTTAAATATGCATATTAGTAGCATTTTTATTCATTTTTGTCATTTTATGAATATGATTTATTCAGCTTAATGTGCTATTGGTTTTTGACTTTTGATGAGTCTTATTAGACATATACAACATAAGACAAGAGAGGGGTAGACTACTGAGTGCTGGGTAGTCTGGATAATGCCTATAAGAATCAAACAAATTGGGTGATGCCAATTGGTGCCAGGGGGTGTAGTTTGAATATCCAAACTAGTTCAAGCCTTGTGCGCCTGACTGTATTGGTTAGCTCAAACTTTGGTGTACACCATTCTAGCACAGAGAATATCATGTTTGTGGTTATGCCCTTCACCTTGAAAGTGGTGAGATACTGGGGTTATTATTCCATCTTTTTGTACTGGGGCTTTGTGCTCATGCATCTAGATGTTGGGATGGGTGTGTCATAACCACTACTGGGCTCACTGGTGACATTGACACGCGACATTGCATCACAAAAATCGGTGTGGCTAACAGTTGCTGAAGGGAGCACTCATAGTGAAAAACAGAAAAACTACTTCCTGTTTATGCTCAGACCAGGTACAATAAAATATTATTTGCCTTATATAATCAACTTTGTGTTAATTGTATTTCGACTGCTTCTTTCAAAACTCAGTCTCATCAGAGGCTATGATTTATCTTCATCTGGATTCCCTGAAGTACTTTTGGGGTTCTGGAGTTGAACCACCATTTGAACCGGCTCTAAACCTGTATTGAACCGGTTCTGGTTCAATGTTGAGTACCAAAGTTAACCATATAGGTATGGTTTTTGGGGGGTTGGGACCAGGTATAGGTTAATTTTCAATATTATAGTATAAATATTGTTTTAACCTGTCTATAATTTTAATATTGATTTAATAAAATTATGTAGGGCGTGGACTATTATTTTTACAGATAAGGTTTAGGAGTGGTGAGTATGGGTAACTCATTTCCTTGCTTTTTGTTAAAGCATTATTTAAAGGTAATCCTCTGTGTATCTGTACAGTCCATATTTATTAAGATTTAATTATTATGTAAAATGGAATATCAAAACTAATATTTAATGAATATGTTGATTTCCATAGTAACACACAGGATCTATATAGATCGACTATTTATTTATCATAATAAATTTTATTGTTGATGCACAATGTTAAACAATTTTGATAAATGTCTATGTATTTTTATTTTTATAGTTAAAAAATAAAATCTGAAATTCACACTCATGACATTTATACTTGAAAGGTTCCATGTTTTGCTGTCACTTTATATCTCAACTCTATAGAAATGACTGATTTGTGATGTCATAGAGTTGCTAATGCGTCATCTGGTGATGATGTCATTTGCTCTATTACATCACCATGGACTTGGCTTTTGTATGACTAATTTATGTTTAGATATTTCTATTAAATAATTTTAAATTGAATTATTTATGATTTTTTTATTATTTTGGATATTATAGTGACTATATAAATAAATCGTGCCCTGATTTATTATTATTATTATTTTATTATTGTGAATAAATCATATCAAATGTGTTAGTTATGTTAAATATGCATATTAGTAGCATTTTTATTCATTTTTGTCATTTTATGAATATGATTTATTCAGCTTAATGTGCTATTGGTTTTTGACTTTTGATGAGTCTTATTAGACATATACAACATAAGACAAGAGAGGGGTAGACTACTGAGTGCTGGGTAGTCTGGATAATGCCTATAAGAATCAAACAAATTGGGTGATGCCAATTGGTGCCAGGGGGTGTAGTTTGAATATCCAAACTAGTTCAAGCCTTGTGCGCCTGACTGTATTGGTTAGCTCAAACTTTGGTGTACACCATTCTAGCACAGAGAATATCATGTTTGTGGTTATGCCCTTCACCTTGAAAGTGGTGAGATACTGGGGTTATTATTCCATCTTTTTGTACTGGGGCTTTGTGCTCATGCATCTAGATGTTGGGATGGGTGTGTCATAACCACTACTGGGCTCACTGGTGACATTGACACGCGACATTACATCACAAAAATCGGTGTGGCTAACAGTTGCTGAAGGGAGCACTCATAGTGAAAAACAGAAAAACTACTTCCTGTTTATGCTCAGACCAGGTACAATAAAATATTATTTGCCTTATATAATCAACTTTGTGTTAATTGTATTTCGACTGCTTCTTTCAAAACTCAGTCTCATCAGAGGCTATGATTTATCTTCATCTGGATTCCCTGAAGTACTTTTGGGGTTCTGGAGTTGAACCACCATTTGAACCGGCTCTAAACCTGTATTGAACCGGTTCTGGTTCAATGTTGAGTACCAAAGTTAACCATATAGGTATGGTTTTTGGGGGGTTGGGACCAGGTATAGGTTAATTTTCAATATTATAGTATAAATATTGTTTTAACCTGTCTATAATTTTAATATTGATTTAATAAAATTATGTAGGGCATGGACTATTATTTTTACAGATAAGGTTTAGGAGTGGTGAGTATGGGTAACTCATTTCCTTGCTTTTTGTTAAAGCATTATTTAAAGGTAATCCTCTGTGTATCTGTACAGTCCATATTTATTATGATTTAATTATTATGTAAAATGGAATATCAAAACTAATATTTAATGAATATGTTGATTTCCATAGTAACACACAGGATCTATATAGATCGACTATTTATTTATCATAATAAATTTTATTGTTGATGCACAATGTTAAACAATTTTGATAAATGTCTATGTATTTTTATTTTTATAGTTAAAAAATAAAATCTGAAATTCACACTCATGACATTTATACTTGAAAGGTTCCATGTTTTGCTGTCACTTTATATCTCAACTCTATAGAAATGACTGATTTGTGATGTCATAGAGTTGCTAATGCGTCATCTGGTGATGATGTCATTTGCTCTATTACATCACCATGGACTTGGCTTTTGTATGACTAATTTATGTTTAGATATTTCTATTAAATAATTTTAAATTGAATTATTTATGATTTTTTTATTATTTTGGATATTATAGTGACTATATAAATAAATCGTGCCCTGATTTATTATTATTATTATTTTATTATTGTGAATAAATCATATCAAATGTGTTAGTTATGTTAAATATGCATATTAGTAGCATTTTTATTCATTTTTGTCATTTTATGAATATGATTTATTCAGCTTAATGTGCTATTGGTTTTTGACTTTTGATGAGTCTTATTAGACATATACAACATAAGACAAGAGAGGGGTAGACTACTGAGTGCTGGGTAGTCTGGATAATGCCTATAAGAATCAAACAAATTGGGTGATGCCAATTGGTGCCAGGGGGTGTAGTTTGAATATCCAAACTAGTTCAAGCCTTGTGCGCCTGACTGTATTGGTTAGCTCAAACTTTGGTGTACACCATTCTAGCACAGAGAATATCATGTTTGTGGTTATGCCCTTCACCTTGAAAGTGGTGAGATACTGGGGTTATTATTCCATCTTTTTGTACTGGGGCTTTGTGCTCATGCATCTAGATGTTGGGATGGGTGTGTCATAACCACTACTGGGCTCACTGGTGACATTGACACGCGACATTGCATCACAAAAATCGGTGTGGCTAACAGTTGCTGAAGGGAGCACTCATAGTGAAAAACAGAAAAACTACTTCCTGTTTATGCTCAGACCAGGTACAATAAAATATTATTTGCCTTATATAATCAACTTTGTGTTAATTGTATTTCGACTGCTTCTTTCAAAACTCAGTCTCATCAGAGGCTATGATTTATCTTCATCTGGATTCCCTGAAGTACTTTTGGGGTTCTGGAGTTGAACCACCATTTGAACCGGCTCTAAACCTGTATTGAACCGGTTCTGGTTCAATGTTGAGTACCAAAGTTAACCATATAGGTATGGTTTTTGGGGGGTTGGGACCAGGTATAGGTTAATTTTCAATATTATAGTATAAATATTGTTTTAACCTGTCTATAATTTTAATATTGATTTAATAAAATTATGTAGGGCGTGGACTATTATTTTTACAGATAAGGTTTAGGAGTGGTGAGTATGGGTAACTCATTTCCTTGCTTTTTGTTAAAGCATTATTTAAAGGTAATCCTCTGTGTATCTGTACAGTCCATATTTATTATGATTTAATTATTATGTAAAATGGAATATCAAAACTAATATTTAATGAATATGTTGATTTCCATAGTAACACACAGGATCTATATAGATCGACTATTTATTTATCATAATAAATTTTATTGTTGATGCACAATGTTAAACAATTTTGATAAATGTCTATGTATTTTTATTTTTATAGTTAAAAAATAAAATCTGAAATTCACACTCATGACATTTATACTTGAAAGGTTCCATGTTTTGCTGTCACTTTATATCTCAACTCTATAGAAATGACTGATTTGTGATGTCATAGAGTTGCTAATGCGTCATCTGGTGATGATGTCATTTGCTCTATTACATCACCATGGACTTGGCTTTTGTATGACTAATTTATGTTTAGATATTTCTATTAAATAATTTTAAATTGAATTATTTATGATTTTTTTATTATTTTGGATATTATAGTGACTATATAAATAAATTGTGCCCTGATTTATTATTATTATTATTTTATTATTGTGAATAAATCATATCAAATGTGTTAGTTATGTTAAATATGCATATTAGTAGCATTTTTATTCATTTTTGTCATTTTATGAATATGATTTATTCAGCTTAATGTGCTATTGGTTTTTGACTTTTGATGAGTCTTATTAGACATATACAACATAAGACAAGAGAGGGGTAGACTACTGAGTGCTGGGTAGTCTGGATAATGCCTATAAGAATCAAACAAATTGGGTGATGCCAATTGGTGCCAGGGGGTGTAGTTTGAATATCCAAACTAGTTCAAGCCTTGTGCGCCTGACTGTATTGGTTAGCTCAAACTTTGGTGTACACCATTCTAGCACAGAGAATATCATGTTTGTGGTTATGCCCTTCACCTTGAAAGTGGTGAGATACTGGGGTTATTATTCCATCTTTTTGTACTGGGGCTTTGTGCTCATGCATCTAGATGTTGGGATGGGTGTGTCATAACCACTACTGGGCTCACTGGTGACATTGACACGCGACATTACATCACAAAAATCGGTGTGGCTAACAGTTGCTGAAGGGAGCACTCATAGTGAAAAACAGAAAAACTACTTCATGTTTATGCTCAGACCAGGTACAATAAAATATTATTTGCCTTATATAATCAACTTTGTGTTAATTGTATTTCGACTGCTTCTTTCAAAACTCAGTCTCATCAGAGGCTATGATTTATCTTCATCTGGATTCCCTGAAGTACTTTTGGGGTTCTGGAGTTGAACCACCATTTGAACCGGCTCTAAACCTGTATTGAACCGGTTCTGGTTCAATGTTGAGTACCAAAGTTAACCATATAGGTATGGTTTTTGGGGGGTTGGGACCAGGTATAGGTTAATTTTCAATATTATAGTATAAATATTGTTTTAACCTGTCTATAATTTTAATATTGATTTAATAAAATTATGTAGGGCGTGGACTATTATTTTTACAGATAAGGTTTAGGAGTGGTGAGTATGGGTAACTCATTTCCTTGCTTTTTGTTAAAGCATTATTTAAAGGTAATCCTCTGTGTATCTGTACAGTCCATATTTATTATGATTTAATTATTATGTAAAATGGAATATCAAAACTAATATTTAATGAATATGTTGATTTCCATAGTAACACACAGGATCTATATAGATCGACTATTTATTTATCATAATAAATTTTATTGTTGATGCACAATGTTAAACAATTTTGATAAATGTCTATGTATTTTTATTTTTATAGTTAAAAAATAAAATCTGAAATTCACACTCATGACATTTATACTTGAAAGGTTCCATGTTTTGCTGTCACTTTATATCTCAACTCTATAGAAATGACTGATTTGTGATGTCATAGAGTTGCTAATGCGTCATCTGGTGATGATGTCATTTGCTCTATTACATCACCATGGACTTGGCTTTTGTATGACTAATTTATGTTTAGATATTTCTATTAAATAATTTTAAATTGAATTATTTATGATTTTTTTATTATTTTGGATATTATAGTGACTATATAAATAAATCGTGCCCTGATTTATTATTATTATTATTTTATTATTGTGAATAAATCATATCAAATGTGTTAGTTATGTTAAATATGCATATTAGTAGCATTTTTATTCATTTTTGTCATTTTATGAATATGATTTATTCAGCTTAATGTGCTATTGGTTTTTGACTTTTGATGAGTCTTATTAGACATATACAACATAAGACAAGAGAGGGGTAGACTACTGAGTGCTGGGTAGTCTGGATAATGCCTATAAGAATCAAACAAATTGGGTGATGCCAATTGGTGCCAGGGGGTGTAGTTTGAATATCCAAACTAGTTCAAGCCTTGTGCGCCTGACTGTATTGGTTAGCTCAAACTTTGGTGTACACCATTCTAGCACAGAGAATATCATGTTTGTGGTTATGCCCTTCACCTTGAAAGTGGTGAGATACTGGGGTTATTATTCCATCTTTTTGTACTGGGGCTTTGTGCTCATGCATCTAGATGTTGGGATGGGTGTGTCATAACCACTACTGGGCTCACTGGTGACATTGACACGCGACATTGCATCACAAAAATCGGTGTGGCTAACAGTTGCTGAAGGGAGCACTCATAGTGAAAAACAGAAAAACTACTTCCTGTTTATGCTCAGACCAGGTACAATAAAATATTATTTGCCTTATATAATCAACTTTGTGTTAATTGTATTTCGACTGCTTCTTTCAAAACTCAGTCTCATCAGAGGCTATGATTTATCTTCATCTGGATTCCCTGAAGTACTTTTGGGGTTCTGGAGTTGAACCACCATTTGAACCGGCTCTAAACCTGTATTGAACCGGTTCTGGTTCAATGTTGAGTACCAAAGTTAACCATATAGGTATGGTTTTTGGGGGGTTGGGACCAGGTATAGGTTAATTTTCAATATTATAGTATAAATATTGTTTTAACCTGTCTATAATTTTAATATTGATTTAATAAAATTATGTAGGGCGTGGACTATTATTTTTACAGATAAGGTTTAGGAGTGGTGAGTATGGGTAACTCATTTCCTTGCTTTTTGTTAAAGCATTATTTAAAGGTAATCCTCTGTGTATCTGTACAGTCCATATTTATTATGATTTAATTATTATGTAAAATGGAATATCAAAACTAATATTTAATGAATATGTTGATTTCCATAGTAACACACAGGATCTATATAGATCGACTATTTATTTATCATAATAAATTTTATTGTTGATGCACAATGTTAAACAATTTTGATAAATGTCTATGTATTTTTATTTTTATAGTTAAAAAATAAAATCTGAAATTCACACTCATGACATTTATACTTGAAAGGTTCCATGTTTTGCTGTCACTTTATATCTCAACTCTATAGAAATGACTGATTTGTGATGTCATAGAGTTGCTAATGCGTCATCTGGTGATGATGTCATTTGCTCTATTACATCACCATGGACTTGGCTTTTGTATGACTAATTTATGTTTAGATATTTCTATTAAATAATTTTAAATTGAATTATTTATGATTTTTTTATTATTTTGGATATTATAGTGACTATATAAATAAATTGTGCCCTGATTTATTATTATTATTATTTTATTATTGTGAATAAATCATATCAAATGTGTTAGTTATGTTAAATATGCATATTAGTAGCATTTTTATTCATTTTTGTCATTTTATGAATATGATTTATTCAGCTTAATGTGCTATTGGTTTTTGACTTTTGATGAGTCTTATTAGACATATACAACATAAGACAAGAGAGGGGTAGACTACTGAGTGCTGGGTAGTCTGGATAATGCCTATAAGAATCAAACAAATTGGGTGATGCCAATTGGTGCCAGGGGGTGTAGTTTGAATATCCAAACTAGTTCAAGCCTTGTGCGCCTGACTGTATTGGTTAGCTCAAACTTTGGTGTACACCATTCTAGCACAGAGAATATCATGTTTGTGGTTATGCCCTTCACCTTGAAAGTGGTGAGATACTGGGGTTATTATTCCATCTTTTTGTACTGGGGCTTTGTGCTCATGCATCTAGATGTTGGGATGGGTGTGTCATAACCACTACTGGGCTCACTGGTGACATTGACACGCGACATTACATCACAAAAATCGGTGTGGCTAACAGTTGCTGAAGGGAGCACTCATAGTGAAAAACAGAAAAACTACTTCATGTTTATGCTCAGACCAGGTACAATAAAATATTATTTGCCTTATATAATCAACTTTGTGTTAATTGTATTTCGACTGCTTCTTTCAAAACTCAGTCTCATCAGAGGCTATGATTTATCTTCATCTGGATTCCCTGAAGTACTTTTGGGGTTCTGGAGTTGAACCACCATTTGAACCGGCTCTAAACCTGTATTGAACCGGTTCTGGTTCAATGTTGAGTACCAAAGTTAACCATATAGGTATGGTTTTTGGGGGGTTGGGACCAGGTATAGGTTAATTTTCAATATTATAGTATAAATATTGTTTTAACCTGTCTATAATTTTAATATTGATTTAATAAAATTATGTAGGGCGTGGACTATTATTTTTACAGATAAGGTTTAGGAGTGGTGAGTATGGGTAACTCATTTCCTTGCTTTTTGTTAAAGCATTATTTAAAGGTAATCCTCTGTGTATCTGTACAGTCCATATTTATTATGATTTAATTATTATGTAAAATGGAATATCAAAACTAATATTTAATGAATATGTTGATTTCCATAGTAACACACAGGATCTATATAGATCGACTATTTATTTATCATAATAAATTTTATTGTTGATGCACAATGTTAAACAATTTTGATAAATGTCTATGTATTTTTATTTTTATAGTTAAAAAATAAAATCTGAAATTCACACTCATGACATTTATACTTGAAAGGTTCCATGTTTTGCTGTCACTTTATATCTCAACTCTATAGAAATGACTGATTTGTGATGTCATAGAGTTGCTAATGCGTCATCTGGTGATGATGTCATTTGCTCTATTACATCACCATGGACTTGGCTTTTGTATGACTAATTTATGTTTAGATATTTCTATTAAATAATTTTAAATTGAATTATTTATGATTTTTTTATTATTTTGGATATTATAGTGACTATATAAATAAATCGTGCCCTGATTTATTATTATTATTATTTTATTATTGTGAATAAATCATATCAAATGTGTTAGTTATGTTAAATATGCATATTAGTAGCATTTTTATTCATTTTTGTCATTTTATGAATATGATTTATTCAGCTTAATGTGCTATTGGTTTTTGACTTTTGATGAGTCTTATTAGACATATACAACATAAGACAAGAGAGGGGTAGACTACTGAGTGCTGGGTAGTCTGGATAATGCCTATAAGAATCAAACAAATTGGGTGATGCCAATTGGTGCCAGGGGGTGTAGTTTGAATATCCAAACTAGTTCAAGCCTTGTGCGCCTGACTGTATTGGTTAGCTCAAACTTTGGTGTACACCATTCTAGCACAGAGAATATCATGTTTGTGGTTATGCCCTTCACCTTGAAAGTGGTGAGATACTGGGGTTATTATTCCATCTTTTTGTACTGGGGCTTTGTGCTCATGCATCTAGATGTTGGGATGGGTGTGTCATAACCACTACTGGGCTCACTGGTGACATTGACACGCGACATTGCATCACAAAAATCGGTGTGGCTAACAGTTGCTGAAGGGAGCACTCATAGTGAAAAACAGAAAAACTACTTCCTGTTTATGCTCAGACCAGGTACAATAAAATATTATTTGCCTTATATAATCAACTTTGTGTTAATTGTATTTCGACTGCTTCTTTCAAAACTCAGTCTCATCAGAGGCTATGATTTATCTTCATCTGGATTCCCTGAAGTACTTTTGGGGTTCTGGAGTTGAACCACCATTTGAACCGGCTCTAAACCTGTATTGAACCGGTTCTGGTTCAATGTTGAGTACCAAAGTTAACCATATAGGTATGGTTTTTGGGGGGTTGGGACCAGGTATAGGTTAATTTTCAATATTATAGTATAAATATTGTTTTAACCTGTCTATAATTTTAATATTGATTTAATAAAATTATGTAGGGCGTGGACTATTATTTTTACAGATAAGGTTTAGGAGTGGTGAGTATGGGTAACTCATTTCCTTGCTTTTTGTTAAAGCATTATTTAAAGGTAATCCTCTGTGTATCTGTACAGTCCATATTTATTAAGATTTAATTATTATGTAAAATGGAATATCAAAACTAATATTTAATGAATATGTTGATTTCCATAGTAACACACAGGATCTATATAGATCGACTATTTATTTATCATAATAAATTTTATTGTTGATGCACAATGTTAAACAATTTTGATAAATGTCTATGTATTTTTATTTTTATAGTTAAAAAATAAAATCTGAAATTCACACTCATGACATTTATACTTGAAAGGTTCCATGTTTTGCTGTCACTTTATATCTCAACTCTATAGAAATGACTGATTTGTGATGTCATAGAGTTGCTAATGCGTCATCTGGTGATGATGTCATTTGCTCTATTACATCACCATGGACTTGGCTTTTGTATGACTAATTTATGTTTAGATATTTCTATTAAATAATTTTAAATTGAATTATTTATGATTTTTTTATTATTTTGGATATTATAGTGACTATATAAATAAATCGTGCCCTGATTTATTATTATTATTATTTTATTATTGTGAATAAATCATATCAAATGTGTTAGTTATGTTAAATATGCATATTAGTAGCATTTTTATTCATTTTTGTCATTTTATGAATATGATTTATTCAGCTTAATGTGCTATTGGTTTTTGACTTTTGATGAGTCTTATTAGACATATACAACATAAGACAAGAGAGGGGTAGACTACTGAGTGCTGGGTAGTCTGGATAATGCCTATAAGAATCAAACAAATTGGGTGATGCCAATTGGTGCCAGGGGGTGTAGTTTGAATATCCAAACTAGTTCAAGCCTTGTGCGCCTGACTGTATTGGTTAGCTCAAACTTTGGTGTACACCATTCTAGCACAGAGAATATCATGTTTGTGGTTATGCCCTTCACCTTGAAAGTGGTGAGATACTGGGGTTATTATTCCATCTTTTTGTACTGGGGCTTTGTGCTCATGCATCTAGATGTTGGGATGGGTGTGTCATAACCACTACTGGGCTCACTGGTGACATTGACACGTGACATTACATCACAAAAATCGGTGTGGCTAACAGTTGCTGAAGGGAGCACTCATAGTGAAAAACAGAAAAACTACTTCCTGTTTATGCTCAGACCAGGTACAATAAAATATTATTTGCCTTATATAATCAACTTTGTGTTAATTGTATTTCGACTGCTTCTTTCAAAACTCAGTCTCATCAGAGGCTATGATTTATCTTCATCTGGATTCCCTGAAGTACTTTTGGGGTTCTGGAGTTGAACCACCATTTGAACCGGCTCTAAACCTGTATTGAACCGGTTCTGGTTCAATGTTGAGTACCAAAGTTAACCATATAGGTATGGTTTTTGGGGGGTTGGGACCAGGTATAGGTTAATTTTCAATATTATAGTATAAATATTGTTTTAACCTGTCTATAATTTTAATATTGATTTAATAAAATTATGTAGGGCGTGGACTATTATTTTTACAGATAAGGTTTAGGAGTGGTGAGTATGGGTAACTCATTTCCTTGCTTTTTGTTAAAGCATTATTTAAAGGTAATCCTCTGTGTATCTGTACAGTCCATATTTATTATGATTTAATTATTATGTAAAATGGAATATCAAAACTAATATTTAATGAATATGTTGATTTCCATAGTAACACACAGGATCTATATAGATCGACTATTTATTTATCATAATAAATTTTATTGTTGATGCACAATGTTAAACAATTTTGATAAATGTCTATGTATTTTTATTTTTATAGTTAAAAAATAAAATCTGAAATTCACACTCATGACATTTATACTTGAAAGGTTCCATGTTTTGCTGTCACTTTATATCTCAACTCTATAGAAATGACTGATTTGTGATGTCATAGAGTTGCTAATGCGTCATCTGGTGATGATGTCATTTGCTCTATTACATCACCATGGACTTGGCTTTTGTATGACTAATTTATGTTTAGATATTTCTATTAAATAATTTTAAATTGAATTATTTATGATTTTTTTATTATTTTGGATATTATAGTGACTATATAAATAAATCGTGCCCTGATTTATTATTATTATTATTTTATTATTGTGAATAAATCATATCAAATGTGTTAGTTATGTTAAATATGCATATTAGTAGCATTTTTATTCATTTTTGTCATTTTATGAATATGATTTATTCAGCTTAATGTGCTATTGGTTTTTGACTTTTGATGAGTCTTATTAGACATATACAACATAAGACAAGAGAGGGGTAGACTACTGAGTGCTGGGTAGTCTGGATAATGCCTATAAGAATCAAACAAATTGGGTGATGCCAATTGGTGCCAGGGGGTGTAGTTTGAATATCCAAACTAGTTCAAGCCTTGTGCGCCTGACTGTATTGGTTAGCTCAAACTTTGGTGTACACCATTCTAGCACAGAGAATATCATGTTTGTGGTTATGCCCTTCACCTTGAAAGTGGTGAGATACTGGGGTTATTATTCCATCTTTTTGTACTGGGGCTTTGTGCTCATGCATCTAGATGTTGGGATGGGTGTGTCATAACCACTACTGGGCTCACTGGTGACATTGACACGCGACATTACATCACAAAAATCGGTGTGGCTAACAGTTGCTGAAGGGAGCACTCATAGTGAAAAACAGAAAAACTACTTCCTGTTTATGCTCAGACCAGGTACAATAAAATATTATTTGCCTTATATAATCAACTTTGTGTTAATTGTATTTCGACTGCTTCTTTCAAAACTCAGTCTCATCAGAGGCTATGATTTATCTTCATCTGGATTCCCTGAAGTACTTTTGGGGTTCTGGAGTTGAACCACCATTTGAACTGGCTCTAAACCTGTATTGAACCGGTTCTGGTTCAATGTTGAGTACCAAAGTTAACCATATAGGTATGGTTTTTGGGGGGTTGGGACCAGGTATAGGTTAATTTTCAATATTATAGTATAAATATTGTTTTAACCTGTCTATAATTTTAATATTGATTTAATAAAATTATGTAGGGCGTGGACTATTATTTTTACAGATAAGGTTTAGGAGTGGTGAGTATGGGTAACTCATTTCCTTGTTTTTTGTTAAAGCATTATTTAAAGGTAATCCTCTGTGTATCTGTACAGTCCATATTTATTATGATTTAATTATTATGTAAAATGGAATATCAAAACTAATATTTAATGAATATGTTGATTTCCATAGTAACACACAGGATCTATATAGATCGACTATTTATTTATCATAATAAATTTTATTGTTGATGCACAATGTTAAACAATTTTGATAAATGTCTATGTATTTTTATTTTTATAGTTAAAAAATAAAATCTGAAATTCACACTCATGACATTTATACTTGAAAGGTTCCATGTTTTGCTGTCACTTTATATCTCAACTCTATAGAAATGACTGATTTGTGATGTCATAGAGTTGCTAATGCGTCATCTGGTGATGATGTCATTTGCTCTATTACATCACCATGGACTTGGCTTTTGTATGACTAATTTATGTTTAGATATTTCTATTAAATAATTTTAAATTGAATTATTTATGATTTTTTTATTATTTTGGATATTATAGTGACTATATAAATAAATCGTGCCCTGATTTATTATTATTATTATTTTATTATTGTGAATAAATCATATCAAATGTGTTAGTTATGTTAAATATGCATATTAGTAGCATTTTTATTCATTTTTGTCATTTTATGAATATGATTTATTCAGCTTAATGTGCTATTGGTTTTTGACTTTTGATGAGTCTTATTAGACATATACAACATAAGACAAGAGAGGGGTAGACTACTGAGTGCTGGGTAGTCTGGATAATGCCTATAAGAATCAAACAAATTGGGTGATGCCAATTGGTGCCAGGGGGTGTAGTTTGAATATCCAAACTAGTTCAAGCCTTGTGCGCCTGACTGTATTGGTTAGCTCAAACTTTGGTGTACACCATTCTAGCACAGAGAATATCATGTTTGTGGTTATGCCCTTCACCTTGAAAGTGGTGAGATACTGGGGTTATTATTCCATCTTTTTGTACTGGGGCTTTGTGCTCATGCATCTAGATGTTGGGATGGGTGTGTCATAACCACTACTGGGCTCACTGGTGACATTGACACGCGACATTACATCACAAAAATCGGTGTGGCTAACAGTTGCTGAAGGGAGCACTCATAGTGAAAAACAGAAAAACTACTTCCTGTTTATGCTCAGACCAGGTACAATAAAATATTATTTGCCTTATATAATCAACTTTGTGTTAATTGTATTTCGACTGCTTCTTTCAAAACTCAGTCTCATCAGAGGCTATGATTTATCTTCATCTGGATTCCCTGAAGTACTTTTGGGGTTCTGGAGTTGAACCACCATTTGAACCGGCTCTAAACCTGTATTGAACCGGTTCTGGTTCAATGTTGAGTACCAAAGTTAACCATATAGGTATGGTTTTTGGGGGGTTGGGACCAGGTATAGGTTAATTTTCAATATTATAGTATAAATATTGTTTTAACCTGTCTATAATTTTAATATTGATTTAATAAAATTATGTAGGGCGTGGACTATTATTTTTACAGATAAGGTTTAGGAGTGGTGAGTATGGGTAACTCATTTCCTTGCTTTTTGTTAAAGCATTATTTAAAGGTAATCCTCTGTGTATCTGTACAGTCCATATTTATTATGATTTAATTATTATGTAAAATGGAATATCAAAACTAATATTTAATGAATATGTTGATTTCCATAGTAACACACAGGATCTATATAGATCGACTATTTATTTATCATAATAAATTTTATTGTTGATGCACAATGTTAAACAATTTTGATAAATGTCTATGTATTTTTATTTTTATAGTTAAAAAATAAAATCTGAAATTCACACTCATGACATTTATACTTGAAAGGTTCCATATTTTGCTGTCACTTTATATCTCAACTCTATAGAAATGACTGATTTGTGATGTCATAGAGTTGCTAATGCGTCATCTGGTGATGATATCATTTGCTCTATTACATCACCATGGACTTGGCTTTTGTATGACTAATTTATGTTTAGATATTTCTATTAAATAATTTTAAATTGAATTATTTATGATTTTTTTATTATTTTGGATATTATAGTGACTATATAAATAAATCGTGCCCTGATTTATTATTATTATTTTATTATTGTGAATAAATCATATCAAATGTGTTAGTTATGTTAAATATGCATATTAGTAGCATTTTTATTCATTTTTGTCATTTTATGAATATGATTTATTCAGCTTAATGTGCTATTGGTTTTTTACTTTTGATGAGTCTTATTAGACATATACAACATAAGACAAGAGAGGGGTAGACTACTGAGTGCTGGGTAGTCTGGATAATGCCTATAAGAATCAAACAAATTGGGTGATGCCAATTGGTGCCAGGGGGTGTAGTTTGAATATCCAAACTAGTTCAAGCCTTGTGCGCCTGACTGTATTGGTTAGCTCAAACTTTGGTGTACACCATTCTAGCACAGAGAATATCATGTTTGTGGTTATGCCCTTCACCTTGAAAGTGGTGAGATACTGGGGTTATTATTCCATCTTTTTGTACTGGGGCTTTGTGCTCATGCATCTAGATGTTGGGATGGGTGTGTCATAACCACTACTGGGCTCACTGGTGACATTGACACGCGACATTGCATCACAAAAATCGGTGTGGCTAACAGTTGCTGAAGGGAGCACTCATAGTGAAAAACAGAAAAACTACTTCCTGTTTATGCTCAGACCAGGTACAATAAAATATTATTTGCCTTATATAATCAACTTTGTGTTAATTGTATTTCGACTGCTTCTTTCAAAACTCAGTCTCATCAGAGGCTATGATTTATCTTCATCTGGATTCCCTGAAGTACTTTTGGGGTTCTGGAGTTGAACCACCATTTGAACCGGCTCTAAACCTGTATTGAACCGGTTCTGGTTCAATGTTGAGTACCAAAGTTAACCATATAGGTATGGTTTTTGGGGGGTTGGGACCAGGTATAGGTTAATTTTCAATATTATAGTATAAATATTGTTTTAACCTGTCTATAATTTTAATATTGATTTAATAAAATTATGTAGGGCGTGGACTATTATTTTTACAGATAAGGTTTAGGAGTGGTGAGTATGGGTAACTCATTTCCTTGCTTTTTGTTAAAGCATTATTTAAAGGTAATCCTCTGTGTATCTGTACAGTCCATATTTATTATGATTTAATTATTATGTAAAATGGAATATCAAAACTAATATTTAATGAATATGTTGATTTCCATAGTAACACACAGGATCTATATAGATCGACTATTTATTTATCATAATAAATTTTATTGTTGATGCACAATGTTAAACAATTTTGATAAATGTCTATGTATTTTTATTTTTATAGTTAAAAAATAAAATCTGAAATTCACACTCATGACATTTATACTTGAAAGGTTCCATGTTTTGCTGTCACTTTATATCTCAACTCTATAGAAATGACTGATTTGTGATGTCATAGAGTTGCTAATGCGTCATCTGGTGATGATATCATTTGCTCTATTACATCACCATGTACTTGGCTTTTGTATGACTAATTTATGTTTAGATATTTCTATTAAATAATTTTAAATTGAATTATTTATGATTTTTTTATTATTTTGGATATTATAGTGACTATATAAATAAATCGTGCCCTGATTTATTATTATTATTTTATTATTGTGAATAAATCATATCAAATGTGTTAGTTATGTTAAATATGCATATTAGTAGCATTTTTATTCATTTTTGTCATTTTATGAATATGATTTATTCAGCTTAATGTGCTATTGGTTTTTGACTTTTGATGAGTCTTATTAGACATATACAACATAAGACAAGAGAGGGGTAGACTACTGAGTGCTGGGTAGTCTGGATAATGCCTATAAGAATCAAACAAATTGGGTGATGCCAATTGGTGCCAGGGGGTGTAGTTTGAATATCCAAACTAGTTCAAGCCTTGTGCGCCTGACTGTATTGGTTAGCTCAAACTTTGGTGTACACCATTCTAGCACAGAGAATATCATGTTTGTGGTTATGCCCTTCACCTTGAAAGTGGTGAGATACTGGGGTTATTATTCCATCTTTTTGTACTGGGGCTTTGTGCTCATGCATCTAGATGTTGGGATGGGTGTGTCATAACCACTACTGGGCTCACTGGTGACATTGACACGCGACATTGCATCACAAAAATCGGTGTGGCTAACAGTTGCTGAAGGGAGCACTCATAGTGAAAAACAGAAAAACTACTTCCTGTTTATGCTCAGACCAGGTACAATAAAATATTATTTGCCTTATATAATCAACTTTGTGTTAATTGTATTTCGACTGCTTCTTTCAAAACTCAGTCTCATCAGAGGCTATGATTTATCTTCATCTGGATTCCCTGAAGTACTTTTGGGGTTCTGGAGTTGAACCACCATTTGAACCGGCTCTAAACCTGTATTGAACCGGTTCTGGTTCAATGTTGAGTACCAAAGTTAACCATATAGGTATGGTTTTTGGGGGGTTGGGACCAGGTATAGGTTAATTTTCAATATTATAGTATAAATATTGTTTTAACCTGTCTATAATTTTAATATTGATTTAATAAAATTATGTAGGGCGTGGACTATTATTTTTACAGATAAGGTTTAGGAGTGGTGAGTATGGGTAACTCATTTCCTTGCTTTTTGTTAAAGCATTATTTAAAGGTAATCCTCTGTGTATCTGTACAGTCCATATTTATTATGATTTAATTATTATGTAAAATGGAATATCAAAACTAATATTTAATGAATATGTTGATTTCCATAGTAACACACAGGATCTATATAGATCGACTATTTATTTATCATAATAAATTTTATTGTTGATGCACAATGTTAAACAATTTTGATAAATGTCTATGTATTTTTATTTTTATAGTTAAAAAATAAAATCTGAAATTCACACTCATGACATTTATACTTGAAAGGTTCCATGTTTTGCTGTCACTTTATATCTCAACTCTATAGAAATGACTGATTTGTGATGTCATAGAGTTGCTAATGCGTCATCTGGTGATGATATCATTTGCTCTATTACATCACCATGTACTTGGCTTTTGTATGACTAATTTATGTTTAGATATTTCTATTAAATAATTTTAAATTGAATTATTTATGATTTTTTTATTATTTTGGATATTATAGTGACTATATAAATAAATCGTGCCCTGATTTATTATTATTATTTTATTATTGTGAATAAATCATATCAAATGTGTTAGTTATGTTAAATATGCATATTAGTAGCATTTTTATTCATTTTTGTCATTTTATGAATATGATTTATTCAGCTTAATGTGCTATTGGTTTTTGACTTTTGATGAGTCTTATTAGACATATACAACATAAGACAAGAGAGGGGTAGACTACTGAGTGCTGGGTAGTCTGGATAATGCCTATAAGAATCAAACAAATTGGGTGATGCCAATTGGTGCCAGGGGGTGTAGTTTGAATATCCAAACTAGTTCAAGCCTTGTGCGCCTGACTGTATTGGTTAGCTCAAACTTTGGTGTACACCATTCTAGCACAGAGAATATCATGTTTGTGGTTATGCCCTTCACCTTGAAAGTGGTGAGATACTGGGGTTATTATTCCATCTTTTTGTACTGGGGCTTTGTGCTCATGCATCTAGATGTTGGGATGGGTGTGTCATAACCACTACTGGGCTCACTGGTGACATTGACACGCGACATTGCATCACAAAAATCGGTGTGGCTAACAGTTGCTGAAGGGAGCACTCATAGTGAAAAACAGAAAAACTACTTCCTGTTTATGCTCAGACCAGGTACAATAAAATATTATTTGCCTTATATAATCAACTTTGTGTTAATTGTATTTCGACTGCTTCTTTCAAAACTCAGTCTCATCAGAGGCTATGATTTATCTTCATCTGGATTCCCTGAAGTACTTTTGGGGTTCTGGAGTTGAACCACCATTTGAACCGGCTCTAAACCTGTATTGAACCGGTTCTGGTTCAATGTTGAGTACCAAAGTTAACCATATAGGTATGGTTTTTGGGGGGTTGGGACCAGGTATAGGTTAATTTTCAATATTATAGTATAAATATTGTTTTAACCTGTCTATAATTTTAATATTGATTTAATAAAATTATGTAGGGCGTGGACTATTATTTTTACAGATAAGGTTTAGGAGTGGTGAGTATGGGTAACTCATTTCCTTGCTTTTTGTTAAAGCATTATTTAAAGGTAATCCTCTGTGTATCTGTACAGTCCATATTTATTATGATTTAATTATTATGTAAAATGGAATATCAAAACTAATATTTAATGAATATGTTGATTTCCATAGTAACACACAGGATCTATATAGATCGACTATTTATTTATCATAATAAATTTTATTGTTGATGCACAATGTTAAACAATTTTGATAAATGTCTATGTATTTTTATTTTTATAGTTAAAAAATAAAATCTGAAATTCACACTCATGACATTTATACTTGAAAGGTTCCATGTTTTGCTGTCACTTTATATCTCAACTCTATAGAAATGACTGATTTGTGATGTCATAGAGTTGCTAATGCGTCATCTGGTGATGATATCATTTGCTCTATTACATCACCATGTACTTGGCTTTTGTATGACTAATTTATGTTTAGATATTTCTATTAAATAATTTTAAATTGAATTATTTATGATTTTTTTATTATTTTGGATATTATAGTGACTATATAAATAAATCGTGCCCTGATTTATTATTATTATTTTATTATTGTGAATAAATCATATCAAATGTGTTAGTTATGTTAAATATGCATATTAGTAGCATTTTTATTCATTTTTGTCATTTTATGAATATGATTTATTCAGCTTAATGTGCTATTGGTTTTTGACTTTTGATGAGTCTTATTAGACATATACAACATAAGACAAGAGAGGGGTAGACTACTGAGTGCTGGGTAGTCTGGATAATGCCTATAAGAATCAAACAAATTGGGTGATGCCAATTGGTGCCAGGGGGTGTAGTTTGAATATCCAAACTAGTTCAAGCCTTGTGCGCCTGACTGTATTGGTTAGCTCAAACTTTGGTGTACACCATTCTAGCACAGAGAATATCATGTTTGTGGTTATGCCCTTCACCTTGAAAGTGGTGAGATACTGGGGTTATTATTCCATCTTTTTGTACTGGGGCTTTGTGCTCATGCATCTAGATGTTGGGATGGGTGTGTCATAACCACTACTGGGCTCACTGGTGACATTGACACGCGACATTGCATCACAAAAATCGGTGTGGCTAACAGTTGCTGAAGGGAGCACTCATAGTGAAAAACAGAAAAACTACTTCCTGTTTATGCTCAGACCAGGTACAATAAAATATTATTTGCCTTATATAATCAACTTTGTGTTAATTGTATTTCGACTGCTTCTTTCAAAACTCAGTCTCATCAGAGGCTATGATTTATCTTCATCTGGATTCCCTGAAGTACTTTTGGGGTTCTGGAGTTGAACCACCATTTGAACCGGCTCTAAACCTGTATTGAACCGGTTCTGGTTCAATGTTGAGTACCAAAGTTAACCATATAGGTATGGTTTTTGGGGGGTTGGGACCAGGTATAGGTTAATTTTCAATATTATAGTATAAATATTGTTTTAACCTGTCTATAATTTTAATATTGATTTAATAAAATTATGTAGGGCGTGGAATATTATTTTTACAGATAAGGTTTAGGAGTGGTGAGTATGGGTAACTCATTTCCTTGCTTTTTGTTAAAGCATTATTTAAAGGTAATCCTCTGTGTATCTGTACAGTCCATATTTATTATGATTTAATTATTATGTAAAATGGAATATCAAAACTAATATTTAATGAATATGTTGATTTCCATAGTAACACACAGGATCTATATAGATCGACTATTTATTTATCATAATAAATTTTATTGTTGATGCACAATGTTAAACAATTTTGATAAATGTCTATGTATTTTTATTTTTATAGTTAAAAAATAAAATCTGAAATTCACACTCATGACATTTATACTTGAAAGGTTCCATGTTTTGCTGTCACTTTATATCTCAACTCTATAGAAATGACTGATTTGTGATGTCATAGAGTTGCTAATGCGTCATCTGGTGATGATGTCATTTGCTCTATTACATCACCATGGACTTGGCTTTTGTATGACTAATTTATGTTTAGATATTTCTATTAAATAATTTTAAATTGAATTATTTATGATTTTTTTTATTATTTTGGATATTATAGTGACTATATAAATAAATCGTGCCCTGATTTATTATTATTATTTTATTATTGTGAATAAATCATATCAAATGTGTTAGTTATGTTAAATATGCATATTAGTAGCATTTTTATTCATTTTTGTCATTTTATGAATATGATTTATTCAGCTTAATGTGCTATTGGTTTTTGACTTTTGATGAGTTTTATTAGACATATACAACATAAGACAAGAGAGGGGTAGACTACTGAGTGCTGGGTAGTCTGGATAATGCCTATAAGAATCAAACAAATTGGGTGATGCCAATTGGTGCCAGGGGGTGTAGTTTGAATATCCAAACTAGTTCAAACCTTGTGTGCCTGACTGTATTGGTTAGCTCAAACTTTGGTGTACACCATTCTAGCACAGAGAATATCATGTTTGTGGTTATGCCGTTCACCTTGAAAGTGGTGAGATACTGGGGTTATTATTCCATCTTTTTGTACTGGGGCTTTGTGCTCATACATCTGTTGGGATGGGTGTGTCATAACCACTACTGGGCTCACTGGTGACATTGACACGCGACATTGCATCACAAAAATCGGTGTGGCTAACAGTTGCTGAAGGGAGCACTCATAGTGAAAAACAGAAAAACTACTTCCTGTTTATGCTCAGACCAGGTACAATAAAATATTATTTGCCTTATATAATCAACTTTGTGTTAATTGTATTTCGACTGCTTCTTTCAAAACTCAGTCTCATCAGAGGCTATGATTTATCTTCATCTGGATTCCCTGAAGTACTTTTGGGGTTCTGGAGTTGAACCACCATTTGAACCGGCTCTAAACCTGTATTGAACCGGTTCTGGTTCAATGTTGAGTACCAAAGTTAACCATATAGGTATGGTTTTTGGGGGGTTGGGACCAGGTATAGGTTAATTTTCAATATTATAGTATAAATATTGTTTTAACCTGTCTATAATTTTAATATTGATTTAATAAAATTATGTAGGGCGTGGACTATTATTTTTACAGATAAGGTTTAGGAGTGGTGAGTATGGGTAACTCATTTCCTTGCTTTTTGTTAAAGCATTATTTAAAGGTAATCCTCTGTGTATCTGTACAGTCCATATTTATTATGATTTAATTATTATGTAAAATGGAATATCAAAACTAATATTTAATGAATATGTTGATTTCCATAGTAACACACAGGATCTATATAGATCGACTATTTATTTATCATAATAAATTTTATTGTTGATGCACAATGTTAAACAATTTTGATAAATGTCTATGTATTTTTATTTTTATAGTTAAAAAATAAAATCTGAAATTCACACTCATGACATTTATACTTGAAAGGTTCCATGTTTTGCTGTCACTTTATATCTCAACTCTATAGAAATGACTGATTTGTGATGTCATAGAGTTGCTAATGCGTCATCTGGTGATGATGTCATTTGCTCTATTACATCACCATGGACTTGGCTTTTGTATGACTAATTTATGTTTAGATATTTCTATTAAATAATTTTAAATTGAATTATTTATGATTTTTTTATTATTTTGGATATTATAGTGACTATATAAATAAATCGTGCCCTGATTTATTATTATTATTTTATTATTGTGAATAAATCATATCAAATGTGTTAGTTATGTTAAATATGCATATTAGTAGCATTTTTATTCATTTTTGTCATTTTATGAATATGATTTATTCAGCTTAATGTGCTATTGGTTTTTGACTTTTGATGAGTTTTATTAGACATATACAACATAAGACAAGAGAGGGGTAGACTACTGAGTGCTGGGTAGTCTGGATAATGCCTATAAGAATCAAACAAATTGGGTGATGCCAATTGGTGCCAGGGGGTGTAGTTTGAATATCCAAACTAGTTCAAACCTTGTGCGCCTGACTGTATTGGTTAGCTCAAACTTTGGTGTACACCATTCTAGCACAGAGAATATCATGTTTGTGGTTATGCCGTTCACCTTGAAAGTGGTGAGATACTGGGGTTATTATTCCATCTTTTTGTACTGGGGCTTTGTGCTCATACATCTGTTGGGATGGGTGTGTCATAACCACTACTGGGCTCACTGGTGACATTGACACGCGACATTGCATCACAAAAATCGGTGTGGCTAACAGTTGCTGAAGGGAGCACTCATAGTGAAAAACAGAAAAACTACTTCCTGTTTATGCTCAGACCAGGTACAATAAAATATTATTTGCCTTATATAATCAACTTTGTGTTAATTGTATTTCGACTGCTTCTTTCAAAACTCAGTCTCATCAGAGGCTATGATTTATCTTCATCTGGATTCCCTGAAGTACTTTTGGGGTTCTGGAGTTGAACCACCATTTGAACCGGCTCTAAACCTGTATTGAACCGGTTCTGGTTCAATGTTGAGTACCAAAGTTAACCATATAGGTATGGTTTTTGGGGGGTTGGGACCAGGTATAGGTTAATTTTCAATATTATAGTATAAATATTGTTTTAACCTGTCTATAATTTTAATATTGATTTAATAAAATTATGTAGGGCGTGGACTATTATTTTTACAGATAAGGTTTAGGAGTGGTGAGTATGGGTAACTCATTTCCTTGCTTTTTGTTAAAGCATTATTTAAAGGTAATCCTCTGTGTATCTGTACAGTCCATATTTATTATGATTTAATTATTATGTAAAATGGAATATCAAAACTAATATTTAATGAATATGTTGATTTCCATAGTAACACACAGGATCTATATAGATCGACTATTTATTTATCATAATAAATTTTATTGTTGATGCACAATGTTAAACAATTTTGATAAATGTCTATGTATTTTTATTTTTATAGTTAAAAAATAAAATCTGAAATTCACACTCATGACATTTATACTTGAAAGGTTCCATGTTTTGCTGTCACTTTATATCTCAACTCTATAGAAATGACTGATTTGTGATGTCATAGAGTTGCTAATGCGTCATCTGGTGATGATGTCATTTGCTCTATTACATCACCATGGACTTGGCTTTTGTATGACTAATTTATGTTTAGATATTTCTATTAAATTGAATTATTTATGATTTTTTTATTATTTTGGATATTATAGTGACTATATAAATAAATCGTGCCCTGATTTATTATTATTATTTTATTATTGTGAATAAATCATATCAAATGTGTTAGTTATGTTAAATATGCATATTAGTAGCATTTTTATTCATTTTTGTCATTTTATGAATATGATTTATTCAGCTTAATGTGCTATTGGTTTTTGACTTTTGATGAGTTTTATTAGACATATACAACATAAGACAAGAGAGGGGTAGACTACTGAGTGCTGGGTAGTCTGGATAATGCCTATAAGAATCAAACAAATTGGGTGATGCCAATTGGTGCCAGGGGGTGTAGTTTGAATATCCAAACTAGTTCAAACCTTGTGCGCCTGACTGTATTGGTTAGCTCAAACTTTGGTGTACACCATTCTAGCACAGAGAATATCATGTTTGTGGTTATGCCCTTCACCTTGAAAGTGGTGAGATACTGGGGTTATTATTCCATCTTTTTGTACTGGGGCTTTGTGCTCATACATCTGTTGGGATGGGTGTGTCATAACCACTACTGGGCTCACTGGTGACATTGACACGCGACATTGCATCACAAAAATCGGTGTGGCTAACAGTTGCTGAAGGGAGCACTCATAGTGAAAAACAGAAAAACTACTTCCTGTTTATGCTCAGACCAGGTACAATAAAATATTATTTGCCTTATATAATCAACTTTGTGTTAATTGTATTTCGACTGCTTCTTTCAAAACTCAGTCTCATCAGAGGCTATGATTTATCTTCATCTGGATTCCCTGAAGTACTTTTGGGGTTCTGGAGTTGAACCACCATTTGAACCGGCTCTAAACCTGTATTGAACCGGTTCTGGTTCAATGTTGAGTACCAAAGTTAACCATATAGGTATGGTTTTGGGGGGGTTGGGACCAGGTATAGGTTAATTTTCAATATTATAGTATAAATATTGTTTTAACCTGTCTATAATTTTAATATTGATTTAATAAAATTATGTAGGGCGTGGACTATTATTTTTACAGATAAGGTTTAGGAGTGGTGAGTATGGGTAACTCATTTCCTTGCTTTTTGTTAAAGCATTATTTAAAGGTAATCCTCTGTGTATCTGTACAGTCCATATTTATTATGATTTAATTATTATGTAAAATGGAATATCAAAACTAATATTTAATGAATATGTTGATTTCCATAGTAACACACAGGATCTATATAGATCGACTATTTATTTATCATAATAAATTTTATTGTTGATGCACAATGTTAAACAATTTTGATAAATGTCTATGTATTTTTATTTTTATAGTTAAAAAATAAAATCTGAAATTCACACTCATGACATTTATACTTGAAAGGTTCCATGTTTTGCTGTCACTTTATATCTCAACTCTATAGAAATGACTGATTTGTGATGTCATAGAGTTGCTAATGCGTCATCTGGTGATGATGTCATTTGCTCTATTACATCACCATGGACTTGGCTTTTGTATGACTAATTTATGTTTAGATATTTCTATTAAATTGAATTATTTATGATTTTTTTATTATTTTGGATATTATAGTGACTATATAAATAAATCGTGCCCTGATTTATTATTATTATTTTATTATTGTGAATAAATCATATCAAATGTGTTAGTTATGTTAAATATGCATATTAGTAGCATTTTTATTCATTTTTGTCATTTTATGAATATGATTTATTCAGCTTAATGTGCTATTGGTTTTTGACTTTTGATGAGTTTTATTAGACATATACAACATAAGACAAGAGAGGGGTAGACTACTGAGTGCTGGGTAGTCTGGATAATGCCTATAAGAATCAAACAAATTGGGTGATGCCAATTGGTGCCAGGGGGTGTAGTTTGAATATCCAAACTAGTTCAAACCTTGTGCGCCTGACTGTATTGGTTAGCTCAAACTTTGGTGTACACCATTCTAGCACAGAGAATATCATGTTTGTGGTTATGCCCTTCACCTTGAAAGTGGTGAGATACTGGGGTTATTATTCCATCTTTTTGTACTGGGGCTTTGTGCTCATACATCTGTTGGGATGGGTGTGTCATAACCACTACTGGGCTCACTGGTGACATTGACACGCGACATTGCATCACAAAAATCGGTGTGGCTAACAGTTGCTGAAGGGAGCACTCATAGTGAAAAACAGAAAAACTACTTCCTGTTTATGCTCAGACCAGGTACAATAAAATATTATTTGCCTTATATAATCAACTTTGTGTTAATTGTATTTCGACTGCTTCTTTCAAAACTCAGTCTCATCAGAGGCTATGATTTATCTTCATCTGGATTCCCTGAAGTACTTTTGGGGTTCTGGAGTTGAACCACCATTTGAACCGGCTCTAAACCTGTATTGAACCGGTTCTGGTTCAATGTTGAGTACCAAAGTTAACCATATAGGTATGGTTTTGGGGGGGTTGGGACCAGGTATAGGTTAATTTTCAATATTATAGTATAAATATTGTTTTAACCTGTCTATAATTTTAATATTGATTTAATAAAATTATGTAGGGCGTGGACTATTATTTTTACAGATAAGGTTTAGGAGTGGTGAGTATGGGTAACTCATTTCCTTGCTTTTTGTTAAAGCATTATTTAAAGGTAATCCTCTGTGTATCTGTACAGTCCATATTTATTATGATTTAATTATTATGTAAAATGGAATATCAAAACTAATATTTAATGAATATGTTGATTTCCATAGTAACACACAGGATCTATATAGATCGACTATTTATTTATCATAATAAATTTTATTGTTGATGCACAATGTTAAACAATTTTGATAAATGTCTATGTATTTTTATTTTTATAGTTAAAAAATAAAATCTGAAATTCACACTCATGACATTTATACTTGAAAGGTTCCATGTTTTGCTGTCACTTTATATCTCAACTCTATAGAAATGACTGATTTGTGATGTCATAGAGTTGCTAATGCGTCATCTGGTGATGATGTCATTTGCTCTATTACATCACCATGGACTTGGCTTTTGTATGACTAATTTATGTTTAGATATTTCTATTAAATTGAATTATTTATGATTTTTTTATTATTTTGGATATTATAGTGACTATATAAATAAATCGTGCCCTGATTTATTATTATTATTTTATTATTGTGAATAAATCATATCAAATGTGTTAGTTATGTTAAATATGCATATTAGTAGCATTTTTATTCATTTTTGTCATTTTATGAATATGATTTATTCAGCTTAATGTGCTATTGGTTTTTGACTTTTGATGAGTCTTATTAGACATATACAACATAAGACAAGAGAGGGGTAGACTACTGAGTGCTGGGTAGTCTGGATAATGCCTATAAGAATCAAACAAATTGGGTGATGCCAATTGGTGCCAGGGGGTGTAGTTTGAATATCCAAACTAGTTCAAGCCTTGTGCGCCTGACTGTATTGGTTAGCTCAAACTTTGGTGTACACCATTCTAGCACAGAGAATATCATGTTTGTGGTTATGCCCTTCACCTTGAAAGTGGTGAGATACTGGGGTTATTATTCCATCTTTTTGTACTGGGGCTTTGTGCTCATACATCTGTTGGGATGGGTGTGTCATAACCACTACTGGGCTCACTGGTGACATTGACATGCGACATTGCATCACAAAAATCGGTCTGGCTAACAGTTGCTGAAGGGAGCACTCATAGTGAAAAACAGAAAAACTACTTCCTGTTTATGCTCAGACCAGGTACAATAAAATATTATTTGCCTTATATAATCAACTTTGTGTTAATTGTATTTCGACTGCTTCTTTCAAAACTCAGTCTCATCAGAGGCTATGATTTATCTTCATCTGGATTCCCTGAAGTACTTTTGGGGTTCTGGAGTTGAACCACCATTTGAACCGGCTCTAAACCTGTATTGAACCGGTTCTGGTTCAATGTTGAGTACCAAAGTTAACCATATAGGTATGGTTTTTGGGGGGTTGGGACCAGGTATAGGTTAATTTTCAATATTATAGTATAAATATTGTTTTAACCTGTCTATAATTTTAATATTGATTTAATAAAATTATGTAGGGGGTGGACTATTATTTTTATAGTTAAAAAATAAAATCTGAAATTCACACTCATGACATTTATGCTTGAAAGGTTCCATGTTATGCTGTCACCTTATCTGTAAAAATAATAGTCCACCCCCTACATAATTTTATTAAATCAATATTAAAATTATAGACAGGATAAAACAATATTTATACTATAATGTTGAAAATTAACCTATACCTGGTCCCAACCCCCCCAAACCATACCTATAAGGTTAACTTTGGTACTCAACATTGAACCTGTAACCACAGGTTCAGAACCAGTTCAATACAGGTTCAGAGCCGGTTCAAATGGTGGTTCAACTCCAGAACCCCAAAAGTACTTCAGGGAGTCCAGATGAAGATAAATCATAGCCTCTGATGAGACTGAGTTTTGAAAGAAGCAGTCGAAATACAATTAACACAAAGTTGATTATATAAGGCAAATAATATTTTATTGTACCTGGTCTGAGCATAAACAGGAAGTAGTTTGTTCTGTTAGTTTTTTAGCAGAGGAAATCAGTACATACTAGTTGGTCAAGATTCTGCACTATATAAACTGCTGGGCAGCAGTAAGTAACTGCCAACTACCCCACATATGATCGAGTCTGAGATTTAATGCATTGACCTTAGACGTGGGATGCGAGTCTGATACACTACACCACTGTGTCCCCCATCCCAAAACATCAAAGGTTGACACAATTTGTGAAAAAATTATACTAATTGATACCTTTTAATCTTATACAACGAAAATGAATTTTTTATCGTTTTTTTTAAACTTTTGCTGACTTTACACCAATATTTGACACTGTGGAGTAACTTTTTTGTGTAATCAGCAGGAGTGCTTGGGATCACAGAGGCATTGTTTTATTTATGGTGTTGGTGTCATCAGCAGTAGCATCGTCATCTTAAGTTAAAAACCATTTGATGGATTAAATTCAAACATGAGATGGATGTATGTGCTAATACAGAAATGATCTATTTTCAACTGGCTTTTAACTCTCAGTATCAACACAATATATTACATTTAATTACATTGATGTCTTTTTTGCATTTAAGCAGTTGTAAAGGCATGTCCTATTATTAGGTTGCGTTGACCTCGCATGTATGACAGAAGTATATTGAGTTTATTTTTCTTCTATGTTTCCATGGCCATAGATGATACCATAAATGACTTGACAGATTTTATACAAATTTGGCCTTTAAAAAGTGCCATACATTGAGGCAAAGTACATACATTTTAAATTTGGTACCATTTTAACAATATTTCAAATGCATGAGACATTTTCTAAGTATATATAAATTCTGGATAGAAAAAACCTTGAACACAACCTAAATGGCAAGATTTTAAAGTCTTCTTAGTTGCAAAGAAAAATTGAGTTTCAAGTCAGGATTATTTTTTTGTTTGAATGATATCTAATGTGGTAATTGAGACTTTTAAAAATAGAACATGTATACTTATTTAAAGAAAATCTTTATTGTTACCATAAAGTTGTGAGAGTCAAACAAATGCATGATTTATAAGATTACGATATTTTAAATCATTATATCTATCCTGAGTGGGTATGCTAATTTTATTTCTGAAATCTAGCATTTCTATATGGATTAATATATAGCTGGTGTGGAATTGCTTTTTGGCACTATCTGGCATCAATTGTTGACTAGGCAACACTTTTCTTGCTTTTATAACTTGTAATTTTTCAAATATTTTACAATCACAACCCAAAGTTTACAAATTTTGCAAAATGTTCAGGATTTATTTACTACAAGAGGAACTGCAGAAATGGGGTAGCCAACCTTAAAAGTGTTTAAACTTATCAATTACGACTCCTATCATGCTAAGTCAAATGCTTGGTAACTAGGTTCTTTCATCTTTATGGCAGATACAAATAAGTTTCTGTTCTCTGATTGATGGATTGTCCCTAGATGCACATTTGTTTCTGTACAATATCTGAAAAATGGCTTGACAGAATAAATTCAATTTTTGGTGTGTGTATGTAACAGGTCTTAGTATTGTGTCCTAAATTCTAATAATATTAATATATTGATTTACACGTATATAAGATATTGATATATATAAGATTTTCATCAATACAGTATCTCGAAAAGGGTTTCTTTGATTTAATAAGGCGTGTGGATATAATTTTGAATTATACAACCAAAAAATGACAAGCCCCACAACTAAACTTTACTTCTAGGAGGCTAGAAAGTGCCTCAAAGGGGCACAGGAGAATTATCAACAGAACTGAAAACATCTAAATTCTCTTCTGCTTAATCAAAATTCATTTCTAAGTTTTTATGTTCAAACTTATATTTTGGAAACATTCAAAATTCAGTTAGTTCACTTAACCTCTAATTCTTTCAAAATTCTAACATTTGGCACTATTAAATATTACAATTACATTCGATTAAAAATTCGATTTTATTAATTAAAAAGTGTATTTAAATTGGATGTTTGTGATATTTCATTTATTAAAAATGAAGAATACAATCAAGTGTGAACTACAAGTTAATGACCAGTGAAATTACATTTATGAGAACTGAATGTATAATTATGAAAACATTGCAACACAGGATTTAATCAAATAAAAGATGTCACGAACAGTTTCCAGTGTGTTCATTGAAGTCAATCCAGGGACTACAATAAGATCTTGTCCAATCTCCACATTAATGTTGAATATGGCAACTAAATGTCTTTCCTCTCACAAAGCCAAGAAACATAAATTCAGCCAACTAAGACTCTACCAGATCAAGAACTTTAAGAACTCAGTGAAAATAACATTAAGAATTATGAAATTAAACCGATTAGATTTGAGTTTAAAAGAGGCATACAACATGGTGTTAGAGGCCGGGTAATGAAGACTTTGTATCCAGGACTTGATACAAGAACAATGAGGACGTTGGAGGCATCCAATGGACAAAAAAACTATCTGTGTCCATATGTAGCAGGGACATTGACGTCCACTACCAGCAATTGCAACCTGCAAACCTCCCACATTTATAGTGACCCAGAAGGAATATGCAACAGAATTTCTGCAAGATATCTGTGAGGTAGCCTGATGGTTCCATCTAGACAATGCTAAGACTAATAATTTGTTTATGATACATGTCTCTGAAAAACAGAGCTAAACGTTGCTTTAGATCTAAGTCCACAGACATTAAACATATAGAATGGTCAGACATATTTGATGAGTTCAAAAAAGTTCTATCTGAAGGGCATCAATTGGGAAAAAAGAAATCAATTATGACTCATTAAAACAGCAGTATGCAGAGTTGGAGCACAATTAAGCTCTCAGGGTCGAACAGTTTGTGACTTAGTTAAAGAAGAAAGACATTGTAATGATGCAAACTTTCATCAGAGGGCTCCTCCCAAAGTACAAGAGGCAAGTGCTCAGCGGAGGCCCCATGAGCTTTGGAAGCGCCAGACATTGGAGCCCTATTGTAAAGTACCAAAATAATAACGCAAGAAGACGCAGCCCACAAGATCACAAACAGAACTCTGAAAGGCTTGGTATCACAGGTCAATCAACTCCATTCCTCGATGGAAGCAACCAACAGATCCACTCTAGCAGACGGTGAAACCAAAGTAAGGTCACAGCTACCAAGGATGAGTCATGAATTAACTACCAATGCAGGTCCAAAAACAATAGCCTGTTATTATTGTAGTAAAAAGTGCCATACACAAAAGGAGTGTCATTTAAACTTAAAGCATGATAGTCAAATCAGAAATGTAATTAAACAATGGCATGAGTAGTAATGGCCAAAATGATCCCGTTTGTCTATTTGTGGTAAAAAGGGCCATTATGCAACAATATGTAGAAATATGTCATATTCAAAGACATGAGGCCAAAGTCAGGGTTATCCTGTGAGCCAAAATTCCTGAGAAATCCAAAATATAAGGCAACTACTGACGCCAAGGCAATTCTGCCCATAGGTCAAATCTCATATTCATTTGATAGCTACCAATAATTTACTCAACAGTGAGAATCTCAAAATTGCTATTGTTCAGCCAGTATGCAATGAGCTACAGGTGTGCATATTTTAACAAAGTAGTCCAAAATTTTCAAATTACAAGTGATTTATTCAACAGTGAGAATCCCAAAATATCTATTGCTCAGCTATACAACAAGTTACAGGTCTGCAATCTTACTATGTTACAGTTGAACCAAAAGTAGGTGAACAACATATGTTAATGAAATATACTAAATGCAATAATTTTGAAGTTACAAGTGATTTACAGTGAGAATCTGAAAGTATATATGTATTTCTCAGCTGTACAATAAGCCACAGGTCAAATTTTACTATGTTATAGATGATCCAAAAGCAAGTGAATAACATATTGAAAGGTATCGGCAAAGTGCAGTTTTTTTTGAAGACATTAGACATTTACTTTCAATAATTGTAGATAGGTAAGGAGAAGGTCAGGAGAAAGTAGCTGAACAATATATTTTAATAAACTCTAAATGCAAGAGTTTTGAGTTTAAAAGTTAGAAGCCATTTGCTCAAATTAGCTAAAAGTGCTATAACTCACTTTAAAAAAAACTAAACAATTTTAAAGGACATAAAAATTCATTACCCACAGGATGTATTTCATAGTCTCCCTCCCAGGATAAAGCCAGACAGGAGGTGAAACCATGCTGCCATTACATCAGTTAACTGAAAATTGATAACCTTTTTTCTTTTTTACATCGTAATCAAACCTACATGTAATAGTTAAGTTGATATATTACAAAGATAACATACAGCTATTGATCACTCCTGACCAATTAGGGACATAAAATTAACCTTAACAGGTAAGAAGGGGACAAAAGGCAATATCACTAGGGGTGAATAGTCCTGAAGAATAATTTAATAAAGTTTCACAGGATTTCAGGCACTAATTTTGTAAATAATCTGAAAATACAACTTTATGGCCCCAGTTTGACCTAGGGGGGAGGCTGCAGGAGGCAAATTTGATGGGATTTGATGGTACTGAAGACTCCCTCCAAGCTACACTCAATGTGCTGGAAATTTATGGAAGTATTTCTGGTTTAAAGATTAACACAGAAAAAACGCAAATAGTCTGGGTTGGGAGAAACAAAGGCTCCAAAGTTAAACTGAAAGTGGACAAAGAACTACGTTGGGATTGCGACAATTTTCCACTACTCGGTATCAATTTTACAGTGACCTGAGACAAATTCCCAATCTAAACTATGAACCAATTTTGATTAATATAAAATCATCACTTTCCCAATGGCAAAGACACCTATTGACACCTATAGGAAAGATAGCCGTCCTGAAATCCCTTATAATATCTAAATTGAACTATTTATTCCTATGTATTCCGGACCCTAGTGATCAGTTTATAAAGAAAGTGGAACAGTTATTCTTTGAATTTATATGGGATAAAAAACCAGATAAAATAAAGAGAAATACTTTGTGCTTGGACTACAGCAGAGGGGGCTTAAAAATGCTCGACATCAAAACACAAATATCAGCCCTTAAACTAACATGACTAAGAAGAATAATCCAAAATCCAAATTCTGATTACCAGCTTCTTTGCACATATAATATAAAATCACTGGAGAAGCTATTACATATGGGACCACTTTACTGTGCAAAGATTATTGACAAAACTTCAAACAAATTTTGGGCAGATATTCTGTATATATGGAAAACAGTACTGCATAATTCTAATTCTAATAGCACTTTTATAGCGCTTAATCTCCGTCAAAAGACAGACTCTAAGGCGCATCACACAAAAACATTGTTCAATATTCAAAAACCAGAGACATTGCAGGGGTCAGCACCACGGAGAAAGCAGAAAGGAGATTGGAAATTTAGGGTGAGTATGCTTTTTCAAAGAGGTATGACTTCAACTTTGACCTGAAAGAGGCAAGTGAGTTTGCAGAGCGGACCTCATCAGGAAGGTCATTCCAAATCATAGGTGCGTCATACGCAAAACTGAGTCCAAAATGTTTTCGAGACTTGAAAATTGAACCAAAGTGGGGAACCTCAAGAAATATGCCATCAGATTGACTTCGACGAGTGTTATATGCACTATGTCTGGGAATGAGGAAGGGTTCAAAGTATTTGGGGTTACCACTGTGTAGGAACTTATATACCAGCATGGCAGTCTTAAAGATAGAACGGTACTTAATTGGCAACCAATGTAGTGCTTTTCTAACTGGAGTGATGTGTGAGTACTTGGTGGTGTTGGCAACAATTCTGGCAAGGCTATTCTGAACACATTGAAGTTTGCGCAGATCTAGAGCTGAGAGACCTCTGAACAGAGAGTTACAGTAATCTAGTCGACTTCCGACCAGAGCATTGGCAGCCATAAGAGTAGCTTCATGTGTCAGATGTCCTCGGAGTCGCTTAAGATCCCGGACATGAGCAAAACAAGCCTTGCAGACCTTCCTAACATGGCAAGAGAATGAGAAATCAGAATCAAACCAGACACCAAGGTTCCTAACTGCATCTGTTGGTGATATGAGATTACCAAGTATGTTGACCGGGAAGGACTGACTAAGTTTTTCGCGCTGAGACTTTGAGCCGAACACAATGAATTCGGTCTTATCTGGATTTAGCTTGAGCTTATTTGTAGAGAGCCATCTCTTTATGTCTTCAAGGCAGTGTGACAGCTTATCAATGGCCGAGGCAACATTTTTATGTGTGAGGTGTACATACAATTGTGTGTCATCAGTGTAGAACTGGAAACTAATACCAGGATGATTCTGTATGACTTAACTCAGTGGAGTAGTATAGAGTGAAAAAAGGATTGGCCCCAGGACAGAGCCTTGAGGCACACCATACAATAACTTTTTGGCATCAGATAAAATTGACCCAATCTTAATGCACTGAACATGGTCTGAGAGATAAGACTTAAACCAATCGAGGACAACCCCGCTCACACCAAACCAGGAGCTAAGAGAATTAAGTAGCGTATCATGATCAATAGTATCAAACGCTGCTGATTGATCCAAGAGAACGACAGCAGTAGCCTCACCTTTAGCAAAAGCCAAATGAACATCATTCTTAATTGAAAGCAATGCAGATTCAGTTGAGTGACCTAGTTTGTAGGCAGATTGCCTGACATTCTCAAGTCCGTTCAAACTAACATGGTCATTCAACACATTCAACCAGTTTGGATATGAAGCCCAACCCAGAAACAGGTCTGTAGTTTTTTAAGTCATTGGGTGGTAGTGATGACTTTTTAATCAATGGGGTTACAATAGCCTTCTTGAACTCATCAGGTACAACACCTTCTGACAACGAGCAGTTAACAAGCCTGGTGATAGAGGGCAGTAAAATATCAATACATTCCTTAACAAGAAATGTAGGCCATGGGTCTAACAAACAAGATTTAGTGGGTGGCTTCATGATAATTTTTCTAATTTCCTCTTGAGAAACTTGTTTAAAGCAGCTGAAATTGGGTACATCAGGTGGAGGAGGCAGAGTGAATGAGTCACTAGAGGAAAATGAGTTTCTGATTTTATCTATTTTGTCACTGAAGAAAGTGACAAATCGGTCAGCAAGACCTTTCTTAGATTCATGAGAAGGGAGTACTGCTTCAGGACTAGAGTGCAGTGCGGAACGCAAGACCTGCCATAGCTTCTTGGAGTCATTGGTATTTTCTCTGACCAGGTTTCTGAAGTAATTTGCCTTATCTTTGTTGACCAGTGAATTGCAGCGACCAATCTGTCTTCGAAGTCTAGCTCGATTATAGGCAGATTTATCTTTACTCCAGATTCGTTCCAGCTGTCGCCTGATGGTTTTTGCCAGCCTGTAGGTGTCAGATAGCCAACCAGTAGCTTGCTTAGTAGCTTGCTTAGTAAAAGTGCGAGCAACCAATGGTGCATAATCAAATGGGCTCTGCTCAGTTATGTCTCACTTGTCCATTGTGGTATAATCCAATTATCTCAAATGAAACTTTTTTCCTCCCACAATGTCATAAGGCGGGGATCATCTACCCAATAGACCTATGCAATAGGGATGGCAACATGCTTACCCTAGAGGAAGTGAGAAAAAATTATCTTGTTAACCTTCATTTTATTGATTATTATAGGCTGCAGTCAGGTTTAAGAAAATTGATAAAAACACAGGGTACCAACAGTAAAAATTTAATACCAGAAAAACCCATATGGCCTGCAACAATATCATTAATACACAAGTCAAAAAAAAAGTTGTAAAGACTTCTATGATGTGCTAAGACAAAAAAACCAAGATAGTCCATTACACACAAAAAAGTGGGAACAGTTACTTCAAATCAATTTAGAACCCAAAGAATGGCAAAATATACATTTAATATGCTTCAAAACCATCCTAGATAACCATATAATCTGGCTACAATATAGAATCATTCATAGTATATTGGGAACAAAAGTCTTGCTGCATAAGATAAAAAAATCTGAAAATAATCACTGCCGCCTGTGCAAAAATATGCCCGAAACTATAATCCATATTTTTATTGAATGCCCGTATTCCACTGAAATATGGATTTTACTTAGAAATTGGATTCAAAATGAAACAGGTTCAATTTTAAATATTGATAAAAAAACACTACTGCTCGGACTTAAAGATCGTGGCTCTATCCCATTCTCTTTAAATGCCATTATTCTTATTACAAAAAAATATTTGTTTCTATGTCTAAAAGATGGTCGTAAACCTAGTTTTAAAGCATTACAACTTAACATCAAGCGTGTGTATGATGAACAATCTTACCTCCATGCCATAACAGACTCCACAGAAAAGTTTAAAAGGAAATGGATGCTTATTGCAAACCTAATCCAGACTATTTAAAAAAAATTTTAAAAATTTAAAAATTTAAAAATAAAATTTATCTGGTAGCCATGTTTGTTCTTGTAATGTATGTAGTATAATGTAGAATGTAATGTAGCTACTGTATTGTATTGTACTGTATGTAGTGTAATGTTCAATTGTAATGTATGTATTGTACTACTATTTGTGTAATGTTCAATTGTAATGTATGTATTGTACTACTATTTGTCTATGTATGTTGTTTATATGAATAAAAAATAAAAATTAAAAAAAAATTTGATGGGATTTTTGGAATTCCACGCCATGGCTTCCAAATACCTTCCAATACACTCCAAAGCTCTACAAATCTCTTCTGCTTGTGTACAGCTTACTAAAGCCTTGCATAAATCTCTTTTATCCATATACAGCATACCAAAGACACCTGATTTGGGTAAATTTAGCATGATGATGTAAATACTTGAGCTATAAACCCAATTTTCATGCTTCAGTAACAAATTAAACCTGCGTAAGGTCATCAAGGTGAATGATATATGCCTGTAAGGGTAGATTCCAGCAGGTTTTTTATTAGGCAATAATAAATCAGCTCTCACTCAGTCAGTTAATTGGCTCCTAGAATTTGATGTTAGGAAAGACCTTGCAAAATTTTGTTGATCTGTATGTTGTATTTTCTGAGAAAATCTGGTGAAAAGGATATACAAGGTAAAAAAATGTCCCCACTCCTTTAGATTATAGCTACCAAAAATCCTTTCGCTAGGCCTTGCCTTAAAGGAAATATTCAACTTTGAACATATTGCTGTGGTGGCAGTGTAGACTGTCTGAAAACTGGGAGTGAAATCAATAAATGCCCCTTTTCAAGTGGATATCACAAATTACTAGAATTTGTCTTAACCTTAAACTCAATGTAGGTTTGCAAATGGGAAGAGTTTAAGGTCCTCCTACCATATAGGTTCTGTCAAATGGTGAGTTATATCCAGATCTCAAATATCTATTTCACATAATTTAAGATATTTTCCAAAATTTGCAAACTTAAAATGAATATAATTCTGTTATTACTAGGAATTGATGGTCACCTTAATATGGGACACTTCCCCAAGATCAGTTTCATGTATATGCCAAATATAGATCAAATATGTCAAGCCATTTTGGTATACTAGAGAAACATAGTAAAACTTAAAGTCAATACAATTCCTTTATACATGGGAGTTTAAGGTCACCTTAAGATAAAGCACACCTTTAGGACTATATACATCTCCATGTCTAATCTGAATTGAATCTGTCAGATCATATTAGAGATACTGCCCAGAAACAAAAAAAAACTTAAATTTATATTATTATGTTATTACTGTTAGTTTAAGGTCACCATAAAATTGGGCACACATTGAGGACCACTTACATTTACATGCCGAATTTGAATAGAATCTACCAAGCACTTTTTGAGCTTCTGTCTCAAAAGAAAAAAAAGCTAAAAGCAATATAATTGGATTATAAGTGGGAAAAAACATTGGTTTGCTATTGCAGTATATACGATGTATCTGCTAAATTCGCATTTCACTACGTAGTTCATCATATAAAAAGGCTTTACATCATTGTAGTACAAACTGTTTATATCAATATATATCATTATTTAGACAATTAACTTCTGTTTAAACCGTTGCTTTTTACTTAAAGAATATCATAGTTCTATCAGTTCTATCAAACAGAAAAATGAATATACATGTGTAACTGTTATTAAATTGAATTCAAAAAAGCCTCAACTGCATATAGTTGCAAAAAATAAGTATGTTTAGCCCATATAATTTGAAATTCCCTTTGATAGTAGAACTTTGTTACATGGATTCTTTTAAAGTTGAAGTAAGTAATTCAGGTTTTAAAATAACAGTTTCTATTGAAATGTAGCTGTATATCTAAAAATGCCTCAAATACCTTTCTCACACATTTGATATTTGTCTTGAAAAGGTTTCAAATATGTACCAATATGTGAAAAACTCCCATATATTCTGTAGCATGCAATAGATTAAACAGATGATGTAAAATAATCCTAAAACTCACACAAACTCACAGAATTTTCTTTAATCCAGCTAGCTTGGTACAGGAATTATTTCAATGTTCGATTACTTAATTCCTAATCTCTCACCCCTCTTATAGTTTTGAAAATTTATCTTATTCTACTTTTATGACATCTCTAAAAAGTTAAAATATATTTTATCTCTTGGGTTGTGAATTTCTTTGCTTCCATTTTCTTTTTCTACATTTTCCCCAGTGACATAAAGGTCCCCGTTTTCTATGTGGCTGTGAAACTTTTCAGTATATTTTTCTTACCTTTGTATAATGAGCTTATCTTTTTAAAATTATTTTTATCCAAAAATTTAGCTACTATTTTATTAAGTAAGAATTTCTGAATCTTTATTACATCTTTAAAAAAACAGGGATAATTGTTTATAAACAATTTGTACATATTTGAAAAATGCAAAAACAACAAATATACCAAAATATACAAGAAATAAAGTAGAAACAGTGACAAAACTAAGATCTAAGATAATATGCACATTTTGTACAGTACAGTGGTGTGTGTTCATAAATGTGTTCATATTGTGACGTAGCATAAACAAATCTGGGGTCAAATGTTCAAATGAGGGAGACTCTTGCTTTCCAAACTTCAAGTGAAGATTTTAAACATAACACACTTCTGTGGGGTTTTTGCTTTGATTTATATCATTTATAATGTATGAATGAATTAGTAGATTAACTTTATGTTTTTAGTTGGATTGATCCTTTAAGATATTATGTAATTGTAGAAAAAAATCAGTGGCTACAGTTGGATGCAATAGGGGTGTATTGTTTCATGTACAACATTCTGATATAACACACTGAATTTTTTTGTTCAAACAGTTTGCACAAACCCTAAATTGCTAAGAGTGTTAATTTGCTTACCAGTTTCAATATTTAACTTGTGGCTTAAACAATGAATTCTATTCAAGGGTACCATATACAACCTTTTTTACAGAAATAAGTGATGTTTTTTCAATATATAACATCCTTTTTCTTTTATCAAAGTGTTTCAGGTGACCAAAATGTTCACTTCATTGTGCCACTCTTATAAGAAATTATCCCGAATGCATTGTGTAAATTTGTGCCTGAACTTTAAACATCTCTAACATCTTGATTAACATAAACTATACCAAAACCACATTAGAATGAAACATTTGTATAGCTCAACTATACTGTTATGTAGAGCTTTAACAGGGATTTGGGGTTTATCCAATAGTAAATTAAATGCAAGTGACCCTTTTTGTTTTATGCATCCCAGAAGTTCTACAATAAGATGTTAAGAAAACCATATATTTATATTTAGCGAACACAACCTTGTATTAAGGGAGTTAAATTAAGAATTTAAAACCAATACCACACTTCTATTGTTTATCTGTTAAGTTGATTTTTTGCTTTTTTATTTTTATTCATTTTTATAACATACAATATGCAGTTGTTACGACTATCATACATGGATGGATTTAATTACACCAACTTTGACAATACATACCCAAATCTTTTATTAAAAACAGATTGCCTTTCTTTGGTAGTGAATACTTGCTCTATTTGTAATTTACATTTCAAGAAATGCAAGAATAAGTTTAAACAAAGGATCTTTTTTCCATCCATTGATGCACTGATAAAGTGTTTACCCATAAGTACAATATAATTGACACAATGAAATAAAGATTCATCATAGTGAACATAACCTAGCTGAACTTCTAGAACAGTCAATTTGATAATAATTGATATAAATGGCGTCCAATCTTTTATTTTACACCAAAATCGTTGAACCTCATGGCAAAGGTAAAAAAAGTGCTCCAAGTTGTCTATTAGTCCACATCTGGAACAAGCAGGAGAACTCCTTATCCCCCAAACATGTAATTTATGGTTACAGTTAAATATCCTATACAGAATCTTAAAGAGGAATGAGACTGAAAGGGAGTGTTTAGTCAGTTTGGGTACTAAGGTGTAAGTTGCTTGCAAATCGGCCATTTCTAAAAAATGATAATATTCAATCCATTTATTGTGACTAGTGGGGGTTTGATTTGTGCGTGTAATCAAGTAATTATATATTTATGCATTTTAACTTTTTCAATATTTCCATGCATTGTTTTGGAATATTTTTACAGTTGTGTTCAATGAAATTTTTTGTTAGCGACCGTTTAAGGCAATATACAGCACTTACAATTTGTTGTATTTCATATCATTAATGCTGATGTTATATTTGGCCTCAATATCATAGTGAAAACGGAAATGACAAATAAGCGACAAAAAAAGTTGGCATTACTGTGCCTGAGATGACTACCCTAATGACTAGTGTTTATTTTGTGGCGACCCAGCAGATATGTTATGCCTTCCAAATAGCCTGTTAACCCTACAGATTGACCAAATCAATATAAAGCCTTGCGTTGTGTTCAGATTTGTATTAGGATATTAGCAAACCGCCACTAACATTAACTCCTGTTGTTAAAGGGACAAATTTGTGGTGTATTAAGAATTTCACAGCAAATTCAACAATGAATATTTATTTTAAAATATATCAAAATCAACAGGTAATTTACAAAATAAGACAAAATATCACCAATAAACCCTCTATATATAGCAATAATATTTACTCGAATTAATCAGCTAGAATACAAATTAGCTTTCAATTAGTGCACAACTAACCAATTGTCTAATATTTGGTTTAATAAAAATACCATTTATCTCTAGTATTTAGCCTACAATCATCAAATACTAAACCCTTATTGCTGCTATGTGTAGTAAATGTCTTACCATATTTGGTTGTTCTACTACTGAGTAGTTCTACTACTGAGCTGGTTCATTCAACTGATTGGTTCAACTTTTGGTCCTTCTGGAACCCTTTCAATCCAATCCAATTGAATTGCTGCTTACATTCAATCCCTCCTTCACATCACCGTTTCTAAGTGCCTAAAGTACTATATGACGGCGCAACACTGTAATGACGTCAGCCCCAAACTTGTGACGTATACTAGCGATTGCCATTGTAGCCATCTCTGCACCGTGACAAATATATGTAAATATAAGGCACTCTGTCGCCCCCTAGTGATGGATATTTGAACTAAAAGGTTTGACAATAAGCTTATTTTACTTTACTAGTAAAACACTAGATTTAATGACACTGTATATATTTTATTTTACAAAACGTTTGCGGTGGGCGATAATACACCGCATTTACACTAGCAACCGCGGAGACCCTTCTACAATGATTTCGTTGTCCAAATACCGAGTTCGCGCATGCGCAGACGTAACACGCAAGCAAGGTCACCTCACTACCCCCCTATTTTTTAAAAGGTTATGCCCTTATAACACGTTTAAAATATATACGTGACTAGATTTGAAGACTAATTGCTAACTGCTAAAACACTGGTATATGTATATTTCAATGTAACTTAAATACACAATAGAAACATGTTTAATACTGTGCAGTTTATGCCATACAAAATTTATCATACAACATATGCAATAACAGTATCTAACCAGAATACTCAAGTGCATAACGGTAAGATACATGTTCAACACTCTGAGGATTAACAACCTCATACAACACTTAAATGATGTTGGCAGTCCAACCAGAATACTCAATTGCATAACGGCTGAAGTAGCAACAGCATTAAAGTTTTAATAACCAAAGTAACTACCACAATTAAAACTGCATACTGAGAAACAAAATATGCAATAATACTGAAATATTTACTGAGCAATAATTCAATATATACTATAAATTAAAATTGCATACTGAACAACAAATATGCAATAATACTGTAAATTCAACAGCTGTACTGCTGCAAAATATATGCATGTAATATGTAGCAAGAAGAAAACAACATTTAAAATTGTCTCTACTCAAAATTGATGTTGACAAAGTCAATAAAATCCTGTTTCTTGGCTATTTCTGATTTTCCTGTCATTTTGCGAATCTTTGCCTCACTCTCCCACCTTAGATCTGTTTCTGTTGTTAACTTTCTTTTCAAATCCCTGATTGTTTCCACTGACTGTTTTAAAACTTTAATTTGCTCTGTCATCAGACTGTTTTTGTCTTCATATATTTTTCTCTGTCTTCTTTCCTCCCTGAATTTATGTTGTAGATCTTTAACTAAAGCTTCCTTCTTTTCTTTGTCAAACTGTTCAAGCTGTGCCCTAGCTTTTTCCCTCTCCTCAGTCTAAAATTTGAGCTTGGCATCAGCCTTCCTGAGGTTTTTCAGGAGAATGTCGTGAGACGTGGTCAAGACTTCTTCTTGTGAAGCTGCTTGGCTGAGAGTGACCAAAGGTTCCCTGATTTGCCTGGCCGGAGCTTCCTTTGGCACAAATGCCATCTGGCTTGGAGGTACTGTTGGTAGCACTTTCTTCTTGTAGCCAGCTGGAGGTTGAGCAGATCCAGGAGCCAAGTAAAATTTGCTCTGGCGGTTTATAGGGATAGCCTTTGCTTCTGCTTGATGCTTTTGTAGAGAATGCCTCTTGACATCTGTGGCCCTTCTAAACACTTTAGTAAATCCTTCACACTCGTAGAGTGTCACCTGGTGTTTATGTATTTCCGCCCAGTGCCTTAAGAGAGCAAAGGATTTTGCAAAAGCCTTGCCTTGGCAAGCTTCCACATTATACTTTATTTTATCATTCTCTTTTCCAGGCTTGGACTCATCAACTTCTCCCTCTTCCAGGATATCATCCACCCACTCGTTGTTTTTCTCAATTGCTGCCATGCTTTCCCTTAACTCTTTGTGGAAATCAAAATCAGTATCCTAACAAAAAAAAACACAAAAAAAAATTGCACTTAACCATATGTGACAGTCATATTTGTACACGTTATACACAATATTTAATATGATTTGTCACACTATCCTCAGTTTGAACACCAACCTCTTTTACTTTTGGTTCTAGCCAACTAAGAGGTGTTTCATGTTCATAACTCTTAATATGGTCAATGTGCAGTGTTAAAACTCTGGATTCAGGCATTTCTTGAACCCTATAATTTAACTCCCCTAATTTATCCACAACCAAATATGGGCCCTTCCAACCTCTACCAAACTTTTGTTTGTCTGAAGGTAGGTGATAAACCCAAACCCATTGTCCCACTTTAAATGACCTTGTTTGAGTGTTCCTGTTATAAGATTTTGCCTGTCGAGTTGCACCCACTTTTACAGAATCTCTAACCTTCTCAAATGCATCTGCCATGGTTTGTCTGACCCATTCTACATACTTGCTGGGACATTGAGGAACAAATTCGCTCTTGTTTGTTCCATACATGATGTCAACTGGCAATCTTACCTCGTGACCAAACATCAACAAATTTGGGGTACACTTTGTGCTTTCATGTATGGTGGCTCTGTATGCCATCATCACATAAGGCAAGTGTTCATCGCAATCAGATTTTTCAGATTCAGTGAAAGATTTAAGCATTGACTTCAGTGTTCTGTTATAGCGCTCGACCAAACCATCAGATTGGGGCCTATAACGAGATGTCCTCACTTTCTTCATGTCAAGCAATCTACACATCTCCTGAAACAGTATGGACTCAAAGTTCCTACCTTGGTCAGAAAGTATCTCTGAAGGTACTCCATACCTACAGATCCATTCTGTTACCAAGCAATCAGCAACTGTCTATGCTGTTTGATCAGGCAAGGCATAAGCCTCCACATACTTTGTGTAGTAATCTGATACCATTAATATGTGATTGTTGTGTTTTTCACTTTCAGGTAAAGGCCCTACAATGTCACAGGCTATTTTCTCCATTGGCGCAGAAATAAAATCCTGCTTGAGAGGAGCTTTCTTTGGCATGTGCCCAGCCTTATGACTACTACAGACCTTGCATTTGCTCACCCATCTGGTAATGTCCTGCTTATACCCTGGCCAGTAAAATCTTTCCCTCACCTTACACAATGTTCTTCTGACCCCAAGATGACCAGAAGTTTTATGATTGTGTAATTGGTGCAAGATTTCCTGCCGTAATGCTTGAGGTACAACATACTGATTTACAGATTTGTCCTTTGTATTACTAGGATCCCACTTTCTGTACAGTATTTCTTGTCTTAACTCAAGCTGTGACCATTGAGAACACAATGTTCTGACCTCATGACTCTCTTGGCAAAGTTTTGCCTTGTCAAGTATGTCACTTTGACACTTCAACTCTGTTACTTTCAACACAACAGCATCATTCTTTTGTGCTTGCAGTAACTGATCTACTGTGTAACTGTCTGCCCAGTTACTGAATTTCCTTTTAGACCTTTTACTTATCCCCCATGGACTTTCACCACGATCTTGACTAGTCACAATGCTAGTAGGGGGATTCTCAAAAGCCTGATCTTTACTATGTGAAGGAAGATTTACTCTATCACCAAAACTAGGCGCCTGAGATTCTTGAGTGATCTTGCTAGTATCCATACTAGCTGACCTCATGGATTGACCATTCTGTCCTCAACTCCTACGTTTCTCAGCCTGACCCCTAGTTATAACACAAACACAGTGTTCACTTTCCAATGCACAGTCCTCACAGTCACCTCTTTTATACTTTCTAGGTGCCTGTCTAGACAGACCATCAGCATTAGAATGTATTGCTCCCTTACGATGCTGTGTTTCAAAATCATAAGAACTGAGTACTGCCAGCCATCTTGCTAACATACCCTCTGGTTCCTTGAAATTGACTAACCACTTCAATGAAGCATGGTCAGTTCTCAGAATAAACCTCCTTCCCCATAAGTAATGATGGAAATGTTTTATGAAAGCCACTGCTGCTAACAGTTCTCTCATAGTTGTACAGTAGTTTTGTTGTGTTTTGTTAAGTGTCCTACTTGCATATGAAATAACCTTTTCTTGACCATCATCTTGAAGCTGTGACAAAACTCCACCAACTCCATATAAACTAGCATCTGTATCTAGTACAAAGGTTCCCTCTTTGTTTGGATAAGCTAGAACTATTGGATCAGTACAAAGTTTGTCCTTCAATGTTTGAAAGGCTTTTTCACATTGTTCGTCAAATATAAACTTTGCATTCTTCTTTGTCCAAGCATTCAAGGGTGCTGCTATTGTAGCAAATAACCTTATATGTTTCCTGTAATACGAAGCCAGTCCTAGGAAACTATGAACATCCTTGACCTTTGTGGTTTTGGCCAGTTTTTGATTGCCTCAAATTTGTTGGGATCACAAGATATCCCCTCCTGAGATACTACATGACCTAAAAATTCCACTGACTCTTGGAATAGTCTACATTTGGATGGCTTTAGAACTAACCCTGCTTTGCGTAATCTTTCAAATACTAATTCAAGATTTAACAAGGTTTCATCAAAAGTCTTTCCAAATGTTATTATGTCATCAAGGTACAGTACTGCTTTTGACCATTGCAACCCACTTAACACTAATTGCATTAAATGCATAAAAGTGCATGGTGCATTTGTCAACCCAAAAGGCATGACTGTAAACTGCCTAAGACCTCTTCTAGAAGTAAATGCAGTTTTACATTTGTCATCTGGGTGCATAGCAACCTGATATTATCCCTGTGCCAAGTCCATAGTAAAGAAGTATTTTGATCCAGACAGAGAATCCAAGCACTCCTGTATTCTGGGCAGAGGAATGGCTGATTTTCTCATGACATTGTTGATTGCACGATAATCAACACAAACCCTTATATCTCCAGTTTTCTTGGTTACTACACTGAAAACCTCTGACAAGCATTAATTCGTCAAGATTTTGTCAAACTGGTGCCTAAAACGACAAACTTCCCAATTGACAAATTTTAACTTGTCACTTTCTTGTTGGACAAATTAACGGACAAACTTATGACAAGAAAATGACCTTGATAGTCCAATTAATTTGTCATTTTGGCCACCTGTTATTGGCCAAGTTCTTATGAAATTAAGCTTAAGTGCACTATTTTTTCATATCATCAGTTTTCAGCTAATCTGAGTAATAAGTTATCAACATTTGGCTATCATCCAACAAGAAAATGGCATTTAAATTAGCCAATTTGGAAACTTGTTGTTTTAGGCACCATTTCGACAAATTAATAATTTTTAGTGTATCACTAAAGGAGATGACCAAGGACTATCACTGGGCTCAATAATACCCTGTGCTTCCATTTTTTCAAGTTCCTTATCAACAACTTTTCTTGTTGTAAGACAGGTAAACGTCTGGGACGCTGTTTGATTGGTACAGCATTGCCTGTGCCTATGTTGCACCAATTTTGTCCGACCAAGTTGTCCATCAGGACTCTTAAAGATGTCCTGATATTGATACAACAGTCTGGTAAGTCCAAACAACGCAGTTTCTTTCAGATCACCAGATGTATTTTTAACCAAAGGTTTCAAGAATTCTGGCAACTCAGGTATGTTCTGTTCTTCTATCATGTTTAAAGTTCCAGTTTTAGTGTTTTGAAATAAAGATTTGTCATTGTCAAAGTGTTTTACTTGTGTTACTGGTTCCAGCATAGCTACCACACTATTCTTATTGATCTTGATAGGATCAAGTCCAAAATTGGCAACTCTTATAGGTATAGCACTGTCTCCTACTTTCAGATTTTGCCACTGCAAGACCAGTCTTCTCAGTAACTGAAACTAAAGGTTCAACTAAGCCAGTTGTCCAACCAGAAACCCATTGATTAGATTTCACATGACCACTTATAATCATTTCATGCTGAGGAGGTACACAAAAGTTTTGTTGTGTCTGAAGCCGTGCACACCTTGTGCTACCTTTCTTGTGCAATGTTATAAGTTTGTCATTGAATTTCATGGTACCTTTGGCTACATTAAACATGCACTCTTGGTCCTCCATGAAATCCAAACCCAAAATAGTACTCTTGTCACCTAGTGACACCACTTTCACTGGCATTCTAAACTTATGACCTTGAACTTCAAAATCCAGGTTAGTTTATCCACATACATTCATGACCTCACCATTAGCATTTTTCAATATCAAATTGATCTTCTCTAATGATGGCTTGTCATTTAATGAATCATAGAACAAACTATCGACTATAGCGTATGTTGAGCCAGTGTCTACAAGAAACTCAGTTTCATTACCCATTACACTTCCTTCAACATACCAACACGACGAGTTAATAGTTTCAATCACTCCCTCAAGTGGCCCTTTGCAGGTATCTGCTGAGAATGCGGTCCCATCCTCAGCTTGCCTTAGTTTAAATTTTTGAGTGAATTTGAACTACCACTGGTTTTTCCTATAGCAGTTGGATTTTTAGGACAGTCCCGTGAATAGTGACCTTTCTCATGGCACTCTATGTCCTTGGACTTTTTGGGATGTGCAAATTGAACATGTTTTCTAATTTCAGCATTTCCTAGACCATTGATAAATTGATCAAGAATCCATTGTTCTTGTGCATTTAAACTAATTCCTGGAAACGCCTTGGATGCTAATCTCCTCAAAGCATAGCCAAATTGCATTGGGGTTTCATTGTCCTTTTTCACCCTATTTCTGAACTCAATTCGGAAAGTGGCCTCTCTTTCTGCTGGATTGAACCTATTTTCAAGTTCGGCAAGTAGGGCACCATAATTTTGAGTGTCAATGTATGGGGAAATGCCACTGAATACCCTTTGAGCTAGTTAGTCAGAGATGACTATTTTGTGACTATGTGGTGACTGATATATGACATACTATTGACCAATATGTTTGACTATCTTTGGACAAACTTTTTACTGTGCCTGAAATTGTCAATAAGTAAAAGGTATAGTCTTTTCAGGCACAGTAACAAGTTTGTCATAAAATTGTCAAATATATGTGCCTTTAGTTAGCCAAAAGTAACTAGTTTATGACTAATGCATGCAAACATAGTTGTCACACAATATATAGGAAAGGTAGTCATTTCAGACAGAGTGAAAAGTTGTCATAAAAGTCAAATGTACTGGTCAGTCAGGGGTCAGTATCTGAAAAGTAGTCCACAGGCACAGTAAAAGCTTGTTATAAAATTGCTAAATATAAGATTATTTTGTCAGGTGAGTATTTGACGACAAAGTATGTAAATTTCTCACTAATTCACTCGAAATTGCTCCATCTTTTTATTGTTACGGAGATATTTCCAATTTTTTATTTTCAGGTAAAATCCAAGATGTTCACCAAAATTTGCAAAAATTAAAATTTTATCCTTTTGTATAGGCTACTTCACTACTACCCTCCAGGTAAAAAATTCACTCGAAATTGCTCTCTTATATACGGTTTCCAAGATATTTTAAATTTTTGTTTTCAGCTAAAATCCACGATGGCCGCCAAAATTTATGAAATTGAAATTTTAACCTTATGTATAAGATACTTTTCCACTACCCTATGGATCTCTGTCTCTTACAGTTTCCAAGCAATGGTTCAATTTTTTCTTTTCCACTAAACTACAAGATGGCCTCCAAAAGTGGCGAAAATCACTTTTGAATAGAATACTTCTCTAGTACCTTCTAGGTCAAAAATTTTTGAGCGTACTTTAATAGCTCTTACTCGCTTACCCACAGAGCTAACAGTGCCAAATGCAATACCAAACAAGCCAAATGTATGCCTAACTTTGGCAAAATAACTTGAATCATTTTTTTTTAAATGCACAGAAACTAACAATAATAAGTTTCGCTATCCTCTTTTGACCTCAATGAAGGGGTCCAAGGTCAAATTCGACAACATCAGAAAATTCGCAGGACATGATTTCCTGTAGGTTGGTTTCACATTGCAAACCTCTAGGACCAACAATAAGTGAGTTATAAGCTCTTTTAAGCTTGGCTATCCTCGTTTGACATTGAAGAGGGGGCCCAAGGTCAAATCTGTCCACACCAGAAGATTTCCAGCCCATGATTTCCTAGAGGTTGGTTTACCATCCCAGACCTCAAGGACCAATAATAAGTGAGTTATAAGCCCTTATAAGTTTGGCCATCCTCTTTTGACCTTGAAGGAGTGGCCCAAGGTCAAATCTGACCACACCATAAGATTCCGAGCCCATAATTTCCAAAATATTGGCTTACTATCCCAAACCTCTGGGACCAATATAAGCGAGTTATAAGCACTTTTAAGTTTGGCTATCCTCATTTGACCTTGAAGGGGGGTCCAAGGTAAAATCTGTCAACACCAAAAGATTTCCAGCACAGGATTGCCTGTAGGTTGATTTACCATCCCAAACCTCTAGGACCAATAATAAGCAAGTTATAAGCACTTTAAAGTTTGGCTATCATTGTTTGACCTTGAAGGAGGGGCCCCAGGTCAAATCTGACCACACCATAAGATTCTGAGCCCATGATTTCCCATTGGTTGGTTTACCATCCCAAACCTCTAGGACGAATATGAGCGAGTTATAAGCACTTTTAAGTTTGGCTATCCTTGTTTGACCTTGAAGGATGGGTCCAAGGTCAAATATGACAACATCAGAAAATCCGGACATGATTTCCTGTAGGTTGGTTTCATATTACAAACCTCTAGGACCAATAATAAGGGAGTTATAACCATTTTTAGGTTTGGCTATCCTCATTTGACCTTGAAGAAGGGATCCAAGGTTAAATCTGACCACACCAGAAGATTCCCAGCCCATGATTTCCTATAAGTTGGTTTACCATCCCAAACCTGTACAACCAATAATAAGGGAGTTATAGCCACTTTTAAGTTTGGCTATCCACGTTTGACCTTGAAAGAGGGGCCCAAGTTCAAATCTGACAACATCAGAAAATTCGCAGGACATGATTTCCTGTACGTTGGTTTCACATTGCAAACCTCTAGGACCAACAATAAGTGAGTTATAAGCACTTTTATGTTTGGCTATCCTCGTTTGACCTTGAAGAGGGGGCCCAAGGTCAAATCTGTCCACACCAGAAGATTTCCAGCCCATAATTTCCTATAGGTTGGTTTACCATCCCAAACCTCAAGGACCAATAACCAGTGAGATATAAGCACTTTTAAGTTTAGCTATCCTCATTTGACCTTGAAGGAGGGGCTCAAGGTCAAATCTGACCACACCAAATAATTTCCAGCCCATGATTTCCTATAGGTTGATTTACCATCCCAAACCTGTACAACCAATAATATGCAAGTTATAAGCACTTTTAAGTTTGGCTATCCTCATTTGACCTTGAAGGAGGGGCCCAAGGTCAAGTCTTTCCCCACCAGAAGATTCCCAGCCCATGATTTCCTATACGACCAATAATCAGTGAGTTGTACGCACTTTTTAAGTTTGGCTATTCTCTTTTGACCTTGAAGGAGGGGCCCAAGGTCAAATCTGACCACACCATAACATTCCGAGCCCATTATTTCCTATTGGTTGGTTTACCATCCCAAACCTCAAGAACCAATATAAGTGTGTTATAAGCACTTTTAAGTTTGGCTATCCTTGTTTGACCTGGAAGGAGGGGTCCAAGGTCAAATCGGACAACATCAGAAATATCGCAGCACATGATTTCCTGTAGGTTGGTTTCACATTGCAAAACTCTAGGATCAATAATAAGCGAGATATAGACACTTTTAAAGTCCGCTATGTGGGTTACTTTGGCACTATGTGGATGACCTTGAATTAAGAGCTTCAAGGTCATTGCTGTACGGTTGTAGAAGGCATGTATATCTGTTATACATATCAGCTATGAAGAGATTTAGCCTTCTACCTATGAGAAACAGCCAGTAGAAAAAGGTATATAATTTTCAAAGAAATGCCCCCAGCGGCCATCCCAGAGCATCTTACCCCCCAATGAAGATTTCCTGCAAATTTAGTGTAGTTTTCTTCTGAGAGGGTTAATACAGAAATATCTCTGCGCAGCGGATAGTGAACGCAAAACCGGATGCCTCCGGTAGATATAATAATATGTTAGATTTTATATACCACATCTAAAACCTGAGATAGTTTAGGTAGCATATATAATGGTGAAAGTAATAAGATTGACAATAGCATCAGAGATGCCTGTACCCCAAAGCCTGGGGAAATAGTTTTCAACACCATGAGATATAGAAGTAGTGAAACAGTACACAGGTTGGGATACTTTCAGATCAGTGTCAGCGTCCAAATAATGTTTAAGTAGAGAAAATAACATCTAAGAGAAAGAAACTCCATGTAAAGATTAAGTATTAAAACAAGACAATTGAAGTAAACTAAAATGATGAAGCTTTAAGACTTCTCCCATTATGATATTCATTTGTATGGTCGAATTATGGTTTGTATGTTTTGAATATTACCCATACATACAGATGTGGCAATACATGCTTATATGTAGAGTTGGGGCAAAGCCTGTGGCTCACTTGATACAATACCAGCAAGTCACTCCAGCAAGGTCAAAGGTCAAATCAAGGCCACCTCACACCTACACCCCCTAACCAATATCTGTATTAAGTACCAACGCCTACACCTTACGGTTTCCGAGATATAGTCATGACAAGATTTTATAGGTCACTATGGTAAGGTCAAATCAAGGTCACACCATGATGTTGCACCCCTACACCCCCTAACCAATATCCCTTCCAAGTATCAACTTCCTACACCTTACAGTTTCTGAGATATAGCCCGGACAAGATTTTCAAACTCAAGGTCACTACGGCAAGTTCAAAGGTCAAATCAAGGTCAGACCATGATGTTGCATACCTACACCCCAAACCAATGTCCTTACTACATAATCCATGGGTAGCGATCAATCAAACCAACATGAAAACAAATAAGCGCTCCCAAAACCTGCTTAATAATTGTTGGAAACCCTGATTATAGTCCAGGTAACAAGCTAAGTACACTCAAAACAAGACCACTGCTGCGGTGTGTATCTCCAGCCGAGCGTTAAATAGCCCAGACAAGATTTTATAGGTCAAGGTCACTACGGCCAGATCAAGGGTGAAATCAAGGTCCGACCATGACGTTGCACACCTACATCCCCTAAACAATGTTCCTACCAAGTATCAACTTCCTACACCTTACGGTTTCCAAGATATAGCTTGGACAAGACCTTCAAACTCAAGGTCACTGTGGCAAGGTCAAATCAGGGTCAGACCATGACGTTGCACACCTACACATCCTAACGAATGTCCCTACCAAGTACCAACTCCCTACACCTTACGGTTTGTGAGATACAGTCTGGACAAACTTTTTCCCGCCGCCTGCCCGCCCATCCGGACACCATGGGCTGTGGGGTAAAACATAGATGAACAACATATTTGAGAGAAATTGTGTAGCTGCAATACTTTTGAAGACATAAGCCATTTACTCATTACGGTTGTCATAAAAAATTGACAAAGTAGCTCTTACTCACTTAGCTATGGAAATACACTTACAAACTACTGACCATGTTGTAGCTGTGGAGAAAGTAGCTGCACAACATATTGGAACAAAATACTCTAAATGTAATAGTGTGGAAGTTATAAGCCATCTAATTATATTAGGTAAAGTGCTATTACTCACTCAAATGTAGGCGAAAGGTCACCAAACCCAGTACAACAGGATACTGTGAGTCAAAAATTCGTTTGAAATTGCTCTATCTCTTACAGTTTGCGAGATATTTGTAATTTTTCACATTTTCACTAAAAGTAGCAATAAAGTAGCCATTACTCACTTGTACATTGAGCAACAGTTGTGAAACTTCAATATGTTACAGTTCACAAAAAAGTAGATGAACAACATATTTGAGAGAAATTGTGTAGCTGCAATACTTTTGAAGATATAAGCCATTTACTCATTATGGTTATCATTAAAAATTGACTAAGTAGCTATTACTCACTTAGCTATGGAGATACACTTCCAAACTACTGACCATGTTGTAGCTGTGGAGAAAGTAGCTGAACAACATATTGCAACAAAATACTCTAAATGCAATAGTTTGAGAGTTATAAGCCATATAATTATATTAGGTAAAAGTGCTATTACTCACTCAAAAGTAGGCCAAAGTTCACCAAACCCAAAAAATTTTGAAGAGCGTAAAAATTCATTAGGACAAGTAATTTACCAAAAATGTGTAACTGTAGTAGTTTCAGAGAAAACTGTGTGACCCAAACACTTATGCACGCACATACAGACACACATGGTGCAAATTATAATCTCCCGCCGGCGAGCCGGGCGGGAGATAATAGAATAGGGGTAGCTGGGGTTAAAAAGGGGTATTTTAAACTCATATTTGATCCTCAGTAAGAGATATGTACCGACACAATTTAACACCCAACATATTAAACAATTGAAGCAAATTTTGTTTAAAATATATATAATTTTTTATGTTGTAGTATTGCAACAACAAAATAACAGACTGAGTGCTCTGTCACTGAGCTACGATGTCTCGTTCCACAACACTGGGAATCAAACCCAGGCCTCCCAGTCCAATTTTTTGTTACAAGAATGGCAAAAAAATATTCAGACATGACTTTTAAAAAAAATTTGTCTTTGAGCAATATGTCTCAAATAATGGATAATTGTATCCACAGGATGCCTCCTGTGGATACTTTGGTTTAGCATTCGCTATGCTGCCGTCACAGCTCATAGATATTTTCGGCGTTAACGCTCTCAGAGAAAAACTACACCAGCTAGGTTCACCAAATTTGCAGGATAGCTTCATTGGGGATAAACTTCTCTGGGACTGAAATTAGCCTCATTCTGAAAAACAAGATGGCCGCTGCGGACATTGCTTTGAAAATTATCTACATTTTTCTACTGGCTGGTTCTCATAGGTAGAAGGTTGAATCTCTTCATAGGTGATATTTATAACAGATATACATGTCCTCTACAACCTTGCAGACATTTCACCTTGGAGTTCTAAATTCAAGGTCATCCACGGAGTGCCAAAGTACCCCACATAGTGGACTTTAAAATTATCTATATCTCCCATATTATTGGTTGCAGAGGCTTGCAATGTGAAACCAACCTATAGGAAATCATGTGCTGCGAATCTTCTGATGTGGTCAGATTTGACCTTGGACCCCTCCTTCAAGGTCAAACAAGGATAGCCAACCTAAAAAGTGCTTATAACTCGATTAATATTGGTCCTAGAGGTTTGGGATGATAAACCAACATATAGGAAATCATGGGCTGGGAATCTTCTGATGTGGTCGGATTTGACCTTGGACCCCTCCTTCAAGGTCAAACAAGGATAGCCAAACATAAAAGTGCTTATAACTCGCTTATTATTGGCCCTAGAAGTTTGAGATGGTAAACCAACATATAGGAAATCACACCCTGAGAATCTTCTGGTTTGGACGGATTTTACCTTGGGCCCCTCCTTCATGGTCAAACGAGGATAGCCAAACTTAAAAGTGCTTGTAACTCACTTATTACTGGTCCAAGAGGTTTGGGATGGTAAACCAACCTATAGGAAATCATGGGCTGGGAATCTTTTGCTGTGTTCAGCTTTGAAACAAACAATGGTTCACTGGCTTTGGTGAGTTGTCTTTCTGATGGATACAAATTTGCATTGGTTCTCCGATGAGTAGGTTTAGTTTTATTTGATTGCAACAGGCATATATTCCTGTATATAAGCTGCATGCACGAATCGTGGATTAGTTTGCAAGCAATTGCTGTGTAGACAAGGACAGAAGTTGTTTCCGATGACTTCTTTCAGCAAGGACTCATTTTCTGCTTTAATTTATATTTTTAACCCTTAAAATGGTCAAATATGGAAGCAGATAGGGGTTAAATATTTTATTTCGACAGGCCAATGTCCTGTATAGTATATAAGCTACAGCACGAGTCCTTAATTCTTTACAATGTAAACCCAGAAGTGGACTTAAAGTTGTAAAATGTGATAAAAATACTCGTCTGATCAGTGAATTGTTACAAAATAAGATTCTATGCTATAAAATAAAGAAACTGATGTAGTTTCAGTATCCAACGACAAGTATATCCACAAAAATTTGCAAATTTAATAAGTAAATTAAATTTTTATAAGTTAATACCCTATCCAATTGACAATTTGCTAAACCGGTTGGCTGGCCTGTCCGTAGTACTAGTGCACGCCCCAGATGGCGTGTCGTACTTCCTTCCTGTCTAGACAACATGATGTCATAGCATCTTTTTCGTTGTCTAAAACTGTTAGACCCCTAGTAAGCTGATAGCTGGGTCGGTGGGAGGGTCTTGTGTGTCCATTGTATAGGATATTAACTTATAAAAATTTAATTTACTTATTAAATTTGCAATTTTATTGCGTTAATACTTCCTATCCAATGGACAATTTGCTGAATAACTACCGCTTGGTTGGCGGGTAAGTTACTAGGGACTTATGTGAACTCACAAGTAATTTTAACCTACGGTCTAGGCTGACTTTGTCAGGAGACCTATAGGCCCAGGCTTGGGTTGACCTTAAGGTCAGGAAACCCTGTAAGGCCATGATCGGTTGCCAGCAGCTGGTTGCCCAGGGCTATACCGACGTCGCCCCCCCTTTTAACAGACCTGCTCTGAGGTAGGGGGAAGAGAGGGATGAGTTCAGTCCCAGAATGCCAATAAACCTCCCGAAGGAAGCACATCACATTTTTTTATACTATGTACATGTAGAAACTGTTTATACTATGTACATAAATACAAATCTCCTCAATCTAAGGGCCACCTGTGGATCTGCTGAGCAGCCAATACCGAGCCCAATTGGTAAAGCTCTTAGTCAGCCCAAGCCACACCCTTCAGATAGAACTGTGTGAGGGTATTATGTGACTTTAGTGGCAGGCTGACAAGACTGGGTCTAAGGAGACTCCTGACTGGAAGACCTTAGGAGCAGCAAAGGCCCTAACATCATGGGTTCTAACCTGATGTAAAGAGTGGGCCTCCTGGTCAGAGAGCTCATAATATAGGATCACAGTCTGCTTGATCCAAGAGGAGATAGAGGCAGATGTCTTTGTCGAAACCTTTCTTAAAGAAGACAAGAACCACCTCCTTATTCTACTTGAGGTCTGAGGTCCTGTTCAAATAGTAGCGCAATGCTCTAACCGGAAAAAGGGACCTGTAAGACTTGAGGGACCTATCCAGAGATGGGGCCAGGCCTGTTATAACCACTGGGGCCACCCTGTGTGGACCCTCTTGGTCAGCTGATTTTGGATAGAAAGCTGGGTAATGGATACAGGGACACCGTTGATCAATCGGATTCGTGTCTAATATTTTTGTTTTGCCAAGCATGAATCTCACTTCTGCGTTTGCTCCACCCAAGAACCAAAAGGAATACCATCTTGAAGGTCAAATGCTTCAAGGAGGCCTACTTGATTGGTTCAAATGGAGCCTTATTCAGCTGGTGCAAAACCAGTGAGAGGTTCCAGGAGAGTATGCCCCTCCTGCCTTTGGGTCTGTCTCTGTGGAAACTATCCAGGAGACGAGTGAGATTTTTGTCCTTGCTGATGTTGAAGGGTAAATTTCCCAGTTATCAGCAATGGCTGAACTGTAACCATCAATGGTGCTGGGCTGTAGCTTCCTGTCCTCATAAGGTACATAAGGAAGTCAGCAACTGACTTTACAGGGGTACCCTGAGGTCCACCTGATTAGTGAAGCACCACTTGTAAAAATGGTCCACTTTGCCTCATAGACTAATCTGGTTGATCCCCTTTGAGGAGCCTCAATTCTTGTTGCCATCGCCTCAGAGAAGCCCTGCTCCTTAAATGCTGAGGCTCCAGGAGCCGTGCATCCTGTGAAGGATCTGATTGAATAGTTGTGTCAACAGGTTGGGCAGATTGGGCAGGCTCAGTGGGATTTGACTGGACATGGCCACTGGATCCCAAAACCAAGGCATGTTGGGCCACCCCAGAGCAATCAGAATGATCCTCTTGCATGGGCAGTCCTGCAACCATTTTACCCAATATGGCTGATAGTGGGAAGGTGTATGCTTCCTGATCCTACCATGGCAGACTGAGCGCATCCACTGCTGTGGCCAGGGGATCCGGTACCGGTGACACAAACAAAGGCAACTTGTTGTTGAACCAAGTGGCAAACAGGTCTATTTGAGGCCGGTGCCACCTCTTGCATATTGCTTGGATGACCTCCTGAAGGGGAAACCATTCTGTTTGGGTGGTCTGGCCTAGCCTGGATAGCTTGTCTGCGACCACACTCGGCTGACCTGGAATGTGTTGGGCTTTGAGGGTTACTTGATTTCTGGTGCACCAGGTCAAAATTCCCCATAGTAAAGCACAAACTGGGCCCGACCTCATGCCTCCTTCCTTGTTTATGTATGACACCACTGTGGTGTTGTCTGTCCCTACAAGTACTATCTTGTTTGAGCAGAGGTCTTGGAACTCTTTTAAGGCTAGAAAGACTGCCTCGAGTTCTAGGTAATTGATATGCAACTTGCTTTCCGGAAGGGACCAGGTGCCTCTTGCAGTGCGTTCCTTTAAGTGAGCGCCTCAGCCTGCTTTTGATGCATCTGTAAACATTTGCAGATCATGTTTTATGGGTGTAATGGTTGGCCTGTAAGGACATTGTCCTCTTGCCGCCACCATTGTAAATGTGGGTGCAATCACCTTGGTATTGGAATCACCCTTTTCTAATGTCTCTGGTACCCACCAGTTGTTTTTGAGATGCCACTGTATGGGTCTCATATGAAGTCGGCCTAGGTGAACTTGCTTTCCTGTGGCTGTTAGTAAACCTATCAGACATGAACTGCTGGCCAGACAAGCCGGTAGTGAAAGTATTTCTAGTATTTGTCCTGAAGGTTCTGCAAACGGTCCGGTATAGGTCAGACCCGACCGGCCATGCGGTCGACACTGGTAACCTACAAGGTCGAAGACCTGCTTTTGGTTCCAGTTCGTATTTTTCTAAATTCACCAGCCAACTTAATACTTGGCATATTTTCACTAGATATAGTGTATGCTGGAGACAATTCTGGTGGGATGTGGCTTTCACCAACCAGTCGTGTAAGTACTGGTGGATTATTATACCCTCGTGTATGGCAATCAGTTTCAACTCCTTTGCTACTACAGTGAGTTCCATGGGTGCAGTGGACAGACCGAAAGACAGTGCTTTGAACTGGTATGTCCGCCCCTGATATGTCCTGGACTGTTCCTGTATTGGTATATGGAAGTAGGCGGCCTTGAAATCTGTTGAGGTAACCTACTCCCATCGTTGGAGGGTGGTCCTGATGGTCTCCGAAAGGTTTGGTCTGCTCAGACCTAGAATAGGTCTCCAATGGTTGTGTGATTTTGGAACCAAGAAAGGCTGAAGAAGCACAGAGATTTTGAACTGGCTCGACTGCATCTCGTCCATAAGCTGATGTAATACCTCTAACCAATATAAGTTCCTGTGAGGATGTACATAGCAGTTTATAATTTTGGGTGACCTTGCCAAGCTTGGTCTTGACGGGAAAGGGAAAGTGAAACCCTCCTTCAACATTTGTACTACCTCGGGTCCAGCTCCCAAGGCTTCCTAAGTTCTCAAACGGGTTTAGTCTGGACCCTACAGGCAGATGTGTGCCATATTTGGGACATTTGATAGTCTGACAAACTTTTCTGTCCCTCTGGCCTCCAGACACTGGTTCGGTCTTTTGGGAATGATCCAAGTAACCAGTCTCTCTGTTCTTGCTGTGGTCCGGTCCGGTGGCACTGATACAACTTTTCACATTTAAAAGACTCTTGCCCCAGGGCAACATACTGCAAGGTGCAGCATTTACACAGTAAGTGTCATTTGTGAGATGGCTGACCCTTGGCCGGACATGATGAAGAACTTGTCTGACTATGGACCACCTTTTTTTTTTTTTTTAGATAAGACCTATTTCTCAGTTTTCTCTTCATGCTGGTTATTCAGGTCTGTGTTTGTAAAGGTGAAATCTATTATCTCTCCAGTCAAGTCCAGCACCAATAACAGGCTGTTGAGAGGTGTGATAAGGGAAGGTTGCCTGGCAGTAGCTTGGGACACTGTTATATCACCAAGACCCCTGACTGGTCTAAGAATTTTTTGTAACCCAATTTACCTTAGGTAACTGTCCGGTACCTAGGTATCCATAACCGGTAATTTACTGTAAACAGTAATTCTCTGTAACCGGCAAAAACTAGAACAAGTTGGGGTGAAGCACTGTACAGTAAGGATTGTGTAGCCAGTACCCAGTCGGTAGACTTTGTAACCGGTATGTTGAAGCCACATGTAGCCAGTTGCTAAAGCAAGTGTACAAGGCTGTATAGCTGGTACCGGTTGGTACACTCTGAAACCAGTTGTTGAAGCAAGTGTACAGGGCTATGTAGCCGGTACCAGTCGGTACACTCTGAAACCAGTTGTTGAAGCAAGTGTACAAGGCTGTGCAGCCGGTACCGGTCGGAACACTCTGCAACCAGTTGTTGAGGCAAGTGCTAAAGCAATTTTATAACTATATTTTGTGTTGAATTCAGCTTGCTGTAGGTTTCCTCCATGAAATAAAGTATTTCTTTTAATCGCACACCTTATTTGTAGATTTGACAGTTGCTGGGAAAGCCCTTGTGAGCTATATTTAGAAGCACTTGGTGTTCGGTGCGTCACATGATCAGCTTGCTGGTCGGAAAGACACGCGATTGGCTGACTGGAGATGACATCAGTGGTCGCGTTCTTTGTGAGATACTTAACCGGCAACTTTACAGTCCACAAAACCCCACTACCGACAACAAGGCTTTGGTAGGAAGGACACGCGATTGGCTGACTGGATATGATGTCAGAGGTCGCGTTCTTTTGAGCTGGCCGGTTGGCTGGTGCTTTAAAAGCAGAGAGGCCTGGACCAGTGCGCTCTGTAGATGAGTAGATGAAATTCTTTTCTTCGTGATAAAACCAGTGAACTGGCCATCCACAACCCTCACTACCGACAACAAAGCCAGGTCCGCAAGGGAGGGACTGATATCACAGTAGACCTGAGTTTAAACTTCATGCTCTTCTGATGGAATTCCTTCTATGTATATATATAGGATAAGCTTGCCGGTCGACAAATGCTTTACAGCAAAGATGTCTGGACGAGTGCGCGCTGAAGAAATCTGAAGAATTCATCTCTTGCTTCTGATGAAAAAATTACTCGAGCTAGGCTGGTGTGACTGATGCTTTACAGCAGGGAAGTCTTTACCAGTGTGTTCTGATGAAGAATGCACCTTTCATTGGGAATTCCTTCTATTTACATTGTTCAACACTACGTAGACTGAAGTTTTCCATGATTTCTATATGTAGAACTAGTAAAGACGTTTCTATGGTGACTGCAACTGGAAGGTTACAGAAGGTACATTCAAACAAAAGACATTGATAAAAATACTTGTAAATCCATAATTCCTCGATATTGTCGATCTGCCCCTGACAACATAATGGTTGAATGGGAGGAAACTAGCAAAAAATGGCTGCCTTCATATTTCTCGTCGTTTACAGCCCTATCATCAAAAATAAATTGAGTCAACTAGGGAGCGTTTCCAGCAGATTTCTAAATGTATATCCATGCTTGACCAGTAGATAATACTTCTACACTGAAAATATCCACATATAAGGTTGAAAATCCATCATAATGCACACTTTTCATTAAAATATCTGGAGATGTTGAAAATACGTCTGCACAGTACACGCGCCAAACATAAAAGATGCTATGACGTTATGTTGTCTAGACAGGAAGGAAGTACGACACGCCATCTGGGGAGTGCACTAGTACTACAGACCAGCCAGCTGGTGGAAACACAGGACGTCTTTTTCTGACGTTTGACGGGCTGGTCTGCGCCGACCGGTTACAAATTGTCCATTGGATAGGATGTATTAACGCAATAAAAAATAATTTTCTTTCCTTGCAATAAAAGGCACATATTCCATTATTTGCAGCCAACTCAAAAAGAGGAAGTGGATGGCTACGTCACTACTGGGGTCACCTGGATTCCAAGGCATCTCGCCACTATTATTGGTCCATTTTCCTTGGACGTTGGCCAAATGCCTGCGCCCCCCGCATTCAGTTCCACATGGTAAGCTATTGTAGCACAATAAAATTTACGTTTCTGCGAATGGAAATATTGTTTTCTCGCGAGACCGTGAATTGGCTTATGGCTGATTATAATTTTAAAGCAATAAGTTCATTGAAATTTGTCAACTGACAAACCTTGCCTAGTATAACGAACATCTGACAAACATTAATTTGACACAGATTGACAATGGCAGGGGAAGGTATAGTTAGTCGACAAACTTTGGTCTTTTCCGTGACTAAGTTGTGACAACTAAAATTTGTGGCCTAATCAACTACAACAATTGCCCCAAATTAAACTGACAATTGTAATAAATAATATAAAGAAGATATATATTGTTATCTGACCCATTCTGGGTAAACTTTTGGGTAGATTCTGTCCAAATCTGTACTTGAAAACCTGCAGCCCACTTCATGAACTTCCCGACTTTCCTGCGCGCATCAGGTGATCATGAAACATTCAGGAATTGACTGAGAGAAAAACGAAAACAAACTACGATAAATACTTTGACTGCGGTTTTCAGTGCAGGTAACTGTAAGTAGGTCAACTACAATAGGTGTGTGGTACGATTGGTATGCACCCATTAGCCACTGATTATGTTTCCAAGGCAATAATTTTAATGAAATTTGTCACCTGACAAACCTTTAACAGTATGACAAATATCTGACGAACATTGATTTGACTGTAGAATGACAATGACACAGGAAGTTAGTCAATTGACGAACTTTGCTCTATTTCGTGACTAATTTGTGACAACTAAAATACATACATGGTCAACTACAAAAGTAACACTAAATTAAACTAACAGTTGAAACATATAGCATAAAGAAGATAAAAATTGATATGCTATCCATTCCAAATAAGTCTATGCATCTATTTCTTTCTAAATTTTTGGAAAACAATCAGCAGCAAATCACTTTATTATGATGGGTGACAATAGAGGATTCTATCCAACTCACATTTACAACTGTCTGTAAATTGCCTATTTCTCAATTTCAGCTTCGAATATTCATTTCAATTCAACCTATACATCAAGTAGCAATTAATATTAGCTATTGCTTTACTGTATATGTAGATATTTTGTTTAAAACATACATACTCCCTTCTGTAAACTTCCTCCAAAAGGAACATCAGCGCTGAAGTGAGGGTCTAATGGTAACACCGCTAATAGTTGGGGAGCATTCATTATTTCCTCGATTACCATTTTAAGAACTACTTTTTACCGAACTCATACCTAACTAAACGGGTGAATGCTAAGCTCTGTATAGTGGTACAGTGGGACCCGCCTCCTCTCTGGTTCTTCCCTAGTGGTAGAGTGGGACCTGCCTCCTCGCTAGTTCTTCCCTGGTGGTACAGTGGGACCCACCTCCTCTCTAATTCTTCCCTAGTGGTACAGTGGGACCCACCTCCTCTCTAGTTCTTCCCTAGTGGTACATTGTTACAGACAAGACGAGGAATCAGATGAATGCTTTATAAGAGATTCGTAAACATTATCCAGCTTTACATGAGGATAACATTCAGGTCCCACTGTACCACTAGGAAGAACTAGAGAGGAGGCAGGTCCCACTGTACCACTAGGGAAGAACTAGTATGTAAGCAGGTCCCACTGTACCACTAGGGAAGAAATAGTGAAGTAGGGGAGAACTAGTGCAGGAGTGGGTCCCACTACACCACCAGGGACGAATTTGCATGTAGGGAAGAAGTTTTGCAGGGAAGGGTCCCACTGTACCAGTAGGGATGAGTTAGAGATGAAGCAGGTCCCTCTTTACCACATGGGAAGAACTATTGCATAGGCTGGTCCCACTGTACCAATATAGATAAGAATTAAATATAAGGCGGGTCCCACTGTGCCACTAGGTAAGAAATCATGAATTAGGGAAGAACTAGGGCAGGAGTGGGTCCCACTGTACAACTAGGAAAGAACTAAAGAGGAGGCAGGTCCCACTGTACCACTAGGGAGGAAGTAAAGAGGAGACGGGTCTCACTGTGCCACTAGGGAAGAAATCATGAAGTATGGAAGAATTTGTGCAGGAGTGGGGCCCACTGTGCCACTAGGAATATTAATTTGAATGTGGGGAAGAAGTTTCGCAGGGATGGGTCCCACTGTACCATCAGGGTGGAATTAGAGAGGAGGCATAACCCACTGTACCACTAGGCAAAAATTCATGAAGTATGGAAGAATTTGTGCATGAGTGGGGCCCACTGTGCAACTAGGAATACATTTTCCATGTGGGGAAGAAGTTTGACAGGGATGGGTCCCACTGTACCATGGGGGAGAACCAGAAAGGAGGCAGGTCCAGATGTGCCACGTGGGAAAAAATTGTGAAGTAGGGAAGAAGTTGGGCAGATGTGGATCCCACTTTGCCACCAGGGATGAATTTGCATGTAATGAAGTAGCTTGTCAGGATTGGGTCCCACTGTACCACAAAGGAGAAAGTGGAGAGGAGGCAGGGCCCATTGTACCAGTAGGGAAGAATTCGTGAAGTAGGGAAAAATTAGGGCAGAGGTGGGCCTCACTGTGCCACCAGGGATGAATTTGCAAGTAGGCAAGTAGTTTGGCAGGACTGGGTCCTACTGTACCACTAGGGAAGAACTAGAGAGGAGACGGGTCTCACTGTGCCACTAGGGAAAAAATCATGAACTATGAAAGAATTTGGGCAGGAGTGGGGCTCACTGTGCCACGAGGGATAAATTTGCATGTGGGGAAGAAGTTTGGCAGGACTAGGTCCCACTGTGCCACTAGGAAAGAAATTGTGAAGTAGAGAAGAAGTTGGGTTGATGTGGGTCCCACTGTGCCACCAGTGATGAATTTGCATGTAGGGAAGTAGTTTGGCAGGACTGGGTCCCACTGTACCACTGTGGAGGAACTAAAGAGGAGGCAGGTCCCACTGTACCACTAGGGAGGAAATAGACAGGAGATGGGTCTCACTGTGCCACTAGGGAAAAAATCATGAACTATGGAAGAATTTGGGCAGGAGTGGGGCTCACTGTGCCACGAGGGATAAATTTGCATGTGGGGAAGAAGTTTGGCAGGACTAGGTCCCACTGTGCCACTAGGAAAGAAATTGTGAAGTAGAAAAGAAGTTGGGTTGATGTGGGTCCCACTGTGCCACCAGTGATGAATTTGCATGTAGGGAAGTAGTTTGGCAGGACTGGGTCCCACTGTACCACTGTGGAGGAACTAAAGAGGAGGCAGGTCCCACTGTACCACTAGGGAGGAAATAGACAGGAGATGGGTCTCACTGTGCCACTAGGGAAAAATCATGAACTATGGAAGAATTTGGGCAGGAGTGGGGCTTGCTGTAGGTTTCCTCCATGAAATAAAGTATTTCTTTTAATCGCACGCCTTATTTGTAGATTTGACAGTTGCTGGGAAAGCCCTTGTGAGCTATATTTAGAAGCACTTGGTGTTCGGTGCGGCACATGATCAGCTTGCTGGTCGGAAAGACACGCGATTGGCTGACTGGAGATGACATCAGTGGTCGCGTTCTTTGTGAGATACTTAACCGGCAACTTTACAGTCCACAAAACCCCACTACCGACAACAAGGCTTTGGTAGGAAGGACACGCGATTGGCTGACTGGATATGATGTCAGAGGTCGCGTTCTTTTGAGCTGGCCGGTTGGCTGGTGCTTTAAAAGCAGAGGCCTGGACCAGTGCGCTCTGTAGATGAGTAGATGAAATTCTTTTCTTCGTGATAAAACCAGTGAACTGGCCATCCACAACCCTCACTACCGACAACAAAGCCAGGTCCGCAAGGGAGGGACTGATATCACAGTAGACCTGAGTTTAAACTTCATGCTCTTCTGATGGAATTCCTTCTATGTATATATATAGGATAAGCTTGCCGGTCGACAAATGCTTTACAGCAAAGATGTCTGGACGAGTGCGCGCTGAAGAAATCTGAAGAATTCATCTCTTGCTTCTGATGAAAAAATTACTTGAGCTAGGCTGGTGTGACTGATGCTTTACAGCAGGGAAGTCTTTACCAGTGTGTTCTGATGAAGAATGCACCTTTCATTGGGAATTCCTTCTATTTACATTGTTCAACACTACGTAGACTGAAGTTTTCCATGATTTCTATATGTAGAACTAGTAAAGACGTTTCTATGGTGACTGCAACTGGAAGGTTACAGAAGGTACATTCAAACAAAAGACATGGATAAAAATACTTGTAAATCCATAATTCCTCGATATTGTCGATCTGCCCCTGACAACATAATGGTTGAATGGGAGGAAACTAGCAAAAGATGGCTGCCTTCATATTTCTCGTCGATTACAGCCCTATCATCAAAAATAAATTGAGTCAACTAGGGAGCGTTTCCAGCAGATTTCTAAATGTATATCCATGCTTGACCAGTAGATAATACTTCTACACTGAAAATATCCACATATAAGGTTGAAAATCCATCATAATGCACACTTTTCATTAAAATATCTGGAGATGTTGAAAATACGTCTGCACAGTACACGCGCCAAACATAAAAGATGCTATGACGTCATGTTGTCTAGACAGGAAGGAAGTACGACACGCCATCTGAGGAGTGCACTAGTACTACAGACCAGCCAGCTGGTGGAAACACAGGACGTCTTTTTCTGACGTTTGACGGGCTGGTCTGCGCCGACCGGTTACAAATTGTCCATTGGATAGGATGTATTAACGCAATAAAAAATAATTTGCTTTCCTTGCAATAAAAGGCACATATTCCATTATTTGCAGCCAACTCAAAAAGAGGAAGTGGATGGCTATGTCACTACTGGGGTCACCTGGATTCCAAGGCATCTCGCCACTATTATTGGTCCATTTTCCTTGGACGTTGGCCAAATGCCTGCGCCCCCCCCCCCCCCCCTGAGTAAGCATTCAGTTCCACATGGTAAGCTATTGTAGCGCAATAAAATTTACGTTTCTGCGAATGGAAATATTGTTTTCTCGCGAGACCGTGAATTGGCTTATGGCTGATTATAATTTTAAAGCAATAAGTTCATTGAAATTTGTCAACTGACAAACCTTGCCTAGTATAACGAACATCTGACAAACATTAATTTGACACAGATTGACAATGGCAGGGGAAGGTATAGTTAGTTGACAAACTTTGGTCTTTTCCGTGACTAAGTTGTGACAACTAAAATTTGTGGCCTAATCAACTACAACAATTGCCCCAAATTAAACTGACAATTGTAATAAATAATATAAAGAAGATATATATTGTTATCTGACCCATTCTGGGTAAACTTTTGGGTAGATTCTGTCCAAATCTGTACTTGAAAACCTGCAGCCCACTTCATGAACTTCCCGACTTTCCTGCGCGCATCAGGTGATCATGAAACATTCAGGAATTGACTGAGAGAAAAACGAAAACAAACTACGATAAATACTTTGACTGCGGTTTTCAGTGCAGGTAACTGTAAGTAGGTCAACTACAATAGGTGTGTGGTACGATTGGTATGCACCCATTAGCCACTGATTATGTTTCCAAGGCAATAATTTTAATGAAATTTGTCACCTGACAAACCTTTAACAGTATGACAAATATCTGACGAACATTGATTTGACTGTAGAATGACAATGACACAGGAAGTTAGTCAATTGACGAACTTTGCTCTATTTCGTGACTAATTTGTGACAACTAAAATACATACATGGTCAACTACAAAAGTAACACTAAATTAAACTAACAGTTGAAACATATAGCATAAAGAAGATAAAAATTGATATGCTATCCATTCCAAATAAGTCTATGCATCTATTTCTTTCTAAATTTTTGGAAAACAATCAGCAGCAAGTCACTTTATTATGATGGGTGACAATAGAGGATTCTATCCAACTCACATTTACAACTGTCTGTAAATTGCCTATTTCTCAATTTCAGCTTCGAATATTCATTTCAATTCAACCTATACATCAAGTAGCAATTAATATTAGCTATTGCTTTACTGTATATGTAGATATTTTGTTTAAAACATACATACTCCCTTCTGTAAACTTCCTCCAAAAGGAACATCAGCGCTGAAGTGAGGGTCTAATGGTAACACCGCTAATAGTTGGGGAGCATTCATTATTTCCTCGATTACCATTTTAAGAACTACTTTTTACCGAACTCATACCTAACTAAACGGGTGAATGCTAAGCTCTGTATAGTGGTACAGTGGGACCCGCCTCCTCTCTGGTTCTTCCCTAGTGGTACAGTGGGACCCGCCTCCTCGCTAGTTCTTCCCTGGTGGTACAGTGGGACCTGCCTCCTCTCTAATTCTTCCCTAGTGGTACAGTGGGACCTGTCTCCTCTCTAGTTCTTCCCTAGTGGTACAGTGGGACCCACCTCCTCTCTAGTTCTTCCCTAGTGGTACAGTGGGACCCACCTCCTCTCTAGTTCTTCCCTAGTGGTACAGTGGGACCCACCTCCTCTCTGCTTCTTCCCTAGTGGTACAGTGGGACCTGCCTCCTCCCTAGTTCTTCCCTGGTGGTACAGTGGGACCCACCTCCTCTCTAATTCTTTCCTAGTGGTACAGTGGGACCGACCTCCTCTCTAGTTCTTCCCTAGTGGTAGAGTGGGACCCACCTCCTCTCTGCTTCTTCCCTAGTGGTAGAGTGGGACCGACCTCCTCTCTAGTTCTTCCCTAGTGGTAGAGTGGGACCCGCCTCCTCTCTGCTTCTTCCCTAGTGGTAGAGTGGGACCTGCCTCCTCGCTAGTTCTTCCCTGGTGGTACAGTGGGACCCACCTCCTCTCTAATTCTTCCCTAGTGGTACAGTGGGACCCACCTCCTCTCTAGTTCTTCCCTAGTGGTACATTGTTACAGACAAGATGAGGAATCAGATGAATGCTTTATAAGAGATTCGTAAACATTATCCAGCTTTACATGAGGATAACATTCAGGTCCCACTGTACCACTAGGAAGAACTAGAGAGGAGGCAGGTCCCACTGTACCACTAGGGAAGAACTAGTGTGTAAGCAGGTCCCACTGTACCACTAGGGAAGAAATAGTGAAGTAATGGAGAACTAGGGCAGGAGTGGGTCCCACTACACCACCAGGGACGAATTTGCATGTAGGGAAGAAGTTTTGCAGGGAAGGGTCCCACTGTACCAGTAGGGATGAGTTAGAGATGAAGCAGGTCCCTCTTTACCACATGGGAAGAACTATTGCATAGGCTGGTCCCACTGTACCAATATAGATAAGAACTAAATATAAGGCGGGTCCCACTGTGCCACTAGGTAAGAAATCATGAATTAGGGAAGAACTAGGGCAGGAGTGGGTCCCACTGTACAACTAGGAAAGAACTAAAGAGGAGGCAGGTCCCACTGTACCACTAGGGAGGAAGTAAAGAGGAGACGGGTCTCACTGTGCCACTAGGGAAGAAATCATGAAATATGGAAGAATTTGTGCAGAAGTGGGGTCCACTGTGCCACTAGGAATATTAATTTGAATGTGGGGAAGAAGTTTCGCAGGGATGGGTCCCACTGTACCATCAGGGTGGAATTAGAGAGGAGGCATGACCCACTGTACCACTAGGCAAAAATTCATGAAGTATGGAAGAATTTGTGCATGAGTGGGGCCCACTGTGCAACTAGGAATACATTTTCCATGTGGGGAAGAAGTTTGACAGGGATGGGTCCCACTGTACCACGGGGGAGAACCAGAAAGGAGGCAGGTCCAGATGTGCCACGTGGGAAAAAATTGTGAAGTAGGGAAGAAGTTGGGCAGATGTGGATCCCACTTTGCCACCAGAGATGAATTTGCATGTAATGAAGTAGCTTGTAAGGATTGGGTCCCACTGTACCACAAAGGAGAAAGTGGAGAGGAGGCAGGGCCCATTGTATCAGTAGGGAAGAATTCGTGAAGTAGGGAAAAATTAGGGCAGAGGTGGGCCTCACTGTGCCACCAGGGATGAATTTGCAAGTAGGCAAGTAGTTTGGCAGGACTGGGTCCTACTGTACCACTAGGGAAGAACTAGAGAGGAGATGGGTCTCACTGTGCCACTAGGGAAAAAATCATGAACTATGAAAGAATTTGGGCAGGAGTGGGGCTCACTGTGCCACGAGGGATAAATTTGCATGTGGGGAAGAAGTTTGGCAGGTCTAGGTCCCACTGTGCCACTAGGAAAGAAATTGTGAAGTAGAGAAGAAGTTGGGTTGATGTGGGTCCCACTGTGCCACCAGTGATGAATTTGCATGTAGGGAAGTAGTTTGGCAGGACTGGGTCCCACTGTACCACTGTGGAGGAACTAAAGAGGAGGCAGGTCCCACTGTACCACTAGGGAGGAAATAGACAGGAGATGGGTCTCACTGTGCCACTAGGGAAAAAATCATGAACTATGGAAGAATTTGGGCAGGAGTGGGGCTCACTGTGCCACTAGGGATAAATTTGCATGTGGGGAAGAAGTTTGGCAGGTCTAGGTCCCACTGTGCCACTAGGAAAGAAATTGTGAAGTAGAGAAGAAGTTGGGTTGATGTGGGTCCCACTGTGCCACCAGTGATGAATTTGCATGTAGGGAAGTAGTTTGGCAGGACTGGGTCCCACTGTACCACTGTGGAGGAACTAAAGAGGAGGCAGGTCCCACTGTACCACTAGGGAGGAAATAGACAGGAGATGGGTCTCACTGTACCAGTAGGGCAAAAATCATGAACTATGGAAGAATTTGGGCAGGAGTGGGGCTCACTGTGCCACGAGGGATAAATTTGCATGTGGGGAAGAAGTTTGGCAGGACTAGGTCCCACTGTGCCACTAGGAAAGAAATTGTGAAGAAGAGAAGAAGTTGGGTTGATGTGGGTCCCACTGTGCCACCAGTGATGAATTTGCATGTAGGGAAGTAGTTTGGCAGGACTGGGTCCCACTGTACCACTGTGGAGGAACTAAAGAGGAGGCAGGTCCCACTGTACCACTAGGGAGGAAATAGACAGGAGATGGGTCTCACTGTGCCACTAGGGAAAAAATCATGAACTATGGAAGAATTTGGGCAGGAGTGGGGCTCACTGTGCCACGAGGGATAAATTTGCATGTGGGGAAGAAGTTTGGCAGGACTAGGTCCCACTGTGCCACTAGGAAAGAAATTGTGAAGTAGAGAAGAAGTTGGGTTGATGTGGGTCCCACTGTGCCACCAGTGATGAATTTGCATGTAGGGAAGTAGTTTGGCAGGACTGGGTCCCACTGTACCACTGTGGAGGAACTAAAGAGGAGGCAGGTCCCACTGTACCACTAGGGAGGAAATAGACAGGAGATGGGTCTCACTGTGCCACTAGGGAAAAATCATGAACTATGGAAGAATTTGGGCAGGAGTGGGACTTGCTGTAGGTTTCCTCCATGAAATAAAGTATTTCTTTTAATCGCACGCCTTATTTGTAGATTTGACAGTTGCTGGGAAAGCCCTTGTGAGCTATATTTAGAAGCACTTGGTGTTCGGTGCGGCACATGATCAGCTTGCTGGTCGGAAAGACACGTGATTGGCTGACTGGAGATGACATCAGTTGGTCGCGTTCTTTGTGAGATACTTAACCGGCAACTTTACAGTCCACAAAACCCCACTACCGACAACAAGGCTTTGGTAGGAAGGACACGCGATTGGCTGACTGGATATGACGTCAGAGGTCGCGTTCTTTTGAGCTGGCCGGTTGGCTGGTGCTTTAAAAGCAGAGAGGCCTGGACCAGTGCGCTCTGTAGATGAGTAGATGAAATTCTTTTCTTCGTGATAAAACCAGTGAACTGGCCATCCACAACCCTCACTACCGACAACAAAGCCAGGTCCGCAAGGGAGGGACTGATATCACAGTAGACCTGAGTTTAAACTTCATGCTCTTCTGATGGAATTCCTTCTATGTATATATATAGGATAAGCTTGCCGGTCGACAAATGCTTTACAGCAAAGATGTCTGGACAAATGCACGCTGAAGAAATCTGAAGAATTCATCTCTTGCTTCTGATGAAAAAATTACTCGAGCTAGGCTGGTGTGACTGATGCTTTACAGCAGGGAAGTCTTTACCAGTGTGCTCTGATGAAGAATGCACCTTTCATTGGGAATTCCTTCTATTTACATTGTTCAACACTACGAAGACTGAAGTTTTCCATGATTTCTATATGTAGAACTAGTAAAGACGTTTCTATGGTGACTGCAACTGGAAGGTTACAGAAGGTACATTCAAACAAAAGACATGGATAAAAATACTTGTAAATCCATAATTCCTCGATATTGTCGATCTGCCCCTGACAACACAATGGTTGAATGGGAGGAAACTAGCAAAAAATGGCTGCCTTCATATTTCTCGTCGATTACAGCCCTATCATCAAAAATAAATTGAGTCAACTAGGGAGCGTTTCCAGCAGATTTCTAAATGTATATCCATGCTTGACCAGTAGATAATACTTCTACACTGAAAATATCCACATATAAGGTTGAAAATCCATCATAATGCACACTTTTCATTAAAATATCTGGAGATGTTGAAAATACGTCTGCACAGTACACGCGCCAAACATAAAAGATGCTATGACGTCATGTTGTCTAGACAGGAAGGAAGTACGACACGCCATCTGGGGAGTGCACTAGTACTACGGACCAGCCAGCTGGTGGAAACACAGGACGTCTTTTTCTGACGTTTGACGGGCTGGTCTGCGCCGACCGGTTACAAATTGTCCATTGGATAGGATGTATTAACGCAATAAAACATAATTTTCTTTCCTTGCAATAAAAGGCACATATTCCATTATTTGCAGCCAACTCAAAAAGAGGAAGTGGATGGCTACGTCACTACTGGGGTCACCTGGATTCCAAGGCATCTGGCAACTATTATTGGTCCATTTTCCTTGGACGTTGGCCAAATGCCTGTGCCCCCCCCCCTCCCCCCCCCCCCCCCGAGTAAGCATTCAGTTCCACATGGTAAGCTATTGTAGCGCAATAAAATTTACGTTTCTGCGAATGGAAATATTGTTTTCTCGCGAGACCGTGAATTGGCTTATGGCTGATTATAATTTTAAAGCAATAAGTTCATTGAAATTTGTCAACTGACAAACCTTGCCTAGTATAACGAACATCTGACAAACATTAATTTGACACAGATTGACAATGGCAGGGGAAGGTATAGTCAGTTGACAAACTTTGGTCTTTTCCGTGACTAAGTTGTGACAACTAAAATTTGTGGCCTAATCAACTACAACAATTGCCCCAAATTAAACTGACAATTGTAATAAATAATATAAAGAAGATATATATTGTTATCTGACCCATTCTGGGTAAACTTTTGGGTAGATTCTGTCCAAATCTGTACTTGAAAACCTGCAGCCCACTTCATGAACTTCCCGACTTTCCTGCGCGCATCAGGTGATCATGAAACGTTCAGGAATTGACTGAGAGAAAAACGAAAACAAACTACGATAAATACTTTGACTGCGGTTTTCAGTGCAGGTAACTGTAAGTAGGTCAACTACAATAGGTGTGTGGTACGATTGGTATGCACCCATTAGCCACTGATTATGTTTCCAAGGCAATAATTTTAATGAAATTTGTCACCTGACAAACCTTTAACAGTATGACAAATATCTGACGAACATTGATTTGACTGTAGAATGACAATGACACAGGAAGTTAGTCAATTGACGAACTTTGCTCTATTTCGTGACTAATTTGTGACAACTAAAATACATACACGGTCAACTACAAAAGTAACACTAAATTAAACTAACAGTTGAAACATATAGCATAAAGAAGATAAAAATTGATATGCTACCCATTCCAAATAAGTCTATGCATCTATTTCTTTCCAAATTTTTGGAAAACAATCAGCAGCAAGTCACTTTATTATGATGGGTGACAATAGAGGATTCTATCCAACTCACATTTACAACTGTCTGTAAATTGCCTATTTCTCAATTTCAGCTTCGAATATTCATTTCAATTCAACCTATACATCAAGTAGCAATTAATATTAGCTATTGCTTTACTGTATATGTAGATATTTTGTTTAAAACATACATACTCCCTTCTGTAAACTTCCTCCAAAAGGAACATCAGCGCTGAAGTGAGGGTCTAATGGTAACACCGCTAATAGTTGGGGAGCATTCATTATTTCCTCGATTACCATTTTAAGAACTACTTTTTACCGAACTCATACCTAACTAAACGGGTGAATGCTAAGCTCTGTATAGTGGTACAGTGGGACCCACCTCCTCTCTGGGTCTTCCCTAGTGGTACAGTGGGACCCACCTCCTCTCTGCTTCTTCCCTAGTGGTACAGTGGGACCTGCCTCCTCCCTAGTTCTTCCCTGGTGGTACAGTGGGACCCACCTCCTCTCTAATTCTTTCCTAGTGGTACAGTGGGACCGACCTCCTCTCTAGTTCTTCCCTAGTGGTAGAGTGGGACCCGCCTCCTCTCTGCTTCTTCCCTAGTGGTAGAGTGGGACCGACCTCCTCTCTAGTTCTTCCCTAGTGGTAGAGTGGGACCCGCCTCCTCTCTGCTTCTTCCCTAGTGGTAGAGTGGGACCTGCCTCCTCGCTAGTTCTTCCCTGGTGGTACAGTGGGACCCACCTCCTCTCTAATTCTTCCCTAGTGGTACAGTGGGACCCACCTCCTCTCTAGTTCTTCCCTAGTGGTACATTGTTACAGACAAGACGAGGAATCAGATGAATGCTTTATAAGAGATTCGTAAACATTATCCAGCTTTACATGAGGATAACATTCAGGTCCCACTGTACCACTAGGAAGAACTAGAGAGGAGGCAGGTCCCACTGTACCACTAGGGAAGAACTAGTGTGTAAGCAGGTCCCACTGTACCACTAGGGAAGAAATAGTGAAGTAATGGAGAACTAGGGCAGGAGTGGGTCCCACTACACCACCAGGGACGAATTTGCATGTAGGGAAGAAGTTTTGCAGGGAAGGGTCCCACTGTACCAGTAGGGATGAGTTAGAGATGAAGCAGGTCCCTCTTTACCACATGGGAAGAACTATTGCATAGGCTGGTCCCACTGTACCAATATAGATAAGAACTAAATATAAGGCGGGTCCCACTGTGCCACTAGGTAAGAAATCATGAATTAGGGAAGAACTAGGGCAGGAGTGGGTCCCACTGTACAACTAGGAAAGAACTAAAGAGGAGGCAGGTCCCACTGTACCACTAGGGAGGAAGTAAAGAGGAGACGGGTCTCACTGTGCCACTAGGGAAGAAATCATGAAGTATGGAAGAATTTGTGCAGGAGTGGGGCCCACTGTGCCACTAGGAATATTAATTTGAATGTGGGGAAGAAGTTTCGCAGGGATGGGTCCCACTGTACCATCAGGGTGGAATTAGAGAGGAGGCATGACCCACTGTACCACTAGGCAAAAATTCATGAAGTATGGAAGAATTTGTGCATGAGTGGGGCCCACTGTGCAACTAGGAATACATTTTCCATGTGGGGAAGAAGTTTGACAGGGATGGGTCCCACTGTACCACGGGGGAGAACCAGAAAGGAGCCACGTGGGAAAAAATTGTGAAGTAGGGAAGAAGTTGGGCAGATGTGGATCCCACTTTGCCACCAGAGATGAATTTGCATGTAATGAAGTAGCTTGTCAGGATTGGGTCCCACTGTACCACAAAGGAGAAAGTGGAGAGGAGGCAGGGCCCATTGTACCAGTAGGGAAGAATTCGTGAAGTAGGGAAAAATTAGGGCAGAGGTGGGCCTCACTGTGCCACTAGGGAAGAAATCATGAAGTATGGAAGAATTTGTGCAGGAGTGGGGCCCACTGTGCCACTAGGAATATTAATTTGAATGTGGGGAAGAAGTTTCGCAGGGATGGGTCCCACTGTACCATCAGGGTGGAATTAGAGAGGAGGCATGACCCACTGTACCACTAGGCAAAAATTCATGAAGTATGGAAGAATTTGTGCATGAGTGGGGCCCACTGTGCAACTAGGAATACATTTTCCATGTGGGGAAGAAGTTTGACAGGGATGGGTCCCACTGTACCACGGGGGAGAACCAGAAAGGAGCCACGTGGGAAAAAATTGTGAAGTAGGGAAGAAGTTGGGCAGATGTGGATCCCACTTTGCCACCAGAGATGAATTTGCATGTAATGAAGTAGCTTGTCAGGATTGGGTCCCACTGTACCACAAAGGAGAAAGTGGAGAGGAGGCAGGGCCCATTGTACCAGTAGGGAAGAATTCGTGAAGTAGGGAAAAATTAGGGCAGAGGTGGGCCTCACTGTGCCACCAGGGATGAATTTGCAAGTAGGCAAGTAGTTTGGCAGGACTGGGTCCTACTGTACCACTAGGGAAGAACTAGAGAGGAGATGGGTCTCACTGTGCCACTAGGGAAAAAATCATGAACTATGAAAGAATTTGGGCAGGAGTGGGGCTCACTGTGCCACGAGGGATAAATTTGCATGTGGGGAAGAAGTTTGGCAGGTCTAGGTCCCACTGTGCCACTAGGAAAGAAATTGTGAAGTAGAGAAGAAGTTGGGTTGATGTGGGTCCCACTGTGCCACCAGTGATGAATTTGCATGTAGGGAAGTAGTTTGGCAGGACTGGGTCCCACTGTGCCACTGTGGAGGAACTAAAGAGGAGGCAGGTCCCACTGTACCACTAGGGAGGAAATAGACAGGAGATGGGTCTCACTGTGCCACTAGGGAAAAAATCATGAACTATGGAAGAATTTGGGCAGGAGTGGGGCTCACTGTGCCACTAGGGATAAATTTGCATGTGGGGAAGAAGTTTGGCAGGACTAGGTCCCACTGTGCCACTAGGAAAGAAATTGTGAAGTAGAGAAGAAGTTGGGTTGATGTGGGTCCCACTGTGCCACCAGTGATGAATTTGCATGTAGGGAAGTAGTTTGGTCAGGACTGGGTCCCACTGTACCACTGTGGAGGAACTAAAGAGGAGGCAGGTCCCACTGTACCACTAGGGAGGAAATAGACAGGAGATGGGTCTCACTGTGCCACTAGGGAAAAATCATGAACTATGGAAGAATTTGGGCAGGAGTGGGGCTTGCTGTAGGTTTCCTCCATGAAATAAAGTATTTCTTTTAATCGCACGCCTTATTTGTAGATTTGACAGTTGCTGGGAAAGCCCTTGTGAGCTATATTTAGAAGCACTTGGTGTTCGGTGCGGCACATGATCAGCTTGCTGGTCGGAAAGACACGCGATTGGCTGACTGGAGATGACATCAGTTGGTCGCGTTCTTTGTGAGATACTTAACCGGCAACTTTACAGTCCACAAAACCCCACTACCGACAACAAGGCTTTGGTAGGAAGGACACGCGATTGGCTGACTGGATATGACGTCAGAGGTCGCGTTCTTTTGAGCTGGCCGGTTGGCTGGTGCTTTAAAAGCAGAGAGGCCTGGACCAGTGCGCTCTGTAGATGAGTAGATGAAATTCTTTTCTTCGTGATAAAACCAGTGAACTGGCCATCCACAACCCTCACTACCGACAACAAAGCCAGGTCCGCAAGGGAGGGACTGATATCACAGTAGACCTGAGTTTAAACTTCATGCTCTTCTGATGGAATTCCTTCTATGTATATATATAGGATAAGCTTGCCGGTCGACAAATGCTTTACAGCAAAAATGTCTGGACGAATGCACGCTGAAGAAATCTGAAGAATTCATCTCTTGCTTCTGATGAAAAAATTACTCGAGCTAGGCTGGTGTGACTGATGCTTTACAGCAGGGAAGTCTTTACCAGTGTGCTCTGATGAAGAATGCACCTTTCATTGGGAATTCCTTCTATTTACATTGTTCAACACTACGAAGACTGAAGTTTTCCATGATTTCTATATGTAGAACTAGTAAAGACGTTTCTATGGTGACTGCAACTGGAAGGTTACAGAAGGTACATTCAAACAAAAGACATGGATAAAAATACTTGTAAATCCATAATTCCTCGATATTGTCGATCTGCCCCTGACAACACAATGGTTGAATGGGAGGAAACTAGCAAAAAATGGCTGCCTTCATATTTCTCGTCGATTACAGCCCTATCATCAAAAATACATTGAGTCAACTAGGGAGCGTTTCCAGCAGATTTCTAAATGTATATCCATGCTTGACCAGTAGATAATACTTCTACACTGAAAATATCCACATATAAGGTTGAAAATCCATCATAATGCACACTTTTCATTAAAATATCTGGAGATGTTGAAAATACGTCTGCACAGTACACGCGCCAAACATAAAAGATGCTATGACGTCATGTTGTCTAGACAGGAAGGAAGTACGACACGCCATCTGGGGAGTGCACTAGTACTACAGACCAGCCAGCTGGTGGAAACACAGGACGTCTTTTTCTGACGTTTGACGGGCTGGTCTGCGCCGACCGGTTACAAATTGTCCATTGGATAGGATGTATTAACGCAATAAAAAATAATTTTCTTTCCTTGCAATAAAAGGCACATATTCCATTATTTGCAGCCAACTCAAAAAGAGGAAGTGGATGGCTACGTCACTACTGGGGTCACCTGGATTCCAAGGCATCTGGCAACTATTATTGGTCCATTTTCCTTGGACGTTGGCCAAATGCCTGTGCCCCCCCCCCCCCCCCCCCCCCCCCCCCCGAGTAAGCATTCAGTTTCACATGGTAAGCTATTGTAGCGCAATAAAATTTACATTTCTGCGAATGGAAATATTGTTTTCTCGCGAGACCGTGAATTGGCTTATGGCTGATTATAATTTTAAAGCAATAAGTTCATTGAAATTTGTCAACTGACAAACCTTGCCTAGTATAACGAACATCTGACAAACATTAATTTGACACAGATTGACAATGGCAGGGGAAGGTATAGTCAGTTGACAAACTTTGGTCTTTTCCGTGACTAAGTTGTGACAACTAAAATTTGTGGCCTAATCAACTACAACAATTGCCCCAAATTAAACTGACAATTGTAATAAATAATATAAAGAAGATATATATTGTTATCTGACCCATTCTGGGTAAACTTTTGGGTAGATTCTGTCCAAATCTGTACTTGAAAACCTGCAGCCCACTTCATGAACTTCCCGACTTTCCTGCGCGCATCAGGTGATCATGAAACATTCAGGAATTGACTGAGAGAAAAACGAAAACAAACTACGATAAATACTTTGACTGCGGTTTTCAGTGCAGGTAACTGTAAGTAGGTCAACTACAATAGGTGTGTGGTACGATTGGTATGCACCCATTAGCCACTGATTATGTTTCCAAGGCAATAATTTTAATGAAATTTGTCACCTGACAAACCTTTAACAGTATGACAAATATCTGACGAACATTGATTTGACTGTAGAATGACAATGACACAGGAAGTTAGTCAATTGACGAACTTTGCTCTATTTCGTGACTAATTTGTGACAACTAAAATACATACATGGTCAACTACAAAAGTAACACTAAATTAAACTAACAGTTGAAACATATAGCATAAAGAAGATAAAAATTGATATGCTACCCATTCCAAATAAGTCTATGCATCTATTTCTTTCCAAATTTTTGGAAAACAATCAGCAGCAAGTCACTTTATTATGATGGGTGACAATAGAGGATTCTATCCAACTCACATTTACAACTGTCTGTAAATTGCCTATTTCTCAATTTCAGCTTCGAATATTCATTTCAATTCAACCTATACATCAAGTAGCAATTAATATTAGCTATTGCTTTACTGTATATGTAGATATTTTGTTTAAAACATACATACTCCCTTCTGTAAACTTCCTCCAAAAGGAACATCAGCGCTGAAGTGAGGGTCTAATGGTAACACCGCTAATAGTTGGGGAGCATTCATTATTTCCTCGATTACCATTTTAAGAACTACTTTTTACCGAACTCATACCTAACTAAACGGGTGAATGCTAAGCTCTGTATAGTGGTACAGTGGGACCCACCTCCTCTCTGGTTCTTCCCTAGTGGTACAGTGGGACCCGCCTCCTCGCTAGTTCTTCCCTGGTGGTACAGTGGGACCTGCCTCCTCTCTAATTTTTCCCTAATAGTACAGTGGGACCTGTCTTCTCTCTAATTCTTCCCTAGTGGTACAGTGGGACCCACCTCCTCTCTAGTTCTTCCCTAGTGGTACAGTGGGACCCACCTCCTCTCTAGTTCTTCCCTAGTGGTACAGTGGGACCCACCTCCTCTCTGCTTCTTCCCTAGTGGTACAGTGGGACCTGCCTCCTCCCTAGTTCTTCCCTGGTGGTACAGTGGGACCCACCTCCTCTCTAATTCTTTCCTAGTGGTACAGTGGGACCGACCTCCTCTCTAGTTCTTCCCTAGTGGTAGAGTGGGACCCGCCTCCTCTCTGCTTCTTCCCTAGTGGTAGAGTGGGACCGACCTCCTCTCTAGTTCTTCCCTAGTGGTAGAGTGGGACCCGCCTCCTCTCTGCTTCTTCCCTAGTGGTAGAGTGGGACCTGCCTCCTCGCTAGTTCTTCCCTGGTGGTACAGTGGGACCCACCTCCTCTCTAATTCTTCCCTAGTGGTACAGTGGGACCCACCTCCTCTCTAGTTCTTCCCTAGTGGTACATTGTTACAGACAAGACGAGGAATCAGATGAATGCTTTATAAGAGATTCGTAAACATTATCCAGCTTTACATGAGAATAACATTCAGGTCCCACTGTACCACTAGGAAGAACTAGAGAGGAGGCAGGTCCCACTGTACCACTAGGGAAGAACTAGTGTGTAAGCAGGTTCCACTGTACCACTAGGGAGGAAATAGTGAAGTAATGGAGAACTAGGGCAGGAGTGGGTCCCACTACACCACCAGGGACGAATTTGCATGTAGGGAAGAAGTTTTGCAGGGAAGGGTCCCACTGTACCAGTAGGGATGAGTTAGAGATGAAGCAGGTCCCTCTTTACCACATGGGAAGAACTATTGCATAGGCTGGTCCCACTGTACCAATATAGATAAGAACTAAATATAAGGCGGGTCCCACTGTGCCACTAGGTAAGAAATCATGAATTAGGGAAGAACTAGGGCAGGAGTGGGTCCCACTGTACAACTAGGAAAGAACTAAAGAGGAGGCAGGTCCCACTGTACCACTAGGGAGGAAGTAAAGAGGAGACGGGTCTCACTGTGCCACTAGGGAAGAAATCATGAAGTATGGAAGAATTTGTGCAGGAGTGGGGCCCACTGTGCCACTAGGAATATTAATTTGAATGTGGGGAAGAAGTTTCGCAGGGATGGGTCCCACTGTACCATCAGGGTGGAATTAGAGAGGAGGCATGACCCACTAGGCAAAAATTCATGAAGTATGGAAGAATTTGTGCATGAGTGGGGTCCACTGTGCAACTAGGAATACATTTTCCATGTGGGGAAGAAGTTTGACAGGGATGGGTCCCACTGTACCACGGGGGAGAACCAGAAAGGAGGCAGGTCCAGATGTGCCACGTGGGAAAAAATTGTGAAGTAGGGAAGAAGTTGGGCAGATGTGGATCCCACTTTGCCACCAGAGATGAATTTGCATGTAATGAAGTAGCTTGTCAGGATTGGGTCCCACTGTACCACAAAGGAGAAAGTGGAGAGGAGGCAGGGCCCATTGTACCAGTAGGGAAGAATTCGTGAAGTAGGGAAAAATTAGGGCAGAGGTGGGCCTCACTGTGCCACCAGGGATGAATTTGCAAGTAGGCAAGTAGTTTGGCAGGACTGGGTCCTACTGTACCACTAGGGAAGAACTAGAGAGGAGATGGGTCTCACTGTGCCACTAGGGAAAAAATCATGAACTATGAAAGAATTTGGGCAGGAGTGGGGCTCACTGTGCCACGAGGGATAAATTTGCATGTGGGGAAGAAGTTTGGCAGGTCTAGGTCCCACTGTGCCACTAGGAAAGAAATTGTGAAGTAGAGAAGAAGTTGGGTTGATGTGGGTCCCACTGTGCCACCAGTGATGAATTTGCATGTAGGGAAGTAGTTTGGCAGGACTGGGTCCCACTGTACCACTGTGGAGGAACTAAAGAGGAGGCAGGTCCCACTGTACCACTAGGGAGGAAATAGACAGGAGATGGGTCTCACTGTGCCACTAGGGAAAAAATCATGAACTATGGAAGAATCTGGGCAGGAGTGGGGCTCACTGTGCCACTAGGGATAAATTTGCATGTGGGGAAGAAGTTTGGCAGGACTAGGTCCCACTGTGCCACTAGGAAATAAATTGTGAAGTAGAGAAGAAGTTGGGTTGATGTGGGTCCCACTGTGCCACCAGTGATGAATTTGCATGTAGGGAAGTAGTTTGGCAGGACTGGGTCCCACTGTACCACTGTGGAGGAACTAAAGAGGAGGCAGGTCCCACTGTACCACTAGGGAGGAAATAGACAGGAGATGGGTCTCACTGTGCCACTAGGGAAAAATCATGAACTATGGAAGAATTTGGGCAGGAGTGGGGCTTGCTGTAGGTTTCCTCCATGAAATAAAGTATTTCTTTTAATCGCACGCCTTATTTGTAGATTTGACAGTTGCTGGGAAAGCACTTGTGAGCTATATTTAGAAGCACTTGGTGTTCGGTGCGGCACATGATCAGCTTGCTGGCCGGAAAGACATGCGATTGGCTGACTGGAGATGACATCAGTGGTCGCGTTCTTTGTGAGATACTTAACCGGCAACTTTACAGTCCACAAAACCCCACTACCGACAACAAGGCTTTGGTAGGAAGGACACGCGATTGGCTGACTGGATATGATGTCAGAGGTCGCGTTCTTTTGAGCTGGCCGGTTGGCTGGTGCTTTAAAAGCAGAGAGGCCTGGACCAGTGCGCTCTGTAGATGAGTAGATGAAATTCTTTTCTTCGTGATAAAACCAGTGAACTGGCCATCCACAACCCTCACTACCGACAACAAAGCCAGGTCCGCAAGGGAGGGACTGATATCACAGTAGACCTGAGTTTAAACTTCATGCTCTTCTGATGGAATTCCTTCTATGTATATATATAGGATAAGCTTGCCGGTCGACAAATGCTTTACAGCAAAGATGTCTGGACGAGTGCGCGCTGAAGAAATCTGAAGAATTCATCTCTTGCTTCTGATGAAAAAATTACTCGAGCTAGGCTGGTGTGACTGATGCTTTACAGCAGGGAAGTCTTTACCAGTGTGTTCTGATGAAGAATGCACCTTTCATTGGGAATTCCTTCTATTTACATTGTTCAACACTACGTAGACTGAAGTTTTCCATGATTTCTATATGTAGAACTAGTAAAGACGTTTCTATGGTGACTGCAACTGGAAGGTTACAGAAGGTACATTCAAACAAAAGACATTGATAAAAATACTTGTAAATCCATAATTCCTCGATATTGTCGATCTGCCCCTGACAACATAATGGTTGAATGGGAGGAAACTAGCAAAAAATGGCTGCCTTCATATTTCTCATCGATTACAGCCCTATCATCAAAAATAAATTGAGTCAACTAGGGAGCGTTTCCAGCAGATTTCTAAATGTATATCCATGCTTGACCAGTAGATAATACTTCTACACTGAAAATATCCACATATAAGGTTGAAAATCCATCATAATGCACACTTTTCATTAAAATATCTGGAGATGTTGAAAATACGTCTGCACAGTACACGCGCCAAACATAAAAGATGCTATGACGTCATGTTGTCTAGACAGGAAGGAAGTACGACACGCCATCTGGGGAGTGCACTAGTACTACAGACCAGCCAGCTGGTGGAAACACAGGACGTCTTTTTCTGACATTTGACGGGCTGGTCTGCGCCGACCGGTTACAAATTGTCCATTGGATAGGATGTATTAACGCAATAAAAAATAATTTTCTTTCCTTGCAATAAAAGGCACATATTCCATTATTTGCAGCCAACTCAAAAAGAGGAAGTGGATGGCTACGTCACTACTGGGGTCACCTGGATTCCAAGGCATCTCGCCACTATTATTGGTCCATTTTCCTTGGACGTTGGCCAAATGCCTGCGCCCCCCGCATTCAGTTCCACATGGTAAGCTATTGTAGCGCAATAAAATTTACGTTTCTGCGAATGGAAATATTGTTTTCTCGCGAGACCGTGAATTGGCTTATGGCTGATTATAATTTTAAAGCAATAAGTTCATTGAAATTTGTCAACTGACAAACCTTGCCTAGTATAACGAACATCTGACAAACATTAATTTGACACAGATTGACAATGGCAGGGGAAAGTATAGTTAGTTGACAAACTTTGGTCTTTTCCGTGACTAAGTTGTGACAACTAAAATTTGTGGCCTAGTCAACTACAACAATTGCCCCAAATTAAACTGACAATTGTAATAAATAATATAAAGAAGATATATATTGTTATCTGACCCATTCTGGGTAAACTTTTGGGTAGATTCTGTCCAAATCTGTACTTGAAAACCTGCAGCCCACTTCATGAACTTCCCGACTTTCCTGCGCGCATCAGGTGATCATGAAACATTCAGGAATTGACTGAGAGAAAAACGAAAACAAACTACGATAAATACTTTGACTGCGGTTTTCAGTGCAGGTAACTGTAAGTAGGTCAACTACAATAGGTGTGTGGTACGATTGGTATGCACCCATTAGCCACTGATTATGTTTCCAAGGCAATAATTTTAATGAAATTTGTCACCTGACAAACCTTTAACAGTATGACAAATATCTGACGAACATTGATTTGACTGTAGAATGACAATGACACAGGAAGTTAGTCAATTGACGAACTTTGCTCTATTTCGTGACTAATTTGTGACAACTAAAATACATACATGGTCAACTACAAAAGTAACACTAAATTAAACTAACAGTTGAAACATATAGCATAAAGAAGATAAAAATTGATATGCTATCCATTCCAAATAAGTCTATGCATCTATTTCTTTCTAAATTTTTGGAAAACAATCAGCAGCAAGTCACTTTATTATGATGGGTGACAATAGAGGATTCTATCCAACTCACATTTACAACTGTCTGTAAATTGCCTATTTCTCAATTTCAGCTTCGAATATTCATTTCAATTCAACCTATACATCAAGTAGCAATTAATATTAGCTATTGCTTTACTGTATATGTAGATATTTTGTTTAAAACATACATACTCCCTTCTGTAAACTTCCTCCAAAAGGAACATCAGCGCTGAAGTGAGGGTCTAATGGTAACACCGCTAATAGTTGGGGAGCATTCATTATTTCCTCGATTACCATTTTAAGAACTACTTTTTACCGAACTCATACCTAACTAAACGGGTGAATGCTAAGCTCTGTATAGTGGTACAGTGGGACCCGCCTCCTCTCTGCTTCTTCCCTAGTGGTAGAGTGGGACCTGCCTCCTCGCTAGTTCTTCCCTGGTGGTACAGTGGGACCCACCTCCTCTCTAATTCTTCCCTAGTGGTACAGTGGGACCCACCTCCTCTCTAGTTCTTCCCTAGTGGTACATTGTTACAGACAAGACGAGGAATCAGATGAATGCTTTATAAGAGATTCGTAAACATTATCCAGCTTTACATGAGGATAACATTCAGGTCCCACTGTACCACTAGGAAGAACTAGAGAGGAGGCAGGTCCCACTGTACCACTAGGGAAGAACTAGTATGTAAGCAGGTCCCACTGTACCACTAGGGAAGAAATAGTGAAGTAGTGGAGAACTAGTGCAGGAGTGGGTCCCACTACACCACCAGGGACGAATTTGCATGTAGGGAAGAAGTTTTGCAGGGAAGGGTCCCACTGTACCAGTAGGGATGAGTTAGAGATGAAGCAGGTCCCTCTTTACCACATGGGAAGAACTATTGCATAGGCTGGTCCCACTGTACCAATATAGATAAGAATTAAATATAAGGCGGGTCCCACTGTGCCACTAGGTAAGAAATCATGAATTAGGGAAGAACTAGGGCAGGAGTGGGTCCCACTGTACAACTAGGAAAGAACTAAAGAGGAGGCAGGTCCCACTGTACCACTAGGGAGGAAGTAAAGAGGAGACGGGTCTCACTGTGCCACTAGGGAAGAAATCATGAAGTATGGAAGAATTTGTGCACGAGTGGGGCCCACTGTGCCACTAGGAATATTAATTTGAATGTGGGGAAGAAGTTTCGCAGGGATGGGTCCCACTGTACCATCAGGGTGGAATTAGAGAGGAGGCATGACCCACTGTACCACTAGGCAAAAATTCATGAAGTATGGAAGAATTTGTGCATGAGTGGGGCCCACTGTGCAACTAGGAATACATTTTCCATGTGGGGAAGAAGTTTGACAGGGATGGGTCCCACTGTACCATGGGGGAGAACTAGAAAGGAGGCAGGTCCAGATGTGCCACGTGGGAAAAAATTGTGAAGTAGGGAAGAAGTTGGGCAGATGTGAATCCCACTTTGCCACCAGGGATGAATTTGCATGTAATGAAGTAGCTTGTCAGGATTGGGTCCCACTGTACCACAAAGGAGAAAGTGGAGAGGAGGCAGGGCCCATTGTACCAGTAGGGAAGAATTCGTGAAGTAGGGAAAAATTAGGGCAGAGGTGGGCCTCACTGTGCCACCAGGGATGAATTTGCAAGTAGGCAAGTAGTTTGGCAGGACTGGGTCCTACTGTACCACTAGGGAAGAACTAGAGAGGAGACGGGTCTCACTGTGCCACTAGGGAAAAAATCATGAACTATGAAAGAATTTGGGCAGGAGTGGGGCTCACTGTGCCACGAGGGATAAATTTGCATGTGGGGAAGAAGTTTGGCAGGACTAGGTCCCACTGTGCCACTAGGAAAGAAATTGTGAAGTAGAGAAGAAGTTGGGTTGATGTGGGTCCCACTGTGCCACCAGTGATGAATTTGCATGTAGGGAAGTAGTTTGGCAGGACTGGGTCCCACTGTACCACTGTGGAGGAACTAAAGAGGAGGCAGGTCCCACTGTACCACTAGGGAGGAAATAGACAGGAGATGGGTCTCACTGTGCCACTAGGGAAAAAATCATGAAATATGGAAGAATTTGGGCAGGAGTGGGGCTCACTGTGCCACTAGGGATAAATTTGCATGTGGGGAAGAAGTTTGGCAGGACTAGGTCCCACTGTGCCACTAGGAAATAAATTGTGAAGTAGAGAAGAAGTTGGGTTGATGTGGGTCCCACTGTGCCACCAGTGATGAATTTGCATGTAGGGAAGTAGTTTGGCAGGACTGGGTCCCACTGTACCACTGTGGAGGAACTAAAGAGGAGGCAGGTCCCACTGTACCACTAGGGAGGAAATAGACAGGAGATGGGTCTCACTGTGCCACTAGGGAAAAATCATGAACTATGGAAGAATTTGGGCAGGAGTGGGGCTTGCTGTAGGTTTCCTCCATGAAATAAAGTATTTCTTTTAATCGCACGCCTTATTTGTAGATTTGACAGTTGCTGGGAAAGCCCTTGTGAGCTATATTTAGAAGCACTTGGTGTTCGGTGCGGCACATGATCAGCTTGCTGGTCGGAAAGACACGCGATTGGCTGACTGGAGATGACATCAGTGGTCGCGTTCTTTGTGAGATACTTAACCGGCGACTTTACAGTCCACAAAACCCCACTACCGACAACAAGGCTTTGGTAGGAAGGACACGCGATTGGCTGACTGGATATGATGTCAGAGGTCGCGTTCTTTTGAGCTGGCCGGTTGGCTGGTGCTTTAAAAGCAGAGAGGCCTGGACCAGTGCGCTCTGTAGATGAGTAGATGAAATTCTTTTCTTCGTGATAAAACCAGTGAACTGGCCATCCACAACCCTCACTACCGACAACAAAGCCAGGTCCGCAAGAGAGGGACTGATATCACAGTAGACCTGAGTTTAAACTTCATGCTCTTCTGATGGAATTCCTTCTATGTATATATATAGGATAAGCTTGCTGGTCGACAAATGCTTTACAGCAAAGATGTCTGGACGAGTGCGCGCTGAAGAAATCTGAAGAATTCATCTCTTGCTTCTGATGAAAAAATTACTCGAGCTAGGCTGGTGTGACTGATGCTTTACAGCAGGGAAGTCTTTACCAGTGTGTTCTGATGAAGAATGCACCTTTCATTGGGAATTCCTTCTATTTACATTGTTCAACACTACGTAGACTGAAGTTTTCCATGATTTCTATATGTAGAACTAGTAAAGACGTTTCTATGGTGACTGCAACTGGAAGGTTACAGAAGGTACATTCAAACAAAAGACATTGATAAAAATACTTGTAAATCCATAATTCCTCGATATTGTCGATCTGCCCCTGACAACATAATGGTTGAATGGGAGGAAACTAGCAAAAAATGGCTGCCTTCATATTTCTCGTCGATTACAGCCCTATCATCAAAAATAAATTGAGTCAACTAGGGAGCGTTTCCAGCAGATTTCTAAATGTATATCCATGCTTGACCAGTAGATAATACTTCTACACTGAAAATATCCACATATAAGGTTGAAAATCCATCATAATGCACACTTTTCATTAAAATATCTGGAGATGTTGAAAATACGTCTGCACAGTACACGCGCCAAACATAAAAGATGCTATGACGTCATGTTGTCTAGACAGGAAGGAAGTACGACACGCCATCTGGGGAGTGCACTAGTACTACGGACCAGCCAGCTGGTGGAAACACAGGACGTCTTTTTCTGACGTTTGACGGGCTGGTCTGCGCCGACCAGTTACAAATTGTCCATTGGATAGGATGTATTAACGCAATAAAAAATAATTTTCTTTCCTTGCAATAAAAGGCACATATTCCATTATTTGCAGCCAACTCAAATAGAGGAAGTGGATGGCTACGTCACTACTGGGGTCACCTGGATTCCAAGGCATCTGGCAACTATTATTGGTCCATTTTCCTTGGACGTTGGCCAAATGCCTGTGCCCCCCCCCCCCCCAGTAAGCATTCAGTTCCACATGGTAAGCTATTGTAGCGCAATAAAATTTACGTTTCTGCGAATGGAAATATTGTTTTCTCGCGAGACCGTGAATTGGCTTATGGCTGATTATAATTTTAAAGCAATAAGTTCATTGAAATTTGTCAACTGACAAACCTTGCCTAGTATAACGAACATCTGACAAACATTAATTTGACACAGATTGACAATGGCAGGGGAAGGTATAGTCAGTTGACAAACTTTGGTCTTTTCCGTGACTAAGTTGTGACAACTAAAATTTGTGGCCTAATCAACTACAACAATTGCCCCAAATTAAACTGACAATTGTAATAAATAATATAAAGAAGATATATATTGTTATCTGACCCATTCTGGGTAAACTTTTGGGTAGATTCTGTCCAAATCTGTACTTGAAAACCTGCAGCCCACTTCATGAACTTCCCGACTTTCCTGCGCGCATCAGGTGATCATGAAACGTTCAGGAATTGACTGAGAGAAAAACGAAAACAAACTACGATAAATACTTTGACTGCGGTTTTCAGTGCAGGTAACTGTAAGTAGGTCAACTACAATAGGTGTGTGGTACGATTGGTATGCACCCATTAGCCACTGATTATGTTTCCAAGGCAATAATTTTAATGAAATTTGTCACCTGACAAACCTTTAACAGTATGACAAATATCTGACGAACATTGATTTGACTGTAGAATGACAATGACACAGGAAGTTAGTCAATTGACGAACTTTGCTCTATTTCGTGACTAATTTGTGACAACTAAAATACATACATGGTCAACTACAAAAGTAACACTAAATTAAACTAACAGTTGAAACATATAGCATAAAGAAGATAAAAATTGATATGCTACCCATTCCAAATAAGTCTATGTATCTATTTCTTTCCAAATTTTTGGAAAACAATCAGCAGCAAGTCACTTTATTATGATGGGTGACAATAGAGGATTCTATCCAACTCACATTTACAACTGTCTGTAAATTGCCTATTTCTCAATTTCAGCTTCGAATATTCATTTCAATTCAACCTATACATCAAGTAGCAATTAATATTAGCTATTGCTTTACTGTATATGTAGATATTTTGTTTAAAACATACATACTCCCTTCTGTAAACTTCCTCCAAAAGGAACATCAGCGCTGAAGTGAGGGTCTAATGGTAACACCGCTAATAGTTGGGGAGCATTCATTATTTCCTCGATTACCATTTTAAGAACTACTTTTTACCGAACTCATACCTAACTAAACGGGTGAATGCTAAGCTCTGTATAGTGGTACAGTGGGACCCACCTCCTCTCTAGTTCTTCCCTAGTGGTACAGTGGGACCCACCTCCTCTCTAGTTCTTCCCTAGTGGTACAGTGGGACCCACCTCCTCTCTGCTTCTTCCCTAGTGGTACAGTGGGACCTGCCTCCTCCCTAGTTCTTCCCTGGTGGTACAGTGGGACCCACCTCCTCTCTAATTCTTTCCTAGTGGTACAGTGGGACCGACCTCCTCTCTAGTTCTTCCCTAGTGGTAGAGTGGGACCCGCCTCCTCTCTGCTTCTTCCCTAGTGGTAGAGTGGGACCGACCTCCTCTCTAGTTCTTCCCTAGTGGTAGAGTGGGACCCGCCTCCTCTCTGCTTCTTCCCTAGTGGTAGAGTGGGACCTGCCTCCTCGCTAGTTCTTCCCTGGTGGTACAGTGGGACCCACCTCCTCTCTAATTCTTCCCTAGTGGTACAGTGGGACCCACCTCCTCTCTAGTTCTTCCCTAGTGGTACATTGTTACAGACAAGACGAGGAATCAGATGAATGCTTTATAAGAGATTCGTAAACATTATCCAGCTTTACATGAGGATAACATTCAGGTCCCACTGTACCACTAGGAAGAACTAGAGAGGAGGCAGGTCCCACTGTACCACTAGGGAAGAACTAGTGTGTAAGCAGGTCCCACTGTACCACTAGGGAAGAAATAGTGAAGTAATGGAGAACTAGGGCAGGAGTGGGTCCCACTACACCACCAGGGACGAATTTGCATGTAGGGAAGAAGTTTTGCAGGGAAGGGTCCCACTGTACCAGTAGGGATGAGTTAGAGATGAAGCAGGTCCCTCTTTACCACATGGGAAGAACTATTGCATAGGCTGGTCCCACTGTACCAATATAGATAAGACTAAATATAAGGCGGGTCCCACTGTGCCACTAGGTAAGAAATCATGAATTAGGGAAGAACTAGGGCAGGAGTGGGTCCCACTGTACAACTAGGAAAGAACTAAAGAGGAGGCAGGTCCCACTGTACCACTAGGGAGGAAGTAAAGAGGAGACGGGTCTCACTGTGCCACTAGGGAAGAAATCATGAAGTATGGAAGAATTTGTGCAGGAGTGGGGCCCACTGTGCCACTAGGAATATTAATTTGAATGTGGGGAAGAAGTTTCGCAGGGATGGGTCCCACTGTACCATCAGGGTGGAATTAGAGACGAGGCATGACCCACTGTACCACTAGGCAAAAATTCATGAAGTATGGAAGAATTTGTGCATGAGTGGGGCCCACTGTGCAACTAGGAATACATTTTCCATGTGGGGAAGAAGTTTGACAGGGATGGGTCCCACTGTACCACGGGGGAGAACCAGAAAGGAGCCACGTGGGAAAAAATTGTGAAGTAGGGAAGAAGTTGGGCAGATGTGGATCCCACTTTGCCACCAGAGATGAATTTGCATGTAATGAAGTAGCTTGTCAGGATTGGGTCCCACTGTACCACAAAGGAGAAAGTGGAGAGGAGGCAGGGCCCATTGTACCAGTAGGGAAGAATTCGTGAAGTAGGGAAAAATTAGGGCAGAGGTGGGCCTCACTGTGCCACCAGTGATGAATTTGCAAGTAGGCAAGTAGTTTGGCAGGACTGGGTCCTACTGTACCACTAGGGAAGAACTAGAGAGGAGATGGGTCTCACTGTGCCACTAGGGAAAAAATCATGAACTATGAAAGAATTTGGGCAGGAGTGGGGCTCACTGTGCCACGAGGGATAAATTTGCATGCGGGGAAGAAGTTTGGCAGGTCTAGGTCCCACTGTGCCACTAGGAAAGAAATTGTGAAGTAGAGAAGAAGTTGGGTTGATGTGGGTCCCACTGTGCCACCAGTGATGAATTTGCATGTAGGGAAGTAGTTTGGCAGGACTGGGTCCCACTGTACCACTGTGGAGGAACTAAAGAGGAGGCAGGTCCCACTGTACCACTAGGGAGGAAATAGACAGGAGATGGGTCTCACTGTGCCACTAGGGAAAAAATCATGAACTATGGAAGAATTTGGGCAGGAGTGGGGCTCACTGTGCCACTAGGGATAAATTTGCATGTGGGGAAGAAGTTTGGCAGGTCTAGGTCCCACTGTGCCACTAGGAAAGAAATTGTGAAGTAGAGAAGAAGTTGGGTTGATGTGGGTCCCACTGTGCCACCAGTGATGAATTTGCATGTAGGGAAGTAGTTTGGCAGGACTGGGTCCCACTGTACCACTGTGGAGGAACTAAAGAGGAGGCAGGTCCCACTGTACCACTAGGGAGGAAATAGACAGGAGATGGGTCTCACTGTGCCACTAGGGAAAAAATCATGAACTATGAAAGAATTTGGGCAGGAGTGGGGCTCACTGTGCCACGAGGGATAAATTTGCATGTGGGGAAGAAGTTTGGCAGGACTAGGTCCCACTGTGCCACTAGGAAAGAAATTGTGAAGTAGAGAAGAAGTTGGGTTGATGTGGGTCCCACTGTGCCACCAGTGATGAATTTGCATGTAGGGAAGTAGTTTGGCAGGACTGGGTCCCACTGTACCACTGTGGAGGAACTAAAGAGGAGGCAGGTCCCACTGTACCACTAGGGAGGAAATAGACAGGAGATGGGTCTCACTGTGCCACTAGGGAAAAAAATCATGAACTATGGAAGAATTTGGGCAGGAGTGGGGCTCACTGTGCCACTAGGGATAAATTTGCATGTGGGGAAGAAGTTTGGCAGGACTAGGTCCCACTGTGCCACTAGGAAAGAAATTGTGAAGTAGAGAAGAAGTTGGGTTGATGTGGGTCCCACTGTGCCACCAGTGATGAATTTGCATGTAGGGAAGTAGTTTGGCAGGACTGGGTCCCACTGTACCACTGTGGAGGAACTAAAGAGGAGGCAGGTCCCACTGTACCACTAGGGAGGAAATAGACAGGAGATGGGTCTCACTGTGCCACTAGGGAAAAAATCATGAACTATGGAAGAATTTGGGCAGGAGTGGGGCTCACTGTGCCACTAGGGATATATTTGCAGGTGGGGAAGAAGTTTGGCAGGGATGGGTCCCACTGAACCACCTGGGAGGAACTAGAGAGTAGGTAGGTGCCACTGGGAAAGAGAAGAAGAGAAGAATTAGGGAAGAAGTGGGTCACTCTGTGCCACTAGGGACAAATTTGTATGTAGCAAAGAAGTTTGGCAGAGGAACTAATGAGGAGGCAGGTCCTAATGTACCACTAGGGAAGTACTAGAGAGGAGGTGGGTCCCACTGTCCCACTAGGGAAGAAATCGTGAAGTAAGGAAGAACTAGGGCAGGAGTGGGTCCCACTGTGCCACCATGGATGAAATTGCATGCAGGGAAGAAGTTTGGCAGGGGTGGGTCCTACTGTACCACTAGTGAGGAACTGGAGAGAATGTAGGTCTCACTGTGCCACTAGGGAAGAACTAGAGAGGAGGTGGGTCCCACTGTGCCACTAGGGAAGAAATCGTGAAGCAAGGAAGAACTAGCGCAGGAGTAGGTCCCACTGTGCCACCATGGATGAAATTGCATGCAGGGAAGAAGTTTCGCAGGGGTCGGTCCCACTGTACCACTAGGGACGAACTGGACAGAATGTAGGTCTCACTGTGCCACTAGGGAAGAACTAGAGAGGAGGTGGGTCCCACTGTGCCACTAGGGAAGAAATTGTGAAGTAAGGAAGAACTAGGGCAGAAGTGGGTCCCAATGTGCCACCATGGATGAAATTGCATGCAGGGAAGAAGTTTGGCAGGGGTGGGTCCCGCTGTACCACTAGGGAGGAACTGGAGAGAATGTCGGTCACACTGTGCCACTAGGGAAGAACTAGAGAGGAGGTGGGTCCCACTGTGCCACTAGGGAAGAAATTGTGAAGTAAGGAAGAACTAGGGCAGAAGTAGGTCCCACTGTGCCACCATGGATGAAATTGCATGCAGGGAAGAAGTTTGGCAGGGGTCGGTCCCACTGTACCACTAGGGACAAACTGGACAGAATGTAGGTCACACTGTGCCACTAGGGAAGAACTAGAGAGGAGGTGGGTCCCACTGTGCCACTAGGGAAGAAATTGTGAAGTAAGGAAGAACTAGGGCAGAAGTAGGTCCCACTGTGCCACCATGGATGAAATTGCATATAGGGAGGAAGTTTGGCAGGGGTTGGTCCCACTAGGGATGAACTAGCGAGGAGACAGGTCCCACTGTACCACTAGTAAAGAACTTAAATATTTTTCATGAAATAATAATTGCTCTTTACTGGGTCTCACTGTGCCACTTGGTGTTTGTTAAACGGGTTTCACTGTACCACTGGCACCATTAGACCCAGGTGTAATGGTACCCTCTCCTCTTTCTTCGCTGAACCAGGTCCTCACTTCTTCAACCATGCCACGTGGGTAATACTAAAAACGAAATAGTGACTAACATTAATCCATGACAATTCGAGAGACAAATAAATTAACGTTAATTCGACCGCGGTTTTCAGTGTACCCTTGGTTTTGTGGTTGCCTATTTGAGCCGGAATTTAAGTCTTTATGTGCCCTGTCACCTTGACCTTGAAATCTTGCCCTGTCCTGATTTTTGTTCAAATCAGGATCATAAGATCTCAACTCAGGTCTTGGCATCCTAACTGGTTCATCATCGTGAGCCCTATAAACACCTGGGTTACTTGCACTCTTTTTAACCACTCGGGGTTTTTCGGTCATGTAAACCTTTGGTGTTGAGTGAACAATTCCGGAATTTATTTCTTCACATGAATCAATAAACTCATGCTCATTGTCACGTTCATTCTGTAATATGTTACAGTTATTCATGTTTGTGAGCTTATCATCATAGATATCAGGTGGAGCTGTGGCTGCCGATGTAGGTCTTTTGTATCTGATTGGCACAGAGTTAAACTGTATTTCAGATTGAGGCCTTGTCTCACTAGATTCTCTATCACGCCTTGGGTTAGGCCATTTAGGAATCCAGTCTCGGACAGTTTGCATCCAACTCCTTGACCTGACACTAGTCATTTTATTTTTCTACCAAAAAATAACTATAACTATGCAATTACAATACTCAAAATATTTGAAATATTTAAAAAAAATGCTTCCAATCAAATTAATACACCAAATAACCAATCCTGGTCACGGCACCAAAAATATCTGTGGCGACCCAGCAGATATGTCAAGCCTTCCAAATAGCCTGTTAACCCTACAGATTGACCAAATCAATATAAAGCCTCGCGTTGTGTTCAGATTTGTATTAGGTTATTAGCAAACCGTCACTAACATTAACTCCTGTTGTTGAAGGGACAAATTTGTGGTGTATTAAGAATTTCACAGCAAATTCAACAATGAATATTTATTTTTAAATATATCAAATTCAACAGGTAATTTACAAAATAAGACAAAATATCACCAATAAACCCTCTATATATAGCAATAATATTTACTCAAATTAATCAGCTAGAATACAAATTAGCTTTCAATTAGTGCACAACTAACCAATTGTCTAATATTTGGTTTAATAAAAATACCATTTATCTCTAGTATTTAGCCTACAGTCATCAAATACTAAACCCTTATTGCTGCTATGTGTAGTAAATGTCTTACCATATTTGGTTGTTCTACTACTGAGCAGTTCTACTACTGAGCTGGTTCATTCAACTGATTGGTTCAACTTTTGGTCCTTCTGGAACCCTTTAAATCCAATCCAATTGACTTGCTGCTTACATTCAATCCCTCTTTCACGTCACTGTTTCTAAGTGCCTAAAGTACTATATGACGGTGCAACACCGTAATGACGTCAGCCCCAAACTTGTGACCTATACTAGCGATCGCCATTGGAGCCATCTCTGCACCGTGACAAATATACGTAAATATAAGGCACTCTGTCGCCCCCTAGTGATGGATATTTAAAATAAAAGGTTTGACAATAAGCTTATTTTACTTTACTAGTAAAAACACTAGATTTAATGACACTGTATATATTTTATTTTACAAAACGTTTGCGGTGGGCAATAATACACCGCATTTACACTAGCGACCGCGGAGACACTTCTACAATGATTTCGTTGTCCAAATACCGAGTTCGCACATGCACAGACGTACCACGCAATTGAGGTCATCTCAATTTGTTTAAAAATCATCAAGAATATCTAGTCATACACTTACCAGTAAACAACTTTTATTAGTCATTAGTTTGTCATATATTAGTCAGAAAAGTCATCTCTAATTAACTAATAACAAGTTAATGATTAATTGATGGCTAGCATACACTTGCTAGTTGTTAGTCAGAGATAGCTATTTTCTGACTAATATATGACAAACACTTGTTACTGTTCCAAAGGCAGTCATTTAGTCACAGTAAAAAATTTGTCCAAAGATAGTGAAACATATTAGTCAATAGTATGTCATATATCAGTCACAACATAATCACAAAATAGTCACCTCTGACTGAGTAATGATTAGTATATTTGACTATTTTATGACAAACTTTTTGAAATGACTACTTTTTCCACATTGACAACTGTATCTTTGTCAAATATTAGTCATAAACTAGTCACCTCTGACTAAATGAAGACAAATATATTTGACAATTTTATGACAAACTTTGTACCGTGCCTGAAACTACTACCTTTTACTTATTCACAAATGAATGTTTGTCATACATTAGTCACAAAATAGTCACATCTGACTGATGTACACTTGTTAGTTTGTCAGAGGTGACTATTTTATGATTAATTTATGAAATTTCATTTGTCAATAAGTAAAAGGTATAGTCTTTTCAGGCACGGTATAAAGTTTGTCATAAAATTGTCAAATATATTTGCCTTTAGTTAGCCAAAAGTGGCTAGTTTATGACTAATATATGATAAACCTAGTTGTCATACAATATAGAAAAGGTAGTCATTTCAGGCAGAGTAAAAAGTTTCTCATAAAAGCCAAATATATTGGTCAGTCAGGGGTCAGTATCCCAAAAGTAGTCCATAGGCACAGTAAAAGCTTGTCATAAAATTGCTAAATATAAAGTTACTTTGTCAGGTGAGTATTTGATGACCAATCATGTAATTTTCTCACTAATTCTGCAGTTAACCAACTAAATGGACAAAAACTGGTCGAAAAGAAAAGACATTAAATGCGATTGAACATGCTCTGTGTAAGCTGATTCTATGTTTGGGACTTCATGTTGCAAATGACAAAAGAAAAGGACATAAAACTGTGCAATGCAAATGTTATTCAGAAGTGCAAAGTTAAGGTCTTCCTATTGGAACTATTATGGTTGTTATATTCAGTTCAAATGTGTTGAAAAATAAGATGTATTGTATGATACATTCGTGCAAAGTAATGTATCTCTAGCCCAGTATATATAGGCAATATAACTTAATTCATAATTTCAGGATTTTTAATGCATTTATACTTAATATTTTATCCTTAATAGCCAAGGTGCCTATTGAAACAAACAGCATCTCTTTTCCCTTGTTTTTAGTAGTCCATGATTGTGGATGTGGACAAAGCAGAGTGATGCCATAATGTCAGCTGAATTATAAATAAAAATAATATGTGGTGTTCTAGTCTAGAATAAAGTATTAAGCAGTGGATATCTAACAATATCTTAACTGAAGTAATGTGTACATGATTTTATCAGCTAGTTCATATATATTTTGATTGGTAAATAAAAGATGAAATGTTTAATAATGAATTTTAATGTAGCACTTAACAGCAGTAATCATATTCACAAGTCATAATCATAAGTAGTACTACTATCATATATACTGAAATAAAAAATGCACACCAAAATAAGATCACTGTTCCGGCATATATCTCCCAAAGAGTATTAAAGGGAAAGAAAAGAGTTTTACAGTACTGACCATAATGTTATCATGCATAATGTAGCTGAACAATGTTTCAACAAAATGATAAAAACCTGAAACTTTGCCAGGCTTGTTATAGCTCACCTAAAAGTAGGTGAACTGCCCTTTGAAAACAATTGCGTACAAGCAATATTTTTAAAGTCATTCTCACATGAAATTAGCTCTACTAATAAATGACAAGGTAGCTAATGCTTAGTTATGGAGATAGACTTCCACACTACTGACCATGAAATAGCTATGGAGAAATTAGCTGAATAACATATTTCAACAAAATGTTAAAAATCGAAGATACTTTACTGTACATCAATAAAGTAGCTATCACTCAGTGATACACTGATCAACCATACAGTCTGAAACTTCACCATGCTTTTACTTCACGAAAATAGATATGCAATACTTTTAAAGATATAAAGTGTCATATAGCTTTATAAAAGACGGCACGAAAAATGCACATGAAAACCATACACATACACACACAGCTATTTTTAATCTCCCACCTAGTGTGTCAGTCGAAAAAAACACAAAATAGCACTTCAATTACATGATAAAAGATCAATTAAGCCTGGAATTATCCTGGAATTAAAAAGAGATCTTGTAAATCATAGATTAATTACATCACCCCATAGGATGTCACAACAACTTCGATGCACAATAGTAGATTATCATAATTACAAATACATACTTTTTTACAAGTAAAAAACTTTTTGAAAACAAAGAATGCAAATGAGCTAAAAAAGTTCATTCTGTATTTATACATGTGAAAGATGTAAATACATGTCAAGCTAATGTTGGTGTAACCTACTGTAGCAAAGATAAACTTTGAAATTTAGATCACTTTTTTATCACAATATACTATTTGGAAACTATCCTCTAAAATGTTATAATTTGTGAAACTATTTCACTAGTGTGAAACTATTTACTTCATAAAATTGGGTTGCATGAGACTGTGCAAGTCTTTTGTGATGTTGCCAAGATCCAAAAGTGGGAATCAGTCCATCTAAGACTGGTTAAAAAAACACATGCTTCAGGGACATATAATTTAAACTTAGTTGCCAAAAGTTTATTGGTGTTGCCTTGTTAAATATTTAAAAAATAAAGTTTTTTAATCATGCTTCATCAACTTTGACAATCATGCTATTTGCATACAGTAAATATTAAGAGTCATAATTAATTTTTCCATGACTCAGTTTATTATTTAACTACAAAATTAAACCCAATTATTTCACTCTGCTGGCACTGGATTAACTTGATTTACTTGTAAGTGAATAAGTCTGGGATGTACCTTTTTCTTGAGTTTTATTACACTGTACATTAACTGTTATCTTTTTCACTGCAGAGTAATGAATCAAATCTGAAAGAATTATTACTTACTAATGTAATACAACAGAAAAAGAAGTGTGAAGGCTCTGTTCATTTGAGTTTAATTTAACAGTTTCTTCCAAATCAGCACCCTTAACATATCCACCTTGCCTAAGAAAACAACTGTGCTCATTGCTGGGTGGGTTCAAAATAGTATTCAGCCAATCTTCCCATCTTTCACTTTCAAATAGCCTGTGGGTGACAAATTTATTTTAAACCACTATTTTATTGTAACCATATGTAAGATGTTCAAACAATTATAAAAATTAGAACAGATTTCCACTATTCTCTTGATAAAAAAATCATTTAAAATTGACCTCTTATGGTTGGATTTTTTTTGTTTATTTGGGGTTTTACGTCGCTTTCAACACTGTACAGGTCATATCACGATGGGTAGTTGGAAGGGCAGAGGAAACCAGTACATATAGTTCGCTAGGGTTGTGTACTGTAAACTGCCGACCAACGGCAAGCAACTACCAGCTTTCCCACTTACGGCCATGACGGGGATCGAACCCCAGCCGCAGATGTGGGAGGCGAGAGTGGTTGGAAGTATTTACAATTTTTTGTATTCCCCAAAATTTACAATTTTCACAAAAAAAACCAGAAAAATTGCATTTTTTCCATGGAAAACTCTTACTACCTATTGGTGAAAAATTCCTTTAAAAATGTTTGCAAATGTTAGCCATCTTTCTTTTCACTAAAATCCAAAAATGTAACCCAAATTTGCAAAAAAGTTTGGGTTCCCACAGGACACTTGCACTAAAAATGCTCAAAATCAATATAGGCCCTATGGTAGCCGACATATTTGTGATTTTTTTATTTTCACTGCAAATCCGAGATGGCAAACAAAGTTTGAAAAAAACAAAAAAAATGGCATACGGTTGATACAATAACTACATGTTCTTTGTCTTCAATTTTAATTGAGCTGTTTCTACTGTATAAATAAGCTTGACAATTAAACACACCAAGATTCAGGTTTTTTGTGTCATCATTAATCCCTAAAACAAAACTTAATTACCACATATATTCAATGTATTTTGGACAGACCATATTGAATACATACAACATAGGCTCTCTTAAAAGCCCATGGGCTGTGAAAAAGATGATTTAAACAAAAGAGAAAAAAAAACAATTGCCAGAGGTTCGACAAAACTGTTTATCATTATATTCAAAGTCTTCCACAAGACCAAATGCAGGTTGTAATTGTCATCCAACAATTCTTTTAACTAAAAGAATTTTGCAATACAACAACAATTATTTCTTTTGCTTAATATCCTTCCCATGCATTAGTTGGGACCAAAGAGCACTAAATCTATTTAAAAGCATGCACATTCACTTTTAAGTATCCACAGACATCCAGTCAATTCAATAATAACATCTTAGAAATCAAACACACCAAATTTAGGGTTTCTTATGTCATCATTTAGCCCCAACAAAAACAAAACTTTTGAAAAAATTACCATGTATATTCTGTCTTTTACACAAAACCATATTGAATACATACCACGTATGCTCTCTTAAACATCCATGAAGTTCGACACTAATCATTTGCAAAAGTTGGTGATGGGCCTTTAGAGGAGTTCAAATCACCTAGATATTTCATGAATGGAAGTATGTTAATTCAGAAACAAGAATTCAGTGGCTGTAAATGGGCACTGGCAGTTGCAGAGTATTTTTGAACAATGACATTGCATTACACTTTTTGTACAAAATTTACTATGTTGTGTTTTACTAGTTTTCCAAAATACAAAGATGGTAATTTCATTTTGACATGGCAGTTTTGGTTTGGTGGAAAGTAAAATTTTGAATAAAAAATTGGCACACAAGTCAATCAAATTTTTAGTTGTAAATTACCATTTTCGATATTGATATTGTACTTTATTATTAATATTAAAGCTTTTGGCCAGAAGTGATCAATATTGGAATATCGATAATCAATACCAACACTACAATCAGCACAAAAACCACATCAAATACAGCAAAAATATGAAGAATTTGGTAAGTGGCAATTAAAATATAATTAACTTTAAGGAAAGCTATGGGTGGCCCTTTAAGAGAACATGGATTTTTAAGAGAATGTATATGGTATAATATTACCCACAAATCTTCCTTAATACTAACAATTACAGCTTTGTATTTGTACCCAACTGAATCAAATCATAAGCACAATTATTTAGTTTTAATTGTCCACAGGTGTCTAGTTGATACAAAAATTACATCTTCGCAATTAAACGTACCACTTTTTCGGGGGTTTTGGTACCTTCATTTATGCATAAAAGAAATTTTTGTAGAAATTGCCATGTACATTCAAGGTCTTTAGGGTACACCATATTAAATTCATATAAAGCTGCCCCCAAAGTAGCAATAGCTTTTATCAAATTTTGTGTGTTGTATTCAAAGTCTTCACAGTAGCAATATAAATTCATTGAAATTTGTCAATTGACAAACCTTGCCTAGTATAACGAACATCTGACAAACATTAATGTGACACAGATTGACAATGGCGGGGATGGTATAGTCATTTGACAAACTTTGGTCTTTTCCTTGACTAAGTAGTGACAACTAAAATTCATGTGGCCTAATCAACTACAACAATTGCACCAAATTAAACTAACAATTGAAATAAATAATATAAAGAAGATATTTATTGTTATCTTACCCATTCTGGGTAAATTCTGTCCAAATCTTTTCTTGAAAACCTGCAGCCCACTGTTTTGTTTTGTTTTTGCTCACTCCCTGTAAGTATAGCACCCTCCAATGGGAGGTGGATTCTATTCTATTCTCTTAGAACTGAATCCTGCTCCATTCCACTATTTATTTCTCCCCCATAGTTAACCCATGCCTGTTCCCCTACTCCTTATTTGCATTACTTACTTTCTTAGTCCTCTGCTACCCTTAATTTATATGACCTGGTTGAGCTGTTTAGGACTGCTCGTCCTATTTCATCATGCATCTTATTGCATACTTGTCACCTTATCCATCTAATTTTCCCGTATCCCTGTTTTTATTGGCTTTATCCATCGGCCTATAGTAAAACTAACTTTTTGTAGTGATTTTTTATCTATGGATTCTAGGAACTTCTGAATCTGCTCTGCTGTGTTGATATCTTTTCCTATAATGGTATGCCATACATGTGGAATTACCCTTTCTGTTCTACATTCTACTAAAATATGATACAATATATTAGTTGTGATTACTTTGCATAATGTGCATTTCTTACCCTCACTCGTCCATTCCCCCATGTCACTTAATTTCAATTTTGAGAAGTTCTTTCCCTCTTTACTTCCATCCACGTTCCATGCTCTATTTCTCCATGTAACTTTTGGGTACAATTTTGATGTATTGCTTCATTTCCTTTCTATATCCCAGTTGTTATCTTCCCATTTCAACCATGCCTTGTGTAGTAATTTCTTCCAAAAGGTTTGTTCCATCATTTCCTCTGTTATACCCAACTCTCTATAACCCCCCTCACATGCTGTATCCATTTAGTATTATATTCCTTCATAATTAGATCATATAAAAGTTTATGTGCCCACCTATTTGCATCCATCTTTTCAATCCTGCGAAATAGTTTAATTTTTGCACTCCATATCTCCCCTTGCATTGTTTTCCATCCTATCTCCGCCCTTACTCCTGCCTTTGATACTGTAGTTCTTGTTCCTAAAATGTAGCATCCTACTTTATGCTGCAAAGATTCCATTTTGTTAATTTATCCATTCTTTTTTTTTAATAATTTTTATTCATGCAACAAACATACCGCCATTACACATGAAAAAAAGGCAGAACCACCACCCTGGCAGGAAAGGTGGCCTAACCAAATTTAACATTAAGTTTATAGGTAACAATATCAAGGTTGATTGTCACATGCTATGTATAACAAACAATGCATTCAACAAAAGATTAAGGAATTTACAAGACAAAAAAACATGAAATTAAAAAAGGAATTGTGCAAACTCATTGTACCAGATATTTATAAGTCACACAGTAAAAATGTTTCTTATTTGACACCATTTTTTCTCATATTTTCCACCATCAGATTCCAAATATGCAACTAACACTTGTTCTTCATATACAGTCTTGATTCTACTTATTAAATCTGCAATATTTATTTCTGTAGCTTTTCTAGAGTTTGTAAATAAGTAGTTCTTGGTTATTAGAATTATTGTATTTATTGCAACAGAGTTTGGATTATTATACTTGTAACCTAATAGAATATCTTCAGGAGTGAATTTAACATTGAAACCAGCTTTATTGGAAATCTGATTTTCTAATAGATTCCAGAGTTGTTTCGATTTGGGACATAAGTAAAAGAGATGTATTAAAGTTTCTTCATTACTATTACAAACAAGGAATTTGGATGAATCAGATATTCCCATTTTATGGAGAAGTTTTTGGGTACCTAATATTCTGTGTATTATTCTATACTGAAACCATTTCAAGTAAGGATCATTCAGTGTTTTAAAACAAATTTTGAAAACATGTTGCCATGAGTGATTATTTAGTATAACTTGTAAATCATCATGCCATTTTATTTTAAAGGCCATATCAATAACATTTTCATTTAATTTTTCATAAGAACCTTTAGTTCCCTTTATATTAGAAAGAAGAAATGATATATGGTGAGGAATGTAAGGTTGAATAAAATTAAAAGAATCTGCTTTTCTATATTTCCCTAGAAAAATGTTGATACAGATTATATAGGTAATCAAGAAAATTAATTTGGGACAAGTTAAATTTCTTTTCTATTTCCTTTTGATCTAAAACATGTCCCTGTTCATTTACAATATCCCCAATTGTCAGTATTCCTCTTTGAAACCACTTTGGAATATAAAGAATATTTTTTGAAACCAATGGATAAAACCATATGGGGGAGGATAGGATGTCATTGTTATTTTTGATGTCAATATTTTCAGAGAATTTTATCCATGATATAAGAACTTCATTCCAGAATGTGTTCCTTGTTTTCTGAATAAGGTGTTTAGGCCAATCTGTTCCCAATTTCAAAAGTTTATGTATTGAGGTAATATTTTTTTCAAAAAGTCTTTGATAGTCTGTTTTTTCACATTTTACAATTCTATTCATCCAAGACAGATTTAGTGAGATAATATATTTTTCTAAATCAACCATTCTAAGTCCTGCATCTTTATAATCTTGTATAATAAATATTTGTTTAATTTTATCAGGTTTATCACCCCAAATGAATCTGAAAAACATTTCATTTAATTCCTTAATAAATTCTTTACTTGGTGAAGGAATGACAGTAAATAAGTGTGTGAACTGTGAAAGTATGAATGTCTTTAGTACAGTTATCCTTAATTCCAAGTGGGGTTAACACTCTTTTTCTCCAGTTAACTAGTAGTTTCTTTGAAGTTTCTATGGCTGATGTATAATTTATATATGGTATATTTTCTAGATCTACAGAAAATGTTATACCTAATAAAGTAAAACATTCTGTTCCCCATTCTAATTTAGAAGAGGTAGTTATCTTATCTCGAAAATGCTTTTTTCTGCCTATCCTGACTACTTTGGTTTTTTGTAGAATTCATTTTTAAACCAGAGTATGTGCCAAAGACTTCTATTGTATTTAAGGCAGCTTCTAAAGACTCTTTTGAACCATCTAATATAAGAGTAGTATCATCAGCAAACTGACATTCTTTATCATAACATACAACCTCTTTCCCGTATAGCATTTTCGGTTTTAAAATTTGTAACCACAGTTTTTCCATGAGGTTCACATTAGGTCTTATCCACCGCGCCCTATACTTAAAGATATTCCATAACTGACTTACTTGTTTTTGCGCTTTACTCTTCTGGTAAACAAATGTCTTTGAATTCCCCAATACAACTCCCAAATATGTATATTTATTGGTTTGTTCCAACACATTAGTGCTATCCCCTAGTTCTGGTAGTAATATTCCCTTCTGTTGCCCCCCTCCTATCACCATTACTTTACTCTTATCTATATTTATTTCCAATCCCTTTCTCCAAGAATATTCCTGTAATTTTATACACTGCTCTTGTAGTTGTTCCTCTGATTCTGCCACCAACACTATGTCGTCAGCAAACAGCAACCCACCAAGACTTTCCTCAGCTATTGACCAACCTCCTGCTTTCTGTATTTCCTCTAAAACATCATTTATAAACAGAGTGAAAAGTATAGGTGAGAGTACACACCCCTGTTTAACCCTTATTTCACATACCATCCACTCAGTCCATCCCCTCACAGTGAAAACTTTCCTATTATGTCCTTTATATAATTGTTGGAAAATGGTAATAACATCTTCGTGTACACCTATATCCCTTAATTTTTCCCATAACTTTCGCCTGTTAACACTGTCATAGGCTTTACGGAGATATATGAATCCCAAAAATAACTTTTTATTAAGCCTTTTGGCTATATTCATAATATTTGAGATCACAAATAGGTTATCTACTGTACTTCTATTTTGTCTAAAACCATTCTGTTCTTCTCTAAGCCATTGATTTTTCTCTACTACTTCTATCAATCGTTCCCCTATTATTCTTGTAAAAATTTTACTAACATTACTGGTAATCGCTATACTCCTATAATTATCCAGATTCGTTTTTGATCCTTTCTTATGCAACAATTTGATTTTTTCCTCACTCCACACTATAGGTGTTTCTCCAGCTACTAGCATAAGATCGAACAACATAATCAAACAGTTTTTGAGTTTAGCACCGCCTTCTATGAGAAATTCATTAGGAATTCCCTCCAATCCAATTGCCTTTTTACGTTTTAATTTCCCTATAGCTTTGTCTATTTCCTTCCTTGTTATCTTTCCTAATAGTTTCCCTCACTGTTCCGTTTTGCTCAATGGTGAGGAAATTGCATCATGATTTATTAAATGTAAACTTTGTTCTTCTGCAAGTAGGGGTTCTTGTCCTAATTTACCTACCATGTCTTCCACTTTTAATCTAATTTCTTCTGGGTTTGTTATTATTCGATTTCCATCTTTGATGACATTAATCTCATTACTAGTTTCTCGAAACTGTATTTGCTGCCACATTTTTGACACATTATCTGCATGTCCTTCTAGTGTTTCCTGTAATTTCTTTTTGTGTCTTTCGTCATTCTTTTTTAGTCTTTCTAGTTTAACTATTTTTGTCAAAGTGATATATTTCTTCCATTTACTTGCTATATCTGTGGCATTCTCGCTGCATGCTTTGCTCCATTTCTGTGCTGCTTTATTCCGTAACTTTGTCAGTCGTACTAGCTTAAAGCTTTTCTTTATCTTACCCTTCACTTCTACCAAGCCCACTGTGTCCACAGCCGCACTTCTCACCGCTTCGATGAACTGTGTATAACATTCCTCAATATCTTCCACCCTATTATCATATTTTACAAACTCTTCTTCCCAATTCTCCAATTTGACCTTCAACTCTTCTCTAAACTTATGCCAATCTGTGTTTTCATTTATGTTCCATTTCGGTATATTATCTGTATTACAGATTCTGTAATCTTGGAAAAACTAAAAACGACACTTCATGAACTTTCTGACTTTCCTGCGCACATGTCAGGTGATCACTAAACGTTCAGGAATTGACTGAGAGAAAAACGAAAACAAACTATCTATGATAAATACTTCAACTGCAGTTTTCAGTGCACACTTGTGTAATGCTTTCCAATTTCTTGAAAAAATGTGATTAACAATGGTTATTCCTGATTTGATCCAATCAGAATAGTCTGAAGCAATACACCTTCCATTCATGGTTATAAGATCATTGTGAAATAGAGGTTCACTCAGAAAATCTGAAAATGACTCTGGTTTTGCAGCTGTAAAATTACACCCAGTTGACAACAAGTCCCTATAAAATTGTGTCTTTGGTAAGTCTTTTACGTTTTTAAAGTCGTTTCCTCTTTAATTCATTTATGTAACTGCCCATTAATTTATATATTTAGTTGGGGTTTTACGTCGCTTTCAACACTGTACAGGTCATATCATGACGGGTAGTTGGAAGGGCAGAGGAAACCAGTACATACAGTTCGTCAGGGTTATGTACTGTAAACTGCCGACCAATGGCAAGTAACTACCATGCAGCTTTCCCACTTGAGGCCGTGCCGTGAACCGAACCCCGGCCTCAGAGGTGGGAGGCGAGAGTGTTACCACTCTGCCACAGTGGCCCCGGTAACTGCCCATTAAATACTCCAAGAGATGTTTCCTTTTTGCATCTACTTGACTACAAAATCTTTTAATCAACATAATTTGAGCAGACTTTGCAAATTCCCTGATTGAGATCATTTTCATACCACCAAGCTCAATAGGCCTTATTAAGGTACTCTTTGAGACTAGGTGTTGTTTATTATTCCAAACAAAGTCAATAATAAGTTTCTCCAAATGTGACAAAAGGTTAGAGCTTAAAGTTGAGACTGAAACAAGCTGTAAAAAGTGGGGAAGAACCAATGATTTTACCACTGTTATTTTACCTTTTAGTGTAAGGCTCCTAGAAAACCAAGGGTTTAAAATATTTTTTTAATTTTATCAGTTACGGTAAGCTTAGTCATTTCTTCATGGTTCAAAGAGAACCCCAAATCCAGGGTTCTGAATGGTTTATTAATCCATTTAATACCAAGTGATACATCACTTCTCAGAGAGCCATCATTATAAATAATTATTGTTTCAGTCTTGATTTTGTTGAGTTTAAGTCCTGCATATCTGTAAAATTCCTCAAACAGCTGTAAAGATTTTCTAACTGAAGGCATGTCTGTCAGAAATAAAGTCATGTCATCTGCGAGTTGGCAATGCTTGATACATTTTTCATTGACTATTAAACCATAAACTTCTGAGTAGTTGCGTATTATGATAGCTATGAGTTCAGCAGGAATAAGAAAGAGTCAAGCGCTTATAGGGCAGCCTTGTTGAATGCCCCTAAAGAGTTTGAAAAATGTAGATTGATGTTTATTATTTGTTACCTAACTTTCGATATCTTTGTAGAGAATATTTATCCAGGAGCAAAAATTTTTACCAAAACCAAAGTGTTGCAATGCCTTATTTAGGACGAGCCAATTAATTGTATCAAAGGCTTTTTCAAAATCTGCAAGTAGAACAGTACACAGTTTCATAGTTAATTTACAATAGTCTATAACATCAGCTATGAGCCTGGTATTTTCACCACAAAATCTGTTTTTCATATAGCCAATCTGGTCTGGGTTAATTATATCACTAAGTGCAGGCTTCAGTCTGTTTGCAAGTATTTTTGCCAGTTTTTTATAATCAGTATTAAGTAAAGAAAGGGGACGGCATGATTTTAAGTCTCTGAGATCTTGTTCTTTTTTGGGGATTAAAGTAATTACACCTTTTTTGACTAGGAGATAATTGACCAGTCACAAAAGATTTTCTGAAATTGTCAAAAAGAATTTCTGAAATACTGGACTAAATTTTTTTATAAAATTCAATCAGAATGCCATCTGGCCCTGGGCTTTTATTGTTGAGCAGATCCTGTACTGCTTTACACATTTCGTCTTTCCTTATCTCACGTTCACATTCAATTCTGTGGTCTCCTGATATAGTGGGAATATTGATGTCAGTTAATTACCTATCGTAGTCTAAATTGTCAAAAGTTGAATTGGATTCAACAGAATATAATTTGGCATAAAAATCTGACTGTGTTTTTAGTATCTCAGCAGCATCGTAACTTCTCTTGCCACCTACAACTAAACAATGTATGTGCTTTACCTTTTGGACTGCTTTTTCCAAATTTAAGAAATACCAGCTCGGTTTCTCATATTCTTCAATAAGTTTACATCTTGAGCGTATCATACTACCGATTGCGTTTTTGCTATAAGTTTCTTCGATTTCACTCTTAACTTTGCTAATCTGGTTGAAGTATGAATTGTCTAGTGATGAAGGTATATTTGCCTCTAGGTAGGCAAGTGATTTGGTAAGTTCACTAAGATGTTTATTTTCTGCTTTTTTCTTAGTATGGCGAAGGTTATTGACTCAGTGCATATCTGATATTTAAGTAACCCCAGGCCAGATGTTTGCTTGCTAAGTTCTCAAAATCATTCCTTGACATAGGTAATTTTTGGAGAAAATTACTGGTTTTTGAGCAATAATCTTGTGTTTAACTTCCATAAACCTTTTCCCCGCCTTTGTTCACATTCAAGCACAAAAGCATATTTTAGGAGAATGTGGTTCATAAGTTGATTTTCTTATCATACCTTCACAATGTATTGAGGGGCCACGGTGGCAGAGTGGTAACACTCTCGCCTCCCACCTCTGAGGTCGGGGGTTCGATCCCCGTGACGGCCTTAAGTGGGAAAGCTGGTAGTTGCTTGCCGTTGGTCGGCAGTTTACAGTACACAACCCTAGCGAACTCTGTGTACTGGTTTCCTCTGCCCTTCCAACTACCCGTCGTGATATGACCTGTACAGTGTTGAAAGCGACGTAAAACCCCAAATAAATAAATAAAAAAAAAATTCACAATGTATTGAAATACAATCTTATCAATTTGGCATGTCTGTGTCTCAATAAAACAGTGAAACACTTAAAATAAATGAGGCGTATTTAAAAAGGGTATGATTTTTAATGAACTCTGAAACAGTGCACTGTGTAAACACAAGATTTTATTTTATCTATGGCTCAACATCCAATTATTTGTATTTATTTTGTTTCCGGGTATTAAGATCGGGATGTACTTACAAGTTCATCGTTTCAAAATAGCTTGACGCTCATTAACATAATTAACCGGTGCTCCATTTTGAAATCACGAGAAGACATCTTGTGTCGTGTTTCCCCAGGAAAGTTCAAAGTTGAAATTTTAATATAATTTTATCAACAGTTTTAATCTTTACAGTAAGTATGTCTTCCTTTATACTAGTGAGACACTTTGTCCGAAAATAGCGGATGACTATTTTGTATTTTCCTTTTAAATGTACTATAAACGTAGGCCGCCGCCTTTAGATCTGATATTTCATTGTTCACCTGGCATACGAGCATCTCGTGACCACGGCAGCTCGTACCCACAAATCGTTTCCAAGATTTTTTTTTTTCAATATTGCAGGGAACCCCACGGACTTCTGTCTCCTCGTGTTTCTTTTCAGTTCTAGGAAACCCCCACAGAATTCATTGACCTCACGTTTTCAAATTTGCAGGTTTTATTCCATAATATGGCTTCACCTGTGCGGTTGTGATCATAATGTCGATATGCTCATTAAGTCGATCGGTCGGCCTTGACAGCTTTACAACGCATGTCAAACTTCATTTGAAATTGCAAATAAACATCCCTGTCTTTAATATATTCTACAACAGTGTCCATGCAATCTGTTGCAGACAGTCATATTTTTATATTTTCAGAAATAATCACCCGAATATTACCTAAATACAGAAATAAGCCATCCAGTTCATTATAACAAAACCAATATAATATCTGTGCACAAACCTTTGTTCACTAGTGGCTTCCTACCAGTAAACGCCCATGCTGTAGTTAACTTAGATTTACAGCTTTATATTTTATTCTTCAACCACCAGATTATCAAATGATATACACTACAATTAATACCTGAGATACATTTTGTGACATTTGTTTCAAAGCTTTATATTTTAACATTTTATCTTTTATCGGCCGCTTTTACCGCAAACCGGAAATACCAGTGAACGCCCATTTTGTAGATGTATAGAACCATTTGTCCTTGACCTCTAACAAAGGAATATAAGGCGGGCGTTCACTGGTAGGCAGGCATTCACTGGTAGAAAGCCACTAGTGCACTAGTTGATCATCTTGTAGCAAGTCTTTCATCTTGCTGATCCCAATAAAAATTGTGATACTAGGTGATCGACTTGATGATCAATCTCATAAATGGTAGTCTTTTTTCTGCATTTTCAAACCCAAGTTTGAACTTTCTGTTGAAAAAAAAATCTTAGAAATCTTGCGGCAGTTTGTTAGTTCATTTGCTTTATGAAGTCCTATTCATTGTACGTTAATATTTTGAGGTTCATTTTATTTTTATTAAGTGAAAACAATCGCTCTTTATAAGTCTTCCTTAAGTGATTGACTTTACGATCATCCACTATACTACTGCTACTGCATAAGTTGGCCGCAGGCATAAGTTGGCCACCCTCGCCACGCCTTCACAGGGCTTTAACATGAGTGGCCTACTACAATCTGAAATCATGTACATATAGCCGATGTTTAGACGGGTTTTCGATATACTCACGTTTTCGATCATACAATATTTTAGAATGAATATGCAGTCACATTGAACCAGCGCCTTTGAGGATTTATTTTTGTTGCTTTATGTCTGATAATTTTGTTTGCGTTGGTTGTGATACTCAACATTGCTCGTTTATGTTGTCCTATCGAAAACCCGTCCATCTTGGATACTGCCTTGCTAGTTGCTACTGCTCAGCCTGTGAATTTCGTCACCTGCATTTCATGACAATATTAAATCATTTTTACACTTAATTTATATTGCTGAATTACATATTAACATTAGAAGTCGTGGTTGCATGTGTTTAAACTTTAAACACAAGTATTACTGGTTTGTGAGTGTTTATATGGCAGGTGACGAAATTCACTAGCTGAGCAGTACCAATTATCGCCAGACAGAATTCAAATAGATATAACTTCACCAAAATAGCATCCCAAGTATAGCAAATAAGGTAAAACTATTTGCAAAGTGAATGGAACAAATACACAACAAAAAGCTTTCTAAAATATATAGGGCTTCAAACGAGTACTCGAGCCTCGCTCGAGTCCATTTTTAAAACTCGGGTTACTCACGAGGTGTATTTTATTATCGCCCACGTAATCAAACGCTTGTGTAAAATATGCTGCATTTCAGCATTTCCGTCACAGTGTCACAAATTCGCAGTCGCCAACTCGCCCACGGCGACTTTATTGGACGAAGGTCGAGTAGAAACGCTTTTATTGTCGCCCCGCTGGCGAATTTAAAATGAAGTGAACTCGGCCAGTCCACGTTTTCTAACATATTTCTTGGATCTACGACTCCGCCATTTTATAAACAAAGCACACTCACGGTATTTCTATTCATGTACCTGATTAGTTTAAAATCGAGGTGTGTCGTGACGACAGCCAGTAAAAAGCTAACATACACCTAGTAAGAGATCGATGTCATTTCTTTTCTGGCATTTCATTGGTTAAAATAATAAAATCGCGTTTTGAATGTAAAGAAACGAAAGTCTTTTTATTTTATATTTCTTCCGTGACTAGTGTTTTGAATGCAAATATCAGACATACATGGAATCGCGTTTTGAATGTAAGGACACGGAAGTCCTTTTAGTTTAAAAATCTTCCGTAGCCCAGTGTTTTGAATGCATGGAAGGTGCTTTTTTTATTCATTTATTTTTGGTTACTTGTACAATGTTCATTTAGTATTGGTAACGAATACATTCAGACACAGTGCAAGACACATTACAAAAATATATTAAAAATTGGTGACATAGATAGGGATGTTTTTTTTTCATTTATTATTGGTAACTTATATTTTACCGCGCAATATTTTATAAAATTTTTTTCAACATTGGTGACATAGATATGGATGTTTTTTTTTTCTCTCTCTCTTGTTTTCTTTTAAAATTATTGGTAACTTATATATTTACCATGCAATAGATTATAAATTATTTTTAAACATTGATGACATATAGATGGGATGTTTTTTTTTGTTTTTCATTTATTATTGGTAACTTACCTGTATATATTTTACCGTGCAATACGTTATAAATTATTTTTAAACATTGGTGACACAGATGGGGATATTTTTTATTTATTTATTATTGGTAACTAGAGTTGCGATTGAAAGTAAATATGAAAACTGGGTCTTGAAAACTGTAAAATTTTCTGTAGATGTACCAACAGATGACTCCCACCTAAGTGAGTTTATATTCACACATAGTTTATTATTCAGAAATATGATACCATAATCCAGTCCATTTTAGATTATTCTTAATCCTTGATTCTAGTTGAGTTTTTGCATCAAAAGTCACTCAAATCATATCTAGTCAAGTAGTCATCCATGATACTCTCAACAAGGTAGCCTAAAATATGTAGATGTAAAGGCATTTGAAGTTTTTTCAAAAAAAGGACCGCTTAATATTTGTAAGGGCCACTTAAGTCTCAAAGTTACTGGTCCTGCTGGCCACCATTATTTTCGCACGAGTCTGTGAGCCTGCCGTCACATAATATCAATTAACGTTGTTGTTTTCGCTTGAAAACATACAATTTACTCCAAATTCTATAATATATGGTTAAATAGAAGATGTTTTTCTTCAAAAGTTTCATTTCCGGAACCGACTATTTGTCTACAGAAGACTTCTAATAGTAGGTACTAAATCTCGCGGTTACTCGAATTTGTGCCGGTTGTTAGAGGGCGAGCACTCAATGCCATTTTTCAGCACCCGTCACAGTCCTAAAAATATATGACCATTACTGAAATATCTAGTGGTGATAATTGGTAGCAAGGCAGTATTATTGTTACGCTTTTCAATTTTTCATGGGTGTACAATGCAGTGCTGTTATTGTTCACATATATGGCTAAAACATTTATTATTTATTACAATAACCTATTCATCTTTCTGGAGCCTGTAGATGAACCGCGGCCAACTTGTGCCTATGGTCAATTTATGCAGGGTAGCAGTAGAGTAGTGCAGTGTCGCCAGCTTGCTTTCCATTTGACTTTGTTTTGAATGCTTAACCCGACTGCTGATTGCATTAATCTACTTCCTATCGAGTATGTAGCTTCAGTGCTATTATTACCAGACGTTTTGACCCTTCGGACGTTTCGACCTACTTTTGCCCAATTGGATTCTACCCAATTTTAAGGTGGTTTGAAGTATAGTATGACAAGATACAAGGTGATAGATATTTATTGTATCCCCAGACAAAAGTCAGGGATACTTAGGATTCAGTACGGTCACGCTGCTGCAGAGATTTCCTTTCGGACATAACTTAAAAAAATATTTTAGTTGGACCTTTCAAATTTGGTATGTCGGTATATATGGGCAATGTCACGAACACTATTGTTTTGTGACCTTGACCTTCAATTTCAAGGTCACTGATGGCTTCTTAAAGGTCAGATTTTGGCCATTTTTTCACATTTTGGCCCAGTTCTCGTATACAGAAAGTTAGATCATCCTATGGCTGGTATATATAGTACATATATATATGTCCTCTGTAAGCATGCAGAAATTTGACCTTGAAGCTCATAATTGAAGGTCATCCACAGACCACCAAAGTACCTCAACGAGGTCATTTTTGGAGATATTTTCACACTTAATGCTGACTATTGTATGGAAACTATTGAAAATGGCTTTAGAGGTTGATTTCATGATGGGAGTACCAGCATCCAGTTTGTTGACCTTGGCTATTGTTTTCAAGGTCACCTTAGGCCTGCTAAAATGACTCAAAATGGTACCTTAGACTGTGAGGCCATATACCTCCTTTATTAGTCGAATCTTTGATTCGAGTTATGTACTGAGTTGCGGTCGCGATTTTAAAAGGGCCGTTTAAGCCCTTAAATATCAAATTCTTCATAATATTTGTTCACATATCGGTACATTAAGGTCTATACTATACACTCTGCCATTTTGAAGATTTTTAATGCTTTTATTCAGTTATATTTTATAAAGTAAAAAGCTTGTCTAGCACTTCGTCTGGCTTTCTCCAAGGACCCGTATGTCCTAGAACCTATTGTATTTCTATTGTGATTTTCTACTCGAACGAGTCTTTTTTAACGGTTTCGTCTGCTGGTTTCTAGACCTTAAACCCCAATTAATTTATTCGTCTGCAGGGTTTATCACGCAGTCACTGTTAATGTAAAATTGCTGTCTGCCCATCTACGTGTACTCCATTATTTGTCAAACAAATAAACCGCAAAGAAATTAATGAATGAAGTGACATCACGGTAGTACTACACATTTGTCATTCAGCCAATCAAAATCGAGAACACCTGGCAGAGACAATGAAAATTCAAACTCCGTAGTTCTACATTCAACCACTAGAAGGCGCTTTTGTATGTCCTAGAAGTTTTCACGATGGGGTTTCTAAACGTGAGGCTACGATGGGGTTTCTAACAACATTTTACAAATATATAATCCAGCAATATTTCTGTCTTCTCGCAATATTTAAAACAAATAAAATATCAAATGCTGGTAGTTGTACACCCACACAGTGATGAAAACGTGAGGCTACAATGGTGTTTCTAACAATATTTTACAAATATATAATCCAGCAATATTTTACTGTCGCCGCACCTCACTCTGTCTTCTCGCAATATATAAAACAAATAAAATATCAAATGCTGGTAGTTGTACACCCACAGAGTGATGAAAACGTGAGGCTACAATAGGGTTTCTAACAATATTTTACTGTCACCGTACCTCACTCCGTCTTCTCGCAATATATAAAACAAATAAAATATCAAATGCTGGTAGTTGTACACCCACACAGTGATGAAAACGTGAGGCTACAATGGTGTTTCTAACAATATTTTACAAATATATAATCCAGCAATATTTTACTGTCACCGCACCTCACTCTGTCTTCTCGCAGTATTTAAAACAAATAAAATATCAAATGCTGGTAGTTGTACACCCACACAGTGATGAAAACGTGAGGCTACGATGGGGTTTCTAACAATATTTTACTGTCACCGCACCTCACTCTGTTTAGTGGGCGATAATACCAAGTTTACAGATTTCAACACCCACTGCTGTCCTAAGATTCGACTCCGTGGTTGGCAGAAGGCCAGCCACTTCACCCCAGTTATTGGCTGTAACCGCTCTAACAAAAAAAATATTATACCTAGGCTTCTCAAATTTGCAGGATATATTCATAACCATAAAATCTTGCCTGGGAATATTTTTGGCCTCATTTTGAAAAACAAGATGGCTGCCAGGGACGTTTATTCGACTTAAAGGACTTTTGTTGGACCTCTAGAGCAAAGGGTATTATAGGTACAGATCTCAAATTCGTAGAATATGTTCCGCATTACAAAATCTTGACTGGAAATATTTTCGTCCTCGTTGTGAAAAACAAGATGGCTGCCACGGGCGTTTTTTTTGTCAGTCATGAAAAGTGCTTATATTTCCCTTATTATTGGTCCTAGAGGTTTGGGATGGAAAACCAACCTTTATGAAGTCATGGGCTGGGAATCTTTTGGTGTGGTCGGATTTGACCTTGGACTCCTCCTTCAAGGTCAAACAAAGATAGCCAAACCTAAAAGTGCTCATAACTCACCTAATATTGGTCCTAGAGGTTTGCAATGTGAAACCAACTTATAGGAAAACATGGGCCGGGAATCTTTTGATATTGTCAGATTTGACCTTGGACCCCTCCTTCAAGGTCAAACAAGGAAAGCCAAACTTAAAAGTGCTTATAACTCGCTTATTATTGGTCCTAAAAACGTCTGGTGGGTCGAAACATCTTGATACCGCACATCTTGTGCAACTTCGGCGTATTACATGTGAGCTGATTTATGGGAGAGCGATCCGCTGAAAATTGACTGCTTTATCATAAATTTTATGAGCGATTTTCTCCCAGGTACCAAGCAGAAAGCTTAAAATTCATGCTTAAGTATTGCATTTAGAGCCATAAAATGTATTGAGGTAGTAAGGAACCATATAAGGAAAGTCTAGAAAGCAAGTCCCAAAGAAGGGGTCAAACTGGGGTCATAAAATAGCTTCCACTAGGGGCGTCACGACTCCAAATATTTCATGTCGACTAATCGGTAAGTACTATTCGTGCCGACACCGAATAACCGTCGAATTTATAAAACAACCAAAAATCTTAAGTTTCATATTGTAAAAAGCAATGAAAACCATAAATATATGAAATAAAATGAAAATATATGTATATAACCTGCAAAAATTGACAAATTTGCTGTTTTCCTGCGACTTCTGCTTCGTTGATTTCAGACAGGAAGTGGGCGATATAAGAGGTATATGGCACTTCCGGTTTTACGTGAATGCATTAACAGTACAGAAAACGTGGCTGTTTTGGGATTTTAGCTTATTTTATGTGACAATACGGATATATTTTATGGATTTAGACCTTCTGCCATCTTTTACTACATTGAATGATTATTCTTCCTTGAAAAAACGAAACCGGTACATAGCACTATTCTAACCGTAGTCGGTTAGTCGTGACACCCCTAGCTTCCACAGAGATGAAGTTTCTTAATCATTTTATATGTGAACACGTACTCAGTACATATGGTGATCCATGGGGTTTTCATGCTATTAAAAATGTCTGATTTTCATTAGTACTCTTAAAAATTAATTTCAAATGTATATTTAATAAATAGAAATTGGTATATATTTCACAGCTATAGAAGAGAAATAAATATTTTTAGTTTTAAAACCTATTTTGAAGCCATAAATATTATGAGAATATTTGAAAAATAAAAATATTTACTATCGAGTTTTCGTGTTACATGCTAATTAGTAATTACTAAGTAGTCAATTTGCAGGTACTCTGGATTGTATCTTTCAAAAATATTGCTCATAAAATGTAATTTATGTTAATGGTTTGAACGGTAAACCGGTATACCACATTTCATTTCGTTTAGGTAGAAATGACAAAATCCGCAAAGAATCTTTAAGTACCGGTTATTGAAAACGTCATTAAATTAGGCTTTCTACTAGTTAATATTTCATCAAAACAATAAAGAGCATATACATTTGAGGAAAAACTTACAATTTCATTGCGTTAATACATCTTACCTAACAGACGATAGCTATTGTCCGGCGCCAGCCGGTCCCGCCAAACGCCAGAAAAAGACGTCCTGAGTTTCACCTCCGGCCGGACCGGTACACTCCACTCCACTCGCCAGGTGGCCTAGTTCCTGCTTTATTCGCCAGAGGGACGTGACGTCATAGCATCTTTTTCGTTTGGCGCGATTAGGAAGTAGTGAATTTTTTCACAAAGTTTTCAAATTGGATATATAACCTTAATTTCAGCGTGTTGTTTTTTCTTGGTGTGATATACGGATATTTTATCTATCATGGCATCACCAGGACAAAAGAAGGGAGCCTGTGGCCATATTATGGCTTCATTTGACCTACATTCTAGGTGTGCTCGATGCAGGGACAAAAGTCTGGGGGATGACGCATGCGTGAAGAAACTACCTTGCGAATTTTGTGAGTTGCTAACGCCGGAGCAGGTTTTACAACTTTCAACCCCTACTTATAAAATCAGAAAGGAAAAGAAACTAGAGCATGAGTCCCTTATTGATCCCAGTACTGTTACTGTTTTGTCTTCAGTGGATCAGGACAAGTCGGTGGGTGCTTCATCTTCTTTATCTACTTCTCAAGATCTGTCCTTACCTCAGCCTTCCTTTAAGAAAGACTTACAGGATTTGGACGAGAAATGGTCTCTGCGCATGGCTAGGCTTGAAGCATTAATAACTATGGGACAGCGTCCCCAACAGCCTACATTCTCACCGGTCAAGGCACCGGTTTCTCATGCACCTCCCGCAGGTTCTCTATCTCAAGCCCCCTTTCTACTTTCAGCTGTTCCTTCTGGCCAGGCCGGTCCGGCCTCCGGTCCGGATAGAACTAGCTATACTACAACTACTACAAGTGTGGGCATGACTTCTCCTCTGGAAAACATTTACCCGGAACCAGAAGCATACATTGACTCTACCGAACCGGTGTTCTCTCAGCCCGGTCCGGTGTCTTATGGTGACCTGTTATCTCACTCTGTTCCGGTCTCCAGTTCCAATTACCTGCCTCCGGAACCTGTTGAGGAAGGGGAAGTATCAGACCCGGAAGAACAACCGGATTTTGAAGCCGGGGATTCTGACAAAGTACTGAGTGAAGAACAGAACTATAGAGAAACTGTAAGAGGAGTGAGAGCGTTCATGGGGTGGACACACATCCCCGACTTGGAGTATTCCCCTTCCTCAAAATCTGATAACCCCTGGGTAGGACACCGTGCACAACCAGTGGGAAAAGTTTCTGTAGACCTTCCACCTGAAGACTGGTTATGTCGTAAACTAGAAACTTTGAATTTAGTGTTGCTCGAGGGTTACCCCTCCAAGTCTAGTGAACCCGGAGGACTCCATGTGGATCAATTTCTTAGACCACCAAAATCACAGAATAGATGGTATGGCATCCATCCTGCAGAACCTACAGACCCTCTGAGGCCTAGGAAATCTGTAAATACATGGCCCAACGATGCGGCAAAATTAAACCGTGCCTTCCCCAGAATCTGTAAAGCCTGCTGTTGCAAATTCCCACCCTCCAAGCCGTCCCATTAACCAGGACACCTTACGCAAGTGGGAGAAATCAGCTAAGGAAACAAGCTATGTATGTAACCAAGCTGCTGGTTTTAATCGGTGTATAACAAAGATCCAGGATTCCGTACAAGAGCATTTAAAGTCTTTACAAGCAGAATTATCCAAAGGAAAATCCTCTTCCAAGGCTCAGGCCTCCTTAGATGAATTGCACTACTTGGCTTCATTCAACCAAAACGTCAGTTTTGCCATTGGAAAATCTCTGCAACATTTGTCAGATTTTATCTTTGTTCAGATGGCCAACTTGACATTGACTCGCAGGGACTCATACCTGGAGAATTTGAAAGCCGGAGTTAAACCGGATACATTCTCAGCTCTTCGCAACTGTCCTCTCAATGGATACGCACTCTTTCCTGATGATATCATAAGGAAAGCTGAGGACGAAATCACTCATGTTGAAAACGCCAGGCGTACTTCCCAGCCCGGACCGGGCCGTGGGGGGTTCACTGGTGGCTTTAAAAAGCAACAGCAACAGGGGCGTTTCCAACCTTACCCTACAAACTGGACAAAATCTCAGGACACGACCAGATCTGGAGGTCCAACTGGCAAGGATATGCCTGCATGGAAATCCTTTGGAGGCAGAGGAAGAGCTAGGGGTCGTGGCAGGGGTGGTCAACCAGGACGCGGCACCCGCCCGGCCAAGGATAACCATCCATATAAATGACAATTACTGTTTACTAAGTCCGGAGCCAATGGCCCGGCCGGTCGATTGTGTACTAAGAGTGTTGGGACAGAACTTTCATGTACGTCAAGAACCTGTATTGTGTCCTGTTGCCAGTCCTGTACCTTCTGTCTTAAATGTGAGAGGGCAGCCACAAAAGAAAGGCGGAAGTCCCTCATCAAAAGTGAAAGCAGAAATAAAATTTGTGAAGTGTTTTTTCTGTAGATCATTGCGTTTTTGCCCCCATTGCTCCAAATGTCCACAATGTTGTCAATGCTCACCTGATAGGGGGACGTCTCCAAAAATTTTGGCAGAAGTGGTCCCTCCTGGGTGCAAATCCGAGAGTAGTGTCCATTTTGAGGGACGGCTACATTCTCCCATTCAAAATCAGACCCCCTTTGGTAAGGGATCCGTTGATAGTCAGTGGTTATGCAAACCCCCTCAGGAACCTCTACCTGAAGGAGGCTTTGCAGGCCTTGCTGCAGAAGGAGGCAGTAGAGATGGTGAGGGTTCGAACATCTCTAGCCTTCTTCAACCGACTGTTCATAGTTCCAAAACCAAACCAAAAATGGCGACCAATCTTGGACCTCAGTGCTCTAAACAAATTTTTGAGCGTAAAAACATTCAAAATGGAAACCCCAGAAACAATTCGGATTTCCTTGCAACAAGGGGAATGGGTGACATCGTTGGACTTCAGCGACGCCTATTTCCACATTCCAGTTCGTATGCAGTCCCGGAAATTTCTCCGGTTCCATTTCCAAAATCAGTCCTATCAGTTCAAGGCCCTTCCCTTCGGCCTCTCCACCGCTCCGATGGAGTTCACTTGTGTGGTCAAAGAGGTCAAGTTAATGGCTCAATCCCGGGGTATAAGGATCCACCAGTACCTAGACGACTGGTTGATTCGAGCCCCTACCAAAGAATCCTGCCACCAGGGCACTCAATCCCTCCTCGCCCTTTGCCAGGAGTTGGGTTGGATAATCAATGTACACAAGTCAGAACTAGAACCCAAACAGACTTTCGAGTTCGTGGGTTACAAGTACGATCTCTCCCAGGGACTGGTCTTACCGACCCAGAACCGGTGGGAGTCGATCCTTCAAAAGTTGGAATCCATCCTATCCAAACCAAGTTGCCGAGTCAGGAACTTCATGTCCCTGATAGGCCTACTTACAGCGACGGAAAAACAGGTTCCCCTGGGGAGACTCCACATGAGACCCATCCAGTGGCACCTAAAACGACATTGGAGAGTTCCAGAATCCCTGGAAAAGGAGATTCCTGTACCAAGGTCACTTCACCCACACCTTCTATGGTGGACCAAGGAGACAAATGTCTTGACAGGACAACCCTTGCACCTTTTGAATCATGCCGTGCAAATCTTTACAGACGCCTCAAAAGAAGGCTGGGGTGCTCACTTAGGAGACTTCACAACAAGAGGCGTTTGGTCAGTTCCAGAAAGTCATCTTCACATAAACTTCCTGGAACTAAAAGCGGTCTTACTGGCCTTGAAAAGGTTCCAGCACTTGGTACAAGGCAAAGTAGTTCTAGTTGCCACGGACAACACGACAGTTGTGGCATACATCAACAAGGAAGGAGGTATGAGGTCAGGCTCACTTTGTGCCCTTCTATGGCGACTCCTGTGTTGGTGCAATCTGAGACAGGTAGTCCTAAAGGCCAGACACATCCCTGGTCGTCTGAATGTGATTGCAGACAAATTGTCTCGTCAAGGCCAAGTCATTCAGACAGAATGGTCACTGCACCAAGGGGTCTTCGACCTCATAGTTCAGACCTGGCACCGTCCCCAGGTGGACATGTTTGCAACAAAGTACAATTGCAAACTAGCCCAATATGTGTCTCCAGTGCCGGACCCCAATGCTTGGGCAGTGGACGCCCTAACAGTCTCGTGGGAAAACCTGGACATGTATGTTTTTCCCCCAGTATCGTTACTGGGCAAGGTGGTCAGCAATCTGTCGGACCATCTTTACAAGAGAGTGATCCTCATAGCTCCGGGTTGGCCCAACATGCCATGGTTCTGGGACCTGGTGGAACTGTCGTCTCAGATCCCTCTTTGCCTACCCAGTCATCCCGACCTAGTGACACAGCCATTCAACAAGGCGCGTCACAGGAATCTGACCAATCTAAACGTACACGCCTGGCTCCTAGAGCCGAGGCTATCAAGGAGCAAGGGTTCTCTAGTCCAGTGGCGTCACGAATTGAGGCTCCTCAAAGAAGTTCAACCAGAACAGTCTATGAGGCAAAGTGGGCCGTTTTTGTCAGATGGTGTGAATCAAGTCAGGTGGACTTCCAGTCGCCATCTGTCAAACAAATAGCAGATTTTCTCCTGCATCTATTCCAGGAAAAGAATCTCCAACCCAGTACCATTGATGGTTACAGATCGGCCATTGCGGACAAATTAGGAAATTCTTCCTTGAATGTGAGCAAAGATGAAAACCTAACTCGTCTTTTGGACAGTTTTCACAGAGATAGACCAAAGGGTAGGCGAGGAATTCCTTGATGGAATCTCTCTCTCGTTCTACATCAGCTCACCAAACCACCATTTGAGCCTCTCAGAAAGGCCTCATTAAAACATCTGACCTTTAAAACGGTTTTCCTCCTCGCTCTAGGTTCTGGAAAACGTAGGAGCGAAATACACGCTTGGCTGAACAAAAATATTAGACACCAAGCTGACTGGTCAAAAGTGTCCCTTTACCCGTCTCCGATGTTCTTGGCTAAAAACCACTTAGCAAAAGAAGGTCCAGAGTGCGTGGCGCCAGTGGTTATACCAGCCCTGGCTCCTACTCTGGACAAGTCCTTGAAGGACAGGTCACTCTGCCCAGTGAGAGCTCTGCGCTACTATCTGGACAAAACTCAAGATGTCAGACAAGGAAAGGAGCTGGTTTTTGTCTCCTTCAAAAAGGGTTTCACGAAGGATATTTCTCCTGCTACGATCTCGTCTTGGATCAAGCAGACGGTTATCCTTTGCTATGATCTCTCAGATCAGGAGTCTCTAACCCTTCACCAGGTGAAGGCGCATGACGTTAGAGCCTTCGCGGCTTCTAAAGCTTTTCAAGGTGGCATCTCACTAGACCAGATCTTAGCTGCATGCCACTGGAAGTCCCACAACACCTTTACTCAGTTTTATCTTAAAGATGTGGCGTGGGCAGATTCGGAGCTTTTTCACTTAGGTCCAGTGGTGGCTGCACAGCAGATCCACCAATGAACCTTCTTGGCTCCTATTTTGTAAATAGTGTACATAATAATTAAGGTTTTTTACTAGGGTGCCTGAGGCACTGAGTATGAGACCGTTATTCCACTCTTACAGGCTAATTGGAATCTTTAGGACTGAACTCTTCTCTCTTCCTCCTCTCAGAGCAGAAAAAAGGGGGGGGGGGGGGGGGGGGGGGGGGAGAATGGCACTGCTTGGTAACTTAAGGAGCAGTTGTTAGCTTCTTTATCAGCCGGGCTAGAGGTTACGTGCCTATTTTATAGAGTTCCTTCTAGTCCTTAGGAAGCTGCCCTCCTTCCACTGGGTAGTTATTCTAGCTATCGTCTGTTAGGTAAGATGTATTAACGCAATGAAATTGCAAATTTTAATTAGTAAATTAAATTTTTATTAGTTAATACCTTACCTAACAGACGGGAGATTCCCACCCGGCCTTCCCCGCTTTCAGCTTCAATTAACCTAATTTGGGACGAAAAAGATGCTATGACGTCACGTCCCGCTGGCGAATAAAGCAGGAACTAGGCCACCTGGCGAGTGGAGTGGAGTGTACCGGTCCGGCCGGAGGTGAAACTCAGGACGTCTTTTTCTGGCGTTTGGCGGGACCGGCTGGCGCCGGACAATAGCTATCGTCTGTTAGGTAAGGTATTAACTAATAAAAATTTAATTTACTAATTAAAATTTGCAATTTCGCTTTATATTCATGGTAAATGAAGTTTACAAACTTCAAAATATTTCCCGAATCCATATTTCCTATTGAGAATGTTGCTCATGTACGCTCGCGTAAAACTTTTTATCATATATCTCTACACTTTCAAAATCCCGGATTTCGTTCAGTTTCAAAGCTCCGAAAACCGGTTTTTATTTTCACAGCCGGTCCGACCACTACATGAGGGTCATGTGACAACAGAAAATAAATGTATCAAGCAGCACTTCCCTGTAAAATTAAAGAAAAATTTATTCTGAAAATTCCAAGATGTATGGCGAAATTCCAACCCATATAATGTAGTGAAACTCTAAATAGCAACAATTCCTGGTTGTGAAAATTCCTGAATATTGTATCATCACCCCCTAAAAATGATTCTAAAAGGTTTAGTGTTTTGGTTTTATGTTAGTGTAATACCTTTATAACTTGAGCTTGTGTCAGTTGTGTATTTTAATCCAAGGCAATTCACAAAACTACACCAAAAGTAAAAATAAGGTCTTTAAGGTTTTTTTAGGAATTTCAAGAGCGTTTAAGATTAGGAAATATCATTTAACTTAATTATCATCTTTGTATATTGAGGGGAATATAACCAGAGTGATTGTGGGAATATATGGGTGTACACATTATTGTATTTGGATAGGAATATAACAGTGTAATCATGGGTGTACACATTCGAAGTGGGGTAGTGTCACAACTCTACAAAGTAAAATTTACATCTCATAAACTCTATACCTTTCAGATATTTTCACCTTCAAAGAAGTATGAAGTTGAAAGAAGACCAAGCGCGTATAAAGGACCTCTTGAAGGATACCATAACTCTTTTATGCAAAAATGGCCTGCATTACAGGGCAGGGTTTTCTGTTGAGGCTTTGATTGGTATTACCCTTGATGAGGAAGATGTGTTCCTTGTAAACATCAAAGAATCTGTAAAGAATGAAGATGCCAAAGAACCTCAGATTGAGGTGAGCGTGCAAAGGGCTGGAGATGAGGGTGATTCGGATGAAGAGGAGAGATCTCCGAACAAAAAGACTCACCGAATTGGTCGAAAACGGCCACCGGATGGAAGTCCAGCCTCTGACCTGCCCTCTCCTGCCAAACACTCCAGAGCCGAACCTGATGAGTACTCAAATGCTTCTGAAATGTCAAAAGATTCCATGTTTAATGTCAAGGCAGAACCACATGATGATGACGACTTGGTATTCATAAAGGAAGAAGGATCGGACTACTCTGCCTCGTGTTCACAAATGGGAAATCAAAATGTATCTTCTTTGGTTGTCGGCAATGTACGGTCTCAACAAACTGCTATGGTAACTCATCAGGGCTTCACAAATCCAAATTTTCCCCAGTCATTCGATGCTACAGCAGGAGATTCATTACCAGGCATGTCTCAGTGGGATCCAAACCAAGCAAATCTTTCTACCGGTGCATTAGACTCTTCACTTACTGGTTCAGACGGTGTTTCACAACAACAGGTGGGTCTTGCAATGATGTTATTGTCATTTTGATGTCTGTGCCAGGTGCAGCCTGGTGCCTTGTCAAATCCTACAACAAAGCTCTCATGTTTCCAGTCCTGTAAATTTGGGTTGAAGTGATTGAATTCAGTAAAAGGATCAAATTTTCGCAAAATATAAATCTAGTCCGAGTTTATTCGTTGTCCGTTTCATTTCAGTGCATTTTGTCGAATTTTTAACTCGTCTTCAGCATATAGTATCACAGGAAACAGTCGAAACAACTACTGACCAAAGAAATTTGTCTATTATTGGAAGCGACCACGTACATATTTCCTCATAGAAATAGGTGAGAAAGACATGGAAGCGAGTTCATTATTTTATTTAATGCATCCATCTTACAGTAATTCACGCGATAAGTCGGGTATTCTCATGAGATTTCAGTGGTTTTTGTTAGTGGTGGAACGATTCGCCGAGAACTCGATTTTCAAACTCGAATCCACGTTTTAGCATCTACATCGATCCCTATTGGAAACGTCGGCGACGAAAAAAACCCGAAACCACGGAAGACGTTTTGAGTGGACGATAATTGAAATACTGGCTACAATGAAAGAATAACACACAACTAGCGTGGTTTTACAACGAATAGCAATATTAGAAACATGAAGGCAAACTAGCTGGCTACAAGGTACAGTCTCAAAAACGTCGGCAGTAACTAAAGTGGTTTTAAATGGGCGATAATGGGGAATTTATGCGATCGCGGTACTTTGTTTTTATGTTTAATGTATGATTAAATAGCCATAACTTCCTTATTTCTTGTCCAATTTTTATAATTTTTTCACCATTGTGTTCAGTTTAATTAGCTTTATTCTGTCACACTGAGGATATTTTATGTTATTTCAACACATTTGTCACTATTTAGAAGTTTACATGTTTATTATCATCTATGAAACTTAACTGCAAGTTGTGAAACTGCTTGACAATAAAGTGACAGAACTTACATCCATTTTATTCCAGAAAATAACTTATTATATTATATTGTAACAACTATTATCGTAAATGAATTAAAGATAACATAGAACCACAGTACAACATATATGTCATTAAAATATCAGGAAAGATTGATAGATTTCAAAGAAAATTACCGACTGTTATTTCTACTGGAAACCAAGATTATTATTTGTAAATCCATCACTGACAGTAGTCCAGACCGTATTTTTTATGCAAGGAATTTTGTAAAATTCCCTTTATGACCCAAAAATTGATTCGACTCGATTAATCATCTCTGGACTTTTCCGATTAATTGATTCAGATTTTCAAGTCCGATTCCCACCACTAGTTTTTCTGGAATTTTTAACTCGTCTTCAGCATATAGTTTCACAGGAAACATTCAAAACAACTACTGACCAAAGAAATTTGTCTATTATCGGAAGCAACGACCTACATATTTCCTCATAGAAATATGTGAGAAAGACATAAAAATGAGTTTCTTTTATTTGATACATCCAGCTGACAGTAATTCACGCGAAAATTCGGGTATTCTCGCGAGACCTCGTTTCTTTTTGTCCAATTTTTTACTCTCCTGTATTCTGCATATATTTTCGCAGGCAAAACAGTCGAAACAATTACTGGCCAAAGAAATTCGTCTATTATCAGAAGAGACCAAATAAAAATATTAAAAAAAACCAGAAGAAATGTATATTTTATTTGATGAATCCAAATAACAACAACAAAAAACAGTAGCACCCAGTCAATAAGGCTCAGATGTGATTTTGAAGTGAAATTTGAAAAACTGACAAATAAAAATAGCATTATTTAATCAATTGGAACTTTTAGTTTAGCATCTACTGTACATATTTTTTTATTATTTAAATAAAGAGGATTTTGTGCAATCTGAAATCAGAATATCTTGACACAAAGCATGTCTCACATTTTTTCACAGTTGTCTCGCCTTTTCAAGTGAAGGGAGACAGGTGCGTCTCACTTTAATTTTTGGCCAGAGCGAACACTGTAATATAAGATACTGCGAAATATTTGTTGCTGTTGAATATTTTGGTAAACTTTAGTTAAAATAATCAATATGGGAGGAAACTGGTTTTGATTAGAAGAAAATGGAATGAAACCGTATCAGTGTTTTTTGGTCTGCAAATAGTGTCCTGTTTACTGTCTTCAACTAGGGGTGGGACGAGTACAAATAATTCGGGTCGATTACTCGCAGATGAAAACTCGACTCGACATAGAGCCCTCGCGACATTTAGTATCCACCATAACAGGAAACGACATCCAATGTGGCGGCTCCCGTAAACGAAAAAAATATAAAGATAAAAGCTTTGAAACGCTTGAATTAGCTATTGTCAGCACATAATATCATTAATTATGTCCACCCCCCTGGGGGGTGGATATATTATTTTTGCTTTTTTCGCCGTCCGATGTCCGTTGTCCGATGTCCGGCGTCCGATGTCCGGCGTCACGCATGGTTTCCGCTCATTTAAAGGAAAAGTATTAGAGCTATTGTCACCAAATTTGGTATGCAGGCTTATTGGGTCAGTAGCTTGCTTGGGATTGCTTTTGGCTGTTGTACCTCTTTTGCTTACTGAGTAATACTTAAGTACAGCTATTTTCAGTACCCATTGGTTTCCGTGCATTTAAGCCAAAATAATTAAAGATATTTTACTACAATTTTGAATACAAGATTGTTATGTCCATAGCTCGCTTGGTATTGCATTTGGGACTGATAGCTTTGTCAGTACATGAGTAATAGCCATTTAGGTACTTCATTGTGTATTTTCAGTACTACTTTTGAGTAATTTGCTTCTATCTCCTTAACCGTGCGGGGGGGCCACGGTGGCAGAGTGGTAACACTCTCGCCTCCCACCTCTGAGGTCGGGGGTTCGATCCCCGTGACGGCCTTAAGTGGGAAAGCTGGTAGTTGCTTGCCGTTGGTCGGCAGTTTACAGTACACAACCCTAGCGAACTCTATGTACTGGTTTCCTCTGCCCTTCCAACTACCCGTCGTGATATGACCTGTACAGTGTTGAAAGCGACGTAAAACCCCAAATAAACAAACAAACCTTAACCGTGCGAGATAGAGCGATTTCGGCAAAATTTTCGACCCGCAGGGTATCTGACGAGTGTACTCTTTGCAATTTTCAAAAAATTTTCCCCTCCCCAAAAATGGCGGCCATTTTGAATTTTCGAATTTTTGCCAAAAATGGCAAAACACAAATTTGCTTCTATCTCCTTAACCGTGCGAGATAGAGCGATTTCGTCGAAATTTTCGACCCACAGGGTATCTAAGGAATGTAATATTTGCAATTTTCAAAAAAATTTCCCCTCCCCAAAAATGGCGGCCATTTTGAATTTTCGAATTTTTGCCAAAAATGGCAAAACACAAATTTGCTTCTATCTCCTTAACCGTGCGAGATAGAGCGATTTCGTCGAAATTTTCGACCCACAGGGTATCTAAGGAATGTAATATTTGCAATTTTCAAAAAAATTTCCCCTCCCCAAAAATGGCGGCCATTTTGAATTTTCGAATTTTTGCCAAAAATGGCAAAACACAAATTTGCTTCTATCTCCTTAACCGTGCGAGATAGAGCGATTTCGGCAAAATTTTCGACCCACAGGGGATCTAAGGAATGCAATCTTTGCAATTTTCCAAAAATTTTCCCCTCCCCAAAAATGGCGGCCATTTTGAATTTTCGAATTTTTGCCAAAAATGGCAAAACACTAATTTGCTTCTATCTCCTTAACCGTGCGAGATAGAGCGATTTCGGCAAAATTTTCGACACACAGGGTATCTAAGCAATGCAATCTTTGCAATTTTCAAAATATTTTCCCCTCCCCAAAAATGGCGGCCATTTTGAATTTTTGCCAAAAATGGCAAAACACAAATTTGCTTCTATCTCCTTAACCGTGCGAGATAGAGCGATTTCGTCGAAATTTTCGACCCACAGGGTATCTAAGGAATGTAATATTTGCAATTTTCAAAAAATTTTCCCCTCCCCAAAAATGGCGGCCATTTTGAATTTTCGAATTTTTGCCAAAAATGGCAAAACACAAATTTGCTTCTATCTCCTTAACCGTGCGAGATAGAGCGATTTCGTCGAAATTTTCGACCCACAGGGTATCTAAGGAATGCAATCTTTGCAATTTTCCAAAAATTTTCCCCTCCCCAAAAATGGCGGCCATTTTGAATTTTCGAATTTTTGCCAAAAATGGCAAAACACAAATTTGCTTCTATCTCCTTAACCGTGCGAGATAGAGCGATTTCGGCAAAATTTTCGACCCACAAGGGATCTAAGGAATGCAATCTTTGCAATTTTCCAAAAATTTTCCCCTCCCCAAAAATGGCGGCCATTTTGAATTTTCGAATTTTTGCCAAAAATGGCAAAACACTAATTTGCTTCTATCTCCTTAACCGTGCGAGATAGAGCGATTTCAGCAAAATTTTAGACGCACAGGGTATCTAAGCAATGCAATCTTTGCAATTTTCAAAATATTTTCCCCTCCCCAAAAATGGCGGCCATTTTGAATTTTCGAATTTTTGCCAAAAATGGCAAAACACAAATTTGCTTCTATCTCCTTAACCGTGCGAGATAGAGCGATTTCGTCGAAATTTTCGACCCACAGGGTATCTAAGGAATGCAATCTTTGCAATTTTCCAAAAATTTTCCCCTCCCCAAAAATGGCGGCCATTTTGAATTTGCGAATTTTTGCCAAAAATGGCAAAACACAAATTTGCTTCTATCTCCTTAACCGTGCGAGATAGAGCGATTTCATCGAAATTTTCGACCCACAGGGTATCTAAGGAATGTAATATTTGCAATTTTCAAAAAATTTTCCCCTCCCCAAAAATGGCGGCCATTTTGAATTTTCGAATTTTTGCCAAAAATGGCAAAACACAAATTTGCTTCTATCTCCTTAACCGTGCGAGATAGAGCGATTTCGTCGAAATTTTCGACCCACAGGGTATCTAAGGAATGCAATCTTTGCAATTTTCCAAAAATTTTCCCCTCCCCAAAAATGGCGGCCATTTTGAATTTTCGAATTTTTGCCAAAAATGGCAAAACACAAATTTGCTTCTATCTCCTTAACCGTGCCAGATAGAGTGATTTCGTCAAAATTTTCGACCCACAGGGTATCTGAGCATTGTACTCTTGGTAATTTCTAAAAAATTTTCCCCTCCCCTAAAATGGCGGCCATTTTGAATTTTCAAATTTTTGCCAAAAATGGCAAAACACAAATTTGCTTCTATCTCCTTAACCATGCGAGATAGAGCGATTTCGTCGAAATTTTCAACCCACAGGGTATCTAAGGAATGTAATCTTTGCAATTTTCAAAAAATTTTCCCCTCCCCAAAAATGGCAGCCATTTTGAATTTTCGAATTTTTGCCCAAAATGGAAAAACACAAACTGGCCTTAACCGTGCAAAATAGAGTTATTTTGTTGAAATTTTCGACCCATAGGGTATCTAAGAAATGTACTCTTGGCAATTTTCAAAAAAATTTCCTTTTCCCAATAATGGCGGCCATTTTGAATTTTCAAATTTTTGCCAAAAATAGAAAAACAGGAATTGGCTTCTATCTTCTTAACCGTGCAAGATAGAGTGATTTCGTCAAAATTTTCAACCCAACCAATGCAAAAAGGCATGAAGCTGAAATAAATTACATCTACACTATCAAATATTTAAGCATCATTGATATATTTTACAAATGAAACAGGGTCTTGTAAGACTACTGTACAATTTGGGCAAAAGGTTCATGGGTGGACATTACACATGATAATGTGTGTTCTTCTATGCTATCCTGTTTCTATTCGCATCTACTATCAACAGGGCGGCCTATTTCTAGTTTTATGTTACAAATGGTGGATTATGCGATTTAATGAAAGTAAGGTATGCTATTTATGTTTAATTAACTAAAAAACGTAACTGGTTCTATAGGTTGTTATATATACACGAGTAATCGACCCTAAGAATTGGGGTCGAATTTTCGTGAAATTCGCCTCGCTCAGCGAGTGTCGACTGCTCAGTCGCACCCCTATCTTCAACACTAATAAATATATTGAAACCAGATAAAAAAAACGTCACGTCTAATCACAACAGACAATATTGTTGGAAGTAGCGAGTGTCAAGACGGTACTATTTGGCCTTGTCTAAATTTAGAAAATACCAACCCTGTGATGTGCAGAATTGGTTTTGATTTGAATATTTCGAAAACTCCATGAATATTTTATAAATGACATAATTTAGCTAACCATTTGAAATGATATCCTGGAAAAAATTGAGAGCTTTTGTGGGAGAGTCTTGTATTATGGTATATTTGGCAGATTGGTCAATGATTGTATTTTTTTTTAACCAATCATAGTATATTTTAATACTTCAGTGATTCCAAAAATTTTAAAATGCCAAAATTTTGGCTAAAAAAAGTTTTTACCCCCAGCCCTTAAGGGCTGTCGGGGTATTGATTTCACCCATGGTGTCCGGCGGGTGGGCAGCGGGAAAAAGTTTGTCTGGGCTGTATCTCAGAAACTGTTAGGTGTAGGAAGTTGATACCTGGTAGGGACATTGGTTAGGGGGTGTAGGTGTGCAATGTCATGGTGTGACCTTGATTTGACCTTTGCCCTTGCCGTAGTGACCTTGACCTATAAAATCTTGTCCGGGCTATATCTCGGAAACCGTAAGGTGTAGGAAGTTGATACTTGGTACGGACATTGGTTAGGGGGTGTAGGTGTGCAATGTCATGGTGTGACCTTGATTTGACCTTTGACCTTGTAGTGAACTTGACCTATAAAATCTTGTCTGGGCTATATCTCGGAAACCAAAAGGTGTATGAAGTTGATACTTGGTAGGGACATTGGTTAGGGGGTGTAGGTGTGCAACGTCATGGTGTGACCTTGATTTGACCTTTGACCTTGTAGCGACTTTGACCTATAAAATCTTGTCTGGGCTATATCTCGAAAACCGTAAGGTGTAGGAAGTTGATACTTGGTCTGGACATTGGTGTAGGTGTGCAACGTCATAGTGTGACGGTGATTTGACTTTTGATCTTACTGTGGAGACCTTGACCGGGCAATATCTCTGAAACCATTAAGTCTAAGAGGTTGATGCTTGGTGGGGACATTGCTTAGAGGTTGCAGGTGTGCAGTATTGTGCTGCAATCTTGATTTGACATTTGACCTTGTCATAGTGACCATGAGTTTTAAAATCTTGTCCAGGCTCTTTCTTGGATTCCGTAAGATGACGTTGACACTTGGTAGGGACATTGGTTTGGTTCTATATCTCGTGGTATTGAAAACTATTTCCCCAGGCTGTGGGGTCTCCGATGCTATTTTTAATGAAAGAATTACCATCAGGTTTTCACAATAACAGTTCAATAATAACTGTCCAATTTCGGTTGAATACTCTTTTGAAAATATTCAGATGGACATTTCACAAATTAGTTTAGTTGGTATTAAAATATTTTCTGGTTCTTTGGTGAAATTATGGACATCTGCCATATTTTGAATAAATTTGCTAGACACTAAGAGTGAGGCAGTTACCTGTACTACTAGGCTTTTAGAGGGTTTTTTTTCTTTGACTATGATAAATTATAGCAGCCTTATTGGATACATTTCACTGTTGTGATTGTAATGTATAATCTGCCAGGTATATTGACTGCAATGTTCAAATACACAGGTTTTGTTAAAGAAACATGTACACATTACAGAAACGCATTATTAACAGATTTTACTTAGTTGTGAATGGACACCAGTGCTTTAATAATATTTTTCTAATCTGATGGGAGACGACTGAGAAGATTATGAAGTGCTTTCGGACAGTTCACAATTGACAAAATTTTAACCAGGTTGATAAATATAAAGTTGATTGGTACACATTTTTTCCTAACCTTATTTCAATTTTGCACTCTGATCTTGTCTAGTTTTATGAAAAATCATCAAAATCTTCTTCAAGATCTGCACTTTTGAAGATTGGGATATAAATGCCAAATGCTTTGACCAAAGGGAATATACAAGCATTCTGATTTAACTGTTATTTGAACATTGGTGTGAAACTGTATTTTTGTGTGTATTTGTCCTAAAGTTAGTTCATATAATTACAGTATCTTTTACTGGTATTTGTTTTTTTTTTTCTTTCAAAGACTGTAAGTCTTAATAGTTGTTTTGTAACTTTCTACACCGATAGTTTTGGCTACCCTGATCATCTGGGTGGCTTGTTGCACAACAGCTTTGGTGTTTGAGAATGTTAGGTTAGAGTTTGACAACAATGCAAAGCAATGACAGGGTTTTGGTTGAAAGCATGTTCTGTGTTCTATCAAAAGCAGATGATGACCTGACATAAGTACCAGTATTTAAAATGCATATGTGGTCCTTGTTGGTTATCAAGTTGGGTATCTTATCTTTGGGCAGATTCAAATGCAATTCATTTGTGGGGAAAAAATTGCTCTGTGTGACTATTAGTTTTAAAGTGGATGTGAAACCTTGTTTGTAAAAAACTACATATAACCCCCAAATCTTGGGATGAAATAGTATCCATAATTAAATGTAAAGAATTTTCAGTTTCACAACAGCTTATCAAATCTGACTACTCCTTCTGAACATTGCTTATAAAACTTGTAAATGGAACTCTTGCTATCATTGAGAGAGTATTTATAAATATAATATGGGAAGTTAATCAGGGGTTTTGTGATTGAGTCTCCAAAGGGTGAATGCACTTTTATTGAACCAGAAAAGATACCTGGTTATTTAATGGGGATACTGATCCATTCATAGAATATCAAAACAAATGCCAGTAAATCTGTATTTGTATATGTACGTATCCTGGTTTTCCAATCAGTAATAGTGAGCTGCTGATACATTTGAGATGAAAGAAGATAGAAACATCAGTGTGAAAGGTGAGTTTAAATATTATCATGGTCTTTGATTTGTCTGTCTAGAAAACTAAGTGAAGTTTTGGTTACTAATACAACATTGTATAACACCAGAAGATCTTCAAAGACACCGGAGAGAAATAAAGCAGTATTGATTGCAGGTGCTGTCTGTCTAGAATATAACAGCACCATATTTGTCTGTCTAGTTCACATATTAAAATTGGCCTTTGTTTGACAAGACACAATTGCTCAATATCAAAATTTATCTTTCATTACTATTCACTTAGTGGTAATTGTTGATTTTTGATGTGTTAAAAGAAAAAAAAAATTATAAGGGAATTTATGCAAAGGTCAATTTAATAATATAGTGTTGGCCCTGTGGCTGAAGAGAATATTGAGATTCCGTAAGATGCACATTTACTGCCAAAAGAATGCTTCAGCTAAAACCATATATAAGAAAGAAGGAATAAGAAACCATCTATATTTAATTGTTGAAGTAAGGTACAGTTATATGCAGAGTTAGCCAGTCGGTTGGTTTGCTGCTCAAGGGTAAAGAAAATCACCTTACGTGATGTAATTAAGATTCTAATAAAGAAGTGGATGGATTACCATGTCCTAAGGAAGAAAGTGGAGGATTAAGAAGTTATCTGGAAGATAAGTAGATGATGAGAAAGTGATTTAAATCACAAGTTCTTTAGTTTCAAAGTGGTAAATTAAATTAAAGTCATAAATAAAATCTGAAGAATTATTAAATCATGTAACATACAGGACTGGATTGTGAAGTGGTTTAATGTACATTCAAGCAGGTACATTGATTGTATCTTGACCGACAGAACTTGTGATTTGTACGAAAATAACCTGTTTTGTATTTTTGTCACGATGCTTTCAATACTGCTTTATCTCAAGTTGATGCTACCAGAAAATACCATATATGGCAGACTTCTTGAATCAGGTAAGTCAGTATAAAATGGATACTATGGATTTAGCTCTGTTACTTCAAAATGGTCAGCTTCTTTCATTGTCTTGGCCCCTATTTGGCTCATATTCTACTTGTCTGAAGAGTAATATTATCCAGTGTTTTGAATAAAATTTTCAATTTTACAATTGAATGATGATGTAATGTAGGAAAAAAGATTTTGATCTGGTGACCATCTTTGCAGCTGTAACAGTTAAACAGTTTATTTATAACCTTGTAATACTGATGCCTGACATCAATTGGATATGTCCGCATACATTCTTGCGAGAAATACTGTCCCAGGTGTTATTTATTGCATGAGATTACCCCCAAGCCATGCTAGATGTTATAGTTGCACATGCTGGCTGTTTAAAATCATAAAAATTTGTCTTCATTAAAACTTTTGACTTTTTATTCTCTTTTACATCAATAATGAGAATAAAAAAATAATAATAAAAGTTGCATAATTTATCATGAATTCATCCACATTTGTACAGTTGGATGCGTTATCATTGTAAGCACAATGTTATTGCGTTTCTGTGCTGAGGCGGGACTGTTTTATCGCAAGATTGTGAAAATTATGGGGGAAAAGGCTGCTGTTCTATATGAGGTTTCCTACTTTTCTGATGCATTAACAAATGAATGACTGTTGTGTTGAAATTTTTACCCCTCAGCCTTTAAGGGCTGTTCTGTTATTGTTTTCACCATAACATCTGGATGGGCAGATGGCTGGAAAAAGTTTCTGTATCTCAGAAACCATAACTTTTAGGAAGTTGATTCTTGGGACAGTGGTTTGGGGTGTAGGTGTGCCTTGACATGATATGACCTTGATTTGACCTTGCTGTAGTGTGACCTTGACCTTTAAAATCTTGTCCTGGCTGTAACTTGATAGGGACAATGGTTTGGGGGGGGGGGGGGGGGGGGGGTGCACTGTCATGGTGTGACCTTGATTTGACCTTTGATTTTAATCTAGTGACCTTGAACCTAAAATATTTGTCCAGGCTATATCTCAAACTCGCAAGTTGTAGGAAGTTGAAACTTGGTAGGTCATTATTTCGAGGGTGTAAGTGTGCTACTTCGTAGTGTGATCTTGATTTGACCTTTGATTTTCCAGGTCACTACCTTCACCTTTAAATCTTGTCCGGGCCATATCTCCATAAGGTGTAGGAAGTTAATTTTTGGTAGGGGCATTGATTAGGGGATGTAAGTGTGCAGGATTGTGGTGTGATATGACCTTTGATCTTGCTGTAGTGACCTTGAGTTTGAAAGTCTTGCCTGGGATATATCTTGGAAACCGTAAGGTGTAGGAAGTTGATAGTTGCTAACTTGCTAGGAACATTTGTTTAGGAATGTATGTGTGCAACATCATGGTATGATCTTCATTTGACCTTTGCTTTAGTGACCTCGACCTTTAACATCTTGTCTTGGCTATATCTCTGAAACTGCAAGGAGTAGAAAGTTAGTATTTGTTCGGGAGGTTGCTTAGACTTTTAAAGTTTTGTCTGGGCCATATCTCACACTGTTAACTGAGAAAGGTATAGAAAGTGGATTCTTGGATGTGTCATTGGTTGGGGGTGTGGGTATGCTAAGTCATGGTTTGATCTTTAACCTTGGCTTTTGGCAAAGTGTGTTCACCTTCCATAATTGAGACATATTTCTCTTACAACAAAGATGTATGGATTGCTCTGATTATCATATGTACTTTTACTTAATTGTACTGTTTCTATTGGTAGCTAAACTTCAATAAATAAATTTTTACAGCTTCATAATTTACAGACATTTTCTCTCTTAAATGTTTTTTTCTCTGCTAACATTATTTGGATCTTTAAGTAACTGACATCATTTGCTGAGAAAGTTTCCTGATCTTTATACTGTTTCATTTCTTCTAATTTTATGGTGTTGAAAAATTTTCCTCCGGGCTGTGGGGTACAGGCATCTTTGTTATTATTTTATTCTCCACTCTTAATTTTGTCACATTATTTATAGAACAGTATTCTTTTCATCATATGTGAGTCTCTGATGAAGCTTCTAAACAAATTTGCACCAGCTTACAACTTTACACGGGCTACTTGTATCTTAAAAGGTAAGTTTTTGGGTAAGTCATTATGCTTGTGACCATGGTGCAAAGATAAGAGCTGGAAAGATTTTATCTTTGACACTTGATATTTGATTGGAAAACCAGGAAAGTTTTATCAACTAAACAAAATTTGCACATTGCTATCTTTTTCTGAATAACATGAATAGAAAATTAGTTGGCAGGGAAATCTCATAAATTTTCAAACAGGAGTTCTTCCTTTAATAAGCAAGTCATTCTTAGAAGAATATTGCTTCAGTTAATATAATGGTTCATATTTAATTTAAACAGCAAGACTACTACAATTTGTGCAAATTTTAGTGTATTGTTTGTCCCTAGTGGAGATGCTACTCTGTGTAGAAGTGACTCCAGGACATTTCGTTTTGTTTGACATTTCAACAGTTTCTGGTATGACGGAAATTTTTGAAATGTCTTTCTTTTTTATAACATGTGATAGTGTTTGTACATAGTGATGGTTAATGTCTGTTGTGTGTTCTTATTTAACTTAAATCTGTAATGTGAATCTGTTCATATGTTCACAATTATTTAAAAATTTTAATTTAAGCACAACTAGTTTATATTGAGTAAATTTGTCTAAATGAGAAAATTAAATTAGATACCATTAAAAATTTAAAATAAGCAAAGGAAATTTCAATTTTTAAGGTTTGAGTTGTCTTTTCTATGCTAAACTCGAGAGTGTTTGGATCAGTTTAATGTTTTGTGCATTATAATTAGTAAATTGTATGTTATTAAGTGTCCCACGAGGGACGCTTGTTTGTATATAGGAGAAGCGACTCCGCCGGATCCACAGGATCCGCATTTTTTTTTTGCAATAGCTTTGCAGCCATAAGGCGGATTGTCTTCCTATTTGACAGGTGTATGCAGTAGCCCTGGGAAAAATTTCTGAATATGATGTCAAGTCTCATGACCAAAAACATGTTTTTCAAAAGGGTGTGCTTGTCCGTATGATAACTTAAAAAGCACTTCACCTATTCACATAAAATTTGGCAAGTAGATTTGTTATATAGATGTATGGGAATCATTAACTTTTGGAAGTGATTCAATACAAAATGGCCGACTTGTTAACAATTTACTAAATGTCACAATTTTTCTTAACAATGAAAGCGAAAAAACGGAGCGAGATAGAGCAATTTCAACGAAAACTCTTGATGCGCAGGGCATCCGCAAAGTCTACTGGTGACTTTTCGCAAAAATCATTTTCCCCCCACATTTGGCGGCCATCTTGGATTTCTGCGTTAAACTCAAAAACGTGTTTATTTCGGAAATGGAGCGAGATAAAGCGATTTCGACGAAATTTCTGACCCACAGGGTAGGTTGAATATCTACGTTAAACACGAAAACCGGATTATCTTGAAAACAGAGCGAGATAGAGCGATTTCGACGAAGTTTTTGACACGCAGGATATCTGCAGAGTCCATTGGTGACTTCGCAAAAATCATTTTCCCGCCACTTTTGGCGGCCATCTTGGATATCTGCGTTAAACTCAAAAACGCGTTTATTTCGACGAAGTTTTTGACACGCAGGATATCTGCGGAGTCTACTGGCAACTTTTTGCAAAAATCATTTTCCCGCCACTTTTGGCGGCCATCTTGAATTTCTGCGTTAAACGCGGAAACAGAGCGAGATAGAGCAATTTCTACTAAATTTTTGACCCACAGGGTATCTGCAAAATCTACTGGCCACTTTACGCAAAAATTGTTTTCCCGCCACTTTTGGCGGCCATCTTAAATTTCTGCGTTAAATGCAAGTACCCGCTTATTTCAGAAACGGAGCGAGATAGAGCAATTTTGACAAAATTTTTGACCCACGGGGGAGCTGCAGAGTCTACTGGCGACTTTTCTCAAAAAATGTTTTCCCACCACATTTGGCAGCCATCTTGAATTTCTGTGTAAAACGCAAAGACGCGTTTATCTCAAAAACGGAGTGAGATAGAGCGATTTCGACGAAATTTTTGACCCACAGGGTATATGCGGAGTCTATTGGCGACTTTTTGTAAAAATCGTTTTCCCGTGGCCTTTGGTGGCCATCTTGAATTTCTACGTAAAACACGTTTATCTCAGAAACGGAGCGAGATAGAAGCAATTTTCAACGCAATTTTTGATCACCAGGATATCTGCAGAGTCTACTGGCAACTTTTCACAAAAATAGTCTTCCCCCGCAACTTTTGGCGGCCATCTTGAATTTCTGCGTTAAACGCAAAAACCCGCTTATTTCGGAAATGGAGCGAGATAAAGCGATTTCGACGAAATTTTTGACCCGCAGGGTAGGTTGAATTTCTGCGTTAAACACAAAAACCGGTTTATCTTGAAAACAGAACGAGATAGAGCGATTTCGACAAAGTTTTTGACATGCAGGATATCTGCAGAGTCCATTGGCGACATTTCGCAAAATTCATTTTCCTGCCACTTTTGGCAGCCTTCTTGAATTTCTGCGTTAAACACAAAAACATGTTTATCTCGGAAACGGAGCAAGATAGAGCGATTTCGACAAAATTTTTGACCCACAGGGTATCCTACTTTTGGCGGCCATCTTGAATTTCTGCGTTAAACGCAAAAACCTGTTTATCTCGGAAACGGAGTGAGATTGGGCAATTTTGACGAAATTTTTGACCCACGGTAACTTTTCACAAAAATTGTTTTCCAGCCACTTTTGGCGGCCATCTGAATTTTTGACCCGCATGGTATCTGCAGAGTTTACTGGCGACTTTTCGCAAAAATTGTTTTCCCGCCACTTTTGGCGGCCATCTTGAATTTCTGCATAAAATAGAAAAACGTGTTTATCTCGGAAACGGAGTGAGATAGAGCGATTTCAACGAAAATTTTGACCCACAGGTTATCTGCAGAGTCTACCGACGATTTTTCCCCAAAATCGTTTTCCTGCCACTTTTGAATTTCTGCATAAAAGGCAAAATAAATAAACAAACCAGATTCATCTAGGAAACCTTGCATTTTGTCATAAATGGAAAAACATATTAAACACAGGAAGACCCTCATTTCTACAAACTGATTAATACTCATTGGGACGCTTTGTTTTTGCTGTGCAAAAACCACATCTTTTTTTCTTGCGAAGTAATACTCTAGTTGATCTTGTATACATAACCAAGCAGATATTAGAGTTCCGGTATCTGTTTCCAAAAAAAAAAACATAACTGAAGTTTCCATAAAACAAATGAAATAGGCCGACAAAAAATATATTGATAGCTGATAGAATAGTGATTGAAAAATGTAGTGCTGTCCCAAGATGAAAATGAACATATTTAAAACAAATTGTTGAGAAGTAGTGCATCTGTTTGTGGTAAAGCTGGTATATAGTACGAGTAAATACATTTTTTACAACACAAACGAAGGACAGCTGCAAAGCAATAAACGGGGGTATTAGGCAGATTGAAACTACCAGTAAAATTAGAATGCCTTCACTTACATAAGAATTGACACTTGAATTAACTAGGAATATGTCGAAAAGGTTATGTGGATTTTGATGAATGATTTAAATGAGTGAAACCTTGATTTGATTGGTGTCCCAGTGGATCTGTCAAGAAAATTGTATGTTATTTGTTAAGCCCACTTCTTGGTTTACAAGAGCAATATTCTGTTCCATAACATTAATGTTTTGTTGTCGGAACAGATATTTGTAGCAGCCATTAATTCTTGTTTAGTATAGTTGAAGTTTATTCGTGTATGAAAGGAGCAATTGACATACTAAGGAAACAATTACACAAATGTTTAATTTTTAAAATATGAATAATACTACATACGATTTTATAATGAAGATAAAACATTAGTTTTTCAGCACATTGCCAAACTTCAGTTCTGTTTTCATTACTTAACTTGCTAAGACACCTTATAAATCTGAAATATATACACAATATGACAAGTGAAGATACTTTCAAGTTCATCTGTTGGCAAGTTAGTCTGAAGTATGATTAACATGAAGCTCGTCACAATATCCCCATTTCAAATGATTATTAACCCCAGCCCATAAAGGCTGGGCTTATAGTTGTCTCCAGCGCCGTCCGGGCGGCATCGTCGGGCATAAAGCTTGTGGGTGTTCCACAGCCTAAACCCCTGACAGATTTTTGCCAAATTACCATTTACCCGAAGAGGATCTGGAGCTGATTAGGTTTTGGGGGGTGTTCGGTAACAACTGTTGTCATGGCAACACTTTTGAGATTTTCGGGTGTTTGTGGGTGTTCCACAGACTAAACCCCTGCACCGATTTTCACCAATTGTTACTGTGGCAACACTTTTGAAATTTTTTGGTCTTAAAGTTTGGTCTATAATCTTTAGTGTTTTCTGTAACACCATAAATATTGCAGCTAGCTTCATCAGATTTGCACAAAATGTAAATGGATAGGAAAGCTTGCCTAGTTTTGGAAACAAAATGGCGGCCATATCACATCTTTAATGCCAAATAGGAGGGTCATCGTATCAAAAAGGCCTTATATCTCACTTATAATTGTTTCTTGGGCTTCAAAATATGAAAACTACTTGTAAGAAATCATGGCCTGTGAATCTTTTGTAGAACATCTTGTGGGTTCTCTATACTTCTTACAACAGAAGTTGTTCCTAAGATTTTCCCAAATCTCAATGTTGTTGGCCATTTAGTTGTACCTGCGGGCTGGGGTTCTTGCCTGTCGAGGCTGGCTATTTTTTTGAACAGCAATATCTGAGCTAATTTTGAAAGTGATCTGCTGAATGAAAGTCAACTTTGTGCCATTTGTAAGGGCTATGAGCCAAACTGAGATATATGTTTATAGGGATGGGTTGGTAGGCCCGGTGTAAAAGTAAATCTTCCCCCCCCCCCGTATCTCGATATCGAGACCATTTTACTGAAATACCGTGATGAGATTTTACAACTGCCACTTCGCTTGTCCGCATATATAATGGAAAAAATAGTTAAAATGTTAGAAACATACCTAAAATCTGAAGAAATTATAAGCTTTTATCCCCATATTTTCGTCCAGTTGCAGACTTTTATAGTGAAATGTTGAGCAGAACTGCCATGTTTTGTTTATGACAATTTATAACCTAAATCTCACTTGTCAGCTCATATAATTGAAGAAAAACTATTGGGAACAAACAAGAAATATGAAGAAATTACAAGCTTTTATCTCATATTTTGTGCATTTGGCCACCTTTTACCCCACAGCCCTTAAGGGCTGTCGGGATATTGTTTTCACCCATGGTGTCCGGGTGGGTGTGCGGTTGGGCGTGCGGGGGGAAAAAGTTTGTCCGGGCTGTATCTCAGAAACTGTAAGGTGTAGGAAGTTGATACTTGGTAGAGACATTGGTTAGGAGGTGTAGGTGTGCAACGTCATGGTCTGACCTTGATTTGACCTTGCCATAGTGACCTTGACCTCTAAAATCTTGTCCGGGCTATATCTCGGAAATCGTAAGGTGTAGGAAGTTGATACTTGGTAGGGACATTGGTTGTGGGGTGTAGGTGTGCAACGTCATGGTGTGATCTTGATTTGACCTTTGACCTTGCCGTAGTGACCTTGAACTCTAAAATCTTGTCCGGGCTATATCTCGGAAACCGTAAGGTGTAGGAAGTTGATACTTGGTAGGGACATTTGTTAGGGGGTGTAGGTATGCAGCGTCATGGTGTGACCTTGATTTGACCTTTGACCTTGCCGTAGTGACCTTGACCTATAAAATCGTGTCCGGGCTATATCTCGGAAACCATAAGGTGTAGGAAGTTGATATTGGTTAGGGGGTGTAGGTGTGCAACGTCATGGTCTGACCTTGATTTGACCCTTGACCTATAAAATCTTGTCCGGGCTATATCTCGGAAACTGTAAGGCGTAGGAAGTTCATACTTGGTAGGGACATTGGTTAGGGGGTGTAGGTATGCAACATCATGGCGTGACCTTGATTTGACCATTGACCTTGCCGTAGTGACCTTGACCTATAAAATCTTGTCCGAGGTATATCTCGGAAACCGTAAGGTGTAGGAAGTTGATACTGAGTAGGGACATTGGCTAGGATGTGTAGATGTAAAATGTCATGGTTTGACCTTGATTCGACCTTTGACCCGGCATATCTGATGCTATTTTATGTCTCTACGAGGAATTCTGATACTATTTATCTCTCTTATATCTCTCATATCTTTTTACTTGAATCTTGGATGTTGCACCTTTGGGTGTCTTTTGGTGTAGATTAAGCACTGTTAAAGTCATATTAGAAGTCATTAACTGTTTACTTTTGCAACTTCCCATTGTAACAGATGGTATTGCATCAAGTGAGCCACAGGTTTTGCCCCAATTCCACATAAAAGCATGTATTGCTACATCTGTATGTATGGGTAATATTTAAAACATCCAAACCATAATTTGACCATACAAATGAAAATCAAAATGGGAGAAGTCTTAAAGCTTCATAATTTTTAGTTTACTGAATTGTCTTGTTTTAATACTTAATCTTTACATGCAATTTCTTTCTCTTAGATGTTATTTTCTCTACTTAAACATTATTTGGACACTGCTCTGAAAGTATCCCAATCTGTTTACTGTTTCACTACTTCTATATCTCATGGTGTTGAAAACTATTTTCCCAGGCTGTGGGGTACGGGCATCTCTGATGCTATTTTATTGCGATGTCGTGAAGAGGAAACGTCCATGTTTGTTTGAGATGTACTAAAACGTGGAGTCCCGGAATCGGTACGGTTTTGCATTGGCGAACTCCCGATGTACATATTTTTCATCCGACCCATCCCTATATGTTTATAATATCCAATACAGAGATGGTGATTAAGGCGTTCAAGTATCTTATTTACCCAAGGTTTTTTATTTTGAAGCAAAAGTTAAATTCTCGTTGCTTACACTCTAAAGCAAGTTCATGTCAAATAACCCAAAGGCCTTTAACGGCGAGGACTTGGAAATTTGCCTGTTGTACTTTGTTGATTCACACTGGAATAGTGTGGCTCATTGCTAAAAATAACACCATCATCCTCGCCAAAACCTGGCAGCTGGGCAGTGGGAGAATCTTGTTGCACTTTATCTCAGGAACTGTGAGTCTTGTAAACGTTATACTTGGTAAGCAATATTGGTTTTTGGTTTTAAGGTGCAGTAGTGTGATTTTGATTTGACCTTGACATTTGTTTCGATCTAACCTTACACATGTGCTACCTTTAGGGTGGGCTTTCAGCATTAATACAGTACAAATGATCAGTCCTGTATTTATATTGGCAACTTAAATTATATCCCAAGATGACAGTCGGGGATTTATTTGATTCTGGTCTGTCGTGTCGCCACCATAGAAATTTGTAAGATTTTCTTATCAAATTTGGTACATATGTTGAAGATTGCCAAAGGAAGCCAAAATTTAAGAATTTAAGGCCACCTTTAAAGAAAGAAAATATAACAACCTAAATACACCATGATCATTTTCATGATTGTTATGTACCCGTCTTCTGACAGAGGTTCACACAGAAAAAGGTCAACTGAGTCGGACAAAGAATCAGACAGAAAAAAGTCGAAGAAATCTCATTCAGAAAAATCTTCATCTAAATCTAAATAAGTGTAATGACTGTAATCCATTTGTAGTTATATCCCCAGACGAAAGTCGGGGATATATTGGATTCAGGTCCGTCGCGCCGCCGCCGCCGCCGTAGAAATTTCCTTGTGGACGCGATAACTCAAAAACAAATTAATATTTTTTTTTCAAACTTGGTACACATGTTAAGGGTGTCCAAAGGAAGATCCCTATTTTAAGGTGACCTTAAACTCCCAATAAAAGAGAACTTATGGCCACCTTAAGGTCAGAAATTGCACTTTTGGCCATTAAGAGCCCTCTAGGTCACAAACTATGATGCTCAGCTGGCTGAAATTTCACCTGAGAACACATTAATATGTTCTTAGTACATGTGCCGAAAATCACGACTTTAAGTTGAGGAGAAAATTGTGTTTGAGGCCCATAAAGACCCCCACTTAGGGATTTTTGGCTATATTTTTCACATATTTTGCCCTATAATTTGGAAGTGGTAACTCTGATGAGTCTCAAACTGCACTAGGTATAACTTTGATATGTAATCCTTGTCTGTAGAAAATTTTAGGGCTGTAGGTTTACCCAAAGGGGTCGACTTAAGGTCTCAAAAGTGCCCACAGAGACCCAATTTATGCACTTTTTGCCACTTTCGAGCACTGTAGCTTTCAAACTATGTCTCTCATCTAAGTTAAATATCATCTGAGAATATATCTATGTGTTTTCTTATATCTGCCCCAAAATTTAGGCCTTTAATAGACATTTAACCTGTGTGTGAGGACCATAAACACCCACCCGAGTGACCCTTATAAGACATTTTTCACATATTTTTCCCTGTAACTTGGAAATGGTAAGTCTGAGAAGTTTCAAACTGTATTAGATATACATTCTATGTGTAACCTTTGAATGTGAAAGATTTTTAGTCTGAAGCTTTGATTTGAAGGTCACATTGAGGTCTCTAAAAGGCCCACAGAGACCCGATATTTTGCCTTTTTGCCACTTTTAAGCCCTGTGACTGTTAAACTATGTTACTGATAGAGCTGAAATCTCACCTGGGAATATATCATTATGTCATTTTTACATGTGCCAGAAATAAAGGCTTTAAGTAGACATTTAACCTGTGTGTGAGGACCATAACACCCACCCGAGTGACCCTTATAAGACATTTTTGACATATTTTTCCCTGTAACTTGGAAATGGTAAGTCTGAGAAGTTTCAAACTATATTAGATATACATTCTATGTATAATCTCTGATTGTGAAAGATTTTAAGTCTGAAGCTTTAATTTGAAGGTCACATTGAGGTCTCTAAAAGGCCCACAGAGACCCAATATTTGGACTTTTTGCCACTTTTAAGCCCTGTGACTGTTAAACTATGTGACTGATAGAGCTGAAATCTCATCTGGGAATATATTATTATGTTCTTTTTACATGTGCTGAACATCAAGGCCTTTAGTAGATATTTAACCTGTGTATGACGACCATAAATACTCACCCGAGTGACCCTTTTTAGACATTTTTTACATATTTTGCCTTGTAACTTGGAATGGTAAGTCTGAGAAGTTTCAAACTATATTAGATATACATTCTATGTATAATCTCTGATTGTGAAAGATTTTAAGTCTGAAGCTTTAATTTGAAGGTCACATTGAGGTCTCTAAAAGGCCCACAGAGACCCAATATTTGGACTTTTTGCCACTTTTCAGCCCTGTGACTGTTAAACTATGTGACTGACAGTGCTGAAATCTCAACTAGGAATACATTATTAAGCGTCTTCTTTTTCCATGTACCGAACATCAAGGCCTGTAGTAGACATTGAACCTGTGTATGACGACCATAGACACTCATCCAAGTGACCTTTTTTGACATTTTCTACTGTATTTTGCCCTGTAATTTGGAAATGCTTAGTGTGACAAGTCTTAAACTGTATTATATCTAATTTTTGTTTGTTATGTATGTCCCCCAAAAAGTTTCAGATCTGTAGTTTAATTGCTAAGGTCTCTTTAACAATTGTAAAATGCCCACAGAAACCCAATTTATGGACATTATGCCACTTTAAAGCCCTGTAACTGTCAAACTATGTGGGTCATAGAGCTGAAATCTTTGAATTTTTAAAAGGAGGTGCCTGTCTCTTTAAATTTTGAATATTAATGATGTTATGGCTATCTTAGTCTTTTAAGAACTTATTTTTGTGTGTTGTACCTCTGCTTGCTGAGTTTTTAACTCTTTAAAATGAAACTGGTTAAACATATTCAAGTAGGCAAAATGGACACTGTTATTTTCTGGTGAGCTTTAAGTCCCAATATTAATAAAAGTATATCCTTATGTAGTAAAACTAGGGGATTTTTAACCCTCAACTAGCCCAGTTTTATTCAACTTGCCTCAGTTAATTTTGACACAGCTCCTACAGTTATGAACTCATTTCAGTTGATAATCACATACTTAAAATTCTCAATTCTTTTTGTATTTGATTACCCCTTTGATATATATCAGATTGTTTGTTTACCATTTATGCTGTAGTCCCAACCCACATCCCCCACCCACCTCTGGGACCTCCAGCTATATTGAGTGACACTAAATAAACAAAGGTATTTAGTGATATCAAATGAGAAACAAAGAACTCAATGGGGTTGCAGATCTTGTGTAATAGTGAGAGAGGTGTGGAGAAGGGGAGAGGGGTGGGGTAGGAGGTGGTGGGCTTCATCATATAACACAAAGGGGAGTCAGAACTGAGATTGTGTCACATATTTAGGTTGCATATATATGGACCACATATATAGGAATAGAGGAAATGAATAACTGAAAACAATTTACAAATTCTATAAATAATATAATAAAATAATAATATAAATAATTTTTTTTTAAATAATATTTTATTTGTGAACAAATATAGAAACAGATATGCGCTTTTGGGATTATGAATTTTAGAATGGACATTCAATCATCAATCATTTAAATACTTTGAAATTAGGTTAAGAGTTATCATTGCAGGAAGATTGAAAAGTATGATGTTGAGTTAAAAATAATATTTTATTTGTCAACAAATATAGAAAGAGATATGCTCTTTTGGGATTATTATTTTAGAATGGACATTCAATCATCAATCATTTATTAATAAATACTTTGAAAATAGGTTTAGAGTTATCATTGCAGGAAGATTGAAAATATAATTTGAGTTATGTATTCGGCGTCTGGGGATACACCATCTTCTTGGGAAGATACAAACAGAGTAGATTGATGTGCTGAAGTTCATATAATAATGGGTAATTATGCTTTAAAAAATTCCCGATCAAAACCTGTGGCGTGAGTGATGACCTGTCTGGGGATATGTTGGCGCCGAGTTGGCCCAATCTAGTTTTATAGTAACATTACTTTCTTAACCGTAGTCAGCAGTTTAGTTCTGGGTCATTTTTTGGCACTAACCAGTGAACATTAGCTATTAGATATGCACTTCAGTTAATATAAGCTTTATTACTGATTTTCAGTAATAGATAATAGATATATTTGTAAATATACCATGCTCCTGTTGTGGTAGTTTATGTTTTTAAACTATCAATTTGTGACCTTATCTCAAAAGTATGCACTTGCAGTGTTCGCTCCGGCCAAAAAATAAAACGAGACGCACCTGTCTTCCTTCACTTGAAAAAGCGAGACAAATGTGAAAAACTGTGAGACATGCTTTGCATCAAGATATTTTGAAATATTTAGTTCCAATTTGGGATTGCATAAAATCTTTATTCTTCTAAATAATAAGAAATAGATGCTAAACTAAAAGTTCAAATAAATTAATGCTGTTTTGATTTGTCAATCTTTTTTTTTTAATTTCACTTCAAAATTACATCTAAGCATTAATGGCTGGGTGCTATTTTTTTGTTGTTACTGTTATCTGGATACATCAAATATAATAAGCTGCATTTCTATTCTTTTCTTTGAAAAAATATATATTATGTCTTCCGATAATAGACAAATTTCTTTGGTCAGTAGTTGTTTTGACTGATTTGCTTGTGGAAACTATATGCAGAAGACGAGTTAAAAATTCAACAAAAAACACTGAAATCTCATGAGAATACCAAATTCCCGTGTGAATTACTGTTAGCTGGATGTATCAAATAAAGTCACTTTCATGTCTTTCTCCCCCATTTCTGTGAAGAAATATGTATATCGTTGCTTCCGATAATAGACAAATTCCTTTGGTCAGTTTTTGAGTGTTTTGCCTGGTAGCGACAGTGTAGACGCGTTGGTGAGTTGGTTTTGCGACAACTCGCCCCATAGTTGGTACAAACTCGTGAAATAGCGCTCAAGAGCGAACACTGCACTGTTTATCCGAGTGTTTATGGCATAAGAGTTATAATAAAAAGGAGGTAAGGATGGCTGTAAGGGGTGGAGGAGGCCATAATATTAAAATCAGATTGATGAGTGAAAATAGGGTATTAGATCTTCTATATTTTGCTCAAAACCTCCTATATTTTCGTTAAGTAACTTCCTATATACCTATATTTTGAGAACCAAAAATCCCTTGACGCCATGCTTACAAAGCTTCAGAAAGTTTATACTTGGTTGTGATGTTTGTTGTGGGCGTAGCTGTATTTGTGACCTTTATTCGGTCAACACATCTTAAAATTTTTAGAATCAACATGGTTGTGATAGTATATATTTCCTGGCTGTGGGCTACTGAGTAAAGACAGCTCTGATATTATTTATGAAATAAGTTACTTCAAGTCAGTGTACAAACTACAAAGTTTACCTGAAAACTTTGTAGTCCGCAAGACTTGCAACTCAAAAATATTTCCGGTTCACAGCGCAAGTTGCCAGTCAGTATTTCAGTGTAGGTTATTTTCTATAATTGCAAGAATGGGGGAAGTAAAATTCTTTGTCACTTTCGGTGATTTAGAAAAAATGTACAGACATTTTCTGAAGTTGGAGGACATCCAGACCTGTAACTCAGGAAAGATACAGGTCTGGGAAAAATAATTACTAGTCTTGGTCAAGGGGTTAGGTTTCAATTTTGTACACTAGTTCTAGTATCCTTAACAGAAAAAAAGGTAAATTTAATGATATTCCAACTTTGCATGGTTTTTATTTCAATTATAATTCAATGAAACCTGCAGAAAGAATGAATGTATCCTGTGGGTCAGTTCATACCGACTTTAAGAGAAGGCCACCAAGAAGACGAATCAAGTTTAAATTGATATAGAATGACGGTATTATGTAAAAGAAATATTAAAGAAGAAAAAGAAAACATGGAGAAATGGACAATATGTGGTATCTAAAAATATGCAAACTATAGATTCTACAAAACTACCAAACTTGTAAAAAGCAAGGCATTTTATAGCAATTGTAATGTCGGCCATTTTGAAATAGGTTTCAATATTGGGATAGTAATAAGTTGAATTGTGTCCGAGATGGACCTACTCTAGTCAAAGTAATCCAAGAGTTCCTCGCTGTGATTTCAGGATCTTGTGTGCGTGTTTTGCCAGCAGACCTTCAGTCGACGCAGCAGTCTTACTGACCACCTCAGAGGAAAACATAACATAGGGCAACCTTTTACTTGCATATGTGGTGCTCTGTTTAATTCTAGAGCATCCAGAGACCGACACAGGAGAGGTTGTGATGTACATGGTCAAAATAAGCAATCACTTACAGTGATGCAAGATGAACTTGTGACAGAATAAGGATAATTAACCTGTATTAGTGATTTAATCATAACTTTCAATTGCAACTTCATGGAATTGAATTGAATTATGAGAAACCCACCATTTGTTTTCAGAAATTTCGTGGGAGAAGGCAAAGTGGAAAGGTCTACACATGCAGTAAATGCAACAAGAAGTGTGCAAGCATGCAGCTAGTGAAGGATCATTTTCAAGTTTTTCATGAAGGAAAACCACTTTTGTGTGCTTGTGGTATGGAGTTCAAAGCAAGAAGAACACGTGATCGCCACAAAAAGATCTGTATAGTTGCACAAAGTTCAAGTGATGAGAGAACGGATAAACAATATTATATTTGATTGTTGTTGGAAGTAGTCTTAACTGGACCAATTTTGAAGTTTTTCTGATGATAAAACTTAGCATGGTGTAGTTTGTGGGATAAGATTTTATACTTTTATGCATTTTTTTGCAAAGATTTTGTTTTAACAATTTGAACCACCTTGGTAATAAATGAACATAAAAGAAACTTTAAAGTAGATTTTTGGTTTTGGGACACTGGTTTTAAGTTTCTTCAGGTAACCTTGAGTGTTGAGTTTCTGCTGTTCCAAGTTTGTATTTCATTGATTTTACAACAATGTTTCTACAAGAGTATGTGAATAATAAAATAATAGAAGAGGTATTATACAGGTGGTCTTCTATGTTTCAGACCTTTGGCTCTAAGGAGAAATGCTTTAAATGCCCACTGTGTAACCAAAAGTTTACACGTAGTCGTGTTATGACCGATCATCTGAGAGGCCAGCATGGTTTTGGGGACCCTTTTTTGTGTCACTGTGGAGCTGAATTCAGAAGTAGAACTGCCATGAATATGCATAAAAAGAAATGTGCTGTGTGTGTAAACTGTTGACTTATCTGCAGATGTTAACTTTTGTAAAACCCAGTTCGGCTTAGGGGAAATAAAGGCAGTGGTGTTTTTGTTTCAGAAATTGGGCAGGCAAGAGAACTGCTTCAGCTGTTGCTTCTGTGGCTATTTGTCAAAGCGTAGGAGAACATTGGTTGATCACATGAGAGGCCAGCATGGCTATGGAGAACCTTTTCAGTGTGACTGTGGGTTACAGTTTGGGAATAGAACATCATTTAATAGTCATAAAAAGAAATGCAACCTTTTCAGTACTGAAGGTAGCTCAGATGTATTATAGTGCTCCTTGAAACTTTGCATGCAGGGCGGATAACAAAAAATATTTTATGAATGCTGCAAAAGCAAATTAGTTTTGTTTGTGTTTCAGAAAATGTGGAATAAAGACAAGACTTTTCTGTGTGCACTCTGTCACCAGGCTTTTGGTCGTCGCCATGTATTGGTTGATCATTTGAGAGGCCAGCATGGTCAGGGTGAGCCCTTCAGGTGTTGTTGTGGGGAGCAGTTTGGAAACAGAACCACATTAAACAAGCATAAAAAAACTTGCTCCTCAGTGTAAATCAACATAGTCGAGCATTATGAGCCTTGTGCAACTGTAATACAGACAAGACTACTGGGAGTGTTACAAGTATTTTTGATGGTAGATAGAAGAATAATGCAATGGCATATGCTGTGTTGTAGGCCAAGCGATGGTCACAGCTGGGACCCAAAAGTTTTGCCTGTCAGTACTGCAGTCGGATATTCAGTCATAAGAACACCATTAGAGACCATCTTAGAAGTCACATGGGTCTTCCCTTTGTCTGCCCCTGTGGTGCGCTTTTCAACAAAAGGCGGACCAGGGATCATCACAGAAAAAATTGCACCAAATTGCTGCTGTAATATATATATTTTTATGCAATTCTTATTTGATGTCAGAAGAAAAACAGAAAAGCAGCTAAAGTCAGAATTAACTAGCACTATTGAAGTTGGTTTATTGTGTTTTACAGGTGAATCCTTCTGACATTGTGGAGCATTTAGGACCCAAACTATATCAGTGTCGTGCATGCTTTCGGCCTTTCCCCAGAAAGGACATGGCTATTGATCATGCAAGAGGGGAACACAAGTTGGGTCAGCCATTTGAATGTGTTTGTGGGAAAAAATTCAACACCCACAGAAGTAGAGAAAGACACAGGAAAACATGCAGGATTGTTACTGGCACAAATAAAAATTGAAGTTGAAAAATATTTGGAATGATTGTATTTTTTTTTTCTTCTCTATGTGACCATGTATTTGATTGATTGGATCTAGTAGCTGATGCTTTGGTTCTTCAATATTGTTGTTAGGTGACGTGACCATGTTAAATGTTCATAAAACCATTGGTGCGTTCATTGAGAGTGGCTGTTAATCAATATTTAAAAGGTTAATTATTTTTTAGTGTTTAGTTTACTGGTGGCATTGTTAATTAATCTGTTTCACTTGTACAATTTAATCTATTATGTAACGTTAGAGGAAGTTGCGGTGCATGTAAGGTGATATAAAGTGTTTTTTTTCCTCGTATTGAAAAGATGTTTGTGAATAGTGTATCAGATATAAATGATAATTGTAAACAGACTTGCTTTTACAATTTGAAGAGACTAGGTCGAATGCTAGAACCAGCAAACTACATATATTTAGTTGCAAAGTTATTCTCACAGAAGTGTTTGTTCTTGTTAAGATATTTGTGAACTGTGTATAAAATAATGAAACTTTACCTGTGAACAGGCATTGACTGTGTGACATTATTGACAATAAAGTAGTAAATGGCAAAATTTCAAGCAAAGGAAAAGGCAGTTTGATTGTAGTGGTGGGAGAGTTAGATGTATGCTCAATCAGTTATCGATGAATACATACAGGTCGTGTACCATCACAGCGAGTCACTGACCATTCTCAGTAATCACTTAATTTAAATCTTTCTTTTCTATTAGGGATGTGTCTGTGGTCCCATTTTTTGCAATATCGAGAGCAATCATACTGAAATACCTTAGTGACACTTTACAAAGGGTTGTTTGTTTATACATACAGTTGATAGAAAACTTTAAATAGTAGAAACAGATACAAAATCTGAAGAAATGGTAACTTTTATCCCATATTTTTGTGCATTGTGAGATTTTTGCAGCGATTTCATTAAGCTGAACTGACATGTTTTTGTTTCACGAATTTCACTTCCTGTTAGTAGGCCTATTCCATTGGGGCTGTACTGAATACATTAGTTTTTGGAATCCCTGAATCATTATGGTTTTGCATTGGTAGGACACCAAAATGAAAAATATACAACCATGCATAAAGTAAAGCAATTTATTCTGGCTTGAATATCAGTCAGAAAAACTGTAAAATTGTGGGCAATTCCTAAATTCAAATTTGAACCTTCTGGTTTGCACAGAGTCTAAATAAAGAAGGTTACAAAAGTCTTTAGCACATCTTGTTTAAATGAGGAATATAGATTTAGATAAACAGAAAACATGACTATAAAAATCATACTAGGCCTGGTAGTAGGATTTATTATGTCCACCCCTATGGCAATGGCAAAACACAAATTTGCTTCTATCTCCTTAACCGTGCGAGATAGAGCGATTTCGTCGAAATTTTCGACACACAGGGTACCTGAGAAATGTACTCTTGACAATTTTCAAAAAAAAATTTCCCCCCCAAAAATGGCTACTATTTTGAATTTTCGAATTTTTGCCAAAAATGGCAAAACACAAATCTGCTTCTATCTTTAACGCGAGATAGAGCAATTTCATCGAAATTTTCGACCCACAGGGTATCTCAGGAATGTACTCTTGACAATTTTCAAAAAAAATTTCCCCTCTCCAAAAATGGCGGCCATTTTGTATTTTCGAATTTTTGCCAAAAAATGGAAAAACACAAATTTGCTACTATCTCCTTAACCGTGCGACATAGAGCGATTTCGTTGAAATTTTCGACCCACAGGGTATCTCAAAAATGTACTCTTGGCAATTTTCAAAAAAATTTTCCTCTCCCCGAAAAATGGGGAAATTTTTTTTTTAATTTTCGAATTTTTGTCAAAAATGGCAAAACACAAATTTGCTTCTATCTCCTTAACCGTGCGAGATAGATCGATTTCGTCGCAATTTTCGACTCACAGGATATCTGAGAAGTGTACCCTTGGCAAATTTCAAAAAAATTTCTCCTCACCAAAAATGGTGGCCATTTTGAATTTTCGAATTTTTGCTAAAAATGGCAAAACACAAATTTGCTTCTATCTCCTTAACCGTGCGAGATAGAGAGATTTCGTCGAAACAGGGTATCTGAGCATTGTACTCTTGGCAATTTTCAAAAAAAAAATTCCTCTCCCCTAAAATGGGGAAATTTTTTTTTGTAATTTTCGAATTTTTGTCAAAAATGGCAAAACACAAATAGAGCGATTTCATCGAAATTTTCGACCCACAGCGTATCTGAGCAATGTACTCTTGGCAATTTTCAAAAAATTTTCCCCTCCCCAAAAATGGCGGCCATTTTGTATTTTCGAATTTTTGCCAAAAAATAGAAAAACACAAATTTACTTCTATCTCCTTAACCGTGCAAGATAGAGCGATTTCGTCGACAGGGTATCTGAGAAATGTACTCTTGGCAATTTTCAAAAAATTTTCGTCTCCCCAAAAATGGCGGCCATTTTGAATTTTCGCCAAAAATGGCAAAACACAAATTTCCTTCTATCTCCTTAACCGTGCGAGATAGAGCGATTTCATCAAAATTTTCGACCCACAGGGTATCTGAGCAATGTACTCTTGGCAATTTTCAAAAAATTTACCCCTCCCCAAAATTGGCGGAAATTTTGAATTTTTGCCAAAAATGGCAAAACACAAATTTGCTTCTATCTCCTTAACCGTGCGAGATAGATCGATTTCGTCGCAATTTTCGACTCACAGGATATCTGAGAAGTGTACCCTTGGCAAATTTCAAAAAAATTTCTCCTCACCAAAAATGGTGGCCATTTTGAATTTTCGAATTTTTGCTAAAAATGGCAAAACACAAATTTGCTTCTATCTCCTTAACCGTGCGAGATAGAGAGATTTCGTCGAAACAGGGTATCTGAGCATTGTACTCTTGACAATTTTCAAAAAAAAAATTCCTCTCCCCTAAAATGGGGAAATTTTTTTTCTTAATTTTCGAATTTTTGTCAAAAATGGCAAAACACAAATTTGCTTCTATCTCCTTAACCGTGTGAGATAGAGCGATTTCATCGAAATTTTCGACCCACAGGGTAACTGAGCAATGTACTCTTGGCAATTTTCAAAAAATTTTCCCCTCCCCAAAAATGGCGGCCATTTTGTATTTCCGAATTTTTGCCAAAACATAGAAAAACACAAATTTACTTCTATCTCCTTAACCGTGCAAGATAGAGCGATTTCGTCGAAAATTTTCGACCCCCAGGGTATCTGAGAAATGTACTCTTGGCAATTTTCAAAAAATTTTGGTCTCCCCAAAAATGGCGGCCATTTTGAATTTTCGCCAAAAATGGCAAAACACAAATTTCCTTCTATCTCCTTAACCGTGCGAGATAGAGCGATTTCGTTGAAATTTTCGACCCGCAGGGTATCTAAGCAATGTACTCTTGGCAATTTTCAAAAAATTTTCCTCTTCCCAAAAATGGCGGCCATTTTGAATTTTTGCCAAAAATTGAAAAACAAAAATTTCCTTGTATCTCCTTAACCGTGCAAGATAGAGCGATTTCGTCAAAATTTTCGACCCAACCAATGCAAAAAGGCAAGGAAGCTGAAATGATTTACATGTATACTAATAAATATTTAAGCATCATTGATATATTTTACAAATGAAACAGGGTCTTGTAAGACTGCTGTACAATTTTTGCAAAATTACAAGTTTTATCCTTGGTTACAGTCTTAACTATGCAGATATGTTGCATATATAGTCAATGATATTAGAATCAGTTTTTGACCACTGTAGCTTGTGAGAAGATGAAGCTAAATGGTTAAATCCTTTATTATTTCAGATGAAGCTGATAGTTTGTCTTGGTCCCAAGCAGTATATGTGCCATCTCTGTAACAAGACCTATACCTCTATCACAGTAGCAAAGGATCATTTAAGAGGAAGCCATTATTTGGGAAAACCTCTGAGTTGTCCAGTCTGTCAGCAGCACTTCCAAACTCGCAGAACCAGGGACAGGCATAGAAAAAATTGCTTTGTGTTACAAAATGCTCGAGACTCTGTTGAGCCATTTGACGTATCTATTGCCTCAGATGATCTTACATGAACCAAGTCATAGGAATGAAACCAAGTGAAAGATATCCTGAAGCCTTTTTCATGCTTGGCTTTCTCTTGTATTGACAGTCAATATAATGGAGTATATTTTCCATTTCAGATGGGACTGTTTGCCGTTAATAGAAATCCTAGCCACATATGCAATTTGTGCAATGAAGAATTTCTTGGGGAAGGACCACTTGTGTCACATTTCAATAGTGAGCACATGAAATTGGACAAGAATTCATCAGCAATGTCAGAAGGGTTTTTGCAGAGTTTTGGGGGCAGACACATGTGTTGTCTGTGTACAAAGATGTTTAAACAACGCCACAGGGCTCTTGATCATTTGCGAGGAAAACATGGTATTGGTGGTTCTTTTACATGTGAATGTGGGATGCGGTTTGGAAACAGAGAAAGTCAAAGGCAGCATAGGATAATTTGTCGTACATGGGTTGAGGTCTCCAAAGATTAGTTCTGCTTAAAAAAGAACTAAACTTTTTTTAGTGATATTACTTAAAAAGGATTTTGTGGCATAAAATTGTCAATTTAATCCAATCCACTTTTGAGAACTGATAAAACATATGGTTGTGTATTTATGTACAGCAAACTTTTAGGAAAAATAAAAAGCATTTTTGTGTGTGTTGGTTTCTAAAAGGTTACTTGCCTCAACCAACACCTAGTGTTACTTTAACAGGATCTTGGTCAATTACATTTAACAGGATCTTGGTCAATTCCCTGCAATAAAAGGAATACATGTTTTATTTCAGACTTTATCGCTGTGGTCCAAGATCGGCGAGAAGTCATTTGCGTGTCAGATTTGCAGTGCAATATTCAGACGAAAGAGTATATTGACAGATCACCTACGGGGGACACACAACATTGGAAAACCATTCATTTGTGAAAAGTGTGGCCAAAAATTTAATGCTAGAGCAACAAGAGATGGCCATCGGAGATTTTGTAAATCACAATAAAAAGACTTGGTTCCTTTATTTGAAACTGTTAACCATCTTTGAAAAATAAGACATCAAAAGTCGTGTTGAAAAAAAGAGACTTGGTCTATGTTTAATTAAGTGCTGGTTCTTGGCACTGTGGAGTCACTGTAATTAGTAGTCGAGATCATGTGGTCACAGTTCAGCAGGTTGTCTCAAGGAATTGTTTAAAAAAAAAAAATGTGCATGGTAACCAAGATATACACAAAGATATATTTTTATTGTCTTTATATGTTAATGTATCTCGGGAACTGATGAAAGTAGTTAGGAAACCTCATGCGAATATTCCTTTTGGACATTTTTACCCCACAGCCCTTAAGGACCGTCTGCATATTTTTTTCACCGATGGTGTCCGGACGGGTGGGTGGGCGGGCGGCGGGATAAGTTTGTCCGACCTGTATCTCAGAAACCTTAAGGTGTAGGAAGTTGATACTTGGTAGGGACATTGGTTAGGGGATGTAGGTGTGCAACGTCATGGTGTGACCTTGGTTTAACCTTTGACCTTGCTGTAGTGAGCTTGACCTATAAAATCTTGTCCGGGCTATACCTTGGAAACTGTAAGGTGTAGGAAGTTGATACTTGGTAGGGACATTGGTTAGGGGGTGTAGGTGTGCAACGTCACGGTGTGACCTTGATTTGACCTTTGACCTTGCCGTAGTGACCTTGAGTTTGAAAATCTTGTCCGGGCTATATCTCGATAACCGTACAGTGTAGGAAGTTGGTACTTGTTAGGGACATTGGTTCGGGGTTGTAGGTGTGCAACGTCATGGTGTGATTTGATTTGACCTTCCCATAGTGACCTTGACCTATAACATCTTGTCCGGGCTATATCTCGGCAACCAGGCAAGGTGTAGGAAGTTGATACTGGGTAGGGACATTGGCTATGGTGTGTAGATGTAAAACGTCATGGTGTGACCTTGATTTGACTTTTGACCTTGCCGTAGTGACCCTTACCTATAATGCCTTGTGTGGGCCTTATTTCGAAAACCATAAGGTGTAGGAAGTTGATATTTCGTAGGGACATTGGTCAGGGGTTATAGGTGTGCAGCGTCATGGTGTGACCTGGATTTGACCTTTGATCTTGTATATCTGATGCTATTTTATCTCTCTACCGGGATATTCTCGTACTATTTTATCTCTTTTGTATCTCTTTACTTGAATCTTGGTTGTTGCACCTTTTAGATTAAGCACGGTTAAAATCATATTAGAATTCATTAACTGTTTTACTTTTGCAACTTCCCATTGTAACAGATGGTATTGTATCAAATGAGCCAGAGGTTTTGCCCCAACTCCACATAAAAGCATGTATTGCCACTTCTGTATTTATGGGTAATATTCAAAACATTCAAACCATAGTTGAACCATACAAATGAATATCAAAATGGGAGAAGTCTTAAAGCTTCTTGATTTTAGTTTACTGAATTGTCTTTGTTTTAATACTTTATCTTTACATGCAGTTTCTTTCTCTTAGATGTTATTTTCTCTACTTAAACAGTATTTGGACACTGATACTGCTCTGAAAGTATCCCTATCTGTGTACTGTTTCACTACTTCTATATCTTATGCTGTGGGGTACGAGCATCTCTGATGCTATTTTTTTTCAAGGATATTGAAAGATTTCTCAACATACAAAAAGATGTCCAACACTAGTAGTCATTTTACATAGATTTCAGCTGAATACTCGGCATAGCTCTCTTAAATAATACGCCTTTCAGCCTATTTGAATCTTAGCATTGCCACAAACTATGAAGATATCTTTCATATAAGTATCCCTTTTCATCTGGAACTACTAAGGAGCAACAATAAAAGCATGGGAAATAAGCATTAAACTTTGTGGGATCATTATGGTGGAGTGGAATATGCGAATCTCTTTGTACAATGGATGTTGAACTTTGTCTCCAGACAATTTGCCTTAAGCCTAACTTAAGTTACATAATTAAGGCTGTGATCGGTTACCCGGTAATTTGAAATATTTTGTTGAGAAACCCAGTACAAATTAGCAAAACAGGTAGCAGAAAAAATATTAAAATATAGTTTAAATCAATCAACTATCTGGTACTGTACCAAGTTATTCCTAACTGTTATCCAAGGAGTACATGAGCACATTTTAATATATTTCAGAAATTAATGGAAGATATGATATTTCAAAGTGGACCAAGTTCGTTCGTCTGCCAGATTTGCTACATGATATTCAAGAGGAGAGGTTACTTATTGGATCATCTGCGGGGTTCTCATAATATAGGTGCTCCTTTTATATGCCAAAAGTGTGGAAAAAAATTCAAAGCTAGAGCAACTCGTGATCAACACAGACGGTTTTGTTCTTTACAAATGTAGAAACGTGTAAAAGTGGATGTGACCATGCAAGCAATGGAATGTGGACAAAACCAAATAGTAACATAAAATGGGGAAGAAAAAAAAGTTGGTATTCTTGAAACAACTGCTGCTATGGATTTCTTTTGAAGAGAATAACTGGGTGTAATGGTTTTTGTATCTGCATAATGTGAAAAGGAAATGGGAAATAACAGAATTGTGTGTTTGACATACACACATTGATCAAGATTCTTGTGAAATGTGAGTGATCTTGGTATATAAATTCATTATCTGAAAAGGACAAACAGATTTAGTTATATGATTTCAAGATAATACCATGTGTTTTCAGGTGGACTATAATGTATGGTTAGGAAGAACATCCGAGGTACAGCTACGAGGAAAGACAAGGATGTATTTCTGCAAAGTGTGTGGTAAAAGGGGAAAAGAGAGATTTAATCTAGTCAATCATTTGCGTGGTCAGCATCTCATCGGTGAACCATTTAAGTGTGCCTGTGACCGTGTATTTGGCAACAAAATGTCCTTCTGTCAGCACAGAAAGAATTGCAAACTATGGATCAAAATACAGAACATTGAAGCAACAGAAAAGCAAGATTAATTTCTACATACATGGTGGTAACTAGTGGGTGGACGATTAGACCAATGTTCGATCAATTGTCGGTGTCATGGTACATTCGTGTTCGGTCACTGACAACTTCTAGAAATCGATTAAATCTTACCCTTCTTGATGTGTCTCAACATCCATGTATTTTTTATATTTTAAACAGTTTCTTAAACTTTCCTTTAATAAAGCAATAGATTTCTCACGAATTTTGGGTTTGTTTATAACGACCGCCATGTTTACCGGAAGTGGGTTCTTGTAGTAGATTGTAAATGTCGGAAACACCGTTATTCTTACAGAAATGAAATATAATTCATCCCGGAAAGTGTGTCATGATATATTGGCCAACAGTGGAGTAAAAAAGTCGATTATGGGTTGATGATCGGTCGGAAAAATGGACGAATAATCGACCATGCAAAAAATTGAGGCGATTCCACCCACTAGTGGTAACAAAGCATTTTTTCCAAGCTTGCTGGATCTACGAAAATTTTTAGTTTGTGTTGGCCTATAAGGACCTGAACGAGAATTAATATCCCTAAACACAAGACTGAATATTCCTGAAATTATTGCATGGATATGTTGTCTTTTATCCAAGTACATATCATTGTTATGTTAGATCCTCATAATATACATCTCAACATACAGAACTATGAACAAATCAACTTTAGACTTGAGCATTGTACATCCATATCTATTTCAGATAAATGCTGGAACCTGGATAGAGTTTAAGAAGTCGGGATACACATGTAAAGTCTGTTCAAAAGTTTTTCTGGGCCACAGCTCTGCAATCTACCACTTGAGAGGACAGCATGGTATTGGGGAACCAATTCAGTGTAAATGTGGAGCTCGATTTGGAAACATAACTTCTCTCAACAAACACAAGAAATTATGTGCTTTGCTCAAAGACTCGCAATAAAGGTTTTTTTTTTTTTAAACGTCTTTGCTAATAACAAAGTTAGGGTTCAGCTCGAAGCAGTAGATTTCTGAATCTTAGTTTAACTCTGTTGTTTCAGGTGAACTATGACGCTTGGATTGAATGGAGAAATGAAGGAGAGTATAAATGCAGACTATGCTACAAAGGTTTCACAACACGTGTCTGGCTTGTGAATCATTTGCGTGGACAACATCGGCTAGGAGAGCCATTTCAATGCCTGTGTGGCATGCAGTTTGGAAACAAGACCTCTTTACGACAGCACAAAAAGCAATGTCAAGTAGTATCAGTGACAATAAAAAACAACTGAAGGTGTATCCTATGTTGTATTATAAGGGTCTTGGTTTCTCAGTACAAGTAAATTAACCTATCCCACTCCTTGTGACTCGTACAACTCCGTAGCTTTGCAGTGTCAGCTAGAGAAATTGGTCATGTGACTCGAAGCAGGATTATAATATCTTGCACTTCTGTATGCTGATGAAAATCGCCTATTGTTTTCCAGAGTGGGACGGCTTCAGGTTTGACCTATCGTGGGCCTTCTGGATTCATCTGCCAGCTTTGCAGTCGGATTTTTCGACTAAAAGGCAGATTAACAGACCACTTACGTGGAATGCATGGTGTTGGAGAACCGTTCTTGTGTCACTGTGGGGCAAAGTTCAATCACAGGAACACTAGGGATAGTCACAGAAAGAAGTGCCGGTTAGAAATAACGGAACAGATGAATATAAACTGACTCTTTTATAGAGAATAAATTGGCTTGGATGTGTAAAGCATGATCTTGTCATATATGACTGTCAAAAAGACAAGTAGACAACATTGTTAGGTAAAAATTAATGTATTAAAAGATGTAAATTATAAACAATGGGAAGTTTATAAGACGTAAATGGAAGGTTTTTTAGGCTGGCATATCTGAGCATGATGCACAAAATATATATACATTTTAAAGTGGCAACATTTATCTGAAGATAGTTTCATTTAAATTTTTAAGTATGTTGATAGTTAATTATTAAAATTTGCCATTTGTGTTTTATTTAAAGAACGTTGTTAGTAAATTATGATAATTTGCCATTTGTGTGTTGTAATAAAGTGATACCTGGAATGAAAGTATTACAATTTCTGTAATTAATGAAAGAGTGAATATCATTTGAGACCAAGAATATTTACCTGATTTGTAACCTCGATATTTTCTTAATGTTTTCAGAAATGTCGTGACAGGAGAAGATATTCTAATGTATGGAGTGTAACACAAATATATAGTCTGTGTAAGATATTGGGAGTTAATTGGTATACTGAAGCTGTGTTAATCTTATGTAATCTACTGCTTAAACTTTTCAAGAAAATAATGAGTACTGTGCTAACAGCAGCATTGTAATTTTCAGAAAAGGCGGTACACATCAAATGACATGATGCAGCAGATTGGTCCATCACAGTTCCTTTGCCAGATTTGTAGTCAGATCTTCAGACGCAAAAGTGTTTTATCTGATCACATACGTGGCCAGCATAAGTTAGGCCAACCTTTTAAATGTCAATGTGGAGCTCATTTTAATAGCAGAACACCCTGGCAAGTTCACAGAAAGATGTGCCAGTTATCTGACTTTAAGCGCCAGTAAATATATTCCATTGTGGTTCAATACTAAAATAACTATTTGTATTACAGGAATTTTAAATAGTTGTTGTTTATAAGTTGTAAAGGCTATCTGGTTTTATTTTAATGAAAGTCATATAAGTAAGCAATAAAATACTGCAGTCTTGAAACTTGTGTCATTTTTAATGTGCTTTATGCTTAATTCTTTGCAGACTTTATTTATTAAATCCTGTTCAGTTTTGTTTCCAAATACAAACCTGGGTTGGCATTTGTGTTGATTTGCTTTGGGTCCACCATTGATCCTAATAGGACAGGGTTGGTAGTGTTTTTTCCATTTTGATGTCCCGCCGATGGAAAACTGTATATATTCTGGGATACCGAGAAATTTGTATATGTATCCCTAATTGAATAGGTCTGGAAACGAGAAATGGGCTTTGCAACAGGAAATCAAGTTTGCTGAAAACAAAACATGGCAGTTCTGCTAAAAGAGATTACTAAAAAAAGTCTTGATATCTATAAAAAAATGTGTGGTAAAAATTCATATATTTTTTTCTTCAAATTTTGGGGTGTTTTCTTATTTTTTCCCACAGTTATCTGTTCTGGCAATTGAGATACTGATATGAAGTGTGGTCACAGTATATAATGTAAGTAAAATGGTCTCTGCCGAGTAACCGGGGTTATCATTGGTTGCCAGTTGAATTTCGGTGAATTTTCAAAACAGCCACTTTGGTTTATAAGTTTCTTCACAGTGGTCACCCAAACTATTTCAGCCCTCATCTGTCTATTCGTTGCGGAAGGTATCACACAAGATACAACTGTCAGATAAGAGGTTCCTGGAGTTTCCTCAATTCTACCCATCTGTACACAAATAATAAAAAAACCCACTTTGGTCACAGTTTTGCTTTTGATGCTCCCACACTCTGGAATGATTTGCCTGCTTTGTCTATGGAAAACTGGGCTAAAATATTGTACAATTCCAAAAAATTTGACTATGAAAATCTTACTTGATGTGACTTAAACTGTGAAGCCTGAAGTGGCAAGAAAACCTTCGGACTTGGTTTTCACCTGTCGGGGATCATGTATTCATATACTGTAGCATCAAAACGGTTCTTGTCTACTCTTGACAGATCTTTACATTTCTGTTGGAACCTGGTATACACCTTGGTTTACAGCTTGTAACAGAACTGTAAAAATGAAAAAAAAGGAATACAAGTTTGCCAGAAGAGATTACTAAAAATACAAATGGCATCTGATGCAAGTCTAAATAGTAATTGAAGTTATCAAACAATTAAGTTTTGGTTTGGAGCACTAAACCAGCATAATCTGAAAATATAGGTTTAATGAAGATTTCACATTTCTATCATACTATAAAGTTATACTGCAATGAAGTGATACTAAGATGTTTTCACTTTTGTGAAAAAAAAATGGAGGGACGGTCCCATAACCTTCAGTGTTTTGTTGCAAGCTATGCATAGACGAGAAATTATAATCCAATCAAATTACAGTGCATTGATTGCAAAATGAGAAAAGGTCACATAGCTGCAGCCGCCAAATCACAATGCAGTGAATTGATTACTCAGTAGGTTCACAATTATTTCTGTCAACTTTCTGTGCCAAAGATTTTGACTTTTTTAAATGGCATGAATCAAGTGCTTTGTTTTTCTGCTTTCAGGGATTGTATGGCCAAGAACCTGGCTCATTAGTAAGTCAGTTAGGACCAAGACAGTTCATGTGTCAACTTTGTTGTCAGATCTTCAAACGTCGTCCCTTGTTGGTAGACCACATACGTGGAAAGCACAATATTGGAAAACCATTCAAGTGTGAATGTGGAGCTTCATTTACAAACCGAACCTCTTGTGGCATGCACAGAAGAGTGTGTTTAAAAGCATTAGAACAGAAAACTGGAGTAAAGCAATCATAAGCCTTAGCTAAACATGCGAGATGTTGTCGGGCATTTTTAAATTTCAGGTTAACACCATGATTGATCAGCCAAAACATCCCGCAATATAATAAACAGCGGATTCCTACAAGTCAATAAAGTTTCTCAGTACTCTGTAAAATAACTACTACACGAGGGCATTAAACATACATACATGGGACTTGAAGGTTAGTGGACAGATTGGGACTTAAAAAGATGATTTTATGTTAACAGTATTTCCCATGTCCCTTGTTTTCGGGCATATTAAACTTTAAAAAACATTCAAGAACTTGGATAAGTGCTTTCATTGAGTAAAATGAGAGTGATGACAGAAAATGAGTACAAGTACTGAAATTTAAAAAAAAAATAGCTTGATTTCTAACATAACCTGTTGGGCAACTTCTAGTCCAATTCGAGGTTCTCTGTAGATATTTTTTTTAGAGCTTGTTTTTAATTAAATCACAAGTTAAGAACTGATGCAAGTTTGGATGTTTAGTATTTGCAAAGCATGGGATGTATGGATGAGAAAGTTGCTGGGTTTTGGAGCATCTGGGCATGAGTTAGAAAAAAAAAGTGTAGAATTATCAGAATCTAGTGCATTGTTTTTTGTTTTTTTTTTACTTTTTAGGAATCATATGGCCAAGAACCTGGGTCATTAGTACGTCACCTAGGACCAAAACAGTTCATGTGTCAACTCTGTTGTCAGATCTTCAAACGTCGCGACTTTTTGGTAGACCACATTCGTGGAAAGCATAATATTGGAAAGCCTTTCAGATGTCAATGTGGTGTCGCATTTAGAAACAGAACCTCTTTTTGTTTGCACAGGAAATCGTGCTCAAAAAAATTGGAACAGAAAGTTTGAGAATATCTTTGACTGTTTCATATTTTTTTATATTTATCCTGCATGCAATGACATCAGGGTGTTGTAAACAGTTTAATAAAATGTATAGAGTGACCAAAGACAGTATATAACAGTGCCAAGTGAAGTATCAAGCTTCTGCATATTCATAGCTTGTCTTGAGATAGAGAGTAAATAAAAGGATATACTCTTGCTTTCTTACTCACATTTTCCAAATTACAGAGATCCGAAACTAAGCGTGTACTACAGTTGTACAGTAGTTTGGTAATCTCAGATATGAATCACATTTGCCACTGCATATCTTGAATCAATAAAAAATACATTGTGAAAGAATGCCAAAACGAGAGTACATTTTTCTTGTTCCTTTTTTTAGGGATCATGTGGCCAAGAACCAAGCTCTTTAGTTCATCAACTAGGACCAAAACAGTTCATGTGTCAACTCTGTTGTCAGATCTTCAAACGTCGGGATTTTTTGGTAGATCACATACGTGGAAAGCATAATATTGGAAAACCTTTCAAATGTGAATGTGGAGCTGCATTTAAAAGTAGAACATCTTGTTTCTTGCACAGACGAGAGTGCTTAAAAGCATTAGATCAGAAAACTGGAGTGAAATACTCTTAAAACATTATGGATAATGTACAATTTTACATGTAGGGACTGATGAAAGATTTGCCTCTACTTATAAGGATATGTTTAGGAAACTTAGTGACACCAATATTATTAAATGTCTCGTGCAACATTTAAAAGTTTTCAAGCATATATGATTTGTGGCTATATTAACAATCGAGTAAAGAGTGTGTTATTCAGTGTTTTCTTCATAGGGTTCATATTGCAACAGTTAAGTCTGAACAAATTAATTGTAGTATCCAAATTTTACGTTATCGGAGCCCTCACTGACACAATATTGTAGTAGCAGTTAGCGGTTTGCTTACATGTTTCATGTTGTATGTGATCGTTATAATTATTATTTTGAGTTAAGCCCTAAAAGGTATTGAAAGCATTTTACCTCTCTTTTGTGGCGGGAAAAAGGTGATTTGCAAATGAGCCAACAATCTGGGCAAATTTGTTTGTTTACACCCATGACACATTCCCATGTGATGTCTTCAGTATTTCCACAAAGATGCCATACATTAGAGTATTTCCACAAAGATGCCATACATTAGAAACAGCTGGTTGGTCAATGGCCTGGCTACCAAGTTATGCCAGTCATTAAAGCCTTAGCAACAGTTGTATTCAAAGAACTGAGACAAACAATGCCAAAAGGTGTTTTGGTCCCTAGCGCAAGCGCAAAGCCATCAGAGACACGAGTAGTGCACTAGAATTTACGAAAGTCTGGTGACACAAAGAAATTCCAACCCAGACACATCCACAGCTGGTGTAGAACTCAGATGGAGACCCATCCAAGTACTAACATAGCCCATTGCCGCTTCAGTGAGTAGACAAATACTCCTCATGCTGCGCCACAATTCATGAAAGTCCGGAGACCAAAAAAAAAAAAAAAAAAAAGTGATCTGTAGAAGCGCGTGAGCCTTATCGAGGCTCGCGCTTAAAAAAGTGGTTAAATTTTAGATTGAAAGAGTGCCATAGAAAAGTGAGTAACATATCTGTATCGTGAAGTTGAAATGCTGATTGACATTTAATGGTTTATTTTTGATTCCCCATGTGTGTCTTAGTTGATCACTGCGATGTACAATCATTAACATGTGAAGGAATATTGGTCAAGAATAAAATCCAGTATTTTTTTCAAATGATTGAAGTGTGAAAGAAAATGGAAAAATGACGAAAAACGAATGCAAATAATTAAGTGTATAAAGCCAAACCTATATCCATGAGAGGATAAAATATTAAAGATCAACTTTATGTGCACAAGAATAAGAGACTTGATGAGAATTGCTTGCTAATATGAAACACAAGTTCTGCTCATGGTGTGACCGTAAATTGTGAATGATGGATTGGAAACATTTTATTTTTTTTTCTGCTTTTCAGGGATCGTGTGGCCAAGAACCTGGCTCTTTAGTAAGTCAGTTAGGACCAAGGCAGTTCATGTGTCAACTTTGTTGTCGGATCTTCAAACGCAGGGATTTGTTGGTGGACCATATACGCGGAACACACAATATTGGAAAACCGTTTAAGTGTGAATGTGGAAAGTCATTTAGAAACAGAACATCTTGTGGTTTACACAGAAAAACATGCATAAAAGTCTTACAGGATAAAAAGACCGCTAATTTTGTTTATGAACCAGGACATTGAACTACAATGAAGAAATTTCTATTTTAAAAGTCGTGTATGCATATCACTAGAATCATTTGGTGAGTCGGGATTTAATGAGAATGATAGGGCTCTTTTTTTTAGTTCATTAGAGACTGTGTTTTTGGTAAATAATATGAGCCCACATTTTTCTTTTTTCTAAAATGTGTTGATCTTGTGATGAAATAATAAAAATAGCTTGAACATATTCATTTATCACAGGTGTTGAATTATTTGGCATTAAAGGTGCAAGAAGTTTTAATTAAAAAAATCAATCTTCACAGGGCCTCAGTTAAAGAGGTGAAAAAGGGCAGTGCAGTTAGGTAGTCTGCAGTAAGCTCTTTACTCTAACACATTACACAACTGTTCATATAGCTAGAAAGCATAGTATTGGGAAACCCTTTTGAGTGTCATTGTGAAGCTGAATTCCAGAGAAGAGCTGCGGTTTCCATTAGGACAAAAAGTGTGCATTTTTGTTAACTCATTGACAGTTCATTTAAAGACGTTTCCTTTTCATGTAGTAGTTTTGAAAGGCTGTTAATGCTTTTATAGTGCAATCTCAGCTAGATACTTGTGGACAAATACTTGTGAGGGACAAATTAAGAGAAAGTTAGACTAAGATTGTTTCTACAGTCATAATTTCAAAGAAATGTTAACTCACAAGACATCATTATGTGTTTTTCAGACTATATCCACAATGAAATTGAAACAAATGGTAAATCAAGTTACAGAGAGAAAGTTCAGCTGCAAAATCTGCTCAAACGTATTCACACGAAGGGACTCTGTTATTGATCATATTCGTGGACAGCATGGCTTGGGAAAATCTTTTAAGTGTCCATGTGGAGAAACCTTTCGCAACAGGGCATCATGTAATCGCCATAAAAAGGGTTGTAAACAGGATCCATTGTGAGACAACCAATTGGAATATGATTAAACAAGGCACAATTTGGTGTGTTTCTGTATAAATGACCACCCAAGTATTTTATTGTTTCAGTTTTTTTAACGTAGCTCCCTTTCTACATTTTCAGACTTTTAAGACACAGTCCATTTTGATGACACAGTTGAGTCCAACTCAGTTCTTATGCCAAATCTGCAGCCAGATGTTTCGGAGACGAAGCTTGTTAGTTGATCACTTGCGTGGCAAGCATGGTTATGGAAAGCCATTTACATGCAGCTGCGGGGCCCAATTCTATTCAAGACCTACTAGGGATCGTCATCGTAGGAAAGGATGCAAGTTGTTGAACTGTGGTAAAAATGAAGGAGTATTAAACTCAGTAAAACTGCAGCCAAATGTGGATGAATCTGATGACAGCCAGGATATCTAGCCAGGTATTTAAGGCACAAGAGTGAAACATTTGCCTCGCAATAAATTGAAAGTTAATTTGATTGAAAATCTCATTCTTCATAGAAATAATTTCAGCTGCTGATGCACGTGTTGCCAAATTGAAGTGACCAGCCAAATAGACCAACCCTGGATAAATTAAACTGGGATTCACCGACTGCAAAATTTAGCAGAACTTAAGGTTCCTTGAAGAACTCATTGGATGCCATTATCGTGTGCTGTTTCATTGTACTTGCAGAAAAACCTGATGGTCTGTGTTGGTCCAAGAGAATATCGCTGTCAGATCTGCTGGACTTCCTGTCAGCGCAAAGATAAACTTGTTGATCATCTGCGAGGCATGCATGGAGTGGGACAGCCATTTATATGCCTCTGTGGGCAAGTGTTCAGATCACGCTCACAAAGAGACTCGCATAGAAGGACTAAATGCCCCTCGTCTCATGAGTCAGTTCGAGACAAAAAGACACACTGATACAGAGTGCCAACTTGCAAATGAATAGCTATAATAGCTACATCATCATCATTACTGAAATCATCTGCAGAAGCATCCATGGGCCCTTCATAGTGTTGGTATCAAATAACCAAATGTGTATTGATATCAAACTATATTTTTTCCTTCCATATCGATTGATATTGATATATTTGTGTATGGAGACCTTCCAAACTCTTGCAATTTATCACAAACTGTTAAATATTTCAGTATTTATAAAAAAACCATCCCTCACAAAATTTAAAAATAGTGTATTTAATTCACCAAAAATCCATGGTATGTAAAATAAATAAATGAGCTTGAGTACGGACAACCAATCAAATGCATTGTACACACTGCATTCATTCTCGGCCTATCCTTATCCTTGAAACCTCCTGTGTGGGGAATTTTCACTTTTGTTTTGGGGTTATTTTCGTCTGTGCAAATGTGGCTAAAATTATGTACTAATTGTGATGTAAAGGGGATAGAACTTCAGTAAAATGTGCTTAAGATGGCCTTAAACTGTTTGCGGGCAGTAGTACACACATGAAACTTAAGTGAAATATGCTGAAGAAATCCTAAAACAATTTGTGGGCAATAATGCACACATGCTTCTGCGGATGATTTTGGTAATTGAGTTGCAGATTAAGTGTTATTGGTAAATAAATGTGAAACAGTAACTGTTCATGTTTTTTATAAAGATATTTCCTTTTGTTGCATTATGATAGAGTGATAGAAAGCTCTCAACTGTTAAACTGCATTCACTCTAGCAGTTGTTGTCGAAAATTGACTTTTGGCATGGGAATGATGGGGTTTGGAATGTAGCTTACAGGTGGATGACAATGAAACTTGAAACTGTGAACTTGTGTTGTACAAACATAAATTGATTATTATTTATTACTTGTGGAGTTGAATTTTATGGCACTAATGGTTCCAAAACTTTCCCTAAAATTCACCTTTCCTGAAATAGATTTTTAATCTTTTTTTTTCAGAGGGCCTCTTTAAAAGAGGTGAAGGTAATGGTCATGCAGTTGGAACCAAGACTTTTTAAATGTTTAATCTGTGACAAGCTATTTACTCGGATGGACTCTACAACTGATCACATACGTGGAATACATGGTATTGGAAAGCCTTTCAGATGTCACTGTGGAGCTGAATTTCAGAGCAGAGGTGCTTGTCGTATGCACAGAAAAGTGTGTGTTGAGTGGTCAGTTCTTTAAAGGGCATTTTTTTGCAGGATGAGTCCAAAAAATAAAAAGGTCAAAAGTCAAGGTTACTCTCTCTCATGAATACTTTATGGGTTGTAAAGGAAAATTAAGAAGTTTCAATTATGTGTGTTCTTCAGACTATGTCCACAATGATATAAAAAAAACTGGTGAATCACATAAAAAAAACCAATGTCCAGCAGAAAATATGTTGTAAGAAACTCTCACAAATGGACTCGGTTATTGATTACATTCGTGGACGATGTGAGAAACTGTTCAACAGGGCTGCATGAAGTTGCCATGTAAAGGGCTGTACCTGGATCCCGGTAAACCAGAACAGCATTTAAAAAAGCTAATATAATGAAATTATTATTGCTTCAGTGTTTTAAACATGGCTCTCTTTCTATGTTTTGAGACTAAGACTACTCTTTTGACAAAGTGTTCAAGTTCTTGTGCAAAATCTGTACCCAGGCATTTAGGAGACCATGCTTGTTCATTACATGCATGGCAAGCATGGTTATGACATCCAGTCACATGCAGCTGCAGGGTCAAACTTTTATTCGAGACCAGCAAGGGAATGTCATTGCCTCAAAGGATGTAAGAAGTTTTAAACACTCTAAAATTGCAACCAAATTTGGATGAATCTGGTCATGATAACCAGGATTTGTAACCAGGTTCCTAAGGCATAACAATACACCAATCGCTTTCCAGGTTTTTGAAGGTTGTCTCCGTTAAAAATCCTCAATATTACATTGATCACAGAAATAACAGTGTGCATTATTACTGATGCTCAGTGTGCCAAAACAATGTGAGTAAACCAAAAGACTAACCCTGGATAAAGTGTACATAATAAGCTGACGTAGATGTACACATTGGCAAATTAGCAGAATTTAGGTTGCTGGAAGATGTCATTGCACCCCATTACAAAGAGCTGTTTCAATTGTTGTACTTGCAGAAAAACCTGATGGTCTGTGTTGGTCCAACAGAATATCGCTGTCAAATCTGCTGGACTTCCTACCGTCGCAAGGATAAGCTTGTAGATCATCTGCGAGGCATGCATGGAGTAGGACAGCCATTCACCTGCCCTTGTGGGCAAGTGTTCAGATCTCGCTCACAGAGAGACTTCCATAAAAAGACCAAATGCCCCTTGTTTCAGATTAAGTCAGATGCATTATTAAACAGACAGCACCAGAGTGACAACTTACAAGAATTTTCTTGATCAAGCTTGACTGGATCAGTGCATTTGTGTTCTGAAGATTTCTAGAGATGCTTAAATATAGCCTCAGATATATGCTTGGTTGATCTGTGAAAATAGATAAACTTAATGAAAAGGGTGAACTTGAAACATTACCACCAAGAAAAGAAGTTTCACTTTCATTTTGTCAGATATCAACTCGATACAAAAATTATCAGAAGGATAGTGTTCAAGATTTCCCAGTATATTAAGTACTCTATTAATTTGTGGAGAAACAAAAGTAGTTTCTCTGACAGCGGATACAGATTTATTTTAAATGTTCCTAAACTTATTTTTGTGGCAGTGACTCAGAAATGTATCGTTTGTGCTCATCTTGAATATATTTATGGTTGAGTAGCACTGTGCAGAAAGGATATCTAATGTATGAGCTGGACTCCCTGGCTTAGATGATGGTACTGTGAGCCATCACTTTACACTGTTTACCCCCTACTTTCAGAGTGACCGGCAGAAACCAGGCAGATGGATACAGGTGATCAGCTGTCAGGAGCTGGTGTGCAGACTCTGTGGAGCAGTTTTTAGAAGTAAACCCTATATTGTAGACCACCTGAGGGGCAAACATGGGATTGGCAAGCCATTTGAGTGTGAACTTTGTGGTCAGAACTTTGAATCCAGAAGTACAAGGAACCGACATAGAATCAGATGCAAGCAAGAGGCAATCAACAGGGACCAGCTAATTTAGATTTGACTTGGAAATCTGAAACAGGAGATAAATAAATCCATTGATTAATGAACACCTTATCTGATGTATTCGGTTTGCAACGAAAAATACTTATAGTAGATTTGTAATATGAAAGTTCATCTGATTGTATACCACATCATACCTATTTATTTCTGTTCAGGATTTGTTTTATTTAATTGAATGTATGTGATCTCGATATGAAATGGACATCTTCAGTGTTGAAAAACAAAGCAAGAGACAAAACTGAATGTTAACAACTTACTACTACATGAAAATTAATGTGAACTACAGATTAATTCTAATTTGTATGGATTGTAGAATTGATACAGGTTTTAACATGTGAAGGCCTAACTGCTACTCAGGTGAGATGCCGTCAGAGTAAGATTTTAGGATTTTAGATATAAATAATAAGAATGCTAAGGAATATTGTATTTGTAGTCAAATATTTTTAAGTTGCATAAAGTCATATGTTAACTTTTGTATAAATTGTTATTTAGTGCTGGAAATCATTTAGAATTTTGGTATCTGTGAAAGCTAGTGAACTTGATCTATTTCAGTCATCAAATGTTTTCAAAACCAGTAAAAGCTAGTAAATTTACCAGTATTCCAAATAATGTAACATAATAAAATCCATAGATATTTTAGGAAAATTTCACTGTATTGTGAATAAAACGCAGGTTTTATGGATGGGTGAAAATAGCATCCTGTGTGATGTTGAATTCCAAGTATTTTGTGGAGTCGAAATTTCAGGTGTGTCGCACTTGCACTGACAATACTAATACAATGTTCTAGAAGTTGGATTGTTTGTTTTCAGATGCTGCGGCCTCCCTATGCATGTAGTATATGCTCCACATTCTTCAAACACAGGTTTACACTAAGGAATCACATGAGAGGTCAGCATGGGTTGGGCGAGCCATTTGACTGCAGTTGTGGTGCCAAGTTCTCCTCAAAGTCAAGTCTTCAAAGACACAAAAGTCGATGTGAAGAATCATCTGTTTCATCTTACCCTTTCGAATGCCATTGTGGAATGAAGTTCACATCACAGACATATCTCCGGAAACATCAAGGTCACTGTAGCGTCAATAATTCTGAGGACAACACAACATCCTTAGAGCTAACATCTCAATGAGATATCAAGAAACTTGCTCAACATTTTGGTGTAGATTACTTGGTGTCACTTTGCACTCTGATCAATCATAACAACCTCGGTATTTGGTGTAAAATGCATTGAGCTTCTGCACTCCAAATCAAAAACAAGAGCATCTGTATTCTCTTGAATATCAGTCAGCTTTTTATGGCTGGACCCATCATTGTGTGGATACCTGGCAGGAATTACTTGTTTGGGGTGAATTGTCCGAGATCACTACTTAACATCCTTTTGTGTTTTCTTTCAGGGAGGAATATGCATCCACAGGTGTACCTTTTGTCATCAGTTGTTCAAGAGGAAGAAAGATTTAAGAACTCATTTGCGTGGGAAGCATGGCGTAGGAAAGCCACTTGCTTGCTCTTGTGGACAAATGTTTGCGAATGCTTCAACAATGTACAGACACAAGAGGAAATGTGAATACAAAAGTGGACATTGAGCCCTGACGTAAAAAAAAAAAAAAAAAAAAAAATAATAATAATAAAAAAAAAGTTTGACATTTCATAGTGTCAGTGAATGTGAACAAAAACTCCACCCAAGCGGTTGTCAAAGAGATATTGGTCAAGAATTTTTAATCCAAAGCATGAAAAATTGGCTTAATATTGATGAAACAGTTGTAATACAGCTAACTTTTACTGTGTCAAAACAAAGTATATGATTTTAAAATGAGAGAATATTTATGATTTATCACGGTCATCAGTGTTTTGTGACATGAAATGCCAAAAATGTATTAACCTTGTGTCCATTTTTTTTCACTTAGTCATTAAAGTGTATTTTCCAACTAATTATACAAACCCGCTGCATTGTAATATAGTTTATTGCACGGTAAATGGGATTGATTAACAGATATTCACAAAGAGCTCTTTGAAGCTTTATTGTCAACATCTTGCAAAACATTCTGTACTAAAGATATATCATTCCAGTGATTGCTTCACGGTCTTGAAATATAAAACTGATTATGTTATATAATTTCAGACTGGCATTTCTCAACTGACCTGCACTCACTGTCAAAAATTATTCAAGCAGAAGAATCATTTGAAGATGCATATACGAGGGAAGCATTTCATTGGAAAACCTCTGTCTTGTATATGTGGACGAATCTTTCAAAGTGCCACCAGCATGTATAGACATAGAAAGATATGTTCTGTGGCACTTTGTTCTAAATAACCAAGATTTTGTTGAGTGAATATTAAAAAAAAACTTGTATATATTGAAAAATTGCTGCAGAGTAAAAGAAGGGAGTAACTTGCTTAAGTTAACAATTGGTATTTAAGAAGGGAAGGCATTCATTTTAAAAGAGAAAAGTATTAAACAGGATATAAGGTGAACTAAAATAAAGTTGTGATGGAAATATGATAATTGTCCATCACCTGGCAGACATTCTGTAGGATTATAGTCTGATTGGCAGTTTAGTACAACAAAGATAAAGCCCGAGTGGTTCTCAACTTCCAATCAGAGTACAATTCTGCAAAATAGCCAACCAGTGATAGATTATTAACGTTCTAATAGGACAAGTGTCAAAGTATGTCTGAATTTATTCTTTGACTCTCTTAATATTGGTGATAATTTGGCTGACATTATGCAGAGTTTTAATTTGAAGATTTTCGCCTCTGGACTGACAGAAATTATGGAAACATGCCTGGTGCATTAGCATGTAATGTAGAAATGTATACTATATATAGACTTTTGTAGTTGTATAGCCAATTAGCCATCGTTGTGAACATGTGTAAGTTAGAATACAATGGTGAAGAAGTGTCTGCTTGTCATTTTGGAGATCGGTTGATTTTGCCTCTGAACCATATGTTCACAGTATCGTTTGCAAATTAAGGATAAATGACAACATGGCTGAAGCCAGTTTAATGCAAAAATCATTTTAATGAGAAATATACATTGTAGCTGAAGTGATAAAATTATACCAGTTGTAACATTTGTATATGCAGAAGTCAGTTCCAAAGTTGTGATACTTTGCATTTGTGTATTTTGTTTTAGGCTAAGAACAGTTCAGAGATCACACAGACTTTGGTTTGTCCTTACTGCTACATAATGTTTAAGAGCAAACAAAACTACAGGTGTCACTTGAGAGGCAAACATAATCTGGGGGAGCCACTACGATGTGCTTGTCAAAAACAGTTTCGCAGCAAGTCCTCTATGTACTACCACAGATCCAGATGCCCTGTTTACAAGGAACGATACAATATCTCTTCTTGAGTGAAATAACTAAAATAAATTAGTCCTACTTTTCGATGAAAAATAATAAAAAAAAGTCGCTGCTTTTGTGAGACAAACCAAAATTGTGTAATTCTATTATAGTTTAGATTTTTACGTTGTTCAATCATCGGCACAAGGCAGACTCTAAGACAAAACTTCAGTAACTAATTTAGGAATCATAATTTGATAGACATAGCAGGGTTGATACCACAGAGATTAGTAAAAATGGTTTGATTTTTACCCCACAGCCCTTAAGGGCTGTCAGGGTATTATTTTCATCCATGGTGTCCGGATGGGCAGTCAGGCGGGCGGGCGGGCTGCGGGAAAAAGTTTGTCTGGGCTGTACCCGTAAGGTGTAGGAAGTTGATACTAGATAGGGACATTGGTTAGGATGTGTAGGTGTGCAACGTCATGGTGTGTCCTCGATTTGACCTTTGATCTGGCTGTAGTGACCTTGAGTTTGAAAATCTTGTCCGGGCTATATCTAGCAACCGTAAGGTGTAGGAAGTTGATACATGTTAGGGACATTGGTTAGGGGATGTAGGTGTGCAACGTCATGGTCTGACCTTGATTTGACCTTGCCGTAGTGACCTTGACCTATTAAATCTTGTCCGGGCTATATCTCGGAAACCATAAGGTGTAGGAAGTTGATGCTTGGTAGGGACATTGGTTAGGGGTGGTTGGTGTGCAGCATCATGGTGTGACCTTGATTTGACCTTTGACCTTGTCGTAGTGACCTTGACCTTTGAACTCTTGTTGCACCTTTGGGTCTGTCTTTTGATGCAAATTAAGCACTGTTAAAGTCATATTAGAATTCATTAAGAATTTTACTTTTATAACTTCCCATTGTAACAGATGGAATTTCATCAAGTGAGCCACAGATTTTGCTCCAACACCACACATAAGCATTCACTGAATGTATTACCATTTCTGTATGCATGGTAATATTCAAAACATCTAAACTATAATTCGGGCCATGCCAGATGTAGATAAAGAGTACATGCATTATCTTTCTCTTAGACATTATTTTCTCTATTTAAACATTGTTTGGACCTTTATATAACTGACAGTAGAGCTGTTATCATTAGCGATTTCTGTAGATCGATGCTCACCTGTTAGATGCGAGTTGAACTCGAATAAATGACACAAATATAAATAAAGTAACAATGTCCAAATATTGTCATCAAGGGATCCGCCATTAACGTCTTTCGTACCATTTTATTGCAAGGAAATATATTTTGTTGCCGGTTAAATTGTGCAGATATGTATGAGCACTTTATGGAACATCCACGTAAATAAGGGAAATAAAAAAACTACCATTGCTCATTGATTTTTTATGTCTTTATGGTTAGATAAATTGCAAAAGTGCTGGTTTTATAACAACATCAGTATATCATAATTTATTTCTCAAAAACTCGAGTTTAAATTGCGTAAATCGATGTATTCCCAAATATCGCCCATCGAGTTACAACTCGAGTTTCGGTCAACTCGTTACAGCACTAACTGACAGTGCTCTGAAAGTATCCTGAACTTTGTACTGATACAGTACTTCTTTATCTCGTGGTGTTAAAAATATTTCCCCAGCCTGTGGGGGTATGGGCATCTCTGATGCTGTTTTTCATCACTGCCATCACAGGTTGTTTTTGTAGTCAAACTACGGAAAACTGGATTTGTAATTCTTGATGAACAACTTGTTTCACATATTTTTCCATGTTTTACTTGATACAAGTGTTAATTGATCCCTTCTGGGCTTTTTATACAGGATGATACCGACTTATTTTTATATATCTTGTAGACTTGTACTCATTATCCAAGCATTTTATTGTCAAGATAACAATAAATTTATTTTTTGGAAGTCATAATAGGTTATTTTTATTGAAAGAAAGGTTAGCCTGAAAACAAATGATAAGGGACAGAAATGCTTAATCACAAAAACTGTTTTAACTGCTGGTTGTATTAATCTTGTGTGAAACTGTTGTAAGTATATTTAAGATGTTGGTGTTCGAACTGTAGAGCCTGCTAATTTTGTTCTATTTGAGTTTACATATTGTTACTTAATTTTTCTCTAAAACCAACATGCTGTCCTGCTGAAATGAAGAGTTATGTTTTGTATAATAATAAAGTAAAAAGTCGATTTTGCTAAAAAGAGCATGGAATAGCAAAAATTATAGGTCAGGAATTATAAATCCTGCTGGAAATCTTGGTAATTAATAAAGTGATACATTTAAACATGGTCAGTATTTATTATTTAACTGAAATTGTGGAGCACTTTTGAAATAAAACTTTATTTTCATGTGGCAAATTTTATTTCTTTTTTTTTTGAAAATAATTTTATGGAGGTGGATGGAAATGATATTTGTAGTATAGTTAAAATACACATCTGCTCATAGTAATTATCATGGTACATTTCCATTTCAGATGGACGTTTGTGTATGCCGTTGGTGTCGAAAATTATTTGTTAATCAACAGAGCTTGACCTATCATCTCCGGGGCCAACATGGCATGGGAAAGCCCTTTGAATGTTCTTGTGGTATGAAGTTCAAGTCCAAGTCAGCTATGTATAGACACCGAACTGTATGTGCAAAGAGGAAAATTTCAAATCAAGAGACGGAAGGCTCCAAAACCTAATGTTTGAAAATGCACATTAAACATGGAGCTGCACAAAATGAGACATAGCAAAAGATGAAGTTTAATATCTATAAATGGAAGATCAATTGAAAATTTTTGAATGTGGTAGTGTCTTAAACAGTAGTATGGTGATATCAGCAAAAAAAGGATGATGGGTGTTATTATGTACAGAGGTTGTATAAGTTCAATCGAGTGTCTTCCTACCATATAAGGAGGTTGATCTATTGCTCTATTTTTATGTGCATTTCAGGGAAAGCCACATCTCTGTCCATATTGCTGCCAGGTGTTCAAAAGACTTATTGATTTCTCTGCACATTTGCGTGGCCGCCATGGCCTTGGAGAACCCCTGGAATGCTGTTGTGGCCAAAGATTTCAGGCCAGATCAACCATGTACTTGCACAAAAAGAAATGCCAGGACTTTGTGGACAATAAGAGAAAATATTTTTCAAAAGCTGACAAAGACTTTGTAGACTAATGTGTTTGAGATGCACGAGGAGAATGCTACATTGAAAGTATGCTTTCTGTGCAAAAGTAAGGCAATATAAATACACGGTGGCGGATCTTGTGTGGATATTTGTTTATAAGGAATAACTCAGTTTTGTCCAAAACATTAAACACCACATTTTCTGCTGATATATCTGTTGCTATTCCTAAAACAAGTACATGAAGGTTATGTGATAATTATAGAGAATAAAAAATAGGGCTTAAAAACAGTTCATCACTGAATGCTGTTTCCATTTGTTTCAGGCCTCTGCCCATGCTGTAGGTGATCGCTTTGTGTGCCCATATTGCTGCAACATATTTAGACAAAAGAATTACTTCAAGTCACATTTACGGGGAAGCCATGGTATAGGAAAACCACTTCAGTGTCCATGTGGGCAAACATTTCAAGCAGGATCTACCATGTACAAACACATGCGAAAGTGTCAAGCAAAACAGAATATGAGCAAAAACTTGCAAGAAAGCCATTTACATAAGAATTGATGTGACATGACCTGTTTACTACAATAAGGTCAAAGAGAAAACCAGACTGTGATTTCAGAGCATATTGTTGTTGGATTTATTCATTTACTGATTTGAAACTCGTAGTGCCTCTAGCTTTTGTAATGAGTGTTACCAACAGTGTCTGCTTCCTATTGTCAGTATATTAAGTAGGGATGGATCAGTAGGCCTGGTGTGTCAGTATTGAAGACATTTTAATGAATTACCGTGATGAGATTTCACAACATCCACTTCGCTTGTCAACACATACAATTGAAGGAAAACTTTAAATATTAAAAACAAACCTGAGATGTGAAGAAATTGTAAACTTTTATCCCATTTTGTGAACAATTGCAGTCCTTTACAGTGATTTCTTCATGAACAAGTAATGTCACTGTATAATCCCTGTCTTGCTTGTCAACACATGTATGGAAAACTTAAAACATTTAAAGCAATATGGAAATCTAAAGAAAATTACTCTCTTTTATGCTATATTATTGTGTATTTGGGGACCTTTATTGTGATTTCGTTGAGAGCAAATGTTCATGACTTTGTTTAATGAGTTTCACTTCCTCTGTTTCAATGGGGGTGTTCTAAAAGGCAGAGTCCCAGAATCAGAATGATTTTACATTGGCGACCTCCCGATCTACACAGTTTTGGTACCGACCCATCCCTAATATTAAGGTGTTGATTAGGTCTGCTAGAGCATTTCAGGAAATCGACATATTGCTATTAGTTTATGGCTATCCAATTTTGATTCTTCATTTCAAAATATACTAGGTCAAGTTCTATGCACGTGTGTACTTTTTTTTAAATCAAAGCTCTACAAACAAATGTGTGAGTAAAGCATTTGATTAGTACCTGACCATAAGGTGAACTGTTCGGCTCATGGTCTGGTGTTTTAGGTATATTCCACCATGTACAGACATGGTCAGTTTCCAGAGAACTGTTTTTATTACCCCACAGCCCTTAAGGGCAGTCTGGGTTTTTATTGCGTTAATACATCCTATCCAATGGACAATAGCTTATCCGGTCGGCGCGGACCGGCCCGCCAAAAGTCAGAAAAAGACGTCCTGTGTCTCCACCGGCTAGGCCGGCCCAGTGGTGTGCACTCGCCAGATGGCGTGTCGTACTTCCTTCCTGTCTAGACAGAGTGACGTCATAGCATCTTTTTCGTTTGGCGCATGTGTGTTGTGCACGAATTTTATGAGTTTACAAACATTCACAGAATTTTTACATTTTTCTTTAGAGTGTGACTTTTATTAATTATATAATTGTTCAAGAGTGTGTATAGATCATTTTGGACTATCTTTTGTTACGGATCGTCATGTCTTCCCCTGCTCAGAAGCATGGAAGTTGTGGCCATATTATGGCCAGCTTCGACAGTCACAGTTTCTGCGCGCGTTGCAGAGAAAAGGGTAAGGGGTCAGATCCTTGTGTTTTAAAGAATGATTGCAACTCTTGTAACATTTTGTCTGAGGACCAACGCGTACAGTTGTCCACCCCATCTTACAGACTTAAAAAAGAGAAGCGAGATCTCAAGAAATCCGCGGATACTCCTAATAAGGACTCATCCAGTTCCTCTCTCATAGACCCATCTTCAGTGATGGTAGTGGGAGTTGTGGACGATCAGGGGATTGTTAAGTCCCCTGGTTCGAGTTCTGAGAAGAAGAAACAGAAGAACACCCAACCTGATAAACCTCACTCTAAAGATTCCAAATCTTCTACTGATAAGCCCTCCAAGTCGCTTACCAAGACTCACAGATCCTCACCGGATACTAGGATCGAGGAGTTAGACCAGAAATGGTCGGACAGGTTTAACAGACTGGAGGCTCTACTTTTATCAAAGTCATTGGATAAGGAACCCACTTTTTCCTCAGTGAAAGTGGCTCCAGCCCACTCGCCCCCTCAGAGTTCGGCTATCTCTTCCAGACCGTTCATTGAACCCGGTCGAAATTCAAGTCAGTTGGCTACCGACCTCACCTCTCAGAGACCGGTCACCGACCAAACCAAGAATTCCCCTGCTACTCACCGACCCTCAGATTTGCCTAGTGTTACTCAGACTGTCTCCAAGTCGACCGGCAAATTGTCCAAGGGAAGGGTGTCTGCCGACCAACATTCAGATGTAGCTGGTACCGACTCTCCCTCATCTCAACAGGTACCCAGCAGATCATCCACAGCACCGACCAGGCGGCACAGTGTCTCTTCAATGGACACAGATTCAGAAAGTGACCTTTCGGACCGTCCCCCAGTAGACCTCTTTGTTGCTGAGGAAGGGGAGCTATCTGATCAAGAACTGGAAGCCTCTTTAAATGATCCAGACCTTACCCTCTCGGAAGAGCAGAGCTACCGTGAAACCATGAGTGGTATCAGGTCGTTTATGGGGTGGACTCACATCCCAGAAGTCGATAGCACAGCTTCCAGATCTGAGGATAACCCTTTTGCCGGTCCAAAATCTCAACCTACAGGAAAGGTCTCAGTCACCATGCCCACAGACGAGTGGCTTTGCAACAAATTTGGGAAATTAAATGTGACTCTCACAGAAGGGTATCCATCACGCAGCTCAGAGGCAGGAGGGCTCCTCAAGGACCAGTTCGTCCGCCCCCCGAAATCGCAAGCAAAATGGTACAGCTTTGCACCTAACCCACAGAAGAGTGATCAGGAAGCTTCACAGACTGTAACTACTTGGAACACGGACGTTTCTAAAGTCAACAGTTCCTACAGTCGCATAGCCAAGGCGGCCGGTATTGCTTCAACCCCTCCTGCTTCCCGTCAAATATCACAAGATAATTTACGCAGATGGGAAAAGGCGGCTCGCGAAGCTTCCACTACTTGCAACCAGGCGGCTGCATTCAATAGGTGTCTATACAAGGTCCAGGGAAATATGCAAGCGGAACTCAAAACTATCAGATCAGAGTTGAGTAAAGGGAAATCGGCAGAGAAGATGTCCCGTGCAACAGAGGAAATGCAGTTCCTCATGAACTTCAACTCGAGCATTACCCAATCTATGGCGAAAACCCTTGAACACTTAACAGACTTTGTCTTTGTGATGGTTGCAAATACCACCCTTATTAGAAGAGATTCGTATCTCTCCCACTTGAAGATGGGTATCAAGCCAGACACTCTGTCTGCTTTGAGGACTGGACCGCTTCACACTTCAACCCTTTTTCCAGATACCGCCTTAAAGCAAGCGGAGCAGGACATTGCCAATTTTGAAAACAAGTCTCAACCCCAGTCGGGCAAGAAAGGTCGCTTCCATCCATACGAACGAACCGACAAGCGTTCGGATTACAGGAAATCAGACCGACCAGCTTGGAAGAATATTGGCAATAAGGGACAGGGCAAGAAGAACAAGGGAAAGGCCTCATTCTATTCCTCGCGACCAGCCAAGGGCCAGCAGTCATATAAATGACAGTTATTGTGTAACCAGTTTATCAAAGGGACTGCTGGCCCGGAGCAAGACATTAGTACAAGAAAAGACACTAAATACTGTAAACTTTCATGTTGTAACAGGTGTACCTTCTGCTCCCGGGCACTCCCAAAAGAGAGAGTTAAGTCCCGGGACAGCAGATTGTCAAATATCAGAGTATCACAAATTAAAGTATGTGAAACTTGCTTCTTGTGTCACTCAGTTGTCTTGTGTCCAATCTGTAAACAGTGCCCCAAATGTTGTACAAAATCTGCCTGTAGGAGCCAGGCTCCAAAACTTTTGGGAAACTTGGTCAAAACTAGGGGCCGGTCCAAAGACCCTTCAAATACTGAAAGAAGGCTATACCCTCCCCTTTCAGACACGACCAAATCTTACAAGGTCCCCAACGAACGTAAGTGGCTACGCCAATCCCCACAGGAACAGCTACCTGTTGGAGGCATTGCATCAGCTTACGGACAAAAACGCAGTCGAGTTGGTCCGCAATCAAACATCATTGGGCTTCTTCAACCGACTGTTTCTAGTTCCCAAACCCAACAACAAATGGAGGCCGATACTAGATCTGAGCAAACTAAACCTTTTCCTCAAGGTGGAAAAATTCAAAATGGAAACACCGGAAACCATCAGAACATCTCTCCAGCAGGGAGAGTGGGTCACCTCAGTAGACTTCAAGGATGCCTACTTCCACATACCAATACAGGAACAATCCAAGAAATATCTCAGATTTCATATCCAGGGCCGGACTTACCAGTTCAAAGCTCTTCCCTTTGGCCTGTCCACAGCCCCCATGGAGTTCACTGTAATAGCCAAAGAGGTGAAACTGATGGCCGCACATCAGGGTATAAGGATCCACCAGTACCTAGACGACTGGTTGGTGAGAGCCAGATCCAAACAAGATTGCCTCCACCATACTCAGATGCTAGTCAGAATTTGCCAGGACCTCGGTTGGCTGGTGAATTTGGAAAAATCAGAGCTGGAACCCAAACAAGTCTTCGACTTTGTAGGTTACCAATTCGACCTCAGGTCCGGACGGGTCAGACCGACTCCGGACCGGTGGCAAAGCCTTCAGGTCAAAATACAAGCATTGCTCTTGCTACCGACCTGTCCGGTCCGACAGTTCATGTCACTAATAGGACTCCTAACGGCCACAGAAAAGCAAGTTCACCTCGGCCGCTTACATATGAGACCCATACAGTGGCATCTCAAAAATCATTGGAGAGTACCAGAGTCACTCGAAAAGATCATTCCACTACCCAGATCTTTACACCCTCACCTGCAGTGGTGGCTGGAGGAAGACAATGTCCTACAAGGTCAACCCCTACACCCAATGAAACATGCTCTGCAAATTTTTACAGACGCATCAAAAGAAGGGTGGGGTGCTCACTTAAACAAGCTCACTGCAAGAGGCTCCTGGTCAGTTCCAGAAAGCCAACTACACATAAATTACCTGGAACTCAAGGCAGTCTTTCTAGCCTTAAAAGAATTCCAAGATCTTTGTGTAAACCAGATAGTCCTAGTGGCTACGGACAACACCACAGTCGTAGCATACATAAACAAGGAAGGCGGCATGAAGTCGGGCCCTCTGTGTGCCCTCCTGTGGAGAATCTTGACCTGGTGTTCCCAGAGACAAGTAACTCTAAAAGCCCGTCATATTCCGGGCAGGCTAAATGTGATAGCCGACAAGCTATCCAGACTGGGTCAGACCATCCAGACGGAGTGGTCCCTTATTCCGGAGGTATTTCAGAGCCTGTGCAGGAGGTGGCACCAGCCTCAAATAGACCTCTTCGCCACCAGGTTCAACTACAAACTACCTCAGTTTGTGTCTCCAATTCCGGACCCACTAGCGGTGGCAGTGGATGCTCTCACCCTGCCTTGGGAGGATCTGGATGCTTATGCCTTTCCACCGACCGCCATCTTGGGCAAAGTAGTAGAAAAGCTACTGGACACCCCATGCAGAAGATTAATTCTGATCGCTCCGGGGTGGCCCAACATGCCCTGGTTTTGGGACTTAGTGGACATGTCCAGTCAAGTCCCCCTGAGCCTACCTCATCTGCCCAACCTGTTGACACAGCCCTTCAACCAGATCCCTCACAGGAATGTGACCAACCTAAATCTCCACGCTTGGCTCCTAGAGCCACAGCAATCAAGGAGCAGGGCTTCTCTGAAGCAGTGGCAGCAAGAATTGAGGCTCCTCAGAGAAGATCAACCAGATCAGTCTATGAGGCAAAGTGGACCATTTTTACGAAATGGTGCATCGCTAATCAGGTGGACTTCAGGTCACCACCTGTGAATTCAGTGGCTGATTTCCTACTTTACCTCTTTGAGGTCAAAAATCTTCAGCCCAGCACCATTGATGGATACAGGTCTGCCATTGCGGATAAACTGGGTAATGCCACAGTCAATATCAGCAAAGATGATAATCTCACTCGTCTCCTGGACAGTTTCCACAGAGACAGACCCAAGGGACGGAGGGGTATACCCTCCTGGAACCTTTCACTGGTATTACACCAGCTCACAAAGGCCCCCTTTGAACCCCTCCGAGAGGCGTCACTGAAGCATTTAACCTTCAAGACTGTCTTCCTTTTGGCTCTGGGTTCGGGCAAAAGAAGAAGTGAGATCCATGCTTGGCAGCACAAGAATATCAGACACCAGTCGGACTGGTCCAAGGTGTCTCTGATTCCATCACCCAGCTTTCTTTCTAAGAACCAGCTGGCCAAAGAGGGTCCAGAGAGTGTAGCCCCAGTGGTCATACCAGCCCTGGCTCCTACTCTGGATAGATCCCTCATGTCTGACAGATCCCTTTGTCCAGTCAGAGCCTTACGCTATTATTTGGACAGGACTTCAGACCTCAGGCAGCACAAGGAGTTAGTCTTTGTCTCCTTCAAGAAAGGCTTCGACAAGGACATCTCTCCTGCCACTATCTCCTCATGGATCAAACAGACTGTGATCCTATGCTATGAGCTCTCTGATCAACAGGCTCACACCCTACATCAAGTTAAAGCTCATGATGTCAGGGCCTTTGCTGCTTCCAAGGCCTTCCAGTCGGGAGTCTCCTTGGAACAGATCTTATCAGCCTGCCACTGGAAGTCTCATAACACCTTCACTCAATTTTACCTGAAGGATGTGGCTTGGGCCGATTCAGAGCTCTACCATCTTGGCCCTGTTGTGGCTGCTCAGCAGATCCACCAACAGCCCAGGACTTAGAGGAGATCTGTGCATTTGTAAATAAGTGTACTTATTTGTATATATTGCATATATAGTTAAGCAGCAAAAAAAAAACAAAAAAAAAAAAACTCTCACGTACTTCCTCCGGGAGAGCTGATTTTATGGGACTGAACTCATCCCTCTCTTCCCCTACCTCAGAGCAGGTCTGTTTAAAAAGGGGGGGCGCAAGGTCGATTCTGACGGTTCCTTCCGGATAACCGGATGATGATACTCGACCACAGCCTTAAAGGTATATGACTTCAAAGTCTACCTGGGCTGTAAGGAAAGAAAGAATGGTCATTATTCCTAGTATGAGTTCAACCTCTTTAGTCCCTAGTAACGCACCCGCCATCCAAGCGGTAGTTATTCAGCTATTGTCCATTGGATAGGATGTATTAACGCAATAAAATTGCAAATTTAATAAGTAAATTAAATTTTTATAAGTTAATACCCTATCCAATGGACACACAAGACCCTCCCACCTGACCCCACTATCAGCTTAGTAGGGGTTTAATAGGTTTAGACAACGAAAAAGATGCTATGACGTCACTCTGTCTAGACAGGAAGGAAGTACGACACGCCATCTGGCGAGTGCACACCACTGGGCCGGCCTAGCCGGTGGAGACACAGGACGTCTTTTTCTGACTTTTGGCGGGCCGGTCCGCGCCGACCGGATAAGCTATTGTCCATTGGATAGGGTATTAACTTATAAAAATTTAATTTACTTATTAAATTTGCAAATTTGTTTTCACCCATGGTGTCCAGATGGGTGGGTGGGTGGGTGGGAAAAAGTTTGTCCAGGCTGTATCTCAGAAACTGTAAGGTGTAGGAAGTTGATACTTGGTAGGGACATTGGTTAGGATGTGTAGGTGTGCAATGTCATGGTGTGACCTTGATTTGACCTTGCCGTAATGACCTTGAGTTTGAAAATCTTGTCCGGGCTATATCTCGGAAGCCGTAGGGTGTAGGAAACTGATGCTTGGCAGGGACATTGGTTAGGGGGTGTAGGTGTGCAACGTCATGGTCTGACCTTGATTTGACCTTTGACCTTGCCATAGTGACCTTGACCTATAAAATCTTGTCCGAGCTATATCTCAGAAACCGTGAGGCATAGGAAGTTTATACTTACTAGGGACATTGGTTAGGGGATGTAGGTGTACAACATCATGGTTGATGCATGGTAGGGACGTTGGTTAGGGGTTGTAGGTGTGCAGCATCATAGTGTGACCTTGATTTGACCTTGTTGTAGTGACCTTTACCTTTAAAATCTTGTTGTACCTTTGGGCTACTTCCCATTGGAACAGATGGAATTTCATCAAGTGAGCCACAGATTTTGCTCCAACACCACACATAAGGATTCATTGAATGTATTACCACTTTTGTATGCACGGTAATATTCAAAATATCTAAACCATAATTCGGCCATGCCAGATGTAGATAAAGAGTACATGCATTATCTTTCTCTTGGACATTATTTTCTCTATTTAAACATTGTTTGGACCTTTATATAACTGACAGTGCTCTAAAAGTATCCTGACCTTTGTACTGTTTCACTAATTCTATATCTCATGGTGTTGAAAACTATATCTCTCAAAGAATCATGGTACACTAAGGAAGGACCTTGTGCAAGGTCTAGTAAATTTGTGATGTCGGTTTATGTAACTTGTGGATATACCACTAAGCTCTTGACTGATGACCATTTTTAAAGGTTTTAACATGGTACTTCTGTATCTCGTGGTGTTAAAAATATTTCCCTAGGCTGTGGAGTACGGGCATCTCTGATGCCATTTCACTGCTGCAATACATGCAAGTTTTAATACCATAAGATCTAGATCATGTCTGACTTGGGAATATAATAAAAAAACTCCTGTGTTTCAGATTGGACAGAACATGCTTGTGTGTCCTTACTGCTGTCAATTGTTTAAAAAGAAGCACACATTGACGGGTCACCTGCGAGGCCAACATGGTGTAGGAGAGCCACTGAAATGCCCATGTGGACGTACTTTCAAGGCATCCTCCACTATGTACAACCACATGGCCACATGTTCTGCAAATAATAATTTGAGCATTCAGTAGTGCAGCATTGTGTACAACCACATGGTAGTTTGCATAGCAAATAATCGCTTTGTGGAGCATTGTGGCCACATACACTATAAAAGCTTGTGTTGCACTGTAAAATCTAAGTAGCAATAGTATGGCTACTAGTCTTGGCAGTGATGTTGTAAGAACGGATATGTGGAAAAAAGGAATTGCTGTAGACAATTTGAAGTAGACTGGAGTGATGTTAAATGAAAGTTCATGTACAAGAGCTGATCTGGAAATCAAGCAGATTCCAAATGTGATATTACATCATTTATATAGTCGCCTAAGCTGTAAAATTGTCTGAAAAAAATATTGACACAGCATTGTATTTTGAATTTAAATCTGAACTAAATTGTGTTTTTAGATTGGACAGTTCTGTTGCCCTCTGTGTCGGCAATTCTTCAAGTATAGAAAAACCCTGAGGGACCATATACGAGGCATTCATGGCATTGGAGATCCTCATGAATGTGGAAACTGCATGGAAAAATTCCGTTCAAGGAGCTCCTTACGAAGGCACAAGAAGATTTGTGTACATTCAAGTGTTCAGTGAGAGTGATCAATGGCTGAGGGATTGTTACTGAAGGGCCTGTCCAGATATGACCCGAGCCATATTAAGAGGGATGTAAAATCCCAAATTTACTTTCGTTGATGGAAAATTTAAAAAAAGAAGTTGATAATGATATAGAAAAACATCAAAAGTTCTGAGATTATCTGCCAAATATACTGAATCAATAAACTGTGAAGAACATTCAGATTTCTGCAGTAACTTGACATGGTTTGGATTTTAGTTCCAAAAGTTCAGTTTTTAATGGTTCATTGGGGGATGATTTGGTTATTATCAGGTGGCATCAGAATAATGATTGCACCATTATAATTATCAGAAGATTTTTGAGTGTTCTGAATAATTCATGTGAAATTGAGAAAGGTGTGTGTTAAAATTGTTGAAGGTGACAGTGTTTTAGTGTGTCTAAACTTTTATGGGAAATGTTGGCTGAAGGGACATAAAAGGCCAGTTTTGACCTTTGATCTCATTTGGGTAATAAAAGTAGAAATGATTGATAGATTATCAACATAATTTTGTAATCCATTCCAGAATAAGCCATCGTATCTCTACTGCTTGACTGTTTCAGGCGTCTGCCTATATCTGTCAACTGTGTGGCCGTCTATTTACCAAGAAGCTAGGGCTGACACATCACTTGCGTGGTGCTCATGGAATAGGAGATCCCTTTAGGTGCAGTTGTGGTCAAGTGTTTTCTTCAAAGACCACCTTGTGGAGGCATACAAAAGTCTGTCCAGACAATAAGGTGGACAAAACAGACAAGCAGTGAACAGTAAAATAAGGTTTGAAAAAGGCAGTGCTGTATTGCTGAGTTAATTATTTGTGTTTGGCAACATGGTAGGCTGAAAAGTTTGTTTGTCCTCTATATTTTTTTATAAAGCAGAGTTTAGTTTGTACAAAGGAAATATTTTACACCATGTGTAGAATCTGTAATTGCACAAATCAGTTGATGTCATTGTTAATTTATCAGTTGTATGGCATCTAAGGTAATATACATGTGTGGTCAAGTTTAAGACAGTTTCACATGTTGATAAGAACTTTTAGATTAAGCTTGGAAAAAACATTTTTATTTTTTTGTAATTTTAGATGTTTTGATTTTATGGTTGTTAATAAAGCAAATGTTACCACATACTAACACATCGGTCATATATTTTTATAATGTTTGAAGGAAATAAACTTGTGAAAATATTTCTCAGTGATGTACTTTTTTGTTATCTCTTACATACTCCTACAACAGACTTCTCAAAAACGATTAAAATCATTCATATTAGGGTTGAGCCTAAAATAAAGTCAACATGGAATATATTTTATCCTCTAAAATGTAGAAATACATTCATTGGCAGTTTGAGGAATGTATGCAGTATGTCAGATATGGTGATAATACTCGGATATGGTACATGGTTACTTTCAATATCAATTATCTGTTCGTTCCAGTATATGGATGCCTGTCATTTAACTACTATGTAATACTAGTGTCTGTATTACAACTGAAAACATCTGCCAAGTTTTGGTGACATTTCCAGTAATTTTCCACTAGATCTGACTGTTCTGTCCTTCCTATTGTAGGCTCGCCACTTCGCACATCCATGTAAGCTGTGTGGAAAGCGGTTCACTCGAAGTACAACTCTCACTGACCACATGCGAGGTGCTCACAACATTGGCGAACCTCTGATATGCGTTTGTGGTGCTGCTTTCATGGCCAGGGGTGCTTTTCGTTGGCATGGGAAGACTTGTAAAAGTGTAATCAATGAAAATGCATCTGAAAAAAATGGAACTGAAGACGGATTGCAATATACATCGAATGCATATTCTGTGGAGTATGAGCCCAGTAATGGAAGACCTTAGTCTTACCATAGTAATGAGCTATTATAAATATGGTGATTGAGAGAAAGACTTGAAAGACATTTTAATTTAGATGTTTACCCAAATTGGAACAGGACAGTCATTTTCTGTAGTATTGGTCTTTGGTCAAAAAAATCGTCGCTACCCCTAAAAATTAAGTCTCATAAATGTAAAAAATAAATGGCTACTTTTAGAAATCAAAATATTTTAATAGTTGAAACAATTTTACAATTCCTTGTGTGGCCAGCAAAGAATGACACCAGTGTGTTGATAAAATTATTCTGAAGTAGCAAATAAAATGAGGTTATAGTAGATATTTCCTGTCTAAGGTTCTCCTAAGGTTATTTTAAATAGAAAAAGTCGAGCTTTGATAAAGTCAATAAATGAAGAAGATGTTATGTGATTGGTTTCAATTGTAAATTTCAAAGCCAAGCAACACTAAGGCAAGATGTTGATGTACTTTGTAAATTCTATTTTGAAAATGTATACTCAAAGCAAGAAATAGATTTGCAAAACTTAGATAAGGTCTTTGCTATAGTTTCAGATTTGCCAGATCTGCTGCAAGACTTTCAAATGGAAACAGTCTCTAAATGACCACATTCGTGGTGCACATAAGATTGGAAAACCCTTTTCCTGTGACCATTGCCGTGCAACCTTCTCGTCTCGTGGTGCCTGGCGAAATCACATGAAAGGCAGGTGTAATCTGGATGGAAGTGTCTGCCAGTGACAGCAAGAAGACCGAGGTGCACCCTCGGGGAGGATTTAGTCATCGACCAGACTTTAATGTTGGATCCTTATGAAAACGTGTTTCAATTCATTTGAACTGATGTCTGGGATGATAACGTCACTTTCAGTTTTATTGAAAACTGACTAAAAGTCTCAATACAAATTTTACAGAACATTCAGTAGAAATGCAACATCAGAGATCAGTATTTGAATTAGAAAAGGTAGAGAACAAATGCTGATTCAATGTTCAAATTGCTCTATATATGACCAGGAATACATTTACCCAAGATGTGTGAAAATTCCAAATACATTTTAAGTAGGGGTGAGAACGGTTACTTGAGCCTCAATAGACAAGATGATTATTAGATTTGATTGAGTGCACACTTCAGCCTCGAGAACCTGTATCCAGCCATTTTGATGTACAAATGCAGTCGCATGACCTAGCAGACATGAAATCATTGCTCAAACGTACTTTCGGAATTACAACTTTACATTTTTATTTAGTCCTAAAAATGAACTAGATTTTTTTTTTTAAATGAAAAATACTGTGAAAACCCATTGTAGTCTTATTTATTGGAAGTGAGTTTATCATAGTAATAATATAGATATTATTTATCGTTTTTCGCCATATTGAAATAGGCATTTATTTTCAATATACTAATGATTTTCAAAGGGGTTCCGGTCTTTTGCAATACATTAACAACCAAAATAAAAGAGAAAGTTTTGAGTGAACTAAATAAAATTTATATGCAAAGAAGGAATGTAATATTAATCTTCATTGAATAGCTTGATTTTACAACATTTTCTTTTAAAAAAACTGGTACTGGACATGATTCAAGTGTATGAGGACGGTTATTCGAGGCCATTTTCATGCACCCGTCACAGCCCTAATTATAAGCTTCAGTTTTTTTTTTCTCAGAAACATGATTTGATTTGATGATGATTTTTCAAAGTGTGAAATAAGAGTTATCAGTGTGAACCATTTTGGAGAAAAACGATGAAGTTGAACAGACAAAATAAACCTGTTGTTCAAAGTACAGAGGTAGTGATCAACACTGGGTGTCTAATTGAAAAGGGGTCAGTTTGAACTTTTACAGGGATATTATTTGGGTTATTCTTTCAGGCAATGTTTGCATATATTTACTATTCAGTTAGGGCCTTTGACATCTTAAGCATTGGTAGAGCCTACTTTGGTATCAAAAGATGTGGGCCAAAAGAAAACATCTGGCGTCCTGCATTAATAGAAAAAGTTTACAAAATCCAGAAGTAAATTGTCTAGACTTGCCAAATTGTAATTCATTCATGCTATTGCATTCTTTTTTTATATTTTTGAGTTCTTTCATTTCTTGCAATTTTTATTGCTCTAAATTTTGTAAATATAATGAGTTTTGTTTGAAAGAAGTTTTATTGTTAAAAATGGCAAAATTTAGACACTTTTCTTCTCTATTTCAGATGAAGCGTTTCGTGTGTACAATATGCTGTATGACTTTTGCTCGGAAACAGAATCTCAGTGATCACATTGTGGCAAGTCATCATATTGGGGAGAAGGTGTATAGCTGTCACTGTGGAGAGACATTCAAATCCAGGGGACAAAGAGATTATCATAAACGGTTAAAAAAATGTGCACTGTAGTTATATGAAACACAGTGTTAAGTCTGTTGTCTGTCTGTTCACAATAAGTTCAGTAAGTGGAAGGGGCAAAATATATATCTTGACCAAATGTATTCCTGTAGTTGTTATGAGATAACTTGAAGTGAAATAAAATACAAATTTTAATGCTACATGATGTTGATTATATTACAGTGTGTATAAACATGGCATACTGTAAAAGCTGAAACTTGGGTCTATCATAAGTAAAGTGTACAAAGCATGAAAGGCAATTTTTAAGTGAGTGGATTGTGTTGCAAGAAAAGAGTTCTTATTCAGTGCTAAACTAAAACAAAATGTATGGATATAAACTAAATAAGAAAATGAAATTTTCTTTGTTATAACAGTTCTACATTTTTGACAATAATTCTACAACTGGAAAGATGTGTGGTGTTTAAAAATTTTGAAGATTAAAATCTCTTGTTAGACAAATTGAAAGCTGCTGAAAACGCTTGGTGTCATTTGTGGTATATTCATGGTGGAAGGGTTGATAACTATGGTATCTGGATCATTGTATTAAGTTTACTGGAAAAGTGTCCAGGTCTACCGGGCCAGCAAGTCAAAAATATTGCTGTTCACAGCAATTGCCAGTTCATATTTCAAATGTAGGTTAAATCAATACTGAGTTTAAAATTAACCAACTGGCAAGTACAGAAGAATAAATGTTTTAATGTCATTTTCTGCGATGGCAAGAGTGTCTGTTGTGGTGGTCCAAGTTATGAAATCATTTCTTTGAAAAATTTTGTAGATTCCACACTGTGATACAGTATTTATTGGTCAGGCGTGAGCCTTGCAGAGTGTGGCTAAAAGTTTATGATTTGAAACTGGTTTAAGGTTGAAAGTTCAGTAATTGTATCCACAGGAGGTATCGGTGGATACTTTGGGTTAGCGTTCGCTACGCTGACGCGCGTAGAGACATTTTTGGAGTTAAAGCTCCCAGACAAAAACTACACCAGCTAGGTTCACCTAATTTGCAGGATATTTAAGCGTCCCGCAAGGGACGCTTGTTTGTGTATGGGAGAGCTTCTGGCTCCGCCGGCTCCGCATTTTGTTTTCCTTATAACTCTGTAACCGTTAGGCGGATTCTTTTCAAATTTGGCAGGTTTAGGCAGTAGCCTTGGGGAATTTTTTTGAATATGCTGCAGTGACATTTCAACCAATCAGAGAGGTCACATGACCAAAAATGTCTTTTTTCGATGGGGAAGCTTGTCCGGATGATAACTTGAAAGGAATTTTATCAATTCACCTGAAACTTGGCAAATACATTCATTCTATTAAAATCTGGAAATCATTAGATTTTGGCATTGATTGGTCAAGAAATGGCCGAGTAATTAATGATTAATTAATTATTACGAATTTTCCAAATAAGGAAAACACAAAAATGCTTATATCTCGAAAACCGTGCTAGATAGAGCGATTTCGACGAAATTTTTGACCCGCAGGGTATCTCTGCGGAGTAGTTTTCCCAATTTTCAAAAAAATTTTTGTCTCGCCCAAAATGGCGGCCATTTTGAATTTTCGAAATTTTCGCCAAAAATTGCAAAACACAAAAATGCTTATATCTCGAAAACCGTGCTAGATAGAGCGATTTCGACGAAATTTTTGACCCACAGGGTATCTCTGCAGAGTAGTTATCCCAATTTTGAAAAAATTTTTGTCTCGCCAAAAATGGCGGCCATTTTGAATTTTCGAATTTTTCGCAAAAATTGCAAAACATAAAAATGCTTATATCTCGAAAACCCTGCTAGATAGAGCGATTTCGACGAAATTTTTGACCCGCAGGGTATCTCTGCAGATTAGCTGCCAATTTTCAAACAAAAAATTTCTCGCAAAAAATGGCGGCCATTTTGAATTTTCGAATTTTTCGCAAAATTGCAAAACACAAAAATGCTTATATCTCGAAAACCGTGCTAGATAGAGCGATTTCGACGAAATTTTTGACCCACAGGGTATCTATGCAGAGTAGCCATGCCAATTTTCAAAAAAATTTTGTCTTGCCAAAAATGGCGGCCATTTTGAATTTTCGAATTTTTGCGCAAAAATTGCAAAACACAAAAATGCTAATATTTCGAAAACCGTGCTACATAGAGCAATTTCAACAAAATTTTTTATCTTCAGGGTATCTCTGCAGAGCAGCTATCCCAAAGAGCTTTCACTTGGTGAAGTTTCAGACCCATAGCTAATTGCTCACCTACTCAAAAAGAGTAAATGCGAATTACCTCTAAAAGTATTGCAGATGGCCAATTTTTCTCAAATAACTCATTCACCTACTTTTGGAAGAGCTTTCACATGGTGAAGTTTCAGACCCATAGCCAATTACTCACCTACTCAAAATGAGTAAATGTGAATTATCTCTAAAAGTATTGCAGATAGCCAATTTTTCTCAAATAACTCTTTCACCTACTTTTGGGAGAGCTTTCACATGGTGAAGTTTCAGACCCATAGCTAATTATTTACCTACTCAAAATGAGTAAATGCTAATTATCTGTAAAAGTATTGCGGATACCCAATTTTTATCAAATAACTCATTCATCTACTTGTGGGAGAGCTTTCACATGGTGAAGTTTCAGACCCATAGCTAATTACTCACCTACTCAAAATGAGTAAATGTGAATTATCTCTAAAAGTATTGCAGATAGCCAATTTTTCTCAAATAACTCATTCACCTACTTTTGAGAGAGCTTTCACTTGGTGAAGTTTCAGACCCATAGCTAATTACTCACCTACTCAAAATGAGTAAATGTGAATTATCTCTAAAAGTATTGCAGATAGCCAATTCTTCTCAAATTAATCATTCACCTACTTTTGGGAGAGCTTTCACTTGGTGAAGTTTCAGACCCATAGCTAATTACTCACCTACTCAAAATGAGTAAATGCGAATTATCTCTAAAAGTATTGCAGATAGCCAATTTTTCTCAAATAACTCATTCACCTACTTTTGGGAGAGCTTTCACTCTGTGAAGTTTCAGACCCATAGCTAATTACTCACCTACTCAAAATGAGTAAATGCGAATTATCTGTAAAAGTATTGCAGATAGCCAATTTTTCTCAAATAACTCATTCACCTACTTTTGGCAGAGCTTTCACTTGGTGAAGTTTCACACCCATAGCTAATTACTCACCTACTCAAAATGAGTAAATGCGAATTATCTCTAAAAGTATTGCAGATAGCCAATTTTTCTCAAATTAATCATTCACCTACTTTTGGGAGAGCTTTCACTTGGTGAAGTTTCACACCCATAGCTAATTACTCACCTACTCAAAATGAGTAAATGCAAATTATCTGTAAAAGTATTGCAGATAGCCAATTTTTCTCAAATAACTCATTCACCTACTTTTGGCAGAGCTTTCACTCTGTGAAGTTTCAGACCCATAGCTAATTACTCACCTACTCAAAATGAGTAAATGTGAATTATCTCTAAAAGTATTGCAGATAGCCAATTTTTCTCAAATAACTCATTCACCTACTTTTGGGAGAGCTTTCACTTGGTGAAGTTTCAGACCCATAGCTAATTACTCACCTACTCAAAATGAGTAAATGCGAATTATCTCTAAAAGTATTGCAGATAGCCAATTTTTCTCAAATTAATCATTCACCTACTTTTGGGAGAGCTTTCACTTGGTGAAGTTTCACACCCATAGCTAATTACTCACCTACTCAAAATGAGTAAATGCGAATTATCTGTAAAAGTATTGCAGATAGCCAATTTTTCTCAAATAACTCATTCACCTACTTTTGGGAGAGCTTTCACTTGGTGAAGTTTCAGACCCATAGCTAATTACTCGTCTACTCAAAATGAGTAAATGCGAATTATCTCTAAAAGTATTGCAGATAGCCAATTTTTTCTCAAATTAATCATTCACCTACTTTTGGGAGAGCTTTCACTTGGTGAAGTTTCAGACCCATAGCTAATTACTCGTCTACTCAAAATGAGTAAATGCGAATTATCTCTAAAAGTATTGCAGATAGCCAATTTTTCTCAAATAACTCATTCACCTACTTTTGGGAGAGCTTTCACTTGGTGAAGTTTCAGACCCATAGCTAATTACTCACCTACTCAAAATGAGTAAATGCGAATTATCTCTAAAAGTATTGCAGATAGCCAATTTTTCTCAAATAAATCCTTCACCTACTTTTGGCAGAGTTTTCACTTGGTGAAGTTTCAGACCCATAGCTAATTATTCACCTACTCAAAATGAGTAAATGTGAATTATCTCTAAAAGTATTGCAGATAGCCAATTTTTCTCAAATAACTCATTCACCTACTTTTGGGAGAGCTTTCACTCTGTGAAGTTTCAGACCCATAGCTATTTATTCACCTACTCAAAATGAGTAAATGCTAATTATCTGTAAAAGTATTGCGGATACCCAATTTTTATCAAATACTCATTCATCTACTTGTGGGAGAGCTTTCACATGGTGAAGTTTCAGACCCATAGCTAATTACTCACCTACTCAAAATGAGTAAATGCGAATTATCTCTAAAAGTATTGCAGATAGCCAATTTTTCTCAAATAACTCATTCACCTACTTGTGGGAGAGCTTTCACTTGGTGAAGTTTCAGACCCATAGATAATTATTCACCTACTCAAAATGAGTAAATGTGAATTATCTCTTAATAGTATTGCAGATAGCCAATTTTTCTCAAATAACTCATTCACCTACTTTTGGAAGACCTTTCACACACGAAAATGAAAAATTGTGAATATCTCGGAAAAGCTATTTATTCTGCTTTAATGCTCGGCGGGAGATACACACCACGGCAGTGGTCTTGACAAAAAATTTTGTCTCCCCAAAAATGGTGGCCATTTTGAATTTTCAAAGTTTTTGCAAAACACAAAAATGCTTATATCTCGAAAACCGTGCTATATGGAGTAAACTCAACAAAATTTTGGACCTGCTGGGTATCTCTGCAGAGTAGCCATGCCAATTTTCAAAATATTTTTGTCTCGCCAAATATAGCGGACATTTTTAATTTTTTTATTTTTTGCAAAACACAAAAATGCTTATATCTTGAAAACCGTGCTAGATAGAGCAGACTGCGCTGACTTTGGTTGCCACAACAGTATAAGGCTAGAAACGAAGCATTTTCTTAATACTTTAGCACTCACCTTTATATCCTTTTCGGGACGCTTTGTTTTTGCTATGCAAAAACATTATCTTTTTTTTTTTGCGAGCGATCCTCTAGTTTCATTTGGGGTAAGCTTCTCTGGGACTGAAATTAGCCTCATTCTGGCCGCCACGGGCATTTCTTTGAAAATTATATACATTTTTCTACTGGCTGTTTCTCATAGGTAGAAGGTTGAATCTCTTCATAGGTGATATGTATAACAGATATATATGTCCTCTACAAGGTAGCAGGCATTTGACCTTGAAGCTCCTAATTCAAGGTCATCCACAGAGTGCCGAAATGACCCACATAGCTGACTTTAAAAGTGCCTACATCTCCCTTAATATTGGTCCTAGAGGTTCACAATGTGAAACCAACCTATAGGAAATCATGTGCTGCGAATCTTCTGATGTTGTCAGATTTGACCTTGGGCTCCTCCTTCAAGGTCAAACGAGGATAGCCAAACTTAAAAGTGCTTGTAACTCGCTTATTATTGGTCCTAGAGGTTTGGGATGGTAAACCAACCTATAGGAAATTATGGGAATCTTGTGGTGTGGTCGGATTTGACCTTGGGCCAAACAATGGTTCACTGGCTTTGGTGAGCTGTCTTTTTAGTGGATACAAATTTGCATCGCTTTTCCGATGTGTAGGTCTAGTTGAGATATGCTCTGGGACACAGTATGTTCCAGCATATATACTCTAAAATGTACACAAAATCAAAAGAACTATGGTTATCATTTGAGCAATGTTCTGTTGACATAATAATATTGGTCAGTTAAAAAATATGGAGAAATTTAGTGTCTCTTGAGCAGATGTCTGGTTCCCATGACACACAAGATTGTCGAACTCTGTATTGTTTGTTTGCAGACCAGCCTTTGCCATATTGTTGGAGATGAATCGAGATGTCCAATATGCTGGATTCCCTTTAAATTACGCCGCTCTCTAATGGACCACATGCGTTCCATTCACAGTGAAAAGGCCTCATATCGTTGTGACTGTGGAGCAAAGTTCAAGTCTCGCAGTGCACGGGATTACCACAAAAAGATGAAAATGTGTCAGAAAAACAGCATAATTGGGGAATCGTGATAATGGAAACGGAGGATATATGTCAGTATGAGATAGAATTTTAAAAACTCCAAGGAATTGCACAATACATTGATTGGAAAAGCCTGGATTGATACTGATTTAATTAAGAAAAGCCTGAAAATTATCCAATTAAAAATTATGAGAAAAACAATGTAGTTTATTTTGATAATAGCTTCAGAAGTACTTGCCAGTGAGCTGTAGAAACTGACAGCTTCCCAGTGACATTTCACATTCTAGTAGATGTAATTAAGGAAGACATATTTTTGCAAGTATAACTGTGGCATCAAGCTTGCAGTTAAAGAGAAAATGTTTAATCAGGTGCATTATTGAGTAAAAGTAGAAATGCATTTAAATTGATATATTGTGTTTTCAGATACGTCCATTAACTGTTGGAGATCAGCTTGTTTGCCAAATTTGCTTCAGTAGTTTTAAGGCTCGCCGTTGCCTCAAGGATCACATTCGCTCTGTCCATCTGAAGATGTCCTTTGTCTGTGCATGTGGAGCAAGGTTTCCTACTCGTGGCAAGAGAGACAGACACAAAAAACTCAAACACTGCCAGAGATCAGTCCAGAAGGACGACTTTGATCAGTTATAGAAACAAACATAAACTTGACTAAATGATTTGAGTATGCATTTGATTTTAACCATTCACAAAAATGTTATTTTCTGTCAAAGTTTCAGGGTTTAGTATCAGTTTAATTTCTCAGGTTTTGGTTATTGGAACAATATTTCATCAGTTTCTGGAAATAAATGTGATGCATATTATTTCCAAAGATCCAAGAAATAAAAGTTGGCGATTTGGATTGTTCATTGAACTTGGATATTTTTAGTAAGAGATCAAAGACACTACTCTTTATATCACAACCTGCAATGTCCAGGTATTGCAGTTTTATCCAAATTGTATAGTGTATAACATATGGTCTGGGAAAGTAAATGGGTACTATATTGTGCCGTTGAAGTGTGATGCATGCTAAAATTGCATTTATTTTATGTATTAAAGTTTTTCCTGTCAAATTTTATGTCTTGTTTTCGTCATTGTTATGTAGGGCTATATTGTAATTTGTATGTTCTATAATAACAAAGTGTTAAAAACATAAATGCTCTGTAACATGCACTCTGCAATGATTTGTTTAAAAAACATTTTCTTTCAAATTTTGTGAGTAATTGTTTGGTCTACACTACAGTGTCCTTGTCTCCTGACTGGTTAAATAAAAGTTAGAATGTTCAGTAAACACTGATCGTGGCTTCCTTCAATGTAGAGGTTTAACACGTGGCTGGAAGAAGCTTGTAACCAGTGGGCTGTTTGTGTTGTAGATTATGGGGAGGTTTGTCTGTCCACTGTGTGCCAGTGTGTTCAAGTGGAAGCAGTCTTTTAGAGATCATATGAAGGCTAGCCATGCTGTAGGGGACCAGTTCAAATGTCACTGTGGCGAGAACTTCAAATCACGCGGGGCTTTGAAATACCACAAGAAAGTCAGGTGTAAACAGGAGCTAACCTGAGTAATCTGCTAACGTGAACTTCTTCTCTGAGCCTTTTATTCTACAGTTTATTTAAAACAAGGTTCTGGGTCTAATTTAGGGATGAGATTGGCCAATGAAACTCTTGTAGGGGTTAGTTTTTGTGTCCATGAGAAATTTATTGAGTATCAAGCACAAACATAATACAATAAAATGTGAGAGGGGAAAAAGTGGCAAACAATGTAAACCTGTCATAGAAGAAAGTCAAATAAGCATCAGAATGTGAGATCTAAAAAAAAAATGTGTGTCAAGCTAGACTGGCTGAAAAAAACTCGCAATGCCTTGTGAATATGACTGATATCCAAAGTCAAACACACACATGGTGAAAGGGTGAAAAATACAAAGAGAGTGCAACTGTAGAAAGAAGAAAAGAGTTTTGTTACATAAGTGTTGAAAATGTTCTATTTCAGAGCATGCATTTGTGACATTTTAAGCTTTACCCTATAACTTCAAACAAAATGACTGTTTTAATAAAAAATATTACACAAGTTTATGTCTTACATTTTCTTCTATATTTTTATTGTGGGTTCTGGTTATCTCAGTTAATATGTGGTAAAAGTGTATTATTTGATAAAACTAGCATTTAAAGAAAGGATAATGTTTTTAATGTTAAGCAAGTATATGATTGGTTTTTGTGTATGCATACAGAAGAGAATTTTAAAAAAAAGAGATGTTTAAAGTTTACAGTGTATTTTTTTTTGTCATTACTTTTTTTTGCTCCATAAAATGGAAAAGTAGCAATGTCAAAATAAAATAGTTAAGAAAGATAATTTTTTTTTTTTTAATAAAAGCTCTCCACTGATCAACTGCAATAACTAGACCCCAGGGATCAAATGTTGGTCACAGTGTGTATTATTTTGACCATTACATGCACTATTAACCAGAGACATAAAAAAAAATCTTTACCACAATCAATGATTCATCATCATTTGTTATGAGACAGAATATAAAATGTTCTGTGAACGGGAAGAAACAAACTAGACATGATATTCTCTCAAAAGCATATGCAGAATTTGAAAATATGTGGTGCTACAGAAGAAGTGCAATAAAATATGGTTTGAACAAGGACTTACTAATGATGTACTGAACCTTTACTGCAGAATAATCAAGTATTTGAGACTGATCAAATCAGGTTTCAGAATTTTCAATAAATCTTGGTTAAGTATAACTCTGCCATAAGACTTTAATTTTTAGCCTTGATGAAGAAGTTTAATTCATTTAACAGAAATCTGGACCATTGCATAGGGCTTGATAACCCATGGAAAAAGTAGGGAACAAATATTTGACTGACCTACGGGCAATGTATGAATTTAGTTCATTCCCGAGTACAAAGATCACACTTTGCATATATGAAATAGATTTAACCATGAAAAAGTCAATGTGACTGAAAAGTGATCCAAGTTGGAATGAACCTTGTTTTGCTGTGCTTTTCAGCGTCAGCTCGTTGGTTTCTCCAAGTAGGAAATGAGCACCTTCACTTAAAATATAATCCATCAGAAAAGGTGAAATTTTTTTAAGCCAGGTCTGCACATTCTTGTCTGGACCATTCCTATAACCAAGTCCATATGATCACCAATTGGAATCGCCAGTTGTTCATTTAGTTTGCAAAATGACTGTAACTATAAGAGCAACAAATTACTAAAACTGAAAGTAAACAATAAAATAAAGCATGTACTGGGCTTTAAGAATAAAAGTACATTTACTCCTCGCACATTTAGAAGAGCTTTCACTCCTGTGGTGTTCAATTAGTAGTAATTGACTAAAACCATGCTTAAATAATTTCATATCCGTGCATCAACAAAATGGCCTTGGAATGTTACAAATGCAAAACCTATGATATGGTACTTTGTCATAATATGCCATTTGACTGCAAAGTGGAAATAAAAGTATTCTGAACATAAAAAATGGTGAGCTTTTTGGCCCTATCGATTGAACAAAACAGTTGTTATTCCTGTAAAATCTCCCAAAGTCATTGGACAGATACTCTAATAAAGCATTACTTGTAGGGATTTTAATACATATTTGAATGTTTTCATTGATAAAAGACATGAAAATAAGCCTACATTTACAAGACAACAAAATTTGGACTTATTCAGGCTCCACTTGATTTTTGGCTTATTTCAGTTCAGCTTGACTACCAAGTGAAATACATTACGATTGCACCTGTCAAAACTTCTGACCACAGTGAAATATCTTTAGAACTTCAGTGTACAAATGGCGTGAATGATCATGCATATTTACATTTATTGAAAGGTATAATTTCACCAATTAAGGACAGTTAATTTTGAAAGCGAAAATAGTCTGGGATTAAATGTGAATTTTGAAGTCAAACTAAATTTTTGGAGTGAAAAGGCGAGACAAATGAGGAAACATGAAACAACTTTTCAACAAATAGAACAAAACATACCAAATGAACTATGTTCAATGTAAACAAGAATGAGAAATTTTAATTAAACAGGAACACGATGCGGTAATATTACAATCAAAAGCAAAATAAAAAGAAGGGGGAATAAAATACATTTTTTTTTTTTTTTTTTTTTTTTTTTTGAATTTGGAAAAAATAAACTATTATAATAAATATAGCAAAAAATTAATACCAGATGACAATAAGGAACTGACAAACTTGTAAGTTGTTGTTGAAGAAAACTTATAAACTTAATGTACAAACAAAAAGAACTGTTAAGATAAACGATATACTGAAGACCTTTTTAAACTGAATTACTGATTCCAAAAATTTGTGAGGTAGAATGTGCAAAATGTATTGAAACTTTTCAAAAATTATAAGTTTCCTGGATCTAATGGTTTCATCACAAATTTTTGAACATTTTTCTGGATTAATCTTTAAGAACTGCTGCAGAGCTTTAAGTACTCTTTGGACAACAAAATCTTAAGCAATTAAAGGAAGAACAAAGAAGAGCTGTCGGCCTTACTTAAAAAAAATAGTAAAGACTTAAGATATCCATCAAACTGGAAACTTGTCCGTCTTTTATGGACAGACCATAAAATTGCAACTAACGACTTAGCAATGAGGTTACAAAAGGTGTTGACAAAAATTATCAGCTCAGACCAAGTTAGATATATACCTGGAGATATGGATATCGATATACTAAAAATCTTAAGCGATTAAAGGAAGAACAAAGAAGAGCTGTTGGCAAAGACCTAAGATATCCATCAAACTGGAAACTTGTCCGTCTTTTATGGACAGACCATAAAATTGCAACTAACGACTTAGCAATGAGGTTACAAAAGGTGTTGACAAAAATTATCAGCTCAGACCAAGTTAGATATATACCTGGAGATATGGATATCGATATACTAGTAGGTGGGAATTTAAGGACATTGGATGATCTCATGACCACCAGGAAACTAAAAATTCCAGGATATGTTGTGCAAACTTCAAAAAGGCATTTCATTCCATACGATTGAATTTTCTCTTTAAAACCTTGGAAAGGTTTAATTTTGTTCTTGAGTTGATTACTTGGATATTTTACACCGTTATAATATCCTCATGTGTAGAAAATGAGAGGTTTACTTAGGTTGCATCAATTTAACACTGGATATCAGACAAGGCTGTCCAATATCAGCTTTTTCTTTTAGCAGCAGAAAAAATTACAATAAACTTCAGGCTAAATGACAATATTAACAGGATAGCCTTAAATGGAACTACATTTAAAAATGAAATGCTTGCATACATCAATCTCGTGCTAAAAGATATGGCTTCAGTTGAAGTAACTATTTGTGAATCCCAATGCTGTGGTAAATACTCAAGCCTATGTATTAACCTTGAAAAAATAGAAATAATCCCCATCGGCAGCAATACAGTCAAACAATACAATGCACCATTCACTGTCAAAGCTTAAAATAAGAAATAGCCATTTTAAAACTCTAGATATCAGGTTTTCAAAAGTCAGAAATAAAGGGTAAAGCTTAATTTAATGAAAGGTAGGAAAATATAAAAAATTTTAGGATCTGATCATTAAAAGGAAGAATAACCATTGTTAAATCATGTGTACTGCCACAGATTTTATTTTAAATCAATATGGTTTATGTGCCAGAAAAATGTACTTGACCAAATAGGGTAAACACGTCTCTCGCCTTTCCCTGGAAAAATAAACCAGCATAAATAAACCATTATTGCACAGTGAGATGGATGATGGGGATTAGAAGTCGTAGATGTAATATACATATGGAAACCAATTGTATCCAGATAAAAATGCTAATTTCAAATGAAAATGCAAGTTTAAAATTTTAATTTCTCAAAACTTTGTAGATAAATATACTTCTAAAAAAGTTAATCCTTAATGGAGGAAAAAGTCTCTCTTGCTTTTATGAGCAGGTCCTAGAGTGGTGGATGAAAGTTTTTTGGTGTTAAACCCAATACAAATTCAGAAATACGGAATGAATACACTATATAACAAGGAAATTACAGTAGGAAAAAGGCCTTCACATTGAAACAACTTGATAATTGTACATTTCAAAGAAATTTTGTCCATTATTCAAGCAACTCGACTCTTGGTTTAAAGTGCTGCCTATGTTGTTTCAGGGAGCTGCCCATATATGTGGATTGTGTTACAAAATCTTCAGACAGCAAACTTCTCTCCGCGATCACATTCGTGGGGCTCATGGTGTTGGAGATCCCTTCATGTGTGATCGCTGTCAAAGGACTTTTGGTTCCAGAAGAACCTGGAAGAGACATCTAGCAAAAGAGGCCTGTTTTGTTCCAAAGGAGAAGAAAATGATAGCTGAGGAAAAGAGTACTTTTAATAGCACCTAAAAAAGTCCTCCAAGCTTAGGAAAACTGGCCCTGATTAATGTAGGTTTATAAATGTATCGAGCATTGATTTGTCATGGACAAAGAGAGCCATGAGGAGTGGAATAATACTAAGCAAACTGCAGAAAATGTTTTAAGTTGAGAGCATCATTGTTCATTTTTTTGTCACACTCGATAACTCCCACACGATAGAACATGAGAAAGAAAGCCAAGAAATGCAATTATCTTTGTGGAAATGTGTGCAACAATCTAAGTTGCAGGTATTGTACAGATTAACTAGCCAAATTTTTCTATGATCGAGAAGGAAATGGAGAACTTAACTCTGAAACATGAACTAAACTTAGTCGTGTGGTGGAACACCCACATTAGGTACAGCAAAAAAGCTGCAGGATCACTGGTGGAAAATAAGAACGTTTCAAGTGAACTTTTAATTGACCTTTAAATATAGGAAGAAGGCTGTGAACCTCCATGAATAATTTGTATCAAGTGTGTTTTAAGTTTTAAAAATAATGAACAATTACTTGCCAAATGTAAATGTAAAAACTGTAAACAACTGATTCAATTGTACACAAGAGAGAGTCGCACGTATTATCATGTGGGACCAAACAAAATTATTGTTGGTTATACTGTAGTTGGAGAGAACCTGTCAATCACAAATAACTTGGAATTGAACAGATTACAGAATACTATAGGTTTATTGATCATAGTGGTTCACAGATGTATCCTCCATTAGTACTAAGTTTGTGTTTGCAATATCAGTTTTGCTTGGTCATCACCAAATGAAAGTATTACAAGATCATGGTTATCAGTAAAGTATTATACAAATTTTGTTTATCTTGAATGATAAGCTTTAAACTACTATTGTAGACTGAGTTTTAGATGTATGAAAGAAGAAGTAAAGACAATATATACCTATTGAGTGAAATTGTTTTAAACCTTTTGGACCATAGGGTTTAGTTGTGGCAAAAAAATTACAGACAATTGGTATATGTTTCATTTCAGGAATGTGTTTGCAAACTGTGTAAGAAGACCTTCAAGCGACTGGCCACATTGAAGGAGCATATGCGTGGAGCCCACGGAGTGGGTCAGCCTTTCCGCTGTGAAAACTGCGACTTGACATTCGGCTCCAGGAGGGCTCTGACAAGACACAAGGATAGAGAAGATTTCTACTCATCCTTACTGGGGGAAGAGTGTGAAAAGACTAGTTGAACTCTATGATAAGGAGTCTTTTTAACCAGCCATTCAAAATTTATACAGAAATTGAAGATGTATTGAATAAAAGGCATAGTTTGCCCTGATTTTATTGTAATGAGGGAGCAGTAAATTTGTCTCGTTTATTTGTGCCTGGTTTAGTGAAGCTATCGCTTCAAGAAAACTGAGCTTTTCTCTGTAATCTTACTCAGAAATACTTGTATTGTTCAGTGAAACCTTGTTCATTTATTGAGGGATTCAATAAATCTGTTGTATTTTTTAAAGTGCCTTTAAAATTGAGAGCTAAAATGTAAATAATGCTGTGTGTAAATATGTGTGATGTAGAATGGAAGTTACACTGAATTGTATATATTGTAATTCTGTAACAACTAAAAGCAATTGATATTGCTCTACATTTAAGATATCACAAGTTTACTTTCTATTATTATTATTATTATTTTTTTTTGAAGGTTATCAGTAGAATATGATATATTTAAGTTTTTATATTTTGGTGAAAACTGAAAATAAATGGGTTTTGGTGACATGATGACTTTTTGATCATTTTAATTTAAATTTTATTTTTGGGTTTTATTAAAAGCAACCAATGTTCACAGTGTGGGTATCATTAGCTGAAGAAGTTTGGTACAACTTCCTCGGGTGATGACATTTGATCTCCTTGACATTGGTAAATTGAAACCTGAACATCTTATTTTTTCAGTTACAATGATTATAAGGCGATATATATTGACTTTAAGATTTATTTGTTGGAAAAGTTACTCTTGGAAAATTTGTGGAAAACCAAATGAGAACAAACAGAAGTCTTGGGTATGAAAGATGTTTTTGAATGTGATACAGGAAAATTTGTTTCTTTATAATCTGCATATTTGTTAGACAAGCTTGAAAATAGTAGATCACTCTTATTGCATGTGAAAACTCGAACAAAAGTCTGTCATTCCTGATTTTGACTGATAGTTGTTCATTATTTAAGGTGTGATAACAGCTCCAGTTCAGCTTGTCATTTGAATGATTGTAGATTTCATTATCCATTCATTTGTATTGCTGCGGGTATTGCTCCTTTTGACTCTGGACTAAATGAGATTTCCACTGTAATTTCAGGTGGCAGTGTGTACTTATTGCTACAAAGTGTTCAAACACAAATCTTCATTGGTGGATCATCTCCGTGGCTCCCATGGTATTGGTCGGCCCTTTGTCTGTGAGCCTTGTGGTGAAACATTTGCCTCGAGAGGAGCGCTGTGGGCACATGAAAAGAAGACTTGTCAGACTAACAATAAATGAACCAGAAAGTCTTTTCAGATTGTAGGATACTTGTGAAGACATTTAAAAAGTATTTAACATTTCTGTTTCATGCCAGCACACATTTAAGCTCAAGAGAGAATTTGTCCAGGAAACTGTCCCACCAGCAACAACGAACAACCAAATACAAATGTTCAAGGAGCTTTAGGGAAAAACAAACCAACAATATTTTAGTGGTTGTTTATATGTTTTTGAAGATATTAAATAACTGTTCAAGCAGTGGAGAACCATCAGGAAGAGATACAAATGTGTCCATTTTGAGTGAGTGATGATGCATTGGCAGTAAAGGCTGAATCTAATCTTATCTCTTGTCTGTGTTCCAGATGGAGTTCTACACGTGCAGCTACTGTTCCTGCATGTTCAAACTGGCAGCCTCTCTAAAAGATCACATGCGAGGGGCCCATCTTATTGGCTCACCACTCTCTTGTAACTGCGGGGCAGAGTTTATGACTCGTGGTAAACTGAGAGGCCACAAGAAACTGTGTAAATACGTGCAAAAGAAGGAATAAAACCGATCATAATCTGTTGATCTGGATTACTGAATAACCTATAAAAACAAAAAGTGAGCAAATAGAAACAATGTTGGACCAAATGTGAAGGTTGGACAAAGGGAGCATGAATTGTATCTATATGTAATACAGTCTGATGGAAACAGTTGCTATTATGTTTAGTGATGGAGTGTGCAACAGTTATAGTAGAGTCAAAAAACAATGTTGATAGTTGGTATTAGTGGAATATCTGTGAGATTGCCCCTTGGTTAGACTTTCCTCAGGTCCTTTTGTCTTAGGTATTATATGAGGACTGAATGACTTTTTTACCAGAATGTAGGGATGACAAAAGTATTTCATCCCTCAGTAATTTCCCCACCCATCATGATGGGTTCATAATGATTCCATATATGTCAGATTTGGTGGAATAAGAAATACAAGGACTTGGGGCAAGTCTACTCCTTGGTCTATGCATCAGGTCTCCGTATCAAATAAAGAAATTGATTTCTGTGCCCAAGCATTAAATGGTTGTATTGTTTGTAATTGTTGTGTTGTATAATTAAGGTATATAGGATCACTGATGGGAAAAATATTGTGCAAGTTTCTGGTGGAAGAAACCCTGTGCTAGTTATTTTACCATAGAACCTTCAGAGCAAATGGGAGTAAATAATTCATGGGTGAAGTTTAGGAAAACAAAAGCTTGAAATATAAAATTTTCATATATAAAAGTGATGTGAGTTTGTTAATATTGCAATACATTCTGAATTACAAGCTTGTTACTACTAATACTAAACATATCTGTAAGTGGTTATAATTGAGGAGTTTTTTGGACTGTTGTGACACCTGTAAGGACATCTTCTGTGACATGGCACCAGTTCCCACATCTCCTTTTCTTGTTATTTGACTATTGAACTATGAAGATTGCTCTTTATCTGTATTCTTTAAATATTGTCTAAATCTGTAGATGAGGGAATGACTAACGTGTTCTATTTTAAGCAACATCTTAATTTAAATATGAAAGCTTCTGTTCAGTCGAACCTATTATTTTTTAGTAACCATATATAACCCACAGTAAGTCAAACCTTAAAGAGGACAGCTTAATTTTCTGGTAAACCCTTATTGTTAGGGTTGTTTATCTCAGAGAAGCCTTTTGACTTTAGGGACATATAGTAGAAAATGTAAAATTCACTACAGTATTATCACCCTTGTCCCAATTTTGCATGAGGGGAGATCAGAGACCCAATGTAGTCAATAAAATCATAAATATGTTTATAATTTTGTATAATTCAAGGAAATAGAAGGTTTTTTTTTTTATTCTCTGGTTAGTGCTAAATGCTGTGGGTAATTTCACATTTCTCACTCTATATGGAAAAAGCTATTGGAAAGCATTTGTTTCTGTTTTAGTCTTAAGTAATGATAAGGTATGAATTGTGTAATATTAGTGTTTTCCTTACTGGGCACTTTGTGCTTTACTTTATATTTCAGATTGCCTTGGGTATATTTTTGTGCCAAGTGTGTAGCCAAACATTCAAGAGCAAGTATACATTGCAGGATCATTTGCGATCCAGCCATGGCATGGGAAAGCCCTTTCTATGTAAGTGCGGTTACATTGCATCAACAAGATGGGGCTTACGAACACACCAGAAAAGCTGTGGAAAGTTCAAGAAAAAGATTTGATTTTGATCGACTTTTGTCACTCTACCACCACAGTGAATGTAACAATATAACGTGTTTGTAACTGATACCTATATCCTGGTCCTATATCTTGTAATATTCATACAACTTGACAAAAATTATTACAGGAAAAAAGACAGAATTTGTTAAAAATGTTGTACATAAACTTTTGTAATTATGTTATTTGTAAGAGTACTTAGCTGCAGTTTATAATGTTTAACTTCCTAATTATAGTACAGATAATGTCTCTACTTAAATCTAAATGTGTAAAAACAATACAGGATCAGGGCTTTGCTAACATATAGTAACTTCTTTGTCAAGCATGTATAATTTGACAAATGTAGGCTTTAATAGTGGAGCTTACAAATAATATGTGACCTGTTCGTTCAAATTATAATCATCATTCTAGTAGTGAATGGGACATGTAATTTTGGAATATTCATCTGTTTTATGTATTGATGATGTTCATGGCAAAATTGTGTTTTTTGTTGGTCATTTGGTTGTTTGGAATTTGTTTCAGAGAAAAAGTGTAAAATTCACTGCAGTATGTAAGCTTTTAAATAAGTAACCTCTCCTATTTTAAGTTATATAATGAGACATTCCATCAAGTTTGTAAGTGTTGTGACAGAATTTGACATCTTTTTTTTCCCTTCCATTTCTTGTGCTGTGACAGTCCATTTACTATATAATCAAATGTTACAAAGATATGAATGTATCGCTCAAACATGAACATTCCATGTTTTCAACGTAGATTTCATCAAGAGAATTCATTAACACAAGTACCACTTCTGTTTCTTATTCTAATGTAAAAGGGAACTGATCTTTGAGGGATGTTTTGTGAAATATATCTTTCATTTTGAGATTATATTGGCACCCAAAATATGCACACAACCTTTCCAAAAGATAGCTTACAACTTTGTACTTTATTTACATTTTTTGTTGGGTTTTCTAATTGATTTAAGTTTATATTTATTACATACTTCATTTATAGCATGTGCTGTATCACCGTGTGAAACACAGAAACTTTAAAAAAGTTAATACTTACTTTAGTGGTATGTTAAGATTTGCATGTGATGGGAAAAAATTCAAACTGTTTTTCTTAAATAAATGTTATGGATATTTTTCAGAATAAAATATGTAGATTTCAGTTTCAGATTTTTACTTTTGTGAAAGAAAACCAATTGTATGTCTTAAATTATTTTGAGCTTTCCAAGACATTTCATTCATCAAATATTGGCTTCAATGACCACTTAAAATGGAGGTTCTCTGACATTGTGCCTAACCCTAGTGGTATGCTAAAGAACCCCAGGGACACTAATAAATGGTTATCCTTAAGTGTCTGTTTCAGTTCCGGGAATGTCAGTAACTAGAAACTTGATCTGGACTTCTGCAATTGATGTGCGTCCAGTAACCCTTCGAGTCTTGTAGTAAGAAGATATTGCACAAGTATAAATATGCAGTACAATACAAACAGCATAATCAGAGCTCCACTATGTGATGTTTCACCCTTTCCCAGCAGCACAGTGCTCCATATTCAATTGTTTCAGAAGAAATCTTGGAAGATTAAAAGATTACAGGTTGTAATTTGCTGAAGCTCAACACGTTTGAAAGCACTTATATGTAATGTCCTCGATAAATAACATTGTAAGTGATGAAGACCAGTATCCTAGGTTTATAAGCAGAGAGTACTGAATGATTTAAAATAATGCTGTATGAAGTTATGAACGTGGACTGATTTCCAACAGATATGGCACTGATGAATGTGTTTAAAATTTTAACTTGATGATTATTCAGTCATACCCCACTTAATAATAGTAAAATTTTAGCTTGTTGATTATTCAGTCATACCCCACTTAATAATAGCAAGTGTATTATCAACATTTTTTCGCTTCTAACATGACTGTATGTACCACCAATGCCAAATTTTAGGCTTTGGGTCAATATATATTACAACTTGCAGTTTTAGTATTTTCATTTATACAGGAGGTAAAACTGTATACCTCAAGCCCAACATGCTAAGACTTATATTGCCACAGATGATCAACAAAAATAAGTAAGATTTTTCCATTGCTATATGTTCTTATAACCAGCATCTCCCCATAATACTCCATATTGCTGTTTTGATCTGGAATGTATGATGCACATTAACACTAAGTTAATGAGATGAAATTTTCAACTGTTTTAACTTTTAAACTGATCCACGATGGCTAAAGCAGGTGCTGTTAGCAAAACTGGAAAGGTGTGTTCGCATAAAATGATTTGGCATCTCAATAGCTGTTACTCTGCCCATACAAGCCCTGCTCGAGGACAGTCATTGAGAGCAGATACTTACCTGTAGATAATTGATGTACTCCGATCTTTTTTTCTGTTTCCAAAAGTAAACAAGAGTATGTGTCAGTAGTAAGAGAGAGAGAGAGAGAGAGACGAACATTTGCAGTACTTTTATATATCCGCTATCAATATAGAGGGATGCACCCTTAAATAATCCTTAAGTAAGTAGATAAAGGATATAAAACAGCTTCGCAAAGGCACCCCAATGCTCTTTGTGTTCATAGTGAGGGACCAAGTTCATGCAGAATCGATTGGAAAGAATTATTGCAAATGTTGTAATGCCCCTAAGCAAAAAGTCTCGTTCTGATCAGAACTACAACTAGTCTATATGCTTGAATATGCAAAATAATGAAAGAACTAACTGTAGGTAGATAAGAAATTGTAATAGTTTTCCACTAATTACAGATGCAGGTTATTTTGAGAAAATACTCGAGCCAGAAACTTCTTCACAACCACATCTCTGTGCATAATGTATCATAAAAGATCTATCTGAAAACTTGCCTGAAAAGATGTGTCTTCTATATATTGCAGAACATCTGCCCCATTTGCCTGAAAAGCTACGCTTACCTACGCACTCTGCAGGACCACTTGAGAGGAAAACATGGAGTGGGCAAGAAGCTCCAGTGTGTCTGTGGCCAAACATTTCCATGGAGAGTGTCACTGAACAAACATAAGGAAAACTGCCCTCAAGTCAAAGGTCAAGATTTAGGGCGACCCAGTGTAAAGCAGAAGGCTACTGATGAGATGGACAGTGCTAGTTAAAACAAGCCTTCAATAGATATGCTTAGGTTGGATGCTTGGATAGTTAGCAATTGTTAAAAGGAAAATGGAGGAATTTCTAAATGCAAAGATTAAAAATATGGTGGGAAAAACGCTTTTTGAGAACTGACGTATTACTTGACATGGTTTTATATCAGAGAATCTGGGATTTGTTTATTGCATAAGAATTTTGTGTTGAGTCTGTGTGTATTAATTGAAAATTTTCTAAAATGGTTCATCAAGCTGAGTCTGAGAAAAGTTTTGTAGAAAATACACGCTTTTGTGTGATGTAGAATCCCAAAATTAGCCAGATATACATGCCCAAAGATTTATAAATAAAATAAATGTCGAGTGAACAAGTAATAGTAATGATGTGATGATCTGTATGTCGACCTGATTTATAGTGCATGCAATATGAAAATCCAACAAGCATTTTAAGCTTGACCTTAATTAATTTTTGGAGTAAAATAAACAATTGTATCTAATAGTTTACATATTCTACCCCACTGAGTCGATTCTTTTTCATAAAATTTGTGTCAAACATAATGACCAAGTGTTACAATTTGTCATTTGTTTAATTATTGTAAGCATAATTTACTGAGAATGATTGAATTTTTATGAAATATTACATGATGACGGTGTAGATGCAAATCTCAGTGCTCAATGAATGAAAAGTGATTAGGTTGTCTCAGTAAGTCCACTACCACTATTGCTCACATTTTGTGGCTGCACCTTTAATGTTATAGTCTGGTTGTTTCAGAGTTTTGTGCATTGTGACATCTGCTTGAAGCGATGCCGCAACAAGAAGTACCTGACTGAACACCGACGAGCAATCCACAAGATTGGAAAGCCTTTTATCTGTGTGTGCAAGAATGAATTCTGGTGGAGCTCCAATTTTGCAATGCACAAGAAAAAGTGTGCTGTGGTACAACGGCTGAAGACTCCACAGAAACATGCAGGTTGACAAGTGTAACACATTAGGTTAGAACACAGAAAAAGTAAGAAATGGTGAACAAGACAAAAACTGCGAGGCTTTACAGAAGTTACACTTGACTTGTATGGACGAGGGATCATGAATTTATGTGGCATTTGAACCAGGAAAAAAAAAATGTCAGAGGTTGAAAAAAGTAGAAATTCTGTGTTGAGAAAAAAGAAAAGTTCTAAATCTAAAATGTTATATGTTTAAATGGATGTTTAGATTTTTACTTTTGAGCATTACAGAATAACAATGGATAAATCAACAAGAAATAAAGATATGTTGTACAAATTGAAACAGATTGTGTCATTCAGACATACACTATTTTATGGTACAATAAACTGGTGGACAGATTGCCCTGTTGGAGGTCAAAAACAAAACAAAAAGTGCTGTGGAACTACAGGGACTTGCAAAGTAGATGTCATTTTGTTAGACTAGCAAATGTTGTGTCATTATTAATAAGACACACATAAAGGGGAAAAAAAATAAAATGAAAAAAAAAGGGGAAAAAAAATAAAATGAAAAAAAAAATGCCTATTATTTTGGTCTGATGTAAAGGCAAAGTGTTGTGATGTCTTTATGAACATTATGGATGCCAGTTAGCATTAAGCAAGTGATAGTTGTTGCCCCTTTAGAGGCTGTATGGGTATTGTTTTTCACACATGGCATCCGGATGGGTGGGTGGCGGAAAAAGTTTGTCTGGGCTGTATGTGTGCAATGTCATGGTATGACCTTGATTTGACTTTACCGTAGTGACCTTGACCCTTAAAATCTTGTAAAGGCTATATCTCAGATACTGTAATGTGTAGAAAATTAATACTTCATAGTTACAATGGTTAGGGGTAAGGCTGTGACAGGGTACCTGGTTACCCGAAAATGGTCCGAATTCCTTAAGAAACCGAGTACAAACTGGCGAAGCGGGTAACCGAAAAAATATTAAATATAGCGTAAGTCAATGAAATACTTCGATAGTATTCTGTCAGATTTCTTTAACTGATATTAGTTTTTCACATAATTTTCCTTATTTATACAGATATTTAACATTATTTTTTGTAATGTTTTGTTTACATCATCCGCCATGTTTGCTTCTCTGCTACTTCCACTGGGTGACAACTAAAAGACGGTTACCTGAATTCGAATCGGTTCTTTCGAGGCGAATACCCGGTGTCGTTTTTCTAAACGAATCACAACCCTAGTCAGGTGGTGTAGGTGAACAATGTCATGATGTGACCTTGATTTGACCGTTGACTTTGCGGTAGTGACCTGGAGTTTGAAAATTTTGTCCGGTTTATATCACAAACCATAGGGTCTAGGACGTTGATACTTTGGAAGAAACATTGGTTAGGGGTGTAGGTGTGCTATGTCATGGTGTGATGAAGGAATACTTGGTAGGGACAGTGGTTAGGGACTGTAGGTGTCCAACATCATGGTGTGATCATTATTGTATCCACCGGAGGCACCCGGTGGATACTTTGGTTTAGTGTTCTCTACGCCGCCGCCGCGTGTAGAGAGATTTTCGGCGTTAACGCTCTAAAAGGAAAACTACACCAGCTGGGTTCACCAAATTTGCAGGATATCTTCATTGGGGGGTAAGCTTCTCTGGGACTGAAAATAGCCTCATTCTGAAAAAACAAGATGGCCGCTGCGGGCATTTATTTGAAAATGATCTACATTTTTCTACTGGCTGCTTCTCGTAGGTAGATGGTTGAATCTCTCCATAGGTGATATGTATAAGAGATATACATGTCCTCTACAACCTTGCACACATTTCCCTTGAAGCTCTTAATTCAAGGTCATCCACGGAGTGCCGAAGTAACCCCACATAGCGGACTTTAAAAGTGCCTATATCTCTCTTATTATTGATCCTAGAGGTTTGCAATGTGAAACCAACCTATAGGAAATCATGTGCTGCGATTCTTCTGATGTGGTCAGATTTGACCTTGGGCCCATCCTTCAAGGTCAAACGAGGATAGCCAAAGTTAGAAGTGCTTATAACCCACTTATTATCGATCCTAGAGGTTTGGGATAGTAAACCAACCTATAGGAAATCATGGGCTGGGAATCTTCTGGTGTGGTCGGATTTGACCTTGGGCCCCTCCTTCAAGGTCAAACGAGGAAAGCCAAACTTAAAAGTGCTTATAGCTCGCTTATTATTGGTCATAGAGGTTTGGGATGGTAAACCAACCTATAAGAAATCATGGGCTGGGAATCATTTGGTGTGGTTGGATTTGACCTTGGGCCCTCCTTCAAGGTCAAACGAGGATAGCCAAACTTAAAAGTGCTTCTAACTCGCTTATTATTGGACCTAGAGGTTTGGGATGGTAAACCAACTTATAGGAAATCATGGGCCGGGAATCTTCTGGTGTGGTTAGATTTGACCTTGGGCCCCTCCTTCAAGGTCAAACAAGGAGAGCCAAACTTAAAAGTGCTTATAACTCGCTGATTATTGGTCGTACAAGTTTGGGAGGGTAAACCAACCTATAGGAAATCATGGGCTGGGAATCTTTTGGTGTGGTCAGATTTGACCTTGGACCCCTCCTGCAAAGTCAAATGAGGATAGCCAAGCTTAAAAGTGCTTATAATTTGTTTATTATTGGTCGTACAGGTTTGGGATGGTAAACCGACATATAGGAAATCATGGGCTGGGAATCAGATTTGACCTTGGACCCCTCCTTCAAGGTCAAAAACGAGGATAGCCAAACTTAAAAGTGCTCATAACCCACTTATTATTGATCCTAGAGGTTTACAATGTGAAACTAGCTCGTACAAAATCTTGGGCTAGGAATCATCTGATGTTATATTTGACCTTCAAGGTCAAATGATGGTTAACTGGCTTTGGTGAGTTGTCTTTCCGGTGGATACAAATTTGCATCGGTTTTCCGATGCGTAGGTCTAGTTTGACCTTTGAACTTGCTGGAGTGACCTTGACATTTAAAATATTGTCTGGACCAAAATCTGTAAGGTGTAGAAGGTTGATATTTGGATGATTCATTGGTTGGGGTAGTGTAGGTATGCTAAATCTAAGTGTGGCCTTTAACCTTGGCTCTGCCAAAGTGTGTTCACCTGCCATATTTGAGACACATTTCTCTTATAAAGATATACGAGTTGCTGTATCCTATTATTATATGTACTTAATTGTGTTATTTCCAGTGATGGCTATACCTCAATTAATAAATTTTACCGCTTGATAATTTTAAGTTTGCTGATTTAATACTGTCATTTTGCTTTATTTATTTAGTTCTTTATTTACATTTTCTCTCTCTTAGATGTTATTTTCTCTCTGCTGTATCTCAGAAACCGTAAGGTGTAGGAAGTTGATACTTGGAAGGGACATTGGTTAGAACTTAGATGTGTAGGTGTGCAGTGTCATGGTCTGACCTTGATTTGACCTTTGACCTTGCTGTAGTGACCTTGAGTTTGAAAATCTTGTCCGGACTATATCTCAGAAACCGTAAGGTGTAGGAAGTTGATACTTGGTAGGGACATTGGTTAGGTGGTGTAGGTGTGCAATGTCATGGTGTGACCAGGATTTGACCTTTGACCTTGCCATAGTGACCTTGACCTATAAAATCTTGTCCGGGCTATATCTCGGAAACCGTGAGGTGTAGGAAGTTGATACTTACTAGGGACATTGGTTAGGGGTTGTAGGTGTGCAGCATCATGGTGTGACCTTGATTTGACCTTTGACCTTGTAGTAGTGACCTTGACCTTTAAAATTTTGTTGCACCTTTGGGTCTGTCTTTTGATGCAGATTAAGCACTGTTAAAGTCATATTAGAATTCATTAAGAATTTTACTTTTACAACTTCCCATTGTAACAGATGGAATTTCATCAAGTGAGCCACAGATTTTGCTCCCAACACCACACATAAGCATTCATTGAATGTATTACCACTTCTGTATGCATGGTAATATTCAAAACATCTAAACCATAATTCGGCCATGCCAGATGTAGGTAAAGAGTACATGCATTATCTTTCTGTTAGAAATTATTTTCTATATTTAAACATTGTTTGGACCTTTATATAACTGACAGCGCTCTGAAAGTATCCTGAACTTTGTACTGGTACAGTACTTCTGTATCTCATGGTGTTAAAAATATTTCCCTAGGCTGTGGGGTATGGGCATCTCTGATGCTATTTTTAAATCCTTCCCATTTAATTTATTATTTGATTAAATGTATTGTGTTGTTTAATTTTGTAAAGAAATTTTAAGTGTAGATAATGTGCAGTTAAGGTTACTAAAATTTTTGTGAAATAAATGACTAAAACCTGGCAGCAGCTAGTTTTGCGTGACTTTAATCCTTGACCAGTTGTTCTCAAACAGCACACTGAAAACAAAATAATACATTCTGAAAAAGATTAATTTTTTTCTTTTATATTTGTAATCCTTCTTGGTTTTTAGGGCAGAATCTTGGATTAATTAGTATGCCCATAAAGGCTGGGGTTATAGTCGTCCCCTGCGCCATCCTGGCAGCGGTGGGCATACAGCTTGTGGGTGTTCCACAGCCTAAACCCCTGCACAGATTTTCACCAAATTTTCAGGGGATGTTTACCCCAAAAGGATCTAGAGCTGATTAGGTTTTGGGGGGTATCCGGCTATCACTGTTGCCATGGCAACACTTTTAAGATTTTCGGGTCTTAAAGTTTGTGGTTGTTCCACAGCCTAAACACCTGCATGGATTTTCACCAAATTTTCAGGATATGTTTACTCGCAAGAGGTTTTGGAGGGTATCCAGCGGCAAGTTTGTTCTAAAATCTTTAATGTTTTCTGTAACCTAAAATATTGCAGCTAGCTTCATCAGATCTGTACAAAATGTAAATGGATAGGAAAGCTTGCCTTGTTTTGGAAACAAAATGGCCGCCATATCACATCTTTAATACCAAATAGGAGGGTCATCATATCAAAAAGGCCTTATATCTCCCTTATAATTGTTTCTTGGGCTTCAAAATATGAAAATTACTTGTAAGAAATTATGGCCTGTGAATCTTTTGTAAAACATCTTGTGGGTTCTCTATACTTCTTACAACAGAAGTTATTCCTAAGATTTTCCCAAATCTAAATGTTGTTGGACATTTAGCTGTACCAGCAGGCTGGGGTTCTTGCCTGCCGAGGCTGGCTATTTTTGTGATATGTAAAGAATTATGGGAAAAAATCTGGATAAAAACATGTCAGAAGATTATCAGCAACAAACATCTTTTGGTACTGGATTACCTGGGAGATGCTTAAAATTTGTAAGAAGTGGGTGTACCAGACCAGTTAATGTTAAAAAAAAAAAAAAATACACACACAAAAAAAATTAGCTAACTCCACAGACCACACATTTTTACCTAAAACAAGCAAGAGATGACTTGATAAATGGTAAACATGGGCCAAAATTGTGAAGCATAGATCTATTGTATTATTTTAGAATCATAATCCATATATTTTCTGCCACACAATTGTCCTGTGTATTTATGGTGGTGAAAGCATCCCAAAGTGTCCATACTTTTTGACACAGTGCATTTCACCTTGCCTTTTTGTTTTCCATGTAGGGAATGAGGACAGAATATGCCTACATCTGTCACCTGTGTGCCAAGCCTTGCAAGACAAAGCGTTACTTAGAGGACCATAAGCGAGGTGTGCACAGAATAGGAAGCCCTTTCACCTGTGCTTGTGGGGTGGTCAATTGGTGGCGAGCTAACTTCCTTACTCACAAGAAGTCCTGCACTGCACCATCTTCAACTCGGAACAAAGCCGATGTTTAGTGACGTGATCAGTGTTCAGAATCAATGACTGCTGAATAGTTTGATGGACACTTCTGGCAATGTTAAAATTGTGAAAATCTAAGACAGTTTGTACATATAAGTTATTTTGCACAGAGAACTGCTTTAGAAATAGAGTTTGGTGTTGTGGTATTTAATTGCATTTGTTGGAAACAAGATGGAATTACAAAGACAGTACCAGTCATAAGTCTTAAAGTGACAGTAGCACTTTGGGGGCACTAATCTGCAGTTGCCAACTGGCCTATGGCTACTTTGTTTTATTAAGGATGTATAAAATTGGGTGTATAACCAAAGAAAATTTAAGGTGAGCAACTTGAAGTCTAAGATTTTTGGGTTAAAGTGTACACATTGTATTTATTTTGTATCATGGAAGAAAAGTCAGAATAATATGACTATAGAACTATAGAAAATGTAATAATATGGATAAGAAGCATGCATATCAAAAGTGAGTGACTTGTGTTCATATATAAGTAATTTAGCTATTTTAAAGGCCAGCCAGGACTCGAGTAATCTTTAACCAGCACTGTCCTTGCTAGTGAAAAGCCAAGACTAAATTTGACTCCAAAGCTATTGAAATAACTGTGAGGAGACATAATAACTCTTCAAATTGTTGTTTCCACAAATCTGCAAAAACACTCTTGAGAAACCTGTGAAAAATAAAACAGATATTTGTGTCCACACATCTCTTTTGAACATGATGTGGAAAAAGGGCTCGATAAAACAGTCTGTTAGTATTATTATGTCCACCCACTGGGGGGTGGACATATTATTTTTGCTTTTTCTGCCGTCCGGCGTCCCACTTGGTTTCCAGACATTTTAGGCAACAGTTCTTATCCTATCTTTACCAAATTTGGCATGCAGGTTTATTGGGTTAATAGCTTGTATGGGATTGCTTTTGGTGATGATAGCTCTATAGCTAACTGAGTAATAGCTACTTTGCTACTTTTGAGTATCTCTTTGGTTTCCAGACATTTTAAGGAATGCTATTAAACCTATCTTTCTGAAATTTGGTATGGAGGTTCATTGGGTTAATAGCTTGTATGGGATTGCTTTTGGGGGTAATTGCTTGATAGATGAGTGAGTAATTAATTAAATAAATGAGTAATTGGCTATTTTGAATACTGAAAAAGGCAAATGTGCTCATATCTCCTAAACCGTGCGAGATAGAGCGATTTCGTCGAAATTTTTGACCCACAGGGTGTCTAAGGAATGTACTCTGCAATTTTCCAAAAATTTTCCCCTCCCCAAAAATGGCGGCCATTTTGAATTTTCGAATTTTTGCCAAAAATGGCAAAACTCAAATTTGCTTCTATCTCCTTAACCGTGCGAGATAGAGCGATTTCCAGGGTATCTAAGGAATGTAATCTTTGCAATTTTCAAAAAAAATTTCCCCTCCCCAAAAATGGCGGCCATTTTGAATTTTCGAATTTTTGCCAAAAATGGCAAAACACAAATTTGCTTCTATCTCCTTAACCGTGCGAGATAGAGCGATTTCATCGAAATTTTCGACCCACAGGGTATCTAAGGAATGTAATCTTTGCAATTTTCAAAAAAATTTCCCCTCCCCAAAAATGGCGGCCATTTTAAATTTTCGAATTTTTGCCAAAAATGGCAAAACACAAATTTGCTTCTATCTCCTTAACCGTGCGAGATAGAGCGATTTCGTCAAAATTTTCAACCCACAGGGGATCTGAGCATTGTACTCTTGGCAATTTTCAAAAAATTTTCCCCTCCCCAAAAATGGCGGCCATTTTGAATTTTCGAATTTTTGCCAAAAATGGCAAAACACAAATTTGCTTCTATCTCCTTAACCATGCGAGATAGAGCGATTTCGTCGAAATTTTCAACCCACAGGGTATCTAAAGAATGTACTCTTTGCAATTTTCAAAAAATTTTTCCCCTCCCCAAAAATGGCGGCCATTTTGAATTTTCGAATTTTTGCCAAAAATGGCAAAACACAAATTTGCTTCTATCTCCTTAACCGTGCGAGATAGAGCGATTTCGTCGAAATTTTCGACCCACAGGGTATCTAAGGAATGTAATCTTTGCAATTTTCAAAAAAATTTCCCCTCCCCAAAAATGGCAAAACACAAATTTGCTTCTATCTCCTCAACCGTGCCAGATATAGCGATTTCGTTGAAATTTTCGACCCACAGGGTATCTAAGGAATGCACTCTTTGCAATTTTCAAAAAATTTTCCCCTTCTCAAAAATGGCGGCCATTTTGAATTTTCGAATTTTTGTCAAAAATGGCAAAACACAAATTTGCTTCTATCTCCTTAACCGTGCGAGATAGAGCAATTTCGTCAAAATTTTCGACCCACACGGTATCTCAGCATTGTACTCTTGGCAATTTAAAAAAATTTTCCCCTCCCCAAAAATGGCGGCCATTTTGAATTTTCGAAATTTTGCCGAAAATGGCAAAACACAAATTTGCTTCTATCTCCTTAACCGTGCAAGATAGAGCGATTTCGTCGAAATTTTCAACCCACGGGGTATCTAAGAAATGTACTCTTTGCAATTTTCAAAAAATTTTCCTCTTCCCAAAAATGGCGGCCATTTTGAATTTTCAAATTTTTGCCAAAAATAGAAAAACAGAAATTTGCTTCTATCTTCTTAACCGTGCAAGATAGAGTGATTTCGTCAAAATTTTCGACCCAACCAATGCAAAAAGGCATGAAGCTGAAATAATTTACATGTACACTAATAAATATTTAACCATCATTGATATATTTCACAAATGAAACAGGGTCTTGTAAGACTACTGTACAATTCTGGCAAAAGGTTCATGGGTTGGACATTACACATGATAATGTGTGTTCTTCTGTGCTATCCTGTTTCTATTCATATGTTGCAGCTACTATCAACAGGGCGTCCTATTTCTAGTTATTATAGTTATCACACATGGAACTTTGTGTGAAAAAAAATCACACTATTGGAGATAATTTGTGTATTATTTTTGTGGTTAACTCTTCCACAAGAAAAGCTCACTTTGAGGTTCAAATGTGAGGAAAACAAAATATATGCTTGGCAACAAAATAATCGTGATGTACCGATATTTGGGTTGTTAGAATTGTTGAAAACTGTCGGTTCTCAGTGGCCCAGTAGTTAGTGATTTTGCCATCTAAACGCAGACTTTACCCCCTGTTTAGGTTTTAATTTGCACAATGCTGTGGGCCTTTACCAATGTGAGCCTGGCTGTTGAACAGGGCATGAAACCTCAACTTAATGCATATTTAGGTTTTGTTATCAAATTTATCATGAGTGATTGTGTGCTGTTTCAAAAGCAATTTTTCTGTAGTAACCAAATGGAATGGATGACTTATAGACCTTGTGCTTAAACATCAATGTAATGTTTGGCTTTTTGACCTGTTGCTATTTTGTGTACTGGAATATGAGTTTAGAAGTACTTAGATATGAACAAGAAGTGATATGTATCTTCTCTCCAATCAGTTTCATTTGTTCACTAAAGCAGTTGGTAGTTACCAAAATAGAATTATACCCAACTAGTGAGGATTTTCTAAGCTTGTGAGGCTGCTTATTATCCATTGAAATCTATGTCACAACAAACTGAATTACAAGATCAGACAAGCCATATACATGTATTGCAAGCTTATGGTTTGTTCTCTTATTTGACAGATGCCATTGCCAGGAGAACCATTCATATGTAACATCTGCGCTCAGGTGTGTAGGACCAAGCGATACCTGGAGGACCATTTGAGAGGGGCACATAAGATTGGAACGCCATATGTGTGCATCTGTGGTGTGAGAAAGTGGTGGCGGGCTACCTACTTTAAACACAAACACAGCTGTTCTGTAGCTCAAAAGTCCAACAAAGCCCAAGAAGTAGATTGAGTTTGCTTGACTTAGTGAACTGGCACATGCCTTAGATGGACACAAAAAGGATGTTAACTGATCAGTTTGATTGGTCTGTACCAGTTGGGGCGCTTATTTCAAGAAAAAAATTGTAGTATCGCCTCTTAAAAAGCACTTTTACTTTATGTTGTGAACTTTTTGTGTATAATTAAAAGTAAGTTTTGTAAAATGTACTTGTGTCAGTGTATATTTTATTCAAAAGAAATCCTTGCTATTACATATAAAACAAGCATAAATAAGAATTTTGTGTTTCAAGTTGAGCCTACTTATTGCAGGGAGCAGTAGTGCATACTATTGTGACACCTTCTCTGTATGTTGGAGAGGCTTTTGAGACTTACAGCAAGTCAAGAACTATTGAGCCACAATGACATGTTTAGATTTATGAACAACAAAATTCTTTAAAGGTTTAGCATTATTTGCTACTTCTACTTAAAAGTGATATGGAGAGAAAAGGAAGAAAAAATATTAAACAAAAACTTAATAAAGACACTAATTTTAGTCGTACTGTTTTCATGAACTTGATGCTGCTTCATTTGTGTTCTTTCTGCAGCAAGTATAAGAGAGATACATTCTTGTTATTTGGACGATAGGTGCAGGATAGCTGGTTCTGTAAAAGTGGTACTTCTGATTGCTGCTAGATGATTAGGTAGAATTAATATAATGACATAATTGGAATCAGGCTTCAGGTCAAAAATACATTCAATTAGCCTCTGGTACAAATAATTTAAAATTGGAAATGTTTGTAGCTTTGTGTTTGTTATTCATTGTGTGTACACTGTGTGTTTATAGATGCAACCTCAAGGCTTTAAAAGTTTAATGTGCAAAACCATCGAGACTTAGAGAATACAAAGTTACTTTTGTTGAATGCATAACATGAGAGAGCCTTCTCTGTTTGCATAATGGCTTGTTAGTTAACAAAATTCCAAATAATGCCACAAAAACTGTATTGAAAAAACAATATTAAGCCACATTCATTACTTTGTGTTGACATCTGCGTCCACACATATACAGATTTCCTTCTTGAAACAAAATGAGAGTGTTAAGCTTAGAAAGCAAAATATCTTTTACATATATTGCACAGCACAAACCAGATTCAATGCTAACAGCTTCAAGTGTAAAACCTTTTAATGCCTTAATTCTTGCACAAGATTACGAATGTTAAAACTTGCTGTTTGACTATATTTTCAGTCAATATACACAGAAGAGTTGTTTTCATGTGAATTTAGCAGTCAGTGGATTTAAATAGTGAAGACTTTATTTATGTCAAGCTAAGAAAATACTTGTCATTAATATTACTTTAAAGTGTTTTTAAAAATAATTTTTATTCACAATGTTGAAATAGGTTGTTTTTATTTTCTTTTTCCCCTCTGAATAGATGAACTTCTACAAAGACTAAAACTTACATTTTTATGCCTCCAACTTGTTTTGGTAGCATAGTTAATGTGACAGGAAAATAAAGGAACCCAACAAACTAAGATCCTGTGCATATATTGATTTGTCTTATAAAAATAACATAGGGAAACTGAATGGGCATGTATGGTAGACTTCAGCTTGTGAACTTTTTGATAGACTTGATCAAAGCTCCTGATTACATATGGGAGTATTGATGCACTGTCCCAATCTGACCCTAGCTGTCGAAAAGGATGTATAAACACAACTATACCTCCTGCTTTTTCCTTTACTTCCAGGTGATAGCCAAGGATTCAGCCTTCAGCTGTGAAATCTGTCACAAAGTTTGCAAGACTAAGGCTTATCTAGAAGATCATAAACGGGGAAGGCATCAACTTGGCACACCCCACATCTGTGTTTGTCAGTCTGTGTTTTGGTGGGGAGGAAACTTTTCAAGACACAAGAAAACATGTCCTCACATAAAGAGTGAAGGGAAAGACTGAGAGAAAACCAAACTTCAAATATACAGAATTCATAAAAAGAAATAAAGTTGACGAGGGAGATTATAATGTATACAAGATATAGATATGTCCAGAAACACTTTAAGAATTTGTATCAATCATCACCATGAAATTCGTAACCCTTACTTGAAGGTATTACAGAGATATACAAATTATGCATACAAATGAATGCTTTAAATGAGACTTGGTGATATTTTTCACAAAAATATGGCATGTTATACTTGCTCTTAATTGTGTAACTGCTGATTCTGGTATCACGAATTGTCTCCTGCAAACCCACCTTAACGTCACCTCACTCCTGTGTTTGTAGGTGCTGCCTCTCAGTGTATCATTGACTTGTCATCTCTGTGCCAGGCCATTCAAGACCAAGCAGTCTCTGGGGGACCACAAGCGTGGCGTCCACAAGCTGGGCAAGCCATTTACCTGTGTATGTGGACTCACAATGTGGTGGAGGGCAAACTTCCTTACTCACAGGAAGGCCTGCAGTGAAGCTTCTAAGGAGATGATGAATTCCTTTCATAGAAAGACCCAAGATCAAGGGTTGGGTGGGGTTAAACAAGACTGACATGTGAGGGGGTTAAAGTGCCGGGATAAGCCTAGAAAGCTGAAACATTTACAATATTAAGAGATAGTGGATTTCTTCATGACTACTGGAGGAGTTTAAAGAAAAGATGTTACTTAATACTTACACAGTATGACAGTACAACTAGGGCTATAAGAAGGAAAGTAAGACTGGAGGTGTGGGGAGTTTCAAAACCTGTGAATCACTGAAAGTCTAGAAAGCAGGGGTCAGGAAAAGTCCAGAAAAATCTGAGTTGGATGTGGTATATGTATTGGCATGTTTACTGTTATACAGCAGAACTATTATTTTCATGTTGAGGCAAAAGAGATTCTATGAGCAAATTCTATGACAGGTAAATTAGGAGAGACCGTGCTAAGGTAAATTAGGAGAGACCGTGCTAACCAAAAAGATAAAGTAATAAATTCTAGAGAATAGAACTGTTGATATTGATATATTGATGTATTCTGTTGTTATTCTGCATAAGTAGATCCTCTGTGTCAACAGGATTTGGTTCCAGCAAAGCTCAACTTGCACTCGTATCTACAAATGTACTACACTGTCTGACATTGAGATCTGAACACTGGTCCCTGTTATGGCAAAATTCAACTAACAGTAGTTGTTTGAAGAAAAAGTCTAATGTGGATCAGTAGGGCATTGTTTCTCAGATTGCGAGAAGTTTACTTTATCTATAAGTTTAACTCTTTAAGAAACTGTTAAGTAATTTGGATATAAGAGCTTGTGTTGTAAGGTAAAACACTTGGAATGTCCAGAATATGAAGTTGTGATGAACAAGTAATGTAAAATCAAATTTAACTGATACAATGCTTGGATTCAGCACAAAATTTGAAACCCAACTCCACATTCTTTTTTACAAAGAGAGTAATTGGAGCATTTCCAGTTCTGTTGAAGGTGAATTTAAGCCATCTATATGGTTGACCTCATGTTTCTTGTAACTTAAAGATAAAAGATAGAACTTGTTAAATCGATAAAAATGCTTTCCTTAAACCTATAAAGTTATGGATTATATTTACATTTCAGAAGTAATGGACTGTGTTTTCGTATTTAGAAGTAAACTTTGTTGCTTCTGATCTTGATGCGGTCAGGAAGAACTTTAATAGATTAATAAATGTAGTTAGTGTTTATGTTGTAGTTTATATGTACATGGATGAGTTAAGCGATGGGTTGTCAACCATTTAAGTAATTATAGTGTTGCAGTTTTTAAAATAAAAAAGGAATACATTTTCTGCTTTTATATGTGACCGCGTCCTTGGGTATTCTAAAGGTTTAGCTGTTAAAAGGGAATTAAAAACCCTACTTAGACCATTGCTCAGTTAGTGTTCTAAAATTTTCATTTCGCCATTTAGTATTTTAAGGTGAAACTGTCTTATGGAAAAAAAAAAGTTAATGTCCAATAAATATTGATTGTATATTAGTAATTCACAAAATAAATTTTAAAAAAATTACCAGTTATTTGGGACACAAGAAATGCATGTTGTGTATTTATGGTCACTGTTTTATTTCTTTCAGATACAGGCTTTTGCACCCCCAGGTTCTGGTCCTGGCCTGGCATTTATATGTAGCCTGTGTATGAAACCCTGTAAAACACGCATTTACTTAGAAGATCATAAGAGAGGTGTCCATAAGATAGGCCAACCATTTATGTGTATTTGTGGAGCACACAACTGGTGGCGATCAAATTTCCTGGCTCACAAACGGAAATGCCCAAAAGTGAAGGAGTGTAACAAACCAAGTGCAGGAATGGAAAGTACCACAACAGAGTTTTACTGACCAACAATTGTTTGATGCTGATTTTGATGTAAGACATTACTTTAAAAAACTGTCATATGCATATATTTAACATATACAGTGGAGTAATGGTTACTTTCTACTTTTGTTCTAGCATATCCCCAACTGCTAAGAGGAAGTGAAATTTACTAAAACAAAACAAGGCAGTTTTCATCAAACACACATTAAAACTACAAAAATGCGAAAAAGGTGCAATTTCTTCAGATTTAGGCTTTAGTTCAAATATTTGCAGCGCAAGTTGATAGTTTTTACTTAAAATGGTGATATTGATATATGTCTTCAGGCATCAATATCGGCAACCCTGTTCCAAAACAATATCGCTATTATTGAAAAACAATGTACCCACTACTTATTACATAGTGGGTAGCACACTGACCTCAAACATCTCAGGTTGTGGGGTTTGATTCCCAGCCTGACTGTTTACTTGCTGGTGTCCACTGGTTTTCAGTCTTGACAAACTAGTATGCACTGCTTTCCTCCATCCCCTCAGCAATATCTCGTGTTGAAAGAGATGTTAAAGCCCAATCTATCAGCCTACACCATAGAAAAAAGTAGCCTTGCAAATTTCAGAAATTTTGGAAAACTTTCCTGGTCCACCAGACCTGCAACTCAAAAGTGTTACAGGTCTGTAGCAAAAATTGCAAATCCTTATTTTAGCAAAAGATGCCAGTATGTATTTTAATGTAGGTTTAATCAGTTTCAAAATTGACCAAGTGGCAAGTGCTAAAGAATAAATGGTATTAGATTATTTTCTGCGGTGGCTAGACTGTCAGTTGTGGTGGCCCTTGTCCGGAAATAATTTTGGTAGAGAAAATATGTAAACAGTTTTCTTAGTTTACAGCACATTCGGACTAGAAGGATACAGGTCTGGAAAGTACTTACCAGTCTTGGACAGGGGGGTAGATGTTAACTACGTACACTGTGTCCAGGTGTTATATTTGAAAATATTTACCATATTAATAACCATTCAGACAAGAGGGATAGCATGTTAAATATCACATCTTAGAGGACTCTGTTTCTACTATATTTTTAGCATGAAATTGTATCCCATAGGCTGAATAATGGTTGCTATTTCTGTTATAGAATGTGTGGTTATGGCCAAAGTTGTTTTTTCAGATTTTGTGACACCAATTGGGATGATGTGTGTAATGGTGTTCTGTTGTGATAAAATCGTTTTGTTGAAAACATTATTCTTGAAGTATATCCAGCTGGACTAACGTGATATTGATGTACATTAAAGCCAATATATCTTCATAGGATTATTGATAACATTAGGAGGAGCCATGAGGGTATAATGGTTTCCTCCTAAAATGTTGAATTTTTGTCCATGTAATTTGTCCAATTAACATGTTTCACTAAATTTTGAAACTTGGTTAAAATGTCATGGGTCTTATCACATACAATAAAGATAATGATGAAGCTCGTTCTTTTAAATTCAACTCTGTCAATAACTTGAGCATTATTTTCAGTGTCCAGTGTCTAAATGTAGCTTTGTATACTAATTTTAGAAAACACTGTCTTATGAATATACAAGGCCATTATTTTCTTACATTTGACATCATTGTCAGTTTGTGACTTTTTACGTCCATTGTTGGATGCTCACTCTAAGATTCTCCTTTTTGTAATTGGAGGGGGGATTAACATCATATCTCTGGACAAATTTATAAATAAATTTAGTGAGGTCTTTTTCATTGTCTTTCAGATGTACAATACAAGCCAAATTTTGATGTCAGATGTGCCTATTTTCATGCCAATTTCTGCAAATTTTCAGTGATCTTTTCATTGTGTTTCAGAATGCCCACAGCAAGCCCCTATTTCGATGTGACAGGTGCCACTTTTCATGCCTGAGAAAGACCAGTTTGCAGGACCACTTGAGGGGTGTCCATAAAGTGGGTCAGCCTTTTATATGTGCCTGTGGCCATGTTAACTGGTGGAGATGCAACTTTCTGACACACAAAAAAAAGAAACAATGTGGTGTGAGCAAAAGTAATACAGAAAAGGAAACAGAAAAACACTTGTAAACCATATTATTGATGAGAATGGACAGTTGTAGTGAGCAAAAGATGGAAACGTTTTGGATAAAGACATGACATTTTAGAACATTTCTTGGTTATTAAGATAAAACCCCCAAATTTTTTAAATTACACTATTGTATATATTTTCTCCAATAAATTGTAAATTGTGTGTGTTATATAAGTAGACTTTTCCACCATTTTTGGATTAATGGTAATTAATGGTGCATTTCTTTTAATTCTACAGCATGTTGTTAATGATGACTGTTCAAAAAAAAAAAAAAAAAACTGCTGATGAGTTGCCAAAACTTTAGTGCATGTATTTTGGTTGTATATTGGTATAGAAGATATTCCAAGATGTACAAATATTTCAATACAGAATTCACATCACAGGTATCATTACGCAATTGTTGAAATTTTTAAGTGTGTTGATTAAATACCTTTGTGCTTTTTTTTTCAATCACTCGGGTTCAAAAGTGCTTTAACACTGTGAATTAATGTACTTTACAAAACCGATAACATGTTCATGGAAAATTTTTGTATATTCAGCTCTTTTTTTATTTTCCGGAATATCTCATGGGGCATTTCATCACTGGAAGTCTAATGTCTTAAGAGGTCACAAGGTTAATAGTTTCTTCAGGAAAGCCACATTGTAGCAAGAAGCACACCCGAGATTGTTATTCAGATATGTCTGTATTATGTGGGAGATCTGTATGTTCTTGAGAAAGCAGAAGACGTGTGAAGAAGTGAAGATGATAACACATCCATGTCTTAAAAGAAAATTTAAAATAGCTTGTGACCACACTCATAATTGGTCATAAGTACTTGGTTTGACTAATGTGGTTCTCTCATAAATGTTACAACTAACTATGCCTGGCTATAAGTTTGCTTTTGAACCAGATTGAGTATTTCAGAGGATGGCATTGTAAAATGTGTACCAGCAATTTACTGAGAGCTTGAGTATGTATGAAGGAAATTAATGTATATTTAGTGTATGTAATACTAGACACAAGTGATATACAGGCCAAAACACATTGCCCATGCATGTCTTGAGGAAAATTTATCCAGGTTATTTTTCAAGAACAGCCACCACAGATGCTTGAATGAAAGTTGACTGAAATTGCGAGCTGTTTGTGGTTTCAGTGAAGACCTCTCCACTCCAGAATTGATGGTCTATTTGAACACATATTAAGTTATATTGATTTTTTTTTCATCTCTAGGTTCTTGTATATTTTGTTTGTTTATTTGTTTGAAGAGGAATATGGGTAGAATTTAATTTGATGGGGGATACTTTGGGGGGAGGGGTTAAATCCTCTTCAAGAATTGCATGTTAAAAAATACATGCGAGCCTCTAGCCTCATTATTTTTCAAGGTTAGTAACTATTTTTTGCAGATACATAAGGTACAAGCACCACACCAAACATAATCTATTAGCCTAATGCAAAAACACTGATTTTATCTGACATTCCCCTGTATGTTTCAGGCCTGGCACAGTAGAATAAAACATGGGCGGATGTATTATAGAAGTGGCTTCACCTGCTCAGTGTGCCAGGTGACAGTGAAGAGCAAGCAAACTCTGATGGATCACTACCTGGGGGTACACAAGATGGGGGATCCTCTGAAATGTGCATGCGGTTTTCTCACATGGTGGAGACCCAAATTTGGAAGTCACAGGAGAGCATGTGAAATCTACAAACAGTCGACTGAGCAAGAAAAAACAGAGTGATTGCAAGTGATTGGACTAAAGTAGACAGTGTTTGCTTCCTTGAAGAACTGTCTAAGGAGTAGATATATAGGAGCTATTCTCATGGAATCCATTGTATGCTGTTTAATAAATGAAAAAGAAGAATGGAAATGTTCACACCTTATAGTATGGATTATGGAATATGTCCGTTTCAACTGGGGAGACTTAATGAATTATCAAAAAAAAATTGGTAGATTAAAAAAAAAATAAAAATAAATATACAATCTGTTCAAAGATTTATAAAAAAATTACTAGTAAGGTGAACTTTCTAAGTGTGATTTTTCTGCTTAAGAAAACACAGAAACAATCTTCAATATTAAGTAAAATGGTTAAACTCTAGTCGTAGTTTGTGTGTGATCTGAGTTTCAATAAATAAGTATTAAAATTCTTATGTGTTCTGATATTTAATTTTGTTGTTGGTTATGACAAAAAATATTGCTTTGATAAGAATAAGGTTCAGCTATAGAAAGACAAGAAGAGAAGGAATGTGAAGTAATCGTCAATTTCCCAGAGACACAGTGATAAACAGTTCTTGGGATTCGAAAACAATCAGTTCCACTCTTTCAGATCAAACCAAAATTTGCAGAGTCCCCAAAGTTCCATCAGTGTGAAAAAGTAAAGCAAAAACAACAATTTTTGAAATCCCTGCCTTTAAAGTCTTCATTAGGAATATATGAAATAATCCTGTTTCTGTTGTAGGCCATGAGCTTTCTATTTTCATGGAGTAGATCATGGAATAGATGGATAGAAGTCTATACCACTATCCCTAAGTTGTTTTAGTACACTACATGTAGTATGAGTAATAACATAAAGCATCAGTTCTTTGTGTGCAACTCTATCTGTAGTATGAGTAATAACATAAAGCATCAGTACTTTGTGTGCAACTCTATTTACAGATCACAATAGCATTAACCGAGTTTGGCATTCTGCCAATTATCAAATACAACAACTTCATGTAATTCGTATGGACAACTTTACCAAAGCATGACATCTTTTCATTGTCTTTCATATCTTGTTGTGGTGAAAGTACCCAATTAAGTTCTTAAAACTTTCCAGCTTTCTGGAATTTATCACAGTGCTGCCATGCCGTGATAAGAGGAAGCCTGTAGAGCATTGCACTGATCTGACCTCTGTTTTTTTTCCAGGAAGAATCCAGGAAAATACCTCCAGTTATACGCACATCAGAGGGAGGATTCATGTGTTCTCTATGTGTGGTTATCGTGAAGAGCAAACAGGCCCTGATGGACCACTACCTAGGTGTACACAAGTTGGGAAAGCCCCTGAAATGTGTGTGTGGCTTCATGAACTGGTGGAGGAGTCCTTTTGGGAAACACAGAAGAACATGTCAAGTGTACAAAGCCATGAAAGAACAGCAACATCAACCTTAAAATATTGTCGAGTATCTGCCAAGGGGTGAAATGTAGAGCTAGGCAGGGCCAGACTTGAATGACATTGAAAAGAGACCACTCTCTAGCACAAGTTTTCCTGAGCTGTTGGAGCACCATATATTTGTCTTTTATTGTTAATTAATGCAATACATGACAGTATTTGTCTTATATTGTTAATTAATGCAATACATGACAGTATTTGTCTTATATTGTTAATTAATGCAATACATGACAGTATTTGTCTATTGGAAGGTCACGTTGAGATTGTGCAGCTATTAGGACAGCGAGAAATTGACTGAACTAGACTACAGATTCTCAAGATATAAGGCCAAGTCTGGAGAAAGTAGAGTTGATAATAATCTTAGGATTTGAAAATGTATTAGGATGCATGGAGATGGTTTGAACAGAACTGTATTGAGCAGTGAACTTTGTGCTGAAGAATAGAAAGTATTATTGCTTTAATGGGGATGTCTATTACAGATCAGATTATAATAAGATGAGCTTTCTAATGTGCAGTTAAAAACTGAGTATAACCATGGGATATAACACACAAATGTGTGATGGTGGATCTTGAGAAGATGGATTTTGAGAAGAATTGTATCACCATAATGTTTGAGTTTGTAGTCAGAGTAGTTAATCAAAGTAGCCATGTTAATATTTAGTTTCGGTAATTACTGGGGGAGACTATTACAGCAGTGTTTGAACGAGATCAGATTGTCAAATGGTTTTATGGTTACTAATGGTTTCTTCAGTCATTTAGTCAGCATGTGCATGTTATCTAATGTGTTCTTTCCAGTAGAAAAAAAAAAACCCCAAAAACCACATTTTTTGATTGGATGGTGTGCACTAAAAAACCTAGATATATATGTTAACTTTGTGCCTCAAAAACATATGTATGCAATTAAATAAACATCTATTTTAATATCATGCTTGGTACGAAAAGTTTAACCCTTGTCTTTTGAAAAGAGCAGCTCTTGAAATCACATTAAATAAATCTTTAGTTGCTTTGATTCAGGCTCACAGTTTTCAAATATTTCCCAGATTTACATAGTACTGACAGCTTCTGATTGCTTACCATTCAATGATATTGTTGCCACTGATACTTATCATATACTACGCATCCTGGTTAATGCTGTTTTACAGATAGACAAGGACAAAAATAAACAGAAAGGTGAAACAAATGTTCACTGAAACATAATATGATTGGTGAATTTAAATATCACTTGAAAAACAACCTTAAACTGTAAATTGAGGCTTTCTATGAATTGACTTATCTGTCGGGTGGAGGGGTTTTCTTTTACTTCGGGGCCACGGTGGCAGAGTGGTAACACTCTCGCCTCCCACCTCTGAGATCAGAGTTCGAATCCTGGCCTGACCTCATGGGAAAGCTGGTAGTTGCTTCTCGTTCGTCAGCAGTTAACAGTACAGAACCTTGACCAACTGTATGTACTAGTTTTCTCTGCCCATAAGGCTCCCTGTCATGTTATGACATATACAAACATCATACTGGCAGATTCTTTCTGGAAGAAGAAAAATATAAAAGTATGCAATTAAAAATCACCTTTAAAGTATGTGACACCTTGCTTTGCTTCCCAGTAGTACAACACATGATTAGATCAGTGTTGGTGATTATGGATATTAAAATTTTGTGCCACCATATTTTTCATTTCAGAGTCACATTGGTAGACAGAATAGAGGTCTCTTCTGTCAACTTTGTCATTTCCATACAAAGACCAAGCAGGGGCTCTCTGACCACATGAGAGGAGTTCACAGGCAGGGAGAGCCATACAAGTGTGGCTGTGGATATCTTACATGGTGGAGATGTTCCTATGTCACCCACAAACGTTCTTGCATTGCTCGGCAGAGCAGGCAACAGGACAATTGCCACTGGCCAAATCCCTCACATGAGACATCGTTGTCAAATTAATAATTTTGGTGACAATGTTGTAATATTTTTGGGATATTTATTCATCCATTGCAAAATTTCATTGAACTTAGCTTCCTGTTTCTTATTCTAAAGGGGTTATACTAGGAGGTAGTCACATTTCTTACTTTGGCAGTTTTTGTTCAGCACTCTCACATATACAGAACTTAATCCTGTTAGGGTTCAGTTTTAATATATGCACAGTGGATGCATATTGTACAATGTGATTATTTTATTGTACAAGTTGTGAGCTGTTTATGACGTCATCTGTTGTTGATTCAGTTTTAGGTGTTGAATAATACAGGAATCCCATTTATACATGTCAACTCCTTAAGACAGGGAAAGTTGAGATCAAATACCTTGACTATATTAAGACATGCTAGTCATTGCATAGATTATGCAGGAAAGGTTTGAATGTGAGACAAAGTTTTGTATCTTGTTTAAGTTAATTGTATCCACATCTGCTGGATAGTATGGGTTAGTGATCATTATGCCACTGCACAGATTTTAATCATTAACGCTTTTATGGGACACCTGAACCAGCCAGCTTCATCAAATTTTCGAAATATCTTCAGTGATGGGTATGCTTGTCTGCCTCATTTTAAAACTGAGATGGCCAACCCAGGGTTTTTTGTTGTGAACCAACCTGTAAGAAATTATGGACTTGAGAGTCTTGATTTGGTGAAATTTGACCTAAGGCTGTCCGTAAAGGTCAAATGGCCAAATTTAAAAGTGACTGTATCTCTCTTATTATTGAAAATAAAAAGCCTCACACAGGTATTTCAGTTACAGTATTCAGCTATACCAAGGAATACTGAGGTAGAATAGTTTACACATGGTTCACACTGCTAAATATGCACCATAAGTGTTTCTCGTCTTAAATAAAAATGCTTGACCGTAATATTTTAAACAAGAAATTCTAATGCACTAAGAGTTTTAGAAATTACAAAGTGCTGAAGGAAAGTAAAATGACCATACAGGGATGACAACTGGTAGCTGATAGACATCGCACAAGTGAATGCACATCCTTGTTGACTGCTAGTTGATTGATTAGATTGTCAATAGTTAAAAAGGATTGCTCTGTATAATGTGCAGTCAATGTTAAGATGTTTGTGTTTCTACACTCTTTTTGGAAGTCTAATATAGGAATAATGCCCAGCAAACCATAGTATATGCAGAATTTTACCATGATTTGAGTTTATTGGCTCAAACCATTGTAAAATTCTGCGAATGCCATAGTTTGGAGGGTGTTATTCCTATTCTAACATGACAGAATATTTAAACATTATTAATAATTACAACAAAATACTGTGAATGCAGTAGTTTTTCGGTTACAAATGATTTGCTCAACAGTGAGAACCTAAAAGTAACTATTGCTCAGCTGTGCAATGAGCTGTAGGTACCAGAGATCCTGAGAATTTTTTACTTTTCCAAGTTCTGGCCACCATCTTGAATTTTGACGGAAATCGAAAATGTCTCTTTTTTTTTTTATAAATGGCTGTGTTCGATTTTCACTGTCCAGTCAGTAGACTTTCATCAAGTCCATTTGTCTTTTGTGAAATATATGGGTACTGTATGACTTTTGAAGAAACAGCCAGTCCAAAAGGCCTTTTCTCACATCAGGAAGCGATTGTCTGCCTTGTGTTAAAAAAATTAACTAAAGAACTCAGGAATTCCTCTGCACTTTTTAAACCAATAAAAAAACCCCACTCTTATATCCATAGCATGGTTCTATATTTAACCCAACAGACATTTTCTCCAGAATACTGGTATATGTAAAATATAACCCCCATGAACTCTGTGGGACTTATCATTTCCATGTAGTGCTCTTTCAAGAGAATGTGCTGCTTGTCAGTATATAGTATCCTGTATGTTCAAATAAAAAGGGGAATTGAGGTGTTCAGTATTTTTATGTCAGCTGACTTATCAGTCAGTTGACATTATGTCATCACTCGGCGGCGTTGGCGTACGTGTACACATCCGCGTGAACAACTTCTCCAACAAAACTACAAGGCCTAGAGACGTGCTGTTTTTTTTTTTTAAGATACCTTATCTATCGAGGATGAAATCTTGTTCAAGGCATGCAAATCTGTCTTTTCATTGCGTTAATATATCTTACCTAGTGGACCAATGCATTAGTCCGGCACGCAGCTGGTCCCGCATGCGCGCGCACGCGCAATGGGGAGGCTGGGTGCTGAGAGGACACCTGGCCAATGGAGACGACACTACCGGTCCCGGTCAGAGCCCAGCTCAGGATGTTTTTTTCTAATGTTTGGCGGGACCGGCTGTGCGCCGGACTAATGCATTGGTCCACTAGGTAAGATATTAACTTAAAAAAAAATTAATTTTCTTATTAAATTTCCTGGTTTGTCTGTTTGCTAGAGCCATTACAAGGGAGGTACCCCCACCAAAAGTGTGAAAATTTCAACACTTTTATCACAATTTTCTCAGTGACGCTCATGGCATAGCTGAACAATAGCTACTTTAGATATTCACTGTTCAGTTAATCAGTTGTAACTTGAAAACTATTTCATTTACAGTATTTTGTTTAAATAAGTTATTAACCTACTTTTGGGTCAGCTATAAAATAGTATAATTGCAGACCTGTAGCTCCTTGCATAGCCGAGTAATAGCTACTTTCAGGTTCTCACTGTTGAGTAAATTAGTTGTAACTTGAAAACTATTTCACTTACCGTATTTCTTTAAATATGTTATTCACATACTTTTGCGTGAGCTATACCATATCAAAAGTGAAGCCCTTTAACTGATTGCATAGCCGAGCAAATCTACTTTGACATTCTCACTGTTGAGTAAATCACTTGTCACTCGAAAACTATTGCATTTGCATTATTTTCTTTAAATATGTTTTTAACTTACTTTTTACGCCTTAACAGTCACCGTGTTACTTTCCTTCTGAATACCATTTCCACGGCACAACTTTTGTGTCCTTTTCTTCTGTCACTTCTGTTCTGAAACTCAAAACATACAGTCAGCTGACACAGAGCCTGTTCATGGGCACTGATTGCTTGTTTATGTTTTGTAGTCTAAAATTACAGTTGTTTTTTCTTTTGAATAATTTTTTTCACAATTTCACTACTGTCCCCAAGATATACAGCTTGAAACCTTTTTTTATAAATTTTCATAAAACTTTCTTCTATTAATACTTTATAAATAGGTTAACAATAATTGTCACAATTTTGAAGTCTTTTGATAAATGAAGTTGTTTCAGCATATTTCATTACAGTTGGGGTCTGAAAGTATATTATCAATTTTTCAGATCTAGTTATTGAGGAAAAAACATATCAAGGCAAAATGCCTACTGGTAAAATATCTCCCTGAAAGAATACCTCCTTGAAAGAATACCTCCTGCATATTTTGTATTCCGAAAAATTTTTTGCCTAAGATAAAAATAGACCTACACATCGGACAACCTTGAAGGAGTGGCCAAAGGTCAAATCTAACAACATCAGAAGATTCCCAGCCCAAGATTTCCTATGAGTTGGTTTCACATTGCAAACCTCTAGGATCAATAATAAGCAAATTATAAGCACTTTTAGGTTTGGCCGTCCTCCTTTGATGTTGAAGGAGGGGCTCAAGGTCAAGTCTGAGCACATCTAAGATTCCCAGGTCATGATTTTCTATAAGTTGGTTTCACATTCCAAACCTCTAGAACCAATAATAAGCGAGTTTTAAGCACTTTTAAGTTTGGCTATCCTCGTTTGACCTTGAAGGAGAGGCCCAAGGTCTGATCCGACCACATCAGAAGATTCCCAGCCCATGATTTCCTATAGGTTGGTTTACCATCCCAAACCTCTGGGACCAATAATAAGTGAGTTATAAGCACTTTATGTTTGGCTATCCTCGTTTGACCTTTAAGGATGGGTCCAAGGTCAAATCTGACAACATCAGAAGATTCACAGCCCATGATTTCCTATAGGTTGGTTTCACATTGCAAACCTCTTGGACCAATAATATGGGAGATATAGGCACTTTTAAAGTCCGCTATGTGGGTTACTTTGGCACTCCGTGGATGACTTTCAATTAAGAGCTTCAAGGTCAAATGTCTGCAAGATTGTAGAGGACATGTGTATCTGTTATATATATCACCTATGAAGAGATTCAACCTTCTACCTATGAGAAACAGCCAGTAGAAAAATGTAGATAATTTTCAAAGAAATGCCCGTGGCGGCCATCTTGATTTTCAGAATGAGGGTAATTTCAGTCCCAGAGAAGCTTACCCTGCAGTGAAGATATCCTGTGAATTTGGTGAAGCTATCTGGTGTAGTTTTCCTTTGGGAACGTTAACGCCGAAAATCTCTCTACGCATGGCAGCGGCGGCGCAGCGAACGCTAAACCAAAGTATCCACCTGATACAATGAATCAGCAATATTTAAAAACAAATTTTTTTCTGTGCATATATATCATCTTTGGAATTGAAAAAAAACATACTTTATTTATTTGTTTGGGTTTTATGTTGCTTTCAACACTGTACAGGACATATCACGATAGGTAGTCTTGTGGGCAGAGGAAACCAATACATACAGTTGGTCAAGGTTCTGTACTGTAAACTGCTGATCATTGGTAAGCAATGACCAACTTTCCCACATAAGGTCTGGGGTTTGAACTGCCAACCTCAGAGGGCAGGTGAGTGTGTTACCACTACACCGCCATGGCAAAACATACTAAATGTGTACAAATAACATCCAATAACATCAGCATCATTCAGTTTAGACCTTGTGATAGTTATAGTTTAAAGGGTAACTTTTCTTGAAACTAAATGAAAAATGTTGTTCATTTCCGGAACGTAATATATGAGTGATTTTTGGCAAATGTTGGACTACCTTAGTACTGAGTACACTACTCCTCTAGGACCTCTGGAAAATTATGACTTTGGCCCTACTGGATAATAAGGACTACTCCTTTAATGTCTGAATAATTTAAAATTTTCTTATTTTCGGCCAAAAATGCAGTTCATCTTCAAAACCATGTTAGTTGTCCTTTTCCAGTGGATACAACTTGCATCTGGCCACATCCTTGGTCTAACTAAATTACTTGTTTTTATTTCTTAGGAGGCATTTTTTAAGGGATACAAAATATGCCATAGGCATTTTTTCCAGGAGATATTTTGTCCGGGATGCATTTTTATATACACCACAAAAAAACATCTTTTTCATCAAGCACACTTAACATTGTATTTTGTTGATAATTTTTCAAATGGAATTTACAGTCTAATAGGGTTGTTCCACTATGCTGACCCCCCTCTCTGATATTTTTCAAGTCCTGAAAATAGTCTATTTGGAAGAGTTGGGTGGGAAGTCAAACTTTACATTTTGAGGGTCCATAAACAATGATCATAACATTTGAGAGTCTTCAGGACCGGTCTGAAACCAATGTTTAAACTCCAGGCAGAGATGAACCGTTTATGTCCCTGATAAATTCATACTGTTTAAATTTGTCAAAAGTTTTCTGTGATCCTCTACAATCATTAGCAGAACTTACATTTGGGAACGCAATTCTAAAGTTATCTTTGTAAAGTTTGTTTTTCAATCTTGTCCATCCTACGCTGGCATTGGAGAGGCTTTCATAAGGTTCATAAGTGATTCAGGAAGATTTGGAAACCAATCAAAAGTTTTTTAGTACCAATCAAAATGTCACTTGGGAAGCTAATGTAAAATCTCTCTACCCTCTTTATCCATGGATCATGACCAATTTGAATTTTTCCAATTAGTTAGGGACAAGGTATACAATTGGAATGCCAATATGGAACAGCCCTCTTAGAGACAATTTCTAAACTACATTCAAAACCATGGGAATTTTAAAATCTCAACTAAAACAAGGCAGTATTCATACAAATACCCTGGGGAACTATTACACCTATTTAATTCATTTACATACTTTTCACTCTGATGTTCTCAAAGTAAATTCTCAACAAGTAATAAAAGGCTTCCAAGTGTTGGCTGTATACCTGTATTTGTGTTCTGCAATAACAGAGATCCACAGTTAGAAACCCAGCATCACAGCTGTGACAGCATGCTTGCAAGAGGGAAAACCCCCATCATATAAATAACAGTATGTTAATATGTTGGGGATTTCTCCATACTGTTGTGCATACAATCTGCATAAATGTGTCCCTTATTACAGTTGAGGCTAAATGGGTGACACACGTCTTTGTTTTTTCAGAGACTATCCCCCTAACTCAAGAATGCTAGGGGTATAATGAACTCCTCTAAGTTTCCAATTTAAATTTAACTATTCAATTTACTGATGGATACAAATACAAAGACTTGGAGAGCAAGTCTATCCCGTCAGGCGATGCATTGTGTCGAATTGATGCAATTCTGGTTGGTTCTAAAATATCAAATGTGAAGGTAAGCAGTATAAGTCATGTCCTGCAAATGTTTTACAAGTGTCCGATTTGATCTTTGACCTCTGCTTCAAGGTTTAGTTTAGTCATTGTATTGAAAAGGCCATTTCTTTATTATTAAGCGTCCCGCAAGGGACGCTTGTTTGTGTATGGGAGAGCTTCCGGCTCCGCCGGCTCCGCCGGCTCCGCATTTTGTTTTCCTTATAACTCTGTAACCGTTAGGCGGATTCTTTTCAAATTTGGCAGGTTTAGGCAGTAGCCTTGGGGAATTTTTTTGAATATGCTGCAGTGACATTTCAACCAATCAGAGAGGTCACATGACCAAAAATGTCTTTTTTCGATGGGGAAGCTTGTCCGGATGATAACTTGAAAGGAATTTTATCAATTCACCTGAAACTTGGCAAATACATTCATTCTATTAAAATCTGGAAATCATTAGATTTTGGCATTGATTGGTCAAGAAATGGCCGAGTAATTAATGATTAATTAATCATTACGAATTTTCCAAATAAGGAAAACACAAAAATGCTTATATCTCGAAAAGCGTGCTAGATAGAGCGATTTCGACGAAATTTTTGACCTGCAGGGTATCTCTGCGGAGTAGTTTTCCCAATTTTCAAAAAAATTTTGTCTCGCCCAAAATGGCGGCCATTTTGAATTTTCGAAATTTTCGCAAAAATTGCAAAACACAAAAATGCTTATATCTCAAAAACCGTGCTAGATAGAGCAATTTCGACAAAATTTTTAACCCGCAGGATATCTCTGCGGAGTACTTTTCCCAATTTTCAAAAAACTTTTTTCTCGCCAAAAATGGCGGCCATTTTGAATTTTCGAAATTTTCGCAAAAATTGCAAAACACAAAAATGCTTGTATCTCGAAAACCGTGCTAGTTAGAGCGATTTCGACGAAATTTTTGACCCGCAGGGTATCTCTGCGGAGTAGTTATCCCAATTTTGAAAAAAAAATTTTCTCGCCAAAAATGGCGGCCATTTTGAATTTTCGAATTTTTCGCAAAAATTGCAAAACATAAAAATGCTTATATCTCGAAAACCCTGCAAGATAGAGCGACTTCGACGAAATTTTTGACCCACAGGGTATATCTGCAGAGTAGCCATGCCAATTTTCAAAAAAATTTTGTCTCGCCAAAAATGGCGGCCATTTTGAATTTTCGAATTTTTCGCAAAAATTGCAAAACATAAAAATGCTTATATCTCGAAAACCCTGCTAGATAGAGCGATTTCGACGAAATTTTTGACCTGCAGGGTATCTCTGCAGAGTAGCCATGCCAATTTTCAGACAAAAAATTTCTCGCAAAAAATGGCGGCCATTTTGAATTTTCGAATTTTTCGCAAAATTGCAAAACACAAAAATGCTTATATCTCGAAAACCGTGCTAGATAGAGCGATTTCGATGAAATTTTTGACCCACAGGGTATCTCTGCAGAGTAGCCATGCCAATTTTCAAAAAAAAATTTTGTCTTGCCAAAAATGGCGGCCATTTTGAATTTTCGAATTTTTGCGCAAAAATTGCAAAACACAAAAATGCTAATATTTCGAAAACCGTGCTGCATAGAGCGATTTCGACGAAATTTTTTATCTTCAGGGTATCTCTGCAGAGCAGCTATCCCAAAGAGCTTTCACTTGGTGAAGTTTCAGACCCATAGCTAATTGCTCACCTACTCAAAAAGAGTAAATGCGAATTACCTCTAAAAGTATTGCAGATGGCCAATTTTTCTCAAATAACTCATTCACCTACTTTTGGAAGAGCTTTCACTTGGTGAAGTTTCAGACCCGTAGCTAATTACTCACCTACTCAAAATGAGTAAATGCGAATTATCTCTTAAAAGTATTGCAGATAGCCAATTTTTCTCAAATAACTCATTCACCTACTTTTGGGAGAGCTTTCACTTGGTGAAGTTTCAGACCCATAGCTAATTACTCACCTACTCAAAATGAGTAAATGCGAATTATCTCTAAAAGTATTGCAGATAGCCAATTTTTGTCAAATTAATCATTCACCTACTTTTGGGAGAGCTTTCACTTGGTGAAGTTTCAGACCCATAGCTAATTACTCACCTACTCAAAATGAGTAAATGCGATTTATCTCTAAAAGTATTGCAGATAGCCAATTTTTCTCAAATAACTCATTCACCTACTTTTGGGAGAGCTTTCACTCTGTGAAGTTTCAGACCCATAGCTAATTACTCACCTACTGAAAATGAGTAAATGTGAATTATCTCTAAAAGTATTGCAGATAGCCAATTTTTCTCAAATAACTCATTCACCTACTTTTGGGAGAGCTTTCACTTGGTGAAGTTTCAAACCCATAGCTAATTACTCACCTACTCAAAATGAGTAAATGCGAATTATCTCTTAATAGTATTGCAGATAGCCAATTTTTCTCAAATAACTCATTCACCTACTTTTGGAAGAGCTTTCACTTGGTGAAGTTTCAGACCCATAGCTAATTACTCACCTACTCAAAATGGGTAAATGCGAATTATCTCTAAAAGTATTGCAGATAGCCAATTTTTGTCAAATTAATCATTCACCTACTTTTGGGAGAGCTTTCACTTGGTGAAGTTTCAGACCCATAGCTAATTACTCACCTACTCAAAATGAGTAAATGCGAATTATCTCTAAAAGTATTGCAGATAGCCAATTTTTCTCAAATAACTCATTCACCTACTTTTGGGAGAGCTTTCACTTGGTGAAGTTTCAGACCCATAGCTAATTACTCACCTACTCAAAATGAGTAAATGCGAATTATCTCTAAAAGTATTGCAGATAGTCAATTTTTCTCAAATAACTCATTCACCTACTTTTGGGAGAGCTTTCGCTTGAAGTTTCAGACCCATAGCTAATTATTCACCTACTCAAAATGAGTAAATGTGAATTATCTGTAAAAGTATTGCAGATAGCCAATTTTTCTCAAATAACTCATTCACCTACTTTTGGGAGAGCTTTCACTCTGTGAAGTTTCAGACCCATAGCTATTTATTCACCTACTCAAAATGAGTAAATGCGAATTATCTCTAAAAGTATTGCAGATAGCCAATTTTTCTCAAATAACTCATTCACCTACTTTTGGGAGAGCTTTCACTTGAAGTTTCAGACCCATAGCTAATTACTCACCTACTCAAAATGAGTAAATGCGAATTATCTCTAAAAGTATTGCAGATAGCCAATTTTTCTCAAATAACTCATTCACCTACTTTTGGGAGAGCTTTCACTTGAAGTTTCAGACCCATAGCTAATTATTCACCTACTCAAAATGAGTAAATGTGAATTATCTGTAAAAGTATTGCAGATAGCCAATTTTTCTCAAATAACTCATTCACCTACTTTTGGGAGAGCTTTCACTCTGTGAAGTTTCAGACCCATAGCTATTTATTCACCTACTCAAAATGAGTAAATGCTAATTATCTGTAAAAGTATTGCGGATACCCAATTTTTATCAAATACACATTCATCTGCTTGTGGGAGAGCTTTCACATGGTGAAGTTTCAGACCCATAGCTAATTACTCACCTACTCAAAATGAGTAAATGCGAATTATCTCTAAAAGTATTGCAGATAGCCAATTTTTCTCAAATAACTCATTCACCTACTTTTGGGAGAGCTTTCACTTGGTGAAGTTTCAGACCCATAGATAATTATTCACCTACTCAAAATGAGTAAATATGAATTATCTCTTAATAGTATTGCAGATAGCCAATTTTTCTCAAATAACTCATTCACCTACTTTTGGAAGAGCTTTCACACAGGAAAATGAAAAATTGTGAATATCTCGGAAAAGCTATTTCTTCTGCTTTAATGCTCGGCAGGAGATACACACCGCGGCAGTGGTCTTGACAAAAATTTTTGTCTCCCCAAAAATGGTGGCCATTTTGAATTTTCAAAGTTTTTGCAAAACACAAAAATGCTTATATCTCGAAAACCGTGCTATATGGAGCGAACTCAACAAAATTTTTGACCTGCTGGGTATCTCTGCAGAGTAGCCATGCCAATTTTCAAAATATTTTTGTCTCGCCAAATATAGCGGACATTTTTAATTTTTTTATTTTTTGCAAAACACAAAAATGCTTATATCTTGAAAACCGTGCTAGATAGAGCAGACTGCGCTGACTTTGGTTGCCACAACAGTATAAGGCTAGAAACGAAGCATTTTCTTAATACTTTAGCACTCACCTTTATATCCTTTTCGGGACGCTTTGTTTTTGCTATGCAAAAACATTATCTTTTTTTTTTTGCGAGCGATCCTCTAGTTTGTTCTTGCACTTTGAACCTTTTTTGTGGTCAGACTACCAACATTTCTGCTTTATACCCAAAGGGAGATAAATGTCGCGTCAGTGGTCTTGTATTTCAAGCTTGATTGTCCCATTTGTCATTTATGTGTCTAAACAAAATGGACAAATCTAGTTTCTTGACCACAAAATGATATTTGAAGTCAGTGTTTCATCAGATATGCCCATACCCCACAGCGTGGGAAATAGTTTTCAACACCATGAGATATAGACTTAGTCAAGGTCTAATCAAGGTCACACCATGATATTGCACACCCACACCCCCTAACCAATGTCCCTACCAAGTTTCTGAGATACAGCACCAGACAAACTTTTTTCTGCCACCTCCCCCCATGGGTGAAAACAATATCCCGACAGCCCTTAAGGGCTGTGGGGTAAAAAACATTCATTTTATTGCATTAATACATCCTATCCAATGGACAATATGCTAAACCGGTCGGCGCAGACTGGCCCGCCAAACGTCAGAAAAAGACGTCCTGTGTTTCCACCGGCCGGCCGGTCCTAACACTGCACTCGCCAGGTGGCGTGTCGTACTTCCTTGCTGTCTAGACAACCTGACGTCATGGCATCTTTTTCGTTTGGCGCATGCACTGCTTGAACGAATTTTGAAAAGTCTTGGATTTTTACTTTATATGTGAGTTATTAGAAGTGCAGGACTTTATAAAGTTGTGTATCACTTCCTCACAGGTTATAGACCTTTTTTGTCAACTTTTTGAGTCTTGGAACCTATTCGTGAGTTTAGAAGTGCGGTTTATATAACCTTCACGTATCACTTCCTCACTTTCGCTTATATCATGGCTTCTCCCAGTCAACGTCGAGGGGGGTGCGGCCACATGATGGCTGGGTTCGACCACCATTCTGTCTGCGCAAGGTGTAGAGATAAGAAGAAGGGCTCTGATCCCTGTACCAAAACTCCACCTGAAGATTGTCAACACTGCGACGCTTTAACGCCAGACCAGAGAGCCCAGATTGCAACTCCCTCGTATAAGTTAAAAAAGGAGAAGAAGGACGCTAAGTCAACTCCAGTGAAAGATTCAGACAATCCCACCCTTGTAGACCCGGCCTTGGTCTCTGTCTTAGGTGCAGTGGATAATCAAAACACCCCAGGTGTTTCTGCATCAAGTGAGCCGGTAGAGAAGAAGAAGAAAACAGCCTAAGCACTCCAGCAAGTCTATCAAGTCGGAGAAATCAGTTAAACAATCATCCAACCGACCGGCTACCACTTCCTCTGAATCTAAGCCCTCTAGCTCCTCTGCCAACACCAAACTGGCCGACATGGACAAGAAGTGGGCTGAGAGGTTTAACAGGCTGGAGGCCTTGTTTTTAGCCAAAACTGTTGATCCACCTAGGGACCCAGTTTTCAGCACTGTTAAGGTGACGCCAGCACACGCTCCACCTGCCAACGTGGTCAGGACCGACCCTTTCATTAAACCTCAGGCTCAGACCTCTCAACCGACCGACCCTGCTGGAGACTCAGCCACCGACTCTTCCCTCCACAGGTCGGACGTTAAGGCTTCATCTTCTCAACCAGATCCTCCGGCTTCAGCTACTGTTAAGAGACACTTATCTTCTGCCTTCGACGTCTCCCGCAAGGAATCCTCTTCTAGTGATTCTGACTCCGACTCATCCTCAGATCAACCTCCACTGGATATTCTACCAGAAGAAGGAGAATTGTCGGACGAACTGGAGGCCAACTTCTCTGATCAGGAACAGTCTCTGTCAGAAGAGCAGTCCTACTGGGAGACGATGCGGGGAATTAGATCCTACATGGGGTGGGATCACATACCAGACATTGACTCAGGGACTACCACGTCGGAGGACAATCCCTTTGCAGGCCCCAAACCACATGCGCCTGGCAAAGTTTCTATCAACCTACCCACTGACGAGTGGCTGTGCCGGAAGATGGCCAAGTTAAACATCACTCTGACCCAGGGCTATCCTTCCAGAACTTCTGAAGCCGGAGGACTTCAGAGAGACCAGTTCGTCCGGCCACCAAAATCCCAGCAGAAGTGGTACGGGTTCCACCCCAACCCAAAGAAAGACGCTGAACAGACTGTTTCATCCTGGCATACCAGCTCTTCGAAGCTTAATAGCACCTACCTTAGGATTGCTAGACAGGCTGGTATTGCCTCCCAGCCTCCCATGTCGCGCCCTATATCCCAAGAGACATTACGCAAGTGGGAGAAATCAGCCCGGGAATCTACTGTCATATGTAATCACGCGGCCAGCTTCAACCGGTGTTTATTGAAAGTGCAACAGAATATGAACTCTCAACTCAAAGCCATCAGGATAGAGTCCAAAGGAAAGACTGCAGCAAAAGTTTCAGACGCAGTTAATGAACTCCAGTTCCTGTTGGACTTCAATTCAAGTATTTGCCAGGCCATGGCTAAGTCCATGGAGCATCTTACAGAGTTCATTTTTGTAAACATGGCCAACACCACGCTTCTCAGACGTGATTCTTACCTCGCCTATCTTAAGGCCGGCATTAAGGCTGACACACTCAATGCTCTACGCACATCCCCACTCCATCTGGACACTTTGTTTCCGGACATTATAATCAAAAGAGCCGAAGAGGACATTACCAGCTTTGACAAGGGTCGGTCCGGCTCATCATCATATAAAGGCAGAAGATTCCATCCATATGAATGCCATGAGCAGAAGTCTGAGAAACAACAGGAAAGACCGGCATGGAAAAATCTCTCACGCACCCAGCGTAGAAAACAGAGGAAACAGTCACAGTACTCCTCCCGACCGGCCAAGGGTCAGCAGCAGTACAAATGACAATCAATATGTAAATCAGTTGAATTCACTGCTGCTGGCCGGGAGCCCTACCTTAGAGACAAAAGACACTTGTACTGTAAAGCTAAATGTTGTAAATTCTGTACCTACTGCGCCCGGGCATTCTCAAAAGAAGGAAATAAGTCCCGGGGCAGCAGTTTGTCATCCATACAGTTACAAATTAAAATATGTGAACAGTGCTTCTTGTGTCATTCCATAGTCTTATGTAAATATTGTAAGAAATGCTCCCAATGTTGTCACAAATCTTCCTGTAGGGGCCAGACTTCAAAACTTTTGGGAAAAGTGGCTAGATCTGGGTGCCGGTCCGAAAGTAGTTCAAATCCTGAAGGAGGGTTACACCCTCCCCTTCCGGACCAGGCCAAAATTGTCGAGAGTTCCCACAGTTGTAAGCTGTTATGGCAATCCTCACAGAAACCTCAAGCTGTTAGAGGCATTACATCAGCTTACAACAAAAAATGCTGTAGAACTGGTAAACAAACAGACCTCACTAGGGTTCTTCAACCGACTATTCTTGGTGCCCAAACCCAACAACAAATGGAGGCCAATCCTAGATTTGAGCAATCTGAACTTTTTCCTCAAGACCGAAAAATTCAAAATGGAGACCCCGGAAACCATCAGAACCTCCCTCCAACGGGGAGAATGGGTAACCTCCATAGACTTCAAGGACGCTTATTTCCACATTCCAATACAGGAACAGTCCAGGAAATACCTAAGATTTCACGTCCAGGGGCAGACCTATCAATTCAAAGCTCTCCCCTTCGGCTTATCCACAGCTCCAATGGAATTCACCGTCATAGCCAAGGAGGTGAAATTGATGGCCACTCAAAGGGGTATAAGGATCCACCAGTACCTAGACGACTGGTTGGTGAGAGCCACATCCCACCAGGAATGTCTCCGACATACCCAAATCTTACTGGAGATGTGCGGGGGCCTAGGTTGGTTGGTGAACACAGAAAAGTCGGAGTTAGACCCAAAGCAAACCTTCAATTTCGTAGGTTACCAGTTCGACCTCCAGTCCGGTCGGGTCAGACCGACACCGGACAGATAGCAAAATTTACAAACCAAGATACAGGAACTTCTGTCCATTCCAGTTTGTTCGGTGAGAGAGTTCATGTCTCTGATAGGCCTACTAACGGCCACCGAAAAACAAGTCCATTTGGGCAGGTTACACATGAGGCCCATTCAATGGCACCTCAAAAGCCACTGGAGAATTCCGGAATCATTAGAGAAGAAGATTCCTCTACCCAGATCTTTACAGATCTACAGATCACACACACCATCTACAATGGTGGCTAAAGGAAAGCAATGTCCTTACCGGCCAACCATTACACCCAATTCAACACGCTCTACAAGTCTTTACAGACGCGTCAAAAGAAGGCTGGGGCGCTCACTTAAACGAATTCACTGCCAGAGGCACTTGGTCCCTACTGGAAAGCAAGTTACACATAAACTATCTGGAGCTCAAGGCAGTCCTAGCCTTAAGGGAGTTTCAAGATTTGTGCGTGGGAAAAATGGTTCTGATAGCAACTGACAATACCACAGTAGTAGCTTACATAAACAAAGAGGGAGGTATGAGGTCCGGCCCACTCTGTGCTCTCCTATGGAGGATATTAACCTGGTGTACCAGCAAGCAGGTTACACTCCGGGCACGACACATTCCAGGCAGGCTGAATGTGGTGGCCGACAAACTATCCAGACTGGGCCAAACCATTCAAACGGAGTGGTCCCTGTCTCCACAAGTTTTTCAAAGAATATGTCACATGTGGCACCGACCTCAAATAGACCTGTTCGCCACAAGGTTCAACAGCAAGCTTCCCCTCTTTGTCTCTCCAGTTCCGGACCCCAAGGCTACCGCAATAGATGCACTGACCCTTCCTTGGAGGGATCTGGATGCCTACGCCTTTCCACCGACAGCCATCTTGGGCAAAGTGGTGGAAAAGTTGCAGAACTGCCCTTGCAAGAAACTAATTCTCATTGCACCGGGTTGGCCCAACATGACCTGGTTCTGGGATCTGGTGGAGATGTCCAGCCAAATTCCCTTACTACTTCTTCAGATGCCCGATCTCTTGACTCAGCCGTTCAATCAGACCACCCACAGGAGTCTGTCAAACCTAAACCTTCATGCATGGCTCCTAGAGCCACACTCATTAAAAAACAAGGCTTCTCTCAGGCTGTGGCAGCAAGAATTGAGGCTCCTCAAAGAGGATCAACCAGAGCAGTCTATGAGGCAAAGTGGACCGTTTTTAAGAAATGGTGCCTCATTAGTCAGGTGAACTTCAGGTCACCACCTCTGAAATCCATAGCAGATTTCCTGCTATACCTTTTTCAGGACAGGAAATTACAGCCTGGTACCATTGAGGGTTACAGGTCTGCCATCTCCTAGATAGTTTTCACAGGGATAGACCAAAGGGTAGAAGGGGAGTTCCCTCGTGGAACCTGTCACTGGTACTACACCAGCTTACGAAACCCCCCTTTGAGCCTCTAAGAGAGGCCTCCCTAAAACATCTGACATTCAAAACTGTTTTCCTTCTTGCCTTGGGGTCAGGCAAGAGAAGGAGTGAGATACACGCCTGGCAACATAAAAACATTAGGCACCAGTCAGACTGGTCAAAGGTATCTCTGTACCCTTCACCCAGCTTTTTATCCAAAAATCAGCTGGCCAAAGAAGGGCCAAACAGTGTGGCCCCAGTGGTCATTCCAGCCCTGGCTCCGACTCTGGATAAAACCCTCAAATCTGATAGATCTCTTTGTCCAATCAGAGCCTTACGCTACTATTTGGACAAAACCGCAGATCTCAGACAGGACAAGGAGTTAGTCTTTGTGTCCTTCAAGAAAGGTTTCGACAAAGACATCTCCCCCGCTACTATCTCCTCCTGGTTCAAACAAACAGTGATCCTGTGTTACGAGCTCTCTGATCAACAGGCCTTGACCCTACACCAGGTCAAAGCTCATGATGTACGGGCATTCGCTGCTTCTAAGGCCTTCCAGTCGGGAGTTTCCTTAGATCAAATACTCTCGGCCTGCCACTGGAAATCTCATAATACCTTCACACAGTTCTATCTGAAGGATGTGGCATGGGCCGACTCAGAGCTCTTTCATTTGGGACCGGTGGTGGCTGCACAACAGATCCATCACTAACCGGTGCATAGAGGAGATTCCCTTGTACATATGTATATAGTTCACATTTGTATATGCTGTACATATAGTTAAGAAGCAACTATAAACAAAAAAACAAAAACAAAAATCTGACGTGCTTCCTTCGGGAGGTTTTTAAATCCTCAGGGATTGAACTCATCCCTCTCCTTCCCTACCTCAGTGGAGGTCTGTCATTAGACAAAAAGGGGGGGGGGGGGAGGTATGTCGGTTCTGGACCGGTCATCCGGTCTCTGTAGACCGACCACATGCCTTAAGGGTTTTCCTGACCTTGAGGTCGACCCGGCGTAATAGTTTTGTTAGTTTTCTTCTGAGTTCATATAATCCCTAGTAACTTACCCGCCGACCAAGCGGTAGTTATTCAGCATATTGTCCATTGGATAGGATGTATTAACGCAATAAAATTGCAAATTTAATAAGTAAATTAAATTTTTATAAGTTAATACCCTATCCAATGGACACACAAGACCCTCCCACCAACCCCGCTCTCAGCTTACTAGGGGTCTATTTATTAAGTTTAGACAACGAAAAAGATGCCATGACGTCAGGTTGTCTAGACAGCAAGGAAGTACGACACGCCACCTGGCGAGTGCAGTGTTAGGACCGGCCAGCCGGTGGAAACACAGGACGTCTTTTTCTGACGTTTGGCGGGCCGGTCTGCGCCGACCGGTTTAGCATATTGCCCATTGGATAGGGTATTAACTTATAAAAATTTAATTTACTTATTAAATTTGCAATTTGTATAGCTAAGACTAACAATTTCAATCAAACTGGTTGAGTTTATTAAGTCAGAGTCTTGTGCAAGAAGCTATCAGAATAGAGATAAAGTACATTGCAACATATGTTTATGTAAAAATTTGAACATGTGCAAAAACTTTCAAAACATAACTACTTTGTGATTCTACTTTTCCAGAGTATCTGCACTGTCAGATATCTGTATTTACTAACTTGTTCTTTTTACAATTTTCTAGAATGCAAAAATTTATACCTGACAGATGAATTTGAAGATAGTTGACTGTCGGTGTAGCTGCTGTTCATTTATAAATTGCCTAAATTTGCTACTATTGATTTATAAATTGTCGAAATTTAAGTTATTTATTGCCTGGGCTTTGTAAAAATGCAATAATGTGTTAAATAATGTGTTAAATCTGTTACTTTACTACCTTTTGACCAATATAACTATGAGATATAGTACCATTATATCAAGTGTCTGTAGACATCACAAACTATGTTAAAAAGTGAAAATAAATAGCAGATGGATGATTTTAGATGGAGATTTCTGAAGGTAATTCTTTTCAATATTGACGAAGCACAAGGAAATATATTCAGTTTTGGTTATGTACATGAATGTATTCAGATTGCCTGAACCCATGAGAAGCACCAGATATGAAAAGAGAGCCAGTGACAGTTTAGTGAAACCTTTTCTCACCCATGAACATGAAAATTAAGTAAATACAATGATTTGGTTTCTACCAGGAGACTATTGTAAAAGGTTTCTTTGTGATATAAATGAATAACATTCATGATCCTATATACAGTAAAATTGAATGGCAGTACTATTATGATGAAGTGGTTTTTTCCTTTGAACCATCCAACTTATGGCCAATGCGGAATATTAAAGGTTCTCTAACAACCTTAACTAGGCCACAGAGTTACAGTAGTTCATCCTGATGCCAATAGGTCACATAACCACAATATTGACTTCATTATTTTTGTTGGCCATCTGCAATGAGGACATTTTTCGTGAAATTGACATTTTGTCAGGGATTCCTTATTTTGTGTGAATTGGGTTAAAATTTTGTGAGTCCTGTTAATTGATGAGATGAACAAGGCCGAAAGGGGTTTTGGTCTCTAGCGCGAGCTGCAAAGCCATCTGAGACACAAGTAGTGCACTGAAGTGGTCACCCATCCTAGTACTGACGTAGGCCATTACTGCTTAACTTTAGTGAAGAGATAGATACTCGTTACACTACGCCAGAATTCATAGAAGTCTGGAGACAAAAGAAAAAAAATACAAAACAAGAAAAAAAGTGATATCCAGAAGCGCGAGCCTCGCTAGAGCTCACGCTTTAATGAAATCTGAGAAATCATTTTCCTGTTGCTATTTTATGCAAGGTTGGGATAATCACAGGCTTTTTTCTTCATATGCCGAGAGTCCAATAACCAAAAACATTGTTTAATTTATTGAGTAATTCTGTTAATATTTCTGAACATTATATCCCAGTGGCTTTCTACCAGTAAATGCCCATGATTTAGTTAATATTTTGAATTTAAAGTGTATTAATAGCTTTCTATTCTTCTACAACCAGATTATCCTATGATATGCTCTATAATTGTATCCACCTAAAGCATCCAGTGGATACTTTGGTTTAGTGTTTGCGCCGCCGCCGCACGTAGATATATTTTCAACTGCACCAGCTAGCTTCACCAAATTTGCAGGATGTCTTCATTGGGAGGTAAGCTTCTCTGGGATCAAAATAAGCCTCATTCTGAAAAACAAGATGGCTGACCCGGGCATTTCTTTAAAAATTATCTACCTTTTTCTACTGGCTGGTTCTCATAAGTAGAAGGTTGAATCTCTTCATAGGTGATCATATGTATAACAAGATATACATGTCCAGACATTTGACCTTGAAGCTCATCATTCAAGGTCATCCACAGAGTTCCAAATTACCCCATGTAGCTTACTATATCCCTTATTCTTGGTCCTAGAGGTGGCATGTGACACCAACCTGTAGGAAATCATTGGCTGGGAATCTTCTGATGTTGTCAGATTTGACCTTGGACTGTTCCTTCAGGGTCAAATGAGGATAGCCAAATGTAAACGTGCTTACAGCTCACTTATTATTGGTCCTAGAGGTTTCATATTGATCAAAGTTGAGTTTTACTGCCGTAACTGATTGTATTAAAATATACATTGATTAAACATAGAAACAATTGGTGAAAACCTGTGTAAGGTTTAACAGAGCATTAATTACCATTATCACTTTTGAGTGTACACATACACTTAAAAAATTCTCAGGCCTAGTTGTCCATATGCCAGCATTAAATTATGGTTTCTTTGTAATGAAGTGACTCGAGTCTGTCACATATTTACCTCCCAACTAGTGTTGGTATCCTTTGTACTCCTGGGTAAAGACTAAAGAGGTGTACTGTATAACAATTATTGATTGCCTCTGCTGGGAGTTGACTCGGTGCCTTTGACCAGCTGAGCTAAAGGGGAATCCCCAGAAGCGCAGATGCTAACTTATATACATGAGGATATTACATATCACTCCTCTAGGAAAGACCTGGCCCTAGGTCTTGCATGAATCTCCATAAAATCTCCATTACCCAGCAACGGATGGAACCCCAGGCCTTACATTCTGGATCAAATGCCCTAACTATGAGGGCACTGTACATCCGCTTTTCGGGGATACTATAGATCATGCACGGTCATTGTCCGCGTCCGCAGAGATTTTCTTGTGTTCAACTTACAAGCCACATTTCTTTTGGGATTTCTTTTAAACTTTGCAGTTGGCTTGCTATGGGTGAGATCTGGCCACCCTGTTATTTTGGTAGTCTATGAGTCAAAATTATGCTCTGGGGAGTCAAAAAGTCAAAAATTTTGACTAATTTTGACTATTGCTTTTGTTCAAGCTGTAGGGCACAGTTTCTTTCAGATTTATTTTATATTTAGTGCGTGAATTGGTAGGTATGACATCTCACCATCTTCTGATGTGGTTCTATTTGACCTTGGCCCCTCCTTCAAGGTCAAATGAGGATAGTCAAACTTAAAAGTGCTTATAACTCACTTATTATTGGTCCTAGAAGTTTGCAATGTGAAACCAAAGTATAGGAAATCATGGGCTAGGAATCTTCTGATGTGGTCCGATTTGAGTTTGGCACCCTCCTTCAAAGTCAAATGAGGATAGCCAAAGTTAAAAGTGCTTATAACTTGCTTATTATTGGTCCTAGAGGTTTGCAATGTGAAAACAACCTACAGGAAATCATGGCCTAGGAATCTTCTGATGTGGTCAGATTTGACCTTGGGCCCCTTTTTCAAGGTCAAACGAGGATAGCCAAAGTTTAAAGTGCTTGTAACTCGGTTATCATTGGTCCTAGAGGTTTGCAGTGTGAAACCAAAGTATAGGAAATCATGGGCTGGGAATCTTCTGATGTGATCAAATTTGACCTTGGACCCACCTTCAAGGTCAAACAAGGATAGCCAAATTTAAAAGTGCTTATAACTTGCTTATTATTGGTCCTAGAAGTTTGCAATGTGAAACCAACTTATAGGAAATTATGGGTTGGGAATATTTTGATGTGGTCATGTTTGACCTTGAACCCCCCTTTAAGGTCAAATGAGGACAGCAAAACTTAAAAATGCTTATAACTTCAGGAATCTTCAGCCTCTATGTCTTTTATTATTGCTTCTACAGGTTTGCTATGTTCGGGGATACACTGCGGGCTCACAATAAAGCGAGCGGCATAAGTCTAGTTAATCCATTGAAGGTTGCACATCAAGAGCTTTGCTGAACTAACAATGATAACCAAACCACTGTGTGTGAACAAAGTAGTGTTTTTTAGAAATTCTCCTGATACTTGATAGGTTGAAGAGGATAATCCAGCCTGCGAAGATCAAAGGAAGTTTATACCATTCAGAGTACATTCAGAACGGTAAAACAGCCTCATTTATGTGTCCTGATACTGAGGTTATTCCCAAAGAGTAAGATTACTATATTTGAGACTTGGGACATCTGAAGGTGTTTGTATCTTAAAGTGTATGTTATACACAGGAGAAAGCCGTAGGCCTTTCTGTAAGTATGGTTAGACATAATTGACTTCACTTGTGTACAGTATGGAAGGGGGTCACAGGGTAAAGAACACAACATTTAAGGTGGTATACAAGAATAGTTTAAGCTACTTCAAATGGTGGAACAAATTTTAAGTTGTTTCAATAAGTGTATAAATTCTCATGAAAAAATTATGACACTGGTACCCATGAAGAAATACAACAATGTTTGAAAGGTAGAAGGATAAATTTGATGACAAAGCCTAATTGTGTTATTTTGAAGTTATGTACTGGTAGTTTAATTAACAAGCAGTTTTAATAGAGAGACTTATTGCAGCCATTTTCCATTTTTCAGAATCCGCCATTTCTCCATACACTTCGGGTGTGATATCTTTATGTGCAGAAATTTATTTCAGAGAGAAATAGTAGCAAATAGAATGTTGTAGCACTTCTGGTTTCCAGTAACCTGACTTTTGTTTATTTACAGAGTGGACAACCAGTGTTTCTCTGTGAAATCTGCATGAAACCACTAGGGGACAAACAGTCTTTGGGAGACCATGTGAGAGGTGTTCACAAATATGGAGAACCTTTCAAGTGTCCCTGTGGTTTTGTCAACTGGCACAGAACAACTATGTCAAAGCACAGAAAATTTTGCAAATCCAAAAGTACCACTGAAAAATGAACTGAAGATAAGGGGAAAAAAGCATTTTTCTTCAGATGGCAGATATTCAACAGTGTATTTTATGTTTAGAAAGATTGTACTACAGATGTGACTATGATGTAGACTGAATACAGCCGAGCATGTTGACTCCTGGTGCTAACCTTGTAATCTTTGTTTATGCTTGCAGATCTCTTCAGGAAAGGACAGTATCATGTGCAGCATCTGTTTTGTCTTTGTGGCAGGAAAGCAGTCTTTGAGGACTCACATGGCTTCTGTACATAAAATAGGAAAACCACGCACCTGTGAATGTGGCTTCATTACATGGCACCGATCTTCTATATGCAGGCACAAGAAAAGTTGTCCAATATATTTAAACAAAAGAACAAAGAACAATCAAGATGAAAATGCTTGAAAGACCTTTAAGATACAGTCCAGACATTACAACTCTACTTGTGTATATTTTAGATACCTGTAATAATAATTGACTGATACAGTGTTTGTATTATCTGTCACATACTAAAGATGTAATAGGGATTGCATATATATGTATTTGCAGCCATCCCTATTCTGCCGTAGATTTGTGTGCGCTATATGCAGGATGGAATTGAAAAGCAATCGCTCTCTGACAGACCACGTGAAAGCCATACATCAAATGGGAGAACCTTTCAGGTGTCATTGTGGCTATGTGCACTGGAGCAGGACATCCATGTGTAGGCACAGGAAGAAGTGTGTCAAACTGAGTGATGATCACTGATGACCAAAGCATAAGTGAACTTATTTTGGATAGGCCTGAATAACTATGCTTATTAAGTGTCTTCATGTGGAATACATGGGATAATCTATGTTTCAGTGAATTGGGTGTGGATATTTCTTTGTGGAAAGATATGTGACATTTATATTTATGTAATATTCCTTTGGCAGAATTTTGGAAGAGGAAAATGTTTAAAAAAAAATCGACAATAAAGAAAGTTGTCCAAGGCATTGTCTTCTCTTGGGGAAGGGATTGTATTTCCTGGTGCTGGATCACTGAAAATCATGTTAAAAGTATTAGACTTGAAGAAAACAGAGTTGCAAAGAATACAATAGAATAATAAGTACGATTTGATCATGAGTGACATTACTGGGGTATCAAAATAGGGAAAGTAGTGCCTCTATGGTTTCATAGGACACTGCCTTTGAAGGATTTCCTCTAAGTCAAAGTTAGAAATCATACTAACAAATTTATTTCAATAAGGGCCATGTTTATTTATTCACCATCAATGACATTTATTCAGTGAGACTTTTCTCTAACACTAGATTTACTTTTGTATTTCCAGTGGAGCAAAACAGGATTTGTGTGTTCTATATGTCTGATGGTGCTGAAGGAGAGGCGCTCCCTTGTTGACCATGTGCGAGGTGTCCACAAGATAGGAGAGCCCTACAAGTGTGAGTGTGGCTACACTCAGTGGGGCAGGTGTTCTTTTGTGAAACACAAGAAAATTTGTCCACTGCGACAAAAGACCTCGCCTTGATTCCTTGAAGCATGATGTTCCCAGTACAAAAAGTGTGAAACTGTGACTATTGAAGGCAGCATACCTATAAGTGAACTTATCGTACCATGGAATGATTGCAAATGGTGCAAGTGTGACTGTTGATCCAAGATATTTGAAACCAAAATGCTAGAGTGCATTAATTCAAAACAGTGAAACTACAGAACAGACATTAAACACAAAAGATTTTACAGTGGAACAGACACAAAAAGTGAAATACTGTAACACTTAAGGAAACAGACCTAATAGCTGACAGATTTAAGGATGTATAATAACAAAAGGAAAATAGGACCATGGAGAATACAGCACTTGTAGCCCAAAAAGTTTGAACAAAAGAAAAGCCTATGGATCAGATGCAAAATGATGATCCAGAGAGTGAAGGAACCTTGAAGACGAAAAGTAAAGGTATGGATCAAATTGTAAAAGAGAGAGAAAAAAAAACACAACAAAACAAAACTGATAACTACATGGGAAACGATAACAGCAAAAAGGATGCATGAAGCCAGGACTGAGTGCAAATAGTATAATCCTTTTGTAAGGGAGGGAACAGACTTTAATGTTTCAAGGTTTGATGAACGATCTAAAGATCTGGATGTAAATTTTAGATTACAACCTTCTGTAGGGTGTGAATTTACGAAACCTTAGTGGCTTTATAAATCATGACAATGAGACAAAGAGATGAGATGGGTTTGATATCAAAATGCTGTGTCAGAAAGACTGAAGAATAATGTGTGTACCATGAAAATAGCTTGCAATAAAAACTAGGATGTCTCCCTCACACGGCCAATCATTTTGATGTCAATATGTGCTGGCTGAAGATTGAAACATATATGCAAAAAAGCAGTTAATATATAGTATTGAAAAACGGTTTCTACCATAAACTAAAATACAACAATTTGTGAACAAATATTTGTGAACAGATATTGACAGATATCATGCATTCCTGTGAAAAAAATACGGTATATTTGTTAATACAGTCTTACCCTTACAAGTAAAACTATGTTAAGTAGAATTGACTTTTAATTGGAAGCAAATGTCAGATGGTGACAGTGACATTTCCACTCAAATTGAACTTGTTATCCAGAATTCATAGCCAAGTAAATGTAGTTTGGTGATCTTTTATTCACCTTCACAGGGTTTACATGTAAGTCTGATGCTACACAGGTTGCAATGTTGCAAAGATATTTTATATATATGTTGTGAAATAGGTAATTTTGTGGAATGGACGTTACAAATTTATAGAATAGCATTGTTTATAGTTCTGTTATTTTATAAGGACTGGTACATGGTAATGATGTTTTCCCATTGGTTTGTTCAGGACTTTTTGTGTATGGTGTGTAATTTTATGTTGTGATCATTGGAGGGTCCGACTGGGTCTTTTGGACAAAGAACTTTAGATGCATCCCACATTGTTCTCCTTTTAAATTAAATTAGAATTTTACCATTTCTTATTATTATTATCATATTGTTGTCCACAGTCTTTATAGTTCTAATTGTAATAATGTTTAAATTATGGACTCTCTTAAAAATTGTAGAATCATTTTTCAAAACACTGATACTTCCAGAATATTCAAGCTTTTCGAATATGTATTGTGATTTTGGTCACTAATCTGAATATTAAAATCAGAAATTTGTAAATTAAAACAATATTAATCAGTGTATCTCTTTTCATACTGCTGAAAAACCTTATATTACAATGAAAGTAATACCATACTAGGAATGCAGCTGTGTAGAAGCAGTGGAACCAATTAAACTTACAGAAAAATTAGGACCAAAAAAAAAAAAAATAAATAAATAAAAAAAAATAAATAAATAAAATTTAAAAAAAGCTATTTCTGTTAATTCGTCTTGATATTTATTAAATTCTTGATCATGTTATTTGTTTATGTCATAGGCATTCCAGTAGTTTCAGTGCATCAGCATTCCTTTGTTTATAACAACCATCAAAGCAACACAATAAAAAATATAACAAAATCTTTTCTGGAAACACCCATGTTTGTACTATCACCACGTTAATGTACCAGAGGTTCTCAGTGGCATAGTGGATAGCAAGTTTTTCATCTAATCACAAGCACACCCATCTTTCTGTGGATTTGATTCCCATAAGTGGCAATGCTGAGGACCTGCCCCAATATGACCTGGGCTGTTGAACGAGATGTAAAACCGTAACTTTAAATTTGTTGTTATTGTACTGGTGGCACAAAAGTTTCTATTATAGTGCTATTGAGTGTAACCTCACTGTAAAAAAAGGACAAGTGTATCAAGTAGAAGTTCAGTATCAGTGGAACCAATTTGCCAGTTTGAATATCAGAAAAATAAACGAAAGTTAGCCATTCTTTGTAGTTTAGACAATCTATACACATAATCTACTGTATTTCATAGTGACATTCATAGAGTTTATGTGTGGAAGTCCATCCATTGATTTTGGTACTTCTGTCTCTTTTAGGCAGGTGGTGGCATTGTGTGCTGGATCTGCCATAAAGTTTGCCCAGGCAAGCAGTATTTGGAAGACCATTTGCGTGCAGTACATCACCAGGGCTCACCCTTTCAGTGTCCTTGTGGAAAGAAGATTTCTTGGAGGTCAAGTTACCAGAAACATATTAAAAAGTGTCCCGTGGTACTGGCAGCCAAAGAAATAGAGAATTTAGTGAAAGATTAATATTGGCTGAAAGGTTCACAGATTTTTCTTGCTCTTACTTGATGATTTATCCTAATCTGAAAACCATTCCATAAGATTGTTTTTATTAAGTATCTCAGATTTCAGAGATTTGTTAGGTTTAGATATATCGTTGTAATCTCTTTGATTTTTTTCTTGATCAAAAATGTAGTTAAGATCTAAATCTGTACTCAGAATTATTCTTTACGGCAATGTATCTTGATCCTTCTTTTTTATTTTAAAAGTTATTGCAAGGTTCCTGAAAATCAAAATAGTTAATCTAAGCACCATTGAGACCAAAATATTGTATACAATCAATAAAAATAAGTACAAGTTTTGTATTGATGACTAATATTTCGACAGTTTGACAGAGTGAAATTTTGATGAATCATTTGTAACATTTTCCTGTTGTTTCCCAAAGAGTTAAAATGTGATGTTGTTTTGTTAAAACCGATTGCTTTATGACTGGCTCTCCTCATTGTTAGCAGACATGGACTTTAACCACTGACATTTCTCTTATTGGTCACTAAAGGGAATAAAATTGGCAAGTGTTGCCTGTGAAAAACATTGTTAGCAGATAAGAATTCATTGATCTAAATTATAGAAATGGCTTATTTCTTTTATATGTGTTACGCCCAATCCACAAAATTGCCCCTTTGGTTAGTCAACTGTCCTGCCCATTACGTGAAATGGGCACTTAATTCAATTGTAATTCAAGTGTAATTTCTATTTTACATGGCTTATTTCTTTTATTTGTGTTACGCCCAATCCACAAAATTGCCCCTTTGGTTAGCCAACTGTCCTGCCCATTACGTGTAATGGGCACTTAATTCAATTGTAATTCTATTTTTAACAGTAAACTATTTTCAGAGTACAACTTACAAAATATCTATGTCATAAAAATATTTATGTCATAAATTAATATTTTGGCCTATTTCACAAAATGGGCAATTTCATGGATTATGTGAAACACGTATATAATTTAAATTTGTAGTCTTTTTTTTAAATAAAATTATTTTTTTCTAAAGACAGTGATTTTACATAGCAAACTCGTGTAGTTTCATATTCTTTGTGTGAGTTAACCAAAGCTTTCATTTTTGAGTGAAAGTCAATGTATTTGAAAGACTTGCATTGAGGGTTAAAATTTGTAAATAGTCGTTGTTTGTGTTGTAAATATGAAATAAATGTTTAAACGTAAAACAAATGTCTTTAACATTTATGAACTGAAAGATAAAGAACGTAAGATAAAGAAATCTGCATTCACCATAGTGTCATTAAAAAAGACCAGACCATTTGCATTGGTACTGGTATGGCTGGTGAAACTTTGGACTTTTTTATTAAACAAAGAAGTATCTGTTGATTTTCAGACAATTTAACCAAGTATGTAGGTCAACTTTCAGAAACTCTATTGATTTGTTTCTACTAGGAGATTAATACAGATTTATGTATTTATGAATTAATTTTCACTTTCCAAGCATATTTTCCAAAATAAGTCATCCTTATGCCTTACAAACATTTTCATGCAATATATCAAACAAATCGGGTGAGCTAGGCTTTCAGTCAATGATAATTGACCCAACATTTTGCAGTTTTGAAGTTGCCGCCTGTTTATTGTTTGTGTTGCAGTAAGAAGGTAAAATCATTAACTTAGTTTTTAGTTTAAATGGAAGTGAGTTACGAAACAAAAATTGCAGTCATAAAAATGTGCTTGAACCTTTTTGTAAAACATAAAACCAGCTGTCCCATTTGAACTATTAATCCTCCACATGGACTGGCATCCTGCCACACTTGTATATTAAACCTGCAAGTTTTGGGGGTATTGGAAGAGTGCTTTAAGGTGAAGATTAAACTCGTTTGTTCAACAGTATGTTCTACTATATTTGTTGGAGTATGTATCTTTCAGTGAACTTTGATGACACTTGAACTACCTTCTGATATTTTGTGTTTCAAATTTTCTACGTTTCTGTAGATATCTGAAAATATCTCAACACAAATGAACACTATCAAAGTTTGTAAATAGTGAGGGTCATTCCTTTAAAAAGATTCCACTAGAACATCTATTATAAAATGAAGTTTGGAGAGTCCTGTATGATCTACAATAACAGAAGGTTCAGAAAACAGGATAGCTTGATTCAAAACACCCTCAATAATCTGTGATTTTGTGACAGATGGAGTAAGTTCATAACATAGATGTTCTGAAGATATCACATTGTACTCTTTTTACATACTTGGAGCTGCTTCCTGAACATATCTTAAAAATCTTGCAAAAAATCCATATTCCTCTCACCTCGATCCTCCCCCCCCCCCCCCCCCGCCCAGAAAAACAAGGAATGTGTACCCAAATGATCTGTGGTAAGAAAGACAGGAATTCTGCATAAGTGATCTTGTGATATTTGGTAGCGATTCCCAAAAATCAATAATTTGAAACTGGGCACAGTGATTATGTATTACACAAAATATTCTGGGATGCGGCCAATTCACTTTCCAAACATAGGGAATGCTCCTGAACATTTTCATGAATGATTCAAGAACCAGATAGGAATATATAGTTGTATATCCTTCATTTACTGCCATTCAGGGATTTGGAACAGGAGTCTATTAATCTATAAACATGCAACCCCTTATTAGTCGAATCTTTGATTCGAGTTATGTACTGAGTTGCGGCCACGATTTTAAATTGGCCGTTTAAGCCCTTAAATACCAAATTCTGCATAATATTTCTTCACATATCTGTACATTAAGGTGTATATTATACACTCTGCCATTTTGAAGATTTTTAATGCCTTTATTAAGTTATATTTTATGAAGTAAAAAGCATGTCTGGCACTTCGTCTGGCTTTCTCCAAGGACCCGTATGTCCTAGAACCTATTGTATTTCCATTGTGATTTTCTACTCGAACGAGTCTTTTTTAACGGTTTCGTCTGCTGATTTCTAGAGGTGAAACCCCAATTAATTTATTCGTCTGCAGGGTTTACCACGCAGTCACTGTTAGAGGCCATTTCCATACACACTGATGCGTATTGCGTATCCGCAATGCAGATCCGTGAATGCGTTTGCGTATTTTTGTAGCATGTTTAAATAATAGAGAGTGTTTCCATATACACTGATCCTTATTGCGTTAAGCATGCGTATGCGCAATGCGTGAAGGAAATGCAGCACTGTTGCAAAAAAACGCATTCACGCAACGTAAAATAATGGCAAGATCACTGATTTTGTTATTTTTTTCTCTTGAAACAAGCATAAAATCGTCATTTTTTGCTCAATTTTTATAAATAAGGTATCATTTTGAAGCTTGTAACAGGCAGAATACATGTACATTGGTTATGTGATTGATTTAATATATTTTAAGTAAATATAACAACAACAATAAAATATAAATGGATAAACTGAAAAATCTGCCTTTAAGAAATATTTATAAGTCTTGATAATTCATAAAAATATATTCTGTCATGGATTTAATTAATGCTGCTTGCTATATTTATCCCCAAATCTGCATTGTTTATGCACTTATTTTAAGCACGTATGGAAACACATTTTATGCAATCTGCATACGCATTGCGGATCTGCATCGCGGATACGGATCGCGGATCAGTGTGTATGGAAATGTACACTTAATGTAAAATTGCTGTCTGCGCATCTACGTGTACTCAATTATTTGTCAAACAAATAAACCGCAAAGAAATTAATGAATGAAGTGACGTCACGGTAGTACTACACATTTGTTATTCAGCCAATCAGAATCGAGGACCCCTCTGGCAGAGACAATGAAAATATTCAAACTCCGTAGTTCTACATTCAACCACTAGAAGGCGAAGGTATTCACGATGGGGTTTCTAACAAATGCTGGTAGTTGTACACCCACAGAGTGATGAAAACGTGAGGCTACGATGGGGTTTCTAACAACATTTTACAAATATATAATCCAGCAATATTTTACTGTCACCGCCCCTCACTCTGTCTTCTCGCAATATATAAAACAAATAAAATATCAAATGCTGGTAGTTGTACACCCACAGAATGATGAAAACGTGAGGCTACAATGGGGTTTCTAACAACATTTTACAAATATATAATCCAGCAATATTTTACTGTCACCGCCCCTCACTCTGTCTTCTCGCAATATATAAAACAAATAAAATATCAAATGCTGGTAGTTGTACACCCACAGAATGATGAAAACGTGAGGCTACAATGGGGTTTCTAACAATATTTTAAATATATATAATCCAGCAATATTTTACTGTCACCGCACCTCACTCTGTCTTCTCGCAATATTTAAAACAAAATATCAAATGCTGGTAGTTGTACACCCACAGAGTGATGAAAACGTGAGGCTACAATGGGGTTTGTAACAACATTTTACAAATATATAATCCAGCAATATTTTACTGTCACCGCCCCTCACTCTGTCTTCTCGCAATATATAAAACAAATAAAATATCAAATGCTGGTAGTTGTACACCCACAGAATGATGAAAACGTGAGGCTACAATGGGGTTTCTAACAATATTTTAAATATATATAATCCAGCAATATTTTACTGTCACCGCACCTCACTCTGTCTTCTCGCAATATTTAAACCAAAATATCAAATGCTGGTAGTTGTACACCCAGAGTGATGAAAACGTGAGGCTACAATGGGGTTTGTAACAACATTTTACAAATATATAATCCAGCAATATTTTACTGTCACCGCACCTCACTCTGTCTTCTAGCAATATATAAAGCAAATAAAATATCAAATGCTGGTAGTTGTACACCCACAGAATGATGAAAATGTGAGGCTACAATGGGGTTTCTAACAATATTTTAAATATATATAATCCAGCAATATTTTACTGTCACCGCACCTCACTCTGTCTTCTCGCAATATTTAAAACAAAATATCAAATGCTGGTAGTTGTACACCCACAGAATGATGAAAACGTGAGGCTACAATGGGGTTTCTAACAATATTTTACAAATATATAAATCCAGCAATATTTTACTGTCACCGCACATCACTCTGTCTTCTCGCAATATTTAAAACAAAATATCAAATGCTGGTAGTTGTACACCCACAGAGTGATGAAAACGTGAGGCTACGATGGGGTTTCTAACAACATTTTACAAATATATAATCCAGCAATATTTTACTGTCACCGCACCTCACTCTGTCTTCTCGCAATATTTAAAACAAATGCTGGTAGTTGTACACCCACAGAGTGATGAAAACGTGAGGCTACAATGGTGTTTCTAACAATATTTTAGAAATATATATAATCCAGCAATATTTTACTGTCACCGCACCTCACTCTGTCTTGCGGGCGATAATACCAAGTTTACAGATTTCAACACCCACTGCTGTCCTAAGATTCGACGCTGTCGTTGGCAAAAAGCCAACCACTTCGCCCTAGTTTTTTGTTGTGGCTTAGTTTCTCATCATTAGAACTGAAGTGTGAATATCAATATATACACACTCTTATTTCTTATTGCAGATCCATTCCTTCAGTAGTCAAGTACCTAGTGATATCCATACTTGTACTGTGTGTACACAGATGTATAGAGGTGTGTCAGGCAGGCGTAACCTGAGGAGTCGCATGTTTTCAGCACATGGTGTTGGAGAGGCCAAGTTTGGCTGCCATTGTGGACAGAAATTTACTTGGGTCTCGCAGCTGTATAAACACAAGAAAATCTGTTCTGGAGTGGTGTCTGCTTGTGCAACTTTGTCACAGAAAGAAAAAGGCGAAACTACTTCTATGTGTTAAAGCCTCATCTAATATCCATGTATCATTGTTTTCCATAGAAGAGTCTGGTTGGTATATTGAAAAATATGAAATTTAGTCGCTAAGTCACTAACTAGAGGCAGTTTATTTAGTGTTTTGTGTCAAGCCTAGTACCTTTGTCTTGGCTATATTGTGACAGGTAGTTGGACAGAGCAAACCTGTGCACACAGTTGGTCAAGATTCTTTACTGTAAACTGCCAACCAAGGGCAAGCAACTATAGGTTTTCCCACTTGAGCCAACTGGAAGCAAAGGAAATCACAATTAAAATGGGTGTCCCAAATCAAAATATAAATTCTTTCTTGTTAGCCTGGTGGCCAAGGAGGTAGTAAAGTCATGTCTGTTTGTTAGCAGGATTGTAGAAATGCTACTGGTTGGATCTTTATGAAAAATATGAGATGGGTATTGGTCCAACTTAGATGCCATTAAATTTTGAGAGTAATCCGGATCACCACCTGGATACAAAAAATATCAAAGATCCAGATTTTCCCATTTATGTTTGCAAGTCTATAATTGGTCTCAATATCACTTGAAACAGAGTAACCTGGCTCCGCAGTCAATAGCAAGAAATACAAATTTGGAGGACAGTTAAATCAGTTGTATTCTGTCCATATAAGCATAAACTTAAAATTTGTAAACAATGACCACAAAAGGGATATGATACATGCATGTATTTTGTAAGAAACTGGAATGTATAAAGTGTACTCAGTTTTGCCAGGGAAATAAAGTAGCAATACTAATCCAGCAATGCCCTGTTAAGAGAAAATATTTTGTGTTTTTATTGCAAGAAAATATCTCATGATACATTAATGATTACATTTATGCTAAATGTCTCTCAAAACAAATGCATATGGTTTTTGCTGCATCGTTAGTGGAAGGTTTTAAAATTGAACATTAATTTTTATTGATTTCTCCTTTTTTCCCCACAAGATGATTGTACAAAAAAGTTGAAAAAAAGCCTATTTGGTCCAATTCATGAAATATACCAAGAAAATATATGTCCCATGTCTGTGTACATAAACCTTCAAGGAATGCAATCACACAAATTTGAAGTTAAAAATGTTCAGGCATCAGTTGATGGAGGAGTTTGAAATACCTTGTAACTTTAATAATTGTTTTTGGTGCATGTGTTTGTTGTACTTTACTTGTGGTGAGTGGACCATTTTGATGCAATTTTAGGCACAGTAACATGTGAAGATAACTATTTTTAAGGTTTTGATGAATAACAATGCTATAATCTTGTGTATATCGTATGTCAGACACAAATGAAATAGTATCAAATTCTCTTAAATATGGACATTATTATATATACATTTATACTTGCAATTGGGTACTGTAGCACACTAGCGTTTGGCAATATAGAAACTTGAATATTTACTACATTTTTAACGTAACAAACATCCTTTTTTATTGCGTAAAATGCCCTTACCTTATCCTCACTAGAATTCAATAGAACTCAATAGAATTTGCCAAGGGAATCCTTATGTTTTAAGTTATTAATTTACAAAATAACAAAATATCATTCAAAAAGTTTCTTTTGGGCAGAGATGCATTTCCATAAACTTAACACAAACACACACATACCACTTTTGATAATGCTAACATGACCCACTTAAATGTTTCTTCATTGGGCAAAATACAATCCTTCAGTAGGCACTTATTTCCAATACCAAGTCATTATAAAGTTCAGATATCTCTTACCTTTATTTATTTTTTTTAATTTTAGGTGCACCAGACCTATCATAAAGCCTCTGCAGGCAAGGTGTACTCTTGTACTTTGTGCAACCAAATGTATAGAGGCACCACAGCATCTCGCAATTTGAAAGGCCACCTACTGAAAGCGCATGGAATTGGAAGTCCCAGAAAATGTACCTGTGGAGAGACATTTGAGTGGGATTCTGTGTTTTATAAACACAAGAAGATGTGTTCTGCTGCACAGAAAACTAAACATTAAAAAACAGTTATGAACTGTCAGAGATAAAGAATAGTGTTTGGAAGAAAGGGAATCTTTTGTAATATTTTGATATTGAGACTCCTGTCCAGTGCGTTCTCGGGGAAAAATGCAGTCAAATATAGCTCATTTCATTGCAAGCTAGAAAGTACTCTTAGGAGCACAAATGCTAATGTTTTATTTATTATTTTTGGATTAATGTTAACCACAGCCTCATAATCATGAAAATGGGACTATCAAAACTTACAGGATGTTGTAATCCAAAGTATAAAAAATTTGGATCTTTCCCAAAATTTAATCACTTCTTCCTTTGGTCAGGCACTACACACATAATGAATTTCATGAAGATGCATTCATAGTTTTGCAATCTAGGACAGAGACAAACAAAGGAACCCATGCAAAAATATAATCTTGGAAGAGGTAAAAATGTCTGAAATAAACTCACAAGACATCATATTCTGATGAATATTTGTATAAATATTAAAGTCAGTTCAAAAAGAGCATGTTTTCTATGAATATTTTACTCAAAACTATATAGTTTTTGATTTGCAGTAATGTATCTCTTCTACTTTATTTACCTCCTTTCATTTGATCAAAACTTAACTGGCAGTATGTTCGGGTGATAGAAGTTGAACTGTTTATGATACACTAAGTATATTTGTTCTCTTATTACATCATTTCATTGGAGTATTTAATCAGATATCAAATTTGGGAAAAGTTTGTTATTTGAGCAAAAAAAAAAAAATGCAATGTAAAATGTACTGTTGAGTGCGCATTGTTTATGAATAAATCGAAACCTGTTACCATAAAGTACATAGACAAGTTCAGTTAGTTAAATATCACACAAAGAAGTTTTTCGCCCTACTTCCTTTTATGTTCTGAGTTTGATTCTTGGCCCAACCTACATGACAGAAGTTAGTAGCTGTTTGCCAGTACCAGGGGCTGTATTCTACAACAGTACTTGAACCATTTTTACCCCACAGCCCTTAATGGCTGTCGGGGTATTGTTTTCACCCATGGTGTCCGGATGGGCGGGCAGTCGGGCAGGCGGGCGTGCGGCGGGAAAAAGTATCTCAGAAACCGTAAGGTGTAGGAAGTTGATACTTGGTAGGGACATTGGTTAGGGTGTGTAGGTGTGCAACGTCATGGTCTGACCTTGATTTGACCTTGCCGTAGTGACATTGAGTTTGAAAATCTTGTCTGGGCTATATCTTGGAAACCGTAAGGTGTAGGAAGTCGATACTTACTAGGGACATTGGTTAGAGGATGTAGGTGTGTAACGTTATGGTCTGACCTTGATTTGACCTTTGACCTTGCTGTAGTGACCTTGACCTATAAAATCTTGTCTGGGCTATATCTCGGAAACCGTAAGATGTAGGAAGTTATATTTAATTGGCAGGGAAATTGGTTAGGGGTTATAGGTCTGCATTACCAAGGTGTGACCTTAATTTGACCTTTGACCTTGTCGTAGTGACCTTGACCTTTAAAATCTTGTTGCACCTTTGGGTCTGTCTTTTGATGCAGATTAAGCACTGTTAAAGTAATATTAGAAATTATTAAGAATTTTACTTTTATAACTTTCCATTGTAAGAGATGGAATTTCATCAAGTGAACCACAGATTTTGCTCCAACACCACACATAAGCATTCATTGAATGTATTACCAGTTCTGTATGCATGGTAATATCAAAATATCTAAACCATAATTCGGCCATAATTTTAGTTTACTGATTAATCCTATCATCTTGTTATTCAATTGTCTTGTTTTAATACTTCATCTTTACATGCATTATCTTTCTTTTAGACGTTATTTTCTCTATTTAAACATTGTTTGGACCCTTATATAACTGACAGTGCTGGGAAAGTATCCTGAACTTTGTACTGATACAGTACTTCTATATCTCGTGGTGTTAAAAATATTTCCCTAGGCTGTGGGGTATGGGCATCTCTGATGCTATTTTTTACTTGAGTTTTAAGAATTACTTCGAATTCAGTCAGGGAATTATGAAACTGAACATTCCTTTTTTTTGTGAATACCAAGTCTGTAAAAACCTTCCCTTACTGAGATCTAAGGTCAGCTTATCTAAGTATTGTTGTAGAATACCCACTCAGATGATTTTCAGTGGGAAAAATCTTGACAAACTGGATTCATATCGTTCCTCCATCCCCTAAACTACCTGTTGTGACCTTATACAATGCATTAATAGTGAAACCCAAAGTAACCCTATCATAAAAATCTTATGGTCTTCTCATTTTTGGAAGAAACAGCAGCGACATACAGCATAAACCAGTGCAAAACTGCAAATAGTGTCATCCTGAATGAAGTATATAGTTTTCTATGTTCAGTCAGTCAATCTCTTAATATTGTGTATAAGAATAAAATTAATGTATCAAAAAAAAAAAAAAAAAAAAAAAAAAGAGAGCATAAAAAGAGCAATTATTTACCACTTCTGGTGGAAATGTTTGTGTAAAGGCACAGATTCCTTATTAAGTTGTCAATAGGTTTTGTGATTTTTGAGTATTCATATTGTCTTGTCTACATAAATGTGGGTCATGCTGGACCTGTTTTATGCTTAGGTTGTTATATATTCTTGTAGAAGTGAAGTGAATATCAGATTTTGTAGTGTCGGTGTTATTTGTTTTTAGTTGAGATAGAAATTGCTTGTGCATTTAGTCTTTGAGCAAAAGGACTAACCATAAATAAGCATTTAGATTACTTCCTTTATATAGACTAAATTAACAGATGCTATTCTTAATGTGTTAAAATGCAATGGGGTTGGTTATTTATGTCACATTATTGTATCCCCAGACGAAAGTCGGGGATACTTAGGATTCAGTGTGGTCACGCCGCTGCAGAGATTTCCTTTTGGACACGATAATTTAAGAATATTTTAGTTAGACCTTTCAAATTTGGTATGTCGGTATATATGGGCAATGCCAAAAACGCTATTGTTTTGTCACCTTGACCTTCAATTTCAAGGTCACTGGTGGCCTCTTAAAGGTCAGATTTTGGCCATTTTTTCACATTTTGGCCCAGTTCTCATATACAGAAAGTTAGATCATCCTACGGGTGGTATATATAATACATACATACATACATGTCCTCTGTAAGCATGCAGAAATTTGACCTTAAAGCTCTTCATTGAAGGTCATCCACAGACTGCCAAAGTACCTCACTAAGACCATTTTTTGGCCTTTTTGGAGATATTTTCACACTTAATGCTGACTATATTGGATGGAAACTATTGAAAATGGCTTTGGAGGTCGAGTACATGATGGAGTACCAGCATCCAGTGTGTTGACCTTGGCTATTGTTTTCAAGATCACCTTAGGGCTGCTAAAGTGACTCAAAATGGTACCTTTTACTGTGTGTATATGCCTATATAAGACTGTGAGGCCATATACCTCCTTTATTATTGGCTGTTACCACTCTAACAAAAAAAATATTATAGCTAGCCTTCTCATATTCGCAGGATATATTCATAACCATAAAATCTTGCCTGGGATTATTTTTGGCCTCATTTTGAAAAACAAGATGGCTGCCAAGGACGTTTATTCGACTTCAAGCAAGGACTATTCTTGGCCCTCTAGAGCAAAGGGTATTATAGGTAGAGATCTCAAATTCACAGAATATGTTCCACATTACAAAATCTTGACTGGAAATATTTTTGGCCTCATTTTGAAAAACAAGATGGCCACCACGGGCGTTTCTTTTCAGCCATGAAAAGTACTTATATCTCCCTTATTGGTCCTAGAGGTTTGGGATGGTAAACCAACCTATAGGAAATCATGGGCTGGGAATCTTTTCGTGTGGTCAGATTTGACCTTGGACCCCTCCTTCAAGGTCAAACGAGGATAGCCAAACCTAAAAGTGCTTATAATTCGCTTATTATTGGTCATACAGGTTTGGGATGGTAAACCAACTTATAGGAAATCATGGGCTGGGAATCTTTTGATGTGGTCAGATTTGACATTGGATCCTCCCTTCATAGTCGAACGAGGATAGCCAAAGTAAAAGTGATTATAACTCGTTTATTATTGGCCATACAGGTTTGGGATGGTAAACCAACTTATCGGAAATCATGGGCTGGGAATCTTCTGGTGTGGTCAGATTTGACCTTGGATCCCTCCTTCAAGGTCAAATGAGGATAGCCAAACCTAAAAGTGCTTATAACTTGCTTATTATTGGTCCTAGAGGTTTGCAATGTGAAACCAACTTATAGGAAATCATGGGCTGGGAATCATTTTATGTGGTCAGATTTGACCTTGGACCCCTCCTTCAAGGTCAAACAAGGATACCCAAACTTAAAAGTGCTTATAGCTCGCTTATTATTGATCCTAGAGGTTTCCAATGTGAAACCAACCTATAGGAAATCACGGGCTGGAAATCTTTTGATGTTATCAGATTTGGCCTTAGGCCCTGCCTTCAAGGTCAAATGAGGAAAGCAAAATCTAAAAGTCCTTTAAATCGCTTTTTCTTGGTCCTAGAGGTTTGCAATATGAAACCATCCTATAGGAAATCATGCGCTAGGAATCTTTTGATGTGATCAGATTTGACCTTTGGCCCCTCTTTCAAGGTCAAATGAGAATTGCCAAAATTAAAAGTGCTTATTACTCGCTTATTCGTGTTCTTAGATGTTTGCAATGTCACACCAACTTATTGGAAATCATGGGCTAAGAATTTTTTGATGTAGTCAGATTTCACCTTGGGCTCCTCCTTCAAGGTTAAGTGATGCTTGATTGGCTTTGGTGAGTTTTCTTTCTGGTGGATACAATTTGCATCGGCTCTCCCCACAGGGGTATATTTGTGTCAGCTATAATACTCTGTATGTCACGCTTCAACCATGTCCCATCTGGGGATACACTGCATGGAGATGCAATAACTAGTGTTGATGTTGTAGTGATAGTATATTTTGTTTCCTATTTCATAGCATGTTACCAGCATATATGTTTGTGCAGAAAATAAATGTTTCTCTTTAAATGAATTTTTAAATTAATGACCAGGTTTCATATTGTACAGTTCAGAACAGTTGGGTGTTGATATGAACTACATAACTTGATATAAATGGTAATACAATATGGAAAACCTCATGTTCCTGATAACTATCCTTCCTAGGTCTTTAGGAGGCAATTAGTCAGAACGCAATGTGAATCACACGAGTGCTTGAATTAACTCCCAATCAGAAATCCAGTTGAACATGAAAAATGAACTTTGCACTTCTACAGCCAAATTGGGGTGCAGTTTTGCAATAACACCAGTGAAATTTACTGTGCAGTTGCACATGGAAAAAGTATGTCAGGAAGTTATTGCCTCATAATCTTCAGCCTCTGATGAGAAAGTTCACCCATGCAACTTTTGAAATTGAGCTATAAAAATAAATTACTTTTGTGTAGAAGTCCACAATTAAGTGACTTAAAATGAACCGGACAGGTGACTTTTGTTAGCTTTCAGTAGTTTTGTATGTGTTTATATATGAAGTTGAAATTGGGGTTTTACATCCCTTACAATGGCTCAGTTCATATCAGGTCAAGTTCTTAAAGTTATCAGAACTAAAGCCCCTGCTTTCATGCAGGTGATTGTTTTCATATTTTGTAGCTTTTCCATCTCACAGCAACTTGTTAACATCAACTAAAATCACACATTAGAATGAACACTTCCAGTACAGTACATGTGCAGTCACAGCATGCATCTAACCTTCAATTTTAGATGATATTATATTAAGTATAAACATCAGTCACTGCTTGTTTGCTTTTACCTTGCTGTCCTTAATTGACTGGTGTCCCACGTCTACCCAGTGGTTAAATAAATTTTTGGCTGCACATTTGGATCTGTTGGTGCAAAGATTGAGCACTTTAAGTCTGATTGTATTATATAAGTGTGACTATCAAATATGGTACAAAGGATGTTTATGTTGCTATAATTTCCCTCCTGTGATTCAACAGGAAAATTAACCTTAAACCAGTTCTTGTAAAAATAAATAATTCCAAAAGTTGAAGGATAATGCAGAAACCATTAAAGGAGTAACTATTAAATACAGTACACTCTCTTATCTAACATTGACACTTCAATTTGGATAATTTTGAGTTTGGAAATCTGAGCTTAGTTGAATACAGAGATAAAGAAAGTGGAAAAAAAGACTTTGATAGCAATGCAATTGTGCATTTAGATGTGTGAAATCTTTAAAAGTCTTATGTACAAGTACTGGTAATGTAATTTTTTTTAGTATGTATGTATGACTGCTTGAAATCCCAAACTTGCATACTACAATGCTGTGTGTGAAAAAGTAGATGAACAGCTTACTCCTTGTTGTTCTGAATACCTTCTTGTTTCTAATATATCATACAAGTGTGGTTTTCCATGCAGTTTCCAAGCTATAAGAATGACTCTAAGTAATGTGCTACCCAATTATTGTATCCCCGGACGAAAGTCGGGGATACTTAGGATTCAGTACGGTCACGCCGCCGCCGCTGCCGCCGCAGAGATTTCCTTTTGGATGCGATAACTTAAAAATAATTTACTTAGAACTTTCAAATTTGGTATGTGGGTAGATATGGGCAATGCCACGAACTCTATTGTTTTGTGACCTTGACCTTCAATCTCAAGGTCACTGGTGGCCACTTAAAGGTCAGATTTTGGCCATTTTTTCACTTTTTGGCCCAGTTCTCATATACAGAAAGTCAGATCATCCTATGGCTGGTATATATAATACATATATATGTCCTCTGTAAGCATGCACAAATTTGACCTTAAAGCTCTTCATTGAAGGTCATCCACTGACCGCCAAAGTACCTGACTGAGGGTCATTTTTGGCCTTTTTGGAGATATTTTCACACTTAACTCATATACAGAAAGTCACATCATCCTATGGCTGGTATATATAATACATATATATGTCCTCTGTAAGCATGCACAAATTTCACATTGAAACTCTTCATTTAAGGTCATCCACTGACTGCCAAAGTACCTGACCGAGGGTCATTTTTGGCATATTTGGAGATATTTTCACACTTAATGCTGACTACATTGCTTGGAAACTATTGAAAATGGCTTTGGAGGTTGAGTACATGATGGAGTACCCGCATGCAGGCTTACCGGTTACAGATCTTCATTTAAGGTCATCCACTGACCGCCAAAGTACCTGACCGAGGGTCATTTTTGGCCCTCTGTTTGTTTGTTTGTGAACAAGATAACTCAAAAACTGACAGATGGATTTTGATGAAATTTTCAGGATATGTCCAAAATGGTAAAAGGAAGATATGATTCAATTTTGGGAGTGATCCGGATCACTGTCTGGATCTTCTGGATCCATGAAATTTAATTTTTAAAGACAGATAACTCAAAAACTTATGGGTGCATTTTGATGAATTTTTCAGGAAATGTCCTTAATGAGATGAGGAACAAGTGATTAGATTTTGGGAGTGATCTGGATCACTGTCTGGATCATCCGGATCCAGGCTGCCAGATGTGTTTGGGTACAGTATAGCTCAAAAAGTTATGGATGGATTTTGATGAAATTTTCAGGATATGTCTGAAAAGGATGAAATGATTGAATTTTGGAAGTGATCCGGATCACTATATGGATCTTCTGGATCCATGAAATGTAATTTTTAAAGATAGATACCTCAAAACTTATGGATGGATTGTGATGACATTTTCAGCAAATGACCTAAATGGTACAAGGAACAAGTGATTACATTTTTGGAGTTATCTGGATCACTGTCTGGATCATCCGGATCCAGGCTGCCAGATGTGTTTGTGTACAGTATAGCCCAAAAAGTCATGGGTGGATTTTGATGAAATTTTCAGGAAATGTCCTAAATGGGACAAGCCCAGTTGCCCAGACATTCAAGATGTGTTTGTGTACAGTATAGCCCAAAAAGTCATGGGTGGATTTTGATGAAATTTTCAGGAAATGTCCTAAATGGGACAAGCCCAGTTGCCCAGACATTCAAGAATTTTTGATGAATGTTGACTGAAAGTATATCTTCCAATATGCTTGAAAAATTCCTCAGGTAATATGCATCACTTGTTCTTGACTCATGCATATGTGAGGTGTCTCATTTAACGTACATGCTTTTTTGATGCACATTCTATGAATTATGCTCATGCATGTTTAATGGTTATCAGCTGCATCAGCACATTCACCTAAATGGTGCGAGGAACAAGTGATTAGATTTTGGGAGTGATCTGGATCATCTGGATCCAGGCTGCCAGATGTGTTTGTGTACAATGTAGCTGAAAAACTTATGGATGGATTTTGATGAAATTTTCGGGATATGTCTGAAAAGGATGAAATGGCTGAATTTTGGAAGTGATCCGGATTACTATATGGATCTTCTGGATCCATGAAATGTAATTTTTAAAGACAGATACCTCAAAAAGTTATGGATGGATTGTGATGACATTTTCAACAAATGACCTAAATGGTACAAGGAACAAGTGATTACATTTTTGGAGTGATCTGGCTCATCTGGATCCAGGCTGCAACAGAATTTTAGGATGAATTTTGATGATATTTTTAGGATATGTTAGAAATGGTAAAAGGAAGAAGTGGTAAAAGGAAGAAATGGTTCAATTTTGCTAGTGATCTGGACCACTATCTGGATCTTCTGGATCCATGAAATATAATTTTAAAGACAAATAGCTCAAAAAGTCATGGGTGGATTTTGATAAAATTTTCAGGAAATGTCCTAAATGGGACAAGGAACAAGTGATTAGATTTTGGGAGTGATCTGGATCATCTGGATCCAGGCTGCCAGATGTTTTGTGTACAAGATGAATCAAAAACTTATGGACGGATTTTGATGAAATTTACAGGATATGTCTGAAAAGGTAAAAGGATGAAATGATTGAATTTTGGAAGTGATCTGGATCACTATATGGAACTTCTGGATCCATGAAATGTAATTTTTAAAGACAGATACCTCAAAAAGTTATGGATGGATTGTGATGACATTTTCAGTAAATGACCTAAATGGTGCGAGGAACAAGTGATTAGATTTTGGTGTGATCTGGATCACTGTCTGGATCATCTGGATCCAGGCCGCCAGATGTGTTTGTGTACAATGTAGCTGAAAAACTTATGGACAGATTTTGATTAAATTTTCGGGATATGTCTGAAAAGGTAACAGGATGAAATGATTGAATTCTGGAAGTGATCCGGATCACTATATTGATCTTCTGGAACCATGAAATATAATTTTTTAAGACAGATACCTCAAAAAGTTATGGATGGATTGTGATGACATTTTCAGCAAATCACCTAAATGGTACAAGGAACAAGTGATTACATTTTTGGAGTGATCTGGATCACTGTCTGAATCATCTGGATCCAGGCTGCAACAGAATTTTAGGATGAATTTTGATGATATTTTTAGGATATCTTACAAATAGTAAAAGGACGAAGTGGTAAAAGGAAGAAATGGTTCAATTTTGCGAGTGATCTGGACCACTATCTGGATCTTCTGGATCCATGAAATGTAATTTTTAAAGACATACCTCAAAAAGTTATGGATGGATTGTGATGACATTTTCAGCAAATGACTTAAATGGTGCGAGGAACAAGTGATTAGATTTTGGGAGTGATCTGGATCACTGCCTGGATCATCTGGATCCAGGCTGCCGGATGTGTTTGTGTACAATGTAGCTGAAAAACTTGTGGACGGATTTTGATGAAATTTTTGGGATATGTCTGAAAAGGTAACAGGATGAAATGATTGAATTTTGGAAGTGATCCGGATCACTATTGATCTTCTGGAACCATGAAATGTAATTTTTAAAGACAGAGACTTCAAAAAGTTATGGATGGATTGTGATGACATTTTCATCAAATGACCTAAATGGTACAAGGAACAAGTGATTACATTTTTCGAGTGATCTGGATCATCTGGATCCAGGCTGCAACAGAATTTTAGGATGAATTTTGATGATATTTTTAGGATATGTTACAATGGTAAAAGGAAGAAATGGTAAAAGGAAGAAATGATTCAATTTTGAAAGTGATCTGGACCACTATCTGGATCTATAATTTTAAAGACAAATAGCTCAAAAAGTCATAGGTGGATTTTTATGAAATTTTCAGGAAATGTCTTAAATGGGACAAAGAACAAGTGATTAGTTTTTAGGAGTGATCTGGATCACTTTCTGAATCATGTGGATCCAGGCTGCCAGATCTGTTTGTGTACAAGATAACTCAAAAATTTATGGACGGATTTTGATGAAATTTTTAGAATATCTCTGAAAAGGTAAAAGGATGAAAAGATTGAATTTTGGAAGTGATCCAGATCACTTTTTGGATCTTCTGGATCCATGAAATGTAGTTTTTAAAGACAGATATAAATGAAAGAACTAGTGATTAGCTTTTAGGAGTAATCTGGTACTATGGAGAATCCTGACCTGGTGCTCCAGGAAACAGGCTCAAGACCGATATATTCACGCCTTAACTACGTCCCGTCTGGGGATACACTGCGTCGAGACGCAATCTCTAGTTTTCAGTAATATAGGTATGTAAAACATTGAAACAATACAAAAATGACTGAACAACTTACTTCTGAGTTGTGACCACAATAAACTGAAAACTGGAGTACATTATATATTGACAGATAAAACTGAGGTAGATATTTATGTGATTAATGTATTTTTAAAAATATGGTCCAGCTGATCCAAAAACTTTCAGACTTCAGTGAGTGACAAGTTACACATGTGAAAACATACGAAGTAGCATAAGAAAGTGTATATACTTTAAAATATAGTTTATAAAAAGGATTTCCAAATATGGGACAAATGGGTCATAACTGTTTGGGGAATTTGTTGTTGACTTGTGGTTTACAGCATAAAGCACAGTGATATTTTCTCTGTAGGAATGTTGTTTGCTGAGACAATAGGCCTCCCAGGTATTTTCCTCTTATTGAATTTGCTCTGCTTTTGAATCTTAAGTTTGTGTTTTTTGATGTACATTACACAGACAAGAGTAACACAATATGTCTTCTCTTCATCAAGAATTTCCTTGATCTGTTGACTGTTGCTCAGTTCGGTTTTGATCAAGTTTATGATAAAAAGTTATATCTGATAGTAATTTTTCTTACAATTTGATATGGTCGATGGGGTAAATAATAACCATTGCTCAGCCTTTATTGGCAAATTTGATTACTATATCTTTGTTGTTGGAGAGCTCTTCAGTCTTTCTCAATCTAAAAGGGAGAAAAAATGTGAAAAAGAAAGTTACAAATGAAGACAATAATGCGAGAAAGTTCTGAAGTTAAAGCTTGACATCAGATCTTTACACGAAGAGGTTCTTTTATTTAGAATACCAGTAAGCCTCATGAGTCTATGGAATTATGCATGTATACCATTTGACATTGCCAGGATTGGTCTTGTAAGAAGATCCTTGTAACACATTTATATCTCTGGTGTTAGCTTTCAGATACATTGCTTTTATGGAAAGCCTAAGCAAAAAATCTAATGCTTTAACATTTTTACAATACATAGAATTACTACATAAAATTCTTTTTTAATATCACTGCTTTCTGTGATTAAAGCTTTTATGTATTTCATATCTCGGACGGCAGTGTTTCCAGTTTGGGATATGCGTCAGTGTATGTTAGCCTAATTAATGTAGTGTATATCACAAATCATATCTGTTTCTAGGTTTGCCTTCAATTTGCATAATCCAGGCACTCGTTTGAAGAAACAGACCTCAAATTTAAAATAAATAATACAAATATTGTCTTCCATGTGTAATTGTCATAATGTTTCCTGTTAATTGTTAAGTTGCAATTCGGATTTATTACAGGTAGTCAAGAATTTGGTCGCATTAGATGGCGTGCATCAGCATTTTACTGGTGATGTAGGCGATGGAAATATATCTAAGAAAGGGGCAAGTATATATTAGCTGATGACTAAACTATTTATATTCCCAGACAGAAGCTGGGGATATATACTGGTTTCCCATCTGTCGTGCTACTGCTACCGCTGTATGTTTTGACTTGGGTATGCGACATTTTCATACATTTCAGACTTGAGGAAGCCTATATTAAGGTGACCCTAAACTCTGAATAATAACGATGTTACGGTCACCTGAAGGTCAGAAATATGACCTTTGGCCAATTAATGCACTGTAGCTCAAAAACTATGTGGCTCATCTAGCTCAAATTTTAACTGGGAACATATTACCATATTTTTCTTTCATGTGCCAAAAATCAAGACTTTCTGTTGAGGCTAAAATTGTATTTCAGGCCCATAAAGATCCTACTTAGACATTTGTTTCAGCATTTTTCACATATTTTGCCCTGTAACTTGGAAATGGTGAGTCTGAAGAGACCCAATATATGGACTTTTTGTCACTTTTAAGCCCTATAGCTGTAATACTAGACTGTATTAAATTAAAGACTGTAATGATCGACTTTTAATCTGTGTATGAGGACCATAAACACCCACCCAAGCGGCCCTTTTTCGACAGTTTTGACATATTTTTTACCCTGAAACTTGGAAATGGTAATTCTGACAAGTCTCAGACTGTATTAGATATAACCTGTGTATGTAATCTTTGCCTGTGGAAAATTTGAAGTCTAGCTTTAATTTTAAGGTTACCTTAAGGTCTCTAAAATGCCCACAAAGACACAATTTATGGACTTTTTGCCACTTTTAAGCCCCTTTTCCTCTTACATGTGCCAAAAATCAAGGCTTCAATTAGACATTTAACTATATGAGATCCATGAAAATCTTCCTGGAGGACTTTTTATGTCAGCTGACTTGTCAGCTGACATTATGTCGTCACTCTGCGGCGTGGGCGTATGCGTCCGCGTGAACAACTTCTCCTCCAAAACTACAAGGCCTAGAGACGTGCTGTTTTTTTTAAAAGATACCTTATCTATCGAGGATGAAAAATTGTTCAAGGCATGCAAATCTGTCTGTTTGCTAGAGACATTACAAGGGGGGTACCCCCACCAAAAGTGTGAAAATTTCAACACTTAATCACAATTTTCTCAGTGACTATTGCAGGGATTTCTCTCATATCTTGCATATATGTACTAGGCCAGAGGTAGATTCTCTTGTGTGAGTATGAGACCTGGCTCTGTCTTACTTTTTTTTAAATAATTTTTTTAATAATTTTTAATGCATTAAAATTCATGAAATCATGCACAAAATCATTTATAACTTGAAAACTGTTGCATCTAGAGCATTTTGTTAAAATATGTTATTCAGCTACTTTTTTCATAGCTACAATATGGTGAGTAAGTTGGGTGCCTGTCTCAATAGCTAAGTGAGTAATAGCTACTTCTGGGCTTTTCAGTAACTTCCATCATGAGTAGAATCACTTGTAACTTAAAAACTATTGCATTTAGAGAATTTCGTATAAATATGTTATTCAGCTACTTTTGGGTCAGCTATAACATAGTAAAATTTCAGACCTGTAGCTCATGGCATAGCTGAGTAATAGCTACTTTTAGGTTATCACTGTTAAGTAAATCGCTTATAACTTGGAAACTATTGCATTTAGAGTATTTTGTTTCAATATGTTATTCAACTATTTTGGGATCAGCTATAACATAGTGAAGTTTCAGATCTGTGGCTCATTGCATAGCTGAGTAATAGCTACTTTGAAGTTCTCACTATTGAGTAAATCAGTTGTAATTGGAAAACTATTGCATTTAGAGAATTTCGTATAAATATGTTATTCAGCTACTTTTGGGTCAGCTATAACATAGTAAAATTTCAGACCTGTAGCTCATGGCATAGCTGAGTAATAGCTACTTTTAGGTTATCACTATTGAGTAAATCAGTTGTAACTTGAAAACTATTGCATTTACAGTATTTTGCTTAAATATGTTGTTCACCTACTTTTGGGTCAGCTATAACATAGTAAAATTTCAGACCTGTAGCTCATGGCATAGCTGAGTAATAGCTACTTTTAGGTTATCACTGTTGAGTAAATCGCTTATAACTTTGAAATTATTGCATTTAGAGTATTTTGTTTCAATATGTTATTCACCTATTTTGGGGTCAGCTATAACATAGTGAAGTTCCAGACCTGTGTGACTCATTGCATAGCTGAGTAATAGCTACTTTGAAGTTCTCAATGTTGAGTAAATCACTTGTAATTTGAAAACTATTGCATTTAGAGAATTTAGTATAAATATGTTATTCAGCTACTTTTGGGTCAGCTATAACATAGTAAAATTTCAGACCTGTAGCTCATGGTATAGCTGAGTAATAGCTACTTTTAGGTTATCACTGTTGAGTAAATCACTTATAACTTGAAAACTATTGCATTTAGAGTATTTTGTTGCAATAGGTTATTCACCTATTTTGGGGTCAGCTATAACATAGTGAAGTTCCAGACCTGTGGCTCATTGCTGAGTAATAGCTACTTTGAAGTTCTCACTGTTGAGTAAATCAGTTGTAATTGGAAAACTATTGCCTTTACAGAAATTTGTGCAAATATGTTATTCAGCTACTTTTGGGTCAGCTATAACATAGTGAAATTACAGACCTGTAGCTCATGGCACAACTGAGCAATAGCTATTCTCAGGCACTGACTGTTGAGTAAATCAGCTATAACTTGAAAAATATTGCATTTGGAGTATTTTGTTAAAATATTGTTCACCTACTTTGGGGTTAGCTATAACATAGTGAAATTACAGACCTATAGCTCATGGCATAGCGGAGCAATACCTATTTTCAGGTTCTCACTATTGAGTAAATCAGTTGTAACTTGAAAACTATTGCATTTACAGTATTTTGCTTAAAGATGTTGTTCACCTACTTTTAGGTCAGCTATAACAGAGCAAAAATTCAGACATGTAGCTCATTGCATAGCTGAGTAATAGTTACTTTGAGGTTCTCACTCTTGAGTAAATCAGTTGTAACTTGAAAATTATTACATTTAGAGTATTTTGTTAAATATGTTATTCACAGACGTTTTGGTCAGCTATAACATGGTGAATTTGCAGACCTCTATGTCATGGCATAGCTGAGCAATAGCTTCTTTCAGGTTCTCACTGTTGAGTAAATCATTGTATCCAACCTGTAGGAAATCATGGGCTGGGAATCTGTTAATATGGTCCGATTTGATCTTGGAACCCTCCTTCAAGGTCAAATGAGGATAGCCAAACATAAAAGTGCTTATAACTCGCTTATTATTGGTCCTAGAGGTTGGAATGAAAAGCAACCTATAGAAAATCATGAGCTGGGAATTTTTTGGTGTGGTCGGATTTCACCTTGGACCCCTCCTTCAAGGTCAAATGAGGATAGCCAAACTTAAAAGTGCTTATAACTCACTTATTATTGGTCCTAGAGGTTTCGAATGGAAAACCAACCTATAGAAAATCATGGGCTGGGAATCTTTTGGTGTGGTCGGATTTGACCTTAGACCCCTCCTTCCAGGTCAAACGAAGATAGCCAAACTTAAGGTGCTTATAACTCGCGTATTATTGGTCTTGGAGGTTTGGGATGGTAAACCAACATATAGGAAATCATGGGCTGGGATTCTTTTGGTGTGGTCAGATTTGACCTGGGACCCCTCCTTCAAGGTCAATTGAGGATAGCCAAACTTACAATTGCTTAGAACTCGCTTATTATTGGTCCTACAAATTTGGGATGGTAAACAAGCTACAGGAAATCATGGGCTGGGAATTTTTTTGTGTGGTCGGATTTGACCTTGGACCCCCTCCTTCAAGGTCAAACAAGGATAGCCAAACTTAAAAAGTGCCTATTACTCACTTATTATTGGTCCGAGAGGTTTGGGATGGTAAACCATCCTAAATTCTTTGGCTGGGAATCTTTTGGTATGGTCAGATTTGACCTTTGGACCCCTTCTTCATGGTCGAACGAGGATATTGCATTTATAGTATTTCTTTAAATATTTTTAACCTACTTTTTACACTTAAACAATTACCTTGTTACTTTATTTCATAATACCATTTGCAGGGCACAACTTTTTTGTCCTTTTCTTCTGTCAGCTTCGGAATATCTTTCGAACATGCTGTTCAGTTACCATTTACTGTATTTCTGTACAGCCCTTCCCCTGATAATTATGCTTTCCTCTCATTATCACCATCACAAATCAAAAACATTCAGTCAGCTGACACAGTGCCCGTTCACGGCCACTCTCCTCTTGTTTCTAAGTGGGAGTGACAAATCTGACCAGACTCAAACTGTAGTGCACATAACTTGTATATTTGATCTTTCTTTGTGAAAAATTTGAGCTGTGTTCTTTTAAGGTCACATTAAAATTCCAAACTTACCACAGGGACCCAGTTTCTATCTTTTGGGCCACTTTTTTCAGAAACTATGTAACATGACTCTATATGTACCTCACCCCAGGCAATATCAAGATTAATCAGGTGATAAATTATTAATCTTCTCATTGCAGGAAAATTAACCATAAAAAAGGTTAATAATAATTGTGAATCACACAAAATGGGTGCTACAAAAACTTGTTGCCAAAAAGTACCCAATGTCTGTGGTGTGAGAGATGGCCTGTCGGGGGATATGTTGGTGTCAAGTTGGCACAATTGGTTAATTTAATTGTGATTTGTGTTTCATTATTAAGTGCTTTAAACACATTGTATAGGTCTTGTCAGAACTGTGGTTTATTATGAAGGAAACCAGAGTGATTCTATTTGATTCTATTCTGCTCTTTAAACCACAGATCTTTGGCATGTAGACCACCCACTTTTCCTCCCTTCACCCCGAACCTGGGTTTGAACACAGAATCAAAGAGGTGGGAGGTGAGTGTGTTCCCACTACAGCACTGAGGTCATTTCACATGAATTGCTCAAGTTTTTACAGCAGTTCTAATCTTTATTGTTGTGGTGTTAGGAGTCCAGTAAAGTTTAGACAACATTCATCCCAGAAAGGACCAATTAGCATTTCCAATTAAGGTTTAAAAATAGTACATTTTATTGCGTTAATACATCCTATCCAATGGACAATATGCTAAACCGGTCCGTAGTACTGTGCACTCCCCAGATGGCGTCTTGTACTTCCTTCCTGTCTAGACAACCTGACGTCATAGCATCTTTTTCGTTTGGCGCGTGTACTGTGCAGACGTGTTTTCAACATCTCCAGAAAGTTTGGATAATGGTGGATTTTCAACCTCATTTGCAAATATTTTATTGCAGAAATGTTCTATACATACCAAGCACAGATTCACCTTAAGAAATCTGCTGGAAATGCTCCCTAGTCGACTCAATTTTACATTGATGATAGGGCAGTAAGCAACGAAAATATGCGGACGGCCATGTTGCTAGTTTCCTCCCTAGTCGATTCAACCTTGTGTTGATTATAGGGGCAGTAGAAGATGGACTACAATGAAATATGCTGGATTATGCATTTTAAAGAGTTTCCTTACCTTCTGCAAAGAACGCATCACATTCATTAGAATTCTTCATCTCCAGCAAGTGGCAGGTCGCTTGCAAGATCTATAAATAGAAGTACCGTCTTCTCTGTTTATTCCAGCATTGGTGTAAGCGGCCAGCAAGGAGTCAAGTACAGGTCGTTTGCGAGATCTATAAATAGAATTCCCGTCTTCACTCTCCATACCAGCATGGCTGTAAGCGGCCAGCAAGTAGTCAAAAGGTCGCTTGCGAGATCTATGAATAGAATTCCCCTCTTCACTCTTCATAACAGCATTGCTGTAAGCGGCCGGAAATATCAGCCGGCCTCAAAGAAACACAACTACATCATCTCCAGCCAAGCGGCCGGAGCACTGCGCATGCGTGGGATTTCTAAATATAGCTCACAAGGGCTATCCCAGCAACTGTCAAATTTGGCAATGAAGACGTGAAATCAACAGAACACAAGAAACAGTTAGAACTCGAGAAGTGTTGAGTAGCAACCTTGTGTTAGCGAAAGACAAGAAGATTAATAAGAGTTCAGAAGAGTCGAGTAGCACCTTTGGGGTAGTGAAAGACAGGAAAACTAAAGAGAGCACCAACCTCCACCGGCCATTGTTCATCAGCACCCTGTTTTCCGGCCTAAGACTGATAACAATCCGACTAGTACTACAGACAGCACCAAATACAAGCCGGTTACAGAGGCTACTGACCGGCTGCCGGTTACAGAGTCTTCCGGCCGGCTACCGGCTACACAACCTACACTGATCAGTTTGTTTCACACTAGCCGGTTACAGAGCTTATACCGACCTATTGCCTTCACACTAGCCGGTAGCCCAATAGCTTCTTGCCACCCAGCATCAAGAATCATCCAACCAACAGATCATTATATGAACCGGCCACTTCTTAAGCAGGGCTACCGGTTACAGAGGTTTACCGGTTACAGAATATTGCCAGTTACAGAGAAATCTCCTGTTCCCACCATTACTGGCAAGGAGAAGGCAGGTACAGGGCACATGTCCAGTGAGGACAGATCTACCGGTACATTAATGGAGGAAACATACAGCAAGCTGAATTCAACACAGAAGATAGTTGTAAAATTGCTTTAGCAATTGCTTACATCAACAACTGGTTACAGAGTGTACCGACTGGCACTGGCTACACAGTCTTGTACACTTGCTTCAACAACTAGTTACAGAGTGTACCGACTGGTACGGGCTACACAGTCTTGTACACTTGCTTTAACAACTGGTTACAGAGTGTACCGACTGGTACTGGCTACACAGCCTTGTACACTTGTTTCAACAATTAGTTACAGAGTGTACCGACTGGTACTGGCTACACAGCCTTGTACACTTGCTTCAACCTACCGGTTACAAGTCTACTAACAGGGTGCTGGCTACACAGTCCTTACTGTACAGGGCTTCACCCCAACTGGTTACATAGGAAAAGCTGGCTAAATATAGACTAGTAGCTGTCTAAATTCATTGGTGACCCCAACCTGCCAGTTTTTTTGTGCCGGTTACAGAGACTTAGCTGTTTACAGTGAATTACCGGTTATGGAGTCTTGGTACTGGACAGAATTGCCTAAGGTACATTGGGTTACAGAAAATTCTTAGACCAATCAGTGGCCTTAGTGATATGACAGTGTTCCCAGCTACTACCAGGCAACCTTCCCTTATCACACCTCTCAACAGCCTGTTATCGGTGCTGGACTTGACTGGAGAGATAATAGATTTCACCGTGGCAAACACAGACCTGAATAACCAGCATGAAAGGAAATAGGTCTTAATCAAAAAAAAAAAAAAAGTGGTCGATAATCAGACAAGTTCTTCATCGTGTCCGGCCAAGGGTCAGCCATCTCAATTTCTTGTAAATGCTGCAACTTGCAGGATGCTGGCCTGGGGCAAGAGTCTTTTTAATGTGAAAAGTTGTGTCAGCCCTACCGGACCGGACCACAGCAAGAACAGAGAGAATGTTTTCTCGGATCATTGTCACCAGACCGGACCAGTGTCCGGAGGCCGGAGGGACAGAAATGTTTGTCAGACTAGCAAATGTCCCGAATGTGGCACACTTCTGCCTGTAGGGTCCAGACTAACCCCGTTTCGGGACTTAGGAAGCCTTGGGGGGCTGGACCCTAGGCAGTACAAATGTTGAAGGAGGGCTACACTCTCCCTTTCCAGTCAAGACCAAGCTTGACAAGGTCACCCAAATTATCAAATGCTATGCACATCTTCACAGGAACCTATATTGGTCAGAAGCATTACATCAGCTTATGGACAAGGAATGGTGCAGTCGAGCCAGTTCAAAATCTCTGGGCTTCTTCAACCTTGCTTGGTTCCAAAACCACACAACCATTGGGGACCTATTCTAGGTCTGAGCAAACCAAACCTTTCAGAGACCATCAGGACCACCCTCCAACAATGGGAGTGGGTTACCTTAATAGATTGCAAGAACGCCGACTTCCATATACCTATACAGAAACAGTTCAGGACATATCAAATGTCATGTCCAGGGTCGGACATACCAGTTCAAAGCACTGTCTTTCAGTCTGTCCACTGCACCCATGGAGCTCACTGTAGTAGCAAAGGAGTTGAAACTGATGGCCATACACAAGGGTATAATAATCCACCAGTACTTAGACGACTGATTGGTGAAAGCCACATCCCACCGGGGTTTGTCTCCGGCATACACTAGATCTAGTGAAAATATGCCCAAGTTTAGGTTATCAGTTCGACCTCATGGTCGGTCGGGTCCGACCTATACCGGACCATTGGCAGAACCTTCAGGACAAATACTAGAAATACTGTCACTACCGGTTTGTCCGGTCCAGCAGTTCATGTCTGATAGGTTTACTAACAGCCACAGGAAAGCAATTTCACCTAGGCCGACTTCATAGGAGACCCATACAGTGGCATCTCAAAAACAACTGGAGGGTACCAGAGTCACTAGAAAAGGTGATTCCAATACCAAGGTGTTGCACCCACATTTACAAGGGTGGTTGCAAGAGGACAATGTCCTTACAGGCCAACCATTACACCCAAATAAAACATGATCTGCAAATTTTACAGATTCATCAAAAGCAGGGTGGGGTGCTCACTTAAATGAACACACTGCAGGAGGCACCTAGTCTCTCCTGGAAAGCAAGTTGCATATCAGTTACCTAGAACTCAAGGCAGTCTTTCTAGCCTTACAAGAGTTCCAAGACCTCTGTATGCACAAGATAGTGCTTGTAGAGACAGACAACACCACAGTGGTGTCATACATAAACAGGGAAGGAGGCATGAGGTCGGGCCCACTGTATGCTTTACTATGGAGAATCTTGACCTGGTGCGCCAGAAATCAAGTAACTCTAAAAGCCCAGGCTGGCTGAGTGTGGTCACAGACAAGCTATCCAGGCTAGACCAGACCACCCAAACAGAGTGGTCTCTCCTTCAGGAGGTCTTCCAAGTAATATGCAACAGGTGGCATCGGCCTCAACTAGACCTATTTGCCATGCGGTTCAACAAGTTGCCTTTGTTTGTGTCACTGGTACCGGGTCCCCTGGTTACAGCAGTGAATGCGCTCAGTTTGCCATGGTAGGATCAGGAAGTATACACCTTCCCACTGTCAGCCATATTGGGCAAAGCGGTGATGTTGCAGGACTCCCCATACAAGAGAATCATTCTGATTGCTCCGGGGTGGCCCATCATGCCTTGGTTTTGGGATCCAGTGGCCATGTCCAGCCAAATCCCACTGAGCCTGCCCAATCTGCCCAACCTGTTGACACAACCATTCAATTAGATCCCTCACAGAAATCTGACAAATCTTAATCTCGATGCTCGGCTCCTGGAGCCTCAGCATTTGAGGAGCAGGGCTTCGCTGAGGCGGTGGCAGCAAGAATTGAGGCTCCTCAAAAGGGATCAACCAGATCAGTATTTGAGGCAAAGTGGACCATTGTTACAAGTGGTGCGTCACTAATCAGGTGGACCTCGGAGTACCCCTGAAAAGTCAGTTGCTGACTTCCTTATATACCTTATAAGGACAGGAAGATACAGCCCAGTACCATTGATGGTTACAGTTCAGCCATTGCTGATAAACTGGGAAATTCACCCTTCAACATCAGCAAGGACAAAAATCTCGCTCGTCTCCTGGATAGTTTCCACAGAGACAGACCCAAAGGCAGGAGGGGCATACTCTCCTGGAACCTCTCACTGGTTTTGCACCAACTAACTAAGGCTCCGTTTGAACCAATCAAGGAGGCCTCCTTGAAGCATTTGACCTTCAAGACAGTATTCTTCTTGGCCCTTGGATCGGGCAAATGCAGAAGTGAGATTCATGCTTGGCAAAACAAAATATTAGACACCAATCCATGGATCCAATTGGTCAACGGTGTCTCTGTATCCATTACCCAGCTTTCCATCCAAGAATCAGCTGGTCAGGAGGGTCCAGACAGTGTGGCCCCAGTGGTTATAACAACCCTGGTCCCCTTCTCTGGATAGATCCCTCAAGTCTGACTGGTCCCCTTTTTTCCGGTAAGAGCATTGCGCTACTATTTGGACAGGACCTCAGACCTCAAGTAGAATAAGGAGGTGGTTGTTTTGTCTCCTTTAAGAAAGGTTCCGACAAGACATCTGTCTCTATCTCCTCTTAGATCAAACAGACTGTGATCCTATGTTATGAGCTCTCTGACCAGGAGGCCCACTCTTTACATCAGGTTAAAACCCATGATGTCAGGGCCTTTGCTGCTCCTAAGGTCTTCCACTCGTGAGTCTCCTTAGATCCACTCTTGTCAGCCTGCCACTGAAGTCACATTATACCCTCACACAGTTCTATCTGAAGGGTGTGGCTTGGGCTGACTCGGAGCTTTACCAATTGGGCTCGGTAGTGGCTGCTCAGCAGACCCACAGGTGGCCCTTAGATTGAGGAGATTTGTATATATGTACATAGTATAAACATTTTCTATATGTACACATTAGTAAAAATGTGATGTGCTTCCTTTGGGAGGTTTATTGACATTCTGGGACTGAACTCATCCCTCTCTTCTCCCTACCTCAGAGCAGGTCTGTTAAAAAGGGGGGGGGGCGCGACATCTGTATAGCCCCGGGTAACCTGCTGTTAGCAACCAACCAAGGCCTTAAAGGGTTTCCTGACCTTAAGGTTAATCCAGGCCTGGGCCTATAGGTCTCCTGACGAAGTCAGCCTAGACCGTAGGTTAAAATTTATTATCATTTGTGAGTTCACATAAGTCCCTAGTAACTTACCCGCCGACCAAGCGGTAGTTATTCAGCATATTGTCCATTGGATAGGATGTATTAACGCAATAAAATTGCAAATTTAATAAGTAAATTAAATTTTTATAAGTTAATACCCTATCCAATGGACACACAAGACCCTCCCACCGACCCCGCTATCAGCTTACTAGGGGTCTAAGAGGTTTAGACAACGAAAAAGATGCTATGACGTCAGGTTGTCTAGACAGGAAGGAAGTACGAGGTGCCATCTGGGGAGTGCACAGTACTACGGACCGGCCAGCTGGTGGAAACACAGGATGTCTTTTTCTGACGTTTGGCGGGCCGGTCTGCGCCGACCGGTTTAGCATATTGTCCATTGGATAGGGTATTAACTTATAAAAATTTAATTTACTTAGTAAATTTGCAATTTAGTAACTCAAATTTTATAATTAACGCACACTTTCTATCATTAGAATTACTATTTAGCATCCATGTTTAAGAAGATTATGGTAAAAAGCATGATGTGTTGATTTAAATTTCATTATTTTTACTTTTAGGTTAAGCTGACTGTCCTAGGAAATGGTACAAACAGTGTCATATTTGTTAATAAGCAGGCACTGTTCCAACAGAAGTTGTCGCATGTCTGTGGCTTAAATGGCTGCCAATTCTATGCCAAGAATGGAAGTGTTATGAGAAACCACAAAAAGAGGAAACATGTTCGCCCGTTTAAGTGCGACTTATGTGATAAACATTTTGGTTTTAGGTGGGACTTAAAAAGGCATAATGATTCAGTTCACAGTAGTGAATGCCCATTTTTGTGTGAGCTTTGTGGGCTAGTGTTTAAATATAAACCTAGTCTACTAAATCATTTGGCGGAGATACATGAAACTCCGGAAGTAGCATATAGATGTACCTGGAAAGATTGCCAGAAATGCTTTCATGTTAGGTATGCTTTCCAAGAGCACATGAACTCGCACTTGAAACGTAAGCCATATTTTTGTAATACTTGTGACCAGAAGTTCATGAGGAAAACCAACCTGGCAGCACACAGAAAACGCTGTGAAACTCAAGAGCGCCCATTTGTTTGTGAGATCTGTTCCAAAAAATTCAAAATAGAAACAGACCTGAAGCAACATAAGTCAATACATGAGAATAAGAGATACCAGTGTAAGCATTGCTCGAAGGAGTTTAAGCACAAACCTAACATGTACAAGCATCAAAAGGACTGTAAAGGAAATTAAATTTGTTCCTTGTTCATGTATTCATGTTCAGAGTAATAAGTTTAGTGCATATAGCATAACTGGCTGCTAATTTGTCGTGTCTCTGTATGCATCTGTACAGTGAGTGTATACACCAGCTATCTCTTGAAAATAAATGTAGAATCATCCACTTACCTGAGAGGCATGACAATTTGTGGATGGCTTATAGATCAGTCTGTTTGTCTTTGAGCAGCAGGATACCAAACATTAGGTACCTCCCAAAAATGTGCTGCATAGTTTGTTGTACTCAAGAAGGCCTAGGGGGGTCCGATTTAAATCTGATTATTTTAAAATATCTGTAATGCATGATATCTCGTCAGTTGTTTTCACTTTCTCAACTCCTAGGACTACTCATTGAGAATTAAGGCATAATTAGTGGTCCTTATGTATGGTCCCTTAATTGGTGGTCCTGCAAAACAACCTATTCCAAATCATGGGCTCTGGATCTTCTTTAAGGGTCATATTTTCCCTTTGACCTCTTTTCCAAAGGCAATATGGATTGTCATATTAAAAGGGCTCTGGATCAACAAAATTAGAGGGTTTAGAATGTGAAAATAACCTAAAAGATTTTCCATATTTTCCTGGAATGAAGTTGTAGTTATGTGTCTTTTGTATTTCTATTTCAGTTTATTTTGATTTTTAATGTATAGATTGATTTATACTGTTCATAATAACTTGGTAGCATTTTCAAATTTGTAATTGCAAAACTCTGCTTACAATCTTATAATGCAAAAATGTTCTTGAGTTTTGTTAACAAATGATTAAACATGTCTTGAAAATGGGCTTTTATTTTAGTGGAACTGAATCCTAACTCGGGAGGCCGCAGGCATCCATCCAAAGTCCAAGAAAAATAGACATTTATAATTGACCGTTGCTTCAGGTTGTACTCTCGTGGAACTCTTCTCAACTCTTCCTCCTTTTCTCGTTGGCCGCGTGATTTGGAAGCGTTTGCTTTGTGCATTCATATTTTACTTTATTTCCCAGTTTTTACGTTTAGTTGGATGTTATAACTTGGCCATTTTACTTTATTCTCGTTGGCCGCGTGATTTGGAAGCGTTTGCTTTGTGCATTCATATTTTACTTTATTTCCCAGTTTTTACGTTTAGTTGGATGTTATAACTTGGCCATTTTACTTTATTAATGATATAGACTATTCTGTGAAACTTCTGTTTTGACAGGAAAAGTATTTCTTTAATTTTTTGTGATTTGTGAGTTTCTCGGTTCAGGCTTGTTTACATGTTTTTATTGCAGTAAAAATGCCCTCCAATACCCAAAGAACAAGCAAAGATAAACCTAGATCTTTGAAGTGTCGACATGTCTGTCTTCCATTTGATAACCACAATTATTGCCCTTCCTGTATGGAAGCAAATAGAGGAGATGATCCGTGTGTTACTTTAGAATCTCTGTGTGACATTTACTCTGGTTTCTTGGATGAACAAATGCTTAAAATTAAAAACAAGAAGCGGTATGTTAGAAAACAGAAGGCAGACACTTTAAAAGATGATGAACTCGATTTCCTGGATGATGAGGATGTGGAGTCCTTTACTGGATCTCAGGCAGACCTTGAGGGTGCTGCTGACAATTTATTTGCTTCTCCACCACGCCCCCAGCCCCTGCGTTTCGAGTCATTATGTCCACCCCACTGGGGGGTGGACATATTATTGTTGCTTTTTCCGCCGTCCCACTTGATTTCCAGACATTTTAGGCAACAGTTCTTATCCTATCTTTACCAAATTTGGCATGCAGGTTTATTGGGTTAATAGCTTGGATGGGATAGCTTTTGGTGATGATAGCTCTATAGCTAACTGAGTAATAGCTACTTTGCTACTTTTGAGTATCTCTTTGGTTTCCAGACATTTTAAGGAATGCTATTAAGCCTAGCTTTCTGAAATTTGGTATGGAGGTTCATTGGGTTAATAGCTTGTATGGGATTGCTTTTGGGGGGAATTGCTTCATAGATGAGTGAGTAATTAATTAAATAAATGAGTAATTGGCTATTTTGAATACTGAGAAGGGCAAATGTGCCCATATATCCTAAACCGTGTGAGATAGAGCGATTTCGTCAAAATTTTTGACCCACAGGGTATCTAAGGAATGTAATCTTTGCAATTTTCAAAAAATTTTCCCCTCCCCAAAAAATGGCAGCCATTTTGAATTTTCGAATTTTTGCCAAAAATGGCAAAACACAAATTTGCTTCTATCTCCTTAACTGTGCGAGATAGAGCGATTTTGTTGAAATTTTCGACCCACAGGGTATCTAAGCAATGTACTCTTTGCAATTTTCAAAAAATTTTCCCCTTCTCAAAAATGGCGGCCATTTTGAATTTTCGAATTTTTGTCAAAAATGGCTAAACACGAATTTGCTTCTATCTCTTTAACCGTGTGCCACAGAGCGATTTCGTCAAAATTTTCGACCCACAGGGTATCTAAGCAATGTACTCAATTTTACTGCAATTTTCAAAAAAATTTTCCCCTCCCCACATATGGCGGCCATTTTGAATTTTCGAATTTTTGCCCAAAATGGAAAAACACAAATTTGCCTTAACCGTGCAAAATTTAGAGTTATTTCGGTGAAATTTTCGACCCATAGGGTATCTAAGAAATGTACTCTTGGCAATTTTCAAAAAATTTTCCTCTTCCCAAAAATGGTGGCCATTTTGAATTTTCAAATTTTTGCCAAAAATTGAAAAACAGAAATTTACTTCTATCTTCTGAACCGTGCAAGATAGAGTGATTTCGTCAAAATTTTTGACCCAACCAATGCAAAAAGGCATGAAGCTGAAATTATTTACATGTACACTAATAAATATTTAAGCATCATTGATATATTTTACAAATGAAACAGGGTCTTGTAAGACTACTGTACAATTTTGGCAAAAGGTTCATGGGGTGGACATTACACATGATAATGTGTGTTCTTCTATGCTATCCTGTTTCTATTCTTATGTCGCAGCTACTATCAACAGGGCGTCCTATTTCTAGTTATCTCTTAAAACTCCAGCCAAAACTGTCCCTCGTACTCCAGGTACAGCTTTACAACAGAAAATTGAGTCCAAACTCAAAAAATCCCTGGGTTCTCAGTTTAACATTCAATTGCAACAGCAAATGGGGGTTTTCCAGGCTTCTATGCTTGAGGCCATGAAGTCTCTCCGAGATGAATTTACGTCTTTCAAAAAGACGTCTAAAGAAGTGGAGGTGGATCAGACTTACACTTAAGCCTCTAAGCCTGGTACCAGTAAACAAACTGAGAATCTGGACCCTACCCCTCCGAGACCTCCTTCGAGAACTCAACCTTCCTCTCATATGGATGAGGATATGGAGGTGGACTTGTATGGTCCACCTCTTCGACCACGTCTCGGAGATGATCACTCAGTGCATGATTCTGACCCTTGCGGGTTGTCTCGGCTAGACCCAAAAAACATGCAGATAAAAGAAAACACAAGGTTAGGTCCAGATACTTATCTGAGTCATCTTCAGGGGAGGATCAGTCCTCGGTACACATACAAAGGTCTTCCAAGCCCTCTAGGACCCTTTCTGATCAAGACCAACCTCAACACGAACCAGACCCACTTTTTTATAGGGAAGTTGCCATGGCTGACTTACCCTCTCAATATTCTGAGGAAGTGGACATATTCTTTATCTCCCTGATCCTAGGGAAACCATGCCCAGGTCTTCAACAACAGGAGCTTAGGCCAACAAAAGCTTAGGCCAAGAGGCCCTTCCTCCATGCTCGCACTTACCTCTTACATCAAAGATGCCTTTGATAAGTTTGAGCATGATTTTCTGGCCTCTAATTTACCTGAGAGTAAATATATTAAACCCCCTCCCTCCACTGCAAAGAGGTACAAGGCGGGAGAGTCTTGTTATGAGGACAAAATCCATTAGTTGAATACAGACTTTTTGAAGATCTGTATCTCTCCTAAACTCTCTGGAGCCTCTATGGGCAAGGTTCCCCTACTAGTTCTTAAGAAACTGGAACATCAAGCCAGGCAGAACCTCTCCACTATCAACTTCATGGCTGCATTTGCTAAAACTTCTTCCTCCTGGAACTCCACCTTGGAGGAGTGTCAACATTGTTTGAAGTTGTTTGGGTTAAAGGGGCAGAGTGGCAACACTCTCTCCTCCCACCTCTGAGGCCGGGGTTCGATCCCCGTCATGGCCTTAAGTGGGAAAGCTGGTAGTTGCTTGCCGTTGGTCGGCAGTTTACAGTACAGAACCCTAGTGAACTGTATGTACTGGTTTCCTCTGCCCTTCCAACTACCCGTCATGATATGACCTGTACAGTGTTGAAAGCGACGTAAAACCACAAATAAATAAATTCAAAAGAGTTAAATCTCAAATCCAGAAAGGTGAAAACCCTGAAAAGGCAGCCAGGCATGGTTATGACCAGGCCTGTGAATATTTGGAGCTGTGGAATAAGACCATTCTTATTCAGCAAAGAGCACTTGCCTACCTGAGCAAATCCCTAGCTCATATACTCCAGAGGGAGCTATACACCATGAGTAACACTGGCCTGCTTAGGCGCGAGGCCGAGATGACCCTACTTCAACCACATTTAGGGGAAAAGAGACGCCAAGAACTCAGGAATTTGCCCTTTTGTCCTCCCACATTGTTCAAGTCTCAGTTAGTCAAAGAGGGAGAAGACTCTCCTCAAAAAAGGCACCTCTAAAGATGCTCAGGGTTTCGCACCCTACCAAAATAAGCCCTTTCATGGTCCCCATAATAAGAAAAGAGGCTCCTACAGGAAACGCCCCTATGGGGGCCACTCCTCTCAAAGTAGTAAGCAATCCTTTTCCTCTGGTAGGGAACCGAATTTCAGAGGCTCCAAGGGTCGTTTTCGACCCCACTCTAGGGAGCGAGGGCGTGGTAACCCCTCCCCCCAATGACTTCTCAAAAGCCTCCCTCAGTCCACCAGTAGGAGGTCGCCTCTGTTCTTTCAGAAGAGAGTGGCAAACAAACAAATGTTCAAATAACATGTTAAACATTATCACCAATATTTACAAATTCTTCCATTCATTTCAAAACCAAAACTTGCAAAAGTCCCTCTGATTCAGTCAGGATACAAGGCCCTTCAAAAATAACAAGCTCTGGCCACTTCTATCCAGTCTCTTCTGTCAAAGAACGCAATAGAAAGGGTGGAAAATGTAAAATCTCTCGGGTTTTATAGTCGCCTGTTTCTTGTACCCAAGCCTCACCAAAGGTGGAGGCCAGTAATAGACTTAAGCAGGCCCAACACTTTTCTGCTTGTAGAAAAGTTCAAAATGAAAACTCCAGAGTCCATCAGAACCTCCCTGATTCCAGGGGAATGGGTGTTGTCAATAGACCTATCAGACACCTACCTTCACATCCCCATCCACGTAAACTCAAGGAAATACCTAAGGTTTTGCCACAGGCCACAGGTGTTCCAGTTCACCTCTCTTCCATTCAGACTGGCCACAGCCCCTCAGGTCTTTACAATGGTTGTAAAGGAAGTGAAGCTAATGACCCTTATGAGGGGACTCAGACTTCACCAATACCTGGATGACTGGCTGATCAGGTCCCAGTGTCAGGAAGAAGCCCAAGTGAACACTCAGGCCATGGTAGACTTAACCCAGTCCTTGGGGTGGATAATAAATCAGGAGAAATCCGAACTAAAACCAACTCAGGTGTTTTCCTTCGTGGGCTACGAATACCATCTAGATTCAGCCCTTGTAAAACCCACTCAAGAGAGATGGCTCAAACTTCAGGATTTGATCCTACGACTCAAGTCAAAACATGTTTTAACTGCAAGATGTTTGATGTCGCTAATTGGGTTGCTTGCCTCAATGGAGAAAATGTTCCCGGAGGGACGCCTTCACATGAGGCCCTTTCAGTTTCACCTCAAGGAGCACTGGAGGTATCCTCAGACAGTCTCCTTCCTTGGACAGAAACCATTTCAGCATACCTAGAGTGATGACAGAATCCCACAAGCATGATGAAAGGTGCAGACCTTCATCCCAAAGACCACAGTATCCAACTCTTTACAGACACCTCAACTGAAGGCTGGAGCACTCACTTAGAACAAACCTCTATAAAGGGTCTGTGGTCAGACAGGGAAAAAAAGGCTATACAAAAATGTTCTGGAGTTGAAGGAGGTTTCTCTGGCCCTTCAAATTTCAAGGACCAGTGTCAAAACCAAAGAGTTTTGGTTGCAACAGACAACTCAACAGTAGTGCCCTCCAGAGGAACTTACACAGGAGAGATGTGCGCTCTCCTGTGGAAGATCATGACCTGGTGCCATCATTACCAGATAACCTTAAAAGCCAGACACTTTCCAGGGTGTTTGAATGTGATGGCCGACCTTCTGTCCAGGTCAAACCAAGTGCAGTCAACAGAATGATCACAGCATCCAGGTGTTCAAACACATCTGTCAAAAGTGGTTCACCCCTCATGTGGATCTATTTGCCACTCATTTGAACCACAAACTTCCACTGTACGTGTCTCAAGTCCCAGACCACAATGCTTGGGACATAGATGCTCTAAACATAAACTGGTCAGGTCTCACTGCCTATGCTTACCCTCCGACGGTTCTACTTCACAGTGTGATCCAAAAAATCAGGCAATGCAATTGCCTGATCATTGTAATAGACCCAGGCTGGCCAGGGATGCCCTGGTTTTGGGACTTAGTGCAGCTCTCAACAGAGATCCCGCTTCAGCTACCAGTGTCAACAACCCTCCTCAAACAGTCCCATAATTAAGTGTTTCACAGCAATCCACAACATCTCAACCTCCAATGCCTGGTGTCTAGGAGTGGACAGCTCCAAGAACAAGGCTTCTCTGTGGAGGTGGCAGAGAGAATTGCTGCCCCTCGGAAGGTCATCAACCAGGACCATCTACAAGTCAAAGTGGGCCTTATTTTGATGTACCTGTTAGTGGTTCGATCAATCGTCGGTGTCATGGTACAATTGCGTTCGGTCACTGATAACTTCTAGAAATCGATTAAATCTCACCCTTCTTTATGTATCTCAATATCCACATATTTTTTATATTTTGGGCAGTTTCCAGAACTTTGCTTCAATAAATTAACAGATTTCTCGCGAATTTTGAGTTTGTTTACAACTACCGCCATATTTACCGGAAGTGGGTGCTTTTGGTAGCTTCTAGATGTCAGAAACACCGTTATTCTTACCGGATTGAACTATACTTTATCCCGGAAAGTGTTTCATGACAGTGGAGTTAAAAAGTCGATTATGGGTTGATCATCGGTCGGAAAAATGGACGAATAATCAACCAATAAAAATTGAAGCAATTCCACTCACTAGTACCTGTACCAAGATCTAAATAGGCGCCCTTCGACCATTGATGGTTACAGGACGGCCATTGTTGACACTTTGGGCCCAGCGGGCCACCATATTGCACAAAGTTCAGACCTTCATAGGTTACTCTCCAGTTTTCACATGGATTGTCCAATAAGTTCCAGGAATCTTCCAAAATGGAACCTTTCTGTTGTTCTCAATGAGCTCACAATAGCACCCTTTGAGCCTATGAAAGACACAGACCTCAAACATCTTGCTCTCAAAACTGCTTTCTTGCTAGCTTTGGCCTCCGGCAAGCACCGCAGTAAAATCCATGCCTGGGTTGCAAACAAAGTATCTAACCTAGGCCATTGGGAAAAGGTTGCCTTGTTCCCTTCTTCTAACTTCTTAGCCAAAAACCAACTAGCAAGAGAAGGTTCTCAAAGTGTGTCTCCGGTGACTATTCCTGCTTTGACTACAATTGTAGATAGACAATTCAAAGAAGACAGGATTCTGTGTCCGGTGCGGGCCCTGAGGTACTAGTTGGATCGAACCAAAGACCTGAGAGGGTCTTGATTACTCCTTTTCATCTCCTTCAAGAAAGGACATACCTCCCTGGGTATGACTTGGAACATGTTTAATGTCTTGATGATTTATGCCTTACGAACTGGATGGTGTGCCTTAGAATCCATAGATACGGAGATTAAGCACTTGGACAACTGATTGATTGACATACCTCAGACATCAGACCCGCTACTCTCTCTTCTTAGTTGAAGCAAACCATTCTACTTTGTTATAAACAAGCAGACCAACAAGCCTTGGACTTAGTCCAAGTTAAAGTGCATGACATTGGGGCCTTCGCGGCCTCCAAGGCCTTTTACGATGGGGTATCAGTGGACCAAATCATGCAAATCTGTCACTGGAAAGCTTACAACACATTTACAAATTTTTACCTAAAAGACCTTACTTGGTCAGACAACAGCAACAATATGTATCTGGGACCAGTAGTGGCGGCACAACAAGTCCTAGATCCTTCCCCTCAGACCAGGTATCCTCGGAAAGAAAAGAAGTGGGGCGGAGAGGCCCATCCGCTACAACCAAGTCTTCAGGAGTCTAATCCCAGGATCTAGGTATAGGTTTACCTCTCATGGTGTTATGGGTAAGGTCATTTTTTATTTTTAGTTATCAAGTATATAAGGACTTAGCAAGTTGTCATTAATCTCATATTCGGTGGCAAAAAATTTTTCAATCGTGATAGACCCTAAGGGCTCTTACACCTCTAAGCGAGCACGGCTGCACTTCTCTCCTACTATCAAAACATCGCGACAGTTTTTTTTAGCACTGTCATTCATTCTGTTCAGGTTTTTGGCTCTTTACAGGCCCGGTCTTCGGGATTGGGGCACTCTAAACGGGACTCTGACTGGTATTTCTAACATTCATTCTCAGTATTTCATTAAGTCCCACATGGTAAGCTATTTTAGCGCAATAAAAACAAGCTTACCATGTGGGACTGAGAAGAGTCCCACCTTGCCTCCCCGCTGTATTACAGCTGAGGGGTAAGGTTTAAAAATTTCAACGAGAAAGTAGGTCGAGAGGTCAAAGGTTATCACGTGTCGACAACTTGGGGCTACGGCCAACTATAAATGTCTATTTTTCTTTGACGTTGGCCATGCCTTACGGCCATCCGAGAACAGCATTCAGTCCCACATGGTAAGCTTGTAGCTTATAAAGACACTTCTTTCCTGCCTTAGGAAAAACTGTTTGTACTGTTCCTGTGTTTGTAAATACACTACCTAGTTAAAGTAAATCTTATGTTTTATGTTATAATTTCTTTCACATTTTTCTATTTGCCACCATACTATAATATGTTTGTAATAAATGACAATGTGTCTTAAAATACTGTTTTGATTAGGGATGAGTTGGTGGCACCAGTATTTCGGTAATAAGTTTGGGTTTTTATATCCCATTGTACAGCCAGGCTTGTATTGGGACAGGTCTTCACTATTACCACTTGTTTGAGACAAATCCACACATAGGTGACAGCCTGTGATTAGATGCCAAACCTGCTAAACTTCTAGGCTATCTGAGGACCATTATCCTGGTATCAAGACCATAATAAGGAATTGAAACCTCATTTTAATGTATTCAAGTACATATAGAATATGTGTCCATACACTTCTTCCTTAAACAACAGATTCCTGAGGCATAAAAAAATTGGTTTGCTATGTATTATTAGATGCCCTGAGTAATACAAACATAAACTAAAAATCACTTGAACAATCACAGCATCACCTCTTCTGTCGTCAAATATCTGCTTACTCTTACAGATTCTTTATACACATACACAGGAGTCACAGGATGGGCACATCCGTTTTTGGGAGCTTTCTTACTGTGAGCTTAACATGCCACTGTTTTTGGAATCCTGAATTGGAATGGTTTAACAATGATGCGATACTGAAATCGAAAATATGCCACTGACCCATTCCTAGATTCACACTAAAGTTTCTTTTTTTAAAGTTATGAATATTTGAATTGAATTTTTAGGTACTTTCAATGTGTACCATAAATTGTAAATTATGTTTTGTTGCCTTTAGTAATTAATAAATTAGTACAAGTTTCTTCATTGCAATTGTGTTTTCATTTTTACCCAACAGCCTTTAAGGACTGTGCAAGTATTGTTTTTACCTGTGGCATCTGGATGGGCAGGTTGGTGGCGGGAAAAAGCTTGTCTGGGTTGTGTCTCAGAAACTGGGAGGTGTATGAAGTTAATACTTATCGAGGACATTGGCTTGGGGATGTGGGTGGCCAACATGATGTTGTGACCTTGATTTGACCTCAGTGTAATGACCTTGAGTTTGAAAATCTTAACCAGGCCTTCTCTCAGAAACCATTGGGTGTAGGAAGTTGATACTTAGTAGGGACATTGGTTAGGAGGTTTTAGGTGTGCAACATCACGGTGTGACCTTGATTTGACCTTTGATCTTGTCATAATGACATAGATCTCCAAACTCTTGTCAAGGCTATATTTCAGAAACTGTTAGGTTTAGGAAGTTGATACTTGGTAGGGACATAAGTTAGGGGTGTCGGTGTGCAACATCATGTCACGAAGGATGGTGTCATAAACTTATTCCCCCAGGCTGTGGGGTATGGGTATTTCTGATGCTATTTTGGATAAAATTATTTTCACTTGTGGGGAAATCCCACCTTTTTAACCCCAGTCCATTAAGGCTGGGGTTATAGTCGTCCCTGCACTGTTCGGGCGGCGGCGGCGGCATCCATAAAAGCTGGTGGGTGTTCCACAGCCTAAACCAATGCACGACTTTTCACCAAATTTTCAGGGTATGTTTACCTCAAGAGGATCTTGAGGGGTATTGGGCAACTTTTAAGATTTTTTGGTTTTAAAGTTTTGGGGTATATAACGGCCTAAATCCTGCATAGATTTTGACCAAATTTTCAGCATATGTTAACCCAAGAGGATCTAGAGCTGATTAGTTTTTAGGGAGGTATCTAGCAACAACTGTTGCCATGGCAGTGCTTTGATTATTTTGGGGTTTTAATGTTTGTTGGGTGTTCCACAGCCTATACCTATGCATGGATTTTGACCAAATTTTCACGATATGTTAACTGAAACAGGATTTACAGCTGAGTAGGTTTCAAATGGTATCTGACAACACCTGTTTCCATGGCAACACTTGAAATACTTTTCGGTCTTAAACTTCTTTTAAATTATTGAAAAAGGGGTGCTCTTAGACAGATGATACTTCAGTTACATTTTGATCTACGTAGGCCAAGGCCGGGGTTGGGAGATTATGAAACCCCTTCTGTGTGCCTGCGTGCGCCTGTGTGTGCGTGCATGTGTGTGTGCGTTTGTCACATTTTAAATCAAGCTTTATATCTTCACCAAATTCTCAGAGAATGTTTATGTCTGTGAATTACATGTCTGTAAAAAATGATGGTAATCATTTAAAAAAAAAATATGGGAGCAATAGCCGATTGTTGAAAAATCATTGGTATGTTCTAAAATTTAAAATATTTCAGCTAGCTGTGTCAGATTTGCACAAAATGTAAATGGCTAGGAAAACTTGTGTGAGAGTAATTTTGGCCTTGTTTTTTTTGAAAAAGTGGCTGCCATATCACATCTTTTATGTCAAATGGGGGTGGGGGCATATCAAGAAGCCCTAACATCTCCCTTATCATTGGTCCTAGGGGTTTGGAATGATAAAACAACTTCTTGGAAATCGTGGTCTGCAAATCTTTCACATGTGTCAAATTTTACCTTTGACCCCTGCTTCAAGGTCATGTAGGGTCATCATGCTAAAGGGGCCTTATATCTCCCTTATGATTGGTTCTAGGACTTCAGAATATGAAAACAATGTGTAAGAAATCAGGGCTTGTGAATCTTACATCTGACAACATTTGGTGGATTCTGTATACTTTTTTCAGCTGAAGTTGTTCCTAAGATTTTCCCAAATCTCAATGTTGTTGCCTATTTAGTTGTACCTGCGGACTGAGGCTGGCTATTTTATTATGTGGTTATGTAAGTTTTTGCATTGTGGCTAAAATTATTTCCATGTGCTTTTTAGTAAAGTCACTGTAAATTAAGTATGTATGGAAATTTCTGTAACAATCTGGTCTCTGCATTTTGTTGGGAAAGGGTGTGCAACAATGCAAACATTGATAGTATAAGTATATGACTTTGGTAAGTGACATCAGTAAAAATGTTTGCTTAAAATATGTTTAAAAAATGTTGCATATGTATTTTTCTTTTCCAAAATTTATCAGTAGGTAGAACTTGAATTAAGGCAGTTTAAATTTATAACACTTTCGTTTGTTAGCCTTTTTGCATTCCATACATTTGTTGTAAAATAAATGCAGTGCATATTGTTAACTGATGGTGATAATTTAGTTTATTTCATAATTTAGTATTCCTTCTGTTATCTCGGAAACCATAAGGTGTAGGAAGTTGATACTTGGTAGGGACATTGGTTCGGGGTTGTAGGTGTGCAAAGTCATGATGTGACCTTGATTTGACCTTTGATCTTGCCGTAGTAACCTTGACCTATAAAATCTTGTCCGGGCTATATCTTGGAAACCATAAGGTGACTGTAGGAAGTTGATACGTGGTAGGTACATTGGTTAGGGGGTGTAGGTGTGCAACATCATGGTCTGACCTTGATTTGACCTTTGACCTTGCTGTAGTGGCCTTGACCTATAAAATTTTGTCTGGGCTATATCTCGGAAACTGTAAGGTGTAGGAAGTTGATACTTGGTAGGGACATTGGTTAGGGATGTCCATGTGCAACGTCATGGTGTGACCATGATTTGACCTTGCCGTAGTGACCTTGACTTATAAAATTTTGTCTGGGCTATATCTCGGAAGCCATAAGGTGTAGGAAGTTGATGCTTGGTAGGGACATTGGTTAGGGGTTGTAGGTGTGCAGCATCATGGTGTGACCTTGATTTGACCTTTGACCTTGTCGTAGTGACCTTGACCTTTAAAATCTTGTTGCACCTTTGGGTCTGTCTTTTGATGCAGATTAAGCACTGTTAAAGTCATATTAGAAATCACTTTTGCAACTTCCCATTGTAACAGATGGAATTTCATCAGGTGAGTCACAGATTTTGCTCCAACGCCACATATAAACATTCTTTGAATGTATTACCACTTCTGTATGCATGGTAATATTCAAAACATCCAAACCATAATTCGGCCATGCCAGATGTAGATAAAGAGTGTTTTACTTTACTGATTAATGCTGTCATCTTGTTATTGAATTGTCTTGTTTTAATACTTCATCTTTACATGCATTATCTTTCTCTTGGACATTATTTTCTCTATTTAAACATTGTTTGGACCTTTAAATAACTGACAGTGCTGGGAAAGTATCCTGAACGTTATACTGTTACAGTACTTCTTTATCTCATGGTGTTAAAAATATTTCCCTAGGCTGTTGGGTACGGGCATCTCTGATGCTATTTTTCTTTCTTGCCACAAATCAAAAATGAAATTAATAACCATATTGACATTTACATGCATTAATACCCTCGATAATTGGTCCATTAATACTTCAGATTTATTTATGTTTAGAATTTTGAAATATTTCACACGAATAAGCTCTAAAGCTTGACAAACACATCTTCTACATTCTTTTTACCAAGTTTACATATTCTCTCATTAATTTAGTCCAACATAATGACCAATTCTATTTCTAGGGGCAAGATTCCTATTCTAAGTTGACAGTGGATTGAGCGTTTAGATTTGGAGTAAGTTTTGATATATGCTGCAGTTTCCATGACTTGTTTAAGTAGTGAAAATGTACTTTTGATTGCCATTCTTCATGCATTAAAGTCAGCACTTTTTCAGTAACTTGAACTATTTACCTCCAAACCATTTTCAAAGTAGTCTCCAATATCTAAGTCATTAAAAAGTATATTTAAATTAGATTCCCAAAAGTTGTTTGCAATATTTTGCAGATTCTATTCAAATATGTGCCTGGTTAGGGTGTTATAAGTGCAACAGAATCTGTTCCAAAAACGTAGATTCAAAATGTAATACCTGTATTTTAGCATCATCCATCCCATTTCTGCGTGAAGTCCCAATGTAGGAGCATTATGGTGTAAGCCAAGAAAATACCGTATAGCTGATACTTTGGAAATTCAACACTTTGACAAAAATTTACAATGTTGTATACATTAGGTTTATTTATAAAATAATTTCCATCTTGTATATAATTACCATAAATGATATATTTAATGCACAGTGCCCTTAGGAAAGACTAATTTTAGTCAATATTTTGGTAGAAAAAAGTTCCCCTTTCAGTGGTGTGGAAGTCTTGTGTGAACAAAATTGAATACTTTTTTCTCTGGATGGCTTGAGCAAGTTCTTTACATGATGGATGCAGTCAGGGTACTGTATTGCCAGGAAAAGAGATAGGGTGCGGTTACAAGGGTGGGTGCCCTAAATAGGTCATTTACAGTAACTTGGATGGTCTCCACAAAGACTATAGTTTTATGAGCCACTCCAATATTTTTACCAAAGTGTTAATTTAAACCAAGTTAATGAGTCATTAACTCACAACCCAAATATCGTATTGCACACATCGTTATTATCTCTGCCAAGAAGGTATTATTTTCATTACTGTTTGTTTGTCCATTTGTCTTTTACCATGATTATGCAAATACTACTTGTTGGAACTTTATGAAAAAAAAAATCAGAAGATGGATATTGGTCCAATTAAGATCCGAGTACATTTTCAGACCAATCTGGATCACCATCTGGATACAAAAACCTCAGGATTTTCCTATTTAAGCGTCCCGCAAGGGACGCTTGTTTGTGTATGGGAGAGCTTCAGGCTCCGGCGGCTCCGCATTTTGTTTTCCTTATAACTCTGTAACCGTTAGGCGGATTCTTTTCAAATTTGGCAGGTTTAGGCAGTAGCCTTGGGGAATTTTTTTGAATATGCTGCAGTGACATTTCAACCAATCAGAGAGGTCACATGACCAAAAATGTCTTTTTTCGATGGGGAAGCTTGTCCGGATGATAACTTGAAAGGAATTTTATCAATTCACCTGAAACTTGGCAAATACATTCATTCTATTAAAATCTGGAAATCATTAGATTTTGGCATTGATTGGTCAAGAAATGGCCGAGTAATTAATGATTAATTAATCATTACGAATTTTCCAAATAAGGAAAACACAAAAATGCTTATATCTCGAAAACCGTGCTAGATAGAGCAATTTCGACAAAATTTTTGACCCCCAGGATATCTCTGCGGAGTACTTTTCCCATTTTTCAAAAAATTTTTGTCTCGCCAAAAATGGCGGCCATTTTGAATTTTCGAATTTTTCGCAAAAATTGCAAAACATAAAAATGCTTATATCTCGAAAACCGTGCAAGATAGAGCGATTTCGACAAAATTTTTGACCCACAGGGTATATCTGCAGAGTAGCCATGCCAATTTTCAAAAAAATTTTGTCTCGCCAAAAATGGCGGCCATTTTGAATTTTCGAATTTTTCGCAAAAATTGCAAAACATAAAAATGCTTATATCGCGAAAACCCTGCTAGATAGAGCGATTTCGACGAAATTTTTGACCCGCAGGGTATCTCTGCAGAGTAGCCATGCCAATTTTCAAAAAAAAAATTTCTCGCAAAAAATGGCGGCCATTTTGAATTTTCGAATTTTTCGCAAAATTGCAAAACACAAAATGCTTATATCTCAAAAACCGTGCTAGATAGAGCGATTTCGACGAAATTTTTGACCCACAGGGTAGCACTGCAGGGTAGCCATGCCAATTTTCAAAAAAATTTTCTCTTGCCAAAAATGGCGGCCATTTTGAATTTTCGAATTTTTGCGCAAAAATTGCGAAACACAAAAATGCTAATATTTCGAAAACCGTGCTACATAGAGCGATTTCGACGAAATTTTTTATCTTCAGGGTATCTCTGCAGAGCAGCTATCCCAAAGAGCTTTCACTTTTCAGACCCGTAGCTAATTACTCACCTACTCAAAATGAGTAAATGCGAATTATCTCTAAAAGTATTGCAGATAGCCAATTTTTCTCAAATAACTCATTCACCTACTTTTGGAAGAGCTTTCACATGGTGAAGTTTCAGACCCACTAAGCTAATTACTCACCTACTCAAAATGAGTAAATGCGAATTATCTCTAAAAGTATTGCAGATAGCCAATTTTTCTCAAATAACTCATTCACCTACTTTTGGGAGAGCTTTCACTTGGTGAAGTTTCAGACCCATAGCTAATTACTCACCTACACAAAATGAGTAAATGCGAATTATCTCTAAAAGTATTGCAGATAGCCAATTTTTCTCAAATAACTCATTCACCTACTTTTGGGAGAGCTTTCACTTGGTGAAGTTTCAGACCCATAGCTAATTACTCACCTACTCAAAATGAGTAAATGCGAATTATCTCTAAAAGTATTGCAGATAGCCAATTTTTCTCAAATAAATCATTCACCTACTTTTGGGAGAGCTTTCACTTGGTGAAGTTTCAGACCCATAGCTAATTACTCACCTACTCAAAATGAGTAAATGCGAATTATCTCTAAAAGTATTGCAGAGAGCCAATTTTTCTCAAATAACTCATTCACCTACTTTTGGGAGAGCTTTCACGTGGTGAAGTTTCAGACCCATAGCTAATTACTCACCTACTGAAAATGAGTAAATGCGAATTATCTCTAAAAGTATTGCAGATAGCCAATTTTTCTCAACTCATTCACCTATTTTTGGGAGAGCTTTCACTTGGTGAAGTTTCAGACCCATAGCTAATTACTCACCTACTCAAAATGAGTAAATGCGAATTATCTCTAAAAGTATTGCAGATAGCCAACTTTTCTCAAATAACTCATTCACCTACTTTTGGGAGAGCTTTCACTCTGTCAAGTTTCAGACCCATAGCTAATTACTCACCTACTCAAAATGAGTAAATGCGAATTATCTCTAAAAGTATTGCAGATAGCCAATTTTTCTCAATTAACTCATTCACCTACTTTTGGGAGAGCTTTCACTTGGTGAAGTTTCAGACCCATAGCTAATTACTCACCTACTCAAAATGAGTAAATGTGAATTATCTCTAAAAGTATTGCAGATAGCCAATTTTTCTCAAATAACTCATTCACCTACTTTTGGCAGAGCTTTCACTTGGTGAAGTTTCAGACCCATAGCTAATTATTCACCTACTCAAAATGAGTAAATGTGAATTATCTCTAAAAGTATTGCAGATAGCCAATTTTTCTCAAATAACTCATTCACCTACTTTTGGGAGAGCTTTCACTCTGTGAAGTTTCAGACCCATAGCTATTTATTCACCTACTCAAAATGAGTAAATGCTAATTATCTGTAAAAGTATTGCGGATACCCAATTTTTATCAAATACTCATTCATCTACTTGTGGGAGAGCTTTCACATGGTGAAGTTTCAGACCCATAGCTAATTACTCACCTACTCAAAATGAGTAAATGCGAATTATCTCTAAAAGTATTGCAGATAGCCAATTTTTCTCAAATAACTCATTCACCTACTTTTGGGAGAGCTTTCACTTGGTGAAGTTTCAGACCCATAGATAATTATTCACCTACTCAAAATGAGTAAATGTGAATTATCTCTTAATAGTATTGCAGATAGCCAATTTTTCTCAAATAACTCATTCACCTACTTTTGGCAGAGCTTTCACACACGAAAATGAAAAATTGTGAATATCTCGGAAAAGCTATTTCTTTTGCTTTAATGCTCGGCGGGAGATACACACCGCGGCAGTGGTCTTGACAAAAATTTTTGTCTCCCCAAAAATGGTGGCCATTTTGAATTTTCAAAGTTTTTGCAAAACACAAAAATGCTTATATCTCGAAAACCGTGCTATATGGAGCGAACTCAACAAAATTTTGGACCTGCTGGGTATCTCTGCAGAGTAGCCATGCCAATTTTCAAAATATTTTTGTCTCGCCAAATATAGCGGACATTTTTAATTTTTTTATTTTTTGCAAAACACAAAAATTCTTATATCTTGAAAACCGTGCTAGATAGAGCAGACTGCGCTGACTTTGGTTGCCACAACAGTATAAGGCTAGAAACGAAGCATTTTCTTAATACTTTAGCACTCACCTTTATATCCTTTTCGGGACGCTTTGTTTTTGCTATGCAAAAACATTATCTTTTTTTTTTGCGAGCGATCCTCTAGTTACTAATTATTATGTGCCTTGGTGGAGGTTTATGCTCTCTGAGTGCTCTTGCTACATATGATTCATTCAAAAATTTTATATGATAATCTCTAGAATATTTATAAGGTCCAGTGTTTATAATGAAGTCTGATATTTTTGTTCACCTGGCATCTGAAATTTTGTACATTTCAGATGCTTTCATCCACTGGACTGCCCCTGATAAAAATGACACAGAAATGCCTTTCTTGCCCCTTGTGCTTCAAAACCTACCGTGGCTCAGCGATGAAGCGTAATTTACGGAGTCACATGACCGTGGTACATGGCATGGAAAAGCCCTTCACATGCTCAGCTTGTGGAGAAAGTTTTGTTTGGCAATTAGAAATGGTGACACACAAAAGAAAGTGTGCTGGAAAGAATAGAAAAGAAGGCAATATCGATGCTGGTGAATTGTGTATGTTTAATGTCTTAAATCAATCGGATAATAAATCTTTATTCATTTTAAGTAAGTGGGTAATTAAAACAGTTGTTGCATTCAGTATTAAATTACTGTTGCCTTAGTAACCGATTTCATTTGTGTAAACTTTAGTAAAGACACTATGTCAACCTTTTTATTTGAATTTGTGTTACTGTTGTGTTATTTTGGCATAGATATGATGCAACAGAAGAAGCTCTTTCAAGGATTATAATTATTGACTTGACTTTGTTAAATAAATGAAATATGCATAAACAACATGGTGCTAAATAAATACAAAGAACAATGTGATATTTGTTGTTGGAATTTATCCTGAAGAGGGGGACAGCAGTTCCCTGAGTTTGCTATCTAAAATTTATGGTGGCATGTATAATTTATTGATATTTGTGTAAATTTAAAATGCATGTAAAAAATGCAGTGAGATTATCAACTTAGCATTGATTATATCCAAATGAAGATACTTTTGTTTGGTCCTGTCATGAATCCAGTGTTTTTATTTTTTGTTTCAAAAACAAGAACCATGTATGATGTTCAGGTAGCAGTAATATATTACATGTATTTCAAACTTAATACAACAATAACCAGTTTACAGTTTGTAATGGTATCAAATGTTTCATCATGATAGATTAAAGTTTGACTTAAACACAATGGTAATATTTATTATATCCCCAGACGAAAGTCGGGGATATATTGGATTCAGGTCCGTCGCGCCGCCGCCGCCGCCGCCGTAGAAATTTCCTTGTGGACGCGATAACTCAAAAACAAATTAATATTTTTTTTTCAAACTTGGTACACATGTTAAGGGTGCCCAAAGGAAGATCCCTATTTTAAGGTGACCTTAAACTCCCAGTAAAAAAGAACTTATGGCCACCTTAAGGTCAGAAATTGGACTTTTGGCCACTTAGAGCCCTCTAGGTCACAAACTATGATGCTCAGCTGGCTGAAATTTTACCTGACAACACATTAATATGTTCTTAGTACATGTGCCGAAAATCACGACTTTAAGTTGAGGAGAAAATTGTGTTTGAGGCCCATAAATACCCCCACTTGGGGATTTTTTGCTATACTTTTCACATATTTTGCCCTATAATTTGGAAGTGGTAATTCTGATGAGTCTCAAACTGCGCTAGGTATAACTTTGATATGTAATCCTTGTCTGTAGAAAATTTTAGGGCTGTAGGTTTACCCAAAGGGGTCGACTTAAGGTCTCAAAAGTGCCCACAGAGACCCAATTTATGCACTTTTTGCCACTTTCAAGCACTGTAGCTTTCAAACTATGTCTCTCATCTAAGTTAAATATCATCTGGGAATATATCTATGTGTTTTCTTATATGTGCCCCAACATTTAGGCCTTTAATAGACAGTTAACCTGTGTATCAGGACCATAAACACCCACCCGAGTGACCCTTATAAGACATTTTTCACATCTTTTTCCCTGTAACTTGGAAATGGTAAGTCTGAGAAGTTTCAAACTGTATTAGATATATATTCTGTGTGTAATCTTAGTATGTAACAGATTTTAAGTCTGAAGCTTTAATTTTGAAGGTCAAATTGAGGTCTCTAAAAGGCTCCCAAAGACCCAATATTTGGACTTTTTGCTACTTTTAAGCCCTGTGACTGTCAAACTATGTGACTGATAGAGCTCAAATCCTATCTGGGAAGATATTAGTATGTTATTTATATATGTGCCAAAAATTAAGGCTTTAAGAAGACATTTAACCTGTGTATGAGGACCATAAATCCCCACCCGAGTGACCATTTTTAGACATTTTTCACATATTTTGCCCTGTAACTTGGAAATGGTAAGTCTAAGAAGTTTCAAACTGTATTAGATGCATATTCTATGTGTAATCTTAGTATGTGACAAATTTTAAGTCTGAGGCTTTAATTTGAAGGCCACATTTAGGTCTCTAGAAGGCCCCATAAAGACCCAGTATTTGGACTTTTTGCCAATTTTAAGGCCTGTGACTGTTAAACTATGTGACTGATAGAGCTGAAATCTCATCTGGGAATACATTATTATGTTCTTTTTACATGTGCCAAAAATCAAGGCTTCAAGTAGACATTTAACCTGTGTATGAGGACCTTAAACACCCACCTGAGTGACCCTTTTAAGACATTTTTCACATATTTTGCTCTGTAACTTGGAAATGGTAAGTCTGAGAAGTTTCAAACTTTATTAGATACATATTCTATGTGTAATCTTAGTATGTAACAAATTTTAAGTCTGAAGCTTTAATTTGAAAGCCACATCGAGATCTCTAAAAGGCCCACAGAGACCCAATATTTGGACTTTTTAACCACCTTTAAGCCCTGTGACTGTTAAACTATGTGATTGATGGAGCTGAAATCCCATCTGGGAATGCATTATTATGTCCTTTTTACATATGCCGAAAATCAAGGTTTTTAGTAGACATTTAACCTGTGTATGAGGGCCATAGACACTCGCCCAAGTGCCTTTTTGGACATTTTTTCCGTATTTTGCCCTGTTATTTGGAAATGCTTAGTGTGACAAGTCTTAAACTGTATTATATATAATTTTTGTTTGTTATGTATGTCCCCCAAAAAGTTTCAGATCTGTTGTTTAATTGCTAAGGTCTCTTTAACAATTGTAAAATGCCCACAGAAACCCAATTTATGGACATTATGCCACTTTAAAGCCCAGTAACTGTCAAACTATGTGGGTTATAGAGCTGAAATCTTTGAATTTTTAAAAGGAAATGCCTGTCTATTTAAATTTTGAATATTAATAATGTTATGGCTATCTTAGTCTTTTAAGAACTTATTTTTGTGTGTTATACCTCTGCTTGCTGAGTTTTTAACTTTTTAAAATGAAACTGGTTAAACATATTCAAGTAGACAAAATGGACACTTTAAGTGAGCTTTAAGTCCCAATATTAATGAAATTATATCCTTATGTAGTAAAAGTAGGGGATTTTTAACCCTCAACTAGCCCAGTTTTATTCAACTTGCCTCAGTTAATTTTGACACAGCTCCTACAGTTATGAACTCATTTCAGTTGATAATCACATACTTAAAATTCTCAATTCTTTTTGTATTTGAGTACCCCTTTTATATAGATTGTTTGTTTACCATTTATGCATCCCCCACCCGGATTCCCCCCACCCACCTCTGGGACCTCCAGCTATATTGAGTGACACTAAATAAACAAAGGTATTTAATGATATCAGATGAGAAACAAAGAACTCAATGGGGTTGCAGATCTTGTGTAATAGTGAGAGAGGTGTGGAGAAGGGGAGAGGGGTGGGGGTGGGAGGTGGTGGGCTTCATTACATATAACACAAAGGGGAGTCAGAACTGAGATTGTGTCACATATTTAGGTTGCATATATATGGACCACATATATAGGTATAGAGGAAATGAATAACTGAAAACAATTTGCAAATTCTAAAAATAATATAATAAAATAATAATGTAAATAATTTTTTTTTAAATAATATTTTATTTGTGAACAAATATAGAAACAGATATGCGCTTTTGGGATTATGAATTTTAGAATGGACATTGAATCATCAATCATTTAAATACTTTGAAGGAAGATTGAAAAGTATGATGAGTTGAGTTAAAAATAATATTTTATTTGTCAACAAATATAGAAACAGATATGCTCTTTTGGGATTATTATTTTAGAATGGACATTCAATCATCAATCATTTAAATACTTTGAAAATAGGTTTAGAGTTATCATTGCAGGAAGATTGAAAATATAATTTGAGTTATGTATTCGGCGTCTGGGGATACACCATCTTCCTTGGAAGATATAAACAGAGTAGATTGATGTGCTGAAGTTCATATAATAATGGGTAATTATGTTTTAAAAAATTCCCGATCAAAACCTGTGGCGTGAGTGATGACCTGTCTGGGGATATGTTGGCGCCGAGTTGGCCCAATCTAGTTTAGTATGACTTTGTGCCTGAGGCATTTAGTTAAATATAATAATTACTATCATGGTGTTCTTTTACTATTTTCAGAAGTTTGAGACCTGTCCATACTGCCTGAAGAAATACACTGGGCAACAAAGAAAGAGGAACCTTCGAAACCATTTTTATCAAGTGCACAACATAGGCCAGCCTTATAGGTGTGCCTGTGGTCGCTCTTTTGGCTGGAATGCTCAGTACTACACTCACAAGAGAAAGTGTGAAGTGGCTCTGTCATTACGCACTCAAAATAGTGCAGAGAAAGAATCCACTACTATTATTGCTGAGATACCCAAACAGGATTAGAAGCCACTATCATAGCTTTATAATAAATATTAATAACATATATGGACAGTGACACAACTGTTAAACTATAGTTACACACACTTGTGCATAGTAGTTCACAGATACAAGTGGGGCTTTAAAGAACAGAGAGAAATTTCAGATAAATGGAAAGTATTTTAGTATAATAAGAGTGTCTTTTCCAGTGGGAGTTTTCCATATGTTTCTGTAAATCCTGGGGTGAAATAAACTAAGGGTCTTAAAGTTAAGGCTTAAGTGAAGACTAATTTTTTAAATAACCACAGCTGGTTTTATGCTGGTGTATTTTATGTGTTGACTCCCTGCTCGATAGCTCAGGAAGAAATATGGAAGTCACAAAACCAATGCTTTAACAAAAAAAAAGTTAATATGTCAAAGTATTTCTTAACAAACTCTGCAAAAGGGGAAAAAATGTAGCTATATTTTGTTACATTTTAATACATGAATTATAGTTCAAATAGTGGATACATTATAGATAGTGGATAAATGTAGATTTGGTAAACCTACCTTAAGGTCATGTATTATTCACAATGTTGATGTATACTGTTGGATATTTATAGGTAAATATTACATTGGGCAAGTTTTTGTCTCCAGAAAAAAATGTGTTATAAAGAACATAATATATAAGTATGTAAATGTTAAAAAACTCAAACTCATTAAAAAATACACTGAAACTGTTTGATTTACTGTCATATAAATAATGAACAGTAGTTTGCACTTATTTTAGTGTTGGTGGCCTGGTACCCAGAATTTGTGTCTCACTGCTTTTAACTTTCATCCTTGAGTTTGGTCAATGTGATCACACTCCAGGACCAGATTCAGATGTAATTCTCAAACAAATAACTTAAAATATGTGGATACTAGAAGATATTGTAAATAACTTGTGGCTGGCATCTAGTGTTGAGGATTAATAACTTTTAGAACTAAAACCTAAATGATCATTTTATTGCGTTAATACATCCTATCCAATGGACAATTGCTTTACCGGTCGACGCGACAGGTCCCGCCAAACGCCAGAAAAAGACGTCCTGTATATAATACCGGCAGGACCGGTCAGTAGTGTGCATTCGCTAGGTGGCGCATCATACTTGCTTCCTGTCCAGACAGAGTGACGTCAGTTCATCTTTTTCATTTGGCGCGTGTAGTGTGCAGACGCGTTTTGAAATTATCTCCAAGTTTGAAGGAAATGCGGTTTATTCTACGAATTTAAAGCTCAATTTCATCTGACAATATATATATTGTGTTACTTACATATCATGGCCTCTCCAGGATTTAAACGAGGCATTATCCAGCACTTTATAACCAGTTTTGAAGAATTTCTGTGTACTTGTCTTCGAGACGAAGTCGTGGGTGAGAGCTTGTGTGTTGTCCCTGCAGCATTCTTCTGATGATCAGAAGTCTTTATGTCCACGATTCACCCTCCATTTACTTCTTACTTAGTCGAGTAACACTGCGTGTATGTCAACGAGAAGATATTAGAAGGAAAGAAGAATGCATCGTCTGACGTCATCACTTCCAGCTTATGCTTATCACGTGACAGGGACCTGGTCACGTGATACGCATTCAACAATGGAGGAATCGTGTTTTCAACAGATGTTTTAGAAGAAAAGACGAGCTTTTACTACTCAACACCCACCTTTTAACTGTCAAGAAGAAATCCAGCAACTCGTCTGTTGGCCTGAAGAAGTTAGATGACAAATGGTCATTGAACTCTGCGTTTTTTGCCGGTGCCGGTCATGTGACTTCACAGATCTCAAGACAACTACCGGCAAGCAGATTCCCAGGCGTGACTGGTTCAGCTGACAAGAAGGGATGAGTTTTTACCGCTACCAGTTCTGGTCAGACTACTGGTGGGGAGCACTAGTGATGAGTTTTACCGGTTCCAGTCTGTACAGACTACCGGTGGGTGCTGTTCCTGTGAAGAAACCCCTTCAGTGGTTGTCAGTGATCAGCCCTGTTTGATCCTGGAACCTCCACCAGAGGCCTTTCCACTGGTGGGACTGTTGGGGTACCGGTTCCAGTCATGTTCCTGTGAAGCTGTCAAGAAACCCCCCTTCAGTGGTTCCAGTGATCAGCCCTGTGTTGTTACTGGAACCTTCACCAGAGGCCTTTCCACTGGTGGGACTGTTGGGGGTACCGGTTCCGGTCTGTACAGACTACCGGTGGGTGCTGTTCCTGTGAAGAAACCCCTTCAGTGGTTGCCAGTGATCACCCCTTTTTGATCCTGGAACCTCCACCAGAGGCCTCTCCACTGGTGGGACTGTTGGGGTACCGGTTCCAGTCATGTTCCTGTGAAGCTGTCAAGGAATCCCCCTTCAGTGGTTACCAGTGATCAGCCCTGTTTTGATACTGGAACCTCCACCAGAGGCCTTTCCACTGGTGTGACTGTTGGGGGTACCGGTTCCAGTCTTGTTCAGAACACCGGTGTGGCTGCTCAGAGGGTTCACCTACCAGAAGTCGCGGTGACCATTGAGACCCTTATCTTCCCTGTGCAGAATTTTGGACCGGTACCGGTCCTGTTCAGGCTACCGGTAGGGTCACTAGCCAGCCAGTGATGAGGGATACCGGCACCAGTTCTGTTCAGACTGCCGGTTCTGGTCACAGAAATCCAGCAAGGGCTACCGGTTAAACAGGATTACCGGTTACACAGAGTTGCTGGTGACATACAGCAGGGCTACTGGTTCAGAAAATCACCGGTTCCTGAGTGTTGCTGGTTCCGGAGTGTAGCCGGTTACAGAGGAATCTGTACCCATCCTTAAAGGCAAGAAACCAGCTTCAAATCCAGTGCTGACAACAGGTTTTCCGGTTACAGAGAATTGCCGGTTCCGGAGTGTTGCTGGTTCCAGAACCGTAGTGCTGTTGGTTACAAGAAATCTGCTGTTCCCATCCTTACTGGCAAGGAACCAGCTTCAAATTCAGTGCTGACAAGGTTCAACAGTTAGCCTTCTCTCAGAGCCTACCGGTTTGACCGGTTACAGAGCTTGTTGATTGCAGAGAAAAGCTGCTGAACCACCACTGTGGACAGGAAGAAGGCAACTTCATATGAGCCTATCCTTGCTAGGAAGTAGTTCACCCAGTTCTGCCAACTCCGGTGAGTTTATGCAGAACTGTGGAGCCACCAGGAACCGGTTACAGAGCATTGCCTCACGTATAACCGTTTAAGGCCTGGTACTGGGCAGGTCTCCAGGACTGACTGACAGACCAACAGAAGTTCCTTAAAGGCCCAAACAGCTGTTTAGGCCAACCAGTGGCAGCCTAAGGAACTGGTTAAAGAGGAATTCTTTGACCAGTCACAGGTCCCGGTGAAATGCCTGTCAAGCTACCTGACCAGTCATCCAGCCTACCCTTTCGGGACCCAGCTGGCCAGACAGTGGCTAGAGATAAGAGGGAGACTGTCAAGCAGGAATTGTCCACTACCAGTCAACCTCCCCTTATCAGACCTCACACCTTGTAGACTGGCCATCCAGTTTGTCTTGTACCCAACCTGTGACCAGTGTCAGCTGCCTCAAGGGGTCCTGAGTTGGTAAGCTCAGCCTTCCCCTCAAGATTATAACCCGTTTTGCCAGTTTTCAAAACTCAAGCAGGGGGTAAAATATCTGTTAATCTGACCAGGGGTCAGCAATGTTATAAATGGCTATGGGGATGAGTGATGTCTAGTCTGTCACCAGTGTTGACACTATTTTTGGCTAACTATGCCTCCTCAAAACTTGGGCCGTCCTAGGGGCTAGCCCAAGTTTGAAAAAATCTCCCAGGAAGGCTACACCCTCACCTTCCGGAGATGACCGGCTTGACCAGATCTCCAGGCTGGAGAAGTGGCCCAGTACCCTGAGTAATTCAGTTTGGGAAACTTTGAGCACTATATTAACCTCTCTTCAGCAGGGGAGTGGAGAACTTCAAGGTTCCCTACTTCCTCACCGCTTTCCACCAACAAGGAAGTACCGGAATTTTTCATGTCCAGGGTCTTCCCCATCAGTTCAGTCACTCCCCTTGGTCTGTTCACAGTACAATGGAGTCTTCTCTCGGTGGTGGCGAAGCAGGTCTAACTATGGCATTACGGAGTACCACAATCCACCGGTACAACTGGTTGGTCAAGCCTGTTTTCCCACCAAGCCTGTCTCTAGCATACACATTCTCTAGGATATCAGTGTCAGGAGTAAGCTTGAATGGTAAACACGAATAAATTAGAACTGGACCTCGAGCAAGTCTTTGACTTAGTAGGCTTCCAGTTAGCTCGGAAGAGCGTAAGGTCAGACCCACCCTAGAGCGTGGGTAGACCTTGAATGCTTATCCAGAAGCTTCTCCCTGGACCTTTATGCCCGGTCTGGCACCTGATGCCCCTGATAGGGTTACTGACAGCCATATAGAAGCAAGTGCACCTACCTCACCTCCATATGAGGCCGATAAAGTGGCACTAGAAGAACAACTGGAGGGTACCAGAATCACTAGAAACGATGACCCCAGTCCCCTCTACCCCGATCTTAAATGGTGGCTGCAGGAAGACAATGTGCTTCAGGGTCAACCATTACACCCGCTTAATATGCTCTTCAATCCTTACAGATGCATCAAGAAGGGTGGGGTTCTCACTTAGGAGAACACACTGCAAGGGGAACCATGGTCCCTTCCAGAAGCAAGTTACACATTGAACTATCTGGAACTCAGGTGGTCATTAATTTTTGGCCCTTTAAGAATGCCAAGACATCTGGTTGAACAATATTGCTGTCATAACTACAGACAACACAACCGTGGTTGCTTGTATGAAGGAAGAGGGGGGGGGGGGGGGGATGAAGTCAGGCCCTCCTTGTGCCCTTCTATGGGAAACCCTGACCTGGTATTCAGGTAACAGGTGACTGTAGCCCGACACATTCCAGGCGGCTGAATGACATAGCACACAAGCTATCCAGTCTCACGCAACTAGACAGAGCAGACAGAATGGTCCCTCCTGTTTTTCCAAGCAATATGCTTCTGGTGGCACTAGGCCTAATTGGCCTGTTTTTTGCCACCTGGCTCAAAACAAACTGTCTCAACTTGCATCACTGGGGACAGATCCCCCAATATGGACAATGATACAATCAGTCTGTCATGGGAGGATCTGGACCCATATGCCTTCCCACTGGTAGCCATCTTGGGCAAGTGGTGGAGACGTTGCAGCACTATCCATGCAGGGGAATCACACTGACTGCTCCAAATCTCTTGGTCATGTCAGGTCAGATTCCTTGGTACCTGTCCAACCTGCTCTCTCAACCATCTAGTCAGACTCCTCACAGGAATCTGTCAAAATTAGATCTGCATGCATGGCTCCTAGAGCCTCAGCAATCAAGGAGCAGGGCTTCTCTAAAGCAGTGGCAGTAGGAATTGAGGCTCAAAGAGGATCAACCAGATCAGTCATTGCTGACAACTGGGTATGTCACCAATTTCAGCACAATGAGAATCTTGCTCGTCTCTTGGACAGCTTACAGAGACAGACCTAAGGGTCGGAGGGGCATCCCCTCCTGGAACCTTCCCCTGGTGTTGCACCAATTGGCAGGGCTCCATTGGAACCCCTTAAAGAGGCCTCTTTGAAGCATTGACCTTCAAGACTGTTTTCCTCTTGACCCTGGGTTCTGGCAACACAGGAGTGAGATTCTTTCTTGGTAAAAGAAACACATCAGGCACCAGTTAGACTGGTCAAAGGTGTCTTTGTACCCAGCACCCAGCCTTCTTTTCCAAGAAACAGCTGGCCAAGGAGAGTCCGGACAGTGTGGCCCCAGTGGTTATACCAACCCTGGCCCCAACTCTGGATAAGTCCCTCGATTCTGATAGGTCCTGTGTCCAGAGCACTGTGCTTCTTATTGGGACAGGATCTCAAACAGAACAATGAGTTAGTCTGTCACCCTTTAGAAAGGCTTTTGACAAGACCTCTGTCCTGCAACTATTTCCTCATGGATCAAGCAACTGTGATCCTAGGTTATGAGCTCTCGGGTCAGGCGGCCCTCTCCCTACATCAGGTTAAACCTTATCTTGTCAGGGCCCCTTGCTGCTTCTAAGGCATTCCAGTTGGGAGTCTCCTTTAGAACAATTTTTCAGCCAGCCACTGGAAGTAATATAACACCTTCACACAGTTCTATTTGAAGGATGTGGCTTGGGCTGGTTCAGAGCTCCTTCAATTGGGCCCAGTAGTGGCTGCTCAGCAGATCCACAATTGGCCCATATATACTGAGATTTGTATATATGTAGTGTTAATAGTTCTTGGAACTAACTACATGCCTTCCTTCTGGAGGTTATTGCCTTCTGGGACCGAACTCATCCCTCTCTTCCCCTACCTCAGAACAGGTCTGTTAAAAAAGGGGGGGGGGGGGGGGGAAACGTCGGTATACGCCCCGGCAACCGGGCACTGGTATCCGACCATAGGCCTACAGGTTTCCTGACTTAAAGTTAACCTAGGCCAGAGGGAATTTTCTTATCTTTTATGAGTTCACATAAGTCCCTAGTAACTTACCCTCCGACGAAGCGGTAGTTATTCAGCAATTGTCCATTGGATAGGATGTATTAATGCAATAAAATTGCAAATTTAATAAGTAAATTAAATTTTTATAAGTTAATACCCTATCCAATGGACAGGCAAGGCCCTCCCAACCGACCCCGCTACCAGCTTACTAGGGGTCTAAATCTGTTTAGACAATGAAAAAGATGAACTGACGTCACTCTGTCTGGACAGGAAGCAAGTATGATGCGCCACCTTGCGAATGCACACTACTGACCGGTCCTGCCGGTATTCTATACAGGACGTCTTTTTCTGGCGTTTGGCGGGACCAGTCGCGTCGACCGGTAAAGCAATTTTCCATTGGATAGGGTATTAACTTATAAAAATTTAATTTACTTATTAAATTTGCAATTTTGATACCTTGTGTATGCTTTCACCAGTAGAAACTGGTCATCAGCCAAGTTCTTTACTTATTGATTAATGGTGATATGAGATGCTGCATTTGTAGTCCTTGTACTGAGTTTGCTTTGGTGTGGACTTCATCCACATTCTTACTCAAACTAATACTGCAGCATGTCAGTTATCTTTTCCTTGTATATGAAGACACAATTTCACTTCTTACAGGAGTTTCATGGATGCTTTAAATTATACATGTTATACATTTTGTAATAGAAAAGATTTATTTTTGTAGCATGAATAAGTTATGTACTTATAAAACTTTTTATATAATCCTGAAATTTATTTAAGATTATGGTTATAATAATATTACATCAATAACATTTTTTTGTTTTACAAAACAGGGATATTGAAATAATACATCTCGTTACATTATATTTAACATAGATTTCAAGATAAATATATTAACTGTGTAGATTTTGCCTTCCTTTTTCCTGTTAAATAAAACCTGGTATTGATTTAGTAGTTATTATTGATTCATATCGTTCTCTGAGGGAGATTGTTTTTGCCTTATTATCTCCCGCTGGCTGATAGGCCCGGTACGGGAGATTATAAAATGCCCTGTGTCCGTGCGTGCGTGCGTCCGTTCGTCACATTTTTATAAAAGCCTTTCTATCTCTTAAAATATTAGAGCTAGAGCTTCCAAATTTGCAGGATAAATTTATCATTGGAAAAACTTGCCTGGGAATTTTTTTCGGCTGATTCGGAAAAACAAGATGGTCGCCACGGGTGTTAACAAGATGGCTGCCATGGTTTTTTTTTTTCAGGTGTTCTGCCATGGGGTTTTTTTCGTTGATTTAGATGGCTGCCATAAGTGTGTAGTTGCACTTTTATACAGCCTAAAAATAGCCTGCGTGGTATTTTTCAGACCTAGGTCCATAGCTAAGTGAGTAATAGCAATGGTGGCTACTTTCAGTAAAGTGCTCATAACTCCAAAACGACTGCATTTAGAGCATTTCTGTAAAATATGTTGTTCAGTTACTTTCTCCATGCCTACAAGATGGTACCATTTTAGGGGGGTCTATCTTGATAGCTAAGTGAGTAACAGCTATTTTCTATTTTTAACAATGACCAAAATGAGTAAGTTACTTTTATCTTTGTAACTGTTACTTACAATATTGGTCTCAAATATGTTCTTGAACAACTCCTTTATGTACTATATCATGGTGAGGTTTCCAAGGTGTAGCACCATAGCTAGCTGAGTAATAGCTACACTAAGTTTAACATTTGACCATTCAGCAAGTCACTTATAACTCAAAAACTATTGAATATAGAGGATTTTTGTTAAATATGTTGTTTATCTACTTTTTGATGTACTGTGTCGTGAATTTTCAGAGCTGTAAGTCCATAGCTAACTGAGTAATAGCTACTTTTAAATTTCTTAATTTCAACATTGAATAAATCACTTATACCTCCAAAACTATTGAATTTAGGGAATTATTGTCAAATATGTTAATCGGTTACTTTTTAATGTTCTGTGTCGTGGAAAAGTTTCAGAGCTGTATTTCCATAGCTAACTGAGTAATGGTTACTTTGAATTTCAACAATGAGTAAATCACTTATAACTCCAAAACTATTAAATTTAGAGAATTATTGTCAAATATGTTGTTCACTTACTATTTGATGTACTGTGTCATGGGAAATTTTCACAGCTGTATCTCCGTAGCTACCTGAGTAATAGCTACTTTGAGGGTTTCCATTGAGTAAATCACCTTTAACAGCAAAACTGTTGAATTTAGAGGATTTTTTTCAAATATGTTCTTCACCTACTTTTTGATGTACTGTGAAATGGCAAATTTTGAGAGCTGTAGGTCCATAGCTAACCGAGTAATAGCTACTTTAATGGTTCTCCATTGAGTAAATCACTTATAATAGCAAAACTGTTGAATTGAAAGGATTTTTCTCAGATATGTTGTTTAGCTACTTTTTTATGTACTGTGTAATGGCAAATTTTGAGACCTGTAAGTCCATAACTAACTGAGTAATAGCTACTTTGATGGTTCTCCATTGAGTAAATCACTTATAACAGCAAAACTATTAAATTTACAGGATTTTTGTCAAATATGTTGTTCATATACTTTTTAATGTTCTGTGTCATGGCAAAGTTTCAGAGCTGTAGGTCCATAGCTAACTGAGTAATAGCTACTTTCATGGTTTTCCATTGAGTAAATCGCTTATCACAGCAAAACTGTTGAATTTAAAGGATTTTTGTCAAATATGTTGTTCACCTACTTTTTGATGTATTGTGTAATGGCAAATTTTGAGACCTGTAGGTCCATAGCTAACTGAGTAATAGCTACTTTGATTTTTGCGGAAAATGAAAAAGTCTTAATATCTCGAAAACTGTAAGAGATAGAGTGATTTTGAGTGAATTTTTGACCCGCAGGGTAGTACATGAGTATACTATGCAAAAGGGAAAAAATTCAATTTTCGCCACTTTTGGCAGCTGTCTTGGATTTTTAGCAGAAAATAAACATTGAAAATATCTTCAAAATGGTAACAGACAGAGCGATTTCGAGCAAATTTTTGACTCACGGGGTAGTACAACAGTATTCTGTGCCTAGGGGAAAAATGTCATCTTGGATTTTAGCGGAAAATGAAAAATTGTGAATATCTCGGAAAACGTATTTCCTCCTCTTGAATGCTCAGCGGGAGATACACACCGCGGCAGTGGTCTTGTTTTATGATAAAACCACACCAACTGAGCCATGTCTCATCATGTTCAAACAGACTCCACTGGTTGGTTAATCCATATCATATTTTTTTAAATACAAACTCCTTGTGTTAAACATTATCATCAGATTATACCAACTTCTGATTTGCTGTCACAAATGGGAGCATATTTCATCAGGCTTCAAAAAAGGATGTAATCAGAGATAAATATCTGTGGACTGGTCAGTCATACAGTAGTTGACAGGAACATACTTCATCAGGTTTTAAAGAGAAAAGCTGCAATCAAAAAGGTATCCCTTTGGACTGGCCAGTCATACTCTTAGTCTCTCCTTTACCTTTTTCCATATAGATGGACATGCTCCTGTTGGTCAGACATTTGAGTTTTCACTTTGTGGATATCAGCACTTCATAATTATATCCCCAGACGAAAGTCGGGGATATATTGGATTCAGGTCCGTCGCGCCGCCGCCGCCGTAGAAATTTCCTTGTGGACGCGATAACTCAAAAACAAATTAATATTTTTTTTTCAAACTTGGTACACATGTTAAGGGTGCCCAAAGGAAGATCCCTATTTTAAGGTGACCTTAAACTCCCAGTAAAAAAGAACTTATGGCCACCTTAAGGTCAGAAATTGCACTTTTGGCCACTTAGAGCCCTGTAGGTCACAAACTATGATGCTCAGCTGGCTGAAATTTTACCTGACAACACATTAATATGTTCTTAGTACATGTGCCGAAAATCATGACTTTAAGTTGAGGAGAAAATTGTGTTTGAGGCCCATAAATACCCCCACTTAGGGATTTTTTGCTATACTTTACACATATTTTGCCCTATAATTTGGAAGTGATAATTCTGATGAGTCTCAAACTGCGCTAGGTATAACTTTGATATGTAATCCTTGTCTGTAGAAAATTTTAGGGCTGTAGGTTTACCCAAAGGGGTCGACTTAAGGTCTCAAAAGTGCCCACAGAGACCCAATTTATGCACTTTTTGCCACTTTCAAGCACTGTAGCTTTCAAACTATGTCTCTCATCTAAGTTAAATATCATCTGGGAATATATCTATGTGTTTTCTTATATGTGCCCCAACATTTAGGCCTTTAATAGACAGTTAACCTGTGTATCAGGACCATAAACACCCACCCGAGTGACCCTTATAAGACATTTTTCATATCTTTTTCCCTGTAACTTGGAAATGGTAAGTCTGAGAAGTTTCAAACTGTATTAGATATATATTCTGTGTGTAATCTTAGTATGTAACAGATTTTAAGTCTGAAGCTTTAATTTTGAAGGTCAAATTGAGGTCTCTAAAAGGCTCCCAAAGACCCAATATTTGGACTTTTTGCTACTTTTAAGCCCTGTGACTGTCAAACTATGTGACTGATAGAGCTCAAATCCTATCTGAGAAGATATTAGTATGTTATTTTTATATGTGCCAAAAATTAAGGCTTTAAGAAGACATTTAACCTGTGTATGAGGACCATAAATCCCCACCCGAGTGACCATTTTTAGACATTTTTCACATATTTTTCCCTGTAACTTGGAAATGGTAAGTCTAAGAAGTTTCAAACTGTATTAGATGCATATTCTATGTGTAATCTTAGTATGTGACAAATTTTAAGTCTGAAGCTTTAATTTGAAGGCCACATTTAGGTCTCTAGAAGGCCCCATAAAGACCCAGTTTTTATTGCGTTAATACATCTTACCTAGTGGACAGATACAGATGCATTTGTCCGGCGCCTTGCCGGTCACGCCAAACGTTAGAAAAAAACGTCCTGAGCTGGGCTCTGGCCGGGACCGGTAGTGTCCTGTTCATTCGCCAGGTGGCTGTATAGCCAACCTGCTGGTATACTGCGCATGCTCGCGCATGCGCTCTTCCTCTTTTTGTTTGGCGCGTCCATTTTGTTAACGCTTGAAGTTTAAGAGAAACTTTTTTAATTTTTTACTAGTGTTAGATTGGATATTTGTTTAAAGTGTGTTAGTAGTTTTGTGCTATATATATCATGGATTCACCAGGGGAAAAGAAAGGACAAAGGCGGGGGTCTTGTGGCCACGTTATGGCCGCCTTTGATTTGCACAAGAAATGCGCGCGTTGTCGCGATAAAGGCATTGGGGATGACCCTTGTGTTAAAGACAAACAGTGTAGTGTGTGCGATTCCTTCTCTGATGAACAAAAGGAGTTGATTTCTACCCCTTCTTACAGAATCAGAAAAGACCGTAAAGCAGGTATTTTAGTTTCCCCTAAAGAAGTTGAAGTCATTGCTTCCGTGGATTCTTCTGCGGAGCCAACTTTTACTGCCCCTCCTCAGAGTACATCTCATCCTGCCACTTTTGTTACAGCAGAACAGTTTTCTCTGATGAATGATAAATGGGCAGAGCAATTTGCACGTGTAGAAGCCTTGTTGAGTAGAGGCAATGTTTTCTCCACCCCCAAGATGGCGGTGAACCCTTCAAGTTCAAAAGCTGTGCCTTCTGAATCCCCCTTTATTGCCCCGGCTGCCCGGCCCACCGGTCCGGTGGAGTCCCCGGCAGTGCAGGAGGCCGTTGTTAAATCTGGGGAGGATAAACCTAAGAAAACTAAAGACAAAAAACATAAGAAGTCAGTCAAGATAGCTGATAAACCGGTTCCCTTGGATAAGCCGGTCCCTGCTTTGGGCACCTCCGGTCCGGAGAGTGTAACGCAGGCTACAGTACAGAAGAAAGCCCCTCCGGCATCTTCAGTCACCCTTACACCGGAAGATGACCAAGCCGGTTCTGCTGGTGACCTGTTTTTAGCTAAGCCTACAACTTCATCTTCAGCTTCTGCTTTCCCCGGTACATTCAATCTTCCACCGGAACCGGACGACATTGATTTTGATGACCCTTTGGCCGGTTCTGATGTGTCGTCTGTGCACTCTGACTCTGACGAAGGTGAGATTTCCTCTGATACTCTGGAACACCCTGAGCAAACCGAAGAGATGAACTACAGAGAAACTGTAAGGTCGGTTCGTTCCTTCATGGGGTGGACTCACATACCGGACTTTGAAAGTGACTTGAATGAGCCGGATAAATCCAATAACCCTTGGAAGGGTAAGAATCCTAAAAGGCCTGCCCGTATTTCAGTTGAAATGCCGCCGGATGACTGGCTCTGCCAGAAGTTGGAGCGACTCAATACAGTTGTGGCAGAAGGCTACCCTTCAAGGGCCCAAGACTCGGCCGGACTGAAAAAAGACCAGTTTGTGAAGATCCCCAAGTCACAGGCAAGATGGTATCAGATGTATACCATTAAACAAGATGGCCCCCACAGACCGGGTAGAAAACTCTTCAGTTGGCATAATACAGAAGCGAAACTCAATTCTCAGTTTCCAAGGCTTACTAAGGCTTCGGCCTATCCAGCTGCAGGCCCTCCTTCTAGGCCCATTTCACAGGAATACCTCAGAAGGTGGGAGAAGTGCGCTAGGGAGAACTCATATATCGTTAACAATGCTGCAGGGTTCAACCGGTGCGCTAGTGAGTTGCAAGATAAAATGTCTAGTCATGTTGCCATGTTATGTTCCCGCATCAACAAGGGCAAAGCCCCTAAGGAAGTGTCTGGTGCCCTGAACGACCTCAAGGATCTTATGGCCTTTCACCAAAGTGTCTCTGTTGCCATGGGCACGGCTTTGCAACATCTCGCGGACAGTGTGTTTGTGCATCTTGCTAATCTTATCTTGATCCGACGTGATGCTTATCTAGAACATATGAAGCCTGGTGTCAAGCAAGATACATGGTTACATCTTAGAAATGCTCCAATGTTTGGCTATGGCCTCTTTCCCGACGCAGTCATTGCCACTGCTGAACAGGATATCATCAAGCATGAGGCTTCCGGTTCTGCTCTGAGACCCGGTCCGGGTGCTTCACAGCAGTCCGGTTGGAGGACAGCCAACAGATACCGGCCTTATGACAGAAGGGATCAAAGGTCTACCGGTACGGAACAAGAACAACAACCATGGAGGCAATTTAGTAGGCCTAGGAATAGAGGACGTGGCAGAGGAAGGGGTTCTAACCCTCGTTTCTCTCGTTCCAAGGGATATAAAGGTTTTAAATGACAATTACAGCATGTTTCCTCCCATTCAGAAATCAGTAAATGTGGGGAAAACGTCAAAGTTAGTAAAGCAGACTGTACAACCTGTGGTTCAGGACAGTTTAAATGTTCAGACAATAGTCAAAGTTCCTTCTTTAAACACTGTTCCAAAACCTTCAAATCCTCTTGTATCTTGTCATGTTGCAACTCATGCTCAGTATGCAATTTCAAAAGGGCTTCCGCAAAAGAAAGGTATAAGACCCGTGGTGAAAAAGACAGAAATAAAGCTTGTCAAAGGTGCTTCTTTTGTAAATCATTGTCTTTCTGCCAAACCTGTTCCAAATGTCCCCAATGTTGTCAAAGAGTTGGGTGTAGGGGGGAGACTACAGACCTTTTGGCCAAAGTGGCAAGAACTAGGGGCAAATCCCAGGGTAGTCTCCATTTTGAAGGAGGGTTATACCCTACCGTTCAAAATGAGGCCCCCTTTGACACGGTTTCCTCTCATCACAAGTGGTTATGCAAATCCGGTAAGAAGCCGGGCTCTGTCAGAGGCCTTGGTTGCACTAAGAAAAAAGTTGGTAGTCGAAAAGGTGGTTGTACGGACCTCCCTGTCCTTTTACAACCGGTTGTTCTTGGTCCCAAAACCCAACAAAAAGTGGAGACCCATTTTGGACCTCAGCCAGTTAAACCTTTATCTCCAAACAAACACTTTCAAGATGGAAACACCGGAAACCATAAGGGTCTCCTTACAAAAAGGGGAATGGGTCACGTCACTGGATTTCAGCGACGCTTACTTTCATATCCCCATCCATCCCAGATCCAGAAAATACCTCAGGTTCTTTTTGAACAGCAAGGCATATCAGTTCACAGCCCTTCCATTCGGACTAGCCACGGCTCCGTTGGAATTTACCAAGGTGGTAAAGGAGGTGAAATTGTTGGCTCAAACAAAGGGTATAAGAATCCACCAGTACCTAGACGACTGGTTGCTCAGAGCCCCGTGCCCGGAAACCTGCCAACGAAATACCCAGACCCTCTTGGCCCTCTGCCGCGAATTAGGTTGGGTGGTCAACTTGGAGAAGTCAGAACTGGTACCCCAGCAAGTGTTCAATTTCGTAGGCTACCGGTTCGATCTCCTGACGGGACGGGTTCTACCCACGTCAGAGCGCTGGGAGACATTAAAGGCAAAACTTCTCTTGGTAAAGAACAGGGACTCCTGCACGGTCAGGCAGTTTATGTCCCTCATAGGTCTCTTGACAGCCACAGAGAAGCAAGTCTGGCTGGGTCGCCTCCGCATGAGACCAATTCAGTGGCATCTCAAACAGCATTGGCATGTACCGGAGGTCCTGGAAAAAGTGATTCCGGTTCCCCCGTCCCTGCACCCCCATCTGGATTGGTGGTTGGACGAAAAGAATGTACTGCGAGGGCAACCCCTACATGCCCTACGTCACGCTCTACAAGTTTTTACAGACGCCTCAAACGAAGGTTGGGGCGCTCACTTAGGAGAGGCTATAGCGCAAGGTGTTTGGTCAGAACCAGAAAGTCACCTCCATATAAACTTTCTAGAGCTGAAAGCAGTCTTTCTGGCCCTCAAGAGTTTCGAGCATCTCTGCAGGGATCAGGTTGTTCTCATAGCCACAGACAACACAACTGTGGTTGCCTACATCAACAAGTAAGGAGGTATGAGATCAGGCTCTCTCTGTGCCCTCCTGTGGAGACTTCTGGCTTGGTGCCATCCCAGAGGAATAATCCTGAGGGCAAGGCACATTCCGGGTCGCCTGAATGTGATAGCGGACAAACTATCCAGGCACAGTCAGGTGATCCAGACAGAATGGTCCCTGTCCCTACCAGTGTTCAATCGCTTGTTCTCCAACTGGGACCTCCCACAGGTGGACCTCTTTGCAACCCGGTTCAACCACAAACTTCCCCAGTTTGTGTCACCGGTGCCGGATCCGGCAGCCTGGGCTGTGGACGCCCTCAGCATACCATGGGGGAATCTGGATGTTTACGCCTTTCCTCCGGTCTCACTGCTCAATCAGGTGACGTCGAAGGTAATGGATCAGGGATGCTTAAGGATGGTCCTAATTGCCCCAGGTTGGCCCAACATGCCTTGGTTTTGGGATCTGGTCAATCTGTCCGTGCAGATTCCTTTCCAGCTCCCCCTTCGCAAGGATCTCGTGACTCAGCCTCTCAATGGCCTTCTTCACAAGAACCTAGCCAACTTAAATCTACATGCGTGGCTCCTAGAGCCTCCTGCATTCAAGAACAAGGGTTCACTGATGAAGTGGCAGCAAGAATTGAGGCTCCTCAGAGAAGTTCAACCAGAGCCGTTTATAAGTCAAAGTGGGCCATTTTTATCAAATGGTGTGACGCACATAAGGTGGACTTCCGGTCGCCCTCTGTGAACCAGATCGCTGATTTCCTGCTCTATCTGTTCAAAGAAAGAAAACTCCAGCCTAGCACCATTGACGGTTACAGAACTGCTATTGCGGACATGGTGGGAAATCAGGAGGTGAACATCAGCAAAGATGAAAACTTAACCCGTTTATTGGACAGTTTTCATAGGGATAAGCCCAAGGGCAGACGAGGGCTTCCTTCTTGGAATCTTTCCCTTGTCCTTCACCAGTTGACTAAACCTCCTTTTGAACCAATGAGGAAGGCTTCCCTTAAGCATCTGACCTTTAAGACAGTTTTTCTTCTAGCTCTAGGTTCAGGCAAGCGTAGAAGTGAAATTCATGCTTGGCTATTCAAGAATATACGGCACCAAGAGAACTGGAGTCAGGTGTCTTTCTATCCATCTCCCATGTTTCTTTCCAAGAATCAGTTGGCCAAAGAAGGCCCGGCATCTGTGGCTCCAGTAGTGATCCCGGCCTTGGCACCCTCCTTGGACAAAGAGCTTAAGGAGGATAGGTCCTTGTGCCCAGTCAGGGCCCTACGTTACTATCTAGACAGAACCAAGGATCTCCGCAAAGGGAAGGATCTGGTTTTTGTGTCCTTCCGGAAGAGCTTTGAGAAAGATATTGTTCCGGCTACTATCTCCTCTTGGATTAAACAAACAGTGCTCTTGTGCTACCAAGTATCCGATGAGGATTCCCACAAGTTGCTTCAAGTCAAGGCACATGATGTCAGGGCTTTTGCGGCTTCCAAGGCTTTTCAGGGAGGCGTGTCCTTGGAACAAATTCTCTCGGCCTGTCATTGGAAAGCCCACAATACCTTTACTCAGTTCTATCTGAAGGACCTAGCTTGGGCCGACTCGGACCTGTACCATCTGGGGCCCATTGTGGCTGCCCAACAGGTCCAGGCGGACAAATAAAGTCCCTCTTGGGGAATTATTGTGTATAGTGTACATAATTTCATAAATAAGTTTTCCCCTGGATTATCACGAGCCTAAGTGGTTCCAGGGAATTATTAGGTTTTTCAGTTCCTGTTCGTCTTCCTCACTACGTGATGAACTCATCTCTCTCCTTCCCTCTGTACCCTCGGTTGAGTTGGTACAAGGAAATTTCAAAGAAAGGGGGGGGGGGGTGTTTTTTCCTAAGGACTGGTTTATTTAACCATGGCTGGAATCACCCCTTAGTATCTAGAGTTCTCAGGAATTCCCCTTCTTCTGCTACCCTCCTTCCACTGGGTAGTTATTCTGCATCTGTCCACTAGGTAAGATGTATTAACGCAATAAAATGGAAAATTTAATAGTAAATTAAATTTTTATAAGTTAATACCTTACCTAGTGGACAAGGGGATTCCCACCCTACCTGCCCCGCTATTCTAGTATAAGGGGAAATTCATAGGTAGACAACAAAAAGAGGAAGAGCGCATGCGCGAGCATGCGCAGTATACCAGCAGGTTGGCTATACAGCCACCTGGCGAATGAACAGGACACTACCGGTCCCGGCCAGAGCCCAGCTCAGGACGTTTTTTTCTAACGTTTGGCGTGACCGGCAAGGCGCCGGACAAATGCATCTGTATCTGTCCACTAGGTAAGGTATTAACTTATAAAAATTTAATTTACTATTAAATTTTCCAATTTGGACTTTTTGCCAATTTTAAGGCCTGTGACTGTTAAACTATGTGACTGATAGAGCTGAAATCTCATCTGGGAATACATTATTATGTTCTTTTTACATGTGCCAAAAATCAAGGCTTCAAGTAGACATTTAACCTGTGTATGAGGACCTTTAACACCCACCTGAGTGACCCTTTTAAGACATTTTTCACATATTTTGCTCTGTAACTTGGAAATGGTAAGTCTGAGAAGTTTCAAACTTTATTAGATACATATTCTATGTGTAATCTTAGTATGTAACAAATTTTAAGTCTGAAGCTTTAATTTGAAAGCCACATCGAGATCTCTAAAAGGCCCACAATGACCCAATATTTGGACTTTTTACCACCTTTAAGCCCTGTAACTGTTAAACTATGTGATTGATGGAGCTGAAATCCCATCTGGGAATGCATTATTATGTCCTTTTTACATATGCCGAAAATCAAGGTTTTTAGTAGGCATTTAACCTGTGTATGAGGGCCATAGACACTCACCCAAGTGCCTTTTTTGACATTTTTTCCGTATTTTGCCCTGTTATTTGGAAATGCTTAGTGTGACAAGTCTTAAACTTTATTATATATGATTTTTGTTTGTTATGTATGTCCCCCCCCAAAAAGTTTCAGATCTGTAGTTTAATTGCTAAGGTCTCTTTAATAATTGTAAAATGCCCACAGAAACCCAATTTATGGATATTATGCCACTTTAAAGCCCAGTAACTGTCAAACTATGTGGGTTATAAAGCTGAAATCTTTGAATTTTTAAAAGGAAATGCCTGTCTATTTAAATTTTGAATATTAATAATGTTATGGCTATCTTAGTCTTTTAAGAACTTATTTTTGTGTGTTATACCTCTGCTTGCTGAGTTTTTCACTTTTTAAAATGAAACTGGTGAAACATATTGAAGTAGACAAAATGGACACTTTAAGTGAGCTTTAAGTCCCAATATTAATGAAATTATATCCTTGTGTAGTAAAACTAGGGGATTTTTAACCCTCAACTAGCCCAGTTTTATTCAACTTGCCTCAGTTAATTTTGGCACAGCTCCTACAGTTATGAACTCATTTCAGTTGATAATCACATACTTAAAATTCTCAATTCTTTTTGTATTTGAGTACCCCTTTTATATAGATTGTTTGTTTACCATTTATGCTATAATACTCCATCTCTTTGTAGTCCCAACCCACATCCCCCACCCGGATTCCCCCCACCCACCTCTGGGACCTCCAGCTATATTGAGTGACACTAAATAAACAAAGGTATTTAATGATATCAGATGAGAAACAAAGAACTCAATGGGGTTGCAGATCTTGTGTAATAGTGAGAGAGGTGTGGAGAAGGGGAGAGGGGTGGGGGTGGGAGGTGGTGGGCTTCATTACATATAACACAAAGGGGAGTCAGAACTGAGATTGTGTCACATATTTAGGTTGCATATATATGGACCACATATATAGGTATAGAGGAAATGAATAACTGAAAACAATTTGCAAATTCTAAAAATAATATAATAAAATAATAATATAAATAATTTTTTTTTAAATAATATTTTATTTGTGAACAAATATAGAAACAGATATGCGCTTTTGGGATTATGAATTTTAGAATGGACATTGAATCATCAATCATTTAAATACTTTGAAGGAAGATTGAAAAATATGATGAGTTGAGTTAAAAATAATATTTTATTTGTCAACAAATATAGAAACAGATATGCTCTTTTGGGATTATTATTTTAGAATGGACATTCAATCATCAATCATTTAAATACTTTGAAAATAGGTTTAGAGTTATCATTGCAGGAAGATTGAAAATATAATTTGAGTTATGTATTCGGTAGTGCTGGGACGATGTTTGCAAACTTCGGTATTATCGCTCGCTGGCTCATTGCCGATCAATGACCGGTAAACTTTAAGTACAACCGATATTTGCTAAACTGATTTCTTTGTAGCCTTTTGGTCACAATAAAACACTAACCGGAATAATATTTTGTAAAAATTTGAAATATTTATCACTTAAAATGTCAAAAGTAGCTGTGAATGCAATAAAAATAACGTAAATAGAAACACTTTAGGGTTTTCCCACTGTTGTCAAGGTAATCATAAGATGAGCCAATCACAAGTGAAGATACATCCAGCATGGTCTGTTAGTGAGGGAGACGTCTGTGAATGGCTTTTAGGTTATATTTTTGTTATATTTGTGATAATTTGTGTGTATTTTGCTTGTTGTTATTTAATATTTGATTTTTCTGTCTGGTTTACACTTTTGACTCCATAATCGGAAATGTTCGAAGTTTGTTCACGAATTTCCGATACGAACATCGACACGTAATATCATGGCGATCTCCCAGCACTAGTATTCGGTGTCTGGGGATACACCATCTTCCTTGGGGAGATATAAACAGAGTAGATTGATGTGCTGAAGTTCATATAATAATGGGTAATTATGTTTTAAAAAATTCCCGATCAAAACCTGTGGCGTGAGTGATGACCTGTCTGGGGATATGTTGGCGCCGAGTTGGCCCAATCTAGTTAAGATATTTAAGACAACACAGGTCAATAAAAATATGATATGGTGATATAATGTGTGCATATATAGAATGTGTGATGTGATATAGATCATTATCTCATGAGATAGAATACTGTAAAAGTCAGTTTCTTAAATTGGCCAGGATTCAAACTCCAATCTCAGTGGACAGGGGTGAATGTGTTAGAACCATGGTTTTGAAATAATATATGTAGCTATTTGTTAATCTAGATGTCTCTGTGCATTGATGGATAAAAAAAACGTACACATGGAATGACAATTTCAGATGGACAGATAACATTTTGGTGAAAATCAGACCAAATTAAAGATAATAAGGGTTTTGTAGAGAGACTGTATTATGACAAATTCAGCCATTATTTGCCTTGGGAATTTGATTTATGAATGTTAATTTAGTATGTTTGGCATTTGAAAGAATACAAAGTATCTTTTAATCATATACAATAAGTCCTTCTCAAGTTATTTTACTCCATTAAACAAACTTAAACCACATAATTCATGCTCATGAGGAAACCACTGTCCAAACCTAAAGGTTACCTAAATTTAAGCAGTGTCTCTCAGGAGGTTAAGATAAGTGGAGGCCACTTAATAAGTTAATACACATTCTTCCAAAATGTTTTCTTTTATTTTTGCAGCTGAAAATGACAAGAGACAAACAGTATGGCCTGTCAGCCAAAGGTTCAACCTGTCACCTGTGCCTGAAGACTTATTCTGGCCGCAATGCAAGCATCAATCTGCGGAATCACTGGCGCAGTGTACACCGTGTAGGAGTACCTTACAGGTGTGGCTGTGGGAAGGAATTTCTGTGGGATTCGGTCTACTACAACCATAGGAAGTCTTGCCCAGAGGCTGCAAAAAAGACAGATACTAAAAGACATTAGGTGTTTATAAGTATTTCCCCTCCATTACTGACCTCAACAAAATGTTGTATTACATGTAATATAATAACACCTGACAAATTATTGTATATGCAGAATTTTATTGTGATTCAAGGTTATAAACCACAAAGGCAAAGCCTGAGTTGTTTATTGTCTGGAATCATGACCCTTTGTGTGGAGGGTGTAATTCCCATTGTAAAATGACTGAGTATATTTACAATATTAATAATGTAAAATTTGATGTTAAAACAAGGCTGTTTCATCCATTATACTTTGCATGGGGTTATAGTAGGAAGAGCTAACATGTATAGATATAATTTTATCATAGCTCTCAGCCAATCAGATTCACAGACACGACTGTGTCCTGTTAGAATGTGATATAACAGTGTAACCCCTCCAGGCACTTACAGGTAGAATTCCCATTGAAATAGAAGCTAAATAATGGGCCCTTATAAGGTCAATTACTATTGCAGTTAACCCTGCTTTCTGGAATTCCTGGTTTAGTAGAAGTATAAATAATCCCTTGAGATTCTACTTGATGGGGTTTAGCTACATTTGTGGTGTTTGTAACTGTGTTGTAATCTGCTTCAAAAAAATAACTGCTTTAAATGTCAATTTGGAGGGAGCTGTATGTGCAAACATATGTTGAGTTGTGGTTTAGAAATATAATAGGTTTTTCGTCAAAGAGGGAAGTTTAACAAGTTAACAAAACTATATGCATATGTAAAATACAAAAAGATAGCAAAGAGTATAAAATTGTAAAAAGACACAAGCTTCTTGTTTGTGAGTAAAGTTTCTCTGACCTATAACCAACAAAAGACTTCTCAGAAAGCCCTACAAAAAGGCACAAAACAGTTTGTTCAAGTAAGGTCCACTGTACAATGCAGATATTGAAACAAAGCAGTTAGGGCTAAAATATCTCAAATCAGTGAATATCTGCAATTACTCTTCTCATTGGAAAAATTAAAAGTCTAAATAAATCAGGGTTGATTTTAAAGGTTTTTAATGAGTAAAACAACATTAACAAAAATTTGTTACATAACTGTCATACAGATTGTGTAAGGTTTGAAATAGATTTTGTACTTATGTCTTATCACCATAGTTTACTAGGTATTTTTTAAAACTTTTTCTGACATTAAAAGTAATTATGCATATTTAAAATATATGACCCTGAAGCCACATATAAATATTACCTTGGGTGGTAAATCCAGATATGGCCTTCTCAAGCATGTTATATTGCATAAGTAGATATGTTGACAAAGTATGGATTCACTCTACTAAATAAGTTAAGTCTTGGGTTATAGCCATCCCCTAAGCTGCCCATGGGGTGGATTGTGAGGGTGGCATGAATTTGTGGGTGCTCTACAGTCCAAACCCCTGCACAGATTTTCACCGGATTTTTAGGATAGGCTTACGCTAATAGGAACCAGAGTTGATAAGATTTTGGGCAACATCATGCAACAGAGGTGGCCAGGGCAATACATTTCCATTTTTTGGACTTGTAATTTTACTTGTTGCTCTACAGCCCAAACCAATGCATGGACAGAGGTCTTGCTGTGTATCTTAGCTTTAAAATAGTGGACAATTTCCCGAATATTTATTTTGTGCTCTTCCAGTTATACCTGTGTGGTAGGGTTCCCGCCTGCTGAGAATGGCTAATGTTATAAGTAAATGTTGAATACTGTATCACCATCTGAAGACTTGTTCAGAGGATGTTCATGTAACCTTGTAAAAACACATGCTGTAACAAGGAAGTAAGCATTCTGTCTGTAGCATGAGCAGCAGAGGATGCAAAAACTTTGTGCCATATTTTCATACATATGAACAGGGTGTATCCAGTCATGGAAAACCTGGAAAAGTCATGGAATTCCATTTGTTTTTTCCAGGCTTGGAAAAGTCATGGAAATTGACTCAAGGTTTTGGAAAATTCATAAAAAGTCATGGAAATTAAAAGGCATTCTCTTGTGAAACGGTGTTGTTCCTTTCTTTCATCCAGCATTTCAATACAAGGATACCTTATGCAATCAGATCAAATTTTGGTGTCTTCCACATCTTCCTGTACTATGACTGGAACCATGTGCGTGGTTCTCAAAGGCAAAACCGGGCTATTGCATCTTCCCTCGTGGCCTCGGTGCATGTCTCTCTCATGCCATGAAGCATGTAAAAGGACATTGATTTTAAAGCTCTGGTCATGGAGAAGTCATGGAAAAGTCATATAAGAAATATTGAAATTTAGTGGATACACCCTGTATGAAGTTTACTCATGGTATCTTCTCAAAGATGATGCAGATCCACATCCGGATCACTAATCCAGAATTGTTTTTGTATTTTTTGAAAACCATTCATACAATATAAAAATGCCTGCTTATGACAATCTTTGCAGCAGTAAATTTGCATCATATTTGCTTACAACACTCTTCCTTCTTATTTTTTCTATCAAGCTCCACTTATTGTTTGGCCGTACAGCCTAATTTCAGCCATCAAATTCAGTCTTGATCTTTGACCTCTCCAGGTTATACAGTGAACAAAATTTTATTCAGTAAAACACATTACCTTCCATCAAGTTTTTGACTTATACGACTTGTAGTTTTATTGATGAGATGCCGTGTGCAATGGTTGCTAAAGTGGTAGTGGACCAAAGCAGTGTATAACAGTTGCCTAAGGTTGTTCACTGTAAACCACCAAACTACTGACATGAAACTGTCAATGTTTTCCAATTAAGGTCAGGTCAAACCCACAACCACAGAGGTGAGAAAGCCCATTATTAGATTTTAAATTTTGTCAATTATATTGTGGAAATCTGGTTGAGGCTCCACTGGTATCCTTCATTATGGAACAACTTGTGGATTAATAACTTTAGTTTAATGCAAATAGTTGCCCCAGTATTTAAAGGATGGATGGAAACTTTTTTCTCTGATAAAGCTTTGCCTTTTTATGGATATTGTGGCTGCTTATACACTTTACTACGCTACAATAGCTTACATTTTTGGACTGATGCTATCTTGAGAGGCTGCTTGCCTCTTGGCCAACTAAAGAAAAATGAGCATAATAATGGCCATGAAGCCCATTCAGTGGCAGCACCTGTCATCTCGAGGTGATGTAGACAGTGATATAGTACGCGACTTCCTTCTTCTTGTTGGCCACCATATTGGTCAAAACACATTTGATTGCAAAGAAAGAATTTAATTATTTTATGTGGATATACATGTGTACCATTGTATGCTGAAACTACATCAGGTTATCTACAATACAACATAGATTCTTACTTTTGTGACAATTCACAGACAAGATTAGTATTTTTAACATATTTTACAACTTGAACTCAGTCAGGTGTTCACGTTGTATAGTAAAGAGTGGATGACCAGGATTCAATAAAGTAGCACATATACAATAACTTTACCTGTCGAATATTTAGGAGTTTAACCCCTACATGATACATTATTTGACCTTTTCAAGGGTTAAAATATAAAAGAAAGCATCGAAAACAGTGTTCCTTTAGTGTGATTGCCAAATAATGGCAAAGGAGTAGGGTACAACCTTGGTATTGCCAAACAATAAAAGACATCCCTATTTGTGTAGTTTTGAAAGATTAAAACAAATTTTTGATGTAAATGTGAGTATATCAAAATATTTGGCACATTTAAAATATTTTACACACATGGTGATCTATTTGTAAAATAAATGGTCCGGTGGTGGCAACTCCACAAGTCCTAGACGTTTTCCCTCAGAATAGTTATCCACGGGGAAGGGGGAGGGCTCAGCCTCTGCAGCAAAGCCATCCAGAGTCTAATAAACTAGGAACATCTAGTACCATGAATACCATCTCAGGATATCTGGTGGCAGTATCGCATTATTTTTCTTTTGTCATTAGTGTCTATTTAGTTCTATTTGTTCCTTGAGGTGACCAAACAAAAACATCCACAGTCAATTATATTTTTATGTGTAACCATGAGTGGCTAAAAATTACTGAGTTATATCAGATGTTAGCCAAGCCTGGTAGGTAGTGGGGGTAGGGGTTTTGAGGGGGAAATATAGGTGAATTCCTTATCAAACTACTTAGTCTGAAGAATGTTGTGCAGTATGCGTCAGGATTGAGTTATGTATAATAACTTAATTTTAAAATGATCTTCAGAGAAGTGGATAAACCAGGTTAGGTTTAAAACATATTAATAGATAAAGTATGGCCGTCGTGTCACTTTAACAAGAAGAATGTATCTCATCACTTTGCAGATTTTTAATCAAACTTTTGTCGATCTAAGTCTCTGAACTAGAGGATTTCAAGTCCTATAAAAATAAATTTGGTCAAGTCTTTGTCTGCTCGTGAAGATATTCTGTAGTTAAAAGGGCCAAGGTGGAAAAGACATACTGAGTAGCCAGGTTTCAAGGTTTTGTACGATACAAATCAGGGATGAGACACAATAAATGTAAAGAGGCACATATTTCCTTAGCAATTTTTTATATGTAATTAGTAATTACTACTTCAAGAATTTTAAGACTGATTAATATAATTATTTACTGACTAGTGTTTGCACACACATTATGCAGGTCCCGACATCTGATGCTAGATATGTAAAAAAATTTTTGAAGTACACCTACACCCCCCCCGTCATCGCAGTTCAGGAAATACTACTTGCTACACAGCCTTATACTTTGACACAGTGTCATACTATCAAAAACGCGAGTTGATTAGGTTTTGGGAGCAATCCCTTGAAAAATGTCTCATTTATGAGTGATTTTCTGACACCTTCCAATCTGAAAGCCTTAAATTTGGGTCAACCCCCCTATTATCTTCTTAAGTATTGTATTTAGAGTCATAAAATGTACTGGGAGGTAATAGGAAACCATATGTGGAGAGTCTAAATAGCCGGTCAGTTTTACCCCACGACCCCCCCTTATGGGTCAAACTGGGGTCATAAAATAGCTGAGTTTGAGTTTTTGCCTTATATCTCCTTTATTGTTGCTTTTATAGCTTCAGAATGTATTAAGAGGTATTGGAAAAGCATACAACGCAGCTTTGTGCATCCTTAGCTTTACAGCATGCTTATTAAAACCGCAAGCATTTTAAACTTTCAGGGATGCTTTGCTTTTGTTAGCAAAAGCATTCCTCTAGTTTAACAGTAAATTTAATCCTATCAGACACAAACACAAGTAACAGCTACTTTCTATATTTAATCACTGTAATTATATTATCAGAATTTATGATAATAAGTACTGTGTAAGTACTCTTAAGTATATGCAGTAAAGAAAAACTTATTTCATGTGTGATTTTACAGTTTTATTGCGTTAATACATCCTGTCCAATGGACAATTGCTAATCCGGTCAGCGCAGACCGGCCCGCTAAACGTCAGAAAAAGACGTCCTGTGTTTCCACTGGCCGTCCAGTCCCTAGTACTAGTGCACTCGCCAGATGGCGTGTCGTACTTCCTTCCTGTCTAGACAGCGTGACATCATATCATCTTTTTTGTTTGGCGTGAACTAGTGCACACGGAATTTATTTTCTGCCAGAAATTTCTTCAGATTTCATTGTTATTTTGAGTTTTCGCCACCATTTTTATTCTCAACGAATATCATACACATCATGTCTTCTGGCTAACGTAGAGGAAACTGTGGACACGCTATGGCTAATTTTGACTCTCGTTCTCAGTGCGCCCATTGCAGGGATAAAGGAAAGGGTAAGGATTTTTGTGTTGAAAACCCTCAGTCTTCTGATTGCCAGATATGCAAGTCCTTCACCCCTGAACAACGTCAACAACTGGCTACACCATCTTATAAAGTTAAGAAAGAAAAAACGGGAAGCCAAGAAGTTGGATTCATCTCCCCCTAAAGGCACTTGTAGACCCAGCCACCGTGTTTGTTATTGGTGCTGTAAACGACCGGAGTTCTGTGAAATCCCCTGCTTCTGTCATCCCACCTGATAGTAAGAAAGCAAAGAAAGAGAAGACTTCCTCTACTTCTACTAAATCTTCAAAGGCTCAGACTCAAGCTAATACTGATCTTAAGATAGCAGAACTGGATCAAAAGTGGTCGGATCGTTTCAACTGCTTAGAAGCATTGTTGATGGCCAGGTCCTTTGAACCATCTTTTACTTCCAATGTGAAAGTTACACCGACCCATTCACCTCCAGCTTCAGTTGAGAATGTATCTGCGCCGTTCATCCGACCTTCTACAGAGCTTCCTGGATCTGGCTTCTCTGCTGCAAAGCATCAGCCGACCAGTAAAACAATGACCTGCCGACCTACCTCTGACACCAAGTTTCCTGGTACTGGCTCCTCTGCTGTTAAGCATCAGCCGACCAGTCAAACTCAGACCAGCCGACTGACCTCATCTACAAAGTTTCCTGGATCCGGCTCCTCTGTTGTGAAGCATCGGCCGACCAGTCAAACTAGTACCAATCAACCGACACCGGCTCTGAACACCGACCCTTCAACTACACTTCACTCTACAACCAAGCTGGACTCTCACCGACCTCACATCGACCAACCCTCTGCTGCGGACCGACCACTGTCCTGTACTCTACACAGGTCAAGAAGAGATAACATCTCTAGTCTGTCTTCAAATGCCGGCAGTGATTTGTCCCACCGACCTCCCTTGGACTTATACACTGAGGAAGGGGAATTTTCTGAGGATTCAGATCAGACTGTCACCGACCAGGACCAGCCAGTTTCTGAGGAGCAGAACTACAGAGACACTGTGCAAGGCATTTGCTCTTTTATGGGCTGGTCTTACTTACCGGATATAGACAGTACTGCCAATACTTCAGAGGATAACCCCTTTGCTGGACCCAAGACTGTAGCTCCAGGCAAGGTGTCAGTGAAGATGCCAACTGAGGAGTGGTTATGCAGAAAGCTAGGAAAGTTGAACCTTACTTTGGTTGAGGGTTATCCCTCCCGTGGTTCTAGGGCCGATGGCCTGGCGAAAGATGTGTTCCTGAGACCTGCAAAGTCACAGTCCAAGTGGTACGGGTAAGGGCAAGGGTTCAAACAAGGCATCCTCAGCTGCTGATGAATTACAATATCTGATGAACTTCAGTTCAAGCATCACACAGGTGGCTGCAAAGAGTATGGAACACTTATCAGAATTCGTTTTCATCTCAATGGGAAATCTCACCGTAGCCCGCAGGGATGCGTACTTGAGTCATCTTAGAACTGGCATTAAACCGGATACTCTCACAGCCCTGAGGACATCACCTCTGCAGATTCCTACCTTGTTCCCCGACTCTGCCATTAGAAAAGCAGAGGAAGATATTGCCCAATTTGAATCGAAGGCACACACTGGATCGTCGCACAGCAAGGGTCTGTATCACCCCTATGAACGCCAGGACAAGAGGTCGGCTAACAGAGATTCAAGGTTGGATAAACCAGCTTGGAAGACAATCAGCAGGAAACAGTCTAGGAAAGCAAAGAGTCGCACCACTTCCTACTCATCACGACCGGCCAAGGGCCAGCAGTCATATAAATGACAATTACTGTGTAACCAAGTTACAGTTACAGGCATGACTACTGGCCGGGTGCCCCACAACAAAACATAAATTAGACACTTTTTCAAATGTAAACTTGCATGTTGTACCATCTGTTCATACTGCACCCGGGCATTCCCAAAAGAGAGCTCCAAGTCCCGGGTCTGTAGGTTGTTCTTGCAGAGAAAACAAATTAAAATATGTGAAAAGTGTTTCTTGTGTCACTCAATTATGTTGTCAAAAATGTTGCCTCAAATCTGCCTGTAGCGGCCAGACTTTTGGCAAACTTGGTTGGATCTGGGTGCCGGTCCGAAAGTAGTTCAAATCCTGCAAGAGGGTTACACCCTCCCCTTTTGGAACCTGCCAAAAGTCACAAGGTCTCCCACAGTCCTAAGCTGTTATGTCAATCCCCACAGGAACCTCTACCTCTCTGGGTTTTTTCAACTGGCTATTTTTGGCCCTGAAGCCCAACAACAAGTGGAGACCTATATTAGATCTGAGCAAACTGAATCTTTTCCTCAAGGTGGAGAAATTCAAAATGGAGACACCGGAAACCATCAGGACATCCCTCCAACAAGGGGAGTGGGCCACCTCAATAGACTTCAAGGACTCCTACTTCCATATACCAATACAGGAACAATCCAATAAATATCTGAGATTTCATGTAGAGGGTCGGACATACCAGTTCAAAGCTCTGCCCTTTGGTCTGTCCACAGCACCCATGGAGTTCACTGTAGTAGCAAAGGAGGTGAAACTGATGGCCATACACAAGGGTATAAGGATCCACCAGTACCTAGACGACTGGTTGGTGAGAGCCAGATACCACCAGGTTTGTCTCCAGCATACTCAGGATCTAGTGAAAATATGCCAAGAACTGGGTTGGCTGGTGAACTTAGAAAAGTCAGAACTGGAGCCCAGGGCCGGTGGGGTCTGACCTACACCGGACCGTTGGCAGAACCTCCAGGACAAAATATTAGAAATACTGTCCCTACTGTCCGGTCCAGCAGTTCATGTCTCTGATAGGTTTACCAACAGCCACAGAAAAGCAACTTCACCTAGGCCGACTACATACGAGACCCTTACAGTGGCATCTCAAAAACAACTGGAGAGTGCCAGAGTCACTAGAAAAAGTGATCCCAATTCCCAGGTCCCTGCACCCCCACTTACAATGGTGGCTAAGCGAAGACAATGTCCTCACAGGCCAACCATTACACCCAATAAAACATGCTGTGCAGATTTTTACAGATGCATCAAAAAGAAGGGTGGGCCTGAGGGTCCTGCTCACTCCCGGAAAGCAACTAAAAGCAGTCTTTCTAGCCCTGAAAGAGTTCCAAGACCTCTGTACCAGCAAGATAGTTCTTGTAGCAACCGACAACTTTACAGTGGTGTCCTATATCAACAAAGAAGGAGGCATGAGGTCGGACCCTCTTTGTGCCCTATTATGGAGAATCTTGACCTGGTGTACCAGGAAACAAGTAACCCTCAAAGCCCGACACATTCCAGGCCGTTTGAATGTGGTAGCAGACAAGCTATCCAGACTAGGCCAGACCATCCAAACAGAGTGGTCTCTCATTCCAGAGGTTTTCCAAAAATTATGCAGCCGGTGGCACCGTCCTCAAATAGACCTATTTGCCACAAGGTTCAACAACGAATTGCCTCTGTTTGTGTCACCGGTACCGGATCCCCTGGCCACAGCAGTAGATGCTCTGTCTGCCATGGGAGGATTAGACGCATACGCCTTCCCACCAGCAGTCATCTTGGGCAAAGTGGTGGAAAAGTTGCAGGACTCCCCATGCAACAGAATCATTCTGATTGCTCCGGGGTGGCCCAACAAGCCTTGGTTTTGGGACCTAGTGACCATGTCCAGTCAGATCCCATTGAGCCTGCCCAACCTGCAAATCTGTCGACACAGCCCTTCAATCAGATCCCTCACAGAAATCTGACAAACCTAAATCTCCACGCATGGCTGCTAGAGCCTCAGCAATCAAGGAGCAGGGCTTCTCTGCAGCAGTGGCAGCAAGAATTGAGGCTCCTCAAAGGAAATCAACCAGATCAGTCTATAAGGCAAAGTGGACCTTTTTTACAAAGTGGTGCCTCACTAATCTGGTAGACTTCAGGGCACCCCCTGTAAAGTCAGTAGCTGACTTCCTTATATATATGTTCCAGGACAGAAAGTTACAGCCCAGTACCATTGATGGTTACAGGTCAGCCATTGCTGATAAGCTGGGGAATTCACCCGTTAATATCAGCAAAGATGAAAATCTCACCCGTCTCCTGGATAGCTTCCACAGAGACACACCCAAAGGTCGAAGGGGAATCCCTTCCTGGAACCTGTCCCTGGTCTTGCACCAGTTCACAAAGACTCCCTTTGAACCAATTAAAGAGGCATCTCTGAAGCATTTGACCTTCAAGACAGTTTTCCTCTTAGCCCTTGGGTCGGGCAAGCGTAGAAGTGAGATTCATGCTTGGCAGAACAGAAATATCAGGCACCAATCCGATTGGTCAAAGGTGTCCCTGTACCCATCCCCCAGCTTTCTTTCAAAGAACCAGCTGGCCAAATAGGGCCCAGACAGTGTGGCCCCAGTGGTTATACCAGCCCTGGCCCCAACTCTGGATAAGTCCCTCAAGTTTGAGGGCTCCCTTTTTCCGGTCAGAGCATTACGCTACTATTTGGACAGGACTTCAGACCTCAGGCAGAATAAGGAGCTGGTATTTGTCTCCTTTAAGAAAGGTTTTGACAAAGACATCTCACTTGCCACTATCTTATCAGCCTGCCACTGGAAGTCACATAATACCTTCACACAATTTTATCTGAAGGATGTGGCCTGGGCTGATTCAGAGCTCTATCATCTGAGGCCTGCAGCGGCTGCTCAGCAGATCCACAAATAACCCAGAAAGAGAGGAGATTTTGTGCATATATAAATAGTTGTACATATGTAAATAGATGTTTTTATATAAAAAAAAATGTGACTTGCTTCCCTCGGGAGGTTTATTTCTACTTCTTATGGGACTGAACTCATCCCTCTCTTCCCCTACCTCAGAGCAGGTCTGTGAAAAAGGGGGGGGAAGTCGGTTTGAACCAAATAGCCGGTCTCTCATAACCGACTATGGCCTTCAGGATTGGTGGACTTCAACGTCCACCCAGGCCTGGAAGAAAATTTGTTTAGTTCTGTTTATGAGTTCACCTAGGTCCCTAGTAACTCACCACCAACCAAGTGATAGTTATTCAGCAATTGTCCATTGGATAGGATGTATTAACGCAATAAAGTTTGATAAGTAAATTAAGCGGTAGTTATTCAGCAATTGTCCATTGGATAGGATGTATTAATGAAATAAAATTTAATAAGTAAATTAAATTTTTATAAGTTAATACCCTATCCAATGGACACACAAGACCCTCCCACCGACCCCACTATCAGCTTAGTAGGGGTTTAATAGGTTTAGACAACGAAAAAGATGCTATGACGTCATGCTGTCTAGCCAGGAAGGAAGTACGACACGCCATCTGGCGAGTGCACTAGTACTAGGGACCGTCCGGCCGGTGGAAACACAGGACGTCTTTTTCTGATGTTTGGCGGGCCAGTCTGTGCCGACCGGATTAGCAATTGTCCAATTGGATAGGGTATTAACTTAATTTACTTTAATATTAAATTTGCAATTTCATCCGATTTTTAGCTTACTGGCCGTTGGCCAAAGGCCGTAAGCTAATGGCATGGCCTGGCGTCGTCTTCGTTGTTGTTGTTGTTGTTGTCGTCAACAATTTTTTCCTCATCATTTTTCCTCATTGCATGTTTTTCAACCAATCAGAGAAGGTCACATGACCAAAAACATGTTTTTCAAAAGGGTGTGCTTGTCTGGATGATAACTTAAAAAGCGCTTCACCTATTCACATGAAATTTTGCAAGTAGGTTCGTTATATACATGTCTGGAAATCAATAACTTTTCGAAGTGATCCAATACAATCATTTTTCCTCATTGCATGTTTTTCAACCAATCAGAGAAGGTCACATGACCAAAAACATGTTTTTCAAAAGGTTGTGCTTGTCTGGATGATAACTTAAAAAGCGCTTCACCTATTCACATGAAATTTTGCAAGTAGGTTCGTTATATACATGTCTGGAAATCAATAACTTTTCGAAGTGATCCAATACAAAATGGCCGACTTATTAATAATTTACTAAATGTCTCGATTTTTCTTAACGCTGAAAAAACAAAAACGTGTTTATCTCAGAAACGGTGCGAGATAGAGCGATTTCGTCGAAATTTTCGACCCACAGGGTATCTAAGGAATGTACTCTTGGCAATTTTCAAAAAATTTTCCCCTCCCCAAAAATGGCGGCCATTTTGAATTTTCGAATTTTTGCCTAAAATGGCAAAACACAAAATTGCTTCTATCTCCTAAACCGTGCGAGATAGAGCCAAATTTTCGACCCACAGGGTATGTAAGAAATGAAAAAAAATGGAGAAACAAAAATTTCCTTATCTCCTTAACCGTGCAAGATTAACCGTCAAAATTTCCGACCCAACCGTCCTTTTTCTATTTGAGTTATAAGGGTGAAACAGACAGACAGAAAGGCACAACCACAACATGCGGGTCGCCAGTAAGCAGCAGGCCTTGGCCTATTTTTTTTTTCAGTGTCAGATCAAAAATATCACAATCGAATGTCAGCATTCAGGTATCATGTACATACACGATACTAACTCAGCAAGTATTGCTTACTAGTACTTTGAGTATATGCCACTGGTCTAAATGGCTATTTCACTTGATGCTAAAATCTCCAGGATAATTATTATTTCCAAGGAATATTTTGCTACACAACTTTTATTGAATAATGGAAGATTAATGGCTCATTATGACAAGCTCTGCTGTAATTTCTGCCCCCTTCACACTTTTTTTATCAAATGCATATTTTGTAATTCTTTAAATTTTAGTCCACACTTCCTAATTATATCCCCCAGACAAAAGTCGGGGATACATTGGATTTCAGGTCTGTCGCGCCGCCGCCGTAGGAATTTCCTTGTGTACGTGATAACTCAAAAAACGGATCAGTATTTTTTTTTCAAACTTGGTACACCTGTTAAGGTTGCCCAAAGGAAGATCCCTATTTTAAGGTGACCTTAAACTCCCAATAATAAAGAACTTATGGCCACCTTAAGGTCAAAATTTGACTTTTGGCCACTTAGAGCCCTCTAGGTAACAAACTATGAGGCTCATGTGGCTAATATTTTACCTGAGAACACATTAATATACTGTTAGTACATGTGCCGAAAATCAAGATTTTACATTGAGGATAAAATTTTATTACGCTACAATAGCTTACCATGTGGGACTTAATGCTGTTCTCGGGTTGCCACACCCGGGGCCAACGTCTTAGAAAAAAAGATTGTTCTTGTTAGCCACCGGATATACTGGTAGTTGTCGTCACGTGATAACTTCTGACCAATCGCCCTACTTTCTCGTTGGCCACGATTGACTGGTAGCAGTTTGTAAATATACAGACATTTCTATTTATTTCTCAGTTCTTACTTATTGTTGGAGGCTAATATTTGCATATTTCTTTATTTCTATGCTAAAGATCATTCTGTAAAATTCTGATTTTCCCACCTTAAGTATTTCTTGACTTTCGCGTGTTTTTAGCTTTCCTCGGTTCAGGCAATTCTATTGTACGTCTTTTATTGTGTATAAAATGTCTCTCCATCAAGCAAATAAAGACAAACCGAGAGCTCAGAAATGCCGCCATTTTTGCTTTAGTTTTGATACACATAATTTCTGCCCTACCTGTAGGGAGGCTGGCAAGGGAGATGACCCCTGTGTCACCTTTGAAACCCCTTGTGAAATTTGCACGTCTTTCACAGATGAGCAATTACAGAAAATTTCAAACAGGAAGCGGTATCTGAAAAAGCAAAAAGCGACAACTAGTTCCAAAGATGAACTAGATCTTTTGGGTGAAGGCGACGGGGATTCCTTCACTGGATCCAATGCAGATCTCGAGTGTGCTGCTGATAGCCTTTTTACCTCACCCCCCGTCCACAACCTCTTGCCTTCAGTTCCCTGTCCTTGAAAACACCAGCCAAGACTATTCCACCCACCCCTGGCACGGCTTTGCAAAATAAAATCCAGAAAAACATAGAAAAATCACTAGGTGATTCCTTAAATATACATTTACAGCAGCAAATGGGTACCTTCCAGGCATCCATGTTGGAAGCTTTTCAGTCACTCCGAGAGGAGTTGGCTGCAAAACAGAAAGTCGAGGTAGAGTCCTCGCTTCCTGCTTCAAAACCTGGCTTGTCCAGTAATTCTGCTGCCCCTCTGGATTTGCCCCCTCCGAGATCTGGTACTAACATCCCAAGCGAGGCTATGGATGTGGACTACGGTCCAGCACTACCTCCTCGTCTAGTATCTACTCAACTTTCCTCGGATCAGTACGTTGACCCCTCTGAAGGTCATCCCGAAGAGGTCTCGTACTCTCACAAAAAGCAAAGCCATAAGCAGCCAGTTGACCCGAGCTCTGCCTCGGACCAACCAATTGAGGATTCCGATGAACCTCGGATCCCTTCTTCTAGATCCAAGAAACACTCTGACAAGAGCAAACATAAATCAAGATCTAGATACGTGTCATTTTCCTCAGAGGAGGATCACTCCCCTGTAACTAGACACAGGTCTTCTAAGCCCTCTAGGGCTCAGCCCTCAGGAGTAGCTTCTGATCAAGACCTTCCACAACATGATCCAGACCCCCCTTATTATAGGGAAGTAGCTTTGTCTGACATGCCCTCACAATACTCTGAAGAAGTAGACACCTTCAGGCGTATTCTGTCTCTCCCTGACCCCAGGGAATCTATGCCCAGGTCGTCCACTTCAGTGTTGGGTCTGGATGATGAAAAAGGCTGTCAAGAGCTCAGACCTAGAGGTCCTTCCTCTATCCTTCCACTTAGCTCAGTTATCAAGGACGCCTTTGATAAATTCCAACATGACTTTAAGGCTGCCAATTTATCTGAGGGAAAATATGTCAAGCCTCCTCCCTCAACTTCAAAGTGGTACAAGGTGGGACAACCAACTTTTCAGGACAAAATTCAGGAGTTGAATACGGACTTCGCTAAGATCTGTATTACTCCTAGACCTTCTGGGCCCCCAGTAGCCAGAGTTCCCCTGCCAGTTCTCAAGGAGCTGGAACTTCAGGCTAGACAAAATATCTCTACCCTCAACTTCACCGCTGCATTTACCAAAACCTCCTCTTCTTGCAATGCTTCATTGGAAAAATGCCAACATAGCATCAAATCTACGGTCAAGAAGATAAAATCTCAGATTCAGAAAGGTGCCAATCCTGAGAAAGCGGCAAAGCGCGGATATGAGGAAGTAGCTGACTACTTAGATTTTTGGAACAAGACAGTACTTGTCCAACACAGGGCCCTCACTTGTCTCAGCAAATCTCTAGCCCATATTTTGCAGAGGGAATTATACTCTATGGCTAATACCGGCTTGCTCAGACGCGAAGCCGAAATGACTCTATTACATCCACAATTAGGAGAAACGAGACGTCAAGAACTCAGGAACTCGTCCTTTTGGGGCCCTTCCTTGTTCGAGTCTCAATTAGTGAAGGAAGGTGAGGACTTCTTTCTCAAAAAGGCACCTCAAAAGATTCTCAGGGTTTTGTACCCTACCAGAATAAGCCCTTTCGTGGTCCCCACAAGAAAAGAGGCTCCTACAGGAAACGCCCCTATGGGGGCAATACCTCTCAAAGCAGTAACCAGTCCTTTCCCTCGGGAAGAGGAAAATCCAACTTCAGAGGCTCCAGGGGTCGTTTTCGACCCCACAATAGAGGAAGGGGGCGTGGAAACCCCCCTCCCCAATGACTCCTCCAAAGCCTCACTCAGTCCACCAGTAGGAGGTCGCCTCCGTTCTTTCAGGAGAGACTGGCTCACAAACAAATGTTCTCAAAACGTGTTAAACATTATCACCAATGGCTACGTTCTGCCATTCCGTTCAAAGCCAAACTTGATCAGATTTCCTCTGATTCTGTCAGAGTACAAGGCCCAACAAAAAGACCAAGCCTTGGCTACTTGTATCCAGTCTCTCCTGTCAAAGAACGCTATCGAAAGGGTAGACAATGTAAAATCTCTCGGGTTTTACAGTCGCCTGTTCCTAGTACCCAAGCCTCACCAAAGGTGGAGGCCAGTCATAGACTTAAGCAGGCTCAATACTTTTCTACACGTAGAAAAGTTCAAAATGGAAACTCCAGAGTCCATCAGGACCTCCCTGATTCCAGGGAAGTGGGTATCGTCGATAGACCTGTCGGACGCTTACCTGCACATCCCCATCCACCCAAGCTCAAGGAAATACCTAAGGTTTTGCTACAAGGCTCAGGTGTTCCAGTTCACCTCCCTCCCGTTCGGACTAGCCACAGCCCCCCAGGTCTTTACAATGATCGTAAAGGAAGTGAAACTAATGACCCTCTCAGGAGGACTCAGAATTCACCAATACCTGGACGACTGGCTGATCAGGTCCCAGTCTCAGGAGGAAGCCCAAGTGAACACTCAGGCAGTAGTAGATCTGATTCAGTCCTTGGGGTGGATAATAAATCAGGAAAAATCAGAACTGAAACCTACTCAGGTGTTTTCGTTCGTGGGCTACGAATACCACCTAGATTCAGCCCTTGTAAAACCCACTCAAGAGAGATGGCTCAAACTTCAGGATTTGATCCTACGACTCAAGTCAAAACGTGTTTTGACTGCAAGATGTTTGATGTCTCTAATTGGGTTGCTAGCCTCAACGGAGAAAATGGTCCCGGAGGGACGCCTTCACATGAGGCCCTTTCAGTTTCACCTCAAGGAGCACTGGAGATATCCTCAGTCGCTGGACAACCTCCTTCCCTGGACAGAAGCCATTGCAGCCCACCTGGATTGGTGGCAAAATCCCTCCAATGTGATGAAAGGTGCAGACCTTCATCCCAAAGACCACAGTATCCAACTCTTTACCGACGCCTCAAACGAAGGTTGGGGCGCTCACTTAGACCAAAATTCTACAAAGGGTCTGTGGTCGGATCGGGAAAAAAGGCTACACATAAATGTCCTAGAATTGAAGGCGGTCTCCCTGGCCCTTCGAGACTTCAAGGACCAGTGCCAGAATCAAACAGTGTTGGTCGCGACGGACAACTCAACAGTGGTAGCCTACATCAACAAACAAGGAGGAACACACTCGGCAGAGATGTGTGCTCTCCTGTGGAAGATCATGACCTGGTGCCATCACTACCACATAACATTGAAAGCCAGGCACATTCCAGGGTGCCTGAATGTGATGGCCGACCTGCTATCCAGGTCCAACCAAGTGCAGTCGACAGAATGGTCTCTGCACCCACAGGTCTTCAAACAGATCTGCCAGAAGTGGTTCACACCTCATGTAGACTTATTTGCCACTCACCTGAACCACAAACTCCCTCTATACGTGTCTCCTATCCTATAGATGCTCTGAACATAAACTGGACCAACCTCACGGCCTATGCGTACCCTCCTACGGCTCTCCTTCACAAGGTGATCCAAAAGATCAGGCAATGTCATTGCCTGATCATCGTAATAGCCCCAGGCTGGCCAGGGATGCCCTGGTTTTGGGACCTAGTGCAGCTCTCAACAGAGATCCCACTGCAACTCCCAGTGTCAACAACCCTACTCAAACAGTCCCACAAGCTGGTGTTCCACAACAACCCCCAGCACCTGAACCTCCACGCCTGGTGTCTAGGAGCGGACAACTCCAGGAACAAGGCTTCTCTGTGGAGGTGGCAGAGAGAATTGCTGCCCCTCAGCGGTCATCAACAAGGACCATCTACAAATCAAAGTGGGCCCTATTTGAAAAATGGTGCAGAGAAAATTCGGTGGATTTCTCCACTCCATCTGTGAAACAAATCTCAGATTTCTTCATGTATCTGTACCAAGACTTAAACAGGCGCCCCTCGACCATTGATGGTTACAGGACTGCAATCGTTGACACTTTGGGCCCAACGGCCCAACATATTGCACACAATGCAGACCTTCACAGGTTACTCTCCAGTTTTCACAGGGATCGTCCTAAAAGTTCCAGAAATTTACCCAAGTGGAACCTTTCTGTTGTCCTTAACGAGCTCACCAAAGCACCATTTGAGCCCATGAAAGACTCAGACCTCAAACATCTTACTCTCAAAACTGCTTTCTTGCTAGCCTTGGCCTCCGGCAAGCGCCGCAGCGAAGTCCATGCCTGGGTCGCTAACAAAGTAGCTAATTTAGGCCAATGGGAAAAGGTAGCCTTGTTCCCTTCTTCTGATTTCATAGCCAAAAACCAACTAGCAAGAGAAGGTTCTCAAAGTGTGTCACCAGTGACTATTCCTGCTTTGACTACCATTGTAGATAGACAGTTTAAAGAAGACAGGACCCTGTGTCCCGTGCGGGCCCTGAGGTTTTATTTGGACCGAACTAAAGACCTGAGAGGGTCTCGTTCTCTCCTTTTCATCTCCTTTAAGAAAGGACATACCTCAGACATCAGACCCGCTACACTCTCTTCATGGTTGAAACAAACCATCTTACTTTGTTACAAACAAGCAGATCAACAAGCGTTGGACTTGGTCCAAGTCAAAGCGCATGACATCCGGGCCTTCGCGGCCTCTAAGGCCTTTTACGGTGGGGTATCGGTGGACCAAATCATGCAAGCCTGTCACTGGAAAGCTCACAACACATTTACAAATTTTTACCTAAAAGACCTTACTTGGTCGGACACTGACAACAATTTGTACCTGGGACCCGTAGTGGCTGCACAACAAGTCCTAGATCCTTCCCCTCAGACCAGTTGTCCTCGGAAAGAAAAAAGGGGGGGGGGGGGCACATCCGCTACAACCAAGTCTTCAGGAGTCATTCCCAGGATCTAGGTATTCCTTTACCTTCAAGATGTTACGGGTAAGGTCATTTTATCCTTTAATTATCAAGTAATTTCTATTAAGGACTTATTTAGTTGTCATTAATCTCATATTCAGGTTTAAAAAAAAAAAAAAAAAATTTTATGAGAAGCCCAACCACTGGGTTGGTCAGTCACACGTGAAGGGCCCTTTGGGACCCTTAGACCTCGAAGTGAGCACTGCTGCACTTCCGTCCTACAATCAAACATCTAGACAGTTTTAGCACTGTCTCTCATTTACTTAGGTTTTTGGCTCGTTACAGGCCCGGCTTTCGGGATCGGGGCACTGTAAATGGGACTCAGACTGGTATTTCTGGCACTATTCTATACTTTTAATTCAAAATCTTAGAAAAAAATTACATATCTTCCAGTCTCAGCTGTAATCCCGCCACCGGGCGGTTGAATTCAGCATTAAGTCCCACATGGTAAGCTATTGTAGCGTAATAAAATTGGAAATTTTAATTACTTAAATGTAGCTTTTATAAGCTACAAGCTTACCATGTGGGACTTAGGAGAGTCCCACCCTGCCTCCCCGCTGTTTACAGCTGAGGGGTAGGTTTTAAAAAATTTCAACGAGAAAGTAGGGCGATTGGTCAGAAGTTATCACGTGACGACAACTACCAGTATATCCGGTGGCTAACAAGAACGATCTTTTTTTCTAAGACGTTGGCCCCGGGTGTGGCAACCCGAGAACAGCATTAAGTCCCACATGGTAAGCTTGTAGCTTATAAAAGCTACATTTAAGTAATTAAAATTTCCAATTGTGTTTGAGGCCCATAAAGACCCCACTTAGGGATTTTTTCCTGCATTTTTCACATATTTTGCCCTATAATTTGGAAGTGGTAATTCTGACGAGTCTCAAACTGCACTAGGTATAAATTTCATATGTAATCCTACTCTGTGAAAAATTTAAAGGCTGTAGGTTTAACTATAAGGTCGACTTAAGGTCTCAAAATTCCCCACAGAAACCCACTTTATGGACTTTTTGCCAGTTTAAAGCACTGTAGCTTTCAAACTATGTCTCTCATCTAAGTGAAGTATCATCTAGGAATATATCGATATGTTTTTTCTTACATGTGTCAAACATTGAGGGCTTTAATAGACATTTAACCTGTAAATGAGGACCTTAAACACCCCAATCAAGTTACGTTTTTCCACATTTTTCACATATTTTGTATTGTAACTTAGAAATGTTAAGTCTGAAAAGTCTCAAACTATGTTAGATATAACTCCTATATGTAATCTCCATTTGTAGAAAATTTAAAGTCTGTAGCTTTAAGTTTAAGGTCACTTTAAGGTCTCTAAAATGTCAACAGAGACCCAATTTATAGACTTTTTGCCACTTTTAAGCCCTATAGCTGTCACACTATGTGACTGATAGAGCTGAAATCTCATATGGGAATATATTAATATGTTCTTTTTACATGTGCCAAAAATTAAGGCTTTAAATAAACATTTAACCTGCACATGAGGACCCTAAACACCAACCTGAGTTACCCTATTTTGACATTTTTCATTATTTTGCCCTGTAACTTGGAATTTGTAAGTGTGATAAGTATTATATTGTATTAAATATATTTTCTATATGCAGTATTTGTTTGTGAAAAATTTAAAGTCTGTGGCTTTGATTTAAGGTCACCTTGAGATCTCTAAAGTGTGTACAGTGACCCAGTTTATAGACTTCTGGCTCTTTTAAACCCTGTAGATGTTAAACTATGTGACTGATAGAGCTGAAATCTCATCTGGGAATATATTAATATATTCTTTTAATTTATCAATGACAATGAATTTTTCAAAAGGAAGGCCTGTCAACCTAAAATTTGAATATTAATAATGTTATGGCTATATTAAGCTTTAAGAAATTGTGTTTTTAACTTTTTAAAAGCAAACTAGTTGCATTATATTAAAACCGGCTGAAGGGACACTTTTATTATCTGGTGAGCTTTAAGTGCTAATATGACATTATGACCTACTTACAGTGAAAAAGGGGATTTTCTGCCCTTAACGAGTCCAGTACAATTTAACTTACCTCAGTTAATTTTGATACAGCTCATGCAGTCCTGAACATACCAGTGCTTCATTTGATAAACACACGTATATAAACACAAATTTTAAGTACATTTTACCACACTTTTTTCAAGTGGCTTAGTAATTTATAAATCTTGATATACGATTTTCCTGTTAGGATTTCCTCTTTGATATTTATTTGATTTTTTTTTATTGCTTTAGCTCTATAAATCCTTCAAGGGAAAGCCCTGTATACTTTCAAAATATTAATGACACTTTAAAAATGGTGTTTTTTCCCTATGCTCACTTGAAAATCAAACTTGTTGCACATATTAAAATTGCCAAAAAGGAATACTTTTCATTTGTGGTGACTTTGAAGTCCCATTGGAACTAATTTCATTTCAGTCACTTAATAGTCACACATTTATAAATTCTCAATTGTACAACATAATATAATACTTTTTCTGATTTTCATAAACAGATCTTTGGGGATAAGTTGTGTAGATTGCATATAGAATGGAGCATTGAGACAGCTACAGAAGAAAAACACTATTCACAACACCCACTGAGCCATATTGTTCAATTGTTATCTATATTTATTGGCACAGTGTCGGAGAGAGATGTGGGGGGAGGGCAGGGGGACTTCATTACCTAATAAGACAAAGGAGAAGGAGGACTGAGATTGTGTCACATATTTACGTTGCATAAAAATGGACCACATATATAGGTAATGAGGAACTGAGGAACTGTAAAAAAGTGCATTTTCTGAAAATAATATAATAAAATAATATTTATTTTTAAAAATAATATTTTATTTGTCTACAAATATAGAAACTGATAAGCTCTCTTGGGATTATTAATTTAGAATAGACATTCAATCATCAATCACTTAAAAACTTTGAAAATAGGTTCAGAGTTATCAATGCAGGAAGATTGAAAATATGATATGTACAATAATTTTTGTTTTAGTTATGTATTCAACGTCGGGAGATATACCATTTTCCTTGGAAAATAAAAACATAGTAGATTGAAGTACATGTACTGAAGTTCATATAATAGTGGGTAATTATGTTTTCCCAATATTTATGGTATACAGCAAATGATTTTCGTTGAAAATTCCCAATCAAAACTTGTGGTGTGAGTGATGATCTGTCTGGGGATATGTTGGCGCCGAGTTGGCCCAATCTAGTTATTTTTTCATGCAATGTATACTTGCAAAAAAATTCTGCAGTACCATTTCCTTTGGCTTTTGTCACTGAATTATAGCATGTATATACACCTTGAATATCCTTTAATGTCGTCCTTCATTTCTATGCTTTGAGATTGATCTGATAAAGTCTCAGCCTTATAATCTCTTGGCACTTTCATAATATGGTATATCTGCCCTGACAATTTGTATTGTGTCACATTTATGTTTCGGTTATTATTAATTATTTAAAATGTCTTTAACCCATCTACCCTGTTTTTCAGGCTACTCTGATGAAATCTATTCATCGCTGTATTCACTGTTTCAAGCAGTATCGTGGTGCATCTGCCAAACGTAACCTACGCTGTCACCTGTTGAGTGCCCATGGGATTGGAGAGCCGTACCAGTGTGCATGTGGCAAGAAGTTTCACTGGGACCATGAGTATTACACTCACAGAAAGGGCTGCATTGAGAACAAAAAGAAACTCCCAGAGGATGGTGAACAGCAGTAACAAGGCAGTGTTTTGGATACATATGAATTTTTGGAAGAGAAAGTACAATTTTTGTTGTGTTCATAAAATTGATATATTATGTTCAGAACAGTAAACATGGACTACAAAAGGTGTCTCAGAAACAAACAAGTTATTTTCAGTGTTTTCAAGAATTGTGGTCTTAGTAGTGGTGGACAAGTAGATTAAACCTCAAAACTTTATCAACTTACTTAAAAATTTTAACAACTTATAACACAGATTCACAGAAATTGGTGAAACCAGAACAAAAAAATCCCCAATAATAAGGGTCAGCAGTGAAATGGTCTTATTTTGAAAAAAAAAAAATAGATAATAGTGCATTTGACTTTTCACAAATTTTTAATCTCAGCCTATAAAGGGTTGGGCTATAGTCGTCCCCTGCACTGTCTAAGCTATGGCGGCAAGCATATAAGTATATGGCATATTGTGGGTGTGGCAGAGCCTAAACCTCTAGATGGATTTTCACCAAATTTTCAGGATAATTTTAACCCAAGAGAATCTAGAGCTGACCAGGTTTTGGGGAGTACCTGGCAACACTTTTTGGGTCTTACCTTTTGTATTTAAAAAAAGGGCTTTTGTGTGTATCAGTGCTAGAGAAACTGTTGCTTTATTATAGGCTTTCACCTAAATTGAATGCATCCCTGTCATTAAAAGCAGCCTCTTCATCATGATGAGTAAAATCTGTATGTTTTTCCCCACTTCAACTATATGATAGTTCTTACATTTGATAGCATTTCATGGGTTCTGTATACTTCTTACATTTAAAGTTGTTCCTTAGACATTCCCAAATCTCATTTTTTTTTGTCCATTTAGTTGTACTTACTGGCTGGGGTTCCTGCCTGCTGTGGCTGGCTACTTTTTATTTTCAAAAACTGCAGCCTTTGTGCACAAAGGTCTTTAACACTGGCTTACCCCCAAATGTTAACCCCTTACATGACTATATATTCTTCCAAAGTCAAAATCAACTGTGGTAATTGTCATGCATCTTTTCATTGCTCCTGGAATAATAACTACTGCCTTCACAATTAAAGGCTCAATTCAAGACTTATTGTATCCCTGAAAAGCGGGGATACTATGGATCATGCACGGTCATCGTCCGAGTCCGCAGAGATTTTCTTGTGTTCAGCCTACAAGCCACATTTCTTTGGGGATTTCTTTTAAACTTTCCAAGTGACTTGCTATGGCAGAAATCTGGCCACCCTATTCCTTTGGTAGCCCAGGGGAGTCAAAAACATCAATAATTTTGACTATTGCTTGTGTTCAAGCTCTAGGGCACAGTTTCTTTCTGATTTATTTTATATATAGTGCATGAATTGGCGGGTTTGACGTCTCGCCCCCTAACTTTTTTGTAGGTCTGGGGTTAAAATCAAGCGAGTAATAGCTGTTTTAAGCCCGGGGGTCAAAATTATGCTCTGGGAAGTCAAAAACATCCAACATTTTGACTTGTAACTTGAACACTATTGCATTTAGAGGATTTTGTTTCAATAAGTTATTCAGCTACTTTTGGGTCAGCTATAACATAGTAAAATTGCTTATTATTGGTCCTAGAGGTTTGCAATGTGAAACCAACCTTTAGGAAATCATGAGCAAGGAATCTTCTGGTGTGGTCAGATTTGACCTTGGGTCTCTTCTTCAAGGTCAAACGAGGATAGCGAATTAAAAGTGATTATAACTCATTTATTATTTATTATAGGAAACCATGGGCTGGAAATATTCTGATGTGGTTAGATTTGACCTTGGACCCCTCCTTGAAGGTCAAACAAGGATAACCAAACTTAAAAGTGCTTATAACTCACTTATTATTAGTCCTAGAGGTTTGAAATGTAAAAACGTATAGGAAATCATGGGCTGGGAATCTTCTGATGTGGTCAGATTTGACCTTGGGCCCCTCCTTCAAGGTCAAACAGGGATAGCCAGTTAAAAGTGCTAAAACATGCTTATTATTGGTCCTAGAGGTTTGCAATGTGAAACCAACTTGCACGAAATCATGGGCTGGGATTCTTCTGATGTGATCAGATTTGACCTCGAGCCCCTCCTTCATACGGGTTAGCCAAAGTTAAAAGTGATTATAACTCGCTTATTATTGGTCCTAGAGGTTTGCAATGTGAAACCAACCTTTTGGAAACCATGGGTTTGGAATCTTCTGATGTGGTTAGATTTGACCTTGGGCCCCTCCTTTAAGGTCAAACAAGAATAGCCAAACTGAAAAGTACATACAACTCATTTATTATTGGTTCTAGAAGTTTGAAATGTAAACCAACCTATAGGAAACCATGGGCTAGGAATCTTCTGATGTGGTCAGATTTGACCTTGGACCCCTCCTTCAAGGTCAAACAAGGAAAACCAAACTTAAAAGTGCTTATAACTCGCTTATTATTAGTCCTAGAGGTTTGAAATGTAAAAACGTATAGGAAATCATGGGCTGGGAATCTTCTGATGTGGTCAGATTTGACCTTGGGCCCCTTCTTCAAGGTCAAACAGGGATAGCCAGTTAAAAGTGCTAAAACATGCTTATTATTGGTCCTAGAGGTTTGCAATGTGAAACCAACTTACATGAAATCATGGGCTGGGAATCTTCTGATGTGATCAGATTTGACCTTGGGCCCCTCCTTCATGGTCAAATTGGGACAGCCAAAGTTAAAAGTGATTATAACTCGCGTATTATTGGTCCTAGAGGTTTGCAATGTGAAACCAACCTTTTTGAAATCATGGGTTTGGAATCTTCTGATGTGGTTAGATTTGACCCTGGGCCCCTCCTTCAAGGTCAAACAAGGATAGCCAAACTTGAAAGTGCTTATAACGCTCTTATTATTGGTCCTGGAGGTTTGCAGTGTGTAACCAAAACCTATAGGAAACCATTGACTAGGAATCTTCTGATGTGGTCAGATTTGACCTTGGGGCCGCTCCTTGAAGGTCAAACAGGAATACCCAAAGTTAAAAGTGCTAAAACTTGCTTAATATTGGTCCTAGAGGTTTGCAATGGGAAACCAACTTACAGGAAATTATGGGCTGGGAATCTTCTGATGTGGTCAGATTTGACCTTAGACCTCTTAAGGTCAAACAAGGACAGCAGAACTGAAAAGTGCTTATAACTTCAGGAATTTTTGGCCTCTATGTCTTTTATTATTGCTTCTACAGGGTTACTATGTTCGGGGATACACCGCTGGCTCATAACAAAGCTAGCGGCATAATTCTAGTTGAACACACATTGTACACAGCTTTTTAGTAAGATGTCCCTTATGGCACATTCAATGTTGTCTTTTTAGCTTCTTCATTTGTAAGGCAACATTCTCTGCAAAGCCTTCAAACAGCAGTCATTGTTTTACCATCAATAATCCCCATCTTGGCAATGATCTCATTTCTGACCCAATCTGAGTTGTAACATCAATGCATTTACAAGCAGATACAGTGGCCAGTTTTTCATGTATTTTTGTTAATATAAGTGCAGCTGTCACATTGATAGAGCCAGATAATTCTATTTCTTGACATTCTCTGCAAACCTAGTCCTCTATAGCTGTGGGTGTTATTTTGATCACAGAAAACTGTGTATCGCTTATGTCAGTTATCCTACAGGTAAAGCAGTTACCTTGACCAAAAAAAAAATTCTTTTTGAAAAGTAAAACATCATTGTTTTGGAAATATCAATTTTTCAGTTATTCCTTGTCAAATTCTAAAAAGCATTTTTAAATGAGAAAAGTCATATTTAATGTCATATAGATAAACTTGTCTCTTACTTTCATTTCTACATATTGAAATCTGATCAAGCTAAAGGTGGATCACTAAGATTTGTTATGTAAAGGAAAAGCCAGAATAACTAACTTTTTTATAATGGACTCTCAGGGTTTTGTTGTGATAAAGCAAAGAATGTAAGTTACAGAAATATACTGTATTCAGAGACATTGAACTTCAGTCTTCATGCAATTGTTATAAGAATTGATTGCATAATTTCTACAAAAACACTTTTGGATTGCTTCTTCATTTGATGATTTTTATTCTTTTCATAAGTTTACAGAAGCAGATTTCTTGCCCCATCTTTACATGAGAAGAATTTATTTTGTGTAGCTTTTGAGGAGTGATATAAAGATGAAAAGACTACTTAATTCCTTGGTTAGAAAATTTTTCTTTCATTAAAAATAAACAAATTATTATATATTTATATAATTTATTTATAGGCCACCAATTTTTATGTCAGCTGACTTGTCAGTCAGCTGACATTATGTCGTCACTCTGTGGCGTGGGCGTACGCGTCCGCGTCCGCGTGAACAACTTCTTCTCCAAAACTACAAGGCCTAGAGACATGCTGTTTTTTTAAAAGATACCTTATCTATCGAGGATGAAAAATTGTTCAAGGCATGAAAATCTGTCTGTTCGTCTGTTTGCTAGAGACGTTACAAGGGAGGTACCCCCACCAAAAGTGTGAAAATTTCAACACTTTATCACAATTTTCTCAGTGACTATTGCAGGGATTTCTCTCATATCTTGCATATATGTACTAGGCGAGAGGTAGATTCTCTTGTGTGAGTATGAGACCTGGATCTGTCTTACTTTTTTTTTAATAAATTTTTTTAATAATTTTTAATGCATTAAAATTCATGAAATCATGCACTAAATCACTTATAACTTGAAAAGTGTTGCATTTAGAGCATTTTGTTAAAATATGTTATTCAGCTACTTTTTTCATAGCTACAACATGGTGAGTAACTTGGGTGTCTGTTTCAATAGCTAAGTGAGTAATAGCTACTTTTGGGCTTTTCAGTAACTACCATCTTGAGTAAAGTCACTTGTAACTTGAAAACTATTGCATTTGGAGAATTTCGTATAAATATGTTATTCAGCTACTTTTGGGTCAGCTATAACATAGTAAAATTTCAGACCTGTAGCTCATGGTATAGCTGAGTAATAGCTACTTTTAGGTTATCACTGTTGAGTAAATCACTTATAACTTGAAAAATATTGCATTTAGAGTATTTTGTTTCAATATGTTATTAACCTATTTTGGGGTCAGCTATAACATAGTAACATTTCATATCTGTAGCTTGTGGCATAGCTGAGTAATAGCTACTTTGAGGTTATCACTGTTGAGTAAATCACTTATAACTTGAAAACTATTGCATTTACAGAAATTTGTGTAAATATGTTATTCAGCTACTTTTGGGTCAGCTATAACATAGTGAAATTACAGACCTTATAGCTCATGGCACAACTGAGCAATAGCTATTTTCAGGTACTGTATTTTGAGTAAATCAGTTGTAACTTGAAAAATATTGCATTTGGAGTATTTTGGTAAAATATGTTGTTCACCTACTTTTGGGTCAGCTATAACATAGTGAAATTACAGACTTATAGCTCATGGCATAGCTGAGCAATAGCTATTTTGAGGTTCTCACTCTTGAGTAAATCAGTTGTAACTTGAAAACTATTGCATTTACAGTATTTTACTTTAATATGTTGTTCACCTAATTTTGGGTCAGCTATAACATAGTAAAATTTCAGACATGTAGCTCATGGCATAGCTGAGTAATAGCTACTTTTAGGTTATCACTGTTGAGTAAATCACTTATAACTTGAAAACTATTGCATTTAGAGTATTTTGTTTCAATATGTTATTCACCTATTATGGGGTTAGCCATAACATAGTAAAATTTCAGACCTGTAGCTCATGGCATAGCTGAGTAATAACTACTTTGAGTTTATCACCGTTGAGTAAATCACTTATAACTTGAAAACTATTGCATTTACAGAAATTTGTGTAAATATATTATTCAGCTACTTTTGGGTCAGCTATAACATAGTGAAATTACAGACCTGTAGCTGATGGCACAACTGAGCAATAGCTATTTTCAGGTACTGACCGTTGAGTAAATCAGTTGTAACTTGAAAAATATTGCATTTGGAGTATTATGTTAAAATATGTTGTTCACCTACTTTTGGGTCAGCTATAACATAGTGAAATTACAGACCTATAGCTCATGGCATAGCTGAGCAATAGCTATTTTGAGGTTCTCACTGTTGAGTAAATCAGTTGTAACTTGAAAACTATTGCATTTACAGTATTTTGCTTAAATATGTTATTCACCTATTTTGGGGTCAGCTATAACATAGTAAAATTTCAGATGTGTAGCTCATGGCATAGCTGAGTAATAGCTACTTTGAGGTTATCACTGTTGAGTAAATCACTTATAACTTGAAAACTATTGCATTTAGAGTATTTCATATAAATATGTTATTCAGCTACTTTTGGGTCAGCTATGACATAGTAAAAATTCAGACATGTAGCTCATTGCATAGCTGAGTAATAGCTACTTTGAGGTTATCACTGTTGAGTAAATCAGTTGTAACTTGAAAACTATTACATTTAGAGTATTTCATTTAAATATGTTATTCACATAATTTTTAGTCAGCTATAACATAGTGAAATTGCAGACCTCTATGTCATATCATAGCTGAGGAATAGCTACTTTCAGGTCTCACTGTTGAGTAAATCATTGTATCCACTGGATAGCCGCAGTGTGTAGAGAGATTTCACCGTTACCGCTCTTAACGAAAAAAATATTATAGCTAGCCTTCTTAAGTTTGCAGGATATATTACCGTAATAACCATGAAATGTTGCCTGGGAATATTTTGGGCCTCATTTCGAAAAACAAGATAGCTGCCAGGGACGTTAATTCGACTTTAAACCAGGACTTTTGTTGGCCCTCTAGAGCAAAGGGTATTATAGATGGAGATCTCAAATTCGCAGGATATGTTCCTCATTATAAAATCTTGACTGGGAGTATTTTTGGCCTCCTTTTGAAAAACAAGATGGCCGCCACAGGTGTTTCTTTATCAGTCATGAAAAGTGCTTATATCTCCCATATTATTGGTCCTAGAGGTTTGGGATGGTAAACCAACCTGTAGGAAATCATGGGCTGGGAATCTTTTGGTGTGGTCAAATTTGACCTTTGACCCCTGCTTCAAGGTCAAACAAGGATAGCCAAACTTAAAAGTGCACATAACTTGCTTATTATTGGTCCTAGAGGTTTGGAATGGTAAACAGACATATAGGAAATCATGGCCTGGGAATCTGTTGATGTGGTCCGATTTGACCTTGGACCCCTCCTTCAAGGTCAAATGAGGGGCCACGGTGGCAGAGTGGTAACACTCTCGCCTCCCACCTCTGCGGCCGGGGTTCGATCCCCGTCATGGCCGTAAGTGGGAAAGCTGGTAGTTGCTTGCCGTTGGTCGGCAGTTTACAGTACAGAACCCTAGCGAACTATATGTACTGGTTTCCTCTGCCCTTCCAACTACCCGTCGTGATATGACCTGTACAGTGTTGAAAGCGACGTAAAACCCCAAACAAACAAATCAAGGTCAAATGAGGATAGCCAAACTTAAAAGTGCTTATAACTTGCTTATTATTGGTCCTAGAGGTTTGGAATGGAAACCAACCTATAGAAAACCATTGGCTGGGAATCTTTTGGTGTGGTCGAATTTGACCATGGACCCTGCCTTCAAGGTCAAACGAAGATAGCCAAACTTAAATGTGCTTATAGCAGGCTTATTATTGGTCCTAGAGGTTTGGGATGGTAAACCATCCTATAGGAAATCATGCGCTGGGAATCTTTTGGTGTGGTCAGATTTGACCTTTGGACCCCTCCTCCAAGGTCAAATGAGGACAGCCAAACTTAAAAGTGCTTATAACTCGCTTATTATTGGTCCTAGAGGTTTGGGATGGTAAACCAACCTATAGGAAATCATGGGCTGGGAATGTTTTTGTGAGGTTGGATTTGACCTTGGACCCCTTCTTCAGGGTCAAACGAGGATATTGCATTTGCAGTATTTCTTTAAATATGTTTTAGCCTACTTTTTACACTTAAACAATTACCTTGTTACTTTCCTTCATAATCCCATTTGCGGGGCACAACTTATTTGTCCTTCTGTCAGCTTCGGAATTTCTTTCGAACATGCTGTTCAATTACCATTTACTGTACTTCTGTACAGCACTTTCCCTGATAATTATGCTTTCCTCTCATTATCACCTTCACAAATCAAAAACACTCACTCAGCTGACACAGTGCCCGTTCACGGGCACTCTACTCTTGTTGTATGTACACAATCACCGGTAGTAGTTACTTTTCAATCAGAAAATTTCTGAGATTTTTAAGCGTAAAACTAGAGGATCGCTTGCAAAACAAAGTGATTGTTTTTTGCATGGCAAAAACAAAGTGTCCCAAAAAGGAGAAATAATGGCAGCTTAATCATGTCTGTGGGTTAAAAATTTTGGCGAAATCGCTCTATGTTGCAGTTAATCATTGCACTCTTTTCGAGATACAAGCATTTTTTGTATTTTACAATTTTTGCAAAAAATTCGAAAATTCACAATGGCTGCCAGTTTTGACGGGACAAATTTTTTTTTTTAAATTGGGTCAGCTAATCAGCAGTCACCCTATGGGTAAAAAATTTCGTCAAAATCACTCTATCTATCACGGTTTTCGAGATACAAGCATTTTTACCCCACAGCCCTTAAGGGCTGTCGGGGTATTGTTTTCACCCATGGTGTCCGGATGGGCGGGCGGGCAGGTGGGTGGGAAAAAGTTTGTCCGGGCTGTGTCCCAGAAAGCATAAGGTGTAGGAAGTTGATACTTGGTAGGGATATTGGTTAGGGGATGTAGGTGTGCAACGTCATGGTCTGACCTTGATTTGACCTTTGACCTTGCCTTAATGACCTTGAGTTTGAAAATCTTGTCCGGGCTATATCTCGGAAACGTAAGGTGTAGGAAGTTGATACTTGGTAGGGACATTGTTTAGGGGGTGTAGGTGTGCAATGTCATGGTGTGACCGTCATTTGACCTTTGACCTGCCTGTAGTGATCTTGACCTCTAAATCTTCTCCCGGCTATATCTCGGAAACTGTAAGGTGTAGGAAGTTGATACTTGGTAGGGACATTGGTTAGGGGGTGTATGTGTGCAATGTCATGGTGTGACCTTGATTTGACCTTTGACCTTGCCGTAGTGACCTTGACCTATAAAATCTTGTCCGGGGTATATCTCAGAAACCGTAAGGTGTAGGAAGTTGATACTTGGTAGGGACATTGGCTATGGTGTGTAGATGTAAAATGTCATGATGTGACCTTGATCTTGCCGTAGTGACCTTGACCTATAATGCCTTGTCTGGGCTATATTTTGGAAACCATAAGGTGTAGGAAGTTGATATTTGGTAGGGACATTAGTCAAGGATTATATGTGACCTGGATTTGACCTTTGATCTTGCATATCTGATGCTATTTTATGTCTCTACGAGGATATCTGATACTATTTATCTCTCTTATATCTCTCTTATATCTTTTACTTGAATCTTGGTTGTTGCATCTTTGGGTGTCTTTTGGTGTAGATTAAGCACTGTTAAAGTCATATTAGAAGTCATTAACTGGTTTACTTTTGCAACTTTCCATTGTAACAGATGGTATTGCATCATGTGAGCCACAGGTTTTGCCCCAATTCCACATAAAAGCGTGTATTGCTACATCTGTATGTATGCGTAACATGCAAAACATCCAAACCATAATTCGATCATACAAATGAAAATCAAAATGGGAGAAGTCTTAAAGCTTCATAATTTTTTGTTTACTGAATTGTCTTGTTTTAATACTTATTCTTTACATGCAATTTCTTTCTCTTAGATGTTATTTTCTCTACTTAAACATTATTTGGACACTGACACTGCTCTGAAAGTATCCCAATCTGTGTACTGTTTCACTACTTTTATATCTCATGGTGTTGAAAACTATTTTCCCAGGCTGTGGGGTACGGGCATCTCTGATGCTGTTTTTGTGTTTTGCATTTTTTTTGCAAAATTCAAAATGGCAGTCGTTTTTGGCGAGTGAAATATTCGTTGAAACTTGGAAAGGCTAGTCTTCACAGATACCATGTGGGTCAAAAATTATTTGAAAATCGGAGAGAGTAGTTTGGTTAGATACCCTTTGGGTCGAAAATCTTGACAAAATCGCTCTATCTGACACGGTTAAGGAGATACAAGCAGTTTTGTGTTTTACTCGTTAATGTTATTGCTTAATTAATCATCAATAAGTTAGTCATTTCTTAACCTATCCCTGGCAAAATTTAATGTCACCTAGATCTTTATACGAGGAAGGTATTTGCTAAATTTCAGGTGGATAGATAAAATGCTTTGTAAGTTATCATCCAAACAAGGACGCCCTTCCAAAAAAAACACTTTTTTGGTCATGTGACCTCTCCGATAGGTAAAAATGTCATCGCAGCATATTCAGAAAATTCCCCCAGGGCTACTGCATACACCTGCCAAATATGAAAAGAATCTGCCTGATGGCTGCGAAGCTATTGCGAAAATGCGGATCCGGCGGAGTCTCTTCTCCCATATACAAACAAGCCTACCTTGCAGGACGCTTAATTGGTGTGTCAAATTCTTGCATGCAGTAGTTATTTCAATAAAAGTAATAATAAAGTACTCTTATCTCTAGGTCCTAGATGAGCAATATGAAACTAGAGATTGCATCAAAGAAACTTAGCTATTGAGATAGACACCTAAAACAGGTACCATCTTGTAGGTACAAGTAACAGACAACTCAAAATGCTCTAAATGCAGTCATTTTTTTTTAGGTATAAGAAATTTACTCAAAACTAACTAACGCTATTTTTCAATTAACTATGGACCTAGACCTGCAAAACAGCAAAAATGTGGAGGTCTAATTCTAATTTAAGTTGGACTCATAAAGCGCTTAATCTTCTTTTTTTTAAAGGGACTCTAAGGCGCAACAGAACCAAAATACTCGACCAATTTCAGTATCCAGGGTCAGAAAAGAGGTTGAGCACCACAAAGAACGTCAGGAAATGATTGAGACTAAGGTGGGTATGCCTTGGTGTACAGGTAGGTTTTAAGCTGCTTTCTAAAAGAGGCAATGGAAGGGAACACAAAAACTTCATAAGAAAGAGCATTCCAAACAGTGTGGGCATCAAAAGCAAAACTATAAACAAACTGACAGATTTATTAATAGAAGGGTGGAACTTTGGAATGACAAGATTTATAGCCACTCTACTTAATCATTTTGGCCAAAGTGAGAGGCATTAAGTCCCCGACCTATACAATTTCAATATGATCACATGTAGCAGTGAAACATGCGGGCCACAAGAGATATGATTGAAGTGCTTCCTGACCTAACATTTTGATGATGCAATTACAATAAGTAGGACTGAGGCGAGACCGGCAAGGCTGCCACCATTCGCTAGGTGGCATGCAGTACTTCCTTCCTGGCTAGAGAATATGACGTCCTAGCATCTTTTCATTCTTCTAACCTTAGATGACCCATAGTAAGATGAATGGGGGGTCAGCCGGGAGGACCTATCAACCACTAGCTAAGGTATTAACTTTTTTTAATTTACAATTTTATTGCATTAATACATCAAACCTGATGGCCAGTTAGAGTAACTACCACTTGGAAGGTGGGTAGCTTACCACGGATTTTAGATTGAATACTCTAGTTATCCAGGGCAGGAATAACCACTTGGCCACACATTCTGGACCCTCTTTGGTCAGCTGATTCTAATGCTAAGCAAGGGGTAGAGACACATTGGAGCAATCTGTCTAAAGTCTGATGTTTTTGTCGAGCAAAGCATGGATCTCCTGCGTTTGCCAGAACCAAAGGCTAACAGGAAGACTGTCTTGAAGGTCTGGTGCCTCAAGGAGGCCTCTTTAAGGGTTCAAAGGGATCCTTAGTAAGCTGATGAAGTACCAGAGAAAGGTTCCAAGAGGCAATGCCTGTGTGACCCTAAAGTCTGTTTCCATGGAAGCTATCCACGAGACGAGTGAGATTTTTGTCCTAGCTGAGACTGATGGGCTAATATTCTAATTTGTCTATGGCTGATCTGTAACCATCTGTAACCATCAATAGTATTTTGCTGTAACTTCCTGTCCTGGAACAAATACAGGAGGAAGCTGGCTATGGATTTGATAAGTGGAGCCCTAAAGCCCAACTGATTACTTTGGAACCATTTTCTAAAAATTGCCCACTTTGTTCCAGACTGATCTGGTTGAGTCCCTTTGAGGAGCCGCAATTTGTCCTGCCACTGCCTCAGAGAAGTCTTGCTCCTTGATAGCTGAGCCTGTAGGAGCCAGGCATGGTGATTTAGGTTTGACAGATTTTTGTGTTGAATCTGACTGAAGATTTGAGTCATGCACAGTGGGATTTCACTTGACATAGCCACCAGATCAAAGAACCAGGGCATGTTTGGCCACCGCAGAGCAATCACTATGATTCTCCTGCATGGATAGTCCTTAGTTTTGCCACCAGTATGCCCAGAATGGCTACTGGTGGGAAGGCATAGCTGTCTAGGTCCTCCCAAGGCAGACTGAGTGCACGAACTGGCCAGGCTAGGGAGTCTGGTACTGGTGACACAAATTGAAGTAATTTGTTGAACCTTGTTGCAAACAGATCTACTTGAGGCTGGTACAACCTCTTGTATATATCAAGAGGGACTCTGGAAGGAGAGACTGTTTGATCTGGCCTAGCCTGGATAGCTTGTAATGCTACCACATTTAGCCAGCCTGGAATGTGTCGTGCCTTTAGAGTCACTCATTTCCTGGACCAGGTCAGGATTCTCCATAATAGGGCATACAGTGGGCCTGACCTCATGCCTCCTTCTGTGTTTATTTAGGCAATGACTGTGGTGTTGTATGTTGTGATGAGTACAGTCTTGTTTGAGCAGAGGTCTTGGAACTCTTTAGGACCAAAAAGACCACCTTAAGTTCCTGGTAATTTATGTGCAAATTGCTTTCTGGCAGGGACCAAGTCCCTCTTGCTGTGAGGTCTCTCAAGTGAGGCAGCCTGCTCTTAAAGCGTCTCTAAAGATCTGAAGAGTGTGACTGGCCTTGAAGGATATTGGCTTCCTGGAGCCACTATTTTAAGTGTCTGGAGAGATCGGATCAGGTATCAGAATCACCTTCTCTAGAGATTCAAGGATCTTCCAGTGATTTTTCAAATGCCATTGAATCGGTCTTGTGTGAAGGAGGACTTGCTTTTTTGTAGCTGTCAATAGGCCTGTCAGGGACATAAAGTCATGGACCCAGCAAAAAGGGGTAGTGAAAAGCAGTTAAATTTTCAGTTTTAAGGTCAGCCTGCATTCCAGAGTGGGTCTGACCTTGTCCTCCATGAGGTCAATCTGGTAACCTATGAAATCGAATAGCTGTTTGGTTCCAGTTCTGATTTTTCCATCTTTACTATCCATACTAAATCCTGACACATAGCCACTAGGGTCTGAGTATGATGGAGACAGGTTTGGTGGTTGGATTTGCCTGACTAACCAATTGTCTTGGTACTGGTGGATTCTTGTACCCTGCTTTGAGCCATCAGTTTGACTTCCTTGACTAACATTGTGAATTCCATTGGAGCAGTGGACAGACCAAATGATAGAGCTTTGAACTGGTAGGATTGACATTGGATGTGAAAACATAGGTATTTCCTGACTGTGGGTGTATTGGGATATGGAAGTAAGCGTCCTTTAAATGTATGGACATTACCCATTCACCTGATTGTAAGGAAGTCCTTATGCAATCTACAATAGATTTTGAGAAACAGTGACATGTTGGACTGAAGAGAACTGATCTACACAGAAAACATCTTTCATAGATTTTATTGTTTTACGAAGGGTCCTAAGCCTTTCTTTTGTGGCTGTCCAGCAAGAAAAGGTATATGATTCATAGAATGACAATTTACATTTAAAGTCTGGACATTTTTTACATTTATAACATTTATAGGTAAATGTCTGTCATAAGCTACAAAAGTTTTTCTTATCCTGGCTCGTTTCACAAGCCCCCTTGTGGGTTACACTGTAATTGTCATTTATAAGTCAACTGAGCCTTGGCCGTCAGTCTGAATAGTTGGAAGTCTTGCCCTGACCCTTTCTGTTCTGGCCACGAGAGGCGATAGTTTTTCATGCCAGTGATCCAGATTTTCAGCCGGTGTCCTGTGCAGACTTAGAAGACTGTGTATATGGGTGATAATGTTCCTGCTTCTTCTAAGATCCACCCAAGCAGTGTTTAATCACACTGAAGGATCCCATATTCCACCTTGCAAATGGCACTGTCTGGGGGCAGCCAGGGTGTCATGCTTGATACCAGACCAGATCCATGTAACTGTCACGTCCGGCAAGAGTGATGTTGGCCAGTTACAAAAACAAAATCAGAAATGTCCGGCACTGTCCTGGCCATATCAAAGGTGATGCTCTGATTAAAGTTCATAAGATAGGATAGTTCCCTGTGCATTAACAGATGACTTTGCTTTATCTTCGTGTATAATTCATGGTTGCCATGTTTTTTCTGCACCCTGGTGAGACAATGACTGAAGCCGGCAGTTTGAAAAGAGGACTCCCTGGCTGATTTCTCCCATTTCCTGAGTTTTTTGGGAGATGGGACGGGAACCCGGTGTTGGTCTGGCCAGTTAGTCCGGTCGGTGGCAGAAAAGGTCGGTCAGTGTTAAATGCACCAGCTAGTTGCAGCTTAACTGGGCAAACCTTGACTGGCTGGAATGTAGGTTGGTCAGCCAGCCTCTATGGGCCTTGGAGAGTATCAAGGCTTATAGACTGATGAGATAGTTTCTCCAACCATTTAGCTGCTAGCTTTAAAGGATGTGGATTTCTTCTTTTATTAGTTGGTGTTGATTTCCTTACTTAAGAAGGCAGTACAGCCTTTATTAATGAATCTCTGTCAAACTTGCCCTAGAACCAAAAGAGAGCTTGCGTCGACTAGGAGGAACTGGACACCTGTTTTGTTGATTTTTTTTTTACTTTCTAGAGTATGTAAGCATTAGATAGTTGAGTAACCTGCTCGACTTAAAATATTGTAAAAAGCACAGTCCTGCTTGAGAACACACAGGTCTGAGCCCTGTCCTTTATCCCTGCATATTGATCAAATACAGCCATTAAATTTCCACATGCACCACATTTTTGTCCTGGTGATGCCATGATAAAAGTTCATCAATTTTACACACAAATATTGTTGAAAAAAGTCATTTCTCACAAGTATTTTAAGTATTTTATAGGTTTAAATCTCAGAAATACGTCTTGACTGTGTATGCACCACACAAAAATGATGCTATGATGTCATATTCTCTAGCCAGGATTGAACTAGGTCACAACACCTAGCAAGTGGAGTGCTCATAGTCGGCTCCACTAGTGGAGACCCCAAACGTCCTTTTCTGGCATTTGGCAGGGCCTGCTTGCACTGGCAATATAGCTAATTCTCCATTAGGTAAGGTGTATCAGTGCAATAAAAACCTCATTTTATTGCATTAATACATCCTATCCAATGGACAATTGCTTTACCGGTCGGCGCGACCGGTCCCGCCAAACGACAGAAAAAGTCATTCTGTATAAAATACCGGCAGGACCGGTCACAGAGTGTACATTCGCCAGGTGTTGCCTCGTGCATACTTCCTGTCTAGACAGAATGACGTCATGGCGTCTTTTTCGTTTGGCGCGTGGAGTGTACGGACGTGTTTTGCAGTGTGTGTGTAACACGAAGATTTTTCAAAGACAACTACAAACTTTTACCTTATTTTATTCTGAAAAGAATTCCTTTTGCATCTGGAGTTGTTATGGTGTCCCCTGGACAGAAGAGAGGTTCATGTGGCCATGTTATGGCTCTGTTTGACTCACATAATAAATGTGCACGCTGTCGTGATAAGGGTATTGGTGATGACCCTTGTGTTAAGAAGAAACAGTGCCAGATTTGTAACAATTTCTCTGAACAACAGAAGCTACAGTTGGCCACCCCTACCCTACAGGGTGAGAAAAGAACTTCAGAAGAAAGCTAGCTCTCCCTCCCTTTCCGTCGATCCAGCTGACGTTACTGTCATACAGAAGGTTGAGAGCAAGGGTGACGTTAGTGATAGAGGCGAAACCCCTAGTAAAAAGTCCAAGAAGTCCTCTCACAAGTCCCCTACCAAGAAGAAACCCAGCAAGACGCCTGTTGATTTCCAGTCTGACCTGAAATCTATGGACGACAAGTGGTCAGAGCGTTTTGCCCGCTTAGAAGCCTTATTCCTTGCAAAGAGCTTCCAAGTTCCGGTTGAACCAGTCAAGGGTGCAGAAGTGGTTGTGTCTGATAAACCATTCATCCCACCAACTGACCAGTCTACTAGTGTTACTGGTGAGAAGCAGTCTTCCGGTGCAGCCAGCAAGAAGGATTTATTGAAAGCCACCCGACCTGTTGAGGTCCCCGGTGCTGTGCTGGCCACCCAGCCTGTTGAGGCTCCCGGTGCTGCACCCACCACTCATCTGACTGACCAACCATCTGACCTTCCTGCAGCAGTGCACAGACCTGAGGTACAGCCCCCAGGTCCTGCTGCCCAACCGGCTACATCTCCCTATCAACAATCCAGCTCTCTTCCCGGTGCTACAGTTCCCTGTGAGGAACCGGAAATGCTTGCAGATCATCTCAGTGACCGGGCTTCCAGTCAGGCTGACGAGGGTGAAGCCTCTGACTTGGGTTCTACAGGGCCAGATCATGAGGAATTATCTGAGGTAGATCAAGAGGTTACTGCTGAGCAGAATTATAGGGAAATGTTGAGAGGGGTTAGATCTTTCATGGCCTGGAATGACATTCCGGAATTTGATTCTTCCTCTGGTTCACAGGACGACAACCCTTTTACCGGGTCTAAAGTTTCTCACACTGGAAAAGTGTCTGTCAAAGTACTAGTTGATGAGTGGTTGTGTAGGAAAATGGAAAAGCTCAACATAACCGTTCAAGAAGGCTATCCATCCCGTACTTCTGAGAATACCGGACTGTGTAGAGACCAGTTTGTTAAACCACCCAAAACTCTTAGATGGTACAACATACATTGTGAAAAGAAGGATTTCTCCCAGTCCAAAGTTTATACATGGACTAATGAACTGGCCAGACTAAACAGTACCTTCTCCAGGATAGCAAATAGATCTCTACCCTCTGCACCGGCTTCTAGACCCGTATCTCAGGACATATTAAGGAAGTGGGAAAGGGCTGCACGTGATCAATCCTACATGTGTAATCAGGCTGCAGCATTTAGCCGGTGTCTCACCAAAGTTCAGGACAATATGTTTTCACAGTTAAAGTTAATTCAAAGTGTCACTTCCAAGGGGAAATCCAGTTCAAAGATCACCCAAGCTGCTGAAGAATTGGACTTTTTAGTGACTTTCAATCGCAGCATCACACAAGCAATGGCCCGCACCATGCAAGACCTATCAGAGGGGGGTTTTTGTTAACGTGGCTAATTTAACGCTTGCAAGACGTGATAGTTACCTGGATTTTCTCAAGACTGGCATCAAACCGGACACTTTAACGTCTCTCAGAACTGCCCCACTTAATCTCAGTGCTTTGTTCCCTGACCACATTATTGCCAAGGCTGAGGAAGAAATCAGACATTTTGAAGACAAACGTACTGCAGGCCCTTCTCAGAGGAAACCTCAACGTTTCCACCCTTACCCCCAGCCTCAGAGACAACAGCAAGATATAGACCGGAAACAGGGTCTACCAGCTTGGAAACAGCTAGGAAACAGAAGGCGTGGTCAGAGATCCCACTGGGGCAGGGGTGCCTCTTCCTTTGTACAGCGACCTGCCAAGACACAGAAGCAGTATAAATGACAATTACTGTGCTCATGCTGTGACCGGATTTGTAGTTCCAACTTATCTAACCGGTCAGATAAAAGCTTCTGTGTCAAGTGTAATGGGAAAACAAGAGTTAAAAGTGACCAGAAAGGACTGTTTTTCAAAGACAAGAACTCAGTTACCTGTATCTTATCATGTTGTTTCTCATGTACCTTTTGCAGGAGGGTCGCCGCAAAAGAAAGACGTAATTCCCGAGCACCAAATATCAATAAAATCTGTGAAAGGTGTTTCCTGTGTAAATCAATTGAGTTCTGTACAAAGTGTCAAATGCCCCACTTGTTGTACCAAATCCTCCTGTAGGGTCAAGATTGCACGATTTTTGGGAGAAATGGGCAGCCCTGGGCGTCAGCCCCAAGGTTGTAGCAGTCCTCAGAGAGGGCTACTCCCTCCCCTTCCGGTCCAGACCTTTTTGACCAGGAAACCTACAATAACAAGCTGTTATGTAGATCCCCACAGGAACAGCTACCTGTTGGAGGCATTGCATCAGCTGTTAAACAAAAACGCTGTACAGTTAGTTCAAAATCCACAATCCCTGGGGTTTTACAACCGGTTGTTCCTTGTACCAAAGCCCAACAACCGGTGGCGTCCTATCTTGGATCTGAGCAAGCTAAACAACTTTCTGAAAACACAGACTTTCAAAATGGAGACCCCAGAGACAATACGGACCTATCTCCAGACAGGGGAGTGGGTGACCTCCATAGACTTCAAAGACGCGTACTTCCATGTCCCAATAAACAATCAATCCAGGAAGTACATGCGTTTTCATATCCTAGGCAAGACCTATCAATTCAAAGCACTACCCTTTGGCCTGTCCACGGCTCCCATGGAGTTCACAGTGATAGCCAAAGAGGTCAAGTGGCTAGCCATGAAACAGGGTATAAGGATCCACCAGTACCTAGACGACTGGTTGGTCAGAGCCAGGTCCCTCCAGGTTTGTCGTCAACAGACATAGAGCCTAGTAACACTTTGCAAGGACCTGGGATAGCTAGTGAACCAAGAAAAATCAGAACTGGAACCAAAACAAATTTTCAATTACCAGTTCAATTACCAGGCTACCAGTTCGACTTGAAAGAGGGCAGGGTCAGACCCACCCAAGAACGTTGGTAGAGTCTACAGGTCAAGATATGGGAGATATTATCCTCTCCAGTGTGCCCGGTCCGGAATTTCATGTCCCTGATCAGTTTACTGACTGCCACAGAAAAGCAAGTCCATATGGGCAGATTACACATGAGGCCCATACAGTGGCACCTCAAAAACAACTGGAGAATACCGGAAAGTTTAGAGAAGACCATCCCCATTCCAAAATCACTCCACCCACATCTGAGATGGTGGTTGGAGGAAGACAATGTTATCAAAGGTCAAACCTTACACCCTCTAGCACATGCTCTGCAAATCTTTACAGACGCATCAAAAGAAGGGTGGGGCGCTCACTTAAACGAGCTTATGGCAAGGGGAAGTTGGTCACTCCCAGAAAGCAAACTGCACATAAACTACCTAGAGTTGAAGGCAGTTCTCCTGGCACTAAAGGAGTTCCAAGCTCTCTATACAAACAAGGTAGTTCTCATAGTTCTCACAACACTACTGTGGTAGCCTATATAAACGAGGAAGGGGGAATGAAGTCAGGCCCTCTGTGTGCCCTACTATGGAGAATACTGACCTGGTATGCCAGAAATCAAGTAACCCTCAAAGCTCGACATATCCCCGGTCGTCCAAATGTCATAGCCGACAAACTATCCAGACTGGGTCAGACCATTCAAACAGAATGGTCCCTCAATCCAGAGGTATTCAAAGCAATATGCAACCAGTGGCACAGACCCCAAGTGGACCTTTTTGCCACCAGGTTCAACAACAAGCTTCCGCAATTCGTCTCCCCAGTCCCAGACCCCCAAGCTTGGGCAGTGGATGCTCTCAGTCTGTCTTGGGAGGGACTGGACCCTTACGCCTTCCCACCAACAGCCATCTTGAGCAAAGTGGTGGAGAAGTTGCTGGACTACCCGTGCTACAGAATAATTCTGATTGCCCCAGGGTGGCCCAACATGCCCTGGTTCTGGGATCTAGTGGCAATGTCCAGCCAAATCCCACTGTGCTTGCCCAACATACCAAACTTGGTGTCTCAGCCCTTCAATCAGGTCCATCACAGGAACCTCTCGAATCTGAACCTACATGCCTGGCTCCTAGAGCCTCAGCAATCAAGGAGCAAGGTTTCTCTGAGGCAGTGGCAGCACGAATTGAGGCTCCTCAAAGAGGATCAACCAGATCTGTCTATGAGGCAAAGTGGTGCCTCAGTAATCAGGTGGACTTCAGGGCACCACCTCTAAAGGCTATAGCTGATTTCCTACTGTACTTGTTTCAGGAAAGGAAATTACAACCAGGCACAATAGATGGTTATAGATCAGCCATTGCTGACAAATTGGGTAATGTACCAATAAATGTCAGCAAAGATGAAAATCTCACTCGTCTCCTGGACAGTTTCCATAGAGACAGACCTAAGGGGAGGAGGGGTATACCTTCCTGGAACTTGTCCCTGGTTCTCCACCAGCTGACAAAAGCACCTTCTGAACCTCTAAAGGAGGCCTCCCTAAAACACTTGACCTTCAAGACTGTTTTTCTACTGGCCCTAGGTTCTGGTAAACGCAGGAGTGAGATCCATGCCTGGCTCCATAAGAACACCAGACACCAGTCAGACTGGTCTAAGGTGTCATTGTATCCTTCACCTAGCTTTCTATCCAAGAATCAGCTGGCCAAGGAGGGTCCAGAAAGTGTGGCCCCGGTGGTTATTCCAGCCCTGGCCCCTACTTTGGATAAATCGCTCAAGGGTGACAGGTCACTATGTCCAGTTAGAGCCCTGTGCTACTATTTGGACAAGACCTCAGATATCAGGCAGAACAAAGAGTTAGTGTTTGTCTCCCTTAAGAAAGGGTTTGACAAGGACATCTCTCCTGCCACCGTCTCCTCATGGATCAGACAGACTGTGATCTTATGCTATGAGCTCTCTGACCAGCAAGCCCTGACCCTACATCAGGTTAAAGCCCATGATGTAAGGGCTTTTGCTGCTTCTAAAGCCTTTTCCAATCTGGAATTTGTTTAGACCAGATCTTGTCAGCTTGCCACTGGAAATCTCACAACACCTTCACACAATTCTATCTGAAGGATGTAGCCTGGGCTGACTCAGAGCTCTTCCATTTAGGGCCAGTTGTGGCTGCTCAGCAGATCCACAAACAAGCCCAATAATGAGGGGACATGCTTGTAAATATGTACATAGTGTATATACTCATACTTAGATAAGTATAAATCAATTAAAAAAAAAACAAAAAAAAAACTGTGACATGCTTCCTTTTGGAGGTTTATTTCTTGGGATTGAACTCATCCCTCTCTTCCCTTCACTCAGAGCAGTAATGCTTAAAAAGAGGGGGGGGAGCAGGGTCAGTTAATTCAGCCGGTTAACCGGGTTTTCTGGATACTGACTTAGGCCCTATTGGGTTACCTGGATCAGGACTACCCAGGCCTGGAAACTTTGTTAGTTTTGAGTTCACTCAAGTTCCCTAGTAACTTACCCACCAACCAAGCGGTAGTTATTCAGCAATTGTCCATTGGATAGGATGTATTAACGCAATAAAATTGCAAATTTAATAAGTAAATTAAATTTTTATAAGTTAATACCCTATCCAATGGACAGACAAGACCCTCCCAACTGGCCCCGCTATCAGCTTACTAGGGGTCTAATAGGTTTAGACAACGAAAAAGACGCTGTGACGTCATTCTGTCTAGACAGGAAGGATGCACAAGGCGACACCTGGCGAATGTACACTCTGTGACCGGTCCTGCCAGTATTTTATACAGAATGACTTTTTCTGTCGTTTGGCGGGACCGGTTGTGCCAACCGGTACAGCAATTGTCCATTGGATAGGGTATTAACTTATAAAAATTTAATTTACTTATTAAATTTGCAATTTTATTGCGCTACAATAGCTTACCATGTGGGACTGATTGCTGTTCTCGGATGGCCGCAAGGCATCATGGCCAACGTCTAAGAAAAATAGACATTTATAGTTGATCGTAGCCTCAGGTTGTCGTCTCACGGTACACTCTGACATTCGTCTCCTTTTTCTCATTGGCCGCGTGTTTTAACATGCTTTATTTAAGAAGGAAAGTTTTTCATTTTTACAAGGATATACTTGTCGTTGGATATGGAAACTACATCAGTTTCTTTGTTTTATTACATAGAATCATAATTTGGTGACTTTTCATAGTTCAGATAAGTATTTTTAGCATATTTTACAACTGAAGTCCACTTCCAGGTTCACGTTGTAAAGAAACAGCGACTCGTTTATGTGGTTTCTAATATAGGATATATATATATGCCTGACAGTAAAATAAAATAAAATATTTAACCCCTATCTGCTTCATTATTTGACCATTTTTAGGGTTTAAAAATATATAAATTTAGCCCAAACGAGTCCTTGTCGAGTGAAATAATCGGAAACAACTTCCGTTTTTTTTGTCGAGACGGCAATTACTTGCAAACTAATGCACGTCTCATGTATGTAGTTTATATACAGGAATATATGCCTGTTGAAATCATATAAGATAAATTTGTTCATGGTTTATCCCCGTTCTTCAACAGTATTTGTCCATTTTAAGGGTTAAAATATGATATAAAGCATGAAACTAACTTGGGGAATCCTTGGGGAAACCCCTGTGATGACGTCATGTCTAGACAGCATGTGCTGAGAGACGCGTGTTTCTTACAGTATGTTTACTTATAAAATTAAATAAATAAAACGAAATTGCAAATTTAATAAGTAAATTAAATTTTTATTGCGTTAATACATCCTATCCAATGGACAATTGCTAATCCGGTCGGCGCAGACCGGCCCGCCAAATGCCAGAAAAAGATGTCCTGTGTTGCCACCGGCTGGCCGGTCCGTAGTACTGTGCACTCCCCAGATGGCGCCTCGTACTTCCTTCCTGTCTAGACAACCTGACGTCATAGCATCTTTTTCGTTTGGCGCGTGTACTGTGCAGACGTGTTTTCAACATCTCCAGAGTTTTAAAAGGAAAAGTGTGCATTATGACGGATTTTCGACCTTATTTGGGAATATTTTAGTGTAGAAATGTTATCTGCATATCAAGCACGGATATACCTTAAGAAATCTGCTGGAAACGCTCCCTAGCTGACTCAATTTAGTGTTGATGATAGGGCAGTAATCGACGAGAAATATGAAGGCAGCCATTTTTTTCTAGTTTCCTCCCATTCAACCATGGTGTTGTTAGGGGCAGATCGACAATATTAAGGAAATAATGGATATACTACTTACAGGTATTTTTATCCGTGTTCGTTTGTTGAATGTACCCTCTGTAACTTCCCAGTTCATCACCATAGAAACGTCTTTTCTAGTACTACGAATAGAAATCACGGAAAACTTCAATCTACGTAGTTTTGAACACTGCAAATAGAAGGAAATCCCCAAGAGGTGCATTCTTCAGAGCGCACTGGTACCGACTTCTCTGCTGTAAAGCATCAGTCACACCAGCCTAGCTCGAGTATTTAGTGTTTTTTCATCAGAAGTAAGAGATGAATTCGTCAGATTTCTTCAGAGCACACTGGTCCAGACATCTTTGCTGTAAAGCATTAGTCGACCGGCAAGCTCATGTTCAGCCGACCTCACCTAGTATTTACATAGAAGGAACTTCATCTTGAATCACTCTCAGTCCCTCCCTTGTGGACCCGGCAATTATGTCGGTAGTAAGGGAGGTGGATGGCCAGGAAACTGGTTTGAGTGTACAGCCGGCTGAAAAGAAGAATCGACTTCAGACCGGCCAGGACTTCCTCTACAGAGCGCACTGGCCCAGGCTTCTCTGCTGTTAAAGCATCAGCCGGCCGGCCAGCACAAAGAACGCGACCTCTGAGACCCGGCCTGGTTGTCGGTAGTGGGGTTTTGTGCACTGTAAAGTTGCCAGTAAAGCATCACACAAAGAACGCGAATACTGACGTCATCCCCAGTCAGCCAATCGCGTGTCCTTCCGAACAATCACGAAGCAGGTCACGTGTTTTCACCGACCAGGAAGGTCGGAAGTGCATTCTTCAGAACTCACGTCTTCTGTGATTGCAGTCCCTGCCTTGCAGACCCGGCTTCATTGGCGGTAGTGGGGTTTGTGGATGAGCAGAATACTGCGCATTGCATGTTTAAGTATCACAAAAGAACGTCACAACTGACGAGCTCCAATCAGCCAATCACGTGACACACCGAACACCAAGTGTTTCTAAATATAGTTCACAAGGGGTTTCCCAGTAACTGTCAAATCTACAAATAAGACGTGCGAGTTGAGAAATACTTTAATTAATGGAGGAAACCTACAGCCAACTGAATTCAACACAAAATATAGTTGTGAAATTGCTTTAGCAATTGGTTACAGAGTGTACCGACCACTACCGTGCTACACAGCCTTGTACACTTGCTTCAACAACCGGGTACAGAGTGTACCGGCTGGTTCCTGCTACACAGCCTTGTACACTTGCTTCCACAAGCTGAATTCAACACACAAGATAGTTGTAAAATTGATTTAGCAACTGTTTTTTATTACTGGCTACAACTGGTTACAGAGTGTACCGGCTGGTACTGGCTACACAGCCTTGTACACTTGCCTCAACAAATGGTTACAGAATGTACTGGCTGGCACTGGCTACACAGCCTTGTACACTTGCCTCAACAACTGGTTACAATGTATACCGGCTGGTACTGGCTACACAGCCTAGTACACTTGCTTCAACAACTGGTTACAGAGTGTACCGGCTGTTTATTGGCTACACAGTCTAGTACACTTGCTTCAACCTACGGGTTACAAGTCTACTAACAGGGGGCTGGCTACACAGTCCTTACTGACTAGTGCTTCGAGCCAACTGGTTACAAAAAAAAAAAAAAAAAAAAAAAAAAAGACCAGTAGCTGTCAAATTGATTGGTGACCCCAGCCTGCCAGTTTTTTGCCGGTTACAGAGAATTGCTGGTTACAGTTAAGTACCGGGTATGGATTCCTGGTACCGGACAGAGTTGCTTGAGGTTAAGTTGGTTACAGAGAATTCTTAGACCGGTCAGTGGTCTTGGTGATGTGACATGACAGTGTCCCAACCTACTGCCAGGCAACCTTCCCTTATCACATCTCTCAACAACCTGTTATCGGTGCTGGACTTGACTGGAGAGATAATAAATTTTATCATCATATCCGGCTAGGGGTCAGACATCTCACAAATGACAATTGCTCTGTAAATGCTACACCTTGCAGGCTGCTGGCCCGGGGCGAAGAGTCTATTAATGTGAAAAGTTGTGTCAGCCCCACCGGACCACAATAAGAGCAGGGAGAATGTTAACCGGGATCATTGTCACCAGACCGGACCAGTGTCCGGAGGGACAGGAAATGTTTGTCAGAATACCAAATGTCCCAAATGTGGCACACTATCTGCCTATAGGATCCAGACTAAGCCCTTTTTGGGAACGTAGGAAGCCTTGGGGCTGGACCCTAGGTAGTACAACTGTTGAAGGAGGGATACCTATGTCCATATACCTATACAAGAACAATCCAGGAAATGACTGAGATTTCACATCCAAGGTCGGGCATACCAGTTCAAGGCCCTGCCATTCGGTTTGTCCACAGCAGGTGAAATTGATGGCCATACACAAGGATTTAAGAAGCCACCAGTACCTAGACGACTGGTTGGTGAGAGCCAGATCCCACCAGGCTTGTCTCCAACATATACAGGAACTAGTAAATAATGTGTCAGCAACTGGGTTGGCTGATGAACTTAGAGAAATCTGAGCTGGAGCCCAAACAAGACTTTGATTTTGTAGGCTACCAGTTTGTCCTCGGGTCTGATCAGTTCCGACCGACTCTGGACTGGTGACAGAGCCTTCAAGAGACTGTTAAAACTGCTATCCCTACCGGCTTGACCGGTCCGGGAATTCATGTCCTTGATAGCTTACTAACGTCTACAGAAAAGCATGTTAATCTAGGCAGACGTCATATGAGACCCATACAGTGGCATCTCAAAAACAACTGGAGGGTACCAGAATCACTGGAAAAGGTGATACAAGTCCCCAGGTCCCTGCACCCCCATTTACAATGGTGGCTGAAGGAAGACGATGCATTTACAGGCCAACCTTTACACCCAATAAAACATGCTCTGCAAATATTTACAGACGCATCAATAGAAGGGTGGGGCGCTCACTTAGATGAGCACTTTGCAAGAGCAACCTGGTCCCCTCCGGGAAGCAAGTTATATATAAACTATCTAAAACTTTAAGCAGTTTTTCTGACTTTAAGAGTGCTAAGACTTTTGCTCAGACAAGATAGTACTTGTAGCAACTGACAACACCACAGTAGTGTCATACATAAAGGAAGGAGGAATATGGTTGGGCCCACTTTGTGCCCTACTATGGAGAATCTTGACCTGGTGTACCAGGAAACAAGTGACTCTAAAGCACGACACATTCCAGGCCGGCCTAATGTGGTAGCAGACAGGCTGTCCAGGCTAGGCCAGAGGTCTTCCACTCTATACAGTAGGTGGCACCGGCCCAAAATAGACTTATTTGCCACGAGGTTCAACAACAAGTCGCCTGTTTTGTGTCACCAGTACCAGATCCCCTGGCCACAGCAGTGGATGTGTTCAGTTGGCCATGGTAGGATCTAAAAGGATACACCTTCTCACCATCAGCCATATTGGGCAAAGTGGTGGAGAAGTTGCAAGACTCCCCATGTAAGAGAATCATTCTGATTGCTCCGGGATGGCCAACATGCCTTGGTTTTGGGATCTAGTGGCCATGTCCAGCCACATCCCGCTGAGCCTGCCCAATCTGCCCAGCCTGTTCACAGCCATTCGATCAGATCTCTCACAGAAATCTGACAATCTTAATCTCCATGCAGGGCTCCTAGAGCCTCAGCAATCGAGGAGCAGGACTTGTCTGAGGCAGTGGCAGCAAGAATTGAGGCTCCTCAAAGGGGGGTCAATCAGATCGGTCTATGAGGCAAATGGGTCATTTTTTACCAAGTGATGTATCATTCATCAGGTGGATTTCGGACACCACCTGTAAAGTCAGTTGTTGACTTCCTTAGGTACCTGCTTCAGGACAGGAAGTTGCAGCCCAGTACCATTGATGGTTACAGGTCAGCCATTGCTGATAGTCTGGAAAATTTGCCCATCAATGTTAGTAAGGATGAAAATCTCACTCGTCCCCTGGATAGCTTCCACTGAGACAGACCCAAAGGCCGGAGGGGAACCCCCTCCTGGAACCTCTCCCTGGTTTTTGCACCAGCTGACAAGGTTCATTTTGAACCAATTATAGGCCTTCTTGAAGCATTTGACCCTCAAGGCAGTTTTCCTCTTGGCCTTGGGGTCGGGCAAGCGTAGAAGTGAGATACATGCTTGGCAAACAGCCCAGCACCATTGATGGTTATAGGTCACCCATTGTTGATAAACTGGGAAATTCACCCTTCAACATCAGTAAGGACGGAAATCTCGCTCGTCTCCTGGATAGATTCCTCAGAGACAGACCCAAAGGCAGGAGTGGCATACCCTCCTGGAACTTCTTACTGGCCGTGCACCAGCTAAGACTCCATTTGATCCAATTAAGGAGGCCCCCTTGAAGCATTTGACCTTCAAGACAGTATTCCTCTTGGCCCTTGGGTCGGGCAAGTGCAAAAGTGAGATTCATGCCTAGCAAAACTGATATATTGGACACCAATCCGATTGGTCAAAGGTGTCCCTGTATCCATCACCCAGCTTTCTATCCTAGAATCAGCTGGCCATAGAGTGTCTAGTGTGGCCCCTGGGGTTATAACAGCCCTGGCCCCAACTCTGAATAGATCCCTCAAGTCTGACAGGTCCCTCTGTCCGGTCAGAGCATTGTGCTACTATTTGGACAGGACCTCAGACATCAGACAGAATAAGGAGGTGGTTTTTGTCTCCGTTAAGAACGGTTTCAACAAAGACAGCTCACCTGCCACTATCTCCTCTTGGATCAAGCAGACTGTGATCCTATGTTATGAGCTCTCTGACCAGGAGGCCCACTTTTAACATCAGGTTAAAGCCCATGATGTCAGGGCCTTTGCTGCTTCTAAGGTCTTCCAGTCGGGAGTCTCCTTAGATCCAATCTTGTCAGCCCGCCACTGAAGTCACAATACCTTCTTCACACAGTTCTATATGAAGGGCGGGGCTTGGGCTGATTCAGAGCTTTACCATTGGGCTAGGTAGTGGCTGCTCAGCAGATCCACAAGTGGCCCTTAGATTGAGGAGATTTGTATATGTGCATAACAGTTCTTCATGTACATAAGAATTAAGTGTGGCGTGCTTCCTTCGGGAGGTTTATTTGCAATCTGGGACTGAACTCATCCCTCTCTTCCCCTACCTCAGAGCAGGTCTGCAAAAGGGGGGGGGGGGGCGACGGCGGTATAGCCCCGGGTAACCGGCTGCTGGCAACCGACCTTGACCTTGCAGGGTTTCCTGACCTTAAAGTCAACCCAGGCCTGGACCTATAGGTCTCCTGACAAAGTCAGCCTAGACCGTAGGTTAAAATTTGCTATTACTTGTGAGTTCACATAAGTCCCTAGTAACTTACCCGCCGACCAAGCGGTAGTTATTCAGCAATTGTCCATTGGATAGGATGTATTAACGCAATAAAATTGCAAATTTAATAAGTAAATTAAATTTTTATAAGTTAATACCCTATCCAATGGACACACAAGACCCTCCCACCGACCCCGCTATCAGCTTACTAGGGGTCTAAGAGGTTTAGACAACGAAAAAGATGCTATGACGTCAGGTTGTCTAGACAGGAAGGAAGTACGAGGCGCCATCTGGGGAGTGCACAGTACTACGGACCGGCCAGCCGGTGGCAACACAGGACGTCTTTTTCTGGCGTTTGGCGGGCCGGTCTGCGCCGACCGGATTAGCAATTGTCCATTGGATAGGGTATTAACTTATAAAAATTTAATTTACTTATTAAATTTGCAAATTTATAAGTTAATACCCTATCCAATGGACAATTGCTAATCCGGTCGGCGCAGACCGGCCCGCCAAACGCCACAAACAGACATCCTGTGTTTCCACCGGCTGGCCGGTCCCAGTACTGTGCATTCGCCAGGTGGCGCATGGTATTTACTTCCTGTCTAGACAACATGGCGTCATAGCATCTTTTTCGTTGTCTAAACCTATTAGACCCCTAGTAAGCTGATAGCGGGGTCGGTGGGAAGGTCTTGTGTGTCCATTGGATAGGGTATTAACTTATAAAAATTTAATTTACCTATTAAATTTGCAATTTTATTGCGTTAATACATCCTATCCAATGGACAATTGCTGAATAACTACCGCTTGGTCGGCGGGTAAGTTACTAGGGACTTATGTGAACTCACAAGTAATAGCAAATTTTAACCTACGGTCTAGGCTGACTTCATCAGGAGACCTATAGGGCCAGGCCTGGGTTGACCTTATGGTCAGGAAACCCTGTAAGGCCATGGTGGTTGCCAGCAGCCGGTTACCCGGGGCTATACTGCCGTTGCCCCCCCCCCCCCCCTTTTGCAGACCTGCTCTGAGGTAGGGGAAGAGAGGGATGAGTTCAGTCCCAGAATGCAAATAAACCTCCCGAAGGAAGCACGCCACACTTAATTCTTATGTACATAAGAACTGTTTATACATATATATATAAATCTCCTCAATCTAAGGGCCCCTTGTGGATCTGCTGAGCAGCTACTACCGAGGCCAATTGGTAAAGCTCTGAATCAGCCCAAGCCACGCCCTTCAGATAGAACTGTGTGAAGGTATTAAGTGACTTCGGTGGCAGGCTGACAAGATTGGATCTAAGGAGACTCCCAATTGGAAGACCTTAGAAGCAGAGAAAAAAGGCCCTGACATGGGCTTTAACCTGATGTAAAGTGTGGGCCTCCTGGTCAGAGAGCTCATAACATAGGATCACAGTCTGCTAAATCCAAGAGGAGATTGTGGCAGGTGAGATGTCTTTGTCGAAACCTTTCGTAAAGGAGACAAAAACCACCTTATTCTGCCTGAGATCGGAGGTCCTGTCCACATAGTAGCGCAATGCTCTGACCGGACAGAGGGACCTGTCAGACTTGAGGGATCTATCCAGAGTTGGGGCCAGGGCTGTTATAACCCCTGGGGCCACACACTGTCTGGACCCTCTTTGGCCACCTGATTCTTGGGAGAGAAAGCTAGGTGATGGGTACAGGGACACCTTTGACCAGTTGGATTGGTGTCTAATATTTCTGTTTTGCCAAACATGTATCTCACTTCTACGCTTGCCCGACCCCAGGGCCAAGAGGAAAAATGTCTTGAAGGTCAAATGGTTCAAGGAAGCCTCTTTAATTGGTTCAAAATGAACCTTGTCAGCTGGTGCAAAAACCAGGGAGAGGTTTGAGTAGGGGATTCCCTTCCGGCCTTGGATCTGTCTCAGTGGAAACTATCCAGGAGCCGAGTGAGATATTCATCCTTACTGATATTGATGGGCAAATGTCCCAGTCTATCAGCCATGGCTGACCTGTAACCATCAATGGTGCTGGGCTGCAACTTCCTGTCCTGAAACAGGTACATAAGGAAGTCAGCAACTGACTTTACAGGGGGGGGGGCGAAGTCCACCTGAGGAGTGATACATACATCACTTGTAAAAAGGCCCACTTGCTTCATAGACTGATCTGATTGATCCCCTTTGAGGAGCCTCAATTCTTGCTGCCACTACCTCAGACAAGCCCTGCTCCTCAATTGTTGAGGCTCTAGGAGCCATGCATGAAGATTAAGATTTGTCAGATTTCTGTGAGGGATCTGATTGACTGGCTGTCAACAGGTTGGGCAGGCTCAGTGGGATTTGGCTGGACATGGCTTCTAGATCCCAAAACCAAGGCATGTTGGGCCACCCCGGAGCAATCAGAATGATTCTCTTGCATGGGGAGTCCTGCAGCTCCTCCACCACTTTGCCCAATATGGTCGATGGTGGGAGGTGTATGCTTCCAGATCCTACCATGGCCGACTGAGCGCATCCACTGCTGTGGCCAGGGGATCCGGTACCGGTGACACAAACAGAGGCAACTTGTTGTACCTCATGGCAAATAAGTCTATTTTGGGCCAGTGCCACCTGCTGCATATTGAGTGGAAGACCTCTGGAAGGAGAAACCACTCTGTTTGGATGGACTGGCCTAGCCTGGATAGCTTGTCTGCTACCACGCTCAGCTGGCCTGGAATGTGTCGGGCTTAGAGTCACTTGTTTCCTGGTACACCAGGTCAAGATTCTCCATAGTAGGGCACAAGTGGGCCCGACCTCATGCCTCCTTCCTTGTTTATGTATGACACTACTGTGGTGTTGTCGGTTGCTACAAGTACTATCTTGTTTGAGCAAAGGTATTGGAACTCTTGTAAAGCCAGAAAGACTGCTTTAAGTTCTAGATAGTCTATATGCAGCTTGCTTCCCAGAAGGGACCCAGTTCCTCCTGCAGAGTGCTCATTTAAGTGAGCGCCCCACCCTTCTATTGATGCGTCTGTCAATATTTGCAGAGCATGTTTTATTGGGTGTAATGGTTGGCCTGTAAGTACATTGTCTTCCTTCAGCCACCATTGTAGATGGGGGTGCAGGGACCTGGGGACTTGGATCACCTTTTCTAGTGATTCTGGTACCCTCCAGTGAGATGCCACTGTATGGGTCTCATATGAAGTCGGCCTAGATGAACTTGCTTTTCTGTAGCTGCTAATAACCTGTCAAGGACATGAATTCCCGGACCGGGCAAGCCGGTAGGGATAGCCGTTTTAGCATAGTGTATTAGTCTCTTGAAGGTTCTGCCACCGGTCCAGAGGCAGTCGGAACCGATCAGACCTGAGGTCAAACTGGTAGCCTACAAAATCGAAGTCTTGTTTGGGCTCCAGCTCTGATTTCTCTAAGTTCATCAGCCAACCCAGTTGCTGACACATTATTTACTAGTTCCTGTGTATGTTGGACACAAGCCTGGTGGGATCTGGCTCTCAGCAACCGAATGGCAGGGCCTTGAACTGGTTTGCCAGACCTTGGATGTGAAATCTCAGGTATTTCCTGGATTATTCCTGTATAGGTATATGGAAGTAGGCGTCCTTGAAATCTACTGAGGTAACCCACTCCCCTTGTTGGTGGGAGGTCCTGATGGTCTCCGAAAGGCTAGATTAGGTCTCTAACGCTTGAGTAGTTTTAGAACCAAGAAAGGTCAGCTGAAGAAGCCCAGAGATTTTGAACTGGCTCGACTTCATCTTGTCCATAAGCTGATGGATTTTTGGTGACCTTTTCAAGTTGGTCTTGGGTACAGCCCCCAAGGGTTTCAAGGTTCCCAAAAAGGATTTAGTCTAGATCCTACAGGCAGCTTGTGTTCCACATTTGGAAGTCTGACAAACATTTCCAGTCCCTCCGGACATCAGTCCGGTCTGGTGACAATGATCCCAGTTAACAGTCTCTCTGTTCTTGTTGTGGTCTGGTCAACTTCTCACATTTTACACTCTTTGCCCCAGACCAGCTGCCTGCAAGGTGCAGCATTCACACAGTCAAAAAAGGCTGACCCCTGGCCAGACGTGATGAAAACTTGTTGACTGTAGACTACCTTTCCTCTTGGTGCTGAAAAGACCTATTTTTCCAGCCAAGTCCAGAACCGATTACAGGCTGGTAAGAGGTGTGATAAGGTAAGGTTGCCTGGTAGTAGCTTTGGAAATTGCCATATCAAGACCACTGATTGGTCTAAGAATTTTCTGTAAACAAAGTGACCTTGGGCAACTCTGACATGTACCAGGTCTCTGTAACTGGTAATTTCCTGTAACCAGTAATTCTCTGTAACTGGCAAAACTGGTAGGCTGGAGTTACCCATGAATTTAGACAACTACTGGTCTATATTTAGCTAGTCGGTTGAAGTAATTCTTGTAAATGCTTCCACATCTACCTGAAGAGTTGAATGGACTAGGTGGGTAGACTCTGTAACTGGTTTTGGTGGAAATAAGGCTGTATAGCCGGTAAACTGGTCTGGTGATTTGAAGACTCTGTAACCAGTCAGTTGAAGCCATATTTGTAGATCCTTGCTGTCTACCTGCCCCAGAATCAACAGAGTTGAATGGACTGGGTCGGATGACTCTGTAACCAGTTAGGGGGGTGGGGGGGGGGGGGGGGGGGGGTAAAGCTGTACCAAGGCTGTGTAGCCGGTACCTGGTCGGTACACTCTGTAACCAGTTGTTGAAGCAACTGTACAAGGCTGTGTAGCCAGTACCCGGTTGGTACACTCTGTAACCAGTTGCTGAAGCAATTTTACAACAATTTTACAACTATCTTTTGTGTTGAATTCAGCTTACTGTAGGTTTCCTCCATAAAATAAGGTATTTCTTTTAATCGCACGTCTTATCTGTAGATTTGACAGTTGCTGGGAAAGCCCTTGTGAACTATTTTTAGAAGCAATTGTTGTTCGGCGTGTCACATGACCAGTCTGCTGGTCGGAAAGACACGCAATTGGCTGATTGGAGATGACGTCAGTGGTCGCGTTCTAGTGTGATACTTAACCAGCAACTTTACAGTATGCTGAACTATCCACAAAACCTCACTACCGACAACGAAGGCCGGTCCATGAGAGAGGGACTGGTATCAGAGTAGACGTAAGTTGTGAAGAATGCAGTACCGACTTTCCAGGTCAATGAAAACACGTGACCAGCTTCATGATTTGGTCGGAAGGACACGCGATTGGCTAACTGGAGATGACATCAGTATTCGTGTTCTTTGTCTGATGCTTTACCGGCAACTTTACAGTCCACAAAACCCCACTACCGACAACAAGGCTGGGTCTGCAAAGCAGGGACTGGAATCACAGTAGACGTGAGTTCAGACAAACGCACTTCCGACCAGGAGGGTCGGTGAAAACACGTGACCTGCTTCGTGATTGGTCGGAGGGACACGCGATTGGCTGACTGGATATGACGTCGGAGGTCGCGTTCTTTTGAGCTGGCCGGCCGGCTGATGCTTTAAAAGCAGAGAAGCCTGAACCAGTGCGCTCTGAAGATGAAAGTCCTGGTCGATGCCGGTCTAAAGTCGGTTGCTCAGCCGGCTGTGCACTCAAACCAGTGTCCTGGCCATCCACTACCCTTATTACCAACACAAGGGCCGGGTCCACAAGGGCCGGGTCCACAAGGGTAGGACTGAGAGTGATTAAAGATGAAGTTCCTTCTATGTAAATACTAGGTGAGGTCGGCTGAACATGAGCTTGCCGGTCGACTAATGCTTTACAGCAAAGATGTCTGGACCAGTGGTGCTCTGAAGAATCTGAAGAATTCATCTCTTGCTTCTGATGAAAAAACACTAAATACTCGAGCTAGGCTGGTGTGACTTTGGCGGGCCAGTCTGCACCGACCGGATTAGCAATTGTCCATTGGCTAGGATGTATTAACGCAATAAAATAAAATATTTTATCCCTTCTTTCCTGTATTATTGACCATTTAAAATGTTAATACTTAAATAAACAGGAATAGAATCCTTCCTCAAATCGTCTAGACAGTACGTGTTTCTTCAAACTAAGGTAACCTTGGTTTGGCATTATTTTAATTAATCCAATTTTATAATATAAGAAATATTATACTTTGCTTTTTAGATTATATGTTATTTAATAAAAATTCTGTGTAATTATTGGTTGCCTTATCTCACAACTAGCCCTACCTGCAGTGAGGCGGGTGGGGCAGATGACCTTGTGTCACTTTTGTTTTACATACATAAATCCAGTTGTGTAGTTCTTTTCAAAGAACCGTTTAAGGAAAGCTTACATGGAAATTATAATATCCAACATCTTTCTAGCCAGCGTGGATCAGATCTCTGCTTGAATCTGAAGCCAGATCCGATCTTAGTTCATCCGAGTTTTTAATTCATCCGAGAATCGGATGCATTATTCCCAACTTCTATCCACCTGAGTATGATTTGATACTGGGATTTTCATTGCATCTAGATCCGATGCTCAGATCTATGATGTCGATGATCGGATGTCTGCTGCTACCATCCTATGCTCGGATGATCGGATGTTTACACTAAGTTCCAATGCTCGGATGATCTAATCTAAAATCTGATGTTCGGATGATGGTTCCAGATCAGAACTCTGAACAATCCTAACACACACTTGGACTAATATTTCACAAGCCTGGCAGTAAATATCACTTATTGGAGGCTTCGGTGCAAGTCCAAGTCCTCAAGCCCAAGAGGACTTCTTCTAAACAAGGTCCTTCATTCAGTCCTGACTCTGTACTTTTAGGGAAGTAGGTTGCCTGACTTAACCCTAACCATTTTCTGAGGACATTGAAACTTAGGCAGTTTTTGAATCTCCCTGTCCCCAGGCAATTTATGCCTAGATCCTCCACAGTCTGGACTCTGAATGATTTACCAGGCCAACAGGAACTTAGGCTGTTAATTTCCCTTAAAATGGAACAACCTTGTTTTGAAGACAAATTACAAGTTTTCAAATCTGTATCCCCCTAGGGGCCTCTTTGGGTAAGCCTCTCTCCCCCTTCTGGTCATCAAGAGTTGAGTTTCAGGCTGCTCTTCACTAGGTTCTTTTGAATACAACCTGGTTATGGATATCTGTTAAGACAGTAGCAAGGCTACTACCAGACAGGTCAAACTCAATTTCATGGTGCATATAAGTAGTCGGAAGGGGTATGGTGAATTCAGGTGAGATACTGGATCTTTAGATCTTAAAGTTCCCCATTCACAACTAGTTTAGGAGGGACAGTTCCTCATCAAGGCACCTGTTATAACACTTAGGGTTTAGGCCCTATTAATCAGCCCTTTCCCATTCCCCACAATCTAGAGGCTCCTACAGGAACCACCCCAATGGGGGTCATTCCATTCCAAGCAGTATCCATTGTTTTCCCCAGGTAGGGGGAAATCGAGTAGCAGAGGCTCCAAGGTCGTTTTCGACCCCACTCCAGGGGACGAGGGCATGAAAACCCTTCCCCCCAATGACTCCTCCAAAGCCTCCCTCAGTCCACCAGTAGGAGGTCGCCTCCGTTCTTTCAGAAAAGACTGGCAAACAAATCTTGTCATTCTTTTCAAGTCCGGTCAGATTCCCTCTGATTCAGTCAGAATACATGGCCCTTCAAAAGACCAAGCTCTGGCCACTTGTATCCAGTCTCTTCTGTCAAAGAACGCAATAGAAAGGGTGGAAAATGTAAAATCTCTCGGGTTTTACAGTCGCCTGTTTCTAGTCCACAAACCTCACCAAAGGTGGAGGCCAGTGATAGACCTAAAAAGGCTCAATGCCTTCCTACTTGTAGAAAGGTTCAAATGGAAACACCAGAGTCCATCTGGGCCTCTCTGATTCCAGGGGAATGGGTGTCATCGATAGACTTATCTGACACTTACCTTCACATCCCCATCCACCCAAACTCAAGGAAGTACCTACGGTTTGCCAAAGATGTTCCAGTTCACCTCCCTTCATTTTGGACTGGCCACAGCCCCACAGGTATTTACAATGCTCATAAAGGAAGTGAAGTTGATGGCCCTCACAAGGGGCATCAGACTTCACCAGTACCTGGACGACTGGCTGATCAGGGCCCAGTCTCAGGAAGAGGCCCAAGTGAACACTCAGACAGTGGTAGACCTGACTCAGTCCTTAGGTTGGATAATAAATCAGGAGAAATCCGAACTAAAACCTGCTCAAGTGTTTTCTTTCTTGGGCTACAAATACCATCTAGATTCAGCCCTTGTAAAACCCACTCAAGAGAGATGGCTCAAACTTCAGGATTTGATCCTACATCACAATTCAAAACATGTGTTGACTGCAAGATGTTTGATGTCGCTAATTGGGTTGCTCGCCTCAATGGAGAAAATGGTCCTGGAGGGACGCCATCACATGAGGCCCTTTCAGATTCACCTCAAGGAGCACTGGAGATATCCTCATTCGTTGGACAACCTCCTTCCTTGGACAGAAACCATTTCAGCATACCTAGACTGGTGGCAAAATCCCACAAATGTGATGAAAGGCGCAAACCTTCATCCCAAAGACCACAGTATCCAACTCTTTACAGACGCCACAAACGAAGGCTGGGGCGCTCAAGTAGAGAACCTTCTCTTGCTAGCTAGTTTTTGGCTATGAAATCAGAAGAAGGGAATAAGGCAACCTTTTCCCATTGGCCTAGATTAGATACTTTATTTGCAACCCAGGCATGAATTTCTCTGCGGTGCTTGCCGGAGGCCAAAGCTAGCAAGAAAGCAGTTTTGAGAGTAAGATGTTTAAGGTCTGTGTCTTTCATAGGCTCAAAGTGTTCCATTTTGGAAGATTCCTGGAACTTTTGGGATGATCCCTGTGAAAACTGGAGAGTAACCTGTTGAGGTCTGAACTTTGGGAGATATGGTGCCCAGCTGGGCCCAGGGTGTCAACAATAGCAATCTTATAACCATCAATGGTCGAAGGGCGCCTATATAGGTCTTGGTACAGGTACATGAAAAAATCTGAGACTTGTTTCACAGATGGAGTGGAGAAATCCACCGAATTTTCTCTGCACCATTTTTCAAATGGGGCCCACTTTGATTTATAGATGGTTCTTGTTGATGACCTCTGAGGGGCAGCAATTCTCTCTGCCACCTCCACAGAGAAGCCTTGTTCTTGGAGTTGTCCACTCCTAGACACCAGGCGTGGAGGTTGAGATGTTGTGGATTGCTGTGAAATACATAGTTGTGGTACTGTTACACCCTGGGCCACCCTGGGCCCAAGAAGAGTTGTTGACACTGCTAGCTGAAGTGGGATCTCTGTTGAGAGCTGCACTAGGTCCCAAAACCAGGGACACCCCTGGCCAGCCCAGGGCTGATACAATGATCAGGCAATTTGCATTGTCTGATCTTTTGGATCACCCTGTGAAGGAGAGCCGTTGGAGGGTAAGCATAAGCTGTGAGACCCGACCAGTTTATGTTTAGAGCATCTATGTCCCAAACATTTTGGTCTGGGACTGGAGACACATACAGTGGCAGTTTGTGGTTCAGACGAGTGGCAAATAGATCTACATGAGGGTGAACCACTTGAGACAGATCTGTTTGAACACCTGTGGATGCAGTGAGCATTCTGTTGACTGAACTTGGTTCAACCTGGACAGAAGGTCGGCCATCACATTTAGACACCCTGGAATGTCTGGCTTTTAGTGTTATCTGGTAACGATGGCACCAGGTCATGATCTTCCACAGGAGAGCACACATCTCCACCGAGTGGGTTCCACCTTGTTTGTTTATGTAGGCTACCACTGTTGAGTTGTCTGTGGCAACTAACACTGTTTTGTTTTGACACTGGTCCTTGAACCTTTGAAGGGCCAGAGAAATCCCCTTCAGCTCTAGAACATTTATGTGTAGCCTTTTTTCCTTTTGCAGAGGTTTGGTGTAAGTGAGTGCCCCAGCCTTCTATTGAGGCGTCTGTAAAGAGTTGGATACTGTGGTCTTTGGGATGAAGATCTGAGCCTTTCATCACGTTTGTGGGATTTTGCCACCACTCTAGGTGTGCTGAAATGGTTTCTGTCTCCAGTGTTCCTTGAGGTGAAACTAAAAGGGCCTCATGTGAAGGCGTCCCTCCGGGACCATTTTCTCCGTTGAGGCAAGCAACCCAATTTGCGACATCAAACATCTTGCAGTCAAAACATGTTTTGACTTGAGTTATAGGATCAAATCCTGAAGTTTGAGCCATCTCTCTTGAGTGGGTTTTACAAGGGCTGAATCTAGATGGTATCCATAGCCCACGAAGGAACACACCTGAGTTGGCTTTAGTTTGGACTTCTCCTGATTTATTATCCACCCTAAGGACTGAGTTAGGTCCACCACTGTCTGAGTGTTTACTTGTGCTTCTTCCTGAGAGTGGGCCCTGATTAGCCAGTTGTCCAGGTACTGGTGAAGTCTGATTCCCCTTGATAGGGCCATCAGTTTCACCTCTTTTACAATCATTGTAAAGACCTGAGGGGCCGTGGCCAGTCCGAAGGGAAGGGAAGTGAACTGAAACACTTGCGACCTGTGGCAAAACCTTAGGTACTTCCTTGAGTTTGGGTGGCTGGGAATGTGAAGGTAGGCCTCTGCTAGGTCTATCAACGACACCCATTCCCCTGGAATCAGAGAGGCCTGGATGGACCCTGGTGTTTACATTTTGAACCTTTCTACAATTAGGAAGGTGTTGAGCCTGCCTAGGTCTATTACTGGCCTCCATCTGTGATGATGCTTGGGTACAAAAAACAGGTGACTGTAAAACCCGAGAGATTTTACATTTTCCACCCATTCTGTTGCGTTCTTTGACAGAAGAGACTGGATACAAGAGGTCACAGCTAGTTCTTTTTGAAGGGCCTTGTAAATTAAATTTGGTTTTGAGATGAATAGAAGATTGTAACCATTGTTGATAATTTTCAACATGTTGTCTGAACATTTGTTTGTGAGCCAGTCTCTTCTGAAAGAACGGAGGCGACCTCCTACTGGTGGCCTGAGGGAGGCTTGAAAGGAGTCATTGGGAGGAGGGCTTTCCACTCCCTCGTCCCTTAGAGTGGGGTCAAAAATGAACCCTGGAGCTTCTGAAATTCGGTTTCCCCCTACCTGAGGAAAATGATTGGTTACAGCTTTGAGAGGAATTGCCCCCATAGGGGCATTTCATGTAGGATCCTCTTTTCTTGTTGTGGTGGGGACCACGAAAGGGTTTGTTTGGATAGGGTCTAAAACCCTGAGAGTCTTTAGGGGTGCCTGTTTTAAGAAGGAAGTCCTCTCCATCCTTAACTAATTGAGACTTGAAAACAGGAGTAGGCCAGAAAGGCGAGTTCCTCTGTTCTTGACGTCTCGAGTCCCCTAGATGTGGTTGAAGAAGGGTCATTTCAGCCTCTCCTCTCAGAAGGCCAGTGTTGCCCATGGTATATAATTCCTTCTGGAGTATGTGGGCCACAGATTTGCTAAGGCAGGCTAAGGGTCTCTGTTGAATAAGCATTCCCTTATTCATGATTTCAAAATAATCACAGGCGTTTTCATAACCACGTCTGGCAGCTCTTTCGGGGTCGGGACCCTTCTGGATTTGGTTTTTGACCCTTTTGAAGGTAGCCTTGGCACTGTGTAGGTACTTCTCCATAACAGTGTTACATGAGGAGGCAGTCCTAGCGAAAGTAGCTGTAAAATTGATGGTAGAAAGATTCTGCCTAGCTTGATGTTCAAGTTCCTTAAGAACTTGTAGGGGAACCTTACCCACGGGGGCCCCAGAGGGCTTTGGAGAGATACAAATTTTTGCAAAATCTGTATTAAGTTCTTGAAGCTTATCTTCAAAATTGCAAATTTAATCAGTAAATTAAATTTTTATAAGTTAATACCCTATCCAATGGACAATTGCTAATCCGGTCGGCACAGACCAGCCCGCCAAACGCCAGAAAAAGACGTCCTGTGTTTCCACTGGCCAGCCGGTCCCTAGTACTAGTGCACTCGCCAGATGGCGTGTCGTACTTCCTTCCTGTCTAGACAGCGTGACGTCATAGCATCTTTTTCGTTGTCTAAACCTATGAGACCACTAGTAAGCTGATAGCGGGGCCAGTGGGAGGGTCTTGTGTGTCCATTGGATAGGGTATTAACTTATAAAAATTTAATTTACTTATTAAATTTGCAATTTTATTGCGTTAATACATCCTGCTCTGAGGTAGGGGAAGAGAGGAATGAGTTCACTCCCATAAGAAATAGAAATAAACCTCCCGAAGGAAGCACGTCACAGTTTTCTTGTTTTTTTTGCTATGTACAGGTATTTACATATGTACAAATATTTACATCTGTACAACAGATCTCCTCTATTTCTGCTGAGCAGCCACTACAGGTCCCAGGTGGTAGAGCTCTGAATCAGCCCAGGCCACATCCTTCAGGTAAAATTGTGTGAAGGTATTATGTGACTTTCAGTGGCAGGCTGATAAGATCTGTTCTAAAGAGACTCCCGCTTGGAAGGCCTTAGAAGCAGCAAAGGCCCTGACATCATGGGCTTTAACCTGATGTAACGTGTGGGACTCTTGATCAGAGAGCTCATAACACAGGATCACAGTCCGGTTTATCCATGAGGAGATAGTGGCAGGTGAGATGTCTTTGTCGAAACCTTTCTTGAAGGAGACAAAGACCAACTCCTTATTCTGCCTAAGGTCTGAAGTCCTGTCCAAATAGTAGCGTAAAGCTCTGACCCATCAGACTTGAGGGATCTATCCAGAGTTGTAGCCAGGGCTGGTATAACTACTGGGGACACATTGTCTGGACCCTCTTTGGCCAGCTGATTCTTAGAAAGAAAGCTGGGTGATGGGTACAGGGACACCTTTGACCAATCAGATTGGTGTCTAATGTTTTGTTCTGCTAAGCATGAATTTCACTTCTACATTTGCCCCACCCAAGGGCTAAGAGTAAAACTGTCTTGAAGGTCAAATGCTTCAATGACGCCTCCTTAATTGGTTCCAATGGAGCCTTAGTCAGCTGGTGTAGAACCAGGGAGAGGTTCTAGGAGGGGATTCCACTCCAGCCTTTGGGTCTGTCTCTGTGGAAACAATCCAGGAGACGAGTGAGATTCTTGTCTTTGCTGATGTTAAAGGACGAATTTTATGCCATTTTATCAACAATGGCAGACCTGTAGCCATGATGATCAGTGGTGCTGGGCTGCAACTTCCTGTCCTGAAAAAGGTACATAAGGAAGTCAGCTACTGACTTTACAAGGGGTGCCCTGAAGTCCACCTGATTAGTGAGGCACCACTTTGTAAAAATGGGCCACTTTGCCTCATAGACTGATCTGGTTGATCCTCTTTTGAGGAGCCTCAATTCTTGAGGTCACCGCCTCAGAGAAGGCCTGCTCCTTGATTGTTGTGGCTCTAGGAGCCATGCATGGAGATTCAGGTTTGTCAAATTTCTGTGAGGGATCTGACTGAAGGGCTGTGTTAGCAGGTTGGGCAGACTGGGCAGGCTCAGTGGAATCTGACTGGACATGGCCACTAGGTCCCAAAACCAAGGCATGTTGGGCCACCCCGGAGTAATCAGAATGATTCTTTTGCATGGGGAGTCCTGCAACTTCTCCACCACTTTGCCCAAGATGGCCGCTGGCGAGAAGGCATATGCATCCAGATCCTCCCATGGTAGACTGAGTGCATCTATTGCTGTGGCCGGTACCGGATCCGGTACCGGTGGCACAAATAGAGGCAACTTGTTGAACCTCATAGCAAAAAGGTCTATTTGAGGCTGGTGCCACCTGTTGCATATTGTTTTGAAGACCTCTGGAAGGAGGGGCCACTCTGTTTGGATGGTCTGGCCCAGTCTGGATAGCTTTGCTACCACATTCAGCTGGCCTGGGATGTGTCGGGCTATGAAAGTTGCTTGTTTCCTGGTGCACCAGGTCAAGATCCTCCACAATAGGGCACAAAGTGGGCCCGACCTCATGCCTCCTTCCTTGTTTATGTATGCCACTACTGTAGTGTTGTTGGTTGCCACAAGTACTATCTTGTTTGTACAGAGGTCTTGGAACTCTTTCAGAGCTAGAAAAACTTTTAGTTCCAGATAGTTGATATGCAGCTTGCTTTCTGGCAGTGACCAGGACCCTCTTGCAGTGTGTTCGTTTAAGTGAGCGCCCCATACTTCTTTTGATGCGTCTGTAAAAATCTGCAGAGCATGTTTTATTGGGTGTAATGGTTGGCCTGTGAGAATGTTGTCTTCGTCTAGCCACCATTGTAAGTGAGGGTGCAGGGACCTGGGAATTGGAATCACTTTTTCTAATGACTGGTATTCTCCAATTGTTTTTGAGATGCCACTGGATGCGTCTCATATACTGCCGGACCGGACAGGCCTGTAGTGATAGTATTTCTAATATTTTGTCCTGGAGGTTCTGCAAACAGTCCAGTGTAGGGCGGACCTGACCGGCCCTGAGGTCGAATTGGTAGCCTACAAAATCAAAAATCTGCTTGGGCTCCAGTTCTGACTTTTCTAAGTTCACCAGCCAACCCAGTTCTTAACATATTTTCACTAGATCCTGAGTATGCTGGAGACAAACCTGGTGGGATCTGGCTCTCGCCAACCAGTCGTCTAGGTACTGGTGGATCCTTATACCCTTGTGTATGGCCATCAGTTTCACCTCCTTTGCTACTACAGTGAACTCCAAGGGTGCTGTGGACAAAACAAAAGGCAGAGCTTTGAACTGACATGTCTGACCTTGGACATGAAATCTCAGATATTTCCTGGACTGTTCCTGTATTGGTATATGGAAGTAGGCGTCCTTGAAGTCTATTGAGGTGACCCACTCCCCTTGTTGGAGGGGTGTCCTGATGGTTTCCGGTGTCTCCATTTTGAATTTCTCCACCTTGAGGAAAAGATTCAGTTTGCTCAGATCTAATATAGGTCTCCACTTGTTGTTGGGCTTTGGGACCAAAAATAGCGGGTGGAAAACCCCACAGATGTTTGGTTTTACACCAGCTCTGCATTTTTGTCCATAAGCTGATGTAATGCCTCCAGCAGGTAGCTGTTCCTGTGGGGATTGACATAACAGCTTATGACTGTGGAAAGACCTTGTGAGTTTTGGCCAGATCCTAAAGGGGAGGGTGTAGCCCTCTCTCAGGATTTGGACTACTTTCGGACCGGCACCCAGATCCAGCCAAGTTTGCCAATAGTTTTGAAGTCTCGCCCCTACAGGCAGATTTGGTACAGCATTTTTGACATCTTTGAAATAACAACCTGCTGACCCGGGACTTAATTCTTTCTTTTGGGAATGCCCGGGCACCGTATGAACAGATGGTACAACATGCAAGTTTACATTTGAAAAAGTGTCTTTTTATTGTGTTAATACATCCTATCCAATGGACAATAGCTTATCTGGTCGGCGCAGACCGGCCCGCCATACATCAGAAAAAGACGTCCTGTGTTTCCACCGGCCGGCCGGTCCCTAGTACCAATGCACTTGCCAGATGGCGTGTCGTACTTCCTTCCTGTCTAGACAGCGTGACGTCATAGCATCTTTTTCGTTTGGCGCGAACCAGTGCACACGGAATTTTATTCTGCAAAGTTTTTCTTCAGAATTTCATCAGCCATTTTGATTATTTCTTCATATTCTACTCTCAACACATATCAGACACATCATGTCTTCTCCTGGCCAACGTTGAGGGAAACGTGGACACGTTATGGCTAATTTTGACACACATTCACATTGCGCACGATGCAGGGATAAAGGGAAGGGTAAGGAACCTTGTGTTCAATATCCCCAATCTTCTAACTGCCAGATATGTAATAGTTTCACGTCTGATCAACGCCAGCAGTTAGCTACACCTTCCTACAAATTGAAGGAGAAACGTGAAGCAAAGCTTAGTGAGGCAACCCCTTCCCAGGACAACTTGTCGACCCTTCGTGTCTATTATTGGGGCTGTAGCCGACCAGGGATCTGTCAAATCCCCTACTTCCGTTCCCCCACCTGATAAGAAGCCTAAGAAAGACAATAAGAAGGACAATAAGAAAAAAAATCTCCCTCTAAGCACCGGCTTCTAAGTTGCACAGTTCTAGTACTGATGCTAAGTTTACAGAACTAGACAATAAGTGGTCGGAGTGCTTCAGCCGTTTAGAAGCCTTGATAATGGCCAAGAGTTTTGAACCTACACCAACGTTTTCTTCTAATGTGAAAGTTGCACCGACCCATTCACCTCCTCATGATGTTGAGAATGTGTCTGAACCTTTCATCCGACCTTCTACTTCTACTACACTTCCTGGATTTGGCTTCTTTGCTGAAAACCATCAGCTGACCAGTAAAGCAGTGAACAGACTTCTACAACTAAGTTTCTTGGTACAGGCTCCTCTGCTAGCAAGCATCAGCCGGCCAGTCAAACTAGAGCCAGCCGACCGACCTCAACTGCAAAGTTTCCTTGACAAGGCTCCTCTGCTACTGTGCATCAGCCTGCCAGTCAAACTAAGGCCAACTGACCCACAACTACAACCAACATTGGTACTGACCCTTCATCAAAACTACAGTCTACAGGTGAACTTGATCTCCACCGACCTCAATCTGACCGACCATCTGCTACCGACCGGCCAATTTCATCTGAGCCTGCTGACACTGGCTCCCCTGCTCTTCACAGGTCAAGAAGAGATAGCATTTCCAGCCTCTCCTCTGACGCTGGTAGCGTGTTGTCTGATAGACCTCCCCTGGATTTATATACTGAAGAAGGGGAGTTATCTGAGGACCAGGATCAGACTTTAGCCGATCCGGATCAGCCAGTTTCTGAGGAACAGAATTATAGAGACACTATGCAAGGCATCCGTTCCTTTATGGGCTGGTCACACATACCAGAAATGGACAGTGCAGCATCCACCTCAGACAACAACCCCTTTGCAGGACCGAAGACTGTAGCTCCAGGCAAAGTGTTGGTTAAAATGCCCACTGAGGACTGGTTATGTAGGAAGTTGGACAAATTGAATCTCACCCTGGGTGAGGGTTATACCTCGTTTACTCCACCAGCATCTTGCAGGATATCCCAAGAGACACTGCGCAGATGGGAGAGATCTGAGGGAGACTTCAGTCATATGTAATCAAGCGGCGAGCTTTAACTGCTGTCTCTTTAGGGTTCAGCAAAACATGAAGGACCAGCTTAAAGTTTTGACAGCAGGGGAAAGGTTCTACATCCACAGCAGCTGATGAACTAAACTACCTGATGAACTTTAATTCAAGCATCACACAGGCGGCTGCTAAGTCAATGGAACACTTGTCAGAGTTCATCTTCATTACTATGGGTAACCTCACCCTAGTCTGCCGGGATGCGTACTTGAGCCATCTTAGGACCGGTATCAAACCGGATACACTCACAGCACTGAGGACAGCACCCCTTCACATCTCAACCTTGTTTCCCGACTCAGTTATTAAACGAGCAGAGGAAGACATAGCTCAGCTTGAGTCAAAAGGGCACTCTGGTTCTACACAAAGCAAGGGTCGGTACCACCCATATGAACGCCAAGACAAGAGGTCGGTCAACAAGGATTCAAGATCAGACAAGCCTCCCTGGAAAACTATTGGAAGGAAACACTCCAGGAGGGGAAAAGGTCGCACTGCCTCTTACTCATCACGACCAGCCAAGGGCCAGCAGTCGTATAAATGACAATTATTGTGTAACTAAGTTACAGACATGACTGCTGGCCGGGAGCTCACCACAAACAATAGACACTTGTATAAACTCAAATATAAAGCATCCTGTTGTTTCAAATGTTCATACTGTGCCCGGACATTCCCAAAAGAGAGAATTAAGTCCCGGGTCAGCAGGTTGTTATTGCAAAAATTACAAATTAAACTCTGAAAAGTGTTTCTTGTGTCACTCAATTGTCTTGTGTTCAACCTGTAACAAATGTCAAAAATGCTGCTTCAAATCTGCCTGTAGGGGCCAGACTTCAAAACTTTTGGCAAATTTGGCTGGATCTGGGGGGCGGTCCAAAGGTTGTTCAAATCCTGAGAGAGGGCTACACCCTCCCCTTTCGGATCCGGCCAAAACTCACAAGGTTTGCCACAGTCATAAGCTGTTATGGCAATCCCCACAGGAACAGCTACCTGCTGGAGGCATTACATCAGCTTATAGACAAAAATGCAGTGGAGCTAGTACAAAACCAAACACCTGTGTGGGTTTTCAACCGTCTATTTTTGGTCCCAAACCCCAACAACAAGTGGCGACCTATTTTAGATCTGAGCAAACTGAATCTTTTCCTCAAGGTGGAGAAATTCAAAATGGAGACTCCGGAAACCATCAGAACTTCCCTTCAGCAAGGGGAGTGGGTCACCTCAATAGATTTCAGGGACGTCTACTTACCACATACTTCCATATACCAATACAGGAACAGTCCAGGAAATACTTGAGATTTCATGTCCCGGGTCAGACTTACCAATTCAAAGCACTACCTTTCAGTCTATCCACTGTGCCCCTGGAGTTCACTGTGATAGCAAAGGAAGTAAAACTGATGGCCATACACAAGGGTATAAGGATCCACCAGTACCTAGACGACTGGTTGGTGAGGGCGACATCCCACCAGGCCTGTCTCCAACACACTCAGGATCTAGTAAAAATGTGCCAAACTCTGGCTAGTGAATTTAGAAAAGTCAATTGGAACCAAAGCAGATCTTCGATTTTGTAGGTTAGCAGTTCGACCTCGGGGCCGGTCACGTGCGACCGACACCGGACCGTTGGCAGAACCTTCAGGACAAAATATGGGAAATATTGTCACTACCGGCCTGTCCGGTCTGGCAGTTCATGTCTCTGATAGGTTTGCTAACAGCCACAGAAAAGCAGGTTCACCTAGGCCGACTACATATGAGACCCATGCCACAGTGGCATCTTAAAAACAACTGGAGGGTACACGAATCACTAGAGAAAGTGATCCTGATTCCCAGATCACTGCACCCCCACTTACAATGGTGGCTACAACCCAGATAGCAAGACGCTAGTGGGCCACCGTTGGCTATGGGTGGCAAAATATAGCTTGTGGGCCACCACTGAGCCACTGGTGGCCCACTGACTGCATTTTTTTTCAAAATTTTAAAGCATTATAAACAACTTCAAAAGCAACCTCAAATACTGTTTTCTGACATATTATTTAACAATATTCAATGTTAAAAACACATTATTTCAAAATATAAATACATTGCGTGGCCCACTGTTGGCCCACCAACTACCAGAGTCAGTGGCTGTAGCTCAGGTACCAGCCTATACCCACTGGTGTAAAATCCTGGGAAAAATTAGATAAAATGTGTGTTTTCTTTCACTTAACATAAGTTAATGTCATTTTTTAACAAACTTATTCTGTATTCCTTCATTTTGCTCAGTCAGTCTTTTCTCCACTTTGTTACTTTATATATTACTTGCTTATATATTTGCCACAGGTGGTCCATCAATGGTCCACCCACTACATAAGTAGTACATGACCCATGATGGGCAGCCAGTGGGCCACTGGTGGCACATATATATATATATTTTTAGTGAAGGTTAAAGAAAGATATTTTCATTTTTTTCCTTTTGATATAAATTTGTTTTTTGATGCAACCTAAAACTATCGCAGAATTTGTTTTTGTCTGACACATGCAACTATCATCTGTAAGAGCTATACTTAGTTGGTGGACCAATGGTGGTCCTCTGGTGGCTACACCTCAAGCTCTGCTGAACGGCATTTGTTTTGACAGATCTTGAAGAGAGGCTGTCTTGGCTTAAATTCATTTGTTTCAAGTGAATTACTTTCCAAAAGTAGCTGTTCTGAATTTTATTACATAAAAAAATTGTAAGATTTGCCACTGGTGGTCCATCAGTGGTCCACCTTCTGCCTACATGGTACACATACTGTTGGCCCACCGGTGGCCCACAGACGGCAAAGTAATTGGATACTTTATGTATGTGTGTGTATATCACCAAGACACCAACATTTTTAAATAACAGATGTCACATCTCTGCCTTAATATATATTTCTTTTCTTCCCATTCTTGGGCCACAAATTTCTTCCAAGATTTACCACTGGCAGCCCACCAACTGTATCAGTGGTATATAAGCTATGATTGATGGGCCACTGATGGGAATTTTCTAATTTCCACCCGGATTTTAGATCTAATCAATAAAATCATCTGATAATTACACAGAAAAGTTAACAGAAGTGAAAGTTTCCCCTGTAAACAAACCATAAAACATGTACAGGAGAAAAATATATTAAACCAAAACCCTATTAATTGGGGTTGAGGTGTAGCCACCACTGGACGACCCTTGGTCCACTAGCTGCAATATGTATGTGTCCGATAAAATATAAAGTTTCTTAAGTTGAAAGGAATAATTACCCATGAAATATATTCCAATCAGTGGCCGAATTACCCATGCCAACGCTGGCCCAGTGAAGGCTTGCCAACCAAAACTCAGGCTGCCAAGGTTGGGCCAACGGTGGGCCAATGGTGGCTTTTTATTCAAGATGGCGGCGAGCAATAATAGGGGATATTGAGACACTTAGTAAAAAATTATTTATTATGGTATGTCTAAAAATCATATTTCAGTGGGCCCACAATTTTTAACTAACTATTTAACAATTTTAGACATAAAAATAACATTCTCATTAGAAATTCACAGTAAGAAAAGTTGTTTTTGAACATTATAATTTTATTGTTTGACTATGGAACATGTCATCCTAAGATACTGTTCCACCATTGTTTATGTTTGGTCATGTGACTTATTAGGGATTCCCTTAACTAAAATCCACCCACAATCTGTCAATTATTTGCTTTCTGTTAAACAATGGCCACATAACTTCATGCTGCAATCTGATTGGCTGATGCTATATTATAGTGGTAGTAAAATTTTACCAGTGGCTTGCCAATGTCAGACCGACACATCCACCGGCCTAAAAGCCAGTGGGCCACTGATGGGCCACTAGTAAACCTTATTGTTGGCTGCCAAGAGTGGACCACTGTCTATCAGCTGGTCATGCCACCAGAGAACCACCACTGATGGCACTCAACAGTGGGCCACTGATGGGCCACCAGTAAACCTTATTGTTGGCTGCCAACAGTGGGCCACTGTCTATCAGCTGGTCACGCCACCAGAGAACCACCTTTGATGGCACCCAACAGTGGGCCACTGGTGGACCACCAGTCAACCTTGTCGGCTACTGAAGGTGGGCCACTGGTGGGCCAATAGAAAAGCTTATCATTGGCTGTCGACAGTGGGCCACTGAAGGACCACCAGTAAACCTTATTGTCGGCTACCAACGGTGGACCACTGCCTATCAGCCGGTCACGCCAACGGCTGGCCACCGCCTGCAGCCAACGTCGGTCCGACAGCTATGCCGCCAGTGGGCCAGCGGTGGCCCTACAGAGTCTTGCTATCTGGGAAGAAGACAACGTTCTTACAGGCCAACCATTACACCCAATAAAGCATGCTCTACAAATATTTACAGACGCATCAAAAGAAGGGTGGGGCGCTACTTAAACGAATGCACTGCAAGAGGGTCATGGTCCCCACCAGAAAGCAAGCTGCACATAAACTATCTGGAACTAAAAGCAGTCTTTTTAGCATTGAAAGAGTTTCAGGACCTCTGTACCGACAAGATAGTACTTGTGGCAACCAACAACACTACAGTAGGAGAAGAAGAAGGAGGGATGAGGTCGGGCCCACTATGTGCCCTTCTATGGAGAATCTTGACCTGGTGTACCAGTCATCAAGTAACTCTCAACGCCCAACACATTCCCGGCCGGCTGAACGTGGTAGCAGACAAACTATCCTGTTTAGGCCAGACCATTCAAACAGACTGGTCCCTCCTTCAAGAGGTCTTCAACACAATATGCAGCAGGTGGCCCGGCCTCAGATAGACCTATTTGCCACAAGGTTAAACAACAAGTTGCCTCTGTTTGTGTCTCCAGTACCAGATCCCCTGGCCACAGCAGTGGATGCACTAAGTCTGGCATGGGAGGATCTGGACAGCAGCCATCTTGGGCAAAGTGGTGGAGAAGTTACAGGACTCCCCATGCAAGAGAATCATTCTGATTGCTCCAGTGTGGCCCAACATGCCTTGGTTTTGGGATCTAGTGGCAATGTCCAGTCAGATTCCACTGAGTCTCCCTAACCTGCCCAACCTGTTAATACAGCCCTTCAATCAGATCCTCCACAGAAATCCGACAAATCTAAATCTCCATGCATGGCTCCTAGAGCCACAACAATCAAAGAACAGGGCTTCTCTGAGGCAGTGGCAGCAAGGATTGAGGCTCCTCAAAGAGGATCAACCAGATCAGTCTATGAGGCAAAGTGGAACATTTTTACAAAGTGTGGACTTCAGGGCACCCCCTGTAAAGTCAGTCGCTGACTTCCTTATGTACCTTTTTGAGGACAGAAAGTTACAGCCCAGCACCATTTATGGTTACAGGTCAGCCATTGCTAATAAACTAGGTAATTTACCTGTCAACATCAGCAAAGACGAAAACCTCACTCGTCTCCTGGATAGTTTCCATAGAGACAGACCCAAAGGTAGGAGGGGGATCCCCTCCTGGAACCTATCCCTGGTTTTGCACCAGCTAACTAAGGCTCCCTTTGAACCAATCCAAGAGGCTTCCTTGAAGCACCTGACCTTCAAGACTGTTTTCCTCTTGGCCCTTGGGTCAGGCAAGCGCAGAAGTGAGATTCATGCTTGGCAAAACAGAAATATTAGACACCAATCTGATTGGTCAAAGGTGTCCCTGTATCCATCGCCCAGCTTTCTTTCTAAGAACCAGCTGGCCAAAGAGGGTCCTGACAGTGTGGCCCCAGTGGTTATACCAGCCCTGGCCCCGACCCTGGACACGTCCCTCAAGTCTGACAGGTCCCTCTGTCCCGTCAGAGCTTTACACTACTATTTGGACAGGACCTCAGACCGAATAAAGAGTTGGTTTTTGTCTCCTTCAAGAAAGGTTTCGACAAGGACATCTCACCTGACACTATCTCCTCATGGATCAAGCAGACTGTGATCCTATGTTATGAACTCTCTGACCAGGAGGCCCACACTTTACATCAGGTTAAAGCCCATGATGTCAGGGCCTTTGCTGCTTCCAAGGCCTTCCAATCAGGAGTCTCCTTGGAAGAAATATTTTCAGCCTGCCACTGGAAGTCACATAATACCTTCACACAATTTTACCTGAAGGATGTGGCATGGGCTGACTCAGAGGTCTACCATCTGTGACCTGTAGTGGCTGCTCAGCAGATCCACAAATAACCCAGAAATGGAGGAGATCTTTGTACATATATAAATAGTTGTACATATGTAAATAGTTAAAAAAAAGACTGTGACTTGCTTCCTTCGGGAGGTTTATTTTACTTATGGGACTGAACTCATCCCTCTCTTCCCCTACCTCAGAGCAGGTCATTCAAAACAAGCATTCTGACGCATGCATTTATCTCCCGCCGTATAAATTAGATGTCCTAAAGATAGTGGAATATAAATTTTCCTGCGAGATGGAGGCACATGTAGAAGTGACAAGTTTAATGTTTGATTGCAATACTTTTAAAGACAAAAGGCATTTACTCATTTTAGTAGCTATTACTTTGCCATCCAAAGAGCTACAGTTCTGCCACTTCATTATGCAGATCAACTCAAAGTAGGGAAGCACGTCTTTAGAAGAAATAGCCTATCTGTACTACTTTTAGAGATACAAGACATTTACTTATTTTAGTGGCTATTACTCTGCCATCTAAAGAGCTACAGTTCTGCAACTTCACTATGTGGTAGATCACCCAAAAGTAGGTGAATGACTTATTTAGAAGAAATTGCCCACCTGTAATACTTTTAGAGACTAGACCAAGGATGCATCTGTGGCCAGATGCAAAATGTATCCACCGGCAAAGGCAAAAGTAGCTATTACTCAGCTATGGCACGAGCTAGAGGTCTGAAATTTTAGTATGTTATAGCTGACCCAAAAGTAGGTGAAATAACATATTTGCACAAAATTCTCTAAATGCAATAGTTTTCAAGTTACAAGTGATTTTACTCATGATGGAAGTTAGTGAAAAGCCCAAAAGTAGCTATTACTCACTTAGCTATTCAGATAGACACCGAAGTTACTCACCATGTTGTTGCTATGGAAAAAGTAGGTGAATGACATATTTTAACAAAATGCTCTAAATGTAATACTTTTCAAGTTATAAATGATTTAGTGTTGAGTAAGAACTTCAAAGTAGCTATTACTCCGCTATGCAATGAGCCACAGGTCTGGAATTTTACTATGTTATAGCTGCCTCAAAATAGGTGAATAACATACTGAAACTAAATAATGTAAATGCAAAAGTTTTCAAGTTATAAGTGATTTACCCAACAGTGATAACCTAAAAGTAGTTATTATTCAGCTATGCCATGAGCTACAGGTCTGAAATTTTACTATGTTATAGCTGACCCAAAAGTAGCTGCATAACATATTTGCACAAAGTGCTCTAAATGCAGTACTTTTCAAGTTATAATTGATTTAGTGCATGATTTAATTAATTTTAATGTATTAAAATTTATTTTAAAAATTCATAAAAAAACTTAAGCATGTGAAACTTCTCCAAAATGTAGGTGAATGAGTTATTTGAGAAATACTGGCTATCTGCAATACTTTTAGTGATAATAGGCATTTACTTATTTTGAGTAGGTGAGTAATTAGCTACAGGTCTGAAACTTCACCAAGTGAAAGCTGTCCCAAAAGTAGGTGAATGACTTATTTGAGAAAAATTGGCTATCCGCAATACTTTTAGAGATAATTAGCATTTACTCATTTTGAGTAGGTGAATAATTAGCTACGGGTCTGAAACTTCACCAAGTGAAAGCTCTCCCAATAGTAGATGAATGAGTTATTTGAGAAAAATTGGCTATCTACAATACTTTTAGAGATAATTAGCATTTACTCATTTTGAGCAGGTGAGTAATTAGCTATGGGGCTGAAACTTCACCATGTGAAAGCTCTCCCAAAAGTAGGTGAATGAGTTATTTGAGAAAAATTGGCTATCTGCAATACTTTTAGAGATAATTAGCATTTACTCATTTTGAGTAGGTGAGTAATTAGCTACAGGTCTGAAACTTCACCATGTGAAAGCTCTCCCAAAAGTAGGTGAATGAGTTATCAGAGAAAATTGGCTACCTGCAATACTTTTAGAGATAATTCGTATTTACTCATTTTGAGTAGGTGAGTAATTAGCTACGGATCTGAAACTTGACCATGTGAAAGCTCTTCCAAAAGTAGATGAACGAGTTATTTGAGAAAAGTTGTCTATCTGCAATAATTTTAGAGATAATTAGCATTTACTCATTTTGAGTAGGTGAGTAATTAGCTACGGATCTGAAACTTCACCATGTGAAAGCTCTTCCAAAAGTACCTGAAGGAGTTATTTGAGAAAAATTGGCTACCTGCAATACTTTTAGAGATAATTAGCATTTACTCATTTTCAGCAGGTGAATAATTAGCTACGGGTCTGAAACTTCACGAAGTGAAAGCTCTTTCAAAAGTAGGTGAATGAGTTATTTGAGAAAAATTGGCTATCTGCAATACTTTTAGAGATAATTAGCATTTACTCATTTTGAGTAGGTGAATAATTAGCTACAGGTCTGAAACTTCACCAAGTGAAAGCTCTCTCAAAAGTAGGTGAATGAGTTATTTGAGAAAAATTGGCTATCTGCAATACTTTTAGAGATGATTCGCATTTACTCATTTTGAGCAGGTGAGTAATTAGCTATGGGTCTGAAACTTCACCAAGTGAAAGCTCTTCCAAAAGTAGGTGAATGAGTTGTTTGAGAAAAATTGGCTATCTGCAATACTTTTACAGATAATTTGCATTTACTCATTTTGAGTAGGTGAATAATTAGCTACAGGTCTGAAACTTAACCAAGTGAAAGCTCTCTCAAAAGTAGGTGAATGAGTTATTTGAGAAAAATTGGCTATCTGCAATACTTTTAGAGAGAATTCGCATTTACTCATTTTGAGTAGGTGAGTAATTAGCTACGGGTCTGAAACTTGACCAAGTGAAAGCTCTCCCAAAAGTAGGTGAATGAGTTATTTGAGAAAAATTGGCTATCTGCAATACTTTTAGAGATAATTAGCATTTACTCATTTTGAGTAATTAGCTACGGGTCTGAAACTTGACCATGTGAAAGCTCTTCCAAAAGTAGGTGAATGAGTTGAGAAAAATTGGCTATCTGCAATACTTTTAGAGATAATTCGCATTTACTCATTTTGAGTAGGTGAGTAATTAGCTAAGGGTCTGAAACTTCACCAAGTGAAAGCTCTCAATTAGTTACAAATGAGAAAATAGCTATTACTCACTTATGGCATGCAATAGAACCCCAAACTATGTACCATCTTATAGCTAAGGACAAAGTAGCTGAACAACATATTTTAGGCAAACACTCTAACTGCAATAGTTTTGGAGTTACAATGGCTTTACTCAACAGTCAGAATTTGAAAGTAGCTATTACTCAGCTATCAAAGATTCAACAGGTCTGAAACTTTACTATGTGATAACTTACCAAAAAGTAGATGGACAACATATTTGAAAAGATTTCCCTAACTTTAATACTTTTGAAGATATTTGACATTTACTTCTTTTGTTATTTAGCTACAAATGAGAAAATAGCTATTACTCACTTATGGCATGCAATAGAACCCCAAACTATGTACCATCTTATAGCTAAGGACAAAGTAGCTGAACAACATATTTTAGGAAAACACTCTAACTGCAATAGTTTTGGAGATACAATGGCTTTACTCAGCAGTCGGAATTTGAAAGTAGCTATGACTCAGCTATCAAAGGTTCAACAGGTCTGAAACTTTACTATGTAATAGCTTACCAAAAAGTAGATGGACAACATATTTGAAAAGATTTCCCTAACTTTAATACTTTTGAAGATATTTGACATTTACTTCTTTTGTTATTTAGCTACAAATGAGAAAATAGCTATTACTCACTTATGGCATGCAATAGAACCCCAAACTATGTACCATCTTATAGCTAAGGACAAAGTAGCTGAACAACATATTTTAGGAAAACACTCTAACTGCAATAGTTTTGGAGTTACAATGGCTTTACTCAACCGCCAGAATTTGAAAGTAGCTATTACTCAGCTATCAAAGGTTCAACAGGTCTGAAACTTTACTATGTGATAGCTTACCAAAAAGTAGATGGACAACATATTTGAAAAGACTTCACTAACTTTAATACTTTTGAAGATATTTGACATTTACTTCTTTCGTTATTTAGCTACAAATGAGAAAATAGCTATTACTCACTTATGGCATGCAATAGAACCCCAAACTATGTACCATCTTATAGCTAAGGACAAAGTAGCTGAACAACATATTTTAGGAAAACACTGTAACTGCAATAGTTTTGGAGATACAATGGCTTTACTCAACAGTCGGAATTTGAAAGTAGCTATTACTCAGCTATCCATGGTGCAACAGGTCTGAAACTTAACTATGTGATAGCTTACCCAAAAGTAGATGAATAACATATTTGAAAAGATTTCTGTAACTCTAATACTTTTGAAGATATTTGGCATTTACTTCTTTTGTTATTTAGCTACAAATGAGAAAATAGCTATTACTCACTTATGGCATGCAATAGAACCCCAAACTATATACCATCTTATAGCTAAGGACAAAGTAGCCGAACAACATATTTTAGGAAAACACTCTAACTGCAATAGTTTTGGGGATACAATGGCTTTACTCAACAGTCGGAATTTGAAAGTAGCTATTACTCAGCTATCCACGGTGCAACAGGTCTGAAACTTTATTATGTGATAGCTTACCCAAAAGTAGATGAATAATATATTTGAAAAGATTTCTGTAACTGTAATACTTTTGAAGATACTTGGCATTTACTTCTTTTGTTATTTAGCTACAAATGAGAAAATAGCTATTACTCACTTATGGCACGCAATAGAACCCCAAACTATGTACCATCTTATAGCTAAGGACAAAGTAGCTGAACAACATATTTTAGGAAAACACTCTAACTGCAATAGTTTTGGAGTTACAATGGGTTTACTCAACAGTCAGAATTTCAAAGTAGCTATTACTCAGCTATCCAAGGTGCAACAGGTCTGAAACTTTACTATGTGATAGCTTACCAAAAAGTAGATCAACAACATATTTGAAAAGATTTCTGTAACTGTAATACTTTTGAAGATATTTGACATTTACTCCTTTTGTTATTTAGCTACAAATGAGAAAATAGCTATTACTCACTTATGGCATGCAATGGGACCCCAAACTATGTACCATCTTATAGCTAAGGACAAAGTAGCTGAACAACATATTTGAAGAAAAAGTTGTAACTGTAATAGTTTTTGAGTTATGAGCCCTTTACTCCAAGTAGCTAAGATAGCTATTACTCAGTTATCTTTAGGCCTAAGTCCATAAAACCAAAAAAATTTTCGAGGGCGTGAAAATTCATTGGGACAATTAATTTACAAAAAATCTGTAGCTGTAGTAGTTTTGGAGGAATCTGCGTGACTAACTAACGCACGCACACACGCACGCACGCACGCACACACAGGCATCATTTCATAATCTCCCTCCCGGGCTAAAGCCCGGCGGGAGATAAAAAGGGGGTTGGGGGCGGTAAGACGCTTTGGACCAGTAAACCGGTCTCTGATAACCGACTGGCTCACAAGGTCAACCCAGGCCTGGAAGAAAATTTTGTTAGTTCTGTTTATGAGTTCACCTAAGTCCCTAGTAGCTTACCCGCCAACCAAGCAGTAGTTATTTAGCAATTGTCCATTGGGACCAACCCATAAAGGAACGTATACCTCTCATGGTTTCCCGGTAGGTCTGTTCCTGTGTCAAAGGTTGATCTTGGTCGACACCAGTAGCGTTCTGATCATCTGAAAATTTCCGTTCTTCTGTATACAAGTCCAAAGGGGGTCGTTTGGACAGATCACTACCGGCTTCAGAGCTGGAACTAACAGAACTGTCCCTTCTAGACCTGTGTAAAGCAGGAGAGCTGGTGTCTTGAAGATCTGAAGACATGGGTTGGTCGGTTGGAGATGGCTGGTTGGATTGAGGTGGGTGCTTGCTGGTGGACAGTTCGACAGTACAGGAGCCGGTACCAGGCTCAACAGAGGTCGGGTTGGGTAGACTGTACTCTACTGGTCGGATGATGCTTTGCAGCAGAGGAGCCGGTCCAAGGAAGCTCTGTAGAAGAGGTCGGTTGGTTGGATTTCGCTTTACTTGTCGGCTGATGCTTAGTAGCAGAGGAGCCTGTGCCAGGAAGCATAGCAGCAGTCGTCAGTCGGTTGTTCTCAGTTTGACTGGTCGGCTGATGCTTTAAGCAGAGGAGCCAGATCCAGGAAACTCAGTAGAAGCAGGAACTGGCTGAACCGGTCTGATGAAGAGTTCAGTAGGGTGAACTGCAGAAGCTGGTGGTGAGTGAGCTTGAGCCACTTTAACATTAGATTGGAAGGTGGGTTCAATAGTCCTGGCCAACAAAAGGGCTTCCAACCTATTGAATCTGTTGGACCATTTTTCATCCAGATGAGCAATCTTTGAATCCACCATAGAACTACTAGCAGTAGGTTTAACAGCTTTAGACGTGGGGGGGGGCGCGACAGTAGGAGGGGATTTAACAGTACCCTGTAGATCAACAGCCCCTAAGATAGCCACATCAGAAGGGTTGACAAGCGATTCAGTGTCTTTAGAAGGGGTGGATTCAAGCTTCTTCGCTTCCCGTTTGTCTTTCTTAATTTTGTAGGAAGGCGTAGATAGCTGTAAACTGCAGCATGCACAGGCAAGGTGGCTGTCCAAACTAGCCATAACATGGCCGCAAGTTCCCCTTCTTTGGCCAGGAGACGACATAATGGTCTATAAGCTCTATGAATATCGTTGATATAAAAAAAGTTCACTGAAGACAAAAACTTGGAATAATATGCACAATTTTCAATCTCAATTTCAATTCCGTGTGCACTAGTCACGTGCCAAACGAAAAAGATGCTATGACGTCACACTGTCTAGACAGGAAGGAAGTACGATACGCCATCTGGCGAGTGCACTAGTACTAGGGACCGGCCGGCTGGTGGAAACACAGGACGTCTTTGGCGGGTCGGTCTGCGCTGACCGCATTAGCAATTGTCCATTGGATAGGATGTATTAACGCAATAAAACAAGGTTGTCCCAACTTGTAGTACTTGGCTGTTGAAGCCAGGGGTTTGATGTATCTACCCTCAGGTAGATTGGAAGCCAAGAAATCTTGTTCAAATTTCTCAAAGGCATCTTTGAGAATGGGGTTTAAAGGGAGCATAGCAGAAGGGCCTCTTGGCCTCAGCTCTTGTTGGTCTTTCTTGTCGTCCAGGCCTAGCACAGTGGTAGAGGACCTATGCAAAGTTTCCCTGGGGTCAGGGAGATCTAGAATAAGTTTCCACTTCCTCAGCATATTGAGATGGGAGGTCAGACATGTCTACTTCCCTGTAAAAGACTGGGTCTGTGCTATCCTGATGTTCATGTTCCTGAGGAGCCTTATGTTGAGGTTTTGTAGGCCTTTTAGTTAAGGCAGAGGAGTCATCTTCCTCTGAAGAAGACGACGGAGAATAACATTTTGCCCTTAACTTGTGCTTTCTTTTGTCAGAATGCTTTCTTGCTTTAGGAACCACCTTTTTAGGGAGTTCCGACTCGGAAGGGCATTCCGAGTGGTTGGATTCAAGATCAGATTGCTTGGAAGCACGCTCGGACTGGACATTTTGAGAAGACTAGGGAGGAAGTGGAAATCCATAAAAGTCAGTGTCCATAGGTTGAACATCCGAGTGGTGGGATACCCTGGAAATAGAAGTTTGAGTCGGAATAGGGTCGGGCTGATTACTTGTCCCAGGTTTAGGTCCAGCTTTTGTAGAGTCGGATGTCTGCACTACATCCGACTCGGAGGCTTTTTTGAGAGAAAGCATATCGTCTCCGAGAGACTTCATTGCCTCCAGCAGGGACGCCTGGAAGACCCCCATTTCTTGCTTAAGTTGGATGTTAGATGTACTACCCAGGGATTTCTCAAGCCTACTTTCTATTTTATTCTGCAATGCAGTACCTGGGGTGGGAGGGACAGTTTGTGGCATCTTTAATGACAAAGATTCAAAACGCAAGGGTTGGGGACGTGGAGGTGAAGAAAACAAGTTTTCTGCAGCACCCTTAAAGTCTGCATGAGAGCCAGAAAAGGCATCACCATCGTCACCCAACAGACCAAGATCATCTTTGCTAGTATTAACATCCGATGTCTTCTGCTTCCTAATATACCGATGTTTATGTTTCATTTTAATCTGTTGTTCCTCGTAGAAACTGTCACAGATATTGCAGGGAGACTGATTAGTGACACAGGGGTTGTTTCCCTTGCCAGATTCCCTACAGGTAGGGCAGTAATTGTGGGTATCGAATGGATAGCAGAAGTGACGGCATTTAGATGTTCTTGCCTTAACACTAGCTTGGTGGGAACACATTTTTACTGTAATAAAAAGATCTGAGTCAAAACGCGGAAAACTCACAAAAACATTAAATATTCAAAGAATACTTATCCTGTACTTCCCAAAATTTTACAGAATGTTCTATACAATGAAATTAAACAAATGGCTGAATAATAACATCTAACAATACGTATGTGCTCAGAAAACAGTAAATTATTGAGATATATTTCAAACGTCTTTCCAATATGACGGCCAACGAGTGAAGGACGAATTACCAAACGACACTGCTGTGGTACATACTAAACGATGGACTCAGCTAAGGGGTATGGTTCAAAATTGCAACAAGAAAAGGAGGAAGAGTTGTGAAGAGTTCCGCGAGAGTACAAACTGAGGCTACGGCCAACTATAAATGTCTATTGTTCTTAGACGTTGGCCGGATGCCAGCAGCCATCCAAGATCAGCATTCAGTTCCACATGGTAAGCTTGTAGCTTATAAAAGCTACATTTAAGTAATTAAAATTTTTTATTTCATGAGGTTACTGATTAGTTGTAAAATGCATGAATATGGCTGCAAGAGTGCACTTCATGTAAATTGTGAACAAGAGATTCAAGATCAAAGGAACACAATGAAAATGGGCAATGGTTCATAGCATGACCAGTACTTAAATATGATAAAGGCCATAAGAACATTAAAAAGAACAATTTCATTTTAATATTTATATATTTCACATGGTAAAATACTGTGCTTGAACTGAGATAAGCCATTCTGATACATATGCTTTATGCTACATTAAAGCACTCTTACGAGTGAACAATTGCTAATCACTTTTTAACAGAAACAGAGAAGAGTTACACAAACAGGTAGATATGGATGTTCCATTCACAGTCACTAGTTAAGACATCCATATAACTCGTACTAACAATGCATCAATTTTAATAACCTCAAATTGTGTATGTTCAATATTAGTCTTGAAATCTTGCAGAAGCAGCTAACATGTTTCATGACTAATACATATCTATTCAGTCCCGTCCAAACTGTCCCAGGTTGAACCAAGTTAAACAAAACAGACAATTCTCTCTCCTTCTATACTGCTCCCCAAAATAACCTGGGCACAAATTCACCATAAAAGTCCTATTCTACATATTTCTGTGAAATGCAGATTAAAACACAATCCCTAATTATAAAGAAACTTTTCCCACAAATAAATCCAATCAATTAACCTTCAAAAATGCTTTTCAAATTGAGATAAATCAATTTCTACTTCTAATCCGCGCTCCCAAGTTTGCACAAAACTCTGGACTCACAATAATTCTTGAAAACAGTTTATTACTAGTCCTATTGTCTACACTGTCTACCAATTGCTTCAACCTTATCTGAACCTTATACAAGCTAAGAATCTACGAGTCTTACTGATGATAAAATGTTGATCAGTATTCTATAACCTATATTCTGTCAAGTTGAGACGTGTGCCAGATTACGACACCAAGCAGTAGTTGTACAACACTACAAAGTAGTCACACACTCAAACCATGTTTAGTGGAACCCTGATAAGATTTAAATTCAAAATATAGGTAAATGGAACCACCTTCATTTGAAAGTCACCTTTATTTTCTGGCTAAGTAAAAAATAGCATCAGAGATGCCCATACCCCACAGCCTGGGGAAATAGTTTTCAACACCATGAAATATAGAAGTAGTGAAACAGTACAAAGATCTGGATACTTTCAGAGCAGTGTCAGTTATATCAAGCTTCAAATTCATAGGTCAAGCTCACTATGAAAGATCAAAGGTCACACCATGACGTCGCACACCTATAACCCCTGACTAATGTCCCTACCAAGTATCAACTTCCTACGGTTGCCGAAAATATAGCCTGGACAAGATTTTCAAACTCAAGGTCACTGTGGCAAGTTCTTACGGTTTCTGAGATACAGCCCGGACAAACTTTTCCCGAAACAGCCCGCCTGAACGCCGATCCAGACACCATGGGTGAAAATAATACCCCGACAGCCCTGAAGGGCTGTGGGGTAAAAAGTACTTTCCTGATAGTTTGTGCATTAAACTACTTTTAGTGTAGTATCCATGTATGCGGGTATGGTATGCTGCTTATGGGTGTGGCTTACGTTTAATTTTTGTACATTCGTGTGGCACATAAATTAATATAGATAAAAAGATTTCTTTAAATGGCTATAACTTCCTTGTTTTGGTCAGATTTTAATTTTTGTACCATTGGTTTCATTTCAATGAGACACAAATTTTACTGCCACATAACCTGAAATATCTCAAGAGCATATGTCTTATTTTACAAGCACTAGCAAAATTCGATCCTGACCGAAAATTGATACAGGCTGCAACCTTCACCCACAATCCACATCCTTAGGCCTTGTATAACGAAACACTCCTTTTGATATACCAACTGATTTTTTTGCCGCAAGCTTTGAGCACAAGCAGCATACTGGACCTGCTTAAATGGAAGCCACACTTAATGGAAGTTAAACACAAACGCCATTTTAAATAAATTTTCCAGACTATTGATGCTCTTCAACTGATGGGTCTGGCAAGCTTCAAATATTTTAAATTATGTTGCAGTGTAAATATACACTGCAATTAGGCCTTGGACGAAGTAAATGCAACTGTGAATATTCAGGACAAAGCACTGAAATTAGAATATATGGTACAAACAAAACCTGCACAAAAATGCAACAAGCTGGTTTATCAAATAGTAATTAGTGTTTATTAAAGATCTTAAATTGTATTCTACAATCACTTGTCATAAAAAGAAAATAGCATCAGAGATACCCGTACCCCACAGCCTAGGGAAATATTTTTAACACCATGAGATATAGAAGTACTGTAACAGTACAACATTCAGGATACTTTCAGAGCACTGTCAGTTATATATAGGTCCAAACATATATTTAAATAGAGAAAATGATGTCTAAGAGAAAGATAATGCATGTACTCTTTATCTACATCTGGCATAGCCGAATTATGGTTTAGATGTTTTGAATATTATCATTCATACAGAAGTGGTAATACATTCAATGAATGCTTATGTGTGGTGTTGGAGCAAAATCTGTGGCTCACTGGATGAAATTCCATCTATTACAATGGGATGTTGTAAAAGTAAAATTCTTAATGAATTCTAATATGACTTTAACAGTGCTTAATCTGCATCAAAAGACAGACCCAAAGGTGCAACAAGATTTTAAAGGTCAAGGTCACTACGACAAGGTCAAACATCAAATCAAGGTCACACCAAGATGCTGCACACCTACACCCCCTAACCAATGTCCCTACCAAGTATCAACTTCCTACACCTTATGGTTTCCGAGATATAGCCCGGACAAGATTTTCAAACTCAAGGTCACTACGGCAAGGTCAAATCAAGGTCAGACCATGATGTTTCACAGCTACACAGCCTAACCAATGTCCCTACCAAGTATCAACTTCCTACACCTTACCATTTCTGAGATACAGCCCGGACAAATTTTTTCCCACCGCCCAACCATCCAGACACCATGGGTGAAAACAATACTCCATGGGGTAAAAACTATATATTTTAAGGAATAAATATTCATGTAGTTTCTGGTATAATTTAGCTTCAATGACTGATCCAAATACCAGTAACATGTGACCTTAATATTACAGATATAGCAATCTCTTTGTCGAGACTGGATTTAACTCAAATCCTGTGAGCTAGCTATCTGCAGAGAATATGACATTGCATCACTCGAAGAAGTACATTTTTGGCTAAGTATAGATATTTGACCACCAAGGGAAACATAACTCACTGCTACACTTGGTATGTCAGCAATCAAATCACTAGAATTTTGGATATCTTGTATCTAGGTCAAAGTTTGGGTTGTACAGCCCTCTCAACAGCTGGAGAATACAGACTCAATAAATCCAACATGCTATCATTTTATGACCTTGAACATAACAAATTTTTCTGCGACAAATCAATTTCTTCTAATGAATAAACAGACTAATGTACTTAATACACTGCTATGTGTGTGGTTAAAGTATTAGTTCCTAATAGAAGTGTTTAATTGCCATTATTTTTTAATTATCACAACTGTCCAAGCTATTGTTTTGCACAAATTACCACCAGGTATAAATGACCATCCTTTGGACAAATAAGCAGATTCTATTAACCCTCATTACAGTTATCTATTCACATTTACCAGTGTTTGAGGTGTGATATGATGTATGACAAGACATCAATTTAATAAGTCAGCAGATCAGCCTCGCTTTAGAATTTTGAAATCCCAACACCAAACATTGGCAAACAATAAATTATTTGGATTTTTTTCTTTGCAAAAAAATATTCTAGATCTGAACCCCAGTAACATCTAACAAATTTTAAAGAATAAATTTATATAAACAAATTTATGTCCCAGTCCATACATAAATATGGTTGCATACCACAAAGTGTGTGAGAAAATCTCTGAACTACAACATTCTATATAAAAACTTTTTCACTTTACATAGAAAAAGAACAACATTGTGTACATACATTTTCACCATGAAGTGAATAAAAATACTGCACTACTGGTTGCAACCTCAAGTACTGTATGTAGTACTTAAAAGAAATGGGAAGCCAATCTATAACTAGAATATAGCTGCCACTATATAACAGATATATTCCATGTTTTTATAAACATATGTACACAGAATTTACAAAGGGACGCAGGCTATCCACTCCAATGTTTTTTGTCTCCTTTACACAGAAAAATGACATAGACTTGTCCTCCCCATTACGCTATCCTTCACTACACATTGCAGCATACACAGCATGGCTTCAAATTTTTAAACATATTATAATAACAATGAGATAATAGAACACAGTTTACACTAACACGTCAATTTAGCAAGGAAAAAGTAATTCACAGACAATCCCTCTTTAGTAAAAATTGTGTTAATTATTCCCTTTTTAATAGAACAAAATATGAGGCTTACAGAGCACCTGTCCTATTACAAATTACCTTTATTTAGCATTACTGGTAAGGTACAAGTATTTTTTCTGGTATCCGGGACACACTGTCTTTCCAGTTTAACTTGCTCCTGTATTTTACTGATCACTTGGACTTTGCGTGTGCACTACACACAAAAATTTAAAAACTCATTACATCATAGAGGACTGTATATCACAGAACGTCTGAGCTCAAATTAATTACAGGGAATTTTTACAGATTCACAAATTGTTAACTATTACGTTATTTATTAAAGTTAATATACTGATTGGGTTTCAAGGCTTTACAGTAGTACAAGGAACATACTACAGTGTAATAATCATCCCTAATCCATATACATCGACATTTTAGTAGTAACCAACTGGAATTTCATGGGGGCTAACAAAATTTATAGCAAATAATATTTCAAACCTCTGCAAAAACTACATGAAAAGGAGAGATTACTAAAAGGAAAGGTCTGCCTAACCTGTGACAGCCTTAGTTTCAATCACGTAACATGGACACCACCAGAAATGATGAAACTGAACTGAAAACTTCTCCAGCTTCCTGAATTAGAAGTGAAAATGTACTTGGATCATGTTTTTTTTTTTTGTTCACCAGTGCTTATAACATTGGAATATCTTGGACTTATAAGGGGTGTATACCTATTCCTACACAAGTTGCAGTGATTTGCCATTGGTGTTTCCAGACAAAACTAGACCAAGGACGCATCTGTGGCCAGATGCAAGATGTATCCACCGGCAAAGGCAAAAGTAGCTATTACTCAGCTATGCCACAAGCTAGAGGTCTGAAATTTTACTATGTTATAGCTGACCCAAAAGTAGGGACGGGTCGGTAGTTCCAGTATCTCGGTATCGAGAGCATTTTACTGAAATACCGTGACGAGATTTTACAACCGCCACTTCGCTTGTCAGCACATATAATGGAAGGAAGAGTTAAAATATTAGAAATATACACAAAATCTGAAGAAATTATAAACTTTTCTCCCCAAATTTCATGCATTTGCAGACTTTATACAGTACTATCAATTATGTTGAGCAGAACTGCCATGTTTAGGTTACGACAATTTATAACCTCAATTTCGCTTGTCAGCTCATATAATGGAAGGAAAACTTAAAATATTGGGAACAAACAAGAAATCTGAAGAAATTATAAGCTTTTATCTAGTATTTCGCGCATTTGATCACTTTTATTGTGATGTCGTGAAGAGGAAACGTCCATGTTTGTTTGGGGTTTACTAAAACGCGAAATCCCGGAATTGGTACGGTTTTGCATTGGCGACCTCCCGATGTACATATATTTCATACTGACCCATCCCTACCCAAAAGTAGGTGAATAACAGATTTGCACAAAATTCTCTAAATGCAATAGTTTTGAAGTTACAAGTGATTTTACTCATGATGGAAGTTAGTGAAAAGTCCAAAAATAGCTATTACTCACTTAGCTATTGCGATAGACACTCAAGTTACTCACCATGTTGTAGCTATGGAAAAAAGTGGCTGAATAACATATTTTAACAAAATGCTCTAAATGCAATACTTTTCAAGTTATAAATGATTTAGTGTTGACTAAGAACCTCAAAGTAGCTATTACTCAGCTATGCAATGAGCCACAGGTCTACGGCTAATACTTTTGGCTGTAAAGGGGTAACGAGAAATCATCTACACACTGCAGCGGCGGCGTACCCCCACGAAAACCATGGTATCCACCTGATGCATCTGGTGGATACAATTATACTTGTATGCCTCTGACCACTGTTAACACCCCAGATGAAGTAAATATGGCATTTCTCACTTGAAATGGATGCAATATTGGTGATATAACTGACACAAAATACAAAATAATTGGCATTCAATTCTAGGGTATCAATCAAGCTTGAACTGGGATAATTACAAGAACTTGTTTTCTCTATTTTTAAATATGTTTTTTTTTTTTTTGTGTGTGTGTAGTAGTTGTACTTGGAAGCCAAACATTTAAACCAACTTGAGTACTTTGAATTACCATGTCACTAAACCCAAGTCATGATGCTATTCCCGCAAGGACTTCACCATATCTACTTTACACAGGAATTATTGGAGTTTCTTCTGCATAGAGACCGACAAGATAGTACAGCAGAGTAGCTGAAGGGTCAGGGAAACAGTCTTTGTGTGGAGACTGGAGTGTGTGCTCACAAACAGGTAACAGTATATGGAATGTGACACGAATCTCACTGCTAACCATCTTCTTTGGGTGGTGTGAACCAACCTACAACAGAACCACAAAGTGCAGACAGTTATTCTTCTGAAGTAAAATTAATACTTTTTTTCACTAGAAATATACATATGGGTCTTTTCAGCATGTTTTCCAATGAAACTTTATCATACTGCCTCAAATGCAAGGTTAGAAGGGAGTATTTTAAGGCTCCTGTGATCTGAGTTAACATCTGCAGTATCATACAAAGTGTTTGAATGTGACAGTAGTTACAGTATCATGGCAACAAGACCACTTTACTGAACACAGAAACAAAATGTGATACTCTGCATTTTCTTACTATCCATTAAAAGGTGTCAACATTTCCATCTACATTCATTTATTTGCAACTTGGATTTTAAGGTTTTACAGGAATCTGAGGAGCATGTATTATTTTCATGCACTTTATTCCGGTTGCTGCCCCTCTTCCACCTGAACATCGCTACCATAGTAATGATGCAAATGACTAGGGTGAAATATACCCTCAAAATACATGATGAACTGGGAATGTCACTGGGTTTCTTAAAATTGAATTTAACAGGAGTCGAAATTACTGAATCACAGGGTTATCATCAGTACTAACTAAATCTGTTCCAATTCATTCAAACAAACGGCTGATTAGCAAGGATTCTGTAATTCCATGAACATTTAAACATCGCCCAATTTATAAAACATAAGTTGTATTAATTATCATCAAACTTATCAAACATGTATGTACAACAGCTCTTGTAACATATGGACACGATATCATGTAATGAACTCACCATTCTTTTCATGTATATGCACTAGAGATTTGAAGGACTGTTGTGCTCGGGCTAAGCTGTACTGTGCCTAAAACAACACAATATTCACTGTGTTATGAACACTGAATTCAGTAACATAGCCCAAGCTTTCCTCTGTTGTATTTAATATTTACTAGTTGTCTGTTACAGTCATATATATATATGTAAAATCTTTATATTATTCATGGCTCTAAGAGCCATATTGAACTTTATAGTGCTTTAAATGTGTTGATGAAGACATTGTTTTAAAATAGCATCATAGATGCCAGTACCTAACAACCCAGGGAAATAGTTTTCAACACCATGAGATATAGAACTGACACAGTACAAAGATCAGAAGACTTTCACAGCAAACAGTATGACATAATGCTGCACACCTACACCACCTAACCAATGTCCCGACCTAATATAACTTCCCACACTTTACAGTTCTCAAGCTATAACTCCGACAAGATTATAATGGTTTTTAAGATACAGTGAGTACAAGATTTTGTGTGTCAAAGTCATAATGGCAAGATCACAGGTCAAATCAAGGCTGCATCATGATGTTTGACACCTACAACCCCTAACTAATGTTCCTATCAAGTATTGACTGCCTACACCTTATGGTTTCTGAGATGTAGCAAAGACAAGTTTTTAAAGTCAAGGTCACCACAGCAAGGTCAAAGGTCAAATCAAGATCTCGCCATGACGTTGCACACCTACAACCCCTAACCAATATCCCTATAGCTCAGACAAGATTTTCAAACTCAAGGTCAGTACAGCAAGGTCAAAAGTCAAATCAAAGTCACACCATGACGCACCTACACCCCCCAACCAATGTCCCTGCCAAGTATCAACAGCTTACACCTCATGGGTTCGAGATACAGACCGGACAAGATTTTTAACACCATCCGCCCTCCCATCTGGACGCCAAGGGTAAAACAATAGCAGCACAGCCCTTAAAGGCTGTGGGGTAACAACAGTCAAGCATATTTTGTGTATAAGATGGTAAACTGGTAATATATTTACTGACTACATCAAAGTGATCTGGATACATTTCATTAGCATGTAACCAGAATTGGTTTCTCACATACCATTTTAATGTAAGCTCACCAAGATAGTCTCCATTTTGCCAATACAAACTGTCAAATAATGACAACACCATTTATATGTGATTGATATATCATGTGAGCATTTTGACAACTTATGGCATTTACTAAATCAAACATACCCAGTTTCTCAACAAATTTCCACTTTTGAGAGCCGATTCTAAAATATGCAGTCAACCAGAACATTAAGCATATCCATAAACAGTAGCCCCTGCTTCCAATGACAAAGTCAAAGTTGGGGCCTGGTGCCCTAAGTACAGCCAACGATATTTCAAAACAGTTGCTTGGTGAATCCGACATGTCGACATGAACTGGGTTCGAACTTACAACCACAACGGTGACCTGATTCCAGTGAATCAACAAGAACATTGGTCTCCCTTCAAACGTATCAGAAGCTTGATATCCTCAATCTGACCCAACAAATCTACAGATTCATCTCATGTGGTCTTTAATGAATACTAAACATGTACAAAACCAGCTTCACAAAGAGTTTAAGTTTGGGGTGTAGAAAACCATGTTAATTTAAATCCTCTGTAACAGTTAACTTCCCAAAAGAGGTAATATTTGGGGTGAAACTGTACCTTTGAAGCACCAAACTGTATTCTGGCTTTTCCTTTGACCAGTGTGGCCGAGATTTGAAGGATGACTGATTCCAAACTGTAGGCACTACTCCAGCCCTAAGGAAAAAGTCAAGACATTACATAATGGACAGACACAATAAGCACAAATATTTCATATTTTGCATTTAAATGTAAAGAGAACAGGTCTATTGCTTACACTGAATGCAAGTTCATTTGAAATATTACAAAAGCTTTATTTGCAGGGGCCAAGAAATTTGTCTTTCTTGACTCTGATGGAGTTTTTGAGACTCTATTTTTGGGCCTGATTGTCCAAAAAGTTTCAATCAACTGATTATTTAAACAATGTTGATTTATTACATTTAACCTTAAATCATTGCTAAATGAGATATAAAGTCCATTTAACCTTAAATCATTGCTAAATGAGATATAAAGTCCATTTAACCTTAAATCATTGTTAAATGAGGTATAAAGTCCATATAATAATTTTGAAAACAGTAAAAAGCACGGTTGGGGTCAGTACAAATCAATGCACTCCTCAATGAAAAAATTTAAAATATCTGAGTACAGATGCAAGTACATCTATCTCTAATGTACTCAAGTAAAAATACTTTGGATAGTACTTGAGTACAATTGCCAGCATATTTCTAGAGGTTTTTGGGTTGTTGTTTTTTTTGTTTAAAGCAGGAAACAATATAAAGCCTAGCCACTGGGGTAACACATAGATCAACAAACTTGTTTATTTATATGGATGTGCATTATAGGACACTTTTATCAAAAGTGTTTTTGTTTAAAGCAGAATGTACTAAAATATTATAAAACCTTGTAGGGTTTACATACTGTTAGATACACTTTCCAATTTTTAATACGGACGAGAGGTTCTTTTTCAAATTAGAAATTTCTGTAATCATTTTAGGTTATTGCTCTAATCTGTTATGTGTTATGGGTATGGGTGAATTTTACCTGCTGTTGCAATTTCCACATTTCCTGCACTAAATATCTACTGACAAAAGTCCTCATACAACACTATATGTATTGTCAAATAATTTATGCTTAAAGTACCTGTTTTGTGAGCAGCTCCATACATATTGCTCCTCCACCTAACACATACCCTCCTGATAAGATGGGGTGGATGACTCTCACAAATGGGGGATCAAATGGAAAAGTATCCTACAAGTCAGACAATGAAACTTTACAATATGAATATCATACTTTAAGTTTAACTTAAACTTTTAGGATTTGTGGTTTTACACCCATTTCAACAGCTAATTTCATATCAAGACAAGACCACAGTGCAGCCTGAACTCAAAACCCACAATTACAGAGCCACTTGACAAGTGAGGCCTGTTACATCTCTAATCAACATACTGTATAGATTGTACCACAACCAGTAGTCGTAAGTAAAAAGTTTACAAGTGGATATAAGTTTATTTTGCACTGTAAACCACTTGCATCAGCAAGCAACGATTAGCATTACTTATTGGCAGAGGTTGGGAGGCTAGTGTTTTTTCCACATATTGGTACTAAAACTGACTTAATTATATAATTTGAAATACATGTATGTTGAATACACAATACATGAATCCTGCTAGAATGTATATGTTACAGTGAACATGTGTAATCAGGTAATACGCGTATTCCCTGATTACACATATTCACTGTAACATATATACTCATCATGTTACACCCCACTATTAGTTAATTAATACACTTCTCAGGCAAAATGTACATTCATGCAAAGTACATTCATTTTACCATCAGTACCTAGATTGCTTGCACACGGAAAAGCTTAAAATAGCAAAAACATACTATAAATATGAAGCAATTCCTAGCCTTTTTTAAATATTTTGCATATTTTAAGTTTCTTTTGTGACTGATATGCATGGTTTATTTTCATGTTTCCTGGATTTCTAATTGGCCTCATCAAGAACACAACTTTTTCAGTGTCCCAAAAATCAGAATGGTTTTGCACTGGCAATACACTGGCATGGAAGAAATACTACAGAATGGTTTTGCACTGGCAATACACTGCCATGGAAGAAATACTACAGAATGGTTTTGCACTGGCAATACACTGCCATGGAAGAAATACTACAGAATGGTTTTGCACTGGCAATACACTGGCATGGAAGAAATACTACAGAATGGTTTTGCACTGGCAATACACTGCCATGGAAGAAATACTACAGAATGGTTTTGCACTGGCAATACACTGCCATGGAAGAAATACTACAGAATGGTTTTGCACTGGCAATACACTGGCATGGAAGAAATACGACAGAATGGTTTTGCACTGGCAATACACTGCCATGGAAGAAATACTACAGAATGGTTTTGCACTGGCAATACACTGGCATGGAAGAAATACTACAGAATGGTTTTGCACTGGCCATACACTGGCATGGAAGAAATACTACATTCTCATTCATTATTATATACGGTCTTCATTACACCAAAATAATACACAGTTAACTTACTTTGTACAAAAAGCTAAGTAGAATGAAATCTCTTCCCTCTTTTTCACTAAAACTCTTTAAATCACTGTGTAGTGCACTGTCTGGGTCAACTCTGTACAAGAAAAAATATAAAGGGAAAAATTACCACACTGAGCTAATAAAAATAACTACATTACAAAGAAGCCAGAAAATATGATAGGTATTTTTATATTAAATTAGGCTGAGGTACCCCTGTGTCCCTCATTTAATGTGCTATATCCATACATTAATCTTCCTCACTTACAGTGACCAAGCTACTGCTCTTGGGTTCTGAAAGGTCTTGCTTAAAGTGATTTGTATATGTGCCACAAAGCATCCTGATTTGCATTACTTGATCTTACCTTTTTAATTTGACATTCCATTCATATAAGCTATCACTGACTAGTTCTACCTCATAGACACCTGTAACAGAAAAAATGCATGAATTTGGTTAACATATTTTTTTTGTCAGTCATATTACAACAGGTTGCACAGGGAGGCAGGAGAGCAGTACATACTAGTTGGTCAAGATTCTGCATTCAAAAATCACTGGCAATCAATTGCCAACATTTCCACTGAAAACTGAAAACACAACCTAAAAGTAGTGCTGTGAAATCATTTCAAATTTTGGGTTCTGTGTTTGGTATCTGTACAAGACAGCAAACTTTGATCTAGTTCGATCGTTGACATGTTTAGAAACCAGCTGAAATGCAGAAATCTGACAAAATCTTGTTACTTTGTTGAAAATATAGTAAAAATATAAAATTCATGTATATCTTAAATCAATTCTGCCATATTTTCAATAAAAAAAACAACAGGTTTTATAGTTGGGCGAAAATAGGATCCATTAGGATGGGGTGTGATGTTGGTGATTCTCAACGTTTTGCAAAGTTCATAGTTTGAGCCAAACTGCAAATTCGGGAGTGAACTATTGAACTTTTACAAACATTGTCGGAGCACTACCTAAAAGGTAGGCATAAATGGATTATCAACAATCTATTTAAACTTTTGAAATCATATTTAAAGTAGTTGTGGGTTTGGATTAGATAGATTGTCCATTAATTATAAGTGATATTGTATAGTTAATCAAGATAGTGACACTTATGAATAATTGATCATTCAGAAAAAAAAACTGCCTCATCATGATAATTAACAATAGAATATACGGGCACTTTAACAATAAACAAAATAATATTAACCACTTTATGATATGTTATGCAAATTTTTAAACTGACAACACTTAACAATTTAATGTTTTATTTAATCCACTGCCACATTGGTAAGAATCATTGCAGCAAATGTGACATCAAACTCATATGGTATTCATCTGCACATCAGCACTGCATGCCTGAACGCTCAATATTATATGAATGTGATTGTTTGACAGGCAACAATAAATTGCTTGTCTATAATGACAGCATAATGCAGTGCATAATTTGTGAAGTCAAATGCAGAACAGAGTTAGCGCTTCTCACCGTTTTTGTAGCTGTCCGATCTGTATATTTCCTTGAGCTCTTTCATTAGTCTGTCTGTGGCCTGCACAGAGCCTGACACTGAGCCCTGCAATAATGAAGTGAAATTACATAAGGTCAAATGTTAAATTTCAGTCTTACAAAGCTTTGATGAACTACCATGATAGTGGTACAGTTTATTAGCATTTCCCACATTTGCCACTCAACTGTTTTGAGCCCAGATTATACAAGTGATTAATTACTGAACACAGCTTCCTCCCCTGGAATAATTAAATGGTAGTTGATACAATAAAAGTAAAATCTGGGTTTTTAGCTTGGGTCATATTGGGACAGACTGTTGGCTTGTTTCACGCGTTGGCATAAGATGGCTTCAAACCCACAACCACAGAGGCTATCGCTGAGTGATCATTTGCCCAATATGATGACTGGTCCACTGAACTATCACTAATAAGATTCTGCAGCACTGCAGGATTGAGGTTGTGTGGGTCTGTCAGAACAGAGCCCACTATCTTTCTACATTAAACATTCTTTAAACGTCTTTAAGATTGGTTGTTAATAAACTACAAAGTTATTTAAACACTCTTATATTTCACTTTTGACCTTCCAGTTTTGAAAACTGAAGCCTGAGATTATAAAGCATAAAGTGAAACCGGGATTCCACATTTTAGTACACCCCAATCAAATATGGATGTTTCCTGTCACTGAAATCGCAATTAAGTCCCACTATACACAGAAGTATGCGATAAAAGTGTGTTGTTTCTTCAAATTTGTGGTTTGCTTCCACCATTTTAAGTTTCCTTTGATTATATACGTTGACAACTGAGATGGAGGCTATAAAGAATCGTAACTTAAAATATATGTGGCAATATGTTAATTTTTCCTTAAGTTATATGTGTTAATAAGCGAAGTGGCAGTTCTAAAATCATTCTGCTCAATGAAATTGAAAAAAAAAATTCCCAAATATTCAAAAATATGGGATAAAGCCATAAAGGTGTGCAATTTTTTTCAGATTTGGGGTTTGTTTCCGATAGGGACATCAAGACTCCAAATATTTCATGTCAGCTAATCACTAAGTACTATTCGTGTCGACAACAAATAACCTTTGAATTTATAAAACAACCAAAAATCTTAAGTTTCATATTCTAAAAGGCAAGGAAGCAGACAATACAAGAGGTAAATGGTACTTCCGGTTTTATGCGAATGAATAACAATACAGAAAACATGGCTGTAGTAGGACTTGTTTTATGTGGCAATATACAGACCTTTTGCCATCTTTTACACTACATTAAGTGATTATTCATACTTTAAAATATGATCCAGAAAATAACTCTATACTAAGTGTTGCCAATTAGTCGGCTAGTCGTGACTTCCCTAGTTTCCAATATTTTAATTTTTCCTTAAGTTATATGTGTTAATAAGCAAAGTCTCAGTTCTAAAATCTGGTCACGATATTTCAGTAAAATAGCACCAGAGATGCAGTACCCCACAGCATGGGGAAATAGGATGCAACACTATGAGATATAGAAGAAGTAATAGAGAACAAAGATCAGGAGACTTTCAGAGCAAACTGTGTGACATGTTCTTGCACACCTACACCCTCTAACCAATGTCCCTACCAAACATCCTACAAGTTACAGCTTCCCAGGTATAGCCCGGACAATATTATAAAGGTGATGGTCACTTAGGCAAGGTCAAAGGTCAAATCGAAGTCACATCATGATGCTGCATATCTACACCCCCAGCCAATGTCCCTGCCAAGTATCAACCTTCTACCCCTTACAGTTTCTGAGAAATAGCCTGAACAAGATTTTAAAGTCAAGGTTCCTACAGCAAGGTCAGAGATCAAATCAAGGTCATACAACGACACTGCCCACCAACACCCCCAACCAATTTTCCTACCAAGTATCAACTTCCCATACCTTACAGTTTCCGAAATAAAACCCGGACAAGAAGTTAAAGGTCAAGGTCACTACAGCAAGGTTAAACGTCAAATCAAGGTCACACCATGATGTTGCACATCTACAACCCCCTAACCAATGTATCTACCAAGTTCAACTTCCTATACCTCACAATTTCTGAGATATAGCCTGGAAAAAAAATTTCAAAATCAAGGTCACTACAGCAAGGTCAAAGGTCATATCAAAGTCACACCATGACACTGCACACCTACACCCCTAACCAATAGTGGGTAAATCGTTTCTAGATGTTGCCGATATTTATTGTTTTGGAACTGGACTCCGGATATCAAGATCTAAAGACATATTTCAATATCGGCATTTTAAGTAAAACTGTAAACTTACACTGTTAATATTTGATATAAAGCCCAAATCTGAAGAAATTGTACACTTTTATCTCACATTTTGTAAGTTTTCAATGCGTTTTTGTTGAAAACTGCAATGTTTTGTTTTGATAAATTTCGCTTCCAGTAAGCGGTTCAGGATAGGCTAAAAAAAACGTTTTCGTCTTCCTGAATTCTGACTATTTGGTAGACAATATCAAAGCCCCCGATATTGCCCGATACTGAAATATTTTTACATTCAATATCGATATGCACAAAGCCAAACGATTTACCCCCTACTAACCAATGTTCCAACTAAAATCAACTCCCTACACCTTACAGTTTAGGAGATATAGCCCAGACAAAATTTTTAAGGTCAAGGTCACTCCAGCCAGGCCAAAGGTCAAATCAATGTCACACCATGATGTTGCACACCAACACCCCCTAACCAATGTCCATTCCAAGTATCAACTACCAACACCTTATGGTTTTGTGATATAGTCGGACAAGATTTTCCAACTCAAGGTCACTATGACAAGGTCAAATGTCAAATAAGGTCAAATGTCAAATAAGGTCACACCATGATATTGCACACCTACACCCCCCAACTAATGTCTACCAGGTATCAACATCTTACACCTAGGGGTTTCTGAGATACAGCATGGACAACCTTTTTCCAGCCACAAGCCCGCCCATCCAAGCACCACAGGTGAAAACAATACCCACTCAACCCTTAAAGGTTGTGGGGTTAAAAAGCTCTCGATAATTGAGACCCCAGGTCTACCAACCCATCCCTACCAGACACCATGGGAAAAAACAACATTACACAGTTCTTAAAGACTCAAGGAATTAAAAGTGGTCACAGGCAAGTGTAAGCAAAACCCCTATTTTGCATGAGAGCCTCAAAAAAAGTTAAAGGTCCAGTTGATGCATGTTAAAAAAAAATCCCAAACCAACGAAATAAAAAAACAAAACTTATTTCCACACTGTTAATATTAAAGGAGATATTAAAGACATACTCTAACATGGTGTTGACTGAGAGAAAACACCCAACGGATGTCCTACACTGACTCAACTGAACAGGCTTGGAATCCAGCATCAGGATTCCTCACCATTGTTTCTGATACAATATGTTTCATATTTGGAAGCATAAATAACTTACATCATTGATTTGAGCTCACAGAGTTTTAAAGCAATTTTTGACACTTAAACTGATAAGAATACTAAGCAATTACAATTTATGAATATAACTGAATCCTGAAATTATCCTTGATCATCCATGTTTCAATGTCGAAATGTGAATTTGGATGAACGTATTGGTTTGATGCAATTCAGCATCTGTTAGTACCCAAATAACGCTCTCTCAAAGACTAATATAATTAGCTTCAATGAAAGCAGCAGACACAACTTACAGCGAGGTAATCCTGGCGTTGACTCTGTTTGAGTCGCTCCAGGGTGATGGCATTGTCGGTGTCTATACCATCGTATTCCTCTTCCTTCTTTGGTTCTCTGCAATATGCAAAAAAGAAACAATGACTGGCAGGCAATACATTGACAAGATTAAACATACTATGGAATTTATGAGTGACTCTAAACATTTAAAATTAGACAATTGCATTTGCTCTGTAAAGAGAAGCATTTGCTGAAGGAGAAGATAAAATGCTGGTGAAAAGAGAATATGGTGAATGACCACTGTAAAATGACAGGAAACTATTCCATAGTAGCCAAGGGAAAGGCAAAAGACAATATCAGACAATGTCAGCTGTTTAGTATTTCATTACTTGTTCTGAAGTGGTTTAATTTATTTCTCAATTCTGTGGACTAATAAGAAGGGAGATACAATGAAAAATGTGCTGTTAAAGAATTAAGAAATCTTATCAAACAAAATAATTGACACTCATGACTTTCTTTGGGTTTATTTCTTTTCCCAGACCACTAGTAGTTGGACAAATTGATGATAACTCAGGTACTAACTGAATAGGTGCCAGGTTGTAACATGGTCAAGTGCAGATAGTTCACCTCAATTTTTGCAGTGTACTTTAAGACTGAGAAGATGTGATCACAAAATATTCCTTTGAGTCACCTTAATAAATGTGCTAAGTAGTGCTGCGACGATGTTTGAAGAAGTTTCGATAGTTCGCTCGTTCACTGCTCCGATTTCAGAGTTCAGTTTAAACGTCTGAAATTCCGACTTTGCAAAATGTTTAGAAATCCCCAACATCACATCACATCCCAACAGACCCTATTTTCGCCCATCTATAAAAGATGTTTCTTTTGTTGAAAATATGATGGAATTTGTTCAAAATATACATGAATTTTATATGTTTGCTATATTTTCAATAAAGTGACAAGATTTTATGGCAGATTTCTGGGTTTTAACTGGTTTTGAAAACGTTGTTTCGAAGATCCAACTGGACCGAAGTTCACTAGCTTGTACAGATACCAAACATCGAACCCGATATTAGAAGCAATTTCACAGCACTAGTGCTAAGTTCAACTGAGGTAAGTTGATCATTATGTAGGTTTGTTGTGGAAACCCCCTTTTCACTGCAAGGTGGCCATAACTTTATTTATATTTGGACTTTAATGTCACCAGGAAATAGAAATCTTCCTTGTATTGAGCTCAATATATATGTCACAGTGGAAACTCCAATCCAGTGCCATTTCTAATTCCCCTAGTGGTACTTCCAATTGGAACTACCACTAGTGCTACTTCCAATTGGAACTACCACTAGTGCCATTTCTAATTCCCCTAGTGCTGCTTCCAATTGGAACTACCACTAGTTGTACTTCTAACTGGAAGCAGCACTAGGGGAGTTAGAAATAGCACTAGTGGTAGTTCCAATTGGAACTACCACTAGGGGAATTAGAAATGGCACTAAATCTTTGAAAGGTGTAATTTCTAAAATCATCAAACAACATTTTTGTGACAACACTAATTTCTAATCTGAAATGCAATTACCCCATTTTGTCCCTTTAATTGTGATATCTGCTCAGATGAGCAGCTCTCACCAGAGCAGCAATTTGCTTTAATATTCTAGATTATAGTTATGCAGGTAATCCATGTCATCATTTTGATCTATCTTTCTTTAGAACACATAAAAGGGGCCCATCAAAGGAATACATTTCTGTAATTAACTGTGCTACTGTGTCTATATAAGACCAGCCCATCTAGGCAATGGTCAGTTTAACTTTTGGAAACAACAGTGAATAGTTATTAACTAAAGTTTCACATACACTAAGAAGTATGGATGAACAGAAGTCTGAGTTTGTGAGACAGCTTGAAAAGCATATTGATGGACTATAGTGGAAAAGAGTAGAAGTACTTTCTCTATATCACAAGACAAATATGACCAAGTTGTAGCTTCTTTAAGTACTGGGTTTCAAAAAACTTTAAAGTACAAAACCTTAGTGCCAGAAATGTGCTATACTGTCTGAAGACTTCCAATCCAGTGGTTCCTCAAGTGATATAAAACATTAAAACTTGTGAAATGACCTCTTACTGTGTATTGTATGTATTGTCATTTACTGTATGTAAATACTGTATGTATTATCATTTACTGTATGTAAATAAACAGTTTGTGATCAATGATAAACTTCTTCATGAGAAGTCAAATCAAGAGTCAGGGCCATTTCTAATTCCCCTAGTGGTAGTTCTAATTGGAACTACCACTAGTGCCATTTCTAATTCCCCTAGTGGTAGTTCCAATTGGAACTAGCACTAGTGGTAGTTCCAATTGGAACTACCACTAGGGGAATTAGAAATGGCACTGGATTGGAGTTTCCACTGTGCCATATATATGACAATTTTTAAAAGTTAAAATTAGCTGAAGTTTAACTCAACCACAGCCACAACTTGTTTCTACTCATTTTATTAAAAAGGTATCTGATATTAATTTTGTAGATGTCACAGTGGAAAATCCAATCCAGTGCCATTTGTAACTAGAGGATCGCTAGCGAAGCAAAGTGCTTGTTTTTGCATGGCAAAAACAAAGCGTCCCAAAAGAAAGATGGTGTTGGCTGCTTATAATAGAAAGAAGATCTTGCCTAGATACCACGTCAATCTAAAATTATATCGAAAAAAATATTGGAAAATTTAAAATGGTTTAGGAGATACAAGCAATTTTAAGTTTTTTGGCAAACATTTGAAAATTTCAAATGGCTGACATTTTTGAAAAGAGGAAAATTTTTTGAAAATTGGGCAGAGTATCTTGCTTAGATACCCTGTGGATCGAAACTTTTACCGAAATTATTTTATACTGCATGATTTAGGAGATACAAGCAATCTGAAGTTTTTCCATTTTTGTCAAAAATTCAAAACTTGAAAGTGGCCGCCATTTTTGGAAAGAGGAATTTTTTTTTGAAAATTGAGCAGAGTATCCTGAATATATACCCTGTGGGCCAAAAATTTTGCCCAAATCGCTCTATCTCTAGCTAGTGGCTATTTCTAACTCCCCTAGTGCTGCTTCCAATTAGAAGTACAACTAGTGGTAGAATGGCACTAGGGGAATTAGAAATGGCACTGGATTGGAGTTTCCACACAGACACAGACATAACTTCTCAGCCCTTGTGTTACAGCTAACAAGATGCAGCAAAAGATCAATACAGAAATGAATTTTAATCCAAGGAGAGATATGCCTGGTAAATAATACAACATTACTGCCAATGTCGCAATACTTTATGAATCTGATATATTAAAGCAACAACTGCTTTGTCACAGAGAAGCATTTGTTGGATGAAGACCACTAACTTCAGCGAAAATACAATGAGATCAGACTGATATAAAAGCCAACAAGACACATTACAAAATACCACAAGAGAACCTTTTCAATAAGAACTATTACTATTAGAGCTGCAACGATTCTTTGGTTACTCAGAAACGAAATGATTCAGTTTAATACTCGAGTCAAGAAAAGTGAAGCGAGTCTTCGAAAACAACTAAAAATAGACGTAAAATCTACTACAAAGTTTGATTTTTCTTTAAATATGTGAATATGTTTTTCTAATATATGGTGTTTCCGTTTTCACTTTTTTACTTTTTAAGCATGCGCAAACCTTAAATATGTGTGTAACAATGTTTTATAAGACAGCATTTTAATAGAACATATTTTGAAGACGCCTCATGTCTTGCTGTATAAAAATGGTTAAAGTTTCCTGTATTTTGCATTATAAATGTGTCTTTATTCCAAAATTCCACAAAATATGAATACTCTTTCCTGTTGTAGGAATTTCAACCATTTATAAGGTGTAATAGTGGTGTGAACGGAAAACCGGTATACCGCATTTCGTTTCGTTTAGGTAGAAATGACGAAATCCGCAAAGACTATTTAAGTACCAGTTATTGAAAACGTCATCATATTAGGCTTTCTACTGGTTAATATTTCGTCAAACAATAAAGAGCATATACATTTGAGGAAAACTTACATTTTCACTTTATATTCATGGTAAATGAAGTTTACAAACTTCAAAATATCTCGCGAATCCATATTTGTATCATATATCTGTACACTTCGAAATCCCGGAATTCGTTCGGTTTCAAAGCCCGGAAAACCGGTTTTTATTTTTACAACCGGTCCGACCACTAAGGTGAAATATGTCAAAATATGATGCAGTTTATTTCGTGGGCGATAATCAAGCGATTAACTGAGTCAGAGTCGTTTCATCAAAACAAGAAATTGAGGCGCATTCTCGGCCTCACTTGCACCCTAAATTACTATATGGCCCTAAGAAACTATTTTTCACTAATTTACCATTATCTAAAATTCCTGCACAAATCTATTATCCAATTTTCAGCTCAAGTAAAATATATTTTATGTTCCTTAAGATTTAACAAGGTTTAACTGTATATATTTCTCAATTATTCTCACGCAGGTTCATCGTCCATTTCATAGTGAAACTCCTCTTCTTCCTCCTCTGCCTCCATTTCCTCCACCTCTTCTTCTTCCTCTTCATTTACCTCTCCCGCTTTCGCCAGAGGGTCATTCTGTACACAGAACAACTAGTGTAAATGACAGCAAATCAGATACCTTCCGACTCCCTTCTATGCACACAGATAAAAACAAAGTCTTGTCATAGATGTATACATCAGATATCCAAAAGAAGACAGATTTGTCAAGAAATGCATAAAATAATGTGCAAAAACTACTTCATACCTTTTGCTTATACTTTCACCAAGTTTTGAAAATTTCCTTCAATCATAAAACTTACCAACATACAGCATTCATCATGTTATAATTATAAATTTGGCTAGACTATTTACAGCAATCACTACAGGCTTTGTCTACAGGGTGTCAGAATTGCTAAACTGTGGCAAAATGAAACAGGCTTGTGGCAGAACTTATCACTTGATAATGAAAAACTGAGCCAGAAAACCCCAAACAAATGGGCAGTTTCTGCCAGGTGACTGTTCCTAAGTTGGGACTGTCTGCAAACTGTTCTAAACACAACACAATGGCACAGCTGCAATGGTCCTTTGGCAGAACTACCTCTTATTATAAAACTTATTTCAATTCATCCAATTGCACCACAGATCTAGAAGCTGATCTTTTCAAACCAATACCAACTTTGCAACTAACCTTAGAAAGGAGGTAATGGTTGATGACCGAAAGCTCGTCCAACAGAGGAATATCATGCAATTGCAATAGATGACTCAGCAATAAGTAAATCTGCTTGCAAATCTGAAAAGGGAAACAGCATAGTGCAAACCAGCATGACAATATATTGACAGTAATCATACTGCCAAAATGTTCATCGAGATATAAATATCATAAAAAATTTTTTAACAGTGTTCTTCCCATATGATGGCACATGAATTTTACAATAACTAGAAAAAACACATCTGACATAATGGATGTAACCTTGGCAAACAAAATAAGCATTTAGACATTCTGTTGAGACCGACCACATCCCTGGCCAGGATAAATTCAGTACAATGCACAGAATTCCACCAAGTGAGGTAAAGGGCTCCCATGGATTTGAATCTTTTACTCCCCCCCCCCCCCCCCCCCGCCCCCCCCCCCACACACACAGACAGATTTTCATAGCCATAAACATTCCCTGCAAAGTTGGTGAAGATCTCTTTATAAATGAATGAGATATTAAGTTTTATGTAAAAACATGATGAACGGACACACATACAGAAAGCGTTTTATAATCTCCCGACCACCGCCTTCATGTTAATGGTTAAAATGGGTCTCACACTCTCACCGAGAACTTTGGCACTCTGCTTACTTTACGGGATGAAATCTAAGGTGAAATTTTGCATGCTCATAGGTAGTGCTGGGACGAAGTTTGCAAACTTTGATATTATCGCTCGCTGGCTCATTGCCGATCAATGATCGGTAAAATTTAAATACAGCCGATGTTTGCTAAACTTATTTCTTTGTAGCCTTTTTGTCACAATAAAACACTAATTGCAATAATATTTTGTAAAATTTTTGAACGTTTACAAGTTAAAATCATAAAACTAGCCATAAATGCAAAAGTTTATAGTAAACAGAAAACACTGTGGGGTTTTCCCACTGTAGTCAAGGCGATAGTAAAATCAGCCAATCACAGGTAAGGATAGATAAAGCATGGCATGAATGAGGTAGACGTTTGTGAAAGGCTTGTAGTTTATATCTTGGTAAAATTTGTGCTAATTTATGTACACTTTCCTTGTTTTTATTTAATATTTGAATTTTTGTCTGGTTCACACTACTGATTCCATGATCGGCAATGATCGATCTTTGTTCACATTATTCCGATTCGAACATCGACAATTAAAATTGTGCCGATCTCCCAGCACTACTCATAGGGAAGATATACAACCTTTTGTAGATTAACCAAAACATGATCAAAACCAGAATATATAATCAAATCAAAATGTGCCCTTGACATTCGTACTTTAAAAGCTCAATGTCACATCTTAAAAGAAATCTCTGCCTTCGCTTTACAAATCCAATGCATCTTTCATTTTCATCTTATGATAATGGTCTATAAGTATGACACTAGAAGCACAACTACTGACTTTAACACCAACACTTACATTATAATTTGCAGGAGAAGTATCATAAAGTTGTTCTATGGCTGATGAAATTGTCGCTTCCTCCGTTTCAGAGAACCAGATTGGAACAGACCGTGGATATGTTTCCTGTGAAGGTAAAATTGTTTTCTATATACCAACATAAAATAATAGGCAACAATGATTAAAGTTAACAGCTAATTAATAATTTAATACACAGGGGCGGTATTCACTAACAAGGATTAAGATCAGATCAAGATCAGATCAAATTTGAGAAAAAAGTTTCAAGTGAGCCAGTGGATCAAATAGCTATTCACAAAGCAGGGATCACTTGAGCTGAAAAGATCAAATGTTTGATCTGTTTTTGTAATCATTACTACTCTCCCAATTTGTAGTGCTTATTGTTTTAGGTTAAAATTCCTCTTAATGTATGAGCCTTCCATTATCTGAACAAAAATCTCACTCCCAACCTGTTCACATAATAGAGGTTCAAACTGTACTATACTGAAAGCATCACTGCTCACAAATTACTTTATCTCTTTAAACACTTTAGTGATGTATTTAATCCATTGTTTTCAATAAATTATTTTAGACCACATTACAAAGTACATATTAAATTTCAGATTTACCCTTCAGAAGAAAAACAAAACAGTGCTATAAATAATATTAAGCACTGAAATATTGTTTCCCAAATATTGGGCAACATAATTTTTATACAGATACCCAGTGTAAAATATATCTATTGTTTTGACAAATGTTTTAGAGCCATGTGTCGTTCTTTTCTGCACACAAAAATATTAGAAATATATCCATACAGCTGTATTTTAGTGACATATAGTTTATTACTTTGCTGCATATATAAACATTAAGAAATATCCCCATTGTTTAAACAACTGTGTTTTAGAGCCACAATATTTTTGCCTGGCAAAATATCCACATTGTTTTGAAAATTATTGAAGAAACACATAATTTGCAAACCTTGACATGCTGTCCTCTTTTGGGTTTATGATTAAAGAAATCTGATTGGTTATACCATGGAATAGACTAATCTGTTGACAAACTTAGGTTTAAGCTTGAGTTTAAGCATAAACTCAGAGGTTGATTTTTTGTCTCACATGAGATTACTTTTGAAAATACAAACTTCAACATAATCTCATGTGTGCAGAAAAAACTGAGATTATGTGTCTGAGTTTAAGTATGAGTTTAAGAATCTTTGTAAATCCGGGCAGTATCATTATTCATCTGCCAAAGTTTTATTTGTAGATCAATTTTTGGATTTGCTAAAAATTTATGGATATGTATATATTACAGTACCATCCAAATGCAGAGAAGTTATGGTGAATAATATCTGGCCAGAGAGGGAACAAGTGATCATTGAACAATGCACTGAAAATTCCAATGTTAGTCATGGAACCATTAGTTCCTCTGTCTCTGTAGTGCCTGATTAAAAGATCCACCTTGATCAGAAAGTTAATCCAGCAAAGTCCATAGATCACATTTAATCCAAAATTTGATCAGAAAATCAGATCAAATGTTTCGTGAATACCACTCATTGTTGATCCAAAAATCTGATCAAAAGTTGATCATTTTTGCTCAAATTTGATCTGATCTTTACTGATCCGTGTTCGTGAATACCGCCCCTGGTATACAAGGTCTGTTCTTTTCTTGTAACAGTTCAACATGCATGATAATTTGCTTATAAATATGTTTCATGAACATCCTCATATCTGCTACTGCGTGCCGCATGAAAGAAACTTTAGGACATTGAACCTAAAACAAAAAATAACAGCAGGAATCAAGATCCAACATTCTGTAAAATGTCACCTGTGGTACTATTACATAGGATCACAGACTGGAGGACCTTCTGGTGATGTGTATGGAAATTTTGAGACAGCATTTACCAAGCTACTGAGGTCATATACCTTGTTAAAAGCTGGATACAACATAATGCATGAGACCTTAGCCTTTATTCTAATGTCTGTGATACTACTACAAAGCGTGCATCTCCTTAGAAGGGACGAGCATAAATCTCAGTATGCTTGGCAATTATGTTCATACCTGGGAAGATGAAGAATGATTTTGTAAAAGGTTTCTCTTCTATCCAGCTCATGAGGTCATCGCAACAATTTTCCAAGACAATTTAAGCCATGTAAATAATGTACTAACTAGAGGATCGCTCGCAAAAAAAAAAGATAATGTTTTTGCATAGCAAAAACAAAGCGTCCCGAAAAGGATATAAAGGTGAGTGCTAAAGTATTAAGAAAATGCTTCGTTTCTAGCCTTATACTGTTGTGGCAACCAAAGTCAGCGCAGTCTGCTCTATCTAGCACGGTTTTTAAGATATAAGCATTTTTGTGTTTTGCAAAAAATTAAAAAATTAAAAATGTCCGCTATATTTGGCGAGACAAAAATATTTTGAAAATTGGCATGGCTACTCTGCAGAGATACCCAGCAGGTCCAAAATTTGCAATACTTTTAGAGATAATTCGCATTTACTCATTTTGAGTAGGTGAGTAATTAGCTATGGGTCTGAAACTTCACCAAGTGAAAGCTCTCCCAAAAGTAGGTGAATGAGTTATTTGAGAAAAATTGGCTATCTGCAATACTTTTAGAGATAATTCGCATTTAATCATTTTGAGTAGGTGAGTAATTAGCTATGGGTCTGAAACTTCACCAAGTGAAAGCTCTCCCAAAAGTAGGTGAATGATTAATTTGACAAAAATTGGCTATCTGCAATACTTTTAGAGATAATTCGCATTTACTCATTTTGAGTAGGTGAGTAATTAGCTATGGGTCTGAAACTTCACCAAGTGAAAGCTCTCCCAAAAGTAGGTGAATGAGTTATTTGAGAAAAATTGGCTATCTGCAATACTTTTAGAGATAATTCGCATTTACTCATTTTGAGTAGGTGAGTAATTAGCTATGGGTCTGAAACTTCACAGAGTGAAAGCTCTCCCAAAAGTAGATGAGTTATTTGATAAAAATTGGGTATCCGCAATACTTTTACAGATAATTAGCATTTACTCATTTTGAGTAGGTAAATAATTAGCTATGGGTCTGAAACTTCACCATGTGAAAGCTCTCCCAAAAGTAGGTGAATGAGTTATTTGAGAAAAATTGGCTATCTGCAATACTTTTAGAGATAATTCGCATTTACTCATTTTGAGTAGGTGAGTAATTGGCTATGGGTCTGAAACTTCACCATGTGAAAGCTCTTCCAAAAGTAGGTGAATGAGTTATTTGAGAAAAATTGGCTATCTGCAATACTTTTAGAGGTAATTCGCATTTACTCTTTTTGAGTAGGTGAGCAATTAGCTATGGGTCTGAAACTTCACCAAGTGAAAGCTCTTTGGGATAGCTGCTCTGCAGAGATACCCTGAAGATAAAAAATTTCATCGAAATCGCTCTATGTAGCACGGTTTTCGAAATATTAGCATTTTTGTGTTTTGCAATTTTTGCGCAAAAATTCGAAAATTCAAAATGGCCGCCATTTTTGGCAAGACAAAATTTTTTTGGAAACTGGCATGGCTACTCTGCAGATATACCCTGTGGGTCAAAAATTTCGTCGAAATCGCTCTATCTAGCAGGGTTTTCAAGATATAAGCATTTTTATGTTTTGCAATTTTTGCGAAAAATTCGAAAATTCAAAATGGCCGCCATTTTTGGCGAGACAAATTTTTTTTTCAAAATTGGGATAACTACTCTGCCGAGATACCCTGTGGGTCAAAAATTTCGTCGAAATCGCTCTATCTAGCACGGTTTTCGAGATATAAGCATTTTTGTGTTTTGCAATTTTTGCAAAAATTTCGAAAATTCAAAATGGCCGCCATTTTTGGCGAGACAAAAATTTTTTGAAAATTGGGAAAAGTACTCCGCAGAGATATACTGCGGTTCAAAAATTTTGTCGAAATTGCTCTATCTAGCACGGTTTTTGAGATATAAGGATTTTTGTGTTTTGCAATTTTTGCGAAAATTTCGAAAATTCAAAATGGCCGCCATTTTGGGCGAGACAACAATTTTTTGAAAATTGGGAAAACTACTCCGCAGAGATATACTGCGGTTCAAAAATTTTGTCGAAATTGCTCTATCTAGCACGGTTTTTGAGATATAAGGATTTTTGTGTTTTGCAATTTTTGCGAAAATTTCGAAAATTCAAAATGGCCGCCATTTTGGGCGAGACAACAATTTTTTGAAAATTGGGAAAACTACTCCGCAGAGATACCCTGCGAGTCAAAAATTTCGTTGAAATTGCTCTATCTAGCACGGTTTTATAAGGAAAACAAAATGCGGAGCCGGAAGCTCTCCCATACACAAACAAGCGTCCCTTGCGGGACGCTTAATGACTATGCTCTGGCTTTGTATCATTACCATTTTGGTCATATTGAATAAACAGCATCATTTTTGCTTCACCCACTAACAACAATGAGCTGCAAGCTGTACTAAAACCCAGTCACAAAATGTTTTTTTTTTTATAATTTAAATCAGTTTTTGATGCTGTCATGTCTAAAATAGGTTTTTGCAGTTCCAATCCAAACCTTACACACATGTGCAACCCAGGTAATTAAATGTAAAACATGTGAGCTATTTAATGATTTTTGGTGCTTTATCTGGGTACTGAAACAATGTTATGAATGCCAAATAACTTTTTAGTTTTTATCAACCAAATTTCCCAGCAGGTTGTATAGTAATCTTATTTTTTATTTCATTGTTTCTATAATCTATTGATAACTCAGGTGTGACATGTGTCAACCTAAATAAGGAGCAAAATTTCCAGTGAGTGATATTTGTATGCAGTGACTCAAGAGGCACAGGGAGTTCTTTCACAATGTCTTTGGCTTTTGTTTTGTACAAGCTTTTACTTCATAAAACAATTGACACAGAATTCATTGTTTATGCAACCCTGAGTTTATTGTGGTTGAAATCTGCTGTAACAAAGCCCAGCTTCTATATTCTCAATTGCAATTGTGTTCAGTATTCCTTGCAATCAAATATGTTGGTCAAACACTGCTTATATCTAGTACAGTTTACAATATTATTGTCAATCATTTTTTTCTATCCTTTGATACTCTTGTATTAATAGACATGAGCAAAATGGAAAGTGGTATGCTTGATGCAATCTAACTAGGAGCAAAGCAACAAAGTTTGCAGAATGAAAGCTCATTTTTACTGAGTAAGCACAACTGGAAATGCTTATATAATTTTAAACAATTTACTGCATTATACTGAAATGTATTGTATGGAAATGTTAGGTATAAAATAAATTGATAACAGTGTAGCTTCCTAGAAATAAACAATTATGATATTGTAAACTATTACAATATCTGACATGATTCTGAGCTTTTGACTTGAAAGTTAAGAACTTTTTTTCTAGTTTTGTCTGAAAGTGGATAAAACCTACTTTTCCCAGTACAGAAAAAAACAGGGGAAAAAATAAACATTTTACAAAAAAACTGCCAACTCTGGGTGATGAACTTCACTGGGGTGACAAACTTTACTTGCTGACCAGTACAGCCTGACCTCATTTAAACACTGGTGAATTACAACTATGGTGAGCCATGGTGAAGCCCCTTTGAGCAGTCGTTACAGGCTGATCACTAAGCAGGAATGTTGTACTGTACAGTAGCCAAACAATGATCAACAAAGTTATAACAGTAATGACTAAATCGAATCCAGGGCAAAACCCCACTGGGCATAACCCCACTCAGACCAAACCCCATAAGGCAAAACCCCATCAGACACGACCCCACTCACTTATTTTAATTTGTGGACAAAACCCCACTTTTAAAATTATTTTAAAAATTTGAAGATGTTAAGATTTTTTTTAAATACTAAGTTAAATCTTATGTTTGAATTGGGCATCATGTTTAATTGTACTAGCTGCTCAGGCATTTATGATTAAAGGAACAGTTAAATCTGCTAATGTTGAAGTGGGCCTTGTGTTCAGTGGTACTACCTACTCAGGCTTTTATGATTAAAGGAACAGTTAAATCTGCTAATGTTGAAGTGGGCTTTGTGTTCAGTGGTACAAACTATAACTGCTTAAATATAATATGGTTTTGCATTAAGTTCTTCATACAAATGTCTATCAATGTCTATTTTTGTCTTGACTTTGTATTTGTATCAATTAAAACTCTGCACTTAATATATGTTTTGTTTTTTTTCATGAAGAGTGGGGTTTTGTCCTCATCCTTATTTATCTGAGTGGGGTTGTGTCTGAGTGGGGTTTTGGCCGATGGGGTTTGGTCTGAGTGGGGTTATGCTAGGGACGTCATCGTCTAGAAGTTTGCTGTCTCGATACCGTGAGCAAAACAGTGGGCGATATCACGGTATTTATCGCTAAGTTAATATCTACATTTCAACTTCATATTTCTAATTCAAACCATTTTAAAACTAGTAAAATTTCATAAATAACATAGTTTTTTACTTTATCAAGGGTACAATATACAAGAATCTTAACTTGAGATCCATTTCCAGTTACGAGTTCAGGCTCATGTACACCCGCGTGTTTGATTTTCACTAGCATGGTAACTAAACCCCGGAAATCGGGTTATGAAGACAGGGCTCGATATCGTGTGCGGACTTGAACCATCGGCGATATGATGATATCACGGTAAACGATGACGTCCCTAGGTTATGCCCAGTGGGGTTTTGTCCGTTTACCGACTAAATCATGGGCCCCAAATCATAAACTCTTGAAATGGCTGAAAACTAGTGGTGGTGGACCAGTTCACGCCCGGGTACCAATTCAGGCCCACCCTCAATTTTCTTGAAGATTTATAATTTTTCATAGAGAAGATGTTTACCACATCATAGATAATCATCAAATGGATCATTTATATTTGTAATTTATTGTTTAACTGTGATTGTTTTGGATAAATTTGGTGTACGTGCAACTCGCTGACAAGAGAAGTCGCTGACACTAACTCGCTGACACAACTCGCTGACAATATGCAAATTAGATATGGCAGATTAAACAAACGTTATACTAGTTTCCTAACAATATTTTATAAAATGGAAGCATAGACGAAGACTTTAAACTACAGAAATCACGGCAACAGCACCCAAGTCATTAATATTAATGAGAAGATATGAGGTCACGGGTTTCACCTTGCATTTCCTAACAATATTTTATAAAATGGACGTCTCGTCAAAGATTAAATACTTTAAATGACAGAACTCGCGGCCATAACACCCAAGTCATTAATATTAATGAGAAGATATGAGGTCACGGGTTTCACCTTGCATTTCCTAACAATATTTTATAAAATGGACGTCTCGTCAAAGATTAAATACTTTAAATGACAGAACTCGCGGCCATAACACCCAAGTCATTAATATTCATGAGAAGATATGAGGTCACGGATTTCACCTTGCATTTCCTAACAATATTTTATAAAATGGACGTCTCGTCAAAGATTAAATACTTTAAATGACAGAACTCGCGGCCATAACACCCAAGTCATTAATATTCATGAGAAGATATGAGGTCACGGATTTCATCTGGCTTTTCCTAACAATATTTTATAAAATGGACGTCTCAACGAATTTCAAATACTTTAAACTACAGAACTCACGGCCATAAGCAAATAAGATAACTTGTATATATACGCATATATATATTTCTTGTCAGCGAGTTGTGTCAGCGAGTTTCCGTTAGCGACTTCCTATAAGCGAGTTGCACGTAAATCATAAATTTAGGGGTGGGCGTGAATCGGTCCACAACCACTAGGCATAGTTTTAGGTTACATTTATTGGACAGATTATCATGTTTGTTTTGTTTTTCATATGAAATACAATAACATAGTATGCATGCCCACCGTAATGTTTGCTGTTATGGAAAAGCAAGTTCCATCAGTTGTAAAGAAACGACAGCAAATTTCATCCACTGTAGCAGACAGTATTTGGAATCGTTTGTGTTTTTTATGAAAAAGACTCTCCAAAAATTTTATATCCTCCTTCAATCGGGCGAGACACGCCATTTGTGTTAAGTGAAAACACTTCTATGTTTACAGAGGCAATGGGGAGTCACCATTAATGATGTGGTACAAAAATAAATATCATCTTCATTTCTTTCTTTTTCACAACCGGATATTTATTTTCACGCAAGCGCATTGCAGGTCACTATTTTTGGTGTATACTAGATTCACAGTTTGCCACGCAATTTAGTTTTTAGTTTCTTCAAACCAGTACAAAATCAGCTAGTTCAAAATGTCCTTAATTACACTCACTACATTTACTGCATAATGACAGGTGATCCAATGATAAAAAACACAAACTATAAGAGGACAATAGAATCTGATTAAATTTTTAATGTAATTAACCCAGATATTTCAATCAGCCCGAATGATATATGCAAATAATATATAACCATTTTGGTCTTATATTGTCCAAACTGTTGTTGTAGGAACAGCGCTGTCTAAAACCATTGAACAAGAAGATATTTTCCCATGTTTTCACGTGATTCATGTTTTCCTTTGAATTTATTTATATTTTCTCCTTTTCTCCACTTATAGAAAATGGATGAGAAATGAATTGATTTTTGAATGAAAAATCTTCATACAACAAAAAAATTTGTAAACACTTTACTCGGGTGTTATATGTAATTAAGCTTTGATGTAATAATTGTAAATTTTGAGGTAAAAATATAGATGGAAATCATATTTTAGTTTTTGCCTTCAAAAAAATAAAGTAAGCCCAACCCCCTCCACCCAAGTGGACTTAACTTTCAGCCCAAGACTAAGTCTAAGATTCGTGAATGTGAAAGCTATCTAAGACAAAGGTATAGGATAATTACATTTGGTGAAACCAGCCTCTGATGTTTTAGATATGTATTTATAATGGTGATAAGTTCATTTTGTGAAACCAGCCTCTGATGTTTTAGAGTATTTATAATGGTCATTTATTATTGATTTTCTTACTATTTTGATTTTAATGTTTCTCATTGACATTTTCTGAAAACCAAATTCCTTGGGTTTTAAACAATCATTGCTTAAATTTAAGATTTTTCTGATGGGAAGGGAATTTGAAATACTGGAACTTTCAATACCCAAAGATATGTCCTCATTTTTATTGAATTAAATCTCTACTTCAGATGCAATTATGTGAAATAATGAAATACTTTCATTTATGAATTTCAATGTTTGATGAGAGTAAGGTAGTATTGTGTGCTAATGCTACGTGATCATGCTGTTTTGATTTTATCTATAGTTTCCTCCCACCCTGATCCCACCCCAGCACCAGCCCACAGGTACAACTAAATGGACAACAACATTGAGATTTGAGAAAGTCTGTAAGAAGTGTACAGAACTCACAAGATGTTGTCAAATGTAAGAACTTTCATGTAGTTGAAGAAGGGAGAAACCTTTCATATTTTATTTATTTATGATTTGAGTTCCAAGCCCAAGGACCAATCTATAAGAGATATATGACGGTTTTAGTGTGATGACACCACTTTACCTTGAAGCAGTGGTCAAAGATCAACTGCAACACAGATTCACAGGCCATGATTTCTTACAAATTGTTTTATATTTTGAAGCACTAGAACAAATTATAAGGGAGATATAAGGCCTCTTTAGCATGATGAACTTACTTGCCCTTGAAGCAAGAGTCAAAGGTCAAATTTGACACTATAAGTTGTTTTTACATTTGGAAGCTCTAAAAGTAATAATAAGGGAGAAAAAGAGCTTTTTAGTATGATAACCCCACTTAGCCTTGAAGCAGGGGTCAGAGGTCAAATTTGACACTTGCCAAAGATGTTAAGGCCATGATTTCCTAAAAACTGTTTTCTCAAAAAATGTGACAAACACACCCATGCATGTAGGCACACACATATGGAAGGCGGACGTTTTATAATATCCAATCCCCTGCCTTTGGCTAGTGGAAGATAAAAATGCAACTGTAGCAATGTTGGTTTAATAGCGCCCATTTTCCAATGAAGAAGGTTAAGACCCAAAGTTATTCAAGGTGTTGTCATGGCAAAAGCTGTTGCCAGATACCCTACAAAACCTAATCAGCTCTAGATCCTCTTTGGGTAAACATGTCTTTTGCCGCCTTCGACATGATCGACCATGGCACTCTTCTCAGCTGCCTGTCAACATGGTTTGGCTTTACTGGTTCTGTCCTTTGGTGGGTTACAACATATCTGCTGGATCATTCTCAATATGTCAAAATTAGCTAAGTGATTTCTGAATGTTTCAAACTTAATTTTGGCGTATCTCAGGGCTCTGTTCTTGGTCACTTGTTGTTCTCCATATACACCTCCCCCCTTAGTGATGTAATTGCAAAATATATGGATGTCAAATACCATTTTTATGCCGACAATTCCCAGTTGTTCCTCCATCTATTACCTGGAAATTGTGCAAAATCACTTCATCAGCTCAAGGCCTGATTGAATGACATCCATGCCTGGATGTTTGAAAACAAGCTTAAATTAAATCCCGAAAAAACAGAGTTTATAGTCTTTGGTTCTATGGATAAGTATAAATGGCTCAAAGATTCCTTTCCTGTGAATATTTTGGGTAACTGCCTCTCCCCAACAGATGTTGTTTGTAATCTGGGTGTATCGTTTGACTCTAAACTTAGTTTCACCATTCATGTAAATTCTGTGATTAATTCCTGTTTTGCTCACCTTCGAGATTTGCATAGTATTCGACACTTTCTCTCATATGACGTCTCATTCATAGTAGCAAATGCATTGGCCAGTAGTCATTTGGATTATTGCAATTCTTTGTTTCACAGTTTGTCCTCTAAGAATATCACAAGACTTCAGAATATCCAAAATTGTTTAGCACGCTTTGTCTCTGGTGCTTCCAAGATTTTCACACATCACTCCAACCTTAAAGTCTCTCCACTGGCTTCTTGTTAAACAACATATCATTTTCAAAACTCTGGTACTCATACATAAGTACCTTACCATTGGCAAGCCAAAATACTTTGCTCCGTATTTGTCTTTATATACATCTGCTGTTAAAACAAGACATAGTAATCCAGAAAAGATGTTTCTCAAAGTTCCCTTCTACAGCTCTTCAGTTAATAAATCTAAAGTTCATTTCAACAAGCGTTTCTCATATGATGCTCCAAAACTTTGGAATGATTTGCCACTGGAAGTTCAAACTGCTCTTATACTATCATGTTTCAAAATGCGTCTCAAAACTTATCTGTTTCAGAAGTTTTTCCTCCCTAGTTTTTCTTACAAGTGAACCCCGATAGTCCACTGGTGACAACCTTATTATGTCTTATGATTTATGCATTATGATTTGGATGGTGTGCCTTAGAATCCGCAAGATCAGAGATTAAGCACTTGGATACCTGATACCTAATGTCCTGAAAATTTGGTGAAAATCTGTGCATGGGTTTAGGCTGTGGAACACCCGGAGTGCACTGGACAACTATAACCCCAGCCTTCACTTGAGAAGTCGGGCAGTAAATATTATAATCATAAGGGATTTCCATTGTTTTGATGGCTGTAGTGGATAAAGACTATAAATTTATTTGAAGGGACATTGGCAAATCACTACTCTATTCAGATATACAAATATTCAATAATTCTTTGGTTTTCCACAGATTCAACTGCTTAAAGAAACTAAAAACTTGTGTCCTCAAATCCAAATGCATTTGGAGCATTGGTCAACCAATCCTGACTGCTTTTAAGTGTAATGGAACATATTCCATAAATTACTGCAAAATTGAACTTATAACTTGTGTGGTGCTACATAAGGGGCCAGTTACACTTTCACGGATCTCCCATGGATATAGGCCACGGTTCCATATATGGAAACTGACACAGATGAGGGTGGGTCATGTAAAAGATTTACGGTTCTGCCACGGATCCACTACAGGTCGCCTACAGAGTGCTACGATCACCCAAGGACAGGTTTGCGGATGAGAAAACTGCACAAAGGATTGGTCTTTTGACTATTTTTTTTAATCCACAAACCCTTTCCGTGTCAAGCCGTAGCAGATCCGGTTAGATCCAGCTATGTTTTGAGCGATATTTGTTGGCACGGAAGTGTCACAGATGAAGGGGATGCCACAATGACATCCAGAATGGGTTTACGGACAATAAGGACACTCACAGATGAGCTACAGATAAGATACGGAAGAGCTACGGATACCGCGTCTGTATGGACTTCCCGGAAAAGCATGTTGAATTTTCCGTACTGGCCTAGGGATCTTGTCTGATTTTTTGCATGCCGCTACAGATTGCAGCATGCCATTACGCGTCTCACAAGGACATTACGGATGTTACGGTTGCCCTTACGGATGAAAAATATGATCCGTAAATCACTCAACATTTTTCAACATTTTCCAAATTAGGTAACCTGCCACGATCCAGTGGTACATCCGGCTATGTGTAACTGGGGTCTAACAAGCTGAGAGTAGTTCAGAGCAAAACAAACCAGGAGGAAGTCCAGCCATTTGGTAGGACTCAATTTACATGTGAGTTAGGACAAAGGAGAATATTAGGAGAGACTACTTTGTCAATGAAAGGGCAGTAGAATGGGGCAGTAGGATGCCAGTTACTGTTTCAGGTATCTGTTACATAATGTCAGTGGCAAGGACAGTTACATGGCAGGACAACCACATCTACCAAGCCAAACCAAACAACATAATCCAGATATCCTTTCCAGGATTGTCCTTAATCCCAAGCTTGTAATACATTCACTTTTGTTCTTTTCACACCCTTACCAGGACACCCTTTTATTTGCCAATTATGTATGTTGAACATCATATTTCCATTTGTCCCTGCTGAGCTCAGTAAGGTTCGCATATATATTTTGGCTTTGAATCAGGTTCTGTCTGGCTATATACATTCTGACTGTGGTGTCAATACTGATTGTGGGCAAAATAGTATCGTCGTTCTATATTACGTTTAGATTCAGTGCTACAACTGCATTAATATGTATTTTATATGGGTTAACAAAGATTATTTTGTTTAATTGGTATTTTCTTGCACGTTTTCTCAAAATCTACCCCAGACATAATGTAATACAAGTGTTCAGCCATACTCATCTCCTTGGAAATGATAACAATGCCACAGTATCCTGTAGTTTATCTGTTAGGTATGCTAAATACTGATAGATAGATATACTGATACTCATTTTTATCTCTAAAATTGACAATGTTTAAGAAACAAGAAAGCAATGCCCTCTAGGGCATTTGATATTTTCAGCAAGTAGCTTAATATGTTAACCCATGGTTAAGGGACAAACCAGGCCAATAATCCAGGGTTGTGGGTTTGAAAGAGGGATAACAGTAGGCGGGTAAACGTGATTTGAAGAGGTCAGTTAATATATCTTATATACCAAGGAGTTCCAGAATGATAAGGGCTAGAAGTCTTTGAAAAAAACTAGCATCAGAGATGTCCATACCCCACAGCCCAGGGAAATGCTTTCGACACCATGAGATATAGAAGTGAAAGAGTATCAAGATCAGGACACTTTCATAGCAAATGATGTGGGTTATGTAAAGATTCAAACGTTAGTAGAGAAAATCACGTTGACCAGAGAAAACATCTGTGAATTATGATACTGTAAAATTTATAAATTGAAGTATAGGTACCAATAGAAACAGCACAGTTAAGTATAAAAGTACATATCCTCCATCTCACAAGAATATTACACTGTCTTTAATACATCTTATTTATATGGTGGCAGATAATTGCATGCGTCAGAATGCTTATATTGATGTATAAAATGGGGTAGATTTTGTTGTTTATTCTGGATCAAAAGTAGGCAGAGCCTAGATTTTGGATTAAATAAGAAATATTTAAAATATGCTTCTGCAAAAAAAATTAAGAATCAAATTTATACTTTGTGGAAACTAAAGATTGAAAAAGGCTGTTTAAAACATATAAAAGTACTTAATTTATGCGTTGCTATGCTAGATTTTTCTAAATTTTTGGCTCAGCTGATCCATGTTAGTGAACACGGGCCCAGACAAAATGTTAAAGGTCAAGGTCACTATTGCAATGTCAAAGGTCAAATCAAGATCACACAATAACACTGTACACCTACACTCCCCAACCAATGTCCCCACCAAGTTTTTCAACTTCCTGCACCTTATGGTTTCCGAGATATACAGGGGGGGACAGCAATTCGCCCATAAAAACACCAAAATGCAGTTTCTTGAGAACAAATATGCAGTGTGGTTTTAGAAAAGTTGCCAGAATGAAAAGAGGTTCCTCAAACTGTAAAATGATAGTAGCATCATAAAGTATATTTTGTGATAAGTACAAATACACCCACAGAACTTATCCCATGGCAATAAGATTAGGGCCGTTCGAAAGTGGACAGCATTTCGCCGATTATTTTATACTGTTCCCAAAAAAGTTACAAAGACTGTTAACCACTTTGCAAACAATAATTAAAGTTAAAGATCAATTATTCTCATTGTATTCTAGCATATGATGAAGTTATAAATAGTATTTATATTGACCCCAGACACAGTTTAGAGAACATACAGCTCTTTGCATCAGTCAGATGCAGTTTGTTAGGCACATTTTACACTGACATACAAACTTTTTTATTCATCTTTATAATCCTGTATGCTGTCGACTCTAAAATCTTAGAAAAGTATCAAGACATGTTGCACACTTTTCTATGCTATAAGGCCCCTTCAGTATCAACACAGATGTTAGTTTTAAATGAGGTACAATAGAAATTGGCGAATCGCTGTACCCCGCAAATCGCTGTCCCCCCTGTAGCCTAGACAAGATTTTCAAACTCAAGGTCACTTGGTAAGGTCAAAGGTCAAATCAAGGTCAGACCATGACATTGAACACCTACACCCACCAAATAATGCCCATACCAAGTTTCAACTTACTATAGCTTATGGTTTCTGAGAAACAGCCTGGACAAGCTTTTTCTCACCTCCTGCCCACCCACCCATTCTGATGCCTTGGGTGAAAACAATACCCACACAGCCCTTCAAGGCTATTGGGTAAAAATGTTTGTGAAATTTATGGACCTAATGGGGCCGTTCCACTGGAGCCAACCCTACAACCAACCCTATGATTCTAGGGTAGGTTGCAAAAGTCGTAGGGTCATTGGAAAAAGCGTGCTGAAATGCAGAGTCGGGTTAAAATTCCCTGACAGGATGGTATAATTACAGACAGGCTGTGATGACCTAACCAACAAGATGTAGGGTTGGGGACGTTTTCTCCATGGTCAGTCATAGAAGTGCTACGACTGGCCTTAAACCCCTAACCGACAAGCCGCAAAGCAAACAGACAAGCCGTAAAGACAAACAGACAGGCCAGGAGCATTGTCCCGACCCATGCCAACAGGACTGATTGTTTTTAAGGGTCGGTAACCAAAGTCGGATCCAGAATCGGGATCTGTGCAACACTATATAAACCTCTGTAACCAGGGAACTCCCACTCATTTCACGCTTCAATGATGATGAGGACACATCAAGAGCAACTCTTTGACAAGATGAGGTTGCTTTGGTTTTTTAGTAAGCTGAGTATGTTATTATTTTTCATCATTACAAGTCACAGAAGTCAGCAGAACCCAGCACCTGCCAGCCAGAACCACCACCATAACCACAGCCACGTAGAAGGAGGAGGAAGCCACAGAATCCATGGGTTATGCCCTGGCTAATACAGAGGGAAGAAAGGGGATGCTACAGAACACTCTTAGATGAGCTAATCACAACTGACATACCAGGCTACAGGAATTTTACCAGGATGGAACCAGTCTTCTTTGATTTGATAGAGGAAAGAATTAGCCCCCACCTCAGGAAGTCAGAAACAAACTTCAGGAAGCCATTACAAGTGGGACTGAAACTAGCTGTTACACTGAGACACTTATCCACAGGAGAAGCTACACTTCACTGCAGTACCAATGGAGGGTTGGAAGGACCACCATCGTCACATTTGTGCCTAAAATATGGAAAGCCATCTTACGTGAATTCCAGAAAGAATATTTGATTTGTCGAACAGTGCCTGAAGACCGGAAGTCTATAGAAGAGAAGTTCAGAAACAGATGGAATGTCCCCCATGCAATTCGATGCATTAGATGGCAAGCACATAGCTATCAGGAAGCCATGGAAGTCAGGCAGTGAATATTTCAACTACAAGGGCTCCCTGGTACTGTTAGCCTTGGTGGATGCTAAATACAAATTTCTGTGGGTCAACGTGGGGGTCCGTGGTTTATCATCTGATGCTCATATCTTCAACCGTAGCAAGCTGAAAAGAAGAACTGAGATGGCACTTTGGGACTGCCACCACCCGAACCACTGGAACCAGGAGGGCCAGATCTACATTACTTCCTGTTGGAGGACAATGCCTTTGCCCTCATGACATGGTTGTTCAAGTCATACAGTAGAAGACAACTGACCAGGGAGGAGAGAATAGTCAACTACAGAATTTCAAGGGGACGCAGGGTGGTGGAAAATGGCTTTGGCCTTTTGGCAAGCAGGTTCAGGGTACTGTTGACGACCATGGAGCAGAGGCCCAAGGTTGTATGAGACATTGTGTTAACATGTGTGGTCCCACATAACATGTTGAGAAGCCATCGGGGGGAGGCAGAGAGACCACCAACTCCAGCAGATGACAGACAGCCACCACAGGGGGACCAGGCGGAGCAGGGACAAGATGAAAATGTCAGAAATCCATCAAGGGAGGCAAAATGTCAAAGAAATCTACTCAAAGACTATTTCAACAACTTTGGGGCACTGGCTGGGCAGGAAGATAGAATTCAAGAAGACCGAGGGGAGAAGAAGCTGTCATCATTGAACAATCAGTCCTTTTAAGGACTACCCAAAAATTCCAAGAAATTTTGCTAAAAAAGTATTGCAATAATTAAAATTCAACAGAAGTCCTCCAAAATCTAAGTCTCACATCTAAATGTACATAACAAATATATCAAGTTACAACTGACTTACTCAACAATGACAACCTGAAAGTTGAAAGTAGCTATTGCTCAGCTATAAAATGAGCTACAGATCTGCAATTCCATTATCTTATAAGTTGACCCAAAAGTAGGTGACTAACATATATCTCAACAAAATTCTCTAAATGAAATAGTTTTTAAGTTATAAGTGATTTAGTGCATGACTTCATGAATTTTAATGCATTAAAATTAGTTTTAAAAATCACAAATCTAACTAGAACTAGAAAAATGTTTTTGCTAACAAAAACAAAGCGTCCCTTAAGGTCAGAAGTTTTATAGTATAAAGTAGAAAAAGGTTTTTGAAAAGAAAAAAAATGCAGCTCAGAGAAGAAGCTAAAGTTAAGCAGACAGTGTGGAAGTTTATGCATTAATATAAAAGAAAAATGTAAGCTTTATTTTGTTTTCTATGGTTATAAGTTGTAAATGCTATAGTTTGTAAGAAGAGTAATTTTAAAGTAGATATAAGGCAAAACAAGAAAATCTGCTATTTTATGACCCCAGTTTGACCCGTAAGAAGGGTTAGTGTGACCACAAAACTGGGTTGAAAGCCCACGAAGTGATAAAAGAAGAGGTATAAATTACAAATTTAATAAGTAAATTAAATTTTTATAAGTTAATACCCTATCCAATGGACAATTGCTAATCTGGTCGGTGCAGACCGGCCCGCCAAACGTCAGAAAAAGACATCCTGTGTTTCCACCAGCCAGCTGGTCCCTAGTTCTAGTGCACTCGCCAGATGGCGTGTCGTACTTCCTTCCTATCTAGACAGAGTGATGTCACAGCATCTTTTTTGTTGTCTAAACCTATTAGACCCCTAGTAAACTGTTGGTGGGGTTGGTGGGAGGGTCTTGAGTGTCCATTAGATAGGGTATTAACTTATAAAAATTTAATTTACTTATTAACTTTGCAATTTTATTGTGTTAATACATCCTATCCAATGGACAATTGCTGAATAACTACCGCTTGGTTGGCGGGTAAATTACTAGGGACTTAAATGAACTCATAAACAGAACTAAACAAAATTTTCTTTCAGGCCTGGGTCGCCCTTGAGGTCAGAAAATCCTTAAGGCCATAGTCGGATATCAGAAACCGGTTATTAGGTCCAAACCGACTCCCCCCTTTTTTACAGACCTGCTCTGAGGTAGGGGAAAAGAGGGCTGAGTTCAGTCCCATAAGAAGTAGGAATAAACCTCCCGAAGGAAGGAAGTCACTGTTTTTTGGGTTTTTTTGTTTAATGTACAACTACATATTTACAACTATTTATATATGTACAACATCTCCTCTATTTCTGGGTTATTTGTGGATCTGCTGAGCAGCCACTACAGGACCCAGCTGATAGAGCTCTGAATCAGCCCAAGCCACATCCTTCAGATAAAATTGCGTGAAAGTATTATGCGACTTCCAGTGGCAGGCTGACAATATCTGTTCTAAAGAGACTCCCGAGTGGAAGGCCTTGGAAACAGCAAAGGCCCTGACATCATGGGCTTTAACCTGATGTAAAGTGTGGAACTCTTGATCAGAGAGCTCATAACAAGAGGATCACTGTTTGATCCATGAGGAGATAGTGGCAGGTGAGATGTGAGGAACCTTTCTCTCGGAGACAAAGCCAGGGCTGGTATAACCACTGGGGCCACACTCTCTGGACCCTCTTTGGCCAGCTGATTCTTAGAAAGAAAGCTGGGTGGTGGATACAGAGACACCTTTGATCAATCAGATTGGTGTCTAATATTTCTGTTCTGCCAAGCATGTATCTCACCTCTACGCTTGAAGGTCAAATGCTTCAAGGAGGCCTCTTTAATTGGTTCAAATGGAGCTTTAGTCAGCTGGTGTAAAACCAGGGAAAGGTTCCAGGAGGGGTTCTTTGGGTCTGTCTCTGTGGAAACTATCCAGGAGACGAGTGAGATTTTCATCTTTGCTGATATTAAAGGGTGCATTGCCCAGTTTATCAACAATGGCAGACCTGTAACCATCAATCGTGCTGGGCTGTAACTTCCCGTCCTGAAACAGGTACATAAGGAAGTCAGCTACTGACTTTACAGGGGGTGCCCTGAAGTCCACCTGATTAGTGAGGCACCACTTTGTAAAAATGGTCCACTTTGCCTCATAGACTGATCTGGCCGATCCTCTTTGAGGAGCCTCAATTCTTGCTACCACTGCCTCAGAGAAGCCCTGTTCCTTAATTGCTGAGGCTCTAGGAGCCATGCATGGAGATTTAGGCTTGTCAGATTTCTGTGAGGGATCTGATTGAAAGGTTGTGCGAGTAGATTGGGCAGATTTGGCAGGCTCAGAGGAATTTGACTGGACGTGGCCACTAGGTCCCAAAACCAAGGCATATTGGGCCACCCCGGGGCAATCAGAATGATTCTCTTGCATGGGGTGTCCTGCAACTTCTCCACCACTTTGCCCAAGATGGCTGCTGGTGGGAAGTCATACAAGTCTAGATCCTCCCATGGCAGACTGAGTGCGTCCACTGCTCTGGCCTGGGGATCCGGTACAGGTGACACAAAAAAAGGTAACTTGTTGTCGAACCTCATGGCAAATAGGTCTACTTGAGGCCAGTGTCATATGTTGAATATTGCTTGGAAGACCTCTGGAAGGAGAGACCACTCTGTTTGGTTGGTCTGGCCTAGCTTGGATAGCTTGTCTGCTACCACATTCAGCCGGCCTGGAATGTGTCGGGCTTTAAGAGTTACTTGATTTCTGGTGCACCAGGTCAAGATTCTCCATAGTAGAGCACAAAGTGGGCCCGACCTCATGCCTCCTTCCTTGTTTATGTATGACACCACTGTGGTGTTGTCTGTTGCTACCGGTACTATCTTGTGTATGTAGAACTCTTTTATGGCTAGAAAGACTGCCTTGAGTTCTAGGTAATTGATACGCAGCTTGCTTTACGGAAGGGACCAGATGCCTCTTGCAGTGTGTCCGTTTGAGAGCGCCCCACCCTTCTTTCGATACGTCAAAAATTTGTAGGTCAAGGTCACTACAGCAAGGTCAAATCAAGGTCACGTCATGACTTTGCACCCTAACCAATGTCCCTACCAAGTACCAACTTCCTACACCTTACGGTTTCCAAGATATAGCCCGGACAAGACTTTATAGGTCAAGGTCAAATCAAGGTCAGACCATGACGTTACACACCTACACCCCCTAACCAATGTCCCTACCAAGTATCAACTTCCTACACCTTACGTTTTTCGAAATATAGCCCTGACAAGATTTTATAGGTCAAGGTCACTACAGAAAGGTCAAATCAAGGTCATATCATGACATTACACACCTACAGCCCCTAACCAATGTCCCTACTAAGTATCAACTTCCTACACCTTACGGTTTCCGAGATATAGCCCGGACAAGATTTTATAGGTCAAGGTCACTACAGAAAGGTCAAATCAAGGCCAGACCATGACGTTGCATACTTACACCCCCTAACCAATGTTCCTACCAAGTATCAACTTCCTACACCTTACGGTTTCCGAGATATAGCCTAGACAAGATTTTATAGGCAAGGTCACTATGGCAAGGTCAAAGGTCAAATCAAGGTCAAACCATGACGTTGCACAACTACACTCCCGAACCAATGTCCCTACCAAGTATCAACTTCCTACACCTTACGGTTTCCGAGATATAGCCCGGACAAGATTTTATAGGTCAAAGTCACTACTGCAAGGTAAAAGGTCAAATCAAGGTCACACCATGACGTTGCACACCTACACCCCCCTAACCAATGTCCTTACCAAGTGTCAACTTCCTACACCTTACGGTTTCCTAGATATAGCCCAGATATGATTTTATAGGTAAAGGTCACTACGGAAAGGTCAAATCAAGGTCAGATCAACTTCCTACACCTTATGGTTTTTGAGATACAGGCCGGACAAACTTATTCCCGCCCGCCCAATACCACTTAATACATTCTAAAGCTCTGAAAGCAAGAATAAGGGAGATATAAGGCCAAAACACAAAATCAGCTATTTTATGACCCCAGTTTGACCCATAAGGCGAGGTCAGGGGGTAAATCTGACGGCTATCTAGACTCTTCACATATGTTGTCTTAATACCTCTTAATACATTGTAAAGTTCTAAAGCGAGAATAAAGGAGATATAAGGCAAAAACACAAAATCGGCTATTTTATGACTCCAGTTTGAACCATAATAGGGGGTCAGGGGGTAAATCCAACCAGCTATCTTGACTCATGGTTTCCCAATATCTATTAATACGTTCTAAAGCTCTAAAAGCAAGAATAAAGGAGATAAAAGGCAAAAACACAAAATCGGCTATTTTAGGACCCCAGTTCAACCCATAGGGGAGAGGGGGGGGTCAGGGGGTAAATCTGACCGGCTATATAGACTCTTCACAAATGGTTTCCCAATACCTCTTAATATATTCTAAAGCTCTGAAAGCAAGAATAAAGGAGATAGAAGGTAAAAACACAAAATCGGCTATTTCATGACCCCAGTTTAAGTTGTAAGGGGGGGGGGGGGGGGGGGGGGGGGGGGGGGGGGGTCAGTTGGTATATCTGACTGGCTATCTGGACTCTTCACATATGGATGCCCAATACTTCTTGACACATTATAAAGCTCTAAAACCAATAATAAAGGAGATGCAAGAAAAAATGTCAAAACTGGCTATTTTACAACCCCAGTTTGATCCCTACAGGGGGGGTCTGGGGAAATTTGACTTGTTTGACCTACTTGAAATTTGACCTACTACCTCCCAATACATTTTATGGCTCTAAATGCACATGAATTTTAAGCTTTCTGGTTGGTATCATTGGATCGCTCCCAAAATCTAATAGCTCGTGTTTGTGATAGTATGAACATGTGTGTATAATTACAAGCTTCTGCGGTCAGTAGATTTTGCTGAGTGGCGATGACGGGCGGGTGTAAGCCAAAAACTATTTTTTGATCATGTGACCTTGATAAAGATCAAAGGTCAAATTTAAGCATGTGGAAAACTTTTCCCACACCTAAGATATATAACTGCCAAATATGGATAAAAAGCTTCCAATAATAAGGGAGATATGAGAGACACTATAATGCGGTGGCGGTGAGGAAACTGACACGAAAACAAATAAGTGCCCTTTCAAGGGACGCTTAAATAGGACGCCCTGTTGATAGCAGTTGCAACATATGAAAAGAAACAGAATAGCATAGAACACACATTATCATGTGTAATGTCCAGCCCATGAACGTTTTGCAACAATTGTACAGTAGTCTTACAAGACCCTATATAATTTGTAAAATATATCAATGATGCTTAAATATTTATTAGTATACATGCAAATTATTTTAGCTTCATGCCTTTTTGCATTGGTTCACAATTTGCTCAAAATCACTGTCTCTAAAGGTTTTTGACATAACCAACATTTTCGATTTCCAATAAAACTGAAGATGGTGGGCGAAATTTGAGAAATTTGAGACTTTTCAGAAGCAATGTACCAAAGCTCTAACATCCAAAAATAATCTTGAAATTGTTCTATCCCTTACGGTTTTCGAGACAAACAACATTTTTAATTTCCGCCAAAATTCAAGATGGCAGACATAATTCTGGAAATTCAACTTTTTTCACAGGCACTATATCTAAGGTCTCTAGTACCTAAAAGGTCCAAACATTGCTCAAAATCACTTTATTTCTAAGGGTTTTTGAGAAAAATGACATTTTCAATTTCCGCCAAAATTCAAGATGTGGGTTAAAAATTTCGATCGGTGTTCCAGATAAATGTGTTTTGTGTTTTATGCAGAAATTCAAGATGGCCACCAAAAAATGGCGGGAAAGTGGTTTTTGCAAAATGTCGCCAGTACACTCTACAAATAACCTGCCGGTCCAAATTTTTTTCGAAATCGCTCTATCCCGCACCGTTTCCAAGATAAATGCACTTTTGTGCTTTACACAGAAATTCAAAATGGCTGCCAAAAGTGGTGGGAAAGCGATATTTGCGAAAAAGTCGCCAGTAGACTCTGCAGATCCTGCGGGTCAAAAATTTCGTTGAAATCGCTCTATCTTGCACCATTTCAGAGATAAATGCGCTTTTGCATTTTATGCAGAAATTCAAGATGGCCAAGTGGCGGGAAAGCGACTTTTGCTTCAAGTCACCCGTAGACTCTTCATATACACCGCAGGCCAAAAATTTCATCAAAATCGCACCGTTTCAGAGATAAGTGTTTTAACGTTTCATGTAGAAATTCAAGATGGCCGCCAAAAGTGGCGGGAAAGTGATTTTTGTGAAAAGTCGCCAGTACACTCTGGACACCCTGGGGGTCGAAAATTTCAACAAAATCCCTCTACCTCGCACGGTTAAGGAGATAGCAGCCAATTTGTATTTTTCCATTTTCAGCAAAAATTCGAAATTCAAAATGGCCGTCATTTTTAGGGAGAGGAAAGACTTTTGGAAATTGGCAAGACCGGATTGCTTAGATACTCTGTGGATACAAAATTTTGACAAAATGGCTCTATCTCGCACTGTTAAGCAGACAGAAGCAAATTTGTGTTTTTGCATTTTTGGCAAAAATTCAAAATGGACGCCATTTCTGGGGACAGGAAATTTTGGGAAGAGGAATTCTTTTTGAAAATTGCAGAGTAGTTTGCTAATGATACCCTGTAGGTTGAAAATATATCGACAAAATCGATCTATCTCACATGGTTAAGGAGATAGAAGCAAAATTGTGTTTTTGCATTTTGGGCAAAAATTCGAATATGCAAAATTGCCTCCATTTTTGGGGAGAGGAAATTTTTTTTGAAAATTGCAAAGAGTAGTTTGCTGACATACCCTGTGGGTCGAAAATTTCAACGAAATCACTCTATCTCACACGCTTAAGGAGATAGAAGCAAATTTGTGTTATTGCATTTTTTGCGAAAATTCAAAATGGCTGCCATTTTTGGAAATTGCAAAGAGTAGATTGCTACAATAACCTATGGGTCGAAAATTTTGACGAAATCACTCTATCTCGCATGGTTAAGGAGATAGAAGCAAATTTGTGTTTTTTCCATTTTTGGCAAAAATTCGAAAATTCAAAATGGCCGCCATTTTTGGGGAGAGGAAATTTTTTTTTGGAAAATTGCAAAAGTAATTTGTTAATACCCTCTGGGTCAAAAATTTTGACAAAATTGCTCTATCTCGCATGGTTAAGGAGACAGAAGCAAATTAGTGTTTTTGCATTTTTTGCGAAAATTCAAAATGGCCGCCATTTTTTGGGAGGAGAAATTTTTTTTTGAAAATTGCCAAGAGTACATTTCTTAGATACCCTGTGGGTCGAAAATTTCTCGCACCGTTTAGGAGATAGACATATTTATGATTTTTGCTATGTAGCTATTACTCAGGTGGTTAAAGCTATTACCATCAACAACAATACCAAGCAAGCAACTGACCCTATAAATCTTCACACCAAATTTTACAAAGATGAGTTAAATATGTTTCCTTTAAAAGAGTGAAAACACAAATGCAATTCAGAGTAGGCTCAAAGTAGCAAAGCAGCTATTACTCAAATAGCTACAAAGCTATCATTGATCAAAAGCTATCCTGGCCAAACTATTGACCCAATTATCCTTCATATAAATTTTTGTGAAGATAGAAACCATTGTTTCATTAAAATGTCCAGAAAAAAAGTCAGCTCAAAATAGCATAATAGTTATATAGCACAGTAGTTATTACTCAGTTAGCTATAAAGGTCTTATCACCAAAAGCAATCCCAAGCAAGCTACTAATCCATTAATTCTCCATCCCAAATTTTGTGAACATAGGTGAAATACTTTTCCTTTAAAATGCCTAAAAATAAAAAAGCTACTCAAAGTAGCTAAGTAGCTATTACTGAATCAGTTATATAGCTATTATCACTAAAACAAATCCCAAGCAAGCTATTGACCTAACTATTGCTCATACCAAATTTGGTAAAGATATGTCAAATATTTTTCCTTAAAATGCCCGGAAACAAAAGAAGTACAAAAGAGCAGCTAAGTAGATATTACTCAGTTAGCCATAGAGCTATCTTCACCATGCAAGCTATAACCCAATAAACACCCATGCCAAATTTGGTAAAGATAGGATAAATACTTTTCCTTGAAATGACCGGAAACCAAGTGTGACCCCGGACGTCGGAAAAAGCAAAAGTAATATGTCCACCCTCAAGTGGGGTGGACATAATTAAGAAAGATCCAGGCCTGATACTCGCATAAGGGAATCTACTTGTGGACTTGTACATATATACAAGATAAGAGAGAAATTCCTTCAATAGTCAATGAGAAAATGTTCACACACTGGGTAGGGGTACCTTGCTTGTAATGGCAATAGGTAAGGTATCTTTTAAAAGAAACAGCATGTCTCTGGGCCTTTGGAGAAGTTGTTCACACAGACCCATACACACACCGCACAGCGATGCCATGACAGCTGACAAGAATAAAACCAATTTATTAAGAACAATATATTACAAAATAGGAACTGCATGAAATTTTAGAAAGAACAATTGAAGAATAGGAATTATTTGTTAGACAAAAAGTTTTATAAAGCACAAAAAACCTTCATTGAGCTGACAACTGCAAGCTACACAAACAATGTAAAATATCTGAAATATTTTCTTCATTATTTCTTTATTCACACTCTGCTCACAAACATTGTAGATTATCATGCAATACATTTGACAGAAATAACTGGCCAGAAGGACTACGTCATATATGTTTTTTTAGTTATATAAGTTACTAATAGCTGATTTTGCACAAAGTAGTGTAAAGTTTCTAAAAAAAGTTAAAAAAAACTACGAAAGCCATTAATATTTTATGCATATAATTTTGAAGGATATTTCCAAAGCACTTTGCTGGCCTTTGTTGCATTAAAACATGTTTAAAATGGGGCAGAAATCACAAATTTAAAATTGCAAGTGAATTTTGATTTTGCAATTCAATTTATAGTCAAAACATTAACATTGTGAATATTATGGCATATTTCAGATAAATATTGACTTATGTAATATTTACTATTCAGGCTATGTGGAAGATAACAAAAATAAGAGCTAAAAAGACACAATTTTTCTCATTTGGCTGCCTCAATCTGTCATCTTTTGTGATAAGATTTTAAAATATGCACGTCTTAGGCACGTATCCTGTAAAATTAAACACTGGTTAGTCAGAGTAGCACTGATGGCCAACATTCCAAGTAACTTTAGTATGTATCACTTGCAACAAGAGGCTTTTCAACACTTTCAGAGTTTATGCTATTTTTTCATCACAAACCAACCTTTACTAACAACATTGTATCCTTGTTAATTTAACAGATTGGAATGCATTTGTTTTTATATCAGATGGATGAAATGTGTCAAGAATATTTATGTGAATGCCAAATAAACCATACAAAGATAGTCAAATGAAGAATGCCTTAATATAATATTATTACACTGACAAATAAATGATATTAACAATTAAGGAATGTAAAAGTATGCTAACAATGTAAAATATATCCAGCTATTTTCTTAAATTAAAGAGATTCCTATGATCAGTATTTTTGAAGTAAACTAAAACTCTGTTTGTAAACCGATGACTACAAATATTCACGTGTGTGGAATGAGGAAGAGTATCACGTGTCGCCCTTTCAGATTTATATCTTCATGAGTATACAATTGTATCAGATCATTTTCTCTGGTGTAAAAATAATAAACATGAAGTGAACAAAAAGCCAAAGAAGGCACAAGTGAATCATAATAAAAAGTGATAATTTCATGTACAGAAATCAATATATATATATAAATTTGGACAGTGAATTATTATGAATAGTAATCCCCTTTACAAGAATTAAACATTAAACAAAATTCCAATATCTTCAGTCTAATAATGACTGTTCTTGATCCTTGACCTTCACAAAATAGACACAAAAAATAGCATCAGAGATGCCCGTACCCCACTGCCTGGGGAAATATTTTTCAACACCATGAGATGTAGAAGTAGTGTAACAGTACGAAGTTCAAGATACTTTCAGAGCAGTGCAAGTTATATTGAGGTCCAAATAATGCTTAAGTAGAGAAAATAATATCTAAGGAAAAGAAATGTATATAATGATGAAGTATTAAAACAAGACAATTCAATAATAAAATGACAGCATTTATCAGTAAACCAAAAATGGCCGAATTATGGTTTGGATGTTTTGAATATTACCCATGCATACAGAAGTGGCAATACATTCAATGAATGCTTATGTATGGTGTTGGAGAAAAGCCTGTGGCTCACTTGATAAAATTCCATCTGTTACAATGGGAACTTGCAAAAGGAATTCTTAATGAATTCTAATATGACTTTAATAGTGCTTAATCTGCATCAACAGACAGACTCAAAGGTGCAACAAGATTTTAAAGGTCAATACAGCAAGGTCAAAGGTCAATCAGTGTTACACCATGACGTGGCACACCTAAAACCCTCAACCAATGTCCCTACCAAGTATCAACTTCCTACACCTTACAGTCTCTGAGATATAACCTGGACAAGATTTTATAGGTCAAGGTCGCTACAGCAAGGTCAAAGGTCAAATCAAGGTCACACTATGACATTGCCCATCTACACCCCCTAACCAATGTCCCTACAAAGTATCAACTTCCTACACCTTACAGTTGCTGAGATATAGCCCGGACAAGATTTTATAGGTCAAGGTCAATACAGCAAGGTCAAATCAAGGTCAGACCATGACGTTGCACACCTACACCCCCTAACCAATGTCCCCACCAAGTATCAACTTCCTACACCTTACAGTTGCTGAGATATAGCCCGGACAAGATGTTATAGGTCAAGGTCACTACGGCAAGGTCAAAGGTCGAATTAAGGTCAGACCATGATGTTGCACACCTACAACTCCTAACCAATGTTCCTACCAAGTATCAACTTTCTACACCTTACGGTTTCCGAGATATAGCCCGGACAAGATTTTATAGGTCAAGGTCAATACAGCAAGGTCAAATCAAGGTCAGACCATGACATTGCACACCTACACCCCCTAACCAATGTCCCTACCAAGTATCAACTTCCTACAGCTTACAGTTGCTGAGATATAGCCCGGACAAGGTTTTATAGGTCAAGGTCACTACAGCAAGGTCAAAGGTCAAATCAAGGTCAGACCATGATGTTGCACACCTACACACCCTAACCAATGTCCCTACCAAATATCAACTTCCTACACCTTACGGTTTCTGAGATATAGCCTGGACAAGATTTTAAAGGTCAAGGTCATTACGGCAAGGTCAAATCAATGTCAGACCATGACGTTACACACCTACAATCCCCAACTAATGTCCCTGCCAAGTATCAACTTCCTACACCTTATGGTTGCCGAGATATACCCCGGACAAGATTTTCAAACTCAAGGTCAAATCAAGGTCAGACCATGACGTTGCACACCTACACCCCCCAACCAATGTCCCTGCCAAGTATGAACTTCCTACACCTTACGGTTTCTGAGATACAGCCCAGACAAACTATTTCCCACCGCCTGCCCGCCCATCCGGACACCATGGGTGAAAATACCCGACAGCCCTTAAGGGCTGTGGGGTAAAAATTCTTTTCATACTTACAGCTTTTATAAATTATGACAAAACATTCAACACTATCATGTTGTTAAGTTTCACCTGTAAAGTTATAGCAAAGTGAAAATTTCTTTTTATCAGATAACAGTTCTATTATGTAACATTTGTACAAGCTATACAAATACACGAAATGATAAAATTGATATTTTCACAGGACATTGTAAATTCAGATCACTATGTTCTGCACCTTTATACATACATCATCTTTAAAATAAATATAAAAATAAATTGTAAAATCAGATCTCTACACAGAGTAACAGATGCAAGTGTGTTAACATAAGTACCACTGGTCTATTTTAACAATAAAAATAAGATTTGTTATTGTTAATAAGACACTGTTCTATGTACACGTATCATACAAATTACTAAAAGACCAATATTTGTAGTTATAATGAAAGCCAGAAAAAATCCTACAGCCCAAGATCACAATATGGATAAGACGTACGCTATTCTCCAAGTTTAACACATCAAATCATCAACTTGTTGAAATAGCTTATAAAATCTTTGAAAAAATACCTATATCATGGTGTCCATTTAATGTATGTAACAAGGGGGAGAAAAGGTTTCTATATGTCTATTTGAAATAAGTGTAAACACTCTATTCTGAAGAAAAGAGTGCTATTTCAAAATATGCTAATTTACCATTAAACTATTACACCTAACATATGCTTTTGACAAAGACTCTTCAGCAAATCTGTACAAAAACCAATGCGCAGTAACTCTTATATGAACTGGAATGTAAAATGTGTGAAAGTATATTACAAAATGGCACAATTCAACACATCTAGTCTTTTTTAGCCATCACCATAAACCGAACCACTTGCTTGTTCACCATAGCTGTTTTGTGTTATAAAACATTCAGAATGTTAGAGCAATTTTCTTTGGTAAAAAACCCCACAGTAATCACATTAATTGATTGTATAGAATCCCCCCCCCCATGACAGTAACTGAACCTTTACACTCTTCTATATTTACTGAGTTTTCCTTTTGATTCCTGCGGTTTAAGTCCTGTTGAAATGCAGTGCAACTAAAGACATTAATAACACCATTAGAGTAGAAGAACACGGCAAGACTGCAGAAGCTTCAACTACTTTGCCTATCTTTAGAGAATTTTGTGGTACATCTGATTCTGAAAAATAGAAACACAAAACCATATAGTCCCACTTCACAGCTTTTTGTGAGCTTGAATGATATCTAACTGTGTATTATTTGTGTGTCAATTGTTTGTGTTATCAAATATTAATTTAAAAAGAAATGCACAGTCTCTGATGGTTAGTTTAAAATATAATCTGATACAATAAACAATGGAGTCCATAATTATTGCAACTGCATTAGACCTTCAAACAAGGATTAAACATTAAATTTAACTAGAAATAGGCCGCCCTGTTGATAGTAGATGCAAATAGAAACAGGATAGCATAGAAGAACACACATTATCATATGTAATGTCCACCCATGAACCTTTTGCCCAAATTGTACAGTAGTCTTACAAGACCCTGTTTCATTTGTAAAATATATCAATGATGCTTAAATATTTGTTAGTGTAGATGTAAATTATTTCAGCTTCATGCCTTTTTGCATTGGTTGGGTTGAAAATTTTGACGAAATCACTCTATCTTGCACGGTTAAGAAGATAGAAGCAAATTCCTGTTTTTCTATTTTTGGCAAAAATTTGAAAATTCAAAATGGCCGCCATTTTTGGGAAAAGGAAATTTTTTTGAAAATTGCCAAGAGTACATTTCTTAGATACCCTATGGGTCGAAAATTTCAACGAAATAACTCTATTTTGCACGGTTAAGGCCAGTTTGTGTTTTTCCATTTTGGGCAAAAATTCGAAAATTCAAAATGGCTGCCATTTTTGGGGAGGGGAAAATTTTTTGAAAATTGCAAAGATTACATTCCTTAGATACCCTGTGGGTCGAAAATTTCGACGAAATCGCTCTATCTCGCATGGTTAAGGAGATAGAAGCAAATTTGTGTTTTGCCATTTTTGGCAAAAATTTGAAAATTCAAAATAGCCGCCATTTTAGGGGAGGGGAAATTTTTTTTTAAATTGCCAATACAATGCTCAAATACCTGTGGGTCGAAAATTTTGACGAAATCGCTCTATCTCGCATGGTTAAGGAGATAGAAGCAAATTTGTGTTTTGCCATTTTTGGCAAAACTTCGAAAATTCAAAATGGCCGCCATTTTTGGGGAGGGGAAAATTTTTTGCAAATTGCAAAGATTGCATTCCTTAGACACCCTGTGGGTCGAAAATTTCGACGAAATCGCTCTATCTCGCACGGTTAAGGAGATAGAAGCAAATTTGTGTTTTGCCATTTTTGGCAAAAATTCGAAAATTCAAAATGGCCGCCATTTTTGGGGAGGGGAAAACTTTTTAAAAATTACCAAGAGTACAATGCTCAGATACCCTGTGGGTCGAAAATTTTGACGAAATTGCTCTATCTGGCACGGTTAAGGAGATAGAAGCAAATTTGTGTTTTGCCATTTTTGGCAAAAATTCGAAAATTCAAAATGGCCACCATTTTTGGGGAGGGGAAAATTTTTGGAAAATTGCAAAGATTGCATTCCTTAGATACCCTGTGGGTCGAAAATTTCGACGAAATCACTCTATCTCGCACGGTTAAGGAGATAGAAGCAAATTTGTGTTTTGCCATTTTTGGCAAAAATTCGAAAATTCAAAATGGCCGCCATTTTTGGGGAGGGGAAAATTTTTTGAAAATTGCAAAGATTGCATTCCTTAGATACCCTGTGGGTCGAAAATTTCGACGAAATCACTCTATCTCGCACGGTTAAGGAGATAGAAGCAAATTTGTGTTTTGCCATTTTTGGCAAAAATTTGAAAATTCAAAATGGCCGCCATTTTTGGGGAGGGGAAAATTTTTGGAAAATTGCAGATTGCATTCCTTAAATACCCTGTGGGTCGAAAATTTCGACGAAATCGCTCTATCTCACACGGTTAAGGAGATAGAAGCAAATTTGTGTTTTGCCATTTTTGGCAAAAATTCGAAAATTCAAAATGGCCGCCATTTTTGGGGAGGGGAAAATTTTTTAAAAATTACCAAGAGTACAATGCTCAGATACCCTGTGGGTCGAAAATTTTGACGAAATCGCTCTATCTGGCACAGTTAAGGAGATAGAAGCAAATTTGTGTTTTGCCATTTTTGGCAAAAATTCGAAAATTCAAAATGGCCGCCATTTTTGGGGAGGGGAAAATTTTTTGAAAATTGCAAAGATTGCATTCCTTAGATACCCTGTGGGTCGAAAATTTCGACGAAATCACTCTATCTCGCACGGTTAAGGAGATAGAAGCAAATTTGTGTTTTGCCATTTTTGGCAAAAATTCGAAAATTCAAAATGGCCGCCATTTTTGGGGAGGGGAAATTTTTTTTGAAAATTGCAAATATTACATTCCTTAGATACCCTGTGGGTCGAAAATTTCGACGAAATCGCTCTATCTCGCACGGTTAAGGAGATAGAAGGAAATTTGTGTTTTGCCATTTTTGGCAAAAATTCGAAAATTCAAAATGGCCACCATTTTTGGGGAGGGGAAAACTTTTTAAAAATTGGCAACAGTAGAATTACATTAGTAACAGTAGAAAATTTTTGGAAAATTGCATAGATTGCATTCCTTAGATACCCTGTGGGTGAAACATTCTGTCGAAATCGCTCTATCTCTTACGGTTTCTGAGATATTAGCAAATTACTCAAAAGTAGTACTGAAAATACACAATGAAGTACCTAAATGGCTATTACTCATGTACTGACAAAGCTATCAGTCCCAAATGCAATACCAAGCGAGCTATGGACATAACAATCTTGTATTCAAAATTGTAGTAAAATATCTTTAATTATTTTGGCTTAAATGCACGGAAACCAATGGGTACTGAAAATAGCTGTACTTAAGTATTACTCAGTAAGCAAAAGAGGTACAACAGCCAAAAGCAATCCCAAGCAAGCTACTGACCCAATAAGCCTGCATACCAAATTTGGTGACAATAGCTCTAATACTTTTCCTTTAAATGAGTGGAAACCATGCGTGACGCCGGACATCGGACGCCGGACATTGGACAACGGACGGCGAAAAAAGCAAAAATAATATATCCACCCCCCAGGGGGGTGGACATAATACCCTCAAAAGATTTTCAGCCTGTCTTTTCTCATAATTTATTTTAAGTCGTTGTCTAAGGCAACCTCAAAATAGCCATACAGGTAAGGTCAAATGTCAAGTTAAACAAAAGACTTACAGCCTATGATGTCCTATTAGTGGTTCAGATATTCTGAGCCTATGGTACCAATAACCAGGGAGATACAAGGGACTTCATGTATGACAGCCTTGCTTTACCTTGTTGAATCAGTCAAATATGACCCAAACAAAATGTCTTTTACCATAAAGTTGATATATTTTTTTTTCACCCACATACAAAATATACATGAAATCCATGATCTAGGTTTGTGAATATTAGCTGTTAGAATGGTAACCTTAAAGTTGCTATAGTATGTTGTCTTTAGGGCTTCAAGGTTACCATAAGTGTTCACCATAAACTAAAAGTGGACTGGTTGCAGAGATAAAATGCTTGTTTTTAAGCACGAGCCTCAATAGAGCTCGCGCTTCTATAGATCATTTTTTTTTGTCTCCGGACTTTCATGAACTGTGGTGCAGCGTGACGAGTATTTGTCTGCTGACCGAAGTTAAGCAGCAATCAGCTACGCTAATACTTGGATCGGTGCGGTGACCATCTGAGTTCTAGACCAGCTGTGGGATGTGTCTGGCTTGGAATTTCTTTGTGTCAACAGACTTTTGTAAATTCTAGTACACTACTCATGTCTTTGATGGCTTTGCACTTGTGCTAGGGGACCAAAACACCTTTTGGCCTTGTTTCTTCTTCACACCATTATAAATTTTATGTGGCACTCAGAGTCTGTAATTCCCTGGTGTTTAGATTTGAAATTCTTCAAATTCTAGTATGTTCCTGTCAGTCAGTCAAGAGAGAGAGAGAGAGACAGAGCCCATGGTATGACACAAAAGATAGAATAACTTACTTCTGCCTAATTTCAAGGAATGGTGAATCTGTTCACCAACAAGTAAAGTATTTACTATAATATGAAGCATATAAATGGCCATACTGTCATTGGACTACTGGTGAATCTTGGTCAAAATGGTGCTTATTGCCATGAAATACTATATCTTTTTGCAAAACAATTTGTGCCAAATGATTATGCATAGTTTTAGATCTATAAAAAAACATTTCCCCATACAGTAATAGGTCTTACTTCCCTTCATAAAATGAGAGTAAAATTGAAAATTTTAACTGCTTAAATGTAGCTTTTACAAGCAACAAGCTTACAATGTGAAATTGAATGCTATCTCAGGAGGCCGCAGGAATCCGGCCAACGTCCAAGAAAAACGTTTAGTGTTGACCGAACTCCTAATGCTGTAGGTGAACCCTGTAATGTACTTCCACTAAGCTTCCTGCTTTACTTGTTGCAAATTTAGACCATACCCCCTCAGGTGTAATACAGAAGGGAGGCAGGGTGTGTCTCTCTTCAAAGACTATCCTGAGAAGGTAGTCATATACCTAGACCTTAGGATTTTAAACCCCGTCTTCTTTTCTTTCCGAGTATAACTAGTCTGACGGAAGGGTCTAGGACTTGTTGAGCCGCTACTACTGGACCCAGATACATATTGTTGTCATTATCTGACCACGTAAAGTCTTTTAGGTAAAAATTTGTAAATGCGTTGTGAGCTTTCCAGTGACAAGCTTGCATGATTTGGTCAACCGAAACCCCACCGTAAAAGGCCTTAGAGGCCGCAAAGGCCCTAATGTCATGTGCTTTCACTTGGACCAAGTCCAAGCTTGTTGATCTGCTTGTTTGTAATAAAGTAGGATAGTTTGTTTTAACCAAAAAGAGGGTGGAGGGGGTTTGATGTCAGAGATGTGTCCTTTTTTGAAGGAAATAAAGAGTAGGGATCGAGACCCTCTTAGGTCTTTGGTTGATCCAGATAGTACCCGAGTACCTCAGGACCTGTTCTGGACACAGGCTCCGGTTTCTTTGAATTGTCTATGCACAATGGTAGTCAGAGCAGGGATAGTCACCGGAGAATCTCCGGCAGAGACACAATTTGAGAACCTTCTCTTGCTAGTTGGTTTTTGGCTATGTAATCTGAAGAAGGGAACAAGGCAACCTTTTCCCATTGGCCTAGATTAGATATTTTTTTTTTGTTTGCACCCCAGGCATGAATTTTGCTGTGGCGCTTGTCGGAGGCCAAAGCTAGCAAGAAAGCAGTTTGAGAGTAAGATGTTTGAGATATGTGTCTTTCATAGACTCAAAGGGTGCTTTTGTGAGCTCATTAAGTACAATAGGAAGGTTCCATTTTGGAAGATTCCTGGAACTTTTGGGACAATCCCTGTGAAAGCTGGAGAGTAACCTGTTAAGGTCTGAGCTTTGGGAAATATGCAGCCCCACTGGGCCCTAGGTGTCAACAATGGCCGTGATTGTAGCCATCAATGGTTGAGGGGCACCTGGTTAGATCTTGGTACAGGTACATGAAAAAGTCTGAGACTTGTGTCACAGAGGGAGTGGAGAAATCCACTGAATTTTCTCTGTACCATTTCTCAAATAGGGCCCACTTTGACTTGTAGATGGTCCTTGTTGATGACCTTTGAGGAGCAGCAATTCTCTCTGTCATCTCCACAGACAAGCTTTGTTCTTGGAGCTGTCCACTCCTAGACACCAGGCGTGGAGGTTGAGATTTTGTAGATTGCTGTAAAACACATAGTTGTGGGACTGTTTGAGAAGTGTTGTTGACACTGGTAATTGGAGTGGGATCTCTGTTGAGAGCTGCACTAGGTCCCAAAAACCAGGGCATCCCTGGCCAGCCTGGAGCTATTACAATGATGAGGCGATTGCATTGACTGATTTTTTGGATCACCTTGTGAAGGAGATCCATGGGACGGTAAGCATAAGCAGTGAGAACCTGACCAGTTTATGTTCAGAGCATCTAGGTCCAAGCATTTTGGTCATACAATGGAACTTTGTAGTTCAGAGGAGTGGCAAATAGATCTACATGAGGAGTGAACCATTTTTGACAGATCCTTGTTTGTTTACATAGGCTACTACTGTTGAGTTGTCTGTAGCAACCAAAACTGTTTGGTTTTGGCACTGGTCCTTGAACCTTTGCAGAGCCAGAGAAACCGCTTTCAACTCTAGAACATTTATGTGTAGCCTTTTTCCCTGTCTGACCACAAACCCTTTGTAGAGACTTGCTCTATGTGAGCGTCCAAGCCTTCGTTTGAGACGCCTGTAAAGATTTGGATACTGTGGTCTTTGGGTTGAAGGTCTGCGCCTTTCATCACATTTGTGGGATTTTGCCACCACTCTAGGTGAGCTGAAATTGTCTCTGACCAAGGCAGGAGCGTGTCCAATGACCGAGGATCTCCAGTGCTCCTTGAGGTGAAACTGAAAGGGTCTCATGTGAAGGCGTCCCTCCGGGACCATTTTCTCCATTGAGGTGAGCGACCTAATTAGTGACATCAAACATCTTGCAGTCAAAACATGTTTTGACTTTAAGTGTAGGATCGAATCCTGAAGATTGAGGCATCTCTCTTGGGTGGATTTTACAAGGGTTGAATCTAGCTGGTATTCATAGCCCACGAACGAAAATACCTGAGTAGGTTTCAGTTCAGACTTCTCCTGATCTATTATCCACCATAAGGACTATGTGAGGTCTACCATCGTCTGAGTGTTCACTTGTGCTTCTTTCTGAGACTGGGCCCTAATGAGCCAGTCGTCCAGGTATTAGTGAAGCCCGATTCCCCTTATCAGGGCCATTGGATTCACTCCCTTTACAATCATTGTAAAGACCTGTGGGGCCATGGCTAGGCCGTAAGGGAAGGAGGTGAACTGAAAGACCTGTGAACTGTGTCAAAACATTTGGTATTTCCTTGAGTTATGGTGGATGGGGATGTGAAGATAGGTGTCTGATGGGTCTATCAATGACACCCATTCCCCTGGAATCAAAGAGGCCCTGATGGACTCTGGAGTTTCCATTTTGAACCTTTCTACAAGTAGGAAGGTGTTGAGCCTGCTTAGGTTTATCACTGACCTCCATCTTTGGCGAAGCTTGGATACTAGAAACAGGCGACTGTAAAACCCAAGAAATTTACATTTTCCACCCTTTCTATTGCATTCTTTGACAAAAGAGACTAGATACAAGAGGCCAGCGCTTGATCTGTATGATGGGCCTTGTATCCTGAGTGAATCAGGGGAACTCTGGGTAGTTTTGGCTTGGTGATGAATGGTAGAACGTAACCATTAGTCATAATGTTTAACACGTTGTTTGAACATTTGTTTGTTTGCTAGTCTCTTCTGAAAGAACGGAGGTGACTAGTGGACTGAGGGAGGCTTTAAGAAGTCATTGGGGGGGGGGGGGGGGGTGTGTTTCCATGCCCTCATCCCCTAGAGTGAGGTCGAAAACGACCTCTGGAGCCTCTGTTGTTTGATTTCCCCCTGACTGAGGAAAACGATTGGTTACTGATTGGAGTGGACTGACCCCCATATGGGCGTTTCCTGTAGGAGCCTCTTTTCTTATTGTGGTGGGGACTACGAAAGGGCTTGTTTTGATAGGGTCTGAAACCCTACGATTCTTTAGGGGTGCCTTTTTTATTGAGGAACTCTTCTCCATCCTTAACCAATTGAGATTTGAACAAAGGAGTAGACCAAAAGGGAGAGCTCCTAACTTCCTGTTGTCTCAAATCCCCTATATGAGGTTCAAGAAGGGTCATCTCAGCCTCGCGTCTTAGCAGGCCGGTGTTACCCATGGTGTACAACTCCCTCTGGAGAATGTGGGCTTAAAACTTACTTAGGCAGGCTAGAACTCTCTGTTGAATAAGAATCCTCTAATTCAAAACCTCAAAGTAGTCACAAGCATTTTCCCAGCCACGCTTGGATGCTTTTTCCGGATTGGCACCCTTTTGAATATGGCTTTTAACCTTCTTAAAAGTAGACTTGAGAGTGTCTTGACACTTCTCCAGGGTGGAATTACAGACAGAAGCAGTCTAAGCAAATGTAGCCGCAAAGTTGATAGTGCAGAAATCTGAGTATAACTCCTGCATTTTGTCCTCAAAACAAGGTTGTCCCACCTTGTACCACTTTGCATAGGAAGCAGGGGGGTTAATATATTTGCCCTCAGGTAAATTTGAGGCCTGGAAGTCCTGTTCAAATTTCTCAAAGGTATCTTTGAGATAAGGACTTAGAGGAAGCATAGCTGACAGGCCTCTTGGCCTGAGTTCCTGTTGGTCTTTCTTATCATCCAGCCCCAAGATGGTAGTAGAGGACCCAGGCATAGGGTCTCTGGGGTCAGGGAGCTTCAAAATGTGCCTAAAGGTTTCAATTTCCTCTGCATACTGTGAGGGCAAATCAGACATGTCTACCTCCCTATAAAAAAATGGGGTCTGGATCTGTTTGCTGTCTGTCTTGCTCAGATGGAGCCCTCTTGGGCTTAGCAGACTTTTTTTAACTTGTACAGAGGACTCTGATTCCTCTGAAGAAGATGACTGTGAAACATATTTAGCCCAAACTTTGTGCTTCCTTTGGTCTGAGTGCTTTTTGGCCTTTAATGAACACACCTGTTCGGGTTGTTTGGAATGCTCAGATCTGAGCCATGCTCGGACTGAACACTCTGTCCGAACTGAGGAGGAAGAGCAGGACCACAGAAGTCCATCTCCATTGGTTCATCCGTGTGTTTGGATGCTTCGATGTTCTGTTGCTGAGTGTTCGGATTAGCGTTTGGGTTAGATGGCAAGTCAACATTTTGCTTGCTTGTTCCAGGCTTCTGATTTGAAGCGGAGATCTGATCCACCTCCGCTTCTGAAGACTTTTTTCATAGTTTTAAATTCATCTCTGTGAGACTGCAGAGCCTCCAGCATGGAAGCCTGGAAACCCCCATTTGTTGTTGAAGTTGGATGTTAAGATGTGCACCAAGGCTTTATCCTAGCTTGATTTCAATCTTATTTTGCAAAGCTGTGCCTGGGGTGGACGGGACAGTTTGTGAAGTTTTTAACGATAACGTCTCAAAATGTAAGGGGTTGAGGGTGTGGAGGAGATGAAAATAAATTTTCAGCAACACCCTCAAGGTCTGCTTGTGATCCAGAAAATGCTTCCACACCATCCCCCAAGTGCAGTTCATCTTTAGAGGTATCGGCCAATTTTTGCTTCCGAACATAACTCCTCCTATTTCGTATCTTTAGAAGCTGTTCCTCAGAGAATGAACTGCAAATAGTGCAGGACTTTTCATTTGTCATTTGTCATCACCCTTGCCAGCTTCTCTGCAAGATGAACAGTAGTTGTGCAGATCAAAAGACAGACAAAAGTGGCAACACTTTAATGATCTCGGCTTGTTTGAGCTTGCTTGGTGGGAGGGCATTTTTACAGCAATTATTGTCTTAACAGTCCAAACCGGAACTTTCAAAACAAAATAAATTTAAAAATACTTATCCTGCAAGCTGAATAGCTGAATAAAAACATCCACCAATATGTATAACCAGAGAAAACCAGTAAAATATGTGTGAGCAAAAATGAACGCATCCTAGTCACGCGGCAAACGTGAAAAGGAGGAAGCTCAGCAGAAGTACACTACAGGATTCACCTACAGCATTAGGAGTTTGGTCAACACTAAATGTCTATTCCTCTTGGACATTGGCCAGATTCCTGCGGCCTCCCGAGATAGTATTTAGTTCTAAATGCTAAGCTACTGTAGCGCAATAGAACTGTACATTCTGCGGGCAATCCAGAATTGACACAACTATCCAAGCTTGACATAACAGAGATTAGTAATTTTACAGTTTCTCAATCAAAATAGCAAGTGTGCATGATTTTTAAACAGTTTTTCTACAATTATGTATGCCAAAATAAGACTACACAAAAGATATTGGTGGGGTATTTTTGGGCTTTATGGATGACACTACCTGAGAGTTTGACTGTAGCAAAAGCATTGCCAAGGTCATTTTTTGCCAGACATCTGTAATCACCAAAATCTTCTTTGGTAACACCATTGATAATCAGTTCATACGACAATCTGTTGAAAGCACCCCTGATGATGTTTAATTTATACCTGGTAAAACACAAACTCTGATTAACGTTACACAAAACACTCATGACAAAAATTAATTTTTGTGAGAATCTGTCACTGGTAAAATTTCATATTTTTAAATGTAAAATGCATTTTTATGAATAAAAATGTATATACTTACCATATGAAAACACTTGGGTAAGCGTGGCTTGGCGTTCGGTGACCGCCACATACACCGTATATAGAATTTAAAATATGAGGGGAGACCCTCTTTAAACCTATATACTTGCTACCTTTGACCCCTGGTGACCTAATTCACTCTGCCATGCACAGTAATACAGAAATAGTTCATTCTTTTTGTGAATACACATAAATGCTGGAAAAAGGTCTTTAAAAGCGGGGCAGGCGGGAGGGTGATTTGCTGTTTTCATATGGTAAGTATATACATTTTTATTCATAAAAATGCATTTTACATTTAAAAATATGAAATTTTATTTCATAAAAATGTAAATATACTATACCATATGAAAACACTTGGGTTGAATGCCCACATGGAAGGATGGTGGGAAAAAGACAGACTGAGGAAAACCACCCTAAGGTTAAATTGCTACAAAAGGATACTTCCTAGTGCAATGCAATTGAACCCAAAACCTCTGTGCTGAAGCAATAACTCGAGTGAGTTAAGTAAGTAGCATTAACCACTGCACTAACTTCAACACTGCTGTCTACACCCTATTAGGTCAGCTCAAAGGAGAAGGCATAAGTATGCCCTGTGCTCAGAATGGCAACATGCCCAGAGGCACTAAGAAGCACAGTTCTGAAAATAGAGATGAAGAATAGATTCCCTAAAAGGGAAATGCCACCTCCCTTTTTCTGAAACTAAAAGTTTCAGATGGACTTAAATTGAGGAATTTAAGTAGAAGAGAGAGAAACGGCTGAGTGGAAAAGGATGTCCACTCCACTTTAGAAATCATAGAGATTCTTAAGAACAACATCTCTGAAGGAAAATAAGTGAAGTGCAAGGATTCCAAGAGGAATCCCCCTTCTTGAGAGGTACATTCCTAAAGTAGAAGGATGTAAAAGTGGAATGGCTCTTCCACGTGCAGGATCTCATGTTGACTAGGAGTGGGATTCCACCCCTAAAGGACCAGGAAGCAGCCTGTGCCCTGACATTATGAGCCCTGACACCATGAAGAGATGCATTCTCTGTGGAACAGAGATTGAGGGAATAAAGAATAAAATGCTATCCAAAAAGATATTGTCTGAGCAGCAATATCACCCTCTTGGACTTCAGAAGAAAGACAAAGAAGAAATCCTCCTAAGAAAGTCAGAAAAGATAGAATCTGACTGAAGAAAAGGAGAGGTCCTCTAAGTCATCCTGATCAAAGACAAAAGTCAAAGCAGGAAGAGCCTTCTGAAGATAACTGGCTTAAGCCAGGAAAGTAAGATCTGACTTAAGGATGACTTAGGCCATCCCTAGAGAGTGAAAGAAAACCTTTAAATAAAGGAATCAAAATCACTCCTTCTCCTTCCCAAAGAGAGGGAGTAAGAAAGACTGTCTAATATGTGAAAAACTTGGCTCAGCAAGTAAACAGGGTTCAAGAGGAGCCTTGGTAAGAGCCTGCAGAACCAAGGTTTAAGCACCAAAGGGTAGGTGACGACTACCCTTATTGTGGACTTAAAGAAGCTCTAAAAGAGACTTCCAAGCTCCCTACAAGAACCCAACTCCAAGTAGTACCTGGAGAGAGCTGACCTGTATCCCTATTGTCTGAAAATAATTCCTTAAAAGGAACAAACAGCAATAAATGGGACAGTTGAAGCATGGCAGTGTGGCCATGTTTCTCACATGTTTTTGAAGCAGTTCCACATTGCTTCATAGACAGTTATGGAGGATAAAAATCCTCCAAGACCCCTCTTGTGAAAATTCTTCTAAAACGAGACTTCAGCCACAAAGCTTGAAGAAAGAAACTCCATAAAAATAAATAACCATCTCTCGATGAGATTGTTAAAGAAGAATAAGAGGAAGAGCCAAAGGCTTTCTTACAGGAGATCTTGAGGCCAAAACCTGGCAATTACCAAGGAAGGCTACAAGAAGCATGATACAGCTCTGAAAGTTGATTAACTTCCTGCCCATAGAGGACAAGGAGCTGAAGGAGGGAAGGAGCAAAACAAGTACTCCGGACCAAAACACTCCAGGGCATCTGTTGCCAGAGCCTAAGGATCTAGCACAGGAGGCACATGCAAGAGCAGCTTGTGATTGAATCCATGACAAAAGAGATCTAAATAAGATGAGAAGTCTGAGACTACCATCTGAAGATCCAAGAATTGAGGGGCCACCTTATATGAAAGGTGAGAAAAGACCTCCAGAGATGGTCTGCCAAGGGTTCATGCCCCTGGAACATGAGTAGGTGGAGGAACAGACTTGTTCTTGTAAAAATAATGGCAAAAGATGCCAAAATACACATGTCCCAAGAGTGGAAGCTGTCTTGATATAAAGAAAGCCCAGACAACAGTGTTACCTGGACTATCTGAAGAATCCCTTAAAGAAAGGACAAATGAAGAACAAATGTCTTGAGAACAAGACATCTGAGTTGTTTGAGGCTGAAAGGATGATCCTTTGATGAAAGGATAATACAGGAACAAATGTCTGAGCAAAAAGGACAGCTATGAGCTCTAGAACTGATGAACAGACTGGACTGCTACATCAAAAATAGACCTAAGGTGGTCCACAGAGCACAAAGAACTCCCAAACCCTGCAGTGAAACATCCATGAAAATAGATGTAAAAACTAGGGAATTAAAGGGAGATATGCAAAGACATAGTTTCCAGGATAGTACCATCCTGAATGAACCTTCATAGAAGGATCAAGGAATGGAAAGTCCAGAGCACCTTTGAGAAGGAAAATCAAGTGTCCTGAGATGACACAGAAGAAGTGTCATGTGCAGGGACCTTGAAGAAGCGGCTTCCAAGTGGAAGCCAAAAGAAATAAGGAGCCCAGTTGGAGAGGTAATAAAGAAACAGGTTAAGAACCTGACCCAGGAAGGAGACCTGTTAAAGAAACAGATCTAAATACTTCCTGCTAAGAACCACTCCAAGTTGAAAGTCAACTCTAATAGAGTTGAAAAATGAGCCTCTGACAACTATTGGCTCTAATGAGCCAATTTGTAGTCACATGTGCACTGAGATGCCCAACCTCAAAGCCAACTTTCCTTACTTCCTTGACTAAGGAAGTAAATCCTGAAAGGCTAGTGGCTAGACCATAAGGCATTGCCACAAAGTGGTACACCTTGCCCAAAAGCAAAACTATGAGCAAGAGTGAACCAAAGGAGCCAAAGGAGAGAAAGGAGGCAAATTGAGGAAGAGAAGTGGTCCACTGGCCAATTGAGAAAATGATCAACTGATAAGTTGCATCCTGATAGTCTGGAAAACCAGGAAAAGATACAAATCTAATGGTGGTTTCCAGTATATCTTTGTCAAGGATAATGCCCTGAAAAATCAGGAAAACAGGAGCTCATGATACTTGAACTGCTCATGTGAACAGACAGTGTGAGACTGAATGACAAAGAACAACATTCTTCTGTGGAGAAGAGCTGAAAGAATCAGGAAAGTGGAATCTGAGAGACCACTGAAATCAGTTGACCTCCCACTGGCAAGTGGAGGGATCTGGAAGTAAGAGTGAAAATTTGAGTAAAACAACACTCTTATCTCCTGAAGGACACCATAATAGAGGTTGAGGCTGCGCCTCTACCTCTGGAAGGCATTCCACCATCAGAATGTTGGAACCTGGAAAGGAACCACATCCTTAAAGCACTAAGTTAGAGAGAAAACTCCCTGGATGGGAGGAAAAAGGTCTTAATTGGTGTGCCTAAAGAGGCTAATGCAGATAGCTTAAAAGAGGCACCTTGAGTAAGGGCCACATCAAAAGCTTCTGCTTATACTGTTATATGTGAGAAGAAATGGTCTCCCAAGAGAGACACCACAAAAAACAGCATACGACCAAAATAGGACCAATTTACCCTACCAAGTGACTAAGCACAAGTGAGGGAAATGGATAAAGAAATCTCTCAAAACAAAGTGCAAAGATGGCTGAAAAAGGGCCATAGATCAACCAGCTAAAATGGAGCTAGAAGACCCATTGAACAGATGTCCAAAGAATGGTGGATGAAAAAGACCACTGAGAAAGTATTGCCTTGTCAATGAACTTGAGTAAGTGATCAACAAAACAGGACTGAAGGAAAAAATCCCACAGAAATAAGGACCCTAAGGTCCATCTCAGATCTCCCCTGATAGCAGAGGAACTCTACCTAGGGAAGAGAAGGTCTTAAGAACCCCATCAGGCTAGATCCCAGGTCCGGAAACCTGAGCAAGTCAACCCAAAAAACCCTCTGAAGAGGATTTGTACCTGGAAAAACTAAGTTTTAGAAGGAAAATTGGGTAATTACCCAACCTACAAAACTTAGAATAAGAAGATCCCAAAATGAATGAGTGACAGAAAGTAAGTATCTGGCCTCATGAAGGAACTTCTAAGCCTGGGAAAAGTGGTTGACTTGGAGAAAAATAAGACTGATCAAAAGGAAAGAGCAGTCAAATTTATTCCCTAATTCTGTTAGACAGGAAGCTTGAAAATCTTCTGTGGAGAAGATTAAAGGATGAAGTCCTAAGCACCCATATAGTCCAACAGACTGGCACCAAAAAGTTGGAATAGGGTTCCTGAAGTCTGCCTAAATGTAAACTGTGGACAGAGGAACCCCCAACATATCCAAAAGGGTGATGTGCCCATTGATCGTCAGATCTAAAAAATGGTGAAAACACAATAGCTGTTGAGTAACAGAAGATTTCCACCAAACCCCAAACAAAATTTTTCTAGATTTAGAAAATGAATGGAGTAGTGTTAAGGAAGTAGCAAAATCAGTTGGATTCAACTGATAAACTCTTCTAAGGGACCCTGAACATGAATGGTCTTGAGAAGGTAATCCCAGTACCAAAAAACAGTCTGATTAGACTGAAGCCTAGGCACAAAAGAGGCCAAAGGACTAAAAATAGCATCAGAGATGCCCGTACCCCACAGCCTAGGGAAATATTTTCAACACCATGAGATACAGAAGTACTGTATCAGTACAAACTTCAGGATACTTTCAGAGCATTGTCAGTTATATAAAGGTCCAAACAATGTTTAAATGGAGAAATAATGTTTAAAAGAAAGATCATGCATATAAAGATGAAGTATTAAAACAAGATAATTCAATAACAAGATGACAGCATTAATCAGCAAACTAAAATTCAACCCTCTTTATCTACATCTGCAAGGCCCGAATTATGGTTTGAATATTACCATGCATACAGAAGTGGTAATACATTTAATGAATGCTTATGTGTGGTGTTGGAGCAAAATCTGTGGCTCACTTGATGAAATTCGATCTCTTACAATGGGAAGTTATGAAAGTAAAATAAATTAATTTATAAAATAAAAATAAATTAATTTATAATTAAAATAAATTAATTTATAATTAATAAATTCTAATATGACTTTAATAGTGCTTAATCTGCATCAAAAGAGAGACCCAAAGGTGCAACAAGATTTTATAGGTCAAGGTCACTACGACAAGGTCAAAGGTCAAATTAAGGTGACACCATGATAATACACACCTATAGCCCCTAACCAATGTCCCTAGCAAGTATCAACTTCCTCAACCTTACGGTTTCCAAGATATAGCCCGGACAAGATTTTATAGGTCAAGGTCACTACGCCAAGGTCAAAGGTCAAATCAAGGTCAGATCATGACGTTGCACAACTACATCCCCTAACCAATGTCCCTACCAAGTATCAACTTCCTACACCTTACGGTTTCCGAGATATAGCCCGGACAAGATTTTTGAACTCAAGGTCACTACGGCAAGGTCAAAGGTCAAATCCTGGTCAGACCATGACGTTGCACACCTACACATTCTAACCAATGTCCCTACCAAGTACCAACTTCCTGCACCTTACGGTTTCCGAGATATAGCCTGGACAAGATTTTATAGGTCAAGGTCACTATGGCAAGGTCAAAGGTCAAATCAAGGTCACACCATGACATTGCACACCTGCACCCCCTAACCAAATGTCCCTGCCAAATATCAACTTCCTACACATTACAGTTTCCGAGATATATCCGGGACAAGATTTTATAGGTCAAGGTCACTACGGCAAGGTCAAAGGTCAAACAAGGTCAGACCATGACGTTGCACACCTACACCCCCTAACCAATGTCCCTACCAAGTATCAACTTCCTACACCTTACGGTTTCCGAGATATAGCCCGGACAAGATTTTATAGGTCAAGGTCACTACAGCAAGGTCAAAGGTCAAATCAAGGTCAGACCATGACGTTGCACAACTACACCCCCTAACCAATGTCCCTGCCAAGTATCAACTTCCTACACCTTACGGTTTCCGAGATATAGCCCGGACAAGATTTTCAAACTCAAGGTCACTACGGCAAGGTCAAAGGTCAAATCAAGGTCAGACCATGACGTTGCACACCTACACCCCCTAACCAATGTCCCTACCAAGTATCAACTTCCTACACCTTACGGTTTCTGAGATACAGCCCGGACAAACTATTTCCCGCCGCCCGCCCGCCCGGACGCCCGCCCGCCCATCCGGACACCATGGGTGAAAACAATACCCGACAGCCCTTAAGGGCTGTGGGGTAAAAATGGACTGAGAAACCAAATGACCAATTGACATAAAATTGGAATGTAGGAAACCAGTAACAGTGAAATGGATCTCCAAAAGGTGGAAGACAAAGTCCTCCCCAGAAGCCGTAAACCCCCAAACTCCAAAATTGAAGGTGGAGAAAGGCTAAAAATGGAGACCCTAGGCTCAGAATTGAACCCCAAAACACTGAAACCAGGATCCGAATTCCCGAAATGTCAAATGAAAGGGCCTGTACAAGTAAAGAACCGTGAATGGTAGGTAGAAGATACTGTAATGTTACGCTATCAAAAATGCGTTAACAATTGAAATTATTACACATTATGCTCTGACATAATAATATTCAAAGAAATATGTAGAAGGAATGTATAAACAAACCTGGAAATGCTGTAATCACTATGAAAATGAATATTTTCTGACAACCGATCGGTTAACCTCCATTTTGGACGTGACGTCATCGTCATGTGACCTGGTGAATGATTCGTAAAAAGCTCAAAAATAAGGTCAAACTACACGGTGAAACGAAGAATTTCGTAAAAAGAATGAAGGAAAACCGTAAAAGGTGAATTATAATGCCTTTATAAGTGCATAAATGAATTAATTCACCACGGAAATGAATATTTCTAAAGGAAATCCAACATTCTGACACCACGTGACCTGATGAACGATAATACCAGAACGGTATTTACGTGAAAACAAAGTACAGTCAAGGTGACAATACGGTCAAAATATGTGGAAAAATGAAGAATTTCGTTGGAAGAATGCAGGAAAACCGTTAATTAAAATTATAATGCCTGTAGAAGTGCATAAAAAGAATTAATTTACAAAGGAAATGAATATTACCAAAGGCAATCCGACATTCTAACACCACGTGACCAGATGAGCGATAATACGAATTTTGAAGAAATACGTAAAACATTGCCCAAAGTATACAATAAATTCACCAGAAATTGAAGTAAAAGGTAAATAAAATGGAGGAAAAGTGAATAAAACAGCTTACGTGTACTTACAGAGCACCAGAAACGTGTAAATGCAGGTCTTAGTGAGATAGCAAAAACGCCTGTTGACACTTCAACCGCCACAAAAAGAATGAACTATTTCTGTATTACTGCGCATGGCAGAGTGAATTAGGTCACCAGGGGTCAAAGGTAGCAAGTATATAGGTTTAAAGAGGGTCTCCCCTCATATTTTAAATTCTATGTACGGTGTATGTGGCGGTCACCGAACGCAAAGCCACGCCTACCCAAGTGTTTTCATATGGTATAGTATATTTACATTTTTATGAAATAAAATCATATTTTAATAAACTTGTGCAAATTCTATCAAATGTACAGAATATTACCACAGAAAATGAAAGTCATGTATAACGGATTTATTTTCCAAAATAAATGTGAAGAATTCATGTATTATGAACACTCTGAGCAAATTACCTTCCTGAGTCCTTTGAGAAGCCAAGTGCCCCTCGTTGCCAGCTCAGTTCTGAATCATCTGGTACAGGATTTGCTTCTATAAGACACTGCAGTTCTATTACATAACCCACAGCTTGTCTAATGTGGTTCTCAATAGCTTCCACCTTTGGCTTAACTGCAAAATCATGAAACACAAATCACTGATACAGAAAACAAGAGTATCGATCAAAGATTTTAGTTCTATCATAAAATTAGCAGCTGGCCTTACATGAATCTCAGATCAATTTATTATTGTAAACTAATATTTTTTTAAAGACTAGAAACTACAACTTCTACAACTTGGTTTGCCAATTGTATTGAAAATGTTAGGGAATACGTGTATTCTCTAATTCCACACATTCACTGTAACCAATACTTTTCAACATGACTTACACAGGACTTTCACTTCTATATTTCTGTTAATAGTGCCCATGACATTGTAAGCTGAGCACTTGTAAACCCCTCTGTGGTTTGAATGAATGTTTGGAATCATCATCTTTGACCCCTGAAAAGCATATCATATTTTACAAACATCAATAACCTTGTGCTTCAATAATATTAGCCAGGCACACCAAAGTCCCCACTATAAATACAACAAATACAAACATAAGCATATAAAATTACCTTTGTGAAAGTAACAAAACATACATAAACAATACTGCACCATTATTATGACCAGGTTGGCACCAACATATCCCCAGACAGGTCATCAGTCATGCCACAGGCTTTGGATTGGGTATTTTCTATGGAGTCTATCTTATGTATGTCATAATTCTTAGTAAAACATAATCACTGAGTAATATTAGAAGAACTTCAGCAATTCAATCTACAACATAATAATTTACCATGTATCTTCCAAAAGGAAAAGTATATCCCCAATTTTGTATTTAATTTATTACATTTTCAATGTTACTACAGGTATAAGCTGAATAATTTTTTAAACAAGAAAAAGGTTTTTTAAAACAAAAAACATATTGTCCCAATTAGTAGAAAATTGCAAATTTAATAAGTATATTAAATTTTTATAAGTTAATACCTTAAGGTATAATGGCTATCACTCACTTAGCCATAGAGCCTATAACTCTCGAACGCAATACCAACCAAGCTATTAACCAAATAATCTTCCAAACCACATTATGATTGAATGTCTTGATTCCTATTCCTTTAAATGCACAGAAACCAAATAGCTACTCAAAATAGCTAATTAGCTATTTCTCAGTTAGCTTTACACATATAACAACTAGACCTACGCATCGGAGAACTGATGCAAATTTGTATCCACCGGAAAGACAACTCACCAAAGCCAGTGAACCATCGTTTGACCTTGAAGGAGGGGCCCGAGGTCAAATCCGACCACAACACAAGATTCCCAGCCCATGATTTCCATAGGTTGGTTTACCATCCCAAACCTCTAGGACCAATAATAAGCAAGTTATAAGCACTTTTAAGTTTGGCTATCCTCATTTGACCTTGAACGAGGGGCCCAAGGTCAAATCTGACCACACCAGAAGATTCCCAGCCCATGATTTCCTATAGGTTGGTTTTACATTGCAAACCTCTAGGATCAATAATAAGCAAGTTATAAGCACTTTTAACATGTCTCTGGGCCTTGTAGTTTTGGAGGAGACGTTGCTCACGCGTATGCATATGTACATGCCGCAGAGTGATGACATAAAAACAACATGTCTCTGGGTCTTGTGGTTTTGGAGAAGAAGTTGTTCACACGTATGCGTACGAAGACACCGCAGAGTGATGCCATAATGTCAGTCAGCTGACATAAAAACTATACTGAACATCAATTAATGCTTCTGTAATTTACTTATATATGCTTGTACTTGTTAGCACTACAACTGTTTTAGTGGGTCGGAAAGAAATGCTTTCCAGTTTTTTTCTGTTTTTTTTTTTTACCCAGTTTTTTCCACTTGAAAGGAAAAAATAGGTTTTTCTGAGAAAAACCCAACTCTGAAGTACAAGCACATTTCCTTGTGATTAGAACTAGTACACATATATCACCAGAACAAGAAAACTGCAAAATATTCAGTGTAAGTTTAGGTTTTTTTAATGTGGGTAATAGATTTTCAACTGTACGATAATGTATCTGCTAAACACTGCTTACAAAGTATGTTTCCTGTCCAACAGGCAACAAGGCATTCCCTTGACGTTTCCACTGAATTGTTGGGCTTGGCAGACCTGTGGCATTACACAGCAGTTCTACAGGATCCCCCTCCTTCACAGTCATATCAGTACTGGTAAGAGCAGGGTTTAAAAGAGGAGGAGCTGGCGATGCAAAAATGCACTGGCAAGTTAACACACTGTTGGTCAATAACATTAAGCATGCAAATACATTGCAGCAATAAAATATACTGTTTATCCATTGAAATTTGATAGATTAAAAGTACTGGCATATAAATACACTGTCTCAAGAAAGCTACTATTGGTCCACTGAAGTTTGACAATGACTGTGGCTATAAAAAACACTATGGATACAGTGACACTTGGCAGGCATATATAGCATATAAATATGTTGTGGCAATTAAAACTACTGCTTGTCCATTGCAGTTTGGAAGCAACATGGTTTGGCAATGTATGTGGGAAATTATAACATAAGTATTTTTATTACCAATATTATTATTCAAGATTACATCATGTCAGCTTTAAATTATTGTATTATTAACAAGTTAAGCAAATAAATAAGTCTTATGTCTTGAAAATCAAATACAGTTGCTGTTTTGATTGCTATCAGGAAGCCAGGTCTGTCTTGAGAAAACCATTTTTTACAAAATACAGCAATACTTTTAATTCGAATCACCACCACAAAATGATATTCAGAAAAACTTACAGTAGACTAAAACTTTGACACTCTTATCCCATTCAGTGTCTACATTTGTGGTGACAAAGCAGGTGTACCTTCCCGCATAAGCTACTGGAATGCTTCGGATTCTTAACTTCCATGTTGAAGGGGTTGGTTTCTCAATTCCTGGATAAGCACAGAGGAAACAAACACACTATAAACTTTCAATGTAGTTCAATATATTGGATCATACTGGATAATTTTACAATAAGATAAACCTCCAAAGGCAATGTTGGACATGAAACATGGGAATTTCTGGAAATATCAGTTCTGATTCATGTTGGATGTAGACAGAATACCTACACTCTTAATTAAAAAAACACTAGAGGATCGCTCGCAAAAAAAAAAAGATAATGTTTTTGCATAGCAAAAACAAAGCGTCCCGAAAAGGCTATAAAGGTGAGTGCTAAAGTATTAAGAAAATGCTTCGTTTCTAGCCTTATACTGTTGTGGCAACCAAAGTCAGCGCAGTCTGCTCTATCTAGCACGGTTTTCAAGATATAAGCATTTTTGTGTTTTGCAAAAAATAAAAATATTAAAAATGTCCGCTATATTTGGCGAGACAAAAATATTTTGAAAATTGGCATGGCTACTCTGCAGAGATACCCAGCAGGTCCAAAATTTTGTTGAGTTCGCTCCATATAGCACGGTTTTCGAGATATAAGCATTTTTTTGTTTTGCAAAAACTTTGAAAATTCAAAATTTCCACCATTTTTGGGGAGACAAAAATTTTTGTCAAGACCACTGCCGCGGTGTGTATCTCCCGCCGAGCATTAAAGCAGAAGAAATAGCTTTTCCGAGATATTCACAATTTTTCATTTTCGTGTGTGAAAGCTCTTCCAAAAGTAGGAATGAGTTATTTGAGAAAAATTGGCTATCTGCAAAACTATTAAGAGATAATTCACATTTACTCAATTTGAGTAGGTGAATAATTATCTATGGGTCTGAAACTTCACCAAGTGAAAGCTCTCCCAAAAGTAGGTGAATGAGTTATTTGAGAAAAATTGGCTATCTGCAATACTTTTAGAGATAATTCGCATTTACTCATTTTGAGTAGGTGAGTAATTAGCTATGGGTCTGAAACTTCACCAAGTGAAAGCTCACCCAAAAGTAGGTGAATGATTAATTTGAGAAAAATTGGGTATCCGCAATACTTTTACAGATAATTAGCATTTACTCATTTTGAGTAGGTAAATAATTAGCTATGGGTCTGAAATTTCACCATGTGAAAGCTCTGCCAAAAGTAGGTGAATGAGTTATTTGAGAAAAATTGGCTATCTGCAATACTTTTAGAGATAATTCGCATTTACTCATTTTGAGTAGGTGAGTAATTAGCTATGGGTCTGAAACTTCACAGAGTGAAAGCTCTGCCAAAAGTAGGTGAATGAGTTATTTGAGAAAAATTGGCTATCTGCAATACTTTTAGAGATAATTTGCATTTACTCATTTTGAGTAGGTGAGTAATTAGCTATGGGTCTGAAACTTCACCAATTGAGAGCTCTCCCAAAAGTAGGTGAATGAGTTATTTGAGAAAAATTGGCTATCTGCAATACTTTTAGAGATAATTCACATTTACTCATTTTGAGTAGGTGAGTAATTAGCTATGGGTCTGAAACTTCACCAAGTGAAAGCTCTGCCAAAAGTAGGTGAATGAGTTATTTGAGAAAAATTGGCTGTCTGCAATACTTTTAGAGATAATTCGCATTTACTCATTTTGAGTAGGTGAGTAATTAGCTATGGGTCTGAAACTTCACCAAGTGAAAGCTCTCCCAAAAGTAGGTGAATGATTTATTTGATAAAAATTGGCTATCTGCAATACTTTTAGAGATAATTCGCATTTACTCATTTTGAGTAGGTGAGTAATTAGCTATGGGTCTGAAACTTCACCATGTGAAAGCTCTCCCACAAGTAGATGAATGAGTTATTTGATAAAAATTGGGTATCCGCAATACTTTTACAGATAATTAGCATTTACTCATTTTGAGTAGGTAAATAATTAGCTATGGGTCTGAAACTTCACCATGTGAAAGCTCTGCCAAAAGTAGGTGAATGAGTTATTTGAGAAAAATTGGCTATCTGCAATACTTTTAGAGATAATTCGCATTTACTCATTTTGAGTAGGTGAGTAATTAGCTATGGGTCTGAAACTTCACAGAGTGAAAGCTCTCCCAAAAGTAGGTGAATGAGTTATTTGAGAAAAATGGGCTATCTGCAATACTTTTAGAGATAATTCGCATTTACTCATTTTGAGTAGGTGAGTAATTAGCTATGGGTCTGAAACTTCACCAAGTGAAAGCTCTCCCAAAAGTAGGTGAATGATTTATTTGAGAAAAATTGGCTATCTGCAATACTTTTAGAGATAATTCGCATTTACTCATTTTGAGTAGGTGAGTAATTAGCTATGGGTCTGAAACTTCACCATGTGAAAGCTCTCCCACAAGTAGATGAATGAGTTATTTGATAAAAATTGGGTATCCGCAATACTTTTACAGATAATTAGCATTTACTCATTTTGAGTAGGTAAATAATTAGCTATGGGTCTGAAACTTCACCATGTGAAAGCTCTGCCAAAAGTAGGTGAATGAGTTATTTGAGAAAAATGGGCTATCTGCAATACTTTTAGAGATAATTCGCATTTACTCATTTTGAGTAGGTGAGTAATTAGCTATGGGTCTGAAACTTCACCATGTGAAAGCTCTTCCAAAAGTACATGAATGAGTTATTTGATAAAAATTGGGTATCTGCAATAGTTTTTGAGATAATTAGCATTTACTCATTTCGAGTAGGTGAGTAATTAGCTACGGGTCTGAAACTTCACCAAGTGAAAGCTCTTCCAAAAGTAGGTGAATGAGTTATTTGAGAAAAATTGGCCATCTGCAATACTTTTAGAGGTAATTCGCATTTACTCTTTTTGAGTAGGTGAGTAATTAGCTATGGGTCTGAAACTTCACCAAGTGAAAGCTCACCCAAAAGTAGGTGAATGATTAATTTGATAAAAATTGGGTATCCGCAATACTTTTACAGATAATTAGCATTTACTCATTTTGAGTAGGTAAATAATTAGCTATGGGTCTGAAATTTCACCATGTGAAAGCTCTGCCAAAAGTAGGTGAATGAGTTATTTGAGAAAAATTGGCTATCTGCAATACTTTTAAAGATAATTCGCATTTACTCATTTTGAGTAGGTGAGTAATTAGCTATGGGTCTGAAACTTCACAGAGTGAAAGCTCTCCCAAAAGTAGGTGAATGAGTTATTTGAGAAAAATGGGCTATCTGCAATACTTTTAGAGATAATTCGCATTTACTCATTTTGAGTAGGTGAGTAATTAGCTATGGGTCTGAAACTTCACCAAGTGAAAGCTCTCCCAAAAGTAGGTGAATGATTTATTTGAGAAAAATTGGCTATCTGCAATACTTTTAGAGATAATTCGCATTTACTCATTTTGAGTAGGTGAGTAATTAGCTATGGGTCTGAAACTTCACCATGTGAAAGCTCTCCCACAAGTAGATGAATGAGTTATTTGATAAAAATTGTGTATCCGCAATACTTTTACAGATAATTAGCATTTACTCATTTTGAGTAGGTAAATAATTAGCTATGGGTCTGAAACTTCACCATGTGAAAGCTCTGCCAAAAGTAGGTGAATGAGTTATTTGAGAAAAATGGGCTATCTGCAATACTTTTAAGAGATAATTCGCATTTACTTATTTTGAGTAGGTGAGTAATCATCTACGGGTCTGAAACTTCACCATGTGAAAGCTCTCCCAAAAGTACATGAATGAGTTATTTGATAAAAATTGGCTATCTGCAATACTTTTAGAGATAATTCGCATTTACTCATTTTGAGTAGGTGAGTAATTAGCTACAGGTCTGAAACTTCACCAAGTGAAAGCTCTCCCAAAAGTAGGTGAATGAGTTATTTGAGAAAAATTGGCTATCTGCAATACTTTTAGAGATAATTCGCATTTACTCATTTTGAGTAGGTGAGTAATTAGCTATGGGTCTGAAACTTCACCAAGTGAAAGCTCACCCAAAAGTAGGTGAATGATTAATTTGAGAAAAATTGGGTATCCGCAATACTTTTACAGATAATTAGCATTTACTCATTTTGAGTTGGTAAATAATTAGCTATGGGTCTGAAATTTCACCATGTGAAAGCTCTGCCAAAAGTAGGTGAATGAGTTATTTGATAAAAATTGGCTATCTGCAATACTTTTAGAGATAATTCGCATTTACTCATTTTGAGTAGGTGAGTAATTAGCTATGGGTCTGAAACTTCACCAAGTGAAAGCTCTCCCAAAAGTAGGTGAATGATTTATTTGAGAAAAATTGGCTATCTGCAATACTTTTAGAGATAATTCGCATTTACTCATTTTGAGTAGGTGAGTAATTAGCTATGGGTCTGAAACTTCACCATGTGAAAGCTCTCCCACAAGTAGATGAATGAGTTATTTGATAAAAATTGGGTATCCGCAATACTTTTACAGATAATTAGCATTTACTCATTTTGAGTAGGTAAATAATTAGCTATGGGTCTGAAACTTCACCATGTGAAAGCTCTGCCAAAAGTAGGTGAATGAGTTATTTGAGAAAAATGGGCTATCTGCAATACTTTTAAGAGATAATTCGCATTTACTCATTTTGAGTAGGTGAGTAATCATCTACGGGTCTGAAACTTCACCATGTGAAAGCTCTCCCAAAAGTACATGAATGAGTTATTTGATAAAAATTGGCTATCTGCAATACTTTTAGAGATAATTCGCATTTACTCATTTTGAGTAGGTGAGTAATTAGCTATGGGTCTGAAACTTCACCAAGTGAAAGCTCACCCAAAAGTAGGTGAATGATTAATTTGAGAAAACTTGGCTATCTGCAATACTTTTAGAGATAATTTGCATTTACTCATTTTGAGTAGGTGAGTAATTAGCTATGGGTCTGAAACTTCACAGAGTGAAAGCTCTCCCAAAAGTAGGTGAATGAGTTATTTGAGAAAAATTGGCTATCTGCAATACTTTTAGAGATAATTCGCATTTACTCATTTTGAGTAGGTGAGTAATTAGCTATGGGTCTGAAACTTCACCAAGTAAAAGCTCTCCCAAAAGTAGGTGAAAGATTAATTTGACAAAAATTGGCTATCTGCAATACTTTTAGAGATAATTCGCATTTACTCATTTTGAGTAGGTGAGTAATTAGCTATGGGTCTGAAACTTCACCAAGTGAAAGCTCTCCCACAAGTAGATGAATGAGTTATTTGATAAAAATTGGGTATCCGCAATACTTTTACAGATAATTAGCATTTACTCATTTTGAGTAGGTAAATAATTAGCTATGGGTCTGAAACTTCACCATGTGAAAGCTCTCCCAAAAGTAGGTGAATGAGTTATTTGAGAAAAATTGGCTATCTGCAATACTTTTAGAGATAATTCGCATTTACTCATTTTGAGTAGGTGAGTAATTAGCTATGGGTCTGAAACTTCACCATGTGAAAGCTCTTCCAAAAGTACATGAATGAGTTATTTGATAAAAATTGGGTATCTGCAATAGTTTTTGAGATAATTAGCATTTACTCATTTCGAGTAGGTGAGTAATTAGCTACGGGTCTGAAACTTCACCAAGTGAAAGCTCTTCCAAAAGTAGGTGAATGAGTTATTTGAGAAAAATTGGCCATCTGCAATACTTTTAGAGGTAATTCGCATTTACTCTTTTTGAGTAGGTGAGCAATTAGCTATGGGTCTGAAACTTCACCAAGTGAAACCTCTTTGGGATAGCTGCTCTGCAGAGATACCCTGAAGATCAAAAATTTCGTCGAAATCGCTCTATGTAGCACGGTTTTCGAAATATTAGCATTTTTGTGTTTTGCAATTTTTGCGCAAAAATTCGAAAATTCAAAATGGCCGCCATTTTTGGCAAGACAAATTTTTTTTGAAAATTGGCATGGCTACTCTGCAGAGATACCCTGCGGGTCAAAAATTTCGTCGAAATCACTCTATCTAGCACGGTTTTCGAGATATAAGCATTTTTGTGTTTTGCAATTTTGCGAAAAATTCGAAAATTCAAAATGGCCGCCATTTTTTGCGAGAAATTTTTTGTTTGAAAATTGGCATGGCCACTCTGCAGAGATACCCTACGGGTCAAAAATTTCGTCGAAATCGCTCTATCTAGCAGGGTTTTCGAGATATAAGCATTTTTATGTTTTGCAATTTTTGCGAAAAATTCGAAAATTCAAAATGGCCGCCATTTTTGGCGAGACAATTTTTTTTTGAAAATTGGCATGGCTACTCTGAAGATATACCCTGTGGATCAAAAATTTCGTCGAAATCGCTCTATCTTGCAGGGTTTTCGAGATATAAGCATTTTTATGTTTTGCAATTTTTGCAAAAAATTCGAAAATTCAAAATGGCCGCCATTTTTGGCGAGACAAAATTTTTTTGAAAATTGGGAAAAGTACTCCGCAGAGATATCCCACGGGTCAAAAATTTTGTCGAAATCGCTCTATCTAGCACGGTTTTTGAGATATAAGCATTTTTGTGTTTTGCAATTTTTGCGAAAATTTCGAAAATTCAAAATGGCCGCCATTTTGGACGAGACAAAAATTTTTTGAAAATTGGGAAAACTACTCCGCAGAGATACCCTGTGGGTCAAAAATTTCGTCGAAATCGCTCTATCTAGCACGGTTTTCGAGATATAAGCATTTTTGTGTTTTCCTTATTTGGAAAATTCGTAATGATTAATTAATCATTAATTACTCGGCCATTTCTTGACCAATCAATGCCAAAATCTAATGATTTCCAGATTTTAATAGAATGAATGTATTTGCCAAGTTTCACGTGAATTGATAAAATTCCTTTCAAGTTATCATCCGGACAAGCTTCCCCATCGAAAAAAGACATTTTTGGTCATGTGACCTCTCTGATTGGTTGAAATGTCACTGCAGCATATTCAAAAAAATTCCCCAAGGCTACTGCCTAAACCTGCCAAATTTGAAAAGAATCCGCCTAACGGTTACAGAGTTATAAGGATAATAAAATGCGGAGCCGGCGGAGCCTGAAGCTCTCCCATACACAAACAAGCGTCCCTTGCGGGACGCTTAATTATTAACCTTACAGTATATATCAGCTGTACTATGAACAATAAAACTTTACCATAGCGGGTGCTGTCCAAAACTGCCTCATCTGTAGATATTTGGTCAGTTTCAGCAAAATTCTTCCCATATCCTCTCTTGAACTTTACCTGCAACATAAAGAATATTACATTTTATACCTTTGACACAACAAGAAATAAGCAATATTTCAAATAAATCTGTCCTGAATTCACAACCTTCTGGCTATGAACGAACAAAAAAGAAAAATATATCAGATGCATTTAGATACAATTATATGATATAAACACCTTTCAATTTTATACAAGATTACAGAACTTTCCAATTTCTGTGGAACTACACAAGCTCCTTAGAGTTACACTTAATAATCTTCAATACATTGCAAGCAATAAGTCACCATGTTATTTAAGAATTTTTCAAAGACAAAATCATAATATATACAGATTATTTATATACAATACCTCTGAATTAACTGGGAGATTTTCCACAAAACAAGAAATTGTCACATCTTTATCTTTAGTGGCATATATTATATCCTTTTCTCTGGCCTCTGGACTGGTGGCTTTAATAGTTATCGTTGGATCAACAGCAAAAACCCCTGTAAATGACAAGGAATAATGATTTTAAAAACAATCACAAGCGGCCTCCATGCTAGATACTGGTATTGCAAATATTCAATGAAATTATTTGTACATTGTGCTGAACTCTGTATTAATGTTGTGTTCTGATAAGTGCTTGACTTTTTTTTCAGAGACATGTATTCTAATATGTATTCTTATTTGTACATTGCACATCTGTTTTGATGTTGAAATAAAGGTTTTAAGCAGGTTTTACATCTTCCTTAATTCAGCGCTAATCATAAGCTTTAATTGGTATCCAATGCATAGCAACTTCATTCTTCATCCATTTTGTCTCTACCTTAATCACCACTAATCATAAACTTTTATGGGTACCTAATGTAGAGTGACCTCATTCTACATCGGGGACCCAACAAATAAGTAAAAAATTAAACATCAGCGACCCAATGTGTAAAAGCACTTCCTCGATTCTATTTATGAGAATAAATTGATTTCGTCAATTATGGTGAAAGTAATATTTCAGATGACCTAGCATATCTTCCAGTGAAAAAAAGCCTGAAAAAAACCAGACACAATGGAGATTAAAGAATGTCGTAAAACGAAAATTATGGAATATGATGTGAGCTGAACAACTTCTTATTTGTCTGCATGGTAACAACATTATCGTATCTTTTAAAAGTGGTCAGTTATATCCTTTTTATAGGATTTATAGCTCCACCCATATAAGAATTCTCCATTTGTTAACTAGCCTGGCCCTGTAAATATTTGTAAACTAGCAAACTAACGAATACTTAATGACAATATGATTCCTTAACTGAAGAATTCGGGGAGTAAACGGAAGCATTCTCTGTGTTGTCATTACATTGTCAGTAGTTGTTACATGGCCTTCTACCAGTAAATGCCCATGCCTTGGTTAATATTTTGAATTTAAATTATACTGACAGCTTTATATTCTATTCTTCTACAACCAGATTGTCAAATGATATGCACTACAATCAATAATTGCACTACCTTTTGTTATATTTGTTTCAGAGTTTTATATATAAAGAAATTTTTCCTATTAGCGGCTGTTTACCACAAACCGGAAATACCAGTGAACACCCAGTTTGTAAACATATTAACAGAATTGACGAACCTCCAAGAACCTTTTATCTGGACGGTTGTATCTTGTACTATATCTTCCACAAAGAGAAGACAAAAGAAGACAAAAGTAACTGGGACGACCACTGTGAGGAAACTTGTAAACTAGAGTGGCAGTTCTGAGGATACAGTGAAATTCAAATGGGGGTCAATGGAGTCGCTTGAGAATAGGAGATACCTGTTTATATTTGTTACAGTTTGTGACAATCCTAGCAAGGACTGAGCCTTGTGGTACCCCAAACAGCATAAATCCAAAAAACACTTTGGCCACAGCTTTGCTTTTGATGCTCCCAGCCATAATTTGGAAAGTCTCAATTTTTCAGAGGTCCTAGAAGAACAGTCCTTAGTACCCATCAGGTCCAAAATTTGCCTGAAATTGCTGTATCTCTTACAGTTTTCGAGATAAACAACAATTTCCACCAAAACTCAAGATGGCGGCCCGAAATTTAGAAAAGTATAGGTTGGCTTGACGCCCCAAACCTCTAGGTGCAAAAATAAGCCAGTTACAAGCACTTTTAAGTTTTGCTTATGATCCTTGTTTGACCTTGAAGGAGAGGCAAAGGTCATATCGGAACACATCAGAAGATTCCTAGTCCATGATTTCCTATAGGTTGGTTTCAGATAGCAAACCTCTATAGCACCAACAACAAGTGAGTTACAAGCACTTTTAAAGTCTGCTATGCGGGGTATTTTGGCACTCTAGGGATGACCTTGAATGAAGAGCTTCAAGGTCAAATACCAGCATGTTTGTAGAGGACATATATATCTGTTATACATGTCACCTATGAAGATATTCAACCTTCTAGTTACCAGAACCAGCCAGTAGATAAAGGTAGATAATTTTCAAAGAAATGGCAGGGCGACCATCTTGTTTTTCATCAGGAGGCTAATTTCAGTCGCAGAGAAGCTTACCTCCCAATGAAGATATCCTCCAAACATACAAGACGCTTTCAATATATGTTGCCACAGTTGCTAGGAACCATAGTGTGTCAGCGATAATGGGAGTATCTCACCCATGTGCATATATGGAAAAAAAACTAATGGGAGTATCTCACCAATGTGTATATATGGAATGAAAAAAAAATTATAACTAGACCTAGCGCATCGGAGAACCGATGCAAATTGTATCCACCAGAAGAAAACTCACCAAAGCCATTCTAACATCGCTTAACCTTGAAGGAGAAGCCCAAGGTTAAATCTGACCATATCAAAAGATTCTTAGCCCATGATTTCCTATAGGTTGGTGTGACACTGCAAACCTCTAGGAATACGAATAAGCAAGATATAAACACTCATTTTGGCAATCCTCATTTGACCTTGAAAGAGGGGCCAAAGGTCAAATCCGATCACACAGAAAGATTCCCAGCCCATGATTTCCTAGATTTTGGTTTACCATTCCAAAGCTCTAGGGCCAATAATAAGTGAGTTATAAGAACTTTTAAGTTTGGCTATCCTCGTTTGACCTTGAAGGAGGGGTCCAAGGTCAAATCCGACCACAACAAAAGATTCCCAGCCCACGATTTCCTATAGGTTGGTTTACCATCCTAAACCTCTACGACCAATAATAAGCGAGTTATAAGCACTTTTAAGTTTGGCTATGCTCGTTTGACCTTGAAGGAGGGGTCCAAGGTCAAATCCGACCACACCAAAAGATTCCCAGCCCATGATTTCCTATAGGTTGGTTTACCATCCCAAACCTCTAGGACCACTAATAAGCGAGTTATAAGCACTTTTAAGTTTGGCTGTGCTATTTTGACCTTGAAGGAGGGGTCCAAGGTCAAATCTGATTACACAAAAAGATTCCCAGCCCATGATTTCCTATAGGTTGGTTTACCATCCTAAACCTCTAGGACCAGTAATAAGCGCGCTATAAGCACATTTAAGTTTGGCTGTGCTCATTTGACCTTGAAGGAGGGGTCCAAGGTCAAATCCAACCACACCAAAAGACTCACAGCCCATGATTTCCTATAGGTTGGTTTACCATCCCAAACCTCTAGGACCAATAATAAGCGAGTTATAAGCACTTTTAAGTTTGGCTATCCTCCTTTGACCTTGAAGGAGGGGCCCAAGGTCAAATCTGACCACACCAAAAGATTCCCAGCCCATGATTTCCTATAGGTTGGTTTACTATCCCAAACCTCTAGGACCAATAATAAGCGAGTTATAAGCACTTTTAAGTTTGGCTATCCTCGTTTGACCTTGAAGGAGGGGTCCAAGGTCAAATCCGACCACACCAAAAGATTTCCAGCCCATGATTTCCATAAGGTTGGTTTACCATCCCAAACCTCTAGGACCAATAATAAGGGAGATATAAGCACTTTTCATGACTGCAAAGAAACGCCTGTGGCGGCCATCTTGTTTTTCAAAATGACGCCAAAAATATTCCCAGTCAAGATTTTGTAATGAGGAACATATCCTGCGAATTTGAGATCTCTACCTATAATACCCTTTGCTCTAGAGGGCCACCAAAAGTCCTTGTTTAAAGTCGAAAAACGCCCGTGGCGGCCATCTTGTTTTTCAAAATGAGGCCAAAAATATTCCCAGGCAAGATTTTATGGCTATGAATATATCCTGCAAATTTGAGAAGGCTAGCTATAATATTTTTTTTTGTTAGAGCGGTAACGGTGAAATCTCTCTACACACTGCGGCGGCGGCGTAACGAAGTCAAATCCATAGTATCCACCGGATGCTATGCTGATGATTTATCATACTATTACCCAGCAGAAAACAATTTCAAGCAACTGTGTATGTGGCCATTACTGAAAATTGAATAATTTATTTCGGACTGACTACAACTATGTTTCACGTTGCTTTAAACGGCTCTTTACTTCCACATTCCTGAGGATTTTTAATTCATGTTCATTTGCCCCTTAGACACCCACTCGGACACGCCTCACTTCATAGATCACTATTTCATTTAATATTAGCTATTTTACATTAAGTTTTCTACACCTCATTTGATGCAGTAATAAACAGATTGACCTTACTAGAAGTATTTAATTTATGATTTACTTTATTGATATAAAGCAAAAAAAATCAGCAGCAACCAGGGCCTGTATTCACTAACATGGATCAAGCTGAGTGAAAAATCAGCTCAAGATCAGAACAGGATCAAGCAAAATGGCTCAGCTGATCTTTGGTTCAAGTCTGTATTCACAAAGGAAGGATCAGCTGGACCAAAAATTTGGAAAATTTCACATAGCCTCTTTATGCCTGAATTTCAATAAAATATACATTAATATAAACTTGGTTCATTATTGTTTTCACTGAAGAACTTTTAAATATTTGATATTTAATCCGAAAATTTAGGCTCCACCCACTTTTGATCTAGAATAAACAATAAAATCTGACCCATTTTACACATCAATATAAGCATACTTAGACAGGAAAAAAAGAATTTAAAAACTCATGAATTAACAATATCAAGGATTGACGATCATTAACCAATGATTTATTTTTCATATGTTTGATATTTTAGTTAATTATAAAGCTACAAACTTTGATCCAAAACTTAATCCATCAACACAGGTGGATCAAAGTTAAAAATCAAAAAATCAGCTCAACTTCTTTGTGAATACTAACTTGGTCCTGATCCATTTTTCAGCTCAAGTTAAACCAAAAATCACCTCAAGTTGAGCTTAATCCTTTTTGTTGAATACGACTCATGAATATTCAATACTTGCCACAAGTCATTTGTCAGCCATGTTTGTGCACCTGCAACTCCACATGTCCCAGTAAAAGTGAGGTCACAGAATTCCATGGGGGTTCCTAACACTATTATTTACTGTTTTAAGATTTTTATTTACTTGACACAAGTTGAGTGCATGCAAAATTAACAGCGTCAATTTTATTCAACAGGAAAGGATATTGTGCAAATCTCCAGTTTTGTGTGTATAGTGGCACGTACGGCTCTAGAGCCGAGGTAACCCGTCTAATTGCAGATAGAGGTAATTAATTGACCATGCAATAAATGGCCCTCAATAAACAGAGTGGATGGAGGGTATCAGGACAACTCACCCCATTTCGAACTCACCCATATTCTTTAAAGACATCTCACCCCATGCCAAATCTCACCCCATGTGAAATTTCACCCCTTATTATTGAACATATGTTTGGTACCATTGTCATCAGTAAGCATAAGCTGTTTTCATTTAAGGTATATATTAAAAGCACCATTTACACTTATTTACATGTAAACCTTCCCTAAAGCCCAGTCACTAAACTATACAGTAGCAAAGTAGATCAAAGGACTGGCTCCTTCTAAATTAAGAAGGATTGTACACAAGTATGCCACATGATGTATCTAATATTACCTGTAGAACAGACTAGGCATACAAATCCAAACAACACCACAGGCAGCATTTTTCAGAACTTTTCAAGTTTGACTCACAACATTTTCCCCCCTCAACACTTCTGCTCAGGTATAACTTCCGCATAAACAAAAGACAGTGTCGTGGAATCAAAACGTGTACTGAAACATTTTTTCACACAAATATTAAGATATGTAAATTGAAGTTCCAACGTCAAATAGGTTTTATAACGTCAAGGATAGGCTTGAATTGCACCTATATTTTATTATTAGATATTACATCGCATACTGATAATTGTGAATTTCTATTTATTTATTTCGATGTTACAAAATTTCAGTTTAAAACACCGGAAATAATATACGCACCTTTAAGATAACTACTAAACATGGAAAAATGATGGAACGGTGAACCATCTGAAAAGAAGATAACAACAATATGATGATCCTGAAAACATATGTTACCATTTCTTATGTTACATTGTTTTAAGTGACAACAGTTGATGGCTGATGTCCTTGCATATTAAAATGATTTAATTTCTTTGTGCAATTGCCAAACAGGCCTAGCACTTAGAAATCATATGTTGATTTAGTGTAGTATTAGTATATTGCTCTACAATAACATGTTTGTGAATGGTATATCACAAAAAAAATTCCACCATATCATCTTCCATCGTCATTTATTAATGGATTTATTATTTTTTAATTTGATATCACACTATATTTTATAATTTCTATAATTTATAATGCCCTGTGGAAATATATGACTAAAAAACAAACTTTTTATAAAAGTTTTAAATGTTCAATGTTATCTTTTCCTGTATTACACTAGTCATATTTGGTGTCTAATTTCATATCAAATAAATTTAACAATAATTATATCCCCAGACGAAAGTAAGACCACTGCATGGCTCTGATGTCCATTTTAATTATGCTGAACTGAACCTATGTAGCAGATGCGAAAAGGAACATAGAAATGCATTTAATTCATTGGGGAATAATGAAACAGAACAAACACTAGCAAAGCAACAAACTGAAAAGTCAAAAACCCACCACACATTAAGGTCATTAAGTCAAAGTATTGTTGACTCTGTTATATTTGGACCCATTATTGGAACTATTGAACTATCCCCTGATGATAGTCTCAAGTCTTTTGACCGTCTTAAATCGTGTTTGAATGATATTCAGGTCTGGATGTCTGAAAACAAACTCAAGCTAAATCCTGATAAAACAGAATTCATAGTCTTCGGTGCCAAAGACAGACACAAATGGCTCAGTGACTCATTTCCTGTCAATATCCTGGGTAATTGCCTCTCTCCCGCAGATGTTGTATGCAATCTGGGTGTTCTGTTTGACGCAAAATTCTGTTTCACCAATCATGTAAATTCTGTTATCAAATCCTGTTTTATTAGCCTCAGGGACCTTCATCGCATCAGAAGGTTTCTTTCTGTGGATACATCAGTGGTGATTGCAAATGCTCTGGTCAGTAGCCGTTTGGATTACTGCAATTCTCTTTTTCGCAGTTTGTCATCCCGAAATGCTACAAGGCTCCAATATGTTCAAAATGCTCTTGCACGGTTTGTCACTGGTGCTTCAAAGTACACTCATATTACATCCACCCTTAGGACACTTCATTGGCTACCCATTAGACAACGTATTATTTTCAAAACCCTAGTTTTGGTTTATAAGTACCTCACCACTGGCCAGCCTAAGTATTTTGCACCATATCTCCCCTTGTACAAATCTGCTGTGAATACGTTCAAATGAAGACGTTCAAATCCCAAAAATTTGTTCCTTCAGGTTCCCTCTTACTGTGCTTCCATCCATAAATCTAAGGTCCATTTTAACAATAGTTTTTCATATGATGCCCCTAAGTTATGGAATGATCTTCCATATGATATACGCAGTGCTCCAAATCTCTCCAGTTTCAAAAGTCGACTCAAAACCTACCTATTTCAGAAATCATTCCCACCATAGCTTCTTACTACCGAACACCGGACGACCTCTCTGGGAACGACTCGGAACATGTCTACTGTCTTATGACTTATGCCTTATGAATTGGATGGTGTGCCTTAGAATCCGTTGATACGGAGATTAAGCACGTGGACAACTGATTGATTGATTGAAAACAAGAAAGTGTCGATTCAGTCAATGATGTCTTATATGGTGTTTTTACTCCAGAGTGGATCTGTAGCTAATATAAGAAGTGCAATACTTGGGAAATTCACAGAGCAGCAAATTCTTGAAGCTAAAGAGTAAAGATACACTTTGGCATCATTGTGGCACACAGATAATTGGTGAAAAGATCCAGAGAAAGAATTCAAAAGTCAGGTCAGTGGCAGATGCCAGTAGTATAAGGTGCGGCAATCGATCGACATTTGTAATAAAAATTGATCTGAAGTGATCGGAAATTGATCTAGATCACTAATGATCAGAAATAATCTAGATCAAGAATATATTGTAGATCTGATCTGAAAATCGCTGACTGCAAAAACTTGGAGCTCATGCTGATGGGGGAACAATGATTACATATGGTGCAGATTTAGATTGTAGATTTTCTGATCAGATTTAGATTGTAGATTTTCCTGATCTTGAGATCTAGATCAATTCTTCTTAGATCATCTTTTTGCCATGCTGAGAATTTATAAATTTACAGTCCACAATTTTTTTTTTCTGGCGAATCTATAAATTTACAGTCCACATCAATTTAAAATCATTTCATCTTCTACAACATGGCAGGTACTATCACACTATGGGATTTATATCTGCAAGTGAAGAATTTCCAATTGAAGAAACCAGCTGATTTTATGATGTTAGTTTTAAAGGATTTTCCAATAAACTGTCCTGGAAGATTTGGAATTACTGTCTATTATATGACCTTATTTTATTGGCATTATCCTTTCCATTTTTTCTCTCTCCTATCAGCCTCATTTCAGATATTTACATATAAAATATCTGGAACCTATCGACACTGGAAGAATAGAATGAACACATTTTCACCCATGGCAAGGTTCTACACAGATCAAGCTCAGGACATGATCAGGAGAATAGAAGGAGGGGGAGGAGATGAAGTTGCAGATATATGAATTTTCTTATCATATAATGTATTTAGGAATATGTAGTAAAAAATTTATACGTAAATTAGATTTCTTTTCATTTTCATCTAAATACACAACTTCAAAGCTGTTCCCCATATCTTTTTTGGAAACTGTATCATCATCAGTAATATCTGAAGCAACTGTGACATATGTGACCATATGATTCACTTATCTCTCTTTGATGATGCAAGACTGAATCATATCGTCACATATGTCAGCTTTTTTTGTGAAAATCTTGCATCATCAGCAATATCTGAGACATCTGGTACATATGGTCTTCCTCCGAAAAAATGTAATCCAAAAAAAATCACATATGTTTGCAATGAAGAATCGATGCATCATCACTAATTTTTGTTATAAATGTACCTGTTTCTTCATGCTCACATTGTATTATTTTGACATAATTATTAAGAATGGCCTTTATTTGTCCATTCTGTCAGTGTGATATGCTTAATGCTGCTTTGTTGAAAATTCATCAGGACATATGTCATAAGTTTTTATCTGAGAGGAGATTAGCTAAACATAGGTTTAAATGTGAACATTGTGGACATGGTATGCCTAATCAATTCTTATTGAACTTTCATAAGAAGACATGTTCTAAGAACAAGGATAACCTGCAGAAATGTAACATATGTGACCAGGAGTTCCATTCCTCTCAACAGTTATTTCAACATTACAGGATGTGTGGAAAGTTCATATGTTTACAGTGTGACTACCCATTCATCAGTGTCAAGGCATTGAATTCTCATATTCAACGATCTCACAGGACTAAGGAGGTGGAGAAGAATAAAGTTTACAAATGTGCCTTATGTAAAGTCATTTGTCCAAGTAGGAAGGAGCTTTACAGACATCGAATGACTCAACATGGTGGAAATGACTTATATGAAATTCCACAATTTGTGGAAGATCTGAATAATCCAGAACTTCAAGCTGAGTATGCTATGAACAGAAGACACATTCTGGCGGGTGATGAAGACACTGACTTGAAGAAGGTCTACAACTTTCCTACCAATAATCTACATGGAGGCTTCAATGAAATCAGAGGACATCTACATCAAATATACAATGATCAGGAGCATGCTTTTCGAATTAATTTTTCTTTTGGGATGATTCTGCAGAATACAGAAACTGGTGAATATCGTTATTATATTCCTTATTTTAATAATAAAATTTTACATTTTCCATTTACTATATCCAATAGGAACAGTATAAGATTTTTGATGTTGAAACTCGCAAGGCTAGATATTATTCAACAGGCAAGAGCTGTGAGACCCTCCACTCTTTGGACACTAGCTTTTATAACCAATATCCAATATGTGGTATTTAAAACACAATTTCCTTTGGGGCAAGTGGATAACCTTCCTAATTTTTTAAGGCAGAATCCCTATCTCATATCATTCTACATTAACAGAGTTACCAAGAAACCCTATGAGGATAAGTTATGTTTTTTCAGATGTTTACATGAACATATGAAAGATACAGATAAGTCATTGATACAATATCTTAATCAGTGGAGAAGATTTAATAATTATTCTGAGATTACATCTAATAAAATGAAAAATTTTGGTGGTGTGAGTATTCAGGATATGAATAAACTGGAGCAATGTTTCAATTTGAAAATTAATATTGTATCTATGAATTCCTCTGGCTCTGTCAACGTGATCTACGAATCTTTATCTCAAGCAGAGAATGTAATGTATTTGAATAATTATCAAGATCACCTCAGTTATATAACCAATTATACAAAATTTGCTTCCAAATTTCAATGCGAAAAATGTTCCAAAATGTTTAAAAGGCAATGGGATCTTAAAAGACATTATACAAATTGCTTTGACAGGACTAAATATGTATTTCCTGGTGGTTTTCATAGAAATGCAGAAACTATATTCGATAAACTAGATTCTTTAACTGTACATGTAGTCGAATCTGAGAGATATTATCAAAAATTTATTGTATGGGACATGGAGGCTATTTTAATGAAGACAAATGCTCCTTCTACAGATCAGATGAATTTTTTGTCCAGACATATTCCAGTGAGTGTTAGTATCTGTTCAAATGTTGATGGATTTACCGATTCCAAATGCTTTGTAGAGATCTCCCCAAGTAATCTTATCTCTAAAATGATGGCCTATCTTAATGAAGTTAGTTCCTCTAACTTAAGTAGACTTAAATTACAATATGAATATGTTTTTAATGATTTAGATGACCTCATGGAAAAGTATAGTACTAGTACTGAATCTGATGAAGAATCTTCAGACACTACCCTCTCAACCTCCACCAATGACAATTCTTTAAGTTCTAAAACCAAAACTCATTTTTTATCTAGAATACTGGATCTTAGGAGAGACTTCGAAACATATCTTTCACAGCTACCTGTTATCGGCTTTAATTCGGGTAAATATGACTTAAATCTGATTAAGGAAGAGATCATGTTGCATCTAGCATCCAACTATCCAGGAAAAGATATTCATACAATCAAAAAGGAAAATTCTTATCTCGCCATATCTACTCCACATCTGAAATTTTTAGACATTTCTAATTATCTTGCTGCAGGTTCTTCATACAGTCAATTTTTGAAAGCCTACGGTTGTGAAATTCCAAAAGATATCTTTCCCTATGAATGGTTTGACTCCTTTGACAAGCTTAAGTACACATCCCTACCTGAAATGGAGGATTTTTATTCTACCTTATCTAAGGGTAATCCTTTGAAGACAGAAGCAGACTACCTTAAATTGAAGGAGATATGGATCTCTCAAGGAATGCAAACCTTTCAAGATTACCTGATATATTATAATAATCTAGATACAGGACTCTTTGTTATTGCACTCTCCTCCTTTGTAAGGATTTACACAGATCAGAGAATTGATATTTTTAAGGATTTTGTTACCATCCCAGGTGTCGCAAGAAAGCTGTTATATGCATATACAAGTTCTAATTTTTCTCTTATAAATCAACAAAATGCTGATTTATATTATACTTATAGAAAAAATATTGTTGGAGGTCCTAGCATTATTTTTAGTCGTTATCATGAAAAAGGAGTTTCTGACATTAGGAAAGTGCAGGGTAATAAATGTCAATCTATTGTACACTGAAAATTATTAATTTGTCAAAATGGTGCCTAAAACGACAAGTTTCTTAAATGACAAAATCAAATGAGATTTTCTCGTTTTATGATAGTCAAATGTTGATAACTTATAGGTCAAATTATTAGAAAATTTATGACAAGAAAATTAGTGCCCTTAAAATTAATTTCACAGGAATGTCACCAATAACAGATGCCTAAAATGACTAATTAATTGGACTGCCGGGCTTATTTTCTTGTCATAAGTTTGTCAGTTAATTTGTCAAACAAGAAAATGACAAGTTTTAATTTGTCAATTAGGAAGTTTGTCGTTTTAGGCACCATTTTGACAAACAAATGACAAATTAACATTTGTCAGAGGTTTTCAGTGTAGGATATGATTGCAATGGATTGTATTCCTATGCCATTAAGCAAAATATGCCAACAGGCGTCTACGTTAGGAGATATTCTGATACCAGTTTCAAACCGGAAATATCTGAAAAATATATTGATTCTTATGTATGGATGGACTATATTATGCACAAAGAAAACATCAAAATTTTGCATAAATTAAATAATTGTAAGGAAGTTAGAATTGGTAATTTTTTAGTGGATGGCTATTCACCAAGGTCTAAAACTGTATATGAATTCCAGGGTTGTTATTATCATTACTGTCGAAACAACTGTCCTATTGTTAAGAAGATAAAATCTCAAAAATGGATCCAAAAAATTAAGAAAACACAGAGGAAGGATATCAGGAAGAAGGAATTTATTTTGTCAATGGGATATAATTACATATCTATTCAGCAATGCGACTTTAACAAGGAAATTAAACCTTTCTGTCATGAATTGTATGATGAATATTTACCCTCTTATTACATCAAAAATAGAGGAAGTTTGACTGAAAGTAAGATTAGGTCAGACATTGTAAATGGTGAACTTTTTGGTGTCCTTGAGGTGGATATAACCGTAAAAAATGAATTTAAAGAATTTTTTTCAGAATTCCCTCCCTTCTTTTGCACATGTAGAGTACCAATGTCTGATATAGGAGAACATATGACTCAATATTGTAGGGAAAATGATATTAAATTTGATTACAAAAAGCTTCTGGTCAGTGGGACATCAGCCTCAAAAATTTTACTAGCGACTCCACTTTTACAATGGTATCTCAAAAATAACTGTGAAATAACCAAAATATATCAAATAATCGAGTATCAACCGAAATTATCTTTTAGGTCTTTTATTGACACAGTGACTAAATATCGACTGGAAGGTGATCGAAATCCTGATAAATCGATCATTGGTGATACTTATAAATTGATCAGTAATAGTTCCTACGGATCTCTGCTCATGGACAAGTCCAAGCATACTAATGTAAAATATTTAATGGACAGAAGCAAGGTCTGCAAATTTATAAATTCTAACACTTTTAAAAATATGAATAAATTAGGAGAGGAATTGTATGAAGTAGAGACATATAAATCCCGTATAACTGTAGACACCCCTTTACAAATAGGTTTTTTTATCCTACAATATGCAAAATTAAGGATGTTGGAATTTTATTATGATTGCTTGAACCTTTATCTAAAAAAAGATTCTTTCGAACTTACTCAAACCGATACAGATAGTATATACATGGCAATTAACCAATCGGACCTAGATCATTGCATTTCTGATGAATTTAAGAACAGATATCAGAATGAAATTTTTAATTCCTGTTCGGATGAAGTCTCACCTCCTTGGTTTCCTAGGAGATGTTGTGAGTATCATGTAGCATTAGACCGCCGTGGAGTTGGAATTTTTAAGAAGGAGTTCCAAGGCACTCAGATGATTTCTTTATGTTCCAAATCTTACATTATTCAAGATTCAGAAGGTAATAAAAAAATATCATGTAAAGGAATTTCTAAGAAACAGCTCCTTGATCCTATGTCAAAATTCCGCCAAACATTAAATGAAAAGAAAGTTAATTCCTCAATAAACGTAGGTTTTAGGTTAAGAGGTAATAGTATATTTACATATTCACAAGAAAAAATAGGTTTCAACTATTTTTATTGCAAAAGACTTGTACAGAATGATGGTGTTAGTACATCCCCATTAGATATGACCCTATGTCCATGGAACCAGGAAGTGGAGCTAGTTGAGAAAATGCAATCCTCTCTATCCAATATTTATTTTGTTAAAATAAGATTTGAGGAGTATTCTTTTTATTCACTAGAACAACTTTATTTTTTTTTATTAGCCAAACATTACGGAAACATGGAGCTGTGTCAAAAAATAATTCTCGAAAATGATTGTTTTAAATTAGTAGAAATTCTGAAACCTTATAAGGATGTTTATATGGATTCAGACCTCAGGGAGCGCATCATGAGATTTGCAGTACTGCAAAAATTTACTCAATGTTCAATTTTTAGAGAAGACTTAATTTCCTCTAAAAATAAGATGCTTGTGTATAAGCAACCTACATTTAATGATGAAGAATCTCGTTTTTGGGGTGTTTCTACTCCATCAAGGCTGGTACCTGTACTGAAGCCATCATCTCTAGCGGGTAATAATGTAATGGGTAAAATATTAATGGAATATGTTAATAAAGTAACTATTTCCTAAAGTAAAAATTAAAAAAAAATCACCCCGCTTTCATTGCCTTTATTTTCACAGAATACCAGTCCATTGTGTATTTCAATAATCGAATCTCACCGTACTAATGCATTGTTTGCCTCCCTCTGTTATACAGAAATGGGATCAAGGCAAGCTATTCTATGCAAATAAGGCACTGAAACCAATCTGACTTCTCATAGAGAAACTATGAGGCTATAATCCAATTCAAATCTTTGAAAAAAAAATGGAAAAAAAAATACAGGAATATAATAATCATATTTTATTAGTTTACTTCATGTATATAATGTATAAATCTTGAATATATACAAAACTGAATATAATATACAGATATTAGTTTAATTCATGTGTATAATGTATAAACTTTGAATATATACAACACTGAATATAATATACAGATATATACATTTTAATTCTACTTTATGAATTCACTGTAAAGATTTTTAACAATTTGTTCATTACATTCAAGATTACTGGTGAAATTTGATAATATCATGTTATAGTCTATATTTCTGCAACTGTAGTAACTGTAATAGAAGCAAAATAAACCACAAGTGTCTGTATATGGTGATTGTAACCTTTTTTTATTATACTTGTATACCAATCCTTTACTTATCAATAAATTATGAATATTTTTTACTGGCTGTTTTCCTAATGAATCGAAGTACTCCACATGTTTTCTCGCGAAATGAACAATAATCCAATGACTACCCTTCTTCTCAGAACTGTCCAGATTCACTACGATGATAGAGGGTATGGGGAGATTTTTTGGTATTAGATCTATGGCATATACTCCCACGAATATTTTTCTGATTTCTCTGTCACTTTTCATTAGATCAAAAATTTCCTCTGTATTCATGCTCCCAGATTGACATTTCTACTATGATCTATACTTAGCGTCTCAGGAAATTTTCCATAAATTATAATATTTATAGTTTCTGACAAAGCTTTTGAAAATCTCATAGTTAACCTTATATGACCTTTGATACCCTTACTCATGATATGACCGGAGAGGTAGCTTTGAATGTCAAATAAAAAAAGGGTGTAGCCTTTGTCGTATTCTAATAATTTTATAATAATTCCATTTTTCCTATTGTAATCATTGTCCAATAGAGATAAATACGATGAAACGAAATCCCCTTTCTCGAAATTTGGGGTTAATGCTCTGTTAGGTACAGGCTGGCCATCTACAGTCACCTCCAAATAATTTAAATTCATGTGTTGGAAATCAAAAGGATTTTTACTGTAATCTCCTGAGTAACCTGTATTGGAAACCATTCCTATTATTAATTTACTGGGAACTGTACCATGATATATGTTATCTGTCATGAAATTAAGGGAACCTTTTGCTACACTGAAACTCTTAATGTCACTTCTCCAAAAAGGATATAATGCAGGACTAATTTTTAAAGCCTCATCATGGGCTAATATCATATTTGGGTCCAGGGAAATATAACATACTTTCCAAACAGCACTAGTGATTACTAACTTGTAGTTTTTAGTCCCTAATCTCATTAATCTGAAGTCATTTAAAGCCTGGAACAATTTAAGGTTTACAGAAACTCCATTGAGGATTGCTCTATTTTCTCCCTGAGAAATATCTAGGTATAGACATCCCTCAATATTGGCAGCATCACCATCTTTAGTTGGTCTTCCTCTTTCGGAATATCCACTATTACTCCCTATGTATTGTAATTCATCAAAATGTCCTGCCTGATCTTTGAAATACATAGCTGCCTGAGCCTGAGACAATATCATATCATTACTAGATCCTAAAAGTAAGTCAATGAGAGCCTTGTAAGGATAATTGACACCCACATCCGGTGATACAACTTTCTGATTTAAGGATAAATCAATTTGTCTGAAAATTGAATGTAAGGTGAAATTTACTGGAGCTACTTGATCTGTATTAGGTGTAGGATCTCCATCTATAGTTCTTTCATCACTAATCTTTTTTCCTTCTTCATCTGTGATTACATATTTTATATGTAATCTACTTTTTCCCAGACTTATGTAATCTACAGAGGTACCTGGGACATTGAATTCTATAACCCCTCCCTCAGTTATAGCTGCAATCGGATTGTAATCCACCCAGTACTCTTTAACAATAGTCTTATCAGTAGCTGGTGGAGCAAATAATGAGAGTGACGTTTGGACTACATCCATATTGATCTGTAGCTGGCAATCTTTTTCTTGAATTTTTTATCACCCTTTTTGGACCTCTCACCTTTTACTTCCTTCTTTTTATTTTTTTGGCCTTTTTTAACAATTTTTTTTATTTTTTTTTTTTTTGAAGATCCTTTGGAGTTGCCGTTACTTCTACCTTTACCTCCTATTTGATAAATTTGGTTACTTTTGGGTCTATTTATATTCTTTTGCTCCCTAATCTCACTTTTAGCTTGTTCAACTGCTGCTTGAGTTGGACTGATGGTTGAGACTTCTACATTGTTATTATTTTTATTTCTTCCAAAATCGTCATCACTGTCCAAGACATAGTAATTTTTAGTCTGATCCATTTTTCCGTCCATACATTTTTTGCAAAAATTTAAATATTTGTTCATATTTTCTTTCCTCGTCTTCTTCTTCTCAAATGCAAAGTCAATTCAACCACTCCCGTTAAACTACTTGCAAAATGAAGATTCTTGTTCTTTATATATATTCTTATTCGACTGAATTTTTTATTTTTAATAGGTAAATAGTAAACATTATTAAATAACTGATATTTATTTGAATTGCTTTGTGGTAGTAACCTTAATATACCTTGCATTGAATTTCTAACGTAAGAGTAATCTACAATATCTGAAAATAAATACAGAGTTTCATTGATGACAGTACTCGCATAGAAATCGCATATTCCGACCTCCCATTCACCAACTAAATTAGCTCTCTCAGGGACCTCGACTGTAAAATTATAAGCCTTGTTATTGGGATGAAAGCTTAAGGAGTCTGCTGAAGATAAGAAGAAGTAAATGCTATCCTCCTCCATTTGAACCTTTGTTTGAGATGTCAAAATATATATATATATATATATATATTTATGTATGTATATTTATATACTATATATTTTCAATCTGATTTTCTGGAATCCAGGAATTGAACTTTGAAGGCCATCCCTTCCATCGGACTAATACCTCCACCTGTCCACTTTTATTCTTTCTTTTTTTGAGAATTTCCTCGATTTTATACATTACATCAGCATCTATATACGCTAATTGTAATTCTGATTCATAAAAAAATCCCTCTATTACTTCATTATTGTAATCCTTTAACTCATACATGGGTATATTTTGGTTTAATTTACGATTAATTACAGTGAAAATTTCCCCAGACCATTTTTCAGTATATTCTTTATCAAACATTTTTTTAGATGACTTATCTTAACCCTGTCTGATATATTGAATTTAAACTTTTTCTTTTTTAAAGTTTGCATCAGTTTCGAATTTTTATGCTGTTTTTTGAAGCTGAAGAAATTTTTTGGGTATTCCAAGTTATCATACTGAGCTTTCCAAACCAGGTACTGATTCTTCGATTTTGCATCCTTAGGAGTCATTTTAATTGATCTATGCACAGAATTATTGTATCCATAAGTTAAATCAGACAGAATGTCAATCCATTTTAAGCTGTTTTTTTCACTTAAATATTTCATTATTTTGGTTTTAATAGTTTTAATAACTCTTTCAGCATAATTAGCTTTGGTTTCATAATATGTGTACAAATGTTTGATTTGGTTTTCATTTAATAACCTATTAAATGAACGGTTCTTATATTCACTTCCTTGGTCGGTTCTTAGAATTTTTGGTTTCTCATCGATTTCTCTAATTAGGCTTTGAAACACGAAAACCATTTCCTCACCTCTTAAACTTTTCAATGGTGCTGTGTACAAATACCGAGTAAATATATATCTATAAAAACTACAAAGTAAGCGTAATCATTATTTTCTGACTTATATTTCACCATGTTAGCAGTGTCACTATCCCATTGATAATTTTTGGAAAAAGCTAAGACTTTAGGTCTTTGAAAAGTCCTACGAGCAGGACGAAAATTTGTATAAGTTTCCTGTTTACTTAACCACTTCTTCAAATACCTGGGAGTTATATGGTATTTTGCCTCATTCTTAATATGTGGATATAATTTACTATAACTGCTGTAAGCTACTGGACTCTTAATATTGTAATAAAGGTTATGAAGATATGATTCGATTTCTACTTGATTAAAATTTTTTGTTCCATTTCTTGATCCATTCATTACTTCCTCCCCCTTCCTGATTTCTTCTTCCATTTTTTCTGATTTTTGGGAAATAGGTGGCATTTTTGCGGTAATTAGCCTCTGCTGGAAGTCCGGGAGGAGGAATAGGATAAGTTACTTCTTGACTTGCCTCAGGATATAAACTTTTATTGAAATGAATAGCCTCACCCAGCTTTTCGATACTCTCTGATTCCTTCTCGTCAATTTTGTCCTTTTTAATACTATTTTCTTTTCTTTCATCTGGATTTTCTATCACATTTTCTGTTTTATCCTTATTTTCGACAACAAAGCTCTTGAACCTTAGATATTGGTCATGTGGTATTAATACATATTTATTCATTCTAAAATTTTTGCGATATAATACTTAATTGATACAAGGAGATTGGATAATCTTTCAAAATGTTTTCTGGCTAATATTCTTCTCCCTTTTTCCTCCGATTTAATAAATTTTTTAAGAATTTTCAGATAATTTATGAATTTCTCTCTCTTTTTTTTACTTAAAGGTAGCTTAAATACGTTATAGAAAATCTCAGCTATTGCTTTCAACTGAGATGAACTTGCATGAATCAGAATATGTTTATTTAAATCTAAATTATTTTCCAATAAGAGTAGAATGAAATGTCTCGACTGTTTGAGATTTCTAGACATTTTGAATGCAGTTAACAGTATAATGACGTATATATACTTAATAGAATCATGACTTTTGGAAAAAAAATTATTTGTAGACAACTGTATCTTCATCAGGAAAAATTCTACTTTTCAACATATAACTATCATTACTCCCTGGTGACAAATCGATCAGCAGATAACCAAAAGGGGTCTCAGTTGCATCCATATAAGCGCTTACTAATTTCTTCTGAATACCTAACTGTCTTCCTAGCAACCTAATTTGTTGTGTATCCCTAGGATTTTTAAATAAAATAAAGTAATGAGTATTTAAGGATATATCTCTACAATATTTACCCTGATGAAACAAATTTTGTAAAATCAAGATTACGCTTACATTCCTATGATGTGACTCTCTACCAAAAAGATTAGCGATGAAAATGTTATTTAAGGCTGGAATCTGTAGGTCATCTATAACTACTAGACTATGCTCGGATTTAGGAAACTGGTTTAAATCTTCTTCTGAAGGCAATCCCTGTCTGAATTCTATATTTACATCAGTCTGTTGTTCATAATTCTTCTGCCAGTTGTTATAGAAATAGTAGATTTTTTTTATTTTTTCTGAAAACATCTGATTGATATTTTTTAACAGTTTCATTACAAAGGTAGATTTACCGGATCCTGTTGGACCACAAACAATAGAGGTGAATGGATTTTTAAAGAGAAAAGGATCCATAAATTGCATTGACATGTCAGCTTATCGAGCCAGAGATAATAAGGACTTGGCTGTTTTCAATCAAATGGTATCGCTTGAATGTAGTGCAATATTTCACAGTGATTTGGAAAGTTTGCCAAAAGATTTCTGTGCTGAAAGCACTGTTATCTATGCCAGCTTGCCTCATCTCCTCACTCTTTTATATCTATTTGCAGAGTGGAGTGTCTGCAATCTATTAGTGATAGCAGCCAATAAAAAATGGACTCTTTGTAAGGGTAGTGTGAATTTGTTCCATCTTTTATATTAGTTTCAGATGCAAAACAAAGAAGTTTGAGAGCTTCCTCTAGCAATACCCTCGTAAGCAGAGTAGTTGAGAAATTTTATAAAATGGATGTGAAAATTTTGATTTTCCTTCTTATAGCTTCTGTCTATTTGCGTAAAACCTATGGATATAGCTGTGAGTACAATGAATGCAACTGTGTTGGGGAAATGATCACTTGCATTGATATTGCAGCACCCAGGTTCAAGTTCAGACCCAGTGTTACAAAGCTTTATATGGAAAATGTGCAAATCGTTGATATAAAAAAAATGTTACATAATCTTCCTAATTTGAAATATGTAACATTGGTTAATATTAATTACTTCAAATGCGGGTGGTTGGAGAATTTTGCTACTAATGTAGTAGTCAGAACCAATATGTGTGATTCAGAAAAAGAATCTTTATTCACAAGCATTTCTACATTTGATTCACAAACTGATGCACCTATACCATTTTCCGAAGTTAGTGAGATGGAAACCAGTCAATACAAATCAATGGAGGATGTGACTACAAAATATGATAACACATATCATAAACATACAGAAGGCAAAGTGACAGAGTACATTTCATTGGATTCTGATTCCACCTATCGTCATGATCAGGAAACTACAATTGATATTTCATTGGAAAGACCATCAAGTACCCCTGATTTTGGTTTTCATAATTCAGCATCTAAAGGTTTTAAGTCCAGTGATATTTTAAATGTAATCGATAATGGAGGTAAAGAAATTAAGATTAAAAAAAAAATAATCGCCTTTGTAGTTTCTGTCCTCTTCCTGTTATTGGTACTGATTATGATATCAGTAATTCTGTGTAGAAGAAAATTTCTAGCATGGATAAGAAGAGGTGAAACAGTTGAATCAGATAACAGTGACCAACCTCTTTCCCAGAATATGATGGAGGAGATATCTCTAGAAAATCAAGGGTAAGTTACAAAAAAAAAATTTTTTTTATTTCTTCAGCTGGTTGAAAGGTTTAACGATCAGTGATTCTTTTTAAATAGTATACGACCAAAAATTCCATTATATGTTCTGTTTTAAAAGAATCCAATAAATTCTTTATCTTCGATTGCAGTACATATTCCAACCAAGATCAAGTAAACAGTCCCAGAATGTTGCTGCTCGAATCAGATATCCTGAAAACTCTAGGTATTTATACTTATTTAAATTTAATGGAATGTGACGTCACATTCCCATGTATTGTGACGTCAGAGAGAGCAGTAACCCGTCATATTGTGACGTTGTTCTCAAATCGATGCTAGGTGTTGTCGTAAATGGGTTCGCATTAGTTTTGGTTTCATATTTGTAGTGTATGTTACTCTTTCCACGTGGATTTTCAGGCGAACAAAAAAATTTAAAAAAATTGGAGAAAAATATGTATAGCTGTTATAAAGAAATTTTTGTTCTTGTGACTTTTATGAATATATTTCATTCGTTTTGCGTGGATTGTACGAACTCAAGATATGGTACAACGATTCATAAAATATATGGATTACAGGAATTTTTAGACAATATATTTTTTTGTCATAATTCTGAGAGTAAAATAATCACATACCAAGAATGCCATATACCTCGTGTGCTTCTACCAATGGACAAAATTAAAAAAAATTTCCCTTCATTGCATCTACTTAATTGGAGGTGTACAGGGGACTGCTACGTCTATGTAAAGGATATGAATGTTAAATTTCGTGGATGTGTCATTGGTAAGATAAATTCATTTAAATCAATTTTTACCCTCTTTAAAATAGGTATTCGATAATTTATTTATTTTTTTTTTTCTTGGTGGGTTTTATTTTTAATTAATTTCCAGTCAAAATGAAGATTATATAACATGTTATATATTTCAATGAATCCGATCGAATTCTCCAATAAAAAATGATGATTATATAACATGTTATATGTTTCAGTGAATTCAGTGGAGTTGACGAGTCCCAGCTCTAGAGAGAGTGAGGCTGAGCGCACAGGGGAGGAATTGATTCCAGATGAATCTTTTGAATCACAAAGGACAAATCCACTGTACGCTCTATTCATACTACCTGTAGTCATGATAGGAATTGGAATTTGTTTAGGATACATTAGAAAATGTCTTTTCATTAGAGTAAGAAATCTAATGAATATGGTAGACAATTATATGGTTTCTGCTGAGGCTGGAGACTTAGATGAGACCCCTGTGAAGGTATTGGAGAGGCTGGATAATTTAAGTACCTTTGATGAAGATTCTGAACCCGAATTACTTTGGGATGACATTATTGCACATAATGCTCAAGATATTGCAGAGGAAATTTGTCAAAATATGACTTCCAGCAAGAGTGAAAGAAGAGAAAGTAACTCACAAAGTAACCAATCTACTGTGTCCTCAATTATTAATGTCAATTTAGATGATTATTTCAGAGCAATTAATCACCCTACCTTTGACATTGAGTCTAAGGAGAATTCAGTTCAGAGTCAGATTAGGTCTTCTACACCAATCAGAAGAAATGATAATGTTCAGATTCATTCCACAGCCACAGATCATAATGTCCTCATTCAAATCCAGGATAGGTGTTCCACAGCAACAGTTCACATTCAAAATCAGGATAACAGTTCCGAATCAAAAGATGACAATGATCAGATTCAAAATCAGAATACTAGTACCACAGCAAAAGATCATAATGTTGAGAATCAAAATCAAGATACTGGTTCCAAAACATCTGGAAAAGATGACAGTGTCATGGACAAATATAGTGCGACAGTACATGATTACCCCTCATTCAACATATCCTTGTCTGATTCTAGTGAGGATGTTTCTGAGGATGATTTGGTAATCATAATCAAGGATCAAGGAAGTACAACAAGATCAGGGAAACGCTATAAGTGATTTTTTTAAATTTATTTTTATTTATTTATTTTTTTTTAAATTTTCTTCATTATATCCTAAAATGACATTAATTAAGCACAAAAAAAATTATTAAACTCATGTTTAAAGAAATGTCAGACATAGTGGATATGTAAGATTTCATAGTTTAATGCCTATTCAAGACAGATTTCCTTTTGCAGATTTGTTCATATATGAGAATGTAATTGGTGAGGTCTTATGTAGTAGCTGAATGACATAGTAGATTTAAAGTTTTTTGTGACATGTATTCATATATATTTTCTTGATGTAACTTATTTCAGCAAGTATGATTGTCTTTCAATATATGTATATATATATATATGTGGATTGTCTTTCAATATATATATATATATATATATATGTCTACTTATACTCCTAACAATTATAAAGTGTAATCAGAGATTGCTTCATCTGAGATATGACTGAGATTAGACTTTTTTTTTCAAATTCCTCACAGAAGTTAATATTCTGTTTTCTGAATGGTTAACGTAATTGAAAGGGTGTAATAACAGATTTTCCTGAATGTATAATGTTAAATACACATAACTTCATAGATAATTAAGAGTAACGCAAAAAAGTAATTATTTAGTGAGATTGATCAGAATGTTTCAGTCATGTTCATACAGATTTCTACATATGATTTCCTGTCTTAATATCCTGTAGAGATGAAAGATGTTACATTTGCGAAAATTGATTAAAAATATGAGATAGCATTATTACTAGTCATTTCCTTTGTATGTCACATTTTTCTCCTATTTCATACTGGTCTCATAAAAATTAGAGGAAATTCATCGCTTTCTATATTCTCATAACATTCAGTGCATTTCAATGGTGAGTCCTCCCTCTCTTTGCTTAGCATGAATGAGGAGCATATAGTACAGAAGAAATGCCCACATTTGGCCATAAAGAGTAGATCTATTTCACTTTTAATTTTACAGCAAGAGCAGTACATATCTGTCATTCTTTTATGATAATACTCCTCCCATTCTTTGGAAAATGACTGATCCAAAGGATTTGGCAAGTGATCCAACATAAAAGCACTTGCAAATGCCATATGCAGGTCGTTTTTGGTCAAATGTTGAAGTAAATCTTGTTCATAATTAGACTTCAGATAGACTCCTTTGGGAATCCAAAGGAATAGAGCAGTGGCATCTATTTTGTTCATATTACAGGCAAATGGTTTGTTGAAGAAGTCGTCTTGTAAAATGGTCCTGCACATTGGACATTTTTTTTTTCGACCATCCAGTTCCCAGTTTCGAATTAATTCAGCTGCACAGTCTGGACAAAGGAAATGGCTGCATGGATTCGAAATAACAATTCTATCTTTTTCCATATCCACTGCACAAACACAACATTTCATTACTTGTAATTCCTGATCCACATATTTGATGAAATCTGGGTATTTCTGACTGTATAAAATAAAAAAAGAGGCAATTTAGAATGAAAAAGTTCATTTACTGTATCCATATTTTTTTTTAAATTTTTTTTTTTTTTTTTAAATAAGTTATAGTTCATTGAGGAATTTTTATTCTAAATTAAATGATACGAGAAGCTCGCATCGGTTTCAGTGTCTTTTTGCACAGAATACCTTGCGAGAGGACTACCTTCTTTATTGAAACATATTGCGTGACCTAGCAAAATCACACAAACTCTGTGCTTGCATTGAATTCACACGTTCGCTGTGTCTAGATGCACGACTGGATGGCAGTTCCTTTTTAAAAATATTTTTGACTACTATTGCTTTAGGCTCTCATAAAATTTTTTTTAAAATTATTAATGTCTACTGATGCATTAATCTTATTCTTTCTCTGTGGTAGCTTGCATTATATGAAAAAAAAATTTAAAAAAAAAAAAGAATACTTACACAATGTACGCCGGAATCACATCATTCATTAACAACAGAATTATGAAGGCTTCCCTGAAATTCTGTTCATCCAGCATGGCAAACATTTGTACTACAGTGACGGTGGTACTTGTAACCATATTTGGGAAAAAAACGTTATATTTTCTTCCCAAAAAACATTTAAATTTCCATCCATAGTAAAGCAATATAAAGATAATCACCTTGAAGTTTTTAAAAAAATTTCAGAAAATAGTGACAGCATAAAGTGCCGAGCAGAGCTATGTTCCAATCACATTTATAGATAGAGGAATGAACAGGTTTCCATGATATAGGTAATTTAACATCTGTTTCATGGTAAACAATTCCTTTAATATGAATACGAAGACATTTTGTAATTGATGAAAAAATAAATTTATTCACATATGTTATGATTACATTTACATCTAGATCAGTTTGACTACATGATTTTATAGAGGTATGTCCTCATTCACCTCCCCTCTGCATAAGGTATCTTGAGATGTTCGGCATTCATCACAGGTCTCAGTGTTATGTCCTATTCTGCCTTCATCTAGAATACAAGGTTGACAGGAATATATCTCTGTGTATTCAGAATACATCCCTTGAGCAACCTTAACGAATTCATCCCATTCGTTAAACTTAAATGATATCCCTTCTGGTGTTGGATACCTCTTTCCATTTGCAGTTTTCCAAAATCTAATAGAAACATTTTTATATGGTGTAGCACATGTGACATAAAACCCTGAACCTATGTGGTAACTGGAGTCCACTGTCTCTTTACCTTCTGAAATTTTTCGACTGGCACTGGTAATGAATTCAACAAAGTGTAAAATTACTACCAATTTAGGAATTGAGAGTTTAATGCCTTGATTTTTCACCTCTCCATCTTCCCATTCTTTCAAATAAATGTTCTCAATAACTCCATGGGAACCTCCATATATTACATACTTGGATCCTCCAAGGTGAAATGTTCTTTTGATAACAACTTCAGCACCTTCTTTCGGATCCGAATGAATGGATTTGGAGTCAGTATATTCATTTATAGGAACATTACTCATCAGGAGACTTGAAAGCGAGTCCTCAAAGGTTTCTGTAATCTTTGAACTAGAGTTACTTGCTAAAGACTTCTTGCTCTTGCTTCCACCCAAACCATCACTTTTCCTTTTCTTGGATACATTATTCAATTTCACTACTACAGCTTCAGCCATTATGCAAATTTGAGATGAGATATTCTTCAGAGTAGATTCGAAAATTGAATATTAACTGGAGGCTTATATAGTGTTAGGATGCAATAAAAAAAATGGTTGATGAGGCAGTTAAGAACTGCAATACAAGGGGAAAATTTTAAAACAGATGCATGCTCAGACTTGTCAGAGGGGTCAATAAGAAGAGATGATGAAATAGGTTGTAAAAATTAGCATATTTATCATAAGATGCATGTAGTCCATTTATTACGTTCATATACGGTTTCAATGAAGTCAATAGGTCTAGGTATTGGTTCAGATATCAGAAAATATGGAGTTTTAGTGATTGTAGAGCAAGTTAAGTGATGAGGTGTACATATCTTTGATATATTATGCTTTGGCATATGTTTGGTGAGAAACCTGTGTAATATGTAAGAATTAGATGCTTTAATGAGTTGTAGATCTTGTTTTGATTTTGCAGTATAGATATCCACGTAATCTTCATATGATTTTTTTTTGGGGGGAAAAATATTGTAAGATTTAAGTCAGGCATACATGTGGATTTCAAAATATTGTGAAATAAATTCTAGATCACTGTCTATCCAAATTATAGATCTAATTGTATGTAGAGCCTTTTGGGTAATTTAAACATATTGAACTGTCTAGTTTCATGCACTTAGTGACCAAACTTGAGATAGATTGATAGATAGATTGAATTGAAAGAGGTCATATAAGTTTCAATATATTTTATTAATAACTTCTTTGAGTTACATCAGGTGATAATTGAGGAATGGATTTAACATTAAAACAAATGAACAGTAAGGAGAATGCTTCTGATGCTCCTCCATTGGGATGTCATAGGTCTCCCACTCTGTCAAATTAAGATTACACCAGGGACAGATGACCTTATCTCCTTCTCCGGAATAATAAAATCCAGCCTTCACATATCTCTGAGCAGAAATTGGATGAGATTTAGGCCATGTGGTAAATGTAGAGATTCTATCATCATATCTGAAAAATCCTTCTGCAGGGTGAACTTTGGATTTCGGATCCGATCTAGGTCCTCTGGGATCTGATGATCTGTCAGCTCTTGCATCTGTTCTGTCACGCTTTTCATTTGAAAGATGCAAACCAGTACAATGTACTTGCCTCCTACTACATAGAGCAAAACCTCCAGTAAAGGCTTGGTTTCTCATCCCTTTACTGTCAGTTGCATCACCAGATTCATTGCGATTAGTAGTAGGCAATTTGAAGGAATATGTCGGGGTGGAGGCAGCCTTACAGATATCTGCTCTTGATTCAGATTGATTGGACATTCTTCCTAAGGTTGATGTTTGCAGAATAGTTTCATTCAAAATGATATATGAGGATTAGGTTCGCATTTATATATAATTTTCAAAAATGCTGACATTGTTTAAAACAAAAATGATGAAATGTTTCCATTTATCATCAAACAGAAAATATATACAAAAAAAGAACGACCGAATTTAATGCAGTTATCCCACTAGTTGATTAGATTCCATCCGAAAAGTCAATGAATATTGAGAAAAAGGTCGGATGTGGGGCTATTTGGAGATGTTCGATTCAGGTCCTTTTAAATTTGAAATGGTAGACTGACAGATATTGCTTTGGAGAGGTTCAAGGTCAGCTTACATTATTAGGTTGTGTGTAGGGTTTGATGGTGCAATACTTGAGGGTGCTGACGACAGATAGGTTATGTCAGCGATTTTCAGATCAGATCTACAATATGGTAGGAAAATTGATTTAGATTATTTCTGATCAATAGTGATCTAGATCATTTTCCGATCACTTCAGATCAATTTTTATTACAAATGTCGATCGATTGCCGCACCTTATACTACTGATGCCCATTTGCATGATATTCTCACTGCCTGGGGCAAGTTGGATCAAAGTGACAAATGCCCATTGTTGGTGATAAATGCTTTGTCATACATACCACGCTCACATCCTGAAGAGCTCAATAATATCACCATACTGGACAGGTTAAACCAACTAGAAGCAAAAGTGTCTGCAATGCAAGAAAGTATGGATAGTGTATTTGAAGAAAACTTTGACATAAGGGACAAATTACAGGATATTGGGAGCTTTGCATCGAGAGTGAAACATGACCCCATCAAACATATTTTTATATACTCAATTAACGGGATCAAGGTTTTGTGTTATCAAATGTGAGTGGAAGTAGAAAGGAATCATCCTTAAACCTTGGTACATCTACAAGTTTCAAAAGTAAGGACAATAAAAATGGATGCAGTCCCCTGCTGCCTCTGATGCCTCTAAGTCTATGATTAGCAAAGCAACTACTGAGGCAGAAAAGGAGAGCAGAAAGAACTAATGTCTTTTTTGCTTCTTTTTTGTTTACAGAGTAGACCCTGACACAGAATGTACATCTACAAGTTTCAAAAGTAAGGACAATAAAAATGGATGCAGTCCCCTGCTGCCTCTGATGCCTCTAAGTCTATGATTAGCAAAGCAACTACTGAGGCAGAAAAGGAGAGCAGAAAGAACTAATGTCTTTTTTGCTTCTTTTTTGTTTACAGAGTAGACCCTGACACAGAATGTGAAACATTGAAAAATCATTTTGAGTCTGCATGTCTTTAACTGTTAGTCAAATAACACTTATGTCTTGAGAAGAGTCACAGTTTAGGTCTTTCAAAGTCACAATACCAGCATCACAGTCAACATCAGCATTTGACTGTGAAAAATGGCCAGAGGGGATATGTGTACGCAGATTTTATAAATCACGAGGAAACCAGCATTCTAAACACAAAGAGTGATGGATAAAATACAAAAAAACAGCCAGGGACTAGGACCTGGTAAGGAACATTTTATCCAGTATTTATGTAACACAAATCACATTATTTTTATTCAAGAGCACTGGCTCCATGAAAGTAATGTTCATTGTTTTGATAATCACATAGCATCAATACAATCACATGTTGTGTCTGATAAATTAGTCAATGGACGGCCCTACGGAGGTACTGCCATATTGTGGAGAGATAACATCCTTTTATACATGGTATCTGTTCTGCATGACTGCAAAAGACTGTGCAGTGAAGCTCTCTGTTGATAAAATGAATATTATGCTTTGTAATGTTTATCTTCCTAGAAATCATGGTTAAAGTAAAGGGAATCTAGATGACTTTAAAGAGGATATTAATCTGTATGTACAATTCTACAAGACTCGGATATTGACTATGTAATATTTGGTGGGGATATAAACATTTTTTTTCATGTTTTTAATGCTGAAAGTGTTAAAATATTAAAATCAGTGATGGACAAAGAAATGTTTCATAAGATTGAATCTTTCTCTGTTGACTTTACATTTAAAAGTAAAATGAATGATTCTGAGTCTGTATTAGATAACATTTTTGCTAGCAGTAATCTACTAGACTGCATAGAAAATTACTCTGTATTGCATCGTGGTGATAATTTCTCAGATCACTGTCCTGTTATGCTAAATCTAATGTACCTATCCACTGCTTTCAAACTGGCTGCTACAATGTTAATAAGCTTCAATGGCACAAGGCTAGTGTTGCTGATATACAAAAGTTAAGATGTAGTATTGAGTCAAAATTAAAGGAAATAAATACTGATGCGGTCTATTGTACTGATTTTAACTGCAATAATAAATCTCATAAGGTACAGTTGAGCAAAAGCTATAACAGTATACTAGATTCACTGTACACTTCAGGTGAGGAATGCATACAAATATCCGGTCCTCGTAAACAAAAGTGCAAACCTGGTTGGGATATCTATTGTGAAGAGTTTAGACAAAGATTAATCTTTTAGCATAAGATTTCGTGTGAAAATGGGAGACCCAGAAATGGAGTTATAGCTGAAATAAGGAGAAAAACTAGAGCAAAATATCATTCTTGTGTACGCTATATAAAATCTCATCAAAGCAAAATATATGCAGATAAAATGGCTATATCTGTATACTAAATAAAAATGCTAAAGAATTTTGGAGTGAATTCAATAAACTTGAACCCAGAAAGACTAAAATTCCGAACAATGTTGATAATGCAGTTGTTGAAGCAGAGGTATGTGGTATCTTTAGTAAGAATTATGAGACATTGTATAATTCAGTGTGTTATGAGAAGTGACATGAAAATTTTCAAAGATTAGATTGGCAATATACTGTTACAATACACATGTTATAGATATGTCTATGGTTATGTCAGCTATAAAATCTTTGAAAACAGATAAAAGTGATGGCACTTTTTCAAAGATGTCAAATTATATTATACACTCTCCTCCATTGCTGAGTGTCCATCTAGCTTTATTATTCAATAGTTTTGTGTATCATGGATTCGACCCTGATGAAATGCTTATGGGAACCATTATTCCTATTCCCCAAACAGGCCCAAATCTGTAAATGATTCAAGCAATTATAGAGGCGTTGCTTTAAGCAGCATCTTTGGGAAACTTATTACAATATTATACTTATGGTTAATATACAAGTTTTAAGGTCTTGTGACCTCCAATTTGGATTTAAACCCAACCACTCAACAACTCAATGTACTTTTGTACTGAAAGAAGTGGTACAGTATTATATGAACCAAGATGGTAATGTTTATTGCTTATTACTTGATACATCAAAAGTGTTTGTCAATGTTCATTATGTAAAACTATTTCAATTACTTATAAAAATGGGGTTGTGCCCATTAACTGCTAGATGTTTAATCTTATTTATACACATCTCAAAAACTGAATGTCAGATGGGACAATTATGACTCCTTCAGTTTTCATGTTAGCAATGGTGTAAAACAAGGGGGTGTTCTGTCACCTATATTGTTTTGTGTTTATCTTGATGAATTATTACTGAGGTTGAAGTGTCCTGGACTAGGTTGTCATATTGGTTATGTTTCTGTTCCTGCAGGCACTTATGCTGATGATATTTCCTTAAAGGGTCCCACCTGTCCAGCTTAAAATGTATGCTAAGTATCATTAATGACTTTGGACAAGAATATTGTGTCAGGGTAAATTTACCCAGATTAAAGCAAACTCCTTGTGTTTGGCAAAGTTTGCGACCACCAAGTTAACATAAATTTTGATGGTTACTCAATACCTCAAACAGATATTCGGATCATCTTGGCCATGTAATTGGAGCAAAATTTAGAATAAAAACCTTGAAAAAATTTGCAGTGATATTGTCTTGAGAATTAACTTTCTTTTGAGTAACTTTTCTATAGCTAGCTGCAATTATCTTGTGAAATATAAGTTGGTGAAGCTCTATGGTATGGCACTGTATGGTGGTATGTTATTAGATTTAACCAATAAAGACATTGATAGACTTTATGTAACTTGAAGAAAATGTATACGTAAACTGATTGGGATTCACTATAGAACTCATTCACAGTACCTACCAGTAATATGTAATGATATACCTATTGAGAATCAGATTCATAAAAGATATATATAATTTGTGAGTGGAATATAGTCAGAAGTGAGAACAATGTAGTCAGCCTTTGTGTTAAATTGATTAAGAATGGAAGTCAGTCTGAAGTATCTAAAAGTATAATTTCCCTCATGTCAAATTGGAGTATTTCCGAGAATGAACTTTGCAATAAAGACTTCATTTATGACAAAATAACCAATCTCCCTGAATTATATGATAATGACATCATTAACATGGAAAATATAAAATTGCTATTAGCTGTGAGGGATGACATTGAAAATTTAGAAAAAAACTACCATGTCACAAACAATATATTGATGCAATGTTAGAATACTTCTGTGTTTCATAGCAGGTGTCTGCTTACTTGCTGTGTTAAAATGTACATAATTATCTAAAAAGTTTTTCTTTTTTCTTTCTGTCTGTTTGTAAACTGTACATATAAAATTATAAGAGCAATAAATAAATAAATAAATCCCTGTAGGTCACAAACTGTGAGGCTCAACTAGCTAAAATTTTACCTGAGAACATATTAATGTATTATTCTTACATGTGCCGAAAATCAAGACTTGATTCCACTTAAGGATTTTTTTGCTACATTTACACATATTTTGAACTATAATTTGCATGAAGTGGTACGTCCAATGAGTCTCAAACTGTACTAGATATATCTTTTATATATAATCTTTGTCTGAAAAATTTAAAGACTGTAGGTAAAACTATAAGGTCACCTCAAGGTCTCAAGATTACCCTCAGAGACCAAATTTATGAACATTTTGCCACTTTCAAGCCTGGTAGCTTTCAAACTCTGTTTCTCATTTAGGTATAATATCATCTGGGAATATATCAATGTGCCCCAAAAATCTAGGCCTTAAATAGACATGTAACATGCATATGAGGGCCGTAAACACCCATCTGAGTGACCCTTTTAAAATATTTTTCACATATTTTGCCCTGTAACTTGGAAATGGTAAGTCTGAAAAGTCTCAAACTATATTATTATTAGACAGCCAGGCATTCCCTAGCTGATTAATGTTTTTTTAAAGGTCCATAAAACACCATATTTGCACAGGTTCTTTCATTATCCGCCCGCTATTTTGGGAATAATAATATTAATGCATGGTTCTATGTGGCTCGTAAGTTTGTTTTCAAAGTGCCGTATCTCCCTTATTATTTGATGGATTTTGATCAAATAAAAAGGAGAATAAAAAGCTTAAAAGTATTTTGAGAATGATATAAGGACATAATCATTAAAATAGGTATGCAATACTAGCACCTTAACATTACCAAGTGTTTGTTTATAAATATTCCACTCTTCATTTCAAATTTTCACCTTGCGATATCTCTCTTATTTGTGCATGGATTTAGATCAAACAAAACAACAACAAGTAGTGTAAAAAGTATGTTTCCAGTGATTGTTTAGTTATTTTAAGTTAAAGTTAAGAAGTGAAAAATAGTTAGAAAAGTAAATGTTTTGAATGAGTGCATTACAGATGAAGGAATAAATAACATTTTACAAGTTCTGTGGCCGTGAGTGTAAAATGCCTCACTTCTTAATGGTGAGGTTGGGGATCGAATCCCATCAGGACTGTTTAATTTTTTTTTCATTCAGCTTTTTTTAAGCAATCTCTTTTAAAGGTTTTTCAAATTAAAAAAAAAGTTACGTTATCTATTGAAGAGTTGAAGTATTAAATTTTTAGTTAAAACTTTGTTTTAAGTGTCTTTATAGTTACAGATAAACAATTGAATCAAAATACATGGTTTTCTTTGAAGTACTACAGTTTTGCAAGAAAAAGTTAGAAATAATATCATTTATGAGAATTTAGGTGAATAATAATGACAAATGCAGATCTAATAATAATAGTCCTCGGGCTGTAATGATTCATGGCGTGCCTGTAAAAACCTATAATGCCCTACAAAATCACATTATTGTATTATTAGATTATAAATCCTATGGTAAGTTTAAAAAGTCTCAAACTATATTAGATAAAAATCCTATGTAAAATATTTGTGTCTGACAAATTTTAAGTCTGAAGCTTTAATTTTAAGGTCGTATTGAGGTCTCTAAAAGACCAACAGAGATCAATATTTGGACTTTTTGCCAATTTTAAGCCCTGTACATGTGGCTGTCAAACTATACCACTGATAGAGCTGAAATCTTGAGAATATATTATTATTTTATTTTCAGATATGCCAAAAATCAAGGCTTCAAGTAGACATTTAACCTGTGTATGAGGACCATAGACTCCATTACAAGTGACCTTTTTTGACACTTTTATGTTATATATGTCTCAAACTATATTAAAAAAATTATATTTGTTATCTTTGTCCCTGAAAAGTTCCAGGTCTGTAGTTTAAATGCTTAGGTCACTTAAAAGACTCAAAAAGTACATAGAGAACCAATTTAAGGACTTTTTGCCACTTTTAGGTCCCGTAACTGTCAAACTATGTGGCTCAGAGCTGAAATCTCACCTTGAAATATATTATTATGTTTTTCCAAAAATATCAAGGCTTTAAAGAGCCTATAGTTCCAATTTTATCATACCACTTTTTAATTGCATATAAAGTACATTCCCATTCAAAGGCAATAACACTTCTCCCAATTGCATCATCTCAATGTTTATGCCACTATTTTAACTTTTATCACTCAAATTTCTCACTTTTTTGGAAGAAAAAACTCAAGACCTGAAGTCCAAAGTTTGTGTGCATTACATCACACGATTGTCAGAAATTTTCACTTTCACAAAAACACACTGTAACACTACAGTATTCTTGTACTTATTTCCTGGTGTTTAAAACTTAATTATGTCTTCTGGTGTAAAAAAAATTGTATATATTAATAATGCACAGATTCAGATGTTGGTACTAGTGAAAATAAAATAAAATTTTAGTGGTGATAACAGTAGTAATCATAAAAGAAGCATTGTGCTTTTATAAATTTGAACCCTTTTTCTGATGATGACAGTATTACTAAAAATGAAGATATGAATATAAATGATATCAATGGTTTTTATGTCAGTAATATTTAGATTGAAAAATACTAAATGATATGCAAACTCATTTCAAATGTCAACAAGATTATTTTGATTCTATCCATATACAAAGTCATATAGGGGGCTAATGATTTCAAATCTGGGTTGGTATAAAGACATTTTTAAAACTGTATTGTTTTGCTCAATATGATTTATTTCCTGAATGTTTACCATAATAATAATTATACTTAGATGGCACCATTGCCATTAAAAAGAAAAATAAATAAATAAACAAAATATAGTCTTATAAATAATCCTTGCAATTACATATCTCTCTGGGTAGTCTTTTTCCCATTACCCTTTTTCTTTCCACAGCTCTCATGGATTTCACGGTGGTGGCAATGGAGGTCAGAATGATTGCATTACAAAAGGACATAAAAATCCACCAGTACCTAACCAAGTGGTTGGTAAGAGCCAGGATCTTACCAAACCTGTCACAACTCTAGCAGCTATTTGTCAGGAGTTAGGTTGATTGGTCAATGTACACTGAAAATAAAAGTTAGTTGGTCTAACAAAAAAAGTTGGCTGATCCTACAATGTCTTATTTAGCCAACCAGGTACTAAACTAAGTTTGTTCCTCAAACAAAGCAACAGGTTACTCCAACTAAAGTATTGGATTGTACTACCAGATGTCTTAGTTTATCCAGCCAAGTGAGTTAGTTACTTTAACTAAGTTGGTTGGTTAGTGTCGTCACTTTTATTGTATAGTGAGACCAATGTACGTTGGATGCCAAAATTGACTTCATTGGTAAGAGCTATAAGTAAGTTTGATAATCAACTAGATCATAAGTTCTTAAGTATTACCAATCTGGCTGCATGGTTAAATAATTTTATTACTTCAGTCTTTTCAAAATAATGCTTTATATGACAATAAACAGGAAACAAGTCACTCATCCTCTTAAAATGCTTTATTGAAACATATTTAATCAGAAATAAAACATTTTAAAAGCAATTTTAACTTTGATATTTCTAGTTCAGTTGGCTTTAACATCACTTTTAACAAAATATATACATCATACCACAATAGGTAGTTATAATGGCATTGCAAACCAGTGCATAATGGTAGGACCAGATTCTGTGTTGTAAATTGATGGATATTAGTAAGAAATTACCAACTTTTCCACTTGGTACTGGGTCCTTAGAGGTTTGAAGTGAGTGAGTTAAGCACCACACCACTGAAGTTCTCTTTCATGTTTGTTACAGAATGGTGCTGCCAAAAATGGTATTGTGTTTGCTCAAATAGTTTCCAAATTCCCACAAATGTATTTTTGTTATAACTGAAACAAATGTGACAGAAGGGAAAAAAAAGAAAATGATAATTTTATGCCAAATTTCGTGCGACTATACAGTAAAAAACCAATGTTCAAGATGAAAAGAGCACTTATATCATGACAGTTTAGAAGATAGAGGAAACCAGTACATACTGATTGGTTAAGATTCTGCAATGTAAACTATGGGGGCCATGGTGGCATCTGGTTAATGAGAAGTTTTTTCTTAAGCAAAAGGGTTTTTTTGGGGTTTTTTTGAGGTTAGACAAAAGCAGTTTAAACTACATACATCAAAATACTTTCATATTAAAATTTGATGGAACCCCCACAAAAAATCTATCTGTAGACATACAAAAATAAACTATATTACAAATACATTTTAACATCTAAAACTTACAATACCTCAAAATAATATAATGATAATTGTATTTCAAGGCCCATATTCACAAAGAGTCTTACTTCTGAGACAAAAAAATGGTGTCAACTTTAAATTCTCAGAAATTTCCTCAGCAAGTAAAATATTCATGTTAACAGAGATTAAATAACACTTCAAACTTTTACTAAAATATCAGAGAAAACAATGTGCTCATCTAAAGTTGAGATTTGGTCTAACTTATTTTGTGAAAAATAAAATTATCTCATTCTTGAGTCCAGAATTTAATATAGAATTTGGTCTCAGCATGTTTTATGAATGTAAGCCTTGTAACTCATTCTATTTCACACTAAATGTTTCATAAATGTAGAAAGAGATACTTTGGAAATTAAGCTCAGATAAGGAAACACCACAGTGCACAGTGAAGATTTTAATGTTGATATTATATGCAGGCTCAAGTAATTTTCAGTCAGCCTGCTTCAATTACTATATCTAGTCTTTGTTCATCTCTGTAACCACATCCAGTGAGTTCTACAAATGAATCTGTAATTCCAAATCTGCTATCCATTCTTTCTTGCTATGTTGCAGCATCATAATTATTGGATTGTGTTCACTAGTATGTCTTCAACAATGTTTTCAGGCTGTAAAACAAAAAGTTGTGTTTGTCAGTGAGATAGTTCTTCATTACTTTATGTTCAAAAATCAAAAGCATTTAATATGTGTATCTAGTTCTAATGTGATTTTAACTTTCATCATGAAATATTCTGCAACTAAGACACACAAGAAAAGCTGATAGGGTAAAGCAATTAAAGGGTGGGACAGTAGCAAATTGACCTTTTCAGTGTGCCGCCAATGTAAAACTCTTTTGATTACAGGGTTGGTATACAAAATAAAATACACTAAAAAGGTTTACAAATTTATGTATAGAAACAGTAAAATTTATCAAAGTGAATGAAATATTGTAGCGCAGGTATATTTAAACTTAGTTTTCACTGAACCAAAAAAATCAACATATACAAAAAATATTAGACAAAATTTAATATTATGCTGCCATCTTTTACATTTTTACTACACCAAAGATAATACTTTTCTATAATTCTTTTACTTTTAACATATTTTTATATATCAATAAATATGAAGAAATAATTCTGCTGTCAGTTTCTGCAGTTTGTAATATAGATATGCCTCAATAAATTAGCTACAATGTGACATGACAATGTTGAACACTACTTTCTTGTTTTCACATTTGGTACTTCTGGTATCCATCTCATTGCTTGATAAAGGAGGCTTTATAAATATAAATAAAATGATTTTACTATTTGAGTGCATTCAAAATTTCACCTGAGATATGCAATAATCAATTTAATTGATTAATTAATGGACTGGTCTCCAAACTGTTACATAGAGCAAAAAAATAAAAAACTGTGAAAATAAAAATATTGTTAAAACTAACCAACATAGAATAATTGGAACAATTGATTTTGACAAATGTATGTTAGTTTGGCAAACCAACTCAAAGTATATAGCCCCAACAAATCAGGGGCCTGTAAATGGAAGCTACCAAACTGGCTAACTCTTAGAGCTGGTTAACTCAAGAGCAAACTCTTGAGAAAATCAAAACCTTAGTTTACCATTGGTTAATTTTTTGTAAAAAACTCAAATTTCATGATAACTTAGACCCTGTTGTTAACTGTTAGTTGCATTAACCCTTTGCTCTTTACTTCCAATTAAATATAAAGTTAACATTGGTGTATCAATTTTAGATAAATATAGCATTTTCTTAAGATATTTGGTCAACTTTTCCCAGTACACAAGTTTAAGATACTTTTTGACTTTTTGTAATGATTATCTAATTCTTTTTGTAAGTTTTGACTAACTTTGTTTTAACTGCAGATCTTACAATTTTACTCATCCTTTATGTTTACACTGTTTACTAATTTATTGCATCTGTACACATATTTATACTGATCACTTTTAATTGGAAAATTTAATAGTAAATTAAATTTTTATAAGTTGATACCTTACTTAGTGGACAGACGTATTTGTCCGGCGCTCTGCCGGTCACACCAAACATTAGAAAAAAAACGTCCTGAGCTGGGCTCTGGCCAGGACAGGTAGTGTCCTGTTCATTCGCCAGGTGGCTGTGTAGCCTACCTGCTAGTGTACTGTGCATGCTCGTGCATGCGCTCTTCCTCTTTTTGTTGTCTACCTTAGAAAGTCCCCTTTTTTGGCTTAGAATAGCGGGGAAGGTAGGGTGGGAATCCCCCTGTCCACTAGGTAAGGTATTAACTTATAAAAATTTAATTTACTGTTAAATTTTCCATTTTATTACATTAATACATCTTACCTAGTGGACAGATGCAGAATAACTACCCAGTGGATGGAGGGTAGTCGAGAATAGGGGATTCCTGAGAACTCTAGGCAATAACAGGGTGGTTCCGGTAATGGTTAAATAAACCAACCTTTAGGAAAACACCTTTGCTCTCTCCCTCTTCTTCTAATAAGATCCTTGTAACAACTCGTTCCGAGTGTATAGGGGGGCGATAGAGAGAAGAGTCCAGAACCTAGTGAGAAAGAAAAACATCCTTTAGATAGAACTGTGTAAAGGTGTTGTGGGCCGTCCAATGACAGGCTGAAAGGATTTGTTCTAAAGAAACCCCCCTTGAAAGGCCTTGGAAGCCGCAAAAGCGCTGACATCATGAACCCTGACCTAATGCAAATTCTGGGCTTCCTCATCTGACAATTGGTAGCACAAAACCACTGTTTGCTTAATCCAAGAGGAGATAGTGGCAGGAATAACATAATTCTGAAAACTCTTGCGGAAGGATACAAACACCAGATCTTTACCTTTTCTGAGATCCTTGGTTCTATCCAAATAGTAACACAAGGCTCTGACTGGACAAAGGTACTTATCTTCCCTAAGAGACTTGTCCAAGGAAGGAGCCAAGGCTGGGATAACTACAGGAGCCACAGCTGCAGGACCCTCCTTGGCCAACTGATTCTTGGAAATGAAAATGGGAGAAGGGTGAAGAGAAACCTGATTCCAATTTTCCTGGTGCCTGATGGTCTTGAATAACCTAGCATGAATCTCACTCCTCCTGTTGCCTGAACCCAGAGCTAAGAGAAACAATGTCTTAAAGGTCATTTGTTTCAGTGAAGCCTTTCTTATGGGCTCAAAGGGAGCCTTTGTCAACTGGTGGAGAACCAGGGAAAGATTCCAAGAAGGAACTCCTTGTCCACTTTTGGGCTTATCCCTATGAAAATTGTCCAACAGATGGGTCAAGTTTCCATCCTTACTGATGTTCACCCTATCATTGCCCACCATATCCGCAATAGCTGTTCTATAGCCTTCAATGGTGCTAGGCTGCAGATTTCTCTCCTTGAAAAGATACAAGAGAAAATCTGCAATCTGGGTCACAGAGGGTGACCTGAGGTCCACCTTGTGTGAGTCACACGATTTAACAAAAATGGTCCACTTCGACTTGTAAACTGCTCTGGTTGAAAGTCTCTGAGGAGCCTCAATTCTTGCCGCCACTTTGTCATTGAACCCTTGTTCCTGAATGGCCGAGGCTCTAGGAGCCATGCATGCAGATTCAGATTGCTGAGGTTCCTGTGCAACAGTCCGTTGAACGGCTGACTCACCAGATCCTTTTGAGAAGGAAGCTGAAAAGGAATCTGCACTGAGAGATTGACCAGGTCCCAAAACCAAGGCATGTTGGGCCAACCTGGAACTATCAGGATCATTCTGACACAGCCCTGATCCATCACTTTTGAAACCACCTGATTGAGTAGAGAGACTGGGAGAAACACGTAAATATCCAGATTCTCCCATGGAAGGCTCAGGGTTTCTACTGCCTAGGCTGTCAGATGCGGAACCGGTGAGACAAACTTGGGAAGTTTGTGATTGAACCGGGTTGCGTACAGATCTAACTGTGGCCGGCCCCAGCTCGAACACAAGTGATTGAATACCGGTTGAGACAGGGACCACTCTGTCTGGATCACTTGATTGTGTCTGGAGAGCTTGTCCGCTATCACATTCAAGCGACCTGGAATGTGCCTTGCCCGTAGAACTATCCCCCTGGGGTGGCACCACGATGGAAGACTCCATAGGAGGGCACAGAGAGAGAGCCTGATCTCATGCCTCCCTCCTTGCTGATGTAGGAGACCACAGTTGTGTTGTCCATAGCTATCAGACCAATCTGGTCCCTGCAAAGATGCTCGAAACTCCTGAGGGCCAGAAACACTGCTTTTGGCTCCAAAAAATTTATGTGGAGGCGACTTTCTGGATCTGACCAAATGCCTCTGCAGTGGAGTCCCCTAAGTGAGTGCCCCAACCTTCGTTTGATGCGGTTATCCGGTCAGTTATCAGGTCAAATCGGTAACCGACGAAATTGAAAACCTGCTGAGGAGTCAGTTCTGACTTTTCCATGTTTACCATCCAATCCAACTCTTGGCAGAGGTCCAAGAGGATCTGGGTATCTCGTAGGCAAATTGCCTTGGAAGGGGCTCATAACAACCATCTCTCAAAACTGATACTACACTGGGGTTTGAATCCAATCTTTACCAAACTTGCCAGAAGCTCTGAAGCCTTCCCCCAACACTGATCTCTGTGACAACATGAGGGGCATTTAGAACAGAGGGGGCAGAAAGACAATGATTTGCCCAAGAAACCACTTTGACAAACTTTATTTTTCTCAGAACATGACCGGGACTTAAGCTTTTCTTTTGCAGCTGCCCGTGAGTAGTTGCAATAGGAACATGACTGACAACATCTGTACAAAATACATTTTGTTTGCAAACTTGAGTCAACAAAGTCAAATCTTGAGGAGTCTCTTGAAACACTGAATTCAACCCTTGACTTCTGGGAGTCAGATTGGTTGGAACCACACTGTAATTGTCATTTATATGATTTGAGGCCTCTTGCCTTGGAAAAACGGGGGTTAGCTCTACCATGGCCTCGGCCTCTACCCCTGGATCTAGAAAACTGACGCCATGGTTGATCGCCATGGTTGATCCTGACTGTCATGAACCTCTCTGGGTCTCCTGCTTATCATAGGGCCTGCATCTGTAATTTCCCCTCCAAGTGGAGCGCTGCGAGGCACCCGGACCGGGCCCTGGAGCAACTCCAGCTGACTCATACTTATTTATGTCTTGTTCAGCAGTGTTGAGTACTGAGTCGGGGAACAGGCCATAACCAAACATAGGTGCGTTTCTGAGCATATTCCAAGTGTCCGGTTTGATGCCGGGCTTCACATGTTTTAGGTAAGAGTCACGGTGGAGTAAGATGAGATTGGAAAGATGCACAAAGAGGTTATCCACCAAGTGTTGCAATGCAGTACCCATTGAAAGAGAAACATTGTGATGGAAGGCCAAAAGATCTTTATTGTCCTTAATAACTTCAGTCACTTCCTTCGGAGCCTTGCCTTTGGTAACCTTACTGCCCAGAAATGCAACTGTGGAAATGATACACTCTTGCAACTCTGAGGCACAACAGTTAAACCCCGCAGCATTATTAACCACATAAGTTCCTTCCCTGGCACAACGCTCCCAACTTCGCATGTACTCCTGTGAAATGGGCCTGGAAGGTGGGCCAGATGGTGAGTATGAAGCAGCCTTGATAATCTGTGGAAACTGAGAGTTCACCTTAGCCTCACTGCCACTCCAACTGGACAAGTTCTTCCCTGGCCGTTGAGGTCCATCTTGTTTAATTGTGTACATTTGATACCAACGACTTTGTGACTTGGGGATCTTAACAAATTGATCCTTCTTCAGTCCGGCTGAATCTTGCGCCCTAGAAGGATATCCTTCAGCTACTGTTGTGTTAAGTTTCTCCAATTTTTGGCAAAGCCAATCATCTGGGGGTATTAAGACAGAGATCCGCGCAGGCTTTCTAGGGTGCTTGCCCCTCCACAGATTGTTTGATTTATCTGGCTAAGCTAGGTCACTCTCAAAGATTGGAATATGAACGTATGGACTGGACAGTTTCACGAAAGGTCAAATCTTCTGTCTGTTCTTGTCTCTCTATATTATCAGAAGACACTTCACCTTCTTCAGCTCCTGAAAAATCATCTGAAAAGTCCTCATCCGACAACTGTTGCTCTGGTGGCTCCCTATAGTCCTGTTCAGGAGGGAAAGTGATTTCACCGGCACCGGCAAAACTATTAGCAGAAACAGTAGAGGCCGGCTGAATGTTCTGATGAGATGAAGGAACAGTAGCAATATTTCGTGGACCGGGCTGAGAAACCGGTGGATGGACCGGTAGATGTTAACTTTTGACTGGTAGAAGATGAAGAAACAGAGGAAAATTGTCTGAACATTGGTTCCTGCATAAAATCTCCCGGACCGGGAATGTTTGAAGCAGGGACCAGTTGATCCGGTACAACAGTTTCTTTGCTCTTATCACCAAACCTTGCAAAATGTTCTGCCCACTTGTCATTCATCTCTTCAAATTGGGCAGAAGTGACGTAAGACACCGGTTGAGAAGAGGTAGATGGATCAGGTGCCTGCGTGGGGGGATGCGCAGTAGGATGAGAAGACGCTTGCTCTTCCAAATCTACAGAACTAATGGCAGTTACATCTTTTGGGGACACCAGAGTACCTGTCCGGTTGTCTTTACAGATCTTATATGATGGTGTTGAAAGAATCTCACATTGAGAATCAGACAAGCCTTCACAAATAACACAATTATGTCCCTTGACACACAGATCACCCACCTTTTTCTCGCGACAGCACGCACACTTTTCATGTAAGTCAAAATCGGCCATTGCATGTCTGCATGTACCACGCCTCTGTCCTTTTAAGCTTCCTGGTGATGCCATGATAATGAAATATTCCAATCACAAGGGATTCTTTGTAAAACAACTCGTCTAACACACAAATAAAACAAATTGACTAACTCCTTTCACACCAAACAAAAAGAGGAAGAGCACATGCGCGAGCATGCGCAGTACACCGGCAGGTAGGCTACATAGCCACCTGGCGAATGAACAGGACACTACCGGTCCCGGCCAGAGCCCAGCTCAGGACTTTTTTTTTCTAACATTTGGCATGACCAGCAGAGAGCCGGACAAATGCATCTGTCCACTAGGTAAGATGTATTAACGTAATAAAAATGTCCTCAACACGGCAATGGGGCTACTTATTGGATCTTTTTCCACAGCATTAACAACCCCAGCCAGCACTACATATGAGACCAACAAGGGTCCCAAATGGGTTCTTATATGGGGCCTTTGTGGGCGCCCTATATGGGCCCCAGTCAGTTTTTGCAAACGGTTTTCTGATGGGACCAATATGGTTTATCAATAAGGGTCATATATGGGCCCCATATGGGGCCTTTATTGTGAAATAAATGGGTCCCACATGGGCCCAACTTGTAATTTGAACATGGGGCCCAGATGGTTTTTGCAAATGGTTTGGTGATGGGACCAGTATGGGCTCTGTATATGGGTTATATGTGGGTCTGACAAGGGCACTATATGGTAAACTGCATCCAGGTTCTTATTGGTCCTACATATAGGTTCAGATGTATGGACCGGCTCAGTTTTTAAATGTGCACTACCAACACAAGGTCCATTTGTTGTTTAGCTCATATGTAATAGAAGCTCAAAAATGAGTTGATCTTTGTGAACAGTCCGCAATTTCCTTTACACTTTGCCCACATATTCTGTCTAATATTTTAATACACTTTCATGAATTAAATCGAAGCCTTTGTAAATAATGCACAATACAATCTTGATTCATACTATACTATTATCCAATTTCCAGAATGTAATTCAAATCATTTCAAGTTCAAAATCTTATGATGTACCACATTTGTGTCTAAGCTTGTCTTATACAGAATACAGAAATGTGTATCAGAAACTCATCACTTAATGATTCACCCAAACCCTTTTTCCAGTTGGCCCAAGCTAAAACAGCTACATAGCCTTGTCAAGACACAAGTAAAACACATGATGAAATCCTCAGTTAACTGATATAATTAAGCACATGCATTATTTGATTAATAAAGATTTTTTTCATTATGAATCCCCACCAAAAATATCATAGTCTATTATTTTAGCCTTATTTACACAATTTTTACAAATTTCATAGATTTCTCACACATATTTATAATCTTTAAATTGTACTGTAATTTATATCCTAGTGACGAAAGGCTACCCTGTTTCACACCATGGGGTGTTTTCCCATTTTCCTAGCACTGCCTCAAAATACTATCTGTGTGAAAAGATAAACATATCTGTACTGCATGATATAGGGGGTTGGACCTATTAATGACCCCTTGAGTTAAACTAAGAGAAACTAAAATTTTACAGAATTTCCACAACTGTAGATTTAGGATTTCTGTACTCTTATACATGAAAAAGGTGTTTGTGGTACATTAAGGTAATATAAACCACTAGATTATTAATTAGTGAGATATACAACAAATTTAATTTAATACATTTTTTACAAAAACTTGACAATACATTTACAGAGCTATAAAATGGTTATTTTATGTGATAATAATGAGGGTCCCTTGTGAGAATATTATACCCATTTTTGACCTTCACAGGTCCAACCAATATGCGTGTACACTTTTATTTAAAAAGGTTTTGTGGCGAATTGTTTTTCTCAAATAGGACCTTTTTTATTTTTGGATTTTTTTCATTCAAAATCAGAGGAGAATTTAATAAAGAACACTTGTTATAGATATTTACATTTTTCCTCTAGGATTTATATATGGGACCTATCTGGGACCCTTATACCAGTAAATCATCCATAAAAGTCCATTCTGGGCCCATATTAAACATTGTGAAAATAAATGTTTTGTTTACCACTCTTTACAAAGTCCAAATCAACATGATGCCAAATGAATCTATTATTAAATCTGTTTTATTTTCCTTATTTTGTACTATTTAGGGAACATTAAGTATTTTTATATAAATGGGACCAATATGGGCCCCCTTTGGGCATTCTGTGCCCATATATCCTTTATAGGACCCATATTGCTATTTGCCCGCCTATAGCCCACATAGGCCCCATATGATCATGCTTGCTGGGACTAAGCCCACTCTACTCAATTGGAAAATCTAAATTATTATTGTCATAAGTAAATGCTTAAAGTTATACATAACCTCAGCTTGGCCCAAAATCTATGTTGTTAAATTAAAATTTGTCAAAACTTAACTTCACTTTAAATTTCAACCTTAACATCATCCTCTCCACTAGTTATAAAGCCTGAACAACTAATGGGGGCAAGCAACGGTATGGCCACCCTGACCTAATAATTGTTGCTATGTTAGCTTATTGCAAATATATCTCAGTCTGCTCAGTGTAGAATATGTAAAATGTTAAACTTACTTTTATTAAGGTTGTGATAATCTCTTATTTACCAGTATGTTGTTGAATAACATATGTAAACCACACTCTTGTGTATCTACCATATAAGGAACTATGGTATAGGACATTGTTACACACAAGCATACAAGTAACCAAACACAGCCACACAGGCACTCTATAGTTCACTAACGAAAGCACAATGTAACGAATACATAAATAGTGCTTTCTATTTACCCACTGAATTCTTTAGTTAATATGTCAGTATATTGTCATTAAGTATTGGTTAGTTTACAATTTTACGAATGCTTTCGATTCACGGGCCCCAGACTGGTTAACTAAGCCAACTTGTTTCTCTAACAAATGTAATTAGTTCAACAAAATAAATATTGATGTAAAATTCAATTTGGTATTGTTTAATAATTTGAAAAGAAAGTAAAACAGTTATAATATATAAAGGATTACTATTACTGTGGGATATCCCAAAAAATACAAAGTTAGTATTTAGCAGTATTTATTTTAATGGTTGATAATAGAAAATTCTATCCACCTCCCTACATACAAAAATTGATTGCATTGCACATCATTTTAATCTATACATGGTGTAATAATAAATATGAATTATTTTAACAAATATAGACACCAATACTAGTATATATAAGGAAAATAACTTACCTCTTTATTCAAATAATTGCGCCAAAAACTCAATCTAAACAGTGCATGGTGCATGCTCAAACTCAAACTTAGCTGGACCAAACAGGGTTCTTAGTCTTAGAAACTAAGGTGTTAGTTAAAATTTCTTTTAATTTCTTTATCGTAGTACTATCTACCAACTTTTGGTTTTCAATGTGGAGAAATCAGAACTGGACCCAAAAGTAAGTCTCAACTTACTGTAGGCTACCATTTGATCCTGAAAGAGGCACCTTGAATGTGAAGATCCAGAAACTTCTCTCCAGACTCACCTGTCCAGTCCCTGATAGGGTTACTGACAGCCACAGAGAAGCAAGCCCACCTAGGTCAATGCCATTTGAGGTCAATACATAGCACTTGAAAATAACTGGAGGGTACCAGAATCCCCTGCAAAAGGTCACTCCACCCTCACTTAAAATGGTGGCTCCATGAAGGAAACATTCTTCAAGGCCAACAATTACACCCCCTCAGTCATGCTCTGCAAGTCTTTATAGAGACATCAAAAGAAGGGTGGGGTGCTCAGTTTAGGGAACACACTGTGAGGGGAACCAGGTCCCCTTCAGAAAGCAAGTTGTATATATACCACCTAGAACTAAAGGTGGTCTTTCTGGCCCTAAAAGAGTTCCAAGATCTCTGAACAACACAGTTCTCATAGCTACAGACAACACCACAGTGGTTGCCTATATAAACAAGGAAGGATGCATGAAGTTGGGCCCTCTGAGTGCCCTACTGTGGAGAATCTTGATTTGGTGCTCCAGGAAACCATGGACTCTCAAAGCCAGACACGTTCCAGGCTGGCTGAATGTCATTGCAGACAAGCTGGAGGCTTGGCCAGGCCATCCAGATAAAATGGTACTTCCTTCCATAGGTCTTCCAGGTAATATGCTCCTGGTGGCAGCAGGTCTAATTGAGGCTGGTTAAATAACAAATTGCCTCAATTTGTATCACTGGTGCCAGACCCCCTAGCATGGGCAATGGAAGCACTCAGCCTGCCCTTGGAGGATCTGGACCCCTATACCTTCTCACCAGTAGCCATCTTGAGCAAAGTTGTGGAGAAATTGCACGACTGCCTGTGCAGGAGAATCATTCTGATTGCTTCAGGGTGGCCCAACATGCCTTGGTTTTGAGACCTAGTGGCCATATTGTGGCCTAGTTAAAGCAAATCCCATTGTGCCTGCCCAACATGTTGACTCACCGGTTCACAGGAATCTGTGAAACCTGAATCTTCATGCCTGGCTGCTAGAGCCTCCGTTAAAATTGCCCATAATGTCAGCAAAGATAAGAATCTCACTCATCTCTTGGATAACTTCTGCAGAGACAGACCCAAGGGTCGAAGGGGCATCCCCTCCTGGAACCCTTCCCTGATTCTGCATCAGCTCACAAAGGCTCCCTTTGAACCCCATAAAGAGGCCTTTGACCTTCAAAACTGTCATCCCCTTAGCTTTGTGTTCAGGTAAACACAGGAGTGAGATCCTTGCTTGGCTAAGTAAGAACATCAGACACCAATCAGGCTGGTCCAGAATGTCTCTTTACCCCCCACCAAGCCTTCTTTCCATGAACCAGCTGGACAAAGAGGGTCCAGATGGTGTGGCCTCAGTCGCCATTCCAGCGCCATGCCCAGTCGCCATTTAATAAGTAAATTAAATTTTTATAATACCCTACCCAAAGAACAGGCAAGGTCCTCCTGACCAACCCCGCTATCAGGTTACAAGGTATCTAAATATGTTTAGACAACGAAAAAGATGCTGTGACACCACCCTGTCTAGACAGGAAGGAAGTATGATGCACCACCTAACAAATGCACAGTATTGGACCTGTCCTGCCGGTGGAAACACAGGACGGCTTTTTCTGCCGTTTGGCAAATGAACTATGCTGCTCAGTGTGGTTGTGGATCTTCTGTAGCTGTCTGTTCAGTAATAGTATCAGAAATTTAATTAGATATACACAAAGGTGCGCTAAAAATGCCTCCTGGAAAAAATGCCTCCCCCCAAAAATGCCTCCTGGAAAAAAATGCCTCCTAAGGAAAAAATAATCAGCAATTTTTCAACACAAAATTTCTTTTCAAAGCAAATAATGGTCCATTTCAGAATTATATAATGGTGTATTAGTGAAAATGAAAAAGATACATCCTTTGCTATTCAATGTGCACTGGTGATTTGAAACTTAAATCCTGCACCAATACATTAAACGTTTTAATTCTGGCCATCATCCTTAGTATATTTTAAAGGAAACTTGTACTCTTCAATAAGGCTTTTAAGTCAGTACTCTGGATTAGAATTTTAACAATCACCAAAGCATGATTCCAATTTACTCCTGGTCCGGAGTCCATTAGAAAGGGTTGCCACATATTATTTTTTCATTATTTGCATACATCTCAAATAAACTTCTTTCATGTGACATAATATGGATTTTAATTTAATGGCAATACATACACTAAGCAGCCAAGGCATCACAACACATAATTCAGTTTTGTAACTGGTCCTAAATATAGTTGAAAGGATACACTTCAGGGAAGAAATTTGTTCAGTTTTGACAATTAACTCTCAGGAATCTCATTGTGAAAATAAACATAATTTTAAAAGAAATCTTAGTTGTGTTATTCAATAGAAAACAGGTTGAATATTGGGAAATGAATGGCTAGTGATCGTTGATTGAAAATTCTTTTTCTAGAGGAAGATATAGTGATGAAGTCTAACTTTTTGAAAGAACTATTATTGCAATATAGTTTTTGAATGTGTAGGTATTTTTAAAGCAAAGACTAATTTTTAAAGACTATAAAGATGATGTGTGCATGTACTTGTACATTTTTATCCATTCTCCTTATTAATTTGTAGCAACAACAAAACTGATGCACCCAAATATGTTTTTATAATTTATAATTATATTTTGATTTATGCAATTCCTGATAATTAAAAAAACAGTTTGAAGCCAAACTTATTTTAAATAAAAAAATGAATTCAAATTTATTCATCAAAACTTAGTGATTTGAATTTGTTTATTAAATGGTCCTATGCACAGATAACTAGTTTTCAGTTGTCAAGTTTATACTGAAAACTACTCTATATAGAGAACCTAAGCTATAACATTTTATCACACAACAGTGAGGCCATGAGGGTTCCTGTTTTTTCGTATCTGTACCCTGCTACACAGAACATTATAGGCCTGTGACTAAAAGTAATTAGATAACAAATGCGGCTTTTCTTGTGGTTTTTCTGTTTATATGACAAAGTTGTATGAGAAACAAGCATCTGAACTGAAAATCGTGGCTTTGCTGATTGGATAACATACTGAAGATATAAATAATGTCACAATTTTGCAAATTTTGCAAGGCTGAAAGATTTGTTCTGAGAAGACTCCAAACTAGAAAGCCTTAGAAGCTGCAAGGGGCCCTGACAACAAGTGCTTAAACCTGATGTTGGGTGAGGGCCTCCTGACCAGAGCTCATAACATAGGATCACAGTATGCTTGATCCATGCATGAGGAGATAGTGCCAGGTGAGATGTCCAGTTGTAATTTTTCATATTTACTATTCAAACTTCTCCTGACACAGAGCTACTAGAAACTGTGCATGCTGGAAACAGGTTTGGTGGGAACTGGCTTTGACCAACCAGTCATACTGGTGGATTGTGGCAATTGTAATGCCATAGTTATACCTCCTCCACCACCGAGAGAAGAATCCCCTTGTATTGTGAACAGACCAAAGGGGAGTGATTGAGCTGGCAGGGAAGAGGTTAAAATGGTTCCAGATGTTTCCATGAATTATTTAGTCTACGGAGTCACTTCTATCTGGAGACCTGGTCAAGTTGGCCGTTTCCGGAAGGTGAGGGTGTAGCCTTCCTGGGAGATTCTTATGAATTTGGGGCTGGTCTTTAGGGAGGCCCAAGTTTTGAACAGGCAGGTTGAGTCAAGAAAACAGCGTCAACACTGGTGACAGGCTAGACCTCACTGATCCACATTAGGAGAAACAACATCTAAAAGGATCTGTGACCTTTAGGTCATTTTCACACAGCCCCACTGTGGAAACATCAATAGCCATTATATCAGCCATTATAAGAATTCCTCGGTAACAAGTTTCCTTAGGCAACAACTGGTTGGCCTAAACAGCTACTTGGACCCTCAAAAAGGGTTCTGCTGTTCTGTCAGCCCGTCCTGGAGACCTGCCCAGTACCAGGTCCTATAGGTGAAGTAATGCTCTCTAACCGGTTCCTGGTGACTCCACAGTTCTGCGAAACTCACTGGAGTTGGCAAACCTGGGTGAATTGAACTACTTCTTAGCAGGGATAGGCTCATATGAAGCCCTCTTCCTGTCCACAGTGGTGGATTCAGAAGCTTTCCTCTGTAACCGACAAGCTCTGTAACCGGTAAACTGGTAGGCTGGTGCTTTTCTATAACCAAGATTTCTAGAAGAAAGCTCTGTAACCAATGAATTTAGACAGCACAGGTCTGAACCATTAGTTAATCCTTTGGTAGATTTGCTGGTCCAGTAGCCTGACCGGTATCCCTCGATTTGGTGTGAAGCAACTGTCAATAAAGGTTGTGTTGTAGAAAACTTCCTGTTCACCTAACTTGTCACCAGAAATTCTCTGCAACTGGTAACCCTGCTGTCATCACTAGACCTGTTGACTGAAGGTGTCTTCTTGCCAGTAATGGTGGGGACAGCAAACAGAACTGGTACCGGCAAAATTCATCACTGGGGGCTCCCCACCGGTAGTCTGAACAGAACTGGTACCGGTAAAACTCATCACTTCTTGTCAGCTGAATCAATCAAACTTGAGGATCTGCTTGCTGGTAGTTGTATGGGGATCTGTGAAGTTACATGACTGGCACTTCAAGAACTCACAGATTTCTGTGGCCACTGTCATCTAATTTCTTCATGCCAACAGACATGTTTACTGGATTTCTTCTTGCCAGTTAAAGTGGGTGTTGAGTAACAAATGGTCATCTTCTCATGAAAACTTCTGTTGAAAACACGATTCCTCCATTGTTGAATGCGATCATGTGACCAGGTCTGTGTCACGTGACAAGCATAAGCTGGAAGTGATGAGGTTAGACGATGCATTCTTCTAATTTCTTCTTGTCAACCTACACGCAGTGTTACTCGACTATGTAGAAGTAAATGGAGGGTGAATCATGGCAAATATACACTTCTGTTCAGAAGGAATGCTGCAGAGAGGACACACAAGCTCTCACCCATGGCTCCGTCTCGACGACAAGCACAAAGAAAATCTTCAAAAACTGGCCATAAAATGCTTGAAATTACCTCGCTTAAGTCCTGGAGAGGCTATGATATGTAAGTAACACAATATATATATTTTCAGATGAAAATAAGCTTTAAATTCGTAAAATTTAAATCCATCTTTCATTCAAACTTTGAGATCAAAAACACGTCTGCACACTGCACGCGCCAAATGAAAAAGATGAACTGACATCACTCTGTCTAGACAGGAAGCAAGTATGATGTGCCACCTGGCGAATGCACACTAATGACCAGTCCTGCCGGTATTATAATTATACAGGACTTCTTTTTTGGCGGGATCGGTCGCGCCGATTGGATAGGATGTATTAACGCAATAAAATTTTGTTTTTTACAAAGAAAAAAATATAAATTTATTTTAAAATTTCACAAAAAGAATTTTGATTGAAGACATTGAATAATACCGTTCCTATTAATAACATAAAAATAGATATCTAGTTGGAACATATGGATTTACATATCTTGAGCATTTATATTTGAAAGCAGATACAAAATTATGTGTCATTACAATATCATCAGAAATAGAATATTGAATATACAATGATTCATGAAAACATGGCATCTTGGAAAGAATGAATTACTTTGAAGTTGTACCCAAAGTGTAAAATATGTATATGGATACTTATTTTATAATATTATTAAGAAGCTATAATTATGACACACCAGCTACAATGATTCAAATAAAGAAGACAATGTAAATAACCTGATTTCACCCATTGAAGTGAACCCTATTTCATACATTGGATCCAACTAAAACCTGTTTCCAAAATCTACATGTATTTTAACCAGATTTCAACCATAAATACAACCAGATTTCGATAGATGATTTCAACATGATTGCAAAATCTACACCTATTTCAACCATATTTCACCCATAGATTTCAACCAAATTTCAACAGTTTGTTTCAACAAGATTTCACTGGTTGGATCCAACCAAAAAAACATTTTGCAAAATCTACACGTATTTCAACCAGATTTCAACATTGGTTTCAACATGTTAGTAGTATATATCGAGTCAATATCGAGTCGAGTTTCCCATCAATCATGTCACTTTTTGACAGCTGTGCAGCTGCCTGGGGCAGATGTTAGATTGATGGTTAGATAGGGGAGGGTCGATACTAGCTCTATACAGGTTATTGGGCTCTATACAGGTTCTTGAGACTGACTCAATGGGGATCTTTGTTGTTTGATAGTTTATAGCTATTACTCTGATGAATCATCACACAGCTGTGCTTTTTAATGGGCCAGCTGTGTTTGTCTGATTTTATGGCTAGCACAGCTGTGTTTAATGGGGCTTTGTCTGCTAGCCCAAGCTTTGTTTTAATGGGGGCTTTGTCTGCTAGATCTTGTGAAATCATCACACAGCTGTGTTTAATGGGGGGCTATGTCTGCTTAATGGCGCCAGCTGTGTTTAATGGGGCTTTGTCTGCTAGCCCAAGCTTTGTTTTAATGGGGGCTTTGTCTGCTAGATCTCTTGGCATGTTCTTGAGACTGACTCAATGGGGAACTTTGTTGTTTGATAGTTTATAGCTATTACTCAGATGAATCATCACACAGCTGTGCTTTTTAATGGGCAAGCTGTGTTTGTCTGATTTTATGGCTAGCACAGCTGTTTTTAATGGGGCCTTGTCTGCTAGCCCAGGATTTGTTTTAATGAGGCTTTTTCTGCTAGATCTCGTGGCATTGTCAAATCATCACGCAGATGTGTTTAATGGGGGGGGCTATGTCTGCTTAATGGCACCTGTTTTAATGGGTTAGAACTGTTTAAATGGAACTTGTCTGCTACAAATGTTTAATGGGGCTTTGTCTGCTATCTCTCTTGTTTTAATGGGACTTTTTCTCCCAGCCAAAGACTTTAATGGGGCTTTTTCTCTGCTAGTCATGCTTGTAATGGTTAGATCAATCTAACCTGTGCAAAAAATATGAAACATCCAAGATATATGTAATGGGGCTGGAACAAGTAGCAATAATTTTTTAAAAATGAAATAAATCTATGCATAGCATCAGCATTTGCATTTGGTATCTCACACAATGTATACAAGCGACATTGGAGGTCTAAGGAAAATCCCATTCCCAATTAAAATTAACGTGAAATTTCGAACCTCAGGGTAAGCATACGAACGCAATCTGTCGCCTCATATACAGTCACAGCTTAATATCCTGTTTTCATGTACACACTTTTTCGATTAGGGTTAGGTTTTTGGTTTAGCTTATAATCACTGTATAGACGCAGTTTACTCTCCTACTTTCCTACAGATTATTCATTAGGGTTAGGGCTTTGGGGTTAGCTAATAAATCTCGCCTCATATACATTATCAATATTACTTACTTACTGCTTTGACTTTATGAAAGAAAAAGAAAACAACTACTCTCTATGAAAATTTCAATAAACCAATTCTTTTAGTTTTCTTTACATCATAAAAGATCTTTAAATCAGATAATACACTAGATTAAAAAAATTTAATATCAAATCAGAATCTACTCTCCTTTGTTACTTTATTTGCCTTTATGTTTTCCACCCAATCTGTTACCCTCTCACCTGCTCCCTTTTTATATTTCCCACATCTGCATCTTTGTCAGAAGCCCCATTGTTCTATTAATAAAAATGCGTCACTTATTTTATCATAATTTTTACATAAATATTATAGCCCTCACAAAGACCTCTCCATCACCCCCCTCACAAAAGTACCCTTTCTTATTTCCCACCTCTATCTCATTATGCGACTGACATTAGGAGCTCATACATTAACTGACAAATACTTAAATAACACCAAGACTTATTTAATTTTTTTCCTATATTTAAACCCTCTCCTTTCACTCACATCTGACTAATAAGCCTTCTTTTATGTAACACGGGATATTTATACTGTCAATGAAATGCTGAGGTTGCTTTTTTATAATTTTTTCTCTGACATAAGGATCCTGACACATTTTTCCGACACAATTATTAAAAATGCTGATAAGACTGAATCGTAACTGTAGAGATTATAACTCCCCAGTCGCTATATAAACCCCTAAGAATTTTGATTTTCTCAAATAATTAATGTTTATCAAACTTGTGGAAATAATCGGAAAATTATTTTCAGCCAAAAAAGAATTGTTAAAAATGTCCCAATCAGGAATAACTCTTAGAGATCTGTTTCTACAGGTGGGAGATATGAACCTTCAGCACCCAGATTATTTTTTAGAGATGGCTCTCAATACCTTTCAGATTAAAAATTGTACATGCCTAGGGGTGTCATTGTTTTATGTCTCATGCTTCATCTGGCATTATCCATCCTATACTCACAGGATTCTTCTCACAGCATTTAGAGGCTACAAGAACAAACTTATTAAATCCTATTTAGGATGGAGAAAGAGGATGAAAACATATTCGACTCAGGCTCAGCAAATGCGAAGAATTATGATTAATAGAATGGTTTCAGGACAGAGAATGCGTAGACAGGTTATGAGACAGATGGGAATGGAAATCAATGATTCAGACTCTGAAGACGAAGGCATTCACTCTGTCTAGAAGTCATTAATCATCTGAAATCTTCAACAAAATCATTAATAATAGCAAGACACTCCCCTATATAAACTGGAAAATCTTCAACATATTATGTTATCTCCTTATATTTTCATATCTGAATACCCTCTACCATGGAGTGTAGATGTTCTTTATGTGGCGCTAACCTTCTGAATCAGAAAAATCTACTTCATCACCAGAAGTTTTGTCACCAAGTAACAGATAAGATACAAGAGAAATGCAGGATATGTGATGGACAATTCGATGATTATCAGGCCTTGTGTTTACACCTTCAAAAATGTGGAAAATATATCTGTAGGAGCTGTAATCTTCCTTTTCTTACAACCGAGGCCCTCAACTTTCATGTGGAGACATATCATAAGAAATCTACAGCTGCTAAATCTTACAGATGTGGCATTTGTAAATGCGCTTTTGAGGGTAGGAGGGCACTGTACACCCATAGAATGAGACAACATGGAGGCAACAATGATGACCCTGTCCTACCAGCCTTTATTATAGATAATGATGACGAAAATTTACGCGACATTTACATTACAAACATAGATCATATACAGGCTGACCATCAAGAGACTGAACTTAAGAATATCTACAATTTTTCAACCAATAATCTGCATGGGGGTTACAGGGAGATTCGAACCCAGGTGAGGGAAATGTATCAAAGCCTACACAATGCCTTCAGGATTAATCTCGCCTTTGGAACCATTTTATTTAACAATGAAACAAGGGAATACAGATATTTTGTTCCACAGTATAACAGTAAGATTCTGCAATATCCTTTTCGAATTTCGAATATGAATAGTATTCGCTTTTTGATGAATAAGTTAGCAGGAATCGATATAATTACACAAGCAAGATCAGATAGACCCTCTACTACCTGGAGCCTCGCCTTCATCACTAATGTGCAGTATGTAGTTTTTAAAACAGACTTTCCCTTGGGGAATGCTGAGGACCTGCCAGATACATACAATCTGTGTTTCTTTAGATGTCTTCGACAACATTTTAGGGCTAACAAGGATTTCCTCGAATATTTTCGTGTATGGATAAATTTTAAAAAATCAGAAAAATTAGGAAATTGTACTGGACAATTTACTGGTGTGACTATGGACGAGATGATGGATCTAGAAAGATGTTTTAATGTTAAAATTTTGATATATTCTCTGTCTCCAGATGGAGTTGTCTCTAATCTGTATAAATCTGTAAATAATTATGATAGTAAGATGTATCTTAATGTACATGAAAACCACCTTAGTTATATTGTAGATATAAATAAATTTGCCAAAAAATTTCAATGTGAGAAATGTCTCAAGTTGTTTACAAGAGAGTGGAACATGCGAAGACACTACAAAGTATGCTATGATAGAACTATCTACCAGTTTCCAGGTGGCTTCCATAAGTCACCCTTAACCATATTCGAAAAACTCGAATCTCTAGGAATGCATACCTCTGAGCAATCTAGATATTATAAACTCTTTGCAGTATGGGATATGGAAGCCATGCTTCAAAAAACAAACCACAGCACCACAGCTAAATTAACCTGGATATCCAAACATGTTCCCATTAGCGTGAGTGTAGCCTCCAACATAACCAATTTTGAATTGCCGAGGTGTTTTATCAATCCGGATCCGACAATTCTGATTCAAAATATGATGGAATATCTCAGACTGATTAGCATAGCTGCTCGTAAACAAATCTCCAGCAAGTATTTTCATGTTTTATATGAGCTGGATGAGCTCATTCAGAAATATAAAGAGGAAGGGGAGCAGATGGATTCGGATTTCGAATCAGAGGACTGGGAAGAGGAGGTTCACTCGGACGAATCAGAATCAGAATCCGATATTGTCTTTACTCCAAGTAAAAAGATTCTGTCACATTTCATTTCCAATATTCAACAAGTTAAGAAAGAGTTTCTTACTAACCCAACTGCCTGTTATAGGATTTAATTCAGGTAGATACGATCTTAATTTAATTAAGACTGATATACTCAAGTATATAAGTTTAAATTACACAGAAAATGAAATCTTCACCATCAAAAAAGAAAACAGTTATCTCACAATAGGTACACCACACATGAAATTTTTAGATATTTCTAATTATTTAGCAGCTGGATGTTCCTATGAGAAGTTCCTTAAAGCCTATGGTTGTGACATTCCAAAAGGTGTTTTTCCTTATGAATGGTTTGATTCTCTTGAAAAATTAGACTGCACCTGCTTACCGGAAATGAAAGATTTCTATTCTACAATGAAGATGTCTAACCCATTAGAATCTGAATCTGAGTATGAAGAGCTTAGAAATCTTTGGAATGAGAATGGTATGAGGACTTTTAGGGATTATCTAATACATTACAATAATCTAGATACTGGACCCTTCTGTAAAGCCCTCACTACTTTCATAGATCTTTATGTATCGGAAGGGATAGATATTTTTAAAGATTACATCACCTTGCCTGGCGTAGCCAGAAAAATGATCTATACCTCCTCAGAGAGTAATTTTGCACTCTTCAATTCAGATAACGCAGACCTATACTATACATTTAAACAAAATATTGTGGGAGGTCCTAGCATAATTTTTACCAGATATCAAGAAAAAGGGGTAACAAAAATTAAAAATGTAGAAAATAACTTATGTGAGAGCGTGGTGGGTTATGACTGTAATGGCCTCTATTCCTATGCTATCAAGCAGCTAATGCCAAGCGGTGTGTATGTAAGAAGATTCCCTGAAAACCATTTTAGACCAGAGGTTAGCGAAAGATATATAGATTCATACGTTTGGTTAGATTATCTCAGCTGTAAAGAGGGAATAAAAATTCGACATAAATTAAATAATCAGAAAGAGGTGAGAATAGGGAACTTTAGGGTAGATGGTTTTTGTTATCAAAATAAAACAGTTTACGAATTTAACGGATGTTATTACCACGGTTGTAAATTTAACTGTTTTATAGTTAAAAATTTAAAAAACAAAACCTGGTCAGAAAGACTGAAAAAAAGTGCAACAGAGGGATAAAGCTAGAAAGGACTACATAATTTCACAGGGTTATAAATTTGTCGCTATCCAGCAATGTCAATTTATCTCCAAAATAAAACCCAAATGCCTCCGATTTTATGAACATTACCTTCCATCTTACTACAGAAAAAATAAGGGGACTTTAACAGAGTCAAAAATTTTAAAAGATGTTAAAAATGGAAAATTATTTGGCGCATTAGAGGTGGATATCCAGGTGGAGGAGGGGCATGATGATTTCTTTGAAGAATATCCCCCTTTTTTTGCTACCTGTGAGGTGCCGATGGAAGCAATTGGCTCACATATGCTCTCCTATTGTAACGCCAATGACATTCAATTTAAAAGTAAAAGACTTCTGATCAGCGGGCTTAAGGCTCGCAAAATTTTACTTGCCACCCCCCTTTTGCAGTGGTATTTGAAAAATAACTGTCAAGTCTCAAAAATTTATCAGATAATTGAATTTCAGCCTAAACCCTCATTCACTTCATTCATAGATAAGGTGACCCATCACAGGATTCAGGGTGAATTAGAGGCAGATAAAGCAATTATAGGGGACACCTTCAAATTGATTAGTAATTCCAGTTATGGTTCCTTTCTCATGAATAAAGCTAAGCATTCTAATGTCAGATATCTACTGGATAAGAATAAAGTCCGAAAAATAATAAACTCAAGCAATTTCAAAGATATGCAGGATATTAATGGTGTTTATGAGGTAGAGACTTATAAGTCTAGAATTGTGATGGACAACCCTATACAAATTGGTTTTTTTATTTTACAATATGCCAAATTAAGAATGCTGGAATTTTATTATGACTGCTTACTGAAATACCTTAGACCTCAGTCATTTGAATTAACGGAAACTGACACCGATAGTCTGTATATGGCTATAAATCAATCTGATCTAGATCTTTGTGTCAGGGGTAGATACCAACAGAAATATCATAAGGAAATTTTTGATTCCTGTTCTGATGAGGTGAATGCACTCTGGTTTCCAAGACGCTGCTGCCCCCACCATATCACCATAGACAAGAAAATCCCAGGGATTTTTAAGAAAGAATTCTCTGGATTTCGAATGTTATCACTCTGTTCAAAATCCTATATCATAGAGGATCAGGATGGTAAACAAAAAATATCTTCTAAAGGTATTTCTAAAAAAAATTTAACTGATGCTATGGCTAAATTTTCTCACACTCTAAGCACTGGGGAGACGAGTTTCTCCACCAGTTTAGGATTTAGAATGAGGGATGCTAATATCTTTACCTATTCACAAACTAAAATAGGATTCAATTATTTTTATTGTAAGAGAGAGGTCCAAGACGATGGAATCACAACCAGACCTTTAAATATAACCCTCTCACCATGGGAAAGAGAATCCCTAGTAGTATCAGAGGTACAGGATCCATTATCTAATCTGTACTATTCTCACATGAGAGTAGACGCCTTATCTTATCATTCCATTGAACAAATGTTTTATCACCTTCTGGCTAAACATTACAAAAATATTGCACTTTGTCACAAGATTTTGATGGAAACAGATCCCCTTAATGTATACAATCATCTTGACAAAACATTTATCTCAAAAACTAGAAATGAAGAAATTAAGAAGGATATTATGAACCTATGTGTCTCTGAAAAGTTTAGGCATTGTCAAAATTTTCGAGATCGACTAGAATCTGTTAATGGTAAGGTTATTTTTTATAAGCAGGCTAATTACAGTAGAGAGGATGAGACCTATTGGGGTGTCAGTAACCCCAGTAAACTTATTTCTGTGCTTCCCCCTAATTCTCTAGCCGGGAATAACATCATGGGTGAATTACTTATGGATTGCTGTCGAAAATTATCTACTAAAATCTCCATTTCCAATTAAAATTAACAGGATTTTTCGAACCCGAAGGTAAGCACCCGAACGCATTGCCTCTGAAATCCTGTCACTTGTTGCTGCGACAGTACAGACTGAGGAACTCTGTTGAAAATCTCCATTCCCAATTAAAAATAACAGGAAATTTCGAACCCGAAGGTAAGCACCCAAACGCATTGGTTCTGAATACTTGTCACCGTATTGTGACAGTACTGACTGAGGAACTCTGTTGAGCAGGTCACAGATGATTCAAGTATGCAAATATTTTTTGAAGAAATAACAGAGAAAATATATTTTAATCTAATACCTTTATTTCCTATAGTGAATCGTTACTTTACAAAGTTATTATTAAAAAAACTAATGATCATCTCCTCGTTACTCTTTAGGTTTACTGAAAAATCTGATAAAATACTTTGCATGGTTCTTCCTCTGCTACTGTGATAGCTATAATACAAACAAAATAATCCACATGTATCTGTCTGATAATTTTGCAATCTCTTATTATTGTATTTGTATGATAATGCATTACTGAATAAATTATTAACTATGTCTCTCTTTGGTTGTTTTCCTGCTGAATCGAAGTGTTCCACAACCTCATTATTCACCCGATGCAATACCACCCAATGGCTTCCCTTGTCAGTGGAGTAATCCAGATTAACAATAACTAGGGAGGGAATGGGTAGTTTTTTAGGGATAAGGTCTAGGGAATATACCCCATAGAATTGATCTCAAATTTTTTCATCCAACCTCATATACCTTGCAATTTCGTAGCTATCCATCACCCAACATTTACCATTCTAGCTTGATCTATCTTTAACATTTCAGGGAATTTTGCGTAGACAATAATATTTATAGTTTCTGGAAGGGCAGTCCCAAATCTTAGACTTAATCTCACATGTCCACTTCCGGAAGTTGTCATCACCTGATCAGATAGGAAACTCTGTATGTCGAATTGGTACAATGCATATCCCTTGGGATAATCTGAAAGTTGAATAATCAGACCATTTTTCCGATCAGAATCGTTTGGTACCAGACTTAGATAAGAGGCTACATAATCTTTTTCATTGAAATTGGGTTTAAATGGTCTATTTGGTACAGGCTGTCCATCCACACTCAATTCCATATAATTGAGATCCATATTTTGAAAGTTAAACGGATTTTTAGTGTAATCTCCAGAATAGGCTGCATTTGAAACTAAACCAACCACAATCTTGCTGGGAACTTTACCATGGAAGATATTATCAGTCATAAATGTGTGAGATCCTTTTGCAATACTGAAGCTTTTAATATCACTTCTCCAGAAGGGGTAGAGTGCAGGACTTGTTTTCAAAGCCTCATTATGGGCGACTAACATATCTGGATTCAAAGAGATATAGCAAACTTTTAAAATAGCCTCTGTGATTTTTAACCTCAACTTTTCTTTCCCATCTCTCATTAATCTGAACTCATTGAAGGATTGAAAAAACTTCAAGGTAACCGCCACCCCATTTACTATAGCCCTGGGTTGATCTATTCCAAAGTCTGTATAGAGTAAACCCTCCACACTAGCCGTTCCTCCACTTCTAGTTGGTCTGCCTCTCTCTGTAAAGCCTGGATTACCCCCTGTGTAGGTGATAGCCTCCATGGCTCCTGGTTGATCTTTATGAAACAATGCTGCCTCACCCTCTGATTGAACCATGTTGTTGTTGGTTGATAGAAGAAAATCAATCATTGCCTTATACGGATAATTAGCACCCACATCTGAGGATACTACTTTTTGATTTAATGCAATATCAACCTGCCTAAAAATTGAATGGAGGGTCAAGTTTATAGGCGCCACCTGGTGAGTAGGGGTTGCAGGTTGACCAGCTGATGGTGGCTTATTATGAATAGGAACCCCCTTCTCATCTGTAATGATGTATTTTACATGTAACCTGGTTTTAGCTAAATTGATGTAATCTACTGAAGTCCCTGGGATATTAAATTCTATGACACTGCTGTGATAGCAGCAATTGGATTGAACTCCACCCAATACTCTTTCTGAATCGTCTTATCTATGGGAGGTGGCTGGAAGATGGTTAAAGGAGTTTGAATTACATCCATAATGAGTGCGAATTAATTTTTTTCTTCTTAGTCTTTACTTTCCCCCCCTTCTTGCCAGCTGATGGTGCTCTCCTAGTGCTCTTACCTTTCGAAATTTTATTTTTATTCTTGCTAGAAATTTTTCTTGAGGATTTCTTTGTGATCTTACTCTTTCTAGTCTTTCCACCACTCTGTCCTTTGTGGGTTCCAGCCATGCTATTTATAGCTTTTTTCAATTTTATCTCACTCTTAGCCTGCTCCACTGTCGCCTCTGTAGGTGTAACTAATGTAACCTCCACGGGTTTGTCATTGACTCTATCTGTTTCTGAATTTTTAGGATTTAATTCATAAAATTTTGGGTTATATCCGACTTTTTCCTCAATACATTTCTTGCAAAAGTTTAAATATTTATCCATTTTCTTTTTTAAGGTGTAATGTGAGCTGTAGTTCCCCCTGTAATGTTACAGCACTGTTAAAACAGCTATCTTTTATATAGATTTTGATTCGTCCTAGATTCGACTGCCTCACCCCCAAATAAAACCTGTCTGAAAAAATTTGGCTTCTTTTATTATTTGGCATTACCATTCTTAAAATTGGTTCTAACGAATCTCTAACAAAACTATAGTCGCAGATATCTGAACAGACCATCAGGGTGTCTGATATTTTTTCATTAAAAAAAATATCACAGAGTGCCACTTTCCAATTTCCTCTCAATTCCACTCTCTCAGGAAGTTCCACAGTGAAGTTATAACCCTTGTTATCTGGATGAAACCTTAAGGAATCCTTTGAACTTAAGAAAATATAAAAATCTCCCTCTGTCATCGTCCCTCTTTTCATACAATTATGATTGCCTTTATGCAAACAGAGGGTAGCATTGAACTATTTATAGATCCTCCATATCACTCTCTGCTATCCAGGAATTAAATTTGCTAGGCCATCCTTTCCATTTCACCAGCACCTCTGATATACCCTTTCTTTTCCTTTTTTTAAGAATTTTTTCTATTTTGTAGATCATATTTTCATCCAAGAATGCTATTTGTAATTCAGGCTCGTAAAAAAATGATGTTATAACTTCATTTTGGTAATCCTTTAGTTGATACATTGGAATATCTTGGTTTAATTTTTTATCAATGATGGTGAAAATCTCACCAGACCATTTTTGAGCATATTCTCTATCGAAACTGTTCTTTAGATAACTTATTTTAACCCTATCACCCACTTTATACTTAAATTTCACCCTTTTAGGGTTAGATCTAGTCTTCCTCATCGTCATTTTTTCATTCTTAATACCCTTAGATTTAAGGCCGTATTGATAAGACCATACGTCATACTGGCTTGAAGTCTGAGCTTTTGTGGGACTCATCTTAATAGATCTATGCCTGGTGTTGTTGTAACTAACCGTAAAATTTTGCAAATTATCCACCCATCTGAAGGATTCATTAGCTGTTAAAAATTTGAATATTTTGAGTTTAATCGTTTTTATTACTCTCTCTGCATAATTGGCTTTAGTTTCATAATAAGTAAATATCTGATCCACCTTTGAGGTTCTCAAAAATTTGGACAACTCCGAATTTTTATATTCACTACCTTGATCACTTCTTATTTTCTGTGGTTTCACCCCTGATTCCTCAAAAATATTAGACATCACTTGCTTCATTTCCTTTCCTGTGAGAGTATACATTGGTCTGGTATAGAGATAACGAGTAAATATATCGATGAAAACCACAAAATAGGCATAATTATCATTCAATTTTCTGTATTTCACCATATTAGCAGTATCTGTATCCCATTGATAATTTTTAGAGAAGGAAAGGACCTTAGGTCTCTTAAACCTTCTCCGGACAGGATGATGTGATGTATAGGCCTCCTGTTTAGCTAGCCACTGTTTAATAGTTCTCCTTGAAATCTTGTATTGACCATTTTTTTTCAAAAATTGGTACAATTTTTCAAACCCACTGAAGGAGGCGGGACTACTGGGGTTATAATATGCCTCTTTAAGCACTATCTCCACATCAGGAGAGATTTTTATTCCAGAATTTAATCCATGCTGGTTTGCGCTCTCTGATAGACTCCCTATTGTTATCCAATATAACCTTTAGAAAATGCTTTGCTCTAAGGAGATTAGAAGACATACTGATCAGTAGTCTTTAATCTAGCAAGTATTTATAGCTATTTATATACGGTTAGGTACTCATCAGGAAAAATATGGGTACGTAACCAGGAGGTCTTATCTCTGGTAGGAGATAGATCTATGAGCAAGTAACTGAAAGATTCTGTAGTGGCGTCTTCATAGGCCAGACAGACCTTATCACACATTCCTAACTGATTTCCTAAGATTTTTATTTGATTGATATCCCTAGGATTTTTAAATAAAATAAAATAATGTGTATTCAGGGTAATGTCTCTACTATATTTTCCCGAATGGTAGAGATTTTGTAAAATCAAAAAGACGCTCAGATTTCTGTGATGTGATTCTCTACTAAATAGATTGGTAATAGAGGGGCTATTCACTGCTGACATTTGTAAATCATCAATAATAATCAGATTATGCTTAGAGTCGGCAATTTGCTTTATTCTAGCCTCATCTGGAACTCCTTGAATAAATTCTAAATTTTCAATTATTTTGTTGTCAAAGGATTTCTGCCATACCCCATAAAAGTAGTACACCTTCTCCACAGGAACCTCAAACATAGCATTTAAATTCTCCAATACCTTAAACACAAAGTTTGTCTTTCCAGAGCCCGTAGGACCTGCAATCATTGCAGTAGTGGGTGAAAAAAATCTGAACATTGTTATCTCTATCTTATCTCGTGAGTCACATAGTAATCAATCAGAAAGCTGGTTAGTCTCCTCTCTATTTATATTATTTTCACTTGCCAAGATTACAATCGCCTGCTTGCCAGTTACCTCAATACCTGCCAGATATCCTACACAAAAGATTTTGTTTTGTATTATTTTCAGGTATTGTTGTGGCATAGAGTACATACAAATCAGAAAATGCAGGCTCAAATATTTATACTCTTATGCTTTTTACCCGGATTAATATATTCTAAAGCTTGTTTCCAGAGAATGTGTAACTGTGAGAATGATATGGCTGTTTGTATAGATGTTGTATGGGTGGAATTTACCTATAATCCAAAAATCCGTATTTTATATCTGAAACAGTTGGAATATCTAGATATCCATCTAGTCTTGAAAAATTTTCCCTCTTTAAAATATTGGGTAATGATGGATATGATGTACTTCAACTGCAGTTGGATTAAAGAAATTCCATTGCAAATTAAAGTATCCACTAATATGTGCACAGACAATGTCCAGAAAGGTGAGTTTATTGACCTATGCAGATAAAAATGTAATCTAATAGTCAGAGAAAAATGCCTTTGGGGTGCTTAGACTCGGGTTCGAAATTTCCTGCTATTTTTTAATAGGGAATGGAGATTTTTAACAGATTTCCTCAGTCTGTACATTCACAGCTTACTCTCATCGCCTCCAAAGAAGCACAGAGGATAACAATGCCTCATTAATATGTTTATGAGGTGCTTACCTACGGGTTCGAAATTTCCTGTTAATTTTAATTGGGAATGGAGATTTTCAACAGAGTTCCTCACTCTGCACCTTCACAGCCTACTGTCATTGCGTCCACAGAGACATACAAAGCATTACCTCATTAATATGTCTATCTGGTCTATCTTCGGTTTCGAAATTTCATGTTAATTTTAATTGTGGATGTAGATTTTCAACAGACCTCTACAGCAATTTTTTCCCTTTTTTATTAGCTACAACAGAGAGTGAGATATGGGAGGATACTCAGTCCCTATTACCATCAACAGGTCTCTGGGATTCCACTACCTCTGCCCAGTATTCGTCAAATAATTCTATCCATAATGTGACAAAAATTAGAGATTACAGAGGCAGTCATAGCCAAAGGTACTACTGGATTTTCCTCTCGGGCACAATCTCGTGCATTATGGCTGTATTCCTAATTGCATGGATTTTGAGAAGAAAATTAGTATGCCATAGGGTTCAAAGAAATTTGAATAATGAAGCAAATGCCATGGAAATGACAGATGAGAAACATACTGGGGATGAGGAGGCTGAGACCTACCCATAAAGGTAAGAAATTTCTTATGAAATTGTATAATGATAATTTTATGCGCTTAAATTAGGGATTGTGACGTCACATTGCAGGGATATCTACGTCATAAAATTATGACGCATCTCTTACGCAAATAATAACCTATGACCCTATTTCATCTTGAGTTTTGTTTATCTCTCAGCGATCATTTCATTCATTAGGATTATGGCTTCGTTAATTTATCTTTTGTTAATAGTACTAGTGTCAGATATTGTTACCAGTTATCACATCAAATGTAACTACGATGAAAAGAGTCAGGTTTTATCCATTGTCGGGATCAAGTCTATCCAGGATTTTCAAGATTATGGAATAAAATGTGGTGACTATATGGCTAGGACACTTGAATATCTAGAATGTTATCTTGGAGAAATAAGGTTACCCCTGAAGAAATTACAGGTGAATTATCCCAGTTTGAGACAGATATACTGGAGATGCGCTGGTTACTGTATAACGGAGGGATCAGGGATAGATGTCTTTGGATGTGAAAACGGTAAGACATTTGGGTATTATATTTGTCTCAGATAATATGATCTGTCTTATTCTAATTATGATTTCCTAAAGATTTCTGCTACACTTGCTGTAGGCTAAGCCTCTGTTCTATCCAGAGATAATATAAAAAATATGCAATTTTAATCGCAAAGATTGTGATTGCATTCTAGGTCTTTCCCTGACGTTCGAAATTTCACGTTAATTCTAATTGGGAATGGAATTTTCAACAGAGTCTCTTCTATTAAATAGACCCATTACATAGGGTAGGTGTGATATTCATTTTTTTCCTAGCTAAAGGATATCCTGATCTTATAAATTTTACACTAATTCCTGTTTATTTTACTTTATTTTCATTTAGACCAGACTGGACAGACCTAGCAGAGGTGTCAGGATGGGAGCTGTCAGGATGAAGACGAGGCTGACAAAGATGGTAAAGATGATGATGATGATGATGATGATCTCTATGCTCTTTTTGTCATACCTATTTTAGCTATTATTGGTGGAGTTCTGACTTATCTATTTAAAAGATACAGGAATGTGATATTGATGAGGGTTCTTAATACAGTGATGGATTGGATTGATGGTGATGAGAGAAGAGTTTCAATGGAGAGTGAGACTGATCCCAGCACCTCGGAAAGTACATTGGTGAAAGAAAGACTGAGGGTAAATCAGAATTCAGACATTTCTAATTCCAGTTTATCAAGTCATATGTGGAATAATAGGTTGTCAACTGATGCTCAAAAAATATACTTAAATATCATGGAGGATATGACAGATGAGAGTGATCAATCCTCAGGAACAGCTGTAGAGATGAGGGATATTGGAATCCAGATTAGTTTGTCCTCCGAAACAGAGGAACAGTTTGAACCTTTAGACATGTCCATGAGTTCTGATCAAGAGTTTCCAGAGATTGTGGTAACAAGTTTTTTGGAAACCAGATCTAGACAAAAGTATCAAAAAGATTTTATTATTAAAAAGTAGACTCCCATTTCTATGTAACCAAGATGTTTATCCTAGATTTTTACAGACCTTTTTTATTGTAATTGTATATGTAATTTGTATCTTACTGGGACTCTTTTTTCTGTGGGTTTTATTTATTCATTCATTTTTAATCAGTCAGAGATTGTTATCATTATTGTCAATGGTTATCCTGTATAGATATTTTTTCATGTAATTTACTATGTGGAAACTTGTGGTTTACTAATATTGTCAATGATTATCCTGTATAGATATTATTTCATGTAATTTACTATGTGGAAACATGTGGTTTACTAATAGTGTCAATGATTATCCTATATAGATATTATTTCATGTAATTTAATATGTGGAGATTTGTGATCTAAAAATAACAAGAATATCTTATACATTTCAGAATTTTATTAAGCAATCCACTGCAAATCCCTTTTACATCATACATGGGAGTTTATATAGTAACAACAAGAACATAGACGAGCTACAGATTCTTTGACTCATAATGAGACATCTTTGACTCAATTTTTATAATAATAACAATAAATAAATAAAACAGTCATAGAAAGGGTATATTTTGTAACACATAGAGATACATAAGATTTATGTATTCATTAAGAATGCCATTGAATTATTTCTTTGTATTACCTCCTTTTACGTAAACAGTTGAGAGGTGATAAATCAGCTACATTATGTAAAATTACATTGAGAGATAGAGAGAGGGATAGCTATGTGATATACAAAGAGGAGAAAAAAAATTTAATGAGCTCTCAGACAGAGTAACCATGTAAATCACCTTCATGATAGAGTAACTATTACATAAAGATCGTAGCAAGTATAAATATTTACATAGGCATATGAAATATGAGGTTAGATATTAACTATATACACATGACTTTGCAATTTCTTTGTTAAAAAATATATTAACCATATGCATATGAAATCATATTTCTTTGTCAATAGATCTACCTTTTCCGGAATTTATTTAGAGTCCTTCATATGTTCCATCATTCTGTTGAAAACCTGATCTTGATATCCTAGTCTGTCTAGAGGAATGCTGATGCTCTGTATGAAGAGTAATTGTCAATTTTTCCAGATGTGGTAGGAGATTAGGGAGGGGGCCTGAGAGTGGAGTCCATACTTCAGAGCGAATTTTTTTTTTTTTTTTTAAATTTTTCACTGTTAACCCTAGGTGTCTCTGGGATTGTTAAAAATTTAGAAAAAAATTTAAAAAAAAAATTTTGACTAGTGTTAAACCCTAGTTGCCTGTGGGACGCAAAATGCTGCAACCACTAGGGTCAGGATGCCATTGAGTGTTACACTCTAAACAGCGACTCGCCCTATGGGTTAAATTTCCTGAAATCAATGCTGCGCATGAGGTACAGTAAAAATGATAACAGGAGCTCATAAAAGCTCTTGTCAATGGTAAATCTATTTTGCAACATGCACATGTTAAGTGGGTAACACGCTGTTCATAATAGGTGGTCCAATCAGGGGCTATCATTGTCTCCACTTCATCTGGTTTTTTGCCTAAAAAAAAGGCGCAACCAAAGGCCATTTCGAGGTCTCTATTTGTTAGAGCCTCAATGAGCAGTTGTTCGTAATTTGTGTTCATATACATGGATGTGGGCACCCATGTAAAGAGTGATGTACTGCTCATTTTGGAGCTCCTGATGGAATAGGCTTTGGTAAATTTGTGTTGTAAAAGTATGGTCCTACATATGGGACACCTCAGTTCAGGCTCAGCCCCATCCTGCCACATCCTTGATAACTGACAAGAACACTCCACACAGAGCAAGTGTCCACATGGGTTGGTCAGTATGATGTCTGCCTGATCTAAGGCGTCTTTACAGATAGCACATTCAGCTTTTTCTAGGAATTGGGTCACAAATTGAACGAAATCTGGATATTTCCGCCTGAAAAATATAAAAATTAGAGAAATTTTAGTTATTTGACTAAATAGCGGAGATTAGTCAATACAAAAATGGGTTGAGAAAAGGAAATTGTGTTCCTGTGCATACCTGGGAGTTCGAATTTCACGTTATTGCTTATTGTGATTGGAGATTATCAACAGTCCTCACCCTAGGGAAATGCCTCCGATTGTTTGTCAGAATACTGCAGTATTGCAGAGCTATGATTCTCTGTTGAAAATCTCCATTCCCAATTAAAATTAACAGGAAATTTTGAACCCGAAGGTAAGCACCCTGACATACATATTAATGAGCTTAAGTCTTCTCAACCTCTCTGGATGTGGTGAGCAACTATACTCAAGTACGAGGAATACTGTTGAAAATCTCCATTCCCAATTAAAATTAACGGGAAATTTCGAACCCAAAGGTAAGCACCCTGACATACATATTAATGAGCTTAAGTCTTCTCAACCTCTCTGGATGTGGTGAGCAACTATACTCAAGTACGAGGAATACTGTTGAAAATCTCCATTCCCAATTAAAATTAACGGGAAATTTCGAACCCGAAGGTAAGCACCTTGACATACATATTAATGAGCTTATGCCTTCTCAATCTCTGTGGATGCTGTGAGAGCAAGTATATCAGAGGAATGCTGTTGAAAATCTCCATTCTCAGTTAAAATTAACATTGACAATTTGCATATTGAGAGTAGAGAAACCCTTTTCGAATATTATCTCTCACTGACAAATTACACATGTTTTATCCAAAAAGCTTCATTAGGATAAAAAATACAAATTAATTGAGATAGTTTAGCGAATAAGGAAATACATCAAATTTAGGAGATTTATCTAACTAGACCCTAAATTTCACCCACTTGGTTTTTTATTAGAGCTGTCATGAGAGAAGATAATTTATTGACATTTATTAACATTTCATTAAAATTCTTACTTCAATGAATGGTGTTAGGCTCAGGAGGGGGTCTATACAAAGCTAGTTCTACAATAGCCTCACAGCTCCACCTCGTTACATTGGAATAAGTCCTCTCTAAAATTTTATGTAAAAAATTAAATTAAATAAATATTTGGCACTTACACAACCTGGCCGGTAGAATGTCGTTGAGCAGGATGTAACAAACCATCGCCTGCTGGTAGTGTCCATTGTCAATCAGCATCAGTAGTTCACAAATGGTTATCATATTGGAAATCAGATGATTGGTTCGAAAGAGATCAATTCTTCTCCCAATTTGTACAAAGTTATCCATTTTGAGATTGATTGAACAGCCTATTTTGATTCAGTAAAATTCTGGGGCCCAGAATGGGTTTGATGCGGGGTTTTATAGTGAAATTTTGGGTTGAAAGCTGTTGCCATTATCTGATAATTAAAAATAAAAAAAGTGATTTAATGTCAATTTGTCCCTGAATAATTAAAGGGGTATTTCCACGTCTACCTCCCCTTTGGCTGATTCATCTAAATGTGAACATTCCTCACATGTCAATTTTGCATGGTTAGGTTGATCAGGTTGAATTAAACATGGAACATATGTATATATTTCCATACGTTCGCTATACATCTGGTTACATACTTTCAAAAATTCTTCCCATTCTTTGGGTTTGCAGGATAGTCCTTCAGTGGTGGGAAACAAGTCTCCCTTGGCATTGGTCTTCCATTTCCTGATACCTACAGATTTATAGGGACTATTACAGGCTACATAGTAGGAGCCACCTATATGTACTTTCTTCTCTATTCCTTTGTCTCCTTTAAGAATAGCCTGCAGTGCATGGTTAATTAGTTCAGAAAAATGAACTAATACAACCAATTTTGAGATATTAATCTTGATCCCTGGGTTGGTGACAATCTGACCATCCCATTCCTTTAAATGAATAGACTGCACTTGACCAGTTTCACCATGAAACACCACATACTTCTTGGAGCCCAGATGAAAGGTTCTTCTATAGGTGACAGATAGAGATGCCTCTGAATAGTTCATTGCCGACATCACCCCATGGCTTTGAGGTTCTATAAGATGATCTTTCTTCTTATTTTTAATCTGTAGAGATAGATCTTTCTTATTCTTCTTCAGAGCAGGTTTCCCTAAAACTTGAGCCTCTGCCATATTCACTGAATGATTTCGTCCTGTTTTTTAATTCCTAGATTACAGCTTCAGATGATGTGTAAGGGTTAGAGCGAGAGGGTGGCTTTTTATAGACTTTGAGGTGAGGGGGAGAATATATCAGGATTCAGCATATAGGATCACTTAGTCAGCAAAAGCTTTGTGTAGGAAAAAATACTTACTCAGCAAAGGCTTTGTGTGAGGAGACTTAAAACAGACTAGTATAACTGATCATTAAAAGGAACACAGAAACTACAATAGTGATTAAAAACAGATTTTATTGATAATTAAATGCAGTTAATAGAGACAAGTTTATTACTTAATAATTGTAAAGTTAAAGTAACAAAAAGGTTAGTATATCAGACAGACATCTGCCCGTCCTTTACATCTGTGTCTAACTAGAATTTATAAATAAGTTTTCATCTACTTGGATTTTAGAACATAATGAACATTTATCATTGGTAGAGTACTGTTCTAAAGTCACAGGTGTCTGTCTTCCATCTGTCTTAGGTAGAGTATTTTTGTAAAATTCACAGCTGACTGTCTTCCATATGTCTTATGTAGAGTATTTTTCTAAAATTCACAGGTGTCTTTCTTCCATCTGTGTAAGGTAACATCTCGTAACTATTCAATTCATTCAATAATTTTAATGTCCCTTTATCTTCAAGAGGTAGGAGAGAAAAAACTATTTTTGGGCATTATCATTTTCACAAATTCACAGGTAGGTGCAAGCCTTTTATGTTCGTCCATTGGTATATCATAGGTCTCCCATTCAATAAGAGATATTTTACACCAGGGGCAGGTAACCTTGTCCCCCTCCCCTGTATAGAGGAAACCAGCACGAGTTAGGGCATCTGGGCGAATGGGGTGAGACTTCGGCCATGTTCTAAATGTAGCATATCTCTCATCATATCCAGAATAATCAGGAACCTTAAATATCCATCTTCCCACGTAGGGTGTGGGTTTATGACATAAATGTAACCCAGCAGAGCTACCACAGGGTGGTTGAATTCTTGGATTGGAGTTATATCTAGCTGAAGAATTCAGTGAAAAACCTCCAACCGAGGCGGCAGAATGAGTAGAGGCAGACTGAAGATAAGATGACCTAGCATCAGTCTGGTCTTCCACTGGTTTACTTGCTGGATGAACTATCTCACTATCCTTATCAGTTATGTTGGATGCAGTATTAGAAAACATGTTGCTAGAAGATGCTGTTAGCTTGATAGTTGGAAAACCAATTAAGTTTATAAACTGAATTTTAGCGTTTATATAGACTGTTAAAATTCTAGTATTCAGCAGTTTTCCAAAGAAAAAGACAGGATTCACTGATTATTAGTTAACCCCAAATCCCTAACCCTAATCAAAAATGTATATGAAAGTACGAGATTAAACTGTGACTGTATATGAGGCGAGATATTGCGTTTGTGTGCTTACTCTGAGGTTCGAAATTTCCCGTTAATTTTAATTGGGAATGGGATTTTCAACAGACCTCTAATGTAACTAGCATACATTGTGTGATAAATCAAATATAGCTTAAAGAACACAGCTGTGCGATGATTCAGTTTTCAGTAAAAATATGATGCAGTAGGCTAGAGGACAAAGCCCCATTAAAAACTTGGCTAAAAAAAGCCCCATTAAAACAAAGCTTGGGCTAGCAGACAAAGTCTCATTAAACACAGCTGTAGCAGTCATTAAACAACAAAGCATAGCCAGCAGACAAGGCCCATTAAAGTTCCCATTAAAAAAACCACAGCTGTGTGATGATTGATTTTTTCCAGAAGTAATATTTGATCTAGTATGGGTAGCAGACAAAGCCCCATTAAAAACTTGGCTAGCAGACAAAGCCCCATTAAACATTTGTAGCAGACAAAGCTTCCATTAAAGCAGTTCTAACCCCATTAAAACAAGCGCCATTAAGCAGTTAAAACAAAGCTTGGCCTAGCAGACAAAGCCCATTAAAGTTCCCATTAAAAAACCACAGCTGTGTGATGATTGATTTTTTCAGAAGTAATATTTGATCTAGTATGGGTAGCAGACAAAGCCCCATTAAACACAGCTGTGCTAGCCATAAAATCAGACAAACACAGCTGGCCCATTAAAAAGCACAGCTGTGTGATGATTCATCAGAGTAATAGCTATAAACTATCAAACAACAAAGATCCCCATTGAGCCAGTCTCAAGAACCTGTATAGAGCCCAATAACCTGTATAGAGCTAGTATCGACCCTCCCCTATCTAACCATCAATCTAACATCTGCCCCAGGCAGCTGCACAGCTGTCAAAAAGTGACATGACTGATGGGAAACTCGACTCCAGCTGTGTGATGATTTCACAAGATCTAGCAGACAAAGCCCCCATTAAAACAAAGCTTGGGCTAGCAGACAAAGCCCCATTAAACACAGCTGTGCTAGCCATAAAATCAGACAAACACAGCTGGCCCATTAAAAAGCACAGCTGTGTGATGATTCATCAGAGTAATAGCTATAAACTATCAAACAACAAAGATCCCCATTGAGTCAGTCTCAAGAACCTGTATAGAGCCCAATAACCTGTATAGAGCTAGTATCGACCCTCCCCTATCTAACCATCAATCTAACATCTGCCCCAGGCAGCTGCACAGCTGTCAAAAAGTGACATGATTGATGGGAAACTCGACTCGATATTGACTCGATATATACTACTCATGTTTTCACAGGTTGGATCCAACTAAAAACGTTTTGAAAATCTACACCTATTTCAACCAGATTTCAAAGTTGTGTGCCTGCTGGGTCATATCCTTAGATATTTTCTAAAATTTTATTAAGCACGAGCCTCACTAGAGCTCACGCTTCTACAGATCACCTTTTTTCTGTCTCCGGACTTTGATGAAATTGACAACACCTGTGGATTCTGAATTTCCCTCTCTTGCTCTCCAATCGATTCTCTCTGTTTCACTGGATTAATATACAAGCAACGTTGGCAAACCTGCATGAGTACCCAATATAGTCCTTCTTGCATCCAATAATTACACATTTCATTTCTGGGCATATGTCCTTCTCTCACTCTGGCATGTATATCTCCTTGGGGACAAGTATCGCCCATTTGGGTATAGGCTTCCATGGTTACACCTACCAATGATCAAGAAGACATTTAACATAATATATTTCTAGTTAACACATTTGGTGCTCATTTTGACACTATATCCCCGTTTTACTATAAAATGATATTGCATAATAATTAAACGACATCTGTGATGAATAAAAATTGTGCATCAGTTTAAGTTTTGTCGATCCTCTATTATCACCCCGAAGCATGTATTTGCTTCTAAAGATTATTATCATTCCAAAATGTTTTTAAGTTTAATTGGTAATATTTGATGGTATAAGCCCAATAATATATGATACAATATTTTGAAATTATTACAGATAACTACAATACTTACACATTTTAAAGGATTGTCATACATCAAACCTGAAGTCTGGAGTTTAGAGGTAACCCTAAGGTTACTTCAAGAGTAATAAGACTGTTGTGCAGATATACATGTCATAATGCATTTTTATCAATACTTTTATGGAAGGATGTCACAAAGTGATTTCATAAGTTTTATAGATATTCCATTGGGGTCATTGTGATTTCATCATTTGAAAAAATTGTTGCAAGTTTTGTGGTTCTACATGTGTACATTCTGGGTGTAATATGGTTTTGTCACTTTGTGGTGTTTCACACTTCTGTGTGTAGAAACATGTTTCACTGGGTATGCATTGCATCAGGGGGTTTCATATGATTTCAATATTGGTAGTGTTCACATTGTGCAAGTCTTTCTGTGAGAGAAAACATTTAGTTGTGTAGAAGAAGTTGAGTTGTCAACATCTGTCCTTTGGGAGAGAATTTCTGGAGGGAAATTCTTTGTTGTTTTATATGCCAGCATTGCAGGTATATGATTATTTTCATCACAGTTTATAATTACAGTGAATAATAAGTTATCATAATTTCTACATATAAATTATGTATTTATATAGAATAAATGTAAATAGTTGATCACGCATACAAATATTGTTATATTATCTCAAATCTTTAATTGTGTGTTGTAGAATCAGTTGTATTTTATGTTGATGTATTGGGATAGTGTTTTGAATTATTTGTAGCTGGTGTCAGTGTGTGCTTGGGGAATTCCATGCTGGTGGAGCTAGTGACTGATGTTTTGACATTGGATGGTTGTTATTTCTTGATGTCACACTTGCTGGAGTTTAGTCATGTTTTGATGTTGGATGCTTGACTTTATTATGTGGTGTTATACTTGCTGGAGTTAACACTTGGACAGTCCTGAGATGATTTTGCTGTCTTGATGATTTTGCTGTTTTGATGATTTTGCTGACATGATGATTTTGCTGACTTATTGATTGAATAAACATTGACATTTTGTGTAAAATAAACATTGTTGTGATTACATAACATAAATGTATATATTTATGTATGTGTATGTGTGAACCCGGTTGTGATTGTGGTGTGTAATTATATTGTGGTTTTGTATGCTTGCATTGTATAGTTGTATGTGAATGCAGGAGTTTTATTTTGTATAATTATATGTTGGTTACAGACAGATAAATATAATTTTACACCAGATAAGACATTGGTTTCATTTACCAAGTGAATCTCATTCTGACCCTGTAACAAAGGAGATTTTAGATTATTACAGTTCATGAACAGCTTGAAAATGATCTTTTAAAAATGCCTTTAAATATCCTCACTGCAGACTCCAATGAGTATTTAAAGCACCAGGTTATGACTACACCATAAAATACAGGAAGGAGACTATGTGGCTAAAATGGCTGAAAGCCTGTCCAAGCTAAAAAAAATAGTGTAGAAATAAAACCAATTAAAATTTGCAAACCACACAAATATAGGACATCTGAAATTAGATTGCTGCAGATCTATTTCTTAGAGAACACCAACTCATCAACCTAAATTGCAAGAATAATGGAGTTACAAAGATGGGCTAGCCCTTTAAGAGCTGAAAATCGTAAGAGAAAATGAGTTCTAATACTAGAACTCTTTGGGAAGACACAATCCACCAGTGACACAAAGGAAATGGATGCATTGAATAGATTTGACTTTTGGTGTAATAATGTTTTTCTAGCGTGGTATTAACACATAGAAACGCTGGTTAAAATGGCAGTTCTATCAATAAATGCTAATAAAACAAGCCAAAGAGGTGCACATGATAATAAAGTACACAAGGCAAAAAACTATCTATGTGTGAAACTTTGAGAAAACCAGTTCCAGTTTGACAAACATTACCCCATCATAAGTTACCAGCACACACTCTGCCTCCTTGTACCTGTAGATAATTTAGGTCAGAAGAGAGGCCCAAGTTGCTCTCCAAATTTGACAACTTTTGAATCTCCTGGGGAATTTGTCATTATCTCCAAAATATTCACAGTCAATTGCCTTCATAAAATTCCAGCTTGGATACTTCAATCATCCACAAATGTTTGACAGCTGGTGATTACATTAATGTAGCTTGCATTTCTCAATATAAGACTTCAAACATCATTGAAAATATGACATTGGTACCAAGTCTGCACAATATAAATCACATCACTGGGCATTCAAAAAATTTTTAGGGGTGGATAGTATTAATGTTATTTCATCATCTCATCTTACTCAACTCCTTAACTGATAACCTTGAGTTAAATGCTGCTTCACACCTTTCCATATGGTATTATTCATTTACTTAGATACATTATTTAATGTGGCATTGTTCATTTACAATTCCACATAGTATAGTAGTCATGATCCCTAAATCCCCAGATCTTTCAGAATGACTCCCAAGGCCTACAGGACAATCCAAACACAAATGAAGTACTGGCTACTGCACAAGCATTGTTTAGTTTGGGAGAAACCCCATGAAATGTAGAAGGAAGAGGTTCACAAAGAATACATAAACCATATCCTCACCCATACAGCAGCATGACCAAGGAGGCTCAAAGGTTTATGTCCCTCATGTGTATTGCCTCATGTGGGAATCGAACCCACATAAATTAGGTGCACATACATTTGTTTTAATGCCACGGAGTAAAGTGTATAAAAAGGAACCAGCCAGAATGGACTTGGGTCTGCATGCAAGGTAAACTTGAAAGTAATGAAGCAGTGGTTCCACTTGTCCGCCTAATGACCACTGTGTAATAAACTGTTAATGTGTACATAGAAAAAGTAAGGATGGACAGTTTCTGTACAGTAGATTGTGAGAGTGGTGCCTACTGTGTGAATAAATGCAGGAAGTAGGGGCCCACTGCAACATAAAGTGAAAAGTTATGGGCCTCAGGAGGTATAGCATCCGGAGTCAGGATGGGTAGTTATTGTAAAATAGATAGTGAAGATTGTGACCACTGTATAGCTAAACGAGAGAGTAGGGGCCATTGTGCACAATAATGAGTGGGTGGGGGATCAATTTTGTAAGTATGGCTTTGGGCCAACTCTGTAGGTAACGGAGGAAGTTAGGTTGTATAGTTTTGTTACAGTGGATGACAAAGGTGCATGGTGTCCACTGGGTAAGTTAAATAGAAAGCAAGGACACACTGTGCATCCTAATGAGGGGAAAATCAGGAGTTATGGGCTCACTGCATATGTAAGGGTGATAATGAGAATGAACATGTCCTGCATAGTAGATGGAAGGGTTGGTGCCACAAATAATTACGGGAGAAGGAGTTCATTGGGTTATAAAATGAGGAGCTATTGGCCAACATTGTGTACAGGTAAGGGCAAAAGTGAAGATAGACATTACCTGTGTGGTAGAATGTGAGTGTTAGTGCAAGTATAAGTAAAGGAGCTAGGGAGTCCAGGCCTACTGCATCCTAAATGAGGAATTATGTGCCATCTCTGTAGATAACGAAAGAAGGGAAGAAGCACAGTTTAGGTACAGTAGATGGAGAAGGTGGTGCTCCCTGTGTAACCTTTTCAGGAGGTTCGGTCCCACTATACATCATAGTGAGGGACTTGTGGCCCACTGTATAGGTTAATAATATGATATTGCTGTATTGTGTATCTAAGATTGTGAGACAGAACATTCTATATGTGTAGTACATATTGAGGGTGGTGCTAACTATGTAAATTCATGAATTAAGTAATGGCCTGAGCTGCAAGTAAATGAGGATGTAGGGGCTCAATGTTTAGACAAATGAGGTGCTGTCGGCCCAAGGTGTGGGTAATAGAAGAAGTGAGACTGAAAAAAGTTCTGTATGGAAGACGGCAAAGGTAATGTCCACTGAGCCATAAAATGAGGAGTCTGAAGTGCACAGTGTAATGGAGGAAGTAAGGCTGGCTAGATTTTGTATAGTAGACCATGAGTGTGGTGCCCACTTTGTAAGTAAAGGATTGGTAGGGCTCCAAAATGAATACACTCTGTACAATAGATAGCAAGAGTGGTGTTTACTCTTTTAAAGTAAACAGTTTTATGAAAAGCTGCATACTTATTACAATGGATCTCATGTTTGTGCATGTCGCACTAGGGCTAATCAGATGGAGTGCTCCCGGATCACTTTGATCACTATATTCAAAGTGACTCTGCATTTTTGTAACATCACTGGCAAACCAAGTAAACATTAGAAATGTTTTAAAATGGTTTAAACGTTTACAGAACGTTTTTAAAACCTATTTAAACCCTGTCTTATAGTTTTTTAAACATTTGCAAGTAAATGTTTAAGCTGTACTGTAATATTTTATAAATATTTGATATATAAATGTTTTTACTGAAAACGTTTGTAAAACCTTTTTAAAAAACTCAAGAAGATATTTTTGACTGGAAACCATTTTCAAACATTTATGAAATAGCTGAATAAATGAAGGTTATGCTGGAAATGTTTTTCAAACATTCATCATGAAATGTTTGATAAACAGTATACATAAAATGTTTAAACAACATTGAATATCAAATGTTTCAAAACACTCTGTCAAAAATGTTTTCAAACCTGTATTTTCAGCAAAGTAAACATTAGAAATGTTTTAAAATGGTTTAAACGTTTACAGAACATTTTTAAAACCTATTTAAACCCTGTCTTATGGTTTTTTAAACATTTGCAAGTAAATGTTTAAGCTGTACTGTAATATTTTATAAATATTCGATATAAAACATTTTAAAAAAAACTCAAGAAGATATTTTTGACTGGAAACCATTTTCAAACATTTATGAAATAGCTGAAGAAATGAAGGTTATGCTGGAAAATGTTTTTCAAACATTCATCATGAAATGTTTGATAAACAGTATACATAAAATGTTTAAACAACATTTATTATCAAATGTTTCAAAACACTTGAGTTTTTTAAAAAATGTTTTACAAATGTTTTCAGTAAAAATGTTTGTAAAGCATTTTTAAAAAACTCACGAAGATATTTTTGACTGGAAACCATTTTCAAACATTTATGAACTAGTTGAAGAAATGAATGTCATGCTGGAAATGTTTTCCAAACATTCATCATGAAATGTTTGATAAACAATATACATAAAATGTTTAAACAACATTGATTATCAAATGTTTCAAAACACTCTGTCAAAAATGTTTTTAAACCTGCATTTTCAGCAAAGTAAACATTAGAAATGTTTTAAAATGGTTTAAACATTTACAGAACATTTTTAAAACCTATTTAAATCCTGTCTTATGGTTTTTAAACATTTGCAAGTAAATGTTTAAGCTGTACTGTAATATTTTATAAATATTCGATATACAAACGTTTTTACCGAAAACGTTTGTAAAACATTTTTTAAAAACTCACAAAGATATTTTTGACTGGAAACCTTTTTCAAACATTTATGAAATAGCTGAATAAATGAAGGTTATGCTGGAAATGCTTTTCAAACATTCATCATGAAATATTTGATAAACAGTAAACATAAAATATTTAAACAACATTTATTATCAAATGTTTCAAAACACTCTGTCAAAAATGTTTTTAAACCTGTATTTTCAGAATGTTTATTAAACCTTCACCTTCAAACATGTCCAAACAAAGATGGCAGTGAGCAATAATAGGGGATTTTAAAGGACTTTTTCAAAAATTGCCCCACATGCAATCTCTAAAAGTAAGAATTGAATGAGGGAACAATTTCTAAGCCACTATCTTACAATTTTAGACATAAAAATAATATTTTCATTAGTGAGCAACCTTAAAAAATATTAAATTTGACCTCAAACCCCATCCAGACATTAATATGTTCATATGTAACGTTTTTCTATCATTTATTCTAATTCTAATTCGACTTTTATAGTGCTGAATCTCCACTGAGTAGTGGACTCTAAGGTGCAACAAGACAATAGTAATATGCAAATTCAAAGTCCAGGGACAGAAATAGGTCAGCACCACGGAGAAGCCATAAGAGAAATGAGCTAAGGCGGATATGCCTTTGTGTACAGATAGGTTTTGAGCTTCTTTCTAAAAGTGGCAATAGTGGGTATTGCACAAATGTCTTCAGGAAGTGAATTCCAAACAGTGGGTGCATTAAAGGCAAAACTGAAGCGAAACTGCTTAGCGGACTTGTAAATTGTAGGTTGAGATTTTGGTACATTGAGGAAATTGGCAACATTCTGACTGTGTCTAGTATTATAAGTAGTGTGGTATGTGTATAGATATGGAGCAAAATATTTAGGGAAACCAGTATGAATAAACTTGTACACCAACCAGTTTGAACTCTGAGCGAATAGGGAGCCAATAGAATAGAAAGCCAATAGAGTTTCCTGAGTACCGCAGTTATCCGAGTGTATTTTCTCAAATTTGTAACAATTCTAGCTGCACTATTTTGGATAGAATGTAATCTATGAATATTGAACTTGCATGGGGAGACTCCTGAAAAGTGATTTACAGAAGTCCAACCAACTATTAACAAAAGCATTGGCAACCAAAACAGCTGCATCCTGAATCAAGAACTGCCTAATATTTCTAAAATCCCTCAGTTGAATAAAGCAGGCTTTACAAACATTCTGGACATGTTTAGAGAAGGAAAAATCAGATTCAAACCACACACCCAGGTTCCTGACTGACTCGGTGGGGTGAAGGGGGTTGCCCAAGATGTTGGTTGGGAAACATGCATTTAATATTTCTCTCTGTTTTTTGGAGCCAAAAAGTATGAACTCAGTTTTATCAGGATTAAGTTTAAGTTTGCTAGCCAACATCCATTCTTTGACATCTTGAAGGCATGTGTTCAACTTATCAAAAGCAGCTGAGGCGTTCATTTGTGACAGATGGACATAAAGTTATGTATCGTTGGTATAGAAATATACGTTTACACCTTTGAGATTACCAATCAGTGTACTAAGGGGAGATGTGTACAGAGAGAATAGCAGAGGACCCAAAACAGAATCCTGAGGAGAGTGGAATGATCAATAGTATCAAACACAGCCGAGAGATCCAGAAGTACCAAGGTAGTAGTTTCACCCCGAGATAGTGACAAATGAATATCATTTTTGATGGAAAGCAGAGCCTGTCTCCATTGAGTGACCTGACTTATACGCTGACTGGTATGAGTTATCCAAGCCTTGTCGATGAATATGGTCAACCAGCTGTTTAGCAACTACATGTTCCACCAGTTAAAAATGAAGCTAAGTCCAGATACTGGGTGGTAGTTTTTTAAATCCTCAACAGGAAGAGAGGCCTTCTTAATAATTGGAGTGCCAACAGTTTTTTTGAAACCATCTGGAACCTGTCCCTCAAGGAGTGAACAATTTACCATTTTGGCTATAGATGATAGAAGGACGTCAATGCAATCCTTAATAAGGAATATGGGCAATGGGTCCAGCAGGCATGATTTGTGGGTGATTTGCTGATTATTTTACTGATTTCATATTGAGTGACTATTTATTTATTTATTTGGGGTTTTACGTCGCTTTCAACACTGTACAGGTCATATCACAACGGGTAGTTGGAAGGGCAGAGGAAACCAGTACATACAGTTTGTTAGGGTTCTGTACTGTCAACTGCCGACCAACGGCAAGCAACTACCAGCTTTCCCACTTGACGCTGTGCCAGGAATCGAACCCCGGCTTCAGAGGTGGGAGGGGAGAGTGTTACCACTATGCCACCATGGCGCCCTATTGAGTGACTTGAGTAAAGACTGTTAATTTAGGAGGGTCAAAGGGAGTATGTACCGTGTTACAGGACTCAGATGAGGAGAAACTCACGAATTTTCATGATTTTATTGAGAAGAATGTAGCAAAACGATCAACGAATGACTTTGAGGATTCATAAGTGGGCAGAGTAGTGCCATGGGATCTATGTATGACTTTGTGTAACTCCCGCCATAGTTTCCTAGAATCATGGCTGTTGTCAGAAATAAGTTTCCTGTAATAGACAGTCTTGTCCCTGTTCGCGAGACAATTACACCAGGCTATTTGACGTCGAAGACGACTCCTGTTGTATTGACTTTTATCTTCATGCCAAGCACATTCAATTGACATCTGAGTGATTTTGCAGGGCGATAGGTGTCTGACTACCAGTCAGCACTGGACACTAGAGAAGCATGCCTGCCAAGGATGCGACTCAAGTCATGTACGTACTGATCATAAAGCTGTGAGACAGAATTTGCTTGACATTTCACAAAAGGCATTTCTTTAAGGTCAGACCGAAAGTCGGACATATTGATACGATGGTACCTCCTATAGGAAATTCTTGTTTGACAGCAAGAGAGGAAGGAAAGTTAATAGCCCATTTAATGACTGAATGATCAGATATGAATTCACAAATGTCAACATGTACACACCCATCTTGATCACTGGGGGAAAGAATGAGATCAAGGATATGACCGTGCAAGTGAGTGGTATTGTTACCTGGCTGTGTTAGATTACATGATTCTAAAAGGGATTCTAAGTTGTAACTATCAGTACAAGGTACATCAACATGTATATTGAAATCACTGCAGATGAAGTAATTGCAATCAACAGAAGACAGAAAACAAAGGACATATTTTTTTTTTTTTTTAGTTATAATTTTTTTATTGACATGTACAAAGAACAAAGACAGAAAAAAACAAACAAAACAATAACAATACACTGACTTGGGTATTGTCTCATAATAGAGCTAATGCTTTTTAATTAAAGGTTATAATTAATTAATACATAGCAGAGAAAGCTGCAACCATCTTTTGTTAAATGTGCTACAATTAAATTGTAGTGTGGAAACATATTTTTGTTCAAGGTAGATTTGCTTCAATCTTTTGAAGGACTGGATGCTTAAATTCCGGCTAGTGCGGGATGCTTCAAATATATAGCATTTGGCTGTTAAGTAAATGACATTTAAATTAGTTTTTTGAACTATTATAATTTAGCCTGCCAAAAATTATGCTGGAGGGCTTAATATCAAAGTCTATGTTGAGAGCATACTGAATTCTTAACCTGAGATTTCTCCAAAATATTTTAACCTCTCTGCATTGAATGAGGAGATGTAAAATAGTCTCAAAATGCTGTATAGAATATTGAAACCGTAGAAGATCTTTGTTGTTTATAGATTTAAAACATGTTCTAAAAATTTGCTTCCACATGTCTTCGGAAATGAAAATTTGCAGTGCTTCTTCCGAATAGAAATAGTACCTCAGAGAGGAATCTATGTTTTGTCTATTAAAAATATTATAGAAATCTCTATTACCTTTTGTTGACTTGCACAGCAATCTTAGTTGATTGGGTATCACAGGTTTTTGATAACTGCAAACATTGGCTTTGAAACTGCAAAGATATTTCTTTACTGGTAGGTAGACATGGCGGTATTCTAAAAAATTAGTTTTTATGTCATAATTCTGTCTCAATTCAGCTTGTGATATAATTTTTCCATCATCAAAAGTAATATCTGCAACTGATATAATGCCTTGGTTGTACCATGAGGGAAAGAATAATTCTTTTTAACTATTTTTTGGTTATTCCATATTGGAACAGATACAGCTTCACTTAAAATTTTTTGAGCAATAGCATTACTCAAGGGCATAAATTCATCTAAAAAAATGGAAGAGCACAGCCCAGGAGGGTGATAGATAGAAGCTATGAGCAAATTTCGGCACAAAATTGAGACTGATATGACAATATTTTCAAAGGAACTATAATTTGGGGTATCCACCTTGCGATATTTGTATGAATCACAAATGAAAAAACCAACACCACCACCAATACCTGATGAAAGTGGCCTATGCGTCAATGAGAAGCCATCCGGGGTGAGGGAATGAAGGAAACTATCCGAATCAGTAGTAAGAATATGTGTTTCTGTGAGACAGAGGAAATCAAAGGTATGACATGCTATTGTGTCTGCGAGGAGAGGGCCCTTATCCCGGATTGACCTTGCATTTACTGAACCAAGCATAACTGGTCCAGGATTCATGGCAACATGACCACACATAAGAATTAATAGCATAAGATCACTCTGTTTTACGGTAGGGGGAAAAATATGGCAGGAGGAGCTGTAGGAGTGATTTTTAGCAATCCTCAACATAGATGGAATGAGGAATCCACTTCCAGTAAAATTTTGTGAGACACTCCTGAGATGAGTGGCAGCCATTAACATGGTGTAGAAGAGTAAAATGTGCATGGCGATAATAACCGAAGTATTATAAAGTCAAAATCAGAGCTATATAAGAGAACAGAATCAAATTAACGTCAGGTTAATAAAATAAACCTAAAATACTGCAGCATAAAATAAAAAATGTACTGTATATTTGCTGTGAGATGTTATTTTTACAACAGTTTTTGAAAGGTAACGCATTCTCTGTGGTACGTATTTATCATTAAACATTTAATAAACATTTAATGGTTTTTGTACCCATCAGTTTTTAACCTTTGCCAAACATTGCAAAACCAAAAAATGTTTACTGGGTAGTGATTTACATAACACTAAAAAGGCCATCCAGATACAATAGACTGCTTTAGATATTTTAAGGATAAATACAGCTTTTGTTAGTGGGCATATTTATTGCACAGCAAAAATGGGTTTAATACAGACATCTGGGAATCTTTCTCTCTGTCTGTGTGTATGTTTGGCTCTAAATCACCACTCCCGAATAGCCCACGGCAACAGTGAACAGTGGGCCCCGGGGTCGACCCTATATTGCAGTAGGGGTCAGGTACCAGACTAGCCCCGGGGTTGGCTACGTTTGTCTAGTTTCAGCGCTGCGCCCCCTTTCGAACCTTTGCCTTTTAACCTTTGTACTTTAATGCGAATTTCAAGGCTGTGAGGTTCGTTGTACCTATTTCTAGTATTATTCATCAGGACTACTTTTTTGCGCCTAACAGAAAATGTACTGGCTTGCCTCCAATTATGGTCAGTGTACCAATATTATGGTCACCCCCAGCCGGTCAAATAAAAGTATGATTATAAGCAAAACAAACCACACATCCTCCAATTTACTTTTTTTTCCAAATACAACATACTATACCACTCAACATCAGAGACCGTATGTTTCACAATAAGATTTTTCACTTTGAGCTTTCTCAGACACTCCTTTGGTCAATAATCCAGTTTTCGTGCTAGCACTAGTGCTTTCTCAGACACTCCTTTGGTCAATGATCCAGTTTTCGTGCTAGCACTAGTGCACTAGTTTTCGTGTGTTTGTAACACATTTAACAATATCTCAGCCAAAACAAAACAAATTTTCTTCAAATGAAAACACTCAAAATCTACTATTATTTATCTTTAAAATGATACAATTGTCATTTCTATAGATGAATAAGGTACTTGGATATCACTTATGAAACTCTTTTAGTCCTTATTTTAGATTCAAACCATACTTTGTTTGCCAATAAATTTTTATCCATGCAATGTGAAATTTTGTTAATCTTTAATTGCTTGTAAATCTGTCAATATGTTACCAATTTTTACAATTAAAACACCATTGGAAAGGTTATTATGTGAAAAGTTTAACACTTATTTCTTTTTTGTATATTATTGTGTGAAAATTATTTAAATTTTAAAGTTTCTGAAATAGCCAACAGATAGCATGAAAACTGGGTCAGTAACCCAGTGACATAAAACCTTTGACAATCACAATTAAATGATTGAAACAAATACTTTTCAGCAGTTTAATTGAAATTTCCCCCATAATTCGGCATAAGTAATGCCTGAAGTATTTTATAGTTGTGGAAAAGCTAATTAAGCGTCCCGCAAGGGACGCTTGTTTGTGTATGGGAGAGCTTCAGGCTCCGCCGGCTCCGCATTTTGTTTTCCTTATAACTCTGTAACCGTTAGGCGGATTCTTTTCAAATTTGGCAGGTTTAGGCAGTAGCCTTGGGGAATTTTTTTGAATATGCTGCAGTGACATTTCAACCAATCAGAGAGGTCACATGACCAAAAATGTCTTTTTTCGATGGGGAAGCTTGTCCGGATGATAACTTGAAAGGAATTTTATCAATTCACCTGAAACTTGGCAAATACATTCATTCTATTAAAATCTGGAAATCATTAGATTTTGGCATTGATTGGTCAAGAAATGGCCGAGTAATTAATGATTAATTAATCATTACGAATTTTCCAAATAAGGAAAGCACAAAAATGCTTATATCTCGAAAACCATGCTAGATAGAGCGATTTCGACGAAATTTTTAACCCGCAGGGTATCTCTGCGGAGTAGTTTTCCCAATTTTCAAAAAATTTTTGTCTCGCCCAAAATGGCGGCCATTTTGAATTTTCGAAATTTTCGCAAAAATTGCAAAACACAAAAATCCTTATATCTCAAAAATCGTGCTAGATAGAGCAATTTCGACAAAATTTTTGACCCGCAGGATATCTCTGCGGAGTACTTTTCCCAATTTTCAAAAAAATTTTATCTCGCCAAAAATGGCGGCCATTTTGAATTTTCGAAATTTTCGCAAAAATTGCAAAACACAAAAATGCTTATATCTCGAAAACCGTGCTAGATAGAGCGATTTCGACGAAATTTTTGACCCGCAGGGTATCTCTGCAGAGTAGTTATCCCAATTTTGAAAAAAATTTTTGTCTCGCCAAAAATGGCGGCCATTTTGAATTTTCGAATTTTTCGCAAAAATTGCAAAACATAAAAATGCTTATATCTCGAAAACCCTGCTAGATAGAGCGATTTCGACGAAATTTTTGACCCACAGGGTATATCTGCAGAGTAGCCATGCCAATTTTCAAAAAAATTTTGTCTCGCCAAAAATGGCGGCCATTTTGAATTTTCGAATTTTTCGCAAAAATTGCAAAACATAAAAATGCTTATATCTCAAAAACCCTGCTAGATAGAGCGATTTCGACGAAATTTTTGACCCGCAGGGTATCTCTGCAGAGTAGCCATGCCAATTTTCAAACAAAAAATTTCTCGCAAAAAATGGCGGCCATTTTGAATTTTTCGCAAAATTGCAAAACACAAAAATGCTTATATCTCGAAAACCGTGCTAGATAGAGCGATTTCGACGAAATTTTTGACCCACAGGGTATCTCTGCAGAGTAGCCATGCCAATTTTCAAAAAAATTTTATCTTGCCAAAAATGGCGGCCATTTTGAATTTTCGAATTTTTGCGCAAAAATTGCAAAACACAAAAATGCTAATATTTCTAAAACCGTGCGAGCAATTTCAACAAAATTTTTTATCTTCGGGGTATCTCTGCAGAGCAGCTATCCCAAAGAGCTTTCACTTGGTGAAGTTTCAGACCCATAGCTAATTGCTCACCTACTCAAAAAGAGTAAATGCGAATTACCTCTAAAAGTATTGCAGATGGCCAATTTTTCTCAAATAACTCATTCACCTACTTTTGGAAGAGCTTTCACATGGTGAAGTTTCAGACCCATAGCCAATTACTCACCTACTCAAAATGAGTAAATGCGAATTATCTCCAAAAGTATTGCAGATAGCCAATTTTTCTCAAATAACTCATTCACCTACTTTTGGGAGAGCTTTCACATGGTGAAGTTTCAGACCCATAGCTAATTATTTACCTACCCAAAATGAGTAAATGCTAATTATCTGTAAAAGTATTGCGGATACCCAATTTTTATCAAATAACTCATTCATCTACTTCTGGGAGAGCTTTCACATGGTGAAGTTTCAGACCCATAGCTAATTACTCACCTACTCAAAATGAGTAAATGCAAATTATCTCTAAAGTATTGCAGATAGCCAATTTTTCTCAAATAACTCATTCACCTACTTTTGGGAGAGCTTTCACTTGGTGAAGTTTCAGACCCATAGCTAATTACTCACCTACTCAAAATGAGTAAATGCGAATTATCTCTAAAAGTATTGCAGATAGCCAATTTTTCTCAAATAACTCATTCACCTACTTTTGGGAGAGCTTTCACTTGGTGAAGTTTCAGACCCATAGCTAATTACTCACCTACTCAAAATGAGTAAATGCGAATTATCTCTAAAAGTATTGCAGATAGCCAATTTTTGTCAAATAACTCATTCACCTACTTTTGGGAGAGCTTTCACTTGGTGAAGTTTCAGACCCATAGCTAATTACTCACCTACTCAAAATGAGTAAATGCGAATTATCTCTAAAAGTATTGCAGATAGCCAATTTTTCTCAAATAACTCATTCACCTACTTTTGGGAGAGCTTTCACTTGGTGAAGTTTCAGACCCATAGCTAATTACTCACCTACTCAAAATGAGTAAATGCGAATTATCTCTAAAAGTATTGCAGATAGCCAATTTTTCTCAAATAACTCATTCACCTACTTTTGGGAGAGCTTTCACTTGGTGAAGTTTCAGACCCATAGCTAATTACTCACCTACTCAAAATGAGTAAATGCGAATTATCTCTAAAAGTATTGCAGATAAGCCAATTTTTCTCAAATAACTCATTCACCTACTTTTGGGAGAGCTTTCACTTGGTGAAGTTTCAGACCCATAGCTACTTACTCACCTACTGAAAATGAGTAAATGCGAATTATCTCTAAAAGTATTGCAGATAGCCAATTTTTCTCAAATAACTCATTCGCCTACTTTTGGGAGAGGTTTCACTCTGTGAAGTTTCAGACCCATAGCTAATTACTCACCTACTCAAAATGAGTAAATGCGAATTATCTCTAAAAGTATTGCAGATAGCCAATTTTTCTCAAATTAATCATTCATCTACTTTTGGGAGAGCTTTCACTTGGTGAAGTTTCAGACCCATAGCTAATTACTCACCTACTCAAAATGAGTAAATGCGAATTATCTCTAAAAGTATTGCAGATAGCCAATTTTTCTCAAATAACTCATTCACCTACTTTTGGGAGAGCTTTCACTTGGTGAAGTTTCAGACCCATAGCTAATTACTCACCTACTCAAAATGAGTAAATGCGAATTATCTCTAAAAGTATTGCAGATAGCCAATTTTTCTCAAATAACTCATTCACCTACTTTTGGGAGAGCTTTCACTTGGTGAAGTTTCAGACCCATAGCTAATTACTCACCTACTCAAAATGAGTAAATGCGAATTATCTCTAAAAGTATTGCCGATAGCCAATTTTTCTCAAATTAATCATTCACCTACTTTTGGGAGAGCTTTCACTTGGTGAAGTTTCAGACCTATAGCTAATTACTCGTCTACTCAAAATGAGTAAATGCGAATTATCTCTAAAAGTATTGCAGATAGCCATTTTTTCTCAAATAACTCATTCACCTAGTTTTGGGAGAGCTTTCACTTGGTGAAGTTTCAGACCCATAGCTAATTACTCACCTACTCAAAATGAGTAAATGCGAATTATCTCTAAAAGTATTGCAGATAGCCAATTTTTGTCAAATAACTCATTCACCTACTTTTGGGAGAGCTTTCACTTGGTGAAGTTTCAGACCCATAGCTAATTATTCACCTACTCAAAATGAGTAAATGTGAATTATCTCTAAAAGTATTGCAGATAGCCAATTTTTCTCAAATAACTCATTCACCTACTTTTGGGAGAGCTTTCACTCTGTGAAGTTTCAGACCCATAGCTATTTATTCACCTACTCAAAATGAGTAAATGCTAATTATCTCTAAAAGTATTGCGGATACCCAATTTTTATCAAATACTCATTCATCTACTTGTGGGAGAGCTTTCACATGGTGAAGTTTCAGACCCATAGCTAATTACTCACCTACTCAAAATGAGTAAATGCGAATTATCTCTAAAAGTATTGCAGATAGCCAATTTTTCTCAAATAACTCATTCACCTACTTTTGGGAGAGCTTTCACTTGGTGAAGTTTCAGACCCATAGATAATTATTCACCTACTCAAAATGAGTAAATGTGAATTATCTCTTAATAGTATTGCAGATAGCCAATTTTTCTCAAATAACTCATTCACCTACTTTTGGAAGACCTTTCACACACGAAAATGAAAAATTGTGAATATCTCGGAAAAGCTATTTCTTCTGCTTTAATGCTCGGCGGGAGATACACACCATGGCAGTGGTCTTGACAAAAATTTTTGTCTCCCCAAAAATGGTGGCCATTTTGAATTTTCAAAGTTTTTGCAAAACACAAAAATGCTTATATCTCGAAAACCGTGCTATATGGAGCGAACTCAACAAAATTTTGGACCTGCTGGGTATCTCTGCAGAGTAGCCATGCCAATTTTCAAAATATTTTTGTCTCGCCAAATATAGCGGACATTTTTAATTTTTTAATTTTTTGCAAAACACAAAAATGCTTATATCTTGAAAACCGTGCTAGATAGAGCAGACTGCGCTGACTTTGGTTGCCACAACAGTATAAGGCTAGAAACGAAGCATTTTCTTAATACTTTAGCACTCACCTTTATAGCCTTTTCGGGACGCTTTGTTTTTGCTATGCAAAAACATTATCTTTTTTTTTTTGCGAGCGATCCCCTAGTTTAGATATGTTTTATCACATACTTTATTGGTATTTTTGATTAAGTAGCATGATTACTAGTGCAGCCGACATAAATGCCATGGTGAGGAAAACATGACAGCTAGAGTAATCCTATTCTAAATAACAAAAGAGTATTAAAATATATTTTTAAAGGCTAAACAATTAAGTTATATTTGCAGAGCACCACAGATCAAACATTATTTTCTGTTATATCAGTGGCTAAAATAATGGGGTGACCATAATTGGTATGAAGAAATTCCAGTTGTTTGGGTGATAATAGGGCCTTTTTGGCGCAATGTACATGTACAGAGGAAATTGATTGTGCTGAAACGAAGGCAAAACTTTGGATTAGTAAAATAAACACACACTAATTAAAATCTGTACTGCTCACCTACCCAAGTTCGTTGCCTACCCAAGTTCATCACCTGCCTTAAAAACTGTTAAGGATATGCAATATTGATACAATAACAAATGAAACAAATACTAAGAACGATGATGTACAATTCTACAATGAAAGATGATTGTGATGAGGTTTTAAAATTGTTAAAAAATGCAAGTGACGAACTTGGGTAGGCGACGAACTTGGGTAGCTGAGCAGTAGTGTTATTTTCATTTATTGAAGCACAGGAATTAATTTTCCTACACAGACGTGACCATAATTGGTGGCCAGGCAGTAGTGCTAATATTGAGAAAAGAATTAACCCCACATGCTTCAGTTTACTTAAGTATCACAAACTGTCATTGAATCTCTTTAAAGTCCTCATGAAGTTTGTACATAAAAGAAACAATTTCAGTTGTTTTTTGGAATCTTCAAAATTGGTGATATCTGTTCTTACTAGAGAGGGCACTTCCTATTACCGTGCACATGGAGATTTTTTTTCTCATTTTATTTTTGGTAATCTTAAAGTCCAGTTTCAGAACAAACAATAAATAAGTAGGTATAATACTTTTTGGGTTAATTCAAATGATAACAAATCAAGATTGAAAAACTTTGATTTCAGGGACTATAAGATCTATATAGCCTAAAGATTATGAGATTTGGGCCAATTTTATAAAATACCTGTTTCTATCTGATTTCTCAGCACAAACCAGAAAAAAAATAATATGATTTAAGTTTGACACATGAACTTCACGGATTGTAACAAAAATTGGCCCATTAACACACTAGACCAGTGCACGATAATAAGAAGTGCCCGATAATAGGAAGTGTGACGATATTACAAAATCATACAAATTAATGGCAAATTATACTTAAACAAGCGGACAGTTTTGACCGTTCTTGACAATAAGCCTTATTGGAGTTCCGAGTGCGCATGTGCGGCAACCCTGTTTACAATCGAGAAAGTGGAAAAACAATGGCCATGTGCGAACAAGAATATCCACCAATTACCCGGTTAAAATTTTAAAAAAATTTCCTTAATTTTAACATATTGTACATCATTTTGAAGCATAAAGTACACAGAATTTAAAGGTTCTGTTTTTATATCTTTGTGGTGAATTCATGTTGATTTTTAGCCTTACTTTTAAGTTACACAACAAAATATGAATTCTTGTAAATGCCTTTATAAATTCTATTTAAAGCCTAGTGCATATATTTTAAATATAAAGAGTGAAATAATTAGACCAGATTTTATTTTTATATATTTTAATCTATATTGGCAAGTAAACTATTTTAAAAATTGATAAGGATAAAATTATCATTGTATAGTTGTCATGTTCATATACCAGCTATCAAATGCTCATATACCAGCTATCAAATGCTCTGGGGTAATATTAACTAACAAGTCTTAGGCTTAACTTTTGTTTTACAAGTTTGGCCAAGTTAAGCCTACATGCATAAATTATAATTCTAGACATATAAATTTTAAAAGTTCAACAGATTTTAAAAGGTCTAGACACATAAATTTTAAAAAGGTCAACAGACCCTACTTTTATAGAATTATACCAATAATTTTATGATCTGCAACATGTTGACAGTATTATTTGAATTTATTTCCCATGTAAAATCGTTTTAGTCACATTTTCACCAATACATCAGTTTTTAACAAGAAAGGGAGATGAATAAAAGCAAACACGGTTTGAAACTAGTGCCAGTCCGTGATTGACAGAAATGCTTCTGGGCTGATAAGTGTTCAGACCCAGTCAGTCCCATTGGCCAGGAAGCTTATACTACCTGTACCCAGCCAAATTATGGTTTGGATGTTTTGAATATTATCAGAACATACCAAAATGAAAAAGTGTGAAATTGCATACCTCTCTAGTACAATTATAAGCGCCTTGCATGGTCGAATTATGGTTTGGATGTTTTGAATATTACCCAGACATACAGAAATGGTGATACAGTCAATGAATGCTAATGTGTGGTGTTGAGGCAAAACCCAGTTGCTTACTCTTTGAAATTCCATCTGTGACAATGGGAAGTTGTAAAGTAAAATCCTTAATGGATTCTAATATGGCATTAACAGTGCTTAATCTGCATCAAAAGACACCCAAAGGTGCAACAACCAAGATTCAAGTAAAAGGAATTAAGAGAGATACAAAAATCATAATTTTTTTTTCAGACAATGTAATAAACAATACAGTGATATGATAATACAGCGTCAATAGAATAATACAGTACAGTAAGCCCTCTATTATCCGACCCTATTGGGGGAGTAACAATTAGGTCAGATAATAGAAAAGCTAAAATAACAGTTTTATTTCATAAAAATGTAAATACACTCGACCATATGAAAACACTTGGGTAAGCATGGCTTGGCGTTCGGTGACCGCCACATACACTGTACATAGAATTTAAAATATGAGGGGAGACCCTCTTTAAACCTATATACTTGCTACCTTTGACCCCTGGTGACCTAATTCACTCTGCCATGCGCAGTAATACAGAAATAGTTCATTCTTTTTGTGGCGGTTGAAGTGTCAACAGGCGTTTTGCTACCTCTCAAAAAGACCTGCATTTACACGTTTTTTATGCTTTGTAAGTAGTTATTTGCTGTTTTATTCACTCTTGCTCCATTTTATTTACCTTTTACTTCGATTTCTGGTGAATTTATTGTATTCTTTGGTCATATATTTTACGTGTATTTCTAAAACTTGTATTATCGCTCATCTGGTCATGTGGTGTTAGAATGTCGGATTTCCTTTGGATATATTCATTTCATCAGTAAATTATTTCGTTTTATGCACTTTTACAGGCATTACAATTTTAATTTACGGTTTTCCTTCATTCTTTCAACGAAATTCTTCGTTTTTCCACGTATTTTGACCATATTGTCACCTTGACTGTGCTTTGTTTTCACGTTTTTACCCCACAGCCCTTAATGGCTGTTGGGGTATTGTTTTCACCCATGGTGTCTGGATGATCGGGCGTGTGGGCGGGCGGCGGGAAATAGTTTGTCCGGGCTGTATCTCAGAAACCGTAAGGTGTAGGAAGTTGATACTTGGTAGGGACATTGGTTAGGGGGTGTAGCTGTGCAACGTCATGGTCTGACCTTGATTTGACCTTTGACCTTGCCGTAGTGACCTTGAGTTTGAAAATCTTGTCCGGGCTATATCTCGGAAACTGTAAGGTGTAGGAAGTTGATACTTGGTAGGGACATTGGTTAGGGGGTGTAGTTGTGGAACGTCATAGTCTGACCTTGATTTGACCTTTGACCTTGCCGTAGTGACCTTGACCTATAAAATCTTGTCCGGGCTATATCTCGGAAACCGTAAGGTGTAGGAAGTTGATACTTGGTAGGGATATTGGTTAGGGGATGTAGGTGTGCAACGTCATGGTCTGACCTTGATTTGACCTTTGACCTTGCCGTAGTGACCTTGACCTATAAAATGTTGCCTGGTCTATATCTCGGAAACTGTAAGGCTTGGGAAGTTGATATTTGGTAGGGACATTGGTTAGGGGGTGTAGGTGTGCAACGTCATGGTGTGACCTTGATTTGACCTGTGACCTTGCCGTAGTGGCCTTGACCTATAAAATGTTGTCTGGGCTATATCTCAGAAACCGTAAGGTGTAGGAAGTTGATACTTGGTAGGGATATTGATTAGGGGGTGTAGGTGTGCAACGTCATGGTCTGACCTTGATTTGACCTTTAACCTTGCTGTAGTGACCTTGACCTTTAAAATATTGTCCGGGCTTTATCTCGGAAACTGTTAGGTGCAGGAAGTTGATATTTGGTAGAGACATTGGCTAGGGGGTGTAGGTGTGCAGCATCATGGTGTGACCTTGATTTGACCTTTGACCTTGCCATAGTGACCTTGACCTATAAAATTGTCAGGGCTGTATCTCGGAAACTGTAAGGTGTAGGAAGTTGATACTTGGTAGGGACATTGGTTATTAGCTATAGGTGTGTATTATCATGGTGTGACCTTAATTTGACCTTTTACCTTGCCGTAGTGACCTTGACCTTTAAAATCTTGTTGCACCTTTGGGTCTGTCTTTTGATGCAGATTAAGCAAAAGTCATATTAGAATTTATTAAGAATTTTACTTTCATAACTTCCCATTGTAAGAGATAGAATTTCATCAAGTGAGCCGCAGATTTTACTCCAACACCACACATAAGCATTCATTAAATGTATTACCACTTCTGTATGCATGGTACTATTCAAACCATCTAAACCATAATTTGGAAATGCAGATGTATATAAAGAGTGTTGAATTTTAGTTTACTGATTAATGCTGTCATCTTGTCATTGAATTATCTTGTTTTAATACTTCATCTTTATATGCATTATCTTTCTTTTAAACATTATTTCTCCATTTAAACATTGTTTGGACCTTTATATAACTGACAGTGCTCTGAAAGTATCCTGAAGTTTGCACTGGTACAGTACTTCTATATCTCATGGTGTTGAAAATATTTGCCTAGGCTGTGGGGTACGGGCATCTCTGATGCTATTTTTTCTTTTGGAAATATTCATTTCCGCGGTGAATTAATTCATTTATGCACTTCTATAGGCATTATAATTTCCCATTTATGGTTTCCTTCATTCTTTTTACGAAATTCTTCGTTTCACCGCGTATTTTGACCCTATTTATTGAGCTTTTTACAAATCATTCACCAGGTCACGTGACTATGACGTCACATCCAAAATGGAGGTCAACCGATCAGTTGTCAGAAAATATTCATTTTCATAGTGATTACAGCATTTCCAGGTTTGTTTATACATTCCTTCTACATATTTCTTTGAATATTATTATGTCAGAGCATAATGTGTAATAATTTCAATTGTTAACGCATTTTTCATAGCATAACATTACGGTATCTACTACCTACAATTCACGGTTCTTTACTTGTACAGGCCCTTTCATTTGACATTTCTGGATTTCGGATCCTGGTTTCAGTGTTTTGGGGTTCAATTCTGAGCCTAGGGTCTCCATTTTTAGCCTTTCTCCACCTTCAATTTTGGAGTTTGGGGGTTTACGGCTTCTGGGGAGGACTTTGTCTTCCACCTTTTGGAGATCCATTTCACTGTTACTGGTTTCCTACATTCCAATTTTATGTCATTTGGTCATTTGGTTTCTTAGTCCATTTTTAGTCCTTTGGCCTCTTTTGTGCCTAGGCTTCAGTCTATTCAGACTGCTTTTTGGTACTGGGATTACCTTCTCAAGACCATTCATCTTCAGGGTCCCTTAGTAGAGTTTATCAGTTGAATCCAACTGATTTTGCTACTTCCTTAACACTACTCCATTCATTTTCTAAATCTAGAAAAATTTTGTTTGGGGTTTGGTAGAAATCTTCTATTACTCAACAGCTTTCTATTGTGTTTTCACCACTTTTTAGATCTGACAATCAATGGGCACATCTCCCTTTTGGGTATGTTGGGGGTTCCTCTGTCTACAGCTAACCTTTAGGCAGACTTCAGCAACCCTATTCCAACTTTTTGGTGCCAGTCTATATGGGTGCTTAGGACTTCATCCTTTAATCTTCTCCACAGAAGATTTTCAAGCTTCCTGTCTAACAGAATTAGGGAATAAATTTGACTGCTCTTTCCTTTTGATCAGTCTTATTTTTCTCTAAGTCAACCACTTTTCCCAGGCTTAGAAGTTCCTTCATGAGGCCAGATACTTACTTTCTGTCACTCATTCATTTTGGGATCTTCTTATTCTAAGTTTTGTAGGTTGGGTAATTACCCAATTTTCCTTCTAAAACTTAGTTTTGCCAGGTACAAATCCTCTTCAGAAGGTTTTTTGGGTTGACTTGCTCAGGTTTCCGGACCTGGGATCTAGCCTGATGGGGTTCTTAAGACCTTCTCTTCCCTAGGTAGAGTTCCTCTACTATTAGGGGAGATCTGAGATGGACCTTAGGGTCCTTTTTTCTGTGGGATTTTTTCCTTCAGTCCTGTTTTGTTGATCACTTATTCAAGTTGATTGACAAGGCAATACTTTCTCAGTGGTCTTTTCCATCCACCATTCTTTTGACATCTGTTCAATGGGTCTTCTAGCTCCATTTTAGCTGGTTGATCTATGGCCCTTTTTCAACCATCTTTGCACTTTGTTTTGAGAGATTTCTTTATCCATTTCCCTCACTTGTGCTTAGTCACTTGGTAGGGTAAATTGGTCCTATTTTGGTCTTATGCTGTTTTTTGTGGTGTCTCTCTTGGGAGACCATTTCTTCTCACATATAACAGTATAAGCAGAAGCTTTCAATGTGGCCCTTACTCAAGGTGCCTCTTTCAAGCTGTCTGCATTAGCCTCTTGAGGCACACCAATTAAGACCTTTTTCCTCCCATCCAGGGAGTTTTCTCTCTAACTTAGTGCTTTAAGGATGTGGTTCCTTTCCAGGTTCCAACATTCTGATGGTGGAATGCCTTCCAGAGGTAGAGGCTCAGCCTCAACCTCTATTATGGTGTCCTTCAGGAGATAAGAGTGTTGTTTTACTCAAATTTTCACTCTTACTTCCAGATCCCTCCATTGCCGGTGGGAGGTCAACAGATTCCACTTTCCTGATTTCTTCTTCAGCTCTTCTCCACAGAAGAATGCTGTTCTTTGTCATTCAGTCTCACACTGTCTGTTCACATGAGCAGTTCAAGTATCATGAGCTCCTGTTTTCCTGATTTTTTCAGGGCATTATCCTTGACAAAGATATACTGGAAACCACCATTAGATTTATATCTTTTCCTGGTTTTCCAGACTATCAGGATGCAACTTATCAGTTGATCATTTCTCAATTGGCCAGTGGACCACTTCTCTTCCTCAATTTGCCTCCTTTCTCTCCTTTGGCTCCTTTGGTTCACTCTTGCTCATAGCTTTGCTTTTGGGCAAGGTGTACCACTTTGTGGCAATGCCTTTTGGTCTAGCCACTAGCCTTTCAGGATTTACTTCCTTAGTCAAGGAAGTAAGTAAAGTTGGCTTTGAGGTTGGGCATCTCAGTGCACATGTAACTACAAATTGGCTCATTACAGCCAATAGTTGTCAGAGGCTCATTTACCAACTCTATTAGAGTTGACTTTCAACTTGGAGTGGTTCTTAGCAGGAAGTATTTAGATCTGTTTCTTTAACAGGTCTCCTTCCTGGGTCAGGTTCTTAACCTGTTTCTTACCTCTCCAACTGGGCTCCTTTATTTCTCTTGGCTTCCACTCGGAAACCGCTTCTTCAAGGTCCCTGCACATGACACTTCTTCTGTGTCATCTCAGGACACTTGATTTTCCTTCTCAAAAGTGCTCTGGATTTTCCATTCCTTGATCCTTCTATGAAGGGTCATTCAAGATGGTACTATCCTGGGAACTATGTATTTGCATACCTCCCTTTAATTCCCTAGTTTTTACATCTACTTTCATGGATGTTTCAGTGCAGGGTTTGGGAGTTCTTTGTGCTCTGTGGACCACCTAAGGTCTATTTTTGATGTAGCAGTCCAGTCTGTTCATCAGTTCTAGAGCTCATAGCTGTCCTTTTTGCTCAGACATTTGTTCCTGTATTATCCTTTCATCAAAGGATCATCCTTTCAGCCTCAAACAACTCAGATGTCTTGTTCTCAAGACATTTGTTCCTCATTTGTCCTTTCTTTAAGGGATTCTTCAGATAGTCCAGGTAACACTGTTGTCTGGGCTTTCTTTATATCAAGACAGCTTCCACTCTTGGGACATGTGTATTTTGGCATCTTTTGCCATTATTTTTACAAGAAGAAGTCTGTTCTTCCACCTACTCATGTTCCAGGGGCATGAATCCTTGGCAGACCATCTGTGGAGGTCTTTTCTCACCTTTCATATAAGGTGGCCCCTCAATTCTTGGATCTTCAGATGGTAGTCTCAGACTTCTCATCTTATTTAGATCTCTTTTGTCATGTGATTCAATCACAAGCTGCTCTTGCATGTGCCTCCTGTGCTAGATCCTTAGGTTCTGGCAACAGATGCCCTGGAGTGCTTTGGTCCGGAGTACTTGTTTTACTCCTTCCCTCCTTCAGCTCTTTGTCCTCTATGACTAGGAAGTTAATCAACTTTCAGAGCTATACCAATCTTCTTGTAGCCTTCCTTGGCAAGTGCCAAGTTTTTGGCCTCAAGATCTCCTTTAAGAAAGCCATTGGCTCTTCCTCTTATTCTTCTATAACAATCTCATCTAGAGTTTTGTTATTTATTTCTATGGAGTTCCTTTCTTCAAGCTTTCTGGCTGAAGTCTCCTTTAAGAAGAATTTTCACAGGAGGGGTCTTTGAGGATTTTTATCCTCCATAACTGTATGTGAAGCAATTTGGAACTGCTCCAAAAACTTGTGAAAAACATGGTCACTCTGCCATGCTTCAACTGTCCCGTTTATTGCTGTTTGTGCCTTTTAAGGAATTATTTTTCAGACAATAGGGATACAGGTCAGCTCTCTCCAGGTACTACTTGGAGTTGGGTTCTTATAGGGAGCTTGGAAGTCTCTTTTAGAGCTTCTTTAAGTCCACACTAAGGGTAGTCGTCACCTACCTTTTGGTACTTAAACCTTGGTTCTGCAGGCTCTTACCAAGGCTCCTCTTGAACCCTGTTTTCTTGCTGAGCCAAGTTTTTCACATATTAGACAGTCTTTCTTACTCCCTTTCTTTGGGAAGGAGAAGGAGTGATTTTGATTCCTTTATTTAAAGGTTTTCTCTCACTCTCTAGGGATGGCCTAAGTCATCCTTAAGTCAGATCTTACTTTCCTGGCTTAAGCCAGTTATCTTCAGAAGGCTCTTTCTGCTTTGACTTTTTGTCTTTGGTCAGGATGACTTAGAGGACCTCTCCTTTTTTACAGTCAGATTCCTAAGATACTATCTATCTAGCTATTCTGACTTTCTTAGAAGGATTTCTTCTTGGTCTTTCTTCTGAAGTCCAAAAGGGTGATATTGCTGCTCAGACAATATCTTTTTGGATAGCATTTTATCCTTTATTCCCTCAATCTCTGTTCCACAGAGAATGCATCTCTTCATGGTGTCAGGGCTCATGATGTCAGGGCACAGGCTGCTTCCTGGTCCTTTAGGGGTGGAATCCCACCCCCTAGTCTATATGAGATCCTGCACGTGGAAGAGCCATTCCACTTTTACATCCTTCTACTTTAGGAATTTACTTCTCAAGAAGGGGGATTCCTCTTGGAATCCTTGCACTTCACTTATTTTCTTTCAGAGATGTTGTTCTTAAGAATCTCTATGATTTCTTAAGTGGAGTGGAAATCCTTTTCCACTCAGCCATTTCTCTCTCTTCTACTTAAATTCCTCAATTTAAGTCCATCTGAAACTTTGAGTTTCAGAAAAAGGGGGGTGGCATTTCCCTTTTAGGGAATCTATTCTTCATCTCTATTTTCAGAACTGTGCTTCTTAGTGCCTCTGGGCATGTTCCCATTCTGAGCACAGGGCATACTTATGCCTTCTGCTTTGAGCTGACCTAATAGGGTGTAGACAGCAGTGTTGAAGTTAGTGCAGTGGTTAATGCTATTCACTTAACTCAGTGGAGTTATTGCTTCAGCACAGAGGTTTTGGGTTCAATTGCATTGCACTAGGAAGTATCCTTTTGTAGCAATTTAACCTTAGGGTGGTTTTCCTCAGTCTGTCTTTTTCCCACCATCCTTCCATGTGGGCATTCAACCCAAGTGTTTTCATATGGTAGAGTATATTTACATTTTTATGAAATAAAACTTCATATTTTTAAATGTAAAATGCATTTTTATGAATAAAAATGTGTATACTTAATACTTATGAAAACAGCAAATCACCCTCCCGCCTGCCCCGCTTTTAAAGACCTTTTTCCAGCATTTATGTTTATTCACAAAAAGAATGAACTATTTCTGTATTACTGCGCATGGCAGAGTGAATTAGTTCACCAGTGGTCAAAGGTAGCAAGTATATAGGTTTAAAGAAGGTCTCCCCTCATATTTTAAATTCTATGTACGGTGTATGTGGCGGTCACCAAACACCAAGCCACGCTTACCCAAGTGTTTTCATATGGTAAGTATATACATTTTTATTCATAAAAATGCATTTTACATTTAAAAATATGAAATTTTGTTCGCCCTCTAGAGCAAAGGGTATTATAGGTAGAGATCTCAAATTCGCAGGATATGTTCCTCATAAAATCTTGACTGGGAATATTTTTGGCCTCATTTTGAAAAACAAGATGGCCGCCACAGGTGTTTTTTTGTCAGTCATGAAAAGTGCTTATATCTCCCTTATTATTGGTCCTAGAGGTTTGGGATGGTAAACCAACCTGTAGGAAATCATGGGCTGGGAATCTTTTGGTGTGGTCATATTTGACCTTTGACCCATCCTTCAAGGTCAAATGAGGATAGCCAAACTTAAAAGTGCTTATAACTCACTTATTATTGGTCCTAGAGGTTTGGGATGGTAAACAGACATATAGGAAATCATGGGCTGGGAATCTGTTGATGTGGTCCGATTTGACCTTGGACCTCTTCTTCAATGTCAAACGAGGATAGCCAAACTTAAACGTACTTATAACTCGCTTATTATTGGTCTTAGAGGTTTGGGATGGTAAACCAACATATAGGAAATCATGGGCTGGGATTCTTTTGGTGTGGTCAGATTTGACCTTGGACCCCTCCTTCAAGGTCAGTTGAGGATAGCCAAACTTAAAATTGCTTATAACTCGCTTGTTATTGGTCCTACAGGTTTGGGATGGTAAACCAACCTACAGGAAATCATGGGCTGGGAATCATTTGGTGTGGTCGGATTTGACCTTGGACCCCTCCTTCAAGGTCAAACAAAGATAGCAAAACTTAAAAGTGCCTATAACTCGCTTATTATTGGTTCTAGAGGTTTGGGATGGTAAACCATCCTATAGGAAATCATGGGCTTTGAATCTTTTGGTGTGGTCAGATTTGACCTTTGGACCCCTCCTTCAAGGTCAAATAAGGACAGCCAAACTTCAAAGTGCTTATAACTCGCTTACTTTCCTTCATAATACCATTGGCAGGGCACAACTTTTTTGTCCTTTTCTTCTGTCAGGTTCAGAATTTCTTTTGAACCTGCTGTTCAATTACCATTTACTGTACTTCTGTACAGCACTTTCCCTGATAATTAAGCGTCCCTGAAAGGGCGCTTATTTGTTTTCGCCTCAGTTTCCTCGCCGCCACCGCATTATGGTCTCCCTTGAATATCTCCCTTATTATTAGAAGGTTTCAAACCATATTTGGCAGTTATATACCTTAGGCATGGGAAAATTTTTCTGCATGCTTAAATTTGACCTTTGAGAAGGTCATATGATCAAAAACTATTTTTTGAAGTACACCCCCCCCCTCCCCCCCGTCATCACAGTTCAGGAAAAACTACTTGGTACAGAACCTTATAATTTGACACACCTGTTCATACTATCGAAAACGCGAGCTGATTAGATTTTGGGAGCAATCCTTTGAAAAATGTCTCATTTATGAGTGATTTTCTGACATCTTCCAATCTGAAAGCCTTAAATTTAGGCCAACCCCCCATTATCTTCTTAAGTATTGGATTTAGAGCTATAAAATGTACTGGGAGGTAATAGGAAACCATATGTGGAGAGTCTAAATAGCTGGTCAGTTTTACCCCACGGTCCCCCCTCATGGGTCAAACTGGGGTCATAAAATAGCTGATTTTGAGTTTTTGCCTTATATCTCCTTTATCGTTGCTTTTATAGCTTCAGAATATATTAAGAGGTATTGGGAAAGCATATGTGGAGAGTCTAAATAGCCGGTCAGTTTTACCCCCTGGCCCCCCCTTATGGGTCAAACTGGGGTCATAAAATAGCTGATTTTGAGTTTTTGCCTTATATCTCCTTTATTGTTGCTTTTATAGCTTCAGAATGTATTAAGAGGTATTGGGAAAGCACATATGGAGAGTCTAAATAGCCGGTCAGTTTTACCCCCCGACCCCCCCTTATGGGTCAAACTGGGGTCATAAAATAGCCGATTTTGAGTTTTTGCCTTTATCTCCTTTATTGTTGCTTTTATAGCTTCAGAAAATATTAAGAGGTATTGGGAAAGCATATGTGGAGAGTCTAAATAGCTGGTCAGTATTTTTTTTGCCTTATATCTCCTTTATTGTTGCTTTTATAGCTTCAGAATGTATTAAGAGGTATTGGGAAAGCATATGTGGAGAGTCTTAATAGCCGGTCAGTTTTACCCCCCGACCCCCCCTTATGGGTCAAACTGGGGTCATAAAATAGCTGATTTTGAGTTTTTGCCTTATATCTCCTTTATTGTTGCTTTTATAGCTTCAGAATGTATTAAGAGGTATTGGGAAAGCATACGGTGCAGCTTTGTGCATTCTTAGCTTTACAGCATGCTTATTAAAACCACAAAGCATTTTAAACTTTAAGGGACGCTTCGCTTTTGTTAGCAAAAGCATTCCTCTAGTTATGCTTTCCTCTCATTATTACCTTCACAAATCAAAAAACACTCAGTCAGCTGACACAGTGCCCGTTCACGGGCACTCTCCTCTTGTTAGTTTACTGATAAATGCTGTCATCTTACTATTGAATTGCCTTGTTTTAATGCTTTATCTTTACATACATATCTTTTATCCCCCAGACTGTGGGTTATGGGCATCTCTGATGCTATTTTCTTTCTCTTGGATGTTATTTTTCTACTTAAACATTACTTGGACCTTTATGTAACTGACGTTGCTCTGAAAGTGTCCCAATATTTGTACTGTTTCACTACTTCTATATCTAATGGTGTTAAAAATATTTTCCCAGGTGGTGGGGTACGGGCATCTGCGATGCTATTTTTTCAAGAAAGGATTTTCCTACCGTTTTTTCACTTTTTTGCAGCTCTCGTGAATTTTTATGAAAATGGAAAAACACATAAACACATATAGCAAGATACATTCATGTTGGCAAAATCATTATAATAATTGCTCATTGGGACTCTGGTTTTTGCTGTACAAAGACGGTTTCTCTTGCTTATGCAAAGCAACATTCAGTATAAAATTGTGTTTTGCAGATTTTGACAAGCCATCTGAAACTTGATCTGCAAGTCGCACAACATGGAGACAAAGGTTGTTGTCGGGGTCTCATTAGCTGTTACAGCAAGTGTAGCTGCTTATTCAACATATAAACTGTGGCAGATGAAACAGGAACAAGACAGGGCAAATGTTTATGAGACAGGAAAGTTATTAAACGAGTATCTGCTACTACATTATAGCTCTCCAAAGGAGTTGATGTTGTGGGATTTTGGACCCAGAGATGCAGCAGATTTCCCAAAGAGATGTGCAGAATTATGCATTAAATATTTTGATGCTAATGTTAGTATTTTTTTGGAAGTATGTCATGTTCTTTTCTTCTGTAGTCTGTAGTTCTATTTTTCTGGTCTAAAACGTTGAGTTTCATATAGGCCAAACAATAAAATATCCTTTGAATACAACTAAAGATGGAAAAAAGCATAAATATTTCTGCTCTGCTTTGTATAATGGTGTTGTAGTTGTGATTAACTTGTGACTTTATTCAACATTCAAATAAATTTTAACAGCCAGGTCTTGTTCAAGGTTTAATTTGAAAAAAAAGAAATAGACCCAGTTGATTGCTAACAATCTTGTAGTAAGACAGAAATATACTGGTTGTTGAACTGAATGTTCACTGTACATTTGTAAGTGTTTCAATTATTTAAGCGGCCCGTGGGAAACTAAAATGGGTGGGAAAATTTGGGGGAATTTTTGACCAGATCTTAAACCTCTTTAAAGGTCATCTTCAGCATTTTTCAAAAACACCTCATCATTGTGTTTCGAAAAAAACATTTGCATCAATGCTGTACAATTGTATCCACCAGATATCACCTGGTGAATACTATGGATTACCCACGGGTATGTTGCCATTTCTACAACAGTATATAGAGATTTTCCTGTTACCCACTCTAGAGTGAAATGTATTATAGGTAGATTTCTCAAATTTGTAGGATATGTTCATCATTACAAAATCTTGCCAGGCAATATTTTTCACCTTATTTTGAAAAACAAGATGGCCACCACCGGAGTTTCTTCATCAGTCATGAAGCAGATTTCCCCGTTACCCCCTCTAGAGCAAAATGTACAATAGGTAGAGTTCTTAAATTTGTAGAATATATTCATCATATCAAAAGCTTACCTTGGAATATTTTTGGCCTCATTTTGAAAAACTTGATGGCTGCCACAGGCATTTCTTCGATTGTCATCCAGGAGTTTTATACATTCTGAGGGATTTTTTTCCATCAGTGGCAAGTTGAATGTCTTCATGGTTGATATTTTTAATAAATATAATATCCTCTATAGCCTACAGATATTTGACTTGGAGACTTGCCTCATTTTCAAAAAAAATATCGCCACCATGGACGTTTTTTAGATGGTCAGCAAGGATTTTATACAGTGCGAGGTCGTAGAGGAAGTTGTTATAGATAGAGTTCTCAAATTTACAGCATATGTTCATCATTACAAAAGCTTGCCTAGGAATATTTTTGTCATCATTTTGAAAACAAGATGGCCGCCATAGGCATTTTTTCGACGGTCCTGAAGGAGCTTTGCACATCTGAGGCTTTTTCTCATCAATAGAAAGTTGAATCTCTTTATCATTGATGTCTTAATAGATATGTATCCTCTATAGCCTACAGACATTTGACCTTGAAGCTCGTCCTTCAACGAACCTGGCCTTCAAGACTGTCTTCCTCTTAACTCTGGGTTCTGGCAAATGTAAGAGAGAGATCCATGCTTGGCTCGGCAAAAACCACAGACTAGTCCAAGGGGTGTCTGTACCCTTCATCCAGTTTTCTTTTGAGGAATCAACTGGTGAAAGAGGGTTCAGAGTGTGTGGCCCCAGTGGTTATTCCTGCCCTGACCCCAACTCTGGCTAAATCACTCAAAGCTGACCAGTCTGTGTGCCCAGTTAGAGCCCTTCCCTACTATCTGGATAGGACCTCAGACCTAATCCAGAACAAGGAGCTGGTTTTTTTCTCCTCCAAAAAAAAGGCTGTGATAAAGATAATTCCCCTTCCACTATCTCATCGATCAAGCAGACTGTGATCCTTTGCTGCGTGCTCTCTGATAAGGCCCATACTCAGGCCCGTACATCAGGTTTAAGCCCATGATTTTAGGGCTTTTGCTGCTTCTGAGGCCTTTCAGTTGGGAGTTTCCTTAGAACAGTTATCATCCTGTCACTGGAATTCCCACAAGACTTTCACAATTTCACACAATTCTATCTGAAAGATGTGGCCTGGACTGATTCAGAGCTCTTTTATCTTGGCCTTGTGGTAGCTGCCTACACTAGCTCTTATATTTAAGCAACTTATATAGGTTCTCACTTTCTTCCACTTTCATTGCAGTTATACATTCCTTAGCCTAGTCCATGCATTGGTCATTCACAGGCATAAAAAGCTTCAGATATAAAGTTCATGGATGCTCTATCTGTAGAAAACTATAATTCACTAAAGTTTTAGTCTAAAACATATCTTAACCATCACCATTCATTATAAATCTAGGAACAAATATAAAAAAAACATTTTCCAACTTGGAAAAATGCCTCTAGAGACAATCCCTCCTAAATATTTCACAGTTATATAAAACTACTTAAAGAGAAAACTCATAATTTATTTCTAGGCCTATAAATTGACTTCTTTGTTTATTTCTTAAGAATACAAAATATGCATTCTTCCCAGCAGGACTTGTTCACAATCATTCTTTCTAGCAGACAAATTTTACACTAAGACTTTATCTTTTGCCTACCTATGTGGACAACACACTCGCCTCCCACCTCTGAGGTCTGTCCAGCATCTGTTGGGTCTAAGGTGACCCTATGTGGGAATGTAGGTACTTGCTGATACCTGACAGTTTTCAGTCCAGAATCTTGACCAACTAGTTTGTATTGGTTTCCTGTGCCCTTAAATTTACCTGTCATGATATAACCTATATAATGGTTGAAAGCTAAGCAAATTAAATTAATCATCAGGACCACTTATTTTTTGTTAGTGAAAAAAAACTTTTTTGACTAGTTTCAGTTTGACTAAAATTTTTGAAAGGAAACTTAACTTTTTGTCACAAAGAATCATTAATAAATATAGGTCATTGGGAAGTCGATGGGTTGCATTGCAATCATAAAGTGATGTAAATTATTACTACATTCATACAGATTCAACTTGTATATTCTTAATCGACTCGGTTTTAGTTATAGTTTTTACCCTACAGCCCTTAAGGGCTTTCGGGGTATTGTTTTCACCCATGGTGTCCGGATGGGCGGGCAGGCGGCGGGAAAAAGTCTGTCTGGGCTGTATCTCAAAAACAGTAAGGTATAGGAAGTTGACACTTGGTAGGGCCATTGGTTAGAGGGTGTAGGTGTGCAACGTTATGGTCTGACCTTGACTTGACCTTTGACCTTGCTGTAGTGACCTTGACCTTTAAAATCTTGTATGGGCTATATCTCGGAAACCGTAAGGTGTAGGAAGTTGATACTTGGTAGGGACATTGATTAGGGGGTGTAGGTGTGCAACGTCATGGTGTGACCTTGATTTGACTTTTGAACTTGCCGTAGTGACCTTGACCTATAAAATCTTGTCCAGGCTATATTTCGGAAACCGTAAGGTGTAGGAAGTTGATGCTTGGTAGGGATATTGGTTAGGGGTTGTAGATGAGCATCATCATGGTGTGACCTTGATTTGACCTTTGACCTTGTCGTAGTGACCTTGACCTTTAAATTCTTGTTGCACCTTTGGGTCTGTCTTTTGATGCAGATTAAGCATTGTTAAAGTCATATTACAATTCATTAAGATTTTACTTTTACAACTTCCCATTGTAACAGATGGAATTTCATCAAGTGAGCCACAGATTTTCTTCCAACACCACACATAAGCATTCATTGAATGTATTACCACTTCTGTATGCATGGTAATATTCAAAACATCCAAACCATAATTCGGCCATACCAGATGTAGATAAAGAGTGTCATAATGTATAGTTAACTGATTGATGCTGTCATCTTGTTATTGAATTGTCTTGTTTTAATACTTCATCTTTACATGCATGATGTTTCTCTTGGACATTATTTTCTCTATTTAAACACTGTTTGGACCTTTATATAACTGACAGTGCTCTGAAAGTATCCTTAACTTTGTACTGATACAGTACTTCTATATCTCATGGTGTTAAAAATATTTGCCTAGGCTGTGGGGTACGGGCATCTCTGATGCTATTTTATATAGTATGTCACATCTTGCAGGTTATTGAGTTTTGGTGTCTTTATTGGTAGTTTAGTGATAGGTTTATAGTTCTGTTTGATGATCTTATTGTAGAAAGGTGCTCCTCGTGAAGCATTAGACATTGGCTGTGCCGTAGGACGTTCATCGTTTGAACTGACTAGAATGTTCAACAGAGTTGTTGGAGTTGACTTCAGCAATAATTTCATCAATGGTAAGATCTTTACATTGTAGCATAAATAAATTGAAAATTGAAATTGTTGAATAAACATTTGGAAAGAAAACTGAGTCACAGGTTAGTATTATTTTCTTAGTTGATATTATGTACCTTGATGTAATTTTTTTGCATTGACTGTTACAATTGTTTTGCAGCGTGCAATACATTGAAAGAAACAGGCAGTACAACATACACTGCAACCACAGAGGGCTTCTTGGACCAATTGTTTGTAGCTAGAGTCGACCCATCCTTGGTTCGTATTACAGACATAGAGGCTCACAAAAGTTTAAAAAAAGCGATAATTACCTCTGCCAGCAGAGTTTATATAATCATTAGGGGTTGTCCGTCTTGTGAGTAGATTTTCTTCAAATTTTCAGAGAGTGTCCAAATATGCTTAAGTAAGTTGTGATTAAATTTTGGAGGTGTCCATTCCACCACCACCAGTGTTACTGCCACCTTAAAGTCGAAAAATGAGGTTTTTATGCCATTGACCCCTGGCCAGGTGGAGGTCTGCACTCTGGGAGTGCTTTTCCTAGTTGATACTGTTGACAGTATGTTTGACATATGCTTATGAAAGAAAGAAAAAGTTTCACAATATTCCTAAGAAACTAGTTTTTACTCGATACTGCTGAATAAGTATTTTTGAATGTGTGTATGCTACTTATTACAAGATTGCTACTTATTATTACACAAGACATTGTATTCCTAGCACTTTATCGAAAAATGTATGTTTTCTCCAAATACTAAGGGTAAGTTAACATCCAAAGTGTATATGTTGGCTGGAAATGTTATCTGAATTTTTAACTTTCAATTAGGTTTTCTCAGCATACACTTTCATTATGCTATTTGTTACTGGTCACGATATTGCAAAACATGGTGACAATATCTGTGGCAAAAATACTTGCTGGTGCGAAAGTTTGGTTAACCACGTTGGTACATATTCCAACATGAATTCTCCAGCAGGTTAACGGTTCGATTTCTACCTCTGCTGTGAGAAGGGGCAAAGTGATGTGAGAAAGATGCATGCCTGCCCCTTTTAGAATGTATTTTTCCAGTTTGGGTCCTAAACCTGGCCTTAAGTGAGAAACTTGGCAGTTGGTTGTTCAGAATTTTTCCTAACTGGTGTGCACCATTTCCTTCATTCCCTAAACCTATCTGTTGCCGTATGACTGGTGCAGTGTGTTGAAAGTAGTGTTAAATCCAAATAAATTAAATTTACAGTAGAAGATATATAATTGCACTTTGTATTTACTACAGGATAGAACACGGTGTAAATTTGAAGTTGGAGATGCCTGCTTTCTGTCAGCTGATTTGCGACAGTTTGGTTGTGTGCTGGCTGCAAATCTCATTTGTCGGTTACCCAGGCCGGATATGTTCTTGTTAAGGTGCTCAGATCTGGTGGCTAAAGGGGGCATTCTGGTCATTACTTCCCCATATACCTTCTTGCCAGAGTACACATCCAAGGTATATTTACATTTACTCAAATTTGAGTAACCATAAACCGGATGTAAAGTATCTGAATGCTATAAAGTATCATTGCCATTAATTTTTCTTTATCTTTGAAGATTTTTGACAAATCTGAATCTTTATTGGTTAAATGTCATGTGTACTATGTTTACAGGAGAATATGATTGGTGGCATCATTAGAAATGGTAGGGAAATAACAGGATTTCAGGGTCTGAACACCTTATTGGGCTCCCACTTTGAGTTGATTGGAGAAGAAGAAATGCCATTTGTGATCCGGGAAACAAAACGAAAGCACCAATGGACTGTAGCTCATGCCACTGTGTGGAGAAGGAAGTAATAAAATAAATGAAAATGCCAAAAAAACCCAAAAAACATCTTTGCAGTAAAAATGAGCAGATATTAAAAATACAAAGTCTAAGAATGTGTTCTTCTTTTCAGGTGAAGGCTGGTATTAATAATGGTAGAATAATATATTTTACAAAATTTCATCCTCAAATCACCAATGGATTATATGTAGTTTACATTCATTTAATGCATTTCAAATTTAATTCTAATCCATACCGCGTATTTTTAGTCGTTAGTGCTGTCCAAATATGGAATGAGAAAAGTAAATATTTGGTAAATTTTAATTAATTATAAAATTCAGTCATAATAGTTGAAATGTTTCACATTTTTATGTCGTCACTCTGCGGCGTGGGCGTACGCGTCCGCGTGAACAACTTCTCCTCCAAAACTACAAGGCCTAGAGACGTGCTGTTTTTTTTAAAAGATACCTTATCTATCGAGGATGAAAAATTGTTCAAGGCATGCAAATCTGTCTGTTCGTCTGTTTGCTAGAGACATTACAAGGGGGGTACCCCCACCAAAAGTGTGAAAATTTCAACACTTAATCACAATTTTCTCAGTGACTATTGCAGGGATTTCTCTCATATCTTGCATATATGTACTAGGCCACAGGTAGATTCTCTTGTGTGAGTATGAGACCTGGATCTGTCTTACTTTTTTTTTAATAAATTTTTTTAATAATTTTTAATGCATTAAAATTCATGAAATCATGCACAAAATCATTTATAACTTGAAAAGTGTTGCATTTAGAGCATTTTGTTAAAATATGTTATTCAGCTACTTTTTTCATAGCTACAATATGGGGAGTAAGTTGGGTGCCTGTCTCAATAGCTAAGTGAGTAATAGCTACTTTTGGGCTTTTCAGTAACTTCCATCATGAGTAAAATCACTTGTAACTTAAAAACTATTGCATTTAGAGAATTTCGTATAAATATATTATTCAGCTACTTTTGGGTCAGCTATAACATAGTAAAATTTTAGACCTGTAGCTCATGGCATAGCTGAGTAATAGCTACTTTTAGGTTATCACTGTTGAGTAAATCGCTTATAACTTCAAAACTATTGCATTTAGAGAATTTCGTATAAATATGTTATTCAGCTACTTTTGGGTCAGCTATAACATAGTAAAATTTCAGACCTGTAGCTCATGGCATAGCTGAGTAATAGCTACTTTTAGGTTATCACTGTTGAGTAAATCGCTTATAACTTGGAAACTATTGCATTTACAGTATTTTGTTTCAATATGTTATTCACCTATTTTGGGATCAGCTATAACATAGTGAAGTTTCAGATCTGTGGCTCATTGCATAGCTGAGTAATAGCTACTTTGAAGTTCTCACTATTGAGTAAATCACTTGTAACTTAAAACCTATTGCATTTAGAGAATTTCGTATAAATATGTTATTCAGCTACTTTTGGGCCAGCTATAACATAGTGAAATTTCAGATCTGTAGGTCATGGCATAGCTGAGTAATAGCTACATTAAAGTTCTCACTATTGAGTAAATCAGTTGTAATTGGAAAACTATTGCATTTAGAGAATTTCGTATAAATATGTTATTCAGCTACTTTTGGGTCAGCTATAACATAGTAAAATTTCAGACCTGTAGCTCATGGCATAGCTGAGTAATAGCTACTTTTAGGTCATCACTATTGAGTAAATCAGTTGTAACTTCAAAACTATTGCATTTACAGTATTTTGCTTAAATATGTTGTTCACCTACTTTTGGGTCAGCTATAACATAGTGAAATTTCAGACCTGTAGCTCATTGCATAGCTGAGTAATAACTGCTTTGAGGTTCTCACTATTGAGTAAATCAGTTGTAATTGCAAAACTATTGCATTTAGAGAATTTAGTATAAATATGTTATTCAGCTACTTTTGTGTCAGCTATAACATAGTAAAATTTCAGACCTGTAGCTCATGGCATAGCTGAGTAATAGCTACTTTTAGGTCATCACTATTGAGTAAATCAGTTGTAACTTGAAAACTATTGCATGTACAGTATTTTGTTTAAATATGTTGTTCACCTACTTTTGGGTCAGCTATAACATAGTAAAATTTCAGACCTGTAGCTCATGGCATAGCTGAGTAATAGCTACTTTGAGGTTATCACTGTTGAGTAAATCGCTTATAACTTAGAAATTATTGCATTTAGAGTATTTTGTTTCAATATGTTATTCACCTATTTTGGGGTCAGCCATAACATAGTGAAGTTCCAGACCTGTGACTCATTGCATAGCTGAGTAATAGCTACTTTGAAGTTCTCAATGTTGAGTAAATCACTTATAATTTGAAAACTATTGCATTTAGAGAATTTAGTATAAATATGTTATTCAGCTACTTTTGGGTCAGCAATAACATAGTAAAATTTCAGACCTGTAGCTCATGGCATAGCTGAGTAATAGCTACTTTTAGGTTATCACTGTTGAGTAAATCACTTATAACTTGGAAACTATTGCATTTAGAGTATTTTGTTGCAATATGTTATTCACCTATTTTGGGGTCAGCTATAACATAGTGAAGTTCCAGACCTGTGGCTCATTGCATAGCTGAGTAATAGCTACTTTGAAGTTCTCACTGTTGAGTAAATCAGTTGTAATTGGAAAACTATTGCCTTTACAGAAGTTTGTGCAAATATGTTATTCAGCTACTTTTGGGTCAGCTATAACATAGTGAAATTACAGACCTGTAGCTCATGGCACAACTGAGCAATAGCTATTCTCAGGCACTGACTGTTGAGTAAATCGGCTATAACTTGAAAAATATTGCATTTGGAGTATTTTGTTAAAATATATTGTTCACCTACTTTTGGGTTAGCTATAACATAGTGAAATTACAGACCTATAGCTCATGGCATAGCGGAGCAATAGCTATTTTCAGGTTCTCACTATTGAGTAAATCAGTTGTAACTTGAAAACTATTGCATTTACAGTATTTTGCTTAAATATGTTGTTCACCTACTTTTAGGTCAGCTATAACAGAGCAAAAATTCAGACATGTAGCTCATTGCATAGCTGAGTAATAGTTACTTTGAGGTTCTCACTCTTGAGTAAATCAGTTGTAACTTGAAAACTATTACATTTAGAGTATTTTGTTAAATATGTTATTCACAGACGTTTTGGTCAGCTATAACATAGTGAAATTGCAGACCTCTATGTCATGGCATAGCTGAGCAATAGCTTCTTTCAGGTTCTCACTGTTGAGTAAATCATTGTATCCAACCTGTAGGAAATCATGGGCTGGGAATCTGTTAATATGGTCTGATTTGACCTTGGAACCCTCCTTCAAGGTCAAACGAGGATAGCCAAACTTAAAAGTGCTTATAAGTCGCTTATTATTGGTCCTAGAGGTTTGGAATGGAAAACCAACCTATAGAAAATCATGGGCTGGGAATCTTTTGGTGTGGTCGGATTTCACCTTAGACCCCTCCTTCCAGGTCAAACGAAGATAGCCAAACTTAAAGTGCTTATAACTCGCGTATTATTGGTCTTGGAGGTTTGGGATGGTAAACCAACATATAGGAAATCATGGGCTGGGATTCTTTTGGTGTGGTCAGATTTGACCTGGGACCCCTCCTTCAAGGTCAATTGAGGATAGCCAAACTTACAATTGCTTATAACTCGCTTATTATTGGTCCTACAGGTTTGGGATGGTAAACAAGCTACAGGAAATCATGGGCTGGGAATTTTTTTGTGTGGTCGGATTTGACCTTAGACCCCTCTGTCAAGGTCAAACAAGGATAGCCAAACTTAAAAAGTGCCTATGACTCACTTATTATTGGTCCGAGAGGTTTGGGATGGTAAACCATCCTAAATTCTTTGGCTGGGAATCTTTTGGTATGGTCAGATTTGACCTTTGGATCCCTTCTTCATGGTCGAACGAGGATATTGCATTTATAGTATTTCTTTAAATATTATTAACCTACTTTTTACACTTAAACAATTACCTTGTTACTTTATTTCATAATACCATTTGCAGGGCACAACTTTTTTGTCCTTTTCTTCTGTCAGCTTCGGAATATCTTTCGAACATGCTGTTCAGTTACCATTTACTGTATATCTGTACAGCCCTTTCCCTGATAATTATGCTTTCCTCTCATTATCACCATCACAAATCAAAAACATTCAGTCAGCTGACACAGTGCCCGTTCACGGGCACTCTCCTCTTGTTGTGTTAAATGGTGATTTTGGTTTACAAAATGATAAGTTGTTATTCAAACTGAAATACCTATTGTCAATGAACATGAAACAGCTGTCACCTGTGTAGATTATAAAATATATGTCAGATTTTTTTTTTATGATGACCTGTGTGATTAATTTGAAGATTAGAAGATAATGTGCGGTTTGTACATTAAAAAAAACAAGTTATTTTAAAACATTATTTGAATTTTTGCCAAATACCATGATTGTTTGAATATTGATTTTACTTATCCGTTTACAGCCTTACTTATTCAGCACAACACTGCCAATAGTAACCCTGCTCAGAAGTTAACTTTTTTGTTTACTCTTTTGTTGCAATTCTGAAAAATATTAATTTGTGGTATTTGTTAGACTAGTGTTGTTTTATCTTTTCAAAAGGCAAAGTGATATGTTACACGAATTTACTTTATAAAAATATTAAAAAACCTATTTTGTATTGCTTCAAAATAAATTTATTAAATTATTGTTTTTGATTGTTGGAATATTTAATTGAAATGATATGTAATATTAGGACATGGCTCTGATTTTGTGTGATTAGGTTTTCAATAGAATAATGATCTGGAATACACTGTTCATTTAGGTAGAGCTCAAATACAGAGATCTCCTTACCATGGTCTGGAGGGACATTTTATGTTATAATGCCTTTATTCTCAATGGTGAAGTACATTGTTGTTTTTGCCAGCATCCTTGAAGATGCGACACCAGTTTACTTATGTGATGGATCTGATACCTTTGGATTGCTGCCACTGTCTGAGTTAATGTCTTTATTGTAAAAAGATAAACCATATATCCAGTTCTGTACATATCAATGAAGATACAATGTTATGTTTTTTTACCTTAACTACCTAGTTTATCAGGCTTATTAAACATCTGTGTAAGTATTGTAATTATTTAACTTTTAAAGACTGAGGCCCATATGCATGTATCTTTTTGTTCAAGGATTGTGTTTATTTCAGCACACAACCTGTTGCAGTTTGCTTGAAAGCAAAAAAAAGGTTAGGGAAATAATTGTCAGGAAATTCCGATTATTTTTTGACAAATATGTTTAACTTGTTTTGTGTGGAAGAAAATTATTTTGCATTTTCTGATTTAGTGATTATTGTTCCGTTATTGTTACAGTGAATTTGATATCAAAGCACAGCAGATTTTTTGTGTATCATGAAAAAAATACAATAAACCAATGTTGCATATTCCTAATCAAGCCCTCTAAATGTTGTAAATCCTTGCTTGGAAATTTGCTGTGAAATTTGTTTAAAATATTTGTTTTTGATGATGGGCAAAAGCTTTCAAGTAAAGAAAACATTTTTTTTTTTTGTTTTAAATGTTAGCGGGAATGGCTTTCAAAAATGGTTATAGTATTTTTAATTTTTATGTGATTGGGAAAGCTTTAAAATAAAGAGTCAGTCCATGTATGTACTTATTAATGCTAATTAATGCTAATGCCCCTTAAAAAGGGTGACACATTTTGGTTTTGCCCCTTTTTTTCAGACCGCCTACTCTTCCACCAAAGTTTTTTCCAAGTTGAATATCACCCCTAATATAATGCAGGTGTTCCACTGGAGCCGACCAGCTGGTAACTATGCATTTTTGGAGAGTCGGGACCAATGTTTACATGGTCGGTTAGAGGCAGTTGTAGTTCCCCGGCCTGTCGGGTAGAGTCGGTAAAATATGAAACATGTTAGATAATTCTACGACCGTTGCTGACCCTTGTGTCCAACCCTAAATTCATCCACCTAGCAACAGGCCTGTCGGTTACACTTCCCGGCTTGTCGTTTAATCAAACAGGCCTGTCTGTAACAAGTATCTGGCTTGTCCCAAATATGGACTTCCAGACTGTACGTGAAGACAAACAGACTGTGCTAACAGAGTGTTACAGTACAGTCAGTAACTTTAACCGGCCTGTCTGTAAGTGTTCCCGACAGGCCTGTAAAGTTCACAAGCCAGTCGATAACTTTAACAGACTGGGTCCTAGAGTCGGGAAAATTTATAACCAACAGGCCTTAAACTGAAACAAACAAGCCGTAAACAACAACCGACAGGCCTGTAACACTAACAGACAAGCCGGGAACTGTAACCGACAGTTGTCGGTTTCCAAATCTGTGGGTATAAAAAGGCGAGTCGGTAGACAATCTGCCTATATTTGGGCTTTGACTTGTCGAGAGACAACTGGTGTGCAGCTTTTATTTTAAGTTTTGCCTTTTTTTGCAAATTAGCTTAAGTTTGAGATAGGCTGGACTGGCTGGGAGTGAAATCTGCTCTGTGAGGTTTCACTTTTATTTATTTAGTTCCAGACAGTCGTTCTGCAACTATCTCCATTGAACCTGAACACCTGGAGAAGAGAAACTTTCTGACCTTCAGGAATGACACAGTGAAGCTTCTCAGTGAAATACAGTACAAGACCAAAGAACGCAAGAGACTGGTCACCACAAGTCAACAGGTCACCACATTTCAACTTCCAGAAGCAGGCCACAGCAGGACATGAATACATACTCACCATACCGGATTCTCGACCAGTTTCCGTTCCAGTTGTGCAGCCTCAACAGATAGCTACAACACAGCCTGCTATAGTGATTGCCAAAGTACAGCAACCATCAAGACCTTCACCAGCATCAGTACAGCCAACTTCATATGTAGTTGTGGATAACCAACAGCCTGGGACTTCAAGACAGATGATTTTCAACCCACCTTCAGTCGCAGCTTCATAACATGAGGAAACTCAAAGCAACACTTCAGGATTATCCAGTCTCTTTGGAGCTATTCCAAGTGTGCTATAGTATCAGCAGATCGACACAGCACAGCCATTTTCACCCTCCCAACTTCAACCAGCACCATCACCAGTGCCATCTTCCACTCATCATGAAGTCAAGACCTCCAAGCCAGTCCAGCCAGCAGTCAGCCCAAATCAGCGGATTAGCCCACACAAGTTGCACCAACCAGGCCCTTTTAAGGGCCACCCGAATCTTCCAAAAACAATTATTCAGCTCTTTGTCTTTGCCCAAAAACAAAAAAAGCACACCGTCCAGCACTTACACTTCCCCAAATACACGAAAAAAAATTGTGTGAATGAATGAGTGAATGTTAAACAAATGTTAGTAAACTTCCACCACAAAACAAAAAAAAAAAAAAAAACTTAAAAAAAAATTTTAAAATTCCCCTTAATAAAAAATAATCTCCTAAGAATTCAAAGTAAAAACACCCCACCCCCCAACAAAACTCAATTTTTATAGATAAACTTCCTCCACCCCCAAAACAGAGATCCAGACTCACACTCACATCCCTCCCACCCAAAACCCAACTTAAAATAAAATGTAACATCCATACAAGTAACATGTTTTCTATGTGTTTATAGAAACCTGTATAATTTTTTCTTGCAGATTTCATTGCATTTTTGTATCCCTGGACGAAAGGGGATACTTAGGATTCAGTACGGTCACGCCGCCGCCGCAGAGATTTCCTTTTGGACGCGATAAATTAAAAAATATTTTAGTTAGAACTTCCAAATTTGGTATGTGGGTATATATGGGCAATGCCACGAACGCTATTGTTTTGTGACCTTGATCTTCAATCTCAAGGTCACTGGTGGCCTCTTTAAAGGTCAGATTTTGGCCATTTTTTCACTTTTTGGCCCAGTTCTCCTATACAGAAAGTCAGATCAGCCTATGGCTGGTATATATAATACATATATATGTCCTCTGTAAGCATGCAGGAATTTGAAGCTTGAAGCTCTTCATTGAAGGTCATCCACTGACCGCCAAAGTACCTGACCGAGGGTCATTTTTGGCCTTTTTGGAGATATTTTCACACTTAATGCTGACTATATTGCATGGAAACTATTAAAATGGCTTTGGAGGTTGAGTACATGATGGACTTCTACCATCCAGGCTTACTGGGTACAGATCTTCATTTAAGGTCATCCACTGACCGCCAAAGTACCTGACCAAGGGTCATTTTTGGCAAATTTGGAGATATTTTCACACTTAATGCTGACTACATTGTATGGAAACTATTGAAAATGGCTTTGGAGGTGAGTACAAGATGGAGTACCAGCATCCAGGCTTACCGGTTACAGATTTTCATTTAAGGTCATCCACTGACCGCCAAAGTACCTGACCGAGGGTCATTTTTGGCCCTCTATTTGTTTGTGAACAAGATAACTCAAAAACTGACAGATGGATTTTGATAAAATTTTCAGGATATGTCCAAAATGGTAAAAGGAAGATATGATTAAATTTTGGGAGTGATCCGGATCACTGTCTGGATCTTCTGGATCCATGAAATTAAATTTTAAAGACAGATAACTCCAAAACTTATGGGTGCATTTTGATGAAATTTTCAGGAAATGTCCTTAATGGGACGAGGAACAAGTGATTAGATTTTGGGAGTGATCTGGATCACTGTCTGGATCATCCGGATCCAGGCTGCCAGATGTGTTTGTGTACAATATAGCTCAAAAACTTATGGATGGACTTTGATGAAATTTTCAGGATATGTCTGAAAAGGTAAAAGGATGAAATGGTTGAATTTTGGAAGTGATCCGGATCACTATATGGATCTTCTGGATCCATGAAATGTAATTTTTAAAGACAGATACCTCAAAAAGTTATGGATGGATTGTGATGACATTTTCAGCAAATGACCTAAATGGTACAAGGAACAAGTGATTACATTTTTGGAGTGATCTGGATCACTGTCTGGATCATCTGGATCCAGGCTGCAACATAATTTTAGGATGATTTTTGATGATATTTTTAGGATATGTTACAAATGGTAAAAGGAAGAAGTGGTAAAAGGAAGAAATGGTTCAATTTTGTGAGTGATCTGGACCACTATCTGGATCTTCTGGATCCATGAAATATAATTTTTAAAGACAAATAGCTCAAAAAGTCATGGGTGGATTTTGATGAAATTTTCAGGAAATGTCCTAAATGGGACAAGGAACAAGTGATTAGATTTTGGGAGTGATCTGGATCCAGGCTGCCAGATGTGTTTATGTACAAGATAAATCAAAAACTTCTGGACGGATTTTGATGAAATTTTCAGGATATGTCTGAAAAGGTAAAAGGATGAAATGATTGAATTTTGGAAGTGATCCGGATCACTATATGGATCTTCTGGATCCATGAAATGTAATTTTTAAAGACAGATACCGCAAAAAGTTATGGATGGATTGTTTCAGCAAATGGCCTAAATGGTACAAGGAACAAGTGATTACATTTTTGGAGTGGTCTGGATCATCTGGATCCAGGCTGCCACATAATCTTGCGATGGATTTTGATATTTTTAGGATATGTTACATGGTAAAAGGAAGAAGTGGTAAAAGGAAGAAATGATTCAATTTTGCGAGTGATCTGGACCACTATCTGGATCTTCTGGATCCAAGAAATGTAATTTTTAAAGACAAATAGCTCAAAAAGTCATGGATGGATTTTTATGAAATTTTGAGGAAATGTCTTAAATGGGACAAGGAACAAGTGATTAGTTTTTGAGAGTAATCTGAATCACTATCTGGATCACGTGGATCCAGGCTGCCAGATGTGTTTGTGTACAAGATAACTAAAAAAACTTATGGACGGATTTTGATAAAATTTTTAGAATATGTCTGAAAAGGTAAAAGGATGAAATGATTGAATTTTGGAAGTGATCCGGATCACTATATGGATCTTCTGGATCCATGAAATGTAATTTTTAAAGACAGATATAAGTGAAAGAACTAGTGATTAGCTTTTGGGAGTAATCTGGTACTATGGAGAATCCTGACCTGGTGCTCCAGGAAACAGGCTCAAGACCGACATTCACGCCTTAACTATGTCCTGTCCGGGGATACACTGCGTCGAGACGCAATCTCTAGTTTTTTTAATTCTTGGGATAAAAGTATTTCCTCAAAGTTGTTTCCCTTTTAGGTATTTGATGGCTAAAATTTATTTGGAAACTGTTTTTTTTCTACTTTTTTCTAAGTTATTTTTTCTGAGAATAAAGTCAGGTCATGTTGGGGTTGTATGTCAACTTTGTAAATTGAGGACCTGGGTCTTAATCTGTAAGTGATGAAATTTATTTTTGTGAACTGAGTTTGGAAGGGCGTTGTGTATGTGATGGGGAATGTTTTTGGTGAAATTGAATTTACATAAAATAGAAAATTTGGGTTATTTTTGATGCAACACTTTGCTAAATAAAAGTTCTTTGATTATTTGGGTAGTACTGAAAAGGACTGATAGATGACAGCATGTTCTCCCCCTCAGTCTTCTCCCCTCAGTCTTCTTAAACTCTGTCCTTCTGCCCAGCCAGCACCCCCACATGATTGAAGTAGTCTTTCAGTAGGTCTCGTTGATGTTTGGCCTCCCTCGATGGGTTTCTCAAGTTCTCATGGTGTCCCTGTTCCCCATGGTCTGCCTGTGGTGTTACTATGTCGTCAGCTGGAGTGGGTGGTCTGTCTGCTCCCCCTTGATGGCTTCTCAGCATGTTATGTAGTACCACACATGTTAACACAATATCTCTGACTACTTTTGGCCTCTGGTCCATGGTGGTCAACAGCGCCCCGAATCTCTTGACACATATACCAAATGAGTTCTCCACCACCTTCCTCCCCCTGGATATCCTATAGTTGGCTACTCTCTCTTTGGTCAGTTGTCAACTGTAAGGCTTGACCAGCCAAGGCATAAGGGCAAAGGCATTGTCCCTCAGCAAGAAGCAGTGTAGATTTGGCCCCCCAGGTCCAAGTGGTTCAGGTGGTGGTAGTCCAAAGGTTCCATTCTCAATTCTTCTTTTCAGTTTGCTGTGGTTGAATATCTTAGCATCAGATGATGACCCACTGGCCCCTACGTTGCCCCACAGGAACTTGTAATCTGCATCAACTAAAGCCAAAAGGACCACTGAGAAGTAGCCCTTGTAGTTGAAATGTTCACTGCCGGACTTCTTGGGCTTCAATATAGTAATGTGTTTACCATCTAGTGCACTAACTGCATGGGGGACATCTGTTTCTAAATCTTTTTTCAATTTTCTTCCAGTCTTCAGGATCAGTGGGACACATCAAGTACTCGTGTTGAAATTCTTTCAAAATGGCTTTGCAGACCTGAGGGACAAATTTGCAGATGTGTGTTCTTCCAACCCTCCATTGGTATTGCAGTGGAATGTAGCTTTCCCCTGTGGATAAGTGTCTCAAAGTAACTGCCAGTTTCAATCCGACTTTCAGTGGCTTCCTGAAGTTGGTGATTGACTTCCTGAGATGGGGGCGATTCTTTCTTCAATCAAATAAAGTGCTGGTTGCATCCTGGTAAAGTTTCTGTAGCCTGGTATGTCAGTAGTGGTTAACTCCAAGAATGTTTTGTAGCAACCTCTGTCCTCTCTTTGCAGTATCCAGGGCATGACCCATGGATTCAGTGACTTCCTTCTCCTTGGGCATGACCCATGGATTCAGGGACTTCCTTCTCCAGGTACTGGGTTCTGCTGTCTTCTGTGTCTAGAAATCATCATGTACAATAAAATTTTAACTCAATAAAAACAAAAGGACCCTCAAGTGATCAAGCAGTTGCTCTTGATGTGTTCCTGTCATCTTTGAAGTGTGAAATGAATGGCACATCACAGGAGAGGGAGGTTTATATAGTGTGATATGGATCACCATTCTGGATCCCGACTATAGAAACCGACCCACAAAAACGATCAGTCCTGTCGGGAACATGCTCCTGGCTTGTCTGTTTGTCTTTACGGCTTGTCTGTTTGTTATCCGGCTTGTCTGTTAGGAGTTTAGGGCTTGTTGTAGTACTTCTATGACTGGCCGTGCAAAAAACGTCCCCGACCCTATGTCTTGTCGGGATGGCCATTACATCCTGTCTGTAAGTGTACCGTCCTGTCGGGGATTTTAGAACTGACTCAACATTCTTGCGCGCTTTTTCTAACAACTCTACGACTTTTGCAACTGACCCTAGGGTCGGTTTCGGGGTCAGCTCTAGTGGAACACCTGCATTAGGGCGGTTGTAGTTTCCCAGCCTGTCAGTGAGAGTCGGCAAAAAATAAACATGTTTGATATTTCTATGACCGTTCCCAACCCTTGTAACAGACGCTAATTTCCTCCCCTAGCAACAGGCCTGTCGGTTAACTTAACAGCCTGTCGGTTACACTTTGCGACTTGTCGGTTGACAAAACAGGTCTGTCTGTACCAAGTATCCGGCTTGTCCCAAATATGGACTTCCTGACTGTATGTGATGTCAAACAGACTGTGTGGGAAATGTTACAGTACAATCAGTAACTTTACTGTCTGTAACTGTTCCCAACAGGCCTGTAAACTTTCCAGGCCAGTCAGTAATTTTTACTGACTTGGTCCCAGGGTTGGGAGCTTTTGATAACTGACCGGCCGTAAACTGAAACAGACAACCACGGAACTATAACCGACAGGCCTGTAACACTAACAGACAAGCTGGGACCTGTAACCCACAGGCCGGCAATATTTTTGTTTCTTTCTTCAGTTTCCAAATCTGTGGGTATAAAAAGGCCAGTCGGCAGACAGTCTGTCTATATTTTGGAACATGCTCCCGGCTTGTCTGAATGTTTTTATTACATTAATACATCTTACCTAGTGGACAGATGCATTTGTCCGGCGCCTTGCCGGTCACGCCAAACGTTAGAAAAAAACGTCCCGAGCTGGGCTCTGGCCGGGACCGGTAGTGTCCTGTTCACTTGCCAGGTGGCTGTACAGCCTACCTGTCGGTGTAGTGCGCATGCGCTCTTCCTCTTTTTGTTTGGCGCCATATTTAAAAGTTCAAGGAAAATTTATAGACGTTTTTCATTTTTAGTGTTGGATATACCTTTTAAGATCACATCAATTTGTTAAATTGTTATTGAATATTCATGGCATCTCCTGGAGATTTTAAGGGCCAGCGCAGAGGCGCTTGCGGACATATAATGAACGTTGTGCAAGATGTAGGGAAAAGAAGTTGGGAGAGGACCCGTGTGTTAAAGACAAGCCTTGCTCATTATGTGACAATTTTTCGGATACTCAGAGAGAAACCTTGTCTACTCCGTCTTATAGAATAAGGAAAGAAAGGAAAGCAGGATTGCTTGTCTCTCCCAAAGAGGTGACAGTTATATCTCCGGTGGAAGATTTGTCGTCTGCTACTGTTCCGGCAGATAATTCTTCTGCGCACATTTCTGCGCATTCAGCACCGGATTCTCAGCCTTCTGCGCAGGTTTCCACGCAGGCACCTGCCTCGTCTTCTGCTTCTACTTCAGACACCTCTTATGTCACGTCTGATCAGTTTTCTGCATTATCTGACAAGATGTCTGAGCCATTTGCAAGATTTGAGGCACTACTCTCACGAGGTAACATTTTTAGTGCTCCTACTATGCCTGTTAACCCTGTTTCTGCTCATTATCCACAGGCTAGTGCGTACTCTGAACTACCATACGATCTGGAAGACAGTGATCATTACTCAGTTTCTGAACCGGATGAAGGAGAACTGTCGGACACTGGTGAAAAACAAGAAGTTACTGAGGATATGAACTACAGAGAAACTGTTCTATCTGTCAGATCGTTTATGGGGTGGAATCATATTCCTGTCTTTGAGTCTGATTTTAATGAACCTGACAAGAGCAACAACCCCTGGAAGGGGAAAGTACCCAGGCGACCAGCCCGTGTGTCTGTAGCTATGCCACCAGAGGACTGATGTCAAAAACTTGAATGTCGCAATACCACGGTGGCTGAGGGTTACCCCTCTAGAAGTCAAGACTCAAGTGGTCTGAAGAAGGATCAATTCATTAAGATGCCTAAATCGCAAGCTCGTTGGTATCAGATGCACGTCATCAAACCTGATACTACACCTCGCCCTGGCAAGTCTGTATTTAGGTGGAGGAATACCGAGGCTAAGGTCAACTCGCAATTCCCGCGTATAACCAAGGCCTCTGCCTATCCATCTTCTGGTCCCTTATCACGTCCAATTTCCCAGGAGTACCTGCGTCGATGGGAATGGAATGCTAAAGAAGGCAGCTACATTGTCAATCAGGCTGCGGGCTTTAACAGGTGTGCTAGTGAACTGCAGGACCGTATGACCCAAAGTTTAGTGTGCCTTCAGTCTAATTTTAGCAAAGGAAAGGCCCCAAAAGAGGTCTCAGAGGCTCTTCACGACCTGAAGGACTACCTAGCATTTCATCAAAATGTCTCCATCGCCATGGGAACCTCATTGTAGCACCTGGCGGACAGCCTTTTCGTCAACATGGCAAATCTTGTACTTCTGAGGCGGGATTCCTATTTAGACCATGTCAAGCCGGGAGTCAAACCTGACACTAGGACTCGGCTCAGAAATGCTCCACTTTTCAGTTACGGTCTCTTCCCTGATGACCTGATATGCATTGCTGAACAGGATATTACTAAGTCTGAATCCACCAGTGCAGCTCCAAGACCCGGACCGGGTGCTATGCAGCGCACTGGGTGGCGTAACCAAAATCGGTTTCAACCCTATGATCGCCGAGAGTCTAGGAATGCAGCTCCATCTGAACCAACTCAACCATGGCGGCAGTTTGCTAGGGGCAGGGGCAGATCAAGAGGAAGGGGTCGTAGTACTAACCCCCGTTTCGTCCATGGCTTCAAAAATCAAAAATGACAATTACCAATACAACCCAACCTCTGTAGTCAAGAAATTCAATCAGTTGGGAAGAAAACAGACTCTAAACTTAGTCAAGAAAGTTTGTCTCAAACCTGTTCTTTGTTCAAAGTTAAGTCATTTTCCACCGGGAACGACCGGTTCAAGTGTTCAAAAGACAGTAAAAGACATGTTAACAGAAAATTCGGGTCAGTTACTGTACTCAGTACAGATAGAAAATTCTCGACCCCACACATCTCAGGATCGAGACTTTCCCATGAGACAAGTAGATCATGTAAGTCAGGATGTGTTTTATCATGTTGCAACTCATGCTCCTTCTGTAGCTACCCGTACCAGTGTTGAGCAAAATAAAGCATGTGAACAGTGTTTTTTGTGTCGATCCATGTCTTTTTGTCCAAAATGTTCAAGGTGCCCCCACTGTTGTGCACGATGGTCCTGTAGGAGGCCGTCTTCAAAAGTTTTGGCAAGTTTGGCAACGGTTATGGGCAAACCCTCGAGCAGTGTCCATTTTAAAGGAGGGTTACAGCCTTCCATTCAAGTTAGGACCTCCTCTCACCAGGTTTCCGATCATTCAGAGCAGTTATGCCAATCCGGTCAAAAGCCGTTTCCTCAAAGAGGCATTGATCTCTCTCCAAGGAAAGTTGGTAGTAGAACCAGTCCTGGTCCGGTCTTCTCTAGCCTTCTACAACCGGCTGTTTTTAGTCCCCAAACCGGAAAACAAGTGAAGGCCTATTTTAGATCTGAGTCGGTTGAACAAGTTCCTCAAAACCGACACATTCAAGATGGAAACTCCGGAAACCATCCAAACCTCTCTACTAAAAGGGGAGTGGGTAACCTCGCTGGATTTCAGCGACGCCTACTTCCACATCCCCATTCACCCCCGGTTGAGAAAGTACATGAGGTTCTTCCTGAACAAACGAGCATACCAGTTCACTGCCCTTCCCTTTGGGTTGGCCACAGCTCCTCTAGAGTTCACCAAGGTGGTCAAGGAGGTGAAGCTTATGGCTCAGAACAGGGGTATAAGAATCCACCAGTACCTAGACGACTGGTTACTGAGAGCCCCTTAAAGGGAGATTGGTCTACGTCACACCCAAGTTCTGTTGTCTCTTTGCCGCGAACTGGGTTGGCTGGTCAACATCAAAAAGTCAGAGTTGACTCCTCAACAGGTCTTTACCTTCGTCTGGTACCAGTTCGACCTGTTGACGGGTCGGGTTTTGCCAACCCAAGAGAGATGGGCAAGCTTGCGTCAGAAACTGTTATTTTTAAAGACTCGGGACAATTGCACGGTCAGGCAGTTCATGTCCTTGATAGGACTCTTGACCGCCACCGAGAAACAGGTGTGGTCAGGTCGTCTCCACATGCGTCCCATTCAGTGGCACCTAAAGAGACACTGGCAGGTTCCCGAGGTCTTAGAGAAAGTCATTCCCCTACCTCTCTCTCTTCACCCTCACTTAGACTGGTGGCTGGACGAGGGAAATGTGCTAAAAGGTCAACCCTTATATCCGTTAAGTCACACCCTTCAATTGTTTACAGACGCATCAAACGAAGGCTGGGGCACTCACTTAGGGGACTCTACGGCAAGAGGAGTTTGGTCAGACGTAGAAAGCCAGCTTCATATAAACTTCTTGGAGCTAAAGGCAGTCTCAAGAGTCTCAAGAGTTTCGAGCTTCTCTGTCGGAATCAAATTGTGTTGATTGCAACAGACAACACAACTGTGGTCGCTTACATCAACAAACAGGGAGGTATGAAATCAGGCTCTCTTTGTGCCCTCCTCTGGAGGCTCCTATCCTGGTGCCACCCCAGGGGAATAGTTCTGAGAGCCAGGCACATTCCAGGTCGGTTAAATGTGATAGCAGACAAGCTCTCCCGGCACAATCAGGTAATCCAGACAGAGTGGTCACTCGATCAGAGTGTGTTCAATCACTTGTGCTCAAGATGGGCCCCACCACAAGTGGATCTTTTTGCCACCCGGTACAATTACAAACTCCCCAAGTTTGTCTCACCGGTTCCAGATCCGACTGCCTGGGCTGTGGACGCTCTGAGTCTACCCTGGCAGGATCTGGATGCCTATGCCTTCCCTCCAGTCTCCCTCCTCTGCTCAACCAAGTGATCTCCAAAATAGTGGATCAAGGGTGTCGACGGATGATCCTCATTGTTCCAGGGTGGCCCAATATAGCGTGGTTCCATTCAGTCTTCCTTGGCAGAGGGATCTGGTGACCCAACCGTTCAGCGGGATTCCTCACCGAGATCTGTCAAATCTGAATCTGCATGCATGGCTCCTAGAACCGCTTTCATTCAAGGAAAGGGATTCTCTGTCGAAGTGGCAGCACGAATTGAGGCTCCTCAGAGACTCTCAACTAGAGCAGTCTACAAGTCAAAGTGGGCCATTTTTATGTCAGCTGACTTCTCAGTCAGCTGACATTATGTCATCACTCTGCGGCGTGGGCGTCCGCGTCCGCGTGAACAACTTCTTCTCCAAAACTACAAGGCCTAGAGACATGCTGTTTTTTTTAAAAGATACCTTATCTATCGAGGATGAAAAATTGTTCAAGGCATGCAAATCTGTCTGTTCGTCTGTTTGCTAGAGACATTACAAGGGGGGTACCCCCACCAAAAGTGTGAAAATTTCAACTTTTTATCACAATTTTCTCAGTGACTATTGCAGGGATTTCTCTCATATCTTGCATATATGTACTAGGCCACAGGTAGATTCTCTTGTGTGAGTATGAGACCTGGATCTGTCTTACTTTTTTTTAAATAAATTTTTTAATAATTTTTAATGCATGAAAATTCATGAAATCATGCACTAAATCACTTATAACTTCAAAAGTGTTGCATTTACAGCATTTTGTGAAAATATGTTGTTCAGCTACTTTTTTCATAGTTACAATATGGTGAGTAAGTTGGGTGTCTGTCTCAATAGCTAAGTGAGTAATAGCTACTTTTGGGCTTTTCAGTAACTTCCATTATGAGTAAAATCACTTGTAACTTAAAAACTATTGCATTTAGAGAATTTCGTATAAATATGTTATTCATCTACTTTTGGGCCAGCTATAACACATAGTGAAATTTCAGACCTGTAGCTCATGGCATAGCTGAGTAATAGCTACTTTTAGGTTATTACTGTTGAGTAAATCGCTTATAACTTGAAAACTATTGCATTTAGAGAATTTCGTATAAATATGTTATTCAGCTACTTTTGGGTCAGCTATAACATAGTAAAATTTCAGACCTGTAGCTCATGGCATAGCTGAGTAATAGCTACTTTTAGGTTATCACTGTTGAGTAAATCACTTATAACTTGAAAAGTGTTGCATTTAGAGCATTTTGTTAAAATATGTTATTCAGCTACTTTTTTCATAGCTACAATATGGTGAGTAAGTTGGGTGTCTGTCTCAATAGCTAAGTGAGTAATAGCTACTTTTGGGCTTTTCAGTAACTTCCATCATGAGTAAAATCACTTGTAACTTAAAAACTATTGCATTTAGAGAATTTTGTATAAATATGTTATTCAGCTACTTTTGGGCCAGCTATAACATAGTAAAATTTCAGACCTGTAGCTCATGGCATAGCTGAGTAATAGCTACTTTTAGGTTATCACTGTTGAGTAAATCACTTATAACTTGAAAACTATGGCATTTAGAGTATTTTGTTTCATATGTTATTCACCTATTTTGGGGTCAGCTATAACATAGTGAAGTTTCAGACCTGTGGCTCATTTCATAGCTGAGTAATAGCTACTTTGAAGTTCTCACTGTTGAGTAAATCAGTTATAATTGGAAAACTATTGCATTTACAGAAATTTGTGCAAATATGTTATTCAGCTACTTTTGGGTCAGCTATAACATAGTGAACTTATAGACCTATAGCTCATGGCACAACTGAGCAATATCTATTCTCAGGTACTGACTGTTGAGTAAATCAGCTATAACTTGATAAATATTGCATTTGGAGTATTTTGTTAAAATATATTGTTCACCTACTTTTGGGTCAGCTATAACATAGCGAAATTACAGACCTATAGCTCATGGCATAGCGGAGCAATAGCTATTTTCAGGTTCTCACTATTGAGTAAATCAGTTGTAGCTTGAAAACTATTGCATTTACAGTAGTTTGCTTAAATATGTTGTTCACCTACTTTTGGGTTAGCTATAACATAGTAAAATTTCAGACATGTAGCTCATTGCATAGCTGAGTAATAGTTACTTTGAGGTTCTCACTGTTGAGTAAATCAGTTGTAACTTGAGAACTATTACATTTAGTGTAATTTGTTAAATATGTTATTCACAGAATTTTTGGTCAGCTATAACATAGTGAAATTGCAGACCTCTATGTCATGGCATAGCTGAGCAATAGCTACTTTCAGGTTCTCACTGTTGAGTAAATCATTGTATCCACTGGATAGCCACAGTGTGTAGAGAGAGATTTCACCATTACTGCTTTGATGAAAAAAATATTATAGCTAGCTTTCTTAAGTTTGCAGTATATATTAATAACCATAAAATGTTGTCTGGGAATATTTTTGGCCTCATTTTGAGAAACAAGATGGCCGCCACAGGTGTTTTTTGTCAGTCATGAAAAGTGCTTATATCTCCCTTATTATTGATCCTAGAGGTTTGGGATGATAAACCAACCTGTAGGAAATCATGGGGTGGGAATCTTTTGGTGTGGTCAGATTTGACCTTCAATGACCCCTCCTTCAAGGTCAAACAAGGATAGCCAAACTTAAAAGTGCTTATAACTCGCTTATTATTGGTCCCAGAGGTTTGGGATGGTAAACAGACAGGAAATCATGGGCTGTGAATCTGTTGATATGGTCCGATTTGACCTTGGAACCCTCCTTCAAGGTCAAATGAGGATAGCGAAAATTGAAAGTGCCTACAACTCGCTTATTATTGGTGACAGAGATTTGGGATGGTAAACCATCCCATAGGAAATCATTGGCTCGGAATCTTTTGGTATGGTCAGATTTGACCTTTGGACCCCTCCTTCAAGGTCAAATGAGGACAGCCAAGCTTAAAAGTGCTTATAACTCATTTATAATTGGTCCTAGAGATTTGGAATGGTAAACCATAGGAAATCATGGGCTGGGAATGTATTTGTGTGGTTAGATTTGACCTTGGACCCCTTCTTCAAGGTTGAACGAGGATATTGCATTTGTAGTATTTCTTTAAATATGTTTTAACCTATTTTTTACACTTAAACAATTACCTTGTTATTTTCCTTCATAATACCATTTACAGGGCACAACTTTTTTATCCTTTTCTTCTGTCAGCTTCGGAATTTCTTTCGAACTTGCTGTTCAGTTACCATTTACTGTATTTCTGTACAGCCCTTTTCCTGATAATTATTCTGTCCTCTAATCACCTTCACAAATCAAAAACACTCAGTCAGCTGACACAGTGCCCATTCACGGGCACTCCCCTCTTGTTGTCAAATGGTGTGGGGAGAACAAGGTGGACTTCAGGTCGGCCACTTTAAGTCACATTGCCGATTTCCTGTTGTATTTGTTTAAGGAAAGAAATTTACAACCCAGTACCATTGACGGCTACAGAACAGCTATTGCCGACATGGTCGGAAATGAGAAACTGAATATCTGTAAATATGAAAACTTGACTTGGTTGTTAGACAGTTTTCATAGAGACAAACCTAAAGGGAAAAGAGGGATTCCTTCTTAGAATCTTTCCCTGGTTCTTCATCAATGGACTAAGGCTCCTTTTGAACCCATGAGACATCTTACGTTTAAGACCGTTTTCCTCCTAGCTTTGGGTTCAGGCAAATGGCGGAGTGAGATCCATGCATGGCTTTACAAGAATATCAGACACCAGGAAAGCTGGAATCAGGTTTCCCTCTACCCTTCTCCAAGTTTTCTGTCGAAGAACCAACTTGCGCGGGATGGCCCGTCTTCTGTAGCTCCTGTGGTCATCCAAGCCTTGGCTCCTTCTTTAGACAGGTCCTTAAAGGAGGATAAGTCTCTTTGCCCAGTACACGCTTTGCGTTACTATTTGGACAGGACCAAAGATCTTCAAAAGGGCAAGGATTTGGTTTTTGTGTCTTTTAGGAAAAGTTTCCAGAAGGACATAGTTCCAGCAACTATCTCATCTTTTATCAAACAGACTGTCATTTTATGTTACCAGCTGTCAGATAAGGAAGCTCATTCTCTGCATCAGGTCAGAGCTCATGATGTCAGGGCCTTTGCAACTTCCAAGGCCTTTCAGGGCGGAGTCTGTTTAGACCAAATCCTTGCAGCTTGTCATTGGAAAGCCCATAATACCTTTACTCAGTTCTATCTAAAGCATCTTGCATGGGCAGACTCTGAGCTATTCCACCTAGGGCCTGTTGTAGCTGCTCAGCAGGTCCACTATGACAAGTAATAGCATCGTTTTGTTACATATTGTAAAAAATATGTATATATACAAAAAAAAAAGAAAATTTTTCTTAGGGTTCACTCCTTGTGTATATGTTCTCAAATATTTCAGGAGTGCCCCTGGGATAGTTTTCTCATTCCTGTTTCTCCTCTTCCTCACTGGAACTCTTACTCCTCCCTAGGTCTTCCTTGATCTCCTCCGAGACGTTCTAAGACCTATATGTCGAAGGAAAAAACAAAGGGGGGGGGGGGGGGGGGGGGGGGGGAGTTGTCGGGTGGTTTACCTAGATTGGTTTATTTAGTACACACCGGTTCCACCCTTATTAGATATATATAGAGTTCTTGGAAATTCCCCTTTTTGGCTACCCTCCATCCACTGGGTAGTTATTCTGCATCTGTCCACTAGGTAAGATGTATTAACGCAATAAAATAGAAAATTTAATAGTAAATTAAATTTTTATAAGTTAATACCTTACCTAGTGGACAGGGGGATTCCCACCCTACCTTCCCCGCTAGTTATTCCAATAAGTGGATTTATTAAGGTAGGCAACAAAAAGAGGAAGAGCGCATGCGCAGGCATGCGCACTACACCGGCAGGTAGGCTGTACAGCCACCTGGCGAGTGAACAGGACACTACCGGTCCCGGACAGAGCCCAGCTCAGGACATTTTTTTCTAACGTTTAGCGTGACCGGCAAGGCGCCGGACAAATGCATCTGTCCACTAGGTAAGGTATTAACTTATAAAAATTTAATTTACTATTAAATTTTCTACTTTACGGCTTGTCTGCTTGTGATCCGGCTTGTCTGTTAGGGGTTTAGGGCTTGTAACACTCCTACGACTGGCCGTGCAAAAAACGTCCCCGACCCTATGTCGTGTGATGGCTATTACAACCTGTCTGTAACTACCATCCTGTCGGGGATTTCATAACCGACTCAGCATTTTTGCACGCTTTTTCCCACAACCCTACGACTTTTGCAACTGACCCTAGAGTCGTAGGAAAAAGAAAATAACAGAAACTAAAAACCTTATGATTGGTTCCCAAATCTTTCCAAATCACTTACAAACCTTATTAAAATGCTACTTAATGAAACCTCTGCTACTGTGGCCTAGTGGGTGACACAATCACCTAGCAACACAGAAGACGTGGGTTCTAACCCAGGTACAGGCAGATATGTAGTGGCTTCGAAGACCACTTAAAATGGCGGTCCTCTGTTATTGGGTCCTGTCTCCAAGTGGCAGGCTAAAGAAACTCAAGGATGTTGATAAATGGTCTTTCAGTTTGGGAAATGTCAGTAACTTGAGAGCTTGGGCTGTACTTGTGCAGTTTGATGGGTGATATAGTTTTTTGAGTCCTGTAGTACATGGAGATATTGTGCTGAGCATAAATACAATACAATGAAAGCCTTGCAAATACCAACTTAGGATGGAAAAGATTGATATATAAACTTTACAAAGATACCTTGGGAATTGCATTCCCAAATTAAGTTCTGCTAATGATTGTAGAGGATCACAGAAAACTTTTGACAAATTTAAACAGTATGAATTTATCAAGGACATAAACGGCTCACCTCCACCAGAAGTTTAACCATTCAAACCTCAACCTCTCAAACATTATGATCATTGTTTATGGACCCTTGAAATAATTCAGGACTTGACATATCAGGGAAGGGGATCCGGATAATGGAACAGCCCTATTAGATTGTAATTCCATTTGAAAGATTTTCAACCAAATACAAAGTTGTGATGTGAAAGTTATTTTTTGTGGTGTATAGAAAAATGCATCCTGGAAAAAATATCTTCTGGAAAAAAATACCTACTTGGTATTTTGTATCGCTGAAAAAATGCCTCCTAAGAAATAAAACCAAGCAATTTAACTAGACCAACTACGCAAGATGTATCCACTAGAAAAGGACAACTATAACACGGTTTTGAAGATAAACTACACTTTTCAAGATGGCACCTGAAAATAAGAAAATTCTAAATTATTCCTAGACATTAAATTACTAGTCCTTCTTTTCTGCCTGTAACTGGGTTTGAACCCACGTCCTCTGTGTTCCTAGTCACGCTATCTATTATAGTATTCAAGATAAATGACATTTTCCATTTTCGCCAAAATTCAAGATGGCAGCCAAGTTTGGAGAAGTCATAATTTTTCAGAGGTCCGAGAGGAGAAATGTACTCAGTACTACAGAAGTCTAAAATTTGCCTTAAATCACTCTATATATTACGGTTTTGGAAATAAACACTTTCCATTTAGTTTCAAGAGCAGCTACCCTTTCAACTGTACCCATGACAAGGTCTAAACTGAATGATGTTGATGTTATTAGATGTTATTTGTACACACTTAGTATGTTTTGCTGCGGTGGTGTAGTGGTAACATACTTGCCTCCCACCTCTGAGGTTGGCGGTTCAAACCCCAGAACTTATGTGGGAAAGTTGGTTGTGGCTCACCTATTGTTGGCAGTTTACAATACAGAACCTTGACCAACTATATATATTGGTTTCCTCTGCTCACAAAACTACCCATCGTGATATGACCTGTACAAACCCGAATAAATAATTTTTTTTAATTCAAAAGATGGGCTTTTATTTGTCTCATCCCACTGTGATATATATGCATGGAAAAAAGTTTTTTTTTAAATATTGCCGATTTATTTTTTCTTAGGCAGCATCTTCTCCGCAATTCTGAGGACCTGTCCCAATATGACCCTGGCTGTTGAAAGGGACGTAAAACCCCAACTTTGACCTTTGTCTCCGGAATACAAAATATGCAGGAGGTATTCTTTTGAGAAGGTATTGTTTCTAGCGCCTCTGGAAGTATTCTTTCTGGGAGAAATTTTATCAGCAATCATTTTCCCTTAATTTTTTTTCCTCACTAACTAGATTTGGTAAATTGATAATGTACCTTCAGACCCCAATTGTAATAAAATATACTGAAACAGATTCATTTATAAAAAAGACTTCAAAATTGTGACAATTATTGGTTAAATTGTATGCATAAAGTTTATAAAGGTATTAACAGAAGAAAGTTTATGAAAATTTGTTAAAAAAGGTTTCGAGCTGTATATCTTGGGGAGAGTAGTGAAATTGTGAAATAAATTATTCAAAGAAACTACAACTATAATTTTAGACTACAAAACATACACTTCAATTCCTCTTTTTATTTGGACATACATGATACTACACTGACAAAATTAAACAGCACATTCTCTTGAAAGAGCATTTTAACTACATGGAAATGAGAAGTCCCACAGAGTTTATGGGGGTTATATTTTACATATACCAGTATTCTGGAGAAAACTTCTGTTGGGTTAAATATAGAACTATGCTATGATTATAAAGAGTGGGGCTTTTTATTGGCTTAAAAAGTTCACAGGAATTCATGAGTTCTTTAGTTATTTTTTTAACACTAGGCGGACAGTCACTTCCTGAAGTGAGTGAGAAAAGTCCTTTTGTCAGGACTGGCTGTTTCTTCAAAAGTCATACAGTACCCATATATTACACAAAAGACAAAAGGACTTGGTGAAAGTCTAGCTTCTCCTATTTGTCCTTTTCATTGGTGGCATTTTACAGAAATATTCACCAAATTTCCTTTCCAAAAAAACCAAAAGTCTCAAAGATTTTGACTAAATATGTCAGCAAAATATATCCTCAAATATCTCCAGTATATGTTGTAAAGTTGTGGAATTGATGTGTCCTCATTCAAATACAAAATGTATATGAGGAAAAGCCAAGCCAAGTGACCTTATATATGCTCTTGTCCCTGAAAAGGAGTCTTTCTGTAACTTCCCGAAGAGTGTGGGAAACCACAAATCTATCCGTAAACTCTGTCCTTATTGTCCTTGAGGCATCCTTATTATCCGTAAACCCTGTCCCTATTGTCCTGGGACACATCCGCACATGTCAGTGCATAAAAAATTCATTTCCGCGACCTTCTTTCAGGACCATCTTGATTGGTCCAGGGGTTTCCAGGAATGTCCATTAACATACATAAGCATCCTTGTAGCCTCCAGGGATATCCATGGAAATTTTCCAAACCTTCATTGACGGGGAAGAGTCTAGGATGTTACGGATGCCACAAGAATATCCCAGATGGATTTAAGGATGTTAGGGACGACTTAAGAATGAATTACAGATATCAATTACAGATAAAATAAAAAAAAAATTTTACGGAAAAATTAAACAGTTTGATTTTTTATAGTGTCCTTGTGGACACTTCACATCTGTGGCAGATGCCACAAGGACATTATGGATGTTAAGGATGAGCTCACGGATGAAAAATATGATGAAAAATTACTTTACATTTTCCACATTAGGAAACCTAGAGCGATATGGTGGCCGATCCTTGGATGTGTAACTGCAGTCTTAGCAATTGAGCAGTTTTGATAAAATTTTGGACCCTTTGCATTTTGATGAACACCCCGGATCTACAGCTTCTGACGAAAAAATTATGTTTCCCAATTCCAGGTACTATCTTGAATTTTAGCGGAAATCAAAAATGTCTTGTTTATGAATGGTCAAATTTTCTGTATGTTAGAGTATACCATGTCCCATCCAGAGATGCACTGCATCGAATTGATGCAATTCTAGTCTGTTTAGAACTTCAGATGCCAAAACAACCTAGATAAAATTATGTTCTGCAAATATCAGATTTGATCTTTGAGCCCTGCTTCAAGGCTCAGTTGGATCATCATGTGGAAAGGCCCTTTTATCTTTCTTATTATAGTTCATTGGGGTTTGAACCCTTTTTGTGGTCTGACATAACTTGACCAAACAACCCAAAGTTAAGAGTCATTTGATAAAGCTAGAGTATTTTCTTATCAGTGCTAAACTGGTAGTTTATCTCTGGGTGACAGTTATGCACACAATTACCTACAGTCATAATCACCAGACTGGACAGTGTGAAGTTGTTAAGTGTTTTGGAAAGGCATTTAAGAAATATTTTGGAGACGTGGCAATTCAAGCCACTATTATCAATGCAAATACTAATTTGTTCAAGAAAAGGAAATTACCTCTCATGAGATTCAAATCAAACACCAAAAACTGGGGCCGATTTCACTAAAGGACTTAAACTAAGTCAGTTTATTGGCTAAGTCAGGGACTTAAATCTAAGACTTTTGTCTTAGCTAGGTCTAGGACTTAAAATGGATTTCACAAAGGTGACTTATCTAAGTCCAAGCTTATCAAATAACCACAGTGGTTTTCTGTGTCATGTGACCTTTTATATCTATTCAAAATATAATATTGGTGCCATATATCCTTCATTTGATGTATTTTATCTAAGGATAAGGGTTGTTTTGAAATGGAAACCCTTGTTGCCACATATAAACTTTCCAAAGACTACTTTAGTGAGGTGTTCTGTATAATTATACTTTATTTACAGCCATTTCAAATTTTGAAGTGGAGAAAAGTTTATGGCAGCCATATTTAAGTCCTCTTTACAAAATTTAAGCCCACTACCTCCCAGACTTAAAGTTAAGTCCACTGACTTAGCAATTTCATGGACTTAGCTGCTTTGTGAAATCCGCTAAATCTAAGACCACAGACTTAACATTCTTTTGACAAATGTAAGACCAAAGTCTTAAATTTAAGTCTAAATCTGGATTTAAGTCCCTTTGTGAAATCGGCCCCTGGAGTTTAAACAATTAAATAAGGGAATTTATCTTTATCTAGTATTTTTGAATTAGACCCCCAACTTATAGAAAGCAACATTTTTCAAGAGTTATTAGTGTTTAATCTTAACTCATGAAAGTTGAGCAGTTGCATCGTTTTTGAAAGCATGTTTTATTCAATGATGCAATCTGGGTGAAAACATGTTCATATTTTATGTATCTCTGAGCTTCGTACGGGGATGCCTGGTAAGTACTACAGTCCACAGAGCTGGCCGAGTATGAAGCGCTTTGAGATCTGAAGCGGCTGTAGCAAACTTCTATTTCCGGGTAAACATTTTTGTTGACTTGAAAATGCAAACCAATAGGTGAGTCTTAAGTAAAGGTACGTTTAAACTAAGCCAAAATTAATGAACTTATTTCAGGAAATATGTAAAGTTAGTTTTTGCCCTTTAAAAGCGGGGGGGGGGGGGGGGGGGGGGGGGGGGGGGGGGGCGTCAACGGTACAGTATCGTAGGACAGTACTGTAAAGGGTGGGGGAGGGTTCCTCGATGGGAAACCCCTCGATGTTGGGGCTTTGGCATGACAATAAGCAAATGCAAACTAATTTTCGGTCGCGACTGAAGAATCCCATTGCCGGAAGTGGAAATATGTTAATTTATAAATTAATACAATTTACCGCTGGTAATGAGAATCAAAAGTGCGACACAGGTTGACAAAGTAGACCAAATGGAAATTTTGTGGCAGTGGTGGAGGTGTGGTCGACAGGCTGACAAGGTCAACAAATTTGCAAATTCCTTAATATTTGAATGCTGTTATTGTCGACAAAGTTGACAAAGACATTTCGATGATAGATTGTTTGAAGTGACTCCTGTCACGGCATCATGGTTTTAGGTTTTTGTCTAAAGTCACGGCATCGCACTAAAAATCAGTGAGTCTCAACAACTCAGTTAATTTATTAGCGGTATATTTGCTTGACAATTGCGTAGAATATATATTTGAGGTCTCTGGGGTTTCCCAACAATGTATGTAGAAATACTTTACTTAAAGATCAAAATTCGTAGACAACTCATTAATATTCATGAGGTCACAGATTTTCATGGTGGTTTCTCAATAAAATTTTCTGCTTTACCGTCAAATAGGAGATCGACTACTACACAGCTTATTATAATATATATGCGTAGGAAATATTTAGCGATTCCATGGCATTTTTAACAATACTTGAAGATCAAAATTTGTGGACTCCATATTAATATTCATGAGGTCATGGTATTCTGTGGGGGATAATAGCCTCATAGGCTAATCAGCATTTCGATTTGCGCATGGCAGTATTGCAGATGGCCAATTTTTCTCAAATAACTCATTCACCTACTTTTGGAAGAGCTTTCACATGGTGAAGTTTCAGACCCATAGCCAATTACTCACCTACTCAAAATGAGTAAATGCGAATTATCTCTAAAAGTATTGCAGATACCCAATTTTTATCAAATAACTCATTCATCTACTTGTGGGAGAGCTTTCACATGGTGAAGTTTCAGACCCATAGCTAATTACTGACCTACTCAAAATGAGTAAATGCGAATTATCTCTAAAAGTATTGCAGAATGCAGATAGCCAATTTTTCTCAAATAACTCATTCACCTACTTTTGGGAGAGCTTTCACTTGGTGAAGTTTCAGACCCATAGCTAATTACTCACCTACTCAAAATGAGTAAATGTGAATTATCTCTAAAAGTATTGCAGATATCCAATTTTTCTCAAATAACTCATTCACCTACTTTTGGCAGAGCTTTCACTTGGTGAAGTTTCAGACCCATAGCTAATTATTCACCTACTGAAAATGAGTAAATGTGAATTATCTCTAAAAGTATTGCAGATAGCCAATTTTTCTCAAATAACTCATTCACCTACTTTTGGGAGAGCTTTCACTTGGTGAAGTTTCAGACCCATAGCTAATTACTCGTCTACTCAAAATGAGTAAATGCGAATTATCTCTAAAAGTATTGCAGATAGCCAATTTTTCTCAAATAACTCATTCACCTACTTTTGGGAGAGCTTTCACTTGAAGTTTCAGACCCATAGCAAATTACTCACCTACTCAAAATGAGTAAATGCGAATTATCTCTAAAAGTATTGCAGATAGCCAATTTTTCTCAAATAACTCATTCACCTACTTTTGGCAGAGCTTTCACTTGGTGAAGTTTCAGACCCATAGCTAATTATTCACCTACTGAAAATGAGTAAATGTGAATTATCTCTAAAAGTATTGCAGATAGCCAATTTTTCTCAAATAACTCATTCACCTACTTTTGGGAGAGCTTTCACTCTGTGAAGTTTCAGACCCATAGCCAATTGCTCACCTACTCAAAAAGAGTAAATACGAATTACCTCTAAAAGTATTGCAGATGGCCAATTTTTCTCAAATAACTCATTCACCTACTTTTGGAAGAGCTTTCACATGGTGAAGTTTCAGACCCATAGCCAATTACTCACCTACTCAAAATGAGTAAATGCGAATTATCTCTAAAAGTATTGCAGATAGCCAATTTTTCTCAAATAACTCATTCACCTACTTTTGGGAGAGCTTTCACATGGTGAAGTTTCAGACCCATAGCTAATTATTTACCTACTCAAAATGAGTAAATGCTAATTATCTGTAAAAGTGTTGCGGATACCCAATTTTTATCAAATAACTCATTCATCTACTTGTAGGAGAGCTTTCACATGGTGAAGTTTCAGACCCATAGCTAATTACTGACCTACTCAAAATGAGTAAATGCGAATTATCTCTAAAAGTATTGCAGATAGCCAATTTTTCTCAAATAACTCATTCACCTACTTTTGGGAGAGCTTTCACGTGGTGAAGTTTCAGACCCATAGCTAATTACTCACCTACTCAAAATGAGTAAATGCGAATTATCTCTAAAAGTATTGCAGATAGCCAATTTTTCTCAAATTAATCATTCACCTACTTTTGGGAGAGCTTTCACTTGGTGAAGTTTCAGACCCATAGCTAATTACTCACCTACTTTAAATGAGTAAATGTGAATTATCTCTAAAAGTATTGCAGATAGCCAATTTTTCTCAAATAACTCATTCACCTACTTTTGGGAGAGCTTTCACTCTGTGAAGTTTCAGACCCATAGCTAATTACTCACCTACTCAAAATGAGTAAATGCGAATTATCTCTAAAAGTATTGCAGATAGCCAATTTTTCTCAAATAACTCATTCACCTACTTTTGGCAGAGCTTTCACTTGGTGAAGTTTCAGACCCATAGCTAATTACTCACCTACTGAAAATGAGTAAATGTGAATTATCTCTAAAAGTATTGCAGAGAGCCAATTTTTCTCAAATAACTCATTCACCTACTTTTGGGAGAGCTTTCACTTGGTGAAGTTTCAGACCCATAGCTAATTACTCACCTACTCAAAATGAGTAAATGCGAATTATCTCTAAAAGTATTGCAGATAGCCAATTTTTCTCAAATAACTCATTCATCTACTTTTGGGAGAGCTTTCACTTGGTGAAGTTTCAGACCCATAGCTAATTACTCGTCTACTCAAAATGAGTAAATGCAAATTATCTCTAAAAGTATTGCAGATAGCCAATTTTTCTCAAATAACTCATTCACCTACTTTTGGGAGAGCTTTCACTTGGTGAAGTTTCAGACCCATAGCAAATTACTCACCTACTCAAAATGAGTAAATGCGAATTATCTCTAAAAGTATTGCAGATAGCCAATTTTTCTCAAATAACTCATTCACCTACTTTTGGCAGAGCTTTCACTTGGTGAAGTTTCAGACCCATAGCTAATTATTCACCTACTGAAAATGAGTAAATGTGAATTATCTCTAAAAGTATTGCAGATAGCCAATTTTTCTCAAATAACTCATTCACCTACTTTTGGGAGAGCTTTCACTTGGTGAAGTTTCAGACCCATAGCTAATTACTCGTCTACTCAAAATGAGTAAATGCGAATTATCTCTAAAAGTATTGCAGATAGCCAATTTTTCTCAAATAACTCATTCACCTTCTTTTGGGAGAGCTTTCACTTGGTGAAGTTTCAGACCCATAGCAAATTACTCACCTACTCAAAATGAGTAAATGCGAATTATCTCTAAAAGTATTGCAGATAGCCAATTTTTCTCAAATAACTCATTCACCTACTTTTGGCAGAGCTTTCACTTGGTGAAGTTTCAGACCCATAGCTAATTATTCACCTACTGAAAATGAGTAAATGTGAATTATCTCTAAAAGTATTGCAGATAGCCAATTTTTCTCAAATAACTCATTCACCTACTTTTGGGAGAGCTTTCACTCTGTGAAGTTTCAGACCCATAGCCAATTGCTCACCTACTCAAAAAGAGTAAATACGAATTACCTCTAAAAGTATTGCAGATGGCCAATTTTTCTCAAATAACTCATTCACCTACTTTTGGAAGAGCTTTCACATGGTGAAGTTTCAGACCCATAGCCAATTACTCACCTACTGAAAATGAGTAAATGTGAATTATCTCTAAAAGTATTGCAGATAGCCAATTTTTCTCAAATAACTCATTCACCTACTTTTGGGAGAGCTTTCACTCTGTGAAGTTTCAGACCCATAGCCAATTGCTCACCTACTCAAAAAGAGTAAATACGAATTACCTCTAAAAGTATTGCAGATGGCCAATTTTTCTCAAATAACTCATTCACCTACTTTTGGAAGAGCTTTCACATGGTGAAGTTTCAGACCCATAGCCAATTGCTCACCTACTCAAAAAGAGTAAATACGAATTACCTCTAAAAGTATTGCAGATGGCCAATTTTTCTCAAATAACTCATTCACCTACTTTTGGAAGAGCTTTCACATGGTGAAGTTTCAGACCCATAGCTAATTACTCACCTACTCAAAATGAGTAAATGCGAATTATCTCTAAAAGTATTGCAGATAGCCAATTTTTCTCAAATAACTCATTCATCTACTTTTGGGAGAGCTTTCACTTGGTGAAGTTTCAGACCCATAGCTAATTACTCGTCTACTCAAAATGAGTAAATGCAAATTATCTCTAAAAGTATTGCAGATAGCCAATTTTTCTCAAATAACTCATTCACCTACTTTTGGGAGAGCTTTCACTTGGTGAAGTTTCAGACCCATAGCAAATTACTCACCTACTCAAAATGAGTAAATGCGAATTATCTCTAAAAGTATTGCAGATAGCCAATTTTTCTCAAATAACTCATTCACCTACTTTTGGCAGAGCTTTCACTTGGTGAAGTTTCAGACCCATAGCTAATTATTCACCTACTGAAAATGAGTAAATGTGAATTATCTCTAAAAGTATTGCAGATAGCCAATTTTTCTCAAATAACTCATTCACCTACTTTTGGGAGAGCTTTCACTTGGTGAAGTTTCAGACCCATAGCTAATTACTCGTCTACTCAAAATGAGTAAATGCGAATTATCTCTAAAAGTATTGCAGATAGCCAATTTTTCTCAAATAACTCATTCACCTTCTTTTGGGAGAGCTTTCACTTGGTGAAGTTTCAGACCCATAGCAAATTACTCACCTACTCAAAATGAGTAAATGCGAATTATCTCTAAAAGTATTGCAGATAGCCAATTTTTCTCAAATAACTCATTCACCTACTTTTGGCAGAGCTTTCACTTGGTGAAGTTTCAGACCCATAGCTAATTATTCACCTACTGAAAATGAGTAAATGTGAATTATCTCTAAAAGTATTGCAGATAGCCAATTTTTCTCAAATAACTCATTCACCTACTTTTGGGAGAGCTTTCACTCTGTGAAGTTTCAGACCCATAGCCAATTGCTCACCTACTCAAAAAGAGTAAATACGAATTACCTCTAAAAGTATTGCAGATGGCCAATTTTTCTCAAATAACTCATTCACCTACTTTTGGAAGAGCTTTCACATGGTGAAGTTTCAGACCCATAGCCAATTACTCACCTACTCAAAATGAGTAAATGCGAATTATCTCTAAAAGTATTGCAGATAGCCAATTTTTCTCAAATAACTCATTCACCTACTTTTGGGAGAGCTTTCACATGGTGAAGTTTCAGACCCATAGCTAATTATTTACCTACTCAAAATGAGTAAATGCTAATTATCTGTAAAAGTGTTGCGGATACCCAATTTTTATCAAATAACTCATTCATCTACTTGTGGGAGAGCTTTCACATGGTGAAGTTTCAGACCCATAGCTAATTACTGACCTACTCAAAATGAGTAAATGCGAATTATCTCTAAAAGTATTGCAGCTAGCCAATTTTTCTCAAATAACTCATTCACCTACTTTTGGGAGAGCTTTCACGTGGTGAAGTTTCAGACCCATAGCTAATTACTCACCTACTCAAAATGAGTAAATGCGAATTATCTCTAAAAGTATTGCAGATAGCCAATTTTTCTCAAATAACTCATTCACCTACTTTTGGCAGAGCTTTCACTTGGTGAAGTTTCAGACCCATAGCTAATTACTCACCTACTGAAAATGAGTAAATGTGAATTATCTCTAAAGGTATTGCAGAGAGCCAATTTTTCTCAAATAACTCATTCACCTACTTTTGGGAGAGCTTTCACTTGGTGAAGTTTCAGACCCATAGCTAATTACTCACCTACTCAAAATGAGTAAATGCGAATTATCTGTAAAAGTATTGCAGATAGCCAATTTTTCTCAAATAACTCATTCATCTACTTTTGGGAGAGCTTTCACTTGGTGAAGTTTCAGACCCATAGCTAATTACTCGTCTACTCAAAATGAGTAAATGCGAATTATCTCTAAAAGTATTGCAGATAGCCAATTTTTCTCAAATAACTCATTCACCTACTTTTGGGAGAACTTTCAATTGGTGGAGTTTCAGACCCATAGCAAATTACTCACCTACTCAAAATGAGTAAATGCGAATTATCTCTAAAAGTATTGCAGATAGCCAATTTTTCTCAAATAACTCATTCACCTACTTTTGGCAGAGCTTTCACTTGGTGAAGTTTCAGACCCATAGCTAATTATTCACCTACTGAAAATGAGTAAATGTGAATTATCTCTAAAAGTATTGCAGATAGCCAATTTTTCTCAAATAACTCATTCACCTACTTTTGGGAGAGCTTTCACTTGGTGAAGTTTCAGACCCATAGCTAATTACTCGTCTACTCAAAATGAGTAAATGCGAATTATCTCTAAAAGTATTGCAGATAGCCAATAACTCATTCACCTTCTTTTGGGAGAGCTTTCACTTGGTGAAGTTTCAGACCCATAGCAAATTACTCACCTACTCAAAATGAGTAAATGCGAATTATCTCTAAAAGTATTGCAGATAGCCAATTTTTCTCAAATAACTCATTCACCTACTTTTGGCAGAGCTTTCACTTGGTGAAGTTTCAGACCCATAGCTAATTATTCACCTACTGAAAATGAGTAAATGTGAATTATCTCTAAAAGTATTGCAGATAGCCAATTTTTCTCAAATAACTCATTCACCTACTTTTGGGAGAGCTTTCACTCTGTGAAGTTTCAGACCCATAGCTATTTATTCACCTACTCAAAATGAGTAAATGCTAATGAGTAAATGTGAATTATCTCTAAAAGTATTGCAGATAGCCAATTTTTCTCAAATAACTCATTCACCTACTTTTGGGAGAGCTTTCACTCTGTGAAGTTTCAGACCCATAGCTATTTATTCACCTACTCAAAATGAGTAAATGCTAATTATCTGTAAAAGTATTGCGGATACCCAATTTTTATCAAATACTCATTCATCTACTTGTGGGAGAGCTTTCACATGGTGAAGTTTCAGACCCATAGCTAATTACTGACCTACTCAAAATGAGTAAATGCGAATTATCTCTAAAAGTATTGCAGAATGCAGATAGCCAATTTTTCTCAAATAACTCATTCACCTACTTTTGGGAGAGCTTTCACTTGGTGAAGTTTCAGACCCATAGCTAATTACTCACCTACTCAAAATGAGTAAATGTGAATTATCTCTAAAAGTATTGCAGATATCCAATTTTTCTCAAATAACTCATTCACCTACTTTTGGCAGAGCTTTCACTTGGTGAAGTTTCAGACCCATAGCTAATTATTCACCTACTGAAAATGAGTAAATGTGAATTATCTCTAAAAGTATTGCAGATAGCCAATTTTTCTCAAATAACTCATTCACCTACTTTTGGGAGAGCTTTCACTTGGTGAAGTTTCAGACCCATAGCTAATTACTCGTCTACTCAAAATGAGTAAATGCGAATTATCTCTAAAAGTATTGCAGATAGCCAATTTTTCTCAAATAACTCATTCACCTACTTTTGGGAGAGCTTTCACTTGAAGTTTCAGACCCATAGCAAATTACTCACCTACTCAAAATGAGTAAATGCGAATTATCTCTAAAAGTATTGCAGATAGCCAATTTTTCTCAAATAACTCATTCACCTACTTTTGGCAGAGCTTTCACTTGGTGAAGTTTCAGACCCATAGCTAATTATTCACCTACTGAAAATGAGTAAATGTGAATTATCTCTAAAAGTATTGCAGATAGCCAATTTTTCTCAAATAACTCATTCACCTACTTTTGGGAGAGCTTTCACTCTGTGAAGTTTCAGACCCATAGCCAATTGCTCACCTACTCAAAAAGAGTAAATACGAATTACCTCTAAAAGTATTGCAGATGGCCAATTTTTCTCAAATAACTCATTCACCTACTTTTGGAAGAGCTTTCACATGGTGAAGTTTCAGACCCATAGCCAATTACTCACCTGCTCAAAATGAGTAAATGCGAATTATCTCTAAAAGTATTGCAGATAGCCAATTTTTCTCAAATAACTCATTCACCTACTTTTGGGAGAGCTTTCACATGGTGAAGTTTCAGACCCATAGCTAATTATTTACCTACTCAAAATGAGTAAATGCTAATTATCTGTAAAAGTGTTGCGGATACCCAATTTTTATCAAATAACTCATTCATCTACTTGTGGGAGAGCTTTCACATGGTGAAGTTTCAGACCCATAGCTAATTACTGACCTACTCAAAATGAGTAAATGCGAATTATCTCTAAAAGTATTGCAGATAGCCAATTTTTCTCAAATAACTCATTCACCTACTTTTGGGAGAGCTTTCACGTGGTGAAGTTTCAGACCCATAGCTAATTACTCACCTACTCAAAATGAGTAAATGCGAATTATCTCTAAAAGTATTGCAGATAGCCAATTTTTCTCAAATTAATCATTCACCTACTTTTGGGAGAGCTTTCACTTGGTGAAGTTTCAGACCCATAGCTAATTACTCACCTACTTTAAATGAGTAAATGTGAATTATCTCTAAAAGTATTGCAGATAGCCAATTTTTCTCAAATAACTCATTCACCTACTTTTGGGAGAGCTTTCACTCTGTGAAGTTTCAGACCCATAGCTAATTACTCACCTACTCAAAATGAGTAAATGCGAATTATCTCTAAAAGTATTGCAGATAGCCAATTTTTCTCAAATAACTCATTCACCTACTTTTGGCAGAGCTTTCACTTGGTGAAGTTTCAGACCCATAGCTAATTACTCACCTACTGAAAATGAGTAAATGCGAATTATCTCTAAAAGTATTGCAGAGAGCCAATTTTTCTCAAATAACTCATTCACCTACTTTTGGGAGAGCTTTCACTTGGTGAAGTTTCAGACCCATAGCTAATTACTCACCTACTCAAAATGAGTAAATGCGAATTATCTCTAAAAGTATTGCAGATAGCCAATTTTTCTCAAATAACTCATTCATCTACTTTTGGGAGAGCTTTCACTTGGTGAAGTTTCAGACCCATAGCTAATTACTCGTCTACTCAAAATGAGTAAATGCAAATTATCTCTAAAAGTATTGCAGATAGCCAATTTTTCTCAAATAACTCATTCACCTACTTTTGGGAGAGCTTTCACTTGGTGAAGTTTCAGACCCATAGCTAATTACTCGTCTACTCAAAATGAGTAAATGCGAATTATCTCTAAAAGTATTGCAGATAGCCAATTTTTCTCAAATAACTCATTCACCTTCTTTTGGGAGAGCTTTCACTTGGTGAAGTTTCAGACCCATAGCAAATTACTCACCTACTCAAAATGAGTAAATGCGAATTATCTCTAAAAGTATTGCAGATAGCCAATTTTTCTCAAATAACTCATTCACCTACTTTTGGCAGAGCTTTCACTTGGTGAAGTTTCAGACCCATAGCTAATTATTCACCTACTGAAAATGAGTAAATGTGAATTATCTCTAAAAGTATTGCAGATAGCCAATTTTTCTCAAATAACTCATTCACCTACTTTTGGGAGAGCTTTCACTCTGTGAAGTTTCAGACCCATAGCCAATTGCTCACCTACTCAAAAAGAGTAAATACGAATTACCTCTAAAAGTATTGCAGATAGCCAATTTTTCTCAAATAACTCATTCACCTACTTTTGGAAGAGCTTTCACATGGTGAAGTTTCAGACCCATAGCCAATTACTCACCTACTCAAAATGAGTAAATGCGAATTATCTCTAAAAGTATTGCAGATAGCCAATTTTTCTCAAATAACTCATTCACCTACTTTTGGGAGAGCTTTCACATGGTGAAGTTTCAGACCCATAGCTAATTATTTACCTACTCAAAATGAGTAAATGCTAATTATCTGTAAAAGTGTTGCGGATACCCAATTTTTATCAAATAACTCATTCATCTACTTGTGGGAGAGCTTTCACATGGTGAAGTTTCAGACCCATAGCTAATTACTGACCTACTCAAAATGAGTAAATGCGAATTATCTCTAAAAGTATTGCAGATAGCCAATTTTTCTCAAATAACTCATTCACCTACTTTTGGGAGAGCTTTCACGTGGTGAAGTTTCAGACCCATAGCTAATTACTCACCTACTCAAAATGAGTAAATGCGAATTATCTCTAAAAGTATTGCAGATAGCCAATTTTTCTCAAATAACTCATTCACCTACTTTTGGCAGAGCTTTCACTTGGTGAAGTTTCAGACCCATAGCTAATTACTCACCTACTGAAAATGAGTAAATGTGAATTATCTCTAAAAGTATTGCAGAGAGCCAATTTTTCTCAAATAACTCATTCACCTACTTTTGGGAGAGCTTTCACTTGGTGAAGTTTCAGACCCATAGCTAATTACTCACCTACTCAAAATGAGTAAATGCGAATTATCTGTAAAAGTATTGCAGATAGCCAATTTTTCTCAAATAACTCATTCATCTACTTTTGGGAGAGCTTTCACTTGGTGAAGTTTCAGACCCATAGCTAATTACTCGTCTACTCAAAATGAGTAAATGCGAATTATCTCTAAAAGTATTGCAGATAGCCAATTTTTCTCAAATAACTCATTCACCTACTTTTGGGAGAGCTTTCAATTGGTGAAGTTTCAGACCCATAGCAAATTACTCACCTACTCAAAATGAGTAAATGCGAATTATCTCTAAAAGTATTGCAGATAGCCAATTTTTCTCAAATAACTCATTCACCTACTTTTGGCAGAGCTTTCACTTGGTGAAGTTTCAGACCCATAGCTAATTATTCACCTACTGAAAATGAGTAAATGTGAATTATCTCTAAAAGTATTGCAGATAGCCAATTTTTCTCAAATAACTCATTCACCTACTTTTGGGAGAGCTTTCACTTGGTGAAGTTTCAGACCCATAGCTAATTACTCGTCTACTCAAAATGAGTAAATGCGAATTATCTCTAAAAGTATTGCAGATAGCCAATAACTCATTCACCTTCTTTTGGGAGAGCTTTCACTTGGTGAAGTTTCAGACCCATAGCAAATTACTCACCTACTCAAAATGAGTAAATGCGAATTATCTCTAAAAGTATTGCAGATAGCCAATTTTTCTCAAATAACTCATTCACCTACTTTTGGCAGAGCTTTCACTTGGTGAAGTTTCAGACCCATAGCTAATTATTCACCTACTGAAAATGAGTAAATGTGAATTATCTCTAAAAGTATTGCAGATAGCCAATTTTTCTCAAATAACTCATTCACCTACTTTTGGGAGAGCTTTCACTCTGTGAAGTTTCAGACCCATAGCTATTTATTCACCTACTCAAAATGAGTAAATGCTAATGAGTAAATGTGAATTATCTCTAAAAGTATTGCAGATAGCCAATTTTTCTCAAATAACTCATTCACCTACTTTTGGGAGAGCTTTCACTCTGTGAAGTTTCAGACCCATAGCTATTTATTCACCTACTCAAAATGAGTAAATGCTAATTATCTGTAAAAGTATTGCGGATACCCAATTTTTATCAAATACTCATTCATCTACTTGTGGGAGAGCTTTCACATGGTGAAGTTTCAGACCCATAGCTAATTACTGACCTACTCAAAATGAGTAAATGCGAATTATCTCTAAAAGTATTGCAGATAGACAATTTTTATCAAATACTCATTCATCTACTTTTGGGAGAGCTTTCACTTGGTGAAGTTTCAGACCCATAGCTAATTACTCACCTACTCAAAATGAGTAAATGCCAATTATCTCTAAAAGTATTGCAGATAGCCAATTTTTCTCAAATAACTCATTCACCTACTTTTGGGAGAGCTTTCACTTGGTGAAGTTTCAGACCCATAGCTAATTACTCACCTACTCAAAATGAGTAAATGCCAATTATCTCTAAAAGTATTGCAGATAGCCAATTTTTGTCAAATTAATCATTCACCTACTTTTGGGAGAGCTTTCACTCTGTGAAGTTTCAGACCCATAGCTAATTACTCACCTACTCAAAATGAGTAAATGCGAATTATCTGTAAAAGTATTGCAGATAGCCAGTTTTTCTCAAATAACTCATTCACCTACTTTTGGGAGAGCTTTCACTCTGTGAAGTTTCAGACCCATAGCTAATTACTCACCTACTCAAAATGAGTAAATGCGAATTATCTCTAAAAGTATTGCAGATAGCCAATTTTTCTCAAATAACTCATTCACCTACTTTTGGCAGAGCTTTCACTTGGTGAAATTTCAGACCCATAGCTAATTACTCACCTACTGAAAATGAGTAAATGCGAATTATCTCTAAAAGTATTGCAGATAGCCAATTTTTCTCAAATAACTCATTCACCTACTTTTGGGAGAGCTTTCACTTGGTGAAGTTTCAGACCCATAGCAAATTACTCACCTACTCAAAATGAGTAAATGCGAATTATCTCTAAAAGTATTGCAGATAGCCAATTTTTCTCAAATAACTCATTCACCTACTTTTGGCAGAGCTTTCACTTGGTGAAGTTTCAGACCCATAGCTAATTATTCACCTACTGAAAATGAGTAAATGTGAATTATCTCTAAAAGTATTGCAGATAGCCAATTTTTCTCAAATAACTCATTCACCTTCTTTTGGGAGAGCTTTCACTCTGTGAAGTTTCAGACCCATAGCTATTTATTCACCTACTCAAAATGAGTAAATGCGAATTATCTGTAAAAGTATTGCGGATACCCAATTTTTATCAAATACTCATTCATCTACTTGTGGGAGAGCTTTCTCATGGTGAAGTTTCAGACCCATAGCTAATTACTGACCTACTCAAAATGAGTAAATGCGAATTATCTCTAAAAGTATTGCAGATAGCCAATTTTTCTCAAATAACTCATTCACCTACTTTTGGGAGAGCTTTCACTTGGTGAAGTTTCAGACCCATAGATAATTATTCACCTACTCAAAATGAGTAAATGTGAATTATCTCTTAATAGTATTGCAGATAGCCAATTTTTCTCAAATAACTCATTCACCTACTTTTGGAAGACATTTCACACACGAAAATGAAAAATTGTGAATATCTCGGAAAAGCTATTTCTTCTGCTTTAATGCTCGGCGGGAGATACACACCACGACAGTGGTCTTGATAAAAATTTTTGTCTCCCCAAAAATGGTGGCCATTTTGAATTTTCAAAGTTTTTGCAAAACACAAAAATGCTTATATCTCGAAAACCGTGCTATATGGAGTGAACTCAGCAAAATTTTGGACCTGCTGGGTATCTCTGCAGAGTAGCCATGCCAATTTTCAAAATATTTTTGTCTCGCCAAATATAGCGGACATTTTTAATTTTTTTATTTTTTGCAAAACACAAAAATGCTTATATCTTGAAAACCGTGCTAGATAGAGCAGACTGCGCTGACTTTGGTTGCCACAACAGTATAAGGCTAGAAACGAAGCATTTTCTTAATACTTTAGCACTCACCTTTATATCCTTTTCGGGACGCTTTGTTTTTGCTATTCAAAAACATTATCTTTTTTTTTTGCGAGCGATCCTCTAGTTGATGCTTTGCTTCACAACAAGTTACCCAGTACATTTATATTTTTTGAAGTTCATTCAATATTTATTTGTTGTTGCAAGACAAACTGTCTCTTGTACTTAAGTTTTGAGTTGAAGCACTGGTACTTGTTCAATTGTAAACATCTCTGGGAATAAGGTACTTTCAATTGACACTTGGCATATTTTCCATAGAGCTCAATCGTAAAGCTAATTTCACTGGTATCGTCCATTTTCACAAACTTCTATATAGTTGATAAGATAATCAGATTAACATGCATACTGAAGTAGATCCAAGTCTGCTTAACCTTTTATAGCTTCTTCTGCTAAGCTTAATTCTTCATATCATTCTGTAGCTAAGTTAAATTTAGATGAAAGCTTAGTGGCTTCCATACTTAAGGAATTATTTCAATGCGAAACCCTATTTGTGTATTCATTAAGCTAAATTAATTCAGTTAAAGCTCACATGGCTTCCCTATTTCAAGGGATTATTTCATTAAGAACCCATGCATTGATGAATATCAAGATGCAGGTAATTCAATTCAAAGGATATATGGCTTTTCTAGTTCAAGAGAATTTTTTTCAAGAGAAACCCTGCTTTTATATTCACCAAAGCCTGATTAATTCAGTTAAAGCTCACATGGGCACACTAATTCAAGGGATTATTCACTGCTTTTGATTTAAATCAAAGCCCAGTTAATTAAGATCACTTAGGCTCAAATTACTTCTTAATGTCAAGACATTATTAGAATCAGAATCCCTGCTTTAATTAAAGAAATGATCCTGACTACAATCTGATGCTCTATGTTAAGTCATAGTCATTAAGTCATTAATATATGCCCTGGTCATTTGAAATATTTCTTCCATTAGTCCATCTTGTTGCTATATATAATGGAGCTTAAAATGACACCCAAGATAAAACTCCTTCAACAAAAATAATTTGAGCAGATTTGTGATTCTGCTCATTTATCAAAACAATTTATGGATAAAACACCAAAACAGTGGCTGTAATACAGAAATATGGTGTTTCACAATTTGCCTAAAATGCATCAGGCAAGTTGTGTATTAAAGATGGCCAAATTTAAGGCATTTCATGAAATGGCTGGAAATTTTACACATTTCGCGAAATGCCTAAGTGAATCAGGATTTCGCGAAATGCCTAAAGATTCCAGGCATTTCACGAAATGCCTGATTACACAGTTTGCCTGTAACATGTATGTACAAAGCATATATCCGATTTATACCATATCTTTAATTTACTTTGTTAAAGGTTTGGAAGAACTTGCACAAAGTAATGATATGAAATAAACAAAGAATAAGGGTAGACTACTGAGTGCATAGAGTCCAAATGATATTCCCTGTCTGGGGATATTTTGGCGCCGAGTTGGCCCAATCTAGTTAAATTAACTTTTCGCAATTTATGACCATAGAAACAAATTTTCAAGCTTACATTTTTGTTCATGTTAATGCATAATCCTCCAAATTGTCCGTTTAACTTTCACTTCTTCTCTCAGTGCTGCTGGTTTTTATTTTCAAAAACCTTTTTTCTACTTTTATACTATATTGCATCTAACCTTTGGGGATGCTTTATTTTTGTAAGCAAAAACATTTTTCTATTTTTTAGTTTTCTCAGATTAATGCTGTCATCATGCTATTGAATTGTCTTGTTTTAATACTTTATCTTTACATACATTTTCTTTCTCTTAGACATTATTTTCTTTACTTAAACATTATTTGGACTTTTATGTAAATGACACTGCTCTGAAAGTATCCTGATCTTTGTACTGATTCGCTACTTCTATTTCTCATGGTGTTGAAAACTTTTTTCCCAGGTTGTGTGGTATGCTATTTTTACAAGTATGAGATTTAGGAGATAACATAATTCTATGTTTTTAGCAATTCCATCTTTTCATGTTAATTGAAACTCACAAGATTACTATTTATGGGGGTTGGGGCTGGCCCCCATTTATAACTCTGTTGATTTAATTAGGTGGGTTGCGTGTAACCAACCCGCCTATTAGATTGATGTGTCCGACGTCTGTCTGTCCATCTGTCTGTCCGTCCACATTTTAGTTTCCGGACTCTAACTCGAAAATGGTTTGTCCAATCGAATTCAATCTTGACAGGGAGATAGATCACCATCATAGCTAGGTTCCTTTTGAAATTGGTGTAATTCCGTCCGTTCGTTTGTCCATTTTTTGTCCGTTTGTCCATCAAAATTTCTGTTTCCGGATTCTAACTTGAAAATGGTTTATCCAATCAAATTCAAACTTGACAGTGAGATAGTTCACCATCATAGCTAGGTTCCTTTCGAAATTGGTGTAATTCCGCCCGTTCGTTTGTCTGTCCGTCAACATTTCCGGTTCCGGACTCTAACTCGAAAAGGTTTGTCCAATCAAATTCAAACTTGACAGGGAGATAGATCACCATCATAGCTAGGTTCCTTTTGAAATTGGTGTAATTCCGTCTGTTTGTTTGCCTGTTTTTTTGTCCGTCAACATTTCTGTTTCTGGACTCTAACTCGAAAATGCTTTGTCCAGTCAAATTCAACTTGACAGGGAGATAGATCACCATCATAGCTAGGTTCCTTTCGAAATTGGTGTAATTCCGTCTGTTCGTTTGTCCGTTTGTCCAACATTTCTGTTTCCGGACTCTAACTTGAAAATGCTTTGTCCAATCGAATTCGAACTTGACAGGGAGATAGATCACCATCATAGCTAAGTTGCTTTAGAAATTGGTGTAATTCTGTCCTTTCGTTTGTCCGGTTATAGCATAGATACAATTATGTAACCTAGATTACAAGTTTTACATTTCTTAGCACGTCTAACACATTCAGCTTAACTGGGTGACCTAACATTTCTTTCCTTGTTTCTAAATGTAATTACAGCAGTCGCTAACCTTATTGCTGCCTATGCAACCTGCCTTTTGGGGCATCTTTGACCCTCTTGTTTCAAATTTCCTTGACAAATTCCTGTAATTATCAAATATGGTGTATCCTGTACTGGTAAGGTAAAATTGCTCGAGTTAGGTTTACTGATTACAATGGTACCAAAGATATGTACAATAATGAATGAAATTTGACATGGGGTGAGATATCACATGGGATGAGATGTCGTAAGAAAATATGAGGTGAGTTAGAAATGAAGTGACTTGTCCTGATAGTCTGATACCAAGCTAAACTATCTCTATTTCCTGAAGTTTCTAATGGACAGATATGCAGTCTTCAACTTTGAACATAATTTTTTTTTATGTTGAACAGTTTGTGCTAAAGATGAGAGTAAAATCTAAGGATAAAAAATTCAGTAAATCCTGTTTAACAGACCTATTTGCACACATTTATGGCCATAATGACACAGTATTTCTAGATACTAACTCGATTACTGCAGGTTACATTAAGCAAGCTGTAGCACTTGTCTCTGATGATTCATTGTTAATTTTTTAGGTCTTTTGCCAAACCTTTCAGGATTGTTTTTGTCAGTTCATAATATATATAGTGTACAGATGTTCTAGTTACATTGCATTATTACTTTTTGTTACAAAACAGCTGCTGTTACTAATCAGACCATCATCATTTGGCATTTCTGCTGGTGTTCGTAGCAAATTATTAGTAGTTATTCAATTAATGATTATAGCTTCAGCACTATGATCATTTACACAGTTGACAATAATTATTATTTCACAACCTTTAAGTGCTTGTCATTTCGCAAAAGACATTCTATGATCAATGAGCAAAATTGGACCCCAGTATTGTTTTGCAGAATTTCAGTGAACACAGACTTTGAAAATATAAAACTAATGCACTATTATTTCACAAAAAAAAAATATATATATATTTATATTTCTGACATTATCTGTAAACTTCTGTATATTTAGCTGAAAAATTTGCTCTTGAGCATTTTACTGTGTGCAGTTGAGAAATTTGATTATTATAACCCTTTGTCATAATATTCTTTTGAAATAGAACAAAATGATGAACAGACTTTCAGTTGAAACATTTTTACCCCACAGCCCTTAAGGGCTGTTGGGGTATTGTTTTCACCCATGGTGTACGGATGGGCGGGCGGGCTGGCGGGCGGACGGGTGGGCGGGCGGCGGGAAAAGAGTTTGTCCGGGCTGTATCTCAGAAACCGTAAGGTGTAGGAAGTTGATACTTGGTAGGGACATTGGTTAGGGGGTGTAGGTGTGCAACGTCATGGTCTGACCTTGATTTGACCTTTGACCTTGCCGTAGTGACCTTGAGTTTGAAAATCTTGTCCGGGCTATATCTCGGAAACCATAAGGTGTAGGAAGTTGATACTTCGTAGGGATATTGGTTAGGGGGTGTAGGTGTGCAACGTCATGGTGTGACCTTGATTTGACCTTTGACCTTGCCGTAGTGACCTTGACCTATAAAATTTTGTCCGGGCTATATCTCAGAAACCGTAAGGTGTAGGAAGTTAATATTTGGTAGGGACATTGGTTAGGGGGTGTAGGTGTGCAACATCACGGTCTGACCTTGATTTGACCTTTGACCTTGCTGTAGTGACCTTGACCTATAAAATCTTGTCCGGGCTATATCTCAGAAACCGTAAGGTGTAGAAAGTTGATACTTGGTAGGAATATTGGTTAGGGGGTGTAGGTGTGCAGCTTCATGGTCTAACCTTGATTTGACCTTTGACCTTGCCGTAGTGACCTTGACCTATAAAATCTTGTCCAGGCTATATCTCAGAAACCGTAAGGTGTAGGAAGTTGATACTTGGTAGGGATATTGGTTAGGGGGTGTAGGTGTGCAATGTCATGGTCTGACAAGGATTTGACCTTTGACCTTGCCGTAGTGACCTTGAGTTCGAAAATCTTGTCCGGGCTATATCTCGGAAACCGCAAGGTGTAGGAAGTTGATACTTGGTAGGGACATTGGTTAGGGGGTGTAGTTGTGCAACGTCATGATCTGACCTTGATTTGACCTTTGACCTTGCTGTAGTGACCTTGACCTATAAAATCTTGTTGCACCTTTGAGTCTGTTTTTTGATGCAGATTTAGCACTGTTAGTCATATTAGAATTTATTAAGAATTTTACTTTCATAACTTCCCATTGTAAGAGATAGAATTTCATCAAGTGAGCCACAGATTTTGCTCCAACACCACACATAAGCATTCATTAAATGTATTACCACTTCTGTATGCATGATAATATTCAAACCATCTAAACCATAATTGGGCCATGCAGGTGTAGATAAAGAGTGTTGAATTTTAGTTTGCTGATTAATGCTGTTATCTTGTTATTGAATTATCTTGTTTTAGTACTTCATCTTTATATGCATTATCTTTCTTTTAAACATTATTTCTCCATTTAAACATTGTTTGGACCTTTATATAACTGACAGTGCTCTGAAAGTATCCTGAAGTTTGTACTGGTTCAGTACTTCTGTATCTCATGGTGTTGAAAATATTTCCCTAGGCTGTGGGGTACGGGCATCTCTGATGCTATTTTTCATTTTGAAATGTCAGATTTAAATAGAAGAGTTAGTAGTCTTCAGTTTCATTTGTGTGTTTAAATTACCGTAAAGACCTATTTAGTGCACCCGCCCTTGTAACCGCACCCTATCTCTTTTCAAGGCAATATACTTGACAACTTCTAGTGGGTGGACGATTAGACAGTGACAGTGCACAATCGCAGTTGGTTACAAAAGGTTTCTAATGATCGATTATTCAGCTTAAATCTTACCTTTCTTAATTAAGCGTCCCTGAAAGGGCGCTTATTTGGTTTCGCGTCAGTTTCCTCGCCGCCGCATTATGGTCTCCCTTGAATATCTCCCTTATTATTGCAAGCTTTTTAACCATATTTGGCAGTTATATACCTTAGGCGTGGGAAAATTTTTCCACATGCTTAAATTTCACCTTTGATCTTTATCAAGGTCACATGATCAAAAAATAGTTTTTTCGGGTACACCCGCCCGTCATCGCAGTTCAGGAAAATCTACTGACCGCAGAGGCTTGTAACTTCATACACATGTTTATACTATCAAAGACGCGAGCTGATTAGATTTTGGGAGCAATCCGATGAAAATTGACCGATTTATGAGTGATTTTCTCACAGGTACCAATCAGAAAGCTTAAAATTCATGTGAACCCCCCTATTATTATATCCCCAGACGAAAGTCGGGGATATATTGGATTCAGGTCCGTCGCGCCGCCGCCGCCGCCGCCGCCGCCGCCGTAGAAATTTCCTTGTGGACGCGATAACTCAAAAACAAATTAATATTTTTTTTTCAAACTTGGTACACATGTTAAGGGTGCCCAAAGGAAGATCCCTATTTTAAGGTGACCTTAAACTCCCAGTAAAAAAGAACTTATGGCCACCTTAAGGTCAGAAATTGCACTTTTGGCCACTTAGAGCCCTGTAGGTCACAAACTATGATGCTCAGCTGGCTGAAATTTTACCTGACAACACATTAATATGTTCTTAGTACATGTGCCGAAAATCATGACTTTAAGTTGAGGAGAAAATTGTGTTTCAGGCCCATAAATACCCCCACTTAGGGATTTTTTGCTATACTTTACACATATTTTGCCCTATAATTTGGAAGTGATAATTCTGATGAGTCTCAAACTGCGCTAGGTATAACTTTGATATGTAATCCTTGTCTGTAGAAAATTTTAGGGCTGTAGGTTTACCCAAAGGGGTCGACTTAAGGTCTCAAAAGTGCCCACAGAGACCCAATTTATGCACTTTTTGCCACTTTCAAGCACTGTAGCTTTCAAACTATGTCTCTCATCTAAGTTAAATATCATCTGGGAATATATCTATGTGTTTTCTTATATGTGCCCCAACATTTAGGCCTTTAATAGACAGTTAACCTGTGTATCAGGACCATAAACACCCACCCGAGTGACCCTTATAAGACATTTTTCACATCTTTTTCCCTGTAACTTGGAAATGGTAAGTCTGAGAAGTTTCAAACTGTATTAGATATATATTCTGTGTGTAATCTTAGTATGTAACAGATTTTAAGTCTGAAGCTTTAATTTTGAAGGTCAAATTGAGGTCTCTAAAAGGCTCCCAAAGACCCAATATTTGGACTTTTTGCTACTTTTAAGCCCTGTGACTGTCAAACTATGTGACTGATAGAGCTCAAATCCTATCTGAGAAGATATTAGTATGTTATTTTTATATGTGCCAAAAATTAAGGCTTTAAGAAGACATTTAACCTGTGTATGAGGACCATAAATCCCCACCCGAGTGACCATTTTTAGACATTTTTCACATATTTTTCCCTGTAACTTGGAAATGGTAAGTCTAAGAAGTTTCAAACTGTATTAGATGCATATTCTATGTGTAATCTTAGTATGTGACAAATTTTAAGTCTGAAGCTTTAATTTGAAGGCCACATTTAGGTCTCTAGAAGGCCCCATAAAGACCCAGTATTTGGACTTTTGGCCAATTTTAAGGCCTGTAACTGTTAAACTATGTGACTGATAGAGCTGAAATCTCATCTGGGAATACATTATTATGTTCTTTTTACATGTGCCAAAAATCAAGGCTTCAAGTAGACATTTAACCTGTGTATGAGGACCTTTAACACCCACCTGAGTGACCCTTTTAAGACATTTTTCACATATTTTGCTCTGTAACTTGGAAATGGTAAGTCTGAGAAGTTTCAAACTTTATTAGATACATATTCTATGTGTAATCTTATTATGTAACAAATTTTAAGTCTGAAGCTTTAATTTGAAAGCCACATCGAGATCTCTAAAAGGCCCACAATGACCCAATATTTGGACTTTTTACCACCTTTAAGCCCTGTAACTGTTAAACTATGTGATTGATGGAGCTGAAATCCCATCTGGGAATGCATTATTATGTCCTTTTTACATATGCCGAAAATCAAGGTTTTTAGTAGACATTTAACCTGTGTATGAGGGCCATAGACACTCGCCCAAGTGCCTTTTTTGACATTTTTTCCGTATTTTGCCCTGTTACTTGGAAATGCTTAGTGTGACAAGTCTTAAACTGTATTATATATGATTTTTGTTTTTTATGTATGTCCCCCCAAAAAGTTTCAGATCTGTAGTTTAATTGCTAAGGTCTCTTTAACAATTGTAAAATGCTCACAGAAACCCAATTTATGGATATTATGCCACTTTAAAGCCCAGTAACTGTCAAACTATGTGGGTTATAGAGCTGAAATCTTTGAATTTTTAAAAGGAAATGCCTGTCTATTTAAATTTTGAATATTAATAATGTTATGGCTATCTTAGTCTTTTAAGAACTTATTTTTGTGTGTTATACCTCTGCTTGCTGAGTTTTTCACTTTTTAAAATGAAACTGGTGAAACATATTGAAGTAGACAAAATGGACACTTTAAGTGAGCTTTAAGTCCCAATATTAATGAAATTATATCCTTATGTAGTAAAACTAGGGGATTTTTAACCCTCAACTAGCCCAGTTTTATTCAACTTGCCTCAGTTAATTTTGGCACAGCTCCTACAGTTATGAACTCATTTCAGTTGATAATCACATACTTAAAATTCTCAATTCTTTTTGTATTTGAGTACCCCTTTTATATAGATTGTTTGTTTACCATTTATGCTCAACCCACATCCCCCCACCCGGATTCCCCCCACCCACCTCTGGGACCTCCAGCTATATTGAGTGACACTAAATAAACAAAGGTATTTAATGATATCAGATGAGAAACAAAGAACTCAATGGGGTTGCAGATCTTGTGTAATAGTGAGAGAGGTGTGGAGAAGGGGAGAGGGGTGGGGGTGGGAGGTGGTGGTCTTCATTACATATAACACAAAGGGGAGTCAGAACTGAGATTGTGTCACATATTTAGGTTGCATATATATGGACCACATATATAGGTATAGAGGAAATGAATAACTGAAAACAATTTGCAAATTCTAAAAATAATATAATAAAATAATAATATAAATCATTTTTTTTTAAATAATATTTTATTTGTGAACAAATATAGAAACAGATATGTGCTTTTGGGATTATGAATTTTAGAATGGACATTGAATCATCAATCATTTAAATACTTTGAAGGAAGAATGAAAAATATGATGAGTTGAGTTAAAAATAATATTTTATTTGTCAACAAATATAGAAACAGATATGCTCTTTTGGGATTATTATTTTAGAATGGACATTCAATCATCAATCATTTAAATACTTTGAAAATAGGTTTAGAGTTATCATTGCAGGAAGATTGAAAATATAATTTGAGTTATGTATTCGGCGTCTGGGGATACACCATCTTCCTTGGGGAGATATAAACAGAGCAGATTGATGTGCTGAAGTTCATATAATAATGGGTAATTATGTTTTAAAAAATTCCCGATCAAAACCTGTGGCGTGAGTGATGACCTGTCTGGGGATATGTTGGCGCCGAGTTGGCCCAATCTAGTCTTCTTAAGTATTGCATTTAGAGCCATAAAATGTATTGGGAGGTAGTAGGAAACCATATGTGCAGAGTCTAGAAAGCAAGTCAAATTTCCCCCCGACCCCCCTGTAGGGGTCAAACTGGGGTCATAAAATAGCCAATTTCATCTTTTCCCCTTATATCTCCTTTATTCTTGCTTCTAGAGCTTTAGAATGTATTAAGAGGTATTGGGAAACCATATGTGAAGAGTCTAGATAGCCGGTCATATTTACCCCCAGACCCTCCCTTATGGGTCAAACTGGGGTCATAAAATAGCCGATTATGTGTTTTTGCCTTTTATCTCCTTTATTCTTGCTTTTAGAGCTTTAGAATGTATTAAGAGGTATTGGGAAACCATATGTGAAGAGTCTAGATAGCTGGTCAGATTTACCCCCTGACCCCCCTTATGGGTCAAACTGGGGTCATAAAATAGCCGATTTTGTGTTTTTGCCTCTTATCTCCTTTATTCTTGCTTTTAGAGTTTTAGAATGTATTAACAGGTATTGGGAAACCTTATGTGAAGAGTCTAGATAGCTGGTCAGATTTACCCCCGGACTCTCCCTTATGGGTCAAACTGGGGTCATAAAATAGCCAATTTTGTGTTTTTGCCTTATATCTCCTTTATTCTTGCTTTTACAGTTTTAGAATGTATTAAGAGGTATTGGGAAACCTTATGTGATGAGTCTAGATAGCCGGTCAGATTTACCCCCGCATCCCCCCTTATGGGTCAAACTGGGGTCATAAAATAGTCGATTTTGTGTTTTTGCCTTTTATCTCCTTTATTCTTGCTTTTACAGCTTTAGAATGTATTAAGAGGTATTGGGAAACCATATGTGAATAGTCTAGATAGCTGGTTGGATTTACCGCCTGACCCCCCCTTATGGGTCAAACTGGGGGTCATAAAATAGCTGATTTTGTGTTTTTGCCTTATATCTCCTTTATTCTTGCTTTTAGAGTTTAGAATGTATTAAGAGGTATTGGGAAACCGTGTGTGAAGAGTCTAGGTAGCTGGTCAGATTTACCCCCGGATCCCCCCTTATGGGTCAAACTGGGGTTATAAAATAGCCGATCATGTGTTTTTGCCTTTTATCTCCTTTATTCTTGCTTTTAGAGCTTTAGAATGTATTAAGAGGTATTGGGAAACCATATGTGAAGAGTCTAGATAGCTGGTCCGATTTACCCCCGGACCCTCCCTTATGGGTCAAACTGGGGTCATAAAATAGCCGATTATGTGTTTTTGCCTTTTATCTCCTTTATTCTTGCTTTTAGAGCTTTAGAATGTATTAAGAGGTATTGGGAAACCATATGTGAAGAGTCTAGATAGCTGGTCAGATTTACCCCCGGACCCCCCTTATGGGTCAAACTGGGGTCATAAAATAGCCGATTTTGTGTTTTTGCCTCTTATCTCCTTTATTCTTGCTTTTAGAGTTTTAGAATGTATTAACAGGTATTGGGAAACCTTATGTGAAGAGTCTAGATAGCTGGTCAGATTTACCCCCGGACTCTCCCTTATGGGTCAAACTGGGGTCATAAAATAGCCAATTTTGTGTTTTTGCCTTATATCTCCTTTATTCTTGCTTTTACAGTTTTAGAATGTATTAAGAGGTATTGGGAAACCTTATGTGATGAGTCTAGATAGCCGGTCAGATTTACCCCCGCATCCCCCCTTATGGGTCAAACTGGGGTCATAAAATAGTCGATTTTGTGTTTTTGCCTTTTATCTCCTTTATTCTTGCTTTTACAGCTTTAGAATGTATTAAGAGGTATTGGGAAACCATATGTGAATAGTCTAGATAGCTGGTTGGATTTACCGCCTGACCCCCTCTTATGGGTCAAACTGGGGGTCATAAAATAGCTGATTTTGTGTTTTTGCCTTATATCTCCTTTATTCTTGCTTTTAGAGTTTAGAATGTATTAAGAGGTATTGGGAAACCGTGTGTGAAGAGTCTAGGTAGCTGGTCAGATTTACCCCCGGATCCCCCCTTATGGGTCAAACTGGGGTTATAAAATAGCCGATCATGTGTTTTTGCCTTTTATCTCCTTTATTCTTGCTTTTAGAGCTTTAGAATGTATTAAGAGGTATTGGGAAACCATATGTGAAGAGTCTAGATAGCTGGTCCGATTTACCCCCGGACCCCCGATTTTGTGTTTTTTCCTTTTATCTCTTTTATAGTTTTAGAATGTATTGAGAGGTATTGGGAAACCTTATGTGAAGAGTCTAGATAGCTGGTCAGATTTATAGATATAAATAGATATATGGCATTTATAAAGCACTGTTACTCTTTAATTAAGTAGTTTTATGGTGTAACTTTCGACCTATTATAAGTATTGATGCTTTATGCATTCTTAGCCAGAGCATTTATTCAATTAACTTTTCGCAATTTGTGACCATAGAAAACAAAATAAAGCTTAAATTTTTCTTTCATGTTAATGCATGAACTTCCACACTGTCTGCTTAACTTTCACTTTTTCTGTCAGCACTGCATGTTTTTATTTTCAAAAACCTTTTTCTACTGTATATTATATTGCAGTGAACCTTTTTGGGACGCTTAGTTTTTGTTAGCAAAAACATTTTTCTAGTTTTTCTCAATATCCACATATTTTTTATGTAATTTATGTATTTTTACTTTATTAATTGACATTTTTGCCATGAATTTCGAGTTTGTTTATATCTACCACCATATTTACAGAAAGTGGTTATTTTTAGTAGATTGTAAATGTCGGAACACAGTTATTCTTACCGGATTGACCTATACTTCATCCCGGAATGTGTTTCATGATGGGGTGCGCTAATAGGGGAATTTTCCCACCAAAATATTGACTAAAACATGGTCTTTCCTTAGCGCACTGTGCGCTAAATAGGTCATTTACGGTACATTGCAAAAGAAGATACCTGAAAAACTATATTGTTTCAGGTTTTGTATATAATTTTAATGAAAACTATGATTTTGTACTGGGTTGAATTTGAGATGTTTTGGAAGCTAATTAGTTCATAAACTTCTTTCACTCTTGTAAATTGTTTGTTTATTATGGTAACGTGTAGACACAAAACAAACAAAAACATGAAAAATGTAATTTCAGAAGACTTATTACTGTATGGTAAAACCATTCAGAGTAATTCATTGGGGGCTGTCGGGAACTCGGGATGTATCTTTAGCCTCTGAAATTGACATAAGACTTTTTTAGATTTTCTAACATTGTTTTGTTATTTGTACAAATAATTTTATACAGAAATATATGTGAAGATGTCATGAATAACATTGGAAATATTTTTATTTGAACACTTTTTAAAACAATTAGTGTGTGCATGTGTGTGTATGGGGGGGGGGGGGGGGGGTCTTTTTCTCAATTCTGAAAGTGTAGCAAACCTGGGTAAATACTATGTTTCAAAGTTTTATTTCTTTAGTGTGTAACATTCCCCTAAGAAGCTTGAGTCACTGACAGTTCAAATGAATCATCATAATAACACTTGTGTCAGTGTGAAAAGTCATTCTTGTCTTTTGTCCAAAGTGTGTGTACACACATCACACAGAATGTGTCATTGTATGTTGAGATAAATATGGCACAACAATCATTGATTTATTGCTGACATACTTTGTTGAGATCATTCACGCCCGTTTCTGAAAGAGTGCAACTGTTTTCTTGGAAGGTTGTATTGCTTGTGTTACATGTGCAAACATTAAGTTATATTATTGAAAAGCGTGAAGTTTTACCTTTTGCTGCAGAACATATTTGATATTATTCATATGTTATGGTTTAGTTATTGCATGTACTGTGAGGATAAATATACAGATATTCATTACAAATTAATTAACCAGACTCTTTTTCAGTATTTATTGAGTGATAATTTTAGATCCACTGTATATAATAGAGAAATAATTTTGGATAGCATTTTCATCAATTGAATACAGCTAGCCATAATGTTTTGATTGTATTTGGGTATTCATTTGGTTAGGTGATACAGTGAATCTGGCATTTGCTCAAAGCCCATGAAAATATAATTAATAAAAGACCCTCAGATATGTGTAGCAGAACTTTGGACTTGGTAAATACCAAGGGAAATTCCTCATTGAATTAACCTTCTGGAGAAGATTGTTTCATTGTACTTAATATGGACATTATTTTCTCTGACATTCTGTATTTTGGCTGTATTGCATTTAATTATGCCATGTATTTTGCAGAACATAGTAACGTGTAGTTTTTGTCAGTTTCAAAGATAGCTGTCTTTTTGGTCTCCAAGTTCTTTTGTAAATTTCATTTAAATTACAAATAAAAAGCATATAAAACGTTCCTTGTGTAAAGTTTATAACCAGAGTTGTTGGTATAACCACTCTACCTTAACCCAAGTTTTCACTAAGGAATCATCAAATACCTTTTCAACAACAATTTTCTTATCGCAGAACTGCAGTACATAATTTTAAAAACAGTATCAGTTGTTGATCTTAATACTGTTTCCTACAGTGTGATTTTGTTTTAGTAAAGTCTAGACAGCTTTATTAATTGTCAATATCTTTCTGCTGTTCTTGTTAGGTTTGGCGTCTTTGTAATATTGTACTCTGATACACAGAATATTTCAGACTCCCAGCAAGTAAAACATATATGCTTGGTAACCAATCAAACTGAGATATCTTTGTAAGCTGGAGCAATGAAGATAAAACTAGTGTGAGGTTTAATGGAGGTCTGACATTATTAGACTACCTTCAGCTCTTAAAAGCCAGGTACCAGAGCATCTGTTAGTTAGGGATACCAACTATTTTCAAAGGGTTAGATATTATTGGGCGAACAGAAACTTTATAATGGTTTTAAACCACAGGAGCAAATATTAAATTTGGAAGTGAGTAAAAATATTCATGAAATCAGTTTTCAGATAGCGGGTGTTTGGATAAAAAAGGGTCTTAATTTTTTACTTTGTATTCTAGCTCACTGCTGCAGTGGCATACACACATATCAGCTACTGTTGTTTATGTTATAAACTTTAGATTTCAAATTATTAACGGAATGCTTCAACTTTGTCAAGTTTGTGATGTTATTATTATTATTATTTTTTAGTTTTTATCATTATTTTTTTAACTACCAGAAACTGTTTTCTAGATTATTTTGTATGTACAAAACAAATGACTTATTATTATTGTTGTTTTTTTTTCTCTTTTAAATTTAGCTGCACAGAAGAACATATGAATAGAGTGAAAGAGGTTTTCCAGGAACTGTAACATGACACCAGAAATTCTGAAAAAAGATAAAAAAAATACATAAAATGAGACCAGGTTCTTATCCTGTACAGTATAAACACTGACTGCTATCATCTGTTATTCCATTTCATTCCTTGTAACTTCATACTGTGAGATTATCATCAGGAATGTACACAGTCTAAGTCATTGCCAACATATATACAGTAAACACTGTATTATTAACTGTTTTGTATATAAATGTTGTGTATGTAGGCTAATGGATTCTAAGCCAATGATACACAAAGGGGAGGTTTATCACACAGTCAAGTGCATGATTAGCAACTGATATATTTTGTCTGCTGAAGACCCTGTGAACTAAATGTATACATCTGGCTGCTTGAATGTAAGTGGATATTAGAGGCGCAGTAGTTGTGTGACTGTATTGAATCTCTTGTATGTATGGTGGATTATTTAAATGAAACTGGAAAAAAACGGGGATTTTGGATGCAGTAAAATATGGATCCCAGTGAAATTACAGTTGTAGGTGAGTATAAATGTTCCATTAATAATTTTGTAGGATATTACTGGTATTACTGCAATATTTCTTCTACCTCTGAATGACAGGAAAAAACAGCAGAACCTTTATAATCTAAGCATATATTTTCCAAATATCGGGTTTTGTGAAAAAGTTATACAATCTCCCAAAATATCTATTTTCTAATGTTCAGGAGTTAAAAACCTGTGCTATTTTATGAACCTTTCATTAGCCAAAGAAAATGTCACTGTTTGGATAATAGAGGTTCAGCTGCAGCACCCTTGCAACAACATTGTATGTTTATTGTAAATACTCGATGCCACTGGTAGATACATTACATTGCAGTCTATATGCAACACACTTATGTCCACAGTTCTCTCATTAGTCGAGCTGTGAAAATGGCCAGATTATAAATCTGTATAATAATTATCTATCTAGTAAACAAAAGTTGTTTCATAGTTATATACTTAAAGTTAAACATGTGTATGTGTATTTATTGTGTATTATAAACTGCCAATCAGACTATACTTCTGCATTAAGTAGGTGATTGATGGATTATTATTGTTATATTTATTGGATTATTATTGTTATAAATTGTTATGTCACATATATAAAGTGAACCTCTATTATCCAATATTGTGTTATCCATATATTTCACATTAAGATGTTTTTTTATTCTCCAAAATTTGTATTGTCCATTTCTCCTCTACTAAAAGGAGCCACGGTGGCGCAGTGGTAACACACTCACCTCTCACCTCTGAGGTCGGCGGTTCAAACCCTGGGCCTTTTGTGTGATGGATGGTAATTTCTTACTAACGGTCTACAGTTTACAGAACCTTGACCAACTGTATGTACTGGTTTTCTCTGCCCATAAAACGATCTGTCATGTTAAAAGCGACGTCAAAACACCAAATCTACTTAAATACCTTTTGTATATCTTCAGTTATCTGAACAATATGTTACTCTGCCAACATGGTCAAATAATGGAGCTTTTACTGTATTTTCATGTACTTGTATTTATATGTATCTGTGATTCTATTCCTCAGTCTATCAGGCACACGGACTGTCTACCAAGAAGAGGACCAAGCACAAGTACAATGTGACATTTGGTGTGAACAATAACCGGGCCAAGAGTGATAATGTGGACCAGGCAGAGGGGAGCCCTGAGTGGAACACTGAGGCTGAAATGTGAGGTTTTATTCCATTCGCATTTCTCAGTGATTTCAAGTTTTCTCCGTTGACCCTCTATTTAAGGTTAAGTGTAGCTTTACCTGATCAGTTTCACCTCAGTCCAAAAGTGAGGTTGTTTTCCATTCTCTGTAATTTGCAGGTTTCACCTTTCATCCTCTCCTTTGACTTTACACTGGGTTTACACTTGATCAGGTTTCTTTTGTTTTCTCTCACTTTTCATTGCTTATATTCTACATGAAGGTTCTCTTTAAATTTGTTGTTATTTGTTATTTTATGTTTAAATTTATTTATTTAAAAAAAAAAATAAATGTTACAGTATCTTCTTATGAAAGTTATGTCTATCTTTTAAGCTCATATACACATCAAGTGATTTTGACTATAATACCTGGTACACATTCCACAGTTAAACCATTAAATAATGAACATTCATTGACTACAGCCTCACATGCAACATTGCAACACATGCAATGGTTTAGTCATTGAATGTACACATTCAATGGTTTAGTCATTGAATGTACACATTCAATGGTTTAGTCATTGAATGTACACATGCAATGGTTTAGTCATTGAATGTACACATGCAATGGTTTAGTCATTGAATGTACACATTCAATGGTTTAGTCATTGAATGTACACATGCAATGGTTTAGTCATTGAATGTACACATTCAATGGTTTAGTCATTGAATGTACACATGCAATGGTTTAGTCATTGAATGTACACATTCAATGGTTTAGTCATTGAATGTACACATCCAATCTTTATCTACCTTCAATATAACATATATAAGATAATAATAATGATAGTAATTTTGTGTTTTAGAACTAGTATTCTTTCAGGGATGGGTGCAAGAAAAGTTTTCCTTGAGAAATTATGGAAATTGGACCATTTAATTTTATGTAACTATTTTGAAATTTGCTCATGTTTCAATGGGAAAGGAAAAATACCCTCAATTCTAATCTCCAAATAATCCATTTTTCTACTGTTTAGTGTGTACTCATGACTCTTTGCCAGCACTACTTTACAAATAATGTCTTGTATTTATTTTTCAGCAAAGTCGACAACCACTTGGATCCCTTAATACTCAAAGTAAAAGACAAAGATGACATCTTGGGTCAGATCACATTGCACATGCATGAACTACCTAACTCAAAACCTACTCGGCCTAAGAAAATTCCACTACAGCCTCACAAAAAAGCTCCCAACCCACAGGGGGAGGTGGTATTTTGTGCCTGGATTTCAGCCCATGGTGAAACTAAATCCACGATCAAAGGTACTCCTTCACCAGTGAATGGCTTGGCTGCACAGAAGGCTCAGATGATGTCATCGAATATACATGGGTCTCAAGAGTCCCTGAACAGTACAATATCAGGCTTCTCCACCATGTCTGAGACTACCAAGAAAAAATCCACACTGAAGAAGCTAAAGGGTGTCTTTAAGAAGTCCCCCATGTTAGGGGGCAGTAACCTGGCCAGTAAGAATTCTTCCCAATCCTGTATGGATCTGTCCGCAGGTCAGTCTAATCTGACGACCATCAAAAATATCAATCTGCATGGCTCCAGGGAATCCCTGTCCAGTCAGGTCAGTGAGGCCTCAAATTTGTCCGCATTATCTGGATCAGCCAAGAAGAAGTCTAAGAATCCTTTCAAGAAACTCAAGGAAAAAGCCACGGGGAGTAAGATGAGTAAAAGTAACAGCCAGTCCATGCATAATTTGGCATTTGGTAATTCTGGGATGAGCCTCTCACCAGGTGCACCACACCACCATGGGTCATCTGAGTCCCTGGAAAAACTGGACAAGTCTTCTATGGACAAAAACTTCCCCAACAAGTTTGATCTGACTGTTCCAAAGACACTGATCAGCACTCCCATCACTGGGGAGGGAGATGCTAATCAGAAGATGGATGAGATTGATGAGACTGCAGAATTCCCAGCACTGGCTCAGGTTAAAGGACACAGGAGGATTGGGTCAGATACGTCCTCTATTCACTCCACTGGAAGCAATAAGGTATGGACTTAAGAGTATATTTATTCAAATGTACAAGTTGAAATATTTGAATACAGCTTAACAGATGTAAAAACTCCCAAATATTTGGCAGGAGTCAAATCTTGTAAAACACATGTAATGTAAAGATGTGATATCCAAAACATTATGCATGGCAAGGTGGCATAAATAATCATGCATGCCAGTAACCTAGCTATCCAATTAAGGGCATAAAAAAGGATAAATATTTACTCATTTGGACACAAAACTGCTTAAACTTAAACGTCATATGCACATTAAGGAATATGATCTAATCAAGGTTCATAAAACAAATTGTTATTGTTCCATAAAGTCAAATAGTCAATGGACCGGTATGATTTGTTTACCAGAAGAAGATAGGCAGAGAAGGGGGTTTAAGAAGAATAGCTCTGTATGGATGTAATTGTATGACTTATATTTAAAACTATAGGACACAGAGATCATAAAGTAAGAATATGAAATAATAAAGATCACCACAGTATGTGAAATTCACTATTCGGGAAAGCCGATAATTGTTTCTTTTAATAAATTCTTATCAGATTTATGATTTTTGTGACAATTTCTGGCTCTATATTTTATCTCATGCATAATTTCAGTGAAGTTTACTTCTTGTTGTTTTTAATTTGAAGGGTTGTCGCAATGGCAATTTTCATACAGTGGGACAGTTATCGGGCACTAAAAGAAATATCATGTACTGTGATAAATTTGATATAGTGAGACAAATTCTAGACACTGCAGCATATTTTATATACTGAGACAAATTCTATATACTGTGACAAATTTCATATACTGAGACAAATTCTGTGCACTGGTACTGTGACAAATTTCATGTACTGTGGCAAATTTCATACACTGAGACAAATTCTTTATACTGTGGCAAATTTCATGTACTGTCACAAATTTCATATACTGAAAAAAAATTCTATATATAGTGGCAAATTTCATACACTGTGGCATATTTCATACACTGAGACAAATTCTATGTACTGTGACAGATTTCATGCACTGTGGCAAAGTTGATACACTTAAAATAATTCTAAAAAATCATGTGGCATATTTCATATACCATTGCAAATTTCATATGCTCAATATGAAATTCTTTATACTGTGAGAGATTTCATGTAATGTGGCTAATTTCAAATACAGAGACAAATTCTATATACTGTGACAGATTTCATACACTATGACAAATTTCATGAGATGAATTCTCTAAAATGTCACAAATTTCATATACTAAAAGTAAAATTCTTTATACTGTGTGAGATTTCATGTACTGTGGCTAATTTCAAATACTGAGACAAATTCCATATACAGTGGCAGATTTTATATATTTTTCCCTCCTAACACACAGTGCTACGGCTTTATATTTCAGCAGATTGTCACACCAGAACCTATGCAGAGGCGCAGGCTCTCCTATCAGGCTCGCTCACTGAGAGATGACCCCAGGGAAAGACCTAAGCCCTCCAAATCATCGCCCCAGCCCTCCCCAGTGTCCACCCCTGTGTCCAGGAGGCAAGGCAGTACCCGTTCTGAGTCAGACTCCACCTCTGCCACGGCCAGGGACGATGCTGGTGGGCACCATCGGTCACTCTGCATGCCGAAAGATGAGCCGGCTGTCCATCAGAGGAGTCCTACCATAGGGAGTTCTAAAGAGGATGTGAGGGCATCCAAGTCAAGTCTGAATAAAGAAAAAGGCATCAGTGAAACTTTAGGTGAGATGGTCAAACACGCTGAGGCCAAAATTTAGTTTTCATTTCCCATTTATAAGTAGAATCATATTGGGACAGACCAAAACTATATTTCCACCTATATAGACCATATATTGCTCGTGGTGGATAATAAAATGGAATCTGTACGTTTATTGTTGAAAATATAAGCAATTCAAAGGAACTAGAGGAATGTCATAAACAGCTCAAATTTCACAATCATTTTGTGTAAGACATTTCTTGTTTCAAAAAAGAAAAAAAAACCCAAGGGAAAAGATGTTGAGAACAAACTTTAACCATTGCTGCTAGTGATTCAAAAGTAACTAATGCTCAAAGTGAACACCAATGCCAAGTGAAGTGAGAGGCATATTTTAACATTCACACCCTGTTAATTACTCGGAAGAAAATGTAGTTCCAACAAACGTCAGTATATTAGCTTTTTTTTCAGTTGTGATTTTTTATGCTTACTTTTCATTTGCTTATTCCTTCTCTTTGCCAGGAGGTGATAAACAATCAGAGACAAGCAGCGAAGATTCTTTGAGATTTCATTCTGAACAAAGTCCAGTATTTGCTACACTACCCACCAGTCCCAAGTCCTCCACACCCAAGTCCAGTATTGTACCAGCTGCTCTGACCACAAAAACACCCCCGCAAATCGCTGATAATAACTTGCCAGAGATCTCGGGGGTGTCACCCTCAGAATGCTCCATTGAAGGGGGCACAGTGATCACCCTACGGGGGAGTAACCTGGGACAGGATAAAGCAGACATTGTTTGGCTTTCTGTCTGTGGGGCAAACTGTCTGGGAAGCTTGGTGTACATCAGTTCTCATAAGCTCTGCTTCACTGCAAAAGCCTGGAAACCTGGGTCAGGAAAGATTGTCATTGAAACCCAGTCAGGAGGACGCAGCCACAGTCTAGTGGACTTTACATATGTGGATAACAATGTGTCGGTTGATGAGGAGGTTTCCCTGGAGATAGCAGCACCTGTCAGTCCAAAGCAAGTCACAGCAAAGGCTCCTGAAAGTCCAGTCAAACCGAAAAGGAGTTTTAATGTGGAGAGTGATCCAGACAAGGTGAAGGACAACCCTAGAGGTCATACTGATTCAGAAAAACAGGATACAGAGGAACAGGAAGTGAAAGACCCAAGAAAACAGAAGCGGGAAGATCCAGAGGGCATGCCAATGGCAAAGCAAGAAAATGGAGATAATGTTGACAAGGTAGGTGCTGGATTCCTTTGCATTGTGTTGTTACCGGTTATGCTGGTGTGTAATGCCCACAATTTCTGGTAATAATGTTTGCTATGCCTGTCTTGAGTGATAATCAGTTCTATCTATTTATATAAAACAAGGCCACTGCCGCAGCATGTATCTCCCGCCTGGAATCAGTAATAATGGAGAACTAAATGAGATAAGGGCTTTATAGTAAGATAACCCCACTTGACATTGAAGAATGTGTCAAAGGTAAAAGTCAGCAGTCTCAGGCCTTTACTTCCTTTAAGTTGTTTTCACATTTGGAACCCCTATTAGCAATGATAAGGGAGATATAAGGCCTTTTTAATAGGATAATCCCATTTAACATGTGATAAGACAGCCATTTTGGCTTCGAAACTAGGTCAAATTACTATCAGCTTAACTTTCCTGGCCATATATATTTTGCGCATATTTGATGAACCTAGCTGCAATATTTCACGTTTTAGAGCATGTTAATGAATTTTAAATAATTGGATATGGTGGCCATTTTGTTTTTCAAAATAAGGCCAAAATTTTTCTCTGACAAAACATTTGAAGGCCAAGAGTTTTAATGGTCTGAACCTGTAAGAGCAATATTAGGGGAGATAGAAGGCCTCTTAAAATGTAAATTTGATGAAGCTAGCTGGAATTTTGGACATTTAGAACAACTGTATGATTTTTAAACAATTGGCTATGGCGGCCATTTTGTTTTTCAAAATGAGGCCAAAATTTTGCATAAACATTCCTTGCAAATTTGATGAAGATGTCTTTATAAATGAATAAGATATTAAGGTTTATGCTGAAACCTGACAAACGGATGCACGGACGGATGCACAAACAGATGCACACACGCATGGAAGCTGTTTACAATTTTAGACCACAGCCTTTGCTTTTCATGGTCTGTCTTTACAATCTGAAGCCACAGCACCAATAATATGGGAGAAATAAGGACGTTTTAGTGTGACGACCTTGAAGCAGGAGTCAAAGGTCAAATTCAACACATGGAAAAGATTACCAGGCCATGACTTCGTACAAGTTGTTTTCACATTTCGAACCTCTAGGAGCAATATTTGGGGAGATATAAGGCCTTTTTAATAGGATAATCCCGTTTGACATTAAACATGCGATATGGCGGCCATTTTGTTTTTGAGCTAGGTCAAATTTATTATCAGGCTAGCTTTTCTAGCCATATAGCTTTTGTGCAAATTTGATGAAGCTAGCTGGAATATTTCAAGATTTAGAGCACCTTTACGATTTTCAAACAATGAGCTATGGCGGCCATTTTGTTTTTCAAAATGAGGCTAAAATTTTTCAGAGACAGGTTTTCATAGCCATAAACATTCCCTGCAAATTTGGTGACGATCTGCAATATTTGGGGAGATATAAGGCCTTTTTAATAGAATAACCCTGTTTGCCATTAAACATGCGATATGGTGGCCATTTTGTTTTTTGAACTAGGTCAAATTTATTATCAGGCTAGCTTTTCTAGCCATATAGCTTTTGTGCAAATTTGATGAAGCTAGCTGGAATATTTCAAGATTTAGAGCGCCTTTACAATTTTCAAACAATTAGCTATGGCGGCCATTTTGTATTTCAAAATGAGGCTAAAATTTTTCAGAGACAGGTTTTCATAGCCATAAACATTCCCTGCAAATTTGGTGAAGATATGCAATATTTGGGGAGATATAAGGCCTTTTTAATAGAATAACCCTGTTTGCCATTAAACATGCGATATGGCGGCCATTTTGTTTTTTTAACTAGGTCAAATTTATTATCAGGCTAGCTTTTCTAGCCATATAGCTTTTGTGCGAATTTGATGAAGCTAGGTGGAATATTTCAAGATTTAGAGCACCTTTAGGATTTTCAAACAATTAGCTATGGCGGCCATTTTGTTTTTCAAAGTGAGGCTAAAATTTTTCAGAGACAGGTTTTCATAGCCATAAACATTCCCTGCAAATTTGGTGAAGATATGTTCATAAATGAATGAGATATTAAGGTTTATGCAAAAACGTGACGAACGGACGGACGGACGGAAGGCGTTTTATAATCTCCCGACCACGGCCTTCGGCCGGCGGGAGATAAAAATGAAATGTCCTTAAAAAGGGAAGAATTCATTTTCAAGTTTTTTTTGTCTTGACATCCCAATCCATACAAATGGAGTGACATGATCTATTGGAACTTAGGTTATGATTGCTTAAATATTTGCAAACATTTAAAGTATTGAAACTTTTTTGTTTTACAAACTGTTATCATTTATTGGAGATATATGTATCATAATGTAGTCAATGTATAGCATTTTATATATTTAGAATTCAAGATTTATTGGGATATATTAATGATTTTCAAAGTATTCTTGTTTTAGACTATGCATTAACAACAAAAATAAAAGGCACGTTTTGATGATATGGAAAATCGCTTATTGTTGTAGATTTTAGCTAAATAGTTTCATTTTGATAGGAGCAAATGAAGTAAACAAATGTTGATACTTGTTTAGTCAACATACCATCAGTAATATTTTTGATGTGTATTTTTTGTATACACCGGTTATAGCCATAAAAGTTTTGTACTGATGATGCTGGATGTTTTCATAATTTCTCTTAACAGATGGTATCGAATATAACAGGCAGACTAGTTTATTCACAGGAGATACTAAATCAGGGTTGTTGGTTGACGTAACTGTACTGTAAACAACTTCCCTGTTGGAAGTCTATTATCACATTTAACTTATACAAAACAAATGTCTTGTGCGATAACCCTGACAACAACTGTAAGATGAGTGTTTTACTACACCGAAAATAAGGTCTCTTAACTTTGAGGCAGAGTTTTCATCAGGGCTATGTAGTGTTACGATCGAATGTAAATATGGAAACCGGGTCCCGAAAACAAAAATTCGGCGGAAACCGGATTCGTTCGAATTAGTATACACCAAGCTGTAGTCAAGCTGTAAAACTTTCTCTGCGTGTACATGAACAATAATTTCAACTAAAATGTGGTTTATTTGATGATAAAACAGACGTTTTGGATATTATTTCAGTGTATATTGGCAAAATATTACAGAAGTTAATATTTTTAAACGTTTCTGTGCAATATTTTATACGTTTTGATGTGAAATATGTGACATTTCGGGAACCGGTTATTGGAATTTATCACCGGATTTCGTTTGCTCTTTTATAAATCGAATAGAAACCAATTATCCGGTTTGCCGTCTTTATCACTAGGGCTATGCAAGCATTTATTTCTTATCAGTGTGGGAACATCATTGTCCCCATAAAGTTAATGGTAGAAGATGAAGTTAAGTGGATCACACCTTTACTTACTGTCATATTTGACGTTTTTTAATTCCCACTTGATGTCCTGATGGCAATGACAGAGACCACTTAATTAAGCGTCCCTTGCGGGACGCTTGTTTGTGTATGGGAGACCTTCAGCCTCCGCCGGCTCCGCCGGCTCCGCACTTTGTTTTCCTTATAACTCTGTAACCGTTAGGCGGATTCTTTTCAAATTTGGCAGGTTTAGGCAGTAGCCTTGGGGAATTTTTTTGAATATGCTGCAGTGACATTTCAACCAATCAGAGAGGTCACATGACCAAAAATGTCTTTTTTCGATGGGGAAGCTTGTCCGGATGATAACTTGAAAGGAATTTGATCAATTCACCTGAAACTTGGCAAATACATTCATTCTATTAAAATTTGGAAATCATTAGATTTTGGCATTGATTGGTCAAGAAATGGCCGAGTAATTAATGATTAATTAATCATTACGAATTTTCCAAATAAGGAAAACACAAAAATGCTTATATCTCGAAAACCGTGCTAGATAGAGCGATTTCGACGAAATTTTTGACCCACAGGGTATCTCTGCAGAGTTGTTATCCCAATTTTGAAAAAATTTTTGTCTCGCCAAAAATGGCGGCCATTTTGAATTTTCGAATTTTTTGCAAAAATTGCAAAACATAAAAATGCTTATATCTCGAAAACCCTGCTAGATAGAGCGATTTCGACGAAATTTTTGACCCACAGGGTATCTCTGCAGAGTAGCCATGCCAATTTTCAAAAAAATTTTGCTTGCCAAAAATGGCGGCCATTTTGAATTTTCGAATTTTTGCGCAAAAATTGCAAAACACAAAAATGCTAATATTTCGAAAACCGTGCTACATAGAGTGATTTCGACAAAATTTTTGATCTTCAGGGTATCTCTGCAGAGCAGCTATCCCAAAGAACTTTCAGACCCATAGTTAATTGCTCACCTACTCAAAATGAGTAAATGCGAATTACCTCTAAAAGTATTGCAGATAGCCAATTTTTCTCAAATAACTCATTCACCTACTTTTGGAAGAGCTTTCACTTGGTGAAGTTTCAGACCCGTAGCTAATTACTCACCTACTCAAAATGAGTAAATGCTAATTATCTCAAAAACTATTGCGGATACCCAATTTTTATCAAATAACTCATTCATGTACTTTTGGGAGAGCTTTCACATGGTGAAGTTTCAGACCCGTAGATGATTACTCACCTACTCAAAATGAGTAAATGCGAATTATCTCTTAAAAGTATTGCAGATAGCCAATTTTTCTCAAATAACTCATTCACCTACTTTTGGAAGAGCTTTCACATGGTGAAGTTTCAGACCCATAGCTAATTATTTACCTACTCAAAATGAGTAAATGCTAATTATCTGTAAAAGTATTGCGGATACCCAGTTTTTATCAAAGAACTCATTCATCTACTTGTGGGAGAGCTTTCACATGGTGAAGTTTCAGACCCATAGCTAATTACTCACCTACTCAAAATGAGTAAATGCGAATTATCTCTAAAAGTATTGCAGATAGCCAATTTTTCTCAAATAAATCATTCACCTACTTTTGGGAGAGCTTTTGCTTGGTGAAGTTTCAGACCCATAGCTAATTACTCACCTACTCAAAATGAGTAAATGCGAATTATCTCTAAAAGTATTGCAGATAGCCAATTTTTCTCAAATAACTCATTCACCTACTTTTGGGAGAGCTTTCACTCTGTGAAGTTTCAGACCCATAGCTAATTACTCACCTACTCAAAATGAGTAAATGCGAATTATCTCTAAAAGTATTGCAGATAGCCAATTTTTCTCAAATAACTCATTCACCTACTTTTGGGAGAGCTTTCACTCTGTGAAGTTTCAGACCCATAGCTAATTACTCACCTACTCAAAATGAGTAAATGCGAATTATTTCTAAAAGTATTGCAGATAGCCAATTTTTCTCAAATAACTCATTCACCTACTTTTGGAAGAGCTTTCACTTGGTGAAGTTTCAGACCCGTAGCTAATTACTCACCTACTCAAAATGAGTAAATGCTAATTATCTCAAAAACTATTGCGGATACCCAATTTTTATTAAATAACTCATTCATGTACTTTTGGGAGAGCTTTCACATGGTGAAGTTTCAGACCCGTAGATGATTACTCACCTACTCAAAATGAGTAAATGCGAATTATCTCTTAAAAGTATTGCAGATAGCCAATTTTTCTCAAATAACTCATTCACCTACTTTTGGAAGAGCTTTCACATGGTGAAGTTTCAGACCCATTGCTAATTATTTACCTACTCAAAATGAGTAAATGCTAATTATCTGTAAAAGTATTGCGGATACCCAGTTTTTATCAAAGAACTCATTCATCTACTTGTGGGAGAGCTTTCACATGGTGAAGTTTCAGACCCATAGCTAATTACTCACCTACTCAAAATGAGTAAATGCGAATTATCTCTAAAAGTATTGCAGATAGCCAATTTTTCTCAAATAAATCATTCACCTACTTTTGGGAGAGCTTTTGCTTGGTGAAGTTTCAGACCCATAGCTAATTACTCACCTACTCAAAATGAGTAAATGCGAATTATCTCTAAAAGTATTGCAGATAGCCAATTTTTCTCAAATAACTCATTCACCTACTTTTGGGAGAGCTTTCACTCTGTGAAGTTTCAGACCCATAGCTAATTACTCACCTACTCAAAATGAGTAAATGCGAATTATCTCTAAAAGTATTGCAGATAACCAATTTTTCTCAAATAAATCATTCACCTACTTTTGGGAGAGCTTTCACTCTGAAGTTTCAGACCCATAGCTAATTATTCACCTACTCAAAATGAGTAAATGTGAATTATCTCTAAAAGTATTGCAGATAGCCAATTTTTCTCAAATAACTCATTCACCTACTTTTGGGAGAGCTTTCACTCTGTGAAGTTTCAGACCCATAGCTAATTACTCACCTACTCAAAATGAGTAAATGCGAATTATCTCTAAAAGTATTGCAGATAGCCAATTTTTCTCAAATAACTCATTCACCTACTTTTGGGAGAGCTTTCACTCTGTGAAGTTTCAGACCCATAGCTAATTACTCACCTACTCAAAATGAGTAAATGCGAATTATCTCTAAAAGTATTGCAGATAACCAATTTTTCTCAAATAAATCATTCACCTACTTTTGGGAGAGCTTTCACTCTGAAGTTTCAGACCCATAGCTAATTATTCACCTACTCAAAATGAGTAAATGTGAATTATCTCTAAAAGTATTGCAGATAGCCAATTTTTCTCAAATAACTCATTCACCTACTTTTGGGAGAGCTTTCACTCTGTGAAGTTTCAGACCCATAGCTAATTACTCACCTACTCAAAATGAGTAAATGCGAATTATCTCTAAAAGTATTGCAGATAACCAATTTTTCTCAAATAAATCATTCACCTACTTTTGGGAGAGCTTTCACTTGGTGAAGTTTCAGACCCATAGCTAATTACTCACCTACTCAAAATGAGTAAATGCGAATTATCTCTAAAAGTATTGCAGATAGCCAATTTTTCTCAAATAACTCATTCACCTACTTTTGGCAGAGCTTTCACTTGGTGAAGTTTCAGACCCATAGCTAATTATTCACCTACTCAAAATGAGTAAATGTGAATTATCTCTAAAAGTATTGCAGATAGCCAATTTTTCTCAAATAACTCATTCACCTACTTTTGGGAGAGCTTTCACTCTGTGAAGTTTCAGACCCATAGCTATTTATTCACCTACTCAAATGAGTAAATGCTAATTATCTGTAAAAGTATTGCGGATACCCAATTTTTATCAAATACTCATTCATCTACTTGTGGGAGAGCTTTCACATGGTGAAGTTTCAGACCCATAGCTAATTACTCACCTACTCAAAATGAGTAAATGCGAATTATCTCTAAAAGTATTGCAGATAGCCAATTTTTCTCAAATAAATCATTCACCTACTTTTGGGAGAGCTTTTGCTTGGTGAAGTTTCAGACCCATAGCTAATTACTCACCTACTCAAAATGAGTAAATGCGAATTATCTCTAAAAGTATTGCAGATAGCCAATTTTTCTCAAATAACTCATTCACCTACTTTTGGGAGAGCTTTCACTCTGTGAAGTTTCAGACCCATAGCTAATTACTCACCTACTCAAAATGAGTAAATGCGAATTATCTCTAAAAGTATTGCAGATAGCCAATTTTTCTCAAATAACTCATTCACCTACTTTTGGGAGAGCTTTCACTCTGTGAAGTTTCAGACCCATAGCTAATTACTCACCTACTCAAAATGAGTAAATGCGAATTATTTCTAAAAGTATTGCAGATAGCCAATTTTTCTCAAATAACTCATTCACCTACTTTTGGAAGAGCTTTCACTTGGTGAAGTTTCAGACCCATTGCTAATTATTTACCTACTCAAATGAGTAAATGCTAATTATCTGTAAAAGTATTGCGGATACCCAGTTTTTATCAAAGAACTCATTCATCTACTTGTGGGAGAGCTTTCACATGGTGAAGTTTCAGACCCATAGCTAATTACTCACCTACTCAAAATGAGTAAATGCGAATTATCTCTAAAAGTATTGCAGATAGCCAATTTTTCTCAAATAAATCATTCACCTACTTTTGGGAGAGCTTTCACTCTGTGAAGTTTCAGACCCATAGCTAATTACTCACCTACTCAAAATGAGTAAATGCGAATTATCTCTAAAAGTATTGCAGATAACCAATTTTTCTCAAATAAATCATTCACCTACTTTTGGGAGAGCTTTCACTCTGTGAAGTTTCAGACCCATAGCTAATTACTCACCTACTCAAAATGAGTAAATGCGAATTATTTCTAAAAGTATTGCAGATAGCCAATTTTTCTCAAATAACTCATTCACCTACTTTTGGAAGAGCTTTCACTTGGTGAAGTTTCAGACCCGTAGCTAATTACTCACCTACTCAAAATGAGTAAATGCTAATTATCTCAAAAACTATTGCGGATACCCAATTTTTATTAAATAACTCATTCATGTACTTTTGGGAGAGCTTTCACATGGTGAAGTTTCAGACCCGTAGATGATTACTCACCTACTCAAAATGAGTAAATGCGAATTATCTCTTAAAAGTATTGCAGATAGCCAATTTTTCTCAAATAACTCATTCACCTACTTTTGGAAGAGCTTTCACATGGTGAAGTTTCAGACCCATTGCTAATTATTTACCTACTCAAAATGAGTAAATGCTAATTATCTGTAAAAGTATTGCGGATACCCAGTTTTTATCAAAGAACTCATTCATCTACTTGTGGGAGAGCTTTCACATGGTGAAGTTTCAGACCCATAGCTAATTACTCACCTACTCAAAATGAGTAAATGCGAATTATCTCTAAAAGTATTGCAGATAGCCAATTTTTCTCAAATAAATCATTCACCTACTTTTGGGAGAGCTTTTGCTTGGTGAAGTTTCAGACCCATAGCTAATTACTCACCTACTCAAAATGAGTAAATGCGAATTATCTCTAAAAGTATTGCAGATAGCCAATTTTTCTCAAATAACTCATTCACCTACTTTTGGGAGAGCTTTCACTCTGTGAAGTTTCAGACCCATAGCTAATTACTCACCTACTCAAAATGAGTAAATGCGAATTATCTCTAAAAGTATTGCAGATAACCAATTTTTCTCAAATAAATCATTCACCTACTTTTGGGAGAGCTTTCACTCTGAAGTTTCAGACCCATAGCTAATTATTCACCTACTCAAAATGAGTAAATGTGAATTATCTCTAAAAGTATTGCAGATAGCCAATTTTTCTCAAATAACTCATTCACCTACTTTTGGGAGAGCTTTCACTCTGTGAAGTTTCAGACCCATAGCTAATTACTCACCTACTCAAAATGAGTAAATGCGAATTGTCTCTAAAAGTATTGCAGATAACCAATTTTTCTCAAATAAATCATTCACCTACTTTTGGGAGAGCTTTCACTTGGTGAAGTTTCAGACCCATAGCTAATTACTCACCTACTCAAAATGAGTAAATGCGAATTATCTCTAAAAGTATTGCAGATAGCCAATTTTTCTCAAATAACTCATTCACCTACTTTTGGCAGAGCTTTCACTTGGTGAAGTTTCAGACCCATAGCTAATTATTCACCTACTCAAAATGAGTAAATGTGAATTATCTCTAAAAGTATTGCAGATAGCCAATTTTTCTCAAATAACTCATTCACCTACTTTTGGGAGAGCTTTCACTCTGTGAAGTTTCAGACCCATAGCTATTTATTCACCTACTCAAATGAGTAAATGCTAATTATCTGTAAAAGTATTGCGGATACCCAATTTTTATCAAATACTCATTCATCTACTTGTGGGAGAGCTTTCACATGGTGAAGTTTCAGACCCATAGCTAATTACTCACCTACTCAAAATGAGTAAATGCGAATTATCTCTAAAAGTATTGCAGATAGCCAATTTTTCTCAAATAAATCATTCACCTACTTTTGGGAGAGCTTTCACTCTGTGAAGTTTCAGACCCATAGCTAATTACTCACCTACTCAAAATGAGTAAATGCGAATTATCTCTAAAAGTATTGCAGATAACCAATTTTTCTCAAATAAATCATTCACCTACTTTTGGGAGAGCTTTCACTCTGAAATTTCAGACCCATAGCTAATTACTCACCTACTCAAAATGAGTAAATGCGAATTATCTCTAAAAGTATTGCGGAGAGCCAATTTTTCTCAAATAACTCATTCACCTACTTTTGGCAGAGCTTTCACTTGGTGAAGTTTCAGACCCATAGCTAATTATTCACCTACTCAAAATGAGTAAATGCGAATTATCTCTAAAAGTATTGCAGATAGCCAAGTTTTCTCAAATAACTCATTCACCTACTTTTGGGAGAGCTTTCACTCTGTGAAGTTTCAGACCCATAGCTAATTACTCACCTACTCAAAATGAGTAAATGCGAATTATCTCTAAAAGTATTGCAGATAACCAATTTTTCTCAAATAAATCATTCACCTACTTTTGGGAGAGCTTTCACTTGGTGAAGTTTCAGACCCATAGCTAATTACTCACCTACTCAAAATAAGTAAATGCGAATTATCTCTAAAAGTATTGCAGATAGCCAATTTTTCTCAAATAACTCATTCACCTACTTTTGGCAGAGCTTTCACTTGGTGAAGTTTCAGACCCATAGCTAATTATTCACCTACTAAAAATGAGTAAATGTGAATTATCTCTAAAAGTATTGCAGATAGCCAATTTTTCTCAAATAACTCATTCACCTACTTTTGGGAGAGCTTTCACTCTGTGAAGTTTCAGACCCATAGCTGTTTATTCACCTACTCAAATGAGTAAATGCTAATTATCTGTAAAAGTATTGCGGATACCCAATTTTTATCAAATACTCATTCATCTACTTGTGGGAGAGCTTTCACATGGTGAAGTTTCAGACCCATAGCTAATTACTCACCTACTCAAAATGAGTAAATGCGAATTATCTCTTAATAGTATTGCAGATAGCCAATTTTTCTCAAATAACTCATTCACCTACTTTTGGAAGAGCTTTCACACACGAAAATGAAAAATTGTGAATATCTCGGAAAAGCTATTTCTTCTGCTTTAATGCTCGGCGGGAGATACACACCGCGGCAGTGGTCTTGACAAAGTTTTTGCAAAACACAAAAATGCTTATATCTTGAAAACCGGGCTATATGGAGCGAACTCAACAAAATTTTTGACCTGCTGGGTATCTCTGCAGAGTAGCCATGCCAATTTTCAAAATATTTTTGTCTTGCCAAATATAGCGGACATTTTTAATTTTTTTATTTTTTGCAAAACACAAAAATGCTTATATCTTGAAAACCGTGCTAGATAGAGCAGACTGCGCTGACTTTGGTTGCCACAACAGTATAAGGCTAGAAACGAAGCATTTTCTTAATACTTTAGCACTCACCTTTATATCCTTTTCGGGACGCTTTGTTTTTGCTATGCAAAAACATTATCTTTTTTTTTTGCGAGCGATCCTCTAGTTAATATCTGGCTAGTCCACTTTGAAGAGAGAGCTGCCAAGCAGGTCAATCCTGCCCCCCTCACCCCTCCATCATGTATATATTAATTGTGGAATTCCCCTCTCTGAAATAGGTAAAAGTAGTTCAGTCAGTATTATATACATATATGTATACTAATATAAATATTTTGTTTTTAAAGTACACAGGTCAGCAGGGCGGTACTTGTCTTTCCCACTGACCTGTCTACCGTCCTACCTTAACTTTAATGAGGAACTTCCAATATTCCAATATGTCTATCTGTACACCTTTATTACCCCACAGCCCTTAAGGGCTGTCGGGGTATTGTTTTCACCCATGGTGTCCGGATGGGCGGGCGGGCGGGTGGTGGGAAATAGTTTGTCCAGGCTGTATCTCAGAAACTGTAAGGTGTAGGAAGTTCATACTTGGCAGGGACATTGGTTGGGGGGTGTAGGTGTGCAATGTCATGGTCTGACCTTGATTTGACCTTTGACCTTGCCGTAGTGACCTTGACCTTTAAAATCTTGTCCGGGTTATATCTCGGAAACCGTAAGGTGTAGGAAGTTGATACTTGGTAGGGACATTGGTTAGGGGGTGTAGGTGTGCAACGTCATGGTCTGACCTTGATTTGACCTTTGACCTTGCTGTAGTGACCTTGACCTATAAAATCTTGTCCGGGCTATATCTCAGAAACCGTAAGGTGTAGGAAGTTGATACTTGGTAGGAACATTGTTTAGGAGTTGTAGGTGTGCAACATCATGGTGTGACCTTGATTTGACCTTTGACCTTGCGGTAGTGACCTTGACCTATAAAACCTTGTCCGGGCTATATCTCAGCAACTGTAAGGTGTAGGAAGTTGATACTTGGGAGGGACATTGGTTAGGGGGTGTAGGTGTGCTATGTCATAGTGTGACCTTGATTTGACCTTTGACCTTGCCGTAGTGAACTTGACCTATAAAACCTGGTCCGGGCTATATCTTGGAAACCGTAAGAGGTGTAGGAAGTTGATACTTGGTAGGGACATTGGTTAGGGGGTGTAGGTGTGCTACATCATAGTGTGACTTTGATTTGACCTTTGACCTTGCTGTAGTGACCTTGACCTATAAAATCTTGTCCAGGCTATATCTCAGAGACTGTAAGGTGTAGGAAATTTATACTTGGTAGGGACATTGGTTGAGGGTTTTAGGTGTGCCACATCATGGTGTGACACTGATTGACCTTTGACCTTGCTGTCTTGACCTTTAAAATCTTGTTGCACCTTTAAGTCTGTCTGTTGATGCAGATTAATCATTGTTAAAGTCATATTAGAATTCATTAAGAATTTCCTTTTGCAAGTTCCCATTGTAACAGATGAAATTTCATCAAGTGAGCCACAGGCTTTTCTCCAACACCACACATAAGCATTCGTTGAATGTATTGCCACTTCTGTATGCATGGGTATTATTCAAAACATCCAAACCATAATTCGGCCATTTTTGGTTTACTGATAAATGCTGTCATTTTGTTGTTGAATTGTCTTGTTTTAATACTTCATCTTTACATGCATTTCTTTTCCTTAGATATTATTTTCTCTACTTAAGCATTATTTGGACCTTAATGTAACTGACACTGCTCTGAAAGTATCTTGAACTTTGTACTGTTACACTACTTCTGTATCTCATGGTGTTGAAAAATATTTCCCCAGGCTGTGGGGTATGGGCATCTCTGATGCTATTTTTTTCTCTTTGATCAGGAAGTATATTATTGTAAAAAATAAATCACAAATATTCTTACACCTGTCTACTTCCGGGAGGGGAATTGTACAATCCTTCCACTATTTCAAACATTTTGAAAAAAGAGGTCTGAAGTCTGAACACAAATCAGTTTCCAAGTTGTGTTGAATCATCTTGATTGTGTCCTACCCAAATACCAGGCGGACTCAGAACTAACACCAAAAGTAGACCCCAAGGTAGCTTGTGACCGTAGCAAGGAAAGATGTGATCTAGGTCTTACCAGCTTACTTCTAGTCTGAGACAATATGGGAAGCCAGTCTTTAAAAAAAGAAAATAAGACCTCCTACTGAAGTTGTACTGATGTATAGACGTCTAATATTTGGTCCTGAATGTGTTGGTGTGTAACACTTTAATGCATGATCTTTTTTTTCAAACTTTTAGGTTTTTGAATCAATAATTGTCAGTGGAATCCAACCTAACTTTGAATGTAAAATTGTGGACCTTCTGTTAGATTGAAATTCTTCTTACTAGAGACATTTTGTTGTAACATACATTACTGGCCCTTCCTCTTGTTGCATTAATAATATTGCTAAAGATGTCACCGTCATAACAGCAGACGTCACATGACTTGTGGTAACACCTTGCATGATGCATCATTGTTTTTCTGAAGACCAAAGTTGAGTAACTATTCTTGCAATTCCTTGAGAAATTTAGTGGATTTTTGTCATGAAAAAATGTCAATGAATACTGTCATGAGGAAATACTGGCTGTGAGAATGTATTCATATAAAAGCTTTCTGGTTGTTACATTGTAGTAAAAGTAGCAAGACTTGAAATTATACCATTAAATACAATACTGGACTTCTTACTTCTTATGTACATACGAATACAAACATATATACAATGTTCCATACATATTATTCTGTCATCAGTAATTGTTTTGTAGCTTGCATCATCAAAGGCTACATTCTGTTTACAAATAATGATCCATGCATGTAATTGTTTTGGATCAGCAGATTATATCACACTCAGAATAAATATGATATCATTTTAAGGACTTATTATGTCATTACTGGATTCAGGTATTGTAAACAACAACAGAACACAATTATATACTTGAATTGCCTTATTTATACACATGGAATTATACATGGGGAACTTATTGTGCTTGAGTCACCAAAATTGGCTAAAAAGGAAACCACACAATGAAATGTAGGAAATTACCCTGTTTTACAAATGTAGCAGAATGCTGGCACTTCATTGTGCATGGTTGATTCAAGTTTCTTCAGTTTCCTTAAGGGGAAATGTCATTTGTGTTTATTTAATTAGCGTATCAAATTCAATTATAAGCATGGCTTCATATACTTTAACATGACATCATGACAAAATAATCTTGTAGGGGATTTCTGAGTCTATACAAAGAAATATACAAGAAAAATAAAATTAAAAGTTAACTGAAAATATGAACTTGGAATTCCCTGGTCAAAAGTTTAAAGATTAAGATATTTGTACAAAATACAGAGTGAAAGTAAACAAGGATATAACCAAAATGAAGTTGAAGGTAGGTTATTATTCTATTTTTGGATACCTGAAAAATGGGGAAATCTAGTCCAATGGGCAATTTATGTTTTTAAAAATATATGTGGAATATGTACAAACCCTCGGGGAATGTTTCCTGGTTATTTGATGAAAGACATAATGCATAACTTGTCAAAGTTTGTAATAAGTACAAAGGTGGCATTAAGTTTACTGGCTAGCTTGTATTAATTACAAAGTTGACATTAAATTAATTGGAAATTCATTTTTCAATTAGACAGTTGTATGGGGACGTGTACATTGCTTATAACTGTGACTTAATGTGAAAAGGCAACTTTAGATGTTTTCAAATACCTACAATATTCTCATTTTCTTCAAGTTGATCGTGAATAATTATTTAACAACCCCCATTTCAAAATAGGACATACATGATTTGCAGTTTGTCCCAGCAGATTTTATATTTGCCCTGGGATAAACTACCAAGTTTCTCCAGTAGAATCTGTCATTGGACAACCTTCAGAGTTTGACAAAGGAAAATCTGTGAAAATCTGCATTTGACATAGGAGTGTTTCTTGAATTGGAGTTTCCACTGTGACATAGGTTTTAAAAAAAACAAAAAAAAATTAATTTACCAGTCAGTATTATGAGCCATACATTAAAAGTCAGATGTTATAATGTTCTGAAGAAAGTTTATTTTTGGTGTTGACGTCAGTTTTTACTGTCCGTTTTGCCAGAATCCAAGATATCTGACAAGTGAAATCAGTCACTAATCAGTTTTTGGTGAAACATAATTATCAGCCCATTGCACTGTGACACTTTGTTGTAATCTCCATTTTTCATTATCCCTTTTAAGTATTGTACCATCCAAGAGATCTATATATATAATGACTCATCTTCAACTTGTGGGTAGTTTTGATTAGGTGGAAGATATGTTGAATTAATCCCGCACTTTTTACCATAGTGATTTGTAATTGTAGGGATGGATCTCGAGCTCCTGTTAAATAATACTTTAAGAAATTATTTTGTAGTACAGAATTAGGGAAAAGACCATCTTTCCCTGTTAAATCTCCCAAGTTTTGGCAATATTTTCTCACAAAATTGACCTCAAATTAATTATTATCAGTGATTTAAGTGGAAGGAAATCATGGAAATTCTGGATGTTTTACACTAAAAAAAGTACTTGCTAAAGAAGCCATTTTATTGTATTTTTCAGCTAAGTTCATTGACAAAAGCCACTTCTAAGACCACAGTGCCGCAAAAGGTTTCAGAAACAGAGTCCAAAGGTCATCATGTATCACAGGAGCGAACTACAAGCCCAAGACATGTTTTTGAGGGGCCCAGTCAGAAGGAACTCTTAGAAATGGTGAAGAAATTACAGGGAGAAAACCAGGGTATGTCTTTGACTAGACTTGCTCTTAAGTCTTTACTTTTGGGGCTTTTTTTTGAGACAATAAATGAGTGCATTTTATAACGGTCCAGATTTTACACTCTCACTGAAACTGCTTGAAGAGGTAAATGCTCTCAGAGAATCATATTATCATAGTGCACTAAGGAAGGACCTTGCACAAGGTCTAGTCTTTGACCTTTTTTAGCACAATATTTCTCTTCAGTCTATTCTGGAAATAATCGTATTTACCCAGTATATGTCCCAAGTATCAATATTGATTTTTAATTTACTGATTGATTTATGGATTGATTAACTTTGTTTTCAACATATTGTGTGACATATTAGCAGTTCATGCTAGAAGGGTTGTAAATCTGTCAATGACATCGATAACGTATCCAATCTGTTAAAATATGGACATGTACAGCGATGTTAAAATCCAAATAAATACATGCCTTTAGACTGCTGGAATTTAACCATTAGTGTTAAGCATTTTGAGCATTCAACTGTTAACTTGACAATCAGTGATTTAACTCTTTGGTGTAATCTTCTTGTTTCTTTATATAATTCTGAAAACATAGGTTCTCTTTTACAGAGTTCATGTTTGAGAATTTAATAAAGCGTAATTAATCTACCATATGTATGTGTATTACAGCCCTGAAGGAGGACAACACACAGATGAAGGGTTACATTGACCGCATCATAAACAAAGTGATAGATCGGTGCCCAGATGTTCTGTGTGTCGATATGAGTGCCTAGGTGTGAGCTGCCATAGTGTCAATTGGAATGCATTCCATAGAACAGAAGAAATGTGCCTCAACAGAAGAGCTTGGTCCTAGTAATTCACCTGCCTTGCCTCATTTCTTTTCAGAAAGTCACCAGGAGCTTATGCACAGTTTTAAACTCACCTGTGATTGTACTAAGTTTTATGTGTCTTTGATAAAAGTCAGTGATGTGACATCTTCTGTGAACATCCACAAAATCACTTGATTTACTCGATTTGATTTTTCATATATTATTTAGGTGCTAAAAACTATCCCAGATATTAGTAAAATTCATCAGTTCACAAATATTTATTTGACGAAAAACAGAAATTGTGGCATCACTTGTTAGAGCTTAGCAATAATTTTTAACCTGTGTGATATTTGAGATATTTATAATTATCAGTCTCGTTTCAAACTCTCCCAGCCAAAGAAAATGGTATTTCATAATTTTTGGTCATTTAATTTGAGCTAAAACTTGGTCAATTGATCAAGGAGCTTTCAGTCACGAGACAGGATTATGAAAGTTTTCAACTTCAAATGTCAAATTGACTGCAATTTTAAACCAACTATTTGGACAGACTTCTGGTTTTTGCGTGTTGGTGTTATCATGATGTCACTCTGGATTGGCTTCTCACAATAAGTATGTACGATGTGTATTCATGTATGCATTTTAATGCACTTGTCTAATGCAAGTCATACAATTATGATTTTTGTCGTAATGCAATCATATACACATTCATTAACACAGCACTCATCTGTGAAATCTTTGCACTTAAAAATTTTATTTAACTGTAACAGTATATATGTATCGTGCTTTACATATATTACAGTAAATATGTGAAATCAGTAAATATGAGTATTTACTGAAATTTTAGGGAATATGCATATCTACTCACCAAATCAGTAAATACACATATTTACTGACAATTTCAAGAAGTATGTGTTTTTACTGATTTCACATATTTTACTGTCACTTATATATTACTCAGTTGGGAAGAATTTTTACAGGAATACGTATATGAGATTCAGATGTGAATTTAATATTGTCATTTATTAATTCTTTATAACTTCAGGCTTGAGTAAAATCGTTTAGTACAAACTTGATCAGTATGTTTTGGAATTCGTGTTCACTACAATGAATGAAATGCAGTTGTTCATACCATGTGGGAACAGGATAAATGGTGACTGAAATGGCGTTATTATTCCTCAGGGCTGGTGTTCAGTAAACTGGGTGGTCAGATTTGAAAAAAATATAATGTTTCAAGTGAACCAATGGACTATATAGCAGTACACCAAGCAAGTATCACTTGAGTTGAAAAGATCAAATACTTTAGATGTTGTTTTATATGTCGTGACTTTGAATAGAGTTCTTCATCGCTTATTAGAAAATCTAAGAAGTAACCTCTGCATCTGTAATGACTACTTACAGCATTTACTTTCTTCCCAGAGGTATCTTCTGTCAGCCATTTTTCATCCATATCTTGTGCTAAGAAAATGTCATCATGAATCAAAAGCTAATCCTTGGATCAAAGTTAATCCAAAATTTATTCCATAAATCAGATCTAATGTTTTGTGAATACAAACCTGAGCTGTCACAGAAATTTCATCAAATGCTTATTTTTTTATTTTTTTTTTGCTCAAATCATTGACCAGTTGTGCATTCGAGAGAGAGAGACCCAATTAATTGGTGGATTAATAAAAGTTTGTATTGTAAAGGTTTTACCCTTAGCCTTTCCTTGCACTTTGTGATAATGTTAAGTTTTATTGCGTGAAAGTAACCACCTTCACATGCTGCTATAAAAAGTCTGTAATGTCATTGTTGTCAACACTAGAGCTTATTTATGTGAGATTAATGCACAGATATAATGATTTTATGTTTATATAATATATATTGAGATAAACCTTTACAGTTCACTTTTGATGCTTTATACATGAACTACTGTATTCAAGTGTTTGATAAATATGAGTAACATACCCCTGTGTTGAAGATAAGGTCTCATAGTTTTGTATTGTTTAGTTGATAAAACAATGAAATCTACAGTCGTATATTAATGTGACCATGGCATAAGTGTGAATAAAGTGGTTAGTTTACGAATTGTGAAATGCATTTTGAAGGATTAGTAATAAGTAACAGAATACAAGTGTAACAAAATAGTTTTATCCCTCTGAACCCACATGTCTCAGTGGTTTCACCCAGTTTATGTACATTTATGCTGGTATTCATATTTAATCTGCACATAATTTCCAACCACTTGTCATTACTAACTATCCAATTCAGCATTTCCTTAATATATTGGGTCCCTGCAAAGTCAACGTAGAAGTTTTATATCTCATTTAACAGTCAGGGCATATTGTAACAGATCCACCGCATTGCCACTTGTGGGAGTTCAAACCCACACAGCGGTGACTGCCTGTAGTTAGATGCCACACCTGCTAAACACTAGACCACCAAAGACCTTCTTGATCCCCTGTATAAATTGTTTAAAAAATAGAAGTTAGAATGCTAATTTTCAAATACATGTATCAGAGTCAGTGGTCAGTATTTACCTGTGTAGTTTTTTAATCAGTTCATTTGACACTTTTGTTTACATTATGACAAGTAGAGCTGTATTGATGTATTGATGCAGTTTCTGTTTTAATGTATGTAAATGGCTTGATTATATACAGAACAGACAATTGTTTGGTGATAAATCTCAAAGAACTCTATGTTTGACCTGTAAGCACAGACTAATTTTAGAATTTCTTTTTCTTTCATTTGAGTTTGTTTAGTCAATAGGCTACATATTTAGTTTAGCAATACAAACTTTTAAAGAAAAGTTAAAATGGGACCTTTTGAAGTTGTAATTGCTTGTAATCCTATTAAAACTGTTCCTTAAGTAAAAGGCCTGTGATAAACAATAAGGTGCAAGTGAAAATGTAGTCATGTAGTACTCAAGGTGTGATAGCGAGTAGAATCTGTCTCTACATGTCATGTGACCAGGATAAAAACCTGCATATTGTATTGATTGGGTTAGTTCCTTTTGATAGAAAGAGACATACAGTTAAACCATGTGAAGGTGAATCTTAAGGTTTAATTGTATTTACTTTTTTCATGTAAATGTCAACACATTCTATAGGTCATATCACTATGGGTTTTGTTTGGAAGACGGAGGAACATAGTGCATACTAGTTGGTCAACATTCTGCACTGAAAACCACCAGGGCCTGGCAAGCAACTACAAACATTCCCACTGGGACTTGAACCCAAAACCTGAGGGATGTTAGACAAGTGTGGTGCCAACTACACCATCCTGCCCCATAAGAAACGCAAATCAGATATTTCTGGTTAAGTAAGAATTTCAGCAAACAGCAAATATTTTAATGGAAAATAAGCTCTTAAAACAGATATTTATTTCTGTTTTAAAAAGCATTTTGCGTAATGGAGTACTACTTTGAAAGGTTTTAATGTATTAGAAGTGTCTTTGGTTATGTAAATGTTTGTTATTTATTAGATTTTGTTACACTTTCAGAACAATTTTTGTTATTTTTACTATAGTACTCAATATTCATGACCTTCATGTTTTACAAAATGTGTATTAAGCATTGTGGAGGGCGTTTTTCATAAACAAAATTCAGCTCGCATTTTGTTTGTTTTTGTCAATAAACATGTCATCATTTTGAATGGAAATATGATAGAAATAGCAAGACAAGGTCTGCCAAATCAAATACTAGTTTGAACCGAAATCTTATACAGGTGAAGGTTATGGGTGTTGAGTACAGTTTATGGTGCTGTGGCTTAGGTATAATATACATATAGAACAAATGCTTCATTATACAGTGTGTATCATTGATAATATTATGAATTGTGAATATGTGTATTCTTAATCAGGGGTGGGGGTCATATCCTTAAAGGAGCTTGATTTGCATAAAAATCCTTGGCCTTTTTTTGTTTGATTTTTTTTACTTATTTATGAGTTTTCTTTTGTCATTTGTTGTAAGATAGAGTAAGAAATGTAGAAATTCCCACATTGTGTGAAATTTACCACTAGTGGCCAGCCTGTAACCTAAAACAACGTCATCATATTTGGCATCGGGCTCAAATGTAATCGCAAAATGCCGAACTATGTAAAGAATTTCCCACAAATTGAGGATGTAGAAGGGATTTCATTACTAGTGTATTTCACATGATTTGGTGAAGTTTACATTTTCTTTGTCTACCCAGTTACAGTCATAAAACCCACGAATATACTGAATCTCACCGATTCCTCTGATGATTAGAGTTTGATAACATAAAGGTGTTGTATTTTACTGAATGACAACTGGATCATTATTGCATATTAAGATTACTTTAAACATATCCGGCTCAACACAATAAGCACTGTATAAAAACCATTTAACCCACTATATGTACTCCTGTTTTGTTCTCATTTCATCACTACATATCATCTTTTTTACTCGAGCTTTGTGTTTAACTTTGTTTAAAGGACAAAGTCTGTATATTTGTTGATTACTATATAGTATGCTGTTCCTTGTGGGGTTATTATATAGTCAGATATACAAGATAGAAAATGACTGTATTTTTGCCAAATTTGTCAACAAAATTCAGAACTATCTACATAAATATACGTACTTGAAAGTACTGGTACTGGTGAATATATATGCAAGTAAAACGCCCAGTTAACACTGCGAGGAATATTTCTGTGTAGGTTTACATTGAAGTTTGATTAAAAAGTTTTGCCGGAAGAGCACTTGAAAAACTATATACAAACACATATTATATGGGTCTGAAAACCAAGAGCTTGTCTGAACAGAACTATTGATTTTTCTTATTAGCATTTCATTTTTGTAAAATTAAAAATAGAAACCAAATGAAACCAGTATTTTCTTATTTAGTGCAGGTTATCGTGAAAATAGGACTTATAAATTAAATGATCAGTTTTTGTAGTTTCACAATGTGCCTGTATCATGCAGATAACATGAACAGACTGATAAATATTATTAATTAAAATCATGTGATTCATCAATGTGTTCACATTTCCAAGGTGTAAACCACATGGTTATAAGCCAACTTCACATAGTGGAAAGTTTTCTTTGGATCATTCAGTACAGTGTCTATAAACTTAAATTAATGGTATTTCATGACAAGAAACTTTTTTGGTGATACAATGTATCAGTTTCCTTTGCATTCTGTCCGTTTAATTATGTGATCCTGCACATTAATGTATGTACACATGTACACAGCTTACGACATCCAACTGCTGATTTGTGACAGTAATTTTTTTCTCACCTTCTTATATATGTTTTGTTGTTTACATCTGACCAACACTGATTTGGGAAGTCGGATTTCTGAATGTGATTTTATTGCAGCGTCATTTGTGTCATTTGACACAAAAAAAATCACACGATAAAACTAGAGAATTGGATGTTGGATGTCGTAAGCCACATAAATGGGTAGACTTAGAATGAACATTGTCGGATAAAACCTGAATATGCTTCTTTTATTGAAGGCAAATTCCATTGGGTACAAACTCCAAAAATTAATATTTGGATTAGTCCATGTGCTTGTACAACAAGAGTTTGGACATTGCAGATTTTATTGATTATGCATATTACACTTTATTAAAGTCTCTTTCTGTTATGATCCCATGTGTTTAATTTCCTACCAGAGATTTTTGTATCAAATATGTTAAATACTTCATAACTTCAGAGTATATTTGTTAAAAGAAGGCATTCCTTTCACTGCGTATTTATGTAATAAAAACTTGGTCAGCTGATTAATCCGTTTATGTGTGTATTGATCTTTTCATATTCCATTCGAGATTCTTCTGATAAAGTGTGTTCATGTCATTTAGTTTTTATGATTGTTACTTATAGCACCTGTTTATATCTGATACAACATGTTATTGCATGGCTGGATTTCAAGTTGTAATACAATTGTATATAATAAAGGAGTATTATACAGTAGTGTTTCTCTCTTTGTTTCTGTTTTTTCAGACATTACTGCAACTTCACTTTTTCCATTGACTTGTCTTTTATTTGAAGCATTAAGTGCCCCATAAGGGACACTTGTTTGTATTTTAGGGGAGAGGGGAGAGAGAATGGTTCCACCGGCGCTGCTGGTTCCCACATTTTCTATTGTTTATAGCTCGGCCGATTCTGTTTAAAGTTAGCACACGTATGCAGTAGCCCTGGAAAAATTTCTGAATATGGTGTCATGGCATTTCAACCAATCAGAGAAGTCCCATGACCAAAATCATGCTTTTTCAAATGGGTGTGCTTGTCTGGATTGTAACTTAAAAAGCGTTTCACCTATTCACATGAAATTTGGCAAGACGATTTGGTATATAGATGTCTGGAAATCATTAAGCGTCCCACAAGGGACGCTTGTTTGTGTATGGGAGAGCTTCAGGCTCCGCCGGCTCCGCATTTTGTTTTCCTTATAACTCTGTAACCGTTAGGCGGATTCTTTTCAAATTTGGCAGGTTTAGGCAGTAGCCTTGGGGAATTTTTTTGAATATGCTGCAGTGACATTTCAACCAATCAGAGAGGTCACATGACCAAAAATGTCTTTTTTCAATGGGGAAGCTTGTCCGGATGATAACTTGAAAGGAATTTTATCAATTCACCTGAAACTTGGCAAATACATTCATTCTATTAAAATCTGGAAATCATTAGATTTTGGCATTGATTGGTCAAGAAATGGCCGAGTAATTAATGATTAATTAATCATTACGAATTTTCCAAATAAGGAAAACACAAAAATGCTTATATCTCGAAAACCGTGCTAGATAGAGCGATTTCGACGAAATTTTTGACCCGCAGGGTACCTCTGCGGAGTAGTTTTCCCAATTTTCAAAAAATTTTTGGCTCGCCCAAAATGGCGGCCATTTTGAATTTTCGAAATTTTCGCAAAAATTGCAAAACAAAAATGCTTATATCTCGAAAACCGTGCTAGATAGAGTGATTTCGACGAAATTTTTGACCCACAGGGTATCTCTGCAGAGTAGTTATCCCAATTTTGAAAAAATTTTTGTCTCGGCCATTTTGAATTTTCGAATTTTTCGCAAAAATTGCAAAACATAAAAATGCTTATATCTTGAAAACCCTGCAAGATAGAGCGATTTCGACGAAATTTTTGACCCACAGGGTATATCTGCAGAGTAGCCATGCCAAGTTTCAAAAAAATTTTGTCTCGCCAAAAATGGGGGCCATTTTGAATTTTCGAATTTTTCACAAAAATTGCAAAACATAAAAATGCTTATATCTCGAAAACCCTGCTAGATAGAGCGATTTCGACGAAATTTTTGACCCACAGGGTATCTCTGCAGAGTAGCCATGCCAATTTTCAAACAAAAAATTTCTCGCAAAAAATGGCGGCCATTTTGAATTTTCGAATTTTTCGCAAAATTGCAAAACACAAAAATGTTTATATCTCGAAAACCGTGCTAGATAGAGCGATTTCGACGAAATTTTTGACCCACAGGGTATCTCTGCAGAGTAGCCATGCCAATTTTCAAAAAAATTTTGTCTTGCCAAAAATGGCAGCCATTTTGAATTTTCAAATTTTTGCGCAAAAATTGCAAAACACAAAAATGCTAATATTTCGAAAACCGTGCTACATAGAGCGATTTCGACGAAATTTTTTATCTTCAGGGTATCTCTGCAGAGCAGCTATCCCAAAGAGCTTTCACTTGGTGAAGTTTCAGACCCATAGCTAATTGCTCACCTACTCAAAAAGAGTAAATGCGAATTACCTCTAAAAGTATTGCAGATGGCCAATTTTTCTCAAATAACTCATTCACCTACTTTTGGAAGAGCTTTCACTTGGTGAAGTTTCAGACCCGTAGCTAATTACTCACCTACTCAAAATGAGTAAATGCTAATTATCTCAAAAACTATTGGGGATACCCAATTTTTATCAAATAACTCATTCATGTACTTTTGGGGGAGCTTTCACATGGTGAAGTTTCAGACCCGTAGATGATTACTCACCTACTCAAAATTAGTAAATGCGAATTATCTCTTAAAAGTATTGCAGATAGCCAATTTTTCTCAAATAACTCATTCACCTACTTTTGGAAGGGCTTTCACATGGTGAAGTTTCAGACCCATAGCTAATTACTCACGTACTCAAAATGAGTAAATGCGAATTATCTCTAAAAGTATTGCAGATAGCCAACTTTTCTCAAATAACTCATTCACCTACTTTTGGGAGAGCTTTCACTCTGTGAAGTTTCCGACCCATAGCTAATTACTCACCTGCTCAAAATGAGTAAATGCGAATTATCTCTAAAAGTATTGCAGATAGCCAATTTTTCTCAAATAACTCATTCACCTACTTTTGGCAGAGCTTTCACTTGGTGCAGTTTCAGACCCATAGCTAATTACTCACCTACTGAAAATGAGTAAATGTGAATTATCTCTAAAAGTATTGCAGATAGCCAATTTTTCTCAAATAACTCATTCACCTACTTTTGGGAGAGCTTTCACTTGGTGAAGTTTCAGACCCATAGCTATTTACTCACCTACTCAAAATGAGTAAATGCGAATTATCTCTAAAAGTATTGCAGATAGCCAATTTTTCTCAAATAACTCATTCACCTACTTTTGGGAGAGCTTTCACTCTGTGAAGTTTCAGACCCATAGCTAATTACTCACCTACTCAAAATGAGTAAATGCGAATTATCTCTAAAAGTATTGCAGATAGCCAATTTTTCTCAAATTAATCATTCACCTACTTTTGGGAGAGCTTTCACTTGGTGAAGTTTCAGACCCATAGCTAATTACTCACCTACTCAAAATGAGTAAATGCGAATTATCTCTAAAAGTATTGCAGATAGCCAATTTTTCTCAAATAACTCCTTCACCTACTTTTGGGAGAGCTTTCACTCGGTGAAGTTTCAGACCCATAGCTAATTACTCACCTACTCAAAATGAGTAAATGCGAATTATCTCTAAAAGTATTGCAGATAGCCAATTTTTCTCAAATTAATCATTCACCTACTTTTGGGAGAGCTTTCACTTGGTGAAGTTTCAGACCCATAGCTAATTACTCACCTACTCAAAATGAGTAAATGCGAATTATCTCTAAAAGTATTGCAGATAGCCAATTTTTCTCAAATAACTCATTCACCTACTTTTGGGAGAGCTTTCACTTGGTGAAGTTTCAGACCCACAGCTAATTACTCACCTACTCAAAATGAGTAAATGCGAATTATCTCTAAAAGTATTGCAGATAGCCAATTTTTCTCAAATAACTCATTCACCTACTTTTGGCAGAGCTTTCACTTGGTGAAGTTTCAGACCCATAGCTAATTATTCACCTACTCCAAATGAGTAAATGTGAATTATCTCTAAAAGTATTGCAGATAGCCAATTTTTCTCAAATAACTCATTCACCTACTTTTGGGAGAGCTTTCACTCTGTGAAGTTTCAGACCCATAGCTATTTATTCACCTACTCAAAATGAGTAAATGCTAATTATCTGTAAAAGTATTGCAGATACCCAATTTTTATCAAATACTCATTCATCTACTTGTGGGAGAGCTTTCACATGGTGAAGTTTCAGACCCATAGCTAATTACTCACCTACTCAAAATGAGTAAATGCGAATTATCTCTAAAAGTATTGCAGATAGCCAATTTTTCTCAAATTAATCATTCACCTACTTTTGGGAGAGCTTTCACTTGGTGAAGTTTCAGACCCATAGCTAATTACTCACCTACTCAAAATGAGTAAATGCGAATTATCTCTAAAAGTATTGCAGATAGCCGATTTTTCTCAAATAACTCATTCACCTACTTTTGGGAGAGCTTTCACTTGGTGAAGTTTCAGACCCATAGCTAATTACTCACCTACTCAAAATGAGTAAATGCGAATTATCTCTAAAAGTATTGCAGATAGCCGATTTTTCTCAAATAACTCATTCACCTACTTTTGGAAGGGCTTTCACATGGTGAAGTTTCAGACCCATAGCTAATTACTCACCTACTCAAAATGAGTAAATGCGAATTATCTCTAAAAGTATTGCAGATAGCCAATTTTTCTCAAATTAATCATTCACCTACTTTTGGGAGAGCTTTCACTTGGTGAAGTTTCAGACCCATAGCTAATTACTCACCTACTCAAAATGAGTAAATGCGAATTATCTCTAAAAGTATTGCAGATAGCCGATTTTTCTCAAATAACTCATTCACCTACTTTTGGGAGAGCTTTCACTTGGTGAAGTTTCAGACCCATAGATAATTATTCACCTACTCAAAATGAGTAAATGTGAATTATCTCTTAATAGTATTGCAGATAGCCAATTTTTCTCAAATAACTCATTCACCTACTTTTGGAAGAGCTTTCACACACGAAAATGAAAAATTGTGAATATCCTGGAAAAGCTATTTCTTCTGCTTTAATGCTCGGCGGGAGATACACACCGCGGCAGTGGTCTTGACAAAAATTTTTGTCTCCCCAAAAATGGTGGCCATTTTGAATTTTAAAAGTTTTTGCAAAACACAAAAATGCTTATATCTCGAAAACCGTGCTATATGGAGCAAACTCAACAAAATTTTGGACCTGCTGGGTATCTCTGCAGAGTAGCCATGCCAATTTTCAAAATATTTTTGTCTCGCCAAATATAGCGGACATTTTTAATTTTTTTATTTTTTGCAAAACACAAAAATGCTTATATCTTGAAAACTGTGCTAGATAGAGCAGACTGCACTGACTTTGGTCACCACAACAGTATAAGGCTAGAAACGAAGCATTTTCTTAATAGTTTAGCACTCACCTTTATATCCTTTTCGGGACGCTTTGTTTTTGCTATGCAAAAACATTATCTTTTTTTTTTGCGAGCGATCCTCTAGTTAATTTTTGGAAGTGATCCAATAACAAATGGCCGACTTATTAGTAATTAGCTAAATGCCACCATTTGCTTAATGCTGAAAATGAAGAATCTTAGAGCGATTTGGATGAAATTTTTTACCCACAGGGTATATGTAGACTCTACTGGCGACTTTTCTCAAAAATCATTTTCCTGAAACATGGGACTGAGACTTTAACAACGGGTAATATCAATAAAATCTGCAATGTCCAAACTTTTGTTGTACTAGCATATATCCTGATCCATGCTTCATTATTCCCCAGATATTAAAAAAATGCATTTATCTAGGAAACAGTGTGAGATAGAGCTATTTCGGCAAAATTTTTGACCCCCAGGGTGTCCACAGTCAACTGGTGACTTTTCCTTAATGAGTTTTCCAACAATTTTTGGTTGCCATCTTGAATTTTTGCATAAAACACAAAAATGCATATATCTCGGAAATGGTGCCAGATAAAGCGATTTCAACGAAATTTTTGACACACAGGTTACCAGGAGAGTCAACTGGCAACTTTTTCTCAAAAATCATTTTCCCTCCATTTTGGTGGCCATCTTGAATTTCTGCATAAAATGCAAAAATACATTTATCTCAGAAATGATACAAGATAGAGCGATTTCAACAAAATTATTGACCCCAGGGTGTTTGCAGAGGCTACCGGCGACTTTTCCCCCAAATAACGTTTCTCACCATTTTTGGTGGCCATCTTGAATTTCTGTGTAAAACGCAAAAACTCATTTATCTCTGAAATGGTGCAAGATAATAGTGATTTTTTTTACCCACAGAGTATCTGGAGAATCAATCTGGCAACTTTTCCCAAAAATCATTTTCCTGCCATTTTTGGTGGCCATCTTGAATTTCTACGTAAAACGCAAAAACCCATTTATCTTGTAAACGGTGTGAGATTTTGACAAAATTTTTGACCCTCAGGCTATCCACAGAGTCAACTAGCGACTTTTCCTTAAAAAGGTTTTCCCACCATTTTTGGTTGCCATCTTGAATTTCTGTATAAAACACAAAAACCCATTTATCTCAGAAATGGTGTAAGATAGAGCGATTTTGACAAAATTTTTGACCCACAGGTTATCTGGAGAGTGAAGTGGCAACGTTTTCTCCAAAAATGTTTTCCCGCCATTTTTGGCGGCCTCTTGAATTTGTGTGTTAAATGCAAAAACCCATTTATCTCTGAAACGGAGTGAGATGGAGCGATTTCAACAAAATTTTTGAACCCTAGGGTATCTGCAGAGTCAACTAGTGTTTTTTCCCCAAACTCATTTTCCTGCCACTTTTTGGTGGTCATTTTGAATTTCTGCATGAAACGCAAAACCACATGTCTCGGAAATAGTGCAAAATAGAGCCACTTCGACAAAATTTTTGACCCCCAGGGTACCTGCAGAATTAAATGGCGACTATTCTCAAGATATTTTTTCCTGTCATCTTTGGCAGCCCGTCTTGAATTTCTGCATAAAATGCAAAAATGCATTTACATGTATCTTGGAAACGGTGCAAGATGGATTGATTTTGTCGAAATTTTTTACCCCCAGGGTATCCGCAGATTTAACTAGCAACTTTTTTCAAAAATTGTTCTTTCCTTTTTTGGCATAAATGGAAAAACATGCTAAACACAGAAGATAGTCATTTCTACAAAGCCATTAATACTCATTGGGACACTTTGTTTTTGCTGTGCAAAACAATTCCTTTTTCTCTTGCAAAACAGTACTCTAGTTTTTATTGGCAATGACAACCCTTGTTTTGTTTCAACATACAGTATTCTAATGTCTACCAAAGCCAGGTGAAGAGCTTCTAAATACAACATCAAATTACAGATAATTTCCAGATAAAAATTCTTGTTTGAATGAATACAAACATGAGACAAAATTAAAGCTGCTTTCACTGTAAACAAACTAATCATCAGAGAAAGTGTATTATACCTCATACAGTATATACTATAATAATAATAATTTCTTTAGGAAATCAGCTTACATTCATTATCTTTCAGGATTTCGGGAACAAACCAGGTTGATTCATTGAACAAAATTGCAAATAACTGAACATTAAAGTGCCGGAAATGTGTACAAAACAGTAAAAAGGGAAAATGTTTCAAATACATGACGTCATTAATGTTAAAAATGCTCTTCCCACTCCTTAAAGTTCCATTTAAATTTTTTTATCAATATTATCAAATAATGTTGAATATTAGAAGAAAATAAAAAAATGCAACATTAGTCTTGCATTTTTTTCTTTAGACATTTGATTTTTTTTGTCAAATAGGACTAATTAATAAAGAAATAACTTACGAATATATAAACAAGCAGTGAAAGTTTTCTTGTTGCCAACACTGCATCACTGTCATTGTTGTAAGAGGGCTGTTCCATATTGATGATTGAATCCTATACCTTCTCCCAATTGCAAAAGCTTTTTGAGCAATGTTGTGATTAGTTCTTTCAAAACCTTTTGCTTGGTTCCTGAGAATGTTCCACTTTGTTCCAGAATAATCGGATTCTTCCCAAAATGTTTCAAATGGCTAACAAAATTTATGAAGGTGTGTACAATTGCTACGACCAGCTAAAGATCTATAAGATAGCTGCACAAACATTAAGATAGCTTTAAAATTGAGTTGCCAAAGTTAGATGTGATAAAGGTAATAGGAGATTGAAGAAAGTTTATAAAAAATTCAAGCAGTTTGAATTTATCAGGAACACATAATTTACTTCCAAGTACTTCTCAAGTTTAACTGCCTGGTCCCAAGCCTTTCCCCAAACATTGTGGTTTATAATCCTCCAAAGTGTAAAGATTGCCCTCTCAAACACTCCCCAGTGAGACCATGGTGGCACAGTGGTAACACACTCGCCTCCCACCTGTGAGGTCAGCAGTTCAAACCCCAGACTTTATGTGGGAAAGTTGGCAGTTGCTTTCTGATAGTCGGCAGTTTACAGTACAGAACCTTGACCAACTGTATGTACTGGTTTCCTGTACCCACAAAAGTACCCTGTCGTGATATGACCTGTACAGTATTGAAAGCGACATAAAACCCCGAGTAACCAGTAACCCAATCAGGGAGGTCAATCACCAATATGGAACAGTCCTCTTAACTTCAGCAATAAAGCAATAAAGATTTTGAATATTACTATAGATAGAAATACTGTTTGCAACACCACTTCATATCTCTTGCTGAATATAAGGACTATTTCTTGCTTATTATAAAGATAAGTCTAAAATAGTAATTTCTAGTACTACATGGTATTTTATTATTATGTATTTTATTAATCTTATCAGTATTTGCATCCACTTGTGTAAGTTCTCAACATCAATGATGTGTACTGAAAGTGTTTCCTACACCTTTGGACAAACCAGGCCTTCGTATTAACTGAAAAGATAAAGTCTGATTACACGAACATTGACACTGTTACATTAGATTTATATTATGGTGTATATAGTGTGGGGAATGGTTTACAAATATGCTTTGAAATAAATTACTGCAGTAAAGTAAAAGCAAGGATGAATTTTCCAGTTTCACATTAAAATATTAGACTTGGCAGATTTTAGGTCTGTGACTAAATTAGTTGTGTTTGACATAACATTATATACATCTTTTGCACTTATGACAATGATAAGGTACTGGATTTCTTTACCTTTACTAGCACATGTTCTGTTTCAGTTTTGGTGTACATGAAAATAATCAATAAATAAGGAATAGAAACTGAACTTAAAGGCTGGATTTACTTGACAAAGACTGAAAATTTGGATAGTACTACAAGTGTGAAAAGTAAGTTTAAAGACAGTTATTTGACAGATTTGTTTATTGAAAAGGCTCCTGTTGCTGTAACCAGCTTAAATTTATATGTATTACACAAAATGTTCATTTTATTATTTACTGGATTGTCTATTTAATAAACAAGGTTTTACTGCCACAATATTTTTCACTTCCTACATGGCTTCTACAAGGTTATGACACATTCGCTTGTAACTGCTGCATAAATTTTGATCTTGGGATGATCAGTTTATGTTTCGTAGGATTAGCTGGTAGAGGCATACGTTATGGCAAAATTCTGCTTTGATTGGATCAGATAACAAGGTCGAAAGGGATTTTGGTCTACTAGCGCGAGCTGCAAAGCCATCAGAGACACAAGTAGTGCACTGAAGTGGTCACCCACCCCAGTACTAGCATAGCCCATTGCCGCTTAACTTCAGTGAACATACACTCATCATGCTGCAACACAAATCATGAAAGTCCTGAGACCAAAACAGTGATTCCTAGAAGCACGTGCCTCGCTAGAGCTCACACTTGAAAAATAGAGTACAGGTGCAACTGATATTTCATCTGTCTCAGTCTATGTATGTAACAGCTTTATTATTTTGAAGTCAAACTGAGTTAAGGACTCCTAAATCTTAATTCAGAATAAAGACTCTCCAGGAACATGTATAGGATAGTTGTTTAAAAGATTGGAATGTTTTTATTTAGATTTACTTCACAAAAAACTTTTTTTTTCTTTTGTGAATAAAATTATGGTACATCTTTACCGGAAATATTACCAGCAGAGTATTAGTTGTCTAAAGTATAAGCCTTAAATCTACCAACCTGAGAAAAATGCTTGTTTGCAGTTATATTGCTAGGTATGTAATATATGTAGTGTTATTAAAACGTAGACTAAAATTATAAATAAACTAATTTGATTAAGGTCATTTTGTCATAACTTTCCTCCTATTTTATGGCCAACCTGTGTTGCAATGTGTCTTTAATAGCATCCTTGGTAATAGGTTGCTCATTAATTAGTCTTTGTTTATAGTTTTCTGACTACAACTACCATCTTCATCACATGAAGGTCTGCACTTAATCTTCTTTAATACTAACACTATGGAAATGATTTTGAGCGTATATATTATTTGGCTGTAGGTAAATTTTTATTGTGCATTAACTTAACCTTTGACCGTTCTTACACATGCTTATGCCCACTTTTTCTCAGCTGATAATGAGTCTACCAAACTTAGCATAAATATTGATGTTGGAGCCTAACTTGGGAGTCAGCACATCTTAATGTAGGCTATAGCCCAAGTTAGGATCCTATAAGTTGGGTAGCCTATCTTAAGAAGGGCTTAGGACATATTAGCCCAACTTAGGATAATAAAATTCAAGAAGTTTTTTAAATCTATTATTTAATATTGTCTTTTTATATAGAATGTTCATACCTTATTTTAAGATGAATTGTCAGACTTGTCAGAATAGTCAGGCAAAACATTGTGTCATACCCCATGGCCTGTTTAATTAACCAGTTTATTTAAGGACTGAAATTTTAATTAAACAGCCTATGATTGTAAATTGCTACTGTTATTTAAAGTTTTTTGTTGTTGCTTATCCTTCCTAAATAGTTGCTTACAAATATTAACCCAGCTTATAATTTGCACAGGTAGTTTTTATTCTCAAACTGAAATAATATTATTTACTATATTATCTATAATTTTATCTTTTTTACTTCAGTATGCATTGATAGAATTAGTCTGAATTCATTTATCATTCCAGGACGGTTAATTTGTTTGCCAATGGGAGAGTCATTAGCTGATAAGATGTGTATTGTTCAACCACTCCTTTGAATTTGATTGTTTTACTGCTGGGGAGTGATTAGGCAACTGGATTACATTTTGATTTATCTATTGTTTCAAGACTTTTTTTAGGCTGATTTGTTTGACTATGTGTGTGACTTGTTAACTGGATTTGTGTTAAGATTTACCTTTTATTCCAGCATTACTTTTGAACTTGATTTGTTTCACTTGTGTTTGATCGAAGGGCTGGTTAACAGGATTAAATAGGTATTATGACAACATTCTTTTAAGGTATTTTTTTACATTTTTAAACATAATCATAATTTTAATATTAATATCCTGATTCTAGATAATTTACAGATGAATCAGTTATAATATAACTGGTTAAAAATGATCTGTTAGAAAACATGTATTTTATTGCGTTAATACATCCTATCCAATGGACAATTGCTTATCCGGTCGGCGCGGACCGGCCCGCCAAACGTCAGAAAAAAGACGTCCTGTGTCTCCACCGGCTAGGCCGGCCCAGTACTGTGCACTCGCCAGATGGCGTGTCGTACTTCCTTCCTGTCTAGACAGAGTGACGTCATAGCATCTTTTTTGTTTGGCGCGTGGCTGTGCACAAGGAAATTTTTACTCTGCCAGATATTCTGTTTTGTACATTGGACATTTTATTTTAGTGATATTCTTTCTACGTAATTATTCTGTATCAACAACATGGCTTCTCCTGGCCAGCGTAGAGGGAAATGTGGGCACGCCATGGCCCTTTTTGACACACATACACATTGTGCACGATGCAGAGAGAAGGGTAAGGGACAAGATTTCTGTGTTGAAAACCCCACTTCTGCGGATAAGTGTCCTATTTGCATCACTTTCACATCTGATCAACGCCTTCAACTTGCAACTCCTGCTTATAAAATTAAGAAGGAAAAACGGGAAGCTAAAGCAGCTGATTCTACTCCGTCTAAAGATGAAGAGCTTGTGGATCCGGCCAGTGTGGCCGTTATTGGGGCTGTGGATAACCAAGGAACTGTTAAGACTTCTGTTTCCGCCCCTCCACCAGATAAAAAGCCTAAAAAAGAAAGTAAGAAGGACACTAAGAAGGTGAAATCTCCCTCTAGCACGGCTTCTACCAGTCAACCGACCACTGATGATCGTTTTAATGATCTAGACAACAAATGGTCTGAACGCTTTAGTCGTTTAGAAGCCCTCATTTTGGCCAAGAGTTTTGAACCCTCTTTTACTTCAGATGTCAAAGTGGCTCCGTCCCACTCACCTCCACAGACTCAGAATATCACTGGACCTTTCATCAGACCTTCAACCTCGCTTCCTGGATCTGGCTTCTCTGCTGAAAAGCATCAGCCGACCAGTAAAGCAATCACCAGCTCACAGACATCTTCAAATCAGTTTACTGGTACGGGCTTCTCTGCTACCAAGCATCAGCCGGCCAGTCAAACTAAGAGCAGCCGACCGGCTTCCACTGTTAAGTTTACTGGACAGGGCTCCTCTGGCTACCGACCGGTCACTGTCCTCTCATCCGGCTGACACAGGCTCACCAGCTCTGCATCAAACCAGACGGGATAGTGTATCTAGCCTGTCCTCAGAGGCTACTAGCTTGTCAGACCAACCCCCCCCTAGACTTGTACGCCGAAGAAGAAGGGGAACTTTTTGAGGATCCGGATCAGTCTGTCACCGATCAAGATCAGCCAGTGTCAGAGGAACAAAACTACAGAGACACCACGCAGGGCATACGTTCCTTTATGGCTTGGTCCAACATCCCTGAAATGGACAACCCCACCAGTACTTCTGATGATAACCCTTTCGCAGGGCCCAAGACTGCTCCCCCAGGCAAGGTATCAGTAAAAATGCCTACGGAAGATTGGTTGTGCCGCAAGCTGGCCAAGTTGAACCTCACACTAGTGGAGGGCTACCCTACCCGTGGATCTGAGCCCGGTGGCTTAGCCAAAGATGTCTTCCTCAGGCCAGCTAAGTCGCAATCTAGATGGTACGGGCTTCACACAGAACCTACAACCAACCCGTCTCAAGTTTCACACTGGTCTACCGACGCTTCAAAGCTAAACAGCAGCTATGGCCGGATAGCGAAGTACACAGGACTTTCTTCTACCCCACCAGCTTCTCGTAGAATCTCACAGGAGACCTTACGTAGGTGGGAGAGGTCAGCTAGGGAGGCATCCGTCATATGCAACCAGACTGCAAGTTTTAATAGGTGCTTGTTGAAAGTACAACAGCAGATGAAAGATCAGTTAAAGGTTGTTAGATCAGAGAATAAAGGCAAGGGTTCCGCTAACTTCACTGCAGCAGCTGATGAACTGAATTATCTGATAGACTTTAATTCCAGCATATCTCAGGCTGCAGCAAAAGCCATGGAGCATTTATCAGACTTCGTCTTCGTGTCCATGGGAAACCTTACCCTTGTACGCAGGGATGCTTACCTCAGCCATCTCAGGACCGGAATCAAACCGGACACTTTGACAGCCTTGAGATCCGCACCTCTACACATTGCCACCCTATTTCCTGAAGCTGTGGTTAAGCGGGCTGAAGAAGACATAGCCCAGTTTGAATCTAAGGGCCACTCAACCTCTTCTCACAACAAGGGTCAGTACCATCCGTATGAAAGGCATGACAAGAAAGCAAGCTATAAGGATTCAAGGTCGGATAAACCAGCATGGAAGACAATTGGCAAGAGAATCTCCAAGAGAGGCAGAGGCCGTGCTTCCACCTACTCATCCCGACCGGCCAAGGGCCAGCAGTCATATAAATGACAATTACTCTGTAACACAAGCCAATGTAAGACTGCTGGCCCGGAGCCCACAGACACTAGAAACTTTAAATGTAAAGCAGCCTGTTGTTTCTCATGTTCCTTCTGCGTCCGGGCACTCACAAAAGAAAGAGTTAAGTCCCGGACAGGCAGAGTGTTACCCAAAGAATTGGTTATTAAAATCTGTGAAAAGTGTTTCTTGTGTCACTCAATTGTCTTGTGTCTAACTTGTAGAAATGTAAAAAATGCTGCCTTAAATCTTCCTGTAGGAGCAAGACTTCAAAACTTCTGGACAGTGTGGTCACAAATGGGTGCCGGTCCCAAGGTAGTTCAAATCCTAAAACAGGGCTACACCCTTCCCTTCCAAAACCGACCCAAACTTTCAAGGGTTCCCACAGTCGTAAGCAGCTATGCCAATCTTCACAGGAACAGCTACCTGTTAGAAGCATTGCAGCAGCTTTCCGACAAAAATGCTGTAGAACGGGTCCACAATCAAACATCTCTAGGGTTTTTCAACCGGCTCTTTTTGGTTCCCAAACCGAACAACAAATGGAGGCCCATTTTAGACCTAAGCAAACTGAATCTCTTTCTCAAGACAGAGAAATTCAGAATGGAAACACCGGAAACCATCAGGACATCCCTCCAGCGAGGGGAGTGGGTAACATCAGGAACAATCCAGGAAATATCTCAGGTTTCATGTCCAAGGTCAGACATACCAATTCAAGGCTCTTCCCTTTGGCCTGTCCACAGCTCCCATGGAGTTCACAGTGGTAGCCAAGGAGGTGAAGTTGATGGCCGGTCACAAGGGTATAAGAATCCACCAGTACCTAGACGACTGGTTGGTAAGGGCCAAATCCCACTCAATTTGCTTGCAAAACACACAAACCCTAGTCAGAATATGTCAGAAACTAGGTTGGTTAGTGAACTCAGAAAAGTTGGAACTGGAGCCAAAACAAGTCTTCAACTTTGTAGGTTACCAGTTCGACTTCAGATCCGGCCGGGTCAGACCGACCCCGGACCGGTGGCAAAGCCTCCAGGACAAAATAAAATCACTACTGCGTCTACCGGCCTGTCCGGTCCGGCAGTTCATGTCCTTAATAGGCTTACTAACGGCCACAGAGAAACAAGTTCATCTAGGCCGACTACACATGAGACCCATACAGTGGCATCTCAAAAACAATTGGACAGTACCGGAATCCTTGGAGAAGATCATCCCTCTACCCAGATCCCTACACCCACACTTACAATGGTGGCTAAACGAAAGCAATGTGCTTCAAGGTCAACCATTACACCCCATAAAGCATGCTCTGCAAATGTTTACAGACGCATCAAAAGAAGGTTGGGGCGCTCATTTAAACGAGCTCACTGCAAGGGGGTCCTGGTCAGTTCCGGAAAGCAAACTGCACATAAATTACTTGGAACTGAAAGCAGTCTTTTTGGCTTTAAAAGAGTTCCAAGACCTCTGCACCGACAAAATAGTCCTAGTGGCCACAGACAATACAACAGTGGTGGCCTACATAAACAAAGAAGGAGGCATGATGTCGGGCCCACTGTGTGCCCTACTATGGAGAATCTTGACTTGGTGTTCCCAAAGACAAGTGACTCTAAAAGCCCGACATATCCCAGGCCATCTAAATGTGATAGCAGACAAGCTGTCCAGGCTGGGTCAGACCATCCAAACAGAGTGGTCCCTCCTTCCGGAAGTTTTTCAACAATTATGCAATCTATGGCACCGGCCTCAAATAGACCTATTTGCCACGAGATTCAACCACAAACTACCTCAGTTTGTCTCTCCAGTACCGGACTCCCTGGCCGTAGCAGTGGATGCACTTACCCTGCCATGGGACGATCTGGATGCATACGCCTTCCCACCGACTGCCATATTGGGCAAAGTGGTGGAGAAACTACTGGACTCCCCGTGCAAGAGACTCATTCTGATTGCCCCGGGTTGGCCCAACATGCCTTGGTTTTGGGACTTAGTGACCATGTCCAGTCAGGTCCCTCTCAGCCTGCCCAACCTGCCCAGGCTGCTAACACAGACCTTCAATCAGATCCCTCACAGAAATCTGACAAACCTAAATCTCCATGCCTGGCTCCTAGAGCCTCAAAAATCAAAGAACAGGGCTTCTCTGAGGCAGTGGCAGCAAGAATTGAGGCTCCTCAAAGAGGATCAACTAGATCAGTCTATGAGGCAAAGTGACCATTTTTACAAAGTGGTGCAACGCTAATCAGGTGGACTTCAGGTCACCACCTGTAAATTCGGTGGCTGACTTCCTAATGCACCTCTTTGAGGACAAGAAGTTACAGCCCAGCACCATTGATGGATACAGGTCTGCCATTGCTGATAAACTGGGAAACACAACAGTCAATATCAGCAAAGATGATAATCTCACTCGTCTCTTGGAAAGTTTCCATAGAGATAGACCCAAAGGGCGGAGAGGGATTCCTTCCTGGAACCTTTCCTTGGTGCTACACCAGCTGACAAAGGCCCCTTTTGAACCTCTCAGGGAAGCATCTCTGAAGCACCTTACCTTCAAAACTGTCTTCCTTTTAGCCCTAGGCTCTGGCAAAAGAAGGAGTGAGATCCATGCATGGCAGCACAAGAACATCAGACATCAGTCCGATTGGTCTAAGGTGTCTTTGTTTCCATCTCCCAGCTTTCTTTCCAAGAACCAGCTGGCCAAAGAGGGTCCGGAGAGTGTAGCCCCAGTGGTCATACCAGCACTGGCTCCTACTCTAGATAAATCCCTCAAGTCTGACAGATCCCTTTGTCCACTCAGAGCCTTGCGCTACTATTTGGACGGGACTTCAGACCTCAGGCAGCACAAGGAGTTAGTCTTTGTCTCCTTCAAGAAAGGCTTCGACAAAGACATCTCCCCTGCCACTATCTCCTCATGGATCAAGCAAACTGTGATCCTATGCTATGAGCTCTCTGATCAACAGGCCCACACCCTACATCAAGTCAAAGCTCATGATGTGAGGGCCTTTGCTGCTTCTAAGGCCTTCCAGTCTGGAGTCTCCTTAGAGCAGATCTTATCAGCCTGCCACTGGAAATCTCATAATACCTTCACTCAATTTTATCTGAAGGATGTGGCTTGGGCAGACTCAGAGCTCTATCACCTTGGTCCTGTTGTGGCTGCCCAGCAGATCCACCAACAGGCGAGGAATTAGAGGAGACCTGTATATATGTAAATAGTACTACATCTCTGTATATATTACACCTATATTCAAGCAAAAAAAAAAAAAAAAATTCTGGACGTACTTCCACTGGGAGGATTACCTCTATGGGACTGAACTCATCCCTCTCTTCCCCTACCTCAGAGCAGGTCTGTTTAAAAGGGGAGGGGGCAAGGTCGACTGACGGTTCAACCTCTTGTAACCGGATGATGATATTCGACCATAGCCTCAAGGGTTACCGACCACAAGGTCTTCCCAGGCTTAAAAAGAAATTGTTCATTATTCAACATGAGTTTAACCTAGTCCCTAGTAACTTACCCGCCTACCAAGCGGTAGTTATTCAGCAATTATCCATTGGATAGGATGTATTAACGCAATAAAATTGCAAATTTAAGAAGTAAATTAAATTTTTATAAGTTAATACCCTATCCAATGGACACACAAGACCCTCCCACCGACCCCGCTATCAGCTTACTAGGGGTCTAATAGGTTTAGACAACAAAAAAGATGCTATGACGTCACTCTGTCTAGACAGGAAGGAAGTACGACACGCCATCTGGCGAGTGCACAGTACTGGGCCGGCCTAGCCGGTGGAGACACAGGACGTCTTTTTTCTGATGTTTGGCGGGCCGGTCCGCGCCGACCGGATAAGCAATTGTCCATTGGATAGGGTATTAACTTATAAAAATTTAATTTACTTCTTAAATTTGCAATTCTGTGAGTCATGTTTTATATTGTCTTGCTCTTAACTTCCAAACGTAAGTACAGGAAGTGACGTGTTTTTACCAAATAAAGTGTCTAGCTAGTTTTTATTGTTGTTTTTATTGATTATGTTGGGCAAGTTTTAGCTGTCTAGCTGTAATACTTATCGAGAACTGGGTTACTGAAACCTGTACTTGTATTCTGTACACTCTAAGAACAATCAACTTTTTCCATTAATATCTCATTTTATAAAATCAGTATGTAAATGAATTTTGACATTAATTTATTGGGCATGCAAAATAAAGTTTGTGCTCTTTCATCCACTCCCAATGCTTCTCTCCCTTTTTTTTTCTTTTTTGATGTTTGCACATATTGACAGTGAAAAAACCCCTGATGTTTGTGTAATGATGGAAATGTTTAAGATAATTTGTTGTACATTTGTCTAGAAATAAAAAGAAGTTAAAATTCTAAAAGGTAAGTCAATCTATTATCTTATAAGTGTGATTTTCCACTAACATACATCACATGAAAGTTTTCTTTCAATATATCCCTATTTCAGTGGTCAAAATCCTTGACCAATAAGCAAGTACTTTACACTATTTAATAACTTATAATACAAACAAATTAAAAGATATGAAACAACATAAAATTTATAGTGAGAAATTATAAATATTAAAACGATTAGTGCTTATGTCAGGTTTTATAATATTTCATTCATGCCCAGTAAACATTAAAAGCGTTTTTAAATGGTTTAAACGTTTACAAAACGTTTTTAAAACCTATTAAAATTATATCTTATGGTTTTCTAAACATTTCCAACTAAACATTTACGCTGTAATGTTTAAAAAAAAACGTTTTATAAACATTCTCTACTCAAACGTTTTTACTGAAAACGTTTATTAAACGTTTATCAAATAACTCAAGAAGCTAGGTTTGACTAAAAATGTTTTTAAACATTCATATAATAACTGAAGATAAGGAGGTTTTACTGAAAACGTTTATTAAACATTTATCAAATAACTCAAGAAGCTAGGTTTGACTAAAAATGTTTTTAAACATTCATATAATAGCTGAAGATAAGGAGGTTTTACTGAAAACGTTTATTAAACATTTATCAAATAACTCAAGAAGCTAGGTTTGACTAAAAATGTTTTTAAACATTCATATAATAGCTGAAGATAAGGAGGTTTTACTGAAAACGTTTATTAACTATTTATCAAATAACTCAAGAAGCTAGGTTTGACTAAAAATGTTTTTAAACATTCATAAAATAGCTGAAGATATGGAGGTTTTGCTGGAAATGTTTTTCAAACATTCATCGTGAAATGTTTGATAAACAGTACACATAAAATGTTTAAACAACATTGTTTTAAAGACATTCTATCAAAAACGTTTTTTACACCAATATTTTTAAACCTTCAAACTTGTCCAAAGAAAGATGGCGGTGAGCAATAATTGGGGGTTTTAGAGGACTTTGTCAAAAATTGCCCCACATGCAATCCCTAAAAGTAAGAATTGAATGGGGGCACAATTTCTAAGCCACTGTCTTACAATTTTAAACATAAAAATAATATTTTTAAGGGTGAGCAACCATTAAATTTTTTTTATTTTGACCTCTGACCCAATTATTATTCAGATATTATTATGTTGAACAGATTATTATTATCTATTGGACAGATTTACATCAAATTTTCACAGTGGGTGGCTCTTGGTCTAACATAGAACCGATTCATTTTAGAAATGATGTCTTTCAGTTTTCCTCCTGATAGCCATTGATTTAGGGGCTTAATGGGCGAGAGTGTCTTAACATACAGGGATAGAAACCCAGGGCCAGGTGAGGTGTCACTTGCTTCGTTAAAAGAAATATATCATACCAGCCACATCATCAAATCCAGTCGACACCATACCACCAAGCATTGGCTTCCTACAGGGTCAGCCTGGTGACTTCATCCTTCCAAAGCACTCAACACCACACCCCTCTTTCATACTCAATCCAATTACAACCATTTTGGTTAATTAGGTTAGACTCATGATGGGCAATATGTGGAATAAGTACCCATTATGGATAATTAAATAACAGAAAATACATTAGTCAACCGTTACAGGATAAACCAATTATTAATCCTTACCCCACAAAGGAACATCAAATTACCCTCTTTGTATTACACAAATACAAAGCAAAATATTGAGTCTCATGAGCCTCTCTTGTGAACCCGTGCATAGAAACACTAATCAATTTTTTACTATTGTGTTAGGCAAGAAAATTAATATAAGACCTCACCCACCGAACTATGAAGTCAGAACCCTCAGTGACATCACAAGACAGTGTCATGAATCACCTTAGCAACGGCTGTTTATCAATACAAAACTTCAATTTCATTTGAAAAAGGGTTTCTTTTACCTAGATCACCAGGCTTAATGAAAAAAATTAAGGGTCACGCAAGAATAAGGATGTGTTTTACATCAACTTTAGCAACCAATTCTACATCTAAGATGATTTTAAGCAATAGGATGTTGGGCCTTGGTGGAGGTATCTACTGTTCAAGTGCTCTTGTTGAACATGTTTTTGGATTTGATTTCTTATATTTTCGCAAATTATGATGGAGATTAAGTGCTGTGAAAGTTTATATTAGATAAGATCGGATTGAAATCCTTTTGGGTTACTATTTTAGACTGAATAGTTCACCAATTAATACATGTGGTTTGGATAAAAGAATCAAATGTATTACAGGAAGATCGAAATTGAACTGATGCAAAATATTCTGTACTTTTGACTCCAAGTTAATCATGGGGTTGTTCTATTTTGTCAAATATAAATTGCCATGATAATAAATTGCATTCATTCAAGGACCAAAGCCAAGACCTGTTGTAATTGCCTTCGTGACACAGCATGCCCGGAATACTGTTTTGGCTCATGGAAAATTTTTGAAATCCTCTCCTTTCTCTATAAGTGAACAGCTCCCTGCTGTAGTTCATGAGAGAAGGAATCCTCAAGTTCCACTACTAAAGGAGATGCGCAATGAAGCTCGACAAAATGACTCAAAGCAAAATATTAAACTCGTTAAGGACAAACTTCTCATTGATTCCAAAGTCAAATGTGATATCTTTGAGTCAAAGCCATTGGAGTACATCACTGGTTCTTTTGCTAGCATCAAAAATGAAAACATTCAGCATTCCTCATCATTGACTGTAAAGAAAAGTGTTTTCCAAGGACATTTTTTACCCAGCTCACACAGAAGAAGAGGGGAAGTCAGTTCTTCGAGCACTGCATCAAGATCCTTTGCTCATAGATTGTCATCATCTAATTTATGCATACAAGTTCATGGATATAAACGGTGAGATTTCCTCGGGTTACAATGACGATGGGAATGGAAGGCAAGCCAATTATTAGTGAACTTACTGGATCAAAAGAATATTGCTCATGGAATACTAGTTGTAACAAGAAAATATGGTGGTGTTAAGTTAGGCAGGCAGAGGTTTGATCTCATCAAACAGGTTGCAGCAGAGGCTCTGTGCAAGAACTAGGACACTACACCACCAACCTATTATCTGATGACAGACAAAAGAAACAAGACTATATTCACTATTCAACTTTTATTTTGTAGTATACGTAAGTGTATGTAAGTACGGATTATACTTTAGTGCCACAAAGATAAATGTAATTCTACTATTTTATTAAGATGTTCAGCTAATTCAATTCTGTTAAGGCCAAAATGCAAAGACAGTATAGTTAAGTAAAGTTAGGTAATTGAGTCAAGTAAAGTTAGGTAATTGAGTCAAGTATACAAAATTATAATAGTTCCCTTTAAAAGAAAGTCTTATGTAAATAGGTGCTATTATGTCATGAGTAAAACAAGAGGCTACATTACTATATATGCTAAACTATGGCATATTGAAAAGTCATGATTATCAAAAACATTTAAAATTAAACTTTAGTGGTTCAGAAATTTTTTCACAAAGGTGGTATATTATGCTGGCCGGTATGTCTTCTCTTACATCTGAGGCTGTCCCCCTTGCAGATGGGAGTTTTATGGTTGCTAAGTCGGCTTTAATATACTTTTTTTTCTAAAAAACTATACTTAGTGATATTTGCTTGAATGTACCTCTTGAAAATATGAGTTTGTACATCTTAAAATGTTTTCATATCGTGCTTAATTTGTACTGTTACGAGGAACTGAGGTACCATGTTACAAAAGGGTAAATAAATAATTATTAAGATGGAAAATAATTTGACTGAAGTAACATTGTTGGTAAGCTGTTAAATCTCTATATACAACTTCAGTTTTACTCTAATTTAAACTTAAGTTAAATGCTAAAAGGCTAATCAGTTGCTGTTTATACTCTTTAAAAGACATAATAATCATTACTGTGGTGGTATATTATGCTGGCCGGTCGGTCTTCTCTTACATCCGAGGCTGTCCCCCCCTGCAGATGGGAGTTTTATGATCGCTAAGCCAGCTTTAATATACTTTTGTTTTTGCTAAAATTTATAATGGTTTTTGCATGAACCCCTTGAAAATATGAGTTTGTACATATTAAAATGCTTCATATTGTGCTTAATGTATACTATTAAGAGGAACTGATGTACTATGTTACAAAAGGGTAAACAAATAGCTGTTAAAATGGAAAATGATTCGACTGCAGGAACCTATTAAATCTCTATTTGTAATTTCAGTTTCACTCTAAATTAAACTTAAGTTAAACTTAAGGCTAATCAATTGCTGTTAATACTCTTTTAAAGACAAATTAATCACTACTGTTGTATGTCGTAAAATATTCTTATTCCTTCTGTAACATTTTCTAAGACATACTTCACTTAATTAGTTGGTATGTTTAAAAATAATGACAAAAAAAGAGAGCAAGAAATTATCCTAAATTATCGTATAAATCTTTTAGACTAATATCTGTAGTGTAGACCCCAAAGTCGGTAAAATTGAGAAAAGTATAGTATTGTAAAAGTAACACCTGAATTATTATACTGTAATTTTAATTTTTCTATGATACATTTATATCTGTTCCTATTTCAATACATTTCGGCAAAACATGATTCACTTCTTCAAATTGTTTCTCGCTGATGTTTGTCTTTTTTATCTATTGTAATTGTGTTATGTTTTTATTGTTCCTGTTCAATTTATATAGATGTTTAATACCAGACTTCAACTGCAAATATACTGAAAAGTATAAATTAGATTATTGCACTATATACCCCTTTTGTAAACTTGATATACATGTAATTCTATTAATTACCTTTATTCTATTTATGCATGTGACTACCTGTGTAATTAAAAAGTGTATGTTATCTCAGTCATTTGGTGAAATTTGCCACTGCCAGGGAGCTGTTCTGCATACATGGTCCTAGGTAACATGGTGAAAGTGTTATCAGTGAATTGTCAAGGTCTTAAAGATTCAAAAAAATGATTTGACGTATTAAATTATTTATATGAAACCAAGGCAAACATTATATGTCTACAAGACACCCATTGGACAGATAATGATGTTAAAAATGTTCGACTGAACTGGAAAGGTAATTGTATTTTCAATTGTTATTCATCAAATTCAAGGGGGGTAGTGATACTCTTTAAAGAAAATTTCGAGTATAAAATTACTGGTGAACATAAGGACCAAAATGGAAGAGTTATTGCCTCAGATATAAGCATATCTGACATATCAACTAAGCTCATAAATCTATATGCACCAAATAGGGATACTCCTGAGTTCTTTGCCAGCATAAATGATACTTTGGAAAACAGTACCCAAGACTACACAATAGTCTGTGGAGATTTCAATTTAATACTTGATCCAGACACTGATAGTTTTAATTACAAACATATTAATAATCCTAATTCAAGGAAAAATGTCACTGACATGATTGCATCACACAAGTTATCTGATTGCTTTCGTGAACTCCACCCATCCCTTAAACAATATACTTGGAGGCGAAAAAATCCATTAAAACAAGCCCGGCTTGACTTCTTCCTTGTTTCAGAAACTTTTATGGATTTAATATCTGACTGCAATATATCTCCAGGTTACCGAACTGACCATTCTGGTATTGAACTAAGCTTTTTCATCAACAAATTTGAAAGAGGCCGAGGGCTCTGTAGGTTTAATTCACAATTATTACAAAATAAGGAGTATATACAGTTAGTTAAAAATGTAATCAAGGAAGAGATAGTTAAATATGCAGTACCAGTATACAGCCAAACATTTTTGAATACCAGTGGTTGTGAGAAAGAGATGCAACTAACTATAGATGATAGTACATTCCTGGAAGTTCTGTTGTTGTGTATAAGGGGGAAAACTATTAAATATGCCTCGCTACGCAAGAAACTAATTTTGGCCAATGAAAAAAGACTAATAGCTGATATAGAAAACATTGAAAAGTCTGGGTTAGATCATGGGTTGTCAGATATTTTAGAAGACAAAAAGACCGAACTGGAAACAATACGAAATGAACGAATGCAAGGGGTTGCCTTAAGGGCTCGGGTAGAATGGTTGCAAAATGGTGAAAAACCATCTAAATATTTTTGCTCACTAGAAAAACAAAATTACATTGAGAAAACAATTAAACGTATTAAACTTGACTGTGGAAAAGTTTTTATAGATCAGAAAAATATCTTAATGGAGGTAAGAAAATTCTACTCTATTCTCTTCTCTAAAAAAGCAACAGTGTCGGATAATTTAGAACTGGGTCAGTATACTCAAGGCAAAGATTTTGTTAAACTAAGTAAATCTGATTCAGAGAGTTTAGAGGGTGAACTTACTCTGTGTGAAATAGGTGAAGCTTTAAGGAAATTAAAAAATAATAAATGTCCTGGAATAGATGGTTTCTCTCCTGAATTTTTCAAATTTTTTTGGCCTGACTTAAAACACTTTATTCACAAATCATTGAATTCTGCATATGACAGAGGGGAAATGTCTCATTCTTTACGATATAGTATAGTGAGCTTTATTCCGAAAGGAAACAAATCCCGTGAATATTTAAAAAACTGGAGACCAATTTCGCTCTTGTCTGTTTTATACAAAATAGCCTCTCTAGCCATTGCCAATCGCTTAAAGAAGGTTTTAGATTCAATTGTATCAAAGTCCCAGTCAGGTTTTATAACTGGTAGGTTTATAGGAGAAAACACAAGACTTATTTATGATGTGATGCACTATGTAGAATCAGAAGATTTAACAGGTCAATTATTATTGATTGATTTTGAAAAAGCTTTTGACTCTGTTTCTTGGCCATTTCTCACTGCTATTCTCAATTTTTTTGGATTTGGACCAAATTTTCAGAAATGGATCAACACATTTAATTGTAATATTAAGGCCTACATTCTTCAAAGTGGTTTCTTGTCAGAACCTTTTAGCATAGAGAGAGGTTGCCCTCAAGGGGACCCATTAGCCCCATATTTGTTCTTGCTATGTGCCCAAGTATTGTATTTGATGATTGAATTCAATAATGACAGGCAGACATGACATATACAAACTTACAACCAAGTACAGAACAAATATAACGTCTACATTGTATTTGATGATTGAATTCAATAATGACAGGCAGACATGACATATACAAACTTACAACCAAGTACAGAACAAATATAACGTCTACAACGTGAAAAAGACATCTTAAAAAAGAAAAAGTTTGTTTTTTTTTGTCTACAATTGCAGAATATGTATTTGAGTATTTGGTAAACATTATTCAAGTTTCTTGCAGGCTTTCTAATATTTTATCAACAAATGGTTGTAATTCTGTATTTTTCTCTCTGCAAATATCGTTTAGTATAATTAACTTTGATTTTATCAATTCTAGAAACTCTGAAAAGTGTACAGTTTTATTTTCAGTTTTTTTATTGTTTAGAAACCACTTTCCAATTAAAATTACATAATTTATTATATGTAGAACTGGATCCTCTCTTAACTGAAGACCAAAAAGTACTTCACAAACTGTAAATTTAAATTTGACTTTTACTGTATGCTTACACCATTTAGATAATTCTTCCCAAAATATTGAGCTAACATTACAGTAGTACAGGTGATGTTCTAAGGTATCTACAGCTCTGCAAAAGCTGCAAGTTGAGCTTTCAATTATTTTCCATTTAAACAAGTTTTCTTTACAATTCAGAGTCCTGTGTAAAATTTTATATTGAAAGCTTTGGTAGAATGGTTCCACCGAAATTTTAAAAGGAAGTAAAAAGATTTCCTTCCATATGTCTTGTTCTAAAAATGGAAAGAGGTTTATCCATGTATTTATTGATGATGGTGGTTTTACTTTTTTGTTTACGAGCTCTGTATAAATGTCTTTTGCTTGTGCTTTACAAATATCAGTTATTTTTTTCTCTCAATTTAATACAAATTACATCTGTAGTTCTTTCTTCAAATTTAGAGCATGAGGTTTTAATTTTCTTTAACCATTTTGCTGGAACAGCATTTTTTAAAATTTAGAATTGCACATAATTCAAATTAATATTGAATTTTTTGTTAAGGGCTTGTTTTTCCAGTAAGCAGTTTGTATTTTTATCAATAATATCTATTACTTTTAAAAGTTTATGGGATTTGTAAAAAGTACCAAAAATGTCCTCATTTAAAACTTTATCTCCAGATGTGATCAAGGTAGAGTTAAAAATGTACTCATTCATGATCTCTGCACATGAAGTTGGGATGGTATTTTTTACATAAATCCAGCTATCCAAGATTTGTTTATGGAAGTTACTTTTGCATTTTTGGACAGAGGAATTGGGCATTTTATACAAAAACTGATTTTTTTCTAAATTTAAGAAGCTTAGCATTAACTTTTTCCATTTAGTAGTACCTTCAACTGACAAGCGTTTAATCCACATAATTTTTGAGGTTTTGTTGATTTCAAAAATATCTGGCATTTTAAGACCACCATCTTCAATACTAGCAATAATTGTTTCTCGTTTCACTTTTGGGGTTTTTTTGTTCCAAAGAAATGACAGCAATAGCTTGTCTATATCTTCCAATATATATAATGGTACAAATAGTACACTAAATAAAAAAGAAATCTGAGGAATTACTAATGTTTTTAATACTGTAATTTTGCCTTTTAAGGACAGATGTCGACCAGACCATATCTGAAGCAGTGTTTTAATTTTTTCTATTCTTGGATAGAAATTCATGTCTAGTATTTCTTTATCATTGTTTGAAAACCAAATACCTAAAGTTTTGAAAGGACCTGTATTTAAATTTATCTTTTTTAGTTCCGATGGTAATTTAATGTTTAATTTCTTTAGCCTTCCTAATGGAATCACTTCAGTTTTTTCAAGATTAATAGTTAATCCTGAAACTTTTCAAACGTGTGAAATAATGCAACACTTTGTGAAACTGACTTGATATCTGCTAAGAAGAGAGTAGTGTCATCTGCTAATTGGACAATTTTGTATTCCTCTTTTATGTCCTTTCTAATAAAATTTAAGCCACGAATATTTTTATTTGACCGAATATTTATAGCTAGAATTTCAGCTACTATTGTAAACAAAAGAGCAGAAATTGGACAGCCTTGTCTAACTGATCGGGACAAGTTAAAAGTTTCGGAATGATATCCATTATTAGAAACACAAGATTTGATATCAGTATATAAGATCTTTATCCAAGATATAAACGATTCCCCAAAATTAAATGCTTTCAGGCATTTTAAGAGAAAAGCCCATTCAATGCTATCAAAAGCTTTTTCAAAATCTATGAGAGCAATATAGCCACCCAAGTCAAGTTTTTCAGTTATGTTTTTAATATCAAATATTGTTCGAATACTCTCACCTATAAAACGACCCTTTATATAACCTATTTGATCTCTGTCAGTTATATCTCCTATTACTTTTTGTAGCTTCTCAGCCAGGGCTTTTGTAAGAATTTTGTAATCTGTATTTAACAAACTCACAGGACGCCAGTTTTTCAAAAACCTTAGATCTTTGTCTTTTTTGGGAATTAAGTTTATTATTGCCAATTTCTGTTCTTGAGAGAGTTTTTTATCTTTATAAGTGTACTCATAGCTTTCTATTAATAGGTTACGAATGTCTGGCCAAAAGAATTTATAGAAGTTTGTAGTTAAACCATCAGAACCAGGTGACTTATTATTTGCCAATTTTTTCAGAGCATTACCATAGTCATAAGCATGTAGTTTTTGATCACAAAGTTTTTTTTGATCTTCTGTAAGCTTTGGAATAGCAGGGTTTTCTAAAAACTTAGATTCTGTATCTGCAATTCCATCAAGCTTCTGCTTTGATGCATAAAGGTTATTAAAGTAATTTTTTTGTTCAGTTAGAATTGCTATAGGATCTGTAATAGTATTTTGTCCTATTATTAGTTTTTTTATATACTTTACATTGTAATTCCACTTTTCTAGGTTCAAAAAATACTTACTATTTTTTTCACCTTCTTCAACCCATTTCATTTTTGATCTTAAAATTGATCCTTTTAATTTTGTTTGTTGTATACTTTCCCATTCATATTTAGCTTTATGATAATCATCTAAGTTTACATTTTCACTATCACTTGCTAGTTCTCCTTCTAGGGCTGTTAAAATTTGAAGCACTTCATTCTCCTTCTTCTTGCTTAATCTTGATCTTTTGATAGAATAGCTTATGGTTTCTCCTCTAATTCTGCATTTCACAAAATCCCAAAGTTGGCATTTGTTTTCCATTGTTACATTTTCTTTAATATCTTTAATGATTGTTTTAATCATTGCAATATAAGTTTGATCCTTTAAAAGCTCATTATTGAATTTCCAAAAGCCCTTTCCCCTTTTTTGAGTGTTAGATGATTCTAATGTTATGGATATGATACTATGATCGGAATTATTTCCGGGTTTTAAGGTACTCAATCCAATTTGATATTCAAGAGCTACAGAAATAAGCCAAAAGTTAATTCTAGATTGTACAAAACCTGCTCTAGATTGCTCTCTTCTACTAAACTGTCGTACTTCAGGATGCCTTAATTGCCAAATGTCAATTAAGTCTACTTCCTCCATATAAGCCTTCAAGGCTTTGGTACATGAAGATTCATTTTCTACAGCGCGACCACCTTTTTTATCATATTTTACATTTAAACAAGTATTGAAGTCTCCACCAACAAGTAGATTTTGCCCAGTGTACTTATTTATCATTTTTTTTAAGTTTTTGAGGTAATCTAGCTGCTGTTGAACTTTGTCTTTTGTAGGAAAGTATACACATATTATAATGAAGGGATTGTCAGAAATGCTACAATCTAAAATGAGCAATCTACCATCACGATCTGTTTCAATATTATTTATTTTAAAATCTGGTAACAGTTTATTTGGAATCAAAATGGCTACCCCAGAGCTATTGGACCATCCATGTGAGAAAAATATTTTGCCTCCCCATTCTTTTTCCCAAATTTGTTCATCATTACTTGTGGTATGGGTCTCTTGTAGTGCAGTTATACCAGAATGATTTGTTTTAAGCCAGTGGAAAATATTCAATCTTTTTTTCTTATTGCGTAGGCCTCGACAGTTAAAAGAATTTAGTGTTACCTTATCTGGTTTCATTCTGACTACTGTACAATGTTTTCATAAGGATCTTTGAATACACATATTTTTTTATGGAAATATGCTGATATTTCTTTTCTTTTCTAGTATACCCAATTTTACTTTTACTTACATTTGCAAACAAAGCCTGCAAGAGTTTACCATTTTTTAATTTAAGAAATATATTACAATGACACTGAGCACAAGTCATACAATAACAGACACAAAATATACAATAGTTGGTAGTAATTAGTTTAAGAACAAAATAACAAGGACACTCAAAACAAGTTACAAAATAACAGACACACAACAAGAAACACATAGCTACACAAGGCAACAAGGAAAATGGTGGAAAGTAGTTTTAATTATACATTTCAAATCTTTGTTCAGGTATCTTACAAATTATTTAGTAGAATAATAATAATAATACAGTTTGATATTTATGGACTGCTGTAAAACATTTTCAAGCAAAAATATCTTTAATGACTTTATAAATCATCTATATACTATATAATCTCACCACATATTCAGGCAAAGTTTGGCAAAAAGATTTTATTAGTTTAAACACTTGTAGAAGCTTGTATTAGAATATGAATGATAGTTTTTACCTAATGTGTACAGATTAATGGTTAATCATGCTTTTAACTCCTATATTTGTCTGTATGGATCACAGAGTAACTTTTGGTACCATCTAATTCTGTCTCCAATTCCTTACTTCTTACAGAAACACTGTTTTGGGGTTTATACACACATGTTCATAGTGAAGTTTGGTTAATATTTTGAAACCGTTTATTTAAAAACACCACACTAATGTTGGATGGTTAATATTTTGAAACCGTTTATTTAAAAACACCACACTAATGTTGGATGGAACTAGAGACTCCCTGGTGGCAGCACTAAATACTTTGGAAATATTTGGAACTCTTTCTGGCTTAAGAGTCAATATGGATAAAACAAAACTAGTGTGGCTCGGAAAGAAAAAGCACTCAAAAGACAAATTTAATATAGATTTTAATTTGGAATGGAACGTTACTGAATTCAAATTACTAGGAATTATGTTCTCTGTTGATCTTCACAAAATTCCAAACTTTAATTTTGAACCTTTATTAGGTAAAGTAAAATGTATATTAAGTACATGGAAAAAGCGTCATTTGACGCCTCTAGGAAAAATTACTGTTTTAAAGACATTTATTTTGGCAAGCTTCAATCACTTATTCACAGTACTACCTACGCCAAGTGATTATTTACTCCAAGAACTCACAAACCTCTTCTACTCTTTTCTTTGGGATAATAAGCCAGACAAAATTAATCGGAAGCAGATTTGTTGTAACTACAATGATGGTGGCTTGAAAATGGTAAATATAAAAGCCTACATTATTTCTCAAAAGCTATCCTGGATTCGAAGATTGTTCAATAACAATAATGCCCCTTGGATACAATATCTGAGAATCTTTTTAAAAATTCCATACTTATTTACCACTGGCTCACAGTGGTCAAACATTCAATCGAAACGCATAAAGAACCCCTTCTGGAGGGATGTAGTAGGTTGTTGGAGTTCTTTTATTGATAGATCTGTTTCATTTACCAAAAATGCAGAAATGACACTTCCAATATGAGGTAATCCATTATTTTCTAAGGATTACCTATGTTTTTCCAAGTGGATATCAAAGGGAATTATTTATCTTGCAGACATAATAAATGAAAGCGGAACTATTATGGATTGTCAAGTTATTGAATCAAAATACAACTTAACTATGAATTTCTTGGAATACTATAGATTACGGAGTTGTCTTAAAAACTTTCTGAATTCTATGGACCCCAAAAACCTGACATGCACCAGGCCTTATATCCCATACATTTTCAAAATCCTTAAAAAGGCTCAAAATGGATGTAAATATTTCTACTCTGTTCTCAATAATTGTGAACCAAATCCAAGGCCAAGAATAAGGTGGTCTGAGAAATTAGAAATTGATATTACACCAGCTATTTGGCAAGCTGCCAACAGAATATGCCGGAAAACAATTGATAGTAATGAATTTAAATGGTTCCAGTACAGAATATTAAATAGAATTCTTGGTACTAGAGAATATTTGGTAAAACTAAGGATATCAGATTCTGCAACTTGTGTTTTCTGTGAAGGTCAAAGAGAAACTATTATCCATTTGTTTACCAGTTGCAATAAAGTACAGAACTTTTGGCAAGATATAAATTCATGGTTATCTCGGGTATGTAACTTTCAGATTCCTTTGAATCCAGTGTATATTCTTCTAGGAGTAACAGATAAAGAATCATATGCATTCCAAAAAAATTTCATTTTGCTAACAGCAAAAAAGTATATCTTCTTTACTAGCCACAAAAAAGACAGTTAAACTTTTTTGAATTTCAATCCTTTTTTAATAAAATTTACTCAGAGCAGAAATATCTGGCAAAAGTTAAGTTTGAGAAAGATAAATTTAGTCCAAAGTGGTGCGACTTCATCTTTTTATATTGACAGAATTGAATTCGACCAACAGTTAAGTCACAAAATAAACTGTGCTAGATATGTTCACTTGGTTCAGTATATGACTGGTATATTCTGTGCATTTCTGTTTTTGTTTTTTATGTATGTATTTGTATGTTGGAAAAAACAATAAAAAAAAATAAATAAATAAATTGCATTCTGTTCCCTGGAAACACGATGCTTCATCTGTCATTTTTGTTCATGCCGAAATTGTTTTTTTTTTCAGTTCATTTTAATTACTGTGTTTGACATTTTAAACCTGTTATGCCATGTTCAATGCATTACTTTTAGGATGTCCAGTGTTAATGATTCCACATCCATCTGCAGTGGAGTTGCTATAAATCTGCCCTATGTCATCCACACCAACCTATTCCTTGCAGTAAGTAGATTTGTGTTACATGAACATATATAAATTTTCAATAGGTTTGGAGATAAAATCTGTACCAAATTTTAACTTTAGCTTTCATGTGAATAACAATTGTTTTTATTGTGTCACCAACATATATGCTGGGGGACACAAAGGGATTACTTTGTCCTAGTGGTTGTTCATGGTATTGTCAGCGTCACAAGTCGTTTCAAGACAGTATAAAAAAAACAGCTTGACAGAGTAAGTTCATAGCATGTAGAATTTGGCATGTGAACCTAAAAGATTGCCCTGTTGTAAGGTGACCTTAAACTATCAGTAATAACATAATTATATTGAATTTATTTTTTTTTGTTTACAGGATAGTATTTCATAGGTTGCTTAATTAAAATTATTTTGAGTTTTCTATGTCAACTCTGATGTATAAAAGAAATATATTGAGAGAAATGCCCTACATTAAGTTGAGTTTATACTCCCAGTAAAAAAAGAATTTTATTTACTTTAAGTTTGCAAATTTAGGATAATATCTTAAATTGTGTACAATAGATTCTAAGCATATTTCAGATCAAGGTATAAGTAACCTTGAACAGAAGCTTGAACATGGTAAGATGACCTTAAGTTCCTCACAGTAGAAACTTACATTGAGTTAAGTTTCGGACATATTTTTATGATGTTTGGACAATATTTTGATTGGTAAGTGAGAGTTTTCATTTAAATTCAACAAATTACAAATTAAAGCCTGCACCAAGTTTTAATCGTTATATCCACCCTACTGGGCGTGGGCATACTTTTGCTTTTTCACAACCTCACCCCTCATTCGTTGCTGCTCATTTACAGGAACAGTATTTTACATGAAATGAAAACCTGTTGGGTTTATATCCTGTATGGAATTGCTTTTTCAGCAATATCTGACAACAATTCCAATTGCCATGGCAACACCAGTTTTTCTGGTTCTTATGATTTCTGGGTGCTTTACATTCCGAACCCCTGCATAGATCTTATCCAAAGTTTCAGAATATTTTTATCCCATGAGGAACGTGAACTGATTAGGTTTTGGGTTACATCTGCCAACAAGTGTTGCATTGGAAACCATTTCCCCTTTTTATTTAAATTTGTTTCCTTTTTACATTCAAAACCCCTCAACAGATTTTGTCCAAAGTTTCAGGTAATGTTTGCAGAGGAAGCGGAAGAGAGTATGCTTTTTGGCAAATTTGTTTTGGCGAAAACTGTTGCCATGGGAATCCTTTTTCTGTTTTTCTTTTTACTTGTAATTTTGTGGGTGTTTTACATTCAAAACCTATGCACAGAAATTAAGCATATTTTCAGGGTATGTTTATCCCAAGGGGAACTGGAGCTGATTAGCTTTTTGGCAATACCTGGCAACAACTGTTGCTATGGCAACACTTTTCCCCTGTTTCTTGGACTTGTAATTTTGTGTTTGCTTTGCATGACAAACCTCCTCAAGGGAGGAGGCAGGCAAGACAGAGAGGAGCCATCTTAAACAATGCATTACCTTATATGGGCATGTGACAAGCATATTAACAGTGGGTCACCAAAATGATACGTAATAAAATTTACTTCTAAGTACTGATATCTAGTAGAAGGTTGGTGAGTGAAAGATTCACATAATTATGCATATCTATGTGTTTGTCTCTCTGTGGGTCTCGGTCATACTTTCAAATAAGCCTGGGTCAAACTGTGGCTCGATCCTCCTCAAAGATGGTTTGGATCTACAAAAATACTGCCACTCAGCCAACTATGTTAGTCCAGCATCTGTATGCTTTTGAATGCCATCTGTTTCACTGTATAACTGAAACTGGTGACACAGTACAATTCTACTGAATTGTGAGTCCTACTTTTTGATGTCAAACAGCGTTGCATTAAAAGTAATAGAAATTAACAGGACCTATATAAGTGTAAAGTGTTATGTAGAATTAACAAAAAATATTTGTATTCACTGTTTGTTCAGTGTTACTGCATGTGGTCCTTTTCATATGTAGCTATTTTTGAAACCTTGTTATCTTTTTTTCAGGGATACAAATATTGTTTTTTTTTTTTTTTTTTTTTTTTTTTTTTTTTTTTTTTTTTTTTGGGGGGGGGGGGGTGCAATTCTTATACACTTATTCTCTTTATCACCCTAAGCGAGTGTATTGTGAATGGAAGTACATAAATCCCATTTGAAAATGGTTCCTGTGTATCTAGCATGTTCTGATACAGATGACAATAATTTCAGATGGTGATCATAACCAGTCTGGCATTTCTTCAGCGGAGAAAGAAAAAATGGCTAGATTGCTGTGAGGGTCGGCCTGGTGCTATCATGTAAGAACAAAGGATGGTCTTTTACAATTTATTTATTCAGTCCTAAATGTATTTTGGCTGGTCTCTCAAAGTATATGTTATAATGTAAGCAACATTCAGGCATGTAGACAAGGAGGTTCGTTTTTAAAAGTTAGTTAGTTAGTTAGTTTATTTCTTTATTATAGTGACATGTGTTATACATGAACAGTTTATACAGGCAAAAAAAAAACAAATTTAACACCCAGCCCCTTAGGGCTTATAAGTCACTTCATTTACAAACATTTAACATATGTTGGGTATATCTCGGCAAACACAAAATATATAATTTATAATTTGGTGTTGAACATATTGTACAAATTTGAAAGAATAATGATAACCAATACTATTTAAACAACAACTCTTTTCTGTATTCCCATAGTTCCACAATAAAATTACCAAGAATCTTTTGGTGGTTTTTCATAATATAAAGGAATTTTGTTTCACTATCTGACATTTCAAAATCTAACCATTTTGCACTATACTGAGCAAAATATTTTTTTCTTATTATCTCAAATTTACTGCATATACACATGAAATGAAATTCAGATTCAATTAACTTTGAATTGCATAAAGTGCATAATCTATTTTCCAAAGGAATATTACTGTAACGACCCGTTTCTATGGCCAGAGGGAGTGTACCACTTCTAATTTTGGCAATAAGAGATCTTTTATGTTTAGGTAGATATAAATATTCCTCTAGATCTAGGTGCTCCTTAAATCTTTGATATTCACGCAGCTTTGGCTTCTTAGGTAACTTTGTTTCCCAATCCTCTTGCATTATCTTTAATAGTAGTTTATTACAGATAGATAGATCTACACTTTTCTTTTCATTGAAATGAGATAGTAGATTTAATGACATAAAAATTTGTTTAATATTAAATACCCATGTGTATTTTTTCAGGTTATCAATTTCATAATTAAAAATCTGTTTACATATGAAACTATTATCTAATTTACATAGTCTGTTCCAATATCTCAGCATTGCTAGTCTAAATATATATTCTGGAGAGAGCCAGCCAGAATCACCTTGTAAAAATAGGTTAGCTGTAAATTTATTAACACCCATAAAATACCTCAAAGCCCGGTTATATATTTTCTGTGCAGGACCTCCTCTGTTATAACCCCAGATACCTGCTGCATAGCTAAAAACTGAAACTACTGAGGAGTTGTAAAGTTTATAAAAAGTTTTGTACTCACAGCCTTTTAACTGTTTAAATCTAGCTATAATTGCACAAAGACCCCTTCCTGCCGATTCTGCTAATGTTGTAGCACATTCTTGAAAAGTACAAAATTCATCAAGTATAACACCCAAATATTTATATTTGGGGACAACTTTAATGTTTTCAGATCCCACAAAGAACTGAACCTGTGATCGTGACTTATTTTTTTTTATGAAAATGCATCACCTCAGTTTTTACAGGGTTTATACTTAACTACCACTTTCTGCACCATTCATAAACATGGTTGAGTAACTTCTGTAAATTTTCTGCAGTATCAGATAATAGTACAATATCATCTGCATACATTAAGATTGATAACTTTCAATTTCCAATTTTTATCCCTAGTCCTAATGAATTGATCTCAGTTGCTAGGTCATTGAGAAATATGTTAAATAACATAGGTGAGAGATTATCTCCTTGTCTAACACCAATAAATGTCTCAAACCAGTGAGATAGATGTCCATTCAAATTTATGCAAGCAGATGTCTTTGTGTATAAAGCTTTTATAGCAACATAAATTTTACCTTCTATGTTGTATCTCAGAAGTTTATAGAATAAAAGGTTTCTGTTAACATTATCAAAGGCCTTAGTCATATCAATAAAAGCTGCAAATGTATCAAGGTTTTTTGATTTTCTATATTTAATTGCTGAAGTTAAGCTATAAATGTGGTCCTCACAGGACCGCTTACTGCGAAAGCCATTTTGTTCCTCTGCAATTACTCCTAATATATCCAGATATTTGTTAATTCTATTACATAAGATTGAGGTATACAATTTACCAACGCAGGAAAGTAAACTGATGCCCCTGTAGTTCTGGGGAATGTAAGGGTCTTTACCAGACCCTTTTTGGATAGGTTTTATTATTGCTTTACACCATGTATCTGGGAGAGTACCCTTATCAAAGCAATAGTTAAAAATGGTGTGAAGAATTTTATGTACTTTTTCACATTTAAAAACTTCATTTGGGATTTCATCTACTCCAACACTCTTTTTATTTTTAAGTTTCTTGCAAGCTTTACCAATTTCTTCCACTGTGATTGAGCTATTTAGAATATCATTAACACCATGAGTATTTTCAGTTGTAAATTTTTCCATTTCTAATCTTAAATGATTTATATCCTGAGCAAAATCAAAATTTACCTTATTCACATCTAGATTTGGATTATATAATTCTCTAAATGATTATATAATTCTCTAAATGATTCTCTAAATGATTTTAAAAAGAAATATATGAAAATCTAGCAATTGGGCATGTGGACACAGAGGCTAATATTTAAATTTATATGTGAATATGCAGGCAGTTAGGCATGTAGACACAGAGGCTGGTGTTTTCAAATTAATGTGATAATTCATTCATTTAGGCATTTAGATACAGAAGGTAACATTTTGAACGAATTAAAATGCAAAAATATGAGAGATATTATTACAAGAACTCCCTTATGAAGTATTTTTTTTGTAATTTTTGTTTGTACATTTTAGCTGGAATAAGCAAAAGGAATGCCAATACAGTGAAAAATATATTATAAACAAACTGATTGACAAGTTACTGAAACTATGATAATCACATTTCAATATTCATAGATATTAAACTTTTATATCTACCTTGCCTTTTTTCTTTTTGTGATTTTGTCCCCTTTGGCATGCCTTGTAAGTTGCAAATCACATAGAAGGTGTAGTTAAACAGCTTCTAGCTCTTATAGAACATTACAGAACATTACAGAAAAGCCTTTATTAAATGACAGTTATCATGTGAATGTAAAACCAACTTGTAGCAATTAATTATAATCTATTGAAAATTTCATTGTGTTTCAGACCTGTCAATATGTTAGATAACTTTGAAAATCGCTGGTCATTTGCCTGTAGTTTTGGTGCCATTACCAACGTTTTGGTTTCACTTCTAATGGGTCAACAAGCATACACCACACAAGCAGAATCATTGCTTTTAAAGTGTAAGTTTACAACATTTAAAGTTTTGTTTGTAAACCTTTTAGCCTATTTTGGCCTTGATAAACTGTGACCTTTGTATCGTCTAACCCATAAAACTTTACATTTTATATCGAATAAAAGATTAAAAAATACAAAGAAAATGCTAAATCCAAAATTCATCTCTTTTCCTTTTGTCCAAATATTATGATTTCTGAGGTAAGTAAGACAGATGTAACTTTAACTCTTAGTCCTGTAGAATATATTTTACTATATCTGCTGATAATAGCTTTCTCTCAATCAAATGGTTATTTAAGCTATTAAAATGATGTTTTTTCATGCTCAGAAGTTTTCCAAAAATTTAAATATGGAACAGTAACAAGAAATTAAATTATGCATAATAAACAGAAGCTTTTTAAAAAGCTGATTTTGAAGATCAGCACATTATAAAAATTTTATTGAATTAAAGTATTTTTTTGTTTAACAACTCCATTTGGAGGATAAAAATGCTACTGTTCCTGGTAAATAAAAAATATTAAAGCATGGTAAAAGCACCAGTGCTACTGACACTATATTTGTTCTATTTTTATAACTGAATCACCTCTACTGCTACGGTGTATTTATCTCGAGTAGCAATGTAATGGTAGCTATTTCATCATGAATTGAGTCAAAGTTTGAAAAAAGTTGCACCAAGTATGCATTTCCATTAAAGGAATTTGCATCCACCAGGCGCACTCATTCAACATAATTTTCTTGTCTGCTTCTAAAATGACTTCACTAAGAATGATAACAGCTGTTTATCTAGTACTATTACTTCACTGCAGAATAGACAATATGTTCTATGGTTTTTGTCAATAAATGCATTTGTTGAGTTAAGATGCAATAAGTGGAGGGGTTTCAGTTAATTACCTTCAAACTTGGACAGAGAGTTGGACCACTTGATACCCCAGTTCTACTGTCGATGTTTTTGGTTGTATGGGGAATCTTTACATGTAGAGTTGTAGAGAGTGTTATATTTATTTATTTGGGGTTTTACATCGCTTTCAACACTGTACAGGTCCTATCACGATGGGTAGTTGGAAGGGCAGAGGAAACCAGTACATACAGTTGGTCAAGGTTCTGTACTGTAAACTGCCGACCAGTGGCAAGCAACTACCAGCTTTCCCACTTGAGGCCGTGCCAGGAACTGAACCCCAGCCTCAGAGGTGGAAGGCAAGAGTGTTACCACCGTGGCCCCTAGAGAGCATTATAAATTAGAGCTATCACAGGTGCTCATCTGATTCTTTTAATATCTTTTCAAACTCACCTGAGTGACCATTTCTACAGCTTGTGAATGGTTATAACGGTTATTTCAAACATTTTAAAATACCAAATGCAAATCGCTTTTTAAGTTGTGTCAAAGTATGGCAGTGGCATCCTACCACAAATGTGAATCCAACTGGATCGCACTGAAGACATCCTACATAAATACAAAGTGGACCAAGCCAGAAATTAGTGTAGATTAGTCTAGTTGTAGCTTGTGACTCCAGCACAGTAATGTGTGAACTAGGTATAAGCCTATGAAATGAATCTGCAGTGTGGGGTTCACAGAGTCTTGTGTCAGTACCTATTGTGTTGTTTCAGTTTTTCTGGTTTTGATCTATGCCTTGGAGGTCTGTATTGTCTTCTTCCCATTTTTTGCTTGTCTGACCATTCCCCAGAAGAAGGTGGGCTCACTGGTTGGACTCTGTTACACAGGATTGTGGTAAGATAATGTTGTACTCAGTATTGTTCTGGTGTTGAGATCCTGCCAGTGTAATAACACCACATTCTGGCTTATGTGGATGTGGTATGTGATTGAAAACTACTCCTGCGAATCCAGTAGACTCTACATAAATGAAATCTCCAATATCCTGGATTTGGTTCTAGCTATGCATGACTTCTACTTATACCTACAAAACTACTGAAACTGCTATGGTGCTTTGACTTTGAAAATGGTTCAATTAACAATTAACTTTGATTCAGACTGCTTCTACTTAAACAGAATGGTAGTTGAAGTTCTAGATAAACAGAGTCTACTGTATTTATTATTTTTGGCTTCTTGTCATATTTACAAGCCAGCATTAAATGAAAGGAAAAAGCAAGAATTATCAGTCTTACACGCTAATAGATTCAGAAAAATGAATATATGATGCAGCACTATTGAACATAAAGATATAAATCTTCCACCGAAGAAAGTATTTTAAAAAAGTATTGTTTCTTTGTACTAAATAATGGATACTTGTAGGTCTCTTCTGATGCTGACTTCTACCATACAGTGTTCAAATCCAATTCCAGAGGTGTGTAACTATTGATTCATATCTTCTGTCCACTTTCATTCCTCTAAACATCCCATATATTGTTGAACCACAACATGTATTGGCATCCTAGGCAACTGTGTGTAAATATCTTGCATAAAGATTCAATCCCTAAGTGTTAAAATAAAGACCTTCTGATGGTTAATCCAGTGATCTCGCCATTGTCTATGAGATCTAACACCCCACACAAATGTACAGTAAAAGTCATAACACCAGGAAGCTTTTACTTGGGCAAACAAAGCCGAAAGGGGTTTCTGTCATCAGAGCCATCAGAGACATGAGTAGTACACTCAAACGGTCAGCCATCCAAGTACTAACGCAGCCCACTGCTGCTTAATTTCAGTAAAGAGACGGGTACTCATCCCACTATCCCAATTATTATGAAAGCCCAGACATAAAAAAACAAGGCCCAAAGGGGTTTCGATCTACCAGTTTCCCGCAAAGCATCAGAGATACGAGTATTGCACTGAAGCGGTCACCCATCCCAGTACTAACGTAGCCCATTGCCACTTAACCTCTGTAAAAGACAGATACACATCACGCTATGCCACAATTCACGAAAGTCCGGAGACAAAAAAGGTGAAGCATGGCCTCGCTAGAGCTCGGGCTTAAAAAGTAATCTCTAGAAGTGTGAGCCTCGCTAGATGCATGTAACCATAGCAACAATCAAGTCTGTCAAACAGTTTGATAATAGCTTTGTTTTGATGCACTCGCTGTGTGGAATGCTCTACCTGATGAGATTTGTGCATCCTCCTCTACTGCCTCTTTCAGAAAGAGGCTTAAATCCTATCTCTACACCACAGCATGCCATCCTTAGTCTTAATACCCCTGGTTGTTTTCCATGGTGCTTGACCCCTTTTCTGTCACTGGATACTGTAATTGGTTGACCATTCTGGTGCTGTTGCGCCTTAGAGTCCCCGTAGTGAGTGGGAGATTAAGCACTTTAAAAGTCCAATTAAAATTAGAACCCTTTAGGTAAAGGGAAATTCCATGTTGATTAGAACACTGACACTCATAGGAATTTTACAGCTAATACTAAAGCAACCCAGTTTTGTACACAGCTTTGTTATCCAATTTGTCATCAGAAACATTAAAAAATTATAAACTACATGATTTTGTACAATTGTTGCTTGGTTGCTTTATCTCTGACTACATTTTCTGATTTATCAAAACACGTCCTTAGCAATTATAATGTACACTTTGAAATTATTAATTTACATTAGAATATTTACTGACAGAGTAAATTATATATTTTACTTTAAAAAATATTTATATTTATTTTTTTTATTAGTGTTAGTCTAAAATAGAAAATATCTCCATACTAATGTAGGGATTATTGGCAGTAATATTTATTTTCACACTGAAAAACATGCAAACAGTTCATTCATAAAAAGCTTTTATGTTTGTGTGTTTTAAATGCGATGTAGTCAGCTCTCAATCAAATGTTTATCACTCCAGTTGCTGAATTATGCTGGCTTGCTGGTCAATCTTCCGTCCTTGCTTTGTCTAGGATTTTTGACTGGTAAATTTGCCATTATGACTTATCATGTATACAGCAAACCTCAAGCATCAGATGTTATTCTGGTAAGTTCTTGTGTCTATTTTATTGTATAGTAAGATGTAATGGAATGGGTAAGTAGAGCCAAGCTTCAGGCTCTAACATCAGAAAATTGCTGTTAGTATTAATTAGCTATGAGTAACAGTAACAATTTTAACAGACTGATGAGTAATAAACCCTGGGGGGCCAAGAGTTCCAAAACCCCTCATTAGGGCATCATACAAAATTTACTATTCAGAATGAAGTGACACAAACAAACAAGAAAAGAGGGATCAAAACAAAGCTAGAAGAAATTATAAATTATAAACACATTTAAAAATTCGTAGTTGCTTGTGAACCTTAATATCTAGAGAAAATGTTCCAGGATTAAAACAAAGCTAAAATAAATTATAAATTTGAACACAGTTAAACTTTTTAAAGCATCTTATATTCTAGTGTATTTCTTTTCTTTGTGTTACATTTAGAGATTTGGTTATATGCGATTGTAATAGTCAATTCAACGCTTAATCATTTAACAGAAAAAAACTCCCAGAATCAACAGGTGACTTACAATTAGTTATTTCCTGTATGTATTATCTTGATACTTACAGGTTGAAGAAAAAGTTGCTGCACCTTATCAGGTTTCATATGTACGAACTCTTCTCAGCAAAACAAGGTAACATTTAAACATTAAGTATGTGATGGCCCACTATCAGTTTTTTAAATGTAGTAACATTATCAGTCTAAGTGAGTCTCAGTTTTATAAATTACGTGTCAATTTGCTATTATTATCTCTGTGAAGAAAGTTTTCAATCTTGGACTCTGTTCATGTATCTTTTTTCACGATTATACCCAAACTGATGAACACATCTTTATTAAATTCTTTGGTTAGGGCATGACCAGGGAAAGAAGCGACTAAATTTTGATATAGATCCAGCTCATCCTCTGGATACAAGACCTCAGAATTTCAATGGTCTCAATTTCAGTTATTTTCATGTTTATGTGGGGTAAAATAAAAAAAGCGTATTTGAGTGAAATTACCATATATGAATACTCAGCTGTCTTGGCTGAGGTTTGCGCTCTAGGAGTGCTTTCTAGTTACTACAGCCAAACATATTTAAATAAAACTCTAATAAGTAGATTCTCCTTGAGATGAAATATGTGGATTGTCCCCAAGAAACATTTTTTTCATTACATTTTACCCATTTCCCTAGATTTCCTGGGTAAATAGAAGTATATTTTGGATTCCTTGACATTCGTCTTTACATGATTAAGTTGTTTTATGTTTACGAAAAAGCTTACATCTTAGTCTATATTGACTTGTGAGAAAACAGCATAATATGTTTTGCTATGGTGGTTACATTTAAGAGCAAAGTCTAGGGGTCTAAGAGCATTTAAGAACCTCCATTCCTCTGTCAAGTGTGTTGCTAAAATAAACAAACTAATGTTGCATGGCAAGTGTACTGTAATGTGCACTTATCTCAGATAATTAACAACTGCCGTGTACAGAGTGGCATATGTAGGAATCTGCTGTTGAAAATTTAAACAAAGTTTGTGCATTTTAAAACAGTGAAAAAAACTGCATCAGGTAATAAAACACCTTGAGGAGTTGTGTCCTTTTAGTCTGGAAGGAAGAGTTTATCAGTCCTGTCAAAAAGTGAAATGTTATATCCTGGTAAGCTGTGGTGTTTGAATAGAAAGACTTCAAATGTATGATCTTTGTAATTTCAGGAGATTTTCGTCCTGGGACAAAAACTTTCCCCTTTAAGTACATATAAATATCTATGCAAAACCTTTGAAGACATAGAATTGTATATAGAACCGTCATTTTTTTATGACAGAGAGGCAGATGAAGATAGACCCATGAAAGGATGTTGGATGAAGATAAAGCACTTACTGAATGTTTACATCTATGAAAATAGGCCTCATTTTAAGTACACAACACGTATTGTATGTACATTTGTCCTGGTGGTAACTTGCATTTTCCAGGTATGTTTAATTGCCATAATAAATGAACAGCTGTGAATCTAAATTTGTAATGTTAGAAATCGTCTCCTTGATGATGGGTATGAAAATATGAAAAAAAAATTCTACAGCTTTTGAGAACAACCACTGGGACAAATCCTCTTATGTTACTTAGAATAATGGTACAATGATTTTTTTTTTCAAATATCCATTCAAAAGGTATGGTAACATTGAGTTTTGTATACACAAGTAATTCATGATGCACTTCACAGTTGATTTGAGTTAAATGGCGCCAAATTAATGTGGACATCCTGTATTGTACCAAATGTCAGGTTTTCAGTGCAAAATCTGGATCTGCAGGTGTAGACTGTTTTACTCCCGATTCTTGACTACCTGATAGGATATAATCTTTACTTTGTGTTAAAAGCAATATTACATTCAAAATCAAAGTTATCTGCCTATGTGGTGTATCTTGAACAGTCCCCGTCTGATTACTGAAGTTAAGCAGCACTGGGCTTGGTTAGTATTTGAATGGGTGACCGTCAAAGTTCTGGGCCAGGTATAGATGGATACATAGTGCCTCGGATGATTACTTAAACAGTGGCCCCATTGCAATATTTGCCAAACAAGGTACTAGGCACAATGTTACATATTTCAGTCAATCAAAATCAAAGTCAATCAAAGTAGAGAGATCAGTTTCAAGAAGCTTAAACCATATGTATTTGTTGTTAAAAGTTCTGTGTTGACACTTAACTTGAAAGTATGAGCTTTGTTTTTTTTTGTTTGTTAATATAGTTGGGTACTGCCTCTGTCATGTTGAATGCTACTCTACTTAATTATTTAAAAGACACTGTGCACAATGCCACAATAGATGATGACCTTGAACAACAACTCCATGCCGTTTTGATTACATTTGAAGGTGAATATATATGCATGTGTCTAATTTTTTAGTCCCTTATAATAACGCCACAACATCAGGAGAAACATCTGTATCAATTTATATGCTAATCAAGGCAACCGTTGTACATCCAGGCACCTTCCTGCAGATACATTGTCAATTAACATTACCATATACGCAAGGTGTCATAAAGACAGTAAAAGGATTAAACCTTATTGGTATATAAACTGTTCGACTTTTAAAAATATAACTAAGTTTTGAATATATTTCATCAGTCATAAAAAACACAAGTAGTAACATAACCAGCAGTCTTATAGCATCAATGAGAATGCTCAGTGGTATTATGGGTAGCACTCTTGCTGCCTCACCTACGAGGTCATGTGTCATACCTACAGCATTTAAAGTTCTAATGGCAATGTTTTATGCCCTGTTCAACGGCCAGAGTCATATTGGGACAAGTCATAATTGTATATAAGCAGGGTCACCAGGGGAGTCAAGCAGAGGTGGCAGCCTGTCACTAGATGTCAAACTTACAAAGCTCTCAGCATTTGGTATAATAAATGACTGATCTTGCTATTGGTCTGTGGTCCATAGCACTAAATCTAAATCAATTGCTATGCGTTGCCTTTTTCTCCTTCCACTAAAACTGTTCTGTGGTATAGGACCCATGCAATATATGTTGTGGGCATCATCAAAATTTCTGAGTAATGTTATAGCCAAATAAGATAAGTTGATACCACCACAGAAACACACAAAAAAGTGCATTTCCATCGTGATTTTTTTACTGTTTAACCTTTTTTAGTAGACCTCAACAAACATAATTCCTTTTATGTAAAAATATAAACACGTGTCTGGGAATAGTTTCATAAACCTCTATTATCTACCAAGTCCAGTAAACATTTAGTATAACTTTCTTTGAAGACTTCTTAATATTTAGAGGATTAGTAACATTTGATAGTCTTCTAAATGCTGTACTAAATATATTGTTCACAAATCATTTTACCTTGCATCACCATGGTAAATAGTAGGCTGAGATTGGTAGATTGAGTGTCATTGTACTATCTTCTATATTTAGTAGGCTGTTTCAATCGATCACCAGTTATCTGGAAACCCTAGCTAAGTAGAAGAACTAATTTTGTCTTTTGACATTTGAATAAAAGTAGTTCAATGTATAAAAATTGATGTTGTCAGTTATTTTGTTTAAGGTGTAAACTCTTTATTGTGTATTTGTACTTGCAGCCATTTGGATTGGAACTACCATATTCTCTGTACTCTTTCTCTGCTTTGATCTTTTTGCAATATTAACTAAGTATAGGTAAGTATGATTGAGAAATGTACATTTTCCCCGATATCTTGTCCTATATTTTAAATCTTTTATATCTTAAAATACTCTAGGGTCTGTTAGCAGAGTCTGGGATTGGGAAAAAAATCCAGAAAAAAATGCGCAAAAAATATGGGTCAGTTTCAAATCCCTGACAGGACATAGTGCATCCTGGCTTGTTTGGATCAATCTCCCTACCTGACTTGGGATTGGGGTGCTTCTCTCCACGATTAGATGGGAAACTACAAGGACAAGCTGTAAACCCCTAACCGACAAGCTGTATCCGGCCACAACAAGCCATAGTGACAAACCAACAAGACTGGAGCAGTGTCCTGACCCGACCCAACTAGACTGATAAATTTTCTGGAGTCAGGATCACTAGTCAGGATCAAACCAACACCATCTAAATCCCTTCTGATTGCTGTATGTCCTCATTTATCACTGCAAAGATGCCAGCTACACATCAGAGAAATGTACAAGTCATCACCGTATCACTGGCTTGTTGGCCAAACCACCATATGTAAATTTGTCCCTATTGTCTGCAGGCCATCCTTGCTGAATTCCAGGAAAATTATTTGATCTACCCTAACACTCGTGAAGATTGGAAAGAAATTAAGGAGAAGTTCGGAACCAGATGGAATGTCCCCCACGCTCTTGGGGCACAAAACAGGAAGCATATCACTATGAAGAAGCCAGGTGGGAGTGAATATGACAAGAAGGTTTTTCCCTGATGCTGCTAGCCCTGGTTGACACAGAATGCAGATTCCTGTGGGTAGATGTTGGGTCAAGTGGACCCGCATCAGATGTACAAATATTTAACTGCAACAAGTTGAAGGAAAAGATAGATGATGGTACCTTGGGGCTATCAGCATCTGAACCCCTGGGGGAGAGAGGACCAGATTTGCACTACTTTTTGCTGGGTGACAATGCATTGACCTAGATGCTTTGACTAATGAAACCCTACAGCAGAAGAAAAACTCAAAAGGGAAGAGAATAGCAAAATACAGGATCTCCAGAAGCAGGAGGGTAGTAGAGAATGCAATTTCAATCCTGGCAAGCAGATTCAGGGTCCTACTGGGCACAATGAAAAGACCAAAGGTTGTCAGATACATTGTTTTAACATGTGTTGTGTTGAACAACATACTGAGGACACACCAAGGTGGAGTAGTCAGAGCACCCACCCCAGCAGATAACATAGCAGCCATAGCAAATGAACTGGCAGTATATGTACCTGATGAAAACCACAGGAATCCCTTGAGGTAGGCAAAGCGTCTGCGAGACCTACTGAAAGATTACTTCAACCACATTGGTTGGGCAGAAGGACAGGATCTGAGATGGGACAAGTGACTACCCTGGGGACAGAAGACGCTGCCATCTATCAGTCCTTTTCAGGACTACCAAATTATTCCAAGAACTTTTATATAAGCTAGTGTTGCATCAATGCTCCACAAAATTTCCAACAAATTTCCCCAAAAATTTTAATAGATTGTCATCAATTTTATAAAGAATTTTCCAAAAGGCACAAGTCAAAAGTGTTAAAATCTTTCTCAAAAATCATTTGAAAGTTTCTCAAATATCAAAGTTTTTTCCAATTGTTGAAATTTGCCAAAGTTTAAAGCCACTTATAAATATGTTAAAGTTGTTGTAAGGTACAAGTGTTTTTCAAATCTGTAAAATTTGTCAAAGGTAAAAATACTTTTAAAAATTTTCAAGTTTTTTAGGATTAAAATGCTTTAGAAAGTTTTCAAGTTTTTTCAAAGGTCAAACTTTTAAGACCACATTTGAAGTTTTTTTGTTAAATTCAGCTTTTCAATTAGTCATTCATTCACTCATTTTGTGTCTTGTGATTTGGGGCGTTTTATGTGGGGCAGTATAATTTTTTTTGTTTTCAGATTTTATTCTAACACCTAGCTTTTTATTGTTTTGGAAAGATTTGGGGGGTCCTGAGAAGGACCTATGAATCAGCAGTTGTCCTGAAAAAGATGTTTTACAGCAGTGGTCCAGAAAAGGACCTATGGTGGGTAGGTGCACTGCTGCTGCTGCTGCTTGGGCTCAGATGACTGCTGGGGGCCTGGGGCTGGATGGCTGCTGAGGAGGCTAGAGAGGCCTGAGATGTTGTGTAAACTTTCTTCTCCAGTGACAGAGGCTACTGACAGTGGGTTGAAACTTTTGCTAGAGCCTATGGTGAAATGTAACCAACAAAGTATGAAGTCTGTTGCCTTCTGGATTGTTGTTGTCCTCTTGGTACTACTTGGCTCTGCTGAGCTGGATGTATGACCACGCTTACTGGCATCTGGGGCCATATTCACAAAAGGTCTTAATCTTAGTCTTATCTTAAGCCTAACCCAGTCGTAAATCTAAGATTTTTGTCCTAGCTAAGAATTGTCATAAATAGGTATTCACAAAACAAGTCTTAGCTGGGACAAATGTCATAAAGTTAAGACCAAGTTAAGACTGATTTTTCATATAACCACTGTGGTTTTCTGTGTCATGTGACCTCATTTTGTACACTTTATGTAGCTACACTGTTGGTGGCATATGAGACATCAAATTTTGGGACAGCAAAAATAACAATATAATGGAACATGGATTTTACACAGCTGTGTCTTTATCAACAAGGTAAATTTCTTGAGATTTAAAATCAATACTCACAAATAATCTTGTCTCATGCACAAAATATGAATCTATCCATATTCATCACCAATGTATTTTTTTCAATCAAATAAAGGAAGTTTTTAGCAAACATTTAAAATCACATACACTTCAAAAGGAAAAGCAAATTACAGTGCTACAATAATATTAAAAGCACTGAAATGTGGTTTCCCAATTTTGTGCAACAAATTTTTCTACAAGAAAGAAAAACAAACATAACCAGCTAAAAATGAGGTATCCACATTGGCTATATTAAATTCTGATTTGCTATTTACAGGAACATTGCCCAAATAATATCCACATTGTTTTTACACCTGTGACAAGAGTCATAATTCGTTATATATAAACATTGAAAGGCATATCCACATTGTTTTCAGAACTGTTTTTAAAGATATGTATCACATGATATTTCACAAAACATTGAAAATAAATCCAGATTGTTTTGACAATTTATGTACTATTAATATCTCCTTTGTGTATTTTGCAATATTACATAAACACTGACATGCTGTCCTTCATTGAGTTCGGTTAATATGATTGGTTTATGCCAGGAATGTAAACACAAGTGAGCTGTTAGTTTCATCCTACATGTGCCACTTTGACAAAAAAATCAATACACTCCAAATCATGTGATAATAATCTCTAGCTATGTCAAGATCAGTAAACAATACTTTTCTGGGCAAAAAAGACATGTTTAAATAATTACATATTTTATATAAGTAATATGACCTTTAGCATGGTGCAGTTTAGTACCTTTTATGAAGAATATTTTTTAATCTTATATATATTTTGAGTTATAAAAGAATATAAATAGTGGAACCAAATGGATAAAAAACTTTATAAAGTGACAAATAAAACTTTAACAGTGGGATATATCCATTATTTAATGTGTTCATTGTGAATATTTTTTCTATGGATATGTTAAATATCTGTTATGTACAGCAACTTGTGGACATGTATTTCTCTGAATATGTGTTGATGTACACTGTAAAACTTGTCCACTTTCTGTTAATAAATGGATCAGAAAGGAACAAGTTTTGCAATTGAAAACCTTCAAACCACTTTAAAACATAAGATGAAATGCTTTACAGAGATGTGGTAAGTCTTTTAACTCAATTTTAGTCATATGAAGTTTTGAAGTGGAGAAAACATGACATGGCGGCCATATTTAAGACTGATCTTAAATATTTAAGACCACCCCCATCCAGTCTTAGAGTTGTGACAAAAGATAAGACTAAGATAAGACTAAAACCTTTTGTGAATTGCTCTAACACTAAGACAAATGTCGTAACAAGTTTTTGTCCAAAGTTATGACAAAAGTCTTAGATTTAAGACTAAGATTAAGATAAGACTTTTCGTGAATATGGCCCCTGGGTTTCTGGGAATCTGGGAATAGTCAAGATGTATTCCCTGGCAGTGGCTGCAAGCTGCCATGGTTGCTGCTAATATGTCTGTGGCACATATGTGAAAGTGGTAGCTCCCAGAAAGTGTATGTTGCTGTGGATGACGGTTCCTGTGCTCTGCCCTGCTCTGTATCCAACTTAAAAGTTTAACCACCTTGTTTCTAAAGGTCACAAAGTCTCTTTTCGCCAAGTTTTCAACTTCAGATGCAAGGTAGTTGCAGAAGGCTGTTCTCTGGCAGTGGTCTCCTGTCTGGGCTTAAGAAAAGATGTGATTATAATCTTCATCTGGGTATATTGCTCAATGATCTGTTGGTCGACTGATGAGGGCTGGGACATTGCACTGGTACAGGCAGTGCTGCAAATAGATGGCTGGTGAGTTGTGTCAGAGCAAATGCAGGTCTCCATACAGTCAGTATCCATGGACACTTGTGAAATGGCATGGGCTGAAGCTACACTAGCACTGGCTCCTCTCTGTGGGGACTTGAAGCCTGAAGATTTGCCGAGGCTTTTTTCCTTCTGATGTGGGTCTTCAAAAAGTTAAATTTGTCCTGAATCCAGTTTTGCTTGTCATTTCCTTGGGAGTCTGGGCATGCTGGGACTGAGTTAATTATCCATAGAGTGTCCTTTGGGATTTGAACCAAGTTTTTCACACCTTCACTGACAGGTTGTGGCTGCTTGCAAACCTCTTCCATAGGCAATCCTTCCTGGCCTTGTCCTTAAAGTGTTTGTTGATTTTGTTGTAAAGCTCCCCATGATCCTTAAGAAAGTCTACAATAGCCTCCTCATCTGCATCTGTTTCATAAATGTTCATCATATGTTCTTTCTTGTGCCTAGATTGAAACTCAGTAGATGTGCTGGCGTCTCTCCCACCTTCTGTAGGTATTTCACTTTCACTCCTCTCAGTTCTTGGTCTCACTGTCTCCTGTGTCTGTAGAGTTTCCGTCCTCCTGGCTTCTGCCCTCTCCTTCCCTCCCTCTGTTGATTCTCTGCCTCCTCCCCCTCCCTCTGTTCTCTTTCCTTCCTCCTGCTCTTTATGTTAGCAGCTTTATTGCCCAACTCAAACTCTGTAGGTGTGTCTGTGTGGACTTCCATCTACCTCCCATCCTTTCTTGCCTTTTTAGGAACCATCTTACAAGTCATATCAAAGCAGCATCAAAACAAAAGCCTATGAGCCAGCCAATCCAAGTTATATATGTACACTAAATCCTAAGTTAATTTGTAAACAAACAAAAGCCCATCTGAACACTGCCAGTTGTAATCCGTCTGAGCTGAAATCCAAATGATGCATTCCATATGCCGATTCGCCTTTTATAGACATAGACTGCATAATCGACAAGCTGAATGAACCCGGGTCTGTCCTACCCACTTCCAGGCTTGTCAGTTGCTGTAACCATCATGTCAGTTTCCTTTTATGTCTTGTCCTGCTGTGTTCCCAGTTTTTGTCCTTCTATGAAGTAACTGACTCTGCGACTAAAGTCTTGGAGACTTACTGTCTTGATGGAAAGTGACAAAATCAGGTCGTGGTTTTTTTTACCACAGGCCAGTTTCCTTTCAAGTAGATTTTGTTTTATGGCCTGTAGTGGAGTGTTGTCCAGGTACTTGATTACAACAGGCTGGCTAGTGCTTTGCGACAAGATGGTAACAGTATAGGACAAGACAGGAAGTGACTGTGACAAGAACTGGACAGACAAGACAGGAGAGTTTCTAGGTGGGTGGAGCCACGGTAGGGATCAAAAGTTATGGAGGGTCGGTGATATATAAAACGTGTTTGATATTTTGCCAACCCACAGCGACAAGCCGGAAAAGTACAACTGACTCTGTAAACATTTCTCCCAACCCTCAAAAAATGTATTGTTACCAACAAGATGGCTCCATGAGTTCCTGTCCCAATATGACCCTAGCTGTTGAACAGGACATAAAATCCTGACATTTGAAATTGGCAAGAACGGCAATTAGAGTCAACATAAACTCTCTGCCACTGTGGCCTGGCAGGTAGCACACTTGTCTAGGAACTCAGAGGACATGGGTTCAAACCCAGGTACAGGTAGAAACATAGTGGCTTGGATGACCATTTAAAATGGTGGTCCTCTGTCATTGGATCCTATCCCCAGTGGCAGGCTAAAGAAGCTCAAGGACGTTGATAAATGGTCATCCTTGAGCCTCTACCTTCCAGTTAGGGAAATGTCACTTACATGTGAGTTGGGACTGTACCTTAGCAGTCAAATGGGTTTAATAGCACTTTGAGTCCTGTAGTATATGGAGATATTGCGCTGAGTATAAATACACAATACAATACAACATAAAATTATTTATATTCTGTAGAATTCTTTAACTTTAATCAGATCAATGAATGTATGCAACATACACCATAAGACTTAATTTTAAAATTAGAAAAACACTCTGGGATCACATACCTCTGCAAAACAGTTCATTTCCTATTTTTTCCTGCTCTCTATCATAATAGCAGGAAATTTGGTAGGATCCAGATCAAACTTTTGGTGTATTATAAACACTATTGTATTAATCGCCAAGCAATTGGAGTATTTATCATGGAGGTATATACACACATACTGGAAATAGTCCTATCTCAGAATGATAAAAGATCCTTCAGAAATTCCTGGATTCAAAGAGTGATCTGGATCACCACCAAAATCAAATCATCTTTTCCTTTTACCAACATCAACAATTCCTAGAAGTTTCTTCAAAATCTGTCCATGACTTTATGTAGTTATTTTGTAAACAAAACAAAACCAACGCCACTTATAACGTATCCTCCTTGGTAACCTATCATCCTTCCTTATTTCTACTGATTTAAAGTATTTTTTTTGCTGGTGTGTTCAGTGTAAAGGTTACTCATGTCTGATCTTATAGGATCTGACTGTATCAGTTTGGCCCTTAATTCTGAAATTCAGATGAACACCAGTAAAGATGTCAGAGTCAGATATTTTACTAGAATTTCTGTAACAGACGCTATTGCTTTGAATAAAACTACTATATATTTATCAACAGAATGAATCTTCTGCAACTGTATAGGGGAGATTATAGCTTCATGCCTCACAATTTTAAGGATTCTTCTGGAGTCATTCTGGTGAGTGTATGATAACCTTTGTCAGATGGCTATGGTTTTGTAAATCATCTTTAATGTTTCTAATTACTAATCACACACGTCATTACCTTAGAATTTATTTGTGTCATATCAAACCTTTGAGTACTTAGTTTTAAAAAGCCTGCAATTCAATTCAGGATTTCAATAACCAAGGTGATTATTAGAAAACAATATACAATGATTTGGCTAAAATTTATAACAATGACATCAGTATTCATCTGGTTATTTTATTATTAATTCACTGAAGTGAATTAAAAATTTTTTTTCGGATCATACATCTGTAACATTTTCAGAAAAACAGCATGGTGTTTCCTGGATACCAAATAGCTTACAAAATATGGGGTAAGTATGTCTCAGAAGGTGTTGTATTGATTACAAAGAGGTTTTATATCCACATAATGTACAGCTGGTTTTGCAAAGGCCACCTGAAGGCTAGTTTGAGGTATTCCAAATATATATTGTTTAAGCGGTGACAACAGTTATATATATTGTAACAATATTTCTAAAAGATGATAAAGTATGACAATTGAGATCACCGGTACATATATTTTCTGTGCTGTATTTTAAAAAGCCATATTTATTACAGGTGTATGTGTACCTATATATCTCAAAGCGAGTCTACTTTTTATTTTTTTTGTTAGGGTTTTTCATACTCAACTTTGTTTTGGTTTTCATCGGGTCTTTATTTGCTGGTATCATAATAGTGCCACTCATACTTGGATACACAGAAATTCTGAGCTGGATAGTCCAAGCTGCAATGTAAGCATTATTTACATTTTTCATTGACGTATGCTACCTTATTAAGTATAATTGAAAATTGACTTAAACTCGGATGATAATACTAGTAGGCATGTGACCTCGGGTTGAAATGGTCCCTTGACAGACCAACAGCCATAACAGTCAAGAACATTAATAACCAATTTTTATAATTTGGGGGACAGGAAAAAAGGTCAGTACCACGGAGACACAGGATTAATGAAGAGGCTATGGTGATTATGCTTTGAGAAAGAGGGGATACATAAGTTCCTTTCTACAAGAGGCAATAGAAATTACATGCTTCTCATCTTGCAAATTGCTTCACACTCTGCATCAAAAGCAAAACTGTAACCAAATCTTTTGACTGATTTATGAATGGATGAACAAAATTGTGGAACACTATTTAAATATCAAATTTAATTTTCCAACGAAGGTTAACTTTTACTTTTATGTTTTTTTATTGTATTGCTAAATTGTATATACTATGTATATAATAATGCAAAATAATAATCTTTTAAATTAAAATACTCAAGTTCTTTTGTAAGTGGTTATGTTTTCCTAAAAGCTATGTTACAAAGAAGATGGGTCCCATGAAAATATCAAGTCAAAACTGGTTGCGTGAGTGATAACCTCTCTGTGAAACAATAATAATCTTATTTAGCCCAATAATTCTGACAACAAAATGGTACTAGTTCTGGTAAATTAAATTACTTACTCAAAAGTTTGCAGATTAATATTTTTATGGTTTCTAAATTAGTTTTTTTTCACCAGAATTTTGTATTTCTTATTTTACTTCTACTGATTAAATTTTGTGACCTCTTTCACTGGGGTCAGCAGAATTTATGATGCTATAACTAAACAACTTTTGTGACACTATTTTCTCTTTAGAATTCCAGGCATCATTGGGGTGTTGTACAAATACAGTCAAATTTGGGTGTCAAAGATGTTTCTTCTCCAGGAGAAAATAAATGCTGAACACAAAGACAAACCTCTGGCAGTAGGAAACAGGTGATGTTGGAACCAATCTAATCAAACCAGTCTTTTACAGAGCTTAATGTTTGTTCTAGTAAATTCCAATGCACACAAAAGAAAGTAAAAAGTTTGGGGCTTATTTGTCTTAGCACATGTTATAAACAAAAAGCATATTTTTTACCAAATACTGTTAAATAATAATAATAATTCTCATGTATTCTTGAATATTGTTGGTGAATATAGTGAAATAAAAAGACAGTGAACATAACTCTTGTATTTATTGTTAGAATATTAGATAAATTACAGGAATATGCCATAATATTACCATAGAATGAATTCACAATAACAGAATATTGTTTTATCCTTTATATTTTAAGGTAGTTATTATGGAACGGCCAATCTGTAAATGTTGTATTTTACTATGGATCTTGGCCAATCAGATTCACCGACACAGCTGCATCATGTTAGAATACCATCAATGTACATTTATTTCTCATTCTGCTAATCTTTTTATTGGTCTTTCCATTCGGGTAAAGGCTTCTAAGACTCCAAAAGCAATGGAGTGAAATGGAATTTTATTTGGCATTTGTAGATTACCATTATGCCTGAATATTTAAAAAATTCACAAGTAGTTTGTGTCACCATGGCTGTTGACATCGGTAAAGAGCTATAACAAACTCTCTTGTGTGAGTGTATTTAAATATTTAAGTGCTATTCATTAATAGTTTAATGGAATATTCAACCTTCCATTCTATCTTTCAGGCGTCTATACCACATTGTAAACTACTTTCTGTTCATTGGTAATATTGGGCTGGGTCTTTTCTCGGCATTGTTCCGACTTGGCCTCTCCTTCATATGGGGTGTGATTTTTCTGGGCAGAATTGACCGCTGTGTGCTTGTACCAGGATTTGAAACACAAGACAAAGGCAAGATAATTATAAATTGTTCAGTTTATATAATTGTATGTAATTTCTCAATGTCTGGCCTTGATTTGAGTTTAGCCCATGGACTAAGCAGCCTAGCAGTGCTTATAACATTTGACAAAAGACCACTTACTGATTGCTAGACTGCATTCAGAATGTAAAATTCCACAGAGACCACCTAGATATAGTGGACTTATACCTCTATTATAAATACTGCATAGCTATAGTGATTAAATATTAACAAATAATTATATTGATGGTTGATTTCCCCCTGTTATGTGTCAAACACAGAAGAAAACTAGCAAGCTCAAGGTCTTTGAACAAATATTGTATCATCAACACCCAAAACTAGTTTAACGATATGAGAGAGGGTATTGCTTAAGTTATATTTTAAAAATATCATACAATAAAGAAATGATAAGGAATAAAATATGAAAATTGTATTTCAGGTTTTATGTCTTACCTGGGGATGCTTCTGGTTGAGCACACCCACAACAACCCAACCATGCGAGTGTTTTGTCAAAGTATGCTGGATGTAATTCGATCAAAAAAGAGTGGTGTTGGCTTTGTAAATGAAAATTATGACACACCGTTTGGTCGTGCATCACCAATAGGTACGTAATCACAATTAATAATCAGTATCAAATATTCAGTTTCATCAGGTTCAAATAATTGGCTTGTGGATTTACTTGAATCTCCAAGTACTCTTGACCAAAATTTACCTCACTTATGGCTTGATATTTATTGTGACATGTAAATATGCTCTTTTATAAACATTTTTTAATATAGGATTTTCTGATTTTGCCAGATGTAGTTAAAATTTTAACATAATGTTGAAACCAAAGGATTAGGAGTAAAACGATTTTCTCTTGCTGTGTCTTTATATTCATAAATAAGTACTTGTATTCAATATAACTCCTCAGTGATGAAGCAGAGATGTCTTAAAGAATAGGCTGGTAACTTACAAACTCGGTCTGCACATGTCATCTTATCTCTGAGTTCTGGGCAGCAAAATTATCAAGTAGCTGACTGCTGATTTTTGCAGTAATGTAATAATTGTAAATATATATCAACGAAAGGTTTTAAACATTATCAAAGATGTAGCAACTTTTCTTGAACTTTTATTTTGCAGAGATAGAACAGAAATTGACTATGAGTAAGAAGGTCCAGAAGAGATGGCTGGTACTGATTACATTGCTGAACAATCCAGAACTCATACCACTACGTAGTCATCATTTATCCAACAGTGGGCGGGCACACAAAGATTCTGCAAAGATTGTTCAGCTGTTCAAATCTGGAATACTTGGGATTATACCTGCTAATGCAGTTAATCCAACAATGTCTGCATCTGGCGGGAATTATCAGCTGAGAGCTCTGGTGGCCAACCAGCAAAATGAAAGATTTCAAAGAAATAATCCCAATGATGTTAGTGATGATAGAAGGAATGATATTGCTGGTGATAAAAAGAAAGAACAATCAGAAAATAATCACAGATTTTCTGTAACCATGGATAATGAGCTGCAAAACTATGCATTACAAGATGAAAACTGCTGATATTTTTAAATGTAGAAGATTTTCTAATTTAATGCACCCTGATATTAGAAATCTACTGATATATTTGAGTGGTATCGAACCTGCAGTCTAATAATGGATAAATTCCATTCTTACTTTAAATACATGTAACACTTGATTGTGTCTGTTGAAATAAACTAGAAAATATCATTCAGACTTTATACAGTGTAATTTAATGAAGTTAACAACTTTGCACATTCCACAACACACAACATGTGAATGGTTTAGAATTATAAAAGATGCTGTATTTTTGTACTTTGTATAGTATGTATACAAAAAAGTTGAAATAAAAATGTGGTATTTTGCTTTGTCTAAGTAGAGACTAAACCTGTTGGATTCAAATTTCATTTAAAAAGTTTGGGTATTATATCCAAATTTCCAGATAAATATTTGGTTATAGTATATTTCCTGTGTTGTTATTCTGCATATATATTATGAGGAAAAAGCTATGTAAAATCAAACTGTTTATTATCCACAAATAATAGACTTACCATCGGTAAGGCTTTTGGCAACAAACACTGTAATTTACCTAAAATGTAGTATTTACATATTCTAAATGAACAACTTTGCTGTTTAACAGTCATTGTTTCCACTATCAAATACCACTTTGTTTACATTGTCACTTAGACCACAACAATATCCAAAGTGACATCATCTTGATCCAGATCTAATTCTGTTTCCTGTATCACCTGGTCTTCATATATCACCTGGATAATATTTCAGTAAAATGTAATCATAGTAATTTAAATCATTCTCACATTTACAATGGATTGTGTTTCTCAAGAAATTCTTATATACAATTGAAGTAGAACTTTATTATTCAGAGAAATTTCACTTTTTTCTCATAAGTTATGTATATTGTTTACAATTCTCATAAAAGTTGAAATTTAAAATTTTTACTTATTTTAAATACCGCTTTGAAAGGATTTTCAGATGCTACCTTACTTGTCATGATTGCTTATGGATAAGAAGGTAAAATATATATTGAAATATGCTCAAACATATGAGAAACGTTGTGAATTAGCTTAGAAAAGGGTATATTGCTAAATATGGTCAGAACACTCTGTGTATCCCAGTTTATTCCATGTTACCTCTCTTTTTCAGTATCCAGGGATGATATATTTTTAGAAAATATCATAAAGTCAAGTTATGGGGCTTGCAAATGGGCCATACCTGGCTACCATGTTTTGTTAAAAGTAGATACTTACGAATTAATATGGAACAGTTTACCTGTCATCTTGTGACAAGGTAATACCTTTACATTATCTTAGAGATATGGATAACAAATGAAAAAGTGTTCTCTGTAGAAGTTGAACCTTCACTATTTATTGGAATACACAATAAAACATTTTATGATGCTGATAATGTACAAGTAGCTCATCTTATGGCATGAATTTATTAAAGACTAGCTCCACTTTTATCAAATTTACTGCATATTTTCTGAGTAATACCTCAATGGTGTAATATCCTTGAAATGCCCTTATTCCAAACGTTTCTTGATCAGATTCTGGATGGAATACTGCTGATGTATGCCATCTATCAAATAACATGTCTTGCCATCTTAGTCCAGCTTCATTTGGCTAAATATGAACATTTGCTGTAGGTTAGAAATATTATTATGCAATATTGAATAAATATTGGATGGATGGTTGACTAATATCTTGGTAAAATCTTGATAAAACAATTAAAGCCAAGGCAGAATGCAGCTTTCAGCTTCAACTTGACATTATAGAAAGTTCCAGAAAGACTTACAGTGTAATCTGGGCCTTCAAAGAGTGCTGCATCTGGAGAAACATGATGAATATCCGAGAAACCCCATAATAATACTCCGTCAATGTTAGGATCGCTGAAGTATAATGTGATTACATCATCATAAGCATCTGCCTTTTCTGTGGGGTCTTCAATACCCCTGATATCAAGCTCAGTGATCCAAACTGGTAATCCTGCTGAACCAACAACTTCTAGTCTCTTCTGCAAAGAATTAAAACTAACATTCTTGTCAAATTTAACAAGCAACACTGAATGAAACCAAACGTAATTTATTTACATATTGCTGTGTACATGGGAAATAAGAACATTGCTGTGTAAATGGGAAATAGGGATAAAATTCGTTTTACAGTATAGAAGTGTTTTGTAGGAGGAAGATAGTTGAGAAGAAAGGCAACAAGAAACACTACAGTTGGGAGTTCAATAATTTGGTATATTCAAACAGATTTTGATTGAACATTTCTTGAGATAGTTTTTACTTGATTGAAATAAGACCAAAAATTCCTTAAATATTATAGAAAATAAGATACTAGGGTTTATACTGGTACGCCCCTGAATTGCCTTAGAACCTGTTCTAACACAGGTACACAGGTACAGCACCACCTGTGAACCGGTACAAAACCGGTACAAACCATGGGTTCACCCCAGAACCCTTAAAAGTACTTCAGGGACACATAACTCAGATAATTCATTGCCTCTGATGAAACTGCTCAACTGGCAAAAAACCAGTCGAAATACAATTCGCCTAGAGTCAATTGTATCAGGCACTAATACACTTTATTCAGTCCAGTCTGTCTATAAGCAGGAAGCAGATTTTATTAGTATTCATATAAAGAGTAAAGGAAAAAAATCACTACTGTTGAAAGAACACTATGCAGTATATCCAAACTTTTCACTGCTGACAAATATGGTAGATTTCAGCTCGAGTTATAGAATTATATTATCATTTGGTGAATTCCATTTGTTGCAAAAAAAGTCCTTGGTGACGTAGTGGTTAGCAAGTTTTGCATCTAATCATAGACTGTCACCTCTGTGGGTTCGAGTCCCACAAGTGGCAATGCTGAGGATCTGTCCCAATATGACCCTGGCTGTTGAACGGGATGTAAAACCCCAACATTGATTTTGACTTATTGCAATAAAATATACCTGCATAGCAGTAATGACATCTAGGGTTATGGGGCCTGTCAAATGACTCTGTACTCCCAGTGCACCAAGTGGAGCCTCTTGTTCTATAAGATGCCTGGCTGAATTGACCAATGCCTGGAAAATATGCATGTATAAAGAATGACTGTTATTGAAATGCTAAATTAACTAGCTCTAAATATAGTATATAAATGTTTTCCATATTCATGGTTAGTCTTTGGAAGAAGCTGTTGATTGATCTTAAAAGAGCATCTGATGACTCTTCTAAATGTAGTTATTATAATGAATGCATTTTAAAATTATATGTTCATGTTTCAGTTATTTCTTCATGACACAAATCTCCAAAGTTAAAGATTTTTCTGTTGATTTAAGTATAGCATTTACAGTGTTTGGTATCAAATATTGCAATAACTTCAGAAATATTAAACTTACTCTTGTATATGAAGATGACCTGACGACAGCAAAGTCATTCAAGAAAAGCAAGGCATTTTCATCATACTTCTTTACCTCTTTGAAGAGTTTGGTCATAATGTCAAGGTCTCCAGTTTTAGTTTCATAGAATTCACCATGTAATTGTTCATTATTCACATCCCAGTGGAGGACTCTACATAATAACACAACATGTATACTATTTAGTTTTCATGTCAACTGAAGTTATTATATTAGCTAGGATAACATTTAACTTATATCAAGAGGAAATACTTCTGAAACTAAATATTATATTTTCCATGTTGGTTAATTGATAGGGTATTAGCTAACTAAATATATTCTGCTGCAGTTTTGTTCAGAAAAAATATATTATATTCTTTATGTGATGTAAATTTTGCTGTGTAAATGTATTTTGATAGTCTTCTTGATCAAGATCAAGAATATCACAGACAAATATTTTGTTGAAGCTCTTGTAAAAAATATCTGTAAAAATAGCAATACCATTGATCCTTCCATTTGTCTGATATTTTATTCACCGATAATGTTTTGACAAGAAAAACTCACGCATGACTGTATCTGGGCACAGTATAATTGACTCTTCTCAACATTTCTTGAAGTAATTCCTCCCCAGATAAATCAACCACCCAGTCAGGATTATTGTCTGGTTTGTTCCAGAACAAACAATGGCCGCGCATTGGATAGCTGAAAACGATATTCAGAAATATTGCAAATGTTAACATGGACCAATAAGAAAAGACACCATAGATTATCTTCCTAAGAGTGCAGTGTTTCTGTCTGACACTCAGTCCACTTAAGTCACTGGCATTACTCACCAGTTTGATGAAATTTCACTTGTCCAACAGCCAACACAGATAGCCATATCTTTGATTATTTCTATGCCAGAACATTATTCTCTTCTGCCATTGTCTCCATTATCACAATCAATTTAATGGATCATTTGTCATTTGTTTGAAATTTGGTTTTCCAGTGAAAATGGTTGTCCATACTCGGAGACTGTTCCCAAATTTAAATAAATTAGCACTCACCAATCTTGTTATTTGTTTAAGGATGTAAATTTCAGAATGTAAAATGTAAAAAGTTCACTCAGAATGATAGAACTATGCATCAAAAATATATTCACAATATTTGTACTTCCTAAAAAAACCTTTTAGCTAAATAAGACCACACAAGTATTTTGTTTTTGTTATTGAACTATCCTTGTATCACATCACATATGCGACCGCCCACTTTCACATAAAAACACCAAAAAGATCACATATAAAGTTTGCCAATGAACTAAACCTGTCGATAAAAATAAAGTAATTACTTCTAGTGTGTTATTTTGATAAATAATACAGACAACGCTATAGATGCCACCAATATTTTTCGGCCGAAATTTTGAGAAGGCTTAAAAGATGCATCTGATGTTTTTAAATATTTTTACAGGCTGTTTTTTTAAACTGTTTACTTATGGGGTTATTATATATAGTTGTTAATGTAGGGAAAGTAAAATTAGAGTACTTTTTAAAATATGAATATGCTACCTTTGATGTTATTGAGACGTTCAACACACTGTGTTACAATACTATATGTTATAATGAAATTTAACATTAAACATCAATATGTATATTTTCAAGGCTTTACCCATTGTCATACAACACCTGTACAGCTTCATCTGGAAATCTAAGGTCTTCCTGCAAAAAATATAATGTATAGTTTGTAATCTAATAACTCCGTATATCTGTGCCTACTTCTCAAAGCCTGTATATTTGATCTTCAGTATTAGCAGTACCTATTCCAAGGAGGTATATCTAATTTTGGAAATGATCCATAATCAGCTCTGGATCCGGGATTTTCAAAAGAATTTGTTGGGCAGAAGTCTGTACTCTCCAAATGTTCTTGTTAATAGTCAATAAACACTGTATCTGCACTAATACATGTGAAAGACTGTCCGTCTATTCAGCTATCTGAAACCTAGGCAATCACACCCTTGTATTTACACTAACAAGTGCCTGTCTCATTAAAATAACAATGGTACTAGGTACCTAATGTGTGATATATACAGGAGTGCCAATAAATGTTTTCATTGCACTACAATAGTCTTACCATTTGTAAAAATATGCTTTACTAATGGTAACTTTCAATGGAAGGCCCTTTGGCGGCCTAACAGTTATTTTTATTTACAGGTGTATTGTAGTTAACAAAATACTTGTTACACGAGTTCGACTCTATGTATCTATAGATTCTACTTTAGCAACAGGCTGAGAAGAATTAATGAGGGATTACTTTATTTGGTTCCATCTGTTTCCATTTGTGAGCATTGACAAAAACAGACCATTCAAAGTTGTCAAAGAAGCACTGTCTGTATTTCTGTGAGTCTTCATCAGTTCCAATCAGCTGATCCTCTCTTGTAGCAGAACCAAAGGCAAAGTGGTGTCTTCCTTGTGTCACCTAAGGAGTACCATTGAAGGGCTGGGGTGGTATTCACTAACATTCCTATCTTAGTCTTATTCCTAACTTTATGATTCTTTGTCATAAAAATATGCTAGGAAATACAAACTCTCGCAAGATTTGTAACTTTGGACTGAGATAGGATTACGAAAATTGTCCTATCTAAGACATGCTTTGTGAATACCAAGTTGGGACCTATCTTAACTAAGACAAATGTCATAAATTTTATGACTGAGATAGGACTAAGATTAGGAATGTTAGTGAATACCTCCCCTGGTTTCAGAGATTTGCAGTGAGGTGTTAAGGCAAAATCAACTATAAAGCCAATTTATCCAGGCATTTTAGGTAAGGATATGATAAAATGCTCAATCATCCATTGATGACATGTTATAAATTTGTTTTAAACAGGCGTGCATAAGCAAAAAGCATGTACATATTGGCCCTGTACCAAGACAACAAATTAATCAGGTAAATTAAATAACAGACAAGTAAAAATGCAATGCTCTCATGTATAGATCATGGTAGAAAGTCCAATCTGGTAGAATTTCAAATTCTACTGGTAGAATCTCTAATTGGAGTTTCTACAGGTAGAAAGTCCAATCTAGGAGATTTGGGTATTACCCTGGGGTTCAAAATCTGATAAACTTGGTAGATATTCCAATCTAGATGTTGAAATTCTGGATAATATTTGAAATTCTACCATAATGAACTTTCTACCATGACATACACATTCATTTGTATTTCAGTGTTGGAGAGTTCAGTGCTTACAGCTATCCAGATCTAATTGATGTATATGTATTTCATATGGTTATTAGAAACATAAATAATAAGGAATCCAACTATCCCAAGTGTTCTAAATTGATGTTATAAGCAGTTTTTGTTCAAATTAAACAACCATTTTAGTGTGCCATTTACTTTAAATTAAGTCAGGGCATAATGGCAGAACATACTTACCTGAATTGACATTAAGCTTGGGTCATACACCTCTCCAATTTCAACGCTAAAATACAGAACAATATGACAGATTGAATTAACCAAGATACCTACTTTTATTAATTGTTTACATACCCTTGACACTGTATTAGTAGAACTAGTGAAAATGCAATGTATATGGCTGAGAAGCAAGTTTCTTCGTCCCCAGCAACAGAAAATGTAGTAATTTGGTAGATAGATATGAAAGGACGCCATTACTAGAACTGAATCATGTGAGCATTTGAAGTTACATCCATTTTGATGTTTTTGTTTTTCACCTCAAAGTTTAAATAAATGTTAAAAGGACTTTATATTTGATTTATTTATTTGATTTATTTGGGGTTTTAGGCACTTTAAACACTGTACAGGTCATATCACGATGGGTAGTTGGAAGGGCAGAGGAAACCAGTACATACAGCTGGTCAAAGTTGTGTATTGTAACTGCCGACCAATGGCAAGCAACTACCAGCTTTCCCACTTGAGGCTGTGCCCGGGAACCGAACCCCAGCCTCAGAGGTGAAAGGCAAAAGTGTTACCACTCTGCCACTGTGGCCCCAACTTTATATTTGAAACATTTTGGATAAATATTTAAACTGAAGTACAACAGCCAAACATTATGATTTTATTTACTTACTTCAGAGTAATGTCACTTTTTCTGAAGTTCTCTATTCTGACATTTGCTTCTGTTTTCCAGTTTACATCAGGTACCAACTTCACTAGAGATGTTGTGTCCACTAAATAATTCACTTCTGGATCCCGGAAACGAGTGTATATTCTTGCAGATATAATTTCTAAATCAGAAAATAAACTAGTGGCAATATAATTCTTGTATAAAAATAACAGTATTGGTGGCAGTGAAAGAATAGATTTTAATACAAAAGTCCAAACCTGTAATGCTTTAACTGGTGAATTCCAGTTTTGGTCAATTCTTGGCATATTAATGATTTTAAAAAGTTACAGAAACACAAATAGAATTTATAAAAATCAAATGGATACATTTATGAATGGTTCTAAGTGGTTCTAAGTGCTGGCCTCACAAGCTACACATATAGGCACAAGCTATATAACTTGTTATGTAAAAGTCCGCGCACCGAGTGGAGAGGGGGGATAGCATTACTTTATGATGTTGGTCCTTTTATAACTTACACCAGCATACTGGGTCTTTTTATGGAATAATAATGAAAAGGTCATGGACCAAAACTCATATAGGAGTTTTTCAACCGCACGGAACTGTGTGAACAGGCCATTAGAACATTGGATAAACTATTGATATATATTGGAAAATGTGAATTTATTTAAATGATGAGCTACCTTTATGAGGTCTATTGTTTTGTCAAAGAGTTTATGAAAAGTTTCTTTGAAAATTTGTTCCTTTTAATACACATATTGTTGTACAAATAACTGGTCAAATTTTACATTTTAGATTTGATACTTTCACTTGTTGTTGTAAATACTATATCAACTATACGAAATATATTGACCATATAAGAAAAGAAAACTAGCATATTTATTAATGAATTAGACATTCTCACCTTCAGGGCCTGTAAAGAAATCTCCAGAAAGTAATTGCCAGCCTAATTCTGGTCTCATGAATGGCTGAATCCCAATAGCTATGTGTCTTGATGCTGTATTAAAAGACAGCTTTGCTTTCAAATTTGTTAAAAACAAGTATATCAATACATTAGACATATATAAACTTTAATTTGACAGAGAAAAGGTTATCTTCAAGTATAGTCAAGTAAATCCTTCCTGTATTAATTTTCCCTCGGAGGAACCATAGTATTGTAAGCCCCATCTCTTAAAATAAATTGATCAAATATAGTACTATTCTAGAGACAGTTATTGGGTTCTGAAACGAAAGACTTTTTGCTGTCTTCCTCATGTTGTTATTATATTAGAGATACATCTATTTGGCATGTTACTTAGGATCACAATGTCAGGTATTACTCATCTTTTTAATGGATATAAACGTGGGGTTGTGTGGATTAATGTATATTTATATATACATATATTTGTTGTCACAATAGAAACAAATTTCTACATACATCTAAATAGTTCTCATGTGATGGAAGATATTACTACGTAGTTCAAATGTTTATAACAAAGTAATGAGAACACTATACAGGAAAATAACAAGCAGATACGAGCATTGTTTCCTTAGAACCACAGACTATACATAGCACTCTAATGGATAAGTGAGACTATGCCTTCATAGAATAAACAAAGAAAAAAATCCAACTTCCTAACACATCAGTTACATCTAAATGGTACATAAAAAGACAAATTATTTACAAGTTGCATATTCCATTGCTATATTAAGCTCTCCATCATGATAGATGCCACCTCCACCCAGGTTTAACATCTTCACCCAGCATTCAAAATAGTATGTGGAATTTGGACTCAGAGCCACATACTGGCTCACAACATGCCATTCTTGTTCCCTATCATAAATAATAAATATAGATAAAAATAAGTGAAATTCACCACAGTATGTAGAAATCACCAATCCTTAATATTTAACAATAAGATGCAAATATTGTAGATATTTTTCACTAGTTAAGGTTACTAGCCTTAATAAATTCTCTTGTCTTAGTCTAATTAGAAAATCTATTAGAATTCTCTCTTTATCAGGCTTCACTGCTAATATGACATAAACTGTCTTGTAACTGGAGTCAAATAGCACAAAAAGCTACTTCTTTGCAAAGATTAATTTCAATCAGAGTCCTTGTTTCTATAATACACTAGTTTTACAAGAATTGGATGTTACTCATTTTCTTGTCTTACATCTGATGGATCATGGTATTTTTTTTTTAATTTTCCCCTCTGCCAAATAGGTTGCTGAAGCTATTTGTTCAAATTTGATAGGACTTTTATTTAAAAGATATCTGGTCTTACAAGAGTTACCTTTGGGTTCAACCGTCATCCGGTCTCACTTTATGTCTATTCAGATTTTAATTAAAGCACAAATAAATTTTAAATAATAACAAATATCAGTCTTGTTGTGAGTAAACTGCTTTTAAATAGGGGAAGTTAGTATTCACCCACTGACCTCCAAATATTTACAATTAATTAAGCATTTACATTGCTGTTCAGAGCTAAAATGTTCCGCCAAAAATATACTTCCATAAGCCAGTAAATCAAAAGAAGTTAGCCAAAGTTTCCAGGCTTCTCTGTGGTGACAACCTGTCTGTGTCTATGGAATGATGATTATTGATTATGTACCTGGTGTTGCGCCTTAGAGTTTGCCTTGGCAGAGATTAAGCACTCTAAAAATTCAGAATAGAATAGAATGACGTACTTTGAAGTTTATAATTCTGACGAATTGTGTTTTAGATGTTACATTAGAGAACTGAATTGATTATGAATTAATTTGATCGATGAAAATTCTTCAGCTACAGCTGCACTACCTTATGCCCAGGTCACACAGTGGCGAGGGTGCTACGATGATATCTGCGAATATAGAAGAACAGAGGCGACTTCAAATTCGCCAGAATTTGCCAGAAAAAAGCGGGAAAGTGTAGTCACGTGATAAAAGATCTTCATACTTCTACGACCCCTCTACGATGTTCTACGATGCCTTTCGAATGTCCTGAGACAAAGCAAGAATATACAAAGAATACCCTACGAACTGGTGAAGATATCTGGCGAATTTATCCACGAATCAGCTACAAGTAGGGGAGAATGAATGCGATACTTGAGGAATCTTCTACGACAAAGGAAGAATCAGTTGAGAACAAGGCAGAATATTTGGCGAATTTACTGAGAACAAGAAGGTAGTACGATTTGCTGGAGAATGTCCTACCACAGAGCTACGATGTAGAAGAATCTGCTACCAATAGTGGCGAATTCTAATGGCGAACTAAAAAATGGCCACGAATCGGCGAATACTGGCAATAGTTTTGAACAGTTTGAAACTGTCGTAGCTAGATGACGATCCATGGAGAATGTTGGAGAACAGTGAAGATGGACCAAGAATATGCTACCAACCAGGACGAATTTCAGGATCGCGCATATTCGCCACTAAACATCGCCACAGTGTGACCTGGGCATTATACTCACTTCTATATCAATAAATGAAAAAAAGTCTGTCCGCCTGTTACAGTTCGTTTAGCCAATCAAATCCTTGTATTCAGATATGGGTTTGCAGCAAATCCCTGGCCAATCAATTTCTCACATACAGATATGGGCCCTTCACTCAGTGGGGCATTTTAACCTTATATTTAAATAAATCTATGTTATATGGTTATCTCAAGTGGAACAGAAGGTGATTTGTTTTCTTTTGGTAGTATCAAACAAAACCCTTTACTTGCAAAGCTAGGGGCTAACTTGCGTTAACGTACGCCAATCTTAAGAATCTAAAGTTTGGCTCCAACCGGTGTATGGACCAATCATTCAAGTCTTTTCAAATAAATGCAGGTTCATCAAGAACCAGTAACTTCTTGAAAAGGATAATAACTTAAAATGTTGTAGGAGTGTCAGTTTGGGAACGTTTAATAACTAATCTTGTCTAAAATTAGAAGAACTAATCCTAAACGTTGATATTTAAATAAATACAGTTTGTTGAGCATCATTAATTACTTGAAGAAAATTTTAAAAGTTACAGAAACACTCAATGGATTATGGTTTAATAAAGACAACAGTTCGTGTTGCAGGAGCTACTCTGTTATTGCAATAAATATAGCTTTTTATTCATCAGTTGAAACATGTTGAATATTTGGTGGTAATATCTCAAATTTCATTTTGACATACCTCTGATGATGTGTCAGGGTTATTTTCATGTTAACAGAAAGGTTAAGTTTTATATTAACAAGTGTTAGTGTATAGTATTTCAAAGGTTTAACAGATGGCTGGGTGGCCAGCTGGTTGTGGTATCAGTATATCAATGAGTTATCTTGTACTTATCAAGAGTTAGAAGTTGAATTGGGCTCACATAGTCAGTTATTTCATGTGGGGCCACTTGGTTAACAGCTTTTTAAATTGTGTTTTAATTTTTAGTATGAATTTTTAGTTACATTGCCTGGAATTGGCAGATGGTAAAGGTCTTGAATGAGCACCTTATGTAATGATATTTTAATTTGTGTTCATGGGGCACTCATATGGTGTACATGTGTAGTAATTGGTGGAATCAACATATGGTTTATGCCCATGGGCGCCTGGCCTGTGTTTGTTGTATTATGTTTGGAAATAATGTGGGGCCAGGCGCCATTGTTATGTAGGTGTCAACATAGATGTGTGTTTAATAAAATAAAATTTTAGCTCCAATACTGGTTTTGTCATTAGGGTGTGTTGGGGGTTCCTTTCCCTGGACTGATATAGCTTTTTATTCATCAGTTGAAACATGTTGAATAAGAAACTGACATTTAAAATGATACAGGAGTGCTAACTTGGATATGGATTAATAATAAATCTATATTTACAGTTACAGAAATCAACCACTCACTTATATGAATATATCTAGGTTTAATATTGAACCTTAGGATCCATAAGTGATGATATCAAGCATTAGTAATTACTCGAATTATCAAATATGATAGCACAGATTCCAATACCTGCCGGACACATGTCCACTGTACAGGCCTGTGTGAGCATCTGTGTCCTGAGTGAGGTCACAGTTACCATGGCAATACCAGTCATCCTGTGTAAATTCCAGTTCAAATCCAGGGTTTTGTAGTAACTGTTGCCCTAGAGCCACAGATATCCAGAGACAGGCTGAGAGTAGAGATAGTGTACTGAACATATTGTGTAATATGTCCAATTTATTTCATGTATTTGAGGATTGGGTTTGTGTCCACAAAGTGTATGAAGTAGAAAGTCAAAGAAATCTAGATAACTGATGTGTATCGTAATTATCTTTGAGAATATGACAGATGTTATCAATGTTCTTTTGAATATATATTTTGTGAAAGGTTAATTATCAGTGTACTAATAATAACAACTTAAGTAGTCCTAAAAAGGTGACTCCACCAAGTTAGGCTACCAACGTTTTGATGGAACTTCTGTGATGCTGAATAAAGAGGAGTTTTGACTCCTGTAACCCTGCCAGGGTTTGAAGAAAGTTGTTTATCCTTATTCCCATGATCCTAATTCCCATTAACTAAAATGAAAAATGAATAAGCAAGTTGGCTCATGTTACCAGACAGCTATGTAAGGAAAAAAACTATAGGAAATTGCAATGAAACTGGGCCTGGGTTAAGAGCTCAGCTCTCACTCGACAAAAGACAGTGATTAAGGACAGTTATTATAACAAAATAAACAGCAGTGAGTTATTTCAATGACCCTTTATAGCAGTTCAATACGGTTTATTACTATCTGTATGCTTAACATTAGTATTAATGATATATAGGATACTACATCAAAGCTTGTAGTCTCAGATAATGCATGGTACTAATATCGGGTCAAACAATCACAAACATAACCTGAAATAGAAATGCATATAAAATCCATTTTCAAACCTTGTTGACGTATACTAAAAAGTTTTCAAAACAACAGACCACTTGCCATTGTGTGATGATAAATCTAAGGGATCCCAATGCTCTATCATAGAGGGTGCAAATGAGATTAAGGCAAGACAAAACACAAGACAAGACACTCAGACATCTTTGAATATATAATTCACATTTAGTCTTTGAGCTAAGGGCATTTTTCCACTTTTAAGATTTTAGTTGAGGTGTATATTTGTCTCACGTGTTTTGGAGTTACTGTTTCATAACAGATCAATAAAACACTAACTGTACAGGGTCACCTTATTTGTTGACTCAAACTTGTGGTTATAGCAATAATTGGCAACACTTTAGGTCAACTCTAGATTCTGAAATTAACATTGAAATTAAATTTGTTCTTAGTCTGACTTAATGTAAAGCTAAGATTCTATCTGGAGTGTTTTGACAAGTAAAACTGGGCTAATGGGACTTTAAAATATACTTAAGGTTACCATGATGTAGAAATAAAACAGTATATATCCCAAACAAATGTACTACTGTCTCATATACAAAAAAGGTCAAGACCAAAGACATGGACATAAAGGTGATATAGGGATATAGCTATTTTTTCTTCAAATTTACTTAAAACCATCATCATGGTTAATTAGCTTTTTAGTAACTTCGTATACTGTACCCAGTACAAAGAAATCTTTGTGTTAGTCTTTGGTTTACTTAATCTAATCTGAGCTGATCAATTGCTTTGCATGTACAATCTCTTCACCCTAATTGATCATTTGTAACAGTAATATCCATAGTTACTTTATCTTGAAATAGATAAAACTCGCATTCTTGTATGACATGGCCTTGATATATCGCCAATAGAATAATTTTATGAAAAGTAGTTGTAAAAATCTGAATTGAGAATTTGTAACATTTAAATGAGCAGAAATTTAAAAACTTTTTGCTAAATGTTTTTTTCCATTGATATGGTATGATATATTACTAAAGTATATTTGCGGAAAGATTTAAATATAATAAATTAAACATAAAGATTTTCCTAATATTTATGAGCTTGTTCGTCTTGAGATACAATTTTCCTTTGGAAAATATAAATGTTGTAGATTGAATTTATATTGTAAGTTCTTTAGTGAGTGATTATCTGATATTTTCCGAATAATTTTGGCAAACAGAAGATTGGTCATTCAAAAACTACATTATCAGAGCCTATGATATGAGGGATGACCTGCCTTGGGCGTTATGTTGGCCCAATCTAGCTAAGATTGTATTCAAATAATTATCAACTTCCCCATAAAAAACTAATACTGGTTTTGAAATGACGACTTCTGTTCATTTGAAGGCTTTTGTATTAGTATTGTAGTCAAAGAGGGTATTGATTCTGATCAATATTCACTTGAGCTGTTCTGCAATGTTCATTGTACGAAATGCATCTTATGAAAGGTGTATCTTTTTCAATTGTGCCACATATATTATTATTAAGCTATCACTGGTTTCTACAGTGAATGGACTAATGATTATATTAGCTAAAAGCCCAGTTCCACTGTCATGACTTTGTTTCCTAACCACCCTAGTAATGTCATCTAAGCATATTTTTATTCACAGTACAACTTATATGTCTGCCAAGATCGTCAAGAGCATAATTGTTTTGATCAGACATGCTAATCGAAAGTATTATGTTTAAAAATTTAAAAAAAATCATTGTTAAATAAACATTTTTGTTCTGTGTATTTTTCTGTCACACAATTTTTTTTCATTCAGGAGAAATCAGGTGGTTTGTCAGTTTTTGAACCAGTTTTGACCGGATCCATCATAGTGGCGCTCAGGTTTTGAAATTGGCTAGGTCTTACATTAATTCATTAGAGTGGAAAAGTGGCAATGTATTGTTAGGAAAAGAAACTTTGAGCAACATAAAGAGGTCAGTAGATTTCAGTGTGATGGTTGTACCATGGTATGTCAAACCTATGTGTAGTGGTTTTGATTTAGCATTGCAAATTTCCCTCACTTTATTTAAGGGATGATTTACTCAAGAACATCTAACACTAAATAATCATGAAACATGAAAGACAGAGGCTACAGTGTGACAATATTTGTGTTACGCCCAATCTGTGAAATTGACGATTTCGTGAAGTAGGCAAGAATTTTGCCCATTTCATGAATTATACAACTGACTTGCCCATTTCATGAAATAGGCAATTCTGTCAGTATTTGCTTGCCCATTTCGTGAAATTGGCAAAAAATTGATTGCCTATTTCCTGAAATGGGCAATAATATGTATGAAAAATAAATTTTCATGCATAAAAGTATTTTATTGTTTTATTTTACTGTAAATGCTATTTCACACTGTATTTTCATATTTTATTGTACAACTACAGCATATTTTACTGCTAATAGGAATAACCATGTTGATACACCTTTAATAACACAAAATATATTTCATACAATTAGACATTAGGTTATTCAAATAAAAATATCTTTCTTCCACTCAAACATCAAATAGACATTAAACATATATTTATTGTAAATAGATAGCATCTTCAGTGATTATGATTTATAAGTCATACCGTATTGTCGTGTTATTCATTCACATTGTCACAGAATTTGTGCTAAACCTTTGTAACCACATAATAGAATCGCAACCACACCTTAAGACCTGTGTTTCCAGAGGGCATAATGATTAATTGCAATTCACAATGTATGTTCTTATAAGCTGACTCCATATAAAATTAATGCTAGCCTTACAGAAAGAGACCACTCCAGTTTCTATTATTAATAAGAACACGCAGTTTACAGTTTAGCTTTTGATCTAACATTAAAGAATGTACATTGAATAATGGGCCCTTTTGTTTCATATTTTTATGACATGAATATTGTAAATTTGTGTGAATAGGTTACTCTTTAAAAAGTAGATATTTCATTAATGCTACCTTTAATTGTGTAATATTTTAGTTGCATACATATAACTACCGAACAAAACTTTGACATATTTAAAAATACTAAGACAGAAAACACTTTTAATTTATCTTTTTCTTGGAAATAACAGTTTCAATATTTGTCACATATTTGTTGAACTTCTAGACACAGTAGCAAGTTTCTAAAATATATTGCAAAGTTTTTCCTATGTATGCATGGAATTATATTTTTATACATAAGATTGCCTATTTCATGAAATGGGCAAGCCATAATTGAACAAATTGCCTATTTCACGAAATGGGCAAAATTCTTGCCTATTTCACGAAATGGGCAATTTCATGGATTGAGAGTAACATTATCATTAGTACAATTTGTATTTATGCAGATGTTTAAGGAGTTAAAAAATCCAGATTCACTTGTAAAATCGGTCACTAAACTATTGTCCTAACTTGACCAATCCAATGACAACTCGTGTTTTCGCAGAGTACAGAAGGATTTACAAGTATTTCATCTTAAATTATTATGTGGCTGCAAATTTGGTGCAACAAATAATAAATTACACAATTACATCAGCTGTGTGACTTTATGCACTATGTTTCAAACTGTTACTTGCTTTAATAGAGGAAACAATAAACTTGACCTGAATATTTATGATTAGCCTGTTATAAGTGACTCTCAAACCATCTGCATGTAGATTGTATTAGGAATAAGTGTTATTGTAAAAATGGATAATGATTACGTATTTGTAAATTATCTGATTATTAATATTCAACAATATACATTAACAATATAACACAGGATATCAATACGTCGACAATATGGCTTACTATTTATCTAACATTTTCTTAGTATCATCACTTGTTTTATTGTTCTACACAGATGTTATCAAGTGCTTACCAAGAATCCACAAACACTGGAAATCTAGAAACATCAAAGATGGACAGAACTTTTATCCTATTACAGCCTCATGGTTTGCAGACAGATTCTCTAAAGATGAATGGATGGACACACTGAAACAATTCCAGTCGATTGGTGGAGACACAGTCGTCTTAAGAGCACCTGGTGTGTATTAATTAACTGTATCTAAATTTAGTTACATATTGTAACAAGGTTCAAATTACTAGTATAGTGAATATATCATGAATCATGCGAGAGAGTTAAAATTGGAATATTATTGATTAGTTCTTTATTCACAGTTTATATACATACTGTAGATTGAAAAGAATAAATTTCCCTTTGATCTTGCCAGTCACCCAAAGTGAAAGTATTAACTGTGTTCAGATACAGTGTGATACCCTCAAAAACTGAAGGTAGATCAACTGTATTTTTAATCTCTGGCAAGGAGTTATATGTCATTGGCGGGTTTTGTTTGCCAAATAATAAAGGTGTGGACAAATTTGGATGAAATGTTCAGGAAATGTTGACAATGGCACAAGGAACATATGATTAACTTTTGTAGGCGATCCAGATCACTGTCTGATCCAAGATTGTTTAAAAGGATTTTTTTATCAATGCACTCATAATGCACTAAATTCATGGGTATTCCGACTGATATATGTAAACCCCATGTGTGTGCAGATGACCTAGAGCAGAAAAAAATTCATGTTATACCATAAGACATGCTAATCCATATGACATCAAGGGTAGACATCTAGACTCGTTCACTGGTGTAGATCCATAGCTTGTCTAGGGGGACTCGAATCTGTAGACTGTCATACTGGAGTACTGACTGAGTTAATACAGAATTAATATGACTTATTGTGAATAGATATATCAATCCTTACCCCATATATAACAGGTTTTCAGTGCCTAGATCCATATTCTCTATGGTATGGGTCCAGTACTGGCTCAAAGGGACCAGGACCCCAAGGTTGTTTTACAGGGGTAGATTAAATCCATACAGCAATGAATGTCCTTTATTAAGTTATAGTTTTCCACACATACACACGCACCCTCAAATATATGCCACTATATTTATGTCACAGGCCAGTGACAAAATTGTAATCTCGAATAGGTGAAATCAACATTGTGATCTTGCCTAGTGGATTTAATATGGATCAAATTAGAATTTTGATTTCCCCTGGATTTTCATAAAGCCCATGACTCCTTCATATCAGTTGTCATTGTAAAAGAGCAACCTGTGTGGACCAGTAAAATTGTAGCAGGTCAAAAAGACCAACTAGGCTGGGTGCTCTGGACTATGGACCAGAGACTGAAGTAAATATCATATATTTTGTAGAGATGTTGATCCGGACACCAGATGACATCCGTAAAGATCCAAACTTCCATTGGTGTGGATCCAGTAGCAGTCCAGCAGGACTAGGTCCTCCTGACTGTGTGACAGAGGCGGAGACAGAGTTAAAGCTGAGAGGACTGAATGTGACTGGGTTTGCCACTTACCAGTATGAGGAGGATTTCAGCGGGAAAATCATGTGTGGGAACCTGGACAGAATGATCAACAGTTCAAGGATATACTACAGACTAGTGCTACCTGTGAAAAATGCAAGGTATGGTTACTATCAGGTCATAGTAATACATATTTGCAAAAACCTCATTACCACAAAATGAATTATACGTTAAATTCAATAGGTATTTAATAATATTCACCATTTGAACTACCTAGGTTGTGTAGATAGATTTTAACCTTTTAAAAAATTTTAAAATTTAGAGAAATCTGTATGACTGGCTAAAGTGTTAAAAATATTTTGCTAATCTAATAACATTTTTAGCGTTCAATTACATGAATCTTATAAGTCAATTAGAAAGTTGTCTTAAAGTGCAGACCTCTACTCATTCAGCTGAGTACGCCCATTTCATAATTTTATCCAAATGCTGAAAAAAGGACTGTTGAAAATTTACAATTTTGTGTATCCAGAGTATGATCCGGATCTTTCTCAAAATTTAATCACGTCTTGCCATGGTCAGATCCCAACCATTTAAACAATAATGATGTGTTTATTAGTATTGAAGTAATTACAAACAAAGACACACATCCAAAAAACCCTCTGCCGAGGTAATGAAGAGACTATTATGGATTTCAATGGTTTTGAAGTAATTTTTATTTTCAGACAGTTCTACACCACAATGTTTATACCTAATAAATATATTTAATCACGTAGTTCAATCCACTATTACAATTCCATTTTTTTTTGTTTTAGCTTAGGTTCATGCAGCTTCAAGCCAGGAGATGAGGTACTGGTTTTGTTCACATCCTTTGCAGGAACTGATCCACATGATCTGCTCATCCAGACTGCAATGAAAACGGGTAACATCAGTGTATACTTTGGTCATCCTGCCGCACCAAAGTCAGAATCATCACTATTTCAGACAACATATCTGCATGCTTACTACCAGTTTGTTTACAGAGTCCTTAGAGACCATGCTTACAGATACAACAGCAGAAAAACACTCAGTCCAGACACAAAGCTAAAACTTAATGGTGATAAGAGCAATGTGAAAGACAGTCCCCAAATGCAGATAAATAAAGAAGCTGATCTGGATGAATGGGAAATGAAACAAAAAGATAAAGATTCTTTGTCTCCACTGATTGGTTATTATGGAACAGATGAAGCATGTCTGGCAGAACTGAGCAAGGGGAATATTTATGTAGAAATGTACAAGATGTTGGGTTCACTAACCAAGTTGTTTCATAAACAATTCATGGTATCTCCATTTATAATACTGAACAGATCACAGGGGAACTATACACTGCAGAATCATGTGCAAGGTTTTGAGGTTCTTGCCAGCACTGGTTCAATAGACATCATCGCAATTCAAGAGGTAGGGAGTAATATTGTTATTATTTTTTGATAGGCATGTCCATTGCAAACACTGACGATTAAAAAAAGTTAATTAACCATCTTTCAAATTTATTCTTCCAACTACAAGATACAATGCCTTTTGCAATACTTATATTTGTTCCTTTTAGTATTATCAATTCATGCTATGGCAAGATACACAATATATAAAGTAAGCCTTGACAGGTTTAGCAAATATCATTTAGTACCAAAACTGCTATCTGTTTGTGTATCATTATCTTTTATTACTATAAGAAAAGATACTGTAACTGAACATGACGTATCATTAATCATTTAAATACATAAAACTTAACATTATAATTTTGGGGGGTGGGGGTTTAGACCAAATTATAGCAATATTTAAGGCTTTCAGGTAAACTTTTCAAGAATTGAATAAGTCCATTTATATGAAAGACTTACCTATTTATTTTGTAATTCCTAAAACTTCGGTTAATTGTTGGAGAGTCACTTTTTATGTGTAAGCTATATGCATCATGTAGGAGCAGGGGTTGTGCAAAGGAAAGTTACTGCTTTCTTAGTCTGATTGACTGAGTTACCTAGTGTCTCATCTATGTGTGTATTTGTTTGATGTTACGGCAGAGGTTATGCAAAAGGAATATTGCTTCAGGATGACAATATCACCAAAATGTCTAATCTTTGTCCTTGACTTTATTTGACTTTAGGGTAGAGGTTGTGCAAAGGGATGTTATTACTTTGACAACCAGATTGACATGCCTGTTGCTCAGGTTGACCCAGGTCTGGATAAAATTATCCGATATCTTGATCCAAAAGTACCAAGTGGGGTAACATTTAGACAGCAGTTTACTGGAAGCAACAATGAGGTATTATTTAACTCTGTCAACAATTCTGCACATAAGTGGTGCTATTAAAATGTTTATTCCAGAAATAGTTAGTTAAGCCTTGTCCCTAAAATTCCAAAATACAAATCAGCGAATGTTGGAATGTAAATTTATGCTATTACAAGAATAGTAAATTTGTAGAAAAATGATAGGATATAGAAGTGTAGACAGGCTATGATGACACAAGTTACAGGTGAAGCTTTTTTCAGTTGATAAATTGTCATTTGTTACACTATTTGTCAATTGATTATTTCTTCGGGTTTTGCATTTTACGTTCGTGTTTACCATTTTTAATGGATTATCAATAGTTATCAATCTAATGTTACTGTATGGTGTTACTCGCAACCACTAGAGTAGTCAGCTAAGTATGGAGATGTCTATACCATACATAATTATAATAAACTGGTTATTTGTGACTGCGGGTACAACATGTGCGAGATATTATCCCCAGCTAAAAAGTTTTCTTATAAAGTCAACTGTACTTCATAAACTTTCATTTTGCGACCATTGGTGGGAATATGATATTTTGTAAGAATTTATTGAGTGCTTAATAATAATAATTAACAGAGTTAGTTAACACAAACATTAAATCGTAGAATTGATCCTTATAAACACATGAGTCCCATAGGAATGACTGACTGTTTGTGTTAACTAACTCTATTAATTATTATTATTAAGCACTCAATAAATTCTTACAAAATATCATATTCCCACCAATGGTCGCAAAATGAAAGTTTATGAAGTACAGTTGACTTTATAAGAAAACTTTTTAGCTGGGGATAATATCTCGCACATGTTGTACCCGCAGTCACAAATAACCAGTTTATTATAATTATGTATGGTATAGACATCTCCATACTTAGCTGACATCAACTCATTAAGTCGTAGAATTGATCCTTATAAACACATGAGTCCCATAGGAATGACTGACTGAGTTGATGTTACATTAAAAATGTCTATCAGTTGTTCAGGCTGTTTGGTGAGGCACGTGACAATCTACACAAAGAAGGTGTAAAGTTTGAGTACTGGCTGAATGTAGAAGCTTTTGAATACATGAGAGATGATCCTTGCTTACCTGTGGATAGCCAGGGCTCCGGAATGGCAGAACTACTGGATAGGACCACTAAATCCAGGTGATGAAACAGAAATATCTAGGGTTTCAGCTGTAAACACCTTGGCATGTTCAGGCTTGGCTCTTTGACTTTCACTTGGTTTAATATACTGGTATCATATTATATATCATTTATTTCTTTAGAATAGACAGGCCTGACCGTGTAGCGAAGTAGGCCATGTAGTGAGCAAGGTTTGTAGTTTATCACTTGGTCTTAGCTTTACTATGTGGGCAGATGGTTAGTCAGACAGGCATGTGACTGGGAAGTCCACCAGAAAAAAATCTTGTTTAGGCTCTATGTCAGAAGCCATAAGGTATAGTAAAGTTTATGCTTGTGTGACCTTGATTTTATCTTTGACATAGCTACAGTGATTTTGACTTTACAATTTTGTCTCAGAAACTGTATGGTGCATCAAGCTGTCAGAGGGTAGGCATATTGCTACAGGGTGTATGTGTGCAACATCATAGTGTGACCTTTAACGTTTGCTCTACTAGAATATTTTCTACTGCTACATGTGAGACTTATTTCTCTTGTGGACTGTTTTAACTGATTATTATATTTATTTTTACCTAATTATGCCATTTCCATTGACAGCTATGTTTCAATAAATAAATAGATCAATTTATAAATTTACTGCTTAACTTTTTACTGTAATACTATTAAATTGACTTGTTTTGATACTTTGTTTTATATATATTTTGTCTTTCTCAAGTGCACCTTTATAATTACACTGTGTGTTGTGAAAAACGTAAGTTTTTACATTCAGAAATATTTCATGATGTCCAACACTATTTCTTCGATGCTTTGGGCATCTCTGATGCTATTTTCCTTTCCTTACTTCAGAGTTGACTGGGCGCTCTCAATTGCTGGTTTGTATGTACATAAGGTGATCTCATTTGCTTGGGACTCCGATTTCACTTGTACAAGCCAAAAACAAAACCAGAGTCTAGTTATGGACATCTACCGAGACGCAGACAGACCCATTATCATGTACTGTGGCTGGCACTCAAAGAATAACATGTCTGTGGTACTGATTGGACACAGAATTCTGGGTACTCTTACTCAAGGATATCAGGTAATATAGAGTACATGTCTGTGGTATTAATAAGTAACATTTAAATGATAATATAGAGTAATATGTCTGTAAAAGTGATAAGATACAGTGCAGTGGTAATATAAGGTAAAATGTCTGTTGTATTAATGGAATATATTTAAGAATAACATAAGAGTAACATGGCTTTGAAATTGACAAGATATAGTTTAAATTATTTTATTAGTAATATAGGTAAAATATCTGTTATATTGATAGGTGGAGTTTAATGGTAAAACAGAGTGATATTCATTATTCATAGTTGTGTCTGTATGGCCTTTTTAACAACTTGATACTAATTGAGACATGGGGTCTGTATTATGCACATCTGTGTCTTATCAAACCAGTGACTAAAATGATGTACTCTGTGTTGTGACACCACACAATAATATGACTTTCTGTAGTAATAAGGCATCCTATCCTCGTTGGTATTACAGGTATAGATAGGACTGTATGTATGAATGACTTTCATGGAATCATTCATTTTACACCAAAATGAATAGTTTGTTTACCTTGCAAAGCTTGTGCTCCAAAATTTATATAAATCTAATGTGCCCAAGTAGAATACCAAACCATTCATCTTACACCAAATTAAAAAAATTATGTACCTTACAATGTTTGTGCTCCATAATTTATATAAATCCAATGTTTCCAGGTAGAATACCAGACCAGGGAAGGTGCCACTAAGAAGGAATTTGTTTATCCTTACTATGTAGAGGGTGACTGGGGTCCAGTAAATAACAGGGTCCCGTCTTTAGTGTACACCCAACTCTATGATGTAATGGATCCTTATGATGTGAGTAGGAATGGTACTGTCACTGTGAGTGCTTCAAATGTCCACCACCCTTGTGTGTTCACATATGACTTCAGATAGACAGCATCTGACAGTGTCGGGCAAAACCTCTACAGCAGTGAATCAGTGGGATGATCAAGAATTTTCTATGAATTCAAGTAATGTTGTAGTCTTTAAAAAGTCTACATGTAAAATATCTAGTTTCTTGAACGTATACAAGTGTGTAACATATGTATACCTTAATTTCTGAGGGCGCCATGTAATTATCCAGAGGGCGTCATAGAGTGATAGTTACAGACATTATGAAAAACATGTATTTTACGACCCATCTGTGAAATTGTCCATTTAATAAAATGGAGAAAATATAACTGTCCTAGATGTTTCTATTATAGATCATTGTCTTGGTGTTCCTCCTTTCACAAAAGCCGAAACTGCTTATGGGGGCAGACTGCAAAGTTTTTGGCAAGTGTAGAAAATCCTGGGTTTGAATCCATGGGTGTGTTTCCATCTTAAAGGAAGGATCTAGCCTATTTTTCAATGTGAGACCCCCTTCCCCCAGAGCATCTCTAGTAATCAGCAGAAATGCCATTCCCCTCAAGAACGTATACTTGAAGGCGACATTGCAGTACCACAGTGGCGCAGTGGTAACACATTCACCTCCCACCTCTGAGATCTGAGTTCAAATCCTGGCATGACATCATGTGGGAAAAGCTGGTAGTTGTTTACCATTGGTTGGCAGGTTATTGTACAGAACCTTGGCCAACTGTTTGTACTAGTTTCCTCTGGCTTTCCAACTACCCGTCACAATATAACCAGAAATGTACCAGGTGTAACATAAAAACAAGGCTTGCATTCCCTTATAGAAAAAATAGGCAGGGGCAAAGGCTTTGTCTTCCCTGGCCTTCTACAACAAGTTGTTTGTGGTTCCAAACCCAAACAAGTGCAGACTAATCTTGGATCTGAGTACACTGAACTTGTATATCAGGACAGAGGACTTCAAGATGTAAACCCCAGAAACCAGAAGACTCTCCCTGCAGTAAGGAGAGTGGATCACTTCTCTAAATTTCAGTGATATGCATTTTCACATGCACACAAATCCAAGGTCAAGGAAATATCTACTGTTCCATCTACACGGTAAGGAAACTTGTCAATGAAATACCTTGAAATATCCTCTTAACCCTGTTCCACGATCTTGATTGGATAGTGAAAATGAACAAATCAGAATTAATTCCTAACAAGTTTTCAACTTTGTCAGATACCGTTTCTGCAACAAATGATCAGAGGTAAGTAAGTCTTGTTTTGTATAAAGTGCTGGTTTTTAAGTTTGCTGACCTTCAAATATTGCAAACCATTATGCATTTACATTGATCTACTGAGCTAAAAGATCTGAGAAAAAGAAAATATAACATCACACTCATTTCTATATTAACAAGACTGAAAAGTCTTTCGGTCTACATAGGTCGGCTGCGAAGCCATCAGAGACATGAGTAGTGCACTAGAATTTATGAAGTCGGGTAGCAAAAAACAACCTCTGGTTCTGATACATCTCACACCCAATCTAGAACTCAACAAAGCACAATTATGGTAAGACTACACTACAAACTAGCGAAGAAATTTTTAACTTTTCCCACAATAACTCCAGAAACTAGGCAAAAATTAATGTGATCTGTGAAGACTCTTCTGTTGAAAAGAAAGAACGAGTAGTTGGGAACAAGGAAGAACATCCAAAGAATTAATTGAGACCAAGAAACTAGTGCACCGGTGACATCAATTTGGGACAGTTTTTTCCTGGTTTTACCGTTTTTATCCTGAAAAATTGGTGAAAATCAAAGTGTTCCCATGGCATAAACTTTTGCAAGATAATTCCTGGGGTTGATTTCACAAAGGGACTTAAGTCCAGATTTAGACTTAAATCTAAGACTTTGATCTTAAATTTTGTCAAAAAAATGTTAAGTCCGTGGTCTTAGACTTAGCGGATTTCACAAAGCAGCTAAGTCCATGAAATTGCTAAGTCAGTGGACTTAACTTTAAGTCTGGGAGGCAGTGGGCTTAAATTTTGTAAAGAGGACTTAAATATGGCCGCCATAAAACATTTCTCCACTTCAAAATTTGAACTGGCAGTAAATAAATTACAATAATACAGAACATCTCACTAAAATAGTGTTTGGGAAGTTTATATGTGGTAACAAGGTTTTCCATTTCAAAACAGCACTTATCCTTAGATGAAATACATCAAATGAAAAATATGTGGTACCAATATTATATTTGGAATAGATACAAAAAGGTCACATGACACAAAACACCACTGTGGTTATTTGATAAGATTAGATTTAGCTAAGTCACCTTTGTGAAATCCATTTTAAGTCCCAGACCTAGCTAATACCAAAGTTTTAGATTTAAGTTCAAGACTTAGCCAATAAAGGGACTTAGTTTAAGTCCTTTGTGAAATCGGCCCCTGAAGTCTAATCCATTTGTTGGATTGTCTGTGACATAAGTTAAATCTATACATCAGATTGGAGCCATATTTTTACACAAGGTGGGGCCTACCAGTGACTCCTTCAAGGTAATCCAAATCTGGATTGAGATGAGGCTTTGATGGCAATATTTACTCCATGATTCAATAAGTTCCAATAGTCATCTCATCACACACCACCTTGTATTAAAAATATGAATGTATAGTATAGTATATACTATTTAAATATAGCAAATGTTTAGTCCTTGGGTTTTGAGTGAGGACAGGAGAAAAGATGAATGGATTGCAGTATCCTCTCCTTTGTGTGGTTAGAGTCATAATAATACACATTTTCAGTGTAAGAATGGTACTTACACAAATTTGACACCAGCAGAACACCGATTGTAACCAGTCATGGAACAGAGTTTGATTGCATTTTCAGTCAGTGGGTGTATACTAAAGGGGCACACACCTTTTAGAGCTGACTAGTACTCAATGAACACCTTTAATAAGTCACCCTTATTACCTCCACCAGGAGGTTATGTCTGGGGGTGTCTTCATTTGTCTATCTGTCTATCTGTTTGCCTGTGTTGACAATGACTCTAAATGTAGTAAACAGGTCTTTCAATATTTCTAAAATCTTTTATGTGGCTAGGGTTTTTTTTATTTTTCGGAAATACCCCACATGGAGGTCTGCATTCTACAGGTGTTTTTCTAGCTTTCTGGAACATTCTGAGAGGTGAGTCACATTTGACCATGTTGGGAACTTTGAGGCTTATGCCTCTTCACCAAGAAGTCACCGACAGACCCACCAAACATACATTCATTCCTTACATACAATGTAAGGAAAATTCTGCAGCAAATTGTAATAAAATTGGACCAGAGTTCATAGCTTAACTCTCACAAAGAATAGGGATTAAGGGCAGATATAACAGCAAAATAAAAACAGTGATTTCTTTATGACTTTATATAGGCAGATCCATATAGTATTACTATATGTATGCTTAACTTTAGTATTAATAATATATAGCCTACTAAATGAAAACTTGCATTCCCGGATGATTCATGGCTACATACTATTCACTGCTGACGCTACTCATTCATGGGCCAAACAATCACAGGCATAACCTGAAACAGAATTGCATACAATGTTCATTTCAAACATGGGTAATGTATGGCAAAATGCCTTTACTACATAATTACTAAAACTAACTCTGAAGGACCACAGTGCTAGACTGTACAGGGTGAAGTGAGATTAAGACAAGACAAAACTCCATTATTCACAAGAAAGACCTCTTTGTAAATCTATTCTGCAGTTTAAAGGCAACTTAGTCTCAGCTAGGGACATGTTGCTATTGTTTCTGCTGTTAATTTTAGTTGAGATGTATATCTATCTGATGTGTTTTAACGTTACTGTTTTATAACAGATTCTAAAATGGTAGGCTGCGCAGTGACCTTGGACACGCCTTTTGCGCAGTTCAAAAATCGTGAATATAGAACGGTAAATAAAGTAACGCTGTTGAATTCTACACACATCATACCTTCGCGTACAAATGTAAACAAACAACTCGTGGTGAAATAAAACTTAAATTATATGTAGTAAATACTAAGTCAAATAATTCTGTAGGGGATTTTATCAATATTTCATTTACAGATCGATTGCTAATAAAGATTTATGAGATCACGAAATTCTGTGGGGATTTCCTAACAATATTTAAACCAAAAAGTTGTTTGCACATCCATCACTATGCATGTTTAGCTAATGGAACAGCCAACATGGCGTTGGATTTGTTTTGAATTTTACGTAAGATTTACTGCTTATTTGGTTTGCGAAAAGATGATAAACGGAAGTTGACGGTGGCTCGTCAACAACGAAAATTTAAACTTTATTTTCGTTTTAAATGCTCAGCAGGCATCAGAATTAAGAAACTGAAAATGCAAAAGAAGATTTCATTGCATGTTTAAAGCCTTAAATATCTTTCAAGGTAAACTACAAAAAGAAAATCTTGTAATCAAAAGAAATAACAAAGTTATAAACAATACAGATGAAAAAATCAAAGAAATTAGCGAACATTTCAACAGATGCTTCCAGACACAAAATGCAAAAGAAATAGAAAACATAAGACCAGAAAAACTGAAAGAACCTTTTACTGCAGAAGAAATAGGCAAAGCAGTTAAATCTTTGAAAAACAATAAAAGTGCAGGATGTGATTTTATTAAAGCAGAAAATATCAAATATGCTCCATCATGTCACCAACACATTGCAAAAATATTAAATACAGTAGCAGAAACTGGGAAATATCCACAAGAATTAAAAACTGGCCTTTTAACACCTCTACAGAAAGCGAACAAACCAAAAGGACCACCACAAAATTTAAGACCAGTAGTACTTCTCTCTACTTTAAGAAAAATCCTAGCCATTTGTATCATAAATCGAATTAGAGGAAAAGTATGTGACAAAATAATACCAATTTCACAATGTGCCTATCTACCTGGCAGAAGCGCTACAGAACTGGTCTTTACTTTCAAAACCCTAGCAGAAAAGGCAATCACATCCTGCGGATATGAAACCAATTTACTTCTACTAGACATGAGAAAAGCCTTTGATACCATTGAGAGAAATACTTTAATAGAAGATCTAAAAGAAATACTAGAAAATGATGAACTACATCTGATTAAAATATTACTAAAAGATGTCGAATATAAAGTAAAATTGGAAGGAAAAATTGGAGAATAATTTCTGACAAACATTGGTTCACCTCAAGGTGATGGTGCAAGTGCTTTACTTTTTATTATATATTTAGCAATCTCTTTAAAGAAATACAAAGAAACCGGAAATGACGGTCAGTTTCCAGATTTTTTGAAAGACCACACATATCAGAAGACTGACAACAACAACAATTTCCTTACAATAGACCAACAATGTGCTGATGACATAGGATGGGCATCAACAGGACAACATATTATTGAAAACACAGAAAAAGAAGTTCCACATGCACTCAAGAAAAGAAACCTGAAAATCAATCCAGAGAAAACAGAAAAATACAGAATAACCAGAAATGGAGATACAGAATGGAAAAAATGCAAATATGTTGGACGTCTCTTAGGAACAAATGAAGATATAAACAGAAGAACAAGTCTTGCTCACAGAGCTTTCAACACTCTTCACAACATTTTCAAGAACAAAACCTTGAATTTAAAACTGAAATTGAGAATTTTTCAAGCACTCATAGAAAGTATTTTCTTATACAACAGTGAGTGTTGGCGCCTGAACAAAGAACAAGAAGAAAGAATAAACATTACACAAAGAAAGTTTCTTCGCAACATCCTAGGAATAAGATGGCATAAAAACAACTGGATATCAAATGATAAATTATATGAAAAGACTCAACAGCAAAAATGGTCAACTAAGATAGCACACAGAAGACTCAGATTTTTTGGACATGTAGCAAGATTGCCAAATAATGCACTTGCAAAATTAGCACTATACGAATCAATCAGAAAAACAAAGAAACCAAAAGGAAAACCTCAAATAATACTTATAAATGTTTCACAAAAACAGCTAAAAGAATTAAATATGAATTGTTTTTCAGAAGCAATAAAGATAGCACAAGACAGAGATACTTGGAGAAAACTGATTGCTGGACAGGCAGATTAATCTGCGAGATCCTGCTACTACTACTACTGCTTATTTTGATCAAAATATAAGTGTAACCATTTTCGGGCTTCGTGGCTTTAATACAGCTGCTTGATAGTTTAAATCCATCATAAAGCACTCAAATACGTCTTTTATTCCTATATCAAGAGAAGATACACTCCGAGAGAGCAACACAGACACAAAACTTATTTGTTGAAGGTAAAGCTTTAATTCGTTGCATTCAGAAAGTAATAGTAATAATAATATAAACTCTTGGGAATTCCTTGGGTTTGAACCTGTACTGTCATAATGGAGATCTTGTCTTGATATAAGTCTTCAGAGAGAAAAAAATAAAATGTTGCAATTTAAATTTTACCCCTTTTTGTCAAATGGAAAAGCTCAAAAATTGTTTAAAGAATAAAAGGGCACCGACCCATATGGGAAGCAAACCCAGGTCCTTGGGATCACAAATTCAACACTCTACACACAGAGCTACGGTGATACTATTTGCTGCTGATGTTTGACTGATATATCTCGAGTGTGAATATTGAATCAATGTGACGCCAGGATTGTTTTTCTATTGACAGTATTTCAAAAACTAAGTAACTTACAAATTTGGTATTCATATTGGTAGAAAGGTATTATTACAACCCTTCTGCTAGTTTCTATTGTGTAAACGTCAATGCAGATATGGTGTAGAAATCGCAAGTTAAACAATAAGGTTGCAATGTGGGTGACAAAAAGAATCCGATTTCTGTGTCCATAGCTAATAAGAAAAAGATTAAGAAAAACTATCAACTGAGTTCAATTTTCACTCAATTTTCTCCAAATTTGGTACACCATGAAATATCTGCATGCCAACGAAATTTGAGCTTGATTGATTGTATTGTTTTTGAGTTATAAGAGCAAAAAGGTATACAGACAGAAAGACAGAAGAACAGAAAGATGGAACAAAACTGATCACAATAACCCACTCCTATCATCGAGCATTAAACACACTAACTGCACAGGTTCACCTGTGACCCAAACTTAGGATTATCTCAGTGACGCAACACTTTAAACCAAATTCAGAAATTCATATTTAAGGTAACATTGAATGAATTGCTTAGGGTACTGTACATAAAATATAGAAATAAAAGAGTATTTATCCCTAATTAATGTATTACTGCCTCGTGTGCAAAAAGGTCAGGGCCAAATGTCATGAAAATAAAGATAAAATAGGGACATAGTTATTTTCGCCCATTTTAATTTAAACCATGGTCATGCTAAATTAGCTAGCTATTATCTTCATACATTGTGTATGGTGCAAAAAAATCTATAAAACGGTTATTTCATTCTTATCCTATCTAATTCACTTGTAGAGTGCAATATCTTCCCCATAACTTATCCTTTATAACAATAATATTCACAGTTACCTTATCTTCATCCAGGTAAAACTCTTCCTCCTTTATTACATTGCCTCGATATATCACCTGTACAATAATTTGATTAAAAGCTGTTATCATCATCTAAACTGAGAATCTGTAGTATTTAAATGAGGAAAAAAAACTTATTGTAAAGGTTTTTTTTATAAATGTTGTCTGGAAATATTTCTTTTTATGTTTTTCAAGAAATTTCTACAGAAATGAGCTTAAGCGACCAAACTAAGAGCATCATCCATGAAAATTATCCATAAAAAGTCCCCATTTGAGGCTTTAGGTTTAAATTTCTATTTTGTTGACAAGATTCAATTGGCTATGTTATGGACAGTTTCCAGATAAAAATATCAATAACAAAATAAAAACTTATGTTATTAGTTTAACTTGGAGTTTCCTGATCTTACCTATGAGTGACCTGAAACCATTTTCATGTTCCTGTTTTAATTTTTCTGGCATATATAATGATAACTATTGAAAAAAACAAAGAACACCCTGTATAAATTAAACCTCTAGCATTTATAGGAATTCACGTAAGTTTTTTGTCTAAATGGCCCCTAAACGTAACAAATATTAGTGTTACGTGCAGAGTTAATTGCATATTTTTCAAGAAAGTCTCACTTGCAAGGTATAATTTCCTTTGAATGCCCTTAGTCGAAGTGTGTCTACATAAGAGTTTACGTTGAATTCAGCTGATGTATGCCATCTATCATATAACATGTCTTGCCATCTTAGTCCAGCTTCATTTGGCTAAATATGAACATTTACAAAAGATTATAATTGTTATTAAATATTAAAAAAACAATGTTGAAAAATATAGTTAGCTTTGTCACACAGTCCCAAAGTCACAGTCTTAACTTATTCTTAAAAAAAACAGGAAATTATCTATAGAAGCCATGATAAGCTGAATTTCATGTACAACTATTAGTACTGTGAATACAAAATTATGAATGACACAAGTCATTGAATGAACAAGAAACCATGATTATTGACTTGAATGAAATATGATAAAATGAAGGAAAGTTTTTTAACTTAGCTTTAAAACTAACATGTCTTTACACCCATATAGTAACTATTGAGAAAAATCTATCAACAATGAAAACACTGTTGTAAACTTAGGGACGCAGTTAGAGTCAACAAGCACTGTCTTCCAGTTTCAACTTGGCATTGTAGAAAGTTTTAAAAGGGCTTACAGTGTAATCTGCACCTTCAAAGAGTGCTGCATCTGGTGAAGAATGATGTACATCAGAGAAACCCCACAGTAAAACTCCATCAATGTTAGGGTCACTGAAGTATAATGTAAGAACATCATCATAAGCATCTGCCTTTTCTTTGGGGTCTTTAATACCTTTGATATCAAGCTGAGTTATCCAAATTGGTAGTCCTCCAGCACCAAGAACCTCCAGTCTCTTCTGTAGAATTAAATTCAAATTCAAGTCAGAAGATATAATCAGTAAGAATAAATTGCAAAAAAACTACATATATTTACATATTGAAATGTCAATGAGAAACAGAAATAAAGTCTATTATAAAAAATAAATAAAATATATAAAATAACATTGTTTTGTGCTGCAGATACTTTTCAATAGGTTAGATTTTTGTTTATTTATTGTTTTACGTCATGTTCAACAGCCAGGGTCATATTGCGACGGGTAGTTTACAGGTGGAGGAAACCAGTGCATACTGCACTGTAAAACACCGGGCATTGGCAAGTAACTACCAACTTTCCAACATGAAACGCCCGGCCCGAGATTCGAAAAGATGGCCTCAGAGGCTGGAGGCAAGAACTCTAACCGCTACACCACCGAGCCCCCTTTCAATAGGTTAGAACAATGATAGCTAAAAGAAGGATAGCAATGAAGAACAGCACATAAGATGAATGAAAGAGTGGCATTAAAAAAACTATATACAGTATGAATAAAAGAGGAGAGTTGAAAAGAAGATACTTACAATCTAAATAAATATAGCTGAAAGAAGAATGGCTATGAGATATGCTACACTTAAAATATGAGTAAGAAAGATAACTAACTGAAAAGGAGAGGGGCAATGAAATACACTACACCTGCAATATGAATAAAGGAAAACAGCTGAATAGAACATGACAATGAAATACACTACACCTGCAATATATAAATAAAAGAAAACAGCTGAATAGAACATGGCAATGAAATACACCACACCTGCAATATGAATAAAGGAAAACAGCTGAATAGAACAGGGCAATGAAATACACCACACCTGCAATATGAATAAAGGAAAACAGCTGAATAGAACAGGGCAATGAAATACACCACACCTGCAATATGAATAAAGGAAAACAGCTGAATAGAACAGGGCAATGAAATACACTACACCTGCAATATATGAATAAAAGAAAACAGCTGAATAGAACATGGAAATGAAAAACACTACACCTGCAATATATAAATAAAATAAAACAGCTGAATAGAACAGGGCAATGAAATACACCACACCTGCAATATATGAATAAAAGAAAACAGCTGAATAGAAAAGGGCAATAAAATACACTACACCTGCAATATGAATAAAAGAAAACAGCTGAATAGAACAGGGCAATGAAATACACCACACCTGCAATATGAATAAAAGAAACAGCTGAATAGAACAGGGCAATGAAATACACTACACTGCAATATGAATAAAAGAAAACAGCTGAATAGAACAGGGCAATGAAATACACTACACCTGCAATATGAATAAAAGAAAACAGCTGAATAGAACAGGACAATGAAATACACTACACCTGCAATATGAATAAAAGAAAACAGCTGAATAGAACAGGGCAATGAAATACACTACACCTGCAATATATGAATAAAAGAAAACAGCTGAATAGAACAGGGCAATGAAATACACTACACCTGCAATATATGAATAAAAGAAAACAGCTGAATAGAACATGGCAATGAAATACACTACACCTGCAATATGAATAAAAGAAAACAGCTGAATAGAACATGGCAATGAAATACACTACACCTGCAATATATGAATAAAAGAAAACAGCTGAATAGAACATGGCAATGAAATACACCACGCCTGCAATATGAATAAAAAAACAGCTGAATAGAACAGGGCAATGAAATACACTGAATTTACAGTATGCATAAAGGAAGTTAGCTGGAGATAAGACAGAGCAATTGAATACACTTCACTTGCAAGATAAGTAGAGAAAGGTGGCTGAAAAAAGAGAGGCAATTAAATATACAATACTTTAAATATAAATAAAGGAGGATAGCTGAAAAGAATAGTGGCAATGGAACACACTTCATTTTTACAATGAATATAAGCATAGCTAAAGAGAAAGGGACAACTGAAAAATGCTTAGCTTAAGAATTTACATTTTTGACATTTTGAAATGATTTAGATTGAACATTTCTTGAAATATCACATTTTATGCAATCATGTTTAATAAAATCTCATACTTCTTGTTTTCTGTCTACATATTTGTCTTAGCTGTCCAATTTAATGAACAAGGAGACTATTAGTTAGATATTTGCCATTGAACAAATATATAAATTATACAAATCAAATTTATCAAATCAAAGCTTAAATGGCTCCAGTTAATACCTGCTGTGGGGGATAGATTGAATAGATTATTTCATTTTAATATCCCAAAAATCAGTACTGGTAGAGCACTGAAAATCATTCATGATTCCATCTCCATCCAGTAAGTAATAAGTTCTGTGGGTTGATAAGCTACATTTAATGTCATAAAATATACCTGCATAGCAGTAATGACATCTAGAGTTATGGGGCCTTCTAAATGACTCTCTACTCCAAGTGCACCAAGAGGAGCCTCTTGTCCCAAGAGATGTTTGGCTGAATTAACCAATGCCTGAATGAATTAAAGAAGCTTTTGATTGGCCTTAAAGAAACATTTAATAACTTTAGTAACTATATTTATCATAGTGAATTGGCTTTAAACAACATTTCATATTGTAGTTACTTTCTATTTTACCATTCTCTCAACTTGAACACGTTTTGTTCATATCTGCATACCAATAAGAGTGTAACCACAACTTATTCAAAGAAATAGTAACTTGCCCTTGTGTACAAAGATGAATTGACCACATCAAAGTCATCGAGACAAAGCAAGGCATTTTCGTTATATTTCTTCACCTCCTTGAAGAGTTTGGTCATAATGTCAAGGTCTCCAGTTTTGTTTTCATAGAATTCACCATGTAATTGTTCATTATTAACATCCCAATGAGCAACTCTGTATTATATAAGTACATATGACTATTTAAATTCTCGCTGTTTAGTGCTAATGAACACCAAAGATGTAATTATCAAGACAAAACACATAATCATAAAAATGAAATGGTTTGGTGTTCTGGATAAAAAGAGTTCATTTACTCAAACAATTGTTTAATTAATAATAATTATGTAGTCTTCTTAATGAAGCTCAGCAAAATTACAAACGAAGATTATTTTTGCATAATCTCATTTAACTATTGAATGATAAAAGCTGAATGTGGACATAACTAATCCATTTGTTTTGGCTTTCATTTACAGAAAATGTTTCATAAATATTAGTAATTTGACAAGAAAAACTCACGCATTGCTGTATCTTGGCACAGTATAATTGACTCTTCTCAGCATTTCTTTGAGTAATTCCTCCCCAGATAAATTAAGCACCCAGTCAGGATTATTTTCTGGTTTATTCCAGAACAAAGAATTACCTCGCATTGGATACCTGAAAATCATATTGAGAAATAAAAGAATTAACCTTATCCACTTGTTTAATATTTCCTCTGCATATTTCACCAAATTAGCCCCCCAGTTAGATTATATGCAACTGCTTAAACTGCCCACACCTGAATGTTCTCTGTGTCATGAAGACATTCACCTGTCATTGCCTTCGAATTTGATCAAGTTTGCTAATCAAGGCACCATGTAAGTTTAGATACCACAGTTGTTACAACCATTAACGTATCAATAGCCAATAATGTACCAGCTAGCCAATAATCTAGCAAAAATTTACCAGTAATGTATAATCAACCAACCAATAATGTATCAAAATTAACTATAAATTCTCTAACCAGTAATGTAAAAATCTCCAATAACGTATCAACAAGTAAACAGCAATAATGTATCAACCATTAATGTGTTGGGCAACATACTGAAAGGGAAGATAACATATGAAAAGGCTTTAGTGTTACAGCTACCCCATAAAGTGTTCCACAATTCTGATCTGACCCCAGTAAATACTTGAAAAAATATTAATGCTAAAAATGAACATTATGGCTCTAAATTAGTGCATGCTTTGTGCCATAATATTAAATGCAAAATATTCCATTAACCCACTTTTTAATTAAACTACCAGACAGCATTGGATAAGAACATTGTTATCATTATTGGCAAATTCTGATTTGATAAAATTACCAAATGCAGGACAACCTTGTTATCATTTTCTGTTGCCTCCTTCCCCCATTTTCCCCATACAAACTGCAACAAATTGAATTCCTTTTCTTACATTATGTCTGTGGGGGCTCGGTGGTGTAGTGGTTAGAGTTCTCGCCTCCAACCTCTGAGGCCGCCGGTTCGAATCTCGGGCCGGGCTCTTCATGTTGGAAAGTTGGTAGTTACTTGCCAATGGCCGGTGGTTTACAGTGCAGTATGCACTGGTTTCCTCCACCTGTAAACTACCCGTCGCAATATGACTCTGGCTGTTGAACGCAAAGAAGAAAAATCGTCCTTTTAGAAAAGCTTGTTCAGCTTTCCTTGTCAGTCCCTTTCTCAAATGCCCTTTTGGGTATGTCATGTTTTTAACACAAACTTCTCTTCAACATTTAGAGGTTTTTTTTATAAATGCTTCTGTTATTATTATTATTATTAATATTATTATTTAGTTCCTCTATGGTCTATACACTAAATCTGCACAATTTTATTGAACATTTTCGATGCTTGTAAGATAAAATTTTAACAAACAACTAGATAGCAGGGACCTCACCCTTTTTCACTCAGCACTTGTACAGCTTCATCTGGAAATCTGACGTCATCCTTGAAAGTCACAACAAACACCAAATATAAATTAATATGCATGAGCGCATGTATCTCTATTTGTCAATGCCTCATTATATGTGACGTAATGTCATTATTTTGTGACTTAATGTCAGTTATTTAGGTGAAAAATACTACATACAACATAAAGGCAAAGCCTGTCAAAGCGAACCACAGGAGAGCAGAAAACATAGTTTTGTTTACCCAGGAATTACAAAAAAAGAAAAGAAATATCAATAAAAAGGGTGTCTGAGAACCTTTTGACATTTGTCACAAGCTACATAGGAATTCTAGCTCACAGTCTTCTATTTATAAGGATTCCAGTTTAAAAATGATGTAGAGAAAAAAACTGAGAAAAATTAACAAAGTCGTTACTCTATTTGGCTCCATATATTTCCATGTGTGAGCATTTTCAAAAACAGACCATTCAAAATTGTCAAAGAAGCACTGTCTATATTTCTGTGAGTCTTCATCAGTTCCAATCAGCTGGTCCTCTCTTGTTGCAGAACCAAAGGCGAATTGATGTCTTTCTTGTTTCACCTGAACAGTAAAATTGGTGGGCAGGCAGACTTGATAATGAGGAGTGGCTTAAAGTCAAAATTAACTATACAATCAACATTTAAACTAAACACCCGCCTAAGTCAAGGGCCTAAAAAAATGCCATGATGTTTTTATGAAAAATAACATAATAAAAAGATGAAACAGAAACCGATGCAAATCATGCATTTATGCCAACAAAATGCCAATCACGCATGGAAACTTTAAAAAAAAACACAACAAAACTGATATTTCAGTGTTGGAAACCACAGTGAAAATAAACGTTCTTTGCTAATGTTAAACATTAATTGTATATTTCAATGGATATCTCGAAAATAGGAAGCATATAATATTAAAATGGGAATCTATATATCTCTGCATTCTAAATATTTTTGAACATCTTACATCATTTCATAATATATAATTACCACCAATAAGACGTTATGTTTACTGGTTACATTATTTTCTTACACTAGAGTAATTTACCATCTGGAACACCGTGCTTTAATCAAGGGCTGCGCCCAATTCAACCCTAGTATAAAGCCTCTCTTACATCCCACCGTACGTGCACATACGTCCTGGTTACAGAGAAAAATCGGCTGATTTGCAAGGATCCCTCAAGCTATATTTGTGATTTTATAACAGAATATGAAGGTTGCACAGATCCTGCAATGATAATTGTGATGCACATTTTCCCTACGTGCATGCAGGATGTCTACAAACGCATCCATGTCTCAAGGGTAACTTACGAGAGACTTAGACTCGTGTATTCTCCTTGCAAGTGTTGTAGGTTCTCCCAAATTAATTACATTTTTTAGACATATTGTAAGATACACTCACATGTACCTTGCAAGTACATAAATCCACTGTACGACCTGTAGCCAGTCGCAATCTGTTCTTTGATATTCAAATTATGACACTTTTGTTGGGAGAATACACTCTGTTTGCACTTCTAAGAGAAGCTTAAAGAGTTGAATGTTCATTTGCCACATGTCACTTGATGTCTGAGGTGACCTAGATAGTGTGATGCTTGTTTCTTCTTTCTCGTAGAGGGGGCCACGGTGGCAGAGTGGTAACACTCTCGCCTCCCACCTCTGCGGCCGGGGTTCGATCCCCGTCATGGCCGTAAGTGGGAAAGCTGGTAGTTGCTTGCTGTTGGTCGGCAGTTTACAGTACAGAACCCTAGCGAACTATATGTACTGGTTTCCTCTGCCCTTCCAACTACCCGTCGTGATATGACCTGTACAGTGTTGAAAGCGACGTGAAACCCCAAATAAACAATAAACAAATCTTTCTCGTAGACTGTCATATTGGATGTGCATATTTGTGTTCATGGAATAAAGTGTATTTATTTGTGTAGATATATATCCTTCATCCGATTGCTGACCGGCAAATTAAAAATCCCTCAGTTTCGGACCTCTCAAATGGGAAATCCAAGTTGCTTGATGAACCCAAGGCTGAGATGAAATCCCAAGTCTGAGACAAGATAAACAGCTTACACAGAATTCTTTAATGTGGATACAGACTCTTAAAATTAAAGGTTTGGGTGTTTAAGTGCATGTGAGAACGTCCTGCATTTTAAGCAAGGGCTTAGAAATGTACTCTTTCTACAATAGTTTGGGCAACCATATGTAATACCAAGAAAGTGTGACGACTCTTTGTGTAACTGGGATAGCTGTCTGTCTCCTGTACACTAGTTTTATTGACTAGGGAATTGAATGGATAAAAGCGAAGCAAAGATATCATTGATACAAGGAAAGGGTGATGACTCATCTGTAACTGGTCAAGGGGTCTGCCCTTATTTTGACCAGGGAATTGAAAAGCCTTCAAGCTCAGATCTCTTGTGAGAAGAATCCAAGCTGCTCAGTGAGTCTGAGATCTTCTCAGCACCTCTCCAAGAACTGAAAAACATGCTCAAAAAATGCCAGTCCCCATGCTGTTTGAAACATCACTGAAAATGTAACTTCAACACCAAATGGGAAATTTACAAATAACAATGATAGAAGGTTGCAATAAATTAGTTGTTCTTTGTAAATAAATTCATCCCTTCATTTGCTACTATTTGTAAACCTTCTTGGCCAGTATCCGACTCCCTTAACAGTAGGTCTAGCAATTCTTGCAATTTGGATCCAATCACAAGCAGTTGATACCAAGTATATCCCTGCTCAACAGCTTCCTGCCAAGAGCAACTACAGCTTACAAGTCATTCATTAATATGGATATAGAATCTTAAAATTAAAGACTTGGGTGTTTTAGTGTATGTGAGGATGTCCTCCATGCCAAACAAGGGCTCAGAAATGTACAATTTCTACAATAGCTTGGCAACCGTAGGCAATGCCAAGGTAGTGTGGCGACCCTTTGTGTTCCATATACACTAGTTTCACTGACTGGGAAATTGAAAGGATAAAAGATAAGCAGAAACTGGGTAGAAGAAATGGTACATCTTATGGTACCAGTGATTTGCTTTCACATGAAACTCTTTCAGAGGTATATCAAGGGAAATGACAAGTTTTCTGAGTAACTGGACAAGCTTCTTCCCTGATTTCTCCTGCTTAGACGTCATAGTAGTTCATTTGACCTGGTGGCAGAATCTATAAAATATGTTGAAGGTACAGATCTCCATGCAAAGAAACCAAGCTCAGTAAAATGCAAAGCAATCAGGGGCATGAATAGTGTAACCGAATTTATAAAAGTATGGTGACAAAAGAAAATTCTGAGTCACATACCACACCTGGTCTTGAATTCAGATGGTCATCCATTCAAGTACTAACCTAGCTCAGTGCTGCATAACTTGTGTGATCAGTTAACTCATCATGTTACACCACAATTCGTGAAAGTTAAAAGACAAAAATAAAAGAATAAAAAGTGATTTCTAGAAGCGTGAGCTTCACTAAAGTTCAAGCTTTTTTTAAAAACAAAATACACATAAATGTCCAGCAGCCATGTGGTTCATAACAACCAACAGTATCTCAGTGGCTAGAAGTGACAAAGAACATGTTTCCTCTGTTGAAGTGAAAGAGAGAATTGCTGCCCCTAAAAGAACCCTAACTAGAGGCATTTGTCAAAGTGACACATATTTGAAAACTGGTGTGTACAAAACCGAATGGACTTTGCTAAATCATCATTAAAACAAATCTCAGACTTATTTATGCATCTGTATAGGGACTTAAACAGGCATCCTGTAATAAGTGATGGCTTAGAACTGCCCCTATAGACTCCTCTGGACCTGTCAATCATCAAAAATCTCAGAGTGCAGACTTAAATAAGCTTTTAACATGTTTCCAAGGAGTTTGACCAAATGGTGCAAGAAATATACCTAAACAGAATACAAATGAAGTTATAAAAGAAGAGCTTCTGGGATCCAGGCATCAGATACCTCAGGGGATACAATTACGTTGATATCTGGCAAGACTGTTCTGTATAATATGTCCTAAGAAATGTGTATATCATTTGTTTTCGTCGGGATGAAATGCCTTGCTGGTTATTGTTAATAAATATAATAAGTATATTATAGATAATGTAGCACTCAAGAGCTGTAATGACTGATACTTTTTCAGAAAATATTGGAAACATGGGACCACTGGTTGAATAGCCACCCATCCTTTTGACACAATTATTTCTGTTAAATGGTGTATATGTATTCACTATTTGATTCATTATTAAGTGATTATCCGTAGACTGTCAATCTGTGTTTTGTGTAACTGTTATTTTTTTTGTGTATTTTTGGTTTCCCATGCTTAGTATCAAATCTATATTTTGTTGTAGTGTTGTATATTCTGTATTTTTGTTATGTCATACTTAAAGATGGCAAAAACTATATCAATAAAAATATAATGGCTTGTCGCACTGAAATACTTAAAAGTCCCTTGGAGTGGCAACCGTTTCTGGCATCAAAAATAAAAAAATATTAATTTTCACCAGAATAATTTCAAAAAGTCGGCTAAGATGTCATCTATACCAGGCCATTTGTTATTTTTCCTTTTCTTTTGGGCAAAATCCAGAGCTGTGGTAGTTACGATGGTTATTCAAACAGCAATGAGTGAATCTCTCTTAATTTTTATATCACTAATACCTTGCCAGATGAAGAAGTTATTAAAGATTTGGGGACATTCAAATAAAATTTTCTGCCTTGCTTTTATGTTGCCACTAATTAATCATGACTTTTTACGTGAGTAGGGCCTGGACAAAGACTGAAATGATTACAAGGTCCTGATTTTATTATAGATATAGAAAATCCTAAATTTCCAGAAACTCCCCCGATTGAGGTCTACAGTCTAAGGGTGCTTTCTCCTGTCGTTTTACAATAACCTAACCCTTTAAAAACCAGCCTTACAATTTTAACGTTATAGGGTATCAGTTACTTTGAGTTGAATTTTGCTGAGGATTTACATGAATACATACTTTTAACCTTACCTTAATTGACGCATAGTTTAGGTGAGCATATTCTATAACTTCAACCCTAAAATAGAAAATATGATACAATAAAAAAGTAACTAAATTGTACACATTCTCACAACATAATGAAGTAATTTAATATATCATCACATTTATTTACTTGTTACATACACAAGAGTCTTTCTTTCAGTGGAACCAGTGTGTCATTTTTGTGATGTTCAATCAGTTTTTAGATCTAAACATCTGAAATTGCTGTATTTTTGTAGGTACAAGTAAAACTCAGTTATGACTAGAACTAGACATTAAGTATATTAGAGGTATAATACCAGGTCTAATATATTTTGTTTTTCCTTCAAACCTAGGAATCCAAATGACCTTACATTTAAAAATACTAAAACGGAACTATGACAGCCAAACATATTAGTTTATTTACTTACTTCAGAGTAATGTCACTTTTTCTCAAATTCTCTATTCTGTCATTTGCCTCTGCTTTCCAGTTTGCATCAGGTACCAGCTTCACTAGAGATGTGGTGTCCACTAAATAATTCACTTCTGGATCCCGGAAACGTACATATATTCTTGCAGATTCAATTTCTGAGTCATAAAATAAACATTTATAATATGGAGTATGTAATTCTTAAAAAATGATTAAAAAAAATTCCACTACATGTTGAACATGCTGTACCAAAATATGTATCCTCACTTATTTCACCTTATTACATACTACTTGAACCCAAAAGCATAGAGCCAGAAAGAAGCTAGGAAGAGTTAAGTATTGAGGTCAGCACACAACAGTTTGATCTAGTAAGAAAATGGACTAAGTGATGTTCAGAGTTATTCTTGAAATGATGATCTATGATATTCATGAAAAAAAACATGCATAAACTCAAAAAAGCAGAAAAAGTACATAGAGATAAACCAGATCAATTCTGAATGATCTGGGGAGGTTTTAGGGTACTGAACATGTTCAAAATATATATTAAAACTGGGAAATCTGACCTTATTTTTTCAGGACCATTATTATAATTCCTATATTTATTTGCAAAGCATGTTCATAAAACATGTGTTGTTAGGCATAGTATATATTTAAGAAATATTTTAGATTTTACAAATTAATTGTGTCTAAGTAATACAAGATTTTTAATAATCTGTCTGGTTATTATATTGTTGAAGAAGACCGACTATCACTTTAAAGGAGGAATCAGAAATAAATAGTAGACAAAAGTAATTCTCACCTTCAGGGCCAGTGAAGAAGTCTCCAGATAATAATTGCCAGCCTAATTCTGGTCTCATGAATGGCTGAGTTGCAATGCCCATAAATTTGTGTCCTTGATAATATTAAAATTTCCCAGATAACATATATGAAAAAAATGATTTCTCGAATGAAGATCACAATGCCATACCAGTACATAGCATGATGATAATGTCATTGCTAAACATGAGTGATATATTTTTGGATATGTTTAATGATGGATGTTTTAGTTTCATAAAATACCATTTTGTATGAACAATAAGAAAAGATGAAAACATGCAGACAAAGGCTATCATATAGCCATATGTGGAAGTTGAGATTTTGTACAAGTTGCAACTTGTACAAATAGCTTATAGAAGTTGCAACTTGAACAGGTTGACTTTTACAAAATGCAACATGTACAAATATTATACCTGTACAAGTTGCAGCTTGTACAAGCTCCATATCTTATTAACTAAAAATTGTATTTTAATGGATTTATACTTTAAAATTCACAAAAGCAACATATCTGACCTTTATATATAGAAATTTACTATAATTTATACTTCTTAGATGGGAGAGAAAACTGAGGACTTATTTTTTTTATAATTTTATTGCAAATTTACTGCAGTTTTAATATGTACATTTATATTATATATATTTTTATATTATATTTAACATATTGGATTCATACTGGCCCAACAAAAGCCTGTATCTGACTTCAGGGGCCGATTTCACGAATGGACTTAAGCCTGGTTTTGGGCTTAAGTTTAAGACTTTGGTCTTAAATTCTGTCAAAAATGTGCTAAGTCAGTGGGTTTAGACTTAATGGATTTCACAAAGGGGCTAAGACCATGGATTTGCTAAGTCAGTGGACTTAGATTTAAGTCTGGTTAGTAGTGGGCTTAAATTTTGTAAAGAGGACTTAAATATGGCCGCCATAAACTTTTCTCCACTTCAAAATTTGAAATGGCTGTAAATAAAGTATAATTACACAGAACACCTCATTAAAGTGGTCTTTTGGAAGTTTATATGTGGCAACAAGGTTTTCCATTTGAAAACAGCCCTTTTCCTTTGATAAAATACATCAAATGAATGATATATGGCACCAATATTATATTTTGAATAGATATAAAAGGTCACATGATGCAGAAAACCACTGTGGTTATTTGATAAGCTTGGACTTAGCTAAGTCACCTTTGTGAAATCCATTTAAGTCCCAGACCTAGTTAAGACCAAAGTCTTAGATTTAAGTCCCTGACTTAGCCAATAAAGGGACTTAGTTTAAGTCCTTTAGTGAAATCGGCCCCAGGCTTTTGTTGTCCTGAGGCTACTGAGGCTACTACATGTTGGTGTTGGTAACCTTTTAATTTTTGTATCATATTTCCTGTCCAAGAATTATCACAAATTTATTTATTCTACAGTAAAGGGATAAATAGAATTAATTTTTATGATGATAAAACCACACGTAAATTTTAATTAAGACTATGCAATAAATACTATGCCATGGTTTTGTTTACAAAAGTCATACACCATTTGTAATATAGTCATCTGTCATTTGATCCTTTCATGCAACTATTTTAATTGCAACATGAATTCAGTAGAAGATGAAATTCACTTTTTATGTCATTGTCCCATGTATGAAGAACAAAGAAAATTATTGTTTACTAAAATAACACAAGTTTACAAATATTTTTTAAACATGTCTACTGAGGAACAATTGTCTTTGATATTTACTAACTTTGAAAAACCTCCAATTGTTTATCTTTATGATTCATGGAATATTCGTAAAAAAATATCAATAGATAAAGAGCTGAACAAAAGTAAGGAAAAAATTATTATTAGCTAATGATTTATGTCAAGTTGTTATTGTTCTTATAGCTATATTTTTTTATATTTTTATTTCTTTTTGGGTTTCCATAGAACATTTAAAGGAATATTGAACAATAGGTTAAGTTACACACTGGTATTATAACATAATTTTGCACTCCTATAAAATATACACAAAAAGAAACAATTAACAAGAGACATAACATAATTTCACTTTTATCAAAAAAAAACAAAACAAAAAGAAAAAACCCATATCACTTCATTATTTTAAGTGTTTTCAGGGGACCAATGAAGTTATAAAAACTCTTTGTAGTAGCAGTAGACAAAAACGGCTTTTTTTTTAAAAAAAAACAAAAACTGTAACACCATTATAACTCATGTAGAAAAGAACAAAAGGAAAAAAACAAAACCACTAAATATTTCATGATTGCTTTGCACGCTGAATTACATCTATAAATCCGTGAATAAATATTGCCAGGAATGCCATCGTTTTTCAAATAATTTTGATGTGGAGTTTATTTTGGAAATGTATTTTTGTTCAAGGAATTTTTCTTTGATAATATTTTGCAGGCTAAATATATTTAAGCATTTTCCTTTCTTTGAGTTTTGATATATATAATATTTGCTGAATAACAGAATGAAATTTAGTGGCCAATAGTACTCGTCAAAATTGTAATATCCTACTATTTTCATAATCGTGTCAAGTCTGATATTTATATTCAATTTTCTTCGGATCCAGTTTTCAACATTTGTCCACAAATCAACCACATATGGGCATTCAGATAAGAGATGCAGAGTGCTTTCCGGATACATTTTACAGAATGAACACATGTTATCTGTTATCAATTTTACTTTGTACAGGTACTGTTTGGTATCTAAAATACCATAAATAATTTTATATTGTAACCAAGCTAATTGATTATCTACAACTGATTTGAAACATGCCTTGAAAACTATAGACCAGAAACTTTTTGGCTCATCAATGTGAATACCTAGTTTTTCTGACCATTTTATTGTACAATTCGGCAATTGACTGCGTTCCCTTCTGAATATTTTATAAAAAATTTGACATCCTTTGCTTGATTTTAGTATGACCTGAAGGTGGAGTGGTAGGGAAGGCCTTGGGTAGGGGAGAAATTGTTCAGTTTTATTGGCTTCAACAAACGTTTTGACTATGGCTTTGATTCTGTAGTATTCTAGTATACTTGGACTAAATTTATACATTTCTTTCAGACTTTCAAAACTAATAAATTGACCTTTTGAATCGAGAAGGTCCCCGACTAGGTATATACCTTTTTTGAACCACTTAGGAAAATATAATAGTTCTTTTGTGATATGAAAGTTGTACCAAAGACATGTCTGTGTTATATCATAATTACTTGATATACTTAGGTTTCTATAAAAAAATTTCCAGTTTTCAAAGGTTTCTAGCCAGAATTGATTTTTGATTTTATTAGAGATAATACTATACCATTCACCCCCCATCATCAATAGGTTGTTCATATTTAAAATATTGACACACATGGTCAACAATAATTTACACCATTGTGAATCAGTTTCAAATAATATTCTTTTGACCCAAGTAAGATTTAAAGATTTCACAAAGTCATATATATTGACCATTTTTAGGCCACCATCTAAATAGTTCATGCAAAGAGAATTTCGTTTAATTTTGTCTGGCTTCCTATTCCACAGGAATTGGAAAAATATTTCATTTATATTCTCCAAAAGGCTATGTGTAACCGGCAGTGTTGTAAAGAGATTTATAAGCTTTGAGAGCAACATACTTTTTATCACTGTTATTTTTCCCAATGGTGTTAATGGTCTAGTTTGCCACTTGCGAATATCAATTTTAATTTTTTCTAGTGCTTTAGAGTAATTGATTTCTGGCATAGCATCAATATCTGTTGAGAATTCAATACCCAGTAGCTTAAACTCTGATTTACCCCAGTCCAAACATTCTGTAACATTCAGCTTATCTTTTGACAATCTTTTCTTACCTATCCAAATAACCTTTGTCTTTTCTTTGTTCATTCTAAGTCCAGAAAGATTTCCAAAGATTTCAATGGTGTTCAAGGCTGACTGCAGGGAGTGCTGACTACCATCAAGAATAAGGGTGGTGTCATCTGCAAACTGTGTTAGTTTAAACTCGTACCCATTGACAATAAATCCAATAATATTAGGATTTGTTTTTATTAGCAAAGATAGAACTTCTGCTCCCAAAAGAAACAAATAAGGGGCTATGGGGTCACCTTGTCTACACCCACGCCCTATTATTATTGGATTTGATAATATACCACATTGAGTAACATAAGCTTTTATATCATTATTAAAAAGTTTTATCCAATCTAAGAAACTATCACCGTAACCAAAAAGGGTAAGTGTTTTATAGAGGAACCGCCATGAAATGGAATCAAAGGCCTTTTCAAAATCTATTAACATAAGAAGGCCTGAAGATTTATTATTATTGGCTATTTGTATAATGTCATATATAAATCTTGTGCTGTCACTTAAATGTCTACCTGGAATGAAACCGGTTTGTGTTTTTGATATGGTGCTGTCTAGTGTTTGTTTTAACCTTTCTGCAATTGCACCTGATGCAAGTTTGTAGACTACACACAAAAGAGAGATAGGCCGCCAGTTCTTTAATTGACTTCTGTCTTTATTACCCTTTGGTAATAAAGTTACAATACATTGACGTAAAGTAGTTGATAATTTCCCCTTTTGAAAACATGCGTTTAGTGCATTAGTAACTAAAAATTTTAATTTTCCCCAAAAAACTTTTAAAAATTCTGAGCTTATACCGTCCATCCCGGGAGATTTATTATTTTTCATTTTTTTTAATACTTTACCCAACTCACCAACTTCTAAAAGGGAACCCATATCACAGTGTTTCACTTTATTTATTGCTACCTTGGCTAGAAGTTTGTCTAATTGTGTATCCACAAGATCCTTGTCCTTATTTTGAAAAAGATTTGCATAAAATTTTTCAATCTGTTGCAAAATCTTTTGTTGAGCACAAATGCAATGGCCCTCATTGTCATACAACTTTTTTATAGTTTTTTCAACAAAATTTTTCCGCTCTAAATTACAGAAAAAAGATGAGGGTTTTTCTCCTTCAGTAAGCCATTGAGCTCGCGACCTTATTGCTTCACCTTTAATTCTGGTTTCTCTTAAATTTTGTAATTCAGATTTTTTATCTGCTAACAGGTTGGAATTTGTGCTTTGTAAGTTCTCATCTGCTTCTAGTGTTTCAATATCGGCAATTAACTGCTTCTCTCTGTTATTAATCCGTTTTTTCAGCACAGAGGCAAACTTAATTGATTCCCCTCTGATCCTTAAGAAAAGAAGTTCTAGAAAAAGATCATTGTCAATTTTGAAATGAATGTCTCCGTTGTTACTCTGCAAAAAGTTTATGTCATATACTGGCAAAGCATATCTCATAACTTCTTCCTGAATAACATTATTTATAGTATTGATGTAGTCGATATTTTGAAGTAAACTGTTGTTCATTTTCCAAACGCCTTTTCCTGTTGCAAATTTGTTAAGTTCAAATTCAAAAGTTATTACAGAGTGGTCTGATCGATACCCTGGTTTAATGTCACATTTTTTAAATATATCTGATAGAGCCTTTGATACCAAAAAGTAATCGAGTCTAGCCTGTTTTAGAGGATTACGTCTCCGCCATGAATAGCGCTTGACATTTGGATGAGTGTCCCTATAAATATCTGATAGATCTAAGTCAGTTATCAAGTCCAAAACGCATTGTCTAGCTCTAGGATTATTAACTCTTCTGTAATTATAAGTATCGATTATTGGATCTAAAACTAAATTAAAATCCCCACCAATAATTTGATAGTCCGCTTTTTCGGTCATCAAGGTTTCTTTAACTTTTGTGAAGAAGGTTGGATTGTCAGTATTCGGACCATAAAGTGATAAAATATTGAAGACACCCACAGATGTTTCAATATTTATACAAACAAAGTTACCTTCTTTGTCCCGAATAGAAGTATTGATTTTATATTCAAAATTGTTTTTTAACAATATTGCAACACCCCTTGAATTAGTTTTTACCCCACTGATAAAACATTCATGTCCCCATATTTCTTTAACTTTAATCATGTCCTTTTCTACCCAATGAGTGTCTTGCAGACAGACAATATTTGCATTTGTTTCTTTGAAATACATCAAAACATCACGTCGTTTTTGTAAATTTTGTAAACCTTGGCAGTTTGCAGACAACACCACAATATTATTTCCTGATAGAGCCATCACTTGATAGAGCACACCCTACAAATTTATACAGCAAAGTCCAAAAACATAGTTTGTTAGCATTTAACTGACATTTAACATTTTGTAGTTGAAATTGGGATATAACTTCATAGGATTTCCTTATATAATTGTTTTCATGTACAATAATCAAAACGTAAAAGTAAAAAAACAAAAACACATCAATCACCAAACAAAAGCTTATATACATTGACAAAGTATAAAACTGCATGTTTATAAACATTTAAGTTATGTCAGAGAGACAAGACACTTAAGGATTCAAGGTTAGAATAACAAATACTTTAGGACAAAAAATATTTACGATAAGACATGAGGATTCAAAATTTGAATGACACATTCCATTATTATTTCCATAAGTGAGAGGATACTATTGTAAAAAGTCCAGATGTAATCATCAACTTAGAAAGTATTTAATTGAAAAAAGTCATCTACTACTTTCCTCAAAGAGGGAAAGAACTATAACATGCTGCCTATTCTTTACCTGGACTGATAATAAGGGTTTGATACAATATGTAATACTTCAACAGTGGTTGTACTGTATCTCACATTTATTATTGCCTAATAGTAAGTAAAGTAGTACTACAGCAAGTATTTAACTGGGAGTTGGTAGCTTTGAAGAGTTTATAAAAAAAAAAAAAAAAAAAAAAAAGAGATTAACCACAGGGAATATTATCTCGTAATAACATAAAAAAGAGTAATATCTCATTTTAGACGGATGTCAACAGAGGTTACACCATATCTAGCGACAGTGCTTGTCTCAATATAGCAGACATATGACTGAGATGAAACAATATTTAGCAACAGTGCTTATCACAGTGTTTCAGAAATACAACTTATTGAGTTTATGTATTATTAATGCTGTCTATATGAATTACTTTTAATGATTTTTACAGTGTATTTAAAAATTCAGTTTTTTAAATCTCTAGTTTTTACAAATTTATTTTAAATTTGCTTGAAATTATATAGCAGTTTATTCAATTTTATGGTCTGTAAATTTGTCCAAAGCATCTGCTGCCACCCTGCGTATTAAGTCAAATCTGGCTTTTCCTAAATTTGTCCCTCCATGTACACGTGTCACTATCAGGATAGCATTGTTCACATTACGTTGTCTCAGCACTTCACTAAGGATCTGACTTCCAGTCCACTCCCCATCATCATAATAGCCCGAGGCAAGTTGGCCATCACCATCCACATATTCATATGCGTACAGAATGTGATCACTCTTTGCAAAAACAGGATCTTGCATAATCGCCCTCAGGGCCTGGCTTCCCTGATCCAAAGAGTGAATTGGGTAAATGTGCCCTTGGAACAGACTTCCTTTTTCAGAGAGCACTGTCGAATGTGTTAAATTTGCTATGTCCACTGAATCTTGCACTGGGAGGGTGAAGTCAATAGGACTTTTATGGAAGGAGTCAGAATTAACCTTGGAATCAACTATCAACTTGTCTTTAATGAGTCTAATGTCACGTTTTTTCCCATCTGCTTTGGCTTCATTCCTTAGCTTGATCAATGATGGTATTTGTGCAGTACGTCGCTCACGGACAGAAGGGGGAAGTTGTTCTGTAACAGCATATGGAGTGGACTTCAAATTTTTTGCTTGGGACAATATAATATCACGGCCCCTTCTTGTAACAAAAGATACAACCAGTGGTCTTGGTTTTGCTTTCCTTTGCCCAATGCGGTGTGCAATATCAACTCTGACTTCACCACTCAAATTATTTTTGGAGAAAAAAAGATGATCTGGGACTTTGAGCACATCAGTAAAAAAGCAATTAATTACAGTGTAGCAGTCCTCATCCTGTTTTTCTGGGATATTGTGAAATATCAAATTGTGCTTCATTTGGTGAATCTTCATATCTTCTACAGTTAATTCCAAAGAGCTCACCTTCTTTGACAATCTTGCCACAGTTCCTTCTGATTCTTGTAGGCGCAACTTAAGCTTCCTGTTCTCATCTTGTAGTTGGTGGACATCTAGTCCAGTTTGGACAGTCTGTACTTTTAAAAGTGATAAAACTTCATCCACTTTGTCCTCCAAGTTTTTAAACCTTACTTCTGGATTATGAATAACATCCATAAGTGAATCATTTGGAGATGGTTGGTCTTCTATATTACTAGTGTTCATTCTTACAAGTTTAGTTGGTTGAAGCAGTGGACTTGAAGCGCTTATTTCTGATATATTACTATGGGTTCGTTTCTTTGTGTCTCCTTGTAAATCCATATGTATGTGAATTTGTTAGATAGCAATATAGTTCTGTAATCTTGAACAGCTAATTGATGTGTGTTAAAGCCACGTTATCAATTGCACAGAGACAAAGCACACATTAAAACAATAGGTTTTAGTGAATAGAAAAGCCCAGATTTGTTTTGGGTACAAATGTCCTCAGTGACAGATCATGTAAATACATGCAGTACATGTAAAATAGTCTAATTCTGAGACTCCAGTTTTAATGCTTTCCAAGTGATTGCACACTGGAAAAAGTATTGACATTTGTCCCTGGACATTCACTGGTCATTATCCTGCAAATATAGTGTTTACACTTGTTGACTTGCACCACTTTTCCAGTTAATTAGGTAATCTATTATCCTTGCAGGGCAGAGACTTGGTTCAATTATCCTTAAATATTGTTTATATGAACCAGTATTGATTCCTGACTTTTCACCAACAAAATTATGGTTTACAAGCCCCATTTATCATAATTCTAAACAGTTATCCTTATCATAATTTATATCATGTTATTCTACATTACTTTATCTTTTCTATGATAGCAGTTATTCAGTCATCCAGTGTCTATATCTCTCAAAAAGTTTCTAAATTCTTACATTTTCAAAATGCATGTGTACTCCCATGTGTACTTCCATTAATTATAGCTATATTAATTTACCATTTTTCAAAAAATGTTATTCCTATAAATAATATCAGTTTGGTCTGTTCTTATTCAGTGATTTCTGTATGTAATACTTCATTGTTATAACAGTATTAAATGTTTATAAACATGTACATATTCTATGTGTGATTATATTGTTTTTGTATTGGAAAAACAACCACATGTGAAACTATATTTTTGTACTTAAAGTGACTTATAAGCCCATGGGCATTTTAGGTGCATGTCACTATAATAAATGAATAAATAATATAATCTTTATTAAGTAAATCAAAAAATAACTCAGAAACAGCATTCAAATTTTAAAACAATAGAATAAATATTACTGGCTAGGAGTTATTAATGAAAGTAGTGTGTCAATTACAATTATACTGTCTTTTGGTCTTTGAAATTTCCTTTACCCACTTATGATCTTAGTTTAGTGCCTTGAAATGAATCACAAAATATCCTTGATGCTACAGGCAGCCACACAAAGGCAGGTGATTGCATTTATAAGACTATATTTTTTTAACTTTCATCTTTGAAGTGTGATTGTTATTATCAATAAAACTTTTCTACTTAAATATATTTTAAAAGAAAAACCCTACCTGTAGTTCAAAACACTGTTACTTTGATCAGTAAAAAGCTAGAGTCTCTCAAGCATAAATAAGTCACAGCTCGGCAGAACTTAGTAACAAGCACAAAAGCTTCATTTATGCTACAAGATGAACAATGTAAAAAAACTTAACTTTTGATTGACCAACTTAATAACTTAATATTTATATATTAATAGCTTTCTTTGTTTACGTGTTACTGGCAAAACTTTTAAAGGTCTTCTGTAAAGTCAGTGTCAATTTCTTTTTCTTGGGGGGTGGGGGGTGGGGGTGGGGGTGGGGGGATTATATGCATGTGTTACTTTGGCATAAGTATACATTAAATAAGCTATATTTTGCATAAAATTGTTAATTTAATAATTATTTAAAGTCAAACTCGTACAAATGTTTTAACCAAGTTGGGCTTACGTGAGGGTGAAATCTGTAAAAGTTACAACTTGCACAGCCAATCTTTTACGTGTTTCAACTTTTACAAACTGCTTGTACAAGCTCCAGCTTGTACAAGCCTTTTTGTATAAGTTGCAACTTGTACAAAATCTCAGTTAACATGTATCACTTGATGCATACAAAAAATTTGTAGTTAACAGTTTTAAGAATATTAAGAAGGAAAATCAGTACTTGTTGATGAATTTGTAAAGCTAATTATGCAGTGTAAGTGGCACCATGGACTGCAAAAACATGTCCCCATTAATAAACCCCCTACCCAGACCACGTGAGGCTTCCGATGAATAATGGAAGATAGTTAGATTTACTAATACCAAACTAATACATATACTTTTACTCATATTTGGAAATGTATTGAATCCTATAAAATTCAATTTTGTAAACCCAGAAAAAATATTTTATTTTTATTTTTTTTTAATTTATGTAAGCTCTACTGCTGTAAATTGCTACATTGCTCTACATTACCTTACACTACTGCAATTCTGTCTTTTAAAAATCAGTGAAAGGGTTTATATATAATTGCCAAGTGGGGCTTTAACTTAATGGCCTTGTAAGGCCCGCCATGGATGAACAGCCATTAAGCACACATAATTGAAGTGCCACAGGCCTATTTTTTGGCTATGGTAAGCAGAACTTTTGGACAGTTGAATACTTCTATGCTTGTGTATATAGAAAACAAAGCATGACATAGTATGTAAATTTCAGTGACAGAAGCGCGGCAGTATATGCAGGAATGATAGGGTATATGAATTATCTGTAAATGTAGAGCATACTGTCTACAGTGTGATCTGGCTCGTTAAAAGCCACTATATATTTGATAAGTGGCACAGATACTGTATGGAATCAGCACAGAAAAGATAAAATAATCCTAAGCAAAAGAAAAAATATTTTACCATTTGTATAATTCATCTTTAATCTTAACTCTCCGTCATGATAGAAGCCACCTCCACCCAGGTTTAACATCTTCACCCAGCATTCAAAGTAGTATGTGGAGTTGGGACTCAGAGGAACAAACTGGCTCACAGCATGCCATTCTTTCCACCTTTTGAAAGGATATATGTGAAATTTACTGTAATTTTTGAAATTTGCCACTTGGGAGATAACAATTATCTAGCAAGGAGAAGAACTCACAAAAATTATGTATCGGTGTGTGTTAAACAAACATGGCAAATATGACAAGAATTTGTCACAATTCAGAGAAATATGAAACGTGTTTTCCTTGGATGTGAGATCACATATTGGTAATAAATGTTCACATTTCTTACTCCAATAAAAAGAAATTCGTTATTATTCCATTTGTACCAAGCAACTCAATTTTACTTAGTCCTTGTGCATAATGCACATGTTCACAAGCAGACAAGCCATAAAGACAAGCCAGGGCCATGTCCACAACCCATCATGATGAGACTAATTGATTTTGGGGGGTCGGTAAACATAGTTGGGATCAAGAGTCGGGATCCATATCACACTATATAAACCCCTAGTCACATGTGATGAGCCACTCATTTATCACTGCAACGATGATAGCTACACATCAAGATGAACTGTTTGACAAGTTTAGGGTCCCTTGTTTTTTTCTTGAGTTCAATATGTTAATTTCCATCATTATTTCTAGATGAAATAAACAACAGAACCCAGTACCTGGCCAGCCAGCACCTCCACCACAGCCCCATCCCCCACCAAGTAGAAGGAGAAAGAGCCAAAGAATCCACGGGTTATGCCCTTGATACTACAAAGAGCGGAGATAGGATGCTACAGAACACTCTTGGATGAGCTAATAACAACTGACATACCAGGTTACCAGAATTTCATCAGGATGCCACCTGCCGTTTTTGATTTAATTGAAGAAAGAATTTACACCCTCCTCAGAAAGTCCCCCAAAAATTTGAGGAAGCCATTGGAAGTTGGTTTGAAACTGGCAGTTATCCACAGGAGAAAGCTACACTTAACTGCATTACCATTGGAGGGTTGGCAGAACTACAATTTGAAAATTTGTCCGGAAGGTGTGCAAAACCATCCTTGAAGAATTTCAGCAGGAATATTTAATTTTCCAACAGATCCAGAAGAGTGGAGAAGCATTGAGGAGAAAGTTAGAAATTGATGGAATGTCCCCCCATGCTGGAGGTGCACTAGATGGGAAACATCTATATTTCAACTACAAGAGGTTCTTCACCCTTGTACAGTTAGCCCTGGTAGATGCAGAGCACAAGTTCCTGTGGGTGAATGTGGGGTCTAGTGGTTCTTCATCTGATGCACAGATATACACACCTAGCAAAATGAGAAAGAAAATTGAGAATGGGACCTATGGACTACCACCACCAGAACCACTAGGACCTGGAGGGCCAAACCTACACTACTTCCTGTTGGTGTGATGATGCCTTTGCACTCATGGCTTGGCTGGTCAAGCCCTACAGCAGGAGACAACGGACCAGGAAAGAGAAAATAGCCAACTACAGGATATCCAGGGGCAGGAGGGTGGTCGAGAATGCTTTTGGATTATTAATGGGAAGGTTCAGGGTACTACTGACCACAGTCATGGATCAAAGGCCAGAGGTTGTGAGGGACATTGTGTTAATATGTATGGTACTACATAACATGCTGGGGAGACATCAGGGTAGAGCAGACAGGCCGCCCACCCCAGCAGATGACATACAACCACCACAGGCTGACCAGGTGGCCAATGGACAGAATGAGAATTTTCGAAACCCATTGAGGAAGGTCAAACATCAATGAGACCTACTGAAAGATTACTGCAATAACCTTGGGGCACTGGCTGGGCATAAGGACACAGTGCAAGAGTCACTTTAAAAAGATTTAGTGTTTTGCAACTATAACCCCATAAGCTTCTCAAGGAAGTGTCACTAACTGGGAATAAATTTAGTCAATCAGTCATAAGTAAGTCTGTCAGTCAAATCGTACAATGTTTTGTCAAGTGATGTGTTGGTATGTGATACTTTATGTTTGTCTGTCTGTCAGTTAATCCACACATTCATTCCAAGTTAAGTTATTTCAAATTTTTAATGTGTTCTTGTGGTGGCCTGTGCGACCTCTGGTAGCTGAAAAGTTGTAACTTGAGGCTGTTGAACTGTTGTGACCTGTCTCTTGCATTGTTCAGCCTTGTATTGTATTCCACTAAGAAGTTTCACTGTCTCATTCCTGAAAGTCAAAAAGCCTCGCTCCTCCAGGTGTTCAGTCTCGGAGCAGAGAGAGTTGCAGAATGACTTTCATGGAATTGGTGGAGAATCCTGATGTGCACCAAAGAAACTGGAAATCAACGACTTCATCTGCTGGAACTGATCTAAAAATGGATTTTCAGCAGTGGTGGTGGCTACAGTAGCTGGTCAGTGTTGAGGGCTTATGATGTCCATCTCAGATTCAGTCTCTCATGCAGTGTCTGGATCTGAAGCTGTGCCTGTGGCTCCCGAAGGTCTCAGCAATGACCTAAACATGGAAGACTTAGGCAATCCCTTCCTTCTGATGTTACCTTATAGAAAAGTAAAACTGTCTCACAACCAGGTCTGTCTTTCATGCTCTTCACTGCAGCTTGTTCTTGTCTCTTCATGTGAGTGAGCTTGCTATATCTGGCACATTGAGTCCCAAACCACTTCTTGACAGTGTTAACAGAAAAATTCCTGGAAGCTGCTAGTCTTTCCCAGAGTCCCTCCTTGCTATGCTTGTCTTTGAATTTCGTGTGAGTCTTGTCGTAGAGTTCTGGATTCTGCTTGACTCTGCTATGGCCTCTTCATCAGAATCACTCAGGAAAATAGGCTTCATTTGTCAAGTCTTCTGCCTGGATTGACTCTATTCTACATCAATGTCTTTGTCTGTTCAAGGTCGCTTTTCTGTTCTTTCCTCACTCTCATTCATCTGCTTGGTCCTTTCTGTCCTGTCTCTTTCCAACCTCTCTCTGTCTCCCTCCTGCTGCTCTTATCTCCCCTCTCTTTCCAACCTCTCTCGTCTTCATCTCTCTATATTCTCAGCAGTATCTCCTAAATCAAACTGTGGTTGAGAATCTGTAGGTACATCAGTCTTTCTCCTTCTGCCCCCTGACATACTATCAAATTATATGTACAATCGCAGCTTGTTAAAAAAACAAAAACTTAAACTTAAAAGTGAAACCTCAGAGAACAAGTTTCACTCCCAGCCTGTTCAGCCTAACTCAAAACTTCAAAAAAAAAAAAAATGAAATACATAAAACTGAATGCTGCACACCTCCTCTCTCGTCCAAGTAAAAACCCAAGTGAATGAAGTGCATCTGCCAACTCACCCTTTTATAACCACAGATTTTGAAACAGACAGGCCGTAAGAAAAAAATTGCAAGCTTGTCAGTTACAGTTTCCGGCTTGTCTGTTACTGTAACAGGCCTGTAGGCTACTGTTTGCACCTTGTCTGTTTCACTTTAGGGCTTGTCAGTCACACAAATTCCTGACTCTGGGACTCAGACCATAAAAGTTCCTGGCTGGCCTGGGAAACTTACAGGCCTGTCAGGAACATTTACAGACCGGCTGGCTGAAGTTACCGACTCTACAGTTATTTTTCCCACATATAGTGTGGATCACTCTACAGTTATTTTTCCCGACTGGATAAAGTTACCGACTCTACGGTTATTTTTCCCACATATAGTGTGGATCACTCTACAGTTATTTTTCCCACATATAGTGTGGATCACCATATTTGGGACAAGTTGGATACACGATACAGACAGGCCTAGCCGACAAGGTGGGAAATGTAACCGACAGGTTTGTTACAAGGGTCGGAAATGGTCATAGGACTCTTCCCAACAAGACTGGAAACTACAGTTGACTGTAACAGACTGTGTAAACATTGGTCCAGACCCCAAAAATACATAGTTGCTAAGGACGGCTCCAGTGGGACATCCGCATAAAGGCAAATAGGGAAAGGACTACACTGCTTTACAGGTGAGTTAAAAGTCTGGATCCTTGTTTCAGTAATTTTCATAAAATATAATTACGATCAAATTTGACTTCTAGCTTGGTGGACTGGGGAATTTATATGTAGATTTTTGGTTCCAGAAAAATCGACTCTTATGCTTAGATCACATCTATTCGTGCTGTGTTTTTTTTCTGTAGTCCATCTGTGTTAGCAATTGTTACATTGTCAGTAGAGAACCCCTTAGGTCACAAATGTTACTTGAAATGTCTGAATCACTGTAAAACCTGTGTAAATTACCGGTTTTTACGAAAACATTTAACTGACATTAAACTAGATAAGGTTTTGTTTTACAAAAAAGGTTTATTAACTAACAGTTAACCAATAGCTAATGATGTTGTAAACAGAACGAAGGCTTCGATTTACAGGCAGCAGGTTGATTCTACCTTGTCTCTTTCTGTGTCTCTGGCTTATTGATTATGTTCTCTGCATTTTGGTCCTATGCACCTTAGAGTTTGTACTTAGAGATTAAGCGTTGTAAAGATACTATTACAATTAGAATTTGCTAGGACTTCTTCAGTGTGATTCTGTTCCCTTGCATTTTGGGATGTTTCAAATATGTTGGAAAAATCTTCCAGCCAACTCTCATGGGCTGTACTGCAATATATGCTCATTGGAGGGATGTGAAGGGGGATGCCTATGCAAGGATGTACAGGGTGGCTTACTTTTCAATGTGTGCTACCAAGATGCAAGGTCTGTTCTTGGAGCCATAAAGGGTGACCTCTTCAACCGTAAATCAATAAATTTCAGGTGCGACTTCACAGTAAGCTGTGACCTGAGCATAAGATTGGTAGTTTTTATTTGGTTGTAAACCTTATCAAACTCCAGTGAAGCTCTATCTGTGTTTTATTAGGGAATGTATTTTATATAATGCAGAATCTTTCTTGAAGTGATGAGAGATCTTTGTGGCAGAAGGTAAACAGCCTGTTTTTGCATAGAAAAAGTTTGACTTGTACAATATTGGGGGAGTGATATCATGTTAATATAATAAATAAATGTTAATCTAAACAAACAAGTTTGTAAATTTAAATCTAATGATAAGATAAAAGAAATTGTCGCATTGTGATATTGTATGTAAAAGAAAAAAAAAAGGATTATAATGTTAGGATATAAAAAATATTTTTCCATTAAACAAACTGCCTACTGCGGACAAGTACTAAGGCCAAGTAACATGTGTTTTTTCTCAATTTAGTGAGAAACTAAGTCAATTTTTGGAGATATTAAGTCAATTTTTTGAGATAGTATCTCAAATATTAGATACTCTGTCAAATGTTTAGATAATTAACCCAATTTTTGAACATATTTTCTCAAATTTGTGAGATACTAAGTCAACGTTTTCAGATATTAAGTCAATTTTTTTAGATACTTAGTCATTTTTTTTAAATAGTTATCTCACTTTTTGGAGATACTAAGTCAACTTTTTGAGATATTATATCAATTTATTTAGATACTAAGACAATTTTTAGAGATAGTTATCTCAATTGTTTTTAGATACTTAGTCAATTTTTGGAAATAGTTATCTCAAGTTTTTGAAATAATTACAGGACAGTTAGGGGTATGAGTGGGGAAGCAATGTGCATGAGAGAAACTGCATTTGTACTAAAACTTCAAAGACTTGTGACATCACAAAATCCAAACACATAATGAATCAGCTTAAGTTTTTGTGTCAAAAATCAGTGTAAAGCTCCAATTGCTGCTGTGTTAAAACTCTTTATATATCTTTCTGATTTCTATCTTTGTCTTCTTGGAATTCATAATAACAAATATTTTTAATTTTGCTTTTAGTGGTTTAATTTCAAAATACAAGTAAAACTGTTAAGTACTCTGCTTTAAGTTTAAAATGCTGAATAAAAGCCTCAATTATCTCAATGGCATGATCAAGTTAAACACGGAAGTATTACTGTTGATGTCAATGTATAATATAGTGCACCACTGCATTGTGACATCATCACCATTGGGAAGTCATAGGCCTTTGAAGTTTAATTACAATGTCAATTCTCACAAACACATGGCCAGCCTGCCCCCTTTTGGTTGAAACCCCAGGCAACCAATCTGATACCTTGGTACTTCATTGATAAATTGTCCTATGAATCCTGAGAACAGTAACAAAGGGGAAATTTGACAATGTTTTTGCTTTGTTAGGCAAACATTAAAGGGGATTTGTATTTTTTACTTGAAAAATATCATTTTATTTGCTTCTTATTTCCATGTTTCATCATTGGATTACTTCAGTGCAAAAGACAATAATGAAATTCAATTAGGGGTCAGCTGGCCTTTCCAGTGTTTACTAGAATTATGTGATCAAGCACCCAGTATTGAGAATAAACTCATGTAATATATGATAATATGTATTGAGTGAAGTACAAGTATCCACCTTTGATCAAACAGCCAGTATCTTTATCAAATTCATATATGTGGGAGAAAATTAGAATGCATTGATCCTAGATTGAGCTAAAAAAATAAAAGCAACAATAACTAAAAACCTCTGAATTTCTGAAACTTCCAGGCTATTTCAAATAGAATACACTTTTTATTAGTAAAGTAGTGAAAAACTGAATTGACCCTTTAATCATTCATGGGGAAGTTACAGAGATGTGACTCCTTAGTAGCTAACTGATTAAAAAAATCTAAGCTGAAATTGCATCTAGAGAAAGTATATACCTCATTATCCCTCAGTAGATGAGGACAAGAAAATTCAGATTGGGTTAATATAATTTATTAAGATACCATAATAGTAATAATAACATAAAACTGCAGTATTCTATATTCAGCGTTATATGTGGATTTTAGGATTTGCACTTTAGATAGACAGCAGAAGTGAATTAACAACCAAACCTCACCCTCAATACAATGTTATGCTAGAATGTACAAATTATGAAGGAGGGCCTAATGATTACAATTACTTTACTGTACCAGTTTAATGTGAAACTACTAAGGTATACATGAGGCCCTTGCCTAATGCCGCATTCACACAACAAATAGTATACCCCGTGGTTAGAAGATTTACTAGGCGGTGGAACTGCCTCCCAGGATGCCCCATACCTTACCAGATTTGGTGTATCCATAAGATATAAGGAGCACAGCCACTGATTGGTCATGGTGTGTAACAGTGAATAACAGTAGAATTGCAGTAGGATGAGGGTAGTGCCACTGAGAGACAACCTTCTTTTACCTCAGTTCACCTTATATTGCTGTGTTAGACCAAAACTTGACCGAGTCACAACATTATATACACCGTGGACCGCACCTTCAGTTACCATGACAAACAGTCTGTGCATGTTCACAGTTCCAAATTCAGAGGTGGACATTTTAAATATTTTGAAGCTTCCATGGGACGTGCAAGGGATAAGGCCCAAATATATATTTAAAATTTAAAATCCGTCTAGACCAAATTAAAATTTTGATTTCGCCTAGGCAAGATTAAAATTGTATAAGCTGATTTTTATCCAATTTTAGTCTTGCCTAGGCAAGATCAAAATTTTAATTTGGTCTAGGCAAAATTAAAATTTTATTTGTATTGTTTATGGTGGATTTCAAAATTTGATTTAGTTGAAATGTAAATTAATATAATGAGGGTAAACAATTATGGCTTATAAATGGGGTATTTGAAATAGACTCTGACTGAAAGTTACACATTTAATGAGCACTGGTGGACTTTAAAAACTTGGATTTGTCTCAAGGTAAGTTTATGTCCAATGGTCAGTTAAATAGGTTTTTTACTAGGTTAATGTGAAACTGATTTAACAATGTCATCATTTTAATCAATTTGTTTACAGTCAATGATATGATTTAAGTTTTAGTTATTTTTAATATTGAAACATATTAACATGACTAATCTAGCTTTAAACAAGTTTATTTATTATTATACCCCCTTTCATTAGTACTATTAAGAACAATTAACAGTTACCTTTGGTTTAATCCTCCCCCATATATTGCTCCACCACACTGACAGCTGGACACAGTAATTGCAATTGGCATTGGTCTACTGCACATGTATTGCAGAATAGGACATCTGTAATAGGGTAGCCTCTTACTTTTAAATGATAGTCTTTGAAATATGCTCAGGAGTGAGTAAGAAGCACTTACATTTCATCTTCAAAGATTTTTGTGAGGTGCACTTTCTCTTTTATTTATGCTCAGGAGCCAATCAGTAGCTTTTACATAGAATCCTCAAAGGTTTTCTACAGATATTCTTTTCCTTTTATTTGTGCTCAGGACTGAGTTGTTTGTTTTTATATCTATATTTCACTGAAACATTAAAGGGACATTTATACCTGTGGACATTTGATCAAAAGAGAGAGTGTTGCTTTCATGTCAGCCACATGAGAGTATAAAAGCTGGTCAAAATTCTGAGAAATTATTATTCAAATCTTGCAAGTTGCTGAGAAGTTGACCTTGCTGTTCTGTATGTTTGGACCACCAAAAATTCTGCAGTCTGACAATGGCAGGGAGTTTGTGGATTCAGTCATCAACAACATCACCACCTTGTGGCCTGGTCTTCTCATAATCCATGGCAGTCCACGTAGACCACAAACACAAGGCTGTGTTGAGAGAGGCAATGGAGATCTGCAGATGAAACTAGGGAAGTGGCTGGATGAGCATGGTGGTACCTGGAGCTCAGCATTGCAGTATGTCACACATGCAATAAACACCTCCACTTCAGCAACAACAAAAGCCACCCCATATGAGGTTGTCTTTGGACAAAGACCAAGGAAAGATTTCTTCATACTACAGGAGCTGGCTAATCAGGGACCACTGCATGAAGATGAAATAGGACCAGAGATGTTTGAAGATGAAGCAGCACATGAGAGCCAGGTCAATGATGAGGAGGATGAACCATCACAAGTGGAGGATGAAGACAGCCAACCAGAATCAGACATTGGCAAAGCACCACATCCATGTACACCCCAGAGGCTAGGCAAAAGAGGGAGAACCTTTCAACTATTACAGGATCACCAGGTTGTTGCAACAGGTGTCCAAAAACCAAACAGGTCAAGAAATAGACCAGAACACACACACAGTTATAGAAATAACCAGTGTGACTGGCAGTGACTTGGCAACAGGTGGAAATAACTCATTTGAAGAACCACTTCAGGTGGGTCAGTTTGTTGCTTGGAAACTTGATGAGCTGTCTGAAGAGATGGACATGGAAACACCTCACAGAAAGATCCGTAAGCAAGCCAGGGATATCTATTTGGAAACAGCAAGGCGCTCACAGATTCGATCTACAAACCAAAATAGACAGGTGTTTCAGGACTACAATGTGGGGGATGTTGTTGGCATAAAGATTTACCAGGCAGATTGTACCAACACAGATGCTAAGCTTCTCCCTTGCAAGGTACTAAGCATAGACTCCTCAAAGTCAACCCCATACCAGCTATACTGTGCCAGTGGGATCCTCAAGACACGTTACACCTCAGTGGACCTAGTCAGCATGCAGCAAGTTCGTTTTCCGCACTGGAAGAAGTTGATCCTGAGACGCTCAGTGAAACCACAGTCATCCAAGCCAGCAGGGAGAATGGGAGATGGACAGCAGCTCCAAGTGGATCAGTTTGCTCTTGTAAGGGAAGCTGTATTACCAACAGATGCAGATGCAAGAAGGCTCAGTTAAAGTGCTCCACAAAGTGTCACACTTATGTAGTTGGTCTAAATCTAAATCTACTTGCTTTGCAGGCGCAATATCTTCCCGAAGGGGAACTCAGTGCGCTAACTAATCATATATAATTTCCAAGTCATAGTGGGGGATGTGTCCAGGTCTGTATTCCGATGGTTGTGGGTGTGAACGTGGGGAAGAAATCTAGGTCGGGAAAACAGATTTGAAAAGGTGGGTTTTCAGGTGCTTCTTGAAGGATGTGACAGATGGACTGGTTCTTACATGGACAGGAAGTGAGTTCCAGAAAGCAGGTGCATGATGGCTGAAAGATTTGGTAAGATACTTATGAGACTTATGTATTTTAGAGTCAAAAGAAGGAACTTGAAGGAATTTGTATTTTGGGCTGCTATGTCTGGTGTTCCTTGATGAGGTATATGGATGAAGTTTATCCTTGAGGTACACAGGTTGACCATACTTAAGGACCTTATATGTGATCAACCCAATTTTGAAAAGAACCCTGTATTTGACTGGTAGCCACTATAGTTTTTCCAGATTTGGAGTTGCATGAGTGTACCTCAAGGATCTAGTGACTACTCGACAGAGGGAGTTCTGAACACCCTGCAGCCTCTTGAGCTCAGAAAGAGCGAGTGAGGCAAAGAGGGAATTACAGTAGTCAATTCGGCTACTGATGAGAGCATTTGCAAGGAGTACTGCTGTGTTAAGGTCAAGGAGATGGCGAATCCTATATAAATCTCTTATATGGAACCGAGTAGACTTAATGACTTGGGAAATGTGATCTGTGAAGGTCAGGTTGGGGTCGAACACCACTCCTAAGTTTTTGACATTTGAGGCAGGTGCCACTTTATTCCCAAGAATATCAGTGGGAAAAAGCGAATGAAGTTGTTTACGACTATATTTTGAACCAATCAGGATGAATTCTGTTTTGTCTGGGTTTAATTTGAGTTTATTTGCAGCCATGAAATTTTGTATATCATTTAGGCAGTCCGTTAGAGCTGTCATTGACTGACTGAAATTTGATGGTGAAAGAGTAATGTATAACTGAGTGTCATCTGCATAAAAGTGGTGTTTGATACCCCTATGAGATCAAATAATTGAACTGAGTGGATTTGTGTACATGGAAAAAAGGAGTGGCCCCAGAACCGAGCCTTGAGGGACACCAAATTTCAAATCGGTGCACAGACAGAGAAGCAGAATTTTCACTGTAAAAGCCCAATTAAAAATATAAAATGTGACAGTCCATGGATGCCATAGCATTCATGTAATCTGTGGAACAGGATCGAGTGGTCAATGGTGTCGAAGGCTGCAGAGAGATCAAGGAGGGTTAGGGCTGTTGTACTACCTTCAGACATATTGAGGAAAAGATCATCCTGTATATTTAGGAGGGCACTTTCTGTAGAATGGAACCTTCTATAGGCAGATTGGAAACCAGTCAAAAGACAGGACTCATCCAGGTGAGACAGGAGTTGGGACGACACCACTCTCTCTAAGATCTTTGAAACAAAGTTTAAATTAGAGACAGGCCTATAGTTTTTAAGGACTTCTCTATCAAGGGTTGATTTTTTTAGGAGTGGAGTTACATGAGCCTGTTTGAAAAATTTAGGGCAGCTTTAGGAGGATTAGAGTTGGCGAAGGATTGACGAATGTTTGTGATTTTTTCTGTGAAAAATTCAACAAATTTGTCAGCTAAAAATTGAGGAGAATTTAATGAGGGAAGTATCTTTGCAGCAGATCTGTGGAGTACATCATTTAAAGTTTGCCAAAGTTTCTGAGGATTGTCTTGGTTGTCATGAATTCTGGATTTGAGGAAGTCAGATTTCGGTTTCATGCAGATTTTATTATACATATGAACCTTTTTGATATATTGTGATCTGTTGAAACTGGATTTATTTTTGCGCCAAAGGCATTCAAAAAGACGTTTTGTTTCTTTTGCCACAATAACACTGTCATTTACCCACCCAGGGATATATTTGAACCTGACGTGTTTAGTGATGGAAGGAGCGTGTTTGTCAATGAGAGTTGTTAGAGTGGAGTGGTACTGTGAGTACAAGGCATCAGAATTATTTTTCGGATCAACAATAAGTTCAGATGAGAGAAGATCCTTTCTCATGGCTTCCATTTTGATTTTATGGTATTTTCTGAAAGTGACGGTGTCTCCAGAGATTTGTCTTTGGGGGGTGATATTGACCTTGAAAGTTATGGAGAAGTGATCGGAGAAGGCCTCGGTGGCATGGACGTGTGAAATGTGGTCGTTTCTAGATTTGGTGAGAACTAAGTCAATGGTGTGTCCGAGGATATGGGTAGGAAAATTTACCTTTTGAAGGAGGTCAAAGGACCCTAAAAGAGCACAAAATTTTTTTGAGTCGTTGGAATTTGTGTCCATGTGAATGTTAAAGTCACCGATGATTACCAAATTGTCTGTAGTAGGGTAAATATTTTCGAGAAGTGCATTAAACTGTTCATAGAAGGTTGCAAGGGCTGGTTGATGGGGGTTTGTATATATTGAGAATATTAAGAGAATATTAAGGAGATTTTAATAAGGAGGTTTTCAAAAGAGGAATAAGTATCTGTAGGTATGCGGCTGGTTTGCAGTTCATTTTTCACCAGGAAAGCTACTCCGCCACCCCGTCGTGACTCCCTTGGTCGGTGAAAAAGGGTATGACCCAGTGGGGAGATATCACTGAGATACGCCTGTGAAGCGTCTGGGCGAATCCAGGTTTCTGACATGGCAAACACATCTGTATTATTGTCCAAGATAAATTTTTGTATGGATGAGTATTTGTTTGAGAGGGATCTAACATTGGCAAAAGAGAAATTTATGCAATCAGAAGGACCAGGGTTTGGATTAATATCACCAGCTAGTAGTAGAAGTGTCAGGAGGCTGAGAGGTGGAAGTTTCGATGGAATATGGACGTTCTTTTTGAACAAAAAATGTAGGCAAGAGGCGATTGGTGTACGCGGAGGTTGAAAGAAACTGACAAATGGGGGACAGACAATCTGAGTACTGCCATAGTGGCGAAAAACAGATATGGCAGGCCAAAAAAAATAACAGAAATTGTAAAAATAACATCACATGTGGGAAGGAGTACTTTATAAGTTGTTTTAAATAGGAAGATAGAATGGGGAAGTGTTTAAAATTTAAAGGAAATGTGTAAGAAGGTAGTATATTATTGGGCCGGATGTCTGGATGGAAAAAAGTTTTGGTTGAAAATTTAAAGTATATGACGAAAAATCAACTGTTTTAGGGAATGATAATAGTTTGGAGAGGCAGATTGTTGTATTTATGGTGAGGTTTACAACGAGAAACGGATTAATTTCAAAAACGCTACTTCCCTCGACGGACACAGGCCACAAACTGTCAAACTGTCTATGTCAAAACAAGTTTTGAACTTTGATTTACTGTTCCAGTAATCTCTCCTCAAGATGTAAATTAAACAGTGTTAATAAACTAATGGAAATGTAATGTTTGAATATATGAATTAATTCAAAAGTTATTGCTTTAGTGTGTAGCTTTAAAAACTAGTTGTTTCTTATTAAACTTTACCTGTTAACATGTTATATATTAAAGTAGTCTTAATTACTAGCTGTTTCTGCTTAAATGTTACCTTTTATAATGTTAAGTGTTCATATTCATGATTTGAAAATATACAAACATTAATAAATTACTTGCATGCACTTACTGTGTGTTTTATTCAAAGTTTCAGTTTTATTGAGCTGAGTCAAAATAAAAATATTTTGATTTCGCCTAGGCAAAATCAAAATTTTAATTTCGCCTAGGCGAGATTACAATTTTGATTTCGCCTAGGCGGATTTAAAATCCACCTGGATTTTAATTTCGCCTGTGACATATATATATTTGATATAAAGTGAACTTTAACTGTAACTACTAGTTTTTTCTTTAGGTTAATAGTTTAGGTTTCAGTAAAAATTTAAAATGAAACTCGGACGTTCAGTGGTAGTGAATAAAAAAGTAAACTTTAAAGTATACCGTTATACATTTTACTATAACAAGTTTTTTTATAACATTTATTGCTGCTTGGTGTTTTTTCTTATCCATCTTAGAGTGTTACAATCTGTTATTACTGCTTCTACTCAAAACTCCCAAACATAAAGTGAATGCCAGTAACATATAGAATATCTTAAGCTACTAGGGGATCCAGAAGGATAACTGGGGCAGCAATTCTATATAGATACCTGTAAAGAGTGTAAATAACAATAAGGTAACACATTCCCTATTTAGAACTATTAATCTGCCAATCCTAACCGGAAGTGAACATACATCTTCGGAAAATAATCTATATTAGTTAAAACTTGCTATATACATTATAACTTAATTTTTGAAATTCCACTAATGTCCCTTATTATCCACATTACATTAGTTTGATAGGATTTTGTGAAAGCACTTTTACACCAACCCTTTGCACCTTTTGCACTGCACCAAAGTGCACTGCATCGGTGCATCTTACCGGTGCAATTGTACCTCTCAAAAAGTACTTCAGCGGGGTTGTTAGACTTATTCTCCAGCCTCTGATGAGATAGCACATTCAGACTATCGAAATACAGTTGTGTATAACATTACAACAGTATAAGGCCCAAATTTATATATATTTGGTATAAAGTGAACTTAAACTGTGATTACTATCACTTCTGCTTAAGTTTTGTTCTATATTCTACTATGAGTGTGATCACAGAAAGTGAAAGCCACAGCACCTTGACCTCTGCAGTTTCCATGTTTGACCTACAGTCAGACACCATGGATAATAAGGTAGAAGGCACGCACCCCTTATCCCAGAGAAAAGATTTCAGATGAAACACTGAATCTCCTGGTTGCAGCCAGTAACAAGTTAGCTCAAGATCCACAAAGACCTAAGCATGGGAAACGACCAAGGAGAGATCTTATCCCTGAGGCAGGTATCAGTAAGGGTCCTGAGAGAAGCAGTTACCCTCCTGAGTCCAAATTAGTAGGATGCATGGTGAACTGTTAAAGGAGATCTACCCACCCAGTGTGGACTTCAAATTCAACATCAACAAGAGTAGGAGTAACAAGATCTAAACGCCCTGGAAGGTCATTCTAGATGAGTGTAAACAGGTTAGATGAGCTGTTCACCAAATACTCATAGGTTAAAGGTGCACATTGCCAAATACTATCAAACACTTGGCAATATTCTCACAGCTTCACAGCTACAAGAAATTAGAAAGTCCCTGCAGATCACATGCTCCAGGATAGCTCCAGCTTATTCCAAGAAGGCCAAACGCCAGTATGAACCCAGGCAAGCTCCAAAGGGCCAACCCCCCAAGAGGAGGAAAATCAACCAAACTATAGCAAGGGGAAACAACCAGGCAGAGCTTCAGAAGTTCATGGCACAGCTGAAGAAAATGCTTAAAGACTAACATTAATTAAGCCTTTATCATTAGCCTGACACTTTATTAATATGCACACATATATATGCAATACACTTGCACAACACCCCACCAAAAAAGTGGTGTAATTGCACTGTCACTAAAGTACCTTAACAACCAAAAAGCATCTTTCAATATCTAAAACATGGCGCTGACCAAAGAGCAACTGGAACTGGCAGCCTTAAATACCCAACCAGACATTTTACCTAAGGACACAAAATTTGAAAGCTGCATTGGTCACAATGTGATTAATCTAATGTCCAACTAACTGAACACCAAATCAGGGCACTTGAAAAGGGACTCACTTTTTGCCCTACTCCAAATGCACCTGATAAATCTCAAATCTGGGAAGATTTTAAGGAGTTCCATAGAAGACTGGAACTAATGCAATTTTTCAAACCTCAGGAAAATCACCCTGAGATGAATCTCAGAGTATAATAGACTTTATGCATGAGAATGCAGAAACTGAATGCAATGAGTCTACAACAGAATCAGACCCCTACAAGGAAATTAATAAAATTTCAAAAATAAATGTAGCTCAAAACCGAGCCCTCCCAATAAAACACTAGACAGTTTTAAAAGGGCTTTCAAAATGGACTTATTAAACTGTAGAACACATTCTAGTACACATAAAAACCTAACCAAAGAAGAGTGGCTTGGCCTTAAAAAATAAGCTCAAGCCCCAAAGTTGTTATTAACAAGGCACATAAAGGATCAGCAATAGTAGTCATGCAAACTACTGACTACGTAAAGAGAAGATTACAGACAGATAAGTGACAGGAACTTCTACACCAAATTGAAAGAAGACCCAACACTTTCAATATCTAATATAATATGCGCTGTCTTAACTGAAATGCAAAACCTCAAACTCATAACTGAAAAAAATTTTTGAGAGCATTCATATAAAGAATCCCAAAGCAGACAGATTCTACCTATTACCTAAAATTCGATTAAAAACAAGAGTGTCCTGAGTGTGAGTAGACATAAAAAATGAACCCACAATTAAATACAATTGCACCTCTGAAAAAGTACTTCAGGGGAAATGTCAGACTAATTCTCCAGCCTCTGATGTGATAGCATACTTTGACTATCGAAATACAGTTGTGCATAACATTACAACAGTATAAGGCCCAACTCCATATATATTTGGTATAAAGTGAAGTTTATCTGTGACTTCCATCACTTCAGCATCTGTGTTCCTGTTATATTACCTAAAACTCATAAGAAACAGATACCAGGCAGACTAACCTGTAGCTCCATAGGATACCCCACCTGCAACATTAGCAAATTTGTGGATGCCCACATCAAGGATTATGTGCCCAAAGCTAAATCATATGTGAGGGATACCCAGCAATTCATTAGCAGAATCAAAGAACTAGGCCAAATACCTTAGGGACTTTTATTGGTAACTTTAGATGTTTCCTCACTCTACACCAATATCCCTAACCATGAGGAGATACTCGCTGTAGCAGTTCACCTTAGACAAGACAGGACAAAGGATCCCATTAGCCCTTATATCCTACAACTGCTAAAATTAGTGCTGCATAGTGTGAACTTTACATTTAATAATCATTATTTCCCTCAAACAGGGGGAACTGCTATGGGCACAGCCCTGGCACCCAACTATGCAAACCTGTTTATGGACAGGTTCGAAACCAGAGCCCTCAAAGGTTGGAACAAGCAGCCTTTATTTTGGCTACGGTGCATTGATGACATTTTTATGATCTGGAACCATGGTCAAAATGAATTGGATAGGTTCATTACATACATTAATAACATCCATGATAAAATCAAGTTTACACATGAAGATAGTACAGAATGCACCAATTTCTTAGACACTACTGTCAAAATTGACAGTAACAGACACTTATATACAACCTTTTATGAAAAACCCACAGACACTCATTTGTATCTACACTACACATCTGCACACCATAGACCCTGCCATACATAAGGACCCTATGGACAATTTGTCAGAATCAGGAGAATATGCACCAAGAAATGTTCTTTCATTACCAATGGGATAAATCTCATTGAATACTACCTGAAAAGGGGTTAACCTCTACATGCTTTGAAAAAAGGGCATGCTCAAAGCAGCAAAATTTACCCAGGATAAATTACTATTAGTGAAACAGAAACCAAAAATAAGCACACCCGTCATGGTCACTAAATTCAACCCCAGTAACCCAGACATAAAAAGTTCATCCATTCAAATTGGAACATTATTGAACACAGTAATGACTGTGTCAACAAACCTTCAAAGACAAACCACTACTGGGATTCAGAAAATTACCAAACCTTAGGAACCTGTTAACTAGGTTACAAATTTCATATCCCCCATCTAATATACAAAAAGGTAAAATTAGACCCAAATACTGTACACGACTTGGTAAGTGTACATATTGCCCTGTAATAACACCTATCACCCAAGTCCAGTGTACAATCACACATAAAATTTACCCCTTGACAAACATCTCTTCTCGCAAAACTCGTGAAATTAGTGATATCATATAGAAGCGTGAATCAGTTTATGGGTCTAATTTTGGTGAATTTTAGACTTTGAACCTGAATATCGCAAAGAATATCTCATATATTTTCAATGTTAATACCTCAAATAATAGGTGTGTTATCCCTTTATTACTGTGCCAAATATTAATTCCCTGATATCTATAGAAATATTAAAAATATTGCTTTTTCTGTCTCTAATTGACCAAAACCCTTGAATCAGTTTTTCGGTCTATTTTGGAAAAAAGGTAAACACTGAATGAATACTTCAAATATATGAAGTGTACCATATATGGCATTATTATGTGGGGTCAGTAATCAAATAATGAGCCTAATTTACCAATTTTAAATGTGAAGTTGTCTGCATGTTTATATTTCTAGAATATGAAGTGCATTTTGTGGAAGTAATGATTAGTTTGTGGGTCTAATTTTGTTATCTTTGTTAGCTCAACCCTTAATAACACATCCAGTATTTCATTTGTTTTCATGGTGATATCTCAGATGTTATCCCTTTATCATTGTACCAGATATTATTTTCTAAATATTTGTTGAAATATTAAACACATTGTCTCTTTGTTTCTTATTGCTGAAAACCCTGTGATCCGTTTATGGGTCTATTTTGTAAAAAAATGTTACACTTGATTTATCACTTCAGAGATTTACAATATCTGTACTGTTACCTGTGGTCACTTCAGACTGACCAAATCATGATTTCAAATTTTCCAAATGTATGTTTTCACCCATGGCATCTAGCTGGGCTGACAAGGGATGGGTGGGCACGGGTAAATATCTTGTCTGGCCTGTTACCAAGGATGTTGATACTTGGTAGGGGTATAGGTTAGGGGTTAAAGATGTGCAGTGTCATACTGTGACCTTAGTCTGGCTTTTGACCTTGACTCTGTCAAAATGTTTTCTACAGTAATATTTTAAACATATTTCTCTCATGACAATTATATTTCGATTGCTGCAACTGATTATTACCTCCATGAAGAAGGTATCATTTTATAACGGGGGCCACAGTGGTGCAGTGGCAATACACTTGCCTCCCACCTCGGAGATCACAGTTCGAATCCCGGCCTGACCTCAAGTAGGAATTTCAAGTGGCTTGCCCTTGGCCAGCAGTTTATAGTACAGAACTTTGACCAACTGTATGTACTGGTTTCCTCTTCCCTTCCAACTACCTGTCGTGATATGACCTTGCAGTGTTGAAAGCGACATAAAAACCCAAATAAATAAATATTTTTATAACTGTCTGCTTGTCACTTTGCTTGTGTGTTAGCAGGATGTTGCAAATAATACAAGTTGGATCTTTCTAAAAAGAAATCAGAAGATGTGTCCACCTTACATCCCGTTAAATTTTTAGAGTGATCTGGATTATCATCTGGATACAAAAAATTAACTTGGATTTCTCTATTTACTTATTATTACATACATTGGTAGAGGTATGCACTCTCCAAGTGCTCTGGTTATAGTTAATTCTACTTAATTCTATTTTTTCCATTGACACAAAATACTTTAATTGATGAATTTTAAAGCTTCACAACTTTTAGTTTACCAATTAATGATTTTATATTGCCTTGTTTTGATACTTTGCATACATTTTATCCCTCTTAGTTGTTATTTTTCTTGCACCTTATAGTATAGCTTATAATGTAAGTTCTTTATGTAATGTTGTCCAATGCTACTTCCCCAGACTATTAAATTTTATTAAGAGTGTTGAACAGAAAAATGAAAATGTTGTAATAAAACACCCCAAACATAAATATGTGTTTACATTTGTAATTATACATCAAACACACAAAAGTTTTTGTAATTGAAGTACTTGAAGACACACCACTACACAAAATACTTAGAGAAAATAGGCTCACAATTTGGTGGACACTTGTGTTACAGTCTATATATAGTGAACTTGAAACAGCTGGGGGTTCAATCAAGTGTGACATTTTTTTCCAAAATAGACCCAAAAACTGATTCAAGGGTTTTGGTCAATTAGAGATAGAAAAAACAATATTTTTAATATTTGTATAAATATTAGAGAATTAATATTTAGCACAGTAATAAATGGATAACACACCTATTATTTGAGGTATTAACATTGAAAATATGTCAAATACTCTTTGTGTTATTCAGGTTCAAAGTCAAAAATTCACCAAAATTAGACCTATAAACTGATTCACGCTTCTACCTCATCACATGCAGAAAATGTGGTAAATATTATGTAGGTGAAACTGGGCGCACATTCTGAAAAAGAATATATGAACACAGATTGTCTGTATCTAAACCTAAGGATTCTAGAATCACCCCAGTCTCTAAACACTTCACAGAACAAGGTTATTCTGTAAAAGTCATGCAGTTCTCCCTGTTGGAATGGTGTTACCTGAAATACCATAAAGCCATTGCTGATCACAGAAAGATGAGAGAGAAATGGTGGATGTGGAATATTGGGGCAATACATCCAATTGGCATTAACCAATTTATTTAATTGAGGGTTCATTTTAGTGTCTATTCACACTCAGGACACTCTTGTTTTTATTCTAAACTACTAAGCCTGTGAAATAATACAGGCCAATACTAGTAAAATATATGTTTGCTAAAACATGTTATGAAATATTCGTATTTGCTGACCAAAAAAATTTAACTGTATTTTCGGTGAAAATTTACCAATTTTGCATTATCTCCCAGAAAGTGTTGGTTCGGGGTGTGTTTGTGCGTTTGTTTATCTGTGTTCATGATTATTCAAAAATTTATAATCAGATCTTTATGATATTTTATGTTGTAGCATCTGGCGAAAAAGAAAAACAAAGTGACTGGATTTAGTTAAAGAACAGGGTCTGTACTCATGAAAGGTCTTAGCCAAATCTTAGGCTTAATTTGGCTACATTTGTAAGCAATAGTTAAGCCTTAAACTTGGCTAAGACCTTCTGTGAATACTGCTCCTGGATCAAGTTATGAAATCCTAAATTTTCAAAGGTCTCATTGTCAATGTATTTTTAATAACTTCAGCTTTCTCGTTGATATTTTCTGGTTGACCAGTTAAATACCTTGAATAAGGAGCCCACAACATTTGAAATCTTGCCTTTCGCATGGATTGATGTTGATTTCACCTTACAATCCACAAATGAAGAGATAGAGCACTGGTGATTAATTGAATTATAAAACGGAACAGTATAGGATTCAGTACCTGTCAGACACATGTCCGCTATACAGGCCTGTGTGGGCGTCTGTGTCCTGGGTGAGAGAGCAGTCACCACGACAATACCAATCATCCTCTGTAAACTCATCCTCAAATCCAGGGTTCTTTAACAATTCTTGTGCAATAGCCACAGATGTCCACAGACAGACAAAGAGAAGAGACGGTGTGCTGAACATTGTACAATATGTCTAATATCAACCTGAAGTAAATTTGGGATTAAGGTTAGGTAAACAAATTGCATGGCATATATAACTGACTGAAATATAGAGGCAATAGATATCATGTGGTTGCATTATCTTTTCTTTCATATTTTAGATGTCATAAATGTTTTCTAAAGCAATTTACGTTACAATACACTGAATAGTGAAGTAATGATAACTTTTAATTGTGCTATTACTACAAATACCGCATTGCCTTGTTGTCTTAAGTGTATAAGAAAAAAACAGCTGCAGAGCAATGGTAGGCCAGCTGTTGAGAAATTAATTTATATATAATGCCAAGTCAGAATTATTAAAATGTGACTATTTTCTTGTACATAAAAGTTGCATCAAGCAGCACATGTAAGAATATAAATTGTAGTTCTATGCAGAGCAAATTACAATAACTTACAATAAGATTAACATTGAGGAGGTGCTAAGATAGACAGAGATCTCTGTCACAATATCTGCCTTTATTGAAACTGACTCCTGGCTGTCGCAATCAGCCACAGATGCCGGTGCAAAAAGGCTGTTACAGGAGTGGTAATAGCTGAGTGTATATCATCGATATACACTCAGCTATTACTACTTACAGTAGCATAAACTCAGTCTAGAACTAATGAGATATCAGCCTCGAGTCTTAGATGTTAAGTTTTGCTTGCAGTGTTAAGGCACTGTAGGCATTAGTCCTAGCTCCCAGACTGAGGTTCATTTCATTACATTCTACAGGGTTTGGTGCCAGACCATGGTTTACATAATGCATTTATGTTGATGAGATGTACGGTCTAAACTGCTTTTGCAGGGTTTTTAAGGTGCTGGGAAGCTTTATCCTTATTTTATTTGGCAATCATCCTGTGTGTGTACTGTGTGCCTTTGTTTGTAGTTTGCACTGCTGAAACAATGACTAATTATAAACTCATATATACAAAATGTGGGGTGCAGCACGAACTACCCACTGGGAAAAACTGTAAAAAGAAATATTTCAAATGTGATACTTGTGATAGACAATATAGACGCTATACAATGTGACTCAGGTGATCCAGTTCCAGTTGCTGGTTCCATAAAAAATCAGACTAAAACCATTAAACAAAAGAAGAAGACGGCGGTAGTCAGTCACAGGTAGTGAGTTGGGTTCAGACGACAACAGGGGAGGCGAGTTACAGTGGCAGATATTGGAACAGCTGAAGTGCATTAACCAGAGGTTGGACGCTGTTGAAGGTCAAGTGGCAGATGCAAGCAAGATGTGCAAGACAGAGCAACACCGATCTGAACAGTGTAAGTTAAGTTCCTGTTTTGCTAAATCAAAGGGTAGAGTTCACAGTAAATTCAAAGTTACTGACACTAGAGAGAGTGATAGCGATAGTGATGCAAGTGTACCTAGTTTATCAGAGTTACGTAGCTCAGTTAAAATTCAGAGGGCTCAATCGCCCTTCCGGATGAAAAATTGGTTCAAGTTAAGAAAATGGTTAAAGAATGGTCCACCAGAACCCATTGCACAAAGTGCCAGCTCCAGTTGCTCCTTGGGCTACTATTATACATTCATAAATGTGTTAAACCTGCAAGATAAAATTGCTTTGACTGATGCTTTTGAACATGGACTGGCTTGGGGTGACACTCGGAAAATTTTCTCTACTGCTTTCCTATACCACTGGGGTATAAGCAGATGTCTATTATACATTTATTAAAATGATCAATATTATTCTCACACTGAAAATATTTGCTGACAGGTGGAAAAAGTAAGAAAGTCTTGATTAGATGTGATTAGATATGATCAGGCTGTTGTCATTGTCGAGCTTATGATCATTGTTAGGTGCTTGTGCTGTGGCTTCGGTTACACCTTACAGTTTCTGAGATATAGCCCGGATAAGATTTTCAAACTCAAGGTCACTACGGCAAGGAAAAAGGTCAAATCAAGGTCACACCATGACGTTGCCCTTAAGGGCTGTGGGGTACTGAGGCCTTCTGAGCATGATAACTCTATTCGTAGGGGGGGGGGGGTCAAATTAGGGTTGATCCTTTGAAATGATCATCAGCCAAACAGTGATCTCTAGAACTGTGAGCATTAGACAGCTCACGCTTTAAAATTGATTTCTGGTCATCATCAACCTTTACAAGGGTAAATACAAGTCTAATGACCTACATGACTTTACTGCTGAGAATAATTCGGAGTACTACCTGGAGACAAACCCGTGAACCGCAAACCCGCTTTGAAATGAACTATTTTCAAAGAATTTTGATCCAAAGCCTTGTCTGAAGCCAGAGGCAAACTGATCTGTTGTAAAAAGTCAAAGAAGGACATGTTGACACAGATATTTTCAGTAGAGTCACGTGTCTTGGACACTGCTGTGCAATGTGTCAATATTTACGACTCCTTTCAGTCAGTAATGGATAGAGAATGCAGAATGTGGACGTTTTTATCATACATTTGCCATGTGGACAGTGAATATTACTGGTGATAATGTCTGGCTGGAGACATAGAGGACATAACAGTAAGGCACTTTAGCGCTGTATAAAATTAACACCTAAAACAGTGTCAGAGACTCATAGCTTTTCTAATAAACCTGTATATTTCTAGACTTACACGTCTGGATGCCCTTTAACGTAAGAAAACTGTTAATACATATTTAAAACAGCCAAAACTGGGGAGGTTTTAACTGTTGTTGAGCACTTGCCAATTTGTCGATTTTGAAACTCAATATTGATTTGGTTTACACTGAAATACTTACACCGGAAAATCTGCCGGTAAACTCTGTACCTTAAACCCCACTTGAAGCAAATATTCAAAAGTTATCAATAAATTAATGACAAGTCTGTAAAATCGACCACATGCAAATAGAGAGAGAAAGTGATAGAGAGAGATTTTATAGAATAATGATGATCAATCATTAGAAAGCTCAATTTCAAAAATAATAGATTTGTATAATTGTAGACTTTTGACTTTTGTCATCAAAAGCTGTCCAAAACAGCATGGTTTAGTACACCCATTTGACTCCCACAAGTGGCAATATTTTCGGCCTGTCACAATATGACCTTGGCTATTGAACCTTACAGAAAAACCCTAACTTTAACCTTATGTATACCTGAACAAGGATTACTTTTTTCTGCGAAATATAATGTTTCAAGCTCAACACCTTTGTTACAGAGTTTAAATAGTCTTTGTTCATTTGGTACATACTTTAAAGCTTATCTCAGTTTTGAGAGACAGAATACCTTTTTGTAATTGTTGATATCGTTCTACCATTTGTACTGGGGGGGGGGGGGCACAGTGGCAGAGTGTTAACACTGTCGCCTCCCACCTCTGAAATCAGAGTTCAAATCACGGCCAAACCTCAAGTGGGAAAGCTTGTCGGTGCTTGCTGTTGGTCGGCAGTTTACAGTACAGAACCTTGACCGACTGTATGTACTGGTTTCCTCTGCCTATAAAACTACCCATCGTGATATGACCCATAGAATGTGTTGAAAGTGATGTTAAAACCCAAATAAACTATCTACCACTTCTACCATACCTTTCTGTGTGGTCATATCCATACCTAACAAATTCATCCTTACAGACAATGTTTCTGGCTAGTACAGATTGAAGAAAGCACAGCCCCCCCCCCCCCCCCCCCCCCCCCCCCCCCCAGCTCAGGAGGGGATACAATGGCTATATCAAAAAAATGAAAAAACTTTTACAAAGCAAATTCCTTTCCAAGCTGTGTTGCATCGCCCCAACTGTGACTCCCACCAAATTACAGCGAATACATCTTACCCAAATATAGGCTTAATCCTCAACTGAAAGGCGAGGTTCTCAGTGGGTTAGTGATTAGCAAGCTTGGCATCTTATCACAGACTGTCACCTCTGTATGAGGTTCGAGTCCCTCAAGTGACAATGCTTATGATCTGTCCTAGTATGACCCTGGCTGTTGAATGGGACGTAAAACCCCAACTTTGACTTTGACTGAACTGAAAGGTAGAAGAGCCTGTTTGTTTGTATCCTGTGACACCAGCACATAATGAGTGGTATCACGTAAAACTTCATTCAGTATATGCATTATCTTATAGACTTGCGATTTCTTAGAGTTTATTGGTTTTTTTCCAGTCGAATAGTCTCAAGTTTATGAACCCCAAGATATGCTTAAAGCCACGAGTTCCCAGAACCTTAATGATTATCAAGGCTTGTATTAAATGTGTTTTTTTGTAACTATTGTAACCAAAGCAATTAAGACAGCTATATTTGTTAATTGTGATGTCATATACCAGATTACGTTCAGTCAACACAGAAAGATATTTCTTCAGTCAGTTTTTATTTTACAGTGCCACATAACATTTTGAGTTTTATCATACTGTGATATCTACAGAAGTCTCTTGATTTTCCAGGTAAAATGATGTTTCCAGGATGACTATATCTTGTTCCATCACCTGTATAAATAAGTGAAGAAACAATCCTTTATACCTGTTTATTCAAACAAGATAATCACATTATCTGTGGTCTTTTGATCACCACGTCCTCTGCTTATCCTGACATAATCAGTCATGATCATGAGATCTTCTTGTCATCACAAGTTCTGCTGATAACCAAATGATTCTTAAGTTGTTATCACAAGAAACTAAGTTTTGGTCATGATATCTTCACTAGATAGTTTCATGTTTACTAGATCTTAAGGTCTAGATCTTAAGATCATCAGAGAATAAGTCATTTTTATTGGGGTCATCACTTGGTTCATGCAAAAGTATTTTTATACATATAAAACAATCCCTTGTCCCATTATTGGAACATTATTCATCACTTATTTATTTCTCTGCTTTCAATCCATTTTGTTTATTTTTCTTCTGCACCTGATGCTATGTAAATTTTAGTAGTCACCCCATTAAATATCCCCAGCATTCACTGAAAACATTATCAAAATTTATCCAAATAGAAAAGAACATATCTGCTACATCTTTGGTAATAACATATGAGCCTTCCATACCTTTATGTTGTAGTTTCCTTTAAACCCACGTAGCATAAAAGTCTGTTGGTGACTAGTTGGTGTATAAGTAGCAGATGTATGCCATCTGGTGTTCAACATCTCCTGCCACCTCAGGCCTGATTCATTTGGCTACAAATTTTATTCATGTTTATGTCATTAATGTTATTAAACATTGTAAGTGTTAAATCTAAATAAAGTTCAAAAATAAATTGATCTATTTTTGGAAGCATTTATAAAAAAAAGGAATAACATCTCTGAATGTGCTATTCTTTAAAAAGTAAATGTCTTTCAAATTGAAAAAAAAACAAGCAAAACTATGTAGCATGAGCAATTTGATATGTCACTTACTACTTACGTATTGGAACCAAAACACGACTGCTTCTATTGCACTATGACACTAGTTATTTGAAAATTGCTCAACATATACATGAAATATTAAAATTTTCATTTCATTTTTTCTTGAACTAAATTGGGCAATACTGTAGGAAATTAGATAATAGTTGATGATTTTTCCATGCATGTGTTGAATATTCATCAACCAAAGGTCTCCAGTTAATTTTGCTTAAATGTTAAAACCCTTTTTCTTTTACTCACTATGTAATCTGGACCTTCAAATAGAGCAGCATCAGGTTTCCAATGATGTAAGTCAGAAAACCCCCACAGAATGATGCCTTCAACATTAGGATCACTGAAGTAAAGTGTAATCACATCATCATAGGCATCAGCCTTCTCCACAGAATTGGCAATTGCATCAACATCCAGCTCTGTCATCCAGACAGGTAGGCCTACCGAACCTACCACTTCCAGACGTTTCTAGAGAATGTTTAAATACCAAAATAGATAGTCCAATGGTAAATTTAATTTGGATGAAACGAGAAAGAAAACAGAATTGTATGAAAAATGGATTGAACATCATAAGCCTCTTTTACATCCCATCATACGTGAACATATGTCCTGGTTACAGAGAAAATCGGCCTTTTTTTCAAGGTTGTGGAGACCCTACAACAACAAAAATGGAATGCACATTATTCTCTGCATGCAGGCAGTATGGCCACACACGCATCCATATGACAAGAAAAATTTATGAGAGACTTGGACATGTGTATTTTCCATGCTAGGGTTGTAAGTGTTCCTCACGACTGCAATTGTCTTGCATGTATTCATACAGGATTTGCACGTGCCTTATGATACACTCGCATGTGTATAAACCCACTCTGTGGCCTGTAGCTAGCTGCAGTCCGTAATTGGATATTCAAATAGTGACATTCTTGTCGGAAGAATTCACCTTGTTTGCATATGCAAATCTTAACTACCCCACTACCAGACCACGCTGGTGTTTTTCAACAATATTCATAGCACACTTATGCATGCATACACGTATGATGGGATGTAAGAGAAGCTACAAATGAATAGGTTATCAAACAAGGCCACACTAGAGGTTCCTAAGAACAATATACAAGACAACAAAATGAGAAAGTCCAGACTCTGTCGAAAAGGTTGTTGCACAAAACATTTGACCAGCTAAGAGACTAAGGAGCACAGACCTTTCTGAAACATAGGTGTATTGATGACTTCTGAAACCAAAGTCTATGTCATGTGACCTAAGATTCGATTGAAGCTTGTACCATTGAATGGGAGCTGTAAATGTCAAGCAACACCTGTTGAGTTTCTTGTTTGGTCAAGTTGTGAGTACAGAAAATGGTTTTTCTTTTCAAGTCTCTTGGATTTAATGTGTGAGGGCAAATACAGAAGTTGCTTAGTTGCTCTGTCTATTTGGCGCAATATTTGGGATGCATTGCTGCTTTATATATATATACTCATTCCACTTCTCCAATGAAACATTTTTCATGAAGTATTCCACAGTAGTTACATACAAAAACTGCTGACTCTGTGTTTGCCATACAGCATGTTAAAAGGGTAGTGTATCTGAAAGACTTCGACACAAACCTGCATTGAAGTGAGCACATCCAGTGTAATGGGGCCACTCAGGTGACTCTGTACTCCTATACCATGCAATGGCACTTCTTGTGACAACAACAACTGTGCTGAATTAGCCATGGCCTAGTCAGTTGAAATAAAGCAAAATCATTTATAAAATCTAGGGGGACACAGTGGCATAGTGGTTATCATACTTGCCTATTATCTCTCAGGTTAGATTTCCAGCCTGACCCTGAAGTGGCAAAGATGATTTGTACGCACTGTTTTACTCCATCCACTTAACCATCCATTGAAATGGGTAGACAGTAATATTAAACCTAAGTCAAAGAATTTATGAAATCAAAACTGAAACATGATTTTTCAATATGAAGAGTCACCAGTATGTTTGCATAGTTTTGGCACAAAATCATAGTTTTGCTCAGAAAAAAAGTTTGCACATTGAAGTAATAAATTTAGAAGCCTCTTCACTTTGTTTTCAGTTTGCATTCAGCTACATACAACAAAATTTTGGCACTAATACTGAAGGATAATATTATATATTAAATGAACTATGATTGTTGGAGTTAATACCCAAAGATAATCTTATATATTCAATGAACTTTTGACTGGTAAGCATACCATCAAAATAACAGCCCATTCAGATATGTAAATTCAAAAGTTAATCTAGTTCTACTAACTTGGGTATAAGTGCCACTGCGTATCAGAGCAAAGTCATTTAGGAACAGCAAGGCATCTTCATCATGTTCATGGACCACTTTGAAGAGTTTACTCAGGAAGTCTAAGTCTCCTGTCTTGTTCTCAAAATAATCCTCATGGAGCTGCTCATTGCACACATCCCAGTGCACTACACTGAAGGAAGATTTTCATTAGCTTGCAACTGCAGATATATCTCAGTGATCAACATTGAAAGCGGATCTCTTCTAGCTTGAAATTTGCACACATCTCAGCACACATCTTGAATTTGTACTCTTGAAATTTAATTTTCTCTAGATTTGTTTTCAAAGCAAAAAAACTGTTTATTCACACATAATGAACAACCAACAAGGACTCCCTCAACCAACCAAGCAACAGTGTCCTGTCCTTCTTTTCTGGGGGATGATATACTCACCCTTATGAGAAAAAATGATGAAACCATTCTCAGGATGGAATATACACGTCTATAGAGATTTACTTATTACAGACTTAATAGACTTGAACATAAGGGGCATGATGCAAGAGTGCCGGACAATAGTCAGACTGGCAGCTGTCCTTTATCATTAATGTGCATTCTTTAGTGTTTCTTCTCAATTTTGTCACATTCACATCATTGTATTTAATACTGAACCACTCTCTGAAATTTAGAAATCACTTTAAAATATCACATGATCACCCCGGGAGAAGCCCCAGTGTCAATCCTCAGCCATTGGAAACCATTCAGGGATGCATCCCTGGCCTTTAAAGGCTTTTCATTAGTGTTCTTAGGGTTTGGGTGGACAATCGACAAAGGATTGATTTAAGAATGACTTATGAATGTCCTAAACGAGATACAAATGTCAGCAAAATCCCAAATTATGTGTTGCACCAAACTTTCAGGGACATGACCAGTTCATCAGGAATGCTGGAGAGCTCTCCCAAAATATTCAAGAATGACTCCAGTAATGGGTAGGAGTTTCTCCAAATGGATATAATTTGGCATTCATATTTCGTTCATAGGTATAGGAATATGGAACAGGGTATTTAAGAGGTCAAAAAAGATTATTGTTCTTCCCAGTTTTTAATGCATTGTGTTATTCAGGTTTACTCTTCTGGACAAGATACAAATCTATTATGCTACCTTCACAATTTAAGCTTATATTTCATTCTTATTTATAAATTTACTTCTTGTGTTACATGTGCAACATCATGCCTAGTACATCTGTATTGATTATATTGTAACAGGTAACTGGAAAGGTGGAGGAAACTAGTACAGAACATAAATTGGTCAAGGTTCCTTACTGTGAACTGCCAACCAATGTCAAACAACTACCAGCTTTCTCATTTGAAGGAAGGTTCAGATTTGAACTCTGATAAAGAAGTGGGAGGCAAGTGTGTTACCGCCACAAAACCATAGCCACCATTCTAACCATTATCAACAGAATCCACTTAATATAACTAATATTCTAAAATAGGACTTTAAATGTCTCTATTGCGTAAATATTAATACTCACTCTTCTTGGTATCTCGGTACAGTATAGTTAATTCTCCTCAACATCTCATCTATCATCTCTTCTGTACTAAGGGGTGGAACCCAGTTGGGTAGTGCACTCTCTTTACCCCAGAATAAACAGTGACCTCGTACAGGGTACCTAGTCAACATGTTGCAATATGTTGATGTGGATCGAAAACATTTCAGAAACTTGAGCCCAGTTTTACAAAGCCTTCTGAAGTAAAGGCAGGTAATTTTATTTCCTCTGGGAAGACCACATTAAATTTAAGTTTCACAACGCCTCCTTAAATTGTCCTTACCAAAGGTGACTGTTGAAACTTAAGGAGGGACCATATATTATTAAACATTTGTGACATAACCAAAAAAGTGACAAAATTACTACTACTGGCTAGTAGGGATTTCCCTTATAACTCACCTGGTAGAGTGTGGGCCTCATGGGTGAGAGATCACTGTGGGTTCGACTACCCTGGAAACCTGGTCCTGTGACACATACCTTGGAAGATATTATCTTAAATTTAAGATAAGCCTTTGTGTATTTAAAATTTAAGGTCTCCTTAAAGGGCTTTGTAAAATTGAGGTTCATATTTAAGGAGGAAGAAATTCAAGGATATCCTTAAATTTAAGGTGACCTTAAGCTTTACGAGCCTTTGTGAGCCTGGGTCCTGAACCAAAAATAGAGGTCCTTTGTGGTCATGTGGTTAGTAAGTTGTCATCTAATCACAGTCTGTCGCCTCTGTGTGGGTTCCACTCCTACAAGTGGCAAATGCAGAGGGCCAGTCCCGAATGTGACCTAGGCTGTTGAACAGAATGTTAAACTCTAACTTTGATCTTTGACATTTAACATACCCCAAACTTACAATCTGCACTAGATGAGGAAAATGTATACATTGCCCACTGATTATTTTACATGTGGTTACATGTGGCCCTTCAAAAGTGGCCATAGTGAAAGACTGCTTGCATGACCATGGGTTCAGATCTAAAGCCCAGTATGAAAGAAGCTTAATCTTATCCCAAGGTCAAAAGGTCATACAAAAACGAATTTATTTATGGTGGATAGAATGAAAGAAATGTTTGGGAATTTTTATTATTGGCTAGCCAGTGTCATGATTGAGAGAGAGGCTGTATAAGTAGTTTCAGAATTTTTAAGGTCCTCAGCAGCCGATATGGCAGGGCCCTTACTGGCTGTGACTCGCTATCATACTTACCCATTGTCTCTTAACACTGCCAATGCTTCATCTGGAAACTCAATTTCACCCTATATGCAAAGAATCAAAGAAAAAGTTACAGAGTGTGACTGACGTTTACATTTTGCAGTGGTTTTCTTTTTGTGATGGGGACATAATATTGTGATAATGATAAGATATGGTGGTTATAACTAAATTGAGCATCAGATGAAGTGATGACCACAGGGTGATCTTGTAATCATGACAAAGTAAGAACTTAACAACAGATAATCTGATAAAACTGCGAAAATAAACTGTGAGTACATCATGGCGTTGTTAACACCACATGAACTGGTGAACACGCAAAAATAAGTCATGAACACCACATGATCTAGTCATTTTGAGAAATAAGTGGTGATCACTCCATTTGGTAAATTTGGCCCACCAAAATGACTAAAATTATATGTATAAATGTCATGATAGGGAGCTCCACAGAAATAGGCCAGCAAGAAAAATGGTAAAACTTGCCAATTTATTAGATGCATTGCAGAAATGTGCCTGTATTATGTGAATACACCTAAAACTCATGCATATCGAACTGCCTGCCTGGACAAGGCTAAATATCAAACAGATTTCGTCCATGTCAAGTCAAACCTAAAATGACTATAAAATAACTCTACTTCAACAGTAATTACAGATTAATGTAAATGCAAAAGTCCATTCAAGGACTTCATATTTATTTCGATTTAAAGGTAATTCTGCTTAACTGACTCTTACTTAAAGGGACTCAATTATATTCAGGGGCGGATCCAGCTTTTAATTAAGGTGGGGGTTCACATCAGACATACCATAACTAGGGGGTTGGGGGGGGGAATTCTCCCCAGGAAAAAAAATAATTTTTGTTAAAAATATAGTGCATTTCCTGTAAATTTAACACCACTGTCAAGAAATAATTTTTAACTTTGGGTTGAACCCCTTTACATTATTTTTCAAAGGGGGATTTGAACCCCCTGACCCCCCTGGATCCGATAGTGATATTTACTCTGTTGCGTTCCATCTGAGGCCACTTGTGAGCATTGTGGAAAACAGCCCACTGGAAATTCTCAAAGTAACACTGCCTGTATTTCTGAGAGTCCTCATCTGTACCAATCATCTGCTCCTCCCTGGCTGCTGATCCAAAGGCAAACTTATGCTTTTGTAGGTTCACCTATGTAAAAACAAGTTTAATCTTTTTATTCTGTTCATGGCCACCTGAGATGTCGAACTTAACTGCAACGTACAGTTTGAAGATCTTGCCAAAATACTACTAACTATATAACTAACATACTAACATTTATTTTAAATATTCAAATGGGAAATTATCTTCTTGTGTCTTAACCCAGTAATGAGATGTTATAATATTATCTTCTTCCATACGGTTGCGCTTAAATTCTTATTCTGTTACATGTTTTACAGATGTGCCTCATTACGCCAGGTATGGCTGGTTTATTAAAATAATACTATGTTAAAGTTTGAAATTGGGTTTGTACATGTAAAGCTATTTCAGAAAATATGTACTTACTAACAAAGACGAAAAGTACTTGAAATATTGCACAAAGTTGGTAAAGAATAGAAAAGTTTTTATACAAAAGGCGAGACCTGGTAGATAATGGGAACTTGAAATTATGAGTGTACATTCAAGCGTATAAAGTACATATCTCTTTGAAGTCAAATAGTTAATTTTGTACAGATTATTTCTATATTTGTTTTAATAAACAATTTATAAGTGTCTGAACAATGAAAGTCTGATTCAGTCTGACAACTCTCAGAATAAATTGAGGATAGAGGGTTCATGGAAATCAAATATTCTAACATGCTAAAGCTTTTGCAAAGGATGGGTGAATAACATGTGGATAAATAAGTGTATTTACCTCAATTGACATCTGTTCAAGTAGGTAATCTTCAGAAATATCCACACTGTTTGAATAGATAAGGTAGAATTACAAAGTGTTACTTCCAGGTAAATGTTTATTTACTGTTTTTACTTGCTGTTCTGTACTGCTATTGCAATTTTAAAGAGCTAAACTTCATCTACTACATAATCTTATTACATGACATTACACATTTCAGTTCAATTGAAAAGTTATGCTCAGTTTTTATTATCAACGTGAAAAAGCTAACTTTAGTGTTATGTCTCCTTTCCTCAGCTGTTCTATTCTGTTTGTGGCTTCAGTTTTCCAGTCGTCATTTGGTATGAGCTTTGTTAAAGATGTAGTATCAACTAGATAATCAACATCAATTTCCATAAATCTCACAAACATTCTGGCTGATGTAAGCTCTAAAAGGAAAATGATTGATAATACAATAAAAGCATTTATTAGTATTTCACAAATTTGCTCAAAGTATAAATACAAAGACTAACAATGGCCCAGCAGAGTTACTAACAATGAGAACATGTCACTTGTAATTAACCATTTCAGTTCTTCCTATGCGATGTATCATATAGCCGATTTGATATTGCCTGTATATACTGGATATTATCTGACAATAGATCACATAATATATGGATATTGAGATTTTGTACTTGGGGAGTCAATTTCATGTGCTGAAAGGTGTACATTAGTGGTATTGTTTTCATGAAATATTGCCAAATATCATGTATCTGGGGTCATAGCTAGATATGGCATTGATGGGGTTAAACACTGAGAATGCAAAATGTTTTAGCTTAGTTTGTGGAATAGCAATACTTGTCAACATTAGAAGAGCTTATATATATTTTCATAATATTGATTTTTTTTGCTTCAGCTGTGACCAATAAAATACACAGAATAGCAGATCTTCAGACCCTATGCTTTTTACTTGAGCTTGTTACTTTTCCGTAAGACTATAGTGCATTACAGATTTCTTGTGGCTGAATGCTATAAATCTGCTTTAAATTGTATTGATCTTGACCAACATTTATAAAATATTACTTTAAATGCTTTAAATATTTGTTATTATCTTTCAAACCTGAACATAAATAAGAAAAAATAATGAAAACATCTGTTTAATGTTTATTACTAGACCTTCGGGTCCAGTGAAGAAGTCTCCAGCCAACAACTGCCAGCCTCTGTCTGGGATCATATAGGGCTGATGAGCCAGAGCAAAGTGTTTTGAAGCTGAAAATACAGAGTGTGACAAGACTGTGTATACTAGACTACAAGTACTCTCTCTGTGTGACTAAAACCTGTGAGAAGCTACCAGCGCCTCGTGTGTACAAGTATAACTGCAAAACTAAACTCAAAGTGTAATAGATAATTATAGCAACAATGTTATTCAGAATTAATTTTATCAGACTTAATCAAGAGCTGCAGTTGCATGTTATAGGATCCTTACACCTACAAATCACAGAATACAGTAAGTTGCTTCAGAAGATACCAGCTGAAGCGACAAGTCTTAATATAATCTTTTTTTGATTTTGCCTAATTGCTTCAATAAAATATTATTTATGCAAATGTACCAGCTTGAATCTTTTTTCAGCCAAACCATTCCTTTTGCTTGCAATCTCCATAGCCAGGATGCTGATATGGAAATTAGTTTTATCTTGGCACAGGATTTTCCCATTTTTGGACTCCATGAGCTCAAGAATATCTTCATCAAATTAGACCTTTATAAATGTTTTATTATTTTTACAAGGACTGGAGTCTCTTATTTATCAACTGCACGTCATATTTAACACAAATACCCGGAAATAATTACCAGTAATATTTTTTTATTCCTCAAGTCCCTTACTGTGGCTAATTGGCATTTTGAGTGAATAAATCAGTGTCGATTTTGCAAACATTTCAATAACATTTCAGGTCACTCAAAATTTTGTTGTATATATCATTAGACAGGTATTTAACAGAGCTTATTGTATTTTTGTTCAATTAAAATCCATACATCTAATCTTTATGAAAGATGTGTTTATCAAACCTAGACGGGCGACCCTTCCATTGTCTCAACTCTCCATTATTTTTGCATAATGGAGAGTTAACACTACATTATTTTCTAACAGTGGATTGTGGTTTAGTTCAATGGCCAGTCATCCAAGAACAAAAGGGTACTTAGTATTTGCCAGTCATCCTCAGCACAATACATTCAATATTGAAATGGTTTCACAACCTCTTTCATATTAATTAGTTCAGTGGGTACATTTACAAAGTCTTTTCAATTCTGAATGACATTCAGAGTTCATAGAAAAATACCTCATGGAAAAATGCTACCTTGAAAAAATACCTCCTGACAAATGCAAAACAAGCAATTTAATTTATAAAGTTGGATATTTTTAATTCTTTGCATTTTGTTTACAATCTGACTTTACAATAATCTTCTGTGAACTTAATTGAAGGAGCAGCTAACTTTCAAACAAACTCACTGTGAAAATCTAACCCATTATACCATATTAAAAGGAGTGTTTTTAGTGGCTCAAAATTTACTCAAGTAAAATTAGAAAAAAAAACACAGTGCAAAAATGCAGTACTGAAATGCATTACTGCTGGTTTTATATTTGATTTACATTTTCCATGTTTTTATGTTCAAAACAAAGATTTTAATTTACCTTATTACAGTTTGTTATATACTTCTAAAATGATACACTGTTTGTGGTTGAAATGAATTTTGTTCTTAATGTTGTGGATTAATTTTCATAGGAGGTATTACTGAAATACAAAATGTGGAATAGGCATTCTTTCTATGAGGCTTTTTTCCAGGAGACAATCTTTCAAGGAGTCATTTTTCCTTGATTCCAAATTAAAAGACAAAGAAGCACACAAAATAAAAATCTTGAGAATCCAAAAACTTTAACACAAGATAAAACAATTAAGTAATTCTCCAGTTTCTAGTACTTTCAATGCCTGAAAGGCAAAAATAATTGCTTACTCTCTTAAAATAAGCACAGATTAATAAAGTAACATGAAACACTTACCACAACAAATTATCCACAGCATTGTTAAATAAACAGTCTAATTTTTTTCTGGAAAGTGCTTTCTGTAAGTCACAGATCCATATTTTATCGATTATCATTATCCATGGTTAAATTTTGTGGCAGTCAGATTATATTAAAACTTTTCAAGCTTTATCCAAAGTTATATTTTCCATAAAGGAAAACTGGGGGCCACGGTGGCAGAGTGGTAACACTCTCGCCTCCCACCTCTGCGGCCGGGGTTCGATCCCCGTCATGGCCGTAAGTGGGAAAGCTGGTAGTTGCTTGCCGTTGGTTGGCAGTTTACAGTACAGAACCCTAGCGAACTATATGTACTGGTTTCCTCTTCCCTTCCAACTACCCGTCGTGATATGACCTGTACAGTGTTGACTTGTACAGTGTTGAAAAACCCCAAACAAACAAACATAAAGGAAAACCAGTGGTACACATGGTGAAACAATCTTGATTGTGTATTGAAATAAGAAAACATAGAACTAATTTAGTGAAAGCCCCATATGGTATGTACACTAAAGGAAACATTGCAAAGATTTCTAGGTTGATCATTTTTAACAAAGTGTTAAATTATTGAATTAATAAATTGGTTTTAATTTACAGGGTTTTATAATAGATAATTGCCTCGTGGCGCTTCCTTTCAGGGCCTCAGACCATTAAGTTTACATAATGGAGCGCCATTTGGCCATTATCTATATAATATTTTGTCATGACTACAGAACCTATATAAATCCATTATTTTTCTATTTAAATTTGTGATAAAATGTGGATATATGCAGGTAATTTTCCTATTTTGTGACATTACAAAATGTATTAATTATTATTGTAACAGAGATATATATTCCTCCTCATTATCACTTACTACTCTCACTCTCCATGTGTGCCACTAATTGTCCAGTCATATACTTCTGACCACTGGATATGTTGAGTGGTTTGACCCAGCACTCAAAGTAGTAGGTGGAGTTAACACTCAGACTCACATACTGACTCACTGTATGCCATTCCTGTCCCCTGAAGAGACAGATATGATCCCATAATTTGTCATTGCTAAAGTGACATTATACACCTTGGCTATTTGCACTGATACAAAGCAATTTCTATTACCACAGCAAAAGAGGTATTACTTTCATGACCAATTATTAGACAAATACTACTGGCTGAAATCCCATGACCATTTATTAGACAAATATGATTGGTTAAAACTTCATGGCCATTTATTAGACAAATACTATTGGTTGAAACTTTATGAAAAAAAATCAAAAGATGGGTTCTACTTGAGTCGCATTAAATTTTGAGAGCCATCTAGGATCACCGTCTAGATACAAAAGAATCAGATTATGAGTATTTTCTCATTTACTTATTATGATGTGCTTTGACAGAGGTGTTCACTCTCTGAGTGCTCTTGGTTTTTATTTCTATTTTTTTTTGTCTTACCATCAGACAGGTAACTTCACTAAATACCACAAATCTTCATTTTAAAATAACAGAGGTTTCTCGTTTACTTAGTGATTATACTCAGAGCAATATCTTCATGTACTACAGAGCTAAAAGCGATATTAGATCTATATTACTGCACAGGTACAGCCCAAGCTCTAAAGTTACTGATATCCCCCTAACTGAAAATATCTAAAGTTTAAAGAGAAGATTGACCATCTCAATTTTTTATCTTAAGTGGTGCGGTTATTAGTTCTTTTCTAGTATCTCATAATCTACAGGGCAAATCTTGGCCTAGTGTTATGTGTTGCTTTTGTTCTGTGACTTCAAGCATTTCTCATCACAAGACATGCACCATTTGCTGTAATCAGGGCACCAACAGCTAATCTCCACTGTAATACTGAAACACTGTCTCTTTTATGTAAAAGTGATATAAAAATGCATCATGATATTGATCACTCTTCTGTCAGTTTAGCACACAGATTTACCTTCACAGGGAATACATTAATGGAACCCAGAAAGCAGTACATAAGATTAGATAAGATAAAAAGAAATTAATATGAGAACTGCTTTTATTGGAGTATATTTGATGAAGGAGATTTTATGTTAATCGAAAGTTTACGGAAGTTATAAAACATTTTAGAATTCTCAAAAACAGGAAACAATGAAAACTTTAACTGCTTAAATATGTTAAAATCTATCACAAGCATGTTACATTACCTATTGGACACTCTCCCACTATATAGTCCAGTATGAGCCTCACTGTCCTGGGTTAAGTCACAGCCTCCATTACAGAACCAATCAGTGTCATCTAGTGGCTGTTCAAACCCAGCATTCTGAAGTAACTGCTGTCCATAACAGAGTGAAATACTCACAACTAGAATAATGTGTACAAAAGACAACTGCATGGTTGCAGCCAGTTTGAAACTCATCAACTTGTATGTATTCTACCTCTGCGTTACATTTTGGCTTGAACTATCCTTTGTTGTCTGATAATTCTATTATCATACAGAACAGATGTTTTTTTCACCTGTTATTTCTCACAGATTCAACTGTTGGTATTTATATTGTATTGTTGATATTACTGTTGTATTAAATTGTATTCTATATATTCAGTGAAATATTTCCTTGTACTACAGGACTCAAAGTACTATTTGACTCATCCTATCCGCACATGGACAGTCAAGCTGTTGACTAACATTCCCTTAACTGAAACACAGAGGCTTGAGGATGACCATTTATCAACATCCCTGAGGTTCTTTAACCTCCCAGATGGGATAGGACCCATTGAGGCACTATGTGTCTGCCTGTACAACTCATCTAATAACATATATGGCCTTGGGTTTGTGTGGATTTCACAGGTCTTACCTCTCACATGGTTCAGAATATAAAATACTTATTTTTGAATTAGTTTGGTTCTCTCTATCCTCATGCAAGACTTGAATGTGTATGGCCAATTTGGTCTTTGTTGTTCAGCACATTCAAGTCAAGATTCAAACCTAGGTCCTACATTTCCCACTTGCAATTGTCTTTATTAACACTGTGATTTGAATCACTTCACACATGGTGAAGCCCACAGCAATTGTGCACTGTGATAATTGGCCCAGGTTTTCCATGGCAGTGGATTATTAAAACTCTAAAATAAGCAAGAATCTACCTCCATTGAGTTATATGTGAGTTCATTATTTACCATCCTTGTTTCACCATATCTAATTTTGAGCTCAGTTCCTTGAGAAATACGACACAGTTCAATTCCTTTACTTCCTTGATATGGGTAAATCCTTTATTTTTCACCACATTGGCTCTCATAGGAATGTTTGAGGATACACTGACAGTTTTATTTCTGATTTCAAGCTTATTTTAAGTTTAAAGACAATTAGGGTGGCCCTTCTTCTTTTCCTTTTTAAACAGTGCTTCTACAACATGCAAATTTTGAAACACCAAGTAATTGATAACTTTCAATTCTTCTGCTAATATCTGGAAAAATTTCAAATTCTTTCATTGAATTAAAGTTATGAATTTCGTCTGCTCTTACACAACCTAGTTCAATTTTTGGTAGTTCCACTGAGAATCAAGCCCTAGTTCATTGAACCACCATTGCTGTTTTGTAGTAACTTCTGAGGCCAATTAGAATACTTATAAAGCTTGCCTTAGATGATAGGTTGACACTTTGTAATTTTTATAATATAATCCATTTGGACAGTTTATCCATATATTACCAAAGTCTGCAAAAATAAGCTTTATAGTCATATGAAAAGTAACACAACTATCACTTTTTCCTTTGTGAAAAATACAAAATGCAGAGAACATAAAAACATGTCCTGCATTGTAATCTGAAAAAAATTGTGTTTCCTGTACTAATCATCAATAGGTAATGATGATTTATCACTAATGATTATCATTTTTTTAAAATAGTAACAGGGCGGTAGATTAGTAGTTATTAAAATCAACTAGAACAAAAACTCTGGACTGACTAAACTTAACCCATATTGTCAGTGAGAAAAATAGCTGAATAAAAATCATTCACCTAGCACATAGGAATACCGCTGCTGCATTTTAGAAATTGAATCAATGCATGGCCAATCAATGACCAATAACAAATATAGGTGTAGGAACTGGGAGGCAGCGGAGGCGGCTGCCCCCGCAACCATAAAGTGGGGGGGGGATATCTTTTCACCCCCCAACTATTTGCAACAGAACTAAACTCCAATTTTGAAGTTATGTAAATTAATTTTTACAGGTAACTCAGTAATATGTGGTCAAATTACACTTTTACCTTGTTCACTGCTCACATGTACCATTGTGTAATCTACCATTTGGACTATATAACATTTTCAGTTAACCTGTCATGGGATTTGCAAAATTCTGTGAAATGTTTCACTTATGTAGACCAAAATCATACATATAGCAATCTTCTACATTTAATTTACCGTATTGCTAATTATTTAGAACTTAGATATGTAGTTTCAAATTCACACAGAGCAACAGTTTAGCACAGCAATTTGTCAGCTGATGAGAGTTTTTTTCCTGGAAAACTCTTCTTTCTTTACTGTCTGTTTATTGGACCAAGCCAGTCCAATTATTATACACCCCCCTCAGTTTGGGTATTAACCTTGCTCAAAATAGATCTTGTTTCAGCTCAGCACTTGAAGGAAAGGTTACAAGTTCTGGAAACATGTAGTCAAGATATTAGAAATACCTTTCAAATGCAGAGGTGACTATATGTATTTCTCTACCTGGACAAGGTTGGGGAAACTTAGGATTAATGTCAGCCACACTGTTATCACAAAGATTTCCTTTGGTAAAGGAACTTTACCAAATAACATCCTAACAAAAGACTTTAGTTAATTCTGATAATTTATAATTGTGAATCACACCAAATGGGTGCTACAAAAATACCCAGTGAATGCTTATAGCACGAAGGATGGCCTGGCTAGGGATACGGGTGTCGAGTCGGTAAAATCTAGTTCCTCACCCCCCCCCACCCCCACCCCAACCAAAAATTGCTTCCTACGCTCCTGGACAAACTCAAGCTCAATTCGAACAGAATCTGTGTTTGGGTCTAAATTTAACAAAACAAGCTAAGATTCCTATTTTCAAATAAATATTCTTGGTACTTCTTTGCTTTCTGCTGATAGTGTTATAAACCTTGGAATTTGGTTTGATGCAGAGTTTTCATTAGGTGGTCATGTTTAGATTGTATGCAGTTCTGAGATATACCAGGAAGTATCTCACATGTGACGCTACAATACTAGAATGTAACACTTGTGTGGGCAGTCACTCTGACTACAGTAACTCACTATTCAAAAGTCTGTCCAAATCCAATGTAAAAAAACACAGCATGTTCAAAATTGCCTGGCTGAATGAAACAGCACAAATTTCCAAGAATCACAAATACATTGGTACCTTCAAAATATCACTGCATTTTTAAGACTCTTCTGTTTTTCCAAGTACCTCAACACTGGTTTTCCAAAGTATTTCAGCCCTCGCCTTATGCAAGCATCATGCATCGATAAACTAGATGCAGTGAAGCTGATAGAAAGTATCTAAACAGCTTCTGTCTTAAGTGCAAAAATCAAAATGGGTTCCCTGTCATCTTTCAGGCTCAAGTTGAAGACAAAGGTTTTAGCAAAGCTTACCCTCCATAGTGCTCCCATCTCCTTGGTGTCTCTGATGTTGGCATGCTGTGTTTCTAGATGCTGGGTTTTTCCTTCTCTCAGTGTAGTTCCTGATCTTACAGTCACATATGTTAGAAATTAATCGCCATAATAGTATTCATTACATTGCATTCACACCATATAATCCAATAGCCCAACTTAGTATTTACCAAGCACATAGCATAATACTTGTATACACAATATAAACACATAATCATAAAACCTGTAAGAGGTCATTCACCTTGACTGATTTTAGCTGCAAAAATTGAAAACACAGCCACATTTAAGGTTTAACGCAATATAAAAATGGCTTGCATGTGAAATGACACCAATAAGAGTCTTTGCAACTATACTTTATTGATTTGGGTTTTAACATAAGTTAGACAAGATTCTGTATGTGAACCACCACCCAACATGAGGCTAGGTCGCCTTGCAACAATTTTGCCAGAGTGTCCCTTGAGCAAGTATATCTGGCCTTATACCTCTGCCTTGGAGGTAATAAAATGGCTCAATATTTAAACATTAGCAAAAATGAGGCTCCAGCAGACTACACCAAAGGCTGTACTAACCTCAGATGTTATGGTAGGTTTTACTTGGCTAATTATAGATCTGAGGCTCTTAAAGTTAACTATACTCCTACATGTGACTTTAAGGGTTAAAAGTGGAAACAGCCTCAGATGTGAGTTTTATGTGCCTAGTTTGCAATTAAGTACCACTTCCAACCAATTGCAAATTGAAACATTCCAAAATCTCGCTTTTAATACTAAAAACAATGAGAGCAAATCAGTCCAATACCACACTGCATGGTTTGTTAAATTGGGATACGTCTCACATTTCATATAGAGTACCATGTTCATCAACATCATTAAGCTTTGTGTTGAATGGTCATGTGTAATTGTCATGTGTAATTCCGCCCCTTAATAAGAAATCTGAATTGTTAAATGATTAAACTTTTTGTGGGTGAAGTATATTTATGGACTGAGCTTGTGTGAATGCATGTTTTAATGTAAAAAATCCTCGTTATTGCATGTAAAACAAGCACAAATAAGGATTTTTTTGTCAAAATTGGCAGGAAGCAGTAACTGAGCATAAAAAAACAATGTACAATATGTTAGAAGACCACACTGGTTATATTTTTTGCAAAGTCTCTTAGTTCCACAAACATGAACTTCTTTTCCAAGTTTAGCAGCTTTCAAGTGCTTTCTTTTCAAATAATTCTGATCAATGGCGTTTGTAGAAGCTGGAAGCAAACTGGTTAGTTGCCCAAAGCCAAAGATGGTTAGTAGAAACAACACCTTGTAAGAAGAGACAATTCTCAATACAGTCACATTTCTTTCACAATACTATAAAACATGATAATAGTAATTGATACCTTTGAACCATTTATGGATATCTAACTAGTGCATGTGTGCCAAGTAGTGCATGTGCAGAGATGCATCCATGTTGTGATATATAGCACAAACATATCTGTGGTCAAAAGTTCACATTTGCAGACTCTCACTTTCCAAGCTTCAAGAAGTTGACCAGTACACACTTCTATGGGTTTTTATTTTTGGTTTATATTTTTGTCATGTATGAGCAAATTAATTGCTGAAGTATGTGTTTTGCTTGCCTTGGCCCTTTAACATTGATATATGGTGCATATCTGCATCACTAGGGGGCTTGAATACCTTCTGTTCTGAATAAAATATGCAGACATTATTACCAGTAATATTCACTGTCAACATAAACATAAAAAATTCAAATATAACTGTGTTACTGTTTCTATTATTTGTCTACTATATTTAAATGTTTAATTCAAACTTTATAAAAATGTGAAACAAGTAATGCTGCCCTTAGTAACTTGGCTCAACTTGATCATAAAAAGTTTTAGTTGTGCTTCTTTTATTTGTGCTTCTTTTTGTCAGATGTATAATACCATTGATTTCTATTGATTAAAAATGCATTGACACAAGCTACGATCATACCACCCTGAAAATTGTCCATTCCAGAGACCGATCTTTTCAAATGGAACATTGGTATATATCATGAATAGAATCTTCCAGACTGACTACAAACTGGGAATATTGGGGAGCATTGATTAACCAATCATGTGCCTTCCTGAATATTTTAAACTGTTAAAAATTATTGTAAACTGCAGCCAATCCTTATAAGATACTGTGTCTGGGAACCTATCTTAAACGTAGTTTTAACACTTGCAAAGCAATCTTTCCTATCTTTAAGTTGATCCTAGCAATCCTAAAGGCTTGATGAGGTTTGTAAACCATTCAGGATTTGGGAACCAATTGTAATGTTTTCATGAACTACTCAGATAGATTGGGAAACAATCGCAACTAATTTTTGGGAACTAATTGCAAGGTTTTGACAACCAATAGCAACCGTCACTCGAAAGCTATATCAGAAAAGCTATCTCAAACCAATCAGAAATTCACCTACCTATCATGATTGGTTTAAGTTTTTTCAGTCTGGAGGTAGGTTCCTATTAAGGGGCAATAATATAGTTTCTACTTGAAAATTACCGCCGCAATTAGTAAGACACAAACTGTCAGTGCCTAACAAGTATATTTAAATTTATGGATGAAGTTTTGTTTTTACAGGCAATGTAGTTATTTGTTTGGCATTTTTAATATATAAATATTATATAAGTAGACATTTTTCTTATTATTTCAGTTATAATGTGAAAATGATTCAATTTTGACTCTTTTAAACTTTTAATTGGACGGTTTTAAACAACTCAGTAGTTCAGTTCTTGGATAAAAAGGATTTTAACTCACTGTTAAAATATAAGGACTACCACTTGACCTTTATTAAAGACCTTTATGTTCTAGGAAACCAGTATTAAATAATACAAATGGAAAAAATGCATCTTGGTATTTTAGATATCAGATTTCAAAAGTTTCACTGCGAAATAGAATAAGTCACTGGGGAAAACTATTATGTAACTGGGTAAAATGTTGAAAAATTGTTGAATATTAAGTAAAAATACTTTTATTCTACAACATTTTTGAAAATCTTATTTCTAAACTTAAAGTGTGGTGTGTTTTTCTTTTCGATAGCGGTTATATAAAATGACCTGCTTGTGATTTGCTATGTTTAATTTCTCCTTTTTTACTCCATTGAGACAATGTATCGAGCAAATTTTGTATACCTTTATCATACTTAATAATAACTGCTACTTCATTTGCACAGAGGAGTACTGACAAATTTGTATTGCTTTCTATTGGAATTTGCAAGCCCAGGCTATTTCTTTTCTGAGGTGTTATTTTGAATGTATTACTACTGGAAACCATTCTTCTGGTTGTCTATTGAACATAGTTCTGTATTTAAGACTCCAGTACTGATTTACAAGTTCTTACAAAGTGGTTATCCTTAATTTTTTAACCTTTTCTTCAACATAGACACAGTGTGTACATTACTAGTAGAAATCAAACAAGTGGTGTGGTACTTCAGGTTCCACAGGTTCCCAATGGCCTCATCAGTATATTAGTCTAAGCATTTTGGTTCAGCTTTACATTTGAGGCTACAATGATTTGGAATAATCTGCCTGATGAGGTATGTTCAGCCACTTCCCTCTCCTCTTTCAGAAAGAAATTAAAATCTTATCTCTTTCCAAAAGCCTACCCACCCAGTTGTTTTGCTTCCCCAGTGTTTCACCATGGTGCTGATCTCCACTATGTCTCTGGCCAATCCATTATGGATCTCTGCTTTTCTGTATACCATAACAATACCATTAAGTATATCTTACGAGAAATTTATAGGTAAATTTTTTATTTAATACTGAGGTGCAAGTTAATTCTAAGCTTCTGTTTGATGATCCATTTTTTATTTGTTTCTCAAAATAGAAACACTCACAAGTAAGTAATTTAATCATAACAGCTGTAAATAAAAAAAATGTTTTCATGCATTATAAATTTTTTGCAATTTGTTTTTTTTCTGTTGTATAATATATATATTTTTCAATCAACACAGATATTTTTTATCCATACTTTTTATATACAGGTGAATTCTACCTTTTTTGAATCAAAATCATTATTAACTTTGTCACTGTAACTATAATATTAAATATTTTATGAACTACAAATAAAATTGCATTTTTGTACAAAAAAAAAGTAATATGTCAAATTAGTGTATGTACGCATTTTGTTATTGACAGAAAAAATATACTTAACTATAATTTTGTCAGTTGTATTATAGCTTGAACACTACAGACACATGTTTTACAAGAGACCAAATGGTTTGTGTGATGATTGGTACAATTTTGGATATGGGATACTTTTAATGAGGCTGATGTATCTTGATTGTTTCAAAAAAAAATTTTTTTTGTAGTTTATTTGCTGTTACAGCGAATAATTCACTTCCACTCAAGTTTATTAAGTGTAGCCATTTCCTCAAATCAGATTTATTACACATTCTGGCTTTTATCACACTGTGATATCTACAGAGGCTTCTTGATCTTGAAGGTAAAATGCTGTTTCCAGGAGGATTGTATCTTGCTCCATCACCTATATAAATAAGAGTATAAAAAGCTACTTCAATAATCACATAATCTGATGAGTTGATGTAGTGATCATTAGATCATCTGGTTTTCATGGCATAGCAAGTTGTGAGCAAGGCATGCTCATCAGACCTTGTTATTTACTTATTGTGGTCAAAAGTCAACTGTTTGGTATTTTGGTACCTTCATATTATGCTGCTGGGCATATACATTATTTATTGCTCAGCTTTCTATACATCGTCAAAAACAGTTTTTTTTTGTTTATGTTTTTGTACATTTATATGTTTGGGTTAATATTATAATATTTACATTGGTCACTAACAAAGCTTTAAAAGTTATCCCATGAACTATCCCCAATGTTCCTGAAAATTTAATCACAATTTATCCAATTATGGCCAATAGACAAATGTCAACAAAAGTTCAATGCTACACCCTTGGTAATAACTAACAATATGAATATTTCTGTACCTTTAAGTTGTAGTTTCCTTTAAAGCCACGCAGCATAAAAGTCTGTTGGTGACTAGTTGGTGTATAAGTAGCAGATGTATGCCATCTGGTGTTCAACATCTCCTGCCACCTTAGGCCAGATTCATTTGGCTGCAAATTTTATTCATGTTTATGTCATCTTTATTAAATATTTAAGTACAAGTTGGTTATAGTTTAAAACATAAACTAGTCTCTTTTGCAATGTTTTAAGCTAAAAAGTTTGTTTAAGCATTATCACTTTGTGAGAAGGGATTAAATATCTAAATGTGCTATTACATATTTAAATATATCTAAATCCTTTGAAAAAGTGATATCTTTTAAAAGTGAACAATAACTTAAACTGCATAATGATCAATTGGGGTTTTAACTAATGTATTGGGGCAAATCACAGCTGCTTATATTGAATTAAGTTACTAGTTATTTATAAATCACTCAACAAATGTACCAAGTGAAAAAAATTTGTAAAGAATGTGGTAGTTTGTATAATAGTCCCTTAGTTAATATTGCTGAAACTTTTTGGCTTGGCTTTTGCTTGTTTTTTTATAATAATTCCTGTACTCACTATGTAATCTGGTCCTTCAAAAAGTGCAGCATCGGGTTTCCAATGATGTAAGTCCGAGAATCCCCAAAGAATGACCCCTTCAACATTAGGATCACTGAAGTAGAGAGTGATGACATCATCATAGGCATCAGCCTTTGCTACAGGGTCTGCAACTTCATCAACATCCAGCTCTGTCATCCAGACTGGCAGGCCAATGGAACCCACTACTTCCAGGCGTTTCTTGAAAAGTGTGTTTTATGATCAACAAATAAGTTTTTTTTTTTAAAAAAACAAAAAAAAACTGATTTGTCTGTGAAATGGATTGAATACTGTTAGGTGAATATCTCTTAGCAAAATCACTAGACCAGAAGAGACCAAGAAGCACAGGCTTTTTTGATAAATAAGTCTATTGATGACGTCTCAGACCAGATCACCTGACCTAACAATCCTTTTAATAATCAGCACCTGTTGGGTTTTTTTCAGTCAAGCAGTGGAAGCGGAAATGTGAGGTTTCATTCAAGTCAGTTTAGCTTTGTCCCTACAATTTGTAAATGTCACTGCCATAGACATTACAATGCCATTTGAAGTATCCTACCAGATATTCACAGACAAGTATAATTTTAATTTAATGCGGAGGTGCAAATATATTCTAAGTTTAATAAAAAAATTCATTATTTGAGAATCATATAGCTGTTAATCAAGAATGAGCACTTAGATTATGGAAAGAGTAAACTTTAGACAGATGAAACTTGTATATAAACATTTTGTTTGATAATGCAAATCATTTAATTTTATATTTGCTTTGGTGTTTGATTCAGGTATAAATTTTTCAAAGAGACCAAAAATATGAGGTTTCTGATGGATGGTCATGCATGTACAATGACAACTGCGCAGTTAATAAGAATTTTTTCTCAAAAATATTTTAAGTTGGTTGATAAACATAAGACAAGTGGAATTAAGACAGTTATGGTAAGACTATTTGGCACAATTAAAACTAGTTGACATAAAGGGCATCTCACTCTTTTCGCACCACTTAATAAATTATCAATATAACACAGAGTTTAGTGGTGTATTATACATACAAACAATATATCTTCATTTCCCACAGACACTCTTCTGAAGGGTACTTTATCTGAAAGATTGAAAGATTTAGACACAAACCTGCATTGAAGTAAGCACATCCAGTGTGATGGGACCACTCAGGTGACTCTGTACTCCTATACCATGCAATGGCACTTCTTGTGACAACAACAGCTGTGCTGAATTAGCCATGGCCTAGTCAGTTGAAATGAAACCCTTTCATTTATAAAGTTTAGGTGGATACAGTGGCATAGTGCTTATATAACGCTTGCCTATTACCTCTGGGAAGCTACTTGTTGATGCCCATTATTTTTTTTACTGAAAAATCTTTACTAGCTAGTATGTACAGTTTTTTTTCTATCCCTTCAGCTACCCACTGAGATCTGTTGGCAGTGATATTAAATCCAACTGAAACACTTTATAAACTTAAACTGTGAAATATGATTTGTCGATATGAACAGTTATCAGTTAGTTTACATAGTTAGAAACAAAATCATAATTTAGTTTAGAAAAGGTTTCGCTATTAAGACAATAACAATTTGGAGCCTTTCTTCATGTTTCCAAGAACATATGGCTCCTACAAAATGTGGGAGCTGGTACACAAAGATTTAAGTCAAATTACCTAATGGTATGACTGTTGAGCAATACTATAAGAAGACAGCCCAGCCAGAGGTGAAAGTTCAAAAATTAATCTAAGAACATCCACGACAAAAAACTCACTAACTCTGGTATAAGTGCCACTGCGTATCAGAGCAAAGTCATTTAGGAACAGCAAGGCATCTTCATCATGTTCATGGACAATTTTGAAGAGTTTACTCAGAAAGTCTAAGTCTCCTGTCTTGTTCTCAAAATAATCCTCATGGAGCTGCTCGTTGCACACATCCCAGTGCACTACACTGAAGAGAGATTTACATAATCTTAAAATTCCACATATCTCTATGAACCACATTAAAAGATTATCTATATTAGTGAAAGAATCCTAATTATCACTTGTTAAACACCAGCTCTACCTTTTCTTCCCTAGAATTGATTAGTGGTCTTTTGATATTCTGTGTTTAACATCACAGGATCATTCTGGTTCCAATGTGATTGCTTAGCACTCAAGATCATTTTGGCATACATTCATTAAATTCGGGAGCTGTTTTTTGATGTTATTGATATTTCGAAGAGTGCTGTGAGGGTTTCAAGAGAAGTTCAAATAAAGAAGTATTGGGACTCTAGATCTCCAAGAATCCTATGATTTGGCTCTAGTACTGAGCAAAAAAATCCCCAAAGACCCATAGTCAGCAGTACTCCTCAACTATTCGTGATATTGGATCAGACCCCAAAGTAATTGTTATCATTAAGTTAGGAATGGTTGATAACTATCCTAAATGAGATATGAATATCATCAGAATGACAACAATCTCTTCAACTGGGAATGGTTAATGAAAATTCTGCTTTAACTGAACCTTTTGCGATGTGGCCAACTCATCTAAACTCAGGAACACCCTAGAATGTACTGCAGAACCAGAGAGGAATCTCATCTAATAGACAGATACTTAAGTTCTAAAGTCCACCACTCTAACCAGTATAAAAACACTTAAAATAAAAATACCCTAAAGTAAGACTTTGAATATGTAAATATTAATACTTACTCTTCTTGGTATCTCGGTACAGTGTAGTTTATTCTCCTTAACATCTCATCTATCATCTCTTCTGTACTAAGGGGTGGAACCCAGTTTGGCAGTGCACTCTCTTTACCCCAGAATAAACAGTGACCTCGTACAGGGTACCTAATATAATCATATTTCTTGTTTAAAAATTCTGCCAAAATATTGTATCATTTATCATCAACTCATGTTGGGGAGTTTCACAGTTGATATTTACAGCCCCAAAACACTATTAAATAGGTTGAGTGAGAATAGTTCTCACTGGAAATCTTTCTAACATAGAAAAAATTAACAAACTTTTCAAGTGATGGAACATTACATGGCTACAAATAATTAAAATATAAGAATTTAACCAAAAATTATCTCTACATGCAATCCAACTTACCCATTGTCTCTTAACACGGCCAGTGCTTCATCTGGGAATTCAATTTCACCCTAAAAATAAATAGAGACAGAAAATAAAATACACAAAGTTTACATAACTTTACACCTTTTTGTCCATCTATTTTACTGTGCAGTAAAAATGATGCTGCATGACTTATGTATGAGTCGATTATACGTTTGATATGTGATATTTAAATATTATGCCCAAAGGGCATTTAGAGATACAAACTTTAGTAAGGACACTTCTGAATAATTCTTTCATAGTATAGTCCTGGTTTGGTAATTCGAGCTTACCCTATTCCGTTCCATTTGAGTCCACTTATGAGCATTTTCAAAGACAGCCCATTGAAAATTCTCAAAATAACACTGCCTGTATTTCTGAGAGTCCTCATCTGTTCCAATCATCTGATTCTCCTTGGCTGCTGATCCAAAGGCAAACTTATGCTTTTGTAGGTTCACCTGTGTAACATAAACACTCCCACTTCAGAAGTCAAAATTAAGCATTAACATTACAGATTTGGCCAATATACTTATATATTTTCATGTACATGTAATTTATATGAGAAAATGTTATAACATGTTCTTGCTTGTCAACTCAGTAATGAGGTGTTACAATGTTTTTTATATATTTCATAAATTTTTGTCTATATCGTCATTTGTAAATTCACATTCTATTTTTTACGCATTTTTTTCATTTTTGCATTCTCGTTATTTTAATAGAGTACTTCAAAAGCACAAGTAAGTTGGGCTGGCTACCATGACCATTTGATTTTTCTATTAAACTGCAATAAACATAAGCCCTCTTAGTAGCAGCGTTACTGAAAATTTATTGCTGTGGAGGTCATTGATAAGTTGCTAATATTCCACTCTCACAACTAAATTTGTCTACTAACTGCCCTAATAATGTTGTCCTAAGCAAAATTTTCATTTCAACAGAACCCAAAAAAATACAAAATTTAATCTCTGATCAAATCTTTTGGGTTGATGCAAAATGTTGACTTTCACACATATTCATGGAAACATCATTGAGCTGGTTTCAACCAAATCCAATAATGGCAATAATTCTAATGTCACTGATGCTACTGTTGCTTTTAGAAAATACAAAAAAAGGTGAAAATGAAAAGATCTTCTCTCATCAGAACTGATAAAGAATTCTCAAACAAATGCTGATGTACATGTATTGGCAGTGTCACTCAATTCTGTCAATCTGCATTGACAACATATAACACAAAGCATATTAAAGCAAGGTACATTCCTGGGTGGGCAAATCAAAGTATTATTAAGGCAAAAGGGATAAAACACAAAAGTGGTAAGCCCACAAAAATTATGACGAGTCATTAGTGATGTATTACACAAACTACCAGTTAAATTGTTATGATCTTTTAACCACAACCAGCTTCTAGTTGACAGATTTCTTGAGCTTTTTACAAGCAAAATCACTAGCAGGAGATAGAACTGGCTGAAAGTACATCATCAGGCAGATATTTCCAAATCACTGGAGCATTATATGTAAAGCTGAAACCACAATGCTAAGTGGACTTATATACTGATGAGGCAAAGTGTGTGCCCTTAAGCACCACACCATCCGCTTGGTTTCTACAAGGTGTATCTAAGTTGGAGAGATTATTTTGATGTTTTACGCAAGAAATAATCAGCTAATTTAGGAAGTCATTTGTTGAGGTGTCTAAACAAAGGAAAGCTGATTCAATTTGGTAACTCACAGAAAAATAGGTTGATGGCAGGAGTTTTATGGAAATAAAATATTACTATATCATCCAAGAAGCTTTTGCAAAGGGTGGTTGAATAACATATTGTAATTTTGTATGCATCAGGGTATTTACCTGTATGGATAAATCTTCAAGCACATAATCTTCAGAAATATCCACACTGCATAAACAGATAAAGTTCAATCACAAAATAATACTTTTGAATGAATGTTTAATTACTGTTTTCAAGTTAAATTTTCATATCTCTACTCACTCTTCTGTACTGTTATTACAATCTTGCAAAATAAAACTATAAAAATAAAAGTATTGTTGTATGACTGTATTAAATTACAGCTCCCAGTCTCTTTAAGCTGCATTGAGCTCAGTTTTTATAATTAAACTTAAAAATAACTTACTTCAATGTTATGTCTCCTTTCCTCAATTGTTCTATTCTGTCTGTGGCTTCAGTTTTCCAGTCTTCATTTGGTATAAGCTTTGTCAGAGATGTGGTATCAACAAGATAATCAACATCAATTTCCCTAAATCTCACATACATTCTGGCAAGTGTAAGTTCTAAAAGGGAAGTAATTAAGAGTACAATACAAAATCATTCATTTGCATTTTACAAATTTGCTTAAAATATCAAAATAGAGAAAATCTAACGATGACCCAGCATACTTATTAACAACTGTAATATTTCATTTGTAATTAACCCTTTCAGTTCTTGTGTTAAAATTTCATTGATCTAGGAGGAAAAAATGGCAGGTTTGATTGACATGTGAAACAATGTTCCTTTTTTATGTTTTAAATAATTTTGTCACATTTTGAAACCTCCAACATAAACATCCACCATTAGGGGGGAAAGTTATAAGTATATCTGTAAAATGTAAAGATGTTAAGAAACCTTCAGGTCCAGTGAAAAAGTCTCCTGCCAACAACTGCCAGCCTCTGTCTGGAATCATGTACGGCTGATTTGCCAGGGTAAAATGTTTTGTGGCTGAAAATACAAACACAATATGACTAGACAAGATAACTGCAAATAAATTCTTTGAACAGGACACATATTAAAAGCTACAATTATGAATTCATCAAACTCAATCAAATCCCATATTTAAGCTCAATCTTCAAACCAATTAAGCTTACCCATGAAAATCATCAATCAATTCTCTTCAGTCTATCAACTTTGAAAGTTGACTGGGATAGCTTTGTAGTAACAGTTGTAGTTGAATATTGTAGGCCCCTCCCACCAGATCACAGAATGCAGTAACTAGCTTCAGAAATGTTAAGTTAAACTTAAACCTTATGCTTTCAGACTCTACCATCTTTACCTTTATTATCAACCATTCATAATATTTAATCTAAATACTGGAAAATAATGACCAGTAACATTTCTTTTCATTCCTGGTATCCCTTACTGTGGGTAATTGACATTATAAATGAGAAAAGAGGTGTATCTGGTGTTGTGTTAACTAGTACATGGGTTTGAACAATGTTCAAAAGTCAAGCAATGGATTAGTAACTCTTTATCTATAATAATATTAATTCTAATTCTAATTTGACTTCTATAGCGCTTAATCTCAGCTGAGTAGTGGACTCTAAGGCACAACAAGACAATAGCAATATGCAAATTCAAAGTCCAGGGACAGAAGTAGGTCAGTACCATGGAGAAGCCATAAGCGAAAATGAGCTAAGGAGGATAAGCCTTTGTGTAGAGATAGGTTTTGAGCTTCTTTCTAAAAGAGGCAATAGTGGGTGATGCACGAATGTCTTCAGGAAGTGAATTCCAAACAGTGGGAGCATCAAAGGCGAAACTGAAACCAAACTGCTTGGTGGACTTGTGAATTTTAGGTTGAAATTTTGGTACATTAAGGAAATTGGCAACACTCTGACTATGTCTAGTATTGTAGGTATTGTGGTATGTGGATAGATATGGAGCAAAATATTTAGGGAAGCCAGTATGAATAAACTTGTACACCAGGGTAGCCAGTTTGAACTCTGAGTGAAACTGAACAGGGAGCCAATGGAGTTTCCTAAGTACCGGAGTTATCAGAGTATATTTACTCGAATTTGTGACAATTCTGGCTGCACTATTTTGGATAGACTGTAATCTGTGAAGATTGAATTTGGAGAGACTCCTGAAAAGTGAGTTACAGTAGTCCAAACAACTACTAACAAAAACATTGGCAACCGACACAGCTGCATCATGAGTCAAGAACTGCCTAATATTTCTAAAATCCCTCAGTTGAATAAAGCATCTTTTACAAACATTCTGGACATGTTTAGAGAAAGAGAAATCAGAGTCAAACCACACACCCAGGTTCCTGACTGACTTGGTGGGGTGAAGGGGGTTACTCAAGATGTCAATTGGGAAACATACATTTAACCTTCTCTCTGTTTCTTGGAGCCAAAAAGTATAAACTCAGTCTTATCTGGATTAAGTTTAAGTTTGCTAGCCAACATCTATTCCTTAACATCATAAAGGCATCTGTTCAACTTGTCAAAAGCAGCTGAGGCATTCATGTGCGCAGATAGACATAAAGGTGTGAATCGTCAGCAAAGAAATGAAATTTTATGCCTTTGTGTTTACCAATCAGAGTACTAAGGGGTATGTGTAAAGAGAGAATAGCAGAGGACCCAGAACAGAACCCTGAGGTACAACGAACAGCAATTTTTGTAAATCAGACAAAATAGAACCAATCTTAACAGATTGAAAGCGTTCCGTCAAATAGGAAGAGAACCATTTGAGAGCAGCGCCACCAACACTGAACCAATCCAGAAGACAGCTGAGGAGAGTGTCTTCATCCCGAGATAATGGCAAATGGATATCATTTTTGATGGAAAGCAGAACCATTTTTGTTGAGTGACCTGACTTATATGCTGACTGGTATGAGTTATCCAAGCCATGTCGATGAATATGGTCAACCAGCTGTTTAGCAACTACACGTTCCACCAGTTTGGAATGAAGCTAAGTCCAGATACCGGGCGGTAGTTTTTCAAATCCTCAACAGTAAGTGAGGCCTTCTTTATAAGTGGAGTGACTACAGCTTTTTTTAACCCATCTGGAACCAGTCCCTCCCAGAGTGAACAATTAACCAATTTGGTTATAGATGGTAGAAGGATGTCAATACATTCCTTAATAAGGAATGTGGGCAATGGGTCCAACAGGCATGATTTGGTGGGTGATTTGCTGATTATTTTACCAATTTCATCTTGAGTGACTTGAGTAAAGACTGTTAATTTAGGAGGGTCAAAGGGGTATGTACCATGTCACAGGACTCAGATGAGGAGAAACTCTCACAGATTTTTATGATTTTATTTGAGAAAAATGTAGTAATACGATCAGCCAATGACTTTGAGGATTCATAAGTGGGCAAAGTAGTGCAGTGGGATCTATGTAGGACTTTGTGTAACTCCCGCCATAGTTTCTTGGAATCATGTCTGTTGTCGGAGATAAGTTTCCTGTAATAGACAGTCTTGTCCCTGTTGGCAAGACGATTACACCATGCGATTTGATGCCGAAGACAACTCCTGTTGTATTGACTTTTATCTTTTCGCCAAGCACGTTCAAATTGACGTCTGAGTGACTTTGCAAGGCGATAGCTCTCTGACAGCCAGTCAGCATGCTGTTTTGTCTTCAAGCTTGACACAAGAGGAGCATGCCTATCAAGAATACAAGCTGATACTGATCATAGACCAGTGAGACAGAATTTGCTGGACATTTCACAAAAGGCATATCTTTAAGGCATATTTATACGATGGTACCTCCTATAGGAAATTCTTGTTTGGCAATTAGCAAGAGAGGAAGGAAAGTCAATAGCACATTTAATGACTGCATGGTCAGATATGAATTCACAGATGTCAACATGTACACACATATCTTGATCACTGAGGGAAAGAATGAGATCAAGGATATGACCGTCCAAATGAGTAGTATTGTTAACTGACTGTGTTAGATTACATGATTCTAACAGGGATTCCAATTTGTAACTATCAGTACAAGGTACATCAACTTGTATATTAAAATCACCGTAGATGAAGTAATTGCAATCCACAGAAGACAGAAAACAAACAAAGGACATAAATTCATCTAAAAAATGGAAGAACACGGCCCAGGAGGACGATAGATAGAAGCTAGGAGCAAAGTTCGGCCCAAAACTGAAATTGATATGACAATATTTTCAAAGGAACTATAATTTGGGGTATCCACCTTGCGATATATGTATGATTCACAAATTAAGAAACCAACACCACCACCAATACCTGTTGAACGTGGCCTATGTATCAATGAGAACCCATCAGGGGTGAGGGAATGAAGGAAACTATCAGAATCAGTGGAACAAATGTGTGTTTCTGTAAGACAGAGAAAATCAAAGGTGTGAGATGCAATTGTATCAGAGAGGAGAGGGCCCTTATTTCAAATTGACCTTGCATTCACAGAGCTGAGCATAACTGGTCCAGGATTCATGGCAACATCACTACACATAAGAAGCAATAGCATAAGTCCACTCTGTTTTACAATAGGAGGAAAAACATGGCAGGAGCAGCTATAAGAGTAATTTTTAGCTATCCTCAACATGAATGGAATGAGGAATCCACTTCCAGTGAAATTTTGGGAGACACTCCTGAGATGGGTGGCAGCCATCAACATGGTGCAGAAAAGAAAAATGCGCATGGCAATCATCTTGGTTGGGTTGGTTGAATGACGATGCCCTAGGATAAAATCACCTGTGGGTAGCCTAACCTTTATGGCCTTAAGGACTAACCCTTGAAACTTCGTCCTGTGGACAACTCACGGGCACCCTAGCAACCCACACTAAAGCCAACCTTATGAACTCAAAACCAGAGTAGACACATATATCATTACAAGGGTATTTTACAGCGCTTTTCTGGTCTTTTGTTAGATTTAAATCTGTTCAGGTGTGGAAATATAAAACTGTAACTGAATTTTCATAGCCATTAGTACTCTTACCTAGACTTGCTCACAAATCTTTATTTTGAGGGGTTTTGAGACAATGGATAAGTGCATTTTATAAAAGTCCAGATTTTACACTCTCACTGGAACTCCTTGTAGAGGGAAATGCTCTCAGAGAATCATAGTGCACTAAGGACCTTGCACGAGGTCTAACTCTTACAATAAAAACGTTTTATATCTTTTTTTTTTTTTTTGGGGGGGGGGGGGATTTTTTTGGCTAAGTAGCATACAGCCATTCTATTTGGTATATGTTCCTCACATGATTAAATTAATTAATAGATAATTAAATTTTGTCATAACTACAGACAACAATTACATCTAAGTCCGTTAGACGAGGACATTATTTTTCTATCTTTTACTTGTAATATAATATAAATATATAGGAACAGTTTTACTATTTTATCACCCCACATTTGCAAATACTTCAAATATTATTAATACCGATTTATAAATTCTTCCTTCATATAACTTACTGCTCTCACTCTCCATGTGTGCCACCAACTGTCCAGTCATATACTGCTGACCACTCGATATGTTGAGTGGTTTGACCCAACATTCAAAGTAGTAGGTGGAGTTCACACTCAGAGTCACATATTGACTCACTGTATGCCATTCCTCTCCCCTGAAGTCCAATGGGAAATACAGAATATTGGTTTGATGGTTTACATTGTTGTTGTAACTCACTGCTCACCTCTCACCCATGCGGGTTTTAATCTCAGAACTTGTCTTAAGTAGTACATTAGAATATAATAGAATTTATCTATTATAGTAACATGCAAATGCTGACAAGTAAACAATAATAAAATAAGACAGAAAAACAATTTGCCCAGCCCTATTGGACTTATACGTCACTTTTGTAAAGTAAGAGTTAATAATAGTGGTTTCTATGATAATTATAAATGGACAATATGTACAGTTATTAGTTCCTTTTCAGTTCCTCACGGTTTACAGAGCATAATCTTAGCCAGTTACCATGTACTGTTGTCCCCCACCACAAAATTATTTGTGGTCATGTGACCTACACAAATTTATTGCAGAGCATCAACAGTTGATCAGTACTGTGGCTTGATTCACAAAAGGACTGAAGTCCAATTTGGGCTGAAGTCTTATACTCGAATTTAGTCCAAATTTAGTTTTGCGGTTAATGAAGGGGTATGTTTTAACTTAACATTGATCCTTGCACAAAAATGGGTTTTCAAATATTTATGTATTGCCCTACTATTTGCCTAATTAAGGGCCCAAGCCTTCTTAAATATGCCTAACTCGTAAACTACACCTGTTTTCAAAACAACTTTAAAAATCTAATTGTGTTGACAAAATGAATCTAATTAACAAAAGCTAAATAGGATTTCATTTAGTAAACCCCATCTAAGGATATAGCTAAAGTTAAATATTTTAACTAAGTCTGGCCTAGGTCTATTCACCTATTCTGTATTTTTATGATTTATGTGATTTATGTGAGACTTAGCTAAAACAAAGCCCTCTGATAATTTTAGGCTTGAGTTGTTTTTCAACTGAAACCCAGACTTAGCTGAGGAAAAAGTATTAGTCTTTAGTCACCACTTAGACTGAAGTCAGGAACTTAAGTCTGAGACACAAGTTCTTCAGTGACTCTGGCCCCAGTATTCCTTGTACTTGGTTGGTACTTTGGTTGGTCCTTTACTGTTGATACTGCGGTGAATGTGGCACACCACTTCAGTTGATCAGGGAACAACATAATAGATTTTATTAGGGTAATCTATTTGATTTAAAGATGCTTGGGGAAACCAAAAAAATAATGATAGTTGGCTTTTTTTTCGCTGCCCTGGGTCGGTCTTATAGCAAAAGTTTATACTAATAATAAGAGGAAATTCAAAATCTAATATGATATTTATAGCGCTCAATCTCCATCAAAACAGACTCCGAGGTGAAATACAATTACATAAACTGAAGCTCTTATTGAAATGTGAATCACAATTGTCTTCCTTGCTATACCTAATGTCAACTTAAATATGTTAAAATCTATCGTAGACATGGTACATTACCTATTGGACACTCTCCCACTATACAGTCCAGTATGAGCATCACTGTCCTGGGTTAAGTCACAACCTCCATTACAGAACCAATCAGTGTCATCTAGTGGCTGTTCAAACCCAGCATTCTGAAGTAACTGTTGTCCATAACAGAGTGAAATACTCACAGCTAGAATAATATGTATAAATGATAACTGCATGGTTGTAGCCGGTTTAAAACTCATCAGCTTGTATGTATTTCTACCTTTGTGTAACATTTTGACTTGAACTATCCACCTAATATTATCTATAGAGCAGATGTTATTGCCTGGTATTTCTCACAAATTCAGTTGTTAGTATGGTATTGTTATTGCTGGTATTTATATCTGAATAACTCCTTTGCTTTTATAAAGGACTCGAGGTACTTTTTGACCTAGCCTGGCTGCACAGGTACAGCCCAAGCTCTAGTGGCCGAGTCTTTTAGTTAAAAACATTTATCAATGTCCCTGGTGTTCTTTAGCCTGCCACTGGAGATATAACCCAATGACAGAGGACATAACTGGTCATCCAACTCTGATAGCCTGTAGCTGGGATTGAAGCCAGATCCTTACTATTCTTAGCCTTACATCCGTCTTCTGGTTGCATTGAAAGTAAAATATTTTGACTAGTACAAAGTTTCTTTATTTTTTTTTCTTTATTTTGGCATTTGTCTTTCTTTCTCTTGTCTTTAAATCCAATATATGAAATAGTAATGACCTCTTAACTATTACTTGTATTTAAGAAAAACTGTAGCCCATTCTCGGCAGCAGCATATAAGAAATAATAATCTGTCACAATGAACACCCAGAAGTGAAATCGTAAGGCCTAAAATTGCTGGTGACCCACTACATGAACAGACGTTGAGCCACAACAAGGAAGTCTGAATTTTGGGGGGCACGTGGGCTGTCTTTCATGTGAGTTAGCTGATCTTTTTCCAGCAGAAGGCCTGTCGGCTGTTTGATGTTGAATTTCCAACAAAACTAGAAGATTGACCTTCACCTGTTGGCATCTTGATGGGTGCAACAAAAGTTCATTCAGTCAAAGATGATGGCCGTGCCACTATAACATTAAATCTGATTCCCTTGAGGAAAAGGTGTTTATTCTTTGAAAAATAGGTGAAGATTACATTCTAATTGGTATACAACAAATCACATGGAGAGGAGACAGGAATTTTCATGTTGGCAACTGCACTTTTGAAATTACTGATTGTAAAGGCAACCCAGTGGGTTGCAGGCTTGATTGCAGCAATATTCGAGGATGGCAAATGACCATATAATTCCCTCTAAAATGTCAGGTGATTGGCCACGTGGGTGGATCTTGTAGACTGTCAGCCGTTAAAATTACCAATTGAACATTAGGTTTTAGAGTATTGTCCACAGAATATGTCAGCCAACCTCTTTTTACTGATTGATACAATTTGTTTTTGTTTACAAAATCAGTTTTCGAGTTTAATTATTTGATTAAATTTAAAGCTAATTTTCACAAAAGATTTCAACAAATCTGTACTTTACAGAAATTAACTTTTTGGCATCCAATGGTCAAAAATCAACAGCAAGTAGGTGTTTGACAAAATAGACCTGTAAATATCAAATTTATAAATTATATCTGCAATTGTTTTTAGTAGAAACTTTTTTCAAGATCCTGTTAAGACCATGTTAAGAAAATGTGTTTTGTTCTGTCAGAAATAACCTAAACAAGGTACTGAGCACGACATTAACTCAATCAGAGATTGGTACTGTATGTAATGGTAGACATAAGCAAACTTTCTATTTTAACATTTTTGCAAACATTTATTTATTGATTGATTTAGTTTTAACCGCACTCTCAACACTGTATAGGTAATATCTCGATGGGTACTTTTAACAGTAAGCAAGTACCAACTTTCCCACATAAGGTCCGGGGTTTGAACTGCAGACCTCAGAAGTGGGAGGTGAGTGTATTATCACTGTGCCATCGTGGCCTCCATTTTTGCATATATGCTGAGAATATATACCATTTTCTATACATACTGAGAATATATACCATTTTGTCTATATCAAAAACAAAAGACAACAAAAATTCAGAAGATAAAACAGAGAAAAATTGTTTATTTTTTCAACTTTATAAAATTTTATGTGCTTCATTCCACAGTAATATCAGCAGACACTTCTCCATTTTCCAGGTAAACATAAGTTTCAAGAAGCAATGTCCCTTGCTGAGATATCTACAATTTAAAAAGACATTATTTCTTTCATTTTTAAATAAAGAAGTGCAGTGATATACTGATGTGTATACATTAAAAACTCCTAAACCTCTCATAATAATGAATACCATAAAGTTAACTCTTATAAAATTAGTTCTAAAAAACTAAATTTTAGCTTCAGACTGTAGATTCTTCATGAACCAGAAAAATACATTACCTTAAGGACCCTATTCACCAACAAATGATAAGGTATTTGAGTTTCACTGAGTATAAATTAACTTTTTATTTTCGTTTATTTGGGTGTTAATGTCGCTTTCAACATTGTTCAGGTCATATCATGACGGGTAGTTTTGTGGGTAGAGGAAACCAGTACATATAGTTGGCCAGGGTTCTGTACAGTAAACTGCCGAACATTGGTAAGCAACTACCAACTTTCCCACATGGGGTCGGAGCTTTGAACCACAGACCTCAGAGGTGGGAGGCAAGTGTGTTACCACTGTGCCACTGTGGCCCCCTTTAACTCTCCAACTTGTGCAATATGAAACAATTTTTTAAGTTTTTTAAGAATTCTTCTACTTTCAACAAACTTGGCAATCTGGTATGCTGCCATCAGGCTTTCAGTTTTCAGTTTGGTGCTTCTACATTTTTCAATTGGTTTCCCGGAGCTCTGATGCTTAACTAAAACATTATGTGTTTCACTATTTAGTTATTTAGTTATGGGTGAACAATAACTAGTCATTTATTTGGTTTTTATTTCACCGGCTTGTTCATGTCCCATTACAAATTGGTGGCTTTAATCGATCAGTTGCTAAGTTTGGACAACTCTTTTGGATAAGACTCGGCTGCAGGCTTATATTTTGTTCAGTTAATTTTGAATCTTATGAATGGGACTTTGAAACAATTGTGAAATGTACTCATACATAAAGTGTAGTCAGCTAAATAATATTACGTGTCTCTAAAATAAAATATTAAACCCAAGTTTGCTTGGTTATTGTCTTGGGGGTCACCATGGGGAATGACAAACCAGTCCGTGTCATTAGCATAAAGCATGATTTTAAAATATGTTTCACTATTTTTCTTAGTGTAATGTTAAATTATACATGAGCACATCGTATGGCATCTGTTTAGTATATACATGTTTTAACCACACATTCCAGATGGTAGGGTATATTTCAATGGAAAAGGCCTTCAAAGATCATGATGTTTATTTTTTCTCTACTTAACAGAGATCCACTGACATGTATTTGGCTGACTACCGGTTAACTGTACCTGTATGTGATAGTTTCCTTTGAAGCCCCTCAGGGTGAAAGTCTCCTGATAACTTGTGGGTTTGTAGCTTTCATATGTGTGCCATCTGCTATTAATCATTTCCTTCCATCTGAGTCCTGACTCATTTGGCTAACAGTATAAAAAGGGAATCATAAAACTATTCATATTTTAAAGAATAAAATTGCATACAATACGCCAAGAAAAAATGAAGAATCACAGATCTTTATGTATAAATAAAGAAATCTACAGAATTTAAACTACTTTTTGTTAGCTAAAATTAGTTGATTCACAAACAACCATTCTGATTACACTATAAGATAGTACAGAAAAGGTTTTACACTACTTTTAATAAACAATAAAACTTACTTCCAGCTTAAAATTAATCATTTGAAAAGTTTATAAACTGTAGTGGATAGCAAACTCTAAAGATATAGGTTTGAATTATTACCCCAACCTTAAGCAGACAAACTTTGTACAGTGTAGAATCTTTACAACTAGTATGCATTACTTTTGTGAGCAGCAGGTTGGATTATTGCAATTCACTTTTCTTATCACTTCTTGATTTAAGAAGATTGCAGCTAGTCCAAAATTCACTCTGCAGTGTTGTCATCCATTCCTCTAAATTCTCTCACATTACCCCTCAACTAAAAAAAATCCACTGGCTACCAGTCAAACACAGGGTACAATTTAAGATTGGCCTTATTACATACAAAATTCTCAACCAAGGTCAACCAGTTTACATAAGAAAATTAATCCACCCCTACACCTCTTCCAGAAATACAAGGCGAAGTATCCCCAAACTCAAGTTCCTTCAAATCACCACTTTCGACCGTAGAGTTCACAAATCAATCAAACACTTTTCTAATTCCTTCAGTCACTATGCCCCGGTCCTTTGGAACTCTTTCCCCTTTCATGTAAGAAACAGTCCCTCTGTTCCATCTTTTAGGAAGCACCTCAAAACCCACCTCTTCAGCTTTAGTTTCCCAATTTAGTTTTCTTCCCTCTTGGTCACACCCACAATCATGGGCTACTGAATTTGAAGCCCCTCGACTCTCCCTATGATAATGATTTTGTTTAATTAGCACACTGAGTTCCCCTTTGCGGGGAAGATATTGCACTTGAAAAGCAGTAAATTAGATTACTTTTCTCCATCTATTTTACTAGCAGTAGTAATATGACCTATAGAAAACAAGGTCTAAATGAATTTGGCACTTTTCTAATAGTGCCAAATTTGGTCCATTTTTCAATCACTATTATGATTTCTGTCATAAATTGGCCATATTGTGCATTTTATAATCTATGTACACTTAGATAGGAAGCTTGAGCAATATTTTTATTATTTTATCATTTAAATCTTTATCCACAGCTCGATTGAATTCAACCTTGTTTCAGTGGAATGTTCAACCATCTCTTTCAGTAGCATCAGTAATACTTTATTTAGTGAGAATTGGACTAAGCATGCACAGAATTGTGAAAAATACTCTGATATGACATAATGATTGAATTCAACCATGTCTGTCAGTAATATTTGTGGTCCTTTATACAGTAAGAACTGAACTAGCTTGCACATCTTGTAGGACAGAATTATGAAAAAGAGTCAGATATAACAGGAATAAGACATGATTGAATTCAACCATGTCTGTCAGCAACATTTGTGGTCCTTTATGCAGTAAGAACTGAACTAGCCTGCACGTCTTGTGTGACAGAATTATGAAACAGAGTCAGATATAACAGGAATAAGATATGATTGAATTCAACCATGTCTGTCAGTAATTTTTGTGATCCTATATGCAGTGGCAACTGAACTAGCCCGGGCAAATATCAGTATAGAATTATGAAAAATACTCCAATATAACAGGAATAAGGGATGATTGAATTCAACCATGTCTGTCAGTAATATTTGTGATCCTATATGCAGTGAGAACTAGCTGAACTATCCCGGGAAACTTGCAGTACAGAATTATGAAAAATACTCTGATATAACAGGAATAAGGGATGATTGAATTCAACCACGTCTTTCAAGAACCTTTGTGATGCTTTATTCATTGAGAATTGGACTAGCCTGTGCAAATTGTAGCACAGAATTGTGAAAAGATACTTAGATATAACAGGAATAAGAGATGGTTGAATTCAACCATATTTTTCAGTAGCATTTGTGATCCTTCAATATGCAGTGAGAACTGATCTAGCCTGCACACCTTGTAACACAGAACTATGAAACATACTCAGATATAACTGGAAAAGAGGTGATTGAATTCAACCATGTCTGTAATATTTGTGGTCCTATATGCTGTCAGAACTGTACTATCCTGCAGAACTTGTAGCGCAGAACTATGAAAAAGACATGACTGAATTCAACCATGTCTGTCAGTAATATTTGTGATCCTATATGCAGAGAGAACTGCACTACCCTGCACAACTTCTAGCACAGAAGATGAAAAATACTCTGATGTAACAGTAGGACATGATTGAATTCAATCACATCTGTCAGTAAGATTTGTGACCCTTTATGCAGTGAAAATTGCACTAGCCTGCATAGCTTATACCAGATAATTGTAAAACATACTCAGATATTACAGTAATAAGTTATGATTGAATTCAACAATCTCTTTCAGGAATGTTTGTGATCCTTTATGCAGTGAGAACTGCTGTATCCTGCACAACTTGATGATGAAAAATACTCAGATATAACTGGAAAAGAGATGATTGAATTCAACCATCTCTGTCAGTAATATTTGTGATGCTATATGAAGTGAGAACTTTACTATCCTGCACAACTTGTAGCATGGAACTATAAAAAGTATTCAGATGTAACAGTAAGACCTAATTGAATTACATCACGCCTGTTAGTAACATTTGTGATCCTTTATGCAGTGAAAATTGGACTAGCCTGGATAGCTTATAGCACAGAATTATGAAAATTATTTTGATATACAGGAATAACAGATGATTGAATTCAATCATGTCTGTCAGTAATTGTATCCACCGGATAGCATCCGGTGGATACTATGGATTTCGCTTCATTACGCCGCCGCAGTGTGTAGAGAGATCTCACCATTACCGCTTTAACAAAAAAAAAATTACAGCTAGCCTTCTCAAATTTGCAGGATATATTAATAACCATAAAATCTTCCTTGGGAATATTTTTGGCCTCATTTTGATAAAGAAGATGGCCGCCAGGGACGTTTATTTGAATTAAAGCAAGGACTTTTCTTGGCCCCCTAGAGCAAAGGGTATTATAGGTAGAGATCTCAAATTCGCAGGATATGTTCCTCATGAGAAAATCTTTACTGGGAATATTTTTGGACTCATTTTGAAAAAAAAGATGGCCGCCACAGGTGTTTCTTTGACAGTCATGAAAAGTTCTTATAACTCACTTATTATTGGTCCTACAGGTTTGGGATGGTAAACCAACATATAGGAAATCATGGTTTGGGAATCTTCTGGTGTTGTCAGATTTGACCTTGGACCCCTCCTTCAAGGTCAAACGAGGATAGTCATACTTAAAAGTGCTTATAACTCGCTTATTATTGGTCCTAGTTGTTTGGGATGGTAAACCAACCTATACGAAATCATTGGCTGGGAATCTTTTGGTGTGGTCAGATTTGACCTTGGACCCCTCCTTCAAGGTCAAACCAGGATAGCCAAACTTAAAAATGCTAATAACTCACTTATTATTGGTCCTAGAGGTTTGGGATGGTAAACCCACCCATAGGAAGTCATGGGCTGGTTATCTATTGGTGTGGTCAGATTAGACCTTCGACCCCTCCTTCAAGGCCAAACGAAGATAGCCAAACTAAAAAGTGCTTATAACTCGCTTATTATTGGTCCTAGAGGTATGGGATGGTAACCAACATATAGGAAAATCATGGGCCGGGAATATTTTGGTGTGGTCAGATTTGACCTTGGACCCCCTCTTTCAAGGTCTAACCAGGATAGCCAAATTTAAAAGTGCTTATAACTCGCTTATTATTGGTCCTAGTTGTTTGGGATGGTAAACCAACCTATAGGATATCATGGGCTGGGAATCTTTTGGTGTGGTCAGATTTGACCTTGGACCCCTCCTTCAAGGTCAAACCAGGATAGCCAAACTTAAAAGTGCTTATAACTCGCTTATTATTGGTCCTAGAGGTTTGGGATGGTAAACCAAGCTATAAGAAATCATTGGCTGGGAATCTTTTGGTGTGGTTGTATTTGACCAGAGGTGCATTTTTCAAACTAAATTTGTTTTGTTTTGCACAATTCATCTGCCATTAAATATAAGTACTTGGCATAAACAACAAGACGACTACTGAAGCAGTGGTTATATCCCACCTTAGGAAAAGTAATAATAGAGAATTAAGGGAGATATACAGCCTTTGTACAATGAAGACAGGGTCAAAGGTCAAAGTCAGCAACTGAAATAGATTCCCAGGTCATGATTTCCTATAAGTTGTTTTCACATTCCAAACCACTATTAGCAATGATAAGGGAGATAAAAGGCCTTTTGAATAGGATAATCCCATTTGACATTAAACATGTGATATGGTGACCATTTTGTTTTTGAAACTAGCCCTAATTACTATCAGGCTAACTTTGCTACCGATATATCTTTTGTGCAAATTTTGTGAACCTAGCTGCAATATTTCAAGTTTTAGAACATTTTAATGATTTTGAAATAATTGGCTATGGCGGCCATTTTGTTTTTTAAAATGAGGCCAAAATTGTTCACAGGCAAAACATTTGCAGGCCAGGACTTCCCATGGGCTGCTTTTATATTTTGAAGCCCTGGCATCAATAACCAGTGAGATATAAGGATGGATGTTATGATGACCCCCCATTTAACCTTGAAGCAGGGGATAAAGGTCAAATGCAACAAGTGAAAAAGACTCCCAGGCCATGACTTCTTGCAAGTTGTTTTCACATATTGAACCCCCTAGGAGCATTGGCAAGGGGGAAATAAGGCCTTTTAATAGGATAACCCTATTTGACATTAAATATGTGATATGGCGGCCATTTTGTTTTGAAACTATACCAAAACTACCATCAGGCATAATAAGTTTTCCTAGCCATATATCTTTTGTGCATATTCGATGAAGCTAGCTGCAATATTTCAAGATTCAGAGCATCATTTTATTTTTCAAAATGAGTCGAACATTTTGCACAGACTTTTCACAGTCGGTTTGTTTATTTGTTTATTTGGGGTTTTACGTCGCTTTCAACACTGTACAGGTCATATCACGACGGGTAGTTGGAAGGGCAGAGGAAACCAGTACATATAGTTCGCTAGGGTTCTGTACTGTAAACTGCCGACCAACGGCAAGCAACTACCAGCTTTCCCACTTACGGCTTTTCACAGTCGGACGCAGACGCACGCACAGAAGGCATTTTATAATCTCAAACCATGGCCTTCGGCCGAAAGAGGCAGATATTAAATAAGAAACCTTAAAATAGCATGACATAGACCGGTGGTTTAGTAGTTATATTCTTATTACTATATATTGTTTAAGGTGTACAAATTTGTTTTTAATAGATAACATATTTAAATATGTAAAAGATATCTTTGAATATATTACATGGGGAAAAACATGTATGTCAACATCAAATGCATTGTCTTATTAAGGTTATAAGCAAAGAGAGTGATGATTCTTACCAAAATTTGATCAGTGATTTTTCCAAAGTGCTATATCATATTCTTTGACTGTCAGTTGTTGATATCCCTATTCACAAAATATTGTTATCCACACTTGCATTAAAATTGTAGACCTTTGATACACTCTAAAACACTGTATTAATTTTCTTTGAAAGCTAAGAATACATTTCACAGACTTTGTGTTCTTCACAAAGTATGATATATAAAATACTCCAGTACACAACTTCATAAAAAACAGCTAATTAGTGTGGGGTACTATGTGAAATAGTAGATAACAGTTAGACAAGAAATCCAGATGTCTTGTGAAATCATTTGTGGTTTGTGGTTATTCATTATCAGCACCCTGCCTAGTTAAAACATACAGTAGTGACTGCTTGGGATGAGTAAAATATACAGGCAGAGGGGAGCAGATAAACCTTCCCCAAAATTTGAGGGGAATTGGATGGTAAAATTGGGAGGACTGAAATGTTTCTGTATCAGAATTTACATCCAATGAGAATCCCACATTATCCTTAGACTTTCTGTTAAATATTGTTACTTTAATAGATCCCAAACGTGTGGTTTAAATTACCAGGTTTTTGTTAAACAATTACCTACACACTTTATTTCACTACAAAACAGAATGATATACCACTGTGAACTCTTCTAGGAGATTGTATTTTGTACAATTATTTGTCTATTTGCAATAACTCAAAAAGTAATCAACAGATATTTATAACATTTTTATGTTGGAAGGGCATGGCCAAGGAAGAAATAATTAACTTTTGGGAAGTAAAACATTCAGTAAAAAACATCAGACTTATTTTGTCAAAATATTTTCCTTACATATGAATTAATTTGCAAATCTCTTGAAAAAAATAAAATCTGAATGTTAATATTTGTATCCACTGGATGCATCTGGTGGTTACTTTGGTTTAGCTTTCATTATGCCGCTGCTGCCATGTGTAGAGAGATTTTCGACGTTAACACTCAGCGGAAAACTACACCCACTAGCTTCACCAAATTTGCAGGGTATCTTCATTGGGAGTTAAGCTTTTCTGGGACTGAAATTAGCCTCATTCTGAAAAACAAGATGGCCGTTGCGGGCATTTCTTTGAAAATTATCTACCTTTTTCTACTGGCTGATTCTTAGAAGTAGAAGGTTGAATTTCTTCATAAGTGATATGTATAACAGATATACACGTCATCTACTACCTTGCAGACATTTGACCTTGAAGCTTCTTATTCAGGGACATCCACAGAATTCCAAAGTACCTTATGTAGCGGGCTTTAAAAGTGCCTATATCTCCCTTATTATTGGTCCTAGCGGTTTGCAATGTGAAACTAACCTATAGGAAAACATGGGCTGGGAATCTGCTGATGCAGTCAGATTTGACCTTGGACCCCTCCTTTAAGGTCAAACAAGGACAACCAAACTTAAAAATGCTTATGACTCGCTTATTATTGGTCCAGTGCGTCTGTCTGAGTGTCATTAAACATTGTGGTTTTCCTATTCTAACTCTGAAACACTTCTGCCAATCATTTTGAAATTAGACAGGGAAATAGGGCACTACCTGGGCTAGGTTGCTTTTGAAATTGGTGCCAGTCAGTGCATACGTCCGTCAATGCGTCTGTCCATAAGCATTTACATTTCTGGACTCTAACTCAAACACTTCTACCATTAATTTTAACCGAATAAGCAATAAAAAGCATATTGCCATTTTACTAGAGCAATTTTCTTGAAAAATTGAAATGAGATAGGGCAAGTTCAAGTTAATTTCGGCCCACTAGGGCTCTACAAAATGTTCACCATATGTGCATCATATGTCATAAATCAAGTTTTAAATGTTTGGGTGTCCTGGGGTCACATGATTCCAAAATCGAATTTTTTATGCGACTGGATAATATCGTGAAAACGGAAAGGCGTCTACTGTGCATCATATGTAAAAAAAATCAACTTTTTCATATTTAACATATATATGTAAAATTAGGGTAGCATCGGTAGCATGTTTTCCATTTCAGTACTTCGCCAATGCAAAACTCTTCCAATTCTGGGATTCCGAAAAGATTTGTCTCTTAGTACATCACCATTCAAATAGGTCTGCTGACAGGTGTGAAACTCATGAAAAGAAAACATCGCAGTTCTGTTCAAGAAAATCGCTAATTAAAGTCATCAAATACACAAAAATATGAGAAAAAAACTTTGTAATTTCTTCAGATTTTGGGTTTGTTCCTAATATTTAATGTTTTTCCACAATAATATGTGTTGACAATCAAGATGTTTCACGGTATTTCAGTAAAATGGTCTCGATACCGACATACCAGTGTTACCAACACTGCCCTGTGTGAAATATCTACTTTTTTCCATATTTTGGCATCCTAGCGCTCACATGAACCAAATATCATCTTTTTACATGATTAAAAAGATAGATTGTTACCTTTGTAAAAGCATGCAATGGGGTAGGGTGAAACTACATTTTAAATGTTATGGAAACACTAATTCTGAGGACTGAAAGGGCTTAAATTACAAAAGTCATCCCAATAGGTTTATTGAAAGAGCTTTGTATGTTTCCACAGTAAATAAAACCCAACACATGATTACACATGTATTTTCTACACAGGGAAAATTTCAGTATTGGGGGCTGTAAGACACTATTTTACAGTAATAAACCCGTAGTGTCTCGGTAGAGATGAGGGTACTTCCAGGGTATATGGACACGGCCATTTAAGATGTCATTATGCACTTTTCCACTAAAATGTGGCTACAAATATGTCCTATAAGGTTTGTAGCCACATTTCCGTTGAAAAGTACAAAACATCGTTGTAAATGCCTGTGTCCATATACCCTGGAAGTACGGAATGAGCCACCGGTAAAGTCACCTCTGGTAAAATCTAAAGTTTATCAAGTTTTCATGAAGAAAAAGAACTTATTCCAGTACCAATGCCCCCCTATCAAAATTGCGGCTTTAACTTTTAACAGCTAGGGTCATATTGGGACACATCCTCAGCATTGTCACTACTGGGGATTGAGCCCACAGAGGTGACAGCCGGTGATTAGATGCCAAATTTGCTAACAATTAGGCAACCGAGAACCTCCTGTCCTGGTTGGTGATAGAAAAACATTTATGTGAATAAATACTAGGACTGGGATGGGTGCCAAAAAACGGCACCGAGTACTCACCCTCTGACAACCAACCCAAATTCGAATAACCACGAGATTTAGTACCTATCATTTAAAGTCTTGTGTAAACAAACTGTCGATTATGGAAATGAAACTTTTGAAGAAAAACGTTTTCAAGCAAACACAACTTTGATATTTTGTGACAGATAATGAAATGTAGCATATTTTACACAAACATTTCATTACGTGGGCAGGGGCCACGGTGGCAGAGTGGTAACACTCTCGCCTCCCACCTCTGCGGCCGGGGTTCGATCCCCGTCATGGCCGTAAGTGGGAAAGCTGGTAGTTGCTTGCCGTTGGTCGGCAGTTTACAGTACAGAACCCTAGCGAACTATATGTACTGGTTTCCTCTGCCCTTCCAACTACCCGTCGTGATATTACCTGTACAGTGTTGAAAGCGACGTAAAACCCCAAATAAACAAATCATTACGTGGCCAACAATACAAAACGAGTACTGAAAGTGAACTCGAGTACAAGCCAAGATCGACTCATTTATCAAGGCTCGAGTATTCATTCGCAGCCCTAATAAATACTCATCAAGTCAGGAGATAAAGTCATTTTGTTCTCATAATTTTATGTACACCAATAATGAACTTCCTACACCTTGTGGTTTTTGAAATATATACCCCAGACAAGATTTTATATGTCAAGGTCAGTACAGCAAGCTCAAAGGTCAAATCAAGGTCACACCATGATGTTCCACACCTACACCCTCTAACTAATGTCCCTACCAAAAATCAACTTCACTTTACGATTTCGATTTCCGAGATATAGCCCTGACAAGATTTTATAGGTTAAGGTCCCTAAAAGGTCAAATCAAGGTCACACCATGATGTTGCACACCTACAACCCCCTAACCAATGTCCCTACCAAGTATCAATTGCTACACCTTATGCTTTCCTAGACATAACCCGGACAAGATTTTCAAAATCAAGGTCACTACAGCAATGTCAGAGGTCAAATCAAAGTCACACCATATTGTTGCACACCTACACCCCTTAACCAATGTCCCTACCAAGTATCAACCTCCAGCACCTTATGGTTTCTGAGATACAGTCCAGACAAACTTTTTCCTGTCGCCCGCTAAACCACCCTCCAGCCCGCCTGCCCACCCATCCGGACAACATCAGTGAAACAATATCCCAACAGTCCTTAAGGGCTGTGGGGTAAATAATGAATAAATTCAATCTGTATAAGTCAGTTTATTATGGACTGTGGTTGCCTTGGAAGGCAGGATACATTGTCATGTGATCATATTGGTGATCAGATATTCGATATATGTTGAGATCACAGATATCTGTTGAGATCACGAATTATATTGTGTAACATATTACATGAACCATATTACATAATCCCAATTGATTATGTTATGACAACCCATTGTCTTGTATATTAGTGGCAAAAATAGTAATCCATTAGAATTTGTGTTTGTGTTGAAGATGAATTAAGTTTAATTGCCATTGTATTGATATTTTCATCTATCTTTAACAAAAAAGTCAAGGAGGCTCAATTTGCCATATATTCTCACCAAAATTAGGGGAGAAATGTGTCAGTGTGAAATGGCACAGGGAAACTTAAACAAAAACATAAATTTCTGTTGACATTTGTGTTCCCTTTTCCAAGACTGTGTGAGACAGCCCTTGGCAAGGCTACTGAAGTGTGAAGCAACACAGATAAAATACACAGCATTCAGTGTTTTTGCAAGTTGCAGGGTTTGGAGATTATTTTGGAGAATGAACCCAAGGAACACTGATCCCAGCACAGATTTAAACAAACATTAGCCAGTACTTGTTTACACATGGAAATAATTAAAACAGTTCAGCATGTGGTCTCAGGTCAGATTGGCCTATTCCCCTTTGAGAAATCATATGAAAGTGTATTTCTGTGCTTTGAGATTCACTGATTTGTCTGAAGAAAATCTGCATCTTTGTCCAAAAAACTGGGTGACCCTCCTCTCTTACCCACCCTGTAATGTTTATCCAGATGCCATGAGTGTGAAAAGTGAAGAATGATTAACATGCTATTAAAATCTGATAAAATGGGTGGGTTTCTGTGTTTGTTCAGTCCAGAAGCTTTCCCAGCTATTTCATTTATATTACCCCCACCAAAATAATTTTGTTTGTGATTATGTTTGTCTGCGATCATGATAACACCAAAAGTATTTAAGGAATTTTTATGAAATATTTTAAGTGGGTAGGAAATAGCCAAAGGAAGAAGTGGTCATGTTGAAGCCAAACTTGAGATTTCACCAATTTTAAGATTGTCGCAAGCCCAACTTGGGATCCTAAGTTTGCCTACCAATCTTAAGATTGGCTGGGATAGGCTAGCCCACATTAAGATTGCCTAGCTCATCTTAAGAGATATTATTAATAGCTCCTTTTAATTAAATTTTGCAAGCAACACTAAGTTTCGAAGAAAAAGTTCTGTGGGAAAAGTTTATAAGAATGAATTAGTCTTGTATATGTCATGAGTGTACAGCACATAAGTAAATTCAACACAACATGAATTTTGCATTAAGTCCCCATTTGCAATCTTTTACAAACTACGGGTAATTAGATACATGTTATGTACAAGTTGAGAAATCTGTACAAGTTGCAACTTGTACAAACAACTTGTACAAGTTGCAACTTGTATAGGTTGACTTTTACAAGTTACAAATTGTACAAATTTTAATGAATTTATACTTTAAAATTCATAAAATCAACATATCCAATCTTCATGAATAACAAATTCACTGTAAATTATACTTTTGTAATGAGAAAGCAACCTGTGGATCTGTATATTTTTAGGCAGATTGTGTGTAACCAACCCCCCCATAAGATTGATGTGTCCTTCTGTCTGTCCGTCCACATTTGCATTTCGGGACTCTAACTCGAAAACGGTTTGTCCAATTGAATTCAAACTTGACAGGGACATAGAGCACCATCACAGCTAGGTTCCTTTCTAAATTGGTGTAATTCCGTCCATTCATTTGTCTGTTTGTTTGTCCATCTGTCAGTCAAAATTTCCGTTTCCGGGCTCTAACTCGAAAACGGTTTGTCCAATCAAATTCAAACTTGACAGGGAGATAGATCATCATCATAGCTAGATTCCTTTCGAAATTGGTGTAATTCTATCATTTGTTTGTCCATTTGTTTGTCAACATTTCTGTTTCCGGACTCTAATTCGAAAACACTTTGTCCAGTCGAATTCAAACTTGACAGGGAGATACATCACCATCATGGCTAAATGGCTTTCGAAATTGGTGTAATTCCATCCTTTCATTTGTCTGTTTATAGCATAGATACAATTATTTAACTTAGATTACAAGTTTTAGGTTTCTTAGCACGTCTAACACATTCACCTTAACTGGGTAACCTAACATTTCTTTCCTTGTTTCTAAATGTAATTACAGCAGTAGCTAACCTTATTGCGGGCCTGCGCAACCCGCCTTTTGGGCATCTTTGACCCGCTTGTCATAATTTTACAACACCTTTTTTTTTACCCTCTTGTCATAATTTTACAACATCTTTTTTTTTACCCTCTTGTCATAATTTTACAACACCTTTTTAGTTGAATCTTTGATTCGAGTTATGTACTGAGTTGTGTCCATGATTTTAAATTGGCCGTTTAAGCCTTTAAATATCAAATTCTGCATCATATTTGTTCACATATCGGTACATTAAGGTGTATATTATACACTCTACCATTTTGAAGATTTTTAATGATTTTATTCAGTTATATTTTATAAAGTAAAAAGCTTGTCTAGTATTACATCTGGCTTTCTGTAAGGTCCTGTATGTCCTGGAAACTATTGTGTTACCCATTGCTGTGGCCTACTCGAACGACTCTTTTTTAACGGTTTCATCTGCTGGTTTCTAGACGTGATACCCCAATTAATTTATTTGTCTGCTGGTTTATCACGCACTCACTGTTAATGTAAAATTGTTGTCTGCGCATTACGTCACTTAATCCATCGAAGCTTGACAATTAATTTAAAAAGTATTTATGAGCCAATCACATCGCTTGATAGATGCTATTTGTGTTAAAAAGGTGTATGTAGTCACAGCCTATTCATTTGTCAAACAAATAAACCGCAAAGAAATTAATGAATGAAGTGACGTCACGGTAGTACTACACATTTGTCGTTTAGCCAATCAGAATCGAGGACACATCTGGCAGAGACAATGAAAATATGCACAACTACATAGTTCTAAATTCAACCACTTGAAGGCACTTTGGGTTCTCATTTCCTAGAAGTTATCACATGATTTCATTTTTTCTGTCAATCCGTTTCTTATTTAGGAAGAACTTGTCTTCAAATTGTTTTACAGTATATTTACGAAATAAACCAGTTCACTGATCTTATTTTATTCTACATTCTGACATGACACGGATGTGTCCTCGATTCTGATTGGCTAAACAACAAAATACTTCATCGGTAAAATACAGCATAACCTGTTTCTCCCCATTATCACTCATTATGGTTACTATCGAAATAACACACAAATATTTTATTAAAATACTTACAATTTGCTTCTGTAAAATATTTCAAACTGCGCTACGGGTATGCACGCTTCAAAGTTAAAATATGTCTTCTCACTTCAAAACCAAATTTCAAACTGTGCATCTACAGACCCTTTATGTTAATGAGGCAAGTCCGTGAACAGGAAATATGCTGGTAGTTTTCATCTTAAACCAGCCTTGTAGAATATTGTCAGGAAACCCCCTCAAAGAACTGGCGTGACTGCGCATATTTGCTCATTAATATTAGTGAGGCAAGTCCGTGGACAGGAAATATGCTGGTGGTTTTCATTTTAAACCAGCCTTGTAAAGCTGCGCATCTACAGACCCTTTATATTTGTAAACCTTTTACATCACGTCACTACAAATATGCATCTCGCTACACAAATCTGAAAACTTCTCTGGAAGCGGTTTGCAAATGCGGGCGAAAATACAGAGTTTATAGATTTCAATACCCAGTGCTGTCCTAAGATTCGACTCTGTGGTTGGTAGAAAGCCAGCCACTGCACCCTTGTTTAATGCATATCTTTATCTTATTTTAAAAATTTGAGTCACACTGGCCCACCTGAAGCCTGCATCTGACTTTGGGTTGGCGGTTGCATTTTTCAATAATAAGTAAGATGTAAGCACTTTTAAGTTTGGCTACCCGCATTTGACCTTGAAGCAGGGGCCCAAGGTCAAATCTGACCACATTAGAAGATTTACAGCCCATGATTTCCTGTAGGTTCCTCAAGGACCAATAATAAGCGAATTATAAGCACTTTTAAGTTTGGCTATCATTTGACCTTGAAGGAAGATCCCAAGGTTAAATCTGACCACATCAAAAGATTCACAGTCCATATTACTAATAAGGAATGGACAAAAATATACATAAGAGTTTTGCTTGTGATGCTCACACTTGGCTTGCGTGTGTGTCTTGAAATCTTACCACATCAAATGCAAGCAAGTGCAGGTTTTGTTTTGTTTACAAATGGGCTTCCATGCATAAAATCTATACTACTCTCATGAAACAGAGTGATAAATATTAACTGTTAACTTTGTAAATTATTACAATCGGTTTGTAATACTCATATGCTAATAAGATCATACAAGTTTGATATTGGAAATTCATGGAACATGTGAAAGGGCTTGAAAACAGAGTATAGTGTGAGTTTTGACGCACCCATACAAATAAGTATACTTGCTTTCTTCCAGTGCTGGCAACACATTTTTGTATGAGAGAGCAGTCACTTATAACCACAAGACACATGCAGATGATGGGCTATTAATTATATGGTCTTCAGATAACATAAACACTTTCAGTGGGGTAGCAGATAAGCCTTCCCTCAAATTTGAGGGGGTGGGATGGAATAATTCCCAGAACTGCACATTTTTAATCAAGTTGAAAGAAAACACAACACATCAGTAGCCTGACCACTCTCAGAGTAATGAAACTCAGTAGGGTGGTAGGGAGGCAAGGGGGGGGGAGGCTTGAACTAAGAACTTCGGGACTGTGGTAGCCTTGCTAAAGGTTCCTGTTTCTTTGTAATTTGGCAAAAAAAATTCAGTTTGGATAATGCACTTCCAGTTCATATAATATACATATATGCTGGCTTTTACATCAGCATTCTGCTAAGACAATATGGTCAGCTTAAATGGCCTAACTTGTACTAATGTTTTATGAATTTGAAGTAAATATGTGTGTACTTGTTTGTAAAAGATTTGGTACAAATTTGGGCATTATGTAAATATTATAGGGAGATTCAGCACTGTAAAAGTCCAATTATAATTAAAAGTCAATTTCGAATGTAAGGCTAGAGTTGTTGTGCAGCAAACTTTGAAGAGATAAGAGTACAGGGTAAGGGTTCTTCTGTGTGAGTGTAATGTTATTTTAAGATCAAATGTTGACTCCAACAGTAAATTATAGCAAGGCCCTGCATTAAATACCTCTTTTAGTTTTATGATGTTAGTAAAATGTACTCCATTGTATGGCTTCCAGTTTTTTAAATGCTGGTGAAGGTTAAAATATAAAGTTTGTTATCAGATTATCTGATTTAACCAAAAAATACTTTTGTGAAAATTTTGGGTTTATTACTTATAAGAAGCCCAATTTTTTAGCCTTGCACCATACTCTTTTTGTTTTGGTTCTGTGGTACTGTGCAGGCTCTGTCAGACTTTTGTTGGCTTTTACCCCACAGCCCCTAAGGGCAGTCGGGGTATTGTTTTCACCCATGGTGTCCGGATGGGCGGGCGGGCGGCGGGAAAAAGTTTGTCTGGGCTGTATCAAACCGTAAGGTATAGGAAGTTCATACTTGGTAGGGTCATTGCTTAGGATGTGTAGGTGTGCAACATCATGGCCTGACCTTGATTTGACCTTGTCATAGTCACCTTGAGTTTGAAAATCTTGTCCGGGCTATATCTCAGAAACCATAAGGTGTAGGAAGTTGATACTTGCTAGGGACATTGGTTACGGGTGTAGGTGTGCTACATCATAGTGTGACCTTAATTGTATCCCCGGACAAAAGTCGGGGATACTTAGGATTCAGTACAGTCACGCCACCGCCGCCGCTGCTGCAGAGATTTCTTTTGGATGCGATAACTTATATATAAATATTTTAGTTATCACTTTCAAATTTGGTATGTGGGTATATATGGGCAATGCCACGAATGATGTTGTTTGGTGACCTTGACCTTCAATCTGAAGGTCACTGGTGGCCTCTTAAAGGTCAGATTTTGGCCATTTTTTCACATTTTGGCCCAGTTCTCAAACACAGAAAGTTTGATCATCCTATGGCTGGTATATAATACATATGTATGTCCTCTGTAAGCATGCAGAAATTTGACCTTGAAGCTCTTTATAGAAGGTCATCAACTGACCGCCAAAGTATCTGGCCAACGGTCATTTTTGGAGATATTTTCACACTTAATGCTGACTACATTGCATGGAAACTATTGAAAATGGCTTTGGAGGTTGAGTACATGATGGAGTACCAGCATCCAGGCTTAACAGTTACAAATCTTTACTGAAGGTCATCCACTGACCGCCAAAGTACCTGACTGAAGGTAATTTTTGGCCCTCTATTTGTTTGTTTGTTTGTGAACAAGATAACTCAAAAACTGACAGACAAATTTTGATGAAATTTTCAGGATATGTCAAAAATGATAAAAGGAAGAAATGATTAAATTTTGGGAGTCATCTGGATCACTGTCTGGATCTTCTGGATCCATGGAATTTAATTTTTAAAGACAGATAACTAAAAAATTTATGGGTGCATTTTGATGAAATTTTCAGGAAATGTCCTAAAAGGGATGAGAAACAAGTGATTAGATTTTGGGATTGATCTGGATCACTGTCTGAATCATCTGGATCCAGGCTGCCAGATATGTTTGTGTATGAGATAGCTCAAAAACTCATGCGCAGATTTTGATGAAATTTTCAGGATATGTCTGAAAAGGTAAAAGAAGGAAATGATTGAATTTTGGAAGTGATCCGGATCACTATTGAATCTTCTAGATCCATGAAATGTAATTTTTAAAGACAGATACCTCAAAAAGTTATGGATGGATTTTGATGACATTTTCAGCAAATATCCTAACTGGTGCGAGGAACAAGTGATTAGATGTTGGGAGTGATCTGGATCATCTAGATCCAGGCTTGCAGATGTAGCTCAAAAAAAAGATAGCTCAAAAACTTATAGACGGATTTTGATGAAATTTTCAGGATATGTTAGAAATGGTAAAAGGATGAAATTATTGAATTTTGGAAGTGATCCGGATCATTGGAAGTGATCCGGATCACTATATGGATCTTCTGGATCCATGAAATGTAATTTTTAAAGACAGATACCCCAAAAAGTTATGGGTGGATTAATATTTTCAGCAAATGACCTAAATGGTACAAGGAACAAGTGATTAGATTTTTGGAGTGACCTGGATCACTGTCTGGATCATGTGGATCCACGCTGCCACATAATTTTAGAATGAATTTTGATGATATGTTTAGGATATGTTAGAAATGGTAAAACAAAGAAGTGGTAAAAGGAAGAAATATTCAATTTTGCAAGTGATCTGGACCACTATCTGGATCTTCTGGATCCATGAAATGTAATTTTTAAAGACAAATAGCTCAAAAAGTCATGGATTTTGATGAAATTTTCAGGAAATGTCCTAAATGAGAAAAGGAACAAGTGATTAGCTTTTGGGAGTAATCTGGATTACTGTCTGGATCATGTGGATCCAGGCTGCCAGATTTGTTTGTGTACAAGATAACTAAAAAACTTATGGATGGATTTTGATGAAATTTTTAGAATATATCTGAAAAGGTAAAGGGATGTAAATTTTGGAAGTGATCTGGATCACTCTATGGATCTTCTGGATCCATGAAATGTAATTTTTTAAAGACAGATACAAGTGAAAGAAAAAGTGATTACCTTTTGGGAGTAATCTGGTACTATGGAGAATCCTGACCTGGTGCCCCAGGAAACAGGCTCAAGCCCGACACATTCACACCTTAACTATGTCCCGTCCGGGGATACACTGTGTTGAGATGCAATGTCTAGTTTGAACGTTGACCTTGCTGTAGTGACCTTGACCTATAAAATCTTGTCCAGGCTATATCTCAGAGATGATAAGGTGTAGAAAGTTTATACTTGCTAGGGACATTGGTTGAGGATTTAGGTGTGCCACGTCATGGTGTGACACTGACTGACCTTTGACCTTGCAGTATTGACCTTTGAAATCTTGTTGCACCTTTGGGTCTGTCTGATGATGCAGATTAAGCACTGTTAAAGTCATATTAGAATTCATTAAGAATTTCCTTTTGCAAGTTCCCATTGTAACAGATGGAATTTTATCAAGTGAGCCACAGGCTTTTCTCCAACACCACACATAAGCATTCATTGAATGCATTGCCACTTCTGTATGTATGGGTAATATTCAAAACAGAAATTTTAAAACAGATTGTGTTAATAGTAACAGGAATGTTCACTAATAGCTGTTAGTGTGAATTTGCCTTATACTGTTCAGATTTTTTTGATTCAACTGTATTTCGAAATCAAGTATGTGATTTCTCATCAGAGGCTAGAGACATAGGGGCAACCTATCCCCCTGAAGTACTTTTTCAGAGGTGCAATTGCACAGGTAAATTGCACCGGTGCACTGCACCTTTTTTGCACTTTTTGGTGAAGTGTACAAAGGAGTGATTTTTTGTAAGTATTTATCATTATTTATCGAGTTCTGGTCAATAAACTGGGGATAATTTCCTATATGTGATTCATATAACATTCAGACCCATTGCCTCCTAATGACTTAGGACGGTTAGGTATCATAGGAAATTGTGTTCACTTCGGGTTGCTTAAGAGATGTGTCAACTGTGCTTGTGTCCCAAGTTTGAAGTGTGTGACCATAGTGTTACTTACACTCTTGACTGGTCTAAAGTTGGGTGTTGACTATTAATAGTATAACTTGATAATTGCCAGTATATATTTTCGATTATATTTTATACTCTACCAAGTGCCCAAATTATGTAGGGGATTTGATCAATTATCAGGTGTCTATTTATAGATTTATTTATACGGATAGTCAAATCTCATGAAATATAAACTAATTATTTATTGTTTATATTGGACAACCCCAGCAACCCAGATATCAAAAAGTTTATTGGTAAAAACTGGAATATAATTGAACACAGTAACGACTGTGCCACCACATTCCCATCTACACCCATAGTAGGGTTTAGAAAACTACCTAACCTTAGAGAGATACTCACAAAAGCATCTATCTCCTACCCCCCCCCCCCAACCTAAGGCACGAGCCAAACTCACTCCTAGTATATGTACTAGATTGGGTAAGTGCACTTACTGCCCATTGATTCATAAAATCAATACAGTAAAAAGCAAAATTACCAACAAAATTACACCAATCACTAAAATCCCAAAATTCACCACCTGTGAATTAAGTGACATCATATACCTTATTACTTGCAAAAAGTGCAATAAATATTATGTGGGTGAAACCAGTCGCCCATTCAGGAAACGAATGTATGAACATAGACTTTCAGTGAGCCAACCCAGGGAGAACAGAATCACCCCTGTCTCTAAACACTTCACAGAGAAGGGACATTCAGTCAAAGACATGCAATTCTCAGTGCTTGAGTGGTGTTCCCTCAAATACCATAAACCAGATTCTAATCACAGAAAGATGAGACAGAAATGGTGGATGTGGAATATTGGGGCAATCCACCCTATTGGCATTAACCAATTTATTTAATTATTGGTGCATTTCCGTGTCCCTCACACTCAGGACATACTTCGTATCTTATTTAATATTCAAAACATCCAAACCATAATTCAGCCATTTTTGGTTTACTGATAAATGCTGTCATTTTATTATTGAATTGTCTTTAGGGACGTCATCATGCAGAAGTTTGCTGTCTCGATGCCGTGAGCAGAACAGTGGTCGATATCACGGTATTAATCGCCAATTTAATATCTAATTTCAACTTCATATTTTTAATTCAAAACATTATATACCCTGTAAATTTTCCAAAATAACAGATTTTTACTTTATTAAGGGTACAATTCAAGAATCTTCAACTGAAGGGCCATTTCCAGTTACGAGTTTGGGCTCATGTACACCCACGTTATGAATACAAGGCTCGATATCATGTGCGTACTTGAACTATCGTTGATATGATGATATCACAGTACACAATGACGTCCCTAATTGTCTTATTTTAATACTTCATCTTTACATACATTTCTTTTCCTTAGATATTATTTTCTCTACTTAAGCCTTATTTGGACCTGAATATAGCTGACACTGCTCTGAAAGTACCTTGAACTTTATACTGTTACACTACTTCTGTATCTCATGATGTTGAAAAATATATTCTTTATATTTTTGGTGCCTCAGTAATCAGGTGGATTTTAGGGCATCACCTATAAAGTCCGTAACCAACTTCCTGTTGTACTTGTTCCTGGACAGGAAGTTTCACCCAAGTACCCTTGATGGTTATAGGTCAGCCTTTGCAGACAAACTGGGAAACATCCCAGTTAAAAGGGTTCTAAAATCCCCAAATATGAACTTTGCAAAGGTAGAGTGGAGGGGGGGGGCGTTCAATAGGGAAGGGCCATTTGTACAGATAAATACGGTATTCATGTTTAGTAATATTTGGAAGCTAATTGCTTTTTTCCCTGATAATTTTAAATTGTTTCTGTGAAATTGTTATCAGATCTTGCATTTTAGAATCCAATTCTAATGGGGGTGTTCCACTGGAGCCAACCCTACACCTGACTCTACATCTCTAGGGTCGTTTGCAAAAGTCGGGAGTTGGGGACACTCCCATAAAAAAGTGCGCGAAAAATTTAGGTTGGTTTATCCTCCCCAACAGATGTAGTACATACTGACTTGTCTGGACCAGGATCCTGACCTAACGTAAGGGCAGGTGCTGTTACTGGGTGCTGTTAAATGTGTCCTTTTCTGACTGTAAATCATTATGAAAATCAAAATATTTAACTCAGTGAAAAGTGCTTCTATAGAAAGTCTCTCTGATGTGTAGCTGGCTTGTTTGCAGTGACACATGATGATTTATGGCAGCCAAGAAGGGATGTTTATAGTGTTGGTTTGATCCCAACTCACGATACTGACTCAAGAAATTAATCAGTCCAGTTGAAGTTTTCCAGTCCCGTCAGTTTGTCACTACAACTTGTCGCGGTGTGATAGGTTTGTCTGTTAGGGGTTTATTGCTTGTCCTAATAGTTTCAGGACTAGTTGTGGAGAAAAGCACTCATATGCAATTTCTACTTATTATATGCCTTTACAAAGATATGCACTCTCTCAGTGCTAGTATTACAGTCTCCAAGAGAATCTGTAAATACTTTAAACTATGCCTTGTTTATCTTGTATTAATTCATTTCATCCTTTTAGTTTGAATTATACTGTTAATGCATATGAAACATTTTTTTCTTGAATGTTTGAAATACTCTACCAAAATTCTCCAAATAACAGAATGTATTCACAGTACAGTGAGCAGTAAATGATACTGTCTTTGTTTACACAAGGGACCCTGCTGGATCTGGTTTTTCAGTATGCCCCATCACAACAAATCTTTATCACCCTGATAGCCATGAGGATATCTTTGTTTTAACAGTGTATGTGTGTATAGGTACACTTTTGGGTACATTTTATTCTTGGTATTTGAAACACTCAACAACAGTGTTTTGATGAATTGTTTTATATTACATGATATAATAATTAAGTATTATTGTTCTGCCTTTAATAGAGCCGAGTTTAATATACCATATTTGATTTGTACTATTATCAGAATTAATGAAAATATGGTGTTTGTATCCAGCAAGTTTTGTTTATGTTGTTTTGGAATTTAAAAACTTATGAGGTGAGTTTTTAATTTTAAAATTTCCAAAAGAACAAAAAACAACTGTAAAATATATGTTAATTCAGCCGTATATGTACGTGTATGCTACAGTAAATAAGTAAAATCAGTAAATATGTGTGTATGGAGACTTTGTTTAAATCTTTTATGTTTAGGGGTTATCTGCTGTGTCATAATTACTATTAAAAATGATTTAAATATTTAATTGGCATCATCATAGTCAAAGTTTGATACTTGTTTAAAATCCAGCATTCTTTCATTTCATAGGTAACTAATTTGCCTCATTTTATAATTTCATAAGCAGTTACATGGGATAATGATATTTATTTCAATATTTTTTCCATTTACAATAAATCTTAATACAAATGGACAAGTTTATACATTTGAATGTAATGATTGTGACCAAACAGTTGTCAAATTGTGCAACTGAATATAAAAGGAATAACAAACAAAGTAATAAGCTTAAGATATAAAATGTAATTTTATCCAGTAGTATGACTCTTTTCCTATGTTTGTAAAAGATCACTAATAAATGTACATGTACAATTAGAATTGAATAATTTCAAATCTTTCTAATGGAGGGAGCCAGACTGTAACCATAGATACATTAAGAGGGATTAAGTCACTGAAAGACAATGGCAAAATTTGATTAGGAGAAAACTTGCTTTTTATAGAGTTGGGGGCATGCATGCACCTTCAAACTCTATTCTGTTATCATTTTGTGCGAGTCTTTGTCCTTGAATTTCTGGCATTTCAAGTGCTCACTAATTGCTGTTTTCGGTGAATTTTGAAATAATTTTAACTAAACAATAGTTCGGTTTCTTGGCCATTCTTTCGTCACTTTAGTTGATATTTGTGGACAACTTTCTTTTTTTTGACATTCGTGACATATTTTTACAATATAACCTTCAAACTAAACATAGCCCTTATAAGATCTGCACCAAGAGATCTGAACTAGGGTTGGCCATTTGAGGTTCTTTTCTTGAATCTGTGGTGTATTTCAATCAGTTATATCTGTTAAAAGTATCTTCTATTTTTGTTTACCGTTCAATATTTTCTATTATATTCAAGTATTTTTCATAAATCTGTACTTAACCTTCAATTTGCACAGGCTTGTGCAGTTCTCCCTGCATTAAGGATCACGCATATTACTAACAGACATGGTTGAATTCAATCATCTCTGGTTTCTGTTATATCTGAGTATTTTTCATAGTTCTGTGTTACAAGTTGTGAAGGCTAGTGCAGTTCTCCCTGCATATAGGATCACAAATACTGCTGACAGACATGGTTGAATTCAATCATGTCTTATTTCCTGTTATATCAGAGTATTTTTCATAGTTCAGTGCTACAAGTTGTGCAGGATAGTACAGTTCTCACTGCATATAGGATCACTTCTCACTCCATGAAAGGTCACTGACAAATATTACTGAAAGAGATGGTTTAATTCAACCAACTCTTATTACTGTAATATCTGAATATTTTTCATCATTCTGTGCTACAGGTTGTGTAGGCTACAGCAGTTCTCACTGCATAAAGAATGGCAAATATTATTGACAGACATGGTTGAATTCAATCATCTCTTATTCCTGTATATCAAAATAATTTTCATAATTCTGTGCTATAAGTAATGCAGGCTAGTCCAATTTTCACTGCATAAAGGATCACAAATGTTACTGACAGATGTGATTGAATTCAATCATGTCTTACTGTTACATCAGAGTATTTTTCATAGTTCAGTGCTACAAGTTGTGCAGGATAGTACAGTTCTCCCTGCATATAGGATCACAAATATTACTGACAGACATGGTTGAATTCAATCATGTCTTATTTCCTGTTATATCAGAGTACTTTTCATAGTTCGGTGCTACAAGTTGTGCAGGATAGTACAGTTCTCCCTGCATAAAGGATCACAAATGCTACTGAAAAATATGGTTGAATTCAATCATCTCTTATTCCTGTTATATCTAAGTATCTTTTCACAATTCTGTGCTACAATTTGCACAGGCTAGTCCAATTCTCAATGAATAAAGCATCACAAAGGTTCTTGAAAGACATGGTTGAATTCAATCATCCCTTCTTCCTGTTACATCAGAGTATTTTTCATAATTCTGTACTGCAAGTTTCCCGGGATAGTTCAGCTGGTTCTCACTGCATATAGGATCACAAATATTACTGACAGACATGGTTGAATTCAATCATCCCTTATTCCTGTTATATTGGAGTATTTTTCATAATTCTATACTGATATTTGCCCGGGCTAGTTCAGTTGCCACTGCATATAGGATCACAAAAATTACTGACAGACATGGTTGAATTCAATCATATCTTATTCCTGTTATATCTGACTCTGTTTCATAATTCTGTCACACAAGACGTGCAGGCTAGTTCAGTTCTTACTGCATAAAGGACCACAAATGTTGCTGACAGACATGGTTGAATTCAATCATGTCTTATTCCTGTTATATCTGACTCTTTTTCATAATTCTGTCCTACAAGATGTGCAAGCTAGTTCAGTTATTACTGTATAAAGGACCACAAATATTACTGACAGACATGGTTGAATTCAATCATTATGTCATATCAGAGTATTTTTCACAATTCTGTGCAGGCTTTGTCCAATTCTCACTAAATAAAGTATTACTGATGCTACTGAAAGAGATGGTTGAACATTCCACTGAAACAAGGTTGAATTCAATCGAGCTGTGGATAAAGATTTAAATGATAAAATAATAAAAATATTGCTCAAGCTTCCTATCTAAGTGTATATAGATTATAAAATGCACAATATGGCCAATTTATGACAGAAATCATAAAAGTGATTGAAAAATGGACCAAATTTGGCACTATTAGAAAAGTGCCAAATTCATTTAGACCTTGTTAGAATCAATCAATCAATCAGTTGTCCAAGTGCTTAATCTCCGTGTCTACGGATTCTAAGGCACACCATCCAGTTTGTAAGGCATAAATCATCAAGACATTAGACATGTTCCAAGGCGTACCCAGGGAGGCAATCCGGTAGTTAGAAGCTATGGTGGAATGTATTAAAATGATCTTAAACCTGTTACATATATTGGACACTATATTAGTACATTGTATATTACATATATTAGGCACTATATTAGTGCATTGTTTAATTTAAGCTTTATGTTTATACATTGTCATAAAAGATAATTGTGTTGTTGGTTCTTTTTGTGTGTTAACATTTAAAGTAAGGGAGTTATTGATTTTTGTGTTTTAGTGTTTATTGATTTGTTCACAGACTGGGGGAAATCCCCCCCCTCAGTGGTTATGATAGATTTGGGGAAACCCAATTGCCAGTAGTTTCTAGAACTTCCTCCTTTGGCCTAGATGGCTCAAGCTTTTCTGAGTTGGTTCTGTACAATTCCAGAGAAATCTGTGAATGTATATAAGGAATGTACATCTGACCACAAGTGAACTTTGTATTCGCTGGCTATAAGGAGAGCTATTGTGTTTTGGAATATAATATAACTTGTGTTGCTGTGAACTTTTACTGGAGTGAACTAGATACATTGTCTGGACAGATTTATTGCACTTTGGATATTTTTGGATATTGTACAGTTATATAACAGAGAGTGGATTTACTGCATCTTGGACATTGTCCATATCTTGGAGCAGACAGTACAATTGTGTTAACTCTCTAAAAAATCTCCAGACAGACCTTCTGTGTGACTGGATATATAAAGGATAGCAAGACAAGAACCTTTTGTGTTGTTGAGTGTGAGACAGGTCACAAGATATAGATATCTGTGTGCGAGTGAACGCTGGACAGATCACGGGACAGACCACAGGACATTGGACAGATCACAGAATATACCACAGGACGGATTACAGAACAGATTGCGGGATATGGCGGATAAACTTATTCTTAATCTCAGTGGTCAGGTCAGCTAGATCTTGTTATTGTATTAGTGTGCTTAGTTAAGGGCATACCAGTTGACTGTAATCATTATTGTTGACTATTAAATAAATTTGTTAAGTTCAACTTTTTGCTTTTTCTGTTACAACTTAAAGACAACCGGTAATTGCTACCGTGCTTGCCCGTGACCGTAACAGGAAAATTGGGGGCTCGTCCGGGATCCAACCATTTGATTACAACTATTTGATCAACCGTTCAATTAACATTTTGAAAATCCATTTGATTTAGTAATTGGTTACAGTCAACAGTGCTCAAAATGGCTAGTGCTAAAGAGTTTGTACAGTCACCATCTATGGAAGTTCTAGAAACTTTTAAAAAGGATATGTTAATGCAGATAGCACAAGAGTTACAGTTAGAGGTGAAAAGGTCAACACATAAACATGAACTTAAAAGGCTGATTGTTGAACAGTTAGTTGATGAAGATGTTTTACCTGATAGTTGTTTAGAAGTGTATAAGCCTCTACCAATGGAACCTTCTGGGCAATATGAGATCAGGCGATTAGAAATTGAAAGAGAGTTAAGACTTAAAGAGCTTGAAACTCAAGCTCTAGCTCAACAACGAAAAGAAGAGCTTGAAGCTCAACAGCGAAAAGAAGAGCTTGAAGCTCAACAGCGAAAAGAAGAGCTTGAAGCTCAACAGCGAAAAGAAGAGCTTGAAGCTCAACAGCGAAAAGAAGAGCTTGAAGCTCAAGCTCAAAAGGAAGAGCGAGCGCTTAAACATGAAAGAGAAATGAGAGCTTTAGAACTCAATGCCCATAGAATTGCCCATGAAGAGTCCATTGCTACCAAATTTGATTTGGGTAAAAATGTGCGACTGGTACCACCTTTTAATGAGTTGGAGGTCGATAAGTACTTTCAACACTTTGAAAGAGTAGCTCAAAATTTGAAATGGCCTATAGACCAGTGGCCTTTATTGCTGCAAAGTGTTTTGAGGGGAAAGGCCCAGGAGGCATACACGGCTTTGCCAATTTCTGAATGTGTGGACTATAACTCTGTCAAAAATGCTATTTTGAAAGCATATGAGTTGGTACCAGAAGCATATCGTCAAAAATTCAGAAAGTATCGTAAACAAGAAAGTCAAACTCATGTTGAATTTGCCCATGAGAAAGAAGTGTACTTTGACAGATGGTGTAATTCTAGGGAAGTAGGTACAGACTTTGAAAAACTTAGGCAAGTTATTTTGATTGAAGAGTTCAAAAGGTGTGTTCGTGATGACATTAAAACCTATCTAGATGAACAGAAAGTTGAAAATTTGGCAAAAGCAGCAGCTTATGCTGATGATTATGCGCTAACTCACAAGTCCACTTTCAACAAGAATAAGTCCTTTGGTCCTTCTAAAAGGTTGTATCCAGAAATAGGAAAGAAATCTGAAAATGTAGCTCCAGAAAAGAGTTCAGATAAGGGTCAAACTTCAAATCAGACTATGAGTAAGGATAGGAAGCCCAGATCCTTTGCTCCTGTGTGCCATTATTGTAAGAAACCTGGGCATGTTATGTCTGACTGTTGGCTCTTAAAGAAGAGAAGAGAAAAGGAGGCAACGCCCAACGCCTTTGTGTCTAGCAAGTCTAACTGGCGTTCAAATCCCAATAGAGCAGAGTCTAGTATTGGTTTAGACAAGTCTGAGATTATTAGGGAAGAGTTCAAACCTTTTGTGTCTGAGGGTTTTGTATCCTTGGAAAGTAGCTCCAGTCAGGTCCCCATTAAGATATTAAGAGACACTGGAGCTACTCAGTCCTTACTTTTAGAAGGTGTATTGCCATTGAGTGTAAGCACATCTACTGGTGAGAGTGTCATTGCTCAAGGTATTGAAGGAGGCTGTGTGAACGTTCCCTTGCATAAGGTCAAGTTAGTATCAGACTTAGTTACTGGTTCTGTTGTTGTGGGTACCAGGCCCACTTTACCCATTAAAGGGGTATCTTTGTTGTTGGGAAATGATCTTGCAGGTGGAAAGGTAGTTGCTGATCCTAAGGTTACTTCTAAGCCGATCACTTTGGTTAGCACTGAGAAATTAGAAGAGGTTATTCCTGGTATTTTTCCCTCCTGTGCTGTGACTCAAGCTATGGCCAAAAAGGCCCAAGAAGAACCAAAAGATTGTAAACAATCTACAGATGTCTTAGTTGATTTGTCAGATACATTCTTAAACAACTATGACCATGATGTGCAGAATTCTAGTGATACAAATCCCAAGGCCAGGGTAGATTCTGAAAAACAAGACCCAATTGACTGCAAAGATGTATCGCTTTCAAAATCAAAATTGATTTCAGAGCAGGAAAATGACCCTGAATTAGCTCCTTTATTCAAGTTGGTCTTGCCACCAGTAGAGCTAGATAAGGTCCCTGTAGGCTATTATGTCAGAAATGGTGTGCTTATGCGAAAGGGGAGGCCACCAAATGTCCCTGCATCTGAAGAATGGTCAGTAGTACACCAGATTGTTGTACCAAAAATGTACCGAAGTGAGATACTGAAATTGGCCCATGAGTCTCCAATGGGTGGCCATTTAGGCATCAACAAAACTTACAACAAGATAACCAAACATTTCTATTGGCCTCAAATTCGGCACTGTGTGGCAGAATTTTGCAAGACTTGTCACATTTGTCAAATGGTAGGAAAGCCAAACCAAAAAATTCCTGTAGCTCCTCTCAAACCCATTCCAGTGTTTGAGGAACCATTTAGCAAAGTGATAATTGACTGTGTAGGTCCCTTACCAAAAACTAAATCCAGAAACCAATATCTTTTGACAATTATGTGTGCTTCAACCAGATTTCCCGAAGCCATACCTTTGACCAACATAACAGCTCCCAAAATCTCAAAAGCTCTGGTTAATTTCTTTACTCTAGTTGGCTTACCAAAAGAGATCCAGTCAGATCAAGGGTCAAATTTCATGTCAGGACTATTTCAACAGGTTGTATTTCAGTTAGGTGCCAAACAGATCAAATCTAGTGCTTATCACCCAGAATCCCAAGGTGCACTTGAAAGGTTCCATTCCACTTTGAAGAATATGATTAGGACATATTGTTTAGACAATGAAAAAGATTGGGATGAAGGCATCAGCTTATTATTGTTTGCAGTTAGAGAGTCTGTTCAAGAGTCTTTAGGTTTTAGTCCCTTCGAGTTGGTCTTTGGCCATTCAGTCCGTGGTCCTCTCAAGCTGTTGAAGGAAAATTGGTTATCTGAGAACACCGAGAGCCTAAATCTGCTAGATTATGTCTCGAAGTTCAGAAATAAGTTAAAGAAGGCTTGTGAGCTGGCGCAACAAAATTTGAAAACTTCTCAGTCAAAAATGAAGATGCTTTATGATAAGAAATTACAAAATCGTATCTTCAATCCTGGAGGCAAGGCTTCAGTGTCATCACCTGGCCAAATGAATAAACTACAGGCCAGAGATCTAGGGTCATACCCAGTAGCAAGGAGAGTAGAAACTCTCCAAAAGACCATTAAAAACTGTGATAACAGACATTCAAACCAATGTGGGAAATAACTATGGTAAAGCCATACTTCGAAAGAGGTATAACACAGCTTATGATGGCTATTAATAGAAACACTGTTAAAGATAGGAATTCAGTGTATAAACAGGACTTTGAAAAAGTAACATATGGCGTCCGCATGGATACGCCCTGTCCAGAAGCTGTATTTAAATTGTAATTTATATACCTGTAATTAGTAAGTTTATAAAGGTTATACATGGTACTAATTTTACTTTTGTATTTAGACAAAAATGTTTTGTAAAATGTTATTACCTGTGTTTGTATACATCATGAAAATCTCTTGTAAAATTTTGTAATCCCTTGGCTTCCAAAATTTTTCTTTAAGGGGGGAGGTGTTACATATATTGGACACTATATTAGTACATTGTATATTACATATATTAGGCACTATATTAGTGCATTGTTTAATTTAAGCTTTATGTTTATACATTGTCATAAAAGATAATTGTGTTGTTGGTTCTTTTTGTGTGTTAACATTTAAAGTAAGGGAGTTATTGATTTTTGTGTTTTAGTGTTTATTGATTTGTTCACAGACTGGGGGAAATCCCCCCCCTCAGTGGTTATGATAGATTTGGGAAAACCCAATTGCCAGTAGTTTCTAGAACTTCCTCCTTTGGCCTAGATGGCTCAAGCTTTTCTGAGTTGGTTCTGTACAATTCCAGAGAAATCTGTGAATGTATATAAGGAATGTACATCTGACCACAAGTGAACTTTGTATTCGCTGGCTATAAGGAGAGCTATTGTGTTTTGGAATATAATATAACTTGTGTTGCTGTGAACTTTTACTGGAGTGAACTAGATACATTGTCTGGACAGATTTATTGCACTTTGGATATTTTTGGATATTGTACAGTTATATAACAGAGAGTGGATTTACTGCATCTTGGACATTGTCCATATCTTGGAGCAGACAGTACAATTGTGTTAACTCTCTAAAAAATCTCCAGACAGACCTTCTGTGTGACTGGATATATAAAGGATAGCAAGACAAGAACCTTTTGTGTTGTTGAGTGTGAGACAGGTCACAAGATATAGATATCTGTGTGCGAGTGAACGCTGGACAGATCACGGGACAGACCACAGGACATTGGACAGATCACAGAATATACCACAGGACGGATTACAGAACAGATTGCGGGATATGGCGGATAAACTTATTCTTAATCTCAGTGGTCAGGTCAGCTAAATCTTGTTATTGTATTAGTGTGCTTAGTTAAGGGCATACCAGTTGACTGTAATCATTATTGTTGACTATTAAATAAATTTGTTAAGTTCAACTTTTTGCTTTTTCTGTTACAACTTAAAGACAACCGGTAATTGCTACCGTGCTTGCCCGTGACCGTAACAGGAAAATTGGGGGCTCGTCCGGGATCCAACCATTTGATTACAACTATTTGATCAACTGTTCAATTAACATTTTGAAAATCCATTTGATTTAGTAATTGGTTACAGTCAACAGTGCTCAAAATGGCTAGTGCTAAAGAGTTTGTACAGTCACCATCTATGGAAGTTCTAGAAACTTTTAAAAAGGATATGTTAATGCAGATAGCACAAGAGTTACAGTTAGAGGTGAAAAGGTCAACACATAAACATGAACTTAAAAGGCTGATTGTTGAACAGTTAGTTGATGAAGATGTTTTACCTGATAGTTGTTTAGAAGTGTATAAGCCTCTACCAATGGAACCTTCTGGGCAATATGAGATCAGGCGATTAGAAATTGAAAGAGAGTTAAGACTTAAAGAGCTTGAAACTCAAGCTCTAGCTCAACAACGAAAAGAAGAGCTTGAAGCTCAACAGCGAAAAGAAGAGCTTGAAGCTCAACAGCGAAAAGAAGTGCTTGAAGCTCAACAGCGAAAAGAAGAGCTTGAAGCTCAACAGCGAAAAGAAGAGCTTGAAGCTCAAGCTCAAAAGGAAGAGCGAGCGCTTAAACATGAAAGAGAAATGAGAGCTTTAGAACTCAATGCCCGTAGAATTGCCCATGAAGAGTCCATTGCTACCAAATTTGATTTGGGTAAAAATGTGCGACTGGTACCACCTTTTAATGAGTTGGAGGTCGATAAGTACTTTCAACACTTTGAAAGAGTAGCTCAAAATTTGAAATGGCCTATAGACCAGTGGCCTTTATTGCTGCAAAGTGTTTTGAGGGGAAAGGCCCAGGAGGCATACACGGCTTTGCCAATTTCTGAATGTGTGGACTATAACTCTGTCAAAAATGCTATTTTGAAAGCATATGAGTTGGTACCAGAAGCATATCGTCAAAAATTCAGAAAGTATCGTAAACAAGAAAGTCAAACTCATGTTGAATTTGCCCATGAGAAAGAAGTGTACTTTGACAGATGGTGTAATTCTAGGGAAGTAGGTACAGACTTTGAAAAACTTAGGCAAGTTATTTTGATTGAAGAGTTCAAAAGGTGTGTTCGTGATGACATTAAAACCTATCTAGATGAACAGAAAGTTGAAAATTTGGCAAAAGCAGCAGCTTATGCTGATGATTATGCGCTAACTCACAAGTCCACTTTCAACAAGAATAAGTCCTTTGGTCCTTCTAAAAGGTTGTATCCAGAAATAGGAAAGAAATCTGAAAATGTAGCTCCAGAAAAGAGTTCAGATAAGGGTCAAACTTCAAATCAGACTATGAGTAAGGATAGGAAGCCCAGATCCTTTGCTCCTGTGTGCCATTATTGTAAGAAACCTGGGCATGTTATGTCTGACTGTTGGCTCTTAAAGAAGAGAAGAGAAAAGGAGGCAACGCCCAACGCCTTTGTGTCTAGCAAGTCTAACTGGCGTTCAAATCCCAATAGAGCAGAGTCTAGTATTGGTTTAGACAAGTCTGAGATTATTAGGGAAGAGTTCAAACCTTTTGTGTCTGAGGGTTTTGTATCCTTGGAAAGTAGCTCCAGTCAGGTCCCCATTAAGATATTAAGAGACACTGGAGCTACTCAGTCCTTACTTTTAGAAGGTGTATTGCCATTGAGTGTAAGCACATCTACTGGTGAGAGTGTCATTGCTCAAGGTATTGAAGGAGGCTGTGTGAACGTTCCCTTGCATAAGGTCAAGTTAGTATCAGACTTAGTTACTGGTTCTGTTGTTGTGGGTACCAGGCCCACTTTACCCATTAAAGGGGTATCTTTGTTGTTGGGAAATGATCTTGCAGGTGGAAAGGTAGTTGCTGATCCTAAGGTTACTTCTAAGCCGATCACTTTGGTTAGCACTGAGAAATTAGAAGAGGTTATTCCTGGTATTTTTCCCTCCTGTGCTGTGACTCAAGCTATGGCCAAAAAGGCCCAAGAAGAACCAAAAGATTGTAAACAATCTACAGATGTCTTAGTTGATTTGTCAGATACATTCTTAAACAACTATGACCATGATGTGCAGAATTCTAGTGATACAAATCCCAAGGCCAGGGTAGATTCTGAAAAACAAGACCCAATTGACTGCAAAGATGTATCGCTTTCAAAATCAAAATTGATTTCAGAGCAGGAAAATGACCCTGAATTAGCTCCTTTATTCAAGTTGGTCTTGCCACCAGTAGAGCTAGATAAGGTCCCTGTAGGCTATTATGTCAGAAATGGTGTGCTTATGCGAAAGGGGAGGCCACCAAATGTCCCTGCATCTGAAGAATGGTCAGTAGTACACCAGATTGTTGTACCAAAAATGTACCGAAGTGAGATACTGAAATTGGCCCATGAGTCTCCAATGGGTGGCCATTTAGGCATCAACAAAACTTACAACAAGATAACCAAACATTTCTATTGGCCTCAAATTCGGCACTGTGTGGCAGAATTTTGCAAGACTTGTCACATTTGTCAAATGGTAGGAAAGCCAAACCAAAAAATTCCTGTAGCTCCTCTCAAACCCATTCCAGCGTTTGAGGAACCATTTAGCAAAGTGATAATTGACTGTGTAGGTCCCTTACCAAAAACTAAATCCAGAAACCAATATCTTTTGACAATTATGTGTGCTTCAACCAGATTTCCCGAAGCCATACCTTTGACCAACATAACAGCTCCCAAAATCTCAAAAGCTCTGGTTAATTTCTTTACTCTAGTTGGCTTACCAAAAGAGATCCAGTCAGATCAAGGGTCAAATTTCATGTCAGGACTATTTCAACAGGTTGTATTTCAGTTAGGTGCCAAACAGATCAAATCTAGTGCTTATCACCCAGAATCCCAAGGTGCACTTGAAAGGTTCCATTCCACTTTGAAGAATATGATTAGGACATATTGTTTAGACAATGAAAAAGATTGGGATGAAGGCATCAGCTTATTATTGTTTGCAGTTAGAGAGTCTGTTCAAGAGTCTTTAGGTTTTAGTCCCTTCGAGTTGGTCTTTGGCCATTCAGTCCGTGGTCCTCTCAAGCTGTTGAAGGAAAATTGGTTATCTGAGAACACCGAGAGCCTAAATCTGCTAGATTATGTCTCGAAGTTCAGAAATAAGTTAAAGAAGGCTTGTGAGCTGGCGCAACAAAATTTGAAAACTTCTCAGTCAAAAATGAAGATGCTTTATGATAAGAAATTACAAAATCGTATCTTCAATCCTGGAGGCAAGGCTTCAGTGTCATCACCTGGCCAAATGAATAAACTACAGGCCAGAGATCTAGGGTCATACCCAGTAGCAAGGAGAGTAGAAACTCTCCAAAAGACCATTAAAAACTGTGATAACAGACATTCAAACCAATGTGGGAAATAACTATGGTAAAGCCATACTTCGAAAGAGGTATAACACAGCTTATGATGGCTATTAATAGAAACACTGTTAAAGATAGGAATTCAGTGTATAAACAGGACTTTGAAAAAGTAACATATGGCGTCCGCATGGATACGCCCTGTCCAGAAGCTGTATTTAAATTGTAATTTATATACCTGTAATTAGTAAGTTTATAAAGGTTATACATGGTACTAATTTTACTTTTGTATTTAGACAAAAATGTTTTGTAAAATGTTATTACCTGTGTTTGTATACATCATGAAAATCTCTTGTAAAATTTTGTAATCCCTTGGCTTCCAAAATTTTTCTTTAAGGGGGGAGGTGTTACATATATTGGACACTATATTAGTACATTGTATATTACATATATTAGGCACTATATTAGTGCATTGTTTAATTTAAGCTTTATGTTTATACATTGTCATAAAAGATAATTGTGTTGTTGGTTCTTTTTGTGTGTTAACATTTAAAGTAAGGGAGTTATTGATTTTTGTGTTTTAGTGTTTATTGATTTGTTCACAGACTGGGGGAAATCCCCCCCCCTCAGTGGTTATGATAGATTTGGGAAAACCCAATTGCCAGTAGTTTCTAGAACTTCCTCCTTTGGCCTAGATGGCTCAAGCTTTTCTGAGTTGGTTCTGTACAATTCCAGAGAAATCTGTGAATGTATATAAGGAATGTACATCTGACCACAAGTGAACTTTGTATTCGCTGGCTATAAGGAGAGCTATTGTGTTTTGGAATATAATATAACTTGTGTTGCTGTGAACTTTTACTGGAGTGAACTAGATACATTGTCTGGACAGATTTATTGCACTTTGGATATTTTTGGATATTGTACAGTTATATAACAGAGAGTGGATTTACTGCATCTTGGACATTGTCCATATCTTGGAGCAGACAGTACAATTGTGTTAACTCTCTAAAAAATCTCCAGACAGACCTTCTGTGTGACTGGATATATAAAGGATAGCAAGACAAGAACCTTTTGTGTTGTTGAGTGTGAGACAGGTCACAAGATATAGATATCTGTGTGCGAGTGAACGCTGGACAGATCACGGGACAGACCACAGGACATTGGACAGATCACAGAATATACCACAGGACGGATTACAGAACAGATTGCGGGATATGGCGGATAAACTTATTCTTAATCTCAGTGGTCAGGTCAGCTAAATCTTGTTATTGTATTAGTGTGCTTAGTTAAGGGCATACCAGTTGACTGTAATCATTATTGTTGACTATTAAATAAATTTGTTAAGTTCAACTTTTTGCTTTTTCTGTTACAACTTAAAGACAACCGGTAATTGCTACCGTGCTTGCCCGTGACCGTAACAAACCAAAACCAGGGGACCATGGTGCCAGAGTGGTAAAACACTCACCTCGCACCTCTGAGATTGGGGTTTGGTTCCCGATCCTACCTCAAGTGGGAAAGCTGGTAGTTGCTTGCCATTGGTCGGCAGTTTACAGTACAGAACCTTGACCAACTGTATGTACTGGTTTCCTCTGCCCACAAAACTACCCCTCGTGATATGACCTATACAATATGTTGGAAGTGACGTTAAAACCCAAATAAATAAATTAAAATAAATTAAACCAAAACCAACCAATTTAAATTCATACTTTCAAATACTTACAATGTAATCTGGACCTTCAAATAGAGCAGCATCAGGTCTCCAGTGATGTAAGTCAGAAAAGCCCCACAGGATGACGCCTTCTATGTTTGGGTCACTGAAGAACAGAGTCAACAGGTCGTCGTAGGTGTTGGCTTTGTCCGTGGGGTCTGGGACTTCAGAAACATCCAATTCAGAAACCCACAAAGGCAAACCAACAGAGCCTATCACCTCCAGTCTTTTCTGGTAAAAGAAGGGGAGAGAACAGAAAAAAATGACAAAATTATAGGGGAGAATAAGGAGGAAATATAATTCATGACTGGTGAGTGTTTCTGAAGTTTTTATTTACCTATTTATTTAACTACCCATTTATTTACCTGTTTATTTATTGATTTATTTATTTTTATTTTTTTTTTTTTTTTTTGGGGGGGGGGGTTAGTTTGCTTTGGTTTTTTTTTTTGGTTTTTTTTAGATTGCCACATGTGTAACAACACAGATGAACTTTTATAGCTGCTCTTTTTATGCACAATTTTGCTATAGCTGTTACTACCAAATGGAACAATTTCCCTCAAATCCATCAGAGCCTAGGAGAGTATCACTGGAGTTAAGTGACATTTGAAGTACCTATTCAGAATACGTTAGACTCACATAATATACAACCTGAATTTTAGCGATGACATCCAGTGTTCCATTTTCAATAATGTGACCTTGCATCCCAATACCATGTAACGGGGCACCTTGAGACAAAAGATGTTCAGCTGAATTGACCAGTGCCTGTTTTTGAGGAAGTTAATACATTTTGATTTCAAGGATTTAAATTTGGAAACAAAAAAGAATATACCATAAATACTGAAATAAATTTTTTTTAAATGTGTTGTCTGTATATATATATCTATATGTCGCATACAGTGTTGAAAGCCTTTTTGAAATCTATGAAGACAGCAATTGTTATTTAAATTTATCAAAAAATATTATTACATTAAAATTATACGATGAAGGGTTAGATCTGGACATAATTCAACTTCTGATTCTGATTCCGAGTTTTACAATGTACTACCCTTTGACGATAATAAATCTACTGCTCTCAGACACAACATAATTTTAATTAGTGCTGGTTTTAAGTGTTATAATACTGATTTATTTTTGTTGAAATATGCATTGACACAAACCCAAGTCACAAATATACTTCGCCAACAAAACAAAATCTAGTTGATTAACCTTTAGTAGTGTTGTTAATATAATTTCTACTTGAAAGCAGTACCCCAGCTTGACATAAATTTGGGAATTAGCATTTCAGAATTACCAAAAAAATTGATTGAAAAACTGAGATGGGTGTTGCTCCAACTTAAATCCCATTAAATTTTGAAATTGATCTTGATCCCCCACCTGGATACACAAAAATAACAAAGATCTGGATTTTTCCATTTGGTACTTGTTATTTTTGCACCTTGGCGGAGGTGAGTGCTCTCCAAGTGTTCTTGTTTGTGTTTGTCATCGCTTCAGCTATCAACGTTTTCACCTTATATGTTGATGATGCATTCCCTGAAATGTATGAGAGCTGCCGGTGATAACCAACATTTGAATAATCGTGTGTTGCCGATCTGTGCCTAGTTATGGTGTCAAGCAATATGTCACATAACAAATGCAGGAATACCCTGGTCATTATGCCTCTGTTGATGATATGATAATCGTTGAGGAATAACATTGCATCTTGATCCTGTTCGTGAACTTCCTGGAGGATTTTTGTCAGAATATCAATATCTCCTGTTTTGTTCTCAAAGAAATCTCCATGCAATTGCTCATTGTTGACATCCCAGTGGACCACACTGACAAAAGAAATAAAACGAATGAAGCTGAAGGTATTGATAACATTCTGAACAAGCATAGTCCAAAGTTATCTTACTGTATATACAACTTATCTTTTCACTTTTGAAGTTCGGGAGCAAAATCTCAGTGGCTTGTAGATGCTAATATATAGATTATATATTGTGTGAACACTTTAAACAATGCACAACCATCGTCCATCTGATGTGAACATGACATAGATTCAGGCACAAAATATTTCCCTGTAGAAGTTACCAGAATTGATTGTTAAGCTATTTTCAGTGATTGATCTAGAATTTTATCAAAAGAGTACAATATGGATAAGATAATTCTGTAAAGAGCTTTTGCATAGTCATCATCAGACAAATAAACCACCGACATATGACATGTGAAAGTTAATTGGTATTGAGTACACCAATTGTACAGTAAATGTTGCTATTATGGGTACATTTTGTGAATAAAAATCTGCCTTTTATGTACATTTAGACCAGCAATTAGAAAACATACCATGAATAGCCGAAGTTTATCTAAATTTGGACCCGTAGTTTTCAGCCAGTCAGATTCATGGACACTGTTGACTCATGTTAAAATAATAAGCTTAGATGTAAGTGAACATCAACATTAAAAATGTTTGTATTTTGGTGGTATAAATGGAAGCTGGCCAATACGAAGACCAGAGCATATGAACAATCATTATGGAGGTTCTAATTATGCAGTCACCTTTACAGAAACCCCTGTGAATTATGCTCTATATCATTATTGTAGTTTTTATATTACACAGATGTTCACAGCATACACTCACTGGTCTTTATATCTGGGGACAGTGTAATTAATTCTCCTGCTCATGTCATCTATCAGCTCCTCTGCTGAGAGATCAAACACCCAGTTTGGCAGATGGTCATCCACTCCCCAGAACAGACAGTGTCCTCTCATAGGCAGCATCCTATTTATTCATGATACAGAAAGTATTATGATCGACAGGTGTCACAGTATTTTAAGAAATTTTTCTCGGCAGCGGAACCGCCCACAAGTCGCCCCATTTTCAGTTGTTCACACTACAGGTAGACAACCACTGATTGGACATGGTGCGGAAATTTGAAACTTCTGAAAACAGCTGGGAGACTCGCAAGGTAATGGACGGTTTGCACTGACTCGCAAGGTCGCATACGGCTGTCAGACGGTAATCCAAGGATAGGGATGTTTCACCAAACGTGGGTTACTGTGGGTGATACCGCCTGTAGTGTGAATGGGGTATAACCAACCCAAAATGCATTAATACAATAGGAAAACTTCCTAGAGGACATATATGAAAAAAATATAATAAATAAAAGAAAGCAATATTGTACGAGTGCATAGCATAATAAATCACAAACAAAGATGGCAATGTCATATGAGTTCCTAGCATGAGTATTATATTGTTTATTCTTATGAGTGATATATTTTCTGTATATGTCTCATAAGGGATGTTTTACAAAATTACCCACCACTTTGTTTAATGATAAGTCCATATTTGACAAAAGAATGCAAAAATTTTGTTATAAAACATATCCATAGTTACAGGCACCAGTGAATAAATAAACAGGCACCAGTGAATAAATAAACAGGCACCAGTGAATAAATAAACAGGCACCAGTGAATAAATAAACAGGCACCAGTGAATAAACAAATTGAGATTTCTCCGTCATTATTATATAGCATAGATTTAAGGCAACAAAAACGAACAGAAGCACAGTGAAAACATTTCTTTGTGATGTATATGTTATGTACAAGTTGAGATTTTGTACAAGTTGCAACTTGTACAAAGAGCCTGTACAAGTTGCAACATGTACAAGCAGCTTGTACAATTTGCAACTCGTACAAGATAGGCTGTACAAATTGTAACTTGTACAGATTTCATCATCAAATAATCCCAACTTGTACAATACTGTTGTACAAGTTGGATTTAAAAAGAATTTTGGTTAAATTAATAATTTTGTTGAAAATATTTATTTTATGTGTGTAAATATCCAAATTAATGTGAGAGTGTCACATATATAATTTTTCCAGAAAAGTTTAACACTGAATTTACAGAAAAACCTTAAACAAAGTTTGCCAGTAACACTTAAAATGCAAAAAAATAAGTTGATATATATGTATTGATATATTAAGTTGATACTTAAGTTGGTCACTTAAGGGTCAAGTTATTTACACTGTTTATTATGCAGAAAATAGTAAGCTTTTGTGTTAAATACTAAGTTCAACATGAATGTACACTGTTCTTTATTGATGCTTGTAAGACTCCAGCTTTGTTCTCATTTGAGTTGTAGAAGTGGGGACTGGGGTCTTTTTTTCTTTTTAAAAGTACTTATACTGAAAGGTGTCAATAATAATTATCAGACTTCAAAGATGAAAGTTAACAAAGTAATAAGTAGAAATAGAAATCTTCTAAATGCAATCAACAGTCTTGGTGTGGCTTCCTATAACATCAGTCTCTTTTGTCATTTACCTCTAGGCAATAAAACTAGGATAAGTCACTCCCAGGGAAAGGGCAAGCATCAAAGGACAGATGATAGTACATGTATATGCATAATTGTAAGTGGCACATGCTTTTCATTAATAAAGTCCTTATGTTGTCTCAAACTTCAGATCTGGTTTTATCATCATAAAATAATTAATTTTATTTATCCCTTTGTTTTAGAACAAATAAATTTATGAGAATTGTTGACAGAAAGCATGAATATATAAGTTATAAGGTTAGCAACACCAGCAAAGCCAGAACTCCGACACAAGCTTCAGTTGAGCAAGTGTGACTCAAACTTTTAAAATGATACAAAGATGTGCATTTTAAGTGCCATAATTGTCAACGAAATTAGGAAATATATAGGTCAACAGTTTCCTCTCTCATCAACTAAGTATACTTTACTGTGAATTTGTCATTCATGAAGATCAGATATGTTGATTTTATGAATTTTAAAGTATAAATTCTTTAAAATAAATAGTCCAATTGATAAATATAGAGCTTGTACAAGTTGCAACTTGTACAAGTCCAAAACTTGTACATGTTGCAATTTGTACTAGTCAGCCTGTACAAGTTGCAACTTGTACAAAATCTCAACTTGTACATAACATATATAACATATTTGTAGTTTAGAAAATGATTTAAACATTCACTAACAATTGGCACTTGTTGACACATTGTTTAACGTTTATTATTCATGATAAGGATTAGATTTAGTTTTGTTTTATGTCGTGTTCAACAGCCAGGGTCATTTTGTGAAGGACAGATTATGGGTGGAGGAACCAATCCATATTAGTTGGTCAAGATTCTGCACTGTAAAGCACCTGACATCGGCTAGTAACTACCAACTTTCCAACATGAAGCGCAGGGCTGAAATTGGAACCGGTGACCTCAGAGGTTGAAGGCAAGCACTCTAACCACTACACCACCGTCCATTTGGAGGGCCAGTGAATACCGGAGAAATATTATTCAATCCGTATATGTCGTCTATTTAGGTCAAATATGTTGTGTTGTGGACAAGAATAAAATACAAACCATTTTCTTTAAGCTGATGAACAGTGACAACTGATGAAATATCTTAAGTTTATAGACTTTTATAACTTATGTACAATTCTCACACATAATTTATTAAATATAATTTTTTTCTTGTTTGATGTAGGTAGCTTTGTTATTTTTTTTTAGATTTGCATATTTAACGATAATATTTCGTCAATATTTATGTTCAGTATGGCTATTTTCAGACAAAAGCATGCTCGAAAAAGAATAAACTTACATAAATTAAAACTACTCCAGTAAAATAATTGGCATGATGGTTTGTCCAATTTTGTTCTGTTTAATGGTAACCACCACACTAATACTATCAAACTTGGAACTGAATAACTTTTTGTGTGTGTTACGCTAGTTAACAGAATCTTCTTTGAAATCTTACCCATTATCTTGCAATACCTGCATAGCTGCATCTGGATAGACCACTTCACCCTAATTGGTAATACATAGGGTACAAAAAGTACTGGAAATGGTAGCAGAGTGTTGCAAAAGGATGCTTGTTATACACATATAGATCTACCTGGTCCGACAGGCAACTTTGACCATACCCAAATCTTTGTACAATTGATAATGTAAATAAAACACACATTGTATATTGGGGAATTTTCTTGTTCGTATAAAACTGATATTAATTAATAAGCATATTTTCTCCAGGATAACTCAGCATGATATATAACGAACAAAAGGCTATACAGATCTACTAATTTATACATGTATCTTTCAGCCACTCATGACAACATGTGAGATTCACTTTAGTACCTGTCAGGTACGATCTTATCTGGACGCAAAACTCCAAATTTAACCTTTAAAATCACAGCAAGTATACTCTGCACAGGTATGAGAAGTGTCACAAATTATAATTACCCTTCGAAATTCCATCTGACGCCATTTATGAGCATTGTGGAAAACAGCTCTTTGAAAGTTTTCAAAGTAACATTCTCTGTATTTTTGAGAGTCCTCATCAGAACCCAGTAATGGATCCTCATCAACTGCTGAGCCAAAACCGAAATGATGCTTTTCTAAATTAACCTTTAAAGAAAACATAGGTACCATTGTCTTGTGAAGAGATACTCAAGCAATAAACTGAAACTGTAACTAATCAAACAGACTTTAAGACTCTGTTTATCAGCAATGACCTATGTAAAATAGAAACTTTTATCAAACAGACTTTAAGACTCTGTTTATCAGCAATGACCTATGTAAAATAGAAACTTTTATCGAACAGACTTTAAGACTCTGTTTATCAGCAATGACCTATGTAAAATAGAAACTTTTATCGAACAGACTTTAAGACTCTGTTTATCAGCAATGACCTATGTAAAATAGAAACTTTTATCAAACAGACTTTAAGACTCTGTTTATCAGCAATGACCTAGGTAAAATAGAAACTTTTATCAAACAGACTTTAAGACTCTGTTTATCAGCAATGACCTATGTAAAATAGAAACTTTTATTAAACAGACTTGAAGACTCTGTTTATCAGCAATGACCTATGTAAAATAGAAACTTTTAACTGTGGGATGCATTAATTTATGCAAATAAGTTTTCTATGTTTTGTATGTAATTACATCTTAATCAGACATTTGTTTAATTCTGACATATTTTTATTTCTTTGGGTTAGAAATACAAACCACTAGAAAGAGAAATACATTTTAATAACTGTAGCAACAGTGCATAAATATATACATATATCTATGAGCATGAAAATAAAAAATCACAAACTGATGTAATGCAAAACTAACCTGTATTGAAATCTGTTCCAAGTTGTATTCTTCAGATATGTCAACACTAAAATATTATAAACAAAAATTAACTCCAAGGTACAGGAGAAACATATAAAAATAGTCTAATAATTTGTACATCGAATATGCATCGCAAATTGTGCCATACTTGTCTCTCGTGAGAAGTTGTTCCCATAGAAACTATCAGAGATCCTTGGTGGCCTAGAATTCTAATTCTAATTCTAATTTGACTTTTATAGCGCTTAATCTCCACTGAGTAGTGGACTCTAAGGCGCAACAAGACAATAGCAATAGGCAAATTCAAAGTCCAGGGACAAAAAACAGGTCGGCACCACGGAGAAGCCATAAGAAAAGTGAGCTAAGGAGGATAAGCCTTTGCGTAGAGATAGGTTTTGAGCTTCTTTCTAAAAGAGGCCATAGTGGGTGATGCACGGATATCTTCAGGGAGTGAATTCCAAACAGTGGGGGCATCAAAGGCAAAACTGAAGCCAAACTGCTTAGTGGACTTGTGAATTGTGGGTTGAAATTTTGGTACATTGAGGAAATTGGCAACACTCTGACTGCGTCTAGTATTGTAAGTAGTGCGGTATGTGGATAGATGTGGAGCAAAATATTTAGGGAAACCAGTATGAATAAACTTGTACTCCAGGGTAGCCAGTTTGAACTCTGAGCGAAACTGAATAGGGAGCCAATGGAGTTTCCTGAGTACGGGTGTAGAAGGTTAGCAGGTTGGGCATCTTATCACAGATAAGACAGGTGTCACCTGTTTGTGGGCTCCACTCCCACGAGTGACTAATGCTGAGGATCTGCCTCAATATGACCCTGGCTGTTAAACGTGACCAAAAACATAGACTGAAGGAACTATCTCTCTGAAACTGTAGTGTCCAAAGCCTACTATATGTAGCTTTATATACTTTTACATATTATGTATTTAATATGTTTATTTACATAAATATATGACCAATATATATATATATTAATATAACAATTGTGATACATATAGGTCTTGGTAAAATTCCGAGAATTCTTGCTGTTTCTGTGAGGATTTGTTTTTGCTGAAAAATATTCCAGTGTGAGTATGAAATTTTGTTGAGCATTTACGTTTAACAAAAGGTGAGGAATTGAAAGCAAAATTACTTTAGGGTTATGTCTCCTTTTCTCTGTTGTTCTATCCTGGCTTCAGCCTCTTTTTTCCAATTCTCATTTGGTGTGATTTTTGTTAATGATGTTGTATCCACCAAAAACTCCACATCCAGTTCAGTAAATGTCACGTAGACCCTGGCTTGTTGTATCTCTACAAAAGATGCATTTCTATATTAATGTGTATGTAAATATATATTAACCAGAGATTTACTTAATTGTGACATTTTGGTTTCCTCCAGTTAGAGTTAGTAAACAGTATAAAAGGAAATATGATTTAATAATTTAGCAATGATATACTTCTTTGGCTTTGATTTCAGTTGTGGCTTAGAGTCTGTCACTGATGGAGATTAAGCACTACAAAAGTCCACATTAGATTAGATTAGATCAAAGGGTTCACAGTGGCTGACTAGGTTTGCAAAATTGGCATCAAACACAAGTTGTCACTTTTGTGTAGGTTCAACTCCCATAAGTAACAGTGCTGGTGATCTGTCCGAATGTAAGCCTTGCTGTTGAAGGGGATGTAAAACACCAATCAATTTGAATATATTTGGCCTTAACACTTCTCAAAGATATGGTTCATCTCGTGCAACGAATTATTATCTCATGATCACCAGAAGGAGTAATAATTGACAGATGATCTTGTGTTCACCAGATGATATGGTGCTCATGACTTATTTTCCAATGATTACCAGATGATGTTGTGGTCACTCCTTTACCTGATGCTTCCCAAATAATCTGGTTAGCACTATATCATCTGGTGATCACGACACCAAATTATGTGGTGCTCACGGTGTGGTAAGTAAGCACTTGATGATAAGGTTATAATGAGATCTTCTGGTGATCAGGACAAAATAAATGGTAAACATCAGATCATTTGGTGCTCAATACTTATTATATTGTGATCACCACATCAGTGAGCACCACATCAGTGAGCACCCTATGATGTGGTGTTTTCTAGTAAACGACCCCATGGCAAAGTGTTTTCTATCCCTAACCTTCTGGATCAGACTAGATGTGGCCAGAGCATAATGTCTTCTATACCTAACACGGTATCCCACATCAAATTTCCCCAAAACATAATGTTTGCTATGACTAACTTTTTGGATCATATAGTAAAGTCCGCAGAGCATATGGTTTTCTATCACTTACCCTTTATATCAGAGTAAAAATCCCAGATTATAAAGCTTTTTATCACTTACCACCTGGGCCATATAAAGTCCCCTGAGCATAATGTTCCTATTACTAACCTTCTGGACCATAGTAAAAGTCCCCAGACATGAGCTGCCAGCCTCGTTCTGGTGTCATGTAAGGCTGGTTGGCAAGGATATAATACCTCGTGGCTGTAAGAAAGTATGGTAGAACATAAATAGGTCCACTTTTGGTGGTTGATTAAATATTGTGTCCTAGTTTTAAGTTTACCAGCTTAGGGTTTTAGAAATTTATTCTCACAATTATAACGGTATTGCATTGTATATCGATACTCAACACAATTGCCCCTTGTAGTACAGCATCCAAGGTGCTGTTTGACCCATCCTGACTGCTCAAGTACAGACCAAGCTTTATAGTGACTGACATTCCCCTAACTGAAAGACAGATGCTGGGAAATCCATTTATTAACATCCCTGAGGTTCTTTGACCCACCACTGAGGATAGGGCCCAATGACAAAGGACCACAATTTTAACCATCCCTTTTCTAAATGATCTGTATTACAATAAAATGCCATCTGAGCACACTAAATAATTTCCAATCACTTCTGAACACTTTAATCACTCCATCCAAATACATATTGCAAATATTAACATAATTACAAAATACATATTTGAAATTCGACAAATAATGCCTTTTGTGCCTTCACACAACTCTGTACAATTTGTTTTGAAAAGCAACATTAAACACAAACTAACCAAATCCATGTGTCAAAGTTGACAAAAAAGCAATGTACTTACATTCTTCGGACTGAAGCATAACCTGAAGCTTGGCATTTTGATACATCTGTCCACTGGCAGTATTCAATGGTTTCACCCAGGCTTCAAAGTAATAGGACGTGTTGGCAGTCAGAGTGACCCACTGGGTCACAGCATGCCAGCCCTCTTGCCTGAAACCAATCACTTATAAAACTCTTGCTAACCTTTCCAAAGCAACTAAGTTTTAAACTTTAATTACTTTTCCTACAGCAATCTATATCGTACTAATGTGGTATTAAGTTTTGAGACTCTTTTCTGAAGCTATCAAGTTTTAAGCTTGAAAGTTTTAAACTTTCTTGCTTGGAGCAATCAAGTGTTGAGCTTTAACTTTCTTGTCTGAAGCAATCAAGGATTAAGTCATATATAGAGTATACTAAGCTGTATGTATGACTTGATTAGTCGTTTACTCATACTTAATAACTTGCATATGTGACTTAATGTCTTTTGTATGCAGCAAAGTATCTTGCATATATGACTTACATAAAAACATAAAAAACTAAGTTTTCTGTATCACTATCGCTAAATAAGTCGAATGTTCGATTTACTCTTAGGTAGAAGACATACTAGCTTTGAGTCAGTAAGTTGTACATACAGCTTCGCAAGTGAAATAGGTTACTTAATTAGACGAACATATGTGACTTAATACAAACTTTTACAGCTCAGAGATTCCGTATGTACACGTACTGTGGGCTACAAAATAGTGATCTTAATTTTACATTATTTTGTAGTCATTAGTAACAATAGGAAGTTTTGTGTATTCTTTAGCTGGTCAGCAGCAGTATGTTTACATGTCTATGTAAACAAGTAGAAACAACAAAAACGAAGAAATAAAGCAATCTACAATAATTAGATATTCGCCATGTACAACATATACATTTCATTGTTACATGTTTTCGGGGTTATTTTCACAATCCAAAGTATTAAAACACTAATTTCACAGGATTTTTTCACCAAAACACATGTATTCAGCATCAGTATTGTCATCATAGGTGAAGTTCACAAAAATTGGAAAGCTTTGGGAAGTAGTCTTTTCACAAGCGTTACATACAACTCCTGACACTGTTCTTTGCATTTTTACTATTCTTGAACTGGTATATACCAGTCGTAAGAAGAAGAAAGAATGCAGCATAAGCTCACACTATGATCATTGGACTAGCATCCATATTTTACTGAGCGCTAAGTTCAAGATTTACAAATGTAGTTCACCTGTTTGAGACTCTGCCGCTGTACAGTCCTGTATGAGCCTCAGTATCCTGGATTAACTCACAGCCATTGCAGAACCAGTCATCTCCTGTCAAGTGAATTTGGATAAGTATACAGGTATATTTTCATGTAGTGTATTATTTACTCTACCAGGATGGGGTGCTTTGGAGTCTGTCTGTCTGTCTGGTTAACAAATAACCCCAAAAGCAATGTATGGATCTTTTGTGAATAATTTTATGTGGGTTATGGGCCTGATTAAAGAAGAGGTGATTAAATTTTGGGAGAGAGCCCAATTCATATTCTGGATACACACAAACAAACAAAAAAATCCCGAATTATCAAAAGACCCATTTTATATGTATTTTCAATGACTAGCTTCTACTTGACATTACATCATAAGTAATGAGCAGATGCAACTTGTGTGAGTAATGCTTGGCCAAAGGAAGAAGTCATTGCATTTTTGGATCTTTCCACATCATATTCTGGACACCCAAAACTCGGAAATTTTTGGAAACACTACCCGGTGGAGTTCTGTTTTCTACAAGGGCTTTCTGGTTGATTGATTGATTCCAGTTTATCTTTGCTTTCAATATGTTGTATAAATCATATCACTAGTTGAAATTTGCTGTATCTTCAAAACTGCCAGTCTAGTTTACAAGTTTCTTCACAGTGGTCATCCAAGTTATGTTGTCTACTCGTTTTGAAAGATATGGCACAAGATACAACCGTCAAGAAAATAGTTTCTTGGAGGTTCGTCATTTCTATCCATCTGTACATAAATAAAAAGTTCTTTGGCCACAGCTTTGCTTTTAAAGCTCCCACATTTTGAGATGATTTACCTGATGAGGTCCATTGTATCTCAATTCTCGCCTGTTTCAGAAAAAAAGGCTAAAATCTTATCTCTTCAAAAGGGCTTTCCCACCTTAGCATATAATTTATCCGGCATCTCCATGATATTGGACTTGACAATAGCTATAGAATGATGAATTTTGAATTGGATTGTGCCATTGAGTATGCACTGGCGCATTAGAGGATGTTACATCAATTTTGCGCTATATAAATGTTTCTATTCTATTCTACTGGCAGAGATTAAGAGCTATAAAAGTACAGAACAGAATAGAATCACAACAGGCAGGGAAGTCAAGGGGCGTTCAAGGTCGTAATCCATGATTGTGAGTGTGACCAAGAGGGAAGAAAATCTAAGTTGGGAAGCTATAGAGCTGAAGAGGTGAGTTTTGAGGTACTTCCTAAAAGATGCAACAGAGGGACTATTTCTTACATGGAAAGGGAAAGAGTTCCAAAGGGCAGGGGCATAGTTACTGAAGGAATTAGAAAAGTGTTTTTAACTGATTTGTGAACTCTGCGATCCAAAGTGGGGGTTTGAAGGAACTTGAGTTTGGGGGTACTTATCCTAAGTAGATGGTAAATTGCAATCAGAAAATGCCTTGCCAGTTGTAAACTCACTCCTTCCCAGTGTCCAATTGTAAATTTAGTCAAGTGACACCTATTTTTTTTCTAAATAAACCAGTAACTTAAGTGAACCAGTAGTCACTTATAAAGGTGAAAAGGGCAGCTTAGTTTCTAACAATTGTTTCAAGAAGTGACATTTACCAACAGAATTTGAACCCAACAGAGATATGGCTTACCAATGGATCAATATAATGAATGTCAGTACACTTACACATCACATTTTATTGTAGTCACTATGTCCTGTACACTGTTACTCCACAATATTGGGATTTAGTTGCCTCCAAATGGATGTCTTTGGCATCTCCACTATGAAATTCAAGTTAATTATAAGATCTGGTGTTTTTTCTTGCATGAAAGATCCAACAATATAAAGTATTACAACTACTTTTCCATAATTGGACTATTTTTGTATGACCTAAATATTTAATTCTAATCTGCTTGATGCTTTCTCAGCAATGCTACAGACAAACGAAACACAACTTTGCTTGCTTAAATTTACCTGTGCATGTAACAATTCACAGGATAAAATCATTGTTAGGGTTTTACGTCCTATTAAACAGCCAGGGTCATATTGGAACAGATCCACAACATTTGAGTTGACAGCCTGTCGTTGAGGACCTCAAATTTCACAAGAATAAGAGTTGTTAAATTAAGTAATGTCTTATACCTGTGAGAGGTTGTTCAAAGCCTGCATTCTGTAGCAGTTGCTGCCCTGTAACACACACTAAAAGTGTTACAAATACCAATATTGAAGTTTGTGCCATTTTACGGTCAGTATTTCCACATGAAACAAGTTAGATATTGTACTTAGGCTAAATAGACATCCCATATATTTTCAGTAATGATGCATATAAATTATAATGACTTCACCAAATCTTATCACAATTTCCACGTGTTATTTCCCTTGACAGCTAAAGAGAGCTCGAAGATAATTTAAAGCAATCAAGTTTTGCATTTATAACCTAACACGGTACAAATAAGTTACCTTTTTAATGTTTACAGCATAGCTTAAGAAGCTGTCAAAGGTTAGAATTTACTGCCAGTGGATACAGGATACAGCAGTCAAAATTTCTGTGCATGTGCATCCACTGATGTTAAGCAATAGATTTAAACCTCAAATACTGTATTGATGTACAGAAATTGAAAATGAGGAACAGAAAAATTGAAAATCTCAAGTATGATTTGTAATTGAAGTTGTGTAAATAACCTTACTATCTTTTGACATGTCTTTTTCACCCGCTTCATGTGTATAATCCGCTTGAAAATGTTGAATTTTATTGTATTGTGTATTTATACGCAATATCTCCATATACTACAGGACTCAAAGCGCTATTTAACCCATCCTATTGTACAAGTACAGCCCCAACTCACAAGTAACTGACACTCCCCTAACTGGAAGATAGAGGCTCAAGGATGATCATTTATCAACGTCCTTGAGGTTCTTTAGCCTGCTACTGGGGATAGGACCCAATGACAGAGGACTGCCATTTTAAGTGGTCATCCGAGCCACTATGTATCTGCCTGTACCTGGGTTGGAACCCATGGCCTCTGAGTTCCTAGACAAGTGTGTTACCCGCTAGGCAACAGTGGTACTCAAGTAAAAGCTTGATGTTATACCACTGTTCCACTTTTGTGCCTCATCAAAATTTCACACTTGCAGGGCTGCTATAATTGATCATGTCAAAATAGGGCTGGAAAACAAACCACATGATTTGTCCCAATGGAAAAGATCACCCCTACGGCCAATAAGAACAGCCTTAGGATCTGCTCATAATTCCTACAATCCATAAAGGTCATTCACAACACTAAGCCCTGATAACTTTTGAGCAGTAACTGGGGACTCATGCAACTAATTTTCTGTTACCACAAGATAAGTGCAACATAAGTGTTAACACTATAAAATAAGTCATAACACCAAAATTATAACCCGTAGTGCTCACCACAAAGATAAGTCATAGATATCTTTTGGTCGAAAAGATCAATCAGGACTTTTTGGGACAGAAATTTTTCACTTGCAGAGGTTTTTAAACATGTTTATTATTTTGGGCAATCATCTATATGGTCCTGACCTTCAAACTTGCAAATTTAATAAGTAAATTAAATTTTTATAAGTTAATACCCTATCCAATGGACAATTGCTTTACCGGTCGGTGCGACCGGTCCCGCCAAACGTCAGAAAAAGACGTCCTGTATATACTACCGGCAGGACCGGTCACAGAGTGTGCATTCGCCAGGTGGCGCATCGTACTTCATTTCCTGTTTACCTATTGATGTCATAGCATCTTTTTCGTGTCTAATCCTAGTAAGACCCGTAGTAAGCTGATAGCGGGGCCGGTTGGGTGGGCCTTGCCTGTCCATTTGATAGGGTATTAACTTATAAAAATTTAATTTACTTATTAAATTTGCAATTTTATTGCGTTAATACATCCTATCCAATGGACAATTGCTGAATAACTACCGCTTGGTAGGCGGGTATGCAGCTAGGGACTTATGTGAACTCATAACAACAAATTTGAACAGGCCCATTTGACCTAGGGTCAGAGAACCCTGAAAGGTCAGGGTTGGCCACTAACTCACCAGTTAACCGGGAGCCTACCGACGTTGCCCCCCCCCTTTTTCTTTCCTTCCAGAGTTGGTCTGAGAAGGGAAAGATAGAGAGAGAGGGGCTGAGTTCAGTCCCAGAAGAAATAAACTTCCCAAAGGAAGCAAGTCACAGTTTTGTTTTTTTTTTGTTTTTTTTTGAAAATATATGTACATATTTACATTATGTACATATCTAACATATTTACAATATGTACATATTTACATATATACAACATCCCCTCACTTCTGGGCCTGGTGGTGCACCTGCTGGGCAGCCACTACAGGTCCCAGGTGGAAAAGCTCTGAGTCAGCCCAGGCAACATCCTTCAAATAGAATTGGGTGAAGGTGTTGTGAGATTTCCAGTAGCGGCTGACAATATCTGATCTAAGGAGATCCCGGATTGGAAAGCCTTAGAAGCAGCAAAGGCCCTAACATCATGGGCTTTAACCTGATGTAAGGTGAGGGCCTCCTGGTCAGAGAGCTCATAGCACAGAACCACAGTCTGTTTGATCCATGAGGAGATGGTGGCAGGTGAGATGTCTTTATCAAAACCCTTCTTGAAGGAGACAAAGACTAACTCCTTATTCTGCCTGAGGTCTGCAGTCCTGTACGAGTAGTAGCGCAGGGCTCTAACTGGACTTAGGGACCTGTCACCCTTGAGTGACCTATCCAGAGATGGTGCCAGGGCTGGGATGACCACTGGCGCCACACTATCTGGACCTTCCTTAGCCAGCTGGTTCTTGGATAGGAAGCTGGGTGAGGGGTACAAAGACACCTTAGACCAGTCTGACTGGTGTCTGATGTTCTTATGTAACCAAGCATGGATCTCACTCCTGCGTTTACCTGAACCCAAAGCCAGCAAGAAAACAGTCTTGAAAGTTAAATGTTTCAAGGAGGACTCTTTCAGGGGTTCAAAGGGAGCCTTTGTGAGCTGATGTAAAACCAGTGAAAGGTTCCAGGAGGGGATGCCCCTCCTGCCCTTAGGTCTGTCTTTATGGAAACTATCCAGGAGACGAGTGAGATTCTCATCTTTGCTAACATTAATGGTGGAATTGCCCAGTTTGTCAGCAATGGCAGATCTGTAGCCATCAATAGTGCCTGGCTGCAACTTCTTGTCCTGAAACAAGTGCAGGAGGAAGTCAGCAATGGCTTTCAGAGGTGGTGCCCTGAAGTCCACCTGATTACTGAGGCACCACTTTGTAAAAATGGTCCACTTTGCCTCATAGACAGATCTGGTTGATCTTCTTTGAGGAGCCTCAATTCGTGCTGCCACTGCCTCAGAGAAGCCTTGTTCCTTGATTGCTGAGGCTCTAGGAGCCAGGCATGTAGGTTCAGATTCGACAGGTTCCTGTGAAGGACCTGGTTGAATGGCTGAGACACTAGGTTGGGTATGCTGGGCAGACACAGTGGGATCTGGCTTGACATTGCTACCAGGTCCCAAAACCAGGGCATGTTGGGCCACCCTGGGGCAATCAGGATTATTCTATTGCAGGGGAAGTCCTGGAGCTTCTCCACCACTTTGCCCAAGATGGCTGCCCGTGGGAAGGCGTATGGGTCCAGGTCCTCCCAGGAGAGGCTGAGTGCATCCACTGCCCAAGCCTGGGGGTCTGGCACCGGTGACACAAACTGGGGCAGTTTGTTGTTGAATCTGGTGGCAAACAGGTCCACTTTTGGCTGGTGCCACCTTGAGCATACAGCTTGGAACACTGCTGGATGAAGTGACCACTCTGTTTGAATGGTCTGACCAAGTCTGGATAGCTTGTCTGCTTTCACGTTCAGCCGGCCGGGGATGTGACGTGCCCTGAGGGTTACCTGCTGTCTGGTGCACCAGGACAGGATTCTCCACAGTAGGGCACACAGTGACCCCGACTTCATCCCCCCTTCTTTGTTGATATAGGCAACCACTGTTGTGTTGTCTGTAGCTATCAACACTGTCTTGTTGCAGACCAGGGTTTGAAACTCTTTTAGAGCTAGAAATACTGCTTTTAGCTCTAAGTGGTTTATGTGTAACTTGCTCTCTGGAAGGGACCAAAGCAGTGTGGTCGTCCAAGTGAGCGCCCCACCCTTCGTTTGATGCGTCTGTAGAGATCTGCAGAGCATGTTTTAGAGGGTGTAATGGTTGACCTAGTAGCACATTGCTTTCCTCCAGCCACCACCTTAGATGGGGGTGGAGGGACTTGGGGACCGGGATCACCTTTTCCAGTGACTCTGGGACCCTCCAATTGTTTTTCAAGTGCCACTGTATGGGTCTCATGTGGAGTCGCCCTAAGTGGACTTGTTTTTCTGTTGCTGTGAGGAGACCTATGAGGGACATGAATTTCCGGACCGGACATACCGGATCCGACATCATTGATCTGATCTTGTCTGTCAAGGCCTGCCAACATTCTTCTGTTGGTCTGACCTTGCCCTCTTTCAGGTCGAAGTGGTAACCTACGAAGTTGAAGACCTGTTTGGGAACCAGTTCTGACTTTTCCTTGTTCACCAGCCACCCTAATTCCTGACAAAGTGTGACTAGGGTTTGAGTATGCTGGAGACAGGTATGGTGGGAAGAGGCTCTCACCAGCCAGTCGTCTAGGTACTGGTGGATCTTTATACCCTTCTGAAGGGCCATGAGTTTGACCTCTTTGGCCACCACTGTGAACTCCATGGGAGCTGTGGAAAGGCCAAAGGGAAGGGCTTTGAACTGATAGGACCGATCCTGGAGGTGAAAACGCATGTACTTCCTGGACTGACTGTGAATGGGTACATGGAAGTATGCATCTTTGAAATCTATGGATGTGACCCACTCCCCTACTTGGAGGGAGGTTCTTATGGTCTCTGGGGTCTCCATCTTGAACGACCCTGTGTTTAAAAAGGTGTTCAAGGTGCTCAGGTCTAGGATGGGTCTCCACCGGTTGTTGGGTTTGGGTACCAAAAATAGCCGGTTGTAAAGTCCCAATGAATTTGGATTGTCCACCGGTTCGACTGCATTTTTGTTTATCAGCTGAGACAGTGCCTCTAAAAGGAAGGACTGTTTGGTTGGATTGTGGTAGTTGCTTATTACAGTCGGTGACCTTGTCAAGTGGGGTATGAACCGAAAGGGAGCGTGTAACCCTCCCTCAGAATGGTTACCACTTTTGGACTTGAACCCAGGGTTTCCCATTTCTTCCAACACTGGTTTAACCTCGCCCCTACAGGGGGATCTAAAACAGCATGTTGGGCATTGGTGACAAGCTTTACAGAAGGTAAGTGACCTACACAAGAAACATCTTTCACATATTTTATTTCTGTGTACAATTGACATATATTGGGATTTACACCTTTCCTTTGTGGCAACCCGGCGACAATATGAGCATTTGCAACATGAGAGTCTACATTTAAAGTCAATTTGCTGTTCTTCTGATCTGTCACTGGTGGTGGGTTCAAACCCTCCATCTTGTCGGATACAATTACAGAGTCTTTCAATCCGACCACATTTGAAACACAATAATTGTCATTTATGCTTCTTAAACCCTTTGGCCGGCTTTTGGTTGAAGTTTGAGGCCTTACCTCCACCTTTCTGACCAGTTTGCCAGTCTCTGATTTGTTTCCAAGCCGGTGTAGTGGGTTTCCAGTCTGGCTGGTGTGAAGGTCTAGTATTGGAGGGAACGTACGGATGAAAACGTCCGGGTTTCCTCTGTGTGTTACCCATAGAACGCCTCTCCTCACTACGGGAAATCTTATCTTCTGCCTTGACCAGTAAGCTGTCCGGGAACAGTGAGAGTAAGTGGACTGGAGATGTACGCAAGGCAGTTAAGGTGTCAGGTTTAACTCCACCCCGGATAAACTCCAGATAGCTATCCCAACGTGCCAGAGTGAGGTTGGCCATGCTGATGAAAACTCCGAGAGATCCTGCATGGTGCGCTGCATAGCTTGGGAAATTGACCGGTTAAAGGTCACCAGATATTCAAGTTCTTCAATAGCTTGCTGCGTTCTCTCAGCACTCTTGCCCTTTGATGGATCTGACCGGAGAGACTTCAGCTGGGTAACCATTGAGTCCTGTACTTTAGTAAGGCATCTAGATAGACCAGCAGCGTGATTACACATCACAGATTGCTCCCTGAATGCCTTCTCCCACCTTCTAAGGGTATCCTGGCTGAATGTACAGGAAGCTGGAGCAGAAGGTAAACTTCTTCTTGCGACCCTAGAGAACATGCTGTTCAGCTTTGCCGGTTCCGGAGACCAGTGGGATACAGCCTGGGTAGACGTGTCGCCCTTCTTAACTGCTTGTATACCACTTAGAAGAACATGGAGTCTTTACAAACTGGTCACGTAGCAGTCCACTGGTTTCAGAATTTCTAGCCGGATAACCTTCAGCAATAGTTACATTCAGTTTCTCCAGTGTTTGCAAAGCCATTCATCGACCGGCAATTTCACTGACACTTTACCAGTAGTCTTCACTCTAGAACCGGCAAAAGGATTATCATCCAAAGAGGCAGCTGAGTTGTCATAATCCGGGATGTGATGCCAGTTCATGAAACTTCTAACCCCTCTAATAGTTTCCCTGTAATTGGCGTCTTCAGAGAGGTCCTGATCAGTAGCTGTGTCCGGTAAATCACCCAGGCAGTGAATACTAGCCGGTGATGACGGTTCCCCATCCAACTCAGCCTCACTATCAGATTCCCTAGTAACCTCAGAGTTCTGGCCAATGGGAGGCGACTGATTAAGCAGCGTAGTTTCAACACCGGCAGGTAGAATCTCAGGACCCGCACCAGGAGCCTGTGTAGGCTGGGTGGCTAACACTGTAGAGGTACCGGGGCCCTGAACAGGGTGGGTAGCACTCTCAACACCATCTCTCCCAGCCTCAGTACCGGGAACCCCCAGAGGAGGTTGGGTAGCTGTCAACTGCGTAGCAACGTCACCAGTGCCCTCAGAAGACATAACACTTGCAGAAGCACCCGGATCTAAGAAAGGGTGTTCTCTGGGCACTACAGAGGCAGAGGTCACCGGTCTAGCAAAAGATTGGTTTACCAGCATAGCTTCTAGACGTGAAAATCTCTCACTCCACTTGTCATCAAGGGACTTGAGGTCGTCTGAAGTAGGTTTGCTGCTGTGCTTCCGTTTACTCGACCTTGGAGAGCCATCCGAACGCTTCTTCTTCTTTGGAGTAGAATCAACAGAGGAAGACTTGTCACAGCTAACCCGTCCCAACAGTGTAACTTCTGAAGGGTCCACTAGAGTGGGGGTCGTGCTTGCATTACCTTCAGCCTTCTTCTGCTCAGAACGTTCCTTCCTTTCCTTGTAGGTCGGAGTTGCTAACTGGTGGATCTGCACAGGCGTAAAAGACTTACAGATCTGGCAATCCAGCTTTTTAACACAGGGGTCGTCCCCCACCCCCTTGTCACGACAACGCGCGCATTTCTGGTGGTTGTCGAAAAGGGCCATAACGAGCCCGCAAGAACCTCGTTTCTGTCCAGGAGACGACATAATGATCAGTAACGTTGTATAAATACTCCGTACTAATAAAAAACAAGAAACTTGGAAGAGTTCGTTGTAAAACTTCAAAAACATAGCTCTGAAGAAAATCTTCTGCACACTCTTTCGCGTCAAACGAAAAAGATGCTATGACGTCAATAGGTAAACAGGAAATGAAGTACGATGCGCCACCTGATGAATGCACACTCTGTGACCGGTCCTGCCGGTAGTATATACAGGACGTCTTTTTCTGACGTTTGGCGGGACCGGTCGCGCCGACCGGTAAAGCAATTGTCCATTGGATAGGATGTATTAACGCAATAAAAATGTGGAGATAAGTCTATAGTGACTGTGAAACTGATCTACAGTAACCTTGCATTTTAAACACTCGTAACTTTAAATTTTTAAGATCACCTTTTCTGTTTTTTAATTTTCTTTTTGGTCACTGGAGTTTCATGATCTGTGGCATAGCGGGAGAAACACCCAACTCATCCCTGAAGTTAAGCAGGCGATTGGCTATGCTAGTGCTTGGATGGATGACGGTCTTAGTTCTAGGCCAGATATGGGATATATATGAGAATTTGGGGGGTTTTTTGGGCAGACTTTCATAAATTCTACTGCACTCTTCTCTCATGGCTTTGCAGCTCACGCATGTAGAACGAAACATTTTTGACCTTGTTTTTGACTTGACCTATCCCTGTCATTTTCTAATGAGGTTTTCTGTGTTGCTTTTTATGAAACACTGTTCACAACCACTAATACCAGATACTTGTATCTGTTATGGCTAATTTTAAAGACCCTGTCTGTTTGATGTACTTTGTGTACCAGTCATCTTGTGCATGATTAACCAAAAACAACTAAAATCAAGGCCGAAATGGGTTTTGGTCTACTAATATGAGCCACAGAGCCATCAGTGACGCGGTCACCTATCCAAGTTCTAATGTAGCCCATTGCTGCTTAACTTCAGCGATGAGACAGGTACTCAGCAATTTATGCCACAATTCATGGAAGTCCAGAGACAAAAAAGAAACGAGCAATCAGTGCCTGTGAACAGGCTCTGTGTCAGCTGTGTGTTTCCAGTTTCAGGGTAGAAAAAATATTTTATTTTACTTCGACAGGCATATATTCCTGTATAAAAACCACATACACGAGTTGTCACCCACTGTGTCTTTACAATGTGAATCCAGAAATGGATTTAAGTTGTAAAATGTGTTAAAATTACTGATCTATTCTGTGAATTATGCCAAAATAGTACTGTGGTCACCTCGATTCCAAGGCATCTCGCCACTATTATGCATCCATTCTTCTTGGATGTTTGCCGAGTTCCTGCGGCCTCCCGAGTAAGCATTTAGTTCAACATGGTAAGCTATTGTCGCGCAAAAAATAGCTATTACTCACTTAGCCATGAAATTGCAAATTTTAATTAGTAAATTAAATTTTTATTAGTTAATACCTTACCTACCAGACGATAGCTATAGCCCGGCGCCAGCCGGTCCCGCCAAACGAAAGAAAAAGACGTCCCGGGTTTCACCCCCGGCAGGACCGGCACACTACAATCCACTCGCCAGGTGGCCTAGTTCCTGCCTCACTCGCCAGAGGGACGTGACGTCATAGCATCTTTTTCGTCCCTAAGATTGAATGATGAAGGCTGGAAGCGGGGAAGGCCGGGTGGGAATTTCCCGTCTGGTAGGTAAGGTATTAACTAATAAAAATTTAATTTACTAATTAAAATTTGCAATTTCATTGCGTTAATACATCTTACCTACCAGACGATAGCTAGAATAACTACCCAGTGGAAGGAGGGCAGCCTTCTGAGGATTGGGGAAACTCTTATATTATACCTAGGTGTGAGGATCTAGTCCTTTGAGGAGACATGTTAGTCTCAAGGGTAACTAGACCCACCTGCCCCCCCCCCCCCCCCCCCCTTTTTTGACTGCTCTGAGGGGAGGAAGAGAGTAAGAGTTCAAATCAATGATTCCCACGGTTAACCTGGAAGAGTAGGGAAAGTCCTATACCCAGAGGATTACTCTGAAGTAAAAGACTTTGAGAAGCCAAGGCCTAGGCTAAAAGTGAGCCTACACCTAAAACTAGCTAGTATGTACACTATATATAATTATATACAAAGAAGCTTAGGGGACTAGTGGTGGATTTGTTGGGCAGCCACCACAGGACCCAAGTGAAAAAGCTCCTTATCTGCCCAGGCAACATCCTTAAGGTAAAACTGTGTAAAGGTGTTGTGGGACTTCCAGTGGCATGCTGTTAGGATCTGGTCCAGAGATATGCCACCTTGAAAGGCTTTGGAGGCCGCAAAGGCCCTAACATCATGGGCCTTAACCTGATGTAAGGTCAAGGAATCTTGGTCAGAGAGATCATAACACAACACTACTGTTTGTTTGATCCAGGACGAGATAGTGGCAGGAGAGATGTCCTTGTTAAAACCCTGTTTGAATGAAACAAAAACTAACTCCTTTCCCGTTCTTAGGTCCTGCGTTTTGTCCAGGTAGTAGCGAAGAGCCCGAACGGGGCAAAGGGATCTGTCTTCCTTTAAAGACTTATCCAGAGTGGGGGCTAAGGCTGGAATGACCACAGGGGCCACGCACTCTGGTCCCTCTTTTGCCAAGTGATTTTTCGCCAAGAAGCTTGGTGAAGGGTAGAGGGAAACTTTGGACCAGTCAGCTTGGTGTCTGATATTTTTGTTTAACCAAGCGTGAATCTCACTCCTGCGTTTTCCTGAAGCCAGGGCTAGGAGAAAAACAGTTTTGAAAGTAAGGTGCTTCAGAGAAGCCTTTCTGAGTGGTTCAAAAGGCGCTTTTGTAAGCTGGTGTAAAACCAGGGAGAGGTTCCAAGCAGGAACCCCCCGGCGCCCTTTGGGTCTATCTCTGTGAAAACTGTCTAACAGTCTAGTCAAATTTTCATCCTTGCCGACATTAACCGAGGTATTTCCCAGTTTGTCTGCAATGGCTGACCTGTAACCATCAATAGTGCTGGGCTGGAGATTCTTCTCCTGGAAAAGGTGCAGGAGGAAATCTGCTATTTGTTTTATAGATGGGTTCCTGAAGTCCACCTGACTTGTTTCACACCATCTGACAAAAACGGCCCACTTCGCTTCGTAGACTGTTCTGGTTGAACGTCTTTGAGGCGCCTCAATTCTTGACGCCACTGGGCTAGAGAACCCCTGCTCCTTGATTGTCTGGGCTCTAGGAGCCAGGCATGGAGATTTAGGTTTCTCAGATCCCTGTGACGTGCCTTGTTGAAAGGTTGGGTCACTAGATCTGGGTGGTGTGGAAGACAAAGAGGAACCCTCGCAGATAGTTCCACTAGGTCCCAAAACCAAGGCATGTTGGGCCATCCCGGGGCAATCAGGATTGCTCTGCGATACCAGTGATCTGACAGCTTGCTGACCACCTTCCCCATCAGAGACACTGGGGGGAAGAGGTACATGTCCAGGTCCTCCCAGGACAATGTCAGAGCATCCACTGACCAGGCCTTTGGGTCTGGAATTGGGGACACAAATTGAACTAGCTTGCAGTTGTACCTTGTTGCAAACATATCCACTCGGGGATAATGCCAGGTTTGACAAAGGAGGTCGAAGGTCTCTTGATGGAGGGACCACTCCGTCTGAATGACCTGCCTTTGGCGAGACAATTTGTCTGCAATTACATTCAGACGGCCTGGAATGTGTCTGGCCTTCAGTACTATTTGATTGAGGCTGCACCAACATAGGAGCCGCCAAAGAAGGGCACAGAGTGAGCCTGACCTCATACCTCCTTCCTTGTTGATGTATGCCACAACCGTGGTGTTGTCTGTGGCAATCAGGACGACCTTTCCTTGCACTAAATGTTGGAATCTTTTTAGTGCTAACAACACGGCTTTTAGTTCTAAGAAGTTTATGTGCAACTTGCTTTCGGGCACTGACCAAGTACCGCTTGCTGTGAAGTCGCCTAAGTGAGCACCCCAGCCTTCTTTTGAGGCGTCTGTAAAGATTTGAACTGCGTGTCGCAGGGGGTGTAAGGGCTGACCCTTTAGGACATTTTCCTCTTGGGTCCACCACTGCAGGTACTGATGGAGAGACCTCGGAATTGGGATCTCCTTTTCCAGAGATTCTGGGACTCTCCAGTGTTTCTTGAGGTGCCACTGAATAGGTCTCATGTGCAGTCTGCCTAGGGTCACCTGTTTTTCTGTCGCAGTGAGAAGACCTATAAGAGACATGAAAGTTCTCACTCGGCAAGATCTGTTCTGTAAAAGCACTGTTATTTTCTGTTGAAGGGTTTCCCAACGATTTTGAGTAGGCCTGACTACTCCGTTGAGTAGGTCGTACTGGTAGCCTACGAAGTCGAAGACTTGTTGGGGTTCCAGTTCTGATTTTTGCATGTTTACCATCCAGCCCAACTCCTGGCAGAGGGCTAGGAGGGATTGGGTTCCCTGGTGGCAAGATTCTTTTGTAGGGGCTCGAATCAACCAGTCGTCTAGGTACTGGTGGATTCTTATACCCTGTGACTGAGCCATTAACTTGACCTCTTTGACCACACCAGTGAACTCCATGGGAGCTGTTGACAGGCCAAAGGGAAGTGCCCGAAACTGGTACGACTGGTTCTGAAAGTGGAACCTGAGGAATTTTCGGGATGTGTAGTGAATTGGGATGTGGAAGTAGGCGTCGCTGAAGTCTAGCGATGTCACCCACTCCTCTTGTTGTAGAGAGGTCCGGATTGTCTCTGGAGTCTCCATTTTGAATGTTTTTACGCATAAAAACTGATTTAGAGTACTGAGATCCAAGATTGGCCGCCACTTGTGGTTCGGCTTTGGGACAATGAACAGTCTGTTGAAAAAGGCTAGTGAGGTTTGAACCCTGACCCTCTCTACTGCCTTTTTCTCGATCAGAGCTTGTACAGCTGCTTGCAAGTGGGAGTCTCTGATGGGGTTTGCATAGCCACTTACTATCAGGGGATCCCTTACTAAGGGAGGTCTTACTTTGAAGGGAAGAACATAACCCTCCTTTAATATGGACACTACTTTTGGGTTTGCACCCTTGTGAGCCCATATTTCCCAAAAACTCTGAAGACGTCCCCCCACTGGTTGGACACTTGCAACATTGGGGACATTTGGAACATTTGGAGCAGAAACAAAGTGACCGACAAAAGAAGCACTTTTCACACACTTTATTTGACTTTTGATCTTTAATTTTGGTCTTACGTCTTTCTTTTGCGACTGCCACCTTGTTACAGTAGGTACACGACATACAACATGATAAGAACCATTTGTTGGAACAGATACAAAAGAGTTTCTTGTTATGACACTTTGTACAGAACTGACTGGCCGGGCCACCGGCACCGGACTTGACTTGCAGTAATTGTCATTTATACTGTGTCTTCTCATGAGCCATCTTGGTACCACGTCCGGGTTGACCACCCCGGCCTCTGCCCCGGCCTCTATTGCGGGAACCAAACGCTTTCCAAGCTGGTAGTTCCTTTCCGGCTTGAGAAGTTGTTTTAGCAGTGTCTTGAGGTTTCCAACCAGTACTGTAGGGTTGGTATCTCTGTTTTCTGCCTCTACCGGCGAACCCCCCGCGGCCCGGGCCGGGCTGGGAAGTACGTCGGGAAGCTTCTAATTGGTTTATTTCATCCTCAGCTTTTCTAATAGCAGCATCTGGAAATAGCCCATATCCATTCAAGGGGCAATTTCTCAAGGAATTGAAAGTATCTGGTTTAATCCCCGGTTTCACAGCTTCCAAGTATGAATCCCTACGGAGTAGGGTCAAATTTGCCATCTGCACAAATGTAAAGTCTGCCAAATGTTGTAGAGATTTACCCATGGCGAAACTGACATTCTGGTTAAATGAAGATAAATACAAAAGTTCATCCAATGCACCTTGAGCTTTGACAGAAGACTTGCCTTTCTTAAGTTCACTTTGTAAAATATGCAATTGTTCTTGGAAGGCATCCTGTATTTTGGTAATACAGCGATTAAACCCCGCTGACTGGTTGCAAATATATGAAGACTCTTTTGCTGCTTTCTCCCACTTACGCATAGTGTCTTGTGATAGTGGGCGGGATGGAGGCTGAGGAGATGCAGAAGATATGGTTGAAATCCTGGGGAATGAACTATTTATCTTCGCCGCATCATTTGGCCAAGAATTCACTGATTTACCCGGCCTAGTTGGATCTGTAGGCTCCGCCGGGTGTATCCCATACCATCTGCTCTGGGATTTGGGGGGTCTGAGGAATTGGTCCACATGCAGGCCACCTGGATCACTAGATTTTGAAGGATAACCTTCTATCAGTACAAGGTTTAGAGTCTCTAGTTTTCGGCACAACCAATCTTCCGGAGGAAGATCCACAGAAATCTTGCCCACAGGTTGAGAACGGTGACCTGCCCAAGGATTATCAGTGCGGGATTGAGGAGAAAACTCCAGGTCAGGAATGTGTGTCCATCCCATGAACGCGCGGACGCCTCTCACAGTCTCGCGGTAATTTTGATCTTCACTGAGGACCCGGTCCGGGTCTGAGGTTTCTAAGTCTGGGGATTCCTCTGCGTCAGATAACTCACCCTCTTCAAATGTTTCCTGAGGATTGACATCGCGGAAGGTGACCGGCCCGGAGCCGGAAGAAGGTTGTTGAAATGCAGCTTGAGAGGAAGCAGACATAGCAGCTGACGACACAGTAGCCACCGGAGCAGGGTGTTTAAACATAGGTTCTGCTTCCGGGTAGAGGTTTTGAAGTGGAGATTGTCTGTCAGCAATTGAAAAATCCTGATCTCTAGGCTCATCCGGGCCAACAGCCGGACCGGCTGGGCCGGAAGAAGCCGAAGTAGAGACAAAAAAGGGTGTATGGGAAAGAGCACCTGCTGGAGCAGCATGAGAGACCGGTACTTTGACCGGAGAAAATGTTGGATTTTGTACAGAAGGTGAGGAGCGATGTCCTAAAGTGATAAGCGCCTCAAGCCTGGCCATACGAGTGGCCCACTTTTCGTCCAGTTCCTGAAGATCTTTCTTAAACTGAGGCACAGGAAGGGACAAATCCGGAGCAGAAGAAACAGATACAGCAGGTTCTTGTTCTGGCTGGGCATCAAGTACTACCACAGAAGACGGATCGACTAACACTTCCTTTGCTTTAGCCTTTTCCTTTCTGAGTTTATAGGTAGGAGTACTTAACTTGAGCACTTGCTCCGGGGTAAGGACACTGCAAAAGTCACACTGCAGATTCTGAACACAAGGGTCATCACCCTGTCCTTTCTCGCGACAACGCGCACACCTACTATGTTTGTCAAATGAAGCCATAATATGGCCACACGCACCCTTTTTCTGTCCTGGAGATGCCATGATAGAACAGTTAACTAATGGCAACACTTCCGACACAAATTAAACAGATATAACACAATATAAAAACTAAAGAGTTCACAGATAAAAATCCACAACTTTAAATATCGCGCCAAACGAAAAAGATGCTATGACGTCACGTCCCTCTGGCGAGTGAGGCAGGAACTAGGCCACCTGGCGAGTGGATTGTAGTGTGCCGGTCCTGCCGGGGGTGAAACCCGGGACGTCTTTTTCTTTCGTTTGGCGGGACCGGCTGGCGCCGGGCTATAGCTATCGTCTGGTAGGTAAGATGTATTAACGCAATGAAATGTTACTATGTTATACCTTATAGGTGAATAAAATACTGCATACACAATTCTCTATAAAGTGTTGAAATTTTCACACTTTGGGTGGAGGTACCCAAAGTACCTCTTTGGTATTTTACAATTTATCATCCTCGATAGATAACATCTTTTAAAAAAAAACAGCATGTCCCTGGACCTTGTACTTTCGGAGGAGAGAAGTTGTTCATGCGGACGCTGCAGAGTGATGCCATGTCAGCTGACTGAACAGTCAGCTGACATAGAAAAAAACAAAATAAAGTGATCTCTAGCACAACCCTTGGAAAGCTAGTGCTTAAAAAGTCAGGATATGTAACAGACAACAGATGCACGTTAAAAAGTTTGCTCTGTATTATCTCCTACTGGCCTGCCATGCATGAGACTATAAGATACATACTTTTGTCAAACTAATAAACTAATGGTGGATGTCATTTAGAATCAGAATATGGGTGTACATGGGCCCCAGAAAATGGCAACATTGTGACAACCATAAAGTAACAAAGATTGTTTCATGATAGAAACCTTCAGGGTATCAGTTTAATGATTACTATTTCAAAAACTACACAGTGGGTTTCATTTGTAGTTGGTGTGTGGGTGTACCTAGACACCAGGAAGAATATCAACATCCCTAAGATAACTTTATGTTCCCCAAAAAAAAGCCACCCCATCTTGCTCTTTATGCAGACATACCAAACAGCCTCTATAGATAATTGTGCTTATGCAGGACTACTTGCATGTGAAATGGGTTTGTGACAATTTATAATAATAATGAAAACACTTTAAGCACTAAACCCCAAAGAAATTTCCTGTACAGTGCCAAAGTTCAAGAAGGGAAAAATCCACATTCCAAAATATAGCATCCGAGCAGAGGAGTCACAAGAACATGGCATAAGCTTTTCTAAAGAGACAGATCTCTAGATGATTTATGAAACTGGATATTCTGCCCTGTGACCTGGTGGCCTTAGAGTTAATAAATAACATTTTGTGTGGGAAGGGGATGTAATGTCAAAATTTTGTGATGACCTTATTGAACTCTTGTAATCACAAGAGGAGTCTTGGTTGTAATTTGAGGAGATATTGTAGACGCAGAAATTTTGAAGTACAAGAATTACATTTGACTTACATAGGTTTCAGAACATGGCCAACTAGCATACCCCAGTGAAAAAATCCATCCGTACACTTTATCTACATTTACAAGACATAGTAAACCAAAATTCAACTCGCTTAACAAATCATACAAAGATTCTGCCAACTCCTTCAGTCATTATGCACCAACCTTCTGGAATTCTCCCCCTTTCCATATAAGTAATAGTTCCTCAGTTACATTACTCAAGAAACATCTGAAGACTCACCTCTTTAACTCAAGCTTCCTCCAATCTGTTGACACAACAATCCTGGATTATTGACCTAGATTGACCCTCAACTATCCCTTTTTGAAAATTTCTTTTGTTAAATTAGTGCGCAGAGTTCCCACAAAACAGATTAGACTAAATTAGAATATTATTAGACCTTCTCACCAGTATAACTATATCTCCCCATGTAGCTGCTGGCTGCTTGCTCCCACCCCACCCCCCAGGTAGATGCTGTTATTTTTGTGGTTACCACTTTCTTTTTAAAAATGAATTGCTACCTTACAGGATGTTCACATCAAATAGGTACTGTATAAGTTATTCAAATCAAATTAAAATGAGAAGACAAACCACTTAACTGTTTAACAATTTATTCCTCTGAAAGAGTGTAATTAAATATATTTTGACTTTTCAACTGAAACATATTTTCCAATTTATTTTAATACATTATGTTTTATTATGGATAATACTTGCAATTTGATATGACATATATTGGGACTTTATTTACAATACCACAGAATTAATAAGCATTTTCAATTAACAAGTAACCACAACAGAATTGATTTTTACAACAACAAATATGTACATAATGCCATTATATAGTCATCAATAGAGTGCAACCTCTCTCATCCAACATACTGGGAGATTTTGTTCAGATAAGAGAAGGCTCATAAAACAGAAGAAGCATTTAACTATACAAACAACAGGGAAATTCAAATACAAAATTATGAGAGTGGAAATTGGTTCATAACATCAAATATACGGATAACACACTAGATTATAAGTGGCTTTACTGTTTGAGATTTTCTGAATACAATGTTCACTGGCAGGAAAAAAAATGATCCCCTTGAAGAGGGCTTCAATACACATTGGTGGCCTTGGTCAAAGTTTATGATTTACTTCCTGTTTAACAGTCAGGGTTATATTGTGATAAGGTCACCACATTTGCCACTCGTGGGAGTCAAACTACATATAGGTGGAAACAGAGATCAGATATTTTGAATATCCAGCTTGCAAATAGGCCATGGGGTAATGTACAGCTTCTTAATTGCTAATCTGACAAACAGCCATTCCGACTATTTATCTATTGTGACAATTGTTAAAACTGGTAAATGTCTTACGAAACCTTGACATATATTGGGAGCATGGAGGACCCCTCATTACAGATTAAAACCTGGGTTTTATTTTAAACCATCTAAGGTTATATTAGAATAGACCCCAGTACATCCCCCATATTGTTATAAGCTGGATTCAAGCCCATGGACAATGAGGCAAGAAACAAGTGATCCAATGCAAAACTTGTTAACCACTTAGACGGTATTGGAAATATATATTCTGACATAATTAACCCAGAAATTGTAACTACTGTCATTTAACTTTTTGTAAGTTAAATACTTACCTTATCCTCACCTGTGCTGTATACAGGCGAGAGCAAACATACAGCAGAAGTGAGGATAAGGTAATGCTATTTGATGCAATAACATGAAATTATTTTTATGGTATATTATTTTCTTGTTCAACCCTATAATAATGTATAAAAGGGTATATTCTAGTGCAAAAAATAACTACATATATTTAAGCCCTTAAAACCCAGGCTGGTGCCACAACAATGAGATCAACATATAGCAGTTGTTACATAACTTCAGTGACACCTCTCAACAGGGTTCCTTCCAAAAATACAGAGAAACTCATACTAAGAGTACATTGTGCAAGAATGCTACATATTTAAGTAATTTCCATCTAGTGATTATATAAAATCATTCCTTTGGTTATTTAATGGCAAACCTCTTTTTGGACTAACTAGAATGAGCAAAGGGTCACAAAATAGAACATATCAATGTATCACATGATTTGCAGCATTACATTTAGAGTTTTGATAACAGAGTATATGAATCAACGTGGATATCTTTTGGAAAAATTTTGATAGGAAGTTTCACAAAATCACATACGTGTACGACAACTATATTTTAATTGAGTCAATTTTCAAAACAAATGTACAAATATGTTAGAAACATAATATGATGTAATATGATGGATAATCTATGATGACCATTTGTGCAAGTGTGATATTTCACTATAAAAAAATGTCTTAGATTAAACCAGTTCTGTAATACCATTTTCTGGACCATATAAAGACATATCAGTCGTCAAAAGCTAAATATGGCGTTGTAAAAACCTGGGTTTTCACTAAAAACATTTCAAACTCAATACTAAACTAACTCACAATTCCAAACTGAAAGTCAGTCCTCTGGAAGTATATAATATTATTCAGATTTAGTATTCTCAATTTAAATCTTACCTAATTGTGTCATATTTGAGATTAAGACTGAGTCTGGCCTCTGACATCTATACCAACCCTGTTCTTATAAATCTATGCATGCAAGAATCAAAGAAAAAATTCAACAATGCCACCACACAAGCAGAAACATATCAGCTGTACAAAAAGGGTAAATGTTCATGTAACTTTTAAGTGATACTGTATAATATTTGTTAATACTATATATAACTACAGGGGTGACTGGTAAAGGTTTTACAGTAAATGATATACAATATTATACAAATGTTCACACTAGAGATCAAAATAATTATGAGGGAAAAGTTGATATCACTGCTTTTACATAGCTTCTGTACATTTCACACACTGTGTCTATTAACTACAAAGCATATATTCAGGACATATTACAATAACCATTAACGAGGTTAACAAATTTGAATCACAGTTATAAATCTGATGCAAGATAAGGGCACTTCTATAAAGGTAATTACAATGACATATATAACCAAAATCTCATCCCGTAAAATTGTCCAATATTTCTTAATATTTGTGAATAACATTATATTCATTACACATATTCAGCATTAGTCTACATATTTATCACCACTGTAAAAGCCCATAGCACTACATGTCAGGATGGAGACACACCATGTTTTACAACAAGAATCCCTCCTATAAAATAGACATTAACAACAATAATGTTTCCCTAGAAATGCCTAATAATGACACTTTAAAAAAGGAAGTAACTCACTGAAGTTGTCCGTTCATTTTGCAAATCGGTATAACCCAGACCACGACAGAACCTAAATTATCTGACCTTGTTGAGAAATCAGGAGTTTTGTTGCATAATGGTTATAAAATAGAAATGCATTCCAGTATATTTGTGTTTTATGTCATATTTAGTAACTTTATAGCAGTTATATTGTGACGGATAGCTAGAAGGGCAGAAGAAAACAGTATGTACAGTTGGTTAATGTTCTGTTCTCTAAACCACCAGCTTTCTAACTTGAGGTTTGGGCCCGGATGCAAACTTCAATCTCACAGGTGGGAGGCTAGTATGTTACTACTATTACTACTCCGTCATGACTGCTGGTAGTTAAGTAAGAAACAATAGCCTATTGATTAAAAGGAAATACCTTTATCACTGATGAAGGAAGAAATTTACAGTAAATACAGTTACTCAATGCAAGTTTTATCAGGACTAAATAACATATATCCTGTGTTTCATTTTTGGCTAAGTATATTTACCATTTACATATGGAAATTAATACTTTTTATAGAAAAAAAAATGTTGCAATAAGCAACAGTACCAACAAGAATATTTTTTAAAATATTCAGGTTTGTCATTGATGTTTTCTCTCGCCAATATACAGTACTAGTTGAGGATAAGGGTATCTGACACAATAGAAACTGGGCTGTGAGGTAAACTTACTTTTGCAGGATTAGAGATCTGAAATGTAAGAAATAACACAAGAAATTGGTGTTGCGTAAGACAACACTTTTTCATTCAGTATTAAAAATACTGATATGTATTGGACTTCAGTTATTCTCTATCTTTTGTTGCTTTTTCATAAAATTCTGGCTCAGCCATCTGTTCTGGTTGAAGTTAAAGAAAAAACTTTCAGTAGCTTGTTGCCTATATTATTGTTAAGGTACTCAAGGTTAAGGTAAATACTATTACAAAAAAAAAGTTAATTGTAAAAATTTGGAGAGTGGAACTTTGGATAGTGGAAAATCAGATAATTTAGGTTTTACTGTTCCTAACCATTGTAATACTGTCCAGATATTCAATCTCTTCAGTGACATCTACAATTCCATGGCACATGTCCATCTGAACACAGACTATGTATTGACTAACTCTGTATGTGCATAGCATGACATAGCATTACACTGTGGTAAAGGGGACTACTACTGAAATCTAGCAAAGCACCAAGCTCTGATGATATGGTTAATACCGCATTTCCTGAACTGTGAAAATATTATTAGTAATTACATATATCAGTAGTCAACTGCAAGGTATATCCCACTGTAGTGGGATTATATAATACAGACATTTGTCAAGGTACATCCTACAGCGGGATTATTTAATATAATACAGTGATGTTCTTCAGACTGGGCTGAATATATTGTTTGACAATAAAGGAAACTTTATTTCAGAACAAAAAGATGAATCATTACTAGTTACACATGACTGTACATACAAGATTTGATATGGTCAGTCATTTTCCACAGGACTATCTCGACAATAAATATTATATGGTAAAATGAATGACAAAATTATTTCAACAAGTACGAAAATAAATAAACTAAAATTTGAAAAAAAAAAAAAAAATAGCATCAGAGAACCCATTCCCCACAGTACAGGGAAACAGTTTTCAACACCATGAGATAAAAAAGAAGTGAAAGAGATCAAAGATCAGGAGACTTTCAGAGTAAACAGTGACAGCTTTGTAAAGGTCCAAATATTATTTAAGCAGAGGAAGTAATGTTTAAGAGAGACAAAATTTATGTACAGATAAAGTATTAAATAACAATTCATGTGTAAGATGATGGCATTAATCAGCAACTAAAAATTACAAATCTATAAAATTTATTAACTGAAGTATAGCTTTTAATGGAAATAGCACAATTAAGTAAGTGCATTAAAAATCAGCTGCAGCAATCCACATATCTTTGTGATAAGAGAAATATGTCTCAATATGGCAGGTCAACAAACTTTGGCAGAGCCAAGGTTAAAGGTCACACTATGACGATGTACACCTACACCCCTGACTAATGTCCCTACCAAGTGTCAACTTCCTATGCCTTAGAGTTTCCGAGATATAGCCCAGACAAGATCTGAAGGGTCAAGGTCACTACAGTAAGATCAAAGGTCAACTCAAGGTCACAGCATAAATGTTGCACACCTACATCCCCAAACCAATGTCCCTCCCCACAAAGTATCATCTTCCTACACCTTACGATTCCTGAGATATGGCCCAGACAAAATGTTAAAGGTCAAAGTCACAACAGCAAGGTCAAAGGTCAAATCAAGGTCACACCATGATGCTGCACACCTACAACCCCTGACCAATGTCCCTAACATGTATCAACTTTCTAAGCCTTACGGTTTATGAGATATAGCCTGGACAAGATTTTCAAACTCAAGGTCACTGCAGCAAGTTTAAAGGTAAAATCACGGTTGCACCACAATGTTGCACACCTACACTCCCAACCAATGTCCCTATAAGTATCAACATCCTACACATTGCATTTTCTGAGAAACAGCACGACAAACTTTTCCTGCCGCCCGTCCAGATGCCATGGGTGAAAACAATACCCAACAAAACAAAATGATCATTTTCTTTTCATCAACTTTACACATTTTACAAGTTTGTTTCAATGAAAGTAAATTTCATACAACTACATGTAAAATAATCATAATATACAAGGTGAAAAAATAATAACAGGAGAAAATTTGTAAACAAATTTGTGAGCAAAGTTATAAACTCGCTAACTAAAAAAAAGATCAATACAACATTAAATATGTTTTATTTATCATATCCCACTTTATTTAAGCATAGCCTTGGTGAACCAACTCAGCATAATTATCCTGAGTCATGAAAAACTAGATACCTCTGTAACATTGGTGGTAACATTATTAGCTGTGTTTTTATGTCACCCCATACACAGCTCTGTTACCCTTAACACTAACACCTAAACCTGATATTTATATTGGCATGTTATAAATATTACACACTTTAGTTACACCTTCATGTCACTTCTATACAACTGTGTATCCTTGAACCACCAGTTAGTGTGCCTCTGACAGAAAAAGCAATATAAAGACTTGTCCTCACATGCTTTGCTTTATCCAACTACCACAAACTACCTATGCCACCTTTTTAAGACCTGGGCAAATGTGTACAAAAATATAAACTATTCAACTGTTTTCTGGCATCTTCAGAATCTGTCATATCTGTTTTCACTGTTTGGATTTTTTTGGATAATAAGATTTGTATTGAATAAATTTTTTAAAAATTATGATCATTTTGTATTAGATACCTGTTGGTACCATATTTTTTGGCACAAACTTGAAAAAATGAATACATAGGATTTATGTTTGGCAAATCAACTTCATTAAGTGTGTGAAAAATTGGTTCATTGACACATGCGAGATTGGTGTGGTGCATAACAGTAGGAAAAGTCATGATATAACTGAAAGTGTGATGGTATGCAAGTTTGAAAGATATTTTTATTTACCAACTATTCAGTTTTAAGATACTGTTTATACATCAAACCACAATAATACTAAAACAATTAGCAATACTGATATGACTTTGGCTTTGATACAATTGGTAGTCGATGAAATTGTACATAACACTATGATTTCAACTTAAAACCTACAATGTCACAATACAATACATCTACCAGTACCGGTATGACAATTGGTTTTGATACATTGGCACGTGATAAAGCAGTCTATTGACTTGAATGTCTACTGAATGTCCCTTGACTTTGATACCTATGTTCAAGGTCATCACTGAACTGTGACACATACATACCGTTACACTTGAAACTCTTCATTTGACACAATTAGTAGAAAAACAAATTCCAAGTCTGTAAATGACAAAATCATCAGTTCTAAATCTGGAGTACAAAACAAAAATTAACAGAAACGAGTGACAAGAGATTAACATTAATGTGAGACAAAATAAAGGTCAACAATGAGGCATTTAAAGAATGATGATTAATAAACAAATTCAATCAATCCATGTTAAGCACAGAATATTCAAAATATTAGATTTGTTCATAGAGTCATATCAGTACATTGTAAAACAACTTTCACATCCAGGGACTAGCAACATTTAGTTATCTCTAACACAGCAGAGATAAACAATAAAGTATAGATTATGAATAGATTTTTGATAAAATATACAACCCACAACAAATAGAAATCACAGTTTACATAACATATATATGGTACACGGCATTAAAATTGTTACAAAAAACTCAACAACTAAGGTATTAAATGTTGCCTATTTTAAACTTCTTTTTTTGAAGTATGAGAACACATTGTCAAACATTTCAGTAAATTTATATGGCATCATATACCCAATTGTACTATTTCACCCATTCCATTGGATATCAGTTAACCATTATGGCATTATTACAATCACTTTTGGTAATCTCTCATCATTCCTTCAAGCAATCTCCTTTCACAGTATGTACCTGTACATATCAATGCCGTTTTACACAAATTCTCCAGTCATCTAAATTATATTTCTCGCTACCTGTTCATTTGTATTTGTATCCATCAGTAACCTGAACTTAAATTGGAAACTTACAGGAGTTCATTATACCACAAGCATTCTTGAGTAAGGGGGGGCCAGTCTCTGTCAGGACTGGCTGGTTTTTCCAAAAATCATACAGTACCCATATATTACACAAAAGACAAAAAGACTTCGTGAAAGTCTACTTCATTCTACATGATGTCTCTAAATTTTATTGGGTTTAAAAAAATCAGCATATTTTCATATTATGTCTAGAAAGTAATAACTTCAGTTGTCACCCACCTTACTGTAATATTCTGCATAATTACCGCTCCAATTCCAGAAATATTCTGCAAGTAATCCCCTTAATCCCCTATTTTTTGCTCAAACAACATTTTCTTCCCCATCACACTTTCCAAGTCACTCTCCACTTTCTGGAGTTACCATCACTTATTTAAACGTTCTGTCAAACAACTCTCCTAACTAGAGTAGTATTTGGGGAGTACTTCCCAAATGTTCTCTTCTGTATAGGATGCATTTTCACAACACTTCTCCTTTTACCCACAGCTATCCTCTTTGTTAAAATGCCCTACATCTCTATGCCTCCAATTTATATTCTATTCGATGAGTAATATTGTTTCTTCTGTACAGGATACCTCAAACCAGCCAGTGTTATCCTTATCTTTTGTTAGAATGCCCTACATAACTACTCCTCCAAGTCCTGTTGTATTCAGGAAGTACACCGCCCAACTTCATCTTCTGTACAAGACAAAAATGTCCTGGACAGATAGCTCCCACATTCACTTCCTGTCTAGCCATCGTCATCATCTTCATCATCGTCTTCATTGTCCGAGTCACTGGCTGCGTCTGAACCCTCGTCGCTATTTGCTGTCAATCTCAAGGGTTCCAGGTAACCAGCAGCAACAGCCCCGCCCTCCATGCTGCAAAACAACAAACAGGAAGGAAAGGGATTAATCCCTAAAAAATGTCATGATAATAAATACGGATATTTCACGAGAAGGGTTTTCATCAAAGCTACAACATGGTTATCCTGCAAGGATATATTCCCTGGTGTTTATATCCACTCGTATGTTGGTGCAAATAACATAGCTTGACATGGGATTTCATTACATGTGCATTATGTAACTAAAATACATTTACAATATTCTAGCTATAAGGAGACATTGTAATCTTAGCTTTTGCATATTAAGTAGTTGAATATACATAATCTTTACTGGAGTATTTGCACCATGTTTTGTGGCTGAACTATTATGGGATACTCAAGCTATAAATTTATGTAACTCAGCCAAATACAGGAGAACCTCTGTTTTCATTCCATACTTGGAGAGTATGATTGTGGTCAGATAATAAAAGAGATAGTTAATTAAATAGCAGATACTTGGTACATATTAAGTCTTAATACAGTATGTGCCCAAACAGGACAAATTCAGTGCAATCCACTTGCAATTCGCTAAATAATGCAATTTGACCTATAAGTAAGTAAGTAAGAAACACTTATATAGCGCCGAATTTGATGTAAGCATCCTCTAAGGCGCTGATGTGCAAAAAGGGATAGTCCAGTTCCAGAAAGATGTCAGTTTCCATATTAGCGTCCGGTCGGGGAGATAGGCTATGGTGGAGGATAAGCCAATCTAAAAAGGTATGTTTTCAACTGTTTCCTGAAACCAGAAATGCTTTCTATGGTTCTGATGGCTTGAGGAAGCTTGTTCCACTCTGTGGGAGCCCCTGCTATGAAACTGCGTAGCCCTGAGCGTTTATTTGGTTTAGATGAGGAAATTGATAGGCGATTGCCCCGTGTGAGATCACTCCGCCTAATTAGAGCGGAGAGATATGGAGGTTGGCTCAAATGTATTGCTTTATAAATGAGGAGATTATATTTGAACAGTATATGGTAATGAATGGGGAGGCAGTGTAGTTTGTGCAGGAAGGGTGTAACATGACAGTATTTATTTAGCTTGCACACCGTCCGACATAAGGCATTTTGAACTCTCTGTAGTCTGCTAGTATATGCCTTTTTTGTGTTGTAAAGCAGTGAGTTACAGTAATCCAGACGACTGCTTACCAAGGCATTTGCCACCTTTACAGCTGTTTCATGATTTAAGTACCTGCGGACCCTTCGTAGTTCCCGGAGATGGTAGTAACTTATGCGACATAGATTAGCCACGTGTCTTTGCATTGAATTTTCAGCATCCAGGATGACACCAAGGTTTTTTACTGATTCAGCTGGTTCCATGGTGTTGCCAAGTAAACTCACTGGGAAAAATGACTTCAGGGAACTTCTAATTTGATCATCACCAATCACTATGAATTCTGTCTTGTCAGGATTTAATTTAAGCTTATTATTTCCCATCCAAGCCTGGACCGCCTCAAGGCAATTTGTTAATTCAGTGATACTGGAATCGAAGTTCCTAGAGTCGAGTTCCAAGTAAATTGTGTGTCATCTGCATATAAGTGGTGGGTGACATTGAATTTAGATATGACTGAACTGAGAGGGGTTGTGTATAGGGTAAAAAGGAGTGGCCCTAGAACTGAGCCCTGGGGAACCCCGTAAGGGAGTTGAAAAGCATCTGAAAGATGTCCATCTATTTTGATGCGCTGCTTGCGTGAGTGGAGGTATGACTGGACCCACTTAAGCACTACCCCATCAATGCCATACCAGTGCTGAAGGCAGTTGAATAGGATTGAGTGGTCTATTGTATCGAAAGCTACAGATAAGTCCAAAAGGACTAATCCAACAGCTGCACCCTTGTCCATTGATGTGGCAATGTCATTTTGTATTTTGAGCAACGCCGTTTCAGTTGAGTGAAAAGCTCTATATGCGGACTGGTTTTCGTTAGATATACCCTCGTGAGCAATATGCTCATTTATCTGCTTAGCCACAGCTTTCTCTATGAGTTTGGAGATGTAGCTGAGGTTGGACACTGGTCGATAATTCTTGAGAATATTCTTGTCAAGACCAGCTTTTTTCAACAAGGGTGTAACATGTGCAGTCTTAAACCAGGAAGGGAAACTGCCCTCCTGTAGAGAGTAGTTCACAATATTTGTGATAGGAGTCAGGAGCACACTGATACATTCAAGGACCAATGATGTTGGGATGGGATCCAAGTCACATGATTTATTTGATGTGGACTTTATGATTTTAAGAACTTCTTCCTCTGACATGGTCCGAAAAGAGACAAACTTGTTTTTGTAGGAACCTGAGACAGGGGGATCGGCATCAGTAGACAGTAATCCAGATCTTCATTTAGTAATTTTGTCTGCAAAATACCTGCCAAAAGTGTTGACTAGACTGTTCATGGTGGTATAATCTGGAAGTACCATTTTTGGTGATCTATGGAGGACTTTCTTTATGGAATTCCACAAGGCCTTGGGGTTATCCTCATTTTCCCTAACCATATCACTGTAGTGTTTGGTTTTTGCACATTCCACGAGACGGTTGAAATGGTTCACAGCGGCTCTGTACCTACTGCGGTTTATGGCAGAGTTGTCCTTTCGCCACTCCCTTTCGAGTTTGCGCTTACGTCTCTTTGCTGCCAAAATCTCACTGTTGATGAACCCTTTGTTGACATGTTGTGGGGTTTTACATTCATGTACAGGTGCATGCTTGTCAAGTATGTTCCTAAGGGTATGAAAGTACTGGTGTGAAAGTAAGCTAGCTGTTTTGTAAGGAGCCTGGATAAGCTCAGAATTTACAATGTCAGACATAAATTCAGTTTTATTTATCTTGCGAAGTTTCCTGATTTTTAACCGTTTTACTCTGCAGGAATTTTTGACAGGGAATGTTGTAGTGAAAAAGACAGCTAGGTGGTCTGATATGCCATCCTTAACATGATGGTGAACTGAGGAAGTTAGGGATTTACTAGTGCAGAGTACATCAAGGATATGTCCTTGTATGTGTGTAGGTGTTGACACATGTTGAATAAAATCAAAATCCAATAGAACTGTGTTGAAATTTTCTGTCCAGCAATTTTGACTGTCAAGCTGGATATTGACATCTCCCAGGATAATATTTTCATGTGGTGACAAAGCAGCTGCTTCCATGAAACTGTTGAATTCCTCGATAAATCTGCTTTTGCTGGTACTTGGAGGTCGGTAAATTACATGTACCAGGGGCTGGCTTGACTGTCGATCTGACAGTTTGACGGTAATGTGTTCAAACGTTTCCCGCCGATCAATTTGACAACGCACGCTATCAATGTCATTCCTAACAAGGACAGCAACTCCACCTCCTTTCTTGTTCTCGCGTGGGACCTGGTGAAGCTGGAAACCTGCAGGCGTTATCTCATCCATTAGGCCTTGTGTGTCCGACGGTCTTAGCCATGTCTCAGTGACACCAACAATGTCGAGATCATTTGACAAAACAAAATCACTAAATGCTGATGTTTTGTTACGCAATGAACGGACATTCAGATGACAGGCTTTGATATTTCTGGCTGATGGACCTGGGTTCAAACTAATGTCGCCAGAAAGAATCAGGATGATGGACCACCAAGGGTTGACATTTCTGAAAAAGTGCGTCACTTGACGACAGTGGGCCTGCAGGGCGACAAAAGCAATGTTACAACTGTCCAAAGAGGAGAGTAAACTTGGGTGAATAATTTTTGGTGATGGCAAACTATTTTCCTTGGTGGGGGTTGTTGACCGAACAGTCAAAAGGATGGAAAAGCAGAACCAAAAAGTGCAATGCATGACCAATGAAAGCCAAAATTAAAATTTAGAAATAGGTGCACCTACCTTTCCTACGTACAAACCTTTCTAATTACAGCATCACAGTACCAAAATCAAAAGATGGTAGGAGACGTTACAGGTGAACTGGGCCAAAAATTGTGAAAAAAAGCTAATAATTGACCTTCTCATGGTCGCCACTGCATCATACCACGTTAAAATAAGAGATAACAATTTCATGCCATGTATTAAAACGGAGCTGCTACAAATGTTCTGTGGCCAGACAAGTTCAATGTCAGCAAGCATAAAATTTTCTTATCCTTGCCTGTATATGGCTATTCACCAAATTTAAAAACTGCAGATCAAAAAAAAATTTAAGAATTATCCCATCTGAAAGCAAATTACTGCAGTGGAGTGACAAGCTTTAAAGTACTATATCCCTACACATGCCTGAATTTCATTTAGGAATTTCAATACATAAGCTTTAAAGTAATATATCCGTACACATTTCTGAATTTCATCTAGGAATTTCAACACATATTAGACAGGGTGGATATGAATTCATAAATGTAACATTCAGATGAAAGAATGTCAGATGATGAAAGGGTGTACTGAGATCCAGCCAAGAAAAGAGGTACAGATGAATGCTACACACCCTGTGGCTGAACCACTGAGGTCAGTGTTGGAGTCCACCCCGCTGGTTGTGGAAGAAGTGCCTCCGCCTTTCATCATCTTGATGTGACGACTGCGCACCTTCAGCAGACCCTCACAAAATTTGGCACCCATCTCTTCTAGCTCACGCGTTGTGATGTGAGAGCCCTGTAAAGTATTCATACCACAATCCAGTAATTTAGGTATACGAATACGAAGTGTGTTCATATACACAAGTTAGTGGATCTTCACAAAATTTGGCACCCATCTCTTCTTGCTCACCCGTAGTGACGTGAGAGCCCTGTATATACACTAGTGGATCTTCACAAAATTTGGCACCCATCTCTTCTAGTTCAGGCGTAGTGATGTGAGAGCCCTGTAAAGTATTCATACCACTATCCAGTAATTTAGGTATACTCATATGAATATGAAGTGTGTTATTTGTACATAAGTTAGTGGATCTTCACAAAACTTGGCACCTATCACCTCTTACTCCATGGTGGACATTGGTGGTGATGTTCCTTCCCTACAAAGTAATCATTTGGAATGATGTGAAAAAGAAAATCTATGGACAAAAGGTTTTAATAGTCCTTCTTTGATCAATTTTATTGTCACCACACACATTTCAACTACAAAGGGAGACATATGGACCAGTACACATGATTTTAATGCACCAGTGCCCCTTACTGTGGATACACATCCCTACTTTGGATTTCTCATAAAATACTGAGTTATTTTACTTAATGTTCTTGGAAAAATGATTATTTTTCATTTGAGTGTGTGGGTAATAAAAACGAATGATCCTCATGGGGAACATTTTTAAATATTATACTTGAATTAACATATATAATTAATAAATTAAATTTGGTAAACCATGCACCAGTCAGGTAAATTTTGCTATTACATACAATGCTTTGTATTTCCACTGGCACATTATAGGGTGGAGAAGACCAATGTAGAGTAGTAGTTCACCTTGTAAGGCCCCTGGTCACAGCCACAGTAGCTACTCTCCATTGTGTAACTCTTGACCACACGAATCTGTCTCCACACAATGACCCGGGCTGTGGTCTCCTTGGACTTCTCCACCATAAAGCTGCAGTTCTGCAGGCTGAAGGCTGGGGCCAGTGACTGGAGGACTCTGGGGAGAGTCTGAAAAAAATATCGTAGGTCTGTTAATACTTATACAGAACAAGTAACTATAGTTTTTTAATGAATCTACCTTTGAATAGTTTCTGTTAAGGTACATTAGGATAATACATTGAAATTGATCTAAATAGTTTTGTTGATTTCAATAATGATACATGTATCAATTTCTAGCTTCCAGTAAATTATTTTCAAAAAAAAAATTTTTTTTTAAAAATTTTATTTTTAAACCTGTGTCACACTTTTCTATTTAAAAAAAACCAAGAGCTGCCCGACCCTTAGGAAACTGCATGATTCTAGGTATCCACCTTGAACGAAGCCCTGTTTTAACTATGTGGTGATTATTAAATAATTTTCATCATTCTGTTAAACTGCATAGAACTATGCAGAGTTCTGTTTTCAGTTAAAGTCTTAACTTAAAATAAATATTTTCACCCATTTTGCTATCCCGTTCCAGTTGCCCTCTTCAACTATATATATATCTATATATATATTCTAAGATCAGTGCTGTTCCTCTGGAGAAATATAAAACCTCCCCATTACTGATATTACCTTATAGCTAGTATCTTCCATGCGGGCACCCACTACAGCAGGGTTGTCAGTGTCCTCATTCATCCAGGACAGGCTGGGACTGCAGCCATATAGAAACACATTCTTACGCCTCGAGTGTCCGTGGTAATCACAGTACACCTAAACATAATTAACAAAGTCAAATACAAAGCTCACTACACTAAGGTTTCTCTAATACATTGACATATACAGAAATGTAATTATATCTGTGCTAAGGAGGTAATGTGGTCATTGGATTGTGTTTGTTTGTTATTCCCCTTTCACACTACAGGTGGTATACCCCACGGTTACAGGCATTGGGCGACATGCCCCTGTCCTTCAACTACTGTCTGACGTCTGTATGCAAACCTGTGACACAGTGGCAAACTGTCCAATTCTTTGAGACTCCTACGGAAATTTTAAAACATTTAGAATTTCTGCCACTGAATTTCTCACAATGACATTCCGCAGATAAGTTTCTATTTGGGTTTTTTTTTTCAGTAGTATGTGTTCATCCAACAGATAACGAATGTGTGTTAAGGTTAATGGAGGTTACCTCTCATGGACCAAAGTGTGTACTACTGTCATCCTACTGTCACCCTACTTTTACTGATGGTTACACACAGTCTCCCATCAGTGGCCATTCAAGTGATAACTTGTGGATGCACCAAATCTTGGAAGATATGAGACATACCGTTTAACTAATTTTTTAACTTACAAGAGGGAAATTTTGCAGGTATACAGAAGCTTTTTCTAACTTACCAGAGGGGATTTCTGCATGGCAAATAAGAACTGCAGTAGCCCCTTGCAGTGGTAGATGGTCGGGTGAAGCTTGGGACACGGATGCAGCCAACGTCGGTTCAAATCTTCTGCCACTAGCGAGCAGCGGTGTCTACAATGTTAATACATTAGACTCTAGTGTGAAATTATAAATCCAATTTTAATAATACTACCAAACTTTAACTTGGTATCATATTGACTGACATTGAAATACTGTTTGACCCCATAAAATGCACCGCCTGACACCTACTAATTTGTTTTCACCTATAATCCATATTATCTAGTAAAATAGCATCAGAGATGCCCGTACCCCACAGCCTAGGGAAATATTTTCAACACCATGAGATACAGAAGCACTGTACCAGTACAAAGTTCAGGATACTTTCAGAGCACTGTCAGTTATACAAAGTTCCAAAAAATGTTTAAATGCAGAAAATAATGTTTAAAAGAAAGATAATGCATGTAAAGATGAAGTATTAAAACAAGTCAATTCAATAACAAGATGACAGCATTAATCAGTAAACTAAAATTCAACATTCTTTATCTACATCTGCATGGCCGAATTATGGTTTAGATGTTTTGAATATTACCATGCATACAGAAGTGGTAATACATTTAATGAATGCTTATGTGTGGTGTTGGAGCAAAATCTGTGGCTCACTTGATGAAATTCTATCTCTTACAATGGGAAGTTATGAAAGTAAAATTCTTAATAAATTCTAATATGAATTAACAGTGCTTAATCTGCATCAAAAGACAGACCCAAAGGTGCAACAAGATTTTAAAGGTCAAGGTCACTACGACAAGGTCAAAGGTCAAATTAAGGTCACACCATGATAATACACACCTATGGCCCCTGACCAATGTCCCTACCAAGTATCAACTTCCTACACCTTACGGTTTCCGAGATATAGCCCGGACAAGATTTTATAAGTCAAGGTCACTACGGCAAGGTCAAAGGTCAAATCAAGGTCAGATCATGATGTTGCACAACCACACCCCCTAACCAATGTCTCTACTAAGTATCAACTTCCTACACCTTACGGTTTCTGATATATAGCCTGGACAAGATTTTATAGGTCAAGGTCACTACGGCAAGGTCAAAGGTCAAATCCTGATCAGACCATGACGTTGCACACCTACACCCCCTAACCAATGTCCCTGCCAAATATCAACTTCCTACACCTTACAGTTTCCGAGATATAGCCCGGACAAGATTTTATAGGTCAAGGTCACTACGGCAAGGTCAAAGGTCAAATCAAGGTCACACCATGACGTTGCACACCTACCACCCCTAACCAATGTCCCTACCAAGTATCAACTTCCTACACCTTACGGTTTCTGAGATTTTATAGGTCAAGGTCACTACGGCAAGGTCAAAGGTCAAATCAAGGTCAGACCATGATGTTGCACACCTACACCCCCTAACCAATGTCCCTACCAAATATTAACTTCCTACACCTTACGGTTTCTGAGATATAGCCCGGACAAGATTTTATAGGTCAAGGTCACTACGGCAAGGTCAAAGGTCAAATCAAGGTCACACCATGACGTTGCACACCTACACCCCCTAACCAATATCCCTACCAAGTATCAACTTCCTACACCTTATGGTTTCCGAGATATAGCCCGGACAAGATTTTCAAACTCAAGGTCACTACGGCAAGGTCAAAGGTCATATCAAGGTCAGACCATGACGTTGCACACCTACACCCCCTAACCAATGTCCCTACCAAGTATCAACTTCCTACACCTTACGGTTTCTGAGATACAGCCCGGACAAACTCTTTTCCCGCCGCCCGCCCGCCCGGACGCCCGCCCATCCGGACACCATGGGTGAAAACAATACCCCAACAGCCCTTAAGGGCTGTGGGGTAAAAATGAATGGAACCTGCATTAGTGTCAGAAACTGTCTTATTATTTATGGAAGATGGGTCAGTGGCATATTTCTTCAGATTTATTTTCCAATTCTATTTATTTACATTTTTTTTTCATTATTATATTTGATGATAATTTAGCTGACAGTTATAACAGTCTGGTATTTTACTTAAATGATCTCAAAGGCAAGATACCAGTGCTACCAATCCATGCCTAGTATTTATCTTCCTGTAAGAAATCTGGCAATATTTATACCCAAGTTGCTGTTGGGTCACACAAGACAGAGTGAATTCAGACATACAGATGTTGATACAATATTGAGTTTTACAATTATAAACATACGTTCCATTAATGACTCCATCCGGGTTCAACATTGGGACAATCTTAAATATGTACTGATCCCTCAGTGCACGTGCCCGGTCACAGTCACTCAAGAGGAAGTCTATTGTACCTAGAAAAACATAAAACACAATCAAACCAGTCAATGATTGGGCTTGGTGATTTTAAAAAAAATTTTCCCAGATGTTTTAAAAACTAATGTTTTGGAGGTTTTACCTGAAGTTGTGTCTAACATGCACATAAAATTTACTCAAACTGTGTTTTACTGTCTTTATGTGCATGTTTACCTAACTCTGGGTTTGAATCTTGGTGACTGGGCTAGGGTCAGTTATGACCCGTAGCCTTGTATGACCTCAGTCAAACATATGACCTCTGGGTTCAAATCTTGGTCATGTTGCCAGGTATCAGATATGACCTTTGGCCACTCATAACCTCACCACTGGCCAAACTGAGCATGTAAGGCTTCAAAGTATCTTCTACACTTCATATAGTTGGAAGACCAAACAGTAAGTGTACTGCTTACACTACAAGCAAATTCATTCTAAATATTACTTATTGCTTAGTACATTAACAAGTTTGGGTGACACCAATTCCAGTGTTTATATAATCTTGTGCAAATATAGAATTCACAGAATTTATAAAAAAAAATTATTTCAGTTATATTAATTAATTTTATTTTGGGAAATTAATACATATGAGGGAAAATAACCTAGTTTGGTCATTAAACATCTCTATATAAACACATCTACTGTACCTCAGTTGTAGCATCTTTTACTGGTGCTGAAGAAATTTGGAATTAACCACAACAATTTGGAAATATGATCCAGGGTTAAACTGATTCCTGGTTTAAATTTATATTAGATCTAATATTACTTCTTTTCTGCAAAGCAATTGCATTTAATTTGTCATAATTATTTTTCAAATTCTATATATTATCTGGAATTTAAAAATTCTTATTTTTGTCAAACTGATCTTACTCCCAGAATTTATTTTTGCAAATCAATGTTTTCTTATAATATTGTAAGAGTAAGACTACTTCTATGAATAAGAAGGTTTTTGATATTTCTGTGCCGACCTTTCATGACCCAGCTCGCATTACTTTCACCCGGGTGAACCCTACTGGACAGGAAAATGTATGGGCGGCTTTCTGTTACATAAAAATACACATACATTAAAAAATAATGAAATATAATTATGTCATAACAAACAAAACAAGGTTTAAACTAAGGCAGAATTGACAATGAGATGTGGCTATTTAGCGCAACAAAAATTGAATCTTCTCAATTTTAGTTAATTTTTTTTTCTTTAATTTCTTAATTTGTGTTGCTACTACAAATTGCACATATTTGAGTTTGAGAATAAACTTTGGTAGGATTTCACTTGAGTACAAAATTGAATTACAAAATTTTAATTGATATGATGTAGGATTGAGTTTAATGCAGGTGTTCCACTGGAGCCGACCCTGTAAGCGACCTTACGACCTTACGGTCGGTTGCAAAAGCTGTAGAGTTGTGAGAAAAGGTGCGGGAAAATGGTGGGTCAGTTATGAGATCCCCGACAGGACGGTATAGTTACAGACAGCCTGTAATGACCTTCCCGACAAGACGTAGGGTCGGGGATGTTTTTTACACGGCCAGTTGTAGAAGTACTACGACAAGCCCTAAACCCCTAACAGACAAGCCGGATCACAAACAGACAAGCCATAAAGACAAACAGACAAGCCGGGAACATGTTCCCGACCCTTCCCGACAGGACTGATTGTTTTTGTGGGTCGGGATCCAGAATTGGGGTCCATATCACACTATATAAACCCCCCTCCCCTGTGATATGCCATTCATTTCACACTTCAAAGATGACAGGAACACATCAAGAGCAACTGATAGATCACTTGAGGGTCTCTTTGGTTTTTATTGAGTTTAATTTTTTATTGTACATGATATGTTCAAGACACAGAAGACCCAAAAAGCAGGAACTGAGCACCTGCCCAGCCAGCATCACCATCACCCCCAACCCCAGCACCCAGGAGAAGGAAGCCACAGAATCCATGGGTCCTGCCCTGGATACTGGAGAGAGAGGAGAGAGGTTACAAGGCTACAGAAATTTCACCAGGATGGAGCCAGCATTTTTTTATTTGATTGAAGAAATAATCACCCCCCACCTCAGGAAGTGAATCACCAACTTCAGGAAGCCACTGGAAGTCGGGTTGAAACTGGCAGTTACTTTGAGACACTTATCCACAAGGGAAAGCTACACCTCACTGGAATACCAATGGAGGGTTGGAAGAACGACCATCTGCAAATTTGTCCCCAAGGTCTGCAAAGCCATTTTGAAAGAATTTCAACAAGAGTATCTGGTGTGCCCCACTGATCCTGAAGACTGGAAGAAAATTGAAGATTTAGAAACAGATGGAATGTCCCCCATGCAGTCGGTGCATTAGATGGAAAACACATTGCTATCAAAAAGCCCAAGAAGTCAGGCAGTGAATATTTCAACTACAAGGGCTACTTCTCCCTGGTACTTTTGGCTTTAGTCAATGCAGACAAGTTTGTGTGGGTCAACGTGGGGGCCAGTGGGTCATCATCTGATGCACAGATTTTCAACCGCAGCAAACTGAAAAGAAGAATTGAGAACGGAACCTTGGGACTACCACCACCTGAACCACTTGGACCTGGGGGGCCAGATCCACACTACTTCCTGCTGGGGGACGACGCCTTTGCCCTGATGCCTTAGCTGGTCAAGCCTTACAGTAGACACCAACTGACCAGAGAAGAGAGAATAGCCAACTACAGGATATCCAGGGGGAGGAGGGTGGTCGAGAACTCATTTGGTATACTTGTCAAGCGATTCAGGGTGCTGTTGACCACCATGGAGCAGAGGCCAAAAGTTGTGAGAGACATTGTGTTAACATGTGTGGTACTACATAACATGCTGAGAAGCCATCAGGGGGCAGCAGACAGACCACCCACACCAGCTGATGACATACAACCACCACAGGCAGACTAGGGGGAACAGGGACATCATGAGAACTTAAGAAACCCATCGGGGGAGGCCAAACATCAACGAGACCTACTGAAAGACTACTTTAATCACATGGGGGTGCTGGCTGGGCAGGAGGACAGAGTTTAAGAAGACTGAGGGGGAGAACATGCTGTCATCTATCAGTCCTTTTCAGGACTACCCAAATAATCCAAGAACTTTTATTTAGCAAAGTGTCGCCTCCCAAAAAATAACCCCAACTTTCCAACAAATTAATTCAAATTCAGTTTCACCAAATACATTCCCCATCACAAACACCCACACAAATCCATCCTAAACTCCGTTCACAAAAAATAAATTTCAGCACTGAACCAAGGTCCTCAATTTACAAAGTTGACATCCCAACCCATCATGACCTGGCTTAATTCTCAAAAAAAAAAAAAAAAATTACAAAACAAGTGGAAAAAAATTTTCCCAATAAATACATGAAAATATTTTATGGCAAGAATTTAAAAAAAAATTACTACAAAATTTGCAAGACAAAATTATACAGGTTTGCAGTCCCAGTTTAAGATTTTTTTTTATTCAGTTTGTCAGTCCATTGCCACTCATATGTTTGTATATTTTGTTAGGGCTCATGTTTGTTTGTCTGTGAGTGTGGATGTGGCATTTCATTTTAAGTTGGGTTTTGGGAGGGTCGTGGGTTTGAGTCTGTATCTTGATTTTGGGGGACTTGGGTTTGAGTCTGCATCTGGAATTTGAGGGACGTGGGTTTGAGTCTGGATTTTGTTTTTTTTGGGGGTGGGGATTGTTTATTTAAAATTGGGTTTTGTTTGGGGGGTGGGGTTGGTTTTCTTAAGGGAATTTTCTTTGTTAATTTTTTTTTTGTTTTGTGGTGGAACTTTATTAATATTTGTTTAACATTCAATCATTCATTCACACAATTTTTTTTTTGTGTACTGTTGGGAGGTTAAGTGTTGGACGGTGTGCTTTTTATGTTTTTGGGCACAGTGTAGCTTGTTAATTGTTTTCGGATGATTCGGGTGGCCCTGAGAAGGGCTGGGTTTGGTGTGACTTGTGCGGGCTAATCCACTGATTTGGGCTGACTCTGACTATGCTGGCTGGACTGGCTGGGAGATCTTGACTGTTCCTGATGAGTGGAAGATGGCACTGGTGACGGTGCTGGTTAAGTTGAGAGGGTGAAAGTGGCTGTGGTGTGTCCATCTGCTGATACGTAAGCACACTGGGAATCGCTGCAAAAGAGACTGGATAATCCAGAAGTGTTGTGCTGACTTTCCTCCTGTTGTGAATGTGCAACTGAAGGTGGGCTGAAAAGCATGTCTGGAAGTCCCAGGCTGTTGGTCATCCACAACTACGTAAGAAGTTGGCTGTGCTGACGCTGATGAAGGCCTTGGTGGTTGCTGTACTTTGGCAATCACTGCAACAGGTTCTCCTGTGGCTGTCTGTGTAGGCTGCACAACTGCAATGGAAACTGGTTGAGAATCCAGTATTCACGTCCTGCTGTGGCTGTCTGTGTAGGCTGCACAACTGCAATGGAAACTGGTTGAGAATCCAGTATTCACGTCCTGCTGTGGCCTGTGTTGCTTCATGAAGTTGAAATGTGGTGACCTCTTGACTTTTGGTGATCTGTCTCTTGCGTTCTTCAGCCTTGTACTGTATTTCACTGAGAAGCTTCACTGTCTCATTCCTGAAGGTTAAAAAGTCCCTGTCTTCCAGGCTTTCAATCTAAGAGTGAAGTTAGTTGCAGAACGACTGTCTAGGACTTGCAGTGGGGTCATGACGTGCACCAAGAAATGTGGAAATCATTGATCTCATCTGCTGGAACTGATCTAAGACTGGATCTGCAGATGTGGTGGCAGTCGCGACTGGAGGCTGTCGTCGCTTGGGACTGGTGCTCGAAGGCTGATGCGTAACATCTGATGCAATGCTGATTTTCATCTCAGATTCTGTGTCCTTGGATGTATCTGGAACTGAAGCTGAGGCTGCGGCTGCAGAAGGCCTCTGTGGTGACTTGAATGCAGAAGACTTGGAAACTCCCTTCCTTCTGATGTGACCTCGTAGAAAACTGAAACTGTCCTTCAGCCAGGTCTGTCGGTCTGTGCTCTTCTCAGCTCCTTGCCCTGACTTTGTCTGAGTGAGCTGGCCATATCTGGTACGTTGAGTATCGAACCACTTCTTCACAGTCTTGACAGGCAAATTTCTGGTAGCTGCTAGCTGCTCCCAAAGTCTTTGTTTCTTCTACTTGTCTTTGAAACTGTCGTTGGTCTTGTCATACAGTTCCTCGTACTGTTTAACAGTGATTCTGCTACATGAAAAGTCCGGCCGGACATTCTGTCCTAAGACTAGGAAAACGTTTAGGACATTTTCGGAGAATTTAGGACAGAATTCTTGTCAATCAAATTTTCATTCTACAGGTTGCTAAAATTAAGTCATTAAAGTCAATGACCCTATATGAATGGGATATAAAGTAAAATTTACTGAATCATAATAAAAATCTCATTTTAGTTAAAATGTCAAAAAGTCTTTACGATGGTCAATGATCATGTATTATTAAAATGAGAACTCTCGGCCCTAGAACCTAAGTGTGGTGAATCGGTGATCCATGAGATTTTCATGCTATTAAAATGTCCACTGGCAGTAAACATTACAGCTAGCAAATAAACTTTCAATCTGATTTTTTTTCAGTGCAATTATTAATAAAAAGAAATATTAATCAAAGCAAAAATTCAGAATGTTACAGTAAAATTTATGTGGAACCCTACAGAAAACAAAATATACAATTACACGAAAATACCAGATGACCATAATTAATATTCATGAGAAGATATGAGGACACAGATTTTCCATTTGATTTCCTTGCAATATTTTTTAAAATGGAAGCATAGACGAAAATCAAATCATTTAAACTCGAGAACTCACGGCCATAGCACCCAAGTCATTAATATTCATGAGAAGATATGAGGACACAGATTTCCCCTGGGATTTCCTTGCAATATTTTATAAAATGGAAGCATAGGCGAAGATCAAATACTTTAAACTCGAGAACTCACGGCCACAGCACCCAAGTCATTAATATTTATGAGAAGATATGAGGACACGGATTTCCCCTGGGATTTCCTTGCAGATCACGTGGCTTGTCACGAGATTTCATAAAAGACGTCTAGACCTTGTTACAATAAAAAAATTTAAAATCACGTAGATCTCGCGAGATTTTAGGGTTGTAACGTGACTTCATATTTTGTAAATAAAAAGACGTCTAGATCTTCTATTATTGCCCACGGATACGACTCGGACAATATGTCCTAATATTCTATTTAAAATTCGGGGTTTTGTTGCAAAATTCGGTCAATGACCGATGGCCGACGCGAATCTGAAACCCTGTTTAACGAACTCCACGACAGCTTCTCCGTCTGAATCACACAGGAAAATAGACTTCATCTGGCCCTTCTTCTGTCTGGATTGAGTTCATTCTACATCAGTATCCGTGTCAGTTCGCACTCTCTTCTCTCCTGTTTCTGGGCTCTCTTCCCTCTCTCTCTCCATCCTCCCTCTGTCCCTCTCCTCCTGTTCAATCCTCTCTCTCTCTCATCCCTCTCCTATCTTTCCCTCCTCCTTCTTTCTACATCCGTAGCTGTATCTCCTAACTCAAACTGTGGTTGAGTGTCAGTTGGTACTTCAATCTTTCTCCTTCTGCCCCTTGGCATGCTGATCAATCAATCAATTGTACAGCCTGTTTTATAAAACAAAAACTTAAAAATAAAAGTGAAACCTCACAGAACAGATTTCACTCCCAACCCGTCCAGCCTAGCTCAAAACTTAAGCTAATTTCCAAAAAAGAAAAGCTGCACACTAGTTGTCTCTCGACACGTCAAAGCCCAAATAAACGCAGATTGTCTACCGACTCGCCTTTTTATACCCACAGATTTTGAGACCGACAGACCGTAAAATGCAAAAATATTGCCGGCCTGTCTGTTACAGTTCCTGGCTTGTCTGTTAGTGTTACAGGCCTGTCGGTTGTTGTTTACGGCTTGTCTGTTTCAGTGTAAGGCCTGTCGGTTAGAAATTTTCCCGACTCTAGGACCCAGTTGGTTAAAGTAACACATACAGACACTTACAGACAGGCTGGCTAAAATTACCGTCTGTACTGTTACACTTCCCGCAAGGTCGGTGAGTCATCACGTACAGTCTGGAAGTCCATATTTGGGACAAGCCAGATACTTGTTACAGACAGGCCTGTTTGATTAACCGACAAGCCGGGAAGTGTAACCGACAGGCCGTTAAGTTAACCGACAGGCCGGTTGCAAGGGGGCTGAAATTAGGGTCGGATACAAGGGTCGGCAGCGGTCGTAGAAATATCAAACATGTTTGATATTTCACTGACTCTCCCCGACAGGCCAGTAACTTGCAACCGACCCTAACCGACCATGTAAACATTGGTCCCAACTCTCCAAAAATGCATAGTTACAGGCCTGTCGGCTCCAGTGGAACACCTGCATAAGTTTGAAACCTGAGTTTAAGATTTTTAATGAATACCAACCCTGATATGACCTTATCTGTGCAAACTCAAACTTTGACCTTGGTAAACTGCTTACACTACACTTAATACCTGTGCTGGTTCTACTCATATACAGCCTTCTGTACTTACTCAGCAGATCAATACATTCCGAGTCCTGACTCACAGGAAGTGATGTAATGGTGATGACTGGCACAGGGTTTCCACCGAGGGTCTGTGTAAGCACTTGGTTTTTGAAGTAAATGGATTTATCCAGATTCTCCTCCCACTTGTACAGGTGATACTGAAAGTAATACACGTTATCCAATCAAATAACCATTCCTTGTATGTGCATCTTCCCATCTCAAAGTTTTGTATCACACAAAAGCAAAAAAAAAAAAAAAAATGCAACAGCTTATGTTCACACATTTAGAGAAAAGAAATAGTAAATCTACAGAAATAATTGTTCCATAAATACTCAACACAGTACAAACTTTTAAATGAATGAAGAAAGAATATCTTTTGATATTTTATAGCTTCTGATTCACTGAAAATATCTGGTTAAGTTTAGACATTGAGAACGTTTCCGTTAAAGTTAAAAAATAGCCTGCCTCGGCAGGCAAGAACCCCAGTCCACAGGTACAGCTAAATGGCCAACAACATTAAGATTTGGAAAATCTTAGGAACAACTTCTGTTGTAAGAAGTACAGAGAACCCACGGGATGTTCTACAAAACATTCACAGGCCATGATTTCATACAAGTAGTTTTCATATTTTGTAGCCCTAGAAGCAATTTTAAGGGAGATATGAGGCCTTTTTGATATGATGACCCTCGCGGCAACAGTTACCACCAGATACCCCCCAAAAACCTAATCACCTCTAGATCCTCTTGGGATAAACATATCCTGAAAATTTGGTGAAAATCCGTGCAGAGGTTTAGGCTGTGGAACACCCACAAACTTCAAGACCAAAAAATCTTAAAAGTGTTGCCATGGCAACAGTTGTTACCGGATACCCCCTAAACCTAATCAGCTCTAGATCCTCTTGGGGTAAACATATTCTGAAAATTTGGTTAAAATCCGTGCAGAAGTTTAGGCTGTGGAACACCCACAAATTTTAAGACCCCAAAATTTTAAAAGTGTTGCCATGGCACCAGTGGTAGCTGGATATCCCCCCAAAACCTAATCAGCTCTAGATCCTCTTAAGATAAACATATTCTGAAAATTTGATGAAAATCCGTGCAGGGGTTTATTCTGTGGAATACCCACAAACTTTAAGACCAGAAAATCTTAAAAGTGTTTCCATGACAACAATTGTTACCTGATATCCCCCAAAACCTAATCAGCTCTAGATCCTCTTGGGGTAAACATCCCCTGAAGTTTTGGTAAAAATCTGTGAGGGGTTTAGGCTGTGGAACACCCACAAGCCTTATGCCCGCTGCTGTCGCCGCCCCGACAGTGCAGGGGATGACTATAACCCCAGCCTTTATGGGCTGGGGTTAAAAATGGTAAAAACTATATAATGTTTCATGTGACATGGTTTAATTTACAAAACTTCTCATATGGTTGGAATTTGTCAATCAAATTTTAAAGAGTAAGAAAAGAACTTTTACTTTAACCCCAAAGCCAGGAGGTCAAACACCAAGTAAAATCAGTCATTCCTCCCATATGTGATACTATAATAGCATACAAGTGGAAATTTTTACCGAACATTAATTTCAGCTAATTTAGCTAACGACCTTGTACGGTGAAAATTAATTCCTAATGAAATTTTAAAAATGTGTTCATCTCTGTAGTAGAAACTAACCATAAGCAAAATTTAATTCTAGTGAATATCTTAAAACTTGGAAATTCGTGAAATTTTATTCTGGTTAAAATTTCTACTTATACGGTGATCGCATAAACATATGCATGGCAAGTGTCTTAAAATTTATCCCCATCTCAAATAAGCACAACAAGTGTGCACAGAAGGGTATACAAGGACTTTGCTACTGAGCAATTTCAATACCAAAGTTGCGTTACATAAGTGTATAGATCAATGAAGTGCCTTCGGGACTTAAGCTCTTTTCCTTTACAAAAACTTGTGTGCATCAGATTGCTCAAAGCCATGGTAAGTTATACGTCACAACCATAGTAATTTCATAAGACTTTCACTATAGAACAAAAAACTTCCCGACTTAGACCAGAAAGTCCAGATAACCTGAAAAAATTTCAATGGAAAAGGCACTTTAGGGAAACAATACATATTTCTACTTATTATTATTAGTAAGAATGTTACTCCTCAAACTTCTGCTTAACGTGTTTTGAATGTAATTTTATTCAGTATTTGTGATTTGTAAAGTTCAAAAAAAGTAAGGCTATGACTATGAGAGAAAATAAACAGGGTCGGGACGAAACAATGTTCAGCAGGATATCACTCAAATCTGGGTTATCTCATATTTGTGGTAACCAACAGGAAGTATCTCTGACACAACTATTGTGGTTAACGTAAACAAATTTGTCAAAAATAAAATTTTAAAGACATGTGAAAATGAGGAAAATTACATAAAAAGTAGTATCAGAGATCCCGTACCCCACAGCCTAGGGAAATATTTTTTTAACACCATGAAGTATAGAACAACTGTATCAGTACAAAATTCAGGATACTTTCAGACCACTGTCAGTAATATAAATGTCCAAACAATGTTTAAATGAGAAAATAATGTCTAGGAGAAAGATAATGCATGTACTTTATCTACATCTGGCATGGTCGAATTATGGTTTAGATGTTTTGAATATTACCATGCATATACAAGTGGTAATACATTCAATGAATGCTTATGTGTGGTGTTGGAGCAAAACCTGTGGCTCACTTGATGAAATTCCATCTGTTACAATGGGAAGTTCTAAAAGTAAAATTCTTAATGAATTCTAAAATGACTTTGACAGTGCTTAATCTGCATCAAAAGACAGACTCAAAGGTGCAACCAGATATTACAGGTCAATGTCACTACGAGAAGATCAAAGGTCAAATCAAGGTCACACCATGCCGTTGCATACCTACATCCCCTAACCAATGTCCCTACCAAGTATCAACTTCCTACACCTTACGGTTTCCGAGATATAGCCCAAACAAGAATTTATAGGTCAAGGTCACTACAGCAAGGTCAAAGGTCAAATCAAGGTCAGACCATGACGTTGCACACCTACACCCCCTAACCAATATCCCTACCAAGTATCAACTTCCTACACCTTACGGTTTCCGAGATATAGCCCGGACAAGATTTTATAGGTCAAGGTCACTACAGCAAGGTCAAAGGTCAATCAAGGCCACACCATGACGTTGCACACCTACACCCCCTAACCAATGTCCCTACCAAGTATCAACTTCCTACACCTTACGGTTTCCGAGATATAGCCCGGACAAGATTTTAGAGGTCAAGGTCACTATGGCAAGGTCAAAGGTCAAATCAAGGTCACACCATGATGTTACACACCTACACCCCCTAACCAATGTCCCTACCAAGTATCAACTTCCTACACCTTACGATTTCCAAGATATAGCCCGGACAAGATTTTCAAACTCAAGGTCACTACGACAAGGTCAAAGGTCAAATCAAGGTCAGACCATGACGTTGCACACCTACACCTCCTAACCAATGTCCCTACCAAGTATCAACTTCCTACACCTTACTGTTTCTGAGATACAGCCCGGACAAATTTTTTCCCGCTGCCCGCCCGCCCGACAGACCACCCGCCCGAACGCCCATCCGAACACCATGGGTGAAAACAATACCCCGACAGCCCTTAAGAGCTGTGGGGTAAAAACTAACAAGAGTGAACACTAGTGCTGGGACGATGTTTGCAAACTTCGGTATTATCGCTCGCTGGCTCATTGCCAATCAATGATCGGTAAAATTTAAGTAAAACCGATATTTGCTAAATCCATTTCTTTGCAGCCTTTTGGTCACAATAAAATGCTAACCTTGATAATATTTTGTAAAAATCTAAAATATTCATCAGCTAAAATCACAAAACTAGCCGTGAATGCAATAAAAACAAGACCACTGCCGTGGTATGATCTCCCGCCGCACTACATCAAAAAGTAGGTGAACAACATATTTGACAAAACTCCTTTAAATTGAATAGTTTTGCTGTTATAAATTATTTAAATCATATCTGCAATACTTTTCAGAGATAATTCGCATTTACTCATTTTGAGTAGTTGAGTAATTAGCTATGGGTGTGAAACTTCACCAAGTGAAAGCTCTCCCAAAAGTAGGTGAATGAGTTATTTGAGAAAAATTGGCTATCTCCAATACTTTTAGCAATAATTCGCATTTACTCATTTTGAGTAGGTGAGCAATTAGCTATGAGTGTGAAACTTCACCAAGTGAAAGGTCTCCCAAAAGTAGGCGAATGAGTTATTTGAGAAAAATTGGCTATCTGCAATACTTTTAGAGATAATTCGCATTTACTCATTTTGAGTAGGTGAGCAATTAGCTATGGGTCTGAAACTTCACCATGTGAAAGCTCTTCCAAAAGTAGGTGAATGAGTTATTTGAGAAAAATTGGCTATCTGCAATACTTTTAGCGATAATTCGCATTCACTCATTTTCAGTAGGTGAGTAATTAGCTATGGGTCTGAAACTTCACCAAGTGAAAGCTCTCCCAAAAGTAGGTGAATGAGTTATTTGAGAAAAATTGGCTAAGTACAATACTTTTAAGAGATAATTCGCATTTACTCATTTTGAGTAGGTGAGTAATTATCTATGGGTCTGAAACTTCACCATGTGAAAGCTCTCCCAAAAAAGTAGACGAATGAGTTATTTGAGAAAAATTGGCTATCTGCAATACTTTTAGAGATAATTCGCATTTACTCATTTTGAGTAGGTGAGTAATTAGCTATGGGTCTGAAACTTCACCAAGTGAAAGCTCTCCCAAAAGTAGGTGAATGAGTTATTTGAGAAAAATTGGCTATCTGCAATACTTTTAGCGATAATTCGCATTTACTCATTTTGAGTAGGTGAGTAATTAGCTATGGGTGTGAAACTTCACCAAGTGAAAGTTCTCCCAAAAGTAGGTGAATGAGTTATTTGAGAAAAATTGGCTATCTGCAATACTTTTAGCAATAATTCACATTTACTCATTTTGAGTAGGTGAGTAATTAGCTATGGGTCTGAAACTTCACCAAGTGAAAGTTCTCCCAAAAGTAGGTGAATGAGTTATTTGAGAAAAATTGGCCATCTGCAATACTTTTAGAGATAATTCGCATTTACTCATTTTCAGTAGGTGAGTAATTAGCTATGGGTCTGAAACTTCACCATGTGAAAGCTCTTCCAAAAGTAGGTGAACGAGTTATTTGAGAAAAATTGGCTATCTGCAATACTTTTAGCGATAATTCACATTTACTCATTTTCAGTAGGTGAGTAATTATCTATGGGTCTGAAACTTCACCATGTGAAAGCTCTCCCAAAAGTTGGTGAATCAGTTATTTGAGAAAAATTGGCTATCCGCAATAGTTTTAGCGATACTTCGCATTTACTCATTTTGAGTAGGTGAGTAATTAGCTATGGGTCTGAAATTTCACCAAGTGAAAGCTCTCCCAAAAGTAGGTGAATGAGTTATTTGAGAAAAATTGGCTATCTGCAATACTTTTAGAGATAATTCGCATTTACTCATTTTGAGTAGGTGAGTAATTAGCTATGGGTCTGAAACTTCACCAAGTGAAAGCTCTCCCAAAAGTAGGTGAATGAGTTATTTGAGAAAAATTGGCTATCTGCAATACTTTTAGCGATAATTCGCATTTACTCATTTTCAGTAGGTGAGTAATTAGCTATGGGTCTGAAACTTCACGAAGTGAAAGCCCTCCCAAAAGTAGGTGAATGAGTTATTTGAGAAAAATTGGCTATCTGCAATACTTTTAGAGATAATTTGCATTTACTCATTGTCAGTAGGTGAGTAATTAGCTACGAGTCTGAAACTTCACCATGTGAAAGCTCTCCCAAAAGTAGATGAATGACTTAAAAAGTAGATGAACAACTTATTTGAGAGAAATTGTGTAGCTGCAATACTTTTGAAGATATAAGGCATTTACTCATTATGGTTATCATTAAAAATTGACAAAGTAGCTATTACGGTTTGCGAGATATTTGTCATTTTTCACATTTTCACCAAAAGTAGCAATAAATTAGCCATTACTCACTTGTACATTGAGCAACAGTTGTGAAACTTAAATATGTTACAGTTCACAAAAAAGTAGATGAACAACTTATTTGAGAGAAATTGTGTAGCTGCAATACTTTTGAAGATATAAGGCATTTACTCATTATGGTTATCATTAAAAATTGACAAAGTAGCTATTACTCACTTAGCTATGGAGATACACTTCCAAACTAGTGACCATGTTGTAGCTGTGGAGATAGTAGCTGAACAACATATTGGAACAAAATTGTGTAGCTGCAATACTTTTGAAGATATAAGCCATTTACTCACTATGGTTATCATCAAAGTAGCTATTACTCAGTTAGCTATGGAGTTACAGCTGTGAAAATTCACAATACAGTATATCCAAAAGATAGGTGAACAACATATTCGACAAAAATCCTCTATATTCAATAGCTTTTGAGTTATAAGTGACTTGCTCAATGGTGAAATGTTAACTTAGTATAGCTATTACTCAGCTAGCTATGGTGCTACACCTTGGACACCTCACCACAATATAGTACATGAAAGAGTTGTTGAACAACATATTTCAGGCCAATATTGTAAGTAACAGTTACAAAAACAAAATCAATTTACTCATTTTGCTCATTGTTAATAACAGAAAATAGCTATTACTCACTTAGCTATGAAGATAGAACCCTAAAAATGGTACCATCTTGTAGGCATAGAGAAAGTAGCTGAACAACGTATTTTACAGAAACACTCTAAATGCAGTCGTTTTGGAGTTATGAGCACTTTACTCAAAGTAGCCACCATTGCTATTACTCACTTAGCTATGGTCCTAGGTGTGAAATAACAGCATCAAATGAAAGGACATAAGCAATAAGGTCATAAAAACATTGAAAAGGCCAAGGAGAAACAACCAGTGTGATGTACAGCCCTTTATAAAAGCATGACACACACTCCATAACACACGAACACACGCACACATGCACTCACGCACGGAATGCGTTTTATAATCTCCCGCCCGGCGGGCTGGCGGGAGATAATAACGTAAATAGAAACACCTTGGGGTTTTCCAACTGTTGTCATGGTAATCATAAAATCAGCCAATCACAAGTGAGGATACATCAAGCATGGTCTGTTAGTGAGAGAGACGTCTGTGAATGGCTTTTAGATTATATTTTTGTCATATTTGTGGTAATTTGTGTGGATTTTACTTGATATCATTTAATATTTGATTTTTCTGTCTGGTTTACACTTTTGACTCCATAATCGGAAATGTTCGAAGTTTGGTCACAAATGTCCGATACGAACATCGACAGATAAAATCCAAGCGATCTCCCAGCACTAGTGAACACTAAGGTTTACCCATTGCAAGTAATTTAAGGATTTATTTATACTTATACAGTATTTTAGAGTTAGTAGTGTTATTACTTTGTGCTTGATCCCTAAACAAAGTCAAACTTTTTTTGGAACAAATAGGGAACTATCACAACCATAGTATTAATACACATCAATTTACTTAAATAGGCCATGGAATAAAAACCATGCACAGCTCAATATTTCTGTATCACAAACTTCTAAACATAATGCAACAAGTACCTCACACATGAAAATCAAAACTAAAATTCACTTAGATGTTCTTCTTTAACTCTTACCTGTAACATTGTGTAGGTATATGGGTAGTGATAAGCCACATAGCAGACATCGTTTTTATGTGGGAACTCTATGGTAAAGGTGGCAGTGTAATAACTCTTGCCCCTGGCGCCACCTGTGGTGAGTGAACTGCGTACAAAGTGGTTTTTATAGTAACAGATCTCAGAGCCAACGCGAGTCCAGTTAGGTCGGCCCTGCAAAGCTTCCACCACAGAAAACATCACTGGCTTCATACCTAAAATCACAAGAAATGGAAATAAATGATCAAAGTAGAGACTGAAGTAAACCTATGTATAATTTTTTTCTTAATTAAATGTCAGCTACAATGCTGCATTGGGTAAAAGATTAGTATAGTCTAATCAGTTCTTTAGTGGCACTTCACCTCTGTACTTAAATATGCAATAAATTGTGTTCAGAGTATATTTATTAGTTTCAATACAACAGTTAGTGATGCTAGGTCTGAAGTGGCTTCTTATAATTCTTTTTTTATCTGTATTGTAAAACTACAACTTCATATCCTCTCCAAACTGCTCAGAGTATAATTTTGCTGACATATTCTGTTTTTGTGGAAGTTGGTACCTATGCAGAACATTACTGTGTTATTGTCAGTAGATCGGTTTTACTCACCAAAGTTGAACTGGCTGTTGGGCTTCTCACAGTTGACGATGTTGAGCCTGTACTTGACGCGGGCCTGCATGTTGGAGATCTGGAAGTAGAACCACTGGTGGTGGTGGTTGGTGTTGACATCAGGACTCAGGATCAAATCGTACTCATGCTCTCTGATCTGGAAATAAACAACCATAACATTAAGAATAGATATTTTTTTGGAAAAACAAGCCATTTCTAATAATAAAACAAAAACACATAACCCCTAATAAAATTTTGGATCAAACTGATGTCTGATAAAGTGATTTGCAATGGACTATCGCCAAATCAAAATTACCTGTGAACTCATTTTTCTACACACATCCCAGAATACTGGTGAAAATCATTTAAAGTATCTGTCACCTGCAACACTGAAATAAAATTTCTAACCAGTAAAACCTGGATGGTGAGGGCGACAATGATGTTGGCTTTAACAATGTCCCCCTCATTTCATCATAACCTGAATCTTAAAGACATTTAGTTTCATGGTTAATTTTCAACTCCATCAGCTGAAAGCAGGCCATTTTAAGTCAAATTTTCAGCACTATTCTTTACATTAAAATGACTGTAATAATTACTTGAATAATTGTAAAAAAAAAAATAATAAAGAAAATGAACTATGCAGAGTACACAATCACAAAAAGACTGCCCATTCCTTGCTTTAGATCAGCAGTTTTGCAAATATTCTTATAAAGTTTACCTAATATCACTCATGCTCTGTAATTTTTGCAATGAACTCGCATTCCAGTTTAATTTTAAACAGATGCCTAGTTCAAGTTAATGCCTGGTCTGCTAGTGTTTGGAAATAACAACCAGGCAATACTGTATAAAAAATACATTAAAAGTGTGCATGTATATGGAGGTTACCAATTTGTACCTGCTCCTCACTATTTTACCTGAATGGCTTTCCTGAGGTTTCCAGATTCAAACTGTGCATTGAACTTCAGCTGGTCTGAAGGGTCGTCTCTTCGTGTAACCCTGGAATTTATACCAATAACAATGTAAAGATTTGGAATGAAATCACAAACTACAAAAACAATCTCTTACAAGCAACTGAATCAGTGATAGTTTTTATTCCAAATCTGTTCAATCCTATTGGAAGTCATTTTTCACTTAGAAAACTTTAATAAAAATAGACTGTGTTGCAGCTGAAATCAAGATTGAAGTACAAGTAAATGTCTTGTCAAAGACATCCTATTTCCCCACTTCCACCAGTCACTAATGGAAAGAATTATAAAAATTATTTATATCAACTTTCTTATGTAACTAATTTTATCATTTTAAATATCAAGGATAGATTTAGTGTTACACATCAAACCAAGATTGCAGTATTAGACTAAGTGATATATTTTCCAGGGTCATTCAATGTCAGCATATTCCACTGCTCATTAATGCACAAGACTGTTCGACACAATTGTACAAACTATTTAATGTAACCGATTTCTTCATTTCAAATAAGCAGAGACATCTATTAAATACACATTTTGTGTCACATCTGATACCAAGCCTCGCGTAACAAGTTACACACTTTCCTCAAGTCATAGATTGTCAGCATTTGGACCACCTTTATAATTGTAAATCATTACAAAAAACAAGCTTTTCAACGTACGTGATTTCATCGTTGTTTGTGAAGTTGGAGTACCTGCCGCTGTACATGAGCCCGCCTTTACCAGCTATAGAGTCCAAGTCATACACAACCTCATCTATAGTCTGGTCCGGATTGATGAAACGGTCAATGTCCTCAAAGATCTTCTGTCTGTAAAGTATGCACACATGTAATTATACAATTAACAAGGACAAAAGCTTTTTAGGTATACATGCACATGCTGCAAAACAACCAGAAACATGAGTGTTGCAAAATTAATGAAGTCCAGAGACAAAAAAGTGAGAAAAGGAAAAAGTGATATCTAAGTACATTTTTATTTATTTGGGGTTTTACATCGCTTTCAACACTGTTCAGGTCATATCACGACAGGTAGTTGGAAGGGCAGAGGAAACCAGTACATACAGTTCATTAGGGTTCTGTACTGTAAACTGCCGACCAACGGCAAGCAACTACCAGCTTTCCCACTTGAGGACGTGCCGGGAATCGAACCCCGGCCTCAGAGGTGGGAGGCGAGAGTGTTACCACTCTGCCACCGTGGCCCCGATATCTAAGTACAAGCCTCACAGGGAGCTCACACTTAATAAAAAGACTTTGCAAATATCATTTTTGTAGTTGAATGACTGAAAAATAAAATTGTAATTTAACATATTCACATTGTATTTAACAAGTGTATTACATATTTACAAATACTTTTGTTAATGTACCTGAAATTCTTTAAAAATATTTCGAAAAATGTGTTTTAAATATTTTAAATACAAATATTTTAAGAATTTAACTGACCTACTGGTAGATATTCATCCAAATCAATATCTTGTTGAGATAGTTATGTAAATTTTAAATGAAATCTTTTTACATAAATGTCAAATCCTTTCCTTGTTTATATTTAAATCTAATCCACAGACATTAGAAAACATATTCAGCTCAATTCCTTTTGTTTGCACAGTGATAAGACATTGAACTTAAAATTGAAGACAATTTAGATGAAAGTTCTTGTTAATCAGTCATATATCCCTTGCTCAAATGATCTAAAAATCGATGAGGGCTAAACATTACGAATGGTGATATGCTAATTTCAATGACTTATGTCAAAATCTTTTGAGAAAAGCTCATGTAAAGCAAAAAAAATATGAGAGAGCTTATGATCTAGTTCCTAAAAGTACCAAATAACAGATATGACACTGGTTTATAGACCTTTAATCAATAACAAAGTGTTAAAAAGGCATAACTACATAATGCTCTTTAACGGGAAACATTTATATGATTCTGACACTGAATCCAAAAGCAAGTAATTCATTCGTTAACAAATGGGTGATTTAATCTAAGTAAACCTGACCTCTGAGTCCCAAAGAGCTTTTCATACAGTGGCTCTCTGTAAGGTGGAGGTTCGTGACCATTGAGTTCTGGGAAGGCCACCTTATTGAATCTACCAACACTGCGAGTCTTGGAGGCGAGTTCAATGTACAGTTCAGGCTCATGGAGCTGGGTGGAGAGATGTAATGTACAGAAAACATACACATTATGAGGTCAATAACATACATAATATATTACATAATCTCTTGGATTAATATTCTATCGACACTATTCTGTCATTATATTAATCCACTATATTTACTCTGATAAATACTGCAAAGTATCTCTGTGAAGCTGAAAGATTTTACAACTTTTGACCCTTGATTTCTCTGCCATTTCTGAACATATTTTCTAATCCAACAAAAGTAAGCAGAAGCGCAATAAAAACAGTTTTCCAATGCTAAATACAACCTATGTTATAATATTACCTTTAGTGCATGAAAGTCATCGTCTGGAGATGACCTTGAAAAGTCATCCTCACTATCAAGCTCCATCCTTCCTGGTCGCTCCATTCTAGATGTCAACAAAGGTGTTACACAAAAAGCTGGGTCGTTACCTTGGTTACTACTTGAGGAACTTGTTGTTCCTTTTCCAAAAGTCTCTTGCAACCAGTCGTCGTCTGACTTAGTGGCTTTTATACCTGTCTTGGAAGCTCGCCGGTTGGTATCCATACTTCCTGTGCTGGTTTTGGAGAGTTTAAACACCCCTGCTTGTCCTTGCTGTGACTGTTGCTTTTTCCGAGACAACTTGGTAGGTTTACTACCTTGGTGTTGATGGTTATTGTTGGTTGCCTTAGAGGCACCAATGCTGTCAGTGTTAAAGTCTAAGGTAAACACACTGGAGCCAGTTTTCATATTGACGGCAGTGGGCGAGGAGGAGACTTGACTAAAATATGAATCGGACGGGTTATCATATATAAAACACCTAGAACTAGTCCGCTGGGACGTGGAGGTCGACATATTGAGACCTGTAAGATCAGACTCTCTCCTCCGACCCAGGATGGGTTTGCTGTGAGTGATGTTTATATCACGCATCACCTGATCCAGGTCTCCCCTTGAGGAGAGGTTTGGCACGCTGTATCTTGTCCCCTTGGGCATGTCCTGAAGGCGAGGGGACGGACGTACTGAACCAGTGGACTGGGTGGTGTGAAAGGACGGACTCATATAGTTACTAGACTGGGGAACATGTGGATCTAGAGAGTCCCTTTCCAGAATGCCCTGTAATATAACCAAGGTTTATATGTAGCCAATATTTATCACAAACATGAGGAGAAATACCATTTATCCATATTTCAGAGCTTTATCAGACCGTGCTTTCTTTTAGCAGTTAACTATTGGTGGAGCAAATTTCAGTGGGAAAATTGGTCCTTCTTCAATTTTTTTTTCTGCACTTCTTTCGCAATATTTTTGTCAAAGCCAATCCATGTGAATTGGTCAGGCTGCCAAAAATGTGACCATCAAACAGATTTTGATGAAACAACATGGTTAAAACTTTACTCCCTTACCTGGCATGGTAATGGTAATATGCTAAATGGTCTTAATGTAAAAAAAAAATACATGTGTAAATTCTAAGGGTGTAGTGGTATTTCCCGTAGTCAGTACAGTAAATAAATTATTGCAAATCACCATAAAGTTCAGCTTCCAGTTTTTCACTTACACTTCAATGTAAAGTAAATTTACTAACCTTACATACCAAATACATGTCATAATCCACTTTTATTTGCAGAGAGGATTGGTGTTTTTTGGGTTTTTTTTTTTTTTTTTGAGATGTTTTTCTTTTACCACGGAAATTGACTTCCTGTTTTACAGTATACATGTTTTGTCAAATAAGAGACAGTTAACCGGTAACCGACTGGGAAGTACAAGACTTGAAACCGGAAGGAAAAAATCGCTACCGCAACACCCTTAGTCAATTCTGTGTTATTTTCAACATTATATGAAAGTACATGAATGACATTCATAAAATTTAAAGGTAAAAGGAGTCCAAAACGAGTTATCAAGAAATTGAGGATATTTCACTACAGGATTATTATTAATAATATTGTATAAAGTTTCACACAACTAGAAAATCACTGGCTACACACATCAAACTCATAGAGTTCACTGAAGAACTTCTTGTACTGCATCAGATCATCCCAGTCTCGAGTGGCTGGAGGTCGATTCATCTCACGATCTCCATCATCCTGTCAACACAACAACAGACTCTCAGTACATGTTCACTCGTTTATAGAGAAAAAAGTGAACCAAAAGTCCTGTAACTTAAGGAAACTGTTCATATATTTCTTCTTTAACTGCCAAAATAATTATGGTACTACGGCCACTACTGTAGAGTAAGAAATCTAAAATTCGCCAGGAATCTAAAATTCGCCACCTCTAAAACCTTAGTTAATTTTATGAAGAAAATGATTTTTTTGTCTAACAATTGGTATTTTTCAGTTCAAAAAGCCTTAATTTACTATACGGTCAACAAATCTCACCACAATTCATTTATTTTATTAGTATTTTCACATGTGGCGAATTTTAGATTTCTTACTCTAACAACATTATTGTCATTATAGTAAATAACATTAAACCATTTGTTCTTTTGTCACTTGGACAATTTTGAAACTCAGGATTGATTAAATCTACAGTGAAATACAGACTGGCAAACTTTTGTTTACAGACCTGTGATCATTTTTGAGTTGCACGTCCTCTCGACATGGAAAGTTTTCCGGTAAACTTTATACACTGCTTAGGACACTTAAAACTCCATAGTTCTCTTTAACAATACTTTCACCCTGTTTGAAACACTGGTATGCACTCTTAGGACTATTATTTCTAATTGAAAACCACACACTTCTCCAATTGACTCACGTCAGACCCAGCTCTGTGGGCATCGTTATCGTCATCAGAGCTGAGGTCATCATCGTGGTCGAGGGAGCTCTCGTAGCCATTCTCCTCACCTGTGGGTACATGACACATGACACTAGGGGATGCCAGGGAGGAGGCCGAGTGTGGTGGGGGTGGGGACTGCGGGGGTAAGGGATGTACCACGGTCATACTGTCCTCACTCAGTTTATCTGTGGAATGAAAAACAGGATTTATAATATAAATACTCTGGGGGCAATTTTACTTTACCAGTATGGGATCCACCATATTTAATATAATTGCAAGAAATTGTCATGGAAATATGACATTAAATGAACAGGGTCATAAATGGGGGCAAGCTCCCTAACCCCATAAATAATATTCCTGTGTATTTAAATAAAAATAAAAGGATGCAATTGCTGAAAACGTAGAAATATATTATTGCCCAAATCTCGTACCGGTAAACTGAAAACTAGCCCTACTCTGTATTAATGATTTATCACAGTTTTACTGCTGTCCTCAATAAACTTATCTATGGAGTAATTAAATGTACACAAATAAACTGCACCGAATAGTCTTCAGTATAACCTGAAATAATGTCTTAAATATGTCATCTGTGGAGTAAAAAGGAAGATATACTGTAGTAAAAGAGTCACAACTGTACTGCTCTCCCTAATAAACTTATCTGTCTGGTCAAACATACACTTTGGCAGGCGCATCAGTAATTTTGTACTGTTATAATAGATTCAAACTCATGGCCAAAGAGGTGAGAGTCAAGTTCTCAGGTAGTAATAAACTTGATAACAAATAGGACACTGAGTCCTTAAACTATATTAATCTGAACTAACTTAGCTCATTCTTCTAGCATATTTAGATTCTACAATTTCTGCATTGTTTATAAAATATGAAAGAAAGTGATATTTAAAGGCAAAAGTTTTCATGTTATGAATATATAGTGTGTGATAATGTGTTATTTGGTACATATTTATATAACGTAATATTCTACAAGGTTATGAAAAAAAATTATATGTTCAGCATTGCATCATTTTGTGGAGATTTATTTAACCATAAAAATACATTAAATTTCGTGAAATTTACATTCAAGAAGTTATGTGGTTAATGCCTTAAAAACAAATGTACATTCTTTCTTGTTATAAGATCAACCACAAGAAAAGGAAATATGTAGTCATCCACATGGTATATTTAATATTTATAATTCCTATTTACTAAAATTATGTGTAAAATTGTTTAACGTTGAAATATATCTTGCGACAACACTACCCAATCACTAACTTTAATTTTCTAAATTCTTCATCATCCACTGTTGTTTGTGCTGGTTTATATATTTTTGATAGATCATTAAAACCTATGCTACTTCTACAATACAGAAATTTAATATAACAGCAAAGTAAAGAAACCCCTTGCTGGGTTGTTAACAGAGGTTCTGGTAAAATAGACCACCCTATTTTGCCTAGGTTAATGTTGCTAAAAGCAGATATTAACTGAGAAACTATAATTTGGCTGGTAATTTTCAAACTTCAAAAGTTAATATTCTATCAGTTCTTGAATATATTGCGACTTCATCTGGATAACATGCTGCCATTGCTTTAAATTTTAATTGCTTTAAAACGTAAAAATTGAAAGACTGGCATCTATTCTGGTTAAAAGATGTAACAGTTAACACAAAAATTCTCCAAATTAATTTCAGAGAATAACTATTTCTAGACATATATCAGACTTATTGCATGCAAACATACCCAACTACCCTACTCAAATATAGATTTCACTTTGTAATTGCCTACATTCTAATTTTACACAGATATTTCACACAAAAGAGTTATATTCTTCAGAAAAAAATGTAAATAAATGGAGTCAACTATGACTGAACAAAAACATGAAACTTTCCTTGTCAAATATATATGATGACAGCAACCAAACACTGAAACCAAGTTATTAGTAGTTCACTATTCAAACCAACTATATGTTAAGAAATTTGTTTTTAACTCTGTGTCAACCATATAACTTCACCATCAATATTAGCCCCATGCACCACTCACAAGAAAAACAAACCAAAATGAAACTTTGTGGGCTTAGTATTTCACTGAAAATATAAACCACTGGTATGATGTAATAAATGTAATAATTATATTCTCTATCATTTAGAGAATGGTATTTTGTTATAATTAATAATCTAATCTTATCAATCTTAATATGATGTATACTCTCTGTAATAACACAGTTAATAGCAAATTCACAGCCAAAGTCACAAATGAAGCAAATTTATAACAGACAAAACAAGACCAAGGTGATAAAGATTATCTCTGAGATACTTAAAGTAGCAAGATATGAGAAGATTCTATGAAAAAATGTCTATAATAAAATGTTTCAACAAATATATACCTCCAGAATATATAATTCTCCAACAAGTTTCTAGATATTTACATAATATTTAAAATTAGCAAACTTTTACTGAATCAGTCTTCATCGGAACTCATTTTTTAAAATAAAATAAAACACCACTCCAACATTAATATGTAACCACCGCACAAAATACAGTGCATATTATAGAAAAGTGCACAGGTAATCAAACCATTTATATGATTCACTCTGTGATGATCCACTAAATGTCAAGGAATTGCAATCACAATCATCTTGGGGTGTTTTAAGCCTGTTTTGGGGTACAAGTTCTTTGAAGGTGGAGGTGGCCAGACTTTAATGGACCTTATGAATATTCAGTGACCCTCAAAGTTAATAGGCGTATTTTACAACTATCGTTGAATCTAGATTCTTCAGATCAATAGATTTGCTTATGATGTGACTTGAATACTAATCCGGATTATGAATCCGTTGATCTACCTTCAGAGTTAGATCAACAGATTCAGATTCATTGGATTACCCAAAATGCTTTGCAAAATAATGGTGGCAAATTGTGCCAGCAAATTTTTAAAAATTAATGATTTTTATTATACTTATAGTGGTTTATCTTCCTTTTTATATTTTGCATTTGGAAATAAAGAAAATTGCATTTCACAAATCTAGCTAATCCAAAGAATCTAAATCTGAATCTGGATTACACAGATTATGCAGATTTTTGTTTGTGAAATACGTTTAATCACATTTCTAATTCAACTATACCTGACATGCTATTTACCCATGCATACACAAAGTGACTGAAACTGGCAACAGACTAACCATAATACAATTCAGTAACCACTACTGACACCACTTGCTTACTCACTGATACCATTTACTTAGTCATTGTAATTATTTTAAATTATTATTCGCTGTCTACATAAATTTCAATGAGCCAAATTCATTTGGTGAGGTGAATTGGTACTGGTAAGAATGTCAATTTGAACCACATTCTGTATGAACCTTGTTAATGCATTTAGTGAACAGTCAATATTGACTTTTTCACAGTGACTGACCGTATGTTTTGTGTGTGCATCATGAGTCAGCGCAAATAGAAACTAGACTATTGCTTCACACGAGAAAGAGGAACAGTTACTGTTTTTGAACAGTAAAAACAAAGTATCCCAATGAGCAACAATGATTTTGCTGAAATGATTGTATCTTGCTCTGTTTCAGGTTAATGTGTTTTCAATTTATACAAAAATTCAAACCGGCTGCAAAATAAGGGCATGAAAATTCTTTCTTGAAAAAATGGGCGACTTCAGCATCCCTCTAGGGAACAACTATCTATCTCTCAATGTTTCCGAGATTAAAGATGGGAAAATAATTGTTGGCAAATAGGTACCAGATGACTCTGTGTATACCCTGTGGGCCAAAAATTTTATCAAATTAGCACTATCTCGCACAATTTCCAAGATAAATGCGTTTTTCCACTTTGCAAAGAAATTCAAGATCGCCATCAAAAATGGTGGGAAAACAATTTTTGTGAAAACCTGGCAGATGACTCCATATTCCCTGCCAGCCAAAACTTTTCGTCAAAACAGCTTTTTCCCACCGTTTTAGAGATATATGCATTTTTCCATTTTACGCAGAAATTCAAGATGACCACCAAAAATGGCGGGAAAACAATTTTTGGCAAAAAGCACCAGATGACTCTGTGTATACCCTGCGGGCTAAACATTTTATTCAAATCACCCTATCTTGCACAATTTCTGAGATATTAAAGATTTTTCATTTTCATCATCAAGAAAAAATTGCTTAATTAATCATGAATAAGTCAGCCATTTGGTATCAGATCACTTCAAAAACTTAATGATTTCAAGACATCAATATAACAAAGCAACTTGACAAATTTCATGTGAACAGGTGAAGCGCTTTTTGTGACTTCTCTATTTTTTTTTAAATGTCACGCTACCATATTCAGACATTTTTCCCAGGGCTACTGCATACATTTGCCACATTTGAAGAGAATTCACCTGATTGTTGCTGAGCTAAATGCGGGAGAAGGCAGCCCCTTCTGCTTGAATTTCTCCTGTATACAAACAAGTGTAGCTTTCAGGACCCTTATCATGTCATTCACAGTTTCAAGTCAGTTTATTCATATAAATCTAACTTTTTTATGCACGAAATGAATCATTAATTTACACCCAGGTTTAGACTTGTCTGTTTTACATTTATAGTACCAGCAACTGTTACATTATACTGCCATAATCGGCATCTATGAATGATACTTTATACTAACACTGTTGTTTTCCCAGTCACTGCGAATTACATTTTCTTGCAGTGGTCTTACAGTGATTGATATTCAAGCAAGTGCAGTCTTCAACTTTTTAAAACTATGGTAAAATATTTCTCCGAAAGCGACATTTTGATTAAGATGTTTTCCAATTTTTGGAGTACTCAACCTTAAAAAAAGATCACCAAGAATCAGTTGGCCACTGTACATTTTGGTCATTGGACAATTGTATAAAGTGATTGGTCAAAATAGTTAAATGCTCAAGCTACAATGGACAAAATATCATGTTGTTCTATTTGCAAAATACTCTCTAACCAGATGGAAGTTTGAAGGTTATTTAAAGTGAAACAAGAAATTTTAACAGCAAACTTTTCAAAATCAAGGTCACACCATGACGTTGCACACCTACACCCCCAATCAATGTCCCTACCTAAGTATCAACATTCTACACTTTACAGTTTCCAAGATGTAGCCTGAACAAGATTTTAATAATCAAAGTCACTACGGCAAGGTCAAAGGTCAAATCAAGGTCACACCGCGATGCTGCATACCTACATCCCTTAACCAATGTTCCAACCAAGTATCAGCCTCCTACACGTACAGTTTTGGAGATATAGCCTAAACAAGATTTTATAGGTCAAGGTCACTATGGGAAGGTCAAGGTGAAATCAAGGTAACACAATTACATAGCACACCTACACCTAACCAATGTCTCTCATATGTATAAACTTCCTTCACCTTACAGTTTCTGGGATATAGCCCAGACAGGATTTTCAAACTCAAGTTCACTATGGCAAGGTTAAAGGTCAAATCAAGACATGACAGTTTGACATAAAACACTAAATAAATATATAAAATCTTCTAATAAGATAATCTTAACTGAAGTAAAATGTTACAATTTGGTTGCTGCTGTCTGATGGTTTTTAGTGCAGAATCTTGACCAACTAGTATGCACTGATTTCCAGAAAACACCTGGGCTTGTTTGAATATGTATCGTTAAGAAAAACCTCATCCTTTCTTTGGACTTGAACCGGGTTTGACTTGAGATATAATTTATTATTAATTCAATTGTATTAGACATAATGAAAGATTGAAAAAAACACAAAACATGGCAGCTATGAAGTAACTTATGTTGATTTTTAATCAATCAGCTATGACTGGACAGGAGACCAGACATGTTTTTGTGCAATGCCAATATCTCTGCATGTACAATTAAACAACTAGGCAAATTTTCTACTGGGCAAAGTTAATACACTGTGAAAAAAGTAAAATAATGCTATAAGATCCTAATCCTATTGTTCTGCGTTGTTTGCTGTTAGAAAAATACTGTAAAAAGAGGGCCTAATTTTTTTCAATTTTTAACGTGTACTTTGAAGTGTAAACAAAAAAATCAGCCCTTGTTTATATAGAATTTGGCAAAGCATATCCATAGTAAGAGGCAGTGATATAAGAACAACAAACCCCAAAGTAACAGATGAACCACTCTGGACATAATACTCCTTTAACATTTTACTCCAGCTCAAGCATTGTCTAAGGCAAAAGTAATGCTTTGCGGCCTCTAAAAGTATCCATTATTCTGTTACAACATACACGGACATGGATGTCTATACTCCATCTCTACTTTATGGTGTGACTTCGCTATAGTAAGACCTCCCTATCTATAACTACAAAGACTGTTATACCTATTAATGATGAAAAGGATTGGCAAACTAACAAAACATGTAATTTATACAGTGAAAAGACAAGTCATACAACCAAAAAAAAAGATAAGCCTTAACATAGAAAATGCTAGTCCTAATGGGGGTGTTCCACTGGAAGCAACCCAGTAACTGACTCTACGACTCTAGGGTCGGTTTCAGCAGTCGTAGAATCGGGGACGAAAACAATAAAAAAGCGCGCGAAAATGACCTGGCTTGGGACCAGGATCATTTTCTTCATGACAAGATGGGAAACTATCAGGACAAGCCGTAAACCCCACACAGACAAGCTGTAGCAACCCCCCAACAAGTCAGGATGCCCCCTGCATTTTTTGGCCTCATCGAGGAACGCATTCACCACCGCATCAAGAAGTCAGTCACCAATTTCAGGACACCACTGGAAGTTGGGACTCAAACTGGTCATAACCCTGAGACACCTGGCCACTGGAGAGACCTACACCTCCCTGCAGTAGCACCGGTTGGTTGGCTGAAACACCAGCTGCAAACTCGTCCCCCAGGTCTGCCGAGCCATACTTGCTGAATTCCAGGATGAATATTTGAACTGCCCTGGTAGCCCCTGATGAATGGAAAAGGGTGGAGGAGAAGTTCAGAACCAGATAGAATGTCCCCCATGCTGTAGGTGCCATAGATGAGAAGCATATCGCCATGAAGAAGCCCAAGAAAACAGACAATGACTATTACAACTGCAAGGGCTTCTTTTCCCTGGTTCTCTTGACCGCAGAATGCAGAATCCAGATTCCTGTGGATAGACCGTGGGTCCAGTGGGTCCTGCTCAGATGCAGATTTTCAACAGAAGCCTTTTGAGCGAGAAGATTGAGGACCGCAGCTTGGGGCTCCACCACCTGAACCCCTGGGGGAAGGAGGGCCAGACTACACTACTTTTTGCTTGATGATGCCTTTGCTTTGATTTTGATGACCTGGATAGTCCAACCGAAGCCCAAGACAACTTACCACGGAAGAAAGAATAGCCAACTACAGGATCTCCAGGGGCAGGAGGGTGGTTGAAAACGCCTTTGGAATCTTAGTGAGCCACTTTAGGGTACTACTGGGCACCATGGAGCAAAGGCTAAGGGTTGTCAGAGACATTCTGTTTATTTGTGTGGTGTTGCACAACATGATGACACACCAGGGCGGGGCCGAGAGGGCACCAATCCAAGGAAATGATGTAGCAGCCCAACAGAATGAACAGGAGGTGAATGTACCAAATGAGAATTACAGGAATCCTTCAAGGGAGGCCAAACATCAACAAGAACTACTGAAGGACTACGTCAATAATGTGGGGGCATTGGCTGGACAGGAGGACAGAATCTGAGATGTGTCAACTGACCACCCTGGGGGCAGAAGCTGGCATCTATCAGTCCTTTTCAGGACTACTATCAGTTCATTTCAGGACTAACCAATTATTCCAAGAAATTTTATTTAAGCTGGTGTTACTAAAATTTCCAACAAATTTGAAAACCAAATCCATTTTATTTCCAACAAGTTTCAAAAATACTTCCAATACTTCCCTTCTTTAAAACACTCAACTCATGTCCAAATAACTCATGTCCAAATAACTCATTTCGGAACAGCTGTTTATTAATTGCTTTGGAAAGATTCGGGTAGTCCTAAAAAGGACCTTCAGGTTGTTAATAGCAGTGGTCCTGAAAAGGACAGATTGAAGGCTTGGCAGATGTTTTACTGATGTTGCTCTTTGGCATTGGCTGACTGCGGAGGAGGCGGAGGCTGGGCTGCTGCCTGCTGATGGTCTTGCTGTGAGGCGGTGGTGGTTGGAGGAGAGGCGGCCGGTGCCGGAGTGTCGGCTGGTGAAAACGGTTGCGGTGTGCCAATCTGTTGGTAGGAAGCTTGAAAGTTCTGATATGTTTTGTTGGCTTTCTTCACCTGTAGCTGAGGCAACTGATTCGTCAGTGTCAAGGTGAACATAAGTGGTCTTGATGAAGGTCCAGCCTGTTGGTCGTCAAAGACTATGAAGGATGCGGCTGCCCTCTGGATACGGGTTGGATGACCTGGCTTGAAGGCATCCGTGTCTCTGGGATGGTTAAAGATGTATTCCCTTGCAGCTGGAGCTGGCTGATGTGGCTGTTGAAATGTCTGTGGCACAAATGTTGAAGCCGCACTTGAGCTACGCAAAAGTGTCTGTTGCTGTGGCTGCTCAGGGGCTGACAGCTGAAGACTGGGAAGTGTCCAAGTCAGGTCGGTTATGTTTACGACAGGCCGGTTTGCTTTCAAGTACGATCGGTTAGTGTAGCAAGCCTGTCTGGAGGTGGAGTCCTGGTACTTAACCAGGACAGGATGGGTAGTTTTTCAAGACAAGATGATAACAGTGTAGGACAAGACAGGAAGTGTAACCGACAAGCTGTAGAGATCCACGACAGGATGGTTTCCAGGTGGGCGGAGCCACTGTCCGGATGCAGAGTCGTGGAGGGTCAGCTTTCGATAGTATGAACAGGTGTGTCAAATTATAAGGCTGTGTAGCAAGTAGTTTTTCCTGAACTGCGATGACGGGGGGTGTACTTCAAAAAATAGTTTTTGATCATGTGACCTTCATAAAGGTCAAAGATCAAATTTAAGCATGCAGAAAAATTTTCCCATGCCTAAGGTATATAACTGCCAAATATGGTTTGAAACCTTCAAATAATAAGGGAGATATTCAAGGGAGACCATAATGCGGCGGCGGCGAGGAAACTGAGGCGAAAACAAATAAGCGCCCTTTCAGGGACGCTTAATTATTGGGTATAAATCAGTAGAGAAATTCTAGTGATCATTTTTTATCTTTCACAGTTAATTTTGCTTGTCTCAAAATCACTGAAATTAAAAATTTTGAGAAAGACAGACATGTCACAAAAACAGACAATAACACACTCTCTAAGCACACACACAAGTCTTGAGCATTTCTATAAAGGGTGTGTTGTTTACATTTAATGTAAGTCCAACAATGTGTGCAAGACTTCTGTAATCTTCTAAAGCAGCCCAATTGCTCAGAGGTGGAGACTGAAACTTTGTCAACAACCACTGCAGCTGCTAAAGCTTTGGCAGATCTGCGTTTGGCTGCAGGGATATAGACACAAAGTGCACTGAGTAAAGGCCTGCTAACATCAACAATGACATAATATGAGACAATATGACATGATAATTAAGTTAGAATTCAAATCATTTTTTTTTAAACTTTAACATGTCAAGGTTATTGTCTGCAGCTTTACTTTCTAGTCCTTGACAAGTTTGAGGTAGATATTTCCATGTTTTAATAGACTACTGAAGCATAAAGTTAACCATGTAAACCCCATCTGTCCTAAAAGCTAAGGAATCAAGGAGAGACACCATGGACAGTCAAAAATAAAACTTGAAAGATTTAATACCAAAGCACAATCAGACATTACACAGAAAGACCTGTAACCTTACTAGTTAAACCCCGTTCACACTACAGGTGGCATCACCCACGGTAACCCGCATTTGCTGAAATGTCCATGTTTTTGGATCACCGTCTGACGTCCATGTGTGACCTTGCAAGTCTGTGGCAAACTGTCCATAACCTTGCGAGTCCTACCGAAGTTTTGAAATATTTGTATTTTCCGCCTCTGATTTCAGTACCATGAGCATGCACAGATGATTGTGATTCGGTCATCTTTCGGTGTAATACAAGCCAAGGTGAGTTAAGGTATTGGTCGTTTCACCACGTGTTCATCTGACAGCTACCGAAGGTGAGTTGAGGTTAATGGAGGTTGTCTCTCAGTGACCAATGTTTGTGGTACTGTCATCCCACTGCTATTGACAGTTAAAAAACTGTGTCCAATCACTGGCCGTTTGCATGTAGTGTGAACAACTCGGATGAAATGGGGTGATCTGGAGGCGATTCCACCGCCAAGAAAAACTTCTAAGTGTGGGACGTACTACCTGTAGTGTGAATGGGGCATTATTGATTTGACTAGGGTTTTTTTCACTGATTATTAAAACTATTTGAGTACAAGAACATTGGTGACATGATATTTCACAATGGATCAATATGCAAAGTCAACTTGGAGTTTGATATCAATTGTGTAGTTGTATTTCAACCCTACACTATCTAATTTGGATTATCTTGGATTTGGATCAGCAATAACTGGAATTTTTTTTTCCATGATTCTATTTTACTGAAAAATAGACATGAACAATAAACTTTGGTCGTACATAATAACTGATGGTAGCAAAACAAATATGAGAAAAGACAAAAGAAAAAAAAGATAGGATTTCACAAAAAAAGCCTGTCTTTAAAAACAAATAAATGAAGAAAAATGTCAGTGCAGAAAGATTCATAGAAAAGTGAAAACTGCATACAGTGGCAAAAGACAGAGTCTACTAACTCAACAGTTAGAATGTTACTTTCACAAAATCAATATGCTTCGTCTATCGCCTGGAAATCTAGTATGTATTTTGTGGCAATATTTGTTCTATAACTTAACTGTTAAAAATAAATTGCATAAAAGTAATTTACTGAAAAAAGCATTTTCTTTTTTTTTGGCCTGAAACAATGAAGTTATGAGACATATTCTTTTGTTTCTCAGTTGTAAAGAACATATAATTTTGTGAGTAAATCTGAGAAAGGATCTATCAATTTTAATCATATATAATATGTTCTCACTACAAACTATAGAAATTTCTATTCATGAAGAAAATATTCAAATCATATAAAGTTATTAAGATTAGGTTTGATTTTCACAGATTAAATTTAATAGATCCTTGTTTTATTATCAAAGAACTTTCCGAAATAGCCACTGAAAATAATAAACTTACTTATACATAATGTGAATGCTCCAATATGTGCTCATGACAATAATTTTGTAATACAAGAAGACAGTAAAAATTTTTTAAAAACTGAAATCTGAAACTTCTAATGTGCTCAACTTTGATTTTAAAAATATTACTTCTGACAACAAAGGTTATTTTTGTTCAAATGTATCGGGCGTTACATTGATTTGACTTTATGGTAGACAGTGTTGGGGATGGACCATACAGTATAATGACTTATATAAGATATTGATGGTCATATTGGACCAAAGGTCATGAAAGGTCAAAAGTGCCCTGGAAACTGAGACTGCATACTTTTTATGTGGACCAAAGCAGAAAACTTATATGAACATTATGACTTAAGATTTCAATACAAAATACCTAAAGTATCAGTGAATATATTTAGTGCCAAATCAAAAAATGTTCTACGCCATGTTTTTCTTGGACACCAAAATTCTGTTCCTTCATGCCATTTAAACTTAAAATGTTTTACTGTACAAGTATATGATTAAATTAGAGGAGTTTCATACAGATATACCACAAAATCTCAATCAAAGCAATTGTTACTGAAGAAAAGAAACATCTCATGAACAATTTGTCACAGATTTGTCAGATTCACTGCGTTATTTTCAGATATTAATAGAAAAACTTTCCAAGTGCAGAAACATGAAAACGAAACATTAAATACAGACTTACAAAAATATAAATTTAATAAAGATGTGATTTGTAAAATTTTATAATAATTATACTTAAATTAGACACTAACCAAATAATCTTAAATCAAAATATTTAATAATCAGACAAAGTGTTATATAGGGGGAAAATAAAAATAAACAATTACATGCAGAAAGATTTTTTAATTCATTAATAAAAGACTTAAAGGTCAAAATTGGATTTTACATCTTAACATTTGAGATCATATTATGAAAACCATTGTACTGAATACTGACATGGCTAGAAAAACAACAGTTTTACTGCAGATATGAAAGTCATTATTTATCAAATATTACCATCAAGTTAACCATATTTGAAAATAAAGACTACAGAAAAGCCTAATGATGATACAATTTCTTTATGCTGAATATAAAAAAATCAAATACACTTTAAATACTTTGATTTACTTGGGTCTACCATTGGTTTTGACAAACTGGATCGGTCACATCAGAAAGGTAGTCACAGCAAGCTTGCAAAATATTGCTTTATTTTTGGTCAAGATTCTGCACTATAAAACATTTGCTGAGTATCAAACCACTGAGTGCCATGACCTTTAAGGTAATAGAATTATAGCAGTATTCTTAATGAGTCAAGATTCAGCACTGTGTAATATAAGCATAAATAAACTACTACCAACTTTCCCAATTAAGCCAGGGGTAGGGTAAGAAATCTAAAATTCGCCACATATATGAAAATATTACTAATATAAATGAACTGAGGTGAGGTTTATTGAATACATAGTAAATTATGTTTTTTGAACTGAAAAATACCAAGTGTAAGACAAACCATCAATTTTCATAGAATTATGTAAGGTTTTAGAGGTGGCAAATTTTAGATTTCTGGTGAATTTTCGATTCCTTACTCTACCAAAATTCAAACTTATGACCTGTGCGGTGACAGGACTCTAGCTCTATTCATAATACATCAACATTATGCACTGAAAAACATTTACTGAAATTCAAACCCATGTCCTTTGAGGAGGCTGGACTTCAGCTGCATTTATCATATGTCAACATTTTGCAATGTATAACATTAGACATAAACAAGCAACCACCAACTTTCCCAAGAAAAGGCCAATTTGTCAGCAATAGCTGATCTGTAGCCATCAATAGTGCCTGGTTGCAAACTAATAGATTCAGGATAGGGAGACACTCCTTATAGAGAAAAATACTGTCTTTCTGAATCATAAAATGTACCTACCGTGCCCCTCTCCACTGTCTATGACATGGAAGTCACTTTCTGGTAGTTCACAGGCCAGCGAGCTTCTTAGTGTTGTCAATGGCAACCGGTTTTTGGGAAAACATTTGCGCATGATGACACTGGCTCCAAAGATGAGAGACTCCAGTTCTCTGCAGTCGTTACTCTCATGACAAGTAGTGTACAGGATACGGATCCCTTCCGAATCCATCAGTGCCTTACGACCAGACTCTGACAAAAACAAATATGTAAAAAAAAGTATAACCAAATGCGGTAATTAAAAAAATATAAAAATCTATATTTATATGAAATGAAAAGAAAATTGTAAAAATATGATGCAATTAATGAAAAAGGTGCTTGTTCTTGGTGGTATTCTCACAGTAAATGTTGTTTTCATGATATGGACACCCCGATCCATCAAAATTTTGTTATTAAAGACTGCAAATAACTTCCAAAACAAAAAGCAACATGTTTAAATAAAAGTACAGTCAAGCAGCCAGTAGCTATGAAATGCTTAGCCTAATACCGGCTATACATACTGCACAACGTCACCTCGTGCTTAACAAGATATTACAAGTGTAAGAATTTGGCAATATGGTGGGTTTTTTTTGTCACCTGCTGAGGCAGAGAATATGGTACTGACCAAAAATGGTCAATACTGTCATAACTTTAGTATAAATATTCCATCTAACACTGAATGAAACAGTTTGAGATCAAACGTTTTCCACTGGTACCAAATATATGAATCCATGAAACCTCCAACCACTTAAACACACTTGTATATTATTTAAGTGGATGTAATTTTTTTGGTATTTTAGGATTCAGACACCCTAGTACCCTTGTTACATGTTTACCCAAATAAGGAAATCCTGAAATAATTCCTTGTTCTATGATGTATATTTATTATTTAAAAGCAAGAGCTCATTCAAATCTACTACAAATGTATCATGATATAAGACATATTATGTAGACACAATATTTCATCCCATTAATAACCAGTTACGAAACTTAAACACTCTACCCTCTCAAGTTTTGGTATTTTTTACTGTAATGTGCAGTTAACCATCATTTTATGCAATATAAAGTACAAGATTGACATCAAAATGTTAACTGGTTTTGAGAGAAAGACATATAAAATTTGTGATGTATGTGATCTGAAATCCACCACTGCGTAATAAATATGTCGTTTTGCTTTTAAATACAAAACATTATTATTAATTCTATAACTTATAAAACTATTTTAGGATATTTATCTAATGCTTTGCAGAATTGACCCACACATTTCTCTTCTCAATGTTTAATTCTAATATGTGGCCATAGTGATGAATTGCCTCTTAAGGTTCTTTAAAACGTTTCTCAACGTTGGCCAGTGAGTTGGATGGCACCAACATATAGCAATGGTCAGGAAATGGTAAGTGTATTTTTCGCAATAAAATGCATAATTTTCTTAATATTCTACAAGCAACACTTACTGAGATTGGTGAGGTTTTTGAGGACAGTGAGGATGGATTTCCTCAGGTTAATGTGTCTGTTCTTGCTGTCCACTTTGTGCCAATCATAGAACATGTTCAGTAGCACAGGAACGCCTCCCTGACCAATGGCTCGCGCAGAGTTGCTCTCTAAAAGATTAGAAAACTTCATGCAAGAAATGGAAGATTATCTGACGGAAATATCATTTGCAACAACATAAGCAAGCCTCCAGACTGACTTACTCTCTGAAAGAAGGTCAAGACTGTGCAAGAAAAGGAACATTATTTGATAGAAATGTCAGCTGTAACAACATTAGCAAGCCTCCCTAACCAATAGTCCATGCCAAAATGCTCTCTGAAATAAGGTCAAGGTCATGTTAAACAAGAAGGTCAAGCTTCTGCAAGAAAAGGAAGATTGTTTGACAGAAATGCCAGTTGCAACAACATAAGCAACCCTCCTTCTCCATGCCTAGATGTTCTCCGAAAGAAGGTCAAGGTCACATTAAAAAACTCACACAATGTATACTTCCTGAGCAATAGCCAATGTCAAATTGCTCTTTGAAATAAGGTCAAGATCATGTATCAAAAAAAAGGAAAAAGAACATAACTCAATACAAATCCCAGTTACCAAAACATAAGCAAGCCTTCCTGATTAATAATAATTTAGACCAATTACACCAGATATAAGTCAATTGTACAATGTCTTTCATTAAAAGCTACATACTCTAATATATTTCTTCAGGTTGAAAAGGTACTTAATTATGTGCATAATTAAAGAGAACTTTCTTTACTAATCAAATTTTAACACTACAATAATAGCTCAATGAATATTTTTTTAAAAAACAACAACACAACAACAGGTCTAGTTGATATAAAATAGTTGCAGCAGTACTACTCACTTGACTTGACTAGCAGGGCGAGGGAATCCAGTGCGTATTTGACCAGAGTGAGGTGTTTCCTGCCACATGCTGACAACACCTTGAACAGGTAGCTCACACAGCCGTTCTTACCCAGGTAGGACGCATTCACAGCTGTAAAGTATAATATTCTCATCAGCATCAATATTACACCTGACCTCTGGAAAGTTACCTTTAGTCAAAGGTCAAAGTTAGGATTTTATGTTGTTGGACAGCCAGGGTCATACCAGTACAAAGCATGAGAATTGCCACCTTGTGGGAGTTACAACCACACAAAGGTGACAGCCTATAATTAGATGCCAAACTTGCTAGCTAACAGACCATTGAGGATTTAAGTTCCCTCTAGCCCCATATATATTAAACGTTTTTTTTGGTGTGTGTAGTAATCAGATGGCATCAGTTTTCTTGGCAATGGTCAAGCGACTGAAGATGCACCTTGTCTATTAAAGTCAAATGAGTATTGCTACAAATTAATATATATATTTATAGTTGCACCTTAGAGTCTGTAAGATATTAGATTAAGCAGTATAAAAGTCCTTATTAGGTTATGAGATTAGATTAGATGATTCCAGGAGAAATAATGTGTTCATATATGACCCAAGAACAGCTCTTGTTGAGGCTGAGAGGTTCATTGTAGAAATAAAGTCCGAGGTTTTGTGATTTATAACCCCAGATAATTCACAAATTTCCGGTGAATAACTCGCCGGAAATTTGTGAATTATATGGGGTTATAAATCACAAAACAGAGGATTTTATTTCTATTATAAAGACCGGTTTCATTTATTAATTCCTAAATATTATTGTAAATATGTTTATGTACACACCTAGTTGTCGCACTATATTTTGTCTGTATCGTTTGATTTTGTATTATCGGCGATCGTCCAATTATTGCCTCAGATAATTGTACGCAAAAATATGCGCACTGCATTGTTTTGTGTAGTCTGCGCACTTCTGGTCTTTATAATATCAGGTATTCCAGAATCAGTAAAAACTTGGATCTCTGGGAATTTCCCTTTCATGCAATTGACGGAGGTGAATGATTGTGTGAATGTCGGTGTATGCAGTTATCAGAAGGTACCAGGATAAAAAACCTGGCAGAGGCTGTTTAGGTTTTTTCTATAAAGACAATAGAGTAGGGTTCCCACAAGTAGCAGTTTTTGTATTCATATACCCTTTCACAGTATCATCATTACTCCAGTATTTACCAGTAATTTCTTTGACAAAAAAATACGTTAAAAATGGATTAAGTTTATGCTCCAAATACAGTACTACCTATATGATATGAGCAATGGATTTTGGTTTAATAATCGACAGGTTCATAAAAACAGATTTATTTTGGTATGAAAAAATTGGGAAATACTAATTTATAAAATGGAATATTTAGATTTCAGAAGTTCAGATAATATAGAGGTGACAGTGTACTCAAATGGTCGATTTCTTAATGAGTATACAATAACAAAACTTAATGACTCAAATAGAGAGTGTACTTTAATCATTCATAGAAGTTTACATTTTACTCCATGTATCCTGTATTGGTCAAATTTGGTTTCTTACAAACCCTTTTAAATGCTGGGTTCATTTGGATTAGGAATGGGTTGATGTTGCCAGTGTCTTGATATTGAGAGCATTTTAATGAAATACAGTGACAAAGTTTTAAAACCACCATCTCTCTTCTCAACACATATATTTGAAGGAAACTTAAATGTCACAAACATATCCTAAATCTGAAGGAATTATACACTTTTATCCCTTATTTTTTGTACATTTGTGGACTTTTATTGTGGTTTATTTGGGCGGAAGCTACAATGTCTTGGTTTCATGAGTTTCAATTCCTGTCAGTGGCCTGTTTGATTAGGGGTGTACTAAAAACACATCTTTTTTTGGAACTGCAGAATCGAAATGATTTTGCACTGGCAGCTAACTAATGATACTTGTAGATGTATCTGGAGGAGAATGAAGAATGAATAACATAGATAATAAAACCTACCATTGTTGGAGTAGAGTTTTATCACAGTGATGACTGGCAGTAAGACCTTTGTATTTGAAGAGTATGCTTTCAGCAGGTTCAAGGTCACACCTAGAGCCTGGGTCAGACGTGCCTTCACTCCAAATTTACGATCTGAAATAATAACAGTTAAAACAGCAAGTTAACCATGACAACGGAATGATAACCTTGATGTTTTTTAAAATAAGATTGTGTATTAATTGTTATTGTGGATGTTCCCTGCAATCAAATGCGTTCTAAAATGACACAGTAGGAAAATGTTGAAAGTGAAAGTACCTTTACCAATTTTTATAACTCTGAATAGAGTTTTATTTATACAAGCTGAGGGTGAATCTTTTTATATATACTTATCAAAACAATGTATAGTAAGATATTAAGTCCATTTTAGAAGGCATCCAGGAAAATTTCTGATGAAACATTTCATATCAGACTCAATATTATACTTGATATACTTCACTTACCTTAAGGTCCAAACAATACCAACATATTTCACCTACTTCAGGTCACAAGAAACTGGTTATACTTTCCCTGTCTTAAACTCTTAAAAGGCTGGGTACATTTCACTTATATTTTGAACCAAGCAAACTGGACATACTTCACATACCTTCAGTTCAACCAATACATTAACCTACTTTTTGGTCCCACCAAATAAAATATGTTTCACCAACCCTTAGCTCTGAGCAAACCTGTCACCCTTTACCTAGATTTTGGTCCCAGTTTTCCTAGAGAGATTTAACCTACCTCTAGAACTCATTAAACTACCTACGTTTCACTTACCTTTACGTCTTAGCACACTACATGACCATCACTCACGTTTAGACCCCAGCAAACTTGAAATACTTCATCTACCTTGTTGTTCTAGTTAGGCCAGGTCATACCTCACTTGACTGTAAGTCCAACAGAACTTGTCATACTTTACCTACATTTGACTATCAGCAAAATGGTCTCACTAAACATACCTTTAGGTCCTAGTTTTGCCAGGATCTGATGTATGGATAGAAGCAGCTCCTCTGATGTACTGCTGTCCCTGGACTCATATACAAGCACCTGGAACAGTGTGTGTGTGGTGCCATGGGCAACCAGAGTGCTCGCCTTCTTACCAGTGTCTGGAGAACCAAACACAGAAATTGAAATGGCGAGTTCGACATTTTTTTTTAAAATACCTAAGATGATAATGGCATAAGACTTTGAGACATGAATATGCCACATTGCCTACAATGAAATTCTTACTGGTGTGACAGAATTAAACACAAAAAGAAAGGGGTGTAAATAACTGTCATACTGGATTTCAACATAAGTCATTATGTTGCTTGAAAGAAGTTTCTTACCAGTTTGAGGCTTACAGATCTAAAATCAAATTGAATGAGGATTTTAATAACTGTCTTATGTTACCCGCAGTGAGATCACATCCTGTAGAGAAAACAGCTCCTTATTGGACACAAACTAGTGTCCTCATGAGTTACACATAGTAAGCTCAAAGCTGATGTTTTAAAAAGGTTGAGCTGGAGGAGTTTTCACAACACAAACATGACACTATATGTCTCTCACGATACAATGATGTTATCACAATCAAAAGTTTAAGCAATGTAATCTTAGTGTTATGATGCATCAATGACTAAAAAAATTCCAGTTTAAAGAAGTCATATACATGTATTAAACTAGTTAAATTGTTAAATTTAATCAATTTTTTTAAGTAATTCAATCTATCCTTACTTGATTTTCCGATGAGTTCATTCAAAATGGCAATAATATTCTGTTGAGTAGTTACATCAGAGCAACTCTAAAGGTGGAGAAAATACAAGGTAAAATTAATTTAGAAATACAGAATAATACAAGTACTAACTTGAAGCTACATGTGCAATATCAGAATTTATAAAACAACAAATAAAAGTATGAGGAACTGGACAAAGTTACAACCTATTACAAAGAACACTTCTGGTGATAATCATGTAAAATGTATACCGATTCCACTTTTGAGGTTATCCCTCAGATGTATCATTTGATTTTTAAATATCTTTTCAGTGCACTGAGGCTCATTTTGTAATATTTATGCCATAAAACTGTTAATAACATCCGTTGGAAAATCTCTGTTCGGGTATAATTACCAGACAAAATTAGTGAGATGCAAACATATTATTTAAATATAAAATACAAGCACAAAAATACAAAGGACATTTGCAGGTTGTCTCATAACTGTGACAGTCTAATTCTGCAAGAAGTATTGAAAAAAGCACAGAATCTTAACAAAATAAACTATTTCATGAAGACCAACTTACCTCAAATGTTGTAAGAATTAAATCCAAATAAGTGCTATTCTTTAGTATGAGATCTCTATGGACTTTTTCTGTGAAATAAATTAGAAATAAAATTTAAAAACTGATAGGTGAAAGACTTTAAAGCATATTTTAATTAAATATATTATGCATGCTACAGAAAACCACATGTATTTCAAGATGGTTGTTGCAAATGTACCACAGATCTTCAGATTATAGATGGTATATCTCAATAATTGGAATCAAGTATTAAATAACACTATGTTGTGTAGACCTATAAATTTGACTGTAATAAAACTAAGCACAAAACATGTAGAGTAAGAAATCTAAAATTCACTACATATCTGAAATTCGCCACATGTGGAAATACTAATAATTTAAAAATAAATGAATTGAGGTGAGATTTGTTGAATGTAACAGTAAATTAAGGCTTTTTGAACTGAAAAAATACCAATTTTAAGACAAAACATCATTTTCTTCATAAAATTAACTAAAGTTTTAGAGGTGTGGCGAATTTTAGATTCCTGGCGAATTTTAGATTTCTTACTCTACTTCAATTAAGTGTGTGATGTGCATTACAGCAGATTAAAGCTGATGAATATGAAAAGTTTGCACAGTTGTGCTCTTCTCACTTGTTTTATGTTACTCTGATTTTTGGAATAATAATGATAATAATCTATTTATATGACATATAAACAAGCAGCAAAATTTAAGACTCTGAAACTAAACAAAACTGTAATTAAACTTAAAACATTACTTATAAAATATGGAAATTTAAAGGCGAGTTGGAACATCTAAGTACCATCAGATGATAACTGCTGAATAACATTGCATTAGCAATATTTATGTAACTGATGGGATTCTTACTTTGGAGAAAATCTCAGTATTGAAAACAAAGTGAAAGTGGAAAGATGGTTGGAAAAAAAGCTGAAGCCTGGTAAAATTGGGTCTTTCAGTTTATAGGTTACCCTGGCAGGTTCAATAAGAATATCAAGACTATTAATAGGTTAAATGAATGTACTAAGTATACCATCGAAATCTCTTTTGAAAGTTTACTTCTGCCCAGTTTCAGGGAGCCCATCTGCAGAAAAACACAACTCCATCTTCATCAGTAAGAGAAATATGTGTGGTTGGTCCCACCTGTCCATTCAAAACTAAGACTTAGAAGTAAGGGCAGATGAAAACAGAAGAAAATTGATCAAAATTGGATCTTTTTATAATTTTTGCTCAATTGCAGTATCCCCCTCCCGGAAATATTTAAAGTAGGTCAGTTCAGCAGGCAGAGACAACATTTCTGTAAGGTCAGTAGGTCATTAGTCTACTTAAAACTTCAAAACAATCTTAAGTACCCACCAGCCAAACAGTCAATCTCAAAATATGTATACGAAGACATAAACGATTGACTGAAAATATCATTATGTAATTAGATAGCAATATGTCACCAAAAAATGACAAAATCTGAACATTGTTTAAAAATTGTCGTATTTTCATTTTACACAACAATCATTTCAAAGTTCAAACATTTTCAAAAACATATTTACATTATATTGGTTTCCAAAGATATTCAAATCTAGAGATTTTACCAAACCTTGGCATTGTTACGGATTGCCAATTACCTGCATACTTTGAAACAGGGTCACGACATAATGTTCAAACAGACAAGTGGGACCAGTGCATAAAAGAAGAGATTTCTACACTTCTGGGTGAAAGTGGACATATTTTTATGGAAGAAGTGGGTGTGGAAATATCTCTTATCCTGTGTGTTTATTTTGCTGATGTTTTCTGATGTTTGACCCAGGCACGGGTCTAATGACTTACAGCTTTATACACAGACTTCCATCAAGTCTGATTTACTGTTTAATACATCTGACTAAAAATCTACTGAAAGGTTAGAAGCCCAACAGTATTTTGGAAATGCAGGAAGTAGTTTTATGAATTTTCGATGTTTCTATTCACAGTTTAGGTTAATTTCTTTAGTCGCATTGATTCTGAAAAATATACACTTTGTAGTTTGAGACACTGTATATACTTACCTTGAATAACCAGTATCATGCACTGAGTTGCTTCTTGAAGATTACTTTAGGGTTGCAAACATGTTTAAATCCGGAGTAGCCTACACTTCTGTATTTGGTTAGTTTAATTATCTCAAACGACCTTGATTAATATATTTTTGAACTGTGGTCTATTTCCCTTGAATGGTCATGTATTGCCATATATTTTAAGGATCATCATTTCCCTTGGGTTGCCACATATAGCTATATTTTTCAGATAGTTTAACTATCTTTAGTTCAAACTTATTCCTGTATTTTTGGGATAGTTTATGTACCTTGAGTGGCCATGTCTTACTGAATTTTTGTTAACATGGTCTTGTAAGTTGTTACCTTGTGTCTGGGCATGTACTGTTGTATATTTGAGGTGGTCTATTTGTCTTTAGTTCTAACTTGTTTTTGTATTTTGGCCTTTGGGCTACCTTGTGTGGCAACATTATAAAATTGCAGTATATTTTTAAGATGGTGTATTTATCTTTAGTTAGTACCTTTAAACCTATCACCATATTTGAGGGATGGTTTATTTGCCTTCAGTGGCCACATATTGATGTATTTTTGGGTGGTGTATTACTGTAGTTACCTTGAGTAGCCATGTACTTCTGTACTTTTGGGTTGTGTATAACTGTATTACCTTGAGTAGCCATGTATTGGTGTATTTTTGGGTAATATATTACTGTATTTACCTTGAGTGGCCATATATTGATCATTTTTAGGTAGTGTATTTACTATATTTAAGTTGAGTGGCCATATATTGATCATTTTAGGTGGTGTATTTACTATATTTACATTGAGTGTCCATGTATTGCTGTATTTCTGTGTGCTGTATTGCTATATTTACCTTGTGTGGCCACATATTGCTGTATTTTTGAGGTGGTGTATCGTAGCTGTTGCAGGTCATCTTGCTGTAGTTTACTGCTGCTCCTCTGAACACTTAACTTCTCCAGAGTTTGAAAGAGTGTCAACATGCGAGAGCTGGAAAAAAAACAAATCATATTTAGTTTTACACACACCTGGGAAATGTACCATACTTATACTGATACTAGATTATCATAAGTCAAAGTTTGGATTTTTAATCCCTTTCAGTCATATCTGGACATTGCCTCAGAGGTTGGAACCGAGTGATTATATGCAAAAATAAATAATTAACTACCAACTAACAACCTTAAAAATTATTTTTATGATAAATAATCCAAGATCAGCTTTAAGAACACCTTGCAAAAATAAATTTAAAGTTGTCTGATTTTGCAAGAGTATAAAGCCCATTGTACACTAGCGCGGCGCGATGCGGCATGGCTAAATAAAATAGAGATAAAGGAAATAGTTCACTGCTTTTACATATGTGCGTCACGGGAGCTAGTGGTGCGGCACAGATTTTTCCATTTAGAAAATTTTCTATTTTTCAAAAAACCGTGCGGCTTTTTCACTGTTTTCCCACAAGTTTTCATAGCTATTTGGATTTCCCCCATGCTAATAATGGTAGTATATAACACAACTATACACACTTATATTAATTAGAAAACAAAATGTAAAGCACACAGGCTCATTGTGAAAGGATTAACTTAACTGGGAGACAGATGACAAAAATATGGTATGTGTTGATACAGATACATAAAGGGTTTAATTGAATTGGATTACGTGACACTGGTCAAGGGCAAGGCTCTTCATTGTGGAGAGATTAAATGTTTGTAAGGGTAGGATAGTTGTGGAAATGTACTGTGGGGTATTAGGTGTTTAATTATATGTGATTATTTTAACTATTCTAGTCACTTTCCCTGTGTAGTTTAAAATTAGTTTGTCAATTTACTGAAAACGACTGGGAAAAATCTCCCAAATATGCAAGGTAAAGAAAATTTGCCTGCTTAGCATGTAGTAAAAATCGTACTGCGCCACACCGTACAGCGTATATGTGCAACAGCGTTAAAATGTACAAGATTCTGAGCTTTTGATAAAGGTTATTTTATCCGGTTTTGTCCAAAAATGGAGAAAACCTATTTTTTCTGGGACAAAAACATGAAAAAAAAAAAACTTGGGAAAAAAACCGCCAACCTTGCTTTCTAGTGTAAAGTATTCAGAATTCAAAACTGTTGGTAAACAAACCAAAAAGCAGAATACCCCAGCTGAGAATCTATATAGACACACACAACAAATTAATTAAAAACTCTACTGCTCAAGGGTTTAAGTGTTCAACTGACAATGGGAAAAGCCACTCAATTTCTGTTCTGTCTACTGAATCTCAACTCAATGAATAGAATAGAATAACAAAGAATGTATCAACTAACGCAAATAACAAAAAGCAGTCATTAAAGAATTTATTGAATTTTGCCTCCAAGTTGGTACAACATTTGCTGTGGGAAAACTATTTCTTTCACATCAAAGATAGTTAATAATTCTGTTGTTGTAATAAGAAGCTAATTTATTTAGTTTTTTTTTGTGGCTTAAAATTTCAAAGCCTGAAGCAATAGTGAGGCACACACTCGGATGTTATATATGGAATAAACACAGGCATTGATAGAATCTACATGAAGTGAACTTATGAAATCAGATGACAGTACTTAAGGTAATCTAGTTTGTAGCCAATTTAATAATATCTCAACAATTTGGCAATATTGTCACAAATACTGATACCTACTCAACATCAACCAATATATTTAAGTTTAATTACAATGAAATCACGGCATATGAATTGTGTATATATTGGAAACAAATTATTTTCGGCATAATATATTTAGTAACTCAAACTGTAAAGGTTTGAGGGATATCTGCTTCTCAGGAGACTTACACTGAAGGCCAATAACAATAAGATAAACAAGTTGAAACTCAAATACTTTATCTGTTGACACTGACAAGGATATCTGATACAAGCTGACACAAAACAATTTGTTATTTTAAAGAATTTATTAACTTTTTTTATGAATTAGAGGGCATCAATAGGATATAGCATAGAACTTCACATAAAATGACCATAACTTCATTTCTGGACCAATTGTGAAAATTTATGCACCATTTTTTCAGCTCTAAGAGAACTTGTATCTTTAATCAGTTTACTGTTTTTACTGGATTTTATTGGATCAGTTTCAGGTGTACACAAGTCAAAAGGTGATAAATAATTTATTTATTAAACACAGATTTAAATATATTGTGCACACCCCAAATAACTTAAGAGCACCTGGTGGTTATTAAATATTTACACTTTCTTTTACAATGAAACCAAGATGCACTTGGAGAGAGCAGAACACTTAACTGGATGTGACATACATATATATCCCTTTGACAAATATCCCACTCCTCGCCTTAGTATTTTTCACTATTAGTTGTAAAACCATGCTAGTCCCTTTTACAAATATCCTTGCAAAGAATATGAATGGAGTGACGTAATTAGGACATACTACACATTTCTTACATCACCAGAGAGTTCAATTCTGATTGGACAAAAATTCGTGAGGAAGAAATCCTGTCATGATACTGATTTTACGTATGCGAGAAGAGAAACAAATTTCACTGCATATGTCCAATTAAAACTAAGAAAATTTCTCTCCTGACTTTAATTTTCAATCAAATTACACCAAATTTGGAGGAATCCGTCTGTACCCTCTGAAATATCTGCCTACCAAATCTGAGCTTGAATGATGTCATAGTTTTTGAGTTATAAGGGCAAAAGGGTGCACAGACAGAATGACAGACACAAACTGATCACAATAACCCTCTCCTCTCGTCGAGCATTAACAATATGCAACTTATTATTCTGACTGGAAACACAGATCTAATTTAAATAATTTCAAGTAAAAATATATCAAACAATGACAAACTTAAATCTTTTTTTCATTTTTCATAAACTTTACTGGTTTAAACTCCATACATACAGTGCAAAGTGTTTGCAAACCACACCAAATGACATAAATCTCACAAAACATTATCAATACTAGCATGTGATATAAGTTACACTCACAAAAAGAAAAAAAAATGAACAGTATATATTTTTTTCCCTTTTGGCTAGTTTTTACTTTACCGGTACGGGATTTGGGCGATAATATAATTCCACGTGTTTAATTAATTCCATCCTTTTATTTTAATACACAGGAATACTATTTCTGGGGGTTGGGGGCTTGCCCCCATTTATAACTTTTTAAATTCAATTTCATATTTCCTTGACAATTTCCTGCAATTATCAAATATGGTGGATCCTGTACCGGTAAAGTAAAATTGCCCCTCCCTTTAAAATATTAATAATGATAGTTACCGGTAATTGTCAGAATACAAAAGCCTACCTACTGAATTTTAATGTACAATCAATGTCAAATTGTCACTCATTCATAAAACCTCAACACTTAGTTCACATGACTCTCAAATGACTACTTTTGCTTACTCAGTTTTGCTAAAAGAAACTCTTTAATCAATTGTAAACACAACTCACATGATTAATATAAATATACAACACTTGGTGTTTTATCAATGATCAACTTGATTGTAACTGATAACAGGAGTTAATAAAATAATAAGTGAATGGATAATCCAGATTATTTTTTTTTTGTGTGTGTGTGTGTCCAGTTGGTGATCCAGATCATTCTCAAAATTTAATGAAATCTAAGTTGCAGCAAGACCAATCTGCTGACTTTTTTCAGGAAGATCCAACTAGTAGTATTTGTGTTATCTGGCTAACCAAAAAAACAAATGGTCATGAAAATAATACCTCTTTGATGGAGGTAATTATTTCCTTAATAGTGAAAAATAAACTGTGCTTATCACATACATCTGACATTGAAAATTGTTGTTAACCAAACCTTTTTGAGATCTTCAGAGTTATACCCGTGTTCCCCTGTTATGAATTTACCTCCCTAAAAAACAAAGAACTCTTCCCTCACCTTTTTAATAGAAAACAGTTCATCACACTGTTCTTTAATGTCTCTTTATTCATTATCCTTAACAGCTTATGCAATATCATATCTCTAACCCTTTGATTTAAACATATTTACTGACAAGGTGACAACCATGGATGCGATTATATTTTTTATTCTTACAGATGCAGGGTGATTTTTGTATGAATGCAGTAATTAATAATTATGAGACCTTAAAAATATCAGAAAGATCAAAAGTGTATTATCTATAAACTTATAGACTGCCTAATAGTATATTATTTATAAACTTATAGACTGCCTAAAATACTTAAATCATTAATTTTCTTTAATTTTTAACACTTGTTTAAGTTGTTTATATACTACAGAACAAAAGTCTTATTGCTCACCCTTTAGTCAGCAATGCTGCCATGGTAACTGCACAGTTACTGCCGTTTAACCTCCTCCAGTCGTCATCTTGTCGAGATGGTTTTTTACCTGAATTCCTACATTTAGCCCATTCCATTGTACCCTCAACCTGATCCTCCTCTTCATTTTCTTGCTCTACTTTTTTAATAGATTTTTTCTTGCTGTGTTTGATACTTTTATTCTTATTACAAGAGGCCACCCTCCTGTTTGAGTTCTCCTTCAGGACCTTGGATGCCATTATTCTATTAAACTTACAATTGGGTCAATAACATTTCCACCTCACAAATCAAATGAACAATGGGCACATTGAAACAACACTGTCATAGATCTGGCTCTTTCATTTTGAAATGGATTATTTCATTTTTCCTTATATCATTCTTTTACTCATCGACATGTTCTAAAATCCATGCAAATATGTCGTAAATTGTTATTCATTCCATGCATCAAACAAAACTTGTTTCACAAAAAAAACTTTTAGTTTGGTCACACAACTCATAAACTTTACAAGTTAGACTATTTGTGCCCAATAAATGTCCATGGATTCAAATCAACCTCTTCACTTCAAGTACGGCTTTTGAAAGTTGTGATAAATAGATAATATTTGCCATTTCTCATGTATTGATCACTGTGTTCTATGAATCCAAAAGGCTTTTATGAAGTGGCAATTGAGATGTTAATATTTGTCTTTTTTAATGTAAGCTGAATGAAAATGTCTCTAGAAATGGTCACAGTCTTTCAATATCAGTCTTATAAGTCACAGAAAGGAAAATTAAAATTACAAGCAGTTTTCAATTACTCATTTTTAACTTTTTAACTTGGAAATTTGTAATTAAGTTAGCCAACTTAACACAGTCAAAACATGAACATTTTATGCCACCCAAGAAGTATTTTCAATGAAGAGTTAAAATGTGTTGAATATTAAATCTGTAGACAATTGAACGAAAACTAATAATCTTAATTCTTCAGAATTTTTTAAATGATAACCACATGTATGACTTTAAATGCTGCAAGTGTATATGACTGTATTAATAATATTAAATTATTAATTAACTGTATTGTATTCTGTCAACTGTTAACAACTTTACATTAAGTTTATTACATAAACTGAACAGAGATTATCTTAAGCAGATAGGTGCATATAACTGAGAATCTGCCAGGTCACAGGTGAGGTGATGTGTCTGGATAATCTAATTGATTGTATCACAAGTCAACAACCTCACAATATGAATACACTAACATCAGTAGAGAACACTGTACATATTCGCTCACTGTTAACTGCAGCAATATTATAGCTCGGACAAATTCTATGTGGAGTCATCAGTGACCTAAAATTATCCCAACATTTAATAATGATATGCATTCAGATCTGTTAGTTAAGTAATGAATTGCAAGCACATTGTTGATATCTAATAATACAACCATTCCAGCCTAATGTACTCCAGTTTTTTTAAAGCCAACTGTTAGAGTGACATCCAAGGCCAAATAAACAATATCTAAAAGCCCAAAAAAAAGATACAAGTGCTTCAGTCTATCAAGAAAACGCATGATAAACTACAAAAACACCCAAAATATGATCTCAGGTTACTGTTTGTTATCATTTAATATCCCATTGTGAAATTTATTGCCTCTACTTTATGTCCCACCAACTCCAAGAGGTAAACATCTCAGGCTGAAACATCTACATCACTGTAAGCACAGCTTAAGAGCTGGTCCCTTAAAACTTTCACAGCAGCAATGAAATTAGCTACACAGCTAACTATTGGCCAGACATAGCAGAATGTACATCTTTCTGGGTAGGTAACCTTGTGGGTCTAATGTAAATACCAGCAACTGAAAGTAGTATTTTTGTGATGCTTCACAACAAATCTTCTGAGATACAAATAAAAGATGTAGCACACTGTAAAACTAGCTATCACCACAGCAGTGAAGCACTTGAGAATAATCTAGACTTACAATTTATGCAGACATACTCACAGATTACTTCCTTGAAAACTTAGAAAAGTCTGATGTGTACTGTGTAATGTCATACCTATAAAGCATGAGCCTATCATTATAGATGCAGATAATTGAATGTTGCTGAATCAGAAAACACTTCAAAACAGTAAAATAAATTAATTCTTATTGTGGACTAGCTGAAAGCACAAACATTGTAATGCAGCAAATTTCAAATTTTTATACCAAAACAATAAAAGTTCAACTTAATCTTTTGTCAATTTGAAACTCAACATACCTATCATGTACCGGTAAATCAGAACAAAATGATTTCATTCTAAACATATTTCTAAATGGTTAATGTTCAGTCCTGCAACTCGGGTAATTCTGGAGTTCCTGTATGTGTGGTGCGACAGAAATGACACTTTTAGCAAGTCCTGTGGGTTACAAAATACAAGTGTATATTACTAGGTCATGAAAAACCATTTTTATTTTTATTTTCTTTCTGTTGTAGTCTTGCCATTTTATTTAAAAATTGAACATGGGAATTTATATTACACTATTACATCCAGACCCTTTTAACTGGAAATATATTCAGTGGAATTCTCTTGTAATAGAAATAAAGGTAAGCTTCTTAATTGGCAATTGTTCTATTACTTTACCCTGTTATATGGAATCCTGGATAAGTAGAATTAATTTTCCGATCCAATCAAATTTCAGTTAACTGGGTTGGACCATACATGAAGGTAACAAAATAAATTTAGTAAATGTATCCTTTTATATCTAACAGTAGTTACTGAGGCTAGTTCATAAAAATCTATTGTGTCACACTATCCTATTTTTCACCTAGTTAAGCATTTGAGTTAAAAAAAATAATAAGTGCTGCTTATAATAGAATCATAGAGTCAGAAGGTTCATATCAATGCCAGGCAGTAGTTTCAGACAATGCAAATTGCTTTGGCAGTACAAAAATTTTTTCCAAGTTTCATCATACATTTCATAAGTTGCGTCTAAATGATCTTTTTCTATATTATTGTTAATCTATATGATTTCAACAAAATTTGAACTTCTCTGGATTGGTACAATTTTTACATTATTTTGATTTATTGAAAGTTATAGATTATCGTAAAAATTTTTTATGACTAAATCGTTTCAGTAAAAACATCTTTACAGAAGAAACACCAAGTACTGATTTCTCAAACAACAATAAATTTGTCTCGGAATGTATATCCACACATCACAAGTTGTAGGATATACACCACAAGACAACCTCAAGATCAATTTTTCCCAAGTTGTAGCCTTACATTCTATAGAGCCAATTAAATTTTTTTCATATCGGAAGCATTTTAGTTGTTTTGTGAAGAGTATTTGCACATAATTGAATAGTTGAAAGCAGAATTTGATTTGATAAAAACATTTGAGTACAATATCGTAATGTGTATTTAAGTATACTTACATCTCTAAGTTTAACAAAATACACTGGTCCCAAGTTCAGTGAGTTGGGTTTGATTGTTTAGTAATCCTTTTGTTGAATATTTGATTGATGGCAGAGAAATGACCATGTTTCTAAGGTAATTTTTCGTGCCCATTTAACAATTAATAAAATTCTGTGGTCAAATTCTTATACCAAATCTCAAATTCTCAAGGATCCACAGGAAGAACATCTACTGTGACTGAACATGATATCTAGCAACAAGTTTAACTTTAATAGGTCATTCTCAATACCATTATCATCACAGCTTTAAATTATCCTCTTCATTAATGGAAATGGAATTTTACTGAAAGAAGTTGTAACTAAAGGTGCACTAAGACACACATTTCTTTTCTTAATCTAAGGTTTTTACCTCAAAGTCATAACTTTGATATTTCCAAGCAAACAAAATGTTTCAGTGACAACTGGCTCAGTACAACACATATATAAAATCCATTTGAGATTTACAGCTCCGCAAGGGAGAGATTTATTATTGCTACTGGTTGCTTTGCCATGAAAACAACACTGAGCCATCAGTGGGACAATAAATTACCGTCATTCTTTTCATAGCATCTGATTGGGTGACCTGCTCACACTTAGTGTTCACACTAGGATTTATCAGTGTTTTCTTGTTCACTGGAACATAGACAAACCTTTATTCCTGTCTGAAACTGTCTCATTCTTATACTCAAAGAGTGCAGATCTCTGCCAAGTAGTTCATTTCCAAAGTTATTTTTGCCTGTTGTGGATCACAATATCCAGAATTTTGCCAGAATCCAGGTCAAACTTACGTATATTATAGACACTAATGTGGGATTGGCCTGTATTTTTTTTAATATAATCAATCTGATGATTAATTGTGGAGGTATATACAGTTATTACACATACTGAAAACAGTCCTTCTAAAAAATTCTGGATCTAGACAGTGACCGGGATCACCAACAAAATTGAATAATCTATTTTTGTGCCATTGTCAACATTTCCTGAAAGTTTCCTCAGAATCCATGGATAAAACAATGGCACCAAAAACATATCCTCCCTGGCGAAGGTAACAATCAACTTTACGACTAAATTAAAATCATTATCTCACTTTGAAAAAAATAGCATCAGAGATGTCCATCCCATACAGCCTGGGGAAATAGTTTTCAACGCTATGAGATATAGAAGTAGTGAAACAGTACAAAGATCAGGAGACATTAATGTAAAGGACAGTTATGTAAAGGTCCAAATAATGTTAGTAGAGAAAATAACGTTTTAGAGAGAGAAAATGTCTGTAAATTCTGAAGCTGTAAAGTTTATTAATTAAAGTATAGCTACCAATAGAAATAGCACTATTAAGTAAAAGTACCTATAATAACCAGTTACAGCAATCCATATATCTTTGTCACAAGAGAAATATGTCTCAATAATGGCAGGTGAACACACTTTGGCAGGCCCAAGGTTAAAGGTCACAAAATGACTTAGCATACCAGTCCTACATTCCCCAAACAATGACCCAACCACGAATCAATTTTCTACACTTACAGTTTCTGAGATATGGCCAAGACAAGATTTTAAAGGTCAAGGTCACTACAACAAGGTCAAATCAAGATCACACTATTTTTGTTTTACTACACCTTCTAACCAATGTCCCCAACAAATACCAACTTCCTACACCTTACAGTTTCCAAGATACAACTGACAAGATTTTTAACTTCAAGGTCACTACCGCAAGGTCAAAGGTAAAATCAAGATCACACTGTGATGTTGCACATCTACACCTCAAAACCAATGTCCCTACCAAGTTTCAACTACCTACACATTACGTTTTATGAGATATAACTGGTCCACAAGATTTTCAAATTCAAGGTCACTACGGCAAGGTCAAAGGTCAAATCAAGGTCACATCATGATGTTGCATACCTATAACCCCCAACCAATGTCCTTAGCAAGTTTGAATATCCGTTTCTTAGATATAGCCCAGACAAGATTTTCAAGTCACATTCTCCAAGACAAGATCAAAGGTCAAATCAAGCTTACACCATGACATTGCACACCTACAACTAAGTTTCAACTTTCTACACGTTACAGTTTCTGAGATATAGCCCAGACAAGGTCAAGGTCACCACAGCAAGGTCAAATCAAGGTCACACTATGATGTTGCACACCTACACCCCCAATCTATGTCCCTACCAAGTTTCAACTTCCTACACCTTATTTTTTCTGTCTAAGATTCAGCCTGGACAACCTTTTACCCCATGGGTGAAAACAATACAAGCACAGCCCTTAAACCCCAGTCACACTACAGGTGGTACAACCCGCGTTTAGAGACATTGGGCAAAACGCCCTTGTCCTTCAACTACCGTCTAAGGTTCGTATATGGCCTTGTAACATGGTGTCGAAATGTCCATTACCTTGCGCATTATACGAAAGTTTTAAAATGTTTAAAATTTCTGCCTCTGAATTTGGTACCGTGAGCATGCACAGACAAATGGGAGCATACACAGATGAATTTTTGGCTATGGTAACTGAAAGTGTAGTCCACATTATATAATATAAGGTTGTGACTTGGTCATCTTTCAGTGTAATACAGCGACATAAGGCGAGTGGAGGTACATGGACATTTCGCCACTGTGACAACTTCGTGTACGAACATCAACCTGGTAGTTGAAGGACACGGGCATTTTGCATTTTGCCCAAAGCCTATAACCGTGAATTATACCACCTGTAGTGTGGTTGAAACACTAAATCTCAGAAGATATGTGGCGTTCTTATCAGTGGCTCCACCACCGAGTAAAACCTCTAACAGCGGGACGTTCTGCCTGTTGCGTGATGTTTTCAAGTCATAATTGTCATCATAAAAAATTCTTGTTTTCTAGTCAGAATGGCAGTGGCTGATATGTATATAAGGTTTTGGTGTTGACCAAAGTGCAAGTCTAAACATATCTGGAGAATATCTGTTTATTTCTATAGGATATTTCACATTGTACTAAACTTGCAAATTTAATAAGTAAATTAAATTTTTATAAGTTAATACCCTATCCAATGGACAATTGCTAAACCGGTCGGCGCAGACCGGCCCGCCAAACGCCAGAAAAAGACGTCCTGTGTTGCCACCGGCTGGCCGGTCCGTAGTACTGTGCACTCCCCAGATGGCACCTCGTACTTCCTTCCTGTCTAGACAACCTGACGTCATAGCATCTTTTTCGTTGTCTAAACCTCTTAGACCCCTAGTAAGCTGATAGCGGGGTCGGTGGGAGGGTCTTGTGTGTCCATTGGATAGGGTATTAACTTATAAAAATTTAATTTACTTATTAAATTTGCAATTTTATTGCGTTAATACATCCTATCCAATGGACAGTTGCTGAATAACTACCGCTTGGTCGGCGGGTAAGTTACTAGGGACTTATGTGAACTCACAAGTAATAGCAAATTTTAACCTATGGTCTAGGCTGACTTCGTCAGGAGACCTATAGGCCCAGGCCTGGGTTGACCCTAAGGTCAGGAAACCCTGTAAGACCTTGGTCGGTTGCCAACAGCCGGTTACCCGGGGCTATACCGACGTCGCCCCCCCCCCTTTTTAACAGACCTGCTCTGAGGTAGGGGAAGAGAGGGATGAGTTCAGTCCCAGAAAGCCAATAAACCTCCCGAAGGAAGCACATCACATTTTATACTATGTGCTTGTAGAACTGTTACATTATGTACATATATACAAATCTCCTCACTCTAAGGGCCACTTGTGGTTCTGCTGAGCAGCCCACCACCCGGCCCAATTGGTAAAGCTCCGAGTCAGCCCAAACCACACCCTTCAGAAATCACTGTGTGAAGGTATTGTGACTTCAGTGGCAGGCTGACAAGATTGGATCTAAGGAGACTCCCCACTGGAAGACCTTAGAAGCAGCCAAGGCCCTGACATCATGGGCTTTAACCTGATGTTAAAAGTGGGACTCCTGGTCAGAGAGCTCATAACATAGGATCACAGTCTGCTTGATCCAAGAGGAGATAGTGGCAGGTGAGATGTCTTTGTTGAAACCTTTCTTAAAGGAGACAAAAACACCTCTTTATTCTGCCTGATGTCTGAGGTCCTGTCCAAATAGTAGCACAGTGCTCTGACCGGACAGAGGGACCTGTCAGACTTGAGGGATCTATTCAGAGTTGGGGGCCAGGGCTGTTATAACCCCAGGGCCACACTGTCTGGACCCTCTATGGCCAGCTGATTCTAGGATAGAAAGCTGGGTGATGGATACAGAGACACCTTTGACCAATCGGATTGGTGTCCAACATATCAGTTTTGCCAAGCATGAATCTCACTTCTGCACTTGCCCGACCCAAGGGCCAAGAGGAATACCGTCTTGAAGGTCAAATGCTTCAAGGGGGCCTCCTTGATTGGATCAAATGGAGTCTTAGCTGGTGCACGGCCAGCTAGAAGTTCCAGGAGGGTATGCCACTCCTGCCTTTGGGTCTGTCTCTGAGGAAACTATCCAGGAGACGAGCGAGATTTTCGTCCTTACTGATGTTGAAAAGTGAATTTCCCAATTTATCAACAATGGATGACCTATAACCATCAATGGTGCTGGGCTGTTTGCCAAGCATGTATCTCACTTCTATGCTTGTCCGAACCCAGGGCCAAGAGGAAAACTGCCTTGAAGGTCAAAAGCTTCAAGGAAGCCTTTAATTTTTCAAAATGAACCTTGTCAGCTGGTGCAAAAACCAGGGAGAGGTTCCAGGAGGGGGTTCCCCTCCGGCCTTTGGGTCTGTCTCAGTGGAAGCTATCCAGGAGACGAGTGAGATTTTCATCCTTAGTAACATTGCTGGGCCAATTTCCAGGCTATCAGCAATGGCTGATCTGTAACCAACAATAGTACTGGGCTGCCACTTCCTGTCCTGAAACAGGTACCTAAGGAAGTCAGCAACTGACTTTACATGTGGAGCCCGAAGTACACCTGATGAATGATGCATCACTTGGTAAAAAATGACCCATTTGCCTCATAGACTGATCTGATTGACCCCTCCTTTGAGGAGCCTCAATTCTTGCTGCCACTGCCTCAGACAAGTCCTGCTCCTCGATTGCTGAGGCTCTAGGAGCCCTGCATGGAGATTAAGATTTGTCAGATTTCTGTGAGGGATCTGATCGAATGGCTGTGAACAGGCTGGACAGATTGGGCAGGCTCAGCGGGATGTGGCTGGACATGGCCACTAGATCCCAAAACCAAGGCATGTTGGGCCACCCCGGAGCAATCAGAATGATTCTCTTGCATGGGGAGTCTTGCAACTTCTCCACCACTTGCCCAATATAGCTGATGGTGGGAAGGTGTATGCTTTCAGATCCTACCATGGCCGAGTGAGTGTATCCACTGCTGTGGCCAGGGGATCCGGTACCGGTGACACAAACAGAGGCAACTTGTTGTTGAACCTCATAGCAAATAAGTCTATTTGAGCCGGTGCCACCTGCTGCAGACTGAGTGGAAGACCTCTGGAAGGAGAGACCACTCTGTTTGGATGGTCTGGCCTAGCCTGTATAGCTTGACCGCTACCACATGGAATGTGTCGGGCTTAGAGTCACTTGTTTCCTGGTACACCAGGTCAAGATTCTCCATAGTAGGGCACATGTGGGCCCGACCTCATGCCTCCTTCCTTGTCTATGTATGACACTACTGTGGTGTTGTCAGTTGCTACAAGTACTATCTTGTTTGAGCAAAATTCTTGGAACTCTTTTAAAGCCAGGAAGCCTGCTTTAAGTTCTAGATAGTTATGTGCAGCTTGCTTCCCGGGAGGGACCCGGTTCCTCCTGCCGTGTGCTCGTTTAAGTGAGCGCCCCCCCTTCTATTGATGCGTCTGTAAATATTTGCAGAGCATACTTTATTGGGTATAATGGTTGGCCTGTAAGTACATCGTCTTCCTTCAGCCACCATTGTAAATGGGGGTGCAGGGACCTGGGGACTTGGATCACCTTTTCCAGTGATTCTGGTACCCTCCAGTTGTTTTGAGATGCCACTGTATGGGTCTCATATGGAGTCGACCTAGATTAACTTGCTTTTCTGTAGCCGTCAGTAACCTATCAAGGACATGAATTCCCGGACCGGGCAAGCCGGTAGGGATAGCAGTTTTAACATAGTCTCTTGAAGGTTGTCACCGGTCCAGAGTCGGTCGGAACCGATCAGACCTGAAGTCGAACTGGTAGCCTACAAAATCAAGGTCTTGTTTGGGCTCCCGCTCTGATTTCTGTAAGTTCATCAGCCAACCCAGTGGCTGACACATTATTTACTAGTTCCTGTGAATGTTGGAGACCAGCCTGGGATCTGGCTCTCACCAACCAGTCGTCTAGGTACTGGTGGCTTCTTAAGTCCTTGTATATGGTCACAAGTTTTACCTCCTTTGGTATCACAGTGAACTCCAAAGGTGCTGTGGACAAAACCGAATAGCAGGCATTACCTGGATTGTTCTTGTATAGGTATATGGGAGTAGGTATCCCTCCTTGAACATTTGTAATACCTAGTGTCCAGCCCCCAAGGCTTCCTAACTTCCCAAAAAGGGGCTTAGTCTGGACCCTACAGGCCGATTGTGTGCCACATTTGGGACATTTGGTATTTTGATAAACATTTCCTGTCCCTCCGGACACTGGTCCGGTCTAGTGACAATGATCCAGGTTAACAGTCTCTCTGTTCTTATTGTGGTCTGGTGGGACTGACACAACTTTTCATATTAATAGACTCTTCGCCCCGGGCCAGCAGCCTGCAAGGTGCAGCATTTACAGAGCAATTGTCATTCGTGAGATGTCTGACCCCTGGCCGGACATGACCAAATTTATTATCTCTCCAGCCAAGTCCAGCACTGATAACAGGTTGTTGAGAGATGTGATAAGGGAAGGTTGCCTGGCAGTAGCTTGGGACACTGGCATGCCACATCACCAAGACCACTGACCGGTCTAAGAATTCTCTGTAACCAAATTAACCTTAGGCAACTCTGTCCGGTACCAGGACTCCATACCCGGTACTTAACTGTAACCAGCAATTCTCTGTAACCGGCAAAAAACTGGCAGGCTGGGGTGACCAATCAATTTTGACAGCTACTGGTCTATATTTAGCCCTTTTTTTTTTTTTTTTTTTTGTTGTTTTGTAACCCGTAGGTTGAAGCAAGTGTACTAGGCTGTGTAGCCAATACCAGTTGGTACACTCTGTAACCATTTGTTGAAGCCAGTGTACTAGGCTGTGTAGCCAGTACCAGCCGGTACACTGTGTAATCAGTTGTTGAAGCAAGTGTACTAGGCTGTGTAGCCAGTACCAGCCGGTACACTCTGTAACCAGTTGTTGAGGCAAGTGTACACGGCTGTGTAGCCAGTACCAGCCGGTACACTCTGTAACAGTTGTTGGACTATATTTAGTTAGTTTATGTAACTAGTTGGGTGAAAAACAGCACAGTAAGGACTGTCCAGCCAGTGCCCTGCCGGTAGACTTGTAACCGGTAGGTTGAAGCCATATGTAGCCAATTGCTAAAGCAAGTGTACAAGGCTGTATAGCCGGTACCGGCCGGTACACTCTGTAACCAGTTGTTGAGGCAAGTGTACACGGCTGTGTAGCCGGTACAGGTCGGTACACTCTGTAACTAGAAATAGGCCGCCCTGTTGATAGTAGATGCGAATAGAAACAGGATAGCATAGAAGAACACACATTATCATGTGTAATGTCCACCCATGAACCTTTTGCCCAAATTGTACAGTAGTCTTACAAGACCCTGTTTCATTTGTAAAATATATCAATGATGCTTAAATATTTGATAGTGTAGATGTAATTTATTTCAGCTTCATGCCTTTTTGCATTGGTTGGGTTGAAAATTTTGACGAAATCACTCTATCTTGCACGGTTAAGAAGATAGAAGCCAATTCCTGTTTTTCTATTTTTGGCAAAAATTTGAAAATTCAAAATGGCCGCCATTATTGGGAAAAGGAAATTTTTTTGAAAATTGCCAAGAGTACATTTCTTAGATACCCTATGGGTCGAAAATTTCAACAAAATAACTCTATTTTGCACGGTTAAGGCCAGTTTGTGTTTTTCCATTTTGGGCAAAAATTCGAAAATTCAAAATGGCTGCCATTTTTGGGGAGGGGAAAATTTTTTGAAAATTGCAAAGATTACATTCCTTAGATACCCTGTGGGTTGAAAATTTCGACGAAATCGCTCTATCTCGCATGGTTAAGGAGATAGAAGCAAATTTGTGTTTTGCCATTTTTGGCAAAAATTTGAAAATTCAAAATGGCCGCCATTTTAGGGGAGGGGAAAATTTTTTAGAAATTACCAAGAGTACAATGCTCAGATACCCTGTGGGTCGAAAATTTTGACGAAATCACTCTATCTGGCACGGTTAAGGAGATAGAAGCAAATTAGTGTTTTGCCTTTTTTGGCAAAAATTTGAAAATTCAAAATGGCCGCCATTTTTGGGGAGGGGAAAATTTTTGGAAAATTGCAAAGATTGCATTCCTTAGATCCCCTGTGGGTCGAAAATTTTGCCGAAATCGCTCTATCTCGCACGGTTAAGGAGATAGAAGCAAATTTGTGTTTTGCCATTTTTGGCAAAAATTCGAAAATTCAAAATGGCCGCCATTTTTGGGGAGGGGAAATTTTTTTGAAAATTGCAAATATTACATTCCTTAGATACCCTGTGGGTCGAAAATTTCGACGAAATCGCTCTATCTCGCACGGTTAAGGAGATAGAAGCAAATTTGTGTTTTGCCATTTTTGGCAAAAATTCGAAAATTCAAAATGGCCGCCATTTTTGGGGAGGGGAAAATTTTTGGAAAATTGCAAAGATTGCATTCCTTAGATACCCTGTGGGTCGAAAATTTCGACGAAATCGCTCTATCTCGCACGGTTAAGGAGATAGAAGCAAATTTGTGTTTTGCCATTTTTGGCAAAAATTCGAAAATTCAAAATGGCCGCCATTTTTGGGGAGGGGAAAATTTTTTAAAAATTGCAAAGATTACATTCCTTAGATACCCTGTGGGTCGAAAATTTCGACGAAATCGCTCTATCTCGCACGGTTAAGGAGATAGAAGCAAATTTGTGTTTTGCCATTTTTGGCAAAAATTCGAAAATTCAAAATGGCCGCCATTTTTGGGGAGGGGAAAATATTTTGAAAATTGCAAAGATTGCATTGCTTAGATACCCTGTGCGTCGAAAATTTTGCCGAAATCGCTCTATCTCGCACGGTTAAGGAGATAGAAGCAAATTAGTGTTTTGCCATTTTTGGCAAAAATTCGAAAATTCAAAATGGCCGCCATTTTTGGGGAGGGGAAAATTTTTGGAAAATTGCAAAGATTGCATTCCTTAGATCCCCTGTGGGTCGAAAATTTTGCCGAAATCGCTCTATCTCGCACGGTTAAGGAGATAGAAGCAAATTTGTGTTTTGCCATTTTTGGCAAAAATTCGAAAATTCAAAATGGCCGCCATTTTTGGGGAGGGGAAATTTTTTTGAAAATTGCAAATATTACATTCCTTAGATACCCTGTGGGTCGAAAATTTCGACGAAATCGCTCTATCTCGCACGGTTAAGGAGATAGAAGCAAATTTGTGTTTTGCCATTTTTGGCAAAAATTCGAAAATTCAAAATGGCCGCCATTTTTGGGGAGGGGAAAATTTTTGGAAAATTGCAAATATTGCATTCCTTAGATACCCTGTGGGTCGAAAATTTCGACGAAATCGCTCTATCTCGCACGGTTAAGGAGATAGAAGCAAATTTGTGTTTTGCAATTTTTGGCAAAAATTCGAAAATTCAAAGTGGCCGCCATTTTTGGGGAGGGGAAAATTTTTTAAAAATTGCAAAGATTACATTCCTTAGATACCCTGTGGGTCGAAAATTTCGACGAAATCGCTCTATCTCGCACGGTTAAGGAGATAGAAGCAAATTTGTGTTTTGCCATTTTTGGCAAAAATTCGAAAATTCAAAATGGCCGCCATTTTTGGGGAGGGGAAAATTTTTGGAAAATTGCAAAGATTGCATTCCTTAGATACCCTGTGGGTCGAAAATTTCGACGAAATCGCTCTATCTCGCACGGTTAAGGAGATAGAAGCAAATTTGTGTTTTGCCATTTTTGGCAAAAATTCGAAAATTCAAAATGGCCGCCATTTTTGGGGAGGGGAAAATTTTTGGAAAATTGCAAAGATTGCATTCCTTAGATACCCTGTGGGTCGAAAATTTCGACGAAATCGCTCTATCTCGCACGGTTAAGGAGATAGAAGCAAATTTGTGTTTTGCCATTTTTGGCAAAAATTCGAAAATTCAAAATGGCCGCCATTTTTGGGGAGGGGAAAATTTTTGGAAAATTGCAAATATTACATTCCTTAGATACCCTGTGGGTCGAAAATTTCGACGAAATCGCTCTATCTCGCACGGTTAAGGAGATAGAAGCAAATTTGTGTTTTGCCATTTTTGGCAAAAATTCGAAAATTCAAAATGGCCGCCATTTTTGGGGAGGGGAAAATATTTTGAAAATTGCAAAGATTGCATTGGTTAGATACCCTGTGTGTCGAAAATTTTGCCGAAATCGCTCTATCTCGCACGGTTAAGGAGATAGAAGCAAATTTGTGTTTTGCCATTTTTGGCAAAAATTCGAAAATTCAAAATGGCCGCCATTTTTGGGGAGGGGAAATTTTTTACATTCCTTAGATACCCTGTGGGTCGAAAATTTCGATGAAATCGCTCTATCTCGCACGGTTAAGGAGATAGAAGCAAATTTGTGTTTTGCCATTTTTGGCAAAAATTCGAAAATTCAAAATGGCCGCCATTTTTGGGGAGGGGAAAATTTTTGGAAAATTGCAAAGATTGCATTCTTTAGATACCCTGTGGGTCGAAAATTTCGACGAAATCGCTCTATCTCGCACGGTTAAGGAGATAGAAGCAAATTTGTGTTTTCCCATTTTTGGCAAAAATTCGAAAATTCAAAATGGCCGCCATTTTTGGGGAGGGGAAAATTTTTTGAAAATTGCAAAGATTGCATTCCTTAGATACCCTGTGGGTCGAAAATTTCGACGAAATCGCTCTATCTCGCACGGTTAAGGAGATAGAAGCAAATTTGTGTTTTGCCATTTTTGGCAAAAATTCGAAAATTCAAAATGGCCGCCATTTTTGGGGAGGGGAAAATATTTTGAAAATTGCAAAGATTGCATTGCTTAGATACCCTGTGCGTCTAAAATTTTGCCGAAATCGCTCTATCTCGCACGGTTAAGGAGATAGAAGCAAATTAGTGTTTTGCCATTTTTGGCAAAAATTCGAAAATTCAAAATGGCCGCCATTTTTGGGGAGGGGAAAATTTTTGGAAAATTGCAAAGATTGCATTCCTTAGATCCCCTGTGGGTCGAAAATTTTGCCGAAATCGCTCTATCTCGCACGGTTAAGGAGATAGAAGCAAATTTGTGTTTTGCCATTTTTGGCAAAAATTCGAAAATTCAAAATGGCCGCCATTTTTGGGGAGGGGAAATTTTTTTGAAAATTGCAAATATTACATTCCTTAGATACCCTGTGGGTCGAAAATTTCGACGAAATCGCTCTATCTCGCACGGTTAAGGAGATAGAAGCAAATTTGTGTTTTGCCATTTTTGGCAAAAATTCGAAAATTCAAAATGGCCGCCATTTTTGGGGAGGGGAAAATTTTTGGAAAATTGCAAAGATTGCATTCCTTAGATACCCTGTGGGTCGAAAATTTCGACGAAATCGCTCTATCTCGCACGGTTAAGGAGATAGAAGCAAATTTGTGTTTTGCCATTTTTGGCAAAAATTCGAAAATTCAAAATGGCCGCCATTTTTGGGGAGGGGAAAATTTTTGGAAAATTGCAAAGATTGCATTCCTTAGATACCCTGTGGGTCGAAAATTTCGACGAAATCGCTCTATCTCGCACGGTTAAGGAGATAGAAGCAAATTTGTGTTTTGCCATTTTTGGCAAAAATTCGAAAATTCAAAATGGCCGCCATTTTTGGGGAGGGGAAAATTTTTTGAAAATTGCAAATATTACATTCCTTAGATACCCTGTGGGTCGAAAATTTCGACGAAATCGCTCTATCTCGCACGGTTAAGGAGATAGAAGCAAATTTGTGTTTTGCCATTTTTGGCAAAAATTCAAAATGGCCGCCATTTTTGGGGAGGGGAAAATATTTTGAAAATTGCAAAGATTGCATTGCTTAGATACCCTGTGTGTCGAAAATTTTGCCGAAATCGCTCTATCTCGCACGGTTAAGGAGATAGAAGCAAATTAGTGTTTTGCCATTTTTGGCAAAAATTCGAAAATTCAAAATGGCCGCCATTTTTGGGGAGGGGAAAATTTTTGGAAAATTGCAAAGATTGCATTCCTTAGATCCCCTGTGGGTCGAAAATTTTGCCGAAATCGCTCTATCTCGCACGGTTAAGGAGATAGAAGCAAATTTGTGTTTTGCCATTTTTGGCAAAAATTCGAAAATTCAAAATGGCCGCCATTTTTGGGGAGGGGAAATTTTTTTGAAAATTGCAAATATTACATTCCTTAGATACCCTGTGGGTCGAAAATTTCGACGAAATCGCTCTATCTCGCACGGTTAAGGAGATAGAAGCAAATTTGTGTTTTGCCATTTTTGGCAAAAATTCGAAAATTCAAAATGGCCGCCATTTTTGGGGAGGGGAAAATTTTTGGAAAATTGCAAATATTACATTCCTTAGATACCCTGTGGGTCGAAAATTTCGACGAAATCGCTCTATCTCGCACGGTTAAGGAGATAGAAGCAAATTTGTGTTTTGCCATTTTTGGCAAAAATTCGAAAATTCAAAATGGCCGCCATTTTTGGGGAGGGGAAAATTTTTTGAAAATTGCAAAGAGTACACTCCTCAGATACCCTGCGGGTCGAAAATTTTGCCGAAATCGCTCTATCTCGCACGGTTAAGGAGATAGAAGCAAATTACTCAAAAGTAGTACTGAAAATACACAATGAAGTACCTAAATGGCTATTACTCATGTACTGACAAAGCTATCAGTCCCAAATGCAATACCAAGCGAGCTATGGACATAACAATCTTGTATTCAAAATTGTAGTAAAATATCTTTAATTATTTTGGCTTAAATGCACGGAAACCAATGGGTACTGAAAATAGCTGTACTTAAGTATTACTCAGTAAGCAAAAGAGGTACAACAGCCAAAAGCAATCCCAAGCAAGCTACTGACCCAATAAGCCTGCATACCAAATTTGGTGACAATAGCTCTAATACTTTTCCTTTAAATGAGCGGAAACCATGCGTGACGCCGGACATCGGACGCCGGACGCCGGACATCGGACATCGGACAACGGACATCGGACATCGGACATCGGACGGCGAAAAAAGCAAAAATAATATATCCACCCCCCAGGGGGGTGGACATAACTAGTTGTTGAGGCAAGGGTATAAAGGCTGTGTAGCCAGTATTGGTCGGTGCACTCTGTAACCAGTTGATGAAGCAAGTGTACAAGGCTGCGTAGTCGGTGCACTCTGTAACCCATTGCTAAAGCAATTTTACAACTATCTTTTGTGTTGAATTCAGCTTGCTGAAGGTTTCCTCCATTAATTAAAGTATTTCTTAAATCGCACGTCTTGTTCGAAGATTTGACAGTTGCTGGGAAAGCCCTTGTAATCTATTTTTAGAAACACTTGGTATTCGGTGTGTCACGTGACCAGCCTGCTGGTCGGAAGGACACGCGATTGGCTGATTGGAGTTCGTCACTTGCCGCGTTCTTTTGTGATAATTAAACATGCATGTTTACAGTCCACAAAACCCCACTACCGACAACAAGGTCGGGTCTGTAAAGCAGGGACTGTAGTCACAGTAGACGTGAGTTCTGAAGAACGCACTTCCGACCTTCCTGGTCGGTGAAAACACGTGACCTGCTTCGTGATTGGTCGGAAAGACACGCGATTGGCTGACTGGATATGACGTCAGAGGTCGCGTTCTTTTGAGCTGGCCGGCCGGCTGATGCTTTTAAAGCAGAGAAGCCTGGGCCAGTGCGCTCTGTAGATGAAGTCCTGGCCGGTCTGAAGTCGACTCTTCTTTTCAGCCGGCTGTACACTCAAACCAGTTTCCTGGCCATCCACCTCCCTTACTACCGACACAAGTGCCGGGTCCACAAGGGAGGGACTGAGAGTGATTAAAGATGAAGTTCCTTCTATGTACATACTAGGTGAGGTAGGCTGAACATGAGCTTGCCGGTCGACTAATGCTTTACAGCAAAGATGTCTGGACCAGTGTGCTCTGAAGAAATCTGAAGAATTCATCTCTTGCTGCTGATGTACATATATATAAGCTTACCGGTCGACTAATGCTTTAAAGCAAAGATGTCTGGACCAGTGCGCTCTGAAGAAATCTGAAGAATTCACCTATTGCTTCTGATGAAAAAACACTAAATACTCGAGCTAGGCTGGTGTGACTGATGCTTACAGCAGAGAAGTCGGTACCAGTGCGCTCTGAAGAATGCACCTCTTGGGGATTTCCTTCTATTTGCAGTGTTCAAAACTACGTAGATTGAAGTTTTCCGTGATTACTATTCGTAGTACTAGAAAAGACGTGTCTATGGTGATAGAACTGGAAGTTACAGAGGGTACATTCAACAAATGAACATGGATAAAAATACCTGTAAGTAGTATATCCATTATTTCCTTAATATAGTCGATCTGCCCCTAACAACACCATGGTTGAATGGGAGGAAACTAGAAAAAAATGGCTGCCTTCATATTCCTCGTCGATTACTGCCCTATCATCAACACTAAATTGAGTCAGCTAGGGAGCGTTTCCAGCAGATTTCTTAAGGTATATCCATGCTTGATATGAAGATAACATTTCTACACTAAAATATTTCCCAAAAGGGTCGAAAATCCGTCATAATGCACACTTTCCTTTTAAAACTCTGGAGATGTTGAAAACACGTCTGCACAGTACACGCGCCAAACGAAAAAGATGCTATGACGTCAGGTTGTCTAGACAGGAAGGAAGTACGAGGCGCCATCTGGGGAGTGCACAGTACTACGGACCGGCCAGCCGGTGGCAACACAGGACGTCTTTTTCTGGCGTTTGGCGGGCCGGTCTGCGCCGACCGGATTAGCAATTGTCCATTGGATAGGATGTATTAACGCAATAAAAACTCATTTTATTCACGTCTGTAAATATACCTGAACACTGAATTCCCTATAATAGTACCAGCTTTGAGGCTACTGCTGTTGTATCACAATTACATCTGACTACAGACTTTTTATTTTAAAATTCTTTCTTAATAATTTGTTCACGCTGGTCATCATATGAGAATCTAAAACCCATTTTAAAAAACAGCACTGTATTTCCCATTTTCTAACCTGTATGCCATTGCTCTCTTTATGGGTTCAAAGGTGTGGAAATCATGGAAGGTCAAATATGACCTAAACTCCTAAAGCATCAAATACCCAAACTTTTACAGTTCTTACTAACCTGTTAGCTCTCTCCATGTTTGCTTTCAAGTATCAATGGTATGTTAGCCTCAAACTTCCTGCTCTGCCATGTCTTTTCTGTTTTCTAGAATACCTAACTCTGGAATGCAGGTTACAATGTGGAATGTTTTCAGTAAATTTGAAGAAAGTGTGAGTTGTCGCTACATTTCTGTTGGGTGTGGTTTACATCTAACAGCTATCAGCTCATTTTAGAAGAAGTCTGAAAGTAGAAACAATTTCAAATGTACGACGATTCATGAATTACATCAATAATGCCAAGAATAATGTAAACTTTACTGTACAGAAAAGTCAACTGTATTAACAACATTATGAGCTGTAGAGTAGTAGAGTAGCAGCTGGTTTTGATTTTCCAAAATTGGTTGTTGGTTAACCAATAACTTGTTGCAAAACTGGTTTTGGAAAGATATATAAGAAAACAAATATCTTCAGAAAACTTTAAATAAAGCATTTAGTTTTACCAATTTGGTGAATCCGTAGAGTAATTTTTATTGAAAAATGAAAATGGCCACTAAGTTTAAATCAATATGGCATTTCACTGCATAGCTAGTCCTTTATAACGTTTAACATTTTTTTAATAGCTACAGAAATATTTTACACAAAAATAGCCGATTGTGGACCACCGGCCACAAAAAAAAAAAAACAAAAAAAAAATTTCTATTTAAAACCTTATGGACTGGATCTTTTTCACTCTCACAATTTTAATTAAAACTGTATTTCTGCACTTCTACTTTTTCACAGTGAAGATAGAATAAACAACTTCCTCCCAAACAAGCTTTGTTGCTGGTGTTCTCTGACAGTTTAGGGATAAAAACTGACTGAAACCATCCAAAGCCACAAGATGTAATTTTTTAAATGGTAATAAGCAAGTGTGTTATAAACATTTCTAATTAAAACTTTAGCTTAGTAGCTGACTGATGCAGGCTACCACAATATCTGACTCGGAGACACTGATTACATTCTTGCTCCCTTTCCAAAAAGCTACTGATTTGTCAGTATACAACAAAATTCTCTTAAAATGCAGTGAGCCAATGCTCCCCCAGAAGGCAGAAATATTTTAATTTTGTTTTTCTTATTGAAAAACAAATGATTAAAAGTATATAAATTGGGCAAACAGAGGTAAACAGTAATTGACACTCCTAGCTTCCACTGCACTTGTCAAAAAACTTTTTTCGGTATCTCAGGAAAAGCTTTCCTGTCTCACAGGTGGTCACTCACAGTCAAAAACTTTGAAAAACTAATGTTTAGTTGTTTATTGAGTGTGACAAAAATATTGAGAAGATTTTCATCAGTGTCCACTGAATGTTCATGTTTCTAGTTGTATGTCTCCATGAATAAGTTTTGATGATCTAATTATCATACTCTTGGGTCATACAAAACAGAAACAATCAAAAATACTTGTAACTGCAATTTGTCAAAGCACTCTTACTTTAACATGAGTTGTGATACCAGTACTTGCCATTTCACAATGTATTTATCTTTAGTTCCATGTACTTGATCCCAGGAAAGGTAATTTGTCATTAAAATTCAAAGGCAGAAAATAAGCATGGCTATTTATGTAACATACTTTGACTCAAAAAATGTTCAGGAATAAATTATACCTTTGTGTAATACAAACAACAAAACTAACAGTTACATGGAAACTGCGACAGAAAAATTAACATAAAAATTTGAGTAACTTACTCCTTACATTATGACAAGAATTATCACAAATACAGTGTTTATCCAATCCAAACTAAATGGACATGTCATCACGCTCTTAGATATAATAATTTTTAAAACATAAATATCCTGCTAAAAAAAGTGAAGCCAAACCATTTACCCCCTACTGTTTCATTGATTCACACAAATGCTCATGTTCCAATATGACACCACACAGTCATGTATCATACTTAATTAGTGTGTTTTACAAAGAGAAATGTACACAATACACACATAAATGTAGTATCCAGACCAATACAGAAGGACCTTCATTTGTTTGATACAAGCAAATATCAACCTTCATGTAAAATCCACACATTATGACAGCTTGTCCTTATTTTTATATCATTTTCAATAACTATACGACACAGATATTGAAGCATATACCAGGGAATATATCTCTTTTAACAGGTTAATCCTAATCGGGTTAGAATGTTTTTCTACTACAAAGACAATCAATGTGTTCAAGTGTCTGGTGCCGACATAAATGAAAACAACGTTTCCTCAATATCTTTTACTGGACTTTATCTGGTCAAATACTGCTATCACTACTAGTTAAAAATGATCCCAAGTGTGCTTTTTTTAACAAAATCTTGGCTCTGTAATAAACAGATGTTTACTTATAATAGAATGAATAATATATATATATATTTTTATAAAACTGACATTTTAAATTTTAACGTCATCTATTTTACAGTGAGATTCCTTCTTCCACTTACCGGTAAGTAATTATGATGTGCTTTAAACCCATTGACAAGTTTTGTCTGCAGCCATTTAAAATGAATGATAAGTGTTATTGTGAATAACATTAATATTAATCTACACATACATTTATCAAAACAGATAAACACAAGTTGTTTGCATATGCATATGCATGTATATAGCATGGCTTTTATTATTTTTCAATGAAACTATATTTCAGAAAAATTTATTTCTCAAATTCAAGGCTTTGAACACCCTTGCTTTATAAAGCACATTTTGCAAAGATACTCACAACATAAGAAATAAAGAAAATATTTTTAGCAAGAGTTACTCATATGGTGGTGCTTGGTTATGAAACAAACCGCCTGTTGATATCTGTTTGTTGCCTCATTTCAGAAAGAATCTTATGTTTATTCAACAGCACTTCAATCTCCTCAACTTTCTGCAAGTCAATTAGAAGTGGCCTGTGATTTACCAAACGACAAAAATGGAGGTTCATGTAACTGGGCATTCAGACTAGTGATTCAACTCGGGTTAACACAGATTGAACCAGATTGGAGACTAGTCTGAACGCTCACAAACCGGGCTGACAAGGATAAATGTCAACCCCACTAAAGAGGTGGATTGAAGCAGATTGAAGCAGATTGGCTCAACCCCCTTTGTAGTGTGAACCCTCTCAATCCGGGTTGACAAGGGTTTAGTGTTGGTACTGTAATTAATTGATTTACTGCCTTCAAGCCTAACTTAAGATTTATGTAAATATAGCTTAATCCTTTGTAAGCAGGAACCTAATTAACACAGAGGCCACCAGGCACGATTGCTGTGTCATTTCTATATGATTGCAATTTGGTGTAAAATGAATATTTGTAATTATAGTAAGATGATCTGATAAGCAGAACTATTCCAATGGAGTGCAATTAGTCTGTTGCTGAAAAAGTGGGAAAATCTTAAAAATATAATCTTCTCTTTGATTAATTATAAAAACTAAAAAAATATTTATCTGAATGGTATCTAATACAAAATTGGGATCTTTTATAGTTTTAGCAATGTGAAAAACTAATTGTAATTTAAACAATTCACATGCATTAAATTAAGCTAAATTTGGAGGCTTTACAGTACTCAGTTTTTGACACTTCTCAATCCACATTAAACTCTGTAGTGTGGACACTCAATCCGGATTGAGATGAATCTGCTTTAATCTGCTTCAACCCTCAATCTTTGTCAACCCGGATTGCAGTCTGAACAGGGTGTAAGAGAGTAAAGGCCATTGGAAAATGAGTTCTCTGTAAATATAATATTTCAAACAAGGAATTCTAGTTTATAGAGTTCTAGTTACATGGATTCCAAATATAAGGCTTTTTCAGATTCGACCATTTTAATATGTATTTTTTGCACCGCAATACCCTCCATCCACCCTTAAATATCTGCTGAAATCTACTTTAAAAATATACCAGGTTACAGTTTTTTCACCCTTGATTTTCCACCTTTGGTATGTTAAACTCTGTGGGTAACTTTCCTGTTATGTTTGATACTTTGGCAGCCACCCTCAAATTTTATACTCTTATTGTTACACTGGACCAGGTATAATTTAGTTCAAACCTCCACCATCTATAGGATATAGTACTTGATGTTGCTAACTTCCATTTATACACAGATTAACAGTACATAATTTCCAGAAAGTTTCTTGACATCCAACACCCCAAGGACCAACTTGAAAAATGTTTTTGCTGACAAAAACTAAGTGTCCCAAAAAGGTTTACTGCAATATAACATACAGTAGAAAAAGGTTTTTGAAAATAAAAACATGCAGTGCTGAGAGAAAAAGTGAAAGTTAAGCAGACAGTGTGGAAGTTCATGCATTAACATGAAAGAAAAATTTAAGCTTTATTTTGTTTTCTATGGTCAGAAATTGCGAAAAGTTAATTGAATAAATGCTCTGGCTGAGAATGCATAAAGCATCAATACTTATAATAGGTCACTTTGAACACATCTATCTGGTAAATCTGACCAGCTATCTAGACTCTTCACATAAGGTTTCCCAATACCTCTGAATACATTGTAAATCTCTAAAAGCAAGAATAAAATAGATATAAGGCAAAAACACAAAATCGGCTATTTGATTAATCCAGTTTGATCCATAAAAGGGGTGGGGGCAGGGTGTAAATCTGACCAGCTATCTAGACTCTTCACATAAGGTTTCCCAATACCTCTCGATACATTCTAAAACTCTAAAAGAATAAAAGAGATAAAAGGCAAAAACACAAAATCGGCTATTTTATGACCAAAGTTGGACCCATAAGGGGGGGCTCCGGGGGTAAATCTGACCAGCTATCTAGACTCTTCACATATGGTTTCCCAATACCTCTTAATACATTCTAAAGCTCTAAAAGCAAGAATAAAGGAGATAAAAGGCAAAAACACATAATCGGCTATTTTATAACCCCAGTTTGACCCATAAGGGGGGATCCGGGGGTAAATCTGACCAGCTACCTAGACTCTTCACACAAGGTTTCCCAATACCTCTTAATACACTCTAAACTCTAAAAGCAAGAATAAAGGAGATATAAGGCAAAAACACAAAATCGGCTATTTTATAACCCCAGTTTGACCCATAAGAGGGGGTGCGGGCATAAATCTGACCAGCTATCTAGACTCTTCACATATGGTTTCCCAATACCTCTTAATACATTCTAAAGCTCTAAAAGCAAGAATAAAGGAGATAAAAGGCAAAAACACAAAATCGGCTATTTTATGACCCCAGTTTGACCCATAAGGGAGGGTCTGGGGGTAAATATGACCGTCTATCTAGACTCTTCACATATGGTTTCCCAATACCTCTTTATACATTCTCAAGCTCTAGAAGCAAGAATAAAGGAGATATAAGGGGAAAAGATGAAATTGGCTATTTTATGACCCCAGTTTGACCCCTACAGGGGGGTCGGGGGGGGGGGGGGGAAATTTGACTTGCTTTCTAGACTCTCCACATATGATTTCTTACTACCTCCCAATACATTTTGTTGCTCTAAATGCAATACTTAAGAAGATAATAGGGAGGTTCACATGAATTTTAAGCTTTCTGATTGGTACCTGTGAGAAAATCACTCATAAATCGGTCAATTTTCATCGGATTGCTCCCAAAATCTAATCAGCTCACGTTTTTGATAGTATAAACATGTGTATGAAGTTACAACCCTCTGCGGTCAGTAGATTTTCCTGAACTGCGATGACAGGCAGGTGTACACAAAAAAACTATTTTTTGATCATGTGACCTTGATAAAGATCAAAGGTCAAATTTAAGCATGTGGAAAAATTTTCTCACGCCTAAGGTATATAACTGCCAAATATGGTTTAAAAGTTTGCAATAATAAGGGAGATATTCAAGGGAGACCATAATGCGGCGGCAGCGGCGAGGAAACTGAGGCGAAACCAAATAAGCGCCCTTTCAGGGACACTTAATTATAAGTGAAACAGATACACAGCCCATAATTTCCTGCAAGTTATTTTGACATTCCAAACCCCTAGGTCCAATGATAAGGGAGATACAATACTCTTTTTTTTTTGGAATAAAGTTCATACTTGACCTTGAAGCAAGAGCCAAAGGTCAGATGAACATAGGTCCTCAGGGTGGTGGATATCAATTCAACATGGTTTATTCAAGCTTAAGTGCAATATTTGAATGACTCTACAGTTTATTTGCAAAACTACAAGCTAAATATACCAATACATGGTCAAACAAGCCATCAGTGCCCGTGAATGGGCTCTGTGTCAGCTGACTGTGTGTTTTGAGTTTCAGAGTAGAAGTGAAAGAAGTTTTCGAGTTACAACTGACTTACTCAACAGAGAGAATCTCAAAGTAGCTTTTGCTCAGCTATGCAATGAGTTAAAGGGCTGCAATTTTACTGTGGTATAGCTGACTCAAAAGTAGGTAAATAACACATTTAAAGAAAATACTGCAAATACAATAGTTATCAAGTTACAACTGATTTACGCAACAGTGATAACCTCAAAGTAGCTATTACACAGCTATATAATGAGCTACAGGTCTGAAATTTTACTATGTTATAGCTTACCCAAAAGTAGGTGAACGATATATTTACACAAAATACTGTAAATGCAATAGTTCTCAAGTTACAACTGATTTACTCAACAGTGAAAACCTCAAAGTAGCTATTGCTCATCCATGCCATGAGCTACAGGTCTACAGTTTCACTATCTTATAACTGACCCAAAAGTAGGTGAACAACATATTTAAACAAAATATTGTAAACGGAAAAGTTTTCAAGTTACACCTGACTTACTGAACAGTGAGAACCTGAAAACTGCTATTGCTCAGCTATGCCATGAGCTACAGATCTGTAATTTCAGTATATTATAGCTGACCCAAAAGTAGGTGCACAACATATTTAAACAAAATACTGTAAATGGAAAACTTTCAAGTTACAACTGATTTACTCAACAGTGAGAACCTGAAAATAGCTATTGCTCAGCTATGTAATGAGCTACAGGTCTGCAATTTCACTATGTTATAGCTGACCAAAAATTAGGTGAATAACATATGTAAACAAACTACCCCAAATGCAATAGTCAAATGCTAACTGATAAGTCAGCTGACATAAAAAAGGTCATAGTGGGAAGGGAATTTAGTGATCTCTGGCTGAGCTTACACCAATGTCAACTTTTTACAGATTTGCACGTACATGCATGATGGTTTTAAACTATCGTTCGGCTGAATATTAAAGCCAAGAAGCCCGAAGGGCTGAGTGCTTTAAATTAATACAGCAGATCGATAGTTTAAAACCATTATAAAGCATGAGAATTTGTCTTTTATTCCTATTCTAAAATGGATATATTGATATTTTGTTTAAAATAAGGGATAAATTTTACGCAAAAATCAAAACAAATCCAATGCCATGTTTTCTGTTCTATTAACTAAACATGCATAGTGATGGATGTGCAAACAGCCTTTTGGTTAAAATATTGTTAGAAAATCCCCAACAGAATTCCATGATCTCATAAATATTAATGAATAGTCGATCTTTAAATGAAATATTGATAAAAATCCCCACTGAATTATTTGACTTCATATTTGCTGCATATAATTTACGTTTTATTTTACTGCTAACTGTTTACATTTGTACGCAAAGGGATGATGCACGCAGAATTCAACAGCGTTGTTTTATTTACCGTTCTATATTCGCGATTCCAGCATTGCGCAAAAAACGTGTCCAAGGTCACTGCACAGGGTACCATTTTAGAATTGAAAATATGGGTTTGAACACCTGAAAAAGTTTATGTGTATGAATGGCACTGTAAAGAGGAAATGATGGTGGGTTTCCTACCTTCACCTACCTAGTCCCTGATGCAATATGTTACAAAAGGGTAAATAAAATTTTAACACACACAAACAACAAAAAACATTTAATCAAATGAAAAGTATGTTACTGCACTTAAACAAAAGCAATGTTTACACATTTGAGTTTTTGCCAAGTTATGGAGAGAGTCTAAATACAGCTAGGGGTCCCATTCGCAATTTACGAGTCATTCAGTCATAGGTAGTATAATATAATACTTATCTTCCAGTTTGAAAAAAATCTTGATATAAAACCTTAACTACTGCATAAATTGTCGGAAAAAAATCTATGTCTTTGAAATCTATCACCCACTCCCCTGCCTGGATTGAGGTCCTTATTGTTTCTGGTGTCTCCATTGACATTCTAAATTTTTCTGCCTTATTTGAAATTTGTTCAGATTGCTGAGGTCTAAGATGGGTCTCCACTGGTTGTTCGGTTTTGAGAGATTTCTGATTTTGGACCAGTTCCACTGCATTATTGTTCATAAGCTAATGTAATGCTTCCAGCAGGTAGAGATTCATGTGAGGATTGACATAACAGCTTTTGAAGGTCGGTGACCTGGTCAAGTTTGGCTGGATCCGGAAGGGAACAGTGTAGCCTTCTTTGAGTATTTTCACAATCTGTGGACTGACTGCCAGAGCTTCCCAAGTCTCCCTAAATTCATGCAATCTTGCCCTTACAGGTAAATCTAGAGTAACAGTGGGGACATTGGTTACAGGTTTGATAAAAGACAATTGATCGACACAGGAAATATCTTTCACATATTTTAATCTCTGATAACAATTTACAACAACTGGACTGACACCCTTCTTTTGCAGCTGCCCTTTCACAATAATGACAATATGTGCAAGAACTAGAGGAATGCTTTTGCTAACAAAAGCGAAGCGTCCCTTAAAGTTTAAAATGCTTTGTGGTTTTAATAAGCATGCTGTAAAGCTAAGAATGCACAAAGCTGCACCGTATGCTTTCCCAATACCTCTTAATACATTCTGAAGCTATAAAAGCAACAATAAAGGAGATATAAGGCAAAAACTCCAAAGCAGCTATTTATGACCCCAGTTTGGCCCATAAGGGAGGGTCGGGGGATAAAACTGACTGGCTATTTAGATTCTCCACATATGCTTTCCCAATACCTCTTAATACATTCTGAAGCTATAAAACCAACAATAAAGGAGATATAAGGCAAAAACTCAAAATCGGCTATTTTATGACCCCAGTTTGAACCATAAAGGGGGGGGTGGGGGGGGGGGGGGGGTAAAACAGACCGGCTATTTAGACTCTCCACATATGCTTTCCCAATACCTCTTAATACATTTTGAAGGTATAAAAGCAACAATAAAGGAGATATAAGGCAAAACTCCAAAGCAACTATTTTATGACCCCAGTTTGACCCATAACGGGGGGTTGGGGGATAAAACTGACTGGCTAATTAAACTCTCCACATATGCTTTCCCAATACCTCTTAATACATTCTGAAGCTATAAAAGCAACAATAAAGGAGATATAAGGCAAAAACTCAAAATCAGCTATTTTATGACCCTAGTTTGACCCATAAGGGAGGGCCATTGGGTAAAACTGACCGGCTATTTAAACTCTCCACATATGCTTTCCCAATACCTGTTAATATATTCTGAAGCTATAAAAGCAACAATAAAGGAGATAAAGGCAAAAACTCAAAATCGGCTATTTTATGACCCCAGTTTAACCCATAAGGGGGGGTCGGGGGGTAAAACTGACCGGCTATTTAGACTCTCCATATATGCTTTGCCAATACCTCTTAATACATTCTGAAGCTATAAAAGCAACAATAAGGAGATATAAGGCAAAAGCTCAAAATCGGCTATTTTATGACCCCAGTTTGACCCATAAGGGGGGGTCGGGGGGTAAAACTGACCGGCTATTTAGACTCTCCATATATGCTTTCCCAATACCTCTTAATACATTCTGAAGCTATAAAACCAACAATAATTGAGATAAAGGCAAAAACTCAAAATCGGCTATTTTATGACCACAGTTTGACCCATAAGGGGGGGCCGTGGGGTAAAACTGACCGGCTATTTAGACTCTCCATATATGCTTTCCCAATACCTCTTAATACATTCTGAAGCTATAAAAGCAACAATAAAGGAGATATAAGGCAAAAACTCAAAATCAGCTATTTTATGACCCCAGTTTGACCCATAAGGGGGGGCCGTGGGGTAAAACTGACCGGCTATTTAGACTCTCCACATATGGTTTCCTATTACCTCCCAGTACATTTTATAGCTCTAAATGCAATACTTAAGAAGATAATAGGGGGGTTGGCCTAAATTTAAGGCTTTCAGATTGGAAGGTGTCAGAAAATCACTCATAAATGAGACATTTTTCAAGGGATTGCTCCCAAAATCTAATCAGCTCGTGTTTTCGATAGTATGAACAGGTGTGTCAAATTATAAGGCTCTGTAGCAAGTAGTTTTTCCTGAACTGTGATGACGGGGGGGTGTACTTCAAAAAATAGTTTTTGATCATGTGACCTTCATAGAGGTCAAAGGTCAAATTTAAGCATGCAGAAAAATTTTCCCACACCTAAGGTCTATAACTGCCAAATATGGTTTGAAACTTTCTAATAATAAGGGCGATATTCAAGGGAGACCATAATGCGGCGGCGGCAGTGGCGAGGAAACTGAGGCGAAAACAAATAAGCGCCCTTTCAGGGACGCTTAATTACAACAGGTAAGTTTACACTGAAGTCTGTTGTGTCAGATAAGGTTCTATTGTCTTTCTGGTTAACCTTAGAGTCTCTGGTGACTGACACACATTTACAGACTCTTTGTTCCAGGTCAGTTGCAGTGGGTAAACTGGAGCAGATTGTCATCTGATGTAGTGGTGTCCATATCAGGGATGTGTGACCAACCCATTAATGATCGGATCCCCCTCATAGCTTCTCTGTAAGTTTGTTCTTCAGAGGAGGTCTGGTCAGAGTCTGTAAACACTAAACAGTGACATCTCGATCCTGGTTCGACAACTTGCCTTCTTCGACAAAGATGCTGAGTTCTGGTCAGTCCAACATGTCGCTTTCAGAGTCAGTATCCATGTTGGAAGCACTTAGTCCTCTAGTCCTCTACCCGGTTCAGAGAATGATTTGCCGGTAACCTGTTGCCGTAAAGCAGGAGAGTCAGTGCCAGACAAATCTGAAGGAGTTGGTCAGTCAGCAGGCTGAGAGACTTAGGTTGGTCGCCAGCTTGATAAAACGGTCAGTCGCCTTCACAGAGCCAACTGCTAAAGTATGCATTGGCGGGAACTTGACTGTCCGAAAAGTAGGTTCTTGTGGCTTCTCAATGCTTCTTGCCAGTAGTAGAGCCTCCATATAATTTATTGATGTTTTTAATTACGGTAAGTATAATGACTACTGGTGGCTTTCAACCAGTAAACACTCGCCTGCCAGTGAATGTCCACCTTATATAAGATAATATTTCTATGTAAGAGGTCAGGACAAATGCTTCTATGTGTCTGCAAAATGGGCATTCACTGGTATTTCTGGTTTGCATGAAAAATGGCCGACGATACAGACAATCTGTCAAAATATAAAACTTTGAAACAAATGTGACAAATTATATGGTGATAAATCAAGTTTTTGTGGTAGTAAAAAATTTACTAACTATAATTTCAGACATTTTTGCAGATGAATTCCATTTAACTGACACTGGAATATGAATTAAAATCATATTTTAAACTATTTGAAACTACATTATTTGATAACAAGGCCAAAAGGGGTTTCGGTCTACTAGCACGAACCGCAAAGCTATCAGGGACATGAGTAGTGGACTGAAGTAGTCACTAGTCACCCATCAATGTACTAACGTAGCCTATTGCTGCTTAAGTTCAGTGAAGAGACAGGTACTCCTCACGCAAGGCCACAATTCATGAAAGTCCAAAAACAAAAAAAAAATAGAGATTGCATCTCGACGCAGTGCATCCCTGGATGGGAAATGGTTGAAACGTGACATACAGAGTAAGAGACTATTATGGTTGACACAAATATACCCCTGTGGGGAGGGGGCCTAAGTGTTTATGGGAGCAACTTGTACTGACACTAACAAAATATTTGCTTAATGAAAGATACAAATGTAACTAAATGTAGCGCCTCAGAGAACTGATGCAAATTGTACCCACCAGAAAGAAAACTCACCAAAGCCAATCAACCATCACTTAACCTTGAAGGAGGAGCCCAAGGTAAAATCTGACCACATCGAAAGATTCTTAGCCCATGATTTCCAATGGGTTGGTGTGACATTGCAAACCTCTAGGAACACGAATAAGCGAGTTATAAGGACTTTTAATTTTGGCTATTGTCATTTGACCTAGAAAGAGGGGCCAAAGCTCAAATCTGATCACATCAAAAGATTCCTAGCACATGATTTCCTATCTATAGGATGGATTCACATTACAAACCTCTAGGACCAAGAAAAAGCGATTTGTAAGCACTTTAGATTTTGCTATCCTCGTTTGACCTCAAAGGAAGGGCCAAAGGTCAAATCTGACCACATCAAAAGATTCCCAGCCCATAATTTCCTATAGGTTGGTTTCACATTGCAAACCTCTAGGACCAATAATAAGCTAGTTATGAGCACTTTTAGGTTTGGCTATTCTCGTTTGACCTTGAAGGAGGGGTCCAAGGTCAAATCTAACCACACCAAAAGACTCCTGGCCCATGATTTCCTATAGGTTGGTTTACCATCCCAAACCTCTAGGACCAATAATAAGGGAGATATAAGGGAGATAAACCGTTAAAAACGCGCGGGGCGTGGCGGCCATTTTGTTTTTCAAAATGCGGTCGAAAATATTTCCAGTCAAGATTTTGTAATGCGGAACATATTCTGCGAATTTTTGCTCTAGAGGGCAAACAAAAGTCCTTGCTTTAAGTCGAATAAACGTCCCTGGCGGCCATCTTATTTTTCAAAATGAGGCCAAAAATATTCCTATGCAAGATTTTATGGTTATGAATATATCCTGCAAATTAGAGAAGGCTAGCTATAATATATTTTTTGTTAGAGAGGTGACAGCCAACAACTAGAGTATTGCTTCCCAAGAGAAAAAGAAATTGTTTTTGCACAGCAAAATCAAAGCGTCCCAATGAGTATTAATCAGTTTGTAGAAATGACTGTCTTCCTGTGTTTAATATGTTTTTCCATTTATGACAAAATGCAAGGTTTCCTAGATGAATCTGGTTTGTTTATATTTTTATTTATTTAATTTTTTTGCGTTTTACGCAGAAATTAAAAATAGGCCAAGGCCTGCTGCTTACTGGCGACCCGCATGTTGTTGTGTTTTTCCATTTTTGGCGAAAATTCGAAAATTCAAAATGGCCTCCATTTTTGGGGAGGGGAAATTTTTTTGAAAATTGCCAATACTACATTCCTCTTATACCCTGTGGGTCGAAAATTTGGACGAAATCGCTCTATCTCGCACGGTTAAGGAGATAGAAGCAATTTTGTGTTTTTCCATTTTTGGCGAAAATTCAAAAATTCAAAATGGCCGCCATTTTTGGGGAGGGGAAATTTTTTTGAAAATTAACAATACTACATTCCTCATACCCTGCGGGTCGAAAATTTCGACGAAATGGCTCTATCTCGCACGGTTAAGGAGATAGAAGCAATTTTGTGTTTTTCCATTTTTGGCGAAAATTCAAAATGGCCGCCATTTTTGGGGAGGGGAAAATTTTTTGAAAATTAACAATACTACATTCCTCTTATACCCTGCGGGTCGAAAATTTCGACGAAATGGCTCTATCTCGATGGAAGCAATTTTGTGTTTTTCCATTTTTGGCGAAAGTTCGAAAATTCAAAATGGCCGCCATTTTTGGGGAGGGGAAAATTTTTTGAAAATTAACAATACTACAATCCTTCTTATACCCTGCGGGTCGAAAATTTCGACGAAATGGCTCTATCTCGCACGGTTAAGGAGATAGAAGCAATTTTGTGTTTTTCCATTTTTGGCAAAAATTCGAAAATTCAAAATGGCCGCCATTTTTGGGGAGGGGAAAATTTTTTGAAAATTAACAATACTACATTCCTCTTATACCCTGTGGGTCGAAAATTTCGACGAAATTGCTCTATCTCGCACGGTTAAGGAGATAGAAGCAATTTTGTGTTTTTCCATTTTTGGCGAAAATTCAAAATGGCCGCCATTTTTTGGGGAGGGGAAAATTTTTTTTGAAAATTAACAATACTACATTCCTTAGATACCCTGTGGGTCGAAAACTTCGACGAAATCGCTCTATCTCGCACAGTTAAGGAGATAGAAGCAATTTTGTGTTTTTCCATTTTTGGCGAAAATTCGAAAATTCAAAATGGCCGCCATTTTTGGGGAGGGGAAAATTTTTTGAAAATTGCCAATAGTACATTCCTCATATACCCTGTGGGTCGAAAATTTCGACGAAATTGCTCTATCTCGCACGGTTAAGGAGATAGAAGCAATTTTGTGTTTTTCCATTTTTGGCGAAAACTCGAAAATTCAAAATGGCCGCCATTTTTGGGGAGGGGAAAATTTTTTGAAAATTAACAATACTACAATCCTTCTTATACCCTGCGGGTCGAAAATTTCGACGAAATGGCTCTATCTCGCACGGTTAAGGAGATAGAAGCAATTTTGTGTTTTTCCATTTTTGGCGAAAATTCGAAAATTCAAAATGGCCGCCATTTTTGGGGAGGGGAAAATTTTTTGAAAATTAACAATACTACATTCCTCTTATACCCTGTGGGTCGAAAATTTCGACGAAATCGCTCTATCTCGCACCGTTTCTGAGATAAACGCGTTTTCGTTTTTTCAACGTTAAGAAAAATCGTGACATTTAGTAAATCATTAATAAGTCGGCCATTTTGCATTGGATCGTTTCGAAAAGTTATTGATTTCCGGACATGTATATAACAAACCTACTTGCAAAATTTCATGTGAATAGGTGAAGCGCTTTTTAAGTTATCATCCAGACAAGCACACCCTTTTGAAAAACATGTTTTTGGTCATGTGACTTTTCTGATTGGTGGAAAAACATGCAATGAGGAAAAATGATAGTCCTCCACCCAAGGAAGCTCCATACCAAATTTCAAAGAAATCGGTGCAGTAGTTTCTGAGGAGAAGAGGCTGGAAAAAAAATTGTTGACGACGCCGACAACAACAACGAAGACGACGCCAGGCCATGCCATTAGCTTATGGCCGTTGGCCAGTAAGCTAAAAATGGCAACTAAAAGTGGCGGGAAAACAATTTTTGGGCAAAATCACCAGTAGACTCTGCAGATAACCTGCGGGTCAAATATTTTGTGGAAATCGCTCTATCTCGCTCCATTTCCGAGATAAATAGGTTTTTGCATTTTACGCAGAAATTCAAGATGGCCGCCAAAAGTGGTGGAAAAAGAATTTTTGCGAATAAACGCCAGTAGACTCTGCAGATACCCTGCAGATCAAAAATTTTGTTGAAATCGATCCCGCTCCGTTTCCAAGATAACCACGTTTTTGTGTTTTACGCAGAAATTCAAGATGGCCGCCAAAAGTGGCAGGAAAATGATTTTTGGGAAAAGTCAGCAGTAGACTCTGCAGCTACCCTGTTGTTCAAAATTTTTGTCAAAATTGCTCTATCTCGCTCCGTTTCCGAGATAAATGTGTTTTTGCGTTTTCACCATTAAGAAAAATTGTGACATTTAGTAAATCGTTAATAAGTCGGCCATTTTGTATTGGGTCACTTCGAAAAGTTAATGATGTCCAGACATCTATATAACAAACCTACTTGCCAAATTTTATGTGAATAGGTGAAGCGCTTTTTAAGTTATCATCCGGACAAGCACACCCTTTTGAAAAACATGTTTTTGGTCATGTGACTTCTCTGATTGGTTGAAATGTCATGGCATCATATTCAGAAATTTTTTCCCAGGGCTACTGCATACACTTGCCAAATATGAAGAGAATCCGCCTTATGGCTGCAAAGCTATTGCGAAAAGAAAATGCGGATCCGGCGGAGTCGCTTCTCCCATATACAAACAACGCTTAATAAAGGAGGTATATGGCCCCACAGTCTAAGGTACCATTTTGAGTCATTTTAGCAGGCTTAAGGTGACCTTGAAAACAATAGCCAATGTCAACAAACTGGATGCTGGTACTCAATGATGTACTCAACCTCCAAAGCCATTTTCAATAGTTTCCATGCAATATAGTCAGCATTAAGTGTGGAAATATCTCCAAAAAGGCAAAAAAATTGCCGCGGTGAGATACTTTGGCATCCTGTGTATGACCATAAATGAAGAGCTTCAAGGTCAAATTTCTGCATGCTTACAGAGGACATACATATATGTATTATATATACCAGCCATAGGATGATCTAACTTTCTGTATATGAGAACTGGGCCAAAATTTGAAAAAATGGCCAAAATCTAACCTTTAAGAGGCCACCAGTGACCTTGAAATTGAAGGTCAAGGTCACAAAACAATAGCGTTCATGACATTGCCCATATATACCCACATACCAACTTTGAAAGGTCTAATTAAAATATTTTTAAGTTATCGCGTCCGAAAGGAAATCTCTGTGGTGGCGGCAGCGTAACCACACTGAATCCTAAGTATCCCCGACTTTCGTCCGGGGATACAACAAGCAATCAGTGCCCGTGAACGGCCTCTGTGTCAGCTGACTGTGTGTTTTTAGTTCCAGAGCAGAAGTGAAAAAATAGCATCAGAGTTGCCCGTACCCCACAGCCTTGGGAAATATTTTCAACACCATGAGATATAGAAGTACTGTACCAGTACAAACTTCAGGATACTTTCAGAGCACTGTCAGTTATATAATGGTCCAAACAATGTTTAAATGGAGAAATAATGTTTAAAAGAAAGATAATGCGTATAAAGATGAAGTATTAAAACAAGATAATTCAATGACAAGATGACAGCATTAATCAGTAAAGTAAAATTCAACACTCTTTATATACATCTGCATTTCTGAATTATGGTTTAGATGGTTTGAATATTACCATGCATACAGAAGTGGTAATACATTTAATGAATGCTTATGTGTGGTGTTGGAGTAAAATCTGCGGCTCACTTGATGAAATTCTATCTCTTACAATGGGAAGTTATGAAAGTAAAATTCTTAATAAATTCTAATATGACTTTTGCTTAATCTGCATCAAAAGACAGACCCAAAGGTGCAACAAGATTTTAAAGGTCAAGGTCACTACGGTAAGGTAAAAGGTCAAATTAAGGTCACACCATGATAATACACACCTATAGCCAATAACCAATGTCCCTACCAAGTATCAACTTCCTACACCTTACGGTTTCCGAGATACAGCCCTGACGATTTTATAGGTCAAGGTCACTATGGCAAGGTCAAAGGTCAAATCAAGGTCACACCATGATGCTGCACACCTACACCCCCTAGCCAATGTCTCTACCAAATATCAACTTCCTGCACCTAACAGTTTCCGAGATAAAGCTCGGACAATATTTTATAGGTCAAGGTCACTACGGCAAGGTTAAAGGTCAAATCAAGGTAAGACCATGACGTTGCACACCTACACCCCCTAATCAATATCCCTACCAATATCAACTTCCTACACCTTATGGTTTCTGAGATATAGCCCAGACAACATTTTATAGATCAAGGTCACTACGGCAAGGTCAAAGGTCAAATCAAGGTCACACCATGACGCTGCACACCTACCCCCCTAAGCAATATCCTTACCAAGTATGAACTTCCTACACCTTACGGTTTCTGAGATATAGCCTGGACAAGATTTTATAGGTCAAGGCCACTACGGCAAGGTCAAAGGTCAAATCAAGGTCACACCATGACGTTGCACACCTACACCCCCTAACCAATATCCGTACCACGTATCAACTTCCTACACCTTACAGTTTCTGAGATATAGCCCGGACAACATTTTATAGGTCAAGGTCACTACGGCAAGGTCAAAGGTCAAATCAAGGTCCCACCATGACGTTGCACACCTACACCCCCTAACCAATATCCCTACCAAATATCAACTTCCCAAGCCTTACAGTTTCCGAGATATAGCCCGGACAACATTTTATAGGTCAAGGTCACTACGGCAAGGTCAAAGGTCAAATCAAGGTCACACCATGACGTTGCACACCTACACCCCCTAACCAATATCCCTACCAAGTATCAACTTCCTACACCTTACGGTTTCCGAGATATAGCCCGGACAAGATTTTATAGGTCAAGGTCACTACAGCAAGGTCAAAGGTCAAATTAAGGTCAGACTATGACGTTGCACAACTACACCCCCTAACCAATGTCCCTACCAAGTATCAACTTCCTACACATTACAGTTTCCGAGATATAGCCCGGACAAGATTTTCAAACTCAAGGTCACTACGGCAAGGTCAAAGGTCAAATCAAGGCCAGACCATGACGTTGCACAGTTACACCCCCTAACCAATGTCCCTACCAAGTATCAACTTCCTACACCTTACAGTTTCTGAGATACAGCCCGGACAAACTATTTCCCGCCGCCCTTAAGGGCTGTGGGGTAAAAACTAAAGGACAGAAACATTGTGCCCTGCAAATGGTATTCAGAAGTAAAGTACCAAGTTAACTGCTGAGAAGTAAAAAGTACATGGAAAATGAATTCAGGAAAATTGGCCTGAAATACTGTAAATGTAATAGTTTTGAAGTTACAACTGATTTACTTAACAGTGAAAATGTCAAAGTAGGTTTTGCTCAGGTATGCAACAAGCTAAAGGTATACAATTTTACTATGGTACTATAGCTGACTAAAAAGTAGGCTAACAACACATTCAAACAAAATACTGTAATTGCAATAGTTTTCAAGTTATAACTGATTTACTCAACAGTGAGAACCTGAAAGTACCTTTTACTCAGCTATGCAATGAGCTACAGGCCTGCAATTATACTGTTATAGGTCACCCAAAAGTAGCTGAATACATATTCAAACAAAATAATGTAAATGCAATAGTTTCAAAGTTACAACTGATTTACTCAACAGTGAGAACCTCAAAGTAGCTATTGCTCAGCTATGCAATGAGCTACACATCTGCAATTTCACTCTGTTATATAGAAGACTGAAAAGTAGGTGAATAACATATTTAAAGAAAATACGGTAAATGCAATAGTTTTCAAGTTACAACTGATTTACTCAACAGTAAGAACCTCGAAGTAGCTATTACTTAGCTATGCAATGAGGTACAGGTCTACAATTTTACTATGTTATAGCTAACCCAAAACTAGCTGAATAACATACTTATACAAAGTTTTCTGAAAGCAATAGTTTTCAAGTTACAAGTGATTTTATTCATTATGGAAGTTACTGAAAAGTCAGAAGTAGTTATTACTCACTTAGCTATGGGGATAGACACCCAAGTTACTCACCATGTTGTAGCTATGCAAAAGTAGCTGAATAACATACTTTTAAGTGTTCTAAATCCAATACTTTTCATGTTATAAGTGATTTAGTATATGATTTTGGGATTTTTAATACATTCAAAATTATTTCAAAATTTCATCAAAAAAATTATTAAGAAAGATCCAGACCTGATACTCACACAAGGGAATTTACTTATAGCCTAGTACATATATGCAAGACGAGATAAATCCCTGCACTAGTCAATGAGAAAATTGTGATAAAGTGTTGAAATTTTCACACGTTGGGTGGGGGTACCTCACTTGTAATGACTCTGGGGAACAGACAAATTAACAGATCTACATGCCTTGAACATCTTTTAATCCTGGATAGATAAGGTATCTTTCAAAAGCAGAGGATATAGTCCTTACTACCCAGGATATCCAAAATTTATTTCAGTTTTACTTACTCAAAACTCTTCAGGAATCTTTAGAGGATTTCCCACTTGAGCTAAAATTTATTAAATCTACAAGTCTAGCTAATATAGGTAAAAAGTGAAAGAAAACAACATACATTTGACAGAACAGCCTACACAGCTAGACCTGATAAAGCTCAGTGTAATGGAACCTGTCCATTTTCCTTCATTTTCTTATATTTATTAAATATGCAATACTGCAGAGAGGTTCACATGTATTGTAAATCTTCCCCTCCCCCACCCCTCTCCACTTCAATTGAAACACTGAAGGGAGAAACACACAAACAAATATAACACACACACAGGCAAATTGAGGCAATTATTTTCTCTGTAACACACACAGGCAATTCTTTTCTCTGATGCAGATTCTGCACAGATCAGCAAATGTGGCAAATGTATAGTTTTATATGCAGCTATTACATAATTATGCAATCAGCTACAAGTCTGAAATTTTACTATGTTATAGCTGAAAGAAAAATAGGTGAAAAACATATTTAACAAAATGTTCTACATGCAATACTTTTCAAGTTATAAGTGATTTACTGCATGAACTCATGAGTTTTAATGCATGAAAAAATTATTTAGAAAAATAAAAAAAAATTAGGAAAGATCCAGGCCTGATACTCACACAAAGGAATTTACTTATAGCCTAGTACATATATGCAAGATAAGAGAGAGATCCCTGCAATAGTCAATGAGAAAATTGTGATAAAGTGCATGAATTTTACGATTTATCATCCTCGATAGATAAGCTGGTGTCTTTTAAAAGTAACAGCATGTCTCCGGCCCTTGTACTTTTGGAGGAGAAGTTGTTCACATGTATGCTTACACGGATGCCGCAGAGTGATGCCATAATGTCAGCTGACTGACAAGTCAGCTGACATAAAAAAAGCAAAAAAAAAGTGATTCCTAGAAGTGCGAGCCATGCAGTAGTTAAACCCTGGAATAAACAGAAGCAATCACAATACCACGAAAACTCCACAGATGACAGTACTTTAATTATTAATTGTAGCACATATCATTTGATAATCTGGTTGTAAAAGAATCAAATATAAAGCTGGCAATATAATTTAAAATATGAAGTGCATCGATAGGCATTGGGTGCCTGTCATTTAATATTGGGTCCTCACTAGAGCTGTAATCAACAGTGATTTCTGTACATCGACGCTCGCTTGTTAGATGCGAGTTGAACTCGAGTAAATGACACAAATATAAATAAAATAATAATGTCCAAATATTGTCATCAAGGGATCCGCCATTGACGTATTTAGTACCATTTTATTGCAAGGAAATATATTCTGTTGCCGGTTAAATTGTACAGGTATGTATGAGCACATTATGGAACATCCATGTAAATAAGGAAATAAAAAAACGGCCATTGCTCATTGAATATTTTATCTTTATGGCTAGATAAATTGTAAAAGTGCTGGTTTTATAACAAGACTAGTATATCATAATTTATTTCTTAAAAACTCGAGTTTCAATTACGTAAATCGATGTGGTCCCAAATATCGCCCACCGAGTTACGACTCGAGTTTCGGTCAACTCGTTACAGCACTAGTCCTCACTATATATTTCTTCCGTGACCTTATGAATATTAATTAGTTGGTCCATTCGTGAAGTATTCAGCAGCCTTTTATATTGTTAGGAAACAATACTTTCATATTTTATTATCAGTCTTTTTATTTAAATACAGTGATTCTGCTACATGAAAAGTCCGGCCGGACATTCTGTCCTAAGACTAGGAAAACGTTTAGGACATTTTCGGAGAATTTAGGACAGAATTCTTGTCAATCAAATTTTCATTCTACAGGTTGCTAAAATTAAGTCATTAAAGTCAATGACCCTATATGAATGGCATATAAAGTAAAATTTACTGAATCATAATAAAAATCTCATTTTAGTTAAAATGTCAAAAAGTCTTTATGATGTTCAATGATCATGTATTACTAAAACGAGAACTCACGGCCACAGAACCTAAGTATGGTGAATCGGTGATCCATGAGATTTTCATGCTATTAAAATGTCCACTGGCAGTAAACATTACAGATAGCAAATAAACTTTCAATCTGATTTTTTTTCAGTGCAATTATTAATAAAAAGAAATATTAATCAAAGCAAAAATTCAGAATATTACAGTAAAATTTATGTGGAACCCTACAGAAAACAAAATCTACAATTACACGAAAATACCAGACGACCATAATTAATATTCATGAGAAGATATGAGGACACAGATTTTCCCTGGGATTTCCTTGCAATATTTTATAAAATGGAAGCATAGATGAAAATCAAATAATTTAAACTCGAGAACTCACGGCCATAGCACCCAAGTCATTAATATTCATGAGAAGATATGAGGACACAGATTTTCCATTTGATTTCCTTGCAATATTTTTTTAAAATGGAAGCATAGACGAAAAGCAAATAATTTAAACTCGAGAACTCACGGCCATAGCACCCAAGTCATTAATATTCATGAGACGATATGAGGACACAGATTTTCCATTTGATTTCCTTGCAATATTTTTTAAAATGGAAGCATAGACGAAAAGCAAATAATTTAAACTCGAGAACTCACGGCCATAACACCCAAGTCATTAATATTCATGAGAAGATATGAGGACACAGATTTTCCATTTGATTTCCTTGCAATATTTTTTAAAATGGAAGCATAGATGAAAAGCAAATAATTTAAACTCGAGAACTCATGGCCATAGCACCCAAGTCATTAATATTCATGAGAAGATATGAGGACACAGATTTCCCCTGGGATTTCCTTGCAATATTTTATAAAATGGAAGCATAGGCGAAGATCAAATACTTTAAACTCGAGAACTCACGGCCACAGCACCCAAGTCATTAATATTTATGAGAAGATATGAGGACACGGATTTCCCCTGGGATTTCCTTGCAGATCACGTGGCTTGTCACGAGATTTCATAAAAGACGTCTAGACCTTGCTACAATAAAAAAAATTTAAAATCACGTAGGTCTCGCGAGATTTTAGGGTTGTAACGTGACTTCATATTTTGTAAATAAAAAGACGTCTAGATCTTCTATTATCGCCCACGGATATGACTCGGACAATATGTCCTAATATTCTGCTTAAAATTCGGGGTTTTGTAGCAAAATTCGGTCAATGACCGATGGCCGACGCGAATCTGAAACCCTGAAATATTGTTAGAAAGTCTGTGGCCTCACAAATGACCACCCTTTTAATTTCTATTTTATAAAATATTTTCTCATTTGTATATTTCATTTTCCAATATCATATACTCTTTTATTGGGAACCAACATCACAAAAATAGGGACCCGATGTCTAACATTTAGTATACTCATCAGGGACTTTACATATATCCAAAAATATTAACTACTACTGCTACCCTGCATAAATAGGCCTCAGGCATAAGTTGGCTGCGGCTCATCTACAGGCTCCAGAAAGACAAATAGGTTATTATATATAAATATTAATTATATAGTGGCATTCTACCAGTAAACGCCCATGCTAAAGTTAAAATATTGAATTTAACTTATATTAACAGCTTGATATTTTATTCTTCTGCCAATAGATTGTGAAATGATACACACTATAATTAATAACTGGGGTACATATTGTTACGTACATTTGTTTCTAAGCTTTATATTTTCATAATTTATCTCTATTATCGGCCGCTTTTACCACAAACCGGAAATACCAGTGAACGCCCATTTCGTAGATAAATAGAAGCATTTGTCCTTGACCTCTAACAAAGTCGTATAAGGCGGGTGTTCACTGGTAGGTGGGCGTTCACTGGTAGAAAGCCACTACCAATGAAAACTGCTGCATATAATAAGTTTAACAATAATACATGATTTCACAGTGTAGTAGGCCACTCATGTTTAAGCCCTGTGAAGGTGTGGTGAGGGCGGCCAACTTATGCAGGGTAGCAGTACTACAGCAGCATGGGCGTTTACTGTCAGTACAGTACAGTGCAGCCTGGACAGATAAAGGGTTCCTTAATTAATGAACATATATCGCCTTTCGAGACTGTAAAATTAAGACAGATTTGGTTGTTTACATAACTGTACTTTTTCTTACTTGTTTGTAAATTTGTGTGGATACTGTATCTGTGTTTACAGAAAACAGAGCGATAATAAGGAGTTTATTATCCTTGCGCATTAGATACAAAGCCACAATAATTTTAAGAAAATATTTCAGTACCCAAATGAATGCAACATATTTAATATGCTACGGTATTTGCTCTGTGTAATAAATTCAAACCTATCTCTGTTAACCTGATCACAACATATATATTTACTGAGAACTATTTATGTGTTTACTAAAACTCATATTTTATGTGTTGATAATTAATTCGGCCACTTGTGGTTTTATGTCAGGGTCCGTATTCTACAACAATACTTAGATAATTATTAACTTAGATTTTAAGTATTACTTAGATTTCAAGTACGAAATTATTGAATTGAACATTCCTAACTTTTTGTGAATACCAAGTCCAAGGAAAACTAAAGTGAAAAATCTTCCCTAACTTGATCTAACCCAATAAGCATTACAAAGGTTTACCCAGCAGGCACACGCCTTGAAATGTCGTTGATTTAGAGTTGAAAACAGGTCCTGATGTTGAAATGCACTTTACCAACTACTAAATCTAAGTTAGTTTTCTGACATGAAAAAGTAGTGATATTTTGACCAGAAATCCTGGTAATTTTTGGTTGAAAAACTGACACTGACACAATTTCAACACTATTTCAAAGCTGGATTTCTGACTGGAAAAAGTAGTGCTACTTCATAAAAAATCACTACTAAATCAAGTTAGGTTTTTCAATATGAAATCTTAGTCATGTTATTGAACAGAAAACAGGTTGAATATTGGGAAATGAATGACTGGTTGATTGAAAATTCATTTTCTAGAGGGTGATATAGTGATTAAGTCTAACTTTTTGAAAGAACTATTATTGCAATTGTTTTTGAATTCATAGGTATTTGTAAAGCAAAGACTAATTTTTAAAGATTATAAAGATGATAAAGATTATGTGTGCATGTACTTGTACATTTTTATCCATTCCCCTTATTAATTAACTGATGCGTCCAAATATAATTTTTATAATTTATAATTATATTTTGATTAATTCCCGATAATTAAAAAAAAAAACATTTTGAAGTCAAACTTATCTTAAATAAAAAAAACATAAAATCAAATTTATTCATCAAAACTTAGTAATTAGAATTTGTTTCTCAAAATTCTCCCATACACAAAGAACTAGTTTTCAGTTTGCAAGTTTACACTGAAAACTTCTCTATACAGAGAACCTAAGCTATAACATTTTATCACACAACAGTGAGGTTGGGGGGTTCCTGGTTTTTCTTATCTGTACCCTGCTACACAGAACACTGGACCTGTGACTAAAGTAATTAGATAACACAGCAGGGGCGGAGGTGGGGGTTTACCCTTGCTCAGTTGCATGCATGGTGTTTACTTCTTTAAGTCTGTTTTTTTGTGGTCAGCACTGACAACTAATTAAGGTGGGGAGTAATGGGTGGAATTCTAATAATGTGGCTATTCTTGTGTTTTTTTCTCGGTTTATATGCCAAAGTTGTATGAGACACAAGCATCTGAACTGAGCATTGTGGCTTTGCTACATGATTATAGCTTCTTTATAATTACAATATAATTATAGCAACTTAATAAAACATTTAACAGAAACTGATTGGATAAAATGCTGAAGATATAAATAATGTCACAATTGTTTGTTTTTACAAAGAAAAAAAAATATTTTAAAATTTCATCAAAAAGAATTTCAGTTGAAGACATTGAATAATACTGGTCCTATTAAAAACATAAAAATGGATATCTAGTTGGATAATATGGATTTACATATCTTGAGCAATTATAATTATATTTGATGCAAAATTATGTATCATTACAATGTCATCAGAAATAGAATATTGAATATACAATGATTCATGAATACTTGTCATCTTGGAAAGAATTAATTACTTTAAGTTGTATCCAAAGTGTAAAATATGCATATGGATAGTTATTGTATAATATTATTAAGAAGCTATAATTATGACACACAAGCTACAATGATTGAAATAAAGAAGACAATGTAAAGAACCTGATTTTACGATTCCGATTTTACCCATTGAATTCAACCCTATATGATACATTGGATCCAACCAAAACCTGTTTGCAAAATCTACATATATTTCAATAAGATTTCACACATAAATACAACCAGATTTCAACAGTTGGTTTCAACATGATTTCACTAGTTGGATCCAACCAAAAATGGTTTGCAAAATCTACACGTATTTCAACCTGATTTCACCCATTGAATTCAACCAGATTTCAACAGTTGGTTTCAACATGATTTCACTAGTTGGATCCAACCAAAAACGGTTTGCAAAATCTACACGTATTTCAACCTGATTTCACCCATTGAATTCAACCAGATTTCAACAGTTGGTTTCAACATGATTTCACTAGTTGGATCCAACTAAAAACGGTTTGCAAAATCTACATGTATTTCAACCAGATTTCACCGTTGGATTCAACCTGATTTCAAAGTTGCGTGCCTGCTGGGTATAAACTTTTAGTAAACCTATAAACATTTTAAAACCAAATATAAACTATATATTTACAATTATTCCATAATATGGCTTTAAAAACATTTCAGCAATATTAATTTGGCATATAAACATTTAATAAACATTTTTAAACATTTACAAAAAGTGAGGAATATCTTAACCTCGTTTTCATTTTGGGTGATGATATCAGCACAGCCATTTTGAAGAGAAACTGGAGAAATATTTATGTAAGTATATCTTGTTGTATCCCTGTTATTTGAAGCCATCATTAAATTTTAAGTAGTGATGAGAAAGTGCATTATATCATAGAATGCACTGTACAAAGTTAAATCAATGTAAATGGAGTAATTATTCATAAAATGACATTTGTTTACATTCTCCCTTGGATCATGCTGGATACTTTTAATGGTTTAGAAACATTTATAAATGTTTATAAACATTTATTCATAGAAAAAAAACTATATGACCTTTGGCAACAAAATAGCCTTTGGTTTAAGAAATACCCTTTTCAGAGAGCAGGTGCCTCAAAAGATTTATGTCACTTGGGCATTGTATAAATACTTTAGAAATAATAATACTGTTGCACAAAGCACAAATTATTTAAGTTAAATTGAGGAGTCTTAATTATTATGTCAAGAATGGAATTTAAAAGTTATCTTAAAAGTCTGCTTGTCACATCAATGATATAATACCAAATACACAAACAAACTGTAGAGAAAGCTGTTAAAATGTTGTTGTTGATGTTAAGATGGTTAATGCAATAGTTGTGTTAATCATATGTTTATGATATATGATGACACCGTAAGGTGTAGGAAGTTGATACTTGGTAAGTATGCTGGTCATATTTTGACCTTGGTGTAGCCTTAGACCATGGCTCTGCCAGAATGTTTCCTTCAGCCATATTTGAGACATATTTTTCTTATCACAATGTCTTGTCCAATATAGACTTCTGCAACTGATTATTACCTGTACTTTTACCTTATTGTTTCCTAATATGTTTTGTTTTGTTTTTCAGAAGCTGTATGCTGCTGCTATGATGCATACACAGAGCAGGAGTTACAAATAAACATGAATGAGAAATGATATTCTTTTAATCTATTCACTAGTTATTTTCACAGTTTTCACTGTATTATTTTAGCTTTTATGTAAACATTTATAAACATTTATGTTCCAGTGTTTACAAACCTATCATTTTAAACCTAACCGAAACTGTCCTAAGTTAGGTTTATGAACGTTTACAAACTTTTCTCAACCAAATTTAAATAGTTTTCCAAGGTTTACAATGATGGCATCGAAAGTTTATGTATTAACATTTATAAACGTTTATGTTTTAACATTGATAAACCTTTACAGTCTAACGTTTAGGAGCCCATCATTTTAAACCTTAAATAAACCATTCATAGTAAGGTGTATAAACGTTGAAAAAGTTTGCAATGTTTACTGGGAAGGCCACCTTATCTAGGTATTGTTAGTGTCTTTTTGTCTGTTCAGGAATCGATGGGTGTTGTGAAATTGAATCTTAACCCTAGCAGGACTAAATTTATCATCATTGGAGATAAACGTACTAGAGAGTCACGGTTTAAAAGTATAGCAGTAAAATATACTTTCTTTCATACTAGAGAGTCACTTTTTAAATGTATATATAGTACTAAAAATACTTTCACTAGAGAGTCACTTATAGCTTAAGTCTGTCATGCCTGTTACTATCTTTGATCAAGTATACGAATCTGACCTTTGGAAATAGACTGTCAGTTTCCTCAGTTAGTCCCAGTAGAATGGAAGAGGCTCCCAATTAATGTCTGACCCCAAAAGACAATTTCAAGCTTTAAAGGCCAACTCAAGACTTACCCAGATAGCCAGCGTTGGGCCAACGTTGGCCCAATGGTGGCTTGCCAACCACTTCTCAGGTTAGATATCTCTAAATTTTGCCGACATTGGGCCAATGGTGGATTTTTATTCAAGATGGTGGCGAGCAATAATAGGGGATTTTGGGAAACTTAGTAAAAAGTTATTTATTATGGTATGTCTAAATATCATAGTTCAGTGAGCCCACAAATTTTAACTATTTAACAATTTTACACATAAAAATTAATATTCCCATTATAAATTCACACTGAAAAAGTTGTTTGTGAACATTATAATTTTATCACTGGATTATGGACTATCACCTTATGACACTGTTCAACCATTGTTAATGTTTGGTCATGTGACTTATCAGGGATTCCCTTAACTAAGATCCTCCCTCAATTTGTCTATCACTTGCCTTCTGTTAAACAATGGCCACACAACACCATGCTACAATCTGATTGGCTGATGCTATACATTGAGTAAAATCTTTTTACCAGTGGTTTGCCGACCTTGGGCCAACGTTGGACCAACAGATGTGCCGAAGTTGGGCCAACATTAGCCCAACACCAGAATGCTATCTGGGTACCTGTTTAAACTATCAAATCCACCACCATTGCTTCCCAGCAAGCATAAACCTTTGAAAACACATTGATATGAAAATGGATCCTGACGTTGATGTATACTGGATATCTGTTATCAACAAGGAGAACTACCCTTATGAAAACTATCCTTCCTAGTATATAATAATTATCTTAATTTTGTTTATCTGCAGTAAAAAAGTAACATATTGGTGGATCATCAAAATAATGGGGATCTCATCTGCAGAAATGCTGCACAGGACATGCTGATAAACAATGCAGTCATAAACAATTCAGATTCCTGGATGTAGCTTGTTTACACTCTAGTGCATTCTACAACACCAAGGATTTCAGAGGTTTTTTTTCTAGCTAAACTGCCTACTGAATGTTGTGTTCCACTTTGTAATAAGAAAGGAGGGCATATTTCCCCTTTCAAAACCAAAGCTGTAAACGCTTGGAAAATTGCAATAAAAAGAGACACATAGGAGCCATCAAAATACAATGTTGTTTGAAGATCCCATTTTGATAAAAATGACAATGAACAAAAGACAACATGTGGTAAGTATAGATATCCTTATCATTGGATTTTGAAATATTTATATGCTGCACAATTTCCTTTTAGTAGCACACACAAATATAGCAGAATAGTAAACCCTGTCACTTTGAAAAAGTAAACCACATGTCTTTCATCTGTCAGTCGGGAAGATATATAATGAAAAAAAAAACATACTCTAGTTTGCTGTCTGTGGTTTTACTTCTCTTATTTAATTAGTGTTACAAGTGACATGTGGAATATAAATCTTTTTTGAGGCAAGATATTTTGAAACATTGATTAATATGATTATACCATTAGGCGTCACCGTGTGTGACTTAATGCAACATGGACATTATTTGTGGCATATCTTTTCATAATCTTCATTCAATGATTAAATTTTAACAATGTGGGAACACAGTGATATCAAACCAGTTACATGATTTCATAGGTAAAGGTTAGATATGAGCCCGGTGTAGCACAATATAATGACTCCAATATAATTGTCACTGGGGGAGTAAAATATTGCAATGGGGGTTGACATATTTTGACTCCCCTTGCAAGATTTGGAATCCCTCCCCAACTTGGTGATTACTATTGTGTGGGGGATTAACTTGCAGTGGAACACTTGTATTCTATTTAATATTGATATGGGGCAAAGCATATGCATTCTATTTACCTATTATTTATTTATGTTGATTTTATATTTTTGCATGATTAACATAATAATTATTGCATCAAATCTTATATAAAAATGCGCTTTTTTGTTGAGATTTTTTTTGACATTAATAATAATATTCACATAATTTATTATTTTATACAGTGTCTTAGAAAAATAGCCCAAACTCATAAATGAAACAAATCAACATCAAAATAATATCTAAATACAATGAGACCTAGTCAAATTAAACCTCTAAGGGGGCAAAAATATATTGTGGTGATTTTATTATTTAATTTAACAAAGATTTATTAAGATAACTATATTTTCACAAGTCAATGCAAACTAATATGAAATGTAACTAAATCAAAGAAATCAAACTGATAAATTTAGTGATACAACACACTGATATGCATATAAAATTGTATCTTTTTGCTAGGTTATATGGGTAATTTTCTATTTAAGAACTTAGCCTATAAAAAAAATTATGATTAAGCTAATCCTTATAACAAGTAAATATGTAAAGTATCAAACCAAAACACATCAAAAGAGTCTTAGGTATTGTTACTGATATTCATGTATTGGCAACTGTCCAATTGACTAAATAAACACACTATTATATTGTCCCTTTGTCTCTTTTAATAGAGAGGGGAGTAAATATTTAGCAGGGGTGATTATCTTGCAGCCCTGTCTGCTATATTCTTACCCCCCCCCAATCCCTCTATTGTTTGGGGGTGCAAAATATTGCTTGCAAGATAATTACTCCCCTAAAGATCAAAGTAGGGGGTGCAAAATATAGCAGGAGTCATTCTCTTGCGTTACACTGGAGTGCCCAACAATGACAAAAGGATGTGAAACAGACAGGGCCAATAAAGAAGTGATTCTGAAAGCTGCAGCAAATATTGAAGGCAAGCATATCCTTTGTTATTCTGATAGTTAATTCTTATCTCCATCAGGAGTTATGTTTATCGTGTGTTCATTTATATGTTTGTGTGTATCCAAAATTAATGAACAAATCTTTATAATTTTTTTATGTGGGTAGGATATGGCCAAAAGAAGAAATGATTATATATAATAAGAAAAATCTAACTCATATTCTTGATACAAAAATGAGACAATCATAAGCCATTTCATGTAAATATTGTCCTGTGGGTAAGAGTACATAATTTTAGATGTGCATTTTGAAATTTTTGTGTGTATGTACACTCATTTTATCTACAAGAATGTTTTCTTAATTGGTCTTGCATAATTTTCTCAGTTATGTTTCATTCTATATTTCTGATGCTAGTGTCAGTTCAGAAGAGTTTAAACATTTCATGAATGCGCAAGTGCAAACTGATTGCATATCAGCTTTCTCTGCCAAGGAATTCCTGTTCAACACAACTGGCATACACTTTTACACTGGGCTTGAAAATTATAAGAAATTTTCTTTTGCCTTGTTAACACTGGGACCTGCAGCTAGCCATCTGAACTACCATTATGGATGGGACCCATCACTCAACATAGAGGATCAGCTCTTCTTTACTTTGATAAAACTGAGAAGACACAAGGTCAATTTTGAACTCAGCAGGCTTTTCAAGACATCTGAAACAGGAGTTATGAATATTTTTGTTATATGGATAATCTTCATGGTACAATGGGGGGAACTTAGATTGGTGGCCAAGCAGAGATTTGATTAAATTTTATTCACCTGATGGGTTAAGAGATAAATTTTCCAACATAAGGGTCATAGTGGATCGAACAGAATGCCAAATCCAGAAGCCTAAAGAGCCACTGAAGCAGCAGGTCACATTTTCTACATATAAGAACATGAACACAGTGAAGGTTTTAGTTGGGATGACCCCAGGTAGGTTGGTGTCCTGTCTACCGCATATGATCCTCGGGATTCAATTATGGCTGATAAGGGGTTCAATATCCGGAATCTCTTTGTTACAGCAGGAGTACACATAAATATACCAGAGTTCTTCATTAAAAAGATTAAGATATCCAATGAAATTGTACTGAAGGACAGAAAGATTGCAAGCAAAAGGGTCCATATTGAAAGAATCATAAGCCTGGGGAAAACCTTGTTAGTTTAAGTTATTCCCTCTCAGCACAGTAAGGCTGGTCCCTTATTTTATAGTAGTATATGCATGGTTCACATCAAGAGCAAACACATTGTTGACAAACTACAAATAAGATACTGTACTTGATGCCACACTCCCTTTTTTGGTATTGGTCAGATCTTCATATTTCTCAGTTGCCAAACTTAGATACCATGCACTATATATATAGGTGCTGATTTGATACTGGTTTGATTGTAATCTTTCTAGTCAAAGCTCTTAGTTCTTTCCTGCTGATATCACAAAAAATTGATGCAGTGATGTGTTTTTGACATTCTTTCTGCCAAATCCCACTTCTAGTTTGAGCCCGAGTTTGTTGTTCTACAGCTTTAATGTCTTCACATGCAGTGATATGTGTAATCTGAAAAATAGAATGTGGATGGAACAGAATGCCCAATCCAGAAGCCTTAAGAGTCAGTGAAGCAGCACATCACATTTTCTACAAAAAAGAACATGAACACAGTAATGGTTTTGTTTGGGATGACCCCAGGTGGGTTGGTGTCCTGTCTGTCTCCTGCACATGGCAGATCTGAAAGCTAGTGACAGGCATGTAGTTGAGAGGAGTGAGCTTTCTAAAATAAGGGATGCTTTGTCACCTTTTATATTAATTAATTCACTGAGGGTGTTTGTCCAATTAGATGTCAATAGCCAAGTTTCAGCTGATATTTGATTTGACCTTCATATTGAATTGGTAGAGCAATTGCTTGGCATACAAGAGTGATGACAACACATGGGGATCTTGTGGAGGTACTAAAAGTTTGTTTTTCCACAGGACTTATTTCATTATATCCATTGTATTTATTTCCTTTATTTCACAATGTTTTTATGTCCAGAGTCACCATTTAACTTTGACAATTCTACTTAAATGAGCCACATATCTGATGTTTCTGTCAACTCTACAAACACATCTTATTAACACAAACTCCACTTCATTGCTTATATGTGCAGAAATTTATTATTGTTTACAATACTCGAATTTAGTTACCAATAGATTTTATGAAACTTAGTTTGCCAACTGAAATTGTATGAAGTAGAACTTGTATGAGAATTTTATGTTGTTTCCATGATGTTTCCAAATGTCTTTTCCGATTGAATTTTGTTAACCAGCCTCTCAGAATGTGGGCTGTGCATAGGTTTATAAACTCTAGCTATTTTTTCTCCAGAACAGCGTGTTGGATGTTCATTGGTTATTCGTTAAGTTTGTGGCTTATGTTTGCCAGCTTTTAGCGTGTGGGCTGTCTATGATTAATATGTCTGGATTTGAAAGCACGTTGGCAAAAATAGTAGTAACCCAGTTACTGTAAAGATGCGAGAAAAAGCCATCTTTACAGTGTCCAGTATATCTCTGTTTCAGCAGGATTACACATAAATGTACCAGAGTTCTTCATTAAAAAGAATAGGATATCCAATGAAATTGAAGGACAGAAAGATTGCAAGCAAAAGGGTCCATATTGAAAGAATTTTATTACTGGGGAAAACCTTGTTAGTTAAAGTTATTTCCTCTCAGCACAGTAAAGCGGGCTTTGTATTTGATAGTAATTTCCCTCTTCATAGCAACCTTGACACTCAACTTCAACAAACAATTTATCATCGATATACAACCCGATCAAATGAAACCTCCAACATTGGATATTCTGCTGGTACAAACAAAGCACACTCCCTTGTTTTTGGTATTGGTCAGATTTTCATATATCTCATCTGCTAAACTTTTGTCAGCCATGCAATCACTATAGGTGCTGATTTGATACTGGACTGGATTGTAATCTTTGTGTTTTTGTCATTATTTCCAAAAAATCTAAGTTCTAGTTTGAGCCCAAGTTTGTTGTTCTACAGCCTTAGTGTCTACACCAGTGATATGTGTAATCTGAAAAAACAGGATGTACAAATGCATTAGAACAAATCATCAGTAGAAAATGAATGAATGATGATACTTCTTTACAAAACATAAGATTAATCATTTCATTTATATTAATAAGATTAAACTTTTCATAATTTTTTCATTTTTCACCTATCACCTGATAATCAGTACAGATAAGGTTTAGACACATACCTATTACCTTTTCATTTAGCGAAAATTGATCCACTGCATTCAATGAATGTAGTCATGATCCAGGGCCAATGTAATTGGGTAAGCTGGGGAAATAACTGCATAACTGACATGGACTGTTTCATCCGTAAAATATAAATAAACAAAATTCACTCTACTTGCTTCCATTGTCCCTTCATCATGTATAATGCAGTAGCCATGCATCCCAAGATTATGTCTTTTTCCACTTTGCTAATACAAACAGAATACAGTGGTAAAAATGATTGATAATTTATGCAGAGATTCCATAGAGTATCTTGTGCATCTGGAACATTTCTGAATTGTGATGGCCTTAGATCATAGCTGAATGGATTGTATACCAGCCATAAGCTGCAAATTGCTTGCTTTAACAGCGCTTCCTTTGTGAGGTTTCACATGATGAAAAGTCCGGTTCCCATCACGGCCTCAAGTGGGAAAGCTGGCAGTTGCTTGCCGTTGGTCGGCAGTTTACAGTACAGAACCCTGACAAACTGTATATCTATACTGATTTCCTCTGCCCTTCCAACTACCCGTCGTGATATGACCTGTACAGGGTTGAAAGCGACGTAAAACCCCAAATAAATAAATAAAGAAGAGGGAAGTGGTTATAAGTATTCACCAATACTTATTTACATTATTAGAGATTCTGCATATTTCTTACTGAAGCAATATGAATTTGTCTTCCACTGGAATAAAGTCAATGTTGGGGCTTTAGGTTATGTTACAACAGGTCCTCAGCATTGCCACTTGTGGGATTTGAACCTAAACAGAGGTGACAGACTGTGATCGGATGCCAAATTTGCTTACCACAAGGCCACCGAAGACCTTTCTTACTGGAATAATCTTTACCACAAGAACTTGCAACTTGTCATATTTGTTGAAACAAGACCATGAAAATATATATTGACACATATTTGCAGTGAGCAGTAGGACCTTCACCAGCTACAAATTCATAGTGAGCCTCAAGTATACACGATCATTATTAATGGCTGCATCAACCTTGTGAGTCCTTTCCTTCTTCATCTCAGCCCATACTGATGAGGTAAAATAGAAAACATCATTTTGCGTTGCCATGTGCAAACTACAGAGGAACCAGAGATACAAGTATACAGATAATTTGTGTCACTGAATCACTTATTGGGGAGGAAAATACCTTAATTAATTGAATTTTGGAATTATTGTTAATTGCATAATTAATCATATTGTTTCAGTTATGTTGATAATTAAAAAGGCTCAAAAGCACGTGTGATTTATACATATTAGGAAATGAAGTAGGGAAGTGCATGTAAAATCTCCAAATTTGTCCACAACACAGGTCATGTGACCACCACTTCCTCTCACATTCTAGAGGTTGTAATGACTGTGAGTCATCTTTGGCATTCCAATGCTTAATATAAAAGTAGCAGCACATGCAATAAAAATTCAGAACAGTTAAAAGAAGCAGAAGTAGCAGAAGCGAGTAAAAAAACCAGAGAAACACCATGTAGTAGATACATACTGAGCAACTTTGTGCCAAAATGCTGTTAAAAGAGCATTCTTAAACATCTAGCTTCACCATATTGCAAAAATTTTGTTATACTTTTGTTGTTGATGTTTTAAAATAAAAGAAGACCCAGAAGATAATTCATTTTAATACAAAACAAAAACAACCCAAACAAGCACCCGTCTTGCAAGAGTTCGGGCTTAAAAACTAATATAAATGTAATTCATACATTTCTTGATGTTTATCACTTATCACTGCTTCAATTACAAGCCTATGTTTACACATGTGCCATGTCAAAAACTCAACAAACTACATTAGATTTATATGCTAACTTGTATATTCCACACTGTAAATTGATAAATATGTGTATGTTCATTCACTTAAGGTGGGTTTCTTGCACAAATATAAATCATGGTCTAAAAATGCTCTATTATCACGCAGACAAAAAACTCACCCGTCTTTCTTGTCTGAAATCTTTGCATTTCTCTTTTTCAGTTCGTGCAAGGTCCATGAATGATATGATTTATTTTCAGCCATAGCTTAAACAGATATTATGCATAAAATATTTTTTTCCTTTCTTTAGGAAATACAGCACAAAAACAAATTAATAGTGATTTATTTAAATATGCATGACTGAGTTGTTTATCAGCTATGTCTGGTGTATTAGTTAAGACAGAATCAAGGTACAATACCATTCACTAGTTTACCAATTCATATACTGAGAAACACAACACGGTAAAGTACCCACTTCCATTTTACTGTTTTACTGTTTTATGGTTTTGGAATGCTGGGTTTCTTTCTCTTTACCTTTTGACTTGATCTAATTAGGAAAACTACGGAAGCCTATAAGGGTCATGTAGAAGAATTTTTTTTTTTATTTCGACTTTTATAACTTGAAATTTTGACTTTTAAACTCAAAATTTCAACTTACAAACTCGAAATTTTGACTTACAAACTCAAAATTTTGAGTTACAAAGTTGAAATTTTTGACTTACAAATTCGAAATTTCGACTTTTATAGCTCGAAATTTTGACTTACAAACTCGAAATTTTGACTTATAAACTCAAACTTTTGACTTGTTGAAATTGAAAGTTGAAATTTCGAGTTACAAAGTCAAAATTTTAAGTTTGTAAGTCAAAATTTTGAGTTTGGAACTCAAAAAATTTTGACTTTCGTACTCCAAATTTCAAAATAGTTAAGTTAGTCAATCCTACTCGAAATTTTGAGTTTGAAAGTCAAAATTTTGAGTTAGAAAATCAAAATTTCAAGTTTGTAAGTCAAAATTTCAAGTTATAAAAGTCAAAAATTTTTTATCTCCTTTTAAACTCGAAATTTCGACTTTCAAACTCAAAATTTCGACTTTTATAACTCGAAATTTTGAGTTTGAAACTCGAAATTTCAACTTTTTAACTGAAAAATTTGAAAGTCAAAATTTTGAGTTAGAAAATCAAAATTTCAAGTTTGTAAGTCAAAATTTCAAGTTATAAAAGTCAAAAAAATTTTATCTCCTTTTAAACTCGAAATTTCGACTTTCAAACTCAAAATTTCGACTTTTATAACTCGAAATTTTGAGTTTGAAACTCGAAATTTCAACTTCCCAGCAGGCACAGGTCCAATTCTTGACATCATGTTTTGGTCATGTTAGTATATGACATCAAGTAACTATCACTCGGACATGATTTAAGGTGGTCACGTCATCTGACACAAATCTGACATCCAGTTTATGTGACATGACATGACTTTATGTCAATAACATACCTACAATATCAACTAGATGACAAAATGATAACCAGACCTAATGTGATTGTATTATCCTATTCAATGACATAAAATTGACACCATCCCAACATGACTTTTTGTAGTCATGTCAAATGATGAAAATATGATGTTCGAATAATATGATGTGACCTGATATTCTACTCGGGCATTGTTTCTGACATCTTAATGATATTAATATGATGTCACTTTGTTAAAACATTTCAAGTGGAGTATCATCATATCATTTGAGATCGGATTAACATCAGTATTCTATAAAATTATATCATTTTTAGGAATATTACAAATGTAATATCATCCTGTACACCAGCCAGGGTCATATTAGGACAGGCCCTCAGCTTTTTCACATGAGTAGGGTCAAACCTAGGCAGAGGTGACAACCTTTGATTAGATGCTGAACCTACTAACTTGGCCTCTAGTCTCTGTGATGTTGCTTTGACAAAAATAATTAAGTTTTGGTACAGACAAAACAATTATGTTTAAAACTGTAACTAAAATGCCGTGTGACAGCAAAAATTTACAAGAAATATGTTGTTTTGTAAACAAATGTATACTTTAGTGTTTGCAACCAAGCCAAAGATTGAATAAATAAAGATAAAAGTTCAGAAAAAGGGCTTCTAATATTCAAACTTTTGTACCCATAATTTGTATCTTTACAAATGGTATAAATTTTTGAATTGGTTCCCACTGAACATTAATTATTTTCTCCCATGGAATAATCTTTATAGTACATGGAAATCACTTAAGGCTGTGTCAGGTAAGTGTACACAAATGGTAGTTAAAGCAATGTAATATGATATTAACTGTGAAAACAAAATGTTATTAACCAATATTTTTATTACTGAAAATTAGTTTCAGCACTTGTGAAATGATGTCAATCAGATTTTTATATCAGTACATCAAATTGATGTCAGTTTCTGATGTCATATAGACATGAAGTCAGTCCAAATTGGGCGATCATACTGATGTCTTATGCTGATATCAAATTTATATCGGCTACTAGATGTCATTTTTATGGCTTTTGGAGATGTCAAATAGACTAGGCTACTAAAGATCTGTTTGACATTTAACATATGATGTCATTTCGAATTTCAAATAAGCATCAGTTTCTGATGTCTTGCCCAGTGTCTTTTTGATTTCTTTTTGATATCCTATTGCCTGCTGGGTTTTTAACTGAAAAATTTGAAAATCGAAATTTTGAGTTTGAAAGTCGAAATTTCGAGTTAAAAAGTTGAAATTTTGAGTATAAAAGTCGAAATTTTGAGTTTAAAAGTCAAAATTTCGAGTTTCAAAGTCAAAATTTCGAGTTATAAAAGTTGAAATTTCGAGTCATTTCCTTGGCAACCACAATAGTCTTGATTGTGACGTCACTGCAAAATCTAAAAATATTATTTGGTTTTAATGATTTTATATTGGCATATAATGTTGAAGGAATTCAATAATATTTGGTAGATAAAGTAGATAAAGCAAACTAAGAAGACTACATATAATTTATGGTGACCTTAAACTGTTGACAATATGTTTATTATAGCAACTTTAAGGTTACCATTTGCAGGACAAAAAAATTTTTAAAAAACTTACTAAATTTCAGTTATATTTAGCATGTAGGTACCAATCGGACCTTGAAAGCTGTAAATGTAATGTAACCTTAAAAACTCAATAATAACCACCTATGTATGACTTTAAGGTCACCCTTTTAAGGACCAATCAAGCAGAAGTGACTTGTCAGATTGCATTAGTAGTCATTAATTAAGTTTAATAGATTCGTATTAAAGTAGTGTTTTACATACTAATCAGGGTACACTAAATTAAATAATTTTTTCAAAAGACATGACATGTAACAATATGATCTTAGCTATTGAAAATGACCTATGTAATCCACTTTGACCTTTAAGATGGATAGCTCTGGAAATGGTCATTTAGATAAGTAAGTAAGCAATACAATTTAAATGGTGGTTCCTCATTCCTGACTTTGTCTTCACCTTTTCACAATTTTGAAATCAAGGCAAAAAATTAGGTCATGAAACAAAATAGGAAGCTTTGTAAGAGTCAGGAGATTATCAGTTTTTGATATCTCTTTATTCCTGAAACTTGAATTTGTACTTGGTGAACATATTCAATTCTTTTGGTGAAAATTTCAACTCTTTGGGGGTGTGCCACTGGAGCTGACCCTATAACCGACTCTAGGTTTGGTTTCAAAAGTCGGGGATCGAGGACAAAAATCCAGAAAAAGCTGCAAAAATTTTGGATTGGTTACATCTCCTCAACAGGACAGAACATTCCAGCTTGTCTGGATCTTTTTTTCCATGACTCGACGGGAAACTACCATGACAATCCGTAAACCACTAACAGACAAGTTGTAATGTAATGTAATGTGTATTTATACTCAGAGCAATATCTGCATATACTACAGGACTCAAAGTGCTATTAAATCCGACTGCACAGGTACAGCCCCAACTCACAAGTAACTGACATTTCCCTAACTGGAAGATAGAGGCTCAAGGATGACCATTTATCAACTTCCTTGAGGTTCTTTAGACAGCCACTGGGGATAGGACCCAATGTCAGGGGACAGCCATTTTAAGTGGTCATCCGAGCCATTATGTATCTTCCTATACCTGGGTTTGAACCCACAACAAACCCCAACAAGCCTTACTGACAAACTGACAGGACTGGAGCATTTTCCCGACCCACCCTGACTGGACTGATTAATACCTGGAGTACGGATCGAGAGTCAGGATCAAAACTATATAAACCCTGTCTGGCCCTCATAAATCATCATTTGTCTCTGCAAAGATGCCAGCTATACACCAAAGAGACTTTCTACAGAGCTTTGGGTACTTTTGTTTTTATTGAGTTAAATATTTTGATTTCTTTATGATTTGCAGTGAGAACACTTCACTGACCCTGAAGAAAAAGGTGGAGGAGAAGTTCAGAACTAGATGGAACATTCCCATGCTGTGGGGGCAATAGACAGGAAGCATATCACAATGAACAAGCCAAAGAAATCAGGGAGTGACTATTACAACTGTATGGGCTTCTTTCCTCTGGTGCTGCTAACCCTGATGGACACAGAATACAGATTCGTCAAGGCAGATGTTGGGTCAAGTGGATCTTGATCAGATGCACAGATTTTTAACAGACGCAATTTGAGGGAAAAGATTGAGGATGGCTCCATGGGGCTTCTGGCACCTGTACCACTGGGGGAGGGAGGGCCAGATTTGCACTATTTCTTGCTAGGTGATGACACCTTTGCCTTGATTCTATGGATGGTAAAACTCTACAGCAGAAGACAACTACCAAGGGAAGAAAGAATAGCAAACTACAGGATCTCAAGAGGCAGGAGGGTGGTGGAGAATGCATTTGGAATATTAGTGAGCAGATTCAGGGTACTACTGTTCACCGCAGAGCAAGGCCAAAGGTTGTCAGAAACATTGTTTTTACATGTGTGGTGTTGCACAACATGCTAAGGACACACCAGGGTGGGGCACACACGGCACCAGCCCCAGCAAATGATGTAGAGGCCCTAAGAAATGAACAGGTGGTGTATGTCCCAGATGACAACTATAGGAATCTTTCAAGGGAAGCCAAGTATCAGAGAGACCAACTGAAAGACTACTTCAACCATTTCAGTGCATTGACTGGGCAGGAGGACAAGATCTGAGATGTGATTTTCAGGACTACCCAATTATTCCAAAAAAATTATTTAAGCTGGTGTTGCTCAATTTCCAACAAATTTCCAAAGAATATCTAATACATTTTCAAAACTATTTCAAACCAAATCACAATTCCCCTATGCTTGTTGAAAAACTTCAACCTAAGTTATATCAAAATCTCTCCATTAAAACTTTTTTTTCAATTTTGTTGGCATATTTGAAGGATATTTCGAAGTTCCAAATTATGCAAATTCTTTGGGAACCTCAAAAATTTCTCAAAAGTCAAAAGTCCAGAACCAAAGGTCAAAATACATTGTGTTCAATTTTGGGGGGAATTTATTATTTTGGGATGGGCCAAAGTTTTATTTCCTTAGCAGAATTTCTTTTATCTTTGGCCAAAGTTTTTTTTATGTTCTTTATCAGAACTTTCAACTTTTTTTTCTTAGTTCAAAAAGTATTTGTCGAAGTTTTGAACTTCCAATGAAAGACCAATGAAGTATCAAACATGTTTGATATTTTGCCGAACCACAGTAACAAGCTGGGAAACTACAACCAATCCTAATTAACTATCCTAATTTGTACCGACCCTCGAGAAATCGGTAGTTGCCAACAAGACGGCCTAAGCTGAACACCCTCATTATAAGTCTGCATGCACTCCAATTAAAAGGAGGTATTATTTTATGACTGTTTTTTTTCAGTTGTCTGTTTGTCAGAAGGATTACGCAAATACTACTGGGTGGAACTTCATAAAAAATTCCAAAGATAGGTCTTGGTCCAAGTTATATCTCATTAAATTTTTAGAGAGATCTAGATCACTGTCTGGTTACAAAAAAGATCCTGATTTTTCAATTTACTTATCACCATTTGTTTTGACGGATGTCTGCACTCTGCTAGTACTCTTGTTATCACATTATTTCTGGCATAATAACTTCTTAAGTGATGTTTAGCAAAAGTGCAATTAACGCATATCAAAGATTTTTGGATGCTATAATCGATATCTTTCATCCACTGTCCTTTTGTCATTTAGGCCAGAATTTGCAATCATTTTGATGAAGGCTATACATGCCGTAAAAGTATTTTTAAAATAGCATATATATAAGGTTATAACATGGCCTCAGTTCACTAGTACATATATTTTGTGATCTTTGTCATTTGCTTAACACATCCTTGAGAGCAAAATATTCTTTAAGGGGATAATTTAACTAGGGTATTTTATTTTGTGACCAGTTTGAATCGAGCTGATTTGGCAAAGGGCTGATTTGTCTATGATTCTTGAGCCCCATTCATGTAATATGACCCAGATGTCACCTTACTAACCATTAGGCCACCATCTAAGTTACTATTTTTAAATATGATCCTGGACTTAGGTTGATTCATGTTGCACTGTATATGTATATTTGGCTATATTTGGCTGAATGTATGAACTTTTATTTGGGTGTATCTTTCACATTTTGTATTCATATTTAAACAAAATGCTTTGAAAAAAAGATTTATCCCATTTCCAAGTTTTATACTGCAATTATTATATAGCACTGAAAAAAATGTTTCTCATTTTTGGTTAATTTTGTTCATTGTTCCCCTCTCAAGAGATATGCATCTAAAGATGTGATAGCAAAAATTTAATCCTCCATTATGAGAGAGAATTGGTAATCTTCCCTCGTTGTAATTGGTTAGATCTTAATGATAGGATTAACTTGTCATTCTAGACCTAATTTTACAAGGTAGTCAAATGTTTTTCTCATTTTACTTTGCAGTGACAACAGATAAAATATACACCAAATAGATATTAAATTGTGCTTCAAAATTAAGCTGAAAATTAGAAAAAAATGTTTTTTGCATTATTAGATGTGAAAAAATATCTGGACCAATATCTTGCATCAGTCTAATCTAAACACACTTGTTAATTTATCAATGCAATATGAATTTGATATTACCCAAATTTTCATTTTTTGGAATAGTATAAATCGGGGAACAGAAGTGGAAAAGACTCAAGTGATTATCAAACATTTTTTACATCTTATAAAAAATGTATTCTTTCTTCACAACACTCAAAATTTTATTGCTGGGCACATCAAATCCTGTATCCTTATCTTGCTCTACCTAATGCCTTCAAAATTAAAGTTTGAGTTATTACTTGGATACTTATAATTAGATGGAACTCCAGCATTACCAAATGTGGGAATTGAACCCAAACAAAAGCGACATCCTATGATTAGACTAAAGTCAAAGTTAGGATTTTAAATCCTGTTCTACACCCAGTGCTTGTTACTCGAGTTGCTAACCACTTAGCCATATAGACCTCACCTATAGAATCTATTATTTGGTTAGCTATGGAGCAGCTTCTCTAAGCTTTTGCCATGCCACAGTACAGGGAGTGGTAGGTGATCAACACCTTTGACAAAAATCTCAATACTTTTTGGAGTTGCAAGTGACTTACTCTAGTTTGAAACATGAAAATAGTTATTACTGGGTGTAAAGATATATAAGTACATGTGCCAATGTTTTTCTTTAAGATGTTTTTGTCTTTGGGAACTTAAAAGTGTTTATTCTTTGCACAAAATATAGTCTCTGAAACACAATTTAAGACTTGTAATTCCATTAACTGAAGCAAAGCAATGATAGCCCACAATATTCTGTATAAAATGAAGAATTATAAACAATGCACTAATATCAATAACAGCTACATATGGAACATGCATGCAACACCCTTCCATATCATTTGGTTGATGCATAATCAAGTTCCACACACATTAATATTTAAATGTTCATGGCACATACAAAAAGTATACTCTATTGTGACATCATTAATATTTGTGACGTCACTGGCCTTTCAAAACATCTCATGAGCAGGTGGCTGCCCCCCATCACTGATTAAAAGCAATAGGGCCAAAAATAGGTCAAAAGGTGTAACAATAAACAGTAAAAGATCATATATTTCATTGACACTTACTGCAATGTATGAAATAGTAACAATAAACTTCACCCATTTCATATTGACATTCTATAACAGACAGTTTAGTGTCTAAGGCTTTACCATTTCCAAAACAGTAAAATGAAAGTGGGTGCTTTACCGTTTTTTTCTTTCTCTGTATATATGAATAGGTAAAGCAGTGAACAGTATGCACGTTGATTAAGAGAGGCCATTAGTATGTAATAAATACATACATATTTATAAAATTTGATGTGCTACAGCCATTCCTATGTACAAGACAAATATATTTAAATAGAATAAGAAAGTCACTTGCCAAAAGCAGCAAGTTCTTCAGTTATAACATTATGTCACTCTGAGAACACAATAGCTCAGTGGGGTCATGGAGTTCACAAATAATGAGGGTACCTACCGTTAATTTCTTTATTTAATACTATTCTCTGAAATTTAAAAGGGAAAAGTACCCATTACCATTGTATGCTTGTAATTTGATCCATTGATAATGAGTAGAATATAATTTTCACAAATTTTCACTTGTAACTGAAAACTACGAAAACTACAGTTTAACCTTTTGATCTTTCAACTTTGAAAAACAGTTGCAGTGTAAATTGATATAAAGGTAAACTGGTCGACTTTTTTCAGTGGTACTTCCTGTTAATCTAGAAATCTTTTACTTAAAAGAGACAGATTCCATGTGGTAGATAATAATCAAAGTACACACTGTTCATTACTTTATATACAGAGAAACAGTAAAAGGTATAGCATCTACTTCCGTTTTACTGTTTTATGGTTTTGGAATACTATATTATCTCTCTTTAAAAGAGAAAACAGCCTTTTTCCTTTAAACTGTTTGTGGTATATTTTAGCAATTTATACTTTTTCCACAGCCAATTAAGTGAAGGTCATTTCCTAAGTAACCACTGTAGTCTTGGTTGTGACGTCACAATACCAAATGTTAACATATAATTGTGTTTTAAAGCTTTTATACTGGCATATAATGAACTATTCCCAAACTGGTTGCTAGAATTTATTAATGTTTGATAAATGGATGAAACAAAATAAGGACTTTAAGGTCACCACTGCTTTATGGTGACCTTAACTCTCAACAATAACTCTATTACAGCAACTTTAAAGTTGCCACTTATAGGGCCAATAATAAAAAAATTACTTTGAGAATTTCAGTTATAGTTGGTATCTGAGTGTTACTTGGACCTTAAAAGCTGTATACTATAGGGTGGTCTTAAACTCTGAACAATTATGACTTTAAGGTTATCCATTCAAAGCCCAATTATATATAATTGACATGACAGATTCTACTTTTTTCGGTAATGCAGGTGTTCCACTGGAGCCGACCTTACAACTCTAGGGTCAGCTTCAAAAATCTTTAAGGCCACCCTAAAGTATACAGTTTTCAAGGTCCAAAGAAAATTGAAAGTACCAATTATAGCTGAAATTCGCCAAGTATTTTTTTCAATTTTTTTTGCAGTGCAAGTGGTAACCTTAAAGTTGCTAAAATAGACTTATTGCCAAGAGTTTAAGGTCACTAGAAAGTGGAAGTACGCTCCATACTTTGTGTCATCCACATACTAAATATCGATTAAATTCATTTGGCAATTTCAACTCTTTTAAGCCCATTCACATGTTAAACTTTGCATTGTGACGTCACAACTGGCCTACTGTGATTGCCAGGGACATAACCTTCACCTAATAAGCTGTGGGATACTTGGAAGGCCAAAATATACCATAAACAGTCAAAGGGAAAAAAAGTCTTTTTCTGTTTCAAATCCTGACTCTGATACAGTTTTAATAATTATAACCAGTCATTAGATAAAGGCCAAGAATATAGTATTTCAAAACCATAAAACAGTAAAACGGAAGTAGATGCTTAGCCGTTTTGTGCTTCTCTGTTAATATATGTAGGTAAAGTAGTGAATGGTATGTACCTTGATTGATCAGCCCTCTATTTACTGGCATAAAACAATTTAAATGTGTGTTACTATTTCTTAAAACAATCAAACAGTAAACAGAAAAGGAGTATTAACTCTTTGTAAAAAATTCTGAAGATGGAATGGTTTTCAAATTAACAGTAGGTACCTTGTGAGAGGGTTTTAAACCTACTATCTTGTACTTTTCTATGTTCATCATACTCAAATTGATTACAAGTGTGTTTCAGTTTATTCAAACTAAAACTGTAAAAGGGTAACAAACTGTTTACCCTTTCAATCCCAATAAAAAGAGAAATATGTAAAGAAATTAACGGTAGGTACCCTGATTCACAGATGTATCTTATCAATGCTCCTTGCTGTACTTATTCCTATAGGTCCGTTACTAAAACCAATTACTGACAGGAATACACAATAGCAAGTGTTTACTCTTTCTCAATAGCATGGTGTGGGCTTGTCTGACCAGGTCCACTCTTTTGCGGTCAAAGTTGAGAACTGATTAAGCTGGGGCAGCAATGTGGTGAAGTTATTCTCATTTAGCTTGATCGTGTTTTTTTAAAAATTATATTCAAAAGATGAATTTTTTTGAGAGATAGCAAAAACAGTATTGTGATTTTACTTGTGAGTTTCTTTCTAATTATATAACGTCTGTTTTAATATAATATTTAACAAGTTTGATTGGATAAACTAAACACAAGGTGGTAAATACAAAAGATCATAATATATAACCATATACTGAGTGATGAAATTTAATTGCATGCTCAAGCAATATTAGGATCAGATATTATGATTATATAATATTATTAATACGAGAATTCAGCTAGCAAAATGAGAAGCAATAGATCAACCTACTCAATGAGAAATAAACAACGCCGAAAGGGATTTTGGTGTACCTGCACAAGCTGCATAGCCATCAGAGACAGTGGTAGTGCGTTCACCCATCCAAGTACTAATATAGCCCATTGCTGCTTAACTTCAGTAGAGAGACAGATACTCAACACACTGTGTAACAATTGATGAAAATCTGCAGACAAAAAAAAAGTGATTCCTGGAAACGCGAGCCTTGCTAGTGCTTGGGCTTAAAAATATAAATTCCATGATGTGTTGGAGTAACATAGGTTGAAACAATGTATGTAATTAAGAATAATTTGCAAATTCAAAACATACTTCAACATTATTTTACCCATTGGATTGAACCCTACCTCACTGGTTGGATCCAACTAAAATGGTTTGCAAAATCTACATGTATTTTAACCATATTTTACCTGTTGGTTTCAACACGATTTTACCCATTGGATTCAACTAAAATGTTTTTCAAAATCTACATGTATATCTACAAGTTTCAGTGTTGGATTCAGGGGCTCAGTGGTGTAGCGGTTAGAGTGCTCGCCTCCAACCTCTGAGGCTGCCTGTTCGAATCTCGGGCCGGGCGCTTTATGTTGGAAAGTTGGTAGTTATGAAGCATGCGGTGATATCGGCGAAATCGGCGATATTACGTTTTCACCATTTCGTTATGAAACAGTTTTAAATTGATGTATTATGATTGTAACTTGTATTTATTTACCTTTTTGGTGTCATATACTGTTATCCTTGTTGTATATGATTGCTGTAAGTGGTTTGTATTGTATCCTCATGTCAATGTGCAGAGAGGATGTTGTCACTTCAAAGTTTGGGAGAATACTAAATTTTAGACCAATAGGATTCCTTGTTTCAATTTTACAGGTGCAGACTTTGAGTTATTCTCCCATGTCTGGGATTCTCTATAAAAGCAGGGTGAATTGTGTCATTCTTTGCTGAATTGCTATAGGTAGCAGGAGACAGACATGTCAGGGTAAAACCTGGTATTTTCTTCTGTTGTTAGATTTTAGGAATGTCAGGGTAAAACCTGCATGGTATTATTTTCATAGGTTGCAGGGAAAGTTGCAAGATTACTTTGGTAACATTTTAAAGCAGGCAGGGAAAGGAGAATGTTCTGTACATAATTTCTGTTTGATTTCAGGGTAAAACCTGTTTGGAAATTTACTTTTAAGTATCATGATATTTTAACTGTTTATTTCAGAGGAAGTTGGGGTTTCCTTTAATACTTTGCTGCTTGTTGTATGTAACTATGTTTGAATGAATTAATGATGAAGTAGTTTGTATTTATTTCTAGTGGCAGGGTAAAACCTGACAAGAATTGAATGGACTGAAGTGTTATAATTGCATGTGGTTGATTGCGCCTGATGTATTGATTTCAGTCATATGGTTATAGGTTTCAGGCTGAATGCCGGTGATTTGATTAATGTTTCATGGGGTAAAACCCATGGCTAATTGAATTCATTTCAATTCATTTCATTAGGTACTGAATCTACTATGGTACTTGATAAAGGATGGAACTAGTGTTTTGGCATAGAGTATGATCCAAGGTCTAAGTGTTAGTAGACAGTAGGTTTCCAGTGTTATGACTTGTTTTCAATTCTTTTAGTTGATTCTGGGGAACTATTTGAATGTATATAATAAAAATGTGATTTCTGATTATTTTTAATACTTTTGTGATGTTAGTGCTTGTACCAATTCAGCCCCAGCAATTGCTGGTAAAATACTTGTTATATTTTGTAAATAAATGTTCTCTTATGTGACATAAGGCTTTCTCTTGACATTAGTTCAACTCAAGACCCTTGGCACATTACAGTTACTTGCCAGTGCCCGGTGGTTTACAGTGCAGAATCTTGACCAACTAGTATGCACTGGTTCCTCCACCCATAAACTACCCGTCGCAATATGACCCTGTCTGTTGAACGTGGCGTAAAACAACAAAGAAATCTAACTTAAAAATATCTCACCAAGAAGATTACCTGTTTTAAATTTTGGCTCATTTATGTATGTGGTTAATTTTCACCGCATCATTAGCAAGAAATCCCAGATACCATTCAGTTTGAAAACCCTGGTAACCGGTTTTGAAGAATCTTGACCAACTAGTATGCACTGGTTCCTCCACCCATAAACTACCCGTCGCAATATGACCCTGTCTGTTGAACGTGACGTAAAACAACAAAGAAATCTAAATCAATCAGATTTCAAAGTTACGTGCTTACTGGGTTACAATTTTGCTTGATTTTAAGACTCTTTCTTTTTGGATTCCAGCGCATTGTTGTTTCAGTTATTACTACAATAAACTAATTGATTAATAGAATATTCAATTGAGCTGTAGATCTAAATTTTATACACATTGAATTTGGAGAAAAGGAACATACGCAAAAAAAATAGCATAACATAAAATCTGTAATTGTGGGCAACAGAAATACATATTTGATAGTGCTCTTGGAATAAGCATGCCACAATTAAAATGACTCAATCTAAAACAATTTTTTCTATTCCCTGAAAAATTAACACATGACATTTAGTGTACTCCGTCAAAACAAACTTTTCGCGGGAGCTTTGATCTTTGATCCATATTTTTAGGGGGAAAAATAAAAAAAAAAAATACAATATTAGAATGGTTTCGATTTGTGATGAAGAATTTCAAGACGAGTTCACAACTTTTGGCGTTGCAGTTGATGATACAGATATTTTTGACAAACGTAAATAGTTACTGTATTATTATTTTGTCTGGTATTATCGTTCACTGAATGGAAACTGGACTTGTGAACTTACTGCTTCCCTGCATAAGTTGGCCGCGGGTCGTAAGTTGGCCGCCATCATCATATTTTGAAATTTCTATAAATCTAAAGCCTGTATCATTCTTGAATGGTCTATTATAAAAAGATTTATTATAACTACCACTTTTAAAACCTGTGCAACCACACATTTGTCTGTTTGATACATTTAAATGAGTGGTGGCCAACTTACGACCCGCGGCCAACTTATGCAGGGAAGCAGTACTGCTACTCTGCATAAGTTGGCCGCAGTCATAAGTTGGCCGCGGCTCATCTACAGGCTCCAGAAAGACAAATAGGTTATTGTACACCAATGAAAACTATTGCATATAATAAGTTTAACAATAATACATGGTTTCAGAGTATAGTAGGCCACTCATGTTAAAGCCCTGTGAAGCTGTGGTGAGGGCGGCCAACTTATGACTGCGGCCAACTTATGCAGGGAAGCAGTATACATCTCATTAATATTCATGAGCTCATCTGTCAGATTTACGTACTTCCAAAGCGTGACAATGGCTTTCATCAGTGAATATAATTACATACTACAAAGATCTGCAAAGGTTTACAAAGGCAGAATATTTCTTTTGAAAATAAGGTAATTTTATTAAGCAGGTTGCGTGTAACCAACCCGCCTATTAGATTGATGTGTCCAACGTCTGTCCACATTTCCGTTTCCGGACTCTAAGTCGAAAACACTTTGTCCAATCGAATTAAAACTTGACAGGGAGATAGATCACCATCATAGCTAGGTTCCTTTTGAAATTGGTGTAATTCCATTTGATTACCAGATGTTTCGACCCTCCGGATGTTTCGACCGCTTTTTCCTAGACGTTTCGACCTACTTTTGCAAATTCGACCCAATGTGGAAGCTTACTGCCTTGCTACCAATTATCGCCAGCTACCATTTATTGCCACAAGAAAATAAAACATATTTCAGTAATGGCCACATATTTTGAAAGTTTTTTGTTGTGTATTGGTTCCATTCACTTTGAAAATAGTTGTGCTTTATTTGCGAGACTTGGAATGCTAATTTTGGTGAAGTTGTACCTATTTGAATTCTGTCTGGCAATAATTGGTTCCTGGCGATAATTGGTAGCAAGGCAGTAGAGAAGATCAAATACATGTACTTCAAACTCGAGAACTCACGGCCATACTATCCAAGTCTTCGTGGACTTTATAAAATATTGCAAGGAAATTCCACGGGAAATCTGTGACCTCATATCTTCTCATGGATATTAATGACTTGGGTGCTATGGCCATGAGTTCTGTAGTTTAAAGTATTTGATTATCGTTCATGCTTCTATTTTATAAAATTTTGCAAGGAAATGCTAAGGAAATTTCGTGACCTCCTATCTTCTCATGAATATTAATGACTTGGGAGCTATGGCTGTGAGTTCTCGAGTTTGAAGTATTTGATCTTTGTCTATGCTTCCATTTTATAAAATATTGCAAGGAAATCCCAGGGAAAACTGTCTGATAAAAGTAGGTTTAAATGTCTGAAAAAAACACGGTCGAAACGTCCAGTGGGTCGAAACATCTTAATACCTTCCATTTTTCCGTTGGTGCATCAACATTTCCGTTTCTGGACTCTTACTTGAAAACACTTTGTCCAATCGAATTCAAACTTGACAGGGATCTAGATCACCATCATAGCTAGGTTCCTTTCGAAATTGGTGTAATTCCGTCCATCCGTTTGTCCTGTTTTTGTCTGTTTGTCCGTCAACATTTTCGTTTCCCGACTTTAACTTGAAAATGCTTTGTCCAATCGAATTCAAAGTTGACAGGGAGATAGATCACCATCATAGCTAAGTTGCTGTCGAAATTGGTGTAATTCCGTCTGTTTGTCCGTCAACATTTCCGTTTCTGGACTCTAACTCGAAAATGCTTTGTCCAATCGAATTCAAACTTGACAGGGAGATAGATCACCATCATAGCTAAGTTGCTTTCAAAATTGGTGTAATTCCTTTTGTTTGTTTATCTGTTTATACTTTATAGCATAGATACAATTACGTAACCTGGATTACAGGTTTTACACTTCTTAGCACGTCTAACACATTTACCTTAACTGGGTGACCTAACATTTCTTTCCTTGTTTCTAAATTTAATTACAGCAGTCGCTAACCTTATTGCTGCCTGCGCAACCCGCCTTTTGGAGCATTTCTGACCCTCTTGTTTCACTTTAAAATATTTATAAATGTTACCTATGGCCACGAGAAATATTGCACGAAGATTGCACAGGAGGCTACACAAAAAGTACCGACTGCCACATGTATGTACATAGATCACGAAAATAAGAAGGCAGTTGCTTTCATCAGCGAATATAAGTACTATGTACAAAGATCTAAAGATTTAGAATGAATATATTTCTTTTGAAAATAAGGTAATTTTATTTCAATTTAAAATATTTATAAATTATAAATATGGACACGAGAAATATTGGACGAAGACTGTTCGGGAGACTATGTACTGCACGAAAAGTAGATACCAACTGCCACATGCATGTACAGATCACCACAATTGGACTTTGAAGGCAATATATTTTATTTAAAATTAAATTGTTGAATATTTAATAAAACACTTACAGTTTGATTGTGTAAAATATTTGTTTGACAATATTTTATAAAATCCAAAAATGTTTTATATTATATGAACTATGTAGTTTGCTTACCTTATTTTACACGTATCCACACTTCAAACTTAAAACACGGATACGTCTCCTTTCAAAATCCAGATATAAACTGCACAGTTGCACCGTTACACCCTCTATTTATAAATTTATGTCCCATTTCTGGTTACTACTTTCCGAAGCGTGACAAAGCAAATGGCTTTCATCAGGGAATATAACTGCTACAGAGGTATACTTCTTTTGAAAGTAAGGTAATTTATTTCATTTAAAAACATTTATAAACATTAAACATGGCCATGAGAAATATATGGATGAAAACTGCACAGGACGCTACATGAAAAGTACCGACTGCCAGATGTACACAGATCACGAATATTTGAACTGAAGGCAATATATTTCTTATTTTAAATGAAATGGTTGAGTATTTTATAAAATACTTACAGTTTGCTTGTGTGAAATATCCGTGTAACAATATTTTATAAAATCCAAATAGGTTTTATGTTTATTAAATGAACTACGTAGAACGTCAGGGTCGCTTATTTGTTTTCACGTAAGTTCAACTGATCACTGCTGCCCCCTCCGCAGGATTATGGTCTCCCTTGAATAACTTCTTGGGCTTTCAAATTTTTCTTTCCTTCTTATCTTTCTTTAAAACTATAGGGGCGGGAAAAATTTTTGGGATACTTTGTGTTTGTGGAGACCTTAAGTTTTACTTAAGGTAACCTTAACCATTTTTCAAAAACACCCTGTCATCGCGTTTTGGAAAAAAACACACACCTGTGTTATGACAATTTATCGGGTACATTCTAGACCTAAATCTGCAGGTCGGAAAGGATTTTCTGATCAATCGGACCATAGATGCCCAAATGGAAGGCGTTTTGTTTTCGTACATTTTTTTTAAATGGGTACTTGTCTGTATCTCCAAAACGGTCAGGATTTCGGCATTTTGTTGGAATAACTTATTTAGCTACTTTTTGATAATATTTCACATGCCAAAGTTTTAGCCCTGTATCTGCAATCTTAAGGTCACCTTAATGTCAAAAAATGGGGTTTTAGCCCTCCAGTTCACTTAGTTTTTGACTTTTTTCAACCAAACTTGGCATATATATTAAGATTTACTAAAGGATTATCCTGACTTAATGGTTAACTGAATAACTGTTAATATAATTGGAACTATGCCCCCCCCCCCCCTAAAGTCATAAAATTGGAATAAAGTTACCTAGCCCCTTTCTTTTTCCATATCTAACGTATAGTGATACTGAAGGGACATTCTCAGTTTATGTTCACCTTAAAGTCGCAATATGAATGAAGTTATAGCCACCTTACAGAGAAAAAAAGAAGTTTTCAGCCTCCAGCTATCTTATTGTTCAACTGACCTCAGCTAAACTTTATGCACTTATAAAGGATGACAGAAGGGACACTCTTATTTTATGATCACCTTAAAGTCCCAATATGAATGAAGTTATGGCCACCTTGCAGTGAAATGATGGAGTTTTTAATCTCCAGTTATTGTATTGTTCAGCTGACCTCAGTTGAATTTTGCACACTTATTAAAGATGAAAATAGGGATATTCTTATTTTCTTTCCATCTTGAAGTTGCAATACAAGTACAGTCATGGCCATCTTACGGCGGTATAGCCCCGGGTAACCGACTGCTGACAACCACCATGGCCTTACAGGGTTTCCTGACCATGAAGTGAAAATGTGGGTTTTCAGCTCCCAACTGACTTACAGTTCCATGACATCAGTGCAACTTGACACATTGATTAAGTTTAAGAAAGACTTCTAATGACCTTTTTATTTAAAATTCCTGTATTTAAGAGACTTTGGCCAACTTAACAAAATAAATATATAGTTTTTCCTCCCACCTCATTTATTTTTTTCAGGGATTTATTTTAAAGATAGTAAATCATCTAATTTTCATCTTTACTAAACATTTGTTCAATCATGTTAATTATTACAATTTTGTTATACTATCACCATTTGTGAAGTATAAGCCCTGCTTGTATCTTTCTACTTATAATCTTTCAGTACTCTATGTAAAGTTATGCTGGTGTTTAAATATTTTAAAACAGCCTGTTTTTTGGTTTTTTTCCTTCTGACATATATCTTATACATTCATCATGATAAAAAATACTTTTAAATTCAATGATCCTGAAAGTAAGACATGTCTACTGTACTATACACAGACATGCATTGAGATAGGCTCTTGCCAGATTTACTAGTGCGGCACTGCCAACGTAAGAACATTGGCTCACTGGTTAATTTGCCAAAGTGAGAAGTGTGCACTGTTACCTTGACAGGCTTGTAATAAAAGTCATTTTATAAAGTGTGCTTTGTTTTGAGAGTTCTAACTATGGGCAATGTATATAAATACTTTAGAGGAGTTGATTACAAGAAAAAAAGAGATATAGTAAATTTTAGAGGATAGTAACCCTTTAAATAGCAATGAATTTTCAGAGGCATGAAATGCCTAAAAGATACGCTGTGGCTATGGATCCGTGTGTCACGGTTCAATAGCTTACCAGTCTATCGATCCGTGTAGTGTTTTCACCGTTGAATAGTGCTAATATATCCGTGATTTTGTGTAAATAGTGACAGAAACAGCAATAACTGTAACTATTTTAATTTATCTGTTTTTCTCTCCTCCAACTCTGTATTTGCTTTTGTGTGATATCTATCTGGAGGCAGATTGACTCATGATGCCACACTGTGCTTTGTGTGTTAACATCTGTGGGTGTGTGTGTGGGTGTGTCTGCACTCTGAAAGTTGATAAGGGATATCAAGATGTATTTATTTCTTTGTAGCTTTATTAACTCAAGTCTCCATCTGGGCCACTCATTTTTGTTAGCAAAAACCTTTTTATTGCGTTAATACATCCTATCCAATGGACAATAGCTTATCCGGTCGGCGCGGACCGGCCCGCCAAACGTCAGAAAAGGACGTCCTGTGTTTCCACCGGCCAGGCCGGCCCAGTACTAGTGCACTCGCCAGGTGGCGTGTCGTACTTCCTTCCTGTCTAGACAGCGTTACGTCATAGCGTCTTTTTCGTTTGGCGCATGTACATGTTGCACGGATTCTCTGAGTGAATTTTAATTTCAACTTTTTTGTTAGAACTCTTTACTATTTCATTTTATTTTACGTTCTACGGATTCTAGAAGACTTATAGACCATTATGTCTTCTCCCAGTCAGCAATGGGGTAGTTGTGGCCATATGATGGCTGGGTTTGACTTTCACACAGTATGTGCACGCTGTCGTGACAAGAAAAAAGGACAGGATCCTTGTGTAGAAAAACCAGGTTCTGATTGCCTGCACTGTAACTCACTCACCCCAGAGCAGTTGGCTCAGTTATCTACACCGTCGTACAAAATCAAAAAGGAGAAACGTGAGTTGAAGTCTTCTACTCCAGCTAAGAACCCTCCAGCTTCTGATGCCACTCTCAGTCCCACCCTTGTGGACCCGGCCCTAGTGTCGGTAGTGGGGGTCGTGGATGGCCAGAGCACCTCTAGGTCGCCTGGCTTGAGTGAGCAGCCGGTAGAGAAGAAGAAAAAGAAGGACGGCAAGAAGGCTACAAGTTCCAAGTCTGTTAAACCAGAGAAGTCGGGCAGGTCTACTTCTCACCGACCTTCCTCTTCAGACAGTACCGACCAGAAACTGGAAGTGATGGAACAGAAATGGTCGGACCGGTTCAACCGGTTGGACGCTCTACTTCTTTCCAAGACATTGGACCGTCCTCAGGAGCCGGTCTTCTCTGCTGTGAAAGTCGCACCGACCCATACTCCACCGACCAATGTTATCAGCACGCAGCCTTTTCTGAAGCCTTCAGACCAGCCTTCTCACCGACCTTCATCAACTTTACCAGCTACCGACCCTGCTAGTTCAGCTGCTGCTTCAAAGGCCGGATCAGACACCTCTCAACCCTCTCAGCCACCGGAGACTTCCGGAGTGACCGGCCAGTCTACTTTACAGAGACACATGTCCAGTGCTTTTGATACCACTAGGAGGGACGACCCCTCTAGCACTTCGGATTCAGACAGTGTAGCTTCCGACCGGCCTGTAGTTGATCTATACCCAGAAGAGGGTGAACTGTCCGATGAACATGACGTTTCCTTCACTGATCCCGACCAATCCCTCTCAGAAGAACAGTCTTATAGGGAAACCATGAGAGGGATTAGATCATACATGGGGTGGACCCACATCCCTGACATGGATTCAGGCACCAAATCATCGGATGATAACCCCTTTGCGGGACCCAAACTACAGGCACCTGGAAAAGTTCCTGTTTCCCTCCCCACCGACGAGTGGTTATGCAGCAAACTGAACAAGCTCAACCTTACTCTAGTGCAGGGTTATCCATCACGTACCACTGAGGCAGGAACCCTTCAGCGGGACCAGTTTGTCCGGACAGCTAAGTCACAATCAAAGTGGTATCATCTTCATACAGAAACTAAGAAAGACTCTAGTGACTCTGTTAAATCCTGGAATACCGGATCTTCCCGGCTAAACAGTACCTACTTGAGGATAGCCCGACAGGCCGGCATTGCTTCAAATCCTCTGTCCAGACCCATATCTCAAGGGAAAGGTCGGCCAGAGAATCCTCGGTAATATGTAATCAAGCTGCCAGATTCAATCGCTGCCTCTTGAAGGTCCAGCAAAATATGCAAACACAACTCAAGGCTATCCGGACGCAGTCCAAAGGCAAGTCTTCCAACAAGATTGCAACAGCTACTGATGAACTGCAGTTCCTCCTAGATTTTAACTCCAGTGTGTGCCATGCCATGGCGAAAGCTATGGAACATTTGACTGACTTTGTTTTTGTAAACATAGCTAATTCTACCTTGTTGAGAAGAGACTCCTACCTGTCGTATCTCACAGCCGGGGTGAAAGCAGATACTTTAAATGCTCTTAGAGCAGCCCCTCTGGATCTGGATACCCTCTTCCCTGATAAGATTGTCAAACAGGCAGAGGAGGATATAGCAGCTTTTGATAGAAATCGCTTCGGATCAGTGTATAAGAAGGGTAGATACCACCCGTATGAGAGACAGGACAAGAAGTCGGGGCGGTAAAAAGCCAGACCGACCAGCTTGGAAGAACATCTCTTCTCATGTCCAACACCGCAGAGGAAAAGGCAAACATCAGTACTCCACCCGACCAGCCAAGGGCCAGCAGCCGTATAAATGACAATCAGTGTGTAGCAATGTTACAGACACGGCTGCTGGCCGGGAGCTCACCACAGACTTTAAACAATATGTCACTTTTAAATGTAAAGCCTCTTGTTGTTTCAAGTGTTCATACTGCGCCCGGGCATTCCCAAAAGAAAGAAATAAGTCCCGGGGCAGCAGGTTGTCATTACACAAATTATACATTAAAGTCTGTGAAAGGTGTTTCTTGTGTCACTCAATTGTCTTGGGCTGTTTTTGGTACCCAAACCCAACAACAAGTGGAGACCAATACTAGACCCGAGCAATCTGAATCCCTTTCTCAAGGTGGAAAAATTCAAAATGGAGACACCGGAAACCATCAGGACATCCCTCCAACAAGGGGAGTGGGTCACCTCAATAGACTTCAAGGACGCCTACTTCCACATTCCAATACAGTAACAATCCAGGAAATACCTGAGATTTTTCACCCAAGGCCGGACATACCAATTCAAAGCACTACCTTTCGGTCTGTCCACAGCACCCTTGGAGTTCACTGTAGTAGTAAAGGAGGTGAAACTGATGGCCATGCACAAGGGTATAAGAATCCACCAGTACCTAGACGACTGGTTGGTGAGGGCCAGATCCCACCAGGTCTGTCTCCAACATACTCAGGACTTAGTAAAATTGTGCCAAGACCTAGGTTGGCTGGTGAATGTAGAAAAGTCAGAGCTGGAGCCCAAGCAAGTCTTCGACTTTGTAAGCTACCAGTTCGACCTCAGGTCTGGTCGGGTCCGACCGACACCGGACCGGTGGCAAAGCCTTCAAGAGAAAATAAGAGCACTTTTATTACTGCCAACTTGTCCGGTCCGGCAGTTCATGTCCCTGATAGGTTTGTTAACAGCCACAGAGAAACAAGTTCACCTAGGCCGACTGCATATGTGACCCATACAGTGGCATCTCAAAAACAATTGGATAGTGCCAGAATCTCTAAACAAGATGATTCCAATACCCAGGTCTCTGCACCCTCACTTACAATGGTGGCTGGAGGAAAGCAATGTGCTCCAAGGTCAACCATTGCACCCCTTACAACACGCTCTGCAAATTTTCACAGATGCCTCAAAAGAAGGGTGGGGCGCTCACTTAAACGAGCGCATTGCAAGAGGGTCCTGGTCAGGGCCAGAAAGCAAACTGCATATAAACTATCTGGAACTAAAAGCAGTTTTTCTAGCCTTAAAAGAGTTCCAAGACCTCTGTGTGGACAAGATAGTTCTAGTGGCCACAGACAATACAACAGTAGTGTCTTAGATAAACAAAGAAGGAGGCATGAGGTCGGGCCCACTGTGTGCCCTACTGTGGAGAATCTTGACCTGGTGTACCCAGCGACAAGTAACTCTAAAAGCCTGACACATCCCAGGCCGACTAAATGTGGTAGCAGACAAATTATCCCGGCTGGGTCAGACCATCCAGACGGAGTGGTCCCTCCTTCCAGAGCTTTTTCAAGCACTATGCCACAAATGGCACCGACCTCAAATAGACCTCTTCGCCACGAGGTTCAACCACAAATTACCTCAGTTTGTGTCTCCAGTACCGGACCCCCTGGCTGTAGCAGTGGATGCACTCACTCTGCCATGGGAGGATCTGGATGCATACGCCTTCCCACCGACCGCCATATTGGGCAAAGTGGTGGAGAAGTTACAGGACTCTCCGTGCAAGAGAATCATTCAGATTGCTCCGGGATGGGGCCCAACATGCCTTGGTTTTGGGACCTAGTGACCATGTCCAGTCAGGTCCCTATCAGTCTGCCCATCCTGCCCAATCTGTTGACACAACCCTTCAATCAGATCCCTCACAGAAATCTGGCAAATCTGAATCTCCATGCATGGCTCCTAGAGCCACAACAGTCAAGGAGCAGGGTTTCTCTGAGGCAGTGGCAACAAGAATTGAGGCTCCTCAAAGGAGATCAACCAGAGCAGTCTATGAGGCAAAGTGGACCATTTTTAAAAAGTGGTGCGTCACTAATCAGGTGGACTTCAGGTCTCCCCCTGTAAAGTCAGTTGCTGATTTCCTAATGTACCTTTTCGAGGACAGGAAGTTACAGCCCAGCACCATTGATGGTTACAGGTCTGCCATTGCTGATAAGTTGGGAAATGCAATAATTAATATCAGCAAAGATGATAATCTCACTCGTCTCCTGGATAGTTTCCACAGAGACAGACCCAAAGGAAGGAGGGAATTCCCTCCTGGAACCTTTCCCTGGTTTTGCACCAGCTGGCAAAGGCTCCATTTGAACCTCTTAGGGAGGCATCCGTAAAACATTTGACCTTCAAGATTGTCTTCCTCTTAGCTCTTGGGTCGGGCAAAAGAAGAAGTGAGATCCATGCTTGGCAGCATAAGAACATCAGACACCAGTCCGACTGGTCTAAGGTGTCCCTGTTCCCATCACCCAGCTTTCTTTCCAAGAATCAGCTGGCCAAAGAGGGTCCAGAAAGTGTAGCCACAGTGGTCATACCAGCCCTGGCTCCAACACTGGATAAATCCCTCAAGTCTGACAGATCCCTTTTTCCAGTCAGGGCCTTGCGCTACTATTTGGACAGGACTTCAGACCTGAGGCAGAACAAGGAGTTAGTATTTGTCTCCTTCAAGAAAGGCTTTGACAAAGATATCTCCCCTGCCACTATCTCCTCATGGATCAAGCAAACTGTGATCCTGAGTTATGAGCTCTCTGATCAGCAAGCCCACACCCTACATCAGGTTAAAGCCCATGATGTCAGAGCCTTTGCTGCCTCTAAGGCCTTCCAGTCTGGGGTCTCCTTGGAACAAATACTGGCGGCCTGCCACTGGAAATCTCATAATACCTTCACACAATTTTATCTGAAGGATGTGGCTTGGGCAGCTTCAGAGCTCTACCATATGGGTCCTGTAGTGGCTGCTCAGCAGAGGAGATTTGTAAAAATGTAAATAGTTGTACATATATATATATCAAAAAAAAAAACTCAGACGTGCTTCCTTCGGGAGGTTTATTTTACTTCTTATGGGACTGAACTCATCCCTCTCTTCCCCTACCTCAGAGCAGATCTGTAAAAAAAAGGGGGGGGGGGAGTCGGTTTGGACCGTTTTAACCGGCCTCTGTTGACCGACTATGGCCTTAAGGGTTTCCCTGCATCGGGGTCGACCCAGGCTTGGAGAAATTTTGTTAGTCTTGTTTATGAGTTCATTTAAGTCCCTAGTAACTTACCCGCCATCCAAGTGGTAGTTATTCAGCTATTGTCCATTGGATAGGATGTATTAACGCAATAAAATTGCAAATTTAATAAGTAAATTAAATTTTTATAAGTTAATACCCTATCCAATGGACACACGAGACCCTCCCACCGACCCCGCTATCAACTTACTAGGGGTCTAATAGGTTTAGACAACGAAAAAGATGCTATGACGTCACGCTGTCTAGACAGGAAGGAAGTACGACACGCCATCTGGCGAGTGCACTAGTACTGGGGCGGCCTAGCCGGTGGAAACACGGGACGTCTTTTTCTGACGTTTGGCGGGCTGGTCCGCGCTGACCAGATAAGCTATTGTCCATTGGATAGGGTATTAACTTATAAAAATTTAATTTACTTATTAAATTTGCAATTTTCTAGTTTACTCAGAAAACGTGAAATAGCTATTACTCTTTTGATTTTGACCCCAGGCTTACAAGAAAGATAGGATGGCAAGATCCCATACCCACCAATCAATGCACCAAATATAAAATAAATCTGATAGAAACTGTGGCCTTGAACACAAAAAATAATCAATTTTTATTTTACATTTATGACTTCCATGAGCATAATTTTAAATCTTGGGCTACCAAAATAATAGGGTGGCCAGATCTATGCCATGGCAAGCCACTTGCAAAGTTAAAAAAAATCCAAAAAGAAATGAGGCTTGTAGATTGTACACAAGAAATCTCTGCAGACACGGACGCTGACCGTGCATGATACGTTGATGGTGAAAACCCTCTTGGCCACACAATTCCAGGTTTAAATCTGTCAAAACCTTTTCACCTTATTTTCAATCTCTTTCATTATTTATATTTATTTTTTTATTCTTATATCAGGAATATTTTATCATATGGACAATAATAATTAACCCTTTCAACATACAATTTTGCTTTTCAGTAGCTCAGAAAATGAATATCCATTCAGAGGACAGTACCAAGGCAAATAACTGTCATCCAGCCAAAAATATACACAATAGTTTCTTCCTTACAAACCTTAGACACAATGTGTTATCACAAGTGTTAAGTACATGTCATTGATCTGTATTACATGTCTGACGTACAGGTGGCCATGTGTCAATATAGAATCCAGGAAAAAAGGGGCTCAGGAAAAAAGGGACCTAGAAAAAAGGGGCCCAAGAAAAAGAGGCCCAGGAAAAAAGGGGCCCACAGTTTTTGGAAAAGGGGAAAAAAGGGGCCCAGTATTTTTTTATAATTTTTGTTTATGATTATGCCTAAAGATTTATTAATATTATGTAATATGACTATAAATTTCCTTCATGCAACAAACATTTAACATTGTTTTTCAAACTTTATTATGTTTTAACCTACTTAAGGGCTTTAAATTTGTAATTGCATGCATTGACGTGCATGAGTTGATGCATTGAATTGCTTAGATTGTTTGATGGGGCTACTTAAAAGGGTCTTCAATTTTAAAATGCAATCCAGAGTGAATTTTGTATTCAGTTGTATGTTTAATTATTATTATGTTACATGTTTGTTCTTATTATGTGCTTATTGTACTGTTTATATAATATTGTACATTCTTGTATCTTAATCAAAGTTGATTTGTTATATAAAACTAAATAAAAGTTGGTTGATATCACTAATGTTGTTTTATCAAAAATGAAAAAAGTGGGCCCCTTTTTCCCCTTTTTCCCCTTTTCCAAAAAATGTAGGCCCCTTTTTTCTTGGGCCCCTTTTTTCTAGGTCCCTTTTTTCCTGGGCCCCTTTTTTCCGCACACCGTCAAGATATGCTGTTTTTGTGATTGCTCAATACCTAATAAACTACGCAGACTTTGAATGCCACAACAGTATAAGGCTATTAGCAGAGCATTTTCTTAATACTTTAGCACTCACCTTTATATCCTTTTTGGGATGCTTTGTTTTTGCATCTTTTTTTTGCAAGCAATCCTCTAGTTATATTTGGAGCGAAAACTCCCATTTGTGGAACGAAAGCTCCCCCCCCAAAATGGAGCCAAACCTTCGTGGAGCTAAACCTCTTGAATTCATAATAATTAATGTTTTATACCAAAATATTCAGACTGATAGGTGCAGATAGAACAGATTATACTCCGATTCTAATTTACTTGCATGTACAGCCGCACCATGACCACACTTAGAATTGGAAATTTGCTTTAAACACAAATACCATACAAGTACAGTATGTACTCCCAGTCTCCCAACTGTGTCTGCATGTATTTTTATAATATTTGACTCAACATGCACACATATCGTGTAAAATAAATATCTCCCAACTTTAATTTTTTTTTCACAATTTTGCCCAAAAGTAAAAAGATTACTTTATCACACCCTGGTTCAAGTAACGTAGCTTAAACTCCAAACAGTAATTAAATTGTGTAAAATAGCTGATGTATAATTTTCTCTGAATCCTTTTATTAATGCCGATAGTTTTTAACCATATTACCAAATTTTAACCATATAAAACCAATTTTTTAACCATATTACCAAATTTTAACCATATAAAACCAACCAATCATTTAAACATGTTTAATTTTTTGAAAAATCCGTAAATCTCCAATTCTGAGTTGGTTTGTGCTATTGCTGTACATGCGTCATGCAAGTTAAGTAGAATTTAGGTAACCATATCTAGATATAAAAAAGGACAGGCATGTTTTGCAAGCGGTCATAACTCCAACTCCAAAACACTTTGATACTGCCTTGCTATGAATATCATTTGGTCCCAGTTACCGCCATCAATTGATAAATGTTTATATTTTAGTAATGACAACATATCTTCTGAGCCGTTTGGTGTACATTTGTTTTGTTTAATTTGGAAACTGTTATACCTTATTTATCAAATCGAATTCTTTCAGTTAATATGCCCCTGTTCTTTGGAACCCTTTCCCTTCCAATTAAGAAATAGCCCGTCTGCCATATCCTTCAAGAAACAAGTGAATACTCACTTGTTTAACTCAAGTTTCTCCACTTAATCCCCTTTCATTTTGGTCACACCCATAACTCTGGATTACCGACCGTGACTGCGCCTCGACTATCCTTATGATAATGTTATTTGTTAGCTCAGCACACTGAGTTCCCCCATTGTGGGGAAGATATTGCACCTGCAAAACAGTTGATTAGTTTATGGCATGACATGTACTTTTTGGTTAAGTTGTGTCTATTTTAATTCTGCCTGCTATTAATTGGTGCTCAGTAATAATTGGTAGTAAGGAAGAATATGAATTGATTTTATTTATTTCTGGGAACTAAACTGGGAATAAACGAGTGAAAATATGTGAAGTATTGTTAATCCAGAATGAAATAATCTTTACAGATATTTGTAGAGCTTCTGAAAATTGTATATTTGTTTGAATTTTTCAAAATAAGAGTTCAGACACTAAAGTTACAGCCAATTAATAAAAGACAACAAATACAGCTTAATTTCCAATATTTAACAGATGGCCATGATTTTTAACTAATGCAATTTCACCAACAAATAATTCATTGAAAACTAGAGAAGCTGCAGATTCCATAGGAATTGGTATTTTAATCTGTAATAAGACCCCAAGTTTACCATCTGTCAAAGAAAAACAACAAAAACTTTTAAATTGGTGATAAGACCCCAAAGTTACAGTCAATTAAAGAAAGACAACAAAAAATGTGATATGTGGCCGCCACTATAATCACTATAATAATTGTGTATAATAAGGGCAGCATTGTGGCATGTGTTAGCTGTTTCACTGATTTACATAAAATTACCGGAGTTATTATTTTCAAACATAAATGTCACTCTTGAATCATTTTGAGGTGGGCTCTGCATGCAAAGAATTTGAAAGAAAGGGGTTCTTTGAACGCAGTGTTTTCTTTTGTAAACACTGCTCATCAAGTATTTCTCGTAATAATAAGAGTTTTTCAAATCTAACAACTCATCATAAAGTGAATAAATATGAGAATTGTTTTACAACAGTGTATTTTCCCCCAGATAATATTTACTGATAATAACATATTTTTCAGCATTTAAAAAGCTTTGCACAGAATTTGCCAGAAATATACCTCTCATTACAAAATTTACAGCACTTAAGTGGCTTTGTATAGAATTCTCATAAATTCTCCAAGTAGTCAAGTCATTCTTAAAAAGAATAAGTACGGGATCTATTTATTTAATTGTAAATATACCAAGTGATATATTTGTGATATTTTATCCTTGTATGGCATAATCTGAAGCATTTTCAATAAAATTAGATGTATAAAGTATCCTGTCAGTTTTATTTCTGTGTTAAAATTACCTCTCAAGTTTGCGCCAAATTGTAATAGAAAGTAATAGAAGTAATAGATGCCAATGTAATAGTAATAGATTTAAGATTTTCAAATGTAATAGTAATAGTAATAGATTGAATATTTTCAAATGTAATAGTAATAGTAATAGATTGGCTGTAATAGATTACAAGTCTGATGTGGCGGCATTATCGAGTGCCATTATTTAGGGCATTCTGGTTTGATAAGATTCTGTCCGTATATCATGCAGTATACCTGCACGTTGCTAATTGTTTAATTCATGGCTACGCTGCTGCCACTGTAGTTTGTGTTTCATCAAATTTTGCAAGATATCACTTGGGTCTCGCCTCTATGATCTTGGATTTAGATCCAATTCATGACAACAGGTGAGAAATCTAGGGGCCAATCTGAATTTCTTTTGTCATCTATTCATGGCAATGATTAGTATTATGAAGAGTTTCTTTGCATGTAAAGAAGTTTGTCTTCTCACATATACATTTTATTTCACTAGTAACTTAACTCTAACTAGTAACTAGAACTTGTAAGCTGCTATGACTGGGTATTTCATGTACTTTATATCTTTGTATTTTAATACATGTATTATAATGCATTGCAAGTAAAGCAAAAAGTTCAATTTCTGTCTGTATGTATAGTTCGGCAGTTGTGTCAGATATATCGACTAGATGCTGGAGGAATTGTTTGTGAGTGGTTGGCTTTTTCAACAAACAAGAAAAATGCAAGGATTAACTGTGAAATGCTGGACACAATGGAAAGAGAGGTAAACTAATCAACAGCTTGATAACTTTAACATGATCACTTGTCATGATTTCTTGCAATGTTTCAAATTTGAGTATAATACAAACCAGAAGTATTGTATGACAAGCGTTTTACTGGTGCAAGAGGTGAAATGTCAATTACTTGTGTCCAAATGAAAACCTGATCCAATTTTCCGAAAAAGAATCACAGTGATTATTGATACTTTATTGTTGGTTGGTAAGAAAATCGGTTGAAACCTTCCCATTTATTGACTTTAAGTTAGATTTATTGTTGTAATTACAATATTGAGACTTACAGTTTATGACCGCATTGCTTTTTATTGTTAAGTTGTTATGAGTTACATCTGTAACAGGTATATTTTCACTTTTTAAAAACAGTTGTGGTATAATAATGTTGAAAAGTTGAAAGTTGTCCAAAGTATATGTTATTTTCAAATTAATCGTATTTTTATGTTTATTTTTTGTTAACAGCAATTGTCAAAGAAGCAGAGTAAATCAGTTAAGACTCCTACAAACACTGGAGTGATGAGTAACACCTACAATATCAACACATTAGAACAAGTGTATCCTTTTTGTTTACCCCGCCCGATGAAGGCTGGGGTTATAGTCGTCCCCTGCACGATCTGGTCGGTGTCGTTGGTGGCGGGTATAAAGCTTGCTGGTGTTCCACAGCCTATAACCATACATGAATGTCCCCAAATTTTCAGGATATGTTTATCCCAAGAGGATTTAGAACTGATTAGATTTTTGGGGTATCTGACAACAGCTTGTCATGGCAACACTTTTAAAATTTGGGTCTTACACTTTGTGGGTGTTTCACAGCATTAACCCATGCATGGATTTTCACAGAATTTTCAGGATATGTAGACTAAGAGTATCTAGGACTGATTAGCTTTTGGGGAAGTCTGGGAGCAACTGTTGCATTGGCAACACTGTTAAGATTTTGGGGTCTTAAGTTCCACAGCATAAACATGGGCCTGGATTTTCACTAAAATTTCAGGATATGTTTAACCCAAGAGGATTTAGAGCTGATTAGATTTTGGAGGGTATGTGGCAACAGCTGTTGCCAGAGCAATACCTTAAATAGTTTTCAGTCTTAAACTTCTTAAGTTAAAAAGGTGCACTGTTAAACCAATATTACTACAGTTGCATATTTATCCCCACTAGCCAAAGGCTGGTTTTGGGAGATAATGCAATGCGTTCCATACATGTGGGTATGTGTGTGTTTATGTGTGTATTTGTTATATTTTTACATAAACCTTTATATCTCATTAATTTTTGAAGCTATCTTCACCCCATATGCAGAGAACATTTATGCTTATGACAACATATCTGTAAATAATTTTACCTAATATTAAAAAAAAAATGTCCACCACAGCCAGTTGTTTGAAAATCTTTAATATAGTCTAATACTTAAAATATTGCAGCTAGCTTTATCAGATTTGCTCAAATGTATATGACTGGTAGGAGTGTTACACTAGCAATTTTTCCTTCCGGTTTCATGTCTTGTACTTCCCAGTTGGTTACCGGTTAACTGTCTTTTATTTAACAAAACATGAGAACCACATAGTTTTCCATACTGTAAAACAGGAAGTAAATTTCCGTGGTTAAAAAAACATCTCTGGAAATAAAGTGGATAATGACATTTATTTTATATGTAGCTGAACTTTATGGCAGTTTGCAATAATTTATTTACCATACCGATGATACCAGTACTACCAAAACACCCCTAATGACTAGGAAAGTTTACATGACAGTAATTTTGATCTTTTTTAAAAAACACAATGGCCACCATGTAACATCTTTATTGTCAAATAGGGGCTAATCATATAAAAACAGTCTAATATCTCCCTAATTATTCGTCCTAGGAGTACAGAATGAGAAAGTAACTTAAAGTAAACTGTGAGTTGCAAATCTGTTGTGAGTGTCAAATTTGACCTTTGACCCCTGCTTCAAGGTCTAGTGGGCTCATCATACAAAAAATGCCTTATATGCAGTACTTAAGGTAGAAATATTACAATTACACAATCTGTAAATATTTTGTATTTCCATCCTGATATATGATCATGATTGTAGTCAAATCTGTGCAAAATAAAATGTGAGAAAAATGTGAGAAAAAAAGTGTTTTCCTTGCCAAGTATTTACAATTTAATGTCCAGTATCTATAGATTGATATTACTTATGTATTTTGTGTACATGACATTTGTTGATAGGGGCCTTGTCAGCTTTCTAAACCACCTTGGTGGTTTCTATTCAAGTGCAAACATGTAACAAATACTTTTCTTTACATAAATATCCAGTGTTCCAGATGATGTGCTGGATGCCTATGCAACACCAAATAACAAGGTTGGTATTTTTAAGCGTGAGCTCTAGTGAGGCTTGTGCTTCTAGAGATCACTTTTTTGGGGGGTTATTTTTTTTTGTTTTTATTTGTCTCTGGACTTTCTTGAATTGTGGCGTAGTGCGATAAGTACCTGTCTCATCACAAGTTAAGCGGCAATGGGTTACATTAGTACTTGGATAGGTGACCTCCTAGGTGTACTACTCGTGTCTCTGATGGCTTTGCGGCTCACGCTAGTAGACCAAAACCCACTTTCGGCCTTGTTCACTTATACCTTACTTTGTGAAATGAGAGCAGCAACAAAATTAAGATAGAAAAAGGCACATCTTGAAAAAAAATTGTATAATTTATTAAATTTAATAAGGTGAAAAGAAAAAGCAAACTTGCTATTGGATTAATTGGTCATGGGATTTGATGAATATTCAGATATTTAAGCGTCCCGCAAGGGAGGCTTGTTTGTGTATGGGAGACCTTCAGGCTCCGCCGGCTCCGCATTTTGTTTTCCTTATAACTCTGTAACCGTTAGGCGGATTCTTTTCAAATTTGGCAGATTTAGGCAGTAGCCTTGGGGAATTTTTTTGAATATACTGCAGTGACATTTCAACCAATCAGAGAGGTCACATGACCAAAAATGTCTTTTTTCGATGGGGAAGCTTGTCCGGATGATAACTTGAAAGGAATTTTATCAATTCACCTGAAACTTGGCAAATACATTCATTCTATTAAAATCTGGAAATCATTAGATTTTGGCATCGATTGGTTAAGAAATGGCCGAGTAATTAATGATTAATTAATCATTATGAATTTTCCAAATAAGGAAAACACAAAAATGCTTATATCTCGAAAACCGTGCTAGATAGAGCGATTTCGACGAAATTTTTGACCCACAGGGTATCTCTACGGAGTAGTTATCCCAATTTTGAAAAAAAAATTTGTCTCGCCAGAAATGGCGGCCATTTTGAATTTTCGAATTTTTCGCAAAAATTGCAAAACATAAAAATGCTTATATCTTGAAACCGTACTAGATAGAGCGATTTCGACGAAATTTTTGACCCACAGGGTATCTCTGCGGAGTAGTTTCCCCAATTTTCAAAAAAAATTTGTCTCGCCAAAAATGGCGGCCATTTTGAATTTTCGAATTTTTCGCAAAAATTGCAATACTCAAAAATGCTTATATCTCGAAAACCTTGCTAGATAGAGCGATTTCGACGAAATGTTTGACCCACAGGGTATCTCTGGGGAGTAGTCATCCCAATTTTGAAACAATTTTTGTCTCGCCAAAAATGGCGGCCATTTTGAATTTTCGAATTTTTCGCAAAAATTGCAAAACATAAAAATGCTTATATCTCGAAAACCGTACTAGATAGAGCGATTTCGACGAAATTTTTGACCCACAGGGTAGCTCTTCAGTGTAGCCATGCCTATTTTCAAAAAAATTTTGTTTCGCCAAAAATGGCAGCACTTTTCAATTTTCGAATTTTTCGCAAAAATTGCAAAACATAAAAATGCTTATATCTCGAAAACCCTGCTAGATAGAGCGATTTCGATGAAATTTTTGACCCACAGGGTATCTCTGCAGAGTAGCCATGCCTATTTTCAAAAAAATTTTGTCTCGGCAAAAATGGCGGCCATTTTGAATTTTCGAATTTTTCGCAAAAATTGCAAAACATAAAAATGCTTATATCTCGAAAACCCTGCTAGATAGAGCGATTTCGACGAAATTTCTTGACCCGCAGGATATCTCTGCAGAGTAGCCATGCCAATTTCCCCAAAAAAAAATTCTCACAAAAAATGACGGCCATTTTGAATTTTCGAATTTTTCGCAAAATTGCAAAACATAAAAATGCTTATATCTCGAAAACCGTGCTAGATAGAGCGATTTCGACGAAATTTTTGACCCATAGGGTATCTCTGCAGAGTAGCCATGCCAATTTTCAAAAAAAAATTTATCTTGCCAAAAATGGCGGCCATTTTGAATTTTCGAATTTTTGAGCTAAAATTGCAAAACACAAAAAAGCTAATATTTCGAAATCCGTGCTACATAGAGCGATTTCGACGAAATTTTTTATCTTCAGGGTATCTCTGCAGAGCAGCTATCCCAAAGAGCTTTCACTTAGTGAAGTTTCAGACCCATAGCTAATTGCTCACCTACTCAAAATGAGTAAATGCGAATTACCTCTAAAAGTATTGCAGATAGCCAATTTTTCTCAAATAACTCATTCACCTACTTTTGGAAGAGCTTTCACTTGGTGAAGTTTCAGACCCGTAGCTAATTACTCGCCTACTCAAAATGAGTAAATGCTGATTATCTCAAAAACTATTGCGGATACCCAATTTTTATCAAATAACTCATTCATGTACTTTTGGGAGAGCTTTCGCATGGTGAAGTTTCAGACCCATAGATAATTACTCACCTACTCAAAATGAGTAAATGCGAATTATCTCTTAAAAGTATTGCAGATAGCCAATTTTTCTCAAATAACTCATTCACCTACTTTTGGAAGAGCTTTCGCATGGTGAAGTTTCAGACCCATAGCTAATTACTCACCTACTCAAAATGAGTAAATGCGAATTATCTCTAAAAGTATTGCAGATAGCCAATTTTTCTCAAATAACTCATTCACCTACTTTTGGGAGAGCTTTCACTCCGTGAAGTTTCAGACCCATAGCTAGTTATTTACCTACTCAAAATGAGTAAATGCTAATTATCTCTAAAAGTATTGCGGATACCCAATTTTTATCAAATAACTCATTCATCTACTTGTGGGAGAGCTTTCACATGGTGAAGTTTCAGACCCATAGCTAATTACTCACCTACTCAAAATGAGTAAATGCGAATTATCTCTAAAAGTATTGCAGATAGCCAATTTTTCTCAAATAAATCATTCACCTACTTTTGGGAGAGCTTTCACATGGTGAAGTTTCAGACCCATAGCTAATTACTCACCTACTCAAAATGAGTAAATGCGAATTATCTCTAAAAGTATTGCAGATAGCCAATTTTTCTCAAATAACTCATTCACCTACTTTTGGAAGAGCTTTCACATGGTGAAGTTTCAGACCCATAGCTAATTACTCAGCTACTCAAAATGAGTAAATGCGAATTATCTCTAAAAGTATTGCAGATAGCCAATTTTTCTCAAATAACTCATTCACCTACTTTTGGAAGAGCTTTCACATGGTGAAGTTTCAGACCCATAGCTAATTACTCACCTACTCAAAATGAGTAAATGCTAATTATCTGTAAAAGTATTGCGGATACCCAATTTTTATCAAATAACTCATTCATCTACTTGTGGGAGAGCTTTCACATGGTGAAGTTTCAGACCCATAGCTAATTACTCACCTACTCAAAATGAGTAAATGCTGATTATCTCAAAAACTATTGCGGATACCCAATTTTTATCAAATAACTCATTCATGTACTTTTGGGAGAGCTTTCGCATGGTGAAGTTTCAGACCCATAGATAATTACTCACCTACTCAAAATGAGTAAATGCGAATTATCTCTTAAAAGTATTGCAGATAGCCAATTTTTCTCAAATAACTCATTCACCTACTTTTGGAAGAGCTTTCGCATGGTGAAGTTTCAGACCCATAGCTAATTACTCACCTACTCAAAATGAGTAAATGCGAATTATCTCTAAAAGTATTGCAGATAGCCAATTTTTCTCAAATAACTCATTCACCTACTTTTGGGAGAGCTTTCACTCCGTGAAGTTTCAGACCCATAGCTAGTTATTTACCTACTCAAAATGAGTAAATGCTAATTATCTCTAAAAGTATTGCGGATACCCAATTTTTATCAAATAACTCATTCATCTACTTGTGGGAGAGCTTTCACATGGTGAAGTTTCAGACCCATAGCTAATTACTCACCTACTCAAAATGAGTAAATGCGAATTATCTCTAAAAGTATTGCAGATAGCCAATTTTTCTCAAATAACTCATTCACCTACTTTTGGGAGAGCTTTCACTTGGTGAAGTTTCAGACCCATAGCTAATTATTCACCTACTCAAAATGAGTAAATGCGAATTATCTCTAAAAGTATTGCAGATAGTCAATTTTTCTCAAATAACTCATTCACCTACTTTTGGGAGAGCTTTCACTCTGTGAAGTTTCAGACCCATAGCTATTTATTCACCTACTCAAAATGAGTAAATGCTAATTATCTGTAAAGTATTGCGGATACCCAATTTTTATCAAATACTCATTCATCTACTTGTGGGAGAGCTTTCACATGGTGAAGTTTCAGACCCATAGCTAATTACTGACCTACTCAAAATGAGTAAATGCGAATTATCTCTAAAAATATTGCAGATAGCCAATTCTTCTCAAATAACTCATTCACCTACTTTTGGGAGAGCTTTCACTTGGTGAAGTTCCAGACCCATAGATAATTATTCACCTACTCAAAATGAGTAAATGTGAATTATCTCTTAATAGTATTGCAGATAGCCAATTTTTCTCAAATAACTCATTCACCTACTTTTGGAAGAGCTTTCACACACGAAAATAAAAAATTGTGAATATCTCGGAAAAGCTATTTCTTCTCCTTTAATGCTCGGCGGGAAATACACACCGCGGCAGTGGTCTTGTCAAAAAATTTTGTCTCCTCAGAAATGGTGGCCATTTTGAATTTTCAAAGTTTTTGCAAAACACAAAAATGCTTATATCTTGAAAACCGTGCTATATGGAGCGAACTCAACAAAATTTTTGACCTGCTGGGTATCTCTGCAGAGTAGCCATGCCAATTTTCCAAATATTTTTTTCTCGCCATATATAGCGAACATTTTTAATTTTTTAATTTTTTGCAAAACACAAAAATGCTTATATCTTGAAAACCGTGCTAGATAGAGCAGACTGCGCTGACTTTGGTTGCCACAACAGTATAAGGCTAGAAACGAAGCATTTTCTTAATACTTTAGCACTCACCTTTATATCCTTTTTGGGACGCTTTGTTTTTGCTATGCAAAAACATTATGTTTTTTTTTTTGCGAGCGATCCTCTAGTTTATATTAGTTTCAATGTTTAACTCAGATGGTTTGTTTAGCAAAGCCATATTTTGTCTTTCACTACTTGTATGAATGACTAACGAAAGGAACATTGAAAGAAAAGCACAAATTTTATTATGCATTTTCACCCCACAGCCCTTAAGGGCTGTCGGGGTATTGTTTTCACCCATGGTGTCCGGATGGGCGGGCGGGCGGGCGGGCGGCCGGAAGAAGTTTGCCCAGGCTGTAACTGTAAGGTGTAGGAAGTTGATTCTTGGTAGGGACATTGGTTAGGGGGTGTAGGTGTGCAACGTCATGGTGTGACCTTGATTTGACCTTGCCGCAGTGACCTTGACTTATAAACCCTTGTCTGGTCTATATCTCAGAAACCGTAAGTTGTAGGAAGTTGATACTTGGTAGGGACATTGGTTAGGGGGTGTAGGTGTGCAGCGTCATGATGTGATGTTTATTTGACCTTGCCGTAGTGACCTTGACTTATAAACTCTTGTCTGGTCTATATCTCAGAAACCGTAAGGTGTAGGAAGTTGATACTTGGTAGGGACATTGGTTAGGGGGTGTAGGTGTGCAGCGTCATGATGTGATGTTGATTTGACCTTCCCGTAGTGACCTTGACTTATAAACTCTTGTCAGGTCTATATCTCAGAAACCGTATGGTGTAGGAAGTTGATACTTGGTAGGGGCATTGGTTAGGGGGTGTAGGTGTGCAACCTCATGATGTGACCTTGATTTGACCTTGCCATAGTGAAATTGACCTATCAAAACTTGTCCGGGCTATATCTTGGAAACCGTAAGGTGTAGGAAGTTGATACTTCGTAGGGACATTGGGTAGGGGGTGTAGGTGTGCAACGTCATGGTATGACCTTGATTTGACCTTGCTGTAGTGACCTTGACCAATAAGATCTTGTCCAGCCTATATCTTGGAGACCGTAAGGTGTATGCAGTTGATACTTGCTAGGGACATTGTATTACCACATCTGTATGTATGGGTAATATTCCAAAAATTAAAACATTAATCTGACCATGCAAAACATATATAAAGATGGGAGAGGTTTTAAATCCTAACACAAATGTGTTAGGTCACTTTGGTATGTTTGGACAATATTCAAAATATCCCAACCATATTTCGACTGTGCAAGATGTGTGTATATAAACAGCTTGCAGAACAAGCAGACTTGCGGGTTCTTAATCTTTTAACCTAAAGGTATTTCTGTCGGTCGAGACCTGGCAGATTTTTGTAAATTTTAAACCCTGTTAGGGGTGTAGTTGTGCATCATGGTGTGATCTTTAGCTCTGCCAAAGGGTGTTCACCTGCCATATTTGAGACATGTTTTTCTTTGGACTAAGATATATGGATTGCTGCAACTGATTATTATATGTACTTTTACATAATTGTGCTATTTTCCATTGACATCTATTCTCCAGTTAATTTTATAGAGTCATAATTTTTAGTTTACTGATTAATGTTGTCATTTAATGTTGTCATTGATCTTGCCATTGAATTGTCTTGTTTTAATAATTCATCTTTACATACATTTTCTTTCCTCTTAAACATTATTTTCTCTACTTAAACATTAGTTGGAGCTTTATATAACTGACACTGTTCTGAAAGTCTCCCGATCTTTGTACTGTTTCGCTTATTTCTATATCTCATGGTGTTGAAAATTATTTTCCCAGGCTGTGGGGTACGGTCATCGCTATTTAAAATTTATGTTGTTCCCAAGACTTTTTTCTGTAAACAAAGTTTGTAATATAATTTCAAGAAGATCGTGGCAACAGTGCAGTAATACATGGAACGTTGTTGAAAGATTAAATAACTTGTTTTAAACCTGTTTTATGTGCCTTGAATACATTGGTTATTGAGGCAATTAAATATACACAACATTTGTTGTGATCAAATGATATTCAAATCGTACCACTGGCAAACAAATAAGGAATATATCTGACCTTCTGTTTTCTGAATTTTTAAATATCCAGCCTCAAACACACTCTTCCACCTCTATTTAAACCTGTTATTTTAGTTCATCTGTTATCCAACCTAATTGTTACTCCAACAGGGTTCAGTAATAGAAATTCTATTGTATTAACATCACAATTTGGAAGTTGAATCTAGACTCTCATAACTTTCAGCCTAAATCCCTTTCAGAGAGCTAATGTGGCATTTAACATCACTTTTGTTGAACCATTTTGTACTGGGGATATATGAAATACTTAACGATATTATACAATGTTTCTGGTGTCACATGGCATGTAAAAAATGATTGTCAATGATACAACGGAACTTAAACGAAAAATCAGTTATAAAATCTTTATCAAGACTTTGTAAGTGGTGCAACGAGTCAGTAGACAAAAGTATTAACATTAAATTATACTTTGATAATGTCAAGATTATTAACTCAGCTGAGTGTGATTAATCCCTGTTCTGTGTACACTTCTAGTTGAGTAGCAAGCGGCAGATCACACCTGATAATCCAGCACAGAAGCGCCTTGTTGGCAGTGGACGTAATCCAATACAGCAGTTTTCACCTGCCAGCTTTTCTCCTACTCAAGGGTAAGTTTTTTTCTGGAATACATAGATATAAAAATGGTAATTATATTTTTATTATTTCTTCATATTTTGTGCTGAATTAAGCAATTTTTCATATACTTGTATAAATTTTATCCAAGTTTGAAGTTTTTACACTTTGATACACTAAATAAAGAAACCTTTAATTTCAACAGATTTGGTAATTTTTTGATAGTTAACTCAGTTGAAATAAAGGTGAATTTTAATTGATATCTAAAGATTGTTATTTTTGCATGGGATTTTATTTGTGATATTATACAAAGTAAGAACACTGTGTCAGAAGAAACTGTTAATTTGAAGATATAAGAAGTAGAATTTGATTAGAAAAGTTACAGTTGATCAAAAAAATAGAAGGTCCCATAATGATAGTAAGATTTACTATAAAAGACCAGGAAAAATGTCTGTGTGAAAACAGCAGTGGATTGATGAAATACAGTGTAAAGTATAATTGGATTTTTATGTCGTCACTCTGCAGCGTACGCGTCCGCTTGAACAACTTCTCCTCCAAAACTACAAGGCCTAGAGACATGCTGTTTCTTTTAAAAGATACCTTATCTATCGAGGATGAAAAATTGTTCAAGGCATGCAAATCTGTCTGTTCGTCTGTCTGCTAGAGACATTATAAGGGAGGTACCCCCACCAAAAGTGTGAACATTTCAACACTTTATCACAATTTTCTCAGTGACTATTGCAGGGATTTCTCTCATATCTTGCATATATGTACTAGGCCAGAGGTAGATTCTCTTGTGTGAGTGTGAGACCTGGATCTGTCTTTTTTTTTTTTAATAATTTTTTTAATAATTTTTAATGCATTAAAATTCATGAAATCATGCACTAAATCACTTATAACTTGAAAAGTGTTGCATTTAGAGCATTTTGTTAAAATATGTTATTCAGCTACTTCTTTCAGAGCTACAACATGGTGAGTAACTTGGGTATCTGTCTCAATAGCTAAGTGAGTAATAGCTACTTTTGGGCTTTTCAGTAACTTCCATCATGAGTAAAATCACTTGTAACTTGAAAACTATTGCATTTAGAGAATTTCATATAAATATGTTATTCAGCTACTTTTGGGTCAGCTATAACATAGTAAAATTTCAGACCTGTAGCTCATGGCATAGCTGAGTAATAGCTACTTTTAGGTTATCACTGTAAGTTCTTACTGTTGAGTAAATCAGTTGTAATTGGAAAACTATTGCATTTACAGAAATTTGTGTAAATATGTTATTCAGCTACTTTTGGGTCAGCTATAACATAGTGAAATTACAGACCTGTAGCTCATGGCACAACTGAGCAATAGCTATTTTCAGGTACTGACTGTTGAGTAAATCTGTTGTAACTTGAAAAATATTGCATTTGGAGTATTTTGTTAAAATATGTTGTTCACCTACTTTTGGGTCAGCTATAACATAGTAAAATTACAGCCCTATAACTCATGGCATAGCTGAGCAATAGCTATTTTCAGGTTCTCACTATTGAGTAAATCAGTTGTAACTTGAAAACTATTGCATTTACAGTATTTTGCTTAAATATGTTGTTCACCTACTTTTGGGTCAGCTATAACATAGTAAAAATTCAGACATGTAGCTCATTGCATAGCTGAGTAATAGCTACTTTGAGGTTATCACTATTGAGTAAATCAGTTGTAACTTGAAAACTATTGCATTTAGAGTATTTTGTTTAAATATGTTATTCACGTAATTTTTGGTCAGCTATAACATAGTGAAATTGCAGACCTGTATGTCATGGCATAGCTGAGCAATAGCTACTTTCAGGTTCTTACTGTTGAGTAAATCATTGTATCCACTGGACAGTTGGTGTGTAGAGAGATTTCACCATTACCGCTCTAACGAAAAAAATATTATAGCTAGCCTTCTCAAGTTTGCAGGATATATTAATAACCATAAAATGTTGCCTGGGAATATTTTTGGCCTCATTTTGAAAAACAAGATGGCCGCCAGGGATGTTTATTCGACTTTAAACAAGGACTTTTGTTGGCCCTCTAGAGCAAAGGGTATTACAGGTAGAGATCTCAAATTCGCAGGATATGTTCCTCATTATAAAATCTTGACTGGGAATGTTTTTGGCCTCATTTTGAAAAACAAGATGGCCGCCACAGGTGTTTCTTTGTCAGTCATGAAAAGTGCTTATATCACCCTTATTATTGGTCCTAGAGGTTTGGGATGGTAAACCAACCTGTAGGAAATCATGGGCTGTGAATCTTTTGGTGTGGTCAGATTTGACCTTTGACCCCTCCTTCAAGGTCAAACAAGGATAGCCAAACTTAAAAGTGCTTATAACTCACTTATTATTGGTCCTAGAGGTTTGGGATGGTAAACAGACATACAGGAAATCATGGGCTGGGAATCTGTTGATGTGGTCCGATTTGACCTTGGACCCCTCCTTCAAGGTCAAACGAGGATACCCAAACTAAAAAGTGCTTATAACTCACTTATTATTGGTCCTAGAGGTTTGGAATGGAAAACCAACCTATAGAAAATCATGGGCTGGGAATCTTTTGGTGTGGTCGGATTTGACCTTGGACCCTGCCTTCAAGGTCAAACGAGGATAGCCAAACTTAAAAGTGCTTATAACTCGCTTATTAATGGTCCTAGAAGTTTGGGATGGTAAACCAACATATAGGAAATCAGGGGCTGGGATTCTTTTGGTGTGGTCAGATTTGACCTTGGACTCCTCCTTTAAGGTCAATTGAGGATAGCCAAACTTAAAGTGCTTATAACTCGCTTATTATTGGTCCTAGAGGTTTGGGATGGTAAACCAACCTACAGGAAATCATGGACTGGGAATCTTTTGGTGTGGTCGGATTTGACCTTGGACCCCTCCTTCAAGGTCAAACAAGGATGGCGAAACTTAAAAGTGCCTATAACTCGCTTATTATTGGTCCTAGAGGTTTGGGATGGTAAACCATCCTATAGGAAATCATGGGCTGGGAATCTTTTGGTGTGGTCAGATTTGACCTTTGGACCCTGCCTTCAAGGTCAAATGAGGATAGCCAAACTTAAAAGTGCTTATAACTCGCTTATTAATGGTCCTAGAAGTTTGGGATGGTAAACCAACATATAGGAAATCATGGGCTGGGATTCTTTTGGTGTGGTCAGATTTGACCTTTGGACCCCTCCTTCTAGGTCAAATGAGGACAGCCAAACTTGAAAGTGCTTATAACTCGCTTATTATTGGTCCTAGAGGTTTGGGATGGTAAACCAACCTATAGGAAATCATGGGCTGGGAATGTTTTTGTGTGGTTGGATTTGACCTTGGACCCCTTCTTCAAGGTGGAACGAGGATATTGCATTTGCAGTATTTCTTTAAATATGTTTTAACCTACTTTTTACACTTAAACAGTTACCTTGTTACTTTCCTTCATAATACCATTTGCAGGGCACAACTTGTTTGTCCTTTTCTTCTTTCAGCTTTGGAATTTCTTTCGAACATGCTGTTCAATAACCATTTACTGTACTTCTGTACAGCACTTTCCCTGATAATTATGCTTTCCTCTCATTATCACCTTCACAAATCAAAAACACTCAGTCAGCTGACACAGTGCCCGTTCACGGGCACTCTCCTCTTGTTTACATTTGGTTACCTCAACAACAGAACATGAGGAAAGTTACACTTGCAGACTAAGCTTTGATTTGATGTGGAAAATTACATTGTAAGTTCCAGTCTTCGAAACTATGCGGGCCCGGTGGCCAGGAACTACCAAGTTCTGCTCCGGGCCATCTTTTTTCGCAAATGTGTAGCCCGGCTGGCCATTAACTCGAGCAAGAACATGTAGAGTCAAAACGAAATGTTAATGCTCTGGTTCCTGATTAAACGCGAAGAAAAAAATTGTACAACAACCAGTCGAAATACTCAAAACGTTTCAAAATCGAGAGAACTTCGCTGAATTTCTGCTTTCCAAAGGGAACGTTTCGAATGCAAACAAGCTAGTACTTAGGACGTCTTCATTTTTTAAAGATTTGGAAATAAGATTTTTGATGAGTGGTTAAAAAATTGTAATTATTACAGGAAATAAAGAGATTTTAATTTTAGTGGGCTATTTAAATTTCATACGGGCCATGAAAAGTGAAAAGTTAATGGCCCTGCTGGCCATCTGGCTTCATTAGGTAGTTCATACACTGCAAATTGTAACTCAGATCTAAAAAAATAAATCTCATTTTGTGTGATGTAAAATTAAATATAACATCCTTACTCTTCCTTTTCCCTTTAAAATTGACTCTTTTTTATGAAAATTTTGGTGTGGTAGGAAAATTCAAAATTCATGGCGAAGCGGTATTCCTCACTGAAAAACTCATCAGTACACCTTGTCTAGGTAAACTATATGCAGTTGTCAAAAATTAATGTTCCTCCAAGTCCCCTATTTCAACTGTAAAGCTTCTTAAATATCACAAACATTTTTGAAGTCTTTTAATCATCCTACACCAAGTCTTTCGAACTCTCTTCCATTTCATATTAAGCACCAGTCCCTCAGTTATATCACTTTGGAAGCAACATAAGAACCACCTTTATAACTGAAGCTTCTCAACTTAATATCTTCTTCTCATTCACACCCACAACTCTGAATGAGCTAGATCGTCAATTGACCATTTTGTCAATTCTTTTGTTTAGTGCACTGAGTTCCACCATGTGAGCAAGATATTGTGCCTATAAAGCAGTAGTATTTTTCTTTTCTCTGTTGATTGATTTAACACGGCTTAACTGTAATATCATATAAAACACGATTGGATTTATGCTCTGTATGTAAAGTAAGAAGGTCACAGAAGATGGTGATATTAAGGTAATTAAACATGGTTGATAAAATCTTACAGCTAAAGCCTGGCTTTGATTTGGCCCGTCATATTTATAGACTGAAGCTGTAAATTTATAACAAATAATCGTTTCTCTACAGTACTACCCAATCAGGGAACAGCAGTCCTATTAATGGAGGTGTTTGCCTAAGAGGGGACAAATGTGTATGCAGGTATTTTGTTAACTACAACCTTGCAGAGCCACCCCATCCAGAAACTACAGCAATCGCTCCAATGCGGGCCAGGTAGTGTGTAGCTGGGGAACCACGGACAACATGCAGTGGACGGGACAGTCTAACAAAGAAGTGCAGATACAACAGTACAAGAGCAATAACTCTACTGGACTCACCTCACATTTCAAGTACATGTTCCAAAAACTCTCGGACAAGGCTCATGGTAAGTAGCAGGGGCAGGGCAGGTACAAATTAGATAGCACTTGTAGAGTGCAGATCTCCATCTGGGAGATAACTAGGGCGTGTATCTGAAAATTCGGAATTTTTTTTGTATCTTTTTCTAAATTTGATTACTTTATTTTCTTCCTTTGGTTAGACCCTGCTCACTTACAAAAGCTCAGGAAGATCCATTCCTAACTTTTTGAGTTATAACAAACACTGACAAACAGACAAACTAACACACTCAAAAAATATGATCTCCTTGTGGAAGTAAAAATAAACTTGTCCATGTTGGCTTGGATTCCAGTCTTTCCAAGGTTTTGCATCTCTTATTTTGATACACATTAATACCTACATATATTTTATATCAGTCTGCACAATAGTAAGCAGTGTCGAGATGGTGTTAACCATCTTGTGGCTCTACAGTTTTATTCATAAGTAAGTCACACAATTTGGTTACAGTTTTTGTGTTTTATACTCCTAAAGTGTGGAATGAGTTGCCTGTTGAGATTTATGCTTCTGCATCTACTGTCTCATTCAGAAAGAAACTTGAGTCTTACCTCTGTCTCAAAGTATGGCCATCATTGCCTGTTCATTAATCCTGTATTCCTGTGCTGCAGACTTTGTCTATTTTACCTGGAGTTTTTGAAATTTGATGTTCTTAGTTGTTGCAACACTGGGGGTGCTTTTAAGTGGAGATTAAGTGCTGTAAAAGTTTATTAGGATTTAGAAAATTACATTGTGACTTTTTTACTGTTCTGAGTACCTAATGGAACATCTTATAACACAATACATTTTGTACTTATTGCATTGATTGGCATTGTTGATTATTTTCTAGTTTTGAATGATATGGTTGAAGAAATGGGAGATTTCCTGAAAACCAAGCACAACATTGAAGAATATGCTCATGTTGCTCTTCCAACACAGGTAAATATGAAATTATGCAAGGTTTTATGCTCAAAAATATATACTGAAATACCAGAAGTTAATTTTGTAACATTGAGTGAAGCATTACGTACACAAAGGTCTCCAGAAATTGTTTTAGGTTGTTTTTTGTTCAGAGGGGTCTTTCTTATTTACATGCACTCAGTGGTATGTTTTGGGTACCAGTTGTATCCAGGGGCAGATAAGTTTTATGTATGAGTGTATAGGCTGCATTTCAAAAAGCGTAATAATGTAATTTTGGTGTCAAATTAGTTCCTGATTATAAGTTCCTTAATTCATCCATATATCTCATTTCTACATAATATTAATGTAACATACATGTATTTTAGTTTAAAAAAAATTAGTAATTTATAAACAGTCATTTAACAAAAAGAAATTTATAGTTGCTACCTGTAAATTAGTATCTGTTGTGAGAAATTTGTTTCACACTACAATACGTACTTAGCTTTGTAAGATTTTTCTGACCTTTAGGAAAATGTGACTGTGGTTGGTCGTATATGCTGTGATACTGTGGGAAAACTCAACTCCAAGTCGGTGATGTTAGAGGGATCCAGAGAAACGTCTGCAGGCAAGCAGATTGCCATGGATTTGAGCCAAGTGCCACAGTTTTCACTGTTTCCAGGACAGATTGTGGCTGTAGAGGGAATGAATGGCTCAGGAAATAAATTTGTGGCAAAGAAGATTTTTGAGGTAAAAAAAAATTTTTTTAAAAAAATAGAAAAATGTCCACTTGTTTATACCGTGGTGACTACTTGATGATCTTGGTTCAAAACCTTGCTTTGTTGTTTGACAAGTAAGTTTTTCATATAAAATATCAAGTGTGTGGCAGATCTGGACAAAAGCTGTCCCCTCTCTTATGATAATAATAGAAAGCCCACAGTAATGGTTATGTAAAATAGAGCTTGAATTTGAATTACCGTATTTTTTCGAAATATGGCCGAGGCGTTAATTATTTTCAAATGGCATCAGACCAGGCGTTAAATTGAACCAGGCGTTCCTTTGAAATACAAAAAACAGTGTAATAAAGTGTAAACATTCTGCTTCGTACAAGGTGTTAATTTGCACCAGGTGTTTATTTGAACCTGGGCGTTATTTTGGAAATTTACAGTAATCTAAGTATAGTACAAGGTAGCCCATAAGTATATAAAATTTTGGCAGTGGGATGAAGTAACATAAGTGTGATATTTATAATGTAAAATTTCTAAACTGGGTTTTATAGAGGTGGATTCATGTATACCTGGCATCCTATGTGAGTGTTAGTACCAAAAAATATTTGCGGTCAATTTTAATGGTGACTACAGGTTAAATTTACAAATATATTTTGCCACAAAAAAGTTCTACTGCATTTAACATTAAGGATGAAAAGAATAGCATTATTTGGTCCCTGAGTGACTTCTTGTATTACCAAATAATGAACCAGTTAACTTATTCCAGTAAATAGCATCTTTGGAGAAAGAGAGCAAATGATGATATGTGCAGGTGTCCCAGATGTAAGTGATAATACCTTTCTGTTAAAATGCAAGTTTTTTCTGTAAAGTCTTAATTGCTGTCAACTTTTTAAGAACTTTCTATTACAGTTTAATTGACTTGCACAGTTTCGACTGCTTTCTATTTATTGCATATGTCGTTCTCATTGTCCAGGGTGGAGAGCTGTCCTTGCCAGAGACTGAGGTGAAAGGGTCACTAAGTGTAGTTGTGGCGAGTGGTCCTTTTACCACCTCAGACAGTATCATGTATGAACCACTGGGAGATCTGGTCAAATACCTGCACAAAAACCAGCCAGATGTCTGCATACTGGTTAGTAGTGTTCACAGAGTGCTTTCAGTCTATGGAATTGGTTCCCAAAGGCATTGTTAGTATTTCTATATTATTTCATCTCAAGGTTCATGAACCAACTGAAAACCTCGCTATTCAGACCGGCATACCCATCAACATAGTTACCGCCCCTGTCAGATGCTTGCTAAGTAATAACCTCTACTTGATTTTCCCTTTTTGGACTGCAGCTCACTAGGGGATTTATGTAAATTTTGTGACATAAATCCATAATTTCACTTTAAAAAAAAAAATTAAAACTGGGCCATCGATGTTGAGATACTAAGTGCAAACTAAGGAACTGGGTTCCATATATTTTTTTTACATCACCTGCCATATTTGCTTTACTTATTGGTTACACCTAAAGTAAGAATACCTGGATGTCTGTGGGTTTTCAGTACCTGGCCCCGTTTTGCACCTGATAGTCAAAATTTCAATGCATTCATCTTTTACTAATTATGAGCGACCACCTAAAAAAATTCCTTTTGAAAAAATTGTAAATAACCATATTTTACCTATAGGCTAGTGCATGCTTGAATATGCATCATCATCATCTGTTTAAACTTGCCAATATCGATACTGGTTTGAGATAAATTAGTCTATCGGTAATGCATCACGATAATAAAATACCTTAGAATTCCCATTCGTTTTTAGCAGTAAAGTGTAATATTATCACTTTTACCTTTTAGTTCAACTAATTAGTTGTAATTTTGTTGTGCCTTCTCAATCACATATCCACCTCATGAAATTTGTCAGTATCTAACCATCACAGTGTCATGACAAACTATATTCTGCTTATAGTTGTGACAACTATTATTCTACTTATAGTGGTGACAACTATTATTATCTCCTGCCAGTGGCCGAAGGCAGTGTCCCGGAGATTATAAAACACCTTCTGTATGTACGTCCAAGAGTGTGTGCTTGCATCCGTTTGTCACATTTTTACATAAATCTTAATACCTCATTCAGTTATAAAGACATTTCACCTTATTTGCTAGGAATGTTTATGGCTGTGAAAACATGTCTGTGCAAAATATTGGCCTCATTTTGAAAAAAAATGACCCGCCAGAGACGATTGTTTGAAAAACATTAAGATGCTCTAAAATTTGAAAGATTACAGCTAGCTTTATTGAATTTGCACAAAAGATATATGGCTAGGAAAGCTAGTCTGATAGTAATTTTTGCCTAGTTTCCAAAACAAAATGGCCGCCATATCACATGTTTAATATCAAATGGGGTCATCCTATTAAAAAGGCCTTGCATCTCCCTTACCATTGATCCTAGGGGTATGAAATGTGAAAACAACTTATAGGAGGTTATGGCCTGATAATCTTTTCCCAGTGTTAAATTTGGCCTTTGACCCCTGCTTGAAGGTCAAATGGGGCCATCATGCTAAAACGTCCTTATATCCCCCTTATAATTGCTCCTAGGGTTTCAGAATGTAAAACAACCCATGGAAAGTCCTGGCCTGCAATTGTTTTGCCTGTGAAAAATTTTTGCCTCATTTTGAAAAACATAATGGCAGCAATAGCCGATTCTTTGAAAAATATAAAGATGCTCTGTAAGTCTTGAAATATTGCAGCTAGCTTCATCAAATTTGCACAAAAGATACATGGTTAGGAAAGCTAGCCTTTTGGCCCAGTTTCCAAAACAAAATGTACAAAGGCCTTATATCTTCCTTAGATCCCCATTATTACTGATCCTAAGGCTGGAAATAACCACTGCGGCGGTAGTCTTGTTCTACTTATGGTGGTGACAACTATTATTTTTTAATGTCCTTCAGAATAAAATACAGATTAGCTTTATGACTTATTAGCAGGGTGTTCTACCATCATCATTTATTTGAAATGCTGTTCTGTCATGAGTCATGATTTGATCAAGGCAATCTGCCATAAGTCTTTATATGAATCATCATCATAATATAAGCATTGATTTGAATCAGGGCATTCCACTATAAACTGTAACAAATTTTATTGTAATTTAACTTTTTGTAAGTTAAATACTTACCTTATCCTCACAAATGCTTGGTTTTGTGGAGGCAAAACGCGGCGACCAACAAGAATATTTAAAAATTATTCTTGTTCGAGAGGTGAACCCCGTAGTTAGTGCTAGGTGCGCATGCGCACCACACATTGTGGGTTGGACTTTGTCGAGAGATCTTCATTTAATTTTTGGTCCCCTATGAAAACAAACTTGTGAGGGGAGGAAGGGTGGGTCTGTCCTTGTGAGGATAAGGTAAGTATTTAACTTACAAAAAGTTAAATTACAATAAAATTTGTTACATTTTATTGCGTAAAATAGCCTTACCTTATCCTCACAAATGCTTGATTCCAACCATAACAGGAGGAGGGGTTTGTTTTGAAACCTCCCTGTTAATAGACTATGGGGTTCACCATGCAAGCATTTGATGGAGAGGATAAGATAAGCTTAAGAACGCTGCATTAAGATTACTCATTACTGTGAAAATTTGTGAAAATAAGTAATGAATGCTAACCTCATGAATATTCATGATGCACTGTTGTTGTTGACACTTGATTCAATTGGTATGTGCTATCTTACAGCTACCCATCACCGATTAACTGTATGGTCGGGGATGGCTTCCTGGGTCCATCGAGCAAGATGCTGTCATCCTCCAGAAAGGCATCCCCAAGCTGACTTCTATGGCTCCTTAAATACAGTCATGGGGCCATCTGAAAAAAGAAGACAAATGTCAGTACAAGCTACTGGTATGGCTGAAGACATGTAAGAATGTAGGACATATGAAAAACATGGAGAACATACTCAAAAATTCACCACATGCTGAGCAGAAACCACTGGGCCCAACTTGAAATCTGATTGGTCGGTGGACTGCCAAGCTACATCCTTCAAATAAAAAGTGGTGAAAGTGTTGTGGCTCTTCCAAAAACATGAGCCTAATACTTGTTCTAATGAGACCCCACCCTTAAAGGCCAAAGAGGCTGACATGGATCTTATGTCATGAGCCTTTACATGAATATTATCGGACATAGAATCCGAAGATTGATAGGCCAAAGCAACAGTCTGTTTGATCCAGGAAGAAATAGTGGATCTTTGAATATCTTTGTCAAAACCCTCCTTAAAGGAGATGAACAACAGATTTTTGCCCTTTCTCTGTGTAGAAGTCCTATCCAAATAGTACCGAAGAGCTCTAATAGGACACAGAGTCATATCATCAGACAGATCGGAGCTCAAAAATGGTTTTAGAGCTGGAATGACTATAGGTCTGATCAAATCTGGACCCTCAGAAGCTAACTGGTTCTTAGCCAAGAAGGCAGGAGAAGGAGAGATAGTAACCTCCTTCCAGTGAGGCTTATGTCTGAGAGAATGTCCAAGCGTGCACCTCCCCCCTCCTTTTGCCAGATGCCAAAGCCATCAAGAAAACAGTCTTGAAAGTCAAAACCTTAAGAGTTGCATCCTTCAAAGGTTCAAAAGGAGCCTTAGTCAAGCCATAAGAACCAAAGATAGGTCCCAAGAGGGAATACCTCTATTGAGAATAGGTTTGTCCCTATAAAAGCTTGCAAGAAGTCTATTCAAGTGTATGCTCTTGCTTACTTCCAGACCAAAAGGTCCCAAATGGTCAGAAATTGCAGTTCTGTAGCCAGCAATAGTGGCAGGCTTCAAATTTTTGACAGTAAACAGATGGTTCAAAAATTCTGCTATGTCTGAGATAGAAGGCTCTGCGCTGACCACCTTATTCTGTCGGCACCAGAGTTCAAAAATGGACCACCTTGACTCATATAATCTTCTAGATGAGGGTCTTTGAGGTGCCTTAATTCTATCTGCCACCTCCTCAGAGAATGATGCAAGTGACTCTGGGTGGTGTCCAGGTGCCAAACATGCAGATTCAGATACATGAGATTCTGATGGAACTTCTGACTGAAAGGTTGTTTTAGCAGATGAGGCCAGTGAGGCAGTTGCAATGGGGGCTTGGTTGACAGATTGACTAGATCCCAAAACCAATGCATTCTGGGCCACCCTGGTGCTACTACTATCATTCTGCACCCTCGGTCTTCATTTTCTGTATGACCTTTGGTATGAGAGCTACAGGACAAAAGGCATAGCCGTCCAGACCCTCCCAGGAGATGTTCAATGCATCTATGTTCATAGCATTTGCATCTGGGACTGGTGAGACATAGATTGGTAGCTTGTGATTCAATTTGGTGGCAAACATATCCACCATTGGTGTGTGCCAAACTTTGCAAATTAGACTGAATATTTGAGGATGAAGAGACCATTCTGTCTGAATTATTTTGTCTTTCCTGGAGAGACTGTCGGCTATGACATTGAGGCAACCCTGAATGTGTCTGGCTCTTATGAGTATGTTTCGAGGATTGCAGTAGGCCAAGATGCGCCAAACCAGGAGACACATGTCCCATGAGTGTGTTCCCCCTTGTTTGTTCAGATAACTGACTACAGTGACGTTGTCTGTTGCTATAAGAACCCTCTTGCCTAGAATTCTGTTTTGAAAGCTTTTTAAGGCCCGAAACACTGCTTTTAACTCTAGGACATTGATATAAAGCAATTTTTCCTGATCTGTCCAATTGCCACTGACTGTCAGATTTGCTAAATGAGCTCCCCAACCCTGATTTGACGCATCTGTGAAAATAAAAGTATTGTGTTCCTGAGGATGTAAAGGACAACCCTTTGCTAAATTTTTTGGATCTTTCCACCACTGAAGATAACTTTTCAGAAGATTTGAAACTGGAATCTTCAGGTCTAGAGACTGGGGATATTGCCAATGTGTTTTCAGGTACCACTGAAATGGACGCATGTGGAGCCTGCCCATTGGTATTGTTTTTTCTAGGGATGCTAACACACCTATCAAAGACATTAACAGTCTTGGAGTGGTTTGTGATACGACCTCCATGTCCTGAACAGCTTTTTCTAGAATTTTCAACTTCTTTTCGGTCGGAAAGACTTTTCCCCGTAGTAAATCGAAATAGTAGCCCAGAAAGTCGATTTTTTGTGTTGGTTCGAGCTCTGATTTTTCGAAGTTTATCACAAAGCCGAGATCTTGCACCACCTGAATGAGTTCTTTTGTCTGTACACGACATTGGTAGCTGGTATTCGCCCTTAACAACCAGTCGTCTAGATACTGGTGAATTCGAATTCCGCGAGACTGAAGAACAAGCTTTACTTCTTGCACGATTCACGTGAACTCTAGGGGTGCTGTCGCCAACCCGAAAGGAAGAGCTTTGAACTGGTACGTTTGCTTGTCTACATGGAAGCGAAGCAAATGATGCGAGGCCGGGTGTATGGGCACATGAAAGTACGCATCTTTGAGGTCTGGACACTAGCCATTCCCCTTTTGTGAGCGAATTTCGGATGATCTCTGCAGTTTCCATCTTGAATGTGGGAACCTGCAGAAAGCTGTTCAGAACACTTAGGTCTATAACTGGGCGCCATTTCTTCGCGGGTTTTGGTACAAGAAACAACCTGCTGCAAAAACCTAGAGTTGTACATACCTTGAGAGGGTAAATAGCCCCTTTTTTGAGCATATCTGCTACGCAATCTGTTAGAAAGCGATGTTTTTCTGGTGTGCTGTAACCACTGTGAATTGTGGGTAGCACTGACTTAGGCGGATTCGATTGAGGAAATATTTGGTAACCGAATCTCAAGATTTGCACAACTCTTGGATGACAATGAAGGCGCTGCCATACCTGCCAATATCTTTGCAAACGGCCTCCATGTAATAGAAGTGGATAGTCACTTGCGTCTGTTGCCTCCTCGTCTGGAAGACAATTGGTAGGGCTTCTTATTGAATCTATCTGGTTGGCCATGAAAAACTTGGAACCAGAGGAGTAAGAGGAAGAAGAACGCCTGTCATCAGAGCGACTATTCGACTGGAAAGACTGGCGATTATCAGCCTTCAATCTTTTAGGGGATCTATCCTGCTTTTTTTGTATTTGATCCACTGTAGTGGGACAAAATAAGTCCGCAGATTTGAAACCAGTCCTTCGTAGTTTGTTAAAGTCGTGTTCCTGCAAGTGTGATGCACAGACTTTAAGGATGGAATCCCTTCTTGCAAGCTGTAAATTACAGGCCAAAGCAATGGAAAGATCTGTGACAGACTCCAAAGCCTTATCAAGAGAACTAAGGCATGCCGACTGCATTTGAAGATGGGATAAAAGCTTGTCAGAATCCCTGAAAACATCAGAACCACCCTGTTGAAGCAACTCCTCCATAGAAGATGAAGTTTTGCCAATAGCTTTCATGAACCAATTGACATAAGACAAAATTTGAACACACTCTCTAGTAACAGTCTCCATATTTGTATGTTGCTTGATAGGTACATGAACTGAAGATGGAACAGCTTTTGGGAAGAGTGATCTGAAGGCGTCTTGGCATTTGGGTGCAGAGTTCGAGAATTCTACCATGGACGACTTGTAGAACTTCATGGGAGGCCTGTTATATTGTAAAAAATTGTCAGTGTTAACAGGACTGCACTGCAGCCTCTCAGGCTCACCCTTCTTTGGGTTACCAGAAGCTTTGGCCTCATAAAAATCCCAACGCTGAACTATGGCTTCCAAAGGTGGCATGACCATGGGAAGAACTAGTTTTTTCTTTGACTCTTTGCTCTTGGAACCAAAAATTTTGGTAGGTTGGTCAGAGGGTTCTTCTGGAACTTCAACCTGTAGTAAAGCTCTGATAGCAGCCAAAGTCTCCCTGTAAGTGGGATCTTCTTCAACCTCCTCATGAGGAGATGGGGATCTGAGCCTCTTGCGTGATGAAATACTCGTAGATTCATGGACCGAGCTAACATCAGAGAACGCGTCTTCACCAGATTCCAAAGCTCTAGGGCGAGGCTGGTGGGGTGTTGGTAAAGATGATGAGGAAGACGAACTCGTCTTCAAAGAGGTAATTTGTGACTGCATATCTTCTAATCTCTGCAGAATTTTAAGCAAGGATTCCTCTGCTACAGGCTGAGATTTCTCAGCTGTAGGGGAACGATGAGGGTCAGATTCCTGCCCTAACAAGGAGTCTTCTACTTCTTTTGACACAATAATATCTTTAGATTTCTTTTTTGACTTAGAACGAAGCTTTTTCTTCTGTTCAGAAGTGAATTGTAGGCAGTTGAAGCAGTCCTCTTCTTTTGAAGTGACGCAGACATCCTGACCCTTGCCTTTGTCTCTACAAGGGTAACAGAAAAGGTGGGTATCCCAATCGTACAATGGGTGACCACAACCAGAAGCACGCTTCGTAGATTTTAGCTGTGATTCCGCCATGATGAACTTCCAAAGAAAACGCGTAGCCTCCATAACGACCAAAAATTGAATGAAGATCTCTCGACAAAGTCCAACCGACAATGTGTGGTGCGCATGCGCACCTAGCACTAACTACGGGGTTCACCTCTCGAGCAAGAATAATTTTTAAATATTCTTGTTGGTCGCCGCGTTTTGCCTCCACAAAACCAAGCATTTGTGAGGATAAGGTAAGGCTATTTTACGCAATAAAAATTGATTTGAATCAGGGCATTCCACTACAAGCGTTTATTTGAATCAGGGCATTCCACTATAAGCATTGATTTGAATCAGGGCATTCCACTATAAACATTGATTTGAATCAGGGCATTCCACTACAAGTGTTTATTTGAATCAGGGCGTTCCACTGTAAACATTGATTTGAATCAGGGCTTTCTACAATAAGCATTGATTTGAATCCAGACTTGATTCCTGAAAATATGGAATTAATTGAAAAATTATAGAAACTTTTTTTTAAACTTAATAATGATACGTTTTGCTTGTTGTTTAGATGGGACCCTTTGTAGACTCAAAACAACCTGGAATTGAGGTGGGTACTGATGTTCTTTCATTTTTTAGCTTTGCTATTTTCAGTAAGTATAAAATAATTGAAATAAAGAGTAAAACATTGAACATTATAAACACTGCTTTCTTTGAAGTAGAAGTTGTATCACTGGTGACCTGGTTAAACATAAGATGGTTGTATTACTTATGGAAAAACTTTGTTTGTTGCTGCACCATTGGAGTCAGTTCTTCTACACATACGTCATACAGCTAAAACATAAATGTGTGTTCTCCAAAGGACAATTTCTTTTAAAAACTGTTTTTATTGCGTTAATACATCCTATCCAATGGACAATTGCTTTACCGGTCGGCGCGACCGGTCCCGCCAAACGCCAGAAAAAGACGTCCTGTATAGAATACCGGCAGGACCGGTCAGTAGTGTGCATTCGCTAGGTGGCGCATCATACTTGCTTCCTGTCCAGACAGAGTGACGTCAGTTCATCTTTTTCGTTTGGCGCGTAGTGTGCAGACGCGTTTTGAATTTATCTCCAAGTTTTGAAGGAAACGCGGTTTTTTCTACGAATTTAAATATATTTATTGTGTTCATACATATCAGTGCCTCTCCAGGACTAAAACGAGGCATTATCCAGCACTTTATAACCAGTTTTGACGAATTTCTGTGTACTTGTCGTCGAGACGAAGTCGTGGGTGAGAGCTCGTGTGTCGTCCCTGCAGCATTCCTTCTTCTACACAGAAGGTTGTATCTCCACGACGTTACCTCCATTTATTTCTTCGTTGTCGAGAAACACTGAGTGTATGTCGACGAGAAGAATTTAGAAGGAAAGAAGAATGCATCGTCTGACGTCATCACTTCCAGCTTATGCTTATCACGTGACACGGACCTGGTCACGTGATACGCATTCAACAATGGAGGTCACGTGATACGCATTTACATGGAGGAATCGTGTTTTCAACAGAAGTTTTAGAAGAAAAGACGAGTAATTATTACTGTACACACACTTTTTAACTGGCAAGAAGAAATCCAGCATCTCGTCTGTTGCCCTGAAGAATTAGATGACAAGTGGTCATTGAACTCTGCAAATTTTTGCCGGTGCCGGTCATGTGACTTCACAGATCTCAACACAACTACCGGCAAGCAAATCCCCAGGCGTGACTGGTTCAGCTGACAAGAAGTGATGAGTTTTACCGGTACCAGTTCTGGTCAGACTACCGGTGGGGAGCACTAGTGATGAGTTTTACCGGTTCCAGTCTGTACAGACTACCGGTGGGTGCTGTTCCTGTGAAGAAACCCCTTCAGTGGTTGCCAGTGATCAGCCCTGTTTGATCCTGGAACCTCCACCAGAGGCCTTTCCACTGGTGGGACTGTTGGGGATACCGGTTCCGGTCTGTACAGACTACCGGTGGGTGCTGTTCCTGTGAGGAACCCCTTCAGTTGGTTGCCAGTGATCAGTCCTGCTTGATCCTGGAACCTCCACCAGAGGCCTTTCCACTGGTGGGACTGTTGGGGGTACTGGTTCCAGTCATGTTCCTGTGAAGCTGTCAACAACCCCCCTTCAGTGGTTACCAGTGATCACCCTGTTTTGATACTGGAACCTCCACCAGAGGTCTTTCCACTGGTGTGACTGTTGGGGGTACCGGTTCCGGTCTGTACAGACTACCGGTGGGTGCTGTCCTGTGAAGAAACCCCTTCAGTGGCTGCCAGTGATCAGTCCTGCTTGATCCTGGAACCTCCACCAGAGGCCTTTCCACTGGTGTGACTGTTGGGGGTACCGGTTCCGGTCTGTACAGACTACCGGTGGGTGCTGTTCCTGTGAAGAAACCCCTTCAGTGGCTGCCAGTGATCAGTCCTGCTTGACCCTGGAACCTCCACCAGAGGCCTTTCCACTGGTGGGACTGTTGGGGGGTACTGGTTCCAGTCATGTTCCTGTGAAGCTGTCAAGGACCCCCTCCTCAGTGGTTTCCAGTGATCAGCCCTGTTTGATACTGGAACCTCCACCAGAGGCCTTTCCACTGGTGTGACTGTGGGGGTACCAGTTCCAGTCTTGTTCAGACCACCGGTGCGGCTGCTCAGAGGGTTCACCTACCAGAAGTCGCCAAGTGACCATTGACCCTTATCTCCCCAGTGCAAAATTTTGGACCGGTACCAGTCCTGGTCAGGCTACCGGTAGGGTCACTAGCCAGCCAGTGAGGAGGGATACCGGCACCAGTTCTGCTCAGACTGCTGGTTGTGGTCAGAAATCCAGCAAGGGCTACCGGTTAAAACAGGATTACTGGTTACACAGAGTTGCTGGTGACATACAGCAGGGTTACTGTTTACCGGCTCCTGAGTGTTGCCGGTTCCGGAGTGTTAACCGGTTCCTGAGTGTTGCCGGTCCCGGAGCATTGCTGGTTACAGAGGAATCTGTTGTACCCGCTTCCAATCCAGTGCTGACAACAGGTTTGCCGGTTCCGGAGTGTTGCCGGCTCCGGAGTGTTGTCGGTTCCGGAACCGGAGTGCTGCTGGTTACAAGAAATCTGCTGTTCCCATCCTTACTGGCAAGGAACCATCTTCAAATCCAGTGCTGACATCAGGTTCAACAGTTACAGAGGTTTCTGCCCGGTGCTGCCCCAATTCTTTGGTTGCAGAACCTTCTCCCAGAGCCTACCGGTTTAACCGGTTACAGAGCTGCTGAACCACCACTGTGGACAGGAAGAAGGCAACCTCATATGAGCCTATCCCTGCTAAGAAGTAGTTCACCCAGTTCTGCCAACTCTGGTGAGTTTATGCAGAACTGTGGAGCCACCAGGAACCGGTTACAGAGCTGCTGAACCACCACTGTGGGCAGGAAGAAGGCAACCTCATATGAGCCTATCCCTAAAAAAAAAAAAAAAAAAAAAAAAAGTTCACCCAGTTCTGCCAACTCTGGTGAGTTTATGCAGAACTATGGAGCCACCAGGAACCGGCTACAGAGCTGCTGAACCATCACTGTGGACAGGAAGAAGGCAACCTCATATGAGCCTTTCCCTGCTAAGAAGTAGGTCACCCAGTTCTGCCAACTCTGGTGAGTTTATGCAGAACTATGGAGCCACCAGGAACCGGCTACAGAGCATTGCCTCGCGTATAACCGTTTAACGCCTGGTACTGGGCAGGTCTCCAGGACTGACTAACAGACCAGCAGAGGTTCCTTAAAGGCCCAAACAGCTGTTTAGGCCAACCAGTGGCAGCCTGAGGAACTGGTTGCAGAGGAATTCTTGGACCAGTCACTGGTCCCGGTGAAATGCCTGTCAATCTACCTGACCAGTCAGCCAGCTTACCCTTTCGGGACCCAGCTGGTCAGACAGCTATAGATAAGAGGGAGACTGTCCAGCAGGCATTGTCCACTACCAGTCTACCTCCCCTTATCAGACCTCACACCTTGTAGACTGGCCATCCATTTTGTCTTTTACCCAACCTGGGACCAGTGTCAGCTGCCTCAAGGGGTCCTGAGTTTGTAAGCTCAGCCTTCCTCTCAAGATTATAACCTGTTTTGCCAGTTTTCAAAACTCAAGCAGTGGGTAAAATATCATCTGACCAGGGGCCACCGATGTTATAAATGGCTATGGGGATGAGCGAGGTCTAGTCTGTCACCAGTGTTGACACTACTTTTGGCTAACTATGCCTCCTCAAACTTGGGCCGTCCTAGGGGCTAGCCCAAGTTCGAAAGAAATCTCCCAGGAAGGTTACACCCTCACCTTCCGGAGATGACCGGCTTGACCAGATCTCTAGGCTGGAGAAGTGGCCCAGTACCCTGAGTAATTCAGTTTGGGAAACTTTGAGAACTATATTAACCTCTTCAGCAGGGGAGTGGATTACTTCAAGGTTCCCTACTCCCTCTCCGCTTTCCACCAACAAGGAAGCACCGGAATTCACCTGACCAGAATAACTGGAAAAGGTTATACCGGTCCCCAAGTCTCTCCACCCCCACCTAAGGTGGTGGCTGGAGGAAAGCAATGTGCTGCTAGGTCAACCATTACACCCTCTGAAACAGGCTCTGCAAATCTTTACAGATGCATCAAAAGAAGGGTGGGGATCCCACTTAGACGAGCACACTGCAAGGGAAACTTGGTCCCTTCCAGAAAGCAATTTGCACACAAACCATGTAGTGCTAAGCAGTCTTTCTAGCTCCAGTAGAGTTTCGAACCTCTACTGTAGCAAAACAGTACTGGTAGCTACAGACAACGCTACAGTGGTTGCCTATATCAACAAAGAGGGGGGATGAAGTCGGGCTCCCTGTGTGCCCTACTGTGGAGAATACTGTCCTGGTGTACCAGGCAGCTAGTAACCCTCAGGGCACGTCACATCCCCGGCCGGCTGAACGTGGTAGCAGACAAGCTATCCAGACTTGGCCAGACCATTCAAACAGAGTGGTCACTTCATCCAGAAGTGTTCCAAACTATATGCAACCGGTGGCATCATCATCAAGTGGACTTATTTGCCACCACATTCTACAACAAAAACCCACAGTTTGTCTCGCCGGTCCCAGACCCCCAGGCTTGGGCAGTGGAGGCACTCAGCCTATCCTGGGAGGACCTGGACCCATACGCCTTCCCACTGGCAGCCATCTTGGGCAAGTGGTGAAGCTCCAGGACTACCCCTGCAACAGAATAATTCTGATTGCACCAGGGTGGCCCAACATGCCCTGGTTTTGGGACCTGGTAGCAATATCAAGCCAGACCCCACTGTGTCTGCCCAGCATACCCAACCTAGTGTCTCAGCCATTCAACCAGGTCCTTCACAGGAACCTGTCGAATCTGAACCTACATGCCTGGCTCCTAGAGCCACAGCAATCAAGGAGCAAGGCTTCTCTGAGGCAGTGGCAGCACGAATTGAGGCTCCTCAAAGAAGATCAACCAGATCTGTCTATGAGGCAAAGTGGACCATTTTTACAAAGTGGTGCCTCAGTAATCAGGTGGACTTCAGGGCACCACCTCTGAAGGCCATTGCTGACTTCCTCCTGCACTTGTTTCAGGAGAAGAAGTTACAACCAGGCACTATTGATGGCTACAGATCCGCCATTGCTGACAAACTGGGCAATTCCACCATTAATGTCAGCAAAGATGAGAATCTCACTCGTCTCCTGGATAGTTTCCATAGAGACAGACCTAAGGGCAGGAGGGGCATCCCCTCCTGGAACCTTTCACTGGTTTTACATCAGCTCACAAAGGCTTCCTTTGAACCCCTGAAAGAGGCCTCCTTGAAACATTTAACTTTCAAGACTGTTTTCTTGCTGGCTTTGGGTTCAGGTAAACGCAGGAGTGAGATCCATGCTTGGTTACATAAGAACATCAGACACCAGTCAGACTGGTCTAAGGTGTCTTTGTACCCTTCACCCAGCTTCCTATCCAAGAACCAGCTGGCTAAGGAAGGTCCAGATAGTGTGGCACCAGTGGTCATCCCAGCCCTGGCACCATCTCTGGATAGGTCACTCAAAGGTGACAGGTCCCTATGTCCAGTTAGAGCCCAGCGCTACTACTTGGACAGGACTGCAGACCTCAGGCAGAATAAGGAGTTAGTCTTTGTCTCCTTCAAGAAGGGTTTTAATAAAGACATCTCACCTGCCACCATCTCCTCATGGATCAAACAGACTGTGGTTCTGTGCTATGAGCTCTCTGACCAGGAGGCCCTCACCTTTCATCAGGTTAAAGCCCATGATGTTAGGGCCTTTGCTGCCTCTAAGGCCTTCTAATCAGGGATTTCCTTAGATCAGATCTTGTCAGCCTGCCACTGGAAATCTCACAACACCTTCACCCAATTCTATTTGAAGGATGTTGCCTGGGCTGACTCGGAGCTTTTTCCACCTGGGTCCTGTAGTGGCTTCCCAGCAGGTGCACCACCAGGCCCAGAAGTGAGGGGATGTTGTATATATGTAAATATGTACATATTATAAAAAAAAAACAAAAACAAAAAACTGTGACTTGCTTCCCTTGGGAAGTTTATTTCTTCTGGGACTGAACTCAGCCCCTCTCTCTCGCTATCTTTCCCTTCTCAAACCGACTCTGGAAGGAAAGAAAAAAGGGGGGGGGGGGGCAACGTCGGTAGACTCCCGGTTAACCGGTGAGTTGGTGGCCGACCTTGACCTGTCAGGGTTCTCTGACCCTAGGTCAAATGGGCCTGTACTATTTTGTTTTGTTATGAGTTCACAGAAGTCCCTAGCTGCTTACCCGCCTACCAAGCGGTAGTTATTCAGCAATTGTCCATTGGATAGGATGTATTAACGCAATAAAATTGCAAATTTAATAAGTAAATTAAATTTTTATAAGTTAATACCCTATCCAATGGACAGGCAAGGCCCTCCCAACCGACCCCGCTACCAGCTTACTAGGGGTCTAAATCTGTTTAGACAACGAAAAAGATGAACTGACGTCACTCTGTCTGGACAGGAAGCAAGTATGATGCGCCACCTAGCGAATGCACACTACTGACCGGTCCTGCCGGTATTCTATACAGGACGTCTTTTTCTGGCGTTTGGCGGGACCGGTCGCGCCGACCGGTAAAGCAATTGTCCATTGGATAGGGTATTAACTTATAAAAATTTAATTTACTTATTAAATTTGCAAATTTTACCTGTTCCAATGGCTATAGTAATGAGATCAAATTTTCACTTTATTTATGTTAATTGTTACAGGAATCCATATCAGAAATGACATTTGAGGAATTTTTTGCCAATAAGATTGTGAAAGTACTAGCAGAAGCAACGAGCAGGTTCAATTTTATTCTATTTATTTTTATATTTATTAATTTTTCATCTCATTTATACAGTAGACTCTATAAGGAATTTGACTTTTGGTTCTAGCTAACCTACAAAATTGAAGCATTTTCTGAAATTTGAGCAGTGTAATGGTTATACATAATGACATTTCAATTCCATTTTTTCGGGGACACAGAGGTAGTGTGGGTAACACTTCCTGCCGACCCATTTGGTCGTGGTTTGGAATCCTGGCACTGACTTCAAGTGGAAGAGTTGGCAGTTGCTTGCCAGTGTAAAATCTTAACATCTATGTAAAAAGTGATGCACCCCGCAAATCCATTTCACCTGAATTTTCTCAATAAACATAACTGAAGTCTTGTCCTGATGTAGTTTTCATTTTAGTTCAAACCATATTACAGCCAAAACCCTGCCCTCTTTGTTGTGTTGTTTTATCCTGTCCTCTTTTTGCAAACATGTTGGGTTAGTTTGACTGGGTGACATTAAGGGTAAAATGACGCAATGAAATCAACTTTTAAGTCCCATTATCATAGATGAGTGCATTGTGATATGCTGAAGGTAAAGCATAGATGTGTGCATTGTGATCACTTGTCTATGATGCATTCTGTCAGTGTTTTATGATTTTCAGGTTACAAACACAATTGGTTTTTGTTCCATCATCCCGGGATATCCATCATGATTATGTCTACCCACAGCCTCCATTTAACATACCAGACTTCAAGAACAAGGTGAGAGTTAATCTTTATGTTTGCTGAAAAGGATTCATGTGTTTTTGTCTGAGTATGTTGGTTTTCATTCTTGGTTTTACAATAAAAGATTCCATATGGATAATGTGAAAATATTTTTGACAATATAAAGCTCATTCATTTCACTGTCATAATTGTATTTCAAAGAAATTAGCAAATTAAATTTTTGTGACTTTTTACAGAATGTTAACCCTGTTTCATATCGCAGCACACTTGATATTATCATATAGTGCATTTTGTTGTGTTGATTGTAGCAAGGATTTAACTAATGATTTGACCAATTGTTCTTTTGTCTTTGTATCTTTAGCATTTTGCTTCAATATCAAAATAAAATATTGTATTGATTAGTGGTGTAATCCTATATGAATTTGTGCATATATTGGCCAAAATCCAAAATAAGAAATGGCACCATGAGATATTTTAAAGCTTTGAAACGTCAATTTCACTCAATACGTACATTTTGTGTTATTTGATTTTATTTTTAGAACTTATTATTTATTTATTGTTTTTTTTTTATCGAATTTCAGTCAGGTAAAGGGTAAAACGTAGACAAAGCAATACTTGAGGTTTGGATAACTTAAGATTTTGTAATGGAAGTGATATCAATATTGTTCCATGTACATTTTTACCCCACAGCCCTTAAAGGATGTCGGGGTATTGTTTTCACCCATAGTGTCCGGATGGGCGGGCTGCGGGAAAAAGTTGATCCGGTCTGTATCTCAGAAACTGTAAGGTGTATGAAGTTGAAACTTGGTAGGGACATTGGCTAGGAGGTGTTGGTGTGCAACGTCATGGTCTGACCTTGATTTGACCTTTGACATTGCCGTAGTGACCTTGACCTATAAAATCTAGTAACAGCTATATCTCAGAAACTGTAAGGTGTAAGAAGTTGATTCTTGGTAGGGACATGGTTAGAGGTTGTAACTGTGCAACGTCATGGTGTGACCTTGATTTGACCTTGTAGTGAGCTTGACAGATAAAATCTTGTCCAGGCTATATCTCCGAAACCATAAGGTGTAGGAAGTTGATATTAGTAGGGACATTGGTTAGGGGATGTAGGTGTGCAACGTCATAGTGTGACCTTGATTTGACCTTTGACCTTGATGTAGTGACCTTGATCTTTTAAATCTTGTCTGGGCTATATCACGGAAACTGTAAGGTGTAGGAAGTTGATACTTGGTATGGACATTGGTTAGGGGTAGTAGGTGTGCAGTGTCATGGTGTGACCTTGATTTGACCTTTCACCTTGTCGTCGTGACCTTGATATATAAAATCTTATCTGGGCTATATCTCGGAAAGCATAAGGTGTGGGAAGTTGATACTTGGTAGGGACATTGGTTAGAGGTTGTAGGAGTGCAGCGTCTTGGTGTGATGTTGATTTGACCATTGACCTTGCCATAGTGACCTTGTCCTATAAAACTTGTCACCCATGGTGTGACCTTGATTTGACTTTGCTGTAGTGACCTTGACATATAAAATCTTGTCCAGGCTATATCTCGGTAATTGTAAGGTTTAGGAAGTTGATACTTGGTTGGGATATTCGTTGGTGGTTGTAGGTGTGCACCATCATGGTGTAGTCTTGATTGACCTATGACCTAGTCGTAGTGACCATGAGTTTGAAAATCTTGTCTGGGCTATTTATTGGATTCGGTAAGGTGTAGAAGGTTGACACTTGGTAGGGACATTGGTTAAGAGGTGTAGGGGTGCATCAGGGTGTGACCTTTAACTTTGGCTCTGCCAAAGAGTGTTCACCTGCAAGATTTGAGACATGTTTCTCTTTTGACAAAGATATTTTGATTGCTGCAATCGATTAGTTTATATACTTTTGTATAATTGTGCTATTTTCATTGACAGCTATACTCCAATTAATAAAATTTATAGCTTTGTAATTTTTAGTTTACTGATTAATGCTGTCATCTTGCTATTGAAATGTCTTGATTTAATACTTTATCTTTACATACATTTTCTTTCTTTTAGATGTTATTTTCTCTACTTAAACATTATTTGGAGCTTTATATAACTGACACTGCTCTGAAAGTATCCTGATCTTTGTACTTTCTCACCACTTCTATATTTCATGGTGTTGAAAATTATTTCCCCAGGCTGTGGGGAACGGGCATCTCTGATGCTATTTTCTTTAATGTTTTCTGCAGAATGTCCACTTTGTGTCAGACCCGTGCACACTTGACATCAATGGTGTAATCTTTGGTCTGACATCCACTGATGTACTCTTCCATTTGGGCACTGAAGAAACCAGTGGGTACGTTGTGTAGGTAGTGTTGTGGTTGAATGCGAATTTTAGAACAGGTTTCAGAAAGCGAAAAATTCGGCGAAAAACCATGTATGTTTTAACCTGTATATAAATAAGAACCACAAGGGAGTTTTTGAAGACTTTCAAGGACAAAATGTGTGATATATCAATAGAATATTATAAAATACTGTGAAATATTTGTTGCAGTTCAATATTTTGGTGAACTTAAGGTAAAATAATGAAATATGTGATGAAACCGGTTTTGGTTTGAAGAAAACGAAACGTAACCGGATCAGTGTCTTTCGGTCGGCAAATAGGTTTCCGGTTTACCGTCTTCAACACTATGTGTAGGGTATTTATACCTCAGTAGTTAAATAGAAACTGATGTAGACATACAAGGACTCTTGCCCACATGTATAGAACTACAAGGTTAAAACACTTTTTGGTGATAGGAGATGTAATGCTGTAATTTTGGAACAACTTACCACTGGAAATTTGAACTGTTTCATGTTTCAAAAAGTGACTTAAAACCCTGTTTCAAAAGTCTTTCCCTCCGAAGTTCTCGACAACCAAACATCGATGGTATCCTTGGTCACGACTCTTATCACATTGTATGATGACAAATTATGTCTTATGATTTGGATGGTACGCCTTAGAATCTGCTAGTCTGGAGATTAAGCACTTGGATACTTGATAATTTTTTAACATATCTTTTATTTTATAATATTATTCCTATGGGGTCTAATGTTGGACAGCAAACTAAATTAACAACTACTAGGAACTATGTGTATAAGTGAGAAATGTAGAAGTATATGAAAACATGCTCCATGTGACCTTGAATACATCAAAATGACATATAAGGGTGCTTTCTTGTGCAGGTGATAGCAGAGTTTGAAACATCAAGTTATATATTTTTTTTTTTGTCCACTTTCTGTTTGTCCAGATACTTTTTGTCCTATATTCAATTGGCGTTCACTTGTCGATTCACATTCCCCAGCTCCAAATCTGCCTCTGTCATATGTAAAATCTAGCATTTATATCACCAAATGTTTATTTTTCAGAGGTATCAGTGGAGACAGATTATCGAGGCTCATGCAGCATATCTTGTTACAACACAAGTAAGATATATACATATTTTTACCTTTTTCTTAATTTTTGTTGAACAATTTGCTGTTTTAGTTCAGGATCTTGTAAAACAGAAAATCTAGTTCTGCGTATCTGTAAAACCAAAATTCAGGTATAATGGTGCCACCAATATTTGGCTACATGATGTACCTTAAATGTAAAGACTCAAATCATTATTACCCCAATACATGTGTTTGAATCAGTCTGCAGAATAATGTAGATTTACTCATGGGTGGAATTGTTTATAAACACATCATATGCCTTGGATCCAATGGCACCTGTGCAACCCCCATGATAGTATTGATATTAGACCTGTATGTAGTTAGTGTACTCTTCTGTAGCTACTACCCCCTGTACCCTCCACATGAGGACCTGAATGTGGACTATGACCAGTTTGATCTGTATGCCAGGATGCCTTGCACTCCTCATGTGTTTATAACACCCTCAGACCTACGCTACTTCATAAAGGTGAGTTTTAAAAAGAAAAAGTCGTCTGGTCTGATGTCTGAAAAAGCTCAAACTTCAGTAAAATCCCACAATTTAGTATTTAAACAAAGTATTTTGGTTTTAAACTCCATCTGCAGTTTCAGTTTCATAAAACATTTGCATTATTATTCATAAAACTCTCACCCAATCTTAAACTGAAACTTATCCCTACATCAGTAAAATTTTACCCAAAGTACATCCTTTGAATCAAATACATAAGATTTCAACCGTAAATTTTAGGATTCCTGTGGACATGATTTTGTCATGAGAACTAGCCTTGGGAATTTCCTAATTCTTGCATGTGGACCATGTCTTTCATTAATAGCTAAACCACTGAATTAAATGTTTAAGTAAAATTCACGGGGGCCAGAGTGGTAACATTCTCGCCTCCCACCTCCAAGATCGGAGTTCGAATCCCTGCCAAACCTCAAGTAGGTAAATAAGGTGGTAGTTGCTTCCTGTTGGTTAGCAGTTTACAGTACAGAACCTTGACCAACTGTATGTACTGGTTTCCTCTGCCCATAGAACTACCCATCGTGATATGACGTTTTAACCCAAATAATAATAAAGTACAATTCACTGGATTTGTGCAAAGTAAAATAATGGGATTTCTGTAGTTGGGACTTTCACAGTTTGATTTATAACTTTGTGTACCTTGTAGAACATATCTGACTGCTGCTGTGTGAATCCTGGTAGATTAGCCAAAGGTCAAGTGGGTGGAAGCTTTGCACGCCTTGTGGTTCAGTTCAGTGGAAATACCTCGGGCAAAACCATCAGCAATAGAGTGTCAGCACAAGTTTTGCGTGTTTGAGGGCATGCATTGGACTATAATGTATAAATTTACGTTGCATACTAAGACGTTTGTACTTTCAAGCGTATTATATTGTTGAATAGCCAATAGTATTTATTTGGGAGATTTTTACAGTGTTGTTTGAAGGATTTTTTTTTTTTGCATATCTACATTTGGCAATACTTGTATGTGTTATGACCCAGGTGTGAAATTGTCCATTTCATTGCGTTAATACATCCTATCCAATGGACAATTGCTTTACCGGTCGGCGCGACCGGTCCCGTCAAACGCCAGAAAAAGATGTCCTGTATATAATACCAGCAGGACCGGTCAAGTAGTGTGCATTCGTTAGGTGGCGCATCATACTTGCTTCCTGTCTAGACAGCGTGACGTCAGTTCATCTTTTCGTTTGGCGCGTGTAGTGTGCAGACGTGTTTTGAAGTGACCTCGAAGTTTGAAGAAAAGATGGATTATTCTACGAATTTAAAGCTTATTTTCATCTGAATATATATATATATATATATATTGTGTTACTTACATATCATGGCCTCTCCAGGACTTAAACGAGGCAATATCCAGCGTTTTATGGCCTGTTTTGAAGATTTTCTTTGTGCTTGTCGTTGAGACAAAGCCGTGGGTGAGAGCTCGTGCGTCTTCTACATAGTCGAGTAACACTGCGTGTATGTCGATTAGAAGAAATTAGAAGAATAAGAAGACATCATCACTTCAATCTTATGCTCGTCACGTGACACGGACTTGGTTTTCATGAGAAGACGACCATTATTACTCAAAGCCCACTTTAACTGGCAAGAAGAAATCCAGCAAACTCGTCTGTTGGCCTGAAGAAATTAGATGATAAGTGGCCACAGAAATCTGCGAGTTTTTGAAGTGCCGGTCATGTGACTTCACAGATCTCTATACAACCACCGGCAAGCAGACCCCTAAGTGTGATTGGTTCAGCTGACAAGAAGTGATGAGTTTTGCCGGTTCCAGTCTGTTTGGACTACCGGTGGTGTCCCCTGCTAGCTAGCAAGAGTTGATGGCTGTTTTTGCCGGTACCAGTTCTGTTCAGACTACCGGTGGGGACCCCATGCAGTGATGAGTTTTGCCGTTACCAGTTCTGTTCAGACTACCGGTGGGGTCCCCCTGCTAGCCCTGTTAGACCCAAGTATGGAGGCTATGTTACTCTCCAAGACGTTTGCTGTTCCTGTGGAGCCTGTGAAGAACCCCCCTTCAGTGGTTACCAGTGATCAGCCCTTTTTTGATCCTGGAACCTCCACCAGTGGCCTGTCCTCTGGTGTGACTGTTGGGGGTACCGGTTCCAGTCTTGTTCTTCCTTCAGTGGTTACCAGTGATTGGCCCTTTTTACCCCACAGCCCTTAAGGGCTGTTGGGGTATTGTTTTCACCCATGGTGTCCGGATGGGCGGGCGGGCGGCAGGAAAAGAGTTGTCCGGGCTGTATCTCAGAAACCGTAAGGTGTAGGAAGTTGATACTTGGTAGGGACATTGGTTAGGGGGGTGTAGGTGTGCAACGTCATGGTCTGACCTTGATTTGACCTTTGACCTTGCCGTAGTGACCTTGAGTTTGAAAATCTTGTCCGGGCTATATCTCGGAAACCATAAGGTGTAGGAAGTTGATACTTGGTAGAGATTTTGGTTAGGGGGTGTAGGTGTGCAACGTCATGGTGTGACCTTGATTTGACCTTTGACCTTGCCGTAGTGACCTTGACCTATAAAATCTTGTCCGGGCTATATCTCAGAAACCGTAAGGTGTAGGAAGTTAATATTTGGTAGGGACATTGGTTAGGGGGTGTAGGTGTGCAACATCACAGTCTGACCTTGATTTGACCTTGCTGTAGTGACCTTGACCTATAAAATCTTGTCCGGGCTATATCTCGGAAACCGTAAGGTGTAGAAAGTTGATACTTGGTAGGAATATTGGTTAGGGGGTGTAGGTGTGCAGCGTCATGGTCTGACCTTGATTTGACCTTTGACCTTGCCGTAGTGACCTTGACCTATAAAATATTGTCCGGGCTATATCTCAGAAACTGTAAGGTTTAGGAAGTTGATACTTGGTAGGGATATTGGTTAGGGGGTATAGGTGTGCAACGTCATGGTCTGACCTTGATTTGTCCTTTTGACCTTGCCGTAGTGACCTTGACCTATAAAATCTTGTCCGGGCTATATCTCAGAAACCATAAGGTGTAGGAAGTTGATACGTGGTAGGGATATTGGTTAGGGGGTGTAGGTGTGCAATGTCATGGTCTGACAAGGATTTGACCTTGCCGTAGTGACCTTGAGTTCGAAAATCTTGTCCGGGCTATATCTCGGAAACCGCAAGGTTTAGGAAGTTGATACTTGGTAGGGACATTGGTTAGGGGGTGTAGTTGTGCAACGTCATGATCTGACCTTGATTTGACCTTTGACCTTGCTGTAGTGACCTTGACCTATAAAATCTTGTTGTACCTTTGAGTCTGTTTTTTTGATGCAGATTTAGCACTGTTAAAGTCATATTAGAATTTATTAAGAATTTTACTTTCATAACTTCCCATTGTAAGAGATAGAATTTCATCAAGTGAGCCACAGATTGTGCTCCAACACCACACATAAGCATTCATTAAATGTATTACCACTTCTGTATGCATGATAATATTCAAACCATCTAAACCATAATTGGGCCATGCAGGTGCAGATAAAGAGTGTTGAATTTTAGTTTGCTGATTAATGCTGTTATCTTGTTATTGAATTATCTTGTTTTAGTACTTCATCTTTATATGCATTATCTTTCTTTTAAACATTATTTCTCCATTTAAACATTGTTTGGACCTTTATATAACTGACAGTGCTCTGAAAGTATCCTGAAGTTTGTACTGGTACAGTACTTCTGTATCTCATGGTGTTGAAAATATTTCCCTAGGCTGTGGGGTACGGGCATCTCTGATGCTATTTTTTATCCTGGAACCTCCACCAGTGGCCTGTCCTCTGGTGTGACTGTTGGGGGTACTGGTTCCAGTCTTGTTCAGACCACCGGTGAGGCTGCTACCAGCACCAGTTCTGCTCAGACTGCCGGTTGTGGTCACACAGAGATCCAGCAAGGGCTACCGGTTAAACAGGATTACCACTTACAGGGAATTGCTGGTGACACAGGAATCAGTTGATCCCATATTTCTGGCAAGAAGAGGGTAGCTTCAGTTGAACAGGTCCAGTGATGTCAGCAGGGCTACCAGTTACAGATGTTTACCGGTTACAAAGAATTGCCAGTTACAGAGAAATCTGCTGTTCCCATCCTCACTGGTAAGAAACCAGCTTCAAATACAGTGCTGACAACAGGTTCACCGGTTACAGAGGTTTCCCGGTTACAGAAAATTGATGGTGACAAGTTAGTTGGACAGGAAGTTTCTTCAGAAAAATTCCTTTAACCAACCAGTTAGAGCCTACCAACCGGGTGCCGGCTTACACAACCTTCAGTGACAGTTGCTTCGCAAGAAACTGAGAGATACTGGTGAAGTGAGCAGACTGAACCTGGAACACCAGGCTACTGGACCGGCAGATCTACCAAGGGATTAACTAACGGTACAGACCTGTGCTGTCCCAATTCTTTGGTTACAGAGGGGCACCAGCCTACCAGTTTGACTGGTTACAGAGATTGTTGGTTGCAGAGAAAAGCTGCTGAATCCACCAGTGTGGACAGGAAGAAGGCTGCTTCATATGAGCCTATCCCTGCTAAGAAGTAGTTCAACTCACCCAGTTCTGCCAACTCCAGTGAGTTTATGCAGAACTGTGGAGCCACCAGGAACTGGTTACAGAGCATTGCTTCACCTATAACCATTTAGGGCCTGGTACTGGGCAGGTCTCCAGGACTGACTAACAGACCAGCAGAAGTTCTTTTAGAGTCCAAGTAGGTGTTTAGGCCAACCAGTGGCTACCTAAGGAAACTGGTTACAGAGGAATTCTTGGACCAGTCACTGGTCCCAGTGAAATGACGGTGTCAGACAGTGGCTATAGATAAGGGGAAGACTGTCGAGCAAGACTTGTCCAACAACTACCAGTCAAACTCCCCTTATCAGACCCCAGACCTATTAGAATGGCCACCCAGTTTGCCTTTTTACCCAGCCTGTGACCAGTATCAGCTGACACAAGGGAGTCTGAGTTTGCAAGCTCAGTTTTCCCCTCAATATTATAACAATATTATAGCCCAAGTTCATAAGAAATCTCCCAGGAAGGCTACACCCTCACCTTCTGGAAACGACCGGTTTGACCAGGTCCCCAGAACCCTGAATAATTCAGATTGGGAAACATTGGGAACCATATTGACCTCTCTTCAGCAAGGGGAGTGGATAACTACAAGGTTGCCTACTCCTTCACCCCATTCTACCAACAAGGAAGTACCGGAGTTTTTCATGTCCAGGGTCTTCCCCACCAGTTCAATCACTCCCCTTTGGTCTGTTCACAATACAGTGGGAGTCTTCTCTCGGTGGTGGCGAAGGAGGTCTAACTATGGCATTACAAAGTACCACAATCCACCAGTACGACTGGTTGGTCAAAGCCAGTTCACAACTTCACACCAAGCCTGTCTCCAGCATACACAGTCTCTAGGAGCTCAGTGTCAGGAGTAAGTTTGAATGGTAAACATGAAAAATTAGAACTGGACTTCGAGCAAGTCTTCGACTTCGTAGGCTTCCAGGTAGCTTGGAAGAGCGTAAGGTCAGACCCACCCTAGAGTGTTGGTAGACCTTGAATGCTTATCCAGAAACTTCTCCCTGGACCTACATGCCGGTCTGGCAGCTGATGCCCCTGATAGAGTTACTGACAGCCATAGAGCAGCAAGTGCACCTAGGTCGCCTCCACATGAGGCCGATAAAGTGGCACTAGAAGAACAGCTGGAGGGTACCAGAATCACTAGAAAAGGTGACCGCAGTTCACTCGACCCCCATCTTAAATGGTGGCTGCAGGAAGACATTGTGCTTCAGGGTCGACCATTACACCCGCTAAATATGCTCTTCAATCCTTACAGATGCATCAAAGAAGGGTGGGGTGCTTACTTAGGGGAACACACTGCAAGGGGAACCTGGTCCCTTCCAGAAGCAAGTTACACATTAACTATCTGAAACTAAGGCGGTCGTTTGGCCCTTAAAGAATTCCAAGACCTCTGGTTGAACAATATTGCTGTCATAGCTACAGACAACACAATAGTGGTTGCCTATATTAAGAAAGGGGGGGGGGGATGAAGTCAGGCCCTCTTTGTGCCCTACTATGGAGAATCCTGACCTGGTATTCCAGGAAACAGGTGACTCTAGCCCGACACATTCCAGCCGGCTGAATGTCAAAGCAGACAAGCTATCCAGTCCCAGCCAAACCAAACAGAAAAGACAGAATGGTCCCTTCTGTCAGTTTTTTCCAAGCAATATGCTTCTGGTGGCACCAGCCCTAAGTGGGCCTGTTTTTGCCACCTGGCTCAACAACAAACTGCCTCAACTTGTATCACCGGGCCAGACCCCCAATATGGACAATGATGCAATCAGTCTGCCATGGGAGGATCTGGACCCATATGCCTTCCCACTGATTGCTCCAAGGTGGCCCCACATGCCTGGTTCTGGGATCTCTTGATCATGTCAAGTCAGATTCCTTGGTACCTGCCCAACCTGCTCTCTCAACTATTCAATCAGACCCCTCACAGGAATCTGTCAAATTTAGATCTGCATGCATGGCTCCTAGAGCCTCAGCAATCAAGGAACAGGACTTCTCTGAGGCAGTTACAGCAGGAATTGAGTCTAAGATCAGTCATTACTGACAACTGGGTAATTCACCAATAAATGTCAGCACAATGAGAATCTTACTCGTCTCATAGAGACAGACCAAAGGGTTGGAGGGGCATCCCCTCCTGGAACCTTCCCCTGGTGTTGCACCAATTGGCAAGGCTCCATTTGAACCCCTTAAAGAGGCCTGCATTGACCTTCAAGACTGTTTTCCTCTTGACCCTAGGTTCCGGCAAACACAGGAGTGAGATCCATGCTTGGCAAAACAAAAACATCAGACACCAGTCAGCCTGGTCAAAGGTGTCTTTTGTACCCAGGGCCCAGCTTTTTTTCCAAGAACCAGCTGGCCAAGGAGAGTCCGGACAGTGTGGCCCCTGTGGTTATGCCAGTCCTGGCCCCAACTCTGTATAAGTCCCTGAAGTCTAATAGGCCCTGTGCCTGTTCAGAGCACTGTGCTACTTATTGGGACAGGATCTCAAACAGAACGATGAGTTAGTCTGTCTCCCTTTAGAAAGGTTTTGACATCTCACTTGCAACTATCTCCTCATGGATCAAGCAACTGTGATCCCATGTTGTGAGCTCTCTGGTCAGGAGGCCCTCATCCTACATCAGGTTAAAGCCCATGTTGTCAGGGCCTCTTGCTGCTTCTAAGGCATTCCAGTCGGGAGTCTCCTTAGAACAATGTTTCAGCCGGCCACTGGAAGTAGCATAACACCTTCACACAGTTCTATTTGAAGGATGTGGCTTGGGCTGGTTCGGAGCCCTTTCAATTGGGCCCAGTAGTGGCTGCTCAGCAGATCCACAATTAGCCCTTATACTGAGGAGATTTGTATATATGTAGGGTCAATAGTTCATGGAACTAATTGACATGCTTTCCTTCGGGAGGTTATTGCTTTCTGGGACTGAACTCATCCCTCCCTTCCCCTACCTCAGAGCAGGTCTGTTTAAAAGGGGGGGGGGGGCAACGTCAGTATACGCCCTGGCAACCAGGAACTGGTATCCGAACATAGGCCTACAGGTTTCCTGACTTTAAGTCAACCTAGGCCAGAGGGAATTTTCTTATCATTTATGAGTTCACCTAAGTCCCTAGTAACTTACCCTCCGACCAAGCGGTAGTTATTCAGCAATTGTCCATTGGAAAGGATGTATTAACGCAATAAAATTGCAAATTTAATAAGTAAATTAAATTTTTATAAGTTAATACCCTATCCAATGGACAGGCAAGGCCCTCCCAACCGACCCTGCTACCAGCCTACTAGGGGTCTAAATATGTTTAGACAATGAAAAAGATGAACTGACGTCACACTGTCTAGACAGGAAGCAAGTATGATGCGCCACCTAGCGAATGCACACTACTTGACCGGTCCTGCCGGCATTATATACAGGATGTCTTTTTCTGGCGTTTGACGGGACTGGTCGAGCCGACCGGTAAAGCAATTGTCCATTGGATAGGGTATTAACTTATAAAAATTTAATGTACTTATTGAATTTGCAATTTTGTGAAATGGACAAATCCATATATATTTTGCTATCCATTTTATGAAATGGACAAAGTCATGTATAAAGTTTCATTCATGGCCAATCTCTGGTTTATACACTATATTCCCATGTAATAATGATCTGTATGTGACATATCTTACACTAAGTTAGTTAATAAGTTAAATAGTTATAAATATTTGACATATAAGTGCCAATTATGTGTAAAGTGAAAAATTTGTACATGTAGTTGTCTATTTCATGAAATGGTCAGTAGATTTTTTATCCATTTCATGAAATGGATAAGTATTTTGTCCATTTCATGTAATGGATAGTTGGGTTGTCCATTTCACAAAATGGACAATTTCACACCTGGGGCATATGTACACAAATATGCATACAGGTGTAGATATTGAACGCACAAACTGAAGCTACTGTTAACGACTTTGGTACTCTAATTTGTTGAATACCAGGAGAGTCATTGAATTCACTACAGCAAAGAAACATCCAGCATTGGCATTTTCAATGAATTTTACTATTTTACATTTTATATAAACTACCCAGCCGTGAAAAGGAACCCTAAAGTGAATTTCAGAATTTACCGAATATTGTTTGTGTGAGGTATTTAAAGTTTGGGTCTATTATTTTAATATGTATAGTGTATTATTTTTGTCTTTTGACATCCCCTGGACAAATATAATTAATTCTATTACTGGACAAAAGTTGCACATATATTGTCTTTGAACTTATCACGCTGATACCTCGGACTTTCTTCCAGATATTTGGTAAATTATTTTAATTGAAACTTTCAAATTTGCTACATAGACAAGGGCAAGAAGCCTTCTTGTGGAATTGAAGGTTTGTGGCAAGCTTGAAGACGATTCTCAACGGTATTTTCCATATCTTATATTTGATAGACTTGATCTGCTTTTGATTGATGTGTATAATGGATATTATATGTTATGACTCATCTGGGAAATTGTCACCTTGTCAGATTCAAATACATATATATGTCCCCTATAAACATACAAAAATATAATCTACTTCTTTCTGCAACATCATGACTGGCCTCCAAACATTGGCATGTCAGTCTTTCTTCTGGAGATTTCATGTAGACCTTTCAAATACAGTATGTGGGTCTTTTATGGGTAAGGTCTTCGAGCCTATTGTGTTGTGTCCTAGGCTTTCCACTGGAAGATCAATGGTGGCCTTCTTCGGGCAAAATTTCTTTACATTTTGGCCTGGTATATATGTCCCCTATAAACATACACAAAAATTTGCTTCCTATAAAGGTTTGGTAAAAGCTAAATATGAAAATTTTCATTATTAGAATCGCATCAAATTTGATGGGGATTTTGGAATCCAATGTGTTAATTTCATATTACTTACCAATACATTCCCAAGCTGTAATTGTATTAATGAAGGGATATTAAGCAATAAATAAAAACCTAACCCACAGTTACCCACTTAGGGTCATTAAAAAATTGACCCTGCAATGACCCTGGAAGGAGGTAAAAAGCCATATCACTAGGTCTGAATACCCACAAAGCAATGACAATATTTTGTTAAGTGAGCCACAGGTTTTGCCCCGACACCACACATAAGCATGTATTGCCACATCCTGTATGTACGGATAATATTCAAAACATTCAAACCATAATTCGAACATACAAAACAGCAAGATTTTTTTTGGATACACCCAAATTACAAGAAAATCAATTTGATGGAGAGCCTGGGGGCAAGTTTGATGGGCTTTTTTAAATTGAAATAATGCCTGTACATTGCAGTCTCTTAGTTGAAGGTGTAAATTTCATGCTTAAATATCCAGCCACGGCAGACAAGAACCCCAGCCTGCTGATACAAGTAAGTAAGTAAATGGGTGACAACATTAAGATTTGGGGAAAATCTAAGGAAGAACTTCAAATTTTAAGAGGTAGACAGAACCCATAAAAGAATATCAGATGTAATCTTTCTATTCATTTACGAGTTTTACTTTTTATTCATTCATGTGAGGATTTCAGACAGAAAGGCATCTGTTAATTTAGATTTTAGTTTCTGTAGGATAGATGCACATATAAAATGCAATGTAAGACACGAGTTTATAGTGCCCCCTTTTAATTAAGTAGTTTAAAACCAAAAATAGCATTGGAGTTGTCTATACCCCACACACCAGGGAAAAAGTTTCAGATCAAGAGACTTTCACAGAAAACCATGTAACTTATATAAAGGCCTAAATAATGTTCGTAAAGAAAACCATGTTTAAGAGAAAAAATGTCTGTAAATTATGAAGCTGTAAAATCTGTCGCCTACACTTTCTAACCAATGTCCCTAACTAATCTAATCTACTGCTTTGCAGGCGCAATATCTTCCCCACTAAGGGGAACTCAGTGCGCTAATTAACAAAAATCATTTTTATAAGAGTCGAGGGGCGTTCAAGGTCAGTGTACCAGGTTTGTGGGTGGGACCGAGAGGGAAGGAGACTAAGTTGGGAAGCTAGAGTTGAAAAGGTGGGTTTTGAGGTGTTTCCTGAAAGATGTGACAGAGGGACTGTTTCTTATTTGGAAGGGGAGAGAGTTCCAAAGAACTGGGGCATAGTGACTAAAAGAATTTGAGAAGTGTTTAATTGATTTATGAACTCTACGGTCAAAAGTGGAGGTATGAAGGAACTTGAGTTTAGGGGTACTTCGTCTAGTATTTCTAAAGGAAGTGTAGGGGTGGATTAGTTCTCTTAGGTAAACAGGCTGACCTTGGTTGAGGATTTTGTATGTAATGAGGCCTATTTTGAATTGTACCCTATACCTAACTGGAAGCCAATGGAGTTTTTTCAGTTGAGGGGTGATGTGAGAAAATTTTGAGGAACGGGTGACAACCCTGCAGAGTGAGTTTTGCACTAGTTGGAATCTTCTTAGCTCAAAGTCTGTGAGTGATAGAAAGAGGGAATTGCAGTAGTCCAGTCTGCTGCTGACCAAGGCATTGGCTAAAAGAACTGATGTTTTAAGGTCTAGAAGGGGGCGTATTCTGTAGAGGTCTCTTGTATGAGCTCTAGTGGACTTTATGACCTGTGACACATGGTCGGAGAAAGTGAAATTGGAATCAAACACCACTCCGAGGTTCTTGACACTTTGTGCTGGTGAGACCTGATTACCAAGAATATTGATTGGAAAGTGAGGAAGGAGATGTTTACGGTTGTTTTTCGAACCTATCAAAATGAATTCCGTTTTATCAGGGTTGAGTTTTAATTTATTTGTGAACATGAAGTTTTGGATGTCATTTAGGCAATTTTTTAGTTTTTGTACAGAGTGAGAAAAATTTGCTGGAGAGAGTGAAATGTATAGCTGAGTGTCATCGGTGTAGAAATGGTAGTTGATGCTACTGTGAGATTGAATGATGGAGCTGATTGGGTTGGTGTAAAGGGAAAAAAGAATTGGACCAAGGACGGAGCCCTGGGGGACCCCATGCTGAAGGGCAACAGGATTTGAGAGTGTGCTGCCTACCTTGACCTTGACAAATATAAACTTACTACGCTACACAGTTTCTGAGATAAAGCCCAGACAAGATTTTAAAGGTCAAGGTCACACCATGACACTGTATATCTACACCCCTTAATTAATGTCCCTATCAACTTCCTACACATTTTGGTTTGTGACATATAGCCTGGACAAGATTTTAATGCTCATGGTCACTCCATAATGTTACAGACTTCCACCTCCCAACCTTTGTCGCTACCAAGTTTCAACTTCCTACACGTTTACTTTCAAGTATGAAGTCCCTACACCTTATGGGTCAAGAAACAGCCCAGACAAGATATTTTTTTATGATCTATATGGTTACTTGCTGAAAAAAACCTAGTTAAAAGGAAGTACAAGGAAAACAAAGAGCGTTTTCAAACACAAGACCAAAACAGGAGGCTAAATCAATGTGTCTTTTTCAAGGAAAATAAAATAATGGATTGACATGCATTTTTAACTTAAACGAGTAAAGATAAAAAATAGTGGACTCAAAAGTTAGTTTGATCTTTTCAAATGAAAAAAGTATAAACAAACTTCACAAGTTATTTTTCATTTATAATCCACCACTTAATCAATACAAAAAAACCTATGTTCAACTAAAGAATACAAAACATCAGCCATGAAATTTATCCATGTTAAGGGGTACCAGTGAAAGTATTAAAACTTTGCCGCTATTTCACAGTAGTGTGCAACAAACATTTTCAAGGCAGAAGTACAAAATTGCAGTAATAACATACCGAGACATACTGTGTGAAAACTATAAAACAAGAAACTACAGAGCACACTAAAGCATAGAGAACAACACTATTTTTGTAATGAGTCTCAACATGGTGAATAACAAATGTGTAATTTGCCAGCAACTCTACCCGAGGACATAGACTTTAAACCTCCCGACTGCTGTCTGAACCATAATGCAAACGTGAAATATTTTTAATAAGCAACCTGTATCAGAGGCCTTTCTAGTCTAGCAGACATTCTCCTCAGCAAACTAGGCCAAGTAAATACATAAGAAATACTTCTAACCCAATCAAACAGTTCTGTCTATATTATACATATAAACGCCTGTGGCAAAGCTATTTGTCTATGTTTTTTAAAATATCAGCCTTTTAGCCGGGGTCAAGAGCTGAACTGCTGTAAGAGGTATTCAACACCTTACCACAAAGGAATCCACTTGCAAATATCATTTCGCAATTCAGCAATAGCTGCATACTGTATTTTCATAACTTTTGTTAGTTTATCTTTTAAGTGAACCTAAGATTGGAAAAATATTAATGACACATATTGTAATTCAGTTGTTTCAATTTCCACCAATAACAAGAAAGTACAAACATTAAAATACATATATTTAAATAGAAAATGTCATAAAGAGGAAGTTTACGAACCCACACCTAGTGAAAGTCATGCCGGACAAATCCACCCATTACAATTCTGTATAAACGACATCCTACTGGGCATAACATAATTTTTTACCAATGAAAAACCATGGTTATTTAAACAAAGCAAAGTTCATGAAGTGTTTATTTTCCATTTCACTCTCGTGGTTTCTTATCACTCGAGCTAGTCTGGTTGACAAAACATTATGCCTGATTTCTGTTTTGCCAGATTTGTTTCTTCTTTGTCTTGTTTCCTTTTTGTACTGAAATCTCCATCTTTAGTACTTCTTTGGGATATACTTGAACCCCTTTCATCCAACCATGTTGGGAATATTTTGTTTTGATAATAGAATGTAAAATAAGTGAATTAGGATAACATAAGGCAATGTAAAACTGTAACAATGGTAGAATGGGAAATGGATTCATAAATTGTTTGAATGAGAATACATTCAGATAATAGACCTTTTACTCCATTGCATTTTAACGGTCTGGGCTTATACTGACCAACATTCTTATTCTTATCATTATTCTTAAAATTTTGTAAGAAAACAACCATTTCCTGAGAAATATTCTTAGAATGAGGAAAATATGTAAAAAATTTAAATTTACAAAATTAAAAAATTTCTTTAGAATTCTAAACAAAATTCCATGACTTGAAAGAAAGTCACATTCGATGAAAAAGCTGTATATAAAACAGGCAGAATAAATATTTTAGTTGTTAACCAATCTGAATTAAAGTATTTGTTGTGGTAAAGCAAAGCACTGCAAGTACACTTTTTATGGAAATCATGAAAAACTGTTACACTTGAAAATTTTATTCTATTTAAGAATATTTTTCCTCAGAAGAATTCTTACTTAAAGCATCTTACTGATGTGTAATTGAATATAAAAACCACACTTATTTCTATGAATCCCCAATAATACTTCTACTAAAGCACGGGCTGTATTCACCAAAGATCTTAGCCAGATCTACGGCTTCAGTTGGCTATATTTGTATACAAAAATTAAGTATAAGCCTTGGCCAGGACCTATGCTGATTAAAGTCCCAGGAACTTAAGATAATGGGGTAAAATTCTGTGAAAAAAGCCCTCTAATATAGGTAAATATTCACTTAATGAGGTTTTGACTGTATTTCTACTGTCTACTCTATGTTTTTGTTCGCATATCCCCTGGCCAGCAGAGGGATGAACATCATTACATTTTACATTTAACCTCATGCATTTATCACGTTAGTCATGATATTTGAGAAATTATTCCTTGTACTTTTCTAAATTTTACAGATATCCACTGGCTCTATAACCCAAATGAGCCAATTACCAGTACTATTGCTAACATGTTTATTTTTATGGTTTTCTTTGTGATTTTAAACTGCCGGATGACTTGAAAATTAAATCCTGGTCTAAGTAAAGACATGCTGCATCACAATTTTGTGATTAAAAACAGTACTTACTGACCACAATATATTTTATTTAAAAATTCACAGGCGAGCAAACCTCCTTCAAGGCCTACTACCTCTAAATATGGCTTATGAGTGCAATGCTAAAAATCTTTTAAAAAATTCCTGGATCCAGATGGCGATCCAGATCACACGCAAACTTAATAATCTGTTGGTATTTTTTTTTAATTTCATCAAAATTGATCCACAACTTTTCGAGTTACTAACCAAACGCATATTGCCAAATTACATACACCTCCTCGTCGGAGATTAGTAAGCCTTGAAGGTAATGACTTCCTGACCCTAAAAATATGTCTCCCTATCTCATACTTTAGCAAGGCCTGTATCTTTCTACACATATTACTTACTCACAACCCAGGCAAACAGTTGGAAACTTGAGGTGTTATTGACTCACAAAGAAAACCATCCAAAAAAGAAACTACATTATAACAATGGAGCAGGTACTGGTAATTGTTATACTCAAGTGTTGTCTTACCATTACACTTAATCACCCTTCTTAACATAGAAATACCAGAATCAAATAAATGTACAAAACGCTTTAATTTAACTAAGGTTTTTGGGGACAATTGTCAAACTACCAATATCAACAAGAGTAGTCCTTTACTGACTGTATACTCTAAAATATTCATCAGTATTTGACTAATCAAGTCCTATTTTAAAGTTCACAAAACAATGTTTAAATATAACGCAATAATTCACCAAAATTAACTTGTAAAGAAGAACAAATGCACATTAAGCTGAAATACATGTATCAGAAAACTGTTATTTACATTTGAAATGAGATACCGTTGCATCCTGTTTGGCCAAAACCACAAAGACCAGAAAGACATTTCCTCCAGATAACAAAGGTCAACAGGTGAACCTTCAAATTAAAGTGTCTCCTGGCAACAAAACAGTCCTCTGCATATAACAACAACCTGAACAGTGAATCAAAGGTAATATATATAAATATATTAGTACCAGGCTCTAGTAATTCCTGGCAGGAGATTATAACATTTATAACTTGTATTTACAGATTTAACAAGCTTCTTTTAGGCAATTAAAGTGAAACACAATTTTACAGTGTAACAGTATAATTGGTTATAACAGGCATTGTCAAACTTTTGAGCATGTGCATGATTCATACACTTAACAAAAGTCCAACAAAAGAAACTTTTTCATTCTTTTATATACAGTAAAATCCCTACCAGCCAAATAAGTTGGAAAAATCAGAATTTATTAAGTTTTTCAACTAGAAGACATATTTTCCATGAAATACAGTAGGAAATTGTCAATATGAGAGGATACATCAATGTCTGTCCGTAAAACTGAATATCTGGACAACATAAGTTTGGTTAATAGAGACTCCACTGTATATTTAATACAATGTAAAGAACATGTCAAGTCTTATGTACAGACTAGAGGAATAATTCATTCTTTGCTTTTAGTAGCCAGTTTATATTTTTATAATTTTTACAGTCACACTAGAGCAGGTTAGTCCTTGGCGTCACCAATTCCATCTGCATTAATAGCAAACATGGCCTCAGATTCTGGGAGGCAGGGAGAGTCATATATCTTACAGATTCTCGTTTCCCCTCGTCCTTTTCTAAGGTACAGTCTTAAAAAATAATCAGAAAAACAATACAAAAGCATAAATTTTCTTGTATCTGACACTACTTTTTCTTTGTTTTTCTTTCTTTTTAATATTAATTTTGATTTAGTATTATTTCCAACACATTGTACAAGTCATATTACAGCACACAGTGGAGGAACGAAGGAAGACAATACATACTAGGTCATCAAAATTCTGCAATGTAAACCATCTGGCATGGCAAGCAAATTTATTTTTTTGTTTTTTTGTTAGCCGTTACTCAATTGGGGGTGTACAAAAACAAGGAAACGGGGCGTTTTTATTTTAAAATAGGGTATGAATTCTTCTAACCCAAGATCAGGGTTGGTATTTTAACCCACAATCAGTGTGGTGGGAGATGAATGTGGAGTCCAAGATACAAGGTCAAAAAGTTCTGTATATATATGTCCATTCTGCAAGAAAGTTCACCCTGACTTTTAGTAAATTCCCAAATAGAACTCACAACCTGGGAGATGGGAGGTGGTTGTGTGGTACGTAAGACCATTGCATCCCCAACTTAGAAAAGGTTTATATTTATGTTAATTCTACAATAAATATCAAATTAGCTGTCAGCGAATTCTCAAATCTATCCTTCTACCTCAGGTATGTTAATTATTTTTCTTTGAAAACAAACTCTCGCAGACATCACAAGGAATTATGTTAGTAAACAATTATCCTTACAACTACTTTATAATGTTTTCCTTTAAAAGTCAGAAAAACTACAGAAACTAAAACCACCCAAAACTGTCTCATAGAGGTCTGTAAAAAAACTAAAAATACTGGTACTATTCTCATTCACCAATTATAAATCATCCAATTATGTATGAACAATTTCGAAAGTGCTGTGTAAGTGTAAACTGGTCTGTTGGCTCAACAGTTTCTGAGAGAGAAACTGTATCCCTTCAAGAATGATTTCCCCTAAGAGAATGTACAGAATGCACCGTCCCAAAGATGAAGGCCACATTTGCAAAGTCTGCAAAGATCTAGATAGAATAATTAAATTGTTTACTCTGAATATTTATAGGAAATACTTCTTCTCATGGAGGTCTGTAAAAATACTCATACTATTCTCATCCACTGATTATAAATCATCCAATTATGTATGAACAATTTGGAAAGTGGTGCATAAGTGTCAATGGTCCATTGGCTCAACAGTTTCTGAGAGAGAAACTGTATCCCTTCAAGAATGCTTTCCCCTAAAGGTCGTTGCACATCTGCGCGGCGCGGTACGATTTTTACTACATGCTAAGCAGGCAAATTTTCTTTACCTTGCACATTTGGGCGATTTTTCCCAGCGGTTTTCAGTAAATTGAAAAAAATATTTTTAAACTGCAGCAAAGTGGCTAGAATAGTTAAACTAATCACATATAATTAAACATCTAATACCCCACAGTACATTTCCACACCGATCAGACCCTTACATGCAATTCAATCCCTTCACAATGAAGGGCCTTGCCCTTGACCAGTATCCTTTTATATAATACTGGTGATTACATCCCCTTTCAATTAAATTCTGGCTGTGTTTTGTCTACAGATATTGCCTCACACCTAACTTGACATCCTTTCCTCCATTTAAGTACTTAATCCATCTACAAACAAGACCCTTGGCCAGTGTGTCCCTTCTAGAATGACTGTTAATTCCAATCTTTATTAAATTAATCCCTTTTATGTGTCTATATTGACACACACCATATTTTGTCATCTATCTGCTAGTAGTTAATCCCTTCACAATTAGCCTGTGTGCTTGCATTTTGGTTTCCAATTGTTATATTTGTGTAGAAACATGTGGGAAATCCAAATATCTATGAAAAGTTGGGGGAAAACAGTGAAAAAGCCGCACGGTTTTTCGGAAAATTAGAAGATTTTCTAAATGGAAAAATCCGCGCCGCACCGCTAGCTGCCGCGCCGCATATGTGTATAAGCAGTGAACTACTTCCTTTATTTCTATTTTATTTAGCCTCGCCGCACCACGCCGCGCCGCGCTAGTGTACAATGGGCTTAAGAGGGTGTACAGAATGCACCATCCTTAAGGTGTGAAGGCCACATTCGCATAGTCTGAAAAGATCTAGATAGAATAAATTGTTTACTCTGAATATTTATAGGAAATACTTCCTTGAGTTATTAAATTTACTAAAGAGCTCTCTCTCACACCAACCTTGTTGTGGAAGCATGTGCCATGATATTGCCACCAATGGGTTTCTTTGGGTCTGCAGCAAACATGGCAGCCCCATCTACTTGCGCCACTACTTGGTTTGTGATGACCACAGCGACCCCAAACTGTAAACAAAATATCACAACTGAATGAATGCAAAGAGCGGCCAGCATCTGATGCTAGACCTTTCTGATTTGCACAGAAACTATAGGTGAACTTCAAGAAACCAGTTAAACTTAAAAACATCTACTTAACCAGAAATGCAAAATATCAGCAAATTGCAATGACAAAGGGTTTCTATTATTATTATTATGTATTTATACTCAGCGCAATATCTCCAGAAACTACAGGACTCAAAGCGCTATTTAACCAATCCGACTGTATAGATACAGCCCCAACTCACAAGTAACTGACATTCCCCTAACTGGAAGAGGCTCAAGGATGACCATTTATCAACGTCCTTGAGATTCTTTAACCTGCCACTGGGGAAAGACCCAAAGACAGAGGACCGCCATTTTAAGTGGTCATCCGAGCCACTATGTATCTGCCTGTACCTGGGATTGAACCCACGTCCTCTGAGTTCCTAGACAAGTGTGTTACCTGCTAGGCCACAGTCTATGCTGTTACTAATTCTACAATCAAGATGGCAACCAAGTCCTGTAGTGATCAGAAAGGCAGCCAGGCTTTCTGCAGAGATATCATGTCTTTGAATTAATTTTAAACCCAGATAGTGTCCCATGACCTGACGATCTGGGAAGCCTGTTCCATTCTACAGGGCCTATGGCATGCACACTCCAAAAAACAAAGCAACCTCTGTTATTCTGACTTGAAGCAATACAAATGCTCCGTCTCCTGCTAAGGCTGCTGGACTTGTCAGTGAAGACTGTGTTGAGGTGACATATAAAAAGGATACACTGTTCAATAAGTATTATTAAGAAACAAGTGATTTTGAAAAGTAAATGAAATCTGAATAAGTAAATAAACTTTCTATGTCTTATTACTCTACCTCATCTGCTAGCCTCAGCAAAGTTCTGAGAAATCTTGCCAAATGCATTTGTCTGGCGGAAAGCTCCCCTCTCCCTGAGTAATCAGTTCTGTAGAGTGCTGTGGCACTGTCCACAATTAACAATGCATACCTGCAAATATATATCTTGTATACTCTTCAGATAGTAAAATACAATATCAAAGAACATATGACAGCTAGAAAATTGCTATCTTAATCTAAAACATACATATGGGATACATCTATTTTATACACACAATGGTCAGTGTTTCAACTGTTATTTTGTTAGCTGCAGTTACAGCCAAGCATATATAGGAATCAAGTAGGTGTATTTCACAACCGTAATCCGTCGAATCTAGATTCGTCAGATCAACGGATTCGCTTGTTTTGTGACTTGAATCTGAATCTGGATTATGAATCCGTTGATCTACCTCTCGAGGTAGATCCACAGATTCAGTGACCTTGGATTACCCATAATTCTTTGTAAAATAATGGCAGCAACATGTGGGAAAAAATTTTAACATTTGGGAAATTTTTATTATATTGTAATATAATAATATTATTTTACTATATACTGGCATATATTAATATATTATATTTATGTTGGTTCATCTTATTTTCATATTTTAGATTCAGATCTATAGAAAATTGCATTTCACGAATCTAGCTAATCCAACGAATCCAAATCTGAATCTAGATTCGACGGATTGTGCAGATTCTTGGTTGTGAAATACGCCTAGTGTGTACATCCCAAGAAAGTTGAAGAAACAAATCAAGGTTCCTGTTTTCCTTGACATGAACAGAAAACATTTTTATTTTTTTCTATGAGAGTCATGGTGGCCATCTCTTACCTGTGGGTGATAAGCACGGAAATTTTTTGGAGTTTTTCCTGGTTATATTTCTGATGCCAAATCAACTTTTTCATCTCAATAATGTACCTTCACAGATCAAAAATTATGTAGTTTGCTTCTTGTGAAAAATATTGTGTAATAACCTTTCTCTGCAGTACACTGTTGAACTTGAGTCACACAAGTGTTTTATCTCATTATGCAAAATATACAAATCTAGTCTACTGCTTTGCAGGGACAAATCTTTCCCACATGGGGGAACTCAGTGTGCTAACAAAAGAATTGAAAAAGGCAATAGTCAAGGGATGTTTTACATTAGTAATCGAGGGTTGTGGGCATGAACAAGGGGAATATATTAAGTGGAAATACATGAACTGATTAGGTGAGGAGTCTAGAGATGTTTCCTACATGATGTTACTGAGGTACTGGTTCTCATTATTATATAATGAAAAGGAAGAGTTCAAAGAAGGTGATGCATAATGACTTAAGGACTAAGCAAAATATGCTCATGGGATTTATAGACTTTACAGTGGTGGGGGGTTTTCAAGTGCAACATTATAGTGTGACCTTGGTATGAACTTTGATCTACTTGGAATGTTTTCTATTGCCACAACTGAGATATATTTTTCCTGTCACAAATCTAGATGGATTGCTGCAACTGATTATTATATGTACTTTTGGTATTTACTTAATTGTGCTAACTCCATTGATGGCTATACTCCAATAAATAAATAGATCAATTAATAATTTTGCAGTGTAAAAACATTTAGTTCACAAATTCTGTCATTTTAATTGCTGGTAAATTGTCTTTTTTGATACCTTTTTTACATACATTTCTCTTTTTAAGTGTCATTTCTCTTGTACCTTTCTATAACTTGCACTGTTCTGAATAACTCCTTATAATTTTTTTCATCTCTTCCATATCTCATGGTGCCTCACACTATTTCCAATGCAGAGGGGTTTGGACATCACTCATGCTATTTCCTGTTATTTCATTACACTGTTGAAAGGAACCATGAAAATAACATAACCAGAGATTTCAATTAACAGGGTTAAAATTTTAAAAGGTATTTTAAGTACCAGAAAATCAACTTCTACTTAAAAGAGAATTATCTTTATCCCAGTTCGACTTAAAGGGGTTAGACTGTACTGCTTTCAGTATTTTCTCCATTTGTTCTGAAGATAAACTTAAGCACATCCTTTGTACAGATATTTGCTTATAAATTACCATGAATGTCCATCTGGTGTCTTAGGCTTTATGTTTTTATCCTCATCCGTAAAGAAATAATTCATTTATTATCCAACAGAAATCACAAATAATGGTGTTGGACTTGGGCCTGTGAAAATCACACTAACAATGAAGGGATGAAAGTCACTTGTTCTTTGCAGACACAGCCTCATACAGACCACTCCGAGTTTCAAAACACAAGTTAAAATAAACAAGTGTCAAGTTACATTTTACAATGGTATGAGGCAATGAGTGTATCCAGGATGCTTACTGTCTCACTGATAACAATAAAAACAAAACAGCACCCACTTATCAGTAGACAACACATTTTTCAAAAACTTAAAAACTTAGCCTTTCTCTCACAGAAAAGTCAGAAAATATATTAATGGTGGCAAAATTAGTAAATACTTTTATTATTCCAATATTTCATGTTGTACACTTGATAATTCCATATTATAAAGAAGATAGACGGAGAAGTTTCCAGATCAACAATTTAGTTGAAAATATTAACTTAATGTTGCAATATTTCTGTGTTCCTCCATCACATAATTACCTGTAATACTGTGACATGTTCCATTATATGTGAAGCAAAACATAGTGTAACTGTAAATTCATGTACGATAATGGATTGTATAATATATAGTACATTTACTAAATACATTAATATATAATTTCAAATGACATACCTTGTTTAATTTTCGTGGAAACACAATTATCCACAACTACTTTTTGCAGAGAGTGGTAAACATTTTCATACTTTTAAGTATAATGATTTTAATTAAGGGGTTTCTTATCAAGACTTACGATCTTAAATATTAATGACACTGAAAGAATTTTTATCGCCTAGTTACCTTGCAGAACTATCTGGGTTTCTGGTTTTGGCTAGTAAGGCTAGTTAACCATGAAATAATGTAAAATGTGTAAAGCCAAGACTACATGGGACTCTGGTATCAAAAGTTAAAATACGGGTTAATATATCCGGGACACAAATATATCTTACTTAACATTACAAAAAACTATTTTATTGTACCAGTGCACCTTTGTTCTGTGTCACTCACTTCCCTGCATTTATGCTCTGAACATCAACATATCTGATGGTGGGGAATGCTTTAAAAGTTGTGCATTGTAATAGTGGAGTAACATTTATAAATTTCATGAAAATTAAACACACACATTTACACAGCAGTTAGAAAGTAGTTTTATAAACTTATTTTGTGTTGGAAATTGTCAATCCACAAAATACTAGAGATGAAATTTCAAGTGTTGATGATTGTGCTGTTACAGGGACTGTATGTTACAATTGAGCAGATGACCCAAGCCAATCCGCAATCATGTCTCAGAAAGATGGATACAATTATCTGTACAGTCAACGAAAGACTGACCTATGTCAATGCTGAACTACAGGATTTAAAGAACAAGAATACTGCCACACAAAATAACCAACTGGAAAGAGAGTTCAACAAAACAATTGATGATTTAAATCGTCACATAGCTGGCATAGAAGAGACTCAGAGAAAGATCATTGAAATAACTAAACATATTGAAAGTCGCATTTCAAATTTAGAGCACCGGTATTCCACAAATTTCAGTGATAACAATGACCATGACCCACCTCTCAACCTACCACATGATTGTTCAGAGGTCAAGGCCCTTGGCAATAGCATGAGTGGTATCTACAGCATATACCCCGGAATCTTCAAGTCTCCTGTCCATGCATTTTGTGATATGGAATCTAATGGAGGTGGCTGGACAGTAATTCAACGGAGATTAGACGGATCTACAGATTTCTTCCGTAACTGGACAGATTACAAGACCGGCTTTGGAGATCTCCAGCGGGAGTTTTGGTTGGGCAATGACATCATCTCGGACATCACCACAAATAATATCAACCAGCTTTCCAATGTGAGCTACTCTCTGCTGGTAACCTTAACTAACTTTTCCAATGGTCAAGCTTTTGCTGAGTACCAGGATTTCCGTGTTGCACCAGAGGTTCGCAATTACACGTTAAACCTGGAGTTTGTGGGAGGGAGTGCTGGGGATTCCTTAAGCTTTCACAATGGGATGCCGTTTTCAACAAGTGACATTGATAACGATGCAGATAGGCACGGGAACTGTGCCAGTCATTGGAACAGTGGTGGTTTCTGGTTCAGAAATTGTTTTTATACCTGTCTAAACTGTCCATATAGTCAGACTGAAATCATACAGTATGGTAGAGGAATCACATGGCTATCATGGCTGGGATTGCATAGGTCTCTTAAAGGTACAGAGATGAAAATAAGGCCACTAAACTTTGCAGGATAAGCAGGATTGGCAAAAAGTGGCGGTTGAGCAGAAATTTTTTGGTGTATCTTAAAGAAGGATTGTTGTTACAGTACACTATTCTATTTTAGTGATACAGATAGGGTTCATAGGATTTGTAAAGCATCATCTGATCAATACTGGTAATTGACTCAAAAATAAATATACACAAAATACATAGTGTTGGGTAGACTTTTTTACCTATCCATTTAGAAGGATTATTGTTATACCTGCAGGACTGTGACTCATTCCCTATACAGGTTTTATAGGGGGCTTCATACTGCCTTTTGCACACCAATGTTGAAATGTATATTATAAGACTATAGGGATATATTTTGCCAAAAAAATCCCTACCACATTTTTTATCTTTTTTCATTTTCAGCATAAATTACATTATGTAAATCTTCCCTAACTTTAAATAAAACTTTAACTTTGAAGATTTCTTTCATCACATTTTTGTTGTATTTTGGTTAAGTTTTCTTTGAATATCTTGTGTTTACAACACAGCCACCGTAAATGTGATTTGCAATAAATGATAAATTTCCAGTCAATGGAATGAATGCAGGAGAGTATATCATTTTTTCATTTATTCAGATCTGTATTTAGTGCATCTCGAGGTGTAAGAAAATATTTCTACTTAACCAGAAATTCCAGTTAAGAGGGTCCATTTCAGTGAGAAAAGGCCCTCCACTGACGTCCACAAACACAGCAATTCTACTCAACTGAGGTCTACCTAAATGGAGTTAGAATATGTTTTCCCACATTATATGGTGGTAAAAATATGATTCATGAGCATGTGAAGCCACACTAAATTGTGTAAAATGTCTAAATAATCCAATTAAACTCACCCATAAAATGACACTTGTAAACACTGGGGTTGAGGCAAGTAAACTCGTGTATTTGAGTACATATTTATACACACTTGTGGTGTAATTGTCATTGTGGTACTCATGAGCAAATGTTCTAATACTTGCATCTCAAGTACAACAGGCTGTACTCATGAGCACACTCTGAGTACAGTTTATTTATGCAATACAAAACATATTTTCTTGGCCTGTTTAATTTCCAAGTGATCAAGAGCAAATGTTTTTCTTCACAAATTTTCATGAAAGCTTTGCCTTACTATGTCCAGTGCACCGATTACTATGGTGGCAATAAATGATGAAGTAATAACAGTTATTAGGGGTGTTGCCAGGGTACCAGTATCATCGGTATAGTAAGTTATTTTATTTATTTATTTTTTTTTTTATTTTTTTTTTGTAACCAAGAAAATTGACTTCCTGTTTTACAGTATGGAAAACAATTTGGTTCTCATGTTTTTAAAAGACAAACAATGGTTAACAGACCGGTAAGTACAAGACGGGAAACCAGAAGGAAAAAATCGCTACTGCAATACCCCAAACAGTTATAATGATTTATAAATGAAATTGTTTTTCCTCATACAATTTTTGGCTTAATTTGTAACTATCGGAGCGTCAAAGACCTCATTACAACTGCACACCTTGATAAAACTAGATTGGGCCAACTCGGCGCCAACATATCCCCAGACAGGTCATCACTCACGCCACAGGTTTTGATCGGGAATTTTTTAAAACATAATTACCCATTATTATATGAACTTCAGCACATCAATCTACTCTGTTTATATCTTCCCAAGGAAGATGGTGTATCCCCAGACGCCGAATACATAACTCAAATTATATTTTCAATCTTCCTGCAATGATAACTCTAAACCTATTTTCAAAGTATTTAAATGATTGATGATTGAATGTCCATTCTAAAATAATAATCCCAAAAGAGCATATCTGTTTCTATATTTGTTGACAAATAAAATATTATTTTTAACTCAACTCATCATACTTTTCAATCTTCCTTCAAAGTATTTAAATGATTGATGATTCAATGTCCATTCTAAAATTCATAATCCCAAAAGCGCATATCTGTTTCTATATTTGTTCACAAATAAAATATTATTTAAAAAAAAATTATTTATATTATTATTTTATTATAATATTTTTAGAATTTGCAAATTGTTTTCAGTTATTCATTTCCTCTATACCTATATATGTGGTCCATATATATGCAACATAAATATGTGACACAATCTCAGTTCTGACTCCCCTTTGTGTTATATGTAATGAAGCCCACCACCTCCAACCCCCACCCCTCTCCCCTTCTCCACACCTCTCTCACTATTACACAAGATCTGCAACCCCATTGAGTTCTTTGTTTCTCATCTGATATCATTAAATACCTTTGTTTATTTAGTGTCACTCAATATAGCTGGAGGTCCCAGAGGTGGGTGGGGGGAATCCGGGTGGGGGATGTGGGTTGGGACTACAAAGAGATGGGAGTGCTACAGCATAAATGGTAAACAAACAATCTATATAAAAGGGGTACTCAAATACAAAAAGAATTGAGAATTTTAAGTATGTGATTATCAACTGAAATGAGTTCATAACTGTAGGAGCTGTGTCAAAATTAACTGAGGCAAGTTGAATAAAACTGGGCTAGTTGAGGGTTAAAAATCCCCTAGTTTTACTACATAAGGATAATTCTAATTCTAATTCTAATTGGACTTTTATAGCACTTAATCTCCCCAAACAAGAGGACTCTAAGGCGCAACAAAACAAAAAGCAGTCAACAAAATTCTGTGTCCAGGGACATAACAGGGGTCGAACACCACGGAGAACGCCAGGAGGATGATTCAGGCTAGGGTGGATATGCTTTGGTGTACAGGTAAGTTTTAAGCTGTTTTCTGAAGGAGGCCAGGGATGGAGAGGCACGAATCACATCACATAAGGATATAATTTCATTAATATTGGGACTTAAAGCTCACTTAAAGTGTCCATTTTGTCTACTTGAATATGTTTAACCAGTTTCATTTTAAAAAGTTAAAAACTCAGCAAGCAGAGGTATAACACACAAAATTAAGTTCTTAAAAGACTAAGATAGCCATAACATTATTAATATTCAAAATTTAAATAGACAGGCATTTCCTTTTAAAAATTCAAAGATTTCAGCTCTATAACCCACATAGTTTGACAGTTACTGGGCTTTAATGTGGCATAATGTCCATAAATTGGGTTTCTGTGGGCATTTTACAATTGTTAAAGAGACATAACAAACACATAACAAACAAAAATTATATATAATACAGTTTAAGACTTGTCACACTAAGCATTTCCAAATAACAGGGCAAAATACGGAAAAAATGTCAAAAAAGGCACTTGGGCGAGTGTCTATGGCCCTCATACACAGGTTAAATGTCTACTAAAAACCTTGATTTTCGGCATATGTAAAAAGGACATAATAATGCATTCCCAGATGGGATTTCAACTCCATCAATGACATAGTTTAACAGTCACAGGGCTTAAAGGTGGTAAAAAGTCCAAATATTGGGTCTCTGTGGGCCTTTTAGAGATCTCGATGTGCCTTTCAAATTAAAGCTTCAGACTTAAAATTTGTTACATACTAAGATTACACATAGAATATGTATGTAATAAAGTTTGAAACTTCTCAGACTTACCATTTCCAAGTTACAGAGCAAAATATGTGAAAAATGTCTTAAAAGGGTCACTCAGGTGGGTGTTTAAGGTCCTCATGCACAGGTTAAATGTCTACTTGAAGCCTTGATTTTTGGCACATGTAAAAAGAACATAATAATGTATTCCCAGATGAGATTTCAGCTCTATCAGTCACATAGTTTAACAGTCACAGGCCTTAAAATTGGCAAAAAGTCCAAATACTAGGTCTTTATGGGGCCTTCTAGAGACCTAAATGTGGCCTTCAAATTAAAGCTTCAGACTTAAAATTTGTCACATACTAAGATTACACATAGAATATGCATCTAATACAGTTTGAAACTTCTTAGACTTACCATTTCCAAGTTACAGGGAAAAATATGTGAAAAATGTTTAAAAATGGTCACTCGGGTGGGGATTTATGGTCCTCATACACAGGTTAAATGTCTTCTTAAAGCCTTAATTTTTGGCACATATATAAATAACATACTAATATCTTCCCAGATAGGATTTGAGCTCTATCAGTCACATAGTTTGACAGTCACAGGGCTTAAAAGTAGCAAAAAGTCCAAATATTGGGTCTTTGGGAGCCTTTTAGAGACCTCAATTTGACCTTCAAAATTAAAGCTTCAGACTTAAAATCTGTTACATACTAAGATTACACACAGAATATATATCTAATACAGTTTGAAACTTCTCAGACTTACCATTTCCAAGTTACAGGGAAAAAGATGTGAAAAATGTCTTATAAGGGTCACTCGGGTGGGTGTTTATGGTCCTGATACACAGGTTAACTGTCTATTAAAGGCCTAAATGTTGGGGCACATATGAGAAAACACATAGATATATTCCCAGATGATATTTAACTTAGATGAGAGACATAGTTTGAAAGCTACAGTGCTTGAAAGTGGCAAAAAGTGCATAAATTGGGTCTCTGTGGGCACTTTTGAGACCTTAAGTCGACCCCTTTGGGTAAACCTACAGCCCTAAAATTTTCTACAGACAAGGATTACATATCAAAGTTATACCTAGCGCAGTTTGAGACTCATCAGAATTACCACTTCCAAATTATAGGGCAAAATATGTGAAAAGTATAGCAAAAAATCCCTAAGTGGGTGTATTTATGGGCCTCAAACACAATTTTCTCCTCAACTTAAAGTCGTGATTTTCGGCACATGTACTAAGAACATATTAATGTGTTGTCAGGTAAAATTTCAGCCAGCTGAGCATCATAGTTTGTGACCTACAGGGCTCTAAGTGGCCATAAGTCCAATTTCTGACCTTAAGGTGGCCATAAGTTCTTTTTTACTGGGAGTTTAAGGTCACCTTAAAATAGGGATCTTCCTTTGGGCACCCTTAACATGTGTACCAAGTTTGAAAAAAAAATATTAATTTGTTTTTGAGTTATCGCGTCCACAAGGAAATTTCTACGGCGGCGGCGGCGGGACGGACCTGAATCCAATATATCCCCGACTTTCGTCTGGGGATATAATTAATATTCATATTGCATATGTGTTAGCCCACAATTTTCCAAAATAACCTAGCATGTTGTTTACAATAAGAGTTTAACATACTTACCTCTTTTTTTTTTTTTTTTTGGTAAATCTTAAACCCTGAATATGTTTGGAGATCACAAGGACCAACAAAAAAAAATTCTTCTTTATTAGAACTAGAAATTGTGTCATTCAACAGTGCATCCCTTGACAGGACATGGTATAATCTAGACCTTGTGCAAATTCCTTCCTTTGTGCACCAGATTCTGTGAGAGCATTTCCCTCTGGGAGTTCAAGTGAGAGTCTAAAATCCAGACTGTTATGAAATGCATTTATTCAGTGCCTCAAAAAATAATGTTAGAGAAATTAAGCTCTAAGAGAAAGAAAATGTAAAGTATTAAAACAAGACAACTCAATAGCAAGATGGCAGTATTACTCAGGAAACTAAAAATTATGAAGCTGTAAAATTTATTAAGTAGAGAATAGCTATCAATGGAAAAAGCACAGTTATGTAAAAGTACACATAACTAGACTTATGCCGCTCGCTTTATTGCGAGCCAGGTGTGTATACCCGAACATAGCAAAACTATAGAAGCAATAATAAAAGATATAGAGGCTTAAGATTCCTGAAGTTATAAGCATTTTTAAGTTTGGCTGTCCTCAGTTGACCTTGAATTGCGAGGCAAAGCTCAAATCTGACCACATCAAAATTTCCCAACCCATGATTTCCTATGAGTTGGTTTCACTTTCCAAACCTCTAGGATCAATAATAAGCAAGTTATAAGCATTTTTAAATTTGGTTTCTTGGTTTGAACTTGAAGGGGGGGCGGGGAGGATTTCCTATAGGTTGCTTTCACATCCCAAACCTCTAGGACCAATAATAAGCGAGTTATAAGCAGTTCTAAGTTTGGCTATCCTCATTTGACCTTGAAGGAGGGGCCCAAGGTCAAATCTGACCACACCAGAAGATTCCCAGCGAATGATTTCCATAGTTTGATTTCACATCACAAACCTCTAGGGCCAATAATAAGCGAGTTATAAGCACTTTTAAGTTTGGCTATACTCGTTTGACCTTGGTGGAGAGGCCCAAGGTCAAATCTGACCATACCAGAAGATTCCTAACCCATGATTTCCCATAGGTTGGTTTCACATATCAAACCTCTAGGACAAATAATAAGCGAGTTATAAGGACTTTTGCAATAGTTTTCAAGTTACAACTTATTTACTCAACAGTGAGAAACTCAAAGTAGCTATTACTCGGCTATGCAATGAGCTACAGGCCTGCAATTTTACTATGTTATAGCTGACCCAAAAGTAGCTGAAAAACATTTAAACAAAATTCTCTAAACGCGATAGTTTTCAAGTTACAAGTAAAAGTTTTGGATGTTTTTGACTCCCCAGAGCAAAATTTTGACTCCTGGCCTTAAAATGACATATACTCATTTGATTTTGACCCCAGGCCTAGAAAAAAGATAGGGTGGCGAGACCTCATATCCACCAATTCAGGCACTAAATATAAAATAAATCTGAAAGAGACTGTGGCCTACAGGTTGAACACAAACAATAGTCAAAATTTTTTACATTTTTGACTCCCCAGAGCATAAGTTTAACTCCTGGGTTACCAAAATAATAGGGTGGCCAGATCTCTGCCATAGAAAGCCACTTGCAAAGTTTAAAAGAAATCCCCGCAAAAATGTGGATTGTAGGTTGAACACAAGAAAATCTCAGCTGACACGGATGATGACCGTGCATGATCCATAGTATCCCCGCTTTTTGGGGATACAATAATCAGTTGCAGCAATCAATATATCTTTGTCATAAGAGAAACATGTCTCAAATATGGTAGGTGAACACAATTTGGCATGGTCAAAGTTAAAGATCAAACCATGATGCTCACCTACACCACCTAACCAATGTCTCTACCAGGTCTCAACCTTCTACACCTTATGGAATCCAAGAAAAAGCCCGGACAAGATTTGAAAACTCATGGTTACTATGACAGGGTCAATGGTCACATCAAGATCAAACCATGACGCTCCAAACCTGCAACCCCTAACCAATGTCCTTACCAAGTATAAACTTCCTACACCTTACGATTTCTGAGATATAGCCCAGACAAGATTTTATAGGTCAAGGTCACTATGGCAATGTCAAAGGTCAAATCAAGGTCACACCAAGATCAAACCATGACGCTCCAAACCTGCAACCCCTAACCAATGTCCTTACCAAGTATAAACTTCCTACACCTTACGATTTCTGAGATATAGCCCAGACAAGATTTTATAGGTCAAGGTCACTATGGCAATGTCAAAGGTCAAATCAAGGTCACACCATGACGTTGCACACCTACAACCCCTAACCAATGTCCCTATCAAGTATCAACTTCCGACACCTTATGGTTTCTGAGATATAGCCTGCACAAGGTTTTGAAACTCAAGGTCACTACCGCAAGGTCAAATCAAGGTCACATTATGACGTTGCTCACCAACAACCTACAACCAATGTCCCTACCAAGTATCAACTTCCTACACCTTATGGTTTCCAAGATAAAGCCCAGACAAGATTTTATAGGTCAAGGTCACTAAGGCAAGGTCAAAGGTCAAATCAAAATCACGCCATGACATTGGAAACCTACACCCCCTAACCAATGTCCCTACCAAGTATCAACTTCCTACACCTTATGGTTTCTGAGATATAGACTGGACAATATTTTCAAACTCAAGTTCACTATGGCAAGTTCAAAGGTCAAATCAAGGTCACACCATGACATCGCACACCTACATCCCCAACCAATGTCCCTACCAAGTATCAACTTCCTACACATTAATGTTTCTGAGATACATCCCAGACAAACATTTTCCTGCCGCCTGCCCGCCCATCTGGACACCATGGGTGAAAACAATACCCTGACAGCCCTTAAGGGCTGTGGGATAAAAACAAAAAAACTCAATGTAAAAACTTGTGAGGAAGTCTAGGTATTACCTAACATATAAAGAATTCAGCCATTTTCAAATGTGACAGTTTCGATTTCTGCCAAAATTCAAGATGGCCGCATAAATTTAGAAAATTAAAATTTTTCAGACACTATATCTGGGACCTCTTTGTACCCATAGGGTCTAAAATTTGCTCGAAATGGGCCCAACAGTTTTTGAGATAATCAACATTTGTGATTTCCACTAAACTTCAAGATGGAGGCCGGAATTCATGGGCATTAGATCCAGCGATGCTAGTACCCAGAAGGTCCAAAATTTGCTTGAAATTTCTGTTTTTCTATTTTTGGCAAAAATTTGAAAATTCAAAATGGCCGCCATATGTGGGGAGGGGAAAATTTTTTGAAAATTGCCAAGAGTACATTTCTTAGATACCCTGTGGGTCGAAAATTTCACCGAAATAACTCTATTTTGCACGGTTAAGGAGATAGAAGCAATTTTGAGTTTTGCCATTTTGGGCAAAAATTCGAAAATTCAAAATGGCCGCCATATGTGGGAAGAGGAAATTTTTTGAAAATTGCCAAGAGTACATTGCTCAGATACCCTGTGGGTTGAAAATTTTGACGAAATCCCTCCATCTCACACGGTTAAGGAGATAGAAGCAATTTTGTGTTTTGCCATTTTTGGGAAAAATTCGAAAATTCAAAATGGCCGCCATTTTTGGGGAGGGGAAAATTTTTGAAAATTGCCAAGAGTACATTGGTGAGATACCCTGTTGCTTGATAATTTCGACGAAATCGCTCTATCCCGCACGGTTAAGGAGATAGAAGCACATTCATGTATTGCCACTTTTGGCAACAATTCGAAAATTCAAAATGGCCGCCATTTTTGGGGAGGGGAAATTTTTTTGAAAATTGCTGGGAGTGCATTTCTGAGATGACTTGTGGGTCGAAAATTTCAACGAAATCGCTCTATCTCGCACGGTTAAGGAGATAGAAGCAATTTTGTGTTTTGCCATTTTTGGGGAGGGGAAAATTTTTTGAAATTGCCAAGAGTACATTGCTCGGATACCCTGTGGGTTAAAAATTTCGACGAAATCACTCTGTGTCACACGGTTAAGGAGATAGAAGCAAATTCGTGTTTTGCCATTTTTGGCAAAAATTCGAAAATTCAAAATGGCCGCCATTTTTGGGGAGGGGAAATTTTTTGGAAATTGCCAAGAGTACATTGCTCGGACACCCTGTGGATTGAAAATTTCGACGAAATCGCTCTGTGTCACACGGTTAAGGAGATAGAAGCAAATTCGTGTTTTGCTATTTTTTGGGAAAATTCGAAAATTCAAAATGGCCGCCATGTTTGGGGAGGGGAAAATTTTTTGAAATTGCCAAGAGTACATTGCTCGGATACCCTGTGGGTTGAAAATTTCGACAAAATCGCTCTGTGTCACACGGTTAAGGAGATAGAGGCATTACTCATTTATTTAATTAATTACTCACTCATCTATGAAGCAATTACCCCCAAAAGCAATCCCATACAAGCTATTAACCCAATGAACCTCCATACCAAATTTCAGAAAGCTAGGCTTAATAGCATTCCTTAAAATGTCTGGAAACCAAAGAGATACTCAAAAGTAGCAAAGTACCTATTACTCAGTTAGCTATAGAGCTATCACCACCAAAAGCAATCCCAGCAATCCCAAAAGAAAATCTCAGCTGACACGGATGATGACCGTGCATGATCCATAGTATCCCCGCTTTTTGGGGATACAATAATCAGTTGCAGCAATCAATATATCTTTGTCATAAGAGAAACATGTCTCAAATATGGTAGGTGAACACAATTTGGCATGGTCAAAGTTAAAGATCAAACCATGATGCACACCTACACCACCTAACCAATGTCTCTACCAGGTCTCAACCTTCTACACCTTATGGAATCCAAGAAAAAGCCCGGACAAGATTTGAAAACTCATGGTTACTATGACAGGGTCAATGGTCACATCAAGATCAAACCATGACGCTCCAAACCTGCAACCCCTAACCAATGTCCTTACCAAGTATAAACTTCCTACACCTTACGATTTCTGAGATATAGCCCAGACAAGATTTTATAGGTCAAGGTCACTATGGCAATGTCAAAGGTCAAATCAAGGTCACACCATGACGTTGCACACCTACAACCCCTAACCAATGTCCCTATCAAGTATCAACTTCCGACACCTTATGGTTTCTGAGATATAGCCTGCACAAGGTTTTGAAACTCAAGGTCACTACCGCAAGGTCAAATCAAGGTCACATTATGACGTTGCTCACCAACAACCTACAACCAATGTCCCTACCAAGTATCAACTTCCTACACCTTATGGTTTCCAAGATAAAGCCCAGACAAGATTTTATAGGTCAAGGTCACTAAGGCAAGGTCAAAGGTCAAATCAAAATCACGCCATGACATTGGAAACCTACACCCCCTAACCAATGTCCCTACCAAGTATCAACTTCCTACACCTTATGGTTTCTGAGATATAGACTGGACAATATTTTCAAACTCAAGTTCACTATGGCAAGTTCAAAGGTCAAATCAAGGTCACACCATGACATCGCACACCTACATCCCCAACCAATGTCCCTACCAAGTATCAACTTCCTACACATTAATGTTTCTGAGATACATCCCAGACAAACATTTTCCTGCCGCCTGCCCGCCCATCTGGACACCATGGGTGAAAACAATACCCTGACAGCCCTTAAGGGCTGTGGGATAAAAACAAAAAAACTCAATGTAAAAACTTGTGAGGAAGTCTAGGTATTACCTAACATATAAAGAATTCAGCCATTTTCAAATGTGACAGTTTCGATTTCTGCCAAAATTCAAGATGGCCGCATAAATTTAGAAAATTAAAATTTTTCAGACACTATATCTGGGACCTCTTTGTACCCATAGGGTCTAAAATTTGCTCGAAATGGGCCCAACAGTTTTTGAGATAATCAACATTTGTGATTTCCACTAAACTTCAAGATGGAGGCCGGAATTCATGGGCATTAGATCCAGCGATGCTAGTACCCAGAAGGTCCAAAATTTGCTTGAAATTTCTGTTTTTCTATTTTTGGCAAAAATTTGAAAATTCAAAATGGCCGCCATATGTGGGGAGGGGAAAATTTTTTGAAAATTGCCAAGAGTACATTTCTTAGATACCCTGTGGGTCGAAAATTTCACCGAAATAACTCTATTTTGCACGGTTAAGGAGATAGAAGCAATTTTGAGTTTTGCCATTTTGGGCAAAAATTCGAAAATTCAAAATGGCCGCCATATGTGGGAAGAGGAAATTTTTTGAAAATTGCCAAGAGTACATTGCTCAGATACCCTGTGGGTTGAAAATTTTGACGAAATCCCTCCATCTCACACGGTTAAGGAGATAGAAGCAATTTTGTGTTTTGCCATTTTTGGGAAAAATTCGAAAATTCAAAATGGCCGCCATTTTTGGGGAGGGGAAAATTTTTGAAAATTGCCAAGAGTACATTGGTGAGATACCCTGTTGCTTGATAATTTCGACGAAATCGCTCTATCCCGCACGGTTAAGGAGATAGAAGCACATTCATGTATTGCCACTTTTGGCAACAATTCGAAAATTCAAAATGGCCGCCATTTTTGGGGAGGGGAAATTTTTTTGAAAATTGCTGGGAGTGCATTTCTGAGATGACTTGTGGGTCGAAAATTTCAACGAAATCGCTCTATCTCGCACGGTTAAGGAGATAGAAGCAATTTTGTGTTTTGCCATTTTTGGGGAGGGGAAAATTTTTTGAAATTGCCAAGAGTACATTGCTCGGATACCCTGTGGGTTAAAAATTTCGACGAAATCACTCTGTGTCACACGGTTAAGGAGATAGAAGCAAATTCGTGTTTTGCCATTTTTGGCAAAAATTCGAAAATTCAAAATGGCCGCCATTTTTGGGGAGGGGAAATTTTTTGGAAATTGCCAAGAGTACATTGCTCGGATACCCTGTGGATTGAAAATTTCGACGAAATCGCTCTGTGTCACACGGTTAAGGAGATAGAAGCAAATTCGTGTTTTGCTATTTTTTGGGAAAATTCGAAAATTCAAAATGGCCGCCATGTTTGGGGAGGGGAAAATTTTTTGAAATTGCCAAGAGTACATTGCTCGGATACCCTGTGGGTTGAAAATTTCGACAAAATCGCTCTGTGTCACACGGTTAAGGAGATAGAGGCATTACTCATTTATTTAATTAATTACTCACTCATCTATGAAGCAATTACCCCCAAAAGCAATCCCATACAAGCTATTAACCCAATGAACCTCCATACCAAATTTCAGAAAGCTAGGCTTAATAGCATTCCTTAAAATGTCTGGAAACCAAAGAGATACTCAAAAGTAGCAAAGTACCTATTACTCAGTTAGCTATAGAGCTATCACCACCAAAAGCAATCCCAGCAATCCCAAAAGAAAATCTCAGCTGACACGGATGATGACCGTGCATGATCCATAGTATCCCCGCTTTTTGGGGATACAATAATCAGTTGCAGCAATCAATATATCTTTGTCATAAGAGAAACATGTCTCAAATATGGTAGGTGAACACAATTTGGCATGGTCAAAGTTAAAGATCAAACCATGATGCACACCTACACCACCTAACCAATGTCTCTACCAGGTCTCAACCTTCTACACCTTATGGAATCCAAGAAAAAGCCCGGACAAGATTTGAAAACTCATGGTTACTATGACAGGGTCAATGGTCACATCAAGATCAAACCATGACGCTCCAAACCTGCAACCCCTAACCAATGTCCTTACCAAGTATAAACTTCCTACACCTTACGATTTCTGAGATATAGCCCAGACAAGATTTTATAGGTCAAGGTCACTATGGCAATGTCAAAGGTCAAATCAAGGTCACACCATGACGTTGCACACCTACAACCCCTAACCAATGTCCCTATCAAGTATCAACTTCCGACACCTTATGGTTTCTGAGATATAGCCTGCACAAGGTTTTGAAACTCAAGGTCACTACCGCAAGGTCAAATCAAGGTCACATTATGACGTTGCTCACCAACAACCTACAACCAATGTCCCTACCAAGTATCAACTTCCTACACCTTATGGTTTCCAAGATAAAGCCCAGACAAGATTTTATAGGTCAAGGTCACTAAGGCAAGGTCAAAGGTCAAATCAAAATCACGCCATGACATTGGAAACCTACACCCCCTAACCAATGTCCCTACCAAGTATCAACTTCCTACACCTTATGGTTTCTGAGATATAGACTGGACAATATTTTCAAACTCAAGTTCACTATGGCAAGTTCAAAGGTCAAATCAAGGTCACACCATGACATCGCACACCTACATCCCCAACCAATGTCCCTACCAAGTATCAACTTCCTACACATTAATGTTTCTGAGATACATCCCAGACAAACATTTTCCTGCCGCCTGCCCGCCCATCTGGACACCATGGGTGAAAACAATACCCTGACAGCCCTTAAGGGCTGTGGGATAAAAACAAAAAAACTCAATGTAAAAACTTGTGAGGAAGTCTAGGTATTACCTAACATATAAAGAATTCAGCCATTTTCAAATGTGACAGTTTCGATTTCTGCCAAAATTCAAGATGGCCGCATAAATTTAGAAAATTAAAATTTTTCAGACACTATATCTGGGACCTCTTGGTACCCATAGGGTCTAAAATTTGCTCGAAATGGGCCCAACAGTTTTTGAGATAATCAACATTTGTGATTTCCACTAAACTTCAAGATGGAGGCCGGAATTCATGGGCATTAGATCCAGCGATGCTAGTACCCAGAAGGTCCAAAATTTGCTTGAAATTTCTGTTTTTCTATTTTTGGCAAAAATTTGAAAATTCAAAATGGCCGCCATTTTTGGGAAGAGGAAATTTTTTGAAAATTGCCAAGAGTACATTTCTTAGATACCCTATGGGTCGAAAATTTCACCGAAATAACTCTATTTTGCACGGTTAAGGCAAATTTGTGTTTTTCCATTTTGGGCAAAAATTCGAAAATTCAAAATGGCCGCCATATGTGGGGAGGGGAAAATTTTTTGAAAATTGCCAAGAGTACATTTCTTAGATACCCTGTGGGTCGAAAATTTCGACGAAATCGCTCTATCTCGCACGGTTAAGGAGATAGAAGCAATTTTGTGTTTTGCCATTTTGGGCAAAAATTCGAAAATTCAAAATGGCCGCCATATGTGGGAAGAGGAAATTTTTTGAAAATTGCCAAGAGTACATTGCTCAGATACCCTGTGGGTTGAAAATTTTGACGAAATCCCTCTATCTCACACGGTTAAGGAGATAGAAGCAATTTTGTGTTTTGCCATTTTTGGCAAAAATTCGAAAATTCAAAATGGCCGCCATTTTTGGGGAGGGGAAAATTTTTGAGAATTGCCAAGAGTACATTGGTGAGATACCCTGTTGCTTGATAATTTCGACGAAATCGCTCTATCTCGCACGGTTAAGGAGATAGAAGCACATTCATGTATTGCCACTTTTGGCAAAAATTCGAAAATTCAAAATGGCCGCCATTTTTGGGGAGGGGAAATTTTTTTGAAAATTGCTGAGAGTGCATTTCTGAGATAACTTGTGGGTCGAAAATTTCAACGAAATCGCTCTATCTCGCACGGTTAAGGAGATAGAAGCAATTTTGTGTTTTGCCATTTTTGGGGAGGGGAAAATTTTTTGAAATTGCCAAGAGTACATTGCTCGGACACCCTGTGGGTTAAAAATTTCGACGAAATCACTCTGTGTCACACGGTTAAGGAGATAGAAGCAAATTCGTGTTTTGCCATTTTTGGCAAAAATTCGAAAATTCAAAATGGCCGCCATTTTTGGGGAGGGGAAAATTTTTGGAAATTGCCAAGAGTACATTGCTCGGATACCCTGTGGGTTGAAAATTTCGACGAAATCGCTCTGTGTCACACGGTTAAGGAGATAGAAGCAAATTCGTGTTTTGCTATTTTTTGGGAAAATTCGAAAATTCAAAATGGCCGCCATGTTTGGGGAGGGGAAAATTTTTTGAAATTGCCAAGAGTACATTGCTCGGATACCCTGTGGGTTGAAAATTTCGACAAAATCGCTCTGTGTCACACGGTTAAGGAGATAGAGGCATTACTCATTTATTTAATTAATTACTCACTCATCTATGAAGCAATTACCCCCAAAAGCAATCCCATACAAGCTATTAACCCAATGAACCTCCATACCAAATTTCAGAAAGCTAGGCTTAATAGCATTCCTTAAAATGTCTGGAAACCAAAGAGATACTCAAAAGTAGCAAAGTAGCTATTACTCAGTTAGCTATAGAGCTATCACCACCAAATGCAATCCCATACAAGCTATTAACCCAATAAATCTGCATGCCAAATTTGGTAAAGATAGGATAAGAACTGTTGCCTAAAATGTCTGGAAACCAAGTGGGACGCCGGACGGCGGAAAAAGCAAAAATAATATGTCCACCCCCCAGTGGGTGGACATAATAATGCTTTCAAAACTAGCAAACATACTTATATCTACCATAAGGCATAAACTCTTATAACTATATTAAGAATATTGTTAAAAACCATCCACAGATATTTTGGATAAATTCATTGTATTCTCACATTCAGCCATCCATAGGTATTTTGGATAAATTCACTATATTTCACATAAAACATAACTTATTCTTGGGTGAAAAAACTAGCAAACATACATATATCTACCATAAGGCATAAACTCTTATAACTATATTAAGAATATAAAGGCATTTACTCACTTTAGTAGCTATTACTCTGCCATCCAAAGAGCTACAGTTCTGCAACTTTATTATGCAGTAGATCAAACCAAAGTAGGTAAGGACGTATTTAGAAGAAATTGCCTATCTGTAACACTTTTAGAGATAAAAGATATTTACTTATTTTAGTGGCTATTACTCTGCCATCCAAAGAGCTACAGTTCTGCAACTTCACTATGTGGTAGATCACCCAAAAGTACATGAATGACTTATTTAGAAGAAATTGCCTACCTGTAATACTTTTAGAGATAAAAGACATTTACTCATTTTAGTAGCTATTACTCAGCTATCCAAAGAGCTACAGTTCTGCAACTTCACTATGTGGTAGATCACACAAAAGTAGGTGAATGATTTATTTAGAAGAAATTGCCTACCTGTAATACTTTTAGAGATAAAAGACATTTGCTCATTTTAGCAGCTATTACTCAGGTATCCAAAGAGCTACAGTTCTGCAACTTCACTATGTGGTAGATCACCCAAAAGTAGGTGAATGACTTATTTAGAAGAAATTGCCTACCTGTAATACTTTTAGAGATAAAAGACATTTACTCATTTTAGTAGCTATTACTCAGCTATCTAAAGAGCTACAGTTCTGCAACTTCACTATGTGGTAGATCACCCAAAAGTTCGTGAATAACTTATTTAGAAGAAATTGCCTACCTGTAATACTTTTAGAGATAAAAGGCATTTGCTCATTTTAGTAGCCATTACTCAGTTATCCAAAGAGCTACAGTTCTGCAACTTCACTATGTGGTAGATTACCCAAAAGTAGGTGAATGACTTATTTAGAAGAAATTGCCTACCTGTAATACTTTTAGAGGTAAAAGACATTTACTCATTTTAGTAGCTATTACTGAGCTATCCAAAGAGCTACAGTTCTGCAACTTCACTATGTGGTAGATCGCACAAAGGTAGGTGAATGACTTATTTAGAAGAAATTGCCTATGTGTAATATTTTAGAGATAAAAGACAAATACTCATTTTGGTTACTATTACTCAGCTATCCAAAGAGCTACAGTTGTGCAACTTCACTATGTGGTAGATCACCCAAAAGTAGGTGAATGACTTATTTAGAAGAAATTGCCTACCTGTAATACTTTTAAAGATAAAAGACATTTACTCATTTTAGTAGCTATTACTCAGCTATCCAAAGAGCTACAGTTCTGCAACTTCACTATGTGGTAGATCACACAAAAGTAGGTGAATGACTTATTTAGAAGAAATTGCCTATGTGTAATATTTTTAGAGATAAAAGACATTTACTCATTTTGATAGCTATTACTCAGCTATCCAAAGAGCTACAGTTGTGCAACTTCACTATGTGGAAGATCACCCAAAAGTACGTGAATGACTTATTTAGAAGAAATTGCCTACCTGTAATACTTTTAGAGATAAAAGACGTTTACTCATTTTAGTAGCTATTACTCAGCTATCCAAAGAGCTACAGTTCTGCAACTTCTCTATGTGGTAGATGACCCAAAAGTACGTGAATGACTTATTTAGAAGAAATTGCCTATCTGTAAAACTTTTAGAGATAAAAGACATTTACTCATTTTAGTAGCTATTACTCAGCTATCCAAAGAGCTACAGTTCTGCAACTTCACTATGTGGTAGATCACACAAAAGTAGGTGAATGACTTATTTAGAAGAAATTGCCTACCTGTAATACTTTTAAAGATAAAAGACATTTACTCATTTTAGTAGCTATTACTCAGCTATCCAAAGAGCTACAGTTCTACAACTTCACTATGTGGTAGATCACACAAAAGTAGGTGAATGACTTATTTAGAAGAAATTGCCTGTGTGTAATATTTTTAGAGATAAAAGACATTTACTCATTTTGGTAGCTATTACTCAGCTATCCAAAGAGCTACAGTTCTGCAACTTCACTATGTGGTAGATCACCCAAAAGTACATGAATGACTTATTTAGAAGAAATTGCCTACCTGTAATACTTTTAGAGATAAAAGACATTTACTCATTTTAGTAGCTATTACTCAGCTATCCAAAGAGCTACAGTTCTGCAACTTCTCTATGTGGTAGATGACCCAAAAGTACGTGAATGAGTTATTTAGAAGAAATTGCCTATCTGTAAAACTTTTAGAGATAAAAGACATTTACTCATTTTAGTAGCTATTACTCAGCTATCCAAAGAGCTACAGTTCTGCAACTTCACTATGTGGTAGATCACCCAAAAGTAGGTGAATGACTTATTTAGAAGAAATTGTCTACCTATGATGCTTTTAGAGATAAAAAACATTTACTCATTTTAGTAGCTCTTGCTCAGCTATCTACTCACTTAGCTATTGACCTACATCTGCAAAAGCAACAAAAATATAAAGGACACAGGAAAGTAAGCTTTTGAAAAACTAGATGATTAACAAATGAAAAGATTTGCCTAACTTTGGTACTTGTGAAGGTATTTGACATTTATTTCCATCATTTTTTGCTACAAATAAGAAAATAGCTATTGCTCACTTATGACAGGCAATGGAACCCCAAATGATATGCCATCTTATAGTTAAGGAAAAAGTAGCTGAACAAATTATTTTAGGAAAATCCTGTAACTGCAGTAGTTTTTCAGTTACAATGGATTTACTCAACAGTCACAATTTCAAAGTAGCTATTACTCAGCTGTCCAGTGTGCAACAGGTTTGCAGCTTTACTATCTGATAGCTCATCAAAAACTAGATGAATAACATATTTGAAAATATTTCCCTAACTTTAATACTTTTGAAGATATTTGAAATTTACTTATGTTGTTATTTTGCTACAAATAAGAAAATAGCTATTACTCACTTATGGCATGCAACAGAACCCCAAACTATATGCCATCTTATAGTTAAGGACAAAGTAGCTGAATAACACATTTTAGGAAAATACTCTAACTGCAATAGTTTTGGAGTTACAATGGATTTACTCAACAGTCACAATTTCAAAGTAGCTATTACTCAGCTATCCAATGTGCAACAGGACTGAAACTTTACTATGTGATAGCTTACCAAAAACTAGATGAATAACATATTTGAAAAGAATTCCCTAATTTTAATACTTTTGAAGATATTTGAAATTTACTCGTGTCGTTATTTTGCTTCAAATAAGGAAATAGCTATTACTCACTTATGGCATGCAATAGAATCCCAAACTATATGCCATCTTATAGTTAAGGACAAAGTAGCTGAATAACATATTTTAGGAAAATACTCTAACTGCAATCGTTTTGGAGTTACAATGGATTTACTCATCAGTCACAATTTCAAAGTAGCTATTACTCAGCTATCCAATGTGCACCAGGTCTGAAACTTTACTATGTGATAGCTTACCAAAAACTAGATGAATAACATATTTGAAAAGAATTCCCTAACTTTGATACTTTTGAAGATATTTGACATTTACTTCTTCTGTTATTTAGCTACAAATGAGAAAATAGCTATTACTCACTTATGGCATGCAATGGGACCCCAAACTATGTACCATCTTATAGCTAAGGACAAAGTAGCTGAACAACATATTTGAAGAAAAAGTTGTTACTGCAATAGTTTTTGAGTTATGAGCCCTTTACTCCAAGTAGCTAAGATTGCTATTACTCACTTATCTTTAGGCCTAAGTCCATAAAACCAAAAAAATTTTCGAGGGCGTGAAAATTCATTGGGACAATTAATTTACAAAAAATCTGTAGCTGTAGTAGTTTTGGAGAAATCTGCGTGACTAACTAACGCACGCACGCACGCACACACACAGGCATCATTTCATAATCTCCCTCCCGGGCTAAAGCCCGGCGGGAGATAATAACTTATTCTTGGGCGAAAAAAGTATCTTTTTTTTTTTGCTCGGTTGTTGATTTCTGAAACGTTTTGCGGAGTCCAAATCTAAAATGTTTGAAGAGATGACCAGAACTTTGTTTTCTCAGCACTTACCCAGCAAACTATTAAACTTCTACAAACGCCATCGCAGTACCACTAATACATATTGTCAAAGCGTGTCAAATAAAATTTCATCACACAAACCTGGACTCGGCCATCATGGCTGCTGCCTGAACCAGCAACTGAAGCTGATGATCAGAGTTGTAAGCCCGAGCATATGCCACATTGTCCAGAACATCTTGTCCTGATAAACCATACCTGCAGTAACAATGTACTCACTATTACACAGTACATCTATGAAACTTCCATTATCTGACATTTTATTATCCAAATATTTCATTTTATGATTTCATTTACAGTAGATTGGGTAGAAGTAGAACCACCGTAAGTGGAATATTGCCATAAGTAGAAATAAGTAGAAATAATTTCAAAGTCCAAATAATTATTAGTGCAAAATACAAGGATAACTAGAAGTGTGATTTACAGAATGTGGCCAACACAAGAACCCCATTTGATGCACAAAGTGTTACTTTTCAAATAGAAATAATAAGATATAAGTAGAACCTATAATTCTTTTGTGTACAAAAGTGTCCAAATCTGTTACAGGGGAGATAAAATATCACCATTGTGTTACTCTGTACCAAAGTCTTCACAATTGTGTTATTAAGACTGAACATTTAACAGATTACCAGTAGAGTGCTTACAGAAGTGTTGATTGTTGTAAGAGAGTTTAAAGTGCAAATCTTTGGTACTTCATATATTTCCCAAACTGGGTATAACTAGAAGTGGCCATAAGTAGAAGTAAATGGCTGACATTTTGTAGCTTTGACTTAAGACCAAATCCATTGTATAATCTTTTGAGCTTCTATTCCCTTTTCTTTGCACTTTTCTTGTAAACTAGTTCTTCTATATTTGAACATTTCTATTCTTTAGCTCCTTCCTCTATGTATAAGAGTCAGTCCATGAATAATATCCTTCCGGAAGCATGGACTCAGTTCTTCAAGTTTTCCCCACCTAGTAGTTTCCTTTGTTTACACCTACAATCATGGATTACTGAGCCTTGCAACATCCCTATGATTTTGCCCATTCATTTGTTGGTTAAGCACACTCAGTTCCCCATTGTGATGAAGATATGGCACATACAAAGCAGAAGATTAGATTATTCAACCAAGTCTCACTCACCATACATGGCAGGCTAATAAAGATTCTCCTGTACACAGGTCATAGTATTGTTTCACCATCACCCTACCCTTCAATTAGTACTGTTTCATTGATATTATGAACTATGCAACAAAATGTGCTATTCTTCCCAGAAAAATGGCATATTTCATGTCAATTTTGATTTTTGATATGAATATTTTGAAAAATATTCAAAATTTTGAAAAATTCAAAATGGCTGCCAATATTTGGGGAGGGGAAAAGTTTTTGAAAATTGCAAAGAGTACATTCCTTAGATACCCTGTGGGTCGAAAATTTCGACGAAATCGCTCTATTTCCACCCCCCAGTGGGTGGACATAATTCTATTGATGGCTCAACTGAAGTTTACTGCACAGTTACACAAGTGTGGATTCAGGTAACATTTAAGTACCAAAAGAAATACATCATGCATATTACACGGTTTCACTGGTTTCTGGTGAGTGGTTGATTACATGATTTTCAATTAGAGAGTTGCAAGCATTTCATTTCTCACCAATCCAGCCTTTTTGTAATACACATTAATATTACATCAAACCAATCCTATTTTGACACTGATCTTAAAAATCAGACAGACAAATTTAACAGCATATATATAGAGATGTTACTCTTGAAATATAAAATTTTACATAGATCATAAAAGTAGTATATACTGACAACAGTAACAACAGTATAATTAGATAACAGTATAAATAGATATTAATCCTTAATATATATCGTCGTAGTTTAAATCATTAGTGCTCGATCTGCAAATTAAATCAATACACTATGAAGAATTTTATTCAATAGCATCACTGAAAGATCTATTCAGATTTGAGTGGTAATATGAAGAAAGATTTATTGAACTAACAAACCTTTCTGAAACAGCCAGCAGTCGTTCTGGTCTGAATGTTCCCTCTGTATCGACATATAGGCATTTTCCTTCTCCCCCTCCCACATCAATGGGAAGCTGAACAAGAAACATATTAGAGTAAGAAATCTAAAATTCGCCAGGAATCTGAAATTAGCCACCTCTAAAACCTTAGTTAATTTTATGAAGAAAATGATGTTTTTGTCCAAAAATTGGTATTTTTCAGTTCAAAAAGCCTTAATTTACTATACAGTCAACAAATCTCACCACAATTCATTTATTTTATTAGTATTTTCACATGTGGCGAATTTCAGATATGTGGCGAATTTTAGATTTCTTATTCTAACAGTGGTATAGTAATAATTATAAAACGTGCCACAGCATGCGACATTTGACAAAATTCCATTGGTAACCTCAAATAATAAGACATTCCTACAAGGTTTGTGACTATTGTGTCTGTCTCATCCATTTAGTTAATTCAATGCACAATTTCCAAGATTTTTGCCCTTTTTCAGCTAAATGTTACCTATTTTAGGTTACACTTTTCTTGTTCTAATATTTAAGAAAATCAACACCTAACCAGGGTTTGCAATCACGACTTTCAGATATCGTAGACACTTTTTTAATGACATAGATGTCAATCATGTCATGATATAAAGTTCAATCTGGTAGAATTTCAAATTCTACCAGCAGAAAGTCCAATTGGAGTTTCTACCAAGATAAACTTGGTAGAAAGTCCAATCAGAGTTTCTACTGGTACAGAGTCCAGTCTAGGAGATTTGGGTATTGATCCGGAGTCCGAAATGTAATAAACTTGTTTAATATTCCAATCTCAGAGATTTAGGTATTGCTCTGTGTACAAGAATGTAATCTTTGTAGAAACTCCATATAAGCTTGAAAGAAAGTCCAACTAAAACACAAACAGTGGACCTTCTATCCATATAAATCTGTGCCCCCATGTGTGGAATGCTCTTCCAGATGAGATTCGTGCCTATCCCTCCCTGGCCTCTAAAAGCCACAATCTTTTTTTTGAAATCAACATTTCTCTAAAGCAAGAATAAGTCTGAACCTGACTTAAGTTGGGAAATTGTAACAAATTTTATTGTAATTTAACTTTTTGTAAGTTAAATACTTACCTTATCCTCACAAATGCTTGCTTGGTTTTGTGGAGGCAAAACGCGGCGACCAACAAGAATATTTAAAAACTATTCTTGTTCGAGAGGTGAACCCCGTAGTTAGTGATAAGTGCGCATGCGCACAACACATTGTCGGTTGGACTTTGTCAAGAGATCTTCATTTAATTTTTGGTCCCCTATGAAAACAAACTTGTGAGGGGAGGAAGGGTGGGTCTGTCCTTGTGAGGATAAGGTAAGTATTTAACTTACAAAAAGTTAAATTACAATAAAATTTGTTACATTTTATTGCGTAAAATAGCCTTACCTTATCCTCACAAATGCTTGATTCCAACCATAACAGGAGGAGGGGTTTGTTTTGCAACCTCCCTGTTAATAGACTATGGGGTTCACCATGAAAGCATTTGATGGAGAGGATAAGATAAGCTAAAGTACGCTGCATTAAGATTAATCATTACTGTGAAATACTAGTATCTGTAAAGATAAGTAATGAATGCTAACCTCATGAATATTCATGATGCGCTGTTGTGGTTGACACTTGATTCAATTCGTATGTATTGTCTTTAGGGACGTCACGACTAACCGAATAATCGACAACGGTTAGAATAGTGATATTTTCCGGTTTCATATTTTAAAGTAAGAATAATCGCTTAATGTAGTAAAAGATGGCAGAAGGTCTGAATCCATCAAATATATCCATATGGTCACATAAAATAAGTTAAGATCCAAAAACAGCCACGTTTTTTTTACTGTTTATGCATTCACGTAAAACCGGAAGTACCATAAATCTCTTATAACGCCCACTTCCTGTCTGAAATAAATGAAGCAAAAGTCGCAGGAAAACAGCAAATTTATTCATTTTTACAGGTTACAAACATATATTTTCATTTTATTTAACATATTTATCGTGCTTTTTACAATATGAAACTTAAGATTTTTGGATGTTATTTTAATTTGACGGTTATTCGGTGTCGAGACGAATAGTACTTACCGATTAGTCGACATGAAATATTTGGAGTCGTGACGTCCCTAATTGTCTTACATCTACCCATCACCCATTAACTGTATGGTCGGGGATGGCTTCCTGGGTCCCTCGAGCTAGATGCTGTCATCCACCAGAAAGGCATCCCCAAGCTGACTTCTATGGCTCCTTAAATACAATCATGGGGCCATCTGAAAAAAGAAGACATATGTCAGTACAATCTACTGGTATGGCTGAAGACATGTAAGTATGTAGGACATATGAAAAACATAGAGAACATTCAAAAATTCACCACATGCTGAGCAGAAACCACTGGGCCTCATTTGAAATCTGATTGGTCGGTGGACTGCCAAGCTACATCCTTCAAGTAAAAGGTGGTGAAAGTGTTGTGGCTTTTCCAATAACATGAGCCTAATACTTGCTCTAATGAGACCCCACCCTTAAAGGCCAAAGAGGCTGACATGGATCTTAGGTCATGAGCCTTCACATGGACATGTTCGGACATAGAATCTGAAGATTGATAGGCTAAAACAACAGTCTGTTTGATCCAAGAAGAAATAGTGGATCTTTGAATATCTTTATCAAAACCCTCCTTAAAGGAGATGAACAGAAGATTCTTGCCCTTTCTCTGTGAAGAAGTCCTATCCAAATAATAACGAAGAGCTCTAATCGGACACAGAGTCATATCATCAGACAAATCTGAGCTCAGAAACGGTTTTAGAGCTGGAATAACTACAGGTCTGATCAAATCTGGACCCTCAGAGGCTAACTCGTTCTTAGCCAAGAAGGCAGGAGAAGGAGATATAGTGACCTCCTTCCAGTGAGGTTTATGTCTGAGAGAAGAGAATGTCCAAGCGTGCACCTCCCCCCTCCTTTTGCCAGACGCCAAAGCCATCAGGAAAACAGTCTTGAAAGTCAAAATCTTAAGACTTGCATCCTTCAAAGGTTCAAAAGGAGCCTTAGTCAAAGCCATAAGAACCAAAGTTAGATCCCAAGAGGGAATACCCCTATTTAGAATGGGTTTGTCCCTGTAAAAGCTTGCAAGGAGTCTATTCAAGTGCATACTCTTGCCTACTTCCTGGCCAAAAGGTCCCAAATGGTCAGCTATTGCAGTTCTGTAGCCAGCAATAGTGGCAGGCTTCAAATTTTTGACAGTAAACAGAAAAAAATTCTGCTATGTCTGAGATAGAAGGTTCTGCGCTGACCACCTTATTCTGTTGGCACCAGAGTTCAAAAATGGACCACCTTGACTGATACAATCTTCTAGATGAGGGTCTTTGAGGTGCCTTAATTCTATCTGCCACCTGCTCAGAGAATGATTCAAGTGATTCTGAGTGGTGTCTAGGTGCCAAACATGCAGATTCAGACACATGAGATTCTGATGGAACTTCTGACTGAAAGGTTGTTTTAGCAGATGAGGCCAGTGAGGCAGTTGTAATGGGGGCTTGGTTGACAGATTGACTAGATCCCAAAACCAATGCATTCTGAGCCACCCTGGTGCTACTACTATCATTCTGCACCTGTAGGTGTTAATTTTCTGTATGACCTTTGGTATGAGCGCTACAGGACAAAAGGCATAGCCGTCCAGACCCTCCCAGGAGATGTTCAATGCATCTATGTTCATAGCATTTGCATCTCGGACCGGTGAGACATAGATTGGTAGTTTGTGATTCAATTAGGTGGCAAACATGTCCACCATTGGTGTGTGCCAAACTTTGCAAATTAGACTGAATATTTGAGGATGAAGAGACCATTCTGTTTGAACTATTTTGTCCTTCCTGGAGAGACTGTCGGCTATGACATTGAGGCAACCCTGAATGTGTCTGGCTCTTATCAGAATGTTTCGAGGATTGCAGTAGGCCAAGATGCGCCAAACCAGGAGACACATGTCCCAAGAGTGTGTTCCCCCTTGTTTGTTCAGATAACTGACTACAGTGGCGTTGTCTGTTGCTATCAGAACCCTTTTGTCTAGAATCTTGTTTTGAAAGCTTTTTAAGGCCAGAAACACTGCCTTTAACTCTAGGATATTGATATGAAGCAATTTTTCCTGATTTGTCCAATTGCCACTGACTGTCATGTTTTCTAAATGAGCTCCCCAACCCTGATTTGACGCATCTGTGAAAATAAGGGTATTGTGTTCCTGAGGATGTAAAGGACAACCCTTTCTTAAATTTTTTTGATCTTTCCACCACTGAAGATAACTTTTCAGAAGATTTGAAACGGGAATCTTCAGGTCTAGAGACTGGGGATATTGCCAATGTGTCTTCAGGTACCACTGAAACGGACGCATGTGGAGCCTGCCCATTGGTATTGTCTTTTCTAAAGATGCTAACACACCTATCAGGGACATCAATAGTCTTGGAGTAGTTTGTGATACGACCTCCATGTCCTGAACAGCTTTTTCTAGAATTTTCAACTTCTTTTCGGTTGGAAAGACTTTTCCTTGTATCAAATCGAAATGGTACCCAGAAAGTCGATTTTTTGTGTAGGTTCGAGCTCTGATTTTTCGAAGTTTATCACAAAGCCGAGATCTTGCACCACCTGAATGAGTTCTTTTGTCTGTACCAGACATTGGTGCCTGGTATTTGCTCTTAACAACCAGTCGTCTAGATACTGGTGAACTCGAATTCCGCGAGACTGAAGAACAAGTTTTACTTCTTGTACGATTCGCGTGAACTCTAGGGGTGCTGTCGCCAACCTGAAAGGAAGAGCTTTGAACTGGTACGTTCGCTTTTCTACATGGAAACGAAGCAAGTGTTGAGAATCCGGATGTATGGGAACGTGAAAATACGCATCCTTCAGATCTATGGACACTAGCCATTCCCCTTTCGTGAGCGAATTTCGGATAATCTCTGCAGTTTCCATTTTGAATGTAGGAACATGCAGAAATCTGTTCAGGACACTGAGTTCTATCACTGGACGCCATTTTTTCCCGGGTTTTGGTACAAGAAACAACCTGCTGCAGAAACCTAGAGTTGTGCATACCTTGAGAGGATAAATAGCCTCTTTTTTGAGCATGTCTGACACGCAATCTGTTAGAAAGTGATGCTTTTCCGGTGTGCTGTAACCACTGCGAATTGTGGGTAGAACAGACTTGGGCAGATTCGATTGAGGAATTACTTGGTAACCGAACCTCAAGATCTGCACAACTCTTGGGTGACAATGAAGAAGTTGCCATACCTGCCAGTACGACTGCAAACGGCCTCCATGTAATAGAGGTAGATAGTCACTTGCGTCTGTTGCCCCCACGTCTTGAGGAAGACGACTGGTAGGACTTCTTGTTATATTTCTCTTGCTGGCCACGAAAAAACTTGGAGCCAGAAGCGTAAGATGAAGAAGAACGCCTGTCATCAGAGCCATTCGATTGGAAAGACTGGCGACTGTCACCCTTCAATCTCTTGGGAGAGCTGTCCTGCTTCTTCTGAATTTGGTCAAGGGTTGTGGGACAAAATAAATCCGCAGACTTGAACCCTGTCCTTCGCAACTTGTTAAAATCATGCTCTTGCAAGTGTGATGCACAGACTTTAAGGATGGAATCCCTCCTAGCAAGCTGTAAATTGCAGGCCAAAGCAATTGGAAAGACTGGCGACTGTCACCCTTCAATCTCTTAGGAGATCTGTCCTGCTTCTTCTGAATTTGGTCAAGGGTTGTGGGACAAAATAAATCTGCAGACTTGAACCCTGTCCTTCGCAACTTGTTAAAGTCATGTTCCTGCAAGTGTGATGCACAGACTTTAAGAATAGAATCCCTTCTAGCAAGCTGTAAATTACAGGCCAAAGCAATGGAAAGGTCGGTGACAGACTCAAGAGCCTTATCCAGTGAGTTAAGGCAGGCCGACTGCATCTGAAGGTCGGACAACAACTTGTCAGAATCCCTAAAAAACTCTGAACCCCCTTGCTGAAGTAAATTTTCCATTGAGGTTGATGTCTTGCCAATGGCTTTCATAAACCAATTCACATACGATAGGATCTGGACACATTCTCTCGTCACAGTCTCCATACCTGTGTGCTGTCTGATAGAAATATGCACTGAAGAAGGAATTACTTTAGGGAACAGCGACCTGAAAGCATCCTGACATTTGGGTGCAGAATTCGAAAACTCCACCGTAGATGATCTGTAGAATTTCATAGGCGGCCTGTTATATTGCAAAAAGTTATCAGTATTCACAGGACTGCATTGAAGCCTCTCAGGCTCACCTTTCTTAGGGTTCCCCGACACCAATCCTCGTAGAATTCCCATCTCTGTACTATGCCCTCCAATGGGGGCATGACCATTGGAAGGACCTGTTTTTTCCTGGAGTCTTTATTCTTAGACCCAAAAAAGGTGAGAAGAGGGTAGATCAGAAGATTCTTCAGGAACCTCAACTTCTAATAAAGTCCTGATAGCAGCCAAAGTTTCCCTGTAGGTAGGATCTTCCTCCACTTCCTCGTGAGGAGGTGACCTCTGCCTCTTGCGAGAGGAAACACTTGTAGATTCATGTACTGAACTAAAATCAGAAAAGGCATCTTCACCCGAATCCAAAGCTCTGGAAGCACGAGGCTGGTGGGGAGCAGGCAAAGAGGAAGAGGCAGACAAATTAGCCTTCAAAGACGTTATCTGAGACTGCATGTCTTCTGACCTCTGCAATATTTTCAACAAGGATTCCTCTGCTACAGGCTGAGATTTCTCAGCTGTAGGGGAACGATGAGGGTCAGATTCCTGCCCTAACAGGGAGTCTTCCACTTCCTTAGAAACTCCAATGTCCTTAGTTTTCTTCTTAGACTTAGATCGTAGCTTCTTCTTCTGCTCAGAGGTGAACTGCAAGCAGTTGAAACAATCCTCTTCCTTCGATGTAACGCATACATCCTGACCCTTGCCTTTGTCCCTACAAGGGTAACAGAAAAGGTGGGAGTCCCAATCATAAAGTGGGGGGCCACAACCAGATGCACGCTTCGTAGACTTCAACTGAGATTCAGCCATAATGTACTTCAAAAGAAAAAACGTGCAGCCTTCACGACGACCAAAAATTAAATGAAGATCTCTCGACAAAGTCCAACCAACAATGTGTTGTGCGCATGCGCACTAATCACTAACTACGGTGTTCACCTCTCGAACAAGAATAATTTTTAAATATTCTTGTTGGTTGCCGCGTTTTGCCTCCACAAAACCAAGTAAGCATTTGTGAGGATAAGGTAAGGGTATTTTACGCAATAAAAACAAGGTGCTTGGATTACACTTGAAGCAATTTTAGTCCAAACATTTGAAAATATTTTGATAACTGGTACTTGAAAGTTTGTTATTATTGTCCACACTTTCACATAGCAATGTGAACTATGACTGAATTATAAATCCAAGGTGTTCTTCAAAGTCATAATTTTGGTTGTAGAAGTATACAGGGCAACATACCCCTAACCTGTCTTCAATTTTTCACCTTGACCTTGAGCAAAAAAAGCAATAAGTTGTTTACTGATGCCCAAGGGGAAAAGTTTCAGTACAGCAGTAGCGCAGGAAGCATATGAAAGGGGGGGGGGGGGGGGGGGGGGGGGGCAAAGTTAAACTCAGCATTTGGGTTAAGTCAAGGGAATATTAAGTGAAAATGTAAATGTTTTAGTAATTTTGGTTTTTTTTTTTGAGTCCTTAAGACACACACCTCAGTTTGGTTATAGAATAATCCCCTCACTCATCTATATCATCCCTTCAAAAAACTCTTTAATGTAATAAAAATACCATTATCAACTTTCATTTAATGTATCCCCCTTTGAAAAAGAAAATGTAGATAGGAAACTGCTTAGGATACAAACCAAAACCACTCAAGTTGAAGTACAATGTATAGTGCTATCTGACATGCCTTTCTGTCAAAACTCAAGTTTTTTTTAAATTATAAAAACTACTTTTGGGATACTAACACACTTTCAAGACCACATGCTCTTATGGCTCAGTTACCAACTTCACACTGCAGTGACATCATAAAGTCCCTAGCAACAGTCAAAGGTTGTGACATCATTCACTAATAAATTTAGCAACATATTTTAAAACATACAGTGGCTACCACATCAGTATCTCGTTGTACTTTGATGTTTCTTAATATGATATCCCCCACCCTCCTCCCTTTTAAATGTGAGGTGGGGGGGGGCCATGGCCCCCTGGCCCCCCCGCTTTATGAACACCAAACATCTGTGTACACGTTTAAACAAGGATATGGTACAAAAATTTGAGCCTTTTGAAAGGGTATACAGACTGTTCTCACTAGATAGCAGTGCTTTCCTCTAGCACTGAAACCACTGCTCGTGTTATGACCTATACAATGCGATGTAAGCAATCTTCCTCCCAAACTGATTTACTTAAAGTTACACATTTTGTTACAATCTTATAATAATCTCAATGAATTAGTCCCAGGCTACTAGTAGTGGGTATATTGTTTGGCTGTGTGGATACTGATACTGAATGTTAATATATTTCAATGTCGGGCAATATCGTGGGGAGGTGATATTGTCTACCAAATAGTCCAAATCTGGGATACCGAAAACGCTTTGTTTTAGCATATCCCCAACTGCTCATAGGAAGTGAAATTTATTAAAACAAAACATGGCAATTAGATCAAAAGCACATTGAAAATTATAAAAATGTAAGATAAAAGTGTACAATTTCTTCAGATTTAAGCTTTATTTCAAATATTTTGCATCGTAAGTTCACAGTTTTACTTAAAATGGCGATAGTGATATATATCTTTTGACATCGATATCAGCAACCCTGTCCCCAAAAAATAAATATCTCTAATATCAATAAACAATGTTTAAATTGAAATTGAAAATTAATTTGGAAACCAGGTCCTAAAAATAAAAATTCAATAAAAATAGCATCAGAGATGCCCGTACCCCACAGCCTGGGGGAAAAGTTTTAACACCATGAGACACAGAAGTAGTGAAACAGTACAAAGATCGGGATACTTTCAGAGCAGTGTCAGTTATATATAGCTCCAAATAATGTTTAAGTAGAGATAATAACATCTAAGAGAAAGAAAAGGTATGTAAAGAATACTAAAGATAAAGCATTAAAACAAGACAACTCAATAGCAAGATGACAGCATTAATCAGTAAACTAAATATTATGAAGCTATAAAATTTATTAATTGGAGAATAGCGGTCAATGGAAGTAGCACAATTATGTAAAAGTGCATATAATAATCAATTCCAGCAATCCATATATCTTTGTCATAAGAGAAAGATGTCTCAAATATGGCAGGTGAACATACTTGGTAGAGCCAAAGTTAAAGGTCACACCATAATGTCACACAGATCACACCCCCTAACCAATATCCCTATTAAGTGTCAACCTTCTACACCTTATGGAATCAAACTAATACCCCAGACAAGATTTTAAAACTCATGGTCACTATGACAAGGTCAAATCAAGGTCACACCATGATGTTGCACACCTACAACCCCTAACCAATGTCCCTACCAAGTATCAACTTCCTGCACCTTACGGTTGCTGATACATAGCCCAGACAAGATTTTATAGGTCAGGGTCACTACAGCAAGGTCAACGGTCAAAGTAAGGTCACACCATGACGTTGCACACCTACAACCCCTAACCAATGTCTCTACCATCTAACAACTTCCTACACCTTATGGTTTCCAAGATATAACCTGGACAAGATTTTATAGGTCAAACTCACTACGACAAGGTCAAAGGTCAAATCAAGGTCACACCATGATGTTGCACATCTACAGCCCTAACCAATGTCTCTACCAAGTATCAACTTCCTACACCTTACAGTTTCCAAGATATATCCCGGACAAGATTTTATATGTCAAGGTCACTACAGCAAGGTCAAAGGTCAAATCAAGGTCACACGATGTTGTTGCACAACTACACCCCCTTAAACAATGTCCCTACCAAGTATAAACTTCCTACACCTTACAGTTTTCGAGATATAGCCCGAACAAGCTTTTATAGTTCAAGGTCACTACGGTAAGGTCAAAAGTGAAATCTAGGTCACACCATGATGTTGCACACCTATACACCCTAACTAATGTCCCTACCAAGTTTCAACTTCCTACACCTTACTATTGCCGAGATATAGTCCGGACAAGATTTTATAGGTCAAGTTCACTACGGTAAGGTTAAATGTTAGTTCACACCAGTAGGTCACACCAGACTTTGCGCACCTACATCCCCTACTCAACAATGTCCCTACCAAGTATAAACTTCCTACACCTTACAGTTTTCGAGATATAGCCCGAACAAGCTTTTATAGGTCAAGGTCACTATGGTAAGGTCAAATCTAGGTCACACCAAGATGTTGCACACCTACAACGCCTAACTAATGTCCCTACCAAGTATCAAATTTCTACACCTTACGGTTGCCGAGATATAGTCCGGACAAGATTTTATAAGTCAAGTTCACTACGGTAAGGTTAAATGTAAGTCACACCAGTAGGTCACACCAGACTTTGCGCACCTACATCCCCTACTAATGTCCCTACCAAGTATCAACCTCCTACACCTTATGGTTTCTGAGATACAGGTCGGACAAACTATTCCCCGCCGCCCGCCCGCCCATCCGGACACCATGGGTGAAAACTATACCCCAACAGGCCTTAAGGGCTGTAGGGTAAAAATTGGATTTGTTCAAACTAGTTTACACTAAACTGTAAAATTTTCTGGGGGGAAGGGGGGTGTATATCAAAACATAACCACAATTAAAGTGTGCTTTATTTGTGATTATATGTAACTTTTTGAATATTAACAGTGATTCTGCTACATGAAAAGTCTGGTCGGACATTCTGTCCCATGACTAGGAAAACGTTTAGAACATTTTCAAAGAATTTAGGACAGAATTCTTGTCAATCAAATTTTCATTCTACAGGTTGCTAAAATTAAGTCATTAAAGTCACTGACCCTACATGAATGGGAAATAAAGTAAACTTTACTGAATCATAATAAAAATCTCATTTTACTTAAAATGTCAAAAAGTCTTTATAATGTTCAATGATCATGTATTACTAAAACGAGAACTCACGGCCATAGAACCTAAGTATGGTGATCCATGAGGTTTTCATGCTATTAAAATGTCCACTGGCAATAAACATTACAGCAAATAAACTTTCAATCTGATTTTTTTTTTTTCAGTGAATTGAAATTTGTACATAATTGTATCCAACATGACAGATTTTTTTTTCTCAAATTTTAATTCACATTTTAATGCCAAAAAGACTTTCAAAGCAAACGGCGATCAAAAACATTTACTTTGGAGTTTTCATGTCATGAAGCTGTTTACAGGTGCTCTGAATTAAAAGTTTTTAAAATAGTTTTCATCAAAATATAAATTCAAATACATTAATATATATCAAAATGTCATGGTGTCATGGGATAACAACGAAAACACATTTTTCTTTGTTAAGTTTAAGCATACATTTATAACACGAAAATCAATGTTCCAAGCACCAATCACCTATAAACTCGATTTTCAGTATTATTTTCATTAAGGTATCATCCAATTATTAATAAAAAGAAATATTAATCAAAGCAAAAATTCAGAATATTACAGTAAAATTTATGTGGAAACCTACAGAAAACACTATGCACCAAAACTCATGAGAAGATATGAGGACACAGATTTTCCCTGGGATTTCCTTGCAATATTTTATAAAATGGAAGCATAGACGAAGATCAAATACTTTAAACTCGAGAACTCACAGCGGCAACATCCAAGTCATTTATATTCATGAGAAGACATGAGGACACGGATTTCCCCTGGAATTTCCTTGCAGGTCACATGGCTTGTCACGAGATTTCATAAAAGACGTCTAGACCTTGCTACAATAAAAATCATGTAGATCTCGCGAGATTTTAGGGTTGTAACATTTCATATTTTGTAAATAAAAAGATGGCTAGATCTTCTATTATCGCCCACGGATACGACTTGGACAATATGTCCTAATATTCTATTTAAAATTTGGGGTTTTGTTGCATAATTCGGTCAATGACTGATGGCCGAAGTGAATCTGAAACCCTGATAATTCACTGAATATTGGCAAAATACAACACAAGTATTCCTTTTTACGTGTTTCAGTGCAATATTTTAGACTTTCATTGTGAAATATGTGGCTTTTCGGGAACCGGTTCTTGGAGGTCTGTAAGCAGATTTTTTTTTCACCAATTGTGCAATCTTTACCACCCTGGTTACCAAGTTTTTTCACAAGAAAAATCAGAAATGAGAAATATCAGAGATGAGAGTATGTGAAGCTTGCTAGTCAGTAAATCCCCTTGTATATCATTGACTAATGAGAAATTCTTAAGGTATTTCTGGTTTTTGTGACTACAATAAGTCTCTAAGATGCAAAATTGTCAAAAGTTTTGATTTTTATCTCATTTCTCATTCTATAGTTGATATACACCACTACCGTGCTCTGTACCTCTTATGTTTTCATAAGCACTCCCCGCTCCCTCTATGCCACAATCTCACATTATTGCCTATGCACTGCTAATATGTTGTTCTGAGGTAAATGAACTCCATTAAAACCCAATGGTAAGTCAAACATGATCACTTTGTATCTACATTTTGTATTTTCAACATAATTTTCCCTTATCTTAGCAGTTATTTTCAACCCATCCAACATATGGGACCAGTAATTACAAACCTGACATGTGACTGCTAACGTGTGACAAAGCTGTGTCTTCCCTGTTCTAAATTCACCAAATATTTCTGTAATTGAGCCGGTTTCAATTCCTCCTTGGAGTAGTTTATCTAATTCTTTGGAACCTGAAGAAATACAGCTATAGATAAGATCATTGAAACAAGAGTCAATCATTATTTTCTTAATATTTAACAATTTTTACCCCACAGCCCTTATGGGCTGTCAGGGTATTGTTTTCACCGATGGTGTCTGGATGGTTGGGTGGGCGGGCGGCGGGAAAAATTTGTCTGGCCTGGATCTCAGAAACCATAAGGTGTAGGAAGTTGATACGTGGTAGGAACAGTGGTTAGGGGTGTAGGTGTGCGACGTCATGGTGTGACCTTGATTTGACCTTTGACCTTGCCATAGTAACCTTGAGTTTGAAAATCTTGCCAGGGCTATATCTCGGAAACCGTAAGGTGTAGCAAGTTGATACTTGGTAGGGATATTGGTTAGGCGGTGTAGGTGTGCAACGTCATGGTGTGACCTTGATTTGACCTTTGACCTTGCCGTAGTGACCTTGACCTATAAAATCTTGTCTGGGCTATATCTCGGAAACCGTAAGGTGTAGGAAGTTGATACTTGGTAGGGACATTGGTTAGGGGGTGTAGGTGTGCAACGTCATGGTGTGACCTTGATTTGACCTTTGACCTTGCCGTAGTGACCTTGACCTATAATGCCTTGTCCAGGCTATATCTCGGAAACCATAAGGTGCAGGAATTGATATTTGGTAGGGACACTGGTCGGGGGTTATAGGTGTGCAACTTCATGGTGTGACCTGGATTTGACCTTTGATTTATTTTATCTCTCTATGGGGATATCTGATACTATTTATTTTATCTCTCTACGGGGATATCTGACACTATTTTATCTCTCTTATATCTATCTTATATCTTTTTACTTGAATCTTGGTTGTTGCACCTTTGGGTATCTTTTGATGTAGATTAAGCACTGTTAAAGTCATATTAGAATACATTAAGGGTTTTACTTTTGCAACTTCCCATTGTAACAGATGGTATTTCATCAAGTGAGCCACAGGTTTTGCCCCGACACTACACATAAGCATGTATTGCCACATCTGTATGTATGGGTAATATTCAAACCATAATTCGACCATACAACACAAATATTAAAATGGGAAAGGACTGAATTGTTCAGACAAATACCGTATTTATCCGTATTAACGCCCCCTCCCTATTAGTTCCCCCCCACCCACCCCCACCCCCACCTTTGCAAAGTTCATATTTCGGGGGTTTTACATCCCTCTCAACAGCCAGCACCTTTGCAATTCCGGGATTCCGAAAAAAGATGCGTTTTAGTACTTCCCCAATCGAATACCGCTTACGAGAAATAAAGAAAGTCACATCAAAACAAAGCAATTATGGATTGCTGCAACTGATTATTATATGTACTTTTACATAATTGTGATATTTCCATTGACAGCTATTATCCAGTTAATAAATTTTACAGGTTCATAATCTTTAGTTTACTGAATTGTCTTATCTTAATACTTAATCTTTACATGCAGTTTCATTCTCTAAGATGTTATTTTCTCTACTTAAACATTATTTGGACACTGACACTGCTCTGAAAGTATCCCATTCTGTGTATTGTTTCACTACTTCTATATCTCATGGTGTTGAAAACTATTTCCTCAGGCTGTGGGGCATGGGCATCTCTGATGCTATTTTTAAAATTTAACATCACATTCAGTATATGAATTGACACCTACCCTCCTATCTGAGAGTGGTAACTAGAGCTGTTATCATTAACGATTTCTGTAGATCGACGCTCGCCTGTTAGATGTGAGTTGAACTCGAGTAAATGAAACAAATATAAATAAAATAATAATGTCCAAAAACTGTCATCAAGGGATCCGCCATTAACATATTTAGTACCATTTTATTGCAAGGAAATATATTTTGTTGCCAGTTAAATTCTACAGATATATATGAGCACTTTATGGAACAGCAACGTAAATAAGGGGGAAAAAAAAAAACGACCATTGCTCACTGATTTTTGTCTTTATGGTTAGATAAATTGCAAGAGTGCTGGTTTTATAACAAGATTAGTATATCATAATTTATTTCTTAAAGTTTAAATTGCGTAAATCGATGTGGTCCCCAAATATCGCCCACCGAGTTACGACTCGAGTTTCGGTCAACTCGTTACAGCACTAGTGGTAACTATTAAGAATGTGCATCTTTCTAGAGTTACAGGTCTTGATGTCATTTAACTTAGGAAAACAATTTTTTTTTTTTTTTGATGATGATGATGATGAAATTGATTTTTACTTTTTATATTCTTGACATACAGAAAATAACAGTTAACCATTTATACCATTTATTTCAACAATTTCCCCTTGGACAATATGGAAAACCCAATCTTGATTTCACCAACATGTGCTACAAACCTGCAAAATTTTTGTTTTACAGATTCAATGGACTTGGAAAGTTTTCCAGAAAACTTTGCACACTGATCACATCAATGGCCATAGCTTAATTGTCGGAGTTACATTTGAAATGGTTACACAATAGGGAAAGATGCATTACTGTAATAGTAAACTGGACACCTGCTGTGCCCTTTCTTGCAAAAATCATAACCTACACTACCACAAGTAACAAATTTGAGAAAATCCAACCTTTATCATGCTCGCACAGATGCAAAAATTTGTACACAATTTACCATTTCAGAAAAAGTAAAGGATTCTTTGAAACTACCTTTCTAAAGATTCACATACCTGTTGTAACTTGAATAATCTCTGATCGTTTCTGGTGGAATTCTGTGGCTGTAGTAAAACCCATTGGAACAAGCTTCTGAGATTCTGCCTGAATAATATAAACAATAAGTGATGCTGTAAACTGGTAATATCCTATAAAATAACATAATTATACCATTACTAATTTTAAACCTAAAATGCCTTACCAAATTGTTTATTTTTTATCGGAGACTTAGTTTATATCTATTTGTTAAGTTAGTTTTTTGGGTATTTGTGATCAAAGTTTTGCCCATTTGAAGTTATTTATAGTTTAGGAGTCACCAGTAATAACCTGCCACATTCACAAAAATCTATTGATGTTTTAGTCTACAATATTACTGACAACCAGGCTATACATAGACAAAATATGATAGTTGGTCAAAAAGAATACAACTTATAAATGAGATCAAAGAAAGCCAAAAAAAATAGTTTATGCCTTAAGGAATTATGTAGAGATCAATGCTCTAAGATATTTCACCATTTTGAAGGAAAATTATTGTAGTTTCTATTGTTTTTTCATTTAAAAAAAATCCATCTAGTAATTGTCCAGACACAGCCATTCTTTCTCTACACTCACTACAAATATTATATGAATATCACAGCTTGCAAATCCAGAATAACTTGTTCAAAATGAAATGGGTTTCAACTGGCATTAATTTATATTTTCCTACAATTGTTGGTGAAAATCAATGAAGATTCTAGTACAGATCTACCCCTTATGTTCAGGAAACTGCAAACCATTAATACTTTTACATCAAATATTTGAATACTAATGCAGGTGGCCAAAGAATTTAAGGCAAAAAGTTCTTAACAAAACAACTTTATATACCCACTATCTAGCCAGTACTAACATTTATTTTATCTGCCTTGGCTTCACTGATTCCTTTTATGGCCAGCAATGTTTTCTTGGGTGCAAAGGCCACAGCTTCCACTGTGTAAAAGCCAGCATCTTCAAGCTTCTTCACATCTGTAGCACTGATACCATGGGCCTATTAACACATAAAAGTCAGCATTTGTGTCACAAAAAATACTCACAGTTACTGCACATGTAAAGGCTTTGTCATGGAGAATATATCTTTTCTTCTCTCCAATTTCAAAACACAAATTTCAAACACACCTGTTTGGTTTTATTCAAGACAACTTCCAGGATTATACACTATTAAATTATTCATGCAAATTCTGCAATTTGGACCAATATTTGGAATATGAAAATAGAAAATGGATAACGAAAACAATATGACAACACTGTAATATTCAAACCTAGCTGATGTACAAAATTCAAATATGACAATTAGTGCAGGAACTATGCGACTCGACTTGGTCATAGTCGTTCGTGAGTGTTAAAATTATGTGTCGGTTCATACATTATAAAGATCGATTTTTCATCAAAATTTTTATAACGCACCAAAATATTACTTACTTAATAAAATGTTATGATAATTAGTATTTTTAAAGAGAACAATCACATTTTTAAGTTGTCACAGCTTTCAAGTGGAAACAACAGTGGCTGCTTCCCTCACTTTTTAACCGCAAATATAAATTCTCACAAGATTCAGTACTTTATCGGATAGGGTCAGAGATCAAACTACAAAAATTCGTTTTTTATTTAAAACCGGCTAATTAATAAAATATATTTCTTCTGAAGTCCATGACCAACACTAGTGCAACTTTCGTCGGTTCACCGTCGTCTATTAGTTGCGACGCATCGACTCTAGTATTTTTTGACGACTTACACGACTAATGACAATGTTCATATCAAATAACAGGATATCGGTAGAAAAGTTGCAAAATCAGACATTCAAACACCAGAATGTTAGATAATACAAGGTTACTACAAGCTTATTTTATTTTCTTGTTTACGGGTGGAGGAACCAGTTCATACTAGTTGGTAAAGATTCTCCACTGCAAACCACCGGGCATCGGCAAGTAACTATCAATTTTCCAACATGAAGCGCCTGGGACAAGATTCGAACCTCAGAGGTGGAAGGTGAGCACTCTAACTGCTACACCACAAAGTCCTCGGTTACTACAAGCAGTTATGACAGTAACACAACAAAGTCCTTCAACCTGTCAGTACCTCCAGTTTTTGTACAGGTTGAGGGCCAAAGTTTTCATCCTCTACTTCCTCCACCTGCTGGGCTCCTCGCTGTGCCTGAGCCATCTATTGGGGCAATATCTCTACAATCTGCACAATATGCATCTACATTATTACTTTTATCAGTGTTGAAAGAATGAATGGGATTTTACTGAAAATTATCCCCTGGAATCTAGTACTTTAAAACCTGGTCTTATTCCAGGATGATATTTAAAACATTTAAGTAAATTACAACTAGCTGCAAGCAATCAAATGACAATGAATGCACCTCACAACAGAAGTAACTGGATCTAAATCAAAACATTGTTACCATAGAAAAACTACAGAAGAAAAGTAAACCAAGGCATAAAGCCATTTCCAACAGCCAACATGACTAATTTAATGTTTCGGTTTCAAAATACATATTTGCAGAAATTATAAATTTATGCAATAATGGCAGTACTACAAATAGCATTAAAGATGCCCGTACCAAAAAAGCCTGGGGAAACAGAAATGGGGACCATGAGATATAGAAGAGGTGAAACATTACAAAGATCAGGTGTCTTTCAGAACAGTGTAAGTTATATAAAGGTGCAGGAAAATAACACTTTAGTAGAGAAAATAGCATGAGAGATGTAGTACTCCATAGCCTGGGGAAATAGTTTTTTACACCATGAGATACAAAAGAAATGAAACATTGCAAAGATCAGGAAACTTTCACAGGAAAAGGTGTCAGTTATGTAAAGGTCTAAATAATGTTATTAGATCTATAGAGAAAATAACATTTAAGAGAGAACATATCTGTAAATTATGAAGCTGTAAAATTTATAAATGGAAGTATAGCTGCCAATAGAAATAGAACAATCAAGTAAATGTACATATAATAATCAGTTACAGCAATCCATATGTCTTTGTCAGAAGAGAAATCTGTCTCAATCATGGCAGGTGAACACACTTTGGCAGCGCCAAGGTTAAAGATCACACCATGACTTAGCATCCCTGCATCTCCAATTAATGATCCATCCAAACTAGATTTTCAAGGTCAAGGTCAGTACAATAACGTTAAATAAAGATCGTTGCTCAAGTACACCTTCTAATTTCTAACCAATGTCCCTAACAAATATCAATTTCCTACACCTTACAGTTTCCGAGATATAGCCTAGAAAAGATTTTAAAGGTCAAGGTCACAATGGCAATGTTAAAAGGTCAAATCAAGGTCACATCATGATGTTGCACACCTACAAGTTACAACCCAGACCAGTGTCCTGCCAAATATAAACTTCCTACACCTTACGGTTTCCAAGATATACCCAATACAAAATTTTAAACATCAAGCCCAATATGGCAAGGTCAAATTTCAAATTAAGGTCACACCATGACGGTGCACACTTGCATCCCCAAACAATGTTTCTACCAACTGTCAACTTCCTATACCGTATGATTTCCAAGATATAGTCTGAACAAGATTTTCAAGGTCAAGGTATTTCAGCCATAGTCAAAGGTCACAACCAAGGTCACACCATGATGTAGTACACCTACATACCCATCAAATTTCCCTACCAACTATCAACTGCATGCACCATATGGTTTCCAGGATATAACCCAAACAACATTTTAAAGGTCGAGATCAAAGTCAAATCAAGGTAACACCTTGATGATGCACACCTACAACACTTATTATAAGACCTAATTGATTTACAGTTTTGGTAGTTGGTAGTCATTCGTCCTGTTGAAAAGGGTGCAAAAACTGGCAAAATGTGTGACTTATTTTTCAGATCTCCATGTAAGCATGACTTAAAATGACGTTTAATTACCTTGTTAATTTAATGGTTAACTATATGTTGATTATTGTAAGAAAAGGGGAGTGGGGCCAATGTTTACTCGGGTCAATTAATTAACAGTGTAATCTGGTTCTATGGACATGGCAGGCAATCGGTGACAATTCTCCCATGTACTACACAGCCAAACTAGTGGTTGAGACTGGGTACTAATTGACGAAATTGTCAGTGTGGCTGGCCTAACTTAGTAAATTGCATTCTGACTTAATTGCTTAAGGGAGCAAATAACTTTGGTTGTAAAATTCCAGTTGTGTTTCTTTCTATTTTCAACTTGTGTGTTTTCACTCCATTTCTTAAATAAATTATGACATGATCAATGAAAATCATATAAACACATTCACTGCATTATATTACAGGGGACCAGTGTGATAACAAGCCGTGTTCGCTCTCGTCAAAAATGAATGTGGGACAGACCGTCTCCCTTCACTTGAAAAGGCGAGACAACTGTGAAAAAATATGAGACATGTTTTGTGTCAAGATATTTTGAAATATTTAGTTCCAATTTGGGACTGCATAAAATCTTTTTTATTTAAATAAGAGATAGATGCTAAACTAAAAGTTCAAATAAATAAAATATTTAATGCTGTTTTTATTTGTCTTTTTTTTTTTTTATATTTCACTTTTAAACCACATCTTAATGGCTTAATAGCTGGGTGCTACTGGTTTTTTTTTCAATTTTTATTTATTTTTTTTTTATTTTACTATTATCTGGATTCATCAAATAAATAAATAAATTGCATTTCTTCTCTTTTCTTTGAAGAAATATATATTTTGTCTCTTCCGACAATAGACGAATTTCTTTGGTCAGTAGTTGTTTCGACTGTTTCGCCTGTGACACTATAAGCAGAAGACGAGTTTAAAAATCAACAAAAAGCACGAAAATCTCACGAGAATACCCGAATTCTCACGTGAATTACTGTTAGCTGAATATATAAAATAAAATAAACTGATTTGATTTTCATGCTTTTTTCACCCACTTCTATGAGGAAATATGTAGGTCGTCGCTTCCGATAATAGACGAAATTCTTCAGTCAGTTTGGAGCATTTCGCCTGGTAGCGACAGCACAGACGCGTTGGTGAGTTGGTTTTGTGACAACTCGCCCCAGAGTGTGTACAAACTCGTGAAATCGCGCTCGAGAGCGAACACTGAACAAGCCTTTCTAATGAATGGGGACCTGATCAATAAACTCGTGCTTACTATTAAGTTAGGTGCTTATTAATGTTTTACTATGGGAAAACAAAATCAGTCAGATGGTAGTTTATAACTTCATTTACACGCACGCACTTCAACTATGAAAACTGGGATTGAATTTTCAAGAAATTTGGCTCATTTATAGAGTGTAGATTACTCTGTTTCACCCCTAGTTAAAAGTCTAGACATAGCTTGTGTCAAGTACATTTTAATCGAGAAAAAAAATTTGTTATTATGCCACAAAAATCATGAACATTTAAGGATTTTATCCTGAAATTGTGTCCAGTGCTCTCGACTATAATTGGACGTGGTTACCTCAGCTTTACTTTACTTGCATGGAAAGATGTGAAATGACCCCACATAGAACCAGAGATTTGCATAAAATCTGCTTCTGTTGAATAAAACTTGATAAAGTTACTGAAAATGGTTTAAAGTATGGTGATCAATGGGGTTTTCGTGGTAGTAAACATTTTACTTACTTATAATTTCTGACTATTTTGTAAATCAATTTTACTTTAATTTACACTGATACATGAATTAATATTACATTTAAAACATATTATTTTATAAAAATGTAACATTCCGTCTGTGTCACTGTTGAATACTTGGTTAAATAGAGAAGTAATAACTATACCATGAAAACTCCAATGGCACGAAAATACCAGAGCTACCCATAGTTAAAACCAATTGATATTAAGCCAAGGACACAGCAAATACAATATGTGCATAACATATAGTGGTGGTGGACCAATTCTCGCCCATGTACCTATTCACGCCCACCCTCAATTTTCTCAAATATTTGTACTTTTTCATGGAAAACATGTTGACCACATCAAAGATAATCATCAAATTGATCATGTACATAGGTAATTTATTGTGTAATTGTGCTGGTTTTGGATAAATTTAGGGGTGGGCGTGAACTGGTCCACCACCACTATGCTATTTTACACAGCTTTTATAACAAAGTATTTTCAAATTTTTGGAGAAATGGTAAAAAAACATTGAAAATGAGGAAATATCATTTATATTTTTAGTCACCTATGGCAGTATGGCTGCATGTTGACTAGACCGATTAATCTGTCTCTCAGCCAATATTTAAAAGATGTATTGACTAGAGACAGATGGCATAAGTATGCAAAAAACATAAACATCCTGAAGGGCAACAAATGGTACACATCCTGACATTAAACAGGTACAGTAGAACCTCTATTATCCGACCCTCTTGGGAGAGTAACAATTAGGTTGGATAATAGAAAGGTCAGTTAATGGAAAGCCTAAAATAACAGGTTTAAATGGAGTTGGGAGAGTGGATTGGAGTTCGGATAATTGAAAATTTGGATAATAGAGGGTCGGATAATAGAGGTTCCACTGTACTAGGTTACCACCTTGAGTATCAAGGATGTGCCCCGCATTAAAAGAAATAAACTTTTTGCATAGTTAATGGATATAATGTAACAATGACCATTATTGTGGTATTTTGAGCTATGATGTATATCGAGAATTTACGGGAATTACAGGCGATATAAAGGGTTTTTGTTATAATTAAAGGGTTTCTTGGGGTTTGGATGTTGTTTAATAGTATTTTATATTTGTATGCTAACCTTGAATGTTGTGGGAATTTGATCTTTATTTTATTTGGGGAACTCACATGTTTTGGTAGTCATGTTTGACCTTGTTTACTATCCTGGTATTTTGGGTCTATTTTATGGACAAATCAGGGAACTGGTATTTGGTTCAAAGATGTGGGTCAAAGGGGCTGACACAAGAAACTTGAGTAGTTCACTTTTTGGGTATATAACGGGCTGCATTTTCAACATTTTGGGCTGACTTTATACTGAACACACTGTTCTTGCCACTAAGCTCTAAAGCTTTGTCAGCCATGGAGAGGTAACTGAACAACTATGTTCTGTTTTAAGCTTAGTTAAGGTTACTGGTTTTAGTGGTTTTAATCCTTGGCTAATGGGGATGATATTTTAGATGGAATTTTGATACCTTGAATTAATATCAGAGATGTATTAGGTTGGGATTAACTTGGTTGGTAGGGAATATTCTTAGAGAGTCAGGTTTGGGGAATTGGGTTATATGATTTTCTTTTTGTTGAATTAATATGTTGACATAATAATTTCTGTTCCAGTTTGTTTATCTGTTTGGGATAATAAACATCATTTGTTTTGAATGGGTTTTAATTAATTGTTTTATTGTGCCTTGATACATAATTTAGCTCGGGTCGCTACAATATTTACCAAAATTTATTTCACTTGCAAAATTTCATCATTGTTTATACAAACAGGAAGTGCAGAAAAAGTGTCTATATTACTACAAACACAGAAAATTGTGTTCCTGCATCTAAATGCTTTATACTGTTAACACATTTAAGTGGATATTTTAAAGTTTAAAGTGACAGTAATTTTCAGATATTGAAGTTTGTCTGGCAAGGAACTCTGTCCCAAAATGCCATCCATCAGTTTTAAAAAGGCATATTTTGGGACAGAAAACTCGGTCTACATGTTGACTGATTGTTGAGGGAAATGTAACAAAATAGTTGTGGAAACAGTTGGGTGTTGGTAACATTTGTATGGCATATGTGTTTGTGCACAGCTCTATGTGGGGTCGTGTCAAGGCTCTTCATGCAAGTAAAGTAGAGCCGAGGTAACCATGTCTGGACTTAGACCGAGTTTCTGTCCCATCGCCAATTGCTATTGATACACTGATGGATACAATGGCGAGGGACAGAGCTCACACGTACTTGTTTTCTGTGTAAATTTTGAACGGCATATTTGTACACATATTACCACATGTATAAAGTATTATTTGGTTTCCTTAAGGTTTGTATATGTGCCGTTCACTTATATTTTATGCCAATCAAACTGGCATGTATATATTTCAACCAATTTTCAATATGTAAACAAACCTTCAACATTACATAGTTATCTACAAAAGAAATTCCTGGCTTCTAAAAGCAGTTTAATTTAATAACATATGTATTGTAAACTGGATAGTGGTGGTGGACCAATTCACGCCTGTGGACCAATTCACGCCCACCCCTGAATTTATCCAAAACAATCACAGTTAAACAATATATTACAAATGTATATGATCAATTTGATGATTATCTATGATGTGGTAAACATCTTTTCTATGAAAAATTATAAATCTTCAAGAAAATTGGGGGTGGGCCTGAATTGGTACCCGGGCGTGAATTGGTCCACCACCACTACTGCTTCCCTGCATAAGTTGGCCGCGGGTCGTAAGTTGGCCGCCATCATCATATTTTGAAATTTCTACAATTCTAAAGGCCTGTATCATTCTTGAATGGTCTATTATAATAAGATTTATTTTTACTACCACTTTTAAAACCTGTGCAACCACACATTTGTCTGTTTGATACATTTAAATGAGTGGTGGCCAACTTACGACCCGCGGCCAACTTATGCAGGGAAGCAGTACAGCTACAATTGACATAAGGATTTTGAAAGTGAATACAATAATTCCCCACAGTTCGAGACTTACACAGAAAACAGGTACTGTATATGTGGACTCTGTCCATCGCCATTGCGTACCGTCAGAAATATCAACAGCAATGCGCGATGGGACAGAAACTCGGTCTAGTCTGGAGTGACTTGACACAATAATGGGCACAAAAACTTATTTGGAATTCTTTTAAATTGATTTCCATTGAAAAAGTAGCCTGAACTGCCTTTCGGTCTTGTTATTTATGTCGTCACTTCGACTTCCTTATATGGTATGCGGAAGTGTGCGATTTTTACAGATGAACACCAAATGTCATGTTGTCGATAGTCTTGGCGTGAAGCTGCCTTATTGCAGGCGCAAGTTTGTAATACGGAAAGTTACTGCTATGGCGTAGAAGCACACAGAAATGATTAACACCAGATTAAGGGATCGGTTACTGACCCGATATGTTGGGAAAAAGTGAAAACTTGCTCGCGCCAAAAGTTTGGAAAAATGTAAACAGTTTCGAATGAAGCACTCTTCGGAAAATTTAGATTCTAGCACAGCTGTCGTTTCGAATAAATACTTTATTTTGAAGCCGTTAGAATAAACCAGTTTCTGTAAGCCATAAATTCCGCCTTATGTATGCTCCACTAGGAGCGAAGAGGATAAGTAAGTAAGTAAGTAAGCCATAAAAAATCTTTTATTTTTTGTGCATACTTGCTAAATTGTTCATCTGGAAGTGATCGATCAATACCTTTCTGTCCTCCTCAGTGACTGACAGACAACTTGGGATGTTGAAATATTGGGCTATGTGAAGCAACCCAATATAGGTGCTTTTACTTTTACATTTTTCATTGTAGTTGAGGGGATCTAAAACAAGCACCCAATTTCTATTCCTGAAATTTTTTGGGCATCCTTATCACTGATAATATCAAAATAAATCAAAATATGTATTAAAACAAAAATATTTTAGTTTAAACTGCCAACATGGGACAGTATAACTTTCCTTAATTAATATTTACAACACAAAACATTAAAATGATGTACAATGATAAATGATGGGAGTTAGTACATTTTAATTAATGTAAATTACTTACACGATTATTCACAAGCCTCCCTCTTTGGAACTGTTTACCATATTATTCACAGAAAAAAAATTGTATTTATACCCTATATATCTGTATGTAAACAAGAAATTTATTGTACTGTTATTACACCATCTTGTCATTTTGGTAGTTTCTATAAAGCATATACAAAACACAATAGTATTGTTAGCTGATAAATATGGGTCAAAACAAATGAGATGACAAGAAGTATTAAGAAAAGCTCTGTTGTATAACTAGGTTTAAGCATTTTTCTGAATCAGGCAAAAGTGGATTCACAGTAGCCGGGATGTGGATTTTCCAAAATATTACTTAGCTCTCACCTGTGATTGTTAGTTCAAATCCAGCTCATGACATGTGGGGAAATATATATTGTAATATGCACTAGTTATTATCACTAGTTATTACATCTTATTGGAATACATTGTGAAATATATGAGTTACTGCTAATACTCATTATGTGTAGGTAGTTTTATGATGTAAATCTGTGCATGTATTGTAATATGCCGAGCTAAATTATTCAGTTATGGCCCAGTCACAGTACATGTGTGACTATATAAATAGAAGTAACAGCAAAGTAATGAACACACTGTGTGTCTTTATTGCAATAATAATATAGTAAAAAAAATTGCTACATTACATCTGATGACAAGGGTTATTTTATTAGAATCCCATTTCTTTTTTTGTATGGATACATTTTTTTTCGTGAAAAAATCTTTGTGCTGGCTACTTCTCTGCTTGAATTCCCTGCATTCAGCTCTGAAGAATTGATGGTCTTATGCAGATCCCAGATGAAAAATGTTGATATCACCATTTGACAATCTGCCATGGAATTTGCTAAAGGCAATGCTCCACAAACAAAGATTTTATTACTCAACTACATGGGCCCAGATTTTTAAGATATGATACCCTAAAAGCCAATAATGACTCCTGTGAAGTAGTAAAAACAAAAATATATGGATTTTTTAATATTTTGTTCCACACATTAATGCTGGATGTGAAAAGACTTTATTCAGGAATATACAGCAAAAAGAATACAGCAAAAGACTTTGGATGAATTCTGTCGCCATGTAAAGAAATTGATGTGAACTGTTATTTCCCAATGCAACTTTAGGAAAGTGAGGTAAAAAGTAAAAAGAAGAAAAAAATTCAGGGCTATTTGTTCATAAACCTGAGGAAAAAGGCCTTCAGTAAAAGCCAGGAGTTGACTGAGTTCCTAAAAACATGTAAAGCCGAGTCTCAGCTGTCATTAATGATGGTGACAGGTCCCCCACAGTCATATCAGTTAACAAAATAGGTTGTAAAGGATGACATGGGTCAAACAAAGCAAGAGGTCAAGTAAAAAAAAAAGAAAGGACCAAGCCAGAAAGTCTAGTCAGTGTTATAAATATGGAGGTGGCTTTTCACTTAAAAAGAGTACCAAGCCAACGAGAGAAACTGCTATAACTGCAAAAGAATGGGACACATGACCAAGTGCAGTAGACAAACCAACAGACGAAGGGGCCAAGACAATAGAGTCCAGTCCAATGATGGTGAAAGTGAGTCAGACAATTCTCTTGCTGTTGTGAGCAAAACAGTTATGGAGCTCAGCAAACTTCCAAGAGTCAACTTGAACCTCAGTGATGCTAACTGTTCTTTCATGGTGGAAGATGCAAAAGAGTCGATGCCAATAATGTATGAGCTATCCATGATTTAAATGATTACAGAGTGTTCACAAAACTAGATCTAGTTTAGGGATATCATCAAATTGAGCTCCATCCAGGAAAGTAGTATATACAGTACACACAAAGTCTGTATGAGAACAACAGGTTGAATTTTGGAGTCAATACTCCCAGTGAAATATTTAAAAAAAATCAGAGATCATGTGCTTCAAGCCCTTGAGGTGTATAACATTTTAGATAATATCATTATTGCCAGTGAGAGTGATGATGAACATGAAAAACATGGGAGACATTGTTTGCAGAGAATGCTGGAGAAGGGACTGTCTGAACAAGAAAATACGCATTTTTTTTCAAGTCATCTGTGGAGTTGTTCAGCAACATTTTCAGTGGAAAGGGAATTGCACCATATCTAAAGAAAATCAGTATAATCAAAGAAGCTGGAAGGCCTCAGACAAAAGCACCAGGCAAATTCTCTTTTGGGATGGTAAACTACTTCCAAAGGTACAAACCTTTGTGAATGTGGAGTTAGAAAGGTGTCAACTTTGAATAGTCCAGTAAATGTTAAGAAACCTGGAGTGAACTCAAAACTCCTTACCAGTGACACAGTAATGGCTAATTTTTACCCCAACCGGAAAACAGTTATTCTTCAGAGCAAGCATAGTTCCCACATAGAGACAGTGTGGTGGAGAAAAAGATAAAACTGTACAACATATACAGCCACTGTACATGGATGAAATACTTTTAACTGCAGATGAGTAACCTTCCCAGCATACTTGGGCCAGTGTTGACTTCAGTGGACCATATCCTAGTGGTGATTGAATACTCCAGATTTCCCTTATGGAGTTGACTAATGCTAGATCAGTGGTTCCAGCGCTGGACAAGATGTTTGCAGTTCATGGCATCTCTGAAGTTCTCAAGAGTGGCAATAGTCCTCCTTTTCAAACTTTCGATTTAAAAAAAATCATCGAACACTATGGCATAAAACACAGAAAAATAACTCCATTTTGGCCCAGAGCTAATGGGTTAGAAATTTTTTTAAATTTCAATCCTGACTCTGCGTCTGTAGTAGGTGTGAAGGGCAGGATGGTGATAGCACATAGTCCATCTCTTATTATGTGTTTGATTCTTCACCAGTAATAAATCATCAGATCAGTGTCAAATTCAAAGCCCAAAAAGAGAAATAAGGACAGTTAAGTTTGGACACTTTAAGTTAATTCTAAAAGTAACTAGGTTCTGTATTATACTTGTGTCATAATATATAGAGGTAGAATAAAGCCCTGACACAAAGTTTTAAGACATTGGTATTCCATCCATTTTCTTGTGTATATTACAGTATTGATAATAACCTTTCATGTAATGACTTTATCTGTTAAAAGGTATATAAGCAGACAACAGATGAGAGGTTCCACCACTGAGGTCAAAACTAGGTCAGATGTCTTTTTCAACAACCAGTATAAACATAAATGTTAAGAGGGAAATCATTACATAACTCAAGCATCATATGCAATGGTAAGCAGCTGCAGTAGACAATGTTACACTTACCTATGAACTGCTAGCAAAAAAGCAGGGACAGTTAAGAAAGTCCGGTCTTTTTAAGCGAGAGCCTCGATAGAGCTCTCGCTTCTACAAATCACTTTTTTTTGTCTCCGGACTTTCATGACTTGTGGCGCAATGTGATGAGTATTTGTCTGCTCACTCAAGTTAAGCAGCAATGGGCTACATTAGTATTTTGATGGGTGACCATCTGAGTTCTGCACCAATTGTGGGATGTATCTGTGTTGGAAAATCTTTGCGTCACGAGACTTTCATAAATTCTAGTGCACTATTCGTACCTCTGTTGGCTTTACGCTAGTGCTAGGGGACCAAAACGCCTTTCGACCTTGTTAGCTATGCTTGTTACTGTGTTTGTGTAGCAAGCTAGATATAAGGAACTAAATACTGTGACAATCCTAAGTTTAGAAATTTAAGAAACTGGTTGTTTTAAACATTATTCTGTATTCAATAGGGGGTCAATAAAGGCATTTTAAAATAGAAGTAAAACAGGTGTACTACAGAATAATTAGTGGTTATATAACAAGAATCTTTGTACATATTAGTTATTTATATGATCACAATAAAAATGTAGGTTTTTACTTCCTGTTAAACATTCAGGGTCATGTTGGGGGAGGCCCTTTGCATTGCCACTTGTGTCAAACCCACACAGAGGTGTGTGTAATTGTCAAACTTCCTTACCACTTGCTAAGCCACTCAGAAGCTCTACAACTTATGTGGAGTTCTGACCTAGCAAGACTGTTAAAAGAGATTGATAGTAGTCAAGGTGGCTGCCAATGGAGGCATTTCCAACCATAGCTCTAGCTAGAGTCATGAGATAAGAAGCACCAGACCTGTCTAAGTATCTCCTAATATAGGAAGACTCAGAATTAAACATAAAACCAGGATTGTTCAAATCAGCAGAAAAAAAACTGACTACCTAAGATTTGAGAAGGAACTTAATCTATCATTACCTAGTTCAGAGCCAAACACAATATCCATTTTTGAACATCATTGAGCCACCTTTCAGACTTTCCAGAACTTGTCCAGAACTTGTTAACTGAACAGTTTTCCATAAAAAGTGATAAGTGACCTAAAGATTACTGTGCAAAATTACTTTACACAACGGAGCTGTGTTGAAACAAAATAAATCCCCATACAGTGCATTCTAGAATACTAAACTCCAATTTACACAAGTTAAATAGCACAGAACACATTTTAACATCCAGAATACATTAAGATAAATAATTTCAAGAGAGTGCTGCTTAGTTCAATATCCATAACTTTAAAACGTACATTCTTTTAGAACATCTAGAACAGTGAAGGTCAGAGCCTCATCCTGGTTTCCTGATATAAGAATGTCATAAAAAATCAACACACTGTTGCGTTGATGTAAACCAGAAAAAGGTATTTGCTAACAAAAACTTCTGAAGGAGAAGTGGTTTATTAAAAACTGTATTGGTGGCAATATTTGATTGTCAGGATAACCTTTTTATTGTAAGATGGCTATAACATACCTGGTATTGGAACTGCAAGGTGCCAAAAAAATAGTGTGCAAAGTCTGAGGTCAGCTGAAAACTAATATAGCTGAAGGATGAAAACCCCCCTATTTCACTGTAAGGTGGCCAACAACTTCATTGATTTTGGGACTTTAAGGTGACCACGAAATAAAAATGTCCCCTTTTCCAACCTTTATAAATATGCCAGGTTTTATCCTAAAAATTTATACACTATCTGAGCTTAGGGCTAAAAACCCTACATTTTTTAGTTTAAGATGACCATAACATTATTAATATTTAAATCATAAGATAGCCAGTCGTCATGTGATCTACTTCAATATCAGTGATAAGTTGGATAAAAAAAATGGAAAACCAAAGGAGTCAGAGGGTTTTATGCTAATTTTATGATTTTACAGAGGCCATATAGCTCCATTGATATTCATAGTGTAAGGTCACCATAAAGTCAGGATATTCCTTTGGCTTATTTTAATACGTGATCTTGAGGGTTAAAAGCCCGTTTAACATTAAAGTGACCTCAACGTTGCAGATACAGGGCTGAAACTTCAGGCCGTGAAAGAATATCAAAAATAGCATCAGAGATGCCCGTACCCCACAGCCTGGGGAAATATTTTTCAACACCATGAGATATAGAAGTAGTGTAACAGTACAAAGTTCAATATACTTTCAGAGCAGTGTCAGTTATATTAAGGTCCAAATAATGCTTAAGTAGAGAAAATAATATCTAAGGAAAAGAAATGTATATAAAGATGAAGTATTAAAACAAGACAATACAATAATAAAATGACAGCATTTATCAGTAAACCCAAAATGGCCAAATTATGGTTTGGATGTTTTGAATATTACCCATGCATACAGTAGTGGCAATACATTCAATGAATGCTTATGTGTGGTGTTGGAGAAAAAGCCTGTGGCTTACTTGATGAAATTCCATCTGTTACAATGGGAACTTGCAAAAGGAAATTCTTAATGAATTCTAATATGACTTTAACAGTGATTAATCTGCATCAACAGACAGACCCAAAGGTGCAACAAGATTTTAAAGGTCAATACAGCAAGGTCAAACATCAATCAGTGTTACACCATGACGTGGCACACCTAAAACCCTCAACCAATGTCCCTACCAAGTATACACTTCCTACACCTTACAGTCTCTGAGATATAACCTGGACAAGATTTTATAGGTCAAGGTCACTGCAGCAAGGTCAAAGGTCAAATCAAGGTCAGATCATGACGTTGCACACCTACACCCCCTAATCAATGTCCCTACCAAGTATCAACTTCCTACACCTTACAGTTGCTGAGATATAGCCCTGACAATGTTTTATAGGTCAAGGTCACTACAGCAAGGTCAAAGGTCAAATCAAGGTCAGACCATAACGTTGCACACCTACACCCCGTAACCAATGTCCCTACCAAGTATCAACTTCCTACACCTTATGGTTGCTGAGATATAGCCCGGACAAGATTTTCAAACTCAAGGTCACTACGGCAAGCCCGGACAAGGTTTTATAGGTCAAGGTCACTACAGCAAGGTCAAAGGTCAAATCAAGGTCACACCATGATGTTGCACACCTACACCCCCCAACCAATGTCCCTGCCAAGTATGAACTTCCTACACCTTACGGTTTCCGAGATACAGCCCGGACAAACTATTTCCCGCTGCCCGCCCGCCCATCCGGACACCATGGGTGAAAACAATACCCCGACAGCCCTTAAGGGCTGTGGGGCAAAAAGTAGCTGAATAACCTATTTCAACAAAATACCGTTTTTCTGACCAATTTTGAGATACAATGTACTCATTTTAAAAAAATTTACGAAAATCAAATGCCTCCCATTCAGGCATCTATGGTCAGAAAATCCTTTTCAACATATAAAATTTGTTTTAGAATGTACCTGCAAATTTTTCAACATTGGTGCCTGTGGTTTATTCCGAAACATTAGGACGGGGTGTTTTTGAAAAATGCTGATGGCTATCCTTTGTGAAATTTAAGGTTTCGTCAAAGTATCCAAAAAACATTTCCTGCCCCCAGTTTGAAAGCAAGATAAGGAAGGATAAAATTTCAAAGCCAAAGAAGTTATTCAAGGGAGACTGTACTTCGACAGCGGCGGCTTTGATCAGAACCAACGTGAAAACAAATAAGTGACCCTGATGGGCCACTTAATTATTTCCAAGAAATTTCCCAGGTATACACAAAGGGGCAAATATAGAGTCAACTATAAAGTCAAAGTTGGCATTAAAGCACCTTTCAACAGCCACGATCATATTGGGACCAACCTCTCAGCATTGCCTCTTGTGTGAGGAAAACTTAAATGTTTGGGTATGGTATATCACTCTTGATATGTTAAGGGTAATGCACAGATGTTGTACAAATATAATGACAAGGTTTTGAAATATTTGTTAATGACCTCTGAAAAAGTACATAAAGGTAATAGTTAATGGGTACTTGGTCATATCCATTACATCACCAAGGAGGATATGATTTGGTGATATTAACAACAGATGATTCCATTTTGGTGGTTATCTGGATCACCATCTGGATGCAGGATTTTTTAAGGATCTTTTATCATTGTAAGACAAGGCCATTTTTAGTGTATGTGTATATACTATGACCCAGAAAAGGTTAAAATAGCAATGCAAATGAGCTGCCTGGTGCAGGTCTGCACACTATTGAGTGCCTTTCTAGTTCGGACATGTAACTTAGATTTAAAATGTATTTTATGATAATACACTGATCAATACCACACAGGAGAGAAATAAAAGCAAATATGCATTAGATCTATTTATTTTCAGATCATTTGTTTTCTCAAAAAGGGAGTTAAATATTATGTATTTTACCCAAATGACTAAAACTTCATTTGATGACCAGATGCGTTTGAATAACAGACAAAATAAAGTAATTTTTCAGATTCAGATTTTTCAATTATAAATAGTAACATTCGCACAGGGAAAGAGTTATATTTTATTCAATCTTTTACAACTTTATAAACTTATTTAGATAAAACCAAAATTTAAAACTTTCCTATCAGTTAAACCTAACAAATGTATCAGTTCATTGTGCTATGGTGTCAAATGCTACAATTTTTCAGCGATTAAGAAAAAATGTGATACTTTATTTTTGTAACTGAGTAACACTTTTTATAAATTTAATAAAATCACATAGTGGTGGTGGACTAATTTATGCCACTGTACCTATTCACACCCACCCCTAAATTAATTGAAGACAATTACTGTTACACAATAAATTACCAATATATTTGACCAATTTTATAATTATCTATGATGTGGTAAACCTATTTTCTAGCAAAAAGTATAAATCTTTAAGAAAACTGAGGGTGGGCGTGAATAGGTACACGGGCGTGAACTGGTCCACCACCACTATACATTTTGTAATTTATGGCATAAGATATTAAATTATGAGCCATTACCTTGCATTACATTTCCTTCACTGAAGTAGTATTTTATTCACAGCAAATAATATTCACAGATTAACAGACTGTTTTCTTCATTAAATCATAGCTGACAACATAATCAATTCAATGGTGATAAATACATTCACAAACCTAAAACATTGCAGCATCCACATTTAAATATAAACATACCAGCACAACAGCAATTCTTGAAGTTCTTTCTACATTCTTCAAATAACAGTGTGCTTTATACATGTACATACCCAGTGTAGGTGGTGTATAAAGTGCTTCTGTTATTTACAAAATTCAGCTTAGTACCATCATTTTATTTGGATTAACTGAATGTGTACACATTTTCTGCATGTACCAGTAAAAAGACCAAGACATGTGAATCCATGAATCTCCGCTATTGGAATAGCCTTTATTAACACAATAATTAACTAATAGTACAATAATGTAATTCTATAGGGCACTATGCTGTAGAAATGGACCGCCATCAATGATTATTGCCCTGACACACCCATTAGTCATTGATGAAGGTCCATTTCTACAGCATATTACCCGTAAAAATTACATTATTACTATTATTATTAGCTGAATTTTATATATGGTTGTCTGTGAGATTTTCGTGTCATTGGAGTTTTGTGCTATAGTGATTACATCAATTGTACTTAGGGTTAAGGCTGTACATTACACATATATTATTGTTTGGGTGAAAAATACATTGATAATTAATTATATTAATATATGAATGATAATTTCAAACAAGACTTGTCAAAAAAATATATTGTTGTGACATCATATAAGTAGAGGCTAATAAAAATACGTCATCATGACACTTTGTTTTGAAGTGGTTCTTGGATGGGTTATTTTCCCCATTTTGTTTCATAATAAGCAGTTAACCAACTGAAATATTCTTATATCATTAGAAAGATATTTTTATACTTCTTTTTCTCGTTTTTGTTTGATCAAAATCCGTGCTATAATAAGCAAGATATTGTGAGTTGAAAATTTCAAGTGAGAGTACAATATTTGTAAACAAATACTTGGTGATGTCAGAACCCAGTCAATAATGCTCATTATTGGACCGCGGACCAGCTAGCAATAAAATATTGTGTTTTCAAAGACTCGATTCTGCACTGATAATCTCCTAGTAATGCACGCTCAGCTAGTAATAATGGTGATTAAATGCACTGGTAAATGGCCTTTAACATCACAGTGTTATAGGACACTATATGGTTTGACTACATGGTCACAATCTTGCCAGCAGTGCATATTCATGACATACCAGATCTCTTGTGATGTCAGAAACTGTTCTACAGCCTGAAAAAGAGGGAAAGCACACATTGTTTATGCTGTTAAAATTTTCACTAGGCATTAATTTTAGCTTCTTTCGCTGATGAGGATGAATTTGAAAATTTTAATTACTTAAATGTAGCTTTTATAAGCTACAAGCTTAATACCATGTGGGACTGAATGCTGTTCTCGGATGGCCGCAGGCATCATGGCCAATGTCTAAGAAAAATAGACATTTATAGTTGGCCATAGCCTCAGGTTGTCCTCTTGTGGTACACTACAAGATCTCTTCCTACTTTCTCGTTGCAATTTTTAAACCTTACCCCTCAGCTGTAATACAGTGGGGGGGCAGGGTGGGACTCTTCTCAGTCCCACATGGTAAGCTTGTAGCTTATAAAAGCTACATTTAAGTAATTAAAATTTTCAATTTTATTGCACTACAATAGCTTACCATGTGGGACTGAATGCTGAATCCAACCGCATGGTGGAGAGATTACAGCTGAGACTGGAAGATATGCCAATTTTTCTTAGATTTTGAAGTAATAGATTAGAATAAATGTTTAAAAATACCAGTCTGAGTCCCGTTTACAGTGCTCCAATCCCGAAGACTGGGCCTGTAAAGAGCCAAAAAACCTGAATAAAGTGAATGACAGTGCTAAAAACTGTCAGGATGTTTTGATTGTAGGAGAGAAGTGCAGCCGTGCTCATTTAAGAAGTGTAAGGGCCATTAGGGCCCACCCACGAGTGAAAAACCAGCCCTATAGTTGGAATTCTCATAAATTTTTGCCACCTAACATGAGATTAATGACAACCTTGATAGGTCCTTAATACATATTATGCTTGATAAACTAAAAATAAAAAATGACCTTACCCGTAAGTAGCCAAAAACCAAAATTTAATGAATGACAGTACGGGTACTGTCTAGATGTTTTGAGAGAAGAGAGTGCAGCTGTGCTAACTCAAGAAAGTAGCCTGTAAGGGCATCACTGCTATAATAATACAGCCCTAGGCTTGAATCTCATTAATTTTGTCACCCTAAATCAGGAATGGCGTCTTTTACATGCTGTCTATTACTATTACTATTACAATGCCATCTATTACTATTACTATTACATTTCAAATTTTCAAATCTATTACTATTACATTGTCATCTATTACTTCTATTACTTTTATTACTTTCTATTACTTTGTATCGGCTTGTAAGTAAAGATAAAGGTTGGTCATTTCTTTTTTAATCACTAGCAGTCAAATGCATTGTCCATACGGATTTACAAAACCACACAGAAATTAAAAGAAAACCATCAAGATATCTGCATAATCCATTGAGTGAAACAATATCCACAGTTTTATTTCAAAATTTATACACAGGCATTCAGTGAAACCAAAAGTCCTTAAACATAAAGTGAATAATAATGTAATATGACTTACAATTATAACCACCTTCAAATGGGTTTTCAAATCTGAAATAACTTTCACAGTTTGTAAATCTGTGAAGAGAATATTTTTCATTCTTGTTGCAAGTTTATGCATTTACTTTCATTACAATCTCTGTGGAAATAACACTAAATAGACAGTTTGTAAATCTATTTATCACATTCTACACATGTAGATGTATAAAATAATGTAGGTTTATTTGTTGAAAGCTTTCAATACAAAGATATTTCTAATGAAATAAACGTCAGGACCTATCCAATTTGGAACTCTTACTTTTTACAAAACCGTAATATTTTGCTTAAAAAGGAAAATTTTGAACAAAAAGGACTCCACTATATAAATGATCTACTTACAAATTCAGGAGAACTTATGGGCTATAATGATTTTCAAAATACATACAGAATGAAAATAAATTTTGTAGACTTTTACTCTTTAATACATTCGATCCCAAGAAAATGGATGGCCATCTTACGAGACCACAGACGTAAGATTAAAGGACCAATATTTCAACCTGTTTTGAATGAGCTTCTTGCAATGCCAAAAGTTTGCAAAGGGACATATTGGAAATTAATTAGTACATCAGACTTAAGCAGAAACATTGCAAATAAGTGGTCAGAACACCTTGGAAAACAGTTTACTAATGAAGATATGAGAGATTTTTTTACCTTAAATTTTCAGTGTACAATTGAAAGTAAAATGAGGAGTTTTCAGTATAAAATTTTGCAGCGCATCCTTACCACAAATAAATTCTTGAATATCTGTGGAATAAAAGCAGACAAATGCTACTTTTGTGGTATTATGACAGAAACATTGGAGCACCTCTTTTGGGAATGCCCCAAAATTACCCAATTTTGGAAAAAGATGGTTAAAACTTTGGAGCCATATATAAATTTGTATGAAATATTAAACTGCAAGTCTATTCTACTCGGTGTGAGGTTAGGTCAAAACGAAACACTTGTGAACCATCTTATCAATATCATTAAGCGATATATATATGTAGTTAAGTGCAATGGCAATAATCTTTGTGTAGAAGGAGCCTTAGAGAAAGTTAAAGAAACCTTTAAAATAGAGCAGAACATAGTTAGGCAACAAAATAAAGAACTTGATAGAATAGAAACAAAGTGGGCCCCACTACTGCAAATTCTGGACGCATAAAATGCCTTCTGAATCTCATAAAACTAGTTCTGTAGACAGTTGCCAACACCACCAATATGCACCAACACTTGTTCTGTGTTTTGTGTCTTTGTGATCTTGTGTTTTTTGTCATTTTCTTTGTGTATTCAAATAACACAAAAAAAGCAGCTAAAATTGATTCTTTCATATTTTTGTGTATTCAAATGATACATAAAAATCAGCTAAAATTGATTTAAATCCGTAGCGTACAGTTAATTAATATAAAAAATTATATAAAAAAAATTAAAAATAATAACAGTAGCAGTCGTTCATGTATGTAGTACCCGAATTATGTTTTGTGTGTTTTTTCTTCATACTGTGTATGAATGTATTTGTTAGGCCCTGATGGGGGGTTGGCCACCCTCGCCTCCCCAGGGCACCATAGGCTATGTAAAAAAAGGGTGAATAAAAAAAAAAAAAAAAAAAAAAAAAAAAAAAAAAAAAAAAAAAAAAAAAATCCTATCATAATCCTATCAAAGCATGCAGGGAGAGAGCCCAGTCTTGTTATTAGCCTAACAATGATGCTTCAATTGAAATACATAACAGGGTGTCATATAATCCTATTGAAAGTGTCACATTCCTGAGTAAAGAAATCACTGCAACTAGAAATAGGGCGCCCTGTTGATAGTAGCTGCGACATATGAATAGAAACAGGATAGCATAGAAGAACATACATTATCATGTGTAATGTCCACCCCATGAACCTTTTGCCAAAATTGTACAGTAGTCTTACAAGACCCTGTTTCATTTGTAAAATATATCAATGATGCTTAAATATTTATTAGTGTACATGTAAATTATTTCAGCTTCATGCCTTTTTGCATTGGTTGGGTCGAAAATTTTGACAAAGTCACTAGATCTATCTTGCACGGTTAAGAAGATAGAAGCAAATTTCTGTTTTTCTATTTTTGGCAAAACTTCGAAAATTCAAAATGGCCGCCATTTTTGGGAAGAGGAAAATTTTTTTGAAAATTGCCAAGAGTACATTTCTTAGATACCCTATGGGTCGAAAATTTCGATGAAATCGCTCTATCTCGCACGGTTAAGGAGATAGAAGGAAATTCGTGTTTTTCCATTTTGGGCAAAAATTCGAAAATTCAAAATGGCTGCCATTTTGGGGGAGGGGAAAATGTTTTAAAAATTGCAAAGAGTACAATGCTCAGATACCCTGTGGGTTGAAAATTTCGACGAAATCGCTCTATCTCGCACGGTTAAGGAGATAGAAGCAAATTTGTGTTTTGCCATTTTGGGCAAAAATTCGAAAATTCAAATTGGCCGCCATTTTTGAGAAGGTGAAAATTTTTTGAAAATTGCAAAGAGTACATTCCTTAGATACCCTGTGGGTCGAAAATTTCGACGAAATCGCTCTATCTCGCACGGTTTAGGAGATATGAGCACATTTGCCTTTTTCAGTATTCAAAATAGCCAATTACTCATTCATTTAATTAATTACCCACTGATATATGAAGCAATTCCCCCCCAAAAGCAATCCCATACAAGCTATTAACCCAATGAACCTCCATACCAAATTTCAGAAAGATAGGCTTAATAGCATTCCTTAAAATGTCTAGAAACCAAAGAGATACTCAAAAGTAGCAAAGTACCTATTACTCAGTTAGCTATAGAGCTATCATCACCAAAAGCAATCCCATACAAGCTATTAACCCAATAAACCTGCATGCCAAATTTGGTAAAGATAGGATAAGAACTGTTGCCTAAAATGTCTGGAAACCAAGTGTGACGCCGGACACCAGACGGCGGAAAAAGCAAAAATAATATGTCCACCCCCCAGTGGGGTGGACATAATTAGCCTTTGCATAAACTGACTCACAACCATAAAAAGAATGTAGCAGTAGATGTATCTATTATTGTTCAGTTGAATAAACAATAGAGTGAGACTTATACTTAGTATGTAAACACTTTCACATCTAGATTATAAACATGTTTTTTTATTTATACTTAATTGTTATATATTTATAAATTATTATAAAATACATGTATTTTTCATGAAACAAGGCTTGTCTAACTTTTATTAAATAAAACACGACAATAAAAATAATAAAAAACATCTGAGAAATCCAGTTGTAGTGAAATGTTTATAAATAGAGATATATTGAACAAAAACAACAGTTAGTCAATGTAATAGAAAGTAATAGAAAAAAGTAATAGATTTTTCTATTACTTTGCAATCTATTACTATTACATTTTCAAAATTTCAGTCTATTACTATTACTATTACATTTAAATTTCAGCAAATCTATTACTTTTCTATTACTTCTATTACATCGGCCCCATCACTGCCCTAAATATGAGATTATGGTACACTGATAAACACTAAATACATTATACAGTTAAGAATATAAGAGACCTTACCATGAACATCTGGAGAGGTAACCTATACCTAGACCCTGGGATTAGACTCCTGAAGACTTGGTTGTAGCGGATGTGCCCCCCACTTCTTTTCTTTCTGAGGATAACTGGTCTGAGGGGAAGGATCTAGGACTTGTTGTGCCGCCACCACTGGTCCCAGATACATATTGTTGTCGTTTTCTGACCAAGTAAGGTCTTTTAGGTAAAAATTTGTAAATGTGTTTCCAGTGACAGGCTTGCATGATTTGGTCCACCGAAAGCCTACCGTAAAAGGCCTTAGAGGCGCCGAAGGCCCTAAAGCCATGCGCTTTAACTTGCACCAAGTGCAAGGCTTGTTGGTCTGCTTGTTTATAACAAAGTAGAATGGTTTGTTTCAACCAAGAAGAAAGAGTAGCGGGTCTGATGTCTGAGGTGTGTCCTTTCTTGAAGGAGATGAAAAGGAGGGATCGAGACCCTCTCAGGTCTTTGTTTCGATCCAAATAGTACCTCAGGGCCCGCACCGGACACAAGGTCCTGTCTTCCTTGAATTGTCCATCTACAATGGTAGTCAAAGCAGGAATAGTCACCGGAGACACACTTTGAGAACCTTCTCTTGCTAGTTGGTTTTTGGCTATAAAATATGAAGAGGGGAACAAGGCAACCTTTTCCCATTGGCCTAGATCAGATACTTTGTTTGCAACCCAGGCATGGATTTCGCTGCGGTGCTTGCCGGAGGCCAAAGCTAGCAAGAAAGCAGTTTTGAGAGTAAGATGTTTGAGGTCTGTGTCTTTCTTAGGCTCAAAGGGTGCTTTTGTGAGCTCATTGAGAACAACAGAAAGGTTCCATTTTGGAAGATTCCTGGAACTTTTGGGACGATCCCTGTGAAAACTGGAGAGTAACCTGTGTAGGTCTGAACTTTGTGCAATATGGTGGCCCGCTGGGCCCAAAGTGTCAACAATGGCCGTCCTGTAACCATCAATGGTTGAGGGGCACCTGTTTAGATCTTGGTACAGGTACACGAAAAAGTCTGAAACTTGTTTCACAGATGGAGTGGAGAAATCCACAGAATTTTCTCTGCACCATTTCTCAAATAGGGCCCACTTTGACTTGTAGATGGTCCTTGTTGATGACCTCTGAGGGGCAGGCAGCAATTCTCTCTGCCACCTCCACAGAGAAGCCTTGTTCTTGGAGCTGACCACTCCTAGACACCAGGCGTGGAGGTTGAGATGTTGTGGATTGCTGTGGAACACGTAACTGTGGGACTGTTTGAGAGTTGTTGACACCGGAAGTTGCAGTGGGATCTCTGTTGAGAGCTGCACTAGGTCCCAAAACCAGGGCATCCCTGGCCAGCCTGGGGCTATTACGATGATCAGGAAATGGCATTGCCTGATTTTTTGGATCACCCTGTGAATGAGAGCCGTCGGAGAGAAAGCATAGACAGTGAGACCCATCCAGTTTATGTTCAGAGCATCTATGTCCCAAGCATTTGGGTCTGGGATTGGAGACATGTGCAGTGGAAATTTGTGGTTCAGATGAGTGGCAAATAGATCTACATGAGGAGTGAACCACTTTTGACAGATCTGTTTGAACACCTGTGGATGCAGTGACCATTCTGTTGACTGCACTTGGTTCGACCTGGACAGGAGGTTGGCCATCACATTCAGACACCCTGGAATATGTCTGGCTTTTAACGTTATGTGATAGCGATGACACCATGTCATGATCTTCCACAGCAGAGCGCACATCTCTGCTGAGTGAGTTCCTCCTTGTTTGTTTATGTAGGCTACCACTGTTGAGTTGTCCGTTGCAACTAGCACTGTTTGGTTCTGGCACTGGTCCTTGAAGCTTTGAAGGGCCAGGGAGACCGCCTTCAACTCTAGAACATTTACGTGTAGCCTTTTTTCCCGGTCTGACCACAGACCCTTTGTAGAACTTTGATCTAAGTGAGCACCACAACCTTCGTTTGAGGCATCTGTAAAGAGTTGGATACTGTGATCTTTGGGATGAAGGTCTGCACCTCTCATCACATTTGTGGGACTTTGCCACCAGTCTAGGTGTGCAGAAATGGTTTCTGTCCAAGGAAGGAGGCTGTCCAGTGACTGAGGATATCTCCAGTGCTCCTTGAGATGAAATTGAAAGGGCCTCATGTGAAGGCATCCCTCCGGGACCATCTTCTCCGTTGAGGCAAGCAACCCAATTAGCAACATCAAACATCTTGCAGTCAAATCCTGAAGTTTGAGCCATCTCTCTTGAGTTGGTTTTACAAAGGCTGAATCTAGATGGTATTCGTAGCCCACGAACTTAAAGACCTGAGTTGGTTTTAGTTCTGATTTCTCCTGATTTACTATCCACCCCACGGACTGGGTTAGGTCTACCACGCCTGAGTTTTCACTTGGGCTTCCTCCTGAGACTGGGACCTGATCAGCCAGTCGTCCAGGTATTGGTGAAATCTGAGTCCTCTGGAGAGGGCCATTAGCTTCACTTCCTTTACAATCATTGTAAAGACCTGGGGGGGGGGGCTGTGGCTAGTCTGAATGGGAGGGAGGTGAACTGGAACACCTGCGACCTGCAGCAAAACCTTGAGGTATTTCCTTGAGTTTGGGTCGATGGGGATGTGAAGGTAAGCGTCTGATAGGTCTATCGACGATACCCACTCCCCTAGAATCAGGGAGGTCCTGATGGACTCTGGAGTTTTCATTTTGAACTTTTCTATGTGTAGAAAAGTGTTGAGCCTGCTTAAGTCTATGACTGGCCTCCACCTTTGGTGAGGCTTGGGGACTAGGAACAGGCGACTGTAAAACCCGAGAGATTTTACATTTACCACCCTTTCTATTGCATTCTTTGACAGAAGAGACTGGATACAAGTGGCCAGAGCTTGGTCTTTTTGAAGGGCCTTGTATTCTGACTGAATCAGAGGGAATCTGGCCAGACTTGGTTTTGAAATGAATGGCAGTACATAGCCATTGGTGATAATGTTTAACACGTTGGATGAACATTTGTTTGTTTGCCAGTGTCTTCTAAAGAATGGAGGCGACCTCCTACTGGTGGACTGAGGGAGGCTCTTAAAGAGTCATTGGGGGGAGGGGTTTCCATGCCCTCGTCCCATGGAGTGGGGTCGAAAATGACCCCTGGAGCTTCTGAAGTTCGGTTTCCCCCTACCTGAGCAAAACAATTGGTTACTGCTTTGTGAGGAGTTGCCCCCATAGGGGCATTTCCTGTAGGAGCCTCTTTTCTTGTTGTGGGGACCACGAAAGGGCTTATTTTGATAGGGTCCAAAACCCTGAGAGTCTTTAGAGGTGCCTTTTTTGAGGAGGAAGTCTTCTCCCTCCTTTACAAGTTGAGACTTGAACAAGGAGGAATGCCAAAAGGGTGATTTCCTGAGTTCTTGGCATCTTGTTTTCCCTAAATGTGGTTGTAAAAGGGTCATTTCGGCTTCGCGCCTTAGCAAGCCGGTGTTACCCATAGTATATAGCTCCCTCTGGAGTATATGGGCTAAGGATTTGCTGAGGCATGTGAGAGCCCTGTGTTGAATAAGAACAGTCTTATTCCATACGTCTAAGTATTCACAGGCTTGTTCATATACATGTTTAGCTGCTTTCTCAGGATTGGCACCTTTCTGGATCTGAGACTTAACCTTCTTAAAGGTTGACTTCAGGCTATGTTGGCACTTCTCAAGAGTGGCACTGAAAGAAGATGAAGTCTTGGCAAAAGCAGCAGTAAAGTTGAGAGTGGATATGTTTTGCCTAGCTTGGTGTTTCAATTCCTTAAGAATTGGTAGGGGAACCTTGCCCACAGGGGCCCCAGGGGGCTTAGGAGTAATACAGATTTTGGCAAAATCTGTATTCAACTCCTGAATTTTCTCCTCATAACAGGGCTGTCCCACCTTGTACCACTTAGTAGTGGAAGGAGGTTTGATGTATTTACCCTCGGGTAAAGTAGCGGCCTGGAAATCATGCTCAAACTTATCAAAGACATCTTTGATAACTGAGCTGAGTGGGAGTATAGAGGAAGGACCTCTAGGTTTGAGCTCTTGACGGCCTTTCTCATCGTCCAGACCCATGACTGAAGTTGAGGACCTAGGCATGGACTCCCTGGGGTCAGGGAGGGAAAGAATGCGCCTGAATGTGTCCACTTCTTCAGCATATTGGGAGGGAACATCAGACAGAGCTACTTCCCTATAAAAAGGGGGGTCTGGATCATGTTGAGGCTGGTCTTGATCAGAGAGGGCCCCTGTGTCTGGCTACAGAGGACTGATCCTCCTCTGAAGAGGATGACACGTATCTGGACCTCACCTTATGTTTACTCTTGTCAGCATGTTTTTGGGGTTTAGAAGATGAAATCCGAAGTTCATCGGATTCATCATAGTATTGATCCGAGGCGGACATCGGTTCAACATCATGCCTTCTGTGAGTGTGAGAGTGTTTTTTAGGTCTATCCGAGGCCTTCTTAGAAGGCTCCTCGGATGGACTAGAATTCTGATCCGATGCGTTATGATGATCAGCACTGAGACGTGGAGGAAGAGCAGGACCATAGTCCCCTTCCATTTCCTCAACATGTGAGGTAGGCCAAGGTCTCGGAGGGGGTAGGTCCAGATTAATAGCACTATTGGAGGGTCCAGGTTTAGAAGCTGAAGCCGAGGTCTGATCCACCTCCGCTTGTTTTTTAGTTGTCAATTCATCTCGGAGAGACTGGAAAGCTTCTAACATAGATGCCTAGAAAGAACCCATTTGCTGTTGTAAATGGATGTTAAGTGTGTTACCCAGGGATTTTTCTAAATTTGATTCAATCTTCTGCTGTAAGGCAGTACCTGGGGTGGGTGGGACAGTTTTGCCTGGTGTTTTGATAGACAATGAACTGAAGGGTATGGGCTGAGGATGTGGGGGTGAGGTAAATAAGTTGTCTGCAGCACTCTCAAGGTCTGCATGAGATCCAGTAAATGAATCCACGTCATCACCTAAAAGATCGAGTTCATTGTCTTTTGAACTAGTAGTGTCCCTCTTTTGCTTTTTGAAATAGCGTTTCCTGTGTGTTATTTTGATCGGTTGTTCTTCTGTAAATGAAGCACAAATTTCACAGGGAGATTCAAATGTGACACAGTAGTCCTCACCCTTGCCAGATTCCTTACAGGTAGGGCAGTAATTATGTGAATCAAACACAAAGCAAAAGTGACGACACTTAATAGATCTCAGTTTGTCTTTATTCGTCTGGTGGGAAGACATCTTGAAACGCAATAAAACGTAGATAAAAAACATGTGCCGAGGAAAACTCAAAAACACCAAAATAAGAAGATATACTTATCCTGTCAAAATGGAACTTTTACAGAATAAACTATGATATATAATACATGAAATGACCAAAAATTAATATCCAACAATACGTATGTGCTGAGAAATAGATGAAAATATCTGTGTAAGTGACAGACGCTACTAAATCACTCAGCTAATGAGAAAGTAGGAAGAGATCTCGTAGCGTACCACGAGAGGACAACCTGAGGCTATGGTCAACTATAAATGTCTATTTTTCTTAGACGTTAGCCATGATGCCTGCGGCCATCCGAGAACAGCATTCAGTCCCACATGGTAAGCTATTGTAACGCAATAAAAAGTGAAAATTAATTTCAATCTGTATCAACCTCTTGAACAGAAGTTAACTATTAGTGAAAATGAATTCTGGCCAATTTCTTAACAACTAAGATTTAGTGAAACATTCTTCTAGTTAATATTTCTACTCAAGACAAAACTTTGAAATCATTATTTGGCCAAAGAAGATCTGATGGCTATGTTTATTTCCTCTCCATCAGGACAAAATAACTAATCCTAGTTAACTGTTAAGTTTGATAAACCTAATAAAGTATCACATTCAGCTTATCTCAGCTCATATAACAAGGTTAATGGGTAAAAGAAACACATCTAATCTAATTTTATCTAATCTACATCGACTGTTTTAGAGAAGCAATATCTTTCCCACAAGGGAGAAACTCAATGTGCTAAACTAACAAGGGAATGGGACAAGGTCATAGTTCAGGGACATTGTCTATCAATAATCCCTGGCTGAGGGTGTAAACGACTGAAAAATGCTGGTCGGGTCAGTTTGAAGAGCTGAGTCTTAAGATGCTTCATAAAAGAGTTATGGAGGGGCTGGTTCTTATGTAAAGATGGAGGGAGTTTTGGCGGAATTTAGGTGCATAATGGCTGAGAGATTATGTAAAATATTTGTGGGATTAATAAACTTTAATTATAGTCAAAAGAGGGATGTGAAACAACTAGCTTACTAATGCCAGGATTCTGCATTGAAAATTACTGACCACTGGGCCACCAAAGCCTGTAGTATCTTTGAATATATCAGATTTACAGTGACATAAACATATTAATGAGTGAGACCTGTGATTATTTCTTTGGGTGACAAAACAGAAGGGCCCACCATCTAGTACTGGCCAAGGCATTACAAACAGGTATTTGTTGAGGGGAGGTAATTAAATCAGGCATAATTCTGTACAGACAATTACTTGTGTAACAAGGATTAAATCCTTACTGATAAAAATTTATTTACAGAGTCCTCCCGAAATTTAATGCCTTATCTACTAATGGGAATGCATTCTGACAGATAATCACTTAAAACAGAACTATTTGCTACTGCAAATAAAAAGTTCAATTTTATCAGAAATTCACCTGCTAATGCCATTGCATGGTCAAACTCTTCTTTTAAAATTTGCAGGACCTGTTTCACTCCCTCTGATCCCTGTTGTGTGTGCAAAAAGTATATTAATTTTTACTAAAAATGCATGTATCTAAATTATCTGCAACAGCTTAAATTCTTTGTAAATCAGAGAAAAATAGCATCAGAGATGCCCGTACCCCACAGCCTAGGGAAATATTTTCAACACCATGAGATATAGAAGTACTGTACCAGTACAAACTTCAGGATACTTTCAGAGCACTGTCAGTTATACAAAGTTCCAAACAATGTTTAAATGGAGAAAATAATGTTTAAAAGAAAGATAATGCATGTAAAGATGAAGTATTAAAGCAAGATAATTCAATAACAAGATGACAGCATTAATCAGTAAACTAAAATTCAACACTCTTTATCTACATCTGCATGGCTGAATTATGGTTTAGATGTTTTGAATATTACCATGCATACAGAAGTGGTAATACATTTAATGAATGCTTATGTGTGGTGTTGGAGCAAAATCTGTGGCTCACTTGATGAAATTCTATCTCTTACAATGGGAAGTTATGAAAGTAAAATTCTTAATAAATTCTAACATGAATTAACAGTGCTTAATCTGCATCAAAAAACACTCTCACACTCACAGAAGGCATGATGTTGAACCGATGTCCGCCTCGGATCAATACTATGATGAATCCGATGAACTTCGGATTTCATCTTCTAAACCCCAAAAACATGCTGACAAGAGTAAACATAAGGTCAAATTAAGGTCACACCATGATAATACACACATATGGCCCCTAACCAATGTCCCTAGCAAGTATCAACTTCCTACACCTTACGGTTTCCGAGATATAGACCAGACAAGATATTATAGGTCAAGGTCACTATGGCAAGGTGAAAGGTCAAATCAAGGTCAGACCATGATGCTGCACACCTACACCCCCTAACCAATGTCTCTACCAAATATCAACTTCCTACACCTTAAAGTTTCCGAGATATTGCCCGGACAAGATATTATAGGTCAAGGTCACTACGGCAAGGTCAAAGGTCAAATCAAGGTCAGACCATGACGTTGCACAACTACACCCCCTAACCAATGTCCCTACCAAATATCAACTTCCTACACCTTAAAGTTTCCGAGATATTGCCCAGACAAGATTTTTAAACTCAAGGTCACTACGGCAAGGTCAAAGGTCAAATCAAGGTCAGACCATGACGTTGCACACCTACACCCCCTAACCAATGTTCCTACCAAGTATCAACTTCCTAAACCTTACGGTCTCTGAGATACAGCCTGGACAAACTTTTTCCCGCTGCCCGCCAGCCCGCCCGTCCGCCAGGACGCCCGCCCACCCACCCGCCCGCCCGCCCGCCCATCCGGACACCATGGGTGAAAACAATACCCCGACAGCCCTTAAGGGTTGTGGGGTAAAAATCACATTATTTAAGATCATTTGAAGTGTTTATAATTTTACAATGAATATCTTTCATGTTTTGTGTGCAACATCATCACATCAATAATTAGTTAAAGTATTATCAATTAAATAAACTTAAGAATGTTATAAGTTTCTTATTGACAAAATAATGATATAAAGGTAGTATTCAAAATATTTTTTGCAAACAAGTGAAAATATACTACCAAGTCTTAGTTTATTTAAATGGATTGAAACACCTTCCTTTTATTTTTATGATACATATATCACTGTAAATTAGAAAATTTAATAAGTAAATTAAATTTTTATTAGTTAATACCTTACCTAGTGGACAGATGCATTTGTCTGCCGCCTTGCCGGTCTCGCCAAACGTTAGAAAAAAACGTCCTGAGCTGGGCTCTGGCCGGGACTGGTAGTGTCCTGTTCATTCGCCAGGGGGCTGTATAGCCTCCTTGCCGGTGTGATGCGCATGCATGCGCTCTTCCTCTTTTTGTTGTCTACCTTAGAAAACCCCTTTTTGGCTAAGATTAGCGGGGCCAGTAGGGTGGGAATCCCCCTGTCCACTAGGTAAGGTATTAACTAATAAAAATTTAATTTACTTATTAAATTTTCTATTTTAGTGCGTTAATACATCTTACCTAGTGGACAGATGCAGAATAACTACCCACTGGATGGAGGGTAGCCTCAGAAAAAAGGGGGATTCCTAAGAACTCTATATATATATACCTGTGCCAAAGGAGGATCCGGTCTTGGCTAGGATAGCCAACTCCTAGGATCGACTACGGACTTGGTTGGAGAGTACAATAAGACCTAGGGGAGCTGAGAGTTCTGACATAACGAGGAAGAAGAACAGGAACTATAAGACTATCTTGCCAAACCCTTGGCCCCACTTTGAATCATGGCAGACCAGGAGTTACAGATAGTTGAAGGTTTTCTTTTCTTTTCTTTTTTTTCATACACAGAATATACAATATGTACAAAACAGGAGCTGGGAGATCTAGTTATTGGCTCCCTTGAATTTGTTGGGCTGCCACCACGGGGCCCAAATGATACAGCTCAGAATCTGCCCAAGCTAAATCCTTCAGATAGAACTGGGTGAAGGTATTGTGGGCTTTCCAATGACAGGCTGAGAGAATCTGATCCAGAGAAATTCCTCCTTGAAAAGCCTGAGAAGCTGCAAAGGCCCGAACATCATGAGCTCTAACTTGATGTAAATCTTGGGCCGTTTGGTCTGAGAGCTGATAACACAACAGTACCGTCTGTTTAATCCAGGAAGAGATTGTAGCAGGGACAATGTCCTTATGGAAACCCTTCCTGAAGGAAACAAATACCAAGTCCTTTCCTTGTCGGAGATCTTTGGTCTTGTCTAGGTAATATCGCAAAGCCCTTACCGGACAGAGTGACCTGTCTTCAGACAATGACTTATCCAGAGTAGGGGCTAAAGCCGGAATGACCACCAGGGCTACTGAAGCCGGGCCATCTCGAGCTAACTGGTTTTTGGAGAGAAAGCTGGGAGAAGGGTAAAGCGAGACCTGACTCCAGTTCTCTTGATGTCTGATATTCTTGTACAACCAGGCATGGATTTCACTTCGTCTTTTGCCTGATCCAAGGGCTAGAAGGAAGACACGTACACATCGTCTGTACTGATGTTCAGCTTATCATTGCCCACCATGTCGGCAATCGCTGTTCTGTGACTTCTTTCTTTGAAAAGGTGTAGAAGAAATTCTGCAATGTGGTTTACAGAGGGCGCCCTGAGGCATCCACCTCGTGTGACTGGCACCATTTAAGAAAAATGGACCACTTTGACTTGTATACGGCTCTGGTTGAGCTTCTCTGAGGAGCCTCAATTCTTGCTGCCACTTCATCAGAGAACCCGTGTTCCTGGATGGCAGAGAATCTAGGAGCCAGGCATGAAGATTGAGGTTGTTGAGATTCCTGTGTAGTACCCCGTTGAAGGGTTGAGTCACCAGGTCTCGCACCAGAGGGAGCCTGAACGGAATCTGAACTTGAACAGATTCACTAGGTCCCAAAACCAGGGCATGTTTGGCCATCCTGGAGCAATGAGGATCATCCTGTGACAGCCCTGATCCCTCAACTTTGAGATTACCTGGGGGATCAGAGACACGGGGGGAAAGGCGTACACCTCCAATTGATCCCACCGTAGACTCAAGGCATCGACTGCCCAGGCTGTCGGATCCGGTACCGGTGAGACAAACCGTGGTAGTTTGTGATTGAACCGGATTGCAAACAAGTCCACCCGAGGTTGGGTCCACCTGGAACACAAGAGAGTGAACATCTGCTGAGATAGGGACCACTCTGTTTGAATAACTTGATTGTGTCTGGAAAGCTTGTCCGCTATCACATTCAAGCGACCTGGAATGTGCCTTGCCCTCAGGACTATACCTCTGGGGTGGCACCAGGACAGAAGCCTCCACAGGAGGGCACAAAGAGAGCCTGACCCCTGCTTGTTTATGTACGATACCACTGTTGTGTTGTCCGTTGCAACAAGCACAATCTGATCCTTGCGCAGATGCTCGAACTGTTGCAGAGCCAGGAGGACTGCCTTCAGTTCCAGATAATTTATATGAAGGCGACTTTCCATGGATGACCAAATGCCTCTTGCAGTGAAGTCCCCTAAGTGTGCGCCCCACCCTTCGTTTGAGGCGTCGGTAAACAGTTGAACAGCATGCTGAAGAGGGTGCAAGGGCTGTCCTTTCAGCACATTGGTCTCGTCTAGCCACCAGTCCAGATGGGGGTGGAGTGACTGAGGGACCGGAATAACCTTCTCTAACACCGGAATGTGCCAGTGTCTCTTCAGATGCCATTGAATGGGCCTCATATGAAGACAACCTGAACACACCTGCTTCTCCGTGGCATTTAAAAGGCCTATCAGGGACATGAATTGCCTGACTGTACAGTTGTGACGTCCCTTTATGAACCTTAGTTTCACCTGAAGTGCTTCCCACCGGTCTTGAGTGGGTAGAACTCGACCGGTGATCAGGTCGAACCGGTAACCTACAAAATTGAAGACCTGTTTGGGGACTAATTCCGATTTTGTCATATTTACTACCCAACCCAACTGTTGACACAGGGCCAAGAGGGTCTGGGTATGTTGTAGGTAGATCTCCGGGGAAGGGGCTCTCAGTAACCAGTCGTCTAGGTACTGGTGGATTCTGATACCCCGTGCTTGAGCCATGAGTTTCACTTCTTTGACCACCTTGGTGAACTCTAGGGGAGCTGTGGCCAACCCGAAGGGAAGAGCTGTGAACTGAAAGGTTTGATTGAACAGGAAGAACCTGAGATACTTTCTTGACCTTTGGGCAATGGGAATGTGGAAGTATGAGTCGCTGAAGTCCAGCGATGTGATCCACTCCCCTGTTTCCAAGGACAACCAGATTGTCTCTGGAGTCTCCATTTTGAAAGTGCCTGTGTTGAGGAATAAATTGAGACGACTCAGATCTAAGATCGGCCTCCATTTTCTCTTTGGTTTGGGAACCAGAAAAAGACGGTTGTAAAAGGCCAGAGACGACCTGACAACCACCTTTTCTACTACCAACTTGTTCAAGAGACTTATAAGAGCTTCTTTTAGGTACATGTTCTTGGTTGGACTTGAGTAACCGCTTTGCATCAAGCGGAACCTTGTCAAAAGGGGCCTTTGTTTGAAGGGAAGAGTGTAACCCTCCTTGAGGATAGAGACTACCCGAGGATTCGAACCCATGTTTTGCCAAACTTGCCAAAAACTTTGTAATCTTCCCCCTACATTCTGTTCGGAGACAGCATTGGGGACATTGGGAACTGACGGGGCAGAAAGGCATGGATTTACACAACATACACCTTTGACATGCTTTATTTTGTTCTGACAAGGAGCAGGTCTTACTCCTTTCTTTTGCGGAGGCCCGCATGAATGAACAGAAGGAGCATGAAAAACAACAGGATAAGATACATCCAACTTTAAAGTCTTTCTGTTTGATAATTGAGTCTTGTAACACACTGGGTCCCTTCTGATTAGATCTACATGAAGGGTTTTGGAAACCACACAATAATTGACATTTAAAGTGCTTGTATGACTGGGCCTTGGAAAAATGAGGGTTGGAACCTCTGCCACGCCCACGTCCTCTAGAGCGATTCCTGCTGAATTGACGCCAAGGCTGCTGTTGAGATTGCGAGGTTTGTTCAGAGGAAGAGGAAGGTTTCCTATCTCTACAATCATAGGGTTTGTACCTCTTTGCATCCGGAAACAAAGCATAGCCAAACATGGGAGCATTCCTTAAACTGTTTATAGTGTCTTGCTTGACTCCCGGTTTGACAAAGTCCAGGTAAGAGTCTTGTCTCAGTAGAATCAAATTGGCCATCTGCACAAATAAGCTATCAGCCAGATGCTGAAGAGATGTGCCCATAGCAATCGACACCTTCTGGTGGAAAGCTATGAGGTCACGCAGGTCATTCAAAGCATCTGCAACGTCTTTCTGAGATTTACCCTTGGACAGCCGGGAAGATAGAGTAGCAACATTCTGAGACATTTTGTCCTGAAGTTCCGTGGAACAGCGACTAAACCCCGCGGCATGGTTTATGATATAACTGTCCTCCCTAGCCGCTCTTTCCCACCGACGGAGTGATTCTTGGGATATAGGTCTTGAAGGCAGACCAGTTGACGGGTACGCTGAGACCTTGATAAGTCTAGGGAACTGAGAGTTCACCTTTGTTTCAGTATTCCTCCAGTTAAAAACTGACCGACCTGGTCTGTGAAGGCCCTCTGGCTTCAACAAGTGCATGGAGTACCATTTCGACTGTGACTTCGGTATTTTTATAAACTGGTCCCTCTTAAGTCCTGCAGAGTCCTGCGACCTAGATGGGTACCCTTCCACTACTGTTAAGTCTTTCCAACTTCTGACATAGCTAGTCGTCCGGTGGAATGGCAACAGAGACCCGTGTCGGTTTCCTGGGGTTCTTTCCCTTCCAGGGACTGTTAGACTTATCAGGTTCCGAGTAAGTGGTTTCAAAAGTCGGGATGTGGTGCCAACCCATATAACTGCGCACCGACCGGACAGTCTCCCGGTATGACATTTCTTCTGTCTGTTCTGGTGTCTCAGTGGTATCAGACAATTGTCCCTCATCAGAAACGGAAGCCCCTTCAGACCGGTCAAAAGTTTCATCATCTGAAAACTGTTCATAATGTTCAATGCTTGTACCCGGTGGAAAAGCACAAGCTCCGGTAGAGGGCTGCCCGTGACCGGTATGCATAGAGGTAGTTGAATTAGAACCCGTACCGACAGTGGTAGCATCAGGGTTTGCAGAAAATAGGCTAGAGTCACCCTTATGAGGAACCGGCTGCTTGACAGACTCCGGACCGGGGCTGGAAACAGCTTTGGGTGAGTGAGAACCTTTAACAGAGGAGTGCTTCCGGACCGGTGATGCAGACCGGTCTTGTCTTTTCTCCGGCTTAGAGTCAGGTTTCAGATCTGCTGTCTTTGATGGCTTAGGATCTTGTACGGGTTTGTCATGCTTCCTTGACTTATGAGACTTTTTCTTTTTGTCTTTATCATCCACTTTCTTCTGTGTGACAGATTTCTCAACAGCTACCGGAACCTCAACCGGACCAGTGGGACGGGTAGCTGGAGGTACAAAGGGAGTAGTAGAGATCAAAGGCTGTGTGTCAATAGGTTTGACAGCCGACACCGGAGTGGAAAATATATTTCCCCTGGATAGCAGCGCTTCCATACGGGCAAACTGCTCAGCCCATTTGTCAGACATGGCTGAGAACTGCTTTGAGGTGACATATGACGACTGTTGAGAAGATGAAGAGGAAGCAACAGCAGGCGGATCAGAAACTTGGTGAGCCGGAACCTGTGTCATATCTCCGGACGGAGATTGGAAGGTAGGTTCGCTATCAATAGTACTGAGAACAGTTACTTCCTTGGGAGAAACCAACACTCCATCTTTCCTGTCTTTCCTTATACGATAAGTAGGGGTAGACAATAACTCCCGCTGAGCTTCCGAAAAGCCATCGCAAATCTTACAAGGTTTCTTCAACACACAGTCGTCCTCACCAATAAGTTTCTCGCGGCATCTCGCACATTTATCATGCAGATCAAAATTCGCCATAACATGGCCACAAGAACCTCTTCGTTGTCCCTTTCTATCATTAGGAGATGCCATGATAGTTCACACACAAAATTCACACAAATATACTGATCAAACTACAGTTAGAACATATATATTTTAAAAATGAAAAGTTTCTCTTAAAATCCAAGCGTTCCTTCATGCGCCAAACAAAAAGAGGAAGAGCGCATGTGCATCACACCAGCAAGGAGGCTATACAGCCCCCTGGCGAATGAACAAGACACTACCGGTCCCGGCCAGAGCCCAGCTCAGGACGTTTTTTTCTAACGTTTGTCAAGACCGGCAAGGCGCTGGACAAATGCATCTGTCCACTAGGTAAGATGTATTAATGCAATAAAATTGATTTATTATCGACCAAGTTATAGGGAAATTTTTGCACTTGAATTTATATGATAGAGGATGTGTCTATATTCAACAATGATCTTGAATGTCAATATCTATATTAATCTGCTTTCTTTGGAAAAGAATTTAAATGTTCTGCATTTTGAAAATTACCATATCTCTGCAAATAAACAAAAAAGAAGTAAATTGCCATTTGCCAAGACATCTGCTCTCTAAATACTATACCTTATAAGTCAAGCCATAAATAGCAGGTCTGCCAATGAAGACAGCTTTGGCTCCAAGAGCAATGGCTTTAAGGACATCAGTTCCTTGCCGCACACCACCATCCAAATAGACCTCACACTTTCCATTTACTGCCTCTACCACATGTGGCAAAGCATCAATCTAGTAACAGGTACAACATCATCATGAACAAAAAAAAAAAATAAACCAAAGCTAAATGAATTGAAAGATTGGGCTGTAAATCATCTGAATAACATTACCTCCAGGATAATATGTTTTAGATATCGGGCAAATCTCTTCATCAAGCAAAATGTACTGCAAATAGTCTTTTTTAAAATGCATAAAATCATAGTTACTACTTCAGTAGCTGATAAAATTTTAATATCATTGTATCCTGAGGAATATCAACTGTACAGATATAAAAATATAAAAAAAAATCTGTGCCCGTGAACGGGCTCTGTGTCAGCTGACTGTGTGTTTTGAGTTTTAGAGTAGAAGTGACAGAAGAAAAGGACACAAAATTGTGCCCTGCAAATGGTATTCAGAAGGAAAGTAACAAGGTAACTGTTTAGGTGTAAAAAGTAGGTTAAAAACATAAGTATGTTAACAACTTATTTAAACAAAATACTGTAAATGCAATAGTTTTCAAGTTACAACCGATTAACTGTACAGTGAAAATCTAAAAGTAGCTATTGCTCAGCTATGCCATGAGCTACAGGTCTGTAATTTCATTATGTTATAGCTGACCCACAAGTATGTGAACAACATATTTAAACAAAATACTCTAAATGCAATAGTTTTCGAGTTACATCTGATTTACTCAACAGTGAGAACCTGAGAATAGCTATTACATACCTATGCCATGAGCTACAGGTCTGCACCTTTACTATGTTATAGCTGACCCAAAAGTAGGTGAACAATGTATTTAAAGAAAATACTCTAAATGCAATAGCTTTCACGTTACAACTGATTTACTCAACAGTGAAAACCTGAAAGTAGCTATTGTTCAGCGATGCCATGACATACAGGTCTGCAAATTCACTATGTTATAGCGGACCCAAAAATAGGTGAACAACATATTTATAGAAACTACTGTAAATGCAATAGTTTTCAAATTATAACCGATTAACTGAACAGTGAAAATCTAAAAGTAGCTATTGCTCAGCTATGCCATGAGCTACAGGTCTACAATTTCACTATGTTATAGCTGACCCACAAGTATGTGAACAACATATTTAAACAAAATACTCTAAATGCAATAGTTTTCCAGTTACATCTGATTTACTCAACGGTGAGAACCTGAGAATAGCTATTACTTTTATTTATTTATTTGGGGTTTTACATCGCTTTCAACACTGTACAGGTCATATCACGATGGGTAGTTGGAAGGGCAGAGGAAACCAGTACATAAAGTTTGTTAGGATTCTGTACCGTAAACTGCTGACCAACGGCAAGCAACTACCAGCTTTCCCACTTGAGGCCGTGCCGGGAATCGAACCCCGGCCTCAGAGGTGGGAGGCGAGAGTGTTACCACTCTGCCACCGTGGCCCCCCAGAGAATAGCTATTACATACCTATGCCATGAGCTACAGGTCTGCAACTTTGCTACATTATAGCTGACCCAAAAGTAGGTGAACAATGTACTTAAAGAAAATACTCTAAATGCAATAGCTTTCACGTTACAACTGATTTACTCAACAGTGAAAACCTGAAAGTAGCTATTGTTCAGCGATGCCATGACATACAGGTCTGCAAATTCACTATGTTATAGCAGACCAAAAAATAGGTGAACAACATATTTATAGAAAATACTGTAAATGCAATATTTTTCAAGTTACAGCTGATTTACTCAATGGTGAGAACCTGAGAATAGCTATTACACAGCTATGCCATGAGCTACACATCTGCAATTTTACAATGTTACAGCTAATTCAAAAGTAAATGAATAACATATTTAAAGAAATTCTCTAAATGCAATAGTTTTCAAGTTACAACTGATTTACTCAACAGAGAAAACCTCAAAGTAGCTATTGCTCCTCTATGCAATGAGCTACTGGTCTGCAACTTTACTATGTTATAGCTGACCCAAAAGTAGGTGAATAACATATTCAAAGAAAATACTCTAAATGCAATAGTTTTCAAGTTACAACTGATTTACTCGGCAATGAAAACCACAAAGTAGCTATTACTCAGCTATACCATGAACTACAGGTCTGCAATTTTACTATGTTACAGCTGATTCATAAATACATGAATAATACATGAAACAAAGTACACTAAATACAATAGTTTTCAAGTTACAAGCAATTTACCCAACAGTGATAACCTAAAAGTAGCTATTACTCAGCTATGCAATGAGCTACAGGTCTGCAATTTTACTATGTTATAGCTAACCCAAAAGTAGCTGAATAACATATTTATACAAAATTCTCTAAATGCAATAGTTTTCAAGTTACAAATGATTTTACTCATTATGGAAGGTACTGAAAAGTCAGAAAGTAGCTATTACTCACTTAGCTATTGGGATAGACACCCAAGTTACTCACAATGTTGTAGTTATGGAAAAAGTAGCTGAATAACATATTTTAACAAAATGCTCTAAATGCAAAACTTTTCAAATTATAAGTGATTTAGTCCATGATTTCACGAATTTTAATGCATTAAAAATTATTTAAAAATTCATAAAAAAAAGATCCAGGCCTGAAACTCACATAAGGGAATCTGCTTGTGGTCTAGTACATATATGCAAGATAAGAGAGAAATCCTGCAATAGTCAATGAGAAAATTGGGATAAAGTGTTGAAATTTTCACACTTTGGGTGGGGGGTACCTCACTTGTAATGGCTCTGGGGAACAGACGAACAAACAAATCTGCATGCCTTGAACAACTTTTCATCCTAGGTAGATAAGGTAGCTTTTAAAATTAACAGCATGTCTCTGGGCCTTGTACTTTTAAAGTAGAAGTCGTTCACGCGTACGCATACACAGACACCGCAGAGTGATGTCATAATGTCAGCTGACTGACAAGTTAGCTGACATAAAAACAACTACTTCACCAGCTGAAGTAAAATATGATGTCAATTGTCAATATCATTGAATCCTTAGGAATGTTAAATGTATAGTTATAAAAATATATAACAAACTACTTCATCAGCTGAGGTAAGCTATGATGTCAATGTAGTTCCATCCTGTGGAATGCCAACTGCACAGTTATCAAACAAAACATACATATATCTGAACTTTAACAAATTGACACATTTTTGAATGTGTAATAGCTGGTATTATCATGAAAAACACATCTTTTCTCTTTACAAATTGTTACATACTTATAAGGTTTACAAGATCTCAGTCTTACAGTGGATGTAACAGTGTCCAGTTGTCTAGCGCCATGATTAGAGACAACAATACCATCCACTCCAGCCTCCACTGCATTTCTTGCATCTTGACCTGTTGCACATAATATACATTACAACCAATGTAAAGACATGGCTAAAAGGGGATATCACCATCAAGCTTGTAATTCCAAAATTGTTAAATCATGGGCATACAAATGTTGTCCTATATATCAAGTAAAAATTAAACAATAATATATAATGAGTAAACATGTGAACATCTGTGAACACGTGCATCTTGTCGGAGATTTAGACATGTCTTGACTTCTGGTTTATGCTTCAGTCAAAATGAGACATTTTAATAATTAAAACTAAAATAACATTTTTTTTTAATTGTGATGTTGTCAATTATCATCATGAAAACTTGGTGATATCATACAGCCACTATTGTGAGATGATAGTTTTCCCCTATCTCCTGTTGCTTTGGTGACAGCATTTGGAAAATCTTATCTTTATTGAATGATAAAACATACCCAGTGGAACCTGTATTATCTGAACTTCTATTATCCAAACCTTCAATTCTATGAAAACTATTTTTATTTCCACAAGTTCGCTATTTAATACTCTTCTATCTTACAAACATTCTTTTAGTTGAACAAATTTTCACTCTCCTAGTATGTTCAGATAATGGAGATTCTACTCCACCTAGTTGGCCCTCACTTGTCAATATGCCTTTGACAACTACTGGGAGTTTGGTCACAGTTTTAAGCCACTTCACATCAGCCCAAGTAAGAGAGGGATCGAAAAGTGATGATGCGTATTCATTCAAGCCCGACACTTTGGTTGATTTATTCACACCACTACCTTTAAAGTTAATCCTCTCAAAATTGGCCATCCTGATAAAATGCAAAAACATATTGCTTTACTTTTTGTCAACAACAGATTCACCCAGACTCAAATTTGACTGAAAACTAGTAGATACAGGAAACATTACAATTCAAATAAATTATTTCTGATTTTACCAAACTTAATTTATGTATTTTAACAGATTATAACAATCAACAAAAAAAGAACAATGTAGTCATTTATAAATGCATAGTATGAGAGTACCATAAGAGAAGTTTTAGGGCATTATACAAATGGTTAAGAGGCCACGGTGGCAGAGTGGTAACACTCTCGCCTCCCACCTCTGAGGCCGGGGTTCTATTCCCAGCACAGCCTCAAGTGGGAAAGCTGGTAGTTGCTTGCCGTTGGTCAGCAGTTTACAGTACAGAACCCTAACGAACTGTATGTACTGGTTTCCTCTGCCCTTCCAACTACCCATCGTAATATGACCTGTACAGTGTTGAAAGCGATGTAAAACCCCAAATAAATAAAACAAATATACAAATGGTTTGTAACAACTTCTGCAGGATGAAACTTTCTAATTTGTCTTTTTTGTACCAGAAAACAAATTTTTTGATCGTGTGATAATGTTATATACTGAAAAGCTGTAACAGGTATAAAGCACTAGTAGAGTGCAGACTGCCAACAAGACATATTTCTGGAAATTTGGGAATTTTTATGTTCAGAATGTGATCTGTGATCACTTCTTCCTTTGGCCAGGCCCTTCCCAAAAAAGCCTATTTTTGAAGATCTACTTATTACTTTTGGAGTACTGAAAGCCAAAGTTATTGAATATATACAGAAAATGGGAAGTTTCAGGATTTTATTGTAACCAGATTATGATCTGGATCCCTTCCAAAATTTAATCATTTCTTCCTTTGGTCAGATCCTACCCACATAAAAAATTCCAGAAACATCTGTTTTTTACTTTGTGAGTTATCGTGAATCCAGACAGACAGACAAACACAACTACAAATATAACCTCCTGTTAAAGGTAATCAATTTACTGAAAAAAAATTATATTTTTCATATGGTACTTACGATAGATGAGGTGGTAACTTGAACCTATTTCTATTATCAGCAAGTCTTTTACCAAAGAAAGGAGTATCCACGGTCAGTATGATAGCTTTGTATCCGCAGGCTTCAGCCCTGTGTAAGAGTTGTAAGGTGGTGTCTCTTTCTTTATAAATATAGAGCTGGAAGAACCTGAGGACATCTGGGACATTTGTAGCTATCTCTTCTATACTAGAGGTTGCTATGGTACTCAGTGTGAAGCAGGTGTCACTCTCAAAGGCTCCTATGAAAGAAGAAAGTACATGAGTTAGCATGAAGTGGATCGATTTTTCATGCTTTTAAGTTTTGCTGAAGAAATAATTGCATGGGAACATTGTATTTGGAAGACATGTAAATAAAAGTAATATCAATAACATTATGCAGGTAGGTATGTATAATTAACTTGCTTGGCTTATCTGCATAAGCACTGAATCCTTGAAAAACTTCTACAATAAATCTTTATAATTCAAATTATTAAAATAGTAATGTGTTATTTTAATATAGTACATTAAAATTATACATGCATTGAAATGTTTGCATGAAACAACATATGAATTTGGAAATGAAAAACCAAGAGCGTCAAAGATGCCCCAAAAGGCGGGTTGCGCAGGCAGCAATAAGCTTAGTGACTGCTGTAATTACATTTAAAAACAAGGAAAGAAATGTTAGGTCACCCAGTTAAGGTGAATGTGTTAGACATGCTAAGAAATGTAAAACTTGTAATCTAGGTTACATAATTGTATCTATGCAATAAACGGACAAACGAAAGGACGGAATTACACCAATTTCGAAAGCAACTTAGGTATGATGGTGATGTATCTCCCTGTCAAGTTTAAATTTGATTGGACAAAGCGTTTTCGAGTTAGAGTCCGGAAACGGAAATGTTGATGGACAAACGAACAGACATAATTACACCAGTTTCGAATGGAACCTAGCCATGATGGTGATCTATCTCCCTGTCAAGTTTGAATTCGATTTGACAAACCATTTTCGAGTTAGAGTCCGGAAACAGAAATGTTGATGGACAGACAAATGGACAAAAAACAGACAAATGAACGACGGAATTACACCAATTTCGAAAGGAACCTAGCCATGATGGTGATCTATCTCCCTGTCAAGTTTGAATTCGATTTGACAAACCATTTTCGAGTTAGAGTCCGGAAACAAAAATGTGGACGGATGGACAGACGGACGTCGGACACATCAATCCAATAGGCGGGTTGGTTACACGGAACCCGCCTAATAAATCTATTTTATGAATATTTCATTACGTCATTGTAGTTTGGCTATTTCCCACTACATATTTTGGACAGACAGCAGTTTATTTTTCTAAAACTGATAAAATCTTTGACCCCAAAAAGACATGAATGTTTAATATACCGTAATATCAACTTTAGTAAATGACAAAATTAGTGCGACACATTTTATGTACAATATGTATGAGACTGTTTTCTGTACTCTGTAACCTCTTGCCACTGCCACCTCTCCCTCATGATGTGCCATCTTATGCATGGCAGTGGGTGCAACACACACAGGGAAGGCAATCGGATGCCCAAGTATTGTTGTACTCACATCACGACAAGATACATCCCTCAACATACGGGGCAGCAGCTTCCATCTGTAACAGTCAAAGGTCAAAGTTTTGGTTCTATGTCCCTTTCAACATCTAGAGCAGTATTCACTAATACAAATCAGTGAAGAATATCGGATCGAATTTGAGCAAAAATGATAAACTTTTGGATCAGCTCAGATTGTATTCACGAAACATTTGTTGTGATTTTTTGATAAAATTTGGATTATCAAGATCAAACTTTTTTTGTTCATGTTTCAAAAGCTTTTGGTACAAATTTGAGCCTTCAACAAGGCTATTTTAAGATGCACATGCATCACACATTTCTCTAACTAATTGAGTATGTTTACTTTGGTTTCAATGATGCATCCTGTCTTTATGTATTGTATCAGCACAACACAATCAGATATTTTGACGAAAAAAGACGCTCTTAACAAATAAGGCTAGTGATTGTGCATGTATTGCCCACAAGGTATCAAATTTTTCCTTTTCTTTTTCTTTATATAACAAAAACATATTGCAGGTTATAAAAAATTACACAGTATACTAATTGTGTTACTTTTTGTGTCAATTTAGGTTTATATAATTAATACTTTACAATTTGACAGGTATATCATTAGTAACCTATTAATAACAACATTACATAGAAAAATATATATATTTTCAAAATATGTTCCAAATTTACAATGTTTTATTAAAAGTAGATATTTTTGAGTTAATTTCATACAAATGCTTTTGTTCAGTAAAAGACTTTCTGATTTCAGTTTGTAAAAGATATATACTTGGGACAGAAATTTTTCTGTGAGCGCCAAAATATATACCTTTTTGTTGCAAGATATACAGTTTGATCTGAGAGTGAACCTAAACTGTGGCACTAGACATTTATACAAATGTTATCTTAAAGTTCTACTACAGCAGGTTGTATATTTAATGTAGCTATGCAATGTTATCTTTACTCTCCTATTGTTTCTCGCACTATCTGTTTGTATCTACTTGCATTAGTTTAATAATTAATAGCTAGTGTAACATCTTAAACACCTGTCGATATTCATACTTTATCTTATCAAATTGTTAACATAAGAGTCATCCAAACCAATAATTAGCATTATAAATTCATGTTATGTATTTAATTTTACACTACTGTTTTCAGCATTTTTCATTTTTGCCCCTCATTTTCCTGTTTAGTGTTTATATTATATTCAATAGCTGTTTTAATATTTGTGTTTTATGTGGAATATTAATAAAGAAATAATAACTATACTTTCAAAGCAAAGCTTTTTGGAATTTCATTGTGTAAATAATTTACTTGCTATAGTTGTACTCTTCCCAGATTAAACCACTTGAGCTTAGGTTTAAAGCAAGTTTTTAGCAAATTTTTGGTCCCTATAAAAGTCTTCTCCATTGAAATGTTGCCTTAATTCATTTTGTAAATCTTTGGCTGGTTCAAAAGTGTTTTGCATTCATTAGAATTCACTTTAACAGTTGTAGACTTCAATTGTATCAACATGCATTAATTAGTGCATAGCACTGGAGTTGTCAGTTGTATACTTTTATTGCTTAAACTCTCCTGTATACACAAAACATATGACTGAACCTTGATGTTCAATAATTGGCAATTCATGACTTAATTCAAACAAACTTATATTTGACTATTTTAATTTATTACCCCCACAATACATGTGCTTGTTTATACCATGAAAACATTTTAAAAAAGAGGAGAGCAAAGTGTCAACAATTGCATTATAACTACTGTTGAGAACATACATGTGTTTGTTTATTAAGTACATAAGGCAATATGTACATCCAGTAGAATACCTTTTGAAGGCTGCAGTGTTGTCTTCAAGTGTAACCTGTCCATTTGCTCCACTTCTGTAATAATCTAGTGCATTAAGTGGCAAAGTGCTAGCAGCATACTTTTCAAAATCATCCAGGCATACCATACGTTCTGTCATTGTGATTCCTTTTATTATGAACACGAAAGAAGCAGATTGTGCCAGTTCAGTAACTTTCCTACACTATTGGGAAAATTATTGATCACATGATCTTCAGTCACATGATTAACTAAAACATGCAACCTCAGGAATGGGAGTATATGGCAATTATGCCCTCATTCAAAATACTGGTGACTCAGTGAATTTAATAAAAAGAAATGAATGTAGATAAGCTTCAAACATGTTTTATCATTCAATGTTAAATCATTCATTTTTCTTAGCTTTCACAAAAAAGAGAAATTTGAAATTTAGTAGGAAGTTGGATTATAATAATGAAAATAAATGTGTGAATTAACGCAGCCATTGTGTCAGAATATACACTTGGCCAAAAAGAAATGCAAGATAAATTGTAATTTTTTTTTCATTATAAAACTTGCACTTCTTCTTTAAGTAAGTATATATCATTTGTCTTTTTTCATAAAAGGATGCTTTCAAACTTTATTGTGAGTTTCATTTTATTAGAATTCCGAAAAGTAAAAGGCTTTTTTTCTTTGGTAAATATGAGCTAGGTTCTTAGAGGACCTTTTCTACAGTTTGCCCTAAAATCCAGGAGCTGGTTTTATAAAAGGACTTAATTAGCCCAGACTTAGGACTTAGCGAATTTCATAAAGTGGAAAATTTTAAGCTTTGGCTAAGTCTTTGACTTGCAGATAAGTCTGCCTGGGAGTGAGTGGGCTTAACTTTTGTAAACACAGGCTGAAATATGGCCATCGAAATTTTTTCTCTACTTCAACATTTGAAATGCCAAAAAATAAAGAATAATTATAGAAAACACCTCCATAAATTGGTCTCTGGACAATTTTATGTCATTACAAGGTTTTCCCATTCAAAAATAGTATTTTCTCAAAGACAAAATGTGTTGAAGGAAGGATATATGTCACAAGTAAAATATTTTGACAAGAAATACAGGGTAGACATAGAAAATCACTGTGGTTATATGATAAGCATTTTATTAGCTAAGTCACCCTTTGTAAAAACCATTTGAGTCTCAGACTTAGCCAAGACAAAAGGGTCAGGTTTAAGTCCCTGACTTGGCCAAAAATTTTGCTAAGTCTAAGACCCTTTGTGAAACGAGCCCCTGGTTAAGTACAAACAGACTGAATTTTAGTATTGACTAAAAAATGCTTAGGATAAAAATGGTATATTTTTCTAAACGTCAGAGTTTAATGTGTAAAAGCATGTAGATTCTCCTTTAACCTAGGAACTGGTGTAAAGAGGCTTATCATACATCCCTTCTTGTATGAGCAAGTTTTCCTCCCGATCATCTTGATTGTGGGGTCAGGGTGTTGCCTTATTGGTCATAAACAACACCTGTCTTATCAGGCATGATCATGATGACTGTAGTCCCCTCTACCACCTTTGTGAACATGTTTTTGTGTCCTGACTACTAATGTCAGATCTCGACAGTTTTGTAATTTGTTTTTAGCGACATAAACTTATCTCTTCAGTCGTACTACTTTTCATGTATGTACTTTTGCTTGTGGATCATTGTGCTACAATATCCCTTCATGTCTGGTAGGAAGTCTTCACCATGATACAGTGGGGATTCACATTTGGGAAGGACACGTTTGTTACAGCACAAACGTGATTTGCATTGCAGACCAATTTTTTAAAATATTTAAAAAAAACCTTGTTTGACCTCTCATGAGCTGTATTAATCTCTACAAGTTAGAGAAGTGGTGGTGGTGGAGGTGGTGGTGGTGGTGGGGGGGGTGGGGGGTGGGGAAGCAGATATAGACACAGCTGCCACATCTAATGTTCCTCCAAAAATGAGAAAATTTCGAGGATAATAATCTTATCGACTGAAAAAATCATTAACATAAGGCCCTCATGAGTCTCCTGACTAATTTCTGCTGCCATGACTCTTTGACCTCACCTAGTTCAGAAGAAGATTAGTCATAAGTACCATCTCAGTTTAAAAGACTGGTCATGACACATGGAAAATTGGTCATAGCTAAAGATATGTCATGTCACACTAAGATTACTAGGCTTGTCCTGCAACTAGGAAGATCATGTCGGTGCTTATTTTCTTTCCCATGTCTCAGTGGGTGGTCTGTCACATAAAGACAATGTATAAATATAGCTTTGACTCCCCACTTCTCTTCACATCTCATTTCAACTTTCAATCTGTAACTATGTATATTCTCCTGTAATCCTATTAGTTCATTAATCCTGTTAATTAGTTGCATATTTATGATAATTCCTTTCATCTTTTTATGTTCATTTCTAAAGTTTAAAGAAACTATCCTTTAATTCTAAGATGAGAAGAAAGAAGGAAGCCATAGTTTAATTTTGAGATGACAAATAGGTCAACTGGAACATTAAAGAAATATTTATGGATATATGTTTAGAAATTTTGAATGATATATTAGCTCTTTCACTAGCTGTAACTTAGTCACATTTTCAAGGTGAACAAATATCTAATAATGAAGGGGGCTAGACTGGCTTCAAGGTCAAGAAAACTACCAATAGCTCAGACTTGCTGGTTTAGGCTTAGTAGTGCTAGAATGTGACACAATTTGTTGCATAGGCTTGTCTCTTAGATTGGACAGTCTTCTGTAGCAAACTACTGACAGTTTTTGGAGGACATTACTGCAGTCTGTGTTGCAGGAGAGATGGTTCCATGTCTTATTTATAATGTTTTATGTCAAAGTTTTTAGAGCTAAAGTTGGTGAGCATGACATGTGTATTTGGTTTTGGTTAGCAATCAGATGGCTTGTGAGTATTTGTTGCCTCTATTGTACTGTTTTTTCAAGGTTCTTTTAGGGTGATCTCATTTAGGATATTATAAAGTTCTTAAAAGTTTTAAATCTTTTCAGTTGGTACAAATTCAGCACAGACTAAGGTATTGGCTATATGGGCCCTTATTTATGCAGGTGTCATGTTGAATTGACATGTAGTGTAGGTACAAAGGAGTATCTGCTGGTTTGTCATACTGAATGTTAAATATAGTTCTATCTTCAACTTTAACAATTCTGTCTGGAAAGCAGACAAATTCAAGGCTTGATTTGTGTCTGCTTTGAAGACACAACTCTATATAAGTTAGGAGAGTCACTTAAACCCATCAACCTAACTCTCATACCCCAGACACCAAATGAAACCCACACAAACTCCCGCTGAGAAACTCAAGAAGGATCCTTGAACCATCCCAATGATGCCACCAGGTAAACTCTCAGTCTACCAATGCAAGAGTAGATGCCAATCCAACACAGTCCTAGATGCAGACCTTAATGAGGGAATCTGCCCCTGGAGAAAGACATGCCCCATCATCCTGGCAGCGAAGAGGAAAGTCCCTTTCCCACAATGAAACCAGAAGGTGCACTGATATCGCTTTACCACTGCCAGTGAACAGCATATGGCTTTAGCACACTAAACCGATACTAAATAAACAATTTAAAAGTAGTAAATACGCTAAATTTAAAAAACAAGAGGAGAGTGCCCGTGAACGGGCACTGTGTCAGCTGACTGAGTGTTTTTGATTTGTGAAGGTGATTAGAGGACAGAATAATTATCAGGAAAAGGGCTGTACAGAAATAAAGTAAATGGTAACTGAACAGCAAGTTCGAAAGAAATTCCGAAGCTGACAGAAGAAAAGGATAAAAAAAGTTGTGCCCTGTAAATGGTATTATGAAGGAAAATAACAAGGTAATTGTTTAAGTGTAAAAAATAGGTTAAAACATATTTAAAGAAATACTACAAATGCAATATCCTCGTTCGACCTTGAAGAAGGGGTCCAAGGTAAAATCTAACCACACAAATACATTCCCAGCCCATGATTTCCTATGGTTTACCATTCCAAACCTCTAGGACCAATTATAAATGAGTTATAAGCACTTTTAAGCTTGGCTGTCCTCATTTGACCTTGAAGGAGGGGTCCAAAGGTCAAATCTGACCATACCAAAAGATTCCGAGCCAATGATTTTCTATGGGATGGTTTACCATCCCAAATCTCTGTCACCAATAATAAGCGAGTTGTAGGCACTTTCAATTTTCGCTATCCTCATTTGACCTTGAAGGAGGGTTCCAAGGTCAAATCGGACCATATCAACAGATTCACAGCCCATGATTTCCTGTCTGTTTACCATCCCAAACCTCTGGGACCAATAATAAGCGAGTTATAAGCACTTTTAAGTTTGGTTATCCTTGTTTGACCTTGAAGGAGGGGTCATTGAAGGTCAAATCTGACCACACCAAAAGATTCCCACCCCATGATTTCCTACAGGTTGGTTTATCATCCCAAACATCTAGGATCAATAATAAGGGAGATATAAGCACTTTTCATGACTGATAAAAAACACCTGTGGCGGCCATCTTGTTTCTCAAAATGAGGCCAAAAATATTCCCAGACAACATTTTATGGTTATTAATATATACTGCAAACTTAAGAAAGCTAGCTATAATATTTTTTTTCATCAGAGCAGTAATGGTGAAATCTCTCTCTACACACTGCGGCTATCCAGTGGATACAATGATTTACTCAACAGTGAGAACCTGAAAGAAGCTATTGCTCAGCTATGCCATGACATAGAGGTCTGCAATTTCACTATGTTATAGATGACCAAAACGTCTGTGAATAACATATTTAACAAAATACTCTAAATGTAATAGTTTTCAAGTTACAACTGATTTACTCAAGAGTGAGAACCTCAAAGTAACTATTACTCAGCTATGCAATGAGCTACAAGTCTGAATTTTTGCTCTGTTATAGCTGACCTAAAAGTAGGTGAACAACATATTTAAGGAAACTACAGTAAATGCAATAGTTTTCAAGTTACAACTGATTTACTCAATAGTGAGAACCTGAAAATAGCTATTGCTCCGCTATGCCATGAGCTATAGGTCTGTAATTTCACTATGTTACAGCTAACCCAAAAGTAGGAGAACAATATATTTTAACAAAATACTCCAAATGCAATATTTTTCAAGTTATAGCCGATTTACTCAACAGTCAGTGCCTGAGAATAGCTATTGCTCAGTTGTGCCATGAGCTACAGGTCTGTAATTTCACTATGTTATAGCTGACCCAAAAGTAGCTGAATAACATATTTGCACAAATTTCTGTAAAGGCAATAGTTTTCCAATTACAACTGATTTACTCAACAGTGAGAACTTCAAAGTAGCTATTACTCAGGTATGCAATGAGCCACAGGTCTGGAACTTCACTATGTTATAGCTGACCCCAAAATAGGTGAATAACATATGAAACAAAATACTCTAAATGCAATAGTTTCCAAGTTATAAGTGATTTACTCAACAGTGATAACCTAAAAGTAGCTATTACTCAGCTATGCCATGAGCTACAGGTCTGAAATTTTACTATGTTATAGCTGACCCAAAAGTAGCTGAATAACATATTTATACTAAATTCTCTAAATGCAATAGTTTTCAAATTATAAGTGATTTACTCAACATTGAGAACTTCAAAGTAGCTATTACTCAGCTATGCAATGAGTCACAGGTCTGGAACTTCACTATGTTATAGCTGACCCCAAAATAGGTGAATAACATATTGAAACAAAATACTCTAAATGCAATAATTTCCAAGTTATAAGCGATTTACTCAACAGTGATAACCTCAAAGTAGCTATTACTCAGCTATGCCATGAGCTACAGGTCTGAAATTTTACTATGTTATAGCTGACCCAAAAGTAGGTGAACAACATATTAAAGCAAAATACTGTACATGCAATAGTTTTCAAGTTACAACTGATTTACTCAATAGTGATGACTTAAAAGTAGCTATTACTCAGCTATGCCATGAGCTACAGGTCTGAAATTTTACTATGTTATAGCTGACCCAAAAGTAGCTGAATAACATATTTATACGAAATTCTCTAAATGCAATAGTTTTGCAATTACAACTGATTTACTCAATAGTGAGAACCTCAAAGTAGTTATTACTCAGCTATGCAATGAGCTACAGGTCTGAAATTTTACTATGTTATAGCTGACCCAAAAGTAGGTGAACAACATATTTAAGCAAAATACTGTAAATGCAATAGTTTTGAAGTTACAACTGATTTACTCAATAGTGATGACCTAAAAGTAGCTATTACTCAGCTATGCCATGAGCTACAGGTCTGAAATTTTACTATGTTATAGCTGACCCAAAAGTAGCTGAATAACATATTTATACGAAATTCTCTAAATGCAATAGTTTTCCAATTACAACTGATTTACTCAATAGTGAGAACTTCAAAGTAGCTATTACTCAGCTATGCCATGACCTACAGATCTGAAATTTCACTATGTTATAGCTGGCCCAAAAGTAGCTGAATAACATATTTATACGAAATTCTCTAAATGCAATAGTTTTGCAATTACAACTGATTTACTCAATAGTGAGAACCTCAAAGTAGTTATTACTCAGCTATGCAATGAGCTACAGGTCTGAAATTTTACTATGTTATAGCTGACCCAAAAGTAGGTGAACAACATATTTAAGCAAAATACTGTAAATGCAATAGTTTTCAAGTTACAACTGATTTACTCAATAGTGATGACCTAAAAGTAGCTATTACTCAGCTATGCCATGAGCTACAGGTCTGAAATTTTACTATGTTATAGCTGACCCAAAAGTAGCTGAATAACATATTTATACGAAATTCTCTAAATGCAATAGTTTTCCAATTACAACTGATTTACTCAATAGTGAGAACTTTAAAGTAGCTATTACTCAGCTATGCCATGACCTACAGATCTGAAATTTCACTATGTTATAGCTGGCCCAAAAGTAGCTGAATAACATATTTATACGAAATTCTCTAAATGCAATAGGTTTTAAGTTACAAGTGATTTACTCAATAGTGAGAACTTCAAAGTAGCTATTACTCAGCTATGCAATGAGCCACAGATCTGAAACTTCACTATGTTATAGCTGATCCCAAAATAGGTGAATAACATATTGAAACAAAATACTGTAAATGCAATAGTTTCCAAGTTATAAGCGATTTACTCAACAGTGATAACCTAAAAGTAGCTATTACTCAGCTATGCCATGAGCTACAGGTCTAAAATTTTACTATGTTATAGCTGACCCAAAAGTAGCTGAATAACATATTTATACGAAATTCTCTAAATGCAATAGTTTTTAAGTTACAAGTGATTTTACTCATGATGGAAGTTACTGAAAAGCCCAAAAGTAGCTATTACTCACTTAGCTATTGAGACAGGCACCCAACTTACTCACCATATTGTAGCTATGAAAAAAGTAGCTGAATAACATATTTTAACAAAATGCTCTAAATGCAACACTTTTCAAGTTATAAATGATTTTGTGCATGATTTCATGAATTTTAATGCATTAAAAATTATTAAAAAAATTTATTAAAAAAAAAGTAAGACAGATCCAGGTCTCATACTCACACAAGAGAATCTACCTGTGGCCTAGTACATATATGCAAGATATGAGAGAAATCCCTGCAATAGTCACTGAGAAAATTGTGATTAAGTGTTGAAATTTTCACACTTTTGGTGGGGGTACCCCCCTTGTAATGTCTCTAGCAAACAGACGAACAGACAGATTTGCATGCCTTGAACAATTTTTCATCCTCGATAGATAAGGTATCTTTTAAAAAAAACAGCACGTCTCTAGGCCTTGTAGTTTTGGAGGAGAAGTTGTTCACACGGACGCGTACGCCCACGCCGCAGAGTGACGACATAAAAAAACCGCATGTCTCTAGGCCTTGTAGTTTTGGAGAAGAAGTTGTTCACGCGGACGCGTACGCCCACGCCGCAGAGTGATGACACAAAAATGCGGTTTTTAATTCAAATTTGCGACACTTTTATCATGAAATAAAAGTCTGATAAGAGTTAGTTACATTGATATAATTTATGACCCAATAGGGAGAGGATCAATTACCATAAAATCCAGGTCATAATTCTTGATGGAAAGGTTAAATTAATCCTGCAAAAATATATAAATTTTAGAACTTTTAATTTTTCAGTCTTAACAATAACCTAAGTAAAAGCTTATGAAGAACTGGAATAAAAAAGATTCAAGAGGATTTAAACTATCAATTTTAACTATGAATATGACTCAGCAATTACATGCATTTTGCATTGTTTATCAGGCTTATTTACACCAATTTACCAAATGGTCCACTTGGAAAAACTTCATTAAGAATTAAACTATATCATACTGATCAAATATGTTACAAAAATCATATACTAACCAGTAGGCATCGGCCTAGAACATCAGATAAATGAAATGTTTGAACCTGTATGGAGATTACATCTACCACGAGTGCTCATGCATATTGTGAATTTTATCTATTATTTTAAATATTCACTAACTTGGGCTGTTTATGGAATTTGTGTCATTACTATGTGATATTTCCTGGGAAATTCTTTTTATCTGAAAATTTTAGCGAATAGGCATATTCCCTAACCAAACAAGGGAATACACGTGTTCTCAGTAACATATCTATGGCTTGTTCAACATACAGCTTAAACACTGAATGTTAATGCTGAATTTGACATGTCATTCACAAGTGTTGTTTCAAGAGGAGCGAGTCGGCAGGTTAGTCTATCTTGGTATTGTGTAATCTTATTATTTTAACTTGGATATGACTTATTTTTTGGGATTGTACGTTGGTGTTGGGAGTGATCATCTTTAAACATGGCAGTTGGGCGTAAAATCATTATTATTATTATTATTATGTATTTATACTCAGTGCAATATCTCCATATACTACAGGACTCAAAGCGCTATTTAACCAATCCGACTGTACAGGTACAGCCCCAACTCACAAGTAACTGACATTCCCCTAACTGGAAGATAGAGGCTCAAGGATGACCATTTATCAACGTCCTTGAGGTTCTTTAACCTGCCACTGGGGATAGGACCCAATGACAGAGGACCGCCATTTTAAGTGGTCATCCGAGCCACTATGTATCTGCCTGTACCTGGGATTGAACCCACGTCCTCTGAGTTCCTAGACAAGTGTGTTACCCGCTAGGCCACAGTGGAAGATCATGATGGCAAGATGACTAATTGTCATGACTACTTATTCTTCTTTTTTTTTCAACTGATACCCCGGTCCACAAATGTACCCCTTTACCAGCATATTTAATTTAAAAATGGACACACTCTAATACCAGCATCTGGAGCCTCTCCGGTGAAACCGTGCCTCCATTTCACCAGTATCCCCCACCCTGGGGATATTGATGTCATAATGATGCCATTAGTGACGTCATAGTAAGTGGACCCAACTCAATGACATCACTGCCCATCCACAGTGATGCCTACTTGCCAGTCAATTACTTTCAATTGATTGGTTCAACAAGCCCGTGTATATTGGTTACCTATCTGTGACATATTCAAACCCATTTCATGCACGGTCAAGCATCTGGCAAAACCTATTATTGGAGTCAGAAACAATAATTTGCTACGTTCTTCATATCACAACTACTTGTTCAGGATCGTACAATGTATCTTCTCAATCATGACACAAACCGTGTTAAATTGGGACGTTACAGTTTTATCACCTTTTTTGCTAATAGCAGAACCAAGGTAGGCCTTGTGATTAAACAGCAAAGTGTAATTCCACAATTAAAAAGTCGACTAAAATTCAAAATCAACTTCTTTATTCTGACATGAATACCACACACCTTCAAGCAGTTACAATAGTTTATACTTTCACTGCAGGCAATTCATATATAACATATAACTGTGCAAAATAAGCAAGATAATATTTATAGAGTAGCCTCTGCCGTCTTACCTTATGTCATTTAAATGCAAAATATATTCCTGGACACCTTTTAATACAAAGAAAGACTTGTGAAACAATCTTTGCCTTTGTGTTTGGATAGTTTTATTTTTACATACAACTGCAAACACAACTATTGCATACACTTCATGTTATATAATCACAGATGAACGCACACCGACAAACTCTTTCTTGGAAGTACTTTTTGAGCAATACCACAGTATTTTTGAACCTTTTCTGTCATTCGCCATGGGACCAAATTATCAAAACACAAAATAAAACCCTTTACTATGAGCCCATAAACTCATCTGCCTTTTTATCCCGAAATGAGTAGTTCTTGTAAACCTGGTCAAACATGGGTTTGCAGAGAATGTTTGCGTTGAGTTTTGTACACAGTAAAAAACAACCAGACATCTTTCTGTGCAGAGAGTAACTCTCCTCTGGAGGGGGGCAGAGTCTGTGTTTTAACATCACTGGGATCAGCTCCTGGATACGTTTGGCTGTGGTCTGATGGCTAAAGTCAAAATTGCTGTCTTGTCCAAATGCCTCACCAAGGATCATCACTGCATCCACATGGGCTGACTGCATAGCCTGAAGAATTGATAGTTCAAAGTGAAGTATGTTTTGTTAAACACAGTGTCACAGATAAAAAATCCTCACTAAAATATAGTTTTTAAAGAAAAATTCTTTTGTAAAATACAATTTTACAGTCAAAAATCTTTTATAAAATACAATTTTTATGGTAAAAATGCTTCAGTAAAATATAGATTTAAACAAAAATTTATTTTTAAAATACAAGTTTAAAGTAAAAAAACTTTCAGTAACATATAGTTTTAAGCAATAACACTTTTTCTTAAATAAAACATTAAAGTAAAATACCTTTGGTAACAGTATGGTCGGGTTGTCAATTATCCACAACACTAGTCTAGGTGTTAATTTGATTTTAGTCAAAATTGATTGATTTTCAAATAAATTCTCAACTAGTGAGTCTCCAAATTGTGTCAAGACCAAATTGAAAACAAGAGGAGAGTGCCCGTGAACGGGCACTGTGTCAGCTGACTGAATGTTTTTGATTTGTGATGGTGATAATGAGAGGAAAGCATAATTATCAGGGAAAGGGCTGTACAGAAATACAGTAAATGGTAACTGAACAGCATGTTCGAAAGATATTTCGAGGCTGACAGAAGAAAAGGACAAAAAAGTTGTGCCCTGCAAATGGTATTATGAAATAAAGTAACAAGGTAATTGTTTAAGGGTAAAAAGTAGGTTAAAAATATTTAAAGAAATACTATAAATGCAATATCCTCGTTCGACCATGAAGAAGGGGTCCAAAGGTCAAATCTGACCATACCAAAAGATTCCCAGCCAAAGAATTTAGGATGGTTTACCATCCCAAACCTCTCGGACCAATAATAAGTGAGTCATAGGCACTTTTTAAGTTTGGCTATCCTTGTTTGACCTTGAAGGAGGGGATCCAAGGTCAAATCCGACCACACAAAAAAATTCCCAGCCCATGATTTCCTGTACCTTGTTTACCATCCCAAACTTGTAGGACCAATAATAAGCGAGTTCTAAGCAATTGTAAGTTTGGCTATCCTCAACTGCCCTTGAAGGAGGGGTCCCAGGTCAAATCTGACCACACCAAAAGAATCCCAGCCCATGATTTCCTATATGTTGGTTTACCATCCCAAACCTCCAAGACCAATAATACGCGAGTAAAAAGCACTTTAAGTTTGGCTATCTTCGTTAGACCTGGAAGGAGGGGTCTAAGGTCAAATCCGACCACACCAAAAGATTCCCAGCCCATGATTTTCTATAGGTTGGTTTTCCATTCGAAACCTCTAGGACCAATAATAAGTGAGTTATAAGCACTTTTAAGTTTGGCTATCCTCATTTGACCTTGAAGGAGGGGTCCATGGTGAAATCCGACCACACCAAAAAATTCCCAGCTCATGATTTTCTATAGGTTGGTTTTCATTCCAACCTCTGGGACCAATAATAAGCAAGTTATAAGCACTTTTATGTTTGGCTATCCTCATTTGACCTTGAAGGAGGGTTCCAAGGTCAAATCGGACCATATTAACAGATTCCCAGCCCATGATTTCCTACAGGTTGGATACAATGATTTACTCAACAGTGAGAACCTGAAAGAAGCTATTGCTCAGCTATCCCATGACATAGAGGTCTGCAATTTCACTATGTTATAGCTGACCAAAACGTCTGTGAATAACATATTTAACAAAATACTCTAAATGTAATAATTTTCAAGTTACAACTGATTTACTCAAGAGTGAGAACCTCAAAGTAACTATTACTCAGCTATGCAATGAGCTACATGTCTGAATTTTTGCTCTGTTATAGCTGACCTAAAAGTAGCTGAACAACATATTTAAGCAAAATACTGTAAATGCAATAGTTTTCAAGTTACAACTGATTTACTCAATAGTGAGAACCAGAAAATAGCTATTACTCCGCTATGCCATGAGCTATAGGTCTGTAATTTCACTATGTTATAGCTAACCCAAAAGTAGGTGAACAATATATTTTAACAAAATACTCCAAATGCAATATTTTTTCAAGTTATAGCTGATTTACTCAACAGTCAGTGCCTGAGAATAGCTATTGCTCAGTTGTGCCATGAGCTACAGGTCTGTAATTTCACTATGTTATAGCTGACCCAAAAGTAGCTGAATAACATATTTGCACAAATTTCTGTAAAGGCAATAGTTTTCCAATTACAACTGATTTACTCAACAGTGAGAACTTCAAAGTAGCTATTACTCAGCTATGCAATGAGCCACAGGTCTGGAACTTCACTATGTTATAGCTGACCCCAAAATAGGTGAATAACATATTGCAACAAAATACTCTAAATGCAATAGTTTTCAAGTTATAAGTGATTTACTCAACAGTGATAACCTAAAAGTAGCTATTACTCAGCTATGCCATGAGCTACAGGTCTGAAATTTTACTATGTTATAGCTGACCCAAAAGTAGCTGAATAACATATTTATACTAAATTCTCTAAATGCAATAGTTTTCAAATTACAAGTGATTTACTCAACATTGAGAACTTCAAAGTAGCTATTACTCAGCTATGCAATGAGTCACAGGTCTGGAACTTCACTATGTTATAGCTGACCCCAAAATAGGTGAATAACATATTGAAACAAAATACTCTAAATGCAATAATTTCCAAGTTATAAGTGATTTACTCAACAGTGATAACCTAAAAGTAGCTATTACTCAGCTATGCCATGAGCTACAGGTCTGAAATTTTACTATGTTATAGCTGACCCAAAAGTAGGTGAACAACATATTTAAGCAAAATACTCTAAATGCAATAGTTTTCAAGTTACAACTGATTTACTCAATAGTGATGACCCAAAAGTAGCTATTACTCAGCTATGCCATGAGCTACAGGTCTGAAATTTTACTATGTTATAGTTGACCCAAATGTAGCTGAATAACATATTTATACTAAATTCTCTAAATGCAATAGTTTTGCAATTACAACTGATTTACTCAATAGTGAGAACCTCAAAGTAGTTATTACTCAGCTATGCAATGAGCTACAGGTCTGAAATTTCACTATGTTATAGCTGACCCAAAAGTAGGTGAACAACATATTTAAGCAAAATACTGTAAATGCAATAGTTTTCAAGTTACAACTGATTTACTCAATAGTGATGACCTAAAGGTAGCTATTACTCAGCTATGCCATGAGCTACAGGTCTGAAATTTTACTATGTTATAGCTGACCCAAAAGTAGGTGAACAACATATTTAAGCAAAATACTCTAAATGCAATAGTTTTCAAGTTACAACTGATTTACTCAATAGTGATGACCTAAAAGTAGCTATTACTCAGCTATGCCATGAGCTACAGGTCTGAAATTTTACTATGTTATAGCTGACCCAAAAGTAGCTGAATAACATATTTATACGAAATTCTCTAAATGCAATAGTTTTCCAATTACAACTGATTTACTCAATAGTGAGAACTTCAAAGTAGCTATTACTCAGCTATGCAATGAGCCACAGATCTGAAACTTCACTATGTTATAGCTGATCCCAAAATAGGTGAATAACATATTGAAACAAAATACTCTAAATGCAATAATTTCCAAGTTATAAGTGATTTACTCAACAGTGATAACCTAAAAGTAGCTATTACTCAGCTATGCCATGAGCTACAGGTCTGAAATTTTACTATGTTATAGCTGACCCAAAAGTAGGTGAACAACATATTTAAGCAAAATACTCTAAATGCAATAGTTTTCAAGTTACAACTGATTTACTCAATAGTGATGACCTAAAAGTAGCTATTACTCAGCTATGCCATGAGCTACAGGTCTGAAATTTTACTATGTTATAGTTGACCCAAATGTAGCTGAATAACATATTTATACTAAATTCTCTAAATGCAATAGTTTTGCAATTACAACTGATTTACTCAATAGTGAGAACCTCAAAGTAGTTATTACTCAGCTATGCAATGAGCTACAGGTCTGAAATTTCACTATGTTATAGCTGACCCAAAAGTAGGTGAACAACATATTTAAGCAAAATACTGTAAATGCAATAGTTTTCAAGTTACAACTGATTTACTCAATAGTGATGACCTAAAGGTAGCTATTACTCAGCTATGCCATGAGCTACAGGTCTGAAATTTTACTATGTTATAGCTGACCCAAAAGTAGGTGAACAACATATTTAAGCAAAATACTCTAAATGCAATAGTTTTCAAGTTACAACTGATTTACTCAATAGTGATGACCTAAAAGTAGCTATTACTCAGCTATGCCATGAGCTACAGGTCTGAAATTTTACTATGTTATAGCTGACCCAAAAGTAGCTGAATAACATATTTATACGAAATTCTCTAAATGCAATAGTTTTCCAATTACAACTGATTTACTCAATAGTGAGAACTTCAAAGTAGCTATTACTCAGCTATGCAATGAGCCACAGATCTGAAACTTCACTATGTTATAGCTGATCCCAAAATAGGTGAATAACATATTGAAACAAAATACTCTAAATGCAATAATTTCCAAGTTATAAGTGATTTACTCAACAGTGATAACCTAAAAGTAGCTATTACTCAGCTATGCCATGAGCTACAGGTCTGAAATTTTACTATGTTATAGCTGACCCAAAAGTAGGTGAACAACATATTTAAGCAAAATACTCTAAATGCAATAGTTTTCAAGTTACAACTGATTTACTCAATAGTGATGACCTAAATTTCATATTTTTAAATGTAAAATGCATTTTTATGAATAAAAATGTATATACTTACCATATGAAAACACTTGGGTAGGCGTGGCTTGGCGATCGGTGACCGCCACGTACACCGTACATAGAATTTAAATATATGAGGGGAGACCCTCTTTAAACCTATATACTTGCTACCTTTGACCCCTGGTGACCTAATTCACTCTGCCATGCGCAGTAATACAGAAATAGTTCATTCTTTTTGTGAATAAACATAAATGCTGGAAAAAGGTCTTTAAAAGCGGGGCAGGCGGGAGGGTGATTTGCTGTTTTCATATGGTAAGTATATACATTTTTATTCATAAAAATGCATTTTACATTTAAAAATATGAAATTTTATTTCATAAAAATGTAAATATACTATACCATATGAAAACACTTGGGTTGAATGCCCACATGGAAGGATGGTGGGAAAAAGACAGACTGAGGAAAACCACCCTAAGGTTAAATTGCTACAAAAGGATACTTCCTAGTGCAATGCAATTGAACCCAAAACCTCTGTGCTGAAGCAATAACTCGAGTGAGCTAAGTGAGTAGCATTAACCACTGCACTAACTTCAGCACTGCTGTCTACACCCTATTAGGTCAGCTCAAAGGAGAAGGCATAAGTATGCCCTGTGCTCAGAATAGGAACATGCCCAGAGGCACTAAGAAGCACGGTTCTGAAAATAAAGATGAAGAATAGATTCCCTAAAAGGGAAATGCCACCCCCCTTTTTCTGAAACTAAAAGTTTCAGATGGACTTAAATTGAGGAATTTAAGTAGAAGAGAGAGAAATGGCTGAGTGGAAAAGGATGTCCACTCCACTTAAGAAATCATAAGAGATTCTTAAGAACAACATCTCTGAAGGAAATACATTCCTAAAATAGAAGGATGTAAAAGAGGAATGGCTCTTCCACGTGTAGGATCTCATGTTGACTAGGAGTGGGATTCCACCCCTAAAGGACCAGGAAGCCCCCTGTGCCCTGCCATGATGAGCCCTGACACCATGAAGAGATGCATTCTCTGTGGAACAGAGATTGAGGGAATAAAGGATAAAGTGCTATCCAAAAAGATATTGTCTGAGCAGCAATATCACCCTCTTGGACTTCAGAAGAAAGACCAAGAAGAAATCCTTTTAAGTCAGAATAGCTAGATAGAAAGTATCTTAGGAATCTGACTGTAAAAAAGGAGAGGTCTTCTAAGTCATCCTGACCAAAGACAAAAAGTCAAAGCAGGAAGAGCCTTCTGAAGATAACTGGCTTAAGCCAGGAAAGTAAGATCTGACTTAAGGATGACTTAGGCCATCCCTAAAGAGTGAGAGAAAACCTTTAAATAAAGGAATCAAAATCACTCCTTCTCCTTCCCAAAGAAAGGGAGTAAGAAAGACTGTCTAAAATGTGAAAAACTTGGCTCAGCAAATGAAAAGGGTTCAGGAGGAGCCTTGGTAAAAGCCTGCAGAACCAAGGATTAAGTACCAAACAGGTAGGTGACGACTACCCTAATTCTGGACTTAAAGAAGCTCTAAATGAGACTTCCTAGCTCCTATAAGAACCCAACTCCAAGTAGTACCTGGAGAGAGCTGACCTGTATCCCTATTGTCTGAAAAATAATTCCTTAAAAGGAACAAACAGCAATAAATGGGACAGTTGAAGCATAGCAGAGTGGCCATGTTTCTCACAAGTTTTTTGAAGCAGTTCCACATTGCTTCATAGACAGTTATGGAGGATAAAAATCCTCCAAGACCCCTCCTGTGAAAATTCTTCTTAAAGGAGACTTCAGCCAGAAAGCTTGAAGAAAGGAACCCCATAAAAATAAATAACAAAACTCTAGATGAGATTGTTATAGAAGAATAAGAGGAAGAGCCAATGGCTTTCTTAAAGGAGATCTTGAGGCCAAACCTGGCAATTACCAGGAAAGGCTACAAGAAGCATGATACAGCTCTGAAAGTTGATTAACTTCATGGCCATAGAGGACAAGGAGCTGAAGGAGGGAAGGAGTAAAATAAGTACTCCGGACCAAAACACTCCAGGGCATCTGTTGCCAGAGCCTAAGGATCTAGCACAGGAGGCACATGTAAGAGCAGCTTGTGATTGAATCACATGGCAAAAGAGATCTAAATAAGATGAGAAGTCTGAGACTACCATCTGAAGATCCAAGAATTGAAGGGCCACCTTATATGAAAGGTGAGAAAAGACCTCCAGAGATAATCTGCCAAAGATTCATGCCCCTGGAACATGAGGTGGAAGAACAGACTTGTTCTTGTAAAAATAATGGCAAAGGATGCCAAAATACACATGTCCCAAGAGTGGAAGCTGTCTTGATAAAAAGAAAGCCCAGACAACAGTGTTACCTGGACTATCTGAAGAATCCCTTACAAATGAGGAACAAATGTCTTGAGAACAAGACATCTGAGTTGTTTGAGGCTGAAAGGATGATCCTTTGATGAAAGGATAAAAGAGGAACAAATGTCTGAGCAAAAAGGACAGCTATGAGCTCTAGAACTGATGCACAGACTGGACTGCTACATCAAAAATAGACCTTAGGTGGTCCACAGAGCACTCCCAAACCCTGCAGTGAAACATCCATGAAAGTAGATGTAAAAACTAGGGAATTAAAGGGAGGTATGCAAAGACATAGTTCCCAGGATAGTACCATCTTGAATGAACCTTCATAGAAGGATCAAGGAATGGAAAATCCAGAGCACCTTTGAGAAGGAAAATCAAGTGTCCTGAGATGACACAGAAGAAGTGTCATGTGTAGGGACCTTGAAGAAGCGGCTTCCAAGTGGAAGCCAAAAGAAATAAGGAGCCCAGTTAGAGAGGTAATTAAGAAACAGGTTAAGAACCTGACCCAGGAAGGAGACCTGTTAAAGAAACAGATGTAAATACTTCCTGCTAAGAACCACTCCCAGATGAAAGTCAACTCTAATAGAGTTGAAAAAAGAGCCTCTGACAACTATTGGCTCTAATGAGCCAATTTGTAGTCACATGTGCACTGAGATGCCCAACCTCAAAGCCAACTTTCCTTACTTCCTTGACTAAGGAAGTAAATCCTGAAAGGCTAGGGGCTAGACCATAAGGCATTGCCACAAAGTGGTACACCTTGCCCAAAAGCAAAACTATGAGCAAGAGTGAACCAAAGGAGCCAAAGGAGAGAAAGGAGACAAATTGAGGAAGAGAAGTGGTCCACTGGCCAATTGAGAAAATGATCAACTGATAAGTTGCATCCTGATAGTCTGGAAAACCAGGAAAAGATATAAATCTAATTGTGGTTTCCAGTATATCTTTGTCAAGGATAATGCCCTGAAAAATCAGGAAAACAGGAGCTCAAGATACGTGAACTGCTCATGTGAACAGACAGTGTGAGACTGAATGACAAAGAACAGCATTCTTCTGTGGAGAAGAGCTGAAAGAATCAGGAAAGTGGAATATGAGAGACCACTGGAATCAGTTGACCTCCCACTGGCAAGTGGAGGGATCTGGAAGTAAGAGTGAAAATTTGAGTAAAACAACACTCTTATCTCCTGAAGGACACCATAATAGAGGTTGAGGCTGAGCCTCTACCTCTGGAAGGCATTCCACCATCAGAATGTTGGAACCTGGAAAGGAACCACATCCTAAAAGCACTAAGTTAGAGAGAAAACTCCCTGGATGGGAGGAAAAAAGGTCCTAATTGGTGTGCCTCAAGAGGCTAATGCAGATAGCTTAAAAGAGGCACCTTGAGTAAGGGCCACATGAAAACCTTCTGCTTATACTGTTATATGTGAGAAGAAATGGTCTCCCAAGAGAGACATCACAAGAAACAGCATAAGACCAAAAAAGGACCAATTAACCCTACCAAGTGACTAAGCACAAGTGAGGGAAATGGACAAAGAAATCTCTCAAAATAAAGTGCAAAGATGGCTGAAAAAAGGCCATAGATCAACCAGCTAAAATGTAGCTAGAAGACCCATTGAAACAGATGTCCAAAGAATGGTGGATGAAAAAGACCACTGAGAAAGTATTGCCTTGTCAATCAACTTGAATAAGTGATCAACAAAACAGGACTGAAGGAAAAAATCCCACAGAAATAAGGACCCTAAGGTCCATCTCAGATCTCCCCTAATAGCAGAGGAACTCTACCTAGGGAAGAGAAGGTCTTAAGAACCCCTTCAGGCTAGATCCCAGGTCCGGAAACCTGAAGAAGTCAACCCAAAAAACCCTCTGAAGAGGATTTTGTACTTGGCAAAACTAAGTTTTAGAAGGAAAATTGGGTAATTACCCAACCTACAAAACTTAGAATAAGAAAATCCCAAAATGAATGAGTGACAGAAAGTAAGTATCTGGCCTCATGAAGGAACTTCTAAGCCTGGAAAAGTGGTTGACTTAGAGAAAAATAAGACTGATCAAAAGAAAAGAGCAGTCAAATTTATTCCCTAATTCTGTTAGACAGGAAGCTTGAAAATCTTCTGAGGAGAAGATTAAAGGATGAAGTCCTAAGCACACATATAGTCCAACAGACTGGCACAAAAAAATTGGAATAGGGTTCCTGAAGTCTGTCTAAAGGTAAACTGTAGACAGAGGAACCCCCAACATACCCAAAAGGGAGATGTGCCCATTGATCGTCAGATCTAAAAAATGGTGAAAACACAATAGCTGTTGAGTAACAGAAGATTTCCACCAAACCCCAAACAAAATTTTTCTAGATTTAGAAAATGAATGGAGTAGTGTTAAGGAAGTAGCAAAATCAGTTGGATTCAACTGATAAACTCTTCTAAGGGACCCTGAACATGAATGGTCTTGAGAAGGTAATCCCAGTACCAAAAAGCAGTCTGATTAGACTGAAGCCTAGGCACAAAAGAGGCCAAAGGACTAAAAATGGACTGAGAAACCAAATGACCAATTGACATAAAATTGGAATGTAGGAAACCAGTAACAGTGAAATGGATCTCCAAAAGGTGGAAGACAAAGTCCTCCCCAGAAGCCGTAAACCCCCAACCTCCAAAATTGAAGGTGGAGAAAGGCTAAAAATGGAGACCCTAGGCTCAGAATTGAACCCCAAAACACTGAAACCAGGATCCGAATTCCAGAAATGTCAAATGAAAGGGCCTGTACAAGTAAAGAACCGTGAATGGTAGGTAGTAGATACCGTAATGTTACGCTATGAAAAATGCGTTAACAATTGAAATTATTACACATTATGCTCTGACATAATAATATTCAAAGAAATATGTAGAAGGAATGTATAAACAAACCTGGAAATGCTGTAATCACTATGAAAATGAATATTTTCTGACAACCGATCGGTTGACCTCCATTTTGGATGTGACGTCATCGTCACATGACCTGGTGAATGATTCGTAAAAAGCTCAAAAATATGGTCAAAATACGCGGTGAAACGAAGAATTTCGTAAAAAGAATGAAGGAAAACCGTAAAAGGTGAATTATAATGCCTGTATAAGTGCATAAATGAATTAATTCACCGCGGAAATGATTATTTCCAAAGGAAGTCCAACATTCTGACACCACGTGACCCGATGAGCGAAAATACCAAATAGGTAACTACGTGAAAAACAATGCACAGACAATACGGTCAAAATACGTGGAGAAACGAAGAATTTCGTTGAAAGAATGAAGGAATACCGTGAATTAAAATAAAAATGCCTGTAGAAGTGCATAAAAAGAATTAATTTACAAAGGAAATGAATATCTCCAAAGGTAATCCGACATTCTAACACCACGTGACCAGATGAGCGATAATACGAATTATGAAGAAATACGTAAATAATGCCCAAAGTATACAATAAATTCACCAGAAATTGAAGTAAAAGGTAAATAAAATGGAGGAAAAGTGAATAAAACAGCAAAGAAGTACTCACAGAGCTTCAAAAACGTGTAAATGCAGGTCTTTTAAAAGGTAGCAAAACGCCTGTTGATAGTTCAACCGCCACAAAAAGAATGAACTATTTCTGTATTACTGCGCATGGCAGAGTGAATTAGGTCACCAGGGGTCAAAGGTAGCAAGTATATAGGTTTAAAGAGGGTCTCCCCTCATATATTTAAATTCTATGTATGGTGTACGTGGCGGTCACCGAACGCCAAGCCACGCCTACCCAAGTGTTTTCATATGGTATAGTATATTTATATTTTTATGAAATAAAAAGTAGCTATTACTCAGCTATGCCATGAGCTACAGGTCTGAAATTTTACTATGTTATAGTTGACCCAAATGTAGCTGAATAACATATTTATACTAAATTCTCTAAATGCAATAGTTTTGCAATTACAACTGATTTACTCAATAGTGAGAACCTCAAAGTAGTTATTACTCAGCTATGCAATGAGCTACAGGTCTGAAATTTCACTATGTTATAGCTGACCCAAAAGTAGGTGAACAACATATTAAAGCAAAATACTGTAAATGCAATAGTTTTCAAGTTACAACTGATTTACTCAATAGTGATGACCTAAAAGTAGCTATTACTCAGCTATGCCATGAGCTACAGGTCCGAAATTTTACTATGTTATAGCTGACCCAAAAGTAGGTGAACAACATATTTAAGCAAAATATTGTAAATGCAATAGTTTTCAAGTTACAACTGATTTACTCAATAGTGATGACCTAAAAGTAGCTATTACTCAGCTATGCCATGAGCTACAGGTCTGAAATTTTACTATGTTATAGCTGACCCAAAAGTAGCTGAATAACATATTTATACGAAATTCTCTAAATGCAATAGTTTTCCAATTACAACTGATTTACTCAATAGTGAGAACTTCAAAGTAGCTATTACTCAGCTATGCAATGAGCCACAGATCTGAAACTTCACTATGTTTTAGCTGATCCCAAAATAGGTGAATAACATATGAAACAAAATACTCTAAATGCAATAGTTTCCAAGTTATAAGCCATTTACTCAACAGTGATAACCTAAAAGTAGCTATTACTCAGCTATGCCATGAGCTACAGGTCTGAAATTTTACTATGTTATAGCTGACCCAAAAGTAGCTGAATAACATATTTATACGAAATTCTCTAAATGCAATAGTTTTGAAGTTATAAGCGATTTACTCAACAGTGATAACGTAAAAGTAGCTATTACTCAGCTATGCCATGAGCTACAGGTCTAAAATTTTACTATGTTATAGCTGACCCAAAAGTAGCTGAATAACATATTTATACGAAATTCTCTAAATGCAATAGTTTTTAAGTTACAAGTGATTCTACTCTTGATGGAAGTTACTGAAAAGCCCAAAAGTAGCTATTACTCACTTAGCTATTGAGACAGGCACCCAACTTACTCACCATATTGTAGCTATTAAAAAAGTAGCTGAATAACATATTTTAACAAAATGCTCTAGATGCAACAGTTTTCAAGTTATAAATGATTTTGTGCATGATTTCATGAATGTTAATGCATTAAAAATTATTAAAAAAATTTATTAAAAAAAAAGTAAGACAGATCCAGGTCTCATACTCACACAAGAGAATCTACCTGTGGCCTAGTACATATATGCAAGATATGAGAGAAATCCCTGCAATAGTCACTGAGAAAATTGTGATTAAGTGTTGAAATTTTCACACTTTTGGTGGGGGTACCCCCCTTGTAATGTCTCTAGCAAACAGACGAACAGACAGATTTGCATGCCTTGAACAATTTTTCATCCTCGATAGATAAGGTATCTTTTAAAAAAAACAGCACGTCTCTAGGCCTTGTAGTTTTGGAGGAGAAGTTGTTCACGCGGACGCGTACGCGTACGCCCACGCCGCAGAGTGACGACATAATGCCAGCTGACTGACAAGTCAGCTGACATAAAAAGGTCAGTCTTAAAATAAACCAGTTATTAAGTATACCTCAAATGTGTTTCCAGACACGTTTACCTTCAGTCTAATGGTTGGGAACTAACTGTAATTTCTCACATGAAATCATACATTCTTAATATTGTGACAACCTACAAGCAATAAACTAAGTAAACCCCAAAAAGTACACGGTCTGACTGAATACCTTTGATTCATAGCCAGTTATGAACCCCAGTGCTTTGGAGTGGTGTAGTACACCTTCTCTGTCACCAGAGGCAGCACTGTGGATCACCTGAATGTAGTCATCTGTAAAATCCTTCCCAAACTCACGACTAGCACCAAAGTCAAGTAACACAATCTGAAAGTGTAAAACAAACCCAAAATATTTATTTTTTTCTCTTATACCAGCTATTAAATCCCATTAAACCTGAGACAAAAAAAAAACTTCAAACGTTTATGTTTCTCTTTAAAAAAGCACTATTTCTTCTGCACCACTGTATAACTTACAATGTTCTGAAAGTCCGGTGATCTTGGTACTGTTTCCACCTTTTCTATATCTCACAGTAATTCCAACACTATTTCCCCAGACTGGAAAGTATGTTCATCTCTGAGGCTATTTTTGATTTTTTGTGCGCATCTAATGTTATTCATTCAATCTGCTGTTAAATTTCGGTGAATTTTAATTCTGTTGCCTAATGTTAAGGGTAGCCTATGTATCCAAACTCATATGCTTTAGCAAACTTCATCTTTCTTTCTAAATTATTGTGTTGGTTTCAATTCCAGCTGGAAGAAATTTTCACTTATTTTCTTATTTTAAAAAATTGACCCGAAATTTCATTGATAATGGTTTTCTACCAAAGAGATGAACCTAGCCAAGGTCACTGGCTAAAATAGCTGAAGCTAATAATGACAAGTGAAATTTCAACTTTAGCAGTATTTCATTAAATAGTAATACCTAGAACAGATACCCACCCTATTGGTTTCCGAATCATACAGGAAATTTGACCAGTTTGGGTCAGTCTGCATAAAGTTGAAGACGAACAGCTCCTCTAAACATAGCCTCAAGATGGATTCTGCCAGCTGTCAACAAATACAGGGAAGTAATGTGTACATGTGTCCATATACACTATCATTCTTTTAATGTAATGGTTTCTGTTATAATACATTTAATAAGAAAATGTTTTAAAGAATAAGAATATTTAAAAAGTTCTATGAAAATTGTATTAGAAATAATACGCTCAAAGTAATCAACAAGTGCTAATGCTGGCTGTTTTTCAAACATCTTATTTTATCTAATGTCAATATTACTGTTAGAAGTCTAAAATTCCCACGAATTAAAAAAATTCCTTTTCTTACAATTTTTTTACTTGTCCTAAGAATTTTCCTCAGAATTTTTTTTTCTGAGAATATTCCGAGAATAAAAATATCCTAAGAGTGTTAGTGAATATGGGTCAAGGTGTTTGTTTGAACCATGCTTCTATTTAAAATGTATCCTTCATGAACCAGAATCCGGTCCATTCTACATTCCAGTCTAAATGAGTTTGTTATCAGATTTCTACATGTTTTGTTTTCGCACAAAATATAAACAGAAGCTAATAAACACTCTTAAAATAAAAATTTTTTTTTTTGTTTTTTTGTTATATGCACGATTTTGTGGGACAAGAAAAGTGCACTAAAACACTTCAAATGTTACAGCTAAAAAATATTGTACAATTTTTGTAATAGACTGGAAATAGGTACAACAATCATAAAAAAAAAATAGTACGGACGATCATGATTGAGGTATTTCACAAAATACCTTAATTTAATATGGGTGAAGCATGGCAATATTTTTAAATTCATAATAAATACTTTCAGCCTGAATGTATCCTTCACAACACTTATAGACAACAGTTATAATTTTTTAAAGTACTTGCAATAACAGGTCATGACTTTGATAAACCTGGAATAACATCAGATGCAAATTTTGGTTGATTCTCACAAAGTTCTTTGTTTCCTGATCCAGATTCATGGCAGAGTCTAACGGCATTCCACTGACTAGTTCTGTGGTGAGTACTTCTTTAGAGGTGAGATCGTGAATAACTTCTGGTACATAGAACATTTCATCATCCTTCAACAGCTCCCTGGGGTGAGATTATTATTATAGCAAATATTAATGGGCTTTAATGGATGTTTAATTATAAAGAAATTTTTACGGTTTACTTTTACATATGGTTTTCCAATACCTCTTAATACATTCTAAAGCTGTAAAAGCATTAATAAAGGAGATATGATGCAAAAACTCAAAAATCGGCTATTTTATGACCCCAGTTTGACCCAAGGGGGTGGGGGGTGGGGGTAAATCTGACTGACTGTCTAGACTCTTCACATAAGGTTTCCCAATACCATTTAATACATTCTAAAGCTCTAAAAGCAAGAATGAAGGAGATATACGGCAAAAAGACAACATTGGCTATTTTATGACCAAATTTGTATCCTCCGAAAAGACAACTCACCAAAGCCAGTGAACCATCGCTTGACATTAAAGGAGGGGCCTAAGGTCAAATCTGAAAACATCAGAAGATTCCCAGCCCATGACCTCCTATAACTTGGTTTCATATTGCAAACCTCTAGGACCAATAATAAGCAAGTTATCAGCACTTTTAAGTTTGGCTGTTGTCATTTGACCTTGAAGGAGGGGCCCAAGGTCAAATCTGACCACATCAAAATATTCCTAGCCCTTGACTTCCTATAGGTTGGTTTCACATTACAAACCTCTAGGACCAATAATAAGCGAGCTATAAGCATTTCTAAGTTTGGGTATCCTTGTTTGACCTTGAAGGAGGGGCCAAAGGTCAAATCTGAGCACATCAAAAGATTCCTAGTCCATTATTTCCTATAGGTTGGTTTCACTTTGCAAATATCTAGGACCAATAATAAGCAAGTTATAAGCACGTTTAGGTTTGGATATCCTCGTTTGACCTTGAAGGAGGCGCCCAAGGTCAAATCCGACCACACAGAAATATTCCCAGCCCATGATTTCCTATAGGTTGGTTTACCATCCCAAACCTCTAGGACCAATAATAAGCGAGTTATAAGCACTTTTAAGTTTGGCTATCCTCCCTTAACCTTGAAGGAGGGGTACAAGGTCAAATCTGACCACACCAAAAGATTCTCAGCCCCTGATTTCCTATAGGTTGGTTTACCATCCCAAACCTCTAGGAACAATAATAAGCGAGTTATAAGCACTTTTAAGTTTGGCTATCCTTGTTTGACCTTGAAGGAGGGGTCCAAGGTCAAATATGACCGCATCAAAAGATTCCCAGCCCATGATTTCCTATAGGTTGGTTTACCATCCCAAACCTGTACGACCAATAATAAGCGAGTTATAAGCACTTTTAAGTTTGGCTATCCTCGTTTGACCTTGAAGGAGAGGTCCAAGGTCAAATCTAACCACACCAGAAGATTCCCAGCCCATGATTTCCTATAAGTTGGTTTACCATCCCAAACCTGTACGACCAATAATAAGTGAGGTATAAGCAATTTTAAGTTTGGCTATCCTCGTTTGACCTTGAAGGTCAAATCTGACCACACCAAAAGATTCCCAGCCCATGATTTCCTATAGCTTGGTTTACCATCCCAAAACTCTAGGACCAATAATAAGGGAGATATAAGCACTTTTTCATGACTGACAAAGAAACGCCGGTGGCGGCCATCTTGTTTTTCAAAATGAGGCCAAAAATATTCCCAGTCAAGATTTTGTAATGAGGAACATACCCTGCGAATTTGAGATCTCTACCTATAACACCCTTTGCTCTAGAGGGCCAACAAAAGTCCTTGCTGAAAGTCGCATAAACGCCCATGGTGGCCATCTTGTTTTTCAAAATGAGGCCAAAAATATTCCCAGGCACGATTTTATGGTTATGAATATATCCTGCAAATTTGAGAAGGCTAGGCTATAACATTTTTTTTGTTAGAGCGGTAACGGTGAAATCTCTCTACACACTGCGGCGGCGTCAGCATAATGAAGTGAAATCCATAGTATCCACTGGATGCTATCCGGTGGATACAATCAGTCAATTTTCATCAGATTGCTCCCAAAATCTGACCAGCTTGTGTTTTTGATAGTATGAACATGTGTGTAAAACTAGAAATCGGCCGCCCTGTTGATAGTAGATGCGAATAGAAACAGGATAGCATAGAAGAACACACATTATCATGTGTAATGTCCACCCATGAACCTTTTGCCCAAATTGTACAGTAGTCTTACAAGACCCTGTTTCATTTGTAAAATATATCAATGATGCTTAAATATTTGTTAGTGTAGATGTAAATTATTTCAGCTTCATGCCTTTTTGCATTGGTTGGGTTGAAAATTTTGACGAAATCACTCTATCTGGCATGGTTAAGAAGATAGAAGCAAATTCCTGTTTTTCTATTTTTGGCAAAAATTTGAAAATTCAAAATGGCCGCCATTTTTGGGAAAAGGAAATTTTTTTGAAAATTGCCAAGAGTACATTTTCTAGATACCCTATGGGTCGAAAATTTCAACGAAATAACTCTATTTGGCACGGTTAAGGCCAGTTTGTGTTTTTCCATTTTGGGCAAAAATTCGAAAATTCAAAATGGCTGCCATTTTTGGGGAGGGGAAAATTTTTTGAAAATTGCGAAGATTACATTCCTTAGATACCCCGTGGGTTGAAAATTTCGACGAAATCGCTCTATCTCGCATGGTTAAGGAGATAGAAGCAAATTTGTGTTTTGCCATTTTTGACAAAAATTTGAAAATTCAAAATGGCCGCCATTTTAGGGGACGGGAAATTTTTTTTTAAATTGCCAAGAATACAATGCTGAAATACCTGTGGGTCGAAAATTTTGACGAAATCGCTCTATCTCGCACGGTTAAGGAGATAGAAGCAAATTTGTGTTTTGCCATTTTTGGCAAAAATTCGAAAATTCAAAATGGCCGCCATTTTTGGGGAGGGGAAAATTTTTTGGAAAATTGCAAAGATTGCATTCCTTAGATACCCTGTGGGTCGAAAATTTCGACGAAATCGCTCTATCTCGCACGGTTAAGGAGATAGAAGCAAATTTGTGTTTTGCCATTTTTGGGAAAAATTCGAAAATTCAAAATGGCCGCCATTTTTGGGGAGGGGAAAATTTTTGGAAAATTGCAAAGATTGCATTCCTTAGATACCCTGTGGGTCGAAAATTTCGACGAAATCACTCTATCTCGCACGGTTAAGGAGATAGAAGCAAATTAGTGTTTTGCCATTTTTGGCAAAAATTCGAAAATTCAAAATGGCCGCCATTTTTGGGGAGGGGAAAATTTTTTAAAAATTACCAAGAGTACAATGCTCAGATACCCAGTGGGTCGAAAATTTTGACGAAATCGCTCTATCTGGCACGGTTAAGGAGATAGAAGCAAATTGGTGTTTTGCCATTTTTGGCAAAAATTCGAAAATTCAAAATGGCCGCCATTTTTGGGGAGGGGAAAATTTTTTGAAAATTGCAAAGATTGCATTCCTTAGATACCCTGTGGGTCGAAAATTTCGACGAAATCGCTCTATCTCGCACGGTTAAGGAGATAGAAGCAAATTTGTGTTTTGCCATTTTTGGCAAAAATTCGAAAATTCAAAATGGCCGCCATTTTTGGGGAGGGGAAAATTTTTTGAAAATTACCAAGAGCACAATGCTCAGATACCCTGTGGGTCGAAAATTTTGACGAAATCGCTCTATCTGGCACGGTTATGGAGATAGAAGCAAATTTGTGTTTTGCCATTTTTGGCAAAAATTCGAAAATTCAAAATGGCCGCCATTTTTGGGGAGGGGAAAATTTTTTGAAAATTGCAAATATTACATTCCTTAGATACCCTGTGGGTCGAAAATTTCGACGAAATCGCTCTATCTCGCACGGTTTCTGAGATATTAGCAAATTACTCAAAAGTAGTACTGAAAATACACAATGAAGTACCTAAATGGCTATTACTCATGTACTGACAAAGCTATCAGTCCCAAATGCAATACCAAGCGAGCTATGGACATAACAATCTTGTATTCAAAATTGTAGTAAAATATCTTTAATTATTTTGGCTTAAATGCACGGAAACCAATGGGTACTGAAAATAGCTGTACTTAAGTATTACTCAGTAAGCAAAAGAGGTACAACAGCCAAAAGCAATCCCAAGCAAGCTACTGACCCAATAAGCCTGCATACCAAATTTGGTGACAATAGCTCTAATACTTTTCCTTTAAATGAGCGGAAACCATGCGTGACGCCGGACATCGGACGCCGGACGCCGGACATCGGACGGCGAAAAAAGCAAAAATAATATATCCACCCCCCAGGGGGGTGGACATAATTACAAGCCACTGCGGTCAGTAGATTTTGCTGAACGGCGATGATGGGCGGGTGTACCCAAAAAAACTATTTTTTGATCATGTGACCTTGATAAAGATCAAAGGTCAAATTTAAGTTTGTGGAAATATTTTCCCACGCCTAAGGTATATAACTGCCAAATATGATTAGAAAGCTTCCAATAATAGGGGAGATATTCAAGGGAGACAATAATGCGGCGGCGGCGAGGAAACTGAAGCAAAAAGAAACAAGCATTCTGACGCATGCATTTATCTCCCGCCGTATAAATTAGATGTACTAAAGATAGTGGAATATAAATTTTCTTGTGAGATGGAGGCACATGTAGAAGTGACAAGTTTAATGTTTGATTGCAATACTTTTAAAGACAAAAGGCATTTACTCATTTTAGTAGCTATTACTTTGCCATCCAAAGAGCTACAGTTCTACCACTTCATTATGCAGATCAACTCAAAGTAGGGAAGCACGTCTTTAGAAGAAATTGCCTATCTGTACTACTTTTAGAGATACAAGACATTTACTTATTTTAGTGGCTATTACTCTGCCATCTAAAGAGCTACAGTTCTGCAACTTCACTATGTGGTAGATCACTCAAAAGTAGGTGAATGACTTATTTAGAAGAAATTGCCCACCTGTAATACTTTTAGAGACTAGACCAAGGATGCATCTGTAGCCAGATGCAAAATGTATCCACCGGCAAAGGCAAAAGTAGCTATTACTCAGCTATGGCACGAGCTAGAGGTCTGAAATTTTAGTATGTTATAGCTGACCCAAAAGTAGGTGAATAACATATTTGCACAAAATTCTCTAAATGCAATAGTTTTCAAGTTACAAGTGATTTTACTCATGATGGAAGTTAGTGAAAAGTCCAAAAGTAGCTATTACTCACTTAGCTATTCAGATAGACACCCAAGTTACTCACCATGTTGTTGCTATGGAAAAAGTAGGTGAATGACATATTTTAACAAAATGCTCTAAATGCAATACTTTTCAAGTTATAAATGATTTAGTGTTGAGTAAGAACTTCAAAGTAGCTATTACTCCGCTATGCAATGAGCCACAGGTCTGGAATTTTACTATGTTATAGCTGCCTCAAAATAGGTGAATAACATACTGAAACTAAATAATGTAAATGCAAAAGTTTTCAAGTTATAAGTGATTTACCCAACAGTGATAACCTAAAAGTAGTTATTATTCAGCTATGCCATGAGCTACAGGTCTGAAATTTTACTATGTTATAGCTGACCCAAAAGTAGCTGGATAACATATTTGCACAAAGTGCTCTAAATGCAGTACTTTTCAAGTTATAATTGATTTAGTGCATGATTTAATTAATTTTAATGTATTAAAATTTATTTAAAAAATTCATAAATAAACTTAAGCATGTGAAACTTCTCCAAAATGTAGGTGAATGAGTTATTTGAGAAATACTGGCTATCTGCAATACTTTTAGTGATAATAGGCATTTACTTATTTTGAGTAGGTGAGTAATTAGCTACAGGTCTGAAACTTCACCAAGTGAAAGCTGTCCCAAAAGTAGGTGAATGAGTTATTTGAGAAAAATTGGCTATCTGCAATACTTTTAGAGATAATTAGCATTTACTCATTTTGAGTAGGTGAGTAATTATCTATGGGTCTGGAACTTCACCATGTGAAGGCTATCCGCAATACTTCTAGGGATAATTAGCATTTACTCATTTTGAGTAGGTGAATAATTAGCTACGGGTCTGAAACTTCACCAAGTGATGGCTCTCCCAATAGTAGATGAACGAGTTATTTGAGAAAAATTGGCTATCTGCAATACTTTTAGAGATAATTAGCATTTACTCATTTTGAGCAGGTGAGTAATTAGCTATGGGTCTGAAACTTCACCAAGTGAAAGCTCTCCTAAAAGTAGGTGAATGAGTTATTTGACAAAAAATGGCTATCTGCAATCCTTTTAGAGATAATTAGCATTTACTCATTTTGAGTAGGTGAGTAATTAGCTACAGGTCTGAAACTTCACCAAGTGAAAGCTCTCCCAAAAGTAGGTGAATGAGTTATATGAGAAAAATTGGCTATCCGCAATACTTTTAGAGATAATTAGCATTTACTCATTTTGAGTAGGTGAATAATTAGCTACGGGTCTGAAACTTCACCAAGTGAAAGCTCTCCCAAAAGTAGGTGAATGAGTTATATGAGAAAAATTGGCTATCTGCAATACTTTTAGAGATAATTAGCATTTACTCATTTTGAGTAGGTGAATAATTAGCTACAGGTCTGAAACTTCACCAAGTGAAAGCTCTCCCAATAGTAGATGAATGAGTTATTTGAGAAAAATTGGCTATCTGCAATACTTTTAGAGATAATTAGCATTTACTCATTTTGAGTAGGTGAGTAATTAGCTACGGATCTGAAACTTGACCATGTGAAAGCTCTTCCAAAAGTACGTGAAGGAGTTATTTGAGAAAAATTGTCTATCTGCAATAATTTTAGAGATAATTAGCATTTACTCATTTTGAGTAGGTGAGTAATTAGCTACGGATCTGAAACTTGACCATGTGAAAGCTCTTCCAAAAGTACGTGAATGAGTTATTTGAGAAAAATTGGCTACCTGCAATACTTTTAGAGATAATTAGCATTTACTCATTTTCAGCAGGTGAATAATTAGCTACGGGTCTGAAACTTCACCAAGTGAAAGCTCTCTCAAAAGTAGGTGAATGAGTTATTTGAGAAAAATTGGCTATCTGCAATACTTTTAGAGATGATTTGCATTTACTCATTTTGAGCAGGTGAGTAATTAGCTACGGGTCTGAAACTTCACCAAGTGAAAGCTCTTCCAAAAGTAGGTGAATGAGTTATTTGAGAAAAATTGGCTATCTGCAATACTTTTAGAGATGATTTGCATTTACTCATTTTGAGCAGGTGAGTAATTAGCTACGGGTCTGAAACTTCACCAAGTGAAAGCTCTTCCAAAAGTAGGTGAATGAGTTATTTGAGAAAAATTGGCTATCTGCAATACTTTTAGAGATGATTCGCATTTACTCATTTTGAGCAGGTGAGTAATTAGCTACAGGTCTGAAACTTCACCAAGTGAAAGCTCTTCCAAAAGTAGGTGAATGAGTTATTTGAGAAAAATTGGCTATCTGCAATACTTTTACAGATAATTTGCATTTACTCATTTTGAGTAGGTGAATAATTAGCTACAGGTCTGAAACTTCACCAAGTGAAAGCTCTCTCAAAAGTAGGTGAATGAGTTATTTGAGAAAAATTGGCTATCTGCAATACTTTTAGAGATAATTAGCATTTACTCATTTTGAGTAATTAGCTACGGGTCTGAAACTTGACCATGTGAAAGCTCTTCCAAAAGTAGGTGAATGAGTTGAGAAAAATTGGCTATCTGCAATACTTTTACAGATAATTCGCATTTACTCATTTTGAGTAGGTGAGTAATTAGCTAAGGGTCTGAAACTTCACCAAGTGAAAGCTCTCAATTAGCTACAAATGAGAAAATAGCTATTACTCACTTATGGCATGCAATAGAACCCCAAACTATGTACCATTTTATAGCTAAGGACAAAGTAGCTGAACAACATATTTTAGGAAAACACTCTAACTGCAATAGTTTTGGAGTTACAATGGCTTTACTCAACAGTCAGAATTTCAAAGTAGCTATTACTCAGCTATCAAAGATTCAACAGGTCTGAAACTTTACTATGTGATAGCTTACCAAAAAGTAGATGGACAACATATTTGAAAAGATTTCCCTAACTTTAATACTTTTGAAGATATTTGACATTTACTTCTTTTGTTATTTAGCTACAAATGAGAAAATAGCTATTACTCACTTATGGCATGCAATAGAACCCCAAACTATGTACCATCTTATAGCTAAGGACAAAGTAGCTGAACAACATATTTTAGGAAAACACTCTAACTGCAATAGTTTTGGAGATACAATGGCTTTACTCAACAGTCGGAATTTGAAAGTAGCTATGACTCAGCTATTAAAGGTTCAACAGGTCTGAAACTTTACTATGTAATAGCTTACCAAAAAGTAGATGGACAACATATTTGAAAAGATTTCCCTAACTTTAATACTTTTGAAGATATTTGACATTTACTTCTTTTGTTATTTAGCTACAAATGAGAAAATAGCTATTACTCACTTATGGCATGCAATAGAACCCCAAACTATGTACCATCTTATAGCTAAGGACAAAGTAGCTGAACAACATATTTTAGGAAAACACTCTAACTGCAATAGTTTTGGAGATACAATGGCTTTACTCAACAGTCGGAATTTGAAAGTAGCTATTACTCAGCTATCCACGGTGCAACAGGTCTGAAACTTTACTATGTGATAGCTTACCCAAAAGTAGATGAATAACATATTTGAAAAGATTTCTGTAACTCTAATACTTATGAAGATATTTGGCATTTACTTCTTTCGTTATTTAGCTACAAATGAGAAAATAGCTATTACTCACTTATGGCATGCAATAGAACCCCAAACTATGTACCATCTTATAGCTAAGGACAAAGTAGCTGAACAACATATTTTAGGAAAACACTCTAACTGCAATAGTTTTGGAGATACAATGGCTTTACTCAACAGTCGGAATTTGAAAGTAGCTATTACTCAGCTATCCACGGTGCAACAGGTCTGAAACTTTATTATGTGATAGCTTACCCAAAAGTAGATGAATAGCATATTTGAAAAGATTTGTGTAACTCTAATACTTTTGTAGATACTTGGCATTTACTTCTTTTGTTATTTAGCTACAAATGAGAAAATAGCTATTACTCACTTATGGCATGCAATAGAACCCCAAACTATGTACCATCTTATAGCTAAGGACAAAGTAGCTGAACAACATATTTTAGGAAAACACTCTAACTGCAATAGTTTTGGAGTTACAATGGCTTTACTCAACAGTCAGAATTTCAAAGTAGCTATTACTCAGCTATCCAAGGTGCAACAGGTCTGAAACTTTACTATGTGATAGCTTACCAAAAAGTAGATGAACAACATATTTGAAAAGATTTCTGTAACTCTAATACTTTTGAAGATATTTGACATTTACTCCTTTTGTTATTTAGCTACAAATGAGAAAATAGCTATTACTCACTTATGGCATGCAATGGGACCCCAAACTATGTACCATCTTATAGCTAAGGACAAAGTAGCTGAACAACATATTTGAAGAAAAAGTTGTAACTGCAATAGTTTTTGAGTTATGAGCCCTTTACTCCAAGTAGCTAAGATAGCTATTACTCAGTTATCTTTAGGCCTAAGTCCATAAAACCAAAAAAATTTTCGAGGGCGTGAAAATTCATTGGGACAATTAATTTACAAAAAATCTGTAGCTGTAGTAGTTTTGGAGGAATCTGCGTGACTAACTAACGCACGCACACACGCACGCACGCACGCACACACAGGCATCATTTCATAATCTCCCTCCCGGGCTAAAGCCCGGCGGGAGATAATAAGCGCCCTTTTCAGGGACGCTTAATTACTCGACAAAATTAAAAGTATATATGAACAACAAAAGTTTGTGGCAAGACTTGAATTCAAACAAGAATTGTTTAACAAAAAAATAGTGATTAATAAAACTTTTGATTAAGTGAAGCAAAATGTAAATGTGAAAATAATATCTTTATTTTGTTCTTTGTTCTATTTCTTGTATGTCAGTAAAAAACATGACGCAAGGATTCAAGTTGTTTACTAGAATTTTATGATGGTACTCCTGCTAACTGGGTCACCTTCTCTGCCAGGGTGTATGCACTGCTAGTACAAACGTAATACCCCATTCAAACTACAGGCGGTATGACCCACGGTTATAGGCATTTGGCGAAACGCCCCAGTCCCTCAACTACTGTGAGGTTCGTATGTGACCTTGTGACACAGTGATGAAACATCCATTACCTTGCACGTCCAATGCAAGCATGCGCAGATGGATTTCTTGCTACCCTAACTGAAGGTGTAGTCCATGGTGAATATAAGGTTGTGACTCGGTCGTCGTTCAGTGTAACACAGCGACATAAGGTGAGTGGAGGTAAATGGACGTTTCGTAGCCATTCAAGAAGTAAGTTATTATCAAGACATTTGCTTCAATTATATTTCTCCCCTATTTGTAAAATACTTCAAATGTGTTTATGTCATGGTAGAAAGTCCAATCTGGTAGAATTTCAAATTCTACCGGTAGAAAGTCCAATGAAGGAGATTTGGTTATTGCCCTGGGGTCCAAAATCTAATAAACTTGGTAGACAGTCCAACTGCTCAAAATCTGGATGAGGAGACAGTACTGCAAGCTTTACATGCTGAGACCAACAACTGGGCAGTTGTGACAAAAAATGCTGCTGCAGAAGCATAGGTCTTAATAGGTCAACTAAATACCATGTAGAAAGTGACTGCTGTCAAAAGTTAATTGGCTAAAACTGTACTTCCCTTGAAAAATGGTGATGGTATATGATGCTGATTGTAAAATTCTTGAAATAAACTGAAAATTTCAGTTTCTTTCATGTCTATATCCAATCTGTATTACACTAAAAATTTTTCTTTAATATGTGTTTTTCTTCATTTATGAAAATTGCACCTTGCTTAGATGACAGATTTGTATGGATAGAAAGCCCACGCTTGTGTTTTAGTTGGACTTTCTTTCAAGCTTATATGGTATTTCTACAAAGATTACATTCTGGTACACAGAGCAATACCTAACCCTCTGAGATTAGAATATTAAACAAGTTTATTAAATTTCGGACTCCCAAGCAATAACCAAATCTCCTAGATTGGACTTTCTACCAGTAGAAACTCCAATTGGACTTTCTACCAAGTTTATCTTGGTAGAAACTCCAATTGGACTTTCTATCGGTAAAAACTCCAATTCTACCAGATTGGACTGTCTGCCATGACATGTATAGCTCATGCATGAAAAAGGTAAACATTAAAATATTTTCTATGGTTGATTCTCCAAGAACTACAAACAACTAATAAGTACTTTCAAAAATGATATTTACTTTGAATTACTGTTCTACCTTTATTTGTGGGGGAAGGAGGACTTTACTTCAATGAAAAACATTCAGAATTTCAGTTGAAATATCATTCTGATAATTATTATATATGTAGGTAAAATAGCTTTCAATCTACCAGACCTTCAACAATGACATATCTCTCAGAAAAGATAATGAAATTATTTTCTGATAGGGTTTTAAGGGTAAAACTTTCAATTTTGATTACAAAAAGAGTAACCCAATTTGTTCAGATTATTATTCTTTTACTACATGAAGAGTAATCACCTGAACTTCTCAGAACACTTAGCCTCCCTGATGTAGTCACACTCCCATGCCAGCTCCCTCCTGGCTACATCCAAAGCCTTGTCCACATACAGACCTGTAAGCAATGACCAAATTCTCAAAAATTCTTTCACTAATACAATATCAATTGTCACAAGGGTAAAGTGTAAAGGTTAAAGTGACCTAAGGTGCATATAATGAAAGTAATGTCTAAAACTCATTAAAATATGGCACCAGAGTTAATCTTCTGCCACTATATAGTTAGTCTATGTTTAATATGTCAAGTTATTTCCTCCTTTCAGTTAGTGACAATAGAAATGTTGGTTGCAGCATTCAATTTTAGTACACTATTTGTCTGTACCAATATGACATTGGCATTTGAAGGGCGGGGGGTACAAAACCATAACCTTGACCTTTGTTCTCTTAATATTTCTTGGCTGAATGTTTAAAACAGAATTAGCTTACCATCAGGAAGAATTTTCCACAGATTCATGATACCCATTAGGTTGTCTATGTCACTGTTGATGCTTGAAGCTACACCTGGATACTGAAATAATAATAAATATATATCTGTTAACATATAACATGCACAACCAATTACATTTTCTATGATATCTTACTCCTGAAAATCGTTGCCGTAAACGAGGTGGAAACTATATGAGAGTGGTCCTATATTTAAATTGTACAAAATATAGTCATATTTCAAGCAGCAATAATCTATATTTGTTTTTTTTTGACGAGTTTCACTGGCAAAGACCAGCTGAGAAATTCTTGGATGGAAGCCTGACTTCAGCCAAGTATCCGTTGTGCAATAGCAGTTCTAAATACAGATACTCATGATTACATTGTAACCGATGGGAAGTACCACTAAATCAAATATGGCAGATGATTTAAGTGAGATAAGGAAAAGTATGTTCAAACAAAAATTTGGTGGACAAATTTAGTTGAATATTGAGTTTTAACCATGTTATTTATTGAAGTAAACAACATTTTAATACTTTATCGGGTTCCGAGTTCATAATTCACATGAAAATTCCTGTCAGTTATCTCTCAAGGCTCATACATCAATCTGTCTAGTTAAAGGTTTTCTTATCCTTGACCTTTGATTACCTGTATTTTCATGGCCACATTTCTTCCATCATGTAATGTGGCTCTATGAACCTGTCCAATGGATGCCGCAGCAAATGGCTTCTCATCAAATGAAGCCACTCTGCTCCTCCAGTCAGCACCAAGCTCCTTTGTTAAGGCTTTCTGTTGTAAAACAAAGAATTTGTAATTATATGTTATCAACTAAATAATTCATCTTAATTTATATGAAAATGCACATTTTTCTTTGCAAAATTATTCAGGCTCTATGCCAATACAGTAAATCACAGAATTAAAAATAGCTCATGTTAAGGATTTTTTCTGCAAATAAAACTAGAGGATCGCTCGCAAAAAAAAAAGATAATGTTTTTGCATAGCAAAAACAAAGCGTCCCGAAAAGGCTATAAAGGTGAGTGCTAAAGTATTAAGAAAATGCTTCGTTTCTAGCCTTATACTGTTGTGGCAACCAAAGTCAGCGCAGTCTGCTCTATCTAGCACGGTTTTCAAGATATAAGCATTTTTGTGTTTTGCAAAAAATAAAAAAATTAAAAATGTCCGCTATATTTGGTGAGACAAAAATATTTTGAAAATTGGCATGGCTACTCTGCAGAGATACCCAGCAGGTCCAAAATTTTGTTGAGTTCGCTCCATATAGCACGGTTTTCGAGATATAAGCATTTTTGTGTTTTGCAAAAACTTTGAAAATTCAAAATGGCCACCATTTTTGGGGAGACAAAAATTTTTGTCAAGACCACTGCCGCGGTGTGTATCTCCCGCCGAGCATTAAAGCAGAAGAAATAGCTTTTCCGAGATATTCACAATTTTTCATTTTCGTGTGTGAAAGCTCTTCCAAAAGTAGGTGAATGAGTTATTTGAGAAAAATTGGCTATCTGCAATACTATTAAGAGATAATTCACATTTACTCATTTTGAGTAGGTGAATAATTATCTATGGGTCTGAAACTTCACCAAGTGAAAGCTCTCCCAAAAGTAGGTGAATGAGTTATTTGAGAAAAATTGGCTATCCGCAATACTTTTAGAGATAATTCGCATTTACTCATTTTGAGTAGGTGAGTAATTAGCTATGGGTCTGAAACTTCACCATGTGAAAGCTCTCCCACAAGTAGATGAATGAGTATTTGATAAAAATTGGGTATCCACAATACTTTTACAGATAATTAGCATTTACTCATTTTGAGTAGGTGAATAAATAGCTATGGGTCTGAAACTTCACAGAGTGAAAGCTCTCCCAAAAGTAGGTGAATGAGTTATTTGAGAAAAATTGGCTATCTGCAATACTTTTAGAGATAATTCGCATTTACTCATTTTGAGTAGGTGAGTAATTAGCTATGGGTCTGAAACTTCACCAAGTGAAAGCTCTCCCAAAAGTAGGTGAATGAGTTATTTGAGAAAAATTGGCTATCTGCAATACTTTTAGAGATAATTCGCATTTACTCATTTTGAGTAGGTGAGTAATTAGCTATGGGTGTGAAACTTCACCAAGTGAAAGCTCTCCCAAAAGTAGGTGAATGAGTTATTTGAGAAAAATTGGCTATCTGCAATACTTTTAGAGATAATTCGCATTTACTCATTTTGAGTAGGTGAGTAATTAGCTATGGGTGTGAAACTTCACCAAGTGAAAGCTCTCCCAAAAGTAGGTGAATGAGTTATTTGAGAAAAATTGGCTATCTGCAATACTTTTAGAGATAATTCGCATTTACTCATTTTGAGTAGGTGAGTAATTAGCTATGGGTGTGAAACTTCACCAAGTGAAAGCTCTCCCAAAAGTAGGTGAATGAGTTATTTGAGAAAAATTGGCTATCTGCAATACTTTTAGAGATAATTCGCATTTACTCATTTTGAGTAGGTGAGTAATTAGCTATGGGTGTGAAACTTCACCAAGTGAAAGCTCTCCCAAAAGTAGGTGAATGAGTTATTTGAGAAAAATTGGCTATCTGCAATACTTTTAGAGATAATTCGCATTTACTCATTTTGAGTAGGTGAGTAATTAGCTATGGGTGTGAAACTTCACCAAGTGAAAGCTCTCCCAAAAGTAGGTGAATGAGTTATTTGAGAAAAATTGGCTATCTGCAATACTTTTAGAGATAATTCGCATTTACTCATTTTGAGTAGGTGAGTAATTAGCTATGGGTCTGAAACTTCACCAAGTGAAAGCTCTCCCAAAAGTAGGTGAATGATTAATTTGAGAAAAATTGGCTATCTACAATACTTTTAGAGATAATTCGCATTTACTCATTTTGAGTAGGTGAGTAATTAGCTATGGGTCTGAAACTTCACCAAGTGAAAGCTCTCCCAAAAGTAGGTGAATGATTTATTTGAGAAAAATTGGGTATCCACAATACTTTTACAGATAATTAGCATTTACTCATTTTGAGTAGGTGAATAAATAGCTATGGGTCTGAAACTTCACAGAGTGAAAGCTCTCCCAAAAGTAGGTGAATGAGTTATTTGAGAAAAATTGGCTATCTGCAATACTTTTAGAGATAATTCGCATTTACTCATTTTGAGTAGGTGAGTAATTAGCTATGGGTCTGAAACTTCACCGAGTGAAAGCTCTCCCAAAAGTAGGTGAATGAGTTATTTGAGAAAAATTGGTTATCTGCAATACTTTTAGAGATAATTCGCATTTACTCATTTTGAGTAGGTGAGTAATTAGCTATGGGTGTGAAACTTCACCAAGTGAAAGCTCTCCCAAAAGTAGGTGAATGAGTTATTTGAGAAAAATTGGCTATCTGCAATACTTTTAGAGATAATTCGCATTTACTCATTTTGAGTAGGTGAGTAATTAGCTATGGGTGTGAAACTTCACCAAGTGAAAGCTCTCCCAAAAGTAGGTGAATGAGTTATTTGAGAAAAATTGGCTATCTGCAATACTTTTAGAGATAATTCGCATTTACTCATTTTGAGTAGGTGAGTAATTAGCTATGGGTGTGAAACTTCACCAAGTGAAAGCTCTCCCAAAAGTAGGTGAATGAGTTATTTGAGAAAAATTGGCTATCTGCAATACTTTTAGAGATAATTCGCATTTACTCATTTTGAGTAGGTGAGTAATTAGCTATGGGTGTGAAACTTCACCAAGTGAAAGCTCTCCCAAAAGTAGGTGAATGAGTTATTTGAGAAAAATTGGCTATCTGCAATACTTTTAGAGATAATTCGCATTTACTCATTTTGAGTAGGTGAGTAATTAGCTATGGGTCTGAAACTTCACCAAGTGAAAGCTCTCCCAAAAGTAGGTGAATGATTAATTTGAGAAAAATTGGCTATCTACAATACTTTTAGAGATAATTCGCATTTACTCATTTTGAGTAGGTGAGTAATTAGCTATGGGTCTGAAACTTCACCAAGTGAAAGCTCTCCCAAAAGTAGGTGAATGATTTATTTGAGAAAAATTGGCTATCTGCAATATTTTTAGAGATAATTCGCATTTACTCATTTTGAGTAGGTGAGTAATTAGCTATGGGTCTGAAACTTCACCATGTGAAAGCTCTCCCACAAGTAGATGAATGAGTTATTTGATAAAAATTGGGTATCCGCAATACTTTTACAGATAATTAGCATTTACTCATTTTGAGTAGGTAAATAATTAGCTATGGGTCTGAAACTTCACCATGTGAAAGCTCTCCCAAAAGTAGGTGAATGAGTTATTTGAGAAAAATTGGCTATCTGCAATACTTTTAGAGATAATTCGCATTTACTCATTTTCAGTAGGTGAGTAATTAGCTATGGGTCTGAAACTTCACAGAGTGAAAGCTCTCCCAAAAGTAGGTGAATGAGTTATTTGAGAAAAATTGGCTATCTGCAATACTTTTAGAGATAATTCGCATTTACTCATTTTGAGTAGGTGAGTAATTAGCTATGGGTCTGAAACTTCACCAAGTGAAAGCTCTCCCAAAAGTAGGCGAATGATTAATTTGACAAAAATTGGCTATCTGCAATACTTTTAGAGATAATTCGCATTTACTCATTTTGAGTAGGTGAGTAATTAGCTATGGGTGTGAAACTTCACCAAGTGAAAGCTCTCCCAAAAGTAGGTGAATGAGTTATTTGAGAAAAATTGGCTATCTGCAATACTTTTAGAGATAATTCGCATTTACTCATTTTGAGTAGGTGAGTAATTAGCTATGGGTGTGAAACTTCACCAAGTGAAAGCTCTCCCAAAAGTAGGTGAATGAGTTATTTGAGAAAAATTGGCTATCTGCAATACTTTTAGAGATAATTCGCATTTACTCATTTTGAGTAGGTGAGTAATTAGCTATGGGTGTGAAACTTCACCAAGTGAAAGCTCTCCCAAAAGTAGGTGAATGAGTTATTTGAGAAAAATTGGCTATCTGCAATACTTTTAGAGATAATTCGCATTTACTCATTTTGAGTAGGTGAGTAATTAGCTATGGGTGTGAAACTTCACCAAGTGAAAGCTCTCCCAAAAGTAGGTGAATGAGTTATTTGAGAAAAATTGGCTATCTGCAATACTTTTAGAGATAATTCGCATTTACTCATTTTGAGTAGGTGAGTAATTAGCTATGGGTGTGAAACTTCACCAAGTGAAAGCTCTCCCAAAAGTAGGTGAATGATTAATTTGAGAAAAATTGGCTATCTACAATACTTTTAGAGATAATTCGCATTTACTCATTTTGAGTAGGTGAGTAATTAGCTATGGGTCTGAAACTTCACCAAGTGAAAGCTCTCCCAAAAGTAGGTGAATGATTTATTTGAGAAAAATTGGGTATCCACAATACTTTTACAGATAATTAGCATTTACTCATTTTGAGTAGGTGAATAAATAGCTATGGGTCTGAAACTTCACAGAGTGAAAGCTCTCCCAAAAGTAGGTGAATGAGTTATTTGAGAAAAATTGGCTATCTGCAATACTTTTAGAGATAATTCGCATTTACTCATTTTGAGTAGGTGAGTAATTAGCTATGGGTCTGAAACTTCACCGAGTGAAAGCTCTCCCAAAAGTAGGTGAATGAGTTATTTGAGAAAAATTGGCTATCTGCAATACTTTTAGAGATAATTCGCATTTACTCATTTTGAGTAGGTGAGTAATTAGCTATGGGTGTGAAACTTCACCAAGTGAAAGCTCTCCCAAAAGTAGGTGAATGAGTTATTTGAGAAAAATTGGCTATCTGCAATACTTTTAGAGATAATTCGCATTTACTCATTTTGAGTAGGTGAGTAATTAGCTATGGGTGTGAAACTTCACCAAGTGAAAGCTCTCCCAAAAGTAGGTGAATGAGTTATTTGAGAAAAATTGGCTATCTGCAATACTTTTAGAGATAATTCGCATTTACTCATTTTGAGTAGGTGAGTAATTAGCTATGGGTGTGAAACTTCACCAAGTGAAAGCTCTCCCAAAAGTAGGTGAATGAGTTATTTGAGAAAAATTGGCTATCTGCAATACTTTTAGAGATAATTCGCATTTACTCATTTTGAGTAGGTGAGTAATTAGCTATGGGTGTGAAACTTCACCAAGTGAAAGCTCTCCCAAAAGTAGGTGAATGAGTTATTTGAGAAAAATTGGCTATCTGCAATACTTTTAGAGATAATTCGCATTTACTCATTTTGAGTAGGTGAGTAATTAGCTATGGGTCTGAAACTTCACCAAGTGAAAGCTCTCCCAAAAGTAGGTGAATGATTAATTTGAGAAAAATTGGCTATCTACAATACTTTTAGAGATAATTCGCATTTACTCATTTTGAGTAGGTGAGTAATTAGCTATGGGTCTGAAACTTCACCAAGTGAAAGCTCTCCCAAAAGTAGGTGAATGATTTATTTGAGAAAAATTGGCTATCTGCAATATTTTTAGAGATAATTCGCATTTACTCATTTTGAGTAGGTGAGTAATTAGCTATGGGTCTGAAACTTCACCATGTGAAAGCTCTCCCACAAGTAGATGAATGAGTTATTTGATAAAAATTGGGTATCCGCAATACTTTTACAGATAATTAGCATTTACTCATTTTGAGTAGGTAAATAATTAGCTATGGGTCTGAAACTTCACCATGTGAAAGCTCTCCCAAAAGTAGGTGAATGAGTTATTTGAGAAAAATTGGCTATCTGCAATACTTTTAGAGATAATTCGCATTTACTCATTTTCAGTAGGTGAGTAATTAGCTATGGGTCTGAAACTTCACAGAGTGAAAGCTCTCCCAAAAGTAGGTGAATGAGTTATTTGAGAAAAATTGGCTATCTGCAATACTTTTAGAGATAATTCGCATTTACTCATTTTGAGTAGGTGAGTAATTAGCTATGGGTCTGAAACTTCACCAAGTGAAAGCTCTCCCAAAAGTAGGCGAATGATTAATTTGACAAAAATTGGCTATCTGCAATACTTTTAGAGATAATTCGCATTTACTCATTTTGAGTAGGTGAGTAATTAGCTATGGGTCTGAAACTTCACCAAGTGAAAGCTCTCCCAAAAGTAGGTGAATGAGTTATTTGAGAAAAATTGGCTGTCTGCAATACTTTTAGAGATAATTCGGATTTACTCATTTTGAGTAGGTGAGTAATTAGCTATGGGTGTGAAACTTCACAAAGTGAAAGCTCTCCCAAAAGTAGGTGAATGAGTTATTTGAGAAAAATTGGCTATCTGCAATACTTTTAGAGATAATTCGCATTTACTCATTTTGAGTAGGTGAGTAATTAGCTATGGGTGTGAAACTTCACCAAGTGAAAGCTCTCCCAAAAGTAGGTGAATGAGTTATTTGAGAAAAATTGGCTATCTGCAATACTTTTAGAGATAATTCGCATTTACTCATTTTGAGTAGGTGGGTAATTAGCTATGGGTGTGAAACTTCACCAAGTGAAAGCTCTCCCAAAAGTAGGTGAATGAGTTATTTGAGAAAAATTGGCTATCTGCAATACTTTTAGAGATAATTCGCATTTACTCATTTTGAGTAGGTGAGTAATTAGCTATGGGTGTGAAACTTCACCAAGTGAAAGCTCTCCCAAAAGTAGGTGAATGATTAATTTGAGAAAAATTGGCTATCTACAATACTTTTAGAGATAATTCGCATTTACTCATTTTGAGTAGGTGAGTAATTAGCTATGGGTCTGAAACTTCACCAAGTGAAAGCTCTCCCAAAAGTAGGTGAATGATTTATTTGAGAAAAATTGGCTATCTGCAATATTTTTAGAGATAATTCGCATTTACTCATTTTGAGTAGGTGAGTAATTAGCTATGGGTCTGAAACTTCACCATGTGAAAGCTCTCCCACAAGTAGATGAATGAGTTATTTGATAAAAATTGGGTATCCGCAATACTTTTACAGATAATTAGCATTTACTCATTTTGAGTAGGTAAATAATTAGCTATGGGTCTGAAACTTCACCATGTGAAAGCTCTCCCAAAAGTAGGTGAATGAGTTATTTGAGAAAAATTGGCTATCTGCAATACTTTTAGAGATAATTCGCATTTACTCATTTTCAGTAGGTGAGTAATTAGCTATGGGTCTGAAACTTCACAGAGTGAAAGCTCTCCCAAAAGTAGGTGAATGAGTTATTTGAGAAAAATTGGCTATCTGCAATACTTTTAGAGATAATTCGCATTTACTCATTTTGAGTAGGTGAGTAATTAGCTATGGGTGTGAAACTTCACCAAGTGAAAGCTCTCCCAAAAGTAGGTGAATGAGTTATTTGAGAAAAATTGGCTATCTGCAATACTTTTAGAGATAATTCGCATTTACTCATTTTGAGTAGGTGAGTAATTAGCTATGGGTGTGAAACTTCACCAAGTGAAAGCTCTCCCAAAAGTAGGTGAATGAGTTATTTGAGAAAAATTGGCTATCTGCAATACTTTTAGAGATAATTCGCATTTACTCATTTTGAGTAGGTGAGTAATTAGCTATGGGTGTGAAACTTCACCAAGTGAAAGCTCTCCCAAAAGTAGGTGAATGAGTTATTTGAGAAAAATTGGCTATCTGCAATACTTTTAGAGATAATTCGCATTTACTCATTTTGAGTAGGTGAGTAATTAGCTATGGGTCTGAAACTTCACCAAGTGAAAGCTCTCCCAAAAGTAGGTGAATGATTAATTTGAGAAAAATTGGCTATCTACAATACTTTTAGAGATAATTCGCATTTACTCATTTTGAGTAGGTGAGTAATTAGCTATGGGTCTGAAACTTCACCAAGTGAAAGCTCTCCCAAAAGTAGGTGAATGATTTATTTGAGAAAAATTGGCTATCTGCAATATTTTTAGAGATAATTCGCATTTACTCATTTTGAGTAGGTGAGTAATTAGCTATGGGTCTGAAACTTCACCATGTGAAAGCTCTCCCACAAGTAGATGAATGAGTTATTTGATAAAAATTGGGTATCCGCAATACTTTTACAGATAATTAGCATTTACTCATTTTGAGTAGGTAAATAATTAGCTATGGGTCTGAAACTTCACCATGTGAAAGCTCTCCCAAAAGTAGGTGAATGAGTTATTTGAGAAAAATTGGCTATCTGCAATACTTTTAGAGATAATTCGCATTTACTCATTTTCAGTAGGTGAGTAATTAGCTATGGGTCTGAAACTTCACAGAGTGAAAGCTCTCCCAAAAGTAGGTGAATGAGTTATTTGAGAAAAATTGGCTATCTGCAATACTTTTAGAGATAATTCGCATTTACTCATTTTGAGTAGGTGAGTAATTAGCTATGGGTCTGAAACTTCACCAAGTGAAAGCTCTCCCAAAAGTAGGCGAATGATTAATTTGACAAAAATTGGCTATCTGCAATACTTTTAGAGATAATTCGCATTTACTCATTTTGAGTAGGTGAGTAATTAGCTATGGGTCTGAAACTTCACCAAGTGAAAGCTCTCCCAAAAGTAGGTGAATGAGTTATTTGAGAAAAATTGGCTGTCTGCAATACTTTTAGAGATAATTCGGATTTACTCATTTTGAGTAGGTGAGTAATTAGCTATGGGTGTGAAACTTCACAAAGTGAAAGCTCTCCCAAAAGTAGGTGAATGAGTTATTTGAGAAAAATTGGCTATCTGCAATACTTTTAGAGATAATTCGCATTTACTCATTTTGAGTAGGTGAGTAATTAGCTATGGGTGTGAAACTTCACCAAGTGAAAGCTCTCCCAAAAGTAGGTGAATGAGTTATTTGAGAAAAATTGGCTATCTGCAATACTTTTAGAGATAATTCGCATTTACTCATTTTGAGTAGGTGAGTAATTAGCTATGGGTGTGAAACTTCACCAAGTGAAAGCTCTCCCAAAAGTAGGTGAATGAGTTATTTGAGAAAAATTGGCTATCTGCAATACTTTTAGAGATAATTCGCATTTACTCATTTTGAGTAGGTGAGTAATTAGCTATGGGTGTGAAACTTCACCAAGTGAAAGCTCTCCCAAAAGTAGGTGAATGATTAATTTGAGAAAAATTGGCTATCTACAATACTTTTAGAGATAATTCGCATTTACTCATTTTGAGTAGGTGAGTAATTAGCTATGGGTCTGAAACTTCACCAAGTGAAAGCTCTCCCAAAAGTAGGTGAATGATTTATTTGAGAAAAATTGGCTATCTGCAATATTTTTAGAGATAATTCGCATTTACTCATTTTGAGTAGGTGAGTAATTAGCTATGGGTCTGAAACTTCACCATGTGAAAGCTCTCCCACAAGTAGATGAATGAGTTATTTGATAAAAATTGGGTATCCGCAATACTTTTACAGATAATTAGCATTTACTCATTTTGAGTAGGTAAATAATTAGCTATGGGTCTGAAACTTCACCATGTGAAAGCTCTCCCAAAAGTAGGTGAATGAGTTATTTGAGAAAAATTGGCTATCTGCAATACTTTTAGAGATAATTCGCATTTACTCATTTTCAGTAGGTGAGTAATTAGCTATGGGTCTGAAACTTCACAGAGTGAAAGCTCTCCCAAAAGTAGGTGAATGAGTTATTTGAGAAAAATTGGCTATCTGCAATACTTTTAGAGATAATTCGCATTTACTCATTTTGAGTAGGTGAGTAATTAGCTATGGGTCTGAAACTTCACCAAGTGAAAGCTCTCCCAAAAGTAGGCGAATGATTAATTTGACAAAAATTGGCTATCTGCAATACTTTTAGAGATAATTCGCATTTACTCATTTTGAGTAGGTGAGTAATTAGCTATGGGTCTGAAACTTCACCAAGTGAAAGCTCTCCCAAAAGTAGGTGAATGAGTTATTTGAGAAAAATTGGCTGTCTGCAATACTTTTAGAGATAATTCGCATTTACTCATTTTGAGTAGGTGAGTAAAATGGCCGCCATTTTTGGCAAGACAAAATTTTTTTGAAAATTGGCATGGCTACTCTGCAGATATACCCTGTGGATCAAAAATTTCGTCGAAATCGCTCTATCTTGCAGGGTTTTCGAGATATAAGCATTTTTGTGTTTTGCAATTTTTGCGAAAAATTCGAAAATTCAAAATGGCCGCCATTTTTGGCGAGACAAAAATTTTTTCAAAATTGGGATAACTACTCTGCAGAGATACCCTGTGGGTCAAAAATTTCGTCGAAATCGCTCTATCTAGCACGGTTTTCGAGATATAAGCATTTTTGTGTTTTGCAATTTTTACGAAAATTTCGAAAATTCAAAATGGCCGCCATTTTTGGCGAGACAAAAATTTTTTGAAAATTGGGAAAAGTACTCTGCAGAGATACCCTGTGGGTCAAAAATTTTGTCGAAATTGCTCTATCTAGCACGGTTTTTGAGATATAAGCATTTTTGTGTTTTGCAATTTTTGCGAAAATTTCGAAAATTCAAAATGGCCGCCATTTTGTACGAGACAAAAATTTTTTGAAAATTGGGAAAACTACTCCGCAGAGATACCCTGCGGGTCAAAAATTTCATCGAAATCGCTCTATCTAGCACGGTTTTCGAGATATAAGCATTTTTGTGTTCTGCAATTTTTACGAAAATTTCGAAAATTCAAAATGGCCGCCATTTTTGGCGAGACAAAAATTTTTTGAAAATTGGGAAAAGTACTCCGCAGAGATACCCTGCGGGTCAAAAATTTTGTCGAAATTGCTCTATCTAGCACGGTTTTTGAGATATAAGCATTTTTGTGTTTTGCAATTTTTGCGAAAATTTCGAAAATTCAAAATGGCCGCCATTTTGGACGAGAGAAAAATTTTTTTGAAAATTGGGAAAACTACTCCGCAGAGATACCCTGCGCGTCAAAAATTTCGTCGAAATCGCTCTATCTAGCACGGTTTTCGAGATATAAGCATTTTTGTGTTTTCCTTATTTGGAAAATTCGTAATGATTAATTAATCATTAATTACTCGGCCATTTCTTGACCAATCAATGCCAAAATCTAATGATTTCCAGATTTTAATAGAATGAATGTATTTGCCAAGTTTCAGGTGAATTGATAAAATTGCTTTCAAGTTATCATCCGGACAAGCTTCCCCATCGAAAAAAGACATTTTTGGTCATGTGACCTCTCTGATTGGTTGAAATGTCACTGCAGCATATTCAAAAAAATTCCCCAAGGCTACTGCCTAAACCTGCCAAATTTGAAAAGAATCCGCCTAACGGTTACAGAGTTATAAGGAAAACAAAATGCGGAGCCGGCGGAGCCTGAAGCTCTCCCATACACAAACAAGCGTCCCTTGCGGGACGCTTAATAACACAGGATATGTAATTAGCATAAATTTGTGTTATAAATTAAAGAATTTAAAATAGGTAATAACAGGATCTTTTTGTCTTAAATTAAAACATTTTTAAAATCGTTTAAAAGAATGTTTTCTGCCATCCACTATCACAGTGTCGCAAGTGTGTTTTAGGGATTGTGGGTGTCTCAGTTCACATGCATTTTGTATTTAGAATATATTAGTGTTGAAGACGGTAAATCGGAAACCTACTTGCCTACTAAAAGACATTGATCCGGTTACATTTCGTTTTCTTGTAACCAAAACCGGTTTCGCCACAGTCATTACTTTAACTTAAGTTTCACTAAAATATTCCACTGCAACAAATATTTCACAATATTTTATAATATTCTATTAATATATCAGCCATTTTGTCCTTGATAGTCTTCAAAAAATCCATCGTTGTTCTTATTTATATGCGAGTTATGGCTCATGTACGCATTTGAAAACTTATTTCTTTGCGTTTAATAAATCAAAGGTACCCGTTTTTTTCGCCGAATTTCTGCTTTCGGAAACCGGTTCTAAAATTCACATTCAACCACAACACTAGAATATATGGAAAACTTGTCTGCTGAAATGCTTTAATTTAAACTTATTCAGGGGATGCTATTGCCCATTTTTGGTTATGGCCTAGTGCCTTATGTGCGTGATGATATGAAAAGCAATCTTATAACTCCTTTCTCATTTTTCAGAAATTTGTTGAAAATCATGAAGTCATGTAGTCCTGAGTTTCTTTACCCTGCAACTGGGAGTAAGACCCAATGACAGAGGACTGCAATTCTAAGTGGTCATCTTAGCCCTTAGGTATCTGCCTTATATCTGGTTTCAAACCCACGTCCTGTTTCCTCATAAAACATCCACATACATATATCTCAAAAACTACTCATTAGATTGGGGTTATATTTTCACAAAAACAGAGTGGGGAAAGGGGAAGTCTGTATGTTGATCTTGTTCCAGAATTTTTTCCTGGACAACTTGTAGACGAGGGTTTGTACATTCTCAAGCACTGCTTCTTTTTATTAAATAACCTGATATTTTTCAGCAAGGTTCCTACCTCCATTTGCCAAGCAGGCATGAAGTCAGCACTTTGTCGGACTCTTTCAAATATAGCCTGCAGCTGGGGATTTATCATGCTGTTATCTGAAAGGCATATCTGATATATGTATTATTCGTTGCCATCATTTACATGTTTTGTAAGTTTTTATATTAAAGAAAATTTGAAAACAAACAGTTGTAAGAAGGTTTTGACTCTTTATAAAATTGTGTTATAAAATATAAACAATAAAGTATTCCTCTAGAACTTAAGATTTACATTTGTTAAAATTTTTAGTCTCTAAACATACAATGAAATAACATTCTTCACAAGACAATGCAAAATGACAGTTTACAGTCAATAAAATGACAAAACTAATTTCTAATGAAATCAACAGATTAGTGATTATGGCTTCCTAATATCTTTGAATGTTTTATATACTTAAAAATACTTAAAATAGAGCGCCCCTGTGTATACAGAGCCAAACAGGGTTTCAGATTCGCGTGGGCCATCGGTCATTGGCCGAATTTTGCAACAAAACCCTGAATTTTAAATAGAATTTTAAGACATATTGTCCGAGTCGTATCCGTGGGCGATAATAGAAGATCTAGACGTCTTTTTATTTATAAAATATGAAGTCACGTTACAACCTTAAAATCTCGCGAGATCTACGAGATGTTTATCGTAGCAAGTCTAGACGTCTTTTATGAAGTCTCGTGACAAGCCACGTGACCTGCAAGGAAATCCCTGGGGAAATCCGTGACCTCATATATTCTCATGAATATTAATGACTTGGGTGCTGTGGCCATGAATTCTCGAGTTTAAAGTATTTGATTTTCGTCTATGCTTCCATTTTATAAAATATTCTAAGGAAATCCCAGGAAAAATCTGTGTCTTCATATCTTCTCATGAATATTAATGACTTGGGTGCTGTGGCCATGAGTTCTCGAGTTTAAAGTATTTGATCCTCGTCTATGCTTCCATGTTATAAAATATAGCAAGGCGATACGAATCCGGGATCGGGTGTTTATGGTTAACGCTAAAAGTCCGGTTCCCGAATTTTATCCTAATTGATAAAAATCCGGTTCTCGGTCCTCTATTTTAAATATCCGGTTCTCAGATATACTTTCCATCATAATTGAAGCTAATTTTTTATTCATGCAAATCTGTAAATATCAATCCATCACCAAAGAAGTTTATTTTTTTTTGCAACATAGAAGCTTACATAAAAATATTATCAACATACATATAACACGGAACAATGCATTTCTGGAAATATTATTATCATACATATAACACATACAAATCTACAAATATGGTCCACAATGACAGAAGTTTATCAACAAATGTAAGAAAATTAATTTCTATTGTTTTTTACATGTGGGACAGTACCAGTATTTGGTTCGTGGTGTTGTTTTAATTTTGGCACAAGGATAATGCAGCCATTCAAGGCAACTTTCGCAGCCCACTGACTGTTCAGTTGCAAGGTCACGGTTGCACACTGCACAGGTCCATGGCTGTTCCCTTCTAGCATTGTAAACAGCAAGCACAGCATCAAATCCATCACTATCAAAGAATTGTCTCACAAGTTTAATATCAATGTGTGAGTCCTTCACACAGATTGAAATATTTTCAGGTATACATTCCACATCGTTCTCATGTAATATTTCCCCATGTTGTGCCCTTGTTGCAGACTCTTCCCCCACAAGTATTTTCAATATGTACATCTGCCTTGTTTTGGTAGATTTTCGGAAAAATGGCAGTGGTTTCCCATCTGTTTTCTGTTTCTTCATTCTGGGCAGGCCAATGGCTGTGGTGCAGGAACCTTTGGGTCTTCCTCTCTTTTTAACTTGGGTGGGGAATGTTGCTGACTGCAAACCTGAAGCACTGTCATCTTCCTCTTCACCTGAAACAGAAGTAATTTGTACTGGCTGGGGTTGATCTTCTACTGCAACTGAGGGTGGTTCAGACAAATCATCTTCTTCTTCACCTGAAACAGAAGTAATTTGTACTGGCTGGGGTTGATCTTCTACTGCAACTGAGGGTGCTTCAGACAAATCATCTTCTTCTTCACCTGAAACAGAAGTAATTTGTACTGGCTGGGGTTGATGTTCTACTGCAACTGAGGGTAGTTCAGATGAATAATCTTCACTTGGGAATGGAGCATTCTGGATACAGAGTTCCACCACAGAAAAGTCTTTATCTTCTTCTATGTAGCCCTTTGCAGTTTCAAGGGCAGCCAAACGCCTTTCGAAGGCATCCATGCCACATTGTGCTAGCTTGGCACATATGCTCTGCAGTAATACACTGGCCTTCCTAAATTTTTCATTGTGGGTCAAGGTTCGATGACGTCTACTCGGGGTCTGGATACATTGTGGAGTGTTATCTTGTGTGTTGTCCATGTGGGCCACACTGTTCTTCTTGTTGTATGATTGCGTCCACCTGGTCCTGACAATATCTGGGCAATACAGTGGCAAATCCTTAGACTTTCTCCAGGCAAGTAGATGACTGCAGGGCAGCCCCATACTTTGAAATGCCCCACATGTACAACCATCTTCGGTCACTGTAAACAATCCACCCAATACTTGACCATTGTCGGTCACATGGACGTCTGTGCTTTTCTGGAGCTGTTGCTTCACATGTTTAAAGGCATATGGTGTCAATAAGGTGTGGAATTGTTTTTCATCAGCGCACAAGGTGTTGAACACAGGAACTTTCGATGTCATATTTTTGAATGTTCTTTCTGTTCGTTGGGATAACAAGGAAATCCCAGGGGAAATCTGTGTCCTCATATCTTCGTTGGGATAACAAGGAAATCCCAGGGGAAATCTGTGTCCTCATATCTTCTCATGAATATTAATAACTTGGGTGCTATGGCAGTGAGTTCTCGAGTTTAAAGTATTTGATCTACGTCTATGCTTCCATTTTATAAAATATTGCAATTTGCAAGGATATCCTAGGGAAAATCTGTGTCCTCATATCTTCATACCTAATTATGGTCGTCTGGTATTTTCATGTAATTGGAGTTTTTTGTGATAGTATTTTCTGTAGGTTTCCACATAAATTTTACTGTAATATTATGAATCTTTGCTTTGATTAATATTTCTTTTTATTAATAATTACATGATGTCTTAATGAAAATAATACTGAAAAAATAGAGTTTACAGGTGATTGGTGCTTGGAACATTGATTTTCATGTTATAAATATATGCTTAAACTTAACAAAGAAAATTGTGTTTTCGTTGTTATCCCATGACACCATAGCATTGTGATATATATTAATGTATTTGAAGTTATATTTTGATGAAAAATATTTTTAAAACTTTAAATTCAGAGCACCTGTAAACAGCTTCATGATATGAAAACTCCAAAGTAAATGTTTTTGATTGCCGTTTGCTTTGAAAATCTTTTTGGCATTAAAATGTGAACTAAAATTTAAGAAAAAAAAATTCTGTCATGTTGGATACAATTATATACAAATTTCGATTCACTGAAAAAAAAAATCAGATTGAAAGTTTATTTGCTGTAATGTTTACTGCCAGTGGACATTTTAATAGCATGAAAACCTCATGGATCACCATACTTAGTTTCTATGGCCGTGAGTTCTCGTTTTAGTAATACATGATCATTGAACATTATAAAGACTTTTTAACATTTTAACTAAAATGAGATTTTTATTTATGATTCAGTAAATTTTACTTTATTTCCCATTCACTTATAGGGTCATTGACTTTAATGACTTAATGTTAGCAACCTGTAGAATGAAAATTTATTAACAAGAATTCTGTCCTAAATTCTTCGAAAATGTCCTACACGTTTTCCTAGTCTTAGGACAGAATGTCCGGCCGGGCTTTTCATGTAGCACAATCACTGCCAAATACAGTTGAACTCTCTTAATTACAATATCAAGGGAACAGATCAATACTTTTACTTAACAAGAAAATCTAGATAACAGTCTGAGGGTAAATTTCAATGGTAGATTCCTCCCGAAGAACCTTACACTTGGTATCAATTTGACTAAACAGATCTCTACCTAATTGAAGGGGTATAACTCTCTGTATACAGATGCCATGGAATTTAAATGGCAGAGTCTTAGGTTAAGTTTCAAATACAATTGTCTGTCCACATGCTTCAGTGATTGATTCGACTATGAAGTTACTTTTAACAGATGGTGTGACATGTGTGAATATCTGCAACATACTCAAACGATACTTAAGCTAGTTTCAAAAAATCTTTTGTGGCATAAATAATAGCAGTCTACATATTGGTGCCAAATTCAAGGATGGTGTATTATGTCCTGTTCAACAGCCAGAGCATATTGGTGCTTATTGGGGTAAAAAGTGATATTTTTTTTCGGAAGGTATTACCAGTAAAACTTCAACCCAGGTGACAGGTATGTGTGCATTCTCTGCACTCTCTAGTTCTAATTATGCTTCAGTACTCACCCTGTATGTTGAGCTTCTGCCTCAGTTTAGTACTAACCCTATATACTTAGTCTCAGTTATAAAACTCATGGCATATTCTAATTCTAATTCTAATAGCACTTTTATAGCGCTTAATCTCCGTCAAAAGACAGACTCTAAGGCGCATCACACAAAAACATTGTTCAATATTCAAAAACCAGAGACATTGCAGGGGTCAGCACCGCGGAGAAAGCAGAAAGGAGATTGGAAATTTAGGGTGGGTATGCTTTTCCAAAGAGGTATGACTTCAACTTTGACCTGAAAGAGGCAAGTGAGTTTGCAGAGCGGACCTCATCAGGAAGGTCATTCCAAATCATAGGTGCGTCATACGCAAAACTGAGTCCAAAATGTTTTCGAGACTTGAAAATTGAACCAAAGTGGGGAACCTCAAGAAATATGCCATCAGATTGACTTCGACGAGTGTTATATGCACTATGTCTGGGAATGAGGAAGGGTTCAAAGTATTTGGGGTTACCACTGTGTAGGAACTTATATACCAGCATGGCAGTCTTAAAGATAGTACGGTACTTAATTGGCAACCAATGTAGTGCTTTTCTAACTGGAGTGATGTGTGAGTACTTGGTGGTGTTGGCAACAATTCTGGCAAGGCTATTCTGAACACATTGAAGTTTGCGCAGATCTAGAGCTGAGAGACCTCTGAACAGAGAGTTACAGTAATCTAGTCGACTTCCGACCAGAGCATTGGCAGCCATAAGAGTAGCTTCATGTGTCAGATGTCCTCGGAGTCGCTTAAGATCCCGGACATGAGCAAAACAAGCCTTGCAGACCTTCCTAACATGGCAAGAGAATGAAAAATCAGAATCAAACCAGACACCAAGGTTCCTAACTGCATCTGTTGGTGATATGAGATTACCAAGTATATTGACCGGGAAGGACTGATTAAGTTTTTCGCGCTGAGACTTTGAGCCAAACACAATGAATTCAGTCTTATCTGGATTTAGCTTGAGCTTATTTGTAGAGAGCCATCTCTTTACGTCTTCAAGGCAGTGTGACAGCTTATCAAGGGCAGAGGCAACATTTTTATGTGTGAGGTGTACATACAATTGTGTGTCATCAGCGTAGAACTGGAAACTAATACCAGGATGATTCTGTATGACTTTACTCAGTGGAGTAGTATAGAGTGAAAAAAGGATTGGCCCCAGGACAGAGCCTTGAGGCACACCATACAATAACTTTTTGGCATCAGATAAAATTGACCCAATCTTAATGCACTGAACACGGTCTGAGAGATAAGACTTAAACCAATCGAGGACAACCCCGCTCACACCAAACCAGGAGCTAAGAGAATTAAGTAGCGTATCATGATCAATAGTATCAAACGCTGCTGATTGATCCAAGAGAACGACAGCAGTAGCCTCACCTTTAGCAAAAGCCAAATGAACATCATTCTTAATTGAAAGCAATGCAGATTCAGTTGAGTGACCTAGTTTGTAGGCAGATTGCCTGACATTCTCAAGTCCGTTCAAACTAACATGGTCATTCAACTGAGAAGCAACAACACGTTCAACCAGTTTGGATATGAAGCCCAACCCAGAAACAGGTCTGTAGTTTTTTAAGTCATTGGGTGGTAGTGATGACTTTTTAATCAATGGGGTTACAATAGCCTTCTTGAACTCATCAGGTACAACACCTTCTGACAACGAGCAGTTAACAAGCCTGGTGATAGAGGGCAGTAAAATATCAATACATTCCTTAACAAGAAATGTAGGCCATGGGTCTAACAAACAAGATTTAGTGGGTGACTTCATGATAATTTTTCTAATTTCCTCTTGAGAAACTTGTTTAAAGCAGCTGAAATTGGGTACATCAGGTAGAGGAGGCAGAGTGAATGAGTCACTAGAGGAAAATGAGTTTCTGATTTTATCTATTTTGTCAATGAAGAAAGTGACAAACCGGTCAGCAAGACCTTTCTTAGATTCATGAGAAGGGAGTACTGCTTCAGAACTAGAGTGCAGTGCGGAACGCAAGACCTGCCATAGCTTCTTGGAGTCATTGGTATTTTCTCTGACCAGGTTTCTGAAGTAATTTGCCTTATCTTTGTTGACCAGTGAATTGCAGCGACCAATCTGTCTTCGAAGTCTAGCTCGATTATACGCAGATTTATCTTTACGCCAGATTCGTTCCAGCTGTCGCCTGATGGTTTTTGCCAGCCTGTAGGTGTCAGATAGCCAACCAGTAGCTTGCTTAGTAAAAGTGCGAGTAACCAATGGTGCATGCTTGTCGAGCAATTTGCTCAAATCATCTAAGTATTGTTCACACAAACCACTGACTGTATCACCAGGGCATTTTACGAATGCGCTATTTCCCAAATCCTTACGGAAACTGTCCATGTCAATTTTATGATACCTCCTGAAGGTGACAACTTTTGCCTTATGTGAAGGAGGATTAACTGAGTCAAGCTGAGCAAGGACAAGAGCATGATCTGAAATAAATTCAGCAACTCGTACATTAGAGATGGCACTGGCATCAGTAGGAGTGAGAACAAGGTCTAGGATATGACCATGTAGATGGGTAGCCGTTTGAACATTTTGTGTTATATTGCATGATTCTAAACAGTTCTGGAATTTGATACTATCATTTGAAGAAGTATCCACATGAATATTGAAATCCCCACAAATTAGGAAAGAGGGAGAAACAGAGGATAAATATTCCAAAAGATTGAGAAATTGGTCCAGGAAACTTTCAGAGCATGAGCCAGGTGGACGATAAACACAAGTCAACACAAGCTGTTGAGCCGCCGACCCAATTGCAATGCTAACATTTTCAAAGGAACTGAAAGTAGGTGTATCCACAGATCTAAACTGTATAGCTTTGTTGATAAAAAATCCGACACCACCACCACGGCCATGAATACGGGGTTTGTGGCAGAATTTGAAGCCTGTCGGGGTGATGGAATGTAGAAGGCTGTCCGTTTCCTCCTGGCGAATATGTGTTTCAGTGACAGCAAGAATGTCGACAGAATGTACTGTTACAGCATCATCGATGCAGGGTCCCTTGTTTCTTACAGATCGGCAATTTACCACCCCAAACGAGAACGTAACTAAAACGTGGCATATGCCAAGCATCTGTACCAATTTTATTATTCATTGACATCACTGTGCATGAATTGCCTTCCCAGTTTTAGTACTTACTCTTTATACAGAATATCTGTCCCGGTTTCATACTGACCCTGTATGCTTAGTAGGGATGGGTTGGTATGAAAAATACATACATCGGGAGGTCACCAATGCAAAACCGCACTGCTTTCGGGACTCCACATTTTAGTACACCCCAAACAAACATGGATGTTCCTCATAACGACATCGCAATAAAGTTCCTAAATGCACAAAATATGGGATAAAAATGTATAATATCTTCATATTTATGGTTTCTGTCCAATATTTTAAGTTTTCTTTCATTTATATGAGTTGACAAGCAAGGTTGAGGTTATACAGTGTCGTAACCAAAACTTGGCAGTTCTGCTCAATGTATCGCTTCAAAAGTCTGCAAATTTGCAAAAATATGGTGATAAAAGCTTATAATTTTTTCGGATTTTGGGTATGTTTCTAATATTATAAACTCTTCCTTCCATTATATATGTTGGCAAGCGAAGTGGTGGTTTTAAAATCACGTCACAGTATTTCACTAAAATGCTCTCAATACCGAGATACCAGGCCTACCAACCCATCCCTAATGCTTAGCATATCTAACTCTTTCAGTATTCACACTGCATGCCAATTATCTGCCCCAGTTTAGAACTAACCCTGTATGCTTAGCACATTTCTGACTTTTAGTACTCACCTTGAATACTCGTCATCTGTTCCAGTTTTGTTACTCACCTTCCTAAGCATATGTCCCAGCTTTAGTACTAACCCTATATGCTGACAAACTGTCTAACTCTTAGTACTCACCCTGTATGCTGAGCATCTGTCCCAGTTTTAGTGCAGCACCCCTCACCCTACACAGAGTATTCACAATTCTTTCTGCATTGGCCTGGGTCAGGAATGGACTGTTGTCCAGTATCGCGGGACCACCAAGTTCTAAACAGTAATAAGAGTCAATGTAGGGGGTTTTATATCACTTTAAAGCTTCAAAAGCCAAAGTTGTATAATCATTGAAATTCCTTTCATTGAAACTATATAGGTATGATCTGTCACTGAAGGTTTACATTTTATGATAAGCTTTCACCAGGTTTCATAGAACACTATTGTTATTCCCAGACAGAAGTCACCAGGCTTGTCATCGAAAACAAATAATCACTTTTTTACTACACCCAATTAAGCTGGTCATACCAATAGTACCTTCACAACCCTGTCAGGTTTTTTCCCGACTACCACCTCATAATCTTTTTATTGCCAATATTAACTATTAATTTCCAAAAGCTTCTGAACTGAACTCAAAACAGCCATTTGCATAACTAATGTATGTTGTACACACTTCTAAATGTGTCTTCTTGTGTGCTTACGCAGTTGAACGCATATTTGAAATTGTCTAAATTGTACAGAGATGTTTAATTTATGCGTGTATTTTAATTTGCAAATTTAATAAGTAAATTAAATTTTTATAAGTTAATACCCTATCCAATGGACAATTGCTAAACCGGTCGGCCCAGACCGGCCCGCCAAACGCCAGAAAAAGACGTCCTGTGTTTCCACCGGCTGGCCGGTCCCAGTACTGTGCATTCGCAAGGTGGCGCATGGTATTTACTTCCTGTCTAGACAACATGACGTCATAGCATCTTTTTCGTTGTCTAAAACTATTAGACCCCTAGTAAGCTGATAGCGGGGTCGGTGGGAGGGTCTTGTGTGTCCATTGGATAGGGTATTAACTTATAAAAATTTAATTTACTTATTAAATTTGCAATTTTATTGCGTTAATACATCCTATCCAATGGACAATTGCTGAATAACTACCGCTTGGTCGGCGGGTAAGTTACTAGGGACTTATGTGAACTCACAAGTAATAGCAAATTTTAACCTACGGTCTAGGCTGACTTCGTCAGGAGACCTATAGGTCCAGGCCTGGGTTGACTTTAAGGTCAGGAAACCCTGCAAGGCCATGGTCGATTGCCAGCAGCCGGTTACCAGGGGCTATACCGCCGTCGCCCCCCCCCTTTTTTGCAGACCTGCTCTGAGGTAGGGGAAGAGAGGGATGAGTTCAGTCCAAGAATGCAAATAAACCTCCCAAAGGAAGCACGCCACACTTAATTCTTATGTACATGAAGAAACTGTTTATACATATATACAAATCTCCTCAATCTAAGGGCCACTTGTGGATCTGCTGAGCAGCCACTACCGAGCCCAATTGGTAAAGCTCTGAATCAGCCCAAGCCCCGCCCTTCATATAGAACTGTGTGAAGGTATTGTGACTTCAGTGGCAGGCTGACAAGATTGGATCTAAGGAGACTCCCGACTGGAAGGCCTTAGAAACAGCAAAGGCCCTGACATCATGGGCTTTAACCTGATGTTAAATGTGGGCCTCCTGGTCAGAGAGCTCATAACATAGGATCACAGTCTGCTTGATCCAAGAGGAGATAGTGGCAGGTGAGATGTCTTTGTTGAAACCTTTCTTAAAGGAGACAAAAACCACCTCCTTATTCTGCCTGATGTCCTGTCCAAATAGTAGCATAATGCTCTGACCGGACAGAGGGACCTGTCAGACTTGAGGGATCTATCCAGAGTCGAGGCCAGGGCTGTTATAACCCCAGGGGCCACACTGGACACTCTATGGCCAGCTGATTCTAGGATAGAAAGCTGGGTGATGGATACAGGGACACCTTTGACCAATCGGATTGGTGTCCAAAATATCAGTTTTGCCAGGCATGAATCTCACTTTTGCACTTGCCCGACCCAAGGACCAAGAGGAATACCGTCTTGAAGGTCAAATGTTTCAAGGGGGCCTCCTTGATTGGATCAAAAGGAGTCTCAGCTGGTGCACGGCCAGTGAGAAGTTCCAGGAGGGTATGCCACTCCTGCCTCTGGGTCTGTCTCTGAGGAAACTATCCAGGAGACGAGCGAGATTTTCGTCCTTACTGATGTTAAAGGGTGAATTTCCAGTTTATGAACAATGAGTGACCTATAACCATCAATGGTGTTGGGCTGTTTGCCAAGCATGTATCTCACTTCTACGCTTGCCCGAACCCAGGGCCAAGAGGAAAACTGCCTTGAAGGTCAAATGCTTCAAGGAGGCCTTTAATTGGTTCAAAATGAACCTTGTCAGCTGGTGCAAAAACCAGGGAGAGGTTCCAGGAAGGGGTTACCCTCCGGCCTTTGGGTCTGTCTCAGTGGAAGCTATCCAGGAGACGAGTGAGATTTTCATCCTTACTAAAATTGATGGGCAAATTTCTAGACCATCAGCAATGGCTGACCTGTAACCATCAATGGTACTGGGCTGCAACTTCCTGTCCTGAAACAGGTACCTAAGGAAGTAAACAACTGACTTTACAGGTGGTGCCCGAAGTCCACCTGATGAATGATACATCACTTGGTAAAAATGACCCATTTGCCTCATAGACTGATCTGATTGACCCCCCTTTGAGGAGCCTCAATTCTTGCTGCCACTGCCTCAGACAAGTCCTGCTCCTCGATTGCTGAGGCTCTAGGAGCCCTGCATGGAGATTAAGATTTGTCAGATTTCTGTGAGGGATCTGATCGAATGGCTGTGAACAGGCTGGACAGATTGGGCAGGCTCAGCGGGATGTGGCTGGACATGGCCACTAGATCCCAAAACCAAGGCATGTTGGGCCACCCCGGAGCAATCAGAATGATTCTCTTACATGGGGAGTCTTGCAACTTCACCACTTTGCCCAATATGGCTGATGGTGAGGTGTATGCTTTTAGATCCTACCATGGCCGACTGAGCACATCCACTGCTGTGGCCAGGGGATCCGGTACCGGTGACACAAAACAGAGGCGATTTGTTGTTGAACCTCGTGGCAAATAAGTTTATTTTGAGCCGGTGCCACCTACTGCATAGAGTGGAAGACCTCTGGAAGGAGAAACCACTGTTGGGATGGTCTGGCCTAGCCTGGACAGCCTGTCTGCTACGACATTAGGCCGGCCTGGAATGTGTCGTGCTTTAGAGTCACTTGTTTCCTGGTACACCAGGTCAAGATTCTCCATAGTAGGGCACAAAGTGGGCCCAACCTCATTCCTCCTTCCTGTATGTATGACACTACTGTGGTGTTGTCAGTTGCTACAAGTACTATCTTGTTGAGCAAAGGTCTTGGAACTCTTTTAAAGCCAGAAAGGCTGCTTTAAGTTCTAGATAGTTCATATACAACTTGCTTCCCGGAGGGGACCAGGTTGCTCTTGCTAAGTGCTCATCTGAGTGAGCGCCCCACCCTTCTATTGATGCGTCTGTAAATATTTGCAGAGCATGTTTTATTGGGTGTAATGGTTGGCCTGTAAGTGCATTGTCTTCCTTCAGCCGCCATTGTAAATGGGGGTGCAGGGACCTGGGGACTTGGATCACCTTTTGCAGTGATTCTGGATACCCTCCAGTTGTTTTTGAGATGCCACTGTATGGGTCTCATATGAAGTCTGCCTAGATTAACATGCTTTCTGTAGATGTTAGTAACCTATCAAGGACATGAATTCCCGGACCGGGCAAGCCGGTAGGGATAGCAGTTTTAACAGTCTCTTGAAGGTTCTGTCATCAGTCCAGAGTCGGTCGGAACCGATCAGAACTGAAGTCGAACTGGTAGCCTACAAAATCGAAGTCTTGTTTGGGCTCCAGCTCTGAAGTTCATCAGCCAACCCAGTTGCTGACACATTATTTACTAGTTCCTGTGTATGTTGGAGACAAGCCTGGTGGGATCTGGCTCTCACCAACCAGTCATCTAGGTACAGGTGGCTTCTTAAATCCTTGTGTATGGCTATCCATTTCACCTGCTTTGGTATCACGGTGAACTCCAAAGGAGCTGTGGACCAACTGAATGGCAGGGCCTTGAACTGGTATGCCCGACCTTGGATGTGAAATCTCAGGCATTTCCTGGATTGTTCTTGTATAGGTATATGGACATAGGTATCCCTCCTTCAACAGTTGTACTACCTAGGGTCCAGCCCCCAAGGCTTCCTATGTTCCCAAAAAGGGCTTAGTCTGGAACCTATAGGCAGACTGTGTGCCACATTTGGGACATTTGGTATTCTGACCAACATTTTCTGTCCCTCCGGGCACTGGTCCGGTCTGGTGACAATGATCCAGGTTAACAGTCTCTCTGTTCTTATTGTGGTCTGGTGGGGCTGACACAACTTTTCACATTAATAGACTCTTCGCCCCGGGCCAGCAGCCTGCAAGGTGCAGTATTTACAGAGCAATTGTCATTTGTGAGATGTCTGACCCCTGGCCGGACATGATGACAAAATTTATTATCTCTGCAGTCAAGTCCAGCACCGATAACAGGTTGTTGAGAGGTGTGATAAGGGACACTGTCATATCCCTGTCATATCACCAAGACCACTGACTGGTCTAAGAATTCTCTGTAACCAAATAAACCTGAGGTAACTCTGTCCGGTACCCGGGCTCCATACTCGGTACTTTACTGTAACTAGTAATTCTCTGTAACAAAAAACTGGCAGGCTGGGGTCATCCATGAATTTTGACAGCTACTGGTCTATATTTAGCCAGCTTTTTTTTTTTTTTTTTTTGCACTGTACAGTAAGGACTGTGTCGCCAACACCCTGTTAGTAGACTTTGTAACCAGTAGGTTGAAGCAAGTGTACAAGACTGTGTAGCCAGTACCAGTCGGTACACTCTGTAACCCGTTGTTAAAGCAAGTGTACAAGGCTGTGTAACCAGTACCAGTCGGTACACTCTGTAACCAGTTGTTGAAGCAAGTGTACAAGGCTGTGCAGTCAGTACCAGCCGGTACACTCTGTAACCAGTTGTTAAAGCAAGTGTACAAGGCTGTGTAGCCAGTACCAGTCGGTACACTCTGTAACCAGTTGTTGAAGTGTACAAAACTGTGTTATCACTCAGTACACTCTGTACACAGTTGCTAAAGCAATTTTACAACTATCATCTGTGTTGAATTCAGTTTGTTGTAGGTTTCCTCCATTAATTAAAGAATTTCTTTAATCGCACGTCTTATTTGTAGATTTGACAGTTGCTGGGAAAGCCCTTGTGAACTATTTTTAGAAACACTTGGTGTTCGGTGTGTCACGTGACCAGCTTGCTGGTCGGAAGACACGCGATTGGCTGATTGGAGCTCGTCAGTTGTGACGTTCTTTTGTGATACTTAAACATGCAAATACGCAGTATTCTGCTCATCCACCAACCCCACTACCGACAACGAAGCCGGGTCTGCAAGCTGCAAGGCAAGGACTGGAAACACAAAAGACGTGAATTCTGAAGAACGCACTTCCGACCTTCCTGGTCGGTGAAAACACGCGACCTGCTTCGTGATTGTTCGGAAGGACACGCGATTGGCTGACTGGGGATGACGTCAATATTCGCGTTCTTTGTGTGATGCTTTACCGGCAACTTTACAGTCCACAAAACCCCACTACCGACAACCAGGCCGGGTCTGCAAAGCAGGGACTGTAGTCACAGTAGACGTGAGTTCTGAAGAACACACTTCCGACCTTCCTGGTCGGTGAAAACACGTGACCAGCTTCGTGAGTTGGAAGGAAGGAACGCGATTGGCTGACTGGATATGACGTCAGAGGTCGCATTCTTTTAAGCTGGCCGGCCGGCTGATGCTTTAAAAGCAGGGGAGCCTGGACCAGTGCGCTCTGAAGATTTGTAGATGAAATTCCTTCTTCCTTTCATGATAAAACCAGTGAATTGGCCATCCACAACCCTCACTACCGACAACAAAGCCGGGTCCGCAAGGGAGGGACTGATATCACAATAGTAGACTTCATGCTCTTCTGATGGAATTCCTCCAGTGTAGATAAATAAATATATATATATAAGCTTGCCGGTCGACTAATGCTTTACAGCAAACATGTCTGGACCAGTGCGCTCTGAAGAAATCTGAAGAATTCATCTCTTGCTTCTGATGAAAAATACTCGAGCTGGGCTGGTGTGACTGATGCTTTACAGCAGAGAAGTCTGTACCAGTGTGCTCTGATGAAGAATGCACCTTGGGGAATTCCTTCTATGTACAGTGCTCAAAACTACATAGACTGAGGTTGCCGTGATTTCTAAGACGTTACTATGGTGACAGAAGCTGGAAGGTTATAGATCGAACATTCAAACAAAGACACGGATAAAAATACCTGCAAATAGAAAATCCATAATTCCTCAATAAAGTCGATCTGCCCCTAACAACACAATGGTTGAATGGGAGGAAACTAGCAAAAATGGCTGCCTTCATAATTCTCGTCGATTACTGCCCTATCATCAAAATAAAATTGAGTCAACTAGGGAGCGTTTCCAGCAGATTTCTAACTGTATATCCGTGCTTGATCAGTAGATAAAACTTCTACACTGAAAATATCCACATATAAGGTTGAAAATCCGTCATAATGCACACTTTTCCTTAAAATATCTGGAGATGATGAAAACACGTCTGCACAGTACACGCGCCAAACGAAAAAGATGCTATGACGTCATGTTGTCTAGACAGGAAGTAAATACCATGCGCCACCTTGCGAATGCACAGTACTGGGACCGGCCAGCCGGTGGAAACACAGGACATCTTTTTCTGGCGTTTGGCGGGCCGGTCTGCGCCGACCGGTTTAGCAATTGTCCATTGGATAGGATGTATTAACGCAATAAAAACTATTTTTTAGCTATCATATAACTATAAAATAAGCAATAAATATAAGTTATTCCTTTTTCTCTTTGTTATATTTTATTTGTTGTTTTATACACCTTTCTTTGTATGAAAATAAATTATTTGAATAAAAAACAATTCATTTGAATCAATAACATCTAACTTGGTTGTATCAGGATAGGTACACGTCGCACTTTTGCCATAAGCTGGATTTTAACCCACAACAACAAAGGGGGGTCCAAATGATTGAAGACCAAACTTAATAATCTCTTCGGCCAACCTCAACAGTTCATATGCTAATAGTTGACCAGAAATGCATTACCATTAACACTGTTTTTGGTTTGTCTTTCACCCTCCCCCACCACAAGTTACAAACGTTAGAGGAGTGTTAATTAAACAACACATAAACCCCATTGCATATTGTGGATTCTGAAACCAACACATTTATCCAATTGTTTTTTGTGAAGATAAATCTGGCAATTAAAAAAGTTATCTTCTTGAACTTCTTGATATTCTTTCCAAAAGTGGATATTTTATCATTTCTATCATTTTACCATAATTTGCCACTGTCATTTTTTACCCTCATAATATGTGTGTATCTGTCAATCAACCTTCCCAATTCAGCCACCTGCTTGCACTACTACACAGCCCTGTACCTTAAACCTAGGTCACACATTTCCGTCTGGGGTCACAAGCTATAACCAAACAGGCTCGTCTACCTTTGACTGTGGTTTGGTATGCCTTGTATATGGTAAGAGGCAAGTTGCATCTGCCTAGGACACAGTCAGGGTGATTTAACACACCTCGGAAAGTGATTTGCATTTGAGACCGCTTTTTAAAATGTTAAAAAATCACCATTACATCTTTTCTCGCACATTATTAAACCACACGGCTGAGGAGAGGGATGGATAAATGGGATAGCTCACTCTGCATGTGTACTATCACAATACAAGGTCCCTTTTCAGAAGCATTAGGGCGAGGTTGTCAACCAGAAAGTAAATACGTAAAGAAACAACCGTAAGGAAAGGTTGTGACCTAAGAATAAGTCCAACACTAAAACAGTACTCTTCCTAAACTTTTGACAAACACCAGTGAAAACCAGCAGATTAACCTAATCACACTTTTATGGCCCTTAATCTTTGAAGTAGTAGATTTTAACATACATAAAACCACAGAAATGCTAATCAACTGAGAATTTAGGTAACCTAAGTATGCTCTGGATAGTACTGTACCTTTAGGGTCTGTGAAGCCTAGACTCCTCCTTGCTACTTCTGCAACTGCCCCAACACCCAGGCCTGCTGCTAAGCCTCCAAAGCTGACCATACGCCCAAGCCGTGAGCCTGGCACCCGCCGTTCTTTTGCTTTTTCACTCAGCAAACTTTTCACATCCTGTCCCAGGGGTTTCATTTTCTTAGGCTGGATCTTCTGCCTCACTATTTTTGGTTTTGTTGGTGGCACAGGGTCAGAACTTTTAGCTGATTTTTCTTTCTTTACAAAGACAATTTTATATCATCTATACCACAATTATTCTATTCAGAACAAAAGTTTGGGCAATGGAAAAAGTAAGACTGAAAGTTGATTTTTGCTATTTTTGGTTTTATTGGTGGCATAGGAAAGAGTAAGACTGAATATTGTTTAATGAATTATGTATTCAAGATTTAGTACATAATGGAGGTTCTACAGTTTAAGTATTACACATTTAAAAAGTTATGGTTACAACAAATTAATAAACAATTTCATCCAAAATTCTAATACTGGGCTAACTAAGAAGGTAACAGGTTTTTCTTGCCGTGAAAACATTGTTACTTTTGATTTCAAACTTAATTTTTAAAAAAATTTTATATACTTAACAGTAAATTACCTTTAAATCTTCCGGTGTTACTGCTTCAGAGGTTGAATCATAATGAAATGCTCTTTTAGTTTTGCCTGTGGTACCAGCATAATCAAACTTTTGACTAGATCTGTTCATACTCCCAATTGCAACACTTTCTAACACATTCTCACTGAAAGCTTTAGTTTCCTTCTGTAATTTTGAGTTCTCTTCTGTTTCCTTTAAGTGGGTGTCAAAGAATGAAGAGTCATCAAAGGTGAAACTTTTCCTCTCTTCAGTCAGCCATGCCTCAGCAGCAGCAAATTCATCCATCTTTTCTCTTTTCAAATCTTTAAGATTTGGTAGTTTGCCTTGCTTCAGACTATCAGCTACAGATGCTGTGGTGTGTTGGATATCTTCAACAGTTGCTTTCACACCCTCAAGAGGTCTAGTTAATTGGTTCTACAAATACAAGTGAGATGTAATATTATTTTTGCATAGTTATATTTAATTTAAATCAGTTTTTTCCAGTTTTGTCCAATATTGTCTGGTTTAAACTGGCAAAAAAAGGGGGTTTTATCCAGTTTTTTCCACCGTCCCGGAAAAAACAGGTTTTATCCGGAAAAAACCCAACCTTGTCAAGTGATGCACAGATTAAACCATTTATACTTTTGCCTTTTTCCAATATTATACAAAATAAGTCTGTTTATCCTGGTTACTTATTGAAATGGAGTTCCTTTTAGCAGTGGGTACTCTTTCCAGCGGTTTGAAAAGATCTGTTGGGCAGAAAAGTGAATAACTTGCATCAAGATAATGTTTTCTCCCTGATTGAGAATTACTATTTCCTGAGTTAGTTATCTGTATTGTTCCAAACAAGAATTACCAGAAAAGGGTTTTTGAAAACATGGTCAAAGGTAAAAAATTAGCATGTGGAAAAATTTCCCCATGACTAAGGTATATAACTGGCAAAAATGGTTAGAATGTGCCCACTACAAGGTATATATTCAAGAGAGACTATAATGCAGCAGTGGCAACGGCAGTAGCGGAGAAACTTGACATGAAAACAAATAAGTACCATTTTAAAGGGATACTTAATTATTAAAGAAAAACAAACACACTAAAGCTCACATCTAACTTTCCACATTTTAAATAAATCACTAACATTTCCTATAAGCTGTGCCATGTGAGATGTTATTACTGTGACAGATTGTGAATCACACATGCTCCAGGTTTAAAACATTTTTACTCCCTTACATTTGGCGCTTAACTACATACCCCATGCTACCCTTAGGTACAAAAAAGATACCACCTTTTGTAGAGGACAAAATCTGTAATCATCTGGCATCGTGTAAAGTACAGCATAAATGATTTTAGTGCTAATGACACCAAATCAGAGGCAGTAGTCACTGGCCAAACTTCTGGTATACAACAGGGAAAAGTTTTGTCCCAGGATAAAAATCCCATGAATTTTAACATCTGGCAAATTTTATCACTTATTTACAAAAATAAAGAAACTCAACTGGCTGTTGAGGTATTGCATATCATATATTTGTTGGTGAAATCCATAGTAACCCTTATATTCACAGCTTTGATATGTGTATTAATTGTCTGACACTTGCCATGTTAGAATATTTAAATTAGACTCACATTTGACAGAAGATCGAGTGGTGTCGAATGTTCTGACCTCTCAAATTTGGGCTTTAATAGGGTTACTGGAGGAAAATGACATACTGTAGAGTTATTATAGAGTTGTACATTTATTGTAGAGTTCATAAATAAAATATACACTTTTCTAATTCTTTCAGAACTCTTTCCCCTTACACATAAGAAATAGCCCCTCTCTCACATCCTTCAGGAAAATACCTTAAAAAACCACCTGTTCAACACAAGTTTCCCAACTTAGTCTCCTTCCCTTTTGATCACACCCATAACTCTGGATCACTGACCTTCACTGCCCCTCGACTGTAATTATGATTAATATATTTTGATAACTAGTGCACTGAGTTCCCCTTTGTGGAAAGCAAAGCAATATATTAAATTAGATTAGATTAGATTGAAACATGTACTTACAATGACTTTGTCCTGTTTTAAGACAGCATCACTCAAAACTTCCTCTGCTTTATTGCCAACACCTTTGACAGCAGATCTTATGCTGGAGTTTGCCCAAACACGTGCAAACTCTTGCTGCTGATGTACAGCTGCAGCCTGTGCCACTTTCTCTAGGCCTCTCAATACCGCTGCCAAGTCTCTACTCCACGACATAATGTTAGCTGAAGGGAAATAAGAACTCAAATTAATCACAATGCAGCAAATAACTGAAGATGTTAAATAATATTTTGATAACTACAGGCATTCTACCAGTAAACACTCCCATATCAGTGAATGCCTTCCTTACATTTCTTTGTTGGTCAGGACATCAATATATCTGTAACAAATGGGCATGAATTAGTGTTTATTGTTTGTTGTAAATGCAGATGATATTGGAGTTAATTATTCAAAATATACAAATTTAAAACAATATGATGAGGGATGAAGGCATATCTCCTGATTTATGCAATTTATTAATGTTTGAATAATAATGTGGCTTAGGGGTTTAACCATTATGTCAAAATATTTATTGTGAGAAGTTTCAGCACTGTGCACACATATTACATTTATTGTCCAACTATTATGAAACATAAAATATTAACTGAGCAAACTTTCTCACAAACTTGTCAACATCGCTTAACCTTGAAGAAGGAGCCCAAGATGATATCTGACCACATCAAAAGATTCTTAACCCATGATTTCCTACAGGTTGGTGACATTGCAAACCTCTAGGAACACGAATAAATGAGTTATAAGCACTTTTAATTTTGGCCATCCTCATTTGACCTTGAAAGAGTGGTCCAAGGTCAAATCTGAACACACCAAAAGATTCGCAGCCCATGATTTCCTATAGGATGGTTTCACATTACAAACCTCTAGGACCAAGAAAAAGCGATTTATAAGCACTTTTAGATTTTGCTATCCTCATTTGACCTTGAAGGATGGGCCCAAGGTCAAATCCAACCACACCAAAAGATTCCCAGCCCATGATTTCCTATAACTTGGTTTACCATCCCAAACATCTAGGATCAATAATAAGAGATCTATAAGCACTTTTAAGTTTGGCTATCCTCGTTTGAGCTTGAAGGAGGGTCCACGGTCAAATCCGACCACATCAAAGGATTCCCAGCCCATGATTTCCTGTAGCTTGGTTTACCATCCCAAACCTGTATGACCAATAATAAGCGAGTTATAAGCACTTTTAAGTTTGGCTATCCTCGTTTGACCTTGAAGGAGGGGTCCAAGGTCAAATCTGACCACATCAAAAGATTCCCAACCCATGATTTCCTATAGCTTGGTTTACCATCCCAAACCTCTAGGACCAATAATAAGGGAGATAAGCACTTTTCATGACTGACAAAGAAATGCGGTGGCGGCCATCTTGTTTTTCAAAATGAGGCCAAAAATATTTTCAGTCAAGATATTGTAATGAGGAACATATCCTGGGAATTTGAGATATCTACCTATAATACCCTTTGCTCTAGAGGGCCAACAAAAGTGCTTGCTCAAATTCGAATAAACGTCCCTGGTGGCCATCTTGTTTTTTAAAATGAGACCAAAAATATTCCCATGCAAGATTTTATGGTTATGAATATATCCTGCAAATTTGAGAAGGCTAGCTATATTTTTTTCGTTACAGCAGTAACAGTGAAATCTCTCTACACACTGCGGCAGTGGCGTAACTAAGCGAAATCCATAGTATCCACCGGATGCTATCTGGTGGATCATGATTGTAACTTTATTTATTCACTTCTTTCTAAATAAATCAAAACAGAAACTAGAGGATCGCTCGCAAAAAAAAAAGATAATGTTTTTGCATAGCAAAAACAAAGCGTCCCGAAAAGGATATAAAGGTGAGTGCTAAAGTATTAAGAAAATGCTTCGTTTCTAGCCTTATACTGTTGTGGCAACCAAAGTCAGCGCAGTCTGCTCTATCTAGCACGGTTTTCAAGATAAGCATTTTTGTGTTTTGCAAATTTCGAAAATTCAAAATGTCCGCTATATTTGGCGAGACAAAAATAGTTTGAAAATTGGCATGGCTACTCTGCAGAAATACCCAGCAGGTCAAATATTTTGTTGAGTTCGCTCCATCTAGTATGGTTTTCGAGATATAAGCATTTTTGTGTTTTGCAAAAACTTTGAAAATTCAAAATGGCCACCATTTTTGGGGAGACAACAATTTTTGACAAGACCACTGCCACGGTGTGTATCTCCAGCCGAGCATTAAAGGACAATAGCTTTTCCGAGATATTCACAATTTATCATTTTCGTGTGTGAAAGCTCTTCCAAAAGTAGGTGAATGAGTTATTTGAGAAAAATTGGCTATCTGCAATACTATTAAGAGATAATTCACATTTACTCCTTTTGAGTAGGTGAGTAATTATCTAGGGGTCTGGAACTTCATCGAGTGAAAGTTCTCCCAAAAGTAGATGAATGAGTTATTTGATAAAAATTGGGTATCCGCAATACTTTTAGAGATAATTCACATTTACTCATTTTGAGTAGGTGAATAATTAGCTATGGGTCTGAAACTTCACCAAGTGAAAGCTCTCCCAAAAGTAGGTGAATGAGTTATTTGAGAAAAATTGGCTATCTGCAATACTTTTAGAGATAATTCGCATTTACTCATTTTGAGTAGGCGAGTAATCAGCTATGGGTCTGAAACTTCACCATGTGAAAGCTCTCCCACAAGTAGATGAATGAGTATTTGATAACAAGAGGAGAGTGCCCGTGAACGGGCACTGTGTCAGCTGACTGAGTGTTTTTGATTTGTGAAGGTGATTAGAGGACAGAATAATTATCAGGAAAAGGGCTGTACAGAAATACAGTAAATGGTACCTGAACAGCAAGTTCGAAAGAAATTCCGAAGCTGACAGAAGAAAAGGATAAAAAAGTTGTGCCCTGTAAATGGTATTATGAAGGAAAATAACAAGGTAATTGTTTAAGTGTAAAAAATAGGTTAAAACATATTTAAAGAAATACTACAAATGCAATATCCTCGTTCGACCTTGAAGAAGGGGTCCAAGGTAAAATCTAACCACACAAATACATTCCCAGCCCATGATTTCCTATGGTTTACCATTCCAAACCTCTAGGACCAATTATAAATGAGTTATAAGCACTTTTAAGCTTGGCTGTCCTCATTTGACCTTGAAGGAGGGGTCCAAAGGTCAAATCTGACCATACCAAAAGATTCCGAGCCGATGATTTCCTATGGAATGGTTTACCATCCCAAATCTCTGTCACCAATAATAAGCGAGTTGTAGGCACTTTCAATTTTCGCTATCCTCATTTGACCTTGAAGGAGGGTTCCAAGGTCAAATCAGACCATATCAACAGATTCACAGCCCATGATTTCCTGTCTGTTTACCATCCCAAACCTCTGGGACCAATAATAAGCGAGTTATAAGCACTTTCAAGTTTGGCTATCCTTGTTTGACCTTGAAGGAGGGGTCATTGAAGGTCAAATCTGACCACACCAAAAGATTCCCACCCCATGATTTCCTACAGGTTGGTTTATCATCCCAAACCTCTAGGATCAATAATAAGGGAGATATAAGCACTTTTCATGACTGACAAAAAACACCTGTGGCGGCCATCTTGTTTCTCAAAATGAGGCCAAAAATATTCCCAGACAACATTTTATGGTTATTAATATATACTGCAAACTTAAGAAAGCTAGCTATAATATTTTTTTTCATCAGAGCAGTAATGGTGAAATCTCTCTCTACACACTGCGGCTATCCAGTGGATACAATGATTTACTCAACAGTGAGAACCTGAAAGTAGCTATTGCTCAGCTATGCCATGACATAGAGGTCTGCAATTTCACTATGTTATAGCTGACCAAAAATTCTGTGAATAACATATTTAACAAATTACTCTAAATGTAATAGTTTTCAAGTTACAACTGATTTACTCAACAGTGAGAACCTCAAAGGAACTATTACTCAGCTATGCAATGAGCTACATGTCTGAAATTTTACTATGTTATAGCTAACCCAAAAGTAGGTGAACAACATATTTAAGCAAACTACTGTAAATGCAATAGTTTTCAAGCTACAACTGATTTACTCAATAGTGAGAACCTGAAAATAGCTATTGCTCCGCTATGCCATGAGCTATAGGTCTGTAATTTCACTATGTTATAGCTGACCCAAAAGTAGGTGAACAATATATTTTAACAAAATACTCCAAATGCAATATTTTTCAAGTTATAGCTGATTTACTCAACAGTCAGTACCTGAGAATAGCTATTGCTCAGTTGTGCCATGAGCTATAGGTCTATAATTTCACTATGTTATAGCTGACCCAAAAGTAGCTGAATAACATATTTGCACAAATTTCTGTAAATGCAATAGTTTTCCAATTATAACTGATTTACCCAACAGTGAGAACTTCAAAGTAGCTATTACTCAGCTATGAAATGAGCCACAGGTCTGAAACTTCACTATGTTATAGCTGACCCCAAAATAGGTGAATAACATATTGAAACAAAATACTCTAAATGCAATAGTTTTCAAGTTATAAGTGATTTACTCAACAGTGATAACCTAAAAGTAGCTATTACTCAACTATGCCATGAGCTACAGGTCTGAAATTTTACTATGTTATAGCTGGCCAAAAGTAGCTGAATAACATATTTATACGAAATTCTCTAAATGCAATAGTTTTTAAGTTACAAGTGATTTTACTCATGATGGAAGTTACTGAAAAGCCCAAAAGTAGCTATTACTCACTTAGCTATTGAGACAGACACCCAACTTACTCACCATATTGTAGCTATGAAAAAAGTAGCTGAATAACATATTTTAACAAAATGCTCTAAATGCAACACTTTTCAAGTTATAAGTGATTTACTCAACAGTGATAACCTAAAAGTAGCTATTACTCAGCTATGCCATGAGCTACAGGTCTGAAATTTTACTATGTTATAGCTGACCCAAAAGTAGCTGAATAACATATTTATACGAAATTCTCTAAATGCAATAGTTTTCAAGTTATAAGCGATTTACTCAACAGTGATAACCTAAAAGTAGCTATTACTCAGCTATGCCATGAGCTACAGGTCTGAAATTTCACTATGTTATAGCTGGCCCAAAAGTAGCTGAATAACATATTTATACGAAATTCTCTAAATGCAATAGTTTTTAAGTTACAAGTGATTTTACTCATAATGGAAGTTACTGAAAAGCCCAAAAGTAGCTATTACTCACTTAGCTATTGAGACAGACACCCAACTTACTCACCATATTGTAGCTATGAAAAAAGTAGCTGAAGAACATATTTTCACAAAATGCTGTAAATGCAACACTTTTGAAGTTATAAGTGATTTAGTGCATGATTTCATGAATTTTAATGCATTAAAAATTATTAAAAAAATTTATTAAAAAAAAAGTAAGACAGATCCAGGTCTCATACTCACACAAGAGAATCTACCTCTGGCCTAGTACATATATGCAAGATATGAGAGAAATCCCTGCAATAGTCACTGAGAAAATTGTGATAAAAAGTTGAAATTTTCACACTTTTGGTGGGGGTACCCCCCTTGCAATGTCTCTAGCAAACAGACGAACAGACAGATTTGCATGCCTTGAACAATTTTTCATCCTCGATAAAGTATCTTTTAAAAAAAACAGCATGTCTCTAGGCCTTGTAGTTTTGGAGAAGAAGTTGTTCACGCGGACGCGTACGCCCACGCCGCAGAGTGATGACATAATGTCAGCTGACTGACATAAAAATTGGGTATCCGCAATAGTTTTAGAGATAATTAGCATTTACTCATTTTGAGTAGGTGAATAATTAGCTATGGGTCTGAAACTTCACCAAGTGAAAGCTCTCCCAAAAGTAGGTGAATGAGTTATTTGAGAAAAATTGGCTATCTGCAATACTTTTAGAGATAATTCGCATTTACTCATTTTGAGTAGGTGAGTAATTATCTACGGGTCTGAAACTTCACCATGTGAAAGCTCTTCCAAAAGTACATGAATGAGTTATTTGATAAAAATTGGGTATCCGCAATAGTTTTTGAGATAATTAGCATTTACTCATTTTGAGTAGGTGAGTAATTAGCTATGGGTCTGAAACTTTACCAAGTGAAAACTCTCCCAAAAGTAGGTGAATGAGTTATTTGAGAAAAATTGGCTATCTGCAATACTTTTAGAGGTAATTCGCATTTACTCATTTTGGGTAGGTGAGTAATTAGCTATGGGTCTGAAACTTCACCATGTGAAAGCTCTTCCAAAAGTAGATGAATGAGTTATTTGAGAAAAATTGGCTATCTGCAATACTTTTAAGAGATAATTAGCATTTACTCATTTTGAGTAGGTGAGTAATTATCTACGGGTCTGAAACTTCACCATGTGAAAGCTCTCCCAAAAGTAGGTGAATGAGTTATTTGATAAAAATTGGGTAGCCACAATAGTTTCAGAGATAATTAGCATTTACTCATTTTGAGTAGGTGAAGAATTAGCTACGGGTTTGAAACTTCACTGAGTGAAAGCTCTTTGGGATAGCTGCTCTGCAGAGCTACCCTGTGGGTCAAAAATTTCGTCGAAATCGCTCTATCTAGCACGGTTTTCGAGATATAAGCATTTTTATGTTTTGCTATTTTGCGAAAAATTCAAAATGGCCGCCATTTTTTGCGAGAATTTTTTTTTTGAAAATTGGCATGGCTACTCTGCAGTGATACCCTGCGGGTAAAAAATTTCGTCAAAATCGCTCTATCTAGCAGGGTTTTCGAGATATAAGCATTTTTATGTTTTGCAATTTTTGCAAAAAATTCGAAAATTCAAAATGGCCGCCATTTTTGGCGAAACAAAATTTTTTTGAAAATAGGCATGGCTACTCTGCAGACATACCCTGTGGGTCAAAAATTTCGTTGAAATCGCTCTATCTAGTACGGTTTTCGAGATACAAGCATTTTTATGTTTTGCAATTTTTGCGAAAAATTCGAAAATTCAAAATGGCCGCCATTTTTGGCGAGAGAAAAATTTTTTCAAAATCGGGATAACTACTCTGCAAAGATACCCTGTGGGTCAAAAATTTCGTCGAAATCGCTCTATCTAGCACGGTTTTCGAGATATAAGCATTTTTGTGTTTTCCTTATTTGGAAAATTCATAATGATTAATTAATCATTAATTACTCGGCCATTTCTTAACCAATCAATGCCAAAATCTAATGATTTCCAGATTTTAATAGAATGAATGTATTCGCCAAGTTTCAGGTGAATTGATAAAAGTCCTTTCAAGTTATCATCCGGACAAGCTTCTCCATCGAAAAAAAGACATTTTTGGTCATGTGACCTCTCTGATTGGTTGAAATGTCACTGCAGCATATTCAAAAAAATTCCCCAAGGCTACTGCCTAAACCTGCCAAATTTGAAAAGAATCCGCCTAACGGTTACAGAGTTATAAGGAAAACAAAATGTGGAGCCGGCGGAGCCAGCAGAGCCGGCTGAGCCTGAAGGTCTCCCATACACAAACAAGCGTCTCATTTATAGTTGGCCATAGCCTAAAGTTGTCCTCTCGTGGCACACTACGCGATATCTTCCTACTTTCTCGTTGGCCGCGTGATTTGTAGCGTCTGTCATTTACACAGATATTTTCATCTATTTCTCAGCACATAATATTGTTGGATGTTAATTTTTGGTCATTTCATGTATTATATATCATAGATTATTCTGTAAAATTTCCGTTTTGACAGGATAATTATATTTTATTATTTTGGTGTTTTTTGAGTTTTCCTTGGTTCAGGCTTTCATCTATGTCTTTTTATTGCGTTTCAAGATGTCTGCCCACCAAATGAATAAAGATAAGCCTAGATCTAGTAAGTGTCGTCATTTTTGCTTCGCGTTTGGCACACATAATTATTGCCCTACCTGTAGGAAATCTGGCACGGGTGATGACCCCTGTGTCACTTTTGAAAATCCATGTGAAATACGCACTTCTTTTACAGAAGAACAAATGTTGAAAATTTCACAAAGAAAACGCTATATTCAGAAGCAAAAGAGGGACACTGCTAGTTCAAAAGACGATGAACTAGATCTTTTAGGGGATGACGTGGATTCATTTACTGGTTCCCATGCAGACCTTGAGAGTGCTGCAGATAACTTGTTTACCTCACCCCCGCGTCCTCAGCCCCTACCCTACAGTTCACTGTCCATCAAAACACCTGCAAAAACTGTCCCACCCACCCCAGGTACTGCCTTACAGCATAAGATTGAATCAAATTTAGAAAAATCCCTGGGTAACACACTAACCATCCATTTACAGCAGCAAATGGGTTCTTTCCAGGCATCTATGTTAGAAGCTTTCCAGTCTCTTCTAGACGAATTACCAACTGAAAAACAGGCAGAGGTGGATCAGACCTCGGCTTCAGCTTCTAAGCCTGGACCCTCCACTAGTGCTGTAAATCTGGACCCACCCCCTCCAAGACCTAGAACTACCTCACATGTTGAGGAAATGGAAGTGGACTATGGTCCAGTACTTCCTCCACATCTCGGTTCTGACCTTCATTATGCATCGGATCAGAATTCTAATGCATCCGAGGAGCCTTCTAAGAAGGCCTCGGATAGACCTAAAAAACACTCTCACTCTCACAAAAGGCACGAGGTTGAACCGAGGTCTGCCTCGAATCAATACTATGATGAATCCGATGAGCCTCGGATGTCATCTTCTAAACCAAAAAAACATGCTGACAAGAGTAGACATAAGGTCAGGTCCAGATACGTGTCATCTTCCTCAGAGGAGGATCAGTCCTCTGCAACCAGACACAGGTCTTCAAAGCCCTCTGGGGCTCAGCCCTCTGGGGCTCTCTCTGACCAAGACCAACCTCAACATGATCCAGACCTCCTGTGGCATAACTAAGCGAAATCCATAGTATCCACCGAATGCTATCTGGTGGATACAATCATTGTAACTTTCTTTATTTATTCATTTCTTTCTAAATAAATCAAAACAGAAATTATGACATATTATGACATTAAACTTGTTGGTGTAAGTTCATTTAATTAAGTACTGAAATATTGTTATAGCACATCTGTTTGTGAAAAATATGTAAAATATATATCGCTGTCTACAAATTTGAAAATTTTAATTACTAATGCAGGAGTTCCACTGGAGCCGACAGGCTGGTAACTGTGCATTTTTGGAGAGTCGGGACCAATGTTCACATACTACATGGTTGGTTAGGGTCGGTTGTAAGTTACTGGCCTGTCGGGGAGAGTTGGAGAAATATCAAACATGTTTAAATGACAGTGCTAAAACACTGTCAGGATGTTTTGAATGGAGGAGAGAAGTGCAGCCTATGCTCACTTTGAGAAGTAAAAACACCTAGGGCTTAGCCACGGTGAAAACAAGCCCAAGGCCTGAAAATCTCATAAATCTAAGCCACCCTAAAATGAGATTAAATGACAACCTTAATAAGTCCTTAAACATTATACAAAATTACAAATACACATTAATAAGGATGAAGACCTTACAAAACATCCTGAGGAGGTAAAAATATACCTCCCCTTCTTTTCTTTCCGAGGATAACTGGTCTAAGGGTAAGGGTCTAGGATTTGTTGTGCCGCAACTACTGATCCCAGATACATATTGTTGTCATTGTCTGACCAAGTAAGGTCTTTTAGGTAAAAATTTGTAAATGTGTTGTGAGCTTTCCCGTGACAGGCTTACATGATTTGGTCCACCGATACCCCACCGTAAAAGACCTTAGAGGCTGCGAAGGCCTAATATCAAGCACTTTAACTTGGACCAAGTCCAAGGCTTGTTGGTCTGCTTGTTTATAACAAAGTAGGATGGTTTAATTCAACCAATAAGAGAGCGTAGTGGGTCTGATGTCTGAGGTGTGTCCTTTCTTGAAGAAAATGAAGAGTAGGGATCGAGACCCTCTCAGGTCTTTGGTTCGATCCAAGCAATACCTCAGGGCCCATACCGGACACAGGGTCCTGTCTTGTTTGAATTGTCTATCTACAATGGTAGTCAAAGCAGGAATAGTCACCAGAGACACATTTTGAGAACCTTCTCTTGCTAGTTGAAGAAGGGAACAAGGAAACTTTTTCCCATTGGCCTAGATTAGATACTTTGTTTGCAACCCAGGCATGAATTTCGCTGCAGCGCTTGCTGGAGGCCAAAGCTAGCAAGAAAGCAGTTTTGAGAGTAAGATGTTTGAGGTCTGTGTCTTTCATAGGCTCAAAGGGTGCTTTGGTGAGCTCATTAAGTACAACAGAGAGGTTCTATTTTGGAAGATTCCTGGAACTTTTTGGACGATCCCTGTGAAAACTGGAGAGTAACCTGTTAAGGTCTGAGCTTTGGGAGATATGGTGCCAAGCTGGGGCCCCTTTTTGACATTAAGGTGACCTTAAGATTGCAGATACAGGACTAAAACTTTGGCATGTGAAAGATTATCAAAAAGTAGCTGAATAAGTTATTCCAACAAAACGCCGAAATCCTGACGAGCCGTTTAATTAATTAATCTGTCATTTATATAAATTGTCTTTTTTTTGTAATTTATGTCAAAATATTAATTCTAAAATAACTTAAAATTGTATTTTTTTTTACCAAAATGACAACATATAAGCAATATAGAGCCTTAGCACTTGGTAAAATCGATGCAATCACTATAGTGCGAAAACTCCTATGACACAAAAATAATCACAGACAACCATGAAACTTCCCATGCAAAATGCTTGATCTTCAAGACGTACTGTTCTACTCGGTAGTCTGACCGAATCATAGACAACTCGCCCCCTGCCAACTCGGACCCACTGTGATGCAAACTCTGCCCTCTCTAAAACCCATTTTCACAAAGTCAGTCCTGTATTAAATGTAAATTATTTATGTATGTATTATATATTAAGAAGTGGCTGGAGTACGGTGAATTACCGAACTCCAGAAGAAATTCTACAGTACGAGAGCACTTATTTGCCATATTCCAGTAAATTAACTAGAGTGCGGTTAAAGCTGGTAACCTAAACATCTCATGCAATGAAGTAAATAAGAGGCCACGATGGGGGTTTCTATGTTTTAGAAATAGAAATTCTAGCAATATTTTACAAATAAAATATCAAATGCTAGTACTTGTAGCATATCAAATGCTAGTACTTGTAGCATATCAAATGCAGGTACTTGCAGACACAGACTTACGGATATATTAGGCCATGATGGGGTTTCTAGCCATATTTTAAGAACAGAAGATCCAGTCTATTTTTCATCTGCAAACATGATTAATTGAATTAACCAGTGAAAACAACTGTTACTGAAACCTCACTCGAGACAAAGTTCAGGGCCAGTATTCATAAAACTTGCTGAGACCAAATTTTGTCTCAAGTTTTGGTCTCAAAGCTGAGACTATTTTTTTGTCTCAGACTTAAGATCTCTTTACGAATACAGCCCCTGGAGTGCGGCAATCCATATTGTAGTATATTTTCTACTCAACCCTTTTACTGTACCACAGCCACACCCTATATATTAATAATGTATTATGTGTTGACGATGATTAATGTTCAATTTTATTGCACATCAAATTATTTCTTATGTCTTTCATATTAATGGGAATGGGATATAGAAGGTACTATAATATGAATCATGGCCACTAGTGTCGGTATCACATAAAAATATGTATATCGAACCAAATCAAATTTTTACCTTCCGCATCGATCGATATTGAAATATCGGGGCATGAGATAATTTCCTGGGGGGACACCTTCCAAACTCCTTTGCGAGGTTTAGTAGTGTCCTGAAAGGTAAGATAATTTCCTGGGGGGACACCTTCCAAACTCCTTTGCGAGGTTTAGTAGTGTCCTGAAAGGTAAACAAATACGGCAGTACTGTTTTCGCTGTAAGTAAAAGTTACTGAAAATGATTTGAAAATCAATATAATCTTCAAATTTTGTACTTCATATTAATGGAAGACAGCAGAGATGCATCTATTTTATAGTAAGTTTCTATATTGTACCCTACATTATCAATATCGGCATATTTAGCAAGAATTGATAAATATTTCAATATTGATAAACAATACCAGCACTAATGGCCAGATTATCAAAACAGTTACTAACAAGACCACTGCAGTGGTATGATCTCCCGCCGGGGAGCAAAAATGTGCTGTTTAAAGTGAGTTTTACATCCCAAACCTCTGGAAGCAATAATAAGCTAGATATAGGCACTTTTAAGCTTGGCCATCCTCGTTTGACCAATATTAAGACCAATAATAAGCGAGATATAGGCACTTTTCAGTTTGGGCATCGTTGTTTGACCTTGAACGCGGGGCCCAAGGTCAAATCTGACCACATTAAAAGATTCCCAGCACATGTTTTCCTATAGGTTCTTTTCACATCCCAAACCTCTAGGACCAATAATAAGCGAGATATGGGCACTTTTAAGTTTGGCCACAGCAGTTTGACCTTGAACGAGGGGTCCAAGGTCAAATTTGACCACAGCAAAAGATTCCCAGCACATGAATTCCTATAGGTTGGTTACACATTCCAAACCTCTAGGACCAATAATAAGCAAGATATAGGCACTTTTAAGTTTGGCCATCCTCGTTTGACCTTGAACAAGGGGCTCAAGGTCAAATCTTACCACATCTAAAGATTCGCAGAACATGATTTCTTATAGGTTGGTTTCACATAGGCACTTTTAAGTTTGGGCAAAATCAGATAAGTAGGGTACGACAGTCTGTGGATGACCTTGAACGAAGAGCTTCAAGGTCAAATGTGTGCATGCTTATAGAGGGCATACATATGTGTTAAATATCTGCGTTTTATAATCTCCCGGGCAAAAGTTTTGCTGTTAAAAGTGATTTACTCAAAGTAAAACAATCAAAGTAGCTATTACTCAGTTAGCTATGGACTTACAGCTCTGAAACTTTGCCACGATACAGAACATTAAAAAGTAGGTGAACAACATATTTGATAAAAATCCTTTAAATTCAACAGTTTTGCTGTTCTAAGTGATTTACTCAATGGAGAACCATCAAAGTAGCTATTACTCAGTTAGGTATAGACTTACAGCTCTCAAAATTGCCATTACACAGTACATCAAAAAGTAGGTGAACAAGATATTTGACAAAAATCCTTCAAATTAATCAGTTTTGCTGTTATAAGTGATTTACTCAATGGAGAACCATCAAAGTAGCTATTACTCAGTTAGCTATGGACCTACAGCTCTCAAAATGTGCCATTACACAGTACATGATAAAGTAGGTGGACAACATACTTGACAAGAATCCTCTAAATTCAAAAGTTTTGCTGTTCTAAGTGATTTACTCAATGGAAAACCATGAAAGTAGTTATTACTCAGTTAGCTATGGACTTACAGCTGTGAAACTTTGCCACGATACAGAACATTAAAAAGTAGGTGAACAACATATTTGCCAACAATCCTCTAAATGTAATAGTTTTGCAGTTATAAATGATTTACTCAATGGAGAACCATCAAAGTAGCTATTACTCAGTTAGCTATGGACCTACAGTTCTCAAAATTTGCCATTACACAGTACATCAAAAAGTAGGTGAACAACATATTTGACAAAAATCCTTTAAATTCAACAGTTTTGCTGTGATAAGTGATTTACTCAATGGAAAACCGTGAAAGTAGCTATTACTCAGTTAGCTATGGACCTACAGCTCTGAAACTTTGCCATGACACAGAACATTAAAAAATACGTGAACAACATATTTGACAAAAATCCTCTAAATTTAATAGTTTTGCAGTTATAAGTGATTTACTCAATGGAGAACCATCAAACTAGCAATTACTCAGTTAGTTATAGACTTACAGCTCTCAAATTTGCCATTACACAGTACATCAAAAAGTAGGTGAAGAACATATTTGACAAAAATCCTCTAAATTCAACAGTTTTGCTATTAAATGTGATTTACTCAAAGGAAAACAATCAAAGTAGCTATTACTCAATTAGCTATGGACTTACAGCTCTGAAACTTTGCCACGACACAGAACATTAAAAAGTAGGTGAACAACATATTTGACAAAAATCCTCTAAATTTAATAGTTTTGCAGTTATAAGTGATTTACTGAATGGAGAACATTAAAAGTAGCTATTACTCAGTTAGCTATGGACCTACAGTTCTCAAAATATGCCATTACACAGTACATCAAAAAGTAGGTGAACAACATATTTGACAAAAATCCTTTAAATTCAACAGTTTTGCTGTTCTAAGTGATTTACTCAATGGAAAACCCTCAAAGTAGCTATTACTCAGGTAGCTATGGAGATACAGCTGTGAAAATTTCCCATGACACAGTACATCAAAAAGTAAGTGAACAACATATTTCACAATAATTCTCTAAATTCAATAGTTTTGGAGTTATAAGTGATTTGCTCAATGTTGAAATTAAAAGTAGCCATTACTCAGTTAGCTATGGAGATAGGGCTCTGAAACTTAGCCACGACACAGAACATTAAAAAGTAACTGATTAACATATTTGACAATAATTCCCTAAATTCAATAGTTTTGGAGTTAGAAGTGATTTACTCAATGTTGAAATTAAGAAATTTCAAAGTAGCTATTACTCAGTTAGCTATGGACTTACAGCTCTGAAAATTCACCACGACACAGTACATCAAAAAGTAGGTGAACAACATATTTGACAAAAATCCTCTATATTCAATAGTTTTTGAGTTATAAGTGTCTTGCTCAATGGTCAAATGTTAAACTTAGTGTAGCTATTACTCAGCTAGCTATGGTGCTACACCTTGGAATCCTCACCATGATATAGTACATGAAGGAGTTGTTCAACAACATATTTGAGACCAATATTGTAAGTAACAGTTACAAGATAAAAGCAACTTACTCATTATGGTCATTGTTAAAAACAGAAAATAGCTATTACACACTTAGCTATTAAGATAGACCCCTAAAAATAGCATCAGAGATGCCCGTACCCCACAGCCTAGGGAAATATTTTCAACACCATGAGATACAGACATACTGTACCAGTACAAACTTCAGGATACTTTCAGAGCACTGTCAGTTATATAAAGGTCCAAACAATGTTTAAATGGAGAAATAATGTTTAAAAGAAAGATAATGCATATAAAGATGAAGTACTAAAACAAGATAATTCAATAACAAGATAACAGCATTAATCAGCAAACTAAAATTCAACACTCTTTATCTACACCTGCATGGCCCAATTATGGTTTAGATGGTTTGAATATTATCATGCATACAGAAGTGGTAATACATTTAATGAATGCTTATGTGTGGTGTTGGAGCAAAATCTGTGGCTCACTTGATGAAATTCTATCTCTTACAATGGGAAGTTATGAAAGTAAAATTCTTAATAAATTCTAATATGACTTTAACAGTGCTAAATCTGCATCAAAAAAACAGACTCAAAGGTGCAACAAGATTTTATAGGTCAAGGTCACTGCAGCAAGGTCAAAGGACAAATCAAGGTCAGACCATGACGTTGCACACCTATACCCCCTAACCAATATCCCTACCAAGTATCAACTTCCTACACCTTACAGTTTCTGAGATATAGCCCGGACAACATTTTATAGGTCAAGGTCACTACGGCAAGGTCAAAGGTCAAATCAAGGTCAGACCATGACACTGCACACCTACACCCCCTAACCAATATTCCAACCAAGTATCAACTTTCTACACCTTACGGTTTCCGAGATATAGCCCGGACAAGATTTTATAGGTCAAGATCACTACAGCAAGGTCAAGGTCAAATCAAGGTCAGACCGTGATGTTGCACACCTACACCCCCTAACCAATGTCCCTACCAAATATTAACTTCCTACACCTTACGGTTTCTGAGATATAGCCCGGACAAGATTTTATAGGTCAAGGTCACTACGGCAAGGTCAAAGGTCAAATCAAGGTCACACCATGACGTTGCACACCTACACCCCCTAACCAATATCCCTACCAAGTATCAACTTCCTACACCTTATGGTTTCCGAGATATAGCCTGGACAAACTCTTTTCCCGCCGCCCGCCCACCTGCCCACCCGCCCGGACGCCCTTAAGGGCTGTGGGGTAAAAATGGTACCATCTTGTAGGCATGGAGAAAGTAGCTGAACAACGTATTTTACAGAAATGCTCTAAATGCAGTCGTTTTGGAGTTATGAGCACTTTACTCGAAGTAGCCACCATTGCTATTACTCACTTCGCTATGGACCTAGGTCTGAAAAAACAGCATCAAATGAAAAGACATAAGCAATAAGGTCATAAAACATGGAAAAGGCCAAGGAGAAACAACCAGTGTGATGTACAGCCCTTTTTAAAAACGTGACACACACACTCACGCACGGAATGCGTTTTATAATCTCCCGCCTGGCGGGAGATAATAAATTTGGCAGAAACACTCTTGTGCATAAAACTCTTACTCCCCATGGAAGATCAATTATGTCATTCCGCTAGTGGCTTTCTACCAGTAAACACCTGCCTACCAGTAGTGATGGGACGATTAGACCAACGTTCGATTAATCGTCGGCGTTATGGTACAATCGCGTTCGGTCACTGACAACTTCTAGAAATCGATTAAATCTTACCCTTCCTTATGTGTCTCATTATCCACGTGTTTTTTTATATTTTAAGCTATTTCCTTAACTTTCCTTTGATAAATAATGAGATTTGTCACGAATTTGGGTTTGTTTATGTCTACCGCCATATTTACCGGAAGTGAGTGCTTTTGGTAGGTTCTAAATGTCGGAAACACCGTTATTCTTACGGATTGACAAATACTTCATCCCGGAAAGTGTTTCATGATATATTTTCTTACAGTGGAGTAAAAAAGTCGATTATGGGTCGATCATCGGTCGGAAAATTGGACGAATAATCGACCGCGAAAATTGAGGCGATTCCACTCACTACCTACCAGTGAACGCCCGCCTTATATTTCTTTGTTGGAGGTGAAGGAAAAATGCTTCTATTTATTTGCAAAATGGGTGTTCACTAGTATTTCTGGTTTGTGGTAAAAACGGCTGATCTTAGAGTTGAATACTGGAGGTTTCACGACATTACATGTTCGCAACAAATATTTTGGAGGTTTTGCGGTAAATACTAAAAGTGGATTCGCTTCAAATAAAAAAGTTGTGGTCCATATATTTTTCCGGCCATAGCACCCAAGTTATTAATATTCATGAGAAGATATGAGGTCACGGATTTCCCCTAGCATGGTACGTAATGACTTAATTGGGTGCTATGGCCGTGAATTCTGTAGTTTAAAGCATTTGATCTTCGTCTATGCTATTTTATAAAATATTGATTATCCCAGGGGAAATCCATGTCCTCATATCTTCTCAGGAATATTAATGACTAGAGTGCTATGGCCATTTCTGCCATGTATGGCCTGTTCTGCCGTGAAACCTCCATAGTTTCATTGCTAAACCTCTGTCGCGAAACCTACCTGTCGCAAAACCTCTTGATTCCATTGAGTTAAATTATTAAAATATAAAGCTTTGAAACAAATGTAACAACATGCAAACCATTAATTGATTATGGTGTATATCATTTGACAATCTGGTGGTAGAAGAATAAACTAGAAATAGGACGCCCTGTTGATAGTAGCTGCGACATATGAATAGAAACAGGATAGCATAGAAGAACACACATTATCATGTATAATGTCCACCCCATGAACCTTTTGCAAAAATTGTACAATAGTCTTACAAGACCCTGTTTCATTTGTAAAATATATCAATGATGCTAAAATATTTATTAGTATACATGTAAATTATTTCAGCTTCATGCCTTTTTGCATTGGTTGGGTCGAAAATTTACACGAAATCGCTCTATCTCGCATGGTTAAAGAGATAGAAGCAAATTTGTGTTTTTCCATTTTTGGCAAAAATTCGAAAATACAAAATGGCTGCCATTTTTTTGGGAGGATAAAATTTTTTTGAAAATTGCCAAGAGTACATTTGTAAGTAACCCTGTGGGTTGAAAATTTCGATGAAATCGCTCTATCTCGCACCGTTAAGGAGATAGAAGCAAATTTGTGTTTTGTCATTTTTGGCAAAAGTTCGAAAATTCAAAATGGCCGCCATTTTTGGGGAGAGGAAAATTTTTTGAAAATTGCTAAGATTACATTCCTTAGATACCCTGTGGGTTGAAAATTTCGACGAAATCGCTCTATCTTGCATAGTTAAGGAGATAGAAGCAAATTTGTGTTTTGCCATTTTGGGCAAAAATTTGAAAATTCAAAATGGCCACCATTTTTGGTGAGGGGAAATTTTTTTGAAAATTGCCAAGAGTACATTGCTGAGATACCCTGTGGGTTGAAAATTTCGACGAAATCGCTCTATCTCACACGGTTAAGGAGATAGAAGCAAATTTGTGTTTTTGGCAAAGTAGCTAAGTAGCTATTACTCAGTCAGTTATATAGCTATTATCACTAAAAGCAATCCCAAGCAAGCTATCGAGCTAAATGTTTTTCCTTAAAATGCCCGGAAACAAAAGAAGTACACAAAAGTAGCTAAGTAGCTATTACTCAGTTAGCTATAGACCTATCTTGACCAAAAGCAATCCCATGCAAGCTATTAACCCAATAAACACCCATACTAAATTTGGTAAAGATAGGATAAATACTTTTCCTTGAAATGAGCAGAAACCAAGCGTCCGGATGGCGGACGGCGGAAAAAGTAAAAATAATATATAAATATAAAGCTGTTAATATAATTTAAATTCAATATATTAACTTCAGCATGAGCGTTTACTGGTAGAATATGCCACTATATCCAGAATTAAAAAAACTGAAAAGAATGATACCAAGATTATAAAATCCATCTATTAATAAATTTTTTATGTTAATTTAAATTTCGCAGTGGTTAAATCACGGGACATCCCAATAAATAACTTACTGGCTAAATGTCAGGAAATTATTTCATTGGTTGATTTTTTGTCGTTAGTTTTCTATATTGTCAAAAAATCTGGGAAATCTGTGATCTTCTCATGAATATTGACGAGATGTTGCTACTACCATGAATTCTTTAGTTTAAGGTATTTGATCTTCTAGTACTATGAGGCTTTTAATTTTATAAAATATTGTTAAAATATTGTGTTTTATGCAAATCTCCAGTTCTATGTGGGGTCGTGCCACGGCTCTACATGAAGGTAAAGTAGAGGCGAGGTAACCATGTCTACCCATGATATAAAGCACTTCCCTAGATGAAGCATTTAGCACTTCCCGACATATAGCCAATATGTTGCATATCAGGACGTCCCGGGACATAACCCCATAACCTTGCCATTTAATTTTTTTACACTTGAGTGAGGCCGAGTTTTGTCACTGTATCATCAATGTACGTCAGTTCGATATAGACAAAATGTGGATCGGCTTCGTTTTTTCCCGATCCGCTTCGTTTTGAATGGTTGTATGAGAAATGGAAGGCTGCTGGCGTTTCGAATGTAATCAATCTTACCGGAAAAATTATTTTATTCTGATGTCAAAATGAGGAAAAAACAGGTATTTTTATTTTTCCTTTGCAAAAATAGATGTAATAATTGTTGTTGCACAATCGAAAATTGTTTTTAAAGAATTTTCCATTGCAAAATTTAAAGAAATTGCATTTTATTAGAGATGTTTTACTTACTGATTGAGATGCAAAATCGATCAATTGATATAACTACCTTTTTCAAAATTTAGTTGTGTTTCCACTTCCTTCCCCCGATAAAGAGGTGTGTACCAAATGATCATTTTTTGTACATCTCTGTGCCCTATGACAACAGTTAAAGGAAATGGTATCTTCTAAATATGAATAAAATCATTATGTTTTAGATAATTTCAAATAAAAACAACTTAGCAAAACTAAAATATAGATATTATTTGTACGCATATTGTACGTTTCAAAATTTAATAACACTTTTTTATTAGACTTTTACTTGTATATTTGACATCAATTTTCTTAAGCGATCGAACTTCCATACAACGACGATAAGTTGTACTATAGATGGGTCCGAGTTAATTTAATCGGAGTGGTTATTTACCCAACGGCTGTGTACGCTAGTTGTGATATTGGTCTAGCGTACCCAACGGCTGTGTATACAAGATTTATATCATCGCTAGCGTACCCAACGGCTATGTACACAAGATCAGTGCTAGTGTACCCATATTTTAATCACTTCTTCCTTAAATTAACTTTGTTAAAATGTAGCAATAAGCTGAATAAGTTTAATTCAGAGAGTGGTCCTTGGCCCATTTCTGACTACTCAAAAAAATTCCTTAAAAACTAATTACTTCACAATGCCTTGGATACAGACCTGTTTAGTACGCTATGAAGGGTACTGATATCGAGTGCACAACCACTGAGTGCATACTACCTTGGGTAATGAGAAATTGGGCAGGCTGTAAAAAATTTGGAGTTGTTGGGTACACTAGCAGCGATATAGACCTTGTGTGCACAACCACTGGGTACACTAGACCAATATCACAGCTGTTGGGTACACTAGCAGTGATATGGATCTTGTGTACACAGCCACTGGGTATGCCAGCAATGATACTGATCTTGGGTGCAAAACCATTGGGAACACAGAGTTTACTGCCTTGGGTACAGGGTAGTTGGGTATGCCAGTACCTTAAACAGCTTTTGGTTACACTAACAAAAGAAAATATCAATGACGTTAATCTAGGGTACATAACCATTGGGAAAACAGAACTTAGTGCTTTAACTGGATGTAGGAGAGTTGCATATGCCATTAGTGTACATACGCAGCCGTTGGGTATGCTAGCAGTGATATAGATCTTGTGTACACAACCGTTGGGTAGGCTAGACCGTTATCACTGTTAGAGTACACAACCGTTGGGTACACTAGCAGTGAAATACATCTTGTGTACACAACAGTTGGGTACACTAACAATGCTATTGATGTAGGGTGCACGACCATTGGGAACAAAGGGTTCACTGCTTTGATTGCAGGATAGTTGGGTATGCCGTTAGTGTACATACACAGCTGTTGGGTATGCTAGCAGTGATATGGGTCTTCCATACACAGTCTTTGGGTAAGCTAGACCCATATCACTGCTAACGTACACAACCGTTGGGTAGGCTAGCAGTGAAATAGATCTTGCATACACAACTGTTGGGTATGCTAAGAAAGCTATTGACCTAGGGTGCACAACCATTGGCAACATAGGGTTCACTGCCTCGAGTGCAGGGTAGTTGGGTATGCCAGTAGTGTATGTATACAGCCATTGGGTAGGCTAGCTGTGACATAAATCTTGCGTACACAACCGTTGGGTATGCTAGACCAATATCACTGCTAGCGTTCACAACCGTTGGGTACGCTAGCAGTGAAATAGATCTTACGTACACAACCATTAGGTACACTAGACTGAGACTGATATCCCTGCTTGCGTACAGAACCGTTGGGAATGCTAGCAGTGTAATACATCTCGCGTACCCAACCATTGGCTACACTAGCAGTGAAACTGATCTAGTGTAAACAGCCATTGGGAACATAGGGTTCAGTCCCTTGGGTGCAGGGTAGTTGGGTATGCCAGTAGTGTATAAACACAGCTGTTGGGCAAACTAGCACTGATATAAATCTTGCGTACACAGCCGTTGGGTACGATAGACCGATATCCCTGTTAGCGTACCCAACCATTGGCTACCCAGCAGGCATGCAACTTTGAAATCAGGTTGAATCCAACGGTGAAATCTGGTTGAAATACGTGTAGATTTTGCAAACCGTTTTTAGTTGGATCCAACCGGTGAAATCATGTTGAAACCAACTGTTGAAATCTGGTTGAATTCAATGGGTGAAATCAGGTTGAAATACGTGTAGATTTTGCAAACCGTTTTTAGTTGGATCCAACCAGTGAAATCATGTTGAAACCAACTGTTGAAATCTTGTTGAATTCAATGTGTGAAATCTGGTTGAAATACGTGTACATTTTGCAAACCGTTTTTGGTTGGATCCAACCAGTGAAATCATGTTGAAATCAACTGTTGAAATCTGGTTGTATTTATGTTTGAATTCTGGTTGAAATACGTGTAGATTTTGCAAACCGTTTTTAGTTGGATCCAACCGGTGAAATCATGTTGAAACCAACTGTTGAAATCTTGTTGAATTCAATGTGTGAAATCAGGTTGAAATACGTGTAGATTTTGCAAACCGTTTTTGGTTGGATCCAACCAGTGAAATCATGTTGAAACCAACTGTTGAAATCTGGTAGAATTCAATGGGTGAAATCAGGTTGAAATAAGTGTAGATTTTGCAAACCGTTTTTGGTTGGATCCAACTAGTGAAATCATGCTGAAACCAACTGTTGAAATCTGGTTGTATTTATGTTTGAATTCTGGTTGAAATACATGTAGATTTTGCAAACAGGTTTTGGTTGGATCCAATGTATGAAATAGGGTTGAGTTGTTTGGGTAAAATCAGGTTATTTACATTGTCTTCTTTATTTGAATCATTATAGCTTGTGTGTCATAATTATAGCTTCTTAATAATATTATACAATAACTATCCATATGCATATTTTACACTTCGGATACAACTCAAAGTAATTAATTCTTTCTGAGATGGCATGTATTCATGAATCATTGTACATTCAATATTCTATTTTTGATGACATTGTAATGATACATAATTTTCCATCAAATATAATTATAATTGCTCAAGATATGTAAATCCATATTATCCAACTAGATATCCATTTTTATGTTTTTAATAGGACCAGTATTATTCAATGTCTTCAATTGAAATTCTTTGTGTAAAATTTTAAAACTTTTTTTTTCTTTGTAAAAAAGAAACAATTGTGACATTATTTATATCTTCAGCATTTTATCCAATCAGTTTCTGTTAAATGTTTTATTAAGTTGGCTATAATTATATTGTAATTATAAAGAAGCTATAATCATGTAGCAAAGCCACAATGCTCAGTTCAGATGCTTGTGTCTCATACAACTTTGGCATATAAACTGAGAAAAAACACAAGAATAGCCACATTATTAGAACTCCACCCATTACTCCCCACCTTAATTAGTTGTCAGTGCTGACCACAAAAAACAGACTCAAAGAAGTAAACACCATGCATTCAATTGAGCAATGGTAAACCCCCACCTCCACCCCTGCTGTGTTATCTAATTACTTTAGTCACAGGTCCAGTGTTCTGTGTAGCAGGGTACAGATAAGAAAAACCAGGAACCCCCCAACCTCACTGTTGTGTGATAAAATGTTATAGCTTAGGTTCTCTGTATAGAGAAGTTTTCAGTGTAAACTTGCAAACTGAAAACTAGTTCTTTGTGTATGGGAGAATTTTGAGAAACAAATTCTAATCACTAAGTTTTGATGAATAAGTTTGAATTTATCTTTTTTATATTTAAGATAAGTTTGACTTCAAAATGTCTTTTTTAATTATTGGGAATTGTATTAATCAAAATATAATTATAAATTTTAAAAATTATATTTGGATGCATCAATTAATTAATAAGGAGACTGGATAAAAATGTACAAGTACATGCACACATAATCTTTATCATCTTTATAATCTTTAAAAATTAGTCTTTGCTTTACAAATACTTACAAATTCAAAAACAATTGCAATAATAGTTCTTTCAAAAAGTTAGACTTAATCACTATATCACCCTCTAGAAAATGAATTTTCAATCAACCACTCATTCATTTTCCAATATTCAACCTGTTTTCTGTTCAATAACATGACTAAGATTTCATGTCGAAAAACCTAACTTGATTTAGTGGGGATTTTTTATGAAGTATCACTACTTTTTCCAGTCAGAAATCCAGCTTTGAAATAGTGTTGAAATTGTGTCAGTGTCAGTTTTTCAACCAAAAATCACCATGATTTCTGGACAAAATAGGACTACTTTTTCATGTCAGAAAACTAACTTAGATTTAGTAGTTGGTAATGTGCATTTCAACGTCAGGACCTGTTTTCAACTCTAAATCAACGACATTTCAAGGCGTGTGCCTGCTGGGTATGCTAGCAGTGAAACTGATCTAGTGTACACAGCCTTTGGGAACATAGGGTTCAATGCCTGGGTTGCAGGGTAGTTGGGTATGCCAGTAGTGTATGTACACAGCCGTTGGGCACACTAGCACTGATATAAATCTTGGGTACACAGCCGTTGGGTACGCTAGGCTGATATCTCTGTTAGCGTACCCAACCGTTGGGTACGCTAGCAGTGATATAGACGTGGTTACCTCGGCTCTACTTACTTGCGTGTAGAGCCGTGGCACTACCCCACATAAAACTAGAGATTTGCAAAAAATCATTTTCTGTTGAATAAATCTTGATAAAATGACTCAAAATAGTTTGATATATTTAAAAGCAGTTGATACTAAGCAAAGGACATAACAAATACAATATGTGTATAATATTTATGCTATTTTATACAGCTTTTATAAAAAAGCGCATTTTCAAATTTTTGGAGAAATGGTCCAAAAAGTATTGAAAAAATAATTTATTTTTTGTCAAATATGTTTGTATGTTGACTGACTGTTGAGGTTAATGTAACAAAATAGTTGTGGGAACAGTTGTGTGTACAATTTTTATGATATTTGTGTTTTATGCAAATCTCTAGTTTTATGTGGGGTACTGCCTTGCTACCAATTATCGCCGGCTACCAATTATCGCCACCAGACAATAAAACATTCATATTTCAGTAATGGTCATATATTTTGAAAGCTTTTTGTTGTGTATTTGTTCCATTCACTTTGGAAATAGTTTTACCATATTTGCTAAACTTGGGATGCTACTTTGGTGGAGTTATATCTATTTGAATTCTGTCTGGCGATAATTGGTAGCCGACGATAATTGGTAGCAAGGCAGTAGTGCCACGGCTCTACACACAAGTAAGTAGAGCCGAGGTAACCACGTCTAGCAGTGATATAAATCTTGCGTACCCAACCGTTGGGTACGCTAGCAGTCAAATAGATCTTGCGTACACAACCGTTGGGTACGCTAGCAGTGAAACTGAAGCGTACACAGCCGTTGGGTAAATATCCTCTACTGTACTAATTTAATTGGCTCGTCTTGATAAATAGATCTACTGTATTACTTCTCTCACCTGGAACCCTAATCCTTCGGTTTCAAAAAGAATGTATTTTATGAGAATTTTGTTCACAAGATTTTGTATTACAAGTTCTGTCACGCAAGTAAACACATCTTACAGTGAAATATTACATAAGCCCAAAATGTCACATTGGCCAGCCAAACAAACAGAATAATCGCATTCGAAAATTATGTAATAAACTATATTATAAAGTATAAGGTCAAAACATGCAGATTATATTATAATTACTGTAAGACAATTAATACAAATTTGTATAAGACCTTTTTAAAAGTTATTTAAATAACACAAACGCTTTTTGTTTATATAACACTCAGTGAAAATAAGATAAAATAAAGTTAATTTCACATTGTACCAACTGATTGGTTTTATTTCAAGCGATGAAAATCCAAGACTATATTCAGGAAAATCTTTATCAATGACAAAAAAAAAATTTCATTAATTAAAAAAAAATACTGTATTTTAAAGAATTATTTACTTGTAAGGTAAAGAAAAAATAGAAAGATGAAATAAACGGATGCTTTCTGTATTCTAAAGAATAAATCAGAATGAAATGCATTAGTAAACCACTTTTATGCTGATGACACATAATTATATACATTAAAATTACACGCATACAAACAAAATAGAACTCAGTTTGGTTTGCTGAAAAAATGTAAAACAACTTTTGACTTTATTTCTGACTGATATTCTTTAAATTTAACTTGGATCTGGCTTCATCTAATATCAGGAATTTGACGCTAGTGGTTGAAATAAACAGAATTCTTTCTGCAATTGTAGCTAGCAGTGGTTAAAAGTGTAACATCAAATCACAGGTTGCCACCTATATGTGAGTTCGACAGACATTGCTATGAACATAAAAGCCTAAATATTACCATTCATGCATCCTAAGGCACTAAGTTGACTCGAATCTAATATTTATATGAGACTTGCTACCTCTTCAATCTCAATACAGAGATACCCTTTTCGCTTTACCCACATGTATAGATTTCAAAAGTGTTCAATAACAGTCACCAGGGTAATTATTTGTTTCTGTATGTTTTGCCTAATTACCCCATAACTACAAAAAACAAAACAAAGCAAATAAAAAAAAACACCACAGGATTACAATAAAATACTTGGTAAAATTCAAAAATAGGCTGATAATGAACAAAATTCCATAAAACATGACCAACCATTTTGCCTCAGTGAAGAATTCTGTATAGCTAATCTTATCTAATCTACAGCTTTGCAAGCACTATATCTTCCCCACAATAGCAAAGTCAGGGTGCTGAATCAAGAAAATATATTCTCAAAAAGGATAGTCAATAGTCCACACCAGATGCAGTTTCCTACAAGTCATCTCTTTTGACTGTAAATTTTATGAATCCCACAAACAATTTTATAATCTTTCAGCTATAATGCACTCGATTCTAGGAATTCTTCCTCTTTTTCAATTCAAGTATGTTCACCTGGTATTCTGTGTTTACACCCACAGCCCTAAACTATTTCTCTAAAAGGTCCCCCACTATCACATTTTGTTCTGCCTTTAAAGCCGTAGGTTAGACAAAAGTAAGTTCAATTTGTTTTAAATGTTTATATAGCCCCTAATGTGTCATGTGGAGTTAATAAAGCAAATGGCCACTGCAGCATTGTACCATACTTTATTTCAAGTTTAGTAAAATATAATATTTACAAAAATTTACTTTAATATAACATAAGTACAATCCTAAACTTAGTTATTAATAGTTTAATCTATTAGAAAAACAGCTTTGTATATATGTGTTATTTGTCATCTACATCTTAAAATTAGGAAACTTTTGAGAACAACCACTTCTCAATAAATTATAAGATGAAAGAATTACCATGTACATGTGAGGAATAATCCAGGTGTAACATTCTTTTATTTTTTTTCTTTAATTAAGTTCTTAAAGTTAACTGATATGTGTATTTTAATGGTAAACTGTGTTGTCATCTGAATATTTATGAATGGAAAACCAGTATTAACTGGTTGTGTTCTATCAGTACTGCCTCATGATTTAAAAATGAGCTAAAATTTGAATAATTTAGAGTGTGAAAGATATGCCCTAAAATTATTGAAATAATTTCTTTAATGGATGTAATTTGAATTGCTGCAGTTCTCGAACAGCAAATAGATACAATGCGTGAATTGAAGTAGTTCTTCATATTATCAATGAAGTGTCTCAAGAAGCAAACATATTGAAACTATCTGTTTTTCTTTTTATTTGTGATGGAGGTTGTGAGTAAGCTTTTAAGCACAGTTGATAACAAAACTGTGAATCTGATGCATAGCCCTAAGCTATTAATTAGACAGAAATTTAGCATAACATGAAGATTATGTATTATCAGAAAAAAATTTACTTTTTCTTTTTTTTTTTTCCAGCATAATTTATTTTTATTCACCCTTTTTGCGCAAATTTTTGCCTTACCCTGGGGGGGTGAGGGTGGACAACCCCCCATCAGGAGCTTACAAAAATCAGCCATACACAGATGGCGGGTACATTGGCATACAGAGTTAACTTGATAAATAAAGGGTATTGTACTTCACACATTCCTCTATGACCTTCCAAGCTGGATTTTATTAATATATGAAAAAAGAGAGGAGAAAAAAAGAGAAACAGTTTATTTACACCCCTAAAAAAAAACAAAAAAAAACAAACAACCCTGTCCTTTTCCCCTCCCATCCCCCCATCCTGTTGTGGTGCTGTCTGTGCCTGTGGGTTACTTTCTTGTTACTAAGTATGAATTATCATGTTGAAAACAAATATAATGCTACTTCTCTTTTTTTAACGTTTTAAAGCTTAAAATATATGGATAATTATACTTGTTATAAATTATATACATTTCGGGAAAAGGTCAAGGCCAACGGAAGTTTATACATGGAGACTATCAACAAGCTTGGACAGAATACATTATTTTCTTTTGCCACTTTGTACTGTTATCTGGTGAAATATCAAAAGGTAAAAAAAACATACAGAAACATATTGAAAGATGTTATATAATTTCATCGTATCAATTGTGGGGCCAATTGTGTGTATATGCATATTTTAAATGTGCACAGTGCATCTTTTTATTCCCAACCACCAGAGTGCAATGGTCTTTCTGCGGAATCTGGTCATCTCGGCCCATTTCAAAGTCGCCCCCCTACAAACTCGGCCCCTTCCAAAGTATAGGCCTGTTTAAGGTAGTCGGGTTAAACAAAGTTTCACGTAAAATATTGGATTTTTAGCAACATTTCTATCAATAAAATATTGTTAGGAAACCCCACAGAGTTCTGTGACATCTTACTTTCTGTGTATTCATGAATATAAATGAAATGTGTTAGTCCACAAATTGGAAATGTTCAATCTTCAGCTAAAAACATGTTTCCAGGTAGACCGAGTTTCCGTCCCGTCGCCAATTCCCAGCAGGCACACGCCTTGAAATGTCGTTGATTTAGAGTTGAAAACAGGTCCTGACGTTGAAATGCACATTACCAACTAGTAAATCTAAGTTAGTTTTCTGACATGAAAAAGTAGTGATATTTTGACAAGAAATCATGGTGATTTTTGGTTGAAAAACTGACACTGACACAATTTCAACACTATTTCAAAGCTGGATTTCTGACTGGAAAAAGTAGTGATACTTCATAAAAAATCACCACTAAATCAAGTTAGGTTTTTCGACATGAAATCTTAGTCATGTTATTGAGCAGAAAACAGGTTGAATATTGGGAAATGAATGACTGGTTGATTGAAAATTCATTTTCTAGAGGGTGATATAGTGATTAAGTCTAACTTTTTGAAAGAACTATTATTGCAATTGTTTTTGAATTTGTAGGTATTTGTAAAGCAAAGACTAATTTTTAAAGATTATAAAGATGATAAAGATTATGTGTGCATGTACTTGTACATTTTTATCCATTCTCCTTATTAATTAACTGATGCATCCAAATATAATTTTTATAATTTATAATTATATTTTAATTAATACAATTCCCGATAATTAAAAAAAAAACATTTTGAAGTCAAACTTATCTTAAATAAAAAAAGATAAATTCAAACTTATTCATCAAAACTTAGTAATTAGAATTTGTTTCTCAAAATTCTCCCATACACAAAGAACTAGTTTTCAGTTTGTAAGTTTACACTGAAAACTTCTCTATACAGAGAACCTAAGCTATAACATTTTATCACACAACAGTGAGGTTGGGGGGTTCCTGGTTTTTCTTATCTGTACCCTGCTACACAGAACACTGGACCTGTGACTGAAGTAATTAGATAACACAGCAGGGGTGGAGGTGGGGGTTTACCCTTGCTCAATTGCATGCATGGTGTTTACTTCTTTAAGTCTGTTTTTTGTGGTCAGCACTGACAACTAATTAAGGTGGGGAGTAATGGGTGGAGTTCTAATAATGTGGCTATTCTTGTGTTTTTTTCTCAGTTTATATGCCAAAGTTGTATGAGACACAAGCATCTGAACTGAGCATTGTGGCTTTGCTACATGATTATAGCTTCTTTATAATTACTACATAATTATAGCCAACTTAAACATTTAACAGAAACTGATTGGATAAAATGCTGAAGATATAAATAGTGTTGAAGACGGTAAACCGGAAACCTATTTGCCGACCGAAAGACACTGATCCGGTTACGTTTCGTTTTCTTGTAACCAAAACCGGTTTCGCCACATGTAGGCATTATTTGAACTTAAGTTTACCAAAATATTAAACTACAACAAATATTTCACAGTATTTTATAATATTCCATCAATATATCACCCATTTTGTCCTCGAAAGTCTTCAAAAAGCCCATAGTTGTTCTTATTTATATACGAGTTATGTCTCATGTACGCGTTTGAAAACTTATTTCTTTGCGTTTGATAAATCAAATATACCCGGTTTTTCGCCGAATTTCCGCTTTCGGAAACCGGTTTTGAAATTTGCATTCAACCACAACACTAGATATAAATAATGTCACAATTAATTGTTTGTTTTATACAAAGAAAAAAAATTTTTTTAAATTTCACAAAAATAATTTTCAACCAGATTTCACACATAAATACAACCAGATTTCAACAGTTGGTTTCAACATGATTTCACTGGTTGGATCCAACCAAAAACAGTTTGCAAAATCTACATGTATTTCAACCTGATTTCACCCATTGATTTCAACCAGATTTCAACAGTTGGTTTCAACATGATTTCACCGGTTGGATCCAACCAAAAACGGTTTGCAAAATCTACACGTATTTCAACCTGATTTCACCCATTGAATTCAACCAGATTTCAACTGTTGGTTTTAACATGATTTCACCGGTTGGATCCAACTAAAAACGGTTTGCAAAATCTACACGTATTTCAACCAGATTTCACCGTTGGATTCAACCTGATTTCAAAGTTGCGTGCCTGCTGGGTTGCTATTGATATGTTGATGGACGCAATGGCGAGGGACAGAGCTCACATGTACTTGTTTTCTGTGTAAATTTTGAACGGCATATTTCTAGACATATTGCAACAAGTATAAAGTGTTATTTGAATTATTTTATTATATTTATGTGCCGTTCACTAATATTTAAATGCCAAACAAACTGGCATGCATGTATATCAACCTGTTTTAAAATGTAAACAAACCGTCAATAGTACATAGTTATCTATAAAAGAAATTTTTTGCTTGTAAAAGCAGTTTAGTTAAACAGCATATGTACTGTAAACCGGATACAGCGACTTGGACATAATAATTACTTTTTAAAGTAAATGAAATAATTTCCCACAGTTTGAGATTTACACAGAAAACTAGTACATGGGAACTCTGTCCCTCGCCATTGTGTCCCTCAACATATCAATAACAATTGGCGACGGGACAGAACTCGGTCTAGTTTCCAGGTAACATACTATAGACCGAGTTTCTGTCCCATCACACATTGCTGTTGATATTTCTGATGGTACGCAATGGCGAGGGACAGAGCTCACATGTACTTGTTTTCTGTGTAAATCTTGAATTGTGGGAAATTATTGCATTAACATTAAAATTCCTTGTGATGTTAGACCGATTAATCTGTCTCTCAGCCAATTTTTAAAAGATGGTTGTATTGGCGAGAGACAGATGGCATAAGTATGCAAAAAATATAAACGTCCTGAAGGGCAACAAATGGCACACATCCTGACATTAAACATGTACTAGGCTACCACCTTGAGTATCAAGGATGTGCCCCGCATTAAAAGAAATAAACCTTTTGCATAGTTAATGGATATATTTACCAAAATTTATTTCATTTGCAAAAAACAAATGTCTATATTACTACAAACATGGGAAATTGTGTTCTTGCATCTAAATGTTTGAAACTGTTAATACATTTAAGTGGATATTTTAATGTTTAAAGTGACAGTAATTTTCAAATATTGAAGTTTTTTGTGTAGCGAGGAACTCTGTCCCAAAATGCTATCCATCAGTTTTAAAAAGGCATATTTTGGGACAGAAAACTCGGTCTATTGTTTACATTTTAAAAGTAAGTTGAACTATATGCAAAACAGTTGGATAGGCATTGAATATTAATGAACGGCACATGTACATACCTAAAAGAATGCAAATAGCACTTTGTACCAGTGATAATATGTGTACAAATATGCCATTCAAGATTTACACAGAAAACAAGTACATGTGAGCTCTGTCCCTCACCGTTGTGTCCATCAGTAGTGGTGGTGGACCAATTCACGCCCGTGTACCTATTTACGCCCACCCCTAAATTTATCCAAAACAATCACAGTTAAACAATAAATTACAAATGTATATGATCAATTTCATGATTATCTATGATGTGGTAAACATCTTCTCTATGAAATAGTACAAATCTTCAAGAAAATGTAGGGTGGGCCTGAATTGGTACCCAGGCGTGAATTGGTCCACCACCACTATATCAATAGCAATTTGCGATGGGACAGAAACTCGGTCTAGGTAACATACTTGATGATCTTGATCTTCAAGTAGCATTTGATCTTCAATGTTAGAGAATCCCAAAGAATACTGTGATGTCATATTTTATACATAAATATGAATATTAATGGGTTGTTCTCATATCCACTTTGTAGGGGGCCGACTTTGAAACAGGCCGACTTTAAAATGGGCTGAGTTGTCCATAAAATCATCCAGCAAATGTGTACTCGTACGTTGGCACAAATACAGAAGTCTTGAACAGTTTTGTCCCCTGTCGGTCATTTGCTTGCTTCCAAAATTTGAAGAAGTTGTTGAATTTTACGATTTTTAAATGCTTATAAAATTATTGACCACAGGATTTTTAATCCTACTGTATTTTAATGGGCTGATTCAACACCATGCTCATGCAGTTTCACACTTGATGCACATGTAGTTCTGAACTTCAGAATGCCTCAGTATGCATTTGCTCCCCTCCTCGAGGGTGACAGTTCAAATAGGAAAAAAGCCCTCGCAGCGAAGAATTTCAGAACCATGCAGATGCACATGATGGTTGTGTTAGTTTAGCCTGCTATTGTTAAATGACATGGCTGTTTCAACACTTAATAATAATATAATTCAGTATGTATGGTAACCCGTTGTTTTCATGTTATGGAAATTGCCTGTTTACTAGTTAGTTAACATTCTTACAAGACAATTTGCAATATGAAATTTATTTAATGTGTAATTCACAAATAGAAATTTGTATATGTTTGAAACATACAGAACAAAGTATGTTTTGTTTAAAAAGGTTGAAAATATTATTGAAATAAAGGCCAAATAAAACATATACTGCAAAACTTTGTGTCAAATACTATTAAGTACATATGGGTTAGTATGAAGTGGGTTGATTTTTCATGTTTTAGTGCAGTGTAAAAAGTAAATTGGATAAAACTGTCATATTTGGCCAATATATAGAAGGAAGTAATAGTATTAAAAGTTGTTACCTTGTGTAAGAAATAGTGCATGACTCTCTTTAAAAACTATCTGCTCAAAACATTCATGAAGTGGGGCATTTTTTTTATTAAAAAATACTTCTCCCATATTCTTATTTTGACCAAATCAAATTTTATTGGATTTACAAAACTTAAAATTTCACAAAAAAGTTTAGAAGAAAGATAATAGCAGTAAGTTAATGAACAATAGATTGGTTTGTGAATTGCTATATGACAATTGTAGTAAGGCCATTTCCTCTCATAAGAAATGCAAAAAATCAATTTTTCAAAACATCCAAATTTGATCTTTTGTAGTTTAGCTATTGCATTGTGAATCTTTTCAAAAAAAAAAAAAGTGATACAGGAATACAACATTTTTATTATTTGGTAGATATTTTTGAAAAATGGACCCACTTTATGATTCAACTCACTTCATGCTAACCCATGGAGTGTTAAACCAGTGGATAATTAGTTTCAATTTAATTCACATCATGATCGAAGTAAACAAAATCTGGTTACAAATGTCAAGAAAAACCACATATTTTACACCAAAAGTATAAATTATTGAACAAAAACATTTAAAGATGTGTGCTTGTATTTTACTTATTATTGTAGAATGAATTAATATCCAAAACATTATATTTTAATCACTAATAAACCCCATTTTAGTTGTATGTACCTTTCCTGTATCCCCACAATATTTCAGAGTTAGGTGCATACTGATTCAAACAAAGTTTGTGTCCACTGAACTTTTGTTTTCGGGACTCAGTTTTCCTAATTTACATTCGATAATAACACTACTATTAACCAATTTACTATTTTTTCTTAACCGTTAATCTTGTATTTTTACAAATAATGTAATTTGGTGGTGAAATGGCTCAGGTGCTGTCTCAACTTCTCACCAGTACCTAAACAGTGTGAAACTGATGATCCCAATGGTAAAAGCCCATATTGTTGTTAAATTTTCACTTTGAGCTTGAATCATAGTTACAACCTGAAGCCTCCGTATTATTCAATTAGATTAATAAACTTCACATACCAGTACTGTGCCTATATTCCACACATTAAATATTTGTATCATTAATGTTTTGAAAGGTATATATTTTGACTAAATAACTCCATTATTAGTTATTCCTCCATTATTAGTACTGAAAATCAGAAATATTGATATAAATGCCCATTCATTACATGAATATGAGTACATGCATGCCCATGCACATACCCATGCATATGAGTACATGTCCTTTACTTTCAGGCTTCAACAGTAAAATAAAGGTGCACATCCACAGTAGGTAGCAATTACTCGTAGGATGTCAGTATATTGTTTTGCAAGTACTTCAACGTTAACTCGCCTGAAAAAATGACCTAATGTAAATAAAAATTATTTCAGTGGCACTTTATTTTGTAGCACATTAATTCATAGTTTGAACCCCCAAGGAAAAAAAATTAAAACTGTGGACATTTAAATAAAACAATATTTTTCTTCTTACAGTTGTTCTTATAGTACTGAGTTAGATAGTTACAGTGTTGGAAATGTCCTTGTTGTACCAAAGTTTGATCTATATACTCAGAATTCTGCTATTTTGTAGCACATTCATTCATAGTTTGAACAGAAAACTTTAAAATTGTGCAAATTTAAATCAAACAATGTCTTTTTTCTTACAGTAGTTCTTATAATACCAGACACAGTCAGAGTGTTGGAAATGTTCTTGTTGTACCAAAGTTTCATACTCTATTGCCTCTTTCAGAAAGAAACTTAAAGCCTACCTCTATACGAAGGGATATCTATCCTAGTCTTAATATCACCCTGGTTTTTTTCTGAGGTGCTTGACCCCATTCTGCCCCTGGATACTGATATTGGTTGACCATTTTGATTATATTCGCCTTAGAGTCCCCTTGTAATTGGGAGATTAAGTGCTATGAAGGTTCAATTAGAATTTGAAAAAGACTGGAACTGGTGTCCGAATTGAGTTAAATTACCATGTCACATACTGGCTGAACTCATTATCTTTTGGGCTTTACTCAAGGATAACAAGAGGGTTGATATGACTCGACAACCCTTTTGCATAATTTAAAAATTCTTATGCAATCAATTTTCTGTTTGCAGTATATTTTTTACACTAGAAAATAATCATGTGGCTATTATTTGTTCCCTCATATACTAGTAATTGTTCTGACTTGTTGGTGAACCAAATTTAAAAAGATGTTTCAATGTTAGTAAGTTTGCTCTGGTTGCCATCTGTTTACATGATACAAACTTATATGGTCATCAACTAAGTTTTTGATTTGAGAGTAAATTTAAATCATTATGAAACTTTTGCAAATTTAAAAATGTTTAATAATTGCCATATAGTTTATGCAAACCATGTTGAAATGATATAAAGTTACACACATAATGTTTAACATGGAGTAAATGATACTGTCATGTAAAATCTATTGTTCAGGTAAAGTGCCTTTTAAAAACTTCTGTTCAGCAAAATGGAAGGGGCAGAAAAGCCTCTCATAATTTTATTTTTCTTACATTTTTTTTTTTAAATTTAAGTTTAACCTTCATCTTCTGTTCACATTGTACTTATCTAGGGTCTGTCATCAAAAAGTACAATACATCCACATGGCTATATCTTTTAAAACTTGACATCAAGAAGGTAAAATCACATCTCTTAGACACAACTATAAAAACATTAATCTTTTCTGTTGCCTCAAGAACAAATAATATCTTACACCAAGCAACGATGTCAGAGAAGCCTCAGTGTATTTGTTAGTTCGTCTCTCAGATCATTTGCATTTGTAAACAACTTCCCAGGAGAGCAATTGTTTGGAGGAACCTTAGGAACTACAATATAGTGAGTTTTTATCAAAACTCGTGAAGCTATGTATTTAACATTGGTTCTTTGTAATACGTACCAAGGTTGGGACAAAGAGATGAAACAGTGCAGATATAAGATGGAAGCTTTGAAGACATACTAGTAATGTCTGTTTTATGAAATGATTTATTATATCACATTTGTATCAATTTTTTTTTTAAAATTCTGTAACATTTACGTGTTTATTTTATCCATGCATGTAATTACTAATTATCCTGAGTGTTTTTACAAAGCAGTCTTAGAACTGACACATTTCCACAGGTTAATTAAGCATATATGATATAATTCTGTCATTAATTGAACAGGTATATATGACTGATTAAGCTCAACAGAGTGATAAACTTACTTTATAAATAAAAGTGTAAATAAAGTAGTGATTGTAAAAAGGGTATCATTGTGACAGATTTACATTTCATATTTGGAAGAAAGCAACATGACTGAGCCATAATATACATTTTGTAAAAGAAAGGGATGTTTGATTGCAATTAAGTGGATGAAGTAATCTTTCCTGCAGCTACAAGAAAGGCTGGGCCATACATGTTATAACAATATCCTAAATATTAATCTGCTATTAACAAGAAGTAATCCCTTTACAGAAGTACAAAACAAGAGTTGCAAGTCCAGTCAAATACTAATGCAAAACCATTTAAACATATATTTATAGGTAATGTTCTTATTTCCCTTCAGATGGGCCATATATTTTCTTTTATGAGTGATGCATACTATTTTTGAGTTTTTTTCCCAAATCTTTTTCTTCATTGGAATAGCTTCAGGTGAAGTAAAAGTTTATATATTTGACTTTTAAATACAAAGGCCAATTAAAAGTAAAGTGCAAACAGTGTATGTTGTGTCTCATGGTCATGAAAAAGAGTTCTAGAGGAGAAAACTTAAAAGCATAAAAACATGTGTAATAAAAGGAACAAAGAGATAAAGATTCTATGAATACTGATTAAGCTGTCAGCCTGTCATGACTTTTTATGATTGAAAAGTAATAAAGTCACTTATGACATAACACAAAATGGTTCTTGTTACTTGAATATGTGTCTGAAATTAGGTAAAATAATTTTGATACTGAAACTTTCTCAGCAGTCATGAAATAATAGTATATTGCTTGAAACGCATTTCTAGGGGGCCATGGTGGTGCAGTGGTAACACATTGGCCTCCCACCTCTGAGGCCTGCAGTTCAAACCCTGGATCATCAGTTTACAGTACAGAACCTTGACTAACTGTATGTACTGGTTTCCTCTGTCATGATCTAAACAGTGTTGAAAGTGATGTTAAAACCCAAATAAATAAGAAATATATTTCTATTAATGACTGGTGTTTACGTTTGTTACAAATAGTTTATTGATGTGATATATTATGCAGGTAGAAAATGGCCAGGACCTATTGTGATGTTTCAAGCACAGGAAGTTATACATTATAGAAATTCTTCATCATCAAGCAGTATTCAGGCATAAACTATCATCCCTGTGTCATCATGGCAGATTGTCTGTATCAGTGTTTGAAAGAGGCAAAACTTGAGAAGTACTTCAGAAACTTTGTAAATGGAGGATTACAACACTGTGAATCACTGCTTCAACTGTCCATGCAAGAGTATCCTAGATATGGGGTGGTCTTAATGGAAGATAGGTTGAGGCTTTTTAAGCTGATACAAATTGTTAAATCAGTCCAGGCTGATGGCATGGTATGTAAACATGGAATTAGTCAACACGGAAAGCATTTTGAGACGAGAAACTCTGCAGCATTTGGAGTACCCAACAGAAATATTGGTCCAGGGGATAACATCTTGAGGCCTGTTCCCTTACAGGTTCAACAAGTTCAAACCACACAGTCAAATATTGGTGCTCCACAGAGAGCAGGACGGAAATCTGGAACTCAGGTGATCTACAAGGGAAGTGGTGATTCACCTGTATTCAATTGCAGAAAAACATTGAAGTTCAGTGACTCTGATATGGAAACAGACAGTGATGATTCTGTGTCTGTTCAGTTGTGGGATACTCAGAACAATGACAGAAGAATCCAAAAACAGTTGCATGCTGAAAGTAATAACAACAAAGCGGCATTGGTTAATGGGCATATAGAGAAAAACTTGAATGAACAAAATGGAGATGAACACTGTCACAATATTCAAGAGTTCAACAAAGTCCAGAAAAAGGGAAAGGCAAATAATATAGAGGGAAGTGAAAGTGTTTTTCTCAAAGCCTGTGATTCTAATACCAAGGTTACCAATGGGAATCATAGGGACCATTCAAATCAAAAAGAGGACAAGGAAGAGATGCTTAAGCCAAGAACAGACAGCCAGTTACATAGCTTACATCACAGTAACAGTCTGAAGACACCAGATGAAGCTGTGGGTGGTAAATTAGGAGCAGGTTCATCTATAAATAAAGAGAATATTGCTGTGCATAGTAGCACTAATACTTCTGTGCCACTAGTTGCACCACCTTCTTCAGTGTCTATAGCCTCCTCCTCTGTTTCAAACACCAAACCAGCCCCTCAGGCATTTTTCATCAGTACAAGCCCAGCACAGAACAATATTGGGGTGCAATGTCAAGATCGTCAAAAATCTGAGCAAGGCCAAACAGTGTCTACATCAAGTGCTTCATCCCAGAGTTCTCAGCAACAAAGAGGATCAACATCAGGGTCTACCATAGCCAGCTCTTCAGTATTTAACAGTCAGAACTCTCATAGTGAACAAAGTCAGAACCACATGATGGAGCAAGGTGTGATCTATAAACCCATGTCCAGTGTGGAGCAGAGACATATAGTTCAGTCACAGCCAAAACCGTTCCAGTTTAAAAACTTCCACCCTCCATCAGTCATCACTGGAGGACAGCATTCCTACTTCCCCTCAGTCAACCCAGGCTCATCTGTCCCCTCTTCCTCTGCCCAGAAATCTTCAACTCATGTGGAGAAAGTGTACCATAACTGTGGATACTCTTATGGTGTGCCAAGTAATGCCGTATCTGGTATTCCCAGTGAGAAGAAGCAGTCAGGGGCACTGAAACCTGGTGAGGAAAAGATCAGGGTTTGCATTAGGAAGAGGCCATTGTTAGAGAGGGAAGTGAAGAGGAATGAAGTAGACATTGTTAAACCTCAGGGAAGTAGCTCTGTGATAGTTGAAGAGGCCAAAATGACAGTCAACCTGTCAAAGTACCTACAACAGGTAAATTTGTAAGAGTTTTTTCATGACTCATATTTTCAAAGATTGTGCAACTTGGGCTTGGGTTTAAATGTACAAGGTTTGTGGAATATAATTTTTTTTTCTAATTGGATCATACATTGTTTCATAATAATGACCACCCTGCTAGCTTTTTATTTTGACTCTAATGATGTCGCACATTTGACCAGATATCTTGAAATTCAAATGGGGGTAATGCTCATTATCTTCCACTTAAAGTTCATGCTTTTGTATATGTGTTATGATCCAAAGATTTTGATGGTAAAAGGAGAAAAAAAATTCTTCACTTTTGATAAAAAAGCCAGTCAATGTCCTCTAATTCCTTCAGTTAGATCAAACACAGTGGATACTGTATAACCATACATATAGCTGGCTGTAAAAATTGTTCTTGTTGATATATTTAGAAATTTGATATCCTTCAGTTTGTACTGTAAATGTTTTAAAAACCACTGCCACCTTAATATGTTCCATCAGTATATTAATAACTATTATTTTTAATTTTCCAGCACATGTTTAAGTTTGATGAAGTGTTTGGAGAAAGTTGTGATAACCAAGGAGTTTATAATCACACAGTGAAACCACTCATTCAGTTTGTGTTCAATAGGTACAGTATTAAAATGCCTGTTTATCTAGATAACTTTGTAAAGAAATGAATGCAATCAAAAGCTTTCAAACTTTCTATAAAAGTCTGGATCTATATAAGTATAAAGTGACTTGAATATTTGAGACAGTTTGAAAGGTCATTTCTTATTTCAGGTATTCACAAAATACTAGTTGCCAGATAGACCTTTGATTTGTGGTGATGGATGCCCATTTGTAATGAAATTCTGATACCCAGCATATTCTCAACATTGCAACATTGTGTTTTTGCGATGTACTGTATAAGAGATATTTCCCGTGTACAATAGTATGGGCTTAGTTATACAGGGCATTGTGCTCTGCTGGATTAACACTGGGAGCTGTCCATTAGAAGTTTTTCAGTGTTCTAGTGGTTAGCAAGATTGACATGTAATCACCCGTGTGTGGGTTTGACTCCCACAAGAGGCAATTACTGTGTACCTGTCCCACTATGACCCTGGCTGTCAATGTAAAACACTAACTTGGACTTAGTATATACATTAAAATTTAGTGTATTATTGCAGAACAATACATACTACATTTAACTGTATAATTACAGATCATTGTCTGTTACATGTAACAGTACAGTTACATGACACTATTAGAGCTAGATCAAGGTAAAAATTTACTCAATAATAGGCTGATTATGCCAAGAAACCAAGCATAAACTAGTAAGCCAAGTACTCCTCTAAAGCTATAAAAATGTTATTTATTTCCCTTACTGACATGGATGTAACCTAATTTTGAATCAGATTTGGCAAATAATTGTCCTTATTTTCACAGATATTCGATATTTTATTTTAAATAACTTAATTAACATCAACTGCCATGTTTGTTTTACTGGTATTTTTATTTGATAAATATGAAAATACAGATAGTACCCTAATTTAGGTTGATATTGTGATATGGATACTTGGTCAGAATTGTTGCCTCGAGTCTCAACACCTGCACTGTGTATGGCATTTGACTGTGACCATATTGTGGACCATATAGACTACCATTTACTTAATATGGCTTTATATATATTCAGGGGTTCAGCCACTTGCTTTGCATTTGGACAAACTGGTAGTGGAAAGAGCTACACACTACTAGGCAGCAAAGGGGTTCCAGGTCTGTACCAGCTGGCAGCCACTGATATCTTCAGCTACATAGACACCCTCAAGTCTAGCCCGTCTAATGCTAGCCACATGCACCTGTGGGCTAGTTATTATGAGATCTACTGTAGTCATCTCTTTGATCTCCTCAATAAACGAAAAAGGTAAGTCCTCCAATCTAACCATAGTTTTATAGAACTTAATCTTTGCACTGGCAGATTCTAAGATGAATGAAAAAACATAGAAGTTCACAAGCTGCTTGAAGATTTACCTTTTGTAATCTGATTTTATGAATAAACAAGAAGCAGTTGTTAAGCCTTAATATTAAGGGCTCGTTGAGGTTTGTGCTTTGGCAAAATTTGTTACCAGTGCTACAAATTCTTGGATAAAAACAAAGCTTATCAGTTACCGTTTGTGCTCAGTGGATATGTTATACAGACTATGCTGTGTATGTGTACAGTTCATGTGTTATTATCTCCCGCCGGGCTTTAGCCCGGGAGGGAGATTATGAAATGATGCCTGTGTGTGCGTGCGTGCGTGCCTGCGTGCGTGTGTGCGTGCGTTAGTCACGCAGATTCCTCCAAAACTACTACAGCTACAGATTTTTTGTAAATTAATTGTCCCAATGAATTTTCACGCCCTCGTAAATTTTTTTGGTTTTATGGACTTAGGCCTAAAGATAACTGAGTAATAGCTATCTTAGCTACTTGGAGTAAAGGGCTCATAACTCCAAAACTATTGCAGTTAAAACTTTTTCTTCAAATATGTTGTTCAGCTACTTTGTCCTTAGCTATAAGATGGTACATAGTTTGGGGTCCCATTGCATGCCATAAGTGAGTAATAGCTATTTTCTCATTTGTAGCTAAATAACAAAAGGAGTAAATGTCAAATATCTTCAAAAGTATTAGAGTTACAGAAATCTTTTCAAATATGTTGTTCATCTACTTTTTGGTAAGCTATCACATAGTAAAGTTTCAGACCTGTTGCACCTTGGATAGCTGAGTAATAGCTACTTTGAAATTCTGACTGTTGAGTAAAGCCATTGTAACTCCAAAACTATTGCAGTTAGAGTGTTTTCCTAAAATATGTTGTTCAGCTACTTTGTCCTTAGCTATAAGATGGTACATAGTTAGGGGTTCTATTGCATGCCATAAGTGAGTAATAGCTATTTTCTCATTTGTAGCTAAATAACAAAAGAAGTAAATGCCAAGTATCTACAAAAGTATTAGAGTTACAGAAATCTTTTCAAATATGTTATTCATCTACTTTTGGGTAAGCTATCACATAATAAAGTTTCAGACCTGTTGCACCGTGGATAGCTGAGTAATAGCTACTTTCAAATTCCGACTGTTGAATAAAGCCATTGTATCTCCAAAACTATTGCAGTTAGAGTGTTTTCCTAAAATATGTTGTTCAGCTACTTTGTCCTTAGCTATAAGATGGTACATAGTTTGGGGTTCTATTGCATGCCATAAGTGAGTAATAGCTATTTTCTCATTTGTAGCTAAATAACAAAAGAAGTAAATGCCAAATATCTTCATAAGTATTAGAGTTACAGAAATCTTTTCAAATATGTTATTCATCTACTTTTGGGTAAGCTATCACATAGTAAAGTTTCAGACCTGTTGCACCGTGGATAGCTGAGTAATAGCTACTTTCAAATTCCGACTGTTGAGTAAAGCCATTGTAACTCCAAAACTATTGCAGTTAGAGTGTTTTCCTAAAATATGTTGTTCAGCTACTTTGTCCTTAGCTATAAGATGGTACATAGTTTGGGGTTCTATTGCATGCCATAAGTGAGTAATAGCTATTTTCTCATTTGTAGCTAAATAACAAAAGAAGTAAATGTCAAATATCTTCAAAAGTATTAAAGTTAGGGAAATCTTTTCAAATATGTTGTCCATCTACTTTTTGGTAAGCTATTACATAGTAAAGTTTCAGACCTGTTGAACCTTTAATAGCTGAGTCATAGCTACTTTCAAATTCCGACTGTTGAGTAAAGCCATTGTATCTCCAAAACTATTGCAGTTAGAGTGTTTTCCTAAAATATGTTGTTCAGCTACTTTGTCCTTAGCTATAAGATGGTACATAGTTTGGGGTTCTATTGCATGCCATAAGTGAGTAATAGCTATTTTCTCATTTGTAGCTAAATAACAAAAGAAGTAAATGTCAAATATCTTCAAAAGTATTAAAGTTAGGGAAATCTTTTCAAATATGTTGTCCATCTACTTTTTGGTAAGCTATTACATAGTAAAGTTTCAGACCTGTTGAACCTTTAATAGCTGAGTCATAGCTACTTTCAAATTCCGACTGTTGAGTAAAGCCATTGTATCTCCTAAACTATTGCAGTTAGAGTGTTTTCCTAAAATATGTTGTTCAGCTACTTTGTCCTTAGCTATAAGATGGTACATAGTTTGGGGTTCTATTGCATGCCATAAGTGAGTAATAGCTATTTTCTCATTTGTAGCTAAATAACAAAAGAAGTAAATGTCAAATATCTTCAAAAGTATTAAAGTTAGGGAAATCTTTTCAAATATGTTGTCCATCTACTTTTTGGTAAGCTATCACATAGTAAAGTTTCAGACCTGTTGAATCTTTGATAGCTGAGTAATAGCTACTTTGAAATTCTGACTGTTGAGTAAAGCCATTGTAACTCCAAAACTATTGCAGTTAGAGTGTTTTTCTAAAATATGTTGTTCAGCTACTTTGTCCTTAGCTATAAGATGGTACATAGTTTGGGGTTCTATTGCATGCCATAAGTGAGTAATAGCTATTTTCTCATTTGTAGCTAATTGAGAGCTTTCACTTGGTGAAGTTTCAGACCCTTAGCTAATTACTCACCTACTCAAAATGAGTAAATGCGAATTATCTCTAAAAGTATTGCAGATAGCCAATTTTTCTCAACTCATTCACCTACTTTTGGAAGAGCTTTCTCATGGTCAAGTTTCAGACCCGTAGCTAATTACTCAAAATGAGTAAATGCTAATTATCTCTACAAGTATTGCAGATAGCCAATTTTTCTCAAATAACTCATTCACCTACTTTTGAGAGAGCTTTCACTTGGTGAAGTTTCAGACCTGTAGCTAATTATTCACCTACTCAAAATGAGTAAATGCAAATTATCTGTAAAAGTATTGCAGATAGCCAATTTTTCTCAAATAACTCATTCACCTACTTTTGGAAGAGCTTTCACTTGGTGAAGTTTCAGACCCGTAGCTAATTACTCACCTGCTCAAAATGAGTAAATGCGAATCATCTCTAAAAGTATTGCAGATAGCCAATTTTTCTCAAATAACTCATTCACCTACTTTTGAGAGAGCTTTCACTTGGTGAAGTTTCAGACCCGTAGCTAATTATTCACCTGCTGAAAATGAGTAAATGCTAATTATCTCTAAAAGTATTGCAGGTAGCCAATTTTTCTCAAATAACTCATTCACGTACTTTTGGAAGAGCTTTCACATGGTCAAGTTTCAGATCCGTAGCTAATTACTCACCTACTCAAAATGAGTAAATGCTAATTATCTCTAAAATTATTGCAGATAGACAATTTTTCTCAAATAACGCCTTCACGTACTTTTGGAAGAGCTTTCACATGGTCAAGTTTCAGATCCGTAGCTAATTACTCACCTACTCAAAATGAGTAAATGCTAATTATCTCTAAAATTATTGCAGATAGACAATTTTTCTCAAATAACTCCTTCACGTACTTTTGGAAGAGCTTTCACATGGTCAAGTTTCAGACCCGTAGCTAATTACTCACCTACTCAAAATGAGTAAATGCTAATTATCTCTAAAAGTATTGCAGGTAGCCAATTTTTCTCAAATAACTCCTTCACGTACTTTCGGAAGAGCTTTCACATGGTCAAGTTTCAGATCCGTAGCTAATTACTCACCTACTCAAAATGAGTAAATACGAATTATCTCTAAAAGTATTGCAGATAGCCAATTTTCTCAGATAACTCATTCACCTACTTTTGGGAGAGCTTTCACATGGTGAAATTTCAGACCCATAGCTAATTACTCACCTACTCAAAATGAGTAAATGCTAATTATCTCTAAAAGTATTGCAGATAGCCAATTTTTCTCAAATAACTCATTCATCTACTATTGGGAGAGCTTTCACTTGGTGAAGTTTCAGACCTGTAGCTAATTATTCACCTACTCAAAATGAGTAAATGCTAATTATCTCTAAAAGTATTGCAGATAGCCAATTTTTCTCATATAACTGATTCACCTACTTTTGGGAGAGCTTTCACTTGGTGAAGTTTCAGACCCGTAGCTAATTATTCACCTACTCAAAATGAGTAAATGCTAATTATCTCTAAAAGTATTGTGGATAGCCAATTTTTCTCATATAACTCATTCACCTACTTTTGGGAGAGCTTTCACTTGGTGAAGTTTCAGACCTGTAGCTAATTACTCACCTACTCAAAATGAGTAAATGCTAATTATCTCTAAAAGGATTGCAGATAGCCATTTTTTGTCAAATAACTCATTCACCTACTTTTAGGAGAGCTTTCACTTGGTGAAGTTTCAGACCCATAGCTAATTACCCACCTGCTCAAAATGAGTAAATGCTAATTATCTCTAAAAGTATTGCAGATAGCCAATTTTTCTCAAATAACTCATTCATCTACTATTGGGAGAGCCATCACTTGGTGAAGTTTCAGACCCGTAGCTAATTATTCACCTACTCAAAATGAGTAAATGCTAATTATCCCTAGAAGTATTGCGGATAGCCTTCACATGGTGAAGTTCCAGACCCGTAGATAATTACTCACCTACTCAAAATGAGTAAATGCTAATTATCTCTAAAAGTATTGCAGATAGCCAATTTTTCTCAAATAACTCATTCACCTACTTTTGGGACAGCTTTCACTTGGTGAAGTTTCAGACCTGTAGCTAATTACTCACCTACTCAAAATAAGTAAATGCCTATTATCACTAAAAGTATTGCAGATAGCCAGTATTTCTCAAATAACTCATTCACCTACATTTTGGAGAAGTTTCACATGCTTAAGTTTATTTATGAATTTTTTAAATAAATTTTAATACATTAAAATTAATTAAATCATGCACTAAATCAATTATAACTTGAAAAGTACTGCATTTAGAGCACTTTGTGCAAATATGTTATCCAGCTACTTTTGGGTCAGCTATAACATAGTAAAATTTCAGACCTGTAGCTCATGACATAGCTGAATAATAACTACTTTTAGGTTATCACTGTTGGGTAAATCACTTATAACTTGAAAACTTTTGCATTTACATTATTTAGTTTCAGTATGTTATTCACCTATTTTGAGGCAGCTATAACATAGTAAAATTCCAGACCTGTGGCTCATTGCATAGCGGAGTAATAGCTACTTTGAAGTTCTTACTCAACACTAAATCATTTATAACTTGAAAAGTATTGCATTTAGAGCATTTTGTTAAAATATGTCATTCACCTACTTTTTCCATAGCAACAACATGGTGAGTAACTTGGGTGTCTATCTGAATAGCTAAGTGAGTAATAGCTACTTTTGGACTTTCACTAACTTCCATCATGAGTAAAATCACTTGTAACTTGAAAACTATTGCATTTAGAGAATTTTGTGCAAATATGTTATTCACCTACTTTTGGGTCAGCTATAACATACTAAAATTTCAGACCTCTAGCTCGTGCCATAGCTGAGTAATAGCTACTTTTGCCTTTGCCGGTGGATACATTTTGCATCTGGCTACAGATGCATCCTTGGTCTAGTCTCTAAAAGTATTACAGGTGGGCAATTTCTTTTAAATAAGTCATTCACCTACTTTTGAGTGATCTACCACATAGTGAAGTTGCAGAACTGTAGCTCTTTAGATGGCAGAGTAATAGCCACTAAAATAAGTAAATGTCTTGTATCTCTAAAAGTAGTACAGATAGGCAATTTCTTCTAAAGACGTGCTTCCCTACTTTGAGTTGATCTGCATAATGAAGTGGTAGAACTGTAGCTCTTTGGATGGCAAAGTAATAGCTACTAAAATGAGTAAATGCCTTTTGTCTTTAAAAGTATTGCAATCAAACATTAAACTTGTCACTTCTACATGTGCCTCCATCTCACAAGAAAATTTATATTCCACTATCTTTAGTACATCTAATTTATACGGCGGGAGATAAATGCATGCGTCAGAATGCTTGTTTTTTAAATGCATTTAAGTTTGTAGTCGAACTCTTTCTCAAACTGAAAATAGAAAAATGTTTTATTTTAAAAGAAGTCTTACTGTTATGTGTACATTTATCCAGTATATATGAACAGAAATAATATTCTGATATAGGAAATGTTTTGTGAGACTAACATGATTGTTGGTTTGTGGGAATTGTTAAACATTTGTGAATCTTGTGATTACTATAGGCTACTCAAGTGCTAAAGACTCAAGTTCCTTTATAATGTGGGAAAACTTGCAGTTCAGATCGTAAAGTTTCAGTTTATATACTGTGCCTTACATATGTTGGCTTTAATATCAGCAAAGCGGCTAAGACAGATATCTGACTGATTAGCTTTTTTTTTTTGCAACATGATATGAGTGCTTTATGAATACCAAATATATGTGCATTTGTTTTAAAAAGATATGGTACAAAGTTGAGCCTTAAGCCAGGCCAATAATAGGCCTGATCTTCCTTTATGCAAAATTGGCATTAATTTTGAGTTTTTAGGCAGGTTGGGTGTAACCAACCCGCCTATTAGATTGATGTGTCCGACGTCCCTCTGTCCGTCCACATTTTTCGTTTCCGGACTCTAACTCGAAAACAGTTTGTCCAGTCAAATTCAAACGTGACAGTGACATTGATCATCATCATAGCAAGGTCCCTTTTGAAAATGGTGCAATTCCGTCTGTTCGTTTGTCCAATTTTTTGTCCGTTTGTCTGTCCATCCGTCTGCCGTCAACATTTTTTGTTTCCGGACTCTAACTCGAAAACGGTTTGTCCAATCAAATTCAAACTTGACAGGGACATAAATCACCATCATAGCTAGGTTCCTTTTGAAATTGGTGTAATTCCGTCCGTTTGTTTGTCCAGTTTTTGTCCGTTTGTCTGTCTGTCCGTCTGTTCGTCAACATTTCTGTTTCCGGACTCTAACTCAAAAAGGTGTGTCCAATCGAATTCAAACTTGACAGGGACATAGATCACCATCATAGCTAGGTTGCCTTCGAAATTGGTGTAATTCCGTCGGTTCACTTGTCCGTTTTTTGTCCGTTTGTCCGTCCACATTTTTGTTTCCGGACTCGAACTCGAAAACGGTTTGTCCAATCGATTTCAAACTTGACAGGGACATAGATCACCATCACAGTGAAGTTCCTTTCGAAATTGGTGCAATTCCATCCATTTGTTTGTCCGTTTTTTGTCCGTTTGTCCATCAAAATTTCCGTTTCCGGACTCGAACTCGAAAACGGTTTGTCCAATTGAATTCAAACTTTAAAGGGAGATAGATCACCATCATAGCTAGGTTCCTTTCGAAATTGGTGTAATTCCGTATGTTCGTTTGTTTTTTGTCTGTTTGTCTGTCCGTCAAAACTTCCGCTTCCGGACTCTAACTCAAAAATGGTTTGTCTAATCGAATTCAAACTTGACAGGGAGATAGATCACCATCATAGCTAGGTTCCTTTCGAAATTGGTGTAATTCTGTCTGTTCATTTGTCCGTTTTTTTGTCCATTTGTCTGTTCGTCAACATTTCTGTTTCCAGACTCTAACTCGAAAACGGTTTGTCCAATCAAATTCAAACTTGACAGGGAGATAGATCACCATCATAGCTAGGTTCCTTTCGAAATTGGTGTAATTCCGTCCTTTCGTTTGTTCATCAACATTTCCGTTTCTGGACTCTAACTCGAAAACGCTTTGTCCAATCGAATTCAAACTTGACAGGGAGATACATCACCATCATAGCTAAGTTGCTTTCAAAGTTGATGTAATTCCGTCCTTTCGTTTGTTCGTTTATAGCATAGATACAATTATGTAACCTAGATTACAAGTTTTACGTTTCTTAGCACGTCTAACACATTCACCTTAACTGGGTGACCTAACATTTCTTTCCTTGTTTCTAAATGTAATTACAGCAGTCACTAACCTTATTGCCTGTGCAACCTGCCTTTTGGGGCATCTTTGACCCTCTTGTTGTCTTTTTCTTTTAAAGGGTGCCTCCCAGTATGAGTTTAACATACTGTTGCTAATTTCACAATTTGTACCCTATATGCCACTAATCATTACTGCAGAATCACACAGCTATTGAGCAAGTTTATAGGGACAAGTTCATATATTTTGCAGGTTGCACGTGCGTGAAAACAGCCGGCACAAGGTTTGCATTGTAGGACTGATGGAGACTGAGGTTCATAGTGTCAAAGGCCTTGTGGAAGTAAGTACATATTGGAATTTTATTTATATTCACCAAAATTTGGAAAAAATTTCATATTTCAAAATTGATGCTGAATCCTATTTTGCTGTTGCTACCTGGACCTGTAACAGTTTTTGAGTTACTCAAAATGTTTCTTGGTAAACTTGGTACACTGACAACCAGCAAAATTCAGATAATTTCTGCAATATATTTGGCAAGTGGCCTAAATTTGCACATATATACTACATTGTATATTTGGCCCTTAAAGAATACACTCGATTACATGTTAAGGAGAATTGGATTATTTGGGGTACTAAATACAGGAAAGATATTTTTTCACTCAAACATTGGCATTTTCCAAAATATTCACTTAAAATTGAAATAAAATGAGCTAAATTCTGCCAATTATGAGGGATATGCCTATGTGGTGTATCTTAACTAGTTCCCATCTGATCACTGAAGTTAAGCAGTTCTGTGTTCAGTTAGTATTTGGGATGGGTGACATTGGGGGGATACTTAATCACTCCGATGGTCACTGAAATGGTGGTCCCATCACAATATATAGAATTTAGAGTTTATATTTGGTTAATATAACCAAATCAATGTACTTTGCGTGATGTTAAATAAGTCAATTGATCAAGCTAAGTTTGAGGGGAATATCAATGGCTCAGTTTGTTGTTTTAATGCTTACAAGTGCTAAGTATATCACATAAAGCTACACAAACCAAGGGAAATGTTCTTCAGTGGCAAATTTAACAAACTGCATCAAATTTCAACACATGTTACAGTAATCTCTCAGAGGCACAGTTTGTATAATGACCTTGGACAGACTTCTGACTCTAGGATCTCAGAGATATAAGAATAATCAGATTGTTCTTTGAATAATTTATTGATAACCCACTTTGGGACATTCTTATTGAATACCCTGGTGTTAATATGTATCACATTTACTGCAGCAATGGGACTGTGTACTGCAGTTAACAAGGTTAGTAGTGAGGTGTTATACTTAATGGTTTGATGAAATTTTGTATGGTACAAATTTTTTGTCTGAATAATATTATTGCAGAAATAGTGAGCAGAAAAGTACAATTTAGGTTTAGAAATTGCCAAGAGTTGCATGTCATTTCAATTTATGAGACTGGTTGTTGACAAATCTAATAGTTCAGCAGAAAAGTAATCTTTTAGAATTAGAAGTATTTCCTTTGAATCATTATGGTTACGCTAAAGTGAATGTTGGGGACAAAAGATTAAAGCATCTGCCTGACTGCTTCTGTTATCTGACTTTCAGGTAACAATATATTTTATTTTATGACCTCATTTCTATTCTACTAATTTGTATTCCTCTGTTGTTTTATACAAAACTACTTGTTCTAATTTATAATTCTTCAGTTATCTCACTAAAATTATGCTCTCCTGACATGCCCATATAATCAATGTGCACTGTATTTGAGATAAGTTGAACTTTGAAGACTGCTAAATCTTGTTCATCGCCACTCCTGTGTTTTGGTTTCCCTATTATCAAACATTTCTACTTTCTGCCCTAATCTATTTGTTTCCTATGTCTATCTTCATTGTATGACACAAATGGTTTTTACAATTTGCAAGTTTTATGTCTGTTTTCCACAGGTTTCAGGTAGTTGAGTACGACAATGCATCTAACAGTGCTGGGGGTGTTTTATGTATATTTTCTCTCACCATTTGCAGGTAGTTCAGTACGGCAATGCTTCCCGTAGTACTGGGGTGTCTGGTAACAACTCCCAGTCCTCTAGGTCTCATGCAGTACTTCAGCTGGAGGTCAGAGATGCCAAAGACTGTAAAGTGGGAAGGTTAGTACAACTAGAAGTAGAATTTGTCATTAAAAGAGCCAGAAGTACCAGTGCACACTCATGTATTATACATATTAGCATTTATTAGTGTAAATAAATATAGTAATAGTGTAGGATGGTGTGAACTGCCAGTGAAAACCGCATAACAGATTCCAAAATCTGGTGTTATCTGAACTGGTCTTGCAAAATACATAGCCTGGATGTAGAGGTTCAGTTCACAATTTTGACAACATTTTAGACATTACTTAACCTTGCTGATGGTTTGTACATTTACATTTTAACCATTCGTACTGTTTTAGTGACCAATTTGGACCTGTCATTTCAGGCTGTCCTTCATCGACCTAGCTGGCAGTGAGCGAGCCACAGACATGACAGATAGCTCAGACAAACAGACACGTATAGAGGGCGCTGAGATCAACCAGAGTCTGCTCGCTGTGAGTGCATTGGATGGATTAATATTTAACTTTTATTTTTATATGCTTTTTTATATGCTTAAATTGTTCCAATTTATTTAAAATACATTTCTATATGGCAACATAGAATGCTTATCTGACTGGCCAGACACATTTTTTGATACTTTTTACTTCACTGGCAGTAAGTTTTAGAGTCCGTTCATACTTGAGAGATTAAAACAGATTTAGATTTTACCTGGGAATTAATTTCTACTGTCCAAGCTAAAATAATGGTAAATAGCTAAAATTATTACTTCATAAAAATGTGACTCTTTATAAGTAGTAAAGACGGCAAACCGGATAGTCGGTTTCTATTCGATTTATCTAAGCCTAAATGAAATCCGGTGACAAAAGTCTAACTTCACATCAAAAGATATAAAATATTGTACAGAAACGCTTAAAAATATTTACTTCTGTAATACTTTGCCAATATACAATGAAATAATATCTAAAACGTCTGATTTTATCATCAAATAAACCATATTTTAGTTGAAGTAATTGTTCATGTACATGCACAGAAAATTTTACAGTTTGACTATAGTTTGGTGTATACCAATTCGAATGAATCTGGTTTTTGTCAAATTTTGTTTTCGGGACCCGGTTTACATATTTACTTTCGATCGTAACACTACTCTTCGTTGTGTTCATTTGCAACTGAAGAAGTGTATGATAGCTTGGAACAGGCAGAGTCATAATTTACCTTGTAATGGATCAATTTCAGTCACCTCTTGTCTTGATTTGCATCTGAATATGAACATATTTTATGAAATAATTGTCTTAATTTCCAGCTGAAGGAGTATATGCACTGGGTGAACCAGGAGCCATATTCATAAAAGGTCTTAGCCAAATATTAGCTTAATTTGGGTATATTTATATTCAAATATTAAGCCTAAGACTTTGCTGAGGCCTTTCATGAATACAGCCCCTGGAAAGTGGTCATATTCAATATACAGTATATTTTAAGTCACAATTTACCAGGTAATGGGTCTGTTTTGAGTCATACTTTTCTTGACTTGCATCTGAGTATGAACGTATTTGCAGCTGCAGCACATTGGCTACGCTCCATATAGACAGTATGTTTTTATTAGGGCTGCAAACGAAAGTACTTGAGCCTCGGTAGACAAGTCGATCTTGGCTAGTATTCGAGTCCATTTTAAGAACTCTGTTACTCGCTAGGTATTGTATTATCGCCCGCGTAATGAAACGTTTGTGTAAAACATGCTACATTTCAGCATTTCCGTCACATAATATCAATTAAAGTTGTAGTTTTCACTTAAGAACATATAATTTACTCCATATTCTATAATATCTAGTGAAATAGAAGACGTTTTTCTTCAAAAGTTTCGTTTCCGGAATCGACTATTTGTTTACAGAAGATTTCCAATGGCGGGTACTAAATCTCGTGGTTACTCGAATTCGGGCCGGTTGTCAGAGATCAAGTAGTTAGAGACTATTTTTTAGACATTATTAATCTTAATTAGACACAATTGTCTTGCTTTGCAGCTGAAGGAGTGCATCCGTAGCTTGGACCAGGACAGTGGACACACTCCGTACAGACAGAGCAAGCTGACACACATCCTGAGGGATTCCTTCATAGGAAACTCTCACACTGTAATGATAGCCAACGTGTCCCCATGTATGTCTTCCTGTGTCCACACACTCAACACACTCAAGTATGCTGACAGGTAAGCAGTCATAACCATCTTGTCACAGATTACATGTAGTCCATGAGAAAAGTTGAGATTTAAGTCCCATTCTACAGTACAGTACAGTTACAGTATTATTAGGGCAGGCTGTCACTTTATCTGCCACTGTAGCCTAGCAGGTAACACACTTGTCTAGGAACTCAGAGGACGTGGGTTCAATCCCAGGTACAGGCAGATACAGAGTGGCTCGGATGACCACTTAAAATGGCGGTCCTCTGTCATTGGGTCCTATCCCCAGTGGCAGGTTAAAGAACCTCAAGGACGTTGATAAATGGTCATCCTTGAGCCTCTATCTTCCAGTTAGGGGAATGTCAGTTACTTGTGAGTTGGGGCTGTACCTATACAGTCGGATTGGTTAAATAGCGTTTTGAGTCCTGTAGTATATGGAGATATTGCGCTGAGTATAAATACATAATAAGAATAATAATAATATTCAACATGTTGACATGAGCTGTGTTTGAACCCAAGGTCTAGGAGACGAAAGTCAAGTGATTAAATGCCAGACTTTTCACCACTCATATGAGATTTGGAAATGTTAAGCATGATTATATTAATTTTACAAACATATCATAGAAAAGTGAAGGTATTCTAAATTACTTAAGGTTTAAGTTTTCTTTTTCCTTTCATTTTGGTTTGTGTTTGAAGAGTCCATAACTTAGAGTAAAAATCACATACTTTGTTGTTTGTGTATATTTGTAATTCAGTGTAAATGCCTTAGATATCAAATTTCAAATTTGAATGCAATTGATCTAAGGAAAAGTGAAGATATTCTTCATTAAGCTTCTCTTACATCCCATCGTATGTGTACACACATGTAAGTGTGCTGCAAATATTGTTGAAAAATATGAGCATAGCCTGGTAGTGGGGTAGTAGAGATTTGCACATGTAAACAAGGTGTATTCTCACAAAAACAATGTCACTACATTGAATATCAAAGAACATACTGCGTGCACGCAGAGAATATGCCATGCCAATTTTCATTGCGGGGTCTCTGCGACCTTGATATTTTGTTATAAAATCGCGGGTGTAGCTAAAGTGTCCCTTGCAAATGAGCCATTTTTTCTCTGTAACCAGGACGTACGTGCTTATACGATGGGATGTAAGAGAGGCTTAAGTTAAGGTACAGGTTTTGTTTTTCCTTTTACTGTAGTTTGTGTTTGAAGAGTACGTAAAGCAGATTAAAATCACCTTCGCTTGTCATTTGTGTATATTTGTAATTTAGTGTAAAATCTTTAGATATTAAATTTGAATGAAATTCATCCTATGTGTGTACAAAGGTTGATGGTGGGTTTTTACCTTGTTTTTTCATCTTTCGTATTATATAGCCTGTATTCAGCCATTTCTTGTATTATTCATCACTGTTGTTCAATATCTTATATTGCTGCTTTACAATTGCATTCAGTTTCATCATCATTTTTTGCATGACAAAAAAATTAAATATATCCTGTTCCATTTGTGAATATTTCATTCAGCTAAAGAACTTGTACCTTTACACTTGTAAAGTACAATATGATGAAATGAAAGAATTAACCAATTTTCTCTGAAGCTTTGTATTATTCATCAGTGATTGTTCTGAATGGATTCAACTGTAAATATTTTACTAAAACATATGGATTAACGTTTTTGTATTACTTTTGTTTATTCGTCAGAGTGAAAGAGTTGAAAAAAGACCAAGATTGGAAACTGAATAATGTCATGAGAAGTAAAAACAAACCAGCCACCCCCCAATCAAAACAAGGTCAATGGAACAAAACCCCTTCTTCTGGTAAAGGTTCCGAAACAAACGCCATTCAGAGGTCAGGCTCCATGAACAGACATTTGGCGACTTCATCCTCCGGTAAAATATTACGACAACAGTCTGCAGCAGAGGTAGTATTTGTGAAACAGATGGAGAAGAAAGATCATACTCCAGATAAAGAACCACCAGCTGGCCTGTTTTTGGGGAATGGTATGCAGTTTGCATCCACTCCCAAGTCTAAATGCAGTCCTTCTGAAGGAGACAACATGGGATCCCCGTTTGATGTGAGCAAGATTCTGAGAGAAGAAAGCGACACTCCAATACGAGGGCATAAGCTGAACAGGTGAGAGTTTTCAGTTATCTTTATCAGTGTTTTTGAATAGTCATTAACAAAATAATAATAATAATACTGGGCTCTTATATAGCGCTTTTTCTATTATTAGCTCAAAGCACTTTACACAGTATTACCCCAGCAAGGATAGCTGGCCTTGGTAACCTTACCAGAAGCAGAAGCCAGTATCCCTTAAAGCTGGGTACCCATATTTCCCCTGGGTGGAGAGAGGCACAGACCAGGTTAACATCTTGCCCAAGGATGTTATCCCACATGAAACAGTTGGCATCACTGGGGATCGAACCCACGACCCTTGGATTATAAGTCCAACACCCTACCAACTGAGCCACATGAGACCCTATGAGAAAATATACAAGTATTTTGTTACTAAGAAGTAAAAAATTTGGTCAAAGAATATTAATAAGATACGGTTATCCAGGTTGCACGCATGTTTTAATTGTATAGTTCAAGAGATATTGTTTCAAACATTATCAAACTTTTTCTTATATCTGTAATCATAGAAACTTGTACCAATCCATCTTTATTCTTTTGGATAAATGATCAGTTGGATATAACATTCACATTTTAATCCTGAAATGAATAATAGCTTTTCTTTGATCAGTTTTTTGTGATATTTTGTTCTACACTGACCTAATGTAAATATCTCCTGTTAACCTCACATACCTCACATTTGTGAACAAATTATTTGTTTTATAAGCTATGTTTCTGTGTGTTTCAGGCACACTAAAGATCATCAAAAGTCCAGTTCTGATCCTGTCGGTCCCACAAAGTTAGACTTTGATAACATGACTGAAGATTTTGAGATGCTCGGAGGGTTGCCGAGTAATGGCAAAAGTGCAGATCTGAACAAAAAAATTCAACACAACCAAGTGCCTGAAAATGTTGTGAATATCAATGAACATAAGGGTGAAGCAAGTAGTGCTCATAACAAGATATTCATTGGTGCTGACAAGGTGAATGAATTAATTAGGATTCAGAAAGAAAGACTTTCTGTGGGTAATGAAGACATAGTGGAAGGTTCGTGCAGGTCCAGATCAAGAGTGAAACCAGATAGAGGGACTGACAGATCACCACAGAACAAGTCCAGATCCAAATCATCAGGAAGAGTTTTGGAAAGTAAGCGACCTCATGAAGAAGTAGAGCGAAGGTCAAAGTCTATTGAGAAAGGACTGCCAATGAAGAATGACAGGATAGGTTCTCCAGAAGGAAGACATAAGACATTTAAAACAGATTTAAAAACTCCAGACACCCAGGCGATAGATATTCAAGTAAAGGTCTCAGGACCAAGGATGTCAGATTATCCTGAATCTAGGTCACGGTCGAAGGATAGGCTCTCAATAGGCAGCTATCCCATTAAGTCTCATGAAGAGATCATGGCTGAACATAGAGAGGTGCTAGATCATCTGGACAGTTTACTGGACAGAGCCAAAGCCGCCATTACCGTCTCTCCAACTTCTAGTCCTACTATAGAGAGAAAATCTGAGCTGAAAAAACAGTTCAGTACAGAGTCCACTGATTCTAAATCTTCAGAGACAACAAGGACTGGTGAGAATAAGCCTCTGACGAGTATTTTGAAGAAGACACCCACCTCTGAAGGAATATCATCTGCATTATTCTTAAGCAATTCTGCAGGAAAGGAAAAAGTGGTAGCCGAGTTCACTGAAGAAGACTGTGTTGACACTCATTCTACTAGACATTCGGATCCACTTGCAAGGGATAGGTATTTTGGTGGAACCTTGACTCAAAACAATGTTCCATCTTCTAGAAGTATGGAGACTATTAGTCAAACAGTGACTCAAGATGAGCCACATAAACCATCATCTTCTATGAAAGGAATTTACAACATGGACAGTGATGTCATTGTGTTGGACGATAGCAGTGAAGGGAAGAGAATGGACAGTCCATGCATAAGACCAGCAAGTAAACAGGTATTCCCCATTTCGAACATAGCCAGTGAGAAGCACACTTTTGGACCAAGTCACACAGAGTCTGTGGAATCCTCCAGGCCAGACCAGTTCTTGCAGAGGAGTAACAGCCATGGAAGTGACAGAGAGAGTGAGAGGAGTAGTAGTCGCAATATGTCCTGGCATGATATCCTGTCACAGAGTCAAAATGAGCCGAAATCTAAAGATAGCTCATACAGTGAGAAATCTCATAAACCATCCCGGACCAACAGCCGAGATATGTCTGTTGAACTACAGGAAGAAAGGCGTGGTATTACTACAAAGGCAATGATCAAGGACATAGATACTATTGTGATAGAGACTGATGTACCAGCAACTGGTGTGCCAGAAACAGGCAGATCTACTGGTGACAGTGGATTTAGTACTGGTCAGTCCCGGGATCCTGACAAATTTGGACATTCTAATGGCTCTCATAGAAGCACTGACAATCAGTCAGATACAGATACCTTGGATGATGTGGTAAGCTTATCAAGTGCAGCAGTAACTTCACAGGAAAGCAATAAACCAGGACTCAATCAAGGGAACCATCCAGTTAACAAGTATTCAAGAGGACCTAGTGATATGTATGGAGTAGTACAGGGTATGACCAGTCACACCAAGGGTGAGGCTGCACCACATGTTACCAAGTCTAATATTGTACCTCCTTTAAAACTGACTTTTAATGAGGAAAGTGAACATGAACTTAATGGAAGATCAAACAATAGTGCAAGGTCTCTGTCGGATAAGAAAGTGTATTATGACAATTGTAAAATGTCTCTGGAGGATGAATACTTAGCTCAAGGAAGTAGAGGTACACAGAGTGCTAGAAATTGGACTGATAAACACAAGAGTTCTTTACATGTTCACCAGGACAGTGCTTTTACTGTTTTACCAGAAAACCGAGATCTGGAGACGAGGAAACCCATAGCCAAACCACAGGCATTTGACTTGCCAACATCAGTTACTGTCTCGTCTGATCCTAATTCAGTGCCAAATAAGGTCAAAGGGAGTGGAATATTACCAAAGAAGGTCAGGGATGGTGGGACAGAGTTTTCTCCTATTGAGGCATTTCCTATTACTCCCAGAAAAGATCATGTGATCACAGTTCCTGCTGTTGTGAGTAAGCCTGGAAGTGAAACTTCAGACACAGGGATTATGATTGGTCCATCACATGCACATATACCTGCAGTGAACTCTGAGGTGTCCTCTAAACAAGGCCATAGTGCATCACATAATATTGTAATGTCCAACAGGATTCAAGATAACAGTGGAACTCACATGATAGAAACTACTGTAGTAAAAAACGATGTAAAGGTGAACAGGGAACTCTTCCCAAGTGATATACCATTAACAAAACAATGGAGTGAAAGGTTTTCATATGATAGAGAACCTGCAAAAGTAAACAGAGAATTATTCCCAAGTGATCCACCAGATGTAAATTGGGAACCAAATTTAAATAGTGCAACAAAAGTGAAAAGACAGCCACCTTCAAGTAATGTACCATCTGCGAAAGTGTCAGCAGAGATAAATAGTGGAGTTGGGTCAAGCGATGTAGTATTAACAGCCTCTACAACTGCTGACAAAAACAATGATGTTAAAGCAGTTGAAAGTGTTCACAGTGTTACAGGTGTCAGATTAAAGGAATCAACAACAAGTGATAATCATATGGGGACAGAAAAGCCTGCAAAACCACTTGTTGTGGACAATATCAAGGGCTTGACAACTGATAATGTATCAAACAAGGCAGCAGAGCCAAGTAGTGTACCTTCCCATAAGCAGGCCAATTCTACATCTGTGCAGTACAGTAATGACCATACTTCAGCGGTCACCCCACAGGATTTGCATTATCATTACCAGCAGGGAGTCAGAGCTGGTAAGATGCAAACTATACAGAACAATGGGGTCTTGCATCAGCAGAAATCCTCAGCAGCGGTTAATGGAACACACAGAGACATGAATATGCAAGGTGTACAGGAGGCTGTGAAGGTGACTAGTCAAACAGGTGTTGATGAGAATGGTGGGAGGTTATTGCCAGCAGCAGTAGACACTGACATTACTCATCGTACAGGACACAGTGAGGTGGGAGAAGAGAAAGCCAACAGCCAGAAAGATGGTGTACACCTACCTCAGTCAGTCAGGCAGCCAAATGTCAACAAAATACACCAGGCACAGTGAGTAACCTGATCGCCACTTAACACAAATAAAGCATTTTCAAATGTAAAGGTCCTGTATTCACAAAAGGGATATGCAAAATATCAGAGAAACAAAATAGTATAACTAGCTCTTTATACTTACCTCAGGGTAATTTTTTTTTCGCTAATCTTTTGCATATTTCTGTTGCGAGTATGTCCCCAAATTTCAGTGTGGTTAAATTTTAAAGTTCAACATAAATATGTGGTAGTTATGCACATTCTACAAGTTATATTCCAAACAAGTATACATGCTTAATAAGATCGATGGCATGAAATTTTTTTTCTGTCAGAGCTTAAGTAAGTTTAAGCCTGTTAAGTATAATTTCACCTGATTTTGGGTTATGTCAGGACAAAATACCACAAAGTCTAAATATGTGTGTTTCCATGTTGCAACCTATTTGATTTATTGGAAGATTGACTAGCTGATTGGTTGACTGATTTATTGATTCATCAGTTGATTGCTTTATTGACTGATGTACTTATTTATGTATTATTAGGGAAAAGCTGATGATGCAACATGAGGAACAGCTGACCAAGATGACAGCTTTGTGTAAACAAGAGATGAAGCTCTTAATGGCCAGTAGGATGACCCGAAAGGTAAGACGTCATAAGTCTTCTGCTGACACATCCCATGTTCTGAACATCCCACTTAAACACCCACCTAGCTTTTTTTGTGAAGCTTTTTTCAATTTTTATCTTATATGTCTCACAAATTGTGTGGCTCATTGTGAATATTGGCCCATGATGGCTCAAACAACTGGAATGTGCCAGCTCATCTGAATGTTTTAGAGTTTTTGTAAATTTAAACTTTTGGCAGTGTCGTGGTTTTATATTAAAATGACTATTTGAACTCTTGTTTTTGTTTGTTAACACACTGAGTGGAAGATATTGCACCTGCAAAGCAGTAGATTCTAATTCTAATTCGACTTTTATAGCGCTTAATCTCCACTGAGAAGTGGACTCTAAGGCGCAACAAGACAATAGCAATATCCAAATTCAAAATCCAGGGACAGAAATAGGTCAGCACCACAGAGAAGCCATAAGAGAAAATGAGCTAAGGAGGATATGCCTTTGTGTAGAGATAGGTTTTGAGCTTCTTTCTCAAAGAGGCAATAGTGGGTGATGCACGAGTGTCTTCAGGAAACGAATTCCAAACAGTGGGAGCATCAAAGGCAAAACTGAATAGACAAGATTAAGGTTATCCTGTGAATCTTTTATCAACAGTATTAGTTGGTCACAAATGTTTATATTTATGGTGTATAAAATATTTTCCCAGTGAAACTGAGTCCTATTATATGCAGCATGTAGAAATAAGATTAAGAGTGATATTAATGCAATATTCTCTTGTTTGCAAAGGATCCACACTGAAGCCTGTATTCCTTTTTTTCAGGGATTCCCCGAGTATGTACGAGCTTTGGAAGAAATCTTGTCGGACAAAGGCAGGGCCATTTTATTACTCAAGTCCAAGATTGACGAATATGTGGCTATGGTGAATAATGAGTGATTGACCTTTCAAGTGACATCGACTGATTAGAGAATGTGAAAATGTGAAAGCATGTTTGAAAATCTTCATGAGTGAGCATTTTTCTCCTGCATCTTCAGGAAGGATCTTCTTGGGTGAAAGGCAGTAAATCATTAGATTACAAGCACTGATCTTTATGGTGTTACAACTAATGTATTAGCTACTGTGACCTGTCTTGTACACTTGTCTGTTTAAAAAAGACCAAGTGATCTTGTCCCAAGTAGAACATTAGTCCAAGGAGTTACCAATTACACCACTAGAGTGGCCGGGGGTTTGTAATACAATTGGTATTTATGAATGCTTACAGTCAGGGGTAGATTTATCAAGGTATCAACAGAAATGTCCTCTCTAGTGTATGATTTAATATTGCATTAAGTAAATGTTTCATTTTTCCCTGCAAAGGGTCAGCAGTTTTATGACACAAATGTTCAAAACATCTATTAATTAACATTAAATACCATTTATTTATAGTTGTAGCATTAAAGTACAAATAAAGATGATTATTTTGTTAAGTGACATCTGATAAAAATAGCTTTATACAAACTAAATGTCAGAGAAATTGTAGAAAACACCAACAAAATTCAAGTTGAACTTCTGTAACTCCACCTGGAACATTTATTTCTGCCTTGTTAACTTGAAGTAAAAACCATTTGTTAAATATATAAAATATATATATATTTTTTGATTAGTGTGAAACCAATGTTTTTTTCTGTTTTGCTTTTCTTTTTAGTTGTTGCCTGATGTTACTGTCACATATATTCTCTATATGTCAGATGTTTGTTTTGTTCTGTTTTACCTGTTCTATGTACTTGTGATGAAGTGTGGCCAAATATTATTTATGAATGTATAAATGCATGTTATTTATTTGTTAATTTGTAAATTTGGCAGCAGGTTGAATCAGTGTAAAACCCTCCAGCCACAAATTCTATCTGTGATAATCTGTTAACAGTAAGGGACCACTTTAAGTTTACGTATCTATGACACTGGGTTGAAGATGTGTCCTGAGGATGGGGTTTGCATTTGTAGTGTAATTAAATTTTATGGGGGATTAATGTACTAATAAACCTTTAATTAAATGATCAAGGCTTCCTTATTTATTGTTCCGGGACAATTTTTACTGGTATGGGATCCGCCATATTTGATAATAGAAATGGTTATAAATGGGGGCAAGCCCCCAACCCTTATAAATAGTATTCCTGTGTATTACAATAAAAAGATAAAAGGATGGTATTGGTAGAAACGTGGAATTATATTATTGCCCAAATATCGTACGGGTAAAGTAAAAACTAGCCATTGTTCCTTTTTGATAATTTGTTTACCATTGTGTTCAAATCAAGGAGACAAACAGTAGAATTCCCAAAAACCTTCTATGTGCTATAATACATATCCTTTCTCTCTTGCGAGAGATTATCAGTGTTTGCTTGAAGATTCAGCCGAACAGCATCTGCAGGTGTCATCAGCAACTCACAGACAAGAAAGAGCCCTTCTCTATCTTTACTGGCCTCTTACCTCTGAGGTCGGCTGTTCAAACCGCGGACCCTATGTGGAAAAGTTGGTAGTTTCTTACTGATGGTCGGCAGTTTATAGTACAGAACCGTGACCAACTGTATGTACTGGTTTCCTGTGCCCATAAAACTACCCGTTGTGATATGACCTGTATAGTGTTGAAAGTGACATTAAAACTCAAATAAACTTTCTTTACTGATTAATTTCTTTACTACAAGCATCATTCACAAGCTACACCTGCAACCTATGTGCATGGATACATAAGCTTTATTAGAAACATTTCAGTGTATATAAACTTTCTAATTTATTTCTTGATGTCAGATCTCAGATATCTGTGTACTTGCTTGAGATTTTAAAGAGAAAATGCACCAATGACTGCATATAGTGCTGTGTATTTAGGGTAGTTATACTATTGTCTTTCACCATATATGGGTATATAGTGCAGGTTACTGCTTCAAACATTCCACTGCTGTGGTTCGTTGTATAACTTTGAATACTCTTAAAGTGGAACTTTTAAGTAAAACAAAATTTCACTAATTCTGTGGAATTAATTTTCACAAAGGGTTAGTTTCTATTGAATGGATAAATGTAGACTTCATTTTGGGAATTACTTTTCATTATCCATTGTCATTAGTTAAACTGATTAAAATATAAGGCCATTGAAAATTTCCAATCTGTCAGGTCTATTTAGTCAATGCACATTGTGGCATTATGACTGATTTCACAGCTTGACTGTAACGTATACCTTTCACATACAGTCTAGGTGTTAATTGAATATTAGTTAAAAGTAAAAATGCTCAGGAAATGGCATTAGATATTGTTGTGTTTGTGGAAAAGTTACTGTGTAAAACTATATTTTCTGGAACATTATTAAGAAAAGTAATGTATGAAAAAGATACTTTGGAATTTGTTGTGTGGAACATGGATATATAATACAAAAATTAGATAAACACATTTACAGTGTAATTTGTAATATATAGGATTATTTATTATGTGTTTTTGTCAATTGTACATAGAATTTTGTTGTTTTATTATTCCAGATGATTTTTTTAAATTATATATAAATATATAGTATTAGCTCGGATTTATTATTGTTTGTTTAAATCTCATTTTAGGTATGGTCAAGTCCCGATAGGTTCTTATTTTAATATGTATTGTTAAGTATATAAAGGTTCACAGCCTTGTCAATAAAGATATCAATGTTTTTATTGCGTTTATTCTTTGTTACTGCAGTAAGTTGAAGTGAGGGCAACATGGAGCTAGTTTTGAGATGTCAACATCAGAAAATTCTGTTATTTTTGTTGTTATAAGAAGCAATTCTGGAAAAAAAAACAGTCTTCTGTTGTTGGTATGACTTCCCATTGTGTCACTGTTCTATTGAATTAGTTGACAAGCCAAGCATATAGTAGCAATATATCACTGGTACTAGCCTGGCCTTCCAGGCTGTCTGAATCATAATGCAAACGTGATGTATTTTTGCCATAATGCACTCTATATTAAGGACCTTTCTTGTCTGGGAGAAAATTCTCCTCAGCTAGGTAAGCTAAATAAATATATGAGAAGATTATGAAAAAATAATTATAGTGTAATCAAACAGTTGTGTCTATACTACGCATATTAATGCCTGTGGCAAGGCTACACTAGTACTACCAGTTGGTAACAACTAAAACATGGTTACCCACTAATACCCAGATTCAGATATGTTCTTGCCAAGATACCCGGACCTGTTTTTCCCCCCTTAATTACAGTGTAATTGATTCTTGCTTCAAAGTCTCTTGAGTTCGAAGGTTGATTTTTTTTAAGTGTGAGCATCAATAGAGCTCGCACTTTTACAGATCACTTTTTTTTTTTGTCTCCGGACTTTGATGAAATTTAACTGTGCATTCTGAATTTCCCTCTCTTGCTCTCTAATAGCTAAAAGGGCACATGTCCATTTGGCTTTTGCCCATACATATGTCCTTTTGTCTCTGGACTTTGATGACATTGACAACACTCTAATAGCTATAAGGACACATGTCCTTTCAGCTTTTGCTCATACAGATGTCCTTTTGTCTCAGGACTTTGATGACATTGATAACACCTGGCTGTGCATTCTGAATTTCCCTCTCTTGCGTTCCAATACCTAAAAGGACACATGTTCTTTGGCCTTTTTTTCATACATATGTCCTTGCATCTTTCAGAAATTGTGGCACAGAGTATTTGTTTGGTCACTGAAGTTAAGCGGCAATGGGCTATGTTAGTACTTGGATGGGTGACCGTCTCAGTTCAGGACCAGCTGTGGGATGTATCTAAGTTGGAATTTCTTTCTGTCAAGACTTTCGTAAATTCTAGTGCACTACTCGTGTCTCTGATAGCTGTGCGCTCACACTAGGGGACCAAAACACCCTTTGGCCTTGTTTCCATCCATTTCAGAGGCCATGGGAATATTGGACAAGTCATCAGCACAAACCATGGGCTGCCATCTCTGGATTCAAACCCACAACCACAGAGATGAGAGTCAGGTGATGAAATGCCAGAATTCAGAACCACTTAGCCACTGAAGTGATTGAGGGCCCTTGTTATCTCTAAGAGGGAGTTGGCTTTGTACATTGAGTGTGTCGACGTATGCAGAAGTGAGGCCAAACGACAGAATTCTTCCGCAGAAGACAAAATTAATTCACTCCGAGTAATCTCCACGGAATTTCAAGATGGCAGTGTAAACAAACCAGGGTTCAGCACCAGTAAATACTGGTTTTATAGTAACATTTATTATTTTTAGTTGCACCAAAAAGGGAAGAACACTTATAATTAAGTGGCCCGTCAGGGGTGCTTATTTGTCTTTACATAAGTTCGACTGATAGCTGCCGCTGCAGGATTATGGTCTCCCTTGAATAATTTCTTGGGCTTTCAAATTTTTCTTTCCTTCTTATCTTTCTTTAAAACTATAGGCGTGGGAAAAATTTTTGGGATACTTTGTGGAGACCTTAAGCTTTACTTAAGGTAACCTTAAGCATTTTTTAAAAACACTCCGTCATCGCGTTTCGAAAAAAACCACACAGACCTGTGCTATAAATTTATCAGGTACATTCTAGACCTATTGCCGCAGGCTGGAAAGGATTTTCTCATCAATCGGACCATAGATGCCTCAAAGGGAGGCCCTTTTTTGTAAATTTTTTTAAAATGAGTACTTGATCTGTATCTCAAAAACGGTCAGGATTTCGGCATTTTGTTGGAATAACTTATTTAGCTACTTTTTCATAATCTTTCACATGCCGAAATTTTAGCCCTGTATCTGCAATCTTAAGGTCACCTTAATGTCAAAAAGGGGGTTTTAGCCCTCCAGTTCGCTTAGTTTCTAACCTTTTTTCAGCCAAACTTGCCATATATATTAAGATTTACCAAAGATTATCCTGACTTTATGGTGACCTTAAACTGTTAATATAATTGGAGCTATGGCCCCCCTGAAGTCATAAAATTGGAATAAAGCCATCTGGCCCCTTTCTTTTTCCATATCTAATGTTTATTGATATTGATGGGACATTCTCGGGTTATGGTCACATTAAAGTCGCAATATGAATGAAGTTATGGTCACCTTACAATGAAAAAAAGGAAGTTTTCAGCCTACAGCTCTCTTATTTTTCAACTGACCTGAACTAAACTTTATGCACTTATAAAGGATGACAAAAGGGACATTCTTATTTTATGGTCACCTTAAAATCCCAATATGAATGAAGCTATGGCAATCTTCAGGTGAAATGATGGAGTATTTAATCTCCAGCTATTGTATTGTTCAGCTGACCTCAGTTAAATTTTGCACACTTATTAAAGATGAAAATAGGGACATTCTTATTTTATTGCCACCTAGGAGCATAATTATGGCCATCTTGAAGTAAAAATGAGGGTTTTCAGCTCCCAACTGACTTACTGTTCAATAACATCAGTTCAACTTGACACATTGATTAAGTTTAAGGAAGACTTCCAGTGACCTTTTATTTAAAATTCCTGTATTTAAGAGACTTTGGACAACTTAACATAATAAATATATACTGCATAAGTTGATCTTTTCGCGGGCAATTAAGTATGCAAATCAACACAGTAGGCTTGCTTCGCGAGAGGGAGGACAAAAAAAAAGAACTTCCCAATTATATTGTTAATCTTTCTCAGCCGTATGGTTGATGTAATGGAAAAATCCTGGGGGAAATTCTAAATTACTTCATTTCAGTGAAGAAACAGATACCCATCACACTACACCGCAATTATTTGTAAGTCCGGAGACAAAAAAAAAAAAAAAAAAATGAAAAAAATGATTCCTAGAAGCACAAGCCTTGCTAGAGCTTTGCTTAACAAAACGGCCTTCTGCAGTTACCTGGGCCCAGATTTACAAAGATTCTTAAACTCATGCTTAAACTCAGACACATAATCTCAGTTTTTGTCTCACGTGAGATTATGCTGAAATTGGTATTTTCAAAAGTAATCTCAGGTGAGAATAAACTTAAACTCAGTTTATATGTAAGCAAGCATTTCATTGGTTAATACCAAAGCAATTCTTAAACTCACACATAAACTCATTCATAAACTCATGCATAAACTCAGTCTAGAGTTTATAGCTGCTGAACAACACAGAGGCTTTACACTAATTACAGTAGAGGGTTTTCATGTTACATTGCAGCATCTGCACAATTTTTTTTGTAAACTTCATTTAAAATTTTACAAATACTAAAAAAAAACCCAAGACCATGATGTTTTTAACATGGATTATAGAATGACTACATTAATTTATGTTTTGGTCTTTTTATGTATGTACAAAGATTTTTGTTTGACTTTTTTGCAAAACTGTACAAATGTTATCTTACAAGTTCAATCATGTTTCGAGTCTTATAATTATTGTTATGTTTTTTGTTTTCTCAATTAATTAAAAATCTGCAATCTTCAGCTTATGTATACATATGAATTTAACCTGAGTGCCATAAGGGTGTTCTCTATGAATAATCGCCACTGTGGTTTATTTTGAAGTGCACAAGAAATTAATTTTTGCATTGTTCTTAGTAGTAATTTAAGACAAATGGGTGAATCTTGAAACATCTTTGTCAATATGGCCCATAATCAAATTGCAGGAGTAAATTTCTCCAAAAGGTTACCACAGGTATTATGGTTCAGCTTTACTGTCATTAATTGATCATAAACTCATTTCTTGAGTCTACGCTGGTGCAAACTCAAATTTTTAGTTGAGTTTAAGCATAATCTCAGCCTGAGAATTTTCAAAAATACCAACAAATGTGAATTTAAGCATAAAGTCAGACAATGAGATTATGTCTGAGTTTATAGGTGAGTTTAAGTTTAAGTATTTTCTGTAATGTGAAAAGTTTGAGTTTGAGCATAAACTCATAAAGATGAGTTTATAGGTGAGTTTTAACATGAATTTAAGTTTAAGAATCTTTGTAAATCCGGGCCCTGGTGTCGGAGATGAAGGCCTTAGAAGACAAAGATTTTCAGACAATCAGAAATGAGGATGTGAAGCTTCTTAGCAGCATCCAAAGCAGGGCAGAGGAAATAGGCCGTCAGCCCCAGCAACCACAAAAACGGACACTTTGACGAAGCTCAAGTGCAACTTCAACATTTGTGCAACAGACATTTCAACAGCCACAGTAACCAGCACAAGCTGCAAGGGAATACATCTTAACCATCCCAGAGACTCAGATGCCAGCAAGCGAGGTCATCCAACCCGCTCAGCAGAGCCAAGTGGTAACTAAAGCACACCATCAGCAAACCACAGGGCAGCCAACTTCCTTCCTAGTAGTTGATGACCGACAGGCTGGACCTCTCACCTTCACATGGACCCCAATGAAGCAGTTCAACCCACCATCAGTTGCCTCAGCTATAGGCGAAGAAAGTCAACACAACATATCAGGACTCTCAAACTTTTTCAGAAATCCTCAATCTGTGATGAGCTAACAATAGATTGACACTCGGCTGCTGTTTTCACCACCTGACACACAACCACAAGCCACCTCTCCTCCAACCACCACTCCCGTGCAACAAGAACATCAGTCGCAACCAGCTCAGCCTCCTCCACATTCAGCTGAAACCAAACAACAGCATCAGTAGAACCACTACACTTGCCTCCAATCGGTCCTTTTTACGACCACTGCTGTCCAATATTTAAAGGTGCTTTGCAGGGATATTCTATGTTCTGTCGGGGAGATGCAACCCAACATTTTCATGTGCTTTTTTCTGGATTTCTGTCCCTGACTCGTGACTTTTGCAACTGACCCTAGAGTCATAGAGTTGGTTATAGAGTTAGTTCCTGTGGAACACCCCTAAAAAAGTTAATAGTGAGGCAATAAGTAAAAAAAAGTAATATTTTTAATATTTGTATTAACACCAGAGGAATAATATCTGGTACAATAAGGGGATAACACAACTATTATTACAGCTGTAAACATTACAATGTATGAATTAATGTATGTGTACTGGAGGTTGAAAGTAAAAAAATCTCAAAAATTAGACCTCTAAAAAATTCTACTCCAGTAAATAATGTTACAAAGTTAATAATAATTTCAACTGAAATAAAGATAGGACTATTTTCTACTTCAGTGACTGAGTCGGTGAATATTTTATTGACTGTTGTCCTAATATAAATAACCTTGGGTCAATTTGGTGATTATCCAGTTCAAATACTATCTGAGTATTATGATCAATGCACAAATTATCAATCACAACACTGTTCATAAGTCTATTGACACAAACTGCAGTGTGTGCATGTGTGCTTGAGGTGGGGTGGTGGTAATAATGTAGCAGTGATTAACATAACAGTAGCCCTAATACATTATCATGACACTCTCTGGATCAAAACACTAGGCAAACCTTGACAGTACATTTTGAGTTTCACGAGTACATCTGGGTGCCAAATAATAGATGTTTGAATGAAACATACAAATTGTTTTATGTCTTTAGTTTGTACAATGTGTCACTGGCACGAAATGGGTAAAACTGAGATATTGAAAACTCTATGGTATTATGTAGTAAACTTTTTTTTCAGTCAGTAGGTAAATAGGTTTTGATTTAACTTTTTCAAAACCAGCATTGTAAATAATAATTGCTGAGTTTTAGGCTTTTCCACCGGATATTATTATGCTTATTTCCTTCGGATATTATAATGCATGAGGGATTAATGCTTCTGAGAATGAAAAAACCGGTTTTGATATCTCTGGTATGTTCTGTACTGGTTATCATATTCCTAATTTTTCCTGGTGCACCCATCTCACAGAATGCTGACCACAGTTCAATGGGTCAAGTGTCAAACACAACGCAATCATCACCAGACACAATTCATGTGGCACTATTGGCATATGGAGAAAAGGCCCTAGAAGATGCTTATATTGTCATCAAATCCATTGCACTTTTCAGTAGGTCCAGCATATGTTTTCATGTTTTTTCTTCAGATAATGCAGGCCATGCATTAAATAAGCGAGTGGCTGACTGGCCAGCCAAATTTAGACACAACATAAGGATTCACCCATATGAGGTAAAGTGTGTCAAATGGATGAAGGAGATTAAAAAACATCCTGAACAGTCTTTTCATTTTACCTCACCCACTATGATCAAAACATGCATGTTTCTGAGCCTGGAACAATCATGGAATATGACAGCTTTTGGTAAAAAACTCGTATATCTGGATATTGATGTTATATTATTGGATGACATTCTGAACTTGTGGAAACAGTCTGAAAATTTCAACAGTACCCACGTAATGACAATGGCAGGTGATGAGATAAGGTTTGTTGTATGTTAATAATTAGTGACTTAAGTTTCTAGTGACTAATCAATTTATAATAAACATTTTTTGAAATTTGTGTACACCATTCCTTGTATCCTTCATATAGTAACTTGTGGTTAACAAGTTGAACATGTAATCACAGACTGTATGGGTTCAAATCCTAAAAGTGACAAGACTAATGGTATCTACCATGACCCTAGCAATTGTTAAACAGGATGTAAATCTTAATCTTGGTACAGTGTAGTAGCTAATTGAAATTGCTATTATAACCTTTAAATGGCGGTCATGTTGGTACTGTGGTAACACACTCACCTTCCACATCCTGAGGTCTGTGGTTCAAACCCCAGACTCCATGTTGGAAAGATGGTAGTAGCTTACCTATGGTCAGCAGTTTACTTTACAGAACCTTGACCAACTGTATGTACTGGCTTCCTCTGCCCATAAAACTACCCGTTGTGATATCACCTATACCGTGGTGAAAGCAACCATTAAAACCCAAATAAAGTCAATGCATAATCTCCACTTGTAGGATCATTGAATTGCCTGAACTGAAGTCTCAACCGTGACATAAACATTACTTAAATGTGCAATACTAAAGAGTACAGTTGTTTAACAAAGCAAAGGTCTTATACAAAATCACAACTTGCACAAAACCTATATAACCTATATACACTTCATAAGAAGTGCACATTTTGTAAATATTAGTCTAATATTTAATGGAGAGACGTGAAGTTAAAACTTATCTGTTTCAGAAGTCTTTCCCTCCCTAGGTTTCTTACTACTGAATAACGATGGTCCCCTGGTGATGAGCTTATTTTGTTTTACAACTTCTGATTTATGTATGATGATTTGGATGGTGCACCTTAGAATCCGCGAGTTCGAAGATTAAGCACATGCATGGATACACCTGATAGTGATACTTAAGTTCATTGGTCTGTTTTCAGCAATAAGCAACAGAAAAAGTAACATTTTAATTATGTGATGTATATTATCTAGTTCAATTGCATTTTGATTCTGTTTTTATTACAGGTATAACCCTAGACTAGCCAATAATCTCCTTACATTACCAAGTAACCGCTGGTTTATCACTGGACTAGTTCCAAAACTCTGAACTCTGGGAGACACAATCCCTTATTAATTGCAAGTCAATGGACTGATGAAATGGAGTTATTGAATGAGTTAACTACACACAGGTTAACTTTAAATATTCCATGACAAACATAATTACTGTTTTGTGAACTCATACATAAATCATCAGCCTTTAGATAATAATATCACAAGCCCCATAGAAATCCTGAAAATTGTCAGGGTTTTCATCAGAAAATGAAAATTTTGCTTGTTAACAGTACTACTTTATTATAAAATATTTATGATATGGGTGTAGAACTGCACGTTTTACAGTGTGGTAGATGGGAAGTCTTTCTTATTAAAACATGTACATGTGTATACTTTATACATTATAGACTTCCCAACATAACTATTTGATAGTTATCAAAACATGTAGTAGATAATGCTCTCTTATTGCATTCCTGATGCCTGTAGTGCCCCTGTATTTTTCACTAATAGGTTTTAACATTTGCATTAATATCAGGGGAAGAATATCTGGTACAATGATAACACGCATATTATTTCATTTATAAGCATTAAAAATGTATGAAATACTTGATTTAATATTGAGGCTGAAAGTAAAAATAATCCAAAATACTTGATTTAATATTGAGGCTGAAAGTGAAAATAATCCAAAATTAGACCCATAATTAAACTGCTAACTGCTTCTACTTCGGTAAGTTTTGTCACAAACTTGATATTAACCAAAATAAAAATGCAGCTAGATTTTTGGTTCAATGTCTGAATCAATATACTCTTAATGAATGTTGTCTTTGTATTCATAACCTTGGGATCAGCTCAGTAAATATCCGATAGAAATATTACCAAGTACCGGTATTCTATTTACTACCATGTCATTCATCACAACATTGAATATAAAGTCCTTGACACAAACTGCGTTGTGTAACAAAAATAAGTAAAATGGACAAAGAGGCAGGAGATAGTAAAACCTATTAAAAGCCAAGTGATAATGCAACAGTGACTAACATAGCGGAAACCCTAATACACTATCATGACATTCTCTTGGCCAAAATACTAGGTAAACTTTAAGGGCACATTTTAGAAATTGTACGTACCTCTGGGTGTCACAGAAATGTGAATGTAGCATAAGGAATAACAATTGTGTGATGTTGTTTGAAGTGGGCAATACAAGCACTTTTTTGAAATGCATAAATGCTGAGATACCGAAAACCTCAGAGTATTATGTAATGAACTTTTCAGTCAATGGACAATAGGTTTTAATATAACTTTGCAAAAAGCAACATTGCAAGTCAGAATTAATGAATCAAAATTTGGGTTGCAACACTGGATATATTATTTATTGAACTCTATACGGAAGTACGGAAGCTCTGGACTGCCAAAGTTTTTTATTTTACTAACTTGAATATACCAGTTAGTTAACTTGAATATACCAGTTTGTAACTGGAATATACGAGTTAATAACTGGAATATACCAGTTACTAACTTGAACATACAAGTTAACTAACTGGAATATACCAGTTAGCTATCTTGAACACAACAGTTAATAACGGGAATATATGACTTACTAACTTGAATATTCCAGTTAACTAACTTGAATATACGAGTTAGCTAACTTAAATATATGAGTTAGTGACTGGAATATACGAGTTAGCTAACTGGAATATACGAGTTAGTAACTAGAATATATGAGTTAAAAACTGAAATATACAAGTTATAGTAACTAGAATATACCAGTTAGGTAACTGGAAAATACCAGTTAGCTAACTGGAATGTACCAGTTAGCTAACTTGAATGTACAAGTTATTAACTGGAATATACCACTTAGCTATCTTGAATATACAAGTTAGTAACTGGTATATATGAGCTAGCTAACTTGTATATTCAAGTTAGCTAACTCGTATGTTCCAGTTAACTAAAAGGTATATTCCAGTTACTAACTCATATATTCCAGTTACTAAACTCATATATTCCAGTTATTAACTTGTATATTCCAATACTACTATTGGGGATATTGTGTGAGAAAATGATTTATTCTAATAGTACTTTTATAGCGCTCAATCTCTATCTATTGACAGACTCTAAGACGCATAAAGCCAAAAATCAGAGATCGTAATCGTTAAATCAGAGACATTGCAGGGGTCGGCACCACGGAGAAAGACGAAATGAAAACAGAGGAAAAAAACTAGGGTGGGTAGGCTTTTTCAAAGAGGTAAGTTTTCAACTTCTTCCTGAATGAGGAGAGAGATTTAGCTGAGCGTACGTCATCAGGGAGATCATTCCAAATCATCGGAGCATCGTATGCAAAGCTAAGGCCAAATTGCTTTTTTGACTTGTATATTGATGCAAAATGTGGGACCTCAAGCAAAACACCCTGAGATTGACTTCTATCTCAGAATGAAAAAAAAATTTCTATTTTCCCCTTTCTTGCTGTTAAACAGAATACTTGTCAGAGTTCAGTGGGTCAAGTGCCCATCACACTACAATTGTCAGCAGACACAATATATTTGGCACTATTGGCACATGGAGGAAAGGGTCTGGAAGATGCCTATATTCTCATCAAATCCATTATACGACAAGATTAAGCATATGTTTTCATATATTTTTTTCTATAGATTATGCAGATCATGTATTCAATGGAAGAGAGGCTAACTGACCAGCCAAATTCAGGAAAACTTTCAAATTCATCCAGTAAAGTAGTTTGTGACAAACGACTGAGTGAGATTAAAAAGATCACGAAAATTCTTTTGACTTTAATTAAACTTCTATGGTATAAACGTGATTCAGAGCCTGCAACAAGGCTGTGACTTTTGGTATTTTTATATCTAGGTAGTGACACAATATTATTGGGTGGCATCCTAAATTTGTGGAAGCAGGCTAAACAAACTGACAGTTCACACTTGATAACAATGACAGGTGGTGGAAAAAAGTTCACTGTATGTTGATAATTAGTGACTTTAATTTATTGTTCACAAATTTATAATAAACACTCGTTAATTTTTTTTTAACCTGTTCCCTCTATCCTTCATATAATAAGGTTAGCAGGTTTTTGCATCAAACTAGTTTGGAGTCAAATCAATATGGCTCATTGTTTTAGAAGAAAAGAAATAGAACCCAGTCATTTAGTTTTCCTCTTTGGTCTGGATCCAAAATGGTTGCCCCCGCACAAGGTTATTCTCCAACTTCATCAATATGTACCATGGATATCTTAGGATAGGCTGGACCAGACTTCCCCTGGATTTCCCTCTTGACTTTTCCTTTCGATATCAACTCGACAGCTTTAGGTACTGATCCAGACAAACTCTGCAAACCAGGATACTGATGCTTTTGATGTTCCTTTAAGGTGATAAGCTAAGGTTATATAATCCAGTGGCTCAGTAACTGTTCTTTGCCCTTACACCATGTGCTAGCCCCCAGTGTAGGGGAGATCTCCATATGGATCAATAAAAACTTGGAAGTATTTGGGATAAGTTGAACCAAGCTGACCCCTCTCGACTTTGACACAATTTGACCACAAAATGTTATCCACTTTAGGATGTCTAACACTATTCTTCAAAACCAGAATGCTGTTATAATATTTACTAATATATACTTGCGAGGTATTAAAACAATTATTCGTCTATTCTTAGCTCTCAAATAAGAAAGTTTCTTTATTTAAATATTTTGTTTTAAATTTAAGAGATGTCAGCTTTCAAAGTTTATTATTATTAAAACCAAAGAATGATTCTTAAACATATAGAATCATTCTTTAATTTCAGAATATAAGTCTCTAAACAAATAAACAAGATTTAATCTTGGTAAATAAATTGTGTGAATACAGCCCCTAATGAACTTGTTTTATCTATCCCATCTGTGTATTCTGCAGGTACAGAAAAAGGAAACCCTTTTATGGACTGAATACTGGGGTAATTGTGATGGATCTTTCAAGAGCTAATCAAGTTGGATTTTATCAAGATTACTTCAATGGTTTATACAAACCTGAATACCCAGATTACAATGGAGATCAAGGTCTCTACAACATATACTTTCATCAATATCCTGAACGAGTTCAACTGATGGATTGTAGCTGGAACTTCCGGTTTTTCATGTTAGAATGTTCAGGAGATCCTGCCATTCGTTGTGAAGCTGCTGAAGCTGATGGTATTCACCTGATGCATGCAACTGCTGAAGCATTATTCAAAGATTCTGTGTTAATGCCAGTCTATGATTGTATGGAAACAATAGATTTCAGTCGTATTTCTGCATCACTGAAGTGCTTAAAACATGCAGAAATATGGTTTCACAAGAAAACCAAAAAATGTAGTTCCCATTTTGGAATGTTAAAGACATTAAAGCAGTTGTTTGATCAACATGAAAAGTTTGGATGACTCAAACTGGTGAGTGGGGTTTAATATAGGAAACATGCACAGGAAGTCCCTCCAGGGCTTTTATAATTCATAGTATTTTTCATTTCGAATGTTGTCAATTAAGAAGCATGTTTAGTTTGTACAAATTTAAGATTTAGTTTTTTTTAAGCGCGAGCTCTATTGGTCTTTTATGAATTACGGCATAGTGTGGTGAGTACCTGTCATTTCACTGAAGTTAAGCAGCAATGGGCTACATTAGTACTTGGATGGGTGACCGCTTCAGTGCACTACTCATGTCTCTGATGGCTTTGCAGCTCTTGCTAGTGGACCAAAACCCCTTTTGACCTTGTTTATTTGAAATAATAAACTTGAAGTCTACTTGTAGGCTGTCAAAGACTTTCCTAAAATCATCTAACATAATCTCGTACTTTTTAATATTTCTGTATATTTGATAACACCCTCTAATATCTAAATCACACTGTTCTGGCCAAGAATGCGAATTACTTAACTTGTATCTTAACTTGTAAACTTACTTCTTTCAAGCATTTACAAATCTACATTTCAGGGCAACTATTCTGGAAGAGTAAGCAAAGTTGATTCACATTTGGCCAAAACTTTTTGCGGATTTAATTCTGCGACCAAACTAACTATGGTGGCATATTTTAAATATTTTTTTTCTAAAAACATGCTCATTTTCTCCTTTAGCCATTAATGTCAGGAGCTTGTCAACATATTTTACTGTAACACAGATTTAACATAAATATGACAGAAACTGAAATTTTCAGTCTATTTCAAGAATTTTACAATCAACATCAGATCCCATCACCATCTTCAAGAGAAATCTGTTATGTGGAGTTTACTGATGTAAAAGATAAATGTCCTATAAGAAGTGTTGCACAAAAGTACAGCTTTAGCCAGCTAAATTTTGAAAGCAGTCACTTCCTACATTGTAATTATTGAGCAATTAACCTCTATGCTTCTGTATCAGCATTTATCAGATTTCAAACCCCAGGGCAACACCCAAATCTCCCACATTGGACTTTCTACCGGTAGAATTTGAAATTCTACCAGATTGAACTTTCTACCATGACATATATATTTATATATATGTTGTATTGAATGTAGATAACCATTGAATGTATACATTCAATGGGTTAGTCATTGAATGTGTAGATTCAATGGCTTGGCCATTGAATGTACACATGAATCTACACATTGAATAGCAAGCAGCCATTGAATGTGTAGATTCAATGGCTTAACTGTGGAATGTGTACATTCAACAGTCAAAGTCATTGAATGTGTATATAAACTTAACAAATCAAATAGGCAATTGACACTGTGTAAAATTTTACTTATTTTTGTCATTTTCTTAATGTCACATCTGTTGATATCAACTTAAAAATAAACTTTTGCAATAGGTTCATAATCTGTAGGCAGTCACAATCTTGTCTTATAACAAACACTTTTTTTTCTAAAAAAAATGTTTATCTTAATCTGTTTTCTAATTATACTGTCCAAATGAACCTCTCTAATATACTTGGGTGCTATTGTGGGGCTAATTACAATTAAATTAGCCACATAATTAGATGGATAAGTGATGTCACATTTTAGAAGCATACACTTAAAGACCATAAGATCACTACTTTGGCTTGAACTGTTTCTCTTTCATTTTTTGATTGAGAGGCAAAATTTTTAATGTTTGTGGATTAAAGTAGAGCTTATTATAATATAGCTTTCATAATGGCTTTGATTAGAAAGGACTCGTGTGGGAATTAGTATATGTTCTATGCAGTAGCAGAATGATGCCACAGAAGCTTATTTTGTAATAAGAAGTGATTTACAAAATATAAAGACAGTAAATAAAACAATGTGATGAAATGTATGAAACTTATGTCGTGACATATGTTTATTAATTTTAATGTTGTAGACTGATCCTTCTTTATGCTAATTCATGAAATGTACCACCTTTATTCCAGTTAATGCTTATTGTTAGGCTAGAAAATATCCAATCTAGGTTATAAATTAAGTCTTTGCAATCTATATCAACATTTCAGATTTAATTATTTATACATTCAATGACTTGGGTTATTGAATGTACACATTCAACAATTTTAGCCATTGAATCTACACATTCCACAGCTCACATTGAATGTACACATTCAATAAATTACCCATTGAATGTACACATTCAATAGCTTGACCCATTGAATGTATACATTCAATGGTTATCCACATTCAATACAACATATATATGTTTAAACATCAATGAGTATTTGTAAATCTTGAGTGATATTAAAGTTACATTCAATTTTTTCAAGTCTCTTAAAACATATAATCGCAAATACTTTTTAATAAATACCTGTTTTGTGTGCATAATGTTATTGAAAGCACTAAAAAAGAGAAAAAGATGTATTTTTACAACAGGTGTATTTACAATTTGAGAGGCATACGTGAGTGATATGTTTTCACACTTTTTCTCTGAACAGTTCTGACTTCAAACTGTCTCTGGTTGATCCAAGCACATTAACTGAGACAGGAAAGTGTGTGAAACTAGATGCATGTGGTCAAGTTTTGGAATTTTAATTTGAGGTTGTGATGTCACAATGTAAACAGCTTCAGTATGTTACATATTCTGCGTTCTTTGTGTTTTTAATGATTGGTATATACAAATTCAAAGTCTGTAATAATGCAATGAAGGATGTAACGAGTGGTATTTACCACTAGTGGGTAGAATACCTCCCAGAACTTTTCAATCTATGACCTTCACCTGTGATAACAACAAAATTGCACAATATGTGTGATTGGATCATAAAAACCTGTGCAGTAAAGTGTTTTAAAATGCTGTGTTTTAAAAGTAAAGTGTTTTAAATTTTGTAGATAACTATATATCAGGTCCCATATAACAAATTAAACATATATGTTTTAGATGGTGGATAGCAAATTATTGTGACTGACTTTATTTATTCGCCGTTGTTATCTCTGTTTGTTTACACACATGTGATGAATCACCAAACGAATGTAAAAAGCTCCCCATTAGTAAATACAAATTCAAGAGTGAAAAACACCAGTTCCCGACAAGCCAAAGAATGCATAATTGTTCAAAGCTCATGACAACGTGTCATGCACTGAGAGCCTGGTGTGACTTTATATAACCTGACCCGCTGAAAGAGATGTAAAAGGACCAACAGGAGAGTAGCTAGGATTTTCAATTTGGAACTCCCTAATTTTCAAAATGTTGTGGTTTTCTGTGAAATTTATTTGGAGTGGGGTGTCAAAGATAATTCATTGGGATATTGAAATGGAAAAATTTAAGTAATAAACAATATATTTTACAAGAGTTACATTAAGTTAACAGATAAACTAAATTAACATATCAAACATGGTATACATTACATTATTAAAGTTATTAAAGTGGTTCATGTCTTCGTTTAATTTGAATGTTTTATGTAATGGGATTCCAGATATACTAAAAAAATACAAGGCATTTTGCATATTTCCAATAATGTTTTTATTGCTACCTACTCCAAAGAATAATTTAACATGATTAAAAATAAAATGAATCTCTAAGAATGATTTAATGTTTGTTTTGCCTTTTTTTGTATCTGTAGTAGTTAAAACTGTTAATCTACAGTGCGATCAGAAAAATATACAAGAACAAAATATATGCCTGTAAATTAAAGAATGCTATGGGCCATGGAGCAACTGCTGTAGCAATTATTGGTAGCTTTCAAGTTGTGAATCATTAAGTTAATAATTATAGTCAACTGATATACTCTGACATACAGTTCACTCCACTAACAGTTCACCTCAAAATGTATAAAACAAGCAGTTTGTATCCACTCTAAACACAGATAAATTAATTCACAATATGGCAGTTTCAAAGCCCTCTGTCCATATAGCACACCAGTTGAACACAAACTAAACTGTGGTCAGGCTTTCAACTATTTATATACTGTTCTGGCTTCTAGAATATTCTAGAGAGAAATATAAACAAATCGATACATTTCCAGGGCCCAGTTTCACAAAGCCTCCTTAAGATAAAAGAAATACAAAGAAGGTTCTAGACACCTACCAATTACATTGTCACAACTACAGAATACAAGAAAGATCAGTACTAACTAGGCCACTTATGCAGAATACAGAGAAAATCAATAATTCAATGTCCTTATATGGTTCAAGAACTCTACATTCACATACAACAATGCACTATCACATTACCCTTATATGTAACAATTACTTGATTCTTCTTGTGCCTGGCCTTAACTGTTTTAATGAAAGTATTAAATTGTATATCTCATGGTTTAGTGTATATACGCATATATGCGACTTATGACATCCGACAGCCGATTTGTGATGACGATCAGAGACAAGAGTCACCCATCCCAGTACTAATGTAGCCCACTGCCACTTAACTTCAGTGAAAAGATAGATACTTATCACACTACGCCACAATTCACAAGACTGAAGACAAAAAAAAGAAAGAAAAGTGATATCTTGAAGCGCGAGCCTCACTAGCTTAAAAACAATGAAATGTAATGCCCCTGTTCCACCAAAAGATTAAGCCCCGATCCTGTCGGCGACCCTTAATCGTGGACAGTCGGTGGGAAAATAACAAAAATGGGCGGGAATACTGGGTCGGTACTGAAGTCTGGGATTAAGAACAGATCGTCCCCAGGACGCCTCAGGACGCCTCAGGCGGCCCCAGACAGTCCCCGACTGGTCTGGGACTAAGAACCGACTAAGCCAGTTTTCAGGTCGGTTTCAACCACGATCCAGTCGTACACATACCGACTGGGTCCCAGGACACCTCAGGCCTCCTGGGACTAAGCCCCGACTAACCCACGATTAACTACTGGCGTCCTCAGGCCTCCTCAGTCTTCCCCAGACCAGGATCCCCAATTATTGTTTTCCCAAGTTGCTGGATTTTCTGGGTATATATATATAAAATTCGCGATCTAATCATCATTGCTTTTCTAGGAACACAGCAGGATGCCACCTTTTAATGGAAGACAGATTCAACAACAACTTAGGGCTTTTTTGGTTTTTATTCAGTTACAAATAATCATGTATTTCCATTTCTTACGTCGACCACAGCAACCACCACCAGCACCACCAGCACCCATACAGAGACCTAGAAGAAGGCACAACATGTGGGTCAGGCCATGGCTACTACAGAGAGAGGAGAGGGGGCCTACCACAACATTATGGCTGATCTTTATGCCACAGATATTCCAGGATTCACCAACTACATGAGGATGACCCCAGAATTCTTTGAAATGATTAAGACCAGACTGGAACCACACCTAGCCAGGCAGGCCACCAACTACAGAGCACCAATCAGTGTTGGTGAGAAGTTAGCCCTCACCATCAGATATCTGGCCACTGGAGAGTCCTACACATCATTGTCCTGTCAGTTCAGGGTTGGAAGATCCACCATCTCCAAGTTTATACCAGAGGTCTGCAGGGCCATCCAGGATGAGTTCACCAGGGAGTACCTGAAGTGTCCTACTACCCCAAATCAGTGGAAAGAACTGGAGAGGGAATTCAGGATCAGGTGGAATGTTCCACATGCCCTGGGAGCTCTGGATGGGAAGCATGTGGCCCTGAAGAAGCCCAAGAACACTGGAGCCCTCTACCACAACTACAAGGGGTTCTTTTCCATTGTGATGTTGGCCCTGGTAGATGGACAGTACAAGTTTAGATGGGTGGATGTGGGTACTGAAGGATCCTGCTCGGATGGCCAGATATTTAATGCCTCTCAGCTGAAGAGGAGGATTGAGGATGACAGGATAGGCTTCCCTGACCCAGCTCCTATAACCCAGGGTGGGAGAGATGTCCCCTACTTCATCCTGGCAGATGATGCTTTTGCCCTGAAGACCTGGCTCATGAAACCCTATGGCAGAAGGATGTTAACCAGAGAGGAAAGGATTGCCAATTATAGAATTTCAAGGGGCAGAAGAGTGGTGGAGAACGCTTTTGGCATCCTTGTGTCAAGATTCAGGGTGATGAGGACAACCATTGAACTACCCCCAGCAACAGTCAGGGAAGTGGTCTTGACCTGTGTTGTTCTACACAACATACTGAGAAGCCAGTATCAAGGTCAACCTGGTGGTCAGCAGCCTGGGGAGGACGATGATGATGATGTACCTGATGATTGTGGATTGATTGGGGGTGCTGCTGGTGGTGGCCAAGACAGAAACCCTGCCAGAGGACTACCTGATTACCTGATGGACTACTTCAACAATGAGGGAGCAGTGGCCTGGCAAGATGGCAGAATATAAGTCCTGCTGCAGTGAACAGTCCTTTTCAGGACTAACTATAACAGTCCTTTTCAGGACTACCAATTATTCCAAAAACAATTAATCAGCTATGTTTGCTACAGACGGACAAACCCCATGCCAAACATAACTTGTTCAGACGAACAAACAGACAAACCCCATGCCAAACATAACTTGTTCAGACGAACAAACAGACAAACCCCATGCCAAACATAACTTGTTCAGACGAACAAACAGACAAACCCCAAGCCAAACATAACTTGTTCAGACGAACAAACAGACAAACCCCATGCCAAACATAACTTGTTCAGACGGACAAACAGACAAACCCCAAGCCAAACATAACTTGTTCAGACGAACAAACAGACAAACCCCATGCCAAACATAACTTGTAGAGACGGACAAACAGACAAACACAACTTACTCACCCAACAAACAGACAAACCCACTGTTAAACAAAAGCCAAACACAAAGTCACACATAATATGCTAAATTGAATTATTTTTTCATATATTTTGAAATCCACATCATAATTTCACCAATTTTTTTTCTCATGGCTTGGAAATTTATTTGTAGCAGAGAGGTTTTCATGGAAATCTTCAATTTTAAATCTTCACTTCTAATCACAAAAATGTGGAAAATGTAACCATGGAACTAGTTTTGCTTTCAATAATGGGGGATTGTGTTTGCAAAATAGTTTGTCAGTTCGTTGGCATGGGTTCTATTTAATTTTGTTTTTTTGTGTTTCTTGGTTGGTGGTTACTGGGGTTGGGTTTATTATTGGTAGTTGGATGTTGGGTTTCTTACTGGGTTTGTTATTTTGGGGTTATGTTTGGTATTGGGTTTGTCTGTTTGTGGGTTGGCAAGTATGTAATAATGCCTTTTAACTCTAGGGAAGGTGTAAGTGTTGGACTTTTGAATTAAACATTTTAAACTATCCCATGGATTTTACTCTAAAAATGGGCTGATTAATGGCCATATTGGGAGTTATTTTTTTTATGTGGCCTTTTTTGTTATGTGTGGTACCATGGGTTATTTGTTTCATGTTTGGGGTGGTGTAGGTGTTGGACTTGAACTTTTTTTTTTCTTGTGATAAGTATTTGTACTGAACTTTTTTGCTTTGGGAGGGGAATTGGAATAACATGTAGCTGAATAATTGTTTTTGGAAGATTTGGTGGCCCTGAAAAGGGCCTGGCAGGTCAAAGACCCGCCCTGACTGGATGGCTACTGAGGAGGCTGCTGCTGCTGTTGAGGCGGTGCTGAAGTGGTGATAGTAAAGAGCTGCTGCTGCGGTTGTTGCTGCTGCTGCTGCTGCTGCTGAGGCTGCTCGACAATCTGTGTTGATGTCAGATCTGGTAGCTGGCTTAAGATTCCACTCAGATTGTGTCTGCTCCCTTCGTCCTGTACAGTTAGGACAGATGTCGGGTTGCTGAAGCCAATGGGGCTTGGTGTATAGTACACAAAACTGCTGCTAACTGCTGCTTGAGTGGAACTAGACGCCTGTGGAGTGGTTGTTGGCAGTAGGCCGACCCTCTGGGACTCCATGGTAACAGTGGCTGATCTTCTGGGCAATGGCTGACGTCTGCGGTTACTCTTAATAGTTTCGATGTCTCTAAATATCTTGCCCTTTAATTCTTCAAATTCTTCTTGAGTCATCTTTTCGGCCTCTGATGCCACGTAGTCAAAGAAGGGCTGCCTGTCTGACTTCTGATGCAGAAACCTGAGATAAGTGTCCTCATCTGCTCAAAGTGTTCAAGAATCTTGGAGTCTGTAGTTGAAACGGGTGTTGATGTAATGATGGACTGACTCCTCTCCCTCAGGACACTGGACTCGAGGTGTTCTGTATCAGTAGTTGAGCCACGTGATTTGTCCTGCCTGCTGGTATTTGGACTGGCCTCAAAACCTGAACTTCTATTGGCCCCCTTTCTTCTGATGTGGGTTTTAAGAAAACCCATCTGTTGGTACACCCAGGACTGTCTCTTGGTCATCTCCCTCGGGGCTTGGCCAGATTGGAGCTTAGACAGCTTCCCATAACGGGTTCGCTGGGACTCGAACCAACGTCTCACATCAAAGGGCTGGAGCTTGAGTTCTGCAGATATTTCTGCCCAGAGAGCCTCTCTTCTGGTCCTGTCGTGGAAACGTGAATGTTCCTTGTCATACAGTTCAGGGTGCAGCTTTACAAATTCCACAATGGAAACTTCCTGGCTGTCTGTAAAAGTGGCACACACCCTGGCTCTCTTGGCTGAAGAATGGCACTCCGGATCTTCCTCACACCTCTCTTCTTCTTCTGCCACAGCTTCCCCAATAGCTGGATCTTCCTGAATCTCCTCCTCCTCTCTCCTCTCACTTCCTTCTTCTGTAATAACCTCACTCCTCTCCTCTACTTGACTTTCCTTCTCCCTCTCATCCATCTTTTTCCTTCCTCTCTTCCCTCCTTTCTCTTTCCTCATAATCCAGTCGACAAAACAATAAAAGAATAGTAAAATGTGTCTCCTAACTGTGAAATTTGCCCTAAGCTCAAGTATATAAAATAAAAACTGAAAACCCCTACAAATCAGTGACACACGTCTCTCAGTAGCCAAACAGTCAGTAACAACGAGAATGTGTGCGTGGTCGCTTATATAGTCCCAGACCCCCTCATTGCCTCGTTTTAATTTCCGACGCGCGGAAAACAGTCGGTTCTTAATCGGTTGTTAGTCCCAGGCCGCCTGGGGCGTCCTCGGGCCGCCGCAGACTGAAAATGTGTGGTCCCAGGCGTCCTGGGGAGGCCGGTTTGGATCGGTTAGGGTCGGTTACCCTTAGTCGGTTCTTAGTCCCAGACCTTGATTTTTGGGTCCCAGGACACCACAGACGGTCTGAGGCTTCCGGGGACTAATGGAACCGACCCACTTTCAGACGCATGAAATTCATACGCATCATATTTGAGTCTGGGATTAACAACCGGCCTCCTGGGACTAAGCTAGGGAGGTCTGGGACTAAGGGTCGCAGGCGGCCTGGGACAACACACGACTGTGTAAATTTGGGTCTGAGGAGGCCTGAGGACGCCTGGGACTGGACATTTTGTTGAAGGCGGGAAATATGAATCGGTTGTAGTCGTGTGAAATATCAAACATGTTTGATTTTTCACATGGCCCCAACCGACCACAACCGACCCTTACAGGAAGCCTGGGACTAAGCAAATATTTCAAACCGACCCCCCAAAACCCTTAATCGGGAGCCTTAGTTGTGTGGTGGAACACCCACATAAGACTGGCTGTCTGGTAGATTTGCCACAAGTCTCTTGTCTGTGCTGTTTTAAAGTGCTAGAGTATATAGAAGAGCCCAGAATGACTGTGCACTGGATAAAAATACTGTTACACCTTTTTCAGCATCATGCATTGATTCAGAGAAATAAATTAATGTTTAGAAATCACAAAGGCCTAATTGGTGCTTCACATTTTCCACCTCTAGGGGTGTAGATAATCGCTAGGCTTACAGTCCTCAATAAAAATAAACAAAATGTGAAAATTTGGGAAATAAAACTAAAATAACACTAGCTTTCAGAGAGCTCATATCTCAGCCAAGGCCCCAAATCTCTACTATTTCTTATCAGTGCACTGAGAAGAAATTTTGGATCCAGAGTTGGTTGCAGAATGTTCCCACAATTAACTCAGTTCTGTGTTAAGACCAAGGCTCACCTACTGCACTTGTTTATTTGTTTAGTTAGTGTTTGTTTATGTCACACCTAGTACCTTATTGGTAATTATTGTGACAAGTAGTTGATAGGGCAGAAGAAACCAGTAAATACAGTTGCTCAAGGTTATGTACTGTCAACTGCTGATCAATGGTAAGCAACCACCAGCTTTTCCACAGGAGGTCAAGCTGGGATTCCAACACTGATCTCAGAGGTTGGAGGTGAGTGTCTTACCACTGTACCACTGTGGCCTCTGTCTACCTACTATAAAAATTTGGTGTAAATCTGTACATTAAAACAAACAGACAGACAAACAAAATCCAATGATCACATAACCCCCTTGGCGAAGGTGAGACTTTTAATATTTAAATTAAATTGCCCCCTCAATTAACAAATGCTATGTAAGTACATTAAATACCCAAATGCTGCAGTTTTTCTGCACGGCGATTGCTGGTCCAATATTTCTGAATAGTAAACTAGAAATGTCAAGCATCACAATCTTCTATTCTCACATTGTTTAGCATGTTAATCTACCCTTTAGATCCAATACTAGAGAGAATTCTGCACTATTACCACCCTTGTTTTTATAATGCTAATAGAAGTGGCTATTTTTTTGTTGTTCTGACACAATACAGCTGGAATACCATGTGTTTGTCTGATCTATTTATTCATATCATCTGACTTGCCAACTACAGCTTTGGTGTAGGACTTGTGTAATATGTGTAATATACAAACTATAAATATAATCTCTACCCGAAATCTAATCTAATTTAATCTAATATGGACTTGTATAGCGCTTAATTTCTATCGATGACAGACTCTAAGGCACAACTGAATATAAAACAAGGTAGTTAATGTCCATCCTGCTTTTGCAAACAGGTGAGTTTTGAGCTTTTTCCTGAAGGAGACAACTGATGTTGCGCTCCACATATTATCAGGGAGTTCATTCCAGATCTTAGGAGCATCAAAGGCAAAACTATGACCAAAATGTTTGACTGACTTATAGACTGATGAGTGGAATGGAGGAACTGTAAGATATTAACAATCAGGGTGACTACACCTGCTACTGTAGGAGCAACTGCTGAGAGACAAGAATGGTTCAAAATGGGAATATAACCATCATGTAAAAATTTATAAACTGGTGTTGCAGTTTTAAACATACAGTGGTACTGAACAGGCAACCAATGGAGTTGCTTCAGGGTGGGTGTAACATGAGCATACTTTCTATGATTTGTGACAATGTGAGCAGAGGTATTATCAGTGCTCTGCAACTTGTGCTGATTGAAACATGGCAACCTCTAAATAGAGAGATACAATAGTCCAGATGACTACTAACCAAGGAGATTTGTAGCAAGGACAACAACTTCAGGAGTAAGATACTGTCTTTTTCTACGAAGGTCATGCATCTGGAGGAAGCGAGCTTTATAAGTCTTCCGAACATGTTTAGAGAAGGAAAATTCTGCATCAAACCACCAGCCCAGGTTTTTGACAAGGTCAGCTGGATGAAGAAAACTTCCAAGAATACTGATAAGAAAGTGAAAGGAAATCTTCTGACATTGTACCTTAGAACTAAAACAATACATTCAGTTTTTTCAGGGTTGAGCTTCAATTTACTGAGAGCCATCCATCGTTGCACATCCTGAAGGCAGGCAGCAGAGACATTCTTATGGGAGAGATGGATGTATAACTGAGAAATGAAATTTTATATCTTGATGGAGGAGTCCAGTCTTGGCACAAATCTCTGCCGAACAAATATTTCTATAGAAGGTAGGGAAATACTTGTTTTTCCCCTAAAACAACCTTGTTTAACCCGAATAAAAAGTTACCACCACCTGTACTGTATCTACCAATATTGGTTTCATTAAAGTGGGTGTAAAAGTAAAAGACAAAATAGGCCTGTGTATCGGATAGATACATGATAAAAAGAAAAAGAAAAAAATAGAGAGAGATGTTCAGCTGAAGGGCAGATAGTTTGTATATCATTAATGTACTAACTAGAACAGTAGAAACACTTGGGCGATAATGGAATGTCTTACAAGTGTATTTCATGTTAAGGAATGTGAAATCTAGGTCTACTTGTAATAAACTGGAAATTAGTTACAAGAGCTATAGTTAATAAGAACCCTTCTCCCACATATATTTTTCATTGCTTTGCATCTGAGCAAGGTTAAACATTATAAGTTATAATTAAGGTTAAATAAATGTTGGTGGTGATTAAGGCATTGTACATACTGGTATGTTACAGTAACCAGTAATATTTGTGAAATTCCTAAATGTTTTAGGGTTTTTTCAAAATTACTGATTTTTTCAGTAACTTCATAAAATCCCTGAAATTTTTAGCAAGAATTTCATGAAATTCCTAAAATATAAATATAATTTAAAGAGTGATTGATTTGATCTTTTATTTGATCAAAATATTAAAATTTAACAAAACTCCCTCTACCTTAAAGTCCTTGTATAGATGTTTTGTTTATTTTTACAATTTTAGCTGCCAAAATATATACAGATAAAAACACTTAATATTTCATAATATTGCACGAACACTCAAAATGCACAAACCTCCACCAAAAACCTACACTTCCAATATAATTTATGATGCAATGATAAAAAATCCTTTAAAAAATACTGGATCCAAATAGTGATTTGGATTACCACCAAAACTGAATCACCTGTTTTCTTGTCTTTTTTTCGACAGAATCATTCCATGTTGAATCCAAAGTTTAAAGTAAGCTACATCATATGATAAGTCAGAAAATAGAACAGGGGTATGTAGGGGGAAGTGAGGAAATGGACCTGAAACAAAAAAAACATATTAGGGAGCAACTAATTAATTATGTAATATCAACCACAACAAGAAATATCCTATTACCGATCGAGTAGATGTAAAATTTTGATCATAAATGAGCAACTTTGTCAAATTCTTGAAGAAGGATATGGTAATAGTGTTATTATAAACTGGAATTTAAGATGTAACTATTTTTTTTAGGCACTATTATTTATTTTTAGTATAAAAATCAACAAATTGTTTACATGTAAAATACAAAATATATAAGAAATCATGAACAACAGGATGTACATACATACACTTTTCACGTTTATTTAAATACCCACAAAGTATATGGACCTGGTGAAAAAAGAATCACTATATGTATTTTTCAAATATTAAAATTTTAATTTGTGATTTCTCCTTTATTTTTTTATTTACAAATTTTGTTCATTGGCCTTTCAGTAAGCTCTGCCTACTTGTTAAATTCCATTTTAACCACGTCTGACAAGTCTTACAAATAAAAAGGGAAATGATGAATCAAAATTTAGAAATGTGAGAGAATTGACACTGGATAAAGAATAAATGGTGGGATATATAATAGTAAAAATCATATATTCTAACATAGCATTCTAATATTCCAACATGAAGAATTGTAATATGTAATATTATTAATTACTATTACTATAATTACAATTTTGGGTAAGTTAAACAGCCAGAAGATTAATTTATGACAAAAATGACAATTAATAAATTTATTTCCGTAATTTGTACTGTCACAGTAAATTCTTTGAATAATAATTCTCAATCATGGGGCCACGGTGGTACTGTGGTAACACACTATAGCCTCCAACTTCTGAGGTCAGCGGTTCAAACCCCGAACCTTATGTGGGATAATTGGGTTGTTGCTTCCCAATGGTTAACAGTGTACAGAACAGAACCTTGACCAACTGTATGTACTGGTTTCCTCTGTCCACAAAACTACCCGTCGTGATATGACCTTTACAGTGTTGAACACGAGGTAAAACCCTCAATTAATATTCCTCAATCATGTATATTTAAAACTTCACTTTCAACTCAATTTTATGTTCTGTTTATATGATCAAGTGATCGTTTCCTACATTTTATTTTAATTTATTACCACCGTGTTAAATACATTTTAAAGAAGTGTAAACATTTAGTAGATTTTGCCGAAAAAGGAACAAACATATACCCACTGATGTTATGTGTAACTTGCGAAAGTGATTAACACTCTTTACTAGAAGTTGTCAAATATTGATTGCAAAGCGACACCTGAAAACACGTATTTACATAATATTATCCATTTTATAAATTGAAAGACCCAAGGTTTAGTAACATGTTTGTTTAACATATAAGTGAAAACTTCTTTCTTGCAACATCGATCTTGCAGATTATTGACCGTTGTGAAGTCACACATGTCGTGACGTCGAATTTACACGTCATATGTATCTTCTGACGTAACAATAATCCTCGACAACGTAGTTCACAGGGTAACCTAGTTCTAGCTCTTGCTTAGAATTCACGCAATTTCTTGAAGAGAGAGTTCAAAGTTATATAGCATTGTCAATATAGAATCAATATGGGTATATTCAGGAAGAATATATGCTTTGGAAGTCAAAGAGTTTCTAAAGCTAAAGCAAATGCGGTTATAGAAAATCAGAGCTTTGAAAATGCCAATAAAGAAAAATACCTTGATCAGCTTAAGACTGAGTTGGACTATCAGAAGTCTCAATGTCAAGGTTACCAGAAACTGGCCGCTGATATGAGGGACCTGTTGAGTTATATGATGACACAGATGTCAGATATGTCCAGAAAATTGCATGCTAATATAGTCCATAATGTTTTGGACAAATCCTTGATGATGAAGGAGAAGGAAAGAGAGAGAAAGGAGAACACCACTGGGAAGGAGTTCATGCACATAAATAAACCCAGCAAAATACAGGAATCTGAAGAACTGTTGCAAGATAAGATATATCTGAAGGAAAATCTCCTTAAAGCAAATGCCAGGCTTTGCGAAGCTGAGAAAAGACTTAAGAAAAATACCGACTGGATTGCGAATGCCAAAAGTGTCTTGAGGGAGCGTGACCTGCTTCTGAATGACACGAGACTGTTGCTGAAGCTGAAAGAGAAGGAGCTGGCTGCATGCAAGACAGGTGTGATGAAAGGAAGATGTGATGAAAAGGACAGTGACCTCAAAGATAGCAATGCTTCTGATATACAAGTATGTTCTGCATATATGTATGTGAAGAAAAATGGCAATTTAATGCTTGGTATTCCCCAGTATAATAAATCCCGTTTCACTTTCATGATTTATGCTGCAACCTAAGCTTTTTAAGTCTTGGTTGAGATGTGGTCGGGAGGAGGGGGTGGGGGGGGGGGGGGTGGGGGGAGTGGGGGTGGGGGGTGGGGGTGGGGGGGTGGCAGGTGAGGAAAATTGACAAAAAAAAAGAACAAGGCTGAAACTTGTTTTAGTCTACGTGCACCAAAAGCTGCAAAGCCATCAAAAACACCGAGTGTACAATTCAAAAAAGTTCACAGACCCCCTCCAAAATGGTTGGACCTTAGGGAAATATGAATAATTCCTTGACTAATAAAACAGACCTCCGTCTGGCAAGACTGCAAAAAATAACTCATAATTTGAAACTTAGATTGTTCCTGGAATGCAGATAAGATTTATTCAAAGACACATACAAGTAAGCGTCTCTTGAGACACAAGATCACTCAGCCCCATTTTAAATGAAGAGTTGGCCATATCATGAAAAGACAGAATGAGCTAGGTTGTAACTTCTAAAAGCTCAGTTGTGACAGTGGAACAGGGGTGTAACGGCGAAGTAATTTTGCTGTTGCAAGGATGTACAACTAATTACCTGATTGTAATGACACATGACCAGGAGCTTATTTGTTTTAGTTTTTTTCTCAAACCTTGTGCACTAGGCATTAATTACAACCAGGCATCTCTTTGGAATAGATAAGGTTATAAGGATTACAATTATATTCAAGGCATCAATTTGACTCCCAGGTAATATTGTGCAAGCTTATGATAAAGAGATTTGTGTTTATTTATGCAGCTCAGTCAATCCTGGTGACTGGATGTAATGACTCTAAAGAAGTTACAGACAGAAAAGAATTAACAGTCTTATTATCAAATAATGGTTTAAAATTGGTTAAAAGCATATAACAATTTGCTTTATTGGTGATGTTAAATCATTTTTATATATCATGGTTTTGCTTTGAGCTTATAGAGCTTAATTTAATTCTAACCAGATTTAGGCTATTCCTACTATTTAGGCTATTTACTATTAATTATTTTTCATTTCATCTTACAGAAAATTTAGGCCCATATGATTCTCACTGCACCTGACAGAAAAGATGAATAAACTAATGATAACTTAGTGACTTACTCTTTTGACATTATAACAGCATGCTTCATCTATATGTACACGCTGGGCAAAGTTAATAACACACTAATATGGTTGTGATAAATATGGGGCCAGGTATCAGATAGTAGATATTTTCAATGAAAAATAACCTTGCAATCTTTATCTGTTATGTATTTTAGGTGCCTATGGTTGATGACGTAGAAGCCAATGATTCTGGCCTCAAAGAGCCTCATGTTCAATCAGAACCTCTGTTATCCATGGACAGTGGTGTCAGGCCAGATGACATGGCCAAGAAAGTGGACTTCTTTGCCCGCTTCATGGAAGACGTCCAACAAAAGAAGAAATCTGGAAAGACCCTGGATGAAGAGCTGCATTCACTTCAGCATGTGGACTATTCAGTACATGCTCACTATCCCCATGGCAACAGAGCAAAATCTGACTTTCATTACAAAATGTCTGACCTAGCTGCTGCCACATTCTTCTGAACTGTTCAGTTAGTAATGTCTTCTGATTACTAATATTTAGTGATAAATTGTAAAAGATTTGATGGAGTTACTCATCAAATGTCATTCTGGTCTAGGAATTTTCGATGATTTGAGACAGATGAGACAACACTGATAGTAATTTCACTGTTAGGATATAAGTCCTCTTGTGACCTTATTTCTTTTTTTAATTTAAAAAAAAAATTTAGTTGGTCAGTAGTAGTGTTACCATGAAATAGAGGCATGGACTGTGTGATAACAAGCCTGGAATGAGTAGATGTTTTTGGGGTGTCAGAGTTTAACTGTGGAAGCTTCGGATTCAATCCCAAAATGATGAACATAAGTTAACATAAATCTTACAAAAGATGAATTTGCAAATGAGATTTTAGTCGTATTAAATAGATACCAGTGTAATATTTTTGTATAAAACAGCCAATTAGTAATAAAGTTCATCAGAGCTACACTTACGAATTATTTGTGTCCACCTCTCTTGCTTCTTTCAGAGAGAAGCTTAAATCCTATCTACAAAAAGGCATATGCACCTTAGGTTTCCATGGTGCTTGACCATGTTTCTGTCCACTGATATTGAAATTTTTCCATCTGCCTTTGTGTTGTTAAACCTTAGAGTCCCCTAAGTGGAGATTACATGCTATAAAACTCCAATTTAATGACTAAAGGTGTAACGAGGACATATAATTGGGGTGGATTGCTTAATTGTGGATTAAATTTTGATTCAACATTGAACCCTTGCAAGTTTAGTATGTGCCTTGACAGGAAACAACTTCTATCATGGCAGCTGTCATAAACAAAAATATAGATAGGATAAAAAGCCTTAGCATTAGCTGATGTCGCCATATGAAATATGGTTAAGTGTCCTTGATTATCATTTTTTTCAATTCTTTTTGTTAGCCTAATGCCATGTGAGAAAGATACAGGTTTTATATATTAGAAAACAACCAGCCCGGGCAAGTCATATTCAAATAATACTGTCACAGTTGAGCTGTATCATGTGACGAAATATACAGTAATCTTTGGCTTGACGTCTAGGCTTGAAGAGGTCACATTTTTTTTACCTAAATACCCTCTCAGTTTATCACCACCTGCCCTACATCTATCTAATGATTACCCTGGACATATTGCCTGTAACTTGCTGTTTTTGCAACCATTGGTTTTTTTTTCGAAATGGCCAAATATATCTGATGGTCATTTCAAAACAATCTCACTGGTTTTAACCAGCCAGTATTTTCAATACGGATTTAAAAGTGTATAATCTCGATTGTTACAAACTTGTAGTGACACTAGTATATAATTACAAGTGTACTTTTTATAATCTTTATAATGCAATTTTGATATTCAGCTTTAAAAATACTCTGCAACTGAAGAAGTATTAAAACAGTACTAATCCTACCCAGTTTGCTTTTTGTTATAATTAAAGTTCTTTTCTTTATTAAACACATCTATGTTAACACCTACATAACAATGGCGCCTGGGCCCACATTACTTCTCAACATAACTAAGTACAACAAACACAGCCCAGGCGCCCAGGGGCAAGAAGCCATATGTTAACTTCAACAATTACTAAAGATATACATCACATGAGTGCCCCATGAATACAAATTAAAATATCAGTACATAAGGTGCTCATTCATAACCTTGTACAGCCTGCCATCTCCAGGCAATGTTGCTAAGAATTCACCACTAAAACAAAATAAAGTTAAAAAACTATTAGCCAGGTGAACTACATACCCAGCACCTGGACCAAAGCAATTCACCTAACAGTAGGTGACTGACTATGTGAACCCAATTCCATTTCTCACTCTTCATAGATACAAAGTAACTCATTGTTATACTGCTACAAAAACAGCTGGCAAGCAGCCATCTGTCAAACCTTTGAAATAATTTACACTGACACTTGTTACTATAGAATTTGATCTTTCTATTAACACAGAGATAACTCACTTCATCAGACCTTTCTATTAACATAGAGATAACTCACTTCATCAGATATATGTAAAAATGACACATAAAATTGAATTATTACCACCAAATAGCCAAACTAGTTAGTGAGTAGATGATGTTGAAAAGAAGAGGCTACAGAGGAAGTATGTTTGAGATCAGAGGCAATATATGCCTGCACTGCCTCAGAAGACCAGGTACCATGGGACTTGATGGTCTGGATGGGGAGATGATGGTTAAAAGGAAAAGTTGCTCCAGATCTTCGAAAACAATGAAACGTATGGGAAGATAGATCTACCCTGATGCTACATAATAGAGTACTAAGAAAGTTCCTAACATTACTTTGAGAAAGTGAAAGTAATCTGGGGGGAATACAAAACAATGGAGCGTTCTTAGGGGCTGGAATACTGGCCACCAGGGTCCTGAAAGCTTGGATGGGACACAAGGGACTAGTCCCCAAGCAGGGGACCCTGACAACTGTGTGCTGAGAGGAGGCTTGCCTGGTTTTAGACCATTTTATTATGATGGTAGCTCCCTGGTGGTCAACTAAAACATCACCCCTACAGAGGTGACGTGAAAGATCAAACCAATGAGACTGGAGGAACCAGATTACAGAGCCTGAAAAGTGCAAAGAACGCTAACAAGAATATAAGCTTATATACTTGGCCTAGAGGGGCTAGATCACAGGCATTACGGATAGCCTTCAAAGTGGAAATGTCAATGATACCTTTTACTCTGGGAAGACGTCTTACATTAACTTTAAGAGATCGTAACAGAAGGGATAATTTAAAACTTTGCAAACAGGCCAGGGGGAGATTATGCCACTGAAATTGAAACTTAAGAGCTGAAATATAGTTCAGAATAGAAGGAAATGCCAAATTATTGAAAGCTAACATCTGAACAAACATAAGAATGTCCTGGTCTGCAATCTGAAAGACAGAATGACCCACAAAAGCCATAAAGGCTAGAAAGGTTCTGAAACAATTTTTATATGCTAACCTAGACCTAGGCCTGTAGGTATTTTCCAGATGATGATTAACTGAATCCATAAGCCCACGCTGGAAGGATGACCAACCTGTACAAAAAATACAAAAAATTCATTAATAAGTACCTAAATTAAATATCCTGTCTCAAAGTAAGGTGTGCCATTTGTACCAAGAACCACCTAGGTTGAGGTATAAACTTTGTGAGCATAGCCATAGGGTCCCCATAAGTTTCCCACCTAGATAGGAGATCCGCCACCTGATTTTTTATCCAAGGAACATGTGTGGCCCAAATCTGGATATCATTGACCACACCCTCGAACCAAATATTCCTTTTAATGGTGGCCAGAAGGGGATCTCTAGTGAAACCTGAGTTAATGATAGATACCGAAGCTGAGTTATCTAAGCTAATGACTAACTTTTTTGCTGACCAGTCAGAGCCCCAAACTTTCAATGCCACAAATACATTGAATAACTCCAAGTGAGATATGCTTGTATTCAGTTGGAGAAGATAGCCTGGGATGTCAGATTTGTAGACACAGCTGCCCCAACAACCCCCCAAGCCTTTGGGGGAAGCATCCAATTCTATGGGGGAATCATCAAAAAAAGTCGGATGTCGATATGAAGACTGACCATTAGAAGTATGGACAAAACTGGTAAACCATCTTAAGTCTCTTCTCATGTCTTCAGTGACTTGAACAGTATTAGAGGTCATGTTCCTAAGAACCTCCAGTAACCTATTTGTAAATACTCTGGTAGCCTTGACCCCCCTATGCAGAAACATCAAGGAACCCAACAAAGACTGAAGTTGATTTTTTGAAATATTTTTACTTTTTTGAACAGAGGAACACTTATCCAATATCTGCTGGAGTTTGTCAGGGGGAATTGTAACCGATTCCTTTTCAGTATCTATGATAACTCCAAGGCATATACACCTAGTAGAAGGGGGGGCAAGTTTAGACAGACTTACTGGAAATCCAGCTCTCTCCAAAAAACACCTCAAAATTTGATAGAGATTCCCCAAACTGACCCTCCCTGTCCAGCCCAAGTAAATCATCCACATAATTTACGATGTAGTGACCTTTTGACCTCATAATATATCTTATATAGTTGGTAAATCGGGTCAGAAACGTCGAACCATTCCAATAACCGAAGGGGACCCTACAATCCCCATAATAGTGACCATCCCAGTGCAAATCCAGGAGATCCCAATCAGAGGGGTCCACAAATAACTGCCTAAATGCACGAGCCAGATCAACTTTATAAATGTGGGCCTCAGGACCAATATCATACAACCTTTGGGTTATCATGTCAATAGTCGGATAATGGAGTTTGAAAGCAGTACCAAGATATATGTTCTTGGGAACACCTGAATTGACTCTATGGTCTGGAGGAAAGGACAGATCTATAATCACTCGCCTTTTGTCACTGTCTGACTTCTCCCTAGTTATAAAGGGGGAAATTTGAGTATTCACTCCAAAGGGAGGGGAGGGAAAGGGGCCAAAAATAGCTAAATGGGCCTTTTCCTCCTGAAGATACGTCAGCATGCTGAGGAAAGAGCCTACCTGAGTTATGACTAACAAAGGTAGGGCACAAGAAAGTATTTTTTCTGTCAAAATCTAAGGGAAATCCAAACTTGAGAAATGCAAATAGTTGGTAATCCCAGTAATCTCGACCAAAGCTGAACAGATAGTCAAAGTCAATAGAGTCAGACAACTGAATGCGACATCTCTGGCAATTGTACTTTTGTGAGTCCCTGACCTTTCTGTAGCAGGCTAGATGATCCGATTCACCTTGAGATAAGACTGCTGAATTATTAAGATCCCCCAGCCTATATTCCTGGCTCAGGGATGTCAATGGTATAAAACCGAAGACCTGATCCTGCTGTTTAACACATTTCAATATATCTTGACTGTCAAACTTAAGACCTGTCAATTGTACATTGTTCACATTGTTCACATTAGGAAATGTTGTTAAAAATTAAACACTTCTTGTTCACTATAAAACTGAGCCCTGTTCAACCCCTGGGCTGAGGAAGAATTAATGTCAAATAGTTTACAAGGAAACAGATGACCGTGATTTTCCTCACCACATGAACTAACACTCTGAGTAGTAACATGACCATATTTGGAAAGATCTGCGTGAGGACAATGAACCAAAGACTGTACTGGCGTGGTCTGCACATTACCCCCCTCATTTTCTTTCATCTCATCCTGGTGGACACGTAGTGAGTTTACCATGTTTGGGCATGTGTAATTTGAACTAGAGTGTAATAAGGTAATTCTTCTCCAGTAACAAAGGCCGAGCAGACCCTAGGAGTCCCATTTAATGACTTACATTTTTCTTGACTATTGTAGGACTTTACTTTTGATCATTTTTTGACACATTCTTTAATCTGTTATAGTCTTTCTTGGCATGTTTATGTTCTTTTCCCACACTTGTGAAACAATGAGCACAGATGTGCTTGACAGGTAGACCATTTATGTCATGATTGCCAGGAAAGCCACAACTTCCTGTCTGATAATTCCCACATGGAACTCTATTGCCTGTACCCCTTTTTGTCTGATTATCCAAACCACTATGCACTATAGCCCTAGTGTAAGTCTTTCTGATCTTTTGAATCTTTTTAATATCCCCCCAATCTAAGACCCCATCTTGCTTTCTATGCATGAGTACGGCATGAGCACCCTTTGCTGCTGCCCATGTATTATCAGCCGCATCTTGCATGAGTTCAGTCAAATATTCATACATGTGGGCCCTAAACTCTGGGTTATTTTCCTCTTGTGCAATACGGAGGAAGCGTAACATCCATTGTGTATGAGTAAGGTCCTCATATTGAGGTCTCTTCCTGATAGTTCCGACAAAAGCCAAATCTTGGGGTCAGGCAACAGAAACCTTCTTATATTCCCCCCCTTACTCCCTACAGTTACCTTTTTACTCAAATCTGATACAACCATAGTAGAATCACCAGTACCTGCTGTATTTGTCCGATTAGCTTGTTCCAACTCCTGAAGGCGTGCGTTCACCTGGGCCTGTATATCAGCTGAATTACGCAATGTTGCCAGGGTGGGGACCACACAATCTGATGAGTGGCCTATTGTTGCACCTTAAGTAGTCTGCATCTTAGTTTGTTGCTGTCCTGGTATGACCCCCATACCTCTTCCATCCCTTGCTACACTCTGTCCCTGCCATACGCTGCCAGCTGTGCTGCCATGAACCGACGTGATAGCTGTGGGGGGGGGGGGGGGTGCTGTATAAACAACAGAAGAATGCACAGGATATGAATGATATGATGATTGAGGTACCACAACCTGTCCATATGGCGGAACATACCCAGTCCTAGGGGGTGAAATATACTGGCAACCCGTACTGGTCATTGTAGATACAGGCAGAGCTGATGTGAAACATACCCCCACCAGATGATACTGGGACCGCAACCCCAGTGGCTTCATTACATCCCTGTACCACTACGGAATGAGACGGGTGCGTTCTGTGGGGGGTTGAGGTTCTAGTGTTACTTTGTGAGTCGATACTGTGTTCCACCTGGGATAAACGTGAAGAGATGGCCCTCAATTCTTGTAAAACCACATCAATTCCAGGGTTGCCCTTTCCCAAATTCTCGGGTTTCTCAAATGGAACTGTAGTAACATCTGGTATTTCCCTATACTGAGCCATTATTGGCCTATGTAAGCCCTGGGTGGTTGCCAAATGCCCGCCACCACTACCATAGTGTTCATGTTGAAGCCCCTGCTCTAGCCCGCTGAATGCCTGGGTAGGGGGGTGTTGGATAAACGACAGTTCTTCTATAACTGTGTCCCCATGAACCTTGCTACAACATTTGCCAGTGGGAGGAGAATGTTTGTCTTTACAGGCACTACACTTGTACTGTTTCCCTTTCTTCGGCATATTGAAATCACAAACTACTCACACTATAATGTCCTGTATTCTCGCTGGTAGTACTTGCTGAGGAAAGTCTTAAACTTGTAAAAAACTAAAACAACCTATCTACCTCGTTTTTCCACACAACAAGTGTACATTCATTGACTTCTAACGTGAGACTGACCACAAAACTAGTCCCTATTCAGACCCACGCCACTGCGCATTGATATAGCTTGACCACTAGTGGCCATTCTACAGGGGAAGTCCCACTTGCTTGATAGAAGGCGGGAGTCCCCCCCCCCCCCCCAGACTGAACTGCTAGGGTAACCCCAACCAACTAGTTGTTAAAAGAACTTGACTTTGAACAAAAAGAGAAGCTTTTATGACAAAATAAAATTCTAACTTGGCTGTGGAGGTTAATGAGTTAGTTTATTATTTTTTTGTATTAATTAACTGTGCATTTCTGGTTTACAAATTGACTGTCAAATGTTGGAAGCTGTATACATTTCTTTACAGACAATATCTGTTTTTACAGCTTGATATTTTTAAGAAAATAAAGAAAAGAAATAAATATATTCATATCCTCACAAAAAATATCAATCAATATTTCCTACCAAAATATTAAAAGTACTTTCTGAAAAATTCTGTGAAAATATAAATTGCTAGACATCCATCAGGATGGAAATATTTGTTTAAAATACTATTTTATTGAAATTTGTTGGGAAGTATCAGCCACTGTATATATTTGATAATTTTTAACCTAGAAAATATTCCTTTTATTTATGCCTGCAAGTACAACTTTTGAAATCATTTCTGATAGTAAACCAATTTAACATAAGGCAGAATAGAATATAAACACTCTCAGATTGATGCAGAAAAACACACTCAAAAGACCCATCCAACCTCCCTGTGACCTATCCATTTTGCAGATATATGTCGCCAGTCTTAAACAGTGCATGTACGTTTGCAATCATGTTTAAAGACTAATGGAGGTGTTCCACTGGAGCTGTCTTGTCAGTAATTATGGATTTTTCAAGGGTTGGGAGCAATGTTTACAGAGTTGGTTAGGATCAGTTGTAGTTTCCTGGCTTGTCACAGTGGATCAGCAAAATATCAAACATATTTGATATTTCACCAACCCTCCATGACTCTCGATCCAGACCTTGGCTCTGCCCACCTGAAAACTGTCCAGTCGCGAGTCTCTACTGCTTGTTGATCACTCTTCCTGTCTTGTCCTATACTGTAAACATCTTGCCTTTAAGCATTTCCTGGTCTGTCATGGTTCAGTACCTGAACACCACTTCCTGAAAGGCCAGATACACAAACCAACCATACTTGAAAGGAAACTGGCCTGTTGTAAAAATTATTGACCTGGCTTGGTCACTTCCCTTCAAGACAGGAAGTCTCCAAGTCTTCGACTGTAGAATCAGTAACATCTCAGCAAGACACGCTGGGAACACATCATGACAAGCTGTAAACAGAAACCGACAAGGTAGTTATAACAACAGACAAGCTGGGAAGTGTGTAGGACAAGTCAGCCTCATTTTACTGAAACATGGCTTGTTGGCTACAAAATCTATAAGGTGAGTCGGATTGCACAATTCATTATTTGGAATCTGGCGTCTGACAGATTACATCTGGTAGCATTTAAGTTAAGATTAAGTGTTGAGATACAAATTGGGATGACTTTTGATAAGATGGGTCCTAAAAGAAAGATGGGTCCTAAAAAGGGCAGAAGGGCTGTGAGGAAGATAGGAGTCCCCACAGAAACACCTACAGAGGTTGAGTTGGGGGATACAGCTGCTGACATACAGAGGAGGAGAGAAAACAGAGACAGAAGGAGGAGGAGGCACAGAAACCACAGAGGGAGAGAGGGAAAGGGAGGAAGCCATGATGGAGAAAATTACACATTCAACAGAGCAGGGAGTGATCAAAAAGCATCCAAGCATCTACAACAAGACCAAGGAACACCTTAATGACAAGGCCAGGAATGCCGGTGGGAGAGGTTCGCTAACAGCTGCAAACGTGTGAGTATGCAAGACTTGGTTTGAATTCCAAATGACTCGCTATGGAAAACTGACCCAGTCAAGTCTTGTCAGGCTGCCATTGCAGACCTGGATTCAGGATAAATTTAACACACATCAGACACCAGGGATTCAGCAAATCTTCGCAAATCTTTAGCCTTCAAGTCCTTTACCCGAGGAGCCAGTGCATCTGCTGCCTCAGCACACAACATTTTCAGAGGTTCAACCAACATGGATATTATGAAGATCAGCATGCGATCAGACACCACAATACAGCCTCAGTTAAAAGGCCTGTTACAGTTTCCCAGTGTTCAAGAGTCCACTAGCAGGTCATGGACCAGTTTTTGCTAAGATGAAAACCATGCCGTCATATTTTCTCAGGTCAAGGCAGGAGACCACCAAAACAGCCTTCTGTAACCACCTGGCATCTGAGGTTGAGGCTTTAGATGAAAGAGACTTTCAAACATTCAGACACGAGGCTGTGAAATTTCTAAGCAGCACCTATGTTGGGTAGTCCTGAAATGGACTGACAGATGCCAGCTTCTTCTAGCCCAGGGTAGTTGGTTGACACATCTCAGATCCTTCTTGCCCAGCCAATGCACCCAGATGATTGAAGTATTCTTTCAGTAGGCCTCACTGATGTTTGGCCTTCCTTGAAGGATTCCTGTAGTTGTCGTCTGGCACATATATCACCTGTTCATTTTGTAGGGCTGCTGTCTCATCTGCTGGGGTGGGTACCCTGTTTGCTCCACCCTGGCGTGTTCTTAGCATGTTGTGCAAAACCACACATGTTAGAACAATGTCTCTGACAACCTTAGGCCTTTGCTCCACTGGGCCCAATAGTACCCTGAATCTGCTCACTAATATTCTAAACACATTCTCCAGTACCCTCCTGCCCCTTCAGATACTGTGGTTGGCTATTCTCTATTCCCTTGTGAGGTATTTTCTGCTTTAGGGTTTCACTATCCATAGCATCAAGGCAAAGGCATCGTCACCAAGCAAAAAATAGTGGAAATCTGGTTCACTGTGACGAAAACTCCAAGGTGCCATCCTTGATATTCTTCTTCAACTTGCTGCAGTTAAGTATTTGTTCATCAGATGAAAATTCACTTGACCCAACATTTACCCATGGGAATCTGTATTCTGCATCGACCAGGGCTAGCAGCACCAGGAAAAAGAATCCCCTGTAGTTGTAATATTCAGTCCCAGATTTCTTTGGCTTCTTTATGATGATATGTTTCCCATCTAGTGCCCCAAGAGTATGGGAACATTCCATCTGGTTCTGAACTTCTCCACCTTTTTCCAGTTTCCGGATCGGCAGGTAAGCTCAAATACCCATGCTGGAATTCAGCAAGGATTCACACTGGAAGGCCTGGGGGACAAATGTAAAGTTTATGGTTCGGACGACCAACCATTGTTACTGTAAAGATGTGTAGGTTTCTCCTGTTGGCAGGTGTCTCAGCGTTATTGCCAGTTTCAATCCAACTTCTAAGGGCTTACAAAGAGATTGGTGAATGACTTCTTCATCTTCTTAGAATTTTTCTAAGAATGGGTTTTATTTCTAGAATAAGAAATTACTATGTAAAAAACTATTATTCTTGACACCAGAATTGCATCCAAATACAGAAAGACACTTCTGGGCTTGTATTGACAAAGATTCGTAGAATTTTTCTTAGAATGGCACTTTGTCTAACCTGTGCACACATTTTTTTAAACTTCTATTCTTAGAATTATTCTTAACTAAGAATTGTTTTGTGAATAGGATTTTATTCTTAGAATAAGAAAATTCTTAGTTTAGAATTTTTTAGACTTAAGTGTAATTCTAAGAAAAATTCTAAGAATCCTTGTGAATACAGACCCTGGTCACTTGTCCACTTAAAAGAGAAAAATCATACGACAATCTGGCTAGGTGGACGTCACCATGGGTGATACCAGTTCCTTTTTTGTTAGACGACTGATCCTCCGTCTACACACATTTGCATAAATAATAGGCTGAATAATATTTGGCATATTGATACTGGAATTAAACACCTATTATGTGAGCTATTAACATAAAAATATATGAAATATACTGTTGGTGTTATTGAGGTTCAAAAAGTAAAAAAATATTAGTTGCCACAAATATGCCACAAAGCATCTATCAAAAGACGGTGTTTTGGATATATCTCGTTGAAGGTGGGAAAAATCTTAGGAAAACCTTAGATTACATTTTAAGGGGACTTTGTGAACATTTGGTAAATTCATAAGAAATATTATTATTTTCACTACTGAAACACGAAAAATGGTGGTTAAATACACAATTCATGTGGAAAAGGCAGGCAGTATTTGTTTGTAAGTTGACAGAGTAGTTTGCAAGTTTTGGCATCTAATCATTGTCTGTAACCTCAATGTGGTTTCAACCCTGACAAATGGCATTGGACCTGTCCTAATTACACCCTGTACTGCTTGCCAAATGTTATTTTTTTCTGTCAGGTATTCTGATGAATTAAAAATATATAATCTATTTACTATTTGTGTTGAAAGTTCCTCGGTGGCCTAGTGGTTAGCAAGTTTGGCATCTAATCATAGTCTGTCAACTCATTGTGGTTTCAACTCCGACAAGCGGTGAAGGCAAATAACTGTCCTGATATGACCCTGGCTGTTGAACTGGATGTAAAAACCATAACTTTGACCTTTGACCTTTGATCTGTTAGTGTTGAAAACCTAAAATTGAGCAGTGTTTGGTCCTACATGGGTCATAATTCTATTCTTTTCTAAAACTTTAAGGATCTATTACTGATCCGGTGTGTCACTAATGTGATAGATTTTATCATGTTAGACTTTCATACCTTTATTGTTTATGAGCAGGATTGGCAAATAACACTGGTTGAAACTTCATGAAAAAACCAGAAGGTGGGACTTGGTCAAACCTAGATCCCATTAAATTTTGAGAGTTATCTGGATCACTGACCGGACATAAAATAATAATCTGGATTTTACCATTTAGTCATTATTATGTGCCTTGTTTTAATAATTATACATTTACATAAAATAATAATAATAATAATAAAACAAACAAACATGCACATATGCATCCACACTCCCTTTCCAGTCTCAGCCAGTGTGTTTCATTCAACCCAGTTTTAAGGTCGGAGTCGTCTGAACTGACCATAAGTTCTTGTCAGACATACACACAAAATCGCAATACAAATGCCCATATAAAAAGCTAATGGCATGTTGCTACCATTACTAGACAGTAGCACTAAAAGTCAGAGGTAATGGCATTTGTCAAATATCTAGCAATGGTCTTTCTTTAATGCACTGATAAAACATTGCTTAAAAGGCACAGTTACAACAGTATTTGTTGCCTGTGGTAACCCGTTTTTCTGCATTACTTGGTTACCGCTCCAGTTTCATTTTTTTATGATCCATAGATAGACAATAGGGCTAATGTACAAACATCACCTGAAAGCCATCATTATTCCCCTCAAAACAAATGGATAAAATAAGATAAATAAATTAAATACAAAAACCGAATACAGATGAAAATATTACAAACAAAAGAGAAAAAAAGTCATATATTAATATCATGAGTGTACTTCTGTGTTTATACCCACACACAGAGCCATACTTAGCCATCCATGTAGCCTATTATACACGGTGCTATAAGTGGACTTAGAGACAATGGTGTCTGACTGGGGGTTAAACGGAAGATCTGAGTGGGGGTGGTAACAGCCAAAGGGAATCCCCATTGCCAGTCACGTGATACAAGTACACTTTGAAGTATTGGGAAATAACCTTACTTCTCAGAAACATATGTGTTTATTTTTGTCTGTTTTTCCTTGTGAGCTTTGATTTTGGTTCTGTTTGAAGCAATCAGTTTGTTTCATTTTAAATATCCTTTTATATCTATCGTAATAATTAAATTAAATTTGTGACAGCAATAATAACCTACACAGTATAGTTTTATGTTATTATTAAACATGTCCTTTCCCAGTAAACTTTTTTTTTTTATTTTTCTGGAAGGGAACGTTTTTCGAAGGTTAAAAATTGACGGGTACGAAAACCATTTATAATAGAATGTTTCTAAAACATTTTATGTATACTGTTTATTAAACGTTTAATGATAAATGTTAGAAAAACGTTACAAATGAACATAATAATGTCTGAATAATAATGGGGTCAGAGGTCAAATTCAATATCTTTTTAAGGTTGCTCAGTAACAAAAATAGTATTTTTATGTCTAAAATTTAAAAAAAATGGCTTAGAATTGGGCCCCCATTCAATTATTACTTTTAGGGATTACATGCGGGGCAATATTTGACAAAGTCCTCTAAAATCCCCTGTTATTACTCCCCGCCATCATTGTTTGGACTTGTTTGAAGGTGAAGGTTTAATAGGCATTCTGATAAATAAGGGTTTAAAAACGTTTTTGATAGAATGTTCTTAAAACATTTGACCAACAATGTTGTTTAAACATTTTATGTGTAATGTTTATCAAACATTTCATAATGAATGTTTGATAAACATTTCCAGCATAACTTTCATTTCTTCAGCTTTTTCATAAATGTTTAAAAGACATTTCCAGTCAAACCTAGCTTCTTGAGTTATTTTATAAACATTTAATAAATGTTTTCAGTAAGAACGTTTGTAATGAGAATGTTTACAAAACATTTTTTAACATTACAGAATAAACTTTTATGCAGGTGTTCCACTGGAACCGACAGGCTGGTAACTATGCATTTTTAGAGAGTCGGGACCAATGTTTACATGGTCGGTTGCAAGTTCCTGGCCTGTCGGGGAGAGTCGGTGAAATATGAAACATGTTTGATATTTCTACGACCATTATCAACTCTTATATCCGACCCTAATTTTAGCCCCCTAGCAACAAGCCTGTCAGTTAACTTAAAGGCCGGTCGGTTACACTTCCAGGCTTGTCTGTAACCCTTCCAGGTTTGTCTGTAACCCTTCCAGGCTTGTCTGTAACCCTTCCAGGCTTGTCTGTAACCCTTCCAGGCTTGTCGATATCACTTGCAGGCCTGTCGTAATATGTATCAATCAATCAGTTGTCCAGGTGCTTAATCTCCGTATCAACGGATTCTAAGGCACACCATCCAATCCGTAAGGCATAAATCATGAGACATTAGACATGTTCCGAGTCGTTGCCAGGGAGGCAGTCCGGTGTTCGGTAGTAAGAAGCTATGGTGGGAATGATTTCTGAAATAGGTAGGTTTTGAGTCGACTTTTGAAACTGGAGAGATTTGGAGCACTGCGTATATCATATGGAAGATCATTCCATAACTTAGGGGCATCATATGAGAAACTATTGTTAAAATGGACCTTTGATTTATGGATGGAAGGACAGTAAGAGGGAACCAGAAGGAACAAATTTTTGGGATTGGAACGTCTTGTATTCACGGCAGATTTGTACAAGGGGAGATATGGTGCAAAATACTTAGGCTGGCCAGTGGTGAGGTACTTATAGACCAAAACTAGGGTTTTGAAGATAATACGTTGTCTAATGGGTAGCCAATGGAGTGTCCTAAGGGTGGATGTAATATGAATGTACTTTGAAGCACCAGTGACAAACCGTGCAAGCGCATTTTGAACATATTGGAGCCTTGTAGTATTTCGGGATGACAAACTGCGAAAAAGAGAGTTGCAATAATCCAAACGACTACTGACCAGAGCATTTGCAATCACCACTGATGTATCCACAGAAAGAAACCTCCTGATATGATGAAGGTCCCTGAGGCTGATAAAGCAGGATTTGATAACAGAATTTACGTGATTGGTGAAACAAAACTTTGCATCAAACAGAACACCCAGATTGCGTACAACATCTGCGTGAGAGAGGCAATTACCGAGGATATTGACAGGTAGTGAGTCACTGAGCCATTTGTGTCTGTCTTTGGCACCGAAGACTATGAATTCTGTTTTATCAGGATTTAGCTTGAGTTTGTTTTCAGACATCCAGACCTGAATATCATTCAAACATGATTTAAGACGGTCAAAAGACTTGAGACTATCATCAGGGGATAAGTGAATGAACAACTGAGTGTCGTCCGCATAGAAGTGGTAACGGACTCCGGTATATTTTCTGATGACTTGACCAAGAGGTGTTGTGTAGAGGGAAAACAGAAGGGGACCTAAGACAGAACCTTGGGGGACTCCAAACTTCAATTTGAACAAATTCGAAAGACTAGAACCAATCTTGACTGACTGAAAACGATCCTGGAGATAGGATCTAAACCATTTTAATGCCGATCCAGCAAAACCAAATCTAGACGACAGACAGGATAGGAGTGTGTCATGATTGATAGTATCAAATGCCGCAGACAGGTCGAGTAGCACTAGTGCTGTAGGCATGCCCTTGGACAGAGATAAGTGAATCTCATTTTTGATGCACAACAAGACAGTTTCTGTCGAGTGCCCCACCTTGTAGGCTGACTGGAAAGTATTACCAAGATCATGAGAATCCATATGAGATCTAATTTGGGCAGCCACAATTCGCTCGACCAATTTTGACAAGAAGCTAAGACCGGACACTGGTCGGTAGCTCTTCAAATCCTCTTTTGAAAGGGTGGAGTTTTTGAGGAGGGGAGTGACAATAGCCTGTTTGAAAGGATTAGGGAAAATGCCATTTTTGAGGGACAAGTTAACTAGTTTAGTCAATGAAGGGAGAAGAATATCAATACATTGTTTCACAATGTGAGTGGGGCATGGATCAAGGGAGCAAGTTTTAGAAGGGGATTCCTTGATAAACTAAAGGACTTCAGTCTCAGTGACAGCTTGAAAGGAACAGGAAGTCAGCGGCTCCTTGTCTGGATGAAGAACCTGAGATCGGGTGTATTTAAAGGTGTTTCGAATCTTTTTAATTTTATCAATGAAAAACAAACCAAATCTGTTTGCTAAAGATTTTTCATCATCAAAGGATGGGAGGACAGTAGAATTTGACTGACTCAATGTTCTGTTTAGTGCATGCCATAACCTCTTGCTATCGCCGCAATTTTCACTGACTAGATCACGATAGAAACACCCCTTGTTTCTATTTAGGATGTGGTTACATCTGTTTATCTGCCGTCGAAGACGGGAATGATTTTCAGGGGATTTGTCTCTTCTCCAGGCACGCTCAAACTGCCTTCTCATGCACTTGGCAGTTCTATACTCATCAGTTATCCAGCTTGGGGCTGGTTTGATGAGCTGTTTAGTCTTCACTGGTGCATGAATATCTAGAAGGCCAGACAAACCAGACATGTACTGTTCATGCAATAAATCTATGTCATCAGATGGTGAGCTAACAAACGGAATAGTCAGGAGGTCACTTCTGAATTTATCAATATTCAATTTATGGTACTGACGGAAGGTAACAACTTTCTGAACTGGTGTATCCAAAGATGGAAAGTCAACCACACAAGAGATAATTTTGTGATCACTAATGAAGCCTGAACCTTTCACATCAGAAATTGCAGAGAACTCAGATGGAGCCATCAACAAATCTAAGGTATGACCATGAAGGTGAGTTGGAAAATCAATGTATTGGGACAGACAGCAAGAATCCATGACTGATTTAAATTCAGAGACTGTTGGAGACATAATGTCGACACGAAGATTAAAATCACCACAAATGACAAAGGAGGGGGATAAGGAAGACAAAAAACCCACATATGACAGAAAATCTTCAAAAAATTTTACTACAGATGAGGCAGGGGGTCGGTAAATGACCCCAAGAAACAAGCGACGCCCATCAAGAGTGAGACAGACAGTGTGATTTTCAAAGGAGGAGAACTCAGGGGAATGAATGGTTTTAAAATCAAGAGCAGATTTAATAAAAAAGCCAACACCACCACCACGTTTTGTTTTCTCTATTGGTGTGAACAAGGGAAAAATCTTCAGGCGTTAACTCATTTAAAAATGAGGGTGTGTCTAGAGCTTTAATAGTGGTCTCGGTGAGACCAAAAACATCAAAATTTCCAGTTTGGATTTCATCACAGAGAATTGGACCTTTATTCCTAATGGACCGGCAGTTAGCAAACCCAAACTTCAATGGCCCAGGATTTAGAGCGACATCACCCGACAATAGAACCAGAGCAAGCTGCCTGAAAGATGCCTTTTCACAAAAAGTGACTCTATGTGTCCTGACATAAATGAACAAAATGGATTTGGTAGTGGGTCCATCATATTTATGTCCATGCAGGCCGACATCGCACCTAGTCTGAATTCTGTTTTGACTCTTATGGTAATGTACAAAGAGGCCAACAATACAAAGAAGGAGTGTAACAGTCCGCATCATAAGGAATTACAAACCACAGACGAAATGGAAACATGCAAAAATTGACAGCAAAAACATTAAGGACAAAAAAGTACAAACCACAACCAAAAATGACTGAGTAAATCCCGGTAAAGGACAGTAATGCCCGTAATATCCACTAGCAGAATATTCAAAAAATATAAAACAACCAAACAGCACCGAGTAACTCCCGGTAGTGGGCGATAATACCCGCAATATGAACTAGGACAACTGTTGTACAGTTAAAAGCATTCAAAACAATATAAAAAGGATAAATAACTAAAGGTATATCATGGAAAGCAGTAATGATAGAAAAAGTACGACTAAAAGCCCAGATTATTTGGTATTTTCCATCAATTGTAAATGTTGTTAAAATTACGCGTCCGTTACGGTCCTACCGAACACCAGCTTGTCTTTTGTAACTTAGGTACTGCTCATTTGCAGTCCATTTCCACCATGATGTGAGGTAAAAATATGATCAAAAATTATGTCAAGAATGACAAAGAAACAGTGCAAGTGATCATAATTTCAAAGTTAAAGAGATAGAAAATGTATCCTGTAAATAATTGAGAAACCTGAACAAGTGCTTTATTTGGTGACAAAATAATCAAATTCTCAACCTATTTCACCAGAGCAATCTAAATAAAAGTTAACAAACTATTTGGATTCAATCACAACATATTTCTTCTCACTATAAAACCCATAAACAATTTTCGGGGAAAAAAAGAGGATCAAGTGTCGACAAATAAACAAATCTTAAACTACGTCACTAGTAAATATTTGAATCCCATCACGTGACCAGAACTATAGCAAGTTTATTACCTTCACGAGAATAGGGTCTTTCCCAGAAGCTCGAAATTGGAGTATAAAAGGCAGCAACAAGCAGAAGATTTTCATTGTCACATGAAAGATTGTTAGAAGCACATCTCTCCCTGCTTCTTTCCACAGGATATAACATTTTTAATAAAAATTTTATATTTTAAATGATTTTTTTATTCATAAATTGAAGCAGGCATACCTTGATTTTATTTTTCGGTATATTAAAGCAAAAACATGGAAACTGTAATTAAAATAACAAAAGAAGTAAATTTTGACATTTTAGTCACGTGATGGGATCCAAATATTCAGACTTGACCTAGTTTAAGAATTGTTTATTGGTCGACACTTAATCCTCTTTTTTCCAAAAAATTCATCAAAATCTGTTATTACAATCCTGACTTCAAGTCTGGTCGTGGGGTTCTGTATATTTCTCCAGGTCTGTCTGTTTGTCAGTACGGCTTGTCGGGACCTGCTACGGCTTGTCTGTTAGGGGTTTAGGGCTTGGTAGTTTCTGGTAGTTTCCAGACCAGTCTGTATAAAACATCCCGATCCCACGGCAGCTCGGCCTCTAGATCCAGACAAGCCTGTATGTTTCACGTCCTGTCAGGGAGTTGAAGTTGACCCAAAAATTTCCCGCCTTTTTTGTTGATTTTTGTTCCCGCACCCCGACTTTTGCAGCCGACCCTATAATAATATAGAGTTGTAGGGTCGGCCTCCAGTGGAACACCTGCATTACTTGGAAACGTTTAAAAAACTATAAGATAGGGTTTAAATAGCTTTTCAAAACGTTTTGTAAATGTTTAAACCATTTTAAAACGTTTGTAATGTTCAGTGGGTTTTGTTTAAATGAGGGACATCAGTTGGGTCCATTCAAATTTCAACAAAAATATGCCCCCTCGGTGACCCTTTGAATATGTTATTTGCCCAGGATGGTATTTTTGTTTCATAAAGTTTTGTTTTAAGTATCTTTTGTAAGTATGATAAATTCAGGTCTTATAAATTCAGGTAATATCTTATTATCAACCAAAGAATAAAACTAATCCAAAAGGCATTCTCAATGTTCCCTAAGCTATTCTATGAATGTCCTATGAAAGAAATAGAAAATAAGAAAAAGAAAATTGAAAGAAAATAAAAACCAAGTTTCAAATGAGAAACAATATAGTATTTTTATGTGGCAGTATATTAATAAAGGGCAATTACACATTAAGGGGTAATGCAATGACCACACGACAGGTGCTATTTCCGGTGGTGATTATTGGGGAGGAAAACAGCTTAATTAATTGAATTTTGAAATTATTGTTACTTGTGCAATTAATCATACTGTTTCAGTTATGTTGATAATTTAAAAAGGCTCAAAAGAACAAGTGAATTATATAAATCAAGATGCACAACAAAAAGCAGTTAAATATCAGTATGTGTTTATATGTAAGAACTGGTGTTGTAGCATACAAGTCTGCATACTCTTATCAGTGTGTGTGTTATTTTTATGAGATTTTTGTGCATTGCTGTCCTTCAAACACATGTCAAGTTTTCAGAGTGAATATTAGTACAGCATTACAGTGAAGTGATGTGATCATTAAAATATGTAGTGTTTATTTTAATACAATGCAGACCATGGTTCACAGGAAATAGGTTTCATAGATCTTAGGTCACATGACATAGCTTATTAGGAAATGAAGTAGGGAAGCACAAGTAAATTTTCTAAATTTGTCCAGAACATAGGTCATGTGACCACCACTTCCTCTCACATTCCAGAGGTTGTAATGACTGTGAGTCGTCTTTGGCATTCCAATCCTTAATATAAAAGTAGCAGCACATGCAGTTAAAATTCAGTAAGAACAAGAAGATGTAGTAACAACTAGAACAAACAACTAGTAACAACAAGCAGAGGTAGCAGAAGTAGAGGAAAGATCAGAGAAACACCATGCAGTAGATACAGAAAGTACAGCCTTGTGCTAAAATGCTGTTAACAGAGTATTCTTAAACATCTAGCTCCAGCATGTTGCAAGAACTTTGTTATACTTTTGTTGTTGATATTTTAAAATAAAAGTGAACCCAGAAGATACTGCATTTTAATACATTAATTGTCAAACTCTCCACCCGACATTATGGATGGCAGGAAAAACAGAAGGGGGGGGGGGGGGGTGCTGTACCTTCTGTGAAATCCGCATACATGCCTGTTCTGTTCACAGCAATAAAAGTTCATGGCAGATTCTATAACTAAATATAGCAAATAAAAGCTGAAAGTAATCTTCCAGATCTCAAGTGGATAGAAGAGTATCTCTTTTCAGAAACCCTTCACTTGGACTCAGGCCTTCAGATTACCATACTATCTATGTGAAGACCTTAAATTACAAAGTTTCAACTTTCCATTATAAATCAATTTGTCAGCTGTAATTTTAACCTATTCTTATGGGGAAAATTAGAGTGTAAGTTATGTGATGCCTGTCAATGTATCAATTCCATTGAATATTTTTACTAGTGCTGCAATGTAGCCAGCCATTTCTTTGTGGCTGTCAAAGAATTAAAATTTGAGGCATTTCATGTTAGGCTAGATGAAACTGTTATAGATAATTGAGATTCCCTGTAAGAAATATATAGTTACGTATATCATAAAATTTTGTGATTTTGACAAAGACACACAGTTGTGAGATGTATATGTCTCTACAAGCATGCTGACACTTGACCCTTTCACTCTTCATTTAAGGTCATCTAGAGTGTTAGAACTACCCTATCAGGCCAAATATAAATGTTTCTTTATTTCACTTATTATTGGTACTACATTTTTGGGACCTGATAACCTATATCAAACAATGGGCTGCAGATCTGTCTATATGGTCAGATTTGATCTTTGACTTATGACCCAAGGTCAAGCAAGAGTACACTAAAATGGCCCTGTATTATAAGCAATCTTTACAATGTTTTGTAAACAACGGTTTGGTCCATAAGAATACCGTTCTTTCTGGGGACACACAATGGTTGGGTATGTAAGAGATTTTGTTTTAATTGGGTTAACAGCCGTCGAGCACACAAGGATTTATATCTTTCTTGGGGATATAATAGTTTGATACATAAGACAACAAGATGCACTCAGAGAGAGCAAAACACTCGACTCGGTGTGACCAGTCTCACAAGTGTTATAAAGTATAACACCATGGTGGCATTTCCAGAAATTTGGGAGGCTTATTGGTATCTAGAATATTAACTGGATCTTTCCTAAAATGTAATCACTCCTTCCCATGGGTAGCCCCTCCCTACTTAAAATTTAAAATCAAAATTTATTCATTACTTTTGAAGAAATATCAAGTAGAAAGCTAAAATCATTAAAATACATTGAAATGGGACCTATGAAAATTCATGATTTTTTGTATCCAAAATATGATCCAGGTCTTTCCCAAAAATTAGTAACTTAATTTGTTCCTTTGACCAGGTCTTATCCACAAATTTTTTATAAAGATCTGTTCATTAGTTCTGGAGTAATCTAAACACCAAAAACAGGCAGACAAATAGACAAAAAAGCACACAAAAACATAAATTCCTGGTAGAGGTAAAAATATTGGTTAAAACTTTTAACTTAAAAGCCACTTCTTGGTGAAAATCACTCAGGGTAAATTTTTTGTGATGGACTGTGAAGAAATTGAAACAAAAAAGAAAACAGAAATAAATAAACATGACGAATACACCACCTCCCTCTTTATTATCTTTAAGTCAATTTCAAAAAAAATAAATTTAATGAGAAGAAATATTTTTACTTAAAGACAGCAAGTATCACAAGCTAGGGTTTGTGACCTCACAATGACAATTGCATTGTGACATCATTAAGTAATGACATCATCAGACAGCGAAATATTGATTTTTTACTTATGTGATAAAGAAAATCAGATTTCTCTATATATGCCAAATTGAAAATCATTATCTGTCAAGTTGGACACCTCATCTTGGTTAAAGGTTTTTTGAACAGCAAAATTTCAAATGCTGTGTTTTAATTTTTTTCTTTTCTTTAAAAAAACCTTTAAAAGAAATTGCTAAAAAAGCCCAAAAACAGAAATAAAAAAAAATCCAGAATTGACTGGTATTGAACCCCAACCATGACATTACAAGTTCTACACATTGCACTCAAAGCCACAGAAAAAACCTGATTGGACACAAATTCATGAGGAAGAAATCCTGTCATCATATTGATTTTTGAAGACAAGCAGGTTTCACTGTATATGCCCAATTAAAAATTTAAAAACCTGTCTCCTGACTTTAATTTTCAAACAAATTACACCAAATTTGGAAGAATCCGTCTGTACCCCATGAAATACGTGCCCATCAAATTTGAGCTCAATTGATGTTATAGTTTTTGAGTTATAAGGGCAAAACGGTGCACAGACAGACAGACAGACAGAAAGACAGACAGACAGAAACAAACTGATCACAATAACCCTCTCCTATCGTCGAGCGTTAATAATTAAAATGAAGTATACACCATGGTGTAAATATCCTCTTTCATTTTAGAATGATTTGTATTTATTATCATTACATTCATAAGTTATGTTGGAGGTGTTTAGCCTTGACCAAGACATGCGCGCTCTGAGAGCTTTTAGTCATATAGAGTAGTGAATAATAAAGATAAACCACCCTTCATTAGACATACACAAATATATATATCAATTATGAAGATTAAAAATATAATACTCAAGCTACACACTCATATAATATTGTCATCTTCATTTTTGCCTTTTTCCTATTTGTCATTCAGGAAGTTTTCTTATTAAATACAACAGGCCGTATCAGTTATTTTTTTCTTTAACAATACTATATCTTTGCAAATAATGCTTGAGGGAATCTTCTTGCTGAGGGCACCTCTGATGCTTTTAGCATGTCATCCTGAGTGTAACCATGACACTCGGGGGGACATTAGCATTAATGGGGATGGTATAATGTTACCGTTAATGGGAACAGCATAGATTATTAGGTATAGACAGAACTCATCAAAGTTCATTACACCTGGAAGTAGCTTCAAAAAACCCTTAGAAATGGAAAACTTCTATAGGATAACTACAGATAGACTGTCATCTTTTATTTCATAAATCTTTTTCTGCTTTTATATTAAAACGTTTGCTCTTGAATAAGTTGTCAGTCAACAGAATATTAATAGGTTTGTGCCACATTTTATGGCTTAGTGGAAGAATGGCTGCTTAAATTGTTTAACACTTGACTATGATGAGAATGACCCTTCCTTAATGGATTGTGGACATTTCCGGAAATGTATTCTCACCAGGAAGAGAAGGTGGATGACTTTGGGGTCAATATGTAGGGCATTCCACACTGTTTGTTTATGGCAGACTTGTGCCCAGAATGTCATGTTTATAGCTTACTAATTATTCACAGCATACCCTATTGATTTATACAAGTGCAATTCTGATTAAATATGTATAGAATGAACATTTCAGAAGTCATGTCATTTTCTGGTTTACATGCAGAAGTATTTAACATGGCTGCCATGACGTAGTGTAAGTGAGATTTCTGCCAGAAATCGTTTGATTATTTCAACATCAACAGTCTTGTGAAGTGACTGCTGGGCCAGGTTTTTCGTGGTTATTTTTCAACCTGATATTTTCTTCATTTCTGTCTATCACAAAGCCTCACTTTCATTTATTACCTTGAGACCATCTCTTCTGTCTATCATGAGAGGCTGGCTGCATGGCCACTGCATGCTGTTCATTCATTCTTTCATTGTCAGTATGTGTTTTATATTTATTTCTCATTAATTTATTACAGTGAGCTGACTAAACCAATGTGTCTTAAACCCAGCTATGATCTGGCTTGTGAATTATAACATAAATGCATGGGGGTATTTTGAAAGGTTTACTAGCAACTCGTGTCCAGAAACTAACGTTTGAACCTGTTTTAAAATGGGTTACATCGGGCTCTCAAACATTTAAGTATGAGCCCACTTTTAGGATATACTCCCATGTTCATGCTACATTTCTTATTGTGAGACTATCAGGGTGTTTAATTTAAAACAATGAGATAGGGATCTTAAATATCAGTTTGATTTTTGTTTGCTTGTCCAATGTAGCTTCTTGTAGTATGCACTTAGTCCAGTGCAGTTAAACACTGCATCACAAGCTTATTTCAAGTTGTATTATGGTAAAAAAATCTATAGCTTATTTGTTCAGGATGCCTTTCCAGAATATACTTAGCTAAGCCAAATTTGTATATGTGTTCTTTCACATTATTAACAAGCGACAGAGTGAAATAGTGGACAAACTAGAGAGTTTGCGAACAGCGTTTTTCATGTCCGTATCTACTTTCCGCTACGTTACACGTCATTGATTTCTGTGTGTGATGTCATTTCATAAGGTTTTAGCTGCACAAGGTTACGTTTTTAACGTGGCAAATGGCTTCACCACGTAATTTATTTCCCTTGTGGATTTATTAATTATTGGAGCAATAAGGTGTGTTATACATGTCAGTACAGAGTTGTTGAGAGACTGTAGACTATTTTTAGCAACTTTGTCAATTTTTGAAAAACCCAAGTGTACAACGACCAGCCTTTTTTCATCCCCTGTCATAAACTTTTTTGAAGTAATCAACACAATCCTCCAAAGTTTTATGTACGTGTGTTTTATAAGCTATTTAACTTGTGGGTTTATTGGTTGTTGAGTCAATTAAGTTTGTAATATATATCAGTACCCAGTTCATTCAGTACTGTAGATGATTAAAACCAGTGTATTTATCTTTATTGACTTGTATAACTCCTAATTTATTTATAACAAAAGCTTGTAAAAATCATAGTTCAAACGCTGTTCGCAAACAAAACTGTCCCCCTCAATGGCTTTCTCCCATATTGATTAATTATGTTGCGTACTTTTGCAAGGGGCGTTTGTGAAACGTTGTTCGCAAACTCTCTACTATTGCCTCCAGCCTCCGAGTTTATGGATTTGACAAGTGAAAGTGAGAAAGTTACTAGAAGCTTGCTGGCACCTGATGGTATTTACAGTCCAGAATCTTTACCATCTAGTATACACTGTCTTCCTCCAGCCTTTAAACTACCTTTCATGATATAACCTAAAATGTGTTGAAAGCCCATTTCAATCAACCAACCAACCAACCAACCAGCCAACCCCCCAGCCAATCAATCAACCTATAGAGATATGTTGTACATCCAAAGTCAAAAGATATGCATGTTAAGACAGGAATGTTTAAGGTCAAAATTGGGTTTATGTTACATTCAACAGCCAGGGTCATATTGGAACAGATTCCCAGCATTGTCACTTGTTGGAGTCGAACCCACACAGAGGTGACAACCTGTTATTAGTTGTCAAAACTACTAACCCACAAAGTCACTGGAGGAATGCTCAAATATATAACCTTCTTAAGCATTGCAGTTGAAGGTTTTTTTGCATTTTTCAAAAGAAATATCAAAATCTAAGATTATACATTTATTATGGACCTGCATATGTAGCTTAGTTTTAGTAGATATATCAACCAAACTAGGAACAGTTTTGTATAAATATTTTAGAAAACCTCAAACCATAGGCAAATGGAAGAAAGCATGACAATGTCCAATTATAAACCAAAAGCGATTGTGTTCTGAAGAGTTGTTTCTATCAGTATTTCCAGTTATAATTTTGTATTATTTATTCTGTTGATTTAATGAAATTGATTCCCTTTAGTTTTAGATGTATACAACAGTAGAAAATTGTAATTATTGTCCTTACACAGTTGACATAATCGGCAGAGAGGAAGGAAACCCAAATCCAGGTATTTATTCACCGTCTTTCAACAAATAGAAACACAAGTAAATAGTAGGAGTAGATAACATGAAACAAATTGGTGAAAACATGAAGTTCTTATCACTAGTACAACGTTGATCAATATGGGGAGAAAAAAAGAGCCACACACATAAAACTCACGTGGGGTAGACTTAGCTACTTGTTAGTGTTAGCTTCTAATAGCTATGAAGCCCTATTAGCTATTTTTCCTTGCTCCAATGTGCACTCCAAGGTTATGTATACATTACTCTTTCTGGTCTGGATAGGAAATCATCAGTGCTACCGAGGCACACATGTAAAGAGACAACCTCTTTAATAACTTAATAATCCTCTCATGCTGATGATCCTCCGATGAAATAATACTTGCTCAATCACTGAACAGAGAGCTTCCAGGGACTCATTTCATTTTGTGATAGACTTTCTCCACAACTGGCAGGGGGGATAGCAAAGCGCAAATAACACATAGTGGGTGTGTTGAGAGTTGTTTTACAGTTGCTCATCAGTGAACACAGACTATTTAACCCAGTTGGATATTTTTTCTCCATAAGGGCATCAGGATATTATGAAGCCTAATTTGTGAAGAGAACAGGATAATTGTTGTGTTATACTAGGTGAATAAACCAGGTGTGCCTTTTACAAAATGCCTGTGCAATTATAGCATATGGGCTTTACATAAAGACACAATAATTAATTAGGTGCAATGTATAAATTATATTCGTGCAGATAGAATGGACTATATTGCTTGAGATTTGCAGAAATCAACTATTTTATTCATCAGTTCCCTGAGTATACAAGACTATAATATTTTCTACGAATGTTAGGCTATGTTTGCTTGAGCAAGGATAAAATAACCATCAGATATTTATTACGATTTTGCAAATAATAAATAATTCACGAATTAAATAAAAAGTCGGAGGGGAAGGCCTAAATATCAGGCTATTGAAAATACAAACAAGCTCATTCTTGCCAAAGAGCTAGTTGGGTTGGCTTTTACACAGAGTAAGCTCACTATCTTAAGCATCATTTTTAGCATAGAGGATTTGAGAAAATATTAGTAGTTTGTAGCTGTAACCAGATGTAATGATGGATTGCAATGGTGCAGTGTCAGTGATATACAGCAGTTACAACTGTTTTTGAGTAGGTGCCTGTCAAACACTACATTGATGTAACATAGAAATTCCTGATTTACAAGGATACTTTACACCACTGACTTAATCCAAGGTTGATAACATTGTTTTGATATTAACACAGAGCAAAAGTGCAGAGATAAATGGATATATGAATACCTTATGATTGGCAATCACATGCTTCTATAGTTTCTAACAGAGTCTGATATTATTACTAGAAGAGATTACGTTGAAAGCAACTTGGGGGAAAAAGGTGGTTTTTTTGTGTTTTATATTATAATGAAGGTCTCGGTGAACTAGATAGTCTTTGTGCTAGTTACAAAAATATGACAGCAGATTAAAACCTACTTAGATGAAGCTAGGTTTACCCTTTTTATGTCTTTTTAGTTTCTTCCAATTTTTGATTGGATACTAAAAAAACAACAACACGAAGAACCATACTATACAAAACTCCACAAAGATGACCTTGACAGTAGAAGAATCCGAGCCTGGATGCAGCTCTCAGTTGTATCCTGAAGGCCAGAAGAGACATGATTCAGAAACCAGTGGATCTGGTGAAGCTGGCACAAGGTCCAGTCCAGCAGCCAAAGTCAAGAAGCAGTACAGTGTCCAGATTAAGGAGCCTCCCGTGTCTCAGACCAAAGGTTACGAAGTGGTAAAGATTGAAGAAAAGCACGGAATCTTTCACAATGCCATCCCAGTGATGCCATTACCACTGGCAGTCATCTTCTGTGTTCTGAACATTGTGGTGCCTGGTACAGGTAGGTTATACTATTACAATATTATTTGATATTATTAAGTTGGGAAAAATATCATAATATTATCCCCGTTATTGTACTTTTCGGACTTATCGCATGACCCAGCCAATTTTAAAATCAGGATAGATTTCAGCAAAATTAGATGGAGCCTGATGACCTGCACCCGACCACTAAGATTCAGAAAGATAAGGTGAAGCGCCAAGCCCCAATCTGTTTTTTGAAGGAAGGATGAGTGATTTGACAAATCCTTTCTCATGGAGTATACTTCCTCAGCTCTTTTAATACAAAAGAGTCAGTGTACATACACATGTATGTGGCATACGACTGACTTCCCATTTGTGACAGCAATGTTTTTCAACCTTCTCATTTATGTTTGATGGTTCACTTGAGTCCAATTTGTGACACCTGACCTCTGATTTTCAAAGGAATTTTTTTTTATTCTGGGAGGGAAAAATCTAATAACAAGCACAATTGCAGTGTATTTTGTAGGAAATTGGATGGGTGTCACTTGACATAAAATCACTTGATAAAAATCACAAATCTCATGTCTGATGTCGTAGGCTGCATGCATGTATACCTTAAAGAGTTTGCAAAAAATATGATAAATCATAACACCATAAAGATAGGTCATAGCACCATAAAGATAAGTTATAACAACCATAAAGGTAAGTCATAACACCTTTAAGATTAGTTATAACAACCATACAGATAAGTCACAACACCATAAAGATAAGCTAAAACAGCCATAAAAATAAGTCATAACACCATAAAGATAAGTCATAGCACCATAAAGATAAGTTATAGCAACCATAAAGATAAGTCATAACACCATAAAGATAAGTCGTACCACCATAGGGATAAGCAGAACACCTTGAAGATAATCCATAACAACCATAGCGATAAGTCATAGCACCCATGAAGATAATTCACAACAAACATAAAGATAAGTCATAGCACCATAAATATAAGTCACAGGACCATAAAATAAGTCAAAAGAAAATATTGATCATAAATATTTAGAATGCAAATGCTCAGTAGTAAAGGTTTTTAAACATGCTTAATATTTATTTAATTAAGTGCAACAGGGGTATGAGGCTGGGTTTGAGGAAAGTATGGATTTGAGATGTTGAGTTGAAACCAACACTATTTAACAAGCCTTGTCAAGGTTTTTTCTGTAGAAAATAACTGCAAAAGCGATTGAAAAGGGCAGTGCACCTGATTGACAGGATTATCATGCAAAACAAACTACAAAAAGTAGTTACCTTGGCATATTTACAAGTCATGTTTTGCAATACTCTGTCATGTGATGAAAATAAATGTATGATAAAACATCAAACTGAAATGTATTCCATATATTTCAGAAATGTAAATACATATTGAAGTCAGCAGAAATTCTGCCGTTCTTCTCTTTTGTATTGTTTAGATTTCCTCTGATTAACTTCCTCTGATAGAATTATCCATGTATTGAAAAAAAGCTTTATAAAATGTACAAATTCTAAAGAAAGCAACATCTCTCTCAAGTTCTGAATTTAGTGTTGTTTAGATTTTCCCTGATTAACCTCCATACCCCAATTTCGCACAAATTGGCAGTACCAGACTCAAATATATTGGAGCATTACTGCGTTTTGTATATTGTAATTATTATAAACTGATTACAATTACACCTAAAGAAACTATCCTGTCAGTAGTCTAGGCACATAATCTTGTGTTTTTAGTTATAAAATCCAATAGAATTTAGATTCCAGAAATGTCAAAATATTCATCAAAACATCGCCTTATTTTTTAAATGGTGAAAAGTCATTGATATAGCCTAAGAGTTTTAAGAAAAGCATTTGCTTAGAATTAAACAAGTTTTGAAGATGAAAACAAGCACTCCCAAATAAATTTGATTGACACTGTTTGGGCAAATGTAGACCAATGCATCCTAAAAGTGCAGTGTATGGTGACTGTGTATTTAGCACTTGACAGAACGTGATTTACTCTAGCCATCTGTGGTAAAATCAGGTGAAACAGGTTACAGTACTCTCATTTATGCATCCTATTAGATCTGAAAAAAAAAATACAATCATCTGTAGCCGAGGTCCTCAGTGGCCTAGCGGTTAGAAAGTTTGACATCTAACTACAGGCAGTCACCTGTGTGTGGTTTGAGTCCCATAAGTGACAAGGCGAAAAACCTGTCCCAATATGACCCTGGCTGTTGAAAGGGACGTAAAATCCGAAATTTGACATTAGATCATCTATAGCTGAGGGTTCAAATCTAACCGATTTTAAGATGTAGGGAGTCCATTTAATCTCTGCCCTCATAACTTCAGCAGTTGACTCCTGCGTTAGAAAAAGCACCAAATTTACTTGTCTGCAAAAACCTGTAGTCCATAGCCACCCCACCTTTCTGTGTCTCTTCTGGTATGACTTGGCTAAGTTACTGGACCAACTCTTAGTATGGTTATGTATAGTTGAACCTTAGAGTCTGCCATATGATAAAGATTAAGTGCTCCAAAAGTCCTTATTAGAATAGAAGAGATTGACAGGAATGCCAAGCCACTAGTTTAACCTTTAAACTTTATATTTTTCATCTTTACTTTCTTAATTAGTATCTTGAAAACACAGAAAATGGTTGAAATTTTAATCGATTAAGCTATATGATACCATAAGGCTAGTTGTGCAGCATATCCTACTTAATTGATTACATTTAACACGCAACAAGTGAACTTCAGTGGAATCTTAGTCAGAGAATAGGAATGAATAATGTAAAGAAAAGATTGATAATCAGCGCACAGCAATTTCCTGTGTAGAGGACTTACATGAAGTGGCTTCATCTGGTCTGCATGCTATAATGACATCAAGTGATTTCCACCACTCTACACATATCCTTCCTAATTCCCCCGTTATACTCTATCAGATAAAACTGTATTTTTTAAAATACTAACTACTTTTTACTTTGCAAATGCTGAACCATCCCTTTGCTATTATTGTGCAATGAACCCCTCTCTCGATGTTCATTTACATGGTATTTTGTAAACACAAATCACTTCGCTAGTTTGCAAGAGTGATAATATCAGGTTTCTAAAGTTATGTTGTGAATTAGCTATAGAAGGACACCAATCACCTTTATCTGATATCTTGACTTTACTGGTGTATTGATAAGGATAGAGAAATATTACAATAATTGCAATGTTTTTGTCCAGCTTGCACTAAGTAGTTTGTCAGTTATTTTTTTGTGAAAATATAACCATGAAACAATGACATACTAGCAGGTTGTATCCAGTTGATAACAGCTAGCGACAGTCAAATTAAGGGATATTTGCATGATATTATGGGATATTTTAATACTATTGTACCTTCTACATATGTGATACTTTTTTCTTGTATAGCACACATGAGGTCCATGGTAGCCTAGTCGTTAGCAATTTTCATATCTAATGACATATCTAATCACCCCTGTGTGTGTTCCACTCCCACAAGTGACAATGCTGAGGACCTGTCTCAATTTGACCCTGGCTATTGAACGGGATGTAAAACCCCAACTTTGACTTTGTATGGGACATATATTATAGTTTTTAAAACTTGAAAATTAAATTGTGTATTTGTGACTGCAAGGATAAGTAAACAATCCATCCAGAATATCTAAATGTAAGAGTTAAATAAGATTTAAGGATTTAGAAGGAAGTATATAAGACTATAAAGAAGAGATTTCTCCCAATTGTTTCTTCGGCTCAGAAACAAATCTAATCACAATGATGCTTAATCCCTGAACTAGTGGATTTTAAGGACAATGCAATGCAAATTTGTAATGGGTAGAAAAATGAATTGGAGGATCCTGAGATGATGGCAGGAAAATACATATAGAGCCCAGTAAAGACAATACAAGAGATAAGTCTTAGGGATAATATTATGGTCATTATTTGTGACATTATATACAGAAAGTCAGTTATCTTACTTCAAAGTTCTGTGATATTATTTTCAGAAAACATACCCCACCACATACATTTGTTTAAGGGATGATACTGATAAATCAGCTTGATTTTTTTTCTCTCCATAAATAACCCTGTTACACTAATGTTAACAGATTAAGGTAATAGTCATATGGGTAATTTTTGTTGGTTTTGCTGAAACGTGTATAGCAATCTGTCTTGAAGCTAATTTCTCCCGAATTAACCATTTAGGTACAAATTTTGAAAGACAGAAAAATTGGAATATTGATGGGTCACTTTTTGTATAACAGTTATTTTACAAATCAGTGGGTTGCTATTAAGCCATTTCCCTTATATTTTGCTTATTAGTAATCTTGTCGAACCTAATGTGGACTCTTAATCTCCATCACTTGACCCCGGTCACCCTATAGGCATTATTATTGTTTTGTATAACACCTCATTCCTCCTCGTGCTGTCACACTTCTGTCAGTTTGTTTTTTCATACTGTGGCATTACTTTCTTTCTGTGGCCACAGACGTTTTAAACTGTTCAAAATGTATGTGTGCCATGGGTGATATCAAGTCTTATTTGTGTCCTGTCATTTTTATAGCTCTTTTACTGTCTTCCCTACCGTTTCTGTATTAGTCTGTCTTTTTCTGTGTCCAGTGAAGGGAAATATTTGATATACTATATCTTTTCTGTGTCAAACATTGGCCATTGATTTGCCCTATTCCGATTCTCTTCTGTAGCAAAACTGTAGCTAAAGGTTTGTAGGTGGTACAGGAGGTACAGCATCCCCATATGTATATATTCTGTCATCTGTATCACTGGAAATACTGTTTGTAGTAGTGTGACCGGAGCATAATAGATATTCATTCATTACCTTTATACAATGGGGAAATACAGTTATGTCAATAAATAGTCTATGTAAAAAATTACAATGACTATATCTTTAAAGGATACAAAAGCTAACACAAAAACTCTCAATGATAAATAGAGCAGTTTCTAAATTAAAACCATCAATTACAAATCACCAGCCAGATTGAAAACTGTTGATTTACTAGAGAATTTTCTTGGCTTTATACACATTTACATTGACCAGACATCAAACAAAAGGGAACATATGTTCAGTCTTCTTTGCAGAACTCTCTGGAGCTGATAACAGAGCTTCATTTTGTCCAACAGAGGTCTATTAAAACTCCCATGATATATACATTCAATCCTTAATATTGAAACTTAAAAAAACAAAAACAAATGTTAATAAAATATAAAAAACACACCAGTAGAATCAGAAAATAGAATAGGTTTGTTTTAAAGGTTAATAAATAATTCAAAAAGGTAAAAAACCCTAATGTCACCATGTAAAACTTTATGTAGTATAAATTAGAGCCACAAAGCTCGAAAACTCATAGGGAAAAATCTGAAGCAAAGCCCTTCTCCTGCTTTTGGATCACAATTACCATAAAACCAGAATGTAAGTCGCACAAAATCTAGGTTGCTATTCTCAAAGCAAATGGGGGGTAAGTGCACTAGGGGTGAAATGAGCCTTGAAGTGCCATTTGAAGGAAATTATGGAGGAAACCTTGGGGGATGTCTGGAAAGGAAATATTCTTTGTTGAGATTTCCAAAACTGTAACAGTCTTCTATGCAGACTAATTTTTATATATGTCTAGCTAAATATAACTGTAAGTTCTGTAAATAGTAGCGTCAATATATGTATATCTTTATACGCCAAACTATTTGAAAGTTCCAGTGAATATCTGTGGTTTGCTTAAGTTCTAATCATTTGTGTAATGTTCAGAGTTTAAGGCCATGCATATTTCTGTGGCTGGGTGTGTACTAGATCACAAACATCTTGATGTTATAATGAAGACAATGAAGCCTTATATCTCACTAATGCACCTTAACAACTTTACTGTTCACTGGAAGCCAGTTTCCTGGGGCTGCATTGATGATGCACCACAGTTAATTTGCATTTGTATTAACAATAAAGTAGACAGGGCGATGGGTCAAGATTGGAAGTATAAAAAGCTAAACTGCATGAGATTTATCATGATATTTTCTCCCCCTCTTCTAGGTTGATAATTCTTGAGATGCTTCAATTTATATGTTTGAAGTTTTGCTGTACCTTGCAAAAGCTATTGGACTTTGTATCTTTCAGGTTTTGTTTCATTGTCATAATTCTGTCTGGTTTTGTGTATGTTTTTAAAAGCTTTTGTAAACTGTCTACTTTTGTGTCTTTAAGGCTTTTGCCACATTGCCAAAAATCTGTCTGTCTTTGTACATTGTACATTTATTGTATTATCAACAACCATTTTTTTTGTTTAAGCTTAGTTACCAAAAAGCTGTTTGACCTAGCATGTTAAAGGAAGTGCTGGTTTGTGAAAAAACTTTCTGATTTGGTATCTTTTAAGCTTTTTATTATTGTGAGGTGTTTTTATTTTGCATATTTTAAATTGTCTTATATTGTCCATAAGGTATCTTCCGTTTTCCTTTTTTTCTTTTGTGTCGTTGTCAAAGGGGAGTTTGAAGTTGTGTTATATTGTCACTAAGAAATCATACTTTGCATGTTAGAAACTCTTGCTCTCTTGCAAAAAGCTATTTGGCTTAGAAAGTTTAAAGCTTTAATTTAAACCATAATCCCTGCTTTCCGTCTGTTTACATTTGTTCCCAGACCGTTTGTACTAAACATAGTTGCAGGGCACACCTTACAGGGGTGGGCAGTCTTATGGACAGGACAGTACAAAGGACAGACAGCAAAATTGATTGTGTCCTTTAGATAACCGTCCTGTCTGGAAGACTATCCACTCCTGTATTATCTTGAGGATGCATCTAAAGTGTTTTCTCTGAAGCCTCATTATTAAAACAGTACTATGCCACTGAATTCAGGTAAGTAAACAAGCAGTACTTTGTAAATATGTTATAGTCAGGAAACCCATACTCCACATTTTTCCATATGACGCAGGCCTCATATAAAACAAGCCGCAAATTCCAAAGTTCACTGCTTCAAGCTCCTGAGTTATTTTTTCTGTCTTGAAGAGCACTGAGTACTAATATACTAGAAAATAAACACAAATACATAATTTAAAGACCTAGCACCATGTTTTCAATATCTTCTAGAACAATCAAATTTAACCACAAAGAAAATCTGTTTTTTTTTTAAATCATAAAACATCCCTGTGATTTGTTCAATCAATATACCATATCATATATCTGTAAAATGAAAATGATTCACTAAAGTATATTATACATCATAATTTGGTACTTGCCTTAAACTGGCATTATATGAGGTGGAGAATAAATTCAATCTGTATTTAATCTGGGCCACCCTGATACAGAAATAATGCATTATAAGTTATATTTTAATCGGTTGTACATAAACTAATTCTGTCAAGTTCATATAGGAACAAGATAACTCAGAGAATGCAGATCCCCGCAAAGGCCCAACAACTCCCATACTGCTTATAATTTCAATGATAAAAATATGGCAATAACATTACTGTCTCCTAAAATGTCTTCAGAAGTTAGTTTATTTTGCTTTGGTGCCTTTATGATGATGATGCTCTTCTGTCACTCTAATTCTAACTTAAATTAAACTAACTATAACTTGCATAGAAGAACAGATGAATTGTGTTCTTTTATTTTAATATTTACCATTCTGGCTTGTCATTTAATAGAAGAAATTTATTCCATTTCACCCCTTTCCCCCATTTTTTTACAAAGATAAAAGAAAAATGTGCAATTAGTTCACAAATTAGTACAGAAAATATAATACTCTCCATTTGAAAGCAAATTCATTATTCAGTAAAATTGTTATATTTATTGATATATCAATGTTTTTTTCATAAAATTCATATCCTTCATCCTTCGTGTCATGAAGTGTACTGGAACCCATGTCGTGCAGAAGTGATACCCTGATGATTTAAATGCTAGTACAGTTTTTTATATTTATTGTCAGAGACGTCATGTACTTTAGATGAATATACTTTTTAAAAAGAAGAAGAGGCCAATCAGAACAAACCACAGGGCAATGTTTACCCCTCCTTTGTTTCTCCCTTTGTCTGTTCATTTATTGTCAGGATTACGCAATTACTACCAGTTGGATCATTTTGTAAGAATTCGGGAGATGGATCTTGGTCCAACTTAGATCCCATTAAATTTTGAGAGTGATCTGGATCACAATCTGGATGTAAAAAGAACCCCAAAAACTATTCCGGATTTTTCCATTTACTTATTATAACATGTCCAAGCGGAGGTGTGCTCTCTCCAAGTGATCTTACTCTTTTTAGTTTCTCTCTTCAGTATCTGTACTTTGCTAATGCTTTAAAACTTTGTAGATACATATTCTTTTCCCAAGTAATCTGTTCCTTCATCTGACTGGCTTATGGACTCTGTAATATTCATTCTAATCAGAGACTTTACACCCCCAAGTCTCCCCCTCTACAATATGTATCAAGATAATCTTCTTTAGTTTTTCTCTTAGCATTTACCAAGTGAAGTCTTTATGACTTGGGAATACAGACTTTGAAATAAAGGTTGGCAAGCCTCAGAAAAATGTGTGGCATCTACCACACAATACCACTTACACTTTGTGTTGGTGAGAAATATAAAGGTGTCTGATCTAATAGAAGTAGACTTTAAGTTGCTTAATCCTAAAACAGATGATGAGATATGAAAGGCAATTAGATGACAGGAAAAAATAGGGAAGATGTTGTTATCTGTGTTATGCATTTGATGAGTTATTAACATTAACATGAGTATTAGCTTGGTTATGATCTATTATTAATATCTGTAACAACAGATTTTAAGGTGTATAGAATATACTTAGTTTCCCAAATCCATTCAAAGACAAAGGTAAATAAAATCAATATCCTATTGTGCTTTCTAAAATGGCCACTACACTTCCATCATCTGAAACTTAATTTGGGCATCTCAACAAATCCTGTAAACAGATTCTGATATTCATTAAAATGTTATAATAATTTAATAATTTGGAGAGTTCATCTCATAGAAAAGATCAGCATCAGTAATCAGAACTGGTACTAATTACATGATAAAATCCTTAAACCCCAGTTACACATCCTAGGATGGCCTGCCGGATCGCACCAGGTTTCCTAATATGGAAAATGTTACGTGAATTACGGATCATCTTTTCTGTCCGTACGGTCGTTTGTAACATCCCTAATGTCCTTGTGAGATCTGTAGTGGCATACTGTTATCCGTAGTGACATGCCAAGGATCAGATAAGATCCCTAGGACGTTACGGAAAAATAAAAAATGCTTGATTTTTCCATAAAGTTCATATGGACCTTACCCTCCGTAGCTCTTCCGTATCTCATCCGTAGCTCATCCATGAGTGTCCTTATTGTCCCTAAACCCATCCTGGATGTCCTTGTGGCATCCCTTTCATCCTTGACACTTCCGCGGCAATAAATATCTGTAAAAACATTGCCAGTTCTAACCGGATGTGCTACGGATCTGCTACGGACTGACACAGAAAGGGTTTGCAGATTAAAAAACAGTCATAAGACCAATCATTTGTGCAGTCTTTTCATCCACAGACCCTGTCTGTGGCAGTCCGTAGCAGATCTGTGGCAGATCCGTGGCAGTTCCGTAAATCTTTTACATGACCCACCCTCATCCCTTATGCATCCCTATCAGTTACCATATATGGAACTGTGGGCTAAACCCATGGGGTATCCTTTGATGTATAACTGGCCTCTAATTACTTGTGCTTGTTGTATGTAAGTTATGGTGCATTGATACAAACACAACTTACTGTATAACTAGGAATTTTAGCTAGAAAAAAATATCACCAATTATTAATTATTAAGGAATTCACTAAAATTAATTTTCTTTAATGGCCAATTCCTTCTTGATACAGTTTTAAAATTTTACTGAAAATTAATTTTCACTATATAAGCTCAACTTAATACATACTTTAAAAGGTAAAAAAATCAATAGGTTTATTACCTCCGACAAGGTTGTTTTATTTTCAGAGCCATTTATCTGTCTATTACACAAATACTACTTTCCAGATCTTCATGAAAACAATGAAAAAAATGAGTTTTGGTCAAACTTAGATCCCATCGAATTTTGAGAGTGATCTGGAGCACTGCTTTGGTGCAAAAATATCAAAGATCTGGATATTCGCATAAGTTATTATTGGGCCATTTTTTCAAAATCATACATGCCTTGGCAGAGGTATGCACTCTTTGAGTGCTCTTGTTTACCTTGAATATGACTATTCTAGGGGCGATAATACAGTTTCTTTTGAATCAGCACCCCAAATAGATACTAAACTGAAAAAAAAAACATGTTACAAAACACAGGTTTTTCTACCAGTGATCTTTATTGGCTGGAGTTTAAATTCAAATTTTGCGTTTCCTTTTTGTAAAATTAAGGGGTCTGTCAAATTATAAAGCCTAGAATTATAGATTTCATTATAGGAGCCTTAATAAAGAAATGAAAAAAGAGAGGAACATGAACAGACCTATCTGCAATTATGTGTAGTTCAATATGAAACTAGACAAGCACTCACAGAATACACACCTTTGCCAGCCAACTCCTCTCCAACCCTATTTATTCCTGTTCTGGATGATAGTATCTTGAATTTTGCTGCTAAGAGGATCAAGCTGAAGTATAATGTAGACACTATTGTGAGAGTATCCTGTATATATTTGCCAAGCATTCTAATGATTCATTTTAGAGGATATACATATATGCTGAAAATGGCACTATCTTGCAATCCTTCATAACATTCCTGGATCCAGATGGTTATCAGGGCCACCACCAAAATTGAATAATCTGTTCCTCGTTGCCATGGTCAACATTTCCTGAATGTTTCATCAAAATCTGGTTATGAGTGTCGGGTTTATTTTACTAACAATTGAACAAACAAACGAACGAACAAACCAATGTTACTACAAACAGATGAAAGTAATAAACAATACAAAACTGACTTTGGTAAATTGAGGCATCATCTGATTGCAAGGTTTTGAGCAAAAGGGGAAAGAAACGAAATAATATTTTAAATATTTTCTTAAACATCATGGGCTTGGAATTATGGCTTGTGCAATGAAAAATAGGGATAACTCAACTATTATTTTTGCTTAAATATGAAAAATAATATGTGAACTAACTGAAATGTTATTGATGTTCAAAGTCCAAAATTCTGAAAAATTACACACATAAAAGGATTAAACAGAGAGATAGAAGTGCTCAGGGTTGTTTTATTATGTAAAACTTGCTGTCATTGCACATGCCCAGAGAACATTACAATTATGCTGTTAGCCTCAAATTTAATGCATTTTTAACTAAGATACTGTCATTTGCATTAAGCAGCCTGTCTTGCTGTTTATTTATATACCCATGAAACGTTACTATTGTGAGATCAAAAATTCATCAAGTTTTAGCTGAACACTTTGCTTATGGATTTTACTGAGTGCCAACAATTTTCTGACAGAAGAAAATAACATAGAGCAGAGAGAGAAGGCGGTAACAGGAAAATGGCAATTTGAGTAGAATATTAAAGTCTTGAGCTTTCAGTCACAATGTGTCGTGTTGACTGGTGAATGCGCAAAAAAAAAGGATTTGATTAGATTTTCTTTGGGTATCAGGGGTGGGGAGAGATTTCCTGTGTTTTTGAGGAGTAGAGTCATTTCATCTCTAGTTGGTCTGCTCTAACTTGTGTGTGTGCTATTTTCTGAGGCATTAGCAGTATTAAACCAAGGCTAAAAGTACGGAAATGATAGATTTGCACAGATAGTTGCAAAGGCTATATTGGGTCCCTTATGTATATCAAACTTAGTGCATTTAGCTTAAAGCCAGCAACTGATGCAAAATGTAGTATGAAGATAAACAATAAACCAAATTTTTTTTTCTCAAAATGGTATCAGTGTTTACATGTTTCAACAATTATGTATTCATAAAATGGTTTCTGGTCTATAAGGTATGCCACTTACATGACAAGGGAATATATAAGTACAGCTTAAGTTAGGTTTTATCTTTTGGGTATACCTATTTACAGCAAGTAATAGCAGACTGGCGCTAGTTTACTGAGCTGTTGTATTGGCAGAGATAGCTCCTGTGAAACTGCTTTGAGGGGTGAAACAGAGAAAAAAGAAATATACCCAACAGGTACAAATAACTTAAAACAACCTCCTCGGTTTCTGTAACAAACAAAAATTAACTAAGTATATACATCCTGGAATATGCGATGTTCTGAAAACAGAGAAATAAGTGAGAATGATATAGCTATAGGATGTTTTGCTTAAATTACTTACTGACACAAATGCGACATTAGTAGAGTTTTAAAAAACTCATATATATATATATAAGTATAAAAGTCCATTCCTTTCTGTATAGTACTTTGTATGTCTTTTTGGTAAAATGAGTGTAGACACAAGTAACAAGTGTGAAATAACACAGATGTCTGTGAACACCTTCTACAGTAGACTTAAACTGAGTATTTATAATGGACAACAGAGGCACTCAGAGGGTGCATATCTCCGCCCAAGTACAACAGCTTCAATATTTCTTAAGAATACAATGATAAAAAGTCGCTAAAAATTCATGGATGTTTGATTCAGATCTCCATCAAAATTAAATCATCTGTTTTTTGTACCATCGTAGACATTTCTTTCCCCTTCCAAATAAGAAATAGTCCCTGTGTTGCATCATTCAGAAAACACCTTAAATACCCATCTCTTCAACTCCAGTTTCCCAACTTAGTCTCCTTCCTTCTTGGTCACACCCATAACTCTGGATCATTGACCTTGACCAACCTTTGACTCTCATTACGATTAACGATTTCTGTTAACCAGTGCACTGAGTTCCCCTCTGCAGGAATGATATTGCTCCTGCAAAGCAGTAGATTAGATTAGATTTCTTGAAAATTTAATCATAATCCTTCCATAACTTTTTGAGCTATTTTGCAAACAGACAAACAAATGCATACCGGTTAAAAAAACACAACCTTGGAAGAAGTAAAAATATTCTAATTGGTATTTTTAGCAATGGCATTAATTATCCGGAAAAGGTTATAATTGTCATAGATTTAGACATTTTGATGTTTTTAAGCTTTGTTATCTATCCAGAGGAGTGGGGAATAAAGATAGAGAAATTATGTTATTGCCCAGTGCCCCTTATTCTGGATTACTAACATTATGGCAGTATAAGTAAGAGTAAGTTTTTCAGAAATGTTTTAGAAACTGTGGAGCCAACAAAATTTTAAGATCTATCATTGTCAAGGTGTTTTAACAGAAGCTTTGCTCATTTTGGTTGCATCCCTAATGCTACTATGAATTGGATTTGAACCCCAAAACACCGAAAATAGAGACAAGTAAAGACATTCAAGCAAATTTCATGCCCAAGGGTGTTCATTATATTAACTTAGACCATTTGCATTACCCCAGAAGCAGTTGATCCTGTGTGAATTTAGACCATTTACTTATTTTATTTATTTGGGGTTTTACGTCGCTTTCAACACTGTAGAGGTCATATCACAATAGGTAGTTGGGAGGGCAGAGGAAACCAGTACATACAGTTGGTCAAGGTTCTGTACTGTAAACTGTCGACCAACGGCAAGCAACTACCAGCTTCCCACTTCAGGTCGTGCCAGGAAACGAACCGCGATCTCAGAGGTGGGAGGCAAGAGTGTTATCACTCTGCCACTGTGGCCCCTCCAAGAGTATTTAATAATATATAAATTTATTAAAGTAAGCCATAAAGAATTAATAAGAACATTGCATAAATAACCTATTTAATGAAAGCACCAAATAAGATCAATACATCAAACACCAAAGTCTTATCCGTTCATAACTGAACTTAAAAGACATCTGAGCTTCCTAACTGATTATCTAATAGAGTGACTTAACCTGAAGATATCTACCTATATAGTATTTACTTTCGTGGTTTCTTAGCACAATTGTTGGCTATCAGATACTCTTCATTTCTGTTTGTTCTACACTTTACTGTGTCTATTTTTCTGGCTGCCAACAAAGGATAAGAGTGAAATATGCTAGAGCTTTTCTCAGAAGCTCGTTGTCTGCTTTGTTCAATAAATCATTTACAGAAAATCAAGAAGCCACTCATTTTAAAAAAGCATAATTGCCTCAAAAATCAATTGATAAAGTAGTAATTGGATTTCTTGATATGATACCTCACAGATCTGAAACCTAATCCCAACTTAATTTCTTGTTTTACACAATTTGAGATAAAGCTGATAAGTGAAAACTTAAACAACAAGGCATTCAAAAGTGAATGTAAAATTGGTTTAAATAGGCTTTGGTGAAACAAAGCTATAAAAATGTGAACAAAGGATAAGGTGTAAGCCAACAAATTCAATATCTTATCATCATGGCTTTTTTTTATCATTTTGTTACTTTGTATTTACTTGTTTACCACAATGTAATATCGGATACATTCATGAAAAATGACTACAGGGTAGAAATCAGATAAGACCTTTTAGATAACAATGTGATAAATAATTTTCATCAATGGTCCAGGTACAGCTTTGAGTTTGTCTCTGTGAATGTTAGTTGGATGGCTTACTCACGGAGTCCAGGGACCAGTTGTTTGGAACAAGCTCCCTCTAGCCATAAGAACCGAGGAAAGTGTTACTGCGTTTAGATGATAGTTGAAGACTTACTTATTCAGATTAACCCATCCTTTACTATAGTCTTTGGAAGTCGTCAGATGTTCTTCAGTTGTGTTTTAAGGGCTGTGAAGTTAATAAACCACTTATGCTTTTAAAGTGAATTGTAAGTGCAAGCTCTGGCGAGGCTTATGCCTTTAGAGATTCTAATTCTAATTCTAATAGTACTTTTATAGCGCTTAATCTCTATCTAATGATAGACTCTAAGACGCAGAAAGCCAAAATCAGAGATCGTAATCGTTAAATCAGGGACATTGCAGGGGTCGACACCACGGAGAGACAAAATGAAAAACTAGGGGTGATCTAGGGTGGGTAAGCTTTTTCAAAGAGGTAAGTCTTCAACTTTTTTCTGAATGAGGAGAGAGATTTAGCTGAGCGTACATCATCAGGAAGATCATTCCAAATTCTTGGGGCATCGTATGCAAAGCTAAGGCCAAAATGCTTTTTAGACTTATATATTGAAGCACAATGTGGGACCTCAAGCAGCACACCATCAGATTGACTTCTGCGTGTTCTATACACACTATGCCTGGGTTTAAGGAAAGGTTCAAAGTATTTTGGATGGCCACTATGTAGAAACTTGTACACCAACAGGGCTGTCTTGAAGACAGAGCGATGCAAGACAGGCAGCCAATGAAGACTCTTTCTTACAGGAGTGATATGTGAGTATTTGGTGGTATTAGCCACAATTCTTGCAAGACTGTTCTGAACACATTGGAGCCTCCGAATGTCTAGAGCAGAGAGACCTCTGAACAAGGAATTGCAGTAGTCAAGACGACTTCCCACCAAGGCATTTGCATCACCTTTTTTTCGTTTCTTTAATTGGTCTCGGGACTTTCATGAATTATGGCATAGTGTGATGAGTACCTGTTTCATCACTGAAGTTAGGCAGCAATGGGCTACGTTAGTACTTGGATGGGGGACCTGTGTACTACTCATGTCTCTGATGGCTTTGCAGCTCTCTTTAGTAGACCAAAACCCTTTTTGGCCTTGTTTCCCAGGAAGTTACTTGTAAAAGTGCAAGTTGTGGATTCAACTTGTGGAAGTGATACAAAACGGTTGTGGATTTAGCATAAAGAAGTACCAGTGAAATCTGTGGATCCAGTGTATTGGCTAAGCAGTGATTACTGTGGATTTTAGTTGTTGACAGAGTTGTACATTTATACATAAGAAGATGGAATAAACTATTTAATGAAGAAAATAATTTTTTTCCTGTCTATTACATAAAGAATGTGGGTTGTCACACCTTACATTGTGACATATTACAATTTCTTCAGGGAATCCGTTCTAAATATATATTTCTGCGTGGAGACTATATGACTACCAGACACTATTTTTGGCCTGTTGTTTCTCAGATTACATTTCCTGTATATGGTGTACATGCCTTCAGGTCCTTACAGATTAGATTCTTCACACATACTCCGTTCTATGTAAAATATGCAGCAAAATTAAAACGTAAAAAGCAAAGTGCTAAGAATGCACTTAGTAAAGTCCAATATACTTTGATTCAATACGATCTGATTCAATACAGTATGCATACATATGAGCACTCTTTGACCCGAACAAAATGTTAATTGTTTTTCCAAACTGGAGCATAAATACTTAAGTTTTAGTTGAAGGATTATGTGGTGTATGATGGGAATTAAAAAAAATGTTTTGTGTTTGATAAATGTATTGTTTTTTTGGAGCTTCTAATCAAGATATATCATATAATTTCTAAACAGTCTTATTGGTTGCCTGTTAGATACCACTATATATATGTGTGTTTAAGATAGCTACACCTGTCTACAAGTTTCACAGTATTGGTCATCCTTCGACTTCAGTCCATTTCTGCTCCCCTGTAGGAGCAAATACAACACTAAATTTGGATGACTGGATCAAAGGTTCCTGGAGATTCCTTAGTTTTGTCCATCCTTGTACAAATCTAAGAAGCAATTCGGTCATAGTTTTTCCTTTGATTTTTATACAATCTAGAATTAACTGCCTGATGATGTTTGTTCTGTGTTTCTCTTTCACCTTCTTCAGGAAGAAACTCAAATCATATTTATTTGCCAAGGCCTTTCCACCATAGTTTCTGACTTGTCCTGTGTCTCTGTAGAAATGACCATAGCTGTAAACACTGACTGATGTACTTGAATACACTGTATTCAATAAGCCTATGGCTGTTGCCCCTTGAATGCATAGATTAAGTGATGTAAAAGTAAAAAAAAAGAATAGAATGCATCATATCAGTTCTAAACTTTATTATCCAGCCCTATTATATTGAATCATATTATTTTGTCTGCTTTTACTCACTTGGAAATTCTTTAACAAAGAATCATTTAAGATGTAAACATATTGAATAAAGTAAGGCAAGAGAAAAACTTTTAGGAGAGGAAAAAAAACAAGATAAACCTGTTGAAACTTGTGGCTTTCACCCTAGATGCATTTTTGCAAATCAAAACAACAGCAGGTCTAATTCCAATGGTTTTACTCTTGGCTTCTGCTCTAACCTGATGTATACAATAAAATCTCAGTTGTTCTTTTCTAGGTTAATTTTCCTTTCTTTTGTATGTTCTCTATCCAACCTGACTTCTAACTAATCACAACATACTAAAAAAGCATATTTATACACATCTTATAGCCCCTCCTTCCACTTTCACGAGTTGGACATTCAGACCGACTGGCGGTAAACAGGGGTGTAATCTCTTTGGTCGTATGAATGACCTTTGCAAATTTAATAGTATGGAGCATAATTATGGCAATTATAGACACCCCTCAAAATATTCAACATGTTAAAAATTCTTTGTGAGTGAGTAGTTATATCCATAAGACTCTGGATTTATCCTTTCAGTTGTAACTGTGTTGCAAGTAATCTTTTAGGTGCTATTGACAACTTTTTGGTTGTTATGACCAATATTTTGGGTGTTGACTAATCTCTTAATGGCTATGACCAATCTTTTTGCTGTTATGACCATTTTTTGGGGGTGTTATGACCAATATTTTGAGTGGTATTTGCCATGACCAATCTTTTGGGTGTTACGACCTATCTTTTAGGTGTTATGACCAATTTTTGTTAAATTGTTGCAAATTAATATTCTGTCTTTGCCAAAAGTAATAAGGATTTGATGTTACTAGTGTAACATGTTTTTTCAGGTTTCTTGACTATTTAACAGGTTGAGTCACAGTTTCCCCCAAGAAAGTTTGAAACTGGCAGTATAAAGCTCTTATGATTGATCGCAATAGTAGAAGTGATATATTATTGCCTCTATCAAGTTTCTGTCTGTTTTATTTAAGAGTTTTAACATCTATTTTTATTCTTCAGTTTCATTATCACATATACACCATTGCCACAATAATATATCAACTTTGTATATCACAGATTTTATACTCGATCTTTCTCCCCCCACATATTGTGTTCTTTTTCAGGCCAAACTTTCCGGTCCAAACCTAAGGCTATACCTTGTTAATGTAGCATAGTATCAAGAGCAAATTCAGGCACAAAAAAAATCTACCCTGGAGCAAAGATTCTGTTCTTGAACAATAAAAGCCAAGTAATTGCAAAAATATGCCTGGCACTAAATGGGGGGAGTGTATCATTACATCCTGATTTCCATTCAGTAAATGTCTTGGAGGTTTTCTTTGTAAGGGCCCTGAACTATCCTGGGGGCGGGGTATATAACCATTGCATTTATTACTGCTACACTGTAATGTAATGCAGGGTCTTGTAATTTGCCGGATATTGTTTTCACCAAGAAGTATTTTGCCAGTGAAAAAAATGAAGATGTCTGGTTACTTGGCAAGCAGTAACAGAAGTGTTGTGTTAACCGAGTTAAGCCTAATCTAGTGTATTATATTACTACATACAAGAAATCATTTGTAGAGTGCAGACCTCTGCTGGGGGAGGGGATTTACAAAAATTAGGGATGTTTTTATTGAATCGAGAATATGATCCGGATTGGTCCCAAATTGTGATCACTCATTCCTCCATAACATATTTAACAATTATATGTTCATTACCTTTGGAAAGGGGTTAACCAGAAAGCCATTGTCATTGATATACTTTGAAAATGAGACCTTTGCCAGTTCACGATTTTTTGTGTCCAGAATATAAATGGGTCTTTCCCAACATTTAATCAAGTCTTTCGGTGGCCAGGGGCTCCCCATCTAAAAATGGCATAAAGATCTGCTTTCACTGGCTGGGTAGAATTTCACTGGCTGCAAGAATATATGTTATGCATCCTTTTTAGGAAAGAGGCGATTTATTACCCATCACTAGCTGTATACTAACTATATATGGCCTATTTAGGGGACGTACAGACCGGGATATTTGGTTTTTATATTCACAGGCGCCAGTAACTGTGCATAATTAGTGTTACATATTCGTCAAAGTGCTGATATTTCTTTAATATTTCTACAACTGTGTAATTTGTGTTATATGCATCATTAGGGAGGTATTTTTTAGAGAGCTTCTTAGTTTTGTTGCATTAAAATCAAGGAAAATGGTAGAGAAATTGCAAGTGAAAAATTGAAGTTTTTATATCCACAGGTGGGCCTAAGTGTGTGACAGGCATTTTGCACCACTTACATCCGACAAGAAGGTATATGTAAAATTAAACACCATAAAAGTTCAGAATAGAATAGAATGACACAAAGAACAGATGATTCAATATTGTTACTGACCTACATTGTCATCCGGATCCTGGAAGATTTTTATCATTGTATATTGTCAAACTCCTGTCAGTAAAGTGTTCATAATATGGCAGTCCCTGCTTTTCATAGGCACCCATTGGTCGCCCATAACCTCCTGTAACTGAAAGGTGTTGTATCATTTCTGTAGCTCATCTCCTGCCATTTGTTACTATTCTGTGTTATTCTGTTCCTTTCTGTGTGTCCAGTAAAGTTAGGTGTTTGCTGTAAAGTATCTTTACATTTTCTGTATCTTTCCCTGTCTGACCATGACATATCATGTTCCCCATTTCTATTCTATTCTGTTGCAAACCTGTTGGTGTAGGTTAGTTGAAGGTAGCTAGGTTTCACAGGATGTACATCACCCCCTTCTATTATTTTTACCATCTATAACCACAGGAAATATGGCTTGTAGTGTGACTGGAATATAATGTATAGTTTTTTACGTTTATACAATGATGAATATATAAACAATCATATCAATATATAGACGATATAAATAAAAAAAAATATTATAACTTACAATTATCTTTAAAAGAAATGTATTTAGGCAAAAGCTAACACAAAATCTGTTCAATGATAAAGAGAGCATTTTCAAAATGTAACTACAAATCAGAAATAACCGGCCAAACTGAAAATTATAAGAAGTACTAACAGTGAAGACAGATGTTTTAGTTATAGACAATTTTTGTACATCATTATTTTTCTAATCATAGCGAGTAATGCTATGGAATTATTTCACCATTGGCATTCTCAGTTTCTGTATGTAAATCGTTTCGTATATTTTAACGATCTATAGTTCAGTCAGCCTACAGTCGCAAAATCACAATAGAAGCATTTGGAAGCCATATGATGAAGCCCAACAGTTCCAAGGTAGTATTCACATCAGCCTAACAGTCCATTGTAGTTGTAACACCAACACCCTAGCAAATTGCATACTGTTCCGGGGTTTCCGGTAAAGCATTATGACAGCTAAGGCTGAAACAATGTAATTGTTAGTTTAGTACATGAAAACAACTACATAGTACATGAAACAACTACTGTCTTGCCACCAATGATCGCCATGTACCAATTTTCACCGGGCAGAATAAAAACGGACGTTACTTCACAAACAGTACCTTTCAAAATCTAGTATATAAGGTATAATGGGTTCCAAACACAGTGTAACAAAAGCACATCAAAAGGCTTTCAAGATATGTGACTGTTACTGATATATGAATATTATATTCATTAGTGGCGGTAATTGCTATCTGGTGATAATTGGTAGCAAGGCAATACAGTTTATTATGGTTACAAATACAAACATCCTAACAAATCAAGCCAAAGCATTACATAGAGTCAGTGTTATCTAACCTTCTTTCGTCCAAACAACCTTTTCTCCAAATAGTCAATTTTACAGACCTGTATTCATTTGAGGCATTCTCTTAGTCTTATGACTAAGTAATGACTATTTGTCCTATTTTTTCTGGCATTCAAGAAAAAGATCTAAGTCTTATTTTAGTCTTGTCTTTATGAGTTCTTGTTCTCAGCTAAGATCTACTAGGCGAATGTCTGTCTTCAATAATTCTTAGCTGTCACAATATTCTTATACTTAAGACTGGGTTGAATCTGACTTTAAGAATAAGACTACAACCTATATGAATACAGACCCTGCTGCTTTGTCTTTTGGACAGAACAGTTATTATGCTCAGCCTTCATATTTTGTGTTTCGTGTCTAATTGTGTCTATTCCAGTGTTTATTTCAACTGATCTATTAATATCACATAATGGCTACTTTTACAAACGTTAACGAGAGGACTCTGGGAGTGCATACCTTAGCCAAGGATTTTTTTTATCTGAAAAGGCTCACTAATAAATGAATGAAAAACAAGCATAGTCTTTGAAATTTTTCTGCGTCCAGATCACTCTCCATATTTAATGGGGTCTAAATTGGATCAAAAACCATCTTGTAATTTTTTTTCGTGAGAATAAAAACCAGCAGTATTTGTGTAATACTGCTAACAAATAAATGGACAAACAGACAAACTGTCATGAATTTAAATTTCTCCTTGGTGCAGGTAGATATTGACGACATAAGAAATAGGGTGTTGAACATTTATGTATAAGCATATTCCATTTTACTGGTTTAGCAGTGGGTGAATTATTTGCCTACAAAATATTTTATCAAATGCACACATCTTCAGCAAAATTGTGTTGGTTTCTTTCTCTTAAGCACTAGTGCACCTGTCACTGCAATATTAGGTTTTGGTCTGAACATAATAGGGTTTTTGTAAAACACACAAGCTGCCAGGTGTAATACCTGTCAGATAGTCCCCGGATACTTTATGCTTTATATTAAATTTGCTTGCTTTACTCTTTGCTATAATTCCATTCTCTGTGTCAATAAAATAGAACATAGAAACCGACAGATGTCAACAGATCTTCGTTAAAATACTTAAGTTTAGTGGCTTTGATGTATTCAATTCCATAACTGAACACTTGACGTTCTTATAAGAAGTAATACTAGGTATATAGTATATAGATACTGTATAAGTTGAAATTTTCACTAGGTATTAATTTTAGCTATTTTAGTTAATGAGCTTGAATCGTGAAAATTAATTACTAGTGAAATTGTAAATATGTATTAATATCTCAAGTAGGAAGTAACCAATAGTGAGAATTAAAGCTAGTAAATTCCTTAAAAATGAAGAATTAGTGAATTTTTCTTTTAGCTAAATTTTTACTAATACAGTAGAGGTCATCCACATTATCTCTCTTTTTATTTTAGTATACAGACATGTTTTTTACAATATCTACTCTATTACTCAAAATGATTCTTATGAAAGTCTTATTGTCATGCAAGGTTGGTCTGCTGTAGCTTGGTTTTGCCATAAGATGATCAAAATCCGTATTGAGACTCCAGAACTTTCAGGGATTTCTTTCCAGTATCTCATCCTGGATCCCTGGGCGAGGATTGGTGCTCCATCAGACACTGCTGGTTAAATTCATTTTGTTTATACGAGTAATGTTTATACGAGTATGTAAGTGTATGTATTCATGTGTACGACCAACAGTTTGGGCTTGTATTTATCATTTGTGTCTCAGAGTCTGTCATTTGATGGAGATTAAGTGCTATAAAAGTCATATTACAATTAGAATTAAATATTTACCATTTCTTTATGTGGGCTCAGATAATACTTAAATAATATCAAAACAAAATTTGTTATTTTCATTTTAACTGCAGAAAAAAACGTAACATTTCTATTGTACAAAAAGACACTAGGAACAACATAATACCTTTTTGTGGAGACATTGAGGCTTCTATTCTTCCAATGAAGCATTTAATTATTTGAAAGGGACCGCAAAAACCAGTTGACTGACTTGATATCATAACGCATAGCATGTAAATGGAGGGAAATGAATATTTGATCGATTTGAACTTCAAGGGACAGTACTCTAGCAATCATTTATTATTCATGCCCCAGAGTCATATCTTAAATTAATTATTGCTGACTTAATAGCCGATAATGAAGGTAAACACATTGATCATCTGTCAAGTAATGGGGTTTACAATAAGACTTTTGTTATATAAGAAAGGCTGCAGATAAATAGGTCTTATTGCACTTTGTCGTTGTATTATAGCTATGTTATATTTTGTGGGCAACATTTCCAAAGGATGTTATACATCATCTTTGCCATAACCAGTTTTGGCTGTTGGTTCCAAACTCATCCTAATCAATATTTGCATAATTCTGGTCAGCTATTACACTTAGCTTTCCTGTGTGGTCCAATCAAATACTTGTTGTTTTGAAAGAGGTATCCAGCCCAGATATACCACAGTGGCAGAGTGGTAACACTCTCGCCTCCCACCTCTGAAGCTGGTAGTTGCTTGCCGTTGGTCGGCACTTTACAGTACAGAACCCTGACGAACTGTATGTACTGGTTTCCTCTGCCCTTCCAACTACCCGTTCGTGATATGACCTGTACAGTGTTGAAAGCGATGTAAAACCCCAAATAAATAAATGAACCAGCCCAGATATAAAATGTATATCAATGACCATTGAATATACGTCAGATGTATAATAAGTGAAGCAGACTGAAAACAGGCAATAGCATAATACAACTAAATGTTTCACAGAATGGGTTTACTTAGCAAAACAAAGGAATACATTTGCAGCAATAAATTGACTGTAATTTAAGACACTGGTAAATGCGAAAGTCAATGCAAGAGACTATAAATGTTCCAGCCTGCGCAAATACTGTCCAAATGACAAAAAAAAAACCTGATGATAAATTGGGTAGCATCAACTGACACTGCCATGGCTGACAATTCACCATCTTGTTTATTTGCTCTTGCACCAAGGCGTAGCTACTGTCCTCCTAATTATACATTCATAATTAATTGTGACTTAACATGCGGAGACATGCCCGTGACATTAAAACTGTCATAACATGGCTACCTGGTAATAGGTCACCTCACAAAAAAAACCCCAGAAAAGCCACACACTTCAGTAAGTGGCGTGGGCCTGAAGATGACAAGTGTGAAAGTTTAATTATAGACTGGTATTTTGTGACAGTTGTGCAATAGATAGTGAATTGATGTCTAATGGGAGATTCCCACATCTCCCGATAAATGGCTCCAATTTTTTTTAATTTCAATTAAAGCAGAGGCAAAAAGGGGAAGTGTGAACAAGATAACAACAGTTAAAAAAAATGTAAATTTAACTTTTTTATTTTTTATTTGTGCCTTCTAATATTTATGTACATACTTTATTTACAGAATTTGAGGTCACGTTGACTCTGGGCGTGGGAGTAGGATTATTAGACATGTACATAAAGATTGACATTACAACTTAATCTGGGGTTGCTATAAAATAGGCATTAAGTTTATTTAAAACTTGATTGTTAAGTAGATGTAAATCAGTACAGATAATGTGAAGTTTACGGTTGAATTTTGAATTAAAATTCTATACAATAGCTTGAAAACGTGTATTTACCTAAAAAAAAAATCATTCACATCAAACAAGGCAGGATGGTGCCTGAATATGGCATTGGTGAAACATGGACAGCACAGCAGTAACATATCCCAACAGCACCAGGAAGATCAATAAACTTTACCTTTGCTGGATGAAACTTAGCAAACAGTTTGAATCATTCTGATGATCTTTTTTCTGGATCTAAAAGTAACGTCAAGGTTGGGGTTTCACATGCCAGTTAACAAGCAATGGGGCATATTGGGACAGGCTTTCAGCATTCCCACTTGTAGAATTCGAATATATTATTATCATTATCATGTTTTTATACTCAGCACAATATCTCCATATACTAAATATAGGTAACAGCTTGTGATTAGATTGCCAAATTTGCTAACCACTAGGCTAATGAGGACCTGGAACTGAAAGCAGATGATCCCGTATTTGATGGCAGGGTGTCAGACTTGAATTTTACAAGATATTGATCATACACTTTATATAAATTTATGTTACACGTTGACACGCTTTAAAGGTCAATTTGAGAATGGAGGTATATTAGGGAACCTTATCGGAAAGGTGTGAACGAGAGTATGAAGAAATGCTAAAACAAGGGAATGATGGATAGGGAAGGAAGGGGGTGGTGGATAAACTGTTCATTCTCTAACAACATGTTTGGTAACACAGTGCGTGGTGTTATGTACATGTAATACATTTCTGTAGCATCTGTCTTAAGCCTATGTCTCACCCCTCTGTTCAGGTGCCCCGATATTAGGAATGGAGCATGTGTGTGTAAGTCTCTCACTAATTGTAAAATAAGCTTTACAAATGTGTTAAATTTGGATCCATTTTAAAATCCCTATTATTGAGGAAAGCCAGTGGGGCACAACTCTGAATAGGATTTGTTCTACTGAGTATAATATCTCACCCCTTTCATGCTATTTGGGGGTTATATGACTGCTAATTCTAATAAATTGCAAAGTAGACATGCATTCTATCCCATTAGATCTATGATGAATTGTGAATTAAACAACGTTTTTTTTAAATTTTGCACTGTATATTTATACCTAGCACAATACCTACTTTTCTACAGGAGAATTGTTATTTTGACCCATCCCAGCTGTACAAGCACAGACCAAGCTCTAGAGTGACTGACATTCCCTAAACTGAAAGTCACATTCTTAGGGATGACCATTCATCAATATCCCTGGGGGTTCTGTAGCCTGCCACTGAGGATAGGACTCAGTGGCAGTGGACCACCATTTGAATCAGTCATCGAAGCCACTATGTTTATGTACCTTCACCTCTGTGTCTCTATGCAAGTGTATTACCCACCAGGTCACAGCTACAGATATTATAAATAAAATTTTCATAACATGTTTGGTACGCCCTGTTCAAATGGAGATGTACTCAGAGGATATCTATTCATCCAGGGAAGTGTGAAATCACCATTGGTTCGGTCAAAATACGAAAATAAGGTGGGTTTATTGTTGGATGGTAACGTGAGAATACGATGATGAAGTCAATGTGACATAAAGGTGATAATAACGTATATATCATACACCTGAAGATAATTTAATATGGTAATTTATTTTTATCAAAAGGTCATGATAATTATGTATCAAATTAAATTTAATCAGTCATTGTTGTTGTAAATAGTACAAACACACCAGTGCAGCTGAGACAGGTGCAATGAACTAAGGTAGCACTGAAATTTGATATAAGTGGAACCAGCTGTTTAGTTCCGAATTGAGGTCCTCAGTGGCCTAGTAGTTAACAAGTTAGACATCTAATCGCAGGTTTTCAGTTCAGTGTGGGCTAGGCAAAGTCTGGGTCCTAATATGACCCTGGCTGTTGAACAGGTCGTAAAGTAGTAATTATAACTACTCGTAAACCACAACTTTGACTTTAACTTCAAGCACCAAATAAAAAAACTGCATAGTCACTGGTGGCACTCTACTCTGTCATTGCTACAAGCCAATGCATGTGGTTATTTAAGGTTGTTGTCTACAGAAATGACAATTGAACAAGATAACAGAAAATGGCAAAAGCCCAGGTGATTCAAAGGTAACATACTGGTTTGATTTTCTTTGAATGTGTGTGTGTGGGGGGGGGGGGGGGGGGCACGATGGCGTAGTGGTAACACACTCACCTCCCACGTCTGAGTTTGGTGGTTCAAACCCCAGACCTTATGTGGGAAAGTTGGTAGTTACTTACCAATAGTCATCAGTGTAAAATACAGAACCTTGACCAACTGTATGTTCTAGATTCCTCTGCCCATAAAACTACCTGTCGTTATATGACATATAGTGATAAAAACGACATTAAATCCCAAATAAATAAAATTTATGAATAGGTGAGTTTGGAATTACAGTCAGAACAGAATGGGAAAATTAAATTTATATATGTAATTTATTTGTTGAAAACACAAATAATTTCACTTGTTACATCTGCATGTGGAAATTACTGATTCGGGTTTTGGACTTTGATATAAAAACTAAGAAGATACTGACCATCTTTATTTTCCACATGTTGCTACCAGCAGGATTATAACCTACGACCATTAGAATAAAAGACAAGTGATTGTTTTCACAGTAGGTCAAGTCCAGATTTTAAATGTATATATCCTTGGAGTGACGCGGTCATGTTTTTGTTGAGCAAACTCCTATGGTTCTTACAAAGCTGGAGTCCAGATTCCTCTGTGTCTATGAATTACTCCCAGCATCCTCCTGAACACAAACTAATGGTTCCCGACACGTGTCCCCAAACAATCTGCAGTGGTTAAAAATGACATACTAACTGCTGAAAAATGACCAGACTGAGGTGTTTGGCAGTGAAACCTAACCATTATTTTATTGTGGTATTTTATTTGGGCATCAAAGTAACACTTTGAATTTATGAGGAATACTAAAGAATGCATATACATGATAAGATAAATAATAGCTTCAGATCACCAAAGGTTGCTCCCAATGTTTAGGTGTAACTCCGACACCCGATAGGAATTTTGCCTATTTGGACATATGGAACAATGGTGGTTACTGGACCCTGCTCCTGATAAAATAATTATAAAGATATGTCTTGCTAAAATTGATTCATCATTTATTGAATTAATTTATTTACTATACACAGAAACTATAGAACAAAGAAAGTACATAACCCAAATAAAATTGTACATTTTTGGAGAATATTTTTGGTGGGACTGCAGATAATGTAAATAAACAAAAATACCAAGCTAATGATCATTGGTGCTTTCAGAAAGGTCATTTTATATAGGTCAAGGATACTATGAGCAGATTTCTGACGTCAATTATATGATGAATTAACAGCCTAATGATGCATGTCACTGATATAAACATTCTGTATAAAACTACTGATAAACACTTTTGTATGAAAAGTAAATGAGGTCTGGCCAAATGGTTATGCCTTGGTTCAACCTTGGCGATTTCAAGGTACGATTGCTGGTGACTTGAAAAATCCACATCATCTGTATTATACTTTACACAAGTCTTTCTTTCATCTGCATTGTCTGTCATGTGACTTCATGTCATAGCTAATTTTGTTTTTGCTGTCTTCAGTTAAATTTCTGCTTTCTTTACTCATTTTATTGTCTTTCCCTTCTAAACTCCTCAAATCTAGAATGTATACTCAGTGATGTTGCCATATGTCTTCTTATCAGTCTATCTTAATCTGTGGCAGTATCTCTGAAAATCTGATATGTGTCACTTTGGGTGACGAGGAATATATCAGGATCCAGAGGGGTAGTGATGTGTTGTCATCTGCTTTATTCCTTTGTCCAAGAGAGGCAGAGTAACTATGAATTAATCTCCAATGGCTTCCATCATTCATCAATTATCTTATCACAGTTTTCACGGGTTGCCACCACGGGTTGCCAACACTCTTACAACAATATTAGATGTACAACAACCTTCATAAATCTTCCTCTTCCCATGTTGAAATAACCATGGAACACACATTTATATTGTAACGCTGAGATGATAGAACAGTCAAAACCTGCACAGAGTAATGACAGATTTTGATTACAGATAATGTGACTCCCCTTCATGCTAAAAGTGATAAGTATGAAATCATAGCCAAGTTCCGTATGTAGGACCTAGACATTAGCAAGTTCGGCTCTAATCACAGGCTTCCAGCTCTTTGCGGGTCTGATTCCCCCATAAAAAGAATGCTGAGGGTCTGTCCCAATAAAACCCTGGATGTTGCAAGGACGTAAAAATGTTTCACTTTGAAAAATTAACTAAGCTTGATTAAGCATTGGTATGAGTGTCTCTCTGATGCAAATATCCATTAAATGTGATCAGTGGAACAATATCAATTATTTGGTATATTTTTCATTGAAGCCATCTTCTTACTATGTTAAAGTAGAAAACACTTGTACAAAGCAGACCTCCGCAGTTGAGTATTTCCAAAAATTAAGGATTTTTTGTATCCGAAATACGATCCAGATTTTCCCAAAACTTTTTCTTTGGCTACGTTCTATTCACACAAAACTTTTCATGGTTATCTGTTAATTACTTTATGAGTAATGTCCAACAGAAAGCTGAAATCACAAAAAGTACATTGGACCTTCAATTGATTGATTGATGTATTTGACTTTCCGTTTGGTACCTTGCTTCAGTTATATTGTAATGGAACTGCCATTTAAGAGACCACCCGAGTCACTTTGTGGATAGATAAAAGATGGGGAATAGGTACTGTGATCAGATGGATAGGTAGGTTGTTTATTATACTCTGACTTGGCAATTGTACAATAATAATGTAATAATAAGTAGTATCAATTACATATTGCTGCCCAAGCCAGCCAGTTTTGGCTTATGGGAGAGTGTCAATAAATTTATAGAAAAACACTGGGCATTGTTACATAATGTTTCATTTTAAAAACTGGGCATTGATACAGAATGTTTCATTGTAAAAACTGGGCATTGTTACATAATGTTTCATTGTAAAAACTGGGCATTTTTACAAAATGTTTCATTGTAAAAACTGGGCATTGATACAGAATGTTTCATTGTAAAACTGTTAAGCGGTGTACTGAACAATTAAGCATAAATGCATGTGAATAACATGACATAATATTGTGAAGCTATACAAATGGAACTGTTATTGCCATAATTAGCTTACACTAGCCTAATATTGATCCCATGTGCCAAAAGAAAAATGTTTTCAGCATAATTTGCAAACTTGTATATTTTTAACAATTGACATCTGCCATTTCAGATTAAAACTCAAAGGTTAGAAATTTATATCAAGTGCTGCAAAAGAAACAAATTACAAAATGACAAAATGATTTTCAGCTTCAACAGCGTCACAAAATAAATAAATACTTTATGTAGCAGTGTGAAACATATTGTTTCTATATTGAAAGGTAATGTCCCACTTCTTAGGCGAGTATGGATTCCTAGATACTTTTGATTCAATATATGGTTCCATGGCATACTCATATGTTCGCAACTTACTTTGATTGGAAAGATTCAGAGTCCAATGCTTTGGTGTTTGTCAATCTTTCTTCCGCTAGTGCAATGCACAGTGTGCTGTGACTGAGGATAAACTATCTGAATTTGAATCTTGCCTTTATATAGAATTGAGCAAAGACAATAGCTCAAAGTTTTCCTTTGATGATTCCAGTCCCACAGGAAGATACATTTAGTGAGATGATTTTCATCCATACAAAGTAGGTGATACCAAAGTGCAATAATTGCCATGTGCCTGCGCAATAACGGGGTAGTCCATCATTTATCTCCAGAGATTGCAACCATGGAGGCATCAAGATCATCTCCAATGATTTTGGATTTGTACTTGTGATTACTCAAAAAATTAATGAATTAATTAGATCTTTCCGATTTTGATGCTGTATATGGCCTGACCAAAGGAATAACTTAAAAGAAAAGGATAATATTTTATTTTGCTCGGCTGCCTTGACGGGCATGTTTTCTTATTAATATAGATAGTATATTTATTTATTTGGTGTTTTACGTCGCTTTGAACACTGTACAGGTCATATCACGACGGGTAGTTGGAAGGGCAGAGGAAACCAGTACATACAGTTGGTTAGGGTTCTGTACTGTAAACTGCCGACCGACGGCAAGCAACTACCAGCTTTCCCACTTGAGGCCGTGTCGAGGATCGAACCCCGGCCTCAGAGGTGGGAGGCGAGAGAGAGAGTGTTACCACTCTGCCACCGTGGCCCCTATATAGATAGTATAAGTATGTGTCATACGGTATTGGTAGATATTAACCACCACATAGTTAAACCTGTGAAGGACGTTGTACAGAGTCAAATAGTCATATGTCATCCATATAGTGGGAATACACGACAGTGCCTCCCTACCATGGATAATTAGTGTCAATAATTTCTGGATTTTCAGATATATCTCGGAAACCCTGTAACCAACCAATATGTATTATTATATCTTTAGAAAAGTATTTTACAGCACTTTTGTTCGTTCTGGTTGCATAAAAATCCCTACGGAAATAACTGAGATATCGCAACTAAAAGATTGAATTTTATTTGCTCACTAGTGCTCCCGTATGTGACAGAGTTATTCACATTCTCTCTTTCAATATGGGTTTATTTACCAATACATAGTAACAAAATGGTGGATAGTAAAAGGAAAACATGCCCTCCATTAGATATATAAAGAAAAAATATATCACTCATGAAGATTAAATAATGCAATATTTTTGCTACGCAGTCATATAATATTGTCATAATTATTCGTGATATATTTTTCTGTATACGTCATTGTTGTCATTGCCACTGCTGATAAACTTTCATCCCTGAAAATATGTAGAAGGACAGACATTCTCAAACCTATAAGACACCAGAGATGACACTAATTTGCCACCATCAAGTGGGTGTACAGCTGTGACATCTGGATCTTGGGAAGTCTTAATGACAGTCTTGCAATATTTAGTAGCTTTTTGTAATCTGCTAATTATCCACAGATTACGATCTCAACATCAATGCCCCAATTTGTCCAAAAATTATTAAGATTCATCATAGAGATTTTTTTTATTCGCTATGAGAAATACACATTTATGGTTTATATTATTTTATCTGGGTTATACGTGCCTGAACATATGAGATTATGAGAAAGTGGTAAATAACTCAGATGCAATAAAATATGACATCCCTTGTGACTCTTAGTGTAATTGCCATGTAATTCAAGCCAAGAAGTAAGCCAGGTTGGGATAAAAATTATTTATTAATACCGACATACACAGTACAAACAACATATACTAACATCTAACATTAATACTAAAACAATACTAAGATACTAAGTTAAAACTAACCACTAAGAAAGTTACTATTAATACTAAGTATAACAGATATGAGCGAACTTGTTGAGATTACTAAGTTACTAAAACTAATAAAAGTTACTAATACTTGAGTTTTCGATTAGTTAAAATGTACAATAAATAATTTTTTGCTGTATACAAATATAAATCACCCAGGCTTTTCTACCAGCCTTTCTGGAGTATATGTACCACAAAGATTACTAAGTGTAAAGTGTTCATAGTAGTTGGGTTTAACTGTGATATGATTTACCCCTTCACATGACCTAGGTATTCATGATGGGCACATTAGGGGGGGAGGGAGGGAGATTTTCCTTTCCAATATTCCACGTCTGATCCCTTCCAAGTTCCACAGTAAACACATAAGGCGCCAAACTATGGTCATGTGACAAACATCCCAACCTATTAAGGGCTTAAGGTAGGTCTACAAATACTGTCGTAACTTCTGGCTTGAGAGGCTAAGCCCCTATTAGGCCAAGCCAACACAAGCCAAGAAGTAAGCCAGGTTGGGATAAAAATTATTTATTAATACCGACATACACAGTACAAACAACATATACTAACATCTAACATTAATACTAAAACAATACTAAGATACTAAGTTAAAACTAACCACTAAGAAAGTTACTATTAATACTAAGTATAACAGATATGAGCGAACTTGTTGAGATTACTAAGTTACTAAAACTAATAAAAGTTACTAATACTTGAGTTTTCGATTAGTTAAAATGTACAATAAATAATTTTTTGCTGTATACAAATATAAATCACCCAGGCTTTTCTACCAGCCTTTCTGGAGTATATGTACCACAAAGATTACTAAGTGTAAAGTGTTCATAGTAGTTGGGTTTAACTGTGATATGATTTACCCAAGTGCCAGATAGTGGTAGTTATGGTTGTAGTAATTTTTTAAAAGCTAGAGAGACGACTCTTAGTGTAATTGCCATGTAATTTAACTTGAGACCCAATACTGTATAAGTTGAAATGTTCACTAGGTATTAATTTTACCTATTTTAGCTAATGGACGATGAAAATTAATTCCTAGTGAAATCTGGATTAATCTCTCAAATAGCCTTGCTTAAGGCTCAAATTTGCGTGATATCCTTTCAAACATGCACACAGATATTTGGTACTCATAAAACACTCAAACATGCTAAGATATAGAACCTAATCAGACAGACACTTTCTCTTAGCTGTATGCTGCTTTAAAAGTCAGTACATGTATGAGTACATTATATAAACTGAAACTCCATTATCTGAACTGAAAACTTTCCCTAACTGCAAAGAAACTTGAGCCTTCAGCAAGGCTATCTGTCAAGTAGACATTAACCATTAGTGAAAATTAATTCCAGTTAATTTCTTTCAAATTAAGATTTAGTAAAATTTTCTTGTAGCTAAAATTTTTACAGCACTTCAACACCTGTCTCACTACTCTGTTTAGGGATCCCGGGAGTTCTACCTTAGAAACAACAATATGAATGTTTCTCCAATAAGACCAAAGTATGTTAATATGGTCAGTTCTGATCCACATTGGAGGCTATTATACTCCAGTTTTACTGTTAGGAGTCTGACCCCCAACCAGCCTGATTATGCAACATAATAGTATTCTTATAACCAATCTTTACACTCAGGAAGATCAGGAGTGTAATCGTGGTTATCATAGATACTTAGAAAAATATTGAACATGTTTAACAAACCTTTGCAAGGGAGTATTTCCATCCCAAGTACTTTTGACAGATCTTCTCTGTTGTAACAGCTGAGACCGTATTCAAGAAAGGTCTTAGCCAAATCTTAGGCTTAAGTTGGCTATATTTTACACAACAAAAATGAAGCCTAGGACTTTGCTGAGACCTTTCTTGAATATGGCCCTAGGTCATTTAGGTGTTACAGAAAATCCTTAGGAAGAAACAGCCTACCTCGTCTTCTCATGATTCAACTAATCATCCAGTAAGAATGGAGTTGAGAGATCTTGTCGAAAGAGATAATTAGTCAGAGGAGTCCTGTGTTTACTTCACTAGGTCAAAAGTTAAAGTGGGGGTTTTACCTCCTGTTCAACAGTCAGGGTCATTTTGGGACAGGTCCTCACTATTGTCTTTTGTGGGAGTTGAACCCTTTACTTCACCAAAATGATGTGCAAGCAATTCCCTTGGTTTAAATTATGCAGGTCATAGAACCAATCATAAATTCTGTAAAAGGTTTAGCTTACATAATGACTGTGTAGCTGCTATATTGCTCACACTGTACCACCTAATGACATTTTGTATAATGTTGGATCATCTTTATCAGAACAACATTGATCTGTGATGCGGCTAATTGAAGTAGATTGTTTGATTTTAGGCTTGAAGTGGGTTTTAACAAATTGTATTAGACATCTACCTAGGAAAATGGTTCATATTTGTCTTGAATGTCCCTAGATTCTTGTGGTTTGACACTTCTTCTTTTGTAAAACTTTTATTCGTTCACAGTGTTCCCCTTTGTTGGGGAAAATATTGCACCTATAAAGAAGTACATGAGATACGTGCTGGTCAAGATTCTTCATCACAAACCTTAGGACACATGGAAGCAAGTACCTACTTGTAAACTTCACAACAGGATGGTAATTGAACCAAGGGCCAGAGAGGTGAACTAAAGAAGTACTGTATTTATCCGCATAAATACCTCTCTATTAAACGCTCCCCCTGATCTCCACCTTTGCTTTTCCGGGATTCCTTAAAGAGGTGCATTTTATTACACCCCCAATTGAATAACTGCTAACAGGAAATGAAGAGAATTGAAACAATACTTGCATGACAGTTTATATCATAAATGTTTTAAAATCTACAAAAATACAAGACAAATTATGCAATTGTTGCCTATTGCTCCTGGGCCGGGATTCACAAAAGGTCTAAAGCAAAAAATATCATAACTTTAAGAGAAAAGTCTTAACTGAGCAAGAATTTTGTCAAAAAGTTAAGACTTTTTTTTGCTTAGACAAAATGTGATCCACAAAAGGTCTTAGACAAAAATTTGTCTTAGATTTTGTCATAACTTTAAGACCACTGCAGGGCAGACTTAAGTCATTTTTTAAAATATTCCATTGCATGTAATTACATTTTACCCTTTGTTATGCCAACAAAAATATACTGTGGGGATCTATACTTTCCATAAAAGTAATTTCTGTGGATTGTAATAGAAATTTACATCATTTAATTACCTATAAATTTCCACATTTTACCTTCTTGTGGTAAAAATATTGTCATAAAAATGGCTGACTCACAATAAAACACAAAGACTGCTATTTTTACATAGTTTTACAAAAAAAAGTAACAAATCTGTTTTATAATTTTAAAGAGCATGTTTGGTGTATTTATCGATGAAAAATGTTGTTGTTTCACTAAGATTTGTTAATTTGAATTCAAAGTAGTTGAGATTTTTTGCACAAATTTTGTCTCAGCTAAGATTTTGCCAAGCACTTTTTGTGAATCCCAATTTAAGAGAAATCTTAGCTAAGACAAAAGTCATAACTTTAAGACTGGTCCTTAGCAAAAAAATTGTCTCAGACTTAAGACCTTTTGTGAATCCCGGCCCTGGACACTTCATTGGTTTTATTATCTCAAATGTTTAGTCCACATTTTAAAAAATGCATTGCCCCTGAGGCGTTTATATGGATAAAGATGATAAATGTATATAATTTTCACATAAACTTTCTTGTTTACCGTTCAACTAGAAATTTCCATAAGCAGATCTGTTCACCAGGAGATATATGAAAGCCCCTTTGGATTTTGTCAGTTTGCAAAACCCTCGATCCAGGGTGTAGCTAAAAAGCTGCTTCTTATAAATATATAATGACATGCGGTGATGTGGGTTTTATAATCAAATGTATATATGTTTTGTAGAGAGGGGCTCCTGGATGTTAATGTAGTCATTTTAGACCTGGGACAGGCTAAAATGAGAGTGACATTCTCAGATTAGTGTTGTCAGTGGGATGATGGGGGGGTTTTTGCGCTTAAATAGTTGCAGAGCTGAAGGGTAATTTTTATGTCACACCCTGGGAATAGCAAATATTACTGAGGTTTATTTCCAATACAGTTAGACTGTATGAAAAAAGGGGAAATTCTGACTGAAAACTACAAAAATAAACTATTATAAGATTAATTTTGATATTGGTATATAATTTTGATATTACTACAGGGGTTGAATACAGAATAGGAATTTTGAAGTCAAATATACCTTTTTTGGGTGAAATGCTGAAAGAATTATAACTAAAAATTCAACAGAATATAACCTATATTAGAGATATAAAGATGTTCCATACATATTTACATGGTTACATGTTTCCAAAATATAAATGAATTTAACATTCAATCATTTGGTGCTAGACTCTGTGGTTGTGACTTTAAAACCATTAAGTATTTCCTTATATGGCCATAACTGTCCATAGTCAGCTTTGACATTTGCAAATAGATAGGAAATAAAATTAAATTGGCAAATCTCACAGTCAAACAAAGGTTTCGAGCAGAAGATTTTTATTAAATTTCAACCCTCTGTTTATGAAAAATATGAATGTACATAAAAACATATATTACCTGTCAAGCTTATTTTGTAATTTTAAAATAATCACAATATCACACAGAGATTTGACAATGTAATTACATAAAACATTCTACCTAGTATTATGAAGTTATCTTATTAAAATTTCTTTTCAACTTGTCACATTCAATTAAAGTTGTCTGTATTATTACTGCACAGAACATAAGCCAATTTTTTTTTGTAATTTACAAATAATAAATATGGAGCCCCTGGAGGGACATTAATGTATATATATATATCAGTCATGTGGTTATTTACAAACCATATGTACAAGGATTCTTGAACTTAAACTCGTGTTAAAACTCACCCATAAACTCTTTTTATGAGCCTGTGCTTAAATTCAAACTTCTCACAATATGTAAAATACTTAAACTCATCTTAAACGCAGATATTAACTGATTTTCTTGAGTTTATACTTGAGCTCAAAGAGAACAGTTTACAGCCTTCCCCCTATGCTTTGTTTCTGCCAGTGTGTGTATTTACAATCAGTTTATTAAAACAGACTAGTTAATGACTGCAAAGACTGCAAACTGTGCTTTTGCCAAACAATTTAGTTTAAGCATGAAGTCAGAGTACGAGCTTCTGCTCATGTAAGATTACTTTTGAAAATACCAATTTCAACATAATCTCAGAAGAGACCAACACTGGGATTATGTGACTGAGTTTAAGTATTAGCTTAAGAATCTTTATAAATATTGACCCTGGTGATCACCATATAATATAAGTCATGCTCACTTGATCTTCTCATGATCAAAGCTTGGTAACTTCAAAAATATAAGTCACAATGTCAGGATAGGGGCTCCGTAAATAAAGATAAATTTTGGGAAATATTGCAGGTATAGATTGTTATCTTATACATTATAAAAACTAAAATACAAAATCAATTAAGGATCTATAATACGGTTTAGTTATGCTTTAGGAAAAGCTTTAAATATTTTTATCATATAAATATATATTTAACATTGCTAAAGACGCCAGTTTCTAATATGCCCATCGGTAACACATTTTTCTTGTTAATTAAACAAGAATTTCAGTTCTAAGGAAGGAAGTTCAAATGAAGTCAAGAAAATTTAAATGACTCTATCAATATGTATTTGGAGTTTGAGTAAAACTTTATAACCTTTATTTTACGCATACAAACATGATAGGAATAACACAAAGTTAATTTAACAAACCTATATAACAGCACATTTCACAGCTACATCATGTACACAGGTTTACTGTTGGTCATCCCTGTGTTCCTCGCTTAAGGTTATTAGACACTTTGTTTCACACTAAAATATTAAATTACTTGAAGTTTTTTTCCAAGAACTGAGCCTGCTTTAAATACAATCTACAACTCTTATGTTTATTTTGTAATATAACCAAAAAGTTGTGGAGGGATTTTGATGACATATTCTGGAAATTTTAGCCTTGCCTAAGGCTCAAATGTTTATGATATCTTTTTGCAACATGCACATACATGTTCAGTATTGATAAAGCAGTCATACATAGTATGATATTTTAGGTTATCAGGCAGCCGTATGATAATGTAAAAGTCAGTACGTTGATGAACATATTATATAAACTAAAACTTCATTATCTAAAATGAAAATTTTAACTAATTACCAAGAAATTTGAGCCTTTCACAAAGCTGTGGAAATATTAACAATGACACAAGGAATAAATGATAAAATTTTGTTAATGATCTGATACTTTTCCTTTGAGGGGTGAATGTACTAAATTAGTCTTCTTGTTGGATTGTTATACACTTATTGCATTTCTCAAAAGTGTCTATGTACGCCTTACTTCTTAGCCTTGCTTAAGGCTCAAATTTGTACCACATATTTTTGCATATATCTGGTATTCACAAAGCACTCATACATGTTAAGAGATATAAGCTTATCAGACAAGCCAGTATATGTAAGAGTACAATATATAAACTAAAATATATATTATCTAAACTGGAACTTTTTCCCTAATTACTAAATAACTCGAGCCTTTAGCAAGACTATTAACCAAATTACTAAGCCACAGGTGATGAAAACTCATATTAATGAAAAAAAATTAAATACAAACTAAGAACAATTAAAATAGAGTGACTGCATGAAATATTTAGTGTTAAGTAGTTCCCAGGATGGCCTCCGTAAATACAAACAACCCCTCTTCCCCTTCTAAATATCTAACGTCTTGGTCCCTGTGGTCAGACACCCCATTAGGTGACATTTTGAAGCCACAGACGGGACGGTAATAGCACGCTGTATAGCTCGATGTCTCGAATATGGGTCATTTTAGCTGACAATGTCTGAGGAAACTGCCATGAAACAAATGCCTTACAATGCTTTGCAGATAAATGCATCAAGTTCCTGAAATAATGTGTCTGTTAGACAGTTGAAAAAATTCCATGCACAATTTACTTTTTAATGTGTTATAGACAAACATATCAGAGACACCTTAAAACAGTTTTCGAGGAAACTTAAAATCCCTCTCCAGGATTTAGATTTCTACATCTTCAAATACTCGGGGTAATCCTGGTGTTTGATAAGAATTTCACACTTCAAGAATTATGGCCTTTAGCGAAGTTTTGCCATTTGGATACATCTCCGAAAATGTCTCAGAGGAACCCTCCGTACACCTATAAAAACTGTGTTCATTACACTTTATCACTAATATGCAAATAATGTTTTTGGAACATATAATAAATACACAAAATAAATACAAAAATAAAAACAAGATGTACAGGACACCACAAAGGTACCAGGCTTGTTGTAAAACACTGAAGAAATAAATAAATAAATTAGTAAAAACAGTATAGGCATGATTTTATACTTTATTATCCTGCTAGATAAAGTGCCAAGCCAATATGCTATTACATTGTGACACAGTGCGAAACGTTCACTACCTTACTTGTCCTATAGAAGTTTTAAAATGTTTAAAATTTCTGCAACTGAATTTGGTACCATGGGCATGCACACTTGCTATGGTAATTGAAGGTTTAGTCCCCAGTGTATATAAGGTTATGACTCGGTCATCTTTCGGTATAACGTGGCAACATAAGGCGAGTGGAGATAAATGGACATTTCGCCACTGTGTCAAAAGGTTGCATTTGAACCTCACAAGGTAGTTGGAGGACAGGGGTGTTTTGCCCAACGCCTATGATCACAGGCTATACTGCCCCCGAGTAAAACTCTAGCCATAGGACGTATCATCTGTAGTATGAATATGGCATTAGAAAGCTTGTTAAAACCAATACTAAAGATCCGTACAAACCAAATTCATATGATCAGATCTTATATAATAGGTTCCAAAATGGAAGTCCTTATGGAAGAAAGATCTGTTTGACTTGACCCTCTGTCTACATTGGTGGTGAAAACAACCTTTCCAATAAGAATTTGAGAATTTTGGAAAAAAATAAAATAAAAGTTTGCACTTCACAAGTGGCAATGCTGAGGGTCTGTTTTGATATCACCCCAGCTGTTGAATGGGATGTAAAATCCCATCCTTGGCTTTATATTGGCATATTCAACCATCGTGTTTGAGAATAGCCAAGGTATATCAATGAGTTCCAACCTTATTTTTGTATAATATTGTGCTGAGTTTGGTGTGAGAGGGACAAATCGTTTATTGAATTCTAATTCCAACTGGACTTTCATAGCTCTTAATCTCCCCTACACAAGGGGGGACTCTAAGGCTCAACATAACCAAAACAGTCAACACATACCAGTATCCAGGCACAGTGAGGGGCTAAACTCCAAAGAAAAACCCCAAAAGGACATTAAACTAAGGTTGGTATGCCCTTTTGTGGAGACAGGATTTAATTTTCTTTCTGACAGAAGAATGGGTGCAGTAATCTCATGCTCAGGAAGAGCATTCCACACAGTGCAAAACTATGACCAAACAGTTTGCAAGACTTTTGAATGTGCCTGCTTTGTATGTTCATGATGTGATTGAGCAGAAGCCTGGATTAGTGGCATAGCACATGAACCTGGGTAAGTAGCACTAATACAAGAAAAATATAATCAGAAAATAAAACCCTGAACTAATTCCAAATACTTGAATCTTTCATGAGATAGCTTCTTTTTTCATTCTAAGCACACCAGTAAAAATATCCAGCTCCAGAAATTATATGACTGAGATAAAGAAATAGACTACTTCCATAAAAGGTCAGATCACTTGTTAAAAGGACAAATTGGGTTTGAGAAGATCTTATGACTTGCCCAGTAAAACAAAAATAGGATCCTCCCTGCTTCTGACCTGATTTTAGTTCTAACCCTTAACACAATTAACCCCCACACATTCGGGGCTCTTTACATCTCAATGGACCACTTCCATTTCTCTACGACCTGGCATTTTGCTTCTAAGACATTTGCAAATGAACAAAGCCTGATCACATTGGCTGCAACATTTTAACACAAGACTGCCCTTTTTAACAGCTCCCAGACTATCATTTCTTTATGCTACATTTCAGGATACGAACGGCCGCAATAAGGTTGTAAAGATTCTGCTTTAAGTTCATGCTTAAACTCAAAACATTAAGCAATTATCAAAAAGAGCTGCATTACTAAATTTTAAGAGACTACGAAGTTCTAAATGCAAAGCAGTTTGTCAAATTAAAAATTAAAGTAGATGAACTGTGATCCCATACAGTATTAAAGGTATGCAAGTTAAGTTTACAAAGATTGAAAGTAATTCTATAAATGTAAGATCCAGGGACATAATACCTTCTTCTTTATAAAATAGCAAAAAAAGGTGCTAACATTGCACTATTTTACACCAGTAGTTTTCACCAACATGCAACAACAGAATATGAGATTCTTTAAAGGCTATAAAACATTCCATTTCTAAATTGCGCTCTTTCACTTGTTTTGCTGCACTTGTTTTGAGCAGGACTAGTGACACCTGCCTCCCGAGAATCTGCTTGCTCTCCTGTTCCACTGGAGCCGACCCTTCCTGACTGTCACCGGCTAAAGGGTTACTTACCTGGACAGGACTTAGTACAAGCAACACTATATAAACCCCTTGTTGCTGCTGTTACTTATCACTTATCGCTGCAAAGATGCAAGCTCTACTTTGATTTGCAGACAAAAAAGACACATCTGATTCCAGGACCAGCACTACAGCCAGCGTCTTCACCACAGCCCCAACACCACCACCCAGACCAAGAAGGCCATGGGTCCTTCAAAGAGTAGAAAAATGATGCTATAACAACCTTCCTGGCCGATTTAAAACATGCTCCTGCAGTTTTCAACCTCATTGAGAAACACATACACCACTGCATCAAGAAGGAAGCCACCAACTTTAGGACACCCTTAGAAGTTGACTTACAAGTGGCAATCACAATGAGACATCAGGAAACAAGAAAAATGTATAAGTCATTACAGTATCACTGGCTGGTTGATGAAGCATCCTTGCTGAATTCCAGGAAGAGTGTTTGATCTACCTTACTAATCCAGAAGACTGGAAACAGATCAAGGAGAAGTCCAGAACCAGATAAAATGTTCCCCTTGCTCTTGTGGCATTATATTCAAAATATATTGCTATGAAGAAGCCAAGGAAATAAGGTAGTGAATTTTACAATTATGAGGGCTTCTCTTTCCTGGTTCTCTTAGCCCTGGTCAGCCCAGAATACAGATTTCTGTCTGTAGATGTGCGGACAAGTGAATCTTTCTCAGACGCACAAATATTTTACTGTTTAGCAAGTTGAACAAAAGAATAGAAAATTACACCTTGGGGTTTCTGCCACCCGAACCCCTGGACAAAGGAGGGCCTGCTTTGATTTATTTCTTGATTGGTGATGACGCCTTCAACTTTAAGACATGGCTATTGAAACCCTTCAGCGAAAGACAACTCACCATAGGGAAGAGAGAATAGCAAACTAAAGGATCCACAGAGGCAGGAACATAGTTGTGAATGGGTTTGGTATCATAGTGAACATATTTAGGGTCCTACTAAGCACAATGCAGCAAAGGCCAAAGGTTAACAGAGACATTGTTTTGATATGTGTATTAGTTTGCACAACATGCTGAGTACACAACAAGACAGAGTAGCCAGAGTACTCAACCCACAGGATGAGGTTGCAGCCAAAACAAATAAACCACTAGTATGAAGGGCTGACGAAAAGTGCAAGAATCACCTGAAGAAAGTGAAGCAACAGCATGACCTACTCAAGGATTACTTTAAACCAAATTGGCTGGACAGGAGGAGAAAATCTGAAGATGTGAGAAGGACCTACCCTTGGGACCGAAGAAGTTGGCATCTATCTTGCACCAATGTCCCACAAATTTCCAACAAATTTCCAAAATATCTCCAACAAATCATAAATCTCAAAATAATGTCTAATAACTTGAAAACAAGTTTTTTAAAGGTCCCTCAAATTGGTAATTGATAAATTAAAAAATTGGTAAAGTGTCAGATTCTGTTCATATTTCTCATATTTTAAAATTGTTTAAAGTCAAAAAAGTTTACAAACTTTACATTTTTTTCAAAACAATTCAAAATATTTCAAACTTTGAAAGTTTCTGAAGTGTCAAAATCTTTTTTATAATTTTCCTAGTTTCTAAAAGGTCAAAATGAAAAGGATAAAATCATTTCAAAAGTTTCTCAAAGGTCTTTTAAAAATTGCTAAATTTTGTTTTTATTTTATTAGGGTCATGTGTTTTGTGTGGGGCAGTGCAATGGGTATTGTTTGGGGTTTTTCTTTAAACACTCAGTTCAACATTGTTTAGAATACTCGGGTGGTCCTGAGAAGGACATTTGAATCAGAAGTGGTCCTGTAAAGGACCTTTTAGAGGTAGTTGCAGTAAGTCTACTGCTGCTGCCGTTTTGGTTGTGATGACTGTTGAGGGGGTCTGGGCTGGCTGCTGAGGAGGCTCTTGCTGCTGGGTGGTTGGAGGAAAGGTAGTGTATTGATGCTGGACACTTGATGTAAATGGTTGAGGCATGTCCATCTGATGGTAGTTCATGACTGACTGTATATTCCCAAAAAGGCAGGAGAGGCCAGAAATGTTGTGTAAAGTTTTTTCCCATGACAGAGGCTACAGATGGTGGGTTAAAGTTCTTGGTTTGACTGATGGAAAAATGTAGCTGTCTTAATGAAGTCCCAGGTTGTTGATCATGGACTATCAAGTATGAGGTCTGCTGCCCTCTGGGCTGTTGTCCTCGTTACACCCCTGGCCTAGTTGAACTTATTGTATGACTTGGCATGCTTGTGAAGGTAGCAGCTTGGTGTCTGGAATAGTCAAGATGTATTCCCTGGCAATGGCTGCTGTCTTCTATGGCTGCTGCTGGTAAGTCAGTGTCACATATGGGAAGTGGCACTGGAGTTCTTAGGAAATGTAGGTTGCTGTGGGTGACATTTCCTTTCCTTGGACCTGCTCTGTATCACATTTTATAATTTGATTGCCTCATTTCAAAAACTCTGAAAGTCTCTTTCCTAAAAGTTTTCTGATTTGGATGCCAGGTAGTCAGGTAGTTGCAGAAGGCTGTTCTGGTGCTCTCCTGTCTGGGTCTAAGGAAAGATTTGAGCATAGTCTACGTCTGGGTTAATAGATCCATGACCTGCAGGTCCACTGATGACAGCTGGGACACTACATACTGGCAATACTGGCAGTGGATGGCTGAGTGGGTTGTGTCAGAGCAGATACTAGTCTTCATACTGTCTTTATCAATCTATCCTTGTGAAATGTCATAGGCCGTGGCTGCACTAGCACTGGGTACTCTCTGAGGTGAAAAATTGCTGAGGCTCTTCCCTTATGTGACTCTTCAAAAGCTTGAACTTATCATGAATCCAGTGCTGTCTCTTTTCCATTTCCTGGCCAGATTTGGACTAGGTTCATTTTCCACAAGGATTGGCACTGAGTAGCTTTTTGGCTTACCTCTCCTCCACCCTCTGTGTCCATTTCACTTTCAATCCTGTCAAGTCTTTGTCTTTTTTTAATCACTGTCCCCTCCATCTATCAAATATCTTGTTGAGTATCGTCCGACCTCCTGGCTTCCTCCCTCTCCTTCCTCTGCTGTTTCTCTACTTCCTATCTCTCCTTCTGTTCTCTCTCTACCTTCCTCCTCTCAATGTCAGTAGCTGTATCTCCTGACTCAAACTCTGTAGCTGTGTCAGTGGGGACTTCTATCTTCCTCACATTCATTCTTGACTTTTTAGGGTCCATTTTGTAAATCAAATCAAGGTAGCGTTTCTAAAAAACAAAATTCTCTCAGCTAGTCAGCAAAGGATATATCTGTGCACTAAATCCTAACTTGTTGTGTTGTAAGAAGGCTAAGCAAGCAGATAGTAGAGCAGGCAAATACATTGGTGAGAACAGAGGTTTATCATTCAGTCCCAAAGGTAACATCCCAAAGAAATAAGAAATTTTTTATTATTATTTCAAATAACTTCTTTAGTACATTAGTAATTTTAGTACACTACTGTTTTATTGTAATAATGCTGAGATCTGACTTACTTCTTTGGGATGTTACCTTTGGGACTGTGGGAAAGTGACAGGTTACGGGAATGTTGCTCAGTCCCAGGGGTGACCTCCCCTAGCTTGTAAATATGCACAGTACCCCCCCCCCTTGCCTCAATTTTATTTGAAGAACTATATTTGGGGTATTCTTACGCCTGGTATTTTTACAGTACTTTTGGCCATTGTTCCATTGCACTAAAATCCATGCTGAAACTTCGGAGAAATCACAAGTTAAAAATTAAGGTTTTACAGCTTTTTCACATTCTTTCTTTAAATATGGATTTTGAAAACTAATAGTATAAAATGGTTGATAATAAAAGAAACTATCCCTTATTAGACTTATTTGAAAAAAAATATATCACTCAGAGATTTATAATAATATAAGTAAATGCTCGTGCTATGCACTCGTATACCTTTGTCATCTTGATTAAGGATATATGTTTTTCATATATGTCATTCAGGAAGTTTTCCTATTTTATAGAAGATAAAAAAAACATGTGCAGAAGTCAAAGCAGTCTGGGGCCCAAAGTAACTAGTACACTACTCACGAAGTCACTTGTCAGGGCCAATGATGTTTGATGTACAAGGGGTGCTGACTAATAACCTGAAAACTAATTAACTTCAAAACATTTTACTTCTGTACAACATAATCAATTTAAGATGATCTTAAAGTGAAGTTTTCTTTATGATATTTGGTTTGGATGAGATTATAAGATCTTAGAAAAAAAAGCAAAATGTGTATAAGAATGCTTTAGATTTTACAGAAAGATGATTTTAAAAAGTTTGTATTGAGTGGAAATATTGTCAGATAAAAATATATCTTGAAATTATAAAAAAACCTAGGGATTTGGCAATGTTATAGAAAGAAAATGGAAAAAAATTGCATTTATTCAAGATGTCATGTCTGGAATTTAAACTAACCCCTAAAAGAGGGGTGATAGCTTTGTTACGGGAATCTAATAACAAATGCTTTGTTTTAGAAAGGGAAAAGAATCGGTCTTCCCCCCCCCCCCCCGTATTGCATAATAATGACAGGAGTAATAATACTCATGCTTGGGAATAAACAACGACATCTCTGTCGCTTTGTAGGATACATCAATGCAAACCTTGCATAATATTTGCATAATATTTCATTGTTTTATTCCAATAGTGCTATTTCCCTGGTGTTTGACCTCTTTCTGTCCCTGGATATTGATATTGGTTGATTTTTTTTGGTGATGTTACGCCTTACAGTTACCTTAGAAAAAATGGAGATTAGGAGCATTTAAAGTCCAAGTAATTTTATTGCAGAGATATGAATAGATATAACGTTACATTTATCCCAATGTGCTTATGTTAGTGATGTTCAGTTGACAATTTTATATGGTCACCATTTTTATTTACGTATTTCTTGAACAATCTTAACTGGTAGTCCTTATCAACTGTCTCATCCCAAAGAAGATAGTGGTATGGCCTGTAATATTAGGGAATAGGTTTTGAATAACTATGTTAACATACCACTAGCCGAGTAGCATTGTCACAAGTTGTCATGAAATTTTGCCAATTTTTTTAAGCTGCTGGCCTATTGTGATCGATAAAAGCAATAAAGCAAAAAAAAAAATTTGAGGTACTGACTAAATAAGATTTTGCATTATGACTAAGAAAGATAAATCATGCGACTAAAAATAATGGTCTTACCTTCTTTCGACTACCGTAATGCAAGAACCGTAATGCATGAAGATAACATGTAACATCAAGTTATCTTTGGCAAGCTGGCAGAGGATTAATCGGGAATCCCATAAGACAAGATCACCTAACTTCATTTCTTTCCAGGAATATTTATCCTATCATGAAAATAGTTGACAAGATAAATTTGCAACCAAAATGATTGGTCATATCGACAAAAAGATAGGTAGATAATGCAATTACAGCTAAATAGATTGAATGTGATTAGTCAGGACACTAACAAGGATTTTCGAATATATTTGAAAAATGGGATGGAGAATTACATTTACCATGATTATACTTCCAGCCTTCTCTCGCCACATAAGACAGGTCACATGGTCAATATAATCACACTCCTGGCTCTATCGTCAGGATTACCTGGAGGCAAACTAATGATACATTGGGGTCTCATGTGGCTCAGTTGGTAGGGTGTTGGACTCATAATCCGAGGGTCACGGGTTCAATCCCCAGTAATACTGACTGTTTCATGTGGGATAACATCCTTGGGCAAGATGTTAACCTGGACTGTGCCTCTCTCCACCCAGGAGCAATGACTACCTGGCTGCTAGTGGGTTCTTAGTTTGTAAGGTGTATTGTGGCAGCACCCTGAGGGAACTGAGACAGATAACATGTGTGAAAACATTCTGAAACCCAGGCCAGGGTGTAAATGTAAAGTTGAGTGATAGTATATGTACTGATACTAGACTATGAACCATAACATTTACATTTACATTTTTACTGCAACTTGGGTATCACAAATAGTTGCTCCAGGGAAGACTTGCTATCTGGAATGCTAAACATTATTTGTATTACTCAAACCTGATCATCATATATGCATAAATTATTCTCTTACACCTAAATCACTATCTGTAACCTATTCATAATCACACTTATTTGGTACAGCAATTTTGTTTTCATTTTAATTCAATGCCTTGTGAAATGAAGTCATGTTAAGTAAGTTCCTTTTACCCCATATGTAAGCTTGTGTGCCTTAGTACGGCTGGAAATACTACATACCGAGAACATAATATTTTACTAGATGTTGTCAACCTATTTTAATTATCCATAAGTATAATTTGTAATTCATTCGGGGAACTTATTTAACCTTACACCAGTGAACCAAAAGAGATGGGGTTGTTGGACAAATGACTGCCTCTGGATATATGGCTTCATATGTGTCTCAATTGCCCATGGACTGATTCTAGCCCAGATCGAGTTTTTTCTGGGAACCAAATATAGGTGTTATTTTCAATGCAAATTATGGTCTGTCAAGCAATACTTTAGATCTGTTTCAGAACTGTTAAGAAATGTCTCTGAAATAGATAGACTCATGTGGGATATTTCTGTTCAGTTAAAGATCTGAATGCAATTTATTTGGATTTAAATCTGTTTTCTATATCTTTCATTTTCCTCTATGTGCATGATCACAGTCATCTGCACCTAGATCACCATAAAACCACAAAAGGATATCTAATATATAAGTTAAGATATATTACCCACCTCCAACTTGAAAACTATGCATGGGTCAGTTCCAGGTCATATTTTGGGTTAATTAATTGTAGTGTAGATCCAAAAGCTGGTTATATTATGGAACTGATGACACAAGAACGGATGGCAACCATTGTAATACGTGTGGACATAGGGGCGTCAGAATAGAGGATTGTGGGTCTACTTGCAATTACATGTTATCTGTCATACAAGTCTTCCACTCGTGTGACTTATCATGACAAGAAGGTGTTTTATAAACTTGGGTTTGACTGGTACTGGTGAAAAAAGGGCTGAAAAACAAAGAAAGTAAGAAAAAGGATGAGTCCTACAACTGGAAACATTGGAGTTGGACATGACCTATTCCTCGTGGCTACAATCCATACAGATAACTTGTAATATTAAGCCCTGACCATACTGTTGTACAGTTCTAGGGGGACACTAATGATTAATGTTATAGGACATAATTACCTGACTTCATAATGACATGAGAGTACAGAAGAATAGTCGTATCATTACAGAAATAACTTGTAGCCTCAGAGAGATAAGTCTTAATTTACTTACGACCAAAAAGACCAGTGGTACCTATGCTTTGTTAGGTGGTTAGGAGACCCATTACAGGTGACAGTAGAACAAGGATATAAGTAATTCTAAGTTTCTAAGTTTGTTTTAGAAAGCTATGCTAGGATATGCTGTTTTTTTACAGTGAGAATCTGTCTAAACTGTTATATAAAACATAGTTCACTTTATGTTCAAATAGTTCATATAGGTGGTGATGTTCAAGGTTTTTATTGTACCTGATATGACCCCTAATAATATCCAGATGCAAAAGCAACTTTGTTTTCACAAATATGATGGTTTACTTGGGAATTCACTTGTTTACAAAGCCTTTTGGTAAATATTTACAATAAGTACTTTGCCGTACAGACAAGTCAATGAAAGACACCCACTCGTCTATGTTACCTGGAAATGACTGCTTTAGTACTAATATAATTGTTCTCTCTAAAAGAGATAGAAATTTGGGAAACATGGCAAAAATGAGTAAAGATAGCAAATTTCATTCTGTTCCTGTGACCATGTTTAAAAATCTAGATTTGCTTATTTGGTTAGAAGCCCCATTGGTCCATGAGAGTCATTTGTTTTTTATTTAATTGTTAAGCAGTTGTAACTACGGTGACTATGACCTCACTGTGTCTCTGTTGGAGTTAGTCCATCTTAAGATGGGCTATTAGCACAGCTTAGTAAACTTAAATTCAAGAATGATTGTAAAACAAAAATTTAATATTAACTTTTTAGATAGAATGCGTATAGCTAAGTATAAGATGGATTGACTATCTAATGTACTCTCAATCAGATTTTATCATAATGCTTAATCTCATTATTAGCGGATTTTAAGGTACATTAAAAATAAAAGTACATTAAACCAATGTTGATTAAAATTGTAAAGTGATCATGAGTTGTTTTGCCTTAAACATATATAGAAGGCATTACTTTATTTTGGTAATTGAGTTTTGCTTTATTTTATTGTCACACAGTCTCAATTTTTCTTTTGTTTATTATGTTCACCACAGAGGCTAAGTGATCAATGGATTTTTTGTAATTGTTTGTATCTCAGCAAGATTACAGGAAAAAACCCTACTACATCTCTTTGCTTCAACTTTTATAGGAGGTGTGTCTTAGTCTAATATAAAACTGATTTAGTTTTTGGGAATGATCGTCAACCAATTCTAATTATAGGATTTCTGAAAGGAATTTTTGGTTATTGCACTCATAAGCAATAGTGGAGGTGTTGGAAGTTTGTTGGAGGTATGCACTCTCTGAGTGCTGTTGTTCATTTGTTCTCATTTGTTGTTCTCATTTCTTTGTGCTGACTATATGATGAATTGGTAACTAACAGATTTACTCCCAGATTCTGAGGTTGACGTTTCCAATCTAGATCTTAGCTTTACTGGAAGAGGTTTACAGAGCCAAATGTTTTTTTAGATTTTCTTTTTTTTTGGTTATTTTTTCCTTTTCTTATATTGCATGACAACCAACAGTATACATATTAAATCAATAGAATATACACAAAATCAAATTTATTAGACAAGAATATATTGTAGTACATTTCATTACATAAGAATTTAAATATTATCACATATATGTGGTGAATATTACAAAGTTGGTTTACTAATTTTTCTTGATTTATAACTTTTTTTTATAAAAAAGGCAGTTATAAGTGGCACAAAACAACATAATAATAATAAGACATAAAAGTTCTTTGCACTTTTGGCATATTTGATCAAATTTCTTATTCCATTGCAGCTTTGATAAAAGATCATGTTCATTACAGAATGTTAACCAATCGGTGTGCACTGCCAGGGGCATAGCTGATGTGTAAGCCAGTTAGTGTACCGTTTTGTTAGAAGAATCATTTAAAAAAAATCAAGGGGTCTAGGTAAGAGTCCTAGTTACTTGCTTTAAACTAACCACTGGGATATGACCAGTAGAATGTACAGTGATGTACACAAATCACGCAGGTGATCATTTTACAAACTCAGGTCTATCTATTTTAAGATACATGTTCATTTAGTCTCTACTCACACTTGTATACGGTTTTTGCTCTATCTTCTGCGCTTCATTTTTTAAGTTCAATATTCTCTCTTTTATATACATTATTACATTCTATTGCCTACTGTTCACTTTTATACTTTCCAGCCTCCCTAGCCTCGCCACAGGCATTAATATTTATAGTTTTGGCACAACTGTTTGATTTTTCATGATATCATCAGCGAGCTGAGGAGTCTCCCACACTTGAAAGGCCTCTGATACAGTGTACAGTTTGGCAAATTACAAGTTTGCATTATGGTGCAGACAGCCTGGAAGGCCGGGCCAATGCCTCCCTATATTTCACTTTTCTTATCCATGATGTCCTTCTTTCTCTGTCTTTTCATTTAATGTTGTATCCATTCTTTTCTAATTTCACTTTGCTTTAGTTTTAAGTAGGTTATTCGGTCTGCCTATGGTCCCTACTCTATCTCTTATTTGTCATTGTATAACTACAAACTTCTGTTATTTTCAGGTACACTGTTCTCCGCTCCCACCTGCCTTTGCTTCCCGTCCCGTCTTACTCGCCGTGCCCTGGCAGTGGCTCTCAATGTTCTGGCTGCAATCCTCCAGATGATCACCTTCCTCCTTATTGTTGGCTGGATCTGGAGCATCCTCTGGGGCATGACTATGGTACAACTCTCTCGTAAGTTGTTTCAATTTTCTTGAGTCATGTATCTAAATTCACCAAAAACTGACGAAAATTGAATTATGTAGTCGGGCAAAGGAAATGCATGTCTGTGAGTTGTTAGGTGGGTAGCAGTAATTTTTGAACACTGATCATTAAGTCACATTAAAATCTGTGAGCTGTTAGGTGGATAGGAGTAATATTTGAACACTGACTATTAGGCCACATTAAAATATGTGAGCAATTAGGTGGATAGTAATAATATTTGAACACTGACTACTAGGTCACATTAAAGTCTGTAAGCTGTTAGGTGGATAGCAGTAATTTTTGAACACTGACCATTAATTCACATTATAATCTGTAAGCTGTTAGTTGGGTAGCAGTAATTTTTGAACACTGACCATTAAATTATGTGAGCTGTACTGCTTCCCTGCATAAGTTGGCCGCGGGTCGTAAGTTGGCCGCCATCATCATATTTTGAAATTTCTATAAATCTAAAGGCCTGTATCATTCTTGAATTGTCTATTATAATAAGATTTATTATAACTACCACTTTTAAAACCTGTGCAGACACACATTCGTCTGTTTGATACATTTAAATGAGTGGCGGCCAACTTACGACCCGTGGCCAACTTATGCAGGGAAGCAGTACATGTGAACTCTGTCCCTCGCCATTGTGTCCATCAGTATTTCAATAACAATTGGCGACGGGACAGATACTCGGTCTACCCTAATGTAGGCCGTTAGTAAATTTGCGTTACCGCATCGGAGGCCCGCATCTCACATAACGTTCTACATTAGGGCTGCCTGGAGTGCTGCTACCCTTTCAAGTATCTTTGTCATTTAGGCATTTATGAATATTTTGTAGAAATAAATATAATAGTTTCATTCATTGGATTATATAAAAACATCTACTGCTTCCCTGCATAAGTTGGCCGCGGGTCGTAAGTTGACCGCCATCATCATATTTTGAAATTTCTATAAATCTAAAGGCCTGTATCATTCTTGAATGGTCTATTATAATAAGATTTATTATAACTACCACTTTTAAAACTTGTGCAACCACACATTTGTCTGTTTGATACATTTAAATGAGTGGCGGCCAACTTACGACCCGCAGCCAACTTATGTAGGGAAGCAGTAAAGTGGGTAGCAGTAATGTTTGTACACTGACTGTTAAGTTACATTAAAATCTGCAAGCTGTAAAGTGGGTACCAGTCATTTTGAACACTGACCGTTAAGTCACATTAAAATCTGTGAGCTGTTATTGTTATATGGGCAGTTGTGATGCAGATCACACAATAACTGTTGCTCTTTACACAGCAATTGATATAAGCAGTAACCATGTTACTCTTATGTGTTGTGTTTTACTACTTGTTAATGTCCACCATTTATAATTACTAACACCTTAGGTTTTAGTAGTAACCTTCTACAGACACACTTTTGTCTTACTTGGTCGTAAATGTTTAATCCTACACTTAGTGTTTGCATAAAAGTTTTTCAAGTAATGCAATGCACGAAAGGATGTGTGCTATATCTATTTCTCTATAAAGTGATCCTACACCACAAACTTTACAGTTCCTACCATCTTCTTATTAATGAACACAGCATTTAAACCTTAAATGTGTTTTAATCTGAGGTGAAGAGTGAAATTACTGATAAAACAGAATAGATAAAAGCAAACATTTAAATGTATCATTCTTCTCGCAATACATTTTGAGCTCGTATGACCTGGGGTCAAAAATCTTCCCCCATGCTGGTCTTCTTGGAGTATGGATCTGCTGCACTATGGCCTTCATTTGAGCTATGTTAATCAGATTATATGTGTGGTATTTTGAATAATTTTGAAGGTGTTTGTCCATTCTCAAATACAAAATTAATTGGAAAATTGTTTGATTGACCCTGTATGACCTTGGTGCCCTATATATTTTGACATTTTCTCACACAGTGACGTCGTATTTCCCTATTTGGCCAGCCCTATGTAAAATAAATAAACAAACCAAAATTCATCTCAATTATTATATTCATTTGGTAATATTTTAATTGTATGTGCCCAGCGAAAAGTTTTAGGGATTCAACAAATATATATACAGCTGTAAACCGTGTATAAGCTGTGCCCTTTTTAAAACTTTATGCCCCTGGAGAATGTCTAGCAACATTTCTATTTCCATGGTCCTACTCTCTGCCTTTCATCTTCTGTTTCTGTCGCTGTGGTTATTCTCTCTTATTTTGAAAACAAAATTGTGTAATTGTAAAGACACTCACCAGGGTTATTGTGCCATTAACTGTTTACCAATACCAATATCACTTGCAAAGAATCATCCCATAAAGTGCAACTGTCTCATCAGTGGAGACATCAGTTTACCTTTTATAAACACATATAGAGGGGCCATGGTGGCAGAGTGGTAACACTCTCGCCTCCCACCTCTGAGATAGGAGTTCGATTCCCGGCCCGACCTCAAGTGGGAAAGCTGGTAGATGCTTGCCGTCGGTCGGCAGTTTACAGTACAGAACCTTGACCAACCGTATGTACTGGTTTCCTCTGCCCTTCCAACTACCCATCCTGATATGACCTGTACAGTGTTGAAACCCCAAATAAATTTTAAACAACAACACATATATTCTTGAATTTAAACTACAACCTACAGACTTCACATTTTTGTGAGTAAATTAAATACATAAAACAACCAGTGGAAGACAGATTTTGAGGTAAATTTATTTACTTGGGTTTGGTGTTGCTTTCCCCACAGGTTATATAACGATAGGTGGTCTTAAGGTCAGTGAAAACTAGCACACACTGGTTAGTCAATATTTTGTACTATAAATTGGTAAGCAACTTTCAACTTTCTCACATAAGGTCTGGGGTTTGAGCCGCAGACCTCAGATGTGGAAGTAAGTGTATTACCCACTGCAACAGCGAGACCCAGATTTTGAGGTAAGAAACAGTGTAATTAGTTACCAGTTATCTCATCTTAAAGGGTGAATTATTACAAAAAAATAATCTTTATGTTTTGTATTGTGTCTTGTGATTATTACACATGTTTTTGTTCTTTTAATAACCCTGCTTGTAAAATGAGTGTTCTATGATCTATAAATGATTCTGCCAATGTTTTGAAATACTTTAAAAAATAAGTACTACTTAAATTGTTACTGTTTACTATGTTCATCTCCACAACCTATTATAATTGGCTTAGTCATACATTTTCCTTATGATAATATCTCTGTGTATTTGCTTTCTGCTTGACAACCTAGTTCTTATGGCTCCAAGAAAAAACCCTGGTAGAACACATTGGAGAATGGGCTGCCCTGAATATCCATTCCCCAATCACCCAATACAGTTTATTGCGAGTTGCTTTAGGTTTTTCAAACATTTCAAAACAGCAGTCCCCGAAATGGTGTTGAATCACCTTGGAGGCATCCTACCCAAATACGAATCCCACCAACTGCATCTCACTGACAAACAAAGTGGACCAAGCTACAACCAAAACTCAACCAAAAGTACATGCACCCATTTGGTTGTAGCTCAATTAGGTCAATAAGGTATAATATAACATATGCTGACTTACAGACTTGGTAAAATAAATTTCTAGAAATAATATTTAAAACTGAACACCATATCATAAGACATTTGCTGTTATTATGATTTCAGTAACCTCCTCAAAGAAGAACAAAAAAGTGAATCTTCCATACTATGTGAGAAGACAGAGTAGTGTAGAAAGTGGACACTGAGCATTCAACAACGACGCCTCAATACCAGGACCTTGTCATCTGCATTACCAGGAACAACCCAGGGCACCAGGACTTATCACCTTAAGTCTGTAATGATTATTAACAGGAAAAGAAATACCTAGCCTATCAGGGTGGATAACCTCTAACAGAAGAAAAATCGTTAGTATTTATCAACCTAAGTCTGTAATCATCATTTACAAAGGACTACTCTACTTTCTGTTAGTATGGATAATCTCTATCAGAAGAAAAACCCTTGGATTTATCAACTTATTACATCTGCGATTATCATTAACAACAGAAAATGACACATCCTGCCAGTATGGATAACCTCCATCAGAAGAAAAACCCTATAATTTATCATCTTATTATATCTGTAATTGTCAGCAACAAGAGAAGATTGCATAATCTGCCAGTAAAGATAACCTCCATCAGAAGAAAATGCCTATCATTTATCAACTTATTATAGCTGTAATTGTCATCAACAAGAGAATATGGCACAGTCTATCAGTATAGATAATCTCCATTGGAAGAAAACCCTATCATTTATCAACTTATTATAGCTGTAATTGTCATTACCAAGAGAATATGGCACAGCCTGCCATTATGGATTACCTCCATCTGAAGGAAACCCCTATCATGTATCAACTTGTTATACTTGTAATTGTCATCAACAGGAGAATATGGCACAGTCTGTCAGTATGGATAATCTCCATCAGAAGAAAACCCTATCATTTATCAACTTATTATATCTGTAATTGTCATCAACAAGATAAGATTTCATAGTCTTGTATGGATAATCTTTACCAGAATAAAACATTCTTATTTATCAACTTATGCCTGTATGTATTATCAACAACAGAAGAAATAAATAGCCTACCCATATGGATTAGCTGTACCAGAAGAAAATCCCTTAATTTTATCAATTTCTGTCTGCAATCATCAACAAAAGAGCAGATGCAGAGTCGAAAAATATGAATAAGTTCTGCCAGAAGAAAAGCCATTTTCAAACTATACCTTTAATCATGATCCACATAAAGTGAAATAAACTGTTAATATGACTATCCACTACCTTAACAAAAACTTTTTGGGGATGGTGATGCAAGTCACCTATGTATATGGATGAATTAATATGAATAACTTTAGCTGCAACAAAACATCTTATTAGAAGTTGGACAAAGCCTGATAACAGATGTGTCAAAGAAAAATAACTCAACTTATTGTGACAGGTAATTTGAAAGACTATGACTTGTAGACAACATGTGATATTGGATTTCACTTTTTGTTCCCCAGGGTCTTAGATTGAGGACAAAAACATGCCTGGAGAAACAAAAACAGCAAGAAAGTATTTAATGTATGTACAGATTGTATGGCCTGGATATATGTTATCTAATGGGAAAGATATGTATGAAATTTTACTGGTCTAGATGACGTCTTTACATCAGATGATTTTTCAAAGCATTAGGATGCAGTGAATTTATATTCTGAATTTCAGAAAATGCTCAGTATTTCACTGAAAAGGAATCCATAACTACAATTTCATATCAACCCTCATTTGCTAATAGTTGCAGTATTCTAAAAAGCGCCACACTGATTATGACACTTTTTGTCTTTGAATCAATTGATTATTGAAGCGCTGAAATGTTCTGGTAATTGTGGATCCCCCATTGCTCACCAGCACTGTTATCAAGACTGAAAACAAGATATAAATCTTGTTGATAAGCTAATTGCCAGACTGAATTTACATGTAGTTCTAACCATGTATATTAATGTGTGTGTGTTCTGAGGTGGTTCGGTAAAAAGTTGCTATCTCAGTAATCTGTGCTTAATTAATGCTTATTAGTTCATTAGCTATCATTGTTTATGTCATTATCAATGCCATGTCTAGATATGAGCAGATCTGTTGTTTTGAAATAAATGTTGTGTAAATTTCAGGGGATACAGTAACTTGCATCAGAAGAATGTTGTGTAAATTTCAGGGGATACAGTAACTTGCATCAGAAGCTCAGAGGTAATAAAGTTTTAACTAAATATAATAAGGTTAGTTGTAACAACAATAACAAAAACTCATCATGGTACCCTCATTTTTTACCCTCAGAATGGTATGTTTTTTTTTACCTGTAATGTGGTTTTTCTGTTAAAGTAAGAGTGAGAAGGTACCCCTTATGCCCTTAGAGTGGCATGGTACATCTTCTACCATAAATAACGTTATGGTACCTTTTTGTACCCTAAAGAGTGGTATGGTACCTCTGACCAATAGTAGTTTGGTGCCTCTTGTATTCTTCAGAGTGGTATGGAACCTCGAGTACTCCAAGAGTGGTATGATACCTTTTGTCCCCTAAAGATTGGCGTGGTGCCTCTTGTACCTCTGGAGTGGCATGGTACTTCCTGTACCCTAAAAAGTGGCATGGTACCTCTTATACCCTGAACGTGGTACGATATCTCATGTACCCTAAGAATTGTATGGTGTCACTTATACTCTAAGAGCGGTGTAATACATCTTGTGCTCTAGCAATGGCATGTTATTTCGGGAATGTATGAGTGGTATATGGTACATCGTGTACCACAAGTTTACCACTGTTAACTCCATGAGTGGAATGTCACTTCTTGCACCCTAGCAATGGTATTGTATTTTTTTTGTTTTTACACCTACAGTGGTATGCTTCTTTTTGTTATTGGAGATGGCATGTTACTTCTTCTACCTTGCACTGGAAATAAACACGTCATTAGCTATCAATGTTACCTGGCCAATGGGTTGGCAAACTTTCTGCTATGAGTTTTACTCAAGGTCTATGGATAAAAATTCTCATCATATGATCTTATTTCAAGGTCGACTGAGGAAAGATAACATATACATACAAAAAAAAACATTAATCAATGACTGACGCACTAAAGCCAGATGATCAGGTCATGTGAAAGTTAATGAAAACAAAACTGTTCTCAAAATAAACTGATAATTTGTTCAAGAATAGATGTTTATCTAATTTGGGTCTCCTGGAGAATAAACTTAAGTTAGCCTTGTGATTCTGTATTCACATGTACCTATGAACTGAGTATATGTGACTTATTTATCAGTTATGCTGAGTGTGTATGTTTTATATTGTATTGATTTACTTTTATTATAGTAACTAAATATTTGCAGAATCTCAGAAAAAGTATCTGTCTAACACACTATATTATTTCTGTAGGGAGATATGATATAGATAAGTAGGGAAACAGTGCATAGCAGTTGGTCACCATTCTACTCCAGAAAACCATCAAGGAGCTTCTAATTTTTACACCTTAGGTCGGGGGGGGGGGGGGGGGGGGTAGCACAGTCTCCTCTAGTCTTGTCAACTGACCATGCCCCGCCACCTCATCTCATTTTCACACTTAATATATTTTATTTGCATTTGTATTTATACTCAGCACAATATCTCCATGTACTACAGGACTCAAAGCGCTATATGACCTATCCGACTGTACTAGTACAGCCCAAGCTCTCAAGTGACTGACATTCCCCCAACTGAAAGACAGAGGCCCAAGGATGACCATTAATCAGTGTCCTTGAGGTTCTTTAGCCTGCCACTGGGGATATGACCCAATGACAGAGGGCCGCGATTTTAAGTGGTCATGAGAGCCACTATATATCTGCCTGTACCTGGGTTTGAACCCACGTCCTCTGTGTTCCTACGTGAGTGTGTTACCCACAAGACCACAGTGTTACCCACTAGGCTACAGTGGCAGATAATAAGGGAAGTACATTTATTGTGAGTTTTAATGTAAGTGTAAAATCATATCAAATATGTAAGATACATATTGCAATAGATAATTAGTATCTAGTAGTTTATAAAATGTTATACAAAATGTCATATAAAATGTATTATATTTTTTTGGTTTTGGCAATGCAATCTCTAAAAATTAGGCCTTAAATATCAGTTGGGTTGGACACATACATAATGTAGATGCAATTTTTATAAATATGATATGGGTTTATTTTTTAACATAACTTGTGATACAATCAAAACATTACACCAACATAAGGCTATCATGCAGAAAGTATTGCTTTGAAAGGTTAATTGTGAACACATAGTAGAAACTGTGTTTTAGTTTGCCATGTCTGAATTAGCCAATTTACATGAAGAGCCACAAGCAAGTCTGGCTCACATAATGATGTGAAATTGTGAATAAATTTTTTATGTGAATTATTTGAATGAGTTACACCATCACTTAAAAGCTTTTTATAGCCACCTAAATGATGTCTCGAAATGAAAGTACTTATTACATTCTTTACTCGTTTATATGCACTGTTTACAGGAATCTTGCCAAAAAAACCTTTACATTTACTTCCGGTCTGATCTGGGGAATTACTAAAACGGTGCAATTTTCCCAGTCTATTTGTATTACTGGTATGAAAAGTGCAGAACTTTACATCAAACCTGAGTAATATTTCCACACAAAATGGAGTCTTTTAGTTGCTTGTGGTCCTAATCCAAAATGAACTGGATCTGGATGGAGACAGAAGATTTTTTTAAAGTGATTTCTCAAACAATATTTGCTTTTAAACTCTTAAACTATCAACAGCATTAGATTTTATTATCACACAAAGTGGGGGTCTACGACTGGCTCAGTTCTCTTCAAGCATAATCTGGATCCACACTAGGACTCCAGAATCATTTAAGGGAATTTTTGTCAATATCTCGGTCTGGACGTTTCAGGAATCCCTCCTATAAAATATGCATTTTGAAAATTTTATTGCAAATAGATTTTTTGCGGCAACTCACTTTGCGAAGGCATGAATATGAAATTCACTTAAAACCGTAAATGTGTAATATTAAAAATAAATAAATCAACCATAGAAAAAATTATAATACATTAAATGTAGTTGGGCACAAGGTAAGAATTTGTCTCTGTCACAAAACTGACTATATATGTGTTTTATATGTGTACATTATTGTAATTGTACATATTTACTTGTACTTTCAAAAGCTCTTTTTGTAAGCTGTTCATATAATAAATGGTTTCATATATTTTTGGACTTTTTCATCATCTGTCATATCCCCAGATAATTAGTTGCTGAGTCAGCAAATTTTGATGATATGGAAAAATGATCATACACTCGTAATACCGTGGAAGTCTTAAATAGCAAATATGTTAGTGTATTTACTTTATTTGTATTGACAACCTGAATCTTTAAAGTCCTGATATCTTTAAGACATCTTTATGAAAAATTAGAAATGTACTCGTGGAGAAGAAACCTGCCCCAAAGCCTCATACCTCCAATATGGCTAATGAATGGGATGATTAAAAAAACTCTTAAAGGATTCCTTGATCCAGATGGTGATCCAGATCACCACGCAAAGTTAATCATCTGTTTCATGTGCCATTGTCAACAATTACTGAAAATTTCATCAAAATACATGTTCTGAAAAAAAAAATGAAAAAAAACCATACCGCCAATTATATACATATCTCCTTGTCAGAGGTTAATTTCTAATTGCACAAAATTGACAAAATATGTTCATAGTAATTGGATTAGGAATGGCAATGGCATCACACAGTTTGTCCTGATATATAGGCCAAATACAACATATGGTGGATGCCTGATAAAAAGCCCGATACATCAATAAAGTAAATAAAACATATTACAACCATGTCAAAACATAGAGACAAGGATAAAATATTTCAAACAGGAAATTGGTGGTACTTGTCAATGATACAAAATTTTAAATGAATAAAACTGAAATTTAAAAACTTTGAAACAATGTTTTACATTTTGGAGAACAAATTATGATGAGAATCCCTGTCGACTGTATAATTAACATGTATTCCATTTTCATACATCAACTGAAGTGATATAGAATGGATAATAATACTAATAATAATAATATTATTATTATTAACACTAGCAGCTCGGTGTAGTGGTTAACAAAGTAATTTTCCATCCTTGAGATTGGGAAACCCCGACCCAATCCCACATGGGAAAGTTTGTAGTCGCTTACCAATGACAGTTTACAGTGTAGAATCTGAACCAACTAGTAAGTACTGGTTTCCACTATAATTTAAACTACACATTTAGTTAAAAACTACACAATGTGTTGAAAGTGCAATGAAATAAATCAAATTGAGTCAGAATAGATAATGAATTGGTTCACAATGCACTCATTCAGCGTATTACACTTTCTGATTTGTGAAACAATGCTTTGAAATTTATCAACAATTTTTAGTTAATAATTTCAAATCACTATTACAGAATATGTACTGGATAATAAAAATTTATTTGGTATAACTATCCATTGTAGATTTAAACATTGAGAATGGTTCAAAATTTAAAAAATATATATTTTTTTGTGAATAGCATGCACAGTATTCAGAAAACAAAGTTTATGGGTTAGAATGAAGTGGAAAGATTTTTCATGTTTTATAGAGATGTCAAACTTGAAATGAATAAATACCATATTTTCTAAATTTGGGAACAAGTGAAAGAAGGGACAAATAATAATATTATAGAAATAATATAAGCATGCCTTGCTCTTTTTAAACTTCAAAAGAAATAAAATTTTTGAAAAACAATCTGCACACATTTTTACCTTACAGAGATTCAGGAATATAATGGGGTTGTTCCGCTGGAGCCGACTTGTCAGTGACTAAGTATTTTTGGAGGGTCGGGAGCAATGTTTACAGAGTCAGTTAGGACTGGGTGTAGTTTCCCGGCTTGCCACCGTGGATTGGAAAAATATCAAACAGGTTTGATATTTCACTGACCCTCCACAACTCTGTATACAGACTGTGACTCCTCCCACCTGGAAGCCGTCCTGTTGTGGATCTGTACAGCTTGTCAGTCACACTCTGTCTTGTCCTATACTATTGCTGTGTTGTCTTGAAAAACTTGCTGTCTTTTCCTGGTTCAGTACCAGGACTCCACCTCCAGACAGGCCGGCTGCACTAACCAACCGTACTTGAAAGCAAACAGGCCTATTGATTGTAAACATAACCGACCTGACTTGGATGCTTCCCATCAAGACGGGAAGTCTCCCAGTCTTCAACCTTAGAGTTGGTAACATCTCAGCAGGACAAGCCTGGAATGCGTACATTTATTTATTTGGGGTTTTACATCGCTTTCAACACTGTACAGGTCATATCACGACAGGTAGTTGAAAGGGCAGAGGAAACCAGTACATACAATTCGTCAGGGTTCTGAAATCTGTGACTATATAAGGCGAGTCAGTTTGCACAGTGCATCATTTAGAATCTGGCATCTGACAGATTACATCTGACAGTGTTTCAAGAATAGGAGTTTTTTTCAATTATCTAGGGCAGTTTTGAATTGAAGTTGCCTAAATTTATATTCCAGGATTTTGTTTTTTTTTTCACAAAAAAGTTCCTTATTATTTGACAATGGGTCAAGAAAGGCAAAAGAGTGAGGAAGATAGAAGTTCACACTGACAGTGTTCAGCATTCAGCCCCAGCAGCCACAGCAACTGACACTTTCACGAAGCTCAAGTACAGCTTCAACATTTTTGCCAATGACATTTTAACAGCCACAGCAGCCAGCTGCAAGGGAATACATCTTAACCATTCCAGAGACACTGATGCCTTCAAGCCAAGTCATCCAACCTGCTCAGTAGAGCCAAGTGGCAACCAAAGGACAGCAGCAGCAATCCAGAGGGTAGCCGACTTCCTTCCAAGTCGTTGACAACCAACAGTCTGGATTAAGACCACTTACGTTCACGTTGATGCCGACGAAACACTTCAGTCCACCATCAGTTGCCTCTCCTACAGACAAAGAAAGTCAATACAACATATCAGGACTTTCAGGCTTCTTCGGATTGACACACCACAGCCGTTTTCACCAGCCAACACCCCAGCACCAGCCGCCTCTCCTCTAGTGTGTGAGTGAAAAAAAACCTAAAAGTTAAAAAAACTTCAAACTTTTGAAAAATTATCTTAAAATATTTGGAACATAGAAAAACAAATTATTCAACAACTTTGAAAAAAAAAATAAAAATGAAACATAAAAAATCTTGACAAAAATATTGGGGCAAAGGCAATGAATTTTTGGCCTCCCAAAGGATAAAAATGTTAAATAAAAACTTAAAAGAAATTTTTACTTTTGGGGGAATTATTTTGATTTTGGATTCGACCTTGTGACCTTTAACCCTTTGAAAAACTCTTTAGTTTCACCTAAGAGATTTGGCAGATTTTGATCTTTAAAACATCTTGCAATTTTGCAAGAAAATACACACAAAAAAATTAAAAATTAAAAGCAAAAAAGTGTTAAAAATGTTTACATTTAAAGGAGGGGGGTCATTTTTACATTACTTGGGTTCAATGATTTAAACATGATACTTGTGATTTGGTTTGAAACAGTTTTAAAACTTGTTGGAAATTGATTAGATTTTCTTTGGAATTTTTTTTTTGAAGTTTTGAAGCAACACCAGCTTAAATAAAAGTTCTTGGAAAATTGGTTAGCCCTGAAAAGTATGTATGGCACGGCCATGTTAGGGGCCTGCCCTGGCAGTTGACTCCGACCTTAAGCTTGAAACTACTTGTATGCATATGGCCTCAAGTGTGTTACAATTTGAATTATGTTTGTGTATTGTCAATGGACTCTAGAAACTTGACTTCTGTCAGTTCAGTGCACTCAGTTCATGACATTCTTTACACTGTGTACAAGTCTGTCCACTTTTGTTATATTTACCAATTAAAGATTTTGTAAGTTTCTCTAGGTGTGTATTGATATATATAGTCCAGTATTGTCAGTGACCGTTAAAGTACATTAATGCAGCATTGTGTATAAATGACTGTCTGAATCATGTGTTTTATATATAGAGGGACTAGGATTGTTATTTAATATTGATAAAGACCTAAGGTTAAACCCTGGTCACACTTGTTCTGGTAATGTAGTCACTTTAAATGAATATAAATATTATAATCATATTTTCTTAAACTCTATTTAACACCATCAGTTGTTTAAAGTGGTATATATGATGCACTGTATAATAATGTGTATTTATACAAAGTTAAAGTGTGTTTCATGCAAACTTGTCGGGAAAACATGTTAGTGTGAATGATGTTTAAACCATGTTGCTTGATTAATGTTGAAGGTGGTTTGACCAAGGATTATTGAACTAGATGTTATTGTTGAAGGTCAAAATTCTTTTATTATTAAATTGTTGAAGGAAATGGGGATACATGGAAAAGTGAGTTGGGTTTTTGAAGTCAGTGGGAAAGGATGTGTAGAGAGCTTCGGCTTTATCTGAAGTGGAAAGTTTGATGTCTGTAAGTACATGTAGTTTGTTTAAGTAGTATAACTTTAGTTTATTAAAGCTTTAAGATTTGTAGTTTATTTAGTATAGTCATTGTAGATCCTTCTGTTTGACAATTCCCTAGTATGTTTAAAAAACTATGTAATTGTATTGTGATTATGAATATTGCTAGATTCTGGTTAGAAGATAGTAGTTCCCAGTAAAATACATACTTAAATTTTGAAGACAGATTAATTGATTCAGACTATAACTGAAGTAAATGTAATGTATTGTTAATTTTCCCCAAGTATAGTTAGTAAGGGAATTTATTATTTCTTTTTAAGCACTGAGGGATTGCAGTACCACCCTTCTAGTAGCTTCTGGGGGCCACGGTGGCAGAGTGGTAACACTCTCGCCTCCCACCTCTGAGGCCGGGGTTCGATCCCCGCATGGGCTCAAGTGGGAAAGCTGGTAGTTGCTTGCCGTTGGTCGGCAGTTTACAGTACACAACCCTAGCGAACTCTATGTACTGGTTTCCTCTGCCCTTACAACTACCCGTCGTGATATGACCTGTACAGTGTTGAAAGCGACGTTAAACCCCAAATAAACAAAATCTAGTAGCTTCTGATGTCTTCTGGCATTTACCAGTTTCGTCAAAGATAATAACTATGCAGTCTACCCAGGGAATCTATGACATTGTTAAATGGACATTGATTTGAGTAAGCAGTGGTAGTACTAAATGGTTAAATGAAATTATTATACAGATAGAGTTTGGGTTCTGATATTGGAAACACACGTATATTATCATTTGTAAAGTGTATATAATGACATAAATCATTATTAAAGAGTTAAAAGTTGAACATTATTCTTTTTATTTTGTCTATGAAAAGCCACCTTACGATCAAAGTCATAACAAAGTGAACTACTGACCCCTGGTCATCCAATCAAAAACCAGGCTATCCCTTATTTGGACTCCTCTCAAATTAAGGGTCATATTTGAATTGGTAGCCATTGTGGTAACATGAAAATTTCAATTACGAGAAAGGAGTTGAATTTTAGTGTTTTATTAATTACTTTTAGTGGAATTTTATGTGAAACGTCTGATGCAGAATGCCTTTCTCTAAGAAGGAACTACCGAATGCCAGGAAAAGGGTAACAGCATCAGCTAGAGCCAGGACTTTAAGAAATCTAAGAGGGCGGCTGTGTCTGAGCTTGATGGTTCTTATGTACAGAAAGTGAAAAAAAAACTGGAAGTACTGTCGATGTGGAAAATAATCAGCAGCCAGCCCCTCATTCTGATAATGACAAAATCGGTACTTTTAGTGACGAATTTGTAACGTTAAATTACCTTAGTAAGTAGATAAGACAGGTAATGCTCCACTCAATGTTATGGATGGTATGAATTGTGATGGTTTTTCATCAATACATTCAGAAACTAAGGAATTTGGAATAAACATCCATGAATATTAGAAACTGAGGTCAGTTTACAAGTAGTTAAATGGTTTTGAACATTTAAGAAAACAACCGGGAAAACCTAAATAAGTGAAAAAATACCAAACTCTGCTAATGCACAACAATGCACTCATATGTAATTCTAGCAGAATTAGGTGGGTTTTAAACTCTTTGTCCCAATCACCACATAGATGCTCTGGTTTCGACTGATACATCTAGGCTGATGTGGTAATATTAATAGCTATTTGTTCAAGTATTCAGGTATCATTTATCCTTGTGTTTAATCTCCGAACTGGTAGATTCTAAGGAGCACCATCCATTTTGTAATGCACAAATCAGTAGGTCGTAAAACATGATAAGGTCATCACCAAGGGGACCATCCATGTTCCGTGGGTAGAAAACTAGGGAGGAAAAGACTTCTGAAACAGATAGGTTTGAGGTTGCCATTTGAAGCATGAATGTGTAGGAGCAGTTTAAATTTCCAGAGGCAAATCATTCCAGAGTTTTGGAGCATCATATGAGAAGCACTTGTTGAAATGAACTTAGACTTATGAACTGAGGAGCTGCAAAAGGAACCTTCTGTTGACACCATTCTGTTCTCACCTCATGAGCTATATATAAGCTGAAAATATTTAACTCTCTTGGACTTATTTGTGGTTTGATGCATTTCGTATTTTAGTTGTTTCCATTAGGTTTTATCACTATTAATAAGCCAGGATTCATATTTAGGCATAAGACATTTGCCACAACACGGAGAGTATTTCTAGCACATAGCAGATCTTTAAAAAAAATGTTTGAAAAAAAAATGCCATGAGCTTTCACATGCTAAACTAAAATGTACACATCGGAGGGCTGGGGGGGGGGGGGGGGGGGGGGGGGGGGGGCGGTAGAATGTCTACATGGTGTAGTACATTTTAATGCCCACAAACAAGGTCCATTTATGGAGGAATAGGACAATTAAGGTTGTGAAGTAAAATTCAAGTAGCGGTTTTTATGACTGCACAGAACAGTGTAAACAGGCCTTAATGGGAGTGGGTGACCAAAAGTCACAAACTTTTCATTGCTCTAGTTTATATAAAAACATCTCTTCTTGTTAACCATGTGTCGAAATATGATTGGATGACCTTTGACCTTGTGTCATCCGTTAACCGCTAAAATCAAATAATTCAACACTTTTGATAGGGAAGTCAGACAGGGCAGACGTATGTTAAAATATAATAATCTGGGGCAATGTGCCCCATTCACATAACAGACAATATGTTCCTGTGGTTACAGGTTTTCAGAGATGGCGGAACTGCCTCGAAGGATGCCACATACCTTCCAAGATTTGGTGTAGGATTCACACTTGCAGGCGGTGAAATTCACGGTTTTTGGTGTTGGGCGAAATGCCCCTGTCCTTTCAACTACCGTCTGAGGTTCATATGCGACCTAGTGACACAGTGGTGAAATGTCCATTTACCTCCACTCACCTTATATTACTGTGTTACACTGAGTCTCAACCTTATATACACAGTGGACTATACCTTTAGTAAATGTAGCAAAAAGTTTGTCTGCGCATGCTCGCTTAAACAGTTTAAAACTTCCATAGGACATGCAACGTAATAAACGTTTTGATACTATGTCACGTGGTCACATTCAAACCTCAGATGGTAGTTGAAGAATAGGGGCATTTTACCAAACGCAGAATATCGCATGGGATACCGCCTTTAGTGTGAATAAGTTATTAGATTTGCTGCAACACAAATGGTGTTTGTGATATGATAAAACAGTAAGCTATCAAATACATACAACATAATGTTAAAATGATGAATTATTTAATCCAAAAAAAAAGGAGAAAACATATCAGCAGTTTTACATGGAAGAGAAGAAAAAAGACTATTTACGAGCGAGAGCATGAGTTTTTACTCAAGAGAAGAAGGGCTAGTAATTCCCGATGGTATTTTTTCTATATTTAGCAGACATAAACTACAATTAGATTGAATTGCTGTCCAACGTTTTAATGTTTTATTGAATCAATTTCACAATGCAGATAATTTGATTTATGCTTCAAAAGGTGTCAAGCAACACTTAAAATAACCATTTATGTCTTGTTCACACATATCAGGATAGATTGCATCACTTTTGGAACATCTACAGTTGAAAAAGGTAGAAACATAGATCATTGTAGTTCTTACATGGCAGAATGTGGTACTAATTAGCTACTCCTCCCGTCTTGTCCTTTTCAGAGAGAAAACTTGAACCTTATTGCCCAGGCATATGGCCCAGATGAATAAAATATTATTCGCTCGTATATACCTCATGAAACCAAAACACGGAACTGCGTAGGTACAAAAGGCAGGGGACTTTTCTACCTTTAGGAAGTTCCTCCTTTTTGGTTACACAGAGTCGTCTTTAACTTCTCCTGCAAAGGTTTTCCTTACACCTGATATAAGGAGCAATCTTCCTCCTGTAGTCGAGTTATTGATTACAAAGTAGTGTTGTTGGTGGTAGAATATTAACACATCCCAATATAATTGTTCGAAATATGGCTGATATAATTTTCACCAACTTGAAAGGAAAATCTTTAAAATTTCATGGTGTTTATTCGGGGTTTTTACGAAACTAATTTTTTTCTTCTTTTTTCGCGAAAAATCTAAGGAAAGCCTTAGACTTAAGGTGACTTTTGTCTTAAGGAGGCCTGTATACTGGGCCCTGGATTTAAAACTGTGGAACACCGGGCCTCTTGGTGGCAAAGTGTGAATCATGCAATGGCATTTAAAAATAAACCAGTTCATTGTTTGGACCAGGCAATAAATAACTTTTGCAGACACCATATTTAACTAATCGATATCCTGTTTAATTCCCATTCTATGTCCCCATTGTTGACAGTAGACACCTCTGCAAATGTAACGTGAGAGTATAATTATCATTCAATAAATTGTGTCTCTCACTTTAATGCATTGCATCATTGAAATGTTACATTTAAGTGTCCAGGAAATCACTTGATGAGACTGGTGGTGTTGGTATGGAATCCAATGTATTTTTACTGGGCATTATGTTGGCTGTTTAAACTGATAAGTTGAGGGAAATTAAATTTATTCCTAGTGAAACTTTGTATCTGTGTTTTTTATATCTGATATAACTTAACCACAAGTTAAGATTAACTATAGTAAATTTCTTACAATTTGAAAATTAATCATTTTTTCTTCCATTTAAGATTTCCTTACCTTGAAACAAAGTGAAGGTGAAAGCTGGAGAGCAAAAATAACAATGAGGAAACACAGTATGTAGAAGTTAAAATATTCAGTTTATAATGTCACTCATATTTTAAAGAGTACAACTATTTAGGTCAAGGCCACAAGTTAGACGATCTTATCCACTACATAAACTAGGCTAGAACCTTATGACTGTAGCAGCTAACTAACTAAAATAATCCCAGACTGTAATTTTACCTGAATCCCTCACAAAAGCCAAGAATTGTGGAGTAGGATTTTTCATCAGAAATAACATCAACGTCTCAATAGCCTCATGAGGTATGAAAGATTTGTGTTTTTATACATTCATCACCTTGGATTCTATCTAATCTACAGACACTATTTTCAGCACGTATATATAAAGAACTCAGATGATGTAAACATCCCCTAAGATACTGATGATGTGGCCATGGGGTGTGGCATTGACCAATTCCAGTCTGATCACTGAAGTTAAGCAGTACTGAGCCTTGGTAAGTACCTGGATGGGCCAGGTATGCACATATGCATAATGACTTGGATGCTCATTTAAATGGTGCCTCCATCGCAATATAAACCAGGCATGATACTAGACACAACATTAAATCAATCAATCAATACAATGACCCTAAGGTCTTGATGTCCAAGAAGCGACAATTCAGTTGCCAGAGAGAGTCCATGTTATTGTCTGATATAGGTGAAGATTATGGAGGGGTAGAGACTAGTATGAATTAGACAAGTCTTCATCTAAACGCAATAACACCATCCTGGGTCTTGGTGGATTGAGGGAGCTTGTACCCATTCAAAAAGAGCAGCTACTGCAAAACTACGAATCCCAATGAAAATATGAGTTACAGATCATCTGATGTATCTAAAGGGCAGTTACTGGATGATTTAACACTTTCACAGAGACTACAGTCCAATAACCTTTTGGAGATGATTGATTTTTGACTTGGAGATGTGAAGGTGAATATGGATCGTCAGATACGTAGCTAAAATATATTTTATGTTTCATTTTTAACCTAGTTTCTTTTTGAAGGGTGATAAATGCGCAGTTGATATATATTTTGTTGAATTAACCCATGCCTTATTCATACATGACATAAAACAAATGAAACATCAAGGAAATGCATTAATTTTGAACTCTTGGTTATGACTGGCCAATCTTAAGATGGACTGGCGTGACTGAGACCGTAAGACTTCCCAGCCAATCTTAAAGTATACAATTTAAATTTATGATCCTTTGTTGGGCTAGCATGAGTCTTAAAATTGGTGACATCCCAAGTTTGGCTACAGAGTCAATACTACAGCTAGAGAGATTCCAATGGTTAACTGGATGATCCTTAATGAATTTACAATTCAATGTTATTTTGGATGAACTGAAGACAATCAAGTTACTGAGATAAATGAATTTTGTGTTTCAGTAAAGGTATGACACTGACCCTGAAAATGAATGGAATGGGATTAAATGTAACATACAAACGACAATGTGTCAATATCATTGCATTTAGAAGCATATTACCAATTACAATATCAATAGATTCTCTGAAAGGATGACCTGGCTTTCACAGGAAGAGGGAAAATGGAAGTGAGGATATGAGGCTAAATATAAATCATTATCGCTGAAAGCTATTGGCTTAAACACAGTTTTTATTCTGGTTTAGTAAATTTACAATGGTGAGATTCCTTGATCCTCATCTAGTGCCAATTTTAAGTTTTACTTCTTTCTTAGAGCATATCCATCATAGCTCTTTATTTCCCATTTGTCTACGTAGTGTTGGCCCATTTTCTTTGCCCTGGACTTGGCAAGTGAGAATCTGTATTTTTTTTGCCTTGCCTTAAAAGTCTGTTGTTTTAGAAGAGGTTAAACACCATACAAGTTGGTTAGAATTAGAATTAGTTAGAACTGAACAAAATATTGGTTTATTTAGAGCTATTATCTGTAAGACCGATGCAGACCCAACTGGCTGCTGAGAAAGTACTGATCTGTGTGACACTGAAATCTCTTGTACTAAGAAAAGTCAACATTTCCTAATTATTACATGTACTTTAAAATGTCATGATAATGACTACATAGATGTATCCAGGTTAAAATGCATATGTTGTTAGTAACTTGTAACACTAAGCCACGTTTACAATTGAGCCAGATATTTTCTTTGGTAAATAGCATTGCAAAGGTGAAGTTTCGTTTGAATTTAAAATTGGATTGAAATATATACATGCCTGTAGGAGGGGCATTAAATATGGGTGAATTGTACATATAAATACCTCAAAGAATGCATGTAGCATTTTATACTTGTTGTAATATGTGTAGGAATATACCGTTCACAATTTATACAGAAAACAAGGACATGGGAACTATGTACCCTATCTAAATCCTGACTTATGTACAATTGTGAAACCTATCTGATAGCATAAAACATGAAATGCATCAAGTCACAAATGAACTCGGTCAAGGTAAATATTTCCACTCGTATGTAGCTCATCAGGTCAGCACAAAACTATGTGAATTAGATCTTTCCTGAATTTGCTCTTGTTCATGGCAAATAAATTCATGGAATTAAAGCTAAAATTAAACCTTCATAAATTACTTTTCAGAAGATTTTAAGATTGTATTAGTGAAGCTTGGTTATTTATTAGAACAATTGATAATTAATATTTTTATCCTATTGTTTTTTCCCGCAAACAGATACATCCATGCTTTTTGTATTTATAGAAATAATTATGAAAATTTATACATTTTTCTGATTACTTTCGGCTTAGATATGTTATTTTATTTGTGTGTTTTTTACGTCACTTTCAACACTGTACAGGTTATATCACGACCGGTAGTTTTGTGGGCAGAGGAAACCACTACATACAATCGGTGTAGGTTCTGTACTCTAAATTGCCGACCAGCTTTCCCACATAAGGTCCAGGGTTTGAACAGCCGACCTTAGAGGAGGGAGGCCAGTGTATTACCATTGCGCCACCATTGCCCCTTCGGTTTAGATATAAGAAATAGAGTCCTTTGATTGGTTTTTGCATGTCAGTCTGCGGTAATTTGAATGACAATGTTGAAAGGCCCACTGTGGCCAGTATCATTTTACATTATGAAGAAAACTTTGTGAAATAAAATTGCAAGTGATTTTAGCTACTGCCATCGACAGTTTTACAACTGTGCACCCCAGTTTCAAGTAGTGGTAACTTACTAGTGAATTCCACAGTAATAAGGCCAAATTTGAAGGGTAAAATACTGTATATTTATTTGCTATAATATTTCTTGATTTCAACAATTTCTTCACAAAATAACAGATTCTTTCATCATTTTCCTTTGAAAAAAAAATCAATTGAGCAAAACCATTGAAACCTTATTAGAAATATAATTTGTTTTTATCATGTATGGTACACAGTAAAATAAAGTGACACCTTGTCTGACTTGAAAAATCTGTTTCCAAACAGGAATATAGATTGAGTTGCTTTAACCGAAAGCGGGAAGTGTGCAACAAGATTTATGTACAGGATTTAGTTTCACAACACCTATAATATATTACCCTGGGCCATATATTGGCAATTCCAATACATTCACTAGTCTAGTTTCCGCCGACCCTACTCTGCAATGTAGGGTCAGGTATCGCCCACCATCTTGGGTACAACGCTTCCGTAGTTAGTTTAAGTACTGTCGATCTTCTATTATCACCCAAAACATGTTTTGCTTCTAAAGATTATTGTCATTCCAAAATATTTTAAAGTTTAATTCACAATATTTGATGTTATAATTTCAATAATAAATGTTTAAAATGTTTTAAATACGTATAAAAAGCATATAAGTAATTAAAATAATGATCGAGATATCCCGATAATGACAGCTGGCAATGATGTATTCAAGGCCATCCTGGCCGATACCAGTCCCTTTATTGTTAAAGGTGGCTGGTTCCCGTCAAAACATTCACGAGAACACAAGTCAAACCTTTGTCTTACGTAAAGTTGGGTTTTACATTTCATTCAAAAGCCATTGTCATATTTTGACAGGCCCTTCAACATTGGAACTTGTGGGAGTTGAAGCCACACAGAGGTGATAGCCTTAGATGCCAAACTTGCCAACTACTACCCCCCCCCCCCCCCCCCGAGGATCTTCCCTCTCTCTGTCAAAGGATTAAACATATTACATTGAACACATGAGATGGATGTATATTACATTTATGCATGACATTGCCCAATTTACTCTGAACCGTTTGACAAAGGTAGTTTTAATACATCAAAAGCCAGAATTAAACTGCTGCTGACGTTTCATAATAAACTTTAAATCTTTACTGTTGTAGCTTATTAAAACTTTACAGTTTATGGAATTTTTAAAAGATATTCCATCATTAAACAATGAAACGTTCAACAGTTTCCAATGTATGCCACAGATGTCCATATGCTCCACTGTTAAACATCCACTTTAAATGCAATTTTTTAAAAATTTTAATCATCAATATGCAGTTCAATCACAAATCTAAAACATTAGGTAACACTAAAGGGTGATTTTAGATGTTCTTCATAATTTTGCTCAGACTCAGATCTAAATATAGCAGGAATGGCCCCATTCCTGGTTATAATGTTCTCCAAAGTTTGTGGATCTAGTAAAACATGGGGGAGTGATTCTGCCCTGTTCTGGCGGCCATATTGCCGGCTGTTCCGTCGTACTTGCATGGATCCCCTGCGTTCATAATTTCTTACAGGGTGATTTGACACAACAGGCGCCTCTTGGAGAACAATAATTGACTGTGGAGCTGTTTCCAGCTGGCTGTTCCCACTACTTTGCTCATCCCCTATGTCTAAAAGATCATTGTCTTGTACACAGAGGGTTCCATTTGATGTGTCCAGGTTAGCAACACTTCTCTGGTGGCGGGTAGACAGTGTCTCTCCATTTTCTGTTGTTTCACTGACTGATATTTGTTCTGTGTTCTTTCGCATACATTCATACCCAAAGCACTGACATTTGCTGGAATCTGTAAAATATTTTACAGATTAATTAATTAAATGTAATTAATTATTAATTAATTAAATATAAACATAATTTTGGTCCACATTATAAGGGTCATACAAAACACATAACATAGAAGATGAGAGAGGGGCTGGTTACCACTCTGCTGTAGTGGTAATAAGCACAATGTATCTTGATAATATCTTGGAGAAAATAACTGACATCTGTGGTACCAAAATTAGGAAAAGAATGAAAAGAAATATTATTATAAAGTGCCAAAATTGATGTAACCATCCTCTAAGGTGCTGATGTCCAAAAAGTGATAGTCCAGTTCCAGAAAGAGGTCAGTCTCCATATTCGCATGCGATAGTGGAGAAGGGCTGTGTTTGAAGTTAGGCTAATCGGAAAAGGTAAGTCTTTAACTGTTATCTAAATCCAGTGATGCTTCACATGGTTCTGATGGTTGAGGGAGCTTTTTCCATTCTGGCGGAGCAGCTACGGTGAAACTATGCACCCTCAAGTGTTTATTTGGTCTAGTTGAGGAAGCTAAGAGGCGATAGCCCCATGTGAGATCACCCCACTAAATTAATGAAGACAGATATAGGGGTTGGCTAAAATTTATTGCGTTGTAACTCAGAAGATTGTATTTGAGCAGTTTATAATTCTGAAGATGATTTAAATTTTGCTTTATCACCTTTATCACTTCATAACGGGACATTATGTATGGGTAGTCTATGAGTGACCTCATATAGAAATTCCTTCCCCACTTACACTTGGTAGGGTTTTCAATCATTTTCTAAAAGCCATCACACTGTGAAAATGCTGTCAGTGTTGTATTGAATGTCTACTACACCAGAATAAAATCTGACTTATTAAACCTGGATATTAACAAAATAAGAAATGATTCTATCCAGAAACAAGCCCTAATGGTTTAAATATTTTGTGCTTATATGTAACTTTAAATTACACCTGAGAGTTTTTGCTTTTGTTAAAAGTGTCCAATTTCTTTCACTATTGGCCACTTTGTGATTTTGACCATATATAAAAGTCTTTTTAGCACATTTACAAAGAAACCCTTCTACATTTATATCAACTAAAATGATCATAAAAACCTAAAAAAAAATGCACACCATGAATATAGAAATAAAAAGTAATGATGTTAAACCACATCTTAAAAGTTATAAATTGAGGAAGAGGTGTAATTTAAATAGGTTAATAGCCTCGTAAGTTTCCAATATCGGAAAATAATGGACTGTTGACACCGTTCATTTGGAACCTCGTAAACAGTCCATTATTTTCCAATATTGGACACTTACTTGACCATTAACCTAAACATATAAGGCCAGAATAGAACAGTGTGATCTATGTCTAAGCTATGGTGGGAGAAAATACTTAGCGACTTATTTGTCATTAACATTTCAAGCACAATAACTATGGTAACACATTCGGAGGAAAAAAATAAGTAAATACAATAAAGTTACATTTCAGAGCATAACAGTTTGAGTATTAGTGTTAAAATGAAAAAAAAGTTATTGGAACGTTTTGATATAGCTACACAAGTATAAATATATGTCTATATATATCATATAAGTCAGGAGGCTTAAAATAGGCCGAGACAAAGAAACTTGTCAGATGTTCTCTCATGAAAGAGTCTAGTTAAAAATGTGAAGAGGTGTAATTGATGGGGTAATGCCAGGCCACCAAATAAAATAGCAATTGTTCATAATTCTTCATAGATAAGTACTCGTCAAAATTGTGATCTGATATTTCACTTGAAGATGTGAGCTCAGATATAAAAAAAATTGTCGATACATGGTAATTGTATTGTCATTTACAAAGGGTGTTATGTAATTGATGGCTTCTATTTGCCTGTCTCTTTGTTTGCAAGATAAATTGTAAATTTATGTTTGAATTGTTGAAAATTTCAGGCAGTTTTGACACTGGCAGAAAGAACAGATTATCAGGATTTGTCTGGATCCTGGAATCTTTTAAATGATTTTTTTATCATAACATTATAAGCATTATTGGGGGTGTTGGACCTTGGTGGAGTTATGTACTCTCTGATTGCTAAGATTATTATTATTAAACAAACAAATAAAAACAATGCTGCTAATTACGCATACATTTTTGTCGGAGGTTAATTGGTAGAATCATAAACTTAATCGGTTGTACTGATTTGGTTGTCCGGTGTACTTCTTTGAATGAAAAACTCTTTCTGTATATACGGTCATATTTACAGAGACCATATTTTTGACATGAAATGTAACAGACTGATGCATATTCTTTTGTTCCAAAAATCCTTAAAATTTAAGGATTTCCTTGATTTGTCACTTCTTTCATTTTGGTATTCAATAAACTTGCCATAACAAAGCCTTACTTTTCCTTCCTTAAATTTAAAAGAATCCTTGAAAATTAAGGAAATTATTTTTTAGGAAAATCCTTAATTTTAATGTTCAGTTTCCTTCATTCATTTAGGAGTCCATACATGTCACGTTTATATTTTATAATGAAATGTGAATGTGCCTAAGATTTTAAGGTCATCTTACCAAAGGAGATTTATTCACCTTCTTTTGGTAAAGAGACCTTAAAAATTCAAGGTGATCTGTTGTACTGTGTCATAGGCCCGGGGTGTATCCTGGGCCACCTGGAGCAATTAAAAAAAATCTCACATTCCCTCCATTCTCCTCTCGTCTGCAGATCACAGCAGGTGTTCATCTGGACACAAATGGGGGTGGGGTGGGGGTGGATGTCTACCGATTGTCCTTGAATATGGAACAGTTGTTTTAGTGAATATGATTACTGCCCTAGTGAATTTAAGTCCAGAGAGTACTTACATTATAAAGGACATTTCTATGTGCACAGGTTCTCTTAATAATTTAACACTACTAACCAGAAACTGTCCTATTTAACTACTCATCTTTCACTTTATAATTCATAATCAGAGTGAAATAATAAAGCTAAAACAGTCATGCCAAGCCAGATTGTAACATGCACTCGTTAACATAAACACAACTAAGCTAGCTGAGTTATTACCATCACAGACTCGAGGTGGGGGCAGGGGTATTTTAAGCACATCAACTTGTCTGTTTGCTTGCCTGGAAGAATATATAGAAACTTTTATATCTGATCTGGACCATATGTTCATACAAGGTGTTTCTTCCTGCATCTTTGTCCTCCTTAAAATACTAGAACCATTGCTGCTAGAAAGATGTGTAATCCCACATAACATCCTCAGAGCCATACTCACAGGGGGGAAAACCAAGATCACAAGATGCCCAGAAGATTGACTTGTGACCACAAGATAACTGACTTAAGCTTCTCTTACATCCCATCGTACATGTATACACACGTAAGTGTGCTGCAAATATTGTTGAAAATAATTACTGTAGCCTGGTAGTGGGGTAGCAGAGATTTCCATGTGCAAACAAGGTATATTTTCACAACAAGAGTGTCTATACTTGAACATCAATGAACAGACTGCGAGTAGCTACAGACCCCATAGTGGGTTAATATGGATGCAAGGTACACATGAGTGTATTATATGGCACGTGCAAACCCTGCAAGTGAATGGGGGGAAATTTTGCAACACTAGCAAGGATAACGCACGTGCACAAGTCTCTTATAAGTTACCCTTGAGACATAGATGTGTTTATAGCCATGCTGCGAGCACACGGAAAAAATGTGCATGCCAATTTTCATTGAGGGGTTTGTGTGAGCTTGATATTCTGCTATAAAATTGCAAGTGTACCTTAAGTGTCCCTTTTAAATAAGCCAATTTTTCGCTGTAACCAGGACGTACAATGAGATGTAAAGCCTCTCTTACATCCCATCGTACGTGCACACAAGTCTTGGTTACAGAGAAAAATCGTCAAAATTGCAAGGGACACTTAAGCTACACTTGCGATTTTATAACAGAATATCAAGGTAATATAAAGACAATGAGACAAAAACATTAATGTTGGATTCTGATAAAAGACAAAGTATTTAACATGAAAAACATTATCTTCCTTTTAAGCAAACAATTAATGGCAGACTGGATCAATAGATTTACATTAAAACAGGACTATTTTATTTATTGTATTTATTCAAGTTATGCCTGTATAATTCATACTTATTTTCCACAGAAAACACCTTTCATTTCATTCAGGAATTGTGTTTTAATGTGTTGTCGTCATATAAAAATTCTGCTAAAATGGCCATCTATTAGTAATCAGTTATTCAGCTGATAGATGTATGCCCCATTGGATTGATGCTATTCAGAGAAAAAATATTTATTTAATGAGAAAGTCTTGTAACTAGACCATTAAATAGTTATATTGTGAAAAATGAAAAAAAATCACCTCGTTTTATTGCCCGAATTCTCTAGTTTACAGGTTTTCTTATAGATAAAGTCATAGTTAATATAGCACAGTTCTTTTCTTGTCAAATACGGTTACAGTCATTTATCTGCATCAGCTGTTTTTGCATAAAGGTAAACAAAGATATAGATATGTATTTCAACGTGTAGACAATAAACATACTCACCTGAAAATGTTAGAAATGACATCCCCCAAAGTATGCTCCATATCCAGCCCAATAAAAACAGGGGCGTGGTAATAATTTGCAGCAAAGTGACACAAGTATTAATCCATATCACACTGACTTTGTCTCCCCCTCCCCGAATTCTGGAACAGCACAAAACACTTAAGCCAGCCAAAAGGGTGCCTGAAAATAAGTGGCAAAAAGCACTTGTACTGACAGCAAGGCTTTTTATATATGTTGAACAATTACACCTAATGGCCTCGATGCCAGTTCCAAAAATGATAAAACTAAATTTCAAAATTTAAAAACTTGATCAAAGTCTCTGAAGTTGTTACATTTTGTTAGGTCTATATTTCACACTTGTGCCCATCTTTGATTATTTTAATTAAATATAATTTTATACATTTTTAAATATCATCAAAGTATCAGAGCTATCATAAATAAATATCATATATTTTATAGATGTTTTTTCTTGGGTGGGGCAAGATATGCATTACCCGTGCCAATATTGGTATTCTATTTATTGATTACCTTGTACTGAACTCACTCAAAGGAAATAAAGGACCAGTATTTATAAATCAGACTCACCAATGCCAGGTGTAACAATATTGAACACAAAACAGATGACTGCTAGGACCTTTGGCATGGCAGGTATTGAGTCCCGCAGACTGCCATCATATGAGTTCACCTCTAATGTCCTCTGAATAACCACTGCCCTGCCTGTACTATGGTGAACATCCTTATATCCAGGCATAACTGGTCTCCAGCCCATGGTTATTTGCGAGTCACTCCCAGGTGTTGTAATAGGAGAGGTCATGCCATTAGCATCTATGGTTTTAGAAGACTTGGATGATCCACTATGGATGATATCTGAAGTGTCCTTGACATTGTCTGAACTATTCTGTGTTTCAGATGCATTCTTCAGATTCTTCCGTCTATCTTTTGGTGTTGTGCATCTATTAGCATTCCTACAGTTGTCAACTACAGAAGAGTCTTCATCAATTAATATGGTATCTATAGTGGATTCCTCTTTTGGGTGTTCCTCAAATACGGATACCTGGTCTGTATCACTTTCCAGTTCTTCTATGTCATCTTCCCTAGCAATGGCTGTCATAAGAGCTGTACGGCTGTCAGTGATTGGTGTAAGTCTACCTGAAGTGTCTGTAGAATCCTTACATGAATTAGTGGATGAAGAAGTGGACGGCATCCTTCCCGGTAACGATTCACCTGATTCTTCATGAATTTGTAGCATCCCAATGGAAACAAAAGAGGAGGTTGATGATGGTTTCCGAATGCTTCGGTCATCAAAATCAGTTGGCATGACATTAGCTCTGTCAATGCCTGATCTGCGACTTACTGAGAGATAATGGTCATTTTGTGGCTTGGGCATTGCTATTACATCTATTCCTTCAAGTAAGATTCAATTATATATATTTTTACATCAATTCCTTATATCATATCCAACAGTTTCTGATTACTGCTGTGACTCAAATACTTTTTAAAGAAGTTTTTATAGTTATTATTTTAACTTCTCAAACTACATGAACACAACAGTAATTCTGAATTAGGTGTAACTGTTGAAAATATCAACTGTCTAGCATATTCCATTGAATTGCTTCCAATCCAGAGTCTGGTGACAGATACATTCATCATTGTAATAATGGCATTTAAAATAGCTTGTCTTTATGTTCCCCAAAAGGAAAATGGGATAAAAGAGACTATTGATCTCTTTCCTATTTTATTCCCCCCTTTGAATAGCTTTAGATAGAAAATTTCTGTGTTTGAAATGGTACTAGTTACTATCCAAGCAAAGGTTATTTCTTCAATTGCCACTTTTGTGGATTCCTTATGAAGCAACAACTACACAAATGAACAGAAAGTTTTATTTTTCCCTTTAGCTCACCTTGTTTTGAATGTTATAGCCAAGGTAAAAATAAAAGTTATTTATGCTGTGGATACATCAGTGATGAATAATGCACTAGATGATAAATATTTCACTCTCCATTGATCTGAATCTATAGTTCATAGCCAGAGTGAGGAAGTTACCTTCGTGCCAGTTATTGACGAGTATTCATACTTTGTTCTTACTCAATTAGACTTTTGGTTTAAACTTAAACTCTGTCTATGTCTGATGTAATACAGTAATGCATACTATTATACTTAAAATGATTATATATTACTGATGCCAGTATACAATTATAATGGAAATTAAGCATGAGTATAAGTTATAGTATAAAAGAAGCATCTCCAGATATATAACTTAGGATTCTTTAAGGTTTGGGATTATTTTTTTTCTGAGTAACCCCAATAGTTCTTCCATTAGATTATAACCTATAAGTTGCCTACTTGAAGGTAGATCAGTCTATAAACCATATAGGTATATTTCGGGTCCAAAATGAAAGTAGGCAATTGGTTAATTATACACCTGTTCCACTCTCATGAATTTACCTCTCAATCGTCTGATAAGTGAAGTTCTGAGTGTCATCTTATTGGTTTTACAATTAACATTTAAATCATTATTCACATACACTCAGCTAATTTTAAAACATGTTGAAAAACACTTGTAAGTGAATATTTCTGTTGTGAGTAGACCCATACCATTCTTTTCACCCTTAAGTTTCTTACGACTAATCCTTGTTATGGAATGACCAATCTTGTATATTCTTCTGTGAATGTATAGCCAACAAATCATGTCCCATTGGAAGATGCAACAGATTTATTGTCTCTTAGTTTTACACTTAATCTTCAGGTTCCTAATAATCAGAATTAAGTCATAATGGCGATTGTTTTGGTTGTAAGATTGGTCTTTACTCGAGACAAATAATGGTTTTGCCAGTTTTCTGGCAATTTTTAACAATACTAATTATAGCAGATTCCTGAATTATAAATCAGTAATATCAGTAACTCTGACAGGAATTACTTATATGGAAACTTGAGATTTTTATGTCTGAATAAGAACATGTTTGAAAAGATATTGAGTCAAATTTTTACTCATGTTTTAACTTAAGCATGTTTCATAAGAAAAATTAAGTCTATTTACACAGCCATTCCAAGTTTGTAAACAGGTTAAGGTGCTTCCCCACTTGCTTGGTACCAAATAGAGGTGGAGGAAAGTTACAGTGATAACTTGGTAAACCATGCAAGTTGAGGTGAAATGACTGAAGGTAGGATAGTGAAACATGGTGGAGGAAGGAAGTGATGAGAAGAAGTTGGGGGAAAGTAGCCTTTATTATTACACAGATATTAATATCACGACTACACAAAAAGTTAGCACTGTTATTATAAATACAAGGAGACAAAAAAGGCCCTAAACCCATTAGGTAGATTGTTTGGATTGGTATACATTGCTTACTGCAGTTGCTTATTACAATATATGTAATATAATGGGTACTTTTATAGAAATTAATCTCCATAATATGACAGACACAGAGGCACTAGAACATTAATGAAAAAACAACAAAACATTCACACATCAGAGACGCGAGGAAGACAGAAGGGCAATGGAGTACAGACTTTACTGAAGAGATGTGTATTCAAGTTGCACAGTGATGACAGTGCAACTGCTGTTTACCGCTAGAACAAATTTAGTTGAGTTCATTCAATATAAAACAATTGTTTATAAAGAGACAAAAAGAGTAACAACAGAAGCATTGCTGGGTAACATATTGATAAAATCCCTGGCTAATGCCTAGGTCACACTTCTCTGTTTCACTAGTATGAATCTCCCGCAAATTAAGAAGTGGCCCAAAGTATTGCAAGCAGGTGTAAATTAAGATACTTATTGCAATCGCCTGTAAACATTTCCCAAATGGACATGTTTTGTCACCTCTATGATTGTTTTGAAATGTTGGAAATAATCATGGAAGAAGTGTCCGTTTCTCTGAAATGGCTACAAATTTGCCTTGTTCTCCTACTATGTTATACAAAGATAACACTATGTAGCAATTTGTAACTGTTTGCTACACAGCACAATACTTTGCAGAACATCTGCTCACATAATGAAACATTTCACAAAAGTGTAACACATTCTTGAGGAGGTCATAAGTAAATCTTATCAGTAAGTAAGAGATTGTGGATCTGATGCGGAAACATGATGTTTAAGTGCCAAATGGATATAAAAGTGAGGCAAAGTAGTACCATCCTTCTGATAAAGCAGTAACATCCTTCTGACAACAATGAGCCACATAGCACGTATATGTTTGCCAATGCGCCGTAATGGACTATTCTATTCTATTCTATTCTGTACTTTTATAGCGCTTAATCTCTGCAAGGCAGACTCTAAGGTGCAACACCAAAAATCAAGTTTAAGAAATCATCTGTCTATACACCAAACAATTCCAATGCAAGAAAAAAGCACCATGGCTAAAGTCCTGTACCCTCTATAGTGTGAGGTGATGAAAAATGATTTTTATTTTGGAGTATTATCTAACTTTCACAGAATAAGTAGATATAGCCAGAGTATATAACAAAGTACTACGGCTAAAATGACCACATCTTCCTTATTTGTTGTATGATTCTGAAATTTTTTGCCAACTTTCATTAGGGCTCATGTCTTAGAGTTTCTGGTCCATTTGGTACAATTTGCATATATGGGCCTCTACAGAGGTTTAGTTAAAAGGGAGAAAAATATGCACTGTGGCCTAGCGGGTAACACACTTGTCTAGGAACTCAGAGGACGTGGGTTCAATCCCAGGTACAGGCAGATACATAGTGGCTCGGATGACCACTTAAAATGGCGGTCCTCTGTCATTGGGTCCTATCCCCAGTGGCAGGTTAAAGAACCTCAAGCACGTTGATAAATGGTCATCCTTGAGCCTCTATCTTCAAGTTAGGGGAATGTCAGTTACTTGTGAGTTGGGGCTGTACCTGTACAGTTGGATTGGTTAAATAGCGCTTTGAGTCCTGTAGTATATGGAGATATTGCGCTGAGTATAAATACATAATAATAATGTGCAGAAAACTGAGTGACAAACATGAAATCCAACAAAGGGAAGGCAATGGATGTGAATGCTTAGTTTGATTTTACAAAAGGGTGAAGAAATGGCAATTCCAAGCCATTACAATGAATAAAAATTTGGGCTGTATGGCAATATAATAGAGACCACACTACCACTAAGATCACGTGTTTGTATCCTAGCCTAAACCTAATTTTTGTAATTACATCTAGATATCCGATGGTACACATCTGGCAACTGTGGATCAATCCATTTTATGTATTTTTTCATCACTTCATTTCTGAAACCAAACAGTTACTCATCCAGTGTGTTGCATAAAAGAGATAGATATTCTATTAAACATCTGTGATGGTTCTGGTTCAGTTGACAATAAATACTGTTGCAAGAACTACTGAGGACGTTCTAGAAACTTATGGGGTTTCCCAAAATCTAAAAATAGATCACTCCAGTAGAGTGTAAAAAACACCAGTACTAACCTGTAGAATACAGAAAAAAATCAATAACTCAGTTATCTTTTATGGCAACACACACAGCAGCTTTCTCAGATTAAATCATGTATTGACACAGTGCCCATCTATGTAACAATAAACAAAGCAAATGCATCACTTGCCTTGGCAAAATATCACAGTACACAAGCTACATTCAACACCCAACAAACAACAGGTGTCACAAGTTTTTAATGGAAAACAGCAAGTTTAAAAAATGTATTTACAAAGTAGGATTATCCTGGGTTATACTTGACTTGATTAAAGATTTATTGGTTTGCATTACTGTCCTAATTGGATGACTGTCCCCAGAGGTACAATACGGAATTATGACTGACTTTTATGCACTAATTTGTGTGTTCTCCTCAACTAACACTAATTATACAACCTATACAATATGTCCAAACCCAAATGATTTAATACAATACATGGACTTATATTTGAGATGAGTTATGTCTGGAAGTCAAGTGGAGTTTACAAAGGGCGACTTAGCGACGACCAGGCTTCAAATTATTAATGAAAAAAAAACAATTTCTGTATCATGTCATTTTTAAGTCTTTATTTACAAAAGTTTAGCCCATTCCCAGCTGGATTTAACTTTAAGCCTAAGACTTAGCTTTTATAAAATTCTGTATGTCTAAGACAATCAACTTATCCCAAGTATAAGACAAATGTCTTACTTTTAAGTCTAAGTCTGGGCCTGTCTTTTATGAAACCTGTCTGGCATCACAAAAACTTAAGAAAAAAAGAAGAAATAAGCATGTGTTTACGTTGTGCTCAATAGAAGAGTTGTTGGATACAAGTGTCAGGTGATTATCTCGGGAACAACCTGAAGAATGAAAAAAAAACTTTTTTTCTGAAGATAAAGCTATATTTGTATTACAAAATGATCTGGAAAATCTACTATTCATCAGTTTATTTTGGTGTTGATGATGGAAGGAGGATCGGTGAAAACTGCAGAAAAATTATAATAGTGAAATGAAATAAATCACATACATGTAGTTTATCCAGCAGTCCTGTTGAATGACTGCTGTCTGAGATACTGTACACTAAATCTTTAACTTCTTTTAACTGTAGGCAATTTCCCATTACCTTTCCAGTTGATTCATTGATTTCGTGTTAGATTAATTTACCTTCGTTGGGTCTGAGGTCGATTTTTCATTATCAAATAACTGATAAATACAAGAAATTTTGGCCACCTCAGCCCTGCCCCCACCTTCCACTTTATAGCATGGTTTAACATAAATAGTGGTCAGTACATTTATTTTGCAATATGTGTTTGTAACAACTAGGTTGTGAAAAATACAAGTAACAATATTATGTCCAAAAAGTATTAAAACAAAAGCACTCAGGGAATGCACATCTCCACCAAGACCCAGCATTTACATTATTGCATGTCAGAACAATAACAAAAAAAATCTTGGATACAGATTTGGTAGCAGATCATTCACAAAATTAAATAAATAAAAACAGTTCTTTGTTAGCCCAAGACCCACCTAATGTGAAAAAGTTGATGTAAATCTGCAATCATAATTGCAATAGACAAACAAACAAACAAACAGACAGACAGACAGACAGACAGACAGACAGACAGACAGACAGACAGACAAGAGCACTCAGTCACCACATACCTCTGCCAAAGCCCAACACCGCCAATATTGCTTATGAGTGCAATGTCAAAAAATACTTAAAAAAATTACTGGATCCAGATGTTGATCTGTATCACTATCAAAATTGAATCTGCTGTTCTTTGTGCCATTGTTAACATTTTCTGACAATTTATCAGAATCTGTCCATAATGTTTTCAGTTATTTTAAAAATAACCTTATTGACAGAAAGAATAAATAAAACTACTACTACATACATTTTTAAAGTTTGTACATGAATATATCCCAGTATTAATTAATGGCGTTAATGTTAGCTTGAATTAATCATACTGAAACAATGAGTAGATCACCTGTGTGTGACCTTAAACTATGGTTAACTTTAAGCCCAAACTAAAAGACAAATCTAAGGTTAACTAAATTACATTGAGTTAAGGTTACCTCATTCTCTGACTTGGGGAAAGCTTAGGTACTTAGAAAATGTTGATACTTCAATGTATAAAGTACAAACTACAAAGCCAAAAGTGAAATTATGAGGTATTCTAATCGAGGTGAAACATGTACAGTTATAAATACAGAGAAAAATTGTACTATCTACAGAAATACGTCAAAGCTAAGGGAGGTAGTGATATAACATTTTTTTTCTATTGGAATTTGTTTACATTGTTAAGCCAACCCTTGGGTTGTGGTGTGTCTAACTATTTGATCTGAAAGCCTTTATAAAACAAGGCTGAAAGGTGTTTCAGTCCCCTAGTGCGAGTGCACAGCCATCAGAGGTACGAGTGGTGCACTAGAAGTTACGAAAGTCTGGTGACGCCAAGAAATTCAAACACAGACACATCCCAGAGCTGGTCTAGAACTTAGACGGTCACCCCACCCAAGTACTAACATATTGCTGCTTAACATATTGCCCATTGCTGCTTAACTTCAGTGAGCAGACAAATACTCATCACACTGCACCACAATTCTTGAAAGTCCGGAGACAAAAAAAACCCCAAAGCCCCCCAAAACCCCCAAAATGAAGAAAAAATTGATTCCTAGAAGCGCGAGCTCTATCAAGGCTTGTGTTTAAAAATTACAAATCGCTTTATGCTTACTACTAAACACAGATTTGTATTTCTCCGTATTACTTACTTTATTTTTAATTTTCCTTCGTCGCACCTCTGCTTTGCTTACTCAATACATTCCTTGCATTATCTTAGTACAATGGACACAATTTGACATAGAAAATGCACAGAAAAGATACTATTCAGATAAAGCGACGTGAAGGCGAATAATTAACTTAACATTAAAAAGGACAAGATCACAGAGAATTTTGGGAGAAAAGGCATAGAAAAGGGCTACAAAAATGATAGGACATTCTGCAGTTGACCTACAGAAGTTTATACCATCTACGGTAGGTAGAAACTTTGGACATTTCAAATCATCCTAGTGGATTGCCACTGAAAGCAGGGTATTCCACAGTATGTAAACTTTACTGACAGAAGTGTGGCAATACATGGAGGAATGTGGAAATCTATAACATGTCTATAAACTTAGGTAATATTGCGTGTAGTGTTACTGGAGCATTACAAGATTATCTATGTGTAACATGACCATTGAACAAAATTAACATTTACCACCCCTATCTCAGACAGGTAACTATTCCCACGAACCTGTATTTTTCCAGAGTTACAGGTCCGGATATCCTATAACTTAAGAAAACTGTTCATATAATTATTATTGATTTTGGAGCTAAGGACAACACAATATACATTCTTACCATTATACAAAATAACATTAAACCATTTATTCTTCAGCACTTGACACTTGGTCAACTTTGAAACTTAATATTGACTTAACCTCTCAGTGTAATAAGAACTGGACATAGTTGCTATGAACCTAAAATTTGTTTGAGTTGCAGATTTAGTTGACCTGGATAGTTTTATGGTAAACTGTGTACACTGAATATGACCATAAAAAGTTAACTCTTTTTAAAAGAATTTTTTTTTTCAATATAAATGAATATTATAATGAAATTTCATAAAGTTATTTTTCTTACCCCAGTATCGGCCTTTTCACACACAAACAGAAATAATTAAGCAAGTCTCCTTCTGTACAAGCCAAATTAATAATCAGCCTCACTTTTCTTCTGGGAGCAAACATAATTAATTATTAACATGATATGTGCTGCAATTCAGTCATAAATTTGGTGTATTTGGTATGATTTATTGCCAGTTTGTTAATAAGATTTCCAGACCTTTACCTGACCTGGACTTGCTTCATTTTGTGAAAACTAAAGCCTTGTAGTTTAATCCAATGCTCTACTTTATTTTGGGCAACATAGTCTGTTGAGTGTCTATTGAAATGTGTAGAATACACCTGTATCTATTTTAATTGAAGTGAAACCATTGTGAATGTAAATTAATTTATTCAAATGAAATATGTAGAAGATAAATATTCTAACATTTTTAAGATGTGTAGAAAATAGTTGAATTAATTGTAATGGAGATGGATTATGTAGAAGATAAATGAACTTATTTAAATTGAAATACGTATTATAAGATAACTGTACTGTAATTGACAACAATCATGGATAAAGAAGTGAATTTGTGGACAATAATATTGCTAAATCTTTCCATTTTTTCATTTACAGGTAACACCAACACATCATTTGTTTAACTTCGTCATTCATGTGGGGGTGATATGTAGTGATTCAATCAAAAAGTGGGAGTAGCCTGTAGTATTTAATGTATGCCATGTCATGGTCCAAGAAAGTTCAATCTGGTAGAATTTCAAATTATACCTGTAGAAATTCCATTTTGAGTTTCCAGAAGAAAGTCCGATTGGAGTTTCTACTACGGTAAATTTAGTAGAAAGTCCAAATCGAATTTTTACTTACAGGAAGTCCAATTGGGATTTTTAATCTAAACTTGGTAGAAAGTCCAAATGAAGTGTTTACCAGGCTGTACTTGGCAGAAAGTCCAAGTTAAATATGGTGTAACTTGTTATATGCTTGTTATACAGCTTCGGCCTGTTTCTTATAGAAGATGGAACTTAGAAGAAGTTTATACTGCCCTACCCTTTTATGACAATGTGCCAGAGTGTCATACTATCTTGATACTTCCTTTTGAAACCACAGGGCAACTGTATCACTTAACCCTCCAAAGACAGTTGTTTTTCTAGTGTTGAAGTTTTTGATACTACAGTACAGGAAATATGCACCCGTATCATTTATTTATCCTGTCATCTATTTTGTCATATTTTCCCTCTGAGACACAACCATTTCCTTTTCTGTACCAACTTTACTGTTCATTCTGCTCATTCAAGTGCTGCTCCAACAACTCATAAGACTGTGTTTCTGACCCATAATGAATTCTAAAATTATTTTCCAAATTACAAAGGACTGGACACATAAAATTGACTCATAATAGTGAATTATTAAACATGACTAAACGTTTAAAACCAAAAGTTGGTAGAAACTTTAATTAGACGTTCTTATTGTTGAATTTGAAACACTAGATTGGACCTTCTACCGTGAGATATGTATGAAAATGTAAAATGTTGTGGTTCAATGGCCATGAAAAACCTGTGGTATGTTATTAAAGTATGTACATTTTATGCATATTGACTAAATGACCAGTGGTGATCTATTGTATGTAACGTTTAATGTAAATATAATCTGTAATAATTGAATTTCTTTGAGTGACCTGTGGTGTCTAATGCTTGTATATAAATATAATATGTTGTGATTCCATACCAAACTAGTCGCAGGGGCCACGGTGGCAGAGTGGTAACACTCTCGCCTCCCACCTCTGAGGCCCGGGTTCGGTTCCCGGCACGGCCGCAAGTGGGAAAGCTGGTAGTTGCTTGATGTTGGTCGGCAATTTACAGTACAGAACCTTGACCAACTGTATGTACTGGTTTCCTCTGCCCTTCCAACTATCCGTCGTGATATGACCTGTACAGTGTTGAAAGCGACATAAAGTAACACTCTCGCCTCCCACCTCTGAGGCCGGGGTTCGATCCCTGTCACCGCCTCAAGTGGGAAGGCTGGTAGTTGCTTGCTGTTGGTCGGCAGTTTACAGTACAGAACCCTGATGAACTGTATGTACTGGTTTCCTCTGCCTTTCCAACTACCCGTCGTGATATGACCTGTACAGTGTTGAAAGCGACGTAAAACCCCAAATAAATAAATAAATAGAAAGCGACATAAAACCATAAATAAATAACCACTAGTCACCTTTGGTATGTAATCAAAGAATGTAAATCTAATATGTATTGATTCAATAAGAAGGAGTGACCTGTGGTATGTAATATGTTAATCTAAATGTACCGTGTAGTGATTTAATGACCCAGGAGTGATCTGTGGTATGTAATGTCAGTATGTAAATGTAATGTGCTTTGATTCTGTTAGCAGGAGTGACCTGTGCTACTGTAATGTCAATATGTAAATGTAATGTGCTATAATTCTACTACAAGGTGAGACCAGTGGTATGTAATGTATGCGTGTAAATGCAATATGCACTCATTGCCTCAGGTCCAAACAAAGGCAGTGAAAAGTCCCAATTGGGGAATATATATGTTTTATTAAACTAATACATACACATATAGTTCTATGTACAATTTGAACAAAATACAAAGTGACTAACTTTGAGGCCACCCTAGTTAGATAATATATATTTCAGGCCAGGACAGAAAAGTTAAGGTGACCCTTAAACCTTAAGTAGTTTTTGAATGATTTTGATTTTAGGTTTATGGTGACCTCAAAGTGATTATTTGAGTTTACGCCCTGATTTGACATGATAAGAATTGTATTATAGTTAGTTAAGAAATTTCTTTGTATTTTATTAGAGGAAAACATTTTTTTGTGAAATTTTACTGAAAATCATTGGACAACTGAATTTATTGTGGAGAAGAAGAAGCCCATAACCAAAGTTCTAAAACACATTAAATCAGATTCAGATAAGGATGATATTGTCGTTAAATAAGTTCAAGTTAAGAAGATATCACAGGTTAGGAAAGGTGATAGATCTATTTGAAACAAAATGAAGGTAAAAACATTAAATAGACAGGTTTGCATAAAAGACTAAAAGTTTTGTAAATACATGAAATACATACATGATAAATTTTTGTATAGTATAGGCATACGAATCAATTCATAATAAATACATGGGATAATGTATTATAACATATTATAAACACATGAACACACAGTTAATACACATGAAATAATTGTAGTAGTTATAATTTATCTACATACCCAAGCAATTTACATATGTGCATGGAATAATGACTGGATAAGAGTACGGTTAGTGTGACAGCAATTAAAATAACTAAAAGTATCAGGTTAAATTATGAACGTAAATTCCAACTATTTTTATGAGATTGAGAAGCCACTGGCAATTATATTATTTAACTTAATAATCTGTATGTTATTTACATCGATAGCATTCTCAGGTGCAAAATTGACAAATACCAATATTCATGTATTACAATGGAGAATCGTGTCTGCATACAAGCTGTACAACTTTACTTAACATAAATTAAATTTTAGTAATAAAATATGTACAATTTAACTTCATTGTTACACAGCAGCAATTATTGTATATATGTAAATGTCACATCTATTATGCAATTTTCGTAAAACATGTGATATTTAGGATGTTATGTAAGTACATTATTAAGTATAAAATATATCAGATAAATGCAATGTGCACTGATTCAATAACTAGGAGTGTCCTGCGCCATGTAATGTCAATATGTAAATATAATATGTTATGATTCTATTACCAGTTACCTGTGGTATGTAATATAAACTAAAGTTGTGATTTTTGTGAGTGTTTTAACAGCTATCCCAGACAGACCAGAGAGTGTTTTATACAAGTTATCATGAGCTGAATTCTAACCCTCTTAGAGATGAGAGGCCACAGTGGTGCAGCTGTAACACATTCGCCAAGCACCTATGAAGTCTGTGGTTCAAACTGCAGACCTCTGTGGGGAAGGTTGGTAGTAGCTTACCAATGGTGGGCAGTTTACAGTACAGAACCTTGGCCAACTGTATGTACCGGTTTTCTCTGCCCACAAAACTACCCGTTGTGATATGACCTAACAGTGTTGAAAGCAGTGTTAAAATCCAAATAAATAAATAAATAAAATCTTTGAGATGAGAACCATTTGCTCTTTTGCCAAGTGTTATAATTTGGCAATAGATCTGAGCATCATGAAAGGTGTAATTTTGTATCCCATCACACTATCTCATCTGTTTTAGATTCCAGTACAACCATCAGTCCAAGTCTTCCTGTATGGGGTCCAACTACATCATTACAGGATGCTGAAACAGATGACTCCTTAACAAGTTCCAAAACATCTTTATCAGAAAACTACACCACTCCCACATGGAATAAAGAAAACTCCAGTGACCTCACCTCACCACTGTCTTTCAGCTCTCAGAGTGACATCAGTTCTACTGAAGAAAATAATTTGGAGGTTACAACTGAGGTAAACTAGAAATAAAAGGTTTTGATATTTCAAGTGTATAAAAGCTATGTAGATTAGATGAGATAATTTGGTCACACCCTTGGATGTTACATGCTAATTATTATTATTATGTTGATAAATCAATACTATGTATCAATTATAGTAAAAATCTTTTTCATCAGTTAAATGTTAAATTACTGGTTAGGTTAATACATGTAACCTGATACTTACCTAGTATGATTGACCATAAAAATTGTTAGTGCTAAAATGCTGACTGCAATATAAACATACTTATGAACTAAAGTGTATTTACATATTTCAGACCAGTACAACTGATGGTTTACCTGCATCCACACAGGTATTTTTTAGGAAGAAGAATAATCACATGTTGGTTGGCATGACCACTGGGCTGGGAACATGTCTGGCTGCTGGTATTGTGCTTTGCATCTGCTGGCACTGTCTCTGCAGCCGCCTATATGCTCAAAGGCAGGTTGCACCTACAGATCTTAGGGTACCTGCAAAACCACGACCAGCTCCTCAGATACAATCCAGAGACTTCAGATAAAGCAGTACTACAGCTGTATAACATAACATGTAAATACTGTATATATCACTTTGCTCAAAAATGCTTCAGATAAAGTATGTAACATGCGCCTTAGAATATCTGTCTGGCAGAGATTAAGCGCTATAAAAGTACATAATAGGATAGAATGGGATTACTGATTCCTTAGATATATGCAGTTGTTGCCATTGTCTATGTATTTACTTGTTTGCTGAATTACAAGTTCTTCTTACAGGCCTCCGGATACTTGAGATATATACAGTCAAAATATTCAAGTAGAAAAATGCAATAGTGAGATCATGTAATATGTATTTAGTTACGGTCTCGACCAAAATACTGTATAAAATGTAATTAGAGACTGTTGAGGGTCAAACCCTCTGCCATCAAAGTCTGTGAACCCCCCTGCACACTCAAAGGAAAGTTTTTCCAGCTTACCTCATGTTGGTGATTGTATTCTGATCCAAGTTGGAGAATTCTTTAAATTAAAAACTGTATATTTTATCATTGTTCTAGCCTTGGTAAAGGCTCAATTATCTTTGTCACTGAGGGAAAATACACAGTAAATATTCAGTTTTCACAAGGTACTGTTAGATAAACATGTACTGAATTGTACATAAGCAAATAGCTAAAAATGTCTGCTGAGCTTATATACTGTGATATATATGGGTGCTTTATGAATACTAAATATCTGTGTGCATGTATGAAGACATGTGCCACAAATGTGAGCGTTAAGCACTGTTTTCATTGTCCATGGGAATAGATAATGTACATGATGATGGTGACCAAATATATAAATTGTTGACTGTGGGCGCAATCTAAAATTTCCGTCATTCTCACCACCATAGCCATTACTCCCTGGGCGTTTTATCTGCATGCTTTTAGATTCTCCATTTTTGGACCCTAATATCACATGGGATGATGGTCAAATGTTCACATTTATTAATATAAATAATATTATCAGTGAAGCAGTTCCTGCAGAGGGTCCATATCTAGATATGGCGATTTTGGTTACTTACATTCAGTGTTGATACAACCAAGACTAGCAACCCCCACTAAGTGTTAACTCTGCATTAATTTTGCATGTAACGGATAGAGTCCATTATGTCAATGTAACCCTTGTTGAAATTGTGATTTTTTTTCAATAGGAAATACTATATAGATAAATAAAGGCTCATCAGTTTTTTTAAATCAATCTTAAAAATATACACTTAAGCTTATTAAAAAACCCAGACAGGCAACAAGTGTTGTGCTTTTGTATACATACGAGGATTTGATTGATTGGGGCTTTCAGACAGACATACAAAATGACTCTCACATTTATTGATATATATATAAGGTCTGACTTTGTGTAAAAATACTATTTTACATTTTGGTAATTAACAAACTTTTTGAACTTGTTTAATATTCCTTTTAATAATTAGTTTGACCTTGCAGGACAATGGACCCATTGATCACAGGTATATAGCACTAGTGCTGGGACGAGTTGACGGAAACTCGAGTTACAACTCGATGGGCGATAATTGGGGGTCACATCGATCGGCGCAAGTGAAACTCGAGTTTTTTGTAAACGTACATATTTTAACCATCTAAGGCTGATACTTCACCATAACAATAGAAATATCTGAAATTTTCAGAAATCTATTGTATTTTTACTTTATTCTGACTTAAATCAATGAAGATTTAACTTAAATTATATCGCGAAAGCCCATTTCCAGTTTAAAGTTTTGCCTCATGTACGGTTATGTAAAATATTTTCGCTAACAAACGAAATACTCTATCCCGAAAATTACTCGAGTTTGACTCGAGTTCAACTCGCTTCTAACAAGCGATGCTCGATCTGTCATTTAAGCTTGCGATCCCACCACTATATAGCACATCAATTGTTTTTTTATATGCTGAATGTTGTCATTATATATATGTCATGGTAGAAAGTCCAATCTGGTAAAATTTCAAATTCTACCGGTAGAAAATCCAATTGGAGTTTCTACCAGTAGAAAGTCAATTGGACTTTCTACCAACATAAACTTGGTAGAAAGTCCAATTGGAGTTTCTACTGGTAGAAAGTCCAATCTTGGTGATCTGGGTATTGCCCTGGGGTCCGAAATTGAATAAACTTGGTAGATAGTCCAGTCTAGATGTTCAAACTTTGGATGAGGTGACAGTACTACAAGCTTTACATGCTGAGACCAAATGGGCAGTTTTGATGAACAAATGCTGCTGCAGAAGCATAAGTCTTAATAGGTTAACTAAATGCCATGTAGAAAGTGACAAAATGTAATTGGCTAAAACTGTACTCTGCATAACACTTGTTATAGGACATTTAACTCTAACATCAGTTAGTAATGTCCATATCACAGATTTCCCTTGGGAAATGCTGCTGGGATTTGATGCTTATTGTAAAATTCTTGAAATAGACTGAAAATTTCAGTTTCTGTCATGTCTAATTATGTTAAATCTGTGTTACAGTAAAGTAATACACAGGGGAATACCTAAATCTCTGAGATTGGATTATCCAACAAGTTTATTACATTTCAGACCCCCCAGCAATACCCAAATCTCGTAGATTGGCCTTTCTACTGGTAGAAACTCCAATTGGACTTTCTACCGGTAGAATTTGAAATTCTACCAAATTTCACTTTCTAGCATGACGTATACATACATGTCTGTTAAATGTCAACACAATAAAATTTATTGACTGTATTGATTCATATTGTATTTTAATATGCAACCTTTTAAAATTTATTTTTTTTATTAATTTCCGTTACCATTTTAATATAAATGAGACTGATGCTTGAACTAATTTTCCATCAATACATATCGACTTATTGATTGTCTTTAAAACAGCTCTCAGCATATTGTAAAAGTCATGTCACAGTCGGTAATTAATGGAGGAGCAGATTGATTTTTTGTGCAACTAGTACTTTGTTTTGGTTATATTGTGATAGGACTGCAATTTAAGTAATCATGTCAGTCACTGTGTATCTGTCCATTCCTGGCTCAGAACTCAGACAGTCACCCATCGATGTACCACCAAGGGCAGTGCTGCTTAACTTAGTAATCAGACGGAAACTTGTCAAGCTACATCACAGAGGCAGGCTTGTTAATACTCCATTCACATTACAGGCAGTATCACCCATGGTAACCTACATTTGGTGAAATGTCCCTGTCCTTGGATCACCGTCTGTGTATCCGCATATGATCTTGCGAGTCAGTGGTGAACCATCCATTACTTCGCGCTTCCTATGGAAGTTTTAAAATGTTAAAAATTTCCGCCTCTGATTATTATTATTATTATGTATTTATACTATCTCCATATACTACAGGACTCAAAGCGCTATTTAACCAATGCCACTGTATAGGTACAGCCCCAACTCACAAGTAACTGACATTCCCTTAACTTAAAGATAGAGGCTCAAGGATGACCATTTATCAATGTCCTTGAGGTTCTTTGACCTGCCACTGGAGATAGGACCCAATGACAGAGGACTGCCATTTTAAGTGGTCATCCAGCCACTATGTATCTGCCTGTACCTGGGATTGAACCCATGTCCTCTGAGTTCCTAGACAAGTGTGTTACCCGCTAGGCCACAGTGGCAGATGGTGCCGTGAACATGCACAGACGATTTCACACATGTATATATGAATGTTTTACTATGGTAACCAAAGGTGTGGTCCACAGTGGATATAAGGTTGTGATTCGGCTGCCTTTCGGTGTAATACAACGACATAAGATGAGTCAAGGTATTGGTTGTTTTGGCATGTCTTCGTCTGACGACTACCAAAGGTGAGCTGAGGTTTAAGGAGGTTGCTTCACGGTGACCAACATTTTGCAGTTCTGTCATCCCACTGTTATTGACCATTAAACAACCGTGTCCAATCAGTGGCCATCCGCCTGTAGTGTGAACAACTAGGACGAAATGGGGCAACGAGGCAGTTCCACCACCGAGAAAAACTTCTAACCGCGGGATGTACTGCCTGTAATGTGAATGGAACATTAGGGGACAGTAGATATGTCTACACTACTTGGTCAAGATTCAGCATTTCTTTCTTCTGGGCACTCAACCCACTAGGCAGAAGTTACACTATCTGGTCTGGTGTCCTGATCTGGTCGAGTTTTAGGGTGATTTTGAACACAAACAGAAAGACCGAACTTCAAGTAGTAGATGAGGGGCAGAAAGAGGATGTTATATCCAAAACATATGTCAAAGGGGCATTTAAGGGAAATGTTTTTCTGTATATTTGCTGCATATGTTGTCTTTTATACTTAGTGTTACATCTACCAAAAAATTGTGTAATTCACTGTGTCTATTTGTCTGTTTGTTTACAAAAGAACTCGAAAAATTATAAATGGATTTTTTCTGAACTTTCAGGAAATGTCGACAATGGCACCAGGGATAGATGATTAGATTTTGGTGGGGATCTGGATCACTGCCTGGATCCAGGACAGTATTAATGATTTTTTATCATTACTCTCTTAAGAAATATTGCAAGTGATGGGCTTTGGTGGAACTACGCACTCTCTCTCTCTCTGTGCTCTTGTTGATGGTAATTTTCTTTGATGAGCTATTGTTTGCACTCGTGTTTTTGCCAAATTTTTCTGGCCTCAAAGTTGATTATCGGTGACAGATATTTATAGAAATGAGAGTACTTTTTATCTATTTTTGGGATGTAAAATATGCTGCGTACTTCAGAAATACTTTCAATCTATCACAAACTGCCCTGATTTTTTTCCAAATTGCTTTATATTGTCAAACATACACAGATAGATCCATTCATTAAAGGACCAAGGAAAGGATTCAAGCCTGTGTGCTAGAAGAATTTTTTTTCTGAAGAAAAAATTGTAAAATATTTCTCTACTCATTTCAAATGTAAATCAGATATTTGAGTTAGAATCGGATTAGATTTAATCCAAGTGAATTTTGCACACACCAATAGATTCAGTATATCCAGTGGTAGGCATTTGCTCCTCATTCACACTTGACTGGGTAAAAATAAAGATGTATATGTTATACTGGAGAAATTAGATTTAGACCAACAATGTTACAGAGAAATTCAACAACCAAAGAGATAAGAGGCCAGTTTGTGATCCACATGACCATTAAGTGTCCTTACAATGTTTCACAATGGCTTATTCTTGTGTCAGAAGTTTTGGAAAACACAGTGAGTTTTGATCATATTATAAAACAGATAGGATATCTGATGTTAATTGCATTATAAGCCATAATATAAGCGACAGGTCAATATCGGTACCTAATTCTCGGTTTAGACATGTATCCAATTAATAAATATTTTAGGTGATTGTTATAATTCACAATTTTCAAAAAAAAAAAATGGAATTATCTACCTTGACCAGCTCCCGTCTGATCACTGAAGTTAAGCAGCAATGGATTTGGTGAATACTTGGATGGGTGACTCTCAGTGATACACAGTGATTCAGATGATCACTGAAGCCTCTCTTCACTTCCCATCGTACGTGAAAGCATGTCCTAGTTACAGAGAAAAAAATGGCTGATTTGCAAGGAACACTTAAAGCTTCTCTTACATCCCATCATACATATACATACACGTAAATGTGCTAGGAATACTGTTGAAAATATGAACGTAGTCTGGTAGTTTGGTAGTACAGATTTGCACATGTAAACAAGATCACTTAAGCTTCTCTTACATCCCACCGAACGTGTATACACACATAACTTTGCTGCAAATATTAAAAATGAATGTAACCTGGTAGTGGGGTAGTAGAGATTGACATGTGCAAACATGTAGCCTTTCTTACATCCCGTCGTACGTGTATAGACACGTAAGTGTGCCGCAAATATTGATGAAAAATATGAATGTAGCCTGGTAGTGGGGTAGTAGAGATTTGCAGTGCAAACAGGGTGTATTCTCCCAACAACAGTGTCACTTCTTGAAGATCAAAGAACAGATTGCGACTAGCTACAGGTCATACAGTGAGTTTATATACACGCAAGGTACACGTGAGTGTATCTTACAGTATGTCTAAACAAATTGGGGAGAACCTACAACACTTGCAAGGAGAATGCACGTGCCTAAGTCTTCCCGAGAAAATGTGCTTGCCAATTTTCATTGCAGGGTCTCTGCTACCTTGATATTTTGTTATAAAATCGCATGTGTAGCTTATACACAATCTCTGTAAGAAAACATGCAAGACACTTGAAGTGATGAGGAGCACTTACAACACTAGCAAGGAAAATGCATGTGCCCAATCTTCTCGTAAATGTCCCTTGAGGCATGGATGCGTTTGTAGCCATAATGCGTGCAGACAGAGAATAATGTGCATGCCAATTTTCATAACTCAAGAATAAAGCCCCATTTCCATATACGCGTGATCCGGCATGCGGTATACGGCATGCGATATGCGGCTATTTTAACTTTACAATAAAAATGTAAGAGGTGTTTCTATATATGCGTGTGCGGTATGCAGAGCCGGTACTTATACTTTATGTAGAACTCATCAGGCTTCTAGTACTTTGAATAGCCGCATACCGCATGCCGTATACCGCATCACGCGTATATGGAATTGGGGCTTAACTCAAAAAGTAACTCAAGAATCTTTGTTTGACAGGAAACTTTTTTAAACATTTATAAAACATTTATAAAATAGCTGAAGAAATGAAGTTTATGATGGAACTGTTTTTCATCATGAATTGTTTGATAAACAGTACACATAAAATGTATAATAAATGTTTTATAAATGTTTGCTTTGAAAATGTTTTAGAAATGTTTCACACCTACAACTTTTCATAGCCATCATTTTAAAACGTTTTTGAAATGTTTTCTGTCAAGTCTTTCAAAAACATTCTATCAAAGATATTTTTAAGCCCCTACTTTAATGTTTATTAAACCCTCACCTACAAACATGTCCAAACAAAGATGGCAGTGAGCAATAATAAGGGATTTTGGAGGACTTCGTCAAACATGGGCTCACATACAATTCCTCAAAAAATAAGAAATTGAATGGGGGCACAATTTCTTAGCTAGCCTACTATATTACAATTTTAGACATAAAATAATATTTTAATTAGTCAACAACCTTAACAAGTAAACGGTACACATAAAACGTTTTTAAAACATTCTATTATAAATGGTTTTCATATCCACCATTTTTAACCTTTTCCAAACATTTCCTTTCAAACGTTTGCAAAACCCAAAAATGTTTACTGGGTAGTGTCCCTTGCAAATCAACCGATTTTTCTCTGAAACCAGGATGTACGTGTACATACAATGGGATGTTAAGCCTCTCTTACATCCCATCGTACGTGCAAGTACGTCCTGGTTACATTTTCTCTGCGTGCATGCAGAATATCTACAAAGGCATCCATGCCTCAAGGGTAACTTCCGGGAGACTTAGGCACATGCATTCTCCTTGCAAGTGTTGTAGGTTCTCCCCAATTACATGTACTTACATTGTTTAAGCCTCTCTTACATCCCGTCGTACGTGTATAGACACGTAAGTGTGCTGCAAATATTGTTGAAAAATATGAACGTAGCCTGGTAGTGGGGTAGCAGAGATTTGCACTTGCAAACAATGTGTATTCTCCCATCAACAGTGTCACTTACAGTTTGCAGCACACTTACGTGTCTATACACGCATGACGTAATGCAAGAGAGGCTTAAGGGAGGCTTTATGCTGTCCCTATAATCTTAATAGAGCAAAGTGTTCACAACAATACAACAACCGACTTTATAGTTGTATATCTGTAAAGGTATTTTTGTCAAAATACAAAAGCACAGGGTCTGATTTAAGTTAGGGTTTTTAAACTGCCATGGTCATATTGGAAGAAGCACTCAGCACTTGTCACTTGTTGAGTGGAACCTGCACAGAGGTGACAGCCTGTGATTAGATGCTGTACTTGCGAACCCATATGTAACCATTGACCTCAGAGGTTCATCAAACGTTTATAATTTTATGTAAATATTTTAAATTCTTCCTAAAAGTCAGCACTCGATGTTGAAGTGAATTAATTAATATTGGTAAGACATTGTCTCAAACCATACACTTATTATGGACTGCCACTCAGATCACTTGATTTATAATAATGGTAAGACATTGTCTTAGAACATAGACTTAAAATGGACTGCCACTCAGAAGAGGGGGTCAATTGATTCAACTAGCATCCATTTTATCTCTACATCTCTACGGCAATGTCTGAGCTAGTTTTCACACACACACAAAAAAAAATCACCTACAAAATTCTAGAACATGGCGGACAAGTATACCTTAGTTACAAACTGTATCTGTACACTTAGATCGTCCAGGTCCCCTTGTTGACCATAAAATTTAAAATAAGAATTTTAGCTATTTCGTACAAATACAGAAGATTTGTTGTTTGTTGTTTTAGATAAAGATGGGCAAATTGACTGCATCAGTTACAGTTTGCATGGCTAAAATGTTTGTAGGTCAAAGTTAGGTTTAAAATCCCTGTAACAGCCATTATGTCAAGACATATATAGCTATTAAAATTAATTCAGAAGGAAAAAACTTCAGTGAACATCTGATGCACGAATAAAAATACAATTTGAAATCTGAATAGAAGACAAAGCTATCCATTATAAATAAATGTGAAATTAAGTACGCTTGACATCTATAAAGAAAAAAGTCCCTATCTGAAGGACAAAAGAGAAATGCTTCTCTGTTTCACACAAGAGAAAAAAACGATGGGATTTTTGGCAAACAAAAATAATGTAAAGGAAAAATATTACAGAAGCATTGAATAGCCAACCTTTCTTTTCTTGCCAAAGAAAGCTGGAAATGCTACACTATGCAAATTGAAAAGGCAGAAATGTGGCAGAATATGGATGAATGAGCAGCTACATAAAACATCTTTTAATCTATCCTTTTCCTCCAGTGATAGATATACATTTCACACTGGCAAAAAATTTCCAACCTGCCATAGGTCGTATGAAGATCACTGTCCATTACTGCCTTCAAAAACAGGTTGTTGTATTATTTCTGTATTTCTTCTGCTCCTTTTCATCCCACTTTTATGTCATTCTGGCTATATGTCAAGTCATATGATTATCATGACCTGACTGTATTTTTACTGTACCTATACAATGTTAGATCTTTCATAGACTTGTCTCTCTCAGTGCATTGTCCTATCTCATTCCAAGTCTCTTCTGCAGCAAAACTAAAGCTGAGGGTTTGTTGCTGGATTTCATAAGAGGGACAACATACTGCATCTTTTTATTGCACGATGTCTGAAACTGGCACAAACAGCAACTGTAGTGTGGTCAGGGTTTTATAAAGATTATATTATGGTCTAGTGGACAGGGTTGTATGGGCAGATTAAGCGCTATAAAAAAGTCCAATTAGAATAAAAGTCCAATTAGGTCTTTCCGAGTGATAAAGTTTTAAGATATACTTCATAAGAGTAATTGTCCTATTCTTAAAATATTTAGCATATTGTCCACAATTTTGTTTGAATAATAAATTAAACAAAATTAGATATTTACAAAAAAAGGGGGCTATGCAGTGAATTGAAAAAAAAATCAATGTTAATCTTTGGAGTTTTCTGCCATTTCTATATGGATATTCATGCCCCAAAAATAGAAGAACATTTGTAATTAAAGTATACTATACTTATTGTAGATTACAAAGTTACTGAAGTATGTGCAAACAATTACACTTATTTGCATAAAATCTGCAATGCCTATCCGAAGAATGAATTGCTAGGAAAATAAGAAAATAAAAGTTTTTTTAGTTAAATAGGCTTGGTTGTGGATAAAACATTTCAACCACAACCCATACATACATGTAACCGAAGAATATAATGTTAATCAAGTATGTGAAGGATTATTTATATTTAGAAGGTAGCAGCTAAATTTGAATTGTTATTTTTACTATCAATGGTTGTTTACTTGGCTTTTCAAAAGTAATACCAAGACAAAATACACTATTACAGGAAAAACTGCACAAGTAAAATTTTTTACTTCAAGAAAATGTAACTAATTCTTTTATTTTTGAAAGAAATTCGCTAGAATTAAACTTGCTTCAAGAAAAGGTAACTAATTCTTTTTAGAAATTTTCACTGATGACTAGTTTCTACTGGAGATATTAATACAGACTTAAAATTTCACTAGGAATTAATTTCACCAATCAAGCATAATTAGCTAAAATAGCTGAAATTAATGCCAAGTGAAAATTTAAACTAATACAGTATATTGATTGGTTGCGGTGATGTTCATTTGCAACCAAAAAAAAAAAAACCTCCAAGAAATAAAATGACAAATTGAGGAAAAGCTGACACCCAGACAGAGCCATAAACTAATTCACTTGTGTTTTACACCCAGGTACAAGTGCTAATTGAAGGCCTGGATTATGGCTTCCCTTATAACACCTTTTCACTGAAACATCACACATTGGAGAGGTTATTCAAACAAGTTGCAATTAGTCCGTGAAGTATTTTGTAAATATAGCAAACCAACTCAGTTTTTTTGTGCAGCTGTAATTATTTTCATTGACTTATTAGACATAACATGAGCAAGCAGTTTCTGTTAACTGACATAGCCTCATTCAAGGGTAGTGTCCAAACAAGGCCAAAAGGTGTTTTGGTCCCTTAGCATGAGGCAAAGCCATCAGACACACGAGTAGTGCACTAGAATTTACAAAAGTCTTGTGACACAAAGAATTCCAACTTAGATACATTCCACAGCTGGTCCCGAACTGAGACGGTCACCCATCCAAGTACTAACATAGCCCATTGCTGCTTAACTTCAGTGAGCAGAGAAAAAGTCATCACTCTGTGCCACAGTTGATGAAGGTCTGATGCCAGAAGGACATATGTATGGGAAAAAAGCCGAAAGGACATGTGTCCTCTTAGCTTTTGGAGGGCAAGAGAGGCAAACTCAGAACTGATGCAAGAAGGCCATATGCATGGGAACAAGCCAAAAGGACATGTGTACTTTTAGCTATTGGACAGCAAGAGAGGCAAATTCAGAATGCACAGGTGTTCATCAAAGTCCAGAGACAAAAAAAAGTGATCTGTAGAAGCGCGAGCTCTATCGAGGCTCACACTTAAAAACAAAGGACAAAGGACAAAATTTGTTTTGGTCTACAGGTGGGAGTTGCAAAGCAATCAGAAACAAGAGTCGGGCACCAGAGAAGTACACGTTTTGTGAAAGCATAGAGACAAAAAAATCTCTAGAAGAGAGAGACTTTAATTGTATAAAATAATACTTTTACAAGTAGCTCAAAATAAGATCATTATACCAGAAACATATTCTCATTTCGGAGCTGGACAAATTAGCCCTTTGCCAATGCAGCCAGCCCCTGACAAATTACCCCACACTAAAAAAAGAAACTCTGCCCCTGTACAATCACCCTCCAATTTAAGACAAGCAATAAAACAGATTGTATTTATTTATGGATTTCTTTTACATAAATTTAGTTCGATAAGTGCAATAAACAATGTGGTTGAATCTTTCTGATCATACCAGTAAACATTAGAAACGTTTTAAAATGGTTTAAACGTTTAAAAAACGTTTTTAAAACCTATTTAAACCCTGTCTTATGGTTTTCTAAATGTTTCTAAGCAAACCTTTACACTGTAATGTTTAAAAAACGTTTTATAAACATTCTATATACCAAAGTTTTTACTGAAAACGTTTATTAAACATTTATAAAATAGCTCAAGAAGCTAGGTATGACTGGAAACATTTTTAAATGTTTATAAAATAGCCAACGAAATGAAGGTTATGTTAGAAATGTTTTTCAAACATTTATCATGAAGTGTTTCATAGACATAAAATGTTTAAAAAACATTGTTGATCAAATGTTTAAAAACATTCTGTCAAAAACGTTTTTTAAACCCATATTTTCAGAATGCTTATTAAACCTTCACCTTCAAACAGCTAATAGCTAAAGAAATGAAGGTTATGTTAGAAATGTTTTTCAAACATTTATCATAAAGTGTTTCATAGACACTACACATAAAACTTAAAAAAAACCATTATTGATCAAATGTTTAAAAACATTCTGTCAAAAATGTTTTTTAAACCCATATTTTCAGAATGCTTATTAAACCTTCAGATAACGGTGAGCAATAATAGGGGATTTTAGAGGACTTTGTCAAAAATTGCCCCACATGCAATCCCAAAAAGTAAGAATTGAATGGGGGCACAATTTGTAAGCCACTATCTTACAATTTTAGACATAAAATAATATTTTCATTAGTGAGCAACTTTAAAAGGATATTGAATTTGACCTCTGACCCCATTATTATTCAGATATTAATATGTTCATTTGTAACGTTTTTCTAACATTTATCATTAAACGTTTAATAAACGGTATACAAAAAAAAAACATTTTAAAAACATTCTATTATAAAGGTTTTTATAACTATCATTTTTTTAACCTTTGCGAAACGTTTCCTTTCAAATGTTTTTAAAACCATAAAATGTTTACTGGGATGTTATGACAAAATGACATCTAGATAATAGATAATGGCTGACTTTGTCCATGACAGCCAGTGAGACCGAGGTAGCAACACTGGAGGAAATGTGGTTCATCTGTTATCTGATAGAGGTCAGAAATGAGGTATAGTAAATTATATGGTGAATATCAAACAGTTCTGATATATAGGAGCATTGAAAAATATTGAAAAACATATGGAAATCTGTTGTTCAAATGTATTTTTCTTTCATTTTTGAACTGTGTAAAGGTAAGATCAGTTACAGAAGCTTCATTTAGTCAGCATTTCATTTAGTATTGTGTTGGTATGTCTCACAGTGAAGTCAGGGCAAAAAGAAAATCCTGAATCTTAAAAAGTTGTAATATAAATTTGTGGTTTAAAATGTATGTCTGTTCAATGAGTCAAGACTTTAATATAGGAATGACGTGGATGTACTTATTAGTATTTAGGTAGTCTAGAAAAGTTCTTTTGAATGTACTACAGCAAATGAAGATCTCTCATAGTATAACTTGTAAAAGGAGAATTATATTATTCAAGGCGGCTATCAAATAAGGGACGTACGACCATAGTGTCACAAAATAATAGTGTCACTCAATACTTGAAATCTACAAAATGAAAAACAAGCATTAAAGAGGTTGTTTTTACTTTTAAGAACAAAAAAGCAACCAGACAAAATCCATTTAAAAAGAAGGGGTGAGAGGGAACCAAATGAAGCTAAGGATTAGAAGAAACTAACTAGAAAAGTAGTCACTGCACAAAAGGTTGTTTCAACAAGTCTAGCTAAGGTGACCTATGTATTAATGTTGATATTAGCATTACCAATTACCTTTCAAAGTAAATTTTTGTGCTGGAGGTATGTTTCATAGATCATTGAAACTTTCAATTAATAACAATCATTGGCATAAAGAACTGTGCATGCTACCAATCAAAGAAGATGTTAATCAACAAGTATGGCTTTGATAATTTTTTGTTTTACCTTGAATGTCTTACACACTAATGTCTAAGACCGCTACCTGCCAATTTTATAAGCCATGCCTCTTAAGCAATGAAAAACTAAATAAAACAAATTGCATCAGACCAACACCAAAGGACCTTGGGATTTCATTGCTGCTGTGACACATCCCCAGGGTATCAATTTAATGTCTTTTAGGTAGTATAGCCAAACAAATCTACCACTTTGACAGTGACATAAATATTGTCTCAGTTAAGGCTATTTTTATCAGTTAAGCCTCACCAAGAACAGAGAAGTTTATAGCTAAATGTAGATGATATGCACCTGTGTTTCCATGTGTTTGGGGATCTTTAAAACAAGATCATATATTTTACAGACCAATAATATGACAGTTGTTGGATCCATTTGTATTAGACGTAAAAACCCTGATGTGTATTTTCTGAAAGAGTATTTTATTTTGTTTAACATTTTTGGTGTTGACACACACACTACTGAATCAAATGAAATAGAAACAATCCTAGAATGAATATTTTGACAGGTAATATATGAATAAAGCTTGAATATGCTGCCTATGACAACAAAGGAATACAGGATATTTTGCCTTGTATTTTTATAAAAAGCCAGATTGACTTGTGTTACATTGTGTCAAACCAAGAAGGTATAAAGGAAAATGGATGTCAGTCTGCCAGATGACCAAGGAGCAATCCAGGAATCATCAAATCAATTTGAACAGATACATTTGTTAATAGTCACAATTTTTACCATTATATTGCTTCCCTTTATTTTCATTGGAAATACTCTGATACTTCTAGCATTAAAAAGAATTAAAAACCTGAGGAGTGTGACACTATTTTACATTGGTCAACTGGCTCTCAGTGATATAGCATTTGGAGTAGTGATGGTACTGAGGGTGGTACTGATATTTAGCTTCAAGTTCCATTTTAACAGAGTTGCATGCCAGATAGTATTGCATATTCTGTTTGTCAGTGGAGGTTCAGCTCTTTCTGCCATCTTATTGCTTAGTATGGAAGGATATCTATCAGTAAGGTTTTTTATATTCTTCAAACTGAGATATACTCGTACAGTTGCATATATTACCAGCTTCATCAGTGTGACTATTTGGATAATCCTAATTTCTATTGGGTTCATCATACCCAATCCCCCAGCAGGTGATCTTACTGATAGCTGTACCTGTCATCTAGGAAATCAAGTTCTGTTTGACAAGGCTGTTCTGAAGGTCATTGTTATTCTCCTCTGGGGTCATGTGTTGCTTATATTTGTATTCTTACTTGGCACATTCTTGCTGATAAGGGGTCATAACAAATTGTTTAATCTGAGTGATAGAAGAGAACAGAACTGTAGTGGAGTTTCTGGACAGCGAGATGATGCACCGAAAGATGAAATGTTGAATTCAACAATAAGTTCTGATATTACTCACAGAATACAAGATTGTGAAAGACCAGAACAATGCACAGAAGACAGGGTTAAAAATAATGATCCAATAAGGTATAGGGGTGATGCTTTTGTAAAAACCTGCCAGATTGTGGAAAACTGTAGTCCTTCTCTTTATAAAGCAAAAGGACAAGTTATAGAAGGACATACTATTCCAAATATAGTTGTGATGGATGATGAACAGCCATTATCAGTAAAACAGCCATCAAATCCATTGAATGAGGTAAATTTACAGAAAATAAACTCAAAAATGAGTCTGACTATGCAAGAAAACAAGACAGGGAATGGAACAGGAAGAAAGACAGGAAGAGGACTTAAACAGTCAGACATACTTTTGGCCAATGATATTATAAGTGGCAACCCATCTGTCAGAAAGGTATCTCATAAAAACCAACCAGTTGTGTCGCAAACAGCAACACAGATGAACTGGCTTAAGAGACTGAATAACATGACCAAATTGATAGCTTTGGTTCTGTTCTTCTTTAGTTTGGCTTGGTTTCCATATTTTGTTGTCATAACTATAGTGGCTTTTTGTGATAGTTGTCTGGTTGAGAATGTGACAATTGTGTATGTATCAGCTATCGTTATGTTAAGCTCTCTGTTTAATGTATTCATTTTTTCTTTTAAAAGTACAGAATTCAAACAGTCTTTTAAAAGAACTGTATGTTGTTCCGGAAATAATTCTGTAGAAAGTGCATGATTATCTTCTGATTTTTAAATAAATGAATGATTTTCAAAAGAAAGCTACAAGGTAAGTTTGATGGACAGGCCAAAGAGTACATTAAACTCTGACAGCTCTCTGTTGCCAGGATTTCACATAATGATAAATTTGCTTTGTAATATTTTATTGGTTAATTTATACAGAGGAAACACTCTTATTCATAATAAATACATTAATAAAGATTACTTATCTTCAAAATTTTATCCCCGTTTTGGTATCATATACTAATGGTAAATGTTTTATTATCATTTATAACATGTACAAAGAGTAATAAAGATCACACAATACAACACATATATAATAAATTGATAAAACTGTTTTCTTTATTTTAACACAAAAACAATCCACCCATATCTTTTCCAAATGTTTTCTTTTCGCAATCTAAAGGATAACAAATACCTTAACCAATACATTTTGATTGTCAGAAGTAGCATATTAGAAATAACTACTTAGATAACTGGTGAGGAAAAACACAAAGATTTAATTCTTGGATCTAATAAGCTGCTCCTCTGGGAGACATCGGGAAGGTTTTTCTCATACCCATACATCTCTCACGGTCAATGGATAGCGAGTTGTTCTTGAAAGACAGGTCTTGTTCTAGGGAGGCTTTGGTACGGAGCAAGTGCTGCAAGGCATTCTCTGCCTCCCTCAGTTTGGATTTCAGGCCGTCCACTGTCTCATGGATCTCATGGACCTCTGTCACCAGCCTGTGTTGTACGGGATCCCTGCAGGCCTCTACATTAGGTCTCCTGGTTCTAGTGGCCAGTCTTGTCTGGGCCACCTGCATTGGAGCTTCCTTGTCCTGGACGCATTTCTTCAACAGTTCAATGTTCTTCTGCATGTCAAAGATCTCTTGCAAAACCTTGGAGAGATGTGTCTGAAGCTGGTGTTTTGCATCCATATATTCTCGGATCCTGTCAGTGAAAACATTATTGACAGCATTCCACTGGCTGACCATAGCAGTTGCACAATTGTTGAGCAGCTGTTCGATTGCGCTGCGAGTGTCTTTGGAGGCAGCCCGTTCTGCTTGTGAACGCTGGATGTTGTCATTACTGAACTTCGCCCAGCTCTCAGGAACAGAATGAGTATTATCTATGCGATCAATGCCATCATGATAAGCAATACCCCTGGAGGTGTTTCTAAGTCCATGGCAGGTGTTATCTAGGTTGAGAGCAGAAAACTTGTCAGCAGAGTCCTTCTCTAGCTCATGTCTTGCAGCTTGGTTTAGTGCCAGCTGGTTGTTAGAGTCCTGGATGAGTTTCCTCATCTCTTCTTGGCATCTCTTGATGGTATCCACTTCTCTGATCAGTTCCTTCTCCACCTGGTCATGTACCAGATCTATGGCCTGCCTCTTCTCCCTGTTGTAGAGACACTCCTGAGCAATGTGGAGAGGGTTCTCAGTTTCTGCAAGTGCCTTCTCCAGCACACCTTTGGCTCTATGTAGACTGTCTGTCTCGCTAATCATGTTGTCGGTCTCATTGATCACCTCAGTCTTCCAGAAATTGATGTCTCCAATGCGCTCACCAAGTTTCTTGCCCACATCTCTCTGAGTTCGCCTGGTTTTCTCATCAACTTCCCTCACAAGACAGCTGGTGTCCAGACGCACACGTTCTGACCCACTGCGAACTCGGTCTGAAGCCATGTAGTTGCTGGTATTGGAGGCAGACCAATCATTGGGAGTGTATCTTGTATACTGAGCATTTCGAGCAGCTGCAAACACAGGTGGAACCTTGATGCTGTCAAGCTGAGTAAGCCTGTTGCGTTCTGATGACGGTTCTGGCATAGATCGCCTGACAGAGATGGTTGGTTCTGTCCTTGCTGTACCATAGTAGTTTGTTGGTCTCCACGGCAGAGTGGTAAGGGACCTCCTCAGTGGAGAGGGGGCAGGGTAGGTATCATAAGGCTTGTAAGATGACTGTGTTGTACTGATGGAAGGCAGAAAGTTTGAGTTGGCACTGCCCCCCACTCGGGGACCTGCCATATATGTAGCTGTCTTGGTGTGACCCAAATAATCCATGGTTTGACTTATTCTCTGCAGCAATTTGAAGGTCTTGAAGATCTATTTGTGGAGTTTTGTCCAGATGCCTTTATACTCTGACTGTGTATGTTGACATCAGCTGTGTGTAAGTACTAGGAATGGTTGTCCTATATATACTCTCTCCCTGCTGATTGTATCTTAGTTACAGGTCACCAGCAACGCAAAATGAGACTCCTGATTTGCTACTTTTGAGATTTTTGATCCACAATGAAAGGCGATACTCATATTGAAAAGAACTAATACAAGATTATACTATTCCAAAATACACAGAGAGACAATCCAGTTTATTACTACAGAGTTAAATTAAGATGTGAATTGATGTTTTTCAGAAATCCCCTATTATAGGACACTAAAGAGGTTGCAATAGTCAATTAACCCTAACAATGGTCTATTGAGAGCCATTATCTCTTGATCCAGTATTATGGCAATATGTTGGTCTGAAGCCACCATGAACATTAATATTTCAATACTTCTGTTTATGCAAATGTTTGAGTGCCTGGATAAACATACTTTTGAAGCAAGGTAAATACTGTAATATAAGTCGAAACAAACCATGAGACATTAAGCCTTTGTGTAATTATAAACTCCACCAGAAGGCTATGTTTTTAGGTGCGTTTGTCTGTCTGTCTTTTTATTCATTTGTCAGTGTTTGCGATTAGTCCAAAAGTAATTATCAGATCTTTGTGAAATTTTTGATGAGGGTAGGGCCTTACATAAGGAAGGGATGATTTAATTTTGAAAAGATTGGCCTGCTTGTTCATTTGTCTGTGTTTATGATAAGTTCAAAAGTAACTAATGGATGTTTCTGAATCTTTTTGGGGAGTAGGGCCTTTCTAAAGAAAGAGGTGATTACACTTTTGGAAATATTTCAAGAAAGAAGTGATGACACTTTAGGAAAGATCTGGATCATATTTAGAATAAAAAATGACGGAATTTCTAAGCTCAAACTATCAATATTTCTTCAATGATTTTGGCTTTGAAGTCTGCATTCACATAAAGTAGCACAAAGTTCAAAGTTAGGGGTCTTACTTACTGTTCAACAGCCAGGGTCACATTAGGACATTGTCACTTGTGGGAGGTGACGGCCATTGATTAGATGAAAAAACCTGCTAACGTGCAAAGGCCACTGAGGACCTCGGGAAGCAACACAAGCCAATATGAAAGAAATTATTATTTGAAGAATTCTCATAGTTTTATTGGATCAGTAGATGAGACTGGTGAGATTTGTGTGCTCCTTTATATTTCTCCCTATCAGAAAGAAGCTTAAAACCTACCACTTCACTAAAGCATACCCACATTTCTCTTAGTCTCCCTCTGGGGTTCTTTGTGGTCGTTTTTTTATCCCTGGACACTGAAATTTGTTTGACTGTTTTGTTGTTCTTTGCCAATTAAAGTCACCTCAGAAAAGGGGGAGATTACGTAGTTATAAAAGTCCAATTCGAATTTAAATCAGAATAAAACAACAAGTGGCAATTTTTGCTGGTAATTAATTATGTAAGCTGCAAATAAGTTATATACATCATTAGAAAGGTATTTTTACACAGAGCTTCTGCTTCTTTTTGTTTTATTTATATCCATGCAGACGTGGGGGACAAATATCAAGTATGAATTTGTTTCATAACTAATTCTTTTTGCATTAATTTTTGTAAATACAGATTTTCTTACTTACTGGTGAAGCAATGTGGTGGATAATGAAGTCGACAATTCCTCATTATGAATATATTTGTATAAAATATATCAATTATAAAGATCAACAGTAAAATGCTCATGCTCTGTACTCTATATGTTGCAGTCATCTTCAGTCGACAAATATATATATATTTAAAGTGCAATCTCAAGCGAGGCTAGTCCTTCCAGAGATCACCATTTTATATATTTTTTTTGTCACTGGACTTTCTTGAATTGTGGTTTGGCATGATGATTACCCATCTCATCACTAAAGTTAAGTAGTAATGAGCACTTTTTGTACTTCGATTGGTGACCGTCTGACTTCTAGGCCAGGTATGGGATGTATCTGAATTGGTTTTTGTCGCAGACAGTCAAAACTTCTGGTGAACTACTTGTGTCTCTGATGACTCCGATGATGGGTGACCGTCTGACTTCTAGGCCAGGTACGGGATGTTTCTGACTCTAAATTGGTTTTTGTCGCAGACATGCAAAACTTCTGCTGAATTACTTGTGTCTCTGATGACTTTTGGGCTCATGCATGTAGACCGAAACATTTTTGACCTTGTTTTCCTGAATTATTCTGAATGCACCAAAAATGCAGGCTTATGTGCAATAGTTTTAAGTGTAAGCTATGCTTGAGCCTCTTCCTTCTAGAGATCACTTTTTCTTTTTTTTCACTAGATTTTTAAGAACTGTTTACAGCTGAAGTCCACTACTGGTGTTTCTGATTGCTGCAGCTTGCACATGTAGAATGAAAAAATGTTTGGCCTTCTTATGTTGAGAATTTTATCTTTGAATTCTTTCTGGTTAATTTGGACTCATTTTACTTATTATTAAAACAAAATGGAAGATAATAAATGTAAAATATTTTTTTTATTATGTAAAGGATTGATGGATACATATATATAATAGTTTTTCATTGTTTAGAGACCTGCAGAAAGCATCTGACTGGGTTAATAAAGATATTTTTTCTGAAGTTCCTCTTCATTTCAAAAAACAAATTATTTAAACTTGATTAATTAAACTGATTTGTAGGCCCTTATGACTGGGTGTTAGAAAGTGTAATTCATATACAACTGTACTTGCATTTTCTCATGATATAACACAGCATCATTAAAACAGAAAAGTAAGGGGTCCTTTTGTAGAGAAACTGGATGCTCTTTGTGATGGTGTTGAAGTATAATCTGGTTGATGTTGAACAACGGGGGGGGGGGGGGGGGGGGGGATTTAGTCTCTTTAATTATGTACAATGATGAGAACTTCGTCAATTATATTTGACTAAGTGTGATTAAGACACATCAAATATAATTGCATGCTGTAAACAATCCCTAATGCTACTTTATATCAGAATTATTAGAATTGCAATTGTATTAAATGCATAGCTCTGCAGACGGCGGTCCTAACTTTTGTGATCTTTTAAATATAATTGGCTTTATATATATATTACTGTTTGATTAATATCAGTGCTAACAATCCCTCTACTTAGATACTGAACCAGTTGTAACTTTTGCGATTTGTGGTAAATAATTGGCTTTAATTGATTAATATTTATGTAAAATTATGGAATCTTATGAAATAAGACCAGGTCAGATTTGACCAGGTTAATATTTCCAGAGAGCCAATTTGACCAGGGTGTTATTTCCAAGGCGGCCTAATTGACTAGGATATTTTTTCTGGGGGCTGATTTGGTAAAGGGCCGAATTGTCTATGATTCATTGTGACAATTGTAAAAGCTCAAAGTTTCAATTTTGAGTTTTAAAACTAAAGATACCCAGCCTCGGCAGTCTGGAACCCTAGCCCTCAGGTATGATTCAAGAGAACCAGAGAAATTTGTTCACTTCAGTATAGCAAAAAAATTGGAAAAAAGTGTTTCCATGGCTACAGTTGTGACCAGCTGTTGCAAAGTCCCAAGCAGTTCCAGTTCATGTCGGGACAACCATATCCTGAAAGTGTGGTAAAATTCATACATTTTTAACTGAGTACAGAGCCAAAAAATTGCAAGTCAAAAAAGCAGAAAAGGTGTTGCCATGACAAAAGTTTTTGCCTAAATGTCCCCCCCCCCCAAACTGGTAAGTTTTAGTTCCTTATGCAATAAACATACCACGATAATTTGGTGCAGGGTTTTGGACTGTACAGTACCCAAAACAATTACAAGTCAAAAGAGCCAGAAAATGTGTTGCCATGACATCAGTTGAAACCAGATATTGCCCAAAACCTAATCAGCTTCAGCTCCTGATGAGATAAACATATCCTGATGATAAAGTGATATCCGTGCTGGTGTTTGAACTGTACAGCAACCCTAAAAATTACAAGTCTCAAAGCAGAAACAAATGTTGGAACAGTTGTTGTTGGGCACAGGTTGTTGCCCAAAACCTTATCAGCTTCAGTTCCTCACTGGACAAACATATCCCCTAAAAATGGTAAAACGTCGTCCAAATAGAAATAAAAAAGGATAAAATGAACAAACCTTTTACACGAAATAAACTGAGGCAATTTGACATACGAGTAAAGCTTATTTACTCATATTTATTTTTCAAGAAAGGCACAAGTACGAAGTACGAATAAGTAAGGTTAATATTAATTCCACATTTATACATTGGACTCTTTTCTGTCCCTGGATATTGTTGTTCTGTTGCGCCTTAGAGTCCCCTTTAATAGATTAAGCGCTATAAAAGTCCAATTAGAATTAGAATACATAAGCGTTATAAGTTTGTGGGCATAATTTCAGTGAACTTCAAACCTGAATAACATACCCAATATTTCATACATTTTTACTGTTAATAACTCATATTAATAATTATGTTATTCCTTTGTAATTGATTCATATATTATTCCCTTATTATTAAAATTATTAGTTTATTAGTTAAATTGTTAAAATCCCTACGATCTTTTGTTTTTAAATTTTGCAAAAGTGCTGATAAAATTACTGTTTACCTCTTATTCTAAATTGGACTTTATAGTGCTTAATCTATCCATTATTAAGAAAACAGTACATAAACAGGCAAATATTTTCAATATCCAGCAACAGAAGAGGGTCTAGCACCATAGGGGATGTCAGGCAAATATTGAGACTAACATAGGTATGCCTTGATGTTGAGGTAGGATTTAAGCTTCTTTCTGAAAAAAAGATAATAGATGGAGACACAAGAATCTCATCAGGAACAGCATTCCAAACATTGAGGGCATCAAAAGCAAACTGACATCAAGCAAATATGAAATAGAATAGAATTTATTTATTGTGGTGACATGCAAATACATTTACCAATAATCAAATAAGACAGTAAACAATTTGCCCAGCCCCAATGGACTTATATGTCACTTTTGTAAGTGATACTTTATAATAGTGGTTGATATAACAATTATAAATGGACAATATTTTACAGTGAAATACTGGACATATTGTGGTGGTTTAAATTCAATTGGTTGGCCAATGAACCTTCTATATCTAAGTTATTTTGCCCCCCCCCCCCCCCCCCCCCCCGTGAAATTGCATTGTGCTCAGCTACTATATTTTCCTCTACTTTACTGTAAAACATGGTGTACTTGTATTGGATTTTTTTTAAATGTTCAAACGGCTCTAATTGATTAAACTGTGCTTTGTTTTCAAAATACATGTCTTCCTTATATTAAAAGTCGTTACACTGACAATTACTACATACATTTACATTATTTCAAATATAATTTTACAATTGAAAGAACTTTTTAAAATTCATAAATTTCTGTTTCTCTACCTTATATACTTACACATATTAAGTTGATATGAAACATTATTGCCGTACAATAAATAACCATTTGATTCACTGATTTGGATGGAAAACCTGTTTTAACAGAAAGTAGGTCGTATAATTAAGGAGAGTTGAGTGGATGGTGAAACAGTAAATACTACTTGGTCAACCTTCTCCACTGAAAACCATGAGACATCATTGAGTAGCTCCTAATATTCTAACATTCCCATTGAGAATTGAACCAAGCATCTGAGAGATGGGGGACCAGAGTTTTACCCGCTAAATATCACCATGCACGCTCCTAAAATAGCCTGTTATTTACCCAGATTTTTTTTCTTCGGCTGAACTCTAGCTTACTTAAAATACAAAAAAGATTATCTTTACAAGAGTCTTAATCTGTGTGTTTATTATAACTGTATCAAAGTAAAAAAACGTGTCTGAAATTCTTCTGGATATTAATTTATAACCAGGAAACATGATTTCTATATTAAAAGTGTTTCAGATACTTGGAACACTGTTCATGATTGCCAATATTTTTTATATTTGCACAGTAATCTGACGTGAGTTTAAAACACTGTTCAAAATATCCAGATCACATGCTCACTACATAATTTAAAACATATTTTTCATGGGAAATAGGGGGTGTGCTGGTGTGGTGGGTAACAACTCGCCTCTTGCCTCTAAAGTGGGCAGTTTGAACCCCAGACCTGACCCTTTGTGAGAAAGTTGGTACTTGCTTACCTGTGCCTAGCAGTTTACACTGAAGAATCTTGACCAACTAGTATGTACTGGTTTCCTCTGCTTAAAAGTACCCGTTGTGATATTACCAGTATACAAAGTGTTAAAAGCAACGTCGCACCAAAAATAAATTAAGCAAATTTTAAGGAGACCGAGTCTCCTGTGTAAGTGCGGTCAGGGGTAATGCTTAGTTGTCCTAAGCTCAAAAGTTCAAAGTTGGGCTTTTACATCCCATTCAACAGCCAGGGTCATATTTGGACAGATCCACAGTATTGCCACTAGTGGGAGTTGAACCAACAAACATGACTGCCTGCAATTAGATGCCAAACTTGCTAACCACTAGGGGGGGGGGGGGGGAGCATGGTGGCAGAGTGGTAACACTCAAGGGGGGAAGCTGGTAGTTGCTTACCGTTGGTTGGCAGCTTACAGTACAGAACCCTGATGAACAGTATGTACTGCTTTCCTCTGCCCTTCCAACTACCCGTCGTGATATGACCTGTACAGTGTTGAAAGTGATGTAAAACCCCAAATAAATAAATGCTAACCACTAGGCCACTGAGGACCGTGAGTTGTCCTAAGCAGTCAGTAGAAGGTCAATCGGGTAATCATATTGGTTTATCATCTCAGTGAAGAGAAATCACAACGAATTTTTGATAGGATATGTCATAACAGCTTCCTGAGTTGCCTATTCAGGAGGTGTTACAATAACTCATTTCTATATTAATCTGAGGGTTATAGGCTACTTGATTAATTTTTTTAAGTACGTTTATATCTTGTATTTGACATTAAGCATAGCTTTATAAACATCTGAAAAAAAATAAAGTACTAAAAGAAAGGCAAAGGTTTTTATAACATGTTGAATTCTTTTGATTGGCATCTCTGGTCATTGTTTGGTCACTGTTTTTATGCTCCTGGCCTTAAAGAGTGTAAAAGTTAGTTGTATGGCCAGTAACATATACAGGTTCTATATTGTCATGCCAGTCATGAAAAAGCTTGCAAAGACTCGTTGAATTGGGAATTGGGGGTATCAGAAGGCCAGATTATTAAATTTTAGTAAATATTCAGTGCAAAATGAGGTATTTTAAATATATTTAAACACTTAAAAATGACACAGTATACAGCACAACTAATATATGGATAATATAGATGTTTGACAACAAAGTATAGTAACATTTCAGTTCATAACAGCATTTCTCATAAATACTAGTCACAGACAAAAAAAAGTGCAATACTTAACAACACACTTTACCGGAAGGAAGTGTAACTTTACAATAAGCCATCTTAGTAGTGTGATTATATGTGTAACCAAACTGTTCAAACTCTAACCTATATTTTTGATACAGTGAAATAACATGCTCCTCATCAATTGATTTAAAGGCCTTTAGATACTTAGGAAATACTTTGCCATCAATAGTTTCATTTCCCTCTCTGTTTACATTTGCTTTGTTTGTGTTGAAAAAGTCTAAGGTTTGATTGATTTTTTTCAAGATGTTTGGGGAATCATGCTCTAGGGTTTCTACCCTGAGAATGTAATCAAAATCCAGAACACACGGATTGCAATCTGGCATATAACTCCTCCAGTGTGGGTTGCCAGCATTCCCTTCAGTCAGATATCTCACAAACTCCAAGAAAGATACAGGGTCTTTGAAAGGTTGTGTTTCCTCACGAAAATGCTTCTTAACCACATTTTGGAAAGTCTGAAAATATCCTGTGTGCAGCATTTTGTCTGCATACGCGGAAACAGCTCTGTCGAACGGGTGCCGAACTATGGCAAAATTTGTGTAGCCTTTCAGCGTTTGCAACTGATTCATGGGTACAGTGGATAAGCCATACCTTTGCAAGATGTCTGGTCTATGTATCCTGACTTCATGAACATTTTCAGTCTGATTGTGAGCTTTACCCCTTGTGGTTGAAGCAGCCATCAGTTCCTTCCAGCTAGTTGATGCAATCTTGGGTACATAGCAATAGGTAACCTTGTGCTCGTGGTCTACCAAGAATGCCCTTGGCCTTTGGTTCCGGTTCTGTATGACGTCACACATATGTTGAAAATATTGTTTTCTTTCCTCTTGTGAACAAATCTCAACAGAATTTACCACCTGTTCATTCGGGGAGTTTGTTTTGTTTTGCCTTTCACTACCTGTATTATTTGCCCTTGAATAGTAGATATTATATCCATTCGATATGGCTAAGCTTTTATAACTTTCAGGATAAGTTATTTTTATATACATGTCACTAAAATAATAACTAGTCATAAATGATAGTCCAATAGATATAATGAGAAGGCCAGCACACACTGTGCTTTTTTGACACATGTTCAGTCTGGAAGTTGTGTCCATAATCTAAAATATATACCACATATTAGGAATTGAAAATTACAGTGAAACAACCTTATAAAAATCAATGATAGACTTACAATAAAGATGCAATTGATTTTAAACTTTAATATATAGATATTGTAATATTGCCGCCTTCTGCATGAAATCATTAAAACCATTAGTGTTATTGAAATAAAACAGAGTTCATTTGACATATTTCGCAAAAAGGGAATAAACGTCTCAGAAAAACGACCTATTGACGGAAACAAAGATTTTCCTCAAAGAACATAAAATTGATCTGCATGTCTACAATGAATAATAGGGAAATGTCCCTTTTGCATGTCTATGCACTGTGAAGTTTATTTTATTTGTTATCTATTTATATATTTTTATTTTAAAAGCTTCATAGGAAAATATTCACTTGGAAAAATACAGATTGGTGCTCCATTGGAATTGATTAAGAATAGATGAAATTATCATAGATATTATTCATGCTTTAACCTCAATGCAATTTCTCACTGATTTGCTTTTGTATCTATAACCAACCTAATGTTAAAATTAATATGAAAACTTCCCAAGTGACATATACAAAAACATATCAAACGTTTTAAAAAGGTTGAATAATTTACAAAGCTTTTTAAAAACCCTATCTCTGGGTCGACTAAACATTTCCAGAGGTTTTGTTTACATTGTTGCGTTTAAAAATAAGGTTTGATAAACATTCTACATACCAATGTATTTCTTAACAACATTTATTAAACATTTACACAATAACTCAAGAAACTGAGGTTGGACTGGAAACATTTTTTTGAACATTTATAAAATAGTTCAAGACATGAAGGTTATACAGTAAATGTTATTCAACCATTTATCATTTAGTGTGTGATAAACTGTGTACAGAAAACATTTAGACAACTTGGCATGGCGTGGTTCCATCAGGGAAGTACTGTTTTTGAAAATCAGATCCGATAGAGTTGGAAATTTAATAACCTCACTTTACGTCTGCCTTGGTGCTATTATTGAAAGAACTAATAAAATAATCTTTTTAATCTACCCCCTTTTGACAAAGTTAATTGATATTTACACATGCAAACTGCCCACTTTATCGTTTGATCCCCTTTTATCGCTCACATTCCCGGTTATCGGGGATCATCAAACTCAAACCCAACAAACCACTCTAATCTACTCTAAAGACCTCAAACATGATTTTCCTTTATTTTTTTACTGGCAATCCAACCAGTTATTGCTTCATATCAGCACCATAGCAACTCCAGCATTAAATGCCCTGATGTCGTCAGTTTCTGCCCCTTCAAACCCCCCACCACCACCTTCTGTCTACATTTTATCATCAAATCTACAATTTCAATTCCACCTGCCCTACCACCTTTCCGTCTTTTCATCCTACTCCTGCTTGCTGGTGACATAAACCCAAACCCAGGACCACCCAGGTGTCCAAAGGTCACCTATGCAAACATTAGATCAATACACAACAAATATCCTGCCATTGCAAAATTTATTTCTGACAATGACACTGATCTCTTCGCCATGTCTGAGACCTGGATAAGACCTGACACCACAAGTGCGAATCTGTCCGAAATTACCACACCAGGCTACAAACTCTATCAACAGCCATGAGCGGCCCGTCGTGGTGGAGGATTGGGCTTTTTTGTCAAAGAGGGATTGGATCCTTCCGTAGTTCCAACAAAGACCTGCACCACTTTCGAAAATTTCCTCCTCAAGATAACCCTTCACAAAGAATCCTTTTACTTTCTGAATATATATAGACCTCCGTCCTCCAGTACTACATCCTTTTTTGACCAGTTTCAGTCACTTTTGGAGGATATTCACCATACCACGGAGAATCTGGTGATCATCGGCGACTTCAATTTTCACCTCAAAACAACATGTTCAAATTCAAAAACCTTTCATTCTTTGATTGATTCATTTGATTTAACTGAGAAAGTTAACTTTCCAACTCACATTCATGGACATACACTTGACCAGGTATTAACCAAATCTAACAATGACTATATTTCCAATGTCCATACCACTGATGCCTTTTCCGACCACTTTTCAATTAGTTTTACTCTTAATCTCTCAACCCCTACAACCCAAACCAAGGCTACTGTCACCTTTCGTAAATACCATAAACTTGATAAAGACAAATTGAAAACAGATCTCCTCGCTTCTGAACTACTTAATAATCCTTCCAACGAAGCCGACACTCTTTATGAACAATATCATACTACTTTGTCCACCCTTATTGACAAATATGCACCACCACACACCAAAAATACCAAGGCGAAGTACATCCCAGGATGGGTTAATGAAACGGTAATTGCGGCAAAGGAGACCAAGCGTTTGTTTGAATGTATTTGGCGCCGAAATAAATCTACCTTCAATAGATCCCAATACATGCAGAAAGTCCACCAGTACAATAAAATCTGCATGCAGGCCAAATCTGAATTCTTCAAAGAAAAAATTCGGGACAATCACCACAACCCACAAAAACTATGGCGAGTCCTGGGTGATGTGTTACACAGAATCCCAGCAAAGATTCTGCCATCTATAAACCCCCCAAAGCTTTTGGCTGACAGATTTGTCGAGTTCTTTACAGAAAAAATTGAAAAAAATACACTCAATTTTCTCTACCTTACTCAATTTCCGACACATCACCCCAGACTCTCCTCCACCCACATTCGCCTCTTTCTCTGCTGTAACTGAAGAGCAGGTCACCAAAATCATTCAAGACTCTCCCACTAAATCATGCTCCCTTGACCCTTGGCCCACTTTTCTTGTTCTTGAATTCCTGGATATCCTTATTAACCCCATCACCTCAATAATCAACGCCTCTCTAGCACAAGGTACGTGTCCTAATTTCTTTAACCAGGCCCATGTAACCCCAATTCTCAAAAAATCATCCTTAGACAAGAAAGTTTTCAAAAATTACAGGCCCGTTTCCAATCTAAACTTTATTTCAAAGATACTTGAAAGGGTAGTAGCAGCCCAGCTACATACTCACCTTGATGAAGCCGGCCAGATGACTGCCTTCCAGTCGGCTTATAGAAAACACCATTCTACTGAAAGTGCCCTCCTTAACATTCACAATGATATTCTTCTCAATATGGCCAAAGGGTCTGTTACAGCCCTCACCCTTCTAGATCTCTCCGCCGCTTTCGACACCATTGATCACACTATACTCCTAGACAGACTTAATGGTTACTATGAAATCAGTGAACTGGCACTTGGCTGGTTCAAATCATACCTGTCGGGAAGGACACAGTCGGTCAAGGTAGGCAGCACACTCTCAAATCCTGTTGCCCTTCACCATGGGGTCCCCCAGGGCTCCGTCCTTGGTCCAATTCTTTTTTCCCTTTACACCAACCCAATTAGCTCCATCATTCAATCTCACAGTAGCATCAATTACCATTTCTACGCCGATGACACTCAGCTATACATTTCACTCTCTCCAGCAAATTTTTCTTACTCTGTACAAAAACTTAAAAATTGCCTAAACGACATCCAAAACTTCATGTTCACAAATAAATTAAAACTCAACCCTGATAAAACCGAGTTCATTTTGATAGGTTCGAAAAACAACCGTAAACAACTCCTTCCTCACTTTCCAATCAATATTCTTGGTAATCAGGTCTCACCAGCACAAAGTGTCAAGAACCTCGGAGTGGTGTTTGACTCCAATTTCACTTTCTCCAACCATGTGTCACAGGTCATAAAGTCCACTAGAGCTCATGCAAGAGACCTCTACAGAATATGCCCCCTTCTAGACCTTAAAACATCAGTTCTTTTAGCCAATGCCTTGGTCAGCAGCAGATTGGACTACTGCAATTCCCTCTTTCTATCACTCACAGACTTTGAGCTAAGAAGATTGCAACTAGTGCAAAACTCACTCTGCAGGGTTGTCACCCGTTCCTCAAAATTTTCTTATATCATCCCTCAACTGAAAAAACTCCATTGGCTTCCAGTTAGGTACAGGGTACAATTCAAATAGGCCTCATTACATATAAAATCCTCAACCAAGGTCAGCCTGTTTACCTAAGAGAATTAATCCACCCCTACACTTCCTTTAGAAATACTAGATGAAATACCCCTAAACTCAAGTTCCTTCATACCCCCCCTTTTGACCGTAGAGTTCATAAATCAATTAAACACTTCTCAAATTCTTTTAGTCACTATGCCCCAGTTCTTTGGAACTCTCTCCCCTTCCAAATAAGAAATAGTCTCTCTGTCGCATCTTTCAGGAAACACCTCAAAACGCATCTTTTCAACTCAAGCTTCCAAACTTAGTCTCCTTCCCTCTCGGTCCCACCCACAAACCTGGTACACTGACCTTGAATGCCCCTCGACTCTCCTTATAAGAAATGATTTTTGTTAACTAGGGCACTGAGTTCCCCTTAGTGGGGAAGATATTGCGCCTGCAAAGCAGTAGATTAGATTAGATTAAATATATGGACAGTGTTTTGTAGATGTTTGCTCTGAAAACATTTAACTTACATTCCATAGAAACTAATTTTCAGACCCATAATTTAAAACATTCTTGAAATGTTTTCTATCAAATGTTTTAATAACATAATCACAAACGATTTTATACCCATATTTTCAGAATGCCTATTAAATATTACCTTCAATCATTTGCAAACAAAGATGGCAATGAGCAATTATAGGGAGCTGATGAGAACTTTGACAAAATTTAGCCGAGACACAATGCCCAATAGTAAGAATTGAATCGGAGCACACTTTTTAAGCTATACAATTTTAGACATAAAACTAATATTTCCATTGATGAGAAACCTAAAAACAGGTTTAATTTGACCTCTCACCTAAATTAAGGTTAATCTTGGTAAGGAATGCTAAAGTAATATTTCTGAGACATTATAATGTTAATTTATGTTTTTAAACATCTGTCATTAAACGTTTAATTCTAAGATTTCAAAGATTTGCTAACATTAGAAATGTTTACTGGAGAATGAAGAAGATAATATGAGTATAGCATGGGGATTGCATTGTTCATCTTCACAAGTAATTTATTTTTTGTACATGTCGAATGAAGTATGTTTTACCAGTGAACGAAAAAAAATAATCAGTATTTAACTTGAGATATGTTTCACTAATACTGCAAAAACTCTGAAATAATGCATTTCTAATGATGCATAAAACATATTTGTATGTTGCATAATTTTAGAAATATTAACAAGCAATCTCCACTTGATGAGGAATTTGTAACTCAAATCATGTATAATTGTAATTCTAACTGGACGTTTATAGCACTTAATCTCTACTTTAGTAAGAGGACTCAAAGACCAAAATGATCAACCAATATCAGTATCTAAGGACAGAAAGGGTTCAAAAACCATGGGTAACACATTGGGAGATATTTAGCCAATATCAGTATCTAAGGACAGAAAGGGTTCGAGCACCATGGGGAACACATTTGGGAGATATTCAGCCAATATCAGTATCTAAGGACAGGAACGGTTCGAGCACCATGGAGAACACATTGAGAGATATTTAACCAATATCAGTATCTAAGGACAGGAAGGGTTCGAGCACTATGGGGAACACATTGGGAGATATTTAACCAATATCAGTATCTAAGGACAGGAAGGGTTCGAGCACCATGGGGAACACATTGGGAGATATTTAACCCATATCAGTATCTAAGGACAGGAAGGGTTCGAGCACCATGGGGAACACATTGGGAGATATTTAACCCATATCAGTATCTAAGTACAGTAAGGGTTCAAGCACCATGGAGAACACATTAGAAGATATTCGACAAATATCAGTATCTAGGGACAGAGGGGGTGCACAAAGAGTATCCCACATAGTGGAAGCATCAAAAGCAAATCTTTAACCAACTGTTCTAAGTTAAAGCAGATTTTAAAAACTGGACACCAAAATGTAAAAAGGTGTGCATATTAAAATGTAACTATTGTTACTACAAAAAAATAAAATACATAAAATAGCATATTTATACGCTTTGGCTTAACAAATTGATTAAACAAAAAGGAACGCTACTATTTATCAAAAAAACCTATGAAGACTATGATGATATTGTTTTCACCCATGTTATGCTTTAGATGGCTGCCAACTTGTCCAATTTTCACAGTCGTAAAGTGGAATAAGTTTAAACTTGGTAGGGATGTTCCTTGTGGGATGCAGTTGTGCATGGCTATGTTGTAACATTGGTTTGACATTTGTCCTTGGTGTTATAATTTTTGGCAAAGAAAACTTTTTGATTTTTGGATCGGAAAATCTTGTCCATGCCAGATCTCAAAAACGGTAATGTGAAAAAAGTTCAAACTTGGAAGGGATGTCCTTGGGAATTGTAGTTGGTCAAAGTCCTGGTGTGACTATTGATTGTTGGTCTGCCAGAATGTTTTCCATTGGAACTTTGAATGGTGTATGACCCCGATGGCTTCAAAACCGCTATGGTCACCCCTGTTAGTAAGTATCTAATAGAGCATACCCATAGTCAGTTATAGTCCCTTCCCAGTAAACATTTTTGGTTTTTGCAAATGTTTGAAAGGAAACGTTTGGCAAAGGTTAAAAAATGATGGGTACAAAAACCATTTGTAATAGAATGTTTTTAAAACGTTTTATGTATACCGTTTATTAAACGTTTAATGATATATGTTAGAAAAACGTTACAAATGAATATAATAATGTCTGAAAAATAATGGGATCAGAGGTCAAATTTAATATCTTTTTAAGGTTGCTCATTAATGAAAATATTATTGTTTTAGGCCCCCATTCAATTCTTACTTTTAGAGATTGCATGTAGGGCACTTTTTGACTAAGTCCGCTAAAATCCCCTATTATTGCTCACTGCCATCTTTGTTTGGACATGTCTGAAGGTGAAAGTTTGATAAGCATTCTGAAAATATATGGGTTTAAAAACGTTTATCAAGAATGTTTTTAAAACAGTTGATCAACAATGTTGTTTGAACATTTTATGTGTACTGTTTATGAAACATTTCATGATAAATGTTTGAAAAACATTTCCAGCATGACCTTCATTTCTTCAGCTATTTTGTAGATTTTTAAAAAACGTTTCAAGTGAAACCTAGCTTCTTGAATTATTTTATAAACGTTTTTTGAGAATGTTTATTAAACATTTTTCAAACATTACAGTGTGACCGTTTACTTGGAAACATTTAGAAAAAACCATAAGATAGAGTTCAAATAGGTTGTAAAAACGTTTTGTAAACGTTAAACCATTTTAAAATGTTTGTGATGTTTACTGGGTTATTAAGTCTGTGATATTTATAGGTAAATGCATTTAGGGTTATTGAGAGCAAATCAATTAAAGTCCCATATGTGTGATATGGAAGTACATATAGCCTTTTACTATGCAATCAGATCAGTAAATCTCGTGAAAAAATACCAATCAAACTTGTCATAAGGTGACTTCCTAACCAGCAGTCTGCATCTAATCATTATTACCCTCGTCCCATGCTTCACATTTATCTATTACTGTCTATTTTACTGTCAATTTGACCTTCTTACTTATGACCTTGATTGCTCAGGTAACTCTATACTTTTCCTTGACCTTTACACTCCGTAGACAGCTATTTGTGATTAAAAGTTGCTTAGAAATTGGCCTAGCCTCATTTTTGAGATTCTTAGTTATGATAGTCATTGGTCATCCAGTCATTTGACCTTCCCTTGACCTTTAGACTCTTACCTCTCCTTAGAGAGTTACATGAGGTTATACAGTTGTTTACAGGCGGACTTTGGACCTCGATTTGACCTCTAGCTGTAACATTAACAATTGGGACTTATTTCATGTAGACATTTGTTTTTAATAATCAACGTAATTTGTGCTAACATATACACATTCTTTATATCCTTTCTGTCTCTGTACATGAGTTTAGTAGTCACATTTATCTGGCTTTTGTAAGATAAAATATTTATCCCATTTCTTTCATTTAGTTGGTGGAGCCTTGGAATGATGGAATACATGTAGAACTGACAAACTCAAAGTTGGATTTTTGCAACGGTCCATCAGTATTCCTCACATGTTGTCATGGTGTGAATTCGAAGCCATAACCATAGAGGTGGGGGCAGCCAAGTGAGGCGAGAACTACTGGGCCAGTGAGTTTTGGTACAGGCTCAATAAACATTGTTAAAATACTGCACTTTCATAAATTATACAGCAGTTATTGGCAATCAGCCTTATCACTTCTGTCCATCAAAGAAATGTGTAGGTTGGCTTTCATTGTATTCGGGACCTCATGAAGGTGTGGCCGAGGTCAGTTCTGAAGAAGTTCTTCAAACCTTAAATTATTTTACTTCATCCAAAATTTCTCGTGGCACTTTCTGATTGGTTGACCATTGGTCATCGTTTTTGAACCCTCCTTCACTCTGCCATTTTGAAGTTGGAATCACACGAGGCAACACCTATAAAAATTTGAAGTTGAAGATCAGTACTTGGGAACTTCAGAAGACTTAGCCAACTTCTATGCAAACTTAAGTGGTTTTATATTTATTTTATTTACGTCTAGTTCTTATACATATCTCATCACAGTTTTATATTTTTAATGCTCACATTTTAAATGCTGTGAATCGTGGCTTTTCAAATACTTGTGTGAATACTATTTCTGTAACAATAAGGTTTATATAGACACTCGAAATGCTGTGAATTGTGACAGTTCATTAAAATATTTGTGTCATGTTATTCCTCTGATGATACGGTTTATATTTATATTTTAAATGCTGTGAATCGTGGCATTTGATTGAAGTACTTGTGTGAATACTATTGTGATGATACGATAAATTAGGGTGTTGACTTTTCTTCTGTGATATGGTTCATGTTGATATTTTACATGCTGTGAACCGTTACATTTCATTTATAATCTTGTGTTAATACTGTTTTGTGATACAGTTGACATTAACATTCTGTTTCAAATATTCATTGTGTGGCACGCGTATTGTGCGAAATATTGTGTGAATGAACAAAAATGGCAGAGAAAGGCAAAAAACAGTATAATTTACGTTCTGTTTCAAATTCAGTGCAGTTGCCTGTGCAAATTCATATGAATAGTGATTCAGATTTTTTGTCAAAATTAGCAAAAAATCAGCAAAATTCGGATGCGGATGAATCAGATATATCTGACTTAGATTGCAGTGCAGTAGTGGAAAGCTCGGGTGATGAACAAAACCCCCACACTAAAAATACACACAGTACTTCTAGTACTTCAAGTACTTTACCTGGGGCCAGTGCATTATCCGATGTTGCCACTCAGCAGGCAATTAATTTACGGATACTTTCACAGCTTTCCTCCATTAGCGATAGACTTAACACTCTGGAGAAAAAAGGTGCAGAGAAGGATTCGGATCCGAAGAAGAAAAAGTCTTCTACTAAAAACAAAACTACTCCTCAAATGGCCCCGGTCACACTGCCACCTCAACAGCATGCGACTTTCACAATGCCAAATTTAGCTGATTTCGGGCCGTCATGTGGGTGACGGCAAGGTCAGCCCTGGAGGGCCCAGAGTTCGAATTTTTGTAAAAAATTAGTTGTTACCAATTCTATAGTCGTGGCTGTTTCTGATTGGTCAGCCAATGGTCAATGTAAAGTACTGACCCATGCTTCTTCCATTTGATCCCCATGTGGGTCCGGGGAAGTAGAATAGGCCCAATGTGCCCTCCTGCGTGTCGTAAGAGGCGACTAAATGGGGGTGTGATATCACAGAACAACACAAACTTTGACTAGATTTTATTGATGTTTTCTTTTGTTTTACTCCTTTTTAGAATTTGTTCTATTTATGGTTTCTACCTGTTTTATTGTATCTGTACCGTTAGTTGTATATTCTGGTTTAGTTTTAATCTGTAATTCTAGTCATGATTTTTTATATTTGATTATGTTATACACATTGTATAGTAAAAGTATTGGTAGTCTGTATTTGTCGTTCTTCTAGTCTTTTTCTTGTATTGTGTTTTATTCAAATATTGTTTGCCTAATGTCTTTTTTACTATGTGTATCTAGTCAGATTTCTTCATGTAGTACACATTGTTTAGTTAATGTATTTATTAATTTTAATGGTGCTGCATAACACCAAGGTGTTTAGCACTTTAAATTTTAACTTTACTTTACTTTACTTCTTCCATTTGAATGTTGGAAGCACACGAGGTCACATCTGAAAACAAGAAACTAAGAAGTTTTAAATTTTAATTTTAAAATTACATTTTAACTTGTTTTAATTCAGGTGTTGTTTTTTGTTGTGGTCCAATGGCAGAGCGTAAACAGTATTCGTTACGGTCCGGCAATGCAGAAGGTCTACATGTACCAATTCATATACAGTCGGCCGGTGATACTGAATTTTTAAGTATGCTTCAAAATCAACAGGCCAGTACTGATGATAGTTCGGACAGTATTTCGGAAGGGGAACAAAATGAGGAAGTTGTGGTAGGCCAGCCAGGTACTGAACAAACAGTAAGTAAGATGTATGTCGATTGCTACAAGTACCAAACCCAATTACATTCCATGATTTTAGGAGGGGTGGGGCTTCTTGGGCTTTCCAGAATGGGGTCCCACTGGCCCAAATCATGAAGCATGGGACATGGCGCTCGGATGCTGTATGGTCATACCTTTCTTCTGCCCCCACCCTACATTCACCTGTTTCTCTTGCTTTTCGAGCTGCACTACATTCCTAGTTCCTACTTGGTGCTTGGGTGCAACATTCCCCTTATTTTAAAGTTAAAATGCTAAAAACATTTATCATGTATGTAGTTTATGACATTGCATTTGGCCTGTGACCTTGGCTTGTATATGACCTTTAACTTCTGACAAGGTCAAGCTGGGTATTGTTCTAGTCACCTTCTGGTTATCCAGACATTAAACACACTCGCTATTGGGTGCCTGAATCAATTCCAAGATACATATTTCACTTGGTCAGTTTGACCTTATGAAACGTCTAACCAAGGTCAAATAATCCTTGGTGATTTTACCCAGTTACTAATTGTTTGCTTCATTTAAATCTTTTTCTGGGTAAATTCTTCCAAATTAATTATTATTACTACCCCAGTTGTATTAGATTTAGAATAATTCTGTCATTTGTTACCCTGGGGTTTGTAAACCTAACAAAAATTCGGTTTGACCTTATGGATATCAAGGTCGTGATAGGTACTAACCTCACAATTGATTCAGGACACCTTTAGCATGTTAGTAGGTGTAACTATAATAATATTGAAGTATGTAATGAAACTATTATACAATGTGCCAATGCGAAAATGATAGAAAATATATTATATAACCCAATTTGCTTTTTATTATTCTTATTGTTATGGCCCTTGGGGGCTGATCCGGAATGATGCTCTTATCCAGAGTCAGGTGGATCAAAGACTGAAAGATCTCACAAATCCGGATAGTACAGGTACAAAAATTAAATCTCTTAGGGGAGGTCCTGTCGAGGTGGTGGTCCCAAATAGGGTTAAATGGCCCCAAGAATTTGTCCTTTCGGGTTTTAAAAAAGAAAGAGTTCAATATGACCAGTTGTCGGTGGTGCAGTGGGTGGCTGGTTATTGTCGCATTCTGAGGGAGGAGCAGAATCCCCAGGTCAAGGAGCATATGATTGATTACTTAATTGCTCTTGGAGGATGCCCATGATTTTTCTTGGGATGCAGCAAGGGCCAGCCACGCAGTGCTACTTTGTAGAATGGAACAGGGTGAGGTCAAAAATTACAGTGAAACTGAGAAGTTAGATGGAATTAGGCGAGCCAATGCCCAAAGACATGTCTTTTCACCAACCAATGACCCCCAAAACTCACAGAAAAAGACCAAAGGCAAAGTCCTTAACTGCTCATACTACAATCAGGGCACATGGGTTCATCAAAGGTCACATGACACTAAAGGTGTCACCTATAGGCACATTTGTGCTTTTTGTTTTCAGCAATTAGGCAAAACTTTTAATCATTCGGAACAAAATTGCAGAAACAAAAACAAGAAACTGTCAAAAAACGAGTAAGGGGTGGTGGGTTCGAATCAGTCCCACCCCAACATTTCCTACTAGATTTTTGTACAATTCTTCTTTGCTGGCTGGTAAATCTGAATTTTCTGCCAATAAAGCAACGGCCCTGCAGTGGTTTAAAAATTTCAAAGCTTTTGACACCATAGATAAAAATAAATCTTATGCACAGGCTTTGTTGTGTAATTTGCACCAAGAAACTCAAAAATCTGGTCAAGTTTGCCAAGCCCCCAGAAGACATCCTATGCTATATACAAGCACTCTTGATGCTCACAATGGCAAGTTTGGCAAAAAACCTCGGAATAGTTGTGAAGAAGCAAACTCTCAAAAGTCACATAAAAAGCAAGTGTTAGTTAAGAATGGCAAAAATAATGAAAATTGCCAAAAAATTGGGAATAAGGGCAGTGTGACCGAGGCCACAGAGACTATAAAGCCATTGCAATTAACCAATAGGTTTCAACCCTTGCTGCAAATACCTATGTATGATGATGTTTGCGTTTCCCAGCCCATGTTGACTGACCAGACAAAAACTACTTTGGTGGGAAAAAAACAAAAATGGGTTTTTGGACAGGGGTTCTGACAACGTTGGCAACATCATCCCTACACAAACGCAGCCAATTAGCAATGGTCCTTCAAAAAATTTTGAAGTAAAAAATTCTTCCACTGATATAACAGTTTTGCTTCAAAAGTCAAACAAACAGTTGCTGGAACAAGAAATTGCTTTCCATAAGGATTGCCACGGTACAACCACAAATAGTCTCAGCATGCACAAGGCAATTGATAATGATACTCAAAGCGGAAACTTAGAGCCTCAATATTAACAGATGACTTTAGAGCCATCTATTAATTTAACATCTCTTACACCACATGACCACATGTTTGAGCAGTTAGAAATCCATCAAACTAAGGATTTTGGTTTCATTCCTAAATCTTCACTTAAGCTATATACAGGACCTACAGTTACTTGGAATGAGGTCCCACATATTTTCCAAGCACATGCCTTAGTAAAAACCAGTAAATTGCCAAATTACATGGGTTGCCGGATACCCGTGAACTCAGATCTTAATATCCCTAAATGGAGACATTATCTTGCAAATTATTGGGACCAACAACTATGTGATCTATTAGAATATGGTTTTCCCCTCGACTTTGATAGGGAGTGTCCATTAATTTCTGTGGAACAGAACCATACTTCTGCCAATGATAACACAAGTCAAGTTTCAAAATTTATAGAAGAGGAACTCCAACATCAGGCCATATTAGGCCCTTTTCATAAGAAACCTATTCATATGCACATATCCCCCTTACTTGTACAAGATAAACAAAACTCTACTGCAAAAAGGACTATTATGGACCTCAGTTGGCCCAAGGGCGCTTCTGTAAACAATGGGGTGGCCAAAGATGTATATCTTAGTACTCACTATGAACTTAAATTCCCTTCAGTTGATGTTATAACGAATTCGTTACAAAATCTTGGTCCTTCTGCCCAAATGTTCAAGATTGACATTAGCAGGGCTTTTCGTCATATAAAAATTGATCCAGGCGATATTGACTTATTAGGCATAAAATTGGGTAACAAATACTTCTTAGATTGTTCTTTGGCGTTCAGATTTCGTCATGGTTCTTTGATCTTTCAGCGTTGCACAGATGCCATTCATTAGATAATGGCTCAACATGGTTATCCCCTGCTGTTTAATTATATAGACGACCTAAACTATACTGGTTTACCCTCACAAATGGATGCTGCTTTCAATTTTCTCAAGAACTTACTTGTAGAACTAGGTCTGGACATAAGTCCAAAAAAATTGGTACCTCCATCTACCCTAGTTACCTGCTTGGGAATTCTCATAGATTCTATTAATAAAACCATATCAATACCACCAGAGAAATTAGCAGAAGTCACACAGCTATGTGTACAATGGAGTAGTAAAAGAGAGATCTCCAGTCATTGTTGGGTTCCCTGTTATACGTATCAAAATGCGTAAACACTCGCGTTTCTTCCTTAACAGGATGTTAACATTGTTAAGAGATAACCATGACAAAAACAAAATACTTATCACATCTGAATTTCATAAGGACTTAGCTTGGTTTAACTCTTTTTTATCTCACTATAACGGAGTCACATACTATGAACAACAAAATTGTCATTCTGAAGTCCACCTAGATGCATGTCTTACAGGCCTCGGTGGCAGTTATCATTCCATGGTTTATGCACTTCCCATACCTAAGGACTTTATGAATTATAACATTGCTCACCTTGAGATTTTAAATATAGTAGTGGCCCTTAAAGTTTGGGCCCAACAATGGGCTAACAAACGTATAAAAATCCATTGTGACAATATGGCAGTGGTAGAGGTATTACGTAATGGTAGGGCCAGAGATAATATCTAGGCTTTGATGGCAAGGAACATATGGTTAATTTGTGCAATGTTTAATATTCACATTACAGTGTTACACATACCAGGCAAGAACAATGTGTTAGCTGACCTGCTTTCCAGATGGCAGTTTTCCACTGAAAATTACAAGGTCCTGCAGAAATTGTTGCCTAACCCCATTTGGGTACCTACCCACTTGGATCTTGCATTATTAAATTATTGTATATAATATACATTTTATTTTGTAGATTCAGTGGGTATTGCAGCCCAGCTTGCCTCCTCTGCCTTTGTAAAGCTATTGTCTGGCTTTCGTCCATCCACTTTACAGCAATATCGCAGAATGTGGGCGGATTTTATGTTTCCAGGCGGCAGCTGGGCTGCCATCCTACCAGGTGAATGTAACACTTCTATTGTCTTTTCTTGAATATTTACATGAAAATAACATTAGTGTTGCTCAACTACAAAATTATTTGTCAGCCATTAGAGCCATGCACATAGCTCATGGCCTTGAAACTGCTCCTTTTAAGGATGAGCGGTTGCCTCTCTTTCTGAAGGCTATTAGGATTCATAGACCTCTTAACCCTAGGGTGCTAGCTCACCTTGACATTCCTCTTCTTAAAAAAATTCTCGATCTCTGTGACCATATGCAATTTCCTCAAGTTTTCAAGCCATTATATTTGCTTATGTTTTTCTCCTTTCTTAGAATGTCGAATGTCTTACCACATGCAGTTACACAATTTGATTTTACTAGGCATTTAGCCAGAGCAGATGTCATTTTCGGAGCCACTGGGGCAGTATTGCTCATTAAATGGTCAAAACCCTTCAAAATCGAAGAGATGTTGTAACCATTTCACTTCCTGACCTTCAGGCTTCACACTTGTGTCCTGTGTCAGCGCTTAAAGCTATGTTCCAGATTTTTCCAGGGTCAGATAATTCCCCAGTATTTGTCATTCCTAGAAATAGAGGTTTGGTTCCCCTTACCGATTCAGTAGCTCGCAAGCATCTGAAAGATGTGTCTGGGTCTCTGGGCTTAAACCCCTCACTCACATTCCATGATTTTTGTAGGGGTGGGGCTGTTTGGGCTTTTCAAAATGGGGTGTCTTTAGAGCACATTATGAAACATGGCACATAGAAATCTGATTCTATCTGGACCTACCTTTCCTCTGCTGTCATTGCTGTGTCCCCGGTGTCTTGCATTTCAACAGGCTTTACGTCACTAGTCCTACTGGGGTTTGGGTAGTTTTCCTTCACCCTGTACATTGTTTATATATCATGCATAACAATTTTACTGAAAATACTTACATTTTAATTGTTAAATGAAGATGAAATGCCATCAGCAATTTAGAATACACTGACTTTAGCTACTGGCCTTCTTGCCTTACCCGGCCATGTCTGTCAGCTGGGAACTTGACCTCTGTTTGACCTTGAAGGTCTTGCCTGACCTTGCATAACTTCCTGTGTCTTGCATGATTACTGCTCGATTGGCTGGCAGTTTGGGCAGTTTATAGAACCAAAGGACTTTAGATATGTCATTATTTACTACTGACCAAGCTGCTGCCCTTTCGATGACCTTGTCGTGTGATTTTGACCTTCAAGGGTCGAAGGTCGGGATGCCATCTTGGATCTGACCTTGGTTAAAGCTCAAACTCATGTTTCACTTGCTGGGTGGGTTTTTTGGCCAGTTAAGGAAATACAACCATTAAAAAATGTACAATATTTTAAATGATGTGCCTTGTAAAAATCAGGTAGATGTAGAAAACTTAAATATTAAATTAAATAAAAATTTTAATCCCATATTGCTTTTCATCGAAACCTTAACTTCTTGGGAACTGGAAATATTTACACGCAAACTTTCTCATATAGGAAATTCTAAGAGTAGTTTCTTAACAGATAATCAATTCTAAGTGAAGTGATAAAATGAAAACAGTTGAAATGTGTCAGACAGACGGATATAAGAAATCGAAATAAATGTATTGATGGCTTGATGATTAATCTCGTCATTATGAACTCATTTTTATAACTTCTTTAATGTAACTGGGGTCCTTACAGAAAGAAGAACTGTTTAAATTTTGGTAAAGGTCCGTCTCATACTGTGGAAACAAAATTGATCAAAATTTAACACAGGTGATCAAGTTGCTTGTACCTTTATCAAATAGCTTTTGCTTACCCTTAGCCGGTGGTTTACAGTGTAGAACCTTGACCAACTGTTGTACTTTTTTTCCTACTAGGTGTGACGTAAAGCACTAAATAAATAGGTAAATAAGGAAATAGGTAAGAAAATTAATAGGTAAATAAATAAGTAGGTAAATAAATAGATGAATAAAAATATATGCAAGGAAATAAATAAGTAGTGAAATAAATGGGTAAATAAAAAAGTAACTTTCAGTATTTTTTATTATTTTCCTTTAATGGTTTCTACAAAGCTACTTCGAGTGTTCTCTTCACATGACTGTTAAAGCAAATATGTAATAGTCATTAATGATTTGGTATACTTCTAATATTACTCATTCTGTGAATAGCTGGAAAGAAATTGTCAGTAAAACACAGCTTTAGGGCAATTACTTAAAGGTCACTACATAGATTTAACAACCAGATATAGAGCATTTAAAAAAATTTTTTGAATATCAAAAATCTTAATTGTCACCACACAGTTTACAAATGACCTATGAAGAAGAGAGAGGGAAAAATACATAAGATACGACAAAGATAAGACACACGATACAGATATGTCCAATAAGTGGTCCCATCCAAAGAAAGGTAAAAAGCAGTAGTGGTAGATCATTGATAGTAATAAATGTCAGTGTCACACTAAAGGTCAGATCATGTCGAAATATCCCTATCCCTAAAAATCAATCTCTAAACAGTGGCAAACCAAAGGTAATCCAAGATCAAATTTAATATATAGTGAAATTATATCTGTAAATTACATGTGGAAAACGCATAAGGCATGTCGGCTGTTAGTAATCCAAGAAGTGATGGGTCTTAACTAAGATCATAGGCTAGAGGTGTGTCCTTGGGCAAATCAGATTCGGAAGGTCAAACTGGGGTCGAAAGGGAAACAGAAAAACACCCACCAGGGGTGTAGTTTATCTATAAGCCGGTATGCTCATGCATACCCTTTTGTTCGTATGTAGTAGGGCGTATCAAATCCAAAATTGCATTTTCTCTCCTGCTCACCAACCTTCTTCGTAACAAGGATTTGATCACTTTCTTTCCTACAGTTTATCCCTACTGCAGGCATAGTCAGTCTAGGTATTATCGGACCAATCAGGTAAATGATATTTCCCTGTGGATTTTGACCAAGCAGGTATACTTTTAGCATGTGACACTTAAAACTTAAACTTTTTTTTCCAAACATATAATGGTCACTTGTGGCCTTCTGTCACTGGCTATTATTACCCCTCATGGTGAAATCAGTAGCTTTAAATAGTCACCTTAGTATCACAAGTAGAGAGACCCTTTTATTAACTCCACCTAGGAGATACTAAAATCATGATGGTTTGTTTGTTTGTTTATAAGTAGGATTATGCAAAAGTTTTCAATATAAGGTTTTAAACTTTATGGAAAATAGTGTGAAAAATCTAAAATTTATGTAACAATGCTGGCGGAAAGGACTGTTTTAAAGAAATTACAATTGAACACCATCGTTATTTTTGTGAAATTTTAGAAAACTTTCAATATAAAAATGAGCAGTCACTTTATTATTATGACTTACTACACATGTATGTGAAATATGTTTGGCTTGATTGTTACAATAAACCTGAACCATATTGTTAACAATGGCTTGAATGTGACAATAACCCTGAACCATAATGTTAACAATGGCTTGATTGTTACAATAATCCTGAACCATAATGTTAACAATGGCTTGATTGTTACAATAATCCTGAACCATAATGTTAACAATGGCTTGATAGTGACAATAATCCTGAACCATAATGTTAACAATGGCTTGATTGTTACAACAATCCTGAACCATAATGTTAACAATGACTTGATTGTTACAATAACCATGAACCACAACGTTAACAATGGCTTGATTGTTACAATAACCCTGAACCATAATGTTAACAATGGCTTGATAGTTACAATAACCCTGAACCATAATGTTAACAATGGCTTGATTGTTACAATAACCCTGAACCATAATGTTAACAATGGCTTGATTGTTACAATAATCCTGAACCATAATGTTAACAATGGCTTGATTGTCAGCCCTGGTGTCTAGGCACCGGGGGGTCAGTCCCTCAGTTCCCTAGAAAAAGGTTAGGATACCAGTCTGAGTGTTTACACTTGGGTGGGGGTACCCCTTGCCATAGTAACTGGGTGTATAGATATGAATTCATTGGTCCATCAATTTGACTCACTGATGTTAGGGGTTCTTTTCCTGTAAATCACACCTGGAAATCCCTATATTTCTAGGAAACCATGTAAACATGCTATTTCATTGGCTCCCCTTATTGGAAGCCGGGGAAATGTACAAAACTTTCTTCATTCCTACTTGGTTTCTTGAACCAGTAACATTGTAAAAACTGAAAGCTTTTACTGGGCAAGAAACCAGGCGGTATCTTGGAACAAAGTTATGAACTTTATGTTATTTTATGTTTTTAATGATTTAAGATTTTAGTTTGTTTTATACATTATTTATCAACGGGACTGGTGTGGAGTAAAAACTGGACTTTCAGTGTGAACTTAAACTGCTGGAATGCATTACCTGTCGAACTGTGTACTCTATGTCTGGACTTCTGTGTGGACTACATTGATGAGGAGCAGTCACACGACTTTATGCTTGACTTTCTGCCTATGATGGACGGTCTAACCTATATTTTTGTCATCCTTTTCCATTTTTGTTGTGACAAAAAATTCGAATTTTCATGTATAATTGGAAATTTTCGATTCAAAACTTGCCATCCTGTTAAGTCAAGTCTAAAATTGTGGTGACAGCGTACTTCAGAAAATTTTATGTTTCAGATATATAGGACATAGATTAAAATAATCGATAAAAATATCAGCAAAGTGGAAATTGAAAATGCCAAATAAAAAGTTCTGTAGAAAGTGTGACTGCAAGCATGTGCCACCAACTGGCAGGAACTGTAAAAGAAATCAAGATTTAGAAGTACCATCAACCTCCTCAGCTACCCAAGTGTCAAATGAATCGTCCTCTGACATGTCCTTGGTATCCTCTGACGCAGAAAATATGCAGTATCAAGGTGACAGTATTCAAGTCAAGATACTGGAAGAATTGCAGAAAGTAAACAGAAGGTTGGATTCAGTGGAAGAAGATGTGGCCACCGTCAAGAAGACGACGCATCAAAAGACTGGGAAGTTAAGCAACTTTTCAAAAAGTAAATTAAAACAAAGTAAAACCAGTGTTATATCTGAATCTGAGTCATCCTCTGATGAGTCAATTGTCCCCAGTTTAAGTGTGTTGAAAACTTCCTCTGACATTCAAAAGCAAGTAGATAAGAGGTTGCATCAATTACCGGAAGCCAGTGCTTCCAACTCAGGTAAAAATGACCTTAAGTCTAAGAGAGGTGGTAACGTTGATTGTGTAGTAAAAAACAAGGTGGCATGGCCACAAGACACAATTTTGGGTGGTCATAACCATCAAAGAGTGACCTACGACCAGTTAAATTTAACCCAATGGGTTCAAGGGTTTGCCCAAAATATCCTAGACGAAAAATCTCACAAAACAAAAGATCAAATGTTACAATATTTGGCAGATATCATGGCTGATGCCACAGATTTTTCTTGGCAAAATGCAAAGGCCACCCATGCGGTCCTATTATGTGACATGGAAAGGGGGGCAGTTTCTTGGGATAACTCTGATAAAATTGACAGAATAAGAAGGGCTCATGCCCAAAGGCATTCACAAAATTCAAAATCTTGGGCAAAAACGTCTGAACAAGGAAATATGCAAAAACCCTGGTTCTGTAAACCATTTCAAAGTGGGTCTTGTATGTTTCAGAAGGACCATGAGAGCAATGGTAAGTGGCAAAGGCACGTTTATGCCACCTGTTTAGAAAGGGGGAAGATTCTGAATCATTCTGAAAAAGAATGCACCTGGGCAAAACGTCCAAAAAACGAGTAACCAGCTGTCCTGAATCATCATTCACTCAGGGCAGCAGTAATAACTCTCATGGTGCCTCTGGCATTTCAATAGTTACTGAAAAATGTTCTTCTGAAAGTAAAGAAAGTAATGTGATTAAAAATGTTGAGAACAAAAAACAATTCAGAACTAGGTTTGTTTATGCATGTAATCAAAAGGTCGCCCTTGTTGGCGCATTGATGGCCATGTCAAAGCAAAGAGCGGTAGAGGTAGGTCTACGTGCTTTGAAAAGACCTTCACCAGTACAAGCGCAGGCAAAAAAGTGTGTCCCTTGTGGTAGTAAAGTCCGTCCTGGCACTGGTAATGAAAAATCCTATGCTGAAGTGGTTAAGGCCAGTACAAACAATTACGGTACAGGGTGCAAACCCAGAGACTGCACTAATAACTCGTCTGATTATGACCAAGTAAGTCTAGATGCAAATACTACTGTTGCTGGCATAAGTCATAATGGAAAAGCAGGACAAGTAGTTCACAATGAAACTGTCTGCCATTTAGCAGGTAAAAAAGGCAATGAGAAACATGGCAATGATATTGACCAAGGTCACAGTAACAACGTTGATTCCCATGAATATAAGATCTTTGATATCAATGGCCTTGATGATAAATACTTGCATTCCATCTTGAATGTCACTCTTGATAAGAAGTCATGGAAACAAATTGACAATGAAGTCACTAGGGCTTGGAGAAGCCAAACAGATTTCGAATTCGGCTTCATCTCTCTTAGCCAGTTTCAAGAAGCCACATCTGACGTAGTAAATGAACTAACTGATTATTGTTCAATTAAAGCTCACAACATTGTTTCAAAGTCTGGAAAACCAAATTTTCTCCAAGCTAGAATTAAGGTTGACACCCAGTTGCACTTAGATGAGTGGCAAAAACAATTACAAGGGTACTGAGACACCCAGTTATTGGACCTTCTGAGGTTTGGCTTTCCCCTAGACTTTAACAGATTGTCACCCCTTCAATGGGAAGGTCAAAATCACAAATCTGCCATTGAATATCCCAGGGACATAGAAGCCTATATTGCAGAAGAAAAGAGCTTTAATGCCATTGTAGGCCCATTTAAAGATCATCCATGCCCCAATGGTCATATATCTCCATTCATATCAAGAGAGAAGCCAGATTCCAACAACAGACGGGTAATTATTGACCTTAGCTGGCCCCTGGGTCAGTCTGTGAACTCAGGCATTGACAAAACCACTTATCTGGGCACTGATTTCAATCTGGTTCTCCCAACTGTGGATCACATCACTGATAGGCTAAAACTGTTAGGCAGGGGTGCTCACATATACAAGATAGACATAAGCAGAGCCTTTAGGCATATCAAAGTTGACCCCCTGGACTATAATCTCCTAGGTCTACATTGGCGTCACGTCTACGTCTTCCAGCGCGTCAGTGACGCCGTCCGCTTCATGATGCGTCGCGCTGGCCATGGCGTCATAAACTATGTGGATGACTACGTCGGATTCGGCGTTCCGTCCGACGCAAAACGCTCATATGACCACCTATATAACCTCCTTGACCTCCTTGGTCTCACTATCAGCCAGAAGAAACTGGTTCCGCCAAGTACCTCTGCTGTATGTTTGGGTGTGAAAATTGATACAGAAAAAGGTTCTATATCTATTCCTGAGGAAAAACTGTGTCAAATTTGTGACACTGTTAGTGAGTGGAAAAATAAAAAGTATTGTACAAAGTGTCAGTTGCAGTCGCTTCTGGGCCATTTACTGTATATTCACAAATGTGTGAGGCCTGCTCGCTATTTCTTGAATAGAATGCTCCACATACTTAGGGAATACCATGGTCAAAATCGAATCCATTTGAATCCTGAATTCCACAGAGATCTTAGGTGGTTTGAAAGATTTCTGCCTCTCTACAATGGTGTTTCCCTGTATGATCACAAAAACCCGACCATCAGGTCCATCTGGATGCATGCCTTCGAGGTCTTGGAGGTGTATGGCAAAATATGGTCTACCATATGCCCATACCTCTTGGGTTCAAAGGTTTAAATATAGTCCATCTTGAAATGCTGAATATATTAGTAGCAGTCAAGTTATTCTGTACTCACTGGAAAGGAATGAATATTCTCATATACTGCGATAATTTTGCAGTAGTCAATGTTCTTAGGTCAGGCAGAGCCCGAGATCCCTACCTGGCTGCCTGTGCCAGCAATATCTGGCTGTGGGCTGCCACTCATGATATACAATTTACTTACACTCATGTTTCAGGCAAAAGCAACAGAACTGCTGACTTGCTGTCTAGATGGACTAATAGTCCTGCAAATTTAGCTGAACTTAGTGTATTAGTCCCAAGCCCCAATTGGGTCTTGGTAGGCCTTGAGGCCCTTGAAATTGATGCTGAAATCTAACATGTACTATGCTTTGTTTCAGATAACCAAAGACTGAGGAGGCTCTCCACAAAAGCAAATGCAAGGTTACAAGATGCATTCAGGCCTTCCACAGCTAAAGCTTATGGTGTCATGTTCAGAACTTTTGTCGGTTTCTGCATGTATATGAGTATTGCTGTTGAAAGTATTGATGTAAATGGTCTTCTGGCCTTCTTAGAATGTTTAACTTATAACCAAACATCGGTAAATATGCTTGCAAATTACTTGGCTGCCATCAGAGCCAATTTCAATCTCCTAGGTCTTAACTCTGCCATTTTAAATGATAAAAGACTAAAATATTACATAAAATCCATGAAATTGAACAGACCAGTCTGTTTGTCCACAAAAAATGTCATATCAGTAGAGATTCTGCAAAAAATTGTTCATTGCTGTGACACATTATACATGGGTCCCATCTTCAAAGCTATATTTTTAGTGGCATTTTTTGGTTTCTTTAGATTATCAAACTTAGCCCCTCACTCTTTTTCTTCTTTTGACATATCCAGGCACCTGGCTGCTGGGGACATTTTCTTCTCTAAAAACTTTGTAAAAATTCTGGTTAAGTGGACCAAAACCCTTCAAACTCATGATCAAATTAAAATCATCTCCTTACCTAACTTAGGCAAGAGTCCACTATGTCCTTATCACGCCCTTAAAAAGATCATACCTTTGTATAACCCTTCAGAGAATGAACCCCTTTTTCAGTATAAATATCCCTCTGGGTGGAAAGTCCTCATTGATGCAAAAATTAGAAAGACACTGTCACTTATTAATCTCAAACTCCAATTTCCACCACATTTCTTTATCTTCCATGCTTTCTGGCGTTCAGGTGCCTCCCTGGCTTTCAGTGCCAATGTCCCCTTGCAAGATATCAAGGTGCAGGGCACCTGGACGTCGGATTGCGTCTGGCGCTACATACAGGAAGATAAGACCAAACATTCCCTGGTTGCCTCTACTTTCCAAGATATGCTAGCTGCCTAAGTAAATGCTCATAAATGTATGGTTTGGGTTTGAGGGATTTTTTCATAGTATGTAAATTTTTACTGGGCTAAAAGTCCTAGCTCCATATAACCCCTATATTATATCACCAAACCATTACACATGTTTTGGAATATATACATCAATGTAAAAATGTCAGTTTACACAGTTTCATATAAAATGTGAATTAAAATTGCATTTCAAGTAAAATTTCCCCCCTCATCAGTGTGACCTTGCCCTGACCTTGGTCTAAAAATATGACCTTGGGTCAGACTGACAGCAGTCTGACCTTTGACCTAATATGACCTTTTGACCTTACAAGGTTCACACTCAGGGTGTGTTCACTGGTCAAATGTTTATTATTATATTTACTTTATTCATGATGCATACACGTGTAGTAATAGTATATTTACTTTATTCATAAGCATTTACATGTGTGTAAACTCGTGTGTAAATTTCTGGGAACTGTACATATTATTAGTATTAGTGTGTATAATCTTATGTACATCTTATAACTATACACTTGTTATTGTAATAAACACAAGTACCCTCATCTCTTGTCACTGTGTTGGGGAACTTTGGGGGGACTGTTACAATAACCCTGAACCATAATGTTGACAATGGCTTGATTGTTACAATAACCCTGAACCATAATGTTAACAATGGCTTGATTGTTACAATAACCCTGAACCATAATGTTAACAATGGCTTGATTGTTACAATAACACTGAACCATAATGTTAGCAAAAATAATGTAAAATGTTTCTTGAACAAAGGAAATCTCAAGACAATCTATTTCGCAGAATATGGTATCTTTTTGGGAGGAAGGCTGTGAATTATTAGAAAGATTTCACTGGCAATTTGTTTGGAAACAACCTATCCAAAATTCAGGCAACCACATTTTGTTGTAACTTACTGGATGCAAACATGACAGAAAGGTGTAAACAAAAATTTATGAAAAAAATAATGTTGAAGATTTGTATAAATAAGGAAAATTATGTGAAAAACTAATATCGGGTAGATATATTTGGGGATTTACATCACTTTCAACGCGGTAAGGTCGTATCACGATGGGTAGTTTTGTGGGCAGAGGAAACCAGTATATACAGTCAGTCAAGGTTCTGTAATGTAAACTGCCGACCATCTATAAGCAAATACAAACTTCTCCACATAAGGTTTGGGGTTTGAACTGATGACCTCAGAGGTGGGACGTGTGTTACCAATGCGCCACTGTGGTGGTAATATCAGGTAGAGAAACCTGTTGAATACTAAGGTTTACCCAAGTAAATGTTAATTGAACTAGATATTTTGGATACCCATTGCAATACTCGGTTTATCAAAGAACTGGGATCTTTTTCCAGGTAACCATGTAACAAATCATAGTTAATTTTGGAAAGTAAATAAAAAAAGCAAGCACCAGTCATTTAATACATTTTATAGAAAACTATTTAACTCATCACAAACTCTGTTATATTTTTCAAGATTTGAGGTTTTGAACCAGATTAATATCTGAGTTGTTTTGTTAGTGTTACATTTTCTGTGTCAATTATATATATGGTTGTGCTGTAAATTTCTGTTACTTTTAATATAAAATGTACTTCAAAGGCAAAAAATACATATCTTAATAAAGGTATTTTATTCTGTTTTTTCCCTAACAACAAACTTCACCGGAAGGTAGAATCACTTGGCATGTAGCTAGTTTTTTATCGTAATCAAAGTAGTAGCCATACTGTTCAAAATCTAACTTATACTTTTTTTGTAGCCACTTTGTATGATCGAGGTCTATGGATTCAAACAGTTCTAGATATTTCGGTGAAACAAACTTCTCACTAACATCCTCTTCCTGTCTCTTCACATTAAACTTATGAGAAGAAACAAAATCCTTGGCTTGGTGTAATATACTTAATATATGTGGAGCATCATGTTTCATGGTTTCTACTCGTAGAATGTAATCAAAATCTATGACACATGGGTTACAGTCAGTTGTGTAACTCCTCCAGTGAGGGTTATCTGAATATCCCTCTGTAAGGTACCTTACAAACTCTGGAAAGGACACAGGATCTGTCATCGGTTTGTTTTGATCTCGAAAATTGTCTTTAACATCTTGTTGATATTTCTCAAAAAACCCTGGGCCTAACATTTTGTCAGTGTATGCTGATTCTGCCCTGTCAAAGGGATGTCTTAACACAGCGAAAGTAGTATATCCTTTAAGAGTACGCAATTCTGACAGTGATACCCTAGATAACCCATATTTTAATGCCTCTGATGTTCTGTGAATCCGTGCATCTCCAATAGGTGATTTAGCATTGTAGGCTTTTCCTTTGGTTGTAGATAAGGCCATGTCAGTCTCCCAGGTTGTAGAAGCTGCCTTGGGTACATCACAGAAAACCAGTTTGTGCTCATGACTTACCACAAATGACCTATACTTTTGTTCTTTGTTCTTAATAATACTGCACTTATGTTGTATGTACTGTTTCCTTTCTTTTTGGGTACATATCCTTACAGATTTGTGGACACTGTCTCCATACAAAGGTTTGTTCTCAGGTCCATGTGTTGTTTTATTAAGGTATAATGTTTTAATTTCACTGGAAGTAGAACAAGATTGGTTGGCTGCAGAATAAATATATCCCAGAGGATGAATATTCAAGTAATACTGATTTATAAAATACAAACATCCAACAAACAGAAACATTCCTGCAACCAACTGAACTCTCCTGAAATCCATTATTGTTCGTGTAAAGTGCAATTAAATTATTACATTGATGTGAGAAAAGGTTTCTAAAGAAACAATAACAGCACATTCATTGGATAAATCTTTCATATTGAATTTTTATGTCCCTCTCAGCAATTAATTGATTAATGGGATTTGATTTACTTCATTGTAAGAACTAAGAAATATTTTTATTTTCAAATGACTAGTATTTTATATTCCCATTTTTTGCCAGTAGGTTGCATTTTGTTGTAATATATTACCTTATCAAAGTATTTGTACAGAAACCCAGTAAAACATTAGAAACGTTTTATAATGATTTAAACATTTACAAAACATTTTTAAAAATTAATTAAACCCTATCTTATGGTTTTCTAAATGTTTCCAAGTAAACGTTTACACTTTAATGTTTATAAGATGTTACATAAACATCCTCTGCACAAACGCTTTTACTGAAAGCATTTATTAAATGTTTATAAATTAACTCAAGAAGCTAGGTTTGACAGGAAATGTTTTTAAACATTTATAAAATAGCTGAAGAAATGAAGGTTATGCTGGAAATGTTTTTAAACATTCCTCATTAAATGTTTGATAAACAGTACACATAAAATGTTTAAACAACATTTGTTACCTCGACCAAGGAGGTTATGTTTTCGCCTGGGTTTGTTTGTGTGTTTGTGAACAAGATAACTCAAAACTTATGGACGGATTTTGATGAAATTTTCAGGATATGTCTGAAAAGGAAGAAATGATTACATTTTGGGAGTGATACGGATCACTATCTGGATCCATGAAATCTAATTTTAAAGACAGATAACTCAAAAAGTTATGGACAGATTTTGATGAAATTTTCAGGATATGTCCTAAATATGACAAGGAACAAGTGGTTAGATTTTGGTAGTGATCTGGATCACTGTCTGGATCCATAAAAAATATATTGGGAGTGATCCAGATTGAGCTTTCATGGCAGAGATCTGCCCCCTCTGAGTGCTCTAGTTAACAACGCTTGTAAATGTTTGCTCTGAAACTGTTTAAAAAAAATTTAAAAACAACTGGTTACCCATCATTTTAAAACGTTTTTGAAATGTTTTCTATCAAATGTTACCAAAAACATTTTAAACCTTTTTTTTCAGAATGCTTGGGAAACATTTACCTTCAAACATGTGCAAATCTTCAAACAGAGTTTATCATCTTCGGATCCCAAGCTCAACTTAAGAAATTAGATCCCTATCTCCCAGTTAGGATATTTGGTAATTTCATGCATCCAACAGTTGTTGTAAAGAACCTTGGTGTCTGGTTTGATGCTAATTTCTCCTTTGCTGATCATGTCCGCAATATTTGTAAGACATGTTTCATTCAAATTCGTGATCTCAGGTGGGTTAGAAAGCACTTGACTGATGAGGCTGCTATCCTGGCAGCCAATGCCTTGGTGACCAGTCGCCTTGATTACTGCAACTCTCTTCAGGAGTATGTCCAGTCTCAACATGCGCAAACTACAGTGTACTCAAAACACACTTGCTAGGATTGTCACAAACTGTAACAATACACACGGGCATCTCCTATTCTCAAACAGCTCCATTGGCTCCCAGTTGAATTTCGCTATATCTTCAAAACTGCCACTCTAGTTTACAAGTTTCTTCACAATGGTCATCCCAGTTACTTTGGTCCTCTTTTCTCTACTCGTTGTGGAAGATATAGTACAAGATATAACCATCAAGATCACTTAGGCCACAGCTTTGCTTTTGATGCTCCCACAGTTTGGAATCATTTGCCTGATGAGGTCCGTTCTGCCCCAACTCTCGCCTGTTTTAGGAAAAGTTTAAAATCATATCTCTTCAAAAAGGCATTTCCAACTTAGCATACACTCTATCCGGCGTCTCCGTGGTACTGGACCTGGCAATGGCTATGGACAGATGATTTTTTGAATTTGATTTTGGTGTTGCGCCTTAGAGTCTGCCTAGCAGAGATTAAGCACTATAAAAGTACAGAATAAAATAGAATAGAATGTGCAATCAAAGATGATGGTGAGCATTAATAGAGGATTATACAGGATTTTGTCAAAAATTGCTGCCCATGCAATCCCTAAAACTAAGAATTTCTAAGCCACTATCTTATAATTTTAGATATTAAAATAATATTTTACTTAGTGAGCAACCTTAAAAATATACTGAATTTGACTTCCGATCCCATTATTATTCAGACATTATTATGTCCATTTGTAACATTTGAATATTCTTAAACTGGAATATTCTTAGTTCGAAGTGACAAATGAGGTCTTCAGTGGCCTAGTGGTTAGCCAGTGTGGCATGAAATCACAGGCAGTCAATCTGTGTGGGTTCGACTCCCACAAGTGGCAATACTGAGGACCTGTCACATCTTGACCCTATCCATTGAACGGGGCATGAAACCTTAATTAGAACTTAGTTTGAACTTTGAAATGATAAATAGCGGAATTACACTGGTTACAAATGGTTTATATTCTGTATTTTTTATATATTAATGTACTTGTTACAAAAAATAAGATGATCTCTCTCTCCCTCTGTGCGGAACGTGATTTTAATGAGCAATGATAGTGGTATAGGTTATAAAATATTTACTTCACTACAGGACCCAAAGGGCCCAATGGTCATCCAAGCCATTGTGCATCTTTCTGTACCTCGGAGCATACCTCAGTCAGTTGTGTTCTAAGACAAATGTATAGCATCTCCAAATATGTACATCACTGTAATTTTTACAAAGTTTGTATATTACCGATTCTATATATATGCTGGTATATATCTATACAATATCAACTTCAATACAGGACCCAAAGGGTCATCCAAATGGTCATCCAAGCCACTGTGTGTCTTCCTGTACATGGTAGCATACCCACTCTTCTGTGTTCCAAGACAAGTATCTTACCAACTTGAGCACAACGCCAAATTTAGAGCATTTCAAAATATGTACACCACTGTAATTTTTAGAAAGTTTGCATATTACCGATTCTGTTATGAAAGAATACTGTTGAATAAACTGACTGACTATTCATAATTACATAAGAACACACATAGGTATTGTAAACATAAATGTAAGTCCAAGTCAAGGTAAAATATTCAGTGAGATAATTATTCATTATGTTTTTTGTTCAATGTTTTAAATGGTAATATTACTTAACAAAAAAGTCTAAGTTAAGAACATGCGCATATTTACTGGCAGTAGCAATGTATGTAAATATTAATTGCTACATTTGCGGGTTGGCATTTAGGTAACAACCTTAATCATTCCTTCACCCCCATTTTTGAATCACTCCCATCATATACATTGGGTCAGTTAATTGACACAGGACCGTTTCTGATTGGCCACTGGTTTGACCCTTGCTTTGGTCAAGGGGATAATGGTCAGATTTGAACTTGGCAGTCGACAAGACAAGATTAAAATTTATTTTTCTTTATTTTAGTTTGAAATTATGTTGTTATTGTTTGAAGTCTTGTCTCTACCTACAAACTTTCATTGGTATCGCAGTTCGTCCAAAGACGGGTTACCCTTACAATTTGCGGAAAAGGTTGGTTTTGACAGTTTTGACAGTTTTTATATACTGATGTTGAGCATATTGGTTACTTTGGGTGTTGACCTCCCTGTTCTGCCAAAGTCTTCTCACCTAGTACTGAACTTGAAACTTGGGATGCTTTTGACAGGATTTTGGTAAAAAGAGGGTCGATTCAGATACCATTAGGCAGGCACAATTATGTGATGATTACATTTCGTGTAAGTCACAAATGACCAAACCTTTTGGTGTTGTTCCTCTTTCTCCACTCATGACTTATGTCGGGACCCCAATAGCTAATGGCTACATTCATGATCCATTGCTTGTGCATCAACTAGTTTCTGCGTCTGGCTGTCTGAGTTTCTTGGGTTTGCAAATTCCTGTGATCTTCAATTTGAACATACTCTCTTGGAGGGCTTATCTTAAAGAATATTGTGATCAACAATTAGCCAAATTCGGATTCCGTCTGGATTTTGACAGGGACTCGAATCTGGTTTCTTCTGAACAGAATCACTCTACAGCTGCCCAATTTCATGAACATGTTACAAAATATATTAATGAAGAGTTATCTCATGGTGCCACATTGGGACCTTTTCATCATAAGCCCATGCAATTACATATATCTCTCTTTATGGCTAGGGAAAACACAATTCTGAAGTTAGGTGAACCATAGTTGACCTTAGTTAGCCAAAAGGTCAATCGGTGAATACTGGTGTTTCCAAAGATGTTTATCTTGGTTCTAAAGTTATTTTGAATTATTAGAGAGATTGATAGCATTGAGACCTGGATCTATGTTATTTAAAATAGATATCAGTCGAGCTTTTTGCCAGCTGGAAGGTCGACCCTGGAGACATAGATTTCTTGGGCTTAAAATAGGATTCCTACTTCATTGATCAGTCGGTCTCATTTGGGTACAGACATGGCTCAATAGTCTTTGAAAAAGTGACTGATAGTAAAAAAAATCATGGTTTTCCGGATCTGTACAATTATGTGGACCATCTGATATACTGCGGCACTGCATCCACTATTTTTGCAGCTGATAACACGTTCTCTTCTTTGTTGCTTCAGTTAGGACTTGAAATTAGTTCAAAGAAATTGGTTCTTCCATCTACTGTGGTTACTTGTCTAGGTATCCTTATTGATAATGAAACTAGTACTATGTCTGTACCGCTTGAAAATTGAAAAAAAAACATTTTGCAATTGTGTTATCAATGGAAAAAATGCTACAGTCATTATTGGCTCACTTCTTCATATCTTGAAGTGCTTCAATTTTTAAGAGATCTGGGGGACAAAAGGTCGGTTAAACTTAGTTATAAATTTTTTAAAGATCTTGCCTGGTTCACAAATTTTTGAGCTAATCAGTGGTGTAGCCTATTATGACACCAGACCAGTGCAGGCAGAGCTTCACGTAGACGCATGTCTTACTAGATTAGGTGGCATTTTTGACAACCAGTGTTGCACACTTCAAATTTCTAAAAATTTTAATGATTATTCTGTTGTACATCTGGAGATGTTAAACATTGTTGTAACATTAAAAATATGCACATATCAGTGGGAAGATAAAAAATACGAATTAGGTGTGATAACATGGCGGTCGTTGAGGTACATATGCCAGAAATATCTGGATATTATATGTCTTATTTAACATCTCTATACATATAAAACACATACCTAGTAACATAATGCTATTGCAGATTTGTTGTCTAGATATAAATTTGATCAAGCCTCTTGGGATTTGTTGAAGTCTTATGTGGATCTGATATGGATTCCTTCGCATTTTGACTTGGTGTGCCTAAATCATAACATTTAGTTTGTCAGGTCCCCCACCAGCGGCAGTCCAGCTGACCACCCAAGAGTTTGACCGATTGTTCAAGTCCTTCAGACCTTCTATCAAGAGGGTGGTCACTGGGTTGCCACCTGGTCAGGTAAATGCTGATATTCTTTTGGCCTTTTTAGAATATTTCCATCAGAATAGTCTTACTGTTTCTAATATTGCAAATTTTCTAGCTGCCAGCAGAGCCCTGTCCATAATATATGATCTTCTAACTGAAAGCTTCAGGCATGAGAAGTTGCATATGTTCATTTGTTCTCTTAAGATCAACTGACCTTTGATCTTGAAGTCACATTCTGTATTTGATGAGGCTATGTTGACACAGATTGTCTTAACTTCTCAGGATCCTGAGTATCCTTTGGCCTTCACAGCCTTATATCTTTTAGCCTTTTCTTCATTTTTAAGGCTATCCAACATGTTTCCGCATGCATCATCCAAATTTGATGTTACCAGGCATTTGGCCCTTGGAGATATTATCTTTTCACATGATATGGCCATTATCTTGGCCAAATGGTCTAAAACCAACCAATTTAGGAACAAAGCAGTTAGGATATCAATTCCCGCATTATCAGGATCCTTATTATGTCATGTTACTGCCTTAAGGCCTTTTTTCAGGCTATTCCGGGTTCTCAGGATGTCCCACTGTTTTCCATCCTTAAGCAAGGCAAGTATGTCCCTCCAACTGATAGAATGGTTAGCCTCCCGGGATCTGGTGCCTCCCGGGCCTTTCACCATGGTGTCCCTGTTGAAGCCATTAAGCAGCAGGGCACCTGGGTTTCAGATTGTGTGTGGCGTTATATTAACACTCAGTCTAGCTCTTCCTCTCCCCTGCTCCAGGTTTTTGACTTACACCTACATCCTTGATGGGTGTTTGAGTGATTTTGTTTGTATAAAATCTTCAAAAATTTTGAAAAAATATCAAATTTACTTTATTTTTATGGCTTGCATTTTATTTAAATTGGGTAAATTTGCTTGTCTTGTTATGGTTAAACATTTGATATTTTGCCTGTGTTACAGGCAGGGTGAAAACTTAATAAAATAAAATAAATAAAAATTATTAAAAATTCTTGCCACATCGAAGTAGGCCATTATGCACATTATTTTACATGGCACTGTTTAATACAAAGCTTTAAATTCATACATATACTAGTGCATTATGATTGCTGTGTTAATTATTGCCATGTTTCTAGCCATTAGTCCCTTATTAAAAAAAACTTTTAGCTTACTAGTATTTGCAAAGCTGTAAATAAAACAAAAAAAATTAAACCCCAACTTAGGTCTTTATTACCTGTGTAATTGGGTTAAAACTGTTATCAACTGGTATTTCTCTGCTTGGGTTTGTGGCCCTTTGGTGACCTTTGTGAGGTCGCCTTTTTGAGCTTTCCCCTTGTTGGGGACTTGAATGAACTCCCATTGACCTATCCTCAGTTTTGCTTGATAGTGCTTATTTTTAGTGTTGCTTATACTGATTGATTATACTTGTCATAAGTGTACTTTGGCATGTTTGGTCTTGAGTTTGACCTTTGACCCTGTACTATGACCTTTTATTTACACATTTTGGTCTTGGGTTCTGGCCTAAATGTGTTGGTTGAGTTTTCCTGGTGTACAGCCAAGGCTAATAAGTAATTGAATTTTCACCATTTTACTTGGGGTGGGGGAATGTTACAGGTTAACCACAATATAATAACATGTTTACTTAGGTATCACCCAGACCAAGCCCAGGAAGCCAGAGTCTGAAAGACAAAACCTTCTGAAATGAGAGCTGGAACAAGAAAAGATATTGTGTCATCTTGGAAAAAGTACCTTTGCACACTATCCCACGTCAAGGTGCCATGGGCTTGGATATTCTGAGGTTTGACGTTATTGATTCACAAAACAGGCACCTAAAAGTCAGAACCTTTGCCTTTACCCTTAATGTGTCTTAATATAAGAGTAACAGTATGCCTTTTAATCTGTGAGGGGAGATCTGAAAGATGGCTTCCTCAGGGAGCCTAGTATGATTTTGAACATATTTCCACATTAACAGCAAAGATGGCTTGTGTAATGTCCCTTGTTTTATCTTTCCAGAGAATTGCAACTACCAAATCATTCTCACATTTGAGAGCTATTCTTCTATTTGTTATTGTACAACTCCACACTTTAAGTTCCCCTAACACATTCCATATCTGCAGGTGACCTCAATGATTATACCCAAGGTGGGTTTAAAGTTCAAACTTGGGGTTTTACGTCCCGTTCAACAGCCATGGTCATATTGGGACAGGTCCTCAGTATTGTCACTTCTGGGAGTCAAACCCACACAGAGGTGACAGCCTGTGATTAGATGCCAATCTTGCCAACCACTAGGTCACTGAGGACCTATACCCGAGGTGGGACTCCTACTGTATATAGTGGTCACCCCACCTTTGAGTAAGTGATGTCTGTTAATCAAGTCTTCTTTCTACTCCCTGCTGCATATGATGACTTCCTTGCTAAACAACACAGATATTGCCACTAGGCCATCCTCACAGGAATCAGAAGCAGTTGCAGGATGGCGTGAGCTATTTGTCAGTTGGCTAGGTGTTGATCTACATTGTCGAGCTTTGTGCCATTGGGTCTATGCATGATAAGGACACACTTTGCCCCCAGCTAATGTACTAGTTTCCCAATAATATTAATTTTATTTTCTATGCATTCTCCAGCCCTGAACTATTATAAGTGTCCTGCAGTTTATTCACAAATTTCCATGAAAACTCAAATGGGCTGAGGGTGCTAATCTCTTGTGTCTTGTGTAACCGGATCGATTCAATACAACTGGGACTGACTTCAAGCAAGGGCTCATGTGTGGTCTCAGGCTCACAATTAAGACTATGTGGTCAAATATGTGACACAATTTGGCTGAGCCCACAGTCTCAGCAACGCTTGATGTCACAAAGAGACATAATTTGATATTTGGCTCAGTCAGTGACTCCACATTGAAACTTCCAACAATTTGAACCTGTCAATTCCAACAGGTTTTGTGGAATTGATTTGAGAACAAAATTCAGTTGAGACTAAAAATACTCAGATTTGAGCTGAGTGGCTCAGTCCGACATTTGCGAAGTTTGAGACCTTTTGGGAAATCGACATCTGGGCCGCTATTCACGAAGGGTCTTAGACTTAGCCAGGTCTTAGGCTTAAATGTGGTCTTAAAGTTGAGACTTTTATCTCAGCTAAGTGTTGTCTTAAATCCATATTCTTAAAAGGGGACTTAGCCTAGACTTTTGTCTTAACTCCTTAACACCACCAATATTAACGTCACGCCTGCTATCCAATCAAATCTTCACTAACAATACAGTGCGTGATTTTGTGTAAGGTCAAGGCTATGTAAACATACACATATCAGGTTAATATTTTAGCCTCCCACTTACCAGTCTTAAAGTTGAGCCCTTGGCTAAACCTAAAACCGGTCTTAAATTCTTTGTGAATACCACTAAGCGTAAGACAAAAGCCTTAGCAGTTTTTGGGCAGAAACTTTAGACAAAAGTCTCAACTTTTAGCCTTAAGCCCTGGCTAAGACCCTTGGTGAATACCGGCCAGACGTACAGACCTGCACAAAAAAACCAACCATAAAAATGTTTATTTCTGGCGGAACATAGTAGGCGTATTTCACAACCAAAAATCTGCATAATCTGTGCAATCCAGATTCAGATTTGGATTCTTTGGATTAGCTAGATTCGTGAAATGCAATTTTCTCTAGATCTGAATCCAAAATAAAAGAAAATAACATCAACCAACATAAATATCATATAATAATATATATTACTATAATATTATCATATTACAGTACAATAGGGGCCATGGTGGCAGAGTGGTAACACTCTCGCCTCCCACCTCTGAGGCCAGGGTTCGGTTCCCAGCACGGCCTCAAGTGGGAAAGCTGGTAGTTGCTTGCTGTTGGTCGGCAGTTTACAGTACAAAACCTTGACCAACTGTATGTATTGGTTTCCTCTGCCCTTCCAACTACCCGTCCTGATATGACCTGTACAGTTTTTAAAACGATGTAAAACCCCAAATAAATAAATATTACAGTACAACAAAAATTTCCAAAACTTAAAAAATTTTCTGCCACATTTTGCGGCCATAATTTTACAAAGAATTTTGGGTATATCCAGTGAATCTGAATCTACCTCTTGAGGTAGATCAACGGATTCGTAATCCAGATTCAGTTTCAAGTCATATCACAAGCAAATCTGTTGATCTGAAGAATCTAGATTCGACGGATTATGGTTGCGAAATACGCCTACTGTTCATCCTTGCTTTGGCTGCCTTTAATGCCCCTGTTCCACCAAAGGACTAAGGCCCGATCCTGTCGGTGACCCTTAATCGTGGAGAGTCAGTGAAAAAAATGGTAAAATGGGCTGGAATACTGAATCGGTATTAAAGCCTGGGATTAAGTACAGATCGGCCTCAGGAAGCCTGAGGAGGCCCCAGGTGGCCCCAGAAGTCCCCGACTGTTCTGCGACTAAGAACCGATTAAGCCAGTTTTCTGGTCAGTTTCAACCACGATCTTGTCGTACACATACCGACTGGGTTCCAGGACGCCTGAGACTAACCCCCGATTAAGTCCCAGCGTCCTCAGGCCTCCTCAGTCTTCCCCAGACCAATGTGGCCGATTCTTGTTTTGCAGAAAAGCTGGATTTTCTGGGTATATATGTATAAATTCCGCGATCTAATTATCGTTACTTTTATAGGAACACAGCAGGATGCCACCTTTTAATGGAAGACAGCTTCAGCAACAACTTAGGGCTTTTTTAGTTTTTATTCAGTTACATATAATGATGTATTTGCTATTTCTACGTCGACCACAGCAACCACCACAAGCAGCACCACCTCCACCACCACCACCAGCCAGACAGAGACCTAGAAGAAGGCACAACATGTGGGTCAGGCCATGGCTACTACAGAGAGAGGAGAGGGGGCCTACCACAACATTATGGCTGAACTGTATGCCACAGACATTCCAGGATTCACCAACTACATGAGGATGGCCCCAGAATTCTTTGAAATGATAAAGACCGGACTGGAACCACGTGTAGCCAGGCTGGCCACCAACTACAGAGCTCCAATCAGTGTTGGGGAAAAGTTAGCCCTCACCATCAGATATCTGGCCACTGGAGAGTCATACACATCATTATCCTGTCAGTTCAGGGTTGGCAGATCCACCATTTCCAAGTTTCTACCAGAGGTTTGCAGGGCCATCCAGGATGAGTTCACCAGAGAGTACCTCAGATGTCCTACTACTCCAGATGAGTGGAAAGAACTGGAAAGGGAATTAAGGATCAGGTGGAATGTTCCACATGCCCTGGGTGCCCTTGATGGCAAGCATGTGGCCCTGAAGAAACCCAAGAACTCTGGAGCCCTGTACCACAACTACAAGGGGCTCTTTTCCATAGTAATGTTGACCTTGGTAGATGGGCAGTACAAATTCAGATGGGTGGATGCTGGTATAGCTGGATCTTGCTCAGGTGCCCAGATATTTCATCCCTGTCAGCTGAAGAGGAGGATTGAAGATGGCAGGATAGGCTTCCTTGACCCAGCTCCTATAACCCAGGGTGGTAGAGATGTCCCCTACTTCATTCCGGCAGATGATGCCTTTGCCCTGAAGACCTGGCTCATGAAACCCTATGGTAGAAGGATGTTAACCAGAGAGGAAAGGATTGCCAACTACAGAATATCAAGGGGCCGGAGAGTTGTTGAGAATGCTTTTGGCATCCTGGTCTCAAGATTCAGAGTGATGTTGACTACTATTGAATTACCCCCAGAAACAGTCAGGGATGTGGTCATGACCTGTGTGGTTCTGCACAACATACTGAGAAGCCAGTATCAAGGTCAACATGGTGGTCAAGAGCCTGGAGATGATGAAGATGATGATGTGCCTGGTGATTGTCGACTGATTGGTGGTGCTGCTGGTGGTGGTCCAGACAGAAACCCTGCTAGAGAAGCCAAAAGAGAGAGGGATTAACCTCAAGGACTACTTCAATAATGAGGGAGCAGTGGCCTGGCAAGATGGCAGAATATAACTCCTGCTGCAGTAACCAGTCCTTTTCAGGACTAATAACCAGTCCTTTTCAGGACTACCAAATATTCCAAAAACAATTAATCAGCTATGCTTGTTCCAAATAACCCAAACATTACCAAACATAAGTCACGCAACCAACAAACAGACAAACCCAATGCCCAACATAATTCACCCACCCAACAAACAGACAAACCCAATGTCCGACAGAAGTCACGCAGCTAACAAACAGATAAACCCAATGCCCAACATAATTCACCCACCCAACAAACAGACAAACCCAGTGCTAAACATAATTTTTAAAAGAAACACACAAAGCCAAACATAACTTCCTAAATGGAATAAATATTGCATATATTTTGAAAGCTACATCCTAATTTTACTTACATTTGGTTTTTTTGGGGGAAAAATATTTGAAACAGAAATGTTTTCCTGGAAATCTTAAAATTAAAATCTTTTACTCCACTTCACAAATATTTAGAAAATATAACCACCAAACTGGTTTTCTATTGGGTTTGTGTGTTTGTGGGTTGGTAAGTATGTGATAATGCCTTTTAACTCTAGGGATGATGTAAGTGTTGGACTTTTTTATTAAAGATTTTAACCAATCCCATGGATTTTAAGCTAAAAATGGGCTGATTATTGGCCATATTGGGAGTTTATTTATTTTAATTTTTTTTTCTATGTGGCCTTTTTTGTTATGTGTGGTACCATGAGTTATTTGTTTCATGTTTGGGGTGGTGTAGGTGTTGGACTTTTTTTAAAACTTTTTTTTGTGATAAGTATTTATACTGAAATGTTATGTTTTGGGAGGGGAATTGGAATAACTTGCAGCTGAATAATTGTTTTTGGAATATTTGGGTGGCCCTGAAAAGGGCCTGGGAAGTCAAAGACCCGCCCTGACTGGATGGCTACTAAGGAGGCTGCTGCTGTTGAGGCGGTGCTGTAGTGGTGATAGTGAAGAGTTGCGGCTGCTGCTGCTGAGGCTGCTCAATGATCTATGTAGATGTCAGATCTGGTAGCTGGCTTAGTATTCCACTTAAGTTGTGTCTACTGCCCTCGTCCTGTACTGTTAGAACTGATGGAGGGTTGCCAAAGCCAAGTGGGCTTGGTGTGTAGTAGACGTAACTGCTTCTAGCTGCTGCTTGGGTGGAAGTAGATGCCTGTTGAGTGGTTGTTGGCAGTATCCCGACCCTCTGAGACTCCGTGGTAATAGTGGCTGATCTTCTGGGTAGTGCTTGACGTCTACGGTTGCTTTTAATGCTTTCAATATCTCTAAAGATTCTGCCCTTGAGGTCCTCAAATTCTTTTTGGGTCATCTTTTTAGCCTCTGATGCCACGTAGTGAAAGAAGGGCTGCCTGTCTGACTTCTGCTGCAGGAAACCTGAGATCAATGTCCTCATCTGGTCAAAGTGCATGAGTATCTTGGAGTCTGTTGAAACTGGTGTAGATGTGAACATAGGTTGACTCCTACTCTCCCTGAGGACACTGGACTCGAGGTATTCTGTATCAGTAGTAGATCCACAAGATTTGTCCTGCTTGCTGGTGTTTGGACTGGCCTCGAACCCTGAACTTCTGCTGGCCCCCTTTTGTCTGATGTGGGTCTTAAGGAAACCCATCTGCTGGTAGACCCAGGACTGTCTCTTGGTCATCTCCTTTGGGGCTTGGCCAGATTGTAGTTTTAACAGCTTGCCATAACGCGTTCGCTGGGATTCGAACCATCTTCTGACATCAAAGGGCTGGAGCTTCAGTTCTGCAGAGATTTCTGCCCAGACAGCCTCCTTCTCCTGTCTGTCATGGAAACGTGCATGCTCCTTGTTGTAGAGCTCTGGATGCTCCTTCACAAACTCCACAAATGCAGTTTCTTGGCTGTCAGTGAAAGTTGCACAGTCCCTGGCTCTCTTGGCTGCCGAATGACTCTCTGAATCCTCGTCACACTTCTCTTCTTCTTCGCAAGCTTCCTCAGTAAGTTCCAATCGCTCCTCAGTCTCTTGTGTACCCTCCTCTGTACCCTTCTCCGTCCTTTCCTCCATCCTTTCCTCCACCTCTCCACTTTCCTTCTCCCTCTCCTCTTGCCTCTCATCCATCTTCTTTTTTCCTCTCTTCCCTCCTTTCTCTTTCCTCATTACTCCAGACAATAGCAAAAAAAAGTAAAAAACTAAAATGTGTCTCGTAACTGTAAAATTTGCCTTAAGCTCAAGTATTATATGATATTTAAAAAAATGAAAACCCCTACAAAACAGAGACACACATCTCTCAGTAGCCAACCAGTCAGTAACAACGAGAATGTGTGCACGGTCGCTTATATAGTCTCAGACCCCCTCATTGCTTTGTTTTAATTTCCGATGCGCGGAAAACAGTCGGCTCTTAATCGGTTCTTAGTCCCAGGCCTCCTGGGGTGTCCTCAGAGTGCCGCAGACTAAATTTGTGTTGTCCCAGGTGGCCTGAGGACGCCGGCTTGGATCGGTTAGGGTCAGCTTCTCTTTGTCAGGGCTTAGTCCCAGACCCAGATTTCTTAGTCCCAGGACACCTGAGATGGTCTGAGGCTTCCCGGGACTAATGAAACCGATTGACTTTCACACGCATAAAACGTCAAAGATCTGTTATGAGTCGGGGACTGCCAAACAGACTTTCTGGGACTAAGCTACGGACGCCTGGGACTAAGGGTCGCAGGAGGCCTGGGACAACATAGGACTGTGTAAATTCGGGTCTGAGGAGGCCTGAGGAAGCCTGGGACCGGACATTTTGTTGTCGGCGGGAAATGAGAATCGGTTTGGGTCGTGAGAAATATCAAACATGTTTGATTTCTTTCACGGCCACAACCGACAACTACCGACCCTTACAGGACGTCTGGGACTAAGCAAATATTTGAAACCGACTCCCAAAAACCCTTAATCGGGGAGCTTAGTCGTGTGGTGGAACACCCACATTAGGTTTAGTCAGACGTATATTAGAAATACCAAAACGTATTCATCCTTCTTGGTATTGGACAGAAGACATCTAATGGTATGCTGAAAACCTACATTATGGAAAAGTCCTTATAAGGATTATGTTTAAATTCTGGTGAATTACGGACGGTAGCAATACATGTACAAACATAATCAAATGTATTCATTTAGCGATGTGAAAAATTATACAAATAGTTCCACAACATAGATTCTACAGTTGAATATGATAATATGGAAATTGTACTTTTCAATGTGTGCTTGTGTATGGAGAGGGGGCGGGGCTGGGAACAGCCATTAATTTTGACAGTTTAATATCTACACACGGTATTTGATCTAAATGGCGGGACACATAGACTAAAGTAATATATTTTTTTGTATTCCCGGACCAAGTATTATGCATAATTAGTGTTACAAATTCTTTAACAATGCTGATTTTCATTAGTATTTTATTAATTAGGCAAGATACAATTTTTTTCTGTACAGTTCATCAACACTGGGCAAGTATGTTTACAGAGTTTCTGTTCGTTTTGTTGCGTTGAGATCCAGGTAGAAATTATAATCTCAAATTAAAAGTTCATTTGAAATTTTTATATTCACTGCTGCCCTTGTATATTTATACGTTTAATTGGGTTTTAATGTTGCTTTCACCACTGTATGGATCAAACCACGTTTTATGGCCAGAGTAAACCAGTACATACTGTTGGTCATGGTTCTGTATTGTAAACTGCTGACCATCGGAAAGCATCTACCAGAATTCCCAAATCAGGTCCGGGGTTTAAACCTCCGACCTCAGAAGTGGGAGGCGAGTGTGTTACCACTGCGCCACCGTTGCACACTTGCCCTTGTGTATATCCCAACCTTTTTAGCACTATTTTACATATGGCTTATTATTCATACATATGTTCTTTTATTTCTATTTTTTCCCCTCTTTCATCGTGTGACAAAAGCAAGCCATCCACTGTATTGGGTCAACTGGTCGTATGATACTCTTTCCTTTGTACTTCCGGTGAGCACAAACTCATGGGGCCATTTAATTCGATTTTTCACCATAACTTCTACCCCACCTCTCTGAGATTTAATTTTTTGTTCCGTACCTGATTGCAAAGCAGTAAGTTCTTTTAACCTCTGTTCAACTTGTTTTTGTATGAACGAATCTTGTCTCAAGGCAGCAAGATCGGGTAACTTGTCAAGGGAAGAAGAATTACACTCTTGTACAACTTTACTAGGTTCTGCTACCTGAGTACTATTTTTTTATCTTTTAACACGTGTTTTCTTTTTAACTGATGCACTCTCGATATTATCAAGCCATTCACTCAAAACTGTGAGCTGATGAAGGATTTGTTGGTTAATGAGGTTCTGGGAGGACGGATCCGAACTGGTGTCCCTACTGGTGCAAGGTACTTCTGTTTCCATTGAAAATTTTTTGTACGTACGGCTATCTGTTTTACTGGAATGTGCCTCATTGTCTGACTGTGAAAGCAAGCCACTACAATTTAAGTCACTGTCCGAAACAGAAACATCCGAATCATGAGAAGAAATATCACCCGGATCCGACTGTTTACCTAACATTTCTGTCAAAAATTCCCTATCATCGCACAGTTGTTTATGTATCGGCATATGTACTCGCCCCTGTTTACCGGAGCGTAAATTATACTGCTTTGCCTTTCTATCCGACATGACCGTACAGAAGTGAAACACCAGTGATAGAATAAAATATAAACTAAAAAAAAACGTAACTAAAATATATGAAGTATCACTGGTATTTAGCTTCAAGAGATGTTACCCCTCTGCTGCCAATCGTACAAATGGCAGAATGAAGGGCAGCATCTGAGGTCAAAAACCTGTAAACCAATAGAAAAGCTTTTAACAAAACAGCATGGTCCTGCATACTAAATCTGATGCCTGATCCGAAATTTTTGAAAGGGGGGAAGGGGCCCTCCACTAATGGACTTGGTGGCACCCAGATGCCACCTCGCATTCCAATATTCAAATGCATGCACATTTAAACCTTTGAATACACAAATTACATTATAATTAACACTAATTTACGTAAATATAGATTATGAGCTGCTCAAAAATGGCCTTGACACTGCAGGAATAATCAAACGACTGAAAAGTCCTGTTAAGGTCATCAGCAAACAGTTTTGAGAACCAATAACCCACAATGAAAAGTTGTAAAGTATGTTTTTGCTTTGCAACTACTACACCAGATTGACTGTATTACATTATTTTGTAGTTATATTTTATACAAAGGGCTAAAGAGACCCTATGAACCTCAACAACTGTCTGAGGCTATAGCAGATGTAAAAAGTGGCAAGTTGATCATATGAGCTGCATCTACCAAACATGGTGTACCCAGAACTACACTGAGTGACCACATTCTTGAGAAAATGAAAGGGCCACAGGATGGCCCTGCAATGCTTAGTACTGAGCAGCCTTGGTGGACCATATATTATACATGCCCAGGCATAGCTTTCCTTTGACTAGAGATGATATTAGAGCCATAATAATTGTAGGTTATCTAAATAATTGCCAAAAATACTTTTATAACATTATCAACTAATTATAATTAACCCAGCTGGGAATTGTATTTTCTGAAAATAAAAATCACCAACATATTTATTTTCCCATATCTATGATCAGGAGTTGGTGAAACGATCAGGTACAGAGAGAATTGTCACCTGCAAATGTAATCTCCACAAGGGGCTGGGCAATGAATCGTTTATGAAATTCCACAAAAGACATCCCAAGTTAAATTGGACCAAACCTCAGACTATGGACAAGACAAGAATACACCAATGCACAGAATTTGTTATGGATGAATTTTTTCAACAAATGTGGTTGGTTTAATTATACTTTCACTCTTCCATTGCCAATAAATTTGCTTTCCCTTCAATATACCAATATCTCATCATTACAACAAATGTGAAATCAATCCATCATATACTCCTTTACAGATGCTCTTTTGAAGTAGCTCAAAATACAGGATGTGCCAAGCCACATTTTTAATGCCAATGAAACTAGAATTTTAGCCAATCATCCAGCAATACCAAGGCCTATGGAGAAAAGGGATGCCCTTTATATTAGCAAAAGGTCAGGAACCAAACATGACAATTTAACAGAAATTGCAATGTTAATGTAACAACAGTCCACATAGAAATATATGAACACATCTACTTTGTCATGTATGTTTGTTTAATAGGTCGCCAGTATTGACCATATCACAGACTTACTGTAGATGGTAGGATGATGCCATCATTCATCATTTATTCAAAGAATTTGCCTTTGCTGTAGGAGGACTGCAAAGTCCAGGCTATACGCTACTTCTGAAAACAGCACTTCATAATCATTTACTGTTCACCCTTCACTACTATTAAGAAATAACATTGACAACATGTTAATAGTGTAACTTTAAAATTTTATAAAATTTTCTAAACTTTAACAGGTTATGTTGATCAAAAGCTCTTCGAGGTGTGGTTTCAAAAAATATTCATGGCTAACTGTGGTGATGAAAGACCTGGGCCTATATTCACAAAGATTCTTATTCTTAGAATTAGTCTTATTCTTAGATTTTTTCTTAGAATTGTTGTTTGTCTTAGAAAAAAAAATTAAGAATAAGAATTTTCCTATTCACAAAGATTCTTATCTCTTAGCATACAATTTTCCTTAGACTTAAGCGTAATTCCAAGAAAAATTCTAAGAATCTTTGTGAATACAGTCCCTGTAGTTTTACTGCGCCACGACAGCCACTACAGTTTCATGGTGATTGAACTAGCTTGTGAGAATCAGGTATGGGCATATGACATAGCTTACCGAGAATAAGTAAATACAAAGTGTTGCCCTTCAATTCACAATGAAGTTAAATGTACATATAACTACTTTAAATGCATTCAAACATGACCAATGATGCAACAAACTGTCATGGTCACTACATGTAAGCTGATGATGTTGGGTACATATAGTTTGTATGGCTATTGACTATCCTCCATCATTTGGACATGGTAAGTGGATAGTCTGTTGGGTTCAATATAAGGGTTTCATTAATGTTTGTTGTTGAGACAAGAGAAAAGCTTTTCAAGTTGTCATGTCTGTCAGTATTTTCAAGAACTACAATCCCATCCCATCATCAGTCTGACCAGTAAAGTGTGTTATATACTGCATATTATTGTGTGGTGCCATATGAAATCTGTTGTAATTTATGTAATGTCCCAGATGTGCCTTTTGTTTTCGATGTAGATCCCCTTCCACATACATTCTTACGTATAATGCAATTGCTTCAGATTGAAATTATGGGTTTGCGACCCCATACAATGCACCTACTTCAACCTTTAGATGTTGGGATTTTTAACCACATTGAAAAGTGCTACAATCAAATATGTGTGTCCTCCGGTATGAGAAATTGAAAAGTAACTATCACCAAGTCTGTCTTCCCGATTCCCTTGAAAATTGCCATAGAACAAGGAGCTACACCAACCATTATCAGAAATGCCTTTAGACGTTCAGGCCACTTGTCATTTCAACCTTGTGCCATAGATGCCAGTCATGTGAAGAAGAGGCAGTATGTATGGTCAACCAAACACACACACTCATATATATAGAGAGATTGAAATATATTGAGATCTCATTGTTACATTTAAAAATTTCACAATTTCACATGATATTCAAAGCACATAACCCAACAAATAGGAAAAGTGTGACAAATGTAGCCAATTCCCTCACCTCATACAGTCCATACGCAATTTATCTCCGGAACTTCAATCAGTCTTTCCAGTTCCTGGTACACATGCTGAATCAGCAACAGGACAGGTCAAAAGGAGAAAGATATAGGTTACAGCCCATTACATCTCGGGAGATGACATGTACCTCCAGATGAAGAAAAGGGTGAAGGCAACATGTTCAGTCAATGCAAGCAAAACATTGAAGAAAAAGGCTATTTGTAAGGCCAAAAACCAAAGGTTCTAAAAGTGGCACCCATCTCCAATCCAAGGCAACATGAGTCAAACTTCACAAGACTTGTATTACAAGAAACCCAAACTTAAATAGTAATTGCATTGCAATTTCAAAGCTTTTAATACAAATAGTGGAAGTTACATTTGTTGGGTAATTTCTTTTTCAGTTAGTTTAGTAACAACTTATTATATCATCCCAGTAAACAGTAGAAACATTTTAAAATGGTTTAAACGTTTACAAAATGTTTTTAAACCCTATTTAAACCATATCTTAAGGTTTTCTAAACATTCCGAGTAAATGTTTACACTGTAATAGTTAAAATTTGTTTATAAATGTTCCATATACAAACTTTTTTACTGAAAACGTTTACAAAATAACTCAAGAAGCTAGTTTTTTCTGTGGAAACGTTTTTTTGAAAATTTATAAAATAGCTAAAGAAATGCCAGTTATGCTGGAAATGTTTTTTTTTTTTCAAACATTCGTTATGAAATGGTTGATAAATAGTATACATAAAATAAACTGACAGCAATGTTGAAGTATATTGGGCGATAATAGAATAGGTTATTTAAGTGTGGAATTGCACTTCACTTCTAAGCATATTGAATTGAATAATTGCATTCCTTTGATCTGCCTTTTTATACTGTCGTTTAAGTGCTACAGATTACTGCACAAGCAATGGTAACATTCACTGCATCAATTCACAACGGTGGGTACCACAAGAGCAGTATAATATGCCTGATATTCACTTAAGTAAATTTGTCCTCTTTGTTTGTGATTTATATTTTTACATGTCATTCGAGAAATACTTGTGATTCAGATTTAGGTTTATTTTTTTTTGTTTTAAATCATGTCCAATAGCCAGGATTAGATTGTGGTAGGTAGTCTACAGGTGGAGTAACCAGTGCATACTAGTTGGTCAAGATTATGCACTATAAACCACCGGGCATTGGCAAGTAACTACCAACTTTCCAACATGAAGCACCCGGGCCGAGATTCGAGCCAACAACCCAAAAGTTGAAAGCAAGCACTCTAACTGCTACACCACCGAGCCCCCCCCCCCCCCCCCCCCCAAGAGAAACACTTATGATTGCAAGGGATATAGCGAAACATCAAGTAATGCATATTTAGGAAAACTGCATTTCAAAAAGAAGAAAACTGTCATGGTCGTTTTTGCTTATTTCTTGCAACAGTCAAGTGGTATCACTTGTAATGTTTTAATTATTGCTAGGTGACTGTAGCACTAATGTCGAATTACCATACATAATACAATTCTTGGTTTTAACTTTTATTTTTCAGTCATCAGAAATATGTATGCTTTTTAAATTAAAAATGATTTGCATGTACAATTTCCCCTGAAGGAAATTCTAAGAATTGTTTCTCAATTCAAAATCAATTATGACTAATGTGTATTTGATTAAATAGCAACAACTGAAATGTATTTTTGCTAATTCACATATATCAAAGCAAAAGAAACGTATTGACAATGGCCATTTTACAATTCCCACAAGAACATATTACTTTGCTGTTTTTTTCTAAATATTGTAATAGTGCATATGAATAAATGTTACATATATATTCTAATTGTTGCTAATGCGGTGTTATAAATTTTTACATAAATAAATATAAAAAATAATATTACTTTCTAAAAATGATATCAGTTGTCGTTTTTTGTAAGTTTGATTGTTTCAGAATGAGACGGGTGGAGGGGGGAGATCAATCTGTTTTAGGGCCAAAAATACCCTTATAAATTTTTTTTACCCTTACTAAGTATTCTCTACTATCCTTGACATTTTCTATGTAACCGGTATTGAATTCATTATGTCCTTATTAATCTGTTTTCTTGCATGCTTACATTTTAACCTCCATGCAGGTTTATTCCCGTCAAAACGTTTTTGTAACACTAATATAAGTTTACCGGACAATGTTCCACGATTTCCCATCCCACCAAACACCAGAAAAAAAGGTATCCCCAAGTATTACACCCTCTGGACCAGTAGGCCACTAACTCCTTGCTAGGTGTATCCAGGATTTGCTATGTGTGGCTACATACTGTTCCTTATTCATTTGTTAAGAATGGATATACAGCCATCTTGCTTTTTTTCTTTTTGCTTACAAACAGACATATTTCTTTGGTTTTTTTTGTGTGTACAAACATTTTGTGATATTTTCTTCTTGATTTCTGCTTCCAATAAGCCAACTGGGGCCTTTAGCCATAAGATGGTGGATTATGATAGTCACTCATGGGCTGCTAGATACGGGGAACACAAATAGGGCTCAGATCCCTGCTTATACCTCTTTTTGCCATGTACCTGTTGAGATTGGCCAACAACCGAACAATCACATTGACTTGTAATCCCTTCTTTTGAGAAAGTAATGTCAAAAAGTTTCTAATTTACATGAACAAAAAAGATTTGAAAATATTGGCTAAAGTTCAGAGTCTAGCAGGCTTCTCTCATTCTACACCAGCTAAACTCTTTGCATCTCAGGTTTCTAATTTCAACGATGAGTGGTCAACACGATTTGCCCATTTACAAGTTAGATGGGAGTCGTATAACAGCTTCACACAATTCTATGTGCAAGAAGTAGCTTGGGCTGATAAGGCATTGTTTTCATTTCATAATACTCTCTATCATAGATGCTTAGCAGATTCATCACTGAATATAATTCACCAAATTTACCAGTAAAATTCCAGGTTTTTATTTAAAGTTGATATAAATACTGTACTTACACAATAGAGTGGTAAGGTTTTCTATCCCTTCAAATCATATAGTCAGTATTCGCTTCTTTTCTAGCATCCCTTTGGCTGATATGCCTCTTTTTGCTTCACTTTGAGAAGGAGATTTTGAAAAAGGCATTCAGGTCCTCGATAGCCTAGTAGTTAGCAAGTTTGACATCTATTCATAGGTTGTCACCTCTGTGGGTTGGAGTCCCACAAGTGGCAATGCTGAGGAACTGTCCCAATATGACCCTGACTGTTGAACGGGACTCCCCAACTTTGAAAGAGGCATTCCAACCTCTGGCGTTAATTGTTAGGGTTTCACTGTCCTGTAATTTTGACAACTGGCACTAGGAAGTTATTCTGGTTATATCCTATGTGGCTCTGCTGGGAAGCAGTTGAAGAACTAGAAGTCCAGCCAGTGGTATATAATACTGTGGGATGATTTTTCTCTGTTTGCTGTGTCCCAAAATAACACTGGGTTTACTTTAGTCTAGCCCATTTTACATATATCTCCCTGCCCCCATATTATACAGTAGTATAATATAGTAGTATAATAGTATATAGTATAAGTAGGTTAATCCACAATATACCTGACAAATCATACGTACAAAAGCCTTTGTAAACCTCTTCTAAAAATGACAATACTGCATAATCAGGAACCAACAATGAGCTACTGCATAATCAGGAACCAACAATGAGCTACTGGGAAAGCTGACTAGCATTGCAGTGACGCTAGAGGTAATCATTTACTGTCCAGTGGTGTGGGCAGTATTGAGCATGCATCAATAAGGCAGATAAAACTGTGTGTTTAATAGGGAATCACTGAAATAATCTGAAGGTGTGCCTTGTATCAATATGATTTAACAGGTGGACAGTCAAATGACCAAACTACCAGCTGGAGTGATAGGTATGACATTTTTAGACTTAAGAAAACAAATGATAATTAATTTTCAGAATTATAAAATACAGCTTGGCTCACCACAATAAATTTAAAAAAGAGTGATTTTATTTTATTATATCAAGCGAAGAATGATCCAGGTTAAAAGGCCTTCCACACCTCAAAGTAGAACAGCATGTCTGCCATCAGCATATGTCCATAATGAATCCCCTAGTGAGCATATTCACGCATACTCAATCATGCTCTTATTTACTGCTTTATTACACTATTCTTTTTAATGATACTAAACCCAACAACCCATTGTGAAACTTATAGGTTGTGGTATGTTGCTATGTTGGACCACAAAACGTGAAGTGCTGCAAAATGTAAAGTGGAGTTGCAAAATGTAAAGTTGCAAAATGTAAAGTACTGGAAAATGTAAAGTGCTGCAGCAAAATGTAAAGTTGCAAAATGTAAAGTACTGCAAAATGTAAAGTGGGGTTGCAGTCTGTAAAGTTGCAAACATAAAGTACTGCAAAAGGGTGTGTTTGCAAAGTGTAAAAAGAGGAGTTAAACTCTAAAGTTAAAAACGTCATCAAATTGTAAAATTGGGGTGCTAAATTGTAAAGTTTGAGTCCCCTCCAAAAAGATAAGCTATGCTAATTACTAAAGGTCATTTTCAACTCCTAGCTTAAAGCAATGGTGATTTTTTTGTAAAAGGGTGACTATCCTTTCCAGCACCTAACTTATTTTGTTTAGTTCTCCAGTACACATGAATGATGGCATACCACCCAGGTAACATACTCTTGAGAACTGCAAGCCAAGCTATGTTCCAGGTTGGGGTTTTCAGGAATGATTTCAGTCGTACAGGCAGTCCACTGTGTGTACCAGCATCAGTTAAGATTTTTGAAACTGATACTGAAGCAGTAACAAAATAATCAGGAATGAGAATACTGGCCAATATATCTGATAAAAAACAAAAAGATACAGCATACTTAAAGTGTTTGCATACACATACCGCTGTTGGCAACTGATATCAACTGATGCAGCATACATTATAATCAGTACAGTTACTTCAAAAGGGAAGATTCCAAAAGCCCATTTTCCAGCTTCTGCAGAAGAACATCAGTGCTTCCCTATCATCCAAGTCACTGTCAGTGAGGCCTTCTGTACACTCTGTGTCAGAATAGATGTCATGTCCAACACCATGTTGTATGTACCTATTACAGAAGTCACTTTCAGCCTAAGGACCAGTACCCTGACCAATATCCTGAGTTTTGAATATATTGTGAACACCCTATGGTTTGCAGCACTTTACACTTTGCAACTTTACATTTTCAACCCCACTTTACATTTTGCAACATTTTAGATTTTTTCAACTTTTACATTTTGCAGCACTTTACATTTTGCAACCCCACTTTACATTTTGCAACCCCACTTTACATTTTGCAGCACTTTTCATTTTGTGGCACAACAGCTCAACGTTTTGGTTGTCCACTGAGAACAAATTCCTTTGCCTTTGGGAACATGTCTTCTATCCAGTTCACCTGTAAACATGATGTATGAATCAGGGAGAATCGATAGTAAATAGTTCATCACCCTGCACAGACATTACTGAAACAAAGATCAATTACACCATTAAATTATAAATATAAGCATATGGCTAGATGATATATTGGCTCATACATACACATGTACTTGAATAATATGCCATATTCCTGGTTTGTTGACAGAATCGTTGATAAAGGCTTCTGAAGTTCCCCCAACTAAGATTATTCCAGAATAAATATTCACATATAGACAACAGGCATATCACACAAACTTTAGCTGAGTTGAGGTTGTTGTCACATAATTTTTGTTCAATGTTGGACTTCTTGATTTTAAAGCTCCAAGGGAGTATGTACATTCATATCCCGGGTTTTGCAGCTTAGTTTCAAATGGGCAACCATAGTCATTGTAGAGTGAGTACTGCCTTGCCACCAATTATGGTCAGTGTACCAATTATGGTGACCCCCAGCCGGTCAAATAAAAGTAAATGCCATGGTGAGGAAAACATGAAGTAATTGTAAACAGCTAGAGTAATCCTATTCTAAATTACAAAATATTATTAAAATATATATTTTAAAGGCTAAACATTAAGTTATATTTGCAGAGCACCACAGATCAAACATTATTTTCTGTTCTATCAGTGGCTAAAATAATGGGGTGACCATAATTGGTATGAAGAAATTCCAGTTGTTTGGGTGATAATAGGGCATTTTTGGTGCAATGTACATGTACAGAGGAAATTGATTGTGCTGAAACGAAGGCAAAACTTTGGATTAGTAAAATAAACACACACTAATTAATATCTGTAGTGTTATTTTCATTTATTGAAGCACAGGAATTAATTTTCCTACTCCGACGTGACCATAATTGGTGGCCAGGCAGTAGTGGTCCAATTTATGTAAACTTCTGTTGAAGGTTTCCGATGTCTTGTACCAAATAAAGGCTGCAGTTAAATTGTGTTTAATGTGGCAGTGCAGTTTATGTAATTATTTTAGGATTTATGCATTCAAAATGATTGGCTTTAACATTTCAGGTTTTTTATTTGAAACAGTGCTGTGGTATACAATTCACATATTTTAATATTATATATATATATATATATATATAAAATAATAGAGCTGAAGTGTTATGAGTAGCTTATTATTTAATTCACACTGAATATATGATGATATGCCTTGAGGCAAGTAACTGTAACAACAATTAGATACAACAGTTTGTTACCCAACTTAGGAAGCTATTAAAATAATTATAGAGACAAAAACTTTATATAATTATAATTATTTATGTATAAAGTCAATATATAAATACACCACTTATGACCTTCCACCTATGTATGTGTTATAAAACATAAATTCTACCATAACTTATCTTCTCAATAAATTGCACAGGTGCGATTTCTCCTGTTTTTCCTACCTCAGGGCTCTCAATAATATCGAAAAGACATCTGTTCACTTCAACATGGCCACAACCAAAGCTGACATTGAACTGGCTTCTATCAACGCCCTACAAGGCATACTACCACCTGATACCACATTTGAAAGCCACATAGGCCATAACGCAATTAACATATCTAACTACGAACTCAATGAACACCAGGTCACAGCCTTGGAAAAAGGGCTCACCTTTTGCCCAACACCAAAAGGTGCAGACAAAACTGAAATATGGAATGACTTCAAAGAATTCCATAGAAGGTTAATACTTATGCAGGTTTTTAAATCTAAGGATGAAACATCAGATACTCTCATTTCACGAAGTATAGGGGGGCCACGGTGGCAGAGTGATAACACTCTCGCCTCCCACCTCTGAGGCCGGGGTTCGATCCCCGCACGGGCTGAAGTGGGAAAGCTGGTAGTTGCTTGCCGTTGGTTGGCAGTTTACAGTACACAACCCTAGCGAACTCTATGTACTGGTTTCCTCTGCCCTTCTAACTACCCGTCGTGATATGACCTGTACAGTGTTGAAAGCGACGTTAAACCCCAAATAAACAAATTCACGAAGTATAATAGTCTTCATGAATGAAAATGCAGCCAATGACTCAGATGATAATGACCCACATAACCAATACCAACATATACATAGACCATTCAGAAATAAATCTTCATGGAAACAAAATCCCCCTAATAAAACTTTGGATACTTACAAAAGAGCATTCAAAATGAACTGATTAGAGGACACTATGCATAAAGTGACCAAACCTAACCTAACCAAAGAACATTAGTCAGGACTCCTAGAACTAAGAAAGAACCCTAATATAGTCTGACAAAGGCTCGGCAGTGGTAATCATGAATACTGCTGATTATCTTAGAGAAGGATACAGACAACTAAGTGACATTAACTTCTACACTAAACTAAGCCATGACCCAACATAGGAAATTTCTGAAGGAATTTGCAAAACACTCACAGAGAGGAGGCAATGCAAACTCATAACAGAAAAGAATTTCGAATTCCTAAACATGAAGAACCCCAAAGCTGGCAGGTTCTACTTATTACCTAAAATACATAAAAACATTTACCAGGGAGACCAATATATAGCTCTATAGAACATCAAAACCATAGGACCCCCCAAGGAGCATTGTTGGTCACATTGGACGTATCTCCCTATACACCAATATCCCAAACAGATAGGGGATATTAGCTGTAGCAGGCCACCTCAGAAAGGACCGAACTAAAGATCCCTTATACATTTGTAATAATAATTATGTAATGTAAGTGGCATCGGTGAACACACAAAAAAAGTATTCATTGGTCTTTGTGTCCCAGTATTCATGTCAAGTATTGCATGCTGTGGATATTAAAAAATACTACTTTTTGAAACATATACATGTACAACATATACTAATGATTGAGGCAGATTTGAGATATTATCAATCTTAAGATTGGCGCTAGCCACACTTATGATCCTAAGATTGGCTAGCCAATCTTAACCTTTGCTGGGCTAGCCCTACTTAAGATTAGCCAGTCCATCTTGAGATGAGACATTTGAACCCAGCGCCTTTTAATAGAAGTTTGCAGTTTTTACTAAGTTTTAAAGAGAAAAAACATATAGAAAAGCTATAGTAAACTATACTCAACCTTTTCGTAATATTTTCAACATGAATTCAACTGAATGTGAAAAATGATTACATGATTACAGCTTCTCTTCATTATTTTACCACCTTTTCCCCATTTTGTTCTGCTGTTTATTGTTCTGCTTAAATGTAATCAATCATATCCAGTTAAGCTAGCAAACAAATCAGCATTAAAGACATGGATTCCCATTCAGATTGGATCTAGCAACATAAGGCCTGAGTTCATCCAATTAATTTATCATTAACTAATCATCTATTCTTTTCATATTAATTTGCTACTGTCTTAAAGGGTAATAATTTGATTGCATTTAATCCTTATATTCCATTATTTATGAAGATATTCCTTTCTCTATATGTGTCTTGTTCATTTTATGAATATGTCTCTCTTTGCACCATTGCAGGACATAGGTGACATGGTTTAAAGATAGAAAAAAAATGAACAAATGGTGTCAAACTGAAATAAATAATATATGATCTATTTTTGCAAATGTGGCAGTGGCATATTACTTTTCTTCCTAACAACAAACTTCACCAGAAGGTAGAGTCACTTGGCATGTAGCTAGTTTTTTGTTATAATTAAAAAAGTAGCCATACTGTTCAAAATCTAACTTATACTTTCTTTGTAGCCACTTTGTATGATCAAGGTCTATGGATTCAAACAGTTCTAGATATTTAGGTGAAACAATGTTTTCACTGACATTGGTAGCCTGTCTCCTGACATTAGACTTGTGGGAATGGAGAAAATCCTTGGCTTGGTTCATTATACTTAAAATATATGGAGCATCATGTTCCATGGTTTCCACACGTAGAATATAATCAAAATTTAGAGCACATGGGTTACAGTCAGTCGTGTAGCTCCTCCAATGAGGATTATCTGAATATCCTTCTGTGAGGTACCTTACAAACTCAGCAAATGACACAGGATCTGTCATCAGTGTGTCTTGATCTCGAAAATTGTCTTTAACTTCCTGTTGATATTTTTTAAAAAACCCTTTGCAAAACATTTTGTCTGTGTATGCTGATTCTGCTCGGTCAAAAGGATGTCTTACCACAGCAAAAGTAGTATATCCTTTAAGAGTATGCAATTCTGACAGTGAAACCCGAGACAACCCATATTTCAATGACTGTGATATTCTGTGAATCCGTGCATTTTCAATAGGTGCTTTAGCATGGTAGGCTTTTCCTATGGATGTAGATAAGGCCATGCCAGACTCCCAGGTTGTAGAAGCTGCCTTGGGTACATCACAGAAAACTAGCTTGTGTTCATGACTTACAACAAATGATCTATTCTTTTGTTCTTTGTTCTTAATAATACTGCACTTATGTTGTATATACTGTTTCCTCTCTTCCTGTGTACATATCCTTACAGAATTATGAACATCAACTCTGAAGAAAGGCTCAATGTTACTTCCATGGTTTGTCTTAGTAGCATTTGATGCTCTTACTTCAAAGGATATAGAGTCATGTTCATTGGCCATGGAATACATATATCCTGATGAAGCAATATTTAAGTAATATTGATTTACAAAATACAAACAGTAAAAAAATAGAAGTAATCCTATGAACAAATGTACTTTCCTTGTAGTAAAATCCATCATTATTAATGAAAGTTAACACAAATGCTACAATGTTGGATATAATGTGGAAAGACTTGTATGATAACTTTCTGCCGACAGTTAATGCAAAGGATAATCCGATTTTTAAATTAAAATTCACTATTGTTTTTCAACATTAAAACCTAACTGGAATACAATTTAAAACGTAAAAAATTATCAATGTAAGAATAAATTTCAAAATGGTAAGTGTCAACTTTGTACCAAAAAATACATGTAATTTCCTGCATGTACAAATATCGTGGCTAACAAAGTTCTGCACAAAACAAAGTCTGAAAACCCATAACGATACAAACATCAATTGTTTCCTTCTTGCGTTAGAGGCAGTGTTACTGAAGTAAAAAAAAAATATATGTAATAAATTTGCTACATGTTCACTGTGTACAGATATATTGATAGATTCTGTCTGTTACATTCTATTACATCGCATCCGCGACACTATTAAATGAAAACCCACTTTAGAACTTCAGTTATGAAGTACTTCTTGCAGTTTGTTAAAAACTAAAACAAAATCATTAATAAATATAAATATCTTGAGGATTTTGTTTGCTTTGAGTTTAGGAGCAGGAGGTAAATACGAAAGTAAATTAAAAGCTGGTGGAGGAATGCAGATGAAGCAGTTAAGAAAAGAGGAGTTGTAAAGCGAAAGACAAGACATATTGATGGGATTTATTTTACAATTGCAATCATTAGATAGGCAAATTAAACATAAATAAAATATTTGAAGCATTCTTTAAACACCATTTAATGAAAGTATTTTCACGAATTTTTCTTCAGTTATGCATCTTTGTTTATAGCCATTTGAAAAAAAAGTACAGGTCAATAATAGTTTTATTATGGTAACTAAGGTTGATGGTTGATGGTTAGCAAGTTGAACGGGTCATAAAACCTCAACTTTGACTTTGTCTATGCCAACAAAGAGGTCGTTGGTGGCATAGTGGCTAGCAAGTTTGGCATCTAATCATAGGCTATCACATCTGTGGGTTCGACTCCCACAACTGACAATGCTTAGAAGCTGTCCCAATATGACCCTGGCTGTTGACAGGGACATAAAACCCTAACTTATTATGGTAACTATACATAACACATACCAATTAAATTACTAAAAACTTGGGTTCATTTTTAATCCCAATTTTAATAATAAATCTTTCACTATGTTTTTAAAATTTTTTATTGTGCAAACATTTAATAAAAAAATTACAAATCCCCCATGCAGTGACATTCAGTCTTCTTTTTTTGCTGCTTTAATAATAAAAAGTGAACATACTTAAGCCTAGTAAAGCATACTGAACAAAATAACACTCTACCTAGTACCACATGGAGATAAGAGTTTACAATATTGTACAAAAAAATCTCTACAATAAAATACCTTGTAAAAATAACTTTCATTGAATCCATTTTTAAACACAAAAACAGGTAAATTTCTATGAATTTCCATTTTAAGTAGAAAAGGTATATTTGTTTTTCTCAAATGATGATCATTTATACCAAATTATACTCAAAAATTGAATCAGTCACAATTGTTATACACAGATGATTATTTGTACTTATATACTCATCGTTATTTAGTCCTAGTATTACATGTCTCATATATAATAATATTCAAATTTAGACAGCTGCTAAAAGTAACCAAAAATGTTTTATAGTTTCACAATTGCACAACATGTGACAAATGTATTCTCTAGTATTACAGAATAAGATTCTTTTTATTCAGAAACCTTGAAAAGTGAAAAAATAGGATTATTTGTATCCAGAATATGATCTGGACTTTTCCCAATCATTTTGTACTTTGGTCAGGCACAACCCACATATATTGAATAATGTTTAACACAAAGGCAAAAACATTGGAAATTTAGTGAAAATGGCACTTTTGTACATTCAGGATATTTTGGGTACTGAGTAAGATCCTGACCCCCCCCCCCCCCCCCCCCCCCCCCCCCCCCTTGAAATTTAATCACTTTATCCTTTCGTTTGTACAGCACGGCCTGATAGGGCCTGCTGATTCAGTTTCATGCTACCGTAAATCTGAACCCATACATAATATAATTATGCGTGATTATGCTTAGCAACCAATCAGCGTACTTGTTAACCCCCTGTAGTTGGGGTTCACACAAAGCTTAGCCATTTTGAATTAAGATTTTGAACGAAAAACAAGGGAATGAAAACTGTTTGTGTTGATTTATTTTAACATTTTAGTGTTTTATTATTGTGGATATGCCTTCTACAAAGAAGAAATCACCTGCAGAAGCTAAGAAAAAGTCATTAATGTCTACCAAGGCTAAGAATTCTGTTAAGAAATCCACCCAGAAAACCAAGTCCGTGGAAGTGAATAGATAGATATAAGTTTATTTCATTTCTGTACATACAATTACACTATAACAATGTACATTATAATACCAAGAACTTTGACTATGAACAGAAACTAACGAAATGGAAACAGCTGAAGCCAAGCTTATCGAGGCTGTTCCCTAAGGACTCATCCGGAATACATAATATTGCTACAGCATTAGAAATTATAATAGGATGTATGGTTCATATTGAAGATTATATATTTATACAAGATAATGTCAATTTCCCATTGATAAACAATAAATAAAGAATACTCAATATATTAGTACTTGTCTAAATATGTTGATTTAAGTACTTTTTTAAACTTGACTAACAGGTTACATTATTTCAGATCATCATCAAGAGCATTCCATAACTTGACACCTAAAATTGATAAACACATGGATTTTACCCTGCTTTTTGAATACTGCACTATAAAATTATTCTGTTTTCTTGTTACATATCTCTTGTCTATTTTAGTACCAAACAGTTCTTGTAGATTGGTAGGTAACTCAATGTTTTTAGCTTTAAACATTAATAGCAGAATTTTAAATTTAACCAGATCTAGAAACTTTAAGATTTTTAATTCCTTGAAATAAAAAGTAGTATGTTCCCTATGCTTCAGATTACATATCATGCGAACAGCCATTTTCTGTGCCTTTATAATTGGCAGTAAGTATGTTTTACAACAATTTCCCCACACCTCAATGCAATATGTCAAATGGGATTGAAAAATGCTAAAATAAAGCTTTAACAATGATTCCCTACTTAATAATGATTTTACTTTCTTTATTGCTGATAGATTTCTAATTAATTTATTTTTCACATACATGGTTTATGATTTCCAGCTTAAATCTGAATCTATCATTACACCCAAGAATTTGGTAGAATATACTCTTTCTATTTTGAACTCACTGATAAATACATTACAATCCACATTAGTAAATTTATTTCCAAATACCATGAAATTTGTTTTATTTATATTTAAAGATAACTTATCTGTTGCAAACCAAAATTGAAATTTTTTCATTTCCTGTGAAACTAAATTACATAGATTATGTATATCATCTCCAGTACAAAATATATTGGTGTCGTCTGCAAAAATAATTAAATCTAATACCTGGGATATATTACAAATGTCATTAATGTATAAAATAAACAATTTAGGCCCCAAGATAGAACCTTGTGGTACCCCACATACAACATTTAGCTGAATGATTAATCTTATTTACAGGGGCAGGAGGCTCTACCCCATTCTTCAACACAGAAGGGTGTAAGTACTGTTTACAATACTTCTGGGCATAATAATCCAGTTCAGGGAGAAACACCAGCATCAATGAATCAGGCTATTCTGTCCATGCTCCATAAGACTGACACTTCCAATCAGGCACTTACTAAAAGGATGGACGAGTTGGAGCGTCAGAATACCAACAGCTCTGCCCCTGTAGTCTCACCCACTTCACAGCACCCTCTGGATTCTCACATCACAGGCATCCGACAGGACAAAGTCAACAGTTGTTCAGTTGTTCAGGCAAGTGCAGTCACTAATCAGGCTGTCCCAGTTGCGTGTCCCAGTGTTATGAATAATATGCCTACAGTCGCCAGTTCATCTGCTCAAGGCATGCCAGGGGATGCCAGAAACTTAGGCCAGGTCACGAAAGACTCAGTTGCTCCCAGGTTGGAAGTCATGAGATCCATCCCATCCATTTCATCAGCAGTTTCCCAACTTCTAGCACGCTATGATGACCAGGCTGACCAGGATGCTATGCCAGATAAGGGTCCTAACTACAGGAAGAAGTCGGGCAGGTATAACATAATAGATACTTCAGTAGTTGGCCCTCAGTTCACATGGGCCAATGAGGGCTTAGTATCCAATTCTCACGTTTAAAAGCCCACTTATGATGATCTTAATATGGCTCAATGGGTCTCGGGGCAGCTGAACAATATTTTGTTGATTGAAGACAATGTAACTTTAAGAAATATTTTTACACAAGTAGCCATGGCTATGGACTATGAGAGATGCTGTGTCCTTGCCATGGCCAGCAGTAAGGTCAGCCTGGGCAGTGTCGATGACGGATATAGAGGATGATCGCCTAGATTGGACAGATTCAATGCAATGGTTGCTGAATAGGATCAGTAATTCTCAACTTGTAGTGCTTAATTATCACAGTGTCGTTCCTGGTGGTCAGAAAATTAAAATCTGCAAATTTTTCAATCCAGGAATTAGCACCAATGAAGGTCACCATGGGATTTACAAGCATTTCTGTGCTGTCTGCCATAGGCAAGGACGTTCTTTGATGCATCCTGAACTCAGGGGCTCGTCCCATAGTTCAAACCGTATACAGGAGCAGAAGCCAGCAGCAGCCAAATAGGATCCAGGTCAGGCCACTGACCACTCTGAGGATATCCAAGGACCTACAAAAACATACTGTAATTTGATAAATATTTATAATAAATATGTTGAACATGACTATAATAATTCTGAAGTTAATCAAATGTATTCACAATTTATAGATAGGAATTGTATGAACAATGACTTGAATAGAAATGATCATGATATATAGTTTGATGAATGTTATGATGGTGGTGTTACTGAACTGAATGATAATTCTACGTACAAAACTGAAGATGATATGTTTTATGATAATTATGATATATTAACTGACAATGATAGTCCCAGTTTGGCCTCTAAAATCAGTTACTTGACGAAACCCATGGTGTGGTTAACAGAGTGTTTGCTAAAATATATAGCACTGATGGTGTATATTCTCATACATTATGCTTAGATATGTGGGATGAGCATGGTAACATGTTTGACTACAGCAGAAGTCTTGACTATAACAGTGAAGTTTCAGTGCAGTTATTAAAGAAGAAAGTTTATTATACCAAGGTTTGGGTAGATGTGATTTACTTATTGGGTGGAATTGATCAGATAGCAGGTTATTACCTGCTGTTGCCAGATAATCTTGAATCAGGTTTTAGTATGATACGCTGTGCTCATCCTCCTGAAGGTTATTTGAGAGTGTTGAAAGTTATTAACTGTCGAATGATGATAATACCAACTGTGACTAAACAAATGGACTTGGGTTCCAACTTGGACCAAAACCCGAAATTGACCTATGATAATTACTGTAAAGACTTACAAGTTTAGCAGTATTACAACTGTGACTACGTCACATATATGAATGGGATAATTGATGCTTTAATTGATAACGAGAATCAGGAAATCATTGACCATGAGCAGAAACACGATAATGCTTTGATTAAACAAATAACTCACCAAGGTGTACCTAATATGATAAATCAAAATGAGGATAAGTCCAACAACTTATCTGATGTAAATATTAAAATTCCAATATGAGTAAATCTCAAGCTAGGGACTTCAATTATCCAGACAAAAAGGTTGGTTATCTGACCCAGGTGCAAACAGATTTTACTTTCATAGGCCCGGATAGAGAACCAGTTAAACTGGATTCAATTGACACCTTGTTGAATATTGCCAACATTATCAGAGATACAGGTCAGCCCAATTACAAATATACAAGAATACCTATTGAATCCGGTTCAAATGTTGAAGCCTGGGAAAAATACCGTAGGGACTATTCGGATAAAAGGGGTTTGCAATACCTAAAATTTGGGTTTCCCCTGTCCTTAATTAACCCTAGTGAACTGAATAATACACAAATAACCAATCATTTCTCGGCTTGTCAGTATCCACAAAAAGTGCAGGAGTATATTGACAAAGAAGTCAGCTTGGGTGCGATCCTAGGTCCTGTTGACAATGTTGTTCATGAACAATTCCATCATTCACCTTTGTTAACTAGACCAAAGGACATAAACAAAAGACGTGTGATCCTAAATTTATCTCACCCTTATGGAAATTCTGTCAATAGTCATGTGGATGCAAATAATTTTGATGGCTCTCTTTTTGTTCTAAAATTGACCACGGTTGATGATATTGTACATGACATAGTAGAATCCACTGAAGACACTGAAGGCATTTAGAAATCTGAGAGTTAATCCTGCTGACAGCCTTAAATTCGGCATTAGCTGGCATGGCAAATACTACATGGACGTAGGGATTGCGTTCGGCTGGACGCACGAGTCATCTTCTTTTCAGATTTTGTCCAACACAATAGCTTACATAATGAAGAAAGAAGGTATCCAGTTAGGATGCTATATCGATGATTATATTGCGGTAGTTCCTAAATCAAATGCAGTGTTTCCACTGGAACCAACCCTATGACCCTAGGGTCAGTTGCAAAAGTCGTAGGGTCGTACAAAAAAAGGCGCAAAAATGATGAGTCGGTTATGAAATCCCCGACAAGACGATAAAGTTACAGACAGGTCGTAATGGCCATCCTGACAAGACGTAGGGTTGGGAACCTTTTTTGCACGGCCAGTCGTAGAACTTCTACGACAAGCCCTAAACCCCTAAGAGACAAGCCGGATCACAAACAGACAAGACGTAAAGACAAACAGACAACCCGGGAACATGTTCCTGACCCTTCACTACAGGACTGATTGTTTTTGTGGGTTGGTATCTAGAGTCGGGATCCAGAATCGGGATCCATATACACTATATAAACTCCCCTCCCCTGTGATGTGCCATTCATTTCACACTTCAAAGATGACAGGAACAAATCAAGAGCAACTGATAGATCACTTGAGGGTCCTTTTGTTTTTTACTGAGTTGAATTTACAACACACAGAAGACAGCCAAACCCAGCACCTGCCCAGCCAGCATCACCATCACCCCCACCACCCAGAAGGAGAAGGAAGCCACAGAATCAATGGGTCCTGCCCTGGATACTGCAGAGAGAGGAGAGAGGTTGCTACAGAACACTCTTGGACGAACTGATCACTAGTGACATACCCCAGGCTACAGAAAGTTCACCAGGATGGAACCAGCAATTTTTTATTTGATTGAAGAAAGAATCACGCCCCACCTCAGGAAATCAATCACCAACTTCAGGCAGCCACTGGAAGTCGGCTTGAAACTGGCAGTTACTTTGAGACACTTATCCACAGGGGAAAGCTACACCTCACTGTAATACCACTGGAGGGTTGGAAGATCGACCATCTGCAAGGTTATCCCACAGGTCTGCAAATCCATTTTGAAAGAATTTCAACAAGAGTATCTGGTGTGCCCCACTGATCCTGAAGACTGGAAGAAAATTGAACAAAGATTTAGAAACAGATGGAATGTCCCCCATGCAGTTGGTGCATTAGATGGAAAACACATTGCCATAAAGAAGCCCAAGAAGTCAGGCAGTGAATATTTCAGCTACAAGAGCTACTTCTCCCTGGTACTTTTGGCTTTAGTTGATGCAGATTACAAGTTCCTGTGGGTCAACGTGGGGGCCAGTGGGTCATCATCTGATGCACAAATTTTCAACCGCAGCAAACTGAAAAGAAGAATTGAAAATGGAACCTTGGGACTACCACCACCTGAACCACTTGGACCTGGGGGGCCAAATCTACACTACTTCCTGCTGGGGGACGACGCCTTTGCCCTGATGCCTTGGCTGGTCAAGCCTTACAGTAGACGCCGACTGACCAGAGAAGAGAGAATAGCCAACTACAGGATATCCAGGGGGAGGAGGGTGGTCGAGAACTCATTTGGTACTTGTCAAGAGATTCAGGGTGCTGTTGACCACCATGGAGCAGAGGCCAAAAGTTGTGAGAGACATTGTGTTAACATATGTGGTACTACATAACATGCTGAGAAGCCATCAGGTGGCAGCAGATAGACCACCCACTCCAGCTGACGACATACAACCACCACAGGGGGACCAGGGGGAACAGAGACATCAAGAGAACTTCATAAACCCATCGAGGGAGGCTAAACATCAATGAGACCTACTGAAAGACTACTTCAATCACATGGGGGCGCTGGCTGGGCAGGAGGACAGAGTTTAAGAAGATTGAGGGGAGAACATGCTGTCATATATCAGGACTACCCAAATAACCCAAGAACTTTTATTTAGCAAAGTGTCACCTCCCAAAAATAACCCCAAGTTTCCAACAATTTAATTCAAATTCAATTTCACCAAAAATATTCCCCATCACAAATACCAATCCACCCCACACTCAGTTGAAAAAAGTAAATTATATCACTTACAGATTCAAACCCAGGTCCTCACTTAACAAAGTTGCCATCCCGCCCCAACATGATCTGGCTTTATTCTGTGAGTGTGAGTGTGGATGTGGCTTTTTATTTAAAGTGGGGTTTTGGGAGACAGGGACGTGGGTTTGAGTCTGGATCTTGGTTTTCGAGGGACGTGGGTTTGAGTCCACATCTTGGTTTATGAGGGACGTGGATTTGAGTCCACATCTTGGTTTTTGGGGGACGTGAGTTTGAGTCTACAACTTTGTTTTTTGGGGGTTGTGGGTTTCAGTCCACATCTTTTTTGGGGGAGGGGGGGGGGTTGTGAGTTTGGGTCCACATCTTTGTTTTTTGGGGGTGGGGGGAGTTTTTTTAAAATTTTGTTTTGTTTGGGTGGTGGTGGTGGTTTTACTTTGATTTCTTAGGGGATTATTTTTTAAGGGGATTGGTGGAAGTTTATTTATATTTGTTTAACATTCACACAATTTTTTCTGTACTGGGGGGAGGTGTAAGTGTTGGACGGTGTGCTTTTTTTGTTTTTGGGGATAGACGTGTAGCTTGTTAATTGTTTTTGGAAGATTCGGGTGGCCCTTAAAAGGGCCGGGTTTGGTGTGACTTGTGCAGGCTAATCCGCCGATTTGGGCTGACTCTGCTGGCTGGACTGGCTGGGAAGTCTTGAATGTTCTTGATGAGTGGAAGATGGCACTGGTGACAGTGCTGGTTGAAGTTGAGAGGGTGAAGCACACTGGGAAGGTGGGTTGAAAAGCATCTGTCTGGAAGTCCCAGGCTGTTGGTCATCCACAACTACATAAGAAGTAGGCTGTGCTGACGATGATGAAGGCCCCGATGGTTGCTATACTTTCACTATCACTGTAACAGGCTGTCCTGTGGTAGTCTGTTGAGGCTGCACAACTGGAATGGAGACTGGTTGAGTTTCCGGGATGGTGAGTACGTATTCCCGTCCTGCTGTGGACTGTGATGCTTCTGGATGTTGATATGTGGTGACCTCTTGACTTGTGGTGACCTGTCTCTTACGTTCTTCGGCCTTGTACTGTATTTCACTGAGAAGCTTCACTGTCTCATTCCTGAAGGTTAAAAAGTCCCTTTCTTCAAGATGTTCAATCTCAGAGTGGAGATAGTTGCAGAACGACTGTCGAGGACTTGGAGTGGGGTCCTGACATGCACCCAGAAATGTGGAAATCATCGAGCTCATCTGCTGGAACTGATCTAAGACTGGATCTGCAGACGTGGTGGTAGTCGCGACTGGAGGCTGTCGTTGCTTGGGACTGGTGCTCAAAGGCTGATGAGTAACATCTGATGCAATGCTGATTTCCATCTTAGATTCTGTGTCCCTGGATATATCTGGAACTGAAGCTGCGGCTGCAGAAGGCCTCTGGGGTGATTTGAATGCAGAAAACTTGGAAACTCCCTTCCTTCTGATGTGACCTCATAGAAAACTGAAACTGTCCTTCAGCGAGGTCTGACGTTCTGTGCTCTTCTCAGCTGCTTGTCCTGACTTCATCTGAATGAGCTTGCCATATCTGGTATGTTGAGTGTCGAACCACTTCTTCACAGTCTTGACAGGCAAGTTTCTGGTAGCTGCTAGCTGCTCCCAAAGTCCTTCCTTCTTCTGCTTGTCTTTGAAACTGTCGTTGGTCTTATCATACAGTTCTTCATGCTGTTTAACGAACTCCGCGATGGCTTCTTTGTCTGAATCACTCAGGAAAATGGACTTCATCTGGCTCTTCTTCTGTCTGGATTGAGTTGATTCTACATCAGTATCCGTATCAGTTCGCACTCTCTTCTCTCCTCTTTCCTGGCTCTCTTCCCTCCTCTCTCTCTCCCTCCTCTCTCTGTCCCTCTCCTCCTGTTCAATCCTCTCTCTCTCATCCCTCTCCTCTCTCTCCCTCCTCCTTCTCTCTATATCCTCAGCTGTATCTCCTAACTCAAACTATGGTTGAGTGTCTCCAGTTGGTACTTCAATCTTTCTCCTTCTGCCCCTTGGCATGCTGATCAATCAAAAAACAAAAACTTAAAATAAAAGTGAAACCTCACACAACAGATTTCACTCCCAACCAGTCCAGCCTAGCTCAGTACTAATTTCCAAAAAATAAAAAACCTAAAATCAAAGCTGCACACCAAGTTGTCTCTCGACAAGTCAAAGCCCAGATATACGCAGATTGTCTACCGACTCGCCTTTTTATACCCACACATTTTGAAACCGACAGGCCGTAAGAAGCAAAAATATTGCTGGCCTGTCGGTTACAGTTCCTGGCTTGTCTGTTAGTGTTACAGGCCTGTCGGTTGTTGTTTACTGCTTGTCTGTTTCAGTTTACGGCCTGTCGGTTACAATTTTTCCCAACTCTAGGACCCATTCTGTAAAAGTTACCGACTGGCCTATAAACTTTACAGGCCTGTCGAGAACAGTTACAGACAGGCCGGCTAAAGTTACCGACTGTACTGTAACACTTCCTGCATGGTCGTGGAGTCATCACATACAGTCTGGAAGTCCATATTTGGGACAAGCCGGATACTTGCTAAAGACAGGCCTGTTTGATTAACCAACAAGCCGGGAAGTGTAACCGACAGGCCGTTAAGTTAACCAACAGGCCTGTTGCTAGGGGCCTGAAATTAAGGTCAGATACAAGGGTCGGCAACGGTCGTAGAAATATCAAACATGTTTGATATTTCACCGACTCTGCCTGACAAGCCGGTAACTTGCAACCGACCCTAACCGACCATGTAAACATTGGTCCCGACTCTCCAAAAATGCATAGTTACCGGCCTGTCGGTTCCAGTGGAAACACTGCATTAGGCACACACTGCTTTTCACAGATTATTAACTTCTGAACGAACTCGGTCTACCCATTAACAGTGACAAATTATCCCCCCCCCCCCACACACACACACACAGCGCTTGACATGCTTGGACATAGATTTTGATATTGAAAGCAATACTATGAGTATTTTGAAGGACAAACTGGAGGCTATTTATGCGGAATGTGTTGAAGTTAATACTAAAACTTCACTTTCTAAGTGTAAATATCAATCTTTATTGGGTAAACTTCTTTACATACAGAAATGTGTCATTAAGCCAGCTTGAGCTTTCATTAATAGACTCTTGGCTGTGTTTTGAAACAACTCTCATTTGAAAACTATTCACCTTTCAGATGGATTTCACAGAGACAATCAATGGTTTTTAACCTTCCTCCCAGCTTATAATGGCATTTTATATGTGCGCAAGCATAGAATGGACAGTGGTCAGTCCCTTTATTAAGATGCCAGTCTTACTGGTATGGGGGCTGTTTGGAGGAATAGGGTGTATGCTACACCCATTCATAATTGTGGGGACTTGGATCTGAAAATTGTCTAGAAATGGTGAATATCATTATTGCTCTCAAAACCTGGGGTATTGAGTGGCGTCATTCAGCCATAAATATATTTTGTGACAACCTTGGGGTAGTTCAAGGGGTTGAGACCAGTAAAACAAGATATCCTTTCCTGGCTTTGTGTGTTCGAAATATTTGGCTTCTCAAGGCTTCCTTAGACATCTAGCTAAACATTAATCATGTACCAGACATATATAATGTCATTGCTGATACATTGTCTAGAATTTTCTCAGATAAACCAGTTAACCTAGACCTTTTAAGGATTATTACAAGATAATTACATTTGGGAACATATGCCTAGCCATTATTTTGACCTTAATATCCAATTGTGATTTCAGATTTGAATCTTCCTTCTTTTCACCTTTTGAGAGCAGCTCTTTCCAGAACAAGAACAGCTTACAGACCTGCAACCAGGAATGCCTTATCAAGACTTATCTGGCATTTACCATCTTCTTGGAACTTCCAGTGGAACTAAATGTTCACTCTGTACTAGCTTTCTTGGAGTACTTATACACAAACTCTGTTTCATATAAGGTCATGTTGAATTGTATTTCATCCCTTAAAAAAGCTGCCATGAAATACCATTGGCACCCAGAAGTGCTTTCCTATTATTTCCGGATTATCTAGAAGTGTTTCCATCAATACTAGGTTTGCTCCAACTTCTCGGGGCATCTTTGACCTCTCAACCTTAGCCTTAATTTCTCAGGCATGTGATATTCTGGTTGATCCACCTTTATTTCGAGCAGCTTTCTTGTTGGCATTTTTCGCATTTTTAAAAATGTCCAACATTGCACCACATTCCAGATTCAAGTTTGATTCTCATAAGCATTTCCTGAGACAAGATATAATTTTGCTGAACCCGAGGCTCATATACTGATAAAATGGACCAAGACCTTACAAGACAGCTCGGCCCACCATTTTGTCCAGATCCCTGCTCTCAGGAATCCTTTACTTTGTCCAGTTCTGGTTTTAAAGAGTTTGTTTGACCTTTGTCACCCTCTTCACCTCTATTCATTCATCCTTTTCCACCGTTTCATCCTGTTATAGATACTACCATCAGAGATGCTCTTAGGGAAGTTTTGGTTCACATTGGCATACCTTTGATTGGGCATGTGTTCTATTCCTTCAGGCGTTCTGGAGCCACTCTAGCTTTTGACAATAATGTTCAGTTACAGCATATTATGGCACATGGACTATGGAGAAGCTCAGCGGTGTGGACGTATCTCCAGAACGCCTCAATTGCACCCTCTATAATCCCCTCTACCTTTGCTGCAATCATCCCTTCTCAGCTCTAGTTGGGCTTGGGATTTTAAATTTATAAAGAATTTGAAAATTTTAAAGATTTTAACCCCTCTTTAGGCTTGTAACTGCTTACTAACGTGTAAATAAAATCTAACAAACACATTCAATCTAATTTCACCCTTTCTGACCTTTTAGCTCTCATTGAACTTTTGAACTTCACTTCAGGAAACTGTACAGCACGGTAGCTCCCTCTCGAGTAAGTAGATACTGAATGAAGAATTGAGTTAGGCTGAGTTAGGCGGGACCCTTTCTCCCCTCTCGGATATGACAGAGTTACTGATTTATTCATGACTATTGCATTAATTTGTGTACGAGTTACATTATCATACATGTTTGTTATTCTTATGATTGTGATATGTTGCACAAGATGCTATGTTATACAATTATTCCCGTGTGGGCTTTTAAATTTACAAAGAATTTGAAAATTTTAAAGATTTTAACCCCTCTTTATGCTTGTAACTGCTTACTAACGTGTAAATAAAATGTCCTTTCTGACCTTTGACCTCTGATTGAACTTTGAATTTCATTTCAGGAAACTGCTACCCATACAAAAATAAATTTAATAAAGTTGCGTTCATTTGTTTCCAGTAAACATGAACACAAACACCCAAAATCATAACCTCTGGGAATTTTGTGCTAGCAGAAATTCTGTTTGAAGTACAGGTCAAAACATGAACTCCAGTAACAGGGAACTGAGACCTAGAATATAATCTCTGAATGTTCTTTGCTTTGAATGCCCAGAGATTACCTACTTAAAATGATCATAGAATTTATTTGATACATTCCTTTTGGCTGTGCCAATCATTTGCTTAATTGATTATTTATTATTCATTTAATTAATTTGGATATGATCTATCATGCACCCTGTCTGCTTCTTAAAAAATCATTAGAAAGTCGGTTTGCTTGGATATTATATTGGGTTTCTTTCTTATAATAATTATAATTATATAATAGTAATTACGGAAGCATATACGAATATGTAAGAGCTTGTACACTGCACTCAGTTATAGTCCTAGGATAACATATATGTAAATAATTAATGAACTTTCACAGCAATGTATATATCATGCTTTGTAGCTGAACAATAAAAGTTCATTATTTTAATATTAATGTATAAGTCCTTCATCAAGTTCAATTTATCAATATACCTATGTCCTGCAATGTTCAAATTGCAGAATATGGTGTTATTTCTATCATATGTGATATACTATAAAGAATGAGCAATTATTCAATTTTATTGGAATATCACGCTGTAAAATATAATTTCTAGAAAAATCTACATAAGTTTTATTTACTCCACTGAAAAACCAACTGTATCACGCCTTTACTCAAACATGGAACTGGAAAATCATCTACCAGATATACCATCCACTTACAAAAATGGCAAGGACACTTGAACCAAGCCAGGGTCTTTTCTTCAGAGCCACACTTGGTATAGTTTTATCTGAAAATAAAACATTGGAGACCCATATAAGCTGTGCGTTCATATTTAACAACCATTATAAATTTATGTTTCAGGATAAAATTTTAGAAATGCTTGGTCAAAAGCATTATTAGGATCTCTGTTGCCATCTGGATAGTACTAACCATAACCATTACTCTGTTATACATAACAACATAATTGTCTGACATGTAACATGTGACATAACATTCATAACACATGAGATAACGGGTGAAAGAGCCTGAACGCAAAATAACTTTAGCTTGACAATAACTTTATAGCTTTTGCAGATTATTTTGTTGCACTCCATTTAGAGTTTTAGACCCTCTTTGTATTTCTGAAAATAACACTTGAGGAGGTACCTTGTTATAGAATGCTTGAGGTTTCTTTCGACTTCTTTCAGGATCACAGTATTGGTCAGTGTAAGTTGGATTGGTGTCTCCATCTCCATAACACTCCCCATCAATCTCACAGGAAGAGGCCTGGTCAAAGATAAAAAAAAGGAATTATTAGAGATGTTTATAAGTGTGCGTGTGTTTAGCTCTACATCTTTCATAATTTCACAGAACAATGTTGAACTTATTAGGATGTTCAATGACAGTACATATGGACAGTTATGGGTTTATTGTGTACACCTGTTAAAATACATAAATGCACTTTTAAGAGTATCACAGATACTGGGCATTAAAGTTAAATTTGTTTACAAACTGAGCCCTTAGGTCTCTCACAGGAATCTGAACAATCTATATTTCCCAAATTTAGACAACAGACTTCTTATTAACCTTGGCAATCCCAAATCCATAGCTATAAATATCTAAATCCATCACAGATTCATTTTGCTTAGGATGTCCAAAAATCCAATGGCCAAGTAGTAAATCAGGAATTCCCAAACCAAAGATGCTTCGAAAAAAGTCAGGATAGTAATGAATTCCCTCTGATAAAGTTGTTTTACAGGCAAAATCAACTGAAGATTTAGCAGCATGTAGTCATAAATCCACTGGTTATTTAACAAAAACACCTTTTCATTATTTTTAAAGCATCTCTTCTTTTGATAGGTTTGTCTACACGATAACTTATATGCATAATTTACCACTTCTTCACAGCCATCCTTATTGCAGTTCCGGCATGTACTGTGGTAGAAGACGAGCCGAGCAGTCTTGCCCATTGTTACTGACAGTGTATATATATAGTATACATAGTATGGTAGGTACAACAGCTGGTAGAATTTGATGGGAGACTTTCTGGTCATGTTCAATCTCTGCTAAGCTTTCTGTGAGCTGGCCAGTCACTAGTCCAGTAACCTAGGGATACACTTTTATAACAATAAGCTGCATATATAATTTGGGTTTTCATATGTACCACTTTATTTTAAGCACTTTTTCATAGTCTCTAGGGTTATTGTGTGTGTTTGCATGATGTTGTATACTTTGGGAATATCATTATTGAAATGCTCATTAATTTAATAGCTTATATATGATTCATAAAACAAATTAAAGATAGAAAATGCACATTGTTTCCTTAACAGAATATAAAACCATTGATAATTATCAAATATGTTTAAATTAATCATTTTCAAAATGTTTTGTTGAATAATTCACACTTAAAACTTGTGTTTGACATGACAAAACTTCTATATCTATAAACTGATCTCCATACACAGCTGTAGCTAAGCAGGATCTCACAGATTTGTCACATAAGCCATCCTTTGGTATCTCATAGAGTGATGACACATAGTTATTCTCAACACCACAGTCAAACCCAGTATAGTCAGGATCACATACACAGTCACCTACAGATGTAAAATGTTGGATTTTGTTATTGATATTTTACTATATTAAGGAAGTAGGACCAGACTAAAATTTTACTAATTGCTCACTTATCTTGAAAATTTAAGATAATGATTTCAGTGTTTACTGATTAACTGGACAATCCAAACTAATTATTTCTATTGATCAAATTTGTTCATTTTCTTAGAAGAAAAAGTATTATGTCCACAGTTGTATGGAACATCATGATAAAATCGAACTACTCAAGTATTTACTCTGATAAGCTACTTAATTGTATAAGATTGCATAACATTTTTGTAGTTACATTACAGATTACAAATACAACATTGAACACCTTGAGATGATCTTGAAATAGAGGCAAGCCCAAAAAGCCCAGGTTTATTTTAGCCCAAAAGTAGATCAAGGTGTCCTTCAAGTCAGTAGTATGTTTGTGATGGGAAGTGGGTTGTAAAGAGATGAGTTGGTTGATAATAACCTTACTACATATTTACCACAGAGACACAGAGAAGAACACTTGTTAAAATATATTACCAAAGACACAAGTGCCAAGGTCACTGTAATCATTGTAACAAATAAAATTCAATATCTGTTCAGCTAGACTGATGACAGTGCCATTTCCTGTTGTGACATTGATCTTGGCCAGCTGATCGTTCCTCTGAATCTCTTCTCTGCATACTGATGTGAGTAGTGAAAGGTGAGTCTGTGAAAAGTCTGTTGATCCAGATATCTGAGGAAAAAAGCAATCACATGGTCCAGTGAATGTGATTAATATTATTTTGTTTCAGATATCTAATTCATCAGTAATTAGAAAACACAACACATGAAAATGCAGACTAAAACAAAGCAAAGAAAAAATATTAAATTACATTTCTAGCATATTAGGAATTAATTAGTTACCATGAACATTATATAAAAGATGCTTGGAAGTTATACAGACACATGCTTACATATATATCCTGAGTGCACCCAGACACAGAAGTACTGATGTTAACAATGCCCATGCTATTATCAAAGGCAATAGCACTATCTATAACTTTTTCACAATATTTTATTGCATCTTCCTATGTCCAACCATTTCTCCATTCTGGCTCCTGACAATATAATTTACATTTATACACAGGGCTACACTTGAACAGCCACAAAACACCACATCACCAAAATCTTCCGGATCATTTATTTTTCCACTAAATAGTGAGTCCCTGTATTCCAGCCTGGAGTGAATGTAATGAAGGAAAGTAATATATTTTTCTCACATACAATTGTTATTTCATTTTGTGTTTTTATTTCATGGCTAGTCATATACTACAGTCATACACTACTAATATTGGTGACTAGTCATACATGTCAGTTTTTAGATCATAACTAAAAATGACAAAAAATACATATTGAGTGAAATGAGCATGATGTTAATAATAATGAAAATATTGTTATATTAATAAATCAAACACACATTGAAGCTGAAATAATACACATTCAATTAAAGTTCACTCTCTTCCCGTTTCAATTTTGAAGATTTTGAAATGTTGGGGACTTATTCAGTTGGTAAATATTACTCACCTCCATGATTCTGTGAAGTGTGTGAACGATTCTTCATTACAGGATTTGTTGATCAACATTGTTCCCTCCATTAAACGTCAAATCATCCTGACAGTTGTGAGTAAAAGGGCCAGATAGGCCTTCTACTTTCTTCTACTCCAAAAGGGAGGCTGTTGTACTCATGAAATTACGTTGAATTTCTATTGTTCCTGTAGGTAATTCAAGCTATTATTAGTTTCTCCTTGGCTACTATATGTCTGTGTATAATGTTTAAGAAAAGAAATACAGCTTCGTAAATTAAAGTTGTTTTAAGTAAGAGATTATTGATTGGGTACCAATCTAAAATAATTGCAGAAGAATTTGATAATTTACTGCAATTGAATGCAATTTACTAAGTTAAGGAAGACAATTTCTGTTCCCCATTCGTTAGCCACTTCATTTTCTTTTTAAATTGCGACTGTTATAAAAATATATGTCCTAGAAAGTTAATTATAAAATCAAATTTAAATCCAATTTGTCTGCACTAATGATATTCTGATGGGGGGTGACATTTGTTACTATTCCTGATTGTATTGATGGTTTGTTTTTACATGCAAAAGATCACAACTGACCAACTTGGTAGAGTCGAATCTACTGCTTTCAAAGAGAAATATCTTTGGTGTGCTAGATGAATAAAACTGAGGAACCAGTGTAGCAATTCATCCTCCCCAAAAAGATGTGGGCATGAAAATATGCCAAGGTATTTGCAATATGTTGTATCGCCAAACAAAATTTTGCATTTCCTTGCAAAATAATGCAGTATTCACTTTAAGGTTAGTCCCCCCCCCTCACCCCAGGGAGAAAACAAACAAGTGCAGAGCATAAGTTTATTAATATATACAAATATAGTTAACATGCAATATAATGTATATTATGTAAGAAATAATACTATAAATATGACTACTAAATTAGTAACTGAAGCCAATAATGCAGTTATAGTGTCCAGCCCATGCACTAAGTGACCAAAGGCCACCACAAGTTAGTAAAAGGCTTCATTTCAATTATAAAGCAATCCAATATACATATGGTAATAATGATAGATTACTTTACATGTAATTTTTTCACATAGGTACAAGATAAGAACAGAGCCACCTCACCTTAAGTTGATAAGTAGAAACAAAGTAAGGGAGCCAACCCAATTTAAGATTACCTTAAAGAGAAAATATTAAAACCTGAAAGTTTAAGGCTACCCTAACCCAATTTGAGGTCACCTAAACTAAAGGGTGAGAGGACCCTGAAATTAGTTAATATTTAATTGTCAAAACCATGACAAAATAATTACATATGTAAGAAAAAACCCTCAAAGCCCAAGGGTAGGAGGATTATCTACAGTAACTTAGCAAATGCAGAGGCAATATCCTCACCCAGTGTAGCAATTCATCCTCCCCAAAAAGATGTGGGCATGAAAATATGCCAAGGTATTTGCAATATGTTGTATTGCCAAACAAAATATTGCATTTCCTTGCAAAATAATGCAGTATTCACTTTAAGGTGTATATTACATTATTAATTTAATTTCCATCAATTTATATATTATAGTTTTATGCATTTGTATTACTAAAATAAATAAGAAATATAGCAAAAAGGGCTATTTAAGTTAATATTTCTTGACTTGGGACAAGATCACGAAGAGCCATACTTAAGACAGTATTATGTCCAGTCGAGCAAGAGACCAAACACTGGCCACTTGTGACAGAAATGCCATGCTTCTCTTCTCCATTTTCAACACCAATCTATCACTCATACACCAGCCAAATGCAATCATAAACCTGACCTTGTTCACAACCTCTTTTTAATCAAACCATATTTTTATTTTTGGTCAATTTTAAAAATGTCCTCTGGGTAGATTGTTGATGGGCCTCATATACAGGTTAAATGTCTACTTAAAGCCTTGGTTTTTGACACATGTAAAAATAACATAAAAGAACATATTAATATATTGCCATATGAGATTTCAGTTCTATCAGTCACATAGTATGACAGCTATAGGGCTTAAAAGTAGCAAAACGTCCATAAATTAGGTCTCTGTGGGCATTTTAGAAACCTTAAAGTAAAAATTAAAGCTACCTACTTCAAATTTTTCACGGACAAACATTACATATAGAAGTCCTATCTAATATAGTTTGAGACTTGTCAGACTTTCTATTTTTAAGTCACAGGCCAAAATATGTGAAGAATGTTGCAAAAGGGTTACTCAGGTGGGTGTTTATAACCCTTGTACACAGATTAATGTCTATTTAAAGCCTTGATTTTTCACTCATGTGAAAAAACATATTAATATATTCTCAGATGGCACTTTAGCTCTATCAGTCACATAGTTTCACAGCTATAGGCCTTAAAAGTGGAAAAAGTCCATAAATTGAGTCTCTGTGGGCATTATAGAGATCTTTAGGTGACCTTAAAATTAAAGCTACATACTTTAAATGTAGCACAGATAAATATTACATATTAAAGTTATATCTAGTACAGTTTAAGACTTGTAAGACTTACCGTTTTAAGTCACAGTGCAAAATATGTAAAAAATATTGAAAAATGTCTAAGTAGGGTCTTTATAGGCCTCAAACACAATTTTGACCTTTACATAAAGTCTTGATTTTGACTATATAAAAAGAATATATTAATGTGTTTCCTGGTAAAATTTGAGCCAGATGAGCTACATAGTTTTTGATGTAGAGGGCATTATTTAGTTAAAAGTCAAATTTCTGACCTTAAGGTGGTACTAAATTCTTTACTATTAAGAGTTTAAGGTCACCTTAAAACAGGGTTCCTCTCCTCATCCAAATACATGTGTGTGCCAAGTTTGAATGAAATCCATGAAAGTGTTTTTGAGTTATCTCACACACAAGTCAAAACGTTTGGCAGTGGCGTGATGGAGGTGAAACCTATGTATCCCAGGCTTTTGTCTTGGGATAGAATGAAATATATACAGACAGAGCTCTTGGGGTTTTTATGCTCTTCGATATATTATAAACTTCTTTAGCTATACTAAGCCCTTCAAAGAAAATTTAAAAAAGATAAAATGCTAAAGTTTTATGTAGTTCAAAAGTTATCATTCTTGTTTCATGTCTTTACCTGGGGCTTGTAAGATTATTAAATAATTAGCCAATGGTTTATCTAAAAGAGTACAATTGGTCAATGACTTTTGAAGTTTTTCATACAATATATAATTATATCTTGGAATATTCTAAGGTTGGCACTTGGCAATATATTTTTTATATATCCAAACTAATGCTAAACAACACTTAACTACAGTCTTTTGTTAGGATGTTTTGTTATTATTTCTAACAAATTTTGTTAATTTTACAGAATGTATTGCATGTAGTTAATATACAAATTCAAAATGTCTAATTAAAATACATTTAAGATATCATGTACTGAAGGAAATTGCTGTTACGGCGGAGTGACTCAGATTAATCCTAAGTATCCCTGACCTTGTCCGGGTATAGAAATTCATATAGTAACCTTTGCGTTTAAATGTGACATTCTTTTTCTGGAGGAACATGATAATGTAAATCACATAATTTTACCAGATGTTTCCAGAACTAGTAACCTTTCCTCCAAATGCCAGGCTGATGCAAAATCTATTTTAGCAAGGTTAATCCCCAAATTAAGGGGGATGTATAAATTTAAAATGTATAGCTCAAATGGTAGCGTACACAATGGTACATGTAAACAGTGAACAGGGTCAAAGTGTAATTTGACCTCATATTATTGAGTTACCTGTAAACTTTGCATTAACTTTAAAGTTGGAGTTTAGTTCCATTGCAAAAAGTTGGGGGAAGATATCTCCCCCCTCAACTGTATGGTTAGTGGGCGACCGCCCCCACTGCCCCCCAGTTCCTAACACACCTGTAAGCCTGAGCAGGAAGCAGGCACCTTTGAAGAGCCCAGTCCAATCTGAGGATAGCCTAGCCCTTGCAACATGTTTCAAGGATCTTGAGCAGCATCTTGTGTTTCATGCAGACATCCATTGCAGTGAAAGTAGACAACCGAAAGGCTGCTTTCATGAAAGGTTCACTCTGGATATTATTACATTTTCAAGCAGAAGTTGCAACCACTGTACCAACCTCGGATGAACATATCCTACTATCTGCAGTCAAACACATCATCCTAGCCACAACTGAGAACATCCTAGAGTGTCATGTGTATCTTAGCCACCTTTATTCCTTTTGTAGTTGTATACTCGTCCACCCATGTCCGATCCTATATTTGAAAAGAGTTTAATAAGTAATTTTTTGAGCATCATTTCCCAGCAAAACGTAATCATTTGGGGAAGCATCATTGCTGGTAGGTTGGGGTGTTGGGAAGACAATTGATCTCGTTTGAATTTTTTTCTCTGACAAGTTAAATATCTGAGCATCTGACCAGGAAACACTGGAGCCAATGTCGATCCACATGAACTACCAGTGCAAGTGTGATGGGAAGTGGTACCCTAACAGTTAAAGAATTCATTGCATCCACATTTTGGGCATCTCATGACATTGTGTTGGCAATCTATGGATACAGGGGCATGTAGAACATTCCAATCGTTCTTGCATGGAATTTCTTTCGGTTTGAACTCATGAAAGGTTGTCGGGCACATTGCAGTATTTGTAGGTAATCTTCTATGATGGCTCCCCCAGACTTCTGGGATGAACTTATCTTTGCTTGACCAGCCCACCTGAATCTATTGTATGAAGGTCTAATTCCCTTAGTGCCTAATCAAAAAATTTACTCTTTCTTATCTGGGCTCATATTTAGACCTGTCTACCCTCACCCAGACCTGACTTGGCATTGGAGCCTTGTGTAAAAATCCATGGTATCATCCATATACATTTATATGGTCATTTATATGACCTCAAAGCTCCACACTCAACTTTCGAAGCTAAGGGTTGTAGTCAAGTGCAAGTCCAATACGTATGATACAAGTTCATCCAATGTATCTAGAGAACATTTTTTCCAATGTACTCTAACATGATTATGATAATTTTAGAGATAATTTAAGTGAAAGTATGCACACTTTTAAAGCACTAATATTTTATTCAATAATCAATAATAATAATTATTGGGTGAACTGCCATTTCATTAAGCATATCAGTATATTTAAGATTTAGTTTTCGTTACTATAGGGATATATCATGTGCAGTTATAATGTCACAAGTTTATTTAATAGATTGCATTCCTTCTTAAATCTTCAATTATGTATCCCCACTACTTGGGTTGGGTTAATGATAATAATTCACAAAGTATGCATAAATGCGAAGCAGTATGTACACTGCACTCCCAAAACAATTACACTCCTAGGTTAAACATTAAAAATAGCAAATGACTGTTTATATCTGTTTATATCATACACTTTAGTTAAACGAGAAAACTTTTTCTTTTGATATCAATGTGTAAGCCCTACCATCCATTCATATTAACATACCCTTTGCCTGTAATGTTTAAATTACAGAAAACGGTATAATACTCCTCATATGTTACATTAAGAATAAGCAATTAATCATTTTCACCAAAATACCACGATGCAAAAAATAATGTTTAGAAGAAAGTTGCATACATTTTGGTTGTGCCAAAGATTTGGATTTTAGCTATTATTCAATACTTATTCATTTCATTAATTTAGCCTGGATAAACCTTGCTCACTGTCTACTTTTTAAAATTTTTTATATTTAATTTGTTTGCATTCTTGCTTGAGTTTTTGATACATAGTCACTAATTTGGTTAAGGAGTAATAGTGATTCATATAGCATGCATTAGTTTGTCAGATTATGTACACTGTATTCTCAAAATAAACAACTATACTCATTAGACAATTTTACAATTATATAATTTTACATACATGTAAAAATAAATGAATTGTTGCAGCCAAAAATTAATCACACATTTTATTTAAACAAACAAAAACAAATGTACACCCAACCATCAATTTTTCAACATGTCTTTTTCAATGCAATGTTTAAATTACAGAAATTTATATAACACTTATCCTATGTAACATCATTAGGAATGAGAGATTATCACTTTCAATTAAATATCACAATTATCACAATGTACAATATAATGTTGGGGAAGAGTTGCATCCATTTTGGTTGTGCCAAATATTACTGGATTAATTTGATAATTATCCATTTATTTAATTAGGCCCGAAGAAATCCTGCTCATTGTCTACTTATTGAAAGCATAAAATGTTTGTTTGCTTGGAATCTTATTTGATTACATTCTTGCTTGAATTTTGTTGATACATCCTCATTTATTAATGGGTTTGGAGAATGATAGTAATTGACATAATATACATGAATATGTAAGACTATTTACACTGCACTCTCAAAAACAAACAATTATACTCCTAGGATAACATACATGTAAATAAAATGTGGATTGTCACAGCAATGTATATACCATACATTATAATTAAACAGACAACTTTCCTCTTTTAAAAATATTTATACACCAAAAATATGAAAAAAATGTTATGTTCCTTGCAAGTAACCCAATAAGCATCAAGCAATCAATTGCTTTCAGTAGAAAATAACAATGCAATATAATTATCCGGAAAAAAGTTTGGAATTTCTCTATAGTCAAAGCCAACTGGTTTATGCCTCTCCTCCGAAGGGCATCATCTGCCAGATATACCACCCAGTTACACAAATGGCAAGGATGCTTGAACCAAGCCAAGGTCTATTTTCTACACCAGTACTTGCAGTAGATCGATCTAAAAAGCACAACATATTAGAGACAGATGCAATCTGTGATTCAGGTTTAGCAAGCTAAATATATTTAATTAATGTTTTGGTGTAAAATATTTACAATTATTTGAGAAAACATTATTACAATCTCCGTTAATTGTCAGTTTTTTATCGAATTCAACCGGTAGTAAAATTAAATAGTACCAGTAACAAAATGGTAAAGTTTAACATTGTTATAGTGTTAAGCCCCCCATAATGTGCTCAGTCATAAAGTGCACACATTTAAGTTGGTAATTTCACATTGTTTAATTCTTTTATTCAATTCACGCTAGCTTTACATTTTTGCAAGTGTCATGTCTAGAGACTTTTGGTAAGGTCTTTAAGCTACCAGATAAAATCAAATTATTTTGTGTATTTCTTACTGTAGAACTTGTCATGATGGTCAGACAAACTTTCAAGAATTAAATTAATTAAAAGCATTTTTCTTTGTATCTCTTTAGGTATCTCTTATTATATAAAAGAATTTATATACTAAAATATATATTGGGTTATAGGTTTATTTTTATATTTACTGTACACCTTTTTGATTGAATAATGTAAGTAAGTCCATGTCAACCTAAATATGTATTTTCACTGCTAAATTAACCATGGAACCTATCCATAGTAAGGGGCAGCAGTAAAAATAAAATAATAAATGATAAACTTAAGATTTTTTTTACCATTTCTGCCTGAATTATAATACAGCAAAAGCTTTATAAAAGTTTCTTTGGTTATGTAAACAACAGATTTGTAGGTTTCTTGGTTTTACAAAATATTTATTACATTAGTTAAGACAGAATTGGTAAAATGTATCCACAAAATGGGACATCTGGGGCCCAAAAGTTATTATCAGACATTAATGTTATAATATATATTGATTAAAATATGGTCTGTATCAGATAATAAAATGTCTATGATTGAGAAACCCACCAGTTGACCAGCTGGAGCGACTTCTTTCAGGATCACAGTATTGGTCAGTGTTGGATGGATTGGTGTCCCTGTCTCCATAACACTCCCCATCAATCTCACAGGAGGAACTCTGGTCAAAGAAAAAGTATACATTGCATACAGTTACAATTCCAAAGAAAAACAGAGTGCCTTTTTAAAAAGAAGGTCAAAAAGTATTTCGGTCTACATAGATGAGCTGCAAAGCCATCAGAGAACAAGTAGTGCATTAGAACATCCCATAGCTTGTCTAGAACTCAGATGGTCACCCACCCAAGTACTAACCATAGCCCATTGCTGCTTAAAGTATCGTAAGAGACGGATACTCATCACACTGCACCGATTCTTATGAAAGTCTGGTGACAAAACATAATTTGAGCCTTGCTAGAGCTTGTGCTTAAATCATTTTCCTTTTGCCTAGATTGATGAGTTAAACAAAACATTTACCACTTCTTTACAGCCTTCTTCATTGCAGTTCCAGCATGTACTGTGGTAGATGACCATCCTCAGTGGGGTTGAGTAGTCTTGTCCATTGTTACTGACAGCAATGTCCACATAGTATGGTACAACATCCTGTGGAATTTGGCAGAAAACTTTCTGGTCATGTTCAATCTCTGCCGGGCTTTCAGTGGGGTTTCCAAGCACCACTCCAGTAACCTAGAGATGCACACAAAAATTATATGGACATGATACTTTAACTTTTATATGATAAGCAGTACTTCATTGTAACTATTGTTTCAAATTTTCTAGGGTTATTTTGTATATTTCAATATACTTGTTTATAAAAACAACTATGCAATGAACATTTATATTTGTTTTTTGGACATAATATAAAACATTGATAATTATCAACTATGATTAAATTAATAATCAAAATGTTCCAAATTTGCTGTAGAATATCTCACATCTAAAACTTGTGTTTCACATGACAAAACGTCTGTGTCGATGAACTGATCTCCATACACAGCTGTAGCTAAGCAGGGTCTCACAGATTTGTCACATAAGCCATCCTTTGGTATCTCATAGAGCGATGGCACATAGTTCTTCTCAACACCACAGTCAAACCCAGTGTAGTCAGGATCACATACACAGTCACCTACAGATGTAAAATGTTGATTTTGGCATTCTTTTTATATATAAGTGTATTTTTACAATATTGAGGAAGCACACCACACTCAAATTGTCACTGATTGTCCACTTATATCTTAACAATTGGTGATTATTGTATTCTCAATTAATTGAATTTTACACTTGATGGTTCAGGATAATTGCCTTAATTTATGCAGTTTGAAAACTAGAAAAAACTAATTTAGACAGCTATATAAAAACACTATGATTATATATGATTACGGAGATTTCATGATTTTTGTTGATTACAAATACAACCCCAAATAGAGCTTAAATAGATCTTTAAATAGATACAAGGTGGACAGGTTTAATATTAACCAAAGCTCAGGGTGAGATTGTGAAGCTGAGTGAATAGTTGTGGGATGAGTTGGTTTTGACAACCTGACTGAATATTAACCAAAGAAACACACTAAAACACTTATTAAATAAGTTACCAAAGACACAAGTGCCATGGCCACTGCAATCATTGTAGCAGATAGAATTAAGTATCTGTTCAGCCAAACTGATGACAGTGCCATTTTCTGTTGTGACATTGGTCTTGCCCAGCTGATCATCTCTTTGAATCTCATCCCTGCATACTGATGTGAGTAGTGAAAGGTGAATTTGTGAAAATTCTGATGATCCAGATATCTGAAAAAAAAACAATAACACATGGGTCTTGCGTAAGTTACATATATTTTGTTCTTACATATATGTCACTCATTGGTAATTAGAAAACACAAGACATGAGAACAAAGACCCCCAAAACAAGGACAAAGTGTTTAATTTTTCTCCTAAATGATAGTACATACCATTCTTTCTTTATCTGTTGAACATGTTTAAAAACCTTTGAAAGTAAGTTGTTATTTTGTTCAAAATACCCCCACTTAATCTTATCAGTCATACTAGTGTTACAACCAATCTTTTCAGTTCTATAAGATGTCTACTCTGTTGTTGAACTGACCTTTCCGTAAAATGTTGGACTTATTCTCTCGATAATTCAAGATAATTATCTGGACGAGATAAAAAATGCTTGGTGGCATTTGGGTGCCACCAGGCTCATCACTAGGAGGTCAAACCTTATAAATTTTGATTTGATGTTTAGCACCACTACCCATGTGCTTTTGTGTGGCATGATTTCATTGGTCGAGGCATGCTGACCTAGAAAATTTTCATAGGCATTCTGTCAATTCAAATACAGACAGCAAAGTGTAAACATCTATTTTAATTTACCCAGCTCTTATTCTCCTTGCAGTCATTTATGTCCCTCCCATACATGTAAGTTTGTGCCAAGACAGATAATTGGTTTGATGTTTTGTATTTTCAAATGATATGGATTAATGTCCTGGGCTTGAATGTCTGGCCTTCTGTATTCTGGATATTTGTGGCGTCAGAATGGAATGTTTGATGAATCTCTGGATGTGAGAGTACTATGCAACAAATGGGAGTAGGCCTGATTACTTTATCACAATTGGATGACTGTTTGTAGTTTCTGCCCCTGGGCATGATAAGTGCTCAAAAGACAATCCAAAAGATTTATTTTAATTATGGTCGATCGATTAATTTATAAAAAAGTGATTCTGGTATTTAATATAATGAACAAAGTTATAGAGGGTTTAACAAGATTTGAAGTTGGGGGTTTTAAATTTTAGTATACTTATATTTTCTGGAAACCTCTATAATCTATAGCAGATGTGCAGTTAATTGAGAGAGTGGAGGGAAATGATTAGAATGTACCCAATATCACCACATACATTAGCTTTATGTGTTTGAGAATGAGATAGCCAGTGGACATTTTGTAGTCTTGCACAAGACCTTTGATTCATTAGTTTTCTGTGTATTTCTTTAGTACTGTTAGGTTACACACAATTAGTTTCAGTTTTGTACAGGCTATGCTTCTGCATGCCAGATGTAAAGATTTATGTCTTTTTTGTCAGATATCTAAAATGTCAGATGCTACTGGTTTTTTAGTTCAGTTGAAAATAGGATATAGATACGAACAGTCAGATAACTGTCTTGACTAGAAAGCATATATAGTAAAGGACAGGAAAAAATATATATAGTGATTTCCAATAGTATACAGTGATAGTTTGCATAATAGTTCAACTCATAAAATATAGAATAGTAACATTGTTAAAACTGGAAAGTGAAATATGGAATAATAAGATTGACAGTAATTAAAAATATTGATAGTAATTAAAACCAGTACATAATTAAAGTGTGACATTTCAAACATTGACATTAATATCTGTTGGGAATATTGAACCAAATATATCCTATGTGTACATATTTCATAACCATTAAAATTAGTTAATGGTTGTTTTTCATTCATACGCTTCCACTGCATATAAATAGACAGATGTTAATTACAATCATATTTTTGACTCCTCACCATTTCGTGCTGGTAGCAGGGTGTGGTTTATACAGTGTTAATAGCCATTGGATAGTTTTGAAGAGAATTGGATATTATCAGAAATCGAACAAACCTACATGTTTTGGATATAATTGAGTGTTGTAGTTGTGTCATTCAACTAAGATAAAATGCTAGGCACAGAGAATACTGGAACAACTTAAGAGCTAAATGAAGACAGTATGGTCAGGTTGGGGAAAAATAAAGAAGCTCAAGATATCAAAGGCTAAAGCAAAGACTTGCTTCACTAAGCAAAACAATTTGTTTTTACAGTTCCTTGGCTATAATTCTTCACCAGATGACTTGATCGAGTTACAAAAGAAGTTAGATGATCTGGCCGAAAATGTGATGGACATTTTGAGTGAGTTAATTAAACTGATGGAGATGAAAGATAAAGCCCAAGTCGATGGCCTCATAGATGAAATGACAATATTTGAAGGAGAGTACAGCAAAAATTCAAAGTTTACAGGTCTGTCCTCAGCCAGTCATTATTGACAGCTTTGTTGGAAGCTCAATCAAAAGTTCCATCCTGATTTGGGTCAGGATATGTGGAAGCAGTTGTCACGTGTAAACATTCCAGTTTTAGAGGGAGTAAGAGCAATTATGACAGTTGGAAAGCTTCTTTCACTTCCTCCATTGGCAAAGTGCCAGCCACACCTGAGTATAAATTGTTACAACTTTGTCAAAGCCTGGCTGGAGGTGCACTTAAGGCGATAGAAAACACTCACCAGAAGCATATGAAGTGGCCAAAGAATGTCTAGAGCGAAAGTTTTGGGGTGAGAGATGTTAGATTGCACTCAACTTTCCAATATTAGACCAATTCGACATCGAAATTTCAGAGACCTTGAAAACTTTGCTGATGTATTAGACTTGGCTATTTTGAATCTGAAGCAAAATGGAAAAGAATCTGAGCTAGGGGATGGCTATATTTATCAGTACCAAAGGTGGCTGTCAGATCACAAGAAACAAGGTCTAGCCTTGACACTCAGAGACTTTATAATACAAGAGGCTGAATAAAACAGTTGCTGCTGAGACAATTCATGGCTTGGGTCAAAGTATAATCAGTCAGACAAGCAGTTCTCAGCTACAAGAAATCAAAAGAATGTAAAATCATACTTTGCCAAGGAAACCCGAGGAAGGTCTGTAGAGAGCCCCACAGGGTTTGGGCTTGTTAAAAGTTCAAATGTTTGGACCTGAATAACAGGTGGGATGCGGCTAAACAATATGAACTATGCTACAGATGCCTTGGAGATGACCACACTGGCAGGGACTGCAAAAGGACATGTACCTGTGAAATTGTTGGGTGCCAAAAGAATCACCATTGACTTCTGCACAAAAAACAACCACTGGTTGTGGATAAAGCTGGAGATCAAGTAGTCCTAGGGAGGGGGATTTGGGGACAGTACATCAGACACATCATTTCAGAATTGAGGGTGTAGTTCTGCGAACTGTACCTGTGATCGTTAGAAATGGCATGAAAGAAGTAGTCTTAATGCATTACTGGATGATGGAAGCACCAAATCCTATTTAAACAGTGGTATAGCAACGGAATTAAGACTGGAAGGCACTTTCCAAAGAGTGACAGTTGATGTTCTAAATGGCCATACATAAGTTCTTAAAACCATGCCCATCGATTTCATCCTCAAAAGTGTAGACCAAATATTGTGTAAACCAATGAGTGCCTTCACATTAAATAAAGTTACAGGTGACATGACAGTGATAGAGTGGACATGAGAAGCAAAAAAGTGGCCTTATCTGAGCAATATAAAGTTTCAGAGCACCCAGAGGGAAACAGTGGACATGCTTATTGGTGACGATTACCTAGATCTACATCTGCCAGTCAAGAAAATCCAGAGTCAACTAGGTCAACCATTTGCCAGACTTACACCACTTGGATAGACATGTATTGGAGGGGACAGTGTGACCCAGAGCACACACTTTGCCATGACTTACTTTATTGACAACAAGCTTGAAAATCTGACTCAAAAATTCTTGCAGATGGAAGATGTGAATGAGTGTAGTGTCAAACCAAAGAAACCCAAAGAGACTGTCATCATGAAAAGGATAGAAAATACACTGACTGGAGAATGGCAAATATAAGGTGAAAATTCTGTGGAGAAGCTCTCAAACAGTTATCATTTTGCAAAACAGAGACTAGAGAACACTGAAAATAAGTTGAAGAAAACACCAGAGGTTATGAGGATGTATACTGAGACATTAGACAAATATTTAGAAAAGGGTTATATTACAAAGATAAGACACAAAACAGAGGCTGAGAAAGGCTGCTACTATATTCCACATTTCCAGTGGCGAAAATGGATAGAGACACAAGCAAAACAAGAAATGCATTTGATGCATCAGCAAAGGACAAGTACAATGGAAATTTATCGCTAAATGAAACCATCCACTAAGGCCCAAAACTTCATTCCAGCCTATTTGATGTTCTGCGTTTTAGACACAAACCGATAGCTCTGGCAGGAGACATTTCTGAGATGTACATGCAAATACTCATGGACAAAGGAGACCGGCCTTTCCACAGATTCTTATGGAGGGGGATGGATGAGTCTCAAGAGCCTGACACAAATCAGTTTACTAGACTAGTTTTTTGGGTAACTCATCCCCTTTCTTGGCTCAATTTGTAAAACAACATCATGCTAGGCAGATGTCAGAAAAAATTCCAATAGCAGCTTTGTATGGATACAAATACAGGTAGTTTCATTGGCTGACAGTTTTTTGAGATTCTTTCTGTAATTTGTAGTGTGTTTTTCCCAGGATGTGGACAGCCATTTCCAGTGACCTATGAGAAAAGTCCTTTTGTCAGCCCCACATTCTGGCCAAAAAGTCATTCAGTCCTCATGTAATACCAAAGACAAAAGGACTTGAGGAAAGTCTAATGGACTATGTGTGGTCAGTACATTCAAATGGTACAAACCTTGTTGAAAACAAAGAATTAAAAGAACTAGTTACAAACTTAGATGAGGAAATGCTCAAAGAATCACTGGCAAATAGAGGTGTAAAATGGTTCTTTAACCAACCATTAGCTCCTCACTTTGGAGTTGTCCATGAATCTATGATTAAAGCAGCCAAGAGTGCAGTTGTGGAAATCTTGAGCAATAGTGATGTCAAAGATGAAGTGTTGATCACAGCATTTACTGGGGCAGAAGCTCTTATTTTAGCCAAGGTCATTGACATATCAGTCTGCCAGTCCATGTGATGATGTGCCACTAACACCAAAACCACTTTCTATTCGGTCAAGTTGGAGGCCAGTTTTTGCCAAGCAGGGTTGATATTGAGCAGTATCGTACTGTGCAAAGGTAGAGACATATACCAGAACTGGTTAGCCATTTTTGGAAACGATGGATAAGGGAATGGCTTCCTACCTTGAATGCAAGGAAAATATGGTTTAAGGAAGAGAAGGACATAGAGGTAAATGACATAGTAATAATCCTTGATCCAGACACTCTGAGAGGACATTGGCCTTTGGGTAAAGTGAGGAACGTTTGCAAAGGACATGATGGACATGTTAGAGTTGTTGAAGCACAAGCAGGACAGTGATTAATGAAGAGACCAATAGCAAGGGTGTGTCCATTGGAACTGTCAGACAGTTTTTAAACCTTGGGACAAAAAAAAACATTTTTTTTAAATCAGCCAATACTGAAAGTGTATGATAAAAACTATAAAATGCTAAGAAATTACTCATGGATTATGTATATAATTTTGAATTAGTTTGTCAACATGTATTTTATAGTGGACATTTATTATTTGTTGAAAAAGGATAGAGTAGAAAAGGATGAGCTATTTAGGAATTAGATAGGACTTTAATAATAGTTGAAAGATAAAATGAATATGTAAAATGTGTTACTTAGGTGGTATCTATGCAAATATAGTCTTTTTGGAGTTAGTAAATGTATACCTCTTTGTGTGTAAATTTTTGTAACAATTACAGTAACAAACTTTACTTGTAATATTTGCAAGTTAAAGAAAGAATATTAGTATCAACAGTGTATTGAGATCATCATTGAGGAGGGGGAAATGTTCAGAAGACAATCCAAAAGATTTATTTTAATTATGGTCAATTAATTTATAAAAAAGTGATTCTGATATTTAATATTTAAAGTTAAGTATGCTTATATTTTCTAGAAACCCCTATAATCTATAGCAGATGTGCAGTTAATTGAGAATTAAGTGATTAGAATGTACCCAATATCACCACATACATTAGCTTTATGTGTTTGAGAATGAGATAGCCAGTGGTCACTTTGTAGTCTTGCATAAGATCTTTGATTCATTAGTTTTCTGTGTATTTCTTTAGTACTGTTAGGTTACACACAATTAGTTTCAGTTTTGTACAGCCTATGCTTCTGCATGCCAGGATATAGATAGGAACAGTCAGATTACTGTCTTGAATAGAAAGTATATATAGTAAATGACAGGAAAATATATATATAGTGATTTCAAATGGTATACAGTGATAGTTGGCATAATAGTTCAACTCATAAAATGTAGAATAGTAACATTGTTAAAACTGGAAAGTGAAATCTTTAATTATAAGATTGACAGTAATTAAAAATATTGATAGTAATTAAAACATGGTTAAAGTGTGACATTTCAAACATTAAGATTAATATCTGTTGGGAATATTTAACTAAATATATCCTGTGTGTACATATTTCATAACCATTAAACATTTAAATTAGCTAATGGTTGTTTTTTATTCAAACACTTCCATTGCATATAAAATAGACAGATATTAATTACAATCCTATTTTTGACTCCTCACCAATAAGTTTATTCTGAGGACGCTCTCTGCAACTGTAGTTGTTAGTAGATATATGATTTTTTGATGATTGTTGTTATCTGCTGCATACTCATTGTTGTCATTTTTTTTCTTATGGTGCAGAATCTTGTACACTTTACCTTCACTTGACATGTACTTTCTCAAATTATTACTACTATATGCTCACATTTCATCCTTTAACTGGTTGACATTGCTCTCTGCAACTGTAGTTGTTAGTAGATATATGATTTTTTGATGATTGTTGTTATCTGCTGCATGTCTTTCTGGGTGGACTTTCTATAGGCTTTAATCTCTATGATTTTACTCATTGTTGTCATTTTATTTTCTTATGGTGCAGAATCTTGTACACTTTGCCTTCACTTGCCATGTACTTTCTCAAATTATTACTACTATATGCTCACATTGCATCCTTTAACTGGTTGACATTGTTTTAACTTCTAACATTTGAATATACTTCTGCTCAACTGAGACTTATCCTAATGCCACATGCGCTTAAATGGACGTCTGATAGACTTGTCCCTATGATATTGCGCCTGCCAAGCAGTAGATTAGATTGAATTAAAACATACTCAATTGGTCTCCTTACAGCTTAAACATTCGAGTTGTAAGAAATATATTTGAGTTGAATGGGCTTTGCCCACCACCCTTTCCCCCACCCTACCCTCACCCCTCAACTCTGGTTCATGTAAAATTTTAGACTAAGAATGACTCAAATAGTAACATGAATTTTCCCTTTTGCTGATCAGTCAAAATTACAAGTAATATTAAATTTAAGCGTGTTGTGTTCAATATTTCTATGTAAAATAAAATTAAAGGTAATATCTTTAAAATGTGGAGAATAAAGCAGTACACAGATATAATATCTTCTTCTGTTTATTGCCAAATGCAAAATGTAAAGCTGACAATGAGTCACATTTCTTTTCAGAAACAGTAAAATAATAAACGCAAATAGATGTTTTACCATTTGGACCTCTTTGTATATGAATGGGTAAACCAACGACCGATATGAACGATATTTTAAGCTTATACAAACACATAGCTTACATATATATCCAGAATGCACTCAGACACAGAAGTACTGACGTTGACAATGCCCAGACCACCACAAGCGTTAGCACTATCACAGTCAAAAAAGTCTTCACAATATTTTGTTGCAGCCTCCTCTGTCCAACCATTTCTCCACTCTGGTTCCTGTCAATATAGTTTACTCTTTTTACTTGAGGTAACCAAATGAGGTTCAATGGAGACATAAACTTATCATAAATTTAACAATGCATTTGTAATTCCCAGTGTGTAGGTATGTTATTCTTAGTGAGCCTTTTGGTCTAAAATGTGCAATGTTTATAATTTGTTTAACATTAATCTGTAGAAATGGGGTTGATTTGATAAATTGGGAATATCTGCAAATTACATTAGTTTAGATAAAGAAGTGAGAAATTGGTGTTGCATACTTAACAAGCATTTCTCTGTTTTGCCAATATGTCAAAAATTCCATGACAATTTTGAGAATAGTTTCAATAACAACAGTTTGCAATATGATCTGCATTAGTTTAAACATGTGAGGAGCATTATAGTCAATAAAGGAGGTAGTATTATGATTGCACATATTATCGAATTGGAGAAAATTAATGATATTTCATTACTGGTTGTACATAATCTGGATCATAGGAATAATCAATGTAGATTTCTTCATCATCACTTCCAACATCTGCATCTCGCTTCTTCCTCTGTAGGCAACCACTTTTCAACTGCTGAGTGATGTCCTCTCCTGTGAATTTTATAAACCTGACTGATATGTAAAAAAACTGAACATGACAACTTATTTCAATAGCTTGAAAAAGTGATATTGTTAAACGAAACTAAACCAGTTAACATTACTTAAATTATATAAAACATAAAAAGTATAAAAATAATGTGAACCCTTCTGTGCTATATTTATTTTCAGGTATTGATCCAGATAAGCATTCTAATCTACTTTGTCGAAGCATCCAAATTTAGTTTGAGTGATATGAAAAAACAAAACCAATTAACATAATCAGTAGATAGGATAAACATCAAAGCACTTAATCTATTTTAAGGGCGACTGAAAGGTGCAATACCAGAAACCAAGTTCATAATTATTACTTCATAGACACAGGCATAGCCAAGTCGATACCATGGGGATGATGGAAAGTTTATGGTCTAACGTGGGAAAGCCTTTTTGGAGGAAATAAGATTTTCTTTTTTTTTTCAAAAACAGGCAAGGGTGTGGGCATTATCATTTAAATCATTCCAAACTGTGGGAGCATCAAAAGCAAACCTCTGACAGGTGTTTTTTGGATTTATGTAGGAGGGGTAGAATTGAAGAACCTCCAAAAATCTTTTATCTGGTCAGCTATATTTTGTGCCATATCAACCACAATAAATAGACAAAAAAGAAGAAAAATAGCTGAAATGAGCTCTGTGAAGAAACTTATAAATATAAGTGTCTGTTTTGAAGATGCAGCAGTATTGAACTGCACACAGTGGAGTTTTTAGAATAGGGAATATCCCCGAGTATCTATTACAGTTTGTGTTAAACCTAGCAAGTGTTTTTGAATACACTTGGGTTTGTGCATGTTAAAACTGGACAAACTCCTGGAGAGAGAATTGCCAAAGTCAAAATGACTACTCACCAAGGAATTTGAAGCCAGATTAGCAGCCTCATTCATCAGGTACTGTCTAACTCACCTTAGATCACGCATTTGAACAAAACAAGTCTTAGAAAATATTGTGGCTGTTATGTGTTCTGAGTTGCTGTTTTATTCTTTACAAAAATATGTGTGTTACTTGACAGAGATCTTACATGCAACTGCAGTAGCAAGATATAAACTGCAAAACTGTAATATTTCATAATCTTTAAACTGTCACTTTCAAGGTTGTTTCTCACGGATATATCTGGATGCTTTACAGCTAGCCTTCTCATAGTCTCTATTCCCTAACATCTCCCTTTTCAAATAAATAAAAATAACTTTAATATTGTTAGCTTAATACTGAGTAACCTTTCTGTTCTAGTATATTAAAGCTTTTACTGCTGTGTTTTGAAACTAAACTGCATTTAATCAAAATATAAAGGAAGGGTGGACTACCTTCCTTCAATAATAACAATGCATGGGATTATTCTGCCCATATGTCACTGCATTGCTTTTAATTTTGAAGAACATTAAAACGTCTATTTGAATCCAGCTTGATAATAGTCTGTTTGCTTTTTCATTCGTGAACTTCGTCTTTGTGGTACATACTCCTCTTTTCTATCTGATATTTCTTTGTCTTGCTGTACTTCAGGTTGATCAGGGATGTTGTTGTCAATGTCATCATCAGTTTTGGGATTCGGTGTTGCCCTTTCTCTAAGATGGAGTCTATTCCTTCTGTACTCTTGACCATCGATATCTACTGTATATGATCTCATTGACAGTTTATCAACTAGTGTCCCTTTCTGCCATGGTTCCTTACTATGTGGCATCCGTTTCACATAAACTGGTTGGCCAATGTCAAGTTCAGGCAGCTGCTTTGAGTGCTGATCGTAAGTTGCTTTTGCCTTCTGACGTTTCACTTTAATTTTCTGGGAGACATCTGGCACTACGTGAGGCTTCAATAAGGACTCCGACATAGGCAGTAAACTTCTTGTCCGTCGTGACATCAAACGTTGTGCTGGACTGCACTCCATATCTAGTGTGGGTGTATTACGCCAGTCTAGCAGGGCTTGGTAGATATCATTTCCTGCCCTTTTAGCTTTCTTCATAAGTTTCTTTGCGATTTTGACACCAGATTCTGCCTTGCCATTGGATTTGCTATTATATGGAGAACATGTGATGTGTCGAAATTCCCAGCTATTTGCAAAACTTGAGAATTCATCACTCACAAATTGAGGACCATTGTCTGTGACAATCTCATCGGGTATACCCCATCGGGCAAAATGTGGTTTCAATTTGGCGATGACTGCTGCCGTGGTAGTGGAGTGCAACAAATCAATCTCAAAGTAATCAGAGTAATAGTCAATTGTAATGAGGTACTCTTTGCCATCAAGGTGGAACAGATCTAGTGCAATCTTGCTCCATGGCCTGCTTGGGATGTTGTGTGTCATCAGCGGTTCTTTCACTTGATTTTCTTTGAGCTCTGCACAAACTTCACATCTTCCAACCAAGTCTTTAATCTCTGATGACATATGAGGCCAAAAAAGTGCCACTTTTGCTTTTCGAAGACATGCTGCTATTCCTAGATGGCTGGAATGAATTCTCGTCAGTAACTCTGGTCTCATTGCCTTTGGTATGACGATTTGGTGCCCCTTGAAAATTATACCATTCTGCACTGTCAGTTCTTCACGAAATTGCCAGTATTCATTCAAGCATGCTGGTATTTGGTCATGATTGTTTGGCCATCCACCTAATATGGTTGTTTTCAGGCACTGCAATGTACTGTCATGCATAGTACATTTCTGTATTTGGTCCAACCTGCAATCTGAAACTGCTAAGTGTTCAGCATGGTTGACTGCCTCTAAATCTGTGCAAAAGACATCAAATTCAGTGTATTCTTTTCTCACTGTTGGGAGTGATGCTCGGGACAGTAAATCTGCTATGTACATCTGGCTGCCTCTTTTATAGCATACATTCAGATTGAATCTTTGCAGCCTCAGAAGCATTCTCTGCAGTCGCTTTGGAGCTTTCAAAAGTGACTTCTTGAATATCACCTCAAGCGGCTTGTGGTCACTTTCCACATTAATCATGCTGCGACCCAACAAATATTGTTTGAAACGCTCACATCCAAATACAATTGCTAAGCATTCTTTTTCTATTTGAGCGTAAGCCTGCTCCGTTTTTGACAAAGCGCGGGATGCAAAGGCTATGGGTTGTCCCTGCTGTAGGATCGTCGCTCCAAGACCTTTCTCACTGGCATCACACTGAAGAGTGACTTCTTCTGACATACTGTAAAATTTTAGTATGGGTTGCACTGTTACAATACGCTTGACCTCATTGAAGGCTTCTTCCTGTTGGTCCTGCCACATCCATATGGTATCTTTGTTGATAAGGCGGCGTAATGGCTCACTCACTTCTGAAAGGTGTGGCGCAAATTTTGACAGATATGTCACAAAGCCTTGAAATCTCTGCAGCTCTTTGACATTTTTCGGCTTTTCCATTTCTAGGACTGCTTTTACTTTCTCTGGGTCAGGTTTGAGACCCTCTGCTGACAGTATATGGCCCATGTATGAAACTTCAGACATTTTGAGCTTTAGCTTTTTCTTGTTCAATTTCAGATTGACTTTCTGTGCTCTTTTAAGTAATCTAATCAGATTTTCATCATGATTTTTCACAGCATCACTTTGAGTGTCTCCACAGCCAAACACTAATATGTCATCTGCGATGACTTCAACTCCTGGTAAGCCTTCCAGAGCTTCATGCTGCTTGTATTGGTACACCTCTGGTGATGATGTCAGACCAAATGGGAGACGAAGCCAGCAATATCTCCCAAAGGGTGTCCAAAACGTTGTCAGACGGCTGCTCTCATCATCAAGTTTTACGTGACAAAAGCCATCTTTGGCATCGAGCACAGAAAAGACTTTGGCTTTGTCCAGATTTGGTAAAACTTCTTCAATGGTGGGCATCTGGTATTTAGGTCTCTTGACTGCTTTATTCAAGTCGAATGGATCAAGACAAATTCTCAACTTATTTGGTCGCTTCACTGCTACCATACTGCTGATCCAAGGAGTTGGTTCTTCTACTTTTCTCAGAATTTTTTGCTTCACCATTGAGTCTATTTTTTCTTTCAGTTCTGCTTTCAATGCAACTGGTACACGCCTTGGCTGATGTTGAACTGGTCGTACTGTTGGATCTATTTCAATGTGGTGCTCCCCTGGAAACTGTCCCAGGCCTGTGAAGACATCCGAATAGTCTTCAAGGATTTGTTCCTTTGTAAGTCCACCTACAACTTCTTTGGTCATATGAACAGCTTCATTGGCATCTTCAGTGTTGACAGTCAACAAATTTAGCTTCTGGCAGGTGTTTGCAGAAAGAAGCGGTTTCTGTGCTACCTTTGTAGTCACTACTTGAAACCCTAGTTTGTAATATTTTCCTCTAAGCTTGGTGTACACAGTGCAATATCCAAGTGGCTTCATCCAAGAGCCATCATAAAGATTGAGCCGTACATCAGTTTTTTGTAGCATTGGAGTTTCGAGTCCTGTGATTTTGCAATAGTCCTTCAGACTGATCACATTACATGTCGCTCCAGTATCTAGTTGACAAGTTGTGCTTTTTGCGTCACCGCTCTTATCTTTGGATAAATTTAAGTCAACTGTCAGCTGCTTGCCTCTGGTCTTCACTGCACCAATAAACTGATCAGTGTGAAATATAGATTCACTTGAGGATGAGCTTTCCCTGTCAATTCTGTGGAGCGTTTTCTGCTGTTTGCAGACTGATGCAAAATGGTTGTTCTTACCACATATCTTACATGATTTCCCATAAGCAGGACACTTCCTTTTATCAAATTCATGATCTCTGCCACAGTATTTGCACTTTCCGTAATTCTTGTTTGTCTTCTTTGCCTTGTCTGCATTACGTTTAACTGCATAGTCGGTTCCACTGCTTTGTTGTGCTTTCTTGGTTGCATAATTTTTTTTTCTGGTAAAATGGACATCTTCCATTTTGTTGCCGATTTGCTGAAGTTGCTGCTCAGATATTTCAGCAATACGGCACATGTTTACTGCTCTGTTCAGAGTCAAATCAGCTTCCCTGAACATCCTGGCACGAACAGTGTTGTCTTTTGTTCCCAAAATCAGCCTGTCACGGAGCATTTCTTCTTCAAGACCTCCATATTCACAGCTGGACACTAGCTGCCTCAGTCTAGTCATATACTGGTCTACAGATTCTGATGGACCTTGTGTGCAGGTATTGAAAATGTATCTTTCATAGACTACATTTTTTGCTGGTTTGAAATGCTTTTCTAAGGCATCTAAGGACATCTGGACATCTGCCTTGATGTCATCAAAGGTGTCTAAGTGCTGATAAATTCGAAGGCACTCCTTTCCCATGATTGACCTTAGTGTTGCCATTCTGATTTGAGATGATTTTGTGTTCAGCTGGGTGGCAATTTCATAATCTTCCCACTGCATGTGGAAGAACTTCCAATTGCCAATGATATCTCCCTTACATTCCATTGGAGCAGGAATGGGAAAATTACTGGGAACAGCTACTGCCATCACTGCGGCTGTTGCTTCCTCTGCTGCTGCTTCGTCTTGGTTATTCACTTCTGTGTCACTCATTGCTTTATATCCAATTCAAATGAGTATCCAATGTATATATAAAGACAACCTTGTATTAGAGTAATATTCAGTCTTCTTTAACAACAAGAATTAAAAAAACAGTCAATTTAACTGGCTATATTTCTGAAATAATCCAGTGCTTTTTTCAAACTGTTTTTCTTTTCTTTAACAAATGCACAAAAATTAATATTGCAAGAGTTAAATCTGTCTTTATATATAATTTCTTATTTCTGTTCTCAAAATAGAGTACAATTTACAAAGCAGTACACATCTGACACCATGTTATGTGTTCTGAGTTGCTGTTTTATTCTTTACAAAAATATGTGTGTTACTTGACAGAGATCTTACATGCAACTGCAGTAGCAAGATATAAACTGCAAAACTGTAATATTTCATAATCTTTAAACTGTCACTTTCAAGGTTGTTTCTCACGGATATATCTGGATGCTTTACAGCTAGCCTTCTCATAGTCTCTATTCCCTAACAGTGGCCATGATCAGCAAAGAAAAAAATGCATCAAACAAGACACCAAGGTTCCAAATATTTTGCATCACACAAGACACCAAGGTTTCAAATATTTTGGCAGGGAAGTGTTAGTCTTGAGCTGAGCATTACACCCAAAGGTAATGAACTTGGTTTTATGTAAGCATACTAGACGACATCCATTCTTGAACATCCTGAAGACAAGAATTCAATTTTGCAAAAGCCAAAGCTGCATTTTTATTAGACATATAAACAAACAACTATGTGTCATCGGCATAAAAGTGAAATTTGAGTGTCTAACAATAACCTTACTCAAAGCAGTTGTGTATAGTGAGAACAGCAGGGTGCCATAGACTGAGCTTTGTTCTGCACCAAATACAAGCTCATGCATTTCGTCGAGGGTTGACCAAAGTTTAATTGCTTGGAATCGGTGGTTGAGATAGGAGTTGAACCATTTCAAGGCAATGCACATGCACCAAACCATTATTTAAAACAGTCAGGGAAAAACAGAAACACCATAATTAGTTGTGTCAAAAGCAGCCAAAAGATCATGTTAGACAAGTGCAGTAGGCTCACCAAATAACGGTGAAAGATTGATCTCATTTTTTATATGCAGTGAGGCAGTTTCAGTGGACTGGCCGATTTTATCTACAGATTGCTGAGGATCGTCAAGATTGTTGCTATTGATAGATTCCATGAACTATTTGTACAACTACCAAGTCCACTAATTTAGAAATGAATCCTAGTCCTGATGCTGGACTATAGTTCTTCAAATTTTCAGTTGGTAACGGTGATTTCTTCATTGCGGAAGTGACAACAGCTTTCTAGAATTTGGGGGAAACACACTCGACCAAAGATAAATTCATGAGTTTTGTAACTGATGTAATAATATCCAACAATCTTTAAGAAGGAAATAAGGAGTGTATGTCATCTTCTGTTATATTTGTTATCATTCGGTTCAATATATATAACTAAACATGAAAGGATTTTCTATTTTAAAAAACTGATTTACATCAGTTAAAATTAAACAAATATTAAATGTAAATTACACAAAACAGGAAAGGTAATGATCATGCAATACCGTTTACACAATGCTTTTCTTCAGGTGTAACTGAGCACACAGCCTTTTCCTTTCCTCCGTCCCCTGAACAGCCACAAAATACAACATCACCAAAATCTTCTGGATCATTGATCTTTCCACTAAACAGCGAATTATTGTATTCCAGCCTTAAATGAATACAATAAACAAATGTAACATTTTAAAAGATACAATTGGTCTTTTATCATGTGAATAATTATTGTGGCTTGACATAGGAAAATGGGAAAATGAAACCCAAAAAATTATTTCAACTATTAATTCGTCCATAATTTACAAATGATATAAACCAAATAATAGAAATATATGATGTACAAAATTAAATTTTTTTCTTTGAATTATGCGAAATTCTTATTAAATGTGTGATTAGTTTAGTCTGTTGCAGAATATCTAAGTTTGTCACATATTGGAATATATTTGAAACCTTTCTAGACAAATATTAAATGTATAAGAAAGATAATTTTACTTAACCAAGCACCATAGATGCATAGTTAGATTTCAACCGAAAATGTTATCTTGAAACTTTATGAGCATTATTTACTTTAACTTTACAGGAATTTCTATATAACAGAGTTCTCTATCAAATATCTCAAATTAAATTGCTAAGGGTACACTAGCATATATATATTTGCAACTGTCCTTTGGGGCTTTTTTGAATGTAATGATTGCAATAATACTCAATGTTTGTGGTTTTTTGTTTAAATTCTTACATAACCACTAAAACTATTCCAGTTCTTGTTTTTAATGCTCAAACATTACTCTCCAATAATAAAGTATCTTCACAACATAAACCTTCAGATAAAGCAGTTTACAAAACAAATTTATCAACTATTCTGAGTATAAAACACTAATGACATACAAGCAAAACATACACACTAAAGAAACTATGGTTGTGTTATGATGGTGTGTATTTCTGCAGTGACCTGACATACTTTTACAGCCTACTTGTTGAAAAGGCAAAAATAGAGTGAGAAACTTGTGCATATAAAATTAAATGTGCCGACTGTGGGGTGTTGTTTCTTTTGTATTTTCAGGTTAAAAGTACACTCACTGAAATATACCCAGTGTTTATTCAGAATGTAAAATTCATTGCATTGGCCCTTTAAATGGAGATTTCAATTACGAGTGTTGTGAATATATTGTGAATAGTGAAAAACATTATAATAAATGGTAACACCAATAAAATCATTACATTACATTGCAAAATACATTGCAGATGAAATACAACACATACAATTCAGCCTTTACCAGTATCCCTCAACTGTAACTTTTTGAAACGTTTAGAAGTTATATCACTCACCTCCATGATTCTGTAAAAGCATTTGGGTGTTTTATAAATAATTGTTTATTACAGGAGATATCTTCATCAACATTGTCTCCTCCTTTAAACATCAAATCGTCCTCACATTCGCCAGAAAAAGTGCCACATAAACCTTCTACTTTTTGGTAATCCAAAATCGAGGGTTTTATAAGTATTGAATGACGTTGAATTGTCATCGTTCCCGTGGGTAAATTAAGCTGCAGCAATTAATAAAAGTTCAGTTAAAAATATAGTATCTATGTGAATGAGGCAACCCAGAAATAATCGAAAGATTAATTGACAAAAGACAAGAACTAGAAAAAATAAGAGAAGATAAAATAAGGGGAGAAATGATAAGGTCATGAATACAATGGGTGTAAAAAGACAGCTTTTGAGTTTTTGAATTTTTTTTAACTTGACAAACACTAGAAATTTATTCAACTTGTCTAAGGGTAATTTACTGGTGCTTATTGTAGCATTTAACATAACATATATATTTAAAATTCAGTTTTAAATGAATTACAGTTATTCAATGTATGCATGCTGTATCATGGATACTGTAGGATTAGTAATTCAACTAATATGTAATGAACTTATAATTACTTTCAGCTGACACATTAGAAATGCCACACACCACATACGATTTTAAATGAATGATAGTTATTTAATTGATGCATACTGTATCATTATTACTGATACATTAGACAAAATAGCACTTACTTCCATTCAATTTATGCATACTATAACATGCTTACTAGAGAATTAGTACAAATAATATGTGATAATAATTATTCAGCTGATACATTAGACAAAATAATACCTTATTTTTTCTCAAGACAGCTAGAATTGAATAGATAATATTTAAAATTCCAGTAAGGTTAAGCATGAAAAGATAAATTCTGTGTTTGAATATTCCATCCAGCTGTAGTTGACTATACCAGACTTACTTCAATTCAGTTTATGCATACTATATGACGCTTACTGTAGTATTAATACTTGTACTGATATGTAATAATTATTATTCAGCTGACAAATTAGGCACAAAACCACTTACATTTGTACTTCCATTCAATTTATGCATACTACATCGTGCCTACTGTAGCATTAGTACTTGTAACATGTAATAATTATTATTCGGCTGACACATTGCACAAAATATCACACAAGGTTGGCATGGAAAAAAGAATACAATGGATAAATGAAGGAGAACGCTCCTCAAAGTACTTCTGCAAATTAGAAAATAAATACTTTGTTGAAAAACAACAGAAAATAGAACTTAACGATGGCAGTTGTGTAACTGATCAAAGGAAAATATAAATATCTGTTGGGGAATTTTATACAAACTTTTTCAGAAAAAAAACAGAAACTATTCAAAAAAGTTCAATACCAAAAGTTTTAAAACTAAACATAATGAGTTGTTAACAGTTGAAGAGTTAGGAATATCACTGAAACAACTAAAAAATAACAAAACAACTGGCCTGTATAGTCTCCAAGCAGATTTTCCAAAGATTTTTTGGAAATACTTTATATATTTTGTGAGGAATGCACTAAATAGTTATTTTAAGAAAGGCATATTGTCAGCTACCTAATTTCATAACAACACATGTTAAACTGCAATAAGATATAATAACGTTGAACAAAACGAAACAGGTTTCCTAAAAGGACGATTGATGGGTGACTGTACTGGACTAATTTATGGTCTGTTATTCGAAACAGAAAAATCTAATATCTCTGGTCTTTTGGTTGGTGTAGACTCCAAGAAAGCATTTGATTCAACATCGTGGGAATTTCTATACAATAAAATTATATTTTTGGCTTTAATAACTCTATTATTAAATAGATTAAATTATTTATAATGACATACAACCAAGAATACAACAATGTGGGTTCCTTTCAGACCATACCAATAGAGAAGGGTTGTAGACAAGGAAATCTGATTGCACCACACCCATTCCTTATTGCAGGAGAATGACCATTTATCAACTTCCTTGAGGTACTTTAACCTGACTCTGGGGATAGGATCCAATGACAGAGGACCGCCATTTTAAGTGGTAATCTGTATCTGCCTGTACCTGTGATTGAACCCACGTCCACGTTCCTAGGTGAGTTGTGTTAGCCACTAGGCCACAGTGGCACGTAAAATCAAAGAGTGACATTTTGCATATGAACATATGGCATAATGAAGGGATACAAAAATATATGTTCTTCCCTCATTGGGAAAACAAGACAAAAGAATCATTAGTGATTTGGTAGAATCTGCTGTTGTTGTTGTATCTAGACTTTTTAATGTAACTATATTAGAATACTACCACGATATACAAATGATACTTTGATTGAAAAACACTCACAACCTGGAAATTTTCAGCTAGCAAGACAATTTATTCCTTTTTACATCCAAATATCTTTTAAACAAAATTCAAGTAGTAAAACCTACTATTGTAATTTCGTCAAAAATAAATCAGAGCTACCAAGAAAGTGTGAGTTAGGATAGGATGCAAGATTGCGGACGACTTTATCTAAAAAGATATGGCCCTAATGTACATAATTTATTTCATGGTGACAACAGATAATTCAACCATATGGTTTCAATAGAAATTAAGATATTATATATTAACTACCGAGAGCTACCTGTTTAAACTTAAGATTATAGATTTAAATAGATGAGGCATATGTGGTAGAAGTGGAAACAATTCAGCTTTTCTTCACACAATGCAATACCATTCAAACACTATGGTGTAACATTCTTGAATGGATAAAAGAAAAAGTAATCAAAACTATGTGCTAACCAAACTATATAAATTGTTGGATATTAAGTCAGGACTAGAATGTTTTGTCAATGAACTTCATATTATGATCTGTTTGTTTTGATTCAATGTTATAGCCTTACCGTGTAAACATTGCCCTGGTATAACCTTACCGTGTAAACATTGCCCTGGTATAACCTTACCGTGTAAACATTGCCCTGATGCGAATATCCTACGTTCTGTCCTTCTAAACCACCACACTGATAAAGCCGATAATGCTGGAGGTTTTTACCATGGCCAGCACAGTAGTTAATTATGAAGAGTTCAGGACCCGATCGTACAGCTACACTGCAGATTTTTGTGTACCCACCATCCTTTTTGAAATATGCTTGAACCTAGATACAAGCACACCAGTAATATGTTAATGAAAAGTACTACAAAGGTCCAGTGGCAACATTAAACACTACCAAATGACCTTTGAGATCTTAGGTATTATCATAACTTATACACAATGTCAAATAGACATACATTCTCAATTACCCTCAATGTATATGTTCTGAATGTGACCTATTTAACATGAGCATGAAACCATTTTGCCAAATCTAATAATATTTGTGATTTTTTTATTATTTCTCTCTTCCTACAGATTGTTTATATTTTTGAGTATAGCTTGTCAACCGGTGTAATAAATAGATACATATGCAATGATAACAACATGCATTGCTATGTGCGACAATAATTTTAGTTACTCCATCAATATTAAACTGATATCTACTAGAGTTTTGTATTAATTTATTTTACCTGAATAGGAAGACTGGTATGCTGGTAAACTGTAAAATAACCCGAAAGTTGTGCTTCATAATATCTGAAATTGAGTGAATAGATTTCAGTACAATGTATATATTAGGTAATTAAATAACTACTTGAAATAAGTTTTAAAAGAAACCTGTTTATACAATAATAGTTGTAACATAGAGTCTCTTGATCTATTTTGTAGTTTGAAGATGCAGTTATACATCAGTGAAGAAACTTTAGACATGGAGATTTGGAAAACACAGGGTGAATCAACAAGATTTAAACAATAAAACTCACAATAGTTTATAATCAAATTAATTATATTGATAGGATCATCCCTCAACAAATTAACAATTCATTCAGTCATTCTTAAGGACTGATTAATAAAACTTACGTTCCATCAAAAGTTAACATGTGTGGGTCATTATACACCTTACAATGCTTTCCCTTGATTGTTGAAGTGTCTTGGTCATACACAAACACCTGAAAATAAGTGAACCATTCTTTAACAAAATACAAATCTTGTAAAATGAAAAGTGCATAAAAAACACAAACTTGATTTCTTAAAACATTAACTGATGTACTGTGTATCATCAAATAAATTTCATTTTTCTGCCAGGTTGAGTGTTATCCCAAAGAAGGGCTAATATGATTAAGGTAAATCACGAGGTATTGTCCATGACAAAAGGAGATCATTACAACAGCTGTTGAAGGTTGGTAGCATGGCACAGATATATGCAATGCATGTCAGTTTGCAGAGTGAGCCCCTTGCTAACAACCTTATTCTTAAAATAGTAATAATCTTCCCCTCGTTTTTCAGGAACTACATTATGAATACACATGCCCAAAACTGTGGCTATTTAAGATGCAGGATTGCTACTTGTCGGCAATTTTGAAATAACAATGCAATAGCATAGATTTTAAATGAACTATTAGTGTTATATTGGATATTATTTATCTTTTTATGAAAGTTTGGTTCTTTAGTTTGTGGCCTCATAAGATGGGAAGAGTCAGATGGTGCCAGAATTGCCATACTACTCACGAGCAAGTGCCAGATAGCAAGTGCCACAAGTTTGATGAGACTCAGCTGGACTCACCTCAAGACATACAATATCAGGCGAGTAATGTTACTTTTAATGAATCACTGGTTACTGAAGAGCAAGCCAGGTTAGTGGTTCAGCAATATAGTGGTTCAATATGTAATCTTACAAGAATTGTTGAGTATTTCAGAAAAAAATTGGCAAGTTAGAGCATTAATTGGCGAAAACAGGGAAGTGTTGACATAGCTGATGACAAAATTATATCAGCAGGACAAGGAGGCATCCAACGTTAAGGTAATCTTATCTTCATCTACTTCTTTGTCTGTATTTTTCTAAAATCAGCGATTCTGATTGTAGCAAAACTGGCACCAGAAAGAAAAGTGGACCTAAAGTAGTCCAAGTGCCAGTACAAAGTCAATCACAAGTGACAGTCAGAAGCTTTCCTATAGACACAATGAATTCTTGCATGATAAAAGCTAATGCTACACAAAGACAATAGAACCAATTATTAATGGAGCAAATGTTGCACAACAACAATTCCTGAATAGATTCACAATATGCCTAATGTGTTAATGTGTACAAGTGGTAAGGGTCAAATGCATGGGGGCAATAAAGGAGGTGTCACATCCTTTTGTGATACAGGGCACAGGCTATGCACCAAACACCTTGCTTTCTGAAACAATCTAGTGAATGCTGCTAGTAGTTTATTGGCGTTGTCATATACTATGCAAAACAGTATTTCAGAGCTTATAAATGATTTTCTTTGATAGCTCACCAGACCAGCAGTGGTATCAATGTGGTGGGGCTCACACACGATCATAATTCAAAGACCAATCAACAGAGCAGCCCAGTCAATCAACCAGGAACCATGTATACACAGGCAATAATGATGTGTCAATCTCAGGCAAGAACTGATCAGATCATACCATCGTTACAGGCAGTGAGACAATCTTTACATGTTAACAACAAGAATTGAAGGAAGCCACAGGCACAACCAATCAAGTAACATAGACTTGCTTTTAGAAGTATTAAGTAGGAAACAGAAGCAAGACACAGTTAAAGTAAAATCGCCACAAAATCTAGATTTTATTGAAAGTATGAATTAGATTTATTCAATTTTTTTGTTTTAGGTCACGTTCAACAGCCAGCGTCATAATGTGTAGTTTATGGGTGGAAGAACCAGTGCATACTAGTTGGTCAAGATTCTACACTGTAACCCACCAGGCATCGGCAAGTAATTACCAATTTTCCAACATGAAGCTCCCAGGCTGAGCTCCGAACCGACAACCTCAGAGGTTGAAGGTAAATACTCTAACTGCTACACTATCAACTGCTCTAACTATCAGTTACCTTATTTGCTGAATTATGGGTTTCCCCTAGATTTCCCATATGAACATGATGATAAATTAAGTAATATGTAGGAAAACCATGCAACTGCCAAGAAATATCCTGAACATGTACAGACCTATTTAAACACAGAATAACAACATAAGGCCATTTTTGGTCCTCATGAACTCCACCGTTTGGCATGAATACACATACACTACTACTTTTATGAGTAGAGAGAAACCTAACATAACATACAACACATGGTTAAGTAGAGCATCATGCTTGAAAAGATAGGTGGAAGGCTCCCAAAGAAACACAAAAAACATGTAAAAGCTGCCAACACTCCTCATGTCCATACTTGGGTGCAAAGTTACAAAAAAATGTCAAAAAATATCAAAGGAGACAAATGCATAGATTTGGCACAGCAGCATACTCCACTTGGGTTCCTTCCCATAACTAACCTTAAAAGACTAAACATTGCTATTTCTTTGAAACCAAATTGAGTCATCACGGATCATGAGTTTAATCCGGTTAGTATTCATAAGAGAGTTAAAGCCCTAAATAAATACAATTTTATGCAAGCAAAGATTTAACTGCCTTCAAAAATCAGTTTTCAATTATTGCAACAACTGTGTCAAGATTGTTGGGATTATCAGTTACCTTATTTGCTGAATTATGGGTTTCCCCTAGATTTCCCATATGAACATGATGATAAATTAAGTAATATGTAGGAAAACCATGCAACTGCCAAGAAATATCCTGAACATGTACAGACCTATTTAAACACAGAATAACAACATAAGGCCATTTTTGGTCCTCATGAACTCCACCGTTTGGCATGAATACACATACACTACTACTTTTATGAGTAGAGAGAAACCTAACATAACATACAACACATGGTTAAGTAGAGCATCATGCTTGAAAAGATAGGTGGAAGGCTCCCAAAGAAACACAAAAAACATGTAAAAGCTGCCAACACTCCTCATGTCCATACTTGGGTGCAAAGTTACAAAAAAATGTCAAAAAATATCAAAGGAGACAAATGCATAGATTTGGCACAGCAGCATACTCCACTTGGGTTCCTTCCCATAACTAACCTTAAAAGACTAAACATTGCTATTTCTTTGAAACCAAATTGAGTCATCACGGATCATGAGTTTAATCCGGTTAGTATTCATAAGAGAGTTAAAGCCCTAAATAAATACAATTTTATGCAAGCAAAGATTTAACTGCCTTCAAAAATCAGTTTTCAATTATTGCAACAACTGTGTCAAGATTGTTGGGATTATCAGTTACCTTATTTGCTGAATTATGGGTTTCCCCTAGATTTCCCATATGAACATGATGATAAATTAAGTAATATGTAGGAAAACCATGCAACTGCCAAGAAATATCCTGAACATGTACAGACCTATTTAAACACAGAATAACAACATAAGGCCATTTTTGGTCCTCATGAACTCCACCGTTTGGCATGAATACACATACATTACTACTTTTATAAGTAGAGAGAAACCTGACAGTGATCAAAATGAATTATTATAGACCTGAGCTGGCCTATAGGGGCCTTCATAGATATGGATACATAGCTCGGTTATGTATACAAATTTTAACATCCCATCATGAACAACATAACAGAAACTTTATTACAGCTAGGTGAGGCTGTGATCATATACAAAGTGGAATTATCATGCACATTCAGACAGTTGCAACTAGATCCCCTTGACTAAAATGTATTATGCTTAAATGGGGCAGATACTATCATGTGGAGATTTTTTGTCTGTTTGGATAGAGGAGATAGTATGATTTGTACATGGGTCAGCCATTTCTTTAGATGTATTACGAGAATAAACGTAATAAAGTGGTTTATAATTATGTAAATGACATAATCATGGTGGGAAAGGGCATTATATTAGTATTCCACACTTTATACAAATTTAAGAGTATGTATGAACCTATTAACTTGTGGAAACAATTTGCTTCTTGAAATGTAACTTGTTGTTCACAATTTGTCCTAAATACCTGTGCTCTTGGCAATTTCATGTTTTCCCATATTTTGTCTCCTCCACGGTCAGTCTGAACAGAAAACTGAATGAATGTTTCAAAGGTCCCATCATATATTCCATCAATAGTTGCATCAATTGGTACCCTTATCTGTGGTAGTGCATTGGAAGATGGAGTCAATGTAACAATAGTTTCACAGTAGTCGCTATTAGCACTCTTGGCTCTCTTGAATGTTAGTTGATTTTCTATACACCCGTTAGATTTATCGACAGAATCAGGGATTTCAACATAAGTCCTGATGTCACAAGTATAATCTGCATTGCCGCATCGATGCTTACAGTTGAATGGTAAAGTTAAACTAGCTACATAGTAGACACTATCTGACCCTTCAGTAACTTCCAATGTTGTGTCTGCTACTTCAAAACCAACATAGAAATTTGAGAACCTGCTCTCTCCCTTCTGACCACCTCTTGTTGGGGTTATCTGACATTTTATCTACAAAGACGTAAAGGAATCTATGATAAGGAATTAAATTGTACAAATTGCGTCTTTTACTTATTCATATAACAAAGTGTGAACACTTAAACATATATATCAATACAGAGTGTCCAGTAAGTACAGACATTACCATATTATTACTTTATCACATATAATATACATCTAATTAATTAATTATACAAACCATACATATTCAATAAATTAATTATGCAACATAAAATATACAGTTGGTAATTGATAATAAAGAAATATACATTCACATTAAACCTTGCCAGGTCCCTACCGTGAATCCATTGGCTAAATCAATTGCATCCGAGTTATCAACAAGCATTGTGGCATTCAAGATGGAAACGCTAGGATGTATAATCCTTTCAGTATAGATATCTTGATTGTTTATTGTCCACGACACTTCAAGTTCTGTGTTTTCTAATATATCTTCAGCTTTACACAGAAATTGTGTTTCACCTTTACACTCGTTATATTTTGCACTTGTAACAATTTCCTTCACTTCATATGTGAGTACTGGATCATTTGATAACTTTGGGATCTCTGATGCTGTAAAAAATCCACACATAAATGTATTGGATCATTTAATATATAAGTAAATCACATGTATACTTTATTTGAAAATAAGAAGTTTAAAGTTACAAGCGTGAACCTTATGGGCCAAATAGTAACAATAAATAAAAAGGAACATTTTGGTGTGTTTTGCATGGCAAATCTATCAATAAATTTAAGTTTCAATTCTACATTACTTACAAACACATCCAGGAGTAAAACCATTTGGAGATGAAGATCCTTCAGGACATCTGGTCTCATTTCCTTGGAAAAAAGTAAATATTTACACAGACAGAAACATCAAGCTTGTTCTTAAGAATAGTCAGTGACTATATAAGCATATGATATCTCTTTCAATGAACATTATATTTAAAATATATGCTTTCTGTCAAGTAAGTTGCTACCACCTGAGCTTTGGCTGAATAAGGAAATGCTTGATTCGTTACATAGTTATCCCAGATTACTATATCTGCTAATGGTCGACGCGTACTTCTACTGACATAAGTACTAGTTCCTTAGCATATTTTAATTGAGGAAATAAATATATATCCAAAGTTAGTTAGCCTAGTAACTTGGTTTTGACTGAACAAGTTCAATTTTTTCAAAGATAGCACTAAGTGGTAAATAGATAAAATATTCATAAGATTGAAAATTTAGCATTCTAAATGTGTTAACTTTACTTTGCTGTCTTGAGAAAATGTATATTGTTTGCTGTTTAAAGAAAATACATCTTCTTACCAAAACAATAACGGTCAGTTGAGTACTCTGTGTAAGTAAGAAAATACACATTGAAGTCAGTACAGTGCCTAATGCAGATGTCATATCTCTCCACACAAGGATCAGATGTTGAAACAACACAGACAGAGCGTGTTTGGATTTTTTCATCTGTAGGTATGTCTCCTACAAAATGAGGTTTTAAATATGCTAGATGTATGGGCACTGTGTCTGTGCATTATTTGATCTAAGCTTTATATGTATATGTTAACATTTAAAGTAGGGGAGTTATTGATTTTTGTGTTATGTGTTATGGTGTTTATTGATTCATTTATGGACTGTAGGAATCCCTCTAGACTAACCTCAGTGATGTTATTTATAGCTGTGTACCTGTAGGTTCTAGAACTTCCTCACTTGATCTAGTTACTGATGTTTACTTCAGGTTAGTTCTGTACAGTTCTAGAGGCTTCTATAAGTGTATATAAAGACTGTACATCTGACCACAAGTGAACTTAGTATTCGTTGGCTATAAGGAAGGCTGTTGTGTCTTGGAATATAATATTCCAGTGAATATATATAAAGTGCATATATTGCTGTGAACTTTTGCTGGAGTGAACTGGATACATTCTCTGGACAGATTTATTGTACTTTGGATACTCTTGGATATTGTACATTCATATAATAAACAGTGGATTTACTGCATTTTGGACATTGTCTATATCTTGGAGCAGACAGTACAGTTGTATAAACTCACTGAATATCTCCAGACAGACATTCTTTGTGACTGGATATAAAAAGGATAGCAGGACAAGGACATTTTGTGTTATTGAACATTGAACAGATCACAGGATACAGATATCTGTGTGTGAAGAACATTGGACAGATCACAGGACAGACCACAGGATGGATTACGGGACAGATTGCTTAACTGTTAGTCAAAGTGGTCAGGTCAGATAGGTTTCATTATTGTATCAATGTGTGTATGGTTAAGAGCATATCAGTTGACTGTAAAATCATTATTTTTAGTTGTTAAATAAATTTGTTAAGTTAAACTTTTTGCTTTTTTTCTGTTACAACTTAAAGACAACCGGTAATTGCTACCGCGTTTGCCCATGACCGTAACAAATAAATGTTGGAATCCAGTTTTGAAAGGTTGGCACTTCTGGTCACAACATAGAATCGTCTGTTTATCTTATTCCTGACCATTGGCAGGGATGCAAGTGCTAGCAGTTAACATCTTTGCAAGTTTTGATGGGAGGAATTTTAAAATCTTAAAAATTATAGAGATGATCATCCTATGGTTACTAAACTTAGATCTAATAAAGTCAGAATTCATCTTTTTTATGATGGAAGATGGAGCTTAAATTGAATAAAGAAGCTTTGTATTTAAAAAATTACCTTCGATAACCAATGTGATGGGGATAAAACTAATATATTACTGATTGTGAATATACCAAGATACTTAAATTATGATAAATAATTGATAAAAATTTATAATAATTCTAACTGAACAATACATTTTAATCTTTTTCATGAGTTGTAAGAATACCATTACATAGCATAATGATTTCCTCCTGACCAGTGTATTTTCACAGTATACAAGTAATTCTTTTTATGATGCCATTGTGGCCTAGGTAACACTCGCCTAGAAACATAGAGGACCTGGGTTCAGTCTGATATACAGGCTCAGCCATAGTGGCCCAAATGACCATTTAAAATACTAATCTTCTGTCATCTGGTCCTATCCCGAGTGGCAGGCATACGAATCTCAGGGACATTGATAAATGGTCATCACTTTATCTCATTCTTTCAGTCAGGGGAATGTCGAGGGAAGAATAGCATCAAAGATGCCCGTACAACACCTTCTGGGGAAATAGTGTTGGGCATCAAGAGATATAAAACAGGTAAAAAAGTCCAAAGATAAGGGGTCTTTCAGAATAGTTTAAGTTATGTAAAGGTGCAAGTGAAATAACACTAAAGAGAAAGAAAAAATATGCAAAGACAAGGTATCAAAACAAGACCATTTAATAGCATGATTACACAATTAATTTGTAAACTAAATGCTATGAAGCTGTAAACATAATGTAATTGATCTATTTATTAATTATAGTATATAATTCAATGGAGGTAGCGCAATAAGGTAAAGCTACAAATAATAATCAGTTGCAGCAATCCATATATCTGTGTCTCAAATATGGCAGTAGAAAACACTCTGACAGAGGTAAAAGGCACACCAATTCCACACTACCGCATTGCAAACCAACAACCAATAAACCTACCAAATAACAATTTTCTTCACCTTATGTTTTCTGAAATACACATATAGTCAATACAGTATTTTAAAGGTAAAGGTCACTATGGCAAATTCAAAAATCTAATCAAGGTCTTACTATGTCGTCACACATACACACCAAAGCAGTACCTCTAAAGCCATTTTAGCCAACTAAAATATCAAATCAAGGTCACACCATGATGTTGCACACCTGCATCCTAAACCAATGTCCCCACCATCTTCTTCCATCGTCATCATCTTCCTACATCATCTTCTTTGGTTTCTGAGACAGAGACAGGACTAGATTTTTAAAGTTAAAGTCACTACAGCAAGGTCAAAGGTCAAATCCAGATCGCATCATGACGTTGCACACCTACACCCTAGCAATGTCCTCAAAAAGTATGAACTTCCTATACCTCAAGGTTTCTGAAATTCAGCCAGAACAAGATTTGTTCATTGCCCAACCTATCATCCACTCACCCGGCTGACTGTCCACCCACCCAATCAGAGGTCATAGGTACAGACTAGCCCACCCAGACAGATACCATGGGTGAAAACAATAACCTCACGGCCTTAAATGGCCTTTGGGTAAAATGTGTATATCTATGTATTTTATTTTCATTTTGTTTAATAAAATTGACAAAATGTACATTGCTTTGCTTTATGCTAGATCATACTGGATAATACTACAAGTTTTAGAGAAGGACCAAAAATACTAGCGTTTGTGCTTCATTTGGATTCTTTCCATAGTCTGGTTTAATTTTACCATAGGTACCTTAATGCATTTTATTGTCTTACCATCCAGCCAAATTGGTCCTTTTGCTTGACAGGAGTAAGGTTCAGGAGCAAATCTTGGCATGTCACCTCCTGCTGAACTGATAAATCTGTACCAGCCAGTAACCAGACTACCATCACCTAGAGCTGGAGAGTCATCATCAAAGTAACTGGCAGAACGGGTTTCATCATCCAGAGTAGTGTGTTCATTTTCCAAACAAGGATCAATTGAACAAGGACAAAATTCCAATTCACAAATGGCACCTTCTGCAATTGACAGAACTGAAAATATCAAGCAAAATAAAATATGAAAATAAAATAAATAATTATAGATATTATCAGTGGTGCAGTGAATTATTGCCCTTAGCATGAATAGATGTGAACTTGAGTAAGGAGGAGGGTGTTTATTGTGCATCAAACAATAAGTCTCAGTCCCCCCAAAGTTCCCCAACACAGTGACAAGATGAGGGTACTCATGTTTATTACAATAACAAGTGTATAGTTGATACATAATATAATATTCTAATACTAAGTTATATTTACATTTCCCAAGAGTTACACATATTATTTATACACATGTAAAGGATCTTCATCAATCAGATACACAGTAAAAGTACACATATATATTTATAATGTTACAGTATAATCATCCACATTTAATTATGAACACAAACCTACAGGTGACCCTTGAAAGGTCAAAGGTCACAGAGGTCATAGGTCATACTGCTGTTAGTCTGACCCCAGGTCATATTTTAAAGAGGTCAGAGCAAGGTGTGACCCCAGGTCATATTTTTGAAAGGTCAGAGCAAGGTCACACTGAGAAATGAGAGATTTACTTGAGATGAGAAACTTGACATGTTATATCAGAGCGTATCAAGTGATATATTTACATTCAACATTCATATATATATGTTGGGAAATGATGATCTATGAGACTTTACATATTATAAAGAAATCCCTCAAACCCAAAGGACACATGTATGAGCATTTATGGAACAGCCAGCATATCTCTAAAGGTAGAGGAAACCAAGGATTGTGTAGTCTTATCTTCCTGGATGTACCGCCAGACGCAATCCGACGTCCAGGTGCCCTGCACCTTGATATCTTGCAAGGGGACATTGGCATTGAAAGCCAGGGAGGCACCTGAACACCGGAAAGCATGGAAGGTGAAGAAATGAGGAGGGAAGTGGAGTTTAACATTAATGAGTGACAAAGTTTTTCTAATTTTGGAATCAATGAGGGGGTTCCAGCCAGCAGCATATCTGTATTGAAAAAGGGGTTGATTTTTTGAGGGATTGTATATGGTAAATAATTTTTTCAAAGCATGGTAGGGGCAGAGAGGGCTTTTGCCCAGGTTTGGTAGGGAGATGATTTTGATTTGATCATGGGTCTGAAGAGTTTTGGTCCATTTTACCAAAATTTTTACAAACTGCTGGGAAAAGAAGATATCACCAGCAGCCAGGTGTCTGGATATGTCAAAGGAAGCAAATGAGTGAGGAGCCAGGTTTGATAATCTAAAGAACCGAAAAATGCCACGAGAAATACAGCTTTAAAAATGGGACCCATGTACAGGGTGTCACAGCAATGTACGATTTTGAGGAGAGTTTCTACTGAAATGACATTTTTTGAAGACAGACAAATTGGTCTGTTCAATTTTATGGACTTTAGGTAATACTTTAATCTTTTGTCTTCCAATACGTTAGTATTGAGGCCAAGGACATTGAAATTGGCTCTGATTGCAGCCATGTAGTTTGCAAGCATATTTACAGATATTTTGTTATAATTCAAACACTCTAAGAAGGCCAGGAGGCCATTTACATCAACACTTTCCACAGCAATACTCATGTATACACAGAAACTGACAAAAGTTCTGAACATCACACCATAGGCTTTGGCTGTGGAAGGTCTGAATGCCTCTTTAAGCCTTGCATTTGCCTTTGTGGAGAGCTTCTTCAGTTTTTGGTCTTCTGAAACAAAGTATAGCATATGTTAAATTTCAGCATCAATTTCTAGGGCCTCTAAGCCCACCAAGACCCAGATTGGGCTTGGAACCAACATATTGAGTTCAGCTACATTTGAAGGACTGTTAGACCATCTAGATAGTAGATCAGCAGTTCTGTTGCTTTTGCCTGAAATATGAGTGTATGTAAAGTTTATATCATGGGTGGCTGCCCACATCCAGATATTGCGGGCACAGACTGCCAGGTAGGGATCTCGAGCTCTGCCTGACCTAAGGACATTAACTACTGCAAAATTGTCACAGTGAATAAGTATACTCATTCCTTTCCAATGGATACAGAATAGTTTTACTGCTACTAATATGTTGAGCATCTCAAGATGCACAATGGTTAAACCTTTGAACCCAAGAGGTATGGGCATATGGTAAACCATATTCTGCCATACACCTCCAAGACCTTGTAGACAAGCGTCTAGATGTACCTGGTGATCTGGTTTTTTGTGGTCATACATGGAAGTACCATTGTAGAGAGGTAGAAACCTGTCGAACCATCTGAGATCTCTGTGGAATTCAGGGGTCAGGTGGATTCGAACCTGACCATGGTGTTCCCTGAGAAGTTGCAGCATTCTATTTAAGAAATAGCGAGCAGGTCTCACACATTTGTGAATATACAACAAATGGCCTAGGAGGGACTGGAGCTGACGCTTTGTACAATATTTTTTGTTTTTCCATTCACAGACAGTGTCACAAATTTGACGCAGTTTTTTCTCAGGAATAGATATAGAACCCTTTACTGTGTCAATTTCAACCCCCAGACACACAGCAGAAGTACTGGGTGGTACCAGTTTCTTTTGGCTAACAGTGAGACCTAAACGGTCAAGGAGGTCATATAGGTGGTCATATGAGCGTTTTGCGTCGGACGGAACGCCACACCCGACGTAGTTTATGACGCTATGCCCTGCGCGACGCATCATGAAGCGGACGGCGTCGCTGACGCGTTGAAAAATTTGGGAGCCATGGCGACTCCCGAACGGAACGCAGGTGTCGACGTAGACGTGACGCCACTGTAAACCTAGCAAATTGTAGTCCAGAGGGTCAACTTTAATGTGCCTAAACGCTCTGCTGATATCTATCTTATATATGTGTGCACCCTTACCTAGAGTTTTCAGCTTATCAGTGATATGATCTACTGTTGGCAGAGCAAGACTGAAGTCAGTGCCCAGATAAGAGGTCTTATCGATACCTGAGTTCACAGAGTGACCTAAGGGCCAGCTAAGGTCAATGATCACACGCCTGGTGCTAGCATCAGGTTTCTCTCTTGTCATGAATGGGGATATATGGCCATTAGGGCATGGATGATCTTTGAATGGGCCCACAATTGCATTAAAGCTTTTTTCTTCTGCCAAATAGGCTTCAATATCTTTTGGGTAGTCTATGGCAGATTTGTGATTGTTGCCTTCCCATCGGAGGGGGGACATTCTGTTGAAGTCTAAGGGGAAGCCAAACCTAAGGAGATCTATTAACTGTGTGTCCCAATAACCCTGTAACTGTTTTTGCCATTCATCTATGTGCAATTGGGAATCAACTTTAACTCTTGCTTGCTGAAAATTTGGTTTTCCTGAGTTTGCAACAATGTTGTGAGCTTTGATTGGGCAATAATTGGGAAGTTCATTAATGACATCAGATGGGGCTTCCTGCAACTCCCCCAAAGGGATGAAACCAAATTCAAAATCAGTTTGGCTTTTCCAAGCCCTGGTGACTTCACTGTTTACATTTTTCCATGATTTTTTGTCAGAAGTAGCATTGAGAATGGAATGCAGATATTTATCATCAAGGCCATTTATATCAAAAATTTTACATTCATGAGATAGAGCTAGGTGGTCATTGTCACTATCTTTGTCTCTGTGGCCATCATAACAATGGGGATGTATGGTGTTGCTACTAGCATCTGTGACTATGTCAGTAGTATTTGCGTTTTCACATTTTTTTTCGCTAGTAAATGGAATGTTAGTAGCATCTCTGGGTCTGAACTTTGTGTTGTTGTTATTTACCTTTATTTTGACTACTTCAGCGTAAGACCTGTCATTTTTTCCCAATGGGTTTACATTTCTTACCCAGGGGACACTCTTTTTTGTCTGCACTTTTGTTTGCAGTCTTTTAAGGGCGTCAAGACCTACCTGGATGGCTTTTGCCTTGGGCGTGGCCATCAAAGCTTCAATATGGGTGACCTTGTGTTTACTTGCACAGACAAACCTAGTTCTGAACTGCTTTTTACTGACAGTATTTTTAACCAGATTTTTGTTTGTTTCAACACTGTTTTCATGCAACACAGTAACTACAGATGAACCATGAGAGCCATTATTGCTGTCCTGATAAATATTTTTTTCAGGACAGCTACCTCCTCGTTTTTTGGACGTTTTGCCCAGGTGCATTCTTTTTCAGAATGATTCAGAATCTTGCCCCTCTCCAAACAAGTGGCACACACGTGCCTTTGCCACTTTCCATTACTCTCATGGTCCTTCTGAAAACTACAAGACCCATTCTGAAATGGTTTACAAAACCAAGGTTTTTTCATATTTGCATGTTCAGAGGTTTTTCCCCAGGATTTCGAATGCTGAGAATGTCTTTGGGCATGAGCCCTTCTGATTCTATCAATTTTTTCAGAATTTTCCCACGTTACAGCCCCCCTTTCCATATCACATAAGAGGACCGCATGGGCGGCCTTCGCATTTTGCCAAGAGAAATCAGTTGCATCAGCCATGATGTCTGTCAAATATTGCAACATTTGATCTTTAGTTTTTTGGGATTTCTCATCTAATATATTTTGGGCAAACCCCTGAACCCATTGGGTCAGATTTAACTGGTCATAGGTCACCCTCTGACGATTGTGACCACCTAGAATGGTGTCTTGTGGCCATGCCACCTTATGCTTAACCACACAGTCGATATTTCCACCTCTTTTTGATTTTACATCATTTTTACCTGAAGTAGAAGCACTGGCTTCCTGTAACTGACGTAACCTCTTGTCTACTTGTTTTTGAATATCAGAGGAAGTTTTCAGCACATTTAAACTGGGGACAATTGAATCATCAGATGACGACTCAGAATCAGACACTACACTACTTTTACTATGTTTTAATTTACTTTTTGAAAAGTTACTTAACTTCCCAGTCCTTCTATGCGTCGTCTTCTTGACGGTAGCCACATCTTCCTCCACAGAATCCAACCTTCTGTTGACTTTTTGAAGTTCCTCCAGTATCTTTACTTGTATACTGTCTGGTGTAGCTTGGTACTGCACATTCTCCGCGTCAGAGGACACCAAAGACATGTCAGAGGACGAATCATTCGACGCATGGGGGGGAGGTGAGGTTGATGCTTGAACTTCCAACTCTTGGCTTCTTCTGCAGTTTCTGCCAGTTGGTGGCACATGTTTAGCGTCACATTTTCTACAAAACTTTTTGTTTGGCATTTTTATTGCTTCCAGCAATTTTTATTTCATTTATTTGCAATTATTTTAGTCTATGTCCTAAAGATCTGAAACATAAAATTTTCTGAAGTACGCTGTCACAACCAAATTTAGACTTGACTTAACAGGAGGGCAGTTTTGGCTCGAAAAATCCACAGAATATGAGAAATTCGAATTTTTTGTTACACAAAAGTGGAAAAAAGGATGACAAAAATATAGGTTAGACCGTCCCTCATTGGCAGAAAGTCAAGCATAAAGTTGTGTGACAGCTCCACATCAAGGTGACACTTGGTAGACCACTTCCACGTCAACAGAGTTCAATACAGTCTGACAAGTGACACATTGCAGCAGTTTAAGGCTATACTGAAAGTCCAGTTTTTCCTTTTAAATTTACACAGAGCACTCCATATGTAATCCCATTTGTAAAACGTTCTGAATTAAAAGCAAACTAAAATCTTCAATCACTAAAATGTAAAATAAAATAACAGTCATAAGTTTTTCCAAGATACCGCCTGGTTTCTTGCCCAGCAAAAGCTTTCAGTTTTTCAGTGTTACTGGTTCAAGAAACCAAGTAGGAATGATGGAGATTTACACAAATTTCCTGGCTTCCAATGTGAGGGCCAATGGTAGAACATGTTTACCTGGTTACCTAGAAATACAGGGATTTCCTGGTGTAATTCATGGGGAAAGCCCCTTACATAATGTGAGTTAAATTCTTGGACCAATGATTTCATACTAATACACTCGTTGCTAGGGCCAAGGGCACCCTCACCCAAGTATAAACAGCTAGACTGGTAACCTAACCTCTCATAGGGAACAGAGGGACTGACCCCCCCGGTGCCTGGACACCAGGGCCGATAGTTTCCTCACAGTTATGCTAACAACCATTTATAAACTGTGGATAAGACTATCATAGACAAATAGCTATGCAGAAAATGAAACCCATAACAGAAGTAAAAAGGATAAAATTAGTGGAATCATTAAATGGTGTGCATGGAGATGTGATAATGAATGATTCAACAGATGTAGTCACAAATGACATTTGATACTCAACGTGAGTCACTGTCAAACTTGCTGTTTAACATCCTCTTAAACAGCAAGTGTTATGCTGGCACAGGAACAAAAATGTGTAGATCGGAAGGCCACTGATGACAAACTGTTTCAATTCCGGGACTCCACATTTTAGTACACTTCAATCAAACATGGATGATTCTTATCAATGCTATCGCTATAAAAGTCCCCAAACAATATGGTATTAAAGTGCATAATCAAATTTGTGGTTTGTTTCCAGAATATGTGTTGACAAGAGAGATGCCATTATATGTGTAAATAAGAGAGATGATGGCGAGGAATTGTTACATATTTATACTACAACATGGCAATTCTGCTCAACGAAGATGTTACAGATATATAAGTCTGTAAATTAGAAAAATGTGGAATAAAAGCTTATAATTTTTTCAGATTCTGGGTCTGCTATTTAAAGTTTTCCTTAATTTTTTTCTGTTTAAAAGTGAGATGTCGCTTGCAAAAATCTCATCACATTATAGCAGTAAAATGCTCTCAATATCCAGATACCGGGATTAACTTGTAACGTAACTTCTGTACATGATCTTCCTGATTGTAGTTTGCGGTGGCTTTAACATCATTCTGAATGAAAAGTTCGACTTCCTAAACGACCAAAATTATGGATAGTATTCAAGCTAGGTACACTATTGCCATAGTGGAACAAGTTTAAGCATTTTAGTTAAAGCAGCAAGACATCCATATGCACAGTAAACATTATGAGTGAAAAGATTCCCCCCTTGCTTTAGGTTAGGTAGGTTTATTCAAACCAATAGTGAAAACCAAACTTGGAAAATCAGTAATGACAAAGTGCTTTTAAATTTATTTACACTGTTAAACAGGCACAGTGCTAACCTGTTTGTATCAATATCCCAAGCATTTAGCTTTCAATGATTTCTACTACTAGGCTTGCTCACAAGTTCTTTTCTTGAGACAATTAATGAGTGCATTTTATAATAGTCTGTATTTTACACTCTCACTGGAAGTAATTAAGCTTCCTTCTGGAGGGAAATGCTCTCACAGAATCACATTGCACTAATTAAGAACCTTGTCTAGTTTACTACTGGTCTTAGAGTTAGCAGATATCACAGAGCACAATTTTTGTCTTGGAATGAAAATTTAACTCTAACAACAAACGAACATAAGTATTTAACACCAGTCTTAGATATGACTGTTGTATGCATTTTTTTCTGTTAATTAACCATAAATATGTAAACACTTCACCAAAGTTTCAAAATGGTTAGAATTTTTTTGGCAATAAAATGTCATGTTGTTTTTCCTACACACATAAATATTGCATAAATATCTACATCATTGTAACAACTGTTCCTTAGAGACACATAACATACCATTTTTGTGATTATATAAACATAAAGATGGCTACGCTGTTTTAACAATTTATTATAGAGCCTAATGGTATTTTCCCTGCCAAAAGATCCACATTGTTTGTCAATTTTGTTAAGATAAATATGATAGTGTCAGAAACTTTAAGAGATTGGAGCAGATATCACATCAATATTGTTTTCACAAGAGATCAGATATTTTATATATATTTGATGAGGTCGTAAATGCTGAGCCTAAAACGTTCAAAGATAGAACACTCTATCTCTAGAATTTTGAATCAAGTAGTTATTATATACAGCTTTGAAGTATTTAAAAATTAATGTAACTTTAGAAAATTTACAAAATATTTCATAACTCTTGTATCTTTGAACTTATAATCTGTGTATAATCACACTGTGTCAACCCTGATTGGGGTTTGGCACCCTCGTCCCCAGGGTAACCTTAATATTAACAACATGTGAAAAAGGGGTGAGTTGGGGCTGGAAGTTGTGGCTGCTAATGTAATCCAGCTACTTAAAAGAAATTCTTCAAAGAATTCTTCCTTTATATTTGTTTCAAATTGGGCAATCCTGTTAAGATATTTCATTGTTTTGAATACTCTTGAAGCTTATGCTGCATTATCAGGTTGAAAGATGGATATGAAAAAACATTAAAAGATCAAACTTAATAGAACTTATTTTGATTGAAATAATCACTGTTTATCTCTTAAAGGATTGGATTTGAATTATTAAAATAAAACAAAGATTTGGTTGATTTCCTGAGGAACACAAATGACACTTTAGTGCAGGCTAACCGCAATGACAATGTGGACCTGGGCTTTCTTCATGACCCTGACATTTTCACGGTTGATTCTTGGAAAGGAGAAAACAGGTTAGGACAACATTTGACAAAGGTCAGACAGTCATTGAAATAATAGTTCAAATATACTGAATATATACCAAGCTTTTTGGATAATTGTTACCCTTAGAAAAGTTAAATTTCAAATTAGAGTCAACCCTGTACAAGTAACAAAGACAAATTTATTGTCTATGTAATCTGCTAAATTTGTTCAAGTATAGTAGCTTATAAGTAAATTGAAATAAGCACAAACTAATAATACAAGTAATTTCATAGCCGGTTTGATATTTTTACATTTATAACACACTGATAAGTAGCTCTACCTATTGGTATAACATTCTGTATTGAATGTCTGTGATTTAGGTTAAGAATAAACATTTGAGCAGTTTAAATAATGATTACAGATCATCATTTCATTTGTATCAGTATGTCACTTTAGTCTACTGACACCAAGAATATAACCCTTTAGAAGCTTAAATTAAAACTGAACATGCCACGAACAAATCATACAGGTAATTTCACAGCCTGTATGATACTACTTTATATCTGATAAGTAGTTCCACATGTTGGCATCACATTTTGTACTCCATGAAACCGATCGTGAATAAGCATTCGAGCAGTGTATGTTAAGATAATATACCATCATTATTTTTAAATGGGAAGTGCCATTAACAATGACATTTTCAATGTTTTTAAAATGTATTTCTCAAATAGCATTACTTTTGTTTCATTATTGATACAATACACTACAGTTTGTGGTCAAGACGTAATGTACTCAATTGGACATGATGTAAACAGTAGACCACAGTATATGTTAAAATCGCCTTTACTTTTTTTGTTAGCACTATACTAGTAGCCATCTACTTACTTTTTATGTTTACTCATACAACCAGGTTAAAGGTAATCAGTAGAGCAATGTATATAGCGTAAAGATGTCGTTTCAAGATACAATTCAAAATGTCCTTTGTAGAATTGTCTTTAGGCTTGATAAAACAAACCATACTACCTACCTCCTGTTTTCAAAAACTACAGTGGATCCCCATTTTATACTGCATCTTGTTAACAATCTCATTACATTCAAGGCCATCAAATTCTTCTGACCTACATACTTATCATCCTTAATCAAAACTAATAGCCTTACTCGTGAAAATCAGCTATCCCTTTCCTCAATTTGTAGTGAGAAGACCATTGGTAGGAGAGGTTTTGCAATGGCTTCTCCTACTGAACGGAATAGACTCCCATAATCAGTCTGATCATAGCACACAGTAACAGGGTTTCGAAGCCAGTTCAAAACCTACTTGTTTAGCACATCCTCCACCATAGTATATCTCCCCTGGTGAGCACTTAACTAGAATTTCAACCTGACATGTCCCTGGACTTTCCATTTTTGACCCCAAGCACAAAAGAGGATGTTACATCAATTTTGTGCAATGTAAATGTTTCTATTCTGTTCTGAAAAGAGATTACCTCTACTTTCGTATCAGTAGTACATTAATACCTAATAACATTTTCTCACTAATTGCAAAGTACGACTGAAGCAATTAAGCAATTAATAAGTTATTAATGTTGCTTCTTTTCTCAAATTGTTTCAAATATCTAGTTCGTGGTTAAGATAGTTAAATATTACACCAGTTATACAGCATGAATCATCTTACTTAAACTACTGTGATAATCCCCTTTTCTTCATTAGGCAGTAGGAATAATATGATTATTTTTTCCTAGTTTCAGTGTTTCTTTCCAACTAGTCATGTTAAGTACAGGAACAGCAAATATTTTTTGTAGCCTATTTTTCTATTTTCAAAATAGACAACATTGATAACTTAATGTCGTAAATTCCGTTTCCAGTTTACCACAAGTTTACCCACATGGATAAACTTCTTGATTACATGTGATGTCTTTCTCTGCTTTCCTTCAACTTTTGATGTACAGTATTGGTCTTAAATGCATATTGTTGTGAATTTTTATTCTAGAATAATGTAATTATAGAATATAACAGAATATTTCACTAAATATAAACTATTGAACTAAAGTTGCACTCTGATAGTGCATATAGTTTAAATATAGCACAACTGTAACTGTAATGGGCAGAGAGGCCGTAGTAACAAAATAGAGTGGCCACAACCGTAGATTGGCTGTACTTGTAGATTTGCCACAACCGCAGATTGGCCATAACCACAGATTGGCCGTAACTGTAGATTGACTACAACAGTAGATTGGCCATAACCGTAGCTTGACCACAATCGTGGATTGGCTGTAACCATAGATTGACTGCAACCATAGATTAACCATAACTGTAGACTGGCCGTAACCGTAGAGCAGCCGTAGCCTCATTGCATGGTGTGTGTGCCGTAGCTTGGGTGGTATTGTTGTGTCCGCAAGTTGCGGCAAGGCTGTAAGCTCCAAGTGTGGGCCGGCCGTCAAATTAGCCTATATAAGGCAGAGCATTCCACTGTACAGACAGAAGAGAACAGAGGAGAGGAGAAGAGAACAGAATGGGTTTCTGACTTGAGAAACATATTGTTGTGAGAACATCTTGTAAATATTTGTACATAAACATGTTTAACGAAGTATAATTAAAAGGTAGTTAGAAATTTTAAGTCTTTCTTTTGAAACTGTGTTGTCATGTTCTAAGGCGCAAAACAAGAAACTTTTGACTCAAGAAGAAAATCCCCAACAAGTGGTGTCAGAAGTGGGATTTGGACTTGCACACGTTACAGGAGAAAAGACCCTCTTTTGTTTTTTGTAAACTGTGTTAAAAATAAAGGTAGAACAGAACTCTATTTGTTAAAAGAAAATGCCACCTAAGAAAGATACTGCCAAGTCAAGCACAACAGAAACGTCTGAAGATGAAACTAGTTGCACAGAACAGCTTGAGACTCTACAGCTTCAGCTTAAAGAGGCCTGAACAATTGCCCGAGAAGCTCAGGAAAGGGTACTGACTGCCAAAAAGGATCATGAACAGATCCTTGAGAGAGCAAGAGAATATGAAGCAACAGCAGAAGATGAACGAGAGAAAGTAACAGAATTACGACAAAAAGTCTTGCAGAACTACGAGCACCTGGAGCGGTGTACTCGCGACAATGCCAGACTTTATGATGAACTACTGGAGAAGTCCAGGGAGGCACAGACAGCCAGACAGGCCGCAATGATGGTACAGAGCCAGTCATTAAATATGAGGAACCGGATGCATCAGCAAGGTCTCTCCCCTCCTGTGTCTCGAATGATGCATAGAACACCACATGTAAAGCAAGTGCCAAGGGACTCATATCTTTCAGACATCATCTCATGGGGCGCCATCTCTGGTTTCCAGTAAAGTCCCATAACCACTTCAAAGTTTGTTCGATGGGAAGTTATCATGGGATGGCTTCATAAAGCCTTTTATTTTGCTGAGTGCTTCCTGTGGGTGGAGCCAAGGGGAAATGTTATTTTGGCTAACAAATAGTCTCTGTGATGAAGCTACTGAGTATGCATTCGGTTATCTCCCAAATGAGGCACTCCAGTAATTTGATGTCTTAGTGGCTGCACTGGAGCTTTGATTCAAGAACAGGGGTCCTGTGACATCTTATCTGGCCCAATTAGAGGCAAGGAAACTTCAACCACGGGAAAAGGTGTCAGAGTTCTTGGCTGATATAAGACAGCTAGTACTGAAGAGCTACCCAACAGCTGACAATCGGACCAGGGAGACACTTTCTCAAAAGTCTACCAGACCAAAACACAGCTGTTGCAGTGGGAATAAAAGACCCCCAAACTCTATAAGAGGCCAGTACTGCTTGGGAAACTTACAGTAGTCTGAGAGATGACCTGGGAAGGCCACCACACGCCCGAGCAGCAGTTGCCATACCAAAGTTTGTAACCCACCAGGAAATGGCCAAATTTGGAGATCCACTAACAATTATGTTTGAGGAGACACTTGGTAAGATTGAATCCATCCTGAAAGACATGGAAAAGAAGTCTGGGCAACAAGCATGAAATAGGGCAGATGCTGAATGCTGCAGCTGTCACAAGAAAGGACATTATGCTCAAGAATGTCCACTGAAGCAAAATGTAGAAAAATTGGAAAACTATGGAGGACTGGATCCAGTGGCCTGGTTTTGGTCCAGTCTGACCTGTACATAGTCAGAATAGGTAGACAGTCAGTGTTAGGAGGTATATCTGTGTATCTACCCATGTGTATTTGTGAAATAAAGATTAAATTCTTAATTGAAACTGGAGCAGAAGTGACCATCGTGTCACAGAACTGTTTGAGAGAATCCCAGAGAATGTAAGGCCAAACGTGGTAAAAACAGAATGTAATGTTAAACTGGAGGTGGCTGACAAAGGTTTAGTTCAGGTGGCTGGGGTAGTTGATATTTCATTTTGTTCAGGAAGTCTTATGTACACATGGCATGTTTTGATAGCACCCATAGAAGAGGAAGGTTTGCTTGGAATGAATTTCCTTTTAGTTCACAATGCAGACAGTCTGTCTAGGGCTCCCTGTGACCCAACAGAGTGTCTGTGTTATGATGGACACACAGTTTTGACCTGTCATGTAGAGGATGTGATGTGTGTCAGAAGAAACATGAACAGTGGTCATCAATTCAGGAAATGGATGATGTGGTACCACTAATGGCCAGGAAAGTTAATATCGGGAATCAAGTGCATCCTGTTCATAGCCGATTTGGTCGACTGTAACCTGTAAATTTCTCCAGTTCATTGGCTTGTATCTATCACTGTTAACAGTGTGGTTTAAAGTCTTCACTGGTTGTTTCATGGGTAAAAAGCACCAGGTATAGAACAAGCCTGGTGGGGAATCAAGATGGCAGAGGTTATACAGAGCAAAGACTACTCAGGCAGCCAGGACAAATCAAAGGATGACTGATGAAAGTAATCAAACTAAAGAAGGGAGTAATAGTAATAGTAATCACTGCAAGATACAGTACTAAACTCTTTGCACTGCAACCTGATTGCAGGGCACTTGGGTGTGAAAAAGACCACTAATAAAATAAAACAGAAGTTTTACCTGTACAGACTGAAAGATAGTGTTAAACTTTGGATTTGTAATTGTACTGTGTGTGGAGCAAGAAAGTCCAACGGAAGAGTAAAAAAGTCTCAACCACAATATTATCAAGTTGGTGCCCCCACGGATAGAGTTGCCACTGACATTCTTGGTCCATTTCCCAAATCTGAATCTGGTAACAGATATGTACTGCTAATGGGTGACTATTTCACAAGGTGGATTGACGCTAACACTATTCCTGAGTTCTCAGCAAAAACTGTGGCCCAAAAACTTGTCTATGAGTTCTTCTTCAGATTCAGCATCTCATGACCTACATTCAGATCAAGGTCGCAATTATGAGTTCCAACTTTTTAAAGAAGTTTGTGAGCTTTTGAAAGTCAATAAAACTCGATCGTCACCCTATCATCCACAGTCCAATGATATGATTGAAAGGTTCAACAAAACCTTGATAGACATGATTGCTGTATACACAAACCAAAATCAAACAGACTGGCACAAGCATTTGCCCATGCTTACTGTGGCATATTGAAGTTGTGTCCATGAAAAGACTAGATATACCCCAAATTTACTCATGCTTGAGAGAGAGGTCAATCTTCCTGAGTTGGTGCTTGGTGCTACTCAGAGGTCAAAGGATGCACAGAGGAAAGCCACTATGTTTTAGAAATTAGAGAGAAACTTGGTGCCATTTTCCAGCTTGTCAGAGAATCTCTTAAAATAAATTCTCCAAAGAAAGACTGTGATCCAAGGATTAGTTTAAAGACATACAAAGTAGGTGACTTAGTTTACTACCATGATAATACAAGAAATGTAGATTTATTTAGATTTATTTGTTGTTTTACGTCACATTCAACAGCCAGGGTCATATTGCAACAGTGCACTGTAAACCACCGGGCATCGGCAAGTAACTACCAACTTTCCAACATGAATTGCCCGGCCCAAGATTCAAGCCAGCGGCCTCAGAGGTTGGAGGTGAGAATTCTAACCACTACACCACTGAGCCTCCATACAAGAACTGTAGGAAAAAGTCCAAAATTAAAGTCACATATTTGGAAAGGCCCATGTGTGATTGTTAAAAAAGAAAAAAAAACTTAGTGATGTATTGTTTGAAATAAAAACATCACTTCAAAGTAAATAAAAATACTGCATTTTGATAGACTAAAGCCTTACACCAGTGAAATTGTTCAAGAGATGAGAGTTAAATTGAAGAAGAAGACTCTCAGATATTGAAAATGTTCTCAAGTTGCCCCAACAGGAAGATAAATTCTCCAAGAATGTTACAGAGTTAAAGAGGTCAACTGTCAAACACTGTAACAGGGACATGACAGTTGATAAACAGCTGTCAGATAAGGAACTACTAAGGAGAAGTGAAAGACAGAAGCAGAAGCCTGATAGATTTATGTTATATTAATGAGTGGGAATTCAAGAAGATCTGGATATAAGGTCGCTAGAGGTCTTGGCTGTAACCGTATGGTTACTTGTTGAGACATACGGGTTCCTGGGAAAATGTATCACTCTCCAAATAAGCTCAAGGATACATAGATGCTCCAGATACAGGACAAATTAATTTTGTGTGTATTTTTCATGAACTCATCTGAAACATTTTATGTTGTTTGGTAGAAATAATTTTAGTTCAATTGAATAACTGAAAGGTGGACATTTAAATTTAGTGATTAATATAAATGCAGGTTCTGTTATTATTAATATTTTAGTTCAAGTGAAATCTCAGAGGTGGACATTAAAAGTGAGTAATCAATTTAAATGCAAGTTATCTCATTGTTAATGTTTTCTTCAGTTGAAAACGGAGAGATAAACATTTCAATTTAGTAATTATTTTGAATCTGTATAGTTCTCTCTATTTTCTTGATGAGTTAACATGCTTCCAGGAGTAAGCATACTGGTGGGGAATATTGTTGTGAATTTTTACTTTAGAATAATGAATTATAGACTATAACAGGATATTTCACTGAAGATTAATGATTGAACTAAAGTTGCACTCTGATAGTGCATATAGTCTAAATATAGCAGAACTGTAACTGTAATGGGAAGAGAGGCCCTAGTAACAAAATAGAGTGGCCACAACCATAGAGTGGCTGTAACTGTATATTGGCTGCAACCATAGATTGGCCATAACTGCAGATTGGTTGTAACCGTAGATTGACTGCAACAATAGATTGGCCGTAACTGTGGATTGTCCGCAACCATGGATTGGCTACAACCGTAGATTGACTGCAACCCATAGACTGGCCGTAAACCGCAGACTGGCCATAATAGTAGACTGGCCATAACCGTAGAGTAGCCGTAGCCGCATTGTATGGTGTGTATGTGTCGTATTTATGTTCAAAGCAACAGGGTTATAAAGCTTGGGTGGTATTGTTGTGTATGCAAGTTGCAGCAAGACCTTAAGTGCCAAGTGCAGCCTGGCTGTCAAATTAGCCTATATAAGGCAAAGCATTCCACTGTACAGAAAGAGAAGAACAAAAGAGAGAAGAAGAGAATATAATGGGTTTCTGACTTGAGAAACATAGTGTTGTGAGAACATCTTGTAAATATTTGTACATAAACATGTTTAAAGAAGTATAATTAAAAGGTAGTTAGAAATTTTGAGTCTTTCTTTTGAAACTGTGTTGTCATGTTCTAAGGCACAAAACAGGAAACTTTTCATACAAAGAACAACAATATCATATTTGTAGTATCAGTCTTCACTTTTTCTCACATAAAGAGACATTGAGATGGTTTTAGACATTATTGTTTCTTATAGTTCACTAGTATTGTTATCATATGTTTTTCCTAAAAATAACTACTTTAATATACTGCCACTTACTAAAAATTATATATATTTTATTATTGTCTTCGTATCATCACTCTTCAGTGTGATTTTTCATTATTTTTATAGTTTTTCATGTTTCTTTTTTCAACTTTTGTGCGTGTTATATAAATAGCATCTTTAGAAACGCCAGCAATGGTTTTGGCTACGCTATCCTTTTATTATATTGACAACATTATTAAAAGCTTATACTCTAAGATTTCAGTAGTTAATATATATTAGCAACAGAAATCTTAACTTTAGCAGTAAAAGTTTGCATTCAGAGAATTTTAAAGTATGATAAACTGAAATGATTATGCATGATAAATATAAAAATATAGCCAAACGAAACCACTGTGTTATCTCCAAATTGTCAGGGACTTTAAAACTATGAGAAAAGAATTGATGTATTGAGTTACCTTTAGAAATACTACAGCAACTGATTGTCTGTATGACAATCACAAGTAATATTTCCACTCTCAGAAAAATTTGGCCTAAATACTATTTACACAGTTTGAAAACAAATTCTCATTGTGTAATAACCCTTCTTAATAACAGTTTTGAATAGGATATATTAGATACTTTCAAAGATGATGATGGGAATATGCTTCAGCTAATGATTAATTTTGGCACTTTTAATCTTAATCTTATCAACATCTATGATTTGAACCGAGATAGTCCAAACTCTTTTGAGAAAATGTTCCTATTATCATAGAATAAAATTGCTGATCATGTGACGAGATGTGATGATTTCAATGTTACCCTTAATGGGGATGTTCCTCTCAAACCCACCCTGTAACTGACTCTATGGCTTTAGATAGGTTGCAAAAGTCCTGGAATCAGGGATGAAAACCACAAAAAACAAGACCACTGCAGTGGTATGATCTCCCGCCGCAGAGCAAAAATGTGCTGTTTAAAGTGAGTTTTAAATATTATGGGAGCCATCTTGTTAACGCCAATACCTGCAAAACTTTTCTTTGGACAGACCCTAAGGCCTCAGTTTCTGCTATTTGCAGAGATTTGACAAGGCTGTGGCAGCCATCTTGTTTTTCAATATAGGCCCAAAATCAATACCAAGCAAGGTATTAACATAATAAAGCTAAATATACAATTTGGTGATGATACATGCAATACCCATGGCAGAACACCCGAAAAAAAAACATGGCAGCCATCTTGTTAACACCCATGGCGGCCATCTTGTTCTTCAGAATCAGCCGAAAAAGATTCCCAGGCAAGTTTTTCCAATGATGAATTTATCCTGCAAACCTCATTTTCTGCTATTTGTAGAGATTTGGCAATTCTGTGGCAGCCATCATGTTTTTCAAAATAGGCCCATAATCAATACCAAGCAAGCTATTGACATAATAAAGCTACATATACAATTTGGTGATGATATCTGCAACACTTTTCTTTGGACAGACCTTTAGACCTTAAATTCTGCGAGATGCAGAGATTAGACTGTATAAAAGTGCAATTACACAATTATGCCAGCCATCTTGTTTTCCAAAAAAAGAGTAATAATGATGAACATATCATATAGAAAATCAATGAAAAAAAAACCATGGCAACCATCTTGTTAACACCGATACCTGCAACACTTTTCTTTGGACAGACCCTAAAGCCTCAGTTTCTGCTATTTGCAGAGATTTGGCAAAGGCTGTGACAGCCGTCTTGTTTTTCAAAATAGGCTCAAAATCAATACCAAGCAAGGTCTTGACATAATAAAGCTACATATACAATTTGGTGATGATACGTGCAATACGCATGGCAGAACACCCGAAAAAAAAAAACCATGGCAGCGATCTTGTTAACACCTGTGGAGGCCATCTTGTTTTTAGAATCAGCCGAAAAAGATTCCCAGGCAAGTTTTTCCAATGATGAATTTATCAAATTTGCAAATTTGGAAGCTCTAGCTATAATATTTAAAGAGATAGAAAGGCTTTTGTAAAAACGTGACGAACGGACGCACGGATGGAGGGCATTTTATAATCTCCTGTACCAGGCCTATCAGCCGGCGGGAGAAAAAATGTGCAGAAATGTTGGGTCAGTTACATATCCCCTGACAAAATGTAATACATACCGGCTTGTCTGGATCAAGATCCCAACCTCACTCGGGTTAGGATGATTTTCTTCACAACAAGACTAGAAACTACCATGACAAGCCATAAACCCTAACAGACAAGCCATAGCAACCTCTGACAAGGCATAGTGACAAACAGAACAGAACTGGAGTATTTTCCAGACTCACCCGGACTGAACTGATTGAGTCCTGGGGTCAGGATTGACCCAACACTATATAAACCCACTCTAGCTAGCAAAAGAACATCATTTATCACAGCAAAGATGCTAGCTACACATCACAGAGACTTTCTACATAATCTTAAGGTATTTGTTTTATGGAGTTTAACATTTTTATTTGCATCATGATTGGCAGACAGAGCAGTTCACATCTGAACCCTGCACCACCACCTCCCCTTCAGCCACCACCACAGCCACAGCTCCAACCAGCCTCGAACAGAAGAAAAAAGCCACCACACCCCTGGGTCATGCCCTGGATCCTTAAAAGAAAAAGGATGCTACAGCAACCTCCTACCCAACCTCATACACACTGACATCCCAAAATACCAGAATTTTGTCAGGCTTCCACCTGCCTTTTTGACTTCATCGAAGGATCTGGCTACCCTCTAGATTGCTGTCCTTTGGTTGCCACTTGGTTTTACTGAGCGGGTTGGATGACCAGGCTTCGGAGTTTCTGGGATGGCTTCTTTGGATATGTTGTGTGCTAAAGCAGCTGAAGCACTGGCTCCTCGGGCCTGGGACTTGAAGCCTGATGATTTCTGAGTCTCTTGTCTCTTATGTGTGACTCAAGTATACAAATTTATCCTGTATTCAGTTCTGACATTCTATCATCTCTTTTGGGGGTCTGTTCAGACTTCAATTGGATTAGCTTACCATAAAAATCAGAAAAGACAGAAACCAGGTCTTTTACACCTTGACAAACAGTGTCCGACTGTTGGTAAACCTCTCCCAGAGACACTCTTCCCTTGCTTCATCCTTGAAATATTCATTAGTCTTGTCATACAACTCCTAAGGTTCCTCACAAAGTCCACAATAGCCTCCACATGCTAGTCCATCAGGTAGATGTTGGTCATATGCCCCTTCTTGTATCATGACTGTGATGGTCCCGCCTCTTCTCCAGTCTTTGTTTCTGTGTCACTTTTCTCGGTTCTGGGCCTTTTTTCTACAACTCCCTCCTCATGCAAGTTGGTTTCCTCCATTCTTGTCTCCTCCTCCCCCCTGGCCTCTTCCTTCCTCTACTTCTGTGCCTCCTCCCTTTCTCATGCCTCGATTTCCTACCTCCTTGACTGGATATCTGCCGCTGTGTCTCCCAGTTCAAATTCAGGAACACTGTCAGTGGGAACTTCTATCTTCCTGACTCTTAGGACCCATTGTCAAATAATAAGCAGAGTTTTTGTGAAAAACAAAATCCTAAAATATAAAGTCAGCCAACTTCAACTCAACACAAAACAAACTCCTATTCTTAAAAAGCTGCCAGATGTAATTTGTCAGATGCCAGATTCCAAATGGTGCTTTGCAAAAGTCGACTCGCCTTATACAGATTTCATCAGCAGACAAGCTGTGGGTCGTAAAAATGAAGCCAGCTTCTCCTACACAGTTCCCAGCTTGTCTGTTGTGTAACCGACTTGTTGGTTTTGCCAGTTTATGGCTAGTCTGTATGTGCTTTCTTCTTTTCCTGCTGAGATGTTACTGACTCTGCGGTTGAAGACTGAGAGACTTCCCGTCTTGCAAGCAGTGCCTAAGTCACGTTGCTTATGTTTATGACAGGCTGGTTTCCTTTCAAGGACAGTCGGTTTGTGTTGGTGGGCTGTCTGGAGGTGGAGTTCTGGTACCTAACCAAGACAGAATGTCAAGTTTTTCAAAACAAGATGGTAACAGTACCACAACAGGATAGTTTCCATGTGGGCGGAGCCAAGTCTGGATGCAGAGTCATAGAGGACACTTACCATCTCTGTAAACAATGTTTCTGACCCTCCAAAAATACCTAGTTACTGACCCATTGGTTCCAGTAGAACACCACTCATAACCCTTCTATTCATTATCATAAATATACAAATATTAATCACCTTTGAGATCAACGGTTATTCAAATGTTGAATGACTTACACTCAATTGATTCATTTCAATATCTGAATAATAATTTCAAGTGTTTTTCATGGATGAAAACATATCTACTAAAGCAAACTAGGCTTAATTACATTCTCCTTTGGCATAAAATTACAGATTTGAATTATTCATGTGGCAATAAAACAAGTTAGCCTTTCCAATCATTCAGTAGTTGAAGGTGTCCATAAGTGGTTTTGCCTATCTCCAAGAGACATGGGAAATGAATAATAGTTTACTCAAAAAATGTGATAAATGTAATAAATAAAATAATTGATGAAGAATAATATTGTCTATTTAATTTAAATTATATTGAGGAAAGCTTGAAAGATCTCAATTTTTCTATTGATGATCATGTGTTCCTAGAGATGTTATTTTTTTGTGAGGCAAAACTATGAAATTTCCATTGACTTTCAAAAATGGACAAAATTAACAGGAAAAAATGTCGCTGCAAGAAATAATTAATTTTGAAATTGCAGCTATGTTTATTTATTTGTCTATTTATTTATCATAGTTTACAGTAATTGGTATTAAAAACTTGAACCCATTTGGAAAACAGTATTTGGATATTATAACAAGTTATATTAAAAGGAAAAAGGCTTGAAACAAATCATGACATCTTAAGATCAGGTATCTCGATGAATAAACCTGAAGGAGCAGAAAAATATACTTTAAAAACTGGTTAAAGAGTGGGATGCATGTTGTTGGGGATCTTATAAAGCCAAATGGTCTAATTCTTACATTTTGAGAAAAAAGATTCATTCAGAGTTAAAGCAATTACTTGTACTGAATTACTCTAAGAGGTCCTGTCAAAAAGTACCTAGAAAAAATTATACTGTCTGACCTTGAATTTCTAAGACCACATATACATCTGTACACTAGGTTCTAATCAGTGCTGGTAGTAAAACATCCACCAGGAATTTCAACAAAATTGTATTGCAACATTGAATTTTCGTTTATCTGTAGAATGTAGTTTGTGGGAATTTGTAAAGATATATTTTTGTTTAATACAAGATAATGAATTTTTTTTGGTTTCCAGACTACATTTTGTACAGCATCCATGGTGTTCGCAAATTTATTATTTAAGATGAAACCATCAGATACAGATATATGTAAACTGTGTGGTGAATACACAGAAACAATCACTCGCTTATTATCCTCGTGTACAAAATCAGTCACTTTATGACAAAATCTTACACATACTGATATCAGAATAGATTTAAACAAAATTATAAACCAGACCAAAATTTCCGACTTATAATGACGAGATTCAGTATTTTCACCAGTACAAACGAGTCTGACCAACTACACATTAATCACCTACAAAATTTTGACACTGGTGTTACTGAACCGTGTGTCTAACTTGAGTAAATATGGAAGTAGTTTTGAACAAAATAGACAAAACTATATTGTTGGCATAATCATTGTTTTGTTTCAAAACGCTTGTGTACAGAAACTCTGTAAAAGTTTCAATAAAATTTAAAAAGACTACTTCCAGCCAGTCTTAGAATTATTGTAAAATATCAGACTAAGATAACAGTAAGAACTTTTGTGAAAAGATCTATGACTAATGTGCCAGAGGTGAAAACACTAAGTTTTTTTTAAAGTTACAATTTAAAAAGAATAGAGTATAATTATTAAGTATAATGTTAAAATCTATACACCCTGTTTTGAGTGACCCCTCTTTAATAGAGAGGCAAGGCAGTGCGATGAACTCTGGGCATAATAATTATCTGCTTTCTCCCCCCCTAACACTCTCATGAACATAATCTTTTGCTCCCCCATCCCACTCCCCCTAATCCGTATAATTATTACCCAGCTTCCTTCCTATGTTTATCTCCCCCCTCTACTCATGAACCCCTCATCGGCATATCATGATAATAATCCCACCTTGTCCCTAGCTTTTGAACATAAAAAATTTATAATGTGCTGCCTTGTCATCTATATAAGAGGGCCAGTTTTGACCCAGTGGCTAGTGATCCACAGGGCACGTGTCAGGTTACAGAAGAAATTGTAGAGAACCATCTGGAGATAATAAAATATTCAAGTGGGAATAATGTGTTAATGGAGTCTGGTCTGCGGATAAGTGCCACCCCGGTACTGGTCACCCCCCCGGCCTAACAAGCTTGGCACACTAAGACAAATGCCATAAGGGAGGTGTCTCCAAATTTATGACAAAAATGTTAGATATAAGACAAAATAACAGTTTTTGTGGCCAGGTGTTCACTGAATTCATACTATATGATAAAACTAAAATAAATTATTAAACTTATTTCAAATCTAAAAGCCATAAATGAGTATACATATACAATGTACTCATAAATTCATTCAAATTTAGTAGTATGAAGAGGATAAAACAGTGTATGTCTTCTATCTTTCTAATTCTTGAGATTAAGCCTAAAAGTAAAGTTTAATTGATGTTTTGAAAATCACAGAAAACTTTAAATATAATTTACAGGTACTGCTGTATCAATATTTCAAATTTTATATATAAGTAAGGTTTTACAGACTGCTTAATTAATGATGGTGAATATACGAATATTCACTACGCTGTTATCTTTGTTCTACTTCTTGAAAAACAAAATATAAAATGTATTCCAAAATTTTGCAATTTAAGAAGAGTATAACAGAAACTGCAAAATAACTTTTTAGGGGGCTAAATATGAAACAGACAGGAAAATATTCACCTGATATACTATAAACTTCCCTGTAAGCATATTTTCTCTTGTGGATTATTGACACAAAACCGAAAAAACTACGTTTATGTGAGACATATAGTCAGTAAATAATGTCAGAATGTCTGCTGAACATTAAACTTCCCTGTCGGAATTATGGGTGTGTATAAAAACACGTCTGCTCCAGACTTTCTCGCAAACAAATTTCCTTGTAGAAATGTTATTATAATTTCATTATATTTAATAGAGTGGATCAATAGGACCAAACAGCTTTTCAGTGCTTCAGTTAAATGCACATTCAATAACAAAACTTCATCAAAATGAGCACAAAGATCCCTCAGTGGGTTACACGATGAGTGACAAGATCCTAGAAAAATCATTTTACTTCACAGTCAGATTGTGAAGAGGTTTTGTGAATGTTAAAATGAGGTTCTCCCTTTGGTTTACTGTCCGATTAGGCCGTTAAAACGAAGACTCTCACACTCTATAGTCTATAACAAGTAATGGCATATATTTAATATTTTGTTTGTAAGGGATTTAAAGTAGATTGATGCTTGGGTAAATTACCTTATATGTCATAAATGCTTGTGATTATAAACAAAGATTGAAAGAACTGTTATCGTTCTTTATATAATTTCCAGCTTTTCGCCTGTAAACACTTTTGCTAACATATAGAGAGAATTAATAGATAATTAAGATAAATTTTGGTGAAATTCCTTTCACTCTTTGGTCAGGTTTTGTATTGCATCGTTGGCCAAAGAACTATCCAAAATAGGTTTACTGGCCTTTCACAATTCCTACTGCAGTTTATTAAACCAACGCTTTTAAAGGCTGTATGGGTATTGATCACACCCGGGGTGCCTGGCTGGGCAGACTGGTGGGTGGCGGGAAGAATCTTGTCTGGACTTTATCCCAGAAACCGTAAGATGTTGGAAGCTGATACTTGGTAGGGACATAGTTAGGGTGTAGGTTTGAAACGTCATAGTGTGATCTTGACTTGACTTTTGACCTTGTTGAAGTGACCTTGACTTTCAAAATCGTGTCTGGCCTTCATCTGTAAAACTGTAAGAAGTAATGGTCAATCCTTGGTGGGAACACAGATTAGGCCTTGTAGGTGAGCAACCCAGTAAACATTAGAAAAGTTTTAAAATTGTGTAAACGTTTGCAAAACATTTTAAAAACCTATTCAAACACTATCTTATCTTATAGGATGTAATGTTTAACAACGTTTTATAAACATTCTCTGTACAAACAATTTTACTAAAAACATTTATTAAACGTTTATAAAATAACTCACGAAACTAGGTTTGACCAGAAACGTTTTTGAAACATTTATAAAATAGCTGAAGAAATGAAGGTTTTGCTGGAAATGCTTTATAAAACTTCACCATGAAATGTTTGATAAACCGAACACACACACACACAAAAAAAAAACCCGTTTAAGCAACATTTGTGGACAATGTTTTGTAAATATTTGCTCTGAAAATGTTTTACAAATGTTTAAATATTATGTTCATTTGTAACGTTTTTCTAGCATTTATCATTAAGCGTTTAATGAACGGAATACATAAAACATTTTGAAAACATTCTATTACAAATGGTTTTTTGTTCCCATCATTTTTATCCTTTGCCAAATGTTTCCTTTCAAATGATTATAAAACCCAAAAATGTTTACTGAGAATGTCACGGTGTGACCTTGATTTGACTGTTGACCTTGACACAGTGAATTTGATCTTCAAATTCTTGTCTGGCCTTTATCTCAAAATCTGTAAGGTGTAGGAATTTGATTCTTAGAAGGGTCATTGGTTTGGGAGTACAGGTGTGCCCAGTTATGGTTGTACCTTTAACCTTGGCTCTGCAAAAGTGTTTTCACCTGCCGTATTTGAGACATATTTCTCTTATATATGGACTGTTGCAACTGATTATTATATGTACTTCATTTAATTGTGCTATCTCTTTTGACAGCTTCACTTAAATTAGTAAATGTTATAATTTCATAACTTTTAGTTTACTAATTAATGCTGTCATCTTAGTTTTGAGTTGTTTTGTTGTAATGCTTTATGTTTAAATGCATTTTCTCTATCCTAAACGTCATTTCTCCACATAAACCTATTGGCATCTTTACAAAAGTGACACTGTTTGCTCTGAAAGTCTCCTGATCTTTGTAATGTTTCACTTCTTCTGTATGTCATTATGTCGAAAACTGTTGCTGTTGGGTACTGGCATCTAGCCATAAGATATGTGGCTATTAACACTGCTTTATATTAGAATTTCGAGTTATCATTGGATTATAAGGGATTACCCTTTTTACTGGTTATATGTTGAAAACATTTGAGAGAAGAGAGCTGAAAACATCACCAAAGTCCTATGACGTAAGAACCATTAAACTTGGATCTGTGCGGGATGACACCTTGGTGTAAGGTAGTTCATTCCTGAGAGGGAACCTTAAGGTGGGCTTTAGTATGCATCACCATGCCTGATGTAAGCTGGCTTCTGATTGGCTTCTCAGCCCTTCTTTAGACAGAAAATTTGAACCCTTCTTCCATTTGCAGCTCACACTTGGAAGGGGTAACACCTCAGGACAACATTTTATTTTATTTTAGTTTACTTTATATTTTTCTACTTTGTATACTTCTGGCTCATGTTTTTTTATATTGATTTTAGTATTCTGAGCCACTAGTACATGGAGAAGAAAAAGTATAACTTGCGGTCTAATAAATCTGATGTTATTCAAATTCCTTTACGATTTTGTAACGAACTTGTTGGGACATACAACCACTAACACGTCACAACAAGATTCGGATTCTTCACTTTCAGGTAGCGAGCTTGACTGTGACAATGTTGTTCAATCAGACAGTGATGGTGCGGGCCCAAGTGGGCGTTCATTTAACCGTTTACATGCTGAAGCTCCTAGCAAGGTTGCCCATGATTTCCAATTTCAAGAAACTCAATCTTTGGTAAATCACCAAATACTGTCACAATTAACTGCTATTAGCAATAGGCTACACAAATTAGAAGAAAAACCTGTCAAGAAAACTAATGATAAATCAAAAATCAAGGGCAGCCGTGCGGAGAAACAACACAAAAGTACTCGTGTTAGCAAACATCAAAGTACTCAGGCGGAAAGAAGTACTTCTGCATCCCATACTGATTGTTGTACACAACCAAATACTAGTCAAATTCCCTCGTTGGAATACATTAGGGCGAATAATGAGATTCAACGTAGTGTAGAAGAAAGAATAAAAGAATTGCAGCAATTATCCAAAACAGGTATGTCTGATCAAAAATTAAAATCTCAGAGAGGCGGTCAAGTTGATGTTTTTGTAAAAAATAGGGTCAAATGGCCTCATGAACATGTCTTAGCTGGTTCTCAAAAAGAAAGGGTCTCGTACGACCAACTGACTATGGGTCAGTGGATGGCAGGCTTTTGCAGAACAATGAGAGAAGAAACTTGTATTCAAAACAAAGATGCTATGTTGGATTATCTTATTTCGTTATTGGACGATTCTAACGATTTCTCTTGGACTTCTGCAAAGGCCTGCCATGCAGTCCTCCTATGTCGCATGGAACAAGGAGAAATTAAGGACTATACTCAGATTGACTTGATAGATAGGGTGAGAAGAGCTCATGCACAAAGACATGCCCCTCAAGCACAAAAGTTTTCAAAAAATTCAGGAAAAAAATTCACTAGACGTGATAAAAATGCTAGGACTATGATTTGTCAGTTCTTTAATCAGGGCACATGTTTCCATCAAGCCACTCATGAGACAAAAGGAACCACTTACCAGCACATTTGCAATCACTGTTTCACCAAAAATGGAAAAGCTTTCCCTCATTCCGAAACAGAATGCAAAACAAAAATCAAAAATGCTAGTACAAAACACGAATAAACTTGGGCGTTCGTCAGTTCCCCCTGTGTTACCATAACGACAGAACTTTTTGGAATAAAAATAATGTTCATTATAATTCCATTGCATTTAATGCTCACTGTCACACTGATTTTAAATGGTTTCACACTTCAAAAGCTTTTGATAACACTAGGGATCACAGGACTTACGCCCAAGTTACAAAAATGATGACAACTAACGAAAAAGACAAATGAAATATGTCTCCTCGGACCTTGGATCCCTGCATCATCACTGTTACTAACGAAAATAAAAAGGTCAAATCAAAAACTGTTACCCCTTCCAAGGTGAGTGTGAATGCACAAGGCTGCACCTCCTCTACAACTATTCCCTCGAGGAAATTGGTTTCAAATAGTGGGGCTAGTCATTCTGCTCAACAGAAGGGGTTTCTTGCTAATAGGTTTGATATTCTGGCAAATTTACAAGACTCGTCAGTGGATCGTTATGCAGAGGAACTGATGTTTGATAGTGGGGTGCAGCCTTGCAGGGACATAAATGTTCCTATATATACTAACTATGCACAAATTCCCTCCAGGGATACAAATAACGCTAAAATACAGGCACATCCCACTAACATTACGGGTGGAAACAAGAGGTCCTTGCCACATAAGGAACAAAAAAATTTCGTTTAAATTCCCATGTTCCACAAACTGAACAAAGATCTCTCGACCAATCGTATCCTATGCCAAAAATTCAGGCATCTACTTCAACATTCATGAATAAAACGAGTAAGCATGTTCAGAGACTACAGGATGACCAGTCCTTGGTTCATCCAGAAAAAATTCCGTTATTTGTATGGCAAAATAAGTCATCCAGTAAGGATCATGCAGCCTGTATATCACAGAATGGGGGTGATTTTGGTTATATTCCTTTACAAGATCTTACTATTTACAATGGACCACAAGTTTCATGGGGTAGAGTTCCTGACATTTTAGAAGCACATACCATAATACGTAACAGTGGAGCCCCAAATTTTTTGAAAGCTCGTATACCAGTAGCCACACAACTTAACCCAGACAAATGGTACTTTCATTTACGAGATTATTGGGATAAACAACTCCCTGATTTAATAAAATATGGCTTTCCTCTAGATTTTGATAGAAATAAGCCATTACAGCCAACTTATGACAATCATGCTTCAGCCACTCAATATATAGATTGTGTTGAACAATATATCAATGAAGAATTGCAGTACAGAGCTATATATGGACCTTTCAAAGATCTACCTTTTCCAGTCCATGTATCCCCTTTGATGACAAGGCCCAAACAAAATTCGGACAAACGTCGTACAATAATGGACCTTAGTTGGCCCAAAGGGGCCTCTGTGAATAATGCAATTCATAAATTTAGATATTTGAATACTTATTTCTCATTATCTTACCCTTCTATCGATAATATTGTAGACAAAGTTAAAGCATTAGGTCCAGGTTCACTTTTATTCAAAGTAGACATCAGTAGGGCTTTTCGTCATTTACGTATAGACCCAGGTGACATAGATCTGCTAGGAATTCTTCATCAGGATCTGTTTCTCGATGGATCTCTCCCATTCGGTATTCGACTCGGATCCGGATTTTTTGAGAGATGTTCCGATGCAATCCGGTTTATTATGAAAAAACATAATCATGATGCACTCCTAAATTATATTGATGACCTCATATATATTGGTTTACCTTCTAAAATACACGATTCATACCAATTTCTACTATCCTTGCTACAGGATTTAGGTTTAGAGGTGAGTGATTCAAAGTTGGTTCCTCCCTCTACATGTGTCACTTGTTTAGGTATCCAAGTAGATACTATACAAAAAACGTTGTCCATTCCTGATGAAAAATTACAGGAAATTAAAAATACATGTAAAATATGGACACATAAAAAAGTGGTCACAAAACAACAATTACAATCCTTATTAGGATCACTACTGTATATAAGTAAGTGTATCAAACCGGCTCGCATCTTCTTGAATCGTATGCTTCAGCTTCTCAGGTCTCATCATGATTCAAAGAAATTCGTTTTGAATTCGGAATTTTTTCGGGACCTTTCTTGGTTCAATACATTTCTGGACCAATATAATGGTGTCACATATTTCGATCACAAGAAATCCGATTATATAGTCCACTTAGATGCTTCATTAACAGGTATGGGAGCTACTTTGCAAATATGGTTTATGCTCTTCCCATTCCTCCCGATTGCAAAGAACTACATATAACTCAATTAGAAATGCTAAATGTAGTAGTTGCTTTGAAAGTATGGGCCAGTGCATGGTCCAACAAAATCATTGATATTAAATGTGATAACTTGGCTGTAGTTGAAGTACTTACTTCCAATAAAACTAAAGATACTTTTCTAGCTACTTATGCCAGAAATGTATGGTTAATATGTGCCATTTTCAATATTTCCATTCGAGTATGGCACATTCCTGGAAAATACAATCACATTGCTGATCTGCTTTCCAGATGGACAGTTACTCCTGATCCATCATATAAATTACAACAAATGTTGCCCAACTATGTGTGGATTCCTACACATGCAGATTTTCTTAAACTTAATCATGACATTTAACTATTTTCAGATGTAACACCTTGCATCTCCCAGCTTGCCACCAGGGCCAGGCAAAGACTTCAGATGGCTTTCAGGCCAGCTACTGAAAGGACATACACCCGCATGTTTGCTGACTTCCTTGGCTTCCTGGTGGCAACTGGGACTTGCCACCATAAGGTAAACCACTTGACTCTGATCATGTTTATGCAATTTTTGTCTGAAAATTGTCTCAAGCCAGCTAATATTGCAAACTATATGGCTGGAATCAGAGCAAAATGCATTTTATATGACATTTCCACAATTCCATTTAGACATGAACAGATTCAGCTGTTTTCAAAAGCTCTTAAATTAGATAGACCTCTCCAACCAAAAACTCACAATCTTATCACCATTGACTTGCTTCATAACATCCTTCTAGTAACACAAACTTTGCAATTCCCTATCCAGTTTACTGCATTATATGCACTAGCCTTCTTCACATTCTTGCGTATTTCAAACATGTTGCCTCACTCCACAGTTACTTTTGATCCATCAAGACAGTTAGCAAGAGGTGACATTATATTCACTGACCACGGGGCAAATATCTTGGTTAAATGGTCGAAAACCATGCAAAATAGACAAGAGTTCCACACTGTTCCCATCCCCATGCTGGGTCAATCATTGCTATGTCCTTATACAGCATTAAAACTTCTCCTGGAACAATTTCCAGGTACTTCCAACCAACCCTTATTTTCCATCTCCAGGTCCCATGGTTCAGTACCTTTGACTGATTCTGTAGCTCGGCGCCATTTGCATACAGTATCACAGAAGCTCCATCTTCTTCCTTCTCTAAAATTTCACGATTTTAGGCGGTCTGGGGCTACATGGGCCTTCCATAATGGAGTTCCCCTACATAACATTATGCACCATGGGACCTGGAAGTCAGATTCTGTGTGGAAATATATCAAATCTGTCCCTACACTTTCATCTCCAGTTTCCTCCACTTTCCAACGTTTCCTACACCTATAGTTCATTTGGCTGTTTGGGTGCCATCTTTCCATTTTAACCACACATTTTCTCTCATTTTCTATATTTTAATTGAAATTTCATATAAATTCCTTATAGATATAGCCACGTATCACACTGTGGTGTATTCTGAATTTCACAAAGTAAAATTCATTGAATTCAGTTGTTGGACACACTTTGACCTTTTATAAACTCATGACCTTGTCATGTGACCTTTTACTTTCATTTTGCTTTTGACATCAAAATTTCAACCTGGCTTCGCCTGGGTTCTAAACTTGTAGCTTTCCATATTTACTGTTATGATAACAAAGTGTGCCCCTTCTGGTACTAGGTGCTCCAAGGTGCCTAAAAAATTTACTATGAACCAAGTAAAATGGTTATTAAAGATAAAATAGTTATCCAGTTAGATGTAACTAAATATTTGGATGTTATTTAAATGTCCACTTAGTTATGCATATTGCCATTTAATATAGGTTATGCTTAAATATTGCAAGTTATGTTGATATGTTTGTATGTTATTGTATTAATATCAGTCAAATTATAGTAGAATAAATATTTATATTATCCCACCTTTGGGTTTTACTTGGTTCCCTCTGGGGAATGACATGGTGACATGCCAATGCATGAAATCGAGTAAACTTCAGGTGGGCATGACCTCAGTTTGGGGTAAAATTACAAATTTTTATGGACATGATATAATCATACATAAAGAACTTTGTCTGCAAACAAATAAATCACTGTGAACATTTAGGTTTATGTATAACATCTACCATTTACAGGGTGACATTTAAAAATGTCATATCTTATATCCAACAATGGTATTCCAGGATTAAACATAAAGTTTAAGTTTATAACCCATTATCAAGATCAACACACAAATGTAAAATTCTTTAAACTACAGCAAAGGTCGTTACCTTTTACTGACTATTTGGAAAACGGATTTTCAACACAATTTCTTGATCAAATAATATACACTTCTCTATTCAAAGCAGTCAGTCAATATACAATAAATTGGTATATTCACCCCAGTACACACTTCCCAACTATTAAGTGGACACGATAACAACAACCAAGCTTACTTACCAATTGCTGGAAGAAATAACAAAGTCAGCAGTTCCATCACAGCACACTGGTATGCAATGGATACCTTGCTAATCTAACTTTTCTCAGAAACTATTTTTCTTGGGTTTGTAGTGTCGTTATATAGGAACATTTGTATTCTTTTTGGCTCAAGTACCAATGTTTAAGTTGGCGATATCTCAAGTTTTGACTCAACGTTTACATCAAGTTTTTTAATAAATAACTCACTTCTATTAATTATCAGTGTGTGTTCCACCCATCATAAAACTTCCTTGTTGAAAGTTTTTGCATGTTTACACATACAACACAGTGAGCAAGAGAAAACTTGGTCACAATTTTCTTTGCTCAGCAAAAGTGTGATCTTCTATGTACACTTGAACTCTTAAGTGACCAGCAAAATTCTTCTATTTCAATAAAACATATTTCTATGTTTCAATTAAGAATGTTATTTTTATTTATTTCCTATTTTTAAGTGAAGAAAAATCTTTTGGATGGACTTCTTTGTGAGAGCTGGTACAATTGCTGTGCATGTATTACCTCCGCCAAGGAGGTTGTGTTTTTGTCTGGGTTTGTTTGTGGGTTTGTGAGTTTGTTTGTGAACAAGATAACTCAAAAACTTATGGATAGATTTTGATGAAATTTTCAGGGTATGTCTGAAAAGGAAGAAATGATTCAATTTTGGGAGTGATCCGAATCACTATCTCGATCTTCTGGATCCATGAAATGTAATTTTTGGTTTAGATTTTGGAAGTGATCTGGATCATTGTCTGGATCCATGAAAATATAATGGGAGTGATCCGGATTGAGCTCCCTTGACGGAGGTCTGCACTCTCCGAGTGCTCTTGTATTGGTTATGTGTCTACCTGCACCAAAATGTATACCTGTACAGCAAAAGAATAGCCTTTTCAGAGCAAACAAAAAATTACGAAGAAACAAAATTTTAAATAAAATATGAAAAAATAAGTTTTACCAGTTACATGAACTTAATATCCACTTAGTTTTAATGGATATCAAGTCTTTTTGAAATCTTTTGATGTTGCATATCATATTTTCTCGTCTACAGTCGAGTTTTCTTTTGATATGAAACGATTTGGATATACTAAAACACTGAAAAATGTTCAATATTATACATTTTCATGAATTTAACACATATTTACAAATCTGATTCTGATTGTAGACTTTAGAATACTTTTTCAGACATACATATATCTTTAACGATCCGATATGAGTACGAGTATGTTGATACAAACATATCACCCCACCAACCCTTCCCCACATCATAGCTCCACTACCCAACCCCCAACCCAACCCTCCATTTGTATTCTCTGCGTATAGAAACGTAATTTAAATTATGTTTCATCTCAGTACAAATGGTTTCAAAACATTGGTTTTTAGAACCCAATCCTAAAGAACATACGTATTAATTTGATTCAAATTTGGTTTGTTTATATTCAGTTGGTTTATATTTAGATTTAATATGATGTGGTCATCCGATCCACATTAAATTGAAAATTAACATCTTTTTAGTATGACCCAACTCCCCAACTAACAAGTGTAAGGGCTGGATATTCGCTTTGTCAGATAAAGGAAGAGTGCCCACAGTTTAATATATTCCTAAAACATAAAAATGTCATGTTTTCTAAATGAAAAGTGAATTAAAAGTGTCATTATTTTGATTATATGATATTTCATATTAACAAAGCTTAAAATGCTGTCAGACTACATGCACGAGCTGCAAATCCATCAGAAATATGAATAGTGGACTAGAATTTATGAAAGTCTGGAGACAGGTGATCTGTAGAAGCCAGGGTCTTAGAATAAACTCTCGCTTAAAAATAGATTGCGTAAATTACTGCACCATCATCTTGGCAATGTGCCTGAATTCTTGTGATCCGATATGTTTATTTATCTACCTAAATTTAGAAAATTTTTCTATTGGCTGGAAAATAATGATTAGCCTGCAGGCACGACTGTTTAGCAGAGTTTGAAATATTATGCAAGTAGAAATTGTTTGGAGTTTAAGAGTGCTCACATGCAGTGGCTTTTTATTCCTTTTATAAAAACACTTTTTATAAGGCATTCCCCATGGGCCCCCCCACCAATTGTAAAACAAACAAGCAATTGGCATTAGAAATATATTTATTAATCTACTCAAATTGTATGTTTTACTAGACACATAAATACAAACGTGACAATGACTAAGCACTTTAAGTTAACTGTTAAGAGCATTACTCTTCAACTTCATAATATTACTGCAATCCACTAAAACTTATTACACAAGGGAATATCCACTATTCGCATCACTTTTGAAATTACTGGCATTGGCAATGGAATAACTACTATTTTCTAAGCCAATGTAATGAAGGCTACAAGAAATTACTCGCATTTGCAGTGAAACAATTACAACTTACTATGTCAGTGTCATGTAAGATATAAATTATTAAAAGAAGTATTAGAAGTATTGGGTGGGAAATGACTACAAGTTACTGAACAAATGCAGTTTATAAAATAAATCTACTGTAAGAAATTACTTCAAGCATTGGCAGAGAAAAATTATTAAAGTTTACTGAGACAATGCTGATTACTACTGTAAAGCCAAGTGTGCCCAATGGTGTATCCCCCGGGACCCAGTCCCAAAACATAAACAGGGGAGGTGAACATATGTGATCTTCAGCAAGGTTACCCAAACTACTGGTAAAACAAGAGCACTAGTAAAATTTTATAAATTTATGTGGGTGTTCCACCACACGACTAAGGCTCCCGATTAAGGGTTTTGGGGGGTCGGTTTGAAATATTTGCTTAGTCCCAGGCTTCCTGTAAGGGTCGGTTGTGGTCGGTTGGGGCCGTGTGAAAAATCAAACATGTTTGATATTTCACACGACTACAACCGATTCATATTTCCCTCCGTCAACAAAATGTCCAGTCCCAGGCGTCCTCAGGCCTCCTCAGACCCAAATTTACACAGTCGTGTGTTGTCCCAGGCCGCCTGCGACCCTTAGTCCCAGACCTCCCTAGCTTAGTCTCAGGAGGCCGGTTGTTAATCCCAGACTCAAATATGATGCGTATGAATTTCATGCGTCTGAAAGTGGGTCGGTTGCATTAGTCCCCGGAAGCCTCAGACCGTCTGCAGTGTCCTGGGACCCAAAAATCAAGGTCTGGGACTAAGAACCGACTAAGGGTAACTGACCCTAACCGATCCAAACCGGCCTCCCCAGGACGCCTGGGACCACGCATTTTCAGTCTGCAACGGCCTGAGGACGCCCCAGGCGGCCTGGGACTAACAACCGATTAAGAACCGACTGTTTTCCGCGCGTCGGAAATTAAAACGAGGCAATGAGGGGGTCTGGGACTATATAAGCGACCGCGCACACTTTGTCGTTGTTACTGACTGTTTGGCTACTGAGAGACGTGTGTCACTGATTTGTAGGGGTTTCAGTTTTTATTTTACATTTTATATACTTGAGCTTAGGGCAAATTTCACAGTTAGGAGACACATTTTACTATTTTTTTATTATTTTGTCGACTGGATTATGAGGAAAGAGAAAGGAGGGAAGAGAGGAAGGAAAAAGATGGATGAGAGGGAGAAGGAAAGTCAAGTAGAGGAGAGGAGTGAGGTTATTACAGAAGAAGGAAGTGAGAGGAGAGAGGAGGAGGAGATTCAGGAAGATCCAGCTATTGGGGAAGCTGTGGCAGAAGAAGAAGAGAGGTGTGAGGAAGATCCGGAGTGCCATTCTTCAGCCAAGAGAGCCAGGGTGTGTGCCACTTTTACAGACAGCCAGGAAGTTTCCATTGTGGAATTTGTAAAGCTGCACCCTGAACTGTATGACAAGGAACATTCACGTTTCCATGACAGGACCAGAAGAGAGGCTCTCTGGGCAGAAATATCTGCAGAACTCAAGCTCCAGCCCTTTGATGTCAGAAGATGGTTCGAGTCCCAGCGAACCCGTTATGGGAAGCTGTCTAAGCTCCAATCTGGACAAGCCCCGAGGGAGATGACCAAGAGACAGTCCTGGGTGTACCAACAGATGGGTTTTCTTAAAACCCACATCAGAAGAAAGGGGGCCAATAGAAGTTCAGGTTTTGAGGCCAGTCCAAATACCAGCAGGCAGGACGAATCATGTGGCTCAACTACTGATACAGAACACCTCGAGTCCAGTGTCCTGAGGGAGAGGAGTCAGTCCATCATTACATCAATGCCCGTTTCAACTACAGACTCCAAGATTCTCAAACACTTTGAGCAGATGAGGACACTTATCTCTGGTTTTCTGCATCAGAAGTCAGACAGGCAGCCCTTCTTTGACTACGTGGCATCAGAGGCCGAAAAGATGACTCAAGAAGAATTTGAAGAATTAAAGGGCAAGATTTTTAGAGACATCGAAACTATTAAGAGTAACCACAGACGTCAGCCATTGCCCAGAAGATCAGCCACTGTTACCACGGAGTCCCAAAGGGTCGGCCTACTGCCAACAACCACTCCACAGGCGTCTAGTTCCACTCAAGCAGCAGCTAGCAGCAGTTTTGTGTACTATACACCAAGCCCCATTGGCTTCAGCAACCCGACATCTGTCCTAACTGTACAGGACGAAGGGAGCAGACACAATCTGAGTGGAATCTTAAGCCAGCTACCAGATCTGACATCAACACAGATCGTCGAGCAGCCTCAGCAGCAGCAGCAACAACCGCAGCAGCAGCTCTTTACTATCACCACTTCAGCACCGCCTCAACAGCAGCAGCAGCCTCCTCAGTAGCCATCCAGTCAGGGCGGGTCTTTGACCTGCCAGGCCCTTTTCAGGGCCACCAAATCTTCCAAAAACAATTATTCAGCTACGTGTTCTTCCAATTCCCCTCCCAAAACAAAAAAGTTCAGTACAAATACTTATCACAAGAAAAAAAAAGTTAAAGTCCAACACCTACACCACCCCAAACATGAAACAAATAACCCATGGTACCACACATAACAAAAAAGGCCACATAAAAAAAATAAAAATAACTTCCAATATGGCCATTAATCAGCCCATTTTTAGAGTAAAATCCATGGGATAGTTTAAAATGTTTAATTCAAAAGTCCAACACTTACACCTTCCCTAGAGTTAAAAGGCATAATTACATACTTGTCAACCCACAAACAGACAAACCCAATACCAAACATAACCCCCAAATAAGACACCCAATAAGAAACCTAACATCCAACTACCAATAATAAACCCAACCCCAGTAACCACCAACCAAGAAACACAAAAACCCAAAATTAAGTAGAACCCATGCCAACAAACTGACAAACTATTTTGCAAACACAATCCCCCATTATTGAAAGCAAAACTAGTTCCATGGTTATATTTTCCCCATTTTTGTGATTATAAGTGAAGATTTAAAATTGAAGATTTCCATGAAAACCTTTGTGCTATAAATAAATTTGTAAGCCATTAACAAGAAAAATTGGTGAAATTATGATGTGGATTTCAAAATATATAAAAAAAAATTCAATTTCGGATATTATGTGTGACTTTGTGTTTGGCTTTTGTTTAACAGTGGGTTTGTCTGTTTGTTGGGTGAGTAAGTTGTGTTTGTCTGTTTGTCCGTTTCAACAAGTTATATTTGGCATGGGGTTTGTCTGTTTGTCCGTCTCAACAAGTTATGTTTGGCATGGGGTTTGTCTGTTTGTCCGTCTCAACAAGTTATGTTTGGCATGGGGTTTGTCCGTCTGTAGCAAACATAGCTGATTAATTGTTTTTGGAATATTTGGTAGTCCTGAAAAGGACTGTTTGTTAGTCCTGAAAAGGACTGTTTACTGCAGCAGGACTTATATTCTGCCATCTTGCCAGGCCACTGCTCCATCATTGTTGAAGTAGTCCTTCAGGTAATCCCTCTGTCTCTTGGCTTCTCTGGCAGGGTTTCTGTCTTGGCCACCACCAGCAGCACCACCAATCAATCCACAATCATCAGGTACATCATCATCATCATCCTCCCCCGGCTGCTGACCACCAGGTTGACCTTGATACTGGCTTCTCAGTATGTTGTGTAGAACAACACAGGTCAAGACCACTTCCCTGACTGTTGCTGGGGGTAGTTCAATGGTTGTCCTCATCACCCTGAATCTTGACACAAGGATGCCAAAAGCGTTCTCCACCACTCTTCTGCCCCTTGAAATTCTATAATTGGCAATCCTTTCCTCTCTTGTTAACATCCTTCTGCCATAGGGTTTCATGAGCCAGGTCTTCAGGGCAAAAGCATCATCTGCCAGGATGAAGTAGGGGACATCTCTCCCACCCTGGGTTATAGGAGCTGGGTCAGGGAAGCCTATCCTGCCATCCTCAATCCTCCTCTTCAGCTGAGAGGCATTAAATATCTGGCCATCCGAGCAGGATCCTTCAGTACCCACATCCACCCATCTAAACTTGTACTGTCCATCTACCAGGGCCAACATAACAATGGAAAAGAACCCCTTATAGTTGTGGTAGAGGGCTCCAGTGTTCTTGGGCTTCTTCAGGGCTACATGCTTCTCATCCAGAGCTCCCAGGGCTTGTGGAACATTCCACCTGATCCTGAATTCCCTCTCCAGTTCTTTCCACTCATCTGGGGTTGTAGGACATTTCAGGTACTCCCTGGTGAACTCATCCTGGATGGCCCTGCAGACCTCTGGTATAAACTTGGAGATGGTGGATCTGCCAACCCTGAACTGACAGGATAATGATGTGTAGGACTCTCCAGTGGCCAGATATCTGATGGTGAGGGCTAACTTCTCCCCAACACTGATTGGTGCTCTGTAGTTGGTGGCCTGCCTGGCTAGGTGTGGTTCCAGTCTGGTCTTAATCATTTCAAAAAATTCTGGGGTCATCCTCATGTAGTTGGTGAATCCTGGAATATCTGTGGCATAAAGATCAGCCATAATGTTGTGGTAGGCCCCCCTCTCCTCTCTCTGCAGTAGCCATGGCCTGACCCACATGTTGTGCCTTCTTCTAGGTCTCTGTATGGGTGCTGGTGGTGCTGGTGGTGGTTGCTGTGGTCGACGTAAAAAATGGAAATACATGATTATTTGTAACTGAATAAAAACCAAAAAAGCCCTAAGTTGTTGTTGAATCTGTCTTCCATTAAAAGGTGGCATCCTGCTGTGTCCCCAGAAAAGCAATGATGATTAGATCGCAAATTTTATATATATATACCCAGAAAATCCAGCAACTTTGGAAAACAATAATCGGGGATTCTGGTCTGGGGAAGACTGAGGAGGCCTGAGGACGCCTGAGGATGCCGGTAGTTAATCGTGTGTTAGTCGGCTCTTAGTCCCAGGAGGCCTGAGGCGTCCTGGGACCCAGTCGGTATGTGTACGACAGGATCGTGGTTGAAACCGACCTGAAAACTGGCTTAGTCGGTTCTTAGTCCCAGACCAGTCGGGGACTGTCTGCGGCCGCCTGAGGCGTCCTGAGGCATCCTGGGGACGATCTGTTCTTAATCCCAGACTTCAGTACCGACCCAGTATTCCCGCCCATTTTTGTTATTTTCCCACCGACTGTCCACGATTAAGGGTCGCCGACAGGATCGGGGCTTAATCTTTTGGTGGAACAGGGGCATTAGCCAGGCGGTCAAAATCCAGGGCAAAATTGGCCTATGTTTTGTAATAAAAGTTAAATGGTCTATTAGAGTTTTTACGTTGTAACCATTCCTACCCAGGGTAGTAGACTGACCTATTTATGAATTACCAATGAAATATAGGCATGTGGATGGAGCTTGAAGTAACCACCCAGGCTAGTATTGGTGGTTTGTGGTGTACAAGGGGTATTGAAGCTCAGATTTTGGAATTTAGATTTTGGATAGTCTTGTTCCAGGTATTTTATGTGATAGGTAAAGTATGAAAATGTGTGCCTTACTACATACATCCACGTACTACGTACATCTACACCCCCTAACCAATATGAACATCCTACACCTTGCAGTTTCTGAGATATGGCCCAGACAAGATTTTAAAGGTCACGATCACTACGGCAATGTTAAAGGTCAAATCAAGGTCACACTATGACACTGTACACCTACATCCTCTAACCAATGGCCATACCAAGTATGAACATCCTACACCTTACAGTTTCAGAGATATGGCCCAGACAAAATTTTAAAGGTCAAGGTCACCCACAGCAAGGTCAAAGGCCAAACCAAGGTCACACTATGACGTTGCACACCTACACCTCCTAATCAATGTCAATACCAGATATGAACAACCTGGACAAGATATTTCCCGCCGCCCAACCACCCGCCCAACAGGACGCCATGGGTGAAAACAATACCCCAAAGCCTTTTAAGGCTGTGAGGTAGAAATGAATAGAATCGGTAACAGGTTTTCTAAGACAAAATTTCTTGCACCATTATGTTGAAATCTTGTTTATAGCAGAATTCTTGAAGTTTAAATCTTAAATTCAATGTATTTTAGAACCAAAATTATGATCATTAGAGCTTGAACTAAATAATTTCTTTGCATTGTTTACCTTAATGTTAGGTTTTTTGGCACAGAAACAAAGACACCAACCAATAAACTAATATTCCTGCAAAGGTAGCTTCTCTGATATTATTCTGTTCTGTTGTGAATTTAAGGGGTCTGACATGTCCTGTTTAATTAACCAACATTCTTTTTGAGAAAGGCTATCTTTAATGTTTTACAAGATTCTTCACTTGATGTTTATTAACTTTATTAAGTTAAGTTTGTTAAGTTTTGTCTAATCTTTAAAACATTGAGCATGTTAGTGTTCAACAGTGTATCAGTTAAGGGTCAATTATGGATAATATTTTCTGGTGGGATATCAACAAGCAACACTAATAGAATAATACAATGGAAATACCGCTGTTGGATTAATTCATGGTAAGAGATACAAATCTCTTTTTTGGCTGATAAGCCCATGGTGTTGGTATACATGTTTTATCTTTTACAAATGAATGTATTATAAATGAAATTTACCACATAATTAATTATATAGGAGATAAATTTTACTATAGCAAGGTAACATGTAAATTCAATGTCAAAAATGGAATTGTATATTTTTTGAGTAATGTTGCAAAAAAGGCATTTTTGACTTTAAGGTGGCCTTCAAATCGATATGGGTGGCGGCCAAAACTTAACGAACTGTTCCTCACCAAATGCAGGCATTCTATGAAAATTTGAAATGAAATCCATGCATAACATTGCAAAAAAGACAATTTTCACTTTAAGGTGGCCTTAAAATTGACATGGGTGGCAACACCACTTCCAACATTTAATGAGTTGTTCCTTACCCAAATGTGGACATTTCTGTCAAAATTTGAATGAAATCCATGCACTAATCTAATCTAATCTAATCTAGTCTACTGCTTTGCAAGCGCAATATCTTCCCCACAATGGGGAACTCAGTGCGTTAATTAAATAAAATCATTATCATATGGAAGTCAAGGGGCGTTCAAGGTCGGTAATCCATTTTTGAGTAACTTTGCCAAAAGGCATTTTTTCACTTTAAGGTGGCCTGAAAATCGGCATCAGTGGCAGAGCCACCTCCAACATTCAATGATTTGTTCCTTACCAATATGCTGACATTCTGTGAAAATTTGAATGAAATCCATGCATCAGTTTTCGAGTAACCTTGCTAACAGACAGACAGACAAACCCTGCTGATTACATAAGCTCTGGCAGATGGAGGTAACAAGACAAATATATTTGTCCTTATATATATACTTTGAGATAAGAAAGGTCACGTGAAACACCAACTTGATGATACTGTTCAATAAATTGTGCCATCCAATTTCTACTCTCATTTTTGTTCAGTAGTTTCTCCAGTTCTGGGAACACTAATCAAGCTTATACCAGTGTTGAATAAATTTTTTCACTGGTTTCTCCAGTTTGCAACATGGTGTGTGAAGTAGGAACTCTGGGGTATCCATGAATAAATTTATTCAAAACCAGTCAGAGTTATGAGAACACCAAACTTATACCAGTGTTGAATCCATTTTTTCACTGTTTTTTTTCACTTTGCAACCAGGTGTGCACAGTAAGAAATCTGTGATTTTTTGACTGAATAAATTCATTCACACTTTCGCTTTTAACTAGTAACCTCAGAGGTAAGATCAAACAAACCAACTCATCTAATTGCTGAATTCATTTATTCAGCAGAGATATATAGAGTCTCATTGTAGTGCTGACTAAACTTTTTCACACAATGTGGTGTTGTAACTGGGACTCCTAGGTTTGCAATGAATAAATTTATTCTGCCAAACAGTAACATGTGACAATCATACTAAGTTTCATTGCAGTACTGAATATTTTTTTCAACCAATTGGTGTTCTAGCTTTGACTCCTTGGTTTATAGAGAATAGATATGTTCTGAGTAACAGAACTATGTGAGAAACCATACTTCTTACAGTGCTAAAGGAATTTTTTTCAGGAGATCGAGGGTTAAAAATCTGTAACTTGGTGTTGTAACTGGGATTTCTGGGTTTGCAATGAATAAATTTATTCAGTCAAACAATAAGTAATGAAAATTCATTCTTGTTGCTGTACTGAATAATTTTTTTCAAAAGAGGGTGATATATGCAGCTTAGTATTGTAATTGGGAATCCTGTCATGACAAAGGTTGACTAAATGTCTCAAACATTTGTGAAAACATAAAATTGTATCCCTGGGAGAACTTTTCTCACTTCACATGTTACATTAGCTGACTGATTCTTGCAAGACAATGCAAAATAGGTTCTTTTATGTGTCAGTGCCAAATTTTTTCAAAATTTGAGACTATCGGAATAGTCTCAAATTAGATTGGAGTCACTTGGGCATATACCTGGTAATGATAATATTGTTGCTGGTCTTTTATCCAGGCATATATTTGATTAATAATATATCTTGGGATATTCTGAACTCATATCTACCCAATTATGTCTGGGTTCCACTCATGTTGACTTAATTTGTTGAAATTATGACATTAAGTTTCATAATCTCATCGTGTGACAACCTAGCTCTACCTATAGTAGAGTGCTTTTTGATTTCTTGGCCTTCCTGGTGGTCTCTGGACTGGTCGCTGGGCGGGTAATGTCAATGATATCGATTTCTTTGCATATTTACTTGATAATCGACTATCAGTAGTTAATATATCAAATTACTTAGCAGCTATAAGAGCCATGTTTATTATCTTTAACCTCCCAACTCACTCATTTAGAGATAGGAAGATCTAAATGTTTGTGAGATGTCTTAAAATTAATAGGCCCCTAGTTTTAGAAATCTAAGTCTATACTTTCTCAGAAAATGTTATATGATATCATTGCTGCTTCTGGAACAGTGGAATTTCCACAAGTATATGTGTCCTTGTACCTGTTGGTTTTCTTTTCCTTCTCAAGATTGCCCAATATAGTCCCACTCGAAGCCAGGGTATTTGACCATTCCTGGCATTTGGCTAGGGGTGGGCCATTACTCTCAAGATTTGGCTCATGAAACGTTTCTCAAGAAGACATATTGTCAAGAGTAGGAAAATATACAACTCCATTTTTATCAGAAGGATGGTGGAGAATGCCCACCAATCCTGGAGAAACAGAAAGGGGCAGAATAACACAGAATGGTGAGGAAAAGAAGTAGAGAAGCAATAAAAATAACAAGACTGAAATTGCATTTGGCTATAGTCAGTAAGTTTTGTGTCATAAAAGGTAGGTTAAAATTTTAACTATTTCAAAACTTTTATGTTTGACCATGAAAAGCAAGGGATGACACAGTATGCAATCTGAGGAATGAGACCTTAAACAAAATATGTGTAAATGTAAGTAATACCGTTTGTGATGAAATCAGGGCATAAGCTAATGTTTACTCCCTCCTTAAACCGAAAAAACACTACAAACAATTAGCTACCACAATAAAAAATCGCCAGACTAAAATATTGACAGGTACAGTTGAACCCTGTACAGTTATCAGAATGACACAAACCAGGGCACAAAACAACAAACAAATCCACATCCAACACAACATTCCTTGAGAGAAATTAAATGTATCTTTACAGTATTTTTACTGATTTGGGTGTGTAGATATGCTGAGTCAAGTGTCCAGGTTGTTCTGGTAAATGATAAAATCCAGGCCCTCAGCCTTGGATCGGGGAGCAACCTTTGTTGACAAGTAAACTAGTACACAACCCTCTTGTTGTGCTCACTTTTGTAAAATCTCCAGGACCCTGATCGCAGGTCTGGAAGGGTGGGGAATATTCTTTTCGAGTGTCCTTGGTAATGTAGTGGTGTTTGTTGTAAAGGCGTTCATGGTCCTCCAGGAAATCCACAATCACCTCCTTATCCATTTTTCAACCTCCTGGATCGGTGGTCCCTGTCTCTAATGCCTCACTCTGTCTGTTGTTAATTTTCAGTTGTTGACAATCTCTGTTCACAATTTTTGTTTCATTGTCACGTCTTTGTCATGTCTCCAAATTTGAGCAAAATGGGTTCATATGGTCTGAGGTAAACAACTAGTCGCTCTACCTATCCACTCTATCTATCAGCAGGGGTACAGCCTACCTTCTATGACTATTGCCTAAGTTTGTGGGTACAGGAACAGGATTCATGGTAGGGCTAGTATGAGTATCTACCACATAGACTTACAACTGATGGTTATGAAACACCAATGGGGAAGGATAATCCACGAACAGTGACGGTCAGTGCAGATGAGCAGCAGCTGTTATGTGTCTGTACAGTTAATAAAACATCTGAGATCAGAAGTATTACATTACAGATTCCACTAGAACATAGACATAGGTCATTGATAAACAAGTATTAACTCATCATTAAACACCAAGCTCATGACTGTGTAGAAAAAGAAAAACTGTAACACAACAGATTATATAATGTTACACATTTCTGTCCATTTTGTGGACAGGAAAATATGAGACGATACAATAAACATAAAAAATCACAGCAAAATCTTGTAAAGTCATAAGCAGTACTATACAATAAAGTTGCCATGTTATCTTCTTTAAGTGTCCATATATTAAAATGACCATATGATATCACAGTGTACACATATTAAAGTTACCATATTTTATAAAATTGTCCACATATTAAAGTAGAAGAGCCCATGTATTAAATAATAAAATGGATCTACCACTATTAATAGGAATGTATTCAGTCTATATCACATATATTGACTAAAGAATGTTTATGTCAGTTGCCCCGATGGCTGTGGCGTGTTCAACAATGTGTTCTCTCGTGATCTTAATACAGAATGTTTGGAGAATAAACCCTCCATGGTAGAAAACCCTGACAGGTTCCTGTCACTGAGGTGCCCAGAGGTTGACAGGTGTTGTGATGGTGGATTGGCAGTGGCTAGAAAGATTGTTGATGAGATTTCTAAGTCTGCTGTGAATGGGAAGGCTGCTATGGCTTTTAAGCAGGCTGCTGCAAGCTTTTGTGTTATGTTTGACATGGTCGCTTTACTGCAGTTGAATCTGTGCACCCATTGCAGGTTCAGTTATAGTTCAGTTATAGTCTGCTGTTGCCGGTCTGTTCCTCTTCCTTGATTCCTTTTGTACAACCTGGCAGAATCTTTGGGGCAGCCTGCATCTGCAAGGATGTTGGGCATATCACTGGTTATCCAATGGTGCCCGAATGTTCGGAGGAAGGTTGGATGCACAAGGCAGATCAGGGCTCAAAACAGACTATGTGAGACACTGCTGGTTGTCTAGGACCTTTCGCTCATCTTATCGCATATGCTTTTGTGGTTGAGCATGAAACTTTGTTTATTTTTGGTGGTCGACGACAGTGGCGTGGGAGTGCTGGCCCGGGGTATGGTAATCTCTGATGGTATCTCCTGGCTCTAGATTGTTCTCTTTTGTCCCCGAATCTGGGGACTGAATGGTCATAGTATTGTCATGGTGTTAAAGCCATGGTAGTACGTATACTTTCTGAACAGGACTGGTGTGATGCGAACCTGACATTGGGACAATGCAAGAAACCAAATTAACATCACCAGGGTCAAGGCATCCTTATTGGGTTGTGTCTTGACCCCTGTCCTGACTTTGTTTGAGTCAACTTTCTGCACCAGGTCCTCATACTTTTGAACCATACAACTGAAAAACAAAGAATAGAAATCCTTGCTCATACATAGGTACTATGAACATCATAAAATATGTGTGTAACTTTGATGTTGCCTTTGAATAAATCCATGTGGAGTGATAAGACAGAATGTAAGATAACTACACACACATTTTAACACAATCAAGTTATACATTTTTCAAAACCAATGACAATATCTCTGCCGTGTAGTTTTTAAAGTGTTTAGCTGATCCTTCAGGTGACAAGTAAATGCTAAAATGGTATTAAATGGTTAAGGTAATTAAACTTACAGGGAACACCCAGCACAATAGCCTGTTCATCCCAGTGTGCTGATTTGTTGTCCAGGTCCTTGTATTCCATCTGGCTCATGTATATGCTCGGCTGATAACGGATTCAATATAGGACATCCTCCTGCTCATCCTACTTTGATCATCTTACACTTCAGCCTGTTGTGTCTCCTGGGTTGCCTCTGTCTCCTGGCTATTTTTAGTCTCATAGGGTTCGGTTACCACTGTTACCTTTTTTCTTCACATTGACAGCCCTTTTGCCAACAATTATTACATGTGATTTTAAAAATTATGTTATAAATGAAAATATTTAAATATATGATAACACATGCTCTCCTTGATGACTTAGTTGAGAATGTATATCATCCCCATGCAATGGAAGCCTTTTTGTACACAGCCAGTGATTGTCATTTTGTGGTAGCAGCCTTGCCAGGCCCTGTGGTCAATGGTGGAGCACCATAGCATGAAGTCACTGGTCCCAACCCAACCCATGTGATTCGTCACACCTTTTCAGTTAGTGGTACTAAGCCTGCCTCACAGCCGTAGTCTCCCTCTTATTTTATGGTAAAAGGTTGCAGGCCTGTCTTCATCGCCCAGACTGACATATGTGTTAGAGCTTCAAAGAAATTACTACTAATTACTATAATTGACATAAAGACTCAGTATGAGGTCATTTCTGATGCACCACAGGCTTGATATATTTAGGTGAAGGAGCAAAGACAATAGCAACATTAAAGAATACATCTTAATACGGGTGTTGGAAACAATGGATGAGTTTAGGAAGACATCTTGGAAAACAGCTACAGATGATAAAATTTTTAAACAGTTTAAAACATTTGTCGTGCTGTAAAGACAGGCAGTTGACAATGAAGAGGAAAGGAAGGCTCATGAAGAGCTAAGTGGATTATACAATAGGTGATGAAGATTTCCAGATTTCTGGCAGTCAGAATTGACAATCGCTGACGTAATATCTGGGCATTATATCCATAATGCAAAGTTGAAATCAAATGTGAAAATAAAGTTTGAGTCTCATAAATATTTGTACTTATCTAAGTGTAAAATCCCGAGTGATGTTCCTGTTCTAAGACAAGCCATTGTGCCATGACTTATCCTAATTCTGGACAGAGTAATCTTGGCATTGTACAAGCTGTCTTATTCTTATGATGAATCTTTTCATTCGGGATAGCAGGTATGACTTTTGTTCCCAAGGCCCAACAGACAAGACTGGTCAGTCTCTCGTACGAGCATTGTGACTTACCTTTTCAAATGAAAATATCACTCAACTGCCAATATTTTAGGACAATTAGTCAAAAAGTCATTTTTACAAAAAGCATCTACAGACCATAAAAATGATATCATTTGTTAAAAAAATACTTTGTTGAAGGTTATTGCATTGCATTACCATGACCCCTGTAAGATTAAATGTGACCCTTTAATCTGTAATCCTAATAATATATGTTCTTGACCACATTATAACAACGTGCCCCATGTTAAACAAGCAGTCAATGTCTGTGAACAGGCAGTTCCAGGAAGTTTATGTGTAATTTGCTTTCTGAAAGGAACTGAATTCCTTTGGTTGTGCAGTCTCCTAAATGTATGGGTCAACCTTCATTTGATGCATCAGTAGAGATTTGAATGACATGACGAATGGGGTGCAAATGCTGGCTGTAGAGGGCATTTTCTTCTTTCAACCACCAAAGGAGATGTGGGTGAAGGGACTCTGAAATGTGAATAAGCTTTTCCAGGGATTTTGAAATATGCCAGTTGTTCTTCAGGTACCATTGTATGGGCCTCATGTGAAGGCAGCCTGATGGAATCTGTTTCTCTGTTGTGGATAGCAGACCTATCAGGGTCATAAAACGGCGGACTGAGCAATTTGGTCTTGCAAGAAGGGAGTTGATTTTGAGTGCAAGTCCAGCCACCTCTCTGGGGTGGATCTGAGTACTCCTTGAGCTAAATAGTACTGGTACCCTACAAGAGACTTGCTTGGGATCCAGCTCTTATTTTCTGCAGGTTTACCACCCAACCTAAGTCCTGATATAAGAGGAAGAGTGCGAGACTGGAAAGTTTGGTTCGGATCTGAGATACTTTCTGGATGTGAAAGAGGGTGTCGCTGTAGTCCTGCAAAGTGACTCACTGTCCTTTTTGAAGGGACAGCCTGACAGATTCTGGAGTTTCTTCTTTGAAAGTTTTGATTCGGAAGCACTAAGGTCCAAAATTCAATTTTGGAGGGGCTTGTAACAAGGATAACAAGGAACAGATGGCTGTTGAAAACCAGAGGTGAATGGATTTTGACATTTTCCACTGCTTTCTTTTGGAGGAGAGAATGCAATGTCTCCTTCAGGTAGGTCTTCCTTGGGGGAATTGCACATTTGCCTCCTTATCAGAGGTTTCCTGGGGAGAGGTTTGATCTTGAACAACAGGTTGTACCCCTCATTTAAGATCAATTCACCCTTGGACTCAAAACCTTCACCGCCCAGACTTTGCAGTCTGACCCCTACCAGATGACCTTCTACAGCACTGAAGACATTTGTCACAGGAGGGACAGGAGACAGATTTACAGAAATAGCACAGGCTTTCTTTCACAGGCTTTATTTGATTTTTCTGTGTATCAGGACTTACACCTTTCTTTTGTGGTTGCCCTGTTAAAGACACAAAACAACATCAAACATGGAATTTACACCTTCTCACAGACTATGAACATTTAAGGCCAGAGGAACAGTTAAAATCTTTTAAACAAAGATAACACTTTAACTAATGCCCTGTCTTTGAATAAAACTGACACATTGTCATTTAGCACTTTTCCTTTGTAAGAGTTGGGGTTACAGCCATCAAAGTTGGATCCTTTCACCTTTCCTCTGTTCACAGCCCCTGTTGCCAAAGGAGCAAGAAGCTGGTACATCCATGTCCTGACCTGTGGAGGTGGACCAGCTTGAGTTCCCGGCTACTATGTTCTTGGCACCTATGTTGCCTATGAGAGTCATAACTGATGGAGCCCTAACTGGGCTGGGAGGCACAGCATTCTGCCTCTGCTCTGGCAATCTCATCCTCTGCCAGGCATACATAATCTGGGAATAGGCCTGAGGAATTTAAATCGCTGTTTTGCGAAGCACACCATATGTCTGGCTTAACACTCAGCATAAGCTACTCCAAATAAGCACTTTTTAATAAGGTAATATTACCCATCTGCACAAAAAGAGTGTCTACCACATGTTGCAGTGCCTTTCCCATGCAGAAACTCACATTCTAGTTGAAGGATGTTTAGTCACAGATTTCTGATCAGGCTTTGTCTACTTCTGTGAGGATTTCCCTTTGGACAGCTCAGTATTCAGAGATCTGAATTTTTTTTGTATGTTAGTCTGTAGCTTTGTGATGCAGCATTTAATTCCTGCAACTTTGTTGCAGAAATAACTACTCTCTCGTAGTGCCTTGTCCCATTTATGCAGGCAGTCCTGTGCCACTGGGCATGACGGAGGAGTAGTACTAAGACCTGAAGGCTTTGAAATCTGACTGAAGGAGCTATTGAGGTGGGGTGCATCATTTGACCAGTACTTCACAACTTGGCCTGGTCTAGTGTCAATAGGGTTGGGAGCTGCACTACCTATTCTGGGTTTTAGGTACCTTTTCCTGAGCTACCTCCTGTCGACAGAATGAGAAACATGCCCTTCTATAACGTATAAGTTTATTTGCTAGAACTTTCTGCAAACCAGTCCTCTGGGGGTAAGGCTATAGAGATTTTTCTTGATTGGTGACTTCTTATACAGTCCAGGGATTGTTATGTCTAAACTGGAGTGTGCACTCATGATCTAGAATACAAGACTAGTTCTAGAATGAATGGTCACCTCCTAAAGTCTTCAGATACAAACCTGTCTTATTCTTGCAGATCTGCTTCAGAACTGAAAGCTGCATCTTCCTGGAGATCATGATAAGAGACCGAGGTGCAGGCTGTCTGACCAAAAACGGGTACCGCATCTTGAGGCCTTTCTGGATAAAGGTTCTCTAATGGGGAGACAAACTCCCAGTGACCAGAAACATGAGGACTAATCTTGTTGTGTATTCACTGACGTGCTATCATCAAAGTCTGCCTCCTGTTCCAGACCCAGACCTGAGCCAGCTGGGTGAAGGAAATAGTGTGAGGGAATAATGAAGAAGCAGACACGACCCCTGTTGATGATGAGAGACCTTGACCTAAACCAGGGTAAACACCAGTTCCTTATGAGTTTGTGTGGATGAAGAAAGTAATGGGTTTGATCCTACAGTTAAGAGTGCTTCCAACCATGCAAATATTGCTGACCACACTTCTTTAAGGTCTAAAAGATCTTGCAGCAATGAGGACTCTCCTACCCAAGCTTTGCTGGGTGAAATGACAGATGATGCCACAGACTTGTTAAAGTGTACCAAAAATGTGTTGAGCTTGAAAAACACTTCCAAAATGATTCACGCCAAACATAAAAGAGGAAGTGATATTTTTGCCACCTAGCAAATACAGGAAGTATTAGCCCTCTGGCAAGTATGAGGGTATTATGCCAGGCTGGACAGAGGAGATGCGATGTCTTTTTCTGATGTTTGGTGGTTCCAGCTTGTGCCAGACCAATGGCACTAGTCTGTTAGGTAAGATGTATTAACACAATAAGAAAATTACTTTGGTTAACTATGTTAAGTTAAACTATGTTGCATCAATGTGGGAAAAATACAAACATGCTAAACCCTGGGACATTTAAAGCTGAACAACATGGATCCGCTTTGGAAAATGGAAAATATACCATCAACTGGTTTGATTGCTCTCAGTTACCACAGAGCATCATGATCATTAATGAACGATACATGCAACTGGTTAGATGAACAGACACCATTGGACAAAGCCACAAGCTGTTGAAGTGAGTTTGATTCAGGTAACAATAAATGTGGATCAAGAAGATTATAATGCATGTTTAAATTGTACGGGACTATATGACATTAAAATAAGTTCTACTCCAGATCATTACTTTAAACAAAATAAGTAAATCTTTGCAATAACAAATACCTTTATTAATTTTCTTCAATGTGTGCTCTTTGAACACTATTTACTATAGTTTCTCATTTTGCTTTAGTTCAAAATCATAAATTAATTGGATGTAGATTAGTTTTATAAATAAAATGTGATAGTTTTAAAATATGTAAATGTTCCGATTTGAATATATCACCTGATTAATAAAGGAACAGAATTGGATTTTATTCACATTTTTCACACATTTTTGTGCAATAGAAGATTGTAATTCATTTATAATACTTTATAAGTATATATTAAAATACTATGGTGTAAGTTAATCACTTTATTTATAAGGTAGCATGATAGTATATAAGAATAATATGAATAAATTAATTTTTAACATGGGCATGTTGCTATTATGTGGTCAAAAACATATATTATTTGGAAAAGAAATTAAAGATTTACATTTAACCTTACAGGGATCATGGCAATAACGTGTAACAACCTGTAACACAGAGATTTGTGACAAGTAATATTAATTTTATGATCTGCAGATGCGTTTTTGCAAAACTGACTTTTTTTATTAGAATTTGTGTGAAAATCGGAGGGTACCCAACTTTAAAGTAATTTTCAAAGGGAAGTTTGATGCTTACATTTGTATGACTTTTATATTTGAATATTTCTCATACTTTTTCACAATAAAACAACCATTAATTCTTTCGGACTCAAAAACGAACTCTTGGACTATTCACACCAATTTCAGTAGAGATTTCTTCAAAGATTTGGGGTCCCTGACCATTTGTTTTACAGCAATTATGTTGTCAAGAACCTGACTTCCTTTAAAGACAGTCTGATACATGAAATACATGACCATTAGAGTCCAGCATCTAGTTCTCATTAAAGAATTTGTCACAGAGACTGTTTTCATGAAGTTTTACATTCTGAAGTGGCTAAGGTCGACAAGTGAATACAATCAACCACACCGCATTACTGCTACTCTTATGTATGGGAATACCAACTTTTCTTCTTCAGGAACATCAACTAAGGAAGTTGTTTTACCAGCCACAGAGAATCTCAGGTGGTTGACTCCCAGGATTCCTGTCCACACACAGCAGTTTCAGAGGGAGGAATCAACAGCCGGGGGCTCCTATGATCTGAAAGTGACCTCCACAGCCATATTTTGATGTCTAGGTTATGAGATGGGCCCGAATGTACCTGGTACCACTAAGTTTTGCCTTCACTGAAGAATTCAGGACAGGCTTTTACCCTTATTTCTAGTCACATTCTGCCTCTTAGATCTGCCTCTTCGATCCTTGACTTGAGATACACGATACCACGCACTTCATAAGCAATCCCACTGACACCACAGGCTGAAGATTTACTGTGAAAAAGACGTTAAGCAATGAACCACATCATCTCTGAGCAGGAAGTAGTCCACATTGTGTGGTGGAGGGTATGGAAATCTATTGGATCCAATATTGAATTTTCATTCATTTCTGACCGGTTGAACAGCTGTGAATCTTATCAGGAGCCATTGGAGAAAAAATATCCACTCACATAAATTTACTTCTTAAATTTACTACTTCTTATGGCTTTGTGCTTTCCATCTATGGATCCAAAGGCATGTTGCAGATCCCATTTGTTCCTGAATACTGCTTTCTTGGCCTGCCAGCAAGGTGGGATTATGGGAAAGACAACAATCTCTTCCTGGTATTTCTTCATGATGGTCTGAAAAACTTCAACCTTGAAAACAACAAGGTTATGATTGACTTGCCTACCTCAAAGCTGTTATGCAGTGACTAGATATCCGGGATTGACTGCCATCTTCAAGCAAATCACATACAGTTAATACAGTACATGGCTAAACATCTGGGAGTGACTGCCAAGTGGCCTTCTGAACCATGTGATATTCCTCTCAGTCCTGGGTCACAACCTCCTATCCGAGTTCTGGAGGATCCTATGGAGGATTCTAATTCTACTTGAACTTTTATAGCACTTAATCTCCCCTTTACAAAGAGCACTCTAAAGTGCAGCAGAACTAAAAACAATCAACTAATTTCAGTATCCAGGGAGTGAGAAGAGGTCAAGCACCACATAGAACACCAGGAGATAGTTAAGCCTAAGGTGGGTATGCTTTGGTGTACCGGTAGGTTTTAAGCAGCTTTCTGAAAGAGGCCAAGGAGGGAGACACACAAATCTCATCAGGAAGAGCATTCTAAACAGTGGAGGCATTAAAAGCAAAGTTCTAACCAAACTGACAGATTTGTGAATAGAAGAGTAGAACTTTGGAATGACTAGGAAATTACCACCATCCTATGATAGTGCATGTTCTTGCTCTCTCTGACATTTTCTAATCTGTCACATCTATCATGGATCTGGCTGAGCCGTTTAATCCTTGCAGGAAGTTCCATGATGGTCTCCATCTGCAGCGCAACATAATTATGAACCTTAAACCCTAATTGGTTGAATTCTTGCTGGTAACAGCCAGTGTGTCTTTTTCATTAATAGTCTAATGAAGTCCATGCTTCTCTCTATATACCTGTCTGGATTAACTGATATTGCCATGTTGTCCATAATTGCAGTTTACTCAAGATCCATTTGGCTCCTGTCTGGCCCACTATTTTTAGTTATCTGTTTGTGATGTATACCATTTGTGATGCAGTTAGAGTCTTTTTCATACCTTTTAACAGGATTTTCATAACAGCCCTATGAGTAATAAATGGGAAAGGTCTCACAATAAACCTTACAAGCGGAATTTGAGTACCAATGGTATGTTCCCATTTAACCTCTTGTTTGAACCAGATTGACTCGCTTGTCACTTATAACTTCATATAAATTAAGCAGATTTACTGTATATTATGACTGAATGACGAATATTCTTGTGTTTCTCATCTCTGACTTGTTTACATAGAGTAGCAGATAAACAAGTATAAACAATACCTTGTGACATAAAATCTGGCTAATGCAAACAAACAGACATAAAATGAAATATTTAAGACTATTTTTAATTTCTCAAAATATTTTTTTATTTAATAGGTTACTCCCATTTACATGTTTTGAAATCTTGGCAGGAAGGACATCTATTTTGAACGAATTTTGTGTCTATTTTATACATACTCCTCTGGTAAAGATAATGATTAATTATAACATTGATAAATAATGTAATATGCTTAAAATTATTGAATATAACAGCTTCCTATGATGAGTGTTTTTAGAAAGAAAATTAAAATACATGAATTTGTTTTATAACATAATGTACTCATTCAACCATACATGTTCCACCGGAGAACATTATGGCATGTTTAACTTGAACATGCATTCCCAACCCCCCACAAAAACCAAGAATGGGATTATATATTTTATTATTACATTCAATAAACATGTACTACTAAAATAGTTGTATGGCTACATCATAATGTATTCATATACAGTATTGGCAAACATGAAAGATTAAGTAACCATCAATAATAGTAAGACACAGTTACAACTAAAAATAAAGTAAAGGACCAGGTGCATGACTATCAAAGCTACAAGACAAGGGGCCAAGCAGACCAGGTCAAAATATGTCTAAAAGGTCACAATAAAACTCAAGGTCATGAGGTTAATGCTAAAGGACCCAAGATCTAAAACCCTTGGTTCACGAGGTCCAGCAAAATCACAAGCCTATCCCACCAGAGGCCTAAGGCCCAGCCAGGCTGTATCCGAGCGAACCAAGGGAATGTTTTAAAGCAAAGGTCAAATATTAGGCCCCAAGGTCATATCAATAACAGGGAGCCCCAAAATACTACTGAGATCAAGCGGCAAAGGACAAGCTGTGTCCAATGAAAGGGGAAGTAAATGGTTTGGCAAGCAATGAGAAATATAACAATATATCTATGAATATATATGTACATACGTACCCAACCCCCCATAAGAGAAGCGTACCATATAGTATATATAATAGAATGACATGTAAATGTAACAAAATAATGGTACATACTGATCAGAGGAGAACAAAAGTCCCCATTTTAATAACTAAACTGTATGATATAGTTATAATGCGAAACAAGTTAACCGTTACATGAAGCACTATAATAAGTAGTTAGAATTTAAATTATAATACAACTGAAACTGATTAGCAAGATTCGGTAGTACAATAGTGACCTGAGGTACAAATTCATGACAAATAGTAACACAAGTTATGAAATTACAAAGTTGAAATAAAGATGTAGCCATACGTAGTACTGATTAAATGAACAATAATCATCTTAACCAGAAATTACAGTTGTGATAGTTTAACAACCAGTCCCGAAAGTTCATCATCATCCAAGTGGTAGTTGAAATGTCCATGTAGCAGATCCAGAAGCAAAGGCACTCCAAGGATCCATGTAGAAGATCCAGATGCAAGGCATCACACAAGTGAAAACTATGAAGCACCTGGTACGAGGTCGGGTGAAAGTTCGTAACAATGTAATCACTTCCTGTTGATTCCTGTTGTCCATGAAGTAGCACTAAGATCCTGAGATTAAAGAAGGACTCAAGAAATTAAACATCCACCAGTTCCAGTCAGGGGGTCCCAGAATATAACTATTAATAAATTTCACATAGCTATTGTGTCCACGGTCAACCAGGATTAAGAAGCAGCAGCAGGTGGTAGGCATGCTGCTGGGGCAGGTCATCCACAACAGTTGACTTCGGCAGTATAAGAGTCAGATTCTAACCAGGTAGACAAATCCCAGACATAGAAGATGGAGTTATGGTGTAGCAGTTAAGTGAGACAGGTGAACCATCCAGCATCACAATAGTAACAACACCTTGAAGTTAACATCGAGGTCAAACATGATGTAATGTGAGCAGGTAATAGAAACATGCAAACTTCAATAGTGGCCTAATCCCAACTATCAGCCCCCAGTAGAGCAGGGCAAAGGCATCCACGCGGTCGATAGTGGCTCAAGCCCAACTATCAGCCCCCAGTACAGCGGGGCAACAGTAACTGTAACTGGAAGTAGCAGTGCAGGTACTGGGTTCAAACAACAGCTTCCTCAGTGAAGAATGCACATCATGAGTATAGCTCCTCAAAGACAGGTACGGAGAGCACCAGTCCTCCACCACCAAGCAGCTCTGAAACCAAACACACTAAAACGAGTAGGACATTGATAACAGAGTAACACCCCTAAGGCAGGGGGGGAAAGGTGGGAAAAATATTTTCTTTTCAGAGGTCTGTTCTGTTGCATGTTCAATGACAAAATGGCAGAGGTGATTCACTGGGGGAAAGGACAGGACCCTGCAACCAATGAAATTAAAGGTCAACAACTATGTCACCTACAAAAAGTTAAAAGATCTGAAGTACATGTGATTTAAGGTGGGAGGCAGGAATGAGAGCCTGCACACCCACATGTGCAACCACACATTCCCAACCCCCCACAAAAACCAAGAATGGGATTATATATTTTATTATTACATTCAATAAACATGTACTACTAAAATAGTTGTATGGCTACATCATAATGTACTCATATACAGTATTGGTAAACATGAAAGATTAAGTAACCATCAATAATAGTAAGACACAGTTACAACTAAAAATAAAGTAAAGGACCAGGTGCATGACTATCAAAGCTACAAGACAAGGAGCCAAGCAGACCAGGTCAAAATATGTCTAAAAGGTCACAATAAAACTCAAGGTCATGAGGTTAATGCTAAAGGACCCAAGATCTAAAACACTTGGTTCACGAGGTCCAGCAAAATCACAAGCCTATCCCACCAGAGGCCTAAGGCCCAGCCAGGCTGTATCCGAGCGAACCAAGGGAATGTTTTAAAGCAAAGGTCAAATATTAGGCCCCAAGGTCATATCAATAACAGGGAGCCCCAAAATACTACTGAGATCAAGCGACAAAGGACAAGCTGTGTCCAATGAAAGGGGAAGTAAATGGTTTGGCAAGCAATGAGAAAAATAACAATATATCTATGAATATATATGTACATACGTACCCAACCCCCCATAAGAGAAGCGTACCATAGTATATATAATAGAATGACATGTAAATGTAACAAAATAATGGTACATACTGATCAGAGGAGAACAAAAGTCCCCAAACACCCAGTAGACAGTAGTCAAATAGAGAGGTGAGTACGGAAAGAGGCTGCAACAGGGGAAGTGTCAGAGGAAGGGAGTTGGATATATCTCCACACACAAGAGGAGGACCAGGTACCTTGGGCTTGTATATCCTGAAGGGGCACTCCATGCCTGAAGGCCCAAGTGGCCCCACCCCGCCTGAAATCATGAAAGGTGAATGGCTTGGCAAAACCCAAACACCTGGAAACATCTTTAAGGTGCTTACGAGCCACTGAGTCTGTAAGAGGGATAGTCCCATTTATGGAGGGCACCTGAAACAAAGGGAGGTCCTGGTCCAATGAAGTGTGGTCCAACATGTCTATCAAAGCATCCAAGGACACAGTCTTGAATGGCCTAATGCTGAAATAGAAATAGTTGCTATTTTGGCAACAGGGGAAGTGTCAGAGGAAGGGAGTTGGATATATCTCCACACACAAGAGGAGGACCAGGTACCTTGGGCTTGTATATCCTGAAGGGGCACTCCATGCCTGAAGGCCCAAGTGGCCCCACCCCGCCTGAAATCATGAAAGGTGAATGGCTTGGCAAAACCCAAACACCTGGAAACATCTTTAAGGTGCTTACGAGCCACTGAGTCTGTAAGAGGGATAGTCCCATTTCTGGAGGGCACCTGAAACAAAGGGAGGTCCTGGTCCAATGAAGTGTGGTCCAACATGTCCTTCAAAGCATCCAAGGACACAGTCTTGAATGGCCTAATGCTGAAATAGAAATAGTTGCTATTCTGGCCCTATCTTGCATGGTCTTAGACCATTTTAAGACCACCACAATTGCCTGGTCTGAAAAAATAAGATCTCCAACACAAAGGTGTCTAGACCCATCAAATGTGGCCACTGTATGTGGGAGTATGTTTGACAACCTGAGAAATGAGAAATAGGTGAACAAATACAAAGCTTTAAAAATAGTGGGATTGGGGAAATGGTCACAAACCAGGACCATGGACAACAGGATATTTTCATCTATTACAGTTTTGTAGACCGGATTTAAAGGCCTATTGATTTTTACTGATTTAATGAACAAAGGGATACGATTATCTCTAAAAGATGAAGCATCACAGTTATAAATTATTAGCATTGATCTAATAGCAGTAAGGTGATTTGTAATATTGACAGCAGACATACCAGATTCCAGTAAATATTCCATGAATGCCAAAACATCCAAGGTAGAGATCTGGGGCAACGACAGGTCCAGGGCCACCAGGAATGCTAAGAAGAGTGCAAACATACGCTTATATGCAGCTAAAGTAGCTGGTCGAAAGCCCTGCCAAAGCCTATCAACTGCTCTGTTGGCCAAGGAAGCTGTCGCAGCCCCAGGATCTGAAACATAAATACAAGTGCTACAAACTGTGATTGAGTAACATTAAGTCAATATGTGTATTCATCCAGATGGGATTGGGTACAAAAGTATGCAAAGTTTTACTATTAACCTCAGAATAATCCCACCTGGAGAGAAGGTCAGCTATGGAATTCTTCTGACCTTCTATATGGACCACAAGCAGTGATATGTTATGCAAGGCTGTTAACAGCCAGATGTTATGAGCACATGTGGCCATAAGAGCATCTCTAGCTCTACCATATGTAAGAATATCCACCACGGCTTTATCATCACAATGGATTTTAATTCGTTTATTAGCCCAACACTGGCCCCAAATTTTAAGGGCCACGACAACATTAACATTTCCAAATGGGCAATATTGTAGCCCATATAGCCTTTGGGAACAGGGATAGAATAAACCATGTTGTTAAAAACTCCCCCCAAACCTGTAAGACAGGCATCTAAATGGATTTGGTGTTGAAGAGGTCTGATATCACAAAATGTAACTCCATTATAAGATACCAGGAAAGTTTGAAACCAAGTAAGATCTTTGGTAAATTCTGAGGTGACCTTAATTCTATTCTTATCGAAATTATCTCTGAGAAGCTGGAGCATTTGATTCAAAAAATATCTAGCTGGTTTAACACATTTACTAACATATAAAAGCAAACCTAAAAGAGATTGAAGTTGATTCTTAGTACAAATTCGTTTATCCGACCATTCATGACATACTTGAATAATTTGCTGGAGTTTTTCAGCAGGAATGGACATAGTTCTGTGGATAGTATCGATAAGAATACCCAAGCATACAACTTTAGTATCAGGGGGATGGAGCTTCTTACTGCTAATCTCCAAACCTAATTCTTGAAGCAGATGCAATAAGGATTCGTATGCTTGCTGTACAGAAGAGGGCAAACCAATATAGATTAAATCATCTATATAATTCTGGAGATAAGGATAACCTTTTTGTTGCATAATATAACGTATGGCATCGCTGATTTTCTGAAAGAAAAAAGCACCCAAGCGAAATCCGAATGGCAAACTTAGATCCAGATACAGCTGATCCCTATGTATAAGTCCTAGAAGGTCAATGTCTCCAGGATCTATACGAATGTGTCGAAAAGCTCGACTAATATCGACCTTAAAGATCCTAGCCGCAGGTTCGGTTTCAATAACCTGTTGAATAATAGTATCCACCGAGGGATAATGCATTTGGAAATCTGTTCCTAGATAAGAATCCTTGAGGACTCCATCATTCACTGAAGCTTCTTTTGGCCAACTGAGATCCATGATAGTACGCCTAGTATTAGATCCAGCCTTGTCCCTAGTCATAAAAGGTGATATATACATCTTAAAGGGCATGTGATCAAAAAGACCAATAATGGCTTGATGAGCTAACTCTTCTTGGATATATTTATCCACATGGTCCCAAAATTGGATAGCAGAGGGATGGTTATGAGGAGTACTGGTGAGATCCAGATTCCTGTCAAAAGATAGGGGAAACCCAAATTCAATGAGATCTGGAAGTTGTTGATCAAAGTAATTCACCAGATACTGCCTCCACCTATGTGGCTTCAAGGTATTTTGAACTGGGATTCTTGTACCCAAAAAATTAGGCTTGCCACTGGCTCTGACCAGTGTGTGAGCTTCAATAATACTTGGAATATCTTGCCAAGAAATATCCGGACCCGAATAAGTAATTATCGGACTTAGGGGAACACAGCTGAACCTAATACCTATCTGTTGTTTACATGTTTCAAAGTCTGTACACCAAATAGGTGCGAAATCCACAGTATCCATCTGAGTAACTTGTGTGACCGGATCCATAGCATCCATGTTACCCAGCAAATGCACAGGATTTACAGGCCGGATAGCATTATCAGTTGTGACCCTTTCATGTATTTTAAGGCACGTATTAACCGTATCTGACTTCTTTGCCTTAGAATTTTTGGGCACCACAAGAGTTGCATCAATGTTTGGTTCCTTAATTGTAAAATTTCTGTCATCCGAACATACAGATCTCTGCAGGTGTAAACTGTGAACCGAATCACTGGGTACTGACAATGATATTTGTGTGTCCGACTCAACATCCGAATTTGTGGCCAAGGCTTCAAACCTATTAGAAAGGGCCAATTCATTGGAATCAGTTACCAGTCTTGTGGTACTAGAAGTAACATTGGTTTTAAGAAGCTTTCTGATATCCGAAGTATGAGTTTTATCCCTAGGACAGAGGCCAGTTTGAACATCCATACTGTCAGCACTACATTGAGCATTCTTTAGTACAATTGTACATACCTGGCAAGCCGGATCCGGTTTAATATGACACCAACATAGTTGTTTACATTCTTTATATAACACTCCACGTTTGCTACCACCAAACTGGTGTGTTTTGTTAGAATACTGACCACCACTGGCTGAAGTACTGTCCATATAACGACTACCGGCAGTACTAGACGACCATTTATCAGTGTTGTGAAAGGGGCTGTCGCATTGAGAAGACAAAACTTGTGCATAAGATCTATTGTCTCGTTTATTGCAAAAAGCCATGGCCCTTTGGAAGACTGATTTCAAACTACCTGGTGAAGAAAAAGGAGCATGCTCACAATCAGTATTCCAATTCGAGTTAATAAATGTTCGAGAATGATGGGCATGTCTCGACTTTGGCATGCCCATCCTTATTCGTTTTTTGATTGACCTTGAGATTTCCTACATTCAGATTGTGGGTGTGCAAACTGTTTCCCATCTTTTGACCAACAAGATGCACAAATGTGCCTGTATAAGACTCCTTTTGTTTCATGAGTGGCCTTCTGTACACAAGAACCTTTGTTATAATATACACAGGGAGTATTCTTGCCACTGGTTTGACTTTTATCTGACCTGGCTCCCGAAATTTGAGAAGCCACATGTCTTTGTGCATGGGCCCTTCTGACCCTATCGATTTTTTCCGTATCCGACCAACTACCAATCTCTCCCTGCTCCATACGACATAACAAGACCGCATGGCTGGCCTTTGCAGAGGACCAAGAGAAATCTGTAGCATCTTCTATTAAATTAATACAATAATCTAACATGTTTTCTCGAGTTTTGCTGTCAGATTCCTCCCTGATACTTCTACAAAAGCCAACCATCCATTGGATGGGAGAGAGTTGGTTATATGAAATCCGGTCTTTGGTCTGGCCTGCCAAGACATATTCATGAGGCCATTTAACTCTTTTTGACACGAACACATCTACAGGACCACCTCTTTGAGATTTAATCTTATCCGTACCTGCTTTTGCCCTATCCGCCAGATGCAATAGTCTAGCCTGCACCTCTTTTTGTATGTATGCTTCTTGCCTAAGCTTATCAGGGGTTGGGATCTGATTGCTTGCCAAACCCACACCAACCTCCCCTTGCTGATGACTTGGACTAGACTGTGTGACAGTGGCTTTAGAACGCCTAGCTTTGTTTGATGTTTTGATAGTTTTTGGATCACTGGTATTTTTATAAGGTCGAGGTCTATTACTACCTTCAATAACAGCCAACCAATCCCCCAGACTACTGAGTTGTTGCAAAATCTGTCTATTAATATCATTCTGGGAAACAGGATCAGTGGAAGTACCTTGGATTGCAGAGCCCTGCCCCCGCCCAGGGAAATTTTCTGCATTTCTATTAACCGGATCCGAAAAAATTTTGGTCTGAATGGTTAATTAAATCCGAAATATCAATGTCCGAATCACTCGAATCAGTATGCTCAGATTCAAAAACTTGCCCAGAAGTCGAAGGTCTAAGCGTAGCCATAAAGTCCTCATCACTAGCAAGCTGGAGCTGTATAGGAATGGTGCCTTCTTTCTTCTTCGACCTCAAGTTGTATGTTTTATCTTCCATCTCAGAAAGTCATAAATAAAATAACTAAAAACGACTAAAATGACTAAAAGAAAAATATTTTCTTTTCAGAGGTCTGTTCTGTTGCATGTTCAATGACAAAATGGCAGAGGTGATTCACTGGGGGAAAGGACAGGACCTTGCAACCAATGAAATTAAAGGTCAACAACTATGTCACCTACAAAAAGTTAAAAGATCTGAAGTACATGTGATTTAAGGTGGGAGGCAGGAATGAGAGCCTGCACACCCACATGTGCAACCACAAAAGGAATGCAAGGACAAACAGCTGGTAACAAATGAGACATGTCACTTGATTTAAACATCTACAGTGCAACTTATAACCTATTTATGTTATTGTATGTTAAGAAATGTTTGAAATAAGAGTTTGAATATTTTCCAATATTGTTTTATAGGGTTTGATAGTCACATTTTACTGCTTCAGCACATCAATTAAATTACTTTTCTGATCTAATACCAGTGACAAAAAAGAATCAGACATGGTAAAGGTATGGTAAAGACGTGAAATACCAGGACTCAATATTGTGACAGATCATTTTCAGTTATGACACAAAGACTGTGGATCCATCAGCCAGAAGGCATATGAGGTCCTTAAACTATTTCTTGTTTTAAACATCCAAGAACTATCGAAGAGCGCCACTTCAGCCAAGGCATGTAATCATAAGTAAATAGGAATATCCGGGATTTGAATTTTATTTATTTATTTATTTACTTACTTATTTACCCATTTATTTATTTTTGCATCTAGACGGTAATCCAGATGATTCTAAAATTTAATGGGATCTAACTTGACTAAAACCCATCTTGTGTTTTTTTTGTTTTTTTTTTCTGAAAGATCCATCTTCTGCATATGCGTAATCCTGTTAACAAACAAACAGACAATCAGACAAGTGGTCATGAAAATAATACTTCTTTGGTGGAGGTAATAATTACAAGCATTTTGTCGAATGCAACTGAGATATAGTTTCGTCCACACAGCATTTTTGAACATGTTGGTGACAAGGTACTTTTTAAATTGCCTTTTTGTGCAGCACTATGCCCAGGGTCCCACCTTTGCTGTTTTAGATCACTTTCAAATCCTAATCACCCCTACTAGACTCTATATAAGTTTTCAGAAGTCTGTCGCTTATCTCTATTGTCTTCATGTTGTGGTGAATTGTGCTAACTGTTTTAAAATCTTGTCATTTGTTACTTTATATATTTCTGTCTTCATGCATCCTTCCATTGCCCCCCCCCTTTCCCTTCTGTAGTAAACCTATCGAACCTGCAGTGCATCTGCAGTTGTGTTTCCATTTTTCTGTGAAAATAATTGAGTGTTGGCTCGGTCACTTCGAGACCTTGTAAATAATCCATTATTTTCAAATATTGGACACTTACTTTTGGTCACAAACCTATACATTTAAATTGAGTATAGCCTGTTGTAAACCTGGACACAACTATATTTCATACTCTAAATGGCATCTATCCCAATATGACCCTGGCTGTTGAACGGGACATAAAATCGCAACTTTGACTTTTGAATTTTATATTCTAAAGGTCTATAGACATCCATCCGACCCTACATGCCCACATATAAGTCTTACTTAAACTAGATAAAATCTTGAAAAAAGTTTAAAATTTCGACTCTAAATATGGAAGTTATGCCCATTTAAGATGAAGCATTCTGTCATACGTGTCCATACCTACCAGTCCTATAACAATTGGAGAATTCCTCAAAATGTCACTTTTTGTTTGATATTTGCTCATATTGTAGTCTGTGTAACAAATAGCCGAAGTATGTTATAACATTTCAAACTATTTTATTGGATAATATCAGACCAGTTTGGTGCGAATGAAATCTATTTGCATGCATCTTTTAAATATATATATATATATATATACTTAAATATAGCATTACAAAAGATGCTATATTTAAATAAAGAAAATGGTAACATTGGACTTGCTCCAAGTCTTTGTATTTCTTATTCCACCAAATCTGACATACATGGAATCATTATTAATATTAATCTATACAATACAAAGACTTATCTGAAATACAAACTTTTGTCCGCCCCACATTCTGGTAAAATGTCATTCAGTCCTCATATAATACCTAAGACAAAAGGACTAGAGGAAATTCTAGGGTAATATCAACAATAATATTAACAATTGTTCAAAATTTTATTCCCAGAATTCCATAATGTTTCTTGAAGCGTTGCACGGGAAATTCGAATGAGGCAAGATGTTTTTGGATTTTGACAAGACATTTTATGAGAAATGAAAAGATAAACAATGATAATCAAAAATATGAGACACACACTGGTAATCGAATTAATGAAACATTTGACTTTTAAGGCTGATATCTCTCAACAATGTCAGCCCAACATCTTTAGCAAAAACTATTATGCATGATTACTTTACGAAATGTAATATAAGAGGGCATTGTAATACCATTTTGTATACAATATACCTTGCATTGTTTAGAATGGTATTTTTTGAGTCTACTGTATTTTCAACCTTATTGAATAACTAAAGTAAAGTATTATTTCAATATAAGTAAAAGTAGAATAAGAAAAGTCTATATATAGTCCGTATATACAATACATCAGCCATGAAATGCATCCACAGTAAGTGTCACCGGTGAATGTAACAAGGCGGACAGTGGTTTTGGTCTACTAGCACATGCCACAAGGCCATCAGAGACACGAATAGTGCATCGATGTGGTCACCCATCCCCGTACTAATGTAACCCATTGCCGCTTAACCTCAGTGAGCAGACAGGTACTCATCAAGCTGCGCCACAATTCATAAAAGTTCAGACACAAAAAAAGAGATAAAGGTGATTTCTGGAAGCGCGAGCCTCACGAGAGCTCGCACTTAAAAGTTTCAATTATTAACTTGAGATTTCTCTACAATTTCTGCATGGATTTTAATGAAGCTAAATAAGTACATGCTGTGTGACCTTTCTATTGAAAATTAGATTTTTTTAAATTTTATCTTGAGTGGATATCATGAAATTTTATCTTGAGTGGATATCATGAGCTGTATATATTTATAAAGGTATTTTACATAGCCTCTCTAGAAATGTATGTTTTGTGGGCGATAATAAATGTCATTATTTAACCCTGGTCTTTTTTCTCTAGTAGAGTTTGAAATTTAGTTATAGGGAATACTTGTTTTAATATTTAAATCAATTTAGAATGCGTTGTCCAAACCTTTGTTCAGGAGTACTGCATGAGTACATTACCTAACTGTAGAACAGAACTATGTAACAGTAAGTTTAAAGCCTCTCTTACATCCCTTACCATCTTCTACATCATGGTACTCATTCCTACTTCCTGGCTACAACAAAAAATCTGTTAATTTGCAAGTGACACGCAGGTGAGATTCAAGTAAAACGCAGCCATTCTGTAGCTTTCTTCGTAACTGATATTTTGCATTCCTTAGGGGGGGACGACAGCATGCCATGACCCGTGAGTGGAAATTGGCATGCAAATTTTTTACCCCTTAAGCTTCTCTTACATCCCATCGTACGTGTATACACATATAAGGGTCCTGCAAATATTGTGAAAAAATGTGAACGTAGCCTGGTAGTGGGGTAGCAGAGATTTGTACGTGCAAACAAGGTGTATTATTCAAACAAGAGTGTCCTTACTTGAACATCAAAGAACAGACTGCGACAGTGGGTATATATGGATACAAGACACACGCGAGTGCATCAAATGGAACGTGCAATCCCTGTGAGTGAATGGGGAGATCTTACAACATTATCAAGGAGAATGCACATGCACAAGTCTCTTGTAAGTTACCCTTGAGACATGCATACATTTATCACCATACTGCCTGCATGCAGAGAAAATGTGCATGCCAATTTTCATTGCGAGGGTGTGTGCGACCTTAAAATACTGTAATAAAATCGCAAGTGTAGCTTAAATGTCCCTGCAAGTCAGCCGATTTTTCCCTGTAACCAGGACGTACGTGCACGTACGATGGGATGTAAGAGAGGCTTTACATCCCAACGTAAAACATAAAACTTTGGTAGATATTTGCATAGCACATACAGAAAAGAAATTGGTCTGCAAATTATTTACTGAGTGGCTGTAGAAATAACTGACACACATCCAGCCTACAAGATTCACTTCCATTGAAAGTAGGATGTCCTTGCAAGCATTAACTTCCACCACAAACTGGTCACAGTCGTAAATTTTACAGAAAAGCACAGGGCCAGCATGTGTTTTACCTGTGCAGATGGATGCAAGAGTAGTTTTTAGTCATCTGAATAACTGACACATAGCCAGGCCACAAGATTTATTGGCTGTGCAAGTAAGACACACTTGCAAAGATCTGCTTCGGCCACAAACTAGACCTTGTTACAAGGTCCTTCCTTAGTGCGTTATGATTCTCTGAGAGCATTTCCCCCCAGAAGGAAGTCTACTTCCACTGAGACTGTAAAATCCAGACTGTTGTAAAATGCACTCATTCATTGTCTCAAAAAAACAACCCAAAGTAGAGACTTGTGAGCAAGTCTAGCCACAAACTGACCACATAAATTTCACAAAAACCTGAAAAACCCACATGTTCTAACTCATATGGCATGCAGGAAGTAAGAGTAACTTAAAATATAAACATACTGAGTTTGTTTCAAAATGAAAGAAATGTCAATTTACACCTGCAAGGGATGAAAGTCTTACCTCCATAAAGTAATTTGACTAGAAGTATAATCTCTGGTCTTCCTCCAGTCAGGTTCAGAGTCCACATTTTCACATTGAGAAAACAGCATAAGAAAACACACAACATTTCCATCTTTCAATTGCAGTTGAAAGTGTACAAGCCCAAATATCTGACTGAAACAAGTTTTGGGAAAATTACTAATTAGTATATCTACACACAAGACATGAAATTAACTGTACATTAAAACACCGTTTTAACATTACTTAAACTACTGGACACTAAAACTAATTTCCTTTCAAGTAAGAGTTACTAAATATGTGCACAGGTTGTTTTTTGAGTTTAGGGTAATAGACAATAGAAAAGTGATAATCTTTCTTTGAAATGGCCAAATGCCGCAGTTGAAAGTGTAATTACAAGAGATAACATAAATAAATGAACCCAAGGAATTTGCTCATATTACTACAGATTTAATAACAAGTTAATACTTGTACATGTTAAGTGCCAGGTGCAGTCTCTTATTTGTTTAATTAGTTAGATATTATCCCCTTCTTTATATACATAATTATACATATATATTTGTGTAATAAATTCCACAGCGTGCAACTGCATTTAATCTAAAGCCACTGTGTTAGTGTTCAGATATTTATCCATCTAATTATTTCAAATGTCTCCTCTTTTTGTAATACTTTAATTTAAGGTGATCTTAGGATGAATTTATTGGATTTAAAATTCTGTACATATTCTATATGATAGAAATTTTAGTGTCACTAAATATTTACTATTTGTCATATTTATTATAAAATATTTTAATTATTCGAGAAAGTTCATTTTTTTAACTTATTTATAAATTAAGATTATAAAGCTGAAATCTATTTTGTTAAAGGAATGAACTATCTCTCTGATAATGTGAGTTTATATTTTAACAACAGTCATTATTAGCATGCACAATTAAACATATATTATGATCTGAGGCGGAGATATGCATTACTAAAATAACAACTTTATTGCTACATTTTACACAAAGAAATGATTCAGGAAATCTAACAGTTTCAAGGTGAAGATATCTCAGTTCAATTTTGTACCAGGTTATACCAAAAACTGCAAATATTTACACTAATATTTATATCTCCTTTGACATAAATCAAATTAGGTGGGATTGTTTGGTAGATATTTTCTTGTGGAAGCAAATCTAAATACACTTGTAATTACACCACAAACACTGTTATCTCTTGTGGGCATCATAATCTTATTTGTAGAACAGTTTTTCAGGTGACTATTAAGAAATCTCTCCCCCTGGAAATGCTAGAGTTACATAAATATTAATATTTATCAAAGTAATCTTTTCAACATTCCTACCTACACAGTATTTGTGCATGGATTTATCAGTAATGTCAATCAAATGTTCCTTGATAATTCTCATAAACATGAAAACTGATAGCCTAATAATTTGGATTTGATTCCACAAATAATAGTCTTTTTCCTGGATCTAAATTATGCTTATTTTATATGACCAGAAAATTGTCAAGGTTAGGTAAAGTAACCCGGTATTAACAAGGAATTAAATATTTTTTTTCATGTTTCAACTAAAAATGTATTGCATTAAAAACTTGTGATCTAAAGTAATTGCATTGCAGTAATGTTGATCTTTTTACAAAGAGATCCCACAAAGTGATTTGTATTGGAATTTTGTACCAGTAGCTGGTTTTGTTTCCCTGGGCGAAGGTTTGCACTCCCTCGGGAACTGCTTGATTTATATGTTTTCTTGGGGAACACAAAAATAAATGCTTTGATATATGGCATTTGTGAGTTTCCACTCCCTTTATTACTTCAGGTGTTGTGTGTGATTTTTATATTTTTTATTTTATTTATTTTTTTGAGATTTTAAATAGGAGAATAAGTTTATTTCTTTTAAAATCAATATAATGGATCTCGACAGCAGATCAATGACAAGCGTAACTGTCCTGAATAGTTTAATGTGTAAATGTGAAGTAAAATTTAATTTTAAAAAAGGACTTTGAAGCTACATTCTCACCAATCCAACCCAATCCAAGCCATCTATACTAAGGCTGATAAAAATGACTGGAAAATTCGTTTATTTTGAACCATCAAAAAGGGATATGTTGTCATTTTAGCACCGTGTTGTATGCTGATGTTACTGAGTGATCTGATAAAAGTTGGAAAGTTTTTTAAAATAAAAAGTAATTTATTTTAGCTTATAGTTGTGTCACCTGTGCAAATGGACAAGGTATATCATACAAGTTCAGACTTCATCATCAGACTGTTCTTTATGTCTGCAAGTTAGTACAATTGGCTGTAATAGTGTAATTTTATTTTTACCTGTTTTCAGTAATCGTAATACTGTGTATATCTTGATGTTGACAGATAAAACAAATAATTCCAAACTTCTGTATTCAATAAGTTTATTCTTATTAGACCTTTCATATCATACAAAATGATAATATATGTAACTACTTAGATGTATGTTTTATTAAAATAAAAAAAAAATAAAAATACTAAATCAGAATTTAATTATTTTTCATAAACTTTCTTAAAAAGCTATATCATTCCATTGACTAAGTAAAAGTGACTAGTACTAGTAAGTTTAATATTACTGCTATAAATTGAGAAAAATGAGTAATTTTTAGAGATAGGTTTCACATATGTTATCAAATATAATGTGTAAATTGACTAGGGTGTTTTAAAATGCTGGTAAATGATATTCCCATTTGTAACAGTTTTATTTGTTAAGGTTAACATCCATAAAATAATAAAGTGTCAAGTATGTCACAAACACACACACAGGAAGTCATTGTCCACTGTGGAGATTAGATAAATAATTGCAAATCAATTACACACACAAATGAACAGTAGTTAATTAACCTTTAGAATTAGAACAAAATTCCATTGAAGTAAAACTCCAGGTAAAAGGAATCTCAAGTGAGTCTTTCAGAAGAAAAAAAAATCGTCTGTGAGTTTGTTTGCTGATTTGATCTGATGAATGTGTTGTTGTGTTGAAAATCCACTCAAAAGTTGTGTAGGGTTAACTGACTTGAAGATATTAGCCTTTCCTGGTGCAAGAACATGTTTAAGAATCTAATCTTATTTGTCCTATATCTGTGTGAGTTATTGTAAGGCTTAGCAGGTTTAAAATTTCAGAGTCTCCGGCAACTGGCCCTATTGAAAAATTGCGGGAAAAATGATAACAATCATGTGGTTTGTCCCAAGTGTAAAGATAAATCATAATACCAAAAAAATAGGTCTTACTACCTGCTCTCAAGTGTTACTAATTATGGAACTCTTATGACTGATATACTCTTCCCAACAAAACAAGTCAGCTCCACTTTCACAGAGAGTTTGTGCAAAATAGTTCATAGAAGAAAATATATATTAGTCTTACACCTTAAAAATGTGTCGTGGCATTGTAACGATTTGTAATAAGCAACTTACTACTGGAAAGACTGGCTGTGACTATGCGGATAAAAATGCTCACTCGGAAATTGTTTAAAAATAGGAATCTCATCTACAATTACTGCAGTTATGATCCATACTTTTTTGACTGTAAGAGAAGTTGGTCAACCAATCAGATTATGCTCCTGACAAGTCGTCAGGGAGGCCAAGAGGCAAGCTCGAATACATGGAACTGGGGTATAAGGGGCCTCAAATAAAAGCATCTCTCCTAAATGACACAGTTATTAGACAAATAAAAAACACAGAGACATAGCTATGAAGTGTAAAGGTGAAAAAGTTATCGACAATGTGTGTCAGGGGTATTAGCTATTGGAGCACATTCAGAATCACAGAATTTGATATTTAAATAAATATCTTAAGTTACATGATAAATGCAACACTCTTTTTGTGTTGGATTGTATATTTATACTCATTACAATATATTGTATCTCCTTTACTACAGAAAATCAAAGCACTATTTAACCCATCTACAACTGCACATGTAAAGCCCAAGCGCTTTAGTGAATAGCATCCCTGACTGTCAGGGATGGCCATTAATCAATGTCCCTAAGGTTCTTTAGGCTTCCATGGGTGATAGGACCCAATGACAGAGAATTATCATTTTACATGGTCAACCGAGCCACTATGTATCTGCCTCTACCTGAGTTTGAACCCACGTCCTCTGTGTTCCTAGACAAGTGTGTTACCGACTGGCTACAGTGGCAGGTATTTAACTGGTTACAAATATAGAAGTGATACTACTTTGTATAGCAGGATTTGCAGAAGATTTCTTACTGAATTGGAATATGCCTTAATTAGCAACCAGCATTTTTTTTCAAGAACAAAAAAACTTCAACTTAAATATGGTTAGATGCCTGACTTCAGGCTCTTTATTTCTTGAAACTTCTTTATCCATATTTGAGACTACAAAAGGCTATCTTTTCACTGTGTATTATTGACAATAGACGGTGTAGAAAGAAGCAATTAAATATCAGGGTGGTCTTTGTAAAAGAGAGCAGCACTTAAGTGGTATTAGCTACAATACGAACCCACAGACAAGCTGCTCCTTTTTAATGCTGTCAAACAACTACACACCAACTGTGTTTTGTTAAACTCCTGGTAAGAATCAATTCAAACTCACACCAAGGCTCTAATTCCCCCGCCCGTGGGTCTTGTAGTTTGAAAATATTTGCCCTAACTGCGAGGATTTGGCCATTCAAGAGAATCTAAGATTCTTTTCTGTGGATTTGAATTAGCAGCTCAATCCACCATGTGTTGTGTTTACTACACATGTGTAGTGGCTTTTTGTGTCATTTACACAATACTTATGAACTCTTTGTAACACTGTTTCATGTTGAAGTGGTGGGAAATAATAAATATAAGGATTAGTGTAAATGTCATTTGCACGGGTAATTTAATAAGGAAAATACGCCCTGATTTTGTCATTTATGCTAAAGCTCAAAGTATCGTTTCATTGTGGGCTGACAATATTTGCCCTGATTATTTCGGTGTTTTGGGCGTCTTTCGGTAATCCGTCTCACTCGAAGCTCGCACACGGAGAAGCTTTTTTTCAATTTGTTGGCAATCAAAAATAAACACAAAACACCAGCACTTTAGATAATTTTTATACAGGTGTCCCACTAGGAATAAAAGAAACATGTTTTCTTTTGCATATTATATGCAAAGTAGTCCTTTGTAATTTATGTCTTTTTCACATTTCTCCGATCCCAGAATGTCTCTGAACGAGACACACCAAACTAGGCTGGTAAGTGGGGGAAACTTGTCCATAGTTGTACCTTTGCCAAGAGGGTTTAGCTTATGGTTTCTTTCATTTGTTTGTCCGTCTGTTCCTTTTTCTGTCTTTGTGATTGCTCTTACTCTGGATACTAAAACATCCCAAATTTTCAATAATCCAATTTTCAATAATTTTGAATTTGCTGGTGAGAATATTCCAGAAATAATACAAAAGCAATATTTGGGTGGCACTACAATATTGGGATACTCGTTTTTAATTTCACACTTTTAATAGCTAGTCCCTTCTTGCACACCCAAACACCTGGATTATTGACCCAGTATGTCCCTTGACCATTTTCCCAGCTAGTTTTTCCATCTTTCACACCCACACACCTGGATTATTGACCTAGTATGAACCTTGACTAAGACTTTTCCCCAATTTTTTTGTCAATCTAGTCGACTGAGTTTCCCCTGTGGGGAAGACATTGCTCCTAGATCCTGTAAAGCAGTAGATTAAATTGAACTCTGGCCTTTAAAAGGAAGAAATATCCAGTTAATTTACTCTGTTGGTGCATTTAAGACATATATTCTCTACAATAATCAGCAAACTCAACTTGCTGGCGAGGTGTTGCATATCACCTGACTGTTAAGTCCTCTATAAACGGTTTACATTTATATTCACAACAGTGGTACAGCATTGATATGTAGATTAATTAAGTGGCACTTGCCATGTATATGTTAGAGTATTTATTTTAACATCACACCTAACTGACCAATGATTGATTCTCAATCCCCTTTCATCCTCCACCTTTGGGCTTTAAAGACACATTTGGAGAAACTTAAAGGGGCCTTAATGGGGAAAGTGTGAATGATGCAAAAGTAGAATTAAAAACTTTGTGTGTCTAGGCTGAAAAAGAGAATTGTTTATTTATGTGCAGCGTATAGTGCATTATGTGCAAATGTACCTTAGTGACTTGAGCATTTGTTATTGCACAGTTTTTTCACGGGTTGTTTACTGTTATAAATGCTGACTTGCTTGTGTCACTTTACACCTGATTGTTATGATTAGATTTATCGGAAACTTCCAGGTCAAATTTCACTAATATTTAAAATACAGAGGGTGTTAATAAATACATATTCTATGGGAAGGTAGTAACGAAGTAATATTCCATTTCATGCAGAAGTATAAAAACAAATGTATTTTGTTTTATGTCTTATTTATGCACACAAACATAATCATGTCAACACTAACATATCATAGTGCAGTTTCTCGATATTGTGGAAATACACGTTTTTGTCTTTATCCAATAAATTCACCCCAACACACACTAAAAGTTTATATGCTTTCTCAAAGCTCCTAATGTTGCTTTGTGGGAAACCTCAATATTTTAAAAAGTTATATGATTTCAAATCTCAAGCAAATTAATTGAAAGATTAGTTTGGGTTTATCAAATTTGGGGATGAGGGAAAGTAGTTTATACTAATGCACCAAACAACAATTTTCTTCAAGGCTTGGGTGGTCAAACACCTGATATCAAATGTAGGAAATAAATAGGTTGCTAACTATACTCCATTGGACCCCTAGCCTTGCTTAAGACTCAAATTTGCAGGATATCTTTTCAAACATGCACACCGATATTTGGTATTCATAAAGCACTCATACATGTTAAGAGATAGAAATGTGTCAGACAGTCTTTCTCTTAGCTGTATGCTGCTGTAAAAATCAGTACATGTATGAGTACATTATAGAAACTGAAACTCCATTATCTGAAGTGAAAATTTGCCCGAACTGCAAAGAAACTTGAGCCTTCAGCAAGGCTACTGGACCCCAACAAATAAAATAACCGATGATTGACAGTCCTATAAATCAATTTTATTATCCATGGCGATCCATACAGAGATATATTTTATTTGTATACAACGGCGCCTCCGTACCATGGATAACTAGTGTCAATAACTTCCGGTTTTTCACCAATATCTCGGAAACTATATGTTACCTACAAATATGTATTATATATCATTAGAAAGGTCGATTTATGGCGCTTCTACCCGTGTTTGTTGACTAAAAATCCATGCAGAAATAAAGAAGCTATTGCAAGTTAAAATTGATTTTTTTTTATATTCACTGTTGCCTGTGCTTTTTGACAGCCTTTTCACATTCCCTCATTAAATATTCATGTTATTTAACCCATAAACCCTTTAATCCCTCATTAAAAATTTACAGAAAAAATATGTCACAAATAAAGATACAGTAACAATATTATACGAGTGTATATTATATTGTTATCTTCATTCGTGATATATTTTTCTGTATATGTCATTGGGGAAGTTTTCCTATTATATCAAATATATAAGTGGTTTAGCTATAGGCAAGTTTGTCAGTGTTCTATAATTTTCCAATGCAATCACATGTGTTTATTTCTGTTTCATTGTCAATTATTTTAAAAAGCCAAATGATGTTGACAATAGTTTCACTTTCTCTTGAAACAAAGCTTTGTCAATTGTGTTTATTATTATCTTTGTGCCCATTGATGTTACAGTTTTATTATCACACTACAAGACTTCTTGAGTAGCAGTCTCCCAAGTAAAAAATATAAATAAAAATGTCCTTGATGGCTCAACAGTTTGCCGAGTTTGCCATCTAATTACAGGTTGTCGCCTCTCTGTGGGTTCTTTTCACACAAGTGGCAATGCAGTGGATCTGTCCCAATTTGACCCTGGATGGGATATAAAACCATAACTTTGACATTTGGTTGTTATTGGAGACTTAAATACATGTTTTCATATTAAGTAAACATTTGGCAGAAATCTTATTTGTTTATGCTGTGTAAATTTGACGTGTAATTTGTATGTTTTTTTTACTTGTTTTCCCTTCCTTTTTACGTCTTTTTTCTTCTTGTTTTGTAGCAAAAAGTGTCTGCACGAACAAAGTGAATTAACTGGAAAATAAAATATGTCCAATACGACTAGACTTTAAAGTGAAGCTTGTTTACCCAAAATGCAGAAGTCTTGAACAGAAAAGAAAGTGCAACATAAATAAGATTTAGGGCCGAAAACATACTTCACACTACTGAATAAATAAGTCATAAGGGAGTTGTGACTGAAATGAGATGTTCAAACAATCACCACAATTATGTTCCAAACTTTCTCCAGTTAATGTGCAGGTCACACTTTTCTGAGTGGTTCTTTCCATACTTCCAAGATTTCCTCCAGGTGACATTGTTCTTATTGCTTCAAAAAGAGACCTGGGCGGTGAATGCTGATGAAAGAACCACCCAGTACAGCTGCTAGGCCCCAACTCGCGATCTGGAACATCTCAAGACTGTCCTTGCATAAACTCAAGATCTTGAGTTGAGGCAAACATCTCGTGATTGTGCATATCTGGGGCTGCATAAATTTAGGATCATTTTGATATAATACTCTACATACTATATCAAGAGGTTTAATCTGGTATAATAAGCAATATAATTTATATTGACTTGTCTTCAGTTCTATTAACTGCTGTGTTTATGAGAAACCCACAGAATTGGCTTCTAATTGTTATTCTAAATGTTCCACCTTGAGTTGTTTGCCTCAACTCAAGATCGTGAGTGTGTGCAAGGACAATCTCAAAATGTGCCCGATCGCAAGTTGGTGCTCAACAAAGCCATCCTGCACCTATCCATTCACCCTGAAAGGCTTTTGTACTATAATACAGCTTGTGAGAGGTCATAGGAGGTTTTCAAATATTTTATAAAGTAGGCCTGAATGAAAATCATATTCTGAGCTACGTTGAATGCATTCTAGCCGTATACATATCCCACTGAATTATGCTGAGGAGGTTATATCAAGACACAGAGCGGGCCATACGACAATGATCTAAAAGGGAATGTATACTAGGCCATTCATTTGTAGCTTGTGATCCAAGCACAGAAAGGTGTAACCTAGGTATTACAGATATTTAACAAGACTAACTTGATTTTATTCACTACCCAATAAATGGGGCAGTCAGTGGGACAGGAGTTTAAGCTGCTTGAATACATTCATTATCATATTCATTTATAAAGTCATCCATAAAGCTAGGCAGTGTTAATTTCTACAAAAAGAAAAATCCTATTACTTAACGTGTATCAAATTTCCTTGTTAACTAATCAGAGCTTTTATCAGTCCATAGCACAAAATACGCTGTAAATATATATAATATTCACATATGTTCCGAAACTTCAATACACAGTCCCATTAATTTATTACCTTAAAACCTACATATTAAGATGATTAAAAGAATGTCAATCTATGAGATCCAATTACTTGTTAGATATACATTAGCACTGATGACTACATGTTTAAATCTATGTTCTGTAAACTCTTAACAAGCCCCCCCCCCCCCCCCCCCCCCCCCCCCATACACGCACACTTCATACCTATTAATTAAGATATTATTTGAGATCTCAGATCTCTGACAATAAAAGGCCAATTATACTTACAGCTCACACAACACTAGGATTACCACAACTCAACACTTCTATAATTATATTAGAAGGAAATCTTCAAAGTTTTCTCTACCCACATTACTATCATATGATTAAAAGCAAACCTCACAAAGATCTTTCCAATAAGTTGATAAACTCACCTGTGTAATTTATGCAACAGGGCTCCTTTGATTTGCCCTATGCCCTAGCCTACTTGAAGCTCAACTCTATCAGAAGGGTAGATTGGTTTGTGTTGTTATTCAAATGTGCCCCAATATATCATAAGTATATAAAAACCCGTATAAGTTTTAAAGATATACATTAATATTCACTTAAATTGTTGCCTTGCCTAGGCTAAAGTGTAGCTGTAGTTGGCAAAAATTGTCAATTTACAGATTCTTATCTAACATATATGCTGGCTTCAAAATGAAGAAACTACTAAGGCAGACAGTTTCTGTCTTTAAGCTAAGATATCATAGTGTATACTAGTGCTTTGTGAATTCCAAGTCTTAATCTGTGTTTGTGGAAAAGTTTGTGGTATAAGTTTGAGCCTGTTTAAGGCTACATTTACTACTCCGAGAATACCTGGATTATATGAAAGTTTATTATGATATTTTACCATTTATTACTGCTAAAAAAATTATAAAATTCTAAATTCTTATCGTAAGTCAAAAGGAAACTAGGGTCTTTTGGGGGGATTTTTGTATCATTGATTGAGTTCCCTCCATTAATATATTTGCGCTCACTTGTGACAATTTGAACTTTTTGTTGGTAATTAACCTAATCCTAAGTACTATTATCTATTGTTCACTAGTTTTTGCGAGTATGATGTGTGGACTATCATCTGCTCTGTATAGATTCTTAACTCACATTGTTTGGTATATGAAGTAAATATTGACTCACTTGTTGTCCGTTGTTCTCCACTTTTAAAACAACTTTTTACTTTCCCTGATCAACATATACCAGAAGATAAACAAAACAAAACAGTATCAGGATTTTAAATCAGCTTTCAAAAATTATATTTGTGTAAAAGCATCACAAGTTTTCATTGGAGGAAACCCATGCTGAATATATGAAAAGATATAAAATTTTTATTTGAAATTATACCCCCGCGAGAGAATGGGACAAAATACCTTATATGACAACGTGTCCACTTGCTGTAAGTAGTTTCTTTCATCTGATTAACAAATGCCCTCAGTGACGTCATCAAACTCTCTTATTGCTTTGTTCTAATGCTTCAGTATGCTCGTCCACGCTTCTTACCCAATTGAACAAAAGCCCCCTTGACTGAATCAAACATATCTGTTAATTAACACCCCCTAGTAATTATTGCTACAGGTGTAGCACTGGTTATAACCTAAAGCTTGCTTCTCTTATGCAACTCATTTCAGTTCAAAGGTGACAGTACTTGTAGCTTCTGGTAGCAATAAAAAGCCCAGATCATTTTACTTGTTTATACAGACTGCTCAACCAGATTATTGTCCAACAGTTTATGTCTGACCGAATTTTAGAACTCATTCTCATTTATTTTGTGGGTGGAAAACAAGTATACTTAACTGTTTTTAGGCTGTCATGCAAGTATCAGACAGTAAAACAAAGGAAGAGTGCTTAATTGTTGGCTCACACCACCGCCTTGGTTACAGGAAACACTGTGGCCTATTAGTTAATGCACTAGCCTAGGAGCACAGAGAACCTGGTTTGTATCACAGGTACAAGAAGATACATAATGGCTAGGCTGGTCACTTAAAATGGTAGTCTTGTGTCATTGGGTCCTATCCCCAGTGGCAGGCTAAAGAACTCAAGTGACAAATGGTCACCCCCCAGACTCTGTCCTTCAGTTAGGGGAATGACAGTCACACTAGAGAGCTTAGGCTGTACTTCTGCAGTAATTATACACTAAAAACTACAAAGCCCTTGTAGGGGGCACAGACTTCCACCAGGGGCGTTTCCCAAAAAAATGGTCTTTTTGGTTTCCAGAATATGGATCTTTAATCATTGCTTCTTTTTTGACCAGACCCTACCAACATAAGAAATATTCATAATGACCATTCAATACTTTTGGAGTAATTGCAAACAGACAGACAAACACGTTGTAAAAATTAAACTCTTTGACAGAGGAAACAATTAAATTACCAATAACTATTAAGCACTCGTAGAGTTCAGACTGCAGAAAAATTCAGACAATTTATAAGAAAATCATAACAATGGTCAAAGTGAGACCTGCATCATGGGCTGTAATGCAGACCATGTTCCCAACAGGAAATGCACATGGCCTATCTCAATATCACCCCAGTTATTTAAATAGGCATATTATGCCAGATGTCTTTACATTTTATTTTCTGTGTTTATTTTGTCTCTCGAATTCTGATTCTCTTCCGTAGCAATACTGTAGCTGCAATTATGTAGTATGTATGTGTGTGGCGGGGGGGGGGGGGGGGGGGGGGGGGGGGGGGTCACAGGAGGTATAGTATTCAGCCTCTGTGCTCATGTAATTTAGCCATAAAATGTTCCAACATTATAGATAAGTCCACAAATCTATGATCATACTAAATATATTTTTAAAAAATCACCAAATTAGTCTTCCGCAAAATTTGGCAAAAGCAAATTGCAATGGCAAAATATTTAATATTAGAGATAGTATCTTAGCAAATTGAGGTAATTAATATATCATAATTCTAGATGTCAAACTCATCACAGATGATTGTATGCAAGAAAAAATGGGCGATAATACAATACATTTGCTTTATTATTGATAAGAAATGTTGTAACTCTACAAGGCCGACAAATGTCCCCATTGTTTGCCCCAAATGTGACATTTTGGAAGGAAGATTAAAGTATTAAATACCCTTCTCTTTACACACTGGTGATTACTAAAACCTCAAAACCCGGGACCTTTTTTTCGACCAAACACAAGAACAAAGTGGTACATTTTCCCAGTTACATACCCAACACCCCCTGATCCAATTTCCAATTTGACTTGAATGAAAACATAAATTGAGATTTTAATTATGCATAAGGGATAAAAAAACTAGAGAGTTAGTGAGGCGGGGGGGGGGTTAAGAAGCAGAGGGGAGGGGGAGCTATATACCCTTAAAATTCTATTCTCTATTTGGATTAAGATAAACTGCATATTAATATTCATAACACTGTTTTTCAGACCCCCTTCCCCCAGGACACTAGTGTTCATATTCTCTAGCCTTGCTAAAGGCTCAAGTTTTTTTTGTAATTAGGGAAACACTTCAGTTCGGATAATGAAGTTCCAGTTTGTATAATACACACGCATATCCTGGTGTTTACATTGATATAGTACTGAGACAGTCTGTATGTCTGATGAGCTTCTATCTCCTGACATGTATGGCTGCTTTGTGGATACCGAATATCTGTACATGTCAGAAAAAGATACGGTACAAATTTAAGCTTTGAGCAAGGCTAGATGTCTCGTCGCATGTAGCTCTAAATGCACCCAATATCTGACTCTCAAGTGCATTTTTTCATCTTCTGTTATTACTTCATTCATATCTACAATTTACACACACCAGAATCTGCCAGTTTTATCAAATATCTCATTTGCGCACACTTTTCTACAGGATTTATCAAATATTTGAATGCAGGGGAAATGAAGCATGGCCCATTGTACACCTGCAAACACTCAGAGAAGAAAAATCCTTGTAATTACAAAGAGTTACACATCTAAGAGATATTACAGTAAGACAGAGAATATATATAGCCCTACAGAAATATTAGCCATTGCAGTGGATACAAAGCATCAAATTTTGGTCTTGAGTAAAAATGTTGGAGCCCATCTTAAGATTGTCAAGAACATAGCTTTTAAAGCTAAAATTTAATATTAACCTGTTAGATAAAATGTGAATAACTTCTCTTAATATGGATAAGCCCAACTTATCATCTTACTATCCGTTGTTGGTTTATTACCATGAAACTGAATTAAACCCAATTATTTAATTGAGATATTACCACAACTTCTAATTTTTTACTGATAGTTTTTATGATATTGAAATAGTATTACCTAGAGTGCTACCTATATTTTTGACTTCTTTGTTTACTTAAGCATGTATAATATAATTAGTCTGAGCGGACAACCTAAGTTGGCCTCTGACAGTAGTTTAACATGCGTATGGATGCTAAAAATAACTCACAAAAGTTTTTGATAAGTACTGTTGGAAAATTATCCGAGTAACACATATTTTTAAATGACACATACATTTTTAAATGGATTTTAAAGACATGTACAAAAATAATTTCTAATCCATAGGTTGAGGAAGTTGTTTTTATCATGACTTGTAATCAAATGTTAAACTATAATTTACAAGGGTTCATGTTATATCTGTTGGCCACCATTTTGTTTGAATATTAGGCAAATTAAGTCAATATTAACCTTAAGAAAGCAACAAAAATCAGCTGTGATAGACTTTCATAGTAATAGCAAGGTTACATATTCCTTACTAGAGTCATGAGTACAAATAAACTGGCTTGTGTAGTTTAGGTTGTGGTTTGACCAGGTTTGATCCAGTTTTTATTATCCACCGCGCGCCGTATTTGACTTGTACAGGGGGATATTGTATTTTGTATTTATACTCATCGCAATATCTCCATATACTACAGGACTCAAAGCGCTATTTAATCAATCTGACTGGACAAGTACAGCCCCAATGCACAAGTAACTGACATTCCCCTAACTGGAAGATAGAGGCTCAAGGATGACCAATTATCAACGTCCTTGAGGTTCTTTAGCCTATCACTGGGGATAGGACCCAATGACAGAGGACTGCCATTTTAAGTGGTCATCTGAGCCACTATGTATCTGCCTGTACCTGGGTTTGAACCCACGTCCTCTGAGTTCCTAGACAAGAGCGTTACCCGCTAGGCCACAGAAGCAGATGATATATGCAGCAGGATATATATTTTTATGTCAGCCGGCATTATGGCATCACTCAGCAGCGTGTGTGTCTGTGTCCTGTCCGTGTCCATGTGAACAACTCCTTCTCCAAAAGTTCAAGACCCAGAGACATGCTGTTTCATTTAAAAGATACCCTTATCTATCAAGGATGAAAAATTGTTCAAGGCATGCAGATCTGTTCGTCTGTTCCCCAGAGCCATTACAAGTGAGGTGCCCCACCCAATGTATGAAAATTTCAACAATTTATCACAATTTTCTCATTGACTATTGCAGGGATTTCTCTCTTATCTTGCATATATGTACTTGGCCACAAGTACACTTGTGTGAATATCAGGCCTGAATTATTTAATTATTTTTATGAATTTTAAAATAATTTTTAATGCATTAAAATTCATGAAATAATGCACTAAATCACTTATAGCTTGAAAAGTATTGCATTATAATTTTGGAGCCTTTCCCAATAGCTAAGTGATTAATAGCTACTTTCTGACTTTGAGTACCTTCCATACTGAGTAAAATCATTTGTAACTTAAAAACTATTGCATTTAGAGAATTTTGTTTAAATATGTTATTCAGCTACTGTTGGCCATCTATAACATTGTAAAATTGCAGACCTGTAGCTCATTGCATACCTGAGCAATAGCTCTGCAACAACTAGCGATCAGGAACATCTCGAGATTGTCCTTCCACAACCTCAGGATCTTGAATAGAGGCAAACATTTCGAGATTGTGCAGAACATCTTGAGATTGGGCTTATGATCAATTTGATATATACATGTAATCTATATAATTATGCCCTACAAAAATATATCACTCATGATGAGTAACAATTTAATTCTCGTGCTACGCACTCATATAATATTGTTTTCTTCATTTGTGATATATTTTTTCTGTATATGTTATTAAGAAAGTTCTCCTATTGAATCTGGGGAGGACAACCTCTGTGGGATTCACATTTGGGTAGAATGTCTGTGTTGGCATTCAAAATTATTCAGAATTTGTTTTGCATTTATGACTACTTTTTTTCGAAATGGTTGAAAAATACTTACATGAGCTTTGTTCACAAACTGTACCTGTACAGAAATATGCCTGCTGGAAAAATGAACAGTTGGAAGGATACTTGGGTTGGTTCATTCTTCAATGTGTACTACCAACATACAGGGGTCTATTTTGTATCCTTAAGAACAAGGTCATGAACCAGAAATAAGTACCTACAGATATGACCATAAGGAAAGGTGTGGACTTACCATTAGGTGCAAAAGTGAATATAAAAGTGAACACAAAACATATATAATTTTACATTTTTCCACTATTTCTTCATAGATATTGAATCCTTATGATATACATTTAAAAGTTTAGTCACTGAAAAAGACTAAAAGATAACATCCTTCCCCTACGGACAGTTTAAAATTATATTTTTAATTTACACCATTCCGGCAATTTCCTATTTTTACAAAATCATGCCATACAATGCCAGATTTTAAACACACATTTACCAGCATGTGTCTTTTCTGAACAGTGTGAAAGTGGGTTTACGACATTAAGATATTAAAATACTGGTCATGTCAAAAACAATCATTTTCTCTTAAGGATTCTTTCCGGGCTATAAGTCTACTGTGAACATACACACAACTTTACTTGTGACTCTTATTACCTTCCGTCAAGGAGATTATGTTTTTGGAAATGTTTGTCTGTCTGCCTTTCTGTCTGTGTTCACAATTACTCCAAAACTAATGAAAGCATCTGTATGAACTTTTTATGTGGGTAGGGCCTAACCAAAAGTAGAAGTGGTTTAATTTTGGGAAAGTAAAATTCGGATTTTGTAACAGTCCCATTTTCAGTGAAATGGAGTTTGTAGTTAAGAATAATCCAGAAATAATAAAAAGCAGTATTTAGATTAAAATTACCACATTGGAATAATCGGATGCCTTCTAGAGGGTTTGTGTTCTTTTCAGTTGAATATATTGTTGGATTGTTGTACCTAAGATTCTGTCAAGTGTTTGATGTTAAGCCCTATAGAAGTCCACGTTATATCCACGGGGAGAGCAAGGATCAAGCACTAAAGACAATGCCAGGCAGATATTAAGACTAAGGTGGGTTATACCTTGGTGTACAGGTAGAATTTAATTCTTCTTTCTGAAAGAGGCAATACAGGGGGCACAAGAACCTCTTGAGGGAGATCATTTGACACAGTGGAAGCATTAAAAGCTACAACCAAACAGTTTGACAGCCTTCTGAGTAGATGGATGAATCTTATACCTCATTCACACTACAGACAGCATGTACTGGGGTTACAGTTTTTATTCAGCAGTGGAACCACCATCACATACCTTCCGACATTTGGTGTTTCATTCAAACTACAGGTGCTATAATTCGCAGTTATAGACATAGGCTGAAATACTACTGTCCGTCCAAGATTCATATGTGACCTTATGACAGCGGCAAAACATCCTTTTACCTCCACTGACCTTATGTCTCTGTGTTAAACTGTAAGATGGTCAAGTCACAACCTTTTATACACTGTGGACTGTGCATGAAATAGGAAGAGTATGAAAAATATGAAAATTGAAATTTTTGCAGGACACACAAAGTAATGGACGTTTTGCCACTGTGTCACGAGGTCGCATACAAATCTCAGACAGTAGTCAAAGGACAAGGGCGATAGCCAAACACCAATAACCACGGGATGGATTATGACACTTGCAAGGAATTGTTTTGCCTCTGAGACTCCTAACATGTGGGATGACCTTCCTGACAATTTACACAGTGTAACATCTTTTGCCTCCTTCAGGAAAAAGCTCAAAACTTGCCTGTTTGCAAATGTCTATCTCCATAGCCCTCCCTTCACCTCTGCACCTACTCTGGAATGACCTGGTTAAGTTTCTGGACTTATGGTTATTGTTTGCAGAAAATTAAATGTTGAAGAAAGAACTTGTTTAATTGGTATAATAGGCGAGATTGAAAATGAAACCCTTGTTCTATGTAACTGCAGTGCATTTGGGACCCCAAGGCTTAATTTGTAAAACACAATTGAGAACCTTTTTCCACATTTTCAAACAAATGTCTGATGAAGATAAACTTAAAGTTATTCTCAAATCACAAGAAAGGAACTTATATTTTTGGTGATTGTCGGAAGAACAGACAAAATGCCCAGTGATTACCTTTTAGGTTATATCTATTTATACAGTCTTGTATTGAGAAACCCAAGCTTAGATATATATTGTACTTTCCTTTTTCTAAACCCTTGTAAACAATTAGATATTGTTGTCTATATTTTGTTCTTTTTAGTATGACAAAGATTGTTACATACTGCCCATTTGCAATTCCCATAAAAACCACTGTTGTTATTTTTCCTTTACAAAAGTAATTTTAAATATACAAGAAAGTTAACATTTAAGTTTTACTACTGCAGTTATTTTATTGCTAGTAATTTTTTGGGTGTGTGTGTGTGGGGGGGGGGGGGGGGGGGGGCGCTGTTTTATAGTCAGTGTAATATCCCCTATACTTTGGGCTCAAATCACTATTTGGCCCACTCCGAATACACAAGTACAGCCCAAATTATGGAGAGTAACTATGCAGAGTTAACTGAAACACAGAGACTCAGATATGAACATTCATTCATGTCCCTGAGGCTTTTTAGCCTGGAACTAGGTATAGGACGAAATGACAGATGATCACCTTTAAAGTGGTCCTCAAAGCCACTTTGTATCTGCCTGTACTTGGGATTGAACCCAGCTCCTTTATTTCTAGGGAAGTGTGCCACCCATCAGGCAACACTGGTCGCTGACATTTGGACAGTTTGATATCTTATCACAGGTTCTCACCCCTGTGTGGGTTAGACTCCCAACAAGTGAGGGCTTGTCCTAGCCTTGCTTAAGGACCATATGTGTATAATATGTTCAGAATAGGTGCAGAAATATTTGGCAATCATAAGGTACGCATACAGAATTTCAAAGCAAGAGGGCAAGCTCTCCAGAAGAAGGTCTTCTTCTCAGCAGTATGGGGATATAGAAAATCTATAAGACTACATTATTAAAATGTAAAAGACAAACTTGAGCCTTGTGTAAAAGACAAACTTGAGCCTTTAGCAAGTCTAGGCTTGTCCCCGTATGACTCTGGCTGTTGAACGGAACATAAAGCCCTAACTTGGACATTATTACAGCTATTTAATATAGATGATTATATTTTTCCAAAGAAAATGTCATATCAGAGATTAATGAATTTATTTGGTCTGTCTGTGAAGTCCATTTGTACTGTGTAAATACATATTATTTTAAAAACATCAAAGTTATTTCACAAAAATGCAAGTACAAACAAGGTATGTTAGGTTTAATTTCTAGTGTATGGTGAGAATTTCAGATAGACCAAATGCACACACATTACTGCCACAGTCTGTTGTGAGCTGTGTATTGAAATGATGCCACTTGGGGAAGAATAGAAAGTTAATGTGTGGGTAATTGAGGTTGGCAAAGGTCAGGCCACATTGAAAAGGTTCAGGCTCTTACCTATTGTACTAGAAGTCAAATAGTACTACAAACGCCGTATTAAATTGCTTTATTATTTGCACAAATATTGTTACAACATGGGATTATGCCTTTTGTTACGTGTTTTCAGTATATGTAACAGCATTCATACTTTTCCGATAAGGTGCCTGGGTGTATTCCGGTTTGGAAATGGGTCTTAGAAAGTGGGTCACAATGATAAACTATTTTATAGACTTATATAGTTAAAGCCTCTCTTACATCCCATCATACGTGCACGTACGTCCTGGTTACAGAGAAAAATCGGCTGATTTGCAAGGGACCCTCAAGACACACTTGCGATTTTATAACAGAATCTCAAGGTCGTACAGGCCTTGCAATGAAAATTGACATGCAGATTTCCTGTGCGTGCAAGTAGGATCCCTACAAGCGCATCCATGCCTCAAGGGTAACTTGAGAGTGACTTAGGCACGTGCATTCTCCTTGCAAGTGTTGTAGGTTCTCCCCAATTACTTACATTGTTTAGACATACTGTAAGATACACTCATGTGTACCTTGCATGTATATAAACCCACTGTACGACCTGTAGCCAGTCGCAATCTGTTCTTTGATCTTCAAGTTGTGACACTCTTGTTGGGAGAATACACATTGTTTGCAGGTGCAAATTTCTGCTACCCCACTACCAGGTTACATTCATATTTTTCAACAGTTTTGCAGCACACTTACGTGTCTATACACGTACGACGGGATGTAAGAGAGGCTTAACTCACGTTTTCAGATCTGGAAAAAATATAAAATTCCTAATGTAGAGTGACATTAGTCCGCCTAAAATGAATCATGTCATACCCTATCTAGAAAAACTTCAATGGCTTCCATTTTTTTCCTATTGTATCATTTTCAACTACAGCCTCCTCATTTTTAAAGACATAAACTTCTCCCAATCTCCCTGTTTGTCATCCCTGATAAAGTCTAGCATGGAAATAGACTATCAGTTTCTTCAGACTTGGTTTTGCCAAACCATTTTAAGCTTTAGAAAACACCTCGAGACTTACCTATTAAGACTTGCTTGCCTGTCATCATAGTAATCTTCCCCTGGCGGGTTCTTGCTGGGTTATGACTTTGCTAGATTTAAGACCTTTTTTGGATTCCAGCACATTAGAGAATATTCATCAAGTTTACGCTATACAAATGTTTCTGTTATTATTATTATTATTATTATTGTTGTTGTTGACCTGTACAATATAATAAATTAGGCATGTGGGAAAGCACCATTCAACCCAAGTGATTAAGGTGCTGCTCACTACATTGTATTGCCTCATAATGGAAATATGCAAATAATTAAGTTACATGTATGTTAACAGAACGTTTGGGTTTGCTAATAATATGTTTTCTGCTACACTACACATCAGATTTTTGTGTATTTTCTACAGATTTTATGTAGAAAATGGCACTCCCAAGTCAACTGCGCAATGCCATGTAATTTTAATTTGTGTTCCATTGTTTTTGTTTGTTTGTTTGTTTTTTTTTTTTGGCTACAATTTCAATAAAGTGTTGTTGTCAACCTCTCTGTTAAGGAAAGTTACTCAGGCATTATATGCATTGGAACCTTAAATTTTTGCCCGTAGTTCTACCAACACATGGCACTTCAAACGCTTACTGGTGACGTCATTCATTGCAATTTAATCTTAATGCAACAGTATATACGATACCCTACCTAGCTTATAAAACCAAGTAGAACTTAAAACCGGATCCCATTTTCTAGGGAAGTGTGAACAGACCATAAGCATTAAATGTTGGCTGGGGTGACATATTGCATTCCTCAGTCTGTGTGAGGGACATTTCTTTCTCCTTTGATGACATTGCTTTGTCAGACTTTTGAGACACACCTGACTGATCAGGGAGTACGGAGGTATTTTTGACTGAATTATTCTGCTATATATGAAAAAAACTCACGCAAGTTCTAAAGCTCTCTTGGGAGGAAGAATTTGGTGAATTCTCTATAATTTATTATATTCAATGATTCCTAATTATTTAAAACAATTTTGAGTTTCAAGACATATTTGGTGTAGAATTCTATATAATTTATTAAATTCAATAATTCCTGATTATTATCTCAGACAAGGAGGTTATGTTTTGCAAAGGGTTCATTTGTCTGTTGGTTTCTTTGTCTCTCTATCTGTTTCTCTGTCTGTGTTCATTGTTAATCAAGGGGGGCCACGGTGGCAGAGTGGTAACACTCTCGCCTCCCACCTCTGAGGCTGGGGTTCGATTCTGGGCACGGCCTCAAGTGGGAAAGCTGGTCGTTGCTTGCCGTTGGTCAGCAGTTTACAGTACAGAACCCTGACGAACTGTATGTACTGGTTTCCTCTGCCCTTCCAACTACCCGTCGTGATATCACCTGTACAGTGTTGAAAGTGACGTAAAACCCCAAATAAATAAATAAAATCATGGTTAATCAAATGGTGCTGGAATAAATATCACATCTCAAGATGGGTTTTCTAATCTTAAGATTGGTAGCCAAACTTAGGATTAAAAAAGTTGAAATTTTCACCAGTCATTAAGTTTAGCTATATTACCTAAATGAGCTTAGATAGTGAATATTAATTCCAAGTGAAATATTAAGTCTCTGTATTAATTTCTTAAAAAGAAACTAGCCATTACTGAAAAATTAATTCCAGTAATTTTTTTGAAAATGTAAAATTTTTTGAAAATTTCATCTAACTAAAATTTCTTCTCATACATTAACTTAGGATTTCATTCTAAATTAGATTTAAAATGTTTTAATAGTCCTACAGAACATATTACTGCCTCAGTCCAAAGTGAACACATTTTCTAAAGTTGGATTTTTACACACACCCCCTCAAAGGGGCTACAGTGGCAACATGCTCGCCTCCCACCTCTTAGATGTGAGTTTGAATCCTTGCCTGACCTGTGGGGAAATCTGGTAGTTGCTTGCCATTGGTTGGCAGTTTACAGTACAGAACCTTGGCCAACTGTATGTACTGGATTCCTCTGCCCTTTAAACTATCTCATTACAATATAACTGATAAGGTATTAGGCGTGATTTAAAACACCAAATAAATAAATTATATAGCCCTCAACAACTTAGAATATATTAGTACAAATCCTCAATACAGCCACATGGTAGTATGAACTGAATTTGAACCTGTAGTGATTAAATAAATGGCAAAAATGTGCACCCTTAGTATATTCAGAACCCTATCACCATGGTTTCAATAATTAATTCAATTTGTTCAATATCCACACTGTAAACATATCCCCGAGGTCATAATTCACAGGAGATATAGGAGATATTGTCCAGACAAATAGGCAAATTATTATTGTGTTAATTAACATCATAGCTATAAGTAGCTCTATCAGATAACCAATATGTATATATTATTAGTTGTACAGTAATTATTGACTTCATTAATTTACTTACGCGTGTGTTTCTATCAGGCAGGTGTAATATTTACCTAATGCTATTGAACTTTGTGCTATTTTTACTTTAACTGTCTCCTAATGGTAATAAATCTACAATTTGCACTTTTTGTTAACAGGAAAATTCAAAATTACAACTAAGGTGGCCTTTATTTTGCATATTTTGAAGTGTTGATATTATCAATGATTCTAATATAGAATAAACTAATTTCCCCAGCTTTTTCTTCCTTCTTGCATTTAACCCCTCAATGTCAGGACACTGATATTAGAGATGCTAAATCACAAGCTCTTAGTCGTCTTATGCCCACCACTTTAGACATAACATACATTCTCATATGCCCTAATATGGGCTATGTAGGATGGATCTCAATAGTCATATAATGTTTTTCATAGGGAAACAAGGATTTCATGAAATCCCTGAACATGTTAGGCATTTTCGCGAATTCCCTTAATCATTTAGGTACATCATGAAATGCCTAAATTTTGTTCACAGTTTTCACTTCTAATGATTTACCTCTAATGTTCTTTTAAGAATTGATAAATCATTCCCCAGAGGGAACCAAATAAATCCAATAATTGGAGTTTATATATAATATTTATTCTACTATTCTTTGATTGTCAATCATGTAACATATAATATGCATCATAATCTTTACAAAACATGTTAATAACATCTATGTACGAATTACCATTACTGTTTAGCATGTTATAACATTACTTTGCTCATGATATATTAATATTACAAGTAACTCAAGTGAACAGGGTTTGAGGCACCCTGACAGTTAAAAAGTACTGTTTAGTATGTTATAACATTACTTTATTCATGATATATTAATATTACAAGTAACTCAAGTGAACAGGGTTTGAGGCACCCTGACAGTTAAAAAGTACTGTTTAGTATGTTATAACATTACTTTATTCATGATATATTTACATTACAGATAGCCCAAATAAACAGGGTTTGGGACACCCTGACAGTTGCAGCAGGAGAAATTTGTTGATTTAATTTCTCAAGGTCATATGCCATGCCAAAGGTGACATATTACTAGGACCTGGTGGGACTATGACAACTTTGTCAGAAAAGGGGGGAAGGTTTAACTTGTAAACTGTGGTTATTAACGAATTTAACATACAATGATTGACTGAGAAAGAGAAAATATGTGATTGAAGATGCACAGAGGCACCCAAATTTGGAGGAATTTTTAATTATAGAGATAGAGAGAATAGGAAAGTATTAAAGTAATAGAAGACTTTTGTTAAAGGGAAATTTTGAAGATTGGAAGTGTGGGTACATATTTGAAAGAAAAGACCCACGGGGAAGGTATGGGATTATTTAACTGAAAATCAGGGAAATAATATATAATTTGGAGTAATTGTGAAAAGGAAGTTTAAAACAAAGCAGGTAGAGAATTATTTGAAGTGAATGGGTAAAAAAATGAAGTTTGAAGTATGCAATGAAGGTGTCCCAAAAGCTGTAAAAGATCATTGAAAATCAGAAGAGCAGAAAGAAACTAAAATAGTAAGAATAGGTCAGCCAACTGGCGATGGCCACGGCCACAGAGAGTGCAAAACAGTACTCCTGTGGCCACATAAGTAAAAGTTAAAATAGACGGATAGCAAAGAACCCTATCACAGTTTCCCAAGAGAAACCGTGATAGGGAACTGGCCATAACAGAGCCCGCAATAAGCTGATGCGGCTACAAAGGTTTAACAGTGTGGACCAAGTGCATGCAATGCACCATCTCAAGTATAGCCGCGAAATAGAAGGCGGCAGCAGAACGCCATAAAGATGATGCTCTTGGTCAAAATTAAAAAGGGAGCATTGAAACCAGAATAAAAAGGTATAAAAGCCTATCAGTAACCTATAAATGGAAATGCCATATATATAGGTAAACTACCAGATATAACCTACAAGCCACAATAAGATACAGGTCCATACAATTATGTGGAAGACATTTGAATAAAACAACAACATGGCGCTTTATGCGCAATACTGCAGTAATAAAATAATGATATATGATCAAGTAAATAAAGTGAATTATAATATCACTAGTTAGTAGGGTACATTGAACATGATCATAATATAAAATTACTTGTTACACTATTTACAGCACACTCTTGAAATGAGGCAATTATTTACTATATCATAGAGACAATAATACATGGAGCATGGAGTAATGAAACTACACTATTGTGTCCATGGTCTAAAGTTCCTAAACAGAGGAAGTAGCCACTGCCCAACCGCTGCCACTGTGGCGCAGACAATGCAAAGATGAAGGTACCATCAACTGCAACTGAAACTAAGAAAAATATGTAAGAGCACATCCCACAGAAGTATGACCAGGGTGGGAGGGTGGGAGAATAAATAAAATTGTCCTTGAGGTGTTACCCCTTCCAAGTGTGAGCTGTAAATGGAAGAAGGGTTCAAATTTTTTGGCTAAAGAAGGCAAAGGGAGCCAATCAGAAGCCAGTTCACAACCAGCATGGTGATGCATACTAAATGGCAGTTTAAGGTACCCTCTCAGGAATGATCTACCTGACACCAAGGTGTCATCCCGTACATTCCCCAGAGGGAACCAAATAAATCCAATAATTGGAGTTTATATATAATATTTATTCTACTATTCTTTGATTGTCAATCATGTAACATATAATATGCATCATAATCTTTACAAAACATGTTAATAACATCTATGTACGAATTACCATTACTGTTTAGCATGTTATAACATTACTTTGCTCATGATATATTAATATTACAAGTAACTCAAGTGAACAGGGTTTGAGGCACCCTGACAGTTAAAAAGTACTGTTTAGCATGTTATAACATTACTTTATTCATGATATATTTACATTACAGATAGCCCAAGTAAACAGGGTTTGGGACACCCTGACAGTTGCAGCAGGAGAAATTTGTTGATTTAATTTCTCAAGGTCATATGCCATGCCAAAGGTGACATATTACTAGGACCTGGTGGGACTATGACAACTTTGTCAGAAAAGGGGGGAAGGTTTAACTTGTAAACTGTGGTTATTAACGAATTTAACATACAATGATTGACTGAGAAAGAGAAAATATGTGATTGAAGATGCACAGAGGCACCCAAACAGCCAAAAAACACTAGGGATGTAAAAGACGTTGGAAGGTAGAGGATACAGGTGAGGAAAGTTGTGGTGTGGATTTAATGTATTTCCATACAGAATCCGATTTCCAGGTCCCATGGAACATGATGTCCTGTAGGGGAACTTCATTATGAAAGGCCCAAGTGGCACCAGAACGCCTAAAATCATGGAATTTCAAGGCTGGGGAAATATTCAATGTTGTAGAAATAGAATGCAGATGTCGTCTGGCCACTGAATCAGTTAAAGGAACTGTACCATGGGACCTGGGAATAAGAAATAATGGTTGGTTTGAGGAACCAGGGATGTGATCCAGCAATGCCTTGACTGCTTTATATGGGCAAAGTATAGAGTCACCTAAGATTGGAATTGGAATGGTATGTATGTCGGTTCGATTCTGGATTGTTTTCGACCATTTTACTATGACATTTGCTCCCTGATCTGTAAGTATGATGTCCCCACGGGCTAACTGCCTAGTTGCATTGAATGCCTTGATGGAATGTGGAAGAATATTGGAAATTCTAAGGAAGGAGAAAAATGCTAAAGAATATAGTGCAGTAAATTGTATGGGAAACTGGAATGCCTGCGTGGTCAGGAGAATTTGTTGGAGCAAATCAGTGGATATAATATTCGTTGATTTTGGTTGTAGAGGTCGATCTAGCTTTAATGCTTTAGAAAACAACTGAATTTGTTCATGTCTAAATGGGGTTGCGTCAAGGTTGTAAATTATGAACTGTGCTCTAATACCAGCCATATAATTGGCTATATTGGCTGCTGTAAGGCCATTTTCAGACAAGAACTGCATGAACATTAACAAGCATGAATGGTTTACCTGATGGTGGCACAGTCCAGTTGCCACCAGGAAGCCCAGGAAGTCAGAGAACATTCTATGATATGTCCTGGCTGTGGCTGGTCGAAAAGCCATCTGTAACCTCTGCCTGGCCCTGGTGGCAAGCTGGGCTGTGAGTTTATCACCATCTGTAAAAGAAAAAAGTTATATGTCATGGTTAAGTTTCATAAGATCAGCATGTGTGTTAATCCATATAAACTGTGGTAAAAGCTGATAAAGTTTAATCAATGGATCTTTTGTCACATTCCATCTAGAAAGCAAATCAGCAATATTATTTGACTTGCCAGGGATATGATGAACACGAATATTTATATTAAATATTGCACAAAGCAACCAGATATTTCTGGCGCAAGTAGCTAAGAAAGTATCTTTAGTTTTACCAGAGGTAAGTACTTCAACTACTGCCAAATTATCACATTGTATATCATAGTTCTATCTGACCATGCAGAAGCCCAAACTTTCAGTGCAACAACCACATTTAACATTTCAAGTTGTGTTATATGTAGGTGATGAAACTGAGGAGAAATGGGCAATGCATATACCATATTTGCAAAAGTAGCTCCCATACCCGTTAGGGAAGCATCTAAATGAACTACATGGTTAGGTATCCTATTATCGAAGTAAGTGACACCATTATATTGGTGCAAAAAGGTATTGAACCAACATAAATCTTGGAAAAATTGAGGTGTTAACTTGAATCTAGTGGAATCATGATGTGACCTCAAAAGCTGGAGCATACGATTCAGGAAGATACGAGCCGGTTTGATACATTTTGAAATATGCAACAATGACCCTAATAGGGACTGATATTGTTGTTTAGTAACTACTGTTTTATGTGTCCATTCTTGGCATAAAGTTTTAATTTCCTGAAGCTTTCCTTCAGGGATAGAAAGTGTTTTATTTACTGTATCAACTTGTATGCCTAAACATGTGACACATGTAGAGGGAGGAACCAATTTTGAATCACTCACCTCTAATCCTAAGTCCTTAAGCAAGGACAATAAGAATTGATAAGATTGATGAATTTTTGACGGTAATCCAATATATATGAGGTCATCAATGTATTATGTTTTTTCATAATGAACCGGATTGCATTGGAACACCTCTCAAAAAATCCGGATCCGAGCCGAAATCCGAACGGCAGAGATCCGTCCAGGAATAGATCCTTATGAAGTATTCCTAGCAGATCAATGTCGCCCGGATCTATACGCAAGTGACGAAAGGCCCTGCTGATATCTACTTTGTACAACAATGAACCTGGACCCAAATTCCTGACTTCTTGAACAATATGATCAATAGATGGATAAGACAATGAGAAATAAGTATCCAAATATCTAAATTTATGAATTGAACTATTAATAGAAGCCCCTTTGGGCCAACTTAGGTCCATTATGGTACGTCTTTTATCAGTATTTTACTTTGGGCGAGTCATCAATGGAGAAATGTGAACTGGAAATGGCAGTTGTTGAAAAGGACCATATATTGCTCCATAGTTCAATTCTTCGGTTATGTACTTTTCAATTTGGTCCTTATATTGTGTGGCCGAAGTATGATTTTGGTATGTTGATTGAAGTATGGAGTTCCTGTCGAAATCTAGAGGAAAGCCATAAGTTATGAGATCTGGGAGTTGTTTATCCCAATAATCTTGAAGATGGAAATACCATCTTTGCGGATTGAGTTGAGTAGGTACTGGTATTCTGGATTTTAAAAAATTTGGCACTCCACTAGAGCGTATTATTTTGTGAGCCTCTATGATATCAGGTACTTTGTTCCAGACAATATGTGGGCCTTGGTAAACCTTCAAGTCATTTAATGGAATATATCCAAAGTCGCCCCCATTTTGTGCTAAACAGGCCATATGATCTTTACTGAGATGTTTATTTTTCCACACATATAGGGGAATTTTTTGTAGTGTCTCATCAAAGTGACAACTCGTATCTTTGGCTACATGTGTTAGTGTTTTTTGAGAGAAATTTTTAGCCAAAGTCTGATTTTTGTTACCATCTGCCTGTTGAGTAACTGTTAATGTGTCTGGGATATCAGTGGTCTGTGTCTCCTGATAAGGCAAGACATTGACATTTTTGTCATGGGTAACCATATGGAAACGACCTGGTTTGCCATTATTTGATTTATCAGATACTTCTATATGGGAAGCATGCTTACATGCAGTATTTTGTTTACTTGATTTGTCATCCAAAGGCTGTAATTCCCCCTCAGAATCCCCAATATCGCTATAACGATTTGATGACGAATCATCAAGCAGATCAGTGAAAATGTGAAACCTATTAGTAAGAAACCCCTGATGGTGAGCATAAGGACTAACTTCAGTGGTTTGAACCCGTGTCTTTGCATGTGAGGGTCTATTAGGGGAAGTACAGCCTTTTGCATTCACACTCACCTTGGAAGGGGTAACGATTTTAGGTTTGACCTTGTTGTTATTGACAGTGACGATGCGGGGATCCGAAGAAACATGGTTATAAACCACATTTCGTTTTGAATTGCAGTCTAGAGTTTTAGCAACTTGGGCGTACGTCCTATGATCCCTTGTGTTGTTGAAAGCTTTGGAAGAGTAAAACCATTGCAAAGCTGTTTGTTTATCTGTATGTAGTTCAGATAAAGTGAAGTTTTTGACATTTTTAGTATTCCAAACAGTTCTAGTTCTAAAATAACACAAGGTATGAGGACCCACGCCCAGGTTTACTCGTTTTTTGTATTCTTTGATTTGTTCTTGCATTCCATTTCAGAATGTGGAAAGGATTTGCCATTCTTGGTGAAGCAATAATTGCATACATGCTTGTAAATCACACCTTTCGTTTCATGGGTGGCTTGATGCATGCATGAGCCCTGGTTAAAAAATTGGCAAATCATGGTCCTAGCAGTTTTGTCACGTTTTGTGGCATTTTTGGCAAAATTTTGAGTGGAAGGGGTATGACGTTGAGCATGTGCTCGCCTAAGTCGATCAATGAGATCAGTCTGAGTATAATCTTTGATCTCACCTTGTTCCATACGACAGAGTAAAACTGCATGGCAGGCCTTTGCAGAACTCCAAGAAAAATCGTTAGAATTATCTAGTAACGAAATAAGATAGTCCAACATAGCATCTTTATTTTGAATACAATTTTCATCACGCATTGTTCTGCAAAAGCCTGCCATCCATTGACCCATGGTTAATTGGTCGTATGATACTCTTTCTTTGTGGGAACCTGCCAAAACATGTTCATGGGGCCATTTCACCCTATTTTTGACGAAAACATCTACTGTTCCCCCCCCTTTGGGACTTAATTTTATTGTCTGACATACCTGACTTTGCTAATTGCTGTAATTCTTTAATTCTGTCTTCAACACTACATTGTATTTGGTTGTTTGCTCTGATATATTCTAACGAAGGAATCTGTGCAGTACCAGACTGAGGAAACATTTCAGTATTCACAGTGGGAGTACTTTTTTCCGCATGAGTACTATCTAGTTTGTTTACAGTAGTACTTTTATGGGTTTTTGACACACGGCTGCCCTTGACTTTGGATTTGTCAAGTGTTTTCTTGACAGGTTTGTCCTCTAATGGCAGTAAGCTGTGACAAAATTTGTTGGTTAACTAGGGTTTGTGTCTCTTGAAAGCCAGAGTCATGGGCAGACTTGTTGGATTTTTCAACATGTAACCGGTTAAACGAACGCCCACTAGGGCCCGCACCGTCACTGTCAGAATCTGGCATAATTTGCCCACAATCTATGTCACTGTCTGATACTGAAGAATCTGAATCTTGGTGAGACATAGTTTGTTTTTGCCCCAACAAGTTCGTTACGAAATCGTTATCATCCGACATATGCAAATCAAACTGTACCTGAGATGTATCAGACTTTTGTGAACGCAAATTATATTTTCTCTTCTCCATGCAACACAGATTGAAAGTAAGATAAATAAAATGAATAACTAAAAACAGCAATCAGTGAAACACAGAGAAGACAAAAGAATAAATAAAATTGTCCTTGAGGTGTTACCCCTTCCAAGTGTGAGCTGTAAATAGAAGAAGGGTTCAAATTTTTTGGCTAAAGAAGGCAAAGGGAGCCAATCAGAAGCCAGTTCACAACCAGCATGGTGATGCATACTAAATGGCAGTTTAAGGTACCCTCTCAGGAATGATCTACCTGACACCAAGGTGTCATCCCGTACATTGAATTGATTGCCGCATCCCAAAGAAAACATACAACCAGATTTGTACACTTGAAAAAAAATCCTACCATATGAGCCGAGCCAATAATGAAAGTTGAAACTGATATGAGAAAAGTCATAGTTAGGGTTTTACCTCATGTTCAGTAGTAACGATCAAAATGTACAGGCCCCCAGCATTGCCAATTATATAGGGGTCAAATCCACACAGGGGAGAACTGATGTGATATACCTTGCCTATACCTATAGCAGCTAGGGCAAAACTGTTTAACACAATTTACTCTAAAATGTTTCATCAAATATTTAATCATTTAAAGCAGTCTGCATCTAATAAAAATAATAATAATAATAAGTAACTTAAAGATATTGTAAGAATTTAAACTTTAACAGATTTTTAAGAAATTAAATAGAGCCATTGAATAAAAGAAAGTTATTTATAAGTTTTACGAGCACAAACAACAGCATCTGTCAACTAAAATGGCTTAAGCTTCCTTATTCATCTGATAGGGTCCGACTTTGAAAATGTTTTCACTTTTTTGTGCAGTTCAAACAGAGTTAATAATAAAGTACAGTATCAGATAGGTTTCATGCATACAGACAATTAGAAGGGCGATAGTCTGTCTCATGAGTATGTCTTTTGGTGATTTCTGAAAATGCCTGATTTATTTGTGGGTGATTTCTGAAACTTCCAGGCATGTCTTTTGGTGATTTCTGAAACTGCTAAATATGTCTTTAAGTAATTTCTGAAACTGCTATATATGTCTCTTGGTCATTCTGAAACTGCTATATATGCCTTTCGTGATTTCTGAAACTGCAGTTATGTCATTTGGTGATTTTTGTAACTGCTAAATTTATTTTTTTGTGAATTCTTAAACTGCCAACTACTGTTTCCTTCAAGCCTATATGTTGGAGAAACTTTCATTCAACAAGAAGCTACAACTGTGTTATGGCACTTCTAAAGATGTATTTTGAAACTCTACAGTGTTAAGTTCAAACAAAGTCCTTAAGGTTTAGGCAAATTTAATTGATATGTCTGCATCAGTATTAACCATATTTCTATGATTGTATAAAATATTATTTGATCATGGTGAGGATGTAAATTTTTTTTTCTTTGAAATGTTAACATATTAGGCTTGTAAAATTACTACCCTATCCAGTTAAAAGATGATGGCAATTATGTCATCATTGAGTTTGTGGTGTAGTAAATAATGTGGTCTAACTGTGTCATAATGACAGCAATACACAGGATATCCTCTCTACAATAATGGGAGGCAATTGAACTGTGTTTTTATACAGGAACTATTTACTTGTCACGATATTTCAGGGTGAATAAAAAATGAGTGTATATCAGTCGCGTGGATGTGTGTTGTTTCTCGTCTAATTGGCAAATATTATCCTATGACCTGTAAACTTTGTGAAAACTGCATTTTTTGGCCTAAATAATTTACTTGCTAGGCAAATTTAGATACAATTTCCATTCTATTAGTTATTTTTCTTTTTGTATGCTTCCTGGAAAACCAGGATGATCTCTATCAACTAAAATGTTGGTGTGTGGTCACAATGCATACAATAACACCCTAAGAGCAGAAGCGTCTGCCAAGGCATTTAATGGGATCTACATTGGACCAAGACACGTCTTCTTATTTTTTATAAAGATTCGACAGATCATTAGTATTTGCCTAATCTTGCTAACAAACAAACATACAGTATAAATGGTCATAATTCTAATACGTCTTTGGTCATCCTTGTCTCATGAACAACATATGACCCAAAAATATTTAACTTCATTTGTGGCTTGGTGCATTTCATATTTTGGTAGTGTCTATTAGGTTTAATATGTGTAAGTAAGTCATGATTTGTACTCAGGTAGGACGTGTAAATAAGTCAGGATTTGTACTCAGGTAGGACATGTAAATAAGTCATGATTTGTACTTAGGTAGGACGTGTAAATAAGTCATGATTTGTACTCAGGTAGGACGTGTAAATAAGTCAGGATTTATACCCAGGTAGGACATGTAAATAAGTCATGATTTGTACTTAGGTAGGACGTGTAAATAAGTCATGATTTGTACTCAGGTAGGACGTGTAAATAAGTCAGGATTTACACCCAGGTAGGACGTGTAAATAAGTCAGGATTTACATTCAGGTAGGACATATAAATAAGTCAGGATTTGTACTTAGGAAGGATGTGTAAATAAGTCAGGATTTGTACTCAGGAAGGACTTGTTAATAAGTCAGGATTTGTACTCAGGTAGGATGTGTAAATAAGTCAGGATTTGTACTCAGGTAGGACATGCAAATAAGGGAAGATTTGAATTCAGGAAGGACTTGTTAATAATTCAGGATTTGAACTCAGGTAGGACGTTTTCAACACAACACTGACAGCGTTTCCTGTATGTGTCAGATGTTTTGTAATTTCCTCTCATGACATTATTGAATTATACATGCATGAGGGGGGAAGTGGGAGCCGGATCGCTTTAAGGCGCCGTTAATTTTTTAAATTATAATTTGACTTTTACAGTGATTAATTACCATCAAAAGACATATTTTAAAGAGCATGAACCAAAAAATGAAAAAGTAAAACGAAAAAATCATAGTCCAGCAATGAAAAAATTGGGTTCAGTATCACAGACAATTGGAAGAATATCATGCACCCAGGGTGGGTAGGCATTTGCAAGGATATAGGCCTTCAGTTTCTTTGACGTGAATGATGTGCACTATCTACATACAAGGTTGATTTGCAGATCAATAAGGATAAGGTCGTGAAGCAAAATTCAAATATGAGTTGTAATTCCAGAGAACGCTGGGAATAGACTAATCAATGAGCATTCAACATACAGCTTTTTGTTTTAGTGAACCAGATTATTCAGATGTTGAATTTATTGTTTCCATTATTGTTGTATCAAGTTGAAGTGAATGCCAGTTAACTAACTTCAGGCCAAGTAGTATGTTACACACTAAGTGGGGATTGGGGGTGGGATGTAACAGCTACTCTTAATATTAAATATAGCTAAGTACAGTATGTATTACATGAATGCTCAACTGTTTCATCAATTGTTTCGCCAACAATTGCATCAGTGATTTCTTCAAACATCCATGGTTTAATCAAGTTTACATCAACTGTATCATCAATTGTTTCACCAACAATTACATCAATTGTATCATCAAAATCAACACCATTGTCAACACCAGTAGTGAAGTTACACCTACTTGTATAACTGAGTGAATAGGCTATGAAGTAATTGATGCATATGATATCTGACACCATAGGCTTGCCATACCCCAGGATATACACCTTAAGACATTTATACCTCAAGACATTTGTACCTTCGTTTTTACACTAAGTGTGTAACAGTTTGATTTCTCTGGCACTCTACAGGTTTAATTCCAATACTTTTGGTGTAAATTAAAATTTTCACTGTCAAACTTCTGGTATACAAAACAAAGGATTAAAACAAACTGGTGTTTCCAAACTTTTCTTTGTCCAAACCCAAGCCCATAAATCACATCATACCAGGACAAGTTTGGACCCATTTAGTTAATTAGCCCTGATGAAATTTAATCTGTACAACTGTAATAGAAGCTATTGCAAGAATGAAGTAAATTTATGTTGCCTTACAATGGCTCAATCAAAAACAAAATTATACATTGAGTTGTATATAACATACTGTACTTAGCTATATTTAATATTAACAGTAGGTGTTACATAATAATATTTTCTTATTTTTGACACAAATTTATTTCAGTTTACGTTTGCTTACAAAACATTACACCTGACAGTTGAGGGTAAGGAGATTAATTGATTTATTTATTGATTGATTGACTAATTGATTGTTTGATATGTTGGGTTTAGCCTCCTTTTCAACACATGTTAAAGGTCATACTGCTATGGTTATTTGTGAGGACTGATGGAAAAACTGTGTACACCAATTAGTCAGGACTATGAACTGAAAACCCACTTAGTACTGGCAAATGACTTTCAACTTTCCGACATTAGGTCAGTTCAGGAATTAAACCCAGTATGTAAGAGGTGGGAGGAAAGTATGTTACACACTTTACCATCAAGCTGAGGTGAAGCTATCCATCTCATATTAATTCTGAGTCTAACACCACTTTTATAGTGCTTAATCTCCAACTACTGACAGAAGATGGTCAATATTCTGCATGCAAAAATACAGATACAGTCGATTTCCCACTCAGTGCTGTGAACTAGAATTGAATCCAAAACCTCGAACATCAGTTGTAAGTCTGCTGATCACTTCATCACTGAACAATCGCACATGATGCCCCTGTTGCCTCCTGGCCGCCTATATTATCTGGTCGAGAATCCAATCTTGTCGGTTGTGCATCCTATCTTTTAAGTCATCAAGGTCAGGAGGGTAATCCTGGTTATCATAGTCATCTGGCTTTGTTTACCATTTCTTTACCAATTACTGGTATCCAGCCTTGTCAGTCGTAACTGTAGTTTGACCTTATCATTGAGGTGATATGACATCTCTTTTCTGTCATACAAACTAAACTGATGGGATTGTTACGCTGGAGCCATCCATATAACCAACGCTACAACTCTAGGGTCGGGGTCAGGGGTTGGGGATGCAGAAAAAAGTGCATGAAAATTTTGAGTCAGTTTCATTCCCTCAACAGGATGTAGTACATCCCAGCTTGTCTGGATCTGGATGATTTTCTCGACAAGAAGACGGGAAAATACCAGGATAACCCCTAAACCTCTAACAGACTAGCTTATCAAGCACCAAAAAGCCATAGTGACAAACAGACAGGACTGGAGCATTTTCTTGACTCACCCTGACTTCATTGATTAATTTCTGGAGTCGGGATCAAAAGTCAGGATTAAACCAACACTATATAAACCCCTTCTGGCTGCTGTAAATCATCCCTTGTCACTGCAAAGATGCCAGCTACACATCAGATTTTATTGAGTTTAATATTTTGAGTTTCATCATGATTAGCAGACAGAAAAGAACACATCTGAACACAGGATCAGCACCTGCCCTACAGCCAGCACCACCCACAGGCAGCCACCAGGAGAAGGAGAAAGCCACCAAACCCCTGGGTCATGCCCTGGATCCTTCAAAGACAAGAAAAACGATGCTACAACCGCCTCATGGCCGACTTAATACATACTGATATCCCAGGATACCATAATTTTGTTAGAATGCCACCTGCCTTTTTTGACCTCATCGGGAAAGGCATACGCCACCACATCAAGAAGTCTGTCACCAATTTCAGGAAGTCCTTAGAATTTGGATTGAAACTGACACTAATGCTGAGACACCTGGCAAGAGGAGAGACCTACACCTCCTTGTAGTATCACTGGCTGGATGGCTGACTACCATCTGTAAGTTCGTCCCACAGGTCTGCTGCGCGATCCTTGCTGAATTTCAGGAGAAATATTTGCACTACCCTATTGACCCTGAAAACCGGATAAAGATTGAGGTGAATTTCAGAACCAAATAGAATGTCCACATGCTGTAGGGGCGATAGATGGGAAGCATATCTCCATGAAGAAGCCAAGAAAATCTAGGAGTGACTATTACAACTACATGGGCAATGGAGAATACAGATTCCACTGGGTCAATGATGGGTCAAGTGTATCTTCATCCGGTGCACAGATTTTTAACAGAAGCAATTTGTGGAGAAGATCGAAGATGGAGCCTTGTGGCTTCCGCTACCTAAACCACTGGAGAAGGGAGGACCAAATTTGCACTATTTCTTGTTGGGTGATGATACTAATGAACACCATGGAGCAAAAGCCAAAGGTAGTCAGAGACATTGTTTTTACATGTGCGGTGTGGCACAACATACTGAGGACACAGCAGGGCGGTGCAGACAGGGCACCCACCCAAGCAATGATGTAGCAGCCCTACAAAATGAACAGGTGGTGTGCCAGATGAGAAATACAGGAATCGAGGGAGGCCAAACATCAGTGAGACCTACTAAAAGACTACTTCAATCAACTTGGGGCATTGGCTGGGCATGAGGACAGGTTTTGAGATGTGTCAACCAAATAAGAAGCTGGCAGAAGAAGCTGGCATCTATCAGTCCTTTTCAAGACTACCCAATTATTCCAAGAACTTTTATTTAAGCTAGTGTTGCTCCAATTTCCAACAAATTTCCAAATAAAATCCAATCCATTTCCAACAAGTTTCAAAACTATTTCAAACCACATCACAAGTGCCCCTAAGGCTGTTCCCCCATTAAAAGTCAAAATTGATAAACCTTCAAAGAAAAAACATTTTTAAAAAATATTTTTCTGGCAAAATTGCAATATATTTCTAAATTCCAAATCATCAAAATCTTTGGGGAACCTCAAAAGTTTCTCGAAGGTCAAAAGTCAAAAGGTAGGATCCAAAGGTCAAAATACTTTCAACAAATGTCAAAGCTTTTTAAAAGTCTAGGTGTTTTCATGTTTTTTGCAATTTTTTTATATTGGGGCGGGCTAAAGTTTCATTTGCTTTGCCTTATTTTTTCATAGGGCCCCACTTTTGTATAGGCCAAAGTCTTTTTGTTTAAGTTCTTAATCCAAAATTTAATTTTTTTTCTAAGTTCAAAATCTTTTAATCCAGGGTTGAAAAATTTGAAGTATTTTTTAATTTCATATTTTCATTCACTCACACATTCACTCAGTCACTCATTTTGTTTTTTGTGTTTGGGGTAAAGTGATTGGTGTGGGGTGGTGTGGGGAGGTGTAATGCTTCTTGTTTTAGGATTTATTAAAACATGCAGTTGATAAATTATTTTTGGAAGATTTTGGTGGTCCTGAAAAGGACCTTTAAATATTTTACAGCAGTGGTCCTGAAAAGAACCGATTGTAGGCAAGTGCAGTGGTTCTATTGCTGCTGCTGTTTGGTGTCGGCTGACTGCTGGGGAGGATAAGGCTGGGCTGCCTGCTGCTGATGTTCTTGCTGCACTGTGGCTGTGTTGAAAACTGCTGCAGTGTGTTGATCTGCTGGTAGCTCATCACTTACTGTAGATTCCCAAAGAAGCTAGAGAGTCTTCTTATGTTGTGCTGACTTTCTTCGCTTGTGGCAGAGGTAACTGATGGTGGGTTGAAGTGCTTTATCGGGGTCAGTGTGAAAGTAAGCAGTCTTGAAAGCTGGGTTGTTGCTCGTCAACAACTACGAATGAAGACAGCTGCCCTCTGGTGTGCTGTTGTGCTAGGGTTGCCACTTGGCTTTGGTGAGCGGGGTAGATGACCTGGCTTGCTGACATCTGAGTCTCTGAGATGGTTAAGATGTATTTCTTGTAGTTGGTGCTGGTTGCTGTGGCTGTTGAAATGTCTGTGGCACAAATGTTGAAGTTGCACTGGAGCTTCTAGAAAGTGTCTGTTGCTGGGGCTGATGGCACCTTTCCCCTGCCCTGCTCTGGATGCAACTTAGAAGTTTCACAGCCTCAATTTTGATATGTTTGAAACTCTTTTTCCTCTAAGGCCTCCACCTCAGATGCCAGGTAGTTGCAGAAAGCTGTTCTGATGGTCTCCTGCCTTGGCCCGAGAAATGATGACAGCATGGTTTTCACTTGTGCAAACTGGTCCGTGACCTGCTGGTTGACCTAAAAACACTGGAAAACTGCGCTGGGGCTTGTAACTGAAGGCTGCATTGTGGCGTCTGAACCAATGCTGATCTCCATACTATCCATGTTGGTTGACCTCTGAAGATGTTGTACGCTGAGGCAGCAGATGCACAAGGCCAAGCACTTGGAGGCTAAAGATATGCTGAGTCCCTTGCATCTGATGTGCATCTTCAAGAAGTTAAAATTATTCTGAATCCAGTTCTGTCCCTTTATCATTTTTTTTGAGTAAGACCAGACTTGAACTGCATGAGTTTGCCATAGTGAGTCTTTGCAATTTGAACCAAGTATTGCACACTTTGACAGACAGTTTGCGGCTGTTGGCTAACCTCTCCCAAAGGCATTCCTTCCTGGCCTTGTCCTTAAAATGTTCATTGGTCTTGTTGTACAACGCCTCATGGTCCTTCACAAAGTTTACAATAGTCTCCTCATCTGATTCCATCAGGTTAGATGTTTGTCATGTGCCCCTTCTTGTGTCTTGAGTGTAACTGAGATGTGCCTCTCCTCTACCCTCTGTATTTATTTTTCTGTCACTTCTGTCTCTCCTTGCACACTTTTCGGCCACTCCCTCCTCTGCTGAGTGTGTAGTTTCCTCCCTCCTGACTTTCTCCTTCTGTTTCTGTGCCTCTTCCTCTCTTTCTCTTGCCTCCCTCCACCTCTGTATATCAGTAGCTGTATCCCTCAACTCAAACTATTTAGGTGTGTCTGTGGGAACTTGACAAACTTGACATCACTGTTTTGGAGTAATTGCAAAAACAGACGAACAAAAACAAGGAAACAAACAAGTACAAGAGAAAACATAACTTCCTTTGATGAAGGTAATGTCATCCAGACAATAAAAGCAATAGGCTTTATCAATCCGAAATTGCCATTTATACACTTTGAACATTCTACTTGGTTTATGTCATCTGTGCTCTGTCTATCTTCCTCAGCCACATAGATCATCCATGGACTGCAACTTTTGTCACTTGCTTTGTGAACTCCTGCTCCAATTTATGAGGGTTCTGTTACACGTGAGCAGACATGGTTCTGTAGATATGTCTTTGATTGGAACATAAAACTGTGAAGTCTACCACAAACAATGACTTCATAGCCAATAGCATCATTCTGCAAGATTATCCTTAAACTTGCTGCATTGAAATACTTTTGACGCCAAAACAATGGCACCAAAATTGCGTGCAGGTCTTCTTGGTCTTCAGCTCGACTTTGAAGTTTTTGTTTAGCTGCCCCTTTGTCAAACGAGTAACTAATAAATCTCTTGTTTTCTTTAAATATTCAATCTGATAGAATCTGTTAGAACTATATTACCTTTGGATATGAAGCAACTGTGTGATCGCCATACAATTTAATTCTGGATTAAAGTTTTGTACAAATCATAATATTTCTGGGTTCTGTAGTGGACTAGTGATTATATATTTAAGTAAACGTTTCTTTGGCTGTAGATTCTGTGCTCTTGGGTTTAAATCCACCCAACCACTATAAATGTGATATATTAATTACCTGTCTTAGTTTAACCAAATGGCTAAAAGTGAAAATAAGCTTTGCCAATATGACTTACTTATTACAATGTCACAAACCAAAAACAACTCAGGTACAGTAAATCATGTTCCAATTTATCTATGAGGAGGAAAATAACAAGTAATGCTACAAGCTGTGCATATATATCTTTATACAGCTATATGCCAACATAACAACACACATTCAGCTATATCAATATGAAAAAACCTGAACCGTACAGATAATTTGCAATTTCTCCCTGAAAACAGTTTGTGGTAATTTTGACAGGCTAATGCCTTGGTCATCTTATGTTTTTGGTTTTGACAATTATACTGACACCATACATGAAATTAGGTAGAAAATTGTCCCTTGGGGGTCGCGAAAATGAAGATTTATGCGGATACAAAAATACATTTGAGCTGTTTGTAGACAATGACAAACAGCTTAATAGTCTTGAGTTTCTCAGTTGTGGCTTTAACTCTTTATGTCATTTGCACTCAACATTATTTGGTTTAATTTCTCTCCACAGAAAGCGTAGGCTGATGAAGATTGATAGAATTTCTGCAGAAAATTACAACTTGGAATTGTATACACAAATGTTTTCAAAAACCTTTAAAATTGCAACAATTTAAGATCACCACAATATAGTTTTAAAAACACTGACTTAATGTTTTCAAAGAAAGATTCTGCTTAAAATCAATGTTCTGATTTATAATGGTCAGCAAATGTCTAGTGGTCAGTAAGCTCTGTTCATATTCAACAGATTTTAGTTTTATTCTGTTGTAACATAATGCTTTCAATAAAACTGTACTTACACTGTTACGTTTTATATACAAATTTGAATTTATTACACCCCTGTTGACAGTAAGGGTCACATTGGGACAATCAGAATATGTGAGTCGCACTCATACGGAGGTGAAAGTCTGTGATCACATACCAGTATTGCCAACCACTTAGCCACTGTGATCATTTTTTTTTATTTCTTCTCCGGACAAAGGTCAAAGTTGAGGTTTTATATCCGATTCGACAGCCAGGGTCATATTAAAACAGGTCCTCATCACTTGTGGGAGTCAAATATACACAGAGGTGACTGCTAACCACTAGGCCACTGAGGACCTCTGTTTCTTCACCAGATACCAATACTCAATAAGGTGTAACTATTGCATTGCAAATTAAAATTGTAACATATTTTTGGGCATAGAAATAATAAACTAAATGGATGTGGCTTTTTGTCAAGAGAAAGTGAAACCATATCAATATCACGGGGCTTTTTTAATGTTTCACAATGAATGAGAGAGAACACATGTGACTGTATTGGGGAAATAAAGAACACTGACAATATTCTGACAATAACTCAAATGTACCTTGCTTAACATCAAACTAAAATGTTTTGGTTTCAAAGTTTGCAAAAAAAGTGGTATATATATATGTGAAGTTACTATTTTTGTTTGTTTGAAAATAATTTTTTAAAATTTATAATGTGATGCGAGAGGTTTAGGTATTCTATTAACTCAACAAACGTAAAACATTTCAAGTGAAAATTTAAGTCACATAATGCCATATAAGCAGTGTCATAAAACACACATACGACCCCCAGCAGACTTGATGAGGAGGGGGGAAGAGAGGGGGAAAACAACCAGACGAGTGCAAAATCATAGCAAAGTGTGACAGAATAAAACAGAAATTGTCATCAATTAGTGCAGGAAATATGGGGTGTTGTTTTATGCTCAATTATGTGCAATTGGGCCCAGGAAGTTCCGGTGACTAGCATTATTTTCACACGTGGGTTCCTTCCTGGGTGCCACAGTTTACACACAATGTGTCTAGTACGCCACTTTTAGAGTGCCTGCAATGATGATTATTTGCGAGCAAGTAATACCGCAATTTGAGCGCTCTATTTCATTGTGGCTGACAGCAATCTGAAGCCTCTCTGGAAACAAAATGCTGACCGCAGGGGGTAATAGGGGAGTGTGGGGGGAGTGAATGCTGGTGTTTTGTATAATTTTGATATCTGTACACTAGTTTCTGTTAAACATGTGCTGTACAAAGTGTCTTTTATGTGCACATTTGTATTGTATATCTTACTTAATTCTTCTGCTATAGGTTTAGAATTCAAATGTTTGTCTTTTTTTTCTTTTTTTTATTCAGTACCCTAGCTCTCTGAAGGGGAGGGGACAAGGTATTCTAATCAAGTCTGTTTGTTTGTCTGTCTGTTCGTGTAACTCAGAAATAATACATAATATCTTAGCCATATTAAACCTGGTCAGGATTTGAACCCAAAACTCAGCTGAGATGTTTAACTCAGATTTGAGCCAGTGCTATTTGGTATGCTAAATATGCTGTTTGTAATTCCAAATATGTAATAGTAAATCCGGATATTGCAGACAATATTGGACGGATACGTTGTGATTGATAAAAGATCAAATATGTAATGACAATCGCTTTTATGGTATTTTGTGTTAGGATGAATATCGGGAGTTTACGGGAATTACGGGCGATATTCGTTTTTTTTTTGTTATAATTAAATGTTTTTTGGGGGTTTGGTTGTTTAATGGTGTTAAATATTTGTCTTACTAACCTGTGGGTATTGTGGGAATTTGTCTTTTGGTAGCCATGTTTGACCATGTTTATCATCCTGGTATTTTGGGTCTATTTTTTATAAACAAATCAGGGAACTGGTATTTGGTTCAAGGATGGGGGTCAAAGGTGTTGACATCAGAAACTTGAGTAGTTCACTTTTTGGGTATATAAGGGGCATTTTGGGCTGACTTTTTACTGAACACACTGTTCTTGCCACTAAGCTCTAAAGCTTTGTCAGCCATGGAGAGGTAACCGAACAATTATGTTCTGTTTTAAGCTTAGTTAAGGTTACTGGTTTTAGTGGTTTTAATCCTTGGTTAATGGGGATGATATGTTAGATGGAATTTTGATACCTTGAATTAATGTCAAAGATGTATTGGGTGGGGATTAACTTAGTTGGTGGGGAATTGGGTTATATGATTTTCTTTTTGTTGAATTAATATGTTGACGTAATAATTTCTGTTCTATTTTCTTTATCTGTTTGGCATAATAAAAGTCATTTGATTAGAATGGGTTTTAATTAATTGTGTTATTGTGCCTTGATACATAATTTAGCTCGGGTCGCTACAAATATTATCTCAATGGCAACATGACATTATTTGTTATGTTATCTCAATTGTACAAAGAATTCTGCAAAAATATCAATCAATCTTTGGAGACACAAGGCATATCATTTGAACTGAAACTAAAGTATATAATATATGTCTGTCTGCAAACTGAAAATCAGACAAGTATGACATGAACTGAATGAGAAGTGTAAAATTTTTTACAGAAAAAATACATTATGTTTCAAAGTTCATAAGTTATTCAGATATGTATTTGGTTAAAGTGCAAATGTACTTGAAAAAAAAACAACACTTTAGTAGCTGTGAATATCACTCATACTGCATTTCACAGGAACAGGACAACAAAGCAATTTCATCTCTGCAATGTTTTTGAAACAACATGATGTTTAGATGTTCTGAAACGTACTTGTGTGAATAGTAAATTGTACAATTGAAAATTTCAAAGAGTGTTAAGAGGTTTTAAAAGTAGTTAGTTTTCTTACCTGAAAACATCCTGAAGAAAAAAATTTATTCAATAGATATATTTGTATTATTTGTTTTTTATCCTTTTGTGCTGACTTAATAGCAATTCTACTGTTTTATCCCATCTTAAAGCTAACTTATTTGTGTCATCTCTTTATTAGCCTCACACAAAGGGTGTATATTTAAGCATTTATACAGTACACATATGAAATGAGTCCTCTAATGCACTTAACATTGTTAAGTCAAACAGGAGAGTCCTACACTGAGCAGAAGTTGTTACCTAGCAAGTGCATTCCAGGGACAGATGACTGTGGTAGTGGGTATGCCAGTTTAAAACAGGTAGGCCATCTGTTGTAACCTGTTCCATTCCACTAGTGTAGCCATGACACAACCATGCCTGCCGATACCCTTTTTGGTATGAATTGAAGAAACTGATGGCCTATTTCCATGTGCCAGGCTCCTAAATCCAGATAGTCTGTTGTAACCTGTTCCATTCCACTAGTGTAGCCATGACACAACCATGCCTGCCGATACCCTTTTTGGTATGAATTGAAGAAACTGATGGCCTATTTCCATGTTGGCTCCTAAACCCAGATAGTCTGTTGTAACCTGTTCCATTCCACTAGTGTAGACATGACACAACCATGCCTGCCGATACCATTTTGGTATGAATTGAAGAAACTGATTGCCTGTTTCCATGTGCCAGGCTGCTAGACTCGATTAAAGATGACAATTTGTGAGGCTGGGAAAAATTGATGTCCTTAATAGTAAGGAGGCTATATCTAAAAATAATATAGTATACTTAACCAACCATTCTTTTACGGTAGGCTCGCACAATGACTGTGGGTATTTCTTTTGAACATTTCTGAAATCATGAATTTAGAATGATAAATAAAGTAATTCTGTTGAATTCTATTAACTTTGGCCCTTGAAATGACCTGGAGTAAATAAACAACATGCCGGCTATATAAAATACATTCAATATGCTTAAAAATTCATAAAATGGCCATTTCTTGCTTGAGTTTACTACTTAATATATCATTTTAAAACTTAGGACAAATTGAAAGCATCTACAATAATTATATTTCAGTATGTCATAACAAATTCCACGAAAATAGAGTATACAATACTTGGTTTTGTAACCAAGATATCACTATGTATATTTGGATGATGGAGCAACCAAAAGAGTTTTGAAGGCTTTGTGAAAGTGGATTGAAGGCCATATGTTTGTATGTTCACAAGTGATGAGAGAAAGCCGGCCCATATGTGATAGAAATAATAACAGATAAATAACAGACTGACCCCCAATTAAAGTTAATATTAGTAAGCACTTTCAAAGTAATATTGTAGTGTTTTTCTAACATTTTTGTCATTTAATAAACAGTATACATAAAATGTTTATAAAACATTCTATTATAAATGGTTTTCATACCCATCATTTTTTAACCTTGGCCAAACATTTCCTTTCAAATGTTTACAAAAGTCAGAAATGTTTACTGGGATTGTCATCTATATTTGTATGTTTTTGCAATGACAAATTTATCTAATTTTCCCATTTGCTATTGCATTACTTTAATGTGTACAGACCAGACACAAATTGCCAATTGGACAAAATGCCAGTCAAAATTGAAAAAGTGGACAAAATACTGATCATTTGGGGGACAGAATAGACAAAATGCCAATCAAAATTTAAAAAGTGGACAAAATGCTGATCAGTTTGGGGACAGAGTAGACAAAATGCCAGTCAAAATTGAAAAAGTGGACAAAATGCTGATCAGTTTGGGGGCAGAGTGGACAAAATGCCAGTTAAAATTGAAAAAGTGGACAAAATGCTGATCAGTTTGGGGGCAGAGTGGAAAAAATACCAGTTAAAATTGAAAAAGTGGACAAAATGCTGGTCGGTTTCGGAGCAGGGTGGACAAAATTAAAATCAAAATGGAAAGGGTAGACAAAGTACTTGTCAGTTTGGGGCAGGATGGACAAAATGCCAGTCAAAATTGAAAGGGCTGACAAAATTATTGTCAGTTTGGGAAAAAAGTGGACAAAATGACAGTCTTATCAAACCATTAAAAATACTGATTGACATTCTTTACAATCGTTAAAGAATACGATATAGAAACAACATGTTAAGCCAAAGAAGGTGCATTAGCATTATAATTAGAAATAAACTTTAATAATTAAGAAACCGAAGAAATCAACATTTTGCTGTAGAGATATTAATATTAGTACATTTTCATTACATTTGAAATCAACACAAAGAAACTGTATAGCACCATACTTATGAGAGGGCTGTTCTATTATTGCGATTATCCTCCCAAAATTACAATCCCAAATATTTGCTATTTGGGAACTCGGTCTTTTTCATCTCTTTTGTATGCCTTCTGGATATTTTCAAATGGTTTGAAATTGTCATAAACTTTTCCCGATTCTTTTCTGATGATGCATTTGTATACCTTGTCATATACATATCGCAAACCTATCGCATTGATCGTAAGACCATCTTTTTGGTCGTATGTTAATTTTAAACCCAAAATATAACCCATCTTTTTGTTTTAAAACCTGAAATATCTATCTTAAACCTTTTCTTATTGTCGGGGACATTAGAAACAAGCCAATAGGATTGCCTCTCCGAATGCAATAATAATATACAATATCAACAGAAGCCATTCAGATCCAAAAGATGGGGGTTTGCGATGGAAAAGATTAAGATAGGATTAAAAAGATGGGTTTGCGATAGGTTTACAATTTCTTCCTGATGGGAAGGCCCCCAGGATGCAGGTCTCAACTTTAATTTCATCACAAGAAAGTGAGGAGTGAAGACACTTGCATGATCAAATAAGAAATATTTTGATAGGACTTAATGATTTGCAATAGTTAGTAGATCTATTGGAAATCACTTATAGGCATTTTTACCAATTCTTCTGTGTGTACTTTTTATAGGGTCTTACAGCTAATTTAAAAATGCCACCAAAAAGAAGTAAAAGAGAATGCCTGCTGCAACAGACAGAAAGAGGTGATCAAAAAGTCCTGAAAGTGAGACTGGCAGTGTGGCAGAGACTCAGGTGGCTACTGTGGGTGAGGTTGAGGCTCCACAGGAGGCAACAGTGGATACTACACATGAGATGACTGAGAAAAATTTCTGCTGAGGAAGAATAGAAAAGGGCAAGAGATCGAGTGAACCTCACTGAGTATCTTTAAGGCAATTAACTGCAGTATAACAAGAGCGTCATGAACTATAAAGACTCAAACAATCGGTAGTCCTATGCAACAAGGTCTGTGCAGAGAATGACATGGACAAGGCTGCATTCAAGAGGTGGTTTTAGAATCAAAGGACAATTTACGGCAACATCACACATATGAAATCTGGACAGGTTGTACTTCATCTGATTAACAGATTATCTGAAGTAGAACTTTGAATTCCCCCACATCCAAACTGTGCATGATGTTTTTTTTTCCAAGAAGGCCTTAAGAGCTTCAAGATTAACCGATGCTGGCCCATCAGATGAGTCTGACCAGCCCCCAGTCACAGAGTCCAGTTCAATGGAAATGATTACAATTGGCAGTGGATGTGGATCTTCAGAAGAACCACTAAGATTGTCGGGCATCTCCCCACCCTACTCAAAACCCCCCAGCAGCTAACCATGTTCCACCTCCACCATGAGTGAGGCTAAGTTCTAGCTAGAAGCCCAGTTAAGGTGTACCAGGTTGGACGCACTGGTAGAAAAACTAGAATGTATGATCTTCCAGAAGACCCAGAATGACCTCATAGCTACTTATTGTGAGTGGCTGGGCTCTGAACTGAACAACATTTCCTCATAGTCCTTGAAGATTTTCAAGTACAGCCATTTACACTTAATGTAACCTCAAATGCAAGGACAGACATCAATAAAAGCAACAGAGTTTACTCCAGCACCACATTTGTGCCAACTGCCCTTTTCACACAGCCAGTACTTGCACATCAGCAATCTAGATGCAGTTACAGCAACTACAGCAGACATTTCAGCAGCAGACACAGCAGCACTAGCTAATGCAACATGCACAGCCCATCCAACACCATGTCCCACCGTCCAATCAACAGCTGATGCAGCAACCCCTGTAACAGAAAGTACAGCCACCCATGCAACAGCAAATGCAACAGTCCACTCCAGAGCCTAAGAATAAGCAGCTTGTCATCACCAGATCCTACAATTACCACAGCCTCATGCCTTCAATGTCTATGGATCTACCCTCAGTAGTCTCGGCATACACTTCATTTGGGTCACACACTCAGTAGATGACAATAGATTACCCTACACATGACAGCTACAGTTACCTTAACACCCCCAGCCCCTCCTGCCAGAGACTAGCACCAGCCCGAGATGACCACGGAGATGAAGAGCAGTATATGACATTGTGAAAGTGACTATCCACCACCCAGTATTCAGCTTTTAGCTGAATATTAGAGAAAATTTTAAGTCCCTTTTCCGATATGCCAAGTCTTCCAGAAACAATTACTAGGCTGAGTTGTTAAGATAAAATAAAATTAAAGATGTCCGCAAAATCACAAACATTAATAGAAACTCCTAAAAACTTTCAACACACACAATTCACTTCAACCAAGCCAAAGCCATATAAAAATTTCCCATAATAAAACACCATCCTCCAAAAAAGTTAAAATATCCAGGGTTCAAGTCCTTCCCAATTTGTGTCATACAAACTGTTCTGCCACAGGACCTAGCCTCCTCAGTCCTCCACCCTAATAAACTCAATTGTCCAGGGTTCAAACCCTTTTATATTTTCATACAAACTGTTAGGCAACAGGGTCTAACATCCTCAGCCTCACCCTCCAATAAAAATTCCAGTGTCAAGGGTTCAAACCTTCCCCCATTTCTCTCATACAAACTGTTGAGCCACAGGGCCTAAACTCCTCAGCCCCCATAACCCTTCCCATCTCTCTCATCTAAAGTCCAAACCAGTTTAATATTACATGGGGAGGATTCAAACCCTGCCACAGCTTTGTTATCCAAAATCCAAACCAGTTTAAAGTTAAAATGGGGAGAGATCAAACTCGGCCACATCTATGTCATCCAAAGCAAGAAATCAGCAAGGAGAGATTCAAGGTCGATCAATTAATTTCAGTTCATTTTAAAACACGAATAAATTGATTCTTACTGTAAACAAAAACATCCATACAATATTTAGGAGCAAAAAATAACCAATACACATCAGTTTTACATACACATTGTCACTTAGTTCAGAAGTAGCTAAGCAAATTGTGTCACATGCCAAAACAAAATTACACAGTAAAATTTTAAAAATGCTTAAACAATACTTAAGAGTATATACAATGAACATATTTGATAACAGTGTACAATTGAGTAAAAACACACAAAAAACATGCTGTATATTTTATGAAGTATAATAGATGATCGTAATGTCGATATGCTCATTGAGTCAGTCAGCTGGTATTGACAGCTTTACAGCACATGATGAGCATCATTTAAAATTGCAAATAAACAAAACCCCTTTTCTTGAATATATTTTACACAAATACCCATGCAATGTGTTTGAAGCAGAAATTTTATTTTTATATATTTTCGGGAATACATACTAAATTATTACCTCATTAACAGTTTTTTATAATACAACTAATATAAAATATGTGTACAAAGTTTTCTTCGTTAGATATAATTGATCATCTGGTAACAAGTTTTTCATCTTGTTGATGCCAATGAAAGTTGTGGTACTAGGTGATCGACTTAAATGATCAATCTTACAAACGATAGTCATTTTTTTTGCATTTTCAAACCCAAACTTGAATTTTCTGTTGAAAAAAATCTCACAAGTCTGGCAGCGTTTTGTTAGTTTATTTGCTTCATTAGATCATATTTTTCATTGCACAGTAGTATTTTGAGGTTGATTTTGACATTATAAAGTGAAAAGAATTGCACCAATATAAGTCTCCCTTCGGTGATCGACATTATGGCCATCCTCTATACAATAAAAATAGTGAGATAGTCCCATGTTGAAAGTGGCATTTGCCTAATGTCCACATTTTATATCCTCTCCAGCTGCCAAGGGACAGCTCCTTCATTTCTGAGGTAATCAGCCAAAATACTTTTCTCTGCCTTGGCAGCTTCACTTCGGTTTTCCTTATAAGGCAGATGGTTCTCCTGTAATACATTGTGCAGGTTCAAACCCATGTTTTCTGATTGAAATTGGCCTCTGCCTGATTTCTGTCACTGTAAATTGTGCACAACCACACCAGGTTCCTGTTGCACAGTGGCTTGCAGGAACCCGTAATCTACTGGCAAATATACCAAAGGTGTTCTCCACAACCCTCCTCTTGTGGCTGATTTTGTAAATATAGAGCCCCTGGTGCATGTCCAAAGTTTTGTGGGAGAAGGGTTTCATCAGCCAGGTTCTTGGGGGGGGGGGGGGGGGGAGGTGTTATCTGCCAGGATGAAATACTCCACTTGGGGACCATTATCAACAAGTGATGCTGCCAGAAGGAAGCCAATGGTGTTACAATCTATCTTTCACCTTAGATCACTATACTGGAAAATCTAGCTGTTAGAACTGGATCTAGCAGTGTCAGTTTCATACCATATGCATTTGTAGTTGGCGTCCATCAGGGCTAGGAGGACAAGAGAGTGGTATCCATTGTAGTTGAAGTACTCATTCTCCCTCGTCCCGGACATCTGATCAGGATGTGCTTCCTGTCTAAGGCGCGAGTAGCATGGGATATGTTCCATCTCTCCCCGAATCCTTGCTCTATCTCCTTCCAATCCTCAGGGCAGGTAGGACAACCTCATTATGGTAGTGCCTGACGATAGCTCAGACCTCAGGAATGAGGCAGTTTATGGTTGACCTCCCAATCCTGAAGGTGTGCTGCAGGTATGCATGGCTCTTTCTTGTGGCCAGACCACGTGTGTGAAAAAGGTTGCCTGCCTCTGGAGGTCTGTTGTGACTTCAGCGATCAGATTGTGGTAGTGACCCCGGCCCTTCGATCTCCTCAGCACTGCCTAACTCAAGTTACTGGGCCCCTCCCCACATCATTCATATGAAGAACTCTCTGTCTGAACCTTGTAATCATTTCATCTTACTCTAAGATTTCCCTGAACAGTTGAAGAAATATCACTTGTATCTGTAGCAGTTGTTTTATTAATCAATCCATCTTGGTCAGAGTTCAAATGGTCAATGAATTTGACCTCTGCAGTGACCCCTAAGTAGGATATGAGGAAATCAGGAAGATAACCAGGGGCCCTCATCAAGATTTTTGGATCGTATACCTGATAATTTCAATCGGCAGTCATAAACCAGATCAGGGCTATTGTATACCTGAAAGTTAAGTAATACAAGAATATTGATCTGTTAAGAATCTCTTAGAATTAAATCAAGCAGAAAATACTAATTTTTTATTTAGTTGCATTAATCGTGTTTGTACTAAGAAGAAAGGAATCACATAATTCGTCAGTTACAGACCAATGAATAATTTAGAATAACAAATTAACTGTAACCTATAATATCATTAAAATGTTTACTCTTGGCTTAACAAATCAACGGAAATGGGAATATTCTATCAATTAAAGTTAAGTTGTGCAACTTACTTTTCCCACCTGTTGTTGTAACCCAACACATATGAGTAAAACTCAGAGCTTTTATTTTAAACTTGTATTCAGATGGAAAGCCAGCACAGAACTGATATAAAACAAAATACTTCCTAATCCAATTATGTAGCTTCCTACAGTTGTCACATAAATTAAACAAGGTTATAAAACTGCTTAGATGACACATAATTTCCAGGAAATGGACTTCATACATGAGGGCTTATACTATGATGAGGGCTTCTACTAGCCTGGATAAGTCTCAGTAGTTCACTACACTTCCTCCTTCTTAAGTTTAATGTTGCACACATTAAAACATTTAAAAACATTGAACACTGAAACAATTAAATGTTATTCTCATTAATTCAAAAGTTCCAGTTAATAGATGATCAATACTGTTCAAAAGTTCTTTTACTATTTGTTTATTTATTTGCATATCTGGGTGGACTACCAGAATGCCTGAAATTTAAACTTAGAATATGGGCATTATTCTGGCCCCACTAATTAAAACCTGCTTGAAATAATTCTGTTTGTTTTCTGATTCTTCTAGGATACACCTTTGGGGTTTCTGTATTGAGGCTAGATTCTGCTTCAGTGATACTAGCTGGTTCCGGTGGTTGAGTTTGGTACTGTTCAGCCTGTTGAGGTTGTGGTTCGGCTGCTTCAACTTCTAGATACGGTTGTTCTCCTGGTTTAGGCTGATAGCTGACACTTCTTGGCCGTATTTGATCAACATGTTTCTTGACCAAACAGTTATTGCCAAGTTCACATTGGTATGATACTGGACCGGTTTGCTGTCTGATCACCGCAGCCATCCATTTGTCTCCAACCCCATAATTACACACATACACAGGATCATTTGTCTCAAAATGCCTAAACTTTGCATGTACATCATGCCTGTCCTTGCTCTTTCCTTGCTTCTGTTGAACAACGCTTTCAATACTGGGAAAGAAAGAGTGCAGGTGGGTACGTAATCTTCTATTCATCAGGATTTCATCTGGTGACTGCCCAGTGGTTGTCTGTGGTGTTGTCCTGTATTTAAACAGAAATCTGCTTAATTTTGTTTGCAGTGTTCCAGTACTAAGTTTCTGCATAGTTTTTTGAAAGTCTGTACATATCTCTCGGCCATTCCATTTGATGATGGATGGAACGGGGCGGTGCGAATGTGGCGGATGTTGTTCTTCCTAAAGAATTCTTTCATTTCTTCACTGGTGAAGACAGAACCATTGTCACTGACAATGCTCTTGGGTACCCCATGAGTGGCAAATATTTTACGCAACTTCTCAATGGTGCTTGCAGATGTTGCTCTATCCACCATCTCAACTTCTAGCCACTTAGATGTTGCATCCACTAACACTAAGAACATTTTCCCCATGAATGGTCCAGTATAATCAATGTGTAGTCTAGTCCATGGAATACGGGGCCATTCCCATGGATGCAGTGGTGCTTGTGCTGGTCGATTTTGGTTTTCTTGACAGGGACTACATTCTTTAACTCTGCTTTCAATGTCCTTGTCAATTCCTGGCCACCAAGCAACAGTTCGGGCTAATGCCTTCATTTTGGAAATACCTGGATGCATTTCATGCAGCTCATCAAGGATCTTCGTTCTTCCCTGTGGTGGTATGCAAACACGTGCTCCCCACAGAACACATCCATCATGGAGACTAAGCTCATTTTGCCTATTTTTGTAGGCCTTAAGTCGTTCATCATTCACTTCCTGTGGCCAACCAGTTGATGTGTATAGACGTACTTTAGACATAACTGGATCTCTTGATGTCCACAATTTGATATGCTGCGATGTGACAGTTGTACCATCAAAATGTTCTATCAGATGGACTACTTCACTCGGCACTGGTGGATCAGGTAAGGTGGTGGCAATTGGAAGTCTGCTAACTGCATCAGCATTGCCATGCTTGACTCCTGGCCTGTGATGTATGCTGTACTCATAACCAGACAAGGTTAATATCCAGCGCTGCACCCTTGGTGATATCGTGGTTGGAGTACACTTGGACCCAAATAAACCAAGTAGGGGCTTGTGGTCCGTGATGATAGAAAATTTCCGTCCGTACAGGTACTGGTGAAATTTCTTCACTCCGAAGACAATTGCAAGACCTTCCTTGTCAAGCTGAGAGTAGTTTCTCTCTGCTGGTGTGAGCGTGCGCGATGCAAAACTTATAGGTCGTTCTGAGCCATCTTCCAGTTTGTGTGAAAGTACCGCTCCCACACCATATGGTGATGCGTCACAAGCTAAGACAAGTTCTTTCTTCTCATCATAATGGATCAGAACTTAAGCTGACTGTAAGAGCATTTTGGTCTTGTCAAAAGTCTTTTGCTGTGCCTCTCCCCACTTCCACTTTATATCCTTCTGTAACAGATGATGGAGTGGTGCCAGTAAACTTGATAGATTCTTTATAAACTTCCCATAGAAGTTCAGCAATCCTAAGTAAGACCGTAACTCAGTGGTGTTACAAGGGCAAGGTGCTTCCTGTATGGCTTTAATTTTAGTTTCCACTGGATGGATCCCTTGGTCATCAATTTTGTGTCCACAAAATACCACACTGCCAGACAAGAACTCACACTTATTTCTCTTCAGCCTGACACCAGAGTCAGACAACTTCTTCAGGACCTTTTCTAGGATTTCAAGGTTTTCTACTGGAGTATCTCCTGATAACAATATGTCATCAATCCTCACAATCACACGTGGCAAGCCATTCAACAGCTGCTCCATTGCTCTTTGAAATATTCCAGGAGCTGATGAAATGCCATAACTTAGTCTTTTGTATGCAAAAAGACCTTTATGTGTGTTGATCGTGGTGTACTTCTGACTTCCTTCTTCCAGACACACTTGCTCATAGGCATGGCTGAGATCTAACTTGGTGAAAAACTTGCCTCCTGATAGTTTGGAATACAGATCTTCCAAACTTGGAATCGGATAATTATCCAACAATGACACACGATTTACAGTTAGTTTGTAATCTCCACAGATACGAACCGAACCGTCAGATTTCTGAACTGGGACAATGGGAGCAGCCCACTCAGAAAAATCAACTGGGGTGATTATGTCTTGAGATTGCAGTCTCTCCAGCTCTTTTTCAATTTTGTCCCTCAGTGCATAGGGTACTGGTCTTGGTTTGAAGTAACGAGGCTGAGCATCTGAGACCACCTTGATCTTGGCTTCAACTTTATGGAATGTCCCAAGGCCTTCCTCAAATACCTCCTTGTACTTCTCTAGAACTGCATCCAGTTTACTTGACTGAAGATGCTTTATTTCATGCCAATCTATTCTTATTTCTTCCAGCCAGTCTCTGCCCAAGAGACATGGTTGTTTGCCCTTCACGACTGTTACTGGTAGCTTCTTAGTTTGGTCTTGGTAGATTACTGATGCTGTAAATCTGCCTACAATGGGAACTACCTGTCCAGTATAGGATCGTAGAACCATCTTTGATTCCTGTAACTCTGGCTTTTGTTGTCCCTCATTTATCTGCTGGTACACTGTCTCATTGATCACTGTCGCTGAGGCTCCAGTGTCCAGTTCCATTACTACCGGTACTGTGTTGATGTTAACCTGAACTTTGTACGGGTTAATCTTTTGTTCACTGCATGTAAACAAGTTGAATTCATGTTCTTCACTTGACTGGGTATCCACTGTGGCTGTCTCTACTTGATGCATCGGCCTACCTCTGGATCCCTTTTTCTTTCTCCCCGTTTGCTTTCCCCCTTGTTTGCTTATGGGTGTTCTACACATTTTTTGAAGATGTCCCACTTTGTCACATTTGAAACACTTAGCTGATTTGAATGGACATCCATTTGCGTCATGCTCAGATCCACACCTGTAACATGGGTCACGGTGAAAACTTTTCTTAGCATGAGAATTCTGTGCCTTGGACTGTCTTGGTGGACCATCCTGCAGGGCATGGACTGTTGTAGAACCACTACCTGAGAGTTGAAGGTCAGCAGTATTTCTTGCTGCTGCTTCCATAGCCTGGGCTACATCAAAAGCCTTCTTAAAATCCAGCTCCTTTTCCTGAAGTAGCCTCTTTTGAATCTGCGTATCAGCAATGCCACATACTAATCTATCTCTCAACATGGTTTCTAAAGTGTCCCCAAACTCGCAGTCCTCTGAAAGTTGCCTCAATTCAGCCACAAAATCAGCAACACTCTGGCCATTTCCTCTCATTTTGTTGTAAAACCTAAATCTTCTCACAACTACTGATGGCTTTGGGTTTAAGTGTTTCTCCACCAGTTTAGAAATTTGATCATATGATTTAGTGTCCGGTTTTGCAGGTGACAATAAATTCCTGATCAAACCATAGATCTTTGATCCACAAACTGTCAGCAAAATGTTTCTTTTCTTTGTCCCATCTGTGATGTCATTAGCTTGAAAGTAATAGTTTAGTCTTTCAACGTATTGAGTCCAATTATCAGAGTCAGTAAATTCATCAATTTTACCAAATGTAGCCATTTTCACTGACAAAATATATCCACTGTAAATTATTTCTAACTGTTGAGAAGAATTAAGTAATACACAAAAGTTTATCCTCGTCGCCAAAAATATGTTGTAACCCAACACATATGAGTAAAACTCAGAGCTTTTATTTTAAACTTGTATTCAGATGGAAAGCCAGCACAGAACTGATATAAAACAAAATACTTCCTAATCCAATTATGTAGCTTCCTACAGTTGTCACATAAATTAAACAAGGTTATAAAACTGCTTAGATGACACATAATTTCCAGGAAATGGACTTCATACATGAGGGCTTATACTATGATGAGGGCTTCTACTAGCCTGGATAAGTCTCAGTAGTTCACTACACCTGTGAAAAGTGATAAATTAATTACAAACATTCCATTTTCTTTCATTCAAACATCCAGGTCATCATTTGAATATGCATGAATATTTAATGATCCTCCTGTGTGTTTGAGTGCAGCTAGCTTTATAATTAATCCCCTCCTCACCCCAAGTAATTATCACACCCTCAGCTTTAGTGCAGAGTGAAAAAATAACACTTTAGCCTGTAATTGGCAGATTGTAGATCATTTTGATTGTTGTTATTACTGTAATGGAGTATTTACTGTCAACAAATCAAACTAAATTGGCGAGAGCATCCCATATGTGAATCAGAGAGATACCATTTTACCCAGCCTGTAGCATTGATGGTAAGGGCCCTAGCACATTTCTGCGACACAATGTTAAAAAATTAAAAACTTGTTTTTTTTTCGTGTCCATATCGAAAAACATTCGATCCTGATTTGTTTCAATTTTGCCTTGCTAAAGTCTCATGTTTCTCTAAAATTAGAAAAAAGCCTTAAATTCAGATAATAAAGTTTCAGTTTATATAATGTACTCTTACATAGGCTGGCTCTACATCAGCACACTGCTAAACCAAGACCTTTTGTCTGATGAGCTTATATCTCCTAACATGTTCAAGTGATTTATGGATACTAGATATCACTGTGTTCATGCTTAGAAATGATTATTATACAAAATTAAGCCTTAAACAAGGAACGTTCCGATTTAGAAAGTAATGTGAACATATATCTGTTTACAGTCGACATGATTGCTATAAAATGAACAAAACTATCTGATCACCACCTTTGAACAGTGCGAGTTTTGTGCAGAAAAAAATTTCCAACCTTTCCTGTAGAAATGGACCAATTTTATCTTTTTCAACACCATCAGAACAGTTCATGCATTGATTCATCGCAAATACAGGCATGAAAAATATCTGGTAAAAATATTCATTTAAGAGGTGATTTTAATGCCAATTTTTGTCTTTTGGGGGTTGGAGGAAAAATGTATAGTTTGGATTATGGTAACACATTTTCCTTCCACTTCTGGGGATTTAGGTTCTAATGTTAGTCGTAGGCTTGATTGGTAAATTGTTTGTAGTTATTTCTTGATAGTGGTATACAGGCAAAGTATCTGATGGTATGCAACTGCCATCCTCTATCCTTATGATTGCTCGTCTCAATATGGGCTGATGCTTACTAAGGTTATTATTAGAATACCCCTTAATGTTAAGAAAAAAGGTTAAATCATAATTACAAACTATTAACTGAAACCACTGGCATGTGTTGAGAACTTAATACACCACAAGACAGTGTAAGAATTCCACTACAGTGTGTTCACACCACAATTCCGTCATATTTTTGGAAGGGGTGGTAAGCATAAAGGAGAGATGGCTGTTTGTGAGTGAGGCCTTTATGCAGTTAAATAAGTAGAAAGGGTGGACAAATATTTAGATAGGTTGTCGTTTGAACACCCCCAGAGAAGGAGAAATTGATTGTAGCCTTGCTTAAGGCTCAAAGTTGTACCATTATCCCTTTTTAAAAATTGTACCTAAATGTTTGGTATCCATAAAACACTAGTACATGCACGAATGTATTAGCCAACCAGACATAATCTTAGCTACATGTATGCTAATGTAAAAAATGTAAATGTATACATAATACAGAGTAAAGTTAAATTAAAGCATGAAATGTAATACTTTTTACCTAATTACTAAGACCACAAGTTACAATGCTGAGGGCCTGTCCCAATATGACCCTGGCTGTTGAATGGGGTGTAAATCCAATAGTTTTACTTTGTCTTAATAACAATGAAACTTGATCCATAAGCAAGGCTAAATTGGGTTTTGCTGAGAGTGAAATCGTCTGTGATATGTGTGTGTTTATATTTTCCATATTAACTGCATATTTAACTACCCAAAAATTCTTGTCACGCAAACACCATGGAATAAACTCAACAAAACAAGCCATAACATAAACTTTAATTTTAGCCTTAAACTGAAGGAAGTAAGTATGCTATACAGACAATAGTTATTCTTATAACTTACCTAGTATCATATTTAATGAAACTGTGGCAGAGGAGTATGAAAAGTGACATTTAGTTCAGTTAAATATTGTCCATAAAATAGTGTGATTATTAATTTTGAAATAAATAATAAGTTAAGGCTATTTCCTCTTTGCCATACTCTGTGCAGCTTTCACTTATGGGTTGCAATATTTTTTCAGTCAGGCAAGTGTCTGTTTACTTTCATAGCAAATCCATTACAGTTGTCCCAGTGCTACTAATTACCAGCATCAGGTCTAACATCATGTGAAAATAGAAAAACAGAAAATTGCCAATTTATCACACACTTGTAAATTTTGTTTGAAAACATTGCTTTGGTTGGAGTACTGTAAATATTTATTTGAATAACCTATAAAGCAAAACTTATCAAAGCCCGTAAACTTAAAATGCAACTTACTTTGTTGTGTAGAAACTTCAAATTTAAACACAAATATACCATATTATTGCATCAGAACAATTGTTTTCTTCAAAATTCTGTTGCTCAAATACTTTCCTCTGGCACAAACATGTTTCATCAAAATCAATACGTCATTGACTTTAAGTTAAAACTTCAGGTGATTCTTAACTTAATTTGTTATAAATAATAAATACATGTTTGAAGTCAGAAGTTCTTTGGGTGTCTTAAAGCCACAAATTCCAAGGTTCTTTCTGTTGCATGTTTTGATTAAAAATCTGGCGGAATAATTCCAGCTTTTCAAAATAACTGATGTAAAGTGAACAATCTGTTTGTTTTCTCAGAGGTGTATAAAAAGGGTCACGATATTTGTGTTTACAGAAGTTTAAGTGCCATTATGAACCGACATATCAATACAGTTAAATACCAACTAGGTTGTGATTTATCGAGGTTTAACATTGCTTGAAAAAATTAAAGGCAAGCTTGGGTTTTTACATTCCCTACAGCCTTTAAGGTCGTGTCACTACAAGTCTTCAGTGTTTACAACATGCTACCATGAACTGTACTCAAACCCACTGCCACACATATGAGAATCAAATAACTAAATCAGCTTGTTTCTTACAGTGATTTTCGACTATATAAGCACTTCCCAGGTCACCACATTTCGTCCGAGTTGTTCACACTACAGGCGGACAGCCACTGATGCAACACGGTATTTTAACCGTCAATAACAGTCAGATGATAGTACTAAAAACTTTGGTGACCGTGAAGCGACCTCTATTATCCTTAACTCACTTTCAGCGAAATGTCCAATACCTTAACTCAACTTATGTCACCGAATTACACCGAAAGACAACTGATTCACAACCTTATGTACACCGTGGACCACACCTTTGGTTATCGTAGTTAGAAATTGTTATGGTCATGCAGCAAAAACAGCAACAATTAGCGATTGCTTTTAAATTGCAACAGGAAAAGACAAAAAGTTTAACTTAACAAATTTATTTAACAATTAAAAATAATGATTATATCAACTGGTATGCTCTCATTAGTACATACAATAACACAATAATAAAACCAATCTGGCCTCACCACTGTAATTGACAGTTCAGTTTGTCCACTGTATCCTGCAATCTGTCCTATGATCTGTCCTGTGATCTATCCAGTGTCCACTATCACACAGATATCTATATCCTGCGATCTGTTCAATGTCACATAACACAAAAAGTCCTAATCATGTGGACCTTTCAATGTTCACCCATGCAAAATGTCTGTATAGAGATATTCAGAGAGTTGCACAACTATACTGTCCGCTCCAAGATATGGACAATGTCCAAAATGCAGTAAATCCACTCTCTGTTGTATGAATGCACTGTGTCCAGTTCACTCCAGTAAAAGTTCACAACAATACAGGTAGTTTACATCCACTTGATATTAGTTCTAAGACACAAGTATCCTTCCTTATAGCCAGCAAATACTATGTTCATGTGTGGTCAGGTGTACAGTCCTTATATATAGTTATGAAAATGTCTAGAAGGTTATAGAACTAACTTGAACATAACACCTGTTACCAGAAGCAGTGAGGAAGCTCTAGAAACTACTGTGAGGGTTTCCCCAAATCTATTAATAGATCAGTATTGTAGAATTCATGAGATTAAAGAAGCCCAGAGGGATTTCCCTCCAGTCTATAAATAGACAATAAACATTAATAACACACAAAAATCAATAACTTCATCACCTTAAATGTTAATACACACATACAAAGCTTAGTTAAATAATGCACTGGCACAGTGCCTATATATGCAACAAAATTCATATGCACATGGACAAAATCCTCTGTGCATGCTCACAGTATTGAAATCAGAGGCGGAAATTTTAAACAGTTTTTAGAACTTGCAAGGTAGTGGATGGTTCGCCACTGACTCGCAAGGTTGCACACGGACTTCACATGGTGATCCATGGACAGGGACATTTCCCTAAATGCGGCCTACCACCGGTGATACCGCCTGTTGTGTGAATGGGTATTAAAGCCATCACAAACTGCAATTGGGATGATCATGGACTTACCGTGTTTGGGAGTGCATGGGGAACAGTTTAATAACAAATGGTTTGCATTTACCGTAAACTGTTTGTTGTGTGCTGTGAGTGACTCTGGGCTATGACCGGTGGGCCATGGATTAAAATGATGATTATACAAGCATAGTTGTTTATTACACCAGTTTCCTAACAATGAGATTAAATAATCAGATTGATCAGAAGGACCAGGTAAACCTGTAATACATCAAACAAATACAAACCTAAGCAAGACAATAAACAGACAGAATTGCAAATTAAGCAAAGTTATTTAAACACTTCAGTATGAGCTGAAATACCACATTAAATTAAAAATAGACTTTCAGATAATAATACTTAACTGCTTTCTTATATTGAAACTTTAATTGCCTCATAACATTAAACACATATACATTTATCTTTAAAAACTGAAATACATTTATTAATTTGGCTCAAACATAATTAAAAGCTATTCAGCATAACTTGAGACTAAAGGTCATCTGACAGTAATTAAATTGCTATCTTAAACTAAATAACAGACAAATAATCAATTTGTGAAAGAACTACACTACAGTTATGTAAATATACCTGATATGGTATTTAATCATTTAATATCATAACACCTTCATAGCACATTTATGCTACATACTTTAAGAAAATAATTATTAACATATTGAAAACAATGAGCAAAATTAAGTGCAGTACTTACAATTATTCGGCTTCTAGGCCTCACAAACACACAAAGTAGATTCTTGTAAGCTTTACAGCTTTAATCTTGTAATATTTTTAAGCAAATTGCTTGAATTTAAATTAATCCAACAATTGGCATTTTATAAGCTAAAAAGCTTGATTACTTGTATAAACAATCTTTTCTATTCAAGGCAATAATCTGAGTGTTCTTATCTATATCCTAATTTCAACTGAAGTAAAAACCAGTAGCATCTCTACATTTGAGATATTTGACAAAGAGACATAAATCCTTATATCTGGCATACATAAGCATAACCTGTACAAACTGAAACCATTTGTGTGTAACCTAACAGTACTAAAGAAATACGCAGAAAGCTAATGAATCAAGGGTCTTGTGCAAGACTTTAAGATGTCCACTGGCTACCTCATTCTTAAACACATAAAGCTAATGTATGTGGTGGTATTGGGTACATTCTAATTGTTTCCCTTCACACTCTCAATTAACTGCACATCTGCCACAGATTATAGGGGTTTCCAGTTAATATAAACATACTTAAATTAAAACACACAAAAAACCTTCAAATCTTGCCAAACATTCTATAACTTTGTTCATTATATTAAGTATCATAATCACTTTTTAATAACTTAATCAATTGACCATAATTAAAATAAATCCTTTGGATTGTCTTCTGAACAATCTCCTTAAATCAATTAAAATCTTTCTGAGTTGTTTTTAGGATATATTTTATGAGTATTGTTTTTCTAGCAGAGATCTTCCCAAACTTACTGGAATTTCTAGCCTTTAACATTCTACTGTGAGAAATGTATTATCATTTCTAACACTGTTCCTGATCCTTATCAGATCATGCAATCGGGAAACCATCAAAAAGCAATCTTAAACTTATCTTACGATTAGTTGTCACCTCTTCAATCTTACAGGATGTTAAACCTAAGTTAGCATTCACAAAACAATCTTTTCCATCTTAAGTAAAACCTTGAAGTTCGTAAACCAAATGAATGTGTCAGGAAACTGCAGTAAACTTTGCACGAAACTATCGGGACACTTCTTGAAGCAATCGCAGCACCAATCACAAAGATATGGGGAAAACTCAACAACATAAAACTAAACTCATATAACATAAGAATGAAGGAAAGCAGTACAAAATGTATATGCTGGGGCAGCTTCCTTTTAAACGTGCCCTACGAACATACAAGGTCCATTTATGGGACAATAAGGACAAGGTCATGAACCAAAATTCAAATACGACAAAATTCGCAACTGTCTGGATCTCTGTAGACTTTCTTCAAGCCCTTATATGAAAACTGAATAACTTTTTTAACCAAATCTGGGGCTGGCAAAAGTTTATATTTCATTAGACATAATGGTCCCACTCATCAGGTGGATTTATAATGATTCCATGTATGTCGGATTTGGTGGAATGAGAAATACAAAGACTTGGAGCAAGTCTGGGAACTGTGTGACAAGGCCATTAGTATCGAACGCCTTAGCCTATACATGGGGATAACCTTTGTCTCTCAGTATGGACTTTTTCCCTGACCTGTGATTTCTACACAGTAATATGACTGGCCATGGTAGTGCTGCGGTGGTAACAACCTCGCTTCCTGTGTCTGAGGTCGGCGGTTCACACCCCGGACCTTATGTGGGAAAGTTGGTAGTTGCTTACCGATGGTTGGCAGTTAACAGTACAGACCCTTGACCAACTGTATGTACTGGATTCCTGTGCCCACAACGTTCAACAGCCAGGGTCATATTGGGACATACCCGTTGTGATAAGACCTGTACAGTGTTGAAAGTGGTGTAAAATCCCTAATAAAATAAATAAAAATACACAGTAGTATGATCTGCTTCTTATTTGTTAAAAGTGATGTCATAGGTTGACTTCTGTGCTTTTTATCTGCCGAGTTAAAAAGGTTGTACATATTTAAAATATAAGAGAAAATTATATCAGAAGAATGTGACCCGCACAGTCTCGTAAGTTATAATTCTAGCAAATGTTTCATATGAAGGAAATATATAAATTAGATTTTTATAGTGCCTGAATTTAATATGCTAAAGGTGTAATGAATCTTCTTATCCACTTCTTGATTTTGTTTATTTGTTCAGGTGACTTATTGAAAATTTACACCTGAGCCTAGATGTTTATCCCATACCTAGCAAACAACAAAAAAGTATAGTTAACATTCCACTGCATTTTTTTTCTATGTCATTCATTTTTATATTTATATTTTTGTTCAACATAGGATATGTATGTTGTCACTACTGAGTAAGCTGTAAATGACTTGCATTTAAACAACATGTCAAGAAATAATAGCAGAGATACATGTGAGCTTTACAACACCACAGACATGTGCATAAAAACACAGTGACACATGTCCTTGGTTGTTCATACATTAGCTAAAGCTGTGAACTTCAACAAATAGCAAACAGAAGTGATGTGCTGTAAAAATGTTTTTTTGTTTAAACAGACACTGAGGCACGCTTCTTTGTTTTGCATATAGGATGAGGTTGAGAGAGGCAGGTATTAGCCTGGTGCAGGCGAGAAATTAATGGACCGTGTCTCAGTTACCTTTTCTCCACTCCTTCAGTATTTTAGGAGTTTGTCTGCCTGTCCATGCATATAACTAAAAGACAATACATCTGATCAGGATCTGTGGATTTTCATACACAGTAAGATGTACCCAGAGCTCAGTCCTCAAAGATGATCCCAGTCCCCATTATGTGGGTGTTCCACTGGGTCTGGGACTAAGCCCCGACTAAGAGAAGCTGATCCATACCAGCCTCCTCAGGCCGCCTGGGACCACTGAAATTTAGTCTGCGATGGTCTGAGGATGCCCCAGGAGGCCTAGGACTGAGTACCAATTAAGCACCGACTATTTTCCGCGCATCTGAAACCAAAAAGAGGCAATGAGAGGGTCTGGGACTATATAAGTGACTGCACACACGCTTTCTGTGTTTAGACTGGTTGGCTACTGAGAGACGTGTGTCACTTACTGCTTAGGGGTTTTCAGTTTTTTTTACATTTCACATTTTACTTGAGTTAGGGCAAATTTAACAGTTAGGAGACACATTTCAGTTTTTTTACTTTTTTTGTGATATTCACTGGAGTTATGAGGAAAGAGAGAGGAGGAAAGAGAGGAAAGAAGAAGATGGAGGAGAGGCAAGAGGAGAGGGAGAAGGAAGGTGGAGAGTTGGAGGAGATGACAGAGGAAAGGACAGAGGAGGGTACAGAAGAGAGGATAGAGAGGAAGGTTTAGAAGTTACTGAGGAAGCTTGCGAAGAAGATAAGAGGTGTGAGGAAGAATCAGAGTGCCACACAGCAGCCAAGAGAGCCAGGGTTTGTGCTACATTCACTGACAGCCATGAAATTGCCATTGTTGAGTTTGTGCAGGAGCACCCAGAGATGTACAACAAGGAGCATGGACATTTCCACGACAGGAAGGAGGCTCTCTGGGCAGAAATCTCTGCAGAACTGAAGCTCCAGCCCTTTGATGTCAGAAGGTGGTTTGAGTCACAGATAACTTGTTATGGAAAGCTCCCCAAACTACAGTCTGGCCAAGCCCCAAGGGAGATGACCAAGAGACAGTCCTTGGTCTACCAGCAGATGGGTTTCCTTAAGACCCACATCAGACGCAAGGGGGCCAACAGAAGTTCTGGGTTCGAGGCCAGTCCCAACACCAGCAGGCATGAAGAATTGCGTGGCTCTTCTACTGATACAGAACATCTTGAGTCCAGTGTCCTGAGGGAGAGTACAAGTCAACCAATTATTACATCTGCACCAGTTTCTACAGATTCAAAGATACTCGAGCACTTTGACCAGATGAGGACACTGAACTCAGGTTTCCTGCAGCAGAAGTCAGACAGGCAGCCCTTCTTTGACTATGTGGCATCAGAGGCTGAAAAGATGACCCAAGAGGAGTTTGAGGACCTCAAGGGCAGGATTTTTAGAGACATTGAAGAAGTAAAGAACACTCATAGATGTCAAGTTCTACCCAAGAGATCAGCCACTATTACCAAAGAGTCACAGAGGGTCAGGATACTGCCAACAACCACTCAACAGGCATCTAGTTCCACCCAGGCTGCAACAGGCAGCAGTTCCAACAGTTACATCTACTACACACCCAACCCCATTGGCTTTGGAAACCCTCCATCAGTGCTCACAGTACAGGACGAGGGCAGCAGACACAACTTAAGTGGAATACTAAGCCAGATACCAGATCTAACAACACAGATCATTGAGCAGCCTCAGCAGCAGCAGCAACAGCAGCAGCTCTACACCATCACCACCACAGCACTGCCTCAACAGCAGCAGCCTCCTCAGTAGCCAGCCAGTCCAGTTGGGTCTCTGACTCCTCAGGCCCTTTTCAGGGCTGCCCAAATCTTCCAAAAACAATTATTTAGCTGCAAGTTGTTCAAATTCCCCCCCCCCAAAACATAACAGTTCAATACAAATACTTATCACAAAACAAAAAAAGCCCAACACCCACACCACCCCAAACATGAAACAAATTACCCATGGTAATACACATAACAACAGAAGGCCACATAGAAAAAAAATAGATAAATAAACTCTCAATATGGCCAATAATCTGCCCATTTGTAGTTTAAAATCCATGGGATTGCTTTAAATCTGTAATAAAAAAGTCCAACACTGACACCATCCATAGAGTTAAAAGATACAATGTTATCACATAGCCACCAACCGACAAACCCAATACCAAACATAACCCCCCAACTAACAAACTGACAAACCCAATAGCAAACATAACCCCCAACCAACGAACTGACAAACGAATTTGCAAACATAACTCCCCACAACCAACAGACAGATAAACCATACTGTAAACAGAACCATTTGGGTGGTTATATTTTCTTAATTTTCTTGGAGTGGAATAAAAAAAATTAAGTTTGAGAATTGCAATGAAGGAAATAATTTCAGTTTCAGTTATTTTTCCAGAATAAAAACCAAATGTAAGTGAAATTAGGGTGTAGCTGTCAATATTTATTCCATTCAGCGAGTTATGTTTGGCATTCAGTTTGTCTGTTTCTTGTTTGGGTGACTTATGTTTGGCATTGCGTTTGTCTGTTTGTCGTTTATTTGTGAGAATTATGTTGGGCATTGGGTTTGTCTGTTTGTTTGTTTGTTGGATGGGTGATTTATGTTTGGCATTGCGTTTGTCTGTTATTTGTGGGAATTATGTTGGGCATTGGGTTTTGTCTGTGTGTTGGTTGGGTCACTTATGTTTGGTAATGGTTGGGTTATTTGCAACAGGCACAGCTGATTAATTGTTTTTGGAATATTTGGTAGTCCTGACTGGTTACTGCAGTAGCAGTAATATTCTGCCATCTTGCCAGGCCACTGCTCCCTCATTACTGAAGTAGTCCTTGAGGTAATCCCTCAGTCTTTTGGCTTCTCTGGCAGGGTTTCTGTCACGACCTCAATCAGCAGCACCACCAATCAACCGACCATCACCAGGCACATCATCATCATCATCACCACCAGGCTGTTGAGCACCATCTTGACCTTGATACTGGCTTCTCAGTATGTTGTGTAGAACCACACAGGTCATGACCACATCCCTGACTGTTTCTGGGGGTAGTTCAATAGTGGTCATCATGACTCTAAATCTTGAAACCAGGATTGCCAAAAGCATTCTCAACATCCTTCTGCCATAGGGTTTTATCAGCTAGGTCTTCAGGGCAAACGCATCATCTGCCAGGATGAAGTAGGGGACATCTCGACCACCCTGGGTTATAGGTGCTGGGTCAGGGAAGCCTATGCTGCCATCATCAATCTTCCTCTTCAGGAGACAGGTATTAAATATCTGGGCATCTGAGCAAGATCCAGCTGTACCCACACCCACCCATCTGAACTTGTACTGTCCATCAACCAAGGTCAACATTACTATTGAAAAGAACCCCTTATAGTTGTGGTACAGGGCTCCAGAGTTCTTGGGTTTCTTCAGGGCCACATGCTTGCCATCAAGGGCTCCCAGGGCATGTGGAACGTTCCACCTGATCCTGAATTCTGTTTCAGGCCCTGCAGACCTCTGGTAGAAACTTGGATATGGTGGATCTGCCAACCCTGAACTGACAGGATAATGATGTGTATGACTCTCCAGTGGCCAGATATCTGATGGTGAGGGCTAACTTTTCCCTAACACTGATTGGAGCTCTGTAGTTGGTGGCCTGCCTGGCTAGACGTGGTTCCAGTCTGGTCTTTATCATTTCAAAGAATTCTGGGGTCATCCTCATAAAATTGGTGAATCCTGGAATGTCTGTGGCATACAGTTCAGCCATAATGTTGTGGTAGGCCCCCCTCTCCTCTCTCTGTAGTAGCCATGGCCTGACCCACATGTTGTGCCTTCTTCTAGGTCTCTGTATGGCTGGTGGTGGTGGAGGTACTGCTTGTGGTGGTTGCTGTGGTCGATGTAGAAATAGCAAATACATCAGTATATGTAACTGAATAAAAATTTTAAAAACCCCTAAAATTTGTTGCTGAAGATGTCTTCCATTGAAAGCTGGCATCCTGCTGTGTTCCTAGACAAGTAATGATAATTACTTCCCTGAATTTATATATACACCCAGAAAATCCAGTTATTTTGCAAAACAAGAATCGGCCATCGTGGTCTGAGGAACACTGAGGAGGCCTCAGGATGCCTGAGGAAGCCGGAACTTAATCGGGGGTTAGTCGGGGCTTAGTCCCAGTAGGCCTGAGGCATCCTAGGACCCAGTCGGTATGTGTACGACAAGATCGTGGTTCAAACCGACCAGAAAAATGGCTTAATCGGTTCTTAGTCACAGAACAGTCAGGGACTGTGTGGGGCTTCCTCAGGCTTCCTGAGGCCGATCTGAACTTAATTCCAGGCTTTGATACCGATTCAGTATTCCCGCCCAATTTACCATTTTCTTCACTGACTGTCCACGATTAAGGTTCGCAGACAGGATCGGGGCTTAGTCCTTTGGTGGAACAGGGGCATAAGGACTCCAGAAGTTTTTAGGAATATTTCCTCAATGTCTGGTTTCCAGACCACCACGCGAGGGGTTGTGCTCCTTGAAGCAACACTTGTTGGTATAGACATCCAGAATTTGATGGCCTAGTTCCCAAATAAGCGGTCATCGGTTAAAATCCAGCTCATGTATTAATGTGTTGGATTCAATGGGAGTAGGTTCAAATAAGATTTTCGGTGTTGAAAGGGGAATGAAATTCGAAATTTAACCTTTGTGAGCATAGACTACACACCAAGTTAACTGACTCTTATGATCCATTATATACATATGAAAGAGGGTATACTCTGAGAGGACTCCCAGAATATTCCTGGGTTATACTGTAAGGTGGGAGCACAGTCTCTTGAGTCAAGCCTTTCAGAGCCTAAGGAGGTCTGTTCCATTTCTGTGAATTTGGTTTACAATAGGTTTACAATTTGAAGTAATAGAAAATGCAAAATCCAGGATATAGTTTGCAATTAACTTTAAGATGTATTCCCAGTGTATAAGGTATTTCCGGATAGCTTCCCGGTTGAGTTTGCCATTACCTCAGAAAATCTTTCAATAGGTTTGTGAACGTTTCCTGATCCATCTAATTGGTTTACGAGTCCATTAGATAAAACAGGTTTACAATTGCTATTAGATGGAAAAGATTGTTTTACAACTGTAAGATAGGTTTAAGATTGCTGTAAGATTAAAAAGATGACTTTACGATGAGTTTACAATGTCATAAATCTGATAAGGATCAGGAGAGGTTCACGATGATTTCAACAGTTTAAAATTCTCGTAAACTGTTCCCGATTCACTCCCGAGTGCTGCAATCGTAAGTCCATAAGGAGGTACCATATTTTCCGTACACAATAGGTTTATAATGGCTTTATGATCATTAAGATGCAAAAGATTTAGTTACCGATTCCTGAAAAGTGACAATCGGGACCAGGGTAAATCGCAGAAATGGAACAGCAAACTAAGTAATCATTTGGTACACATTAAAGAATGAGGCATCCCATATATCCATATCACCCTTTAACCCTAAAGTATAGAGAACTTTGCGGGTTTTTCAAGCATCTTTTAAAAGGCAGTCCCAAACACACAACATGTTAACTTGTACCTTAGTTTTTTTATTTGATCAGATTGGATCGGCGGAGTGTGTACAGACCTTTACACAACAGTATGAAATACATAAGCTTATTATATGTGTAAATTGTGACTGCATAGTAAATTTATGTATTTTATATTTTTGTGTAAACATCTATACACACCCAACCGATCTGATATGATCCAGTTGCATACACTCACACCTCTTGCCATTTAAAGTAATATGGGCGTACCATACAAGTTTTCCATATATAAATAATACATCTATTTTTTTAATATTTACAGTCCCCTTGACAGCATCAGAGCAATCAATTATCTTGACCACACACATCCTTTCCAGCTATATTTGTGTATCAGATGATGTCGCCCAGCTGTACTGTGCTAAGCCCTTGAAAAAAAAGCAACAACAAAGTTCACACCTAGGTTTTCTAAAATTGCAAAGCATCTCCTCTCTAAATTATCAGAAGATAAAAGATAAAACTGTAGAAGTCAGAGATTGAGCAACTCAAGATGTTTAGCCTTCCAGACACATACTTGTTAGTGTTTACAAATAAAAAACCATCGACAGAAAGCTCGCCTCTCAAAACAAATCTCCCCGAGTTTCAACTTCAAGAGATTGTGTCAGCATAATGTATATGTTTTACTATTCTTGCATAAGGCTTAGTTTATAAAATATCTTTTTCAAATATGTACATGTACTTGGTATTCATAGACCATCTGTACATGTTATGAGACATAAGCTCATTGGACAGACGGTCTTTTGTCTTAGCTGCATGCTAATGGAAAGTCATTACTTGTAAAAGTATATTATACAAACTAAAACTTTATTATCTGAACTGAAAGATTCCCCTGATTACAAAGGAACTTGTGCCTTTAACAAGGCTAATGTTTTACTAGCCGTTCTCAAAGTATAAGGGCTTGTACTCACTGGCCCAATGTGAGCCGTTACAATCCCATCAGTAAAAAAGCACTAAGAGAGCGCAGACATCCGCCAAGGAACCTGTTTTCATCCATATTTTCCTGTTCTAGATCATTGGTTCCAGAATTGTAGGTAGGATTTAGATCAAACTTAGGTAAAGATGCTATTGTAGAAATGTAGTGTTTTTCTGCCAAGCAAAATTATGGAAGTATATACACGTGTAATAAAATTAGCCGTATCTCGCAATGATAATGAATATTTTGTTAAAAATATCCTGGATCCAGAAGGTGATCCGGATCACCATAAAAATGGAATCATCTCTTCCTTGTGCCATTGTCAAAATTGTCTGTAATTTACATCAAAATGTGTTAATAACTTTTCTAGTTAATTTTCAAGCCAACATACAGACAGACAAACAAAGAAACCAATGCAACCTCTTCGTTGGAGATAATAAGGCTTAAACTGTTATAAACTGTTATTGTTGACCTCGTTTATAGATACCAACAAGGATAGGATCCGATCCAGTAGGAAAGTTTTTTTCATTGTGATGAATTCTCCAGGATAGTTAATGTGACCTCCCTTAATTGAGACCTAATTTGGAATTTTTTTTCACCGTTTTGTTCAATTTAAATAACAGTCTTATCTGAGCTGTTATCCTTCTTGCAAATAGAAGTATGCATTTGTGTAGTCATTACTTATTATCATCCCTGAAATAAAACCAAAACACATCAGATTATCTGCCGGAAATCTAAAATGTTTTCATTTGATCACACAAACAGCTGGCAAAAGTTTAATCTTGCCTCAGGCGTATAATTATCAGAAATCATATCTTTATTTGTTTTGCATTAACTTTAACTTTTATTTATTATGAGATACATGTCAACAAAAGATGTGTCCTAAATTATGCTATCAATGTGCCTTGAGTATACAACAGGTTAAGATGAACATTAATTATACTTGACTCAAATGGTACTTTGTATTTCTGAAGTTATACTTGAGATGTTTAGCCAAGACCAAATTCATGTTTATTGCAACATTAGTGTCTTAATTGTGAGTGAAATCAATGTGCTTTAAATAATCAAAAGATGTAAGATGAACATTATTTCCTCTGGAAGCTACTGGTATTTAATATTCTGAAAGTTCAACTTGGTAAAATTGAGTCTGGAAGATAGGCTAGGTGTCAAATATATGTTTGGACAAGGGGGTATCTGTGTTTTACGGCTGGTCAGGTCGTGTGGAGGATGTTAGGTGGAGAAGTCCAGACGTGGTAAGACTGATGTACCAGAAATAAGAAAACAACTCTCTCCACAGGTGCATGGATGAGTCCATCTGGACATACTAGACAATAACCTCGACCCGAGGCTCTAAGAGCCATTGTCTTTGGTGTTTTATTAATACTGGATTAATAAAGTGTACTTAGTATAAATGTTTAGCAGGTTTTAACCACTGGGTCTTTATAAATCCGTTCATCTAAGGGTATTGTTGGTGAGACTTACTAACCCCAGTAGAAAATCTTTACGGACCCGTTCCATTTCTTCGAGTGTGGTTTACAATAGGTTAACGATTTGAAGTAATAAAATGCACTATTCAGAGTATAGTTTAAGAAAACTTTATGATGGGTTTAATATGTGTTCCCAATGAACAAGATATTTTCCCCTGAAAGCTTCCTGATTAGCATTGCCATTGCCTCAAAAAATCCCCCATAGGTTTGCGACCCATATGATTGATATTCAATTGGTTTAAGATGTACTTAAGATGAAGCAGATAGATTTACAATGCTATAAGATGGAAAAGTTTGTTGTACGGTTGTAAGATAGGTTTAAGATTGCTGTAACATTAAAAAGATGATAATACCATTGGTTTGCGATGTTATAAATCTGATCAGGATCAGGAAAGGTTTGCGATAATTTTAAGGCAGTCAGAAATTCTCATCAACTGTTCCCGATGAACTACCGAGTGCTGTACTCATAAACCCATCGGGAAGTTCCATATTTTCCATACTGGATATATGTACAATGGCTACAAGATCATTAAGACGTATAAGATTCAGTCCCTGATTCCCAAATTTTCACAATCAGGAGCAAGGTTTACGATTTATCACAGAAATTGAACATCCCCATAACATTTTCATTTACTATAGACAAAAGATGTACAGTCTCAGTAATCGTTTGTGGTTGATGGTTCCAACCTGTTCAATCGGATAGATGACTGTGCCAAAATGGCAATAACTGATATGACTAACCAATTCCTCTCTTTATGGTCAGGGCTGATACTCTAACTGACTTTTCAGAGGTGGAAAGCAAGTATGTTATCACTATACTATCATGTCAGAGGTGGAAGTTAGATATGCAACCATTATACCATCATGCCAGAGAGAGAGGTAAGCATGCTACCATGACACCACCATGTCAGAGATGGAAGGTAAGTCGGTTACCATTATACCATTATGTCAGAGGAGCAGGGCAAGTAAGGTACCATTATACCATAATTTCAGTGGTGGAAGGCAAGTATGGTATCATTATACCATAATTTCAGTGGTGGAAGGTAGGTTTGGTACCATTATACCATAATTTCAGTCGAGTAAGGCATGAAAGGCACCATTGTACCATAATTTCAGTGGTGGAAGGTAAGTATGGTACCATTATACCATAATTTCAGTCCAGTAAGGCAAGTAAGGCACCATTATACCATAATTTCAGTGGTGGAAGGTAAGTATGGTACCATTATACCATAATTTCAGTCGAGTAAGACAAGTAGGGTATCATTATACCATAATTTCAGTCGAGTGAGGCAAGTAAGGTACTATTATACCATAATTTCAGTTGAGTAAGGCAAGTAAGGTACCATTATACCATAATTTCAGTCGAGTAAGGCAAGTAAGGTACCATTATACCATAATTTCAGTCAAGTAAGGTGCAATTATACCATAATTTCAGTCGAGTAAGGCAAGTAAGGTACCATTGTACCATAATTTCGGTCGAGTAAGGCCATATGGTACCATTATACCATAATTTCAGTGGTGGAAGCTAAGTGTACGGTCCTTTATCATCATGTCAAAGGTGGAAAGAAAATATGCTATACCATTATACCTATATAATGTCAGTGGTACATAGTAAGAATAGGGAAACAGCAATCGTCCATCTATATAGGCCATAGTCGGATATATGGAAACACTTCTAGTAAGATCATTGAATGGGAATAATAAGGTCAACCAAAACTAAAGGAGATACACAGGAAATATACATGGGTAGTACACAAAAAGAGACATCCATGTGACCTGGAAAATTATAGGTCTAGGATGAAGTTAAGTTATGGAAAAAGTTAAAGTTGAAAGCAAATTGAACACAATAATAAGTAAATTAACAGAAAACAAAGTTAAGCAAGTTGAAAGTAAATAAAACATTATTAGTAAATGAATATAAATGCATAACTAAATGGCCTAATAGTGCTTCAACAACAATGGAAGCGCACAAGATACAATAGTTACATTATATTTATGTATAATATAAACAACAATCTCAACTTGACATTTTAGGGGAAAAACATAATGGGATATAGGTTTAGTAGAAATATGAAGATCGGTGATATGGAAACACTAGCTTATTGTTTCATGGATGTTTCATTATTTCTAGTTTGGTTTCATTTATTTGCATTTAACATCAATTTCAACACACTCAAAAGGTATTAGGAAACCAGTACATACTAATTGGTCATGATTCTGTACTGTAAACTGCTGGACATCGGAAAGCAACTACCAACTTATGATCAGGTCTGGGGATTGAACCACTTATCTGATGAAACCACACTGGTTACCTTTTAGACAGCGCATTATCTACAAACTGAACCGGATTGTGTTCATGGCATTAAATGGTGATGCCCTTCACTGCGTTCAAGCCTTGTTTTCCATAAACCAACCAAGACTACCACGTTATGGTGACAAAATGTTTAAACTAAAAGAGCATTGATGGAAACTGAAACAGCAAGGGAGACCAATCGTTCCATGCTGCATCACCCCTCTATAGTGATCATATCTGCAAAATTGAACTGGATTTAAATAATTTTTAGAAAAGACTTAAAACTTTCCTGTTTAAGAATACTTTTTCATTGGAGTAGCACAGTGATTAACCAATCAGTGAATTGCGCTATAAAAGAAGTATTAGTAATACTCAGAAGTTGAATTTGACTCTTAATTTACCTGGGAAACATAATTAGACTTATGCCTGATAAAAATCTCCGTGATAATTATTAAGTAATCCTTTGATATTTGTCTGACTCTCTCTAAAACATACTCAAAATACAAACATTAACAGCATGGTTTTATCTATACAGGTAATAAACTTCACAACTCATTATCTAGTTGTGTGTGCCAATTAACAAAGACTGTTTATTGGTGATATTATCGCCCATCACATCACTAGGGCTTGTTGCTGTTAGGTAAAATCTTATCCTGCTGAGTACTGTGTTAGCTTTCTCATTACAGTTACATAATAATCATAATAATCTGAGTGCTGATTAAAGACTGGAAAATAGTGGGAGAGGATGTCTCCAGAAAGCTAATCTTGTCTTTCTTTGGCTCTAACATGTTTTTTTTTAATTTCTCTCTATATTTGAAACTTTCTCAGTTAGGTTCCAGCAATACCAAGAAGCTTGTACCTCAAGCAAACCACAGGAGGTATTTCTGGCAGTTATAGGTGGCAGTGAAACACAAGCAGAAAGCCATGCCACCTGTAAACATCAACTCTGGTCCAAACCTCCGGCTACGGTTTTGCTACAGAAGAGAATCAGAATGAGGAAGGGACGCAGAAAAGTGACACAAGAACTACAGAAACTATACAACAACCTGCAGCTGTGGACTTTTTCTGTCAGTAAACTTCATGCCATCTTTAATAGGCAGAATTTTGAATTGTTATAAATTTCCATCCACTGTCCAAGATTATGGAAGATTATAGAATGCACTATACAATTAGGAAGGAATTTACTTTGTCACTTCAATCTGTTTAGATAAACATTTATTTTGTTCCTTTCTCTTCATGAGATCTTTAGTGAGATAGGTAAAAATTCATTGTTAAGATTGCAATTACACTGATCTAATAATGTATCCCAATGTTAACATGCTTCCCAACAGGTCTTCAAAATCTGAAACCATGTCATGTCGTCATATAATGTATAAGGAATAGCTGCCTTTCAGATCCATACAAGAACAGGAACAGTAATGGTTCAAACCCCACAGGTATAAACCAGAGTCCAGCGTTGAGCACGGTTGATGTTTCTTCACGTTTCTGAAACTTTAGGGATCTCTCACCTCTACAGTGTCCAGGTTTGACAAGTGTAGCAATGCATTCCATTATGTTAGAATGACGGTGATTTCTTTATTTCATTGTGATTTCACAAATCAAATTTAAAATTATTGACAGGCTCACTCAAGCACTTTCTGGCTTCCATATATTTATATACATTTGTATTCTAGATATATATCAATAAATAATTACATAGAGATGTTTCAAAGCTTTAGCCAATAAATAGATGTTTTATAACAACAATTTGAGCCTCTTCCCAGCCTACAGGAACCCATTCCAGACTCATCTTTGGCAATTGTTTTTCCTGTGTAAATCCAATCAACCATTCATCCCACCACCCACACATACCCCCTGTAACATAAACATATAGAACTTGAGCAGAAAATAAAACCAACCTCCCGTAAACTGTAGCCTTACCGAGGCTGTGCATGATTAAAGGGATATTCTATCTCAGCTATTTCATTATTCTGTCGCATATAATATGATAGAGAAAACATCCCAACATATACATGGCAAGTGGCATGGTTTCGTGACTTTAGTATATAACACGTCAAAATACACCAATAATAAAATTTAAATAGGATTTTGTCTCCCAAGGACGAAGAATATGCCTATATATGTAAGTTAGCATCCTCCTCATATCCCTATTCCATTATGATAAGTTTACCTGTCACAGTCTTGTCCCAAGCATAGTCCTCTTGGTCATATAATTAACTTTTCAGTCGTGAAAGCTAAGGAGGGCATAGGCACACAGATAATAGATGCTCATCGAAAATATTTTAAAGATATTTAAAAACCTGTGCAAGTGATCATTTTCCTCCCGAGTACACAACCAATCTGGTCATATAACAGTTCGTACTTATCCTAAGGGTGCTGCAACTCATCTTTAGGATGGTATGGCAGATCTTTTAAGTGCTGTGAACTATCTTGTACATTCTTCTATGGTCACCAATTGACTGGACTACTGTAATTCCTTAAAATATGTGGTCAACAAAGCCTGGGTTGCTAAACTTCAGAAAGTTCAAAAAGTCCCCATTTCGTATCTCATTCTCTTTAAATATAAGCTCCTTACTTTCAAGGCCATCAATTCTCCCAATGGGTCTATGTGTGATGTTTACTCAAATGTAGTCATTTTCATAAATCTGTCCCAAAAAAGGCTGTTGTCAGGCATGGGTTTGCCACGGCAACACCACCAAAATGTAAGAGGTTGCCAGTTAACGTTAGAATACAGCAGCCTATCTTGGGTTCTGGAGCAAACTCAAGGCCTATCGGTTCAAACTGGCATACCTACTTCCTTAGTCACCCATCCCTAGTGGGTGCTTGCTGGATACCCTCCTCTGTTGTTTAAGACTCTCTCTTTCTGGACTTCAGACTGCAAATATTCGTGTCAATTTTTGCAATATATAAATGCTTCTATTCTACTAGAAAAATGGAGATAACGGATTAGCCATAGAAGTGCTATGATTACTACACAAGAGAAAATTTGGTATTGTGTCATGACTGATCTTACCGACTGAACCTTATCAGGCTGTTCCATCATGGTTATCTGATCGTAAACCAACATTCTGATTGCAATAAGATAAAACCATTTACGATCCATGGGTATAATTTAGGACCCGATATGACCTGATAAGAATTGGAAATAGTTTTCGATAATTTTAAATCATTTAATATGATTGAGAAAAATCTGAAAATTCTACTTGATTCACAATCAAAAACTCCCGGTCAAAATACTGTCCGAATGGACTACGGACATTCCAATTGCCTCCCAAATGGCAAATTTTCAAGTTCATAATCCAACCGGGGAGGTTGATCGCCACAGTTGAACAGGCCATTATCATATAGTATCTCGTTTATTTTGTGGCTCACCTTAAACAGGGCAATTCACTCAGTCTGTTATATTTTTCAGTCCTTTTCCAAGTTTAGACTAGGTTTTACAATAAGTTGAGAGAATGAAACACCAGTATCAGAAAGGCTAGGATGTGGGTGATCCTGATAGGATATTTCTCCGCCTGTCTGCACTGTTTGTTTATAAAACACTAGAGTTTATCTAACCCCTGTCATTAACAGCGAGCCTGGAAAATCACAGTGCTAATTTTGAAATAACATTTGGTTTGTTGGCAGACCTCACATTTGACATGTTTGTAAACATAGAGATGTAGATTTCACATCAATTTCACAGTTGTTTTCCAAACATACTCGCCTCACAAAGATGGTATCAAGGGAGGAAAAAAAGTATTACACAGGAATCACAAATGGAAGGCATAGATTAAAAACTCCCCAGTATATACTAAACTGTCAGTATTTTTTTCAAACCCAAACAAAAACATATAGAATCTCTATATACTATCAAATGTGTAATAGAGAAACTGTTTTTGCATTAACAAGTAAAATAGACAAAAAAAAGAGTGAAATTCTACTTGATCTGTGTGCCCACAATAGAGTTGGTGTTGACATATATCAACCAAGTCTAGTGTTATCAAGGGGTTTCATCCAGGTGTAGATTACAGGAAAAATCCATTATGCAACTTATGAAACTCTATCCAGGGAGTTGTAATCAAATGATTTATTAAATCTGAATGGAGTTAGAAGAGGCCACTTCCAGAACCCTAGAAAGGGGGTTCTCAAAGGGTGAGGGTGCTTGACAGAAATTACCACCTATACACACATATTCATAAGTATATCTCTCCACTTTGTTATGTTTGCAAGTGTCACAAAGTGTGCATGTCTGGCTATGTGTTGGGCTGTCTGTATGGTTACCTGTCCGGCTGTCTGGGAGGTGTTGTGCAGGTGCTACTGATCCACTTATGGAAGACCCTGGGTGTCAAAATCCCATCCAAACCACACACAAATACACACATAGGTTGTCTCATAACACTGACTTGGTGTGATCATACCTTGTATAATACCACTGCTTCTATTTACTGTATACAAAGTTATTGCCCGTGGGTCATTCTGACAAACAAATACCTGTCTTTGCTATTATTATTACAACCACCTGGAGATTATGTTTTGGGGTGTGTTTATTTGTCTGTAAATCCAACTTCTTGTAAGTATGTGGAAACAAAAACTTCCCAAGTTTAATCCCATTTTCAAAGTATTTGCAACGACTTTTCTGGCTCGGCATTCTTCTAAAAGAAATGACTGGATCTTCATGGGTCTTCTAGGGCCCAGCCAAAGGAAGAAGTGATTACATATTGAGAAAGATCTAGCTCACATGCCAGATACAGAAAACATCAATGAGTATTGCAAGTGCATCCTAGTAGAAGTTTGTGCTTTTACGATGTAGTAGTAGTAGTAATAGTAATAGTAGTATTAGTAGTAGTACACTTTATCTGTCAAATAGGACATGTTAAAGAAGTTATGACAAGTCTACTTAACACTGTGATTATTTTTTGAAAGTTTCATGTTTCTTTTTTCTGCCATTGTAGGCCAGGTGTGCTAGTATTTTCATCAATAGCAATTGCCAAGTCAAATAAGCTATCAAATACAAAATGCTGCTTTGTGCTCTGATAATGTAAAGAAGTGGAAGCTTGGTAACTTTTATACTGACTATCAATGCAAATTGGGATCTTTCACATTTAAATTTAGCACAAACTTTTTAAAAACCAGTTGACCTTGACTCTCATATACATGACACATAGACATATACTTATTTATATCTGCCACTGTAGCCTAGTGGGTAACATACTCACTAGGAACACAGAGGATGTGGGTTTGAACCCAGGTACAGGCAGACACGTAGTGGTTCGGATGACCATTTATAATGTCAGTCCTCTGCCATTTGGTCCTATCTCCAGTTGCAGGCTAAAGTGCTGCAAGGGCATTGATAGATGGCCATCTTTGAGCCTTTGTACTTCAGTTATGGAAATGTCATTCACTTGGGAGTTTCAACTATACTTGTGCAGTTGAGATGGTTCAAAAAGCGCTTTGAATCCTGTAGTACAAAAAGATACAATTCATGGGAATAACTATACATTACAATACAATAAACCACTTCATGGACTCAAAAAATGCCTTAAAGTTGTTCATTAAGATCATCAGTTGCTAAAAATAATCAACTTTTAGACACTTTGGAAGCATGTATTTGAAATTTACTGTAAACATTTGTAAAGATTTCTAAACATATTTTGACCATAAAATCTTCTATGATAGACTTTTATTCACCATCTCTCCACCTAAGTAGCTCAATTTTGTTTGTGGGATTGAGATGTAAGTTATGGAACATTATGGATTGAAAATGTATAATTCATATAATGTATAACAGACACAATAAGGTATTTTTACTAAGGTCCTATCTTAAGTTTTAAGAAGACATTCCTGTATGTACTTCATTACCCCAGAAGAAGTTCAGACGAAATAAACCCAAACTGTCATACCTGCTATCATGTGGCATAACATTCTGTAAAAGTGCAAAAACAATACCTCAAAAATTTTAATTGCATGTCCAGAGATATACTTTCCATTGATATCCTACCACAAGCACTTGTTGCTTTTTATATTATATAAGATTCTGATGACATTTCTTCATCGTACTCTCCTAGACAGAAACTTATATTTAATTAAGCCTTGGAAATTCATAAAGCATATCCACCACAGCCCATTTATTCACACTGTGTCTCCATGGTATTGATATGTTTTTTCCATCTCTGGATATTGAAAATTGGGATCTGCTTTTGTTTCATGACTCAGAGTCTACATTTTAGCTTACATTTAGCACTATAGAAGTTGATAATAATTAGAATTTTGATAAATAAAAGTGACAAAAGATAGACATCAAATTCTCAAGATGATTCTGACATTTGTATTTCCCTACCTAATTTATAGAAAAGCTTACTCATCATTTCTTGTTAAGGAGGTAACTAACATCAAGGAACACTAGACGTAGATGCTGTTTTAATGTTCTAATGTTGTATTATATTCAATAACAAATTCAGATTTGTACAGCCTCTGCTCTCAAACCACGACAAAAATTGAGAGGTTATGATAGGATTGAGAATAAAGTTAAAACTCCAGTAGAAGTTGTCTATTGTCTAGTCATACCAAGGAAGATACCATATGGTAGCCAAAACAAAGTAATATCTGGTTTGAAGAATTCCCCAGCCTTTATCAAAATTGTTAGCATATAGCATACAACTCCACTGATAATGATTATAGCTTTTTTGTTTGTTCATCTATTATGAATATGATTTCACCATTTCCTTCAGCTCGACGAGGGTTTGTATATTTGACTGCATTGGATTGTATCAGATTAGTTCATTGGGGTCTTTTTAAAATAGATATATAGTGATACAGCCACATCCACTTCGGCCACTGCTGTTTATCTGCCACCATTCATGCACAAAGGGCATACCTGTTCAGCAAAGTCTACCATCTATAGCCCTCCATCTCCCAGGTCTATCCCTCTACAGTGTCCACCTCCTATGGCTCTGGGTTCTAATTTTCCCCTTCTCTGATACAGATCTAGCACCTTAGAGCCTGTTATATGATTGAGATTATTAAAATATATGATTAAGTGATGTGTAAGTAATCATTACATTACATATTGGTACAGCCCATCTGTATTCCAATTTCTTGTGAGCTGGATAATAGCCCATGAACGTATAGACATGACAGGCCAAAGTGAGGATTTGCAAAACTTGATAATCACTGTGCATTAAAATCCATGGTTCAAAGGTCAATGTTGGGAGTCTTACATCCTTCACATTTTAACAGATCCTCAGTGAACTGCACATACCCCAAGGCAATAAAGGTGTTAGAACCAAGGGATTAAATGTCAAACTTGTTAACCATATGATAATTGAAGTAAGCATGAAAAGAATTACATATATATTTGAACACAACAGTTCCTGGTCACAATAAAAATGATTCAGTATAGCAATAACTGCATAATTACAGCTGAAGCTTGTTCGGTTCAAAATTAACAAAGAAACAATTTGGTCATAGTTTTGTATTTGGTGCTTTTACAATCTGGAATGAATTTCCTGATGATACTCGTTCAGCTCTCTTTCTCTGTCACCTCCTTCAAGGAAGAAACTCAAATTATACTTACTCCCTAAGGCCTTTTCACCATAGTGTTACCAGATGTCTGTGTTAAGAACTACCATCACCTCCTTAATAAGGAAAAAACTCAAATTCATATTTAAAAAGGACCATCTCCTCCTTCAGACAGAAACTCAAATTATATTTATTCTCCAAGGCCTTTCCACCATAGTTTTTACACAGTGTCTCTGTGTTAAAACTATCATCGTCTCCTTAAGGAAGAAACTCAAATAATATTTTAAAAATGACTATCACCTCCTTTAGGAACAGACTCAAATCATATTTATTCTACCATGATAATAATTTGTATGTATGATACATCGCATGAAACACAGGTCACATGGAAGGTGGATGATGGCTTTGAAAAAAAAATCAACTGAAAGACAAAATCACTAGAAGTACTTCACGTAGCCACAGTTGTAAGTGCTTCTCACATTTTGTAGACAGTCATTAAAGTTTATCTAATCTCAAGAGCATTGGTTTTAATTAAACAAGTACAATGGTATTATGACACAATAAAGTTGTGCAAAACTTACAAAGTATGCAGTCATAGGACTTATCAGTGCAAATTGTTCCATGCAGGTTTCACCACAAAAAATTATCCTGTTCCCTGCACAAAAGCCTAATCATCTTAACATATTTGTCCTCTTATGTTTTCTAACAACATTTAATTGAAGGGAAAATCACAATCAAAGTTGGTGTGTTAAGCACACTTTGCTTTCAAACATGCATTCTAGCTTGACTTGATCTGAATGGTAACACCAAATGATTAGGGATAAGGTTGACCAAATCATTGTATATGTCTTTCAAATAATTAAATAATGAGCAAAACAAATATAATCAAAGTTAATTTAATTAAATCTAGCAAATAAAATCTGGTATAATTCAAATATACTCCCATGCTAGTACAAAAAGATATTTGACAATTTGATGGTAATTGTATAAGTTGTAACTGCTCTAAGGTTGTCACTAATTTCTGTCCTAGGTGGCAGTGGGGAGGAGGGGGTGTATATTATTCATGGAATTATTACCACCGGGGGAGAGATTGTTACATTTACACCAAACATGTGTGTACTATGTATGCGGGAGATCAGTTTCAAGGGACCCTTCAAAACCCAGCCATTTAAGCCACAGACTTGGAAAAAATCAACCCAAGTGGTCCAATATGAGGGGGCAAATCAAAACGGGATTTTCTGCCCCGGTAGATCCTTCAACTAAACATTATAATGTCAACGTTTTGATGTTCAGCTCAAGAAGAAATTCCACCTATTAAGATTTGTTGTGCTGAAGCTTGTTTTGTTTAGGAATATAAACAACTTGAAACCTCCATACGCAAGAGAATGTTAAGGGTTTTATTAAGCGTGTGTTTTGAAAATTTCAAAACACGCGGTTTTATTTAGGAGTAATTCGGCGGAAGCGGAAGTAAGTGGGGCGTAATAATCTAGTCAAAGCAGGAGAGCAGAGGCGCAATGTGGTGGAAATACCTCACCCAAAGTCTATTTCAAATGTCAACATCTCGCGGTTGTAGTGGGGGTGCTTTACAATGCTTTTACACAGGCAAACACTGACTGATGACAGCCTCATTACAACTGCCTATTAAAATGAGTGGATTAAACACAATCTGGCGTAAAAGAGGTTTGTATATGTCTGTATGTGTGGAGGTTTCAAGACCCAAACATATGTGTGGAACAGTGGCACTGAATACACCACCTACAAAAAGTATCAGAGGTCCACGGTGGCCTAGTGGTCAGCAAGTTTGGCATCTTATCACAGGTTGGCATCTGTTTGTGGGTTTGACTCCCACAAGTGACAAATGCTGGGGGCCTGCCTCAAAATGACCCTGGCTATTGGAACAGGATTACAACCCTAACTTAGAACTTGGAAAATTTATCACAATAACTTTTTATGGATGTGAGATATCTACATTTGATATATTAACAATTTGATTTCGGATTATTCTATTAATACCTCCTGACAAGATTGTCCTGACCAGAAGTACTTGACAGTTCCAAAATTTCATTCATATGTTCACAATCAGTTGAACATTTGGCTATGTACAGTTTTGCCTTTGATGTGCATAAATTCTGAAATGGCCTACCCCAAAACATATGTAATTTAACCAGGATTTCATCTTCCAGGTTCAATCTAATTAGTAGTCATAATATGTATTGTGCAATCTAATTAGTAGTCATAATATGTATTGTGCTTCTTGAACCCCAAAGATTTTATGCAATCTGAGGTTCTTAAACTGTGTGTTACTTTGAATCTGAAAGATGCTAATCATGTGAGTCCACAGACTGGGTTCATCCTCTTGCCACCTTTAAGTTAATCTATGTTTCCTTAAACATGTACATTGGTTTGCAAGGTTTGTCTGTTGATGTGGTTTGTAGTTGTATTGCAATCTTTGCAACCTTTTGCCTTACATTACTTACCTTATATGTATGTTTATAAGTCATCTCTATCTTTTGAAATTTTTGCAAATAATCAATTTACTACCGAGAAACACTTAAAAGAGCCATCCCCTCTAAGTCTCCTCTGCAACTTTTGTAATTAAACTTCAAGATACAAAGGGTGCTCTGAAGTTGAACCCATAAATTGTGGACAATGTTCTGGCTACTTTCCGAAATATTGTGTTATGTCCGCTTTTCCTTGGTCATGCCACATTTTACAACTCCTGATCCCTGAGGACCAGATCAGTGAAGAAAAAGACAGTTTAAAGGTTTTACAGTTTTAGGGTGGTGTAGATGTCCCCCTCAAAACCTTTTTTCTGTAGAGCATTGAAGTAGCTAAAACCCATTTTGCAAACTGATACACGGCTCATATCACCAAACCTTCTGTGTTATGTCAACATATAAGCAGAAGTTAATTTTATATAAATATAGACCCTTATTTGTTGTTATTAAAAAGCTGTGGCTCTTTAAACATTACCTTCACAAGAAAAAAATTGTAAAGGCTGAATACAATATCATTCCACAGGAGAGGGGTCATGTTTACTTATAAAGTGTATGGGGTATTGTGTGCATTGTTACTAGTTCTTGAAGTAATAAAGAAGTAAATTTGACTGTATAGTTGAACCAGTTTTTGTGTGAGGTGAAAGGGGTGTAATCTTGCTATTGAAATACTTTTGATTTTGTTGAAGTTTTCAAATAACAGATTTTTATATTGAAAGTGGCCACACACAGTTTCATATTTAGCTGGCTTGATAGTTCTGATTTTTATTTTAGTCTGGTAAAAAATGTACATATATTACGCATGCATAGTTTTATGTGCATGTGTGCAATCTTATACACGCATGAAGTATGACCTCTAGAAAATATGAAATTGTTCCATGACATAAAAGTTTATGTGACAAGATAAATGAACTCAGGCTGCAACATCCATACTAAATCAGTGGTAAATTCACTTGGCTCTAGGGCAGGGTCGGTAATACCAGTACCACATTATCAAGACCATTTTACTGAAATACTGTAAAGACACTTTATTATAACTTGAATCTCAATTGTCAGCACATTTATTGTGGGAAAACATAAATTTTGAAACCCTAAATCTGAAGAAATCACATTCTGTTATCCTACATTTTTTGTGCATTTGGTAACTTTCAAAGCAATTACATTGAGCAGAACTGCCATGTTTTGTTTCCACCAGGTTTTACAAACATTCAAACATAGCAGTTCTAAAGAAAAAAAAAGCTCTAAATATTGTGATGAATCACACACCGAGGGCATCTGACCTAAATGAGAACCTCCCCTAAATCAAGGGGAAGACATCTTTCCAAAATATAAGGTGGATTAAACAACAAACAAAGGTAGACAAGCCCATTCAGGTGTAACTCATGATCCAGAACAGCAAGGTGTGACAGAGGTTTAAGTCAAAATTGACTATCAGTGAACCTTAATACTGTTGAATTGTATAACGTGCAAATTAATTAAATTATCTGTCTCATTACTTGCCACACTGATGGCATATAGATAAACATTATTAGGGAAGGGATCTCTGAAATCTCGAGTTATTTTTTAAAATTTAGTATCATCAACCAAAATATTTTCACCAAAACCATCTTCTTTTGGAACATGTTATATTTACCATATTTGTTTATCTGTCAGCAAGTTTCATTGCCACACTCTGTTTTGTGAGAGGGAGTCATACACTCTATATAATGTTCACAGTTTATTTTAGTAATAATCTCTTCAGAACTTTAAGAAAAAAACAATGTCTTTGTACTCATTTGTTGATCATGAGGTTCTAAAAATTGCTTTTCAAATACTACCTTCACTCATGTCTTGATTTTGATTTAAATCTTTGGTAATGAATGGCTGCGATGCCAAATACCACATTTGAGTCTTCTCAAATTATTCTTCCATTGGGAATTAATCTGAGCTCATCATTAGTCAATTGAACCCATTTGCAAAGCCAGTCACGTTTGGTAGATGCACCACAGTCTTTGACAACTCATTTGCTATGAAATCTGATTACATTTCTATGCTAAATTTGGATATTTGACTGGCTGAAACTATATTAGTTCTAAGCCTTTTTCTAAAGAAACTTATTGACCTGATGATGGGCAGTAACAGCCCAGAATGTCAATACATCATCTACTGCCATATATTACGATTCTAACTTGAAGAAAAAGCTATTTCAATCATTGATAAGCAAAAGCTTCTATGTTTAAACTAATATAAATTGACTTTCACTTCTATTGAAAGTTGACGTTTGTGTATATGTTATATTTCTTGTTTTCGCAACAAAAATGTAATAATAATATTAATAATAATAACAATAATCATTATAATAGTTTGTTCGATTTGAAATAAATTTATTAATTAACAGGTCTTGGAGAATGTTATAAAGCGATTCCTGTTGACACAGCTCTCATACTATTATGGAGAGTTAAATCTGGAAAATTACTTTTGGGTCATATTTTATCATTATAATTATTGGTTATCATCATAATTATATGTTTAGACATTTAAAGCAATTTTATTCTTCAGTTCATATTTTAAGACTGTGACAGACCATATTATACATAATAGGCTCGATTAAATTTCATGCATATAATAATTTCTTACAAATTATGAAACATGTGTACACATGTATACTTTTTTATACTAAAACATAAAGCACATTTCTCCAAATTTCAAATTGTATTCAAGCCCATCAAAAAGCAACACTATCTTGAAAAAAGGGAAAGAAAAAAGCTACAACTCTAATGGTAATAGTAGCAGATAAAAGGACTTTCAAATATGAATTTTCATCCAACCGTCAGTAAAAAAAATCCAACCATTCTCATATTGTCCAGATAAAATCAAACCTTGTCTAAACATACAAATGTAGTTACGGTTTGTAGATGTGACAGAAGTATTTGACAAAAAACCCTCGTCACCAACTCAGTGTGTTACAACATGGGGGTTTAAATGACACCCTCTCTCCCCCCCCCCCCCCTTTTGATCTTTTCCCTTTACAAGTAGTATCTCCAACAACAATAGTTTCATGCAAGCTGAGACTATGATTAAGTTTAAGTACTGTTGATCCCTTGGCTTCTATTTAACTGTAAAAGCCAAGCTTGAAATTCGCTCCATACAGTATTGCTTTCAATTGTCAAAGGGTTCAACCAGCTGTTTTGATTGGAATCTTTGGCCAATGGAGAAGGGAAGGTTTTTGGGTTTATTTATATCAATATTGTCGCTGAGGTGTTTTAATATAATATTTGTGGGGTGTTTATATATGGAGGTGTAATCAGGTTGAGATACATTGGAAGGGTAACAAGAGATGTCCTCCCTTGTAATATGAGCACCAGGTATACCTTCTAAGTGGGTGTAACGTAGGAGAAATATCCCAAAGTGTCTACATGTCATTTAGCAGTTTACCATAGAATATATATACATGTGTGTAAATAGAAGGAGATTTGCTTTCTCTCAATACATATGAAATATCAGCAAAACAACTTCAAAGGATGCCTTTTGATGGTTTTTCTATTCCTATTCTTCACATATCAGTTTTCAGATCTTTAATTTGAACTGTTACAAAATCATAATGCTTTCTACAAAATATAGATATGGGTTAGTTATTAAATATTAAAATCACCTCCCAAGAGTAATAATCATTTCAAATGCATAAAATATAAATTAAACTGAGGGTGTAAAAAATTGTCTTTACTCCAAATGCTACAATAACTTCTTTACTTCGTGGTTTGCACATTACGAAACACATTTTAACACAGACAAGATAAGTCGGCTATCACTGTGACCCAGTGGATGACACACTTATCTAGAAACATAGAGAGCCTGGGTTTACTCCCAGGTACAGACAGAATAAGGCCACTGCCGCAGCAGTTATCTCCCGCCTTAGAATCAGTAATAATGGAGAACTAAAGGAGATATAAGGCCTTTGTAGTAAGATAACCCCACTTGACACTGAAGAAGAGGTCAAAGGTAAAAGTCAGCAATTGGAAAAGTGTCTCAGGCCTTGACTTCCTTTAAGTTCTTTTCACATCTGGAACCCCTAGTAGCAATGATAAGGGAGATATAAGGCCCTTTTAATACGATAATCCCATTTAACATGTGATATGACGGCCATTTTGTTTTTGAAACTAGGCTAAATTACTATCAGGCTAACTGTCCTAGTCATATATATTTCTCGCATATTTGATGAACCTACTTGCTATGTTTCAAGTTTTAGAGCATCTTAATGATTTTTAAAAATAATTGGCAATGGTGGCCATTTTGTTTTTCAAAATAAGGCCAAAATTTTTTTCAGGCAAAACATTTGAAGGTCAGGACTATTGATGATCTGTCTTTATATTCTAAAGCCATAATAGCACCAATAACAAGGGAGAAATAGGGATGTTTTAGTTTGATGACCTCATTTAACCTTGAAGCAGGGGTCAAAGGTCAAATTCGACACCTGGAAAAGATTCCCAGGCCATGACTTCCTACAAGTTGTTTTCACATTCCGAACCTCTAGGAGCAATATTTGGGGAGATATAAGGCCTTTTTAATAGCATAACCCTGTTTGACATTAAACATGTGATATGGCGGCCATTTTGTTTTTGAACTAGGCTAAAATTACTATCAGGCTAGCTTTTCCAGCCATATAGCTTTTGTGCAAATTTGATGAAGCTGGAATATTTCAAGATTTAGAGCACCTTTATGATTTTTAGACAATTTGCTATGGCGGCCATTTTGTTTATCAAAATGAGGCTAAAATTTTGCAGAGACAGGTTTTCATAGCCATAAACATTCCCTGCAAATTTGGTGAAGATATTTTTATAAATGAATGAGATATTAAGGTTTAAGCAAAAACCTGATGAACAGACGGACGGACGGATGCTCAGACGCACGTACGGAAGGTGTTTTATAAACTCCCAACCACGGCCTTTGGCCACAGGTGGGAGATAACAAAGAGGCTTGGATGACCACTTAAAACGACTGTTGTCTATCAATAGATCCCATCCTGAGTGGTAGGCTAAAGAACTTCAGGGACATTGATAAATGGTCATCCCATAGCCTTTATCCTTCAGTTACGGTTATATATGTCACTAGTGATTGGCCTGTATTTGTGCAGTTGGGTTTGGGTTAATTCGAACTTTGAACCCTGTAGTTATACCTAAATCACACTGTTCCATGCAATTGCTGTACGGGGCAAATCATTGCAAATGTACACTGCCAACATATGAGGTCAATTTACAGAACAATAAGGACAATAAAGATAGCCTTGTTGACGGCTCAAGTTTCTTTTGCAGTTAGGGAAAGTTTTCAGTTCAGATAATGGAGTTTCAGTTTCTATAATGTACTCAAACATGTACTAACATTTACAGCAGCATACAGCTAAGAGAAAGATCTCTGTCTGATACAGTTCTATCTCTTAACATGTATGAGTGCTTTATGAATACCAAATATCACGTTTGAAAAGATGTCATGCAAATTTGAGCCTTAAGCAAGGCTACCATGAAACCAACTTCATATATGAGTTGTTAACAGTGTAACTAGGCTATAAATGAGATATTATGCTGTGGATAACGTGGCTTAATTTTAGTGAAGACTTAAGCCAAAAACTCAATCTGACACCTTTATTGAATTCTCTTACACTGGGAAGAAACTTTCAAGTCTTAAATAACACCTGGACAACATTTGGATAACAAATCATAGTATTCCTGGTAAAACAAAGTGTATTCTACCACAAATTTAAAAACTGGTATAGTTCTAATATACCTCAATTCAACCACCCAAATGTTGCTATTCGATTAATTAACGATTGTTGATAAAACACCAATTCTATCCAAAGCCAAATAAAAGTGTTAATTGGCATGTGTCAGAATGTCTAAATCCTTAAAAACAATCGTCACCCCTTGTTTATTTGTCCTTTTATTTTTCTATGATAAAACCCACCTATCTAATTATATGAAATAATTAACAGAATACCTGATTAGTCCATATAGTCCACCCTAAGCAAATCAACCCCTAATGTTCCAACTGTTTTCACAATTATCTGACAGAACCCTTTCTTCTCAAGTTCAAATTTGACATCACTGGGATCCCAGATGAATCTGATATACAAATACAACTAACTGACCCATAATTCTCTCATCAAAACATGCTCAAAATGGACAAATTAATGGGATCCCTGATTAACCCTGAAACATAAACACATATGTCTAAAACCACCCCCTGGCATGGCCCCGTTGTACATACACTCAACCCTGTAGTGAGGAAACATATTAGCTAGTGCCTCATATTTCCACTTAAAATAACAGTTGGTTTTAAGTGACCGCCAATTGATCGCTGCCCAAAGGAACTGATGCCAAGATGCATCTGTTGTGGAAAGCTCACACTTTCTGGAGATGTAATCCAGCGAATAATGAGCTGCTAATTGACAGTAAACAACATCCCCCTATGTTTGTTGACTAGTCAATCACCACTCGACTGTAACCCTCCTTCTCCCCCCTCACTTTATACCAGATCTCTGTCTGGACATAGTCGAAGTGAAGTCTGGAGTTGTACTTTTGAGCGAGAGATACACAGATTGGTGAGATTAATTTTAGACTTAAACTGTATAAGCTAAAAATGTACCAGTAAATAGCACAAAGAAAGTAATTTATGTAAACAGTAGAGAGAAAAGGAAATAGTAAATAGCATAGAGGAAGTAATGTATGTTCAAGTGTAAATGATTTAAAACTTGGAACAAGAAATTAAAACAAAACAAAACAACAACAAAAAACACATAATTTTACTGATTTAGGTTTAAGTACAAAATATGAATCCATTTAAGCTTAACATTATAATTTAGTAAAAAAGATGAAAATATATTTAAAATTTTACTTTGATTATTGAAAAACGGAAAAAATGCTTAAAATTTATGCATAATGAATTTTCAAAGTTCTGCATAAAAATCTCAATTTTGCAACTTATGAACCATTATATATAATATACTAAATATAGCTGAAACTTATTCAAAGTTAGATTAAGCGTATTTACTGTGATATACCATACTGATATTGCAACCAGTAAAAATAATCCATTCGTATTTTTTCCACAGAAGAAGGGTGCCATATTTGATTCTCACTTCCCGCCATTTCGGCAGGGAGCAGACGACACCAGACTACTGACATGTTTGTAAATTTGTACAAATAAATATCTACTGAGAGGTGATGGAACAGCTCAACTGTGTACACATACACTGACCTCTTCTAGCCAAACTAAGGCGGGAGTTTCTGTATACATTACTTAGTAAACAAAAACAAGACCGAAACAGGTTTCGGTCTTCTAGCGCAAGCCTCAAAGCCGTCAGAGACAAGAGTAGACCCATCCCAGTACTAATGTACTTAATTTCTATGAAAGACATATACTCTAGAAATTTATTGGGACCAAGATCCATCTTCCCAAATTTTCATGAAAGTCTGACCAGTAATATTTGTATAATCCTGCTAACAAACGGAAAGAACAGACAAATATACAGTCATGGATTTAATACCTCCTTGGTGGATGTAATAACAAAGCTTGCAGTTGTTTATTTAGTGTTTTTGCATTAGCATTAGGCCTAGTACCTTGTCGGTTATAATATGACAGGTAGTGAAAGGTCAGAGGAAACCACTACATATAGTTGGTCAAGGTTCTGAACTGGAAACTGCCGACCAACGGCAAGCAACAAATAGCTTTCCCACATGAGGTCAGGCCAGGATTTGAACTCTGATCTCAGAGGTTGGAGGTGAGTGTGTTATCACTGCACCACCGTGTCCCCTTGCTAAGCTTGTGGTCTGTAATGGATTACAGTATTAAGCAACAGTAGTTTTGAGCATGAGTAGTTTGTAGTGATGACTTGGTTCGTAATGAAGGGTTGGGGCCACGGTGGCAGAGTGGTAACACTCTGAGGCCGGGGTTCGATTCCCGGCACGGCCTCAAGTGGGTAAGCTGGTAGTTGCTTACCGTTGGTCGGCAGTTTACAGTACAGAACCCTAACGATCTCTATGTACTGGTTTCCTCTGCCCTTCCAACTACCCGTCGTGATATGACCTGTACAGTGTTGAAAGTGACGTAAAACCCCAAATAAATAAATAAAAGTAATGAAGGTTTTTTTTTGGATATAATGATGTGACATAATATTTATCTGCTACCAATTTTATTTGTCCTATCTTGTGAATATTTTAATACATGTACATGCAACAGACATTAAAATCAACACCACATCATGCACAGAATGTTTTTGTTTTGCCATTCGTGATTAACAAATTATAAAAACAATGTTTTTTGGAGGGTATGAGTTTGTTGTCAACAATTCATTTCAAAGATGTTTAGCAGTCATCAGATAACCTGAAATGTACTTTATACATTTAGCATTAAACTCAATGCAAAAAGCAGGTTTTAAACCGTAAAGATCAGATTCAAACTTAAAGATTTTAAAATAACTAACTGGTTTATGTGAAGTATTTATTCAGACCTGTATAGTATCAAACGTACTTTGGTGATTTGCTTACATAGCAAACTTTCATAAACTGAGAAATAAATGGAATGCTCTCTCTAATGTGGATGTAAGAAAAAAGTGATTTTGTCAATGGTTAAGTTTTACTTCCCGTTCAACAGCCAGGGTCCTACTGGAACAGGCCTTCACCATTGCTACTTGTGGGAATTGAACCCACACAGCATGTGATAAGATGGCAATCTTACTAACCACCAGGTCACTGAGAACCTTATACTAGTGGATGAATTTATTTAAGAAGTATGTATGAAAAATCTTTGGAAAATTATTTCATTTGATTTCATTACAAAGTTTGAGTTTTACTTCATGTTCAACAGCCAGGGTCATATTAGGACATGTCAGTTGTTAGTCGAAACCCACACAGAGGTGACAGCCAGGGTCATACCCAAATAGCATTCCGCCGGTGGACCAACGTTGGCTGTTGGTCGCATGATCGGCAGGTTTTGCCAACATTGGGCCAATGTTAGCCTTACATTGGCTTGCCAACCATGACTCAGGTTAGACATCTCTTTTGCCGATGTATGGCCAATGTTGGGCCAATGTTGGATTTTTATTCAAGATGGCGGCGAGCATAATAGAGGTTTTGGGAAACTTAGTAAAAAAAATATTTATTATGGTATGTCTAAATATCATATTTCAGTGAGCCCACAAATTTTAACTAACTATTTAACAATTTTAGACAAAAAAATAATATTCTCATTATAAATTCACACTTAAAAAGTTCTTTGTGAACATTATAATTTTATCACTGGATTATGGACTATCACCTTATGAAACCTTTCCACCATTGTTAATGTTTGTTCATGTAACTTATCAGGGATTCCCTTAACTAAGATCCTCCCACAATATATCAATCACTTGCCTTCTGTTAAACAATGGCCACAAAACACCATGCTGTAATCTGATTGGCTGACCGATGTTGGGCCAACGTCGCCTCTGCCTGCCAAAAAGCTGTTGGGCCAACATCGGACCGACGGATGTGCCAATATTTGGCCAACGTTAGCCCAATGTCGGAATGCTATCTGGGTATTAGGAAGGGCCCCCAGCATTGCTACTTGTGAGAGTCAAACCCACACAGAGACGACAGTCTGTGAATAGATGCCAGAATTGCTGATCATGAGGCCATCAACGACATTGTAAAATGTATAAAGTATATATTAGAAACCCCTATAAGGATATGACTATATTTAAATTCAGTACAAAAGTATAAGTTAGGGTTTTACATCATATTCACTACCCTAGGTCATATTATGGCAGGCCCCTAAGAACTTTTGTACTGAAATAAGTAATAAGTTGCAACTGTATCACTGCATATTTTAATCCAAAGAAATTGACTCTAGGTTATATGCAACTAGAAAGAGGATAACGAGCTCAGACTTCCATAAAGGCAACCAGGTATCTCCATGTTGTAATTTCACACAAAATGCTTTATTATTTTTAGAGTAATCTCGAACCACTAATCCCAAAACTATTGAAAATGAGACTGTTAAAAATCCTAGATTTTTTTTTGTATCCAGAATATGATCCGAACTTTGTCCCAAAATGTAATTAATTTAACGAAAATCAATTTGGTGTTTAAGTTTTGGCAAATCATTAATAGCCTTGCGCTAAACACATTTTTGTCTGTAATTGCCACAAATGAAGGTATTGTATTCTTGTCAAATTTACCCAATAATTTACCAAATTTAATTGATAAATTTCCAAATGGGAAACAAGTCAAAGTGAATGTGTCTATACTCTGTGTCAGTTGCTTATCAACCACACCTGACTGTCACTTTCCAACTAAAAGAACTGTCTATAGTGTTGTTGTTTCATCTGGAAACTTTGTCAATAACTAAAAGGATGCCAGTAAAAATAAGTTATGGGGCTTTCATAGTTCTCTAGACACAAGGATTCGTTCTTAGAACTTTTGCAATTGGATTGGACACATGAAAGTGTCCAAATGCTGGTTTCTTGTTGTTGATGTTCATTATAAAATATGCTGCACAATGGCTTGATTTTACTGTGATTGTATAGTTCTTAATTTATATGCAAAGACAGACTCTAAAGATCATCATACAGAAAAACAGAAATCCATTATCACTTGACTGGAGACATATCAGTGGTCAGCTCCACCGAGAATGACATAAGGTAAAACACAAACAAATTAGGGTGGGTAAGCTTTGGCAAAGAGATAAGTTTTCAACTTCTTTCTGAAAGAAGACAGAGATGTGAGTACTACTGATGTGGCTGAATGTACATCAATTAATGTACATACATTGATTAATGTTTGATATCGCCTTCAATGCATATCATACAATTTATCACAACAGATAATTACGATAATTACTGCAATGGAGAAAAACAGTGCATACGATTTGATGAAGATCCTCTACATAGAACCATCAGACACTGAAAAGCCACAATACTAGCTATACTTTAAGCCACAGCTTTGGACAAGATGTTCTAACTTTTTGGCAATCATTCAGGACCTGGGTTATAAAAGGGATTAATACTACAAGAATACAAGGAAACCTGGTACAGACAGATACATAGTGACCAGGTCCTCTGTTACTAGAAGGATCATCTCCCCTTTGGCTGACTAAAGACCCTCTGGGTTGCTGGTAAATGTCCATCCCTCAGCCTCTGTCTTTTAGTTAGGAAAATGTCAATATTTGGAGCTGGGATGCATTAAAGAGGGCTTTTAGCCCAGCTATGATGATATACTGTGCTAAGTATTGATTCTATTATAGATTTTTATATAGCACTTAATCTCTTCCAAGGTAGGCTCTAAGGTGCAACACCAGAAACCATTCAATAATGATTATTCCATAGACATAGACAGGTCGATACAAGGAGATGCCAGGTAGTTTATATGCCAAGGTGGGAAGGCCTTTTTGAAGAGATATGATTTGAGCTTATTCCTCAAACAGGCAAGAGTTGGTGCAGAAAAAAACATAATCAAGTGAATCATTTCAAATTGTGGGAGCATCGAAAACAAATCTATGGTCAAAGTGTCCTTTAATAGCATATTGATAAATTTGAAGTTACCATAGAAGCTGAAACAAAGATAAATATCTGCCAAATTTGCAAACTTTATGGTTTGTCAAAACACAGATTCACTGATTGTACTTCTCTGAATATCATCTGGGGGATGGTGATGTAGGAAGGAGTTGTGAGAGAGGGGTTTAAAAGTGTACCTTATGAACTCATCATAGAAAACATGTGCTCAGGTTTTGTAAACACATGTGATTGGGACATTGTGATCAGAATACAATAAACAGCTCCGCCTGTGGATGGCAGATCATTCTTGTCCACAGCTTAATATAGGAGCTTAAGTCTCAACTTAAACTGGATATGGATAAATGTTGCAAGCTTGAACCTGGCAGTTTTTCAGATTATAATCCTGCTATGTTGTTGTTTTTTTTCTCTTTTTTTGTCCAAAAAGTATAATGTTATTCAAGTTATAAAATCAATAAAAAATTGAGTTCAAACTGCGTGGCCTATTTTTGAATTACTTCGGTTTTGAAATGGATCTAAGTACAAATATTTTTGCGTTTCAGTGAATGAAATGAAAAACCAATATTATCATACATATATCAATTTGACATTATTAGTTATACCATAAACTAGTTTAAATAGCCTTTTGATAAATACATCTACAATATGTTTAAAATATGTCAATAGTGTTAGTAAGTATCTTAACTTGGACCACCCACCCCAAATAACTAGTCACGGACAAGTGATTACTGTTCTTCAAAATCTCAGATATTCTCATAGAAAGTGTTTGCATTCCTTTTGATAGAAACAAGACTTCTTTTCAAAAGGTTAAGGACTCTCTTTCCATAGTAAGATATGTATTACCCCTGAATTGAACTGCAGTTTTCAACAAGCAATAATATTTCTATGAAAAATGACATGAAAGGATGTTTATTTGAAAAGATTTACACAATATTAGGCTCAATGATATGGGATTTTGAAACACCTCTTTCACCAAAGTGACACACATGCAATAAACCCTTGCATGGGTATAATTACCTCCTTTTTGTATAATACCCTCTCTCCTCTGGAATGCACTAGAGAGATTTATGTATGCAACCATCTAGTAATCCAAATGACTTAAACAAATATCCCTGGACCGTTGTTATGGCACAATTGTATAATAGTAATTAATTCTTAGCAGTATCAGCGGTCTCTTTGACAGCAGTAACAGGGTGTTGGACTTTGGGTACAAATTTTCCTTGGCACTGACCACTGTTAGATAATCAACTGCTGTTAGCTGATTAAGTTAACTATTGTTATATGATTAGCAGTTGTTGGTTGATTAATTTAGGTTTTCACAAGCTGATTAGCTGATTAAGTTGGCTGTTCTTATATGATTAGCAGGTATTAGTTAATTTACTTCAAGGTTTTGCCTGATCAACTGGTATTTAAGTTTACTGTTAACTATTACAGTTGACTGTTATCTATTAATTTTCTGCCTTTACTTTTCATGCTAAACAATTAAAATACAACAGACCATCTACTTTAGACACAATGACAGTTTCCAATTTACTGATAGTTTTTCAGACTCGATGATTTGTGAAAGCTGGGTGCCTAATTGTAGTGGTCGTGGCTGCACATCAAAGCTATAAAACATGTGTTATTATTATTATTATTATGTATTTATAGTCAGCGCAATATCTCCATATATTACAGGACTATTTAACCCATCTAACTGTACAAGTACAGCCCAATCTCTCAAGTAACTGATTAGCGGGCATTTCTTTCCTCATCACTCAGGAACAATCACCTATGTAATTTTTGTGCACTGCGACTTATCGTTATGATATTATGACTTCTACCACTGTTTATGACCTATTTTGTTCACATTCGGTAAACAAATGCCCCTATATTAAATTTGTTCACCGTTTTTGATTGCCAAAATGTCATTTAATGATATTTCAATAGTTTAAAGTGTCTTATAAGCCCAAATGAGGCTGGGTTTGTATTCTGATTTTGTATTCCATGTATATTTGTATTTGTAAATCAAACAGGACACTATAATAAACGATTCATCTATCTATCTATCTATCATGGAGCAAGGTAATATTCTCTATGGAAAAAAAGTAGGAATCCCCTGCTTACTGTACTAGAGTGATTGGGGCTTATTGTTACAAGTAAATTTTTCGAGTCATGATGGTTAAAAGCATATTTTTGGTGGCAAAGGCTATAATCATCAGCGGACTAGACTACCGTAATTCCTTACTATATGGACCCAACAAAACCTGTGTTGCTAAACTTTAGAAAGTTCAAAATGCTTTATGAGGTGAAATTGGGTGAAGTGAGTCATAGCACACCGTACCTTGAAAAACTCCACTGGCTCCCCATTTCATATTGTATTTTTTAACCTCCTTACTTTCAAGGTCCTCAAATGTTTCTAACCTCCCTATTTGTTATCTTTAAGTTTTGGTGTCTTACTCGTGGAAATAAGCTCTCAGGTTTGTCAATTCATTACAAAAAGGCGATTGCCTGTGGTGATTTTGCGAAGGTCACATCAGTGGAATGAAACAGGTTGCCACTTAATCTCCAACCACAGAAGACTACCTTGGGGTTCAGGAGCCAAATAAACGCCTACCTGTTCCAACCAAACTGGCATACTCACCTTTTAAGGCACCTCTCCCTGGTAGGTGCTTGCTGGATAACATCCTCTGCTAATTTTAGGGCTCTCTACTTTTGAACTTAACTGCATAAGGCTTATCAGTTTTGTTCTGTATAAATGCGTCTATTCTGTTCCGTTGTAAGACCTATCTCTTTGGTTTAACTACTTATCTGTTTAATTGGAACAAATTGTCAAATCATGTGCTGTGATTTGCCACCCTTTTCAAACAGGATTAATCATAGCACCCACCCCACCCACCCCTGTTCAACGAGTTTGGGCTAGTTCTTAAATATTATTTTATACCTTACTTTATTACAGTGAAATGCAATATACAAATAAGGGGGAACAAGAAAATGCAATATTGCCCAGCCTGAAGAGCTTATACGTCACTGTTGATGAAGATAATAATTAATCTCCAATTATTGTTGGACATTAAGCACTTGGATACCTGATACATGACAATAATTAAGATGGCTGTAGTGTGACAAAGTTGGTGTTTTACCTCCCTTTCATCAGCCATGGTCATGTTGGGACAGGTCCACAATATTTGCCACTTGTGTGAGGTCTACGTCACAGAGAGAGGACAGTCTGTGATAAGATGCCAGACTTGCTAAGTGCTAGGCACCTGAAGATCTTGGCTATAGTTTGAGACAATTTAGTAAAAGTTAGTTAGTAAAACAGTAGTATTAGACTAATGTGACAGCCTCGTTATACTGTAGAATCTATGTATCATAATTTCAATTCATCTATCACAGAATTTCATGCATCAACCTTAAATATATCAGTCATCTCATATATCAATTTAACCTGTGGAATACTCTTTTCATTTCTGTGTGAGCACAACCCTTTACAGGTAGTTTACACAGCAATATACCCGGTGACCTGTTTCCAATCTATAGCAAACTGTCTTCCCTGACAATTATTTAACTGTATGGCATGTCAACTTTGATGCATGCCACAATGGACAATATGTGATACATCAATATTTGGTTTTCTGTTTCTATCTTTCTCACGAGGGACAACTTTTAGTAAAGAAATCAATTTCATTTGTAGATTTATCTGTTCCTATAAATGTCCGCGTGTTTGTTCAATATTTTCTTTTTTAACTAGCTGATTAGCAACAGTTGATTTTATGAGAATTTTACACACATACAAGGCATAAAGTTGACAGACGATGATGAATAATTCAAAGTTGATAGACTTATTAAAAGCTTAAGTTTCTTCCAATAAAAACCACCCTGTCATTGTCTTGTGCTACTTTTGTGTGTTGTGTGCCATTAAGTAGCCAGCCACAACTGTGACCTGTATCTGCCACTACAAAGTCACTTAAGTTAAGGTGGCCTTAAATATCCAGTTAGAAACATTAGCATAGATCCCAGTCAAAAATCCTGTATATTTTAACCCATCAATTAAATGTTTTAAAATGGGTACCCAAGTGTAAAGGAGTTTGTATACTCATTCCAAAGCTAAAAACTATCTTTAGTTTGTTGAAAAGTTTGGAATTCAATCACTTTGTATCTAACCAGATGGGTTCGAATCTACTTCATTGTTAACTGTGGGAGTTCACCGAAGCACTGTCCTGTATTGTTTTAAACTGTTGAAAAAGGATGTATAAGTTTGACCTTTTACATCATCTGTTTCATTCATAATATGAACTTTCTTGTGGAAGAATATATACATAGATTCCTAGCTTGTGTGAAGGCACACAATTGCTCTACATCTGTCCAGTATGAGGGTCACTTAACATAAAGAAGCTTTCAGGCTTTTACCATTCTTTTTACTATCAAAGCCAGGTAGCATATGGAAGCAGGATTCTAGACTCCTCTCATGCACTCAGAAGCACATGTGTTACAACAGCTTTTCAGTCTCTAAGTAAATATTTTGTTTTGAAGTTTGAAAATAAATTGATTTCTTGTCACCCACCATGTCATTAGCTTGTGGCATTACACAACCCCGTGGAAAGAGAAGAAGAAAAATATTGAAAAGAGAAAAGGGTAAAGGGGAGGGGGTAAAAACCTTCTGGTGCCAATCTGTAGCCAATCTGAAAAAACTGAGAACCATATTAAAATAGACACTGGACAGTCTTTACATGCATAGTTCACACATATCTGGTCCACCTTGTTCACCCCTAATCTTATACTATCACAAGAATTTTCACAACTGTCATCTTCTAAAACAATTTCTTCTAACAAACTAAACACCCACGCTGTTATTAGCTTTAAAAACCAATGTAATCTGTTTTATAAGCCCCCTTTATATCAAATTTGTCATCATTAATTTTAAAATTAAAAAAAAATCTTTTCTTTTCTTCAAAACTTCTATATATGACCTAGATCTTTTTCAAAATGTAAATTCTTCCTGGTCATATGCAGATATGAAATTTCAGAAGGACCAGTTCTTTATATTTTAAGAATCTCATCCGTAAACCCAAACTCACTGAAAATGGGATTGTTTAAAATTTGGGATTGCTTTGTATTCTGCGTATGATCTGGATCTTTTCCCAAATTTAATTGGTTCTTCTTTCGGGCAGACCCTGCCTGCATTACAACTTCAGAAAGGCCTGTTCTTTGGTTTTGGAGAAATAAGGAGCACAAACAAACACACCCAAAACATAACCTCCTTTGTGGAAGTAACAAAGAGCCAATGTCAACACCGCAATAATAACAGACCCCTAAAGTATCAAGAAAGTTTTAAAATGTGACCATGGGCATGACCAAAACTAGCAGCAGTAGAAAAACAACCAGGGCTTCCCCCCGGACAGTTTTTAACAATATTAAATATCCAGGATTGTGTTATTAATGATCCAACACACACACTGTCTTCGACATTGTGACACAGTCTTTAAACCATAAAGATATACATGTAATTTAATATATTTGTGTCATATAATATAAGTGTACCTTCAATTGTCGTTTATTTGCTCCATATCCATGGATATTATTATTTTTATTTAAAATATTACGCAGACTTCAGCTGGTTGTGTTCGGTTGGTACTTGCATTGTTGAAGTTTTAATTTTAGATTAACATCGTCCCGCATTTTGTCAATTGAAAAACTCCGGGAGATTATTTATTGTAAAACCCCAAGCGAACGCGCCTTCAGTGATATGTGTGTTTGATTGGTAATGCATTGTTGACGTCTTTTCTTTTCTACACGTTGTCAGTGTGTAAACCTACTCGGGGAGATTATAAATCTGCGAAACCCAATCGAACACACTTTCATTGATTAGCGCATTATCAAAGAAGTTGTGTAATTGAATTAATCCCTCCCTATTGTAACAATGGTGATAAAGATGAAAGAAGTTAGGCGTTTCTGTGAATGGTATGTTTTATAAAGCACTGGAATTCATCGTTTCCAAGACTGTGTAAAATCTTGTATCATCGCTCACGCTAGACTGTGCATTATATGTAGGGAGACACAATTTTGGTTCGGTTAATCTGGAGATTTGGATAATAGAAGGCTGGATAATTGAGGTTCTACTGTATTTATAAATGATGGTCTATGGGGAGGGTTACTGGAGCAGTGTGAATGTAGTATTATAGACTGCTGAAGCTGTAACCACGTTTTGTGATGTTAAAGGTGAATTTTTTGCAATAGACTTGACATGGTTCCTTTTTTCAAAACCAAAAAAATACAGTAAAAATTGTACCCAATACTTGAAGTGAATTTGCCTGAATTTCTTTTACAGTACATCTTCACATGAAATGATTAATATTAATTTTATATAAGTCTGTCATATCATCCATATTATTGTTGGTTTTTACCAGATGATCATTGACACTGAAATCAATAAAGAATTCATTGAAGCTGACTGATTTTCAAGCAGTTTGATGTATTTTAGGGATGAACTAAGTGAAATTCTTTCCCTTTATGCTGTCACAAACAAGACAGAATGAGCTTCAGTCAGACTTCTATCATCATCAAAAATATTTTGCCATACCAGAGAGCCCCAGAGTGGTTTATGCCCCTGTTCCACTGTCTCTAGTTTTCCTGCCAAGTTCCCGGATTATGCAATCCTGAGTATAATCGTATGATCAATCATTGCACTCATGAGATCATAGAAAAATTTAGTTTAAAAAGTGCTTTAAAAACTTTATAGGGGCCACGGTGGCACAGTTGTAACACACTGATTGACTGTATATACTGGTTTTCTCTGCCCACAAAACTACATGTCACAATATAACCGATAAAGATCTAGGCGTGATGTAAAAAAACACTAAATAAACAAAAGCTTTACAGGGGAAAAATGATTTTCCAGTTTGTCACAATCGATCTCATCAATCTCAAGCCTGATCAGAGAACTCATAGCACAGGATCAATTTCTGCTTGATAATGGCAGCGGAGATATCTGTGTTGTACTGTCTTGAAGGAGACAAAGACCAACTCCTTGTGTAGCCTGAGGTCTAAGATCCTATCCAAATAGTAGCACAGATCTCTGACTTGACACAGGGACCTATCGGCCTTGAGTGATTTATCAAGAACTTGGGGCCAAGGCTGGGATTACCAATGGGACCACACTGTCTGGACCCTCTTGTACAGAAAGCTGGGTAATGGGTAAAGAGACACCTAAGACCAGTCTGACTGGTGCCTGGATGACCTCTCCCATCTTCTCAGTGTATCCTGGGATATAAGTTGGTAAGCTAGTGCTGACAGTAGTGACTGTCTAGCAATTCTCGAGAAGAAACTGTTCAGAATTGCCGGTGCATCAGTCCAACAGGCTATTTTTGACCAGGAAAAGTCCTTCTTGTCAGCATACATATCATTTTTCTGTCTTAGGAACCATGAAAGTTTCAGAACCACAGGTAGGGTAGCCTTCAGCGAGAGTGATTTTGTTTTTCTCCATCTTTCTACACAGCCACTCATCTGAAGATAGTTGACAGGGACTTTGCCAGTTGGCTGTGTCCTGGGACTGGAAAAGGGGTTCTCATCTTGAGATGATGCTGAACTCTCAAACCCTGGGACCTGGTGCCACCCTATGAAGGACCTGAACCCCTCTGATGGTTTCCCGGTAGTTCTGCTCATCACTCAGCTGTTGGTTCAGTTCCTGCTCTGGCATAGCAGTGTCCTGAACAGATACCTCACCCTCTTCCCCAATGGGTTGAGCAGGGGAGGATGGATGACAATGCTACTCCAGATCAGAATCCGGGTCCTGTAAGAGAGCAGCACCAGCCGATGAAGATGTGGACAGGACACTCTTGCCAATAGGAGTCTGATTGCTTGTTTTCTGAACAGCTGGTCCAGTGAGTTGAAGGTCTGGCATATCCCTGTAACCAGTAGCAGTCTGTAACTTGCTGACGTGACTGGGGACAATAACAGTCTGGCTTCCACTAGCAGCTTGGTAGACTGGTGTAAAGGTAAATCCTTCCCCCCTGGAAATCCTCCCCTCCCCAAGGTGGAAAATTTTCAAGTAAATTCTATCCCACCTCTTCAAACTGAAACTTCTTTAGGATTAAAATGAAAATTTTAAATGTAAATTCAAATAAACCAACATATTCTGCACAATTAAATTCACAAAACCTGGATCACTGTAGTAGGCTGAGTCTGACTGCTAGAGACCTGAGTGACTAGTCCAGTAGACTGCATAACACTGGAACTGGTAGCAGGCTGAATTGGTGGTATGAAGGGTCTGTCAGATGTCACAACAGTAGTAGGCAGTTGAACTGGTGAAACTGGCGTAGTAAAGGTCCTGGCTAACAGCATGGCTTCCAGCCTAGCAAACCTCTGGGACCACTTGTAGTCAGTTCTGTAGTTGTGTCACTCTGAACTGTGCCAGGATCGACTAGGAAGGGAGAAAGCCTGGTAGTTTTCTTTTGTTTCTTGTGGGTATAATAGACCTTATGCATCCCCCTATATAAGAGTGTAAACTTGCAAATTTAATTAGTAAATTAAATTTTTATCAGTTAATATTGCAAATTTAATTAGTAAATTAAATTTTTATCAGTTAATATCTTACCTAACAGACAACAGCTAATGTCTGGCACCAGTCGGTTCCACCAAATGCCAGAAAAAATGTCCTGAGTTTCACTTCCGGCTGGACCAGTACACTGCTCAAAACTCACCAGGTGGCCTATTTCCTGCCTCACTCACTAGAGGGCCATGATGTCATAGCATTTTTTTCGGTCCTCTAAAGAGTAAGTTCCTCTAAAGATTAAGTCTGCAGTAAGGCCTCCTACTTGAATGAGGCTTTGCAAGCACTAATCAAGAAACAGGCAATAAAGATAGTACGGGTTTGTTCCTCTCTGGCCTTTTTCAACAGATTGTTCCTGGTACCAAAACCCAACAATAAATGGTTCATTCTTGATCTGAGCTCTCAAAACAGGCTCTTGACTCTAAAAACCTTCAAAATGGAAACCCAAGAGACAATAAGAACTTTTCTCCAGGCAGGGGAATAGGTAAAGTCTCTGGACTTCAGCAGCACTTATTTTCACATCCCCATAACCCAAAGGTCACGAAAATTCCTGAGATTCCATTTTCAAGATCAAGCCTACCAATTCAAAGTACTGCATTTTGGCTTCTCCACAGCTCCTACTTAAAGCCACCTTTGCCTTAATGTTACAGTTTACTTGTAGTCTCTAGTAAATGACCTGCCTACCAAGTGGTAGTTATTCTACCAAATTGTCCATCAGGTAAAATGTATTAACACAATAAAACTGCACATGTAATAAGTAAGTTAAATTTTTATAAATTAATACCTTACCTAATGAACAGGAGAGGCCCTCCCAAACGACGTGACTTACTAAATAAGTATAAATATGTATTTGGATTTAAATAGGTTTAGACAATAAAAATGATGTCATGTTGTCACACTGTCCAGAGACCGGAAATACCATGCTCCATCTAGTACAGTACTAGACCGGTCCTGCTGGTGGATAACACAGCATGACTTTTTCTGTCATTTGGTGGGACCAGATGCATATGAATAGTGTATTTGGAATTCCGAATAAGGTATCTGGAACTCCAAATACCTATTTGGAATTCTGAATAGGGTATTTAGAACTCCAAATACGTATTTGGAATTCCGAATAGCATATTTAGAATTCCAAATACTTATTTGGAATTCCGAATAGGATATTTGGAATTCTGAATAGGGTATTTGGAATTCTGAATACTGTATTTGCAATTCCAAATACGTATTAGGAATTCCAAATAGAATATTTCAAATTTTGAATTTGGATGGCGGTTCTATTCTTTCCTAGTTTCCATATTCAAGGAGTGTCGGGAGAGAGCCCGAACCTTGATGTTGGCAGAGAATCATGACCAAAATAGGCTGGAAAATTCAAATACATCCCAACCCTTATCATCGGGGGGGAGAGCTCTATGACTTTGATAAACATATATATGGCTAGATAGATCAGATATTACTTGATGGGTTTATATGTCTGGCCCTCACAATTTTACCAAAAATATAATTTCTTTTATGACCACTTCATTTCTTCTTTTTGTGTGTTGAAAATTGGGACCAAAAGAACCTCAACATCCTACATGATTTTGATGTGACTGGCCATAACAGCAACAGAATCAGTCCAATTGGCGATAAGATCACCTCCCAAACTCTAGGATCAGCCATATCATGAGTATATATGACCTGTCCCCGGACTACTACCGAGTTATTATGAGTTGGGTGCAAAGTCACAGACATTTTGAAAAATAACAAACATGTTTAATACCCTTCCTGACCTTGCCAAAGCTCTTGATTCTGTCTCCCAACCTTTTTGTGATCTCAAAAAACCTGTTCCCAACCTTAAAATTAGAAAGATTGGGACTAAAGTTGGGAATATGGAACTACCACTTAAAAGTCCTTGATAGACATGACAGACTTTTGTAATGTGATTTCTATACATTTGGGTTCTGCATCAAATTCCCAGATTCTTCACCACCTTCAGCAACCATTCTACTGTCACCTCTGTCAAAGAGATTATGTTATTCTTGTAATTATGTTTGTTACTTTGAAATCTTGCAGTTTCAAAGTATATTGGGCAGTCAGTGTGTTTGTTACTTTAAAATCTTTCGAAGATTTCGAAGTATGTTGGTCAGTCGGTTTGTATGTTTGTTAGCCCATTCTAGTTCACAATTTTAGAGGTAGGATTTTCATATTTACATACATCATTGTCTTGGTCAGAATAGAGCAAGACTGAATTTTAACAAAATTCGTCTATTTTCGCATAGCTATGACCATTTTAGGTATCTAGCCACTGCATTCACAAATATGTCTGAAGATATTGAAGTCTGCAACTTGGACAAGAGGGTTTATTTATTCAAAATCTCTCGAAGATTTTGAAATATGGCTGTCAGTCAGTTTGTCTATTTGTTTGTTTGTTAGCTCATTCTATGTCACAGTTTTAGAGGTAGGATTCTCATTGTTACATACAACATTGCCATGGTCAGAATAGAGCAAGACTGAATTTTGACAAAATCGGTAGTATTTTCGCATAGCTATGACCATTTTAGTTACTGAGCTACTGCATTCACAAATATGCCAGCTTGCAACTTTGACGAGTGGATTTATTTGTTCATTTGTTAGCAAGATTAATAAAAGAACAACTGGACAAATTTGCATAATTTTTTATAGTAGGTGGTTCTTGGTCTAACATTGAACTTATTTTAATTTTCGGATTAATTCACTACCGATTCTAGATCCAGGAGTTTAAACTATTTTTATTACTCAAAAACAACAATGTAGGTGTTGGGTCTCGGTGGAAGTAGGTGCTTTACATGTGCTCTTATTTGTTATTTAGCAAAGTAACAAGGAAGAAGGATTTTAGTTTGTCTCCTTCTTTATTTGCTGCTAATCAACAGTAGTAATAGCTGAGTCTGACTCAGCTATTACTACTATCAACATAAACTCAGTCTTGTCAGTCTTGAGTTCAGCTTAAGTCTGTCAGTGGAGATCTATGTCTTAACTAAATCAAGACAGCCAATGGCTGATCTTTAACTCCAATCTTAATTTACATTCCATCCATACAAAAGCATTAGGCAGACAGCAAGAAAAAAAACAATAGACAGTGATCTTCAGAAAGGTATGGGGAAAGTTTGGGATAAAAAATATGCCCTATACTTGGCTAGAATTAGGTGATAGATATTACAAAAATCTATAAGGAATAACAAAGTTATGGCTTAAAAACTAACCTGACCATATAAGAGTAAAGCTTTGGTTGGCATCAATGATCACCATAGTGGAAATGCTGTTTTCACTTAAAACTTAAAGTCTGTGGAAGGTTATATGATATAACTAAAATAAGGTGGACTATCAGATACTTCTAGGAATTAAATAACCCTTGTACAAAAATACCTGTCGAATCGACTTAATCCATTTATGTAATTCATCATATATTTATTGATTCATCACTGCCAACAACCTACAGGTGATACTAAATACAATGGAAAAAAATATAATCCAATTTTTGCAGGTTACTGTAATAAAAAATGCTATTGGGCAACGGTATATTTTGAGAGTGGTTATTAGTGTGAGTTGAGTGTGACAAATTATAGTGAAACTTTATCAAAGACAACACCCATTACAGGAAAGAATGTTATTGGCACATGACAAATTTGGTGGAACACTCCCCCCAAACAGCTGTCTTCTTTGAATAGGAAGCTAGTATGTGATAGGAAGAATTAACTCTGTGTGTTTTTCAATAAAGGACTACTTAGATGCTAAATTGCTGCAATAAAAAGGGGAAATCTGATCTCAAATTAGTACTAGGTGAACAAAACTGTTTCTCAAATTATTATACAATATTTCTGATGTGTATAAAAGAGTATATGGCCTTGCGTAAGGCTCGAGTTTGTACGATATATTTTCAGACATTTTCACAGATATTTGGTATTCATAAAACACTCATACATGTTAAGAGATATAAGCTTATCTATCTTAGCAGTATGCTAATGTGAAAGCCAATATGTATGAGTACATAATATTAAACTGAAACTTCATTAGCTGCTTTGAAATTTTTTACCCTTATCACAAGGAAACCTGAGCCTTTAGCAAGACTAAAATTAGCATAGTACTTGTATCTGAAATAATTGATGTCTACCCCTTTTAACAACCTAAAGGCTGTAATGGTTCCATTTCTTAGCTGGTGCAATTTTATAATTACTTATTTTCAAGAACATATATCATATTTTATAAATTGATTGAAAACATTTAACAGTATATCCTAAAATTGTTAGTATCTAATTCCACAATTAAACTCTACATAACGTAAATTAATGGCACACATTCTATAATTTTATCTTAAAATTATTGCTGTCTATTTCAACAATTAACCCCTGTAGAATTTCTTCCTCATTTGCATTTCTTCTCAAATAGTGTCTAGTTTACAGAAACAGTTCATTACATCTTCAGTTGTGACATTATAGACTTTTCTCACTGGGGTAGACATTTTAAAATATAATTTAATTCAGCCCCTTATTACAAAGAAAACAAAAAAAATACAGAACCCTCCTCCCTCCCTTTTTATCCCCCACACCTGGGCATTGTGTACCCAGTGAACTGTTGATGGTGTGTACATTTAATTCAGTAAGATGTCATATTTATTTTTCTGTGTATAATTCAAGCATCTCTTAGAAACAGTATCTAAACACTTACACAACAAAATAACACGCAATCTGAGGTCTACAATGGCTTGAAAGGAGGGAGGGAAAGTGAGGTTTTAAGCTGACTATATATCAGCCTGTTCAAACCACACACAGATAGAAGTACTGAATAATATTGTTACATACTGATGCCACCCTAGTTAACTTGTTAACATTATCAGTTTGTAGGTATTAAGGTTTTCAAAGGTTATGACCAAATGTGTACAGATAATATGTAACAAGTAATATGAAAAGTGCAGTGGTACCACACTTGCCTCCCACCTGTGAGATGGAAGTATGAATACCAGTCAGAATTCCAGTTGGAAAAGCTGGTGATATTAATTGTTGTTGGTCAGCTGTTTTTAGTACAGAAGCTTGATCAATGGTATGCACTGGTTTCCTCCACCCTTCCAAATACCGATCACAATATAAATAATGTAAAGATAGTAGGCATAAGGTAAAATGCTCAGAAAATAAATATACAAACAAGAACAATCGTAGAGTGCATACCACCGCCAAGCCACGTAGTAATAACTAAATGGGAAAATCTGGGTTATTTTCTTTTTGTATCCAGATGGTGATCCAGATCACTCTCAAACTTTAATCGGATCTAAGTTGGGCCAAGACACATCGTCTGGTGATTTTAGAGGAAGATCAAACTAGTAGTATTTGCCTAACCTTGCTGACAAAACAAGCAAACAGCACAAATGGACAAACATACAATTAAGTGGTCATGAAATAATGTCTCATTGGCGAAAGTAATAATGGACTCTCTGCAAAGAGACCAAACTGCCATGTTCCCAGATGTATAATGTAGAAAATACTCTTACATCTGCAATAGTCGATGAATCTTATTTTCCTGATAGTGTTTAGGATGCTTACTGGCCCTAACATCATGTCTGCTGTTTTGTAAACTTGTATGTCATAACCTGGATTCAAATCCATGACCCAAGCCCTAAATATTGTCATTTTTAAACATTAACATTTTTACCTGGTTAAAGATGATACTTGTATGTTTACAAGTGGATTTACAAGTGTATAATTTATTGCCTGTAGTTAATGTATTTCTCTCTACTGCACTCTGTACAGTACACTTTGTAAATGGTTGGCTGCTCCTGTCAAAAATACATCATTTAAAACATATTCTAGTCACTCTCCTATCATGTGTAGGGACATACATTTGAATCCAGGCCCGATATTTAATGGAAAAATGAAAGTTGCTTCTCATTGTCCAATGGTTTAAATACAATGTATTTGATACCTTTCATATTTTTATCTTGGGGGGAACTAAACTGTCAACAAATTAATGAAGATCCTAAGTGCATAAAAATACACATTTCCGTAGAGTAAATATAACCATGGACAAAACAATAATTACTAGCATGATGGATTGTGGGTTGACACAAACATGCTCACAACCCCTCCCCATAATAGATGTCTTTACCTAGACCTGATGACATCTCACTGGTTTTCAATAGACTCTCTTGTTGTTTACATTGTCTTACAACCCGCCAGGAGGACATGGTTAGATCAAAATTAATTAGCTGCTTGTAAAACCTCATTGTGTCACAATAATGCCTACTTTGGTTGTTTCTTTTAAAAAGTAGAAACATGCCTTGCTATATCATAATTACACGGGGGTGTATTTTAGCCACAAGACAACCCCTGTGACAAGGATTGAAGGTAGAAGAAGATTGACTAATGAGGCACTTCCACTGTCACGAATAATATGAGGTTCCACTGTTCAGGAACCCCCACAAATGACCACTTTTCTTTATTTTTACTGTAATATGGTATGAAACCATTCAGAACCTACCTGAATAACATAGAAATTTCAGTGGAATACAGTTTTTATCTAGGTCATACCTTTCCATAAAGTTGTCACGTGCAACAAACAAGCAGGTCAATGTGCTTTCAGTTGTGGACTGATGCAGTATGGTCCTCTTTGTGTCTTGGTAGGACGTCTTCAGTGCAATTTGATGTTAGTTTTATGGGATGCATTCGATATACATTTGCATTTGGGACTGCTTTTGAAATGTTAGAAAAACCTCCCATGTCCTCTCATGGGCTCTATTAAATTCTATACACTAGAGCGGTGAATGGGATGGATATGTAGGGTGGTTCCGTTCTTCAATGTGCACTAGCTACAAATACTAGTTCTTTGTTCATAGACATAAGGACAAGTTTGTCTAGTGGAAATCAAGTATGTACAGAAATAAAAGAACAAAACAGATGTGACCTAAGCATTAAGTGGTCGCAAATGCATTGGTCAGTAGTCGTCTGGATTATTGCAATTTTCTGTTTCATAGTTTGTCTTTCAAGAACATCACAAGCTTCCAGAATATCCAAAATTGTCTGGCTCACTTTGTAGTAATCCAGAAAAGATGGTTCTTAAGGTTCCTTAACTCTGGAATAATTTGCCACTGGAAATTCAAACTGCTCCTATACTTTCATGTTTCAAAAGGCGACTTAGAACCTATCTGTTTCAAAAGACTTTCCATCCCTAGTTGGTCTTATTACTGAGCACCGATGGTCGCCTTGGTAACAACCCAACTATGGTTTAATGAAATGAAATGGCAACATTCTAGTATTGTTGATAATAATTATATGTAGCCAACAGTTTTGGAAATATCTGATAGCACAGCTGAATACCCTATTTAACAAGCCAAATGCAGTATAGAACTCAGCTTGAAAATCCTGAAGCCCTGTAATTGTCATTTCTTAGTAACTATAGAAGGCAATTCGGCGATGTGGGACAAAACTTTTATGTCAATCGAGGTTCATTTTAATAGATACCTTTAAATAAATGAGTCAAATGTAAAACATTGAATTCTGCTTGTATATTTAAATATTAATTTTGTAGGTAAAATTGATAAAAGATGTCACTTTTACATTAATTAGAATCAACGCAGAGGCCCCTGGGACGAACAGGTAGGGTTGGGGGAGGTGATACCTCGGGGCCAAAAAGCACAAGAAGAAACAGCCATCTGTAGTTAGTTTAAGATGCACTTGTTGTTATGTTCAAACAGACAGGTATTGGACAAGGCCCCTCATTCTTAATGGGCCTCGGGCTGTTTGGAGATGATTAAATCTGTTCGATTTACTGAATACAATGTTGATTTAATGGGACAGTAGAAACCTAGAGTGAGATGTAAAACTACTGGCAACAGGAGAATAGTGGTGTTGGTTTCAGAGAAGATTTGAGAGAATTATGAGTTAGCTTCTGCGGTGTTTCTATTCAAATAACTGAACCAATTACAATGAAATTAAGTATTTGCCAAAAGTACAAAAGTAAAAATATAAGCATGCATAATTGCGTGTTTGTGTGACTCAGAAAGCACCTTCCATTCACAGCTTTTAGTTTTAATGAATTGTTTGAAATTTAACAATCAACATAACATTTCAATAGGAATATACTGTGTTGACAAAGATTAGTCAATGGTATCAATAGCTTTACAAATTATAATCATTTTAATATCTATATTTGGGTAGCTTAGTTCTAGTAAAGTCTTATTTTAATAAGCGAAAATAATTGTTCAAGCTATTTCTCACCTACACCAGCATACAGCACTTGAAACTAGTCATATTTATAACCAAAATACATGGAGTTGAAGCACATAATTACTCAAGAAGTTTGCTCTCCTGTTGAAAAGAAAAGTACAATGCATGCCTAATACCTAAACAAAGATAAAACATTCCAACAATTATTGCAAATTCACGCTGTGCCATTTTCAATGCAGGGACAAAGAGATATTGTACACACCACATTCTGTCTAAGTGATATGTGTATAAAAGTGAACGTGCTTATTGAAGGAAATACTTGTCTTTCCTGACTACCAATCCACCCTTCATTATGTGAGACACAACCCTTATCCAACCCCCACCATTATGATATACTAAAGAACAACTTATAAACAATATATGAAAAACTCTATGTGGGCTGGTTGAGAGGGCCATACAAGATATGTGTACATATTTTTATAGAATTGACAGGGAGGGTACATTGTTGTGTTGAGAGGGGGGTGGGGCAGTTATGACAAACCCCCATGTCAGCACCAACTTGCCAGTGGCCCCTGGTTCAATACACTGTACTGTGTTGGGTTTTTTCTTTTTTCTTCAATAAAGACAAAGAATGGCTTTGTTATAAGGGGGATAAGCAGCAAGGATAAAGCCACTATATCAACCCTCCCTTTACCATGTGATTTAATATGCCCCCCCCCCCCCTCCGCCAATATAGCCCTAGGGCAATATTATTACCCCCACATCTTCCCCTCCTCAAACCACTGTTACCCACCCCATGATATCTGTCATTATTTCTATCAGCAAGAAAGAACAATATAATGAAGATTTTAAATATACATAAACATTGGGAGCATATATATTGTATGAAATTTGTTTACCCATGCAAAGCAGGTATCTGTGCAAAGAAGATTAAGCTGTTGGAGAAATTACTTAGCAATAGCCTTTACATATGCTTGTATACTTGATGAATTAAAGTGTTTCCAAAACAAGCAAATGTGGTGAACCATAATAAATTTTAAGCACATGTCTCTGTATAGACTTACCAATACATGATATTTAAGAAAGCCTAGGATTATAAAAAGGAGACAAAGCCATAAAGTTGACATCTTGATTCTCCATTACCTTGTTAACTGGTGTGATACAACCTCCAGGTTTTAAATGTGTAATTCAAGATTCAGCAGCTGATAAGAGGAACATCAGTTATGTAACATCTTGAGAACACATTGGGGGTTGTTACCTTAATATAGAACTCACAAACAATGGCTCTATGTACAACTGTTACCAGATTAATCTCATTGAAATATATTCATTTTAATCCAACTGGAATTATATAATTGTATTAAAGTCTTTAATTATCTAATGTGACAACATAAAAACATGCTCGACAAACAAAGGCTTTTATGTACAAAAGTTACCCATGTTAATCCCATAGAAATGTGTAGCAAGTGTGCTAACCTTAATCCAATTGAAATTTGTAATTAAATATATATGTATAGCCTAAAATTAATATTGTGCAAAAAAATATTCTTTACAAAGTAAACATAAATACTGTGTAAGTAAATTTTTGCTGAAAGAAAATTTCACTAATTCTTCATTTTTAAGAAATCCACTAGAATCCATTTTCAATGATGGCTAATTTCTAAAGGTTTAAAATTGTGATGGGAATTAATTGTCACTATCCAAGATCAAAAGCTAAAATAGTTGGAAATTAATGCCTAGTGAAAATTTAAACTTATATAGTATATATTATGTAATTCAGCTAACCTAAGTATGGTAACGTTATGTAATTATTTACATGCTTGGAAATATAAACTGGAATATTACACTCTACATAATGAAGAGTTCAGTTAATTTGTATTGTTCAAGTTTTCTGTAGTGAACTTTCTGATAGGTTAAGAATATCAGAAGCTTCACTTCCTTAACTTATGTCTTTATAAGTTGTTTCTAAACACAATTTTAAGGCTAAACAGATGACACACAAAAAACCCCTCAATATATTTATTCATCAATCACGGGGCTGTGCCATCTCTCTAAAAAGAGCTTCCATTAATAATTCAAAGTATGTTACTTTATAAACAAACCATCTGGTGAAATGGTTTTTTTTTAAAAAGACAGGGAAAAAACTAAACTAAATGGTCTACATCTGTGGCACTGTATTCTTTCAAATATAGCTGACAACAACATCTTGAGATTATCCCAACAAAGGAATATTAGTTGTTTAAATAAATCTCTTCTTCAGAACAAAGAGGCAACTTGATCTGGCAATGGTGGGTCATTGAAGTCTTCATTTTCAAAGTAAACCCAGGTAGACTTCTTTGTATACAAAGCATGCCATCTTGAGCTGGGGTAGAGATATGGTGAAGATTGGTGTATACTAACTATTTACCATGCAGCACTCTCCTCAAAGTCCCAATCAATGGTAACAGGAGGATAGATGAATATCTTACCAAAATGATGAAAAGATTTTTCTTTGTTTTTAGTTGAAGAGGTCCCCGGTGACCTAGTGGTTTGCAAGTTTGCCATCTAATCACAGGCTGTGACCTATGTGTGGGTTAGACTCCCACAAGTGGCAAATACTAAGGACCTGTTCCAATATTACCCTGGCTGTTGCAGGGGACATAAACCCCAACTTTGAACTTTATTTTTAGTGGATACCCTTCTTGGTATTTTTAGTCTGTTGCTTACTATAAACATAGATTTGCTGATCTTCACCATGTATTTTGCAGTGATGATCCCAGAAAGAGTTAAAAGCAAATTCCACCAAATTTTGGAAAAGTATTGATCACAGAATCACATAAATGTATTTTCAATTATAACAACAACTGATGATTTTACATAAGTTTAAGATGGGCTTGCAATGGATCCCTGAACACAGGATCTCACAAGAATTGATAACAGTTTACAATAATACTGTTGGGCGCACAGAACCGATCTGCGCCATCTCGAGATGGTACTTGCGCGATCTCATCATCATAAGATGGAGCTTATCCAACTCACAACGATTTCTATCACAGAATCTTGATGTGATTGGCTGCATTTATTTTGGAGGTGGTCAATGATTGGCCAATTTTATAACACACTTTATTAGGACATCTAAGGATCTTAGGATCCCATTTTCAGGTCTTACAGTTTAAGCTATTGTTCTGTCTGATACTGACTGGTCAGAGGCCAACAAGGATTAATTGCAACCACCTTATCACTGTTAAGACAGTGGCAAATGAACATGAAAGGAATGGCGTCCTATTAACATGGGAATGGGGGAACCAGGCTTTCTATGATAAGTCGCTGATTAGTTAATTGCAATTTCTAAGGCCTCGTGTTGTGTGCCCTCTCCTGTCCCTTGGCTCAACTCAACTCCAAGGCTAGATGGTAACAAAGTGTTTATCAGTTATTGTAATTGCGATATCAGGCTGCTGCTTCCTATCCAGGGCCATATTGATTCACTCCATAATCCCTCATAGCCACCACTAGTTATAATTATCATGGATTAGTAAATTGTACATACAACAACCCACTTATATAAAATAATAAAATAAGTATACCTGATACTTATTGTAGCAAAATTTTGAGCTTCTGATAACATCTATGGGTATATGAAATCAATAATTAAATATCATCCTTAGTTGGATCAGCTCCATCTCGAGATTGTTTGAGCAATCTCGAGATGGGCGCGCGATATTTTTATAACGAGATCGTGCAAGTACCATCTCGAGATTGCGCGGATCGATACTTTGCGCTCAATTAGTCAGAATGCCCCTAAAGCCTTACGATTGGTTCCCTTACTAAAACTCCCAATCCCGATATAGTCCCATAACGTCTGCGAACTTTCAAATGGTTGTATAAGCATTCTCATTGCCTCCCAAGCAGCAAATTTCCAGGATTGTATTGAGGTCGATCAGCATAGTGGAACAGCCCTCTTACACACAACTTTACCCATAGACACTACTAGCAGACTATCAATAGGTCTTCGTCTGCTGTACAAGTGTCAATACCTGTAGCATGCTAGATTGTCGTTTGTTTGAAATAGGAAATCTGTTTTACTCATAAGATTGACTACAAACAGGTTATCAATCAATGTGTAAAAAATCTCATTTTTATGAATACATATCAGCAAAGTGTAAGCCAGTTTTCTACAGTGCTTAAATATAGAACTCTAACTCTAGCTGTACAAGATGAATGTCTGAAATTCTATACTATTTATCTAATGTTGCCGGGTGGCTAATTGGTCGATATATATAATAGTATATTTACATATTAACTTAATGTAATTACTCTTGGAGATAAGATGAAAATAAGATTAAAAAATACCCACCAATGTATGTTTAAACGTAAAAATGCAAATGTATACTGGCTTATAGTGTATCTAAAATGAAAAAAAAAAACAATAAAAAGAATAATTCAGTCACTCTTTATATACAATTCTGTGTTATAAATGCTACATAACTATGAGTTTTTTCTTCTAAAACCAGGTAGCAGTTAATCTATGGTTACTCAAGTTTAAGATATAGTTCTCCAAATGTGTTTATAGCAAGGTGATGACCTCCATGTAGGATTCACTGTTTGGTTCGATCTTACCTGCCCTACACATATCCAAATCTTTATGCATTGAATCTTTGTTACCAGCTGATCTGAAAATTTTTTTTTATTGTAGAGATCAATGTTTTCAATATGCAACTGATAAAGTGGTGATAATGGTGATGTTCCTAACCATATTGGCTCCACGTTGGGATTTTTTGACAAGCCAAAACATTACCACTATGTTAAAATAACAAGAAAATGTAAATCAAAATTATATGAGACACTGAGCCTTTCAGGTTATGTCACAAAACATTGGAATAGTCTTATTGACAAAAACAGAAATCCCAATGTGAGCATAAAGATTTTAATATCAAGCCATAAAATAGAAGTTGTTTTAATATGCATTTTTATCAGTATAGCAAGAAAGCCCTGAACCGCCATCCAAATTCCAAATTCCAAATTTGAAATATGCTATTTGGAATTCTAAATACGTATTTGGAATTCCAAATATGCATGCAGAATTCCAAATACGCTATTTGAAATTCCTAATAACATATTTCAAATTTTGAATTTGGATGGCGGTTCCAAGCTTCCGTAATATAGTGTATATGGATTAACCACATATATAGTATTTGGAACTGTGTTTATAAGACTAGGTTAATTGTATCAAAGAGGGTTATGTGTTTATTAAGACATTTGTTTGTATGTCTGGTTATGTTCAAAAATTACTCCAAAGGTGATGAAAGCATCTGTATAAATTTTTATGTGGATAGGTCCTGGCCAAAGACAGAAGTGATTAAATTTTAGAAACAATCTGAATCTTATTCTGGATATAAACAAATTCTGAATTTTTCAACAATCCTGTTTACACTGATTTGAGGTTTGCTGTTAAGATTACTTCAAAAATAATGAATGGATCTTTTTTGAAAAGAAAAATTGTGCACATGGTCTGGTCAAAGGAAGGTATTCACTGCATTTCTGGAAAGATCTGGATCATATTCCGTATACTCAGCTGACTTAGCGGAGGTTGGCATTCCAGGAGTCCTTCCTAGTTATTATTATGTGTATTAGTTATATGCTATAACATTGAGATGTAAAAGCCAAAATTTGTATTATCACTCATGTGGGGTTAAATGAGTACATGGAACATCTTGTGTATACTATTAATGAGTTGTTGTTTTAAACATCTGTGTGTACACAATCAACAACATGTAGCATATTGGTGCTGCAAACACACAATCTGTGGAACGTGTATTCTCATGATTTGAAACATCTATCTTTTTTGGATATTGACCTGTCAATAAAAAGCACAATAAAAGCTGGTATAACCTGCTCCTTGTTGTGCTAGGGACTTTCGATTTTTTTGTATGTTTACTGAACAGGGAAAAGACTAAATTACTGTTTTATAGATCTGTTATTTTTCCTGCTGGCAATTAAAAACTGCAAAGTTGTGTCTGTGTGTGCATTTATTCTTTTATAGATTTCTTCTTTCTAAAGAGTAAACACAGGGAGGTCTAACTGATTCACAGAGATGTTTGTTTCAGAAACACTAAGCCATCACATGTGTAAAATTCTACCTATAAATCAATCTATCTTGGAGATAGCATGCTCGCCTTTCATCTCTCTGGTCTTAAGTTTAAACCCCAGAATAATTCCTTAAGTGGAAAAGCTAAGAGTTGCTTGCCGATTCGATGGCTTTCAATACAGGTTGTCGACCAAATCGTATGCATTTTTTCCCCATCCCTGCTATTACCTGTTGCGACTTGAACTATATAATGCATTGCAAAGCATATTTAATCCAAATTCAATCAGCTACCGGATCAATGGTTTGTACCATAGGGGAATATATTAGACAGGAACATGCAGACAGATTTACAATGATACAGCACTGAGTTTCTCCACCAAGGGGGGTGTACTCGAGGTAGTAAGTCACTCGAACTTACAATTACATGTGTTGTTGATAATAAGCTAAGTATATTTGTACATATTTGTGTGTGTAGACTGCGTGGCCTGAATATGGTGTGTTAATTGCCGTTTTGAAACCATTGGCCGTCAGACACAATTGAAGTTCATAGCTAACTATAGCTGCTGAAGACACTGATTGCCTGGATATGAAATAATTTCAAGTCAAAGGATCCTATTGAAGACCATACCTTAAGTAACTCTGATCAGTTAGGTTTTGAAACGGAGAAGCTGTTTTGAAACCAAGGAAGGCTTTGAAATGGCCAAATAACTAATTTGGCCGTTTTGAAACGGCCAAGATTATGAAACGGCCAGGAACATAGTGTATGAAGTTTATCGAAAAAAAAAATCTTTCCAAATCTACCCAGCTTGCAACTCCAATATATTCGAGGTGTCCCCATCCAGTTTTCATATGACACTGCAACTTTTTTACTTGTCAAAATTTCATAGGTTTTAAGTTTATACATTTTTTTAATTTTTAGACTAAAATTATCAATTACACGTACAAGTGAAGAGACGCTCTTTCATATTAAGGTAAATGTTATATTTTATGTTTCATGCAGAATTTTCCGAGGTTTAGGGGTGGAGTGAGACTGTCAGTGATTGTGTGCAACAAACCAACTGTACCACATTAACTTTCAAACAGGAGAAAATTTCTGAATATTTGCCAGATAACAGTGCCAACTATTGGAAAAGTGTCATTCTGTTCAATCATATGCTGTACAAACTGAACAACTTTAAAATAAAAATATTAATGTCTTTAGATTTATCAAATCACAAACATTTATTTCTGGTTTTGGTAACTACCAAGATTACTAATATTGTATCAATGGAAATAGTTCAGGAAAATGGCTTCCTAAGCGTTCAGGGGATTACAGTAAGTACAGAGTTTAGAAAGAAGTTTCAAATGAACAGCTATGGAACAAGTATTTTATACGATTGGATTTAGATATACCTTAATAATCTTATTGCAGCAACTTCTAAGTTGGCACCTTGTGATGAGGGCCAATTAAAATATTACATACTTATTAAATACCACAAAAGTCAAATTAGATTAGATCATTATATCAAATATATGTGTCCAATAACTAGTTTGTCCTGTTTTCATAATTTATTTCTATGTAAAGTTATATCGGTCAAATCACATGCAGCTTTACCATCATATTGTAAAAACCTTTTATGTAGGACATTTTTTAATTGTCCTAAACTTTAAAATTTATGGAGATCACAAAAACCCTGATTAGGAAAGTGAAAATAATTATGGAAACAATTTAATTGGTACTTAACACCAGAATAATAGTTTTTTTTTAAATAAAGTTGAAAAATATGCAAAACAGTGATAAAAAACATGCAAATATAACTTTATATATTATTTATTTTATTTATATATTATTTTTACTATAACAACATATGTGATTGTCACCAGATATTATTTATAATAATAATCATAATAATTAAAAAGGCATTTTGGCTTGTCTATAGCAGTAGTCATAAAGATACACATTCTGTTCTTAATTTTAAACTCCTCCCAAATACAAAATATTCTTTCAAATTCATTTTGAACTTTCTTGTGTACAAAAATAAATTGTGAACACACAGAAAAAAAAATGTTCTTTACTTTCTGAGAAATTAAATCATATAATTCATTTACTCCAGTAAATAGCATCATGATGTATAACTTTCCTCATTGTTTATTACAAATGAATTTTTCTAAGCAACCCAAACTTTATAGCATTTATTGAAGAAATAGCAGTGAAAAATATTCAGATTTTTGAGCTCTATTTCAGTTAACAATCTATATTATTTTCATAGAAGTCTGTCCTATAAACTTATAACGTGACTTTAAGGAACTAATAACAATAAAGTGCCCAATTGTTAAGTGCCTAATTATACTTCTACGGGGGTTTTATTGTTTTTCTCATAGCATGAAACAAGAATAAATTGATTATAACAAATCAACATGAAACATTTCTATTGATTCGAAACAATTTGAGAACTGTAGAAAGATAGGCTTAATAATCTTTAGAATCATTCAGGGATTTTTGGTAATTACACCAAAGGTTGTTACATTTGTTTTACTTTCTATTTTGTAAGACCAATACATCACCCTCTCATTTCAATATTACTTGGTCAAACTTTAACTAAATGGAGTTAAACTATGTAAACTTATTAATATAAATTACCTTTTCTAGTAACCTGTATCACTACAAATACATTATTTTCTATATTTTCCAAACATTTATTAAATTTTATAAAAAATAATTGCATTTGGCCATTTAAAGTACTAGATTTTTCGTTTTCAATCACAAACTTTTCTATTTATTATTCCAATTGCCAAAAACCTTCATTCTTATCATTTTATTCTGATATAGAAAATAATCTCTTCTATTCAAAATAGCAACTACTGTTCAGAGAAACAAAGACACTAGTATAACATATTAAAATAACACAGTTCATAACATATATACACAGTTTAAATTATTGAAACAGTCCTTGATACACATAACAGTATACATCCCCTTTCCCCCCCATCTTACAGATTGTCTTTTACCTTCTTGCATGGACCACTTGTGGAACAGGTCTGACCACCCCAGCAGCCATTGACACAGGGGTAGTAGGATAAGGTCCATAGCCCACGGGCAAACCTAATGCCTGGGGTCGTAAGTGTCCAAAATGATGTGGTATTGCTGTGCCTTGTGTTAGAGTCTGGTACTCTGCTTTTACTTTGGCTAAGTCTAATGCTGAGAGTGGATGACTGCCACTAGGTGTAGTGGGACTGCTGACTGGTGAAATTGGTGACTTCCTTTCCGTTGGTGACAATTGACTCGAGTCTTTGGTTGAGTTCGATGTCGGTGACGCGGCTGAGAGTATATTGTCTATGGAGAATTTAGAGTCTGTTTGATGTTGTTGCTGTTGGTGTTTCAGTGATGCATTGCTATGCATACCCGCTGCAGCAGCCGCTGCTGATAGATGTAACATCTCCTGAACAGCCGCGGGGTGAGGGTGACTAGATGGATTTATTGGACTCGTGGGTCCCTGGCCCATAGTGCTAGCATTGGGTGGAACTGACCCAGTGTATGCAGGGTGCATGCCTTGTAGATAAGTCATGGCCTGCTGCTGTAATCTCAATGCAAAGTTTGTTTGTAAACTGAAAGGTGTGACGGGTTGCATGTATCTGTTCACCTGGTTGTTCATACCAGAAAAGAAAGATTGTCCATAGAATCCGAGATGCCTCAAAGCTGCCAAGCGACTTCGTGATGCAGATGTGGTTCTTCTACGGAGTTTGCCCGTTGTGCCACCAATGTAAACATCGTCGGCAGATGGGTCAAGCATCCAGTAGTTTCCTTTTCCAGGATCGTCATAATGGCGAGGTACCTTCACAAAACACTTGTTCAAACTCAAGTTATGTCTGATGGAGTTTTGCCATCCTTGTTTATTCTTGCGGTAATATGGAAAGTTCTTCATGATGAATTCATAAATACCGTTCAGAGTGAGTTTCTTCTCAGTACTGCTTCGAATGGCCATCATAATCAGTGCGTTATAGCTGTAGGGTGGCTTATCACTGGGACTACCTTCTTTCTTTTCTCCAGATTCACCCTTGATTGGGTCTAATTCAGCCTCTTCCTCCTTGCCACTGTCCAAGCTATTCTCTGTCGCTCCAGATTTCTCCAGATCAGAGAGATCTGAAAGTGATTCATCGAGACCATTCTCCACATCAATGTCACTGTCTAAATCTTCTTCGTCCAATGGATAAGAAGATGGTACATCATCACGAATGTAACCTTGGTCTGCCACACAATCTTGAGCCAACTGAGTTTTAGACAAGTCTTCATCCAGTAAGTCTTTATCCTTGCTACATTTTAAGTCTGGTTCTGCAATGTTCAGAAACCTATTTATGCTGAATGTTATCCCAGATTTATTCAATGGTTGTTCCATTTTTATGCCAGTTTGTAGTTGCTTTAAATGCTTCTATGTATATTTGTTATATTTCATATGAAATGTCACTGACACATATATTCTTTTAAAAAAGTCATCCAACTTCTAATCAGATCAACAAAATTACACAAGTCTCCAAATGTACAGTCAGCTAATAGGTAATAAGAATCTTCATGTATGCAAATATCTAACTATTTTTGCTATGTGAAAAACCTTGTTATTTATGTGTTCAGAACTATACCACGTACCGCAGTAAAGTGACAGGTAATAAGACCAGACAGGGAATATTTAACTGACAGCCTGACGTCTAACTAGCCTCAGTTCCCTTGATCCTCCTCTCTTTCTATTGGTGTATTAAATCCACCAGCCTTGGCCAATAGAAATGCTCTGCGCATGAACAATGCGTGTGGAATGTCTGAATGTTCTCTTCTACAAAGAGGACAAACAGCTCTTCAGTTATTTCTTCCTATTCTCTGTTATTAGAGTTTTTCTCTTGTTCTATGAAAACGTCGACACCATAAAATAGGCGGTGGGGAGAGAGGGGGGGGGGGGGGGAATCATGAGTTCACGGGCAGCTTGAGATAAAGCAGTAAATATCTCCGTGGGAGTTCTTTAACACTTTGTAAAAAAGTGTGCTTGTTTTGTAATCTTTTGACAAATATATACAAATACAATTCAATAAGATATTTACATATTATTTTGCATAGGTAGGAGTGAGTGTGTGTGTGTCTAAATAAGCTATAGAAAATAGAAACACTTTTGCTAAGGGTTTTGAAGGAGAGGTTACCAACATTTCCCATGCCATTATTAGTGTCATGTACTTTTTGAAAAGATTTTGTCATCATCAATATATTGTCAACACCTCTGTAGATTAGGCTGGCATTTTTTTTATCTTTGCAAATAAGGGTTTAAATGTATAAACTGTTCATATTGTGTAACATACAAAACAAAGGAGCTTTAGAAATAACAGTAAAGAAATGTTATTGATTTGCAGTTGAATTTAATACATGTAATTGAATATTTTGCTGATGCTACAAAATTAAATATAAAACCATCTTATTTTGTTTAAATTACCCCGTGTGTTTCATACATTTATTCATCTATTTTACAAGTGTTACACTTTTTGGCAAAATTATCACAGATTTTAAAGGTAAATGAGTAATCATCAGGCATGTAAGGCTTATTAGTCACCCAATACAAAACATTCGGTCATATGATTTTTTTTAAGTTAAATATTTTGTAAACAAAATACCCTAAAGGGCTTTGTAAAGCAAATTCCTTTCATACACTAACTATTGAGGCCGTGATCATGTTTTTTTTGTTTCATTTTGGATATTGAATTCCCCAAAGTATTGGGTGATTACAAAGCATTTGATGTTTTTCTCTTCACTTTTACAATCTGCATATTACTTTCTAATTTAGTGAAACATTCTTCCAAAGAAATATTAATGGAAAAGTCAAAATTTGAAGTTAAAGCCCCTTTCAATAACTTGGATCATGTTAGGAGGGCAGTCTCAATTCTAGTTCTAGTTGGACTTTTTAAAGCTCCCCTTTACTAAGGGTACTACTCTAGATCTGAGGTATATAACATCACCAAAACGGTCAACCAATATCAGTATCCAGGGACAGAAAGGGTCAAGCAATAAAGAGAACAACCAGGGGTTATTAAGACTAAGGTGGGTACGCCTTGATATAAAGCTAGGATTTAAGTTTCTCAAAACAGCCAACATTTTGCTGTGGGCGAACACAGAGGTGATGACAATTTCGTAAATTTGAGATTGGTGCCATCTTTATTATTCTGAGTTGGGTCAGCGCCAATCTAAAGATAGACCAGATCTCGCGTGGATCCAACATGTGTTTTACTGGAATTATAAATTTGAGAAGGGTGATCATTTCTATTTTTGCAGAAAATTTGCATTATCTTTTGTGTAAAAGGACATTGCAATAAATATATTTGTTTCTTTTTAAGACAAGAATCATGGGTAAATTGGGAATGTGTTCAAATCACAAATGTTCAGTTTTTTAAACAAATATTTTTAAAATTTTGGTGTTTTTTTTCCAACTTGCATTGTAAGGTATTTTTTAACTTTCTCTTTTTGAACATTTTCTAAGATTATATGAAAATGTATATATACTTAAGCTAAATTTTCTATTGTAACTACCACTTTTATTCCAAAATATACATGTAAATTTCCAGTTTTCTTTAATTTGCTTGATCTAAATTACCAGATATAAGATATTTTAATATATAGCAGAGGGGCTTTAATCTCAGCTACTTATTGCATATTTATATGGAATCTGTAAAATACTAAACACACACTTTAAACAAATCTCTCAGACATATGTGTTTATGAACACCTTTTGAAAATCCAGGGCTATTTCAAAATAATATGTCATTTTACACCCAGGTTAAACCCAACACAGGGTGATTGATTTCCATTAATTAGAGACAATATGAGCTTATATTCAAATTCTCAAAGTAACACTGGTGTTATATCTGCGTCTCATATTAGTTTTAGTAAATAAAAATACCTTGTCTTTCTCCACACTAAAATCCATAAAACAATATCATAATATTTTATATTTCAAACATAAAAACAAAAAATAAAAGTTTACATAAATTTACACTTCTTAATTGCAGTTTTAATATCAAAATTTAATATTATAACATACAAGCTCTTTCCCAGTTTCAGAGAAAACTTAATCTAACTTTGTGATTAGATCTAGAAGTAGAAACCCTAGCAGGGTTTACAATAATGAGTCAATATGTGGCACATTAAAGCTGGCGACGAGAGATATTCAATGCTGCCATTGCATAATATTTAATTCAACAGTCAAGCCAAATTCACATACAGAAATGAATGTTCCTGTTCCTCCCTAATCCCTTTCCCCAACTCTTTAATCAACAGATGTACTCTATAGATACATTATTATACATTTACATCAACCAGATCTGATCCATTGGTTTAAATAGTACATGTACTTTTTAGTAATATTCAATGAATAAATAAATTACTAGTATTTTGCTGTTGCCTTGCATTTTTATTTTATGCATATGTACACACACTTAATGTCTGAAACATTTGTACAAAGAATCTGTCAAAATAAGTAATATGACATCGTTTGGTCTCACCATTGGTCGGTGGTTTACGGTTTAGAACCTTGACCGACTGTGTCTTCTGGTTTCCAACCATTACAATTTATCTGATGCAAGTTACTAGGCAAGATGTAAATAAATAAAATTAAATAAATTGAAATCAGGTACAAATTGAAGACACACTTCTTCATTAAAAGCTTTACCTCTTTCATCCCTGGCATATTTCGCTTTGTGACTCCTGTAGCTTAAAGTTGGAGATTAAGCCCTATAAAATTACTCATCGTCAGGAAGTGGGACAGTAATGCTCACTCAGAAAGGTGTTTTTTTTAATATATTAAATATTCTGATGAACATCTAGGGCCACTGCAATTTCACTCACAAGTGTACAGACTGATTTTACACCTGACAAGATTATTCAACCCCCTAAACACATAATCTGGGTACTCGGGAGGTAAACTCCTTCCAGTTGAATTGTGGTATAAAATGTGAGCTTAAGATGACAATAGATTCAGGCTGTGATGACCTACTGGTGATGAGGCTTGTGGCAAGGTGTTCAGTGTGGTTCCACTGGTGAGTCTCTCCTATAATTTCAGTGAGTAATTATTTACAGGCAATCATTTCCATATTAGATTTCAACCCAGGCCAGATTGGCATGCGACCGCCATTAATGGGATGAGTCTTTTGATGACGTAATCACACAGCATAAATGCAGATATGATATACTTAATAGATGCTGAGTTTATTAATAAGACCCACAATCCCTCAGCTGGTTTCCATAAGTACAAATGCACAATTCAAGATAGACCCTTTATACACATGTTAACAAGAACAGTCAGAGAGCGCATGCCTCGCCCAAGGTACGTAATAATAAATAAATGGAAAAATACAGATTTTTTTCTTTGTATCCAGACGGTGATCCAGATCAGTCTCAACATTTAATGGGTTCTAAGTTGGATCAAGACCCATCTTCAGATTGTGTTCATTAAGTTCTAACCAGTAGTATTTGCATAATCCTGCTAACAAAGAGACAAACGGTTATGAAAGTAATACCTCCTTGGTAATTGTTTATAGTTCACATCTATAACTTAACTAGATTATAATCTGTTTAATTTGTTAACCATAACTTAGAAATGAAGACATGTTTACCAGTTTACAGATATAGTATCAGCGAATAATTTACGTTGAACCTAGATAAAACATCCAGCATTTGATGCATTCATAATGCTGATAGCTCAAATAATAGGTGTGCTATCACTTTGTCATTGTACCAGACACTATTCCTTTATATTCCGTTTATATTTATTTATAAAAATGTTCCCTTTTCTATCTCTCATGCTAAATACCCCTTGCAATTAGTTTATGGGTTTATTTTGAAAAAAAAAACTAACAGACTGAATTCCTTATATATTCCAAGCATCCCATACAGAATCCACAGTGATATTTATAACCAGGTTACTGCTGAAGTAATTTCACACAATTTATAAACAAAAATCAACACTTGTACTTGTTAGATGTACATTGGAATGGACTTTTGCTTCAAGCAAAATGAATAGAATTTGACTTGCTCATGATTTCCAATGCATCTCTTGACAACTTGTGAGATGTCCTAAACATCTCATTCTGAAAGCTATAATATAACATCCCAGTCACAGTACAGGTAGTACTGGCTTTGTTTATGGGCGTCTTTTATAACTTCTCCTTCCTCTATGTACTGCCACACTTCGGTCAGTAAACTATGCATACTGTAACATTCCGTGATTTCCGTGGTCAAATACTGAAGCTCTAAACTACAATAGACAGTATTGAGTTCTGTTGGGTAGCTGCAGTGGGGGGGGGGGGGGGGGGGGGGGTCCTATTATTTCTGTAGCTTTTGTGCTGCCTTTTCTGTGTCTCCAGTGATGTTAACATGATAACATTACATTTACAACATATTTTTTTTCTGTTTCCATATCGTTTCTGTAACATAGTATCCTTAAAATATGAATCAAAGAGTTATAGAATATACATAGTGTCCATTTCTTGTTCCCAAGAGAGTTTATTTTAGTACCCCACCTTTAGGTCAGTTATTACTGTAATAGAGTTGTTTAGACATGGGAGTAATCTGGATCCACAGTGTGCCAAAGTACATCACCAGGAAAAGGTATAACGGACTCTTAAAGAACATCTATATTATATATGTATGTAAGGTGAATACAAAGAGGTCTTGTTTATAAAGAGGACAGGTTTCAAAAATTCTATCTACAAGAATCAAACAAATACAGCCGGGTGCTGAAGACTGGAGCAAAGCAGGGTCATTTATGGGACACTGAAATCCTGTATAAACCCTTTTTAGTCACATGATCATATATGTTTGTTATTATGGATGACCATATTTAATGTCAGTTTTGTATTTTGGAGTATAGTGTATTAGTAATATTTAATTAATTATTTAAATTAATTTTATGGCTAGTTATTTACAATCAATCTTTTCCATCATAGGAGCATTATTCAAAGGAACTAGATCTGTAAATTGCAGGAAATTCAGATTACATTTTGAGGCTAGACTTATTGCTCTTTTTGTAATATTATTAATTTATTCTTCTGATGCAATTCTTTCCCTCTATGCTTCCATCCAATGTTAAAACAGGCTGATATCTTATAGGATATGTTAATTTCTGATGAAACAAAGCCTTTAAAAACAAAGTGAACATAGTGAACAAAAATTTAACGTACGAGATCAGCCAATAAAAATTAACTGAAAGGAAGATATAGAATTAGTGCTCTGTACTTAGGACTGTGGCAGGATACCACTAGTGGCTGAGCAAACCTTTCTAACTGCTAAAAGTTTTACCTTTTGAGAAAGGAGTTAGACCTAGAGTGTATCTAGCCTTTTAGGGGTGTCATCTTGGATCTGTACTAATCTAATATAATTTTTACAGCACTTAATCCACATTATTTGACAGAATCTAAGGTAAACCAATTCAAAAACCTGTTCAATGAGAGGTATTGACGTAATGTCATACCATGGAGACTCGAGAGGAGGAACAGCTAAAGGCAGATAGGCTTTTGGAAAATAGGTAGGTTTTAAGTTAGTTTTTGATTAAGACAATAGATGCAGGATTACATATGTTATCATGCATGATATTCCAGATTTACAGTACATCAAAGGTAAAACTGTAGCCCTAATGTTTGACTGATATTTGAACTGATGATTGAAAATTGGGTACTGGCAAGTTCTTCTTCTGGCCAGGGTCCCCTCGTCTGGCGTTATAGGAACAATTGCTGAGAGACAGTGAAGGTCCAAAATATCTCGAGGAGAAATAATTTTGTGGACCAGTGTAACAGTTTCCATACACTATGATACTCAACAGGTTCTACCAAACCCTGTCAGTGTTTCTGGGAATAATGTCTGATCAAACGAAGAAATGATTTAATTTTGAGAAAAGATCTGGATAATATTCAGGATACCAAAAAAATCCATTATTTTCAGATTTGCCGAGTCTGGTGGGGTTTTGCACTCTACAAGTGATTTCTAGTCTCTTTTATATTTACAGTATATATCAGTATATACAACAAATACAATCCACGTAAATTTCAGAGTAATTTAAGTGACATGTGTGGCTTTTAACTGTGGCTGAAATCCAGCCATTCTCCAGTACTTTTTTTCGGGACTGGATAAGGGGGTCAAAGACTTTGGACGTTAAGTCACTAATATTTGTCTTCAGTATTACATCATTAACAGTTCTGGATTTCCAGCATGATCCAGGGGTGGCAGTCGCCGCTGACCATATTTGGTATTAAGTCCAAAAGAGGTAATTCACTGAAATCTAGTACACAATATTAATCTAGTGTTATTACTACCACCTCATTAAACCCCTACCAAAAATCTGTTAATCTCATATGCCAGCTTTATCATTATATTAACCATCTGCCTGTCAATTGATAGGTGAGTGTTATTTGTGCAACATCCCAACCCCCTCCTTACATACAGTGTGTCAGGACTCATCACAGTGGGCAAACAGCCATCAGCTGCTTGATAAATACTAGGCTTTGCTCATCTTCTCCAATACTTTAACTCTAATATCAAAGGCTGACTGAAGTGAAGAGAATATGGATGCCCATGATATGTATTTCTGCCCTCAAAGGGTGTGAAGTCAAATTGAAGTCAGATTATGGTGATGTGTGCTGTGACTAATGGTCACATGAATCACATGTATTTATGAAATTACCATGGTTAGGATTCGGTTCTATTTAAATAAGATAATAACATATATTGGATACAATATGGGATGGCAGATATTTTGTTATTTCCATTGTTAATTAAGTTGTTCTTCTGTTTCCAATTTGCTGTCTCTTCCGACAGTGGACTTGTGTTACAACATGAACCAGGGATAATGTTAAAAACCACTAACCCTCAATAGTCTTTCCCATTTCCTAGTCTTACTTAAGTCTCTTTTTCTTTGTAATTGGGAAAAAATAATCAGTTTTCTTAGGGTATACCTACATCAACATATATCTGCTTTTAGGTTAGGAGAAGACTGACAACAGAATGTATCCTTTCAAATGTAAGTGTTTTTGTAAACTCCAAGTCGTTGAGTACCAATTCGGAAAGACCTTAATTATAAATTAGTCTTTCTCATGGCTTGATCTTTAGTCTGTTTTCATATTAAAACAGGAATAGCATATTCAAACAACCGAGAAACAGGAAAACCTCTTTAGATTAGTGTTGTAATAATGTGAATGGAAGTCTACATTCTATTTACCCTCCGCCCCCTCCCCATATATACAATAATACAAGAGGAGAATGTTGGTAATATATTATGGTATTGTTATAACCTGCTGTCTCAATACAAGCCAAACACACTTGTTCTGATATTATGAGTACCAGAATACAATTTGAATATATCATGAACATCCTGGTTATTTCTATGACAGGTATTGCAAAACAAATTCAACAACACTTGTCCAGGTGTGACAGTTGTCACAATGCAACACAATTACAAGGTACTGATATAGCTGGTACTTCAATACAGTATGAAGATATCATGAATACACTGGTGTTACTGTGATAGGTACCACATGTCATACCATAGCCCAGTATGGTATGACTGGTCTCACAATACGACTGCACTACCAAGTATGTGACTGATGTCACAAGACAATGCAATGAGATACATATTTTTATGGTGGATCCAACAATACATCATAACTACACTGGTATTGTCTATAGCAGGGCAGTATCACAATATAACATCACCACTACAGGTATGGCTGGTGTCACAATACAACTACCTTACCACTTTTATGATGTCACAAAGCAATGTAACAGCATTATGTATAACTGGTGTCATAGTATGTCTGATACCATGAAAAGTCAACTTAAAAGCATTCGGGTCTCAAATGTACCGAAGTATAATACAACCAGAGCATCTGTCAAGGGATGTATAGTTTATGTCAGAACCCTTAACTGTTTTTTTTCTAAAGCAAAAAGAATAAATAAAAAGTAAATGGGAAAATTTGGATGTTTAATTTTATTTTGTAACTAGATGGTGATCCAGATCACTCGAAATATAATGGGATCTAAGTTGGACAAAGACCAATCTGTTCATTTTTTTCCATGAAGATACAACCAGTAGTGTTAGTAGTAGTCCTGCTAATAAACACACACAAACAGACAAACAAACGGTCTTGTATTTAATACGTCTTAGGCAGAGGTAACTACACTTCCACAGTGTTTTTCTATCTCTGGTATCCTCAGTTTTCCTTTACTATCGGTTTAATCTGATTATTGAATTGCATTGGTTTAGACATAAGTTATGCGAGGTCATTCTTAAAATCCCTTGAGATCTAATTATTATCATTAAAATGTTTTAAACCAGAGTTCAAATAAGATACTCTGCATTTTTTTGTAAGAGCTGGTGCTTGCTTACCCTTAAGTGTCACTGCAATTCACAACATTATTTGTGACAAGTGACTCACCAGGACCTCCTGGGTTGAATTACCTTTATTAGAAAACCTCTATTATGGCTCATCAAGCACATTAGTTCTGGCTCTGTGTGATAACAAACTGCGATAAACAATTTTTTTATAGTATCCACACGTTTTATAGTAATTAAGTGTTTGAACCTTTAACTGAAACTATAGTTTTAAAGTTCTTTTAAAGAAATAACAAAGATATTTCACTGTTGTTGCTATGGTAATTTTAAAATTGCCCAGTAAACATCAAAACGTTTTTAAATGGTTTAAACGTTTACAAAACGTTTTAAAACCCTATTTTAAACAATATATTTTGGGTTACTAAACATGTCCAAGTAAACGTTTACATTGTAATGTTTACAAAAACATTTTATAAACATTCTTTGTACAAATGTTTTGCTAACAACAATTATTAAACGTTTATATAATAATAACTAAAAACTGAGGTTCAGCTGGGAACATTTTTAAACATTCAGAAAATATCTCAAGAAATGAAGGTTTTGCTGGATCGAAATGTTTTTCAAACATTCATCATGAAATGTGCAATAAAAAGTATACATAAAAAACTTTAAACAACATTTGTTGATCTAATCTAATCTAATCTACTGCTTTGCAAGTGCAATATGTTCCCCACAATGGGGAACTCACTGCGCTAATTAAACAAAATCATTATCATATGGAAGTCGAGGGGCGTTCAAAGTCAGTAATCCAGGATTGTGGGTGTGACCAGGAGGGAAGGAAGACTAAGTTGGGAAGCTAGAGCTGAAGAGGTGAGTTTTGAGGTGCTTCATAAAAGATGCAAAAGATGTTGACAATGTTTTGCAAATGTTTGTTCTGAAATATTTGGCAAACATTTAATAGCAGCTGGTTTTCATACCCATCATTTTAAAACATTTTTGAAACTATTAAATTTTTTGACAACATACTATCGCCAATGTGCTTTCAGAATGCTTATTAAATGTTCACCTTCAAACATTTGCAAACAAAGATAGCGGTGAGCAAAAATAGGGGATTTTTAAGGATTTTGTCAAAAATTACTCCATAGGCAATGCCTAAAAGTAAGAATTATTTTATTGGTAAGGCCATTTGAAAATAAATTAGATCAGATTTATTCTTAAATGTGGAAGCTTTATTCACTTTCTGGAGTAATCCAAATTTTAGATGATTAACCCAATGTAATGTCAGATAAGTTGGATCAGATTTATTCTTAAATGTGGAAGTTTTATTCACTTTCTGGAGCAATCCAAATTTTAGATGATTAACCCAATGTAATGACAGATAAGTTGGATCAGATTTATTCTTAAATGTGGAAGCTTTATTCACTTTCTGGAGCAATCCAAATTTTAGATGATTAACCCAATGTAATGACAGATAAGTTGGATCAGATTTATTCTTAAATGTGGACGCTTTATTCACTTTTTGGAGTAATCCAAATTTTAGATAATTAACCCAGTGTAATGACAGATAAGGACTCTCACAAATTTCTGGGGAATCAGTATCTTTGCAAGAAGAGGTGAAATATTCAGATTCCCCCTGCAGGGTTCTGACAAAACAACATATGTGGTGACAAAAAAAATTATTTTTCTGTTGATCAAACTTCTGTTTTGGAAAATATCAGAATATTGTATGGATACATAAATACTAGTATAAATTATGCCACAATATGATATAGCCACAATACCTTATGCAAAATTGAATTTTTACATTTTAACAGTCAGGTTCATATTGGTAATGGTCATTTGCAATTTTCAGGTATTTTTATGTGCTGGATTCGAACCCAAAACCAGAGAGGTAAAAATCAGGTGATCTGAGCTAAGGTAATGTAATGTGTATTTATACTCAGCGCAATATCTCCATATACTACAGGACTCAAAGCACTATTAAACCCATACGACTGCACAGGTACAGCCCCAACTCACAAGTAACTGACATTCCCCTAACTGGAAGATAGCTGCTCAAGGATGACCATTTATCAACGTCCTTGAGGTTCTTTAGCCTGCCACTGGGGATAGAACCCATGACCGGGGACCGCGATTTTAAGTGGTCATCCAAGCCACTATGTATCTGCCTGTACCTGGGTTTGAACCTCTGAGTTCCTAGACAAGTGTGCTGCCCGCTAGGCCACAGTGGCAGATTAACTTTATTAATTTATAGACTGCAGTGCTACTAGTTTTCATTTGTAACACAATATCACTACACTGTCACTAGACAATGATAAAGTGAGGAATTCATGTGCATTTAATACTTACATTTTGAAATGACCAACAGGTTTGTTTTGGATGTTTTGAAACGACCTAGCCAGTTCAGAATCAGGCACAGGTTTTGAAATGGTCATCAGGTTTAGTGTGCCACTTCGAAACAGCCATGGCCATTTCAAAGCGGTCAATGGTTTCAAAATGGCCATTTTCGTTTCAAATCAGCCAATGGTTTCAAAACTGAAATTAACATTATTATCACCCGTTATATGTGTTCCCATGTAATCATTTCAACCTCTATCACATTAACTTGTACCATAACCAGATATGTAAAATTAACTTGCTGCAGTTTATTTTGAATAAACTTCAAACACTTCAGAGGATTTTCATCTCTTTGTATAAATTATTGACAAATTAGTCCTTGTAATGATTTCCAATCCCATGCTTGCCATCAATTTATGGGTTTCCTTTGAAGTCTTGACAGAATGGCAAATATGGTGACATAAATAATGATTTGTGTGTTTATATTTATAGCAATACCACTTTGAAGTAAACACATTTACCTTAACCTTTTTCAGTTAGTAGCATATTTTTAGCCTTTTGATTCCAATATGGCATAACACCGATGTTTATATCCCCATCATATTCTGTATCCCCTGTGTGATATTTTAGCGGACATAAAAATCTTACTACCACAATTTTCACTCCTATCATAACCTCTATTCCCTCTGTAACAGGGAATACAGAATCTAGTGGTGTTACAGATTATAGCACAACCAGCCTTAAGTTTGTATCCTCATATGCTTTCTGAGTGTCTTGTGAAAGTCCATTTTTCATGCTTAATATGCTTAGTTCTGTGTACTATCAAAACATCAGAAACTGTCAATAAAAATTACAAGTTCAAACCAGAAAATCAAATAAATTTGAAAAATCTGGAACACCTTTTAACATTTTAACAATAACTTTTAACAAATAACAATATTTACTACAATACCAATACAAACCATATCAACATTTTCAAAATTCAGAAATAATGCAGTTTCTGTCAATAGAGATTAAGATCTAAGGAGTCTGTACACACTAAAATCTAGGTCACACCTTTCACCACTGGGGTCACGAAGTACAACCAAACAGGCTTAAGTGCTTTCAGTGAGGATGATTATGGCACAGTCCGCTTTGTGTCTTGGTAAGATGCGTTTGGCGCAAGGCAGTGAGATTTGCATTTTGGTAAGATACGTTCGACACAGCTTGGATAATAATATGTGTACAGGGGCTGGTTTTCTAAATGTTTAAAATAACCTCCCACAAGCTAAACTGAAATGTACATGTCAGAAGGATGACAGGGCTCGGATGCATGTACAGGGGGCAAGGGGGTTACTTCCACAACATGTACTCCCAAGATATAAGGTCTCTTTTCATTGCCATAAGGATGCGGTCTTAAAGTGGCAATTGTTTCTAGCTCATGATCCCAGCATGGAGAAGTGTGACCTAGGCATAGCAATAATATGATATTTGTTAATCGCATTCAATAATAATAAAGTAAGAACTGCTAGAAAATACCTAAAACTATGGGCAAAGATCACGAATACTACACAATCCGATTCTTACTGTGAAATATTCTCCAATGGGAGGGGTATCTATTGTCAACATACGCCATAGACCATCTGGTTACAATGGTCAGAACTTCCTTACTATATACTACCTCTGCCAAGTGGGTTATAGTTGCAGTGTTTTTGTATTTGTGTGTCTGTATTTGTAGTTTATTAGCTTTGCTGAAGGCTCAAGTGTCTTTGCAGTTAGGGAAAGTTTTCAGTTCAGATAATGGAGTTTCAGTTTCTATAATGTACTCATACATGTACTGACTTTTAAAGCAGCATACAGCGAAGAGAAAGACTCTGTCCGCTACAGTCCTATCTCTTAACTTGTATGAGTGCTTTATGAATACCAAATATCTGTGTGCATCTTTGAAAAGATATCATGCACATTTGAGCCTTAAGCTAGGCTAGTAATTTATCCAAAACTTATGAAAATATTTATGGATTTTTATGTGGGCAGGGCCCGGCCAAAGGAAGGAGTGATGAAATTTGGGGAAAGATCAGGATCATATTCTGGACATTAAAAAAATCCCAAATATTCAAATTTTTAAATATTGGACACTTTTTTGACCATTAACCCCTACATATTTGTTGCCTGTGTTTACCAGAACAGAGTCAGTGAAAAATAATTTCCTTGTAATTAGTTTATATTTTATTCAGCATAAAAATCTTGAGTTGGGCTGATATGTTCTACCCCATCTTAAGATAGGCTAGCCTATTTTAAATTCGGCTACCCAACTTAGGATCCTAAGTTGGGCTCCAACATTAATATGTTACATGTCACTTTGACCCTGTTTGACACTGTAAATTGCAGGACCAGTGCCAACCAATGTCTGCATCATTGCCATATCTTAACTTTCTAGATATAACTGACATATTGTGGTCATTAGAGAAGGCAAAAATTGAAGTATTCTAAGTTAATGCAACATTCCAAAAAATTAAACCCATCAAAATATACATTATATATCCTTATACCCCTGACTTATTTCTATTGAAACATACTAATCTGGTGAGTTTATACAAGTATGCTTTGAGTTGACCAGATTTCATCTAGTTCTATAGAAGAAATAATTTTTTAAAGACCATTGAAGACATAAATTGGCATCTTTAAGCATATCCCAGTGTCATTTTTTTCTTAGCTTCAATTAATTCACTATACCCTCCACTGCTTTTGTTTGATTTAACCCCATGGTTAACACAATGAAAAGAAGATTAAAAAAAGAGAGTTGGAGATTCTACAGTGATAGATTTGTTTAAAAATCTGCTGCTCATATTTACACAGTACAAAACAATTGAGATTGCTGGTGAAATACGGATTGTATTACAACATACTAGCGCAACTCATTCCTGTGACATCTTCTATAATCTTAGTGCAAAAACTTAATCCTGTTTTACATCCAACAAGAATAATAATATATTCCATTGTAAATATAGGAGAGATACTTGACCATTCTAATGTCAATGATGCTTTAGTATGTAAGCAACTTGACAAAAGAAATAGTCCCATCTATCTACATATGTACATAAAAATGAACACTTGGTGGTTTGAGAAAATGAAAGACTTAAAGTTGTGACTGCAGTTTCTATTGGGGTGGAGTATTTTGAAGACTATGACCTCAATGTTTACTTTGTCTCTTCCCAAGAAATCTATAAATATCTGAGGGCTATTGTGTGTCAAAACACAAGTGGAGGATTGTCATGGTGTCAAGATGTGATTTGTCCACACTACAGACCCCCACACACGTACAGTATGTCCCTTGGTCTTTTTTTCATTTCTTCATCCTTCCTCATCTTTGTTACCTCTGTCTTAAAGTGGATAATGGTAGCCCTTATATGTTCCAGTAGGATTCTGTAAAAGACTAATCATAACCATGTGTATTGATTAAAGTTTGCTACAATTTTATAACTGATTTACATATGTATATTGCATACAAATTACATTTGTTGGTTATAGTCTAAATAATAGATATTTGTAAATTGAACTTATAGACCAGACATGTAGTAGTATAGTAGGTATATGGGCGAGGATATGCATTCAATCAACTGTGTCAATTATTTGATATATTGTTATGCCAACCCCACCACATAACCCTCAAGGATGAGATGTCCCTTATTATCCATTAATTGCACAGATTAAAATAAACATTAAAATATCAATATATTTGAAAAAAACAAGAACATCAGTACACATGAAGCAATGGGTACCTCCTCATTTCATCACAAGACAAAACAAATATTTACAGACAATCTCTATAAGAATTCTACAAACGAATATAAAAAATAGAAAGAAAATGAAAAGCTAGGTTATCAGAATAGGAAAAAATCTCGGGGTGTTTCTGTTTGAACAATTATTTCCGTAATTATTCATGGCTTTCGAATCCACTTGCTTCAAATCAATTTATCGCCGTGGGATCCAGTTTCACAGTGACCCCCTCTTGAGCAAAATGCTTGGAAATATTGTTATACAATTTACTAGATAATTATCTTTGTTACGTATCTGGTGTTTGTCTGTCTGGCCCCCGGGGGTTGCATTGAGCAGAGATTTTCTTCTGTTCCTACTGGTTTTGATGGTTTTTGTAAAGCCGGCATTTCAGCACGTTTTAGTAGTCGCCTGATTACACACCCGTTCTAATCAATTTGTTTCTGAGGAACCCTTCTTTCGGTAACTGCTCTTCTTTTAACATCCACCCCCCTCCATCCCTCCTCCTCCGCCCATTTTTCTCTTTATTTGACCCAAATTGGATTCATTATTTTCACCCTACAGTTCCCCCTGGCAAGAAAAAAATATACTTGTATTTTGCCCGGAAGAACAATTTGTGTTTATTGTCGTTGCGAGGGGCTAGTGAATATTAGCATGGATCAATCGAATTCGGCTACATTTGGTAATAAGTACTTGCAACCCTCTTTATAGGTTTTAAAACAAGTAACCAAAGGATTTCTTAAACCCGTCATGTGTTGAACAGCTCTTGTCATAAAAGCTATATAGTTCTTCAAAGGAATTAAGGAACATTTGATGTTAGTTTGAAGACATTTATACTGTTTAATCATGGAGAAACAATGTATGACCACAGGAGAAACTGTAGCTCAGTACATATATGTGTATATATACATGTGCAACTTTTTTTCTTCATTTTGGCTCAAGTTATATTTTCTCTCTTTGGTTATAAAATCTCTTAAACCAATAATATGCTTTTGATTCCAATCCAGTGTTAAAGTAACAGCGCTTAGAAGCCAATTAACTTTGATTTTGTCAATGTTTTGTCCAAACATATTGAAATACTTCACTTTTTTCTGGATCAATATGTGTTGGTCATATACACACATCATTAGCCACGTGTTAGTTTTGGAGAAGGAAATATTCATGTAATCGATGGCAATTGTTGAGAAAATTCATTGACACATAGATCCTGTGGTTTTTCTCAACAGGTACTCCATCTATCACTCTTTAAATAAAAAGTTAACACTAGTTTTTAAATTTTTTTCTCTAAATATCTGAAAACAGGTTTCACAGCCATTTCCAGTGTAAAACCGGAAATATCTTTGCTATGATTTTGTACACAGTAAAGCTCACTCAGAATGAAGTTGAAATGTGTTTGGTCAAAAAGATCTACTCACCTACTCATTTTAGTAATGTGTAATCAATTAACTATATAGCTAATGATGTGTGGATAAATTAAGTTGTGAAAACTCAGGGTTTTTTTCATAATCTTAAATTATGAATACTGAATTTTCCAGTGAACTTTGAATGAACACTGAATTTTATAGGTGGACATCCTTTAAAAAAGTACTTTCTGAACCCTGTGAACAATTTTATTAGCGCCTTATCCGTGATAACAGATGGAGTTCCTCAGAAGAAATATATAAAAGTAAAAATATGAACTAAGAAAGAAAGTATATGGCACAGTTGTGGCAATTAATTTCTGAGAACAGTACATGTACTAATCTGTAACTTTACTCAGCCAGTAAATGTGACAAATCATCAGTAGGTGTCACTGACTTGTGGGCAGGTGAACACAACTGCAGTAAATTATAGCCTGTATTAGAGTGAAGTCACCAAATCTCTGGTCAGGTATCAATTTTAAAACCCAGGAGTTTGTTATTCCTAAAACAAAAGCTGCCAAACTTTGACTGACAACTGAACAAGACAGAATACATAATAGCTTTTCAAGTGTGCCTTGTATGTATGTATTTACATACAAAACAGTAACTGACCCGTAGAATAATCGGATTTACACATTTATCTACAGACATAAACACCCATGTAAATACCCCCCAAAAACCATTTATAAACAGAGCAAGTGTTTTGTAACCACGCCCACTTCACGTGTGGTTTCACGAGATTTACATTAGTGTGAAGAAATGTCCCATAGTTTTTGGAGGCTATGAATGAACTCATACAGTGAGTTAGGGTTCTCTACAGGGGTGAAGTTTTTATATGAGTTAAAATAAGGGATAGGGGTGTTGAAAGCACGACCCTTAGCATGCAGCTTACCAGTGAAAACTCCGCCCTATCTGAGACACAGGAGACCTTTAAATTGACAGGTATCCTGGTGACAGAAATAAAAACAACCCATTCTTCTCTAAATGAGGGGGTGATTTTACGCTTGTCATCATTTCAAACTGTCTACTTCAACAGAGATTTCTGTGTTGGGGTATGGGGAGGAGGGGGTGGTAAATGGTTTGGGGGATGTAGGTTGGTATCAGAAATCCTCCTGAGATGATGTTTTACAAACACAAATGCTATTGTCTTGTCTTGTAAAGGAGAAACCCCAATCATGTTGAAGAGATAACATGTTCTTGTTAACAAAAGGGGATAGAACCTTCCCCCGACGGGCAAAGAAGGGGTGGGGGAGGAGGTTGGGGGTTTGGGCAGATACAAATATTGTCTTGCTCCATTCAAAGAAAATTGATTGGCGCAGTTGGTGGTTAACAAGACTTGGTGTAGAGTGTTCAAACATAAACTTTGTGATTAGGAGATAAAGAAAAAAATATTTTAGCCTTGGGGAAGAATATTTTTCCAGGTCATAGTATTGTAGTTTGGTCGTGGAGGGGGGGGGGGGGGGGGTATGATAGTGACTGCTCACTAATTCTCCCTTGACATTAACTATCTTAATGTAAATAATCACCACAAAAGGCTTGTAAATATAACAGAAGAGTCAACTCTGGGTCCCCTTGTATGTGTGAAGTCAATGGTCAAAATGACAGAATGGCTATTAAACATTTGAGTAAGGGTGAAATTGAAAATCTGACATCTTCCTAGAAAGAACATCACTATGGCTTAATTGAATGTTTATGATAGTGGTTGTGTGTTGAATCAGGTTATTGATTTTCTCTTTTTAAAATGTAAATGCAAACTGGGTTATTTTCGGTTAAGTCAATAAAACCAATGATTGTCAGTAAATTAAAGAAAACAGAGAGATGTCAGGTTCTTGGGTGGAATAGAGAATGTTTGTCAAATTATATCAATAATGAGCAGCATTTTAACGCAAATTTCACGGAGTAATAGAAAAGAAACATGCATGAATGGAACCTATTTTTGAGAATGGAGTTTGAATATTTTTACCTATGTCATAAAAAGAAAAGTATTTTTATGACATTTCTAAAATAACTAATATAAATAATTGACCAACAGAAATTTTTTTTTTTTACATTTTTTTCAAAATGGAAAGGTTGGGCTAATACAAGATGATTTGACGCCTTTGAATGTGGTATTTTGAAAGCAGATTTCAACAACAAAATTTTTGAGTAATTTTTTTAATCTAAATGATTTCCAAAGTGCCAGAGTGAAAGGAACATTATTTATTTTTTTATTTATTTATTTTATTATAGTGACATGTATATATTTTACATACACAGTAAATACAACAAATATAAAAAATACCCAGCCCTCTATTGGGCTTATAAGTCACTTTGAAACTATCAGTAAACTAAAATGTTGTGAAGATGGAACATTTACAGAACATTATATAGAGCAGAACAAACAAGAAGAACAACATTCCTCAGAATCCCCCACAGAGCCATGCCATAAGATAAATAATGGGATTAAAATTATGTATTAATAATCATAACTTTTGCATATATATTTTGCTACTTTCTGTTAATGTTTTACACTGCTTTACACATGTATACCTTAATACAAAATATAATGTGATGTAATTTATTAGTAAACCCATCAACATCCGTATATAACATAACCAACCACAAAAAGTGTTACCAAGGTCATATGAGGGGACCACGGTGGCGCAGTGGTAACACACTTTCCTCCCACCTCTGAGGTCGGCGGGTTCAAACCCAAAACCTTATGTCGGAAAGCTGGTAGTTGCTTACCAATGGTCGACAGTTTACAGTACAGAACCGTGACCAACTGTATGTACTGGTTTCCTCTACCCACAAACTACTTGTCTTGATATGACCTGTACAGTGTTGAAAGGGACGTAAAACCCGAAATAAATAAATAAAAATCCAATGTCATAAAAGACTGTTACACCAAAACCATTGAAACTGTAAAATCATACATGAGCGCAAAGAGGACAGGCAGTCTGGGTTGGGGTGGGGGCATACTGGCCTTAGCCCATCATAAGATGGGATAGAACATATCAGTCCAAACTAGGGTAATTACATTCAAGAATGACTTAAAAGCTAAAAGTAATGTTAACCCGTTACAATTTAGCCTTAAAAGGTTTTAAAAGCATAAAACTTTATTTGTATACCAAATATTGGACAATCCACTGCATAACCATTATGCAAGGAAGGAAATTCGATTGATTTGTTCATTAGAACTAGGGTATACAAAATATGGCAAATAGGATACAGAGTGTGGCAGGGATATAAAATGTGGCAATCCCCTTGCCATATTGTGTATCCACACACACTTTGTGGGGATACATCATTTCCCTTAGATATTCCTTGTTTAACTATTGCTTTGCAAAAGTAAGAATGTATCCAATGGGGCTTGGCACAATCTTCTTCTTTAAGTTTTTTTTTTATTTTACATAAATTGTTGCATTCTTACACTTGTAAATATTTTCATGTCATTTTACAGTAAAAACAAGGCCAAAAGGGGTTTCGGTCTACTAGCGCGAGCTTCAAAGCATGGAGACAGTCCCCCATCCAAGCACTTACCTAGCCCATGGCTGCTTAACTTTAGTGATGAGACATGTACTCATCGGGATACACCACAATTCATGAAAGTCTGGAGACAAATAAAAGGTGTTCTGTAGAAGCCCGGGCCTCGCTAGAGCTCGCCTTTAAAAATATTATGACAGTATCTTGTTCTACAGTTTGAACAAAGAAAACTAGAAGAAACTGTAGTAGTAGATGTAGTCAGTATAATAGCTGCTATAACTGTAAAGACATTGTGACAAGACATAGAGGGACATTAGCACTGCTAAATTAAGCCGCAATTATTCCATTTATTTTCTTCACAGTCTCCCCGCTCTCTTTCTTACTAATCCACCTCTCAGGTTGAAGGGTTTGTATTGTAGCACCTCCCTACTTCCCCAGAGCACAGAGAGAGGATGGAAGAGTGTGTGAAAAGTGAGAAGTGGTGACATTATGTGTGACACAATGAGGACAAAGACTAACAATAATTGACAACAATCAATCCCACACCACTGGACCTGGAGGAAATGTGATGTTCCTGTGCTTAAGTTCAAACTTACATGTGCTCAAATAAAATTTACAGTCTACTTTAAGACAAAACTTGCATGTTTCAAAACCAGACCACTGGACTGGGACAGATGCTTTATTTTTGGTGCTTGTACATTATCTTGTCCAAGAAAAATACTTGTATTTATATGCAAAGTATAGCTGGCTGAAATCTTAATACTGGTGTCCCATTTCTACCAGTAATTGTAAGATTTAACTGATTTTAAAACTGGAACGTTCATACAACAAAACTGATTGGGGAAGGATGGGAAAATTGACAAACCTGCCCCGATTTGTCCACGAGTTAAAAATATGCTGTACTAGGGTGCACTAAATCGCTAGAACTAATGACAAGGCTTCTTGTTGAACAAGAATACTGGACTAAAATAACTCACAGAGGAATGTGCAATATTAGTCACAACATTACAAAGATAAGTCGTAGCGTCATAAAGATAAGTTTGTAACATCACAAAGATAAGTGACTTATGACTTAATTTATTCTGAGGTTGCTACCATTGGGGCAAATTGCTGCTATTAAGATATAACCATCCAGATAAAAGGTTATTGGAGGTTCCTTAATACCACCCATCTGTACATAAATCCAAAAGAAATACTTCGGCCACAGTTTTGCTTTTCATTCACCCACAGTTTGGAATGATTTCATTCTGTCCCAACTCTTGCCTGTTTCAGAAGAAAGCTAAAATCTTATGTCTTTGAAAATGATTTTCCACCTTAGTATATAAACTATCCAGCTTCTCCATGGTATTGACCTGGCTATGGAATGATGATTACTGAATTGGACCTGGTGTTGTGCCTTACAGTCTTCATTGGCGGAGATTAAGCGCTATAAAGTACAGAATAAAATAGAATTATTAACTATAGAAATTTAAAAACATACAAAGTGTGAGAACAAAAAAAGCACAAAATATTTTAGCCATTTGAATTTGTGTAATAATGAATAAATAAATTATTAAATAGTTTAATCATTTGGCATTAGCACCCTGCCCATTTTTTCCATGAATCACAAATAAAACATAGAAGTTCCTTTTCATCAATTGATTTCCCAAATCAATTTAAGTACATCTTCATCAGACATTTTGTGAGCATCTAGAACAGACCAGTTTACTAAGAATGTGGTGTACCAACAATAATTGCAGTTGCAGTCCATTACGGTCACGTTTAGACATGTCCCTAGTGGCAGCAGTTTACACACACGAGCATTTCAGTGACAACCCTACCCCCTCAACAGACCCCACCCCCTCCCCCCACCTCTTTAACTGTTACATCTCCTTGTGATGACCAGTGTGACAGTGTGCTGCTAACAAACACCCACCTTTCCACCTTGCCTACCCACTCTGTTCCTCATTAGTATAGTCTCAAAATAATGCTCCAATTTGCCTCTTGCTTGACACTTCTGAGTTAGACTTTCCCTGACTCTTGCTATTTATTTAACAGACTTTTTCCAACTATATACTCACTACCTCCGCCAAGGAGGTATTGTTTTCATAACTATTTGTATGTTTGTCCATTTGTCTGCTTGTTTGTTAGAAAGATTATGAAAACACTACTGGATCTTCCTAAAAATCAGAAGAGGTGGTCTTGGTTTAACTTTTATCCCATTAAATTTTGAGAATTATCTGGATCACTGTCTGGATAAAAAATCTTCTGGATTTCCCTTTTGCTTAGTATTACATGCCTTAGTGGAGCTATGCTTTTGTTACTTGTATGCTCTCTCCATGGTCGATTCTACAGCATGATGTGTACCTAGCTAAAATACCGGGCTACAAAGACCAGTGTCACTTGACCTTCATTAAACATACACCAACAAATGCAGCCATAATGTTCACTGCTGTCTTTCTAAAACCTCAGCCCTTTTAAAATTATAGGATCTTTTTTATTAAAAATGACAGATCACACCATTTACACCAAATGGATTTAAATATCGGTTCTGAGTTGGCTGGGCCATTTCAAATGACACACCACAGTCCCTGGCATTTTTTCTTGTTAGTGATGACGTGTGAAAGATAAATATTTACTCACTACAATTATATATAATAATTATCTTTATTTTAATTGTTAGTTCTTTTGTTACATTAAAGTAAGAAGGTGGATGTCAGTATAAATCACATACAAAATATACATATGTATATACATATACAGAAAATATGTTTACTGTTTTATGAGGAGTAACATCCCACCAGTTTATGTTATTTAAGACAATACCCATTGCCTAATCTTAATCTTTGATTTACAATGTACTCCTCTGATCCCAAGTGGATGAGTCATTAAAAACACCAGCCTGCAATTTAAATGGTGGCACACTGAAATCATCATGGGTGAGTCAAAATGCCGTATAGCAATACTAATCTGGCATGAAATTTGATGTTTGTCATCCTTTTAAGAATGTGATGCTGTTATTCATTATACACCAATTATACAGCAAATTTCACCACTGTGATACATAGACTGGGTAATAATTTTTATATTCCTCAGAACCAATTCTTGGCCCAGGGAATTCATGAGACATCCTGATTCGGCTGTCCAACCTTGGTGAGCCGATCGTAAACCTAGTTCCCGATTGGACATAATCGAAACATTCACGATCCAGAGGTGTGGTAACATTTTATCCTGATAGCTTTACGATTAATGCAGAGATTGCCACACATAGTTTCCAGAAATGATAAGTTTACGAATCTTAAAGATCAACTTAAGATAACAAAGGTTTAAATTAGCTGTAAGATGGAAAAGATTGCTTTACGACTGTGGAGATGGGTTTAAGATCACTGTAAGATAAAAAAGATGACTTTACAATTAAAAAGATAGGTTTAAGATCAGTTCAAGATTATAAAAATCTGATAAGGATTGAGAGCAGTTTGTGATAATTTCAAGCAGTTTAATATTGTTTTAAACTGTACACTGTTCCTGATGGACTTAAGAATTCATCCGATCGCAAACCAATTGGGAAATACCATAACTTCCATACACGATGCATTTTATGATGGCTTCAAGATCATTGTGAATAAAAAGATCTACCTCCGGAACAGATAATTTACAGAGTCATAAAGCTATCATAAGGCATTATCGCCAAGGTAGAACAGTCCTATTACAGTTGATGCAGGATGCATTAAGGTCATCCATGATACCCAGGATGACTGGGTGTACTCTCAGAACACTGGAAACAGCAGGGGGTCATCCCCACCATCCTTGGCAAATTCTGAATATATTGAGAATCTTCTTGTATGCCAAATTTTCCCCAAAGATGGCCACGGATGGGTTGAAATAGACCCCACATGGTGCCAGATATACATTATACCCATTGAAACATACAGGGAATGCCCTGGAGAGCAAAACTTGGGCCTGCTCCCGAAATATCATGACAGAAGAACGGCTACTTTAGTAGTTATCATCTGATAGGCGGTAGCTAGTACACAAGACCATACATTCACCTGTAAACTTCACTGATACAAAATTTTCCAAAGGAAAAAAAGTGGGGTTTTGTTGAAAAAAAAAAACACTGTGAATTTGAGCCTCAGTAAGCCTAGTAGTACTCATTCTTTCTCTCATTAGTAAGAAGAAAATAATGCCTCAATTTGCCCCTTGTTTTCCACTTCTGCAAGAAATGTGATCCATTAGAGTAAGGTAAGAGCTGTTTGAGAACGTATGAAGGGGTTGTACTCAAAACAGTTGATGGAGCTTAAGTGCAGAACACTTCCTTTGAGGCAGAATTGTGGGGATTTGTTGTCTGCACTTACAAAAAGGAACAAAAGAATTGGACCAGATATTCCCGGAAATCATCCCATTTTGTACATGCTTTTACAATTTATGTATTATGTCTGTTTTACATTTCTTGTCAAAGATTTTAAACCAAGGTCATATTGATAATGGTTTATAAAGATACACTTGTTTTGTTATGCTATATTTTGTAATTACAAAACTACTGTTCTTCTCAATAATAAAGCAGTTATGTTTGAGTTTGAGTAGAGACTTATGTCCACAGTGTTTGACCACACAAGTGCAGTTGTTATTTCCAGGTGTTATAATTGCACTCTGGCGTAGCTCTTGTTAACTACAATAATCACAGTGAAAGAACTATGCATGTATATGTCAACCATACAGCCCCCTAGTAATTCCAAGAGTGCAGAAATTACTCTGTGAACAACCCACAGTGCTTGTTTCAGCAAGCAATTATTTTCTACATTTGCGGGTTTTGTATAGTTAATGCAGCTTTTATAAGAAACTAAAGCTTTTTACCTTATAAAGGCTGTACCCCTTTGTCTTTTGTCTCAGACGTAATTATGGCACAACTACACAGTTTGGCTTTGGATAGATTTGCGACTAAGTGATTTCTCTTAATTACTTCTGAAGCATTTCTTGGAAATGATATTGATGTAAAGAATGACAATAAAGAGCAGAAAGCACTCTTGCAGAGCAGACCTTTACCAGTACAGAAGAATAGCCCAAGGTTGTAATTTCATCCAAAAACAGGGTCTTTTTGTAAATTTTGGAGTAACCTCAATTACAAACCCAAAATCATTTAAAACAGGACTCTTGAGTGTGTTCCGGATATTTGCTGAAATTTAAATGGTTCATCCTTTGGTCAGACCCTACCCACATAAGAAGTCTTACAAAGATGTGTTGATTAATTTTTGAGTAATTTTGAATGCCATCAGACTACCAAACAGCTGAACAAATGCACCCAAAAACATTACCTTCTTGGCGGAGGCTAATATTGTTGGTGATTTTCAGTTGCCCCCTCCCCCCCTACACACACTCATATATATACACCCAAAATTTTATGTTATGGTATTACATCTGTGGCATTTATAAGAATTTTTCATACAAAAAATTAAAAATATTACAGTTTTACAAATGTGTGGCAAAAGACAAGTTTGGTATTTGATTAATTGGTCCTCTGTGGGATCTGAAACAAAAGTCCAGAAAAAGTGTGCAAAAATTGTGGCTCGGTTTCTACTCCCCGACAGGACAAAATGAATTCTGGCTTGTCTTGATCCAGATCCCTGCTAAATTTCTGACATTATGCATCTTGGATTCTGTCAATAGAGGAAGATTAAGCCCTATAAAAGTACTATCAGAAGTAAAATCCTGACCTCATTTGGGGGTCAAGATGTTTTTCTCCAAGAGGGGATAGGAAACTATCAGGACAAGCCGTAAAGCCCTAAAAGATAAGTTGTATCAGATAACTACAAAGTGTAATGACAAACCAACAAGTCTTTAGCAGTGCCCTGATCTGATCCAACCAGACAGATTAATTTCTGGAGTCGGGATCGTGAGCTAGGATCAAAGCAATACTATATAAACCTCTTGTTGCTGCTGTTACTCATCTTTTGTCACTGCAAAGATGCTAGCTACACACCAGAGAGACTTTCTACAGAAGCTTTGGGCTCTTTTGTTTTTATTCGGTTAAAGAGTTTTATTTTCATTCTAATTTGCACATAAAAAGGGCACATCTGAATCCAGGACCAACACCTGCCATACAGCCAGAACCTTCACCACCGCACCATGTTGTAACAACCTCCTGGCCAAGATGGAATGCCCCACGCTCTTGGGGCACTAGAAAGGAAACTTACCACCATGAGGAAGCCAAAGAGATCGTGGAATGAATTTTACAATTATAAGGGCATCTTTTCCACGGTGATGCTAGCTCTGGTCGATGCAGACTACAGATTCCTCTGGGTATATTGTAGGTTCAAGTGGATCTTGATCAGATGCACAAATATTTAACTGCAGCAAATTGAAGAAAAATGTCAAGGATGCACCTGAACCACTCAGTGGAGGCCCAGATTTGCACTATTTTTGCTGGTGATGACGCCTACTCAAGGGTTACTTCAATCAAGTTGGTGCATTGGCTGGGCAGGAGGTGAGGATCTAAAATGTGCAAGGACCTACTTATTTAAGCTAGTATTGCACTAATGTTCCCTCAATTTCCAACAAGTTTTCCCTAAAATGTCCAATAGATTTCAAACAAATTTTACAAAAAATTTCCAAACAAAAACATGTCCTATCACAATGTTTAATAACTTTAACACAGGTTTTTTTCTAAAATGTTCCACAATAAATTTGGAATTTTGTAAACCCTCAGATTTCGTTCATCTTTCAAAATGGATTTAAGCTAAAAGTTTACAAAAATCAACTTGTAATTCGTTTCTTTTTTTCTGGGAAATTTTCAAATTATTTTTCACTTTATAGCATTTCAAAATTGTCAAAGTTTCTCAAAAGTCAAAGTCTTTTTCCAATTTTAGAAATTTCTCACAGTTCAAACCCACCCACTGGCATCTGGGTATCTGGAATAGTCAAGATGTATTCACAGGCAGCGTCTGCTTCCTGCTGCAGCTGATAAGGCTGTGGCATATATGTGGAAAGGGCACTAGAGCTCCTAGAAAATGTAGATTGCTGTGGCAAACACTTCCTTCCTCTAATGCAGGGGCTCTGTCCCACTTATAAGTTTAACTGCCTCATTCCTCCAAGTTTTCTACTTCAGATGCCAGGTTGCAAAAGGCTGTTCTGGTGATCTCCTGTCTGGGCCCAAGGAAAGATGTAAGCATAGTCTTCATTATGGGCAAATTGATCCATGACCTGCTGGTCAACTGATGAAGGCTGGGACGCTACACCTGTAACAGCAGTGCTGCAAATGGATTGCTGGCTGATGTGTTGTGTCAGAGTGGATGCTGGTCACCTTATTCTCAGTATCTGTGGATTCTCAGGAAATGTCATGGGCTGAGTCTGCACTGGCACTAGCTTGTCTCTGTGGTGACTTAAATCCGGAAGATTTGCTGAGGCTCTTCCTTCTGATATGGCTCTTCAAAAAAAAAATGACTTATCCTGAATCTAGTTCTGCCTCTCTGTCATTTCTTTGGGAGCCTGGCCAGACTTGGACTGGGTTAATTTTCTGTAGCGAGTTCTTTTGGATTCGAATCAAGTCTCGCACACTTTCAATGAGAGGTTGCAGCTGCTTGCGAATCTCTTCCACAGGCAACTTTTCCTGGCCTTGTCCTTAAAGCTCTTGTTTGTTTTGCCATAATGCTTCTCATGATCCTTGACAAAGTCTACTATAGCCTCCTCATCTGAGTCTGTTAAATAAATGTTCGTCATATGTTGTTTCTTGCACCTGGATTGGCACAGTAGACGTTTGGCTGGCCTCTCTGACCTCCTAGCTTTCTCCCACCCCCTCTCCTCCCTCTGTTGTTTGTCAGCAGCTGTATCTCCCAACTCAAACTCTATAGGTGTGTCTGTGGCACTTCTATCATCCTCACATTCTTTCTTGACTTTTTGGTGGGATACACTATTTCAATATAAAATTTTGCAACCCCTAATCCCCCTATTGATTTGGATATTCAAACAAATCAACATATCATAAACACCTCAGTAAATTAAGTTTTCCCCTATTGTTAGTTAATCAGAGAAAATACCTTTGATCAGTACAAGTGGATACACTTTCTTGGTGGGGATACAATTTCACTGCAAAATTATGCACCCCCTACTCCCCCTATTGTTTGGGATACAAAATATTGCAGAAAAATAGTGCAACCCCCTAAAAGATCAAAGGTGGGGATACACTATTTATGGGGATGTGTTATTTCACGTTACAACAGTAACAGTTTGGGACAGGTTTGGAAGTGAGTATGGCAGGATATAGAGAGACAAGACAGTTTCAAGTAGGGAGGAGCCACAGTCGGGATAAAGAGTCATGGGGGTCGGTGAAATATCATGTTTGATACTTTGTCCACCCACCATGACAAGCAGGGAAATTACAACCTGACCCTAACTGACTGTACACAATGCAACAGAACCTCTAAAAACCCACAGCAACAAGATGGCTCAAGTGGAACAGCCCATTGTATTAAAATTGTGTTAAAATCCTATTAGGTCGAAGTTTAAAGTCCTGGGGATTCCAAGTATGGTCGTTCAGAAGAAGTTTCTGCATAAATTGCATAGTTCCTAGTCTGTCTCAGTGAATTTTCCTGCCTTTTTTGGAAAATTTTTATTATTTTTTTTTCTGGCATAAAGGTATACATAGCAAATTAATCATTCAAATCTTACATGCAAAAATGATAATTTTTTATTATTGGGGATGTGTGCAGATAAGTTTTCAAGTTAACGGCAAAACGTTTGAATTAATAAAAGGAGTTTAACATAAGTAATAGATCCTTATTTTCATCTTGATAATATTGAAGTGATTAATGGTCATAAATGTCACAGCATATTGCCAGATATACTGCGTGGCACATGATCACCTCATATTTAATTTTAATAGAGTTAAATAATGGACAATAGAGTTATAACTAAGAAAAACTATCCTCCCCTACTAATAACTATCAGTCAAAATATATTTAATATATTTCATTTTTGTATAATAAGTATAAAGCTAGTAATATTGCTCACTATTCAAACACCAACAGATTCAACTTACCAATTATTGATATTTCTAGTTAACATTGAATATTTATGCACAAACAGAATAGCATATAATAGTCTATTTTGTTTGTTTTCAGGAATCTACCTACGTTATCAAAAGCTTTTAGAAAATCAAACATCAAACTCAACACATGAAGGCTGTAGGGTATTTATATCCCCTCCTATTATTACATCAACTAGGTTCTTTGAGCTGATAAACAGGTCTTTATCAGTTATTATTTGATTTCATTACACATACAAAAACATCAGCTCAGATTTCATATCCTATGTTTTATCAACATTTTGTGCTCCAAAGAAACCCCTGAATAGAGAAGGGGAATAGGTCTTTGGTAAATCTACAGAACAGAAAATGGGTGGGTTTAACAAGGTAGACGGGGTTGGAGTTTATTCTTTCATCCTTATACATGTATGGGTGTACTTTTCTATTTACAATATATATATTCTCTCAATAGCCAAGGTTTGCCTATAAAATATTTGGACAGGTTATATTTTTTCTCTCTCTAGCTAGCGGTACATTTTATTTGTGCTTTATATTTCCAAAACATTGGACTCTTTATCTAATCTATTTATATGTTGTTATCCTTCCATCATGATCTTATAATGATCAAATATGTGGTAAAATGTCTTGTAATTTAAAGCTTTTTTGTGGTGGCTGAATGGGACATTTGTTTGGTAACAATCTACCATATTCAGTAGAGTAATCACTGTTTGGAGGAGTGATTATTCTGTGGAATTTAGCACCCACAAAGAAGTGTCATGTGTCCCCAAAACACTGAGGTTTAGAAAGACTGTTCCATGCTCAATTTTCCCTCCTTGCAAAGACGTGTGATTAGGCTATAGGTCTCATAAAGACCTATTATATGGTCCCTCATATTGTACCAAAACCCACTTACTTACATATAGGTATACAGATTTGGTATACTTAAAATGGATAAAAGAAATATTATCATTAAGTATCTTGGAACTGATTTACCTATGGTTTTCTATTATTGTTTGTAATGATGCCATACAGGCCAAAGATTTAAAATTGTTATTATGTAGCATTACTTATCAGTATAAATGTTTTAATACAAGAATTGCCTTTCTTAAGTCACTGGTAAAATTTGGTTGAGTTTAAGTATATGACACTGAAATAGTTTGTCTGGTTACACAGTCCTTGGACTATTTTCTCCCAGATAATGGTTTGTTCATAAACTCTAGACAATAGAAGTGTGTGCTCAGTGTATGTTTTTTTTCTTTTCTTATTGAAGAGTTTTTGTATAAAATGTAGAAGATAATAATTATCATTTGATGGTGGGTTTGTGTAAAAAGGTTAGACCACACTCACTGGCTGCTGAAACAATACTGAAAGACATTTTCATAAGGATTTTTCCACACCATCTAATCTTCTGTAACACATCCACTTTTACATACAATGACTTTGACATCATATCCCCAGACGACAGTTGGAGGGTGTCCTGGATTCAGGTCTGTCACGCCACCGCATACATTTTCTGATGTACATGATGACTCAAAAATTGTATTAACAATTATCAAATTCTTATCAAATTGGTACATATGATAAGGATGGTCTTAGTAAGACAGACCCGTATTTTGCGATGGCCTTAAACTTCCTACAATAGAGAAGTTTTTGTCATCTGAAAATCAAAGAGGTATTAACCCCAGTTCACTTAGATATTCACTTTTTCAACCAAACTTGGAACACGTATTAAGATTTGTCAAAGGAATATCCTGACCTTTTAGTGAGTTAAACCATAAATATAATTTTTAAATGTAATTTGTCATTGCTATTGAGCTTTACCAAAGGAAAACTGTGGCTACCTTAAATTTTAAATACTCCACTAACTGAAATTTTAATTTCTTCGAATCAAACTTGGTGCACATAATGAACTTGCCAAAAGTAACATTCTTATTTACTGTTGATCTCAAAGTCTCAATATTAATTAAACTAGGACCATGATACAGTAAAATTGGGGTTCTCAACCCTTCATTTGCTCAGTATTCAACTCACCTCAGTTAAACATGACAGATGTATTAAGTTAATCAAAAGAAGATTAATCAAATAAAGTTTTTAGTCCAAGCTTATCTAATTTTCAACTGTTTCAATCAGACTTTACACATACAGGTTTAAACCATAATTTCTATTATCTGGAGAACTTAACCTCCTAGTATTTATAAGTTATGGCCACATTAAAGTAAAAAGGGGTATTCAGCCCTCGGCCAATGTAGCTAGGAACTTATTTCAGTTGATAATCACACATTTTTAATTTCCAATTTTAAATGCATTAAAATCATTAAAAATGCATTTTTGTGATTCCATTATTATGGAGTTATGCACTGCTCGTCTAGGGATACCATTTTCGTTTTGGAAAACACATCAATGTTAGGCTGAATAGAAAGAGCTTTCTTAGATTACTGTTTATTTGTTGATATGTTTGTCTTTTTTATATTGCTCAAATTTCCGAACTAAAATGAATTGAGCTTTTTACAAACTATTACATTGCGAATCTATATTTTTCATGCTCTGTAATTGCAATATGCATCAAGAATGTGCATTAACTAAAACAGGCAATAGACTGTGCTTTTTAACAAAAATAAGCTTTTTTCTTTAATATTTCTTTTGAATGCACATATTTCCTTTTTCATGTGTCTACATTGGGTATAGAGTAATTTTTTATGTGCACAGACAAACTAGCAGACCAGAAGGGGTTTAGGGATGTTGGAGCCCAACTTAAGAGTCAGCCCATCTTAAGATGGGCTATAGCCCAACTTAGGATCCTAAGTTGGGTAGCCTATCTTAAGATAGGCTAAGCCTATCTTAAGATGGGCTAGAACATATTAGCCCAACTTAGGATAAGTAACTCAGGAATAATTTTAAAGCTAAAATTCAATATTTAAACCAGCTAGTTTAATATTAATTTGTTATGTCACACTCCATTGGTGGTTTTAATCATAAAATTGAATATAACCATGCTAGTTTATTTAAATACTTATATTTCAATTATACAGTATATGTTTGTGAAATAGTATTTAACATTTGTTGTGCTTATCTCATCTGAAGATTTGGTAACAGATATTAGCCCAACTTATAATTTGCACACATAGTTTTTATTTTTGAAATTGAAATATTATTTACTCATTTTTCCACTAAAATGTAACTTCTTTTCTTTACCCCATTATGCATTGATAGGAATAATCTTAATTCCCTTATTGTTCCAAAACTGAGACTGTCTCAGTTAATTTGACAATGGGGGGGTCATTTGGTCATAAGGTGTCTATTGTTCAACCGTTGCTTTCAACTTGATTTGTTTCACTTGTGGAAAGTGATTAGGCAACTGGATTTGATTGTGATATATCTATTGTTTCAACATTTCTTTTAAGTTGATTTGTTTGACTGTGTATGTGACTTGGTAAATGGATTAGTCTTAGATTTACCTTTTGTTCTAGCATTCTTTTGAACTTGATTTCTTTCACCTTTGGTTGAATGACTAGCTAACAGGGTTAATTAGGCATAGTTGTAAGACTATACACAAACTGATCAATGTAATCACAATTTTCAAATGTTTAATGTTTTGTTCTTTAATGGATATTTAGCCATATAACATAATAGAAAACACCGATTTTATATAAAATGTGTACTTTATCAATTTTTATCAATTTTATGCGTTTGTGTGTTTGAATAAATTCATCAAATTAACTAGTTTGAATTTAATTGCATTTTCCAATTAATTAGTGGTACTGAACTCCAAAGATAGAGTGCTTTATAAGTCCTGTTTAAATACTTTTTAATAATATAAAAAAGCAATTTTATAATTCTTCTTTAAAATTAAAATATACGATCAGGCTAACCCATAAAATTACCCACTATATTTGGCTTTCCCCCTCATAGGTTTGATAGAATTAAGCCTCATTATATTTAGAGATTACTTTGATGTTGATTTGTTTCACTTTATGATTTGGGGTATTCCTATTGTGTACTTCACCCACCCCAAGTGAAATCAACATCAATAGAATGTTGAAACAATAGGCACAAATTCAATGAAGAAATCATTCCAATGAAAGACATATACATCAAAGGGATATTTTAATGCTTTTGAGGCTCAGGAAACACAATTCATTTTGGTTTCTGCAATTAAACACTTTGTGTTAGGTTAAATAAGTTAAACATATTTATACAAAATAAAAAAATAAATAACAAAGGACTTCTGTACAAGGGTCAGTTAAGTATATCAATGTTAATGTCATCTTTTTCATGAAAATAATTTCCTTGTAAATGGTTTATATTATATTCCACATACAAATCATTCTTGAATTTTACTATCTTAAGTTGGACTGATATGTTCTAGCCCATCTTAAGATGGGCTACCCAACTTAAGATCCTAAGTTGGGCTATAGCCCATCTTAAGATGGGCTGACTCCTAAGTTGGGCTCCAACAGGGACATAGCAGTTCAATGATTGCCAAGCCACCAGAGGGAATATCTCAATGTATCACTCCCCCATCCCCATCCCAGTACCACTCAAGTATGAGCGCGTAAAACCCTACTCTGACTTTTGACACCTGTTGTAGAGCAATGTCTTGTGTCATCAGTATCAAGTGATCACTCTAATTGTGATGTGGACTGGAGTTGACTACCTGGATGAAGTTTCCAGGTTAATGCAGACGGAGTAGTAGTTTTTTCTTATGCCTACGTGATTTTACATTAAAGCTAGCTCCATGTCAGGCAGTCCTAAACCACATTATGTTTTTGGGAGAGTAATTTCACCACTTTTGGTTTATGCAGACTAATGACCACCTACCTTGGAAACAACTACAGTTTTAAATATACAGTGAATACAAAATCTTACACCAAGAATATTCTCATTGTAAGAATTGTCTGTCTCTGGGGATTTCTAAGAACACGTTAGAGATTAAAAAATAAAAAAAATGTCTAGGAATAAGAATTTTTGAATATTGCCATAAATGTAACTCTCAAATTATTTACATTCCCCTAACTGAAAGGGAACAGAGGCTAATCGGTGACCATTTATCAACGTCCTCAAGGTTCTTTAACTGCGTATAGGACCCAATGACGGTGGACGGACGTTTCGGCCACGGATGTTTCGGCCTAGGACGTTTCGGACTAGGACGTTTCGGCCACGGACGTTTCGGCCAGGCCATTTTTAAGGGTGGACGTTTCGGCCAAATCTATATTTTTAGGAGATTTATATAATAAGAACATCTTTTAATGTCCTTGTGTCCAAAAAGGGAAAATCTATATCACTAAGTGACTTGAAAGGAGAGCTGTGAAAGCAAACCTTTATGGTTTAAGGAAAGCAGTGTCTGCACAATTTTCTTTGATCAAGTTGAGGAAACAGGCAGACTGTTTCCCTTTTTGTGATTATCAATCATCAAACATCTCATTTTTACACATTTAATGGAATATTATCATTCTCCACTTATATCAGCAAACTTAACCTTTGTCAAGTTGCCATTTCATCTTTAAACCCTTTCCTGGTCTTTTTGTGCAGTAAATTTTAAATTCAGTTGCTTTTCATTTTAAAACCCTTTGATGGTGATTGATCTACAGTTTAGCAAGTAAATCAAGAGAATCTTTCTGATGGACAAATTGATGCCCTAGCCTTTCTCCCACTACATGAAGTGTCTGAAGGGATGACCTACCTGAGAGAATCGGCTCCAGAAGAATCAACCCCACTGCTGGAGTACTTTGACACAAATTATGTGACAGGCCATCTGTGTCCCAGACCTCAGACTCCAGATCTTCAGCTAAGGTTCCGGCGTGTGCCACCCATATTTGCTCCCGCCCAATGGAATATGCATGAGGTGACCCTTGCAAACCAACCAAGGACCAACAACGTATCAGAGGGCTGGAACACTGCACAATCTCTGTGAGGACAGATCTCTAGGCCGCAAGTCCATACCAGACTTCCTTCGGGGTGTAAGCCATAACCTGAGAGGTGGTCAGCCAAACATTTAAAATGACTCTGAATTGTGTGATCTGAAGTTTATGTATATAGCTTAATTGTGTAAAATGTTATTATATTATTGTTATAAAATGTGGGAAAGGTTGTACAATAAATGTTGTTATCACAGTTGTATTATTTGCATGTTTAATCATTGAAAACCTGATCCAAAAATATATTTGGCCGAAACGTCCACCCTCAAAAATGGCCGAGCCGAAACGTCCGTGGCCGAAACGTCCTAGTCCGAAACGTCCGTGGCCGAAACGTCCTACATTCCCCAATGACAGAGGACCCTCGTTTTAAGTGGTCATCCGAGCCACTATGTACCTGCCTGTACCTGAGATTAAACCCACGACCTCTGTGTTCCTAGGCGAGTGTGTTACCCACTAGGCCAAAGTGACATACCTTACCCAAGGTCCAACAAATGCTTTAAAATAAACCTGGATCCAGAATTGGCTGTGGATCATTCTTTAAGTGCAATCAGTTCTATGTAGACCCTGATCCACCTACTGTGAAAGTTTTGATGTAAAAACCACCCAGAATTTTTTCCAGTGATGACATAGGTAATAATAAGACCGTTATTAAATACTGACCAAGGGCATTGTGAAATCCATCCTGTTAAAACAGGAAGACGGTGGAATGTATAACTTGAGGTGTAACTTTTGTGAATCTTAACCCTATTCAGGCTGTCTAAAACAAACTGAAGTACTTAGACCTAGATCTTGCTGCTGTCTGCTTGAATCCATCTTTTGAACAGGATATGGATTTATTTGGACCAATGAATTCATACAAAGTACCAATCTGATGTAAATTCTAATCGACAGAAATTCTATGGCACCTTTAGGCATGACCGTAACTTGGTCAGTGTACAACTACATCTTAATAATTATAAGGCTTTGGTTCAATCTGTTAATGACTGCTTACAAAGTTTTGTGCAGTCATAAGAAGACACCAAAAATATTCTCACTGTCAGAATTGTCTCTAGAAAAAGTAGTTTTAGAAGCCAACTTAAGACTTACTGGTTTAGATTAGCTTACCCACCAACATAGTGACCCTCTGGCACTTGCTGGGTTAGTACTTTGCTATGGCTAACAACTCTCCCTTTCTGGTTTTGTTTCCCCGTAAATGCACCTCATTTGTTGGTTGTGCATGTCTGAAAAGAAGCCACACCATATAGCCATTCCTCCCCAGCCCTTCACCCTTCCAGTGTGGATGTTAGGCGCCAACTCGCGGTAGGGAACAACTCGAGTTGTTCCTTGCGCCAACTCGAGGGGGTGAGTTGTGGCAAACATCTTGAGATGCACTGCCACATCTTGAGTGGGTGCTGCGCCAACTTTATCCCTTAATTCAACCTAATTATACTTTCATAGAGCTTAATCATTGTGGAAGAGAATGTTATGTACACAATCAAAGGTGGTGAAAAGCAGTGACTATATTATTATATTATTCTGACTGATGTTTCTTAATTGCATTTAAGTTGGAGCAGCCACAACTTAAGATAGCATGCACATCTCGAGATGTTTGCTACAACTCACCCCCGCGAGTTGGCGCAAGTAAAAACTTGAGTTGTTCCCTACCGCGAGTTGGCGCCCAACATGTACATTTCAGTTTGGCATTTGAGATCTCATGGCTGGTATTTCAAACATTTTTACAAATCTGCTACATTGTGGAAACATGGTTCTCGTTGTGGTGAATAAGTCATATCTAAATACTAATCCAGACTTAAGTACACTTATAAAACTTAATTGAAACTACCAACAGTCCCAGATCAGCAAGACAATAACAATATATGTTCAACGCTTGGAGCATTTATTTACACACTAACCACGTTTAATGTTACACACTTTAAGTTAACCCTAATCTCAGTTCTGAACACCTGTGAGAGTTAAGGCCATCTTAACTTGTGATACTATGTTAGTTTCTACCACTGGTTAGTTATCCACATTTTAAGTTTACCCTGGTTGACTGGTGCCTTGAGTCTTTTAATACATACTAATCTTGACTTATGTACACTTATGAAACTTAACTGACACTACCAAAACCTAAGCCAGGTTTTGAAACTTACCTGTTTGGTTTAACTGTCAAATAAAACTACATGAAATGTTATGGCATATATACAATTCAAACAAAAAGAAATCTAAATAAGTTAAAGGGCCCATTCAAGAAGACCGTTTGATAAGGCTAGGGGCCATTTTAAAACAGACTTGAGAAATGGCCGGGATTACAATCTACTCTTGTGAAACCAGAGTGTTGCAGAATAATCAAGTATTAAGAGATCACGTGTCTTCTTGGTACACGTGGTCTTATTATGTAGAAGATATTCCACTCTTCTGTGATAATTTTGTGTAGTGAGACCTATTTAGGACATCAGTCCCTTTCTGTAAGATGATGAAATAATCACCCAGCAAGTCAGAGCGCACACTGAGGCCGAAAAGCTCAGGTAACAAAGGTAATTTGCAATAATGTGTCTTTCAACACAGAGAGACAAAAATAATAATAACTTAGATTTGCTCAGCCTCAGATCTTTGTGTTGATGTGTTGTAGGATTTTTTTTGTTCTGTTACAATACATTTGTGGTGTGCTCTTCTGTAAAGTATGGCTAAAATGATAATATTTATTTTTATTTTAAAGGGACTCGTATTCTAAATTTGAGGGTATTGTGTACAAAGGGTGTTTTGTTCATGCATCATACACTGATTAGTTTGGATATTGAGTAAAATAAGTAATTCTTCATTTTAAAATTGTGAAAGACTTGAAATGTATCCCTAATAAGGGACACCAGTATAAAAAAAGTTCCAATTTATAACTGTAGCTTTACATGGATTTAGTACGACAGCAACGAGTAAAAGCTTTGCAAATGACTTTTCTGATAATACCTTTGACATGTTTAGAGGCGGACAGTTTCAGAAATATTTAGGAAAAATTGGCACTCATTTAAACAACATCGGAAAAAAAGTATCCTTATTAAGGGGCACTGGGGAATGAAAAACTGTTAGGCAGTATATTGGTCAAATTTATCTTGTGATGGGCAATAAATATTAGCAACATATAATATCTAAACTGTATGACAAAGAAACTACTTAACCTTGAATAATAAAACTGCATTTGTGGTGTGTATTTCTAAAACGGATCACGTAAAACTATTAACTTCAATTGCATAGTTACCACCGGTTAGGATGTATTATTATCATGACCATTTGTCTGTTTCTCTGTTTGTCCATTTGTCTGTTTGTTTGTTTGCAGGATTACCCAAATACTACCGTTTGCATCTGTCATAAATCAGAAGACTTAGACCCCATCAAATTTTGAGAGTGATCTGTATCACCACATGGATACAAAAACAAACAATCCAAATTTTCCCATTTACTTATTATCATGTGCCACCGCAGAGGCATATGTTCTCCAAGTGCTCTTGTTTCTCCTGTTTATACAACAGTTACACCTTTCTTTATGGTTGAATCTGTACTATTTGATGTATGCTTAACGACCACATCCTTATGTGTCTGAAAAGAGACGCTGGTATTTGGGTGGTACATATTGAAGAACGAGGTATCCATCCCATATTCCACCCAACCCCCTTCATCTGTCCAGTCTGTATATTGTTCTACAGCTAGAGATAAGTCATAAAAGAATTTCAGAAATTTTAAAATTGTGGTCCAAAACACAATACATTTGCTAAGTCATATTGAATGCAAACAAGAATGTCCTAGCAGAGAGTCCCCAGTGATTTAATTATTTATTTAGGTTTTAATGTCGTTTTCAACACACTGTATAGGTCATATCACGACGGGTAGTTTTAAGGCCAGAGAAAACCAGTACATACAGTTGGTCAAGGTTCTGTACTGTAAACTGCCAACCAACGGCAAGCAACTACCAACTTTCCCACTTTAGGTCAGGCAATGATTCAAACTCCGATCTCAGAGTTGGGAGGCAAGAATGTTACCACTCTGCCACCGTGGCCCCCGAGAGAGTCCCCAATGAAGGCATCCTACTAAGTAAGCTGACTTGAACCACAGCTGAAAGTACAGGAGTACATTTGGTTGTAGCTTATGACACAAGTTAGGAGAGGTGTGAACTTGGTATTAGAGATTATGTAAGAAATAAACACACATTGTCAGATTGTCATATGGCCTTAAAAAGTACAGTGTCTTCCATTTATCTGACTTTTGTGAAGGTAATATTGTAACAGCAGTAGGTGTCCTGTAGCTGAATGCTGAGTTTCGTTTAAACTGGTTTAAACTGTTTTTAAACAAAATTCACAATGTCTCGCCTGTTTTCATTCATTTTCAGCCTCAGGGACTGAACAGTTGTAAATGGCAAAAAAATATTTTTAAGATAACTAGCTCTGTATGTACCCGTTTTAAATGAATGGCAACAAATAATTCTAAAGTTCACTAAGTTATAACACAGATTATAGCTAACTATTTTTACCAAACCTCTGTAACATTTCATCTGACTATAACACCAAAATTTAACCAAATTGCTAAATAACAACCAGACTGTAACTTCTTTGGTCTTTGGTTCAAACTTGGGTTTTTTATAGAATGTGGGATATACAGGGGGGTTTCTTACTCAAACCTCACATGTAAAGGGGCATAAACTCTTGTCCTATATCGTTTTAAGGCCTAATAACACTTTTATGGTATGACATACACGTTTATCATTTTCATATGGTCATCTGAAACAGATGAGATCATGGGACATTCACCTACATACTGATATGAGGTGTCATTGCTTGTGTCTAAATTGTGAATATCATCATTGGGAATAGGATATATATCCAGATGTTGGAATCTATTTCATTTCATACATCTATAAACCCGACAGGGTCATGTGTAGAATGCATTCCCATCAGCTCAGAAGTGGATTTTGGCACAATATATTCAGATTTGATACTGAATCTAATGCCTTTGCATGCACACACGATCCAAACTGGTTGTACACCAGGACACCCAAACGGAGAAGTGTGCGCCTACTGAAGTGCCATGGTGGCTTTAAAATGAACAAAATAATCTTGGGCAGAAACTCAGAAATGGTTCCCAAAGTTGGTTGAAGCACCATGCTTCATTTTAAAGTGATCATAACAGCATTAAAAGTGATTTGAATCAATCACATTGATGTAACATGTTGAACCGAGCATCACATCATTGCGTTTGTCTTGGCTACATTTTACATCACTTACAAGAGAACGGCCACATGTGGACTGGGCATTATTTTATTTATGAAATTTTCTATTATTGTATTTTATCTGGCACATTTATCTGAACTACCCTTTTTCTTTGTATACTGAATAATTCAGTTTATTAAGTCAGACCGTATCTGCAAATATTTACATTTATTTAGAAATTGAAGAAGGTAATAGCGTTTGGTTTCAGTCATAAAATTTCTAAAGCAATAAAAAACTGTAGCTGGTGATTAAAATTATTTAATTACCCAAACAGCTTCATGAACACTGACCTTTGAAAATTTAATGACCTCAGCACATGGCCTTTATACATACCGATCGATCTGTAAACACCCAGGTTAAAATATGCTCGTATTTATAATATGCAACTTCATAACGAATTTAGTGTTATTGCCCATAAAAAGTGAATTTTGAAACATATCTGTCAGCCCAAACCAATATTATTAAACATCTCTGTATTTGATTTATTTTCATGCGAAAGACTTGTTTGCATAATTGCCGGCTAAAAATGACATGTCAACATCTCCAGTGTCTCAGAAATAAATGGAGTATACATTTTCAAAAGACGCCACTCCAAAATGTTATGCAATATCAATTAAACTTCTTCAACTTTTCTGCATTGGATGCATAAAACAAAAACACCATTTCTGACTGGTAATTAATATTTACACGAAAGAGTTACTTTACTATATAACCTCAGCTTTAGAATGTCCCAAAGGAAAATGAGGGTTTATCTGATGGGGACTTCACACATCCCTAGGTGACTTGATCCATACTTAGAACACCTGCAGTTGAACAGGATAGATCAAATCGTCCAGGAAACTCTCTGCACATAAATATATAGTTTTAAATATGGTATCACATACACTGCACACACACACACACTTACGTTTTAGTTTGCACCATGCTTCATTTCAAAGGGATAATAACAGCACGAAAAGTGATTTGAATCAGATTGATTTAACATGTTCAGCCCACTTGAGGGCTTTAGCAGGTTACTCTAACATTGCAACAGGTGATAATGTGCATACCATAGACACAACTGTACGATTGCACTATAATATTTTTTTTCATTATATTCTCGTATATTTATTTCGCTTAGCTTGCTGAGTAAAACAATGGGGAATGCCTCTAACACAGTGTGCATTAAGACAAATTCAGTGTTTGCATTATGATGCAGACAGCTAAGGATACCCATATTGGGTGGCTTTAACTCTGAAGTTCCATGAAAGAGACATCTGTCTTGGTTCCCTTATTCATTTACAATGAATACCAGGGTTTCCATAATGCACACGGTGTAACAGGATAGATTTTACCTTGTCCCAGAATAACCTTGTGTATAGTTTGGGCAGGCCCGGAATAACCCCCAGGGTATGATTTGGGTTAGCCTGTTTTAATCATGTAGTTATTTTGGTCTAGCTTACAATTAGGGCTAGTCCACTCTAACTCACGGTTATACTTTAGCTGCTTTTTCCTCTTACACCAAGTCCAGGTCGATGGCATACACTTTGTAGTGCATTTAGTGATAGACTTACAAAGATATGCTACATTCTTAACAGTTGGAGGAAGGTCCTCAGTGGCATAGTGGGTTTGGCGTGTAATCACAGGCTGTCACCTCTGTGCGGGTTCGACTCACACAAGTGACAATGCTGAGGACTTGTCTCAATAGGACCCTGGCTGTTGAACGGGATGTCAAATCCCAACTTTGACTTTTAACATTTGGATAGATATCAGGTATTGACTCAACAGAACAGTGAAACAGGGGTAAAGTCATACTGTGAAATCCATTGCATGTATACCACATTTTAGACCAACCAAATTTAATTTGATCCCATTGAAAGGTTACTCTATAATTGCAGCAAAATTAGCCAAGTTCTTCACCTTTCACATTTCTACGTCATCACCTCATTTGTTTCTAAATTGATTCTTTGTTGTTTCTAAGGATATGTATTGTAATAACTGGAAAAAAATGTCACATTTTGTGTAATCTTCAAATGTACAACAATGTCCTGCAAAGTAAATGCTTGATTAAATTTACTGATTTGTGACATTGAGTACAGGGTTATTGGGCTGTAGTAGTATTTAGTCACATTTAATACTGTTGACATGATTAAAACATCCAGATTCTGTTATTTATGTTACTTGTTCTTTATTCGCCAATGAATATTTATGTCACAATGGTGATCAAGAATTCTCAATGTGATAACTTCTATCGTTATTTCACCAAGTAGAAACACAGATTAGGCTTTACCACAGTTACATAGAATCGCAGTTTTCAATGTGATAAATTGCTTACTGTGTTCTGATGTTTGGTGGCACTCTAATATCTTTTGTTGCTGACATTAATCTCTGCCATAACTTAAGTGGCAGACTTCATACTTGTTTCTCACTGTTCGATAGTTTATAGAGAGAAGAACCTTGAAACCATCAATTCTGCACTGTTTTCCTTTACCACCATAGCTGCATATTTCTGTCACTATGACCTTGTGGGTAACACACTCACCTAGGAACATAGAGGACCAGGATTCAGTCCCAGGTATAGGCAGATACATAGTGTCTTGGATGAAAACGTATGGTGGTCCTCAGTCATTGCGTACTGTCCCCAGTGGCAGGTTAAAGAACCACAACGATGCTGATAGATTGTCATCCTTAAGTCTGGGGATATGTCAGGCACTACAAAACCTGGACAGTACTTGTACCGTCGGGATGGGACAAACAGTGCCAAGGAGATATAGTGCTGAGGATAAATATACAATGCAAAATACAAAAATATGGCCTGTATATAAGATGTCATATAGTCTCCAATAGTTAGATATCACTTTGACACATGCAGATCTATTATTAGCACTGATACTGCTAACATGAATGGTGCTCGTTTACTTAGAATATGATATGCTTCAGCACCAAGTGGTTAACAGATCTGGTATTTAATTACATTATGCATTACAACATAACGGAACACAGAGGACATGGGTTCAAACCCATGTACAGGCAGATACATAGTGGCTCGGATGACCACTTAAAATGGCGGCCCCCTGTCATTGGGTCCTATCCCCAGTGGCAGGCTAAAGGACATCAAGGACACTGATAAATGGTCATCCTTGAGTCTCTGTCTTTCTGTTAGGGGAACATCAGTAACTTGAGAGTTGGGCTGTAGTTGTGCAGTCGAATGGGTCATATAGCGCTTTGAGTCCTGCAGTACATGGAGATATTGTGCTGAGTATAAATACAATACAACATGCTGAATTCACTGTGGAAGCTGTGGTAACAGGATCTATGCTGTTGAAAGTGACATAAAACACAAACTTTCACTCTCGATGCAATGATATGTACTTTACAGTTTTTATTTTTTTAAATCTATTTAAGACCAACTTTATTTTTTATCAACCTTCTTGACATCAAATGATTCCAATTTAAACAGCAATTTGAACAATTATCACCCGAAACAATTATCACAGCAGCCGTTTTGACAGAAACTTTTCTTTTTTGTCTTTGCTTATCGTTTACTGATATTCTTGCACTGCTCTGTGGAGGTAACACAGAATCGTCTGCCTACTGATTATATACACTATAATACAATAACATCAGCTTTGCTTAAGGCTTACATTTTGTACTTTATCTTTTTCAAGCATGTACACAATGTATGGCATTTATAAAGCAATTGTACATATTAGGACATGTAAGTTCATCAGACTGTCTCAAAAGTATGCTTATGCAAAACCCAGTACATGTATATAGAAAAGTACTTTATGCAAACTGAAACTTTATTGTTTATTAAAGAAACTTGGGGGTTTTAGCACAATAAGTAAATGGGAAATCCAGATTCACTCTTAAATTTTAATTACATCAGTTATCTAAGTTAAACAAAGACCCAGCTTCAGATTTTTTTTTCAGGAAGGTCCAATCAGTAGTATTTGAGTAATCCTGTCAACAAACAAACAAACTAGCCATCATGATAATAACATTTCCTTTGCAAAGTAACAGAATACTATCCATCACAGTCTGGAAGCAACTGGACATAACCATATTTGTCACATCTAATCTGGTATAATCACAATTCTGTATTTTATTTTTTCTTCGCAGATGATACCCTATAACAACAGGAATATGAACCAATGATTTGTATTTCATCCTGATAAAATCCCAATCTCTTACTTGTTTTACTCTAGTGGGTAAAAGGTAAAAAAATCAATCAGTTTTACGTTGATTCAGAGATTGGATTTCAAAGACACCTGTGCAATACATCCTAGTTCCTTTCCTTCAAGATAATGGATGTGAGGCTTGAGTTACCCCTCCTGTCACAAATCACGTGTGGTTCAGCATACTGTGGGGCTCAGTGTGGAATTTACAATTAAATGCATCCAGGAGGGTATCAGTGGTGTTGCATTTTGTCACACTTAAGTGCTATAAATAACAAAAGAAATCTACTAAAACCCTTGTTTTAAAATAAAAACCCATACAGATAAATAAAACTGCTTAAAGTTTATCAAGAGAATTATTAGTTTAAGAATTTGATTGGGGGCTATTTCAAATTATGGTTAAATGTTTCGTAGAATAACTAAAGAGACTTTGACGCAGTGTGCTGGCTATGATTTAGTATTATAAAATATTTTATACAATTATACCACTTAAAATGGTGGTTCTCAGTCAATTATTGCAGACAATCCTCAATCTCTCTTAATTATCACCCTCTGTAAACAACGTAAAGTCTGTTAAGTGACCAACCCCATAACCCCACAGGCTACCCCAGACCCCTTTATAACCTCCACCTCTGTGTGCACACACACACACATCATGCTTAAACAGACAAGACAATTAGCTTGTGTTCCCTTTACGACGACCGCCTGTGTTAATTTTTGATTTTTGATTTTCAGATTTTGTCAGAATTAAATTACACCTGAGAGTTTTTCTTTTGTTACCAGTGTCCAATATCTTTCATTAATGTCCAGTTGTTCCACTTAGGAATTAGGGCCATATATGGTAGCACTTTTTACTCATTTCCAAAGAAACACATTTAGTTTTATTTCATGTAAAATGGCCACACAAACGTGGATGTGGAAATGAATAGTAATGACGTTAAACAGCATCTTTGAAATCACAAATTAAGGAAGGGGTGTTATTCAAATAGTTTAATAGCCTCAAAGGTGTCCGGCATTTTTAAATAATGGAGTGTTGACTCGGTCCCTTGGGGACCTCTTAAACGGGCCATTATTTCTAAATATTAGACACTTACTTGGCTGGCCATTAACCTATGCTTATAATCCTACTGACAGGTAAGAAGCATAATGACAAGCCTGGGTGGTTCTATAATGCCAGTCGGAGTGTAATTCTGCTTAAATTACACCTGAGAGATATTCTTTGTTAAAAGTGTCCAATATCTTTCACTATTGAGCAGTTGTTCAGCTCCGTAATACTTGCCATATACAGGAGCCTTTTTACACATTTCCAAAGAAACACCTTCTACATTTATTAGCTCCCCCAAGGAGGTTATGTTTTCGCATGGGTTTGTTTGTGGGTTTGTGAGTTTTGTGAGTTTGTTTGTGAACAAGATAACTCAAAAACTTATGAATGGATTTTGATAAAAGATTCAGGAAATGTCTGAAAAGGTAAAAGGAAGAAATAAATCAATTTTGGTAGTGATCCAAATCAGTATCTGGATCTTATGGATCCATGAAATGTAATTTTTAAAGACACATGACTCAAAAAATTAACCTATACATAACGTTTGTCCAATGATGGATTATTTGGTTGTTCAGTGAAGTTTCATGTGAAAACACTGAACTATTCAGTCTAGTTAACATGAAGGATAACAGTGGGGACTCGATGTTTTCAACTGCACTCTGTACGTGAATTGCCAGAAAGGAATGCATAATTAAAAATATAAATAAGAATAATGAATAAAAATACAGATTTATGGGTTAGCATAGATTGGGTCGATTTATGAAGAATGTAGAACAAAATAAAAGTATGCTTTATTCCTGTATCATAAAATGTTTATAAAGGTTTCACAATGGATAGGTACATAACAAAAGATTAGATTTGGATGTTTTGATGTCTGTTTATGTTTATGATTTAACTTGTTAAACTAAATTGTTTGTCCTTCTCATGAGAGGTAAAATTCCCATTCACAAACCAAATCTATTGATCATGAGTTTAGGTTTATTGTTATTTTCTTCCTTGTAAACAATGTACATGACCTCTAAAATATAATAAATCCAAGAAACACCTTGATTTGGTTAAAATATGAATATTGGAGAAGTATTTTTACTAACAAATCGATCCACTTCATAAATGTTTTGTGCAGATATCTTTCAAAGATTTTGTGCAATTTTACAATTAAAAGATGGAAGTTATGAATCAGTTTTTACATTTACTTACTATTACTTTCTTCTGTATGTCTGGCAAATATAGTGTTTCTGTCCGATTTATTTTTTACAGAGCAGAAAAAAACCCTGAAAAATCGACAAACTTCATGTTATAACCCACGTACAGACCTCCACAAGAGCTCATAAAAATTCAGGATATTTTTGTATCCAGGATATTATCTAGATCTTCCCCAAGCTGTAGTCACTTCTTCCTTTGGCCAGAACCCCACTCATCATGAAATATTTCATGAATATTTGTTCATTACTTTTGGAGTAATGTAATCAGAAAGACAATGTTTTTGAAAATACATTAAAAATGGGAAATTTGAAAATTTGGGATTTTTTGTATCCAGTATATGATCCCATTCTTTCCCGAAATTTAATCACTTCTTCCTTCGGCCAGACCCAAGCCATATTAAAATTTAGGATGGTCTATTTAGTACTTACAGAGTTGTAATGAACACAAACAAATGCACCCAAAACATAACCACCTAGTGGAAGTAAGAAGTAATGAAAAGGACAAAACCATCATTGGTGACGGGTTATAGACTATAGGTGGTCGGTTTTATGGAAACAGCCACTCAGCCCTCCTGAGGGACAACCTTTTGCAATCTCCCCCTGGGGGTCAGGAAGAGGTGGCAGAAGGGTTGGCAGTCGTTCTATTTGTTCTGCACATATGCAAGAAAAATTAAACATAGTTGTCAGTGATTTTTTTTCTCTCTTTCAGGAAGCAGAAGAAGGAGGGGGGTATTAACTGTGATTACAAGTGGCAAGGAGAGTTCATTGAAACATGAAACAGTTGTATCAAATCACACATAGCAAGCCTCTGTTTATTCTAGAATGTTAAAAAACCACTCATTTCTTCAAAGAAGAAAAGGTTTCTTAGAAATTCAATCAATGAGGACAACATAGATCCAGAAATAAGACTCAAAGTCCAATGAAATACTATCTGTATATTAATGGTTCATCCTTCTCTTCCTCTGTAATCACAGGCTGTTACCTTTGTAATGGGTTATATACCTACAAGTGACAATGCTGAGGACCTATGCCAATAAAACCTTGGCTGTTGAAAGGGGCGTAAAACCCCAACTTTGACTTTACCGTTCCTCTATCACAACTTATCACAGGTCCCAGTTAATTTTAAACCTTGAAATCAGCTACAATTGATGCTATCCAAGAAGGTTGAGAAAACTGACCAACTGTGTGATTTGTTTCAAATGAAAAGATTAAAGGGGAAGGCTTTTGTCCAGGGACAAAAATCTTATTAAATTTAACTCTTGAAATATTTATAGGTGTTATTTACAATAATAAACAAGCTGAATGTCTGCTGAGGCATTGCATATTGCACACCATCTACTGAGATAGTGTAATTCTTTATAAACCCTTATATTTGCAGCAGTAAGACTACTTGAATATATACGTAAATACATGCATGTAAATACATGACGGGGCTTAGTGGTGTAGCGGTAAGAGGGCTTGCCTTCAACCTCTTAGGTGGCCGGTTTGAATCTCAGTCTGGGCATTAGTTACTTGCTAATGCCTGGTGGTTTACAGTGCAGAATCTTGACCAACTAGTGTGGACTGGTTCCTCCACACATAAACTACCCGTCACAATACAACCCTGGTTGTTGAACGTGACGTAAAACAAAAAATTAATCTAATGGATGTGTATTGACAACAATGTTACTGATTTGACATCTTCATTTATCATGTGGGACTTGTTATGTATATGTTAGGATGTTTACTTAATCATCACTGAGGAATGAGGAATTTTGAACGGTAACACACTCACCTCCCACCTCTGATATCACAGTTCCAATTCCAGCCTGACCTGATGTAGAAAAGCTGGTAGTTGGTCGGCAGTTTACAGTATACAAACTTGACCAACTGTATGTACTTTTTTCCTCTGCCCTTCCAACTACCTGTCACAATGTAACCATTAAAGTACTAGGCATGATGTAAAACACTAAAAAACTAATGATTTTGTGCTTTAATCATATGACTGCTCCAAAACCCTACAGTTTAAATACTTATCTTGTAAATCTGTGTAGTAATTCTCAATGATAATATATGGTGAAGTTAATATATTGTTCTGTGTAATCATTATTATAATTGTAATTCTTCCATACACTACCATCAAACAGTTTCATATGTTAAACAGAAGTGAGTAATCAGTCCTGCACAAATGATACCCTCATTTGCACACTATTATGGTATATATGTTACAATGTTTGTAGCATTCTTATGAAATTATAATAACATATTTTATCTAGTTTCTACATAACTTAAAATTGAAATTTAATACAGTAAGGCATTCTTAACTACACAATGATAGAATTGTTTACTTTTTGTGGGTATTTTATTTTTATAAATTTTCAACTGTTGTAATTTGATGAAACAATTAATTACTGTATCTAGTGCTTAAAGTCTCCAATGAATATTTTGTGTAAAAAATAGATCCCTGACATTATTCTCAATTGCAGCACTATGATTAAATATTTTTGGAATGATAGCTATGAATTTCATAATAATGTATCTTTAATGTAAACCAGTGTATTGAAAAAAAGTATTAACATAGACCATTCTGAGTAAAACTAATCTAGATCAAAACACTGATTGTGAAGAAATAAACAACAGCTACACAACCTGCCCTATTCACTGTGAACATGCAACATTTACGGATAAAAAATACCTGAAATAATTGATTATTTGTGAATATACAAACATGATAATTCCATTGTTATCTTACATTTCCTTGGGCAATTCAGCTCGTAAAATTTACCTTTCTTTGCAACAGAATTAAGCCAATTATTATGTAGGCAGATGATAGAATTATATTTCCCTTTTTACAACAACATTAAATCATTAAGTTAAGTAGAAACAGGTCACAAGAAATTGAAAATGTCACGGTGTTAGTAAAAATCCCCTGAGGGACATGGTAAATTTTAAATTCTTTGACAAATGTTCCCCGTACTTTAAAATAAACCTAGTTATGGCTGGCTCAATGGTTGGGGTTTAATAAGGTCACGGGGTAGCTCCTTTAACCCTTTGAGTCGCATGTCAGCCCCTAAATTCCCGGGGGCTATAATAGTGACACTGGTAATAAAGGCCGTTGTTTGGTAACTATCTCAGATATGTGCATTAGCATGTTCCAAAACAAAGAGGTTGTGTTGTGGGGATGTCTAACACGTGATTGTATACAAACAACAATATAACAAGGTAACAACAATTACCTTAGTATGTTCAAAATAAAAACATCAACATATATCAGCTCTAGTTAACAAAAATACACACCCTAACAGTTTATTAAAGACATAAAGGCCATATTTGTGTGGATTGAAAGTTTGTATCAAAAATGTTTCTGTGTAATTTGTAATCATCTGTCATTTAATTGATTCAATTCAAATGATTGATTTAAGTCTTCTTAGAATATATAAACTTTAAATGTTGCAGGATTGCTCTTAAAATATTTATGAAAGTAATGTGATTAAAGCAAATGGAAAATGCAATAACTGTAATGATGTTATTTCTCTATGTTAATGAGCAATTACTTGAGATTAAGGATACAGTAAAAGATACCTGTTGGTGATGATTTAGTCATTATATTTTCTGTCATATCGTCAATGCACACAAACATCCCTACAATGTCCTTATACAATATTCACACTTATACCTTCATATATCTTATCCTGACTTACTGAATATAGTTAGTCGATAAATAATGATATGAGTGTTGATTTACCAAGATAATATGTTGACAAATAGAATGTGTGTTTAGAAATATGTTATCTTGAAGAATCAATAAACACAAATGGTTGTAAACTAATGGCGTATTATCTGACTGACAGTGAAATCACCTCTGAACCCTTATATTCACAGCCGTGTAACTGTTTTAAAATGTACATTAATTATGTGTAATTTCCCATGTACATAAAACATGATGTTTAACTTCACATCACATAACATCTGATAGATTAATAAATAATTTTAAATGCTCTTCGACTTTCGAGTTTGGCTCCTAAACTATTCGGACAATCTGGTTGAAAACTAGACTTGCTCCAAGTCTTTGTATTTGTATCCATCAGTAACCTGATTGGGAACTTACAGGGGTTCATTATACCACAAGCATTCTGGAGTAAAGAGGATAGTCTCTGAAAATGCACTCTGTCTGTTTCTCCAAAAGTCATAGAGTACTCATATACTACACAAAAGACAAAAGAACTTGTTGAAGTCTATTTGAAAACCTTTTGTGAGTTAACATTTTTTATCCTCACAGCTGATTTTACAGTCATGGGGTAGTTACAATTTATCCTTATGATACCACAACTAGTCTTTATTTGTTTTGCCGTTATAACTAATATTCTCCATTGTTCTGTAAAAAATGGACCTGAGTTATTTTGTCAGAAGAAAAGATCAGTTATGCAGGTTCTCCAATCACTCCACAAGGGTTGTCAGGGCTTATTGTAACATCTAAGTCACAGCTTTCCATACTGGGGTCACAAGCTACAACTGAATGGGCTCATCTACCTTGGACTGTGGGTCATTGTGGTATGGTTCACTTTGTGTTTTTGTACGATGTTCTGTGTGATTCAGTTTGATTCTCATTGGGATATGATGGGGTTGACACATCATGGTTTGGCGATTTGTCTTTGCTACCCCTTATTAAGATGTTTCAAAAAGTTGTTGCATCCTTTCACGAGCTTCACTAAAATGTGGAGGGGTGAAGAGAGGTGTAATGGATATAAGTATAAATACGATGTAAGCACTTGCAAGACATGAGGTCTCTTTTGGGAGCTATAAAGATGAGGTTGTGAAGTGGAAATCAAATATACAGAGCAAGACTGCCTGGAATGGTGTTACCTAATCTAATCTAATGTGGATTTTTATATATAGCGCTTAATCTCCAACGACAGACTCTAAGGTGCATCTGAACATAAGACAAGGTAATTATCGTTAATCCAATGACAGAGCCAGTTCATACCAAGGACACCAAGGAGACACAGGGGTGACGGGGGGGGGGGGGGGGGGGCTATGGTGGATAGACTGTTGCAAACAGGTAAGTTTTGAGCATTTTCCTGAAGGATGCAACTGATGTTGCTCAGCGCACATCATCAGGGAGTTCATTCCAGATTTTAAGAGCATCAAAGTCAAAACTATGATCAAAATGTTTGACAGACTTATATATAGACTGATGAGTGAAATGGAGGAACTATGAGGTATTGACAATGGGGGTGACTACGCCTGGTACTGTAGGAGCAGCTGCTGAGAGACAAGAATGGTTCAAAATAGGATGGAGAACCACTATGTAAAAAATTTATAAACCAGTGTTGCAGTTTTGAGCAAACAGCAGTACTTAATAGGCAACCAGTGGAGTTGCTTTAGCATGGGTGTAACATGAGCATACTTTCTATGACAATACAAGCAACGGTATTCTGAATACTCTGAATTTGTGCTACCTACCTAAGCATTACAAGTTATCTGTATGTACTGTAGCTAATACAAATTATAGTGTCACTTACTCGGTGGGCCGGGGGCCACGGTGGCCGAGTGGTAACACTCTCGCCTCCCACCTCTGAGGCCGGGGTTCGATCCCTGTCATGGCCTCAAGTGGGAAAGCTGGTAGTTGCTTGCCGTTGGTCGGCAGTTTACAGTACAGAACCCTAGAGAACTGTATGTACTGGTTTCCTCTGCCCTTCCAACTACCCGTCGTGATATGACCTGTACAGTGTTGAAAGCGACGTAAAACCCCAAATAAATAAAAATAAATACTCGGTGGGCCTATTTTCCTGCCCTCTTTTAACAACAGACAATGTATAATGGATCTATGAATCCAAGGATGTGTGAATACAACATAAGAATATGACAATATACAAGAGCTTTGTCACATGTGGCATGTATAAATATGTACAAAGCAATGTCGTTGTGTGATAATAAACAGCTTACCATGCACATTTTGTAATGCTTAAGTTCTAACTTATATTCTGAAAGGAATTTTCATTATATAAGTATTTTGACAATAAACCTCTTAGTGATTTTTATGATAATTCATTTATATATGCATGTATTATCTGCTCCAATTTAAAGATATAAATTTTTCATTAAAATTAGTCAATTCAGTTTGCATTTTGCTTGGTATTTAGTAATTTTTTTACAAAATATTACTTTGTGAAATTGAAATGGTTTAGTCTTTGCTTATTGTCACATTGAAGCAATTATCAATAGAACCTCCTGCACATAATGACATATTTCAATCAAATCTCTGTTTGATTTAACATCAATGATTGTCTTTCAAAGTCAAACGTAGATGGAATGATGAGATAATTTATTGAGATGATTATAAAGATAGACATTGGCAAACATTTATCATTGAATTTAATGTCTGTGTGCCGACTAATAAAAGAAACAAGTTATTGACAGATTTGGTGTAAAATGAAGTATTGAGAGAAGGAAGGTATTTATAGCTGTTGTCTTAGATTTATTGCAGACTGTTCTATATTTGGTGTTACAAGAATTAGAATTGATCTTATTACAGAATATAAGTTGTTTGAAAGGGCAGTTGCAGTAATTACGGCCCTAGGGGAGATCTATTTATGTTAATTATAGTGTTAATTACAATTATTTTAAAAATCCATAATTGTTTTGATAGTTCAAGTAATATTTTTAAAGTACATGTACAAAGTGACTCTATGTGGTAATGGAAATATAAACAAGTTCAGAATATTTGTGGGTTTTTTTTCAAAAAAAATTATTCAGCCTGTAAGAGAATTAAGCAATATATTATTAGTAACTTAAATTTTACAATAATACAAAGCTTTAAAATAAAGTAATATCAGTCGTGTACATGTAATACTGCTGTTTCAAAAGGTCATGTCGATTTTGGATGTTTTTAATGTGCACAATATTTTTATTTATTAATATTAAGTTCTTACACAGCGAAGATAATATCAAGCATATTTAAAAACAAAAGTACAGAAAAAAACTTTCATTTAATGCATAATTACATACCATTTATATATGAAATATTAAAAATAATATGAATGATCCCAATGTTTTGCATATAGTGAGAGATAGAACATCTGTATTGATGAACAGTCACACAGCCCTTATACATTTTCCATAAATGTTGGTTCCTGAAAAATGCTCATCTTATGCCCCTGTTCCACCAAAGGACTAAGGCCCGATCCTGTCAGCGACCCTTAATCGTGGACAGTCGGTGAAGAAAATGGTGAAATGGGCGGGAATACTGAATCGGTATCAAAGCCTGGGATTAAGTACAGATCGGCCTCAGGAAGCCTGAGGAGGCCCCGGGCGGCCCCAGACAGTCCCCGACTGGTCTGGGACTAAGAACCGATTAAGCCAGTTTTCTGGTCGGTTTCAACCACGATCCTGTCGTACACATACCGACTGGGACTAAGCCCCGACTAACCCCCGATTAAGTCCCGGCATCCTCAGGCGTCCTCAGGCCTTGACAATTCTTGGACATAAATGACTATTCAACAGAACATAAAAATGTTTTACGAAAGGGTGGTTAATCTGAAAGAGAATAGTAGCATCCCTTTGAAAAAGAAGATTTTCCAAGCTCTTGCCTGAAATAAGCCAGACTTCCGGTATAGTGAATGTCCACAGAAAATGTGTGTCACACCTTGGGACGAGCACATGGAAGATGGTTATAAAGTATTGTTTTTATCGGTAAAATGTAGTACACTAATGGAGCCTTATCACACTCTGAAATCAGTTGAAGTCAGACTAAATTATTAAAGACATTTGGAATAGTGATCTATATTTAATAACTAGATAGTGAAAGCTTCTTAAAACAGTATCAAAAAGAAACTAATTGATGCCCCTAGGGGGACAAATCTATTGTCAAGTGTTATCTATCACAAAATGTGACCCTTTGAAAGAAATGACATTAAATCAAATCTATAACATACACATATCAGTAAAATTGCAATATACGAGTGCATTTTAATTCTCTATGAGTGTCTTTTACTTCAGTATGCGTGCGTTTTAGTTCTGTGTTTCAGCTTTGGGGAAAAACATGTTAGAATATCAGTGATGTTTTTCTGTGGCAATATAAAATTTTATTTTGTATTTTTAATTGTTTTTGGTATTTCCATTAATGGATTGTTCTTACAGCTTTGTACTGTTATTAGAACTTGTATTTGAATATTGGTTCACGACCTTATCCTTATTGGCCTGCGAATTGACCTATGTTGGTAAGGCACATTTAAACAAGGCTGAAAGGGGTTTCGGTCTACTAGTGAGAGCTGCAAAGCCATCATAGATACGAGTAGTGAACTGAAGTGGTCACCCATCCCAATACTAATGTAGCCCATTGCTGCTTTACTTCTGTGAACAGACAGATACTCATCACGCTATGCCACAATTCATGAAAGTCCAAAGACAAAAAAACAAGGCTGAAAGGGGTTTTGGTCTACTAGTGCTAGGCACAGAGCCATCAGAGAAATGAGTAGTGCACCCATCCCAGTACTAACATAGCTCGTTGTCACTTAACTTCAGTGACGAGTTAGACACTCATCACACTACCCCACAATTCATGAAAGTCCGGACAAAAAAAATTAATAGACATAATAAACTGATATCTAGAAGCATGAGCTTTGCTAGAGGTTGCACTTAAAATGAGCTGACACACATAGCCATCCCCACTCACTCCTCTTGCGTGTAGATTTTAGTTTAGCATGTGGGCTCTTCAGAGGTTTTTCAAACATTTTGAAAAATCTGTACAATATACTGAAAAAGCAGCCCATCTAGTGGCAACCGAGACCTACCTAAATACCAATCCAGAATATGTACACTTATGAAACCAACTGGATACTATCAAATCACAAAATGTTGAATAATTCAATATACCAGGGCATTGTGACCATGTTGGATAGATTTAAATTCGTTTCAATGTCTTTCAAGAACGGAGATATGTGATTGGTTATGTGATCTTTGGATTCTGTTTGTTTGTATATTAGTGAGATAACAAAAAATACTGCACAAAATATACATCAATTGTTGCAATAAGTGGGACTGGTTCAATTTCTGGAATGATCTACAATCAATTTTGGATCCAGAACTTTCTTTAAGGATTTGTTTGACCTTGGTGAAGATCTGTGTTCCCCAAGTGCTCTTGAGAAAAAATTTTAAGTAACAGAAATCACATACCATGTTTGTAGCTTAACAGTGAATATTTTTCACTATTAAGCCATTATAGTCAAAGGTATTTTGAGGAAAAGATAACGGGATTTTAACTGCATTTTATTATAAGTAGTTTTAACTATGGATCTTGGATAATAAAAATCTTTTGAATATTTTGATGCTGATTCACATTGAATTAATGGCTAGAAAATATCATCTTCATTGAATCCATAACTCAGTGATAAACCATTCAGCAGTTATTGCAACAGAATAGCTTACATATCAACCTTGCTTATGTGACTGTATCTAGACCCAGTAACCTAGTTATGGGTGATAAGTTTTTTGTGACAGGACAGCTGGAGCTTGTATCACTGTCATACAGGTATCTCTTACCCATTTTAGTATTTGTAATGAATTGCCAAGACAATTGTGCATCCTCCTGTATTGCCTCCTTCAGGAAGAAACTTAAGTATAACCTCATTCTCAAAGCATATCCACCATACCTTCTTCATCAATCCTGAGTCTCTACCATGCTGACCTACTGTTTCATCCCTAGCTTTAGGAATTGTGTTTCTTGCATCTTAGATTCTGTCTTTTAAAGTAGAGAATAACCACTATAAAAGTTCCTTAGAATTCGCAGTTGAGTGTAGAATAGAACAGTATAATTGAACTGGCTTTTAATTCAACTTAAGCTAAGACTGTATTTAATTACTTAAGACTCCTGGTTTCAACTGTATTTGAGAAAGTATGACACAGTAAGCTTTTATTTAAATTAAGTATTGCCCAACAAACAGAAGATACATTAATGTACAAAGAAGCATATATATATATAAACCATTCATCTTATTGAAAATATCACATATTTCAAACATGGGTAACAACAGATAGCTTGCATTTGTCACAAGACTCATGGAAAAACCCAGGCATGCTCTTACATTAGTTGTGTATGCAGATTAGGTCAAGATGCTTTGTTTATTTCTGCTTTCCCTGGCTGTGTTAACAGGCTGGTCTGTTGGTCAGGATTGTCTGTGTTTCACTACCAGTAATGTCAACATTCGTGACACAGGTAAACAAATTTCATTAATAGATCTATACCAATGTTTCCATGATGAGTCATTTCAACAACACCATTGATACAACACAGTATTACATTTAAAGTAAATCTTAGCTAAAGAAATTTTCTCTAATTCTTCAGTATTAAGAAATTTACTAGATTTTATTTTCACTAATGACCAGTTTTCTAGATATTAATACAGATTTAAGTTAAAATTTCACTAGAAATTAATTTTCACTGTCCAACCTCATTGGCTAAAATAACTAAAATTATTTCCCAGTGAAAATTTCAACTTATACAGAAGTTATTGGATAAAAAATTGCAGCAAAACTTTTATTTATTTAACTTCTTTAGCATGTGGCTCAGTGATTGGATCAGGGTCATCTGGTCAGTGTTTCCCTGATGCAGGTACAAATGAAGATTGTGTTCTAAATGGTGTACCTTATACTTTTCAACAGTTTGACTTCAATGGCCAGGTACAGAAAAGGGGATTGTGAAAGCATTTTTGTTTGGCCACCATAGGTCTAGATCAAAGTTATAATAGTTCAAATAATTTATACATCCGGTTTGAAACAGTCTGAGTAGCTGGTGCTCAATTGACCAGACATATTTGATCAACTTTCTACTGCCCTGGTATAAGTATATCAGTTTAACTTAAATGTTTTTTATCAAACATTAGACTTTATGCAACATCCTTTCATTCTACATTTCTGTATCAGCACATTATGATTTTGAAGGGGGGATTGTCTGGCTGAATGAAACTTTTAGAGGAGATCAGAGATAAAAGTGACTAAATAAAACTAGTGCTGCCATCTGTGGATTGTAAAGGAAAAACTGTGGTTATGTACACATGAATGATTTCTGGTCTACCTGTGATTTACTAATTCAGTGCTTAAAAAACAAACAGAAGTTGAGACTTGTAGTAAGTCTAATCAAACATATGTGTAGCCACGTGTATGTTTGTGCCATTGTTTCTAACAAATTGGTTATTGTATTCAGCCTGGGTGGGCTGCCAGTGACTACTTACAACCAGGATCCTGTCCTATTGATGTAGAACCAGGTACGTTGGCAACTCAATAATCTTAATGTTTAACAAATATAATGACAACTGCTCTTTATAGATCACGTTTGCATCCAAAGTTTGTACCAAATTTTTACTATATTGATTCCCCCTTGGCTACATTGCTTGTTGTTTTTGAATCAACCATTCTAGCTATATTTGGACTTCTTGTATCATGGAACAATTTAGAACTTATGAAACTTTAAATTTATATTAAAGTGTACATATGGTTTAAAATGTATGGTTATGTGGACATTCTTTCTGGCAACTCTATACATTTTTAAGAGTTAGAAATTCATAAAATACAACCAGTGTTACAAGAACACACAGTAAAGGAAAATACCCAAGCAATTTAAGCTAAATCTCCGAGTGTTTGCAATTTTGACCTGTGATATAAAGAACGAAATATGTATTCACGATTAAGTTTCTAAAAGTACAAAAAAAGTAATGTTGTGCATTTTAAGTCTGAGATTCATTGTAAATGCAACATGTTTTATTTCAGTGTCCTGAACCTAATGTCCACTTTCAAAAATATCAAAACTCCGGATTTTCCCATTTACTTTTTACTTAGCCATTTTTTAAATCACACAAGGCTTGGTGGATGCCTGTGCTCTCTGAGTGCTATTGTCAATTATTCTCTGTTTTAAAGTTGTTGTTTTTGACAGGTGACTGTGATCAGATCAGTCAGGTGTCACGTGCTGGCTGGGGGCAAGGCCACCTGCAGGGACGTTGTCTCCACTAAATACACCAGTAGACATAGTGTTCATCCACCATACTGTAACCCCAGAATGTTACAACCAGGAAGATTGCAGCTACTGGATGAGAAGTATTCAAGACTTTCATATAGATGGAAATGGTATGATCTTTCATGAATGGAGAATTATAGCTTGCACGTTCTATATACGGAAGTATAGCTTTAAAATTATTTCAATTAGACTACTTAAACTTCAAGCAACATCAAAAGTACATGTTTTACCACAAACATTTAAGAATAAATTTCTATAAATTTACTGGTATAAAAGCTGAAGTTACTACACTAAATACACCTTTTATATCTTGGTTGTAAATATCCATAATTAAAGTCAATGTATTTCTTTACAAGGTTGGACAGATATTGGGTACAACTTCCTGGTTGGGGGTGATGGTCAGGCTTATGAAGGAAGGGGTTGGGACTATATTGGAGCTCATACCGGTGGTGCTTGTAACCCCATTTCTGTGGCCATCTCACTGATTGGAGACTTTCACCCTCCAGCTGGTGGATCCACTCCAAGTCAGACAATCATGGATGCAGCCAGGCACACAGTAGATTGTGCTGTGAGAGAGGTACCAACTGTAAACCTAAGAATGCAATCGATCCTGTGTTCTTCAAGATGTGCAAATACACATTTGATGCTTTAACAGATGGGGTTAAGAGACAATTCTAAGCTCTTATTGGGCTGTTCTATTATGGCGATCTGATCGTAAACCTACCTCATGATTAGACTAACTAAAACCATATATGATCCATGAGTATATTTTAGGATTGATTTCTGACATATTCCCAATATAGCAGTTAGAGTGATGTTGTGATTGGTTCAAGAATTCTTCCAATAGGCTCATAGAAAGTTTGTCATGGTTTTCTGATCTGTCTTCTTATGAATCTTCAGAATCCCTAGGATCAATTTAAAATGAGAAAGATTGTTTTGTGTATGTTAAGATAGGTCTAATGTGTTCCCGAATGGAAGATCTGATGAACAGTTTATAATAATATTAAACTTTTTTAAATATAAGCAGAAACACCCCCTAAATCTTCTGATTGGTTCTTGATTCAAAATTCCTGGTCAAAAGACTGACATCAATGGTCTACAAATGTTTTCCAATTCGGTTTACAGATGTTCCAATTGCCTCCCAAATGGCACAACTTCAGGCTTGTAAGTTGTACAAGTTGTAACCTAATCGGGGAGGTAGATCACCATAGTGAAACTGGCCTGTTAAGGTCTTGACACACTGATGACAAAATGACTGAAATACAGTCTGATTTGCTAGAAAAAGTTGGGAACTTGTATGGTATATTGTATTAATATGCACTGGTGATTCTACGATATGAGTTAATATGAAATTATTTTTATTTTGAATAATTCAAAGGTATCATCACTATACACCCGTTGAACTCTCATTAAAATAACAAGAATTTACTTATTTTTAGTCAGTATTTTTAACATTTTCTTCAGTTTAAGCAGGGCTCTCATTAGAACTGAGTGTTTCGTATTGACCTTTTAGGCCTATACACACCAAATCCGTATGATACAGTTGAGCTCTGTCCAACTTTCCCACTTTTTCTCATGAGATATATCTGCCACTGTGGCCTAGTGGGTAACACACTCGTCTAGGAACACAGAGGATGTGGGTGTAAATCCAAGTACAGGCAGATACATAGTGGCTCGGATGACCACTTAAAATGGTGGTCCTCTGTCGTTGGGTCCTATCCCCACTGGCAGGCTAAAGAACCTCAAGGATGTTGATAAATGGTCATCTTTGAGCCTCAAGTCTTTCAGTTAGGACAATGTCAGTAACTAGAGAGTTGGGCTGTACTTGTGCAGTAAGATGGGCTATATAGCACTTTGAGTCCTGTAGTGCATGGAGATATTGCTCTGAGTATAAATACAAAACAATGCAATACAATATGGGATTTCACCATATACATGCCAATCAGAATGGTTATTTGCTTAATAACACAACTTAAATGCTCTTGAGATTCTTCTTCAAATAGAAGAACCATAAATACGTGTGTAAAGTAGAAAACTCTAATAACAGAGATCATTAAAAAAGGTGAGCAATTTACAAGTCATAAGGCACAGTCAATATATATTCAAACAGTCTTGACTTGCATCAGTGAATTCAATTTTACTGGTCATTTCAGGGGATTGTAGCTCCTTGGGGACAATTCCAGCTTCATGGTCACAGGGATGAAAGCTCAACAACCTGTCCAGGGGATGCTGTGTACAGTCAGATCTCCACCTGGCCTTGGTATGGCGGCAGTAGTGCACCATGTTAAGCCAACTGTGTACAGTACTTTACTTGTAAACTATTGTGAAGAATAAAAGATAAATGTATATCCATATCTTACTTTATCTTTGATACTGTTGAAAGGGTATTGCTGCCACATTTGTGAGCAAAGTTTCTTTATAGGGATATCCTTTGAATGTATGTATTTCCCTTTATAGTTTTTCATATATTACTAGGTGGTGTTATGGGGATGGTGAACTTCTTGTGGTTCCATAGTTTTGGTCCTCCATGCATAAATCACTGAAACAACAGGTTACTGTTTTATTTTTGATGCAACAACAGTGCAGATGGAGTATCATTTATCCTCCTTCATTGCGTGGTTCATATGACACCTTTAATCTTTCAATGATGTATTTTGAAAACTTGAAACTGTTTGTTTTCACTGTCATAGCCTTATAAGCAGAAGGGTCGGGCAAATCCCCTTATTTCAGCAATCTGCACCACACTGCACCATAATATCCTATCCACACAATGTCTCCCACATAAGTATGTTTTAGTCCATCTCTGGCTTAAAAGAGACCAAACCAAAACAAAGCAAGGAACTGACAGAAAGTGGATGCACATGCCTGAGTTTTCTCATTTTAAAACAGAGATATAGAGATCAATGCAGTTCCATCACAATTAAATTATCACTGTTTGTGCCAAACACGAACACACAGGAGTATTAAATTAATGCTTTTAAATTAATGCTTTTGATTAAAAATTAAATTAAAAATTAAATAATGCTTTTAATTAAAAAATTAAGTTTTATACAGTTAGCAATACCTCTACATAATTACAATCAAAAATCAAAACAATGCATTTATTTCAAGGTCAAATATGATATATTGTCATACCTACAAGGATGAATCTCTGTACAATCCATTCACATCATTGTCATACTATTATCAATCAATTTGTTATACTGTTAACAATCCATTCACATCATTGTCATCCTATTAACAATTAACTCATCACAGTTGCCAGAAAGTCACAGTTAAAGAAACAGATGAAATTATACTTTTATTTAATATTTTATATAATCATATAAACTACAATATTTTAAAAAGCACACATGTAAATAGATTTGTAGTAATGATGAGATAATCTTATGTGACCCCTATACTGCCCCAGCCACTGTCCAACGCATACTAAGATAGGTATAACAAAGTTGGAGCCAAGGTTAGATCATGATAGTTCAAAGGGCAAGGTCAAGTTAAAGGTCAAGTTAAAAGACCCGAGTGAACAAGAAAAATGTTGAAAAGTAGCATGGGGAGGAATTATAGTCAGTGTGTTTGAGGCAACCTGGACAACTGTAATTTTTGGAAGCCTATGCAACGTAGATAAGTAGTGAGTAACGTGATGCTATTTACATTACCGGGGTGTAAGAAATGGTTCAAGTCTGAAATGAAGAACACCCCTGATTCAATGAAGTAAAATAGTTTAAAATAAAGTAAAACTGAAAAAAATGACTAGCATAAAAATGCATGAAGAGAAGACCTAACTTGGAAATGTCAGTGTTGGAAATGTCACTGTTGTGATCCCCTCACTCAAATCTGGAGATCCCTTTATGACTGAACAGTACGGCCGTAACCCAACAATGTTTCAGCTCATGATCACAACCAGACTGTATGGTGACAAGACCAACTAATGTAAAATGTGTAATATATGTTAAGCATATGTTACATAAACATGACAGTAACTTATGACAATGAATGTTCAGTACGGAGAAGAAGGAACATGAAGCACAATGGTAACTCATAATATTGTGTCCATAAGGAGGAGCCAGGTCCTCTGAAAATGTCCCAAGCACCAAATACTCCAGCACTCCTGATAACATGAGATAACAGCCTCTGATTACAAAGACAGATGCTGATAACCAGCACTCGAAGTATAAGATAAGGCTCCTGATGAATAATAATAACACACCGCCACCATTGATACATATGGTGATCTGAAACGAGAACTACAAGCAGTAACATGTTCACATGGTATACAATAAATACAAGAGGGGGGGGGGGGAACATACAACGGAGGGAAATTTTTTCGCTGTTGACTCGTGTGCCTCCAACTTCAAAATGGAAGAAGTGGAGGGAACTTATGACCCTTGACCCCTAATGGACCAATGAAATTCACCCATCTGTACAGTAAAAGGTTACCATTAAATTACCACAAAATTAAGGTACTTTCCTAGAACTGACCAGGCTCGACACCCACATGTCAGGCCGAATACTTTTAACAAACCATTGACGTCGTTGTCATCCTGGTTTCAGGGCAGAGTTTCAACATAAATATTTTGCACTTATGTTTCATGTCTGATTTTGGTGTTCTATTCTGGGTGTTGCAGCCAGCGGCGGGGTGGTTGATCTTGGTCTTTCATGACATTATTTACGAATATGGAAAAATAGGGCTGATACATATAATTTTTGAACTAAGGTTTATAAGTTTTCAGTGGTTTGATGACTCTAGAATAACCTTAATGCAACTCACTGTGTTATGCAGACAATAGCGAGCATCTCTAAATCATTCATCATCTCAGAATTCTGTTGTATTTTTTTGTTAAAAGCGAGCTGCCAATGATCAACTTTTAAAAATTTAAATCCTTGAATGATCTCATTAAACATTTTTGAGTTTTGCAAACATCTGTTAAACACAAAGGATGGGTACGAAAACTATTTATAATAGAATGTTTCCAAAACGTTTTATGTATATCGTTTATTAAACGTTTAATGACAAATGTTAGAAAAATGTTACAAATGAACATAATACTATTTCCATAATAATGGGGTCAGAGGTCAAATTGAATATCTTTTTAAGTTGCTCACTAATGAAAATATTATTTTTATCTTTAAAATTGTAAGATAGTGGCTTAAATATTGTGCCCCCATTCAATTCTTACTTTTTGGGGATTGCAGTTGGGGTAATTTTAGACAAAGTCCTCTAAAATCCCCTATTATTGCTCATCGTCATCTTTGTTTAGACATTTTTGAAGGTAAAAGTTTTATAAGCATTAGTACAATATGGTTTAAAAAACGTTTGTAAGAGAATGTTTTCAAAACATTTTCTGTCAAATGATGTGTATGAAAAGCAGTTGCTAAAACATTTATAAAACATTTTCAGAGCAAACATTTACAAACATTTCAGCAAATGTTGTTTAAATGCTTTTGTGTGTACTGTTTATCAAATATTTCATGATGAATGTTTGAAAAATATTTCCAGCATAACCTTAATTTTTTCAGCTTCTTTATAAATGTTTCAAAATGTTTCCAGTCAAACATAGTTTCTTGAGTTATTTTATAAATGGTTTGTTTAAAATGTTTGTATAGAGAATGTTTATAAAACGTTTTTAAACATTACAGTGTAAACCCTTACTTGCAAACAGTTAGTAAACCATAAGAGTGTGTTTTACTAGGTTTTAAAACGCTTTGTAAACGTTTAAACCATTTTAAAACATTTTAAATGATTACTGGGATTTAGTGCAGCAAAGCAAACATCAATACTGAATGGATGAGTTGCGATACAGAGAGTCGTCTTTCAGATGATACTGGAACACTGTATGCTTGCTGCCAATGGCAGCCAAGGTGTTGTGAACTGTAACCATATTAAATCACTAATTTATCTGTAGATGAACCAAACTTTGGAATCACAAGAAGTTTATCAACACCTTAAAAATGTTCAGTATTACATCGACTCATATAAAGAGGGAAAATATGTGCATTAAATTATTTAGGTAGAATGATTTAAAGAAAGTTGTAGACAAGTAAAGCAGTTTTGAATATTAAACGATATTCAATTGGTAACCAATGCAAATTATTGAAAACAGGAGAGATTCTAGTATATCTACTTGTATTTGATAGAATTTTTGCAGTACTGTTTTGAATAAATTGCAGAGACTGGATTTGGAAAGACTCCTGAAAAGTGAATTGCACCCAAGTAACTACTAACAAGAGCATTAGCCACAAGTGTCATGTGTAAAAACCAATTAAACTCATCTAAAATTTCTCATACAACGAATCATGGACCAATCTGCCCTTTAGCAAATCGGCCCCCAAAATAAATACTCTAGTCAAATCGGGCCCCAAATATCACTTTATAACTTGTCACCCTTGTGAAATAAACATAATATAATCACAAAGAATTATCCCCCTATTATTTGTCATTAAGAACCTTATTAATAAAACATGCTTACCTAATACACTGTGTATAAATAAATGTTTCTCAGAGTCTGTCACATGATTGAGATTAAGCGCTCTAGAAATACTCTTATTGCATTACATTTATTTTTTTGCAGGGCCTAGTTGTTTTAGGAGTTTTTGGCCGAGTTTTTAGGACCGGATTTCCGAGGGCTAATTTGACAAAGGGCTGATTTGTTCAGTACCCCATAAAACATATTGTACATGTCTGGCCATACTTGTGGTTCACAGATAATTCCACTATAGCTACACAGAAAACTCTGACAATTAAAGACATTAATATCTAGTCAGATTTCATACATCAAATTTTGATACCTGTCTTATGTGGTTAGGTGCATGAGGTAATGACAGTCTGCAACCTTCACCTAGTGGGTAGTGATGCAAAGAGTAGTGGATTGTGGTATCCATTCCCACAAGTACCTAAACGCTGAGAAATCTTCCCTCTCAAATTTTAATGTTATCTAAACTGATCTGCTTTGCAGGAGCAATATGTTCCCCTCAAGGTAAATTCACATACGAATTGGCAAAAGCACTAGTTCAGTTACATTTTGAGTCAAGATTTCTGGATTCTCTGTGTGAGAAAGAAAATACTGAGAACTATGTTCGTGCTGAAGGAGCGAGAAAGTTGGGGCACAAATGTTAAAGCCAGGTCACACTGTGGCGAGTTTTAGTGGCGAATATGCACGATCCTTAAATTCTTCCCTGTTGGTAGCATATTCTTGGTCCATCTTCATTGTTCTCCACCATTCTCCATGGATCGTCATCTGGCTACGACAGTTTCAAACTGTTCAAAACTATCGCCGGTATTCGCCGATTCGTGGCCGTTTTTTAGTTCGCCATTAGAATTCGCCACTATTGGTAGCAGATTCTTCTACATCGTAGCTCTGTGGTAGGACATTCTCCAGCAAATCGTACTACCTTCTTGTTCTCAGTAAATTCGCCAGATATTCTTCCTTGTTCTCAACTGATTCTTCCTTTGGCGTAGAAGATTCTTCAAGTATCGCATTCATTCTCCCCTACTTGTAGCTGATTCGTGGGTAAATTCGCCAGATATCTTCACCAGTTCGTAGGGTATTCTTTGTATATTCTTGCTTTGTCTCAGGACATTTGAAAGGCATCGTAGAACATCGTAGAGGGGTCATAGAAGTATGAAGATCTTTTATCACGTGACTACACTTTCCCGCTTTTTTTTTGGCGAATTTTGGCGAATTTGAAATCGCCTCTGTTCTTCTATATTCGCAGATATCATCGTAGCACCCTCGCCACTGTGTGACCTGGGCAGTGAGATGGTTTTTTGCAACCCCAGTCATATTTGAGCATATTCATATTTTACCTGTACTTGCTTATGTCTTGCTTATATTAGGTGTTAAATGGTTGTGTCTCCGGATAGAAATGGAAAATGACAGAATTTTTTATGCTGAAAAATTGGAACTATAGTTATGTAAAGGTTTGTCACTGAAACAATTGAAATGATATATTATCATTCACCAAATACTTATGGAAAAAGCAACAAGTTTAAAAAAAAAAGTTTTACATTGTTATATGTAATCATGACGTTGTTTCTTTCAATGATAATTAGACAATGACTTCATTTTATTTCAGCCCTTGGCCAGGTGACAGCTGGTTCTTATCATGGTTATTACATAGTGACACAAAATTTATAGTTACAATCACCACGAAAGAAAAATATAAATGAAAACCTATACCTATAACTTCAAAACATTTAATTACTTTAACACTGTATACATTTAAGTATAACCTTGTTGTAAAAGTGTGTTATAAAACTAACTTTTCTTCACGATTCACTATGCCCAAGAATTCCATCCTAACTTTAGGTATACATATAAGTAATCTAAAACTTATCATTCAATAAATGTCATAAAAAGATATAGATATCACCTCTGTTTCAATCATCAGAATCAACAGATGTTTTTCATCTATTGTCCCATCCACAAAACCACTAATTCTACGTTACCAAAGCAGTTTGTGTGAGAAGATCAGAAAAGATGCTGTTTCTATTTCTGCTCTGTCTGGCTGTTTTAACAGACTGGGCTGCTGCTCAAGATTGCCTATGTTTTACAGCTAGTGATGTCAACATTCGTGATGCAGGTAAACATTATCATTCAGGCTATACAGGCTATCCGTTCTTAGAAAATTTTACTGGAATGTGTGTTGGTCAATGAGGCTTTGTATTATAAGATCTCAATTTTAGATAATATTTCATGGCTGTCAAAGACATGATTAAATTTAAGCTTTAAGTAAGATTTAAGTTCTAATGTCAATGATCACAGAGTCGAATCCAGCTCACAAAGACATGTAACAAATATTGATAGCCAATCTAAATATGACATTAGATGTTAAAATACACATAAAATACAACTTTAACATAAACTTATTCCTTCATGCCCCATTAACTCAACAGGCTGTATACCCTGCAGTAAGAAATTTTACTCAGCGGTGGAATCACCTCCCAGGATCCCTTACATCTTCCGAGGTTTGGTGTATACATAAGTTATGAAGTGCATGACCACTGATTAGACTTGGTGTGTAACCATAAATAACAGTAGGATTGCAGTAGGACGAGAGTAGTATAATGTGTGTCACCTAGAGACAACCTCCATTTACCTTCACTCACTGTTGCCATCACACAAATGTCTAACACTGAAACACGACTGAGTCACAACCTTATATAAACTGTAGACCATATCTTCAGTTACTATGTGAAAAATACATCTGTCCATGCTCATGGTTCCAAATTCAGAGGCAGAAATTTTAAACATTTTAAAATTACCGTAGGATGCACAGGGAATTTGACGGTTTGCCTCTGTGTCACACAAGTTCACATGCAGACGTCAGATGGTTGGTGAAGGACAGGGACGTTTCACCCAACACCTACTACTACAGGTTATACTGCCTGTAATGTGGAAAGGGTATAGCCTCCAAGACAAAAACAAAATACCCATTCTGGGTAACTTGGTATTAAATGTTAACTTGGCATTAGATGTTTTGGTCTGAATGTCTAAATGCCAAAATAAAGACCTGAAGCATGAATTTAAATTTTTGAATTTGAATAACCCAGTTTGGGTTTAGCAACATTTATTTATCTACTAATATCTTGTTCGGGCATATTAAAACATAATATAACAAAACAAAAATGAATAAATTTTGAAATTTAATGCATATTGTATAAATTGTTACCAGAAAAAGTAACTGAAAGTTAATTTGTTAAAGAGAAGGTCTTGGTATCAATAATGTTGGTATTGCAATTAATAGATGATATTGCAGGAAAGGTACTGTAATCTATAATTAAATTCCCGGAGAATTCATAAAGGAGAAATTCTATAATAAATGTCATGGCAAAATTTTGGAATTTCCGGTTCTGTCAAAAAAAAACTTTTCAAAATATACAAATTCTCACAATATAGTAGCAACAAATCAAAGACAAATGCCAGCTGAGAATGTTTTTCATAAATTGCTCAAGGCCAGAAGAGGAAGATCTCAACCCGCCAATATACTTAAATATACTATCCGATAAAAGAAATGAAAGGCATATTACTGTGACATAATACTATCTATTTCAGCTTGTGGCTCAGTGATTGCATCAGGGTCATCTGGTCAGTGTTTCCCTGCTGCAGGTACAAATGAAGAATGTGTTCTGGATGGTGTATCTTACACCTTTCAACAGTTTGACTTCAATGGCCAGGTACAAAAAGGGTTATAAAATTCCATTTATTGGTCAATGTTGGTCCAGATGTCAGTTAATAATTCAGTTAATACAGTCTGAATTATTGTTTCTGTATCGACAAGATATATTTCATATGTTTGATCACTCTTTGATAGAGTGAAGAAAGCAGAATGCTTCCTCATGTTTAGAATGGCAACAACAAATATCGAACTTTCCATGACATCAGTTCAGCTTAACTATTTCTTGTGGACCAATATTCGAACAGCCAACAAAATGACGGTATTTCATATGTCAAGGACAGCTGCTATTTAGCATAACAAAGAAATGACGTTTTGCCATTTGAATAATTTAAATAGTGTTATCATCTGACATGGGGACGAGTGTTATTAACTTCAATTATTTTAAGTAGTAGCCTAACAATCACACTCTATGTAACCTTTTGAGCAAGTTCATTTTTATAATTATCTAATATTTCTCAAATTTGTATCTGCCATTTTCGTGCTATGGTAGCAGTTTTTCTGTCTTTACTTGTCAGGCATGGTGGCAACTAAGCGACAGAAATAGAACTAGTGGACAGCCTGTAGAAAACTTTTTGGCTCCAATGCAGATATTCAGAATAACATATTTATAGTACAAATTTTTCCCCGTTTGCATTTACAATACATTCAAGAAGTACAAATACAAATACAGAAAATACAAGAAATACAAAAAGCTTTAAAACTACTAATCTTGAAAGCTGTGTCTTCTTTCAGAAACAAATTAAAGATGTATCTTTTCAAACTAACCCTCGGTAGTAAAATTCTTTTGTGTGTCAGTTCTAACATACACGTGTATTGACGCTTATTTCAAAAAGGTTAATAGCAATCGATATCTGGTTTGTTTTGACACTTTTAGCCAGGATGGGCTCCCATTGAGTTTCAACAAACAGGGAGCTGTCCTATTGAAGTAGAACCAGGTTAGTATGAAATTGGAACTAAACAAATCTCACAGAATTAAGGCCTCTATGCACTAAATCAGTATAGTACAATCTGATATGATAAAATGTGATCCAAGTTCACCACAAACTCAAAAAAAATGCAAAAGAAATAACTGTACAGGTCATATCATGACAGGTAGTTTTGTGGGCAGAGGAAACCAGTAGATACAGTTCATCACGGTTCTGTACAACAGCCAACCATCGGTAAGCAACTACCAACTTTCCCACATAAGGTCTGGGGTTCAAACCGCCAACCTCAGAGGTGGGAGGCGAGAGTGTTGCCACTGTGGACCCTGTAAATGCTTATAATCAAAAATCGGTTAGAGATTTCTTCATTATATATCTTCTCTTTTGATTTACTAGAGATAGTTGTGGTAATAATATTGTGGTTACTGTTTTAGGTGACTGTAGCCAGATAAGCCAGGTATCACGTGCTGACTGGGGGGCACGGCCACCCTCAAGAACATTGACTCCACTTCAAACACCAGTAAACATTGTATTCATTCACCACACTGTTACCCCAGAGTGTAACACAGAGGCTGATTGTATTGATGAAATGCAATATATTCAAGGTCTTCATATGGATGGAAATGGTAAAAACATTTAATTTATTTCACTGACCTTTATGTGAATGTATTGCTATTTGTCAGGATCATGAAAGATGTGATATACCACCATTTGACAGTCCAGTTCTTTGTTGTTCTTTTGATTGCAACGTTTGCATTTTTTCCAAATCTCACTGGTTTTTAGACATTTCTTTGTTGATGTTGCAAACATTTATTATGTAATTAATGAGTGATTAACCATACTGCTATTTTGACCATAATCGTCACTGAGCATTACACATCATACAGTTATAAAAATCCTAATATGGTTCTATGGCTAATACCTTGTAGCAAAAGCTTGTACAAATTATAGCCTATACGTCACAGAACTTTGAAATATCTTATTAAAAAGTAACAGCTTGTCATGTATAAAGTCTTAGTAACCTTCAGTTTTTAAACTTGATTGAATTTTGGATATTTTATTCATCTAAACATAAGCATTATGCATTATTATGATAAATATAATATTAAGCATTATGCAATGTTTTATCATGATCAATATGACATTTCCTGCTTTGCACTCCTCACTCTACAAGTCAGTCAAACACTTTGGCCATAGATTTGCTTTTGATGCTCTCAACATATGGAATGATCTTCCTGATAATGTACACAGTCCAACAACTATTGCCTCCTTCAAGAAAAATCTCAAAACTGTTTGCAAAAGCCTATATGACATATCCTCCCTACCACCCCTGCATCTTCTTTGGTATGACCTAGCTATGTCATTGGACTTTTGATTATTCATCTTACTTATATTCAGTCGAGCTTTAGGGTCTATCAATTGATGGAGCTTAAGTGTTATAAAAGTACTCATTAGATTAGATATACTTTGTAAAATTCTGAAAAGTGTCTGTATGACATTTATTGTATAAGTGTGATCAATATTGATAAAAATAAAGTAGATATACTAGGTATGGATAAGAGTTTTTTTTATCAAACTTACAAAACTAAGTTATATAACCCTCATGTTTGTGGAAGCCCCAATGCTGCACAAATGATGACTGTACCAAATTGGACAAATTATCGAATTATAAATTGACAAACATGCATATGTAAAGGATAAAATATTATCCATGCCACTAGTTATAGGTGAAACATAACTTATCTGGTGGGCAAAGTGCAATAAAATACATACCTTACTATTCACAGTGTAAACTACACTGACTCAGTTGATCACTTTCCAGGATGGGATGACATTGGGTACAACTACCTGGTTGGGGGTGATGGTCAGGCTTATGAAGGTAGAGGTTGGGAATATGTTGGAGCTCACACAGGTGAAATCTGTAATCCTGTGTCTGTAGCCATCTCACTGATTGGAAACTTCCACCCTCCAGAAGATGGTACTTCACCCAGTCAGACAATGATGGATACAGTCAGACACACCATTGATTGTGCAATTCAAGATGTAAGATAAACATAAGTCAGTACAATGTAACAAATATAAAATTTTTACAGAAGTTAAAGTAATGAACTAGTATGTGATTGATAAATCCCAGCAGGCACTAACTACAGTATCAAATCTATAAATGGTGACAAATATTTTGATGAAACTGTTATATTTATTTATTTGGGGGTTTTACGTTGCTTTCAACACTGTAGAGGTCATATCAAGATAGGTAGTTCGGAGGGCAGAGGAAACCAGTACATACAGTTGGTCAAGGTTCTGTACTGTAAACTGTCGACCAACGGCAAGCAACTACCAGCTTTCCCACTTGAGGTTGGACTGGGAACCGAACCCCGATCTCAGAAGTGGGAGGCGAGAGTGTTACCACTCTGTCACCGTGGCCCCCGAATCTGTTATAGAAGCAGCTAATATAACAACAACCACTTGATGTATGTTGATTTATTTAATAGCAACAAATTTAATACTGATGTTGGTGTTCTTATGGTAATGATTTTTTAAAACTTAATCCTTGATGCCATCTATTTTTCCAGGGTATTGTGGCTCCTTGGGAAGAATTCCAGCTTCATGGTCACAGAGATGAAGCTGCCACAGCCTGTCCAGGAGATGCTGTTTACAGTGAGATCTCCACCTGGCCTTGGTATGGAGGCAGCAGTGCACCATGTTAAAAGACAATAAAGATTATGATGCCTTCCACTGGAAAGACAAAAATAAACACTGATTTTCTTCTGTCTTATCAACTAACATTATCCGCACTGTATTAATACATTTCAATGACTTCTTTAATAAGTGGAGGTTAATTGATTTTAATAGTAAGTCACTGGAATTTTAATTATTTTGAGAGGACATAAAGCCATGTGATTGCTTTATCTTTACAGTAACACACTATTGTCAAAACAGGAGCTCTTCAGTTGAGAAAGTAACAGAATTCACCCAACATATCCTACACTAGGTGCAATTATCAATTTCAAAGGTCAAACAAAGGTCAAAGATGAAACCAAAGGTCAAGTCCAAAATCCAGTTGTAACAAAATTTTACATTTTATAATCTAGCTCTAGATGAATTACCCAAGATTGTGAACCATGCTAGGCAGGATTCAATCAAGAAACCCATGGAAAGACAACTGGCAAACCAAAGTAAAATTCAACCCAAGGCCCATCCAGGCCCTAGTAACTTGCATATACCAAGCAACATTCACCATGTATCAACCATGGCATGAACAAAGGTCAATCTCAAGGTAAAATCTCAACCCAAAGTCAAAACTTACACAAGGTCTCAGCCCTGGTAAAGGTCAAGGTTGCATTTTATGTAATCTCCCCAAACTCAAATAAATCACCCAATCTTGGGTTATAATATTCATTAAATTGTTTTATGTTCATTTTTACACACACTATCATACTAAAATTTTTTGTAAAGCAAACAATAATGCATTTTACTATAACAATGGGCCTAATTGGACCAGACTATAACGTACTGTTATAAGATAACAATAGAAAATCATGAGAGAACTCAGAAGCTTTTATATTATTTCAGTTATGTAACCATCAAGCGCTTTAGATATAATGCGACAGTATAAGAATTATGGTAGCTTTTACAAAAGTCAGGGCCAAGCCCAATTAATTCATACAGTAAAGCAATATACCCCCTGACAGAAGATTTAAATTAAACCTGACTGCATTGAAATGGAGTAAAGCGGTTAACCCCCCTAATTTACTTACTTAAATTGTCAAAAATGAAATAAAAATGAGTTATTAAACAATTTTTGACAAGAAAGGCTCATCCAAACACCCATCAAGACTGTATGTGTAGCTTGAATGTCTGCAGTAGGGGGAGGAGGAAAAGTGAGTATCAGCAGCAATATATCTGTAAATGCAGTCAGAAAACCAAGTTCCTTGGTATTTGATGGCCCTAATTGGAGCATCATGATTATAAGCCCAAGAGGCCCCAGACCTTCTAAAAGTATGGAAGGTGAAATTTTGGTTCTCCCATCCCAGGACCCTAATTATTCTTTTAAGATGCTTCCTAACAATGCTGTCTGTAAGTGGCAACCAATGACCACACCTACATATAGCAAATAAAGGATCATTTGCAGATCCCGGAAGTGTGGCTACCATGTTTTTAAGAGCAAGAACTGGGCACAACAATGAATGAGGATTTTCAAGAATAGTTATATAGTGAACTTTATTCCTAAACTGATTAGTTTTTGAATATATTAGGATAAGTATGGCCATAGAATCACCAAAAATAACATCACCCCAAGCCAAATGTCTAGATAAATCAAACCCATTGAAAACATGTGGGACAATATTAGACAACCGTAAGAATGAATAAAATGCCATAAGATATAAAGTAATGAATACTTTGGAAAATTAAAATGTTTGAGACTGAATCACAATGTCCCTAAACATGTCAATGGAAAACACAGAGGTGGTCTTGACTAGTAGGGGTCTATTAATTTTTAAAGACTTGACAAACATTTGAATTCTTTGATCCCTAAACATTTCAGTTTTGAATCCATGCATAATGAAAAAGGCTCTAATGCCTGTTACGGCCACGGCACATGTACTGTAGCAGTTACCAACCGCTTTTAAGTTGCAACAGGAAAAGACCAAAAGTTTAACTTAACAAATCTATTTAACAATTAAAATAATGATTACTTATTTATTTGGGGTTTTTGCGTCACTTTCAACACTGTACAGGTCATATCACGACGGGTAGTTGGAAGGGCAGAGGAAACCAGTACATACAGTTCGTTAGGGTTCTGTACTGTAAACTGCCGACCAACGGCAAGCAACTACCAGCTTTCCCACTTGAGGCCGTGCCCCGGCCTCAGAGGTGGGAGGCAAGAGTGTTACCACTCTGCCACCGTGGCCCCAATAATGATTACAACTGGTACACTCTCAATAGTATACACAATGATATAATAATGACACCAATCTGACCTGACCACTTTAAATCCGTCCTGTGATCTGTCCAATGTCCATTAACACACAGATATCTGTATCCTGTGATCTATTCAATGTTTGATAACACAAAATGTCCTTATCCTGTTATCCTCTTGATGTATCTCTGTTATCCTGATATCCAATCACACAAAATGTCTGTATAGAGATATTCAGAGAGTTTGCACAACTGTACTGTCTGCTCCAAGATAGGGACAATGCCCAACATGTAGTAAATCCACTCTCTGTTATATGAATGCACAATATCCAAAGTACAGCAAATCAATCCAGACAATGTATCCAGTTCACTCCAATGAAAGTTCACAACACAAGTAGTTTATATCCACTTGATAGTAGTTCTAAGACACAAGTAGCCTTCCTTATAGCCAGCGAATACTAAGTTCACTTGTGGCTAGATCTACACTCCTTATATATCATTATGGAAGCATCTAGAATGTTACAGAACCAACTTGAAGTTAACATCAGTAACCAGATCAAGTGAGGAAGTTCTAGAATTTACAGGTAGCTTATAGACTTTTCCCATATCTATTAATAGCATCACTGTGGTTAGCCTAGAGGGATTTCCCCCCAGTCTATAAATAGATTAATAAACATCAGTACCACATAACACAAAATCAATAACTCCCTTACTATAAATGTTAATACTTACATATTAAGCTTAGATTAAATCATGCACAGACACAGTGCCTATATATGTAACACCTCCCCCTTAAAGAAAAATTTTGGAAGCCAAGTGGTTACAAAACTTTACAAGATTTTTTGCAACAAATATTCATATACACAGGTAATAACTTTTCAGAAAGCGTATTTATCTAAATACAAAAGTAATATTCATACCATGTATAACCTTTACAAACTTACTAATCACAAGTATATAAATGGTACTTTAAACACAGTTTCTGGACAAGGCATCTGCACAGATGTTATCTTTTCCTTTAACATGTTCTATTTGTAAACTGTAAACATTAAATTCCAGTTCAATAATCTTCTATTTGTGTTCTTTATTTTGTGCAAGAAGACTAAAGGGTTGTGATCTGTGTATACAATGGTGGGTTTTGATGATGAAGATATGTAGACATCAAAATGTTGAATGGCCAAACTGAGGGCTAAACATTCTTTTTCTATTGTGGAGTAGTTCTTCTGATGAACATTAACTTTTTTGGAAAAATAGCAATGGGATGTTCAATATCTTCATCATCAGATTGCAGTAAAACTGCACCTTCACCCACATCACTGGCGTCCACAGCCAGCCGGAAAGGCTTACTGAAGTCCGGAGTAGTTAGTACGGGCTCCAAACAGAGAATTTTTTTTACTTTGTCAAATCATTTTTGACAAGCCTCTAACCAGTGATATTTTACACTCATTTTTGTAACTCAGTCAGTGGAGCAGTGACCTCTGAGAAATTTTTGCAAAATTTTCTATAATACCCAGCCATTCCAAGGAACCTCATTAAATGTTTCTTGTTTTCAGGAATGGGGTAGTCAATAATACTTTTGACTTTTGCCTTAATTGGTGTCACAACTCCATGACCTACTACATGCCCCAAGTAAATAACCTTTGCTTTCACAAAGTCACTCTTTGACAAATTTACAGTAAGGTTTGCCTATGAGCCGAAACAAAACTTGCTCAAGCCTTTTCAAATGTTCTTCCCAAGTATCAGTAAAGATGACAATATCATCCACATACTCCTCAACACCTTCTACGTCCTTCAAACACATATTCATCAGTCTTTGAAATGTGACTTGGGAATTTTTCATACCAAATGGCATTACCTTTTACTGATACAGACTATCTGGAGTCACAAAGGCCGATATTTCTTTGGCCCGCTCAGTAAGAGGTACACACCAATATCCTTTCAGTAAATTACATTTTGTGATATAATTAGCATTTCCAATCTGATCAATACAGTCTTCCATCCTTGGGATAGGGAATGAATCCGTTTTACTCAAAACATTGACTTTCCTGTAGTCTCAGCAATATCTGATCGAACCATCAGGTTGTGGGACCAAAACGCAAGGAGATGCCCAACTACTTTGACTTGGTTCAATTATATCTTTGTCCAACATGTATTGCACTTCCTGCCTTAATTTTCCGAGTTTGATAGGGTTTACCCGATACGGATGCTGTTTGATCGGACAGGCATTGCCAACATCAACATCATGCTTCAGTACATTAGTCCTGTTAGGGACATCTGAAAATACTGACTTATACTTCAAGATCAAATCAATAAGAGGGACCCTTGATCTGATTGGATCTCTTTTGGTAAGCCAACTAAAGTAAAGAAATTGACCAGAGCTTTTGAGATCTTGGGAGCTATTATGTTGGTCAAAGGTATGGCTTCTGGAAATCCGGTTGAAGCACACATAAGATATTGGTCAAGATATATTGGTTTCTGGATTTAGTTTTTGGCAAGGGGGCTACACAATCAATTATCTCTTTGCTAAATGGTTCCTCAAATGCTGGAATGGGTTTAAGAGGAGCTACAGGGATCTTATGGTTTGGTTTCCCTACCATTTGACATATGTGGCAAGTCTTGAAAAATTCTGCCACACAGCTTCAAATTTGAGGCCAATAGAAATGTTTGGTTATCTTGCTGTAAGTTTTATTGATGCCTAAATGGCCACCCATTGAAGATTCATGAGCCAATTTCAATATCTCACTTTTGTATACTTTTGGCACAACAATCAAGTGTTCAAGAATGTATCTGACAAATCAACTAAGACATCTGTAGATTGTTTACAATCTTTTGGTTCTTTTTGGGCTTTCTTAGCCATAGCTCGAGTCACAGCACAGGAAGGAAAAATACCAGGAATAACTTCTTGTTATTTCTCTGTGCTAACCAAAGTGATTGGCTTAAAAATAACCTTAGGATCAGCAACCACCTTTCCACCTGCTAGATCATTTCCTAATAACAAAGATACCTCTTTAAGGGGTAAAGTGGGCCTGGTACCCACCACAACAGAACCTGTAACTAAGTCTGATACTAAGTTGACCTTATGTAAGGGAACGTTCACACATCCTCCTTCAATACTTTGAGCAATAGCACTCTCACCAGTAGAAGTGCTTCAACCCAATGGCAATACACCTTCTAAAAGTAAGGACTGAGTAGTTCCAGTGTCTCTCAATATCTTAATGGGAACCCGACTGGAACTACTTTCTAAGGATACAAAACCCTCAGACACAAAAGGTTTGAACTCTTCCTTAATAATCTCAGACTTGTCTAAACCAATACTAGATTCTGCTCTATTGGGATTTGAACGTCAGTTAGATTTGCCAGACACAAAGGCATTGGGCGTTGCCTCCTTTTCTCTCCTTTTCCTTAAGAGCCAACAGTCAGACATAACATGCCCAGGTTTTTTTTACAATAATGGTACATAGTCTGATTTGAGGTTTGACCCTTATCTGATCTCTTTTCTGCAGCTACATTTTCAGATTTCTTTCCTACTTCAGGATAAGACTTCTTGGTGGAACCAAAGGATCTACTCTTGTTGAAAGTGAGTTAGCACATAGTTATCAGCATAAGTTGCTGCTTTTGCCAAATTTTCAACTTTCTGTTCATCTAAATAGGTTTTAATGTCATCACAATCACACCTTTTGAACTCTTCAGTCAAAATAACTTGCCTAAGTTTTTCAAAATCTGTACCTACTTCCCTAGAATTACACCGTCTGTCAAAGTACACTCCTTTCTCATGGGCAAATTCAACATGAGTTTGGCTTTCTTATTTACGATAATTTCTGAATTTTTGATGATATGCTTCTGGTACCAACTCATATGCTTTCAAAATAGCATTTTTGACACAGTTATAGTCCACACATTCAGAAATCGACAAAGCTGTATATGCCTCTTGGACTTACCCCTCAAAACAATTTGCAGCAATAAAAGCCACTGGTATGTGGGCCATTTCAAATTTCGAGCCACTATCTCAAAGTGTTGAAAGCACTTATCAACTTCTGATTCATTAAAAGGTGGTACCAGTGGTACATTTTTACCCAAATCAAATTTGGTAGCAATGGACTCTTCATGGGCAATTCTATGGGCATTGAGTTCTAAAGGTCTCATTTCTCTTTCATGTTTAAGTGCAAGCTCTTCTTTTCGTTGTTGAGCTTCAAGCTCTTCTTTTCTTTGTTGAGCTTGAGCTTCAAACTCTTCTTTTCACCTTTGAGCTTCGAGCTCTTCTTTTCTTTGTTGAGCTTCAAGCTCTTTGAGTCTTAACTATCTTTCGATTTCTAATCACCTGATTTCAAATTGCCCAGAAAGTTCCATTGGTAGAGGTTTATACACTTTTAAACAACTATCAGGTAAAACGTCTTCATCAACTAACTGTTCAACAATAAGCCTTTTAAGTTCATGCTTACACGTTGACCTTTTCACCTCTAATTGTAACTCTGGTGCTATCTGTGTTAACATATCTTTTTTAAAAGTTTCTAGAACTTCCATAGATGGTGACTGTACAAACTCTGTAGCACTGGCCATTTTGAGCACTGTTGACTGTAACAAATTGTCAAATCAAAGGAATTTTCAAAATGTTAACAGAATAATTGGATCAAATGGTTGGATCCTGGACAAGCCCCAAATTTTCCCATTACGGTCATGGGGCAAGCACGGTGGCAGTTACCGGCCGCTTTTAAGTTGCAACAGGAAAAGACAAAAACTTTAACTTAACAAATTTATTTAACAATTAAAATAATGATTACAGTCAACTGGTACGCTCACAGTAGTACACACAATACTACAATGACACCAATCTGACCTGACCACTGTAACTGATAGTTAAGTTTGTCCACCCTATCCAGCAATCTGTCCTGTGAACCGTCCTGTGATCTGTCCAATGTCCATTAACACACAGATATCTGTATCCTGTGATCTATTCAAATTTTGAAAACACAAAATGTCCTTATCCTGTTATCCTCTTGATATCCAATCACACAAAATGTCTGTATAGAGATATTTAGAAAGTTTGCACAACTGTACTGTCTGCTCCAAGATATGGACAATGCCCAACATGTAGTAAATCCACTCTCTATTATATGAATGCACAATATCCGAAGTACAGCAAATCTATCCAGACAATGTATCCAGTTCACTCCAGTGAAAGTTTACAACAACACAAGTAGTTTATATCCACTTGATATTAGTTCTAAAACACAAGTAGCCTTCCTTATAGCCAGCGAATACTAAGTTCACCTGTGTACACTCCTTATATGTCATTATGGAAGCATCTAGAATGTTACAAAACCAACTTGAAGTTAACATCAGTAACCAGAGGAAAGTGAGGAAATTCTAGAATCTACAGGTAGCTTATAGACTTTCCCCAAATCTATTAATAGCATCACTGGGGTTAGCCTAGAGGGATTCCGCCAGTCTATAAATAGATAAATAAACATCAACACAAAATCAATAACTCCCTTACTTTAAATGTTAATACATACATATAAAGCTTAGATTAAATCATGCACAGACACAGTGTCTATATATGTAACAATGCCCGGCATAATATAAATGGATATATTGGTGACAGTAAGAGCATTAGAGTGTAAATATTTAAGTAAAGCAAGCAAAACATAAACATTTACCGCGCCAAGGACACCCCAGAGACCACCAGGAAGCCCAAGAAATCTTGAAACCTTCTGCTGTAGGTTCTTTGAGTAGCTGGGCGGAAAGAGTGCCACAGACGGTTGCAAGCCCTGGTGGCCAACTGGGCTGTACCAGCAGACAGATCTAAAAACAGATAGTAAAATTCAAACATGTTAAATTTATATGAGTAGGAATCCATTACTTCAGGGACATAACTTCTCAACAAATCCCAAGATTTTTTATCAAACTAATATCTAGATAACAAATCAGCCACTACATTCTGCTTCCCGGGGATATGTTCAATATGGATAGCTATATTAAACATGGCACATAACAGCCACACATTCCTTGCACAGGCAGCTAAGATGTTATCTCTAGTTCTACCTGAGGTCAAAACTTCAACAACTGCCATATTATCACACTTTATGAGCAGTTTCTTGTTACTCCATTCAGTAGCCCAGATTTTTAATGCAACCACAATATTAACCATCTCAAGATGGACAATCGAGTAATCATTAAATTTTTTTGGAACTAGGAGGGCATAACACTGGTTGTCAAAAATGCCACCCAATCCAGTAAGGCAAGCATCAAGATGCAGCTCTGCCTGAATGTGTCTGAGATCATAATAAACTATTCCATTAAATTGCTTCACAAATGTGCAAATCCAGTTCAGGTCCCTGAAAAATCAGAGGTAAGGCTGGCCTTTTTTTGTCACCCATCTGTCTCAAAAATGAAAACATACGATTCAAAAATGCCCTCACAGGTTTTACACATTTTGAGATGAATAGCAATGATCCTAACAAAGACAGTAACTGTCTTTTTGAACATGATTTTTTATTTTGCCATTATAAAACATACTAAAAATTTTTCCAGTTTTTCAGGGGGTACAGACATGGTCCTAGCTTCAGAATCAACGAGAATACCCAAGCAAATCATGTAAGTTGTGTTGTTGTCCAGACCTAATTGAGGAAGAAGTTCCTACAAAAATTCGTAGCTTCATATATTTTTGACGGTAAATCACAGTATATCAGATCGTCCACATAAATAAAAAGGTTATTAAAACAATGTTTTCTCATGATATAGCGTATCCTATCTGTGACTTTTTCAAAGAAAATTGATCTATGTCTGTACCCGAATAGTAGTGACTGATCGATGAAGTATGAATCATGTTTAAGACCTAAAAGGTCAACTTTCAGCTGGCGAAATGCACGGCTAATATCAATTTTAAACATAAGTGAACCAGGTCCTAAGTCAACTAATTTATTGACAATATCATCTACTGGAGGATAATTCAGAAGAAATTTCAAACCCAGTTACTCATCTCTAGCCACACCAGCATTAACAGATTGAGATTTTGGCCAGCTAAGATCGACAATGGTAGGCCTAACATTCGAGTCTGGTTTATCTCTGGTCATGTATGGTGACACATGCAAATCTATTGGTTTATCTTTAAAGGGGTCCATGTTTGAGTTCATCCCCAATATAAATATAAACGTCATTTGTGATAATAAGAGGTGCACTCCTGTCGAATGTCGAAATTCCAGTAGATCCAGCCACTGTTCATCCCAAAAATCTACTAAAAGATATCTCCAATTTTTTATATTTAACTTAGCATCTACTGGAATGCGCCTACCCAAAAATTTGGACAACCTGACTTTTGAACAAGCTTATGAGCTAATAAGGGGTCAGACACAGAAGTATTACTAGTATTTGGACCAGTATACACCACAAAGGGGGACAAAGGAATAACTCCAAAGGGTTCCCCCATTTGCTTTTTACAAGCCATATAATCATTACATGCTTTTACCTGCTTGATAGTGTCATAATCTACTTTCTTCTTGACCAACATATTGTCAGATTTGTCAAATCTAGTCTATGTCTTGGACCAACTCATCACCCCCAGTGCCCTGAGCTGCAAAACTACAGACATTATCAGCAAGATATCCATTAACATATATCAAACTATCATAATCACAAAAATTTTCCACATAATTAGACAAAAGAACAAATTTGTTAAAACATGGAACTGGGTCTGGAACAACTGGTTTCTCAACAAACCTGCATTTGTTCCCCACTGTCAGATGTGCCTTATGTGTTTTATCTGGAGCCTCCTTGATCACTTCAGGAGGCTGGTGTTGTTGGCTCCTCCCCTGAACAGCCACCAGAGGGGAACTGTTTTGTTTTTCTGATATGTACACATTGTTTTTGACCACATCTGCAAATGTAATGTCTGGGTGAACAGGTTTGAAACTGTTGCTATTGCTAAACCATGTTTTCCATACCTGTTTCTGTGCTCTATATTCATTAGAAACAACACTTTTTTGACAGAAATACTATATACATATCTACAGGAAAACTTACTATACAATTTTGAGGTAGGAACTTGACCCTGGACATAATCCAGCTATAACTGCATTTGTTCCCCACTGTCAGATGTGCCTTATGTGTTTTATCTGGAGCCTATATGTATTGACCATGTCCAGGGTTATTTGTTTTTTACCCGTTTTTGTTTACATTCCAGGGCACTGTGAGCACTAACCTTACCATCCTGCGCAAAACATGAGCTGCAAATATGGCGATAAAATACCCCCTTAGTCTCATGATTTTTGGAAAAAAGTTTACAGTACAGAGCCCTGACGAACTGTATGTACTGGTTTCCTCTGCCGTTCCAACTACCCGTCGTGATATGACCTGTACAGTGTTGAAAGTGGCGTAAAACCCCAAATAAATAAATAAATTAAAAATAGTGTAACAATTAAGCCCCAAATCTGACGAACTTGCACAATTTTATCCCATATTTATCCTCATTTGGGGACATTTATTGCAATTGCATTGACTGAAAACTGTCATGTTTCAATTTCACGAGTGTCACTTCCTGTGATGTATTTGATCTGGGATGTACTAAAAACGAAATCCGGGAACCAACGGCAATCAATTACCAGCTTTCCCACTTGAGCCCGTACGGGGATCCAACCCCGGCCTCAGAGGTGGGAGCCGAGAGTGTTACCACTCTGCCACCATGGCAAGTTCGTCAGATTTGGGGCTTAATTGTTACACTATTTTTAATTTATTTATTTATTTGGGGTTTTAACGTCGCTTTCACTGTACAGGTCATATCACGACGGGTAGTTGGAAGGGCAGAGGAAACCAGTACATAGAGTTCGCTAGGGTTGTGTACTGTAAACTGCCGACCAACGGCAAGCAACTACCAGATTTCTCACTTGAGCCCGTACGGGGATCGAACCCCGGCCTCAGAGGTGGGAGGCGAGAGTGTTACCACTCTGCCACCGTGGCCCCCTACACTATATTTAAGGTTTCCTTCCTTTTTTGTGTTAACAAACAAGATGGCAGTTGTAAAAATTTCCCACAGTATATTTCAGTAAAATGCTCTCGATACTGACCAGGTAAATATTTTTGGCTCATATATAGCTCATGAGGTCAGCCCAGAACTGTGTGAACTATATGTCCGACTCATCACCATAGGCTCCAATATCTTATCTACCAGATAATTCACAGGATTTTCAATCAGCTCAGGTTAACCTTATCATTGTTGTTGTTGTTGTTGCTGTTGGTTGTTGTTGGACAAGACATGATACTGTCGTGTGTTGGTATGTTACTGGTTGTATCATAGTTGCTACTTTCTGAAAATTATATCATTGCAGAAGGACTAACTAGATGAGCTTACCAGATCTACTGGGCACATCAGAATTGGTTGTACATCAGATTTGCCTGAACTAAACTCCAATTTTGAAGTTTACGTAAATTTTGACAGGTAACTGAATAATATGTGGTCAAATTACACGTTTACCTTGTTCACTACTCGTATGTACCATTGTGTAAGCTACCATTTGAACTATAAAATGTTTATTTTTTATGATTTGTAAAAAGAACATTTTCAGTCAACCCGTCATTTGATTTGTAAAATTCTGTGAAACATTTCACTTATGCAGACCAAAATCATACAAATAGTAATCTTCTACATTTAATTTACCATGTTGCTAATTAGTTAGAACTTAGACATGTAGATTCAAATTTACACAGATGAATGGTTTAGCACAGCAATTTGTCAGCTGATAAGATTTTTCCCAGAAAACTCTTCTTTCATTACTGTGTGTTTAGCCAGTCCAATGATTATACACCCCCTCAATTTGGAGATTAACCTTGCTCAAAATAGATCTTGAAGGGAAAGGTTACAGGTTCTGGAAACATGTGGTCAAGATATCAGAAGTACCTTTCAAATGCAGAGATGACTGTATTTCTATACCCGGACAAGGTCGGGGAGACTTAGGATTAATGTCAGTCACAGTGTCGTCACAAAAATCTCCTTTGGTAAAGGAAAATATTTTAATTGGACCATTTGAATTCGTATTTTCCCTACATGCAATACAATCTGTAAAATTAACCAAAATTTTTGGTGTCGAGTCAGTGCAATCTAGTTCCTCACTATAGTTGCTTCCTATGCCCCTAGCCCTGTTTGTCACTTGTTATTACCTTAACTATTCTACATCTCTGGGGTCCTTCAAAGTTTGTTGAATATTCTTGACCTGGGTAGCTGGAGGTGATTTGTCACCTTAGAGCGCCTGCTAGTTTGTTGTTTAAAGGATTAGCTGCATGTCAAATGAATACGAACTGGTAGAGATTGTGCTCTTTCTCCTTTTTTCTCTCCTGAGGTGTATCTCCGATATTTCAACTCTAGGATTCCTCAAGGATGTACTGATGTTATGGAACTTTCAATGGGACGTGCCTTGGACTAATTCTTATAAAATTGTAAAGTTAAAATTTTGCTTTCCACATTATTTAGATATGGTTTTGCTGTATTTCTTATAGTATTAGATTGTGTCTAGCATTATTTATCTTCCGGATGATCTTGTAATCACATATCTCTGGAAATGGCTATGTATTCCTCCAGTATTCCATTTTTAGTAATTGTATCTCATGATTAAAGCTTACACTTGGAACTGTTTCCTACATCCTTATTTTAATATCTTTTGCAGTCTGATGGTATATTACCATGCATAGATATATATTATGCTGGGGGCTTTCAATAGCCTGTTTTACAATTACATGTGGGATTTTCTCCCCTCTTATTGCCTATGGCCCTTATCCAAGCAGTAAAACATCTAGATGGTTTACAGTTCTCAGTTACATATAATTATTGAATTTATGTTGTATCTCATTTTCATTCAGCGATTGCATTTCTTGGTTCCTACATTTATTATTTCTTAGGGATTATTACCGCAGGGATGGTGGTCAGGCTCTGCCCCTCCTTCTAGTGTGTGATATATTTTGGTAATTTTGAGTTATCTAGGCTGACAGACCAATGCCACATAGTCTAAGTACTTTTTATTCTATCTTAGTCATAATGTGCTCATATATGTTTTAACAAGCAGTTGGCAGTCATGTATGTTTTGTTATGAAGTATCAAATATCAAATAAAATGTTTTAATCCCATCATGGTGTATTCTTGACTCGGGAGGTCTGGGAATGAAGGTTGTTTTGGTACTGATGGCAAGTAAAATACACATACAGAAGCCTAATGCAGAAGAAAGTTTTTTAAAAAGTCTAAACTTTGTTGTAGACTACATGTGTGTGCTGCAAAGCAATCAGAAACGCGAGTAGTTGCACCAAAGCAGTGCACCAGTCATAATAGACAGGAGAAAAATAAACAGATTTCTAGAAGTGCAATTAAGCCTCGAAGACAGCACATGCTTTAAAAAGTTTATATTTAAGGGTGACTTTGACAGAATGACAACCATGTCCAGAGATATCATATCTTATAAATGACTGATAAATCACGTTAAAGCTCCTAGGCAGACAGTTTAAACTAATTAAGCAAAAAAGGACAAAACTTCTTTTAAAAGCAATGTCCATGTGCTAATATGGATATGTTAGCATAAAGAAAGTCTTTTTAAGCAGTTTTGCCGGGTTTATCTTATACTGATTTTGTCATGAAAATTAAGCATATAGAAATAATCTACTGATGTTGCTCTGTAGGAAATGGTATTCATAAAACAGGTTTTTGCAGGAGAGAGGAACTCATGTTCACGACATCTTCACGTATTTTCCGAGTTTACAGGCACTGGAGAGTAAATCACTGGTTGCTAAAAAATCTTGTAAAAAAATCAGCAATATCACCCAAAAATGGCATCTTGCACAAAGATGGACAAAATGCCTCATACTAGTGTAAGAGTGTATTTCTCTACAAAAGGAAAATAAATATGCACCCCTCGATGCTAGATCCAAACAACTGGATCTTGATGGTAGTCAATCAGATAATGTTCGAATGGTGGTTTGAGATATCTAAGTGGCGAGATAAACTCTGTAACTAAACATTTTCTGGAACAATCACTGGTGGGCAAAATGTCAAGGGATAGGTTTCAAAAAATTGGGAAAAAAACATTATTAGTCAGTGTTTCTGAAACAGATCTTGTTCTTGAGGGCATATTCCTCCAAACTTCGACCAATAAAAATTGGATGCAGAGATAATGCATAGGACCAGCTATTGTACTATCGAAAATGAAAACATGAAACTAGTGCAGAATTTGACGTTATACCATTCTCAATTATGAAATTGCATAATGCAAAAGCTACCGATAATGAACCAATTGATGATATTTTTGTGTGGCATAAGTTGATTTGAGACTCCGTTGAACAAAGTTATAAGGTCTTAACTCACTTAAGGTGGAGGTCTCGTTTGATTACTGGGACCAACAACTCTTGTACTTATGTGTTAGAGCTTGATTTCTCTTCCTGATTTTAATTGCTTGGTTGAAATATCTTTTACTTTGAAAACCACACTTCTGTTTAACAGTATCCAGAGGATGTTTGACTTATATTTTGCAAAACTCCCAATTGTTCCTAGACATGCCCATATCTGTACACCCAAAACAAACATCTGCCTTGGTTTATCCTGTGGCCAAGTGACCGCAAGTTTTAACTATTACTACATGATATTCTAACATTCTTGTGACACAGTTTAGTTGTATAATCATCATGAGATAAAACAGCTGAAATGTCTATAACTTCAAACTATTTGATAACTTCATTACTGTATATTGATATACCTTTTTCTTGCTATAAAAGTGTGTTATGGAACCTCATAAAAAGACACATATAACCTCTGTTTTGATATGAGAGCCAACAGATGTTTTCAGTTGGTAGTCACATCCACAAAATAAGTAATTCTGCTTTACCAAAGTAATTGTGTGTGAAGATTAGACAAGATGCTGTGCATATTTCTGCTCTCTCTGGCTGTGTTAACAGGCTTGACTGCTGGTCAGGATTGTCTGTGTTTCACTACCAGTAATGTCAACATTCGTGACACAGGTAAACAATGTCCTCCAGGCTACTAATGTATGTGTATATCAGTCTTCATTAGGTTCACTGGAATGTGTTAGTAAATGAGACTTCTGACTACACTATGCCAATTTCATGTGTGATTCCATGTTTGTAAAACACATGATAAACCTCAGCTTTATGGTCAGATATAAAGTGCAATATCAGTAGTAGCAAGATTCATAATTATGAAGCAGCTATGTCAATGGACTAACTCTTATTGAACATGTTGTCAGATTGTTATGCATTAGATTCTGTCAAATGATGGAGATTAAGCTCCACAAAAGTCTATATTAGGCCAGATTAGACAGACATAGGGATGTTATTTATATTATTACATGACCACTCGGCTCACCACTCTGTGGTCAAAGGTTTAAACTCGTAACAATACAGGGTAAATGTTAATGGTCTGTCTTCATCTGACTATAGTTATTAAAACTAAAAATATAAAACCCCAATTTAACTTTAGTCAGTAATATTTCCTGACCTCAATTTTGAATTTGAATAACCCAGCCTGGGTTTAATAACATTTGTTTATTTACTGAAAGTCTTGTTCAAGCACATAAAACATATTATTATAAAACACGGATTAATACATTCTGAATTTAAATATATAATACATAAATTGTTACTTAGTTTAAATTTATTGAAAGATACTTTGTTAATGAGATAGTCTTGGTATTTTGGTCCCAGTAAACATGAAAAACGTTTTAAAATGGTTTAAACGTTTACAAAACGTTTTTAAAACCTATTAAAACCCTATCTTAAGGTTTTCTAAACGTTTACAAGCAAACGTTTACACTGTAATGCTTAAAAACGTTTTATAAACATTCCATATACAAACAGTTTTACTGAAAAAGTTTATTAAACATTTATAAAATAACTCAAGAAGCTAGGTTTGACTGGAAACATATTTAAATATTTATAAAATAGCTAAAGAAATGAAAGGTTATGTTAGAAATGTTTTTCAAATATTCATTATGAAGTGTTTTATAGACACTACACATAAAATGTTTAAAAAACATTGTTGATCAAATATTTTAAAAACATTCTGTCAAAAACGTTTTTAAACCCATATTTTTAGAATGCTTATAAAACCTTCATCTTCAAACATGTCCAAACAAAGATGGCAGTGAGCAATAATAGGGGATTTTAGAGGACTTTGTCAAAGATTGCCCCACATGCAATCCCAAAAAGTAAGAATTGAATGGGAGCACAATTGTTAAGCCACTATCTTACAATTTTAGACATAAAAATAATATTTTCATTAGTGAGCAACCTTAAAATGGTATTGAATTTGACCTCTGATCCCATTATTATTCAGACATTTATATGGTCATTTGTAATGGTTTTCTAACATTTATCAATGAAATGTTTAATAAACAGTATAAATAAAACGTTTTAAAAACCTTCTATGGTTTTCATACCCATCACTTTTTAACCTTTGCCAAATGTTTCCTAACAAACGTTTGCAAAACCCCCAAATGTTTACTGGGGTAGTAATGGCATTGCAATAAAAATGGTGAAATTGCAATGAAGTATTTTTAAAATATAATATTGCAGTAAAGGTAATATGACTACATAAACATACATGGTCAAAAAAAAAGTTTATTTTCTTTAGCAATTATTTTCTTGTCATCATGGAGGTTCTAACCTTTTTAAATCACCTTGCTTTTTGGCAAACCTTGACAATACTTCATAGACACAAAAGACAAAATGCCATCTGAGGATACAGAATCATCATTGGTTCTAGTCCAGAATAAGCAGATCTCAATCTGTCAATAATGCTTATAACCTAGATGTATTTTCAGGTAGTCAATGAATTCTCTCATTCAACAAAACCAATAAAGAGCCTATTTATGAAAAATAATACTATCTTCTTCAGCATGTGGTTCAGTGATTGGATCAGGGTCATCTGGTCAGTGTTTCCCTGATGCAGGTGCAAATGAAGATTGTGTTCTAAATGGTGTACCTTATACTTTTCAACAGTTTGACTTCAATGGACAGGTAAATGGAACAGGGTGATAAAATGTCATTTGTTGAGGTTAATAGTTAATAATTCAGTTAATTACCTCTGTAAAGGAGCTATTACTTTCATGACAATTTGTTTATCTTCTTGTCTCTTTGTTAGCAGGATTATGCAAAAACTATTGGTTGGAACTTTATGAAAAAATCAGAAGATGGATCTTGCTCCAACTTAGATCCAAATGTTGAGAGTTATCCGGATCTGGATACAAAAAAATCCAGATTATCCTATTAACTTATTATTAAATGGCCTGGCGGAGGTTTGGACACTCAGAGAACTGTTTATATTTTAATACAGTCTGAGTACTTGTTTTTCAACTTACTAGACATATTTCATTAACTTTGTTATGTAAATAATAATGTAGAATTTTTCCTCAAAGTTTGATTAACAAAAATAGTGACCTTTCCACCATATCAATCTAGCCTAGCCATATCTTGTTATGCGTTGTACGTACAGACACTAACACAACAACAGCATTTTATCTGAGAAGGAAAGTCTCCATTTTGCTTCACAAAATATGCCATTTTTCAATATAAATAATCTAAATAATGTCGTCTTCAACTATCAAATGTTCACTATATACATGTGTAACATATTTATTTTCAATTATCATTTTCCGCAGGTATTTTAGTTTGCCTAACTTTTCATGCAGGGTGGATACTAAACTTGCCGAAATAAAAAAAATGCGTACAAACTATGGAAAGGTCTTGTTGCTTTTACATATCTGTTATAAAGTCTATCTTCTACAGTCTACTTGGCATATTTAAAAAAAAAAAATTATGTAGTAAACAGGAAGTTTTGTAGTTACTTTGAGATCTTCGTTGGTTTCTAGTGTAGAATCATGACTCATTTTCATACTTTTAAAACAAAACTAGAAACATACGTCACCCCAAAAAGAAACATATATCACCCAAAAAAAGAAACGTATGTCACTCAAAAAAACTTCATTTCACTCACAGCCAAACAGTATATATTCCTATCAGGCCATAAAAGAATAAAATTAAGCTTTGTAGAATTTCAGTCAATTTAACAAAGTTTACTCAGAGCAGAAATATCTGGCAAAAGTTTGTTTGAGAAAGATCATTTTAGTCCAAAGTAGTCTGACTTGAGATTTTCAGATTGGATGATGTATTTTAACAAAACGTTCAAAAATGCTGAATTGTAATGAATGGATTTTTGACATGGGTTCAATATGCCGCATGCACTATTGTATGTATGTAAATTTATGTAAGTATTTTTATGTTAGAACCAAAAAAGTACAGTAAAAACTAAAACAACCAGTCGTGACAACTGGGGCTTCTCTCAGCAATAAAGTATGGGTAAATATTTCAGGACTTACCTTTGTACTACCATAACTCTCTCTCTCTCTCTCTGATATTCATTCTGTTTTCTTACAATTGGACCACCCTCCTTACAAAATCAGTTCTTTTGAGAATTTTTGCATCAGTTTGGCACACTATATATTTTTAAATAAATTAATTATTCAATTATGATAACATGACAAAAACATATGTTGCATACTACTACATTAAATTTAACGTTCTCGTGTTGTGTCTTTGCTGTGAAATTGGTCATATGTATCACATATGACATATGTATATTTCTTTTGGCACTTTTAGCCAGGCTGGGCTGCCAGTGACTATCTGCAACCAGGGAACTGTCCTATTGATGTAGAGCCTGGTAAGTATGAAATGGGAACCAAACAAATCTACCAAATTTCTGGCCCTTGTCTGCTATAAATATCTTTGAGGGAATTCTTTGATGGGTGTGTGGACAAAAACACAGGGTTTGGCATTTAATATTTAAAGTACTCACTTAATGTACAGATGTTGTCATACCATTATGAATTCTGAGTTAATTATCACTACTGCGATAGTCACCCTCTTATGACTCTTGAGTTATGTGGCTGAGACAAAGTCACTGAAGCTATAGTCATGCCATTATGACCATGTCTGATTTAAATACCTTTGAAGGTATTCTTTGATGGACGAGTGGACAAAAGCACAGAGGGTTTGGCAATCAATATTTAAAGTAGTCACTTATTGTACAGGTGTTGTCATACCATTATGAATTTTGAGTTAGTTTTCTATAGCAAAGTCACCACAACTGTTTGTTGCCCTTTTGAGTAAGGTGGCTGAGACAAGTTCACTGTTGAAATTGTCATGCCATTATGAACCTTAATTCAGACTGAAGCAAGTTCTCGAGAGCTGCTGTCATCCAATTATGAATATTTATTTAGGTGACTGTTGCCAGTTCACTACAGCTGTTGTAATGCGATTATGAATCTTGAATAAGATTATTATAGCCATTTCACTCTGTTATTATGCCATTGTGAAGTTAAGTTCAGGTTACTGTACAGAGTCCACTCCCACTGGTGTTATAATAGTATCAATCAAGATACAGGTGCTTGTAAACAATCAACTCCATCTATTCTAATGACACTGCACATTGTAATTCACTACAAATGACTTTAGCCAGTTGCAGTTATAACATTGTAAATTTTGATTCGTGTTATACCCATGATATTATCTATCTTGATAGACCACTCGAGATTGTAGCCAGTCGTTGTTATCATATTGTGGATATTTATTCAGGTGACTGCAGCCAGATCAGCCAGGTGTCACGTGCAGGCTGGGGGGCAAGGCCACCATCAGGATCATTGTCTCCACTTGGCACCCCAGTAAACATTGTGTTCATCCATCACACTGTTACCGCAGAGTGTAATACTGAGTCTGCTTGTATTCAACAAATGCAAAATATCCAAGATTTCCATATGGATGGAAATGGTAAAAGCACCCTATTTAATTGACTTGATTTGGTAGCAATGAATAGCTATTTGATAGGGTCATAACAAATGTGGTATACCATCACTTATTCATACAGTCGAGTTCTAGATAATAGTACAGTAATAATGATTGCAAAATTTGCAAGTTATTCTCATCTCGCCCACTGATAATTTTCCCACATAGGTGTTCCAAATTGGGACCCCATAATAAATGTGTGATGAATTATACTGTTATTATGACCATAAACATTTTAATTGTTGTACATCATACAGTTATATAATCCCAATGTGGTTCTATGTCCTCTTGGTTTCCCTATCATGTATAACATACAATTTTTCTAATTCTAATATTACGTTTATAGTGCTTAATAGCCATCCAAAGACAAACTCTAGGCACATAATAAACAGAAAAAAAAAAGAAATTCCATAATCACATAAACAGAGACATAGTAGGGGTTGGTTCATTGGAGAGATCATGAGCAAACCAGAAACTAGGGTGGGTATGCTTTGCAAAGAGATAGGTTTTAAATTTTTTTCTAAATGAGTAGAAAGAGGTGGCTGAATGTATATAATCTGGTAAATCATTCAAAAGCTTTGGAGTATCATATGCAAAGCTGAGGCCAAAATGCATGGGACCTCAAGCAACAAACTATCAGCTTGACTTCTATGTGTATTGTACACACTATGTCTAGGTTTAAGAAAAGGTTCAAAATATTTAGGATAACCACTTTGTAGGAACTTGCACAGCACTAAAGTCAAGATGTAGAACTTGTATAAAATCCATCTGTGTTTAATTTTTGACTTTATACATTTTTTGTGTTTGTTTGACAACATTATATTTGGGATATTTAATCAACCCCTATTATCATCATAATGTACTTTAATTTTGGCGTTAAATTTAAAATGAATCATTCTGCAACTTTTTCATGGCTATAATAGTGGAATATACTTTATAAAATTCTGAAAAGATGTGGCTTTATAATATTATGATACACATATCATCGATATTTCTGAGAAACTAAACTGTTGGCACGATGTACTGGTATAAATGAGGGTTTGTGTCCAACTTTTAAAACCAAGTTGTGCATGTCAAGATATACTCAAATCCCAAAGCTACAGAAGTAATAACTTTACCTGTGGCATCTAATGCATTATCAAGTCACAACTTACATATATGCCAAAATATTAAGCTACTGCCCATGTCACTGTTAAGTGCAACAATATTTATTTATTTGGGCGTCGAGTATAATATAACATTGGCATCACTATTCAAAGCCTAAATATACCATTAACCAATCCTGACCCTGTTGATGACTTACCAGGTTGGACAGACATTGGGTACAACTTCCTGGTAGGGGGTGATGGTCAGGCTTATGAAGGAAGAGGTTGGGACTATATTGGAGCTCATACTGGTGGTGCTTGCAATCCGGTGTCTGTGGCCATCTCACTGATTGGAAACTTCCACCCTCCTGAAGGTGGTACTTCACCCAGCCAGACAATGATGGATACAGTCAGACACATCATTGATTGTGCAGTTGATGAAGTGAGATACACTGAATGCAGGGCAATATAAGTGGCTGACATTGATCTTTTATCAGTATTTGCACAGAAGTAACATTAATTAATTCAGTATATTATTGGTAATCCCAGGAGAGAGTTTGTTTCAAAATCAAACCAAGTGCTTTTAATTGTTTTACTGAATTAATCGTATAGCACTGCTGATTCAGAGGTAGTTTTTTTAAAACAAATCTTGGTGTCATTTTGATTTGTTTAGGATAAAGCCATTGATTGTGGTAAACATGTTCTTAATGAATGTTTAATTGCAGTATAGTATTGATATAGAAGCAGTTTTTGATAAAAACAACATTGGAGAGGCACTGATATATTTAGAAATCTAATATTGTTGGTGATGGTTTTAGTGATTTTTTTTTGCAAGATCCTATTGATACAAAAGCAGCTTTCTGATAAAAAAATCGCTTGGCATGCTTTGATTTATTCAATAGCAAATATAATATTGATGATGGTGATTTTGATGATGTCATGATAAATATTCTTTTTATAACCTATTTCATCATGATGTTTACTTTTCCAGGGTATTGTAGCTCCTTGGGGACAATTCCAGCTTCATGGTCACAGAGATGAAAGTGCCACTGCCTGTCCAGGAGATGCTGTGTACAGTCAGATCTCCACCTGGCCTTGGTATGGAGGTAGTAATGCACCATGTTAAAAGACAATAAAGATTATGATACCTTCCACTGATAAGACAACAAAGAATAGTAATCTACACCAGCCATACTGTGACATTTCAACATTTTTGTCAATGAGTGGAAGTAAATTAAATTGATATCAAAAGATATTCACTGTAAAGTTTGATTATTGCGAAAGGAAATAAAAACATGTTAAACCAGAATGGTTGCTTTGCTTTACTGTAACATACTGATACACTATTGCAAAAAAAATAGGATTCCTAGAATGAAATCCCAGTAGAATACATTAGACATATTGTATTTTACAATAGATGCAACCAACAATAACACACATCTTGAAGTTGTTATATTTCAACTCATCTCATTCGTTTAAAAAAATACCCGAAAGTTATATTGAACACAAAGTTTCTGTTCAATATATATCACTACAAAACTGTATAGTCACTATTTTTAACATATTCACAACTTTTAATAAGACACCCCAATATATCCCAGGAAACATATCTTGATGGTTTACGACCTGTTTGTTTTGGGATCTGTAAGAAAAAAAACACGTTATTTTAAAACTAATGTGGCACAAATCCATGGTTTTTCCTAGATATTCTCATGGGGATCTTTTACTGTTGTGATGTTGACAAAAATTTGAAAATTGTACGTGTTGACAGAATTTTTAAAATATGGACAAAGCCACAATAGCATTTCTGGCAGTTTTTCTTCCCAACATGATGTTCCCTCTCCTGATAAACCATCAGAATTCCGTCGGAGATGATAGATTGGAAAAGTGTGACCCACACATTAATGTGTATGTCATCTGTGGATCTGTTTAATAACTTAATTTATATGCTGCCTGGCTTGGTAAATCAAAAGCAATAGACACAGAATTTCTTTTGTAGAATTTCTCGTAAAAACTGATGATTTCTAGTAGGGATTGGTCAGTAGCATATTTTTTGTTTTGGTATCTCGGCAATGCAAAACCATTCCAATTCCAGAATTCAAAAAATATATATGTATTTAGTACACTCCCAATTGAATAGGCCATAGACAGGAAGTGAAACATGTGAAACCAAAACATGACAATTTTCTCTTATTGCTTTAAAAGTCACAAAATGCACAAAATAAAATGTTAGATTAAACTATGCTGTTTCTTCAGATTTAAGCTTTGTTTCCAATATTTTAAGATTTCTTTTAATAATAAGTGTTGACAATCGCCATTCGGAAGCTACTGACCCATCCCTCAACCCTATGGGCCATGGATCCATAAGTCAAAGCTTTGGTTTTGAGATAGCAAACTTGCTTACCAAGGACCTCCTGAAGGCTTTAATAAACAGGACGTAAACTATGGATTGGATTTCTTAGCAATCAGAATTACTCATACAAAAGCTAAGTATTGTAAGGTGCATGCAGATTGGCTGTTTACTGATTTATGGCACCAGTACCTTGTGGAGATTTATTGCTGTGAACAGCCTGTGCATATCAAAATAAAGTCAAACTTGGTCCATATCACCATGTATACTGGCATGTGTTAAGTGAAGTACGTTTTACAAGTATATCATACAGTACTCTATATATTTGTAAATTGTGCAAGATTTACAGATAAAAACTCAATGAGTGCAGTACAATCACTTTTTGTACCAGTACAAATCCATCACTTTTAAGGTGAAAATTCAAATGTACTCATAACTTGCATATGAGAGTGCACATTCAAGCTATATTTTCAAGTATATCAATAAAAATGTCCTCTAACATAGCACCTACCCAGGACTTCAAGCCAACAATGTAATGTGAACCTTGAACTCTTCTGTGAAAAAATATCTTGTGAGAAGATATGTCTTAGGAGTATCCTGAGTGTCCCAAGTGCTGCACAGGAGTAATTGGGGCTTATTGTTACCAAAATTTTACCATGGTTTGAGGTTTAGGCCCCAAGAAGTGAAGCCTTGTAACGTTCTGCATATATCATGGTTTGCTGTTGATTAATTTTATTCTAACATGATACAAGATTGATTAATTGCAAAACTTACCCTCTATAGAGAGTCAAACAACTTTGTTTTGAATAGAAGAGCAGAAATAGCTGGCTATTCTATCCTACTTACAGAGCCCCATGCACTCTCAGCCAAATTAATATGGTAAAAAGAGAGAGTAGCATAGCATGTGAATATGTTTACCTAACTTGTCGGTGTGATAGATAAAACTGTCTGGCTTTTAACAGGAAGTATTCGCAGAATTTAACTGGGGTCCTTAGCCAATTAGAATGGCTGAAACAGCCATAACATGTTGGAATATGAATTATCTAATGAGTCATAGCCATTGAGATCAGGTCGTAACACTTAGCTTTTATGGCCATAAGGGCGATTTTTCCGGCCAAAAAACTTATCTTCTCACTCTATACAAATCATATGTTTTGCAAGTTTTCCTACTCTTTTTCCACCAGTTATAGTAGCCTCTTGAGCTGTTGAGAAAGTGGATCTGAGGTATTACAAATACATTTATAACATTAACATTCAGTGTTAAACCTTATGCCCCTTTCCCACTAGAGGCTGTACGTCCTGCATTACAAGTTTTACTTGGCAGAACAGCCCTCCAGGTCACCCATTTCATTCCAGTTGTTCACACTACAGGTGGACAGCCACTGATTGGACACTGTTTTTCAACTGTCAATAACAGTAGGATGACAGCACTACAAACGTTGGTCATTGAGAAGCAACCTACATTAACCTCAACTCTCCTTTGTTAGCCGTCAGATGAACACATGATGAAACAACCAATACCTTAACTTACCTTATGTCGTCATATTACACTGAAAGATGACCGAATCACAGCCTTATGTACACCGTGGACCACCCCTTTGGTTACCATATTAAGACATTCATAAGCGCATGTGCAAAATCATCTGCACATGCCAACAGTACTGAATTCAGAGGCAGAAAATTCAAATATTTTATAACTTCGGTAGGACCCACAAGGTAATGGACGGGTTCGCTACTGACTCGCAAGGTCGCGAACAGATGTCAAGCGGTGATCCAAGGACATCGGCGTTTCACCAAACACTGGTTACCGTGGGTGATACCGCCTGTAGTGTGACTGAAGTATTACACATAACTGGGGTTACTCACACAGGCTGGATTTATTCAACTATGAATTGGGTTGGTCACTTTATATACATAACACAATCTGCATATATTAAGCTGTGAGTCACACGTATAATATTTATCTGTTCAGCTATGCAACTATTTCATCACAGTTTATGTGTATAGTATCTATATAACTATAAATTTGGTCGATTATCTGTGTCTACATAAACAAATTCGGTATATCTTCAAGTTTGTTTACATATACAATTTGTATATATTCAGATGTGAATCCGGTTGATCACTTTACTCATGCAATCTGTATGTATTCAGCTATGAATCAGATTGAACTCTGTTTTATTACACATAAAAATCCAGTTGATGAGACTTCTTACAGATAAAAACTGCGAATATTCAGCTATGGATTTATTTCATTGCTGTCTGAGACATACAATGTGTATATATTCAGCTATGAATCTGGTTGATCGCCATTTTGCAAACACAATCTGTATATATTCAGGTCTGTATCCTGTTAATCCCTGTCTTCATTCATACAATCTATACACATTCAGCTATGAATCTGGTTGAGCAGTGTTTTACTCCTACAATCTGTTTATATATTCAGCTATGAATGTGGTTGATCACTGTTCACTCAGTGTACATACATTCATCTATGGATCAGGCTGATCTCTGTCTTGACTCCTACAACCCATAAATATTTTTAGCTATGGATCAGGCTGATCACTGTTTTCACTCCTACAACCTTTATTTAGCTATGAATCTGGTTGATCACTGTTTTTACATATACACACAGGACAAGGAGCATTATGTAGTACAAAGTCACTAACACTTCCCACCAGAGCTCTCTTCACCTTACTAAGGCCACGTGATCCTATCACAATTAAGGAGGCGCCCTCCTCTTTAGCTGTTTTAACTATCACCTCTCCAGGTTTACCACTCTCTGTGCGGATCTTGCCAGAAATCTGAAACAATTTGGATAAAAAATGGTGGGGAATTTACATAGAATAGAATAGAAACATTTATATAGCTCAAAATTGACACAACATCCTCTAATGCGCTCGAGATCAAAAAGGGAAAGTCTAGGGATGTATCGGGTTGTGATCCAAATTAGCGCCCTTTTCCTTGGTATTGACCCAGTACTGATAATATAGACATAATATACTTATGAATTTTCTCAAGTTGACATGTATTGACATTTTCTTAGTATTGACAGAGTATTGACAATATGTACATTACATACTTATGACTTACATCTGTTGACATGGATTGACATTCTCTTAACATTAGGAGAGTATTGAAAATATGAACATAACATAATAACTAACTTACTTGAGTTGGCATGTTTCTCCTTGTTAGTGACATATTATTAACTTCATACACAAAACAAATTTGGTGATTTACTTAGGTTAACATGTATTGTCATTTCCTTTGTGGTGACATGTTTTCATTTCCTTAGTTCACTTTAAATTCCTGCCTAGACATTTCATTCGCTTTTTATTCCAAACCTCATGGGTGACTGACAAGTCCCTTACTAACATAACACTGGCTAAAGCAGTGAAACACTAAGTGGATTTAGGTTTTTTTCAATGGTGGTAAACTTAACAAATAAAACATTATCTTAGAACTATTGAACAAAGCGATGCCAAAGCTTATGATACATTTTATATACACAAATTAAGATTACCCTCAGTTATGGATGCACTCCAACAAGAACTTTTATGCCAGATATACAACTCAAAGGACACTGTTTAAGTTACAAATTCACTCTTCAGTTTTGCTTTTCAGTGAATGAGACTGCTTTGTAAAAACTGTTTACAGGATAAATCATTGTTAATTTCTGCAGTGGCAACTGGTCATTTCTGGAAATTCAGGTGTGAATTTCTGAAGAATTCCTTCAGGCTACATTTTCAACTAAACTAACTAATTACTTTATATATGTTGTGTTGAATCTGAATTACCATTGAATGTTAAATTTTTGTTTAGTGTTTGTTACTTCGAAATAGAAAATCAATTTCGAAGTATTTTGGTCAGTCAATTTGTATGTTTGTTTGTTACTTCGAAATCTTTCGATTTCGAAGTATGTTGGGCAGTGGGTTTGTATGTTTGTTTGTTAGCACGTTCTAGGCCACAATTTTGAAGCTAGGTTTCTCATTTTTCCCTATAATATTGTCAGGTGCCAGAATAGAGAAGGACCGAATTTCAACAAAATCGGTAGCATTTTAACATAGCTATGACCATTTTAGCTACTCTGAGTAAATAGCTTGTAACTGTGAAACTATTGCATTAAGAGTGTTTCTGTTAAATATGATGTTCAGGTACTTTATCTTTAGCTATAAGATGGTGCATAGTTTAGAGCTCTGTTGCATTAGCTGAGCGAGTAATAGCTACTTCCTGATTTGTAGCACAATTTAAAAATGAGAATGTCTCCAATTTCTTTGGAGGTATCACACATAGTGACTGTCTTTGAATACATAATTTACTATGTTGGGGCAAGTTATGACATAATGAAGTTGCAGACCTATAGCTCATTCCATAGCTGAGCAATAGCTACTTTCAGGATGTCACTGTTGAGTAAATCACTTGTAACTTTAAAACTATTGCATTTAGAGTATTTTGCTGAAATATGTTATTCAGCTACTTTTGAATCAGCTATAACATAAAATTGCAGCCCAGTAGCTCATTTCATAGCTGAGTAATAGCTACTTTGAGGTTTTCACTGTTGAGCAAATTACTTGTAACTTAAAAACTATTGCATTTAGAGAATTTTGTTGAAATATGTTATTCACTTACTTTTAGGTTAGATGTAACATAGTAAAATTGCAGACCTGTAGCTCATTCGATAGCTGAGCAATAGCTACTATAAGGTTCTCACTGTTGAGTAAATCGCTTGTAACTTTAAAACTATTGCATTCAGAGTATTTTGTTGAAATATGTTATTCACCTACTTTTAGGTCAGGTGTAGCATAGTAGAATTTGAGACCTGTGGCTCATTTCATAGCTGAGTAATAGCTACTTTGAGGTTCTCACTATTGAGTAAATCGCTTGTAACTTTAAAACTATTGCATTTAGAGTATTTTGTTGAAATATGTTATTCACCTACTTTTAGATCAGCCATAACATAGTAAAATTCCAGAACAGTAGCTCATTCCATAGCTGAGCAATAGCTATGTTGAGTTGGCCAAATTTGGACCCAATGCAAAAGATGTGTAGTTGGAATCTTGTAATGCAGCAAGTTATTAGTAGATTGCAGCAAGATTTCGAAGTTACCACTCAGCCGCGGCCTGAGTGCTCGTTTGTTTGTATGTTTGTTAGCACGTTCTAGGCCACAATTTTGAAGCTAGGTTTCTCATTTTTTCCCTATAATATTGTCAGGTGTCAGAATATAGAAGAACGGAATTTCGATAAAATTGGTAGCATTTTCACATAGCTATGGCCATTTTAGCTACTCTGAGTAAATGACTTATAACTTTGAAACTATTGCATTAAGAGTGTTTCTGTTAAATATGTTGTTCAGGTACTTTATCTTTAGCTAAAAGATGGTGCATAGTTTGGAGCTCTAGTGCATTAGCTAAGTGAGTATTAGCTACATCCTGATTTGTAGCACAATTTAAAAATGAGAATGTGCCAAATTTATTTGAAAGTATCACACATAGTGACTTTCTTTGAATACATAATTCACTGTGTTGGGGTAAGTTATGACATAATGAAGTTGCAGACCTGTAGCTCATTCCATAGCTGAGCAATAGCTACTTTCAGGATCTCACTGTTGAGTAAATCCTTTGTAACTTTAAAACTATTGCATTTAGAGTATTTTGTTGAAATATGTTATTCACCTACTTTTAGGTCAGTTGTAACATAGTAAAATTTCAGAGCTGCAGCTCATTCCATAGCTAAATAATAGCTACTTTGAGTTGGCCAAATTTGGACCCAATGCAAAAGATGTGTAGTTGGAATCTTGTAATGCAGCAAGTTATCAGTGGATTGCAGCAAGATTTCGAAGTTACCACTCAGCCGCGGCTTGAGTGCTCATTTGTATAAACGTTAGCACCTTCTAGGCCACAATTTTGAAGCTAGGTTTCTAATTTTTTTTTCTATAATATTGTCAGGTGTCACAATAGAGAAGGATCGAATTTCGACAAAATCGGTTGTAATTTCACATAGCTGTGACCATTTAGCTACTCTGAATAAATGACTTATAACTCTGAAACTATTGCATTTAGAGTGTTTCTGTTAAATGTGTCGTTCAGGTACTTTACCTTTACCTATAAGATGGTGAATAGTTTGGAGCTCTGCTGCATTAGCTAAGCGAGTAATAACTAATTTCTTATTTGTAGCAAATTTTTATAATTGGAACATGTCAAATTTCTTTGAAAGTATTGCACATAGCGACTTTCTTTGAATACATTATTTACCTATGTTGGGGTAAGTTATGATTTATTGAAGTGGCAGACCCGTAGCTCATTCTATAGCTGTGCGATAGCTACATTGAGATTATCACTGTTAAGTAAATCGCTTGTAACTTTAAAACTATTGCTTTTAGAATATTTTGTTGAAATATGTTATTCACCTACTTTGAATCAGCTATAGCATAATAAAATTGCAAACCTGTAACTCATTCCGTAGCTGAGCAATAGCTACTTTGAGGTTCTCTCTGTTGAGTAAATCGCTTGTAACTTTAAAATTATTGCATTTAGTGTATTTTGTTGAAATATGTTTTTACCTACTTTTAGTTTAGGTGTAACATAGTCAAATTTCAGACCTGTAGCTCATTCCGTAGCTGAGCAATAGCTACTTTAAGGTTCTCACTGTTGAGTGATTCGCTTGTAACTTTTAAACTTTTGCATTTAGAATATTTTGTTGAAATATGTTATTCACCTACTTTTAGATCAGCTATAACATTGAAAAAATTCTAGACCCGTAGCTCATCCCATAGCTGAGCAATAGCTACTTTGAGTTGGCCAAATTTAGACCCAATTAAATAGATGTGTAGTTGGATCTTGAAATGCAACACGTTATCAGTAGATTGCAGCCCGATTTCGAAGTTACCACTCAGCCGCGGCTGAGTGCTCGTTTTAAGTGTTAAATGAATGTTAAAAATGATAAAATGATAAAAATAAGTTATTTTTATGCAGTATTGATTACTTATTTCCATTTGTTAATTTCATATACACATTCAATGACTTTGACTGTTGAATGTACAAACCCAATGGCTGCTTGTTATTGAATGTACACTTTGAATGGTTATCTACATTATACAATAGCTACCAACCCCAATTTCATTGAGTTTCCAGCGGTATCTGCCCTCAATTTCTTTGATCTTAGATTCCTGTTTGTCCCATTGACTTGATAAGGCATCTACAGAATCATCTGAAAGTTCACAAATACATATATTTCTTTTAACATTCAGTTATCTTAAAGTTCGCAAAAACACGATATAAAAGAATGACATGTCAACACCTGTTTTTATTTATCTATCATAAACTGTGCAAGTAATTTGTTCAAAGCAACCTTTTCACCTAATTTAGTTTATTTTTGTTATCTATCATATCTATTTCAACTAGAAAAGGGGATTCAAACTATCACTAAACAGTAATTTTTTCAGAGATGAAGATGAAGTTTATTATCTTTAATTATTTAGTTTTGTTCGAATAAGGCTACACTTTCATGATCCAAGCCTAAAATCTAAGTGATTTGCTTAGATCAAAGATTTCTTATGGTATATCACTATATGTCAAGCCTACAGGCCAAAGCAATCTTATTCAGTAAACTTATGACAAAAGTTTGCAGTGTAGGTTTAAGCTCTTGATAGAGAGAACATTTACACTCTATTTAAAATATTTTACTTTCTTTGTGGAGTCATACATATGTTAGGCATAATGTTTTGGTTAGAAAGCTTTCTGGATTCAGTTTAACCACCTTTCCACGTGTAATTTCAGCTCTTATTTGTTTGACCTATTTTTTTGCAGATACGTTGACCCATTTTCATCCCAAGAACTGTGGAATAAGCATGTGTTTGTTTCTGCAGTTTATCTACTGATGCCAGAAATCCAAGGGATTTGGAGAAATCAATGTAGCCTTTGAACAACCTGTTTGTAAGGTTATAAACACCTGTTGTATCTTATCTGAACTTAGATATCTTAGGAAGCAAGAACTTAAATATTAGTCAGTTATTTCATTACATTTCTGTAATTTCTATTTATTCAACACTGATGTTTTTGGTATTAAAAGTCAAAAGGTTAAAGACTTGTTACTGTTATTGCCAAGTGATTAAATTTTAGGTTATATTAATATTGATTTATGCACTCTTTTGTTGAGAAACACATGCTTAGATAGCCATTGTGTTTTCCTTTACTAGTAGGTATATTGTTAAACTCTTGCAAATATTTAGATATTATTATCTGTATTTTGTTCTTTTAGTGTGGCAAAGATTGTAAAATACTGTTCATTTATAATTCTTATAGCAACCACTATTGTTAACTTTTACTTTATAAAAGTGACATATAAGTCCATTGGGGCTGGGCAAATTGTTTTCTGTCTTATTTGATTATTGTTAAATGTATTTGCATGTCACTATAATAAATAAATTCTATTCTATTCTACTGTAGACAGTCATGCTTGGAGCACTATAGTAATGTGTAATTGTCAGCCATAGTAATTGCGTTTTATTGACGTTTTATTCAGTTAAGCTTAAATCAATCTAGTTATATTTGATATTTAACCACAGCAAATGTGTTTTATTGGGGTTTTGTTGTGTGTTACTACTAAATTGAAAATTACTTCTCAATTTCATTCAGTAGGATCATAGTTATCAATGTTAAAATCCATGTTATCACTGTGTTACAGTAAGCACATTACACGGCTCGGGCTGAGTCTGGAGGATGTTGGATTTTTGCAACTTATACTTTAAGCCACAAGAGGGAAGATTGTATGTAAAATCACCCATTCCTCTCTCAAATTGGATGTTATCCTGGCCATCTGGGCTGTCTGAATCGTAATACAAACGTATTTTTGTCTTAATGCTCACTGTATCAGAGGTCTTTCTAGCCTGAGAGACTAGCAAGCTAGACTACATGAGAACATATTGAAAAATAATTATAAAATACAATCAAACAGTTGTGTCTATACCATACATATTAACACCTGTGGCAAGGCTAATATGGTGTTGGAATAAGCACACCAACAAAAACATGACACAAGTAAATTAAACTTTACACCCATCTCAAGCAAGCACAAAGTTGATGTACAAAAAGGACTTTTTTTTTTTTTTTGGGGGGGGGGGGGATTTGCTTTTAAATATTTAAATATCAAAAGTGTGTATTAGATGAGTACGTTCAGAAATAAAATGCCATCAGAACCTATACCTTTTCAGTTTGTAAAAATCATGCATCAGTTTTCCATAACTAGTGATAAGTTATTCCTCAGCAAGCAATAGTGTTAATTGATATTTCTAGATAAGAGCTTTATTTGCATCAACAATGTAATTACCAAGACGTCCTACGTTTGGCTTCCACCTCATCTAAAGTGCTGATTAAATATTACTGACCTTGGTCAATTTTGTAAATCAAGGACTAAAGTTTTGCCAATCACACATGATGGGAATGGTTTCTTTTTTCAATCCACAAGTCAGGATCTTCAGCCCGACTTATTTCGATGTAATTAAGTCAAATTGAAGAAGTTGGGAGACATACTCCAGTCATATCCTATCTCTTATAAGTTTAATCTTATTTCAATAAATATGCATATTGTACTGCTGTTACATCTTAGACTGTATACGTCAGGACCCACTGCAACCAGCTTCAACCAAAATCCTTACTTGCATGTGGTGGAAATCGCTCTACTATCATTTCTAGTGATGAAAGATTAGGAGAGTTGCTGATGTGAAAAAAGTAATATCCTTTTCGCAAAGTGTCTAATCATGTTGAAATTTTACAAGTTAAGGACAAAAGTTTTTGGGATTCCAGGTTCACTAATGCCCCAGTCACACTACAGGTGATATGTTCCGCAGTCAGACATATTACTCGGTGGTGGAACTGCCTCACAAGATTCCTCATATCTTCTGAGAATTAGTGTATCTGTCACACTACAGGTGATATGTTCTGCAGTCAGACATATTACTCGGTGGTGGAACTGCCTCACAGGATTCCTCATATCTTCTGAGACTTAGTGTATCTATCACACTACAGGTGATATGTTCTGCAGTCAGACATATTACTCGGTGGTGGAACTGCCTCACAGGATTCCTCATATCTTCTGAGATTTAGTGTATCTATCACACTACAGGTGATATGTTCTGCAGTCAGACATATTACTCGGTGGTGGAACTGCCTCACAAGATTCCTCATATCTTCTGAGACTTAGTGTATCTATCACACTACAGGTGATATGTTCTGCAGTCAGACATATTACTCGGTGGTGGAACTGCCTCACAGGATTCCTCATATCTTCTGAGATTTAGTGTATCTATCACACTACAGGTGATATGTTCTGCAGTCAGACATATTACTCGGTGGTGGAACTGCCTCACAAGATTCCTCATATCTTCTGAGACTTAGTGTATCTATCACACTACAGGTGATATGTTCTGCAGTCAGACATATTACTCGGTGGTGGAACTGCCTCACAGGATTCCTCATATCTTCTGAGATTTAGTGTATCTATCACACTACAGGTGATATGTTCTGCAGTCAGACATATTACTCGGTGGTGGAACTGCCTCACAAGATTCCTCATATCTTCTGAGACTTAGTGTATCTATCACACTACAGGTGATATGTTCTGCAGTCAGACATATTACTCGGTGGTGGAACTGCCTCACAGGATTCCTCATATCTTCTGAGATTTAGTGTATCTATCACACTACAGGTGATATGTTCTGCAGTCAGACATATTACTCGGTGGTGGAACTGCCTCACAAGATTCCTCATATCTTCTGAGATTTAGTGTATCTATCACACTACAGGTGATATGTTCTGCAGTCAGACATATTACTCGGTGGTGGAACTGCCTCACAAGATTCCTCATATCTTCTGAGATTTAGTGTATCTATCACACTACAGGTGATATGTTCTGCAGTCAGACATATTACTCGGTGGTGGAACTGCCTCACAAGATTCCTCATATCTTCTGAGATTTAGTGTATCTATCACACTACAGGTGATATGTTCTGCAGTCAGACATATTACTCGGTGGTGGAACTGCCTCACAAGATTCCTCATATCTTCTGAGATTTAGTGTATCTATCACACTACAGGTGATATGTTCTGCAGTCAGACATATTACTCGGTGGTGGAACTGCCTCACAAGATTCCTCATATCTTCTGAGATTTAGTGTATCTATCACACTACAGGTGATATGTTCTGCAGTCAGACATATTACTCGGTGGTGGAACTGCCTCACAAGATTCCTCATATCTTCTGAGATTTAGTGTATCTATCACACTACAGGTGATATGTTCTGCAGTCAGACATATTACTCGGTGGTGGAACTGCCTCACAAGATTCCTCATATCTTCTGAGATTTAGTGTATCTATCACACTACAGGTGATATGTTCTGCAGTCAGACATATTACTCGGTGGTGGAACTGCCTCACAAGATTCCTCATATCTTCTGAGATTTAGTGTATCTATCACACTACAGGTGATATGTTCTGCAGTCAGACATATTACTCGGTGGTGGAACTGCCTCACAAGATTCCTCATATCTTCTGAGATTTAGTGTATCTATCACACTACAGGTGATATGTTCTGCAGTCAGACATATTACTCGGTGGTGGAACTGCCTCACAAGATTCCTCATATCTTCTGAGATTTAGTGTATCTATCACACTACAGGTGATATGTTCTGCAGTCAGACATATTACTCGGTGGTGGAACTGCCTCACAAGATTCCTCATATCTTCTGAGACTTAGTGTATCTATCACACTACAGGTGATATGTTCTGCAGTCAGACATATTACTCGGTGGTGGAACTGCCTCACAGGATTCCTCATATCTTTTGAGATTTAGTGTATCTATCACACTACAGGTGATATGTTCTGCAGTCAGACATATTACTCGGTGGTGGAACTGCCTCACAAGATTCCTCATATCTTCTGAGACTTAGTGTATCTATCACACTACAGGTGATATGTTCTGCAGTCAGACATATTACTCGTTGGTGGAACTGCCTCACAGGATTCCTCATATCTTCTGAGACTTAGTGTATCTATCACACTACAGGTGATATGTTCTGCAGTCAGACATATTACTCGTTGGTGGAACTGCCTCACAGGATTCCTCATATCTTCTGAGACTTAGTGTATCTATCACACTACAGGTGATATGTTCTGCAGTCAGACATATTACTCGTTGGTGGAACTGCCTCACAGGATTCCTCATATCTTCTGAGACTTAGTGTATCTATCACACTACAGGTGATATGTTCTGCAGTCAGACATATTACTCGTTGGTGGAACTGCCTCACAGGATTCCTCATATCTTCTGAGACTTAGTGTATCTATCACACTACAGGTGATATGTTCTGCAGTCAGACATATTACTCGTTGGTGGAACTGCCTCACAGGATTCCTCATATCTTCTGAGACTTAGTGTATCTATCACACTACAGGTGATATGTTCTGCAGTCAGACATATTACTCGGTGGTGGAACTGCCTCACAAGATTCCTCATATCTTCTGAGACTTAGTGTATCTATCACACTACAGGTGATATGTTCTGCAGTCAGACATATTACTCGGTGGTGGAACTGCCTCACAGGATTCCTCATATCTTCTGAGACTTAGTGTATCTATCACAATACAGGTGGTACAATGTAGTGATAAATACCGATTGTGAGGGCATTTGTAACAGGATATACGCCCAGCAAAAATTCCAAATAAGGAATTTTTTGCCGGGCATATATCCAGTAACAAACGCCCGAGCATGAGGTATTTATTACTGTTATAAAGAGCGGCATACCTGGTTTCAAGAAATATCCCTTTATTTTTATGAGGTGACACAAACAAGGACGCCACCATATTGTTTTGAATGCATGATCGCTCTTGTAAAAGCAGATTATTTTACTACCAACATACAATCTAGCAACGAACAAAAATACATAGGTATACTATATTTTTTGTCTGCACCATTAACCATGAAGTTAAAAAAATCACTGTATGCAATAAAAAGTTTAGAAACAGTTTCTTAGACACACTCAGACACTAGCCTTAATGGCCGAGTACTCAGCAGATCTAAGTTTTTCATATGTGCCAAGTCTCAGACTGTTTTGTGACTTCCACAAGTGGCTCTTGTGAAAACATAATCCTTCTGAAGTAGTTCAAGTGTTTCAGGAAAAGCCAAATGGATTGTCATTAAACATGACCTCAAATGCTTACAAAAACATTTCTCCAACAAACTGATGTCCAAGTGCTTATCAAGTTTGGCAAATGATTCGTTGGTGCTCACTTCTTTTTTCGTAAATTTGAAGGCAGTTCATTACAATGTGGTAAATGTTATTGCCCTGTCTTAATTTGATCCCATTGATAACGCCTGTATATTTATTTGAAGAAATAATTACCTTTGCCTCAAGGTAATCTTATTGCTGTATCCAAAAATTGTTTACATTAGCTTACAAATTCATGAAGCTTTCAAATATCATAAGTACAAACAAGAACTGCATAAGTTGAAATGTTCACTAGGTATTAATTTGAGCCATTTTTAGCTGACAGGATTTGATAGTTAAAATTAATTCCTAGTGAAATTGCAAATCAGTATTCATGTATCAAGTAGTAACCAACCAGTAGTAACAATTTCATTACAGTGAATGTAGTGAAATGATACTGAAGGATTTGTGAGATTTTCTTAAAGCTAAAATTTTTACTTGTACAATATTTGATGAATATATAGGAAGCACGTTGGCACTTGAGTAGCACACATACATCTCCCTTTTCAGGTCCTGGGTGAAGTCTGGAAGTGGATAGTTGCTTAGCTGTGTTTGTTTGCTTTAAGTGGAGAATCTTGTCCAAGAAGTATACACTGTTATTCCTCCACCCCTACAACTACACCTTGTAACGTAAACTATACAATGTATTGTAAGTGACGAGAAACCTAAATCAATCAGTTAATGAAATTATAATATTTATGATTTATTGAATTTAACTCCCTTTATACTATTAAAAATCTTACACCATATTTGATATTCTTCAAGTCAGCTTGACAAAAGAATGCCAGTTAGCATTTGTGCCACTTGGGAAACAGGTTATGGCATATATTTCATGGAGAATGTTTTTGTAAACAAGTACTGTGGAAATACATTTTATATAGATATGGACTTCCTTTACTTAGTATTTTATAAGTGATAAATAATAAATGTAAGAAATCATTTGTTAAGTATAGGGTTGGTTTGGTTTGTTTACAGCGTCGGTTTGGGTCAGTTAGGGCATCCCCACTTTACTTTGAGGGTCAGTGAGATATCAAACACATTTGATATTTCACAGATCCCCCAAATCTCTTCATCCTGACTGTGGCTCTGCCAACAAGGCCCTGTAAGGAAACCATCTTGTCCTTGTCACTTAACAGCTTATTCTGCTCACTTCCAGTCTATTCCTATTGACTTACCATCTGATCCCATTGACTTGTCATCTTATCGCAGTAACTAGGGGTTTGTATAGTGTTCATTTGAACTGGACTGACAATCCAGACCGCAAACATTAACCAGTCCGGTCATGGTGAGTCTGGAGTGAGTCCAGTCTAATCAGCTTGTCAATACAGGTTATCACGACCAGATACAACATGTGGGTTTGTCTCCATGGCTTGACCTTACAGCCTCATGTTTGATCATTCTAAAAAACATTTCAACTTCAAGATATGTCATGACGTGGATACAGACAAACCGGGATGTACTACATTATGTTTGGATGGTCCAACCCTTCCTTCATTTTCCCATGGTACATTTGCCCAGACTCAAGACCTGCTGCAAGAAGGCTCATCCACTTTCAGTTGAGGTTCAGGTTTTATCCACTTGGTATTTGTGAAGGATATCTTCTTTGGACTTCAACACAACCTTAATACTCCATTTGATAATCCATTTTTAAAATGTACAAAAATATATGCTCTGGAGGTTCGGAGGAATTGATATCCAGGGTGGCTTGTTGTTCACCCTGCCTTACCCAGACAACAATGGTCTCTTTTCTTAGCCATAAGGACAAAGTCATCAAGCAGAAAGCAAATAGGTACAGATACAACCGTCAGTAAAGGTGTGACCTTACTATTAATGAACATGATAATTAAATATTCACCATTTTAATTAATACTTTGTTATTATTTATTTAAATTGTCTGAAAAAAATTTGTTCACAAAATCTTATTGAGCCCAAACAGTTTTTCTTTTTTTCTTTTAATTCCAGTCCCACATATCACAGAAATGTGTTGAGGCAAGATTATACTCCTATCTATTATACTTCTATCTATTTAGAACTTCTAATTTCCTCTTAGATTCTCTGTAAATATAATGAGTGTATTATTTCAATCCTATAATTGATAAATTTTTCTTTCACTAAAGAAAATTGCTAGTATCTTAGCTTAAGTTGGGGTTTTATGGGGTTTTTAGCAAAGCAAGGTGGCATTTGTACAGACCACTAGTGCACTTACCATGTTACTATCAGCTAGGTTCAAACTCTCGACCATCCCAGTGAGTATCTCAGAGACTGTAGACCAAACTTGTTAACCACAAGGTCGCTGCAGCCTGTGTTATCTTAATTAAAGACCAGCTGTCTGAACATAGCAGATCCAGATATGAAGTCCCAGTTAATTATGAAAAATCCTCGGGGGAAATCCTGTTACTTAAAAGGTTGAGTGACTTTAATTGCCTCTGTTTTCCGCTTCCCCGAACCAATCTTTGATTTCACATCCTTAGAAAGGAACGCAGTAAATTAACTGACTGTCTCACTTTTAACTCAATTTACATTGGCAATGTTTTGCAAAAAAAACTGAGCATTAAGTAACTGTGAAGAAAGTAGTGTTAAAGCACTGTAAAAAAACTGAGCAAAAAACTGAGCATTAAGTAATTGTTTTGAGGAAAGTAGTGTTGAAGCACTGTAAACCATTGTCCTACAACAAACATGTAAAAATCTTCCTATGTTGAGAGATAAAGTGGCAACACAAAAATCTCAAAGATAATTTAAATAGGATTAGTGAATAGCCCTTTTATACTCTTAAACTTTGTTTCTCAATTGTAAAGTTATTAATATTACTATTCATCTCAATTCTTAATTTTTTTACTATTATTATTATATTTCAATGTATTACTTCTCTGTTCCTTTTTATTGCATCTCTTACAATTGCAATACAATTTCCCCAACCATGAGTACTACAGGCTTTCACTAATAAAGGGCTCAGTAAAGGGCTTGTCAATTATTAAACAGGTTTGGCTCATGTTCCCAAAATTACATCAGGAAAAGGCTTTTTATTTACTTTATTTGGTGTACTTGCTCCCAACTGGTCTACTTCCATGGATCTGCCTTTTTTGGCATCTAAGGTATGATTTGCTGCATATGATACCTTAATTTGCCCTGCTTTATACTTTGCTTGAAAAAATAGGTTAAATAGTAAATATATGTAATATTAAACATTATAAGTACAGTGTTTTATGCACATTGTTAAATATTTAACTGTTACTTCTATAACTGGATAAGCAGGTATGGGCAATACCCTGAGTATATTTCTGTCAGTTGGAAATGTTTGAACAAAGTTCCGTGGCATATACCAAATATTTATTATCTTTAGTCATTTACCGTTTATTTCATAACAGTGAGGTACAAGAATCAATCAGGTTTAACTGTTGAGAATCATTTTGCCTAATTTAATGCTATAAAAATTACTGGTTGTTATAATAAACTACTGCCGATTACAGTTTTAAATTAAAAAGGGGAGCAAATCTTTGCTTACAGGGGGGAAAGATTGGACCTATATTTAATTTATCCTTGGTTCGCCAGTATCCCTGATATATCACATATGTACATCTAGTAGCTGAACAATTCTGAACAATATTTTTTTTGGTTTTTATGCACCTTCGAATCTCTTTGTAGAGAGATTAAGTGTTTTACAAAAGTATTTTGTTAGATTAGATTAGATTTTTATCCCAAGTCCACCACTAAAACTTGCTTTGCAGCAAAAATACAATAAGGAAATTCCAGGAAAACACTTCAATATTTTATTAGAAGAAGTATACCATAACATTTGATGCTGACAAGTGGAAGAAATGATATGCAGGTAAAGACTAATAGGGCTGTTCCACTATGGCAATCATCCTGCCTGATCAATTTATTATCCAGGAATTCAGCAACTCCATGTTTCCAATTTTTATTTTTTTTCCATCAAAAGCATGCATCGGACCCCACCCCTTCTGAAGTTCCCTCAACTTGCCCCACTAGCCAACCATGTCCAATACCCACTATGAGCCAGTCAAATTACCATCTCGAAGTCCAAGAATGGCACAAGAAGTTGAATACACAAGCAGATGAACTTGACTGCATGATATCCCAGAAAAGCCAGAGTGACTGGAGGATTGCCTATTGTGAATGGCTGTGCTCTGAACTTAGGAACCTGTCCAATGATTAGTTTGAGAATTTTCAAGTGAATATATTAGCACTTATATGTAACCTTTAATACAAGGACAGATAGCAACAGGAGCAATAGAATTTACTCCAGTATCAGTGATGTCAACCAGTCAAATTTGAAGTCTGCATCCACCAGGGCAAATCTCTCCTGTGGCCAGATGTAGTGTAATTTCTTGAGGCCTGGACTAAGAGGTTCTCTGAACCAGGTTCTCTCTCGTTGCATCACTGGGGTGAAGTTCTGCCCAACCCCAGTAAAGAGCTCTGGGGACATTTGTATAAAGTTTTTAAAAGAGGTCTGATCTTCCACATACAAATCAGCAATCAGGTTCTGGTAATGCCTTATTGTCCTCCAATCTCCTGAACCTCTGCTTCATCTCTTGAACCAAAAACTGCGATGCTCTTCTACTTCTTCTTGGTGCTAATCTTTGAGCCTTATTGTGTCTTGATTAACTGTTGATGAGTTGAAGAAATAACAGTTGTATCTGCATCTGTTTATTCACTTGATCAATGAATTTGACCTCTAGAGTGAATCCTATATATAGAGATCCAGGTCATAGTATGAGAAAATCGTGAAACACAGTAGGGGGAAACAGCAAACTGACCAATCGCAAAGTCACCACAAACCTTTTTTGGCAATAAAATAATCCTTCACTGTGCCCCAATCGTGGAGAAGACACCTGATCCATGGGAAATTTAAATCAGGGGTAGGTTTACAATCGGATCACCATGGTGGAACAGCCTTTTTGCCGTTTAATCATCTGTTTCCTTTAATAATTCTCTGATCAAAGATAATTTATTAACAGGTGGTGTTTTTATAAAAGCTAACAGAAATAAATATGAACTATTAGTTGAGTTTATTTGGAGGCTTTTAGATTTTTATATTACGGTATGAATTTAATTAAATAGGATGTCATATCATTGTAGCACTTAATCTGAACACATGAATAGTAGAGAAATATAATTATAGTTCAAATTACAGTCAGCTATTGAACATGCAAAAGTAATCAACCAGAGTCGTCGAGGGACTAAACAAAGGTCTCGCTGTTGATTTGCGTCCCTGAAGTGATTCCTGGAGTTTTCATCGGCCACATGTACTACTGGTTCATTTTGTATGACTGCTACTTCATCTGCTTGGGTGGGTACCCTGGCTACTCCTTCTTGGTGTGCCCTCAGCATGTTGTACAACACAGCAAATGTCAAAACAATGTCTCTGACAACCTTTGACCTTTGCTCCACTTTTCCTAGTAGAACCCTAAATCTATTCGCTAGGATTCCAAACACATACCCCGCTACCCTCCTGCTTCTGGAGATTCTGTAGTTTGCTATTCTCTATTCTATTGTCTTCTGCTGTAGCCCCAAGGTGCCACTCTCTATATTTTCTTCAACTTGCACATCTGATGAAGATCCACTTGACCCAACATCTACCCACAGGAATCAGTAGTCTGTGTCGACCAGGGATAGCTGCACCAGTGAAAAGAAGCCCTTATCATTGTAAAATTCATTCCCAGATTTCTTTGGCTTCTTCATGTTTCCCTTCGAGTGCCTCAAGAGTATGGGAAACATTTAATTTGGTTCTGAACTTCTCCACAATCTGTTTTGAGTCTTCAGGAGTGGTAGGCCAGATCAAATACTCTTTGGAATTCAGAAAAGATGCCCCTGCAAACAATAAGGATCAAATTTACATATGATGGTTGGGCCAACCAGCCAGTGATACTGTAATGACTTATACATTTCTCCTTTTGCCAGGTGTCTCCGTGTTATTGCCAGTTTCTATCAAACTTCTAAGGGCTTCCTAAAATTGGTGACTTTCTACTTGACGTTGTGGTGTATGCATTCTTCAGTAGGTCAAAAGGGGCATCCTGACAAAATTCTGGTAACTTAAGATTTCTGTCTGTATAAAGTCACCCAGGAGGTTTTTATAGCATCCTTTTTCTTCTCTTTAGCAGATCCATGGCATAACCTAGGAGTTTTGTGGCTTCTTTCTTGGTCTGGATAGTGGTGGGGGTTGTGTATGGCAGGTGCTGGTCTTAGGTTCAGATGTGTCTTCAAATCAGAATGAAAATCTAAATATTTAACTAAGTAAAAAACAAAAGGGCTCTAAGCTTCTGTAGAAAGTCTCTCTGATGTTGCGCTGGCATCTTTGCAGTGATAAATGATGAGTAACACCAGTAACTAGGGGTTTATATAATTTTGCTCAGGTCCCGACTTGTGATCCTGACTCCAGAAATCAATCAGTTGGTCGGGATGGACCAGGATACTGTTCCAGTCTTGCCAATTTGTCATTATGGCCTGTCCTGACCAGATATGGCTTGTCGATTTGGCCTCTACAGCTTGTCCTCATAGTTTCATGTCTGGTCACGGAGAAAGACTTTCTGACCCCAAGTCAGGTCAGGATCTGGATCCAGACATGCCAGGATGTACTATGTCCTATCCGTCAGGTGAAACTGACCCAATTTTTTTCTAGTGCTCTTTTCTTGATTTTTGTCCCTGATCCCCAACTCAGCTAACTGACCCTAGAGTTAGTAAGAGTCAATTAGGGTCAGCTCCAGTGGAACACCCCTGTTAGTGAATATGGGTCTTGGGGTGGGGCATTCCGGAGACATGGAGGAATAAAATGTATCTTTGTAAATCCCTAAAATCACTTGTAATAAATTCCACCAGGAAGGTTGAAAATTTGCGTTTACTAATTATGCAAATCTGTGGCAATATTTATAACAATATATTGTCATCCATGATTCCTCATCTCACTTATGCAAACTACGGACCACCTATATATCCAGACTCGTCTTTCAGACACTATCCCAATGAATGTTTCCTGTAGACAACCCATTTCTGTCTGGATTGACCTTATTTTACACTCAATGTCTTGAAGGATAGATATCAATTCGACACTATGTCTAAATGTTTCTATATTAATAGTAAAAATATCTGTATAGTGTATGTTTTAATATGCTTGGTTGGATGAAATACACTAGGAGGGTTGTTTTATTATCTACCACTTCAGTAATAAGTAAAATGAGTCCATATGTACCACAAGTATCTAAAAACAGATTTTTATGCATAAAAACAAGCAGAAGCTCTGTACAATACTTATACATTTTTAATTATGTATATAACAATTTTGTAATGCGCATACCTCTTGAAATACTTATGACAAATTGGCACTTAATTACACATTTGGAACATTAACTGCGGAGCCACTGTGGCACATGGGAAATACACTCTATTCCCACCTCTGAAATCGGAATTTGAATTCTGACCAGACCTCAAGTGGGGAAGCTGGTAGTTGCTGTCATTGGTCGGCGGTCTACAGTATAGAGCCTTGACTAACTGTATGAACTGATTCCCTCTGCCCTTCTAATTGCCAATCACAATAACAATTAATGTAAAGATATTAGGCATATAAGAATTGTAACGCCAATTATCTATGGTAAGTTGAGCAGGGGAAAAAAAGAAAACAAAACTTGTCTTTAAACATTTTGGTGTTTGGGTCAAATATGCTGTGTGGTTGTATAATAAAATATTGTATTCCTGATTGGGGAAATTATTGCTTATGACATTTTGATAATATGAAAAGATTTTTTTTCGTTAGGCAAATGAGGTGTCTCCAGGGCATCATACCTGCAATAGTTTCTCGTTCTATATCACATGGTGACGAATTAGCTGCAGCTAACATTCCACGATGTTCATGGAAAGTAAATAAAAATAGACTGACGGTGTACATGTAAAAGCAATTTGGCCGGATATGACAGAATGGAGATAAGAGAAGGACATTTTCATGTCTTATGTTGTTTTGCTGTACCACAGGAACTGTAAGTGGAGAGATTACACCTCTGTATCGGGTGCTTTACAAATGTTTCAGTTCTATTTTATGTTCCACATTCCTTAGTTATTGTTCAGAGCTGGTAGATCTTTATGCCAGGCCCCTGCTACCACTGAGGTAACAACTCTTGCTGCTTGTTTTGCTTTGTTTTATTTGGATTTAATATCAATTTCAACACGTTGTATAGGTCATATCACGAAAGGTAGGGCAGAAGGAACCAGCACATACTAGTTGGTCAAGACCCCACAAACTTCAGGGCCTTAGCAAGCAACCACCAACTTTCCCACATAGGGTCAGATCCAGGGTTCAAACAGCCAAATACATCGACAAAACTCTTGTTGCATTACAACCAAGATGATTAGTCATACAACCAAAAATTTAAGGTTTACGACCTGTCCCCGATCATCACAAATCAAGAAGATTAGTAGTAACACCAAGGCAAATTCAACCTTGGAAAGCAGGGATTATCCAGGATACTACAAGGACTTATCTTTTCATGGTACAGAATCACTCAACTTCATTTGACCAGGCATCTCAACCATATTTCGTGACTGAGTCATGCTCATTGAGCATGATGCTGTGTCAATAACTGGGTAAAGGCTGTGGATATGTTGGACAGATTTCTCCTGGTTTCTAGGCTCAGAATAATAGAATCCCTGTCCCTTAATCCCCAATCCTCCCAATCTGTCAAGAATAAAATGATAGTTTGTAGCCACATCTATTTCATCATTTGGTCAAAGTCGAGGGAAGCAAGTTTCTAACCTATATTTCTTCAATATGATTAGATTTAAATTCAGTACAACTGATGTATTGACCACAGGATATGAATGACGTGCTTCCCAACCTCTGTCATTTAACTTTTTAAAGTAAGTCAGGGTGAACATCCCAACTTTGGGAGTCGGGAAGCAAAGTTGTCAACTTTTTCAAAAATATCAAACATGTTTGACATTCTCAGAACTTTTGTTAAACTTCCCAGTTTTGCTTCCTGACCGATATAATTCTAAAAACTTTGGTCCTGAATTTAAAGTAGACTCTGGAACTCTACCTACAAGGAAATAATTAGACCAGATAGTCAACTTGGACTTTTTCGCCATTAGGGATTTAAAAGACTTACCATCCAGTGATATGGCTGAAAGGTCCACACAGTGTAATACCACTAGCTTGTTACCATCCTGATGTAAGTGACTGAGGTACCCTACAAACATACAAAACATTGATTGATTGATTGATTGATTGATTGATTGATTGATTGATCGATCACAAAGATCACAGGATTTTTTATTGCCTGTAACAGTCAAAGTCATATTAAGGCAAGCCTTCTCTAAATCCTGTCTGAAACTATGCCCACTGTGGTGATAAGCAAATAATTACATGCTAAATTTGGTTTTTCTTTTTCGGCATGTCAGCTCCTTGCGTGGTCAGTTGCTATTTTATTTGGTTTGCTAGTTTCTTTGAGTTTATTTAACAATTAAGCAAAGAGTATTCCGACAATATCAACTGAGCAAAAATAGGTAAGAGACAGTACAGTTATCAGCCTGTTATTTTGGTGTAAACGCTTTAACACAACATATTGCATTTGATATTACATAATTCTGTTTCAAATGCTATCAAAATGACTTATTATCTTGACATATTGGCGTTGTGTTAATGTAACTTTGGTGTTTGGCTTTAGCCACAAATCCTATAAAGACATTTCATGCGTATGTTGTGTAAATGTTCTGGTAAATATATATGTCTTGGAAATCTCAGCACAGCATAACCTTGTGTTGTTCTTCCTATTAGTGTTTTACAATAAGTTTTTTCCTGTTTCTGCACAAAAGATTAAAAAAGAAAGGGCATCCAGATGAGTGAAAATGGCAATTGGCAATATCAGCCTTCTGTTTCCTGTAAACAAAATGTCAAGCAAAAGCATAGAAAATGGTGCCAGGGTCAAGATAACATTTATCATCTTACTCAGCTCAGATAGTGATAATATCACTACTAAATAGTGAAACAGGTTTTTTATCATCTGCGTTATATCTTCCTCCCAAAAAATAGTACAGTAAATAGCATATACTGCAGTTGGGATTTTGTTTGTTTATTTTGGGTTTTACGTCGCTTTGAACACTGTACAGGTCATATCACGACGGGTAATTTTTGTGGGCAGAGGAAACCAGTACATGCACTTGGTCAAGGTTCTGTACTGTAAACTGCTGAACATCGGTAAGCAACTACCAACTTTCCCATATAAGGTCAGGGGTTAGAACTGCCGACCTCAGAGGTGGGAGGCAAGTATATTACCACTGCGCCACCATGGCCCCTCTTGGGATTTTGGAAGAGATATAGTAAATACAATTGGAATAGGGTATTTAAATTGTGCTAGAATTATTCACAAGATAGCAGAATTCCACCAAAAACAATTGAAAAAGGTTACTTTGGGTTTATTTGCATATGACCAAATTAATGCAAATCGGGTTCTATATGTCTATAAAAATTGGTCCATTTTAGTGAATAAATTTAATGTTACTTATCATAGATTAATTATCACGTCATTAGCTTCCTCACAACAAACAGATCAACCATTTTGAGGAAAGGTATTAAATATTCTAAAATATTTCGATCACCCCCTGGGTTTTTTCTGTTTTTGTTTATTTATTTTTTTTTTATTTATTTTTTTTTTTTTTTTGGGGGGGGGGGGGGGTGCGGGGTTTGACGTCATTACAACTAACATAGGGATTAGTAAAGGAAAGCTATTTTTTATTATTTTATTACAAGGACCAACAAAGGTTAATTAGGTCTTCCTCTGCATGATACATCCTCCTTACTAAAATATATTTCTGTAATCCTGATGGATGGGCCGTATAGAGAAAAAAACCCAGATATATGGACAGGTTATTAAGAAAACAGAAGACAGATAAATAGATAAAGAGAAAGACTCACTTAAATTAACTTAGTTCATTCTGAGTAATATTGCCAGACGAGCACATTCAGATAGAAAAGATATATTCAAATTTAATTTAGTTTAGATTTAAAATTTCAGCCTGCCTAACAAATTCAAAAAGAAAAACATAATTAAAATTCATTTAACTCAGCTTAAATGAACCAGTCAGACATACAGACAGAAAGCAGACATTCGAGAAGACGGGAAAAACAGAAAGATAGACAGAAAACAGGTATTTAAGTACACATTCAGACTGTTTAAATAGAGGCACATTAACAGATTACACACAGGCAGACAGAAAACACAGAAATATACAGAAGAATACATTATACTATGCAGAGAGCATGATCTTAGAGAATCCAATAAGAAAATTATATGAGTTATAACAAATGTAGATTAAAACCCTTTTGAGGTTTATTTTTTTAAAACTTTTACAGCAAATATGTACAATCCAATTATGCCTGTCTTTTTTTTTTAAATTATAAGAGAACAAATTCAAACTTTCCAAAAAAAATGCAAAATAAGCTCTGATACATATCCATGAAATGGGGCAACATTTTTTTACCCTGGATGTCTGTGATTTCGGTGTATTTTTAAAACAGCCACTTTGGTTTATATGTTTCTTCACAGTGGTCACCCAAACTATTTCAGCCCTCATCTGTCTATTTATTGCGGAAGGTATGGCACAAGATACAACGGCCCAGATAACAGGTTCCTGTATGTTCCTCAATACTACAAATCTGTACACAAATAAAAAAACCACATTGGTCACAGTTTTGCTTTTGATGCTCCCACACTCTGGAATGATTTGCCTGATGATGTATGTTCTGCTCCAACTCTTACCTGTTTCCGGAAAAAACTAAAAATCCTATCTCTTTGATAAAGCTTTCCCACCTTAGTGTTTAAATTTCCCGGAGTCTCCGTGGTGTCGACCTGGCTATGTCTCTGGAATTTCAATTGTTGAATTGGACTTGGTGTTGTGCCTTAGAGTCTGCCTTGGCAGAGATTAAGCGCTATTAAAGTATAGAATAGAATAGAATTTCTGTATAGATTGTAAATACCATTATTGTACTGGACATAGCATCTAGCATTTGTAGCTTACATATTTTAGAAAACTAGGCACTTGTTTACCCAGTCGTAATACCAATTATACCTAAGAAATTGGCACTGGAAAATAAAAATAAATCTATGTTATTTATAGGTCAAATGCTTGGCAAGATGGCCAGGGGGTTGGGTTGATAATGAAATCAACTTACATTCAAAGGCGGTCTCTGATTGGGGACTGGAATCAATGGCCAATAACACAGCCCTTGCCATGGCTTCATTCAAACACACAAGGAGGTAGATGCAATCAATGCAGGGCAAGGGTCACTGTGCTGAAGCTTTTCCAGGCTTATGAGTTCTTGTGATCTAGATATTGTAGTGGTCTGGAAGTCTACACACTTCAAAAGGAATGATTTCTAGTGATAGCTTTAAACTGCATCAATAACAAAATGGTGGCAATGCTGTTTCGTTGATGTAGTTCTCCCTCTGTGTGGTATCCTGCGTGTTTCTTTTATTTCCCTTTTTTATTTGTAAATCTAAAAATATAAAGATATCTATATTTGTTGGTCACTTAGAATATACCGAAGACAATAATGCATCATTGATCAATGTACAATTAATGTAGATACAGTGGGAAATTTTTGTTGGATCCTGATTTTTTATTTTTACTTGTGAAAAAAAATTAAATTAAGTATATATTTCACAGAGATTACTTTATCTTTACTATCCACCAGTTTGAATAATTAGTTAAACTAAGTTCATATTTACTCGAAGGATGCCAAAATATTAACCATGAAAAGTATCCATAGTAAGAGTAACCAAAAAATAAAACTTCAATCATAATTGTAGATATCATAACACCAAAACTCCCTCATTTGATTATATATTTGATTCTTTACTGAATAAAGCAATTTTTTCAATAAGATCCAACAGAATCGTTGCAAGAGAAAACCATCATTGTTTAATTCAATCAAACACAATCCTGGGGCTGTGTTGAATGGGGTGGTTATTGATATAAATTCTCTGCCTCGTCAATTTTCCAAACAGTAGTGTCATCCATAAAATTCAATCCGCGTTTTCACATAAATACATATTTACCTCAGACAAGCAGGTTATAGTTTTAGGGTGTTTTCTTTTAGTTGGTCCATGTTTACAATTACCCCACAATCATCCACATGAAATGTTCTATGTGGGTAGGTCTTGACCCAAGTGAGAAGTGATTAAATTTGGGGAAAGATCCTGATCATACTTTGCATACTTTAGCATACTTAGGGGTGATTTCTAGTTAATCATTAAACTATGCACTTTGTCATAGAGGATAAAGATATGTCTTATTGCAGATCTGGGGCCAGTTTTACGAAGCCTCCTTAGGAAAGGACATCCTTTAGTGAAGGAGCGTCAATTTTTCCTTTGGCAAGGCCACCTTAAATTTCAGTTTCACAGAAACTCATTTAACCCTCATTACCAAAGGTCTTCCCTGAAACTTAATGAGACAGCAAATGTCCTTTAAATTATTAACCATTCTTTGAAGGATATTTTTTTTAATTTAAGGTAGTTCTTTAGCTTCCTTGAAATTCAAGGAAGCCTTCAAGGTCTCCTTTAAGGAACGAGGCTTTGCGAAACTGAGAATTTTTAAAGGAGGGTGAAATTCAAGGAAGTCCTAAAATTTAAGGTGCCCTTTATCTTAAGGAGGCTTCGTGAAACCGGCCCCAGAATGATCCACAACTACACACTAACACTAAAAGGGGAGAATCTGCCCTATCCAGTTAGGCTACTGTATATGAAAGCATTTAGTGGGGGGTCCATACTTCCGACTGTGCCCCTGATTCTTGCTGATTTTAAATCAATGACCAAAAATCATATATGTCTGACCAATGCCCAAGTGTAGACTTTCAGTCTGATTTGTCTTTATGCCCTTACATCAAATTGAGAAAGTCAGAGCACACACTCCAATCATAGCTTATCACCGATAAGTCTAATCTTATAACAACAAGTCAAATTGTAGAGTAGATAGTCTGGTCCTCTTAAATTGTTTAAATCAGGGACCCATCCCACCCAACTACAATCCAAATAACAAAATCAGTCAGTGTAAGGTACAGCCACATACACACCGTTTCCTGAACCTCAAAATAATTGCCCGCAGATCAAATGAGAACGGGAAAGTTGAGGATCCGGACCCATCGTATCTTAATACTATTAAGAACAATCACGTTGAAATCATATATGCAACTATCAAAAGTCCTGAGTACTCTTAATTCTGTTTGGATTAGTGGGGATAGGTTCCAAGACAATTTGGATAGTTCCTAGTCTTTAAACATACCTGGGGAAGAGTTGGGGATCTGGACCTATCGTGTCTTAAAACCAATATGTCCAATCATATTGAAATCATATAGGACATGGGTAAAAGTCCTGAGTATTCCTACTTCTGTTGGGTTTAGTCGGGATAGGTTCCAAGACAAATTGGATACTTCCTAGTATTTCAACATAGCTGGGGAGTATTTACATTTTCCTAAATTTCTCGGCAACTATTAGCATCTTTGACCTCAATCCACTCTAAATTCGAAATCAGAATATCTTTCAATACAAATTTTGAATATGGAGCCACCCTTTAAGACATCTTAGCAGAGCTACTAGCCATCTTTAAATCTCAAATTTGTACCTTATTTTTTTCAATAAAGTACACAATTATTTAGTATTTACAAGTCTGCTGGTGTGAAAATCAGAGATTAAAGAAGAAGGAATGCTGCGTTCTATTTTAGAAACATCTATATAGAGACCACAGTGGTGCAATGGGAATGCCTGCCACCTCTAAGGTCTGTGGTTTAAACCCCGGACACTATGTGAGAATTGTTGGTAGTTGCTTACTGATGGTCAGCAGTTTACAGTACCAACTCTATGTAGGCCCATAAAACTACCCATCATAATATGATCTACACAGTGTTAAAAGAGACATTAAAACACAAATAAATAAATAGAGACATCTAGAACTTTTTTTCTGCAATTAGACAAAAGGCAAAGATTTTAGCAATAATTATAATCATATTTTAAAAAGCATCTGTTGTTTTTTTTTTGTTGTTTTTTTTTTTTTTTTTGGGGGGGGGGGGGATTCGACACAAATACATTTAAAAGTAAGGGGTGGCCGAGAGTATCATTAAGGGGTATCATTAATGAAATTATTTATTATATTGTGTTTATTTTTAGGTATTTTGGTCAAACATGGTGCATGCTGGATGGGAAAATTTTTTTTTAAGGTGATCCAATGCAATCTCATACTTACCGCTCCAAGTAAACCTGTACTAAATCAAGTAATGGCATTGTGTAGAACAGAAACTTGGAAATGAGTACTTGTAGCTGAATTGTGTTCAACTACATGAAAAACCAGGACTCTCAATCCTGATCTTTATTCAGATACTCATACGAAAGGTCGAGGTCACATTTTACCGTCTGTGGCCTTATCTAAATATAATTGCCTATTTATACCAACAGCCAACTGGCTGAGAAATTAAGTTTGCTAGATAATACTGTTCAAACGTTTGAATGAAAACATAAAATTGTAATTTTATATTTCAGACAGGTAATGTTAATTGAGGCTTTTAGTTATTCTCTAAACTGCACTGTAATATTCAACCACAAGTATTTGCTTCAATGTGTTACATTCATATTATGCAACCTGACACAATATATTTTAGTTAGTGTAATTTCTAGTAACTTACTAATTCAAACAAATACTAAAATCAATCAGACCTTTTCGTTGAATAATTATCCGTCAGAGAATTCACAATTTCCAAAAGTGCTGAGTATATCCTGAAATTTATTTGTTGAAAGTTCATATTATTTTCTTCTACACACATCTCTTTTATATTATCAAATAATCTCACTTTTATGCAATGTAGTAACTCGTTTTAAACAAACACAATACTCATCCAGACCCCGATTAGGGATATACATCAATGAATCCACAATCTCAATATTGCTGTAAGGAATCTGTCCCACTGTGAATAGGATTTGATGGAAGACAACCTTCCATAAATCTCTCTGTGTGAATGGGTGAGTTTCCTATGAATCTTCCGTCAACTGCCTTTGCATTGATAATATTTATAAACAGGAATACCCAGAGAGCACAAACGTCCACCAAGACACAGTAGTACGATGTTTGAGACTCATTCAAAGACATTCTGTATCTGGATCATTTTATCACTGGGAAAATGTGTTTATATATCACATTCACAATGGGTGTTGTTTAAGATTTAAAAAAAAAACAAATGAATAATTGTTTACATATTTTCATTTAGATTGTCACCAGTTTATAAGCTTTACTCCTGCAGAGTCAATCTGAAACAGTGCAGCTACCTTTAACAGTCCTCCCAACAAACAAACAAACCAACAAATACTACTTAAGACATAGCCTCCTTTGTTGAACTAAAATCACAGTATAGTGTGTTCAAAGCTTATTTCTAGTTTATCATGTATTTCAGGTGTACATTCTGTGTTCACAGACAATATTTTTTTCCACAATAATGAATGGGATTACACCTTGACAACACACATTAATCCAGACCATTGATGCTAACTTTAAATCATTGATTTCAACCGTATTGTAAATCTTATCAAAATACATTGTAAAGATCACTTAATTTATTGGTCTCTGTTTAACACTAAATCCTAATATATTCAGTCTGAAGAAACACAAGGTAATAGATTTCCCATGCATTTAATCCATTCATTACAGCAATGAAGCCACCATCCAGCCACTAAACATAAACAACCATTCAGTTTACTGAAATTAAAATACCTGCTAGCAAAACAAGGCTTCTCTTCTGAAATTTTCTTTAAGAAAAAAGGGCTTTTTATGTTTCACTGAAAACTCTTACATTTGCATTAAAGCTTCAATATAACTCAACATTTGCCATGTCAGTGATTTTTCTTTTTAAAGCAGAATCTGATTAGTTGCTGAAACATCTCTCAAACATGCACTACTAGCCCAGTAGTACTGTTTGTACAAAGGGTTTTTAATGCACACATATTTTTCAACAAAGTCTGTCAACAAAAGAGTCACACTACGCTCCCTCTATTGATTTTCTGCTGCCATTGCAGAATTTTTATAGATAGATTAAGGTTAATTTGGCCAAATGCTACACAACTCCCTAAAACAACAGCCAAACCAGTAACTTTCTTTTGACCAATATACCAAAGGCCGCATTGGCAAAGTGATAACACAATATCCTTCCAACTCTCGAATTATTATAAACAATATTTTACTGAAGCAATCAAGCAAAATCAACAAATATTATAATAATTGAAGTATCGAATTGAAGTTTCAATCCTCGCCAAACCTCAACCGGGAAAGTTGGTTGTTATTTGCCATTGGTCAGCATTTTACAGTACAGAACCTTGGCCAATGGTATGTTTCACCTTTTCCTCTGTCCTTCCAACTACCCATCACAATATAACAAATACAAGGTACTGGGCTTGAGGTAAAACACTTAATCCAAACCGTGATTAATATACTAGTATATTTACCCTGCCTCGAAAAAAACCTGGGTATACTTTGAGCTAGCCCAGATTAGGGTAGCCTGCTTCACACCGAGAGTTAAAATTTGGACTAGCCTATTTTAACCCCACGGTTAATTTTAGCTCTGGCCTGGTAATTATAATGGTAATATTATATTTACTATGGACACATTTTACCAATTTTTCATGTACTGACACTCTTCTATCAGTAAAGTTTAAATGCTGCAGCATTCCCCCTGCTTTCTGTACCACCCCAGAGGGAAAATTTGAAAAGTCTAAATTTGCATTTAAGGAAAGATTCGGATCATATTCTGGATATTAAAAAAATCCAGAATTTGCATAGGTCCCATTTTCAATATATATTTTCAGTGACTTTAGCTTTCTGGTTGAGATTTCTCCAAATGAGCAGATCTTCATGAAATTTTTATGTGTGTAGGGCCTGATCAAAGGAAGATTCTAATCTAATGTGGACTTTGTGAGAGCTTAATCTCCATCACTGATAGCCTATAATGTGCAACTATAGCAGAAGTGATTAAATTTTGTGAATGATCCAGATCATTTTCAGGATATCTAAAAAATTCCAGAATTTTTCAAAGGTCTCATTTTCAAAGTATTTTCAGTGACTTTGGCTTTATAGTTGAGATTTCCCCAAAAGGAATCTCCGGATCTTGATGAATTTTTATTAATCTGGACAGGACCAGGCCAAAGGAATGAGTGATTAAATTATGGGATACTCCGGTACGAAAAAATCCTCAATTTTTGAAAACGAGCACTGGCGGAGGTCTGTGCTCCATAAGTGATTTTTAGTATTCAATGTGTTTTAAAGGCACACATACTTTCAACAAATACTTCTTTCCTTTCAACAACAAAACTCACACTAGACGTTCACTATCGATTTTGTGTTGAAACTACAGCACTTTTTACAGTTATACTGAGGTTAATTTGGCACAGACAACACAGCTTAGTAAAAACAGGCAACCAAGTAGCTTTTTTTTGGTATTAGGAAAATTAATGCTGAGAAACTACCTCTTAAACACAGATGACATTCTCCTTGCCTGACTCAAGCCCTTTAAATGCACTGAATACAAGGCATACGGCTCATCTGCTGTTGAGGATCTTTTACCAAGATCAATATCAATGACAATACTATTACCAAAACACAGAAATTCCCTGGTAGCATATTTTCTAGACTATTAAAGGGTTAAGAAGAGCAAATGTAATGAAAGATTTTGATTAAATATTCTGTAAATGATATTAACTTGATAACTGCGTCAAATAACATTACAACTAGTATAAACATGGGTTGAGTCTTAAATCTTAAATGAGCTGAACATATGTTCAGCCCAAATTGATTTTAATTTGGGGAAGGGTGAGCTCTCACTGTGCTTGAATTCGGGGTTTTTGTGCTGATGTGTTATTTTGTATTAGAGCATTTGCCAGAGAAGTTATGGCTTTCATCAGGTGTGGGTTTTTCTGTTTGCCTATTTGCAAAATAACTCAAACAGTTATGGATGGATGAAATTTTCAGGAAATGTCAACAAAAGCACAAAGGAACAGCCGATTTAATTATGATAGCGATCCAAATCACCATTTGGGTCAGCAGTATTTTGGGTCTTGTCAGATGCACCTCTGAGTCACCCGTTTCAATGATGCATGTTTTATCAATTCCCCATAAAAAGTGGAAATATTTCTAAAACTACGTATCTAGAAACATATCATTACTCAGGTGCTTCATTAAGCTTCTAGATGTTTCTTTGCATAAAAATCCTCGACCGGAAGTCTATATTCTATATTCACTAATGACCCTTGCTTAGGATATGCTAAAGTTTGGAAAAAAATGGAGTGTGGTGAAAGTACAGATTAGGTATATACAGACTTGTTTTACTCATTATTCAAGTAAAGTGTTGGATAATAAAAATAAACTAACCTTTGTGGTGTGTATCCTATGGACTCAGACTATATTTCTTTAGTCTTTATTCATTATTTCTTAAGTTTCACCAGTTGACGAACTCAGCTGCTCAAATAATCTTCGACATCATTGCCAGAGTTGCTTAACAATTAACACTCAAGACAAGTGAGATGGGGAACTGTCTTTACACAGGCAGAATTTGGATAAATATGGTGAAAATCCAACCCAGTGAGATCATTCAGATAGTTAACATTCTTGGTACTTTCTTATCATCGTTAAATGTTCCACTGAGACCCACACAAATCAATGTCCTTCTCTTCAATTTACCAATATTGGTTTGTCATTAGGTCTAAGCTCAAAGGGTTCATCAGCAATAAATTGTTCTTTTTCTTGCATTCCCATAACCTTAAATGTTCAAACAGAGACCAGACCACATCAGCCTCTTTCTCTCCAACTTACTTATATTGGTTTCCATTGAGGCTCAAAGGTGACTGAGCTATAATTTACCCGTTCTTGTTCTTTCCAATCATCTTATTGGTCCACAGAGATCAACACACACAACTTTCTATGTTTCAGACTTACTGGTATTGGCATCCAATAATTGGCTTACAACGCACCATTACCTCTGCCAAGGAGGTATTATATTCTTGACCATTTATTACTTCAAAATCTTTCTAAGTATATTAGTCAGTCGGTTTGTATGTTTGTTTGTTAGCACATTCTAGGACACAATTTTAGAGCTACGATTCTCATTTTTATCATGTTGCCATTGGTTAGAATAGAGCACAACTGAATTTGGACAAAATTGCTAGCATTTTCACATAGCTATGACCATTTTAGCTACTTAGCTACTGCATTCACAAATATGTGGCGAGATTTCGAAGTTTGCAACACAGACGAGGGGATTTATTTGTCTGTCTGTTTGCTTTTGTGTTTGTTAGCAGGATTACACAAATACTACTGGTTTGATCTTCATGCAAAAAAATGAGAAGATGGGGTCTTGGTTCAAATTAGATCCCATTAAACTTTGAGACTGATTCAGATCACTGTCTGGATACAAAACCAATCGTATATGCCTTGGCAGAGGAATGCACTCTCCCAGGCCAAGCAAATTGGTTTCTTCAGTTTTATAGCTTAGAACATTGTCATACTTTGTACTAATAAATAAATACAATTAAAGATACGACCCAATTTTGATGTTAGGGTTTAGTAATCTCCATTATTCACCAGACTCTAAGGTACACCTATACATAAAGATCCTGAATAGTCGTAGGTCCATTGTCATTGCCAGGGCATGCCTGAGAAAATACAAGGATGGTGAGGTGGCTAAGACAGATAGGTTTTTTTGAAACAGGTATGTTTTGAGTTTTTTTCCTGAAAGAAGCAAAACATGTAGCATTACATATATTCTCTGGAAGGTCATTCCAAATCTTGAGCATAAAAGGCAAAACTATTACCAAAGTGTTTGACTAACTTATAAGAGAGCAGAGTAGAAATGAGGGACTGATGATCAGGTTTTGTTTTGTAAGAATAACTGCTCAGAGACAAGGATGGCTTTCCATCAGTTTATTATCTTCAGCTCATAACAAAAACTGGCTGGTAATTAGACTGGATAAACCAATTTACAAGTGCATAATTAAGGTATAAGGTGATACCAAGAGGTAAATAAGAGCTATATGAGAACTAGCTATTATTATTATTATTATTATTAAACAGATTTTCAATATACTGACAAATTTACAGCAGCTATAGACACCACATAAAAGTTTCAGAAACACTGCAATAACTAATGGACTTAAATAATGTCATTTAAGTAACAAGATAACTGTACTCTTTTGAAGTGTTACATATCCCTTGTGTGAAAAAGAACTCACTTCATCATCCAAGATTAGAAAGCTCTCTTGGTGTAAGGTGATTTAATTTCTGTAATATCAATTTTTATTTTACTCAGGTATCAGGTTGAAATACTTGACTTCAATATATTTACTACACAAATAACACCAAACTGTGTTGTAGATGTTTGCAATTTCAGCTTTAAAAATATGGAGTCCTATTTATAGTTGATTAAACTCCAGACTCTATTGTGCGTCACCATCCATAATGGCATTAAATGATACAATTCATTAACTCGCTATCAGGCAAATGCAAAAGCTTCATTATAACGATCAATATGATTATCCCCACTCCCAATGCAGCATCACATTTGTCCTTGTGTGGAAAGGGTTCAGTGATCACCTCAGATTACAGATCTCTCAAAGCTCAAGATGGTTTTCATTACCTTACTATCAGTTGATTTAACAATTCTCCTCAGATAAAATATCATCCAACTCAAAATATTTATTGAATGTAATATCTGATGAATCTGACCACAAAACAAGGTGAAACTGGATGAAGATGTCTGTATTTCTCTAATTTTAAATTAGAAACAAATATGAACATGAGAGATTTATCACCTTCCACTGTGTTCTAATGGGTCACACACTAGACAAGCAACACAAAGATATGGGATCACCTGGGTACAAGCAGATGCTAGGGAAATGAGAGTGTCAGGCATTGCTGCTTTGGCTGTACTGATACAGATGAATCAAGTAGCACTCCTATTTCTACAGTAACAGAGTTATTGTGCTGAGTATAAAATTCCAACAGAAGCCAAAGTTAGGGTTTTACGTCCCATTCAACAGGCAGTAAAATACCAACAATGCAATACAATGCAATAAATAATTCAGATTAAAATGGATGTCATGTCAGCAGTGGCTGTACAAACTATAATAAAAAATCTAGAAAGGTGACATTCTCTGAAACAAAGCAGCCAATTTATGGTTTGTGTAGTAAGCATGAGTATCCTTAGTGACCACAACAGATTGTCCAGTTTCTTTTCTTAAGTTAATTTAGTCAATTTATTTTTGTCCATGCCCCACAAAATGTCTGGGTTCAAATTATCCAAAATAGCCATTCTACCCCGCTTCCCTTTCTCAAACAATCCAAACTTTTGAATATATTATGATTATTTTCTCAAAATTGTAGGCAACCATAATATATTCAAAAGCTTAGACCCATTATATGGAAAGAAAGTAAAACCTTATAATAGGTCATTTTTGCTTATGAATAGAAGAGATGTTCTAATATGCAAAAAGATGATGGAAAGGAACAACCTTACCCCCAACCTATCCTGTATGTAGTTCCAGTTTATACATATATAATATAAAGATTAAATGTCTACAATAAAACACAACCCTCCATCCTCTTGTTTCTTCCATATCCCACTCCCTTACTGCTTCTTAAGTAGCCTATCAGCTGCCTTCTTCTAAGTGACCATATTTCCATCCCTCTTAGAGGCCCTATCTCTTCTCCTTAATTCCCCCTATCACCTAACTCCTTCCTATCTATCCTATATCCATACAATTTTTATTTACCCTGTCTTCCTCCACCTTCTTGCCTGCTCTATCTTCCTCTGCCTTGCCTCTGGGCTATGCCTGTTCCCCTTTCCTACTTGGCCCATCTTCCTCCCCCAAGACCAGGTGGAGGGAAATAGGGTGAATAAGAAAGGGGTGGTTATAGAGCAGAATACAAAAGTTAATGTCTGTAATAAAACACAACTCTCCATCCTCTTGTTTCCTGCATTACCCCATTCTACCCCTGCTCTTAAGTGGTCTATCTCGACCTTCTTCTTAGCCACCCTATCTCCCTCCCTGCCCTATGCCCCACTTCATTGTAGATGCCTTATTTCTTCCCCATAATTCGAATCCTATCTTCCTTCCTTGTTGATCTGTTCTATAACCATCCTCTTACTTACTCACCTAACCCGCCTCTGAATTACTACCTGCCCTATGTCTCTCCACCTTCTTACCCACTCTATACCCTTGCCCATTTCAAGCTTTACAAGCCAACTCAAGACCTGTTTAGATTAGCTTACCAACCACCATAGTCATTCTCCCCTGGTGATCACTTACTGGGTTACAATTTTGGTAAGTTTAAGGACTTTCCCTTTTTGAATTCAAGCATATTAGAGGATTTTCATCAATTTTGCACAATACAAATGCTTCTTACTTAGGCTATGTCTTTTTATTTAGAGGCAAGGGGCACACACCCCGTTTCAGAATATGAAACTTTTCTCGTGTGTACTTTTTTTCTGCACTCTACCCCGCCAGACTATGACACCTGTGTAAGGTGATGGGTCATTGTTAAACTGAAACACTACTATAAAAGGTAAGACTCTTATGTCTTTAACTTAGAATTACCATGTTAACCTAATCAGTTTAACCATGAATTGTCACTCGGGATAAATAAGACATTAATAGTGACATAAATTAAACACAGATAATTTAATGATTTATTCGAAAACAATTTAAATGTTCATAGTTCTAATACTGTCAATATTTTGTTTATGACGGAAAATAACTATTTGCATATAAAAAGAAAAAAAAAAGAAATTGAATTCTAAGAAATCGGACAAAAGGAAACTGGATAAAAAGTTTCAAAATCAGTGACAAAGAAACTCTGTATTTTTTAAATGATACCTAACAATAACGAACTGCATAAATATGCTTTACTGATTGAAATGGTAATGTCCTTCCAAAACATCTCAACATTGTACCAAAGGAATTTTCAACACATATATTCTATGGTATTTATTGTGTGAGTGTTATTTCATTAGTAACTCAAGTATTAACAATATATTACACAATTTATTAGCACTATGTTTCTACTTGAAATACACTTTTTCTCCTATCACCAAAACTTTTTGTCCATTTTCCTTTTGCTCAGTTACTTTGGTCAAATTATTTTTGTACATTCCCCCATAAAATGTCAGGTTAGAAATTGCCCATACTAGTCATATTCCATCTCTCCCCTATTCCAAACAGGCCACATGTTTAATACATTGTGATTATTTTCTTAATATTTTAGGCAGCCATAATATATTCAAAAGTTGAGACCCATGATCTGGAAAGAAACCAAAACCTTATAACAATGGAAAAAAATGACTTATAGACCAAAGAGATGTTCTAATATGCATAAAAATTCTTCAAAGGAATCATCCTACCCACCCTAACCTGTATGAAGTTACAGTTTAGACTTACATAATACAGATACTAAATGTCTGTAATAAAACACGACCCTCCATCGTCTTGTTTTCTACCCTACTCCTATCTGCTTACTAAGTGGCAAAAAGCCTGAATTCTTGTAACTGACACAATTTGCAGCTCTACCTTATCTCCTATCTCCTTTTTTCACCCTATCTCCCTTCCATGTCTTACTTGTGTTATGTCTATTTTGCCTTTGTTACTATTACTGTAGGGTGGGTAAGGTGTGGAGAGTGATAGTTCTAATAACAAGAGAATAATTGTAGATGAAAAGAACATTGACGATTTTGCAGATAGTAGATATCTTTATTAGATATTGTTTACACTGCAACTTAATTTAGGAAGTTGAGTTTTTCTGTAGTTAGAAATCTTCTTTCGTGGATAGCCCAAACTGACTTTGTTTTTCTGAGGTTTGGTTTTCTTGCTGTATAATGGGCACAAACTTTTGAATACATTGTTTATTATCTCAATATTTTAGGCATAATATAATATATTCAAAAGTTGAGGCCCCTAATCTGTAAAGAAAGTAAACCTTGTGATTTCTGGACAACCTAGCTTATGGACAGAAGAGATGTTCCTACATGTGGAAAATCCTGCAAAGGAACAACCCTGGACACCCTATCCTGCATCAGGTTACAGTGTATAAAATATATAATACAGATGTCTGCAATAAAATGCATTTCTCCATCCTCTTGTGTCCTGAATTATATATACCCCTCAATTCCCACCTTAAATCTTTGTCCCTTCTTATCTGTTCAATCAATGAATCAGTTGTTCAGGTGGTTAATCCCTGTATCTACGGATTCTAAGGTACATCATCCAATTTCTTAGGCATAAATCATCAAGACGTTATCTGTTCTACAATCAACTTTCTTTTTTACCCTATCTGCCTATTCTTACCCACCAACAAAAGGAGGAGATATATCAGGTAGGTAAGGATATAGGGTGAAAAGAGAATCTCTTTTTCCCATCTTTACATGACCTATATCTCATCCTTCTTACCTGGCATACAGGGAGAAAGATATGCTGAATAAGAAAGGAATACAGATAAAGTCCAGGTGCCAAGGGGAAGGAGAACGTGTGAATAAGAAAGGGGGGATTGTAGGGTGTTACATATATGGGCACTATATAAGTGCATTGTTTAATCTAACCTCTATGTCTATTTTTTGCTATATAAGGTAATTCTGTTATTGATTCTTTTTATGTGGTATGCAGTACTGATCTATTTATAGACTGGGGAAATTCTTCTAATAACCTCAGTGATTATATTAGTAAATTTGGGAAAACCCAATTACCAGTAGTCTCTAGACCTTCCTTGGTGAATCTGGTAACAGGTCTTAAATTCAGGTTAGTTCTGTAACTGTCTGGAAGTTCCCATGCTTGTATATAAGCACTGTACACCTGACCACAGATGAACATAGTATTCGCTGGCTATACAGCAGGCTAACTGTGTCTTAGAGGTACATTGGATATATATTTCTATATAGACATTTGGTGTGATTGGATATTGAAGTCATCACAGGATAAGAATATTTTGTGTTATCGGATACTGAATGGATCACAGGATACGGATATCTGTGTTAGTGGACATCAGATGGATCACAGGACAGATCACGGAACAGATTATTGGATACAGTGGACAAACTTTACTGTCAGTTACAGTGGCCAGGTCAGATTGGTTCATTATTGTATCATTGTATATACTGTTGAGAGCATACCAGTTGACTGTAATCATTCTTTTTAATTGTTAAATAAATTTGTTAAGTTAAACTTTTTGTCTTTTCCTGTTGCAACTTAAAGGCAACCTGTAATTGCTACCGCACTTGCCCGTGACCTTAACAAGGATAAGTAAGATGGTAAGGGAAGATAGGATGAATAAGAAAGGGGGGGTCTATACGGCAGATAAGGAGATAGGATGAATAAGAAAAAGGGTGGTTATAGAACAAAATACAGATACTAAATGTCTGTAATAAATGTCTTCCCCATAATTCCCATCCTATTTTCCTTCCCCCTTTTATCTGCTCTATAACCATCCTCTTTCTTACTCACATAAATTGCTTCCAAATTCTTACCTGCCCTATATCCTTCCACTTTCTTATCCACTTTATATCCCTGTAAATTTCAAGCTTCACAAGCCGACTCAGGACCTTTTTACTAGGCTTACTCACCACCATAGTCATCCTCCCCTAGTGAGCACCTACTGGGTCACAACTTTGTTAGGTTTAAGGACTTTCCCTTTTGGGATGCAGTGCATTAGAGGTTCATCAATTTTGCACTATACAAATGTATCTTTCAAACATACCAATAAATTAACTGGTTTTATTTAAAATCGCAAAGAATCTTTTCATTTCAAAGGAGGCAGGTGATAACAGAAATATTATAGCAAATAAATTAAGATCAAAGTATATTTCAATTGACATTTTGCAATTAATATCAAAAGTGATATAAATTAAAAATACAGATAATTTAATGATTTATTTGAAAAGAAAAATTAAAGGTTTATAGCTCTAAAACTGATGATATTTTGTTTATGACCGAAAATGGTTATTTGCATATAAAAAACAGAGAAAAGAAACTGGACTCAAAGAAATCAGACAAAAGAAACTAGACAAAAAGTTTCAAAAGCTATGTGTTTTATAAAAGATACCTAATAATAACAAGTTGCAGAAATATGCTCACTAACTGAAATACAAATGTCCTTCCAAACACATCTCTACATTGTTACAAGCAAAAGAAGTGTTTAAACCATAACTGCTACATTCCTTCTGTGCTGTTGAATGTTATTCCATTAATAAGTGTTACAGATATGTTACACAATTCCTTAGGGGAGCTGGACAATTCGGTCCTTTGCCAAATCGGACTTCGGCAAATCATCCCTCTAAAAACTCGACGCTGGACAAGTCAGCCCCCAGGTTGAAAAGAAATATAATGTAATACAATAAGAGTACTTTTATAGCACTTAATCTCCATCATGTGACAGACTCTAAGACTGACAGATATTTAGTATGCACAGTACATCAGTAGATATTTGAATGTTTCATCAAGCTCTTTTAACTTCAGACACTTATTTATAGTAGAATAATTATGAGTGCAATTACATAATCACATTATATCAATTGTGGGGGCCACGGTGGCAGAGTGGTAACACTCTCGCCTCCCACCTCTGAGGCCGGGGTTTGGTTCCCGGCATGGCCTCAAGTGGGAAAGATAGTTGCTTTCCGTTGGTCAGCAGTTTACAGTACAGAACCTTGACCAACTGTATGTACTGGTTTCCTCTGCCCTTCCAACTACCCGTCGTGATATGATCTGTACAGTGTTGAAAGCGACGTAAAACCCCAAATAAATAAATATATCAATGGTGATAACTACTTCGGTGATATGTAGCAAAAGTGCAATTATCATATATCAAAGATTTTTGGATGCTGTAATCAATATCCTTTATCCTCTGTCCATTATTTACTTATGTTAGTTTTAATAAAAGTGCAGTTGATTTAGAAGAGATTAAGTGCTATAAGAGACTTTATTAAATCACAGTCTTATTAGATGGTGTTTTTTGTCATTTGTTTAACATATTCTCTTTGAGAGTACAGTAATTTCCAGGGGGCCGATTTGACTCAGGTATTTTTCCTGGGGCCGATTTGGGAAAGGGCTGATTTGTCTATGATTCTTTCTTAGGATTAAGTTTCTATTATAAGAGTAAACTTTTTCTCCTAGCACTGATACTTTATGTCCAGTTTTCTTATGTTCAGTTACTTTGGCCGGTTTCTTTTTGTACATTCCCCACAAAATATCCAGACACAAATTATCCAAAATAGCCATATTCTCTCCCTACCCCATTCCTGACCATCCAGGCCCCCACCTCTTTTGGAAAATCCTGTATCTGCTTCTGTCACTGGTGACCATATATAAATATATGACAGCCTTTTCATTTTTAAGCGCCAGCTCTAGAGAGGCTCGTGCTTCTAGGAATCCCTTTTTTGTTGTTTTTTTTTGTCTCCAGACTTTCATGTATTGTAGCTTAGTGTGACGAGTGTCTGTCTCTTCACTGAAGTTAAGCGTCAATGGGCTACATTAAGTACTGGGATGGGTGACCGCTTCAGTGCACTACTGCAGTCTCTGAAGGATTTGCGGCTCGTGCTAATACAATGAAACCCCTTTCAGCCTTGTTTCTTTACATATGAGCTTACTTTATTAATTTTTCATACAAAATAGAGGATATTGAAAGTAAAACTTCCTCATTAGACAAAAACAAAAAAAATACTCATGAAGATACTCATCACTCATGAAATGAAGATTCACACTGTGATACTCATGCTAGGCACTCATATATTACTGTCATCTTCATTCCTGATGTATATATTTTTATTTACGTCATCCAAGAAATTTTCCTATTTTATATCTTGGTCCTAGACAAATGGTGTGTCAATTTTTCAGAATGTGATCTGCAAATGGCAATGGGTATTAGTAATTTCAATTATTTTCGTTTCAAGACTTAACAATGGTTTACTTGTCGATATTAGTTTTATATTTTTATCAATGTTAGTTTAATATCACTTATTGCTGAATGGAAACATGCACTGAGGTTTCAAGAAATATTTTATGACTGACATAAAGCAATTGCAATTGTATTTTTTTTCAAGACTAAAAATGAACAATAGTTTACTTGTCAATATTTGTTTTATATTTTTTGTCAATATTAGTCGAATATAAATATATATTTTTTTTTGCAAAATAAGATGTTGGCCATATATTATTGCATGAAATAGCCTTCGCAAGTTACTCAAACAGCTACATAGACATTGCAAAGCAGGTCTGTCACTCTCAAAACAGTTATTGCAGAATTCTATTGAAATACTAATGCAAAGTATGCTCTTAGGTGTTATTAAATGTTTCATTACTTACATGAAAGCAGTGATCTTGTACTGCTATTCCACAAGTATGGCTGTAAATCTAGGCATGGTACTCTTCCATCATTCCATTTTATATTTAGCAGTCCAAGATCCGAAGGCACATGCAAGTATCTCATTAAATCCACCAATGATTTGTCTCATAGAATTCTACCACTGTGACATTTATGAACCCAATAAAACAGTGGTAACTTTTCACAACTTTCTTTTGTAATCCATTGGACTATATATTATATATGTATATGCTTCTTGTTTGTCATTGAAAAAATATACATACCGGTGCTATAGCTATGTTTGTCAGGCAGCAGCTTTATGTATGTTTATGCCAGTCCATATTTAGTGCAAGAAAAAGTATGGCTCGTTTGCTTGTCATTTTCTTTCCAGTGCTGCTGAGAGATCAATATGTTGTTCTACTGCTGTCAGCAATGTGTGGGAGACAAAAAGGAAACTAGCTAAACCACTCTGGAGACAACCAAAACAGTTTTTTGATGTGAAAACGTGGTGCATTGTTGTGAAATGTTTAATAACTTCCCTGAGGTAAAGCATATCAGAACTGCTATGTTGCATTGCAACAATCTTCGATTTTTGTGTTGACCTTCATTTCGGCACAGTTACAAGTTATCTTACAGTGACGTCAGTCTAAAGAATAATTTTAAAATAAATAATTTCACCCAGTGGGTTGCCATAAGGTACACTTTACTGGTTTAGCGTTACATTGTATTACATCTGTGTATGCCATAACATCAGGTATAATCATGCTTTACGTAAATTTTAATTATGGAAAAACATTAAAAAGACATATTTAACAGTATTCTAATTCTAATAGCACTTTTATAGCGCCTAATCTCTGTTAAAAGACATAACACCAAAAACATTGTTCAATATTCATAAGCCAGAGACATTTCAGGGGTCAGCATCGTAGAGAGAGAAGGAGAAGAATGGAAAAATTAGGGTGGTCACTTTTCTAAACAGTTAAGACTTCAGCCTTGACCTGAAGGAGGCAAGTAAACCTGCAGAGCGGACCACGTCAGGGAGGTCGTTCCAAATCATAGGTGCATTATATGCAAAAAAACTGAGGCTAAAATGATTTTGAGACTTGAACACTGAAGGAAAGTGGGGGACCTCAAGAAACATGCCATCAGATTTACTTTGACGAGTGTTTTTGCACTATGTCTGGGTATCAGAAATGGTTCAAAGTATTTCAGGTTACCCTGTGTAGAAACTTATATACAATCACAGCAGTCTTAAAGATAGAGTGGTACTTAATCAACAACCAATGTAGTAATGCTTTTTTTATGTGTGAATACTTGCTGGTGGTGGCCACAATTCTGGCAAGACTGTTCTGAACACACTGGAGTTTGTGCAGATCCAGAGCAGAGAGACCTCTGAACAGAGAGTTACAGTAATCAAGACGACCTCCGACCAGTGCATTGGCAGCCATTAGGGCAGCTTCTTGTGTCAGATGTCCTCCAAGTCATTTGAGATCCCTGACATGAGCGAAACAAGCCTTGCGGACCTTCATGGCATGGCAAGAGAACGAAAAATTGGAATCAAATCAGAAACCAAGGTTCCTAACTGCATCTACTGGTGATATAAGATTACCAAGTATATTGACTGAGAAGGAGTGATTAATTTTTTCACACTGAGACTTTGAGCCAAAAACAATGAATCAGGATTTAACTTTAGCTTATTTGTAGAGAGCCAGAATGTGTCCATGAAGATGGGTAGCTGTGTAAATATTTTGTGTAATATTGCACGATTCTAAACAGTTCTGGAATTTGACACTATCATTGGAAGAAGTATATATGTTACAGTAAAGTTGTGTAACCAGTAATTTCGCGAAATTACTGAATATTTTAGGAATTTCGGAAATTCCTGATTTGGTCAGTAATTTCGCGAAATAACTGAAATTTTCAGTAATTTCGCGAAATTACTGAAATATTCGAGCAGCAATTTCATGAAATTCCTAAATATTATATGCAGATTAAAAGAATACTTTTTAGATTTTTATTTCACCAAATTTTCATTTATTCATTTTGTTTACACAACAAATAACATCAATAGTATGAAAATACAATACAATAGTATCAAAGAACTTTATATTCAATATCTCAGAAAAATTTATTAAACACTCCACCTGCAACAGTACAATAATTTGGCATACAGTTCATTTATTCAATATTAAACATATAAGATCATTTATTTTTACACTTTAAACTGCCATGACATCTGCTGTTACACAACACTTTTGCCTTGTAACATGCACATCTGTTACTTTTACATTGCATTGAAGCACAACTACACTTCTTGAATCCTTGTCCCCCACACATTGACTGCTGGTTGACAGCTTCTCTGAGTGATTACTGCATTTAAAAACGGAAATGTTTTACAGTAACTTACTTTGACAACAAGTAATAGTGTTGTCAGCATTTTGTGTTCTTGTTCTGGCTTGCTACTTTAATATCCTCAAGCATGGTGTAATACACATTTTTTGGAATAAGATATTTTTTGTTCCTCTCATATCTCTCAAATAAATCCCTTTTAAACCTATCTTCTATAGAATCAGACATAACTTCCAGTATTAATGCTATAAATTTCACTTTTGATGAAATACAAATATGACTATAACACCATAAAGCATGAAATAATCTGATGAAAAGGTCACATTTGTGTCTCTTTATATACCCTGGAGAGGATTAATGAGAAACTTTGATACCCAAGATCAAAAAAAGAAGTCCTCTTGAAATATTAAACTGTCTTTTAATCTTTTAACTGTTTGGAAGTACATTGCAATTACCATAATACTATAAATCCCCAACCCCCTCACCCATGGCAGAAAGCCATCCTCCATCAGTCAATTACAATTACTTGAAAGCTATTCATTGATAAAGATTGATTGACTTCAAAGGCTTTCTACACAAGATCAAACATATTAAACATATATTTATATTAAAATACAGTTCTAAATGTACAACTTTCACTGCTATTTGTAAGTAAGTCACTTATTTCATCACATTACCTCATATTAGTTACATTATTGTTGCTTCACTAAAATTTATACCAGATAATTGAAAAATACACCAAATAGTCACACAGTCAGAAAGTACCAGCATGTCAGTCAAATATTCCCATTCTTTCTAAATTAAAATTGATATGCTTATGAAACAAAGCTATGTGCTTGTGCAAATGTGTATATGTATGATAATAATATGTATTATAATTCATAATATATTTAAATGATAATAATTGTTAACAAATTTAAGATCAATTTCAATATCAAGACCAATTATGAAAGTAATACAACAAACCCATGTAAAGGTATCACATTCAATGTTGAATAAAACAATTATTATTACAAGCAAAAAGTATATCAGTTTCTAAATTTCTAGATGCACATTAAGGATTTATACTTTAAAATTCAATTTTAGCTTATAACATAGTTAAGTTTTTCATAATTCTTCACATAAATAACCTTAAAAATGCATTTCCAATATTTCACAAATTTACTGATTGCTCATCAGTAAAGCTGTGTAAAATATTAGCAGAGATTTCAGGAATTTCGCGAAATTACTGAAAATTTCAGTTGTTTCGCGAAATTACTGACCAAATCAGGAATTTCGCGAAATTCCTAAAATATTCAGTAATTTCGCGAAATTACTGGTTACAAAGGTCAAAGTTGGGGTTTTACGTCCCGTTCAACAGCCAGGGTCATATTGGGACAGGTCCTCAGAATTGCCACTTGTGGGACTCGAACCCACAGAGGTGACAGCCTATGATTAGATGCCAAACTTGCTAACCACTAGGCCACTGAGGACCTCAAATTACTGGTTACACAACTTTACTGTAACATATACATGAATATCAAAATCCCCATAAATTAAGAAAGAGGCATAAACTGAGGATATGTATTCAAGGAGATTAAGAAATTGGTCCAGGAAACCATCAGAGCATGAGCCAGCTGGTCAATAAACACAAGTTAACACAAGCGGTTGAGCAGACAACCCAATTGCAATGCTAATATTTTCAAAGGAGCTGAATGCAGGACTTTCAAGAGATTTAAACTGTTTGGTTGATGACAAATCCAACATTGCCACCCCAGACATGAATACGGGGTTTGTGGCAGAATTTGTAACCATGGGGGTTGATTGAATGCAGCAGGCTGTCTGTATCTTCCTGGCGGATGTGTGTTTCAGTGACAGCAAGAATATCAACAGAATGTGTTGATATAGTATTATTGATGCATGGTCCTTGTTTATTACAGATTGACCATTTACTGCTCCCAAAGAAATTGGTCCAGGGTTAAGTGAGACATCGCTGCAAAGCAATAGTCGGGCTGCAAGGCCATGACACTTAGCCACACAAGGGAAGTGATGAGTATTCAGGACATAGCTATGGAGTCTATAGGGACATGGTAATGAAGTGAGACCATGAGCGGACAACTGAATCAACAATTTGGATTCACTGCATCCTGACTTTCTCCAAAACAACAGTAAGAGAATCACCCAGCAGATAGTAAACATTGCACTCCAGTTCCCTAAACTAAGAACGGGACCATGAGCAGTAACACCAGTATACCTTAATACAAAATTGTTTGTTATGTATAGCAGTCTGTCCAATGTAATTCTGTCCTGTAGGTGACTCAGGGGCACCCTACACTCCTCACTGAGCATCTAGAATAAGAAATTTCCCTAAAGTGAATCAAAAAGAGGGTGGCCTTAAGCTAAAGGAAGTGCTGGAGTGACAAGAAACTACAAGTAATAATGACATTCAGGAAATATTGACAACCACAACAGTGAAAAAACAACAGTGAAATAAATTACAATATATCTGGAAATATTGATACCCACAACAGTGAAAAAAACAACAGTCAAATAAAATTACTGTATATATGGACAGATAATTCCTGCCTAGTGGCTGATAATAGCCATACTATCAATAAGCATGTAAATACAAGCTACAACAGGGGTAAAATATCGGATTACACAGATGATGTGGATATTATTAAATTTTTTGTAATATATGTTGGAAAATACTTCTTAATCGGCGAGATTTATGTTTAAACAGTGCTTTGTGAAAAACAATATTGCTGTAAATATAAATATTGGGTGTTTACTTGATAATACCCTCAAGGCATCGTCCCCCAGCAGGAAGTAGTGTAGATCTGCCAAGAGTGTTCTGTAGCAACCTCTCTCCTCTCTCTATATCCCACTCTATATCCTATTTGATGCCTGGTTCCAAGATATATGATACTCTGTCCCCAAATTCTGTTTACAGGAATAAATTAATTCCCCAAAAATGGTCACTGAGAGAAAGTGTCCAGTACTGATTAGTATTGGACATATCAGTCAATAGTGAAAACCTGCAAGTGGGGTTTACTGTATTTGAAAATAATTAATTGTAAATGGTAAATTTCTAGCTAGCCTTGCTTTAGTCTCAACCTTGTCCCATATCTTTCTCAAACGTGTACAGATATTTGGTATTCATAAAGCATAGGAGTTATAGACTTATCAGACCGACAGGTCTCTGATGTAAAAACCATCATATGTAAGAGTAAAACTGAAACTTTATTATCTAAACTTAAATTTTCCCAAATTTCAAAGAAACTTTAGAAATGCTACTCTCTGGCATTATTATTTATTGAAAATATCATTCTTTTTGGAATTTATTTTAAGGTTCAGGTTAAGTTGTTTTTCAGAGATCAGTACAATTATGAGTTTTTCTAAGTTATACAGGATTTTTAATTTATAATTTTTGACACTTCCTCATTCAACAGAAGCCAACAGAAGAAACAAAAAATGAATTTCATTTTACGAATAATACTTCTTCACCTTTTGATGGGGACAACATATATCAAACAAGCAGATCTAATTATCTTGTTTATTTCAGCAATATAATGTTAAAGTTAACAAATACCATGCAATCTGGTTTTGTGTTTTTTCTGGTTTTAAAATGAATAGAGTGTATTTGTCATAAGTGGCATTTTTTCAGTCTGTAACAGAATTTCGACTCCAATTGAATAATAAATACCCACCAAAAGTTCAGTTGAAAAAAATGCTTCTTACAGATTAATATTCAATAGATGCATTTCTTGTCTCAAAGTTTAGTGAGTGGTACTTAAATAATACTTATATAATATTATGTTTATTGCAATGTATAAAAATTAAAAAATAATTTAATGGTTTTCTTATGTAGGAATTACATGGTACGTATCTTAATAATTATTGGTAATTAACTGAGGTAGCTTGGGTCAAAGTGGTGCTGTTATAGAAGTTGTTATTGCTTGAGTAAGCTCTAATAAATTGATAAACATCACAAAAGTTGTGGGTTCATTCAAGGCAGATACAGAGCCGACACTACAACCGACTCTATGGCTCTAGTGTCGCTTAGAAAAGTTGGGGATGGGAACAAAAATCCAGAAAAAAGCACACGAAAAATTTGGTTCGGTTTTAAATCCCAGAACAGGACATGGTGCATCCCGGCTTGTCTGGAGCAAGATCCAGACATGACTTGGCGTGGGGTTGTTTTTATCCATGACAAGACATGAAACTACAAGGACACACCATAACCCCTAACAATCTGTATCAGACCACAACAGGACCAGGACCAGGACCAGTGCCTGCCATACAGTCAGCACCTTCACCACAGCCCCCACCACCACCCAGAAGAAGAAGAAAGCCACAAAGTCATTGAGTCATCCCCTGGGTCCTTCAAAGAGAAGAAAGAGGATGCTATAGAACCCTCCTGGCTGACGTAATACAGGCTGATATCCCAGATTACCAGAATTTTGTCAGGATGCCCCCCTGCAGTTTTTGACCTCATTGTAGAACTCATACACCACCACATCAAGAAGGAAGTCACTAATTTTAGAAAGCCCTTAGAAGTAGGATTGAAACTGGCAACAGTAGAAACGTACACTTCCTTGCAGTATCAAACCACCATATGTAAATTTGACCTTGTTGTCTGCCTGGCCATCTTTGCTGAATTCCAGGAAGAGTATTTGACCTCCCTTACCATTCCTGAAAACTGGAAACAGATTGAGGAGAAGTTCAGAACCAGATGGAAAGTCTTACTTGCTCTCAGGGCACTAGACGATAAACATGTCATGAAGAAGTCAAAGAGAACTGAGAGTGAATATTACAACTACAAGGGCTTATTTTCACTAGTGCTGCTAGTGATGGTTGATGCAGACTACAGATTCCTCTGGGTAGATGTTGGATCTTTATCAGATGCACAAATATGTAGCATCAGCAAGTTAGGAAAAAGATCAAGGATCGCTTCTTGGGGCTTCCGCAACCTGAACCCCTGGGGTGACGACACCTTTGCCTCGATGCCATGCCTTGTAAAACTTTACAGCAGAAGACAAGGAAAGAGGGATAGCAAACTACAGGATCTCCAGAGGCAGGAGGGTTGTGGAGAATGTGTTTGGAATCCTGGCAAGCAGATAAAGGGTACTTATTGGGCACAATGGAGCAGAGACATTGCTTTGACATGTGTTTCTCAACATGGTGGGGACACACCCAGGTGGACCAGACAGGGCACATACCCCAGCAGATGCAGATGACATAACAGCCCTACAAAATGAACAAGTGCTGCATGTGCTTGGTGAAAACTACAGGAATCCTTCGAGTGAGGCCAAATATCAGTAAGACCTACTGAAAGATTACTTCAATCACCTTGGTACATACGCTGGGCAGGAGGACAGGATCTCTGAGACTTGACAAGGAACTACCCAGGGGGCGGAAGTTGGCATTTATCAGTCCTTTTTGGCCCTACCCAATTATACCAAGATCTTTCATTTAAGCTAATGTTACACCAATTTCCAATAAATTTCCAAGAAATTTTCCAAAAATCTCTAATACATTTCCCAAACAGTTTCCAAACAATTTCCAAAGAAATCACAAGACCCATAATAATGTTTAATAACTTCAACACAACCTTTTTTAAAATGTCCCACATAAAAATACAAATTTTGTAAACTTTCAGGTTTTGTGCATATTTCAAAATTGATTTAAGTAAAAAAAAAATAACAAAACTTTTTTTTCAATTTTTGGGGTTGTAAATTTGCAAAATGTTTCTAACTTTAAAACTTTCAGAAGTGTCAAAATCTTTTTATAACTTCGAAAGTTTCTCAAAGGTCAAAATTCAAAGATTTATTCCAAAGCTCAAAATCTTTTCAAAATTGTCAAAATTTCTCAAACGTTAAAGCCTTTTTCAATTTTTAGAAGCTTTTTTTTCTTTCTTGTTGTCTTTTATTTTTCAAGTTCTTTTTTTCAAAATTTTCAAATTTTTTATTGTTCAAAATTGTGTAAGTCTACATAAAAATTATTTGAATTTCTTTTTTTACTTCAAATTTTCAATCACCCCACTCTTTCACTCATTTTGTTTCTTGTGTTTGGGGTCATGTGTTTAGTGTGGACTGGTATATTTTTTGTTTTGGGATTTTTTTAAACACTCAGCTGAATAATTGTTTTGGGAAGATTCAGGTGGTCCTAGGAAGGATCTATGAATCATCAGTGGTCCTGAAAAGGACATTTTACATTAGTGGTACTGAAAAGGACCAATTGTAGGTGGGTGCAGTAAGTCAGCTACTGCTTGGCGCTCGGATGACTGCTGGGGCTGGAATGGCTGCTGAGGAGGCTCTTGGTTCATGTTGGTCGGAGAAGAGCAGTGTGTTGATGCAGGTCACTGGGTAAAATATGATTGAGGTGTATCCATCTCCTGGTAGCCCATGACTGATACTATATTCCCAAAGATGCTTGAGAGTCCTGAGATGTTATGTGCACTTGCTTCACCTTGACAGAGGCTACTGACTGTCAGTTGAAGGCCTTCGTCAGCTGATGGTGAAATGTAGCTGTCCTGAGGTGCCGGGTTGTTGCTCATCAACAACTATGAAGTCTGTGGCCTCTGGGCTGTGGCTGTTGTCTGGGCACCACTTGGCTCTGCTGAGCTGGTTGAATGGCCTGGTGTGCTGGCATCTGGGTTTCTGGTATATGCAAGATGTATTCCCTGGCAGCAGCTGTTGATTGCTGTGGCTGCTGCTGTTGAAAACTCGGTGGCATATATATGCGGAAGTAGTACTCGAGCTCCTAGAAAGTGTAGGTTGCAGGGGCTGATGGGTCCTTTCCTTTGCCTTGCTCTGTATCCCACTTAAAAGTTTCACAGCCTCATTTCTGAAAGTTTGAAAGTCTCTTCCCTCCAAATTTTAAGATAGTTGCAGAATTTTCGGATAGTCACAGAAGGCTGTTCTAGTGTGTCTCCTGCCTGTAGCCGAGGGAAAGATGTGAGCATAGTCTTCATCTGGGTAAACTGATCCATGACCTGCTGGTCGACTGATGGAGGCTTGGGCACTACACTGGGCTGGCAATGGATGGCTGGTTTGTTGTGTCAGAGTGCATGCTGGTCTCCATACTGTCAGTATCCATGGACCCTCGTGAAATATCAGGGGCTGAGGCTGCACTAGTACTGGTTCTCTCTGTGGGGACGTGAAGCCAGAAGATTTGCCGAGTCCCTTCCTTCTGATGTGTGTCTTCAAGAAGTTATATTTCTCCTGAATCCAGTTCTGCCTCTCTGCCATTTCCTTAGGAGCCTGGCCAGACTTGGATTGGGCTAACTTTCCATAGGGATTCAAATCAAGTCTTGCACACTTTCACTGACAGCTTCCAGCTACTGGTAAACCTCTCCCACAGGCTATCATCCTTGGCCTTGTCCTTAAAGTGATCAAACTTCTTGTCTCAAAGCTCCTCATTATCCTTGATAAAGTTCAGAATAGACTCCTCATCTGAGTCGGTTAAATAAATGTTTGTCGCATGTCTTCCTGTGCCTGGATTGGAATTGAGATGAGCCTGCCTCTCCTCCACCCTCTGTGTACATTTCACTTTCACTCTTTTAAGTTCTTCGTCTTTTTTCGGCCACTTCCTTCTCTATTTGTGACTGTGGAGATTCCACCCTCCTAGCTTCCTCCCTCTCCCTCTCCTCCCTCTGTTGTTTCTCTACCTCCACCCTCTCCCTCTGACCTCTCTACTCCCTCCTCATCTGTATGTCAGCAGCTGTATCTCCCAATTCCAATTCTATGTCTATGTAGAGACCTCTATCTTCCTCACATTCCTTCTTCCGTTTTAGGATCCATCTTATAAGTAAAATCAAAGCTGTGTTTCCAAAAAGCAAAAGCCTGTCAACAAGTCAGCCCAACTTACATCTCTAACCTAAATCCTAAATTACCAACTCTGTGACTAAAGACTTGATTGGAAGCGACCAGGTCGTGGATGTTTACTACAGGCCGGTTGCCTTTCAAGTATGGTTGGTTTGTGTCTATGGCCTGTCATGAAGTGGTGTCCAGGTGCTTGATTACAACAGGTTTCAGAGTGTTTTCAGACAAGACGGAAACATTATAGGACCAGCCATGGTTGGAATCAAGAGTAGGGGAGGGTCAGTGAAATATCAAACATGTTTGATATTTTATTGACCCACCACGACAATCCGGGAAACTATGACCAACCCTTACTGACTAAACTTTGCTCCAGAATCTCGTAAAATCCTTTGTTAATGACAAGACAGCCCCAGTGGAACACCTGTATCAATTGGAATTCTTCTGCAATTGAGTGCTATCCCCAATGCCAGACTGAAGAACCTCGGGGACATTTATAAATGGTCATCCCTGATACTCTTTCTTTTAGTTAATTAAGGAGATCTCATTAGCTAGAGAACCTGGGCTGTACTTGTGTGTAGTTGGGATGGTTGGGTCAAATAGTGACTTTGAGTCCTGTAATAAAAGGAGGTAGCACTCTGTGTAAATATACAACATTTAAACAATGAAATAACATTAAGGGGACTCTATCCTTATCTTATGATCCAGGACAGATTTATATATGATCTAATGGCTATTAGATTATTAAATTATTCAAATTTGAAAATGATTAATTAGTTTATTTATTTATTTTGTCTCTTTTTATTTTTTATTTATTTATATTTTTTGAATGATAAAAGTATTTTTAAGACTATAGACACATTAAATATGCCAGATACTATTACTTCAATAAGATTCCATTAATACATTTAAATGTGGCCAATCCGAATGCAAGGTCGTAATTTTCATATGAACCCATTTCTGTTATAATCCACACCCAAATAATTATTTGTATTTATTTGGGTTCACCTTATCAGATTTTAGCCACTCAACTTCACAATCTTACGATGTGGATATAATACTATTTTGATTGTCTCACACTCTGAAATCTAATCTAACCTAAATTGGACTTTTATAGTGCTTAATCTCCACTTTAATAAGCGGACTCAAAGGCACAACAACACAAAGCAAAGACAGGTAGACAATTTTCTATATAAAGGGATAGAAAACGTGGTCAAACGCCATGGAGAATACGTAGAAGATATTGGAAGCCTAGTGTGGGTATGCTTTGGTGTAAAGATAGGATTTAAACTTCTTTCTGAAGGAGGTCAGAAAGGGAGGCACACTACTATCACCAGGAGGAGCATTCCAAACAGAGGGGGCATCAAAAGCAAAGCTATAACCAAACTATAAAGCAGACTTTTGAGTAGATGCACCAAGCTTAGGTACAAAACGGAAATTACCAACACACTGACTAAGTAATGTTGCTGCAATGTGATTATAAACGCTGATTCTTGTTTCATTTTTTCCACCACAAAAATTGGCATGTGTCTTTGATTTTCTATAAAAGAAATATGGTGAAGTAGATTTTATCAAAAATAACCTGTCAATTGCAGACTGTCAAGCAATCCCCAAATCGCTCATAAAACTTGTGGCAGGGTTAAAGAATACTGTCTTTTCATCTGGGTTTTTTTTCTCTCCCAAAAGAACATTATGCTACCTGATTTGTAGATCTACTTTGTCAGATGTGCAAGAAATACAATAATATTTTTTTGTTATTTAGCTGTGATCATTCCATATAATATCTAGTATACCTAATCTATCTAGTCTAAGCCAGTTTAAGGGCCCAAACATTGGCAGGTTCTAATTTATATAAAATAAAGAAACAAAAGACACTCTTCCAAAATGCATTAATAGTTACAGGACAAGCCTTGGTGTTTCATAAAAAAATTAAAAAGATTTGCTTATTACTTTTTGGGGTTATCACAAACACAGGCAAGTAAACAATAAAACAGACAGACAAGCAAAAGCAACCAAAACACAACTTCCTGGTGTAGATTATTACAAACCCTGATAAACGGGCATCACCCAAGTGACTCACGACTCCTCCTTCCTGGTCATCCCTTCAGACTGGTGACCTCACTCTACTTGTATAACATTTATCCTCTTTAGCCAAAATCTCTTGTGTACATGATTAGTTGTAATACCAAAAAGGTAAGTCTTCTTGTTGTTCATTTCATCAATAATGGTGACATATATGTCATGGTAGAAACTCCAATCTCGTAGAATTTCTACCGGTAGAAACTCCAATTGGACTTTCTACCAAGTGTAGCATGGAAGAAACCCCAACTGGACTTTCTACAGTAGAATTTCAAATTCTACCAGATTTGACTTTCTACCATCCTAGTAGAAATTCAAATTTGGTTGAATTTGTAATTCTGCAAATAAGACTCTACCATCCTGATATAAATTATAGCAAACTGTAAAAGTATGTGACTTTAGGTTCAATAATATTCATCTTTATGGTTAAATTATATGCGTCCACTTCTTTGTAAATTAGTCCTGGGGATAGGTTTCAAAGAGCTGGCGAAAAAATAGAAAAACATGCAACATCAGGTTTTTAATTTTATATAACCAAGTCATGTTTTCAAAATGTTCAGAGGCTGTAAACTTTAGGCTAAATGTTATGTTCTATGATGTAAAAATGTAAAACATGTAAGATTATTTTTTTTTCTGGATCAGTCCTTTGTCAATTGGATGGAATTTATTACTCTCACTGTAACTATGGAATGTGTATCATAAAACATAATATTACACCGTTACTCTGGCTGATTCACATGTTTATTGCATGGACAAAATCCTATTTCCGTGATTTAGTACCTGCCTTTACATTTTTCCCTTCTTGAGTCTGTTGAGAGAAATACCATAAACTCTACCATGTGATAAATAAAACAATAATGGGCCATATTTTACAGCAGGGGGTAAAGAGGGTTCCAAGTAATATTTGCATGAATTTTGTTTTACTTTGATAATGGTGCTTGCCTTCGGTTCAAAATTTAACAACCTTAAATTTAGATATACGAGTAAGGTAAGTGTAATCTGTAAACAATTAAATTTACGCTGACCTCTGGAGAGTCTTTATATACTAATGTGAACTGTACATATATATTATAATATTGTATTAGAAGAAATTTTAGATAGCAAAAAATATCACTAATTTCCAATTTTGAAGATATTCACTAGAATTAATTTTTCACTAGCCTTACTTAAGCCTCAGACTTGTACCATATGCGTACACCCACATAGATATTTTTACCTTTAAAGCACCAATACATGTTATGAAATATAAGTTCAGCAGACACTGTGTGTTTCTTGCAAAATCAAGTACATGGGTATGTAAGAATACATTTAGCAAGCTGAATTTTTTATGTATACTTTCCCTTAATCACAAAGATACTAGAGCCCTTAACAAGGTTAAATTTTTAGTTAAAATTAGTTTCTATTTGGAGATTAATACAGATTTAAAATTTCACTAGGAAGTAAATTTTCACTGTCCAATCTCATCAGCTAAAATAACTAAAATTATTGCATCGAGAAAATTTCCACATTGTGGGTAACATATTCACCTCCCACTCCCCAGGCTCTGGGTTTGATTCCCAGGAAGACACATGGGAAAGCTAGTTGTGGTTTGTCAGTACCTAATGCATTTTAGTGAAGAATCTTGACAAACTGTATGCCCTGCTTTCCTCCATTCCCGTAACAACTCAATATGAGGAAAGTGGCAGTAAAACGAAATCAATTAATTAAATGTCAGAGCTTTTTATATCTTCTATTAATTGAATTTTACCACTAACAAATTTCTTGCAAACTCGCCTAGTTTTAGTGTGTCTGTTTATGGACCAATGCTAAAATCACCAAAATAAATTCATCTGTTAACAACCAAATTATATTTTCATTTTATGACTGGTAAAATTAGTTGCATTAAAACAACAAAACATTATGGTTAATTGATGAAACCATTATAAAATATACCTGTTTAAGTTTGTATTGCAAATAGTTTTTACATCCGCCAAGGAGGTATCATTACGACCTTTACTCAATAGCTACATTGCGCTAATTTTTTGTTGACTTTCAAATCTACACCAAAGATTATTGATATGCTCTATCATTTCTAAAAGAAACAGTCTAAGGTTCTCTTCATCTAGTGATACAGGACCCTGACGAAAGTGTTAGCCTTTTCATTTGACATTTGAGTCATAGTAAACAAAACCTCGAATCCTCTTCACTACAGATGCTTATGAAATTCAAGAATACACAAGGATTTGTGTAAGCTATAAGGCTGCCATTGCAAGTTCATTAAAAGGTGCCATGAAATTTCCGAATTTATCTTTTTTAACTTTTCAATGTTTGATTGGATATATGATACCAGTCTATAAACTCTGTATTTTTTTCAGATGGACACAGTGTGGTCCGGATGACCACTTAAAATAGTGGTCGTCTGTTACTGGGTCCTATCCCCAGTGGCAGGCTAAAGAACCTCAGGAACGTTGAGAAATGGTCATCCTTGAACCTCTGTCTTTTAGTACAGGTAATTTATGGTAAACATACTAGTTTGTTGGGGACACAGAAAGGTACCTGTTAGTTCCCCCTTTCTACTCTTCACTCTACAAGTCAGTCATACACTTTGGCAATAGTTTTGCCTTCGATGCTCGAAAGATTTAGAATCAACTTTTTAAGAATCTACACAATGCAACATCCATTGCCCCCTTGAAGAAAAAACTCAAAAGTTACCTTCCTGTAAAACCTTTCCTCCACAGCAGTCCAATCACCCCTGTGTCTTCTCTAGTATGACCTGGCTGTATCTGTCAACTGACGGAGATTAAGCGCTATAAAGTCCACATTGTATTCGGTTATATTTGGTACGGAATAAGCAGCCTATTACACCAATGAACTTCAGGTCCATTTCCTGGCAATTTGAAAATAGATTTGAACATTTTAATCTGTGGGTGTGCTTTTAATAAAAAAATAATAATCTGTCCTATAATGCAGTGAGATAAACAAAATCTATTTGACCATTTTCAAAAATTTACCCAGTGTCACATACAAAGTTTTACAAACAGGTAATAAAAATATCCATGTATATATTATTTATAAGGGATGTCATTGTTTTGTGGTACTATAATTAAATTTTGCAAAAGACCATTTGGCTGTAACATGTTTTTCATGTGTAATGTATTTAGGGTCTGTCACAATGCCAATGCCATCTCTAGTTCAATCAAAATAAGAACTAGAGATGTGTATCCTTGTTTCACAGAAGGTAAGTACCTACCTTTGTTTTTCATTAACCTCCCAAAATACCTAGTGTAACTGTGACATTACATGGCCTTATATTCTGACAGAGGCCCAAAACCCAAACTTTGAATTTTGAGGTTCAAACTAATTATTCTATTGGAACAATGTCCTCATGAAGTGTAGACATTCAGAGCCCAGTTTAAACACAAAGTCATATATACCCTATACTAGAAAACAAACAAGCTATCACAGTAGGTTAACTGCATTCCACAAAAGAAAAAAAAAACATTTCTTCTCATTTCAGTTTCACATTCAGATTACTAAAGCAGATTTAAAATATCATTTGGACTGAATTACACTTTTATAAAGAGTAAATGAAATGGCAAAGCCTAATGTAACACACACTAAATTTGGAAGGTGAATGGTTTGTTTAACTTAATTGTTAAAAACCAGATTCTATTGGATATATAGTTTTCAAATAATTTACACAATAACTATAAATGCTAAGAACTCTACAATGTTATATTTTTATTTGTTTGTTTTATTTAATGAAATCATTTAAATTTAGTGATATAAATGATAGTGAAATATTCCTTACAGGAAATACTTTAGCAAATAGAAATAGGGAAGTGTCTGATAATTAACTGTCAATATAAAGCTATATATTTACCTTTCTCCTAACAATTTATCACTTTAATTTAATTATTATCTAAGACTATTGGTTCCTGTGATTGTAAATATTTATTTAAATAATGGAAATGAGGACATTGTGTGTTTCATTACCACCACGGGAGGTGGAGGATATTGTAATCCAGTTTGTTAGCCTGTTTTCTTTGTCTAATCATGCACATAAATAGACTCCAAGATGGTCAAGATCCTGATCTGGATCACCAATCCAGAACAGGTTTTGTGATTTTTTGGCCGAGGGTTTATGCTCTCCCGGACACTGTTATTTTTAGATGACAACAGTTTTTAATTCAAAGCTGTATTTTTCAGAGGATATAATTTCTAAATTCTTGTTAACATGAACATTTTATTGCGCTACAATAGTCCTACCTATTGTAACAATATGCTTTACCAGTGGTTGACCAGGGGAAGCTTCCAACCGGAGTAAAAGTTGTAAACTTATTACCCATGAAATTCAGATAGACGGGGCTATCCGCAACAGTGGTCACGGGGAATGCCGGTGATATAGTACCGGTGCGGGTAAACGCGCACCTGCTGGCTTGGCCATGTGACTAAAGGGTGTTGCACACAGGAAACGACCCGACCCGATCCGACATATTAATGACAGTTTGCCTGAAGGTCGACAGACATGTCAAAACACACTGGATCCGATCCCATCCGTTTGTTTTGCTATTTTACAACAGTTTTTTATCACTTTGCTTGTACATGTGATTTGCATAGCCTTTATCTGAGCTTAAAAGTGCACAATATGTTTTTAAAATATAAATACCTGGTGTCATAATGAAGTATTACATGTTTCAGGAGAGGCAGAATAAGTGGTAAATTAATTTAAAAGCTAAGATATGTAAGAGTATAATTTAGATTGTGCTGTGTCTACCAATATTTTAGCTCAATATAAAAAGACTTGAGCTTTGGGTAAGACTATGTTGTACCAATTAAATGCCTTTCATTGATGGAGCCTGTTTCATATACGCTTTCCAAGGCATTTATTACACACAGTTTTCTAGAAATGACATGGGAATGGAGAACCCCCCTTTCCCCCTCCCAACGACCAGATAAAAATTGGAAACTTTTCTAATTTAGAAATGTTGTTTCTTGTCTTGCAGGGTCTTATCTGATAGGATCGGAGTGTGTGTGCATACATTACAATAAAACACCATGGTCTATTTATTTTGTCTGATCGGATTGTGTCGGGTCGTTTCCTGTGTGCAACACCTTTTAGGGAACCTATCAGATTGCTCGCATGAGCTCTTCCTTCTTTTTGTTGGAAGCCATCTTGTCAAGTTGGCCTTTTTGTGACTCTCACTTTGGTGAATTGTTACAGTTTATAACTGTGGGTAGACAGTAACATTTTGCCTAAATTGTTTCATAACAGTTTATAGATCATTGTGGTAACATGGTTAAAACACCTCCTTACCAGAAACGGGGCAAGTGTGGACATTTTATGCCCCAGTTTGATAGTCATAGCTCCTGCTTTGGCTGTAGAGCCAAGTGCAAGGGACAGGACCCCTGTGCCCAAGGAGCTGACACCACACAGTGTTCAGCTTGTGCTACACTGACAGAGGAGCAGTGGTCCCAGCTCAGAGAAAATTTTGCCAAGAGATCCGCTTACAGACTTAAAACCGGCTCGCAGGGTGACTTGTTTGAAGAGCCGGAGACAGAAGATCCGGCACTGACCGGTCAAGATCTCTCACCGGTGGACGACACTCTCCTGGACTTAGAACCGGAAAACTCCGGTACTGTTACGGTCACGGGCAAGCACGGTAGCAATTACCGGTTGTCTTTAAGTTGTAACAGAAAAAGCAAAAAGTTAAACTTAACAAATTTATTTAATAGTCAACAATAATGATTACAGTCAACTGGTATGCTCTTAACCAAACACACTAATACAATAATAAGATCTAGCTGACCTGACCACAGAGATTATGAGTTAAGTTTATCCGCCGTATCCAGCAATCTGTTCCGTAATCCGTCCTGTAGTATATTCTGTGGTCTATCCAATGTCCTGTGGTCTGTCCTGTGATCTGTCCAATGTTCACTCACACACGGATATCTATATCTTGTGACCTGTCTCACACTCAACAACACAAAAGGTTCTTGTCCTGCTATTCTTTATATATCTAGTCACACAGAATATCTGTCTGGAGATATTTAGAGAGTTAACACAACTGTACTGTCTGCTCCAAGATGTGGACAATGTCCAAAATGCAGTAAATTCACTCTCTGTTATATGAATATACAATATCCAAAATATCCAAAGTACAATAAATCTGTCCAGATGATGTATCCAGTTCACTCCAGTAAAAGTTCACAGTGATATAAGCATATATTATACTCCAAAACACAATAGCTCTCCTTATAGCAAGCGAATACAAAGTTCACTTGTGGTCAGATGTACATTCCTTATATACATTCACAGATTCCTCTGGAATTGTACAGAACCAACTCAAAAGAAGATTGAGCCATCTAGGCCAAATGAGGAAGTTCTAGAAACTACTGGCAATTGGGTTTCCCCAAATCTATCTCAACCACTGAGGGGGGGATTTCCCCCAGTCTGTGAACAAATCAATAAACACTAAAAGACAAAAATCAATAACTCCCTTACTTTAAATGTCAACACACAAGAAGAACCAACAACACAATTATCTTTTATGACAATGTATAAACATAAAGCTTAAATTAAACAATGCACTAATATAGTGCCTAATATATGTAATATACAATGTACTAATATAGTGTCCAATATATGTAACACCTCCCCCCTTAAAGAAAAATTTTGGAAGCCAAGGAGTTTTACAAGAGATTTTTACCAGGTATATATACACAGGTAATAACTTTTTACAAAACATATTTATCTAAATACAAAAGTAAAATTAGTACCATGTATAACCTTTATAAACTTGCTAATTACAGGTATTTAAATTACACTTTAAATACAGCTTCTGGACAGGGCGTCCGCACAGATATTATCCTTTCCTTTAACATGTTCTATTTGAAGATTGTGTTCTTGCAACATTAAACTCCAGTTCAATAATCTTCTATTTTTGTTTTTCATTTTGTGCAAGAAGACTAGTGGATTGTGATCTGTGTATACAACGGTGGGTTTTGATGATGAAGATATGTATATGTCAAAATGCTGGATGGCCAAAATGAGTGCTAAACATTCTTTTTCTATTGTAGAGTAGTTCTTTTGATGAACATTAAATTTTTTTGAAAAATAGCATATGGGATGTTCAATATCTTCATTATCACATTGCAGTAAAACTGCACCTGCACCCACATCACTGGCGTCTACAGCCAGCTGGAAAGGTTTACTGAAGTCCGGAGCAGTTAGTACGGGCTCTAAACAGAGAAGGTTCTTTACTTTGTCAAATGATTTTTGACAAGTCTCTGACCAGTGATATTTTACATTCTTTTTCAGTAGTTCAGTCAGTGGAGCAGTGACCTCTGAAAAGTTTTTGCAAAATTTTCTATAATATCCCGCCATTCCAAGGAACCTCATTAAGCTTTTCTTATTTTCAGGAATGGGATAGTCAATGATGCTTTTCACTTTAGCTTTGATTGGTGTCACAACTCCACATACACTTCAACACCTTCTAAGTCTTTTAAACATATATTCATTAGTCTTTGAAATGTGGCTTGGGAGTTCTTCATGCCAAATGGCATTACCTTGTACTGATATAGACCATCAGGGGTCACAAAGGCTGATATTTCTTTGGCCCGCTCAGTAAGAGGTACACACCAATATCCTTTCAGTAAATCACACTTTGTGATGTATTTGGCATTGCCAATCCGATCAATACAGTCTTCCATCCTTGGGATAGGGAAGGAATCCGTTTTATTCAAAACATTGACTTTTCTGTAGTCAGTGCAATATCTGATTGAACCGTCTGGTTTCGGGACCAAAACACAAGGAGATGCCCAACTACTTTGTCTTGGTTCAATTATATCTTTTTCTAGCATGTATTCCACTTCTTAGCAACTACCTTTCCACCTGCCAGATCATTTCCCAATAACAAAGATACCCCTTTAATGGGTAAAGTGGGCCTGGTACCCACAACAACAGAACCAGTAACTAAGTCTGATACTAACTTGACCTTATGCAAGGGAACGTTCACACAGCCTCCTTCAATACCTTGAGCAATGACACTCTCACCAGTAGATGTGCTTACACTCAATGGCAATACACCTTCTAAAAGTAAGGACTGAGTAGCTCCAGTGTCTCTTAATATCTTAATGGGGACCTGACTGGAACTACTTTCCAAGGATACAAAACCCTCAGACACAAAAGGTTTGAACTCTTCCCTAATAATCTCAGACTTGTCTAAACCAATACTAGACTCTGCTCTATTGGGATTTGAACGCCAGTTAGACTTGCTAGACACAAAGGCGTTGGGCGTTGCCTCCTTTTCTCTTCTCTTCTTTAAGAGCCAACAGTCAGACATAACATGCCCAGGTTTCTTACAATAATGGCACACAGGAGCAAAGGATCTGGGTTTCCTATCCTTACTCATAGTCTGATTTGAGGTTTGACCCTTATCTGAACTCTTTTCTGGAGCTACATTTTCAGATTTCTTTCCTATTTCTGGATACGACTTTTTAGCAGGACCAAAGGACTTATTCTTGTTGAAAGTGGACTTATGAGTTAGCGCATAATCATCAGCATAAGCTGCTGCTTTTGCCAAATTTTCAACTTTCTGTTCATCTAGATAGGTTTTAATGTCATCACGAACACACCTTTTGAACTCTTCAATCAAAATAACTTGCCTAAGTTTTTCAAAGTCTGTACCTACTTCCCTAGAATTACACCATCTGTCAAAGTACACTTCTTTCTCATGGGCAAATTCAACATGAGTTTGACTTTCTTGTTTACGATAATTTCTGAATTTTTGACGATATGCCTCTGGTACCAACTCATATGCTTTCAAAATAGCATTTTTGACAGAGTTATAGTCCACACATTCAGAAATTGGCAAAGCCGTGTATGCCTCCTGGGCCTTTCCCCTCAAAACACTTTGCAGCAATAAAGGCCACTGGTCTATAGGCCATTTCAAATTTTGAGCTACTCTTTCAAAGTGTTGAAAGTACTTATCGACCTCTGACTCATTAAAAGGTGGTACCAGTCGCACATTTTTACCCAAATCAAATTTGGTAGCAATGGACTCTTCATGGGCAATTCTACGGGCATTGAGTTCTAAAGCTCTCATTTCTCTTTCATGTTTAAGCGCTCGCTCTTCCTTTTGAGCTTGAGCTTCAAGCTCTTCTTTTCGCTGTTGAGCTTCAAGCTCTTCTTTCCGCTGTTGAGCTTCAAGCTCTTCTTTTCACTGTTGAGCTTCAAGCTCTTCTTTTCGTTGTTGAGCTTCAAGCTCTTCTTTTCGTTGTTGAGCTTCAAGCTCTTTAAGTCTTAACTCTCTTTCAATTTCTAATCGCCTGATCTCATATTGCCCAGAAGGTTCCATTGGTAGAGGCTTATACCTTCAACTAACTGTTCAACAATAAGCCTTTTAAGTTCATGTTTACGTGTTGACCTTTTCACCTCTAACTGTAACTCTTGTGCTATCTGCATTAACATATCTTTTTTAAAAGTTTCTAGAACTTCCATAGATGGTGACTGTACAAACTCTTTAGCACTAGCCATTTTGGGCACTGTTGACTGTAACCAATTACTAAATCAAATGGATTTTCAAAATGTTAATTGAACGGTTGATCAAATGGTTGTAATCAAATGGTTGATCCCGGACGAGCCCCCAATTTTCCTGTTACGGTCACGGGCAAGCACGGTAGCAATTATCGGTTGTCTTTAAGTTGTAACAGAAAAAGCAAAAAGTTAAACTTAACAAATTTATTTAATAGTCAACAATAATGATTACAGTCAACTGGTATGCTCTTAACCAAACACACTAATACAATAATAAGATCTAGCTGACCTGACCACAGAGATTATGAGTTAAGTTTATCCGCTGTATCCAGCAATCTGTTCCGTAATCCGTCCTGTAGTATATTCTGTGGTCTATCCAATGTCCTGTGGTCTGTCCTGTGATCTGTCCAATGTTCACTCACACACGGATATCTATATCTTGTCACCTGTCTCACACTCAACAACACAAAAGGTTCTTGTCCTGCTATTCTTTATATATCTAGTCACACAGAATGTCTGTCTGGAGATATTTAGAGAGTTAACACAACTGTACTGTCTGCTCCAAGATGTGGACAATGTCCAAAATGCAGTAAATTCACTCTCTGTTATATGAATATACAATATCCAAAATATCCAAAGTACAATAAATCTGTCCAGATGATGTATCCAGTTCACTCCAGTAAAAGTTCACAGTGATATAAGCATATATTATACTCCAAAACACAATAGCTCTCCTTATAGCAAGCGAATACAAAGTTCACTTGTGGTCAGATGTACATTCCTTATATACATTCACAGATTCCTCTGGAATTGTACAGAACCAACTCAAAAGAAGATTGAGCCATCTAGGCCAAATGAGGAAGTTCTAGAAACTACTGGCAATTGGGTTTCCCCAAATCTATCTTAACCACTGAGGGGGGGATTTCCCCCAGTCTGTGAACAAATCAATAAACACTAAAAGACAAAAATCAATAACTCCCTTACTTTAAATGTCAACACACAAGAAGAACCAACAACACAATTATCTTTTATGACAATGTATAAACATAAAGCTTAAATTAAACAATGCACTAATATAGTGCCTAATATATGTAATATACAATGTACTAATATAGTGTCCAATATATGTAACAGGTACCAATGCACCTCTCACCGGCATCAGCCCTCTCACTAGCCTACCGGCTCCACTAGCCGCGCAGAATGTCCCGGCGACATCTTTTACTCTGGGTCCTGTCTATCAGTCTACTACTGATTCTTCAGCCCTTTTCAGGGCGCCGCACCCCGTGTCTCAGTCTGTCACACAAGACATTCCTCTTCCAGGATATGCACCACACTCAACTCCTGGCAGACAATCAGTCAGGGAAAGAATGGCTTCTTTGTCATTCCCACAACCACAGAGGACTGTCTCAGAGATCCCACAGACTCCTAGGACTCAACTCATTAGGAGCCAGCTGGAGCAGCAAAACTTCGAGATGATGAACACTTTGCAGCAGAAAAACCAGCAACAAATATATCTCTCTGCTCAACTACAAACAGGACTGCAAGCTTTCCTTCAACAGTCCATGGAGCAGATGTTTACTTGTTTGGCCCCTGCACAAACTCAACCTCCAGCAGCAGCTACATCTATAGCACCACCACCTCATATTGTGTCAATCACACCAGTGTCTGTTCTACCGCCTGCTAAATCAGAGGAATGGACTCAGCTCCATCTCAACCTGCCCCTCCTGAGGTCAAGAAGGTTCTTTCAAAGGTAAAGGGCTCCTCATCTATTGCACAACAGTCCATTCAAGTGGTGGTCTCTCAAGTCAAGGTGCCGACTTCCAGCCCCTCTACACAGCCATCCTCCATTCCGACGGCTGCCTCTGCTCCAAGGCTCTCATCTCCTCTTCAGGCCCTGGAACAGGAGGAATACAGGACTGATGCTTCAGCTTCCTCCTTCTCTTCCACTTCAAAACAGGAAGACCCTACAGAAGTTGGCGATCAGGCGGCACCCCCTAACCTCCCTTTCAGGGAACTGGTCCAAAAGGTTAGGGAGTTCTTGTCCATCCCTGACCCAGCAGCAGAAGAAGACTACAAGGTGGGCTCAGCACTGGGATGTGATCCCCTTCTCCTTCAACAGGAGAAGTTGGATAGACCCCCATCTATCAAGCTTCCGATGGTTGCCGACCTATCTCGTCTTCAGACTGCCCAGGGCGACTCAGTCAAACCTAGCACGTCAAACACTCTAGAGATAGGAAAATTCCCAGGCATTTCACCACACAAGGGAAGCTGGTACAGTGTAGTGGACAATAAATTTACTCAGACACCACAGGTGGTTCCCCAGGCCTTCTCAAACATTGCAAAGCCTTGTTATAGGAATGGACCCCCAGCTTCAGTCCAACAGAAGGATCTAGTCAAGCTGGAATACATGACTCGGGAGAACATAAGTATTGCAAACTTCGTCTCCACTTTCGGGATGGCCAGTGAGTCGTGCCTCTGCAATCTTCGTCTCTCAAGGGACCAGAGAGAGAGGTTGTTTGATCAGTTCGGTACAACCACGGACGGGCCCACTAGAGAGCAGATCATGTTGCAACTATTTACCATGACTCAACAGGAATCTGCCCAGATGCAGTTCATGCTGGATATAAGTAGGAGTATGTCAAAGGCTTACGCAGACTTGGTATCCAACTTCCTCTCCACTCTCACAAACCTGGTGCTTCTCAGGCATGATGCCTATCTACGCCATGCTCACACCAACCTGGATGCTTTCAGGGCATGCAACCTCTGTTCCCCCCTATTCTCAGGTTCTGACCTGTTTGAGAGGAGTCTCATGCAGGAATCATGAGCAGCATTTGATAGGACTAGGAGTAAAGCCTGGATCCAAGAAGGAGTAACGTTTCCACCCATATAAGAAAAGCAAGAAGGGTAGGGGTGGACATCAACAGGCTGCACAAGGAGTTTATTACCAACCCATGCCGGCTCCACAATATATGGTGCAGCAACCCTTCTTTCAACCTCCACCCCAAGGTGGTTGCAGAGGAGGACGTGGTGGTCGCAGAGGTCACGGCCACGGAGGCAGCACAAGTGGTAAAGAGCAGCAAGAACCTCCTCAATGACACTCAATACCAAGTGCTACCTTCACAAAACCCTGGATTAGAACTGACAATGCTTTCATGAGATCCCTTACACTGTGTTTTCCCTGTAGCCCCTCCAGAGGGGGAGAAGACTCTGAGTGTGTTAACCCTACCGGAGAGGGTAAAGGCTCCGTGTGTACAGTCCCCACCAGAGGGGGAAAAGACTCTGTGTGTACAGTCCCCACCAGAGGGGAAGAAAACTGTGTGTACAATCTCAGGATATATCAAAACAAGTTCAGTTAAAAGTGTATATATCCAGGAAAAAGCACAAAATCTGCCAGTTGGGGGCAGACTGAGGCAGTTGCTTCCAGAGTGGGAAAAACAAGGTTTCCACCAATTGATCATAGGGCTTATAAGAGATGGATACAATTTGCCCTTCAGGCAATGCCCCAAACTATCCAGGGTATCCTGCATAGTCAGCAGTTATGCAGGCTTCGACAAACAAAATGCCTTAAGGACCTCTATTCAAGACCTGCTGTAGAAAGGCGTAGTCAAAGTCATACACACCCCAGACAGTCTGGGGTTCTACAGCCGTCTCTTCCTGCTCCCAAAACCAGGCAACCGCTGGAGGCCAGTCATAGATTTAAGCTCACTAAACAAATTCCTGGCCATCCCAAAGTTGAAGATGGAGACCCCAGAGTCCATACATGCTTCCCTCAGAAAAGGGGAATGGGTCACATCTATAGATCTCACCGACACCTACCTACACGTACCTATTCACACCCAATCTCAGAAATACCTCAGGTTTCATTTCAAGGGCATCACTTACCAGTTCACCAGCCTACCTTTGGGGCTAGCAACAGCCCCCCTCATTTTCGCCAGTATAGTCAAGGAAGTAAAGCTGATAGCATTGCAATCAGGAATCCGACTCCACCAATACCTTGACGACTGGTTGATCCATGCCCCCTGAGAACAGGAATGCATGGATCAGACACAAAAATTACTAAAGCTGGTGAAGGATTTGGGCTTTATAATAAACCTCAAGAAGTCAGAACTCAAACCATCGCAGAGGTTTGACTTCCTGGGTTACCACTTTTTACTAGATTTGGCTCTTGTGAAGCCCATGCAAGACAGGTGGACCAAGCTTCAGGAGATGTTCCATCGCCTCTCCATGAAGTCTGTTATCAGTACAAGGACTCTTATGTCCAGCATATGGATTGCTTGCATCAACGGAGAAGACTGTAAAATTGGGCAGGATACATATGAGACCTTTTCAGTGGCATCTCAAAACTCATTGGAAATATCCGATGCCTCTGGACACACTAATCCTCTGGAATCAGAAGATGATACGACATGGGGAATGGTAGTTAGACCCTTAAAATGTGCTTCAAGGAGAACACCTCCATCCCAGGGAACACGAAAAGCTAATCTTTACAGATGCCTCAAACACAGGTTGGGGCGCTCACTTAGGTCAAAATTCTACAGGAGGGCTCTGGTTTGTTTCAGAAAAGCACATGGAAGACAGTTTTCTTACTAGCCTTAGCCTTTCGGGAAGAGGCGTAGTGAGATTCATGCCTTGACTCTAGATGGACTTTTATGCCTGGGTGACTGCGATCAGATCCAACTATCTCCCTCTCCCTCCTTCATCGCCAAAATCCAATTAGCAAAGGAAGGAACACAATCTATCTCAGCAGTGGTTATACCAGCCTTGAAGTGTGCTCAAGACTCTCAGGACACAGATATCCTACTTTGCCCTGTCAGGGCCCTTCAGTGTTATCTGGACCAAACCAAGGATTCCAGAGGGGTTAGACGTGTATTGTTTATCTCTTACAAAACGGGCCATTCCAAGGATATTCAGTGTTCTACTATCTCGTCTTGGATTAAAAACACTATAAAATTTTACTACACCAAGGTTGACAATGCAGACATGGACCTCATAGGGGTAAAGACCCATGACGTCAGAGCTTTTGCGGCTTCCAAGGCTTTTTATGGGGGAATTTCCATAGATCAAATTATGCAAGCCTTCCATTGAAAATCACACAACACCTTCACCAAGTTCTACCTGAGAGATCTTGCGGGACAAGACCAATCAGAGGGCTCCTTCCACTTGGACACCTTCAATGCAGCACAGCAGGTGATGCCTCCTTCCGACCAAGTTCCAGGGAAGAAAAAAGAAGGGGGCACAACGCCGGGAACCACCTAGACGGGGAGTATCAGAATCCTCTGACACCATAGAGCGGGGTCTTCACCCCTTTTAAGGTAACTTGATTTTATTTTTATTTCTAACATTCATTTACCTGCTGTTTTCTTCCATAAATACCTGCGTCTTATATAGTTACCAGTTTTTTTCTTTCCAATTTTATTGAGAATGTAATTTAAGTCTTACTTTTTCTGTATCCTTAACCTTACTTTCTTAAGAATTTTCTTATGCTGTATCAATGTTCCCTGACATCACATTTCATCGTACTTTGTTTTTTAGATATTATTTTTCTGCATGGAGTGCCTGCACTGGCGATGATAACCAAGACAGTGCCTCTCTTCTCCTTGGTACACACCTTAACCTCACGAGAGCTGGAGAACTCCCCTCAGTCCCTGATGTTTCCTTCCTGATAACCTCATTGGGGGCTTCTTCCTCCTTCACCCTGGTCTCCGGATGGTCGCCTGTGATGGTTGCTGCCTTTGCCAGATGATGATTTTTAGCCAGTGTACAGTCTTCCCAGACATCCAGAATGCTGGGATTCAGCATATTGTTACAATAGGTAGGACTATTGTAGCGCAATAAAATTGGAAATTTTATTTTAAATATAGCTTTTCTAAGCTACAATACCTACCTATTGTAACAATAATACAGGCCCTCCCTGGGCCTCCCCGCTTGTTCCAGACTTCCACTGGGCAAGGGGTTTGGTTCCAACAAAAAGGAGAAAGAGCTCATGCGAGCAATCTGATAGGTTCCCTAAGTCACATGGCCAAGCCAGTAGGTGTGCGTTTACCCGCACCGGTACTATATCACCGGCATTCCCCATGACCACTGTTCCAGATAGCCCCGTCTATCTGAATTTCACGGGTAATAAGTTTTCAAGTTTTACTCCAGTTGGAAGCTTCCCCTGGTCAACCACTGGTAAAGCATATTGTTACAATAGGTAGGACTATTGTAGCGCAATAAAATGTTCATGTTAACAAGAATTTAGAAATTATATCCTCTGAAAAATGGAAGCTTCCCGTGGTCAACCACCGGTAAAGCATATTGTTACAATAGGAAGGTATTGTAGCTTATAAAAAGCTATACATTTAAAATAAAATTTCCAATTTTAACACTATATCATGAAAACAAATGTTTCAGCGTAAATTCTATGAATATTACATGTTACATTTTCACACATATTACTATTACATTAAAATACCTGACAAATATATACATTCCATGAAAAACAGATCATTTCAAAATACATTATGAACTAAGTAAACATATGTACATGCTGAATAACCTCTAAGCTAAAAGTTTACAACAAAATGTCTTTTTTGCAGCTACTGAATATCATTTCAATTATGGTGTCAGACAAGCAGCATATTTCAGAACAGAAGACCTTTCCTCCAAAACTGAAAATCCTTTCAACTGGGCCAGATGAGGCCAGTTCTGACAGACATTTAATTGCTAATGTTGCAAGTCTTGGGTAGCTGGCATCATAGATTGTCCAGTAATTAAGGGTGTCCCTATCTTTCTCTAATAGAGACTGCATAAAAGTAATCACCAAACTGCTTGTTTACAGTACGGTCTACATCCGTTCTTTCAGGAGATCCCTAGGAACATGTTAAAACTCAGTTTTAATTTTTTACTGGAGTTTCTTCTGTAGTCAAAACCTGATCAAGGGTTTCCGCTTCAACAACATACAGATGTTCCAGTAGTCGATCTTTGTGGCTGGCATATGTGATTCCACCACACCATGATATTTTCAAGCTTGGATCCAGAGTTATGGACCATAATGAGTGATTTTTCTCTCTTTAACTGAAGTAAAAAATGTGAAATGACTATTTGAATGCTCCCGTAAGTGGACCATTATATATTTCACCCAGGGAAGCTAATTTCCATCATACACATGACACAAGGAACAGCTTGATGTTACTACTTTTCTCCCTGTGTGAAATGTGTGTCACTTTCAAAGGGAGATAGCATGTCTACTGTATATTGTGAATTCTTTCTTTCATGAGAAAACAACTTAACACAGTCTAACTTAGCCAGTTTTGCAAGAGATTGTCAGACTTGCACAGATCATTATGGGCTGAGAATTCTGCCTTGTCTCACATGCCGTCTGTAGTCTCTGTTCTTCCTACAACTGGTCAGTAGCATAAGATGATACTCTTTAAAGGATACCACTTTTGATGCTTTAGCTGTGGCTTTTGAAAACAGCCCTGCTTTGGAAAAAAACACATCTGACCACTGACTGCAGTGTATGTGAAGCTTGGATTATGGTTGTACTGATTAAACCCACTGATATCACTACTTATGTCCAGATAATCAGGTTCCCCATCCAAGTCTTTCATTTGATGACTGGACCAAAGGTCAATAGTCAAACACACTCGTTGGGCTTGTTAAAGTTGGTATTTTAAAGCCCTTTCATTAGCTGTCATTTTGTTTGTTTGCAAAGTTTTGGTGACGTTTCTAAAGTGTACAGCGTAACAAAAATCCAATAAGTTTACCATCTCCCTGAAGCTGGTAATCTCTATTGATAACAGAGGAGGCAGGTCAGTGGCAATAAACTTAACCAGAGAATCTGTTAATCTTCTTTGTCTGAGATCACTAACGGGGCACTTAGAATTAGAAATAACAAAGCTCTTCATGGTCCCTTCCATAGCTGAAATTTTCAGGGTTGGTTCTGCTGTCCTTGATGGTGCTTGAAGTTTAATGTAATGATCCCTATATTTGTACTGAAATAAAACAAAACAAAATATTCAGTATAAAAAATAGTAATTATTAAATTATTAAAAGATTTTTTGATATCAAATATTGGTATGAAATCCACCCAGCTAAGTTTAATTTACAGTAAAAGGAAATTACATTGAAAGATTGAGTAACAGTAGCATGCAAATTATATTAAAAGATTTACTCTGTGATTTTTGTGCATAGGTGAATACTTTATAAATATTTAATTGTCAGAACAATAAAGATTGTATTACAAAAGCTAGTCTATCCTTTATATGTTTCGTCTATACAGATTATAAAACCATTTTAGAATTAAAAGAAAACAATTCTATCAAAGCAAGTAGACTGTGAGATAATGGTTATATTTATTTTTGTCTGACAAATCTTCAAATCTACAATTTTTTATCATACATTTACATGCTTTCTAAGAAAACTTCAGGTTTGTGTGGTTTTAATTACCGTAATATACAATTTTAGGTATTATTAAAGGCCCAATCAAACTGTTTAAATGTAACATATATTTTTGTTTTTCATCTGGTCAACTAAACTGATAGGATTGTAGAATAAATGCCCACCTCTTGACATATGGGCATATTTTTCGGTCTGACATTCTGGGACTAAATGTAATCTATATGAAGTCAGAATATGATCAAAATTGTAATCACTATAGACATATGGTGTATTTTCCATGCAATTTGGGTCTAGAAGCTGAGCTTGTTTCTTTGTCCTTTGATGAACATTTGTGAACAAGGGCCGGTTTCCTTTGGAAATTACCTCCTTTAGTAAAGGAAGGTAATTTGTATGCCTTTGGGAACTTCACCTTAAAATTCAGTTTCACAAAGCCTCTTTTGACTATCCTTACCAAAGGTCTTCCTTGAAACTTAAGGAGGGAGTAAATGTTCATTTAAAGTTATTAAACATTCCTTGAAGGACACTTCCTTAAATCTAAGGTAGATCCTTAACTTCCTTGAAGTTTAAGGGAGTTTTCATGGTCTCCTTTAAGGTAAGGAGTCTTTGTGAAACTGAGAATTTTTAAAGGGGGGAAAAATTCAAGGAAATCCTAGAATTTAAGGTGACCTTTATCTTAAGGAGGCTTCGTGAAACTGGCCCCAGACTTGTCAAGGTTGATTTGATTCGATAAAGTGGAGGCATTTCTAAATATATATTTCAAGGGATTCCCCCATATGAAAAACATATGGTTGTATTTTATTTGCATCCAATTTTAGATAAAATAGTCATTTCTATGAGTTTGTATGGGAAAAAGCAAAAATATTTTTGGTCATTGATATGAGAACCCTATGAAAGACCACAATTTATTCTATTTGGTGCAAGAAAAATTAACCCACTTCGGCCCTCTTCCCACCTTTTGGAATAGTTTCTTCCACTTGCCTTCTAATTAAGCCTCACCAAATAAATGTGTAATCCAGAAGTTTAAACATATGTGATTCACAAATTAGGTGGGTTTTTTAAGCAGAATTGGAAATCAGTTTAATGGAGGTGTTAACGTTAGCATGAGACCCATTTCAATAACTTTATATTCACTGGAGCTCCCAAACAGATAAGTGTGAGCTAGTACTTTAGAAAGCTATGAAAATGGACTATGACATTTTTTTCATGGATGCACTACCCATATTCTATATCTTCAACACATTTGTCTGTTTATTAAGGCTAAATATTAGTTTAATTGTCCCAGATTTCTGTATGGCACAATTTGTCAAATGAGTGAAATTTTAGGTAACTCTCATTTCAACAAGCATTTTTTCATGTTTTCCACTCCCACATAAAACCTATACCAGGTCTCTCGGTTGTTCATAACCAAGATAATTTTTTTTCAGCTTTGAACTGGTGCAATGGGTATGAATTATCATAGGGTTTGAACCCACAAACTCTCACAATGGACACACCACAAGAAAAAAACCAACCCATATTTTTCTGTCCTTGCATTTATTATTACAAATGAACCAAAGCCCAAAATCAAAATTCCATATTATTTCTAGGAGTGTAAATGGCCCACTTGATACCAATATGTTTCTATATTACAGTTTCCCCTTTTACTCAGTATTTACCGCACATCTCAGTAAAGTATTTTCAGTTTATGAATAATGAGACCACTGCCACAGTGATAATCCCATGTCGGGTATAAAGCAAAAGTTGAAGTAGTGTGATCTTGAAACAGCAAAATTATTTCTTTGACTTTCATAGGTTGCCCTACTGCCACCCTAAGGGTTTCAAAATTCAAGCAAAATCACTATCTCTTTCAGTTTAAGTCAAAGTTGATGTTTCATATCCTGCTGAACAACCAGTGTAATACTGGGACAGGTCTCAGCTCTGTCATGTGTGGGAGTCGAACCCACTTAGGGATGAAACCCTGTGATTAGAAACCTGCCAAACCTGCTAACCCACTGGGCCACTGAGGACCCCTCTCTGACTCTTTCACTGTGAAAGATATGAGTGATATTTCTTTAACAAATTCCAAGATAACGACCATTTGGTTTTTCAAAATGATGCCAAAAAGTTGTTTACAAATCAAAAATCCCTAGGACCGATAGCAAGGGAGATGTGAGGCCTTCTTATTGTGATGATCCAGTTGATCTTGAAGCAGAGGTCAAGGATTAGCTGTAACACTTTCAAAAGAATCGTAGGCTATGATTTCCTGTTTGTTTTGATTGGTTGTTTTCAAATTTCGAAAACCTGGGACAAATACCAAACGAGATATAAAGACTTTTTTGTATATGACCTGACTTAACCTTGAAGCAGTGCGTCAAATTTGACACTTGCGAAAGATTCACAGTCAATGATTTCCTACAAAAAGTTATAAAGTTTTCACATTCCAAACCCCTTGCAGCAATACGGGAGACATAAGGCCTTTTCAAAAAGATAAACCTATTTGACTTTGAAGATATGATTGACGACCACTTTGTTTTCTAAACAAGGCTAAAATTACTCTCGGGTAAGATTTCTTAGTCATATACATTTTATGCAAGTCTGATGGAGCTAGCTGCAATATTTTATTTTTTTAAGTTTTAGAACATCTTAATGATTTACAAACAATGATTGAGATATAACTGTTGATGTAAAAACGTGACCTAGAGATACACACACAGAAATCGTATAAAAAACCTACAGAAGATACAGAAGATCTTTCATAATCTTCCCAAAAGCGGGAGATAGTTATGTCAAGCTATATTTCTGTATCCATGGAAATTTACTGAAGATTAAACAATCAGCCTTTCTGTTAGCATAATGCCTTGATAGGAAATGTGAAATTAATACTAAATGAACTAATGTCAAATTTGTCATCATACTTGCAAAACTGCTCACGACAATACTTGAAAATATTAATGTTCAGGGTTGGGGTTAGCCTTGCCACAGGCGTTTATATGTATAAAGAAGACACAACTGTCCAGGCTAGGTTGGGGTCAAAGTACTTTGTACTAAGTACATGTGTACTTAAGTATATTTTCTAAGTACTAAAATGTATTTAAGTACATTTTTAAATTTCAAGTACATGTACTTCAATTGTACTTAAGTACATTTTAAATTTGATGTACTTAAAAGTTCTTTTAAGTACTTTTAGTTTTAAGTAAATTTTTCAAAGGTTTGTGTATTACATCATTATTACAATTGAATTAAGCTTTTCTCATATCTTTATTGATAAACATTCATTTAGATTAAATATTCATAACAGTTTCACTGATATTTCTGATTCACTGATAACACTGTTTCTTTTAAAAAGTTGATACATGTTCTTCAAAGTTTTTATGGTCACAACACTCAATTAAATTCTGTAAAATTTTCCATCATCACAACACTTAAAGTGACTTATAAGCCCAATAGCAGGCTGGGTATTTTTTATTTGTTGTATCTGTTGTTTTGTGAAACATCTGTCGTTGGTAAAATAGAATAAACAATAATAATAGTGGGCCTTTTAATGTTATAAAGATAGTGATAAGTGGATGAAAAGCACTTGTACTTTGAAAAGTACTTGTACTTCAGTACTTTGATGAAAAAAGGACTTGTTTTTGTACTTGCACTTGAAAATTAACAAAGTACTTGTACTTGGACTTAAGTACATTTCCCGGAAGCCCAGGTATTAATAGAACTGATATACGTGAGGATATTACAGTTTGAGAATTTTTTTAGTGCGAGCTCTAACGAAGCTCGCACTGCTAAAGATCACTTTTTTCCCTTTTTTTCTTGGCCTCTAACTTTCATGAATTGTGGCGTGGTGTGATGAGTATCTGTCTCTTCACTGCAGTTAAGCAGCAATGGGCTACATTAATACTGGGATGGGTGACTGCTTCAGTGCACTACTCGTCTCTGATGGCTTTGCAGCTTGCACTAGTAGACCGAAACCCCTTTTGGACTTGCTTTTTTTTTAATTGTAACTTTGTTATACAGATCCAGTTTTCTTGGCACAACTTGAAATTCTTGTTAATTTTGCACTTGAAGGGGCCTTGGTGATAGAGTGGTAACACTGTCGCCTCCCACCTCTGAGATCGGGGTTTGCTTCCCGGCCCGACCTCAAGTGGGAAAGCTGGTAGTTGCTTACCATTGGTCAGCAGTTTACAATATAGAACCTTGACCAACTGTGTGTACTGGTTTCCTCTGCTCTCCCAACTACCTGTTGTGATATGACCTGTACAGTGTTGAAAGCGATGTAAGACCCCAAATAAATAAATAAATAAATAATTGTGCACTTACAAGAACTTTGTATCCTTCTTTATTAAACTCCATTAACACTATTTCTATAATCTTAATACACTCTAGCTTTGATTTGAAAGCACCAGCCAGTTCAAGTGGTAAATTATTGTCTCTCCAGTTATAGCAACCTTTAATTAATGTCACACTGCAGGTAGATAATACATTCTACATGACTATGGCGTCTGACTTTTGGGTTTTTCACTTTCTCCATCTGACAAGGCTTGTTGGTGTTGACAATACACAATTTCATACAAATTTTAGAAAAGAACCTTTACTCTCAGTGATTCCATCAATAAATCCGCTCTACTTGGGTAATATACCTGTTTAAAGTGACCGTTATTATACCTGTGCTATTGTCAAACTGCCCCAATATCAAAGGGTATTAGGCTCTTTTGTGTGTGTACTAAGTTAGGTCTCATCCTCAAACAAACTGGGAATTACATCTTTTGTGAATAACTTTGCAAACCTTTTTACCAGTGTATGTTTAAACATGTGATATACAATTTACTAAACTGGAATCACTCACCCAAATTAATATTTTTACTTCACTTCTATGGTTTAATTAGAATTTGCTACAGTAGCTATAATAAGGTTAAATTGAAAAAAAAAGTTAAATTTTGAAAAAGTTTCATCAAATTCAATCAGTTGACTCATGTTTTTTAAAGGAAAATGATGAAAGAATCTTTATTTTTAATAAAAGAATTGAAAACAAGAAACATTGTGGCAAAGAAATTTAGATTAAAGTATGTTCCTCTCCAAATTTTGTTTACAGTTATACAATTGTTTATCTTGGGAAGTCCATGTGAATTTTTTTTGTGTTTCATGTTATTTTGTTCATGACAGAAAACCCTCAAACTGTTGCATGTGTCTGATAATTAAGTGTGGAAAAACCCTAGTAGAAAAAAAAACATGCAGAAAACGTCATAGTAGGAAACTAGAGAATCAACAAATAATACTAATAGAAAAACCCAGGGAGTGTTGGAAAAATACCCAAACCTGTATTACATGATGTACACTACTTGGCAGTGGTTGTGTAAATGTGTTATATACCATTTAGTTACAGGGTTTTATACTGACACATATTCTACTGTGGGCTTTTACAGACTTTTTTTCTGCCACAATATATTTTTGGCCCAAAATAATGGACAGCATTTTGTCCACCCTTGCAATTTTGACTGGCGTTCTGTCCACTGGCATTTCGTCCCCAGTGTTTTGTCCATGCGCCATCATATGTCCAACTACGAAATGCCCAAGTATGAATATATCCATACCCATGACCACCCACGCATCCCCCCTTTCGGAAGATCCTGTATCTGCCTCTGATTTGTCTCTAAAGAGGAAAACATTTGTAAAGAACTTTGCCCATTAAAAATAATAATAACAATTATAATAATAGAAATATTTACATGGCGCAAAATTGATAAAAATATTCTAATACTCTGTAAGGGACAGTCCAAAGGGACAGTCCAAAACCAGAGAGGTCATATAACCCAGTGAGCTCCTGCCAAGGAGGGATAACTATGGTGGTGGGATTAATGCAGGTATGTTTTGAGTTGGCTCCTGAAACTGGCGATTGGGGATTGATGAAACTGACAGTCTGCTTCCACAAATGAGACTCCTAGACTTGATTAAAGATATAAATTATTGAGGTTGGAAGAACTTTATGGCCTTAAAAGTATACAGTTAATATTGAAAAATTATACAATGAAAGGATACAATGTACATTAAGCTGGTAGAGTTTTCTAGAAATAGTGTGACATGACTAATTTGATCCAGTCTGTAAACATTGTAGCAGAGAGCATTTTGAACTTTCTTCAGTTTAGCAAACGGGTTTTGTTGACCCTATATAGTAAATTACAGTAGTCTAGTCCAACACCCTAACCACAACAACACAGAGACCATTGAGAGGTACTTCACCAATGGAAATCACTTCTTCAACTTAACATTTATTTTTTCTGCACACCATTCTATCATTCTATACCAAGCTTCTGGATTTCCTTGCGTGAAAATTAATATGTCCCTAATTTATTATGATTTTAAGTGATTTCATTAGCCATGGATTGCTAACCCATAAATGCCTTGGTGATTTTCTCATTCTTGATTCTATCGGTATACAGTTACATCCATGCACCTCTGAAGATTTTATTGAAAAGACCTTGAGATTAGACAATAGTAATATTAATGTAATGCAGTTTCCATAACATGCTTGTATATTTTATGTAGGAGGTCCTCAATGGCCTAGTGGTGAACAACTTTTATATCTAGTCATAAGCTGTAAACTGTGTTTGGGTTCCTCACATATTTGGGTTCTTTCATAACTTTTGGATTCATTTTGAAAAGAGCCATAAAGCAAGTATGCATGGTTATTTAAATACTTACACTTTATATCATTTACATTTTTTTCTTGTAAACATGTAGCTACTATTGCATGCTTTTAGAGATGTGGAAAAACTAAAAGCAGTGGTGTTTCAAGTCACAGGTAAAGGCACTATTGCTGCTGTAAAATAATGGTCACAACTGTATTTCAAAAGTATATGATTTTTGTCATCAGAGGCTTGAGTGTATGTGTAACCCTCTCACTGAAGTACTTCTTCTGCAATGCACTTTAGTGCGTGCATGGGTGAAGGTAATGGCCAGGTAAGTATTGGGGCTCAAATTGGTGTTTTGTGCTAATGGGAGATATTCTATGTGATTCGTATTGCTTTCAGACCTATTGCCCCCCCCTCCCCCTAATGACTTAGGAAGGTTAAGTCCATGGAATATATGCTCACCTCCATAAATACCAGACACTAACCCTAGAAAGTTGAGAGACAAATGGTGGATGTGAAATATTGGGGCAATCCATCCCATTGGCTTTTATCAATTTATTTAAATTGATGCAATTATCGTGTTCTTGCACACTTGGAACACACTTTGTTCGGCATATTAGAGATGTGCATATGTTGTTTTAAACTGTGTAATTATATGGTAACTCTAATTTTTATTATCATACTTAGGCTAAATTCTTGGTAATTGAACAGTTTTGGTTTAATGATGATGCTCATAAATGTTTTTGTGAAGTATCACTAACGTAAAGTTTTTATGCATGTATCCTAGGATTTTATGTGCATCAGTGTAAAATTTATCATAAAGTTTTTATGCATGTATCCTAGGATTTTATGTGCATCAGTGTAAAATTTATCGAATAGATCACTGGTATCGTACCATTTCTGAAGTATAGATCATGTTTGTTATATTTTGGCTGATGACCTCAGGGTCTCTAGGTAAGGATAAGATGCAAAGTAAGATAAGTGACTATTAAAGTATATAAAGACAAGTTAACTTTTGAAGTACTTCATCTGGTAATATATATTGTATATATCTGAGATATGTCATACAGGAAACATTTTTTCTTATTTAATTTTCCTTTTCTAGAATAATCTTCTGTTCCTTTGATATAAGTGCACCTAGCAAATGACTTTTTCTACGTGAAGTTCATGTTTCGTGAAAAGCGCTTTAAATCCCGGGGCATTCTTTTTAACGCACTTTCGCAGCATTTTACGGTACAAACAAGTGCAGGTGCCCGGATATTGATAACAATCAAAATGGCGGATATTGGGAAACTTTAAAAGTTTTTAAAAATGCAATAAACAAGCTTCCTGTTCACAATACTTATGTGTAAGTATGACGATATTGTGCTGTGCCAATATTATTCAGTGTACCATGAATCTATTATTCAAGTACAAATCTGCTTTTAAACAAAATATATGAATTCCTTCAGATTTACTCACCTGTAAAATATTCGGTTACTGTAGGAGGGACCCGTTGTGATTTAGAGATCGTAGAAATCAATGGGTATTTCGGATGTGGGCAAGTTTCCTATTCTGTTGAATGTGCTACTAATTACATTCACTTGCTGATTGCTGAAACCAAAAGTAATATCAGATCTCTGAGCCTGAAAACTGGGATGTCCACGAAATTGGAACCATGCCAAAATACCGATGGTTTGACATTTATTTAAGACAAATCTATGTCATAAATATATTGCCATCATCCTACACATGCATTCTTGTACCACATCCTAGATTAATAAATTGGTAAATATGTGTATTTGATCGGAAGTGATCATTTCTATTTGGTTGGGGCCCATCACACTAACTAAAATCATTAGTGGCTTTCTACATGTGAACACCCGCCTTATATTTCTTTGTTAGAGGTCAAGGACAAATGCTTCTACTGCCTTGCTACCAATTATCGCCGGGCACCAATTACCGCCAGACAGAATTCAGATAGACACAACTTGTCAAATAGTATATTCCAAATCCAATAAATAAGGGCGAATAAATAACGGCAAGGTTATGTCCTGGGACGTTCCGATATGTAACATATTGGCTATATGTCGGGAAGTGCTAAATCATGAGAACTGAGAAGTGCTTCATCTGGGAAGTGCTTTGTATCAAAGGATGCCTTGTTTTTGGATTGCAGCAATATTTTACAAAATGAAAGCCTCAAAAAAGATCAAATACTTTAAATTCAGAACTCACAGCAGTAGCACCAACTCATTAATATTCATGAGAAGATATGAGGTCACGGATTTCCCGGGTTTTTCTAACAATATTTTATAAAATGGTAGCTTCAATAAAGATCAAATAACTTAAACTTGGGAAATCACGGCAGTAGCATCAACTCATTAATATTCATGAGAAGATATGAGGTCACAGATTTCCCGGGTTTTTCTAACAATATTTTATAAAATGGAATTACGCTTCAATGAAGATCAAATACCTTAAACTCGAGAATTCATGGCAGTAGCATCAACTCATTAATATTCATGAGAAGATAAGAGGTCACAGATTTCCCGGAAAATGATAATAAATCAACCAATGAATTTATTTCCCCGACATTTAGCCAGTAATTTACATATCAGGATGTCCTGTGATTTAACCACTGCGAATAAATAAGGTATAACTGGTTCCAAACTGAATAGAACAAATACACATCAAAAGACTTTGAAGATATATGGCTGCTAATGAAATATGACCATTTTATTTCTTGGTGGCGGTAATTGGTACCCTGCGATAATTGGTAGCAAGGCAGTATATATCTAAAAAATGGGCGTTCACTTGTAATTCCGGTTTGCAGTAAAAATGGCCGATAATACAGATAAAATGTTAAAATATAAGGTTTTGAAACAAATGTAACAATTATCTCAGATTATAATTGTAGTGTATATCATTTGTCAGTCTAATTTAAACTCAAAATATTAACCGCAGCATGGGTGTTTGCTGGTAGGAAGCCACTACACCAATAGATTAGTGGTTTCCTCGGCTCCACTTTACTTGTATGTAGAACCATGGAACAACCCCACATAGAATTAGATATTTGCATAAAATCCATTCCCGATGTAATTTATGTATACACGAGTATTCGACCCGTAAAATTAGGGTTGCAAATGGTTACCTTAGCCTCGATAGACGAGTCGGTGTTTGCTAGTACTCAAGTCCATTTTAAGTACTCAAGTACTCACAGCGCTAGGGACGTCACGACTCCAAATATTTCATGTCGACTAATCGGTAAGCACTATTCGTGTCGACACCGAATAGCCGTCGAATTTTTAAAACAACCAAAAATCTTAAGTTTCATATTGTAAAAAGCATTGAAAATGATAAATATGTGAAATAAAATGAAAATACAGGTATATAATCTGTAAAGTTTAATAAATTTGCTGTTTTCCTGCAACTTCTGCTTCATTTATTTCAGACAGGAAGTGGGCGATATAAGAGGTATATGGTACTTCCGGTTTTACGTGAATCCATAAACAATGCAGAAACATTGCGGTTTTTGGATTTAAGCTTATTTTATGTGACAATATGGACATATTTCATAGATTCAAACCTTCTGCTATCTTTTACACTACATTGAGCAATTATTCCGACTTTAAAATATGAACCGGTTAATAGCACTATTCTAACCGTTGTCGATTAGTCGGCTAGTCATGACGCCCCTACACAGCGCATTGTTTTTTCGCCCGCCAAGTGAAGCATTTATATAACATATGCTTCATTTCTACATTTCCCCCACATAATATCAATTAAAGTTGTGAATTTGGCTTGAAAACCTATATTTTAATCCATAATATATAATACCTGGTTAAATAGAAGACATTTTTCTTCAAAAGTTTCGTGACTATTTGTTAACAGAAGACTTCTAATGGTAGATACTAAATCTTGCGATTACTCAATTTCGGGTCGGTTGTTTATTGTTGACTTGCTATTTTTAACATCATTTTCATTCCTCCTTGCATTATTTCAGGTGACAAAACGTGACAGCTATGTTTCAGTCAAATAAGAAGAAAGGCAATAAAAAACGGCCAGAAATATCATTGCCGTCTAACTTTGAACATCGTGTCCATACTGGATATGACACAAATCAGGGTACTTTTGTTGGTCTTCCATCTCAGTGGAGTGGTATTGTAGAACCAAGCTCACCTACAAGACCAAAACCCATTATTGACCCCTCACAAGTCACTAACGTTGAGCTTGAGGCCAGAAAGGTAAGAATGTATCATTTTCTAAAGTAAACATCTTAACATATGCATGTCAAGTGCCACAGAAATAATTAAGGCTGTGACTGGGTGGTCGGTATTTGCAATTGGGGTTGATTTAGGGAGGTCTCGAGTGCTTTCTGGTCCACTCGAGAGTCATTAGCTACAAAGACCTTTGATCTTTCCTTGGTGACTTTGACCTATAAAATCTTGTCCGGGCTATATCTCGGAAACTGTAGGGTGCAGGAAGTGGATACTTGGCAGGGACATTGGTTGGGGGTTGTAGGTGTGCAATGTCATGGGTGTGACCTTGATTTGACCTTTGACCTTGTCGTAGTGACCTTGACCTATAAAATCTTGCCCAGACTATATCTCGGAAACCATAAGGTGTCAGAAGTTGATACTTGGTAGGGACATTGGTTAGGGGTTGCAGGTGTGCAAGTGTGACCTTGATTTGATGTTTGACCTTGCCATAGTGACCTTGACCTATAAAATCATATCCGGTCTACGTCTCAGAAACTGTAAGGTGTAGGTAGTTGTTTCTTGGTAGGGAAATTGGTTGGGGTTTGTACATGTGCAACATCGTAGTGTGACCTTGATTTGGCCTTTGACCTTGTTGTAGTGATCTTGACTTATAATATCTTGTCCAGGCTATATCTCGGCAACCGCAAGGTGTAGAAAGTTGGCACTTTGTAAGGGGATTGGTTGGGGGTTATAATTTTGTCCTGGTAATATCTCTGAAACCGTAAAGTGTAGGAAGTTGATACTTGGTAGGGACATTGCTTTGGGGTTGCAGGTGTGCAACATCATGGTGTGGTCTTGATTTGACCTTGACCTTGTTGTAGTGATTATGACTTTTTTCACTGCTCTGAAAGTATCTTCATCCTTGCACTGTTTCACTACTTTTATATCTCATGGTGTTGAAAACTGTTTCCCCAGGCTGTGGGGTACGGGCATCTCTGATGCTATTTTTGTTTCTATTACCATAAAACAACCACTGAATGGCAAGTGCAGTGGATAAATATTTATAAAAAATGGATTCTGCATATTATTTGATAGTTAATCAATGCGCATTTGATACTTAAATTTACTAAAGATATAAAATGTATTATTGAACTATATTAAATTGTTATATCATCAGCATTTGTTGGAAGCTGAAAAAACTACACAACATTAAATAAATAACTAAGTATTCATCGTTCTAATTTATTTGCTTATATTTGTGTCATGCATACCGTATGAAGCTGGGGATGATTTACAAGAAATTTAAAAAATCTAGAAGCCAGATGGTTGAAGCCATTTATTGAAAATATCAATACATTGATAATTTCTGTGGGCCATACTATGACTGATACTCCGTCTCATAGTTCATGAAAAAATTAAAGGCATAAATGTGGATAAAAATATGGTTTATTAACTTTAAAATAAGGCACTTTGTCATTTCAATATATCTGCTTTATATGTGCCCATAACATTTCATAAGAACTGCCAGATCTCAATCTCATTCCTTTCAAGGCCCCAGAAACTGGTTTTGACTTTTTCTAAAACAGTAACAACTCTTGCCTTTTGATAAATTTGTGCAAAATCAAAGATATGATGGTCACTGTGGAAACTGGATGTCTTCTTAATGACATCTTTTAAGAAAAATGGTTTTGCTGTTTAGTATGAAAAATGATGTACTAAAGTTTGTACTAGATTATAAAACCAAGCAAAAATACATTGTATAAATATTGCCTTTTTCTTCATAGACTCTCAGGTTGGCCAATAACATTCACAATACATATTCTAGACCGAACTCTGTGAACAAAGACTGCAAAAAAGAGCAGTTTACTTCCACTAAACATACAGACATGCACAGTTGTACCAGGATGGGATCAAACAGAGATAAAAAATGAGAATGCCTCAGAATGATGCACTGAATAAAAGGAAAGACTTAGGCCAATTTCAAATTTTTAAAATCATGCAATTCTTTAACTTCGGTATCACAATCACTAACTGTCAAATTTCTTTTGCCATGAAAGATAATTCATGTTTGTGGTGTACTTCGAAATATGAGCAATTGTTTTGAGGTTAGTCCGTAGATATTGGGTTGTTTTCATATGCTTTCACAGAGATTAAGTTTTGGATCTTGTTTGTTTACAAGGTACAGAAGTCAGTGTAGATAGAACCTGGCTGGATTTCAGAGTTTTGATAACTCTACCTTGTTTCCCCTTCCCCCACCCTTTTTCTCCCCACAAGCACATTTTTCTTTTGTTTTTGTTGATGCACACTTCACATGATTCATGCCTTTCAGTGGCAGGGAGTCAACAGTATCCACACAAAGTAAACCAGGCTAAGGGCTATATAGTTTTCTGTCTTAAGATTCAAGCATAAGACATTCTTATCAAAAAAATATGTATGTATATGTCAAAATAAAAGTATACAGATACAACATCATAATATACCCTTTTATTGTTTACCTCTTTTCGCAAAGCAGTGTGGGTTGGTAAAATATAATATTAATGTTGTAAGCATCTTCATATAAACTTTATCAGTACTTTATACTGACATAAGACAAGCAGCAGGTAATATTGTCCTGTCGTCTAAACTTTTATTGTCCAAGATTTTAGTAATCCGACTGTAATTGTAGATTGTAATTTTACAATGACCATTTTAAAAAGAAAGAAACTGGAGTCCTTGGGACTCCTTATTGTTGAGTCTCATCATTAAAACTGTTGTTGAATATAAATTAATTAATTAACTGTATCTCAACTCAAAACAGCCATGTAAAGATAAAACATGTTAATTTTAGAAATAGGGTTTCAGAGCTTGAAACATGGCTATGTTTAGTATCCTGGAAGTGCATGGAAAAGCTCACAATTCTCACATCTATAACTATAAGCATGTGACATACTTATGTCATTAGAGAAGTATGATTCATCATATATCAAATTGATTGTCTACAAGGGATGTGGGTTGCGACCATCTCTGTAAGACAATGATTAAATTTAAAAGTGCTATTTTAATTTTACAGAAACATAGATTACTTCAATAAATTGATATATAAGCAATGTAAATTAATGACAAATAATGATATGGTTGCCATTCTTTGTACTGTATTATAATGATTAATGGAATGATTTTACCCAAATTACATTCCAAATACACCTCACTTGACCAAATGTCTGATACTTCTGTGGCTTTAGATCCTCCCAAAAATAATTGAATCTCTGGGATATCAAAATAACTCTTTTCATTGAAGTCAACTCTTTCTTCATACTTTGGGTACAGGTGGCATAAGATCAAGGTGATAAAATCCCCATCTGTGCTTATTATGCAGAAGCCTTATATCTTGGTCCAGATTGCTGATTAGCTGGTCTGATCTGATTTAAGTTTGGTCTTATCTCACTGGAGTGTGTATCAGACTGTAATATGAGTTGATTACAGTAGATACATGAGCCTGCTGTGCTTGGAATGTCTGGACTTAGTATGGTGAGTTTACATTTGAAAGGCTTTCAGTACAAACTCACACAGTCATGCACCAAAAGTTGGTCCTATTTCCTGAAATTTATTCTGTAAATCTTTTCACTGGTATTAGTGGCTGTCATGTAGGATATATTGTTATTTAGTTACTATTCATGTATTCTGCAATATATAGAAAAAAAATTGATTTACAAGTGCCATTGTATTAATGATATTTTTTTGAAAGACAAAGTCTTGTTTATGTCAATATCTAAAGATATTCCGTTCACTAAAAGTCGCTTAATATACCGTACATGTGTGTTTTGAATCCAAGTTGAAACTTTTAACTCATGAATTGTATTTAAAAATTTAACAGCTGTTTTAATTCTGTACAGAGAGCCATAGTTTTTATTGGTCCATATCATATATGTGAAGTTTGTTTTGTGTCAAATTCCAAGTGTGTGTGTTTAAATACTGTTTATCCTGAATAATGAGCAATTGAGCATCATTTGTTATTCCTGTATGTGTAATATTTGTCTTACTGCCAGTAATCAAGGTAATGTACCAAATAACTACTCCAGTCAATTTTACAGGAACTGAATGTTACACACAGTTTTATTGCTTTACATACACACTTGGAGTAAGGTGTCTAATTTTGAATTTTGGTAAATTTTATAAAGTAGACCCACAGTTTCTGATATCTGAACAATGGCAAACATTAATTGTTAAATTGTTTAATATTCACATCTGTATTCACATATTAATATTTTAAAATATAGTAAGTCAAAGATTATAAATTTTCTGCCTAGAGTAAAAAACTGTCCCTGAGTCTCTTCAATTTTTCTCTGAGTATAGACTGAGAGGACATAGTTAAACATTTGATGAACAAAAACATAAGCTCCTGTTTATTTCCTCAGAAATTTCTAGTTCAGTATAAAACCAAGAAGTTGGCTTTTCACTAAACAAGATCCCCTACTTCTAGGCTACTTGACAAACTTGATAAAAAGAAGCAAAAAAGTAGCTTATATCAATTATGTGTTATTTGAAATGATTGCCTTACTTTACAGACCATTATCAGAGGCCACTCCACAAATTACCTGAATGGCTATCAGGATGTCAGGAATATCAGTGTGGCAAGGTCGAACTCCTTGCGCCAACACAGTCCTTCCTTATACCGCCGTAACAATCAAAATAACATGGACATCCCATCTCCCATGGATGAGCATGAGCAGCCTCCTCCATTTCACGAGCGCCCTCCATATGGCGCCCCTCAGTATCCTATACCCCCTCACATGCAGCAGCAAGGACCTACCCCACACGGGTACCCAAGGGACGGCACATTGCCGAGAGACCATCACCAACAACAGCCACAGCCTGGATACAACATGAACCAAGAGTCTGGAACCTTGCCAAGAGATAGAGAGTACAGAGACTACAATAGGGACCCCTATGGTCCCCGTGACACACTAGACCGTAGTCCAAGGCATCTTCCTCAGGGTCACCCAGGTACATTGGAACGTGGTCAGCCAAGAGGTCATCCCCCAAGGGATCCAAGAGATCCACAAATGATGGGGACACTGGAGAGACAATATCCTCCCAATATGCAGCAACCGCCGCAGCAAAATGGACCATACGGCCACCAGCAGCCAGGTCCCCCACATCAAGATTACCGAGGCCCACCCAGAGAGCCTCAGGACTACCGTGATTTCAGAGATAGCCGGGAGTACGGGCGGCGGAGAGATGACATGCCACCAGAGGGCGGGCAGATGTACAGGTTAGTGACAGCACTGATGCTTCTAGAGCGCAGGATACGCGATATCTCGCGAGTTTTAGTACTAGCTCGCAATTCGGTAAATTCGGCGCGTTCGGTAGAAGACACAATCCCGCATGTTTACAAAATGGAGGGCCATCGATCATCTCACGAGAATCCTTTAATTTTATCATCATGAAGGCTATATTTGGTCGATTTTTCAGTGAAAAATGTTATTTCATATGAAAACAAAACAGATACTACAGTTTGAAAGTGGATGATGCAAACGTCAGATACTAACAACAATACTGTTGAACCAGTTCATACAGCATGTGTGTTACCTCATATCTTCTCATGAATATTAATGAGTCGGGAGCCATGGCCGTGAGTTCTCAAGTTTAAAGTGTTAGATCTTTGTTGAGGGTTCCATTTTATAAAATATTGTTAGAAAACCTCAACGGAAATCAGAAATCTATGACCTCATATCATCTCATGAATATTAATGACTTTGGTGCTATGGCCATGAGTTCCCCAGTTTGAAGCATTTGGTCTTTCATCGAGGTGCTTCTATTTTAAAAAATATTGCTAGAAAAGTATTATAGAATATGGCCCCAGGTCTTTAATATTTTTTTATCCAAGCACTGATCCAGATAAGTAATAAAAATTACGTAGTGGTTAAATCACGGGACATCCCGATATGTAAAGTACTGGCTAAATGTCGGGAAATAATTTCATTGGTTGATTTTTTATCGTTAGTTTTCCGGGAAATCTGTGACCTCACATCTTCTCATGAATATTAATAAGTTGGTGCTACTACCGTAAGTTCTCTAGTTTAAGGTATTTGATCTTCATTGAAGCTTCCATTTAATAAAATATTGTAAGAAAAACCCTAGAAATTCATGACCTCATATCTTCTCATGAATATTAATGAGTTGGTGCTACTGCCGTAAGTCCTGAGTTTAAAGTATTTGATCTTTTTTGAGGCTTTCATTTTGTAAAATATTGCTACAATCCTAAAACAAGGCATCCCGTGATATAAAGCACTTCCCTAGATGAAGCACTTCCTGACATATAGCCAAAATGTTACGTATCGGGACGTCCCGGGACATAACCTTGCCGTAAAAATTAATGTGATCTAAGTTGGATCTGTTTCCATCTTCTATTTTTTTCACAAAGATCCATACAGTAGCATTTGTGTAATCCCCCACATTTCAAAATTTCTAGAATCAACACTGGTGACAGTGTGTTGGGGGTACAAATGTGTAATATTTAATGTTGTTTACGTTAATATGAGAATACCACATTTCGTTCCACTGGGAATTAAATTAACGACAACAGCTAAGTGTTAAGAACCAGTATTGGGGGAACTCTGTGTGGATATTTCTCTACAATACATGTCTGACATTGCTTAACAGTATTACAGATAACAGGTAATTGGTAATATTATTAAATATTTAACAAGTAATGAAAATACCTTCATAATGGTTAAAGATATTGTCTTGTAACTTTAAAATGTTTCACGTTATCTTTGGAATTTATTGTTTTATCTCATGTACGGATGTTTATATTTTCATCAGGGCAAGTACTAAACCAAACAAAATACTGAAAGCACCAGTAGTACTAATATTAACCTCAATCAAGGAGGTCAGTGTAATTACTGGTGCACATTTGTTTGTTTGCAAGATAACTTGAAAAGTTGTGGATGAATTTTGAGGAAATTTTCAGGATATGTTGACAATTGGCCCAAGGAACAGATGATTAAATTGTCTGGATCAAGAGTTTTAAAGGACTTTTTTACTGAAAGAGGTCTGCACTCTCTGAGTGCTGTCCTTGTTAGTTATAGTTTGAAAAATCTCAAGTTTGAAGTTTATAACCATCTGAGCTTTCAATTTTAGCTTCTTAAAAACTGTTCTGTTGGAATTGATGAGTTTTGTTTAATTTTACATTATTTAACATAATGTAAAATTTGATATAGTGGGTGATTGAGGTATTGCATTAGAGCTTTGTATTCACTCATTGCTTTTGATTTGAATATTTAACAGCCATTTATTGGAAATATAAATACTTTAACCTTTTCAGTGGCTGATACTTGGTACCCAAAAATAATAATTATGATATAAACAAATAAATGAAATTTTGTTCAAAAACCTCTCATTTTAACTTAATGTAAAGAAACAGTTGATTAGACGTTTCCCATTTAAAAAATATTGCTTATGTATGCTGGCATATACATTTTCACCATTTAAGTGACAAGCAAGTAGAGTAAGAAATCTAAAATTCGCCACATATCTGAAATTCGCCACATGTGAAAATACTAATAAAATATATGAATTGTGGTGAGATTTGTTGAACGTATAGTAAATTAAGGCTTTTTGAACTGAAAAATGCCAATTTTTAGACAAAAACAGCATTTTCTTCATAAAATTAACTAAGGTTTTAGAGGTGGCGAATTTTAGATTCCTGGCGAATTTTAGATTTCTTACTCTAACTTATTAGTTTCAAAGCCCCTGAAATCAGTTTGATGTTTAAAAACCACCCAACCACTACTTACAGAGGACAAGGTGGCCCAAGGGGTGAGAAAGACATGTACCATGGAGCAGGGGGTATGCCACCCCATGCGCCACCCCAGCAAGGTCAAGGTCAGCCTCCAGTTCAGCAGCCCCACAGCCCCACAGGAGGCCACTACCCCGCCTATCAGGCTATGCCCAATGGCAAGATGCCAATCAACCCAGCAGGCTCATTACCCCGGCAACAGCAGCCACAACCTAGAGATATGCGAGAGGAAATGGAGAGGAGGGAACAAATGCCTCCGAATGCACAGCAGCAGTATGAGCGGGTAGGTAGAGTCCTTGGGATGGCTTTTTTTACTTAAATTTAAGGACAGGGCTGTGTTATATTTTATCTCTTGCAGAAGTTTGGGTGTTTAAGAGTCTTCACACTGCTTGTAATTACATCACTTTGGGGAAATGTCCTACATGTGGACAATAATTAACACATTTATGTTTTTTTTGTGGCCACATTATTCCTCTGAGCTCCATGATTCAAAGTTGAAACAGTGTAGGATTATTTTGTCATGATTTTAAATGGTGCCCATTGATTGGCGAATTTTTACATACTGTGGTGAATTTAAGATTTCATTCTTTAGAACATATTTTATATTTACGGATTTTATTTATTGTATCCACTGGAGGTATCCAGTGGATACTTTGGTTTAGCATTCGCTACACCGCTGCCGCTGCGCGTAGAGAGATTTTCGGCGTTAACGCTCTAAGAGGAAAACTACATCAGCTAGGTTCACCAAATTTGCAGGATATCTTCATTGGGGATAAGCTTCTCTGGGAAGGAAATTAGCCTCATTCTGAAAAGCAAGATCGCCGCCGCGGGTATTTCTTTGAAAATTATCTACATTTTTCTACTGGCTGTTTCTTATAGATAGAAGGTTGAATGTCTTCATAGGTGATATATATAACAGATATATATGTCCCCTACAACCTTGCAGACATTTGACCTTGAAGCTCTTAATGCAAGGTCATCCACGGAGTGCCAAAGTAACCCACATAGTGGACTTTAAAAGTGGTTATATCTCCCTTATTATTGGTCCTAGAGGTTTGCAATGTGAAACCAACCTATAGGAAATCATGTGCTGCGAATCTTTTGATGTGGTCAGATTTGACCTTGGACCCCTCCTTCAAGGTCAAACGAGGATAGCCAAACTTAAAAGTGCTTATAACTCGCTTATTATTGGTCCTAGAGGGTTGGGATGGTACACCAACTTAAGAAATCATAGGCTGGGAATCTTTTGATGTAGTCAGATTTGACCTTGGACACCTCCTTCAAGGTCATACAAGGACAGCAAAACTTAAAAATGCTTATAACTTGCTTATTATTGGTCCTACAGATTTGCAATGTGAAACCACCTTATAGGAAATCAAGGGCTGGGAATCTTCTGATGTGGTCAGATTTGACCTTTAGCCCCTCCATCAAGGTCAAACGAGGACAGCCAAACTTGAAAGGGTTTATAACTCGTTTATTATTGATCCTAGAGGTTTGCAATGTGAAACCAACTTGCAGGATATTGCGGGCAGGGAATCTTCTGATGTCAGATTTGACCTTTGGCCCCTCCTTCAAGGTCAAACGATGGTTCACTGGCTTTGGTGAGTTGTCTTTCCAGTGGATACAGATTTGCATCGGTTCTCCGATGTGTAGTTCTAGTTTTTTTTTTGTTTTTTTTTTGTACCCAAATGTAGGAACAGTATGTATCACATAACATCACCAGTATGTTGTGGTAGAATGTGTTGCATCAGGATTGAAAATATTTTGACCTCATTTATGACTAAGATCTCTCACAAGAATTTGCAAAGTATCACTTTGTGGGTCACTGAATTGCAAATAATTTCATTCATTACACTATAGCAAATGTTTAAACTTTTTTTTTTTTTGTGGCCGCTCGAGTGATTTTATTTTTCCATAGTTATACACAATCATGGGCTAAAATATTTAATTTTTAAGAATTACAAAAAAAAAAAATGAAAAGAAAAAAGATGGTTACAGGTTTCAAAAATCAGACATTGGTAAGAACTTAGACACTCAGTTGATACTGGGTACTTGCAAATTAATATACAGTATTTTATTGACCACTGCTGGAATCATATCAGTGATATATTTAATCATTCAGACTCAAATTGTGTGACAGAAATAGGGATGTCATCGTGTACTGTGATATTATATCGCCGATAGTTCAAGTCCGTACACGATATCGAGCCTTGTATTCATAACCCGATTTCCGGGGTTTAGTTACCATGTTAGTGAAAATCAAATACGCGGGTGTACATGAGCCTGAACTTGTAACTGGAAATGGCCCTTCAGTTGAAGATTCTTGAATTGTACCCTTAATAAAGTAAAAATCTATGTTATTTGGGAAAATTTACAGGGTTTATAATGTTTTGAATTAAAAATATGAAGTTGAAATGTAGATATTAACTTAGCGATTAATACCGTGATATCGCCCACTGTTTTGCTCACAGTATCGAGACAGCAAACTTCTACACGATGACGTCCCTAGACAGAAATGAGTCACAAAAATACACCAATAACAGAGTTTTAAATTATTTAAATTGCAATGAATCAAAGATAGTAATATGACATGAATATAGTTCATACATGTTATACAGTGCAGGTGTATTATACAACTCAGTTTATACAAAAACTACAAAACATAGGAAACTAAGAAACTGTTCAATACAGAGTACTGTAAGAGGGGTTTTTCAATTAATGTAAACTGTTATCTAGTCAACATCTAGGGTTGTGTGTATAAATGGGAGGACCAGGTGCCTGGTTTCTTTGTCTGGGGATGTTTATAAAATACTGTCCTTGTCAAGTGGAGTGAAGGGTATAGGGTGTCTCATGACAGTGATGTTTCAGAGTGTTTTTACTTTATTATATATGTTAAAAATTATTTATTAAAAAAAATTATTATACTATATATATAATTCTGTATGTAGCTATGATAGTGCACCCTTTGTATTATAGATGTTGTTTAAGCTGTTGCATGTAGTTGTGTTATTTTTAGGTGTTTGCATATTTTGCTGTAATATTTATTTGTAATTATACTAGATAGATGTCATTGGATGATGATTATTTAAAGTACAGAAATTTTTGTAATAAGCTGAAATAGTTTATTGATTCATTTTATCAGAAAAGGTCACAAAAGTATTATGACCACAGTTGCATCTGTCACTTTTCTTTCAAGTGACATTACATTGCATCAGATTTATAGTGATAGAGTAACTTATATTTTGATATTTATTGCTGGAAATTTCACCAGTGACCTTTGCCTCGCAGAAAAAAAATATATGTTTGCAAAAAAAAAAAATTTGAACAGCAAGCGATAAAAAAGACCAACTTGGACCAAGACCAATTTGTTGTGAACAGTGTCAAATTTAGTGCAAAATGCTTCTCGGGCATCGCTCAGTGCTTTCCCCTGAAAGTTGTGGAGTTTTCATGCTTTGTCTGTTGTTTTTTCTGGAATCTTTATATATAAAACTGTGTTATAGTTAACATACATTGTAGTTTCTCCAAGTTATTGAACAATTAAATCTGTTTAGTCTGTTTATCTGGTTTACTACCTTTGTAGCTAAATTTAAGTGTAAAATCTGTATGCAGCAAATTAGCAATAGGGTCTTAATAGGCTTTTGTATAATTTGAACCAGAGTATAAGATGAATGTTGCGATTATTACAATTATAAGATGAATGTTGTTTTGTTTAAATTGGTTGTTGCAAAAGTGGATAATTTGTTTTTATATCCATTGGAGCTCATGTAGCCTATCTTAATACAGAATTTATAATGATTAGCAAAAATGAAATTTTAAATAAGGAAAATTCAGAAATTACTTGGAAAAAATAATGTTTAGTACAAAAAATTTCACTCAATAGTCAATAGTGAACACTAAAGTTTACTCAAGTCATTTATGGATTTAAACTATATCTTAATAGTTTTTTACGGTACCTGATTCACTACTTTATACTCGCATTTCTCAACAAAGTTGGACAGGTACCAGGTAACCTATCACAGCCTTGATGCACTGTCAACAGCATTCATCTTGTAAAATGGTCCTATTTTCTATATACTAGACTAGATCCCCATTTATCTGTGTATAATGGGCATATATACATTCTTATTCTATAGATTCTCTGTCCACATGTGTATATGTATTTCCTCTTTCACCTCCCACACCAAAAAACAGCAGATGATGACCAACAATAGTAAGCAACCTCCACCAACATCATTGGGCCTTAATAACTCTCCCCAGCATGTGCTCCCACCCTATCCAAATACCAACCAGAACTCTCCTCCAGCAGTGGGCAACCAGGCACTGCCGCCTCCGCCCCCGGCAGGTTCCCCCTATGGATACCAGCAGCAGCAGCAACCTTCTCCAGACCTACCGCCCCCACCTTCTCCGTCACGCATGTCACCCCCTAGATCTCCAGGGGCCGGCTCAGCCAAGGGGCCCTACCCTGCAGAACAGCAGAGACTGTCACATGAGCAGGTAGTGATTGTATATGTGTGTGTGTTGTAACACTTCCCAGCCATTGACTGGTCTATATTTTCCAAAGAAACTCAGAACTCACATTTATGTGGTGTTCGTAACTGCAGTAGAATCTACTGTGAATTTGAACTCTCTGTTAAATAAGAATTTAGAAGGCTTAGTTGAAATCACGTGATAGTGCAGGGATTTAGATTATAGATCAACTGTGAAAATAAAGGCACTTTGGTGTGAAAACAGTTAAGAAATTACTGATCCTGATCTGTTGACGAACTTCTGTTAAAAATTGCAAACTTTATGCCCTAATCCTTTATGGTATTCCATGAGATTATTTAAGTGAAACCCAGTTTAAATATCACATTTCAAAGATTCTTTTTGTCAATTTGTTTCTTTGTACTTTTGTTTGGTTATTAACTGATGTGAGATCATTACAGTGGCTCTAATTTTATTATATTTGGGAATAATCAAAATTGAAGGTCATAGGTGTTGCCTCTAGCTAAGTATGTGGAAAATTGACAAAGTTGACTGACCTTGAATATCTTTGGAAAATATTATCACAAATAAGTGTTAGAACTTAGTGAGTGGAATCTTCCTTGAACTTTCTTTTTAGAAACAAATTTTTAAATAGAGATTGTACCACAATGTTCTAAATTATGAGATGTTTGTCCAGTTTCAGTTATTCTATCAATGTGAAAAATTGTTAAAAACTGTATATAACAAATATATAAAGTGTTAGAATCAGTAATTTTGGGAAAATTTGAGATAAACATATGCCAAACATAATACATTTCAGTTATTTGATGCTGCATTGTTGAGCAACAAATTAGGCTGAGTTAGATTCATTTAAAAGTAAAATGCCAATATAAAGAAAATCAAATCACATGAGAGTTCAAGGTCATATTAAACATATTTCTGACATAACCGCATATGAGCCACCTGTGAAAAGACATCAAAATAAAGAGAAATTTGTCAAGAAATTTCTGTTTTAATAACAATAAAAATTCTGATTGTCGGGATCGTTTTATTATTACAAACATTATACAGAAATTAAATCAAGTGGCAAATTTGAGGGATGTGGCAGATTGTTAAAGATTGTGTCTTTGTTTATTTATTTTATTTTTCTCCATGTCACTAATCCTAACCTCAGCATTATGTACCAGTAGTATAAAGTATTTTTGCTTAAAATTTTCTGTATCTGTTGAAATTTATTCAGGATTACATTGAGTTTAAAATTCTGTAGTCTTTTCTGGTCCGTTTACTGTAAGCCAGGAAGATTCTTAATTTCTTTTAAAGCTAATATAAATTTTGTACATTTTTGCCAAAATTCCTGATATAAATTTCAACTGATAAAGTTAATATCAGCTTCCTGAATGACTTCCTCTTAGTCCTAGTTTGTGTTCACCAGGTTGTAATCTTAACTGAGTCTAATACAGCATCAGTTATTAACCATCTCTGTGCAATATTTGCCATTTTGGAGATTCTGCCTTTTCTTCTTATCTATGATTTGCCTGGCATTTTGTGAAGATGACATTAATAATAAAGTAGAATATCTTGTACCTTAAATATATTCAGTACTTGGATAGTTTTGCTACCAAAAAAACATACATTTTTTGGACAGTTTATGTGATCATAAATCAGTTACAGGTAACATTTTGTGGGAGTTTTCCTTAAAAAATAAAAATATTGTAAATGTACGCCTGCATGTTGTGACATTAACTCAGATCTAACATTGACAGAACTTACGAGTTTCTCAGGACAAATTTTAAATTCTGTCAATTTTGGATTTCTATCATGACTTAAACTTTCCACAATGCTGATGTGAGAGGAATATTGATGTAATGTTTATTTGTCACAAGTTTGAATTTTCTCACTATCACCACTAATTAACTGAAATATCATGAATTTACACACTTGTTTTTCATTCACAGATTATGAAAGGCACCATAGGTTTTCACTTTCACATGTTAATGTTAGGTCACTGCAAGCTTTTTGGTCTTTGTCTGGACAGGTGTAATCCTGTGTCTATTTGCCAAAGCTCTTGACATGGCACTTGTGTTGTGGTTAGGAATGAAGCTTTATTTTATGTTCATACTTTTATATATACAAGATCCAGCTATCCGGTCTGGTTGATATATTGCCTTCAGGCTGTGTGTCATCCTAGTGGTTTGATAGGTGTTATAGTAAAAGAAGAAACAAGTAAATAGTAGATATTTTACCAAACAATACAATAAGAAAGGAGTAACAGTAAAATACAGAAAGTCTGCTGCATTTAAAATTTGCTACCAGATATATGTCATCCACAAAATAAGTCAAAACCACCCGATCTATTTTAAAGCGGATCTCAAGTTGGATAAGTGCAATATTCTAGAACACAGAAGGCTTAGTGCCATTATTAACTGAAATTATATACTGTATGTGGAGTCACTGCTTCTAGGAAATATGGTAGTTTGCTTGAATCATATGTCTGCATTTTTGAATGGGCACTTCAATTAGCTGAAATTAAGCACACATTTTTAGAAGCACTGTTTAGTCTGTGTGGTTCACTGAACTTTTTTCTTTGGTATTGTTTAGGTTTAATTGTATTCCTCAATGACAATAAATGAAAATATGGTAGTTTAGGCTTGGATTATATGTCTGCATTCTTTCAATGGACACTTCAATTAGCTGAAATCAAGCACACATTTTACAGGCACTTTTCAGTATGTGTGGTTCATTGAACTTTATTCTGTGGTATTGTTTAGGTTTAATTGTATTCCTCAATGATGAATAACAATAAATGAAAATTAATGAGAACAAGCAGTTGACATAGTTTAACAACGTGGTGCTGTTATTTTTGTTTCACTTTTGTTTTTGGTTTGAACATTTGTTATTTATTTTTTCTTAAAATATTTGTAAATTTTGATCTGTTGAAGTCTTTGTTTTGTCCCAGCTTCCGTAAATGCCCTGTTTATATTTAATTTATTTCTTGTTTCTATTAAAAGTTTATTAAGAGTTTCATAACTAATATTTTGTGAAAGAAAAACTGTACACCTTTTCAGTTTTTATACAGTTCGTAAGAGTTTAATAATAATGTCTCTTTGTAACAAACTGTGTAAATTTTGAATAACATTTGCCGACTTTTTTTTGTCGGTAACTAATCTGTTTGATGTTTATTAACATTTGTAATACTGTTACCTGATGTGACTGTGTCTTTTGAGATATCGAATTAATATGTTACTGATAATATTTAAAGATCTTCTGATTAGATTTGTATATTGTGCTTGTCATAAATGCTTGTAGTCTTTTTAACATTAATACCTAATTACCTATATATTTCTGAGTACTGAGATGTATGAGCCTGCCATAGTTCTATAGATTACCAGTCATGCATAAACTCCAATTTTTGAAGAAAAAAAAACCTGATATCAAAATTATTACGGAATTTGAATAGGGTAATGATCCAACACACCCAGATATTATTACTTTTTTGCAACAAATTATTGCAAAGTTTTCCATGCAATCGTCGGTTGAGAATCATATATGTTGTTTCTTGCCATTGATTTTATGTGTATCTATGAAAAAGTTACTTTCAATTAGTGCAGAAGTGAAGTTACGAAAACACACATTTCAACTTACTTTATCCATTTTGTAAGATTTTTCGAAACCATTTTTAAATGTTTATTTAGTCTGTTAAACTGTCGTTCCAGAGTCCTTAGTATTTTAGATTCTTAAAGAATGAAGAAAAAAAATTAAGAACCCATTTTCTTAGTCCACATTTTGTAAGTTTTGAACCTTGTGCATGGCTACTGTCTTCTATAGTTTTCTAAAAATAAATCTCATCTGGGTCTAAATAAACTACAACCAGTTTTCCAATTCACTCCCAGAAGTTATTGGTGCCAATCCAAATTACTCTTTTTGTATTTCAGACGCATTCTCATTAACTGACGGTCTTGTGATGACTCTAATATAATTTTTGATAATTTAATTTTGAGTATAATTATTGCCTGGGCCGTATTTTGGGAAATTTTGGTAATCTGTATTCTTTACCCTCGTCTCTGTCTGCTTTCTTACTATGTTCTCTGTGTTTTGTGCTAACTCAGGACACAAAGTCGGAAATTCTTCCAGCACAACAAGCCAGATTTAAAGAGGTAAAACAAGTGCTTTCTCCCCCACCTCTTGTTTTAGTATTTTATACAGACACCTGTACAAATTATCATCCACTGATTAGCACTGACGTTTAGTCTTAAAACCTGAGAAAAAAATAAAATCATGTTATCCCCCAGTAGTAGAAAATACCAGATTGTTAAGAGTTTTTGTAATGCTACAGAATCCAGCCACTTTTAATTAGTTGATGATTACAGATTTAGTGAAATTTGAATATTAATTAAAATGATAATCCAAATCAATTATGTGCATAAACAGTTGTAGTTAGAGTGGCAGACAGAACTTTCTTCAGATCACAATATCATACATTTTGGAAATTTTCACATGATCTTAGTTTGTTGAATATTATCGTAAGACAATCACACTAATCATTGTCAAGGCCATAAATGTTCAGAATCACTTCTTCTCTGTTAGACGTGATGCCAAATTAACATTCTTTATACATGATAAATATGCTTTAAGTTAATACGATGTTCGTTTTGGGATGAAATTGTACATTGAAAACTCCCCACTTGCTTTAGCTGTACATCTCTCAAGCCACCATTTTCAGAGACCTGTTTCAGCTTCCAGATCTAGTTTGCTCAGAATAGACTGTTGTGGCATATGCTCAGTAAAGTATGTTTGTATTTAACATGTGCTGAAGCTGCTTGGTATTTCACACACAGCATTCACAGTTACATCGGAATGTCAACATTTGCCTAACCTTGGACATAAGGAATTTTTACTGGTTTCCCCTCTTGATCTGCACAGTACAGTAATCAACAGAGCATCTGCCAGCTTGAGTTTGCTTATGTTCCAGTTTAAAAAGTCCCAGTGCTTCTAGATACAAGTGTACATTGTACTTCAGGGGTGTGGCACGATAACATGACCCAAAAGTGTTCACTGGAGGTGAAATTTTAAAGTCTTTGGGAGATTAAACCTAACTGTTTATTTAGATACTACTATGACCCTAGTATCTACTTCCAATAATGAAAAGATAACTTTTTGTCGTTTTGTATATTTTAACTTGAAGAATATAAAGGTGTGTCTGGAAACTCTTCAGATGTGACACATCATGAAATTCTCATTTTTAATAATTTTAAGACTTAATAACAAAGCATATTTTGTGTTTTGCCAATACTATACTGAGCACCCTAACATATATGAATGAAGTTAACAATGTATGGAAACTTGGTTAAATTTTTTGACAGCTTTCTATTTTTGCATATTTAGCACCTATTGAAAAAAACACATTTCGTTTCTTGTAAAAAGAAAAGTACTATATCCAAAAAGTTGAAACTTTTTGCAGGTGTTAACCTAAAGGTGGTCTACCTCTAAAAGAACCAATGTTAGGATGATTGTAAAGGTTTCACATATATAGGTCTCCAAAGCAAACTCTTCAGATGTGACACATGCTCTTCAGATGTGACTTATAGCTCTTCAGATGTGACTTTTTAAAAATTTTAGTGTTTATTTTCTTGTCAAAGCTTAGAAAGGTTTATATTGCACCAAGAAAGTAATAAATAATTATAACTTGCAACATGGGTGTCATTTTTAGATGAAATAAAAGTGGCTCTTCAGATGTGACATACTTCCTTCCTGTCTAGTCAGTGTGACATCACATCATCTTTTCCATGTTGTACGTGTACTGGTTTGCGGATTTGAACTTTAATTTCATATTTTCTACGTATTGTGATTGTTACTTCTTAACATGGTATCACCAGGACAGAAAAGAGGGACATGAGATCACAATGCCAACCTTTAATAGTAACAACCCACTGTGTATGTTATCGTGACAAGGGTAAGGGCAGCAACCATTGTGTTTTGAAAGAAGACTGTTCTCGCAGTAATATCCTAACCACTGATCAGCGAGCATAACTGTTCTTACAAACTGAAGAAAGAAAAACAAGATGGCAAGTCTGACACATCTGCTGCTGCTGCTGATACTAAGTTAGACCCTAATATATTCAACTGTAGTCTCAGAATATATTGGCCAAAGACAAGGATAAGACCAAAAAGCATTCAAGGCCTTGTAAGTCTTCCAAGCTGTCAACTAACAAAAAATTAGAAGCTCTAGATCAGAAATGGTCAGAACATTTCTCAGGGCTGGAGGCAATGTTGTTGGCCAGAAGCTTTCTACCGTAACTGACCTTCCAGACTGTGAAAGTGACACCAACAAGGGCTCCACCAGCTGGTGCAGTGAAGGCAGCTGACCCTTTTATTACACCAACTCAGCTTTTTGACAGACCTCAGCCTGTTGACTGACCCATCCACTGCTATGCAGCGACAGGTGTCCAGTACACTGATTACAGAGGCAGCAAGGCAGCTTACCTAGATGGACACTGATTCGAATGTCAACCCCACTGACCGACCTCATACTGTTTGCCCAGCAGAGGAAATGGAGCTGTCTGACCTAGATCAGGGTCCGACTTCAGCCGACACTGACCAAGCTCTTTCAGAGGAGCAAAGCTATAGAGAGACAATGAGAGAGGCATTAGACTCCTTCATGGGTTGAAAGCATATCCCCGACCTGGATACAGCCACTTCAGAGGCTGATGACCTCCCCTTTGCAGGGCCAAAACTGCAACCAGTTGGAAAGATTTCAGTCAACATGCAGGGGGCTCAGTGGTGTAGTGGTTAGAATGCTCACCTTTAACCTCTGAGGTCATCGGTTCGAATCTCAGCCCAGGTACTTCATGTTGGAAAGTTGATAGTTACTTACCAATGCCCGGTGGTTTACAGAGCATAATCTTGACCAACTAGCATGACCCTGGCTGTTGAACATGATGTAAAATAAAAAATAAATCTAAATTCAGTCAACATACCGACAGATGACTGGTTATGTAAGAAGTTGGATAAACTGAACCTCACACTAGTTGAAGGCTACCCTTCTAGGAGTTTGGAGGCTACTGATTTGCAATGTAACCAGTACACCGGGACTGCCAAGTCTCAGGATTGGATATAGTTTACACACCAGCAAAGACAAGGATTCCAGTTCAATTTCCTATTGGGATTATAAATCTGCCAGACTGAACATTTTCACATCCAGGGTCAGTCCCAGCAGTTCACAACACCCATGGAATTTACAGTAGTGATGAAGGTCAAATTGATGGTTTTACACAGGGTATAAGAATCTACCAGTACTTAGATGACTGGTTGGTCAGAGCCAGATCCCACCAAACCTGTCTCCAGCATAAACATACTCTAGCAGCTCTGTGTCAGGAGCTAGGTTGGTAAACAGGAAAAAATCAGAACTGGACCCCAAACCACTTAAGCAAGTGTTCAACCTCAAACATTACCAGTTAAACCTCAAGGAGGGCAAGGTCAGACCCTGTCGCCCACAGTGCTGGAAAACCCTGAATGCAAAGATTCAGAAACTGCTCTAAAAACCAACATGTCAGGTCAAGCAGCTGATGTCCCTGATAAGGGCTACTGAAAGCTACAGAAAAACAGGTCCACCTGTGATGGCTACATATGAGACCTATACAGTGGCACCTGAAAAGGAATTGGAAGATTCCAGAATCGCTAGAAAAGGTGGTCCCTATCCCCAGGTCACTCCCTCCTCAGCTAAAGTGATGACCATATGAAGAAAATGTTCTTCAAGGTCTACCACTACACTCAGGTGTGCTCTGCCAATCTTCAAAAGAAGGGTGGGGCACTAACTTAGGAGAGCACACTATAAGAGGAACCTGCTCCCTCCCAGAAAGCAGGTTGCACTGGTCTGCTGTGGAAGGATCTGGACCCTCATGCCTTCCCACCAGTAGCCATCTTGGGCAAAGTGCTGGAGAAGTTTCAGGACTCTCTGTGCAACAGAATTATTCTGATTGCTCCAGGGTGGCCCACCATGCTCTGGTTTTGGGACCTAGTGACCATGTCAGGTCAAATTCCACTGTACCTGCCCAATCTGCTAACCCAGCCATTCAGTCACTTCCCTCACAGGATTCTACCAAACCTAAATCTCAATGTCTGGCTCCTGGAGCCTCAGTTATCAATGAGCGAGGTTTGTCTGAGGTAGTGGCAGCACAAATTGAAGCTCCTCAGAGAGTCTCAACCAAATCAGTCTATGAGGCTAAGTGAACCATTTTTACAAAGTGGTGCCACAGTAATCAGGTGAACTTCAGGGCAAAGGTTGGTGACTTCCTGTTGAATCTATTCCAGCCCAGGAAGTTGCGGCCAAGTACAGTTGATGGCAACAGGTCAGCCATTGCAGACAAACTTGGAAATGCACCCATCTATAGTAGTAAAGATGAGAATCTCACTTGTCTCTTGGTTAGTTTCCACAGAGACAGACTTAGGGGTCGGAGAGGCATCCCCTCCTGGAACATCCTGTTGGTGGAAACACAGAATGACTGTTTGGTGGGCCAGTGTTGCCAACTGCATTAGCAATTGTCCAATTGGTTAGAGCTCTTCAGATGTGACATGTTAAATAAGGTCAACATTTCAGAGTCCTTTTTATTCTAATATGTGACAACATATTGGAAATTGCGGACCTTTGTATAAAGGATTTGCACAAGGTAAAGAATGGGGAAAACGTTGAGACAAAACTATTTAATGTCACATCTGAAGAGCAATATGTCACATCTGAAGAGCATTTGGTCACATCTGAAGAGTTCCATTGGTGTCAAACTATTCTAGAAGCGATCTTCCAATAGCTTTTTTTCTGAACTGGATTACAACTAAGTGCATTTGACTTTCACGGTAAGTCATAATAATGATCATTGATTTCTATCCATGTCACTGGAAGTAAAATCTACATTTTGTGAAGAAAGTGTAAATTTTTAAAAGTAGGCATCCTCATTTGTATATTAGGGACTTTTTCCAATAAACTTTCATGTCTGTACACAGTTTTATATTCCCTAAAACAAAATAATATAAAATAAAGCTGAAATATTGCTTTTAAAACTATCAATCATGACAATACATCTTCATAGGTTAAACTAAACCTCTTCAGATGTGACATTTTCTGTTTCGGACAGAAACTTTTGCCTGTCATTCTGTTGAAGAAAACCATTAAAGGTTTATATTTTCAGGCATTATAATGTACATGTTGTTCCTTCTAAACAGCATCTTTGTTTGATTCTGCAGCTCCTGGTTTTTTTTTAAAGGTGGCCTCTTCAGATGTGACAGGGCGTTTCGGACAACAGAATTTAATATTTTAATTCAAATATACTCAGAGATGCATTGGGATAATGACTTTAAATCTTGATCACATTTAACCAAAGACTTTAGGCTATCATTTGACTAAAAATGTCAGTAAAAGACAAAAAAATGTTATAGTAGTGGGTGCTCCAACAAAGTCACCCAATTTTCAAACCTAAATTTGCATATCCACCAGCACATACTCAAGAGCTTGTAGTTTAAAAAGTATTGAAGGTAGGTTCGAGTTTTATATACCAAATCAAACGTGAGATAATATGCTTTCATAAAAATATTGTTTTTTAGCATTTATTAAGAGATTTATATGCAATATACACATTTTAAAACTTTGCTTTTTTCAGAGTGAACAAATTTTTGTGAAAAAATGGTGAATTTTGGTAACATATTCCTTTCTCATAAAAAAACTGCTAATCCAGTTGACCTGAAGTTGTCTCTCCACAACTGCCCATCATTAAGATATATTTTAATGTGAACCATTTCATTTTATATGCTTTGGTTGGCAAGCTTGACTCAAGTTTTTGAGGGTAGGTACAAATGGGTCATGTTATCATGCCACACCCCTTCAGGATTTAAGACTGAATGTATTTCCATCAAATTTGGCACTTGATCTTCAACTGTGTTCTATATATTGTGCTTGATCTCTCAAAATACTATCACACATATAAAATTGTTGTATGAGTGTGTGATTAAGTTTAAACTAAAAGTTCTATTTGAGTAAACTGAAACTCACTTTAGTGCTCTTTTCTATTATTTTATTACTTCCTCCTTTGGGATGTAGCTCAAATTAACAATAAACAATAACAGTTACAATATTCAATTTATAAACCATTTAACTAATTAATAATAAAGTTGCATAATTCAATTGTCAAATATCAGTTTATAACTTCCTATTAAAATTCAAGTTATCATTCAATTCTCCTTTTAAATCTATTAATATCACTTCTCACTCTATTCTCATTTTACTCAATTCAAATATTTACTTCTCCTTTTGATTCTATCTTCACACTCTCATTTCACTTCCCAACTTTGATTCTCAAGTTAGTCTAAACTTTCAATCTCTATTTTCTATCTCTTACTTCAGTCTCTATTTTTCATCTCTATTTTTCATCTCTATTTCAATCTCTTTTGAAGGTATGATTTGGCTCACAATTTATAGCCAAATTCAACAAAGCAAAGATACAAACATGTAAACACTGACCAATAACATTGCAGAACATAAGACAATATAAAATACTAAATGACCAATCACAAAACATAACATAGAACAATAACCATTTATAAACTGGACACAACATCAAAACATTATTAAGTACATGTATTTCATTACACAATCACACAATAACTCTCACACAGTCTAACAACTTTCAATAAACCCATTTATTCTAAACCCCTGCAACTACAATGGAACTTCTATAACACCTGGACACCTATCTTTCAGATAACAAGTGGACAAAAATCAAAGACAACATACAGGACTTAATTACAGATGTTTGACAATGGATATTATATTTATACATTATCACTAGAAAACAGAGAACACAAAAGATATAAAGATTGACATACAAGTACCATTACATCACAAAAGCACAAGTAACATAGAATAGACATATAAACTGCAAGAACATTACATAATTCACATAACTACATTATAAAATTATGATCTTTATTTGGGAAACTAAGGGTTAACCTTAACTTAAACTAAAGTCTTAAAATGCTAATTTTTTTTGGCACTGTGATAATACTGTATGTAATTGAATTAATTTTTATCTCTTCTTTATCGGCTATTAATTTCATGGAAACACAAGTATTTCTAAGAAGCAAAAAAAAAATTCTTTGCAAGATGAAAAGTTTCCATTATCTGGAGTTTTTCCCCATTAAGTGACAGTCTATTTAAATATATTTTTAGGTATTCATTTGTCTACCAGGTCCCTTTAATCAAATCATAATTGCCAATAGTTTGGGATTTTTGGACACATTCACTCACAGTCCAAAAGCTAAATTGCTCTCCTTGCTTTCATAAATTTTTCTTGCCTCCTGGGTTATCTTTTGATTCAGGCTGCATAGGCTGAAAATAGCATCTGAATATCTGCCAATGGGCTTATATATGGATGATTACTTCCGTAAATAAGCCCATGAGCCTATATTTCTATAATAAAATCTTGAGGGAAGAAAATATCCCCATCCTTTTTTAAGAAGTTTTTGTACTATTTTTAGATGTCATTTTTTGTCCCAGTGAAATTATAAATACAAGGAATTTTGAAGAAGATTTACATGAAGTTTGAACGTACCTATACTGTGTGCTAATAAAGATTATGGTATGCATGTCTGCAATGATGATTCTATTCTTTAATAGATTGAGAAAAATTTAACTGTGTTTTACCCAGTTTATTTCTTCATAGCTGTTACTACAGAACATGAGCCCCAGGCTTATTTGTGGTCGTAAATTCTATGTTACAAATTTCCATTTTCCGATTATGAACCCAGGGCTTACTTTCCGAAAATCTGTGTACTTAAGTTTGTTTTACTTTCTCATCAGCTTAAATCCCAAAGTCAAGAGATCAAAAAGCATTTTAAATCAATTATTCTATTATGAAATGGGATACTATTTATTAAACATACTTACATACACACGGGAAGTTGCTTATAATTAATATAAATGTCAAAGCAGTTGTAGAGCTGTGAATATAGTAAATAGTGTGTTACTGTCACATAAATTATGTGGAGTTACCTCATACCATTTTGGTCTCAGCTTTGCATATGATGCTCCAAAGGTTCACTAGATCAGCCTTCTTTTCTTTATCTCTTCAGAAAGAACTTGAAAACTGATCTTTTTGCAAAAGCTTCTCAATCCTAGAAAAGTAGTTATGTGGCTTTTCCCTCTGCCTTTCTGCATGTCTTTCTGCTTTGCCTCTGGTCAATTGATTTTGAATCTCTGCTCTTCTGTGTGATTGATGCACTTTATTGAGTCAGTCTTTAGATAGAGATTGAGTGCTATAAAAGTACAATTGAAATTAGAATTACCCCAGCACACAGTTGTGTTTGTTCTTGCACAGAACACTTCCAAATATGGCAAAAGTGAATTGTAATAGATTTATGCAATTAAATTACAACACTGTGCATAATCTCATAATAACATTGGAATTTATGTTCACGAGGTAGCAAATTCTGTTGGGTATTAAACACTTAGAGACATCATTGTGATACAATTACTGCATCTCCAAATTTTTACAGTGACATCACAATAACATCACAGTTAAAACACTGTAGCAAGTATTCATTTGCTACAATTTTTACAGTAGTATTTCCTGACAAAAAAAAGAAAGGATTTTTTTAATGGCATCACTAGGGATGTTATCATAAGCAATTTCTTTTAATAGCATCACTACTGCTTCCCGCCATAACTTGGCACAGCTTGGACACATAAACCTTTTTTCTTGTTTCAAATTTCATCACATGGATCTCTTTTGATTAAAATATGAATTGACACAAGTACAAGTTATACATGTACTTTACCAACATAAAATCAAAACAATAAACCTTTTGGAATCATTTATAAGGGGCGATAATATAATTTCTATATGAAATCAGTGCCTAACTTGGCACAATTTACATACGAAAACTGAAGATACATGGAAACTGCCGAGGACATTGCTGTCATCACAGCAACTTCCTTATTTGACATGTAAATATACACATGTTTTACAGATGACAGTCAAATGTATATGTCGTGACAGAACTTCCAATTCGACAGAATTTCAAATTCTGTCAACAGAACTTCCAATTGGAAGTTCTGTCGACAGAACTTCCAATTTGAAGTTCTGTCGACAGAATTTCAAATTCTGTTGGCAGAATTTGAAATTCTGTCAGTATTTTTGGTCAGAACTTCCAATTGGAATATATTGCAACTTTCGCTTTGTGCCAAGTTAAGGTTTGTGTCATTATATGGCGCCAAGCACTGCCGCATCACGATGTCAAGTGCCTTAAGATGATATCACAAGGGACATTGAAGTCACTCATTTCATTGCTTTTATACTTGATTGCCCCAGTCCAGACAAGGTACACTTTGATATGTTTGAGTCTTAGTCAAGGCTGCAAATATAACAGGTTATATATATCAACTTCTACCACACAGTCCACAAGGTTATGTATTGTGATGTTACACTGTTCCACTGGCTAGGTTAGGGACTCATATCGGAGGACCATACTTTTTGTGTAATTTCCATTGTGTGAAAGATTTGCTGCATATTAATTCTGCCTCAGAAACACATTGACTCCTTGTAGTGTCCTTGACTATTTAGAATACAGAAATAGTTCTAAAGGCAACAAAGGAATCAAGTATGAAGCTATGAATGCAGTTATGTACCAATATAACCTTTCCAGCCAGTGAGTTACAATATTTAACAAAATTTGACGCAGACAAAGTTACATATTATCGCCATTTTCCACTTGAAGTGAAATTTAGAGGAAAACCTAGTTACATGGGCTATTTGTGTGTCATAAATCAGTGATTGAGATACAGCCTTGGAGTAGTAACATAATGGTCCCGCTTAGCATAGCATAAGACAGGGTCTAAAACGCATTTAGAGGAACATAAATTTTATTTAGTATTCCAGCTAACCATTGCTTATTTTGAGCTGCTGCTCTGATACTGAGTTCTAAGCATAAATAACTCTATGCAGTAAACTTATGGTTCTTTCCTAAAACCTTCATCAATTGTCTTCTTGTCAGCTTCCATTTTTTTGCAGAGTCTTTCTATCAGCTAACATCCAGTTGACGTGTACAAAAAGTTACTAAATTGTAAATAAATTGTATAGTACAGTGCTTCCTTATTCCTTTGCTTATACCTTTATATAAGTACAGTATACATGTATATAGAACTACTAGAACCTCATATGCACAAACAATTCGGTTTTACTTATGGCTCTCACTTATACCTACAAAAGTGCATTTTCAAATATTCTGCTGTAATTCAAGATTCTCGAAATTTGTCTGTATTTGCTTCTATTGTGACTTTCACACATAATCACGCATTGATCAATTTTTACCTTGTTCTATAATTTTGGCCTTGTGTCCATTGCTTTGTTTTTTTTGTGCGAGATACCCTGACGGGTGTCAAGCAATATAAAGAGTATTTTTTTTACCAAGAATGAATAGATTTTCCAGCATCAGTAATCCTCTGGTAAACATTTATCGGGTGAAGTTTGAAACATACACTTACAATCATACACGATTCATCACAGTTAGGCAATTAACAGTAAATGCCTTGATATAAATATTAATAAACATATCTTTCCGAGTTGTCTCTCAAATTGCTGGCTTGGGAAAAAAATGATTGTTGCAGTAATGTGTCTATCACCATTTGTTGCCATGGAAATGCATAGTAAGAGAACAAAATATGAGGAAATGAGACCTAAGAGACGCCAATTCTGAGTAGTTAGAAATGAAACAGAAAGTGTACAGTACAAACAATGTTATCCAACCCCACAGGAAAAGTCAGATTGTATTGGGATAATAAAAGGTTCATAAAATAAAAGTTGTTTTGTGGAAATGCTCATTCAGCAGATCGGGAATGAGATAAAAGTGAATATACAAATAATAGAGGGTGAATGACGAGAGTTTCTACTGCATTAACTTGCTTGTTAGTTTTGTACTAACAGAGCTATGGTGAATTGTGTTGATACAAAGAATAATATAGTTCACAACAATAATCACATTAAAAAAGTAACTAATATATTCTATCACTGGTTCTAACTGCTAACAATCCTTAGTTCACAATTTTCAAAGTTGGGGTTTTACGTCCCATTCAGCAGCCATGGTCATATTGGGACACACCCATATCATTGCCACTCATGGGAATTGAACCTACACAGGTGGCAGCCTGTGATTAGATGCCAAACTTGCTAAGTACTAGACCTCAATCTTTAGTGAATAGATATTTATTTTCAAATATTTGTTTGGTTTCTGAGAATGTGCCCCTCAAATGTTTGAATTCTAGGATACCAACCTATTTTTATGTGGGTATAATGCTGGAAAGTGAAAATCAAAGTGATAAGTTATCTAGAATATTTGTCCATTGATACAATACAAATTAATTGCAAATTAAAAAGGTGATGATACAGAACTCCATACCATAAAATTCAACAGTTATACTTTGAAAGTAGGTCTCTGGTCGTTGGCCTTATGGTTGGCAATTTAGCATCTAATCACAGGCTGTTACCTCTGTGGGTTTGGACTCACATATTTGGTAATCCTGAGGGCCCATCCCAATATGATCCTGTCTGTTGAGCAGAATGTTACCGTAACTTTGACTAAATCGTAATATATAACTAGGCAGTTTAGATTCTATTTACCTGGTATACTAGTATTAAATTGTTGTTACCAGTATTTTGCCATTTGTATCTGCAATATGTTCGTCGCTATTGTGTATACTTTCGCTTTACAGTCTTCTCGTGTATGACATTTACTATAAGCATGGATATGTCCATAGTATAAATAAATAGAATGTAATAGACATAAAACAGTGTCATAGTCTTAAATTCATTTGTTTCTGTATTTTTCTCTCCAGTTTCGCCAAGCCCTACAGCTTGTGGTCAGTCAAGGTGACCCCAGAAATGAACTTGAAAATTTCATTAAGATTGGAGAAGGCTCCACAGGTATCGTGTGTATTGCCACAGACAGGAGTAACTCCAAGCAAGTGGCTGTCAAGAAGATGGACTTGAGGAAACAACAGAGGAGAGAACTGCTTTTTAATGAAGTAAGTGGACAAGAAATACCATATTTTTTCAAAATATGGCCCGGGCGTTAATTATTTTCAAATGGCATCAGACCAGGCGTTAAATTGAACCAGGCGTTCTTTTGAAATACAAAACACAGTGTTATTAATTGTAAACAGTGTGCTTGGTACCAGGCGTTTATTTGAACCTGGGCGTTATTTTGGAAATTTACGGTATACAAAATAGCATTCTCTGGACTTGAAAGTTTTGCTTCGTAGTAGTGATGGGAATCAGCTCCAAGTTGCATGGTTGGTTAATCGTCAATTTTTCCGAGCGACGTTCGAGCCATAATCGATTCCATTGTTGGTTATATCATGAAACATATTTTGGGATGAAGTGCATGTCAATGTGGTAGGAATAACGGTGTTCCAACATTTAGAATCTACCAAAAAACACTCACTTCCTGTAAATATGGCGGTAGATATAAACAAACCCCAAATTTGTGACAAATCTGTCAATTTATTAAGGAAACTGCCCAAAATATTAAAAAAAAACATGGATATTTAGATATGTACATAAAGAGAGGTAACTAAATATTACAACATCTTCAGTGATAATGATGAATCGATGGACACTACTTCCAGTTCGATCATTGCTACTACAGTCAATTTCGACTGACCATCTGATGTATGTAGACAGTCATTCTACCACTAATTCTAACGAACATGGCAAACTCATTTCTTACATCCTAGCAATATCTGCAGTGTATATATTGTTGAGGCCATGCAGATGTACACAACACAGACAGGTAGTAAGAAAGTTATTATCTCAAAACAGTAAATACTGCTGTGAATATCAAGGTTTTGTAGAAGTATTGCCTGTCACTTAACTGATGTATTGTCTTCAGCCAATTGGGTTTGTTCATTCGTGAGGGATAAAACCTATAAATATAGTTAATATACCATGTTTTTTGCAGGTGGTGATAATGCGGGATTACCACCATGATAACATTGTGGACATGTATGACAGTTTCCTGGTCGGGGATGAGCTCTGGGTGGTGATGGAGTTTTTGGAGGGTGGAGCCCTCACTGATATTGTCACCCACTCTAAGTAAGTGTTGATATGAGTAACATCGTACACAATACAAACTCTTCTCTGCTTAATTGTTTACTTCTGGCTTTTCCCCTGTCGTTCTTCATAGGATGTAAAATATATATTCTAATATATAAAACAGGCTAGAATAAAACAATACATTATCAAAAGAGTTTATAAATAATCATCAAACATCACAGTAAACTGAGTTTAAGCATTATTGTGTTATGCCCAGAGCTGACTTTCAGTCATTACCTAAAATGCCTGAACTGTTCAGGCACTTGTGAAATAACTGAAATGTTCAGGCATCACAAATAGGTGTAAAAGATATATTTGTGAAAATGTATGTAATGCAACATTCATAGTCACGTGTGAGATGCACAGAGGATGCATCCTAACATTATATTAATTGTTGAATGGGATATAAATACAGAAAAAATATTCCAATATACTCAGATCCATTTGACACTATTTACTAAGGAAATCCGGTATTGCGTATGCTTATTACTGGCAGTGATTAGTTCTCACGGGGCATACATGAACCAGAACTTGCAACTGGAAATGGCTTTCACGAGATATTAAAACATAATTTTATTATGTAAACATGACTTTTGCTCAATATAAAGTAAAAATGTGACATATTTAAGAAATTTGTATGTTTTTTGTTGTTTTGATGAAGTGTCAGCCATTAGAAAGCCTAAAACAATAACATGTTCAAAAACCGGTTCCCTAATATTCTTTGCAGATTTCGTTTTTTCTACCAAAACGAAACGAAATACAGCATACCGGAAAACTGTTAACAACACTACTATTTACATTTGTGTAACTAACTCGTTAACCATCAAAAGTCAGTGGTGGGGTTTCAGGTCCCTTTTAAATGTAAAAGTATGGTCCTCAGTGGCTGTATATATCACATGTTACAATACGCTGCATATGACCTGTGAGAGGCAAGTGACTACATGGTAAACTATTTAGCCACTCGGCCAGTAAGACCCCAGTGTAAAGTACCAGTCTATGACTAGAGTTGTTTACTCGACAGACAGCTAATACTGTATCTGTACAGGCTGCAAGTACCTCCCACATTTGTACCATAAGCTGCATGCAAACTGTGAGAGCCACGTGATTAAAAGCTTGACTCGTTAATAGAGCATAAAACTGAAAATCAATGATAATTTTTTTTTGTGCAGGATGGATGAGCAGCAGATAGCCACTGTATGTAAAGCGTGTCTCAAAGCCCTGGGCTTCTTACATCAGAATGGTGTCATACACAGAGATATCAAGTCTGACTCCATACTGCTCTCACACGATGGAAGGGTATGTAAAGGTCATGTGGATGTATTGTCCATAATATACATTAAAAGTTTTAGCAGTAGTTTTCAAGATTTTGTATTACAATTTTAACCGGTAAAAAAACAGGTTTGAACTGTACCAACCCTGATTGAAACAAGGATACAAATCGCATGATGTCATAGCGCAAGACAGAAAACTTATGGGATCTGTAGAGCTTACAGTGAAATGTAAATAATGCCAGTACTGATGTCTCTCAAACAAGACTGCATGTGTACAGTATTGTATATACCGTAAATGACCTATTTAGCGCACCCGCCCTTGTAACCGCACCCCATTGCTTTTCAAGGCAATATACTTGACAACTTCTACAGTACTGGGAGGAAAATTACAGTACTACAGTACAGTAGACTGCGACAGTGCACACTCGCGGTTGGTTACTAAAGGTTTCTAATGATCGACTATCCAGCTAAAATCTTACCTTTCTTAATTTTCCTCAATATCCACATATTTTTTAAATATTGCACGTATTTTTACTGAATAAATTGACATTTTTGTCACGACTTTCGAGTTTGTTTTCATCTACCGCCATATTTACAGGAAGTGGGTATTTCTAAATGTCGAAATACCGTTTTTCTACCGGATTGACCAAAACTTCATCCCGGAAAGTGTTTCATGATGGGTGCGCTAAAAGGGGAATTTTTTTGCATCAAATATTGAATAAAAATAGACTTTGCTTAGCGCACTGTGCGCTAAATAGGTCATTTACGGTAGTTTTTCATTCACTCGAAAGGATGCAGTGTAGGCCATATTAATGCTCTTGTGCTGACCTTGGTCACCTACTGAGAGTGTATCTGTGACCAGTCCTGTGATATTCACAGAACTGTGATTCTACCGAAATAATAATATACAAGACTGCTCCGACACAATGTAGGTCATGTGATTTGTAACAATAAGTGTGAATGCTAATAGAAGACCCACTACTGAAAAACTATTCAGATTCTTGGCAGCAGAAAAGTAATATTAAACCCTGATCTATAGCAGAGAATTATATTCAAAGTAAATCATGTGCAGGAAAAGAAAATTAATATGATGAACTTCCCAGTAAGTGCAAGCATATGTTGAAGGTCTTGAATGAATAGCTACTCAACACAAAACTGGTGATAATTCAGTTTGAAAAGTTATTATTCTTCGAGTAGAAATAATTTTCAGGTCTGTAGAACGATTTTCCATTGAAGTTTATCCAGTCATCTGAAATTTTGCTCAACTGGATGCCCTAGGCTTCAGGGTTGTGGTTCCTTGCATTTGAACTTTAGCTGATTCAGTTATTTATATTTGTATACAGTATTTAGCATGGTTCATGTATATTTCAGGTGAAGCTTTCAGACTTTGGTTTTTGTGCACAAGTCTCACAAGAGTTACCCAAGCGCAAATCACTGGTGGGCACACCTTACTGGATGGCACCCGAGGTCATATCCAGACTACCATACGGACCTGAGGTAATTAACAAAGATCTAACCTCAAATTACTTTGTAATGTAACAAGTAGATACTTATGTTAGAAAGATGAAGTTCACTACAGTATGGTAAATTCACCAGTGAGAAATTCCCTGTCTGTTTCTTTCACTTGTGGGAAATTCTTTTCATATTTGTGATTTTTGGGGCAATAGAAAACCTTAGTTCTCTCATGGTGAACAATTGACAAAAAATTTATTCCTTTTCTTTTACTTTTAAAGGATGCCGTGAGTGGCAAATTTTGCGTACTTTTTTAAATTCTACTTGTCTTACTCTTTAGAACTGAAAGTAGATCCAGTGTAGAGTAAAATAACCATCACTATAACTAAATCTTGGCAATGGTATAGATCCTAGTCATCGTAAAGTCTACTGCGAAATTAAATTTTCAAAAGAATTAGATTCATGTGTAATGTTGTTGTGCCACTTTGTTATTTCAAACATGAAAGTATCTTCTAGTATCAGCGTATCTTGAATAACAGTGCAGCCAGGTTGGCGAGAGAGGTCCTCAATGGAAGAGTGAGTTTTCAAGTTTGGCATGTAATCACAGGCTGTCTCCTGTGTGGGTTTGACTGCCACATGTGGCAGTGCAGGGGGCCTATCCCAATATGACACTGGTTGTTGAACTAGTTAACAAGATTCCAAATTTTGGAAATCTATTGGTAGCCGAGTTTCATACTTTTCCCTGTCTCTTTAAGTAAAATCTTGCTTTTGATTTCTGTTCCCTGCAACTACAGTATATTGAACTCCTGTATCAAAGTATTTTGTACCCCTATTTTAGCAGTATTTTGTTCCCTGTTTCTGTACTATTTTACCCGTAATGCCTTAAGGTTTTGAACCCTATGTTTTACAAGTGGGATCTGTATGCTGGGGATAATGATGAGTATTTTCACAGTATTTGGTTCACTGCATCACATGGTATCTCATTAGTTTTCACCAGTGTTTTACAGGCAGACATCTTGTGTCTTGATATGGTGATTGATTGAATATTACTGAAGTATTTTATACAATGTATGACTTGCTACCTCACCTTTTTCACCTATGTTTAACAGGTGGACATCTGGTCTCTTGGTATCATGGTGTATAAGAATATTATTGTAGTATTTGCTCTATGTATGACTGGTTACCTCACTGTTTACACCTGTGATTTATAGGTGGACATCTGGTCTCTTGGTATCATGGTGTATAAGAATATTATTGTAGTATTTGCTCTATGTATGACTGGTTACCTCACTGTTTACACCTGTGATTTACAGGTGGATGTCTGGTCTCTTGGTATCATGGTGATTGAGATGGTGGATGGTGAGCCTCCTTTCTTCAATGAACCTCCACTCCAAGCCATGAGAAGAATCCGAGACATGCCACCGCCAAAGCTGAAAAATACTCACCGGGTAAGAAACATGGAACCGTTGCAGTATTCTACTGAATAGTTCATAAAATAGAAGGTGTAAATCTGTGTAAAATTTCAGGAGTATGTAGTTTTGATAAAAATCCAAATACAACAAAATCATTAAATTGAAAATCAGAGTAATTGAAGTTCAGATAATAGAGTTTGTACATTATTTTGAATATTATTTGTAAAAACATTGTCAGTGCAATGCCAGTATTCCACTTTTCAGGTGATAGTGATGGAAATAGTGAATTCTCCATTGAATTGTTCACAAAGCTTCTTGTAATCCTGTATGTTTAACCCCTTCATAAGTCTGGAAGAAATGCCAAAACCCATATGTTGGATCATATGTCCCACAAATTATTCTTGTCGAGTAAATTAGGATTTATAAAGTTTGAAATATCTCGCTGTTCCATTTCTTATTTTAAATTATGGTTTATATGCTTTATCATTTTTGCACCCCCCGTTCAGTGGCAAGCAAACAGATATACTGGATTTGATTTTCACTATCATTTACACTATTGATGTTTAAGGATGGGTCAGTAGGCCTGGTGTCTCGGTATCAAGAGCATTTTACTGAATTACTGTGATGAGATTTTAAAACCGCCATTTTATTGCGTTAATACATCCTATCCAATGGACAATAGCTTATCCGGTCGGCGCAGACCGGCCCGCCAAACGTCAGAAAAAGACGTCCTGTGTCTCCACCGGCCAGGCCGGTCCAATGCTGTGCACTCGCCAGGTGGCGTGTGGTACTTCCTTCCTGTCTAGACAGCATGACGTCATAGCATCTTTTTCGTTTGGCGCACATGCTGTGTACACGGAATTTTTCTGCCACTGGAACTTTTTATTATTTTGCTACCTATTTTACAGAGTGTGTCTATTTAGTGATTTTATTTTGTTACGGGGTGCTTATAGACCTTTATGGACTCATTTGTTATAAGTTACAATGTCTTCACCTAGCCAGAAACACGGAAGCTGTGGACACATCATGGCGGGATTTGATAGCCATAATTTCTGTGCAAGGTGCAGGGAAAAAGGTAAGGGTTCAGACCCTTGTATATCCCATAATGACTGTAATGCTTGCAACTCTCTTACTGAAGAGCAGCGCACCCAACTATCTACGCCTTCTTATAGGCTCAAAAAAGAAAAGCGTGACTCTAAGAAAACTGCTGAAACCCCTAAACAGGACGTCAGTTCCTCTCTCATAGACCCGTCCTCTGTGACGGTAGTGGGAGTAGTGGACGATCAAGGGATTGTGAAGTCCCCTGGTTCAAGTTCTGAGAAGAAAAAGAAAGCAAGTGTGGATAAACCTAACCCACATACATCCAAAGAACCTTCAGCTGACAAGCCTTCTAAGTCGCTTTCTAAATCTCACAAATCCTCTCAGGATGCAAAGATAGACCAGTTAGACCAGAAATGGGCTGAACGCTTTAATCGACTAGAGGCACTACTGTTAGCTAAATCTTTGGAGCAACCAGAACCGACCTTTTCTACAGTGAAAGTCACTCCTACACACTCACCACCTCATAGTTCGGTTGTTTCTTCAAAACCGTTTATCAAGCCATCTACCGACCAACACCGACCGGACAACTCCAAATCTTCAGATTTGCCTGGTATTACACAGACTGTCTCCAAGTCGACCAGCAAATCGACCACCGGAAGGGTGTCCACCGACCAACCAGATCTGGCAGGTACCGACTCACCCATCTCTCAGCAGGTACCCAGCGGGTCGTCATCTGTCCCCGCAAGAAGACAGAGCACTTCTTCAATGGACACCCAATCTGACAGCGACCTCTCCGACCGTCCCCCTGTGGAACTGTTCGTTGAGGAGGGAGAATTGTCCGAACAAGACCCTGACGCCTCTACTGTTGATCCAGATCTGACCCTATCAGAGGAACAAAACTATAGGGAAACCATGAGTGGAATCAGATCGTTCATGGGGTGGGGTCACATCCCTGAAGTAGACACAGCGGCCTCTAAGTCAGAAGACAACCCCTTTGCCGGCCCCAAGGCTCAACCAACAGGGAAAATTGCAGTGTCCATGCCGACAGACGAGTGGCTCTGTAATAAGATGGGTAAATTAAACCTCACACTCACAGAGGGATACCCTTCGCGTAGCTCAGAGGCAGGCGGATTGCTGAAAGACCAATTTGTCCGCGCCCTAAGTCTCAGGCCAAATGGTACAATTTTGTTCCTAACCGACCTTCAGGGGATCAGGATGCAAAGACAGTTCATACTTGGAGTACAGACGCATCAAAAGTTAATAGCACATATAGCCGCATTGCCAAAGCGGCCGGTATTGCATCAACAGCCCCACCCTCAAGACAGATCTCTCAGGACAATCTGAGGCGTTGGGAGAAGTCGGCCCGCGAAGCCTCTATCATTTGCAATCAGGCGGCCGCCTTCAACAGATGCCTGTATAAAGTTCAAGATAGTATGCAGACTCACCTCAAGGTTGTGAAGTCAGATCTGAGTAAGGGCAAGTCTTCAGAGAGGGTGTCACAGGCTTCAGATGAACTTCAGTTTCTTCTCAACTTCAATTCAAGCATCACACAGTCTATGGCCAAGACACTTGAACATTTAACTGACTTTGTTTTTGTCACAGTGGCCAACACAACTCTCACAAGACGTGATGCCTACCTTTCTCATCTCAAAATGGGAATCAAACCGGATACTCTGGCTGCCTTACGTACTGGGCCTCTTCACATCTCCACTCTCTTCCCTGATGCCGTTTTGAAACAGGCCGAACAGGATATTGCAAATTTTGAGAGTAAAGGGCAAGTACAGTCCGGTAAGAAAGGACGCTTCCACCCATATGAAAGACAAGACAAACGTTCTGATTATAGAAAGTCCGACCGCCCTGCCTGGAAAAACATAGGAAACAACAGGGGACAAAAGAAGAGTAGAGGCAAGGCCTCTTATTATTCCTCCCGACCAGCCAAGGGCCAGCAGTCATATAAATGACAATCACAGTTTATGCCAAGGACTGCTGGCCCGGCACCAGGGTGTACTACAGGAAAAGACTTTGAACTTTGTAAATTGTCATGTTGCCAAAAGTGTACCTTCTGCGCCCGGGCACTCGCAAAAGAAAGAGTTAAGTCCCGGGCGGTCAGAGTGTCAGATACCAAGAAATTACAAATTAAAATATGTGAACAGTGTTTCTTGTGTCACTCAATTGTCTGTTGTCCAACCTGTAGTAAATGTCCCCAATGTTGCACAAAATCCACCTGTAGGGGCCAGACTTCAAAGTTTTTGGAAAACTTGGCTAGATCTAGGGGCCTGTCCGAAGGTAGTTCAAATCCTGAAAGAGGGTTACTCCCTCCCCTTCCGGATCCGCCCCCAACTCACACGATCCCCTACAGTCATAAGCCGGTATGTCAATCCCCACAGGAACAGCTACCTGTTGGAGGCATTACATCAGCTTATAGACAAAAAAGCGGTAGAAAGGGTTCAAAATCCAAGGTCACTAGGATTCTTCAACCGACTATTCTTAGTCCCAAAACCCAACAACAAATGGAGGCCAATACTGGACCTAAGCAACTTAAACGTTTTCCTCAAAGTGGAAAAGTTCAAGATGGAGACACTGGAAACCATCAGAACATCCCTCCAGCAAGGAGAGTGGGTCACCTCAGTAGACTTCAAAGATGCCTACTTTCACATACCGATACAGGAACAATCCAGAAAATATCTACGTTTTCATGTCCAGGGCCGGACTTACCAGTTCAAAGCATTGCCTTTCGGTCTGTCCACAGCTCCCATGGAGTTCACTGTATTAGCCAAAGAGGTGAAACTGATGGCCATACACAAGGGTATAAGAATCCACCAGTACCTAGACGACTGGTTGGTGAGAGCCAGATCTCAACACCTTTGTCTCCAACATACCCGACTCCTGGTCCAGATGTGCCAAAACCTCGGTTGGCTGGTAAATCTAGAGAAATCAGAGCTGGAACCCAAACAAGTATTCGACTTCGTCGGTTACCAGTTCGACCTCAGGTCCGGCCGGGTGAGACCGACTCCGGACCGGTGGCAAAGCCTTCAAGACAAGATACAGGCACTTCTATCACTACCGACTTGTCCGGTCCGACAGTTCATGTCCTTGATAGGCCTCCTTACAGCCACAGAAAAACAGGTTCACCTCGGCCGACTACATATGAGACCTATACAGTGGCACCTCAAAAACAATTGGAGGGTACCAGAATCTCTGGAAAAGATTATCCCTCTACCGAGGTCCCTGCACCCGCACTTACAATGGTGGCTAGAAGAAGACAAGGTGCTTCAAGGCCAACCTTTACACCCAGTAAGACATGCTCTGCAAATTTTTACAGACGCATCAAAAGAAGGGTGGGGCGCTCACTTAAACGAGTTCACTACAAGAGGGTCCTGGTCGATACCGGAAAGCAAGCTACACATAAACCTTCTAGAACTAAAAGCAGTTTTCCTAGCATTGAAAGAGTTCCAAGATCTCTGTGTAGGAAAAATAGTTCTAGTAGCAACCGACAATACTACAGTAGTATCTTACATAAACAAGGAGGGAGGAATGAGGTCGGGCCCACTGTGTGCCCTACTGTGGAGAATCTTGACCTGGTGTTTCCAGCGACAAGTAACTCACAAAGCTCGACACATCCCAGGCCACTTAAATGTGATAGCCGACAAACTGTCCAGGCTGGGTCAGACCATCCAGACAGAGTGGTCCCTCCTTCCGGAAGTCTTCCACCAGATATGCATCCGGTGGCACCGGCCTCAAATAGACCTGTTTGCCACGAGGTTCAACCACAAGTTACCTCAGTTTGTCTCTCCGGTACCGGACTCCCTGGCAGTTGCAGTAGATGCACTCACTCTGCCTTGGGAGGACCTGGATGCATACGCCTTTCCACCGACAGCCATATTGGGCAAAGTGGTGGAGAAGCTTCTGGACTCCCCGTGCAAGAGACTCGTTCTGATTGCCCCGGGGTGGCCCAACATGCCTTGGTTTTGGGACTTGGTGAACATGTCCAGCCAGGTCCCTCTCAGCCTGCCCATCCTGCCCAATCTGCTAACACAACCATTCAATCAGATCCCTCACAGAAATCTGACCAACCTAAATCTCCATGTCTGGCTCCTAGAGCCACAAAGATCAAGGAGCAGGGGTTCTCTGAGGCAGTGGCAGCAAGAATTGAGGCTCCTCAAAGAGGATCAACCAGATCAGTCTATGAGGCAAAGTGGACCATTTTTAAGAAGTGGTGTGTCTCTAATCAGGTGGACTTCGGGTCACCACCTATAAAGTCGGTCGCTGACTTCCTTATGTACCTCTTTGAGGACAAGAAGCTTCAGCCCAGTACCATCGATGGATACAGGTCTGCCATTGCTGATAAGCTAGGTGACACAATAGTCAATATCAGTAAAGATGATAATCTCACTCGTCTCTTGGAAAGTTTCCACAGAGATAGACCCAAAGGTCGCAGGGGAATACCCTCCTGGAACCTCTCACCAGCTGACAAAGGCTCCCTTTGAACCTCTGAAAGAGGCTTCACTGAAGCATTTGACCTTCAAAACTGTATTCCTGTTAGCCTTGGGCTCGGGTAAAAGAAGGAGTGAGATTCATGCATGGCAGCATAAGAACATCCGACACCAGTCTGACTGGTCCAAGGTGTCTCTATTTCCATCCCCCAGCTTTCTTTCCAAGAACCAGCTGGCCAAAGAGGGCCCGGGAAGTGTAGCTCCAGTGGTCATACCAGCCCTGGCCCCTACTCTGGATAGATCCCTCAAGTCTGATAGATCCCTTTGTCCGGTCAGAGCTTTGCGCTACTATCTGGACAGAACTTCAGACATAAGGCAGGGCAAGCAACTGGTTTTTGTCTCCTTCAAGAAAGGCTTCGACAAAGACATTTCACCTGCCACTATCTCCTCTTGGATCAAACAGACTGTGATCTTATGCTATGAGCTCTCTGATCACCAGGCCCACACCCTACATCAAGTCAAAGCCCATGATGTCAGGGCCTTCGCTGCTTCCAAGGCCTTCCAATCCGGAGTGTCCTTGGAGCAGATTTTATCAGCCTGCCACTGGAAATCTCACAACACCTTCACCCAATTCTATCTGAAGGATGTGGCTTGGGCCGATTCAGAGCTCTACCATCTCGGTCCGGTCGTGGCTGCTCAGCAGATCCACCAGCGGACTGATATTTAAAGGGGAGTGGCACATAGCTGTATATATTGCACATTTAGTTAAGAAGCATAAAAAAAAAAAAAAAAAAAATCTTCTCAGGTACTTCCTCCAGGAGGCTTACTTCTATGGGACTGAACTCATCCCTCTCTTCCCCTACCTTCAGAGCAGGTCTGCTTAGAGAGAAAAAGTGGGGGGGGAGCCAGGTCGTTTCTGACGGTTCCCTCTGGATAACCGGATGATGATATGCGACCATAGCCCTAAGGGTTTTTTTGACTTTAAGGTCTACCCAGGCTTTATGGGAATCACCACTATTGCTACATGAGTTCAACTTTAGTCCCTAGTAACTTACCCGCCGACCAAGCGGTAGTTATTCAGCTATTGTCCATTGGATAGGATGTATTAACGCAATAAAATTGCAAATTTAATAGGTAAATTAAATTTTTATAAGTTAATACCCTATCCAATGGACACACAAGACCCTCCCTCCGACCCCGCTTTCAGTCTACTAGGGGTCTAATGGTTTAGACAACGAAAAAGATGCTATGACGTCATGCTGTCTAGACAGGAAGGAAGTACCACACGCCACCTGGCGAGTGCACAGCATTGGACCGGCCTGGCCGGTGGAAACACAGGACGTCTTTTTCTGACGTTTGGCGGGCCGGTCTGCGCCGACCGGATAAGCTATTGTCCATTGGATAGGGTATTAACTTATAAAAATTTAATTTACCTATTAAATTTGCAATTTCACTTGCCAACATATATAATGGAAAGAAAAGTTAAATTTTAGAAACATACCCCAAATCTGAAGAAATTATAAGCTTTTGTGCCATGTTTTGGTTACGAGACGTTATCACATCAATCTCGCTTGTAAACACTTGAAATAGACGGAAAACTTAAAATGTCGGAAATAAATCATAAATCTAAAGAAATTTTACACATTCATCTCACAATTTGTGTGTTTGGGTTGTGTTTGGTTGGGGTATACTATAATGCAGAGTCCCGAAATTGGTACAGTTTCGCATTCCCGATGTACACATTTTTGATACCGACCCATCCCTACAGATGTTCATTCTGTTGTTACCCAAGAAACAGTTTGTTCACATGACTACACCACCAATGTTCCCAGAAGTTTATTTTGTTTTTAACACAAGATTGCAAAACTACTGTTTAATCTTTTGTCTCTCATTTTATCTCCCATTGAGACTCTACTGAACATATCTTTGACTTTTAATCACTGTTTGTCATCTCCAGGTGTCGCCACGTCTCCAAGGTTTCATTGAGAGGATGTTAGTGCGAGATCCTGCCCAGCGTGCCACAGCCTTTGAACTCTTACAGCATCCATTCTTACGCATTGCCGGCAGTTACAGCTGCCTGGTGCCCTTAATGAGGAGTTTTCGGCATAGTCCATGCTAAGATTGGATACCAGTCAAGGTTACCGTGCTAGACTATGTATTATTTTATCCAAATAAACCAAATTCCACATTATTTGGTTTATGTCTACTTCTATGTACAAAATTGGTGCATTTGCTGATGGTGGGACCTCAGAACTAGTTCTAAGTTACATGACATCCAACATAGTCTGGTATTGTTATTTATACTTACTCTGTTATAATGGGTACCAGTCTAAGAACAGGTGAAATGGGCTAATTCTTGATGTAGTCTAGACTGTTGATTTGGGCGACTGCTTGGATCTGTGAGAAAAAAGAAATACCGTAAATTTCCAAAATAACGCCCAGGTTCAAATAAACGCCTGGTTCAAATAAACACCTGGGTACCAAGCACACTGTTTACAATTTATGACACTGTTTTTATACTTCAAAAGAACGCCTGGTTCAATTTAACGCCTGGTCTGATAACCATTTGAAAATAATTAACGCCCGGGCCATATTTTGGAAAAATACGGTACCAAGGTATTAAATATGAATATGTCATTTAAGTCTACAATCTGTGGGATCATGACTGTATCAAAATAATAGTATCTTGCTTCTTCATGTATTTTTGTATTTATGTACTTTTATCTTTTTATGACACAATATACAGACAAAATATGTGTCTTATATACCACAGGATCCTGTTCAGAATAAATTAACCAATATTACATATACTTTTTCTCCCAGTGTAATGTCTCTTTAAATCTTTAATAAAATATTTTAGTTTTATCTTGTATAGAAGATTTAAAGGAAAATAGAGAATTTGTATTAGAAAAACAAGCATTGTTGTACACAAACAAAATCAACGAGCGAAGATATTTCTTTAATGCGAGTATATTGTAGAGTATACAATGTACTTATTATTTCATGTATAAGCATTGTTAACACTTGATATATACTGAGCCTATGTATGTTCACTAGTGGAATAACGAGTAAAACTGCACATACAGTACCTAACTGTGTAATGTAGAGTAAAACAAATGTGAAATTTGGCCACAGTTTGTGAAATCTACCGTTGGGCGACACCCTTTAGACATAAGACAGATAATCAAAATATATGTCAGTTTTAGCATTTAGTTGTATCAGAAGCCTGATATGAAGTGTGTGAAGAATATCCCACAGATTAAAGAAATTAAGGGAGTTTTCCTCAATGGCGACTGCCAAATTCACATTTCTTTTGCCATAACAGAAATAATGTGGAACTAATCTAACGTACGATATAGATTACTCAAACTATTCAGTAGCATGCAGATATATTGTAAATATGTATTCGAAAGTGCTAATTTGCATGTGCATAAGTGTTTTATATCTACTAACTGTGGGCAAGGGATTTTGAGTTTGAGTCACACATGTAAAGTGTACACCTACCTGTGTCATATTTAGTAATACAAGGTGAAAAGTATGGACTTGCTATATTTTATTAAATCGGCATCAGTGATAGATCAGTGGCGGATTTCCCCCTTGAGCATCCCACCAATGAAACACAATTCTTGATTCAGGATAAAGAAAAGGTTAAGTTTTAGTATTGTGCTAGTTGAACAGGCCACTTTAGAGGAAGTGGAGATAATGAAAACAATGGGTATGAAAATTAAAAATGATTGAAAATAAAAGATAAAGTTATAATTTTCTCAGAATCTTTTTCTGGTATTTAAGTATTCACACCGTTACATGCACTGATTTTTGAGATATCAATTATACTGGTTCACTGCAGTTTTTTAGTGGTCCCAAAGCCCAGATTCATTTGCTGCTGAGCAAGCAATTCTCAGTTCATTGTAGTTTTTACATGCTTGTTGAAAAAGGTTCCGTGTTTGGCTTAGGCAAAGTTTAGTTTTCATTCAGAAGTTATCAGGTTCTACTTTTTATGTGTGTGACTTAGTTATTGACTCCCTTGCCCCATCATTTAAGTATTTATACCTCTTCTACTGCCACTTTCAATCAACTTTATTTTATCAAATTACACATTTTTGTCGATGTACAGTTAACTTGAAAGATAAAATATTTTATATCAATGTATATCTTTATGTTCCAAGTTGACACAATGTTTGTTGTTTTCAGTAAGCAAATAGAATAATTAAAGTACTTGCATTGCAGCTGATAAATTATATTAATTAATTGCACTCTAATTATTACAATAAGTAAAGACGTAATTAATACACAATTATGCTTCTGTGCACATAAAAATATGGTACAGGTTTTACTGTTATGCAAATTTTATTGAGGTGCAATGATTTTTCTATAATTGTGATTAAGAAATATTGCATTATTGACGACACTTTCATCCTTCAGTTTGAAGGCAACTATTTATTTAGTGTTTTATTATGGATTTATTCTGAAATGCTTGTGAATAATTTATAAACTGTTATGTTAATCATAGTAAAGAGTGGTGCTATCTGTTTGTATTTGGGAAAGCTTTTTATAATGTTAGAAGTAAGAGTGTTAAGATTTCCTGTGTGCATTGTATCAGTATATCATCCTGCAAATAAAATTCCCATTTAGAAAGTTTTTATAACAGTTAAGATGTATGGAATCCCACTGCTGACATTGATCAAGTAATTTAGAAATATCACCAAAATTTGTTTCGTTAAACCTTTACCTGCCCATACTGGAAAAGTAAAGGTTCTTAAACACCTAAGGGGTGGGAGGGTAACACACTTGCCTCCCACCTCTGAGGTTGGTGGTTCAAATCCGGAACCCGACTCTTTAGTAGGAAAGTTGCTTTCCAATGCCCAGCAGTTTACATTAGAGAATCTGGACCAAAGAGTATGTACTGGTTTCCTCTACGCTTGAAAACTACCAGGCGCAATATAACCTATACAGTGTGTGGAAAGCGATGTTGAACCCAAATAAATACACCCATCTTACACACCCATTTAATACAGTACAAAACTGTGCCGATACAAAATCAGACCGGGGTCAATATTCACTATCATTCTTATTTTTAGAATGATGATTTTTCAAGGAATATTTGGACAATAGAGGTTGCTATAAGCTCACTTTAATATTTTATTTGCGTGCTATATCCACTCATCATATTGCATCACAACATCATTATTCTACTATTCTACATTATTCTCCGTGGTACTGGACTTGACAACAGTTATGGATAGATGAATTTTTTAATTGGATTTTGGTGTTGCGCTTTAGAGTCTGCCTGGCAGAGATTAAGCGCTATAAAAGTACAGAATAGAATACTTCATCCCGGTGCTGCATTCATTCAAGTGTTCCAATAGCACAAATGTTGCTTTCTTAATTTGAGAACTGATATTGGAAAAAAGCATCTTGCATGAAAAATAATTTACTATCTTACTAACAGAACGAATTCATACTAGAAGTAGAAGTAGTAAAATGCTTTTATCTTAGATTTTAAAGGGAAAAATGTGCATAAATTAGTTTAAAACTTAGTGAACTACTTTAAAAAAAAAGAATTTTATTTTCTTTCTTTCTGTGAAGTAGATCACCAGAAGGTTTTGAAGTGTCCTGAACAATCAGTCGTTTAATAAACTGTGGTCTATACGAGATCAAATACACCAAATATTGCTGTCATTTTATCCTTTCTATATTGTACATACACATTTGATGGTACAGATGTATTGCAATAGGCCTTACAGTATTCAGCTTGTTCGTTTTGTAAACAAATCAGTGTTTACTAGTTTGAACAAAATCTATTATTTTTCTAGAGTTTTAGAGTAGAGGTTTTGAGTTTTCGTTTTTGTTTGGAGATGTTTCCAGTAGTTGTATATTCTCAAACATTCTGAAAGATTGAGTTGACTGTTAGCCAATCGGATTGTTTCGTACATTTTTTTATTTGACTTTTAACCAATCAAGATTGTTTTGTACAGGTTTTGGGTAGCTTCAGGCATATCTTGTAAGAAACAATTTGGAAGAAAGAATGTCTGAGTACCAGCTCAGTTCGGTAAAGGGCTAGTTTTTACTTTACCGGTATGAGATTTGGGCAATAATATAAGTCCACGTTTTTTGGCGATTCCATCCTTTTATTTTTACACAAATATACTATTTATGGGGGTTGGGGGCTTGCCCCCATTCATAACTCTGTTAATTTAATTTCATATTTCCTTGACAATTTCCTGTATTTATCAAATATGGTGGATCCCGTACCGGTAAGGTAAAATCGCCCCCAGTAAAGAGAAACAACTCCCCCTGTGTAATAACGTAGGTATTAGTAGTTGCTGTGAATAGAGTTTTGTACCTGTTATTCTGTAAATATTGTCATTTTATTTAATAGATTTTCTGTTGAAAATAATAAGCTCTCTTTACTGTTCAACACCCAAATATGACTCTGTGAAAATATAAAGGGTTTCCAAGTTTTCTTGTAATGTGATAATATGCGTCATGAATTCGATTATGTGTAACAAATGAAAACATTTATGCCATTCTTAAGAGATGTAGTCCAGTAGATATTTGTGAAATTTTGCGTTTACCTTTCAACTTAATATTAAATTTGACCTGGTGTTAAACCAATATGAATATATAAAACTGATAATATATTTAAACTATGCAGCCTATTATCTGTGAATATAGAAATTAGTCAGCTATTTCAAAATATTTTAGAAGTGACTCTTAAGTCTCAGTTTAATGTAAGCCCTTTTCCTTTTATCATAATGTGTAACTTTAAATGATTACTGAAATAGTCAAAGAGAAAAATAACTTGTAACAGTATAAAAGCTTTAATATATCGATTATGTTTATTTATATATCATGTGTATACAAAAACAGAAAGTGCACACCCGTGGACGGTGAATTGGACAGGACAGTGGAGTCGGACACCAATATAAATAGTGTCAGATATATTTGTATGGAATATCAGTGTTGAAAAGAAATAGAGACATACAACAACAGTATAAAACACAAGTATGAATGTGTTCACATATGTATTTATGCTTTAAAACAGAAATCTAGTACAATTTATATTGGTGTCTGACTCCACTGTCCTGTCCGATTCACCGTCCATGGGTGTACCTTTGATGACCATAATAAAAATAGATATGTCTCACTGTTTACACAAATTGTGAGCCATAGGCATTATAGTCTTACTTGCTATATTACTGAAGCCAGCGTTTTTTTATCTAAGTAAAACTGATTAACAATAGAAACTCTCCACCACCAGCGTTTGTATTTAACAATGGTTACATATCATATGCAATGATCTTTTGAGATATTCCAGCCATTCATTGAGCTAAATTATAGACAAAGAACTCAATTATTTTAGCTTCACTATTTAAACTGAAAAGTGTTAACCCTATCCGCCCATATTTTCATATCTAACAATTATACAATTATAATTTATAAATTCTGAAACATATCTGGCAATTGTATGCATTTCTGTGTTAATCATGGGAGTGTCCTTTACAGCAATAGTCATTTATATGTATAAAAAGAGGAAGTATAAATATATATATTTATATGTACCTGTGTCCATGGACATATCACTTATGACAAATTGTTGCGTCTAATTATTCCCGGTCAAGCTTCTCTTCTTTTTTTCTGTGAGAATTGTAATAGTTGAAAAAGGAAGTATATTGTGTGTGCTTGTACATTTGATCAAGTTTAACTTCAGCATTAGAGAAACAGAACGTTCGCCATTTCTATTGTAGGTGAGGTTTTCATTTTGCAAGCAGTTGTAGGGATGAGACCATGTATATTTCCACAAATCAGTATCCTGACTTTAGAACTGTTCTGACACAAGGATACTGTACATGTTGTCTTCTGGTATGTTCCCAGTCAAAGCACGAAGTGGAGTTATTGGAAACCAAAAAACATCCTCATCGCAAAAAAAATTAAAAAATATATTAAAATATAGAATACCAGGACAAAAGATTGGGATTTTTATCTCATCCCTACACAGTTGTGTGATTGGGCTATTTTATCCAGTCATAAAGCATATTTTGGTTTTATGATGTTGAAGTGTTAATTGAATAGCTAAAGAAATAAGCTGTTCAGTTATACTTTGAGATTTTGTTAAACATGTGGAAATTGTAACTGTAACCTTTATTCTTCTCAGGTGCAAGGCACATATAATTGTATGATTCTACCTGTTAACTTTTGAGTTAAAATGATGACACAAAAATATGTGCGATGACAAAAAATAATGGTGCTCTGTTTGCATGTACAGATCCCTATTTTGGACTGGCCTGAACATTAAAAGGGCAGATGATGTCAATTGTAAATAGTTATCAATGTAAATAGCTTACATTTTAGTATCTTTTAATTATCTGCAGTAAAATAATACCAAATATCGGAAAACTAAGTGATATTTCAAAAATAGTAGCATAACCCCTTAAAAAATCTAAATTATCATTTACTTGGATCAAATTTCCTTCTTTCAGGCCCTAAAATTTTTCGTTTTTCCATTGGTGACTTTTCTAGAGCATTACTAATTTACCATGTGCCTCCAACTTCCACTGCTGGGATGGTTTTTTTTTGACAAAGAATGAACTAATCACTATTGAATAACCAGTATAATTAAAGATTTTAAGGTTTTAAAGACTGTAGAGTTTATATTTGTAGAACCTTCAATATTCACAGGACCTGGTCTGAGTAGTGGTAACATAACATTTACACCTGCATATTTTTCATGCATTACCCTTCACCCTGCATCCATTTCTACTCTAAATTTGAGTTGCTTCTTGTAAATTATCCACTTTGTAGCAGATTTTCTTCCGAGGACAGTTTGGTTGTCAGAGGCTCCTAGTGACACTATGTGTGACAGTTCAAGCCATCTCACAGTGAAAATTTTATCTCGTTCACAATCTTCTTAAAATTATCTTTAATAGTGCCGAATAGATTATGTGCAATATTCAAACACAACTGTGACATTCTTTAAGTAATGTTGTATTTTATTTATTTTTGTGGTACAAGTTTTAGTCTAACCATGTCTTCATTGTTCCTAACAATCTCTCCAAATATATATACATTTAAGTACACCTTGTAAATTACATTATTACAATAAAACTTTAACTATGTAAACCTCTGGTTCTTTTTACTTTGTTTTGGCAATGCTTGTCCTCACTTTTATGTCCTCATTCTGCGGCGTGAGCGTACACGTAGAAGTGTTAATCAGTTTATGGTTCTAATTTTGGGGAATTTTGACTTTGAACCTCAGTAATACAAACAGTGTTTTGTATAATTTTAATGTCAATAACTCAAGTAATAGGTGTGTTATTCCTTTATCACTGTACCAAATATTATATCCCCAGACAAAAGTTGGGGACGTGCTTATTCAGCTCTGTCGCGCCGCTGCTGTTGCCATAAAAATTTCCGTGTGAACACCATAACTCAAAAACGGACCAACATATTTTTCACACTTGGTATGCATGTTAAGGGTGGCCAAAGGACGATCCCTATTTTAAGGGGACCTTAAACTCTCAATAATTAAGAACTTATAGCCATCTTAAGTCTCAAATGGACCTATGGCCACTTAAAGCCCTCTTATATCACAAACTATGAGGCTCATCCGTCTAAAATTTAACCAAAGAACACAATAATATATTCTTCATATTTATGCCAAAAGTCTTGTAAAATTTAACTAGAAAACACATTACTATATTCTTCGTACTTATACCAAAAATCAAGACTTTATATTAAAGATAAAATTGTGTTGGAGGCCCATAAAGTAGACACTATTTTTCTGTTGTAGAGTTGTCCTCTGCGCCGTCCCGGATAAAGCTTGTGGGTGTTCCACAGCCTAAACCCCTGCACGGATTTTCACCAAATTTTCAGGGTATGTTTACTCCAAAAGGATCTAGAGCTGATTAGGTTTTGGGGGGTAACAATGCTGGCCATGGCAGCACTTTTAAGATTTTCAAGTCTTAAATTTTATTGCACTACAAAAGCTTGCCAGGTGGGACTGAATGCTGTTCTCGGATGATCGCAAGGCATCACGGCCAACGTCTAAGAAAAATAGACTTTTATTAGGCTACAATAGCTTACCATGTGGGACTTAATGCTGTTCTCGGGTGGCCACTGGCCATGGCCAACGTCTTAGAAAAAAAGACATTTCTTGTCAGCCGTAGCATCTAGTTGTCGTCTCGTGATAACTTCTGACAAATTGCCCTACTTTCTCATTGGCCACGTTGAACTGGTAGCAGTTTGTAAATATACAGACATTTTCATTTATTTCTCACCTTTTACTTATTGTTGGAGGCTCTTTTTTTGATATTTCTTTTATTATATAACCTAGATCATTCTGTAAAATTTTTTTTTTGACAGGATAAGTATATTTCTTGCTTTCGCGTGTTTTGAGTTTTCCTCGGTTCAGGCCCTTTACATTGTACGTCTTTTATTGCGTTTAAAATGTCTCTCCACCAAACGAATAAAGACAAACCGAGAGCTCAGAAATGCCGCCATTTTTGTTTTAGTTTCAACCTACACAACTATTGCCCTACCTGTAGGGAGGCTGGCAAGGGTGATGACCCCTGTGTCACCTTCGAAACGCCCTGTGATATCTGTGCATCTTTTACAGATGAAGAAAATTCAGCACAGGAAACGCTATCTTAAAAAACAAAAGGCGGAAACTAGTTCTAAAGATAATGAACTTGATCTTTTGGGCGAAGGCGACGGGGATTCCTTCACTGGCTCAAATGCAGACCTCGAGAGTGCTGCTGACAATCTTTTTACCTCACCCCCCCGTCCTCAGCCACTTGCCTTCAGTTCTTTATCTCTCAAAACACCAGCCAAGTCTGTTCCACCCACCCCAGGTACGGCTTTACAACAAAAAATTCAAACAAATCTTGAAAAATCCCTGGGAAATTCTTTAAATATTCATTTACAGCAACAAATGGGTTCCTTTCAGACATCCATGTTGGAAGCTTTTCAGTCGCTCCGAGAGGAGTTGACTGCTAAAAAGCAAACAGAGGTGAATCAGACCTCGTTTCTTGCTTCCAAACCTGGTACATCCAGTAAAACTGCTGTAAATCTGGACCTACCCCCTCCGAGACCTAGTACTAAGATTCAAACCGAGGCTATGGATGTGGACTACGGTCCAGCACTCCCTCCTCGTCTTGTACTGACCAGCATGAATCCTCAGATCAATACATTGCTCCATCTGAACTACCTCCGAAAGAGGTCTCATACACAAAAAGCAAAGCCACTCTCATAGTAGGCAGGAAATTGATCCCGAGTCTGCCTCAGACCAACCAAATGAAGAATCCGATGAACCTCGGATCCCTTCTACCAAACCTAAAAAGCACTCATAAGAGTAAACACAAATCAAGGTCCAGATATGTGTCATCTTCTGGGGAGGATCAGTCCCCTGTAGCCAGACACAGGTCTTCTAAGCCCTCTAGGGCTCAGCCCTCAGGGGCTCTTTCTGATCAAGACCTTCCACAACATGATCCAGACCCCCCTTATTATAGGGAAGTAGCTCTGTCTGACATGCCCTCACAGTACGCTGAAGAGGTCGACACTTTTAGGCGCATTTTTTCCCTCCCTGACCCCAGGGAGTCTATGCCTAGGTCTTCAACTTCAGTGATGGGTCTGGATGATGAAAAAGGCCGTCAAGAGCTCAGACCTAGAGGTCCTTCCTCTATTCTGCCCCTCAGCTCAGTTATCAAGGACTCCTTTGATAAATTTCAACATGACTTTAAGGCTGCTAATTTACCCGAGGGTAAATACGTCAAGCCGCCTCCTTCCACTTCTAAGTGGTACAGGGTGGGACAGCCCTGTTTTCAGGACAAAATTCATGAGTTGAATACAGATTTCGCCAAAATCTGTATTACTCCTAAACCCTCTGGGGCCCCTATGGGCAAGGTCCCCCTTCCAATGCTCAAGGAGTTGGAGCATCAGGCTAGACAAAATATCTCAACCCTCAATTTCCCTTGAGAAGTGTCAACATAGCATCAAGTCAACTGTCAAGAAGATCAAGTCTCAGATTCAAAAAGGTGCCAATCCTGAGAAAGCAGCAAAGCACGGATATGAGGAAGTCGCTGAGTACATGGATTTTTGGAATAAGACGGTTCTTATTCAACACAGGGCCCTCACATGCCTCAGCAAATCCCAAGCCCATATTCTCCAGAGGGAGTTATATTCTATGGCTAATACCGGCTTGCTTGGGCGCGAAGCCGAGATGACTCTTACAGCCACAGTTGGGGGAAACGAGACGCCAAGAACTTAGGAACTCGTCCTTTTGGGACCCGTCCTTGTTCGAGTCTCAACTTGTGAAGGAAGGGGAAGACTTCCTTCTCAAAAAAGGCACCTCTAAAGATTCTCAGGGTTTCACACCCTACCAGAATAAGCCCTTTCGTGGTCCCCACAAGAAAAGAGGCTCCTACAGGAAACGCCCCTATGGGGGCAACTCCTCAGAAAGCAGTAACCAATCGTTTTCCTCAGGAAGGGGGAAACCGAACTTCAGAGGCTCCAGGGGTCTTCCCAATGACTCCTCCAAAGCCTCACTCAGTCCACCAGTAGGAGGTCGCCTCCGTTCTTTCAGGAGAGACTGGCAAAGAAACAAATGTTCTCCAAACATGTTAAACATTATCACCAATGGCTACGTACTGCCATTCCTTTCAAAGCCAAATTTGGTCAGATTCCCTCTGATTCTGTCAGAGTACAAGGCCCAGCAAAAAGACCAAGCCCTGGCCACTTGTATCCAGTCTCTCCTGTCAAAGAACGCAATCGAAAGGGTGGAAAATGTAAAATCTCTCGGGTTTTACAGTCGCCTGTTCCTAGTACCCAAGCCTCACCAAAGATGGAGGCCAGTCATAGACCTAAGCAGGCTCAACACTTTTCCACAAGGTCCAGATATGTGTCATCTTCTGGGGAGGATCAGTCCCCTGTAGCCAGACACAGGTCTTCTAAGCCCTCTAGGGCTCAGCCCTCAGGGGCTGTTTCTGATCAAGACCTTCCACAACATGATCCAGACCCCCCTTATTATAGGGAAGTAAGCTCTGTCTGACATGCCCTCACAGTACGCTGAAGAGGTCGACACTTTTAGGCGCATTCTTTCCCTCCCTGACCCCAGGGAGTCTATGCCTAGGTCTTCAACTTCAGTGATGGGTCTGGATGATGAAAAAGGCCGTCAAGAGCTCAGACCTAGAGGTCCTTCCTCTATTCTGCCCCTCAGCTCAGTTATCAAGGACTCCTTTGATAAATTTCAACATGACTTTAAGGCTGCTAATTTACCCGAGGGTAAATACGTCAAGCCGCCTCCTTCCACTTCTAAGTGGTACAGGGTGGGACAGCCCTGTTTTCAGGACAAAATTCATGAGTTGAATACAGATTTCGCCAAAATCTGTATTACTCCTAAACCCTCTGGGGCCCCTATGGGCAAGGTCCCCCTTCCAATGCTCAAGGAGTTGGAGCATCAGGCTAGACAAAATATCTCAACCCTCAATTTCCCTTGAGAAGTGTCAACATAGCATCAAGTCAACTGTCAAGAAGATCAAGTCTCAGATTCAAAAAGGTGCCAATCCTGAGAAAGCAGCAAAGCACGGATATGAGGAAGTCGCTGAGTACATGGATTTTTGGAATAAGACGGTTCTTATTCAACACAGGGCCCTCACATGCCTCAGCAAATCCCAAGCCCATATTCTCCAGAGGGAGTTATATTCTATGGCTAATACCGGCTTGCTTAGGCGCGAAGCTGAGATGACTCTTACAGCCACAGTTGGGGGAAACGAGACGCCAAGAACTTAGGAACTCGTCCTTTTGGGACCCGTCCTTGTTCGAGTCTCAACTTGTGAAGGAAGGGGAAGACTTCCTTCTCAAAAAAGGCACCTCTAAAGATTCTCAGGGTTTCACACCCTACCAGAATAAGCCCTTTTGTGGTCCCCACAAGAAAAGAGGCTCCTACAGGAAACGCCCCTATGGGGGCAACTCCTCAGAAAGCAGTAACCAATCGTTTTCCTCAGGAAGGGGGAAACCGAACTTCAGAGGCTCCAGGGGTCTTCCCAATGACTCCTCCAAAGCCTCACTCAGTCCACCAGTAGGAGGTCGCCTCCGTTCTTTCAGGAGAGACTGGCAAAGAAACAAATGTTCTCAAAATGTGTTAAACATTATCACCAATGGCTACGTACTGCCATTCCTTTCAAAGCCAAATTTGGTCAGATTCCCTCTGATTCTGTCAGAGTACAAGGCCCAGCAAAAAGACCAAGCCCTGGCCACTTGTATCCAGTCTCTCCTGTCAAAGAACGCAATCGAAAGGGTGGAAAATGTAAAATCTCTCGGGTTTTACAGTCGCCTGTTCCTAGTACCCAAGCCTCACCAAAGATGGAGGCCAGTCATAGACCTAAGCAGGCTCAACACTTTTCTACACGTAGAAAAGTTCAAAATGGAAACTCCAGAGTCCATCAGGACCTCCCTGATTCCAGGGGAGTGGGTATCGTCGATAGATCTGTCGGACGCTTACCTACACATCCCCATCCACCCAAACTCAAGGAAATACCTAAGGTTTTGCTACAAGTCTCAGGTGTTCCAGTTCAACTCCCTCCCATTCGGACTAGCCACAGCCCCCCAGGTCTTTACAATGATTGTAAAGGAAGTGAAACTAATGGCCCTCTCCAGAGGACTCATAATTCACCAATACCTGGACGACTGGCTGATCAGGTCCCAGTCTCAGGAGGAAGCCCAAGTGAACACTCAGTCGGTGGTAGACCTAACCCAGTCCTTGGGGTGGATAATAAATCAGGAAAAATCAGAACTGAAACCTACTCAGGTGTTTTCGTTCGTGGGCTACGAATACCATCTAGATTCAGCCCTTGTAAAACCCACTCAAGAGAGATGGCTCAAACTTCAGGATTTGATCCTACGACTCAAGTCAAAATGTGTTTTGACTGCAAGATGTTTGATGTCGCTAATTGGGTTGCTAGCCTCAATGGAGAAAATGGTCCCGGAGGGGACGCCTTCACATGAGGCCCTTTCAGTTTCATCTCAAGGAGCACTGGAGATATCCTCAGTCGCTGGACAACCTCCTTCCTTGGACAGAATCCATTGCAGCCCACCTAGATTGGTGGCAAAAATCCCTCAAACGTGATGACAGGTGCAGACCTTTATCCCAAGGACCACAGTATCCAACTCTTTACCGACACCTCAAACGAAGGTTGGGGCGCTCACTTAGATCAAAATTCTACAAAGGGTCTGTGGTCAGATCGGGAAAAAAGGCTACACATAAATGTCTTCGAGACTTCAAGGACCAGTGCCAGAACCAAACAGTGCTAGTTGCGACGGACAACTCAACAGTGGTAGCCTACATCAACAAACAAGGAGGAACTCACTCAGCAGAAATGTGTGCTCTCCTGTGGAAGATCATGACCTGGTGTCATCACTACCACATAGCATTGAAAGCCAGGCACATTCCATGGTGCCTGAATGTGATGGCCGACCTGTCCAGGTCCAACCAAGTGCAGTCAACAGAATGGTCTGCATCCGCAGGTGTTCAAACAGATCTGCCAGAAGTGGTTCACACCTCATGTAGACTTATTTGCCACTCAACTGAACCACAAACTTCCACTGTACGTATCTCCTTTCCCAGACCCAAAGGCTTGGGACATAGATGCTCTAAACATAAACTGGACGAACCTCACGGCCTATGCTTACCCTCCTACGGCTCTCCTTCACAAGGTGATCCAAAAGATCAAGCAATGCCATTGCCTGATCATCGTAATAGCCCCAGGCTGGCCAGGGATGCCCTGGTTTTGGGACCTAGTGCAGCTCTCAACAGAGATCCCACTACAACTCCCAGTGTCAACGACCCTACTCAAACAGTCCCACAAGTATGTGTTCCACAACAACCCACAACAGCTGAACCTCCACGCCTGGTGTCTAGGAGCGGACAACTCCAAGAACAAGGCTTCTCTGTGGAGGTGGCAGAGAGAATTGCTGCTCCTCAGCGGTCATCAACAAGGACCATCTACAAGTCAAAGTGTGCCCTGTTTGAAAAATGGTGCAGAGAAAATTCGGTGGATTTCTCCACTCCATCTGTGAAACAAATCTCAGATTTTTTCATGTACCTGTACCAAGACCTAAACAGGCGCCCCTCGACCATTGATGGTTACAGGACTGCAATCGTTGACACTTTGGGCCCAACGGCCCACCATATTGCACATAATGCAGACCTTCATAGGTTACTCTCCAGTTTTCACAGGGATCGTCCAAAAAGTTCCAGAAATCTACCTAAGTGGAACCTTTCTGTTGTTCTCAATGACAAAAGCACCCTTTGAGCCTATGAAAGACACAGACCTCTAACATCTTACCCTCAAAACTGCTTTCTTGCTAGCTTTGGCCTCCAGCAAACGCCGCAGCGAAATCCATGACTGGGTCGCAAACAAAGTATCTAATCTAGGCCAATGGGAAAAGGTCGCCTTGTTCCCTTCTTCTGATTTCATAGCCAAAAACCAACTAGCAAGAGAAGGTTCTCAAAGTGTGTCTCCGGTGACTATTCCTGCTTTGACTACCATTGTAGATAGACAATTTAAAGAAGACAGGACCCTGTGTCCGGTGCGGGCCCTGAGGTACTATCTGGACCGAACCAAAGACCTGAGAGGGTCTCGTTCCCTCCTTTTCATCTCCTTCAAGAAAGGACATACCTCAGACATCAGACCCGCTACTCTTTCTTCCTGATTGAAACAAACCATCCTACTTTGTTATAAACAAACAGACCAACAAGCCTTGGACTTGGTCCAAGTTAAAGCGCATGACATCCGGGCCTTCGCGGCCTCTAAGGCCTTTTACGGTGGGGTATCGGTGGACCAAATCATGCAAGCCTGTCACTGGAAAGCTCACAACACTTTTATAAATTTTTACCTAAAAGACCTTACTTGGTCAGACACCGACAGCAATATGTATCTGGGACCCGTAGTGGCAGCACAACAAGTCCTAGATCCTTCCCCTCAGACCAGTTGTCCTCGGAAAGAAAAAAGGGGGGGGCACATCCGCTACAACCAAGTCTTCAGGAGTCTCTCCCAGGATGTAGGTATTCTTTTACCTTCAAGATGTTACGGGTAAGGTCATTTTTGTTTTTTAGTTTATCAAGTAATTTGTATTAAGGACTTATTAAGTTGTCATTAATCTCATATTCAGGTGGCAAAAATTTATGAGAATTCCAACCATTGGGCTGGTATGTCACTCGTGAAGGGCCCCTAGGGACCCTTAGACCTCTAAGTGAGCACTGCTGCACTTCCGTCCTACAATCAAAACATCTAGACAGTTTTTAGCACTGTCTCTCATTCTACTTAGGTTTTTGGCTCTTCACAGGCCCGGTCTTCGGGATTGGGGCACTGTGAATGGGACTCGGACTGGTATTTCTAACACTATTTCTATATATATTACTTCAAATCTTCAAAAAAATGACATATCTTCCAGTCTCAGCTGTAATCCCGCCACCGGGCGGTTGAATTCAGCATTAGGTCCCACATGGTAAGCTATTGTAGCGTAATAAAATTGAAAATTTTAATTACTTAAATGTAGCTTTTATAAGCTACAAGCTTACCATGTGGGACTTAGAAGAGTCCCACCCTGCCTCCCCGCTGTTTACAGCTGAGGGGTAGGTTTTAGAAAATTTCAACGAGAAAGTAGGGCGATTGGTCAGAAGTTATCACGTGACGACAACTAAATTCTACGGCTAACAAGAAATGTCTTTTTTTCTAAGACGTTGGCCGTGGCCAGTGGCCACCCGAGAACAGCATTAAGTCCCACATGGTAAGCTTGTAGCTTATAAAAGCTACATTTAAGTAATTAAAATTTTCAAATTTATAGTTGGTCGTAGCCTCAAGTTGTCCTCTCGTGGTACACTACGAGATCTCTTCCTACTTTCTCGTTGACCGTGTGAATTGGTAGCGTCTGTAACTTGCACAGATATTTTCATCTATTTCTCAGCTCATACATATTGCTGGATGTTGATTTTTGGTTATTATCTCCCACCCGGCTCGCCGGCGGGAGATTATAATGTGCACCATGTGTGTGCGTGCGTGCGTGGGTCACACAGTTTTCTCTGAAACTACTACAGTTACACATTTTTGGTAAATTACTTGTCCAAATGAATTTTTACGCTCTTTAGAATTTTTTTGGTTTGGTGAACTTTGGCCTACTTTTGAGTGAGTAATAGCACTTTTACCTAATATAATTATATGGCTTATAACTCTCAAACTATTGCATTTAGAGTATTTTGTTGCAATATGTTGTTCGGCTACTTTCTCCACAGCTACAACATGGTCAGTAGTTTGGAAGTGTATCTCCATAGCTAAGTGAGTAATAGCTACTTTTGTCAATTTTTAATGATAACCATAATGAGTAAATGGCTTATATCTTCAAAAGTATTGCAGCTACACAATTTCTCTCAAATATGTTGTTCATCTACTTTTTTGTGAACTGTAACATATTGAAGTTTCACAACTGTTGCTCAATGTACAAGTGAGTGATGGCTACTTTATTGCTACTTTTAGTGAAAATGTGAAAAATCACAAATATCTCGCAAACTGTAATAGATAGAGCAATTTCGAGCGAATTTTTGACCCACAGGGTGGTACAACAATGTCCTATGCTAAGGGGATTGGTGAACTTTGGCCTACTTTTGAGTGAGTAATAGCACTTTCACCTAATGTAATTATATGGCTTATAACTGTCAAACTATTGCATTTAGAGTATTTTGTTGCAATATGTTGTTCAGCTACTTTCTCCACAGCTACAACATGGTCAGTAGTTTGGAAGTGTATCTCCATAGCTAAGTGAGTAATAGCTACTTTGTCAATTTTTAATGATAACCATAATGAGTAAATGGCTTATATCTTCAAAAGTATTGCGGCTACATAATTTCTCTCAAATATGTTGTTCATCTACTTTTTTGTGAACTGTAACATATTGAAGTTTCACAACTGTTGCTCAATGCACAAGTGAGTAGTGGCTACTTTATTGCTACTTTTAGTGAAAATGTGAAAAATCACAAATATCTCGCAAACCGTAAGAGCAAAATGAGTAAATGCTAATTATCTGTAAAAGTATTGTGGATACCCAATTTTTATCAAATAACTCATTCATCTACTTTTGGGAGAGCTTTCACATGGTGAAGTTTCAGACCCGTAGATAATTACTCGCCTACTCAAAATGAGTAAATGCGAATTATCTCTTAAAAGTATTGCAGATAGCTAATTTTTCTCAAATAACTCATTCATCTACTTTTGGGAGAGCTTTCACATGGTGAAGTTCCACACCCGTAGATAATTACTCACCTACTCAAAATGAGTAAATGCGAATTATCTCTTAAAAGTATTGCGGATAGCCATTTTTTCTCAAATAACTCATTCACCTACTTTTGGAAGAGCTTTCACATGGTGAAGTTTCAGACCCATAGGTAATTACTCACCTACTCAAAATGAGTAAATGTGAATTATCTCTTAAAAGTATTGCAGATAGCCAATTTTTCTCAAATAACTCATTCACCTACTTTTGGGAGAGCTTTCACTTGGTGAAGTTTCAGACCCGTAGCTAATTATTCACCTACTCAAAATGAGTAAATGCTAATTATCTCTAAAACTATTGCGGATACCCAATTTTTCTCACTAACTCATTCACCTACTCTTGGAACAGCTTTCACATGGTGAAGTTTCAGACCCATAGCTAATTACTCACCTGCTCAAAATGAGTACATGCGAATTATCTCTAAAAGTATTGCAGATGGCCAATTTTTGTCAAATAACTCATTCATCTTCTTTTGGGAGAGCTTTCACTTGGTGAAGTTTCAGACTTGTACCTAATTATTCACCTACTCAAAATGAGTAAATGCGAATTATCTCTAAAAGTATTGCAGATGGCCAATTTTTATCTAATAACTCATTCATCTTCTTTTGGGAGAGCTTTCACTTGGTGAAGTTTCAGACTTGTACCTAATTATTCACCTACTCAAAATGAGTAAATGCTAATTATCTCTAAAAGTATTGTGGAAACCCAATTTTTATCTAATAACTTATTCATCTTCTTTTGGGAGAGCTTTCACATGGTGAAGTTTGAGACCCGTAGATAATTACTCACCTACTCAAAATGAGTAAATGCGAATTATCTCTTAAAAGTATTGCAGATAGCCAATTTTTCTCAAATAACTCATTCACCTACTTTTGGAAGAGCTTTCAGATGGTGAAGTTTCAGACCCATAGCTAATTACTCACCTACTCAAAATGAGTAAATGCAAATTATCTCTAGAAGTATTGCAGATGGCCAATTTTTCTCAAATAACTCATTCACCTACTTTTGGGAGAGCTTTCACTTGGTGAAGTTTCAGACCCGTAGCTAATTATTCACCTACTCAAAATGAGTAAATGCTAATTATCTCTAAAAGTATTGCGGATACCCAATTTTTCTCAAATAACTCATTCATCTACTTTTGGGAGAGCTTTCACATGGTGAAGTTTCAGACCTGTAGGTAATTACTCACCTACTCAAAATGAGCAAATGCGAATTATCTCTAAAAGTATTGCAGATAGCCAATTTTTCTCAAATAACTCATTCATCTAGTTTTGGGAGAGCTTTCACATGGCGAAGTTTCAGACCCGTAGATAATTACTCACCTACTCAAAATGAGTAAATGCAAATTATCTCTTAAAAGTATTGCAGATAGCCAATTTTTCTCAAATAACTCATTCACCTACTTTTGGAAGAGCTTTCACATGGTGAAGTTTCAGAGCCATAGCTATAATTACTCACCTACTCAAAATGAGTAAATGCGAATTATCTCTATAAGCATTGCGGATAGCCAATTTTTCTCAAATAACTCATTCACCTACTTTTGGGAGAGCTTTCACTTGGTGAAGTTTCAGACCCGTAGCTAATTACTCACCTACTCAAAATGGGTAAATGCTAGTTATCTCTAAAACTATTGCGGAGACCCAATTTTTATCAATTAACTCATTCATCTATTTTTGAGAGAGCTTTCGCATGGTGATGTTTCAGACCTAATTATTCACCTACTCAAAATGAGTAAATGCGAATTATCTCTTAAAAGTATTGCAGATAGCCAATTTTTCTCAAATAACTCATTCACCTACTTTTGGAAGAGCTTTCACATGGTGAAGTTTCAGAGCCATAGCTAATTACTCACCTACTCAAAATGAGTAAATGCAAATTATCTCTAAAAGTATTGCGGATAGCCAATTTTTCTCAAATAACTCATTCACCTACTTTTGGGAGAGCTTTCACTTGGTGAAGTTTCAGACCCGTAGCTAATTATTCACCTACTCAAAATGGGTAAATGCTAATTATCTCTAAAACTATTGCGGAGACCCAATTTTTATCAATTAACTCATTCATCTATTTTTGAGAGAGCTTTCACATGGTGAAGTTGCAGACCTAATTATTCACCTACTCAAAATGAGTAAATGCGAATTATCTCTTAAAAGTATTGCAGATAGCCAATTTTTCTCAAATAACTCATTCACCTACTTTTGGAAGAGCGTTCACATGGTGAAGTTTCAGACCCATACCTATTTACTCACCTACTCAAAATGAGTAAATGCGAATTATCTCTAAAAGTATTGCAGATAACCAATTTTTCTCGAATAACTCATTCACCTACTTTGGGGAGAGCTTTCACTTGGTGAAGTTTCAGACCCGTAGCTAATTATTCACCTACTCAAAATGAGTAAATGCGAATTATCTCTAAAAGTATTGCAGATGGCCAATTTTTATCTAATAACTCATTCATCTTCTTTTGGGAGAGCTTTCACTTGGTGAAGTTTCAGACTTGTACCTAATTATTCACCTACTCAAAATGAGTAAATGCTAATTATCTCTAAAAGTATTGTGGATACCCAATTTTTATCTAATAACTCATTCATCTTCTTTTGGGAGAGCTTTCACATGGTGAAGTTTCAGACCCGTAGATAATTACTCACCTACTCAAAATGAGTAAATGCGAATTATCTCTTAAAAGTATTGCAGATAGCCAATTTTTCTCAAATAACTCATTCACCTACTTTTGGAAGAGCTTTCAGATGGTGAAGTTTCAGACCCATAGCTAATTACTCACCTACTCAAAATGAGTAAATGCAAATTATCTCTAGAAGTATTGCAGATGGCCAATTTTTCTCAAATAACTCATTCACCTACTTTTGGGAGAGCTTTCACTTGGTGAAGTTTCAGACCCGTAGCTAATTATTCACCTACTCAAAATGAGTAAATGCTAATTATCTCTAAAAGTATTGCGGATACCCAATTTTTCTCAAATAACTCATTCACCTACTTTTGGAAGAGCTTTCACTTGGTGAAGTTTCAGACCCGTAGCTAATTATTCACCTACTCAAAATGGGTAAATGCTAATTATCTCTAAAACTATTGCGGAGACCCAATTTTTATCAATTAACTCATTCATCTATTTTTGAGAGAGCTTTCACATGGTGAAGTTGCAGACCTAATTATTCACCTACTCAAAATGAGTAAATACGAATTATCTCTTAAAAGTATTGCAGATAGCCAATTTTTCTCAAATAACTCATTCACCTACTTTTGGAAGAGCGTTCACATGGTGAAGTTTCAGACCCATACCTATTTACTCACCTACTCAAAATGAGTAAATGCGAATTATCTCTAAAAGTATTGCAGATAACCAATTTTTCTCGAATAACTCATTCACCTACTTTGGGGAGAGCTTTCACTTGGTGAAGTTTCAGACCCGTAGCTAATTATTCACCTACTCAAAATGAGTAAATGCGAATTATCTCTAAAAGTATTGCAGATGGCCAATTTTTATCTAATAACTCATTCATCTTCTTTTGGGAGAGCTTTCACTTGGTGAAGTTTCAGTTTCATTGCGTTAATACATCTTACCTACCAGACGATAGCTATATGCCGGCGCCAGCCGGTCCCGCCAAACGAAAGAAAAAGACGTCCTGGGTTTCACCCCCGGCAGGACCGGTACACTACACTCCACTCGCCAGGTGGCCTAGTTCCTGCCTCACTCGCCAGAGGGACGTGACGTCATAGCATCTTTTTCGTTTGGCGCGATATTCAAAGTTTGAATTTTGGAAACTGTTTTTATTTTGAGGATTTCTTAAGTTGTATATCGTGTTAAGTGCTACGATTTGTCAGTTAGTTGGATAAACTACCATGGCATCTCCAGGACAAAGAAAAGGAGCCTGCGGGCACATCATGGCTAATTTTGACCCTCATTCTTGCTGTGCCAGATGCAGAGACAAAGGTTTGGGCCAAGACCCGTGCGTTTTAAAGTTACAGTGTGAATTGTGTGACAATTTAACCCCTGAGCAATTGCTCCAACTTTCAACCCCTACTTACAAGCTGCGGAAGGAGAAATCTAAAAGCAAAGAAGCTCTTGTGGATCCGTCCACCGTAACTATAGTGTCGCAGGTGGAATCTCAGGAAGTTGCTTCAACTTCTCCACCCCATGTTGCTGAGCAAGATCTCTCTTTACCGCCACCTATTTTCCGCCAAGAGTTGGACGAAAAGTGGTCAGTACGTATGGCCCGTCTGGAAGCACTCATTACATTGGGGCAGCGTCCTTCACCTCAACCTTCATTCTCACCAGTCAAAGCACCGGTATCACATCAAGCTCCCGCTGGAGCTCTCTCTCAGGCACCTTTTCTCTTATCATCTGTCCCTTCCGGCCAAGCCGGTCCGGCTTCTGGCCCGGATAGGATTAAACCTAGTGCCACTGTAACTACCAGCTCAATAGCTATGACGTCTCCTCTAGAAGGCCTTTACACTGAACAGGACCCGGAACCGGTATTCTCTCAACAGAGCTCTTCCGGCCCGGTGGCCTCTGCTTTTCCTCAACCTCCCCCACAATCCAACTTGTTCAGGTCAGCTCCGGAACACTTTGAAGAAGGTGAGGTATCTGACCAAGAAGACGTCACTGACCAACCTGATCAAGAATCTCCGGACTTGGATAAAACAGTGAGCGAAGAACAAAACTACAGAGAAACTGTTAGGGGAGTACGTGCATTCATGGGCTGGTCACATATCCCCGATCTTGAATACACACCAAGTTCCAGGTCAGACAATCCCTGGATTGGCCACCGGGCACAACCTGTAGGCAAGGTTTCTATTGACTTACCACCAGAGGACTGGCTTTGTAAAAAACTTGAAAATCTAAACCTCGTCCTCATAGAAGGGTACCCTTCCAAGTCTGCGGAGCCGGGTGGACTTCATGTTGATCGGTATCTCCGCCCTCCCAAGTCTCAGGCAAGGTGGTACGGGATCCATCCAGCTGAAAATAAAGACATCACTAGGCCGGGCAAATATGTAACAACTTGGCCCAATGACGCCGCAAAATTGAACAGTGCCTTTGCCCGAATTGGTAAACCTTCTCTTGCTTCATCTCAACCCACTTCCCGCCCTATATTGCTCAGGATACGCTCCGGAAATGGGAAAAAGCAGCAAAAGAGACCAGTTATGTTTGTAACCAGTCAGCTGGTTTCAATAGGTGCATTACAAAGATACAAGATTCTGTACAAGAACAATTACAAATTCTTCAGTCAGAGTTGGGAAAAGGAAAATCTTCCGCGAAAGCTCAGGGTGCACTTGATGAGTTACATTTCCTGTCTGCATTCAATCAAAATGTGAGTTTCGCAGTCGGCAAATCCCTCCAACACCTCTCAGATTTTACTTTTATACAAATGGCTAATTTAACTCTGGTCAGGAGGGATTCTTATCTTGAACACCTGAAAGCTGGCGTCAAGCCAGATACCTTTTCCGCACTCAGGAATTGCCCTCTACAAACCAAGGCTTTGTTTCCGGACGACATTATCCGGAGGGCGGAAGATGAAATAGCAGCATTTGAGTCACACAAGCGTACCAACCAGCCCGGTCCGGGCCGTGGTGGGTTCGCCGGTACTCAAAAGAAACAACACCGCTATCAGCCATATTCAACATGGAAACAGGAAGATTCCGGAAACTCAGGGGCTCCCGGAAAAGAGATGCCTGCATGGAAGGCCTTTGGCAATCGCGGGAGAGCCCGTGGCAGAGGCAGGGGAGGTCAACCCGGTCGCGGTTCGCGCCCTGCCAGGGAAGCTAAGGCGTATAAATGACAATCAATGCAAAGTTTCTCCGGAAGTAACATCCTGTCCGGAGTTTGGTGTTGTAAATGTAACAAAGACAGATCTTCCTGTGCTTGTGAAAGACTCTGTAAATTGTCACAATGTTGCTCATCATGTACCTTCTGTAAAAAACATCAGGCAGCCACAAAAGAAAGGCATAAGTCCAATCTTAAAATCACAAAATACAATAAAGTATGTGAAAAATGCTTCTTTTGTAAATCACTGTGTTTTTGCCCCAAGTGTGTCAAATGTCCTCAGTGTTGCAAATGTTCAATCAGTGGGGGGACGCCTACAAAATTTTTGGAAAATATGGGCTCTCAAGGGTGCAAACCCCAAAGTAGTATCCATATTGAAAGAGGGCTATGTGCTTCCCTTCAAAGTCAGACCTCCCTTAATAAGGGAACCCCTGATAGTAAGCGGCTATGCAAACCCCACCAGAGACTCCCACTTACAAGAAGCTGTACAAGCTCTGATCAAGAAAAAGGCAGTAGAGAGGGTCAGGGTTCGAACCTCACTAGCCTTTTTCAACAGATTGTTCATTGTCCCAAAGCCGAACCAAAAGTGGCGGCCAATCTTGGATCTCAGTACTCTAAATCAGTTTTTATGCGTAAAAACATTCAAAATGGAGACTCCAGAGACAATCCGGACCTCTCTACAACAAGGGGAGTGGGTGTCATCGATAGACTTCAGCGACGCCTACTTCCACATTCCAATTCACTTCACATCCCGAAAATTCCTCAGGTTCCACTTCCAGAACCAGTCGTACCAGTTTCGGGCTCTTCCCTTTGGCCTGTCAACAGCTCCCATGGAGTTCACTGCTGTGGTCAAAGAGGTCAAATTAATGGCTCAGTCACAGGGTATAAGAATCCACCAGTACCTAGACGACTGTTTGATTCGAGCCCCTACCGAAGATTCTTGCCACCAGGGAACCCAGTCCCTCCTAGCCCTTTGCCAGGAGTTGGGCTGGATGGTAAACATGCAAAAATCGGAACTGGAACCCCAACAAGTCTTCGATTTTGTAGGATACCAGTACGACCTACTCAACGGATTGGTCAGACCTACTCAAAACCGTTGGGAAGCCCTTCAACAAAAAGTAACAGGGCTATTACAGAACAGATCTTGCCGAGTGAGAACCTTCATGTCTCTTATAGGTCTACTCACTGCGACAGAGAAACAGGTGCCCCTAGGCAGACTGCACATGAGACCTATTCAGTGGCACCTCAAGAAACACTGGAGAGTCCCGGAATCTCTGGAAAAAGAGATCCCAATCCCGAGGTCTCTCCATCAGCACCTGCAGTGGTGGACCCAGGAGAAAAATGTCCTAAAGGGTCAACCCTTACACCCCCTACGACACGCAGTGCAAATCTTTACAGACGCCTCAAAAGAAGGCTGGGGTGCTCACTTAGGCGACTTCACAGCAAGCGGTACTTGGTCAGTGCCCGAAAGCAAGTTGCACATAAACTTCTTAGAACTAAAAGCCGTGTTGTTAGCACTAAAAAGATTCCAACAATTAGTGCAAGGAAAGGTCGTCCTGATTGCCACAGACAACACTACAGTTGTGGCATACATCAACAAGGAGGGAGGTATGAGGTCAGGTTCACTCTGTGCCCTTCTTTGGCGGCTCCTATGTTGGTGCAATCTCAGGCAAATAGTACTGAAGGCCAGACACATTCCGGGCCGTCTGAATGTAATTGCAGACAAGTTGTCTTGCCAGGGACAGGTCATTCAGACAAGTGGACATGTTTGCAACAAGGTACAACTGCAAGCTAGTCCAATTTGTGTCCCCAATTCCAGACCCAAAGGCCTGGTCAGTGGACGCTCTGACAATGTCCTGGGAAGGCCTGGACATGTACCTTTTCCCTCCAGTGTCTCTGTTGGGCAAGGTGGTCAGCAAACTGTCAGATCACTGGTATCACAGAGCAATCCTGATTGCTCCGGGATGGCCCAACATGCCTTGGTTTTGGGACCTAGTGGAGCTGTCGGCGATGGTTCCTCTTTGTCTTCCACACCATCCAGATCAAGTGACCCAACCTTTCAACAAGGCACGTCACAGGGATCTGGCAAGCCTAAATCTCCATGCCTGGCTCCTAGAGCCCAGACAATCAGGGAGCAAGGGTTCTCTAGCCCAGTGGCGTCAAGAATTGAGGTGCCTCAAAGACGTTCAACCAGAGCAGTCTACGAAGCGAAGTGGGCCCTTTTTGTTAGATGGTGCGAAACAAGTCAGGTGGACTTCAGGAACCCATCTATAAAACAAATAGCAGATTTCCTCCTGCATCTTTTCCAGGAGAAGAATCTCCAGCCCAGCACTATTGATGGTTACAGGTCAGCCATTGCAGACAAACTGGGAAATACTTCGGTTAATGTCGCCAAGGATGACAATTTGACTAGACTGTTAGACAGTTTTCACAGAGATAGACCCAAAGGGCGCCGGGGGGTTCCTGCTTGGAACCTCTCCCTGGTTTTACACCAGCTTACAAAAGCGCCTTTTGAACCACTCAGAAAGGCTTCTCTGAAGCACCTTACTTTCAAAACTGTTTTTCTCCTAGCCCTGGCTTCAGGAAAACGCAGGAGTGAGATTCACGCTTGGTTAAACAAAAATATCAGACACCAAGCTGATTGGTCCAAAGTTTCCCTCTACCCTTCACCAAGCTTCTTGGCGAAAAATCACTTGGCAAAAGAGGGACCAGAGTGCGTGGCCCCTGTGGTCATCCCGGCCTTAGCCCCCACTCTGGATAAGTCTTTAAAGGAAGACAGATCCCTTTGCCCCGTTCGGGCTCTTCGCTACTACCTGGACAAAACGCAGGACCTGAGAAAGGTCTTGTTTCTGTGAAGAACATCGACGAACATGAAACAAACTTTGTAGAAGTATGTACGAATTAATGCGAAGTGTTGCGATTTCCGTGAGATATTCTTGCACCGAGCCACGACCATGGTGGAGGGTCGAGCGAGCTGTGACAAGCCCCCGACGAGGAGGAAGAACGTGCTGAGAAGAAGTGACGACCAATTCGTGGATAATGCCAGTTCCTATATAAACAGCCTGGATCATCTGGATTCACTTCATTTCTCATCAGACGTCGGACAGTGTACATCAAAGGCTATGGATCTACAGAGACTCAGATTATTGCAGCAACTGTATGAGGCTCATCGTTTAAATGTACAGAATCAGATTGTGATTGCACAGATACTGGTTGACAGACAGAGAAGACGTCGACCAAGGCCCAGGAGGTATTGGGTGAAGCCCTGGCTCTCCAGGAGGTTGGACTATGGACACTATGATCGTTTGATGAGGGAGCTGGAGGCTGAGGATGTGGTGTCTTTCAGAAATTTTGTCCGGATGGACCCGGCCATGTTCAGAGAGGTCTTGCAGAGGGTGGGGCCCAGAATTGAGAAATATGACACATGGTTCAGGAAGTCTATCAACCCTGGATGCAGACTTTCAATCACACTTTGTTTCTTGGCCACTGGAGAGAAGTGCAGGAGTCTGATGTTTGGCTTCAGGGTAGCACACAACACCATCTCAGTCATAGTAAGACTGACTTGTGAGGCCATCATGGCAGAATATGGTGAGGAAGTCATGCAGTGTCGCCGTACCAGTGATGCATGGAAGCAGGTTGCTGCAGAATTTTCTTCCAGATGGAATTTCCATCACACCCTGGGGGCTATAGATGGCAAGCATGTGGCAATTAGGTGTCCTAAGAATGGTGGCTCACTCTATTTCAACTACAAGGGCTTCCATTCCATAATACTTCTGGCTCTGGTGGATGCCAAGTACAAGTTCCGTTGGGTGGATGTTGGCACCAATGGATCCAGTTCTGATGCACAGATCTTCAATGACTGCGATTTGCACTCAGGCATTATTGATGGCACCTTGGATGTACCTGATGCAGAGCCATTGCCTGGTGATGACCGTGATATGCCATATTTTCTCATTGGGGATGATGCCTTCTCTCTGAGGACCTGGTTGATGAAGCCGTTTAGTGCCAGAGGACTTCCTGATGAGGAGAGGATCTATAACTACAGACTGTCTCGTGCCAGAAGGGGGGTGGAAAATGCGTTCGGCATCATGGCCAACAGATTTGGTTGTCTCCTCACCACCATGAGTCAGAATCCAGAGACTGTTACCTCTATTGTATTGGCCTGTTGCACGTTGCACAACATCATGAGACTGAGGTATCCAGGTATCCACCAGGGACTGGGTGATGAGGAGGATGACAACCACAGAGTTATCCCAGGACAGTGGAGGCAAGGTGCTTGTTTGCAGGACATTGAGGATGTGGCTGGTGGCAACAGGGATACACAGTTTGCCAAGAGACAGAGACTGTACTTGAAACATTATTATAATGCTCCAGTAGGGGCCACGGCGTGGCAAAGAGACATGATTTGAGACTTTCACATATGCCAAGGACATTTCTCAATAGTGACTGTATTGTATTAATTATTTTTATGATTCAGTGCTGCATCATTATCTGTGTTATATTTTGTATTGGGCGTTATATACTTGTTGAAATAAAGTTGCAATGTTCTTGTATTGCAATAAAGTTGTTGTCATATTGCACTTCATATATGTATTATCTTGATACTAGGGTCAAAGAGGTCAAGTCTGAAACAAACTCAGGTCAAACATGTAACAGGTCACACAAACCAGTTCACAACTTAGCCACCACAGGGGCAAGAAGGTCACAAAGGTCAAAAATCAATCGAGGCCATAACTGAAGGAAAGTTAAGAAATCTAACCAGCTCCAAGGTGGAAACTCTGCAACCAAACGCCGATTGCTTTGGACTCAGAGCATAATGAAATCCAGAAATGTATCATAAACAAATTTTAACAGTTGGCCAATGTTAAAATTTGTTTATATTACATTTCTGCATTTCATTCGAAACTGTGAAACTTCCATAGTGAACCACTCACATTGGGTCATAACAGGTCTTGGTAACCACTGGGCCACTTTTTTGGGATCCTTCATGTTAAGATGTGACACTTACCAAGTATTATGCCAATGTTTTTGAAACATGAGAAAAACAAGCAATCACATAAACAATTTATTCTTCCAACAAGGTCAAAAAGGACAAATCACAATAACATAGTAAGTGTACTTTTGAATAAAGAAATGCAGACACATTAGCTCACAGCTAAGGTTAACATACAACTGACAAGAACAGCTGCCAAAGTGAAACTTGTTATGTATACCATTACTAACAGCTAAGGTTAACATACTACCCACAAGAACAGCTGTCAAAGTGAAACCTGGTTTATAATAGTAATAATCATAGTAATACTTGAGCCAAACATAGCAAAAATACACAAATAAATTACTTTACACCTGTTTGATAATTACTTTTTACATCTCACCTAAATTACATCTTAAGTGTCTATAGACTTCATTTACTTATTGGGACAAAGTTATTACTAAACCTAAGAGCCTTGAGAATCATCCTGATTAAGTAATGCCATAGGTGTCATGGGTGTTGAAGGCACACTAGGAATACCTGCAAATGATGCATTTAAATCGGACAAATTTAGGTCTGACAGTCCTATTGTCCTTCCCTCGGTGTCTGTGATAACAAACTTGGTGGATGAAGTGCTAGATGATGAACCCACTGACTGTCCAGAGGTACTGGCCCCCGATGGTGTCTGGAAAATAACAGTGGTCTGGCTCTGGGTGTCTGACCTTTGAGGCAAAGGGGTAGAGGTGGCTAGAGCTGCGGGCCCAGGTGCGGGTGGCGGAGGCATTTGTGTGATGGTGTACTGTTGCTGCTGCTGCGGCTGCTGGAACATAAGTTGCTGCTGCAGCTGCTGTTGCTGAACCTTCATCTGCTGCTGCATACTGTCCAGCTGCTTCTACCTGTCGTCCAGCTGCTTCTGCCTATCATCCAGCTGCTTCTGCCTATCAAGCTCCTGCCTCTGGATGTCCCTCTGTGAAAGTAGCTTGGACTCCTTGATGGTCTGGTTGAGGAGGTCCATACTGCGCATCTGGTATGTGGGCCAGAGATCCTCGTGGATCTTCAACATGACACTTGACATCCAGCCAGCCCAAGCAGTCCTGTCATTGGTCTGTGCCTCCATGGATGTCAAGAGTCTGTCCAGCCTGTCAGAGATCTGGGCACTGTTGTCGCTTTGCTCGCACATCTTGTCCAGGAGTTCTGACTCAGTGCTGGCACTTCTCCTTGTGGTTCTCCTGCCACTAGTCCCAGAGAGGCTGATACCTGGAGGAGGAGTGCTGCACACTCTGGGTTCACCCAGTGATCCTGACTCCACAGGTTCATCTGCAGGATCCAAGTCGGTGGATAGGTGTGAAGGCATGGTGGCAGTTGCAGAAGTAGCAGAGGCCGATGAGGTGATGACAGAGGCAGTGGTGGTAGCAGGTGCGCAGGTAGCAGAGGCTGAGGTGGCTGCGGCAGAGGCAGAGGCAGTTGTGGTGGAAGCTGGTTTCAACTGAAAGTACAGTAAAACAAAGACACATGGTAAGCATATAGTATATATGTTCAAGAAACAGTTCAGGTAGGTACTGTGAAGTAAGAAGTATAAACTTCTATGTCACTGCAGAAAACTTTACAGATTTTTGCAAAACATTAGTGTTACAGCTACAAACTTGTATCCATAGGTAGTCACTGTTTACAAGTCAAGAATACACAACGCAGCAAAAACATCAGGATATCCAGGTGAGTCAGACTGTGAGAATGTACTTACATTGCAGGACTGCCTGGAGGGGACTCTGGAGATGTGGTCATCCAGGAAGCTGAAAGACCTCAGGATCCAGGTGTCCCTGTCTGTGTGTTCCTTTGCCCCATCACCAGACTTCTTTGAGGTAAGCTTGCCATAACTTGTCCTCATCCCTTTGAACCAGATCTTCAGGTCGATAGCTGAAAAAGGAAGAGGAGACATGGACACATTAGGTAGGTTGTCAACGTAACAATGGGTTACATTAAGTTTTAAACTGCTTCACATCTGTGTGAAATTCGCAAGTGATGACAATTGTTCGTGGGGCCCTGCTTTTATAGTCTCCAGCCAGTTCGCCACGACCTACAAAGGTCGTAGCTGATTGGTAGTCAGTTCTTCGCATGCGCAGCCAGTTCGCCAATCACCGACGAACTACTGCGACATTCGTTTCTCATTGGCTGAGAGGAGCAACGAATATCTCCGGGGCCTCGTAGCATATTCTTCATGGGCGACGATGCATGGCTTCCCTGCTGCGAATATTGTTGCTTGTTCTTCGTCTTTCAGCCGACAATCTTCAAAGGAAAGTTGGCGAACAATGAAGAACAATGAATAAGCCTGCTACGAAGTGGCAAATTGGGGTACAAGGGTGCTACAAAGTCGACGAACCCACCACCATCTGTGAAGAATTGCAAAGAAATGGACGAAGTGTGGCGATAGTTTTGAACAGTTTGAAACTGTCGTAGCCAGATGACGATCCATGGAGAATGTTGGAGAACAGTGAAGATGGACCAAGAATATGCTACCAACAAAGACGAATTGCAGGATCGCGCATATTCGCCACTAAACATCGCCACAGTGTGACCTGGGCATTACAGAAGAACAACTGATTAAAATTTCTCATAGAAAACACTATGTTAAGAAGCAAAAGAAGGACACTGCTAGTTCAAAAGACGATGAACTCGATCTTTTAGGGGATGAGGACGTGGATTCATTTACTGGATCCCATGCAGACCTTGAGAGTGCTGCAGATAACTTATTAAGCAGCCCGTCAGGCACGCTTATTTGTTTTCACCAAAGTTCGACTGATCGCTGCCGCAGGATTATGGTCTCCTTTGAATAATTTCTTGGGCTTTTAAATTTTTCTTTCCTTCTTCTCTTTCTTTAAAACTATTTTAAAAATTTTTGGGATACTTTGCGCAGACTTAAGCTTTACTTAAGGTAACCTTAAGCATTTTTCAAAAACACCCCATCATTGTGTTTCGGAAAAAAACACACACACCTAGCTGTGCTATAAAATTTATCACGTACATTCTAGACCAAATTTCGAAGGTCGGAAAGGATTTTCTCATCAACCGGACCATAAATGCCTTAATGGGAGGCGTTTTATTTTCGAAATGTTTTTTAAATGGGTACTTGGTCTGTATCTCAAAAACAGTCAGGATTTCGGCGTTTTGTTGGAATAACTTATTTAGCTACTTTTTGATAATCTTTCACATGCTGAAGTTTTAGCCCTGTATCTGCAATCTTAAGGTCACCTTAATGTCAAAAAAGGGGGTTTTAGCCCTCCAGTTCACTTAGTTTTTCACTTTTTTAAAACCAAACTTGCCACATATATTAAGATTTGCCAAAGGAATATCCTGACTTTATGGTGACCTTAAACTCAAAATGTTAATGGACCTATGGCCTGCTTAAGGTCATCAAATTGGAATAAAATCCTCTGGCTCCTTTCTTTTTCCATTTATGTACTGGGTTCTGATATATGCAGTATCTATACACATATATTAAATATAAGAGGTACTCTATATACTCTGTCATTTTGTTTTTTGTTTAATATTTTCTTTAATGTGCAGTTTATGAAATGAACACACTGTCTAGGCTTTGTCTAGCTTCTTGCAAAGTACCAGGATGTAGAAAATCTTTTGTCTTTTTCTTTGTGTTCTAGTGCTCGGTGGAGTAATTTTCCCCAATATAAATGTCTGGTTCTTCAACACATGACTTCCAGACATTTTATGCTTGTCTTTTATGCTTGTGTTGGTGGTTATTCAAAACACTGGTAGAAAAACTATTTACATATTTCGAAGTGGCAGTTTTTTAATTATGTGGGTGCAAGTTTTTGCACAAATAAAAGTTCAGAAAAGTGGCCTTTATCATGAATACAAAGTCAGAAAATTTATTGAAAATGGTTTACATGCGAATGGTATCAAAGTGTATGTGTGACACATGTACTCTTAATTGGTATTTCATCAGTTTTACAAGTCACATATAGTACATAACATGAACTTTTCCATACCTGTTGTGTGTTTAAAATTTGCATTTTAGGGAATGTCTTTTGTCCTTAAAGCCTGCATCTGTCTCCTGGTAAAAATATTCCAAAGGGAAAACCAAAGTCTGTACTTAATGTTATGTGCAACTTTCAGGGTCATATTTGGCAGATGTATAATCTGTGTAGCCACATCAGAGGTGTGTATAAACCAATGTAAGCCTCTTTAAATATAATGTTGAGTACCAATATCGAGGATCTCTGGTGCTTGCACCTGAAAGTCATGGGGTGTGTTATGTATAAAGTTATATATATATATATATATACAGAATTAGTTTAAATTGTTTCTAATTGTTATAGATCAAACCTTGTCCTTTAAACTTGTAATGGATGAAATACCATAATTCATTCAATTGACACCCAGGGAAATTCACTTAATTATGGGAGGCCCCAGATAACATTCTACCATCTGCAAAACACTAGAGAATAGTCATAAAACATTAACATGATGTTTTTACTTAGGGTGAATACTAACGTAACAGTCACTACAGTAGGCAACATATTTTCTTTGATTAGGTTTTGTTTAATATCAAGTAAAGTTTCCATATATATGTCAACCATGGTAATATTAAGCAGAACCTTTACAATGTCATTTGTCGGAGTTGAAACAGTAGAACCAAAATAGTGGCACTAGTATTGGCCCTAGCTCTAGTACAAATGTAACTTTTACAACAGACAAGGCAATAAATCAATCTTTGTTATGTCGCAACATGTAAATTTCTGCAGTGGCAAGTGAATGTGAAAACATAAATTGTCTTCAGTTTTGTGCAAAGTTAAGGCATTTTCCAAGTTATGATTTGAAGCATTAGAGAGCCCCAAAATCTGTCTTTCATCAGTCATGTTAAGACAACTTAAGTACAATTTAAGTACTAATTTAAAAGGTGTTGGTCTAATATTCATTTGCACCATTGTATAGGTAATCTTTGAATGTGGAAAGGGACGTAGAACATATGCCCATGAATGCCAAGGCAAGCAAGTACCAACCTTATGACAATACACGGTGAAATGGGGAAAACTGACATTTGACTTATGATGTAATCTTGGAACAAGACCTTCACATTATTGGCTTACTGATCATACAATATTTATAATCTGTTTTATTGAATAATTTAAAGTCAGTTACATTATTCATGCAAGTTTATCATATAGAAATAAAAGACAAATTTACCTTTAACTCTTGTATCAGAAATCTACTTATATTTTTTTTAATTGAGAACTATGATTTATAGCTCACCCACCATGTCTCCTATAATCTTATTTTACAAATTTGAAGCTTAATTCACAACCTTCAGCTTTTCACCTGCAATGTCTCATTCTTAATAATTGTTGATCTCTGATTTTTCTTGTTTGATGTTCCTCAGAATCTGTTTAACGTGTCTTGGAATCTGGGGTCCAGTCCATCCATACTTCAACCCAGTAATTGTCTTTAAATAGAGATTAAATGCTATAGAAATACTATTAGAGTTAGAATTACCTAGTGTTGATTACTCTGTGAATAGACACAACAGAAAATGAGCCAACTATATGTCTTGAAAGTGTAATGTATTCATACAAATTTTAACTAACTGTATGTAACATGTGTCAACGAAATCCCATGCATTCAGCATCAATTTCTACCATAAATGAGGCAGAAATTAAAACACATGATTCAAATAATTTTGGCTCATAGTGAATCAAAAGTTAGCATGGAAGAGTATTGTCTGGTGTATTAATCACAGACACACTCATTATAAATTTGGTATTAAAGTAAAGGGACATGAATTGGAAAATATATGGTATATGTAATGATCAGTATTTATCTTCATTTATAGGTCACTGTTTAAAATGTATACTGAAAAAGCCATGCATGGGCATTATATGTTTTTATGATGAGATACAGTTTCTTTTGGAACACACAAAAGTATTCATCTGGTGGCTCTACACATGAAAGCATGTGGACAGTAAAAGTTTCATAGATGGCAGACACCACATGACTAATTTAATAAATTTGTTTGGGTTCTGCAATCTATTTAGAATTTCTCCCTCAGAAAAGGTTATTGCCTTCTCTGTTAGGATTTTCATTTGTAAATCTATCATAAAAACACATTTTAACAGTCTTGGTAAATGACATTATTCTATTCAAAAACACTATGAAACATCTTGAAAGTTATTGGGTATTATTGAGCTCTCTCCTTGTTACCCTTGTGGTATATGTATATTGTTATCTAAACACAATAAATTGATATCTATTATTCTGGGTTTAACTCAACTTTAATCTAAAGATTCGACTTTGTGGTTGTCTGTTCCCTTGTTTTATTTTATTATCACTGGTATTAAAATGGATAAAAATAATACTTATGGTCACCTTAAACTCTCAATATGAATGGAGTGGTAGCTGCCTTAAAATGAAATAATGGGTTTTCAGCCTCCAACTATCTTATTGGTTGTTCAACTGACCTCAGTTAAACTTTGCACACCTATAAAGGATGGCAAAAGGACACTGTTATTTTATGGTCAACTTCATGCCCCAATATGAATGAAGTTATGGCCACCTGACAGTAACAGAAAGGGGTGTTCAGCCTCCAACTATCTTATTGATCAACTGACGTCAGTTAAATTTGCACACTTATAAAGGGTGCCAAAAGGGACATTCTTATTTTCTGTCCACCTTCAAGTCCACCTATGGCCATCTTACAGTAAAAAATTTGTTTTCAGCCCCCAACTGACTTACTGTTCAACTAACATCAGTTAAACTTGACACATTGATTAGGCTTACTCACAGGAAGGTTTCTGTAGAATCAATTTACCATTCATACAATTATAAGCATTACCAACATATTACATATGTTAACATCTTTTACGGATTACTTAGCACTTTTCTAGTTTACCTCACCCCCGCGTCCTCAGCCCCTATCCTTCCATTAGGACCTCCCTGATTCCAGGGGAATGGGTATCGTCGATAGACCTATCAGATGCTTACCTTCACATCCCCATCCACCCAAACTCAAGGTTTTGCCACAGGTCGCAGGTGTTCCAGTTCACCTCCCTCCCTTTCGGACTAGCCACAGCCCCCCCAGGTCTTTACAATGATTGTAGAGGAAGTGAAGCTAATGGCCCTCTCCAGAGGACTCAGACTTCACCAATACCTGGAAGACTGGCTGATCAGGTCTCAGTCTCAGGAAGCCCAAGTGAACACTCAGGCAGTGGTAGATCTAACCCAGTCCTTGAGGTGGATAATAAATCAGGAAAAATCAGAACTGAAACCTACAGAGGTGTTTTCGTTCGTGGGCTACGAATACCATCTAGATTCAGCCCTTGTAAAACCCACTCAAGAGAGATGGCTCAAACTCCAGGATTTGATCCTACGACTCAAGTCAAAACATGTTTTGACTGCAAGATGTTTGATGTCGCTAATTGGGTTACTTGCCTCAACGGAGAAAATGGTCCTGGAGGGACGCCTTCACATGAGGCCCTTTCAGTTTCATCTCAAGGAGCACTAGAGATATCCTCAGTCACTGGACAGCCTCCTTCCTTGGACAGAAACCATTTCAGTACACCTAGATTGGTGGCAAAATCCCTCAAACGTGATGAGAGGTGCAGACCCTCATCCCAAAGACCACAGTATCCAACTCTTTACAAACACCGCAAATGAGGGGTTGGGGCGCTCACTTAGATCAAAGTTCTACAAAGGGTCTGTGGTCAAACCGGGAAAAAAGGCTATACATAAATGTTCTAGAATTGAAGGCGGTCTCACTGGCCCTTCGAAGCTTCAAGGACCAGTGCCAGAATCAAACAGTGCTAGTTGCAACGGACAACTCAACGATGGTAGCCTACATAAACAAACAAGGAGGAACTCACTCAGCAGAGATGTGTGCTCTCCTGTAGAAGATCATGACATGGTGTCATCGCTATCACATAACATTAAAAGCCAGACACATTCCAGGGTGTCTGAATGTGATGGCCGACCTCCTGTCCAGGTCGAACCAAGTGCAGTCAACAGAATGGTCACTGCATCCGCAGGTGTTCAAACAGATCTACCAAAATTGATTCACTCCTCATGTAGATCTATTTGCCACTCATCTGAACAACAAACTTCCACTGTACGTGTCTCCAGTCCCAGACCCAAAGGCTTGGGACATAGATGCTCTGAACTTAAACTGGACGGGTCTCACTGCCTATGCTTACCCTCCGACAGCTCTCCTTCACAGGGTGATCCAAAAAATCAGGCAATGCCATTGCCTCATCATCGTAATAGCCCCAGGCTGGCCAGGGATGCCCTGGTTTTGGAACCTAGTACAGCTCTCAACAGAGATCCCACTGCAACTTCCGGTGTCAACGACTCTTCTCAAACAGTCCCACAATTATGTGTTCCACAGCATCTCAACCTCCACGCCTGGTGTCTAGGAGTGGACAGCTCCAAGAACAAGGCTTCTCTGTGGAGGTGGCAGAGAGAATTGCTGCCCCTCAGAGGACTTCAACAAGGACTATCTACAAGTCAAAGTGGGCCTTATTTGGAAATGGTGCAGAGAAAATTTGGTGGATTTCCATCTGTGAAACATATCTCAGACTTTTTCATGTACCTGTACCAAGATCTAAACAGGCGCCCCTCGACCATTGATGGTTACAGGACGGCCATTGTGGACACTTTGGGCCCAGCGGGCCACCATATAAGTTCAAACCTGCACAGATTACTCTGCAGTTTTCACAGGGATCGTCCAAAAAGTTCCAGGAATCTTCCAAAATGGAACCTTTCTGTTGTTCTCAATGAGCTCACAAAAGCACCCTTTGAGCCTATGAAAGACACAGATCTCAAACATCTTACTCTCAAAATGGCTTTCTTGCTAGCTCTGGCCTCCGGCAAGCGCCGCAGCGAAATCCATGCCTGGGTTGCAAACAAAGTATCTAATCTAGGCCAATGGGAAAAGGTTGCCTTGTTCCCCTCTTCAGATTTCATAGCCAAAAACCAACTGGCAAGAGAAGGTTGTCAAAGTGTGTCTCCAGTGACCATTCCTGCTTTGACTACCATTGTAGATAGACAATTCAAAGAAGACCTGAGAGGGTCTCGATCCCTCCTTTTCTTCTCCTTCAAGAAAGGACACACCTCAGACATCAGACCCGCTACTCTTTCTTCTTGGTTGAAACAAACCATTCTACTTCGTTATAAACAAGCAGACCAACAAGCCTTGGACTTGGTCCAAGTTAAAGCGCATGACATTAGGGCCTTCGCGGCCTCTAAGGCCTTTTACGGTGGGGTATCGGTGGACCAAATCATGCAAGCCTGTCACTGGAAAGCTCACAACACATTTACAAATTTTTACCTAAAAGACCTTACTTGGTCAGACAAGACAACAATATGTATCTGGGACCAGTGGTGGCGGCACAACAAGTCCTAGACCGTTCCCCTCAGACCAGTTATCCTCGGAAAGAAAAGAAGGGGGCACATCCGTTACAACCAAGTCTTCAGGATGTTAAGATGTTACAGGTAAGGTCATTTTTTATTGCTAGTTTATCAGGCATAATATGTATTAAGGACTTATCAAGGTTATCATTAATCTCATGTTAGGTGGCTAAAAATTTATGAAAATTCCAACCATAGGGCTGGTTTTTTACTCGTGGATGGCCCCTAGGGACCCTTACCTACTTAAGTGAGCATGGCTGCACTTCTCTCCTACAATCAAAACATCCTGACAGTTTTACACTGTCATTCATTCTATTCAGGTGTTTGGCTCTTTACAGGCCCAGTCTTCGGGATTGGGGCACTGTCAACGGGAGTCAGATTGATACTTTCAAAACATTCATTCTAACCTATTGCTTCAAAATCTAAGAAAAATTGACATATCTTCCAGTTTCAGCTGTAACCCCACCCCTGGGCGGTTGGATTCAGCATTCAGTCCCACATGGTAAGCTATTGTAGCGCAATAAAATTGAAAATTTTAATTACTTAAATGTAGCTTTTATAAGCTACAAGCTTACCATGTGGGACTGAGAAGAGTCCAACCCTGCCTCCCCGCTATATTACAGCTGAGGGGTAAGATTTTAAAATTACAACGAGTAGGAAGAGATCTTGTAGTGTACCACAAGAGGACAACTTGAGGCTACGGCCAACTATAAATGTCTATTTTTCTTAGATGTTGGCCGTGATGCCTTGCGGCCATCCAAGATAGCATTCAGTCCCACATGGTAAGCTTGTAGCTTATAAAAGCTACATTTAAGTAATTAAAATTTTCAAGTTTGTGGATGTTCCACAGACTAAACCCCTGCACGGATTTTCACCAAATTTCCAGGGTATGTTTACCCCAAGAGGATCTAGAGCTGAATAAGTTTTTGGGGTATCCGGTAACAACTGTTGCCATGGCAACACTTTAAGATTTTCGGATCTTAAAGTTTGTGGATGTTCCACAGACTAAATCCCTGCACGGATTTTCACCAAATTTTCAGGGTATGTTTACCCCAAGAGGATCTGGAATCGATTAGGTTTGGGGGGTATCCGTTAACAACTGTTGCGTGGCAACACTTTTAGGATTTTGGGGTCTTAAAGTTTGTGGGTGTCCCACAGCCTAAAGCCCTGCATGGATTTTCACCAAATTTTCAGGATATGTTTACCCCAAGAGGATCTAGAGCTGATTAGGTTATGGGAGGTATCCAGTGACAACTGTTGCCATGTCAAAACTTTTAAAATTTTCGGGTCTTAAAGTTTGTTCTAAAATCTTTAATGTTTTCTGTAACCTAAAATATTGCACCTAGCTTCATCAGATTTGCACAAAATGGAAAGGAAAGTTTGCCTTGTTTTGGCAACAAATGGCCGCCATATCATATCTTTAATGCCAAATAGGAGGGTCATCATATCAAAAATGCCTTACCCCAGGTGGATCTAAAGCTGATTAGGTTTTGGGGGGTATCCAGCGGCAACTGTTGCCATGGCAACACTTTTAAGATTTTCAGGTCTTAAAGTGTGTGGGTGTTCCACAGCTTAAACCCATGCATGGATTTTCACCAAATTTTCAGGATATGTTTACCCCCAGAGGATCTACAGCTGATTAGGTTTTGAAGGGTATCCAGCGGCAACTCTTGACATGGCAATACTTTTAAAATTTTCAGGTCTTAAAGTTTGTTCTAAGATCTTAATGTTTTCTGTAATCTAAAATATTGCAGCTAGCTTCATCAGATAAAACAAAGGCAAAAACTACTTGTAAGAAATCATGTCCTGTGAATCTTTTGTAGAACATCTCGTGGGTTCTCTATACCTTTTACAACAGAAGTTGTTAATAAGATTATTTCAAATCTCGATGTTGTTGGTCATTTAGCTGTACCTGCGGGCTGGGGTTCTTGCCTGCCGAGGTACTAGATATAACTTCTATATCTAATATTTGTCTGCGAAAAATTCCAGGCCTGTAGCTACTATTTTAAAGTTACCGTAAGGTCTCAAAATTGACCACAGAGACCAAATTTATGGACTTTTTGCCACTTTTAAGCCCTGTAGCTTTCAAACTATGTCTCTCATCTAGGCAAAATATTATCAGGGAACATATTTATATGTTCTTACTGTGTTAGATATAACTTCTATATGTAATCTCTCTCTGTAGAAAATTTAAAGTCTGTAGCTTTAAGTTTAAGGTCACTTTAAGGTCTCTGAAATGCCCACAGAGACCCAATTTATAGACTCATCTGGGAATATATTGACACGTTTTTTTTACATGTGCCAAATATCAAGTCTTTAAATAGATATTTAATCTGAGTATGAGGACCCTAAACACCAACCTGAGTGACCCTTTTTGGACATTTTTCACATATTTTTCCCTGTAACTTGGAATTGGTAAGTTTGATAAGTATCAAGTTGTATTAAATATATTTTCTATATGCAGTCTGTGAAAAATTTAATGTCTGTAGCCTCGATATGTACACTCATGTTTTATTGCAAGGAAAGAAAGTTTTAATATTTTATATGGATATACTTGACGTTAGACACTGAAACTACATCAGTTTCTTTATTTTATAACATAAAATCTTAATTTTGTGATAATTCACAGAACAGATAAGTATTTTTAATGTTTTACAACTTTAATCCACTTCTAGGTTCAAGTGAAATAAAGAGTGGATAACCAGGACTCGTGCATGTAGCTTACATAGAGGATCTATGCTTGTTAGATAAATAAAATTAAATATTTTAAGGGTTTAACCCCTATCTGCTACATTATTTGACCATTTAAAGAGTTAAAATATTAAAGCACACAACTGAGTCCTGGTTGAAGGGAATCCTCGGGAAACCCCTTCCGAGACGACATCATCATCTAGACAGCAATAGTTTAAGTCGTCCCCTTTTCGTGCATTTTCATAAAAGATTAAACACATATTTCATACAAACATGAATACTTAAATATTTATAATATTTTACACACAAGTATTTGTAAAATAGAAAATTTTAATGCACACTTACAAGGCATTTGGCAAAACCCAAAATCAACTTGAACAAGACCATGTATGTTATAGGGAAGTAGATATGTCTGACTTGCCCTCACAATGTACTCAGGACATTAAGACCTTCAGACAGATTTTGAAACTCTCTGACCCTAGAGACAATATATATGCCTATGTCCTCTATCACAGCCTGGGCTCTAAATGACGTAGCTGGCCAACAGGAGCTTAGGCCAAAGAACCCCTTACCTATGCTCCCAGTCAGTCCTCGGCTTAAGCTTTGGACGAATTTGAACAAGACTTTCAGGTGGCCAATTTACCTCAGGCGGTAAATTTATAAACCTCCTCCTTCCACTTTCAAGTGGTATAAATTGGGTCAGCCTTGTTTTGAGGACAAGATGCTAGGATTAAACATAGATTTTGCAAAAGTCTGTGTCTACTCAAAGCCTTCTGACCCCTATGGGTAAGGTCCCCCTCCCGGTAGTCAAAGAGTCTAAAGAACAGTCAGAAATGGTTATAAAAAGACCTGTGACTATCTAGATATCCTGAATAAGAGGATTCTCATTCAGCAGAGAGCCTTAGCTTGTCAAAGTAAGACCTCAGCCCACACATTCTCCAGAGGGAGATGTATACTATGGGAAATTCAGTCCCTTTGTTCGGTTCTCAATTGGTTAAAGAGGGAGAAGAGTTCCTCCTTTAAAGAGGCACTCCTAAAACACTCAGGGTTTTGGACCCTATCAAAACCATCCTTTTCGTGGTCCCCATCACAATAAGAATATAGGCTCCTACAGGAAACCACCCTATGAGGGTCAATCCACTCCAAGCAGTAACCAATCGTTTTCCAGGCAGGGGGAAATAGAGTAACAGAGGTTCCAGAGGTCGTTTTTGGCCTCACCCAAGGGGTCAGGGCATTGAAACTCCTCCTCCCAATGACTCATTAAAAGCCTCCCTCTGTCCACCAGATGGAGGTCGCCTCCGTTCTTCCAGAAGAGAGACTGGCAAACAGAAAAATGCTCACACAATGTGTTAAATAATATTAACAATGGTTACATTCTACCATTTATCACAAAAAAATTAGCCAGCGTTCCTCTGATTCACTCATGATACAAGGCCCATCAAAAAGATCTAGCTCTGGCCTCTTGTATGCAGTCTCTTTTGTCAAAGAATGCTATGCTGTCCATCAGGGCTTCTCTGATTCCAGGGGAATGGGTGTCGTCGATTGACCTGTCAGATGCCGATCCTCACATCCCCATCCACCCAAACTCAAGGAAATACCTTTGTCACAATTCTCAGGTATTCCAGTGCACTTCCCTCCCTTTTGGCCTAGCCACAGCCCCTCAAGTCTTTACAATGATGTGAAGCTGATGGCCCTGACAAAGGGAGTCAGACCAATACTTGGATGACTGGCTTATCAGGGCCCCGTCCCAGGAGGAGGACGTGAACACTCAGACCGTAGTAGACCTGACACAGTCCTTAGGGTGGATGATTAATCAAGAGAAGTCCAAACTCAAACCCACTCTGTGTTTTTGTTAATGGGATACCAATATCACCTAGATTCAGCCCTTGTAAAATCCACTCAAGAGAGACGGCTAAAACTTCAGGATTTGATCCTATGCTTAAAGTCAAAACATGCTTTGACTGCAAGATGTTTGATGTTGCTAATTAGGTTGCTTGCCTCAACGGAGAAGATGGTCCTGGAGGGATGCCTTTACAGGAGGCCCTTTTAGTGGCATCTCAAGAAGCACTGGAGATATCCTCAGTTGTTGGACAGCCTCCTTCCTTGGTCAGATACAATTTCAGCTCACCTAGAGGGGTGGCAAAACCCTGTCAATGTGATTAAGGGTAGAGATCTTCACCCCAAAGACCACAATATCCAATCTTTACAGATACCTTAAACAGAGGTTGGGACGCCCACTTAGGTCAAGTCTGTACAAAGGGTCTGTGGTCAAGCAGGGAAAAAGGCTACACATAAATGTTCTAGACTTGAAAGCACTATCTCGGGCCCTGAAAATGATTAAGAACCCGTGTCAAATCAAACAGTGTTGGTTGCTACAGACCACTCAACAGTAGTAACCTACATAAGCAAACAAGGAGGAACCCAATCAGCAGAGATGTGTGCTTTCCTGCATGGAAAATCATGACCTGGTGCCGTCATTACCAGATAACCTAAGGGTGCCTGGATGTGGTGGCTGACCTACTTTTCCAGTCAAACCAAGTCCAATCAGCAGAATGGTCACTGCATCCGCAGGTGTTCATACATATCTGTCAAAAGTGGATCACTCCTTATGTAGTCTATTTGCCACTCATCTGAACCACAAAGTGCCATTGTATGTATGTCCAGTCCCAGAGAAACATGCTTGGGACATAGATGCTCTGAATATAAATTGGTCGGGTTTCACTGCTTGTGCTTACCCTCCCACGGTTGATCCAACAATCAGGCAATGCAATTGCCTCCTCATTCTCCCTCAAGCTAACCAGGGATGCCTTGGTTTTGGAACAAAGTGCAGTTCTCAACAAATATCCCACTCTGGTTACCAGTGTCAACAACACTTCTCAAACAGTCTCACAACAATCCACAACATCTGAAACTCTATGCTTGGTGTCTAGCAGTGGACAGCTCCAAGAACAAAGTTTTTCTGTGGAAGTGGCAGAGAGAATTGCTGCCGCTCAAAGGTCAGATTCGGGGGATTTCTCCACTCCCTCTGTGAACCAATTCTCAGACTTTTTCATGTACCTGTACCAAGATATAAACAGGCGCCCTTTAACCATTGATGGTTATAGAAAGGCCATTATTGACATCTTGGGCCCAGCGTGTGCCATATTTCTCAAAGTTTAGACTTAAACATGTTACTTTCTAGCTTTCACAGGGATCATCCCAAAAGTTCCAGCAAGTGGAATTTTTCTGTTGTACTTAATGAGCTCACAAAAGTACCCTTTGAGCCTATGAAAGACACAAACCTCAAACATCTTACCCTCAAAACTATTTTCTTTCTAGATTTGGCCTCCGGTAATTTTTAACACACATTTTACTTTAATTCAAAACCCAAGAAAAATTTACAAATACCTCCAGTCTCAGCTGTAATTCCTCCACCTAGCAGTTGGATTCAGCATTCAGTTCCACATGGTAAGCTATTGTAATGCAATAACATTGAAAGTTTTCTTTACTTAAATGTAGCTTTAACAAGCAAGCTACAAGCTTACCATGTGGAACTGAAGAGTCCCTCCCTGCCTCCCCACTGTATTACAGCTGAGGGGGTATTGGCAAAAGTTCCAACTTGAATAAGGAAGTCTTGTGGTATTTTTCGCTATGGGGTTCACTTTTCAGTGTTGAAGGCATTGGGCCAGTATTATGTGTCTATTTTTCTTGGACGTTGGCCATGTTGCCTGCAGCCATCCATGATAGCATTCAGTTCCACATGGTAATCTTGTAGCTTATAAAAGCTACATTTAAGTAATTAAAATTGTCAAATTCATCAAGTTCTAAAATAAGCCTTACTGATATACTCCTTCCAAGTACAGATTCTAAGACATTGATGTATCTTCCCCAAACTCAGGTCCTTTAATTCCCTTCTTTTGGCTTCAAAGTTTACAAATCCCATATATTATCATGAAAGTCTGGCAGTCACTATGCACCTACTTTATGATTTTTTTTACCTTTGTTACGGTCCAGGTTCTCAGTAACTCCTTAGGAAGCACATTAACAGTTAAATTTGTACATTACTTCTCAAACCAATTTGAAGTACACAACTTTTGTGTCTGATTGCTTGTTTCGTGAAATTTCAGGAAAATGTAAACTCATAGAAATTAGCCTCATTAAGGTTTCATTAATGGCAACCATTTTGAATATTCAGGTTTTAATCCAACCCATACAGGAAACAGCAGGCATAGTTTTTATGGGTGCTCTACAGTCTAAACCCCTGCACACAGTTCGCCATATTTTCAGGTTATGTTTATTCCAAGTGGAACTGGAGCTGATTAATTTTTGTGCAATATCTGGCAACAATTGTTGCTATGGGAATAGTTTTTTTCTCTTTTTTGGACTTGTTATAGGTACTGTACAAGCTGAACCCCTGCAGAGATTTTTGGCATGATTCAATATAAACTCTTCACACGGCATCCATTTTTTTTTTAAGTTTCTGGTTTTTAGGACATTGCCCCTATGCCTGAAACCTGCACCCCAAAGAAATTTGTAGTTGGTTTGGTTTTGGGCATACCATGGCAACCATTTTAGTTGATTTTAATTTAAAAATTTGATGAAAATGTGTACCTTAGATGGATCTTTCCCACTTAAAGTTTTGGACTTTATCCAGTAAAAGCTGTTGCCATGGAAACTATTTTTGTTTGAATTCAAGGATTTTAGACTTTGTTGCCAGAGACTTAACCCTTTAACAGACTTTCATTAAATTTTGTGAGAAATGATACCTAAATCAGATCTATGCCTGATATAGTTTTGGTATGACCCAATAAAAATCAATGTCAAGCAACCCTTTTGTTGCGTTAATACATCTTACCTAATGGACAGTTTGCTTTGCCAGTCAACACAGGCCAGCCTGTCGAATGTAAGAAAAAAATACCCTGTGTTTCCACTGGTCGGATCGGTCCAGTACCATGCATTTGCTAGGTTGCACATCATACTTCCTGTCTAGATGTCATAAAATCTTTTTTTAATTTGGCATGTGTACTGTGCAGACATTTTTGCAAGCTTTCAAGGAAGAGGGTAAACTTTATGATCATGACAAGGACTCTATTGTTGCTGAACAAGATCAAATGCTCTCTGAAGAACAGTTCTGTCATAAGACAGGTAAGGGCATTAGGTCATACATAGGATTGAGTCACATACCAGATTTCGACTCTACATCTTTCTCTGCCAACAGCAACCCCTTTGCTGCTCCAAAGCAACAGTCTGCTGGCCAAAAGTGGTACGGTTTGCACTCAGATAAACAGACTATACCAACCAAGTGTCCTTTTGATACAACAAGTCAGCTCATTTGAACAGTTTCTACGGTCAGATTGCGAGGTCTTCAGGTCTGTCTGCTTCCTCACAGGCATCAAAACCAATCTCCCAAGAAACCCTGAGGAAGTGGGCGAAGGCAGCAAAAGAATCTTTGTACATTTGTAATCAGGCCGCTGGGTTTAACTGATGCTTACTGAGAGTGCAGCTGAAGGCCATTCAATGTGACTAGAACAAAGGAAAGTCCTCCAGTAAGTATCAGAATGCTACTGATGAACTATAGTACCTTATGGACTTTAATAAGAGTATCAGTTTAGCAATGGCCAAGACTATGCAACAAATGTCTGACTTTGTGTTCATCTCCATGGCGAACTTCACACTGGTAAGGAGAGATTCCTGTCAGGAACATCTTAGATCTGGCATTAAGAAGGACACACTGAATGCACTCAGAACTACTCCCCTGAATATGGCTACACTCTTCCATGATAATGTATTAAAGAAGGCAGATGAGGAAATAGCACAATTTGAAAACAAGGGACTCAAGGCCCGACACATTTCAGGTCAGCTGAATGTGGTACCAGACAAGCTTTCCAGTCTAGGTCAGACTATCCAGAGTGGTCTCTCCTTCCAGATATATTTCAGTTGAGGTGGCACCAACCTGAGAAAGACCTGTTTGCTATGAGGTTCGCTTTGTGTCGCCAGTACCAGACCCACTAGCCTGGGGAGCCAATGCACTCAGCCTGTCTTGGGAGTATCTGGACCCTTATGCTTTCCCAGCAGTAGCCATCTTGGGCAAAGTGGTGGTGAAACTACAGGACTACCCCTGCAAGAGAATCTTTCTGATTGCTCTGCGGTGGCCAAACATGCCCTGGCTTTATGACCTAGTGGCAATGTCAAGCCTTATCCCTCTCTGCCTGCCCAACATGCTCAATCTGCTGACCCAGCCTTTCAACCAGACTCCACACAGGAATCTGTTAAGTCTAAATCTTCATGCTTAGCCCCTAGAGTCCCAGCTATCAAAGACCAAGGCTTCTCTGAGGCAGTGGCAGTTCGAATTGAGGCTCCTTAAATAGGCTCAACTAGATAAGTCTGTGAGGCAAAGTGGGCCATTTTTACAAAATGGTGCTACAGTAATCAGGTTGACTTCAGGGCAACACCTATTAAATCCATAGCCAACTTCCTGCTGTATCTGTTTCAGGATAGGAAGCTACAGCCAAGTACCATTGACGGCTACAGATCAGATAAACTGGGAAATTTACCCATTAATGTCAGCAAAGATGAGAACCTCACTCGTCTTCTGGATAGTTTCCATAGAGACAAGCCCAAAGGTCGGAGGGGTATCCTTTCCTGGAACCTCTCCCTAGTTCTTCACCAGCTCATGAAGGCTTCTTTTGAACCCAATAAAGACGCCTCATTGAAGCATTTGACCTTCAAGACTGTCTTCCTCTTAACCTTGGGTTTAAGTAAACACAGGAGTGAGATCCATGCTTGGCTAAATAAGAACATCAGACACCAGTCAGACTGGCCCAAGGTGTCTCTTCACCTCTCACTCAGCTTCCTGTCCAAGAACCAGCTAGCCAAGGAAGGTTATTCCAGCCCTGGCCCCAACTCTGGATAAGTCACTCAAAGCTGATAGGTCCCTATGTCCAGCCATAGCCTTGTGCTACTATTTGGATATGACCTCAGTCCTCAGGCAGAACAAGGAGCTGGTCTTTGTCTTCTTCAAGAAAGGTTTCAACAAAGATATCTCCCCTGCCACTTTATCCGCATGGATCAAGCAAACAGTGATCCTATGTTATGAGCTTTCTTATCAGGAGGCCTTCACCCAACATCAGGTTAGAGCCCATGGTGTTAGGGCTTTTGCTGCTTAGAGGCCTTTTAGATAGAGGTTTCCCTATTGCCTTATGTTTAGTTCACTTACAATCCCTAATGACTGGCCCACTTACCAAGTTGTGGTTATTCTGGCTAATTGTCCATTAGGTAAGATGTATTAACGCAATAAAATTGCAAATTTAATAGGTGAATTAAATTTATATAAGTTAATACCAGAGGGACAAACTGATGAAGCCCTCCCAGCCACCCCACCCCCCACCCCCACCCCCATCAGCTTACTAGGGGTTTGTCTAGGTTTAGACAACAAAAAAGATATTATAATGCCATACTGTCTAGACAGGAAGGAAGTACAATGCACCACCTAGCAAATGCACAGTACTGGACTGATCCTGCTGGTGGAAACACAGGGCATCTTTTTCTGAAGTTTGGCAGGCCAGTCTGTGTCGACTAATGTAGCAAATTGTCCATTAGGTAAGGTATGAACTTATAAAAATTTAATGTACCTATTAAATTTGCAATTTTGTACCCTGCTTCCATTTTATGAATTTGTCTTATGCAGCTGGCTGAACCCTTTAGCAGATTTTACCATGCACGTTTTTATCTCCCGCCAGGCTTTAGCCCGGGGGAAGATTATAAAATGCATCATGTGTGAGCGTGCATGGGTGCGTGTGTGCATGCATCAGTGCGTGCTTGGGTGTGTGCATTAGTGTGTCATGCAAATTTCTCCAAAACTACTACAGCTACAGATTTTTTGTCAATTAATTGTCCTAATGAATTTTCACGCCCTTGAAATTTTTGGAGGTTTTGTGGACTTAGGCCTAAAGATAAGTGAGTAATAGCAATTTTATCTACTTTGAGTAAAGGAATCATAACTCAAAAAGTATTGCAGTTAGAGTTTTTTTTTTTAAATATGTTGTTCACCTACTTTGTCCTTAGCTATATGATGGTAAATAGTTTGGGGTTCCATTGCATGCCATAAGTGAGTAATAGCTATATTTTCTTATTTGTAGCAAAATAATGAAAGAAGTAAATGTCATATATCTTCAAAAATATTAAAGTTAGGTAAATCTTTTCAAATATATTATTCATCTAGTTTTTTGATAAGTTATCATATAATAGAGTTTCAGACCTGATGCACATTGAATAGTTAAGTAATAGCTACTTTGAATTCTTACTGTTGAGTAAATCCATTGTAACTCCAAAACTCTTGCAGTTAGAATATTTTCCTAAAATATGTGGTTCATCTACTTTGTCCTTAACTATAACATGGCATATAGTTTGGAGTTAAATTGCATGCCGTAAGTAATAGCTATTTTCTTATTTGTAGCAAAATAATGACAGAAGTAAATGTCAAATATCTTCAAAAATATTAAAGTTAGGCAAATCTTTTTGGATATGTTATTAATCTAGTTTTGATAAGTTGTCACATAGTAAAGTTTCAGAGTAATAGGTACTTTAAAATTCTTACTATTGAGTAAAGCCTTTGTAACTCCAAAACTATTGCAATTAGAGTATTTTCCTAAAATATGTTGTTTATCTACTTTGTCCTTAACTATAAGATGACACATAGTTTGGAATTCCATTGCATGCCATAAGTGAGTAATAGCTATTTTATTCTTTGTAGCAAACTAATGACAGAAGTAAATGTCAAGTATCTTAAAAAGTAAAGTCAGGCAAATCTTTTCAAATATGTTATTCATCTAGTTTTTGATAAGCTATCGCATAGTAAAGTTTCAGACTTTAAAATTCTTACTATTGAGTAAAACCTTTGTAACTCCAAAACTCTTGCAGTTAGAGTATTTTTCTAAAATATGTTGTTCAGCTATTTTGTCCTTAGCTATAAGATGATGCATAGTTAGGAGCTCCATTACATATAATAAATGAGTAATAGCTATTTTCTCATTTGTAGCTAAGTAACATAAGAAGTAAATGTCAAATATCTTTAAAAGTTTACAGTTAGGCCAATCTTTTAAAATATGTTATTCATTGAGTTTTTAATAACACATCATTTACTACTTTTAGCTTATTGTATCCACCAGAGCTATACTCATTTTGCCTCATACTCAACTTCAGAAGTATTCAAGTTATAGTTTTTTTATCAAATATGTTGTTCAGCTATTTTTGATGTTCTGTAACATGACAAATTTTCAGAGCTATAGCTCCACAGCTAACTGAGTAATAGCTGCTTTACTATTTTACTGAGTAAATCACTTGTAACTTCAAAAGTATTAAATTTAGAGATTTTTTATCAAATATGTTGTTTATCTACTTTTTCATGTTCTGTGTCATGATGTATTCTCAGAGCTCTAGCTATAATGCCAACTGAGTAATAGCTACTTTGACATTTTGCCACTGAATAACTCACTTTTTAATTTCAAAAGTATTCAGTATAGAGGTTGCTATAAAATAAGTTATCCTTAGGGCACAAAGGACTACTCCTGTAAGACCTCTTAAACATTGGCACCCAGTATACTACTCCACTAGGACCTCTGAAATGTTTGGACTTTTTCAAATTTTGGCCGCCATCTTGAATTGTGGCGGAAATGGAAAATATCATTTATCTCATAAACCGTAAGAGATAGAGTGATTTCGGGCAAATTTTGGACCCCCAGGGTACTATGGACTACCCAACTAGTTTTGGTTTAGTTTGTCCTTTATATTTTTGTTCCTTTTACAGATCTAGGTCAATTGCTAATTGAGTAATGGGGCTAGCAGCTACTTTGAGTAAATTGCTTATAGCTCCAAAAGCAGTGTATTTAGAGCATTTTGCAAAAATATATTGGTCAGCTACTTTCTCTGTACCTACAAGATGGTACCTGTTTTACAGGTGTACCTCAATAGCTAATTGAGTAATAGCTATTTTCTGAACTTTACAGTGATGAAGATGCAAAAATGTGTTTATCTCAGAAACAGTGCGAGATAGAACGATTTTGATGAAATTTTTTACCCACAGGGTATGTGTAGAGTTATTTGCAACTTTTTGCCTAAAATGGTTTTCCCACCATTTTTGACGGCCATATTGAATTTCTGCGTAAATGCAAAAACACATTTATCTCAGAAACTGTGCGAGATACAGCCATTTCGACGAAATTTTTGACCTTCAAGGTATACACAGAGTCATCTGCAACTATTTGCCAAAAATCATTTTTCCGCCATTTTCAGAAGCCATCTTGAAACTCTGCGTAAGATGCAAAAATGTATATATCTTGAAAACGGTGTGAGATAGAGTGATTCCGACGAAATTTTTGACCCACAGGGTATACAGAGAGTCATCTCCAACTGTTTGCCAAAAATTGTTTCCCTCCACTTTTGGTGGCCATGTTGAATTTCTGCATAAAATACAACATGTATTTATCATGGAAACGGTGCGAGATAGAGTAATTTTGGCAAAATTTTTGACCCACAGGGTGTACACACAGTCATCTGCAATTTTTGGCCCAAAATCGATTTCCCGCCACTTTTTGGTGGCCATATTGAATTTCTGCATGAAATGCACAAATTAATTATCTTGGTAATGGTGCAAGATAGAGAATAGTGAAGTTGCAGAACTGTAGCTTTTTGGATATCTGAGTAATAGCTACTAAAATGAGCAGATGTCTTTTATCTCTAAAAGTATTACAGATATGCAATTTTTTCTAAGTTAGTCATTCATCTACTTCTGGCTGATCTACTACATGGTGAAGTTTCAGGTCTATAGCTCTTTGCATAGCTGAGTAATATATGTAATAGCTGCTAAAATGACTAAGTGTATTTTATCTCTAAAAGTATTGCAATTTCTTCTAAATAAGTCATTCACCTACTTTTGGGTGATCTACCACATAGTGAAGTTGCACAACTGTAGCTTTTGGCATAGCTGAGTAACAGCTACTAAAATAAGTAAATACCTTTTCTCTTTTAAATTATTGCACATAAGCAATTTCTTCTAAATAAGTCCCTCACCTACTTTTGGTTGATCTACCATACAGTGAAGTTGAAGAACTGTAGCACTTTGGATGGCAGAGTAATAGCTACTAAAATGGGAAAATGCTTTTTATCTTTGAAAGTATTGCAGTCAAACATTAAAGTGCCTCTTGCTTATTGTTACTTCTACATATGAAACCATCTCACAAGAAAAGTTATATTACACTATCTTTAGTACATGTAATTTATAGAACGGGAGATAATTACATACGTCAGAATGCTTGTTTTTAAAGGCTTGATATCTGACATTTTTTCAAGCTGTGGTCTGGATTAGTCTCAAAATTTAATGTGATCTAACTTAGACAGCTGATTTATTTTATAGTTTATAAAATAATCGAGAACTTGTTTATTTTACATTTTACTGAAATAGGCACATAAGAATAAGCAAATTGAAAAATTTGGATGTTTTTTTTTATCCAGAAGGTGATCCACATCACTGAATATTAATGAGATCTAAGTTGGACCAAGACTCATCTGCTGGTTTTTTAGGAAGATCCAACCAGTAATATTTGGATAATCCTGCTAGCAAACAAACAAACAAATGGTCATGAAAGTAGTACCTCTTTGCTGCAGTATAATAAATACTGCTTTAAATGTTTCAGCAAATAAAGCAATCAATATTCTGTTTAAGATCAAGGAAAAAATACCTTCCAGATAGTGTGAATAATGAATTTTATCTTGATAAGGTTTAATGCAATAACTTCATGAATCATGATCAATCAATGCACTCAGATGTTTTGTACGTCATAAATACCACACAATCACTACCTTTACTATATGTCCGTCTTAACATCCTCTCGATAAATTTGTAGATTTCTGAAACATCACAAGTTGCAAATGCATCTTTGTTTTACTTTGATTTATTTCATCTAAAAAAGCTGCATTGAAACAAATTATTCATACCTGATACCAAGTGTTGTATGCATGTGTTTTGGGCTAAACACTAACTTGAAAGTAGGTTATTTTAATAGTGGCAAAAATTAACAGTGTTACTGCACCTGCAACTTGTCTTTGGTAGCTAAGTACTGTTGTGTAAATCACACACTGACACCGGCTGGTCCGGTTGTGATGACAAACATAAGCTGAAAGGCACATTTTCATAATGAAATGAGGAAAAAATAAAGCCAATTATAACAACTCTTAGCCCCCTTATTATATTTACAAAATCATAAATACTTGTGTAAATTGGACTATACTTTTGAATATCTATGTTGTTAATTTTATTTAACAAACAAAAGGATATGCACCAGACAAGAGAAATTGATCTTCTGGAACAACGTTGTAAATTTGGGCAGGTATGAACTAGTTTTAAAAAATATGTTATTGCATGGGGTTTTGAACAGTTGAATGTAATGCAAAATATACAAATAGATTGTAAAAAATAAAGCTTCAAATTGACTTCAAAATGCAATTTTTCATGTGTCAGAGTAAATATTGGGTGTGTACATGTGTGTCTGTAATATACCAAAAGATTACATCACATGAAGAAATGAGATATATGTGCAGTATGAGGAATTGTAGAAGAGACATAAATTTAATAACATGTTGCTAAATCGGAAGTGGAAGCAAGGTCATAGCTAGAGGACATCCCAATTATCAATTCTCTAACCTTAATTATTATAATCTGTTTAGTCTCAACAAAATAACTTTTATTGATAAAATCAATTACTGAGTTACAAAATTTTCAATAACATGACAGTCCGTTAAACTGATAATAGGACAATAAATTTTGAGTACGACTTTTTAAATTATATTAATACCTGTTAAAGCACTTTGTCAAAACTGATATTTACATGTGTTGAGGAAGCTGTAACATTTAGTGATATGTGTATAGACTTTGTCCCCAAAACCTACTGATAACATTTAATTTTAGAGATAAGAGCTAAGATTATTTGTACCAGACAAGTATAGCCACAGACCAACACTGCCAAGCACTTTACATCAATTAATATTCTTATCACAACATTTTACTTGTCAATATGTATATCTGTATATAGTCACAAGTCAGTTCCTGTAGTTATTTTTTTATTAGAAACTGCTATCATTTTGTTTAATTTTTACCAAACTAAGTAATAAGATTAACAGAGACCTCTCCTATGCATTAATAAAATGATATACATAGGGGCGAGTTTCATCATCTTCCAAGCATGTACATGGGATTTTTTCCTTTCTATTTTTTTTTAATTCCTGGGTGATGCTTAAAATTGATTCCTTACCCACCTCACTTAAATATTTTCTTTGTTCATGTTTCCTTTTGTTTTATCATATACCACTCAAAAGATCTTCAAAAGATCCTGCTGCTTTACGTACTGTGTTTTTACAAATCTCCAAAGTACCTAATTTTATACGCCAAAAATTATCAATGTACATGTTACTGTATACAGTTTTACTTACAATATTGCAATCATGGTTCTTGAACCTAGCCTCATGATTGTGTGTAAATTGTAAGTGGGATTATATCAAATTTTATAATAAACAAAAAAGTTTGGGGTTCCTTTCAAAAATTTTAAACATACAAGTACAATGTTATAAAAATACTTAAAGTAAGTAACCAAAGATAATTCATTTCTATCTTGCGACATGAAACAAATATATAACTATATGAACACTTTTCACAAGAATATCTACAATTTATAAATCAAGTTAAAGACATATCTGAACAAAATTTTATGCTGCAAAAGTTCTGGTTTCGTGATGACAACACAAAGCGAAATCAACCACAACCCGAAAATATTGTTAAGGTTTAGCAGTCAACATAATATCGACCGGTGTTTCTGTACTTCCGGGTTTTGAATTTGTTGGTAACTGTAGTGAGGTATATGTTTATTTATTCGTGTATGCGTAACATGAAATGTAATTGAAAGAAGAGTTACTTCACATATCGCTGTAACGAATACCCACGCAAATAATAAGTGGTTCAATTGTCCTTGAAATAACTGCATACCGGAGACCATCACTATCAAACTCGGAACCTTTCCGGCACGCCCCACATGCTGTGGGAGCATTATCAAGTGCCAGGTGTAAATAGTTTTAGTATAACGCATGCGACCCAAGTAACGTACAGACCATTTCTATATTTTCACTGGTCAAAACCCTGTCCTAGAAGGTGCGAAGACCGTTGAACTGGTATATTTATGGTGTTCCTCCAGCGTACATAGCAGATAATCATGTATAGTACACGGGTGGTCACAGTTGTGTCTGGTTCATAATAATGTCTGATTTTTATTGGAGTTTATTTTTATGTTGTAACCAGAACTTTTTTTCAAATTATTCCCGTTGAGATTGATATTATTTCATGAAAATTTAAAAATTGAACTAAACACCAAAACTAAGTACATTCACGTTCAACAAAAAATTAAAGGACACAATTATGAACCGGACATAATTGTGACCACCCGTGTACATAAAACCTGCATGAATATTAAACAAAATGAAGCTACATATATGACTGCTGATGACCACATGGGTGGACACAAAGATAAATAGACGTGGTTACCTGACTCTACTTTACTTGCGTGTAGAGCCGTGGCACGACCCCACATAAAACTGGAGATTTGCATCAAATACAGATACCTACAAATGTGTTCATCCAAGTATTTTCACAACTATTTTGTTTCATTCCCCATCATCATACAACATAGTTGGGTGAAAATAAATGGACTTTATCCATTTTCAATATTTTTTTTGAAAGATTTTATAATTTTATATTGGTATAAATAATTAAATTGCACAGAATAAATAACAAATATAATAAGCTTTGTTTAAGTGCATTTTCTTCCTTAGTTTGTGCAATTTTGTTGTTTAAACCATCTATATTTGAAAAATACTGATGACCGTTTATCTTTGTGTCAGTTTATCTCAGTGTCCACCCGTGTATTCTACCAAATGTCTATGTCTATTCTACCAAATATTTAAACTTAATGATGACATTTTTGTCACAAGCCATATAAACAAAGTCAGTGGTGTCACATTTTATTTAATTATATTATTTTATTTAAAACACCGATATAACTTCAGCGCAGGTGATGGCTCCCAATACTAGACACAATTATGGGCGCGACTGCAGAATCCCCCTGACGGAAGTACAATTGTGCAAATTAACAGGTGAAGGTTGTGTTTTGGTATTAATGAATATGTAAACAAATAAATGTAATAAATACAATTACCTGAAGTATATGTTATGGGTGGTCGACAGGTCTACAAGAAAATTTCAGCAATTTAAATGAGGGGCAATTAAAAATGAAAAGGTCGACAGGTTGACAAATTAAAAAGGAAATATATTGTTGACTTAAGTGTGAGGTCGACAGAAGTGAGGAAGAAATTTAAAACTTCTGAAGAAAATTCATGGTTGCATCGTCACATACATATGTCACAAGGTCGACAAGCCGACAAATTAATAAAAAAACATATGGTGCTCTTAATATATATATTGTCAACTTAAATGTTAGGTCGACAAAAGTCATGAAAAAATTACCACATATGAAGATATGTCGACATGTTGCAAGGTCGACAAGTGGACAAATTAGGAAGAAATATGTTGCAGCCTTAAGAAATATATTATATATATAGGTGTTAGTGAGTGGAATCGCCTCAATTTTCGTGGTCAATTATTCGTCCATTTTTTCGACCCATAATCGACTTTTTTACTCCACTGTAAGGCAATATAATCATGAAAGACTTTCCGGGATGAAGTATTTGTTAATACAGTAAGAATAACGGTGTTCCGACATTTAGAAGCTACCAAAAGCACCCACTTCCGGTAAATATGGCGGTAGTTATAAACAAACACAAAATTCATGAGAAATCTATTGATATATTAAAGGAAAGTTTAGAAAACTGCTTAAAATATGAAAAAATACATGGATATTGAGACACATAAAGAAGGGTAATATTTAATCGATTTCTAGAAGTTGTCAGTGACCGAACGCAATTGTACCATGACACCGATGATTGATCGAACATTGGTCTAATCGTCCACCCACTAATAGGTGTGCGTTATATTTGTCCATGTTGACCACCTAGTCGACATAATGTTTTAAAAAAATTTTGCAAATATCCTTACATTTGTCGACTTGTCGACCTTGCAAATCTATTTTTATGTCGGCTGACTTGTCAGTCAGCTGACATTATGTCGTCACTCTGCGGCGTACGCGTACGCATCCGCGTCCGCGTGAACAACTTCTCCCCCGAAACTACAAGGCCTAGAGACGTGCTGTTTCTTTTAAAAGATACCTTATCTATCGAGGATGAAAAATTGTTCAAGGCATGCAAATCTGTCTGTTCGTCTGTTTGCTAGAGACATTACAAGGGAGGTACCCCCACCAAAAGTGTGAAAATTTCAACACTTAATCACAATTTTCTCAGTGACTATTGCAGGGATTTCTCTCATATCTTGCATATATGTACTAGGCCAGAGGTAGATTCTCTTGTGTGAGTATGAGACCTGGATCTGTCTTACTTTTTTATTAATAAATTTTTTTAATAATTTTTAATGCATTAAAATTCATGAAATCATGCACAAAATCATTTATAACTTGAAAACTGTTGCATCTAGAGCATTTTGTTAAAATATGTTATTCAGCTACTTTTTTCATAGCTACAATATGGTGAGTAAGTTGGGTGCCTGTCTCAATAGCTAAGTGAGTAATAGCTACTTTTGGGCTTTTCAGTAACTTCCATCATGAGTAGAATCACTTGTAACTTAAAAACTATTGCATTTAGAGAATTTCGTATAAATATGTTATTCAGCTACTTTTGGGTCAGCTATAACATAGTAAAATTTGAGACCTGTAGCTCATGGCATAGCTGAGTAATAGCTGCTTTTAGGTTATCACTGTTGAGTAAATCGCTTATAACTTGAAAACTATTGCATTTAGAGAATTTCGTATAGAATATGTTATTCAGCTACTTTTGGGTCAGCTATAACATAGTAAAATCTCAGACCTGTAGCTCATGGCATAGCTGAGTAATAGCTACTTTTAGGTTATCACTGTTGAGTAAATCGCTTATAACTTGGAAACTATTGCATTTAGAGTATTTTGTTTCAATATGTTATTCACCTATTTTGGGATCAGCTATAACATAGTGAAGTTTCAGATCTGTGGCTCATTGCATAGCTGAGTAATAGCTACTTTGAAGTTCTCACTATTGAGTAAATCAGTTGTAATTGGAAAACTATTGCATTTAGAGAATTTCGTATAAATATGTTATTCAGCTACTTTTGGGTCAGCTATAACATAGTAAAATTTCAGACCTGTAGCTCATGGCATAGCTGAGTAATAGCTACTTTTAGGTCATCACTATTGAGTAAATCAGTTGTAACTTGAAAACTATTGCATTTACAGTATTTTGCTTAAATATGTTGTTCACCTACTTTTGGGTCAGCTATAACATAGTAAAATTTCAGACCTGTAGCTCATTGCATAGCTGAGTAATAACTACTTTGAGGTTCTCACTATTGAGTAAATCAGTTGTAATTGCAAAACTATTGCATTTAGAGAATTTAGTATAAATATGTTGTTCACCTACTTTTGGGTCAGCTATAACATAGTAAAATTTCAGACCTGTAGCTCATGGCATAGCTGAGTAATAGCTACTTTGAGGTTATCACTGTTGAGTAAATCGCTTATAACTTGGAAATTATTGCATTTAGAGTATTTTGTTTCATATGTTATTCACCTATTTTGGGGTCAGCTATAACATAGTGAAGTTCCAGACCTGTGACTCATTGCATAGCTGAGTAATAGCTACTTTGAAGTTCTCAATGTTGAGTAAATCACTTGTAATTTGAAAACTATTGCATTTAGAGAATTTAGTATAAATATGTTATTCAGCTACTTTTGGGTCAGCTATAACATAGTAAAATTTCAGACCTGTAGCTCATGGTATAGCTGAGTAATAGCTACTTTTAGGTTATCACTGTTGAGTAAATCACTTATAACTTGAAAACTATTGCATTTAGAGTATTTTGTTGCAATATGTTATTCACCTATTTTGGGGTCAGCTATAACATAGTGAAGTTCCAGACCTGTGGCTCATTGCATAGCTGAGTAATAGCTACTTTGAAGTTCTCACTGTTGAGTAAATCAGTTGTAATTGGAAAACTATTGCCTTTACAGAAATTTGTGCAAATATGTTATTCAGCTACTTTTGGGTCAGCTATAACATAGTGAAATTACAGACCTGTAGCTCATGGCACAACTGAGCAATAGCTATTCTCAGGCACTGACTGTTGAGTAAATCAGCTATAACTTGAAAAATATTGCACTTGGAGTATTTTGTTAAAATATATTGTTCACCTACTTTTGGGTTAGCTATAACATAGTGAAATTACAGACCTATAGCTCATGGCATAGCGGAGCAATAGCTATTTTCAGGTTCTCACTATTGAGTAAATCAGTTGTAACTTGAAAACTATTGCATTTACAGTATTTTGCTTAAATATGTTGTTCACCTACTTTTAGGTCAGCTATAACAGAGCAAAAATTCAGACATGTAGCTCATTGCATAGCTGAGTAATAGTTACTTTGAGGTTCTCACTCTTGAGTAAATCAGTTGTAACTTAAAAATTATTACATTTAGAGTATTTTGTTAAATATGTTATTCACAGACGTTTTGGTCAGCTATAACATAGTGAAATTGCAGACCTCTATGTCATGGCATAGCTGAGCAATAGCTTCTTTCAGGTTCTCACTGTTGAGTAAATCATTGTATCCAACCTGTAGGAAATCATGGGCTGGGAATCTATTAATATGGTCCGATTTGACCTTGGAACCCTCCTTCAAGGTCAAATGAGGATAGCCAAACATAAAAGTGCTTATAACTCGCTTATTATTGGTCCTAGAGGTTGGAATGAAAACCAACCTATAGAAAATCATGAGCTGGGAATTTTTTGGTGTGGTCGGATTTCACCTTGGACCCCTCCTTCAAGGTCAAATGAGGATAGCCAAACTTAAAAGTGCTTATAACTCACTTATTATTGGTCCTAGAGGTTTCGAATGGAAAACCAACCTATAGAAAATCATGGGCTGGGAATCTTTTGGTGTGGTCGGATTTGACCTTAGACCCCTCCTTCCAGGTCAAATGAAGATAGCCAAACTTAAAGTGCTTATAACTCGCGTATTATTGGTCTTGGAGGTTTGGGATGGTAAACCAACATATAGGAAATCATGGGCTGGGATTCTTTTGGTGTGGTCAGATTTGACCTGGGACCCCTCCTTCAAGGTCAATTGAGGATAGCCAAACTTACAATTGCTTAGAACTCGCTTATTATTGGTCCTACAAGTTTGGGATGGTAAACAAGCTACAGGAAATCATGGGCTGGGAATTTTTTTGTGTGGTCGGATTTGACCTTGGACCCCCTCCTTCAAGGTCAAACAAGGATAGCCAAACTTAAAAAGTGCCTATGACTCACTTATTATTGGTCCGAGAGGTTTGGGATGGTAAACCATCCTAAATTCTTTGGCTGGGAATCTTTTGGTATGGTCAGATTTGACCTTTGGACCCCTTCTTCATGGTCGAACGAGGATATTGCATTTATAGTATTTCTTTAAATATTTTTAACCCACTTTTTACACTTAAACAATTACCTTGTTACTTTATTTCATAATACCATTTGCAGGGCACAACTTTTTTGTCCTTTTCTTCTGTCAGCTTCGGAATATCTTTCGAACATGCTGTTCAGTTACCATTTACTGTATTTCTGTACAGCCCTTTCCCTGATAATTATGCTTTCCTCTCATTATCACCATCACAAATCAAAAACATTCAGTCAGCTGACACAGTGCCCGTTCACGGGCACTCTCCTCTTGTTTGTATTTGTAATGGATTCTCTTGTATTTGCCTCCAGCCCACTCTTATACTTCATACATATTCCTAAACCAGCACATGACTTTTCACCTGTAAATTTGCATAATTCTACTTCCACCAGGGGGATTCTGCAGTTCAGCCCAATTATAATAGTAATTTAAGTACCAGTCTTTATAGTAATAGGAGTAGTATAGCCCTTGCCCATATATATTCCAATGAAATCATGGATTTCCTGTCATAATAACCAGCAATAACGACCCTTAAAAAAGGCTATCAAAAATAAAGACAGTATACTAACTTAATCAATATTATGTGAACACATTGGAATTACAGTAATAATATATTTAGAATATTCCATGGATTTTAGCCATTATATATAACTTAAAAACTTTTTAATCTCTGTGGATATAATAGAAGTACACAAACGTGCCATACGCCGAAGTTGTATATGTGCCAAAGTTACATAAATAAATGATACTATACTGTAGTGGCTTTCTACCAGTATAGCCGGTTTACGGGTTTTTGATATATTCACATTTTCAATCATTTAAACTATGAGCTCACAATCTCGTTGTTGGGTGACATTTTTATAATATTTTAGAATGAATATGCAATCACACTAAACCAGACTTTGTGGATTTAATTTTGTTATTATATTTCTGATCATTTTGGTTGCGTTTGTTTTGATACTCGTCATTGTCCGTTTATGTTGTCGTATCGAAAACCCGTCCATCGAGGATACTACAGGGGACAGTATTTCGCAGTGGACTATGTTTCGCCAATTTCTATGGTACTTCATTTAAAACTAACACCTACCGTGATACTGAAGGAGCTTTATAGCACAGAAAAGTGTGCAATATGACTTGATTTTTTTTTTCAAGATTTTACAACTGACAGATAGTATGCAGAATTATAAAGGTTAATAAAAAAGTTTATATGTCAGTGAAAAATATGCCTAACACACTGCATCTGATTGATGCTCAGAGCTGTATGTTCTCTAAACTGTATCTGGGGTCTATATATAGTATTTATAACTTCATCATGTGCTAGAATACAATGAGAAGACTTGATCTTTAGCTTCAGTTAATGTGTGCAAATTATTTAACAGCCTTTGTAACTTTGGAACAGTATAAAATAATTGGCGAAATGCTGACCACTTTGTGATGGCCCTAATTTATTGCCGCAGGAAAAGTTCCATGGATGTATTTCTACTTTAAAAAAAAATATATTTTAGGATGCTTCTATCAATTTTACACTACAGCCCTTAAGGACTGTCGGGGTATTGTTTTCACCCATGGTGTCTGGATGGGTGGGCGACGGGAAAAAGTTTGTCCGGGTTGTATCTCAGGAACCGTAAGGTGTAGGAAGTTGATACTTGGTAGGGACATTGGTTAGGAGGTGTAGGTGTGCAACATCATGGTCTGACCCTGATTTGACCTAGCCGTAGTGACCTTGGGTTTGAAAATCTTGTCCGGGCTATATCTCGGAAACCGTAAGGTGTAGGAAGTTGGTACTTGGTAGGGACATTGGTTAGGGGGTGTAGGTGTGCAACGTCATGGTGTGACCTTGATTTGACCTTGCCGTGGTGACCTTGACCTATAAAATCTTGTCCGGGCTATATCTCGGAAACTGTAAGGTGTAGGAAGTTGATACTTGGTAGGGATATTGGTTAGGAGGTGTAGGTGTGCAACGTCATGGTCTGACCTTGATTTGACCTTGCCGTAGTGACCTTGACCTATAAAATCTTGTCCGGGCTATATCTCGGATACTGTAAGGTGTAGGAAGTTGATACTTGGTAGGGACATTGGTTAGGGGGTATATGTGTGCAATGTCATGGCGTGACCTTGATTTGACCTTTGACCTTGCCGTAGTGACCTTGACCTATAAAATCTTGTCTGGGCTGTATCTCGGAAACCGTAAGGCGTAGGAAGTTGATACTTGGTAGGGACATTGGTTAGGGGGTGTAGGTGTGCAACATCATGGTCTGACCCTGATTTGACCTTGCCGTAGTGACCTTGAGTTTGAAAATCTTGTCCGGGCTATATCTCGGAAACCGTAAGGTGTATGAAGTTGGTACTTGGTAGGGACATTGGTTAGGGGGTGTAGGTGTGCAACGTCATGGTGTGACCTTGATTTGACCTTGCCGTGGTGACCTTGACCTCTAAAATCTTGTCCGGGCTATATCTCGGAAACCGTAAGGTGTAGGAAGTTGATACTTGGTAGGGATATTGGTTAGGAGGTGTAGGTGTGCAACGTCATGGTCTGACCTTGATTTGAGCTTGCCGTAGTGACCTTGACCTATAAAATCTTGTCCGGGCTATATCTCGGATACTGTAAGGTGTAGGAAGTTGATACTTGGTAGGGACATTGGTTAGGGGGTATATGTGTGCAATGTCATGGCGTGACCTTGATTTGACCTTTGACCTTGCCGTAGTGACCTTGACCTATAAAATCTTGTCTGGGCTGTATCTCGGAAACCGTAAGGCGTAGGAAGTTGATACTTGGTAGGGACATTGGTTAGGGGGTGTAGGTGTGCAACATCATGGTCTGACCCTGATTTGACCTTGCCGTAGTGACCTTGAGTTTGAAAATCTTGTCCGGGCTATATCTCGGAAACCGTAAGGTGTGGGAAGTTGATACTTGCTAGGGACATTGGTTAGGGGGTGTAGGTGTGCAACGTCATGGTCTGACCCTGATTTGACCTTGCCGTAGTGACCTTGAGTTTGAAAATCTTGTCTGGGCTATATCTCGGAAACCGTAAGGTGTAGGAAGTTGATACTTGGTAGGGATATTGGTTAGGGAGTATAGGTGTGCAACGTCATGGTCTGACCTTGATTTGACCTTGCCGTAGTGACCTTGACCTATAAAATCTTGTCCGGGCTATATCTCGGATACTGTAAGGTGTAGGAAGTTGATACTTGGTAGGGACATTGGTTAGGGGGTATATCTGTGCAACATCATGGCGTGACCTTGATTTGACCTTTGACCTTGCCGTAGTGACCTTGACCTATAAAATCTTGTCCGGGCTGTATCTCGGAAACCGTAAGGTGTACGAAGTTGATAATTGGTAAGGACATTGGTTAGGGGGTGTAGGTGTGCAACGTCATGGTGTGACCTTGATTTGACCTTGCCGTGGTGACCTTGACCTCTAAAATTTGTCCGGGCTATATCTCGGAAACCGTAAGGTGTAGGAAGTTGATACTTGGTAGGGATATTGGTTAGGAGGTGTAGGTGTGCAACGTCATGGTCTGACCTTGATTTGACCTTGCCGTAGTGACCTTGACCAATAAAATCTTGTCCGGGCTATATCTCGGATACTGTAAGGTGTAGGAAGTTGATACTTTGTAGGGACATTGGTTCGGGGGTATATGTGTGCAATGTCATGGCGTGACCTTGATTTGACCTTTGACCTTGCCGTAGTGACCTTGACCTATAAAATCTTGTCCGGGCTGTATCTCGGAAACCGTAAGGTGTACGAAGTTGATACTTGGTAGGGACATTGGTTAGGGGGTGTAGGTGTGCAACGTCATGGTCTGACCTTGATTTGACCTTTGACCTTGCCGTAGTGACCTTGACCTATAAAATCTTGTCCGGGCTATATCTCGGAAACTGTAAGGCGTAGGAAGTTGATACTTTGTAGGGACATTGGTTAGGGGGTGTAGGTGTGCAATGTCTTGGCGTGACCTTGATTTGACCTTTGACTTTGCCGTAGTGACCTTCACCTATAAAATCTTGTCTGGGCTATATCTCGGATACTGTAAGGTGTAGGAAGTTGATACTTGGTAGGGACATTGGTTAGGGGTGTGCAACGTTATGGTTTGACCTGGATTTGACCTTTGATCTTGCATATCTGATGCTATTTTATGTCTACGAGGATATCTGATACTATTTATCTCTCTTATATCTCTCTTATATCTTTTTACTTGAATCTTGGTTGTTGCACCTTTGGGTGTCTTTTGGTGTAGATTAAGCACTGTTAAAGTCATATTTGAAATCATTAACTGTTTTACTTTTGCAACTTCCCATTGTAACAGATGGTATTGCATCAAGTGAGCCACAGGTTTTGCCCCAATTCCACATAAAAGCATGTATTGCTACATCTGTATGTTTGAGTAATATTCAAAACATCCAAACCATAATTCGACCATACAAATGAAAATCAAAATGGGAGAAGTCTTAAAGCTTCATAATTTTTAGTTTACTGAATTGTCTTGTTTTAATACTTATTCTTTACATGCAGTTTCTTTCTCTTAGATGTTATTTTCCCTACTTAAACATTATTTGGACACTGACACTGCTCTGAAAGCATCCCAATCTGTGTACTGTTTGACTACTTTTATATCTCATAGTGTTGAAAACTACTTTCCCAGGCTGTGGGGTATGGGCATCTCTGATGCTATTTTATTGTTTGAGGAACCTCTTTTCATTCTGATAATTTTCATAAAACCACACTGCATATTTGTTCTCAAGAAACTGCATTTAGCTGTTTTTATAGGCGAAATGCTGTCCACCCCTTGTACTGCTCAGCTACTCAAGTTCATGACCTACCCAAGTTCATCACTTGCATGTTTTACTATATTATTATTATTTATTATCATTATTAGTAACTGTTCCATTTATTTCGGTATCAGTACTGACTACAGAGTATGGCATGTCTTTTAACAGTTTTTAAGGCCGATGACTAACTTGGGTAGCTGAGCAGTAAATGCTCGCCTACCAGTGAACGCCCAGCTTATATTATTTCTTAGTAAGTTGTTGATTCTAAATGATTCTATTTATCTACAATGGGCATTCACTGGTTTTTGCTGAAAATTGCCAATAATGTAGTTAAAATATTAAAGTATAAAGCTTTGAAACAAATGTAAAAACATGCACCTCAATTATTAATTGTGGTGCATATCATTTGACAATCTGTTGGTAGAAGAATAAAATATAAAGCTGTTGAGCTAAAGTGAAGTGTTGGTACTTCAGGCAGATTGGCACATTGGCAACAAGCTGACCTTTTTACCCCACACCCCTTAAGAACTGTCAGGTATTGTTTTCACCCATGGTGTCCGTAGGTCTTTTACAGAATTGTGCTATTTCTATTGACAGCTATTCTCCAGTTAATAAATTTTACAGCTTCATAATGTTTAGGTTACTGATTAATGCTGTCATCTTGCTATTGAATTTTCTTGTTTTAATACTTCATCTTTATGTACATTTTCTTTCTCTTGGACATTATTTTCTGTACTTAAACATTATTTTGACCTTTACATAAGTAAAACTGCTCTGAAAGTATCCCGATCTTTGTACTGTTTCACTACTTCTATATCTCATGGTGTTGAAAACTATTTTGCCAGGCTGTTGGGTAGGGGCATCTCTGACGCTATTTTTTTTATTATTTGTAATTTGGTTATTGGCAGAATGGCTTTCACTCATGTGAGGGAGGGGGGTGGTCCAGAATACTGATATTCAGTCTTTGTTTCTTTATGCAGTTAACCAGAGATGAAGAAGAATGTTGACAAGATTAACCCGTCAGATGTTGTTGCTCGCTTTGTGGAATACGTGTACATGGTAACCTCCGAGCGATGGAAAGATCTCAATGCCATCTTCAGTGTACGACTGAATGTGCACCGTTTTTATGGAATATTGTTCCCAGCTAGAAGGAGAATATTCACACTATTTGTTACTTTTATTTTAGTGTTCTCATATATTGGATATACATTACAACATATCGGTGGATATCTAGAAAATATTCCTTTTCAAGTAGATCTTAGGTTACAAGAGAAAGATGTATTCATTCAGGGGGAACTCAGTGCATATGAAAACCTTCATACAAATTACACAGTTGACTGCAATGCGCTCAAACGTAGGAAAAAGAAAGAAGAGGATTTTGTATATGTAGGGGTGATAACTTCACAAAAAACTGTCAAAACATTAGGGAAAGCTGTGTATAACACATGGGGCATGGAAGTGGACAGAATAGACTTTTATGTTGGTAATGCTCCAATCTCAACATGTGAATGTGAAGAGTGCAAAGATATGTCTATCATCAAGCTGGATGGTAAGTTTTTTGATGTATGATACATTGTATTACACAGTGATCAAATTGTAAAGTATGTAGTCATGTTATTTTTGACATCAACAGACATTTGAGAATTCTTAACGTAATTCTGGTTTATTGTATCCAGCGAATAGCATCTGGTGGATTCTTTGGATTACGCATGAGTACACATCCGCCACAGTGTGTAGAGATTTTTCCAAGCAGTTACCCCTCTAGAGGCCAAGGTATTGTAGGTAGAGTTCGCAAATTTGTAGGATATATTCATCATTACAAATCTTGTCGGAATATTTTGGCCAATTTTTTGGACTCATTTTGAAAAACAAGACTGCTGTCACAGGCGTTTTTCGAATTTCAATAAGGAATTTTGTTGGCTCTCTAGAGCAAAGGGTATTATAGGTAGAGATCTAAAATTCGCAGGATATGTTCATCATTACAAAATCTTGAGTGGGAATATTTTTGGGCTATTTTTGGAAAACAAGATGGGCATCAAAGGTGTTTCTTTGTTAGTCATGAAAAGTGCCTATATCTCCCTTATTATTGGTCCTAGAGGTTTGGCATGTGAAGGTGACCTGTAGCAAATCATGGGTTGGAAATCTTCTTGTGTGGTCAGACTTAACCTCATGCCCCTCATGGTTTCTATCAAGTTGATTATCCCAGTTATCCCAGTTATCTGGGTATATACATGCATTGCTGAGGCTACTGTTACCAATGTGTGTGCACACTTTATCAGAAAAGTAAAAGTTTTGGAATATTCATTCACTTGTACATGTTCCATATATTTAAGATATAACTTAAGGGAACTGTCTTTCTAAAGAGCAGAAAATCACTTACCAGTGATTGAAAGTATTAATACCAAAAGGAACATTTATTGCACCAAAATTCTTATATTATCTAACATAACATATTTTTAGGATTATTTGACACAACTGTTCATTATATTTTCATTCTGCAAACTGGAAAGCACTCATAGAGCACAGACCTCCACCAGGTTTTTTTTTGCAAAACTATGGGATTTATTGTTTCCTGTGTATCTGCATTTGCAGTGTTCGCTCTCGAGCGCGATTTCGCGAGTTTGTACACACTCTGGGGCGAATTGTCGCAAAACCAACTCACCAACGCGTCTGTGCTGTCGCTACCAGGTGAAACACTCAAAACTGACAGAAGAAATTTGTCTATTATCGGAAGCAACGACCTACATATTTCCTCATAGAAATGTTTGAGAAAAGCATGAAAAGCAGTTTATTTTATTTTATATATCCAGCTAACAGTAATTCATGTGAGAATTCGGGTATTGTCGCGAGATTTCCGTGCTTTTTGTTGATTTTTAAACTCGTCTTCTGCTTATAGTGTCACAGGCGAAACAGTCAAAACAACTACTGACCAAAGAAATTCGTCTATTATCGGAAGCGACGACGTACATATTTCCTCATAGAAATAGGTGAGAAAGACATGAAAGTGAGTTTCTTTTATTTGATACATCCAGCTAACAGTAATTCACGCGAGATTTGGGGTATTCTCACGAGCTTTCTGTGCTTTATGTCTATTTTTTAACTCGTCTTCTGCATATTGTGTCACAGGCGAAACAGTCGAAACAACCACTGACCAAAGAAATTCGTCTGTTATCGGAAGAGACAAAATATATATTTCTTCAAAGAAAAGAGAAGAAATGCAATTTATTTATTTTATGAATCCAGATAACAGTAATATAAAAATAAATTTTAAAAAAAGCCAGTAGCACCCAGCCATTAGGCCATTAAGATGTGGTTTAGAAGTGAAATTTGAAAAAAAATAAAAGACAAATAAAAACAGAATTAAATATTTTATTTATTTGAACTTTTAGTTTATGCAGTCCCACATTGGGACTAAATATTTCAAAATATCTTGACGCAAAACATGTCTCACATATTTTCACAGTTGTCTCGCCTTTTCAAGTGAAGGGAGACAGTCTGTCTCGCATTCATTTTTGACGAGAGCGAACACTGCATTTGAAGTTGCTCCAAAAGTATGAGCATAATTCTTTAATTTTTTTATGAGTAGGGCTTGACCAAAGGAAAGAAGTGTTTATGTTCTAAGAAAGACCAGGCCATATTCTGGATACAATAAGGCCTTAATTGTCTGAAATTTCACCTGATTGACATTTCGCTGTGAGAGCTTTTTATTAAATTTTATCCAGTACACTGACATTACAGCACATGAATGATATAAATTCATAAAACTTGATCAAACTACTATAACCAGATTCATCTTACGCATGAGTAGCCACTGCCACCGCAGCATGTAGAGATTTTCCTGTTACCCCTCTAGAGGTCAAGGTATTGTGGGTAGAGTTCTCAAATTTGCAGGATATATTCATCATTACAAAATCTTGCCTGCAAATATTTTTGGCCTCATTTTGAAAAACAAGATGGCCGCCACATGCGTATTTCGACTTCTGCAAGGAGTTTTGTTGGCACTCTAGAGCAAAGGGTATTATAGGTAGAGATCTCAAATTCACAGGGGCAGGTTCATCATAACAAAATCTTGACTGGGAATATTTTTGGCCTCATTTAAAAAAAAGATGGCCACCACAGGCGTTTCTTTGTCAGTCATGAAGTAGACTTGCTCCAAGTCTTTGTATTTCTTTTACCACCAAATCTGACATACATGGAATCATCATTAATCCATCTGATAGATGGGGATCCTACTGTCTAATGAAATACTTTTTGTCAGCACCAAATTTCTGGAAATAAAGTCATTCAGTCCTTCAGGACTATTTTGGCCTAATTTTGAAAAAACAAGATATCTGTCACAGGCTTTTTTTCCATGTAGCTGACTTTAAAGTGCATATATCTGCCGTATTATTGGTCCTAGAGGTATGGCATGTGAAGCAAACCTATAGGAAATCATTGGATGTGAATCTTCTGATGTGTTCAGATATAACCCTAGGTCCCTCCTTCAAGGTCAGATGAGGATCGACAGACTTAAAAGTGCTTATAACTCGCTTATTATTGGTACTACAGGTTTGCAACATCAAGCCAACCTATAGGTAATCATGGGCTGGGAATCTTCTCATGTGGTCAGATTTGACCTTCAGCCCCCCTTCAAGACCACACTGGCCAGAGAAGGGTAGCCAAACTTAAAAGTGCTAAAACTCACTTGTTACTGGTCCTAGAGTTTCAGGAATGTGAGACTGACCTACAGAAAATCATGGGCTGGGCATCCTTTGAGGTGGTCAGATTTGACCTTGGGCCCCCGCTTCAAGGTCAGTGAGGGTAGCCAAACTTAAAAGTGCTATAATTCCTATGAATAGTTTAGAATTTTCTTAATTTTGGCCACCATCTTCAAAAATGCTGTTTATCTTCAAAACCATGTTAGTTGTCCTTTTCTGGCGGATATATCTTGCATTTAACCACAGATGTGTCCTTTGTCTAGTTAATCTTTTACTCAAATTCATTCTAAATTTACATAATATATCCAAAATATATCCAAAACTAAGTCATAGGTAAATTTCAGTATTTTTGCAAAGTGCCACAAAAAGTATATTTTTATGTTTAAAAACTAATTTAACATCAAATTTCAATTAAAAAATAAAGATAGTATATATCCTGATAACACCATCATTTCTCTTTAACAAACTTTTGAATTTAGAAGCACTCATAAAGCACAAACCTCCCGCAGGGGGCCTTTTATTACATTCTTTTCAAGAATATGATCTGAATCTCACCCAAAAAAGTATTCAATTTTTCCTTTGGCAAGGTCCTACACATGTAAAAAAAGTTCATTAATTTTAGAGTTATGTCAACCAGAAAGCCCAAGTTTGTTGCTTATCTGCCTCAAATTTTAACTGATAACACATTAATATATTCTTAGTACATGTGCTGAAAATCAAGACTTTAAGTTGAGGAGAAAATTGTCTTTGAGGCCCATAAAGACCCCACTTAGGACTTTTTTCCTATATTTTTAACTTATTTTGCCCTATAATTTGGAAGTGGTAATTCTGATGAGTCTCAAACTGCACTAGATGTAACTCTTATATGTAATCCTTGTCTGTGAAAAATTTAAAGGCTGTAGGTTTACCTGTTAGGCCGACTTAAGATCTCAAAATTGCCCACAGAGACCCAATTTATGGACTTTTTGCCATCTTCAAGCACTGTAGCTTTCAAACTATGTCTCTCATCTAAGTGAAATATCATCTGAGAATATATCAATATGTTTTTCTTGTATGTACTCCAAAATTTAGGCCTTTAATAGACATTCCTTATTTATATATTTGATTTGATTTTAGTGATAAGATTAACTGAGCTTTTTGTATTTGATTACCCCTTTTATATTATAAGTGTTTGTTTACCATTTGTGCTGCAGCACTCCATCTCTTTGTAGTCCCACCCCCCATCCCCCACCCACCTCTGGGACCTCCAGCTATTGAGTGACACTAAATAAACAAAGGTATACAGATCTTCTGTAATAGTGAGAGAGGTGTGGAGAAGGGGAGAGAGGTGGGTGGGGGTTGGTGTTTGCTTCATTATCTAATTATCTAAGACAAAGGGAGTCAGAACTGAGATTGTGTCACATATTTAGGTTGCATATATATGGACCACATATATAGGAATTGAGGAAATGAATAACTGAAAAACAATGCAAATTCTAAAAATAATATAATAAAATAATAATATAAATAATATATGATTTTTAAATAATATTTTATTTGTGAACAAATATAGAAACAGAGATACGCATTTGGAATTATGAATTTAGAATGGACATTCAATCATCAATCATTTAAATACTTTGAAAATAGGTTCAGAGTTACCCTTTGCAGGAAGATTGAAAAGTATGATGAGTTGAGTTAAAAATAATATTTTATTTGTCAACAAATATAGAAACAGATATGCTCTTTTGAGATTATTAATTTAGAATGGACATTCAATCATCAATCATTTAAATACTTTGAAAATAGGTTCAGAGTTATCATTGCAGGAAGATTGAAAATATGATCTGTTGAGTTATGTATTTGACGTCTGGGGATACACCATCTTCCTTGGGAAGATATAAACTTAGTAGATTGATGTGCTGAAATTCATATAACTTTTCCCAATATTTATGGCATACAACAAATGTATTAAATAAAAAATTCCCAATCAAAACCTGTGGCGTGAGTGATGACCTGTCTGGGGATATGTTGGCGCCGAGTTGGCCCAATCTAGTTTCTATTGGAGTTATCATAATCACAGACAAACAGTCAAACAGACATACATACTCACAAAATCACTTTGGTGGGGGCAATATGAATATACAAAGTAGCTTGAAAAGCTTTTGGACTGAACAAAAACAGAAACAAACAACACATTATCAGATTTTAACAGCATGTGAATCATTCATCACTTGTCATTTGCATGGCATCTGGATAAACATTATACAGTGGGGAGGGGATGAGGGGTTACCCGTTTTTTGGGTAGAGAGATGCAGATTTTCCTAAGAATGTATAGGTAATCACAGGCTGGGAATCTTCTGATATGATCAAATTTGACCTTGGGCCCCTTCTTCAAGGTCGAACAAGGATTGAGCCATTAATGCGCAATGAGCCAGCAACTGATAATAGCAAAGTTTGCAAACATCGTCCCAGTATTTCCATATGCTTATCCAATATCCATATATACAAAGTAAATACGTGTCATCTTGAAAGTGTCTAGCTTTTGAAGTAACTTACTGAAATATGCTTGCCCATGGCAGACCATTAAACAGACTAAAAAAAAAGAAAAAAAAAATTTCTTCAAAGTCATGCTGTGTTGTGCCCGGTGTAGGACTTTCGTGTCAAAAACATCCTGGACCATCGGTCAGGAAGTCAAAAAAGTTGTCTGTCCAGATATTTTGTACCTTTTGTTCTCACGAAAATTTATTATTGTATCCACCGGATGCTATGGATTACGCATGAGTACGCCGCCGCCACAGTGTGTAGAGATTTTCTCGTTACCCCTCTTGAGGCCAGTTTATTATAGGTAGACTTCTCAAATTTTCAGGTTATATTCACAGCCATAAAATCTTGCCTGGGAATATTTTTGGCCTCATTTTGAAAAACAAGATGGCCGCCATGGGCGTTTTTCAACTTTCAGCAAAGAGTTGTGTTGGCCCTCTAGAACAAAGGGAATTATAGGTAGAGATCTCAAATTCGCAGGATATGTTCATCATTACAAAATCTTGACTGAAAATATTTTTGGCCTTATTTTGAAAAACAAGATGGCCACCACAGGTGTTTCTTTTCAGTCATGAAAAGTGCTTATATCTCCCTTATTATTGGTCCTAGAGGTTCAGAATGTCAAAGCAACCCACCGTAAATGACCTATTTAGCGCACGGTGCGCTAAGGAAAGACTATTTTTTATTCAATATTTGTCGGGGAAAAAATTCTCCTTTTAGCGCACCCATCATGAAACACTTTCCGGGATGAAGTATAGGCCAATCCAGTAAGAATAACAGTGTTCCAACATTTAGAATCTACCAAAGATACCCACTTCCTGTAAATATGGTGGTAGGTATAAACAAACACGAAATTCATGGCAAAATTATTAAGTAAAAATACGTACAATATAAAAAAAATGAAAAAAAAATGTGGATATTGTGGACTGTCATCGGGAAAAAGAGATAGCGTGTGATTACAAGGGCGGATGCGCTAAATAGGTCATTTACTGTGTAGGAAATCATTGGTTGCGAATCTTCTGGTGTGGTCAGATTTGACCTTGGGCCACCCCTTCAAGGTCAACGAGGATAGGCAAACTTAAAAGTGCTTATAACTCACTTATTATTGGTCCTAGAGGTTTGGGATGGTAAACCAACCTATGGGAAATCATGGACTGGGAATCTTTTGGTGTGGTCAGATTTGACCTTGGACCTCTTGTTCAAGGTCAAACGAGGATAGCCAAACGTAAAAGTGCTTATAACTCACTTATTATTGGTCCTAGAGGTTTGGGATGGTAAACCAACATATACAAAATCATGGGCTGGGAATCTTTTGGTGTGGTCAGATTTGACCTTGGGCCGCCCCTTCAACGTCAAATGAGGATAGCCAAACTTAAAAGTGCTTATAACTCACTTATTATTGGGCATAGAGGTTTGGGATGGTAAACCAACCTATGGGAAATCATGCCCTGGGAAGCTTGTGGTGTGGTGGGATTCGACCTTTGGCCCCTCCTTCAAGGTCAAACGAGGATAGCTAAACTTGAAAGTGCTTATAACTCGCTTATTATTGGTCCTAGAGGTTTGGGATGGTCCTATTTTCGCCCATCTATAAAACTTGTTTCTTTTGTTGAAAATTTGGCGGAATTTATTTTTAAAATATAGATTTTATATTTTTGCTATATTTTCAATAAAGTGACAAGATTTTATGTGAGACTTCTGCGTTTTAACTGGTTTTGAAAACGTTGTTTCGAAGATTGAACTAGACCAAAGTTCTCTAGCTTGTACAGATACCAAACTTCGAACATGATATTCAAATCGATTTCACAGCACTAGTGGTTGGATTTGACCGTGGGCCCCTCCTTCAAGGTCAAACGAGGAGAGCCAAACTTAAAAGTGCTTATAACTTGCTTATTATTGGTCCTAGAGGTTTGGGGTGGTAAACCAACCTATGGGAAATCATGGGCGTGGAATCTTTTGGTGTGGTCAGATTTGACCTTGGGCCTCTCGTTCAAGGTCAAACGAGGATAGACGAACTTCACTGGGGTGACAAAATTTACTGGCTGACCAGTATACAGTAGATAGATAGATATATGTGGAGACAGATATTTATTTCAACAGAATATTTACAGTTTTACATGCAAAAAACGGGTTATAAATTCAACAAAAAAGCACTGAGATCTCCGGAGAATACCCTTTTCTTCCGAGAGTTACTGTTAGCTGGATGCTTCAAATAAAATAAACTCACTTTCGCGTCTTTTTTATCTATTTATATATGAGGAAATATGTTTGTTGTCGCTTCCGATGGTAGACAAATTTCTTTGGTGAGTAGTTGTTTTATATATGTAGAAGACGAGTTTAAAATTCGACAAAAAAGCACTGAGATCTCACGAGAATACCCTATTCTCATGAGATTTACTGTTATCTGGATGCATAAAAAAAAATAGACTCACTTTCGTGTCTTTTTCATCTATTTATATGAGGGAATATGTATGTCGTCGCTTCCGATAGTAGATGAATTTCTTTTGTTAGTAGTTCTCTTGACTGTTTCGCCTGTGAAACTTTATGCAGAAGACGAGTTAAAAATTCAACAAAAAAGCACTGAGATCTTGGGAGAATACCCTGTTCTTGTGAGAGTTACTGTTAGCTGGATGCATCAAATAAAATAAACTCAATTTCGTGTCTTTTTCATCTATTTCTATGAGGAAATATATGTATGTCGTTGCTTCCGATAGTAGATGAATTTCTTCGGTCAGTGGTTGTTTTGCCTGTTTCGACTGGCTACCAAAAAAAAGATTCAGGACTCCGGAGTCCGAGTGGAGATGAATTTTCCCAACCCGACCATATATTTGACGTCCTCGGGCCACCGGTCCGCCGCAAAGGTCACACTCTGGTTGTGCTCTAAAGAAGTCTGTCTTTTGTTGTAGTTGTGCGAGATGACTTGTACCCTCCGCAGCAGAAAGCATTCCGAGCCATGGAGCACATGTGTAACAACTTCCTGGACAAGTACAAGTGGTTCATCAGGGCTGATGACGATGGCTACTTCAAGTTTGCAAACATAAGACACATGCTGAAAAGACTGGATGAAAACCGCTTTGTGAGTGTATTGGATGATTAGTCAGAGATATATTTTTGAGTGAAGAGTTTTTGTGACTTGTCAGTAATATATAGCTTTATTAAGTGCAGTATGTGGCATTCTTTGGATTAAGTACTTGTTTCGTTTGGTTCTCATTCTAAAGTTTCCTCCAGTAAGTTTACATATATTAGGTTTATTTTGGATGTTAATGAGATTACACCACTTCGTTTTAGTGGACTTTGAACATGAGAACACAACTTTTTTGATGTCCTGGAATTGGAACAGTTTTGCTTTGGCTGTTGGGAAGGATAGGAGTATGTTACCTTCTCATCCGTAATATTATAAGGACTAGGAATGAGTCGACAGTATATTTGTCATTTTGGTATCCGGCCACTGCGAAACTGGGATTCTGGGATACCAAAAAAATTGTGCTTCTAGCATTTCCCCAAATAAATAGACCTCCTAACAGGAAGTGAAATTCATTGAAACGTAAGATAATAGATTTACTCAAAGAAATCGCTATACAGGTCTTAAAATTACAAAAATATGGATAAAAGTAATTTAAGTAAATAACTTCTTCAAAATTGTATAGTTTGCTTCTAATATTTTGATCTAATGTTTTAAGTTTTCTGACCTATGAGAGTCTAGTTGTGAAGTTTTGTAATGCTATTTCAATTAATTAGACTCAATACCAAGATACTGTTGCTACTAATGAGTACCTAGTTAAAAAGTACTGAGTAATGGCCTGTTCCTTCCGTTCCTTTTAAACTCACGTTGTGTGTCTGTTCCATTATTTTACTTATTTCTGTGTTTTAGTACATGATTGGCAAACCAACATCAGGGAATGTGTTAAGTTTCCGCTACCTTCAAATACATGGCTACAATTACTGTGATGGTTCAGCCGTTATTTACAGTCGGACTGCTTTAAAAGGTAATGGCAATCTGTAACATCCACATTTCATTGTTGTACGTTTTCTTTTCCTGGTTATGGTTGAAAGTGGTAGATTCCTTGGTTACATTTCATTGTTGAATAACTTAGAACTGTAAAGTCCACGAGGATTAAATCAGGCCTCAAAACATTCCTATATTTTCCTTTATATTTTTCATGTTGATTGATATGTTTATGATCTGCTTAAACTAGCAAAATGGAAATTAAGCTTTCTGTCAGTACTTTCTGAAGTAAAGTAGGTGAATGGGATGAGATTGTATGTAGGAAGGTTTTAAATTGATACCTAAACTATAATTGGCATATATTTTCACCATTATAGGTTATTTAACAAGAGACATTCGTAGTTGCCCATTCTTTTGTTAGTTTACCACACACCAACTTCCCCCTTGTGACAAGATATTTTGTCTGTAATTGATTAGCTTATGTATGTGGTAAGAGTGTTACTGTATCTTCAGTGAAAAAACCATGGAGATGTATATTTCAAATTTCTTATTAAATGTGAAAGACTATGGCCTGATATGGTTACAGTTCAGGGTGTTATTATAAATCTCCTGTTAAAAATCAGTCAACGTGGCCTTGGAAGGAAAATATGATTTTGTATTGATCAACCTGAAGCTATCTTGTGTCTTCAAAGTGCAAAATTGTCCAAAAAATAGTAAAGCAGTTTTGGTCTCTAACAACAACTAACTTCATTATTCATATTAATACCATTCATTTACTAACCAAGATGTGTAATTTTAAATCCTCAGAAACAAAACGTAAATTTGGTTTGACTTGGCTTTTGTAGCGACTTGAATAAATGGATGATAAGAGCACAAATATGTTGCCAAACTAGATTTTTAGGAAATCATTGGTTGGCTTGTATAATCTACAGTCAAACCTGTACATGTGACCACTCTCAAACAGAGACCACTTGCTAGTGGAGACCACTTTTATTCCCCCCAAGGAAATTTAGATATAAAACATACCCCGAATAGAGACCACTGCTTTGTGACCAGAGACCACTAAAATCATTCCCCAATGACCCACAAAAACCTCCCTACAAGAGACCACACAATGGAGACTGGAGGTTAACATGGGCACTGATAATCAATGGTTGGGCCATATATGAATTGTTCCCATTGTCCAGTTCCACATACATGTACAATTAAGGCCTCCACTTAACAATCAACACATACATATAAAATACCTACCTATTTTCTTTGATCATTAAAAACGAGGGATTTCTATAATCCTTCAAAGAAAGTGTGACATATGAATAGCTGGGAAGGAAAGGGGGTGTGTGTAGATCAGTACACTGTGGATGAATGGAAAACTGAAGTGGTTCAACTTTGCATGGACTATTTACCATAAGACATTTTCAATATAGTCTGTGTAAAACAAGATGAGAACACAATCAGCTTTCAATGGGTACTACAAGGGAGAGATTTAAGTATAATTAGCAATGGCCTATTTTTACCCCGACAGCCCTTAAGGGCTGTCGGGGTATTGTTTTCACCCATGGTGTCCAGATGGGCGGTCAGTCAGGCGGGCGGCGGGAAATAGTTTGTCCGGGCTGTATCTCAGAAACCGTAAGGTGTAGGAAGTTCATACTTGGCAGAGACATTGGTTGTGGGGTGTAGGTGTGCAACGTCATGGTCTGACCTTGATTTGACCTTTCCATAATGACCTTGAGTTTGAAAATCTTGAAAATCTTCTATATCTCATGGTTTTAAAAATATTTCCCTAGGCTGTGGGGTACGGCCATCTCTGATACTATTTTTTCTCTCTGTGTGTATATTACAGCACTGTGCATATTTGCAGTGAGGCATGTTTTTCTTCTGTTTAGTACTAGCCTCATTGTGTTACCTGTATTTGTATATTACAGCACTGTCCCTGTATCTGAGGCGTTGCATTGGGGAGTGTGTCCTCTGTTTAATCTAAGCCTCAGTGTGTTTTCTGTATTTATATATTACAGCACCGTGCCCCTATCTGAGGCGTTGCAGAGAGGAGTGTGTCTTCTGTTTAATATAACCTTCATTGTGTTTTCTGTATTTATAAATTACATCATAGTGCCCGTATCTGAGGTGTTGCAGGGGGGAGTGTGTCTTCTGTTTAATATAACCTTCATTGTGTTTTCTGTATTTATAAATTACATCATAGTGCCCATATCTGAGGTGTTGCAGTGAGGAGTGTGTCTTCTGTTTAGTATTTTCACTGTGTTAACATGTCTTCCGTGTTGGTATATTACAGCACTGTGCCCATATCTGAGGTGTTGCAGTGAGGAGTGTGTCTTCTGTTTAGTATTTTCACTGTGTTAACATGTCTTCCGTGTTGGTATATTACAGCACTGTGCCCATATCTGAGGTGTTGCAGTGAGGAGTGTGTCTTCTGTTTAGTATTTTCACTGTGTTAACATGTCTTCCGTGTTGGTATATTACAGCACTGTGCCCATATCTGAGGCGTTGCAGTGAGGAGTGTGTCTTCTGTTTAGTATTTTCACTGTGTTAACATGTCTTCCGTGTTGGTATATTACAGCACTGTGCCCATATCTGAGGTGTTGCAGTGAGGAGTGTGTCTTCTGTTTAGTATTTTCACTGTGTTAACATGTCTTCCGTGTTGGTATATTACAGCACTGTGCCCATATCTGAGGTGTTGCAGTGAGGAGTGTGTCTTCTGTTTAGTATTTTCACTGTGTTAACATGTCTTCCGTGTTGGTATATTACAGCACTGTGCCCATATCTGAGGTGTTGCAGTGAGGAGTGTGTCTTCTGTTTAGTATTTTCACTGTGTTAACATGTCTTCCGTGTTGGTATATTACAGCACTGTGCCCATATCTGAGGCGTTGCAGTGGGGAGTGTGTCTTCTGTTTAGTATTTTCACTGTGTTAACATGTCTTCCGTGTTGGTATATTACAGCACTGTGCCCATATCTGAGGTGTTGCAGTGAGGAGTGTGTCTTCTGTTTAGTATTTTCACTGTGTTAACATGTCTTCCGTGTTGGTATATTACAGCACTGTGCCCGTATCTGAGGCGTTGCAGTGGGGAGTGTGTCTTCTGTTTAGTATTTTCACTGTGTTAACATGTCTTCCGTGTTGGTATATTACAGCACTGTGCCCGTATCTGAGGCGTTGCAGTGAGGAGTGTGTCTTCTGTTTAGTATTTTCACTGTGTTAACATGTCTTCCGTGTTGGTATATTACAGCACTGTGCCCATATCTGAGGCGTTGCAGTGAGGAGTGTGTCTTCTGTTTAGTATTTTCACTGTGTTAACATGTCTTCCGTGTTGGTATATTACAGCACTGTGCCCATATCTGAGGTGTTGCAGTGGGGAGTGTGTCTTCTGTTTAGTATTTTCACTGTGTTAACATGTCTTCCGTGTTGGTATATTACAGCACTGTGCCCATATCTGAGGCGTTGCAGTGAGGAGTGTGTCTTCTGTTTAGTATTTTCACTGTGTTAACATGTCTTCCGTGTTGGTATATTACAGCACTGTGCCCATATCTGAGGTGTTGCAGTGGGGAGTGTGTCTTCTGTTTAGTATTTTCACTGTGTTAACATGTCTTCCGTGTTGGTATATTACAGCACTGTGCCCGTATCTGAGGCGTTGCAGTGAGGAGTGTGTCTTCTGTTTAGTATTTTCACTGTGTTAACATGTCTTCCGTGTTGGTATATTACAGCACTGTGCCCATATCTGAGGTGTTGCAGTGAGGAGTGTGTCTTCTGTTTAGTATTTTCACTGTGTTAACATGTCTTCCGTGTTGGTATATTACAGCACTGTGCCCATATCTGAGGCGTTGCAGTGAGGAGTGTGTCTTCTGTTTAGTATTTTCACTGTGTTAACATGTCTTCCGTGTTGGTATATTACAGCACTGTGCCCATATCTGAGGTGTTGCAGTGAGGAGTGTGTCTTCTGTTTAGTATTTTCACTGTGTTAACATGTCTTCCGTGTTGGTATATTACAGCACTGTGCCCGTATCTGAGGCGTTGCAGTGAGGAGTGTGTGACTCACCATGAGGATGTGGAGATTGGCCGCTGTATGATGAGGCACTTTGGTATTCAGTGTGCGCAGTCCTCTCATCCATTGGTGGTCAGTACTGTTCAGTTTACTCCACACTAGCTTAATATCTTTATATATGCTGTGAGACCCCATTCAGTAGAATCACAAGTAGAAACACAATCACAAGTGGAATGCACATTTACTGGTGGCAGAGTTTTTATGGCATTTCCAGGGAAGTATTTTCCGATTGGGAAATACCGAGAAATATTGTTCTGTCCAATACTTAAAAAGAGCTTACTTTTTTTTTTCATATTTTTATTTCTTTTTCAATAGGAGTTAACATTTACATGTATTATATTTTACTAACAATTCCAAGCTTTCCATAGTCACGGTGTTATAAAAACATGAATATTACAAAGGTATGTTACTGTAATAGTCGTGGAATAAAATCCCACTTTTTTTTAAATTCACTTTGAAATTCGTGGTTCTGTATTCTTGACACATACTCCTGTTCAAAATAAATATTTTTTAGCATCTCAAGAGCTTCAACCACCTGTGGAGTTTTTTTTCTTTCCAGATGCTACAAAAATATTTTTTTTCATAATTACCAATAAAATGTTCGCAGGCCACATTTGTTTTTCTTGGTAACCCAAAATTATATCTTTGCTTGAAAAAATTAAATCTCTATTTATGTCGGTTTTTATTCTCTCAAAAGAGCTTACTTATATATTTAGTACCATTCACTGTTGACATTGAATAGTGATTTCAATTTTAAACTTCAATTTCACTTTCAATATCAGTCGATATTCCAATATTGTTTGGCCTATGAAGAGCATCATTTTGGAACTATATGACACCAACACTAAATTAGTGTCACTAATGCAGCGATATTGTTCTACACTAGTGTACTATTGTATATATCAGCACCCCTAATTAACTACTAGAAGATTGTGTAGGTAACATGGTATCAGGATTTCACTGAAATACCAAAATAAAATGTCATATCCAGCTTGTTAATTGTAAGCACATAATACACAGGAAAATTTAAAATATTGCACGTAAGGTTTTGCATATTTAAGGTTTTAAGTGATGTTGATGAGATTGCTTTATTTTCATTAAACTCAACTTCCTGTTGGTGATTATTTAGATGGGACAACACTGAAGCAACATTTTTTAGTATGTCAGAATCTGAACATTTTGTTTTATTGCATTATTACATCCTAGCCAATGGACAATTGCTAATCCGGTCGGCGCAGACTGGTCCGCCAAACGCCAGAAAAAGACGTCCTGTGTAGCCACCGGCTGGCCAGTCCCAATAGTGTGCATTCCCCACATGGCGCCTCGTACTTCTTCCTGTCTAGACAAGCTGACGTCATAGCATCTTTTTCATTTGGTGCATGTGGTGTGCAGACGTGTCTTCAACATCTCCAGAAGTTTTGAAGAAAAGTGTGGATTATGTCAAATTTTCAACCTTATTTGCAAATATTTTGGTGTAGAAGTGTTATATCTACATATCTAGCACAGATATACCTTAGGGGCCAGTTACACTTCCAAGGATACCCCACGGATATAGCCCACGGTTCCATGTATGGTGACTGACAGGGATGCACAAGGGATGAGGGTGGGTCATGTAAAAGATTTATGGAACTGCCTCGGATCTGCTATGAACCACCACAGACAGGTTTACAGATGAAAAGATTGCACAAAGGATTTTTCTTATGACTCTTTTTTAATCCGCAAACCCTTTCTGTGTCGGTCCCTAGCAGACCCGGTTAGATCCGGCAATGTATTTATGGATATTTATTAGGGATTGGTCGGTATTAAAAATATGTACATCGAGAGGTCGCCAATGTAAAACCGTACCGATTTTGGGATTCCGCATTTTAGAACACCCCAAACAAACATGGACGTTTCCTCATAACGACATTGCAATAAAAGTTCCTAAATGCACAAAATATGGGATAAAAACGTATAATATCTTTATATTTCTGGTTTCTGTTCAATATTATAAGTTCTTCATTTTTATAAGGTGACAAGCGAGATTGAGGTTATAAAATGTCGTAACCAAAACATGGCAGTTCTGTACAACGTATCACTATAAAAGTCTGCAAATGGACGGAAATATGGGATAAAAGCTTATAATTTCTTCAGATTTTCAGTATGTTTCTAATATTTTAACTCTTCCTTCCATTATATATGTTGGCAAGCGAAGTGGCAGTTTTAAAATTTCGTCACGATATTTCACTAAAATGCTCTCGATACCGAGATACCGGGCCTACCGACTGATCCCTAATATTTATTGCCGCGGAAGTGTCAAGGATGAAAGGGATGCCACAAGAATATCCAGGATGGGTTTACGGACAATAGGGACACTCGTGGATGAGATATGGAAGAGCTACGGATACTAAGATCCGTATGGATTTTACAAAAAAGTCAAACAGTTTTGATTTTTCCATAACACCCTAGGGATCCTTGGCATGTCACTATGGATCACAGTATGCCTCTATGGATCTCACAAGGACATTACGGATGTTACAGATAACCTTACGGACAGAAAATATGAACCGTAAATCACTTAACATTTTCCATATTAACAAACCTGGCACGATCCAGGGGGCCATCCTTGGATGTAACTGCTACTTTAAGAAATCTGCTGGAAATGCCCCCTAGTCGAGTGTTGATGATAGGGCAGAAATCGATGAGAAATATGCAGGCAGCCATGTTGCTAGTTTCCTCCCTATTTAATTCCACCTTCTATTGTTTGGGGCAGAATGTCAATATAAGGAAATTTACTGGATACTTGCTTTTTAAAAGGTAAGGAAATTATCAGTGTGTTTGTAAATGTACCTGCTTCTCCCAGTGACAGTCACAAGGAAACGCGAATCTTTTAAAGTTTTCAAAACAATAAACAGAAGAGCAGAAGTGCACTTTTTAGAAATCATGTCCACTGTGATACCATTCCCTACCTTATGGACCCGGCTTTATTGTCGGATGTGGGGGTTGTGGATGGCCAGGTCGCTGTGTAAGTTTCCTGGTTAAGTGTCACGAAAGAATTCAACCGACTGATGCCATCTTCTCCAGTCGGCTGGTAGAGTGTTTTCAACAGAAGAGCAAGAAGTGCGTTCTACAGAATTCACGTTCTACTGTGATACCAGTCCCTCCCTCATGGACCCGGCTTTTTATGTCAGCTGACTTGTCAGTCAGCTGACATTATGTCGTCACTCTGCGGCGTGGGCGTACGCGCACGCGTCCGCGTGAACAACTTCTCCTCCAAAACTACAAGGCCTAGAGACGTGCTGTTTTTTTTAAAAGATACCTTATCTATCGAGGATGAAAAATTGTTCAAGGCATGCAAATCTGTCTGTTCGTCTGTTTGCTAGAGACATTACAAGGGGGGTACCCCCACCAAAAGTGTGAAAATTTCAACACTTAATCACAATTTTCTCAGTGACTATTGCAGGGATTTCTCTCATATCTTGCATATATGTACTAGGCCAGAGGTAGATTCCCTTGTGTGAGTATGAGACCTGGATCTGTCTTACTTTTTTTTTAATAAATTTTTTAATAATTTTTAATGCATTAAAATTCATGAAATCATGCACAAAATCATTTATAACTTGAAAACTGTTGCATCTAGAGCATTTTGTTAAAATATGTTATTCAGCTACTTTTTTCATAGCTACAATATGGTGAGTAAGTTGGGTGCCTGTCTCAATAGCTAAGTGAGTAATAGCTACTTTTGGGCTTTTCAGTAACTTCCATCATGAGTAGAATCACTTGTAACTTAAAAACTATTGCATTTAGAGAATTTCGTATAAATATGTTATTCAGCTACTTTTGGGTCAGCTATAACATAGTAAAATTTTAGACCTGTAGCTCATGGCATAGCTGAGTAATAGCTACTTTTAGGTTATCACTGTTGAGTAAATTGCTTATAACTTCAAAACTATTGCATTTAGAGAATTTCGTATAAATATGTTATTCAGCTACTTTTGGGTCAGCTATAACATATTAAAATTTCAGACCTGTAGCTCATGGCATAGCTGAGTAATAGCTACTTTTAGGTTATCACTGTTGAGTAAATCGCTTATAACTTGGAAACTATTGCATTTAGAGTATTTTGTTTCAATATGTTATTCACCTATTTTGGGATCACCTATAACATAGTGAAGTTTCAGATCTGTGGCTCATTGCATAGCTGAGTAATAGCTACTTTGAAGTTCTCACTATTGAGTAAATCGGTTGTAATTGGAAAACTATTGCATTTAGAGAATTTCGTATAAATATGTTATTCAGCTACTTTTGGGTCAGCTATAACACAGTAAAATTTCAGACCTGTAGCTCATGGCATAGCTGAGTAATAGCTACTTTTAGGTCATCACTATTGAGTAAATCAGTTGTAACTTGAAAACTATTGCATTTACAGTATTTTGCTTAAATATGTTGTTCACCTACTTTTGGGTCAGCTATAACATAGTAAAATTTCAGACCTGTAGCTCATTGCATAGCTGAGTAATAACTACTTTGAGGTTCTCACTATTGAGTAAATCAGTTGTAATTGCAAAACTATTGCCTTTACAGAAATTTGTGCAAATATGTTATTCAGCTACTTTTGGGTCAGCTATAACATAGTGAAATTACAGACCTGTAGCTCATGGCACAACTGAGCAATAGCTATTCTCAGGCACTGACTGTTGAGTAAATCAGCTATAACTTGAAAAATATTGCATTTGGAGTATTTTGTTAAAATACATTGTTCACCTACTTTGGGGTTAGCTATAACATAGTGAAATTACAGACCTATAGCTCATGGCATAGTGGAGCAATAGCTATTTTCAGGTTCTCACTATTGAGTAATTCAGTTTATAACTTGGAAATTATTGCATTTAGAGTATTTTGTTTCAATATGTTATTCACCTATTTTGGGGTCAGCTATAACATAGTGAAGTTCCAGACCTGTGACTCATTGCATAGCTGAGTAATAGCTACTTTGAAGTTCTCAATGTTGAGTAAATCACTTGTAATTTGAAAACTATTGCATTTAGAGAATTTAGTATAAATATGTTATTCAGCTACTTTTGGGTCAGCTATAACATAGTAAAATTTCAGACCTGTAGCTCATGGCATAGCTGAGTAATAGCTACTTTTAGGTTATCACTGTTGAGTAAATCACTTATAACTTGAAAACTATTGCATTTAGAGTATTTTGTTGCGTATGTTATTCACCTATTTTGGGGTCAGCTATAACATAGTGAAGTTCCAGACCTGTGGCTCATTGCATAGCTGAGTAATAGCTACTTTGAAGTTCTCACTGTTGAGTAAATCAGTTGTAATTGGAAAACTATTGCCTTTACAGAAATTTGTGCAAATATGTTATTCAGCTACTTTTGGGTCAGCTATAACATAGTGAAATTACAGACCTGTAGCTCATGGCACAACTGAGCAATAGCTATTCTCAGGCACTGACTGTTGAGTAAATCAGCTATAACTTGAAAAATATTGCATTTGGAGTATTTTGTTAAAATACATTGTTCACCTACTTTGGGGTTAGCTATAACATAGTGAAATTACAGACCTATAGCTCATGGCATAGTGGAGCAATAGCTATTTTCAGGTTCTCACTATTGAGTAATTCAGTTGTAACTTGAAAACTATTGCATTTACAGTATTTTGCTTAAATATGTTGTTCACCTACTTTTAGGTCAGCTATAACAGTGCAAAAATTCAGACATGTAGCTCATTGCATAGCTGAGTAATAGTTACTTTGAGGTTCTCACTCTTGAGTAAATCAGTTGTAACTTGAAAATTATTACATTTAGAGTATTTTGTTTAAATATGTTATTCACATAATTTTTGGTCAGCTATAACATAGTGAAATTGCAGACCTCTATGTCATGGCATAGCTGAGCAATAGCTTCTTTCAGGTTCTCACTGTTGAGTAAATCATTGTATCCAACCTGTAGGAAATCATGGGCTGGGAATCTATTAATATGGTCCGATTTGACCTTGGAACCCTCCTTCAAGGTCAAATGAGGATAGCCAAACATAAAAGTGCTTATAACTCGCTTATTATTGGTCCTAGAGGTTGGAATGAAAACCAACCTATAGAAAATCATGAGCTGGGAATTTTTTGGTGTGGTCGGATTTCACCTTGGACCCCTCCTTCAAGGTCAAATGAGGATAGCGAAACTTAAAAGTGCTTATAACTCACTTATTATTGGTCCTAGAGGTTTCGAATGGAAAACCAACCTATAGAAAATCATGGGCTGGGAATCTTTTGGTGTGGTCGGATTTGACCTTGGATCCCCTCCTTCAAGGTCAAACAAGGATAGCCAAACTTAAAAAGTGCCTATGACTCACTTATTATTGGTCCGAGAGGTTTGGGATGGTAAACCAACATATAGGAAATCATGGGCTGGGATTCTTTTGGTGTGGTCAGATTTGACCTGGGACCCCTCCTTCAAGGTCAATTGAGGATAGCCAAACTTACAATTGCTTAGAACTCGCTTATTATTGGTCCTACAAGTTTGGGATGGTAAACAAGCTACAGGAAATCATGGGCTGGGAATTTTTTTGTGTGGTCGGATTTGACCTTGGATCCCCTCCTTCAAGGTCAAACAAGGATAGCCAAACTTAAAAAGTGCCTATGACTCACTTATTATTGGTCCGAGAGGTTTGGGATGGTAAACCATCCTAAATTCTTTGGCTGGGAATCTTTTGGTATGGTCAGATTTGACCTTTGGACCCCTTCTTCATGGTCGAACGAGGATATTGCATTTATAGTATTTCTTTAAATATTTTTAACCTACTTTTTACACTTAAACAATTACCTTGTTACTTTATTTCATAATACCATTTGCAGGGCACAACTTTTTTGTCCTTTTCTTCTGTCAGCTTCGGAATATCTTTCGAACATGCTGTTCAGTTACCATTTACTGTATTTCTGTACAGCCCTTTCCCTGATAATTATGCTTTCCTCTCATTATCACCATCACAAATCAAAAACATTCAGTCAGCTGACACAGTTCACGGGCACTCTCCTCTTGTTGTTGGTAGTGGGGTCTGTGGATGGCCAGAATACGCACAGTTGCCTGTTTAAGTGTCATGAAAGAACGCCACCACTGAGGTCATCTTCTCCAACAAGCTGGTCATGTGACTACCGACCGGCAATTGTTTCTAAATTTAGCTTGTAAGGGCTATCCCACCATGTCAGCCAAAATGAGAACTCATTCGTCTCCTGGATGGCTTCCACATAGACAGACCCAAGGGTCGGGGGGCATCCCCCCTGGAACCTCTCCCTGGTGCTGCACTAGCTGATAAAGGCTCAATTTGAACCCTTTTAAGAGGCCTCTTGGAAGCATTTGATCTTCAAGACTGTTTTCCTTTGGCCCTGGGTTCAGTTAAACATAGGAGTGAGATCCATGTTTGGCGGAACGAAAACATCAGACATTAATCAGACTGGTCTAAAGTATCCTTGTTCTTCTCACCCAGCCTTCTTTCCAAGAACCTGCTGGCCAAGAGGGTCCAGATGGTGTGGCCCCAGTGGTTATACCAGCCCTGGCCCCAACGCTGGATAAGTCTGTGTCCAGTTGGAGTACTGCACTACTATTTGGACAGGACCTTAAACCTCAGGCAGAACAAGGAGTTGGTTTTTGTCTCCTTTAAGAAAGGCTTTGACTAAGACATCTCATCTGCCATTATCTCCTCATGGATCAGACTGTGATCCTATGCTATGAGCTCTCTGACCTAGAGGCCCTCACTTTAAACCAGGTTAAAACCCATGATGCGAGTGCATTCGCTGATTCCAAGGCACTCCAATCAGGAGTCTCCTTGGAACAATATTGTCAGCCTGCCTTTGAAAGTCACAACACCTTCACACAGTTCTATTTGAACAATATGGCTTGGACTGATTCAGAGCTCTACCACCTGGGACCTGTAGTGGCTGCTTAGCAGATCCACCAGTAGCCTGTTATTGAGGAGACCTTGTACATACATAAATAGTTCTACATAAAAAAAGTGACCTGCTTCCTTCGGGAGGTTTATTTCTGCTGCTGGGACTGAACTCATCCCTCTCTACCCCTACCTCAGAGCATATAACCGGATGTTGCTAACCGATCATGGCCTCATAGGGTTTCTTGACTTTAAGTCAGCCCAGGCCTGTAAAAATTTTGTTAGGAGTTCACTCGAGTCCCCAGTAACTTACCCGCCAACCAAGTGGTAGTTATTCAGCAATTGTCCATTGGATAGGATGTATTAACGCAATAAAATTGCAAATTTAATAAGTAAATTAAATTTTTTATAAGTTAATATTCTATCCAATGTGCACAAAAGACCCTCCCAACCGACCCTGCTATCAGCTTACTAAGGGTCTAAGAGGTTTAGACAATGAAAAATATGCTATGACGTCAGCTTGTCTAGACAGGAAGGAAGTACGAAGCGCCATCTGGATAATGTACACTACTGTGACCGACCATATTAGCAATTGTCCATTGGAGAGGGTATTAACTTATAAAAATTTAATTTACTCATTAAATTTGCTATTTTGGCAAGATACCAACAACAAAAAAATATGCTATCATCTCATCCCTTCCAGTACTACCTTGGATTTCTAGGATGTTCCTGTGTAGCCCAGGAGATATAAGAATTTTACTTTTGTTTAATTCTATTTTGTGAAGGTAAACAAAGGGTACCAGAAATCTGGGATGGAATCTAACGGAGGAACTCTTTATCTACTCCATTCCCCAATATGCATAGCGATTGAAGCTTCTGAGTGGCTTATATACTCTTTGTGTTGTATTTGGAGGCAAAAATCGTCATGGCCCTTATTGGAATAAAGTTCATGACTAAGATTTCAAAGACTTTAAATGTTTGGAAATTAAAGACATACAATCCATTGTCATTCCGGATGCTTATGAAATATATGTACAATACTTTGACAAAGAAAGTAAGCAAGCATAATTAAGGGACGCTTGTTTGTGTATGGGAGACCTTCAGGCTCCGCCGGCTCCGCATTTTGTTTTCCTTATAACTCTGTAACCGTTAGGCGGATTCTTTTCAAATTTGGCAGGTTTAGGCTTTAGCCTTGGGGAATTTTTTTGAATATGCTGCAGTGACATTTCAACCAATCAGAGAGGTCACATGACCAAAAATGTCTTTTCGATGGGGAAGCTTGTCCGGATGATAACTTGAAAGGAATTTTATCAATTCACCTGAATCTTGGCAAATACATTCATTCTATTAAAATCTGAAAATCATTAGATTTTGACATTGATTGGTTAAGAAATGGCCGAGTAATTAATGATTAATTAATCATTATGAATTTTCCAAATAAGGAAAACACAAAAATGCTTATATCTCGAAAACCGTGCTAGATAGAGCGATTTCGACGAAATTTTTGACCCACAGGGTATCTCTGTGGAGTAGTTACCCTGTTTTTGAAAAAATTTTTGTCTCGCCAAAAATGGCGGCCAGTTCGAATTTTCGAATTTTTCGCAAAAATTGCAAAACATAAAAATGCTTATATCTCGAAAACCGTGCTAGATAGAGCGATTTCGACGAAATTTTTGACCCACAGGTTATCTCTGCGGAGTAGTTATCCCAATTTTCAAAAAATTTTTGTCTCGCCAAAAATGGCGGCCATTTTGAATTTTCGAATTTTTCGCAAAAATTGCAAAACACAAAAATGCTTATATCTCGAAAACCGTGCTAGATAGAGCGATTTCGACGAAATTTTTGACCCACAGGGTATTTCTGCGGAGTAGTTATCCCATTTTTGAAAAAAGTTTTGTCTCGCCAAAAATGGCGGCCATTTTGAATTTTCGAATTTTTCGCAAAAATTGCAAAACACAAAAATGCTTATATCTCGAAAACCCTGCTAGTTAGAGCGATTTCGACGAAATTTTTGACCCGCAGGGTAGCTCTGCAGAGTAGCCATGCCTATTTTCAAAAAAAATTTTGTCTTGCCAAAAATGGGGGCCATTTTGAATTTTCGAATTTTTCGCAAAAATTGCAAAACATAAAGATGCTTATATCTGGAAAACCCTGCTAGATAGAGCGATTTCGACGAAATTTTTGACCCGCAGGGTAGCTCTGCAGAGTAGCCATGCCTATTTTCAAAAAAATTTTGTCTCGCCAAAAATGGCGGCCATTTTGAATTTTCGAATTTTTCGCAAAAATTGCAAAACATAAAAATGCTTATATCTCGAAAACCCTGCTAGATAGAGCGATTTCGACGAAATTTTTGACCCACAGGGTATCTCTGCAGAGTAGCCATGCCAATTTTCAAAAAAAAAATTTCTCGCAAAAAATGGCGGCCATTTTGAATTTTCGAATTTTTCGCAAAATTGCAGAACATAAAAATGCTTATACAGTGTTCGCTCTCGTCAAAAATGAATGCGAGACAGACTGTCTCCCTTCACTTGAAAAGGCGAGACAACTGTGAAAAAATGTGAGACATGTTTTACTTCAAGAGATTTTGAAATATTTAGTTCCAATTTGGGACTGCATTAAATCTTCTTTATTTAAATAATAAGAAATAGATGACTAAAAGTTCAAATAAATAAACTATTTAGTGCTGTTTTTATTTGTCTTTTTTTTTTTAATTTCACTTCTAAACCACATCTTAATGGCTTATTGGCTGGGTGCTACTGGTGTTTTTTTATTATTATTATTTTTATTTTTTTATTTTACTGTTATCTGGATTCATCAAATAAATAAAAAAAATTGCATTTTTTCTCTTTTCTTTGAAGAAATATATATTTTGTCCCTTCCAATAATAGACGAATTTCTTTGGTCAGTAGTTGTTTCGACTGTTTCGCCTGTGACACAAAAAGCAGAAGACGAGTTTAAAAATAGACATAAAGCACGGAAATCTCGTGAGAATACCTGAATTCTCGCGTGAATTACTGTTAGCTGGATGTATCAAATAAAATAAACTCACTTTCATGTCTTTCTCACCTATTTCTATGAGGAAATATGTACGTCGTCGCTTCCGATAATAGACAAATTTCTTTGGTCAGTAGTTGTTTCGACTGTTTCGCCTGTGACACAAAAAGCAGAAGACGAGTTTAAAAATCGACATTCTAACATGACACGGCTGTGTCCGCGATTCTGATTGGCTAAGACACAAAAATTTGCTCTGTAAAACCCCGCATAACTTCCCTAGTTCTATTTTATCGCTCACAATGCTGCTCCGCAAAAAGAAAAAATCAAGTAATAGCCTAGATTTTTTTATTAAATACAAAAAATAATGGTAAATACGATATTCAGGGATTCTTATATTTGAAAATATAATATACTGATATGAATATACAAAAGTTTAAGGACGTTTAACAAAGAAAGGGTTATTTTATTTGTGGCTCTTCCAATATTTCAACTACACCATTTGATAAATAATCTTTATAGAATATTCATATATTTTTGTACAAAATAGCTTCAAAACTAATTTTTATAAGATAATTTTCAAATGTCATGTTAGAATAGAAATAGACAACTCCGAGCTCGGGGTTATATGCGATTTTACAACGATTAGCGAATTAGAATCACTCAGGCTTCGCCTTCGTGATCCTAATATCGCTAATCGTTGTAAAATCGCATATAACCCCTCGCTCGTCGTTGTCTATTTCTATAATAAAGCACGGAAATCTCGCGAGAATACACGAAATCTCACGTGATTTACTGTTAGCTGGATATATAAAATAAAATAAACTGCTTTTCTAACCCGTTTCTATGAGGAAATATGTACGTCGTCGCTTTCGATAATACACGAATTTCTTCAGTCCGTTTTGAGTGTTTCGCCTGGTAGCGACAGCACAGACGCGTTGGTGAGTTCGTTTTGCGACAACTCGCCCCAGAGTGTGTACAAACTCGCGAAATCGCGCTCGAGAGCGAACACTGCTTATATCTCGAAAACCGTGCTAGATAGAGTGATTTCGACGAAATTTTTGACCCACAGGGTATCTCTGCAGAGTAGTTATCCCATTTTCAAAAAAAATTTTATCTTGCCAAAAATGGCGGCCATTTTGAATTTTCGAATTTTTGCGCAAAAATTGCAAAACACAAAAATGCTAATATTTCGAAAACCGTGATCTTCAGGGTATCTCTGCAGAGCAGCTATCCCAAAGAGCTTTCACTTGGTGAAGTTTCAGACCCATAGCTAATTGTTCACCTACTCAAAATGACTAAATGCGAATTACCTCTAAAAGTATTGCAGAGAGCCAATTTTTCTCAAATAACTCATTCACCTACTTTTGGAAGAGCTTTCACTTGGTGAAGTTTCAGACCCATAGCTAATTACTCACCTACTCAAAATGAGTAAATGTGAATTATCTCTAAAAGTATTGCAGATAGCCAATTTTTCTCAAATAACTCATTCACCTACTTTTGGGAGAGCTTTCACTTGGTGAAGTTTCAGACCCATAGCTAATTATTCACCTACTCAAAATGAGTAAATGTGAATTATCTCTTAATAGTATTGCAGATTGCCAATTTTTCTCAAATAACTCATTCTCCTACTTTTGGAAGAGCTTTCACACACGAAAATGAAAAATTGTGAATATCTCGGAAAAGCTATTTCTTCTCCTTTAATGCTCGGCGGGAGATACACACCGCGGCAGTGGTCTTGACAAAAATTTTTGTCTCCCCAAAAATGGTGGCCATTTTGAATTTTCAAAGTTTTTGCAAAACACAAAAATGCTTATATCTCGAAAACCGTGCTATATGGAGCGAACTCAACAAAATTTTTGACCTGCTGGGTATCTCTGCAGAGTAGCCATGCCAATTTTCCAAATATTTTGGTCTCGCCAAATATAGCGGACATTTTTAATTTTTTAATTTTTTGCAAAACACAAAAATGCTTATATCTTGAAAACCGTGCTAGATAGAGCAGACTGTGCTGACTTTGGTTGCCACAACAGTATAAGGCTAGAAACGAAGCATTTTCTTAATACTTTAGCACTCGCCTTTATATCCTTTTCAGGACGCTTTGTTTTTGCTATGCAAAAACATTATCTTTTTTTTTGCGAGCGATCCTCTAGTTCATTTGATGTTTGGACATTTGATGTTTCAGATGAAAGAGCTGTTTCTTCACAAACCCTTGGAACAGAGAACTGCTTTTGATGGCAATCTGGATGACAAAAGCTTCATGCCAAAAGCAATCCATATGCACAAGGTGAGAATGTAGAGTGATTGACACTGTAAGGATTAAGTACAAGATAAAGCCAGTAATTTTAATGATTTAATGATAAGTTAATTATGTCGAGTTAATTATATTCACAGAAAAAAGTCAGATACTGGATTCACCCATTTTGTGCGACCGCCATATGCTTTGACTTGTGTGCACGATAACTCGAAAATGCTTTCACAGGTTTCTTGCAGACTTGGCACACACAATAATTTGGGCAATCTATTTGGAGTGAAATTACTCCAGTAGTCTATTATATTATTTTTACCCCCCAGCCTTTAAGGCCTGTATTGTTTTCACCCAAGTAGTCCTGCCTGTCAGGCAGACAGCAGGAAAAAGTTTGCCTGGGCTGTATCTCAGAAACTGTTATGTGTAGGGGAGTTAATACATGGTAAGGAGATTGGTGGAGACTGTAGGTGTGCAATGTCATGGTGTGACTGTGATTTAACCCTTCACCTTGCCATAGTGACCTTGACCTATAAAATCTTTTTGGGGGTATATCTCTGAAACTATAAGGCGTAGGAAGTTGATACTTGCGCGTTCACGTGCCATATTTGAGACATATTTCTCTTGTCACAAGGATATATGGAATTCTGTAACCAATTATCGTATGTACTTTTACTTAATTGTGCTCTTTCTTTTGACAGCTATACTTAAATTAATAAATTTTACAGCTACATAAAGGATGATAAAGCTACATATGTGCATGGGGTTCTCATTGATGAAGCAGTTTTTTCTTATATTTTTGTAACATAACTGATCCTCTAATTGTGGCTTATTTGCTTCATTTGTATGGATATAATTGTATCCACTGGATACATCCGGTGGGTACTTTGGTGTAGCATTCGCGACATCACTGCAACCAGTATGTGTAGAGAGATTTTTGACGTTAACACTCTCAGCGGAAAACTACATCAGCTAGCTTCACCAAATTTGCAGGGTATCTTCATCTGGAGGTAAGCTTCTCTGGGACTGAAATTAGCCTCATTCTGAAAAACAAGTTGGCCACCCTGGGCATTTCTTTGAAAAAATATCTACCTTTTTCTTCTGGCTGGTTCTCATAACTAGAAGATTGATTCTCTTCATAGGTGATATGTATAACAGATATGTCCTCTACAATCTTGCAGACATTTGACCTTGAAGCTCTTCATTCAGGGTCATCCACAGAGCGCCAAGGTACCTCACGTAGCAAACTTTAAAAGTGCCTATATCTCCCTTATTTTTGGTCCCAGAGGTTTGGCATGTGAAGCCAACCTGCAGGAACACATGGGCTGGGAATCTTCTGATATGGTCAGATTTGACTCTTGGGCCCCTCCTTCAAGGTCAAATGAGGATAGCCAACTTAAAAGTGCTTATAACGCACTTATTATTGGTCCTAGAGGTTTGCAATGTTAAACCAACGTATAGAAAATAATGGTCTAGGAATCTTCTGATGTTATTCAGATTGACCTTGGGCCCCTCCTTCAAGGACAAATGAGGATAGCGAAACTTAAAAGTGCTTATAACTCGCTTTTTACGCCACAGCCCTTAAAGGCTGTCGGCGTATTGTTTTCACCCATGGTGTCCGGATGGGTGGGTGGGTGGGCGGGCGGCGGGAAATAGTTTGTCCGGGCTGTATCTCAGAAACCGTAAGGTGTAGGAAGTTGATACTTGTTAGGGATGTTGGTTAGGGGGTGTAGGTTTGCAATGTCATGGTCTGACCTTGATTTGACCTTTGACCTTGCCGTAGTGACCTTGAACTATAAAATGTTGTCCGGGCTATATCTCGGAAACCATAAGGTGTAGGAAGTTGGTACTTGGTAGGGACATTGGTTAGGATGTGTAGGTGTGCAACATCATGGTCTGACCAGGATTTGACCTTTGACCTTGCCGTAGTGACCTTGAGTTCAAAAATCTTGTCCGGGCTATATCTCGGAAACCGTAAGGTGTAGGAAGTTGATACTTGGTAGGGACATTGGTTAGGGGATTTAGTTGTGCAACGTCATGATCTGACCTTGATTTGACCTTTGACCTTGGCGTAGTGACCTTGACCTATAAAATCTTGTCCGGGCTATATCTTGGAAACCGTAAGGTTGAGGAAGTTGATACTTGCTAGGGACATTGGTTAGGGGCTATAGGTGTGTATTATCATGGTGTCACCTTAATTTGACCTTTGACCTTGTCGTAGTGACCTTGACCTATAAAATCTTGTTGCACCTTTGGGTCTCTCTTTTGATGCAGATTAAGCACTGTTAAAGTCATATTAGAATTTATTAAGAATTTTACTTTCATAACTTCCCATTGTAAGAGATAGAATTTCATCAAGTGAGCCACAGATTTTGCTCCAACACCACACATAAGCATTCATTAAATGTATTACCACTTCTGTATGCATGGTAATATTCAAACCATCTAAACCATAATTCGGGCCTTGAATTATCTTGTTTTAATACTTCATCTTTATATGCATGATCTTTCTTTTAAACATTATTTCTCCATTTAAACATTGTTTGGACCTTTATATAACTGACAGTGCTCTGAAAGTATCCTGAAGTTTGTACTGATACAGTACTTCTGTATCTCATGGTGTTGAAAATATTTCCCTAGGCTGTGGGGTACGGGCATCTCTGATGCTATTTTTATTAATATTAGTCCAAGAGTTTTTAAAATGTGAAACCAACCTATAAGAAATCATGGGCTAGAAATCTTCTGGTATGCAAATTTGACCTTGGGCCCCTCCTTGAAGGCCAGACAAGGGTAGCCAAACTTAAAAGAGCTTGTAACACACTTATTATTGGTCCTAGAGTTTTGGGATGTGAAAACAACCAAAAGGAAATCATGCGCTGGGAGTCTTCTGATATGGTCATATTTGACCGTGGGCCCCTGTCAAAAGAGATTGTGGTTGCTCAGTCTACATGACTTATTTACTTCCTATATTTATAATACCTGAAAGTTTTTCAGAATATATATTGTTTGTGTGTATACAGGTTATAAAAGAGTCTGTGATGCACAATCTCCATGCATACTACCTGCGAGGACAGGAGGCCATGGCAGAAAAGTGTGGTTTGATCAAAGAAGAAGAAACCCGGAAACAGTATCTCCTGGATGCAATACGAGGGGTGGCTAACCCTACACAGGAAGTCATAAAGCCACAGGAAGTGAAGGGGGCATCTTGAGTAAAGTTCAGGGAATAGGCAATGTGCCCCTATCAGTACACATGTCTGTTCAAGAAATAAGAAATTAAAAAAGTGCATTCAGGACCTGCCCTGTGTTGTTTCAGTAATTTCCCTTCTGTGGTTTGGTTTTCAATGCAGGGATTTTTATCTTTTATGTAAATTAATTTGCTGGACGCACTTGAAAATGCACAGATATTAACCTACATAGCATTATCAATGTTGAAGACTTGGTTTTAACAAAGGAATATCTGGAATTGCTGAATGCATGAACATTATGCTTCTCACGGTAGAATATATTTGTTTTAGAGCCCAAATTTTAAGCAGCTGTGACTGGTAGCAATAAGTAAAGTCAGTATGTATTTGGTATTCAACTTTTAGCCTTTAACCTACTTCAGCTCAATTATTTCTTGTTCAATAATATTTCTCTAATTTCTCTCACTGTCTTGGAAAATTTTTGCTTTAATATTTGTGTTGGGCAGATGCAAGGTTTGATTTCAACTGCGGTAAAAAATGTAAAATTTGCCCCCTCGTCTCCCATCTCTGGTTGTTGGTTCATTTTCTTGCCCAACCGGAATCGGGGAAAGTCGGTAGTTGGTTGTCAGTGCCAAATGGTTTGTATTGCAGAATGTCAACCAACTAGTATGCCCTGCTTTCCTCCATCCTGTCAGTCAACCACCTAGTGTATCGGGCCTTCCAAGTGAGAAATTTTTTGAATCCCTACTTTAAATAATAGAGGTCTGTCCCTTATTTATACCTGTTTCAAGAGCTTCATTGAATGATGCTAATCTCTTTACTCGCAAGGTCAGGTCAAGGTTACAGCCCCTGCAGTCTCTGTATATCTCTCATCACATGGCAGTAGGCTGTAGTTTGTACATGTATTCATCACAGGATATGCAGGCCATATTTGTAATTCCTTTCTTGACAAGCTGCAGGCAGTTTTTTTCATAAAGTACATTCTTGGTATCTCAAAGATTGTAGTGTTAGACAATTTACTGTATCACATTTATATTATAAAGTAAATATTAGGGTAGAATACTTGTTAAAGCATGTGTCACTTCTGTGTGGGTTTGACTGCCACAAGTGGCAATGCTGTCGGCCTGACCTGTTATGACCCTTGCTGTTGAACAGGAAGTAAAAATCCTGTTTTAGCTTCGAAGGAATAGAGTATCAGATCGGCACAAACTTAAGAGTACTCTTATCTTCTTTCATATCTGTTTATTTTCTTAACCTTATTAAACATTAACCCATGAAAACAACTCAAATTCCGTCTACTTTAATGCTGAAAAATGGTACTTTAGGAGAGTAATTGTAGAAAGAGCATTGGAGTATACAAATTACTACTTTCTCTAGCCCCAGTAAATAGGTCAAATTACTGAATCCGTAAATAGGTGACATGACTGAATCAGCCAGTAAATAGGCCAGATCACTGAATAAGTTAGTAATTTGAATTTATCTATAAATGTGTGAAATCAATGAATTTGTCGGTATATATTTTCATATACGATAAATCCTCAAAAGTTTCAGTCATTGGGTGTGTTAAATGAATTTGCATGTTTACTGCAATGTATATGTGTTGAGCAATCTGTGTAAATTTCCAAATATTTTGAATGAAAGTCGGAATATTTCGACAAAATGTATTCAGTGTAAATTATTGGCATCTGTTCTGTAGTCATCAGTCACTGTGCATTTACACTTATACACCTTTCACACTACAGGCCATATAACCCGCAGTTATAGGCGTTAAGACAAAATGCCTGTGTCCTTCAACTACCATTTGACGTCCTTATGCGAACTGGTGATACAGTGACCCGCGATCCAATTCCTTGAACGTTCCACGGAAATTTAAAAATGTTAAAAATTTCTGACTATGGTTTTCTTACCGTGACATTCCACAAATAAATTTTTGTACAGTAACTGAAGGCGACATCCACTTTTTAAATAAGGTTGTGACTCGTGTTTTGGTAGTATGTGTCCATCCAATAGGTACCGAAGGTGAGTTGAGGTTAATGAAGGTTGACAAAGGTTTGTACTACTGTCATCCTACTGTTATTTACGGTTACACACTGTGTCCCATCAGTGGCCTTGCATGTCATATGTTATTAGTACACCAAGTCTCCCTAAGATAGGCGGCGTCCTTTGAGGCGGTTCCACTGCCGAGTAAAACTTCAGACCGCGGGGTATACCGCCTGTAGTGTGAATGGGGTATTAAACAGAATTAATCAAAAGTTAAATAAATATTGGATTTCAGAGTAATTTGAACTAAACATTTGTTGGAACTCCCAAATTTGCTTGGGAAAAACAAGTGGTATGAAATTGTTTACAGTCACTTTACACAACTACGGAAATGTAAACGTAGACACAAGTGAAAGTTGTTATGATTTAGAAGTATGTGACCTTTTTATGTTTTGACTTACTGTAATTCTAGCTAAGTATATCGTGTTTTATTGTAAAACTACTATTATTAATTGAAAGCCATCTTATATTTCATAAAACATACTCCCCTTGCGAATTAGACTCTCGTTTTTCCAAACCTTTCAGGAGACGCAACTTATGCTTTGGATAATCATGAGCTTCAGTTGTGTGACTGTTGCGTTGTATTAGTGCCGTCAGCAATGGTTGGTAGTAAGTGGTTTTTACCAATGTCAGGTTCATACAAATAATCTGACAATGGACTCAAAATTTCAAAGACATCAGAAACCTTTGGTCTAGCCAAATTTTTGGAAAATGTTGATAATATGATCAGTGAGAGTCCACTGTATATACTGATGCCATCCCCCTTCCCACCCTTTTTCAATCAGGTGTGTGTTAGTTGATCAATATTTTCATATATTAGGGAAAAAAAGAAAAATTACTTTATATGATGTATTTTACTGGTAGTGGTTCACATAAGAGAACCTACTGTTGTTGGCCTCTAACCTGTTCCATATCAGTGTGATAAATATCCTATTGAATTTAAATGGTTCACATAAATGGAAATTTGAGTTTCACTGAATGTTCCTGTTTACATATCTGTGTGTATGTTAACTTCCCTTTGGATGTAAAGTATTTATATGAATTATTGAGTTTTTGTCCACTTAAAGATATCCTTTGTGCACAATTGAATCCCTTCATGCAGAACAGAAATTTGTAGAATTGCATATCAAGTAGAAATTATTATTAGGTCCTTTTCCATTGCAATTTACCTAGTTTTCTCAATACCCGGTGTTTAGAGTGGACGTTTTTTCAGTGGTTCCTTGAGAGTTAACTTTGTGGAAATGAATTGTATAATATTTGTCAATTTGTTGTTATAATTTGTCATTTAAAATATCAATTGGCAACTCGATTGCCTGGAAAGGTTTGCTTGAAGCACTGCAGTTAAGTTTATGTATTGTGTTGGATAATGCTAGATTTACTGGTACAATTTTAAGTTTTATCTCTGTAGATAACAAAAAGTCTCTCTCATTGGCTATAAATTGGTGTACAGTGGGGTTGGTGTAAGTCAAAATTGCTAAGTAGAAGTGATTTACTTCTGCTTATGGCTACTTCTAGCTTTACAAAGTTTGAAAATTATAAAATTCTTAAGATTTACTTTGTTATCTTTCGGTTATTCATCCTTTACTGGTGTCTCACCCTGGTAATCCATTTTGCGGTTCACAGACAACAAAATGGTTTACAGGCCACTATTAAAGAAGTAATATTGTCAATGATAATACAATTTTGTCATTGTGCCATCTCTGTTTAGCCTTTAACACTTAATTAGCATTGTATGGGGTTGAGTCAGTGTAATTGAATACACTTTTTCTCGAATGTACAGAGTACTTTTGAAATTACTGCAGTGCAATTATATTTTTAAAAATTTTATGATTTTTTTTTTCATGTACATTTTTATCAGTTTTTAAACAGATTGCAGATAAAATTTACTTAAGTTTATGCTTGTGGCTAATTAGAATTCCAATAACTATTTTATAAAATTTCAATTCAGGGTAATGGATATCTTTCTACAGGTTCAGGTTGTACTTGCACCTTGTTTTTTTGTAATTGAAGCTATTGCCACTATATGTGAGTTGAACTTAGTTTATCCTTACATTTTTGCACTAAAGCTCTTGAGACCTAAAAGGAATTGCCTCAACTTATGACAATTTTGTCTTATGCCAGTTCTATTTACACCAATCTACTGTAGTGGTGCGATCGTTTGCATAGACAAAATCTAAAAACAAGGACACAATATCCAGGATTTCATTTGGTTAAGCATTCACCTTGGTGAAAAATGTAAATGTCAGTTCATGAGACATAACTACAGACCATGGGATATTTTAAAGATAAAGATGTCATGTTTAACCATTTTGAAAGTATATTATTAAATATTTAATACTATCTCCAACATTTGTTACATTGTCAAGCAATGTGAGCCTTGCATGGTGCATAAATAGTTTGATAGATACCGGTTATTATTATTATTTTATAACAGTTGTCGCTAGTTTAGTCCCAAGTGAAACAAAATGTGGTAAACTGGTATTCTCTTAACACTAACCTACTGTGTTGGTAAAACAGGAAATTTGGCAGTCTGGGCCCAGTTTCACAAAGGCCTACTATCTCCTTAGGCTGCTAAGTCCTAGTAGTCTACTAAGCCTATACTATCTGTTTCGCTGAGATGGTTTTTTTACTGCAGTAATTGGTATGCTTTCCTCACTAGAAGCCTTGCTGTCTCAGGAACTTGGTAGGTCCCAAGTATCAGTTCAGTGGAACACTTTTGTAGTGGCTACCAAGAGCCTATTAAGATCTAGCTTCAATAGCATACCATCTTCTATATTAAGTAGGCCTTTGTGAAACTGGGCCCAGACTATCATTGTGTTAAATATCGTCCTTTCATCTCACCTGTACATATCAACTCTATTATATCACACTATAATGTAATATCACAACTGAATGTATATGTGTGTATGCTTTTTACTTTTTTTTGTATCATTATTTTTTAGTTTTCAATTTTGTACTTCGTGTCAGCTTTTTATAAATGCGTAATATTTGTCACATTATTGTTGTGATAACACAGAATGCAGTCAATAGTTACATATTGTCTTCTATACTTTGTGTGTTTCTTTTCCTAGCATTATCCTGATTGAGTTTTAAGTCTTTGTATATGATGCCATTTGAGTCGGCAATATATGATGTACTATATCTGTGTATACAAATTGTGGCAGTGACTTTTGTAATACTAAATGGTAAATCCCTCTTATCTATTCAATTGATTTTTGGATCACATTCAGAAGATCCAACCATATTTATGCCAATTTTCAACCACTTAAGTGGGTGGAACAACATTAAGCCACTAGTAGAGCCAAAAATCAATTCTACATCTTGATTCTGATCCAATTTTTAGCTCAAAATAATCTCATTATTGACTCACCTTTCACTTTAGACTCAGTGTTTCCATTTGGTGAATACAGACTTTAGGTACAGTGAAAACCATTGGGGACATCAGTACCAGCTGTCAGTCAATTGTTTTACATCACTGACTGTATTTGGAACCAGTAAGGTATACATCATATGTGATGTATTCTGTGTATATCTTGTAGTTTTATTCTTGTAACTGTTCATACAGCCTTTTTGTGTGTTCAAAGAAACAAAACTTGAGACAAATCATTTTGCGTTAGTGGTATTAAAGTAACTCCCACCCCCGAAAAAAAAAAAAAAAATGGATAAATAAATAAATAATGATAATAAATAAAAGGGGGTGGGGGGATTGCAGTTGTCCAAATGTTATTGTATGGTTTGTTTTCCCACAATTCTAACTCTTCAGAAAGTTTGTAATGAAGTCACAAAAAGGTAGCAAGTATTCAAAGTGTGTCACTTGTGGGCAAACAGATGTACATAATTATTTTATTTAACAGTGCATCTGTTCCATTTAATGTGTAACACAGTCTGTCAACCAATCCATCCAATATATCTGGTAGACTGGTGAAGCTTATATGAATTGTCTGTGATCTTTTGTTGGTGTTTATGTCCTAGAAATGCAACTCTCTTCTTTTTTTGGTTTCTTTTCTGTGCTTACAATAAAGCAAACAGTTGTACATTGTCTCTTTCCATGTTGTCAAAGTGTTGTGTGACTTGTGTTGGTAACCATATCTTGTACTGGAATGTGTCAATATCTCCATGTTTTATTGTCATAAGGCAGCATCAGCTCTTTTCTGTGAGAAGTTAATCGACTCAATGTTATATTATTACTGGTGGATAGATGTGTACTCTGTATTAGTTAGAATGGTGAAAATCTAAAGGCAAGGGCAGGTCCTCAGTGGCCCAGTGGGTCAGCCGGTTTGTCATCTAAACACAGGCTGTCACCTTTGTGTGGGTTCGACTCCCATAAGTGACGATGGCGAGATCTGCCCCAATATGGCCCTGGCTGTTGGACGGGATGTAAAACCCCAATTTATAAAAATCTGTGGGAGTTTTAGTTTGTTAAAAAAAAATATAGTATCCTGTTCAGTGTGCTTCATCAGAGAGATAAAGCAATTTACTGAAATGTATTCCTGGTTTTTTTTTTTTTTTTTTTTTACCCCACAGCCCTTAAGGGCTGTCGAGGTATTGTTTTCACTAATGGTATCCGGATGGGCGGGCGGGCGGCGGGAAAAAGTTTGTCCGGGCTGTATCTCAGAAACCGTATGGTGTAGAAAGTTGATACTTGGTAGGGACATTGGTTAGGATGTGTAGGTGTGCAACGTCATGGTCTGACCTTGATTTGACCTTTGACCTTGCTGTAGTGACCTTGAGTGTGAAAATCTTGTCCAGGGTATATCTCGGAAACCGTAAGGTGTAGGAAGTTGATACTTGGTAGGGACATTGGTTAGGGGGTGTCGGTGTGCAACATCATGGTCTGACCTTGATTTGACCTATGACCTTGCCGTAGTGACCTTGACCTATAAAATCTTGTCCGGGCTATATCTCGGAAACCGTAAGGTGTAGGAAGTTGATACTTGGTAGGGGCATTGGTTAGGAGTTGTAGGTGTGCAACGTCATGGTCTGACCAGGATTTGACCTATGACCTTGCCGTAGTGACCTTGACCTATAAAATCTTGTCTGGGTTATATCTGGGAAACCGTAAGGTGTAGGAAGTTGATACTTGGTAGGGACATTAGAGTTAGGAGGTGTAGGTGTGCAACGTCATGGTCTGACCAGGATTTGACCTTGCCATAGTGACATTGACCTATAAAATCTTTTCCAGGCTATATCTCGGAAACCTTGAGGTGTAGAAAGTTGATACTTGGTAGGGACATTGGTTAGGATGTGTAGGTGTGCAACGTCATGGTCTGACCTTGATTTGACCTTGCTGTAGTGACCTTGAGTGTGAAAATCTTGTCCAGGGTATATCACGGAAACCGTAAGGTGTAGGAAGTTGATACTTGGTAGGGACATTGGTTAGGGGGTGTCGGTGTGCAACGTCATGGTCTGACCTTGATTTGACCTATGACCTTGCCGTAGTGACCTTGACCTATAAAATCTTGTCCAGGCTATATCTCGGAAACCGTAAGGTGTAGGAAGGTGATACTTGGTAGGGGCATTGGTTAGGAGTTGTAGGGGTGCAACGTCATGGTCTGACCAGGATTTGACCTATGACCTTGCCGTAGTGACCTTGACCTATAAAATCTTGTCCGGGCTATATCTGGGAAACCATAAGGTGTAGGAAGTTGATACTTGGTAGGGACATTAGTTAGGAGGTGTAGGTGTGCAACGTCATGGTCTGACCAGGATTTGACCTTGCCATAGCAACATTGACCTATAAAATCTTGTCCAGGCTATATCTCGGAAACCGTGAGGTGTAGGAAGTTGATACTTACTAGGGGCATTGGTTAGGGGGTGTAGGTGTGTAACGTCATGGTGTGACCTTGATTTGACCTTTGACCTTGTCGTAGTGACCTTGACCTTTAAAATCTTGTTGCACCTTTGGGTCTGTCTTTTGATGCAAATTAAGCACTGTTAAAATCATATTAGAATTCATTAAGAATTTTATTTTTACACCTTCCCATTGTAACAGATGGTATTTCATCAAGTGAGCCACAAATTGTGCTACAACACCACACATAAGCATTCATTGAATGCATTACCACTTCTGTATGCATGATAATATTCAAAACATCTAAACCATAATTCGGCCATGCCAGATGTAGATAAAGTACATGCATCATCTTTTTCTTAGACAGTATTTTATCTATTTAAACATTGTTTGGACCTTTATATTACTGACTGGGGGGTGGAAGCCTGTCAATCTATTGAAACAGTGACAGTGAAAATAAAGGATAATCAGAATATTAGAAGCACAGAGGAATGTTTTCATAAAATGGAATAGAAAAATGGTACTAGTCACAGGTTCCAAATACAACAGTTTAGAGACCCGAGTGGCCGAATGGTTAACAAGTTTGACTGTCAGGTCTGTGGTCATGGGTCTGAGCCAGCTCATGGCAAGAGGTGGAGTGCACCGATTGCATCTACTGATACGAGCCTTCGCTGTTGAAATAGATGTGAACTCCCAAATTACAACAACCACAGCAAAAGTGTCCAGGGGTCCTATTCACGAAAAGTCTTGGCAAAATCTCAGGCTTAACTTGGCTATGTTTTGATACTGAAGTTAAGCTAAAGACTCGGCTAAGACCTTTTGTGAATGCGGCCCCTGAAATGGGAATTTCTAAATTACTGGGACTTTTCTAGCATTCTAAATATAATTGAAGCAAATCACAAAAAAGTACTATGTACAAACCTGCCAGCAGCAGTATTTTATAGTCTCATAGATGAGGATGGAGATTTTGTTTGTAGAAAAATTCCATAGGATTTATAGGATTTCAGAAAAACTTTCCATTTATGCTAATTCTTGGACCTACTGTGGGGTTTCATGTTGGGCAGGTTCTTGGAATTCTATCCATTCTTCAAGCAAACACAGTTTCTGAGAAATGTCATCGGACAGCATCAGGAAGGCATTCTATTCCATATGGTGTCATGTATTTTCCTTGTAAGTGGAATTTATGTTTTTGCTTGTGTATATCAACAACAATAACAAGCTGTGTTGCTGCTATATAGAGTAGTTCTACCTCAGTGCTGAAGCATTCCTCTTATAAACATCAAGGTTAATCTGGGATATGTATGACACGGTGGAGACTCTGATTCAGTGGAATTGGCGATTCCACTTGTGGAGACTCCGATCCATTATTTAAGGGCTGTAATCACAGTTTCCACTAGAGGAAAGTCAGTCTCCACTGGTAGAGTCACCAATTCCCCTGGCCCAAGGCTTTTGTAATGTCAATACAATCTGTGGTAATGAGGTTTTTGTGTAAATATAAAATGCTAATTCTGAAGGTTTGCCGTGGCTTTTGGTAATGTTTGACTGTTGGTGTACATGCTATTAATAACATATGAATAGTATATAAACAATAGAATATCCTCCATTGTCAAATTGCTTTAAATAACTTTACTATTCTAGAAAGATAAGTTTATACTGAGACAAAGCAACAGAACACTTTATTGTGACTGTTGTAACTTGAATAACATATAAAGTCTTATAATATAAATTAAGTTTTTTTCCTAAATTCTGAATTTTTTTTTTATTTATGTTTGTTATTGTTTATATTCATAGGTTTTAAAATTCCAAATATTTTTATCTTGCTTTGTATTAACTTTTACATTAATTACTGTAAACACTCCCGAAATCTTGGTTCTTGATGTGGGATTAAGTGGAGAAATAGGGAGGGTCAAAGAAATGCAATAAACTTTTAATCTACTAGGCTTGACTTAGAAATGCCTGTTCCCCTTGAAATTATTATAAAGTTGTCTCATTATTTCAAATAAATAAATTGCAAAAATCATACAATATTGTGTTTAAATTTTTGAAGAATTAATAATGTGACTTAATGATGTTGAAAGATTTTGTTAGGGCCAGAGGAATCAGTGATTCCACCAGCGGAAACTTCAATCCGAGTTTCACCTAGTTGAACTCTGACCAGGATCTCCACTAGTTGAATCGTCGTCTCCACTGTGACATATACATTGTATTAAATTTATATGTATCCACTTTTTGCAACATAAGTGATAGTAATAAGTAAATATTGAGAAACTGATATTTGTGAATGGTTACTTCAGCTAATGTCCTTTTTTGTATCTTAGTTTATCAAAAGTGAAATGTTCTTATATTGCATCTTAAAGTTCATTGTTATAATAAAGGTCATATTTATCAATGATGAATACCAGCTTTTGTCATACTTAAAAGCTTTTTTCTGCTTGTTTTATAGTCTTTATATGTATTGACTTATTTCATTAAGTTTCAGACTTTGTTTTGCAGGTTGAGAAATCCTTATAACCTTTATCAGACTTTGTCAAACAGTTATGATGGTGAAGTATTATGTTTGTTTATATACAGTTTATGTACACAATTAAATGATAACATTTAGTGACAAAATAATTAGGTTGATGCTTAACATGCATTTGAATTGTCTTTGCTTTTTTTGGCTCCCTGAAACTTTATTTTCTGTTGTATACTTGTATGATATGGTTTAGCCTATGTTATAACTTCAGATGATATTAACAAGCAAAGCAAGTCTTTTTATCAGATCTTTTTAATATTCTCATTTGAAACCATATTTACAGGATGGGGTAACAATGTCCAATTAAATTTGGTGATAGTCTGAATGCAAAATATGTAATAAAAGAGTTTTTAAAAGGTTTTTCTGTGCATATCAAATAACAGGATATATATATGTTCACATATATGGCCTGTGACATATACATGTAGATATGCAAATATATGTTCCTGGTACCATTAAGGTTTTGGCTGGATCTAGGAATTCTTTTGTTAAAGTCTTCTGCAATATCGTACCATCACCACTCTGAAACACCCATGGATGATATAACCAAAGCGTTGGGGAGGGGCAGTTTTGAAAATGAAAACTGCACCAGGTATCTTTGATGTAAACAGATCATTGACCACAAAATGTAAATTAATTAGAAAAATAAACACCGATATCGGGTTTTTAGGGGGGGGTTGGCAAAGAAAGAGTTGTTACAAAGGCCTGGGTCTTTTAGAATGTGGAGAAAACTTCTACATGGAAGTAAATTTCTAATGAGATGTTAATTAAAAAAATGTCATTCATCTAATTAGTCTGCCTCCTGTTTATTTTGCTTTTAACCACTCCAATTTAGAGGGATTTCCCCAGTGTAGACTCAATATTGGAAATCGGAGGATATTTTTTTTAAAGAAAAAAAATATGAATGTCCACTGTATGTGGCATAAAAAAAAGGGAGATTGTGGTCATATTTACAAGGCAGAAAAAAAATGAAGGCAGCATGGGTTTTTAAGAGTGATAAAGATTTGAAAAGTTGTATAGACTTTGAATAGTGCAAGTCAAATATATCAGAACTTTAATAATATAGACACTGTGTGCGTAACTAGTTTCAGGAAATCTTTAGGTGTTTGTGTTGAGGAGTCATGTGTTGTCTGTATTATAACTGTGTGTGTGTTACCGACTACTCTTTCTTCAAGCAGGTCTTGAGGGAAAGTGTGGTTTTCATATTCTAGTGAATTTTCACTTTTTATGCTATTCTTGTATCAAGTATGTTAATGATATATGCGTGTAACAGCTATAAAATATGCCACTCCTAAAATTTACCTTCAAGTTTCTGGATCAGATTTATCATTTATGTAATGGTTAGTAGAGGGATAAAGGGAACAAATGTTGGCTCAATAATTGAATTTTCTTTAAATATTTTAGTTTGGATAGAAACAGTGGCAAATTTTAATTTGTGGATAAACACTCTATTCCTTTAAGTAGCCTTCCTCATTGGGTGGGATTTTATAGTTTATCCATTGTTAATTATTATCAATAAAATATTGAGATAATGTTGACTTGTGTATGTCATTTGGCAAGGACTCTTTGCCTTGATATTTGTAAGCCAGAGTTATAGCTTATAGAGATCAAATACAACCGTTGTGCTGCAATCTACAAAAACAATTTCAGAAAAATCCCTTGTTGGTGGAAATATCCAAAAGTATTGAAAATTTAAAGATACAGGTCAGAGATGCCTTACTTTTGTCTTAGCAGCATCATCCTTTCGAGCCAAGATGAAATCATCAACATTTCTGTAGGTGTTCTAGTTTCAGTCTGGTGACCTTGACTGTTTTAATCTGTAATTAAGGGTCTGATACCATCCACCATTTTGGAAACTTGGCTTACAGTTACACCTAGCAAAATGGAAAAAAAATTAAATATAATGTATTTCTAGTCAACTCATTTGGTGCATATTTTGACATTATATTTCCCTTTTGTTGTGAAATGATATCACACAATAATTAAATATAAATTGTGTTGAATAAAAAATGTGCATCAGTTTAAGTGTAGTAGATGTTTTATTACTGCTAAATATGCAATTTTTAATTAAAAATGTAAATGGTCAAACCAAATATTATTATGTTTAATTGGCAATAATTCATTATAAGTGCCATGATATTTGGTTAAAATAGTTTGAATACGTATAAAATGGAATAAAAACAATTATTTAAAATTTGTAAATCACGATTGAGGCTTCCCATTTCAAATGGCAGTCTGCATTCTTTCGGCTATCCAGCACTGAAACATAGTAGTCCACATTCGGTAAAAATGTGTTTAAAATGCAAATAACTGTCTTATGGGTATTTAACACCAGCACAAGACATGTAGCACAAATAGGCAACAGTCATCATAGGCGATACCAATGACTTGGTTCTAGTTTCGGAGAAGTTGACAATGCAGAATGTAGTCCACAATACCTTGACGGTATGTGAGCAATTTATCTTATCCTGATCAAACAGAACTTTCTCAAAAAAGCTTTCTTTGAAGAACTTGCGCAAAACCATTTAGGTCTGTTTACTAGAAACTATTTCTAGAGCCAGGATCATTATCACCTCACTAGGAGATTCAGAGATGTAAATGATGCATACACTGCATAACTAAATAAGTCAGTGAGTTTATCAGCTGGCATATAGTAGCAATATTTCATCCTATTGAATGCCTTACTAGCATCCAGCAGCAGTCATATTGTGTGTACAAGTAAACAACCAACTACATGAACAGATATTCCTCATTATTCCTTGTACATGTAAATCATTGACAGATTATTCTAAAATCAAAATCTGGATATGAATAAACACATGGAAATGACATCTGGTTTTCTATAATGGAAAAATTGACAGCAGAAATGTAAATAATGTCTAAATAAATAATTTATTGTAAAGAGTAGAATAACTAATATAAAATTACAGTTAAAAATGCTCATCAATAAAGTGAACAACAATAGTTCAGGCAGATAAGGATATGTATCACAATGCACACAAACAAATGGATTACTAAATATTGTACAATTACAAAGGTTTTCTGAAATAGATTATATATAAAGATAAAAAAAGACATGCACAGATTATTAGATTTCAATGACAAAAAATATTGTGATGCTCTTTTTAATTTAGCCTATGGTAACTTTATTGATGAACTACCTTAACAATTCATGATCAGTGTAATAGAGTTATGCCCCATTCACACTACAGGCAGTACGTCCCGTGGTTAGAGGATTTACTCGGCAGTGGAACCTGAGATTTGGTCAATCATTCACACTACAGGCGGTACAACCCACGTTTATAGACATGGGGCAAACGGCCCTGTCCTTCAACTACTGTGAGTCCGAGATTCATATGCGACCTTGGCCTAACGCCCATTTACCTCCACCCGCCTTGTGTTGATGTGTTACACCAAAAGACGACCAAGTAACAACCTTAGATATACCGTGGATTACACCTTCAGTTATCGGAGCAAGAATTGAGACGGTTGGCGACTGATTCACAAGTTTACAGACAGACGGGCAATAATTCTAGGACAGGGATGTTTTAGCAATGAGGGCTACTGTGAGGGATATCGCCTGTAGTGTAATGGGGTTATAACTGAGCAGCAGCCCAAGTTTAAGCTGGGCTTACAGGCTTTAATTAGTTAATTTACTGAGAAAATACAAGTCCAACAATTAAACAGAAAAATTAAAAAGCCAGTCTTGCTAATTTGCCAAAGTATTCACTGATCAACAAGAAACACTGCTCTGGTTCAAGGTTAAACAAGCAATCAGTGCCCGTGAACGGGCTCTGTGTCAGCTGACATGTGTTTTGAGTTTCAGAGTAGAAGTGACGGAAGAAAAGTACACAAAATGTGTCCCCTGCAAATGGTATTGAGAAGGAAAGTAACAAGGTAACTGTTTAGGTGTAAAAAGTAGGTAAATAATATATTTAAAAAAATACTGTAAATGAAATAGTTTTCAAGTTACAACTAATTTACTCCACAGTGAGAACCTGAAAGTAGCTATTACTCCGCTATGCAAGGAGCTACAGGTTTGCAATTTTACTATTTTATAGGTGACCCAAAAGTAGGTTAATAACCTATTGAAACAATATACTGTACATGCAATAGTTTTCAAGGTACAACCAATTAACTGAACAGTGAAAATGTAAAAGTAGCTATTGATGAGCTATGTCATGAGATACAGGTCTACAATTTTACTATGTTATAGCTGACCCATAAGTATGTGAACAACATATTTAAACAGAATACTCTAAATGCATTAGTGTTCCAAGTTACATCGATTTACTCAACAGTGAGAACCTGAAAATAGCTATTGCTCAGCTATGCCACGAGCTACTGGTCTGCAATTTTACAATGTTATAGCTGACCCAAAAGTACAAGAAAAAATTTATAAAACAAAATACTCTAAATGCAACAGTTTTAAAGATACAAGCAATTTACTCAACAGTGATAACCTCAAAGTAGCTATTACTTAATTTTACTATGTTATAGTTGACCCAAAAGTAGCTGAATAACATATTTTTACAAAATGCTCTAAATGCAATAGTTTTTGAGTTACGAGTGATTTTACTAATGATGAAAGGTACTGAAAAATCAGAAGGTAGCTATTACTCGCTTAGCTATAGGAATACATACCCAAGTTACTCATCATGTGTAGCTATAAAAAAAGTAGCTGAATAACATATATTAACAAAATGCTCTAAATGCAATACTTTTCAAGTTATAAGTGATTTAGTGCACGATTTCAAGAATTTTAATGCATTAAAAATTATTTAAAAAATTCGTAAAAAATAATTAACAAAGATCCAGGCCTGATACCCACACAAGGGAATCTACTATTGGCCTAGTACATATACGCATGATAACAGAGAAATCCCTGCAATAGTCAATGAGAAAATAAGCGATTTAGTGCATTATTTCATACATTTTAATGCATTAAAAATTATTAAAAAAATTCTTAAAAAAAATTAAGACAGATCCAGGTCTAATACTCACACAAGGGAATCTACTAGTACATATATGCAAGAAATGAGAGAAATCCCGGCAATAGTCGCTGAGAAAATTGTGATAAAGTATTGAAATTTTCACTTTTGCTGGGGGTACTTCCCTTGTAATGTCTAGCAAACAGACGAACAGACAGATTTGCATGCCTTGAACAGTTTTTCATCCTCGATAGATAAGGTATCTTTTAAAAAAACAGCATGTCTCTAGGCCTTGTAGTTTTGGAGGAGAAGTTGTTCATGCGGACGCCAATGCCGCAGAGTGACGACATAATGTCAGCTGACATAATAAAAAACGCGGGCTCATAAATCAAATCTCAATAAAGGTTTTGTCAAAAGAAATATTCACATTGAAAGCTATAAGACCCAATTATTTTTACAACAGAAGCTACACAGACCCGTTTTCACACATCTTCCATTTGTATTCCTGATACAGTGTACAAAATATTGCTACATATAGGGTTAATATGCAGTTAACACATTAACAAATTCCTTTTTACAAGGTCTACAATTTCTAAATTCCTTAACAAGCACATTCTTTTTCGTACAATAAACACAGTGTCACACATACTAATAAAACCCTGAAATCATTACACATACACAAACTTAGACTTTCACCAAGTCCTTTTGTCTTTTGTGAAATATATGGGTGCTGTATGACTTTTGGTGAAACAGCCAGTCCTGATTTTTTCAGTGACTGCCCAACTTACTCCAGAATGCTTGTGGTATAATGAGCTCCTGTAAGTTTCTAATCTAAATATAACTACTCAGCTTACTGGTGGATACAAATAAAAAGACTTGGAGCAAGTCTAACACAAACTACATTTGTTATAATCTGTGAAGTCCATCATTGCATATATTTGTCATGTAATGACTTCAAGTATGATACAGCAATCATACTTAATGTTACTTGGTATTACAGATTGTGACATTGGTGATAACTCACTCCCCTGGCTCTTCTCACTTTCATGTAGAGAAGTCCGCCTGGCACAAAGTGGCCTTACAATATTAACAGTGTGGACAATATTGTGATAACATCATACTGGCATTATTTCAGTATTTTGAAATATTTAGGATAACAAACTTTTCATTTAGTTCCATTTTGTGAAGAGAATAAATCAGTGGTAAAGAGAAACTTTTTCACTCCATATGCACACAGATTTCTAGAAGATTTCATATTCATTTTCCAAAGCTTTAAATGTCAGTGGGTACGTTTTCCTACATATTGTGAACACCACAATTTCATAACTTGGACAAAGCAATTAAGGCATCACAATTTCAAGTGCCACACCGTAACATCACTATATTCTGACTGAACACTATAAATGTCGCTACTAACACAATATCACTTAGTCACACTCATCTAATGTTTAAATTGCAAATCCAGATTTCTTCGCACTTTTTAATTTATAGTAGAATCTCAAAAATTTGACTTTCTGTAGTTTGATTATTTGATTTTTTTACCTTGTTTCAACTCTTCCAAATGTTATACTTCCCTAATGGTTTACCATAAAGTATATCTTCTGTTTATTGACATATTATTTCTCTCTTTTACCAAACCTAAACTTTACTCTCGCAACATTGTATGATCATAGGTCTGTTGCGTGTGTGTTTACTCGTGTCTGAATGTGAATTAGAGCACAGGATTAACACTGCCTGACAGCAATTCTTATGTCAGAAATTTCTGCAGACTTATAGGGGTCATATATAGGTGTCGCACCTATCAGTCATAGGGTGATCTGTCCTTTCAGTATGTGAAAACTGAACTAAAATGTCAAGAAATGCAACAAATTTGAACTTAAGAAGGCCGCCCTTGGTCTTATAGTGGAAGGCGGATGCTACCAAACTATAGGCTCTGTGAGGCCTTAACCATATATACGCACATACCAAATTTGAAAATTTTTATAAAATATTTTTAAGTTATCATGTATGAAAGGCAACCTCTGTCGTGGAAGCAGTATGAGTGCTAAAACCACTGCATCTGATGTTTGTCCGGTGATACAAATAGCCAACTGCATGGTCATCTTTCTCTTTATTTCTAGTTAAAATCCTTATTTTTATCATACCATAATTTCTTTTATAAATGAATTTGGCCTTACAAGGCCCATAATCCATAATTGCTGTCTCTAAGACCCATATCACCCAATTGTAATTCTATCCTTAGGTTTTTTATAAAGACAGAAGTTGTGGATGATCTTTTTTTTTTTTTTTTTTGACAAAGGCAGGTAAAATTACTAGCAATTTTTATGAAAGAGCTATTCAAACACAGTGTGTTTTCTTATTGGAATAAAAGACATATTCGAGTGCTTTTTGATGGAATTTGTCTTTTATTCCTATTCTAAAATGGTTACATTAATATTTTGGTAAAAATAAGCAGTAAATCTTACGCAAAAATCAAAAACAAATCCAACGCCATGTTGGCTGTTCTATCAGTGAAACATACATAGTGATATCTAGGGTAAAAAAGTAAGTATTTTTGTCACTCTATTTTCATAGAATTTGTTATGAAATATTGAGAGATTGTCACTGTAGATGCTTTCAATTTGTTGTACGCTTTAAAACGATATGCTATTTATTAAAATCAAGCAAGAAATAACAATTTTATGAATATTTTAACCACTTATTTTACCGCGAGTCATTTGTTTACATTTGTACGCGAAGGGTGATGTACGTAGAATTCAACAGCGTTACTTTATTTACCGTTCTATATTCGCGATTTTTGAACTGTGCAAAAGACGTGTCCAAGGTCACTGCGCAGCCTACCATTTTAGAATATGTGACATTTAAGAGTGTACAATGAAAAATACAATGAAAATTAAATTTTTAAGCTGCAATCACATGTTGAATTTGTGACAGCGATACAACAATAGACTTGGAAGGGATGTCATATAAGTTTTGAAAACAATTTTGCAGCTAAAACAGAAAATGCTCATCAATTTTTTAATAAATGATAGTTGTTGTTTAACAAGTGCTAAGGCAAGGCTGTGTTATATTAAATTCAATTTAATACTGAAAAGACACATAAAGCAACTACTGCCATAATCTGTGTAAAACTCTTCAGTGAGTTTCAGTCCTTTATATATTCAATATATAAACCAGCAGTCATTGCACATAATCACTAATTATTTTACATTCTAGGAAATGTTGATTATTTTTCTTAAGTATATTCTTAAGTTGCATACACATCTAATGGATCAGATCTGATTTACGCCCATAAGGAACAATTTTGAGTTTTGATGATTTCTCACAGTTTTATCGGATCTGTAGGTAATATTAACATTCAACATCACAGAGCTTCAACCAAAAATGACCAGAACTTCCTATTTCTGGTCCACTTTTGACATTATTTTCAACACTTTGTTCAGTTTAAAAAAGACTTGCATCATAATTGAACAGTATAGACGCAGGCCTTTAATCCATCAATCATATTTCCAATTATACTTAAAATTACTTCACAATAAATCACAAATTGAACAAGATTCTCCCAGTATTCAGATAAGATAAATAAGGTGTTTTTTTCAAACCAAATTTTCACACACTAAGATGAATTTGGTTTTGTTCCCACCCAGAGTTCATACAATACCAAAGTGTATAACTTTGAGCGTGGAGTTTTTCTTCTGAGCTGGTTGCTCCTGATCTGCGTGACTTGGGGGTGGGGGAAGGATGGGGTCTTCTCCCAGGATTGTGGTGTACTCACTGACTCCTTGTGTATTCAGTGCTCGGGATTCTGCCTCTTGCAGTAACACCTCAGCTGCATTGCTGTAATATCATAAAAAAACACCAAGCATTAGAGTAAGAAATTTAAAATTCGCCAGACATCTAAACTTCACCACCTATACAACCTGAGCAAATTTACAGAAGAAAGTAATGCCTTGTCTTAAAATTGGTATTTCATAGTTCAGAAAGCCTTAATCTACTAGACTGGAAGTAAATTTGACCTCACTTTGTTTATTTTGTGAGTATTTCTAAATGTGACAAATTTCAGATATGCAGCAAATTTTAGATTCCTTACTCTATACTCAGGCTGAAAGGTTAGAACACACCAATAGTTAGAAGCATCTTTCACTGTAACCATGTCACAGCAAGAGAATACAGAAAAGGTGATTTTCCTGATGGTATAAAGGGTGATTGCAACCTTCAGCCATTTTGAAACTTAATATTGACTATCAATTGGGTCTCTGCCATGTTAGAATGAGGCGAACTGTGAATTGTGTGTAGAAAATGTGTGTTGCTCCTGTGATCACCTGAAAGACAATAAAAATCTCTCCTTGCATAATGAATGGCATATGTACACCTTTGTACAGACAAGGGTACCTTCTTGTACCTTTTGAACAAGAATAATTTCTTTAAGTATTCTTGTTGGTCACTTGAAAGTCAGGGCTCCAACTGATATCAGGAACTTAAATCTAAGACTTGAGGTCTTTAGTGACTTCAGCCCCAGGAAAACTAATGAAGCCTCTATATAACACCTTAATTCCCCTCCTCTTGCTCTGCTTTGGTCTACAAACATCTATTTTCTTTTCAGAACTTTCAATTTCCAACAATTAATATAAACAACAATGCTAAAACCGTCCACCTAATTTTATGATGTAACAGTGTAAAGAGACCAGTTATTTAACAATTAAACTAGACCTAGCGCATCGGAGAACCGATGCAAATTGTATCCACCGTAAAGACAATGCACCAAAACCTCTAGGACCAAAATTAAGCCTTTTATAAGCACTTTTAAGTTTGGCTATCCTCATTTGACCTTGAAGGAGGGGCCCAAGGTCAAATCCGACCACACCAGAAGATTCCCAGCGCATGATTTCCTATATGTTGGTTTACCATCCCAAACATCTAGGACCAATAATAAGCGAGTTATAAGCACTTTTTAGTTTGGCTGTCCTCATTTGACCTTGACCGTGGGGCCCAAGGTCAAATCCAACCACACCAGAAGATTCCCAGCCCATGATTTCCAATGTGTTGGTTTACCATCCCAAACCTCTAGGACCAATAATAAGTGAGTTATAAGCACTTTTAAAAGGTCCTCAGTGGCCTAGTGGTTAGCAAGTTTGGCATCTAATCATAGGCTGTCACCTCTGTGGGTTCGAGTCCCACAAGTGGCAATTCTGAGGACCTTTCCCAATATGACCCTGGCTGTTGAACGGGACGTAAAACCCCAACTTTGACCTTTGATAAGCACTTTTAAGTTTGGCTATCCTCATTTGACCTTGAAGGAGGGGCCCAAGGTCAAATCCGACCACACCAGAAGATTCCCAGGACATGATTTTCTATATGCTGGTTTACCATGACAAACCTGTAGGACCAATAATAAGCGAGTTATAAGCACTTTTAAGTTTGGCTGCCCTCATTTGACCTTGAATGAGGGGCCCAAGGTCAAATCCGACCACACCAGAAGATTCCCACCAGATGATTTCCTATATGTTGGTTTACCATCCCAAACCTCTAGGACCAATAATAAGTGAGTTACAGGCACTTTTACCTTTGGCTATCACGGTTTGACCTTGAAGGAGGGTCCCAAGGTCAAATCCGATCATGCCAAAAGATTCCCAGCGCATGATTTCCTATAGGTTGGTTTACCATCCCAAATCTTTAGGACCAATAATAAGCGAGTTATAAGCACTTTTTGGTTTGGCTGTCCTCATTTGACCTTGAAGGAGGGGCCCAAGGTCAAATCCGACCACACCAGAAGATTCCCAGCCCATGATTTTCTATATGCTGGTTTACCATCCCAAACCTCTAGGACCAATAATAAGCGAGTTACAGGCACTTTTAAGTTTGGCTGCCCTCGTTTGACCTTGAATGAGGGGCCCAAGGTCAAATCCGACCTCACCACAAAATTTCCAGCCTATGATTTTCTATATATTGGTTTACCATCCCAGACCTCTAGGACCAATAATAAGCGAGTTATAAGCACTTTTAAGTTTGGCTATCCTCGTTTGACCTTGAAGGAGGGGCCCAAGGTCAAATCCGACCACACCAGAAGATTCCCAGCCCATGATTTCCTATACATTGGTTTACCATCCCAAACCTCTACGACTAATAATAAGCGAGTTATAGGCACTTTTAAGTTTGGCTGTCATCGCTTGACCTTGAAGGAGGGGCCCAAGGTCAAATCCGACCACTCCAGAAGATTCCTAGCCCATGATTTCCTATATGTTGGTTTACCATCCCAAACCTCTAGGATTGATAATAAGCGAGTTATAAGCACTTATAAGTTTGGCTATCCTGGTTTGACCTTGAAGGAGGGGTCCAAGGTCAAATCTGACCACATCAGAAGATTCGCAGCACATGATTTCCTATAGGTTGGCTTCACATTGCAAACCTCTAGGACCAATAATAAGGGAGATATAGGCACTTTTAAAGTCCGCTATGTGGGTTACTTCGGCACTCCGTGGATGACCTTGAATTAGGAGCTTCAAGGTCAAATGTGTGCAAGGTTGTAGAGGACATGTATATGTGTCATACATATCACCTATGAAGAGATTCAACCTTCTACCTATGAGGAAGAGCCAGTAGAAAAATGTAGATTATTTTTAAAGAAATGCCCGTGGCGGCCATCTTGTTTTTCAGAATGAGGCTATTTTCCTTCCCAGAGAAGCTTACCCCAATGAAGATATCCTGCAAATTTGGTGAACCTAGCTGCTGTTGTTTTCCTCTTAGAGCGTTAACGCCGAAAATCTCTCTACGCGCGGCGGCGTAGCGGACGCTAAACCAAAGTATCCACCGGATGCTTCCGGTGGATACAATTAATATACAACTGGGTTCCCACAGACTTTTGAAAGCTGGATTCAAGGTCTTTTCAAGGATTTTCAAGGTCAACAACAATTCTCAAGGATATATTTTAAGGCACGGCCTCCTTTACCTCCCCCTTTAGCCGTCCATTCCTCCCACAAAATGCTTTGCTGAGTCTGCCATAGCCTTAAAAGTAGATGACGCAGATGCAGAAGTTGGGCAATAACAAATTCAAGGACTTTTCAAGGATTTTATTCAATTTTGGCCAAATTCAAGGACTTTCAAGGCCTTGAAAACAAAGTAATTTTTTTCAAGGATTTTCAACGATGTGGGAACCTTGTACAAATCTGAAGCATATTTGTTATGATAAAACACTAACTAGAACCAGCTAAAACCACACTCCTAGTTGTAATTGCAAATAATAAAGTAAAACAGACAAAACCTTGGGGTTTTTTTAGTTGCTCGCAAGGTAAACTCAAGACTGGCCAATCAGAGGTCAGCATGGGTAAAATACAGTATGGAATCAGGAAACTTCGTGGAAAACTTTGAAAGATTTGTTGAAAGTTGTTTTGGCTATATTTATGTAATTTAAACTCCCCAAGGAGGTTATGTTTTTGGCAGCATCTGTTTCTTTTGTTTGTTTGCGAAAAAAACCAAGAGGAGAGTGCCCGTCAATGGGCACTGTGTCAGCTGACTGAGTGTTTTTGATTTGTAAAGGTGATAATGAGAGGAAAGCATAATTATCAGGGAAAGTGCTGTACAGAAGTACAGTAAATGGTAATTGAACAGCATGTTCGAAAGAAATTCCGAAGCTGACAGAAGAAAAGGACAAAAAAGTTGTGCCCTGCAAATGGTATTATGAAGGAAAGTAACAAGGTAACTGTTTAAGTGTAAAAAGTAGGTTAAAGCATATTTAAAGAAATACTGCAAATGCAATATCCTTGTTCCACCTTGAAGAAGGGGTCCAAGGTCAAATCCAACCACACAAAAACATTACCAGCCCATGATTTCCTATAGGTTGGTTTACCATCCCAAACCTCTAGGACCAATAATAAGCGAGTTATAAGCACTTTTAAGTTTGGCTGTCCTCATTTGACCTAGAAGGAGGGATCCAAAGGTCAAATCTGACCACACCAAAAGAATCCCAGCCCATGATTTCCTATATGTTGGATTACCATCCCAAACTTCTAGGACCATTAATAAGCGAGTTATAAGCACTTTTAAGTTTGGCTATCCTCGTTTGACCTTGAAGGCAGGGTCCAAGAGCAAATCCGACCACACCAAAAGATTCCCAGCCCATGATTTCCTATAGGATGGTTTACCATCCCAAACCTCTAAGACCAATAATAAGCGAGTTATAGGCACTTTTAAGTTTCGCTATCCTTGTTTGACCTTGAAGGAGGGGTCCAAGGTCAAATCCGACCACACCAAAAGATTCCCAGTCCATGATTTCCTGTAGGTTGGTTTACCATCCCAAACCTGTAGGACCAATAATAAGCGAGTTATAAGCAATTTTAAGTTTGGCTATCCTCAATTGGCCTTGAAGGAGTCCAAGGTCAAAACTGACTAAACCAAAAGATTCCCAGCCCATGATTTCCCACATGTTGGTTTACCATCCCAAACTTCTAGGACCATTAATAAGCGAGTTATAAGCACTTTTAAGTTTGGCTATCCTCGTTTGACCTTGAAGGCAGGGTCCAAGGTTCAAATTCGACCACACCAAAAGATTCCCAGCCCATGATTTTCTATAGGTTGGTTTTCCATTCCAAACCTCTAGGACCAATAACAAGTGAGTTATAAGCACTTTTAGTTTGGGTATCCTTGTTTGACCTTGAAGGAGGGGTCCAAGGTCAAATCGGAGCACATCAACAGATTCCCAGCCCATGATTTCCTATATGTCTGTTTACCATCCCAAACCTCTAGGACCAATAATAAGCGAGTTATAAGCACTTTTAAGTTTGGCTATCCTTGTTTGACCTTGAAGGAGGGGTCAAAGGTCAAATCTGACCACACCAAAACATTCACAGCCCATGATTTCCTACAGGTTGGTTTACCATCCCAAACCTCTAGGACCAATAATAAGGGAGATATAAGCACTTTTCATGACTGACAAAGAAACACCTGTGGCGGCCATCTTGTTTTTCAAAATGAGGCCAAAAATATTCCCAGTAAAGATTTTATCATGAGGAACATATCCTGCGAATTTGAGATCTCTACCTATAATATCCTTTGCTCTAGAGGGCCAACAAAAGTCCTTGTTTAAAGTCGATTAAACATCCCTGGCGGCCATCTTGTTTTTCAAAATGAGGCCAAAAATATTCCCAGGCAACACTTTATGGTTATTAATATATCCTGCAAAATTGAGAAGGCTAGCTATAATATTTTTTTTGTTAGAGCGGTAATGGTGAAATCTCTCTACACACTGCGGCTATCCAGTGGATACAATGATTTACTCAACAGTGAGAACCTGAAAGTAGCTATTGCTCAGGTATGCCATGACATACAGGTCTGCAATTTCACTATGTTATAGCTGACCAAAAATTACACGAATAACATATTTAAACAAAATGCTCTAAATGCAATAGTTTTCAAGTTACAACTGATTTACTCAATAGTAATAACCTCAAAGTAGCTATTACTCAGCTATGCAATGAGCTACATGTCTGAATTTTTACTATGTTATAGCTGACCCGAAAGTAGGTGAACAACATATTTAAGCAAAATACTGTAAATGCAATAGTTTTCAAGTTACAACTGATTTACTCAAAAGTGAGAACCTGAAAATAGCTATTGCTCAGCTATGCCATGAGTTATAGGTCTGTCATTTCACTATGTTATAGCTGACCCAAAAGTAGGTGAGCAACATATTTTAACAAAATACTCCAAATGCAATATTTTTCAAGTTACAACTGATTTACTCAACAGTCAGTACCTGAAAATAGCTATTGCTCAGTTGTGCCATGAGCTACAGGTCTGAAATTTCACTATGTTATAGCTGACCCAAAAGTAGCTGAATAACATATTTACACAAATTTCTGTAAATGCAATAGTTTTCCAATTACAACTGATTTACTCAACAGTGAGAACTTCAAAGTAGCTATTACTCAGCTATGCAATGAGCCACAGGTCTGGAACTTCACTATGTTATAGTTGACCCCCAAATAGATGAATAACATATTGAAACAAAATACTCTAAATGCAATAGTTTTCAAGTTATAAGTGATTTACTCAACAGTGATAACCTAAAAGTAGCTATTACTCAGCTATGCCATGAGCTACAGGTCTGAAATTTTACTATGTTATAGCTGACCCAAAAGTAGCTGAATAACATATTTATACGAAATTCTCTAAATGCAATAGTTTTCAAGTTACAAGTGATTTATTACTCACTTAGCTATTGAGAGAGGAAACCAAAGTTACTCACCATGTTGTAGCTCTGAAAAAAGTAGCTGAATAACATATTTTAACAAAATGCTCTAAATGCAACACTTTTCAAGTTATAAGTGATTTAGTGCATGATTTCATGAATTTTAATGCATTAAAAAAATTTATTAAAAAAAAATAAGACAGATCCAGGTCTCACACTCACACAAGAGAATCTACCTCTGGCCTAGTAGTAGTACATAGTAGTAGTAGTACACTGAGAAAATTGTGATAAAAAGTTGAAATTTTCACACTTTTGGTGGGGGTACCTCCCTTGTAATGTCTCTAGCAAACAGATGAACAGACAGATCTGCATGCCTTGAACAATTTTTCATCCTCGATAGATAAGGTATCTTTTAAAAAAAAACAGCATGTCTCTAGGCCTTGTAGTTTTGGAGGAGAAGTTGTTCACGCGGACGTGTACACGGACGCGTACGCCCACGCCGCAGAGTGACGACATAAAAAAACTAAAAAAAGTTACAGATGGATTGTGATTAAATTCTCAAGAGATATTGACAATTGGCACAAGGAACAGATGAATTGATTTTGCAAATGATCTATATCATTGTCTGGATCCAAGACTCTGTTAAAGACTTTATTATCATTGCACTTACAAGCAATATTCTAAGTCTTGGGCCTCAGTGGAGGTAGGTACTTTCCAAGTGTTCTCATTGTATATATTTTCCTTGGTTTCATTTTAATATTTAATTTATTCCGTTGAATGTGAATTTTTATAGACATTAACCCGTGATAAAATGGCATAAGTTTGTAAAACCTAAAACCCAAATACTAATTTTAACAATTCCATGTTTATAAACAACAGCCACTTTGCATCCATCATACTTACACATAACCAGGCCTGTGTAAAACTGCTGATGTCTCTACACCCCGCCTTGATTCCGATCCACCTGTCTCCTCTGCTGGTGGTGTTGGTGGAAGAGGTCTGTTGGCTTTCCCAGATGTCACTACTGGTCCTCTCGGTGGCCTGGGAGGAGGGGGTGCCACATACTCCTCCTCTGAGGAGTAAGTGGCATCTGAAGCCTCATCAGATTCCCGCAATCCTAGCTCCTCTTCATAAAGTTGTCGTGAAGCTAGAGTGTCAGCCTCGATCTCACCCGCCTTTTTCTTGGCGACCTCTGCGAGAGCAAGTTCCCCCTTGTCTTGTGCCAAATAATGGATGTCCTAAACAGTAAGAGATGTGCTGAATTCCAGAACAGTTTAAAATAAAATGTCACATAAATACCAGGCAATACCTAGTTCACACTGATGAGTTAGTCCACGGGCTAGGTTCATACACAGATTATACATCAAACAATAGCTTTTTATGAATCTCACATGAGTACACATATACCTTCTTTAGTCAATATCATGTTGATACAAAATTCCAATTTTCACTTTTTTTTAGATACCACTATGAAGGAGCTTTCCAATGATACCTTACTTGTCATGATTGGTTATAGATAAGTAGGTGAAAATATAATTCAAACTAGAAAAAGGACGCATCTGTGGCCAGATGCTGGATGTATCCACCGACAAAGGCCAACTAACATAGTTTAGAAGATAAAAAGCATTTTTCGTTAATAAGCAAGCTGAAAGCACTTTTAAGTTTGGCTACCCTTATTTGACCCTGTAGCAGGGGCCCAAGGTGAAGTCTGACCACATCAAAAGATTCGCAGCCCATGATTTCCTATAAGTCGTTTTCACATTGCAAACCTCTAGGACCAATAATAAGCAGGAGGGGCCCAAGGTCAAATCTGACCACATGAAAAGATTTGCAGCCCATGACTTCCTATATGTTGTTTTCATATTAATGAGTTATTTGAGAAATACTGGCTATCTGCAATACTTGTAGAGATAATTCGCATTTACTCATTTTGAGTAGGTGAATAATTAGCTACGGGTCTGAAACTTCACCAAGTGAAAGCTCTCTCAAAAGTAGGCGAATGAGTTATTTGAGAAAAATTGGCTATCTACAATACTTTTAGAGATAATTCGAATTTACTCATTTTCAGTAGGTGAGTAATTACCTACGGGTCTGGAACTTCACCATGTGAAAGGTCTCCCAAAAGTAGATGAATGAGTTATTTGATAAAAAAATTGGATATCTGCAATACTTTTATAGATAATTAGCATTTACTCATTTTGGGTAGGTGAATAATTAGCTACAGGTCTGAAACTTCACCAAGTGAAAGGTCTCCCAAAAGTAGGTGAAGGAGTTATTTGACAAAAATTGGCTATCTGGAATACTTTTAGAGATAATTTGCATTAACTCATTTTCAGTAGGTGAGTAATTACCTACGGGTCTGAAACTTCACCAAGTGAAAGCTCGCCCAAAAGTAGGTGAAGGAGTTATTTGACAAAAATTGGCTATCTGCAATACTTTTAGAGATAATTTGCATTTACTCATTTTGAGTAGGTGAGTAATTACCTACAGGTCTGAAATTCACCAAGTGAAAGCTCTCCCAAAAGTAGGTGAAGGAGTTATTTGACAAAAATTGGCTATCTGCAATACTTTTAGAGATAATTCGCATCTACTCATTTTGAGTAGGTGAGTAATTACCTACAGGTCTGAACTTCAGCATGTGAAAGCTCTCCCAAAAGTAGGTGAATGAGTTATTTAAGAAAAATTTGCTATCTGCAATACTTTTAGAGAAAATGCAGAATTACTCATTTTTAGTAGGCAAGTAATTTAGCCACAGGCCTAATTTAGACATAAAGCCTACCAATAGAGTACTGTGGTGCACCCTGTAATATACTTTGCAAACTTGAGAAGGCTAGCTATAATATTTTTTTTTGTTAGAGTGGTAATGGTGAAATCTCTCTACACACTACGGCTATCCAGTGGATACAATGATTTACTCAACAGTGAGAACCTGAAAGTAGATATTGGTAAGCTATGCCATGACATAGAGGTCTGCAATTTCACCAAAAATTATGTGAATAACATATTTAAACAAAATACTGTAAATGTAATAGTTTTCACGTTATAACTGATTTACTCAACAGTGATAACGTCAAAGTAGCTATTACTCAGCTATGCAATGAGCTACATGTCTGAATTTTTTCTATGTTATAGCTGACCCAAAATTAGGTGAACAACATATTTAAGCAAAATACTGTAAATGCAATAGTTTTCAAGTTACAACTGATTTACTCAATAGTGACAACCTGAAAATAGCTATTGCTCAGCTATGCCATGAGCTATAAGTCTGTAATTTCACGACGTTATAGCTGACCCAAAAGTAGGCGAACAACATATTTTAACAAAATACTCCAAATGCACTATTTTTCAAGTTACAAGTCATTTACTCAACAGTCAGTACCTGAAAATAGCTATTGCTCAGTTGTGCCATGAGCTACAGGTCTGTAATTTCACTATGTTATAGCTGACCCAAAAGTAGCTGAATAACATATTTACACAAATTTCTGTAAATGCAATACTTTTCCAATTACAACTGATTTACTCAACAGTGTGAACTTCAAAGTAGCTATTACTCAGCTATGCAATGAGCCACAGGTCTGGAACTTCACTATGTTATAGCTGACTCCGAAATAGGTGAATAACATATTGAAACAAAATACTCTAAATGTAATACTTTTGAAGTTATAAGTAATTTACTCAACAGTGATAACCTAAAAGTAGCTATTACTCAGCTATGCCATGAGCTACAGGTCTGAAATTTTACTATGTTATAGCTGACATAAAAGTAGCTGAATAACATATTTATACAAAATTCTGTAAATGCAATAGTTTTCAAGTTACAATTGATTTTACTCTTGATGGAAGTTACTGAAAAGCCCAAAAGTAGCTATTACTCACTTAGCTATTGAGACAGACACCCAAGTTACTCACCATGTTGTAGCTATGAAAAAAGTATCTGAATAACATATTTTAACAAAATGCTCTAAATGCAACACTTTTCAAGTTATAAGTGATTTAGTGCATGATTTCATGACTTTTAATGCATTTTAGACATTTTTGTCTACCACAGGCCTAATTTAGACATAAAGCCTACCAAAAAGATAGGGTGGCGAGTCCTCTAGCATACCAAGCCACCTGCCAAATATGAAAGAAATCTGGAAAGAAATGTGGACTGTAGGTCGCTAACAAGCAATATTCCACATTTTAGACATTTTTGTCTACCACAGGCCTAATTTAGACATAAAGCCTACCAAAAAGATAGGGTGGCGAGTCCTCTACCATATCAAGCCACCTGCCAAATATGAAAGAAATCCGGAAAGAAATGTGGACTGTAGGTCGCTAACAAGAAATCTCTGCGGACGCGGACGAGGGCGCGGACGACAACGATGATGAATCCATAGTATCCCCGCTTCGCGTCGGGGATACTCAGCTATGCCATGAGCTACAGGTCTGAAATTTTACTATGTTATAGCTGACATAAAAGTAGCTGAATAACATATTTATACAAAATTCTGTAAATGCAATAGTTTTCAAGTTACAATTGATTTTACTCATGATGGAAGTTACTGAAAAGCCCAAAAGTAGCTATTACTCACTTAGCTATTGAGACAGACACCCAAGTTACTCACCATGTTGTAGCTATGAAAAAAGTATCTGAATAACATATTTTAACAAAATGCTCTAAATGCAACACTTTTCAAGTTATAAGTGATTTAGTGCATGATTTCATGACTTTTAATGCATTTTAGACATTTTTGTCTACCACAGGCCTAATTTAGACATAAAGCCTACCAAAAAGATAGGGTGGCGAGTCCTCTAGCATACCAAGCCACCTGCCAAATATGAAAGAAATCTGGAAAGAAATGTGGACTGTAGGTCGCTAACAAGCAATATTCCACATTTTAGACATTTTTGTCTACCACAGGCCTAATTTAGACATAAAGCCTACCAAAAAGATAGGGTGGCGAGTCCTCTACCATATCAAGCCACCTGCCAAATATGAAAGAAATCCGGAAAGAAATGTGGACTGTAGGTCGCTAACAAGAAATCTCTGCGGACGCGGACGAGGGCGCGGACGACAACGATGATGAATCCATAGTATCCCCGCTTCGCGTCGGGGATACAAATATGCTACTATTTATGAGCAATGACAGTTGTGAATTGGCTTAAAATGGGGTATACTGCTAAATATGGCCAAAACACCCTGTCTATCCCAGTTTATTTCATGTTACCTCCCTGTTTCATTATCCATACATGGTAAGGGTTCAGAAAAATATTAGTGAAGTCAAGTTGTGGGGGGTGCGTGTGGGTGATACCTAGCCCGTGGACTAAGTGCTTCCCTCATGTTGCTACATATGAGCTGAAAACATTTAACTCAGCTCATTTGTGGCTGATGCATTTGATGCATCTGGTACTTCGGTAGTGTCAGTTTCATTAGTGTACACAAGTTGGGATTGGTATTTGGCTTGACCCAACACAGACTGGGCTTCTAGCCCATAGTGTTTTTTTTCCAAATGTTTGAAAAACCTGCCACATCCTATCACAAGCTGTGTTAAACTTTACAACCATAGTGGGTAAAGTGGTGGAATAGGTAACATGCTGTACTAAGATACAAGGTCTCCTTTCAGAGTCATAAGGACAAGCTTGTGAAGTAAAATCCCAAAAAGGGTTACTTAGACTGTACAGAACTCTCTGAACAGGCCATATAAACAAGAGGTGTAAAATAAGAGGTGTGATCATGTACTTAAAAAGAAACCTACTTTGTTGATGAATTGAGGGTAAACTAGGAAACCTGTTACTAAAAAAAACCCGGTAAAATATTGCGTATTTCCACAAATAATATTGGATAAAACCTAATTACTATTTAAACTATGTTTTGGATAAACTTGTCATTATTAACCCAACATGTTTGTTTTACAGGTACAGCCAGCTGATTCACAATACAGTATGGCTATATATACCCAGATTAAAGTTAAATAATCTTATACAAAAAGGTGAGTCATTTTTGCAAATGAAAAATAACAAAAATCGATTTCAAACAATTAGTAAATAGTGCTCGAAATACGCTTGAAAACATTGGACATTTTCATACGATATTTTCAACTTTTTATTAGATATAAGTGAACATGAAATAATTGTCAAAGGTCTATTTGATCAAGTCCCTCATGTGTATACTGACCATAAAAAGATCTCTAGCACCAATGTCAACTGCTAGGAGGAATGCTTTTTCAAATCTAGCATATCTGAAAAAAAGAACAAAAAAAGATATAAACTGTTTTGGCTTTAACATATCAGGACTTCTTTGAAGCATTAAACAATTTCTTTTTACACATTAATGAGCAATAGTTAGGCAATAAAAATGTTAAAATCTTTCATTTTTAGGTACATAAGTCAGCCACTACTACAAACAAATCTTTGTGGGTACTGCTGAAGGTTCAAGTTATACAAAGTCACCATATTTATTTCATCTATTTTACAATTGCAATGAAGTTTTGTTGCTCTTTCCTATTTGATGAGTTGCTCCAGTAGTGTTTTCCAAAATATTAACTTAAGGTTGTCATGTTTCAAGCTTACTCTGAAAACAGGTACTTTACTTTAAAATTCAATGCATAATTTGTGTGATAATTTTATTTATAATGTGGCTGATAATACAAAAAACTTATACTGAAGTTTGCTTCAGCTTTACATACTGCTTTACATGTATATTATTGTAAGAAGTGAAACCTTTTCTTTGAGTAATATAGTTAAACCCATTCATAAAATGTTTACTCAAGATAAGCTCATTCCACAATAATAATTATTGCATTAACATACATTAAATCAACACTACATGCCCTACTTAGATCCTGAGTAAGATTAGGAACTATCAAAGTAAATCAACCATGTACACTAGGTAGAGCCTAAAGCTTGTAAGTGATTATATTAATGTTAACATGACCTTCACAAGTAGATTATATGTTGGATATTTGTCTCTTAGTTATTAATAATATATAAATACTGCACTGATAATACATGTATTGGAGAAGTACTTCAAGTATTAATGGAGCATTCTGTAGAGCACATGTTATTGTATTTATGGTGAAATCAATTTAAAAGTGACATTCCAGAATTCAACTGAAACAAAAACTTTCAAAAACTTAATTTTCTAGTCAACTAAATGTTATCTAAATAACAACAGAAATCTACTCAGAGGACCTGATATATATTTCTATTAAACAGAGTTCTGCTTGAATGGTTCTGATTATTTAACAGGATACCATGGATGAAGGGAGAGGTGGTTTCAGAAGGGACTACAGATGTTTGAAATACAGTTTTCTCTCAGTGCAAGGGATTGGACTGTAAAGATCAAATGTAAAGTCAATCTCGAAGGAAAATAAATAGTTCTTATTAGCAAATATTTCAGGATACAAACAGTGGATAAATATCAATAAAACAAAGTCTTAACTGTAACTACATTCAAAAACATGACAAGAAGATTACTAATATTTGATCATGTCAAATATCAAAGGAAATTTTGCTAAACTGAAGATTTTTTTCACTATGCAGACACTCTGAGCAAGTGCAATATCAAAGAATCAAATAAAACAACATTCACGAAATTCCAGACAACTCGATAACAACAGAAAACCCACTCAGAGGACCTGATATATATTTCTATTAAACAGAGTTCTGTTTGAATGGTTCTGATTATATAACAGGATACCATGGATGAAGGGATAGGTGGTTTCACAAGGGACTACAGTATCCATGAGGATGATACAGGCCAGTATATCATGGTCCCACAGGCAGATGGCAGTCAGGAGAAAGCATACATGGACTACGGTGACTTCAATGACCAAAACAATGGTGATGACGAAGAAACTACCACAGCTGCTGCGACAAATGATGATGAGCCAGGACAGGATTTTATTAGACTGCATGATGAGGACAGAGGTCAACCTCATCTAAATGATATGATGCTGCATCATAGTGCAGCAGACAATGATGTATATCATCCCGAAGAAGTGGATGGATACAACATCAATGATATTGGTCCTTGGAATCAGCCACTTACTGAAGATCCACTGTTTGGTGGTGATCAACATCATCAACAAAATGCAGCGGACAATCAGAATATGAAAAAGAAACCAAAGAGTAAGAGAAAAACCAAGGCAAGAATCGAACATGTAAATAAAGGTTACCAACCAGGAGGTGGAAATAATGTGTCAATCATAGATGAGAAACACCTCAAATGGACAGCTGCCCCAAAAGTTAGTGCAAGGAAGGAGGATTATAAGAAAGCAGGAGGAAATATTTCCATAATAAATGAACAATTAAAATGGGAGGCCAAGCCTAGGATTGAAGTGAGGAAACATTATAAACCTCATGGGGGACAGGTTGAGATCATAGATGAGAAATTAGACTGGACATCAACATCTCGCATCGAGTCAAGAGTAAAAGATTACAAACCTGGAGGAGGAAATGTAAAAATACCCACTGAAAAGCTAGAGTGGAGTGCTTCACCTAAAATAAAGGTGAGAAAAGTGTATGTCCCAGCTGGAGGGGATGTGAGCATCATTAATGAAAGATTACATTGGGAGGCCAAGCCTAAAATAGAAGTACGAAAGAGTTATATTCCTGCAGGTGGGAATGTGGAGATAATCAATGAAAGACTGAAATGGTCTGCAAAACCCAAAGTAGAGGTGAGGAAACACTACCAGCCTCCAGAACCAACTGTACAGATCATACATAAAAAACTGGAATGGAAGGCTGAGAAAAAGATAGAGACTATTCAGCCAAAATACAAGCCTGGAGGTGGACATGTGGATATAATAAACCAAAAGCTACAATGGACTGCAAAGCCTAAAGTAGAGGTACGAAAGAAGTATGATCCGGTGAAGTCAAAAGTGGATATTATCAATCAAAAATTAGAATGGAAAGCACAGAAAAGGATAGAAAGCCAGACCGGACATAAACCAGGTGGAGGAAATGTTGATATTATAAATGAGAAACTTACTTGGGCTGCCAAGAAAAAGGTGGAGGCTTTCCAAAAGGAGTATCAGCCTGGAGGTGGTAATGTAAAAATCATTAATGAAAAGCTTAACTGGAAAGCAGATCCAAGAACAGAGGTACGTAAGAATTACACACCTTCAGGTGGGAATGTGTCCATAATTAATGAAAACCTTAAGTGGGAATCGGTCCCAAAAGTTGAAACTATCAACCCTAAATATCACAGACCTGTTTCTAATATTGAAATAATCAATGAACACATGAAGTGGGAGGCGAGTCCAAGGGTAGAATCAGTAAATAAACACTACCAACCATTAGGTGGAGATGTGGAAATTGTAAATGAACTGTTGAGATGGGAACAAAAACCAAAGATTGAGGCCCTAAACCGTGGCTATAAACCTCATGGTGGAAACATAAAAATAAAGAGTGAAAAACTGGTGTGGGCAGTTGATCCAAAGGTGGATGCAGTGAAATCGGACTATGTACGAGGAGGAGGAAACATAGTCATTGAAACTCAGCGTGGACCAAACTGGAAGAAACAAAGTAAATCAAAGGTAGAATCCCTTCAAAATATCCGCTGGCTACCAGTGATTGAAAATGTGGAGTACGATCCTGAGTTAAGGAAGTGGGTAGCCAGGGAGAGGCTGGATGCAAAACAAAAGGCGGCAGAGGAGGAGCAGGAACGACAAACTGAGGAGCCAGATAAAGACTCCAAAGATGATAAAGGTGGTGAAAAAGACACTGCTGATGTAAGGAAATCCAAGAAACAAAATGATAACCAAAAACAAGAAAAAAGAGATGTTCAAACAAAGGCAGAAACAACTGATGGTGGAGTTGACAAGAATGAAAAGAAACGTACGAAAAGGAATGAGACTGTGAGCAAAGGTAAGACTATATCATCTAAATCCAGACAGCCTCCACCAGAATTCTTCGAAATGGATTATGAAGGACTCTATAAAAACCCATCCAAAATGCTTATCCACAAACAAGACAAATTCTTGTGGAATGTGCAACCTGATATTGAAGTAATAGATATGAATGACTTATACAACCAAAGTAAGAAACGGTTCAGACCTATGAGATTTAATAAACTCAAGCCGGTTATACAGGACTCTCACTCAACAATGTCTACACCTGGTATAGGTTATGATGAGGAAGTTAAGAGTCTTGGAAGGGCCAAGTATCCCATGTATAAGGAGAGAAAACTGGTGCCAATAACAGAACAGAGAAAGTCCAAGAAAGCAACACAAAGAAAAGTACATACATCCATGATTTGAAGTGTCTTCAAGTAAAACAGAAAAAATTCATTCATGAACAACCTCCATTTATGGATCGTATAATTAGGACTTTCAAATATTACCTGAACACTTGAGAAGAAGAGCACATTTAACTGTACATTTGAGTAACAATCACTAAAATAACAGACTTTTCTACTTTAATTAAAGCAATCTGTAATTCTTCTTCAAAAGAATTCGAAACTTTGCATAAAAATGATCTATTTAATATATCGGTATGTTATTTTTAAAGCACCATTTTTGACTGTTTTATAGCCAGAAAGAGTGATACTGATGTTGTTAAGGAGTAATGGTGAAAAATACTCAGTACCAAAAAGACTAAATAATGTCTAGGTCACACCTGTCGAGGTCGTATCTAATCTAATCTAATCTACTGTCGAAGAGTCGAACAGTCGAAGATCCTCATTAAAGGATTTAAAGTGTACTCATTCCAATTACGGGGCCTCAAAAGAGTATCTGCATGTATTTGATTTCTGGCTATTGATCTCATCCTTGTGGATCCATAAAGAGACATAGTATCTTGGGTAGTTAATATGAGCCAACCCATACATCCCCATATAGCCATCCCACTTTCCTTCCAATATCCCACAAGAGTGTAGAGTTTAATACAGCTCATGAGAGGATGTGACAGGTTTTCAAACATTCAAAAAGCAGTCCCAAATGCAAATCACGTCCTGTGTTGTGTTGAAAGCATTCTAGCCAGATAGGAAATCTTCCTGAATGACATATATAGAAAAAAATATATCACGAATGAAGATGACAATATTATACAAGTGTGTAGCACGAGTATTATATTGTTAATCTTCATGAGTGATATAGTTTTCTGTATATGTCTAAAATGGGATGGTTTCTTTTATTATCCACCATTTTGTATAAATTTATGAGTTATATAAATCCATATTTAAAGAGAGAGAATGTCAAAAAGGCTGACATATATACAAGGGAAACAGTGAACATACAAACCTCAACATTTATCTTGCAATATCTCAGCCATTTCTGAATGGATTTTTATGCATCAGAAACAAGCAGAAGGGCTTTTAAAAGATCTTTCTAATGATATAAAATACATATTTGTAGGTTACATAGTTTCTAAGATATATCAATGAGAAGCCAGACGTTATTGGCACTAATTATCCATGGTCAGGTGGTGCCGTTGTATACAAAAAATTTGCAAATTTAATAAGTAAATTTAATTTTTATAAGTTAATACCCTATCCAATGGACAATTGCTAATCCGGTCGGCGCAGACCGGCCCGCCAAGCGCCAGAAAAACACGTCCTGTGTTTCCACCGGCTTGCCGGTCCCAGTACTGTGCATTCGCTAGGTGGCGCATGGTACTTCCTTCCTGTCTAGACAACATGACGTCATATCATCTTTTTCGTTGTCTAAACCTATTAGACCCCTAGTAAGCTGATAGCGGGGTCGGTGGGAGGGTCTTGTGTGTCCATTGGATAGGGTATTAACTTATAAAAATTTAATTTACTTATTAAATTTGCAATTTTATACTTCCTATCCAATGGACAATTGCTGAATAACTACCGCTTGGCCGGCGGGTAAGTTACTAGGGACTTATGTGAACTCACAAGTAATAGCAAATTTTAACCTACGGTCTAGGCTGACTTCGTCAGGAGACCTATAGGCCCAGGCCTGGGTTGACCTTAAGGTCAGGAAACCCTGTAAGGCCATGGTCGGTTGCCAGCAGCCGGTTACCCGGGGCTATACCGCCGTTGCCCCCCCCCTTTTGCAGACCTGCTCTGAGGTAGGGGAAGAGAGGGATGAGTTCAGTCCCAGAATGCAAATAAACCTCCCAAAGGAAGCACGCCACACTTAATTCTTATGTACATGAAGAAACTGTTTATACATATATACAAATCTCCTCAATCTAAGGACCACTTGTGGATCTGCTGAGCAGCCACTACCGAGCCCAATTGGTAAAGCTCTGAATCAGCCCAAGCCCCGCCCTTCAGATAGAACTATGTGAAGGTATTATGTGACTTCAGTGGCAGGCTGACAAGACTGTATCCAAGGAAAACTCCCGACTGGAAGACCTTAGAAGCATCAAAGGCCCTGACATCATGGGCTTTAACCTGATGTAAAGTGTGGGCCTCCTGGTCAGAGAGCTCATAACATAGGATCACAGTCTGCTTGATCCAAGAGGAGATAGTGGCAGGTGAGATGTCTTTGTCAAAACCTTTCTTAAAGGAGACAAAAACCACCTCCTTATTCTGCCCGAGGTCCTGTCCAAATAGTAGCGCAATGTTCTGACTGGACAGAGGGGCCTGTCAGACTTGAGGGATCTATCCAGAGTTGGGGCCAGGGCTGTTATACCCCTGGGGCAACACTGTCTGGACCCTCTTTGGCCAGCTGATTCTTGGGGAGAAAGCTGGGTGACGGGTACAGGGACACCTTGACCAGTCGGACTGGTGTCTAATATTTCTGTTTTGCCAAGCATGTATCTCACTTCTACTCTTGCCTGACCCCAGGGCCAAGAGGAAAACTGTCTTGAAGGTCAAATGCTTCAAGGAGGCCTCTTTAATTGGTTCAAAATGACCCTTGTCAGCTGGTGCAAAAACCAGGGAGAGGTTCCAGGAGGGGATTCCCTTCCGGCCTTTGGGTCTGTCTCAGTGGAAACTATCCAGGAGACGAGTGAGATTTTCATCCTTACTGATATTGATGGGCGAATTTCCCAGTCTATCAGCAATGTCTGACCTGTAACCATCAATGGTGCTGGGCTGCAACTTCCTGTCCTGAAATAGGTACATAAGGAAGTCAGCAACTAACTTTACAGGGGGTGCCCCGAAGTCCACCTGATGAATGATACACCACTTGTAAAAATGTCCCACTTGCCTCATAGACTGATCTGATTGATCCCCTTTGAGGAGCCTCAACTCTTGCTGCCACTGCCTCAGACAAGCCCTGCTCCTCGATTGCTGAGGCTCTAGGAGCCCTGCATGGATATTAAGGTTTGTCAGATTTCTGTGAGGGATCTGATTGAATGGCTGTCAACAGGTTGGGCATATTGGGCAGGCTCAGTGGGATTTGGCTGGACGTAGCCACTAGATCCCAAAACCAAGGCATGTTGGGCCACCCCGGAGCAATCAGAATGATTCTCTTGCATGGGGAGTCTTGCAACTTCTCCACCACTTTGCCCAATATGGCTGATGGTGGGAAGGTGTATGCTTTCAGATCCTACCATGGCCGACTGAGCGCATCCACTGCTGTGGCCAGGGGATCCGGTACCGGTGACACAAACACAGGCAACCTGTTGTTGAACCTCGTGGCAAATAAGTCTATTTGGGCCGGTGCCACCTGCTGCATAGAGTGGAAGACCTCTGGAAGGAGAAACCACTGTTTGGATGGTCTGGCCTAGCCTGGATAGCTTGTCTGCTACCACATTCGGCCGGCCTGGAATGTGTCGTGCTTTAGAGTCACTTGTTTCCTGGTACACCAGGTCAAGATTCTCCATAGTAGGGCACAAAGTGGGCACGACCTCATGCCTCCTTCCTTGTTTATGTATGACACTACTGTGGTGTTGTCAGTTGCTACAGGTACTATCTTGTTGAGCAAAGGTCTTGGAACTCTTTTAAGGCCAGAAACAACTGCTTTAAGTTCTAGATAGTTTATATGCAGCTTGCTTCCCGGAGGGGACCAGGTTGCTCTTGCAAGTGCTCGTCTAAGCGAGCGCCCCACCCTTCTATTGATGCGTCTGTAATTATTTGCAGAGCATGTTTTATTGGGTGTAATGGTTGGACTGTAAGTACATTGTCTTCCTTCAGCCATCATTGTAAAGGGGGTGCAAGGACCTGGGGGTTGGGATCACCTTTTCCAGTGATTCTGGGACCCTCCAGTTGTGTTTGTGATGCCACTGAATGAGTCTCATATGAAGTTGGCCTACATGAACTTGCTTTTCTGTAGCTGTTAGTAAGCCTATCACGGACCTGAATTCCCGGACCGGGCAAGCCGGTAGGGATAGCAATTTCAGCATTTTCTCTTGAAGGTTCTGCTACCGGTCTGGAGTCAGTCGGACCGGATCAGACCTGAGGTCGAACTGGTAGCCTATAAAATTGAAGTCTTGTTTGGGCTCCAGCTCTGATTTCTCTAAGTTCACCAGCCAACCTAGTTGCTGACACATTATTTACTAGTTCCTGTGTATGTTGGAGACAAGCCTGGTGGGATCTGGCTCTCACCAACCAGTCGTCTAGGTACTGGTGGTTTCTTAAATCCTTGTGTATGGCCATCAATTCACCTCCTTTGGTATCACGATGAACTCCAAAGGTGCTGTGGACAAACCGAAAGGCAGGGCCTTGAACTGGTATGCCCGACCTTGGATGTGAAATCTCAGGCATTTCCTGGATTGTTCTTGTATAGGTATATGGACATAGGTATCCCTCCTTCAACAATTGTACTACCTAGGGTCCAGCCCCCAAGGCTTCCTAAGTTCCCAAAAAGGGCTTAGTCTGGACCCTACAGGCAGATTGTGTGCCACATTTGGGACATTTGGTATCCTGACAATATTTCCTGTCCCTGTCTGGTGACAATGATCCAAGTTAACAGTCTCTGTGTTCTTATTGTGGTCCGGTGGGGCTGACACAACTTTTCACATCAATAGACTCTTTGCCCCGGGCCAGCAGCCTGCAAGGTGCAGCATTTACAGAGCAATTGTCATTTGTGAGATGTCTGACCCCTGGCCGGACATGATGACAAAATTTATTATCTCTCCAGTCAAGTCCAGCACCGATAACAGGTTGTTGAGAGGTGTGATAAGGGAAGGTTGCCTGGCAGTAGCTTGGGACACTGTCATATCACTGTCATATACCCAAGACCACTGACTGGTCTAAGAATTCTCTGTAACCAAATTTACTTTAGGCAACTCTGTCCAGTACCAGGACTCCATACCCGGTACTTTACTGTAACCAGTAATTTTCTGTACCGGCAAAAAACTGGGAGGCTGGGGTCACCAATGAATTTAGACAGCTACTGGTCTATATTTAGCCAGCTTTTTTTTTTTTTTTTTTTTTTTTATGTAACCAGTTGGGGTGAAGCCCTGTACATAAGGACTGTGTAGCCAGCACCCTGTTTGTAGACTTGTAACCGGTAGGTTGAAGCAAGTGTACAAGGCTGTGTAGCCAGTACCAGCCGGTACACTCTGTAACCAGTTGTTGAAGCAAGTGTACAAGGCTGTGTAGCCAGTACCAGCCGGTACACTCTGTAACCAGTAGCTGAAGCAAGTGTACAAGGCTGTGTAGCCAGTACCAGCCGGTACACTCTGTAACCAGTTATTGAAGCAAGTGTACACGACTGTGAAGTCGGTACCTGTCAGTACACTCTGTAACCAGTTGTGGAAGCAAGTGTACAGGGCTGTGTAGCCGGTACCCTGCCGGTACACTGTAACCAGTTGTTAAAGCTACTGTATAAGGCTGTGTAGTCGGTCGGTGCACTGTAACCAGATGTTGAAGTAACTGTACAAGGCTGTTTAGCCGGTAGTCGGTCGGTACATTCTGTAACCAGTTGTTGGAAGTAAATGTACTTACAACTATCTTGTGTTGAAATCAGCTGGCTGTAGGTTTCCGCCATTAATAAAGTATTTCTTTTGAACGCACGTCTTATTTTGTAGATTTGACAGTTGCTGGGAAAGCTCTTATGATCTATATTTAGAAACAATTGTTGGTCGGTGTGTCACATGACCAGTTTGCTGGTCAGAGGGACAACGTGATTGGCTGATTGGAGATGACGATCAGCTTCGTGACCTGGTCGGTGAATCACATGACCAACTTCGGGGAAATGCCCTCACTGGACGCGTTCTTTCTTTATATCACAGTAAACGTGAGCTGACTGGTCGACTGATGCTTGTAGCAGAGAAGTCTGTACCAGTGTGCTGGAGGTGAATTTCAGGAACTAAAAACTGGAGTCACAGTAGACGTGAGTGCAAAGAATGCACTTCCGACCTTCTTGTTCGGTGGATCACGTGATAAACTTCGTGACCTAGTCGGTGCATCACGTGACCAGCTTCGTGATTTGGCCAGAAGGACACGCGATTGGCTAACTGGAGATGACGTCAGTATTCGCGTTCTTTGTGTGATGCTTTACCGGCAACTTTACAGTCCACAAAACCCCACTACCGACAACAAGGTCGGGTCTGCAAAGCAGGGACTGGAATCACAGTAGAGGTGAGTACTAAGAACGCACTTCCGACCTTCCTGGTCGGTGAAAACACGTGACCAGCTTCGTGATTGGTCGGAAGGACACACGATTGGCTGACTGGATATGACGTCAGAGGTCGCGTTCTTTTGTGCTGGCCGGTCGGCTGATGCTTTAAAAGCAGAGAAGCCTGGATCAGTGCGCTCTGTAGATGAAGTCCTGGCCGGTCTGAAGTCGATTCTTCTTCTCAGCCGGCTGTACACTCAAACCAGTTTCCTGGCCATCCACTTCCCTTACTACCGACACAAGTGCCGGGTCCACAAGGGAGGGACTGAGAGTGATTAAAGATGAAGTTCCTTCTATGTAAATACTAGGTGAGGTCGGCTGAACATGAGCTTGCCGGTCGACTAATGCTTTACAGCAAAGATGTCTGGACCAGTGCGCTCTGAAGAAATCTGAAGAATTCATCTCTTGCTTCTGATGAAAAAACACTAAATACTCGAGCTAGGCTGGTGTGACTGATGCTTTACAGCAGATAAGTCGGTACCAGTGCGCTCTGAAGAATGCACCTCTTGGGGAATTCCTTCTCTTTGCAGTGTTCAAAACTACGTAGATTGAAGTTGTCCGTGATTTCTATTCGTAGTACTAGAAAAGACGTTTCTATGGTGATTGAACTGGAGTTACTGAAAGTTACAGAAGGTACATTCAACAAAAGACACGGATAAAATTACCTGTAAGTAGTATATCCATTATTTCCTTAAAATTGTCGATCTGCCCCTAACAACACCATGGTTGAATGGGAGGAAACTAGAAAAAAGGCTGCCTTCATAATTCATATTTCTCGTCTTACTGCCCTATCATCAACACTAAATTGAGTCAGCTAGGGAGCGTTTCCAGCAGATTTCTTAATGTATATCCGTGCTTGCTATGTAGGTAACACTTCTACAATAAATTATTTGCAAATAAGGTAGAAAATCCGTCATAATGCACACTTTTCCTTAAAATATCTGGAGATTGTTGAAAACACGTCTGCACAGTACACGCGCCAAACGAAAAAGATGATATGACGTCATGTTGTCTAGACAGGAAGGAAGTACCATGCGCCACCTAGCGAATGCACAGTACTGGGACCGGCCAGCCGGTGGAAACACAGGACGTCTTTTTCTGGCTTTGGTGGGCCAGTCTGCGCCGACCGGATTAGCAATTGTCCATTGGATAGGAAGTATTAACGCAATAAAAATATATATCCCACTCTGTATATCCCTCTATACAGGTCACATACTGTGTTGTGGATAATAATAAGGCCGAAAGGGGTTTTGGTCCCCTAGCGCGAGCGCAAATCGATCAGAAACACGAGTAGTGCACTGAAGTGGTAACCCATCCCAGTACTAACATAGTCCATCGCCATATAACTTCTGTAAAACACAGCCATTGTGGCCACGCCACAAGTTCTGTAAAAGACAGACAGTCATTGTGGCCATGCTACAATTCATCAAAGTCCGGCGACAAAAGAAAAAAAAAAGTGATCTGTAGAAGCGCGAGCTTAAAAATCCCACCAAATCACACAGAATGCATTTTACCAAAACACAAAGTGGACAGTACCATAATATCCACAAAAGAAAGTAGATGAGCCCTATTATTGGCCTTTCATTTATAGCCTGTGACCCTAGAATGGAAAGATGAGGCCTACATATTAGGTAGCCTGAGGTCAAAGGTTAAAAAGATTTAAAACCACACTACATTGTACTTAAGATATAAAGTTTGATAATCATTCAATTAACATTTCTGTATTGTAAATTGTAAGATTTAATCATTTTTTAAAGCTTGTGAAATATGAACTTTCAGAGTTTACCAAGTACAAAAATGAGTGTAAAATGAACCATGAATTTCTGTCATAATTTCTGAAAAATTGTATTGTGTCCATGTACACGGGTTGTCACAATTCCGTGCATGTCATAATACCATGTGTTTCTGTTTAAGAACCTATCCGGCAATAAATCGGCTATCAACATGTAATATTTTATAAAATTTGTATTTAACTGATTTTTTTTCTATCCTCCAGGTCTTTATTTTCTGTAATTTCAATGGTTAGATTTCATAATTAGTTTGTTGAATATTGATGCACGGTATTGTGACAACCTGTGTACTAGTCTTAATGGGGGTATCCCTTCAAATCACTGATTGTTCAAGTGGGGAATTAATCAAGTAACTTTTGTAGTTGGAATGGATGTAAACAGACACACAAATTTGGATATTACGAAAGGTTTAATGACTGCTATTTTTCCAAGAGGTATCAACTGTCTGAAGTTCCAAAAGTTTACAACCTTCTTGACCTTGGCTATGGATTAATTATACTTTAAATTGGTAGATCAACTAACTTAGTCCAAAATTAACCTTTGTACCTTGAAAGTTTGTAATTGGATATGGAAATTTTAAGACAGGCACCCTTGGATGTTCAAATTTTACTAGTATTTAAAGTTTCCTAAAAAGCTATACCAAACCAATACAACAAGAAAAGTTCAATCAAATTCAAAGTTGGTTTTTTATATCCCATTCAACAGCCAGGGTCATACTGGAACAGGTCCACAACATTTGCCACTTGTGGGAGTTGAACCCACACAGAGGTGACAGCCTGTGATTAAATGCAAAACTTGTTAACCATTAGGCCACTCAGAAGACCGGTATGAGCTCAGATAGGAGTTCTGTTTAATATAAGAAACATTGGTGAAAAATAATTTAAAATTGGTCCAGAAAACAAAGGACGTTCCATTAGCTATAACTGGGCCCCTGTCTTTCATGCTGACAATACCTTTCGATCCCAATAAAACTTGAAGAATTCTTCATATTGTATTATCATTGGTACATACACACAAGGCATGTTAGAGTAAGAAATCTAAAATTCGCCAGGAATCTAAAATTCGCCACCTCTAAAACCTTAGTTAATTTTATGAAGAAAATGATGTTTTTGTCTAAAAATTGGTATTTTTCAGTTCAAAAGGCCATAATTTACTATACATTCAACAAATCTCACCACAATTCATTTATTTTATTAGTATTTTCACATGTGGCGAATTTCAGATATGTGGCGAATTTTAGATTTCTTACTCTATATCAGTTAACACTGTATTATCAGAGTGTGTGGTACATGTGTGTGCTGGCCTTTGGAGATGGAGGTAAAGGCACAACTGGTCAAGATTCCACACTGTTGATTTAAATGACAAAATTTGGCACACAATATACAAGATATGCTTAAAAACTATCTATGTTAATTCAGTAATCTGGTTTCAGTACAAAATTCTCTTTGGAATTTGGATCACAAAAGATTTCTTGTTTAAAATGAAGATTGTAGAGTCAAATCACTGTAGACTCTGTGCGATATGCTGAAACAATCCAACATTTTTTCTCTCAATGTGAAATTGTTGAAAATTTGTGGACTGATATAACGCAATGGATCAAAAGAAAAGTACATTTATAATTTACCAGTTACATTTGACTCAGATATCAAAAATTTTGGGGTACTGTATACAAGATAAAAATTGCAAGTCTGTTAATTTTATATTGCTCATAAGTAGGAAATACATATTCTGGTGTGCTCAGAATAAATTTATCCCTAATTTTCTTTAACTGAAAAATTTAATTCAACAAAGATATCTTGAACAACAATATCTGGCAAGCTCTCCTCATCAGATGAATTTGATCGTGAAATGAGAACACGGACAGGCTTATTAAGTGAGGATTAAATTTGCAATGTAAATGAAATATCCACTGTATTTATTTTTTTTTCTGTGTTCATCCTTCACAATTATTAGGATGAAACTGTAATAAAGTGTCAATAGTTGCATAGATTGTGAAAAACTACAAATAAATAAAATTACCAACTTTCTCATGCGACAGGTCTGGCAATGGTCTGTAAATGTTGTATATATGTACCGGTATATAGTAAAATAGCATCAGAGATGCCCGTACCCCACAGCCTAGGGAAATATTTTCAACACCATGAGATATAGAAGTACTGTACCAGTACAAACTTCAGGATACTTTCAGAGCACTGTCAGTTATATAAAGGTCCAAAACTTGTTTAAATGGAGAAATAATGTTTAAAAGAAAGATAATGCGTATAAAGATGAAGTATTAAAACAAGATAATTCAATAACAAGATGACAGCATTAATCAGTAAACTAAAATTCAACACTCTTTATCTACATCTGCATGGCCAAATTATGGTTTAGATGGTTTGAATATTACCATGCATACAGAACTGGTAATACATTTAATGAATGCTTATTGTGGTGTTGGAGCAAAATCTGTGGCTCACTTGATGAAATTCTATCTCTTACAATGGGAAGTTATGAAAGTAAAATTCTTAATAAATTCTAATATGACTTTTGCTTAATCTGCATCAAAAGACAGACCCAAAGGTCCATGAAGATTTTAAAGGTCAAGGTCACTACGACAAGGTAAAAGGTCAAATTAAGGTCACACCATGATAATACACACCTATAGCCCCTAACCAATGTCCCTACCAAGTATCAACTTCCTACACCTTACGGTTTCCGAGATATAGCCCTGACAAGATTTTATAGGTCAAGGTCACTATGGCAAGGTCAAAGGTCAAATCAAGGTCACACCATGATGCTGCACACCTACACTCCCTAACAAATGTCTCTACCAAATATCAACTTCCTACACCTTACAGTTTCCGAGATATAGCCCGGACAAGATTTTATAGGTCAAGGTCACTACGGCAAGGTCAAAGGTCAAATCAAGGTCACACCATGACGTTGCACACCTACACCCCCTAACCAATGTCCCTACCAAATATCAACTTCCCACACCTTACAGTTTCCGAGATATAGCCTGGACAACATTTTATAGGTCAAGGTCACTACAGCAAGGTCAAAGGTCAAATCAAGGTCAGACCATCACGTTGCACACCTACACACCCTAACCAATATCCCCACCAAGTATCAACTTCCTTCACCTTACGGTTTCCGAGATATAGCCCGGACAAGATTTTATAGGTCAAGGTCACTACAAGGTCAAAGGTCAAATCAAGGTCAGACTATGACGTTGCACAACTACACCCCCTAACCAATGTCCCTACCAAGTATCAACTTTCTACACCTTACAGTTTCCGAGATATAGCCCGGACAAGATTTTCAAACTCAAGGTCACTACGGCAAGGTCAAAGGTCAAATCAAGGTCACACCATGACGTTGCACACCTACACCCCCTAACCAATGTCCCTACCAAGTATCAACTTCCTACACCTTATGGTTTCTGAGATATAGCCCAGACAAGATTTTATAGGTCAAGGTCACTACAAGTTCAAATCAAGGTCAGACTATGACGTTGCACAACTACACCCCCTAACCAATATCCCCACCAAGTATCAACTTCCTACACCTTACAGTTTCCGAGATATAGCCCGGACAAGATTTTCAAACTCAAGGTCACTACGGCAATGTCAAAGGTCAAATCAAGGTCAGACCATGACGTTGCACACCTACACCCCCTAACCAATGTCCCTACCAAGTATCAACTTCTTACACCTTACGGTTTCTGAGATACAGCCCGGACAAACTATTTCCCCCCGCCCGCCCGCCCGCCCATCCGGACACCATGGGTGAAAACAATACCCCGACAGCCCTTAAGGGCTGTGGGGTAAAAATGTAACTGCTGACTTGGATATAACTTGTCATATATTGTTCTTATGTGATCTTCAGAGATATCTCTCCTGCCAGAGATATCTCTTTATTGTAAATGGCAGTTAAAATTAAAACTAATAAAAGATTCCACACTGTTTAACCACCAGGCTATTTCACATACAACAGCCAGTCACAAGTTGATGTAATTGGGTAAATTGATGCCGCTTTTGGAGGAAAGCAGAGCATAGAACTGGTAAATATTAAACATTAGTAATACTCACCAAACAAGCTTTACCAACTTAAGTAGACAACCTAATTAAAGCCACTTTAATGATACAAATATATATGTTCTACAGGAAAATAATATAGTGCTGAATGTAATGATCTTTTAGAGAAGAAATAATATACTGAAATAGACTAGATATGAAATGAAACTGTTTGCAAAAAAATTTAAAGAGTTAATAAGAGCAAATTTTGAGAAAATTGTCATCAGACATGAGGTTAAATACTCTCTAAAGCATTTAAATGCAAATATTTTTTTAATTTTTCAAATGCAAATACTTGAATTTTCTTCAAATGCAAATACTGTAGAAAAGTATTTCTAATACTTTTTAAATACTTTCAAACAAAACCAGACCTACGCATTGGAAAACTGAACTGATGCAAATTTGTATCCACCGTAAAGACAACTCACCAAAGCCAGTGAACCATCGTTTCACCTTGAAGGAGGGGCCAAAGGTCAAATCTAACAACATCAGAAGATTCCCAGCCCATGATTTCCTATGGGTTGGTTTTACATTGCAAACCTCTAGGACCAATAACAAGCGAGTTATAAGCACTTTTAAGTTTAGCTACCCTTGAAGGAGGGGCCCGAGGTCAAATCTGACCACACCACAAGATTCCCAGCCCATGATTTCCCATATGTTGGTTTACCATCCCAAACCTCTAGGACCAATAATAAGCGAGTCATAAGCACTTTTAAGTTTGGCTATCCTCGTTTGACCTTGAAGGAGGGGCCCGAGGTCAAATCTGACTACACCACAAGATTCCCAGCCCATGATTTCCTATAGGTTGGTTTACCATCCCAAACCTCTAGGACCAATAATAAGCGAGTTATAAGCACTTTTAAGTTTGGCTATCCTCGTTTGACCTTGAAGGGGGGGCCCAAGGTCAAATCCGACCACACCAGAAGATTCCCAGTCCATGACTTCTCATAGGTTGCACTTTTAAGCACTTTTAAGTTTAGCTACCCTCATTTGACCTTGAAGGAGTGGCCCAAGGTTGAATCCGTCCACACCAAAAGATTCCCAGCCCATGATTTCCCATATGCTGGTTTACCATCCCAAACCTCTAGGACCAATAATAAGCAAGTTATCAGCACTTTTAAGTTTGGCTATTCTCGTTTGACCTTGAAGGAGGCGGCCAAGGTCAAATGCGAACACTTTACCATCCCAAACCTCTAGGACCAATAATAAGCGAGTTATAAGCACTTTTAAGTTTGGCTATCCTCGTTTGACCTTGAAGGAGTGGCCCAAGGTCAAATTTGACCACACCAGAAGATTCCAGCCCATGATTTCCTATGTGTTGGTTTACCATCCCAAGCCTCTAGGACCAATAATAAGTGAGTTATAAGCACTTTTCAGTTTGGATATCCTCGTTTGACCTTGAAGGAGGGTTCTAAAATTAAATCTGACCACATCAGAAGATTCGCAGCACAAGATTTCCTATAGGCTGGTTTCACATTGCAAACCTCTAGGACCAATAATAAGGGAGATATAGGAACTTTTAAAGTCCACAATGTGGGCTTCTTTGGCACTCCATAGATGACCTTGAATTAAGAGCTTCAAGGTCAAATGTCTGCAAGGTTGTAGAGGATATGTATATCTGTTATACATATCACCTATGAAGAGATTCAACCTTCTACCTATGAGAAACAGCCAGAAGAAAAATGTAGATAATTTTCAAAGAAATGCCCGCGGCGGCCATCTTGTTATTCAGAATGAGGCTAATTTCAGTCCTAGAGAAGCTTATCCCCAAATGAAGATATCCTGCAAATTTGGTGAACCTAGGTGGTGTTGTTTTCCTCTGAGAGAGTCAACACCGAAAATCTCTCTACACGCGGCGGCGGTGGCAGCATAGCGAACGCTAAACCAAAGTATACACGGGATGCCTGCGGTGGATACAATAACTGAGAGTTGACAAAATCATTTAATTAATTATGAAGTACACAGTGGGTAACAGAGATACAAAATAACCTCAGGCATAATAAAATGAGATCATATTTTCAAGGTGAACTATTTTATACTATAACTTAAATAGGAAAAAGATACACTTCAAAAATATTTCCTTCCAAAAATGAAGTATCCGAAAGGCATAAATGTTATGTCATTTAATAAACAGAAAGATGGAATTATGTATATTTTACAGACACTTTAGACATAACAATGTCAAGCATGTAAAATGGATGGAAATCCTGCAAAAAGTGTCCAGCACTTAGTAAGTACTGCAGATAGGGGTTTGATATTTTGGCAAGAGAAAGAAACTGGAAAAGTAGCTGAATAACTTAACAGAAAACAATGAAATCCTGATAGTTTCTCACGTGGTGACAAAGTACCCATTTTAACCCCCAGTTTGACCCATAGGGAAGGGGTGTATAATCTGGCAGTGTTTGTGAAACTCGAGTGGTCAACCCAAAACCAAATGAAATTGGTTTAAATAATAGAAAAGAAATCAGCTACACAATAATTCATGTAAAAATACCCACATAAATTAGGTATGCATAATTATGCAAATACTTCTTATCTGAAATTTTCAAACCTTAAAAACAAATACACGCAGTCATAAAATTAAAGTATTTAAAATACACATTTAAAAGCATTTGCATTTAACCCCATGCCTGACTTTGTTTAGCTATGTAGTAAATAAAGAACACCCCCAACAAAATCATTCAAATAAGAATGCCTCGACAGTGTGGGCAAATAATGTTCTATAAATCAGGTTAATTCTGTACTCCCACAAATAAAACACAAAAGTATTAGTGCAGATAATTTGATTAAAGCTCCACAACATGGTTTATCATAATCCTAATCTGCACATATTTATCGCATAAATATACATATAAGTTTTGAAAAATCTTTCTCATAACCTAGATAATAACTGATCTTGTTTGTCAAAGATTTTCTTTATCAAAATAGACCAATACTATGTAGTTGTTTTAAATGTTTGGAATTTAAAACCACAAGATTTTATCTATGAATATTATCAATGAATTGACAATGGGATATATCTGAACAGGTTTAATACAAAATTAAGAAATGTTATCTAACATTGTATATATTATGCTTATTACTTACAAAATAAGTAAAAACAGTATATGCCATGAAAGTAATGTAGCTATTCAGGATAACAAAAACATCTATCAATAACATATTTGCAGCAGTTGCAATTGTATTACCTCAATAGCAACAGTGACATATTTCAAAAGACTCACAAAGCAATTCTATCTGCTATAAAGTGTACACATTTTCAATGTGGAATAAAATTCCAAGAATATGAAACAACTATAGAATGTAAAATGTACAAAAGGATAAGTGTAGGAAAATATAATGAATCATCACTATGGCACTGGAGTTCTGTTGTTTCTTTTCCTATGGGAAACTATATATTAAAAACCCAACATCAAATTTAAGTAAATAGTAACAAAGAGGATTGTTACTTTTCTCAAAAACACCAGCAAAAACCAAATAGTATCATTTTATTTTGTGAAATCAAATTAGTGAACATGCCATCAACAACCGTGAATAAAGAGCTGACAGTGTACCAAGATAATGAGGGTCAGTATATCCTGGTGACACAGGCAGACAGGTCCCTGCAGAGGATGTACATCAAGGCTAATGGCCCTCCACAAATCTCACCAGAGTTACGACTGCAACTGGAGCAAGACAAGCAACATGAACGGCTGCAGAAACACGATGAGAAATTATTTGAGCATGGTGAAAGACTGCCAAACCTTGAACAGTATCATGACTTGCAGAGAAAGGAGATTCTTAGGTCCAGGTCTAAACGGGTAAAAATGGTAGATGAAAAGCTAGTATGGAATGCCAAGTCAAAGGTAGACAGTTTTAACAAGAGTTACACTCCCAGTGGTGGTACAGTGGACATATTAGACAGGAAAAAACTTGCCCCTGCTACAAGGTGGAAAGCAGCACCACGTGTAGATACTATCAATACAGATTTTATCCCAAGTTACAGCGATGCACACCTACTGGAACAGCCGAGATGGAACCAGAATGCGAAAGTACAGCACAAGTATGTGAGAACAAAAATTGTAGCGACAGGCAAGGATAATATAAATGAACGAAACCAATGGCATAAAAAGGCCAGTAATATTCCTCACGTGGATGCAGTCAATGAAGGCAACACTGAGGAAAGAAGTTCCTCCACACAAACAGTAGAATGGCAAATACTTCCTGATATAAACAGTTCAAAAGTTAAAGCAAACAGAACACTGAGTTCCAGCCAGACAAGTAGATCACTACAAAATGGCATGCAATCACCAGCATCACCCTGGCTGCCTAAAATCACTGATGTAGTGTACAATTCAAAAACAAAGAAGTGGGTAGCAAGTGTGACCAAGTCAGAAAACTCTACACCAGATCCCAGTCCACTGAACACACATGATTCACTGTTCAGAAGACGACGGTATCCTTTGAAACTCCATAGAGATCCCATCATAAATCAGAGAATCAAGAACTACCGTCAGAGCAGCAAGTATTCAAGCAGGTTTCCCAGCAGATCGCAATCAGTTGCTTCTCACACTTCCACAAATAGTACGTATGAACAACCATCTAAGTCAATCATTTTTGACAATGAGCAAGGCATCTTGTGGAACACTGGACCGGGGGATATAGAAAACGACTATGGTACACTGAAGATGTACATGAACAATGCTGATGACATGGGGGAAGAGAATGAGGGGAATGAAGAAGCAGAGGAGACTTCTGAAAGAGATTCCATCAGTCCCAGAGTACAGGAAATGTATGAAGCAATGGGTGATAATAGGGTAGAGACTGCAGAGTATGAAGGAAAAAGCCATGAAAACAATGGTTATACAGAAGAATATGTGGGCAATTGAATTATTAATTTACCAGTGTTCTTGTATGATAATTGTGTCAGAAAGAACCAGTATTAGGAATACATACATTGTCATTTATTCTTAACTTATACTTGTTGCATGCTTAACTTTAATACATTGTTAAGGCTTTTGATATATTATATGTATATATATAGTTAGTCACAAGGGAAATGCAACCACTTTATTTCATTCTGATATTGTTTTTCAACTAAGTAGAATTAAATGCATAATGCTTGGCCATACATTTTATTTTCCATTTTTGAAAAGCAGTAAAGTTTTACAATATGCCATTGTAGATCACCATCAGGGGTGCTTTATTTAAAGGATATAATATATACTTTATTTGATACAGGTACCTCAACATAATTGATAACAAAACCCTATCAGTACTTGTGCAACCATATTTGGCATTCTTAGAATGTAATTTTGACATACATTTTGACACCAAAACGTATGGCTTATTAAAGTTTAATGCATCACAAAACATTGTACCACTGTACAGGACTTAAACTTTCCTAGGCTACTGCAAACAAATGTTATTACAAGAATGTGAAATACGTTACAACATGTGAAGGTTACCACTGAAAACATACCTTAAAGTTATGTAATGCCCCTGTTCCACCAAAGGACTAAGCCCCGATCCTGTCCCCGACCCTTAATCGTGAACAGTCGGTGAAAAAAAAAGGTAAAATGGGCGGGAATACTGGATCGGTGTAAAAGTCTGGGATTAAGGTCAGATTGACCCTAGGGGGCCTGAGGAGGCCCCAGGCCGCCCTACAGAGTCCCTGACTGGTCTGGGACTAAGAACCGACTAAGCCATTTTTCTGGTCGATTTGATCCAAGATCTGGTCGTAGACATACCAACTGGGTCCCAGGACGCCTCAGGCCTCCTGGGACTAAGCCCCGACTAACCCACGACTAAGTCCCGGCCTCCTCAGGTGTCCTCAGGCGTCCCCAGTCTTCCCCAGACCAATGTGGCCGATTCTTGTTTTGCAATGGGACTAAGGGTCGCAGGAGGCCTGGGACTAAGGCACTAAGGGTCTGGGACTAAGGGTCGCAGGTGGCCTGGGACAACATAGGACTGTGTAAATGTGGTCTGAGGAGGCCTGGGGAAGCCTGGGACTGGACATTTTGTTTATGGCGGGAAAAAATAATCGGTTTGCGTCAGGAGAAATATCAAACATGTTTGATTTTTCACACGGCCCCAACCAACCACAACCGACCTTTACAGGATGCCTGGGACTAAGCAAATTTTTCAAACCGACCCTCAAAAACCCTTAATCGGGAGCCTTAGCCGTGTGGTGGAACACCCACATAAGAAAAAGCAAAGCTGATATTCATAAAAATTGTCTAACCCAATATCAAACTCAAACTCTCTCACACTCTCAAACTCAAGCTCTGTACCAATTAAGTGTAAACTCAAATTTTGAAGACACAAAATAAAACTTTCTTAAGTGAAAAATGTTCAATCTCAAACAAAATGAAAGACTTAGTCAAACAAAAATTAAAAGTTGGTCAAACAAAACTAAAGCAGTCATATACTAAATCATTTAAAACTGCCTTCATGTGAACTTAAATATAAGCTCCAAATATAATCCCTAAATATAGTGATTATAAATTATTCTGAGCCTAAGTTTAAGTATATACTTGGTGAAAAATAGGGAATAGGTATTATATTTTAGTTTAAATGCAAATTTCAGTCTGAATTCATATATAAGCTTTAAACCCAAAATTACAGGAATAATATTTGAGATTTAGCCTGAGATTGAGATTTTTCATGTAATTCCATGATGGTTGAATGCTCAGAAATGTTCTCGTAAGAATGTGAAATATGTTAAACATGTAAAGGTCAACACTGAGGACACACACCTTGAAAATAAGAAAGAAGCAGAAGTCACTTAAATTCTGCAACAATTTACAAAGGTCACAACTTATTTCAAGATTCTGCATTATAATTAATAATTAACTAATTAACTAGAGGATTGCTTGCAAAAAAAAAGATAATGTTTTTGCACAGCAAAAACAAAGCGTCCCACACAGTAGTTTTTTTGCCACCAATTGCTTCACTTTAGTTTTAATGCTGTGTGTTGTGCTCTTTGGTCCACTAACTGCAACAGTTTGTTTACTTTTCATCACACACACACATCATACTCAACACACTTTATGCAGACAAGCAGGATTAGAATAATCAGTACACCAAAATAAATGTTTCCTCATTTAACATTTGCTTTGTGTATTCTTAAAAAAAATATATGTATTAAAAGATCAGTCTTTTCTCTACAAGATTACACCATCTTGTAGAGAAAAGACTGATCTTTTAATACATATATTTTTTTTAAGAATACACAAAGCAAATGTTAAATGAGGAAACATTTATTTTGGTGTACTGATTATTCTAATCCTGCTTGTTCAAGGATATATGAGTTTTGAGGAAAAACTTTCCAACATTCCAATCTCTTCCATCCATTAAACAAGTGTACATGAAAGTTAAATTTTACTTAAAACCTCATATTTTTATTTAAGTAATTTTAAAATAAACGAAGTTTTTATTAGCAAAAAAATTACATCACATTATTCCGAAGACATTTATCTCACAATCTGTATAAATAATATATGCTTTCCACTTTTTTGTACTGAGTAATGACTCCTCAAACATAACTGAAAATTTAACTTATGACTTAGGAAACAGGATGCATGTTGCTTGTATTGTGTGTTTCAACTTGTGACCTTATAGCTCTACTTTCTTTATAGGAATTTATAAGTTATTTTAATAAACTTGTAAATTCACTGTTCTTCAATAAAATTTATTATTTCAGGAAAAGTAAAGGTTAAGGAGAATTTATAACTTTAAATACTGCATTTTTTATAAACTTTATGCTACTTAATGGAGTATTTTCAATTTTTTGTGTTTAAGATTACTGACAATTCTGTGTGTGTTATCTAATTCCTGCTCCGTGCTTCCATCCATCAAATATACTGATTATGATGATCTGTTTATATACACCTCCCATCTAAGAAAGATATCATTTTAAAGGATTGCCAAAGCAGCTTGATTTATTTCTTTGCAGTTTTAATACATGCTGCAAGTACATTGAGTGATATAAGAGAAGATATTGAGAAAATAGATGTTGTTTTCAATTCTTTGAAGTGTTATTTTAAAATCTGACACAAACAAGTTTTAAAGATGTCTTTTGACTATCACAAAAAAGGTTTGTTAAATATGTGTAGAATATGTAGTAAAAGAGCCCTTACAGAACAACAGATTAGGAAAAAAACTCCACAAAGAGTCTGTGAAAATGTGAAAGATGAAATTTATATTTTCTTTGGTTTGGATATTACTTGTGATACTGAATTGCATCCAAAAATTATGTGTTGCCCTTGCTATAACAAAATGAAGAAAGCCAAGGTTATGTCTGATGATACAAAGATGAATAAAGAAAATTTTCTAGGGGAGAAGGAGAAAGCTACTACAGTTAATAAAATATGGACTTCTCACAAGAGATACAATTGTATTGTATGTAATGCATACACATCAAAGAAAATAGGAGGCAGACCTCAGGCATCTAAAAAACAAGGTAGACCAAAACAAAGGCAAAAAGAAGAGAAAAACATTTTTAGCAGTCTTTTTGAAGAACATGAGGGAGTTGCAGATATGGAATTTTAAATTCAAAACATGCCAGCATCTCAAATTAAGACATTTACTTGTGAAATTTGCCAAGATGTGTACTCTCTTCAGTCTGTTAGAACTATATGTGACCATTACTTTTGTTCACATTGTTTGTCGGATCACTTCAAACATAAAGATAGCAATATTGCTGATTGCCCTACCTGTCAAACTGTTATTGAAAAATGTGATGTCAGAAAATCTGATGACAAATTTACTGAACAAGTGAAAAATCTTGAAGTAAAGTGTCAGAAATGTAATTATCTTGGTTCACTCTCAACCTTACCATTACATAGCTGTCAAACTCATGCAACAGTATCTGACAGTTTGGATAGTACTGTTTCAGATCTAGCAATAGAGTATCAACTACACAGCACTCCACATGGCCGTCAAAACCCTGGGGAACACAAGATGGAAATAGAAACACAGACTTCACCAATTCAGAATATGTCAGATACATCAATTTCAACTCAAGAAACGTCAATAGTAAACCCATTACAAAGATCCATCTCATCCCCACTATCTAAAGAAGAAGAAAGAATTCACACTCACCTTACAAAGAGAAAGTTAACATTTGCCAAAGACAAAAGCACCATATGATGTAAAACTGGTGGTCAACCAATTCTACTGAAAAGGCTCATAAAAGCAAGAAAAACATGCAAAATCACCTTTGAAAAGAAGAAGGGCAAAAGAAATTTCACAATATCGTTCACTTATTGCAGGTCAAGATGTTGAATCTCACCAAAAGCAACAAGCTTCTGAACTTAGAAGAATACCGAAGAAATGTCGATTGGACATTTGTGCTAGAGCAGGTGTCAAGCAAAAGAGTTTTCTCTCAAAGCGTGTCGCATTGGCAATGAAAACATCATTGAATTTGACTTGGTCACAGCACCACATGCAGAAGCGCCTTTTATCACAAGCTCTAGGTGTTCAGTGTGAAAGTGAAAAATCATTAAGGGATGAAAGGAAGTTTCTGCTTTCTGGGCACCTATCAACTGTAATGATAAAAGCTAAAGAAAAGGATGATGTTGGATGTAAAAGCTCTGGTGGGTTTGCAGAAGTTGAGGTTCCTGTAGTATATATAACAGACCTAACCCAATTTTTGAAAGAATTGCTACACAACTACAAAAAGGCAAATATGTTAGTGTGGAAAGATGGTATGCCTGAAAATGAGATATGGGTGAAACTTAGTGGTGATCATGGTGGAAAGTCATTCAAATTGTGTCTCCAAGTATGCAATTTGGAAAGACCAAATGCGAAACAGAATACCATTGTCATTGCTTGTATGCCAGCAAAAGACCTTCATGAAAATCTTGCAAAATTAACAGCTATTTATACAGATCAAATCCAAGAACTACAGAAAGAACACTGGAAGCGAAAGAGAATACGCTTATTTCTCTTTGGGGACTACGCATTTTTGTCAGCGATTTATGGCCTGTCAGGTGCAAGAGGAAGATACTTTTGTCTGTGGTGTCTAGCCAAAACTGAGGAGATGCAGACTTCATTATGTCAAAGAGGTCATTCCAGTGTCAGAACACTAATAGGGACAAAACGTGATCATGAAAACTTCCTCAAAAAGGGAAAGGCCAAATTACAACATGCCTGACAATTTCATAATGCTATCCATGAGCCATTATGGGATATAAACATATCTAAAGTCTGCCCGCCTTATTTGCACATACTTCTCGGCATTGTGAAAAAGCACCATGACCTACTTGAAAAAGAACTCCATGAAATAGATCTCCGGATTGCATCTGAAATAGAAATGTCAAAGGCAAAACTGGATAACACAGTGTTTCATGTGTACATCCAAAATTTAAGAAATCGAAGACAAATCCGAAACCAACTTGGGTATCTACGTGAGACAACAGATGTTAATTCAGGATTGACCAAAAAAGAAGCTTCAGAATTTGAGTCATTAATAGCAAGTTTAAAAAATAAACTTAAGAAACCAGTCCCAACTCGCAGTATCTTTAGTGGTCCATTAGTTTCTGAGGTTCAAAAGGTCTTGAAGCGCCATCACATTGTTCAACAAGCATACCATTCTAGATCTTTTGTTGGAAACCACTGCTCAAAATATGTCAAGCAAGATGTCCAAGATGATTTGTGGTCAAGCTTGCAGGAAAAAATGTGTGAATTACTGGGAAATGAAGATATAAACTAGAGGATCGCTCGCAAAAAAAAAGATAATGTTTTTGCATAGCAAAAACAAAGCGTCCCGAAAAGGATATAAAGGTGAGTGCTAAAGTATTAAGAAAATGCTTCATTTCTAGCCTTATACTGTTGTGGCAACCAAAGTCAGCGCAGTCTGCTCTATCTAGCACGGTTTTCAAGATATAAGCATTTTTGTGTTTTGCAAAAAAATAAAAAATTGAAAATGTCCGCTATATTTGGCGAGACAAAAATATTTTGAAAATTGGCATGGCTACTCTGCAGAGATGCCCAGCAGGTCAAAAAATTTGTTCAGTTTGCTCCATATAGCACGGTTTTCGAGATATAACCATTTTTGTGTTTTGCAAAAACTTTGAAAATTCAAAATGGCCACCATTTTTGGGGAGACAAAAATTTTTGTCAAGACCACTGCCGCGGTGTATCTCCCGCCGAGCATTAAAGGAGAAGAAATAGCTTTTCCGAGATATTCACAACTTTTCATTTTCGTGTGTGAAAGCTCTTCCAAAAGTAGGTGAATGAGTTATTTGAGAAAAATTGGCTATCTGCAATACTATTAAGAGATAATTCACATTTACTCATTTTGAGTAGGTGAATAAATAGCTATGGGTCTGAAATTTCACCAAGTGAAAGCTCTCCCAAAAGTAGGTGAATGAGTTATTTGAGAAAAATTGGCTATCTGCAATACTTTTAGAGATAATTCGCATTTACTCATTTTGAGTAGGTGAGTAATTAGCTATGGGTCTGAAACTTCACCATGTGAAAGCTCTCCCACAAGTAGATGAATGAGTATTTGATAAAAATTGGGTATCCGCAATAATTGTTGAGATAATTAATTTTTGAGATAAATAATTAGCTATGGGTCTGAAACTTCACGGAGTGAAAGCTCTCCCAAAAGTAGGTGAATGAATTATTTGAGAAAAATTGGCTATCTGCAATACTTTTAGAGATAATTCGCATTTACTCATTTTGAGTAGGTGAGTAATTAGCTATGGGTCTGAAACTTCACCATGTGAAAGCTCTCCCAAAAGTACATGAATGAGTTATTTGAGAAAAATTGAGTATCCGCAATAGTTTTTGAGATAATTAGCATTTACTCATTTTGAGCAGGTGAGTAATTAGCTACGGGTCTGAAACTTCACCAAGTGAAAGCTCTTCCAAAAGTAGGTGAATGAGTTATTTGAGAAAAATTGGCTATCTGCAATACTTTTAGAGGTAATTCGCATTTACTCTTTTTGAGTAGGTGAGCAATTAGCTATGGGTCTGAAACTTCACTAAGTGAAAGCTCTTTGGGATAGCTGCTCTGCAGAGATACCCTGAAGATCAAAAATTTCGTCGAAATCGCTCTATGTAGCACGGTTTTCGAAATATTAGCATTTTTGTGTTTTGCAATTTTTGCGCAAAAATTCGAAAATTCAAAATGGCCGCCATTTTTGGCAAGATAAATTTTTTTTTGAAAATTGGCATGGCTACTCTGCAGAGATACCCTGTGGGTCAAAAATTTCGTCGAAATCGCTCTATCTAGCACGGTTTTCGAGATATAAGCATTTTGATGTTTTGCAATTTTTGCGAAAAATTCGAAAATTCAAAATGGCCGCCATTTTTTGCGAGAAATTTTTTTTTTGAAACTTGGCATGGCTACTCTGCAGAGATACCCTGTGGGTCAAAAATTTCGTCGAAATCGCTCTATCTAGTACGGTTTTCGAGATATAAGCATTTTTATGTTTTGCAATTTTTGCGAAAAATTCGAAAATTCAAAATGGCTGCCATTTTTGGCGAGACAAAATTTTTTTAAAAAATGGGATAACTACTCCACACAGATACTCTGTGGGTCAAAAAATTCGCCTAAATCGCTCTATCTAGCACGGTTTTCAAGATATAAGCATTTTTGTGTTTTGCAATTTTTGCGAAAAATTCGAAAATTCAAAATGGCCGCCATTTTTGGCGAGACAAAAAGTTTTTGAAAATTGGGATAACTACTCCCCAGAGATACCCTGTGGGTCAAAAATTTCGTCGAAATCGCTCTATCTAGTACGGTTTTCGAGATATAAGCATTTTTATGTTTTGCAATTTTTGCGAAAAATTCGAAAATTCAAAATGGCTGCCATTTTTGGCGAGACAAAATTTTTTTAAAAAATGGGATAACTACTCCACACAGATACTCTGTGGGTCAAAAAATTCGCCTAAATCGCTCTATCTAGCACGGTTTTCAAGATATAAGCATTTTTGTGTTTTGCAATTTTTGCGAAAAATTCGAAAATTCAAAATGGCCGCCATTTTTGGCGAGACAAAAAGATTTTGAAAATTGGGATAACTACTCCCCAGAGATACCCTGTGGGTCAAAAATTTCGTCGAAATCGCTCTATCTAGTACGGTTTTCGAGATATAAGCATTTTTATGTTTTGCAATTTTTGCGAAAAATTCGAAAATTCAAAATGGCTGCCATTTTTGGCGAGACAAAATTTTTTTAAAAAATGGGATAACTACTGCGCACAGATACCCTGTGCGTCAAAAAATTCGCCTAAATCGCTCTATCTAGCATGGTTTTCAAGATATAAGCATTTTTGTGTTTTGCAATTTTTGCGAAAAATTCGAAAATTCAAAATGGCCGCCATTTTTGGCGAGACAAAAAGATTTTGAAAATTGGGATAACTACTCCCCAGAGATACCCTGTGGGTCAAAAATTTCGTCGAAATCGCTCTATCTAGTACGGTTTTCGAGATATAAGCATTTTTATGTTTTGCAATTTTTGCGAAAAATTCGAAAATTCAAAATGGCTGCCATTTTTGGCGAGACAAAATTTTTTTAAAAAATGGGATAACTACTCCGCACAGATACCCTGTGGGTCAAAAAATTCCCCTAAATCGCTCTATCTAGCATGGTTTTCAAGATATAAGCATTTTTGTGTTTTGCAATTTTTGCGAAAAATTCGAAAATTCAAAATGGCCGCCATTTTTGGCGAGACAAAAAGATTTTGAAAATTGGGATAACTACTCCCCAGAGATACCCTGTGGGTCAAAAATTTCGTCGAAATCGCTCTATCTAGTACGGTTTTCGAGATATAAGCATTTTTATGTTTTGCAATTTTTGCGAAAAATTCGAAAATTCAAAATGGCTGCCATTTTTGGCGAGACAAAATTTTTTTTAAAAATGGGATAACTACTGCGCACAGATACCCTGTGCGTCAAAAAATTCGCCTAAATCGCTCTATCTAGCACGGTTTTCGAGATATAAGCATTTTTGTGTTTTGCAATTTTTGCGAAAAATTCGAAAATTCAAAATGGCCGCCATTTTTGGCGAGACAAAAAGTTTTTGAAAATTGGGATAACTACTCCCCAGAGATACCCTGTGGGTCAAAAATTTCGTCGAAATCGCTCTATCTAGTACGGTTTTCGAGATATAAGCATTTTTATGTTTTGGAATTTTTGCGAAAAATTCGAAAATTCAAAATGGCTGCCATTTTTGGCGAGACAAAATTTTTTTAAAAAATGGGATAACTACTCCGAACAGATACCCTGTGGGTCAAAAAATTCGCCTAAATCGCTCTATCTAGCACGGTTTTCGAGATATAAGCATTTTTGTGTTTTGCAATTTTTGCGAAAAATTCGAAAATTCAAAATGGCCGCCATTTTTGGCGAGACAAAAAGTTTTTGAAAATTGGGATAACTACTCCGCAGAGATACCCTGCGGGTCAAAAATTTCGTCGAAATCGCTCTATCTAGTACGGTTTTCGAGATATAAGCATTTTTATGTTTTGCAATTTTTGCGAAAAATTCGAAAATTCAAAATGGCTGCCATTTTTGGCGAGACAAAATTTTTTTAAAAAATGGGATAACTACTGCGCACAGATACCCTGTGCGTCAAAAAATTCGCCTAAATCGCTCTATCTAGCACGGTTTTCAAGATATAAGCATTTTTGTGTTTTGCAATTTTTGCGAAAAATTCGAAAATTCAAAATGGCCGCCATTTTTGGCGAGACAAAAAGATTTTGAAAATTGGCATAACTACTCCCCAGAGATACCCTGTGGGTCAAAAATTTCGTCGAAATCGCTCTATCTAGTACGGTTTTCGAGATATAAGCATTTTTATGTTTTGCAATTTTTGCGAAAAATTCGAAAATTCAAAATGGCTGCCATTTTTGGCGAGACAAAATTTTTTTAAAAAATGGGATAACTACTGCGCACAGATACCCTGTGCGTCAAAAAATTCGCCTAAATCGCTCTATCTAGCACGGTTTTCGAGATATAAGCATTTTTGTGTTTTGCAATTTTTGCGAAAAATTCGAAAATTCAAAATGGCCGCCATTTTTGGCGAGACAAAAAGTTTTTGAAAATTGGGATAACTACTCCCCAGAGATACCCTGTGGGTCAAAAATTTCGTCGAAATCGCTCTATCTAGTACGGTTTTCGAGATATAAGCATTTTTATGTTTTGCAATTTTTGCGAAAAATTCGAAAATTCAAAATGGCTGCCATTTTTGGCGAGATAAATTTTTTTTTAAAAATGGGATAACTACTCCGCACAGAAACCCTGTGCAACAAAAAATTCGCCTAAATCGCTGTATCTAGCACGGTTTTCAAGATATAAGCATTTTTGTGTTTTGCAATTTTTGCGAAAAATTCGAAAATTCAAAATGGCCGCCATTTTTGGCGAGACAAAAAGATTTTGAAAATTGGGATAACTACTCCCCAGAGATACCCTGTGGGTCAAAAATTTCGTCGAAATCGCTCTATCTAGTACGGTTTTCGAGATATAAGCATTTTTATGTTTTGCAATTTTTGCGAAAAATTCGAAAATTCAAAATGGCTGCCATTTTTGGCGAGACAAAATTTTTTTAAAAAATGGGATAACTACTGCGCACAGATACCCTGTGCGTCAAAAAATTCGCCTAAATCGCTCTATCTAGCACGGTTTTCGAGATATAAGCATTTTTGTGTTTTGCAATTTTTGCGAAAAATTCGAAAATTCAAAATGGCCGCCATTTTTGGCGAGACAAAAAGTTTTTGAAAATTGGGATAACTACTCCGCAGAGATACCCTGCGGGTCAAAAATTTCGTCGAAATCGCTCTATCTAGTACGGTTTTCGAGATATAAGCATTTTTATGTTTTGCAATTTTTGCGAAAAATTCGAAAATTCAAAATGGCTGCCATTTTTGGCGAGACAAAATTTTTTTTAAAAATGGGATAACTACTCCGCACAGAAACCCTGTGCAACAAAAAATTCGCCTAAATCGCTCTATCTAGCACGGTTTTCAAGATATAAGCATTTTTGTGTTTTGCAATTTTTGCGAAAAATTCGAAAATTCAAAATGGCCGCCATTTTTGGCGAGACAAAAAGATTTTGAAAATTGGGATAACTACTCCCCAGAGATACCCTGTGGGTCAAAAATTTCGTCGAAATCGCTCTATCTAGTACGGTTTTCGAGATATAAGCATTTTTATGTTTTGCAATTTTTGCGAAAAATTCGAAAATTCAAAATGGCTGCCATTTTTGGCGAGACAAAATTTTTTTTAAAAATGGGATAACTACTGCGCACAGATACCCTGTGCGTCAAAAAATTCGCCTAAATCGCTCTATCTAGCACGGTTTTCGAGATATAAGCATTTTTGTGTTTTGCAATTTTTGCGAAAAATTCGAAAATTCAAAATGGCCGCCATTTTTGGCGAGACAAAAAGTTTTTGAAAATTGGGATAACTACTCCCCAGAGATACCCTGTGGGTCAAAAATTTCGTCGAAATCGCTCTATCTAGTACGGTTTTCGAGATATAAGCATTTTTATGTTTTGCAATTTTTGCGAAAAATTCGAAAATTCAAAATGGCTGCCATTTTTGGCGAGACAAAATTTTTTTTAAAAATGGGATAACTACTCCGCACAGATACCCTGTGGGTCAAAAAATTCGCCTAAATCGCTCTATCTAGCACGGTTTTCGAGATATAAGCATTTTTGTGTTTTGCAATTTTTGCGAAAAATTCGAAAATTCAAAATGGCCGCCATTTTTGGCGAGACAAAAAGTTTTTGAAAATTGGGATAACTACTCCGCAGAGATACCCTGTGGGTCAAAAATTTCGTCGAAATCGCTCTATCTAGTACGGTTTTCGAGATATAAGCATTTTTATGTTTTGCAATTTTTGCGAAAAATTCGAAAATTCAAAATGGCTGCCATTTTTGGCGAGATAAAATTTTTTTTAAAAATGGGATAACTACTCCGCACAGAAACCCTGTGCAACAAAAAATTCGCCTAAATCGCTCTATCTAGCACGGTTTTCAAGATATAAGCATTTTTGTGTTTTGCAATTTTTGCGAAAAATTCGAAAATTCAAAATGGCCGCCATTTTTGGCGAGACAAAAAGATTTTGAAAATTGGAATAACTACTCCCCAGAGATACCCTGTGGGTCAAAAATTTCGTCGAAATCGCTCTATCTAGTACGGTTTTCGAGATATAAGCATTTTTATGTTTTGCAATTTTTGCGAAAAATTCGAAAATTCAAAATGGCTGCCATTTTTGGCGAGACAAAATTTTTTTTAAAAATGGGATAACTACTCCGCACAGATACCCTGTGGGTCAAAAAATTCCCCTAAATCGCTCTATCTAGCATGGTTTTCAAGATATAAGCATTTTTGTGTTTTGCAATTTTTGCGAAAAATTCGAAAATTCAAAATGGCCGCCATTTTTGGCGAGACAAAAAGTTTTTGAAAATTGGGATAACTACTCCCCAGAGATACCCTGTGGGTCAAAAATTTCGTCGAAATCGCTCTATCTAGTACGGTTTTCGAGATATAAGCATTTTTATGTTTTGCAATTTTTGCGAAAAATTCGAAAATTCAAAATGGCTGCCATTTTTGGCGAGACAAAATTTTTTTTAAAAATGGGATAACTACTCCGCACAGATACCCTGTGGGTCAAAAAATTCGCCTAAATCGCTCTATCTAGCACGGTTTTCGAGATATAAGCATTTTTGTGTTTTGCAATTTTTGCGAAAAATTCGAAAATTCAAAATGGCCGCCATTTTTGGCGAGACAAAAAGTTTTTGAAAATTGGGATAACTACTCCGCAGAGATACCCTGCGGGTCAAAAATTTCGTCGAAATCGCTCTATCTAGTACGGTTTTCGAGATATAAGCATTTTTATGTTTTGCAATTTTTGCGAAAAATTCGAAAATTCAAAATGGCTGCCATTTTTGGCGAGATAAAATTTTTTTTAAAAATGGGATAACTACTCCGCACAGAAACCCTGTGCAACAAAAAATTCGCCTAAATCGCTGTATCTAGCACGGTTTTCAAGATATAAGCATTTTTGTGTTTTGCAATTTTTGCGAAAAATTCGAAAATTCAAAATGGCCGCCATTTTTGGCGAGACAAAAAGATTTTGAAAATTGGGATAACTACTCCCCAGAGATACCCTGTGGGTCAAAAATTTCGTCGAAATCGCTCTATCTAGTACGGTTTTCGAGATATAAGCATTTTTATGTTTTGCAATTTTTGCGAAAAATTCGAAAATTCAAAATGGCTGCCATTTTTGGCGAGACAAAATTTTTTTAAAAAATGGGATAACTACTGCGCACAGATACCCTGTGCGTCAAAAAATTCGCCTAAATCGCTCTATCTAGCACGGTTTTCGAGATATAAGCATTTTTGTGTTTTGCAATTTTTGCGAAAAATTCGAAAATTCAAAATGGCCGCCATTTTTGGCGAGACAAAAAGTTTTTGAAAATTGGGATAACTACTCCCCAGAGATACCCTGTGGGTCAAAAATTTCGTCGAAATCGCTCTATCTAGTACGGTTTTCGAGATATAAGCATTTTTATGTTTTGCAATTTTTGCGAAAAATTCGAAAATTCAAAATGGCTGCCATTTTTGGCGAGACAAAATTTTTTTTAAAAATGGGATAACTACTCCGCACAGATACCCTGTGGGTCAAAAAATTCGCCTAAATCGCTCTATCTAGCACGGTTTTCGAGATATAAGCATTTTTGTGTTTTGCAATTTTTGCGAAAAATTCGAAAATTCAAAATGGCCGCCATTTTTGGCGAGACAAAAAGTTTTTGAAAATTGGGATAACTACTCCGCAGAGATACCCTGCGGGTCAAAAATTTCGTCGAAATCGCTCTATCTAGTACGGTTTTCGAGATATAAGCATTTTTATGTTTTGCAATTTTTGCGAAAAATTCGAAAATTCAAAATGGCTGCCATTTTTGGCGAGATAAAATTTTTTTTAAAAATGGGATAACTACTCCGCACAGAAACCCTGTGCAACAAAAAATTCGCCTAAATCGCTGTATCTAGCACGGTTTTCAAGATATAAGCATTTTTGTGTTTTGCAATTTTTGCGAAAAATTCGAAAATTCAAAATGGCCGCCATTTTTGGCGAGACAAAAAGATTTTGAAAATTGGGATAACTACTCCCCAGAGATACCCTGTGGGTCAAAAATTTCGTCGAAATCGCTCTATCTAGTACGGTTTTCGAGATATAAGCATTTTTATGTTTTGCAATTTTTGCGAAAAATTCGAAAATTCAAAATGGCTGCCATTTTTGGCGAGACAAAATTTTTTTAAAAAATGGGATAACTACTGCGCACAGATACCCTGTGCGTCAAAAAATTCGCCTAAATCGCTCTATCTAGCACGGTTTTCGAGATATAAGCATTTTTGTGTTTTGCAATTTTTGCGAAAAATTCGAAAATTCAAAATGGCCGCCATTTTTGGCGAGACAAAAAGTTTTTGAAAATTGGGATAACTACTCCGCAGAGATACCCTGCGGGTCAAAAATTTCGTCGAAATCGCTCTATCTAGTACGGTTTTCGAGATATAAGCATTTTTATGTTTTGCAATTTTTGCGAAAAATTCGAAAATTCAAAATGGCTGCCATTTTTGGCGAGATAAAATTTTTTTTAAAAATGGGATAACTACTCCGCACAGAAACCCTGTGCAACAAAAAATTCGCCTAAATCGCTCTATCTAGCACGGTTTTCAAGATATAAGCATTTTTGTGTTTTGCAATTTTTGCGAAAAATTCGAAAATTCAAAATGGCCGCCATTTTTGGCGAGACAAAAAGATTTTGAAAATTGGGATAACTACTCCCCAGAGATACCCTGTGGGTCAAAAATTTCGTCGAAATCGCTCTATCTAGTACGGTTTTCGAGATATAAGCATTTTTATGTTTTGCAATTTTTGCGAAAAATTCGAAAATTCAAAATGGCTGCCATTTTTGGCGAGACAAAATTTTTTTAAAAAATGGGATAACTACTGCGCACAGATACCCTGTGCGTCAAAAAATTCGCCTAAATCGCTCTATCTAGCACGGTTTTCGAGATATAAGCATTTTTGTGTTTTGCAATTTTTGCGAAAAATTCGAAAATTCAAAATGGCCGCCATTTTTGGCGAGACAAAAAGTTTTTGAAAATTGGGATAACTACTCCCCAGAGATACCCTGTGGGTCAAAAATTTCGTCGAAATCGCTCTATCTAGTACGGTTTTCGAGATATAAGCATTTTTATGTTTTGCAATTTTTGCGAAAAATTCGAAAATTCAAAATGGCTGCCATTTTTGGCGAGACAAAATTTTTTTTAAAAATGGGATAACTACTCCGCACAGATACCCTGTGGGTCAAAAAATTCGCCTAAATCGCTCTATCTAGCACGGTTTTCGAGATATAAGCATTTTTGTGTTTTGCAATTTTTGCGAAAAATTCGAAAATTCAAAATGGCCGCCATTTTTGGCGAGACAAAAAGTTTTTGAAAATTGGGATAACTACTCCGCAGAGATACCCTGCGGGTCAAAAATTTCGTCGAAATCGCTCTATCTAGTACGGTTTTCGAGATATAAGCATTTTTATGTTTTGCAATTTTTGCGAAAAATTCGAAAATTCAAAATGGCTGCCATTTTTGGCGAGATAAAATTTTTTTTAAAAATGGGATAACTACTCCGCACAGAAACCCTGTGCAACAAAAAATTCGCCTAAATCGCTGTATCTAGCACGGTTTTCAAGATATAAGCATTTTTGTGTTTTGCAATTTTTGCGAAAAATTCGAAAATTCAAAATGGCCGCCATTTTTGGCGAGACAAAAAGATTTTGAAAATTGGGATAACTACTCCCCAGAGATACCCTGTGGGTCAAAAATTTCGTCGAAATCGCTCTATCTAGTACGGTTTTCGAGATATAAGCATTTTTATGTTTTGCAATTTTTGCGAAAAATTCGAAAATTCAAAATGGCTGCCATTTTTGGCGAGACAAAATTTTTTTAAAAAATGGGATAACTACTGCGCACAGATACCCTGTGCGTCAAAAAATTCGCCTAAATCGCTCTATCTAGCACGGTTTTCGAGATATAAGCATTTTTGTGTTTTGCAATTTTTGCGAAAAATTCGAAAATTCAAAATGGCCGCCATTTTTGGCGAGACAAAAAGTTTTTGAAAATTGGGATAACTACTCCGCAGAGATACCCTGCGGGTCAAAAATTTCGTCGAAATCGCTCTATCTAGTACGGTTTTCGAGATATAAGCATTTTTATGTTTTGCAATTTTTGCGAAAAATTCGAAAATTCAAAATGGCTGCCATTTTTGGCGAGATAAAATTTTTTTTAAAAATGGGATAACTACTCCGCACAGAAACCCTGTGCAACAAAAAATTCGCCTAAATCGCTCTATCTAGCACGGTTTTCAAGATATAAGCATTTTTGTGTTTTGCAATTTTTGCGAAAAATTCGAAAATTCAAAATGGCCGCCATTTTTGGCGAGACAAAAAGATTTTGAAAATTGGGATAACTACTCCCCAGAGATACCCTGTGGGTCAAAAATTTCGTCGAAATCGCTCTATCTAGTACGGTTTTCGAGATATAAGCATTTTTATGTTTTGCAATTTTTGCGAAAAATTCGAAAATTCAAAATGGCTGCCATTTTTGGCGAGACAAAATTTTTTTAAAAAATGGGATAACTACTGCGCACAGATACCCTGTGCGTCAAAAAATTCGCCTAAATCGCTCTATCTAGCACGGTTTTCGAGATATAAGCATTTTTGTGTTTTGCAATTTTTGCGAAAAATTCGAAAATTCAAAATGGCCGCCATTTTTGGCGAGACAAAAAGTTTTTGAAAATTGGGATAACTACTCCCCAGAGATACCCTGTGGGTCAAAAATTTCGTCGAAATCGCTCTATCTAGTACGGTTTTCGAGATATAAGCATTTTTATGTTTTGCAATTTTTGCGAAAAATTCGAAAATTCAAAATGGCTGCCATTTTTGGCGAGACAAAATTTTTTTTAAAAATGGGATAACTACTCCGCACAGATACCCTGTGGGTCAAAAAATTCGCCTAAATCGCTCTATCTAGCACGGTTTTCGAGATATAAGCATTTTTGTGTTTTGCAATTTTTGCGAAAAATTCGAAAATTCAAAATGGCCGCCATTTTTGGCGAGACAAAAAGTTTTTGAAAATTGGGATAACTACTCCGCAGAGATACCCTGCGGGTCAAAAATTTCGTCGAAATCGCTCTATCTAGTACGGTTTTCGAGATATAAGCATTTTTATGTTTTGCAATTTTTGCGAAAAATTCGAAAATTCAAAATGGCTGCCATTTTTGGCGAGACAAAATTTTTTTTAAAAATGGGATAACTACTCCGCACAGATACCCTGTGGGTCAAAAAATTCGCCTAAATCGCTCTATCTAGCACGGTTTTCGAGATATAAGCATTTTTGTGTTTTGCAATTTTTGCGAAAAATTCGAAAATTCAAAATGGCCGCCATTTTTGGCGAGACAAAAAGTTTTTGAAAATTGGGATAACTACTCCGCAGAGATACCCTGCGGGTCAAAAATTTCGTCGAAATCGCTCTATCTAGTACGGTTTTCGAGATATAAGCATTTTTATGTTTTGCAATTTTTGCGAAAAATTCGAAAATTCAAAATGGCTGCCATTTTTGGCGAGATAAAATTTTTTTTAAAAATGGGATAACTACTCCGCACAGAAACCCTGTGCAACAAAAAATTCGCCTAAATCGCTGTATCTAGCACGGTTTTCAAGATATAAGCATTTTTGTGTTTTGCAATTTTTGCGAAAAATTCGAAAATTCAAAATGGCCGCCATTTTTGGCGAGACAAAAAGATTTTGAAAATTGGGATAACTACTCCCCAGAGATACCCTGTGGGTCAAAAATTTCGTCGAAATCGCTCTATCTAGTACGGTTTTCGAGATATAAGCATTTTTATGTTTTGCAATTTTTGCGAAAAATTCGAAAATTCAAAATGGCTGCCATTTTTGGCGAGACAAAATTTTTTTAAAAAATGGGATAACTACTGCGCACAGATACCCTGTGCGTCAAAAAATTCGCCTAAATCGCTCTATCTAGCACGGTTTTCGAGATATAAGCATTTTTGTGTTTTGCAATTTTTGCGAAAAATTCGAAAATTCAAAATGGCCGCCATTTTTGGCGAGACAAAAAGTTTTTGAAAATTGGGATAACTACTCCCCAGAGATACCCTGTGGGTCAAAAATTTCGTCGAAATCGCTCTATCTAGTACGGTTTTCGAGATATAAGCATTTTTATGTTTTGCAATTTTTGCGAAAAATTCGAAAATTCAAAATGGCTGCCATTTTTGGCGAGACAAAATTTTTTTTAAAAATGGGATAACTACTCCGCACAGATACCCTGTGGGTCAAAAAATTCGCCTAAATCGCTCTATCTAGCACGGTTTTCGAGATATAAGCATTTTTGTGTTTTGCAATTTTTGCGAAAAATTCGAAAATTCAAAATGGCCGCCATTTTTGGCGAGACAAAAAGTTTTTGAAAATTGGGATAACTACTCCGCAGAGATACCCTGCGGGTCAAAAATTTCGTCGAAATCGCTCTATCTAGTACGGTTTTCGAGATATAAGCATTTTTATGTTTTGCAATTTTTGCGAAAAATTCGAAAATTCAAAATGGCTGCCATTTTTGGCGAGATAAAATTTTTTTTAAAAATGGGATAACTACTCCGCACAGAAACCCTGTGCAACAAAAAATTCGCCTAAATCGCTGTATCTAGCACGGTTTTCAAGATATAAGCATTTTTGTGTTTTGCAATTTTTGCGAAAAATTCGAAAATTCAAAATGGCCGCCATTTTTGGCGAGACAAAAAGATTTTGAAAATTGGGATAACTACTCCCCAGAGATACCCTGTGGGTCAAAAATTTCGTCGAAATCGCTCTATCTAGTACGGTTTTCGAGATATAAGCATTTTTATGTTTTGCAATTTTTGCGAAAAATTCGAAAATTCAAAATGGCTGCCATTTTTGGCGAGACAAAATTTTTTTAAAAAATGGGATAACTACTGCGCACAGATACCCTGTGCGTCAAAAAATTCGCCTAAATCGCTCTATCTAGCACGGTTTTCGAGATATAAGCATTTTTGTGTTTTGCAATTTTTGCGAAAAATTCGAAAATTCAAAATGGCCGCCATTTTTGGCGAGACAAAAAGTTTTTGAAAATTGGGATAACTACTCCCCAGAGATACCCTGTGGGTCAAAAATTTCGTCGAAATCGCTCTATCTAGTACGGTTTTCGAGATATAAGCATTTTTATGTTTTGCAATTTTTGCGAAAAATTCGAAAATTCAAAATGGCTGCCATTTTTGGCGAGACAAAATTTTTTTTAAAAATGGGATAACTACTCCGCACAGATACCCTGTGGGTCAAAAAATTCGCCTAAATCGCTCTATCTAGCACGGTTTTCGAGATATAAGCATTTTTGTGTTTTGCAATTTTTGCGAAAAATTCGAAAATTCAAAATGGCCGCCATTTTTGGCGAGACAAAAAGTTTTTGAAAATTGGGATAACTACTCCGCAGAGATACCCTGCGGGTCAAAAATTTCGTCGAAATCGCTCTATCTAGTACGGTTTTCGAGATATAAGCATTTTTATGTTTTGCAATTTTTGCGAAAAATTCGAAAATTCAAAATGGCTGCCATTTTTGGCGAGATAAAATTTTTTTTAAAAATGGGATAACTACTCCGCACAGAAACCCTGTGCAACAAAAAATTCGCCTAAATCGCTCTATCTAGCACGGTTTTCAAGATATAAGCATTTTTGTGTTTTGCAATTTTTGCGAAAAATTCGAAAATTCAAAATGGCCGCCATTTTTGGCGAGACAAAAAGATTTTGAAAATTGGGATAACTACTCCCCAGAGATACCCTGTGGGTCAAAAATTTCGTCGAAATCGCTCTATCTAGTACGGTTTTCGAGATATAAGCATTTTTATGTTTTGCAATTTTTGCGAAAAATTCGAAAATTCAAAATGGCTGCCATTTTTGGCGAGACAAAATTTTTTTTAAAAATGGGATAACTACTGCGCACAGATACCCTGTGCGTCAAAAAATTCGCCTAAATCGCTCTATCTAGCACGGTTTTCGAGATATAAGCATTTTTGTGTTTTGCAATTTTTGCGAAAAATTCGAAAATTCAAAATGGCCGCCATTTTTGGCGAGACAAAAAGTTTTTGAAAATTGGGATAACTACTCCCCAGAGATACCCTGTGGGTCAAAAATTTCGTCGAAATCGCTCTATCTAGTACGGTTTTCGAGATATAAGCATTTTTATGTTTTGCAATTTTTGCGAAAAATTCGAAAATTCAAAATGGCTGCCATTTTTGGCGAGACAAAATTTTTTTTAAAAATGGGATAACTACTCCGCACAGATACCCTGTGGGTCAAAAAATTCGCCTAAATCGCTCTATCTAGCACGGTTTTCGAGATATAAGCATTTTTGTGTTTTGCAATTTTTGCGAAAAATTCGAAAATTCAAAATGGCCGCCATTTTTGGCGAGACAAAAAGTTTTTGAAAATTGGGATAACTACTCCGCAGAGATACCCTGCGGGTCAAAAATTTCGTCGAAATCGCTCTATCTAGTACGGTTTTCGAGATATAAGCATTTTTATGTTTTGCAATTTTTGCGAAAAATTCGAAAATTCAAAATGGCTGCCATTTTTGGCGAGATAAAATTTTTTTTAAAAATGGGATAACTACTCCGCACAGAAACCCTGTGCAACAAAAAATTCGCCTAAATCGCTCTATCTAGCACGGTTTTCAAGATATAAGCATTTTTGTGTTTTGCAATTTTTGCGAAAAATTCGAAAATTCAAAATGGCCGCCATTTTTGGCGAGACAAAAAGATTTTGAAAATTGGAATAACTACTCCCCAGAGATACCCTGTGGGTCAAAAATTTCGTCGAAATCGCTCTATCTAGTACGGTTTTCGAGATATAAGCATTTTTATGTTTTGCAATTTTTGCGAAAAATTCGAAAATTCAAAATGGCTGCCATTTTTGGCGAGACAAAATTTTTTTAAAAAATGGGATAACTACTCCGCACAGATACCCTGTGGGTCAAAAAATTCCCCTAAATCGCTCTATCTAGCATGGTTTTCAAGATATAAGCATTTTTGTGTTTTGCAATTTTTGCGAAAAATTCGAAAATTCAAAATGGCCGCCATTTTTGGCGAGACAAAAAGTTTTTGAAAATTGGGATAACTACTCCCCAGAGATACCCTGTGGGTCAAAAATTTCGTCGAAATCGCTCTATCTAGTACGGTTTTCGAGATATAAGCATTTTTATGTTTTGCAATTTTTGCGAAAAATTCGAAAATTCAAAATGGCTGCCATTTTTGGCGAGACAAAATTTTTTTAAAAAATGGGATAACTACTGCGCACAGATACCCTGTGCGTCAAAAAATTCGCCTAAATCGCTCTATCTAGCACGGTTTTCGAGATATAAGCATTTTTGTGTTTTGCAATTTTTGCGAAAAATTCGAAAATTCAAAATGGCCGCCATTTTTGGCGAGACAAAAAGTTTTTGAAAATTGGGATAACTACTCCCCAGAGATACCCTGTGGGTCAAAAATTTCGTTGAAATCGCTCTATCTAGTACGGTTTTCGAGATATAAGCATTTTTATGTTTTGCAATTTTTGCGAAAAATTCGAAAATTCAAAATGGCTGCCATTTTTGGCGAGACAAAATTTTTTTTAAAAAATGGGATAACTACTGCGCACAGATACCCTGTGCGTCAAAAAATTCGCCTAAATCGCTCTATCTAGCACGGTTTTCGAGATATAAGCATTTTTGTGTTTTGCAATTTTTGCGAAAAATTCGAAAATTCAAAATGGCCGCCATTTTTGGCGAGACAAAAAGTTTTTGAAAATTGGGATAACTATTCCGCAGAGATACCCTGTGGGTCAAAAATTTTGTCGAAATCGCTCTATCTAGTACGGTTTTCGAGATATAAGCATTTTTATATTTTGCAATTTTTGCGAAAAATTCGAAAATTCAAAATGGCTGCCATTTTTGGCGAGACAAAATTTTTTTTTAAAATGGGATAACTACTCCGCACAGATACCCTGTGGGTCAAAAAATTCGCCTAAATCGCTCTATCTAGCACGGTTTTCAAGATATAAGCATTTTTGTGTTTTGCAATTTTTGCGAAAAATTCGAAAATTCAAAATGGCCGCCATTTTTGGCGAGACAAAAAGATTTTGAAAATTGGGATAACTACTCCCCAGAGATACCCTGTGGGTCAAAAATTTCGTCGAAATCGCTCTATCTAGTACGGTTTTCGAGATATAAGCATTTTTATGTGTTGCAATTTTTGCGAAAAATTCGAAAATTCAAAATGGCTGCCATTTTTGGCGAGACAAAATTTTTTTTAAAAATGGGATAACTACTGCGCACAGATACCCTGTGGGTCAAAAAATTCGCCTAAATCGCTCTATCTAGCACGGTTTTCGAGATATAAGCATTTTTGTGTTTTGCAATTTTTGCGAAAAATTCGAAAATTCAAAATGGCCGCCATTTTTGGCGAGACAAAAAGTTTTTGAAAATTGGGATAACTACTCCGCAGAGATACCCTGCGGGTCAAAAATTTTGTTGAAATCGCTCTATCTAGTACGGTTTTCGAGATATAAGCATTTTTATGTTTTGCAATTTTTGCGAAAAATTCGAAAATTCAAAATGGCTGCCATTTTTGGCGAGACAAAATTTTTTTAAAAAATGGGATAACTACTGCGCACAGATACCCTGTGCGTCAAAAAATTCTCCTAAATCGCTCTATCTAGCACGGTTTTCGAGATATAAGCATTTTTGTGTTTTGCAATTTTTGCGAAAAATTCGAAAATTCAAAATGGCCGCCATTTTTGGCGAGACAAAAAGTTTTTGAAAATTGGGATAACTACTCCGCAGAGATACCCTGCGGGTCAAAAATTTTGTTGAAATCGCTCTATCTAGTACGGTTTTCGAGATATAAGCATTTTTATGTTTTGCAATTTTTGCGAAAAATTCGAAAATTCAAAATGGCTGCCATTTTTGGCGAGATAAAATTTTTTTAAAAAATGGGATAACTACTGCGCACAGATACCCTGTGCGTCAAAAAATTCGCCTAAATCGCTCTATCTAGCACGGTTTTCGAGATATAAGCATTTATGTGTTTTGCAATTTTTGCGAAAAATTCGAAAATTCAAAATGGCCGCCATTTTTGGCGAGACAAAAAGTTTTTGAAAATTGGGATAACTATTCCGCAGAGATACCCTGTGGGTCAAAAATTTTGTCGAAATCGCTCTATCTAGTACGGTTTTCGAGATATAAGCATTTTTATATTTTGCAATTTTTGCGAAAAATTCGAAAATTCAAAATGGCTGCCATTTTTGGCGAGACAAAATTTTTTTTAAAAATGGGATAACTACTCCGCACAGATACCCTGTGGGTCAAAAAATTCGCCTAAATCGCTCTATCTAGCACGATTTTCAAGATATAAGCATTTTTGTGTTTTGCAATTTTTGCGAAAAATTCGAAAATTCAAAATGGCCGCCATTTTTGGCGAGACAAAAAGATTTTGAAAATTGGGATAACTACTCCCCAGAGATACCCTGTGGGTCAAAAATTTCGTCGAAATCGCTCTATCTAGTACGGTTTTCGAGATATAAGCATTTTTATGTGTTGCAATTTTTGCGAAAAATTCGAAAATTCAAAATGGCTGCCATTTTTGGCGAGACAAATTTTTTTTTCAAAATGGGATAACTACTGCGCACAGATACCCTGTGGGTCAAAAAATTCGCCTAAATCGCTCTATCTAGCACGGTTTTCGAGATATAAGCATTTTTGTGTTTTGCAATTTTTGCGAAAAATTCGAAAATTCAAAATGGCCGCCATTTTTGGCGAGACAAAAAGTTTTTGAAAATTGGGATAACTATTCCGCAGAGATACCCTGTGGGTCAAAAATTTTGTCGAAATCGCTCTATCTAGTACGGTTTTCGAGATATAAGCATTTTTATATTTTGCAATTTTTGCGAAAAATTCGAAAATTCAAAATGGCTGCCATTTTTGGCGAGACAAAATTTTTTTTAAAAATGGGATAACTACTCCGCACAGATACCCTGTGGGTCAAAAAATTCGCCTAAATCGCTCTATCTAGCACGGTTTTCAAGATATAAGCATTTTTGTGTTTTGCAATTTTTGCGAAAAATTCGAAAATTCAAAATGGCTGCCATTTTTGGCGAGACAAAATTTTTTTTAAAAATGGGATAACTACTGCGCACAGTTTTTGAAAATTGGGATAACTACTCCGCAGAGATACCCTGCGGGTCAAAAATTTTGTTGAAATCGCTCTATCTAGTACGGTTTTCGAGATATAAGCATTTTTATGTTTTGCAATTTTTGCGAAAAATTCGAAAATTCAAAATGGCTGCCATTTTTGGCGAGACAAAATTTTTTTTAAAAATGGGATAACTACTGCGCACAGATACCCTGTGCGTCAAAAAATTCGCCTAAATCGCTCTATCTAGCACGGTTTTCGAGATATAAGCATTTTTGTGTTTTGCAATTTTTGCGAAAAATTCGAAAATTCAAAATGGCCGCCATTTTTGGCGAGACAAAAAGTTTTTGAAAATTGGGATAACTACTCCGCAGAGATACCCTGCGGGTCAAAAATTTCGTCGAAATCGCTCTATCTAGTACGGTTTTCGAGATATAAGCATTTTTATGTTTTGCAATTTTTGCGAAAAATTCGAAAATTCAAAATGGCTGCCATTTTTGGCGAGACAAAATTTTTTTTAAAAATGGGATAACTATTGCGCACAGATACCCTGTGGGTCAAAAAATTCGCCTAAATCGCTCTATCTAGCACGGTTTTCGAGATATAAGCATTTTTGTGTTTTGCAATTTTTGCGAAAAATTCGAAAATTCAAAATGGCCGCCATTTTTGGCGAGACAAAAAGTTTTTGAAAATTGGGATAACTACTCCGCAGAGATACCCTGCGGGTCAAAAATTTTGTTGAAATCGCTCTATCTAGTACGGTTTTCGAGATATAAGCATTTTTATGTTTTGCAATTTTTGCGAAAAATTCGAAAATTCAAAATGGCTGCCATTTTTGGCGAGACAAAATTTTTTTAAAAAATGGGATAACTACTGCGCACAGATACCCTGTGCGTCAAAAAATTCGCCTAAATCGCTCTATCTAGCACGGTTTTCGAGATATAAGCATTTTTGTGTTTTGCAATTTTTGCGAAAAATTCGAAAATTCAAAATGGCCGCCATTTTTGGCGAGACAAAAAGTTTTTGAAAATTGGGATAACTACTCCGCAGAGATACCCTGCGGGTCAAAAATTTCGTCGAAATCGCTCTATCTAGTACGGTTTTCGAGATATAAGCATTTTTATGTTTTGCAATTTTTGCGAAAAATTCGAAAATTCAAAATGGCTGCCATTTTTGGCGAGACAAAATTTTTTTTAAAAATGGGATAACTATTCCGAACAGATACCCTGTGGGTCAAAAAATTCGCCTAAATCGCTCTATCTAGCACGGTTTTCGAGATATAAGCATTTTTGTGTTTTGCAATTTTTGCGAAAAATTCGAAAATTCAAAATGGCCGCCATTTTTGGCGAGACAAAAAGTTTTTGAAAATTGGGATAACTACTCCGCAGAGATACCCTGCGGGTCAAAAATTTTGTTGAAATCGCTCTATCTAGTACGGTTTTCGAGATATAAGCATTTTTATGTTTTGCAATTTTTGCGAAAAATTCGAAAATTCAAAATGGCTGCCATTTTTGGCGAGACAAAATTTTTTTAAAAAATGGGATAACTACTGCGCACAGATACCCTGTGCGTCAAAAAATTCGCCTAAATCGCTCTATCTAGCACGGTTTTCGAGATATAAGCATTTTTGTGTTTTGCAATTTTTGCGAAAAATTCGAAAATTCAAAATGGCCGCCATTTTTGGCGAGACAAAAAGTTTTTGAAAATTGGGATAACTACTCCCCAGAGATACCCTGTGGGTCAAAAATTTCGTCGAAATCGCTCTATCTAGTACGGTTTTCGAGATATAAGCATTTTTATGTTTTGCAATTTTTGCGAAAAATTCGAAAATTCAAAATGGCTGCCATTTTTGGCGAGACAAAATTTTTTTTAAAAATGGGATAACTACTCCGCACAGATACCCTGTGGGTCAAAAAATTCGCCTAAATCGCTCTATCTAGCACGGTTTTCAAGATATAAGCATTTTTGTGTTTTGCAATTTTTGCGAAAAATTCGAAAATTCAAAATGGCCGCCATTTTTGGCGAGACAAAAAGATTTTGAAAATTGGGATAACTACTCCCCAGAGATACCCTGTGGGTCAAAAATTTCGTCGAAATCGCTCTATCTAGTACGGTTTTCGAGATATAAGCATTTTTATGTTTTGCAATTTTTGCGAAAAATTCGAAAATTCAAAATGGCTGCCATTTTTGGCGAGACAAAATTTTTTTAAAAAATGGGATAACTACTGCGCACAGATACCCTGTGCGTCAAAAAATTCGCCTAAATCGCTCTATCTAGCACGGTTTTCGAGATATAAGCATTTTTGTGTTTTGCAATTTTTGCGAAAAATTCGAAAATTCAAAATGGCCGCCATTTTTGGCGAGACAAAAAGTTTTTGAAAATTGGGATAACTACTCCCCAGAGATACCCTGTGGGTCAAAAATTTCGTCGAAATCGCTCTATCTAGTACGGTTTTCGAGATATAAGCATTTTTATGTTTTGCAATTTTTGCGAAAAATTCAAAAATTCAAAATGGCTGCCATTTTTGGCGAGACAAAATTTTTTTAAAAAATGGGATAACTACTCCGCAGAGATACCCTGCGGGTCAAAAATTTCGTCGAAATCGCTCTATCTAGTACGGTTTTCGAGATATAAGCATTTTTATGTTTTGCAATTTTTGCGAAAAATTCGAAAATTCAAAATGGCTGCCATTTTTGGCGAGACAAAATTTTTTTTAAAAATGGGATAACTACTCCGCACAGATACCCTGTGCAACAAAAAATTCGCCTAAATCGCTCTATCTAGCACGGTTTTCAAGATATAAGCATTTTTGTGTTTTGCAATTTTTGCGAAAAATTCGAAAATTCAAAATGGCCGCCATTTTTGGCGAGACAAAAAGATTTTGAAAATTGGGATAACTACTCCCCAGAGATACCCTGTGGGTCAAAAATTTCGTCGAAATCGCTCTATCTAGTACGGTTTTCGAGATATAAGCATTTTTATGTTTTGCAATTTTTGCGAAAAATTCGAAAATTCAAAATGGCTGCCATTTTTGGCGAGACAAAATTTTTTTTAAAAATGGGATAACTATTGCGCACAGATACCCTGTGGGTCAAAAAATTCGCCTAAATCGCTCTATCTAGCACGGTTTTCGAGATATAAGCATTTTTGTGTTTTGCAATTTTTGCGAAAAATTCGAAAATTCAAAATGGCCGCCATTTTTGGCGAGACAAAAAGTTTTTGAAAATTGGGATAACTACTCCGCAGAGATACCCTGCGGGTCAAAAATTTTGTTGAAATCGCTCTATCTAGTACGGTTTTCGAGATATAAGCATTTTTATGTTTTGCAATTTTTGCGAAAAATTCGAAAATTCAAAATGGCTGCCATTTTTGGCGAGACAAAATTTTTTTAAAAAATGGGATAACTACTGCGCACAGATACCCTGTGCGTCAAAAAATTCGCCTAAATCGCTCTATCTAGCACGGTTTTCGAGATATAAGCATTTTTGTGTTTTGCAATTTTTGCGAAAAATTCGAAAATTCAAAATGGCCGCCATTTTTGGCGAGACAAAAAGTTTTTGAAAATTGGGATAACTACTCCCCAGAGATACCCTGTGGGTCAAAAATTTCGTCGAAATCGCTCTATCTAGTACGGTTTTCGAGATATAAGCATTTTTATGTTTTGCAATTTTTGCGAAAAATTCGAAAATTCAAAATGGCTGCCATTTTTGGCGAGACAAAATTTTTTTTAAAAATGGGATAACTACTCCGCACAGATACCCTGTGGGTCAAAAAATTCGCCTAAATCGCTCTATCTAGCACGGTTTTCAAGATATAAGCATTTTTGTGTTTTGCAATTTTTGCGAAAAATTCGAAAATTCAAAATGGCCGCCATTTTTGGCGAGACAAAAAGATTTTGAAAATTGGGATAACTACTCCCCAGAGATACCCTGTGGGTCAAAAATTTCGTCGAAATCGCTCTATCTAGTACGGTTTTCGAGATATAAGCATTTTTATGTTTTGCAATTTTTGCGAAAAATTCGAAAATTCAAAATGGCTGCCATTTTTGGCGAGACAAAATTTTTTTAAAAAATGGGATAACTACTGCGCACAGATACCCTGTGCGTCAAAAAATTCGCCTAAATCGCTCTATCTAGCACGGTTTTCGAGATATAAGCATTTTTGTGTTTTGCAATTTTTGCGAAAAATTCGAAAATTCAAAATGGCCGCCATTTTTGGCGAGACAAAAAGTTTTTGAAAATTGGGATAACTACTCCCCAGAGATACCCTGTGGGTCAAAAATTTCGTCGAAATCGCTCTATCTAGTACGGTTTTCGAGATATAAGCATTTTTATGTTTTGCAATTTTTGCGAAAAATTCAAAAATTCAAAATGGCTGCCATTTTTGGCGAGACAAAATTTTTTTAAAAAATGGGATAACTACTCCGCAGAGATACCCTGCGGGTCAAAAATTTCGTCGAAATCGCTCTATCTAGTACGGTTTTCGAGATATAAGCATTTTTATGTTTTGCAATTTTTGCGAAAAATTCGAAAATTCAAAATGGCTGCCATTTTTGGCGAGACAAAATTTTTTTTAAAAATGGGATAACTACTCCGCACAGATACCCTGTGCAACAAAAAATTCGCCTAAATCGCTCTATCTAGCACGGTTTTCAAGATATAAGCATTTTTGTGTTTTGCAATTTTTGCGAAAAATTCGAAAATTCAAAATGGCCGCCATTTTTGGCGAGACAAAAAGATTTTGAAAATTGGGATAACTACTCCCCAGAGATACCCTGTGGGTCAAAAATTTCGTCGAAATCGCTCTATCTAGTACGGTTTTCGAGATATAAGCATTTTTATGTTTTGCAATTTTTGCGAAAAATTCGAAAATTCAAAATGGCTGCCATTTTTGGCGAGACAAAATTTTTTTAAAAAATGGGATAACTACTGCGCACAGATACCCTGTGCGTCAAAAAATTCGCCTAAATCGCTCTATCTAGCACGGTTTTCGAGATATAAGCATTTTTGTGTTTTGCAATTTTTGCGAAAAATTCGAAAATTCAAAATGGCCGCCATTTTTGGCGAGACAAAAAGTTTTTGAAAATTGGGATAACTACTCCCCAGAGATACCCTGTGGGTCAAAAATTTCGTCGAAATCGCTCTATCTAGTACGGTTTTCGAGATATAAGCATTTTTATGTTTTGCAATTTTTGCGAAAAATTCGAAAATTCAAAATGGCTGCCATTTTTGGCGAGACAAAATTTTTTTAAAAAATGGGATAACTACTCCGCACAGATACCCTGTGGGTCAAAAAATTCGCCTAAATCGCTCTATCTAGCACGGTTTTCGAGATATAAGCATTTTTGTGTTTTGCAATTTTTGCGAAAAATTCGAAAATTCAAAATGGCCGCCATTTTTGGCGAGACAAAAAGTTTTTGAAAATTGGGATAACTACTCCGCAGAGATACCCTGCGGGTCAAAAATTTTGTTGAAATCGCTCTATCTAGTACGGTTTTCGAGATATAAGCATTTTTATGTTTTGCAATTTTTGCGAAAAATTCGAAAATTCAAAATGGCTGCCATTTTTGGCGAGACAAAATTTTTTTAAAAAATGGGATAACTACTGCGCACAGATACCCTGTGCGTCAAAAAATTCGCCTAAATCGCTCTATCTAGCACGGTTTTCGAGATATAAGCATTTTTGTGTTTTGCAATTTTTGCGAAAAATTCGAAAATTCAAAATGGCCGCCATTTTTGGCGAGACAAAAAGTTTTTGAAAATTAGGATAACTACTCCCCAGAGATACCCTGTGGGTCAAAAATTTCGTCGAAATCGCTCTATCTAGTACGGTTTTCGAGATATAAGCATTTTTATGTTTTGCAATTTTTGCGAAAAATTCGAAAATTCAAAATGGCTGCCATTTTTGGCGAGACAAAATTTTTTTAAAAAATGGGATAACTACTCTGCACAGATACCCTGTGCGTCAAAAAATTCGCCTAAATCGCTCTATCTAGCACGGTTTTCGAGATATAAGCATTTTTGTGTTTTGCAATTTTTGCGAAAAATTCGAAAATTCAAAATGGCCGCCATTTTTGGCGAGAGAAAATTTTTTTGAAAATTGGGATAACTACTCTGCAGAGATACCCTGCGGGTCAAAAAATTCGTCGAAATCGCTCTATCTAGCACGGTTTTCGAGATATAAGCATTTTTGTGTTTTCCTTATTTGGAAAATTCATAATGATTAATTAATCATTAATTACTCGGCCATTTCTTAACCAATCAATGCCAAAATCTAATGATTTCCAGATTTTAATAGAATGAATGTATTTGCCAAGTTTCAGGTGAATTGATCAAATTCCTTTCAAGTTATCATCCGGACAAGCTTCCCCATCGAAAAAAGACATTTTTGGTCATGTGACCTCTCTGATTGGTTGAAATGTCACTGCAGCATATTCAAAAAAATTCCCCAAGGCTACTGCCTAAACCTGCCAAATTTGAAAAGAATCCGCCTAACGGTTACAGAGTTATAAGGAAAACAAAATGCGGAGCCGGCGGAGCCGCCAGGTCTCCCATACACAAACAAGCATCCCTTGCGGGACGCTTAATGAGACAATTTCAACAATAGTTACAAAATTTAGAAAGCTGAATTATTTGTTTGCTGCTGTCCATGAAATGGTTGGTCATATGAACCCAGCAACCAAAGAAGATCTTGACAAAATAGATATCACCATTACAAAATATATGTCCTTTTACAGGAAACATTTGCCCAACTGTGTGATACCAAAGATGCATTTTTTAGAAGATCATATTCCCCAGTGGATGACAAAATACGGGTTTGGCATGGCACTTCATGGAGAACAAGGTGGGGAAGCAATTCACAGGGAATTCAACAAATTAGAGCGCACCATGTGCCATGTTCCACAAGCAGAGAAAAGGTTATTTTATATCATGCAGGAACATCATACAATAACCCACCCATTTGTACAAAAAAACATTATCAAGCCCAGAGTGGCAAAAGACAAGAATTAAATTGGAATAGTGCATAATTTCTAAATATTAGACTGCAAAAACTTCTGTTTAATCAACTCTATTTGTGTATCATTACGTGGTAATCAACAGCTGCTACAACTATTGTGATAAATAAAAAATGACCATGTCTTAAAGGATAATTAAATTGAAAGCTTGCATCAATTATCCACAAAGTAATATTTTTCTTATCACTCTGCTTCTGTAGACTCTAACCAGGATATATCACTTTGTGTACACTATGCATTAGAAACCAACACCTGTTTAAGTAAGCCACTTCTCCATTGTAAGTAATTTTCATTTTAGCTTTTCTTGTAACAAAAAAGTGGAAAGCATATAATAGTTACACCATCAGAATCAGCACATCTAGTAGCTTGTGGTGGTGTAATTTTGATATCAATTAAAACTTCGGTTCATATTAAAATCTTTGAATATAAAATGGTAACTTTTATAACTTTGTGACACTTTGAGTTATAGTTTTCTGGATGCAGATACAATGGAATGTGCTCTTTTTACAGTATAAATTAAGTTGTTTTTATTAATGTATTTTTATTAATTTAATAACAAGATATCATTCTTTTAATAAAGACTATTTTTTTCAAAAAATATTGGGTAAAACTATTTTTACTTTGACAATATAAACTCTAATGCATATTTTGTCACATCACTCCCCACACAAAATGAAGTATGTGTAATGCTGTGGGTTTTGGGGAGCGGGATGTTTACATCAGTGTTCTGTGTGTGAGAGATTTTTCTGCTAAGTTAACTAAACACACTTGGAGAAAACTACTGTGCCCAAAAAAGGATACAAAGGCGAGTGCTAAAGTATTAAGAAAACCTTACATTGTTGTGGCAACCAAAGTCTGCATAGTTTATTAGGTATTAAGCAATCACAAAAATGGCATGTATTGCGAGACAAAATTTTTTGGAAAATTGGGATGGGTATTCTCCAGAGATACCCTGCGGATCAAAAAATTTGTCGAAATCTCTCTATATAGCACAGTTTTCAAGATGTAAGCATTTTTGTGAAAAATTAGAAATGTCCACAATTTTTGGCAAGACAAAAAGTTTTGGAAAATCCAGATGGCTACTCTACAGAGATATCCTGTGGGTCAAAAATTTCATCGAAATTGCTCTATCTCGCACAGTTTTCGTGATATAAGCATTTTGTGTTTTGCAATTTTTGTGAAAAATTCGAAAATTCAAAATGGAAGCCATTTTTGGCAAGACAAAAAATTTTGGAAAAATGTGTTAGTTAATCTGCAGAGATACCCTTTGGGTCCAAAATTTTGTGGAAATCGTTCTATCACCCACGGTTTTCGAGATACAGGCATTTTTGTGTTTTCCTTATTTCGAAAATTCATAATGATTATTTAATTATTAATTACTCGGCCATTTCTAACCAATCAATGCCAAAATCTAATAATTTCCAGATTTTAATAGAATGAATGTATTTGCCAAGTTTCAGGTGAATAGATAAAATCCCTTTCAAGTTATCATCCGGACAAGCTTACCCTTCGAAAAAAGACATTTTTGGTCATGCGACCTCTCTGATTGGTGGAAGTGTCACTTCAGCATATTCAAAACAAATTCCCCAGGGCTACTGCATACACCTGCCAAATTTGAAAAGAATCCACCCAACGGTCACAGAGTTATAAGGAAAACAAAACGCGGAGCTGGCGGAGCCTGATTTCCTCCCACATACAAACAAGCGTCCCTTGTGGGACACTTAAATACTACTTCAGATCTGACCTCATGAAATCTTCACAACTTTTTGGAAACCTAAACAATTCTGTAGAGATTTTGAAAATGCCAATAATAAATTCATCTGTGCTCTAACTTGATGATCTTCAAGGGAGCCCAAAACTGTATTACCAAATTTGAACATTTCTAACAAGAAAATTTCATACTAATGCTGTCAGTGCAGCTTCATAACTTCACGCTTTCTCATTTTATTGTATATTTCATCATGCAAAACGGCTTTATATAATTGTGTGATCATTTGTTGCTTAATTATGAATAAAATATGCTTAAACCAAAGTATGTCGATTGGTATGAATATGGAACTACCAATTAGCCTAAGTAATATCAGAGCTATGATCTAAACGAGTGACCTCAAGGATGGGAATCTAGCTAGTAGTAGGGCTGTAATCATTAGCGATTTCTATAGATCGAGGATCACCTGTTAGATGCGAGTTGAACTCGAGTAAATGACACAAATATAAATAAAATAACAATGTCATTAAGGGATCTGCCATTACGTAATTGTGTTTAGTAGTACCATTTTATTGCAAGGATATATATTTTGTTGCTGGTTAAATTGTGCAGATATGTATGAGCACTTCATGGAACAGCCACGTAAATAAGGGAAATAAAAAACCGACCATTGCTAATTGATTTTTAGGTCTTTACGGTTAAATAAATTGCAAAAGTGCTAGTTTGTAACAAGATTAGTATATCACAAATTACGTAAACCAATGTTATCCCCAAATATCGCCCATCGAGTTACGACTCGAGTTTCGGTCAACTCGTTACAGCACAACAACACCAAGTCTCAACCAATCAAACAAGTTGTCTGTTAGCCAAGAGCTATGACACTTGTGGTTATACAGTAGGGGTGTGATGAGTATAAATAATTCTGGTTGATTGCTCGTAGATAAAAATACAACTCGACATCGTGCAAGGTGCTAAGTTTAGTGTCCACCTTGACAGGAAACACCATCCAATATGTTGGCTCCCATAAGTGAAGAAAATTGCAAATTTAATAAGTAAATTAAATTTTTATAAGTTAATACCCTATCCAATGGACAATTGCTTTACCGGTCGGCGCGACCGGTCCCGCCAAACGCCAGAAAAAGACGTCCTGTATATAATACTGGCAGGACCGGTCAGTAGTGTGCATTCGCTAGGTGGCACATCATACTTGCTTCCTGTCCAGACAGAGTGACGTCAGTTCATCTTTTTCGTTGTCTAAAACGATTTAGACCCCTAGTAAGCTGGTAGCGGGGTCGGTTGGGAGGGCCTTGCCTGTCCATTGGATAGGGTATTAACTTATAAAAATTTAATTTACTTATTAAATTTGCAATTTTATTGCGTTAATACATCCTATCCAATGGACAATTGCTGAATAACTACCGCTTGGTAGGCGGGTAAGCAGCTAGGGACTTCTGTGAACTCATAACAAAACAAAATTGTACAGGCCCATTTGACCTAGGGTCAGAGAACCCTGACAGGTCAAGGTCGGCCACTAACTCACCGGTTAACCGGGAGTCTACCAACGTTGCTCCCCCCCTTTTTCTTTCCTTCCAGAGTCGGTTTGAGAAGGGAAAGATAGAGAGAGAGGGGCTGAGTTCAGTCCCAGAAGAAATAAACTTCCCAAGGGAAGCAAGTCACAGTTTTTTGGGTTTTTTTTGGTTTTTTTTTTGTTTTTTTTTTACAATATGTACATATTTACATATATACAACATCCCCTCATTTCTGGGCCTGGTGGTGCACCTGCTGGGCAGCCACTACAGGTCCCAGGTGGAAAAGCTCCGAGTCAGCCCAGGCAACATCCTTCAAATAGAATTGGGTGAAGGTGTTGTGAGATTTCCAGTGGTAGGCTGACAAGATCTGATCTAAGGAAATCCCTGATTGGAAAGCCTTAGAGGCAGCAAAGGCCCTAACATCATGGGCTTTAACCTGATGTAAGGTGAGGGCCTCCTGGTCAGAGAGCTCATAGCACAGAACCACAGTCTGTTTGATCCATGAGGAGATGGTGGCAGGTGAGATGTCTTTATCAAAACCCTTCTTGAAGGAGACAAAGACTAACTCCTTATTCTGCCTGAGGTCTGCAGTCCTGTCCGAGTAGTAGCGCAGGGCTCTAACTGGACATAGGGACCTGTCACCCTTGAGTGACCTATCCAGAGATGGTGCCAGGGCTGGGATGACCACTGGTGCCACACTATCTGGACCTTCCTTAGCCAGCTGGTTCTTGGATAGGAAACTGGGTGAGGGGTACAAAAACACCTTAGACCAGTCCAACTGGTGTCTGATGTTCTTATGTAACCAAGCATGGATCTCACTCCTGCGTTTACCTGAACCCAAAGCCAGCAAGAAAACAGTCTTGAAAGTTAGATGTTTCAAGGAGGCCTCTTTCAGGGAATCAAAGGGAGCCTTTGTGAGCTGATGTAAAACCAGTGAAAGGTTCCAGGAGGGGATGCCCCTCCTGCCCTTAGGTCTGTCTCTATGGAAACTATCCAGGAGACGAGAGAGATTCTCATCTTTGCTGACATTAATGGTGGAATTGCCCAGTTTGTCAGCAATGGCAGATCTGTAGCCATCAATAGTGCTTGGTTGTAACTTCTTCTCCTGAAATAAGTGCAGGAGGAAGTCAGCAATGGCTTTCAGAGGTGGTGCCCTGAAGTCCACCTGATTACTGAGGCACCACTTTGTAAAATGGTCCACTTTGCCTCATAGACAGATCTGGTTGACCTTCTTTGAGGAGCCTCAATTCGTGCTGCCACTGCCTCAGAAAAGCCTTGCTCCTTGATTGCTGAGGCTCTAGGAGCCAGGCATGTAGGTTCAGATTCGACAGGTTCCTGTGAAGGACCTGGTTGAATGGCTGAGACACTAGGTTGGGTATGCTGGGCAGACACAGTGGGATCTGGCTTGACATTGCTACCAGGTCCCAAAACCAGGGCATGTTGGGCCACCCTGGAGCAATCAGAATTATTCTGTTGCAGGGGTAGTCCTGGAGCTTCTCCACCACTTTGCCCAAGATGGCTGCCGGTGGGAAGGCGTATGGGTCCAGATACTCCCAGGACAGGCTGAGTGCATCCACTGCCCAAGCCTGGGGGTCTGGTACCGGTGATACAAAATGTGGTAGTTTGTTGTTGAACCTGGTGGCAAACAGGTCCACTTGTGGCTGATGCCACCTTGAACATACAGCTTGGAACACTTCTGGATGAAGTGACCACTCTGTTTGAATGGTCTGGCCAAGCCTGGATAGCTTGTCTGCTATCACGTTCAGCCGGCCGGGGATGTGACGTGCCCTGAGGGTTACTTGCTGCCTGGTGCACCAGGACCGAATTCTCCACAGTAGGGCACACAGAGAGCCCGATTTCATCCCCCCTTCTTTGTTGATATAGGCAACCACTGTTGTGTTGTCTGTAGCTACCAACACTGTCTTGTTGAAGACTAGGGTTTGAAACTCTTTTAGAGCTAGAAATACTGCTTTCAGCTCCAAGTGGTTTATGTGTAACTTGCTCTCGGGTAGGGACCACTGTCCCCTTGCAGTGTGCTCGTCTAAGTGAGCGCCCCACCCTTCTTTTGATGCGTCTGTAAAGATTTGCAGAGCATGTTTTAGAGGGTGTAATGGTTGACCTAGAAGCACATTGCTTTCCTCCAGCCACCACCTTAGATGGGGGTGGAGGGATTTGGGGACCGAGATCACCTTTTCCAGTGACTCTGGGACCCTCCAGTTGTTTTTCAAGTGCCACTGTATGGGTCTCATGTTAGTCGCCCTAAGTGGACTTGCTTTTCTGTTGCTGTGAGTAGACCTATGAGGGACATGAATTGTCGGACCGGGCAAAGCGGATCCGACAATATTGATCTGATCTTGTGTGTCAAGGCCTGCCAACGTTCTTCTGTTGGTCTGACCTTGCCCTCTTTCAGGTCGAACTGGTAACCTACGAAGTTGAAGACCTGTTTGGGAACCAGCTCTAACTTTTCCTTGTTCACCAGCCACCCTAATTCCTGACAAAGTGTGACTAGGGTTTGAGTATGCTGGAGACAGGTGTGGTGGGTAGAGGCTCTCACCAGCCAGTCGTCTAGGTACTGGTGGATCCTTATACCCTTCTGAAAAGCCACGAGTTTGACCTCTTTGGCCACCACTGTGAACTCCATGGGAGCTGTGGACAGGCCAAAGGGAAGGGCTTGAACTGGTAGGACCGACCCTGGAGGTAAAAGCGCATGTACTTCCTGGACTGACTGTGAATTGGTATGTGGAAGTATGCTTCTTTGAAATCTATGGATGTGACCCACTCCCCTGCTTGGAGGGAGGTTCTTATTGTCTCTGGGGTTTCCATCTTGAACGTCCCTGTGTTCAAAAAGGTGTTCAAGGTGCTCAGGACCAGGACAGGTCTCCACCGGTTGTTGGGCTCGGGTACCAAAAATAGCCGGTTGCCCTGTGAGTTTGATTTTCTACCGGTTGTACTGTCTTCTTGTTCACCAGCTGATACAGTGCTTCTAAAAGGAAGGACTGCTTGGCTGGGTTGTGGTAGTTGCTTATTACAGTTGGTGACCTTGTCAAGTTGGGTCTAAACCGGAAGGGGAGGGTGTAGCCCTCCCTCAGTGTGGGGACTACTTTTGGACTCAAACCCAGAACTTCCCACTTCTCCCAGCACCGGTTATAAGTGAAGCAATGCACTGTAACCGGTTCCTGGTGGTTCCCCAGTTCTGCATAAACTCATTGGAGTTGGCCGAACTGGGTGAATTGAACCATTCTTGTAGGGGTAGGTTCATATGAAAACTGCCTTTCTTCCTGCCCAGTGGAGGATTCAGCAGCTTCTGCAACCAACAGTCTCTGTAACCAGTCAAACCGGAAGGTGCCATCTCTCTGTAACCAAAGTTTCTGGGAGAAGGCCCTGTAACCAAAGAATTGGGACATCACATTTCTGTAGTCTTGGTTAATCCCTTGGTAGATCTCCCAGTCCAGTAGACTGGTGTTCGAGGTTCAGTCTGGTTACTTCACCATTATCTCTCAGATTCTTTTGAAGCAACTGTCCCTGAAGGTTTGCAAGCCGGCACCTGGTGGGTAGGTTCTGTAACCAGTCGGTTAAGGGAATTTCTTCCCGTCCAACTAACTTGTCACCAGCAAATTTCTATAGCCGGTAAACCTCTGTAACCGGTGAACCTGTTGTCAGCACTGGATTTGAAGCTGGTTTCTTGTCAGTAAGCATGGGAACAGTAGTTTCTCTGTAACCAGCACCACACTCGGGAACCAGCAGCACTCCGGAACCGGTAATTCTCTGTAACCGGTGAACCTGCTGTCAGCACTGGATTTGAAGCTGGTTTCTTGCCAGTAAGAATGGGAACAGCAGATTCCTCTGTAACCAGCAGCACTCCTGGACCGGCAGCACTCAGGCACCGGCAACCCTGCGGCACCGGTACACTCCGGAACCGGGGACACTCGGGAGCCGGTAATTCTCTGAACCAGTAGCCCTGCTGTGTGTCACCAGCAACTCTGTGTAACCGGTAATCCTATTTAACCGGTAGCCCTTGCTGGATTTCTGTGACCACAACCAGCAGTCTGAGCAGAACTGGTGCTGGTATCCCTCATCACTGGCTGGCTAGTGACCCTACCAGTAGCCTGAACAGGACTGGTACCGGTCCAAAATTCTGCATTGGGGAGATAAGGGTCAATGGTCACTGCGACTTCTGGTAGGTGAACCCTCTGAGCAGCCGCACCGGTGGTCTGAACAAGACTGGAACCGGTACCCCCACAGTCACACCAGTGGAAAGGCCTCTGGTGGAGGTTCCAGTATCAAACAGGGCTGATCACTGGAAACCACTGAGGAGGGGGTCCTTGACAGCTTCACAGGAACATGACTGGAACCAGTACCCCCCAACAGTCCCACCAGTGGAAAGGCCTCTGGTGGAGGTTCCAGGATCAAGCAGGACTGATCACTGGCAGCCACTGAAGGGGTTTCTTCACAGGAACAGCACCCACCGGTAGTCTGTACAGACCGGAACCGGTACCCCCAACAGTCACACCAGTGGAAAGGCCTCTGGTGGAGGTTCCAGGATCAAGCAGAACTGATCACTGGCAGCCACTAAAGGGGTTTCTTCACAGGAACAGCACCCACCGGTAGTCTGTACAGACCGGAACCGGTACCCCCAACAGTCACACCAGTGGAAAGGCCTCTGGTGGAGGTTCCAGTATCAAAACAGGGTGATCACTGGTAACCACTGAAGGGGGGTTGTTGACAGCTTCACAGGAACATGACTGGAACCAGTACCCCCAACAGTCCCACCAGTGGAAAGGCCTCTGGTGGAGGTTCCAGGATCAAGCAGGACTGATCACTGGCAACCAACTGAAGGGGTTTCTTCACAGGAACAGCACCCACCGGTAGTCTGTACAGACTGGAACCGGTAAAACTCATCACTAGTGCTCCCCACCGGTAGTCTGACCAGAACTGGTACCGGTAAAACTCATCACTTCTTGTCAGCTGAACCAGTCACGCCTGGGGATTTGTTTGCCGGTAGTTGTGTTGAGATCTGTGAAGTCACATGACCGGCACCGGCAAAAATTGCAGAGTTCAATGACCACTTGTCATCTAATTCTTCAGGCCAACAGACGAGATGCTGGATTCCTTCTTGCCAGTTAAAAAGTGTGTGTACAGTAATAATTACTCGTCTTTTCTTCTAAAACTTCTGTTGAAAACACGATTCCTCCATTGTTGAATGCGTATCACATGACCAGGTCCGTGTCACGTGACAAGCATAAGCTGGAAGTGATGACGTCAGACGATGCATTCTTCTTCCCTTCTAAATTCTTCTCGTCGACATGATACACTCAGTGTTTCTCGACAACGAAGAAATAAATGGAGGTTAAGACGTGGAGATACAACCTTCTGTGTAGAAGAAGGAATGCTGCAGGGACGACACACGAGCTCTCACCCACGACTTCATCTCGACGACAAGTACACAGAAATTCTTCAAAACTGGTTATAAAGTGCTGGATAATGCCTCGTTTTAGTCCTGGAGAGGCACTGATATGTATGAACACAATAAATATATTTAAATTCGTAGAATAAGCCGCGTTTCCTTCAAAACTTGGAGATAAATTCAAAACGCGTCTGCACACTACTAGCCAAACGAAAAAGATGAACTGACGTCACTCTGTCTGGACAGGAAGCAAGTATGATGCGCCACCTAGCGAATGCACACTACTGACCGGTCCTGCCAGTATTATATACAGGACGTCTTTTTCTGGCGTTTGGCGGGACCGGTCGCGCCGACCGGTAAAGCAATTGTCCATTGGATAGGATGTATTAACGCAATAAAATATAAAGACAAAAGCATTGAATTAGATAATGTCACCACATAATATATTTAATATTTAAAATGATGGATTCTGTGATTTAGTGTAAGTAAGGTGTGTTATTTATGTTGTTTTACTTAAAAATATAACCGGTTCAACAGTTTGTCATTAAAACACTCGACCCTTATAACCGAGATCGAAATTTCATGAAATTTGCATTTCTCAGCGAGTGTTGACTGCTCGTTCGCATCCCTATTATACAGTACCACTGACAAGGTGACATATACAATCTGGAGTTTCATGAATGTATACTTCATCATTTTATCGGATATTTCATCATGCAAAAAGGTTTTACATAATTGCTTGATCAACTGTTGCTGAATTGTGAATAAAATATGTTTAAACCAAATTAAATCAATTGGCATGGACAAGTAACTACAGTATATATCCTACATAATATCAGATCAATCATTCAAACTCAACATCAAAATTTGAAAATTTTAATTACTTAAATGTAGCTTTTATAAGCTACAAGCTTACCATGTGGGACTTAATGCTGTTCTCGGGTTGCCACACCCGGGGCCAACGTCTTAGAAAAAAAGATCGTTCTTGTTAGCCACCGGATATACTGGTAGTTGTCGTCACGTGATAACTTCTAACCAATCGTCGTACTTTCTCGTTGAAATTTTTTAAACCTACCCCTCAGCTGTAAACAGCGGGGAGGCAGGGTGGGATTCTCCTAAGTCCCACATGGTAAGCTTGTAGCTTATAAAAGCTACATTTAAGTAATTAAAATTTTCAATTTTATTACGCTACAATAGCTTACCATGTGGGACTTAATGCTGAATTCAACCGCCCAGTGGCGGGATTACAGCTGAGACTGGAAGATATGTAATTTTTTTCTAAGATTTTGAATTAAAAGTATAGAATAGTGCTAGAAATACCAGTCTGAGTCCCATTTACAGTGCCCCGATCCCGAAAGCCGGGCCTGTAACGAGCCAAAAACCTAAGTAAATGAGAGACAGTGCTAAAACTGTCTAGATGTTCGATTGTAGGACAGAAGTGCAGCAGTGCTCACTTCGAGGTCTAAGGGTCCCAAAGGGCCCTTCACATGTGACTGACCAACCCAGTGGTTGGGCATCTCATAAAGTTTTTTAAACCTGAATATGAGATTAATGACAACTAAATAAGTCCTTAATAGAAATTACTTTGATAATTAAAGAATAAAATGACCTTACCCGTAACATCTTGAAGGTAAAGGAATACCTAGATCCTGGGAAAGACTCCTGAAGACTTGGTTGTAGCGGATGTGCCCCCCCCCCCCCCCCCCCCTTTTTTCTTTCCGAGGACAACTGGTCTGAGGGGAAGGATCTAGGACTTGTTGTGCCGCCACCACGGGTCCCAGATACATATTGTTGTCGGTGTCTGACCAAGTAAGGTCTTTTAGGTAAAAATTTGTAAATGTGTTGTGAGCTTTCCAGTGACAGGCTTGCATGATTTGGTCCACCGATACCCCACCATAAAAGGCCTTAGAGGCCGCGAAGGCCCGGATGTCATGCGCTTTGACTTGGACCAAGTCCAAGGCTTGTTGATCTGCTTGTTTGTAACAAAGTAGGATGGTTTGTTTCAACCATGAAGAGAGTGTAGCGGGTCTGATGTCTGAGGTATGTCCTTTCTTAAAGGAGATGAAAAGGAGAGAACGAGACCCTCTCAGGTCTTTAGTTCGGTCCAAATAAAACCTCAGGGCCCGCACGGGACACAGGGTCCTGTCTTCTTTAAACTGTCTATCTACAATGGTAGTCAAAGCAGGGATAGTCACTGGTGACACACTTTGAGAACCTTCTCTTGCTAGTTGGTTTTTGGCTTTGAAATCAGAAGAAGGGAACAAGGCAACCTTTTCCCATTGGCCTAGATTAGATACTTTGTTTGCGACCCAGGCATGGATTTCGCTGCGGCGCTTGCCGGAGGCCAAGGCTAGCAAGAAAGCAGTTTTGAGAGTAAGATGTTTGAGGTCTGTGTCTTTCATGGGCTCAAATGGTGCTTTGGTGAGCTCGTTAAGGACAACAGAAAGGTTCCACTTGGGTAAATTTCTGGAACTTTTAGGACGATCCCTGTGAAAACTGGAGAGTAACCTATGAAGGTCTGCATTGTGTGCAATATGTTGGGCTGTTGGGCCCAAAGTGTCAACGATTGCAGTCCTGTAACCATCAATGGTCGAGGGGCGCCTGTTTAAGTCTTGGTACAGGTACATGAAAAAATCTGAGATTTATTTCACAGATGGAGTGGAGAAATCCACCGAATTTTCTCTGCACCATTTTTCAAATAGGGCCCACTTTGACTTGTAGATGGTCCTTGTTGATGACCGCTGAGGGGCAGCAATTCTCTCTGCCACCTCCACAGAGAAGCCTTGTTCTTGGAGTTGTCCGCTCCTAGACACCAGGCGTGGAGGTTCAGGTGCTGGGGGTTGTTGTGGAACACCAACTTGTGGGACTGTTTGAGTAGGGTCGTTGACACTGGGAGTTGCAGTGGGATCTCTGTTGAGAGCTGCACTAGGTCCCAAAACCAGGGCATCCCTGGCCAGCCTGGGGCTATTACGATGATCAGGCAATGACATTGCCTGATCTTTTGGATCACCTTGTGAAGGAGGGCCGTAGGAGGGTACGCATAGGCCGTGAGGTTGGTCCAGTTTATGTTCAGAGCATCTATGTCCCAGGCCCTTGGGTCTGGGATAGGAGACACGTACAGAGGGAGTTTGTGGTTCAGGTGAGTGGCAAATAAGTCTACATGAGGTGTGAACCACTTCTGACAGATCTATTTGAACACCTGTGGGTGCAGAGACCATTCTGTTGACTGCACTTGGTTGGACCTGGATAGTAGGTCGGCCATCACATTTAGGCACCCTGGAATGTGCCTGGCTTTCAATGTTATGTGGTAGTGATGGCACCAGGTCATGATCTTCCACAGGAGAGCACACATCTCTGCTGAGTGTGTTCCTCCTTGTTTGTTGATGTAGGCTACCACTGTTGAGTTGTCCGTCGCAACCAACACTGTTTGATTCTGGCACTGGTCCTTGAAGTCTCGAAGGGCCAGGGAGACCGCCTTCAATTCTAGGACATTTATGTGTAGCCTTTTTTCCCGATCTGACCACAGACCCTTTGTAGAATTTTGGTCTAAGTGAGCACCCCAACCTTCGTTTGAGGCGTCGGTAAAGAGTTGGATAATGTGGTCTTTGGGATGAAGGTCTGCACCTTTCATCACATTGGAGGGATTTTGCCACCAATCTAGGTGGGCTGCAATGGCTTCTGTCCAGGGAAGGAGGTTGTCCAGCGACTGAGGATATCTCCAGTGCTCCTTGAGGCGAAACTGAAAGGGCCTCATGTGAAGGCGTCCCTCCGAGACCATTTTCTCCGTTGAGGCTAGCAACCCAATTAGAGACATCAAACATCTTGCAGTCAAAACACGTTTTGACTTGAGTCGTAGGATCAAATCCTGAAGTTTGAGCCATCTCTCTTGAGTGGGTTTTACAAGGGCTGAATCTAGGTGGTATTCGTAGCCCACGAACGAAAACACCTGAGTAGGTTTCAGTTCTGATTTTTCCTGATTTATTATCCACCCCAAGGACTGAGTTAGGTCTACCACTGCCTGAGTGTTCACTTGGGCTTCCTCCTGAGACTGGGACCTGATCAGCCAGTCGTCCAGGTATTGGTGAATTCTGAGTCCTCTTGAGAGGGCCATTAGTTTCACTTCCTTTACGATCATTGTAAAGACCTGGGGGGCTGTGGCCAGCCCGAACGGGAGGGAGGTGAACTGGAACACCTGAGCCTTGTAGCAAAACCTTAGGTATTTCCTTGAGCTTGGGTGGATGGGGATGTGCAGGTAAGCGTCCGACAGATCTATCGACGATACCCACTCCCCTGGAATCAGGGAGGTCCTGATGGACTCTGGAGTTTCCATTTTGAACTTTTCTGCGTGTAGAAAAGTGTTGAGCCTGCTTAAGTCTATGACTGGCCTCCACCTTTGGTGAGGCTTGGGTACTAGGAACAGGCGACTGTAAAACCCGAGAGATTTTACATTTTCTACCCTTTCGTTGGCGTTCTTTGACAGGAGAGACTGGATACAAGTGGCCAAGGCTTGGTCTTTTTGTTGGGCCTTGTACTCTGACAGAATCAGAGGAAATCTGATCAAGTTTAGCTTTGAACGGAATGGCAGAACGTAGCCATTGGTGATAATGTTTAACACGTTTTGAGAACATTTGTTTGTTAGCCAGTCTCTCCTGAAAGAACAGAGGCGACCTCCTACTGGTGGACTGAGTGAGGCTTTGGAGGAGTCATTGGGAAGGGGGGTTTCCATGCCCCCTTCCCCTATTGTGGGGTCGAAAACGACCCCTGGAGCCTCTGAAGTTGGGTTTTCCTCTTCCCGAGGGAAAGGACTGGTTACTGCTTTGAGAGGTATTGCCCCCATAGGGGCGTTTTCTGTAGGAGCCTCTTTTCTTGTGGGGACCACGAAAGGGCTTATTCTGGTAGGGTGCAAAACCCTGAGAATCTTTTGAGGTGCCTTTTTTGAGAAGGAAGTCCTCACCTTCCTTCACTAGTTGAGACTCAAACAAGGAAGGGCCCCAAAAGGACGAGTTCCTGAGTTCTTGACGTCTCGTTTCTCCTAATTGTGGATGTAATAGAGTCATCTCGGCTTCGCGCCTGAGCAAGCCGGTATTAGCCATAGAGTATAATTCCCTCTGCAAAATATGGGCTAGAGATTTGCTGAGACAAGTGAGGGCCCTGTGTTGGACAAGTACTGTCTTGTTCCAAAAATCTAAGTAGTCAGCTACTTCCTCATATCCGCGCTTTGCCGCTTTCTCAGGATTGGCACCTTTCTGAATCTGAGATTTAATCTTCCTGACCGTAGACTTAATGCTATGTTGGCATTTTTCCAATGAAGCATTGCAAGAAGAGGAGGTTTTGGCAAATGCAGCGGTGAAGTTGAGGGTCGAGATATTTTGTCTAGCCTGAAGTTCCAGCTCCTTGAGAACTGGCAGGGGAACTCTGGCTACTGGGGCCCCAGAAGGTCTAGGAGTAATACAGATCTTAGCAAAGTCCATATTCAACTCCTGAATTTTGTCCTGAAAAGTGGGCTGTCCCACCTTGTACCACTTTGAAGTGGAAGGAGGAGGCTTGACATATTTTCCCTCAGATAAATTGGCAGCCTTAAAGTCATGTTGAAATTTATCAAAGGCGTCCTTGATAACTGAGCTAAGTGGAAGGATAGAGGAAGGACCTCTAGGTCTGAGCTCTTGACGGCCTTTTTCATCATCCAGACCTAATACCGAAGTGGACGACCTGGGCATAGATTCCCTGGGGTCAGGGAGAGAGAGAATACGCCTGAAGGTGTCTACTTCAGAGTATTGTGAGGGCATGTCAGACAAAGCTACTTCCCTATAATAAGGGGGTCTGGATCATGTTGTGGGAGGTCTTGATCAGAAGCTACTCCTGAGGGCTGAGCCCTAGAGGGCTTAGAAGACCTGTGTCTGGCTACAGGGGATTGATCTTCCTCTGAGGAGAATGACACATATCTAGATCTTGATTTATGTTTACTCTTGTCAGAGTGTTTTTTGGATCTAGAAGAAGGGATCCGAGGTTCGTCGGAATCCTCATTTAGTTGGTCCGAGGCAGAGCTCGGGTCAACTGGCTGCCTATGGCTTTGCTTTTTGTGAGAGTACGAGACCTCTTCGGGATGACCTTCAGAGGGGGCAACGTACTGTTCCGAGGAATCTTGAGTGGGTACTAGACGAGGAGGGAGTGCTGGACCGTAGACCACATCCATAGCCTCGCTTGGAAGGTTAGTACCAGATCTCGGAGGGGGTAAATCCAGAGGGGCAGCATTGTTACTGGACGAGCCAGGTTTGGAAGCAAGAAGCGAGGACTCTACCTCGACTTTCTTTTGTGTAGCCAACTCCTCTCGGAGTGACTGAAAAGCTTCCAACATGGATGCCTGGAAGGAACCCATTTGCTGCTGTATATGTATATTTAAGGAATCACTCAAGGTTTTTCTGGATTTTAATTTGCAAAGCAGTACCTGGGGTGGGTGGAACAGTCTTGGCTGGGGTTTTCAAGGACAGGGAGCTGAAGGCAAGAGGTTGAGGACGGGGGGGTGAGGTGAAAAGGTTATCAGCAGCACACTCGAGGTCTGCATTGGATCCAGTGAAGGAATCCCCGTCGCCTTCACCCAAAAGATCTAGTTCATCATCTTTGGAACTAGTTGCCGCTTTTTGCTTTTTTAAATAACGTTTCCTGTTCTGAATTTTCTGTAACTGCTCATCTGTGAAAGACGTGCAGATTTGACAGGGTGTTTCAAAGGTGACACAGGGGTCGTCTCCCTTGCCAGCCTCCCTACAGGTAGGGCAGTAGTTATGTATATCAAAACTGAAGCAAAAGTGGCGGCATTTCTGAGCTCTCGGTTTGTCTTTATTTGCTTGGTGAATCGACATTTTATACACAATAAAAAGACGTACAATATAATTGCCTGAACCGAGGAAAACTCAAAACACGCGAAAATCAAAGAAATACTTATGCTGTGAAAATTAAAATTTTACAGAATGATCTATGGCATATATATAAAGAAATATGCAAATATGAGCCTCCAACAATAAGTAAAAGCTGAGAAATAAATGAAAATGTCTGTATATTTACAAACTGCTACCAGTCAATCGTGGCCAACGAGAAAGTAGGGCGATTGGTCAGAAGTTATCACGTGACGACAACTACCAGTATATCCGGTGGCTAACAAGAACGATCTTTTTTTCTAAGACGTTGGCCCCGGGTGTGGCAACCCGAGAACAGCATTAAGTCCCACATGGTAAGCTATTGTAGCGTAATAAAAGATGGGAATTTATTAAGTAGCACAACACCACCAAGACCCCATCTCAACCATTCAAACAAGCTGGCTATTAGCTAAGAATTATGACACTTGCCATTATGCAGTGGCACTGACTATAAGCTTATATATATCTGATCTTGATGGGGGTTTAAAATACCTGAGCAAGTGATGAAAGAATCTCCTTGCAAGATGGCTCATAGGTTCTCTGTACTCCAACACAGTCACATCTGAGAGAGGCTTGGAGGGGGCATAGAAACTACCCAGTGTGGCTTCCAACTGGCCTGAAATGTAAACAAATGAGACAAATGTTATTTAAGTTTTATAGGTTCCCTGTAGTTTCACTCAATGACACAGTATTTAGAAACTAACCAGTGTGGCTTCTAACTGACTTGAAATGTAACACTGGATAAATATCAAATTTTATAGGTTTCCTATATGTTAAGACCAGGTGCACTATTATTTGTGAAGCTATTGTAAAGCTAATAAAGTGTGAGACACCTACCAAATGTGAGATACTTAACCAAAGTAATAGTTATTTTGTTTTAATGAAATATCGGCCATACAAAGGAGTAAAATGTAGACATTTTCAAATACTATTTCTTTACAATGCAAAGCGGTGTACATTTGCTTCTGCAACAACCAAACAAAAAGTGCAATTCTACAATATTCAGATCATTTCTAACTTAGATTTCAAATATTTTTTCGATTTCAAGAAAGAAACATTCCTAGCTTTATTTTGTGACTAAGATCACCTTATCTAAGTATTGTTATAGAATACGACCCCAGTATTCTGTTAAGAACACTAGCTAACCCCAAAATACGGAGCATAGAAATTATCCAATGAGGCTTCAAACTAGTCTAAAATGTAAACAATGGATAAAGGTCACCCAAGTCCAAACATAAAAATAATTCTAAGAGATTGACCAAAAGGTAAATTGAAGGAAGCTTCCAATAGTTGTGAGGCTGATATATTAGGTAACAACTTAGAATTAAGTTACAATGACAGAAAATCCTGTGGTACATGCAGAATCTTACTGTACAGGTTTTACAATGATATTTACTGGTATAGCAGTGACTGCTGAATTTATTAAATCAAATATGATCCCTGAGTGGGCCTGGAGGGCAGGCAAAAATATGATAAACATCTTGAGATGTACCACCACATCTCAAGTGAAGACTGCTTCAGCTTGACCCTACAACTGAACCACTTGTACTGTGACACAGATGAGGATATTCTATACAATTCTCACCATGTAATAAACCAGTCAACTGACTGAGAGGCCAAACTACTAATCTGATGATTTTACATAACCGCTACTCTCTAATACCCCATTCACATTATAGGTGGTATACCCTGTGATTAGAAGTTTTACTCGGCGGCAGAACCACCTTCCAGGATGCCTCATATCTTCCAAGATTTGGTGTATCGAGGTATTACATGTATGGCCACTGACTGGACATGATGTGTAACCATAAATAACAGTAGGATGAGAGTATAAACATGTGTCATCGAGAGACAACCTTCATTTACCTCCACTCACCTTATGTTGCCATCGAACTAACATCTTACACCGAAAAAACGAACGGGTCATAACCTTATATAAATTGCAGACCACACCTTCAGTTATCTTATGAAAAATTAATCTGCAGAAGATCACGGTTACAAATTCAGAGGCGGAAATTTTAAACATTTTAAAACTTCTGTAGGATGCCCAGGGAATGGGACACAATTTCGCATACTCACGCCAATAACCACCGGTTATAGCGTCTGTAGTGTGAAAAGGGGCATTAAACAGAAGTTCCCTAATGTCCAATTTGTTACAGTACTGATGTACATGAGAATATCACACTCTGAATGATTCTTGTGCGAGTGGAAATGGATTCCATAAAATAAGTTACCGGTAAATCACAAAAGCATTGAAACTGTCACCTATAAGACTATAACCATAAAATCAAACCTTACTTATGTTTAAAAATGATAATAACAACCAAACTTACACATATGGCTGAACATCAAGCATAAATCAAACAGCCATCCTCACTTTGTAACTATGGGTACTTCTGCACACAATAAAATCTATGTCAGTACTATGTAATGCCAAATGGCTAAGGTCAACTCAAATGTTTTTATTTTGCATGGTGCTAAGTTGCAAACAGAAAACATTAAACAAGAAGATTATTCTGTGGTAATATTAATACTGGTACATAAACACTGATTTGACATTTCACACTGGATCATTTTGGAAATAAATAAAAATGGATTCTAAAAAGGACAAAAAAACATTTGATGTGAGGGAGTATTTTAAATCACCTAGTTTGAAAAATGGGAAGCAGTTTACAGTCTGCATGTTGTGTAATACAGAAATTGCTTATCATGGGGGAACATCTAGCATGAAAAGCCATTTGATTAGGAGGCATCCAACAAAAGTTATGAGTTCTGGGCAAATTGGAGCTCTAGTTGGAAAGCAAACTTCATTCACCTCGGCCTGGACTAGGACACCAATGTCCTCCCAGATATATGAAAAGCATACACGTAACCTTGCACTGATGTGTGCGCTGGATGCTAGGCTCATAGTATCTGCCAAGGAGTAGGCTTCAAAAATTTTGAGAAGGGTTTAAACCCTGAGTACCAGGTACCGTCAAGACCAACAGTAACAAAACATCTGCATAAGATATACGCTGATGCAAAACAAGAGGTTGTAACTCAATTTACAAACCAAAGTGTGTCGCTCACATGTGATATTTGGACCAGCACTGCTCTTGATGGTTACCTCTGTGTCACGGGCCACTATATAGACAATAGATGGGTAATGCACAATGAAAATATATCCACTAAAGCAATGAACGACAGGCACAATGGGGTAAATATAGCAAGAGCCATCAGTGACATTATAAAATAAAATGACTTCAGCATAAAGAACATCCCCCGCCTACTGACGGATAAGGGAAGCAAAAGTGCCCCACGCAGGCTGTTTTGCCCATTCACTTCAGCTTTGTGTTGAAGATGGTCTGAAATTGACGCAGATTAGCAGAGCTTTAGGGCTGCCCAAAAGTTGGTTGGATACTTCAATCATTCTGTGGTGTCCAGTCAGGCACTACTGCAAAAGCAGACTACAGATGCAGAGATAAGCCATTGAAGTTGATCCAAGATGTGAGCACTCGTTGGAACTCCTCCTACACAATGGCACAGAGATTACTGCTTCTCAGGGTCTCTGTGTTTGCTGTACTAAATGATGACAGTGTCACCAAAGCATCTGAAAGATCTGTCCCAGACATGACCGATGCCAACTGGAAGGTTCTGGAAACTATCCTTCTAGTTTTGGAGCCTTTTGTGCAGGCTACAGGGCACCCCAACAGGAAGCCAGGTCTTTGTTATGATCAATAGTCTTTTCAGCACCCTTGATAATGATGAAAGTGACACTGTTACTTGTCAAGATTTAAAAACTAAGACAAAACAGGGTACGATTAAGAGTTTCAGTTTAGATCATGATGGATTGCCAAATGATGAAGCCTTGGAGTCATCTCCTTTTTTTGTTGCATTAGCACTGGATCCACAGTACAAGAGTTTGAGATTTCGAACACCATCTAAAAGAGAGATTGTGAAAGCTAGGATAAAGTCATTGCTGGAGAAAGAAACCCAGAATATTCAGAAGCCCAATACTATTGTGAAAACTGAAGATGACCTGCCAAAGAAAAAGGCAAAAGGTCACTGATTGTTTTGTTGGAGATATTTTGTCAGATTTGACAAATGGGGAAATGGAGTTTGATGAGTATTCAGAATATTTGAGAGAGATGGTCAGGGTACCAGATCCACTAGCCTGGTGGAAGTTGTCTGAGTCCAGGTATCCACATTCAGCCTTATTGGCTATGCAATATTTGTCCATTCCCGCAACTTTAGTTCCCAGTGAACAAGTTATTTTGGTGGCAGGGTTAACTGTTTCTAATTTAAGGGCATCACTCGACAGGGAAACTGTGAATGAAATTATTTTCCTTCACAAACACCTGAAAGGTACGATTACAGACCTTCTAAAACAATTTCCAAACAATGTGGCTCAAGCCTAAGCTAAAACGGAAAAGTCAGTTGATACCTTGGCCCAGACAAATAACCCTGGTTCAGGCCTGTTGAGTGACGAAAATTTTGAGATAAAGCAGGAGGTGAAGGAGTCAGAAATCGCAGAATTCTTGCCAGAGTCTGTTCTTGGGTGAAATTGTTTGGACCTTGAATACTAGTGGAGACATTTTGTAGTTTAAGTTTTTGTTAAATTCACTAAAGAACATTTCCTGTATGACTTTTAAAATTGAATGCTGGTGGAGACATTTGTACAGCTTAAGTTGTTTATAAGTTCTCTTTTCAATATGAAAACCACTTAAGTTAGCATAAGTTAACAACGTTTTTTCAAGTAGCCAATACTTTGCATGGAATTGATGAGTAAAACTGTCTGCAAGATGAAAAAAAATTATACATACACAAACAAATGAACACATGAATACAAAGAAACACATATACATAGAAATGAAACAACAAAACTTGAGATCTAGTGATTTTTTTTTATTTTCCTGTGGCAAGCATGTGGAACATATTAACTACAAAAGATTATCTACCTTATCCCTGGAATTCTTCTACTAATCACCTGAGCCTCATTTTCAATTCAGTACACCTGTGCAGGTACTTTGCATTCAGTATTGTTACTGGTGTTGCAAAACTTAATTTTTAGTGGATTTTGCTGTATTAAAGGACTAATTAATGAAGTTAGAGGTAATTTTACAAACTAATATAATTTTCTAAGTAAATTATTCAATAATATGTAGCAGTTGGTGAGGGACCGGTGACGAATCGAATCACTACAAACGGAGAATCGAGGCACGTTTTCCGCTTTGGTTTGCAGCCTTAAATGTAATTGTTTAAACAGTTATTTAAATATGTAGAAACACCAAAATTTGATCAACTTTATTCAAATAAATCTTATGATGGTAAAAATGGGTTCAAAAGACTGAATATATTAAGATATACAAGTCGAATGTATTTTTGGTTGAAACTCTGGGACTAAAAAACCAATGTTAAAATGAAAAACCAGTATTAATTTGGTCTTAAGTTTATGACTTCTGTCTTAACTAAGATCTGCATTTTTAATACGTTCTCATAATTCTTAGTTGATACTATAAGATTTAAGGTGGGGCTTAGCCTAAATAAGAATAAAACCTTTGGTGAGTACAGTTCTGATAACAGTGTGACTGAGCTTCACATTCCCTCTCTGCAACAACTTAAGTGTACATTGTTAAGTGTATCTAAGCAAATCTTATAAGAGTACAAAAGTGAATAAAACTGAATACATTCAATGAATACATGTCCAGATGTCCTGCTCTATATGACTGAGCCTCACCTTCCCGCTCTGCAGTGAGAGTCTCTCTCAGAAGACTGTTGACTATTGTACTAAGGCAGGCATAGCAGGTCTGACTCTCCAGATTCCATTTGAGTGAGTTCAGAACACCCACAGCCTGAAGGGTGAAAACATCAAACAAAACTAGAGGATCACTCGCAAAAAAAAAAGATACTGTTTTTGCATAGCAAAAACAAAGCGTCCCGAAAAGGATATAAAGGTGAGTGCTAAAGTATTAAGAAAATGCTTCGTTTCTAGCCTTATACTGTTGTGGCAACCAAAGTCAGCGCAGTCTGCTCTATCTAGCATGGTTTTCAAGATATAAGCATTTTTGTGTTTTGCAAAAAATAAAAAAATTTAAAATGTCCGCTATATTTGGCGAGACAAAAATATTTTGAAAATTGGCATGGCTACTCTGCAGAGATACCCAGCAGGTCCAAAATTTTGTTGAGTTCGCTCCATATAGCACGGTTCTCGAGATATAAGCATTTTTGTGTTTTGCAAAAACTTTGAAAATTCAAAATGGCCACCATTTTTGGGGAGACAAAAATTTTTGTCAAAACCACTGCCACGGTGTGTATCTCCCGCCGAGCATTAAAGCAAAAGAAATAGCTTTTCTGAGATATTCACAATTTTTCATTTTCGTGTGTGAAAGCTCTGCCAAAAGTAGGTGAATGAGTTATTTGAGAAAAATTGGCTATCTGCAATACTATTAAGAGATAATTCACATTTACTCATTTTGAGTAGGTGAATAATTAGCTATGGGTCTGAAACTTCACCAAGTGAAAACTCTCCCAAAAGTAGGTGAATGAGTTATTTGAGAAAAATTGGCTATCTGCAATACTTTTAGAGATAATTCGCATTTACTCATTTTCAGTAGGTGAGTAATTAGCTATGGGTCTGAAACTTCACCATGTGAAAGCTCTCCCACAAGTAGATGAATGAGTATTTGATAAAAATTGGGTATCCGCAATACTTTTACAGATAATTAGCATTTACTCATTTTGAGTAGGTGAATAAATAGCTATGGGTCTGAAACTTCACAGAGTGAAAGCTCTCCCAAAAGTAGGTGAATGAGTTATTTGAGAAAAATTGGCTATCTGCAATACTTTTAGAGATAATTCACATTTACTCATTTTGAGTAGGTGAATAATTAGCTATGGGTCTGAAACTTCACCAAGTGAAAGCTCTGCCAAAAGTAGGTGAATGAGTTATTTGAGAAAAATTGGGTATCTGCAATACTTTTAGAGATAATTCGCATTTACTCATTTTGAGTAGGTGAGTAATTAGCTATGGGTCTGAAACTTCACCAAGTGAAAGCTCTCCCAAAAGTAGGTGAATGAGTTATTTGAGAAAAATTGGCTATCTGCAATACTTTTAGAGATAATTCACATTTACTCATTTTGAGTAGGTGAGTAATTAGCTATGGGTTTGAAACTTCACCAAGTGAAAGCTCTCCCAAAAGTAGGTGAATGATTCATTTGAGAAAAATTGGCTATCTGCAATACTTTTAGAGATAATTCGCATTTACTCATTTTGAGTAGGTGAGTAATTAGCTATGGGTCTGAAACTCCACCAAGTGAAAGCTCTCCCAAAAGTAGGTGAATGAGTTATTTGAGAAAAATTGGCTATCTGCAATACTTTTAGAGATAATTCGCATTTACTCATTTTGAGTAGGTGAGTAATTAGCTATGGGTCTGAAACTTCACCAAGTGAAAGCTCTCCCAAAAGTAGGTGAATGATTAATTTGAGAAAAATTGGCTATCTGCAATACTTTTAGAGATAATTCGCATTTACTCATTTTGAGTAGGTGAGTAATTAGCTATGGGTCTGAAACTTCACAGAGTGAAAGCTCTCCCAAAAGTAGGTGAATGAGTTATTTGAGAAAAATTGGGTATCTGCAATACTTTTAGAGATAATTCGCATTTACTCATTTTGAGTAGGTGAGTAATTAGCTATGGGTCTGAAACTTCACAGAGTGAAAGCTCTCCCAAAAGTAGGTGAATGAGTTATTTGAGAAAAATTGGCTATCTGCAATACTTTTAGAGATAATTCACATTTACTCATTTTGAGTAGGTGAGTAATTAGCTATGGGTTTGAAACTTCACCAAGTGAAAGCTCTCCCAAAAGTAGGTGAATGATTCATTTGAGAAAAATTGGCTATCTGCAATACTTTTAGAGATAATTCGCATTTACTCATTTTGAGTAGGTGAGTAATTAGCTATGGGTCTGAAACTTCCCCATGTGAAAGCTCTCCCACAAGTAGATGAATGAGTATTTGATAAAAATTGGGTATCCGCAATACTTTTACAGATAATTAGCATTTACTCATTTTGAGTAGGTGAATAAATAGCTATGGGTCTGAAACTTCACAGAGTGAAAGCTCTCCCAAAAGTAGGTGAATGAGTTATTTGAGTTAAATTGGCTATCTGCAATACTTTTAGAGATACTTCACATTTACTCATTTTGAGTAGGTGAATAATTAGCTATGGGTCTGAAACTTCATCAAGTGAAAGCTCTGCCAAAAGTAGGTGAATGAGTTATTTGAGAAAAATTGGCTATCTGCAATACTTTTAGAGATAATTCGCATTTACTCATTTTGAGTAGGTGAGTAATTAGCTATGGGTCTGAAACTTCACCATGTGAAAGCTCTCCCAAAAGTAGGTGAATGATTAATTTGAGAAAAATTGGCTATCTGCAATACTTTTAGAGATAAGTCGCATTTACTCATTTTGAGTAGGTGAGTAATTAGCTATGGGTCTGAAACTTCACCAAGTGAAAGCTCTCCCAAAAGTAGGTGAATGAGTTATTTGAGAAAAATTGGCTATCTGCAATACTTTTAGAGATAATTCTCATTTACTCATTTTGAGTAGGTGAGTAATTAGCTATGGGTCTGAAACTTCACCAAGTGAAAGCTCTGCCAAAAGTAGGTGAATGAGTTATTTGAGAAAAATTGGCTATCTGCAATACTTTTAAGAGATAATTCGCATTTACTCATTTTGAGTAGGTGAGTAATCAACTACGGGTCTGAAACTTCACCATGTGAAAGCTCTCCCAAAAGTACATGAATGAGTTATTTGATAAAAATTGGGTATCCGCAATAGTTTTTGAGATAATTCTCATTTACTCATTTTGAGTAGGTGAGTAATTAGCTATGGGTCTGAAACTTCACCAAGTGAAAGCTCTGCCAAAAGTAGGTGAATGAGTTATTTGAGAAAAATTGGCTATCTGCAATACTTTTAAGAGATAATTCGCATTTACTCATTTTGAGTAGGTGAGTAATCAACTACGGGTCTGAAACTTCACCATGTGAAAGCTCTCCCAAAAGTACATGAATGAGTTATTTGATAAAAATTGGGTATCCGCAATAGTTTTTGAGATAATTCGCATTTACTCATTTTGAGTAGGTGAGTAATTAGCTATGGGTCTGAAACTTCACAGAGTGAAAGCTCTCCCAAAAGTAGGTGAATGATTTATTTGAGAAAAATTGGCTATCTGCAATACTTTTAGAGATAATTCGCATTTACTCATTTTGAGTAGGTGAGTAATTAGCTATGGGTCTGAAACTTCACCATGTGAAAGCTCTCCCACAAGTAGATGAATGAGTTATTTGATAAAAATTGGGTATCCGCAATACTCTTACAGATAATTAGCATTTACTCATTTTGAGTAGGTAAATAATTAGCTATGGGTCTGAAACTTCACCATGTGAAAGCTCTCCCAAAAGTAGGTGAATGAGTTATTTGAGAAAAATTGGCTATCTGCAATACTTTTAGAGATAATTCGCATTTACTCATTTTGAGTAGGTGAGTAATTAGCTATGGGTCTGAAACTTCGCCATGTGAAAGCTCTTCCAAAAGTAGGTGAATGAGTTATTTGAGAAAAATTGGGTATCTGCAATACTTTTAAGAGATAATTAGCATTTACTCATTTTGAGTAGGTAAATAATTAGCTATGGGTCTGAAACTTCACCATGTGAAAGCTCTCCCAAAAGTAGGTGAATGAGTTATTTGAGAAAAATTGGCTATCTGCAATACTTTTAGAGATAATTCGCATTTACTCATTTTGAGTAGGTGAGTAATTAGCTATGGGTCTGAAACTTCACCATGTGAAAGCTCTTCCAAAAGTAGGTGAATGAGTTATTTGAGAAAAATTGGCTATCTGCAATACTTTTAAGAGATAATTCGCATTTACTCATTTTGAGTAGGTGAGTAATCAACTACAGGTCTGAAACTTCACCATGTGAAAGCTCTCCCAAAAGTACATGAATGAGTTATTTGATAAAAATTGGGTATCCGCAATAGTTTTTGAGATAATTAGCATTTACTCATTTTGAGTAGGTGAGTAATTAGCTACGGGTCTGAAACTTTACCAAGTGAAAGCTCTTCCAAAAGTAGGTGAATGAGTTATTTGAGAAAAATTGGCCATCTGCAATACTTTTAGAGGTAATTCGCATTTACTCTTTTTGAGTAGGTGAGCAATTAGCTATGGGTCTGAAACTTCACCAAGTGAAAGCTCTTTGGGATAGCTGCTCTGCAGAGATACCCTGAAGATAAAAAATTTCGTCGAAATCGCTCTATGTAGCACGGTTTTCGAAATATTAGCATTTTTGTGTTTTGCAATTTTTGCGCAAAAATTCGAAAATTCAAAATGGCCGCCATTTTTGGCAAGATAAAATTTTTTTGAAAATTGGCATGGCTACTCTGCAGAGATACCCTGTGGGCCAAAAATTTCGTCGAAATCGCTCTATCTAGCAGGGTTTTCGAGATATAAGCATTTTTATGTTTTGCAATTTTTGCGAAAAATTTCGAAAATTCAAAATGGCCGCCATTTTTGGGGAGACAAAATTTTTTTGAAAATTGGCATGGCTACTCTGCAGATATACCCTGTGAGTCAAAAATTTCGTTGAAATCGCTCTATCTTGCAGGGTTTTCGAGATATAAGCATTTTTATGTTTTGCAATTTTTGTGAAAAATTCGAAAATTCAAAATGGCCGCCATTTTTGGTGAGACAAAATTTTTTTCAAAATTGGCATAACTACTCTGCAGAGATACCCTGTGGGTCAAAAATTTCGTCGAAATCGCTCTATCTAGCACGGTTTTCGAGATATAAGCATTTTTGTGTTTTGCAATTTTTGTGAAAATTTCGAAAATTCAAAATGGCCGCCATTTTTGGCGAGACAAAAATTTTTTGAAAATTGGGAAAAGTACTCCGCAGAAATATCCTGCGGGTCAAAAATTTTGTCGAAATTGCTCTATCTAGCACGGTTTTTGAGATATAAGCATTTTTGTGTTTTGCAATTTTTGCGAAAATTTCGAAAACTCAAAATGGCCGCCATTTTGGGCGAGACAAAAATTTTTGAAAATTGGGAAAACTACTCAGCAGAGATACCCTGTGGGTCAAAAATTTCGTCGAAATCGCTCTATCTAGCACGGTTTTCGAGATATAAGCATTTTTGTGTTTTCCTTATTTGGAAAATTCGTAATGATTAATTAATCATTAATTACTCGGCCATTTCTTGACCAATCAATGCCAAAATCTAATGATTTCCAGATTTTAATAGAATGAATGTATTTGCCAAGTTTCAAGTGAATAGATAAAATCCCTTTCAAGTTATCATCCGGACAAGCTTCCCCATCGAAAAAAGACATTTTTGGTCATGTGACCTCTCTGATTGGTTGAAATATCACTGCAGCATATTCAAAAAAATTCCCCAAGGCTACTGCCTAAACCTGCCAAATTTGAAAAGAATCCGCCTAACGGTTACAGAGTTATAAGGAAAACAAAATGCGGAGCCGGCGGAGCCGCCGGAGCCGGCGGAGCCTGAAGCTCTCCCATACACAAACAAGCGTCCCTTGCGGGACGCTTAATTACTGTACACTCAATGAGACATCTGGAAGCAGCTACCAGCTAGGGTCAAAATTTGAATATACAACCTTCGACATGAGAGGTCAGGGTGTTTACCATTATAAAGAAATACTTGGAATATTCAAAGAGAAAAATGATATGAAAGAGATTGAGTCAATCTGATACAAACAACCCCATGGTGATGAGGATCAACTAGGGTCGTAACTGTTCAGCCTAATCCCAATCTGTTTCTATCCAGGTCATCCAGAAGAAGTGTCATAGCCTGAATGCCAAATTGGTTTTAAAAGCTTCTAACCAAGTGTGAGACTGACATTATTCATGTAACACTGTTTGCACTACCAACTATCCCACTTTAGTCCTAGAGCTGAAATGAGTATCCGGACTACTCGTTTGGTCGTTTGTAGTGAGCGATATTCAGTTCCAGTATACACAATCGGAAATTCATTTTAAATCATCATGAAAAGACATGGAATACAGTTTGTACCATTTGTGATAATGTTTTTAAGCAAAAACATACAGGAAGTGAAGAAAATAGTGAAGATATGATGTAGTTTGTCTTAAGTTTGCAATTACTGCCTCTAACTTCCTGTTATAGCAAATGCGCTTACTGAAAACCGGATGGTGGATACTAAAACTTGGTACAAATGCAGTTTATGTTAGTTTAAATGAATATTCGAATAGCATTCGTAAAGTGCAAAGAGACATTCGACCGCAAATTTTTGCCTCCTCTTTCAGCTTTATTAAGTCCACGGTGGATATTTAAAACCCTGACAGAGATGGGAGATGGGTCTATTATGACTACACTACCTGACACAGTGACACACACACACTGACCAGTTGTCTTGTCCAATCTGAAGATTTTAGAAAAGATGCCAAACTGGTCATTTATATGGTTTTAAGCACAGTTTGAGTGGGACTGACCTCATCAACTTGACTCTGTTTGAGGTATTGGTTGACCAATGACAAGGGAGTCAGCTGACCCTGTGACATCACACCCAGGTAGAACTGTAGCAGTAGCATCGGGCCTCTGAAATATACTTATAACATGAATGGGACCATTGTAAAATAAACAGATCTCCACGATACTCAAATGTTGCATCTTGTATATTAATAATGATATCTTAAAGTGTATATTCAGAATTTTTGGTCAAAAGCCACTCAGAATGATAGTACTATACATAAACAATATATTAACAATATTTTTACTTCACAAACATTTACCATACAGGCAAACTGTAACAAATTTTATTGTAATTTAACTTTTTGTAAGTTAAATACTTACCTTATCCTCACAAATGCTTACTTGGTTTTGTTGAGGCAAAACGCGGTGACCAACAAGAATATTTAAAATTTATTCTTGTTCGAGAGGTGAACCCCGTAGTTAGTGGTAGGCGCGCATGCGCACTACTCATTGTCGGTTGGACTTTGTCGAGAGATCTTCATTTAATTTTTGGTCCCCTGTAAAACAAACTTGTGAGGGGAGGAAGGGTGGGTCTGTCCTTGTGAGGATAAGGTAAGTATTTAACTTACAAAAAGTTAAATTACAATAAAATTTGTTACATTTTATTGCGTAAAATAGCCTTACCTTATCCTCACAAATGCTTGATTCCAACTGTAACAGGAGGAGGGGTTTGTTTTGCAACCTGCCTGTTAAAAGTATATGGGGTTCACCATGAAAGCATTTGATTGAGAGGATAAGATAAGCTTAAGTATGCTACAACAGAATTTTTCATTACTGTAAATATTTGTAAAGACAAGTAACGATAGCTAACCTCATGAATATTCATGATGTACTGTTGTAGTTGACACTTGTCCAATGTAGCATAAGTAGTCTTACATGTAACCATCACCCATAACTATGTGGTCGGGGATGGATTTCTGGGTCCATCGAGCTGGGAGCTGTCATCCAGCAAGAAGGCATCCCCAAGATGGCTTCTGTGTTTTGCAAAATACAGTCATGAGGCCATTTGCAACAGAAGAAGACATATGTCCATACAAGATACTGATATGGAAGGAAGAGTAAAGTATGTAAGCCATATGAAATACACAAGAACATACTTAAAGTCAACCACATGCTGAGCAGAAACCACTGGGCCTAATTGTAATCTGTTTGGTCTGTGGACTACCAAGACACATAGCTTAAATAAAAGGTAGAAACGTGTTGTGGCTCTTCAAATGGCAGGAGCCTAAAATCTGCTCTAGGGACACCCACCCTTGAATGCTAAAGAAGCAGAAATGGACCTAACATCATGGGCCTTAACCTGTAGGTCCTGTATATCAAAATTGGATGACTGATAAGCCAATAAGACAGTCAGTCTGATCCAAGAAGAGATAGTAGATCTCGTGAAACCTCTGTCAAAGCCTTCCTTAAAGGATATAAAAAACAAGAGATTCTTTCCCTTCCTTAAAGCACTAGTTCTGTCTAGATAGTATCTAAGTGCTCTGACAGGGCATAAAGTCATATCCTCAGTCAAGTCTGAGCTCAAAAAAGGTGCAAGAGCTGGAATGACCACTGGTTTGAGCGAAACCCTGGTGCTACTACTATCATCTTGCACCTGTAGGTGTTCATCTTCTGTATGACTTTTGGTATGAGTGCTACAGGACAAAAGGCATAGCCGTCCAGACCCTCCCAGGAGATGTTCAATACATCTATGCTCATAGCATTTGCATCTGGGACTGGTGAGACATAGATTGGTAGTTTGTGATTCAATTTGGTGGCAAACATGTCAACCATTGGTTTGTGCCAAACTTTGCAAATTAGGCTGAATATTTGAGGATGAAGAGACCACTCTGTCTGAATTATTTTGTCCTTCCTGGAGAGACTGTCGGCTATGACATTGAGGCAACCCTGGATGTGTCGGGCTCTTATGAGAATGTCCCGAGGATTGCAGTAGGCCAAGATGCGCCAAAGCAGGCGACACATGTCCCATGAGTGTGTTCCCCCTTGTTTGTTCAGATAACTGACCACAGTGGCATTGTCTGTTGCTATCAAAATTCTTTTATTTAGAATTTGGTTCTGAAAGCTCTTTAAGGCCAGAAACACAACCTTTAATTCTAGGACATTGATATGTAAAATTGTCTCTTGTCTTGTCCAAGTGCCACTGACTGTCAGATTTTCAAAATGAGCTCCCCAACCCTGGTTTGACGCATCTGTGAAAATAAGGGTATTGTGTTCCTGAGGATGTAAAGGACAATCCTTTCTTAAATTTTTTGGATCTTTCCACCACTGAAGATAACTTTTCAGAAGATTTGAAACTGGAATCTTCAGGTCTAGAGACTGGGGATATTGCCAATGTGTCTTCAGGTACCACTGAAAAGGACGCATGTGGAGCCTGCCCATTGGTATTGTCTTTTCTAGAGATGCTAACACACCTATCAGGGACATTAATAGTCTTGGAGTAGTTTGTGATGCAATCTTCATGTCCTGAACAGACTTTTCTAGGATTTTCAACTTCTTTTCGATTGGAAAGACTTTTCCCTGTATCAAATCGAAATGGTAACCCAGAAAGTCGATTTTTGTGTAGGTTCGAGCTCTGATTTTCCGAAGTTTATCACAAAGCCGAGTTCTTGCACCACATGGAAGAGTTCTTTTGTGTGGAGCTGACACTGGTGTCTGGTATTTGCTCTTAACAACCAGTCGTCCAGATATTGGTGAGCTCGAATTCCGCGGAACTGAAGAACGAGTTTTACTTCTTTTACAATCCACGTGAACTCTAGGGGTGCAGTAGCCAACCCGAATGGCAGTGCTTTGAACTAATACGTTATTTTGTCTACATGGAAACGTAGCACGTGTTGAGAATCTGGATGTAGGGGAACGTGAAAGCACGCATCTTTCAGGTCTATCAAAACTAGCCATTCACCTTTAGTGACCGAGTTTCTGATTATCTCTGCTGTCTCCATCTTAAAAGTTGAAACTAGCAGGCATTTGTTCAGGCCACTGAGATGTATCACAGGGTGCCATTTATTGCCGGGTTCTGGTACAAGAAATAATCTGCTGTAAAACCTGGAGTTGTGCAATCCTTGAGGTGGTAAATTGTGCTTTTTTGAAACATTTGCGACACTATTAGGTAGCCATGTTTTTCCTGTCTGTAACCACTTTAAATTATGGGATGTACAGACATGGGCGGATTTGACTGGAATATTATTCGATAAGCCATCTCAAGATTTGCACAACCCTTGTATTTGGTATGGAGATCTGTCAAAACTGGCCATTAACCATTTGTGACCGTGTTTCTTCATAAAAATTGTCGACTCCATTTCACAGCTTGGAGAGACGTACGCATGTTCAGGACACAGAGATCCCCGCTGGCCAATGATATTGTAAGATTAATGCAAAGAAAAATGACAGGAATGGTCATCTATCCACAGACTAACCTTGCCCAATGATGATTAACTTCCTTGAATAGACTAAACTTCTTGTGTAGGCTATCCGTACTTTACATCTTATAAAGCACACAACACACCAACGATCCATGTCTTGAAAAAAGCAAAAGTTTCCATCTAAAACAAGCAGCATTGTGTCAGATATGATAGAGGAAACTATTTTACTGAGAAAATCCTGCGACTTGTAGTCTTTTACAGAAGAAAGTGAGTGTAAATAACACAATAAATGCAACACAATATTTTCAGCAGCATGGTGGATTGTTTCCTGTCTGTAGCACCTGCAGTAGAGCTACATGAAAGGGGAGTTTTGATTGGAGGGCTACATAGTACTCATTCAAAAACTGCACAACTCTGAGATGGCAATAATATTTTCATATAACATAGCTTTTTATACGTATTTCTTCTACTACACCAGAATGCCCCATTTCATTGAGGATAATGGTGGGAAAACTTATGTGTTATCTTCTCTGTAATGAACTATGTAAATGGTCCACAAGCCAGTTGTAGATTTAACACAAGGCAATGGAGGAATGAAACTGTCTTGATGCCTGGTTTGTAAGGCGAAAGCAAACCTTGGTAAAACCTCTGTAGTAGTAGATCTTCTAGGACTGACTGTTTTTCAGGCTACAGAAAATCTGCTAAATACCGTTATGGTAGAGTACTATTGAACTCCACACTAAGAAAGCAATTTGTGTTTCTTAGAGGGGCAGGTCCTTCAGATAATGAATGTTTTACTGCTGGCTTTCTTCATAAACTTCACCAGGACTTCAATGAGGGGGCTTCCCATTAGAAGCACTGATAAATGTTTTGGAATCAAGATGAATGGTCATCTTCTTTGTCTTTACCAAATGGAGAAGCTACTAGCCTTCTGGAGGTTAAATTACTGACCCCAGAAAATTAATTTTAATCTGCCCAGCTATCAGATCTTAACGTCATCTGGTGTTGTAGAAAGAACCTCTAGTAGATCTTCTACTGTTGGCTGTTTTACAGTCGCAGGAGACCACTTAATGCTGTCATTTCAGGAAAATGTGGCCAGTTCAAAGACTTCTGTTGGACATCCCTCATAAATGAAGAGGTAGGTAGCTTGAACTAAAAAATTGAAGAATCTTTTGTAGTAGATCCTCTACCAAAGACTGTTTTATAGCCAACGGGGATCTAAGATTGCTGTCATAGGATTACTCAACCCTCAGCATGTAATATTGTACTTTAGATCTGTAGAATAGGAAGTCTTAAACTTCTTTCTTCTTGGTTGGAACTCTACGAATTCCGAAAAGAACGCATCTGCCGTTTAAGAAATGGGCAGAATGTTAAAAGAATTCACGTGTTGACTCCTCGATGACCAAAAATTAAATGAAGATCTCTCGACAAAGTCCAACCTACAATGAGTAGTGCGCATGCGCGCCTACCACTAACTACGGGGTTCACCTCTCGAACAAGAATAAATTTTAAATATTCTTGTTGGTCACCGCGTTTTGCCTCCACAAAACCAAGTAAGCATTTGTGAGGATAAGGTAAGGTTATTTTACGCAATAAAAAAAAAACGTTCAACTACATCAGATCACATGCATATTTTATTTTTGTTGTTCAACTACCCTCATATCACATGACATTTGTGACCTCCTACATTCACATAATGCATAAAAAATCCACCAGGAAAGATGAGGGCACATATTTATTTTTAACTCCTGTAAACCAAAGCTTTCCAATGAACTAATCCTGTCATTCAAGATGAAATTGCAAATTTAATAAGTAAATTAAATTTTTATAAGTTAATACCCTATCCAATGGACAATATGCTAAACCGGTCGGCGCAGACCGGCCCGCCAAACGTCAGAAAAAGACGTCCTGTGTTGCCACCGGCTGGCCGGTCCGTGGTACTGTGCACTCCCCAGATGGCGCCTCGTACTTCCTTCCTGTCTAGACAACCTGACGTCATAGCATCTTTTTTGTTGTCTAAACCTCTTAGACCCCTAGTAAGCTGATAGCGGGGTCGGTGGGAGGGTCTTGTGTGTCCATTGGATAGGGTATTAACTTATAAAAATTTAATTTACTTATTAAATTTGCAATTTTATTGCGTTAATACATCCTATCCAATGGACAATATGCTGAATAACTACCGCTTGGTCGGCGGGTAAGTTACTAGGAAACTATGTGAACTCACAAATGATAATAAATTTTAACCTACGGTCTAGGCTGACTTTGTCAGGAGACCTATAGGCCCAGGCCTGGATTGACTTTAAGGTCAGGAAACCCTATAAGGCCTTGGTCGGTTGCCAACAGCCGGTTACCCGGGGCTATACCGACGTCGCCCCCCCCCCCCTTTTAACAGACCTGTTCGGAGGTAGGGGGAAGAGAGGGATGAGTTCAGTCCCAGAATGTCAATAAACCTCCCAAAGGAAGTACATCACATTTTTACTATGTACAATTAGAAAATGTTTATACTCTGTACATATATACAAATCTCCTCAATCTAAGGGCCACCTGTGGATCTGCTGAGCAGCCACTACCGAGCCCAATTGGTAAAGCTCTGAGTAAGCCCAAGCCACACGCCTCAGATAGAACTGTGTGAGGGTATTATGTGACTTCAGTGGCAGGCTGACAAGATTGGATCTAAGGAGACTCCCGACTGGAAGACCTTAGGAGCAGCAAAGGCCCTGACATCATGGGTTTTAGCCTGATGTAAAGAGTGGGCCTCCTGGTCAGAGAGCTCATAACATAGGATCACAGTCTGCTTGATCTAAGAGGAGATAGAGGCAGATGTCTTGTCGAACCTTTCTTAAAGGAGACAAAACAACCACCTCCTTATTCTACCTGAGGTCTGAGGTCCTGTCCAAATACTATTCCGTAGTAGCGCAATGCTCTAACCGGAAAACAAGGGGACCAGTCAGACTTGAGGGATCTATCCAGAGAAGGGAGCCAGGGTTGTTATAACCACACTGTCTGTACCCTCCTAATCAGCTGATTCTTGGATAGAAATCTGGGTAATGGATACAGGGACACCGTTGACCAATTGGATTCATGGATTGGTGTCTAATATTTTTGCTTTGCCAAGCATGAATCTCACTTCTGCGTTTGCCCGACCCAAGGGCCAAGAAGAATACCGTCTTGAAGGTCAAATACTTCAAGGAGACCTCCTTGATTGGTTCAAACAGAGCCTTATTCAGTTGGTGCAAAACCAGTGAGAGGTTCCAGGAGGGGATGCCCCTCCTGCCTTTGGGTCTGTCTCTGTGGAAACTATCCAGGAGACGAGCGAGATTTTTGTCCTTGCTGATGTTGAAGGGGGGATTTCCCAGTTTATCAGCAATGGCTGAACTGTAACCATCAATGGTGCTGGGCTGAATCTTCCTGTCCTTATAAGGTACATAAGGAAGTCAGCAACTGACTTTACAGGGGTACCCTGAGGTCCACCTGATTAGTGACGCACCACTTGTAACAATGGTCCACTTTGCCTCATAGCCTGATCTGGTTGATACCTTTTTAGGAGCCTCAATTCTTGCTGCCACCGCCTCAGCGAAGCCCTGCTCCTCGAATGCTGAGGCTCCAGGAGCCGAGCATCGAGATTAAGATTTGTCAGATTTCTGTGAGGGATCTGACTGAATGGTTGTGTCAACAGGTTGGGCAGATTGGGCAGGCTCAGTGGGATTTGGCTGGACATGGCCACTGGATCCCAAAACCAAGGCATGATGGGCCACCCCGGAGCAATCAGAATGATTCTCTTGTATGGGGAGCCCTGCAACATCACCGCTTTGCCCAATATGGCTGACAGTGGGAAGGTGTATGCTTCCTGATCCTACCATGACAAACTGAGCGCATTCACTGCTGTAACCAGGGGATCCGGTACCGGTGACACAAACAAGGGCAACTTGTTGTTGAACCTCGTGGCAAATAGATCTAGTTGAGGCCGGCGCCACCTGTTGCATATTGCTTGGAAGAGCTCCTGAAGGAGAGACCACTCTGTTCGGGTGGTCTGGCCTAGCCTGGATAGCTTGTCTGTGACCACACTCAGCCAGCCTGTGTCGGGCTTTTAGAGTTACTTGATTTCTGGCGCACCAGGTCAAGATTCTCCATAGTAAAGCACAAGGTGGGCCCGACCTCATGCCTCCTTTCCTGTTTATGTATGACACCACTGTGGTGTTGTTTGTCTCTACAAGTACTATCTTGTGCATACAGGGGTCTTGGAACTGCCTGGAGTTCTAGGTAATTGATATGCAACTTGCTTTCCAGGAGGGACTAGGTGCCACCTGCAGTGTGTTCGTTTAAGTGAGCACCCCACCCTGCGTTTGATGAATCTGTAAAATTTGCAGATCATGTTTTATTTGGGTGTAATGGTTGGCCTGTAAGGACATTGTCCTCTTGCAACCACCCTTGTAAATGTGGGTGCAATACCTTGGTATTGGAATCACCTTTTCTAGTGACTCTGGTACCCTCCAGTTGTTTTTGAGATACCACTGTATGGGTCTCCTATAATGTCGGCCCAGGTGAAATTGCTTTCCTGTGGCTGTTAGTAAACCTATCAGACAAGAACTGCTGGACAGGACAAACCGGTAGTGACACTGTGACAGTATGTCTAGTATTTGTCATGAAGGTTCTGCCAATGGTCCGGTATAGGTCGGACCCGACCGACCATGAGGTCGAACTGGTAACCTGAACTTGGGCATATTTTCACTAGATCTAGTGTATGCCGGAGACAAACCCCGGTGGGATGTGGCTTTCACCAATCAGTCGTCTAAGTACTGGTGGATTATTATACCCTTGTGTATGGCCATCAGTTTCACCTCCTTTGCTACTACAGTGAGCTCCATGGGTGCAGTGGACAGACCGAAAGACAGTGCTTTGAACTGGTATGTCCGACCCTGGACATGACATTTGATATGTCCTGGACTGTTCCTGTATAGGTATATGGAAGTAGGCGTCCTTGAAATCTATTGAGGTAACACACTTCCATTGTTGGAGGGTGGTCCTGATGGTCTCCGAAAGGTTTGGTTTGCTCAGACCTAGAATAGGTCTCCAATGGTTGTGTGGTTTTGGAACCAAGCAAGGTTGAAGAAGCTCAGAGATTTTGAACTGGCTCGACTGCACCATTCCTTGTCCATAAGCTGATGTAATGCTTCTAACCAATATAGGTTCCTGTGAAGATGTGTGTAGCATTTGATAATTTGGGTGACATTGTCAAGCTTGGTCTTGACTGGAAAGGGAGAGTGCAGCCCTCCTTCAACATTGTACTACCTAGGGTCCAGCCCCCCCAAGGCTTCCTAAGTCCCGAAACGGGGTTAGTCTGGACCCTACAGGCAAATGTGTGCCACATTCGGGACATTTGCTAGTCTGACAAACATTTCTATCCCTCCGGCTTCCGGATACTGGTTCGGTCTGGTGACAATGATCCAAGAAAACAGACTCTCTGTTCTTGCTGTGGTCCGGTCCAGTGGGGCTGACACAACTTTTCACATTTAAAAGACTCTTGCCCCAGGCCAGCATCCTGCAAGGTGCAGCATTTACAAGAGATTGAGATGACTGACCCATGAGGAAGAACTTGTCTGACTATCTATTTGTCAAGGTGAAATCTATTATCTGTCCAGTCAAGTCCAGCACCGATAACAGGCTATTGAGAGGTGTGATAAGGGAAGGTTGCCTGGCAGTAGCTGGGGACACTGTCATATCACCAAGGCCACTGATTGGTCTAAGAATTTTCTGTAACCAAATCTACCAAGGCAATTCTGTCCGGTACCAAGATTCCATAACCGGCAATTCACTGTAAACAGTTAAGTCTCTGTAACTGGCACAAAAAAACTGGCAGGTTGGGGTCACCAATGAATTTAGACAGCTACCGGTCTATATTTAGCCAGCTTTTTTTTTTTTTTTTTTTTTTTGTATGTAACCAGTTGGGGGTGAAGTCCTGTACAGTAAGGACTGTGTAGCCAGCACCCTGTTTGTAGACTTGTAACCGGTAGGTTGAAGCAAGTGTACAAGGCTGTGTAGCCAGTACCAGCCGGTACACTCTAACCAGTTGTTGAAGCAAGTGTAAAAGGCTGTGTAGCCAGTACCAGCCGGTACACTCTGTAACCAGTTGTTGAAGCAAGTGTACAAGGCTGTGTAGCAAGTACCAGCCGGTACACTCTGTAACCAGTTGTTGAAGCAAGTGTACAAGGCTGTGTAGCAAGTACCAGCTGGTACACTCTGTAACCGGTTGATGAAGCAAGTGTACAAGGCTGTGTAGCAAGTACCAGCCGGTACACTCTGTAACCAGTTGTTGAAGCAAGTGTACATCTATCTTATGTGTTGAATTTGGCTTGCTGTAGGTTTCCTCCATTAATTAAGGTATCTCTTTAATCGCACGTCTTATTTGTAGATTTGACAGTTGCTGGGAAAGCCCCTGTGATCTATTTTTAGAAACACTTGGTGTTCGGTGTGTCACGTGACCAGCTTGCTGGTCGGAAAGACACGCGATTGGCTGATTGGAGCTCGTCAGTTGTGGCGTTCTTTTGTGATAATTAAACATGCAAATGCGCAGTATTCAGCTAATCCACAAACCCCACTACCGACAACGAAGCCGGGCCTGCAAGGCAGGGACTGGAATCACAGTAGACGTGAGTTCTGAAGAACGCACTTCCGACCTTCCTGGTCGGTGAAAACACGTGACCTGAGATGACGATCAGCTTCGTGACCTGGTCGGTGAATCACGAAACCAACTTCGGGGAGATGCTCTCACTGGACGCGTTCTTGCCTTATATTACAGTAAACGTGAGCTGACTGGTCGACTGATGCCTGTAGCAGAGAAGTCTGTACCAGGAACTAATAACTGAAGTCACAGTAGACGTGAGTGCAAAGAATGCCCTTCCGACCTTCTAGTTCGGTGAATTACGTGATTAACTTCGTGACCTAGTTGGTGAATCACGTGACCAGCTTCGTGAATTGGTAGGAAGGACACGCGATTGGCTGACTGGATATGACGTCAGAGGTCGCGTTCTTTTGCTGGCTGGTCGGCTGATGCTTTAAATGCAGAGAAGCCTGGACCAGTGCGCTCTGTTGATGAAGGTTCTGGTCGGTCTGAAGTCGGTTCTTCTTCTCAGCCGGCTGTACACTCAAACCAGTTTCCTGGCCATCCACTGCCCTTACTACCGACACAAGGGCCGGGTCCACAAGGGTGGGACTGAGAGTGACAAAAGTTCCTTCTATGTAGGAAATACTTGAGAGGTCGGTTGAAGAAATCTGAAGAATTCACCTCTTGTTTCTGATGAAAAAATACTCGAGCTAGGCTGGTGTGACTGATGCTTTACAGCAGAGAAGTCGGTACCAGTGCGCTCTGAAGAAATCTGAAGAATTCATCTCACGCACTGAAAGAATGCATCTGTGATGGGGAATTCCTTCCATTCACAGTGTTAAAAACTACGTAGACTGAAGTTCCCGTGGTTTCTATTGTAGTACTAGGAGACGTTTCTATGGTGACTGTAGCTGGAAGGTTATAGATGGTTAACATTCAAACAAAAGACACGAATAAAAATACCTGTTAGAAGTATATCCATAATTCCTCAATATTGTCGATCTGCCCCTAACAACACAAAGGTTGAATGGGAGGAAACTAGCAAAATGGCTGCCTTCATATATCTCGTCGATTACTGCCCTATCATTAATACTAAATTGAGTCAACTAGGGAGCGTTTCCAGCAGATTTCTAAATGTATATCCGTGCTTGACCAGTTGGTAACACTTTACAAAGAAACTCTCCACATATAAGGTTGAAAATCCGTCATAAAGCACACTTTTCCTTTAAAAATCTGGATGTTGAAAACACGTCTGCACAGTACACGTGCCAAACGAAAAAGATGCTATGACGTCAGGTTGTCTAGACAGGAAGGAAGTACGAGGCGCCATCTGGGGAGTGCACAGTACTACGGACCGGCCAGCCGGTGGCAACACAGGACGTCTTTTTCTGACGTTTGGCGGGCCGGTCTGCGCCGACCGGTTTAGCATATTATCCATTGGATAGGATGTATTAACGCAATAAAAAGATGACTTCTTGTGTGTTGTTTTAACAATAACAAACAACATCATAAAACACCACCTACATTTTATCAGCCCAAATCATGTCTTTTTAAAATATTTTAACCAGCTGTATTTTTGAATCTGTTTACCGGTACTTATGTGGAAATAATAAAATTAAAGCACTTTTAAAATCTGAATATACACCTTTAAATAAAGCTCAAAATCAATGATATGATGCGTCAATATAACATTCATATCAGCTCTACTGGCAAGAGGTAAATGGATACAACATTATAACACTTACATTAGAACCACTAGTAAGAGGTAAATGATGAATAATTAAAACAAATAATAAACATACACAGTTTAACCTGGCCTAGTTAAATCTCAAAAACCAGAGTTCCAGATAACAGGATAAAATTCATGGAGACACTTTCTTGAGGATCCGATGTTTACTTTTTCTTTAAAAAGGATTTTACTTGATAGAGATCTAGTTAAACAGATACACCTATAGGATACAATGACATATTCACAACACCTAATGAATTATATATAAAAGCCTCAGAAATGTTCAAAAACAGAATCAAACAGAAAGTAATATATTGGTTATCAGGTAAAAAAAAAGATACTACAATTTCAGATACCAACTGAAAAATTACTAACAGACAACCTCAGAACTCACTTCTCAAACATAAAAAACAAGGAGTCGCAGCACTCTGGCAGTTTTAATTCTGATTGGTCGATGCTCTGGTTCCACACCATGTGACTTAATACGGGCATTGATCTGTGAAATACATACTAAAGTTATTACAGATGTCATATACAGTGAACTAAATATTAAACCAATGATTTTAAGAAGAGCAATAGGGAGAGTAATTGACTACTCATTAAAGTCATTAAATTATTTAAAATACAAAATTAGGAAAACTGTACATACTCTTCTTTTGTTTGATCTCATTCCCACAAAACTCACCTAAACTGAGTCATTTTCTGCAAAACTTTTATGTGAATAATTCACAAACTGGTAGAAAGATAACTTGTTCCAACCCTGGATGAAGATCCATTTGTTTGGAGTTATTGTTGCTTTATTTTATGTAAAATTTAAATTTAGCTACATTTTCTATTTTTCCAAATTTATATTTACTTGTTTGTTTCATACTGCACAATAATGAACCAGGGCCATGAAGCCTGAAGGCATTACACAAAATGGCCAGATTAATTCAACTATATACAAGCTTGAGAAAACTTTACTTGACTGAAATGAGGTATTTGTTTTACCTAAAGTAGCCTCCTATTTCTAACGTTACCATTGGAGATGGCTGTTCTGACACAAGCTGAATGTTTATTAATGACAAGGCAACATCGTACACCTGAAATATACCATCTGATTATAAGCCAGTCATTTTATCATTCAGTTTAATTAAGTTTTAAGATAAATGTACTTTTCTAATTACAAAAAAAACTATCTTCTTTCAAATTTTTGGAATAATAATATGAACAGGCCACATGTTTTAAGACAGAGTTTGAGCAAACTTACCATAAAATAATAAATTGATTTGAGTCCCAGGCTGTTTGAGAATGTGTTACAAAAATAATCGGCACAGTATAGTTTGACAATTGTTGGTGTTAATACTGGTTGCACACTCTGTATCTCCCATGTTTTTGTAAGCGCCAAATTACAATCTTACATTAATGCCCATAAATTGCTAACATGTTGATCTGTGGTATACGATCTCCATTAAAATCCAACAATAGGTCTAATTTTATTATCTATATTAATTTTTAACAACATTTTTCTTTATTTAAGCAGCTTTTTTCATATTTTACTGAAGATAGATTTGTTTACATCAACCACATTTTACTTCCAACACAAATACCCAGATTCGGGTCATTATTTCTGGCTGGTTTTCATTGTAACAGTTGTTAATGCTCATCCCCAACTTTTGGACATATTTACTCACATCGCCCATGGACGTTACATAGCGCGGATATGATAGAGTAGTGATGTTATAATTTTTGTTTGGGAACAGTTGAAACTTACAAAAACCAATGAGCATTATGAATGAATGAGTGATTTGAATGAATTTTGATGTAACCAAGGTTTATTGAGATAAATGCAAGCTATCTTCATACCTGTATTTCTCCCTTAGCACTTGATACAAAGACAATAAGGCCACTAGGATGCCATGATATACGATGAGGCATCTACAATAAAATAAACAAAACACATTGTACATCCAGGTTTATATCTAGTAAAATTATTTATAAACAAAATAAATTTCTCAAATAAAAAAGTTGGTGCATTAACTGATCCAGAATCACTACAAGTACCTCAGTGTTAATAAAACAGTTTTATTGTTTTACAACAGAATTAGTGAATATTCAATTCTTAAGTTTTTACTGATTAATATTGCCACTGATCAGAGCATGCAAATCCATGAAGGGACTAAAACAATACTTTTATTTGTTGATTGACTGTAATTTACTTGTGTACTTTTAACTTTACTTTCAATAGAAATCTACTGATATATTACTTCTGTATTTCTAATGAATTTACATGCAATGGAGAAGTGCTGAATTTATTTTTTACTTGTAATGGAAATATACTCACATCTTACATGTTTTAATATGTAATTTACATGATATGAAGATAATGTCTTTAACTCTACATTCAATGGAAAAAGTACACATATTTTGCTTTTATAATATGTTTTGAACTGATACTGATATGCTACTTTTGAAATTTACTTTTGATAGATGCATACAATGTTTCAAATATATGCTCTAATATTTCACTTGACTTACAGTTAAAAGTCGAAGTCAGTCTTTTATGTTCTGTTCAACAGCCAGTCATATTGGGACAAGCCCTCAGCATTGCCACTGGCTGGAGTCAAACCCACTTACAGGTGACAGCCTGTGTCAAGATGCACACTTGCTGATCACTAGGCCACTGCAGGTCTCCAACCTCCCACCAAAATCAACTTAACCTCCTTATATTTAGGCTGATTTTGAAAATTCTTTCACCATATTTTTCAGTTTGAAAAGGGATTTTATCTGAAACTATCGCATTAGATCACATCAGATTGGTTTTGTGTGACTATGCAACCTTTACCTGTGTCCTTTGATTATTTATAGCAGTTTACTTACAATAGAAGTGTGCAGCGTTTTTCTGATTTTCTTGTACTCGTCATAAAGCACTAATGTACCGTCCTGACACCCAAACACCACTTTGTCCTCCATGGGGTTCCTACCATAACACTTCACCGCACTCTGCACTGGAATGCTACTGGTGGAATATTTCTGGATCTGAGCATATAAATACATCATACTTGTTACTGTAACTGAACCCTGTCAGTTGTATCTCAAGCAACCAAAAAATACTTCTATTTCAGACTTTTATGGCGCATAATCTCTTCCCTGAGACTCCAAGGTGCAACACCCAAACACAAGTTTCAAGTTATTTGGTTTATACATAGCAAGGCTCTAGGTAAGGAACTATGGTTTAAAGACCTTGGCAAACAAATATAATTTCCGCTTCTTTCTAAAGGAGAACACAGAGGAGGCAGATGGAACATCATCAGGCAGTGAATTTAAAACTGAAGGAGTATCAAAGCCAAAATGCTTCCTAGATTTACATACATATTGACAAAACCACATTAACTATATTTGAATGCTATCCACTTGTAACTGTTAGACAAGAACTTGCTACTGCCTCTGTGGCCTAGCAGGTAGCACAATTTAGGAACACAGATGAACTGAGTTTGATCCCTGGGATAGGCAGTTACATTGTGGCTCTGATGAGCACTTAAAATTGCAGCTGTGTCATTGGGTTCCATTCCAAGTGGCAGGTTTTAAGAACCTCAGGTAAGTTGATAAATGGTCATCCCTGAGACTCTATGTTTCAGTTACATGAATGCCATTCACCAGGGCTTGGGCTGTACCTGATGGCTATTAGTGCTTTGAGTCCTGTATCAATGGAGATATTGGGCTGAGTATAAATATACACTACAAACTAGAAATAGGCCGCCCTGTTGATAGTAGATGCGAATAGAAACAGGATAGCATAGAAGAACACACATTATCATGTGTAATGTCCACCCATGAACCTTTTGCCCAAATTGTACAGTAGTCTTACAAGACCCTGTTTCATTTGTAAAATATATCAATGATGCTTAAATATTTGATAGTGTAGATGTAATTTATTTCAGCTTCATGGCTTTTTTGCATTGGTTGGGTTGGGTTGAAAATTTTGACGAAATCACTCTATCTTGCACGGTTAAGAAGATAGAAGCCAATTCCTGTTTTTCTATTTTTGGCAAAAATTTGAAAATTCAAAATGGCCGCCATTATTGGGAAAAGGAAATTTTTTTGAAAATTGCCAAGAGTACATTTCTTAGATACCCTATGGGTCGAAAATTTCAACAAAATAACTCTATTTTGCACGGTTAAGGCCAGTTTGTGTTTTTCCATTTTGGGCAAAAATTCGAAAATTCAAAATGGCTGCCATTTTTGGGGAGGGGAAAATTTTTTTTAAAATTGCAAAGATTACATTTCTTAGATACCCTGTGGGTTGAAAATTTCGACGAAATCGCTCTATCTCGCATGGTTAAGGAGATAGAAGCAAATTTGTGTTTTGCCATTTTTGGCAAAAATTTGAAAATTCAAAATGGCCGCCATTTTAGGGGAGGGGAAAATTTTTTAGAAATTACCAAGAGTACAATGCTCAGATACCCTGTGGGTCGAAAATTTTGACGAAATCACTCTATCTGGCACGGTTAAGGAGATAGAAGCAAATTTGTGTTTTGCCATTTTTGGCAAAAATTCGAAAATTCAAAATGGCCGCCATTTTTGGGGAGGGGAAAATTCTTGGAAAATTGCAAAGATTGCATTCCTTAGATACCCTGTGGGTCGAAAATTTCGACGAAATCGCTCTATCTCGCACGGTTAAGGAGATAGAAGCAAATTTGTGTTTTGCCATTTTTGGCAAAAATTCGAAAATTCAAAATGGCCGCCATTTTTGGGGAGGGGAAAATTTTTTGAAAATTGCAAATATTACATTCCTTAGATACCCTGTGGGTCGAAAATTTCGATGAAATCGCTCTATCTCGCACGGTTAAGGAGATAGAAGCAAATTTGTGTTTTGCCATTTTTGGCAAAAATTCGAAAATTCAAAATGGCCGCCATTTTTGGGGAGGGGAAAATTTTTGGAAAATTGCAAAGATTGCATTCCTTAGATACCCTGTGGGTCGAAAATTTCGACGAAATCGCTCTATCTCGCACGGTTAAGGAGATAGAAGCAAATTTGTGTTTTGCAATTTTTGGCAAAAATTCAAAAATTCAAAATGGCCGCCATTTTTGGGGAGGGGAAAATTTTTTGAAAATTGCAAAGATTACATTCCTTAGACACCCTGTGGGTCGAAAATTTTCGAAAATTCAAAATGGCCGCCATTTTTGGGGAGGGGAAAATATTTTGAAAATTGCAAAGATTGCATTGCTTAGATACCCTGTGCGTCGAAAATTTTGCCGAAATCGCTCTATCTCGCACGGTTAAGGAGATAGAAGCAAATTAGTGTTTTGCCATTTTTGGCAAAAATTCGAAAATTCAAAATGGCCGCCATTTTTGGGGAGGGGAAAATTTTTGGAAAATTGCAAAGATTGCATTCCTTAGATCCCCTGTGGGTCGAAAATTTTGCCGAAATCGCTCTATCTCGCACGGTTAAGGAGATAGAAGCAAATTTGTGTTTTGCCATTTTTGGCAAAAATTCGAAAATTCAAAATGGCCGCCATTTTTGGGGAGGGGAAATTTTTTTGAAAATTGCAAATATTACATTCCTTAGATACCCTGTGGGTCGAAAATTTCGACGAAATCGCTCTATCTCGCACGGTTAAGGAGATAGAAGCAAATTTGTGTTTTGCCATTTTTGGCAAAAATTCGAAAATTCAAAATGGCCGCCATTTTTGGGGAGGGGAAAATTTTTGGAAAATTGCAAAGATTGCATTCCTTAGATACCCTGTGGGTCGAAAATTTCGACGAAATCGCTCTATCTCGCACGGTTAAGGAGATAGAAGCAAATTTGTGTTTTGCCATTTTTGGCAAAAATTCGAAAATTCAAAATGGCCGCCATTTTTGGGGAGGGGAAAATTTTTTGAAAATTGCAAATATTACATTTCTTAGATACCCTGTGGGTCGAAAATTTCGACGAAATCGCTCTATCTCGCACGGTTAAGGAGATAGAAGCAAATTTGTGTTTTGCCATTTTTGGCAAAAATTCAAAAATTCAAAATGGCCGCCATTTTTGGGGAGGGGAAAATATTTTGAAAATTGCAAAGATTGCATTGCTTAGATACCCTGTGCGTCGAAAATTTTGCCGAAATCGCTCTATCTCGCACGGTTAAGGAGATAGAAGCAAATTAGTGTTTTGCCATTTTTGGCAAAAATTCGAAAATTCAAAATGGCCGCCATTTTTGGGGAGGGGAAAATATTTTGAAAATTGCAAAGATTGCATTGGTTAGATACCCTGTGTGTCGAAAATTTTGCCGAAATCGCTCTATCTCGCACGGTTAAGGAGATAGAAGCAAATTTGTGTTTTGCCATTTTTGGCAAAAATTCGAAAATTCAAAATGGCCGCCATTTTTGGGGAGGGGAAATTTTTTTGAAAATTGCAAATATTACATTCCTTAGATACCCTGTGGGTCGAAAATTTCGATGAAATCGCTCTATCTCGCACGGTTAAGGAGATAGAAGCAAATTTGTGTTTTGCCATTTTTGGCAAAAATTCGAAAATTCAAAATGGCCGCCATTTTTGGGGAGGGGAAAATTTTTGGAAAATTGCAAAGATTGCATTCCTTAGATACCCTGTGGGTCGAAAATTTCGACGAAATCGCTCTATCTCGCACGGTTAAGGAGATAGAAGCAAATTTGTGTTTTCCCATTTTTGGCAAAAATTCGAAAATTCAAAATGGCCGCCATTTTTGGGGAGGGGAAAATTTTTTGAAAATTGCAAAGATTGCATTCCTTAGATACCCTGTGGGTCGAAAATTTCGACGAAATCGCTCTATCTCGCACGGTTAAGGAGATAGAAGCAAATTTGTGTTTTGCCATTTTTGGCAAAAATTCGAAAATTCAAAATGGCCGCCATTTTTGGGGAGGGGAAAATATTTTGAAAATTGCAAAGATTGCATTGCTTAGATACCCTGTGCGTCTAAAATTTTGCCGAAATCGCTCTATCTCGCACGGTTAAGGAGATAGAAGCAAATTAGTGTTTTGCCATTTTTGGCAAAAATTCGAAAATTCAAAATGGCCGCCATTTTTGGGGAGGGGAAAATTTTTGGAAAATTGCAAAGATTGCATTCCTTAGATACCCTGTGGGTCGAAAATTTTGCCGAAATCGCTCTATCTCGCACGGTTAAGGAGATAGAAGCAAATTTGTGTTTTGCCATTTTTGGCAAAAATTCGAAAATTCAAAATGGCCGCCATTTTTGGGGAGGGGAAATTTTTTTGAAAATTGCAAATATTACATTCCTTAGATACCCTGTGGGTCGAAAATTTCGACGAAATCGCTCTATCTCGCACGGTTAAGGAGATAGAAGCAAATTTGTGTTTTGCCATTTTTGGCAAAAATTCGAAAATTCAAAATGGCCGCCATTTTTGGGGAGGGGAAAATTTTTGGAAAATTGCAAAGATTGCATTCCTTAGATACCCTGTGGGTCGAAAATTTCGACGAAATCGCTCTATCTCGCACGGTTAAGGAGATAGAAGCAAATTTGTGTTTTGCCATTTTTGGCAAAAATTCGAAAATTCAAAATGGCCGCCATTTTTGGGGAGGGGAAAATTTTTGGAAAATTGCAAAGATTGCATTCCTTAGATACCCTGTGGGTCGAAAATTTCGACGAAATCGCTCTATCTCGCACGGTTAAGGAGATAGAAGCAAATTTGTGTTTTGCCATTTTTGGCAAAAATTCGAAATGGCCGCCATTTTTGGGGAGGGGAAAATATTTTGAAAATTGCAAAGATTGCATTGCTTAGATACCCTGTGTGTCGAAAATTTTGCCGAAATCGCTCTATCTCGCACGGTTAAGGAGATAGAAGCAAATTAGTGTTTTGCCATTTTTGGCAAAAATTCGAAAATTCAAAATGGCCGCCATTTTTGGGGAGGGGAAAATTTTTGGAAAATTGCAAAGATTGCATTCCTTAGATCCCCTGTGGGTCGAAAATTTTGCCGAAATCGCTCTATCTCGCACGGTTAAGGAGATAGAAGCAAATTTGTGTTTTGCCATTTTTGGCAAAAATTCGAAAATTCAAAATGGCCGCCATTTTTGGGGAGGGGAAATTTTTTTGAAAATTGCAAATATTACATTCCTTAGATACCCTGTGGGTCGAAAATTTCGACGAAATCGCTCTATCTCGCACGGTTAAGGAGATAGAAGCAAATTTGTGTTTTGCCATTTTTGGCAAAAATTCGAAAATTCAAAATGGCCGCCATTTTTGGGGAGGGGAAAATTTTTGGAAAATTGCAAATATTACATTCCTTAGATACCCTGTGGGTCGAAAATTTCGACGAAATCGCTCTATCTCGCACGGTTAAGGAGATAGAAGCAAATTTGTGTTTTGCCATTTTTGGCAAAAATTCGAAAATTCAAAATGGCCGCCATTTTTGGGGAGGGGAAAATTTTTTGAAAATTGCAAAGAGTACACTCCTCAGATACCCTGCGGGTCGAAAATTTTGCCGAAATCGCTCTATCTCGCACGGTTAAGGAGATAGAAGCAAATTACTCAAAAGTAGTACTGAAAATACACAATGAAGTACCTAAATGGCTATTACTCATGTACTGACAAAGCTATCAGTCCCAAATGCAATACCAAGCGAGCTATGGACATAACAATCTTGTATTCAAAATTGTAGTAAAATATCTTTAATTATTTTGGCTTAAATGCACGGAAACCAATGGGTACTGAAAATAGCTGTACTTAAGTATTACTCAGTAAGCAAAAGAGGTACAACAGCCAAAAGCAATCCCAAGCAAGCTACTGACCCAATAAGCCTGCATACCAAATTTGGTGACAATAGCTCTAATACTTTTCCTTTAAATGAGCGGAAACCATGCGTGACGCCGGACATCGGACGCCGGACGCCGGACATCGGACATCGGACATCGGACATCGGACATCGGACAACGGACATCGGACATCGGACATCGGACGGCGAAAAAAGCAAAAATAATATATCCACCCCCCAGGGGGGTGGACATAAATACAACCTTCAACACATTGGGAGAATCAGATATTGTTTGGATAACAGAAGGATAGAGAAATAGAAGACACATTTTACTATCTATCAATAAGAATATTTAAAATGTGAGGGATATTGATGGCATATCGTGATATTACAACTATTTTTGTTAATTATTTGTCATAAATACAGTATTATCTGACCTTCTATTATCCAAATTTCCAATTATCCAATATCAAATCCACCCACCCCCATTCCATTTCAGCTTGTTATTTTAGCCCTGCTTTTACCTGACCTAATTGGTACTCCCATAAGAGGGTCGGATAGTAGAGGTTCTAGTGTATTGCATTAGGAGGTATAAATGAACCTGAATACCTTAGCTAGAATTTGTTGCCAGGCTCTACGATTTGTACAATAACACAACTTGGGTCTATAATGGGGGTAGGAAGGGCTAAAACTATTGGGTCTGGGAGATCAAAACATAAAACCTGTGATGAATTAGCTTCAGTCAAATCTCATTGAAAAACAAGTTTCAAAGCTTTACCCTACTCCTGCTACATTCATAGATACAGATGTCAGCAGACAATTCACCCCCAGCCACACTGCTCTGCTCTAAACTGAAGATCTGGTGGTAGTGAACCAAGCTGAAAAATAATAATTACATTAAAATTAAAGCTGAAGTCTTTCCCGCAGAAATTTTCCTTTTTATTAGAATTCCACTTTTAAGTACAAGAAAATACGAGGTCCTCAAAGGGTAATGGCATTGAAGTTTACCATTTTTATTAAGTAATATTCTGGCCCCTCCTTGGGATGTAACTTGACATTGTTCAATCAGATTTGGGATCAAATCTTTTAAGGATTTGACGGATATACTTTTGTAAAGTAAAAATGATATAGATTTGAAAAATAATTAAAGATTTGGATTCACCAAATTTGTAAAGGGTTTTAACAGTTACATAAATAACCCAACTGGAGCAAGAGGAGACTTGGTCAAGAAATACATAGCGAATGAAAACTTCAACCAATCAGTATTATTAATACAAACATAAAATTCTGTAAGTTGTATTCTGATTGACTGCATGCAAATTTATGGCCAAGCTGGTCAGGTTATTCTAATTTGGTTACAATGGAAGTGGATAGCCAACTGAAAAATTTACCTGTAAGATATTCCCACAGGGTCACAATCTGTTCTGGTGTAGGCAATAAGGTCCATCTTTGGGCTAAATAATATACAGAATTAGAGTAAAAAATCTAAAATTCGCCACATACCTGAAATTCGCTACATGTGGAAATACTTATAAAAATAATGAACTGAGGCGAGATTTGTTGCATGTATAGTAAATCAAGGCTTTTTGACCTGAAATATACCAAGTTTAAGACAAAGCTTCATTTTCAGCATAGAATTAACTAAGGTTTTAGAGGTGGCGAATTTTAGATTTCTGGCGTATTTTAGATTTCTTACTCTAATAGTTCGCATTGAAGTTAGCCTTCTTACTTTAGCCTAAACATTTGTCTAGTTGAAGTATGATACTACTTTACAGGAAAATGTCAATAGTGTATTTCATTTAGTCAATATTTTTAATCCTGTTTAAACAATATATGCACAATTACCAAAATTAATTTTTGTATGATGAATTTTTGTACTGCAGGTATAAGAAGAATTAGTTTAAGTCGAGGTGAGATGAATGTAAAACCAACTTTTAATTTATAAACATCAGTTAGCTATAACTAGAACCTAGTATTGTGGAAAATGGAGGGTTTTATTACCATCGCCAACAGTTTATGACAATATATAAACTGTTTGAAATTATCGCAATCTGCTAGCGATCCCTATCAGATTTTTATCATCTTAAACCCATCACACACCTATCCTTTCACTCACAACTTCATCTTTTTGAGATTACAGTGATCTTAACCCAATCTTCTCTTTCACAAAGCAATCTTTTCTGTCTTGCAGTGATCTTAAACTTATCTTTTTCATCTTACGTCAATCTTCAAGGTTCGTAAACCTGTCATAAACTCTTCCGGAACCTTTGTTTGGCAATCCCTGCATCATTGGGATGAGATCTTTAACCTATCTCAAGCTACACCATGGATCGTGAAATAATTTATTTTTTCCAATCTTAAAGTAGGTTGACGATTGGCACACAAAGATGGAACAGCTCCATTAGACATAGTCTACTTTCTTTGAAAATTTATGTACATTTTCTAGTTATAATGAGTTTATTATATTATATTTTGATGAACTTACTCCATGCCGTGTACTATCATTTGATGTACTTACCCATTGACAGCATAGAGTAGTAGATTGGCTCTCTCCTTGTCACTGGTCATTGGGGACCACGGCCAGGCTTCATAGCTAGCTGTAGTCCACCATACCAGCACCTGAAACCACAATACATCCTTGGTAACCAGGCATCAAATTACCGATAAGAATTAACACAAATCCAGTAAAAAGGCACTGAGGTGACAAATCTTTGCAGCTGTCCTTGAAATGAAATAATCACTGGTGCAATGACAGAAAAAAATATAAACATAAGCAAGCCAACAAACTGATACAATTCAGACTTACTATGCTGTTCCACTGTCCTGACTAATATTAACACGTGGCTGATTTTAAACCTAGTGTGGTGCTATTACTGATCCCGCCAAAAAGAGGTGAGAAAAACTCGGCAACCAAGTGAATTCATCTCAGTGAAAAGATCAGTCCTAAAGCCAAAAAGATCAGCCTTATAACCTGCTCCCGACTGTCACAATTCATAAAGATCACATATAACACTAAATCCTTACCACTCTTGTGCAGTAATGGAGCAGTCCTTTGTCTATATTTTTTTTGTGATAAGATCATACTCCTACAATTACCCTGAATAGTGTACAGCTACAGTGCACATGCTCAGGACAACATTATTATGGCAGTCAGGAGGCAAATTTGAGACAGTGGAACAGGGGTATCAGTGATAGGATTATAAATCCATATTTTTTGTGGTGTGTATTTATACTCAGCACAATACTTCCATCTACTACAGGACTCAAAGCGCTACATGACCCATCCAACTGAACAAGTACAGCTCAACTCTTAAGTTACTGATATTCCCCAAACTGAAAGACAGAGGCTCAAGGATGACCATTTATCAACCTCCTTGAGGTTCTTTAACCTGTCACTGGGGATAGGACCCAATGACAGAGGACCGCCATTTTAAGTGGTCATCTGAGACACAATGTATCCGAATGTATCTGGGTTTGAACCCAGGTCCTCTGTGATCCTAGGTGAGAGTGTTACCCACTAGGCCACAGTGGCAGATATTGCAATATTGATCAAAAAGCTTCCTAAATTTCACCCACAGTAATTTAAATGTGTTTTGTTTTGTGTTTCATAGTTTAATCATCAATATTATACATTGGAAATTGACTGTTTCATGTGTTTTGAAATTCAAAAGCTTTAATAACAGTGCTTACTGAAATGGAAAACAAAATTAAATGTTCTACGCATATTTACAAAAGATTTTGGAAAACGAGACATTAGCAAGTTTTAATAGTGTACTTCATGGCATGAAACATTATTTCAATGTTGATCAATATGCAAAGTTAAATTACATATTAATATCGAAACTGAAATTGCATTTCAATCCTTAAACCATATTCAGCTGCTTTTTAATATTGTACCTACCACATCTTCATGCAGGGAACAGCTTAGTTTTCGTTCCAAACGCTTTCCTAATGGACCCACCAAATCTATTTGTACCACCTAGAAAATACAAAAAAAAATATTTTAACCTTTTTGACGTTGTAATGGCCCTTACTTTTTTGTTTTTCTCATGACAATCACATGTGTAACATGTGTTGTTACAAACCTTTTCTCGATGAAAAGTGAAAATATTTTAACTAAGGAAATTTTACAACAACATTCAGTAACTGAGTTTCATGGGATTTGCTCTGAATCTGTTTCTTTTCATTAAGATCTATTACTACAGAGTTCAACCAATAACAGCATTAGATAAGATTTAATAGCACTACTAATACTACTGACTTTTACTTTGCCAACAAAGAACGGAAATATGTTATTTGAATGAGGAACATTAAATTCATCACAGTATATTTAATGGTGCCATTGAGGACATCCTGTCATTATCTCCGCTAAGGTGGTTATGTTTTCATAATGTATTCATTTCTCTGTGTTTAAGATCACTACAAAATTAATGAATGCATCTTTATTAAATTTATGGGGGTAGGGACTGATCAAAGAAAGAAGGGATTAAATTTGGAGAAAAATTTGGCTCATACTTGAGATGCACAAACAATTCCAAAAGAAAGTCCCACTATCAATGATTTTTGGTGTGTGGTTGAGATTACTCAAAAAATAAGTAAGCAGTACTTGGATAAAATTACAGTATGGGGGATACCTGACTGCCTTGGTGGAGGCCTGTGCCCTACGAATGCTTTTTTTACTTTTAGTTTTTAGTTACAAGTCTTGTGACACTGTGACAACTTTGAACAATTTTTTAAATACACTGTACATGGAATATTCATGTATTTTACCTCTTTGCACTTGGGTGGGGGCACGGTGGCAGAGTAGTAACACTCTCGCCTCCCACCTCTAAGGCCAGGGTTCGGTTCCCGGCCCTACCTCAAGTGGGAAAGTTGGTAGTTGCTTGCCGTTGGTCGGCAGTTTACAGTACAGAACCTTGAACAACCATATGTGCTGGTTTCCTCTGCCCTTCCAACTACCCATCGTAATATGACCTGTACAGTGTTGAAAGTGACGTAAAACACTAAATAAATAAATAAACTTGGGTGGGGCCCACTGATGAATTTTAAAAGCTGTTATGAATTTAGATTCCTTATTTTGCACTTACCCTGAGGTCATACGACGAAAGCTTTTCAATTTTCTTCAATGTTTCTGGCTTTTTCATGAAATGTACATAATCCAGCTTGGGTTTATCAGGATAACAAAACACCAAGTAGTTATCAGTCACTAACACTGTAAAAATCCATAAAAACAAATTCAATAGAAAACAAAATAGAAGATTGCCTCAGAATAGGATATTCAAAGTAAAAATTTAACTACCATTTCAATTTAACATGGAAATCTGCTTAACAGAGGTTTACTTACATAGGTGTATAAGTATATTGGCGTAACAGGCTTTGTAAAGTTTCTATATCTCACACACAGATATGGAAAAAGACATAATGTAAAATAAGGAATTCTTAGAATAAAAATTACCTCTAAGAATAAGACTGTCTTCAAAGACTGTCCCACCTGCACAACTAATGCATCCACCCACAGAACTATTGTAATACAAATTTATCTTTTCTCTACTTTTTATCAGGGGTTTTCTAAGATTCATCAGTATATTTACCATCAGAAGCATTGTCTCCACTGAGCTTTCCATTGAGAGATTTGTCTATGTAGATCCTGTCCACATCTCCAGTGTACACAGACACCAGAAAGGTGAGCACTGTACCATTAGATAGGACCACCTCCAGTACTCGTCTGTTTAACCATTGACAGCGGAGACATGTCGACTGGCTCAGCAATTCCTAAAATGTACAAAAATACTAGAAAAGCACTTTAGAGCCAAGATTTCAAATGGGTTGGGTATAGCATTACCAAAAATTCGGCATTATCATTAATCCACAATATGTTCTTTTATGAAGATCCCCTCACTACTTTTGGAGATCAACCATCAACAGAGGAGACAATTGTACTGGCTCAGCAATTCCTAAAATGTACAGACCTACTGGAAAGCACTTTAGAGCAAAGATTTCAACCGGGTGGAGAAGGGTGGGGGTATAGCAATACCAAAAATCATTATTACTTATCCACAATATGTTCTGGATCATTCTCCAAAACATAGTCAGATGTTCCCTTGGCCAGGCCCTGCAAAAGTAACCAATTTTATGGAGATACCTTCACTACTTTTGGAGATCCACAAATGACAGTAGAGATATGTGGACTGGCCTAAAATGTACAAAACTAGAAAGCACTCGTAGAGTGCAGACCCCCACCCAGGTCAGTCAATATACATTGAAAATGGCACTTTTGAAAATTCAGGTTAATTCAAAGTTATTTGTCCCCATAATAAGACCCAGATAGTTCCCAAAATTTAATCACTTCTTTTGTTTCAACTCTACAACTTAAGAAATTTCAGAGAGATTGGGTTCATTACTTTTGGAGTTATTTTGAACACAGAAAAACAAACGCGCAAACACAGGACTGAACACAATCAAAAACAATCAAAGTATGGGAGCGTCATACCATCAGATAGGATAACCACTATTTGTTTTACCACTTACCATGAAGACTGACAAAGCAGGTCCTGGTAGCAGTAAGACAAAATAATCACAATGCTGTGCCAATTTTACATCACGGATTACATCAAGGCCTCATGTATTTGCAAAAATCATAAACATGTAAAAAACTTTCTCCCAATAAAGGCAATAGAATGGGGCTTCCTGCTTCATATGGGAATATCACACCCTGTGGAAATTGCACAAATACACAAACTATATGAGGTTTTAAAAGCCAGAAGTTTGGAACTAAAATAAAATAGCTCAAATGATTAATATCTTAATAACATAATACAATACAATTATGATGTATATGTCATGGCAGAAAGTCCAATCTGGTAGATATTCAATTTTTACCACTCGAAAGTTCAGCTAGAGTTTCTTCCAATCTAAACAGTGTCTAAATTAGTTTACAGTATACCTCTGCTTCCTTGATGGTGTCCTTCTGCTTTTCTGGACGTTTATTCTTTGGAGCCCAAGTCACATCACGACCTGAATCCAAAAAGTAAATATGTTCATATGTTGGAAATTTAACATGAACATTAGGAACAGGTTCAACTGAAAACAAAGAAAATAGCATCAGAGATGCCCATACCCCACAGCCTGGGGAAATAGTTTTCAGCACCATGAGATATAGAAGCAGTGAAACAGTACAAAGATCAGGATACTTTCAGAGCCGTGTCATTTATATAAAGGTCCAAATAATATTTAAGTAGAGAAACTAACGTCTAAGAGAAAGAAAATGAATGTAAAGATTAAGTATTAAAACAAAAACAAACTCAGTAAACTAAAAATTATGAAGCTGTAAAATTTATTAACTGGAGATTAGCTGTCAATGGAAATATCACAATTATGTAAAAGTACATATAATAAGCCGTTGCAGCAATCCATATATCTTTGTCATAAGAGAACTATGTCTCAAATATGGCAGGTGAACACACTTTGGCAGAGCCAAAGTTCGAGGTCACCATGATGCACACCTACACCCCCTAACCAATGTCCCTACCACGTATCAACCTTCTACCCCTTACGGAATCCAAGAAATAGCCCGAATAAGATTTTAAAACTCATGATCACTACGACAAGGTCAAAAGTTAAATCAAGATCACACCATGATGTTGCATACCTACAACCCCTAAACAATGTCACTACCAAGTATCAACTTCCTACACTTTAAAGTTTCAGAGATATTGCAAGACAAAATTTTATAGGTCAAGGTCACTATGGCAAGATCAAAGGGCACATCAAGGTCACACCATGACATTACACACCTACAACCCCTAACCAATGTCCATGCCAATTATCAACTTCCTACACCTTACAGTTTCCGAGATATAGCCCGGGCAAGATTTTATAGATCAAGGTCACTAAGGCAAGGTCAACAGTCAAATCAAGGTCAAACCATGACGTTGCACACCTACAACCCCCAACAATGTTCCTTCCAAGTATCAACTTCCTACACCTTACGATTTGGGAGATATAGCCCAGACAAGATTTTCAAACTCAAGGTCGCTACAGCAAGGTCAAATCAAGGTCACACAATGACGTTGTGCACCTACACCCCCAACGTATGTCCTTACCAAGTATCAACTTTCTACAACTTATGGTTTCTGAGATACAGCCCGGACAAACTTTTTTCCGCCACCCGCCAGAACTTCTATCCGCACATCTGGACATCATGGGTGAAAACAATATCCGAACAGCCCTTAAGGACTGTGGGATAAAAAACTGACCTTTTATTGTTGGTATCATAATGTACATCAATAATTAAATATCAATCCGTAATGGTTTTGAGTTTTAATATTGAGATTAAAAGCGTTAAACAAATATATTTACAGTATATATCAATGGAATTGAAAAAAAACTATACTTACTTTCAGTATACTTAGCCTTCTCGACCGTGTATCGGTGTTCTGGTGTGGCTAAAAAAATAAAAATTCACCATAAGTAGAAAATGAAAAAAAACTGGAACTTTTCTAAAAAGGTAGTGAAGACCATTCATTTGGACATTTATTTTGAATTTACCCAATGACATATGAACAGATACATGAGCTTTATCAGTCAGGGTTCCCACTCAATTCTTAAAAAAAAAATTCCTTGACATTTCCCTGACCACCCTTCTCCCTGACAAGTGGAAACCTGTCAGTGGAGTAAAATTACTTACCCATATATTAATTAGTGTCAGTTTATTGGAAATCTGTCCAGGTCCACCAGACCTGCAGCTCAAAAAGTTACTACTCTGTATTTCAATATAGGTTAAATCAATATCCGGTTTCAAAGTTGACCAAATGGATATTGACTAAAGAATAAACATGGCATTAGTCAAAATCTCGTAAATTTTAACTATTGAAAAAAATATATATGAATAGTTTTCTTGAGTTACAGTACATCCAAACCTTAATTCTAGAAAGATACACATCTGTGAGAATAGTTACCAGTCTCGGACGGGGTTGTAGGTAGGGCTGCCACGAGTAGTAATTTTACTACTCGAGTACTCTTTAACCATTACTCTACTCTTGAACGAGTACTCTTTTTTACAATGAAATCAAGTAAATGTACCATTTCACTGTATAATTTGATATATTGCACATCATTTCTGACAAAAATATAGTGGAAAATTCAAAATTTTAATGCAGACGAGTACTCTTTTCCTGATTTTGTACTCTAAATAATCCAGCACTCTACTCTTTGACGAGTACTCTACTACTCTGTGGCAGCCCTAGTTGTAGGTGCTAATTCTGTACACTCATAATAATTACTTGGTGGTAACATTTTTCATAAATGCAGGATTTTGGTTCAATTTTATTATTTTAAATTACTAAATTTATTTTTACAAAAATAATGCATTCTATGACTCAAAATTATGACTGTTACCTTAATCATTTTACACTTCACAAAAAAAAATATTTTATCACACTCAGTCTGGAACCTCTCTTATCCATACATAATGGGTGAGAGAGACTTTGGTCAGACAGAAAAAGGTTAATAAAATAGAAGGTGTTTCTCAGCGTTAGGCACTGGGAAATAACTAGATTCCACCAACTCAACACTATCATAATCCCAGACAGGCCATCTCTCACGCCACAGAATTCATTGGATATTTTTGTAGTACCAATTATGTGTGATTCACAATAATTATAAAGCTTATAAATTATAAATCATCCGATTGATCTTAATATTGACTGGGATGAGGATGCCATAGAATTATGTTACATTGTTTCTGAAAAAAAGTAGTCCAAAATATATAAACTGGGTCCCTCTGGTAATTTTAGGAATTTTAATGTGACCTTAAAATTAAAAGTACAGAGCTCAAATTTTCCACACAGAAAAATCACACATACAAGTTATATTCACTGCAGTTGAGTCTGGTCTGATTTTCCACTTCCATTTTATAAGGCAAAATATGTGAAAAATGCAGAAAAAAGTCCTCAGGGTAGATTGTTCATGGTCCTCGTACACAATTTAAATGTCTACTTAACACCTTGATTTTTGGCACGTGTAAAAAGAACATATTAATATATTCCCAGATGAGATTTTAGCTCTATCAGTCACTCAATAAGTATGGTGGCAGCTAGATGGACATGCAACCAGTATATCCCTGACTTTTGTCTGGGGATATAATAAATTCAGTAGAGCAGAACTGTGGTTGAAAAATATAACAAGCAATCATTGACCAAATGAATTTGTTATATCTTCAGAGTTCTCATGGATCTTGATAATTGACATAAAAAAGCTGAATTATAGAGTGAGCTGTAATGGTGATTCTATGGTAATTTGAGTTTCATTATAGTAACGATTTGGCTTTTCAACAATAACAGTCCAAAATGTTATCAAACTATTCTGTGAAATATCCCACCTGCTTCAATTTTTTCATGGTAAGTGAAAAAACCAACATCTTGATCTGAAAAGACAATATGAGGTATTTAACATTATGAAGAAAATCCTCATACAATGCTTTCCCTTTCCTGCTAGCTATAGTGTTGGAGAGTTTATGCTCAATTCTATGTGCAACAGACTGGCCTTGAAAAGACATTAATTGCATAACATAAATATTAATTGCAACAAATTTCCATTTATTCCAGAAGTATGTTGTTAATTCTGCGCACAAAGTGTTAAGGCAGTTCAAAAGAGTCACCACAAAAAAGGCGGTCAAAAACAAATACAAAAGCTAAACAAAATAATATAAATCAGATAGGTATTACCAAATAACCTTCAATTTTACAAATTGTAAATGCAGTAAATTACAGGATGTTTTCATATCTTTTAATGCCACTACATTCATATACTCCATGCCACATGTAGGGATAAAGAAGTGAGACAGCTTTAGGAAGGGTTTTTTAATTAATTTTCTTACCAGAAACAATTGTTTGATTTTTCAGTGTCCATACATGCATATCAAGTAGACAAGAGGTCATTATTCTTCTTTGCAGAACTACATCTGCATGAAAATCAGATTTTTTTTTCTGAAACAAATGAACATTGAATAACAAAACACTTCACTCGTTTTATAATATAAATACATTAATGAGAAAAAAGATTTTTGAAAACAAAACATAGCGTCCCAATAAGTTGAAAAAACAAAATGTGTTAAAGTTTGTTAAAGGAAATTTGAGCAGTTTTTTAGGCTCTCTGCATATGGTGTCATATTACCTCCAAATATATTTTTGAGGCTCTAAAGGCAACAGATAAGGAGACAATGGGGGGATTCTGATGAATTTAATCTTTCTCCTTGCTACATGGTATAAAAACACTCAGTCCAATTACTCCCAAAGTCTAATCACTTCGAGATTTTGATATCAATATCATTAACATGTAATGTAAAATCATACTCTACTGCAGTAAGTTGTTTTCTGCTGAGTGATGAGCAGGGTGTAACCAAAATAAAATATATATTATTTTTATTATGTGGCCTTGAAAATCAAAGGTCAAATATTTCCATGTGGAAAAATATCCCCACACCTAAGGTATATAAGTGCCAAAAATGGTAAGAAAGTGCCCACCAATTAAGGGAAATGTTCAAGAGAGACCATAATCTGGCTGCGGCGGTGGCAAGGAAACTCAACCCAGAAGCAAATAAGAGCTCTTTTGAAGGAGCACTTAATTACTGCAGTTGCTGTTACTTTTTAAGAATTTGAGTATTTTTAATGATATCGTCTTTATTGCTACAGCAATTGCAATATTGTACGGTTGTCACAGTTTGAAATTTTCAGGGTTAAAAATTTCTGTCAAAAAGTTCAAGGATGTTGTATTTTAGAGTTAACATTGTTGATATGTTAGCTAGAAAAATTAAAATAGAAACCAAACCTCTGATGTTATGTGTATGATTTATATTTCAGTAAATTATTCTTCTTATGTTTCACCTCCATAAAACCTTGTGGTACATGTAAAAAGTAGAATACCAAGTCAAAAGTCTGATTTCCAGCAAGCTCTGCTTGTCGTAAATCCAAGATAAAAATATCAGAAAAAATAGGGCTAAGTTTTTTCAAATAAAATAATTTATCAGTTATAATAAAAATAATTTAAATGTGGGTAATTTTTTTTTTGGGAAATCAGAATAAATGTGGTATGTCTGGGTTTGAACTGGCACTTCCAGTTGTATGTAATTAAATATCCGTAATGCGTATTCCTGAAAAAAGCATAACTTTTTGTTGTAGCAATGAAGGACGAGGTTTGAGTACTGTATCAGCGATTAAATCACAAACTTCCGGTCGGAATAATGGACGAAGACCGACAGGGCTGAGTCCACTATGGCCGGATGTTTGTGATTTATTCGCCAATACAGTACTCAAACCAAGTCCTTTATTGCTATTATAAAGACCGGTATGATTTTAACACAAAAACGTCTATTATTCAGTCAAGAAATGTAGTTGTTTAGGAACTATATCTTTGCCGTATTACAGCCATTTGGACTACTTTTGCGAAAGCTGTCAAAACAGAAAGTGCATACTGCTTCCCGCCATAACCTGGCACATCCTCAACACAAAATCCTTATTTGTGGTTATTATCTGTTTAATATCCTGGATTTTTATTAATTTAAAACATGTACTGACACAAGCGCAAGTTATACATGTACCTTACTAACATAAAATCAAAACATAAAATAGCATCAGAGATGCCCGTACCCCACAGCCTAGGGAAATATTTTTAACATCATGAGATATAGAAGCACTGTATCAGTACAAAGTTCAGAATACTTTCAGAGCACTGTCAGTTATATAAAGGTCCAAACAATGTTTAAATAGAGAAAATAATGTATAAGAGAAAGATAATGCATGAAAAGATGAAGTATTAAAACAAGACAACTCAATAACAAGATGACAGCATTAGTCAGTAGACTGAACATTACAAACTCTTTATCTACATATAGCATGTCCGAATTATGGTTTGGATGTTTTGAATATTACCATGCATACAGAAGTGGTAATACATTCAATGAATGCTTATGTGTGGTGTTGGAGCAAAATCTGTTGCTCACTTGATGAAATTCCATCTGTTACAATGGGAAGTTGTAAAAGCAAAATTCTTGATGAATTCTAATGTGACTTTAACAGTGCTTACTCTGCATCAAAAGACAGACCCAAAGGTGCAACAAGATTTGATAGGTCAAGGTCACTACAGCAAGGTCAATGGTCAAATCAAGGTCAGACCATGATGCTGCACACCTACATCCCCTAACAAATGTCCCTACCAAGTATCAACTTCCTACACCTCACGGTTTCTGAGATATAGCCCGGACAAGATTTTATAGGTCAAGGTCACTACAGCCAGGTCAAAGGTCAAATCAAGGTCACACCATGACGTTGCATACCTACACCCCCTAACCAATGTCCCTACCAAGTATCAACTTCCTATACCTTATGGTTTCAGAGATATAGCCCGGACAAGATTTTCAAACTCAAGGTCACTACAGCAAGGTCAAAGGTCAAATCAAGGTCAGACCATGACATTGCACACCTACACATCCTAACCAATGTCCCTACCAAATATCAACTTCCTACACCTTACGGTTTCTGAGATACAGCCCAGACAACATGGGTGAAAACATTACCCCGACAGCCCTTAAGAGTTGTGGGGTAAAAACCTTTCAGAATCATTTTCAAGGAGTGATATTATTTCTGTTTCCCTTATTTGGTAGGGGGAAGGGCGCGAGCTTTACTGAATGCAATCATATAACAATACATATTCTGTCTTCCGTTCCAAGATTAGGTTTGTGCCATGATACAGTGCCAAGCAGTACACAGGGGGACACAAAGATAAATGGACACAAAGATAAACAGTCTTTGGAATGTATCACATATAACTGGTGTAAACAACAATATTGCACAAGCTAACTAACAAAACACATTTTAACAAAGTTAAAATGACATTTGTTACAAGGTTTGTGCAATTTTGTTGTTTATACCACTAAGATATGCGAATCTCTGAAGACCATTTATCTTTGTGTTCAGTTTATCTTAGTGTCCACCCATGTAGTGGCATTCTACCAGTGAACACCCACCTTATTAACACCCGACGACAGGAGAGGGTTATTGTGATCAGTTTGCATCTGTCTTTCTGTCTGTGCACCGTTTTGCCCTTAAAACTCAAAAACTATAACATCAATCAAGCTCAAATTTGGTGGGCATGTATTTCATGGGGTACAGATGGATTCTTCCAAATTTGGTGTAATTTGTTTGAAAATAAAAGTCAGTAGAGAGTTTTTCTTATTTTTAATTGGGCATATACAGTGAAATCTGCTTCTCTTTGTCACATTCGTAAAAATCAATATCACAACAGAATCTCTTGTGACGAAAGAAATGTGTAGTACATCCTAATTACGTCACTTCATATATTCGGGGATATTTGTGATAAACCTCAACTTGCACAGTCAAAATTTAAATGACAACAGATGGACAAGAATGCTTTATAACGCTGAGTCTAGTTACATCCCGTTGAGCATTCTGCTCTCTCTGAGTGCATCTTGTATTTCTCTGTTAAAGGTCAAGCATAAATGCATTTATATTATAAAAATATGTAAATACATATTTTCGTGCATGGCACACTCTAAGCTTAATTTTTTTATAAAAATATACATATGGACTTACAAAATAGTGTTTTATCGCTGAGAAAAAAATCCTTTTAAAATATTGTTTTTATTCTTCTAAGGTGGGCTAAAATGGGGTTTCTGACCTGTACAGCTATTTTTGGAGATGATTTTGATTGATTAATTAAATTATCTACAAATGTTAAAAAAACTTATTGTTGTTTCAGATATTTTTATGTGAGATAATCGGTAACAAATTTGATAATAAATTGGAATTTTGTTGAGAACACCAGCAATTGTATATGTTAATTAGCTTAAAATAGTTGTGTATGTATTTCCTAAAAATTTTTGGAAAGTTTTAGATGAAATGTTGTGTTCAAATTTGGTGGGCAGATATTTCATGGGGTACAAATATCTGAAAAAAATTAACATACAGTTGAAAAACAAGCAATCAGTGCCCGTGAACGGGCTCTGTGTCAGCTGTCTGTGTGTCTGAATTTTAGAGTAGAAGTGAAGGAAGAAAAGGACACAAAAACTGTACCCTGTATCATTTTGAGTAAAATGTAGGTGGAAAACATATTGAAACAAAATACTGTAAATGCAATAGTTTTCGGGTTACAACTGATTTATTTAACATTGAGAACCTGAAAATAGCAAATGCTCAGCTATGCCACGAGCTACACGTCTGCAATTTTACTATGTTACAGTTGATTCAAAAGTAGATGAAAAACACATTAAAACAAAATTCTCCAAATGCAATAGTTTACAAGATACAACTAATTTACTCAACAGTCAAAAATTCAAAGTGGCTATTGTTCAGCTATGCTATGAGCTACACGTTTGCAATTTTACTATGTTTTAGCTGACCAAAAAGTATGTGAATAACATATTTAAATGAAATACTCTAAATCCAATAGTTTTCGAGTTATAGCTGTTATAGCTGACAGAAAAGTAGGTGAATAACCTATTTACAGAAAATAGTGTAAATGCAATAGTTTTAAGCTACCACTGATTTACTCAAAAGTGAGAACCTGAAAGTAGCTATTGCTCAGCTATGCCATGAGCTACAGGTCTGAAATTTTACTATGTTATAGATGGTTCAAAAGTACATGAATGACATATTTAAACAAATTTCTCTAAGTACAATAAGCTATTGCTCAGCTTTGAAATAAGCTTCAGGTCTGCAATTTTACTATGTTACAGCTGACCCATAAGTAGCTGAATACAATATCAAAACAAAATTCTCTAAATGCAATAGTCTTCAAGTTAGAACTGATTTATTCAACAGTGAGAACTTCAAAGTAGCTATTGCTCAGCTATGCAATGAGCTACAGGTTTGCAATTTCACTGTGTCATAGCTAACAGAAAACTAGGTGAGTAACATACTAAAAGAAAATCCTGTAAACGCAATAGTTTTCAAGTTACATCTGATTTATTAAACAGTGAGAACCTCAAAGTAGCTATTGCTCAGCTACGCCATGAGCTACAGGTCTGCCATTTTAATATGCTATAGCTGACTCAAAAGTATGTGATGAACATATTTTAAGAAAACATTCTAAATGTAATAGTTTTCAAGTTATAACTGATTTACTCAACAGTGAAAACTTCAAAGTAGCTATTGCTGAGTTATGCAATGAGCTACAGGTCTACAATTTTACTATGTTATAGCTGACCCAAAAGTAACTGAATAACGCATTTTATGCAAAGTACTGTAAATGCAATAGTTTTCAAGTTACAATTGATTTACTCAACAGTAAGAACCTCAAATATCTATTGCTCAGCTATGAAATAAGCTACAGGTCTGAAATTTTTTTATGTTATAGCTGACCCAAAAGTAGGTGAACAACATATTTAAACAAAATATTCTTGATGCAATAGTTTTCAAGTTATAACTGATTTACTCAACAGGGATAACATCAAAGTAGCTATTACTCAGCTATGGAATGAGCTACAAATCTACAATTTTACTATGTTATAGCTGACCCAAAAGTATCTGAATAACATATTTATACAATATACTGTAAATATAATAGTTTTCAAGTTACAACTGATTTCTTCAGCAGTGAGAACCTCCAATAAGCTATTGCTCAGCTTTTTTAAATAAGCTTCAGGTCTGCAATTTTACTACGTTACAGCTGACCCATAAGTAGGTGAATACAATATCAAAACAAAATTCTCTAACTGCAATAGTTTCCAAGTTATAACTGATTTACTCAACAGTGATAACATCAAAGTAGATATTACTGAGCTATGCAATGAGCTACAGGTCTGCAATTTTACTATGTTATAGCTGACCCAAAAGTAACTGAATAACATATTTATGCAAAATACTGTAAATGCAATAGTTTTCAAGTTACAACTGATTTACTCAACAGTGAGAACCTCAAAGTAGCCAGTGCTCAGCTATGAAATAAGCTACAGGTCTGTAATTTAAGCTGACCTAAAAGTAGCTGAATAACATATTTACACAAATTTCTGTAAATGCAATAGTTTTCAAGTAAAAACTACTTTACTTAACAGTGATAACCTGAAAATAGCTATTGTTCATCTGTAAAATAAGCTACATGTCTGCAAATTTGCTTTGTTACAGCTCATCCAAAAAAAGGTGAATAACATATTTACAGAAATACTCTAAATGCAATAGTTCTCAAGTTCTAACTGATTTACTCAACACTGATAACCTTATATATACTCAACCAATAGTTCTTTACATGCGATAGTTTTCAAGTTACAATTGATTTTACTCATGATGGAAGTTACTGAAAAGTGAAAAAAGTAGCCATTTTCACTTAGCTATTGAGAGAGACACCCAAGTTACTCACCATGTTGCAGCTATGGAAAAAGTAGTTGAATAACATATTTTAACAAAATGCTCTAAATGCAATACTTTTCAAGTTACAAGTGATTTAGTGCATGATTTCATGAATTTTAATGCATTAAAGAGTATTTAAAAAATTCATAAAAAAATAATTAAGAAAGATCCAGGTCTGACACTCACACAAGGGGATCTACTTGTGACCTGGTACATATGCACAAGATATTAGAGAAATCCCTGCAATAGTCAGAGAAAATTGTGATAAAGTGTTAAAATTTTCATACTTAGGGTGGGGGGGTACCTCACTTATAATGGCTCTAGCAAATAGACGAACAAACAGATCTGCAAGCCCTGGACAATTTTTCATGCTAGGTAGATAAGCTATCTTTTAAAAAAACAGCATGTCTCTGGGCCTTGTAGTTTCGGAGAAGTCGCTCACGCGTACAAGTCAGCTGACATAAAAAAACAGCATGTCCCTATGCCTTGTAGTTTGGGAGAAGTCGCTCACACATACTCGTACACGTACGTACACGCCACAGAGTGACGACACAAAAAATTTAAATTCAATAATTTGGGGGAGGTGGGTGTGTAAATAAAAATTTTTTAAAAAACATTGTGGGCAAAATATGGGTATTTGTGTGTATGATTCGTCCATTTTCTTAACAATTTGACAAAAAAATTTAAAATAGGAATTACAATTCCTTAAAAGTGAAACAATTAATCTTATTTTGATATTTATTATCAGCGCAGCTGTCAAAAATGAATATGTTCTTCATCTTAAAGTTTTTCAAGATATTATAACATAAACATCTTAATTTTTTTAAGATATGGCAGGCTAGCCTATAATTATTCATCTTTCGAGTGGATATTAAAGGCCTAGCATCAAATGTAACATACTAATATTTTAGGCTTAAAACCTTGCACTGATCATCCTGTTTGCATAAATACCATTCTTTTGAAAAACAATCCAGTATTCATGATTCTACAGCTGATTTATTTACTCTAAATTAGCCATTTCTCCTGTCAAAACCTGCCAGTGAGAAACTGTGTGTACTACATCTACTGTGTACACAACAAATATGCTTGTACTATGAATGCTCTGAGTGTGTATACAGAAACACACAGTTTCAGTGTGGTGTGTTTGGGTTTTTTTTGTCTCATTTGCCTTTGATTTGTGTATGTCGATAATCAAACTAGCTGACATCACTTATCATATATATGTCTGATAAAAATAAATTTCAAAACTTATTTGATTTTGATGGTAATAATAGTGTACCAAGTAGCAAAAATGATGGAGATTACCAGATAGGATTGATAGGAATGTACAAGCCTGTAACTTTTGAGGCCTGTATATCTGATTATGAAAGTAGTAATAAGGATAATTTAGACCAAAATTATTCATCTAAACTTCATTGGTAAGACAGTATTGACAACATTTGAATGTTTAACAGTGAGATATATACTGCATTATCATATTGGACAATAATAAAACATTTTATATCTGGAACCAGAATCTTATAAATGTGCAATATCTCACATCTGGTTTTATAGGTTCTGGGTGATTGTGAGGATATGGGACATCTGGGTTTGGAAATTGAAAATCAGGGGTTAGATTTAACCTTTAAAAAGGAAAACATTACCATAGATTTGTCTGATTTTTCTCCTGTCTATCACACAGTACAACTCCACTTTTTAGAATGATATAAATAAATCTTTAAAAAAATAATCTTTTTCTTAATTGTCTCAGTATTCTTCATAACAGCAAAGTAGATTATAATGTTAATGAGGGGCCATAGTGGCACAGTGGTAACACACTCACCTCCCACCTCTGAGGTCGGTGGTTCAAACCCTGGACCTTATGTGGGAAAGTTGGTAGTTGCTTACCGATGGTAGGCAGTTTACACGAACTGTATGCACTGGTTTCCTGTGCCCACAGAACTACCCGTCATCATATCGCCTGTACAGTGTTCAAAGTGACATAAAACCCCAAATAAATATAATGTATATGAATATGGCAGTAGATTTAAACACATCCAATGCTTCCGAATCCAGGAAAAAAGGGGCCCAGGAAAAAAGGGGCCCACAGTTTTTCGAAAAGGGGAAAAAAGGGCCCAGTATTTTTTTTTCAAATTTTTGTTAATGATTATGCCTAAAGATTTATTAATATTATGTAATATGACAAGAAATTTCCTTCATGCAACAACATTTAACATTGTTTTTCAAACTTTATTATGTTTTAACCTACTTTAAAGGCTTTAAATATGTAATTGCAATACAGAGTAGATACATATGACTTATCAGATTGTTTGATGGGGGGCATTGGTGGCTACTTAAAAGGGTCTTCAATTTTAAAATGCAATTTAGAGTAGATGCATTGAATTGCCTAGATTGTTTGATGGGGGCTACTTAAAAGGGTCTTCAATTTTAACATGCAATCCAGAGTAGATGCATAGAATTGCTTAGATTGTTTGATGGGGGCTATATGAAAGGGAATTCAATTTTAAAATGCAATCCAGAGTAGATGCACAGAATTGCTTAGATTGTTTGATGGGGGCTACTTAAAAGGGTCTTCAATTTTAAAATGCAATCCAGAGTAGGTGCATAGAATTGCTTAGATTGTTTGATGGGGGCTATATGAAAGGGCCTTCAATTGTAATTTTAGCTTATTATTATACTGTATAATAATGAATCTTCTTCTTTTATAAAAGATGATTTGGAATTTTGTATTCACTTAAATGTTAAATGTTTGTTCTTATTATGTGCTTATTGTACTGTATGTATAATATTATACGTTCTTGTATCTTAGTCAAAGTTGATTTGTTATATAAAACTAAATAAAAGTTGGTTGATATCAACTAATGTTGTTTTAGCAAAATTGACAAAGAAGTGGGCCCTTTTTTCCCCTTTTCCAAAAACTGTAGGCCCCTTTTTACCTGGGCACCTTTTTTCTTGGGCCCCTTTTTTCTAGGTCCCTTTTTTCCTGGGCCCCTTTTTTCCGCGCACCATGCTTCCAAAGGATCTGGACATCAAACATATGTCACAAATTGCTTGATTAAATTAACAATATAAGTTACTTGTTAAAGGAGGGAAAATTGTCCAAAATATATTGTAAAGTTAATCCGCTTTCAAAATAATTTTTTTATTTTACTTTTGGCACACATTGAAATCCCCACATCAAAAATCACTCAATATTTGCACAGAAATCGCAAGATGTAGAATTGAAAATCCCCAACATAAAATATCCATAAAATAAGAGAATAAAATAATAATAATATACAATACACTTTATTTGATGGGTGTTTGAGTTGGTTTCAGAGCATACATTAACTAAAATGGTGAGTCAAACCTTTAACTTTCTAAGTATTTATTAAAGAAACAAATCAGTAGGCTAGACCTAATAGCAGTAATAGTCTGTATACCTTTCATTATATATTTTGTTAAACTTCTACATAGACAACAAGACAAATGAAAACTACATTTCTGTTTAGAATAACAGGAAATGGAAGTCACATTAAAGGTCTACATGTGTACACAGAAATGAATTAATAACAAGACAAAGTAATAATGCATTAGTAAATACTATAGTACTAGGAGTTTTTATATTGGTGATTTTAATGCCACATCTTGATTTTCTATGGGTTTGAAAATATTCAGGGATTTTTAATCTGGGGATTTTCAATCTATAGATTTTCATATGCAATCCTTAGTTATAGTTAAGCAATTTTAAATTTATCAATTGGTCAATGTAAGACAGTTTATCAAGTTCATCAACAAACAGCAAATCATATAGTGAGGTCAGTACTGTGTTCACTGACTGTACACACAACAGATGACTTATGCACACGAGATTAAATGGCTACTGTTTGTGTTGAAGCAGAAAGCTGACAAGCAGCATAAAAAGTGAAATGTTTATCTAAGTACACAACTCTCAGCTGTGTGGTTATAATTACTGGGGTTTGTGCATGTTAGTTGAATACATGAGACAAAATTGTATGTTACATGCTACCAGGCCTTTAAGTGCTATAAAAATTGACTTCAATAAGAATCAAGAGTATAAAATACATTAATATTTATACATTACTAATGAGTGTTTTATTTATTGTCCATTAGTATGTTTAAATAATAAGTAAAGTAAGTCCATCTATAAAAAAAATTACAAAAAAAAAATAGCATCAGAGATGCCCGTACCCCACAGCCTAGGGAAATATTTTTAACACCATGAGATATAGAAGCACTGTATCAGTACAAAGTTCAGGATACTTTCAGAGCACTGTCAGTTACATAAAGGTCCAAACAATGTTTAAATACAGAAAATTCTGTCTAAGAGAAAGATAATGCATGTACTTTATCTACATCTGGCATGGCCGAATTATGGTTTAGATATTTTGAATATTACCATGCATACAGAAGTAGTAATACATTCAATGAATGCTTATGTGTGGTGTTGGAGCAAAATTTGTGGCTCACTTGATGAAATACCATCTGTTACAATGGGACGTTGTAAAAGTAAAATTCTTAATGAATTCTAATATGATTTTAACAGTGCTTAATTTGCATCAAAAGACAGACCCAAAGTTGCAACAAGATTTTAAAGGTCAAGGTCACTACGACAAGGTCAAAGGTCAAATCAAGGTCACACTATGACATTGCACACCTACACCCCCTAACCAATGTCCCTACCAAGTATCAACTTCCTACACCTTATCGTTTCCGAAATATAGCCCGGACAAGATTTTAAAGGTCAAGGTCACTACAACAAAGTTAGAGGTCAAATCAAGGTCACACCATGACGTTGCACACCTACACCCTCTAACCAATGTCCCCACCAAGTATCAACTTCCTACATCTCACGGTTTCCGAGATATAGCCCGGACAAGATTTTATAGCTCAAGGTCACTACGGCAAGGTCAAAGGTCAAATCCTGGTCAGACCATCACGTTGCACACCTACACCCCCTAACCAATGTCCCTAGTAAGTATCAACTTCCTACACCTTACGGTTTCCGAGATATAGCCCGGACAAGATTTTATAGGTCAAGGTCACTATGGCAAGGTCAAAGGTCAAATCAAGGTCAGACCATGACGTTGCACACCTACACCAACTAACCAATGCCCCTACCAAGTATCAACTTCCTACACCTTACGGTTTCCGAGATATAGCCCGGACAAGATTTTATAGGTCAAGGTCACTACGGCAAGGTCAAATCAAGGTCAGACCATGACGTTGCACACCTACACCCCCTAACCAATGTCCCTACCAAGTATCAACTTCCTACACCTTACGGTTTCTGTGATACAGCCCGGACAAAGTTTTTCCTGCCCACCCGCCCATCCGGACACCATGGGTAAAAACAATACCCCGACAGCCCTTTAGGGCTGTATGGTAAAAATGTCTCTCATATGGGGGCATGAAAGTAAAAAAAAAAAAAAACAGATATAACTTCTTCCTCCATTTCTGTATGGATTTTAATACAATAAAATCGAGCAGAAGCTGTCTAAAATACCTTTTCAATGATGTATATAATATTTTTGTAAGTTACATATTCTAGAAATATCAGAGAAAAATAGGTTCTTTCTGGCAATTTTTTAACACCAATTAAGCTACAAGTGGGCAAAAATAGAGGATTTAATGTTAAAACTGCTGTAAATGTCTCACATAAATTTCATATCCATCATAGAACTAATTTATATAATCTATTACGTTATTTCCATTATAATGTTTGTGGTAAATATGCATATATAATATATCCTTGCATTGCCGGTTTTCGACTGTCTTACTCATTTTAATCCATTTTCATTTATTTCATCATTCCCTGATGTATTTTAAACTTCAAATCAGAAAAAAATGCCGTTTTATTTACAAAAACAAATATAATGGGTAAATATTTTTAGTTATTGGATTTTTTTATTTGATTCAATTTCTGTATGTACAGTGTTCTTGTTTTAGAAATGGTTGTCTGTTATCGACAGTAAAATGAAAACAATATAAATGGTATTCAAAATATATTCTAAACTTTTTATTTTTCACATGGTCCTGTGTAAATTGATAAGTTAACAAATAAATGGAATAATTGTTGCCATTATATCATAATAAGGTAAAAATAACATTCTTTTTGAAGGTGTGCACATAAAATCATTTTTCAAGCCAATTATGTCATTAATTTTTAAAGTTGGTTTTGAAGGCAGTTTCTTCCATTTTGTGTCAACACAAAGCATGTGTTTTTATGTTAATGATCATGGGTAGGGTTAATTTATTTTATAGTCGCAAAAAATAAAAATACTTTATGGCATATTTTTCTTATATTTGCTGCTAAATAAACGCATCCTGTCATTGACAATGGATTACATTAAGGTCAATTTAATAAAAATGTAAGTGTTGTGTTTTGTAAAAGAAATATTATAAATCTATTTGTCTTTAACAAAATATCTTATAACTTCATTTTATGAGGATAAAATTGGCATTTTTTCCAGAAACGTGCGAGCGTTGCCATTGACAACCATATTTTATTTTACTTTAAAAATTGATAAAATATTTCACTTACCAAAATCGGGATTTTACTACATCATGCATTAAGAAAGTTTATTTTATCAAACTCAAAACAATATTTGCATTGAAAGTTATGTAGCATAATGGGTTAATACTATTATTTATTTAATTTTTACTGAGATGAACATCACGTGCACAGAACTACAATGTATTAATGCACAGCCGTCGAAAATAGACGACCATCGATCACAGATGACACAACGATATAATAATCATATAAATTAAGTTTTCACTACTTCCTGGTTCTTCTATCGCAGACGTTTTTGTTTATCCCGATACCTGCCCATGATCCTTTGCACATATCAAAATGCTGATTAGGCTTCAGACTTAGGGTCAAATACTTTTAAAAGTATTTAAATGCAAATACTTTTCAATTTTTCAAATACAAATGCAAATACTTTTATTTTCTTCAAAGGCAAATATTTTTCAAAAGTATTTCAAATACTTTTAAATACTTAAAATTTTATATATTAGCATACATTAATATATTAAATGTGAAAATTGTAACGCAAATTAATAGGCTTATGTAAAACTTTGAAACAAATGTAACGAAATTATTAATTGGAGTGCATATTATCTGATAGTCTGGTTGCTTAAGAATAAAATATGAAGCTGTTAATATAATTTACATTTAAAATATCATATACAATATATATGCGTTTACAGGTAGAAAGCCACTAGCACCACTGCACATTATACAGTAGCCTGGTGAGCGATAATACATAATTTCTCAGTTTATGGTTTTCATTGGACCCACTCAAAAAGTACTCCCAAATCTATAATTCAATGCACCGTGTTCAAAGCTTCATAGATGTACTTATATATTTACAAGACCTAACGCTGTATAAAAGTATTTATATTTTTCTAAAATTAATTTGGAACTTACTAAAAATCCATATTCTCGTTCCTGTATCGCGGAGTAGGATAGGGTAACGGCTTGTGCACCTAAATCAATCAATCAATCAATCAGTTATCCAAGTGCTTAATCTAGGTATCTAAATTCGTGGATTTAAGGATTGACCTATATTTGTTTTCATTGAAAAGGGCACCTAAAAGAAGTTCATGCTAAAGTCCATTCAAGGTAGTCCTAAACTCCAACTTCAAAGCAAGTTTTAAATGCATGTGCAAGTTTGTAGTTTGCTGTTTTTTTATCAATTTCTTTAATAACAGGATGAAATAATTTGTAAAAACTATTTGGCGTCTACATGTAGTTTATATTGTTTTATTCTGCATGAATGAACTGTTAAGCACCACATGTTGAAATTGATGTGTTTACCTTACCTTATTTACCATATAAAATAAAGGTAAAGAAAGAAGGACAATTGTTAAGAATATCAGTGAAGCAGCAGAGAGGGCATCTAACTGGCCTTGGATTAAGAGTGGTGAGGTAAACTGGCTAAGCATCTAGAAGACGATACATGGAAATTGATCACTTCCCAGGAGCCGCTGTGTGGAGCGTGTATAGGATTAAAGGCTTGAAACATGCATTGAAGCACGGATCCTACTGAAGATATCATCTAAAAGAACAGCAGTTAACGTGTTAAGGTAAATCATTCCTGGATACCCAGTGACCACTAAGAAAGTTTGGTTGACTACTGGGAAAGACTGGCGACCTCTGGAGAGACAGATGACAGCAGGGAAAGACCGCACATGTGGGAAGTGCTACAGAAAACAATTGCAAAGAATACGAAAGAACTCCCAAGAGGGGCGTGGAAGAGAGGTCTATTTTGGCAGATTTAGCAAAGTCAAAAGGAACCCGAAAGACAGTGTATCTGTGGGAAGATTTGCAAGAATAGTAAAGGACTAAAAATCCACATGCATGGGAAGAATGAAATGCAAAACTAAAGCTTCAGGTAATAAACAAGCTAGTAATGTACAGCGCACAGACCATGAGCCTGGTGAGATGGTGGAGAATGTGAACCAAGAAGAAAACAACAGTGTTCAGAATCTCCAAGTTCATGACAAGCAGCAATCAAGTAAAAAGGACCTGCAAGCCAGACATGAAAAGAACAAATGGCCAAGAGCATGCGACACTGCATGGTAAATGGAAAGACTTTGATGATGACCTAGAAATTATTTTAGAAGATTCACTAAAAGGACCAGCTGAAAAGAAAGTTGAAATCATTAGTACACAGAACAGCTTTGGAAACATTCGGTGTATATGGAAGAGCAGGGCAAAAGAGGAGGGAAGGAAACCCGAATAGGAGGCAAAGAAAGATCAGGGAGTTAATGGAAGAATTAAGGAAAACAAAGAAGAACTGGAAAATGGCAACAATAGAGGGAAAAGCAGCATTAAAGCAACTCAGAGACACTTTGAGGGATGAACTGAAGAACACCAGGAAGGCAGAACAAAAGAGTGCACTAAGGAAGAAGAAAAGCAAGCAACAAACAGCATTTATCGCCAATCCTTATTCCTACACTTCTCAGATGCTAGGCCAATATAGATCTGGTACATTGAACTGTAGCCAAGCAGAACTAGAAGACCATTTATTCCAAATACACCATGATCCATGCAGGGGTGAAGAATTCCCACCATTTGAAGGGCCTACAAGTGTCTATGAGCTAAAGTGTTCATTCAGCCTAGGACAAATACAGTTCAAGGAATTCCAGGAGGTTGTGAAAAGGGGGAGGGCGAATTCTTCACCAGGTCCCAGTGGACTTACATATGCACTTATGCAGTATATAAAAGGTGCTCAAAGTTGTTATGCAGGTTGTGGAAATTGCTTAAAGCAATATGGATTCACCAAAAAGTACCAGAGGAATGGAATAGGGCTGAAGGTATATATGTTCCAAAAGAGGAGAAATCTACTGTTATAGGACAGTTTGGACAGATCTCATTGCATGCTCAGCATTGAAGGAAAGATATTCTATTCTATTGTTGCAAAGAGGATAACCGAATTTCTGTTAAAGAATGAGTACATAGACACAGCCATACAGAAGACGGGAGCTGTGTAGAGCACAACAGTGTTATTACAGTTCTAATAAAAGAAGCAAAAGAAGACAAAGGTAACTTAGCAATAGTGTGGTTTGACTTGGCAAATGCTTACGGGTCAGTTCGTCATCGACTGATAGAAAGAGCAATGGTATAGTATCAAATTCCAGATAAGATCCAAGACATCATATTAAGGTACTATAGCAACATCAAGGTTCGTTTCACAACTAGAACCTTTACAACAAAGTACCATTGGTTGGAAAAAGGGATAGTTACAGGATGTACTGTTTCAGTTATCTTGTTTGTGATGGCTATTAACCTCATAATCAAAACTGCAGAAAAGGAGGGCCGAGGTCCTGTATCAAGATCAGGAATTAGACAAATGAGTGCTCATTGGATCATCAGGAAACTAGACAAAACTATAGAGTGAGCAGGAATGAAGTTCAAACCAAGGAAATCCAGAAGTGTAGTGATTGTCAAGGGTAAAATAGAGTCCAGGTATTGCTTCAGGATTCAGGGAACTGATATTCCAACATAAAAAGACAGTGTTATCAAGTGCCTTGGTAAATGGTATGATGAAACACTAAAAGATTCTGAAAATGTCAAGAGATTTAAGCAGCAAGTGAGCAGTGGGCTGGCCAAGATAGAAAGAAGTCTTCTTCCTGGGAAGTATAAGTTGTGGTGTTATTGACATGGACTGCTACCAAGACTGTCATGGCCCATACTGATGTATGACATCCCTGTATCAACAGTGGAGAGTATTCAGAAGACAATTAACAGATGGCTGCGGAAATGGTTAGGAGTACCACACAGTTTCTCAGAAATCAATCTCTATAGTACAACTTGAAAACTGCAATTACCACTGAAATCTGTTGTAGAACAATACAAGGTAATCAAGGCTGGAGCTTGCACGACAGTCAGAGAATCAAAAGACGACAAGATCAAGTACTCAGGGATAAGACTAAAGACAGGAAGGAAATGGGGTGCCATTAGTGCAGTTCCTATACTCAGAGTCCAGATTGAAACATGCAGATGTGGTAGGCCTGGTATGTAAACATAGACAAGGATTTGGGAATCCAAGTGACATTTTGTGGTCAAAGGCATCCAAGCTGCAGAGAAGAAAGTTGATAAAAAAAGAAGATTCAGAAAGGTGAAGAAGAGGAACGGCGAGTTAAGGCAGTGGGGATGGCAAAGCAAGGTGCATTAACAAGATGGGAGGGAGTGACAGAATTGAAAATCTTGTGGGAAGATTTGTGGAAAGTAGAGCCAGTAAGAATGCAGTTTATGCGAAAGTCTACATATGATTTGTTGCCTACACCAAGTAACCTGGTCGTTTGGAATAAGAAGGAGGATGCAGTTTGTGAATTATGTAAGGGTTATGCTAGCTTCAAGCATATTCTATCTTGTTGCAAAGTGGTACTAACTCAGGGAAGATACAGATGGCGCCATGACCAAGTCCTTAGAGTGATAGCAGAAAGTATCGAGAAACTAAGGAGGGGAAAAGCAGAAGGTAAACCTAGCAAGAACATTGTGTTTGTAAAAGAAGGAACAAGTCTACCTTGGTTTGGTGTGTGTAGCAAGGCCCTGAACGGGTTAACCTTTAATCTTAGTGACCGATTTCAACACATTAAGAATGGATCAACCAACTCTGAATTGTGTGAGCTTATGTTTGGTGTTCTACAAGGCTCAGTCCTTAGTACCTTGTTGCTCTCTATATACACCTCTCCTTTGAATAAGTTCATGAGAAGGAATTCCAACATCAAATTTCAACTTTACACCCAGTTATTTGTTCATATGTCTCACAAAAATATAGCTTTGGCTTTTTGAAAAATAGAATTTTTTTCTTCAATATGTTGCAAAATGGGTGTGGTCAAGTATGCTTAATGGGGATGTTCCACTGGAGCAGACCTGTTGGTAACGATGTATTTCTCATGGGTCAGGAGCAATGTTTACAGAGTCGGTTAGGATCAGTTCTAGTTTCCCAGTTTGTCGTGGTGGATCAGCAAAATATCAAACATTTTTGATATTTCACTGACCTCCCTCTCACTACTCTGTATCCGGACCTTGGCTTCGCCCACCTGGAAACTGACCTGTCATGGATCTCTATGGCTTATATGTGACACTTCCCATCCTCTCCTATACTGTAACCATCTTGGCTTGAAAAACTTGCCATCCTGTCATGGTTAAGTACCAGGACTTCACCTTCAGACAGGCTGTTTACACTAAACAACCATACTTGAAAGGAAACCGGTTTGTCATAAACATAACAGACCTGACTTGGACACTTCCCATTAAGACGTGAAATCTCCCAGTCTTCAACGATAGAGTCGGTAACATCTCACCAGGACAAGCTGGGAACACATACAGACAAACTGTAACCAGAAACCGACAAGGTGGTACAGCAACAGACAACCCGGGAACTGTGTAGGACAAGCCGGCTTTATTTTTCTGAAGCACAGCTTTTCATTTATGAAATCTCTGTCTATATAAGACTAGTCAGCTTGCACAATGTATCATTTGGAATCTGACAGATTACATCTGGCAGTGTTTCAAGAATAGAAGTTTGTTTTTTCAAATTAACTAGAGCAGTGTTGAATTTTTAGGAGTTGGCTGACTTTTTAATTTAGGATTTTGTTTTTTAGAAAAAGCTGCTTTTACAAAGACAAATGGGACCTAAGAAGGGCAAAAGAGAGAGAAAGATAGAAGTTTCCATTGACAGTGTTCCTGAATTTGAGCTGGGGGGGCACAACAGCAGATATACAGTGGAGGAAGGAGGAGAGGGAGGCAAGAAAAAGTGTGGAAGAGGCACAGAAACAAAGGGAGGAGGCCAGGAGGAATGAAGCTACACACTCGCCAGAGGAGGGAGTGTCAGAAAAGCATGGAAGGACAGACAAAAGTGACACAGAAATGGATAAATGTAACAGAGAGTGGAGTTGTAAAACAAGACTAATGAGCATTTCAAGGACAAAGCAAGGAATCTTTGAGAGAGGTTTGCCAACAGTCACAACCTGTCTGTCAAGGTGTGCTAGACCTGGTTTGAGTCGCAAAGGACACATTACAGCAAGCTCACCCAATGAAAGTCTGGACAGGCCTGAAAAGAGATAATGGAATGGCAAAACTGGATACAGGATAACTTTCACTACCTAAAGTCACACATCAGACACAAGGGACTCAGTAAATCGTCAGGCTTCAAGTCCCTGGCCCAAGGAGCCAATGCTTCCACTGCTTCGGCACACAACATCTCCAGAGCTTCAACTGACACAGACAGTATGGAGATCAGTGTGCGATCAGACACCACAATAGAGTCTTCAGTCACATGCCCCAGCGCAATTTCCACATATTCTTTGGTTGACCAGCAGGTCATGGCCCAGTTCACACAGATGAAAATCATGCTGTCATCATTTCTAATGCAAAAGCAGGAGACAACAAGAACAGCCTTCTGCAACTACCTGACGTCGGGGTGGAGGGATTAGAAGATAAAGACTTTCAGACATTCAGAAACAGGCTGTGAAGCTTCTTAGCAGCATCCAAAGCAGGACAGAGGAAAGAGGTTGTCAGGCACAGCAACCACAGCAACACTTTCATGAAGCTCAAGAGCAACTTCAACATTTGTGCCACAGATATTTCAACACCTACAGCACCCAACTGCAAGGGAATACATCCTAACCATCCCAGAGACTTAGATGGCTGCAAGCCAGGTCATCCAGCTCGCTCAGCAGAGCCAAGTGTCAACCAAAGGACAGCGGCATCAATCCAGAGGGCAACCAACTACCTTCCTAGTAGTTGACGACCACCAAGCTGGACCTTCAAGTCCACTTACCTTCACTGAAAACCGCGGTCAAATTAACGTTTGTAATTTATTTGTCTCTCGAATTGTCACCGATTAATGTTTGTCACTATTTCGTTTTTAATATTACCCACGTGGCATGGTTGAAGAAGTTTACAGAAGGGAGTTTATGAAGTAGGTATGTTTTAAACAAAATATCTGCATATACAGTAAATAATAGCTAATATTAATTGCTACTTGATGTATAGGTTGAATTGAAATGAATATTTGAAGCTGAAATTGAGAAATAGGCAATTTACAGACAGTTGTAAATGTGAGTTGGATAGAATCCTCTATTGTCACCCATCATAATAAAGGCTGCAGGTTTTCAAGTAAAGATTTGGACAGAATTTACCCAAAAGTTTACCCAGAATGGGTAAGATAACAATATATATCTTCTTTATATTATTTATTTTAATTGTCAGTTTAATTTGGGGCAATTGTTGTAGTTGATTAGGCCACATGAATTTTAGTTGTCACAACTTAGTCCTGGAAAAGACCAAAGTTTGTTAACTGACTATACCTTCCCCTGCCATTGTCAATCAGTGTCAAATTAATGTTTGTCAGGTGTTCGTTATACTAGGCATGGTTTGTCAGTTGACAAATTTCAATGAACTTATTGCTTTAAAATTATAATCAGCCATAAGCCAATTCACGGTCTCGCGAGAAAACTGCCTCTGTGTGAAATTCAGGAGGAAAAGAAACAATATTTCCATTCACAGAAACGTAAATTTTATTGTGCTACAATAGCTTACCATGTGGAATTGAATGCTTACTCAGGAGGCTGCAGGCATTTGGCCAAAGTCCAAGAAAAATGGACCAATAATAGTGGCGAGATGCCTTGGAATCCAGGTGACCCCAGTAGTGACATAGCCATCCACTTCCTCTTTTTGAGTTGGCTGCAAATAATGGAATACGTGCCTTTTATTGCAAGGAAAGAAAATTATTATTTCTGTGGATATACTTGTCGTTGGATACTGAAACTACATCACTTTCTTTATTTTATAGCATAGAATCTTATTTTGTGACAATTCACAGATCAGACGAGTATTTTTATCATATTTTACAACTTTAAGTCCACTTCTGGGTTCATGTTGTAAAGAATTAAGGACTCGTGCTGTAGCTTATATACCATACAGGACATTGGCCTGTCGAAATAAAATATTTAACCCCTATCTGCTTCCATATTTGACCATTTTAAGGGTTAAAAATATAAATTAAAGCACAAAATAAGTCCTTGTTGAAAGAAGTCATCGGAAACAACTTCTGTCCTTGTCTACACAGCAATTGCTTGCAAACTAATGCACGATTCGTGCATGCAGCTTATATACAGGAATATATGCCTGTTGGACTAAAAAAAAACTAAACCTACGCATTGGAGAACCGATGCAAATTTGTATCCACCAGAAAGACAACTCACCAAAGCCAGTGAACCATTGTTTGACCTTGAGGGAAGTGCCCAAGGTCAAAGCTGAACACAGCAAAAGATTCCCAGCCCATGATTTCCCATAGGTTGGTTTACCATCCCAAACCTCTAGGACCAATGATAAGCAAGTTATTAGCACTTATAAGTTTGGCTATCCTCATTTGACCTTGAAGGAGAGGTCCAAGGTCAAATCTGACCACACCAGAAGATTCCCAGCCCATGATTTCCTATATGTTGGTTTACCATCCCAAACCTCTAGGACCAATAATAAGCGAGTTATAAGCACTTTTAAGTTAAGTTTTATGTTAAAGAAAAGATGGGGAGCATGCAGTATTTCACTATGGGGTTCACCTACAGTACTAAGGCACCGAGCCATTATTATTTCTTCCATTTTTCTTGGACGTTGGCCGGATACCTGCGGTCTCCTGAGATCAGCATTCAGTTCCACAGGGAAAGCTATTGTAGTGCAATAAAAGCAATACTTTTCAAGTAAAAAGTGATTCAGTGCTTTTCATAAACAATATTTTATTGAAGCAATCAGTGCTTGATTTCAAGTTTTTAAACCATTAAAAATTATTTTAAAATTTCATCAAAAAACTAGACCTACGCATCGGAGAACCGATATACAACTGTATCCACCAGAAAGACAACTCACCAAAGTCAGTGAACCATGTTTGACCTTGAAGGAGAGGCCAAAGGTTAAATCTGACCACAACAGAAATTTTGAAGCCCATGATTTCCTATAAGTTGGTTTCACATTGCAAACCTCTAGGATCAATAATAAGCAAGTTATAAGCACTTTTAAGTATGACTGTCCTCATTTGACCTTGAAGGAGGGGCTAAAGGTCAAATGTGACCACATCAGAAGATTCCCTGCCCATGGTTTCCCATTACTTGTTTTTCCATTGCAAGCCTCTAGGACCAATAATAAACGAGTTACAAGCACTTTTAAGTTTGGCTATCCTCGTTTGACCATGAAGGAGGGGCCCAAGGTCAAATCTGACCACAACAAAAGAATCCCAGCCCATGATTTCCAATATGTTGGTTTACCATCCCAAACCTGTAGGACCAAGAATAAGTGAGTTATAAGCACTTGTAAGTTTGGCTATCCTCATTTTACCTTGAAGGAGAGCCCAAGGTCAAATCTGTCCACACCCAAAGATTCCCAGCTCATGATTTCCTATAGGTTTTTTTTACCATCCCAAGCTTTAGGCCCAATAATAAGCGAGTTATAAGCACTTTTAAGTTTGGCTGTCCTCATTTGACCTTGAAGGAGGGGTCCAAGGTCAAATCTGACCACATCAGAAGATTCCCAGCCCATGATTTCCTATATGTTGGTTTACCATCCCAAACCTCTAGGACCAATAATAAGTGAGTTATAAGCACTTTTTAGGTTGGCTATCCTCGTTTGACCTTGAAGGAGGGGTCCAAGGTCAAATCTGACCACATCAGAAGATTCGCAGCACATGATTTCCTATAGGTTGGTTTCACATTGCAAACCTCTGCAACCAATAATATGGGAGATATAGACATTTTTAAAGTCCACTATGTGGGGTACTTTGGCACTCCGTGGATGACCTTGAATTTAGAACTCCAAGATCAAATGTCTGCAAGGTTGTAGAGGACATGTATATATGTTATAAATAACACCTATGAAGAGATTCAACCTTCTACCTATGAGAACCAGCCAGTAGAAAAATGTAGTTAATTTTCAAAGTAATGCCTGTGGCAGCCATCTTGTTTTTCAGAATGAGGCTAATTTCAGTCCCAGAGAAGTTTACCCCCAATGAAGATATCCTGCAAATTTGGTGAACCTAGCTGGTGTAGTTTTTCTCTGAGAGCGTTAACGCCGAAAATCTCTACACGCTGCGGCGGCGGCGTAGCGAATGCTAAACCAAAGTATCCACCGGATGCCTCCTGTGGATACAATTATCCATTATTTGAGACATATTGCTCAAAGACAATTTTTTTTAAAAGTCATGTCTGAATATTTTTTTGCCATTCTTGTAACAAAAAAATGGACTGGGAGGCCTGGGTTTGATTCCCAGTGTTGTGGAACGAGACATCATAGCTCAGTGACAGAGCACTCAGTCTGTTATTTTGTTGTTGCAATACTACAACGTAAAAAATTATATATATTTTAAAGAAAATTGCTTCAATTGTTTAATATGTTGGGTGTTAAATTGTATTGGTAAATATCTCTTACTGAGGATCAAATATGAGTTTAAAATACCCCTTTTTAACCCCAGCTACCCATATTCTATTTTGAGTGTACTTAGCTTGTTACCTGGACTATAATCAGGGTTTCCAACAATTATTAAGCAGGTTTTGGGAGTACTTATTTCTTTTCATGTTGGTTTGATTGATCGCTACCCCTGGATTATGTAGTAAGGACATTGGTTTGGGGTGTAAGTATGCAACATACTGTAACAGTTTGCTCTGAGAGTCTCTCGATCTTTTTTATTATGTCCACCCCATTGGACATATTATTTTTGCATTTTCCATCATCCGCCGTCCGCCGTCCGTCACGCTTGGTTTCTGGTCATTTCAAGGGAAAGTATTTATCCTATCTTTACCAACACCGGACCGCCTCCCTGGCAACGACTCGGAACATGTCTAATGTCTCATGATTTATGCCTTACGGATTGGATGGTGTGCCTTAGAATCCGTTGATACTGGACAACTGATTGATTGATATTTGGTACGGGTATTTATTGGGTTAATAGCTTGCACGGGATTGCTTTTGGTGAAGATAGCTCTATAGCTAACTGATTAATAGCTACTTAGCTACATTTGTGTACTTCTTTTGTTTCCGGGCATTTTAAGGAAAAATATTTGACATATTTTTCACCAAATTTGGTATGAGCAATAGTTAGGTCAAAAACTTGCTTGGGATTGCTTTTAGTGATGATAGCTATATAACTGACTGATCAATAGCTACTTAGCTACTTTGAGGAGCTTTTTTATTTAAAACATTTTAAAGGAAAAGTATTTCACATATATACACAAAATTTGGGATGGAGGGTTATTGGATCAGCAGCTTGCTTGGGTTTGCTTTTGGTGATAATACTATTATAGCTAACTGAGTAATAGCTACTGTGCTATATAGCTATTGTACTATTTTGAGTTGACTTTTTTCTGGACATTTTAATGAAGCAATGTTTTCTATCTTCACAAAACTTTATATGAAGGATAATCGGGTCAATAGTTTGGCCAGGGTAGCTTTTGGTTGATGATAGCTTTGTAGATATCTGGGTAATAGTTGCTTTGCTACTTTAAGCCTACTCTGAATTGCATTTCTGTTTTCACTCTTTTAAAAGAAACATAGTTAACCCATCTTTGTAAAATTTGGTGTGAAGGTTAATAGGGTCAATTATGTGCTTGGTATTGTTGTTGATGGTAATAGCTTTAACCTCCTGAGTAATAGCTACATAGCAAAAACCATAAATATGTCTATCTCCTAAACTGCGTGTTATAGAGCAATTTCGTCGAAATTTTCAACCCACAGGTTATCTAAGCAACGCACCCTTGGCAATTTTCAAAAAATTTTCCTCTCCCCAAAACTGGCGGCCATTTTGAATTTTCCAATTTTCGCCAAAAAAGCAAAAACACAAATTTGCTTCTATCTCCTTAACCATGCAAGATAGAGTGATTTCGTTGAAATTTTCGACCCACAGGATAGCTCAGCAAACTACTCTTTGCAATCTCAAAAGATTTTACTCTCTTCAAAAATGGCGGCCATTTTGAATTTTTGCTAAAACTGCAAAACCATGAATTTGCTTCTATCTCCTTAACTGTTTTTTCGCAAAAATCGCTTTCCCGCAACTTTTGGTAAAACTCTTGAATTTCTGCGTAAAAGAGCATTCACCTCGGAAACGGTGTGAGATACAGCGATTTCAACAAAAATTTTGGATCCACAGCATACCTGCAGAGTGTTCTGGCCACATTTTGCAAAAATCACTTTCCCGCCATTTTTTGATGGCAACCCTCTTGAATTTCTGCGTAAAAGAGCATTCACCTCGGAAACGGTGTGAGATACAGCGATTTCAACAAAAATTTTGGATCCACAGCGTACCTGCAGAGTGTTCTGGCCACATTTTGCAAAAATCACTTTCCCGCCATTTTTTGATGGCCATCTTGAATTTCTGCGTATAATGCAAAACACGTTTATCTGGCAAGCCGTTCGAGATAGTGATTTCGATGAAATTTCTGACCTGCATGGTATCTGCTGAGTCTACTGGTGGCTTTTCACAAAATCACTTTCCTGATATTTGGTGGCCATCTTGAATTTCTGCGTAAAATGCAAAAATGCATTTATCTTAGGAACGAGATTTTGGCTGCCACCTTGAATTTTGATGGAAATTGAAAGTGTCATTTATCTCAAAAACCCTCAGAGATAAAGTAATTTCGAGCAATGTTTGGACCCTTTGGGTACTATAGACCTTAGATATAGTGCTTGTGAAAAGTTGAAATTCCAGAATTTTGTCGGCCATCTTGAATGTTGGCGGAAATTGAAAATGTCATTTATGTCGAAAACTGTAAGGGATAGAGCAATTTCAAAGTAATTTTTGACCATTTGGATATTAGAGATCTTTGGTAATGTTTTCACCCATGGTGTCCGGATGGGAAGGCGAGTAGGCGACAGGAAGAAGTTTGTCCGGCCTGTATCTCAGAAACCGCAAGGTATATGTATAGTTGATGTAGTTGGGTGTAGATGTGCAACATCATGGTGCGACCTTGATTTGATGGTATTGTATCAAGTGAGCCACAGGCTTTGCCCCAACTCTACATAAAAGCATGTATTGCCACATCTGTATGTATGGGTAATATTCAAAACATACAAACCATAATTCGACCATACAAATGAATATCCTAATGGCAGAAGTCTTAAAGCTTCATAATTGTCTTGTTTTAATATTTAATCTTTACATGCAGTTTCTTTCTGTTAGATGTTATTTTCTCTACTTATTTGGACGCTGACACTGATCTGAAAGTATTCCAATCTGTGTACTGTTTCACTACTTCTATATCTCATGGTGTTGAAAACTATTTCCCCAGGCTTTGGGGTACAGGCATCTCTGATGCTATTGTCAATCTTATTACTTTCACCATTATATGTATGCTACCTAAACTATCTCAGGTTTTAAATGTGGTATATAAAATCTAACATATTATTATATCTACCAGAGGCATCCGGTAGATACTTTGGTTTTGCGTTGACTACGTTCTGTGCATAGAGATATTTTTGTATTAACCCTCTCAGAAGAAAACTACTCTAAATTTGCAGGAAATCTTCATTGTGGGGGTAAGATTCTCTGGGACTGAAATGGCCGCCGAGGGCATTTCTTTGAAAATTATATACCTTTTTCTACTGGCTGGTTGTCATAGGTAGAAGGCTGAATCTCTTCATAGCTGATATGTATAACAGATATACATGCCTTCTACAACCTTGCAGACATTTGACCTTGAAGCTCTAAATTCAAGGTCATCCACGGAGTGCCAAAGTAACCCACATAGCGGACTTTAAAAGTGTCTATATCTCGCTTATTATTGGTCATAGAGTTTTGCAATGTGAAACCAACCTACAGGAAATCATGTGCTGCGAATTTTCTGATGTTGTCCGATTTGACCTTGGACCCCTCCTTCCAGGTCAAACAAGGATAGCCAAACTTAAAAGTAGGGGTGAGACGGGGACAATATTCTGACTCCGGTTAATCCGCGGGAAATAACCGGACCGTAACCGGAGATCGTGAACATCCAAAAGCTTAATATTAGACCATTTCCTTGCAGTTTGCTTCGTTTTTTAAGGCAACAATGATCCTTTTGTCAAAAAAAGCAACACAAAATACAGTTAAACTGGATACTAGCCAAAAAGAGAGTACTTACCTGCAGACAGGAAATGAACTATGGTTGCTATGGAGATACAGTAAAGTCATAAAATGTTGCCCGTGACTAGTAGTAGTCTGGTACCCCCAAAAATATAACCTATTTAGAATGCAAATTGTTTTATTGAATTTATTAAAATGTTTCCTGTAAGTTGTAACACTGTTAACAGTTACTGTCTGTGAACTTTACTTGAAATAAACTTGACAAAATCACTTAATTATACATGTCTCTATGTGTGTCTCTAATTGTCTCTAAATCAACTGATTCTAATCAAACAAGCTTGATGGAATATCTGGATCACTTTCTTGCTTAACTTCTGTGGCCACTGCATTAGATAACACCTTATCTAAATCTTTTGGATTTTCATGCTCTGATTTTGAGCTCATCTTTGCATCTGAATTTGAAGGGGTGGGCTGAAAATTTGAAAGGGTAGACTTAGAATTTCTATTCAAAAAAATAATTTTGTCTACAGTATCTGGCTCAAGGGCAGATCTTAATTTGGTGACTGTTTGGCCTGCAGTTGAGAAGGTTCTCTCAGAAGGGATGGAGGTGGCTTGGACAGGTAAGAATTGCCTTGCAAGTTTTGAAACTCTAGGGAATTTTGATTCACACTGTTGCCACCATTGCAATGGGCAAGCGACCCTTATTGGCTCTTCTAAGTACTCCTTTAGCTCCTTTTCTTTTGGAATGACATACCCTTTTTGAAGATCTAAGCAATCTCCCTTGATTATATCAGAAATCTTGAGCTTTTTGGGAGAAGGAGCTTTATCTGCTGCTTCCTCCTTAACAGTAACATTTGATTGAGGAGTAATGTTTTGCATGAGAGAGAGAACCTCCTTGTGTACAACACTCAGCTGATCTGGGGACAGAATATCTCTACCTAGGAGGGCCTTGTATCTGGGATCAAAAATGCAAGCTAATATCAAGGGGGACTTCAGTACCTCTTCTCTGGGGAGGCCATTCTCATCAATCTTAAATCTTTTTTGGAGGCCAGCACGAATTTTTGATTTCATTTCTTTGACCACATTTGAATCAGTCTGTATTTCTCTCAAAATATTGCCAACTAGATTACTAAGGAGTACAAACACTGAACTTCCTGTAGGGGAATTTGCAGCACCTAGGACCTCAGTTACTTGAGCTAGTGGCTCCAAGATTGGACAAATCTCTTCCATTATTTTCCAGAAAGAATCTTTCAGATCTAATTTCAGTCTGTCAGAGGGTTTGGTGAAATTGTCGTCAAAAATGATACCATAAATTGGTACACGCAACTTTAATAGCCGTTGCATCATTAAAAATGAGGAATTCCACCGAGTTGGTACGTCTTGTACCAACTTCAGTTTCAGATTACCATCTTGTTTGGCAATGAGAGCATTTGTAGACAAAACTGAATGGCTAAAATGGGACACTAATTTCCTAGCAGCCCCCAAAGTTTTGGAGATTTGTCCAATCTTGAGGCCATCCTCTATAGCTAATTGCAGGGTGTGAGCAAAACAGTTTATATGAGGAAGTTTAAGCTCTTTTGCTGCTATGACCATATTGCTCGCATTGTCGGTCACCAGAGATGTAACATTGGCCACATTGAACTCTCTCAGGATAGACTCCACCTCTGTCGCAATATTTGAGCCTGTATGGCGCTCCTCCGTCATGCGAGTTGCAAGCACATAGGAGTTTAACTTCCAATCAGGAGTGATGAAATGGCTAGTGACTGTAATATAGGCTTGCATAGCATTGCTCGTCCACAAATCTGAAGTGACGGACACTGATTGGCCACCAATCTTTTCAATCAATTTTGATTTTTCTTCCTCATATATAACATCCAAATACTTTGATACAGTTTTCCTACAAGGAACTCTGTACTGTGGATTTAGAGCATGCACAAAATTCTTAAAACCATTGCCTTCAACCAGACTTAGGGGCTTCAGATCAAGAGCACACATAATAGCTATTTTTTTGTGATAGCTTGTTGGTGGGCCTCAGCAAGTGGGGTAGCTCTTTTGGTAAAAGAGGTCAGAGTGGTCTGCTTAGATCCAAGGAAATTGCTTGGTTTTGAATCTTTGGTCAAACTTATCCCAGGATGCTTGAAAGACAGGTGACTTCTCATGTTTGATGTATTTCCACCTTAAAAAAAAAAAAAAAAAAAAAAATTGTTTAGTGACTTGGTCCAAGAGCTTCAAAGTTTAATCTGATAAAATAAATCCATCATTAAAATCGAAAACAAAACTGAAAAAAAACATACCTTTGAATGCCAAGCTTGTCTGACACAGCTGACAGATAGTTTTTGACTTATCATCATTTGGCACAAAATACTTCCAAACTGTACTTCTCTTTGAATCCATTTTTGAAAAAAAAATCAATCCAAAAGATTGTAGATTTATCTTTTGCAATGGTTTACAGTTCAAGGACGCAATTAAAAAACGTCACATAATTCACGGTTGAAAAATTTCGTCACAAGCCTGTTGCTATAGTTTACTTGATTACGGTAAATCCCCAAACAGGAAGTCCAGGTACTTAAGGTGTACTGAAGCTCAAGTTGTGATAAAATATGATAGATAATGGAGTTCTAGGGTAAGTAAAACACTTTTTATTGTTATATTTATTTTATTCAACACAATTTGTGCCTTTTCTGTAAAGGAAGTATAGATTTTCGGTTCCCACGAACGTTAAAATATACCCGGTAGTTTCATAGATTGTCACCGTCTTTCGGTGACCGGGCACCCTGTCTCACCCCTACTTAAAAGTGCTTATAACTTACTTATATTGGTTTTTGAGGTTTGGGATGGTAAACCAAGCAATAGGAAATCATGGGCTCGGAATGTTATGGTGTGGTCAGATTTGACCTTGGGCCTCTCCTTCAAGGTCAAAAGAGAATAGCCAAACTTAAAAAGTGCGTACAACTCACTGATTATTGGTCCTTCAGGTTTGGAATGGTAAACCAACATATAGGAAATTATGGGCTGGGAATCTTCTGGTGTGGAAAGATTTGACCTTGGGCCCCTCCTTCAAGGTCAAATGAGGATAGCCAAACTTAAAAGTGCTTATAACTTGCATATTATTGGTTGTACAGGTTTGGGATGGTAAACCGACTTATAGGAAATCAGGGGCTGGAAATCTTCTGGTTTGGTCAGATTTAACCTTGGATCCCTCCTTCAAGGTCAAATGAGGATAGCAAAACCTAAGAGTGGTTATAACTCCCTTATTCTTGGTCCTAGAGGTTTGCAATGTGAAACCAACCTACAGAAAATCATGTCTGCGAATTTTCTGATGTTGTCAGATTTGACCTTGGACCCATTCTTCAAGGTCAAACAAGGATAGCCAAACTTAAAAGTGCTTATAACTCGCTTATATTCATCCTAGAGGTTTGGGATGGTAAACCAACATATAGGAAATCATGGGCCAGGAATCTTCTGGTGTGGAAAGATTTGACCTTGGGCCCCTCCTTCAAGGTCAAATAAGGATAGCCAAAGTTTAAAGTGCTTTTAACTTGCTTATTATTAGTTCTAGAGATTTGGGATGGTAAACCAACCTACAGGCAATCATGGGCTGGAAATCTTTTGGTGTCGACAGATTTGACCTTGGACCCCTCCTTCAAGGTCAAATGAGGATAGCCAAAATTAAAAAGTGCGTACAACTCACTGATTATTGGTCATTCAGGTTTGGAATGATAAACCAACATATAGGAAATCATGGGCTGGGAATCTTCTGGTGTGGAAAGATTTGACCTTGGGCCCCCTCTTCAATAGCAAACCTTATTGATATTGATAGATAGCAAACCTTAAAAGTGCTTATAACTCACTTATTGTTGGTCCTAGAGGTTTGCAATGTGAAAAACAACCTACAGGAAATCATGTCCGAATTTTCTGATGTTGTCGAATTTGACCTTGGACCCCTTCATCGTGGTCAAAAGAGGATAGCGAAACTTATTATTGTTGGTTTCTGTGCATTTAAAAGAAAATGATTTAAGTTATTTTGCTAAAGTTAGGCATACATTTGGCTTGCTTGGTATTGCATTTGGGACTCTTAGCTCTGTGGTTGAGCAAGTAAGAGCTATTAAGGTGTGCTCGAAATTTTTTTGATCCAGAAGGTACTAGAGAAGTATTCTATTCAAAAGTGATTTTCGCCACTTTTGGAGGCCATCTTGTAGTTTAGTGCATGGAAAAGAAAAAATTGAACCATTGCTTGGAAACTGTAAGAGATAGAGATCCATAGGGTAGTGGAAAAGTATCCTATACATAAGGGTAAAATTTCAATTTTCATAAATTTTGGCGGCCATCGTGGACTTTAGCTGAAAATAAAAATTTTAAATATCTTGGAAACCGTAAATAAGAGAGCAATTTCGAATGAATTTTTTACCTGGAGGCTAGTAGTGAAGTAGCCTATACAAAAGGATAAAATTTTAATTTTTGCAAATTTTGGTGACCATCTTGGATTTTAGCTGAAAATAAAAAATTGGAAATATCTCCGCAACAGTAAAAAGATGGAGCAAATTCGAGTGAATTAGTGAGAAATTTACATACTTTGTCGTCAAATACTCACCTGACAAAATAACTTTATATTTAGCAATTTTATGACAAGCTTTTACTATGCTTATGGACTACTTTTCAGATACTGACCCCTGACTGACCAGTATATTTGACTTTTCACTCTGTCTGAAATGACTACCTTTCCTATATATTGTGTGACAACTATGTTTGCATGCATTAGTCATAAACTAGTCACTTTTGGCTAACTAAAGGCAAATATATTTTACAATTTTATGACAAACTTGTTACCGTGCCTCAAAAGACTATACCTTTTAGTTATTGACAAATGAGTGTGATATATTAATCATAAAAGAGTCACCTCTGAAAAAAACTAACAAGTGTACATCAGTCAGATGTAACTACTTTGTGACTAATGCATGACAAACATTCATTTGTGAATAAGTGAAAGGTAGTCATTTCAGGCACGGTACAAAGTTTGTCATAAAATTGTCAAATATATTTGTCTTCAGTTTTTCAGAGGTGACTAGTTTGTGACTAATATTTGACAAACATACAGTTGTCAATGTGGAAAAGGTAGTTATTTTAGGTACAGTAAAAAGTTTGTCATAAAATAGTCAAATATACTGATCATTAGTTAGTCAGAGATGACTATTTTGTGACTATGTGGTGACTGATATATGACATACTATTGACTAATATGTTTGACTATCTTTGGACAAACTTTTTACTGTGCCTGAAATGACTACCTTTGACACAGTGACAAGTGTATGTTTGTCATATATTAGTCAGAAAATAGGCATCTCTGACTAACAACTAGCAAGTGTATGCTAGTCATTAATTAGTCATTAACTTGTCATTACTTAATCAGAGGCGACTTTTCTGACTAATATATGACAAACTAATGACTAATAAAAGTTGTTTACTGACAAGTTTATGACTAGATATACTTGACGAGTTTTAAACAAATAAACACTAGTCATTAGGGTAGTCATCTCAGGCACAGTAATGCTAACATTTTTTTTGTCACTTATTTGTCATTTCGGTTTTTGGTGTTCACTTTGACCCCGACGAAGCAGTTTAACCCACCATGAGTTGCCTCTGCTACAGACAAAGAAACAGAACATATCAGGACTCTCAGGATTCTTTGGGAATCTACCCTCAATGCTCAGCTATCAACAGATTGACACACTACAGCCATTTTCACTGCCCAACGCACAACCAAAAGCCGGTTTGGAACAGCAGCAGCAACCAGCCCAGCCTCAGCCTCCTTCGCAGTCAGCTGATGCCAAACATCAGCAAGCAGTAGAACCACTGCACTTGCCTTCAATCAGTTCTTTTCAGGACCACTGCTGTAAACAATTTAAAGGTCCTTTTCAGGACCACACAAGTCTTCCAAAAACAACCAATGGCTGTTGCTTAAAAAAATCTGAAATCAAGAAGCATTACACTGCCCCAGATAAAACACTTTGGCCCCAAACACAAAGAAAAATGAATGAATGAAACTTTGGCCCACCCCAAAATTAAAAATTATCAAAAAAAACCTGAACACTTTAAAGAAGGTTTCACATTTGTGGGAAGTAGTTTGAACTTTGGATTCGACTTTTTGACTTTTGACCCTTGATAAACTTTGAAGCTTCCTTAACGATTTTGATGACTTGAGACTTTAAATTATCTTGCAAATTTGCCATTTGCAATTTTGACTTTTAATGGGGACATTTTAACAGAACTTGGGGGAAAGTTTTGCAACAGGGGCCTTGTGTTTTGGTTTGAAATAGTTTTGGAACTGGTTGGGAATGGATTGGATTTTGTTTGAAAATTTGTGAGAAAATTGAGCAATAACAGCTTAAATAAAAGTTCTTGTAATAAATGGCTAGTCCTGAAAAGGACTGATAGAAACCAGCTTCTTCTGCCCCCAGGGTTGTTGGTTGACACATAATAATAATAATAGTAGGATTTATATAGCGCAAAATTGATACAAATCCTCTAATGCGCTTGAGACCAAGAAGGGAGAGTCCAGGGACAGGCATGGGTCGACAACTAAAAAGCGCCCGCCAGGGTATGACTAAGGTGGGGGGTATGCCAGCCTAAACAAGTAGGTCTTTAGCTGGCTTCTGAAACCATCTATTGTTTGATGAGATCTGACAGTCTGTGGCAGCTTGTTCCATTCAGCTGGTGCAGCTACTGCAAAGCCACGCCTGCCAATGTGCTTCTTAGGCCGGGTTGAGGAGATAGATAGCCTGTTGCCGCGAGTGAGACTGCTCGATCTTATTAAAGCTGAGAGATACGGGGGCTGTGAAAGATTAATAGCCTTGAATACCAAAAGATTATACTTAAACAGGATGTGATGTTGAATTGGGAGCCAGTGGAGTTTTTTTCAAAAAGGGTGTAACATGACTCATTTTGTGAAGTCTGAAGATGATGCGGCAAAGAGCATTCTGGACTGTCTGTAGTTTGGCTATGTTGGACTTGATTACCCCATAGAGTAGAGAGTTACAGTAGTCTAGACGACTACTGACCATAGCATTTGCCAGAAGTATTGCTGTCTCAACTCCAAGGAATTTGCGAATTCGTCGCAAATCACGAAGATGATAGTAACATGCTCTGCAAACCTTGGCAACATGATTGTCAAAGGAGTTGTCTGAGTCGAAAATAACACCCAGATTTTTTACTTCCACTGACGGAGAGATATTGTTTTGAAGGAGTGGGACAGGGAAATTTGGTGCAAGCGACTCTCTGATAGCTTTGTGACCTATTATGATAAATTCAGTTTTTTCTGGGTTTAGTTTTAGTTTGACACCGTCCATCCACTCCTGTACAGACTTGAGACACTCGGTCAGCTCTTCCATGCTAGAGTCAAAATTCCTGGAATCAACTGCTAGGTAGATCTGGGTGTCATCGGCATACAGGTGATGAGTAACATTGAATTTTGAAATAACTTGACTGAGGGGACTAGTGTAGAGGGTGAAAAGGAGAGGACCCAGTACAGAGCCTTGGGGGACTCCGAAGGGGAGAATTACGGCCTCAGAGAAACTATCACCTATTTTAATTTTTTGTTTACGGTTTGAAAGATATGATTTGATCCATGACAAAACAGTACCATCTAGACCAAACCAGTCATGCAAGCAGTCATATAAAAGAGAATGATCAATTGTATCAAACGCCGCCGATAGGTCTAATAATGTTAGGGCCACTGCCTTTCCTGAGTCCACTGAGAGAGCTATATCATTTTGAATCTTCAACAATGCGGTTTCAGTGGAGTGGGAACTCTTATAAGCAGACTGGTTGACATTTAAGAGCCCCTCGTGTAAAATAAATTCATTTAGCTGCTTTACCACAACCTTCTCAATAAGTTTAGATATAAAGCTGAGGTTTGACACCGGCCTGTAGTTTTTGAGGATATTTCTGTCAAGGCTCGGCTTCTTTTGAAGGGGGGTGACATGTGCCGTCTTAAAACAGTTGGGGAAACTACCTTCTGTGATTGAATAATTTACAATTTTAGTGATGGGGGTGATGAGAATATCAGCACACTCCTTGACCAATGACGTCAGAATCGGGTCAAGGTCACATGATTTGGATGGTGAGGACTTTAGAATTTTGAGTAGTTCTTCCTCTGACACAGGTGTGAAAGAGGACAGAGTATTTTTAATGGGGTTGGGTCTAGTAACTGAAGATAGTGTTGATGACTGCAGTGTGGATCTTATCTTGAGGATTTTGTCATAGAAGAACTTACAGAAAGTGTTCGCAAGGTCAGTTTTATTTGTGTAGTCTGGTAGAACAGCAACAGGGGACCTGTGTAAGATCTTTTTGAAACAGTTCCACAGAGCCTTGGGATTTCCTTGGTTTTCAGCCACAATGTTAGAATAGTGATTGCATTTGGACTTCTCAAGCAGGAAATTATAGTGGTTGATTGCAGCCCGGTATCGGCTACGATTAATGGCTGAGTTTTCACGACGCGATGCCCGCTCATACTTCCTCTTGAGTCGTTTTGCTTTGAGGATGTCACAATTCATGAAACCAGTCTCGGCGTGTCTCGGTATATTTTTCTTCATGATTGGGGCGTGCTTGTCAAGAAGGCTTCTCAAAGTATTAAAGTATTGATGACTGAGAAGACTGGCAGTTTTGTACGGGCATCTAATGAGGTCGGAATTCAGGATATCCATTCTAAAATCTGAAGTATTTATCTTGTGAATTTTACGGATGGAAACACATTGAAACTTACAGGATTCTCTGACAGGGAAGATAAAGCTGAATATTATTGCCTGGTGGTCTGATAGTCCCCCAATAACTTTGGGACTAATGGCCCAGGAGAAGGAATCCCTCACACATAGAGCATCCAAAATATGACCATGAATATGTGTGGGTGTATTGACAAGTTGTGTAAAACTGAATTGCTCAAGGATATCATAAAATTTCAGTCGATACCGATATGATCCCCTCTTAGATCCTGTCCCCAATGACAATGCCCCCAAGTGATTGTAGTAGTGTTTCAGTTATTCTCATTGCTGTTTGGCCTCCCCTGAATGATTCCTGTACTTTTTTTTAGGCACATACACCACCTGTTCATTTTGTAGGGCCGCTACATCATTTGCTGATGATGGTGCCCTGTCTGCTCCACCCTGGTGTGTCCTCAGCATGTTGTGCAACACCACACATGTAAAAACAATGTCTCTGACAACCCTTGGCCTCTGCTCCATGGTTCTCAGTAGTACCCTGAACCGGCTTGCTAATATTCCAAAGGTGTTTTCATGCACCCTCTTGCTTCTGGAGATCCTGTAGTTGGCTATTCTTCCTTTGTGAGTTGCCTTTTGCTGTAGGGTTTCACCATCCATGGCATCAAGCAAAAGCTTCGTCATCCAGCAAGAAGTAGTGCACTGAAAACCTCTGACAAATATTAATTTGTCATTTATTTGTCAAAATGGTGCCTAAAACAACGAACTTACTAATTGACAAATTTAAATTAGTCATTTTTTGTAGGACACATTAACTGACAAACTTATGACAAGAAAATAACCCTGATAGTCCAATTAATTTGTTATTTTAGGCATCTGTTATTGGTGACATTCTTATGAAATTAATTTTGTGCTCTAATTTTCTTGTCATAAGTTTTCAGTTAATATGACCTATAAATTATCATCATTTGACTGCCATTCAACAAGAAAATGGCATTTAAATTTGTCATTTAGGAAACTTGTTGTTTTAGGCACCATTTTGACAAATTAATAATTTTCAGTGTGCAAATCTGGTCCTCCCTCCCGAAGTGATTTAGGTGCAGGAAGCCCCAAGGTGCCATCCTCAATCTTCTCCGTCAAATCGCTGCTGTTAAAAATCTGTGCATCTAATGAAGATCCACTTGACCCACAATCAATCCACAGGAATTTGTATTCTGCATCGACCAAGGTTAGCAGCATCTGGGAAAAGATGCCTTTGTAGTTGTAGCAGTCACTATCTGATTTCTTTGGCTTCTCCATATAGTGATGTGCTTAACATCTAGTGTCCTTACAGCATGCACGGGGAACATTTCATCTGGTTCTGAACTTCTCCTCCACCCTTTTTCACTCCTCAGGGCTAGTAGGAGACAAGGATGGCTCTGCAGACCTGGGGGATGAAATTACAGATTGTGGTGCAGCCAACAAACCAGTGATACTGCAAGGAGGTGTACGTCTCTCCTGTTGCAAGGTGTCTCAGTGTCATTGGCAGTTTCAGTTTAACTTCTAATGGCTTCCTGAAATTGGTGACTGACTTCTTGATGCACTGGTGTATGTGTTCTTCGATGAGGTCAAAAAAGGCAGGTGGCAGCCTGACAAAATTCTGGTATCCTGGGATGTCAGTGTGTATTAAGTCAACCAAGAGATTGCTGTAGCATCCTTTTTCTTGTCTTTGAAGGACCTGGGGCATGACCCAGGAGTTTGGTGGCTTTCTTTTTGTCCTTGGGGCCGAGCTGAGGCTGTGGTGCTGGCTGTAGGGCAGGTGGTTGTCCTGGGTTCAAATGTGTCCTCTGTCTGTAAATCATGATGAAAATCAAAATATTAAACTCAATTAAAACAGAAGTACCCTAATTAAGCTTATGCACAAAGTCTCTCTGGTGTGTACCTGGCATCTTTGCAGTGACAAATGATGATTTATGACAGCCAGATGGGGTTTATATAGTTTTGGTTTGATCTCGACTCTGGATCCCAACTCCAGAAATCAATGAGTCCAGTCGCGGTGAGTCAGTTAATTGCTCCAGTCCTGTCTGTCTGTATGGGTTGTTGGGGCTTGCTATGGCTTGTTGGTTAGGCGTTTATGGCTTGTCTGCTAGGGAATTACAGTTCCCCATAGCTGGGATGTACTACATCCTGACTTTTGCAATATTCCCTAAAGTCGTAGTCAGTTATGGGGTCGGTTCCAGTGGTACACCCCCATAAACTAAACCCTAGCTGGTAAAACAGAGTTCATCATTGTGAGGACCATTAAGCCCAAAGGTATGTTCAATACAATTCTCATGTTGTGTTTAAAGGTGGCCAGTTGTCAAAGATCCAGGACTTTTATTAAAAATGACTATAAGATTTGAATTTACTAAAGCCTAGTATCAGTAAGCCAAGGAAAGCCAAGTTATTGTTGAGAACAGTAAAAATTAGTGGATGTAAACTTCAACAATATATTAGTTTATAGCTTGTTCAAACAATATATAAGTATAAATCAAAGCAATAGCTATGTAACAGTAATATGTTAAAACATTTGACATATTGTGACTATAGTAGAAGCACAAAACAATTTATGGCATCATGCAGGCTATAGAGCTTCTAAATTGTCAATATAAATACTGCAAACATAGCCTGATAATGATCAACAATAAAAATAACAGCAATATGAAATAAATTAAGAATTCGGCTATAAAGCTCATAATATGTCCTTATCAGTATGTTGAAAGTAGCCTGATAATAATCGGCAATGCTGTTCCCTTTGTCAAAGAAACAACTCTCAACAAAAATATTACAACTCTATAGTAACAACTGTCAAATACATGTGCTTCTATTTGCAAACATACAGAAGCCAAAACAAAATGTCGGTGGAAGTCAAATATTTAAAGTTAAATAAAGGACCGAATTTGCTACAACTACCAGGCAGTACTTCAAATCATTAATAAAACATATTGGCAAAAAGTGATCCAGATAATATTTAATCAAATTGAAATAATTGAATAAAAAGTGAGTGATATAAAGAAAATGAATGTACCTTCCATTATGCTGGCTCAATACATTGAAGAACAACTCATTTGCCATACCTTTATAGAGTATTAGGAGCTAATTTGCATACACCAAACACCGCTTCAGTGTCACTCATGCATCTTCGTAATTGCTTCCAACAAATATAAATACTGGTCGGTGTTGAACTAGAAGAATGACGGGATCGCCATACAAATATGTACAACACAGATTCTAACAAATATTCAACAAATATAATAAAATACTGTGAATATTTATCCTTACAAGCTTATAAGTTCAATATTTAAAAGTATCTACACATAAAATGCTGTATACAGAATGAGAATTTTCATGACTTTCTAGCATATATCCTTGGTGTCTGGTTTGATGCAAATTTTTCCTTTGCTAATCATGCCTGCAACATTTATAAGACTTACTTCATTCAAATCCATGATCTCAGGTGGGTTAGACAGTACTCTCACAGATGACGGTGCTATCCTTACAGCAAATTCCCATGCATGGTGGGTAGTTGTCTTGACTATTGCAATTCTTGCTTCAGAAATCTGTCCAGTTTCAATATCTGCAAACTGCAGTGCATTTAATTAAATCTAAGGGGTACTTTCAGATTGATTTGTGTTCATCAATTAACAGGCACTAAAGTGCAGCTAAACATAAACAAGGTGAACGAGGATCCAGAATACACTTGGTAGGATTGTCACAAACTGTAATAGATACACACAGGCATCTCCTTTTCTCAATAGACTCCATTACTTGCCAGCCAAATCTCGCTGCATCTTCATAATGGCGAATTTGGCTAATATAGGTCCTCAGTGGCCTAGTGGCTAGCAATTTTGGCATCTAATCATAGGCTATCACCTCTGTGTGGTTTGAGTCCCACAAGTGACAATACTGAGGGCCTGTCCCAATATAACCCTGGTTGTTGAACACAACGTAAAACACCAACTTTGACTTTGACTTTCGGCCAATAAGTTTATAACTGGTCATCCCAGCTATTTTGGTTCTCTTTTGTCTATTTGTTGTGGTAGATATGGCATAAGATACAACCATTCAGAAAAAAGAATCTTGGAGGTTCCTTAATTCTACTCACCTGTACATAAATAAAAAACCATTTGGCCACAGTTTTGATTTTGATGCTTCAACAGTTTGAGATATTTTACCTGATGATGTTTATTCTTCCCCAAACACTTGCCTGTTTCAGAAGAAAATTAAAATCTTATTTCTTTAAAAGGCTTTCCCACCTTAGTGCATAAACTACAAGACATCTTCATGATATTGGCCTGGCTATGTCTAGGAAATAATGATTATTAAATTGGTTTCTGACTTTCTGCTGTTGTCCTTGAAGACTGCCTCGATATACAGATTAAGTGCTATAAAAGTCTATTAGGTCTTATATTCTTGGTTGAAAATTAGAGACTGGTCTTTCTTTTGTTCGCAGTCTCTAATGTCACTACTGAGGAGCCATAGTAGTGCAGTGGTAACACACTTGCCTTTCACCTCTGAGGTCGGTGGTTCAAATGCCGGAACTTATATGGGAAAGTTGGTAGTTGCTTGTCGTTGGTCTGCAGTTTACAATACAGAAGCCTGATGAACTGTATGTACTGTTTTCCTCTGCCCTTCCAACCCGTCGTGATATGACCTGTGCAGTGTTGAAAGCGACGTAAAACCCCAAATAAATATACCGCACCAATGTAAGGGATCTGTACACTCATGTGGCGTTTAGCATACGCCCTTTGTTGACTTCCTCTGTCAAGGTTGTAAGCTGACCTTCATTTGCCGAGTGCTGTATCGCTGGTTACATACAAAATATATTTAAATATTTCCTTGTTTTCACAAGCAAAATGGTATGTAACAATATTGTATATTTTATGTGCATCAACTACCTTGCATGTCAATAGATCATTTTATCACAGTGAGCTGTGATGTTGTGCAAGTCAAATACCGGTATGCCACGACCCCGGGACGTGGTTACCTCGATTTACATGCAACTCGTGACCACAGCATCTCGTGACCAACAACTCGTACCCACAACTCGTACACAATACTACACATATAGTGGATGATCGTAAAGTCGATCACTTAAGGGAGACCTACATAAAGAGTGATTGTTTTCACTTAATAAAATCAAAATCAACTTTAAATATTAAGGTACATTGAAAAATATGACTTTATAAAGCAAATAAACCAATAAACCACTGCAAGACTTCTAAGATTTTTTTTCAACAGAAAGTTTAAACTTGGGTATGAAAATGCAGAAAAAAGACTGTCATTTTTAAGATTGTTCATTAAGTCGATCACCCAGTACCACCACTTTAATTGGGCTCAACAAGATGAAAGATTTATTACAAGATTATCCATTATATCCATCAAACAAAAATTTGTACACAGATTTTGCATTAGTTGTATTATAATAAACTGGATGGCTTTGTTCTGTATTGAGGCAATATTTTAGTGTTTATTTCAGAAAATATAAAAATACATCTCCTTGGAACACATTGCACAAGTATTTTTGTAGAATAAATTCATGAAAAGGATGTCTGTTTATTTGCAAATTCAAATGAAGTTCACTATGTGCGGTAAGGCTGTCAATGCTGATTGATCGACTTAATGAGCATATCGACATTACGATCATCTACTATACATTATTTCTGCTTAAATATCAAATACTGAGTACTTGTATATGCAGCTCATAATATTTATGAAGAAATATGAGATCACCCAATTACGTGGGGTTTTCTAACAATATTTTATGTATAATAAATAGAAACACTGCTTGAAGAGCGAGTATTTTATGTAAGAATGTCTGTTCAGTTAGAGATCAAATACTTCAAATTATCGTACTTCTGTGGGGGTTGCCTAGCAATTAATATTATAAAATAAAATATGCAAATTAGAAAACATGAGGTCATTGAATTCCCGAGGGCTTTCTAGAACTATTATGAAATAAATTATGCAAATTAGAAAAAAAAACATTAGGAGACAGAAGTTCGTGGAGTTTACTTCAATATTTTAAAATAAAATATGCAAATTGGGAAAAAAACGTGAGCAGACAGAAGTCCGTGGATTTTCCTGCAATATTTAAAAATAAATTATGCAAATTAGAAAAAAAACGTGGGGAGACAGAAGTTTGTGGAGTTCACTTCAATATTTTTAATTAAATAATATTTTAAAAAGAAAATTTTGTGTATGAGTTGTGGGTACGAGTTGTTGGTCGCGAGCTGCCGTGGTCAAGAGATGATCGTATACCGTTACCTCGGCTGTACTTTACTTGCGTGTGTTTCGGGCCGTTTCAGCTCCTGGCGCCGTTTTGACCTGGCGCACTCAATATGTGCGCCGTTTCAACAGCTTTTCTTGGTGATAAAATGGCGCGGCCATTTCAACACCAATCCATATTACTTCAAGTAATATGTAATTTACTTGTTAGATAAAAAAATGAAGTTTTGTATTTGGCTCCCGAGTTACACCAACATCTTACGTCTATTTTCATTTAATTATTGGACTTGGACTTCTAACCCCTCGTTTACAGTTCCGATAAAAGTCGGATCTGTAACCACTTTGTATATGGATTAAGTGGCAATTTTATTAAGGATAATAATGACGTGAGTTATAGTGGTGGTGGATCAATTCACGCCCGTGTACCCATTCACGCCCACCCCTAAATTTATCCAAAACAATCACAGTTAAACAATGAATTACAAATGTATGTGATCAATTTGATGATTATCTATGATGTGGTAAACATCTTTTCTATGAAAAATTTAGTGTTGTGGTTGAATGCAAATTTTAGAACCGGTTTCCGAAAGTGAAAATTCAGCGAAAAACCGGGTATGTTTGATTTATAAAACGCGAAGAAATAAGTTTTCAACCGCGTACATGAGCTTTAACTCGTATATAAATAAGAGCCACAAGGGACTTTTTGAAGACTTTCGAGGACAAAATGTGTGATGTATCAGTAGAATATTATAAAATACTGTGAAATATTTGTTGCAGTTCAATATTTTGGTGAACTTGAGGTAAAATAATGAAATATATGATGAAACCGGTTTTGGTTTGAAGAAAACGAAACGTAACCGGATCAGTGTCTTTCGGTCGGCAAATAGGTTTCCGGTTTACCGTCTTCAACACTAGAAAAATTATAAATCTTCTAGACCGAGTTTCTGTCCCGTCGCCAATTGCTATTGATATACTGATGGACACAATGGCGAGGGACAGAGCTCACATGTACTTGTTTTCTGTGTAAACCTTGAACTGTGGGGAATTATTGCATTCACTTAAAAAAATTATTGTTATGTCTATTATACCTGTATCCAGTTTCCAACACATATGTTGTTAAATTAAACTGCTTTTAGAAGCCAGGATTTTTTTTGTAGACAACTATGTAATGTTGAAGGTTTGTTTACAATTTGAAAATAGGTTGAAATATATACATGGCAGTTTGATTGGCATGAAATATTAGTGAACGGCACACTTACATACCTCAAAGAATGCAAATAACACTTTATATTTGTGGCAATATGTGTATAAATATGCCGTTCAAAATTTACACAAAAAACAGGTACATGTGAGCTCTGTCCCTCGCCATTGTGTCCATCAGTATATATCAATAGCAATTGGCAAAGGGACAGAAAACTCGGTCTATAAACCTTCAAGAAAATTAAGGGTGGGCTTGAATTGGTACCCGGGCGTGAACTGGTCCACCACCACTATATATAAAAAAGTTTACAGATAAAGGTAATAAATTTGTTTTAAAACATTTCAAAAGGATAATTGATGAAGTTGAGACAAATTAACCGTGGTGTTGAAATGGCGCAGTGAGCCGTTTCGACCCGGTGCTGGTGTCTAAATGGCCCGATACATGTGTACTGAGTAGAGCCGTGGCACGACCCCACATACAACTGGAGATTTGCATATAACACATATTCCATACAATTGTATACAAACAAGTGTTCCCACAACTATTTTTGTATATTTCCTTCAACCATCCGTCAACATGCAAACATAGTTAACGAAAAATAAAAGACATTTCCTCATTTTCATTGTTTTTTTATGTCAGCTGACTTATGTCATCACTCTGCGGCGTGAGCGTACGCGTCTGCGTCCGCGTGAACAACTTCTTCTCCAAAACTACAAGGCCTAGAGACATGCTGTTTTTTTTTAAAAGATACCTTATCTATCGAGGATGAAAAATTGTTCAAGGCATGCAAATCTGTCTGTTCGTCTGTTTGCTAGAGACATTACAAGGGGGGTACCCCCACCAAAAGTGTGAAAATTTCAACTTTTTATCACAATTTTCTCAGTGACTATTGCAGGGATTTCTCTCATATCTTGCATATATGTACTAGGCCAGAGGTAGATTCTCTTGTGTGAGTATGAGACCTGGATCTGTCTTACTTTTTTTTAAATAAATTTTTTTAATGATTTTTAATGCATTAAAATTCATGAAATCATGCACTAAATCACTTATAACTTCAAAAGTGTTGCATTTACAGCATTTTGTGAAAATATGTTGTTCAGCTACTTTTTTCATAGCTACAATATGGTGAGTAAGTTGGGTGTCTGTCTCAATAGCTAAGTGAGTAATAGCTACTTTTGGGCTTTTCAGTAACTTCCATTATGAGTAAAATCACTTGTAACTTAAAAACTATTGCATTTAGAGAATTTCGTATAAATATGTTATTCAGCTACTTTTGGGCCAGCTATAACATAGTGAAATTTCAGACCTGTAGCTCATGGCATAGCTGAGTAATAGCTACTTTTAGGTTATCACTGTTGAGTAAATCGCTTATAACTTGAAAACTATTGCATTTAGAGAATTTCGTATAAATATGTTATTCAGCTACTTTTGGGTCAGCTATAACATAGTAAAATTTCAGACCTGTAGCTAATGGCGTAGCTGAGTAATAGCTACTTTTAGGTTATCACTGTTGAGTAAATCACTTATAACTTGAAAAGTGTTGCATTTAGAGCATTTTGTTAAAATATGTTATTCAGCTACTTTTTTCATAGCTACAATATGGTGAGTAAGTTGGGTGTCTGTCTCAATAGCTAAGTGAGTAATAGCTACTTTTGGGCTTTTCAGTAACTTCCATCATGAGTAAAATCACTTGTAACTTAAAAACTATTGCATTTAGAGAATTTCGTATAAATATGTTATTCAGCTACTTTTGGGCCAGCTATAACATAGTAAAATTTCAGACCTGTAGCTCATGGCATAGTTGAGTAATAGCTACTTTTAGGTTATCACTGTTGAGTAAATCACTTATAACTTGAAAACTATTGCATTTAGAGTATTTTGTTTCAATATGTTATTCACCTATTTTGGGGTCAGCTATAACATAGTGAAGTTTCAGACCTGTGGCTCATTTCATAGCTGAGTAATAGCTACTTTGAAATTCTCACTGTTGAGTAAATCAGTTATAATTGGAAAACTATTGCATTTACAGAAATTTGTGCAAATATGTTATTCAGCTACTTTTGGGGCAGCTATAACATAGTGAAATTATAGACCTATAGCTCATGGCACAACTGAGCAATAGCTATTCTCAGGTACTGACTGTTGAGTAAATCAGCTATAACTTGAAAAATATTGCATTTGGAGTATTTTGTTAAAATATATTGTTCACCTACTTTTGGGTCAGCTATAACATCGTGAAATTACAGACCTATAGCTCATGGCATAGCGGAGCAATAGCTATTTTCAGGTTCTCACTATTGAGTAAATCAGTTGTAGCTTGAAAACTACTGCATTTACAGTAGTTTGCTTAAATATGTTATTCACCTACTTTTGGGTTAGCTATAACATAGTAAAATTTCAGACATGTAGCTCATTGCATAGCTGAGTAATAGTTCCTTTGAGGTTCTCACTGTTGAGTAAATCAGTTGTAACTTGAAAACTATTACATTTAGAGTAATTTGTTAAATATGTTATTCACAGAATTTTTGCTCAGCTATAACATAGTGAAATTGCAGACCTCTATGTCATGGCATAGCTGAGCAATAGCTACTTTCAGGTTCTCACTGTTGAGTAAATCATTGTATCCACTGGATAGCCGCAGTGTGTAGAGAGAGATTTCACCATTACTGCTCTGATGAAAAAAAATATTATAGCTAGCCTTCTTAAGTTTGCAGTATATATTAATAACCATAAAATGTTGTCTGGGAATATTTTTGGCCTCATTTTGAGAAACAAGATGGCCGCCACAGGTGTTTTTTGTCAGTCATGAAAAGTGCTTATATCTCCCTTATTATTGATCCTAGAGGTTTGGGATGATAAACCAACCTGTAGGAAATCATGGGGTGGGAATCTTTTGGTGTGGTCAGATTTGACCTTCAATGACCCCTCCTTCAAGGTCAAACAAGGATAGCCAAACTTAAAAGTGCTTATAACTCGCTTATTATTGGTCCCAGAGGTTTGGGATGGTAAACAGACAGGAAATCATGGGCTGTGAATCTGTTGATATGGTCCGATTTGACCTTGGAACCCTCCTTCAAGGTCAAATGAGGATAGCGAAAATTGAAAGTGCCTACAACTCGCTTATTATTGGTGACAGAGATTTGGGATGGTAAGCCATCCCATAGGAAATCATTGGCTCGGAATCTTTTGGTATGGTCAGATTTGACCTTTGGACCCCTCCTTCAAGGTCAAATGAGGACAGCCAAGCTTAAAAGTGCTTATAACTCATTTATAATTGGTCCTAGAGGTTTGGAATGGTAAACCATAGGAAATCATGGGCTGGGAATGTATTTGTGTGGTTAGATTTGACCTTGGATCCCTTCTTCAAGGTCGAACGAGGATATTGCATTTGTAGTATTTCTTGAAATATGTTTTAACCTATTTTTTACACTTAAACAATTACCTTGTTATTTTCCTTGATAATACGATTTACAGGGCACAACTTTTTTATCCTTTTCTTCTGTCAGCTTCGGAATTTCTTTTGAACTTGCTGTTCAGTTACTATTTACTGTATTTCTGTACAGCCCTTTTCCTGATAATTATTCTGTCCTCTAATCACCTTCACAAATCAAAAACACTCAGTCAGCTGACACAGTGCCCGTTCACGGGCACTCTCCTCTTGTTTTAACCATTTCTCTAAAAATTTGAAAATATTCTTTTATTATAAAAGTTGTGTAAAATAGCATGTATTTTATACTAGGGATGGGTTAGATCGAGTTTCTGTCCCGTCGCGTATTGCTGTTGATATTTCTGATGGTACAGAATGGCGGTCTAGGGATGGGTCAATAGGTCCGGTATCTCGGTATCGAGAGCATTTTACTGAAATACCGTGATCAGATTTTGCAACCGCCACTTCGCTTGTGAACACATATAATGGAAGGAAAAGTTAAAATATTAGATACATACCCAAAATCTGAAGAAATTATAAGGTTTTATCCCCAATTTTCATGCATTTGCAGACTTTATACAGTACTTGCAAATTTGCAATTACAATGAGCAGAATGGCCAGGTTTTGGTTATGACAATTTATTACCTCAATCTCGGTTGTCAGCCTATATAATTGAAGGTAAACTTAAAATATTGGAAACAAACAAGAAATCATAAGCTGTATCTCGTATTTTGTGCATTTAGTCACTTTCATTGAGATGTCGTGAAGAGGAAACATCCATGTTTGTTTGGGATGTACTAAAACGCGGAGTCCCGGAATCGGTACGGTTTTGCATTGGCGACCTCCCGATGTCCATATTTTTCGTACCAACCCATCCCTATTTTATACACATGCTGTATTTACTGTGTCCTTAGCTTAAAATCAATTGTTTTAAACTACATTATACAATTTTCAGTTATCTCATCAAGTTTTATTCAACAGAAAAGGATTTTATGCAAATCTCCAGTTTTATGTGGGGTTGTGCCACGGCTCTACACGCAAGTAAAGTAGAGCTGAGGTAACCACGTCCACCACGATCACAGAGAACCTGCACTTTGCTACTGTACTAAAGTATACTGATACGTCCTTTTCTAGTTCCAATTGTACTCTGAAGCTCATAGCACAAAGTCAGCTGACACAGAGCCAGAGCCTGCCTTTCCTTTGTTAAAATTTAGTTATTGAAGTATAGTTTGTTGGTGAAAAAGTATTCAAGTACAAAATGTGCAACTTTAGACAGTCCCATGGCATAGTTTTGATAGTGATCTTATCATTAAGTGTGAAAATATTCATTGCTTAAAATAAAAGTGTCAGGATTACAATTTCAGAATATCTCTTTATGAATATGCAATAAATTCAGATGTTTAGATAAAAAAATTATACCCAAATAAGTTTTCAGACACTTAAATTACAGTGTGTTTTCATGACAATAAACTTATATTAGTATCTTAAGAGTGATATTTCTCTGAAAAATTATGTGCCATTGAGTTGTACACTTTTATATTATGTCAATAATTATGATAAATCCTCGAGTGGTTTGTTGTCCCTTTGTTGTTTTAGACTGAACCACTGAAAGTATGTATCACAGGTGCAGCAGGCCAGATTGCGTACTCCCTGCTGTATTCTATTGCAAAGGGAGATGTTTTTGGACCAGAACAGGTTTGTTCAATGTCTTCATTAAATCTTGAATCTTTATGCAAATAATTTTTTTTTATTGGTTAATGTTTGCTTTTTTATATCCACTGACATTTTGTCATGGTCTAGCCACAATAACTTCTGCAAAATCAACCCCTTTGACAGAAGTACATTAGCTCCTGAAATGCTGATGGCTTTGTGTGATAGCTTATAGCAGTGTTTTATAGTGCGGTGAAATCCTATAAAATTTTGGGTTTGATGTTTGGTATTTCTAACAGCTGGTGAACTTTGATGTAGTTTATGTTCAAAACATTAAAAACACAGAAAACTACCATACAATCTTGTCACTTTGTTGAAAATATGACTAAAATATAAAATCCATAGATATTTTATATAAATTTCACCATATTCTCAATAAAATCCAAATTTTATACATGGGTGAAAATAGAATCCTGTGGGATGTGGTGTGATGTAGGTGATTTCTGAGTATTTTGCTGAGTCTGACTTTCAGACGTTTGAACCAAACTTTGAATTTTTGGCAGTAAACGAGTGAACTATCCAAGTATCACGGTGGACCTAGATCATCAAGGATTTCCTGGCCCGGTTGGCCAGGAAAGTAACATAATTAGCAAAACGTTGGATTCTTTAATTTTAAAAAAAATAAACAAAAACTCGCCATTTCTGTCCAGATTTAATCTTATGTTGTTACCCCACAGCCCTTAAGGGCTGTCGGAGTATTGTTTTCACCCATGGTGTCCGGATGAGCAGGCGGGCGGGCGGCGGGAAAATCTTGTCCGGGCTATATCTCAGAAACCGTAAGGTGTAGGAAGTTGATATTTGGTAGGGACATTGGTTAGGATGTGTAGGTGTGCAACGTCATGGTCTGACCTTGATTTGACCTTTGACCTTGCCGTAGTGACCTTGACCTATAAAATCTTGTCCGGGCTATATCTCGGAAACCGTAAGGTGTAGGAAGTTGATATTTGGTAGGGACATTGGTTAGGATGTGTAGGTGTGCAACGTATGGTCTGACCTTGATTTGACCTTTGACCTTGCCGTAGTGACCTTGACCTATAAAATCTTGTCCGGGCTATATCTCGGAAACCGTAAGGTGTAGGAAGTTGATACTTGGTATGGACATTGGTTAGGGGGTGTAGGTGTGCAACGTCATGGTGTGACCTTGATTTGACCTTTGACCTTGCCGTAGTGACCTTGACCTATAAAATCTTGTCCGGGCTATATCTTGGAAACCGTAAGGTGTAGGAAGTTGATATTTGGTAGGGACATTGGTTAGGGGGTGTAGGTGTGCAACGTCATGGTCTGACCTTGATTTGACCTTTGACCTGGCTGTAGTGACCTTGACCTATAAAATCTTATCTGGGCTATATCTCGGAAACTGTAAGGTGTAGGAAGTTGATACTTGGTAGGGACATTGGTTAGGGGGTGTAGGTGTGCAACGTCATAGTCTGACCTTGATTTGACCTTTGACCTTGCCGTAGTGACCTTGACCTATAAAATCTTGTCTGGGCTATATCTTGGAAACCGTAAGGTGCAGGAAGTTGATATTTGGTAGGGTCATTGATTAGGGTGTGTAGGCGTGCAACGTAATGGTGTGGCCTTGATTTGACCTTGCTGTAGTGACCTTGACCTATAAAATGTTGTTGCACCTTTGGGTCTGTCTTTTGATGCAGATTAAGCACTGTTAAAGTCATATTAGAATTTATTAAGAATTTTACTTTTATAACTTCCCATTGTAACAGATGGAATTTCATGAAGTGAGCCACAGATTTTGCTCCAACACCACACATAAGCATTCATTGAATGTATTACCACTCCCTTATGCATGGTAATATTCAAAACATCTAAACCATAATTCGGCCATGCAGATGTAGATAAAGAGTGTTGTAATGTTTAGTTTACTGATTAATGCTGTCATCTTGTTATTGAATTATCTTGTTTTAATACTTGTTTTAATACATGCATTATCTTTCTCTTAGACATTATTTTCTCTATTTAAACATTGGAACTTTATATAACTGACAGTGCTCTGAAAGTATACTGAACTTTGTACTGATACAGTACTTCTATATCTCATGGTGTTCAAAATATTTCCCTAGGCTGTGGGGTACGGGCATCTCTGATGCTATTTTGCTAGCTTCTATTATCCCTCATCGCAAAAACCATTCAAAACATTTCCACTGTTAGTATATTAGCCATCCAAATTGAACCAATATTCTGTGTGAGACTCTGATGTTTCCTTTTCCATCTTTTTGACATGTCGTTTTGATAAATTTTGGTGTATTTTAGGCTGTTTGGATTTTCTATGCCATTAGTACAATTTAACACCTTGTCTGATAAGTTTCTCATGAAGTTCTTGGGCAAACTATTGGATGAAGCAACAGAAGAATTTGGTTGGTTATTGTATAAAAAATAAAGGGAAAATGTTCTTATTAACCAATGACCAGCCAGTTGATTAAGATTTTTTTTGTCTTTTTCTTTTTTTCTTGTTCTTTTTTTCTGTTTATTCTTTTTTCCCCATTAAAGAAAATGTTAAAAATGTGGCATTAACCAATGACCCCGACCTGGTGCTCCAGGAAACGGGTAACTCTCGTGGCCCAAAAATGCACACCTCTTTTATCCAACAAGTAGTGGTATCTTACAAGTTGTAATGTATGTTGATTAAAAAATATAGTTGGTTTTCATTAGGCGGGTTGCATGTAACCAACCCGCCTATTAGATTGATGTGTCCGACGTCCGTCTGTCTGTCCGTCCACATTTTCATTTCTGGACTCTAACTCAAAAACGCTTTGTCCAATCGAATTCAAATTTGACAGAGAGATAGAACACCATCACAGCTAGGTTCCTTTCGAAATTGGTGTAATTCCGTCTGTTCGTTTGTCCGTTTGTCTGTCCGTCAAAATTTCCGTTTCCGGACTCTCAACTCGAAAATGGTTTGTCCAATCGAATTCAAACTTGACAGGGAGATAGATCACCATCATAGCTAGGCTCCTTTCAAAATTGGTGTAATTCCGTCAGTTCATTTGCCCGTTTTTTGTCCATTTGTCTGTCCGTCAACATTTTTGTTTCCAGACTCTAACTTAAAAACGCTTTGACCAATCGAATTCAAATTTGACAGAGAGATAGATCACCATCATAGCTAAGTTGCTTTCGAAATTGGTGTAATTCCGTCTGTTTGTGTGTCCGTTTGTCTGTCAACATGTCAGTTTCCAGACTCTAACTCGAAAACGTTTTGTCCAATAAAATTCAAACTTGACCGTGAGATAGATCACCATCATAGCTAAAGTAAAGTGCTTTCGAAATTTGTGCAATTCCATCTGTTCGTTTGTCCGTTTATAGCATAGATACAATTATGTAACCTAGATAACAAGTTTTACATTTCTTAGCACGTCTAACACATTTACCTTAACTGGGTGAGCTAACATTTCTTTCCTTGTTTCTGCCTTTTGGGGCATCTATGACCCTCTTGTTTTTATTAGTTTTAGTGGTGAGTTTTGCATAGTATATGGCATCCCATATACTATGCAATACTTTAATAGCATAATGAATATAAATAGTTCATGTGAAAAACCTCATGTTTGTTTTATGATAGCCCATTATTCTCACCCTGCTGGACATTGAGGTGATGATGGGAGTGCTTGAAGGTGTTGTCATGGAGATTCAGGATTGCGCCTTGCCTCTTCTGCAAAGTAAGTTAAACATGTGTATGAGTTGACTTAAGGACAACATGGGTCTCAGTGAAGTAGGCCAGGTTCACTCTAAGTTGGAGTCAGATGAAGGGTCAAATCTGCCTAGACTCCAGTACCAATTTCATATTTAAAGTGCAATGTTTATGTCACACTGAGATAGGTAAAGTTAAGATTTGAGAAGTTGGTATATCGTTTTAAAACGGCCGTGTGGATATCGATATTAAACGTAAAAATATTTCAGTATTGGGGGATATCGGGGGTTGATATTGTCTACCAAATAGTCTAAATCCGGGATACCGAAAACATTTTATTCTAGCATATCCCCAACCGCTAACAAGAATCGAAATTTATCAAACCTTTGCAGTTTTCATCAAAAAGACATTGAAAACATCAAAAATATGAGATAAAAATGTACAATTTCTTCAGATTTGGGCTTTATTATGTCCACCCCACTGGGGGGTGGACATATTATTTTTGCTTTTTCCGCCGTCCGGCGTCCCACTTGGTTCCCAGACATTTTAGGCAACAGTTCTTATCCTATCTTTACCAAATTTGGCATGCAGGTTTATTGGGTTAATAGCTTGTATGAGATTGCTTTTGGTGATGATAGCTCTATAGCTAACTGAGTAATAACTACTTTGCTACTTTTGAGTAGCTCTTTGGTTTCCAGACATTTTAAGGAATGCTATTAAGCCTAGCTTTCGGAAATTTGGTATGGAGGTTCATTGGGTTAATAGCTTGTATGGGATTGCTTTTGGGGGGAATTGCTTCATAGATGAGTGAGTAATTAATTAAATAAATGAGTAATTGGCTATTTTGAATACTGAAAAAGGCAAATGTGCTCATATCTCCTAAACCGTGCGAGATAGAGCAATTTCGTCGAAATTTTCAACCCACAGGGTATCTAAGGAATGTACTCTTTGCAATTTTCCAAAAATTTTGCCCTCCCCAAAAATGGCGGCCATTTTGAATTTTCGAATTTTTGCCCAAAATGGCAAAACACAAATTTGCTTCTATCTCCTTAACCGTGCGAGATAGAGCGATTTCGTCGAAATTTTTGACCCACAGGGTATCTAAGGAATGTAATCTTTACAATTATCAAAAAAATTTCCCCTCCCCAAAAATGGCGGCCATTTTGAATTTTCGAATTTTTGCCAAAAATGGCAAAACACAAATTTGCTTCTATCTCCTTAATCGTGCGAGATAGAGCGATTTCGTCAAAATTTTCGACCCACAGGGTATGTGAGCATTGTACTCTTGGCAATTTTTAAAAAAAATTTCCCCTCCCCTAAAACGGCGGCCATTTTGAATTTTCGTCCAAAATGGCAAAACACGAATTTGCTTCGATCTCCTTAACCGTGCGAGATAGAGCGATTTCGTCGAAATTTTCAACCCACAGGGTATCTAAGGAATGTACTCTTTGCAATTTTCAAAAAATTTTCCCCTCCCCAAAAATGGCGGCCATTTTGAATTTTCGAATTTTTGCCAGAAGTGGCAAAACACAAATTTGCTTCTATCTCCTTAACCGTGCAGGATGGAGCGATTTCATCAAAATTTTCAACCCACAGGGTATCTAAGGAATGTACTTTTTATTGCGTTAATACATCTTACCTAGTGGACAGATGCATTTGTCCGGCGCCTTGCCGGTCACGCCAAACGTTAGAAAAAAACGTCCTGAGCTGGGCTCTGGCCGGGACCGGTAGTGTCCTGTTCATTCGCCAGGTGGCTGTATAGCCAACCTGCTGGTATACTGCGCATGCTCGCGCATGCGCTCTTCCTCTTTTTGTTTGGCGCGTCCATTTTGTTAACGCTTGAAGTTTAAGAGAAACTTTTTTAATTTTTACTAGTGTTAGATTGGATATTTGTTTAAAGTGTGTTAGTAGTTTTGTGCTATATATATCATGGATTCACCAGGGGAAAAGAAAGGACAAAGGCGGGGGTCTTGTGGCCACGTTATGGCCGCCTTTGATTTGCACAAGAAATGCGCGCGTTGTCGCGATAAAGGCATTGGGGATGACCCTTGTGTTAAAGACAAACAGTGTAGTGTGTGCGATTCCTTCTCTGATGAACAAAAGGAGTTGATTTCTACCCCTTCTTACAGAATCAGAAAAGACCGTAAAGCAGGTATTTTAGTTTCCCCTAAAGAAGTTGAAGTCATTGCTTCCGTGGATTCTTCTGCGGAGCCAACTTTTACTGCCCCTCCTCAGAGTACATCTCATCCTGCCACTTTTGTTACAGCAGAACAGTTTTCTCTGATGAATGATAAATGGGCAGAGCAATTTGCACGTGTAGAAGCCTTGTTGAGTAGAGGCAATGTTTTCTCCACCCCCAAGATGGCGGTGAACCCTTCAAGTTCAAAAGCTGTGCCTTCTGAATCCCCCTTTATTGCCCCGGCTGCCCGGCCCACCGGTCCGGTGGAGTCCCCGGCAGTGCAGGAGGCCGTTGTTAAATCTGGGGAGGATAAACCTAAGAAAACTAAAGACAAAAAACATAAGAAGTCAGTCAAGATAGCTGATAAACCGGTTCCCTTGGATAAGCCGGTCCCTGCTTTGGGCACCTCCGGTCCGGAGAGTGTAACGCAGGCTACAGTACAGAAGAAAGCCCCTCCGGCATCTTCAGTCACCCTTACACCGGAAGATGACCAAGCCGGTTCTGCTGGTGACCTGTTTTTAGCTAAGCCTACAACTTCATCTTCAGCTTCTGCTTTCCCCGGTACATTCAATCTTCCACCGGAACCGGACGACATTGATTTTGATGACCCTTTGGCCGGTTCTGATGTGTCGTCTGTGCACTCTGACTCTGACGAAGGTGAGATTTCCTCTGATACTCTGGAACACCCTGAGCAAACCGAAGAGATGAACTACAGAGAAACTGTAAGGTCGGTTCGTTCCTTCATGGGGTGGACTCATATACCGGACTTTGAAAGTGACTTGAATGAGCCGGATAAATCCAATAACCCTTGGAAGGGTAAGAATCCTAAAAGGCCTGCCCGTATTTCAGTTGAAATGCCGCCGGATGACTGGCTCTGCCAGAAGTTGGAGCGACTCAATACAGTTGTGGCAGAAGGCTACCCTTCAAGGGCCCAAGACTCGGCCGGACTGAAAAAAGACCAGTTTGTGAAGATCCCCAAGTCACAGGCAAGATGGTATCAGATGTATACCATTAAACAAGATGGCCCCCACAGACCGGGTAGAAAACTCTTCAGTTGGCATAATACAGAAGCGAAACTCAATTCTCAGTTTCCAAGGCTTACTAAGGCTTCGGCCTATCCAGCTGCAGGCCCTCCTTCTAGGCCCATTTCACAGGAATACCTCAGAAGGTGGGAGAAGTGCGCTAGGGAGAACTCATATATCGTTAACAATGCTGCAGGGTTCAACCGGTGCGCTAGTGAGTTGCAAGATAAAATGTCTAGTCATGTTGCCATGTTATGTTCCCGCATCAACAAGGGCAAAGCCCCTAAGGAAGTGTCTGGTGCCCTGAACGACCTCAAGGATCTTATGGCCTTTCACCAAAGTGTCTCTGTTGCCATGGGCACGGCTTTGCAACATCTCGCGGACAGTGTGTTTGTGCATCTTGCTAATCTTATCTTGATCCGACGTGATGCTTATCTAGAACATATGAAGCCTGGTGTCAAGCAAGATACATGGTTACATCTTAGAAATGCTCCAATGTTTGGCTATGGCCTCTTTCCCGACGCAGTCATTGCCACTGCTGAACAGGATATCATCAAGCATGAGGCTTCCGGTTCTGCTCTGAGACCCGGTCCTTCACAGCAGTCCGGTTGGAGGACAGCCAACAGATACCGGCCTTATGACAGAAGGGATCAAAGGTCTACCGGTACGGAACAAGAACAACAACCATGGAGGCAATTTAGTAGGCCTAGGAATAGAGGACGTGGCAGAGGAAGGGGTTCTAACCCTCGTTTCTCTCGTTCCAAGGGATATAAAGGTTTTAAATGACAATTACAGCATGTTTCCTCCCATTCAGAAATCAGTAAATGTGGGGAAAACGTCAAAGTTAGTAAAGCAGACTGTACAACCTGTGGTTCAGGACAGTTTAAATGTTCAGACAATAGTCAAAGTTCCTTCTTTAAACACTGTTCCAAAACCTTCAAATCCTCTTGTATCTTGTCATGTTGCAACTCATGCTCAGTATGCAATTTCAAAAGGGCTTCCGCAAAAGAAAGGTATAAGACCCGTGGTGAAAAAGACAGAAATAAAGCTTGTCAAAGGTTCTTCTTTTGTAAATCATTGTCTTTCTGCCAAACCTGTTCCAAATGTCCCCAATGTTGTCAAAGAGTTGGGTGTAGGGGGGAGACTACAGACCTTTTGGCCAAAGTGGCAAGAACTAGGGGCAAATCCCAGGGTAGTCTCCATTTTGAAGGAGGGTTATACCCTACCGTTCAAAATGAGGCCCCCTTTGACACGGTTTCCTCTCATCACAAGTGGTTATGCTAGGTCACTCAACTGAATCTGCATTGCTTTCAATTGCTTTCAATTAAGAATGATGTTCATTTGGCTTTTGCTAAAGGTGAGGCTACTGCTGTCGTTCTCTTGGATCAATCAGCAGCGTTTGATACTATTGATCATGATACGCTACTTAATTCTCTTAGCTCCTGGTTTGGTGTGAGCGGGGTTGTCCTCGATTGGTTTAAGTCTTATCTCTCAGACCGTGTTCAGTGCATTAAGATTGGGTCAATTTTATCTGATGCCAAAAAGTTATTGTATGGTGTGCCTCAAGGCTCTGTCCTGGGGCCAATCCTTTTTTCACTCTATACTACTCCACTGAGTAAAGTCATACAGAATCATCCTGGTATTAGTTTCCAGTTCTACGCTGATGACACACAATTGTATGTACACCTCACACATAAAAATGTTGCCTCGGCCCTTGATAAGCTGTCACACTGCCTTGAAGACGTAAAGAGATGGCTCTCTACAAATAAGCTCAAGCTAAATCCAGATAAGACCGAATTCATTGTGTTTGGCTCAAAGTCTCAGCGCGAAAAACTTAATCAGTCCTTCCCGGTCAACATACTTGGTAATCTCATATCACCAACAGATGCAGTTAGGAACCTTGGTGTCTGGTTTGATTCTGATTTCTCATTCTCTTGCCATGTTAGGAAGGTCTGCAAGGCTTGTTTTGCTCATGTCCGGGATCTTAAGCGACTCCGAGGACATCTGACACATGAAGCTACTCTTATGGCTGCCAATGCTCTGGTCGGAAGTCGACTAGATTACTGTAACTCTCTGTTCAGAGGTCTCTCAGCTCTAGATCTGCGCAAACTTCAATGTGTTCAAAATAGCCTGGCCAGAATTGTTGCCAACACCACCAAGTACTCACACATCACTCCAGTTAGAAAAGCACTACATTGGTTGCCAATTAAGTACCGTTCTATCTTTAAGACTGCCATGTTGGTATATAAGTTCCTACACAGTGGTAACCCCAAATACTTTGAACCCTTCCTCATTCCCAGACATAGTGCATATAACACTCGTCGAAGTCAATCTGATGGCATATTTCTTGAGGTTCCCCACTTTGGTTCAATTTTCAAGTCTCGAAAACATTTTGGACTCAGTTTTGCGTATGACGCACCTATGATTTGGAATGACCTTCCTGATGAGGTCCGCTCTGCAAACTCACTTGCCTCTTTCAGGTCAAAGTTGAAGTCATACCTCTTTGGAAAAGCATACCCACCCTAAATTTCCAATCTCCTTTCTGCTTTCTCCGCGGTGCTGACCCCTGCAATGTCTCTGGTTTTTGAATATTGAACAATGTTTTTGTGTGATGCGCCTTAGAGTCTGTCTTTTGACAGAGATTAAGCGCTATAAAAGTGCTATTAGAATTAGAATTAGAATTATGCAAATCCGGTAAGAAGCCGGGCTCTGTCAGAGGCCTTGGTTGCACTAAGAAAAAAGTTGGTAGTCGAAAAGGTGGTTGTACGGACCTCCCTGTCCTTTTACAACCGGTTGTTCTTGGTCCCAAAACCCAACAAAAAGTGGAGACCCATTTTGGACCTCAGCCAGTTAAACCTTTATCTCCAAACAAACACTTTCAAGATGGAAACACCGGAAACCATAAGGGTCTCCTTACAAAAAGGGGAATGGGTCACGTCACTGGATTTCAGCGACGCTTACTTTCATATCCCCATCCATCCCAGATCCAGAAAATACCTCAGGTTCTTTTTGAACAGCAAGGCATATCAGTTCACAGCCCTTCCATTCGGACTAGCCACGGCTCCGTTGGAATTTACCAAGGTGGTAAAGGAGGTGAAATTGTTGGCTCAAACAAAGGGTATAAGAATCCACCAGTACCTAGACGACTGGTTGCTCAGAGCCCCGTGCCCGGAAACCTGCCAACGAAATACCCAGACCCTCTTGGCCCTCTGCCGCGAATTAGGTTGGGTGGTCAACTTGGAGAAGTCAGAACTGGTACCCCAGCAAGTGTTCAATTTCGTAGGCTACCGGTTCGATCTCCTGACGGGACGGGTTCTACCCACGTCAGAGCGCTGGGAGACATTAAAGGCAAAACTTCGCTTGGTAAAGAACAGGGACTCCTGCACGGTCAGGCAGTTTATGTCCCTCATAGGTCTCTTGACAGCCACAGAGAAGCAAGTCTGGCTGGGTCGCCTCCGCATGAGACCAATTCAGTGGCATCTCAAACAGCATTGGCATGTACCGGAGGTCCTGGAAAAAGTGATTCCGGTTCCCCCGTCCCTGCACCCCCATCTGGATTGGTGGTTGGACGAAAAGAATGTACTGCGAGGGCAACCCCTACATGCCCTACGTCACGCTCTACAAGTTTTTACAGACGCCTCAAACGAAGGTTGGGGCGCTCACTTAGGAGAGGCTATAGCGCAAGGTGTTTGGTCAGAACCAGAAAGTCACCTCCATATAAACTTTCTAGAGCTGAAAGCAGTCTTTCTGGCCCTCAAGAGTTTCGAGCATCTCTGCAGGGATCAGGTTGTTCTCATAGCCACAGACAACACAACTGTGGTTGCCTACATCAACAAGCAAGGAGGTATGAGATTAGGCTCTCTCTGTGCCCTCCTGTGGAGACTTCTGGCTTGGTGCCATCCCAGAGGAATAATCCTGAGGGCAAGGCACATTCCGGGTCGCCTGAATGTGATAGCGGACAAACTATCCAGGCACAGTCAGGTGATCCAGACAGAATGGTCCCTGTCCCTACCAGTGTTCAATCGCTTGTTCTCCAACTGGGACCTCCCACAGGTGGACCTCTTTGCAACCCGGTTCAACCACAAACTTCCCCAGTTTGTGTCACCGGTGCCGGATCCGGCAGCCTGGGCTGTGGACGCCCTCAGCATACCATGGGGGAATCTGGATGTTTACGCCTTTCCTCCGGTCTCACTGCTCAATCAGGTGACGTCGAAGGTAATGGATCAGGGATGCTTAAGGATGGTCCTAATTGCCCCAGGTTGGCCCAACATGCCTTGGTTTTGGGATCTGGTCAATCTGTCCGTGCAGATTCCTTTCCAGCTCCCCCTTCGCAAGGATCTCGTGACTCAGCCTCTCAATGGCCTTCTTCACAAGAACCTAGCCAACTTAAATCTACATGCGTGGCTCCTAGAGCCTCCTGCATTCAAGAACAAGGGTTCACTGATGAAGTGGCAGCAAGAATTGAGGCTCCTCAGAGAAGTTCAACCAGAGCCGTTTATAAGTCAAAGTGGGCCATTTTTATCAAATGGTGTGACGCACATAAGGTGGACTTCCGGTCGCCCTCTGTGAACCAGATCGCTGATTTCCTGCTCTATCTGTTCAAAGAAAGAAAACTCCAGCCTAGCACCATTGACGGTTACAGAACTGCTATTGCGGACATGGTGGGAAATCAGGAGGTGAACATCAGCAAAGATGAAAACTTAACCCGTTTATTGGACAGTTTTCATAGGGATAAGCCCAAGGGCAGACGAGGGCTTCCTTCTTGGAATCTTTCCCTTGTCCTTCACCAGTTGACTAAACCTCCTTTTGAACCAATGAGGAAGGCTTCCCTTAAGCATCTGACCTTTAAGACAGTTTTTCTTCTAGCTCTAGGTTCAGGCAAGCGTAGAAGTGAAATTCATGCTTGGCTATTCAAGAATATACGGCACCAAGAGAACTGGAGTCAGGTGTCTTTCTATCCATCTCCCATGTTTCTTTCCAAGAATCAGTTGGCCAAAGAAGGCCCGGCATCTGTGGCTCCAGTAGTGATCCCGGCCTTGGCACCCTCCTTGGACAAAGAGCTTAAGGAGGATAGGTCCTTGTGCCCAGTCAGGGCCCTACGTTACTATCTAGACAGAACCAAGGATCTCCGCAAAGGGAAGGATCTGGTTTTTGTGTCCTTCCGGAAGAGCTTTGAGAAAGATATTGTTCCGGCTACTATCTCCTCTTGGATTAAACAAACAGTGCTCTTGTGCTACCAAGTATCCGATGAGGATTCCCACAAGTTGCTTCAAGTCAAGGCACATGATGTCAGGGCTTTTGCGGCTTCCAAGGCTTTTCAGGGAGGCGTGTCCTTGGAACAAATTCTCTCGGCCTGTCATTGGAAAGCCCACAATACCTTTACTCAGTTCTATCTGAAGGACCTAGCTTGGGCCGACTCGGACCTGTACCATCTGGGGCCCATTGTGGCTGCCCAACAGGTCCAGGCGGACAAACAAAGTCCCTCTTGGGGAATTATTGTGTATAGTGTACATAATTTCATAAATAAGTTTTCCCCTGGATTATCACGAGCCTAAGTGGTTCCAGGGAATTATTAGGTTTTTCAGTTCCTGTTCGTCTTCCTCACTACGTGATGAACTCATCTCTCTCCTTCCCTCTGTACCCTCGGTTGAGTTGGTACAAGGAAATTTCAAAAAAAAAAGGGGGGGGGGGGGGGTGTTTTTTCCTAAGGACTGGTTTATTTAACCATGGCTGGAATCACCCCTTAGTATCTAGAGTTCTCAGGAATTCCCCTTCTTCTGCTACCCTCCTTCCACTGGGTAGTTATTCTGCATCTGTCCACTAGGTAAGATGTATTAACGCAATAAAATGGAAAATTTAATAGTAAATTAAATTTTTATAAGTTAATACCTTACCTAGTGGACAAGGGGATTCCCACCCTACCTGCCCCGCTATTCTAGTATAAGGGGAAATTCATAGGTAGACAACAAAAAGAGGAAGAGCGCATGCGCGAGCATGCGCAGTATACCAGCAGGTTGGCTATACAGCCACCTGGCGAATGAACAGGACACTACCGGTCCCGGCCAGAGCCCAGCTCAGGACGTTTTTTTCTAACGTTTGGCGTGACCGGCAAGGCGCCGGACAAATGCATCTGTCCACTAGGTAAGGTATTAACTTATAAAAATTTAATTTACTATTAAATTTTCCAGTTTGCAATTTTCAAAAAATTTTCCCCTCCTCAAAAATGGCGGCCATTTTGAATTTTCGAATTTTTGCCAAAAATGGCAAAACACAAATTTGCTTCTATCTCCTTAACCGTGCGAGATGGAGCGATTTCGTCGAAATTTTCAACCCACAGGGTATCTAAGGAATGTACTCTTTGTAATTTTCAAAACATTTCCCCCTCCCCAAAAATAGCGGCCATTTTGAATTTTCGCATTTTTGCCAAAAATGGCAAAATACGAATTTGCTTCTATCTCCTTAACCGTGCGAGATAGAGCGATTTCGTTGAAATTTTCAACCCACAGGGTATCTAAGGATTTTCAAAAAATGTTCCGCTCCTCAAAAATGGCGGCCATTTTGAATTTTCGAATTTTTGCCCAAAATGGCAAAACACAAATTTGCTTCTATCTCCTTAACCGTGCGAGATAGAGCGATTTCGTCGAAATTTTTGACCCACAGGGTATCTAAGGAATGTAATCTTTACAATTATCAAAAAAATTTCCCCTCCCCAAAAATGGCGGCCATTTTGAATTTTCGAATTTTTGCCAAAAATGGCAAAACACCAATTTGCTTCTATCTCCTTAATCGTGCGAGATAGAGCGATTTCGTCGAAATTTTCGACCCACAGGGTATGTGAGCATTGTACTCTTGGCAATTTTTTAAAAAAATTTCCCCTCCCCTAAAACGGCGGCCATTTTGAATTTTCGCCCAAAATGGCAAAACACGAATTTGCTTCGATCTCCTTAACCGTGCGAGACAGAGCGATTTCGTCGAAATTTTCAACCCACAGGGTATCTAAGGAATGTACTCTTTGCAATTTTCAAAAAATTTTCCCCTCCCCAAAAATGGCGGCCATTTTGAATTTTCGAATTTTTGCCAGAAGTGGCAAAACACAAATTTGCTTCTATCTCCTTAACCGTGCAGGATGGAGCGATTTCATCAAAATTTTCAACCCACAGGGTATCTAAGGAATGTACTGTTTGCAATTTTCAAAAAATTTTCCCCTCCTCAAAAATGGCGGCCATTTTGAATTTTCGAATTTTTGCCAAAAATGGCAAAACACAAATTTGCTTCTATCTCCTTAACCGTGCGAGATGGAGCGATTTCGTCGAAATTTTCAACCCACAGGGTATCTAAGGAATGTACTCTTTGTAATTTTCAAAACATTTCCCCCTCCCCAAAAATAGCGGCCATTTTGAATTTTCGCATTTTTGCCAAAAATGGCAAAATACGAATTTGCTTCTATCTCCTTAACCGTGCGAGATAGAGCGATTTCGTTGAAATTTTCAACCCACAGGGTATCTAAGGATTTTCAAAAAATGTTCCGCTCCTCAAAAATGGCGGCCATTTTGAATTTTCGAATTTTTGCCAAAAATGGCAAAACACGAATTTGCTTCTATCTCCTTAACCGTGCGAGATAGAGCGATTTCGTCGAAATTTTCAACCCACAGGGTATCTAAGGAATGTACTCTTTGCAATTTTCAAAAAATTTTCCCCTCCCCAAAAATGGCGGCCATTTTGAATTTTCGAATTTTTGCCAGAAGTGGCAAAACACAAATTTGCTTCTATCTCCTTAACCGTGCAGGATGGAGCGATTTCATCAAAATTTTCAACCCACAGGGTATCTAAGGAATGTACTGTTTGCAATTTTCAAAAAATTTTCCCCTCCTCAAAAATGGCGGCCATTTTGAATTTTCGAATTTTTGCCAAAAATGGCAAAACACAAATTTGCTTCTATCTCCTTAACCGTGCGAGATAGAGCGATTTCGTCGAAATTTTCAACCCACAGGGTATCTAAGGAATGTACTCTTTGTAATTTTCAAAACATTTCCCCGTCCCCAAAAATAGCGGCCATTTTGAATTTTCGCATTTTTGCCAAAAATGGCAAAATACGAATTTGCTTCTATCTCCTTAACCGTGCGAGATAGAGCGATTTCGTCGAAATTTTCAACCCACAGGGTATCTAAGGATTTTCAAAAAATGTTCCGCTCCTCAAAAATGGCGGCCATTTTGAATTTTCGAATTTTTGCCAAAAATGGCAAAACACAAATTTGCTTCTATCTCCTTAACCGTGCGAGATAGAGCGATTTCGTCAAAATTTTCGACCCACAGGGTATGTGAGAATTCTACTCTTTGCATTTTTGAAAAAACTTTCCCCTCCCCAAAAATGGCGGCCATTTTGAATTTTCGAATTTTTGCCAAAAATGGCAAAACACGAATTTGCTTCTATCTCCTTAACCGTGCGAGATAGAGCGATTTCGTCGAAATTTTCAACTCACAGGGTATCTAAGGAATGTACCCTTTGCAATTTTCAAAAAAATTTTCCCCTCCCCAAAAATGGCGGCCATTTTCAATTTTCGCATTTTTGCCAAAAATGGCAAAATACGAATTTGCTTCTATCTCCTTAACCGTGCGAGATACAGCGATTTCGTCGAAATTTTCAACCCACAGGGTATCTAAGGAATATACTCTTTGCAATTTTCAAAAAATGTTCCGCTCCTCAAAAATGTCAGCCATTTTGAATGTTCGAATTTTTGCCCAAAATGGCAAAACACAAATTTTCTTCTATCTCCTTAACCGTGCGAGATAGAGCGATTTCGTCGAAATTTTCAACCCACAGGGTATCTAAGGAATGTACTCTTTGCAATTTTCAAAAAATTTTCCCCTCCCCTAAAATGGCGGCCATTTTGAATTTTCGAATTTTTGCCAAAAATGGCAAAACACAAATTTGCTTCTATCTCCTTAACTGTGCGAGATAGAGCGTCGAAATTTTCGACCCACAGGGTATCTAAGGAATGTACTCTTGGCAATTTTCAAAAACTTTTCCCCTCCCCAAAAATGGCGGCCATTTTGAATTTTCGAATTTTTGCCAAAAATGGCAAAACACAAAATTGCTTCTATCTCCTTAACCGTGCGAGATAGAGCGATTTTGTCGAAATTTTCGACCCACAGGGTATCTAAGAATTGTAGTCTTTGCAATTTTCAAAAAAATTTTCCCTCCCCACATATGGCGGCCATTTTGAATTTTCGAATTTTTGGCCAAAATGGAAAAACACAAATTGGCCTTAACCATGCAAAATAGAGTTATTTCGTTGAAATTTTCGACCCATAGGGTATCTAAGAAATGTACTCTTGGCAATTTTCAAAAAATTTTCCTTTTCCCAAAAATGGCGGGAACTTTGCAAAAAGGCATGAAGCTGAAATAATTTACATCTACACTAATAAATATTTAAGCATCATTGATATATTTTACAAATGAAACAGGGTCTTGTAAGACTACTGTACAATTTTGGCAAAAGGTTCATGGGGTGGACATTACACATGATAATGTGTGTTCTTCTATGCTATCCTGTTTCTATTTGCACTTACTATCAACAGGGTGTCCTATTTCTAGTTTCAAATATATGCAGTGTAAGTTTACAGTTTTACTTTAAAATGGCGATATTAAAACTTTAGATCTTGGTATCGGCAGCCCAGTCCCAAAGCAATAAATATCGGCAATATTGATAAACAATGTACCCACTAGATATGATCTGGGTCTGTTACACTGGCAATCCAGGTAGCAATCTAAGGATTATGTTTCACTTTCTGAATGCAGTTCTTCATTTTCAGTGCAGCATTTCTGTCACTTAAGCGAGTCAAGATGGCTAGAAATTGAGGTCCTGTAAGGGTAAACTACACGTCAATTGAGTGAACAATCTAAGGATAATACTGTATAGTTGTTGCAGTAGTAACGGTATTGTCGGTACGGTAAATAAATGATTGCAAACCTCCATAAAGTTCAGCTACTGGTTTTCTGCTTACATTTTAATGTGAAGTAACTTTAGTAACCTTACATACAAACTAAATGTCGCAATCCACTTTTATTTGCTTTTTACTGTAATACGACAGTCATAATGACGATAATTCAGAGCTACTATACATTTCGTCGTTCAGCCAATTAGAATCTAGGCCACATCCGTGTCATGTTAGAATTCCTGTTTTACAGTGTGGAAAACTATTTGGTTCTCATGTTTTGTTAAATAAGAGACTGTTAACTGGTAACCAACTGGGAAGTACAAGACGTGAAACCGGAAGGAAAAATTTGCTACCGCAACACCCCTTATACTGTATATTTTGAAGTGCACACATTTCTTTTCCACTGAAACAGGTGAAACTAGTTGTAACTTGAGCTGAGATAAGGGTGAACTGAACTGGTATCCAAGGAACAAGTAAAGGGCAAATGGAGGTCAATTTTCCAGATACAAATTTCATGGCAAATGTAAGAAAAGACAAGCTACAGATTTTGTTCATTTCAAAGTCCCGGTGACCAGTTTTGATTTTTGTAAACATTCCCATCTCTAGCTGTAAATCGCCGTAGAACAGTCAATCATCTGTATGTAATACCTTCAATGAGTTGATGTATAGATTTAAGGTAGACAGATATATTATAAATTTTAGTGAATTTTGCCAGTCTGTAATTATTGTATTGTTCATTTTTATATGGAAAAAATACCCATGTGTTATGGCAAATTAATAAATTTAATCATCATAGAGAAGCAATTTTATTATGTAATCAACAACGGTCTGTAATATGATATCCTAGAATATATTAGTACTGTGTAAACCTTGTAGATATAATAATTAATTATATTGCGTTAATACATCCTATCCAATGGGCAATTGCCTTACCGGTCGGCGCGACTGGTCCCACCAAACGACAGAAGAAGCCGTCCGGTATATATTACTGGCAGGACCAGTCACGGAGTGTGCATTCGCAAGGTGGCGCATCGTACTACCTTCCTGTCTAGACAGCGTGACGTCATAGCATCTTTTTCATTTGGCGCGTGGGGTGTGCAGACATGTTTTATAGAAAGAGTAGAATTTGGAAGTTTTCAACGACGTTTTATATTTTACTGAACTTTATTTTATTTCATCTATATTCAGTGTTCATTTTACTACGCGTTTCCGTGTCTTTTGTCGCTATACTGGGGTGAAAAGACGCGTACACATTATGGTCCCGAGTCGCGGTGACGCATATATCTTGCATTATCGCCCGTGTTTTCGCTGTAAATATTGGGAAAGTTAGACGAATTTTGTTTCAAAATCAAAGAAAAGGACACATATATTGTCTTTTTAAACCAATTCCTCCATGTTTCCTTGCTTCTAAATGCCTTAATTTGATTGGTCGAGCGGAAACGGCACTGTCCAATCAGACTTCGTTTAACAAAAATTCTGTATTTATCAATAGAAAACACGTTTATAGTAAGTGATGTAAACTCACCAGTGGCTGTAAATTTCCACTTTTTTTCATAGTTTTGTTAAATATATATAGAAATAAATATCTATTGCACAACAAGATTTTATTATCCAGTTTTTAATATTTTCACTTTTTAAAGTATAGTTTTGCATAATGCACTCTTACAAGTGACTTCAAAGACAATTGTTAACAAGTAACAACAAACATTTTAAACTACTGTGGGACAAACTTTTAAAAAATTGCATCTATGTTAATAACAAATTTTTGACTGGAAAAAAGTTAAATAATAATTTAACTTAAACTTTATATGGTATGTTGTTGCTTTAAAACCAGTTGTTGATTTTTTTTTCAAAAAGTGGCAAATTTATATCCATTTATATAAATAAATGTCTGGAGTTTTTTTGTATGAAATAAAAACAACTCCCTGAGTGAACCTATGTCAAGGTGAGTTAATTTTTTTTTCTAGTTTTAGATAGTGCAGGGTTGGACCATATGTATTGAAACAAAAACAAAAATGAAAAAAAAATCAGTAAAAAATACTTTAATTATTGCAAATCATGTACATCATAGGAAATCTTGTACATCATGCTGACTAAAAATATGTCTTGAATTGAAATAAAGTTTTTTTCACAGTGAGTAGAGTTGAATTTGATTTAGTATTGCAAATTCATTTTGAAGATAGACTAATAGTACTTTTTTTCTCCTATTTAAGTCAATTTGCTCAACTGTAAGGTTAATTTTGGTCATTTGACTCATCGCATTTAGTAAATGTCTCACCAAAATTTAGTAAAGGAGTCATTTGACTCAAGTAGCTCCAACTCTAGAATGAACACTGGTGAGGGACTGGTCTGGTCTCACATCCACACTACCGGTACCGGTGGGCTGAGAGTGAACTTACGATCTGGCCCCAGGAGCCTCAATGGGCTGGGTGGCTACTTTTATTGTACCGGGAGCCTCAACAGGCCAGGTAGCAGTCATGCTGGCAACACTTCCCATCTTCGTACCAGGAGCCTCATTAGGCTGGGTAGCAGTCATGCTGGCAGCAACATCCCCAGTGGCCTGAACAGGACTGGCCCCGATACACAAAACATCAGAAGATTGGGTGACAGCACCGGTAGACATCTGGCTGGTACCGGCTCCTGGATCAAAAAAAGGCTTGTCACTGGTCACCACTTAAGCAGGCTTCTGAACCGGTTCCACTGGTACTGCAAATGACTTGGACAGACTCATGGCTTCAAGTCATGCAAACCTCTGGGCTCACTTGTAATCAAGGCTCTTGAGATCATAAGATGTAGGTTTGCTGTTGGATTTCATTTTGCTGGGCTTTGGGGACTCATCAGGCCTCTTTTTCTTGCCAGCAGGGGTTTCTTCTGTAACCCGACCTCCCTCTACCCGCCCCAACAGTTTAACTTCTGTAGGGTCCACCAAGGTGGGGGTAGACATAACAGGGGAGGCAGAAACCATCTTCTGCTCTTTTTCCTTTCTGGTTCTGTAGGTGGGGGTGGCCAATTGCTGGACTTGTTCTGCAGTAAATGCATCCTGGTGATGACATAGTCTTCAGGAAGACGGTAGAATATAGGCTCACCAGTAGAAAGACTGTTGCTGTTACTGGTGTGTCTGATACAGAGCATAGTGAACCAGGGTCCCCTGCTGGTGGGAGTGACCAGGGCGAGTTGTCAGACAGGGACACCCCTCAAGATGAAGGACTTGACCAGGAATTGTCTGAGGAAGCAAACTACAGAGAAACTATCAAAGGGGTCAGGTCCTTTATGGGATGGCATCAGATACTGGACTTTGATAGCTCGTCACCTTCGTCGCTAGAGCCCAGCCTACCGGGAAAGTATCCATCAAGTTACCGGCAGATGAATGGCTTTGCAGAAAGCTGGAAAAGTTTAACCTCACCATGGCTGACGGTTATCCATCGAGGACTTATGAAAGTGTTGGACTGCTGAGAGACCAATTCGTCAAGACGCCTAGAAGCTCCAAATGGTACGATATGTACACTGAAACGAAGGACTTTGTGAGGTCAAAAATGTCATCTTGGTCACCGGATCCACCAAACTTAACAGCAGTTTCAGCAGGGTTGCCAGACAGAGCTTGCCTTCTGCCCTGTCCTCCTGGTCCATCAATCAAGACACCCCAAGAAGATGGGAGAGATCAGCCAGAGAACAGACATTTATGTGTAACCAGGCCACTGGACTGAGTTAATGCCTCACCAGGGTTTATCTATGGTTGCACAACTGAAAATTCTACACCATGAGAAGGGCAAGGGAAAGACTTCAGAGAGGTCTCAACATGCTGTTGATGAGTTAGATTACTTGGTGACATTCAACAGAAGCATCACCCAAGCCATGTCTCACACAATGCAAGACCTGTCTGAAGGAACCTTCATAAACATTGCAACCTGACACTTGCTTGTCGTGATAGCTATCTAGACTATTTGAGAGCCTGGGTGAAGCAAGATACACTTACAGCCTTTCGAACTGCTCCACTGCATATGCACTCGCTCTTCCGGGACCAGTCTCTGGCAAAGGCAGAAGAGGAAAGCTTTAGAAATGAAGTGCATCACAGAACAAGCCTGGTAGCTACCACCCCTGGGCTTCTTCAACTACCAAGTCATTGCACCAACCGGACCAGAAGTCTGTTGTGCCTACTTGGAAGCAAATCAGGGACAGACAACAGGGCAAGAAAGAGCGTGGCAAGGCCTCAACTTTCCAGCATAAGGCAGCAAAGGGTTCTAAACAGTATAAATGACAATTACTGTGTAAAGTGTGTGACCCAGACAATAGGACTCTCTGTATGTGTCCAGCAAGGTAGACAGTTTGAACCCTTCACCAGTGTTAGCCGGAAAGAAGGACTTGTCTGTAACCAGCAAGAGAGAGACGGTAAATTTACTTGTAAACTCTTGTGTTGTCAGTCCTGTTCATTTTATCGAAGGGTATACGCAAAAAAAGGTGTAAATCCCATAAATTGTCATTATACAGAAATAAAACATGTGAAAGATGCTTCCAGTGTAGGTCACTTGAGTTCTGTAAATTTTGTCACCTATGTCCCAACTGTTGCTACAGATCTACCTGTAGGTGCCACAATGCAACAGTTTTGGGAGAACTGTGCAGCCCTAGGGGCCAGCCCAAAGTTGTAGCAGTACTCAGGGAAGGCTACACCCTCCCCTTCCGGTTCCGGCCCGATTTGACCAGGTCAACAACTATCATAAGCTGTTATGTGAATCCCCATAAGAACCTCTACTTATTGGAGGCATTGCATCAGCTTCTGAACAAAAATGCTGTGGAACCGGTAGCAGCTCGGAAATCTCTAGGGTTTTACAACAGACTATTTCTAGTACAACAAGGTAGTGTTCTCAATTCACCCTTTTTAGTGGGACCAGGTAGGTAGTGATTTCAACGGGGCAAGTACCCGGGTACTCGCCGATGGGCAATAATAGCTGATACTGCTAAAATTTCCACATTTACAAACTTAAAACTTGCACAAATAGTGGTTTCTTTGTTGTAGGCCGCCGTTTTTGCATTCAAAACAGTAGGACACAAAGGAAATGTTAAATTAAAAATACTTCTGTTCATACATTCAAAACACGGTTGTTATTGCAGTGTCCATAAAATGGAGTCACATGACCTATCATAAAAGCATTACACTATTGCTGGGATGTAGCTTCGGAATTGAAACTTTATTTATTTTTTTTTAAGTTAGGTAAGCGATTTTTTATTGATGCAAAATTATCAAATGCTGTGTGAAAACATTGTACCTTTTATTTATTTAAGGAGTGCATGTCACAATATATATAATATACAGCGTTTTATGAACTCAGAATTAGGTAAGTGTGTTAATATACTGATGATTTTCAAAGTGTTCTGGTATTTGACCATGCATAAACAACCAAAATAAAAGACAAATAAAATACTATAAATGGTGAACAAGGGTAAGAAAACAATATTCTTATGCATCTTAATTGAATAGTTCCATTTTTTTTTTGTTTTTTGGGTGGGGTGGGGGTGGGGGGTGGGTTCCAAACCCAACAAATGGTGGAGACCCATCTTGGACCTGAGCACCTTGAACACCTTCCTAAACAGAGAGTCATTCAAAATGGAGACACCAGAGACAAGAAGAACATCCCTACAGGCAGGGGAGTGGGTTACCTCCATAGATTTCAAAGACGCATACTTCCATATACCAATTCACAGTCCGTCCAGGAAGTACATGCGTTTTCACATCCAGTTTTGGTCATACCAGTTCAGGGCACTACCCTTTGGTCTGTCCACAGCACCCATGGAGTTCACAGTAGTGGCCAAACAGGTCAAATTGATGGCGTTACAGTGGGGTATAAGGATCCACCAGTACCTAGACGACTGGTTGGTCAAAGCCACATTCCACCTTACTTGTCTCCACAATACACCGACCGTGGTGGCTGTCGAGAACTAGGTTGGCTGGTGAACAGGGAGAAATTAGAACTGGATCCAAAACAGGTTTCCAACTTTGTTTGTTACCAGTTTGACCAGAAAGAGGGCAAGGTCAGACACACCCCAGAATGTTGGCAGGCCTTAACAACTAAGATTCAAACAATACGGTCCGGTCTGTTGTGCCCCCGGTCCGGCAGTTCATGTCCCTCATAGGTCTACTCACAGCAACAGAAAAACAAGTCCACCTAGGTCGGCTCCATATGAGACCCATATAGTGGCACTTGAAGAATAACTGAAGGGTACCAGAGTCACTAGAAAAGGTGATACCAGTCCCCAGGTCGCTCCACCCTCATTTAAAATGGTGGCTGGAGGAAAGCAATGTGCTTCAAGGTCAACCATTACACCCACTAAAACATGCTCTGCAGATCTTTACAGACGTATCAAAAGAAGGGTGGGGCGCTCACTGAAACGAATGCACTGCAAAGGGAAAGCAAGCTACATATAAATTATCTGGAACTAAAGGCGGTCTTCCTGGGCCTAAAAGAGTTCCAAGACCTCTGCTTGTACAAAATAGTTCTGGTAGCTACAGACAACACTACAGTGGTTACCTATATAAACAAGGAAGGGGGAATGAAGTCTCTGTATGCCCTTCTGTGGAGAATCCTAACCTGGTGTGCCAGGAGACAGGTGACTCTTAAAACTTGACACATCCCAGGCCGGCTGCACATGATAGTAGACCAGCTATCCAGACTAGGCCAGACCATTCAGACAGAATGGTCCCTCCATCCAGAGGTCTTCCAAGCAATATGCAACTGGTGGCACCAGCCTCAAGTGGATCTGTTTGCCACTAGGTTCAACAACAAACTGCCACAGTTTGTATCACCGGTTCCAGACCCACAGGCCTGGGCTGTAGATGCACTTAGTCTGTCCTGGGAAGATCTGGACCCGTATACCTTTCCACTGGTCACCATCTTGGCCAAAGTGGTGGAGAAGTTGCTAGACTACCCATGCAACAGAATAATCCTGATTGCCCCAGGGTGGCCCAACATGCCATGGTTTTGGGAACATTGATATATAGATCAGCCATTGCTGACAAGCTGGGAAATTCTCCCATTAATGTCAGCAAAGATGAGAATCTCACCCATCTCTTGGATAGCTTCCACAGAGACAGACCCAAAGGTCGGAGGGGCATCCCTTCCTGGAACCTCTCCCTGGTTTTGCACTAGCTGACAAAAGCTGCCTTTGAACCCCTTAATGCGGCCTCCCCAAAGAAGTTGACTTTCAAGACTGTCTTCATATTGGCCTTGGTTTTCAGGCAAACACAGGAGTGAGATCCATCCTTGGCTACTTAAGAACATCAGACACCAGTCAGACTGGTCTAGGGTGTCCCTTTATCCTTCACCCAGCTTTCTTTCCAAGAATCAGCTGGCCAAAGAGGGTCCAGACAGTGTGGCCCTAGTGGTTATCCCAGCCCTGGCCAACACTCTGGACAAGTCAGTCAAGGGTGACAGGTCCCTGTGTCCAGTCAGAGCCCTGCGTTATTACTTGGACAGGGCCTCAGATCTTAGGCAGAACAAGGAGTTGGTCTTTGTCTCCTTAAAAAAGGTTTTAATAAGGACATCTCACCTGCCACTATCTTCTCATGGGTCCAGAAGACTGTGATCCTATGCTATGAGCTCTCTTGATCAGCAGGCCCTCCCCTTACATCAGGTCAAAGCCCATGATGTTAGGGTCTTTGCTGATTCTAAGACCTTCCAGTCGGGAGTTTCCTTAGAACAAATTCTGTCAGCCTCCCACTGGAAGTCTCGTAACACCTTCACACAGTTCTATTTGAAGGATGTGGCTTGGGCTGATTCAGAGCTTTTCCATCTGGGGCCAATGGTGGCTGCTCAGCAGGTCCACCAACAAACCCAGAAATGTGGAGATGTGTACATAATTATGTACATAATGTGTATACATGTACCTTGCATATAGTATATAAGTTAAAGTATATAATCCAAAAAAAAAAAAAACAAAAAAAAAAAAAACATAAAAAAAAACTGTGATATGCTTCCCTTGGGAGGTTTATTTCTTCTTATGGTCTTATGGGACTGAACTCATCCCTCTCTTCCCTTATCTCAGAGCAGGTCTGTAAAAAAAAGGGGGGGGGGGCAACATCGGTTTATCCCCGGGCAACCGGATATTGGTAACCGACCATGGCCTCATAGGGTTTCCTGACCTTAGGTCAACCCAGGCCTGTGAATTTGTTGTATGTTTATGAGTTGACCTTAGTCCCTAGTAACTTACCCGCCGACCAAGCGGTAGTTATTCAGCAAATTTAATAAGTAAATTAAATTTTTATAAGTTAATACCCTACCCAATAGACAGGCAAAGCCCTCCAAGCCAGCCCCGCTATCAGCTTACTAGTGGTCTTAATAGGACTAGACAACATAAAAGATACTATGACTGTCATGCTGTCTGGACAGGAAGGAAGTACGATGCGCCAACTAGTGAATGCACACTCCGTAACCGGTCCTGCCGATAATATATACAGGACAGCTTTTTCGGTCGTGCCTACCGGTAAAGCAATTGTCCATTGGATAGGGTATTAGCTTATCAAAATTTAATTTACTTATTAAATTTGCAAAATTGTGTGTAGGTTGAATAAATTATAAATTGTGCATTGGTGAATATACACAAAATAGCCAAACAGCATGCAGGTAAGAGTTAATCAATCCAGCTATTCATGCAAGTATTAATTAGGTGATATTTTATTTATTCATGGAAGTATTCCATGAACTCGTTTTAATGGTGTCTGTGTGGTTGCAGATGTGGTAGCCACATCAGATGTGGTGGTTGCATTTAGTGAAATTGATGTGGCTGTTCTGGTGGGGGCCATGCCACGTAGGGAGGGTATGGAGAGGAAAGATCTACTCAATGCCAATGTGAAGATTTTCCAAAAACAAGGGGAGGCACTAACTAAAGTGGCAAAGAAATCGGTCAAGGTAGATATGCTCATTTGTGAAGTTATGCTTGATTTCAAGTTTTCAACATGATTTTTGATGGGACAACAAAACTACCAGATGTAGGTTTGGTGGTCACTGGTCAGTTAATCAGGCAAGGTAGATAGCAGTGGTGTACGTTGAAAATCCCCAGATGGAAAATCCCTGGAAATCTGCAGACCCATAGAAAATCCCCAGATGGGGCTTAGAAAATCCCCAGATCAAAAATCCCCAGATCAAAAAATCCCTAAAAGTAAGAGTAAAATATAAGGTACACTTTATTTGGTGTTACTGAACTTTACATACATTCAGGTAAGGTATATTGCTGCACTGAATATTAAGATTTTAACATGATTTAAAAACACATCTTTTTAAAAATTGCTGTTAACTTTTCCTTTGATAGAATTAGTTTCTGAGTAGGTTTAAAAGCTCCTTTAAGATGCCTATAATATTATCAACCCTTAAAGACTTAAAAGGTGCTTGAATGGGTTCCATAGCATACATGAAAGTGCTTAAATGTTGAGTTAGTCTTTCAACATCCATCCTGAGCAGTTATCAAAGAAAGAATCAGCCTATCTATAGACAATGGGACAAATAAAGCCACTTTCCCTGATAGCAATTAACAGTTAGGGCCACACTTCATACAGGTAGATTAAAGAATACAGTTATAAAATATTTTTTAATACATCAATCCACAGAGGGCTACAAATCTAATCTGATTAATTGGAAGCCACATGCATTCCCTGGCAGAGGTAGATTTAAGACAACAATTAAAAGTGGTTTGTTTAATCAGTGAATAATAAAAAAAGAAAAGGGAGTACCACACAATTGGTTTGAAGAGGACAGGAATTGGAAGCCACATCATAGACAAAGACAAAGACAACATAACAATGCATTTGTCAGTGTAAAGACCACAGTTAAAACTGGTCTATTTAATCAATGAACAACAAAAAGGAAAAGGAAGGGCCAAAAATTGGAAGCCACACCATACACAAAGACAATATAACAATACATTTATCAATGGTATTGTATTGGGGATTTTTGATCTGGGGATTTTCTAAGCCCCATCTGGGGATTTTCTATGGGTCTGCAGATTTCCAGGGATTTTCAATCTGGGGATTTTCATATACAATCAGATAGCGATTAGATAGCAGTAGTGTTGCTGATGAAATAAAGATATATTTTTGTTCGGTTGTGGTGTAAACAAAAAACTTTTGTATTGTGATGAACATTTTCTTGAAAACGCAACACTTTATACCTTAAATAACTTATATTTTCAATGTATGTTCACTTGTAAACTTTGTAATATCTCAGGCAGGGTTGGCAAAAAACCGGTCAATATGAGTATTGACCGAGCCGGCAGTTAAAACTGGTTAAAACCGCCTTTTACTGGTCAATAGTGGTCAATACTGGACGATTGAAAAGTAGTGAAATAACATCAAGTAAGAATATAATATAATGCTGAGTATTTGTTTGCTTTTAGACTTGAATGATTGTGGTTACAATATATCAATATCTGTTTCAAATTACAAAATTCTGTTGGTGAAAGAGATTGAATTTATAGGATGCGTTCCTGTTTGAACCTCATCTGGTCAGTACTGGTCAGTTGAAATAAAAATGGAACAAGAACATACCATACTGCTATGGTTAGCCTATTTTAAATGAATGATTGTTGTTACAATATATCAGTACATGTTTCAAATTCCATAATTCTGTTGCTTACAGGGACTGGATTTATAGATTTTGTTGTATTTGAACTTCATATGGTCAGTACAGGGGCGGATTTCATGAAAGGTCTCAGACTTAGCCCAGTCTCAGGCTGAGCCACTGGCTCAAATCTGAGCCTTCTGGCTCAGCTAAGTCTTTGTCTCAAATGGTTTTCACAGAAGGGGTCTCAGTTGAGACCAAGCTTACCAAATAACCACAGTGGTTTTCTGTGTCATGTGACCATTTTTTGTAGTCAAAATATTCTACTGATGGCATATATGTTCCTTGTTTGACACATAATGTCTCTGGTTAAATACCATTTTGCAATGGGAAACCTTGTAAACATGTAAAAACACCCAAAGACTCCTTCAAGGGGTTGTTTTATATACTTGTACCCTATTTTCAGCCATTTCAAATGTTGAAGTGAAGATAGAATTATGGCGGCCATATTTGAGCCTTTGTTTACAAAACTTAAGCCCACTTTCAACCAGGCTCAACATTTGAGCCAGTGGCTCAGCCAAAGCTGAGACTGAGACCTTTTGTGAAATCCATTAAGGCTGAGCCCATGGGCTCAAGTAAAATGTTCCTATAATTTGAGACAAAAGTCTCAAGTTTGAGCCTGAGACCGGGCTAAGACCTTTCGTGAAATCCGCCCCAGGTAAACTGAGAAAAGCAGAAAATAGAGATATACCACATACAATATATTTTTGCCTGTTTTAAGTGAAATGTTATTGTAATATACCTGTAAGTGTTTGAATTTTCAGTATTTTATTAGTGACAAAAATTACACTCACACGATTTGTTTGTGTTTAAAGTTTAAGAAATGTCTATCAAGACAGTAATGTTTACTCAATATTAGCAAGACCAAGAATTAAGAAATCAAGGGATAAATTCACATTGATATATACAGGTATATTTCATTGAAATATAGCCATAAATTTGTGATGCACTTAAAATGTTCATCACATGTCATTCAGTGGATGAAAAAGTATAAAATTTCTCAAGAAAAATGAGTTCCTGACAACTCCAATCTCCTTAAACATACAAATATATTCCTTGACCAATGCCTCATCACTTATTGTGAGGGGATTAACAAAGCCTCACCTTAGTTACCATGAGAGGATTAACAACCATGTATAGTGTCTAGTGTGCAAATAGAGTGACAGTTATAGCTTATAATGTCAATAGAAAAAAGATTATACTCTGGTTGTACTCTGGAAAAAATGACAGGGCTGTCAACATACTGTTGATCAGCTTAAATAGCTTTGGTAAAGGTGAGGAACAGGTCTAGTGACTTTTATATGGGATTAAAACATGGGAATTTTTAAGATCTTGTTGAAGTCTTAGTATAGAATGCAAATATTGAGTGACAGATAATAGCTATGTAGATTCAATGAAAAGAAGTCATGTACCAAATAATTGTTGCATGATGATCATAGTTTTAAAGTTTAAAAAAAAAAAAAAAATTTACTTCAATGATTTTAATTGATTGATTTACATCAAACAACTCTGGTTTAAACCTCATCTGGCAATACTGGCCATTAGAAAAAATATTAAATAAAAGACTGTATAAAATGAGATGAAAATTTGTACAAAATAAAATATTTATATCAAATTGTATGTATATCAGGCATTGTATTATTTGACTTAATAGGTTAGGTTTCTGTGATTTTGACATTTTTTGTTTGTTTTTTAGCAAAAATTAAAAACTAATGGTCAATTGACCAGTATTGACCACTTTTTAGAGTATTGACCAGGGCGGTTTTAACCGGTTAAAACCACCCCCTTCAATCGACTGGCCAACCCTGGTCTCATGGGAACATTTTTTCGTTTTAAATTATGGCACATGTATTCTCATGTTTATGCTTCATTCAATCAATTCCAAGAAATCAAAGTATCTGATGTTTGTATGCTTTGAGGCCCCTTATAATTCCCCATTCGCACTGCAGGTGGTATACCCCATAGATAAGAGGTGTTACTCGACAGTCGAAGTGCCTCCCAGGATGCCTGATATCTTCCGAGGTCTGGTGTGTCCATAAGGTATTATGCGCATGCCCACTGATAGGACACACTAAATAACAGCAAGATGGAAGTAGAATAAACGTGTGTCACTGAGAGACAATCTCCATTTACCTCCATTCACCTTATGGTGCCGTATTACACTGCAGTGTTCGCTCTCATCAAAAATGAGAGACTGACCGTCTCCCGCTCTCATCAAAAATAAATGAGAGACTGACCGTCTCCCTACACTTGAAAAGTCGAGACAACTGTGAAAAAATGTGAGACATGTTTTGTGTCAAGATATTTTGAAATATTTAGTTACAATTTGGGACTGCATAAAATCTTCTTTATTTAAATAATAAGAAATAGATGCTAAACTAAAAGTTCAAATAAATAAACTATTTAATGCTGTTTTTATTTGTCATTTTTTTTTTCCAAATTTCACTTCTAAACCACATCTTAATGAGTTAATGGCTGGGTGCTACAGGCTTTTTTTAATTTATTTTTTTTATGTTACTGTTATCTGGATTTATCAAATAAATAAATAAATTGCATTTCTTCTCTTTTCTTTGAAGAAATATATATTTTGTCTCTTCCGATAATGGACGAATTTCTTTGGTCAGTAGTTGTTTTGACTGTTTCGCCTGTGACACAATATACAGAAGACAAGTTAAAAATTAGACATAAAGCACGGAAATCTCGTGAGAATACCTGAATTCTCGCGTGAATTACTGTTAGCTGGATGTATCAAATAAAATAAACTCACTTTCATGTCTTTCTCACCTATTTCTTTGAGGAAATATGTATGTCGTCGCTTCCGAATTTCTTTGGTCAGTAGTTTCAACTGTTTCGCCTGTGACACTAAAAGCAGAAGACGAGTTTAAAAATCGACAAAAAGCACGGAAATCTCACGAGAATACCTGAATTCTGCCCTTCATGCTTTTCTCACCCATTTCTATGAGGAAATATGTACGTTGTCGCTTCCTATAATAGACAAATTTCTTCAGTCAGTTTTGAGTGTTTCACCTGGTAGTGACAGCACAGACGTGTTGGTGAGTTGGTTTTGCAGCAAATCGCCCCAGAGTGTGTACAAACTCGTGAAATCACGCTCGAGAGCGAACACTGACACTGAAACACAACTGAGTCACAACCATATACACACCATAGATCACACCATCTGTTACAATATCAGAAAATTCATTTCCACATGCTCAAGGTACCAAATTCAGACACTGAAGCTTTAATAAACATTGCAGGCACAAGGAATTGGATGTTTGCCACTCTGTCACAAGTTCACATGCAGACGTCGGGCGGTAATTGAAGGACAGGGGTGTTTCACCCAATGCCTACTACCATGGGGTGCACCGCCTGTAGTATGAATGGTATATAACCAATTAACCAGTATTAATTTTCAGAAATGACCGCACCACTAGACTTAAAATTATCAGCAATTGAGGTATTGGTGATCAAGCCCACAGATATATAAGTAGTCGTGACACTCATACAAAAACTTGAGCAGAAAGGACAAATTTCTGGCTCATTGTTATTTTTATCTCTTTTGAATGTTTGAAATGTTTTATCAAAAAAGACCTACAATATTATTCTAAATTCCACAGAAGCCGTTTGAATATTTTTAGAATTGCTGATGGGCATGATCTTTTAGATTTATGGGAATTTTCATGTTTTTTTGGTCCACTTGTCAATATATGTATTAACTGTATTTTTTACCCTCTAAACACAGTGATTAATTCATATGCTTGTATTTTTTCCCAAAAGGTGCTTGTGGTTGGAAACCCTGCCAATACCAACTGTTTCATCTGTAAGAAGTATGCAGAGTCCATCCCTGCAGAGAATTTCTCCTGTCTCACCAGACTAGACCAGAATAGGGCACAGGCTCAGGTATCTGCTTGATTTCTACACAGAAATTTTCAGCGGAAACCCTTTAAAGTAAAACTCTGCAGTGTAAAAATAGAATGTAGGTTGTTGGAGGGTATTGTCTGTTGAAATTTGGCTTTTTTAAGGGCATAGATTCTAAAAGTATACATCAGACATATCTAGTGGATACTATGAATTAGCGTTTTTTGCTCCCGCATTTTCTATTGCTTATAGCTCAGCAACCACTGGGTGGATTCTCTTCAAATTTAGCACATGTATGCAGTGCCCTGGGAAAATTTTTTGAATATGGTGTCATGACATTTCAACCAATCAGAGAAGTCACATGACCAAAAACATGTTTTTCAAAGGGGTGTGATTGTCCGGATGATAACTTAGAAAGCGCTTCACCTATTCACATGAAATTTGGCAAGTAGGTTCGTTATATAGATGTCTGGAAATCATTTACTTTTGGAAATGATCGAATATAAAATGGCCAACTTATTAACGACTAACTTAAATGCCTCAAGTTTTCTTAACGCTGAGAATGAAAAATTCTACTGGCGAGTTTTCCCAAAAATTGTATTCACACCATTTTGGGATGCATAGCAAAAACAATTTATTTTTCTCTTGAGAAGCAATACTCTAGTTAGAAGGTACAATCTCTTTATGAGCTTTTTATGTGACATATGTATGTCCTGTACATGCCTGATTATTGCTTTTAGAGCTTTTGAATGCAGGGAACCTAGAAACTAGTCCCAGAGTGCCCAGTGTATGAGTTAAACTTGGGTTGTAGAATTACACTTGCATGTTTATGGGTTCTATGTCCTTCAGTGTTGCTTTCTGAGCCTTAGAATATTTTGTGAATTCACAGATATCCTTCTTTGTAGTTAGCAAGTTAGCATCTAAACACAGGTTGTTGTCTCTGCAACACCCACCACCCCCCATTATATGGCACTGGCTGTTAAAGGGGAAAGTGAGAGATCTGCATCTTTCTTTGCATTTTCTGTGTTTTCTATTACAGTATATTTATGCTTTTCAGGATACTTCAAGTTTGTTCACTTAAACATTTCTAGTTATATTTTAATCTCACCTTTCTGTTGTAAAGATTGCTAATGCTCTTGAATTATACCACTGCCCTCATAGGTGAGTGCATGGGCCACGGTGGCAGAGTGGTAACACTCTCGCCTCCCACCTCTGAGGCCTGGGTTCGGTTCCCAGCACGGCCTCAAGTGGGAAAGCTGGTAGTTGCCTGCTGTTTGTCGGCAGTTTACAGTACAGAACCCTAATGAACTGTATGTACTGGTTTCTCCTCTGCCACTCCAACTACCCGTATATCCAACTTACCTATAAATAAATCATAGGTAAGTGCATAGCTCATGTCTCAAACATAGAATTGATAATATCCTTATTCAACCACCCAGCAGCCATGGTGGCACAGTGGTAAAAGAAAACATCCCCCTCCCACCTCTTGATATAAGAGTTCAAATCCCAGTCAGACCTAAAGTAAATGAGAAAGCTGGTAGTTTATGTAAGTTGGCAGTTTGTATGACACAGGTAGAAGGCATATCATAAAAACAAATTAATATTCATCCACCTACTATTTTACAGATTGCTAATCGTGTCGGGGTTTCACCATTGGATGTGAGTAACCTGATTATTTGGGGCAACCACTCATCCACTCAGTTCCCTGACTGTAGCCAGGGAGTCGTCGTTAGAAATGGGACACAGACGTCTGTACCGGATGCTGTAAAAGATGACCATTGGCTCAAGAACGATTTCATCAAAGTAGGTCAATATTTATATCGCAGTTGGATTCTCAATTTGTAGAAAAGATTTTTATGAAACCAAAATTATGAGTTTATTGGAAGTGTCTGATCACCCTCTTTCTTTCTTACACCAAGTGCAAGATCAGTATTGTCTACACTGTGAATCATGGAATCTGATTAGCTGAAGTTTGTATTTTGATATTTCTGTGTTCAAAGTCAGCTTGAATTGAGTTTAGGATTTCATTTGAGAATACTGAATTGGATATACTTTCACCAGTAATAAGACAGAGTTTGAAATTGTGAATGAGTTTGAGGGTTTTTTTTTTGTTTTTTTTTTTGTACACATTGTAAAGTACATTTATTGAAAACGCAAAGGTAATGGAAAAAATGATGTCTCAGGTAGGTTCCAGCATATGTTGAAGTCTAGATTGTAGCAAGCATTTGTAGTTACAAGTGAAGACTGTCACAGTCTGTGCACAATTTTAAACTGCAGTGTAATCGAGAATTAAGCACAGCCCTTAATGGAATTAAATATGTATCTATAAACTCTTCACTTTTCCAGGAATTAGTATAACTAAACCTATTTATTTTGACCAATAGCTGTTGCAGTTACCCTGTAGCAGGCTGTTGAATGGGACACAAAAGCCCAACTTTGTGGCTACCCTTTAGGTTGACGGTGGCCTGGCAGTTAACAAATTTGGCATCTAATCATAGACTGTCACCTCTGTGTGGGTTCAACTCCCACAGGTGGCAAATACATGTATAGTGGTCCAATATGACCTTGGCTGGTGAACTGCATCCCAGTTCTTTAATAGTCTTTGCTAGTGTTAAGAATCGATCTGAAAAATCAGAATCGATTAATCAGTAATTCTTAGCAATCAATAATCAATTATAATTGTTTTTCCGCCCGTTTTTCAAGAAAGACAGAAAATTCTTTATTCTTTTTATCAACCATAACACAGTAGACTGTCTTTTAGTCAAGGGTTAAAATAATCCAGATTATCTGGAGGAATTTGGGTTTGGAAAGGGGGTATGTTAGGAAGCCAGTACATTGAAAGACTCGGCAAGTATGTTTTTGAGCAATAATGTAATAATCTATTATGGTAACCTTTTTATTTAATTTCATCAAGCGTTTTCAGGTTATAAAATCATTTATGGTGGTTCCAGTGTAACTTGATCTTCTAACTTGAATCTGTTAAGTAAACAGTCATGTTTAAAAAGTAAACATTAGTTCAACCACTCTTGTTCAACGTCACGATGTATTACTGTTTTCACGACACATAGCCATATCTTCTTATTTCTTTGATAAACTGTACTTCAAAGCTGCAAACATCTCCCACTAAATTACAAATGAGGTTTGTAAATTATGTTGGCTTCCAACAAACTCCCCTGTACTTTTTTTGTGTGTGAAGGCATCCTGTAAAGCATTTGCCTGTTATTCAGTTAAATTTCTCTCATCCTGAAAAATATATTCCATAAATTTCCCAGGTTGAGATTTTGCAACTTGTAGAGTAAGAAATCTAAAATTCGCCACATATCTGAAATTCGCCACATGTGAAAATACTAATAAAATAAATGAATTGTGGTGAGATTTGTTGACTGTATAGTAAATTAATGCTTTTTGAACTAAAAAATACCAATTTTTAGACAAAAACATCATTTTCTTCATAAAATTAACTAAGGTTTTAGAGGTGGCGAATTTTAGATTCCTGGCGAATTTTAGATTTCTTACTCTATAAAAGCCTATACAAGTTACAACTTGTACAAGCAGCTTGTAAAAGTTACAACTTGTACAACATAGGCTGTACAAGTTGTTACTTCCATAGAATTCCATCATCATATATAGAGTAAGAAATCTAAAATTCGCCACATATCTGAAATTCGCCACATGTAAAAATACTAATAAAATAAATTAATTGTGGTGAGATTTGTTGACTGTATAGTAAATTAAGGCTTTTTGAACTGAAAAGTACCAATTTTTGGACAAAAACATCATTTTCTTCATAAAATTAACTAAGCTTTTAGAGGTGGCGAATTTTAGATTCCTGGCGAATTTTAGATTTCTTACTCTACTTACCTTGTACAACAGTATTGTCCAAGTTGTGATTTACAAAAAAACTTTTTGTAAATTTAACAATTTATGGAAAATAAAGTTTATATGTATTCTGTATTATATATTATGTACTCTGTGTGATAAAATTAAAAATGTATGTCACTCTTCTATTTATCCTTTTCTCTTGGTAAAGTAGAATTGAAAACTCAATGTTAAATTAATATTGTTAATACCTTAAACTTACAGACTGTACAGGGAAGAGGAGGGGCAGTGATTAAGGCACGTAAACTGTCAAGTGCAATGTCAGCAGCAAAGGCCATCTGTGACCATCTGAAGGATTGGTGGTTTGGAACAGCCCCGGTATGAATATTTATTAATTCTTCCAAAAGGATTGAAGTCAAAAAACAAATCCAGATTAAATATAAAATCAAGTGTAAATCCCAGTAACAGTTGTAAAAGAATTTTATATTCCAATGAATTTTTGTCTGCATATTTTGAAATTCATTTGGTTAAGGAAGGAAAGAAGTTCATGGGCAAAATATAACCAAAAGTGTCTTCAATAGAAAATTCATAGATCCTTTTTTTCTATTATTTTTTTATTGTAGAAATAAAGTCTGTGGGCGAGTACTTTATGTCCTCTGTAAAGGACGGTACTTCTGACAGATCATGGATGAGTGCGGTAGCCTGAAAGTGAAAGTTATGTTGACAAAATTTGAAATTTCTTCTACCCTCTGAACTTTGTGGTCTGTTGGAATGGGGATGGGGAGAGGGGTGGGGGTGGGGGGTGGTGGTGTTAGCCTACATTTTGCAAGTTTTTGGGGGGTGGGTGAAGAGTATGGGAAAAATGGCAGATGATAATAATTTAATATATCCTTGTCCAACAAAATGGTATATGTATTGCCTCTCTAAACAGGGCAAGTTTGTTTCCATGGGTGTGGTGTCAGATGGATCATATGGCATTGAAAAGGGTCTTATCTACAGCTTCCCCGTCGCTATTGGAAAAGACAGAAAGTGGAGTATTGTTCAGGTAAGATTCTTCTGCATGACCATCTCCTCAATGTGTGTAATCATAAGTTTCAATGACTGGTTTCCAAAATGAAGAAAATCAAAAATTGGATTTCTTTAGAGAACCACTAGTTGTAAAAATATATCGTATATGCTGACATCATGCAACACAATTGCCAAAATATGTTGCTGTTCCCTTCTCCAGGTTTTATACTTTTTACCCCACAGCCCTTAAGAGCTGTCGGGGTATTGTTTTCACCCATGGTGTCTGGATGGGCGGGTGGTCGGTCGGGCGGGCAGGCGGCGGGAAAAAGGTTGTCCGGGCTGTATCTAATAAACCATAAGGTGTAGGAAGTTGATACTTGGTAGGGACATTGGTTAGGATGTGTAGGTGTGCAACGTCATGGTCTGACCTTGATTTGACCTTTGACCTTGTAGTGACCTTGAGTTTGAAAATCTTGTCCTTGCCATATCTCGGAAACCGTAAGGTGTAGGAAGTTGACACTTGGTAGGGACATTGGTTAGGAGGTGTAGGTGTGCAACGTCATGGTATGACCTTGATTTGACCTTTGACCTTGCCGTAGTGACCTTGACCTATAAAATCTTGTCCGGGCTATATCTCGGAAACGATAAGGTGTATGAAGTTGATACTTGGTAGGGACATTGGTTAGGGGGTGTAGGTGTGCAACGTCATGGTCTGACCTTGATTTGACCTTTGACCTTGCTGTAGTGACCTTGACCTATAAAATCTTGTCCAGGCTGTATCTCGGAAACTGTAAGGTGTAGGAAGTTGATACTTGGTAGGGACATTGGTTAGGGAGTGTAGGCGTGCAACGTCATCATCAGACCTTGATTTGACCTTGTCGTAGTGACCTTGACCTATAAAATTTTGTCCGGGCTATATCTCAGAAACTGTAAGGTGTAGGAAGTTGTTACTTGGTAGGGACATTGGTTAGGGGATGTAGGTGTGCAACGTCATAGTGTGACCTTGATTTGATCTTTGACCTTGCCGTAGTGACCTTGACCTATAAAATCTTGTCCGGGCTATGTCTCACAAACTGTAAGGGGTAGGAAGTTGATACTTTTAGGGACATTGGCTAGGGTGTGTAGATGTAAAACGTCATGGTGTGACCTTGATATGACCTTTGACCTTGCTGTAGTGACCTTGACCTATAATGCCTTGTCCGGGCTATATTTCGGAAACCATAAGGTGTAGGAAGTTGATAATTGGTAGGGACATTGGTCAGGGATTATAGGTGTGCAATGTCATGATTTGACCTAGCATATTTGATGCTATTTTATCTCTCTACAGGTATATCTGATACTATTTTATCTCTCTTATATCTCTCATATCTTTTTACTTGAGGTTTTTAAAGTCATATTAGAATTCATTAAGGTTTTTACTTTTGCAACTTCCCATTGTAACAGATGGTATTGCATCAAGTGAGTCACAGGTTTTACCCCAACTCCACATATAAGCATGTATTGCCATATCTGTATGTATGGGTAATATTCAAAACATTCAAACCATACTTCGACCATACATAATTGTGATATTTTCATTGACAGCTATTCTCCAGTTAAGAAATTTTACAGCTTTGTAACTTTTACTTTATTGAATTGTCTTGTTTTAATACTTAATCTTTACATGTAGTGCTCTGAAAGTATCCCAATCTGTGCACTGTTTCACTACTTCTATATCTCATAGTGTTGAAAAATATTTCCCAAGGGTGTGGAATACAGGCATCTCTGATGCTATTTCAAATATTCATTTTATTTATTTATTAATATAAATCCAAGAAAAATTCACTATTATTCCAGTCTCGGCTGTAATCCCTCCACCGGATGGTTGGATTCAGCATTCAGTTCCACATGGTAAGCTATTGTAGCGCAATAAAATTGAAAATTTTAATTACTTAAATGTAGCTTTTATAAGCTACAAACGTACCATGTGAAACTGAAGAGAGTCCAACCCTGCCTCCCCGCTGTATTCCAGCTGAAGGGGTATGGGCTAAATTTACAATGAGAGAAGAAGGGAGACAAGATTACACTGTTGTGGTACACTCTCAGCATGGGGATCCGGTCAATACTAAACCTCTATTTTTCTTGGATGTGGCCTAGCGAGAAAGCATTCAGTTCCACATGGTAAGCTTGTAGCTTATAAAAGCTACATTTAAGTAATTAAAATTTTCAATTTTATTGCGTTAATACACCTTACCTAACAGACTACTGATATATGCTGGTGCAAGCCGGTTCACCAAATGCCAGAAAAAATATCCTGGGAATCCCCCGGTCAGACCGGTACTGCCCTCTCCACTCACTAGAGGGCTAATGCTTCCTGTACTCGCCAGGTGGCCAATGATATCACGGCCTCTTTTTCGTTTAACGCAAAAATACTTGGAAGCGTTTCTTACTGTAAAGGAATATTTTCATTTTATTTACTGTTATTTGTGTGAGGCTGTGCAAATTTTATTGTGAAATTAGTTTATGGATATCATGGCATCTTCTGGCCAAAGGAAAGGAGGCTGCGGCAATATAATGGCAAATTTTGATGCCCACACTCATGCGCGTTGCAGAGAAAAGGGTGCTGGCTCTGACCCTTGTGTACAAGGAAAAGACGACTATGCAGCTTGTTTGCTTCTCACACCAGAGCAGCGGAAATAGTTGGCCAAGCCTACTTACAACTCCGCAAAGAAAAGAAATCTGTTAAATCTGACATTTTGATTGACCCTTCTCAGGTCAGTGTGGTAGGTCCTGTAGACCTCAACCAATCTGTAGCTTCTGCTGTATCTTCACCCAGTAATGTGTCTGTGGATGATTCTTCTGTTAAGAAAGAACTCTCAGATTTAAAAGATGAATGGTCTACATGGAGTACACGCTATGCTCGCATTGAGGCTCTGCTAACCATGGGTTTTAACCCTTTGTCTGCACAACCTGTATCTGCAGTAGACAATATTGCATCAGTGTTTTCCCCAGTTAAAGTGAAGGTCTCTCATCCCCCGCCTGCAGGGGTCTTGTCTGCTTCAACTTTCCTGCCTCACACTGTTCCCCCACCCCCCCACCCGGGACAGGAATCAGTGTTGGAACATGAGGCACCTGTGGACATTCAACAGCCGGAATCTTCCGGTTACTGGCCCAGCTTGGATCAAGAGGAAACCTCAGCTGCTCAACCTGGTCCCTGGGGTTTTGCTTCACCTCTGGAAAATCTTTACCCGGACTGTTCTCAGGATGCAGAACCAACCTTTGGTCCACCGGACCGGGAACCCATATCTTATGATGACTTACAGGACGATCAGGCTTCTGCATCAGAAGCTGAACCTCAGGAGAAAGACAGGTTATATACCGAGGATCAGAGTTATCGTGAGACTGTGAGGGGTGTCCGGGCTTACATGGACTGGTCATTCATACCGGACCAGGAATTTACTGCCCAGTGTAGACAGGATAATCTTTGGACAGGCACCAGGAGCCAGCCGGTTGGAAAAATATATGTTACCTTCCCCCCCAGAAGACTGGTCATTGGAACAAATGAACCTGTACATTATTTATGGACATGTTTCACATTCTGGGGAAAGGGGTTCGTTAAGGACTGATCAATTTTTGAAGGTGCCCAAAACTCAAAACAGATGGTACAACTTGCACCCTGCTCCTAACCCAGGGGACACCCGCCCAGGTAAGGTGGTCAAGTTTTGGTCCAATGATGCTCCACACCTGAACAGTTCATTCAGTCGTATTGCAAAACCCTCAGGACTTACTATGACTTCTGCTCCTTTGCTTCCAGTAGCCCAGGATACTCTCCGAAATTGGGACAAAGCCTTACGTGAAGGAACATATGTCTGCAATCAGGCTGCAGGGTTTAATTGTTGCATTACTAAACAGGAAAATCTTCTGTCCCTTGAGTCAGAGTTTGCGAAAGGAAAATCTGAAGGCTAAAAAGACTAACAGAGATCCGGGATTTGACCGTCTTTAACCAGAACGTCAGTTTTTGTATGGGTAAGGCAATGCAGCACCTGGCAGATATCCTGTTTGTCCGGATCGGGCCATGGCGGGTACTGTTCACGAAGGTACCAACCTTGTCAGGGCGGTTGGAACCGTAGTCAGGAAAGAAACAGGCCTGCTCCTACCGCTCATGATTCAGAGGACCCCGCTTGGCACTCCTTTGGTATGAGGAATCGCAGCAACAGGGGAAAAGGGAGAGGTGCCAGCTCAGGTGGCCGAAATCCCTAAGCATTCAAAGGCAAACAACAAAAATGACAATGTGCAAGTTCTGTTCTAAATCGGGACCCTTTGTTCACTGTTCCCTTTGTTTGACAGACAGCAAATTTTCGTTGTGTTTGAAATGTTCTTGTGAAGAGACAAAATGTAAATGCATAGGTGTTGTAACTCCTGCACATTCTGTGTTTTTGAATGGGCCACCTACAACGCCTACTTTCACATCCCTATCAGTCCAAACTCAAGGAATTCTAATTCTAATTAGACTTTTATAGCGCTTACTCTCCATTGAGTAGTGGACTCTAAAGGTGCAACAAGACAATAGCAATATGCAAAATAACAATATGCAAATTCAAAGTCCAGGGACAGACATAGGTCAGCACCACGGAGAAGCCATAACAGAAAATGAGCTAAGGAGGAGATGCCTTTGCGTAGAGATAGGTTTTGAGCTTCTTTCTAAAAGAGGTAATAGTGGGTGATGCATGAATGTCATGAATTCCAAACAGTGGGAGCATCAAAGGCAAAACTGAAACCAAACTGCTTAGTGGACTTGTGAATTGTAGGTTGAAATTTTGGTACACTAAGGAAATTGGCAACACTCTGACTACATCTAGCATTGTAAGTAGTGGTATGTGGATAGATATGGAGCAAAATATTTAGGGAAACCAGTATGAATAAACTTGTACACCAAGAGTTTGAACTCTGAGCGAAACTGAACAGGGAGCCAATGGAGTTTCCTGAGTACCGGAGTTATCCGAGTATATTTACTCGAATTTGTAACAATTCTAGCTGCACTATTTTGGATAGACTGTAATCTATGAAGATTGAATTTGGAGAGACTCCTGAAAAGTGAGTTACAGTAGTCCAACTGACTACTAACAAAAGCATTGGCAACCGACACAGCTGCATCCTGAGTCAAGAACTGCCTAATATTTTTAAAATCCCTCAGTTGAATAAAGCAGCTTTTACAAACATTCTGGACATGTTTAGAGAAAGAAAAGTCTGAGTCAAACCACAAACCCAGGTTCCTGACTGACTTGGTGGGGTGAAGGGGGTTGCCCAAGATGTTAATTGGGAAACATACATTTAACCTTTCTCCCTGTTTCTTGGAGCCAAAAAGTATGAACTCAGTTTTATCAGGATTAAGTTTAAGTTTGCTAGCCGACATCCATTCCTTAACATCTTGAAGGCATCTGTTCAACTTATCAAAGCAGCTGAGGCAATCATGTGTGACAGATGGACAGTTGTGATCGTCGGCATAAAAATGAAAGTTTACGCCTTTGTGTTTACCAATCAGAGTACTAAGGAGAGATGTGTAAAGAGAGAATAGCAGATGACCCCGAACAGTACCCCGAGGCACACCGAACAGCAGTTTTTGTAAATCAGACAAAGTAGAACCAATCTTAACAGACTGAAAGCGTTCTGTTAAATAAGAAGAGAACCATTTGAGAGCGGAGCCACCAACACCGAACCAATCCAGAAGACAGCTGAGGAGAGTGGAATGATCAATAGTATCAAAGGGGGCCGAGAGATCCAGAAGTACCAAGGCAGTAGCTTCACCCCGAGACAGTGACAAATGAATATCATTTTTGATGGAAAGCAGAGCCTCTCGCATTCTCCCTGGTGCGTACTCGAAAAAAAAAGGAAGTAAGTTCCTCTGGTTCCATTATCAGGGCCAAAACTTCCAGTTTCGGGCTCTCCTGTTTGGCCTTTCTACGGCTCCTATGGAGTTTACCATAATGGGCAAGGAGGTAAAGGTCATGGCTCAGGCGAGAAATATCCGAATGTGTCAGTACCTGGATGACTGGGTAATCCGGGCAAGAGACAACGTTACATTTTTCCAGGACACCCTTGCTTTGGTGGAAGAAAAGGAAGAAAACGTCCTACCGGGCCAGCACCTGTACCTCCTTCGTCACGTTCAGATCTTTACAGACGCTTCAAATGAAGGTTGGTGTGCACATTTACGAGAATATACCGCAAGGGGCGGTTGGTCCATTCCGGAAAGAAAACTGCATATCAACTTTCTGGAGTTAAAGGCAGTCTTGTTGGCCTTCGAGGAGTTCGAGCCCCTTTGCCGGGGTCGGGTGGTTCTAGTAGCCAGTGACAATATTACCGTGGTGGCCTACATAAACAAAGAAGAGGCATGCACTCAGGGTCCCTCTGTGCTCTCCTGTGGAGGCTTCTGTCTTGGTGCAATCTCAGGGAAATTTGCCTGAGGGCGCATCACATTCCGGGCTGGCTCAATGTGATAGCCAACAAACTGTCCAGACACCGGCAGGTCATTCAGACGGAATGGTCCCTGCACCAGGAGGTCTTTGCTCAGATATGCCACAGGTGGCACCTTCCCAAAGTGGACTTGTTCGCAACCAGGTACAACTGCAGACTGCCTCAGTTTGTATCCCCAGTCCCCGACACGAAAGCCTGGGCAGTGGAAGCTTTGAACCTGTCTTGGGAGAATCTGGATCTGTATGCGTTCCCTACCAATTCCCCTCCTGACTAGCGTAGTGACCAAGGCTCTCAGTCATCAGTGCCAGAGGATGATCTTTATAGCTCCGGGTTGGCTAAACATGCTCTGGTTCTGGGATCTGGTGGAGTTATCGTCCCAGATACCAGTGTACCTTCCAAACTATCCGGATCTTCTGACCCAGCCGTTCAGTGGCAGCCTACACAGGGATCTGCAGAACGTGAACCTTCACGCCTGGCTCCTAGAGCTCAGGAGCAGGGTTTCTCTGATCAAGTGGCAACGAGAATTGAAGCACCTCAGAGACAGTCTACCAGATTTGTCTACGAAGCAAAGTGGTCCGTTTTTGTATGATGGTCTAAGGCGAATCAGGTGGACTTCCATTCACCATCTGTAGAACAGATTGCCGATTTTATCCTACACCTGTTTCAGGACAGGAAGTTACAACCTAGTACCATAGATGGGTACATGTTGGCCATTGCTGATAAAATGGGAAACTCTGCTGTTAATATCAACAAAAATGAGAATCTCAACAGGTTGCTCGACAGTTTCCACAGGGACAGACCCAAAGGGCGTCCCTTCCTGGGATCTTTCCTTGGTCATTCACCAATTGACGAACCCCCCCTTTGAACCTCTCCAGAAAGCATCCTTAAAGCACTTGACCTTTAAGACAGTTTTCCTTTTGGCTCTGGGTTCAGGAAAACTCAGGAGCGAAATTCATGCCCGAGTCAAAAGGAACATCCGTCATCAGTCAGATTGGTCCAGTGTTTCTCTCCTCCCTAAGTTTTCTCTCAAAGAACCAGCTTGCGCGGGAGGTCCCAGAGAGTGTGGCTCCACTGGTGATCACGGCCCTGGCGCCTACTCTAGATAGATCTCTAAAGGAGGACAGATCTCTTTGTCCGGTGAGGGCTCTGGGCTATTACCTGGACAAAACTCGGGATCTTGGGAGCAACAAAGAGCTTGTGTCCATCTCCTTTAAGAAAAATTTCAACAAGGATATTCACCTTCTACCATTTCTTCTTGGATTAAACAAACAATGATCCTCTGTTACCAGTTGTCGGATCAGGAGTCACTTGCTCTGCATCAGGTCAAGGCTCATGATGGTAGGGCTTTCGCGGCTTCCAAAGCCTTTCAAGGGGGGTCTCCTTGGAACAGATTTTATCAGCCTGCCATTGGAAGTCGCATAACACCTTCACTCAGTTCTATCTGAAGGATGTGGCTTGGGCTGACTCGGAGTTGTATCATCTGGTCCTGTGGTGGCGGCCCAGCAGATCCACTCCTAGACTTGGCTACCTTGTGCCGTTTTTCTGGAGGCATTTGTACATATTGTATATAGTTGTACATATGGGTAGTTAAGTTTTCTTGTTCAAGTAGGTTAGGTCACCCGTTGCAGGTGGTCAAATCAGTTTAGTCCCTCATCCCACTTTTTCGTTGCAATTTTAACCATACCCCTCAGCTGTAATACAGCAGGGAGGCAGGGTGGGACTCACCTCAGTCCCACATGGTAAGTTTGTAGCTTATAAAAGCTACATTTAAGTAATCAAAATTTTCAATTTTATTGCGCTACAATAGCTTACCATGTGGGACTGAATGCTGAATCCAACCGCACGGAGACCAGAAGATGTGTCAATTTTTCTTACATTTTGAAGTAATAGATTAGAATGAATGTTTAGAATTACCAGTCTTGAGTCCCGTTTACAGTGCCCCAATCCCGAAGACCGAAAAAGAGCCAAAAACCTAAATTGAATGAGTGACAGTGCTAAAAAAGTGTCTGCATGTTTTGATTGTAGGAGAGAAGTGCAGCCTTGCTCACTTATGAAGAGTAAGGCCCTTAGGGCCAATCCTCGATAGAAAAACCAGCCCTAGGCTTGGAATTCTATAATTTTTGCCACCTAACATGAGATTAATGACAACCTTGATAAGTCTTTAATACATAATACACTATATGTACTGACAATAAAAAAGACCTTACTCATAACATCCTGAGAGGTAAACCTATACCTAGACCCTGGGATTAGACTCCTGAAGACTTGGTTGTAGTGGATGGTCCCCCCCCCCCCCGTTCTTTTGTTTCCGAGGATGAGCAGTCTGAGGGCAAGGGTCTAGGACTTGCTGTGCTGCTACTACTGGTCCCAAATACATATTGTTGTTGTCTGACCAAGTAAGGTCTTTTAGGTAAAAATTTCCGTTGACAGGCTTGCATGATTTGGTCCACCGACACCCCACTGTAGAAGGCCTTAGAGGCCATGAAGGCCCTAATGTCGTGCTCAATGTCATTGGTAGTTGCTTACCAATGGTCGGCAGTTTATAGTACAGAGCCTTGACCAACTGTATGTACTGGTTTCCTCTGCCCACAAAACTACCCATCTTTATAAGACCTGTACAATGTTGAAGTTGACGTAAAACCCCAAATAAATAAAACTAATGTCACTATATTAATATTCAGTATTATGTTAAAAATACATATGATGATTCAATAAATACACTACACATATAAAATGTACCAGTATAGATTTTTATACAGTTAAATACATATGGAAAAATGTGGGGGCCACAGTGGCAGAGTGGTAACACTCTCTCCTCCCACCTCTGAGGCCGGGGTTCAGTTCCCGGCACGGCCTCAAGTGGGAAACCTGGTAGTTGCTTGCTGTTGGTCGGCAGTTTACAGTACAGAACCTGGACCAACTCTATGTACTGGTTTCCTCTGCCCTTCCAACTATCCGTTGTGATATGATCTGTACAGTGTTGAAAGTGACGTAAAACCCCAAATAAATAAATAAACTTGGACCAGGTCCAAGGCTTGTTGATCTGCATGTTTATAACAAAGTAGAATGGTTTGTTTCAACCAAGAAGAAAGAGTAGCGGGTCTGATGTCTGAGGTGTGTCCTTTCTTGAAGGAGTTGAAAAGGAGGGATCAAGACCCTCTCAGATCTTTGGTTCGATCCAAATAGTACCTCAGGGCCCGCACCAGACACAAGGTCCTGTCTTCTTTGAATTGCCGATCTACAATCATTATGGTAGTCAAAGCAGGGATAGTCACCGGAGACACACTTTGGGAACCTTCTCTTGCTAGTTGGTTTTTGGCTATAAAATCAGAAGAAGGGAACAAGGCAACCCTTTTCCATTGGCCTAGATTAGATACTTTGTTTGCAACCCAGGCATGAGGAGATGTTTGAGGTCTGTGTCCTTCATAGGCTCAAAGGGTGCTTTTTGTGAGATCATTGAGTACAACAGAAAGGTTCCATTTTGGAAGATTCCTGGAACTTTTGGGACGATCCCTGTGAAAACTGGAGAGTAACCTGTGAAAGTCTGAGCTTTTTTGAGAAATATGGTGCCCCACTGGGCCCAAAGTGTCAACAATGGCTGTCCTGTAACCATCAATGATGAGGGGTGCCTGTTTAAATCTTGGTACAGGTACATGAAAAAGTCTGAGACTTGTTTCACAGAGGGAGTGGAGAAATCCACCGAATTTTCTCTGAACCATTTCTCAGTTAGGGCCCACTTTGACTTATAGATGGTCCTTGTTGATGACCTCTGAGGGGAAGCAATTCTCTCTGCCATCTCCACAGAGAAGCCTTGTTCTTGGAGCTGTCCACTCCTAGACACCAGGCATGGAGGTTGAGATGTTGTGAAACACATAATTGTGGGACTGTTTGAAAAGAATTGCTGACGCTGGAAGTTGAAGTGGGATCTCTGTTGAGAGCTGCACTAGGTCCCAAAACCAGGGCATCCCTGGCCAGCCTGGGGCTATTACGATAATCAGACAATGGCATTGCTTGATCTTTTGGATCCGTCCAGTTTATGTTTAGAGCATCTATGTCCCAAGCACTTGGGTCTGGGACTGGAGACACGTACAGTGGAAGTTTGTGGTTCAGATGAGTGGCAAATACATCTACATGAGGAGTGAACCACTTTTGACAGATCCGATGGAACACCTGTGGATGCAGTGACCATTCTGTTGACTGCACTTGGTTCGACCTGGACAGAAGGTCGGCCATCACATTCAGACACCCTGGGATGTGTCTGGCTTTCAATGTTATCTGGTAGTGATGGCACCATGTCATGATCTTGCACAGGAGAGCGCACATCTCTGCTGAGTGAGTTTTCCTTGTTACTTATGTAGGCTACCACTGTTGGGTTGTCCGTTGCAACCAACACTGTTTGGTTCTGACACTGGTCCTTGAAGCTTCGAAGGGCCAGAGAGACCACCTTCAACTCTAGAACATTTATGTGTAGCCTTTTTTCCATGTCGGACCACAGACCCTTTGTAGAGGTTTGTTGTAAGTGAGCGCCCCAACCTTTGTTTGAGGCCTCTGTAAAGAGTGGGATGCTGTGGTCTTTGGGATGAAGGTCTGCACCTTTCATGACGTTTGTGGGATTTTGCCACCAGTCTAGGTGTGCAGAGGCTTGCTCTAAGTGAGCGCCCCAGCCTTCGTTTGAGGCGTCTGTAAAGAGTTGGATACTGTGGTCTTTTGGGCGAAGGTCTGCACCCTTCATTACTTTTGTTGGATTCTGCCACCACTCTAGGTGTGCTGAAATGGTTTCTGTCCAAGGAAGTAGGCTGTCCAGTGACTGAGGATATCTCCAGTGTTCCTTGTGATGAAACTGAAAGGGACTCATGTGAAGGTGTCCCTCCTGGACCATTTTCTCCATTGAGGCAAGCAACCCAATTAGCGACATCAAACATCTTGCAGTCAAAAAATGTCTTGACTTGAGTCGTAGGATCAAATCCTGAAGTTTGAGCCATCTCTCTTGAGTGGGTTTTGCAAGGACTGTATCTATATGGTATTCGTAGCCCACAAACGAAAACACCTGAGTTGGTTTTAGTTCGGATTTCTCCTGATTTATTATCCACCCCAAGGACTGGGTTAGGTCGACCACTGCCTGGGTGTTCACATGGGCTTCCTCCTGAGACTGGGTCCTGATTAGCCAGTCGTCCAGGTATTGGTGAAGTCTGAGTTCTCTTGAGAGGGCCATTAGCTTCACTTCCTTTACAATCATTGTAAAGACCTGGGGGTTGTGGCTAGTCCAAAAGGGAGGGAGGTGAACTGGAACACCTGTGATCTTTGGCAAAACCTTAGGTATTTTCTTGAGTTTGGGTGGATGGGGATGTGAAGGTAGTGTCCGATAGGTCTATCGACGATACCCATTCCCCTGGAATCAGGGAGGTCCTGATGGACTCTGGAGTTTCCATTTTGAACTTTTCTAGGAGTAGAAAAGTGTTGAGCCTGCTTAAGTCTATTACTGGCCTCCACCTTTGGTGAGGCTTGGGGACTAGGAACAGGCCAATGTAAAACCCGAAAGATTTTACATTTTCCACCCTTTCTATTGCATTCTTTGACAGAAGAGACTGGATACAAGTGGCCAGAGCTTGATCTTTTTGAAGGGCCTTGTATTCTGACTGAATCAGAGGGAATCTGACCAAACTTGGTTTTGAAATGAATGGCAGAGCGTAGCCATTGGTGATGATGTTTTAACATGTTGGATGAACATTTGTTTGTTTGCCAGTCTCTTCTGAAAGAACTGAGGCAACCTCCTACTGGTGGACTGAGGGAGGCTTTTAAGGAGTCATTGGGGGGAGCGGTTTCCACGTCCTCGTCCCCTAGAGTGGGGTTGAAAACGACCCCTGGAGCCTCTGAAGTTCGGTTTCCCCCCTGCCTGAGGAAAACGATTGGTTACTGCTTTGAGAGGAGTTTCTCCCATAGGGGCGTGAGCCTCTTTTCTTGTGAGGACCACGAAAGGGCTTGTTTTGAAAGGGTTCAAAACCCTGCGAGTCTTTATAGGTGTCTTTTTTGAGGAGGAAGTCTTCTCCCTCCTTAACTAGCTGAGACTTGAACAAGGATGAAAGGGTCATCTCGGCTTCGCGCCTTAGCAAGCCGGTGTTACCCATAGTATACAGCTCCCTCTGGAGTATATGGGCCAAGGATTTGCTGAGGCATGTAGGAGGTCTGTGTTGAATAAGAACAGTCTTATTCCAGATGTCTAAATATTTCAGGCTTGTTCGTATCCACGTTTGGCTGCTTTCTCAGGATTGGCACCTTTCTGGATTTGGGATTTAACCTTCTTAAAGGTTGACTTCAGGCTGTATTGACACTTGTCTAGAGTGGCATTGCAGGAAGAGGAAGTCTTGGCAAAGGCAGCAGTAAAATTGAGAGTGAATATGTTTTGCCTAGCTTGATGTTCCTTGAGAATTGGTAGGGGAACCTTGCCCATAGGGGCCCCAGAGGGCTTAGGAGTAATACAGATTTTTGCAAAATCCATATTCAGCTCCTGAATATTGTCCACATAACAAGGCTGTCCCACCATGTACCACTTAGCAGTGGAAGGAGGAGGTTTGATATATTTACCCTAAGGTAAATTAGCGGCCTGAAAGTCATGCTCAAATTTATCAAAAGCATCTTTGATAACCGAGCTGAGGGGGAACATAGAAGAAGGGCCTCTTGGCCTAAGCTCCCTACGGCCTTTCTCGTTGTCCAACCCCATGACAGAAGTGGAGGACCTAGGCATAGACTCCCTGGGATCAGGGAGGGCAAGATACATCTGAAGGTGTCCACTTCCTCAACATATTGAGAGGGAACGTCAGACAAGGCTACGTCCCTATAATAAAGGGAGTCTGGATCGTGTTGAGGTTGGTCTTGATCAGAATGAAAATGAGCCGCAGAGGGCTTTGAAGACCTGTGTCTGGGTGCAGAGGACTGATCCTCCTCTGAAGATGAAGACACATATCTGGACCTCACTTTGTGTTTGCTTCTATCTGCATGTTTTTAGGTCTAAAGATGCAATCCGAGGTTCATCGGATTGACCTGAATACTGATCCGAGGTGGACCTCGGTTCAGTGTCATGCCTTCTGTGAGTGAGAATGCTTTTTAGGTCTAGCTGAGGCCACCTTAGTCGGTTCATCATATGGACTAGAATTTTGATCCGAGGCATTGACATGTTGAGAATGATCAGCACCGAGATGTGGTGGCAGGGAGGGACCATAGTCCACCTCCATAGCCTCAACTGAGTGTGAGGTGGGCCGAGGTCTCAGAGGGGGTGGGTCCAGAGTTATAGCTTGATTCTAGGGACCAGGCTTACAGGCCGAAGTGGAGGTCTGATCCACCTCCACTTCTGGTTGTTTAGATGTCTTTTGAAAAGACATAAATTTGTTTCGGAGAGACTGAAATGCCTCTAACATGGATGCCTGGAAAACACCCATTTGCTGCTGTAAATGGATGTTAAAGGTGTTAGCCAGGGACTTTTCGAGGTTGGATTAAATCTTCTGCTGTATTTATTGATTTGGGGTTTTACATCGCTTTCAACACTGTACAGGTCATATCACGACGGGTAGTTGGAAGGGCAGAGGAAACCAGTACATACAGTTCGCTAGGTTCTGTACTGTAAATTGCCGACCAACGGCAAGCAACTACCAGCTTTCCCACTTAAGGCCATGACGGGGATCGAACCCCGGCATCAGAGGTGGGAGGCAATCTTCTGCTGTAAGGCAGTACCTGGGGTAGGTGGGACAGATTTTGCTGGTATTTTTATAGATGTCTCAAAGGGTAGGGGCTTAGGATGTGGTGGAGAGGTAAACAAATTGTCTGCAGCACTCTCAAGGTCTACCTGAGATCCAGTGAAGGACTCGACATCCTCATCCCCTAAGAGGTCGAGTTCATCATCTTTTGTAGTGTCTCGCTTCTGCTTTTTTACATAACGTTTCCTGTGGGTAATTTTTATTAACTGCTCTTCAGAGAAGGCAGCACAAATACCACAAGGAGATTTGAATGTGACACAGGGGTCATCACCCTTGCCAGATTCGCTGCATGTGGGGCAATAATTATGAGTATCGAAAGAAAAGCAGAAGTGACGACACTTTGCAGATCTGGGCTTGTCTCTTCGTTTGGTGGGAGGACATCATGAAACGCAATAAAACGTTAGATGACAAAGCCTGAACCAAGGAAAACTCAAAACACCAAAAATAAGTAAAAATACTTATCCTGTCGAAACGTAACTTTCACAGAATAATCTATAAGGTATATTAAATAAACTGGTTAAAAATCAAACTCCAACAATACGTATGTGCTGAGAAAAAGAAGAAAATATCACTGTTTATAACAGAAGCTACCAAAACACGCGGCCAACGAGAAAGTAGGAAGAGATCTTGTAGAGTACCATGAGAAAACAACCTGAGGCTACGGCCAACCATAAATGTCTATTTTTCTTAGACGTTGGCCGGATGCCTGCGGCCATCAAAGAACAGCTTTCAGTCCCACATGGTAAGCTATTGTAGCGCAATAAAATAAAAAATTTAATAGGTAAATTAAATTTTTAAAAGTTAACACCTTACCTAATAGATGGTGGAGTCCCACCCAGCCGTCCCCGCTTTTTTACCTGCCTGGGGACTTTGACGGATACTTTAAACCGAAAAAGAGGCCGCAATGTCATGGCCACCTGGCGAGTACTGGAAGCATTAGCCCTCTAGTGAGTGGAGAGGGCGTATCAGTCTGACCGGGGATTCCTAGGATGTCTTTTTCTGGCGTTTGGCGGACAGGCTCGCGCCGGCATATAACAGTAGTCGGTTAGGTAAGGTATTAACTTATAAAAATTTAATTTACCTATTTAATTTTCTATTTTGTTACATTTATAGGGGTTGTCTGTGGATGACTTTGCGAGGGAGAAGATGGATGCCACCATGAAGGAATTGATGGAGGAGAGGGATATGGCTGACGAGTGCTGCAAAAATAATTGACGCGAGGATGCAAAGCTGTAAGCTGATACCATGGCTACTTCACGAAGGCCAAGAAATGACAAAATTTAAAGCAACTATTTGAACAATGTGGACAGAAAGTTTTGAAAAAGAATGTTAATATGTAGCTTTATTAGAGAATATTAAATTCAAATTTTCCCTTGCATAAACATTTTCATCCTAGTCTGTAACTTTGCAAAGTGTCTAATGCTGTTTTTATGTAGCTCTGAGTTAGTCATAGAAATTGTTGGTGCATTTATTTTGAGATAAATTTGTTTTGGATTTTAGGGAAACCTGTTTTTATTCTGTTATATGTTATAATGAATCACTTCTTAACAGCACAAAAGAAAGAGCAATATTTTTTGTTAAGTATATTTTGTAGTTGAGTTTCAAACCGGTGGATTTTTGTTGCAGCGTCAGTTTACAGGTTTGCAGAGAACAACTTAATGAATGACAAGGTTTATAATGCTCAGTTAACTTTGTTTTATAATCCTTCATGTTGATTGTTTTTGTAATTTGGGATTGAAAATCGTGCACTGTTTAATTTTACACAAATTATATTGGACATAATGCTGCCGTATTTGGTACTCTGAGTAACAAATTATTAAAATGAAATTAAGGAGTTATTTTATGTAAAAAAAGGCAAATTCTGTTTCAATCATTGCAGCAAATTTCTGTGTGCTATATTCCGTTGTTTATGTTTGTTGTTGAGTGGCCTGCTTCAGTTTTGTGTGTGTATCTCTTGTGCAATCTTTTGTTTGTTAAGACATTATCAGTTAACTATAAAATTAATACTAATCACTTACAATGTTGAGTGGAATACGAGTAAACATAAACAAGTAACTTTACAAATTTGTAGAGTATTAAATGTTGGTTGTAAATTACAACTGAATGAGTAAAACTCTTATTGTTCTGTTTTGTTGTTTTTTTTTGACAAAACTTTACACCCGACTGTTGATTAAACTAAGATTTATCAGACACTGTGGTTCGACAGTTTTGTGCGTCTGTTACTAAAAGCATTATGGTCACGGTTTTGCAATTGATGCTCCTGCAGTCTAGTATGAACTGCTTGATGCTCTGTTATGTAGCCTCAGTTGCCTCCTTTACAAAGAATCTGACACACCATTTCCAAATGTCTGTCCACCGTGGCTGTTGAATAGAAACCCCAACTTTGACCTCTGTGGCAGTGACCCTTGCTGTGGCCATGGACCAAATAACTTTAAAATCATCCTGGGTGTTGCACTTCTATGAAGAGCTTATTAATAAGCACTATAAAATTATCAAATAGAATTGAATGAGCATCATGCACACAACCCTACTTGTACATTGTACTGTATGCCTGACTGGTGAAATGAATTGAATAACCATCAGTTTTTCATAACAAAAGCATTCCTGGGGATAACTACAGCATTAAAAAAAAAAGAAAAAAAAGAAGACTCCATTTGTTTGAAAATATTTGGCTTTTTGTGTTGTGAAACTGTGGCCGGTTCTTGGCCGAACAAGATGGTTAAATCTCTATGAACGATTATGTTGAAGAGATATACATGTCCTCTAAGCATGCAGACATTTGACCATGAAGCTGTTTCAGGTACAATTAGGTAGCGGTGGCATCATTTACAGAAATCAAAACCGGTTACCGGAGCTTTGAAACAATCGAAATCCGGTATTTTGTATGCTTTTTCTGTACATTAAAAATTATTTGCAGGCGTACATGAGTGATAACTTGCAAATGGAAGTGGCTTTCGCAAGATATTAAGTACGTAAAAATGATTTTTGCTCAATATAAACTAAAAATGTGACATATTTTACGAAATATGTATATTTTTTGTCATTTCTATGAACGGATTAAGTGAAGGGAGAGGCGCACTTAGTCGAAACAAGATTTTAAAGGTCAAGGTCACGTGCACACCTACTTCTCTAACCAATGTCCCTACAAATTATCAACTTCCTACACCTTACATTACAGATATAGCCAGGACAAGATTTTCAAACTCAAGGTCACTACACCAAGGTCAAAGGTCAGTCCATGACATTGCACACCTACAGCCCCTAACCAATGTGCCTACCAAGTGTCAACATCTTACACCACACAGTTTCTGAGATACAGCCCGGTCAAGCTTTTTCCCATTGCCCATCCATCCGGTCGCTGATGCGTGAAAAGAATACATGCACATTCCTTAAAGGCGGTGTGGTAAAAAGGAGAGAAAATTTCAATGTAAAATGGTTACCACAGCAGCAACTTTGCCAGAATTTTATTAAAACTGCAAGAGACTGACCTGTCAGAAAGAACATATTCTGAAGGTTTGATAGCAATGAAGCTTCAGGTTTAATGTCGAGAACATAAGCTTTTAATCCTTTAAAATGGCTAAGCTTGTGAAAGAAAAGTAGTTGGCAGTTTTTGCATAAGTTTTTTATGGGATACACATCCTGTAAAAATCTAGCAAGGATCGATCAAGCAGAGTGGTGGTGAGACAACACGGACTATTCCTATATGCACATTCAACTGCTGTTGATGGGGGATAAAAATAAAAGTATTTTTCACATCATTCCCAGCAGTTAATGTTCAATCTAATACAATAATTGAATACAAAATATTCTTGGATGTTTCTCCTGCATAAATTAACACAGTCTGGCAAACTAAAAGACCTGTGAAGTAATATTTATTGGGAATCTATTCCAAATATATGCCAATTGTACTTCCAATTCAAGAACAAAAGCATGATACAATTTTGTCTTCATTGATTAAACTCCCTATTAAATTACAGTTTACGGAAAATAAATATTTTAAGCATCTGGCAAAATTCTGAACACAAAAGGTACAAAAAATACAATTGTGAAATATTAATTTTAACAAATTATAGGAAACATATTCCACATTTTGATTTGCATGTGAAGTACTCGGACCAGTCACACACTGCCATGTATTGTTCCCTATTTGTTTTCAATATATCCTTCCTGACACAATTCGGCTCTTTATATAGTGTCTGAATTCTCACAAACATGCAAAATCCTCTGACCAGTCTCGTGCAACCACGTATTGTTCCCAGCGTTGTTTTTAAAATGCTTTCATGACACAATGGGATCACTTCTATAGGCTCTACTTTTTGAGCAGCATGTTAAGTGCTCGAACAAGTCCCATACTGCAGGAAACAGGCAGTCCTCTCTTCCTCAAAGCCTGGTGCAACACTGGAAATGGTGTGCTTTCTGAAAACATACAAAGATGAAAGTTCGTTTTGTTTGTTGTTTTTTTTTTGTCATTTTTAAGTGCAGTAAAACCTCTTTACCCAAATTTGGCAATTTTATCCTACGCTATGTTCCACAATTTCTGCATTTAAAATTATGATATTCCCCTCGGGTTTTCAGAACATATCAGTTTCAATGCAGAACTGAAAAGAAATAGCTCATACTTTCCATTGTCAGGTCACAAAAAACAAAAGGTTTGGTCAGAAACAAGCTTCAAACTCTTCCTTTGGATTGATGTTCCATTCACTGTAATTTCCAGTCAGTCATAAAAAAGCCTCAAATGAACCATGAGGGCCTGAAGTGTTCATTCAATGCTACTTTGAATCCCTGTTAATAATGTACAGGTCCATGTACACAGATGTGGTATGCAGCTTGCAGCAAAAAGTTCAAATAGTACAGTTGCACAAGAACTATTCCCTTATCAACGGCTTCTGGACATGGCTAGTAGGTGTGGTTCAAGTTTATTTTCGAGTAGGGACTGAATTTTTATGCAAGTTGCAAGCAAGATAGATATATATTCTGGAAGATATTTTAGGATATATGGTGTCAAAATTTGTGCCTCATTCGACTGAGGATAATGGTGCAAGAATTCTTAAAACTGGATAACAAATAAGGAACTTATGGTCATCTAAACAAGTAGTCCAGGAGCTAGGTAAGATTGATTTTTGTCGGAAATGCCAAAAGGTTTGAGGGTTGTTTCTTACGTGCAATTTACTCAGGAATCTGGAAATCCATTTCTTATGATCATACAGGTAGACCTGAGACATGAAATTATACTTCAAAGTGAAAATACCACATTGGTATGCATAGCAATTACAAGCACAGCAGAACCTTATTATCTAAACAATGAAAGAGGATGCTTTTAGCTGAATTCAGTACAAAATGACTTGATAAAATTGAACATTTGTTTTACGGAAAATTCAAATAAAACAGGTTTGTACAGTGTTAATCCCACCTGTGATGCCAAGTTCCAAAAGTTCCATTGGGTGCAAGACTTCAAACCAGCACAGATATGTCGCCAGATGTCCGTAGTCTTCTCTCTTCTTTATTTCTTGCTGACTGAAATACTGCATCAAACATTCTCGGCTGCCTAAAAGTACACAGAAATTACAGAGAGATTACAAAACAGAGACTTGTACAGTGGGCAAAAACTTGTTTGAGCACATATTGTGGGAGTACTTGGCACAGGAACACTATTGGCTGTTATATTCTCTAAATATGATTTAACAGTGAAACTATTTTATCTTAGGTCAGCTACTAAACTATTTCACCCTTACTGATTACATTGTGACAACACACTTGTGTCCCACCTCGTGAATTGGAGTTCAAATGCCGACCCGACCTCAAGTGTCAAACCTGGTAATTCCTCGCTGTTGGCCGGTGTTTTACAGTAAAAAAGCCTGATCAACTGTACTTTCTGGCTCCCTCTACCCTGCAAACTACCTGTCCCTGAAACAAAGGTACTAGGCGTTACGTAAAACAAACACAAAAAAAAATAAAATAAATACTTGTGAGATCCATCCACTGGTGTACCATCTTGGTGATGGAGCTCTGCAGGTGAAGTAGGAACTCTGTACTGATCAGGTGGTTTTTGTCATTTGTCTCATCCCGGTGTAACCGTTCATAGAATGCACAGATCAGCTTCACCTGTTGCAGTCGCTGTGCACATGGTCTACTGGGCAAGATGTCCAGCAACTAGAGAGGTCAGATAACATCATGCATATCACTATTACCCTCTCGTAGCATATCACTATGAGTCAAATTGTTGCAACAGACACAGATTTTGGGTAATTTTTTTCATAAACACTGATTACATCTAAATAAAATTTTTGCAAAGATTTTAAGAAGTACATAATCTACAATATTAGCAAGGTACTTTTTTAGAGAGAGGTATCTTTTGTACTTTTCTGAAGTCACTTACTATACAGATGTGTATTGTTGATTTTTCGCAATTTTTAGGTAAACATTGACTTTTTTTCACTTATATTTGAAGGAAAAGTGGTGGATTATGAAACAAAAACATGCATATATTTACATTTTTTCATGAGAGCTGTACAGATTTGTCATCTATTGTGATAAGATTTTAAAACATGCATGAGAGTAACTTTCCTAGTGTATATCGGACCTATTGACCGTTAAAACTTCCAGACATTCCCCTACAGCTGAACCTGTAAAGTGCCAGACCTGTTTATATTTTTCTACACAAATCAAAAAAGCCTGGGGTAGAATTCTGAATAAGATATTGTAGTAGCTTTACAAAATTCAAAGCTGATTATATTTTATGTCTCTGTTTAACAGCTGGGGTGATATTTGGACAAGTCACACATTTCTCACTCGATGTCATGAGCGGCATTTTACCCCATAAAGAGAGTGGTGAGAGTGAGCGATTATTTGCACAAAGTTGGATAACCACACAGTTACAGAGGGCCCTCCTCACTGAAAAATGGAATAAGAACTAGCTGACCTTTTTACCAGTGACGTGCAAAATATCGTCTTGGTGGCAACTCATTGTAATTTCCAGTTATTTCTTCAACTAATGGTTCAGTTCCAACTAGGGATGGGTCGGTATGAAAAATGTCTACATCGGGAGGTCGCCAATGCAAAACTTTACCGATTTCGGGACTTCGCGTTTTAGTACACCCCAAACAAACATAACACATGGACATTTCCTGTAAAGGACATCACAATAAAAGTCCCCAAATGCACAAAATACTAGATTAACTGGAAAATTTAATGGTTAAATTAAATTTTTATTAGTTAATATCTTACCTAGTGGACCAGTGCATTTGTCCGGCGCGCAGCCGGTCCCGCCAAACGTTAGACAAAAACGTCCTGAGCTGGGCTCTGACCGGGACCGGTAGTGTACTCCCCATTCGCCAGGTGTCGTGACTGCACCCAGCTCCTCTACTGCGCGTGCGCGCGCATGCGTACTTCCTCTTTTTGTGGCCTACCTAAGAATGTCCCCCTTTGAGCTATTGCGGGGCAGGTAGGGTGGGACTCTCTTGGTCCACTAGGTAAGATATTAACTAATAAAAATTTAATTTAACCATTAAATTTTCCATTTTATTGCGTTAATATATCTTACCTAGTGGACCAGTGCAGAATAACTACCCAGTGGTTGGAGGGTAGCTATGGACAAAGGGGAGACAGAGACTCTAAGATCTACATATATACTCCGTAAATCCAGAGGAAATCACCCGGGAAGGGTTTCTAACTACCCTGGATAGGTATAGTCTCCCCCCCCCCCCCCCCCCCCCCCCCCCCCCCCCCCCCCTTAGTTTTGTAGCTGACGAGTCCCCGAGGAAGTGAAGAAGGGGAATTGAAGATGAAGATGGTCCCCCATCTTCTTGCAACGCAAGACAGACTGCAGGGACGTTTTTTTTTTTTTTTTACATGTATGAATACATATATACATCACTATATACATGGGAGCCTCCACTTAGTCCCTAATTTGCTGGGCAGCTACCACAGGACCCAAATGGTACACCTCAGAGTCTGCCCAGGCCAAGTCCTTCAAGTAAAATTGGGTGAATGTGTTATGAGATTTCCAGTGACAGGCTGCCAAAATCTGGTCTAAGGGAACACCCCCCTGAAAGGCTTTGGACGCCGCGAACGCGTGAACGTCATGAGCCCGAACCTGATGCAACTGTTGAGCCTGTTGGTCTGACATCTGGTAACAAAGGACTATGGTTTGTTTGATCCAGGAGGAAACGGTAGCAGGGACAATATCCTTCTGGAAACTCTTCCTAAAGGAAACAAAAACCAATTCTTTGCCTGAACGGAGATCTTTGGTTTTGTCCAAGTAATAACGTAGTGCCCGGACCGGGCACAGACTCCTATCCTCCTTGAGGGATTTGTCCAATGAAGGAGCCAAGGCTGGAATGATAACAGGGGCCACGCAAGCGGGACCCTCTTTAGCCAGGTGGTTCTTAGAGATGAAACTAGGAGAAGGCGATAAGGAAACATTCGACCAATCCTCTTGGTGCCTAATGTTCCTGTGGACCCAAGCATGAATTTCACTCCTCCGTTTCCCAGAGCCCAAGGCTAGAAGGAAGACAGTCTTAAAGGTGAGGTACTTCAGCGAAGCCTTCCTGAGAGGTTCAAAAGGAGGTTGTGTAAGTTGGTGAAGGACCAAAGACAAATTCCACGTAGGAACCCCACGCCTGCCTTTTGGTTTGTCCCTATGAAAACTGTCCAACAACCTGGACAAGTTTTCATCCTTGCTGATGTTAATTCTGGAATTCCCCACTTTGTCGGCTATGGCAGTCCTATAGCCTTCTATGGTACTAGGTTGAAGATGTTTCTCCTGAAAAAGGGAAAGGAGAAAATCCGCAATTTGCTCTATAGAGGGAGTTCTGAAGTCCACCTGATTCTTTTCACACCATCTGACAAAAACGGACCACTTTGATTCATAAATGGCTCTGGTAGAGCGTCTTTGAGGAGCCTCAATTCTTGTTGCCACTTCTGCCGAGAACCCGGCTTGCTGGATGGCAGAGGCTCTAGGAGCCAAGCATGAAGGTTCAGATTGGGAAGGTCCCGGTGAGGACACTGATTGAACGGTTGAGTGATCAAATTCGACACCTGAGGGAGCAGGAGGGGAATTTGAGCTGACATGTTGACCAGGTCCCAAAACCAAGGCATGTTGGGCCAACCTGGTGCTATCAGAATGAGACGACGGAATCCGTGGTCCAAGAGTTTCGTTACCACCTGATGAAGAAGGGCCGTCGGTGGAAAGGGATAAACGTCCAGGTCCTCCCAAGGGAGACTTAAGGCGTCCACTCCCCACGCTGATTGGTCTGGAACCGGGGATACAAACCGGGGAAGTTTGTGATTGAACCGGGTGGCAAACAGGTCCACAGACGGGCGGTGCCAACGCCGGCATATTTGAGCAAACACCGCCGGGAGGAGGGACCATTCCGTTTGGATCACCTGATTGAGTCGGGACAGCTTGTCGGCTATGACGTTCAGGTGACCCGGAATATGCCTGGCCCTCAGGACAATCTGCCTTTGATTGCACCAAAGCATCAGTCTCCAAAGGAGGGCACAGAGTGAGCCTGATTTCATACCCCCTTCCTTGTTGATGTAAGAGACCACAGTGGTGTTGTCTGTACAAACAAGAACTATCTGGTTGCAACATAACCGCTCGAACCGTTTTAAGGCCAGCAGGACTGCCTTGAGCTCCAACAAATTTATGTGCAAGGCGCTTTCTGACTCTAACCAAACTCCTTTTGCCATGTAATCGCCTAAGTGAGCGCCCCAACCTTCGTTTGCGGCGTCTGCAAGCAGTTGAAGGGCGTGTTGAAGAGGGTGTAAGGGTTGACCGGAGAGCACCTTGGCCGGGTCCAACCACCACCTTAGATGTACATGGAGAGATGAAGGAATTGGGATGACCTTTTCCAGAGATTCCGGGGCATGCCAATGCTTTTTTAGGTGCCACTGAATGGGCCTCATATGCAGCCGCCCCGACACTACTTGTTTTTCTGTTGCTGTCAGAAGGCCGATTAAAGACATGAACTGCCTGACTGTGCAACATTCCAGTCCCAGGAGAAGGTTGAGCTTCTGAGATAGACTCCTCCACCTGTCCTGAGTTGGTTTGACTAACCCCTGAGATAGGTCGAAATGATAACCTACGAAGTCGAAGGTTTGTTGGGGAACCAGCTCTGACTTGTCCATGTTGACTACCCAACCTAGAGAGCGGCAAAGTCCAAAAGGATCTGGGTATGACGTAGGCAAATTTCCCGGCATGGGGCTCTCAGTAACCAATCGTCTAGGTATTGGTGGATTCGAATACCCCTCGATTGAGCCATGAGTTTTACCTCCTTGACCACCTTTGTGAACTCCAACGGAGCCGTCGACAGGCCAAAGGGAAGTGCTGTGAACTGAAAGGTCTGACCTTTTAAGTGGAACCGGAGATATTTTCGCGACCTGTGGTTTATGGGAATGTGAAAATAAGCGTCGCTGAAATCCAGCGAAGTGACCCACTCCCCCTGTTGCAGGGAGAGTCTGATGGTCTCCGGAGTTTCCATCTTGAATGTTGCTGGAGCAAGGTAAAGGTTCAGTTGGCTTAGATCTAGAATGGGCCTCCATTTCCCGTTGGGTTTTGACACCAGGAACAACCGGTTGTAGAAACCCAGAGATGACTGAACGGACACCTTTTCGATAGTCTGTTTTTGACCTAGGGAATGCAATGCCTCGTTCAGACTTTTGTTTCGAGAGGGATTTGATGAACCACTGATTATCACAGGAAATCTTGCCAGAGGTGGTCTCTCCTTGAAGGGTAGTTGATACCCTTCCCTGAGGATGGAGACTACCCTTGGATTTGAACCCAGGGAGGGCCAAACCTGCCAAAACAGTTGCAGACGGCCTCCCACAGGTGGATCTTTTGCAACACATGGGGCATTTGTCACATTTGGGGCAAAAAGACACTGATTTACAGACAAAGCACTGTTCACAGATTTTATTTCTATTTGAGAATGAGAGGGTCTTACGTTTTTCTTTTGTAACAGCCCTTTTACAGAAGGTGCAGGAAGAACAACATGCAAATTTACAGTCTCTTGAAAAGTCTCTTTGTTTGCTGATGACACTAGATTGAGATCCCCTAAACTTGAACTTAACACAACTGGGGGACTCAGTAGATATTGATTGTCATTTATATGGTTTTGTACCACGGGCAGGCTTGGAGTAGTATGTAGAACCAGATCCACCTCTACCACGACCCCTACCCCTGCCTCTGCCCGAGAATTGCCTCCAAGGTTGTTGATTTTGGGAAGAGGAGAAGCCGGATTGACGACTCTCTTTCTTTTCATATGGCTGGTACCGGAATTGATGCTTCTTTGAGTGCTGATATGTGCCCGGGCCGGGACCAGTAGCACTCTTGTTTGAATCATGCTTTTGAATATCCTGCTCCGCTACTGCCAGTACATCATCCGGGAATAGCCCGTAAGTGAACAGGGGAGCATTTCGTAGTTTATTCCAGGTATCAGGTTTCAGGCCTGGTTTAACGTACTCGAGATAAGAATCTCTCCTCAACAAAATGAAGTTGGCTAGCTGAACAAATAAGCTGTCTGCGAGGTGCTGGAAGGCAGTACCTAAGGCGACAGAAACACTACTGTGGAAAGCTAACAAGTCTTTCAAGTCCTTGATGGCATCGGTGACTTCCTTAGGGGCCTTGCCCTGAACAATGGTAGCGTTTAAAAATGAAATATGTTGATTCATTTTGTCCTGAATTTCACTCACGCACCTGTTGAACCCTGCTGCGTGATTGGTAATCAAAGAGCCTTCCTTAGCACATTGCTCCCACCTTCTAAGAATCTCCTGAGGGATAGGCCTAGATGCTGGTCCTGAAGATGGATATGAGGAAATCTTGGCAATACGGGAGAATTGAGAGTTCAGGCGTGCTTCGGAACCCGACCAGCCAAAGATTGTACGTCCAGGTCTTTGATTTATATCCTGTTTGAGTCGTGACTGTGTATACCACTTTGCCTGGCTTTTGGGTGTTCTGACAAACTGGTCTTGTTTCAGACCTGCAGCTTCCTGGGAACGAGAAGGGTAACCTTCTGCAACACGAGTGTTCAGTTTTTCCATCTTATAGCAAAGCCAGTCGTCAGCTGGTAACTCTACTGAAACTTTGCCTGAGCGACGAGGATGTTTTCCTTTCCAAGGGTTGTCAGAACGGTTGTCTGCATCACTTGCTGAAGCTTCAAAATCTGGTATGTGAGACCAGCCAAGAAAGGATCGGACCGACCGGACCGTTTCTCTGTAGTTCATTTCCTCGTTTTTCTCATTGATTTCAGTATCTGAAAGTTCACCCTCCTCACCGGATTCCTTATCTGACCGGTCCGGAAGGGGTTCCCCGTCTGACAGAGCCGGATCTGGCTGAGCAAAACTATCCGGTGCAAAGGAAGCAGAAGTACTGGTATACTGTGGACCGGTGATGACCGGTTGAGAGGCGGACCCTAGGGAAGAGACACTGGTGACAGCAGGCACAGTTTCCTCCGGTTCACCAAGAACTTGTAAACCCGGACCGGGTACCACTGTCTTGGGAGGAATAGGGTCCCTAGCAATCTGACTTGCAGAACCGGCAGCAGCGGCCGGTTTGATAGACTTCTTGTGTTTTGATTTTCCTTTCTGTTTTTTAACAGAAGAAGCAGAATCCTCTACGTCCTGACCCGGAGGCCTCACCGGACCGGTGGCTCTGGGGTCAGGAGAGGGATTGATAAAAGGCGTGTCAGAGATAGGGGCTTGACCCGTTGAAACAGGCATCTTTGGAGTAGAAAATATGTTGGTTCTAGTAAGGAGAGCCTCAAAACGGGCGAATTTTTCCTCCAACTGATTGTTCAATAGTTCAAAATCCTGACGGGAGACAAAGTCTCCAGTACTTGTCTGGTCAGAAACCGGGAAAGCACCGGCAACAATCCGTCCCTGCGCATGCGCAGCGTCCGGAGACATCTCAATTTCATCTTGTTCCTCCACCGGACCCACAACAGTAACTTTACTGGGAGAAATCAAAATCCCTGCTTTTTTGTCTTTTCGGATTTGATATTGTGGAGTTGCTAACATACCTTTCTGAGAGTCAGACAATTTATCACACAAATCACAGTCCTGACCTTTGACACAAGGGTCATCTCCCACCTTTTTGTCCCTGCAGCGGGCACACTTTTTATGAAGGTCAAACCCCGCCATAACATGGCCACAACTACCACGCCTCTGTCCTGGTGATGCCATGATAAATATATTTTGCAATATCCAAAGCTTTCCTTCTAATACGTTTGCAAAGAAACAAAATAATTTAAAGTTTATTTTACAGAAATTTATCCGCTAAAACACTATGGCGCCAAACAAAAAGAGGAAGTACGCATAGAGGAGCTGGGTGCAGTCACGACACCTGGCGAATGGGGAGTACTCTACCGGTCCCGGTCAGAGCCCAGCTCAGGACGTTTTTGTCTAACGTTTGGCGGGACCGGCTGCGCGCCGGACAAATGCACTGGTCCACTACGTAAGATATATTAACGCAATAAAAATGTACATTTTCTTCTAATTTGTGAATTATTTTACAATATTTTAAGTTTTCCTTTCATTTTATGTGTTGACAACTGAGATTGAGGTTATAAAATATCGTAACCAAACATGGCAGTTCTGCTCAACGTATTGCTATAAAAGTTGCACGAAAATATGGGATAAAAGCTTATACTTTTTTTCAGATTTGGGATATGTTTCTAATGTTTGAACTCTTCCTTCCATTATATGTGTTGACAAGCGAAATGGCGGTTTAAAAATCTTGTCATGGTCTTTCAGTAAAATGCTCTTGATATCGTGCCTACCTACCCATCCCTAATTTCAACCAAGGGGAAATTTTTAGAAATTCACAGCAAACTATCATTTGGTAGATCACTGACAATAATTAATGTTCACTCTATCAAACAACTTTAGGGCAATATAAAATATTTAATAAGCACTAAAAACCAAAAATGTACTGCATCCATAGTCTAACTTTCTGGAGTCTAATCATACTGTGATATGAAAATGAAGAATAGATCGAGACTGACCTGTTGAAGGGTGATATAGAGAGCTAAAACCTCTAATTTCTCATGTGATACACACTCATACAGCACCTTGGAAAGAAACTGGGTCAGGTCAAATTCCTGTAAAAATAAACAATTTCACATCAAGGAAAACTGGGTCAGGTCAAATTCCTGAAAACATAAGTGATTCAGTATTACAACAAATGGTGTCAAGTAATATTCTTGCCAAAAAAATATCTCATAATAAAAAGAAAACTGTGTTAGATTAAACTGTTGCAAACTAGTATAGACACCTTAAATTACAGCATCCCAGGTAATAAATCCTTTGTGAGGACAATCACAAGGATTATTATTATGTATTTATACTCAGCGCAATATCTCCATATACTACAGGACTCAAAGCGCTATTTAACCAATCCGACTGTACAGGTACAGTACCCCTAACTGGAAGATAGAGGCTCAAGGATGACCATTTATCAACATCCTTGAGGTTCTTTAGCCTCCCACTGGGGATAGGACCCAATGACAGAGGACCGCGATTTTAAGTGGTCATCCGAGCCACTATGTATCTGCCTGTACCTGGGATTGAACCCACGTCCTCTGAGTTCCTAGACAAGTGTGTTACCCGCTAGGCCACAGTGGCAGATGTGATTAAACATAGTTTACCTGATGTATGCAAGGTCAAACCTTGATGTCTGAAAAATGTAAAGCATTGAGTCAGACCAGACACTTGTACACATTTCTCATTTTACTTTCATGGTGCATATTGGCATTTAACTGAAAGTACTGAAAACTCACATTATGCAGAAGATTCTGCACAAGCTTGAACCAAGAGCAAGTAAGATACAGTAAGAAATCTAAAATTCGCCAGGAATCTAAAATTCGCCACCTCTAAAACCTTAGTTAATTTTATGAAGAAAATGATGTTTTGTCTTAAAATTGGTATTTTTCAGTTCAAGAAGCCTTAATTTACTATACATTCAACAAAGCTCACCTCAATTTATTTATTTTATTAGTATTTCAACATGTGGCGAATTTCAGATAAATGGCGAATTTTAGATTTCTTACTCTATGGCCCAGACAAGATTTTACAGGTGAAGCTCACAACAAATTTAATTCAAACCAAAGTTATATCATTAGGATCACACCTACACCCCAAAAATGCTTATCCTCACCCAGTATGAACTTACTGCATCTTAAGCTTTCAAAGATATGGAACAGACAAGATTTTAAGAGTTCAGTGTCACATTGGCAATGTCACAGATCAAATCATAGTCACACTAAGACATTGCATAAATATATCCCCAAATCAATATACCTACCAAGTATAAGAACTTGATACACCTTACATTTTCTGAGACACAGTCAGGTGTCCCATGAAATATGTTCCAATTAAAAAAGTTCCATCATCTGTGTTACCAATTTCTAAACTTGCGAGCATGCTTAGAAATGGTTATACTATATGCCAAGAACGTCATATTTTTACATCATATTTAACATTATTCAGTGAATTAGTATCTTTTGGGGAAGAACTTATTTCAAAGGGAACTTTTTCCACCTTACATTTATCCCCAGTGGCAGGCTAAAGAAACCCGGGGATGTTGATAAATGGTCATCCCTGTGTTTCAGTTAGGGGAATCTCAGCTACCAGACAGCTTGGACTGTACTTGTGCAGTCTGGATGGGTCAGATAGTGACAAGTCCTATAGTGAAGGAAAAATTGAGATGAGTATAAGTATACAACAGACAAGATTCTCCTACAACCCATGACCACAGTTGCACTGCTGTTAGTGGTCGGACCGTTTATAGAAATCAAAACCGGTTACCGGGGGCTTTGAAACGAACGAAATCTGGTATTTCGTATGCGTGTTAGTGTGCAGTAAAATTATTCCCACGGTGTACATGAGGCAGAACTTGTAACTGGAAATGGCTTTCGCGAGAAATTATTAAGTATGTAAACATGATTTTTGCTCAATATTAAGTAAAAATGTGACATATTTCGCAAAATATATATATTTTTTGTCGTTTTGATGAAGTATCAGCCATTAGGTGGCCTAAAATGATGACATTTTCAATTCACCGGTTCCCAAATATTCTTTGCGAATTTCGTAATTTTTGCCAGAAACGAACGAAAAACCGCATACCGGTTTATCGTTCATAACACTAACTGCTGTATAAGGGTAAATTCAATTAAATAGACTCCAGTAGTTCAACTGTATACCACATACCCTGCTATGAGTAGAAGTACAGAAACACTCTGCAAAAGCCAGCACTTGTGGATCAGATGAGAAGGATTCAATATCATCAGTCTAAAAAACATGTAGGTATAAAAAACAATCAGGGTTTAATAATGCTTTCCAGGACATCACACAGGGATAGTTGAAGGGGTGGAGGAAAGCAATGCATATGAGATGGTCAAACTTCTGCAAATCACCAGGGATCAGGAGCCAAATTTATTTAAAATATAGGTGAGTGGTGGGAGGACAGTAATACAATGAGGAAGACAAACTAACTGAAAATATTTTTTAATACATCAACTGAGGGTTTCTATTGCATTAAACCAAGGAGCCAAATTTATTTAAAATATAGGTGAGTGGTGGGAGGACAGTAATACAATGAGGAAGACAAACTAACTGTGAAAATATTTTTAATACATTCAACTGCGGGCTTCTGTTGCATTAAACCTATAATCACAAATATTCAACATTTTCTGAATATATAGTAGTGTATTGCTTTTATTTATATTACAAGTCTTAGAGTAAATTTGACAACTGCTACTGATTTATTAGATAACCATCCACCTTTTCCTTTACAAGATAATATGATGTCTTAATGTTTGTACTTCAATAAAATGACTTCAAGTTACTGTACAATGGCATCTTTTCAAAATAAATCAAGTTACAAGGTAAAGACAAAATGATAAACAATGAAAAGCTTTGACATGCTGGGTGTCTTACTTTAGCATTCTCGCAAGCAAGCAGATCTGGATCCCATGAACACTTCTTGCCATGCCAGTAACTTCAGCTGGCACATATAATAACTAGAATTCTAAACAAGAGGAGAGTGCCCGTGAACGGGCACTGTGTCAGCTGACTGAATGTTTTTGATTTGTGATGGTGATAATGAGAGGAAAGCATAATTATCAGGGAAAGGGCTGTACAGAAATACAGTAAATGGTAACTGAACAGCATGTTCGAAAGATATTCCGAAGCTGACAGAAGAAAAGGACAAAAAAGTTGTGCCCTGCAAATGGTATTATGAAATAAAGTAACAAGGTAATTGTTTAAGTGTAAAAAGTAGGTTAAAAATATTTAAAGAAATACTATAAATGCAATATCCTCGTTCGACCATGAAGAAGGGATCCAAAGGTCAAATCTGACCATACCAAAAGATTCCCAGCCAAACAATTTAGGATGGTTTACCATCACAAACCTGTCGGACCAATAATAAGTGAGTCATAGGCACTTTTTAAGTTTGGCTATCCTTGTTTGACCTTGACGGAGGGGTCTAAGGTCAAATCCGACCACACAAAAAAATTCCCAGCCCATGATTTCCTGTAGCTTGTTTACCATCCCAAACTTGTAGGACCAATAATAAGTGAGTTATAAGCAATTGTAAGTTTGGCTATCCTCAATTGACCTTGAAGGAGGGGTCCCAGGTCAAATCTGACCACACCAAAAGAATCCCAGCCCATGATTTCCTATATGTTGGTTTACCATCCCAAACCTCCAAGACCAATAATATGCGAGTTATAAGCACTTTAAGTTTGGCTATCTTCGTTTGACCTGGAAGGAGGGGTCTAAGGTGAAATCCGACCACACCAAAAGATTCCCAGCCCATGATTTTCTATAGGTTGGTTTTCCATTCCAAACCTCTAGGACCAATAATAAGCGAGTTAGAAGCACTTTTAAGTTTGGCTATCCTCATTTGACCTTGAAGGAGGGGTCCAAGGTGAAATCCGACCACACCAAAAAATTCCCAGCTCATGATTTTCTATAGGTTGGTTTTCATTCCAAACCTCTAGGACCAATAATAAGCGAGTTATAAGCACTTTTATGTTTGGCTATCCTCATTTGACCTTGAAGGAGGGTTCCAAGGTCAAATCGGACCATATTAACAGATTCCCAGCCCATGATTTCCTACAGGTTGGATACAATGATTTACTCAACAGTGAGAACCTGAAAGAAGCTTTGCTTAGCTATGCCATGACATAGAGGTCTGCAATTTCACTATGTTATAGCTGACCAAAACGTCTGTGAATAACATATTTAACAAAATACTCTAAATGTAATAGTTTTCAAGTTACAACTGATTTACTCAACAGTGAGAACCTCAAAGGAACTATTACTCAGCTATGCAATGAGCTACATGTCTGAATTTTTGCTCTGTTATAGCTGACCTAAAAGTAGGTGAACAACATATTTAAGCAAAATACTGTAAATGCAATAGTTTTCAAGTTACAACTGATTTACTCAATAGTGAGAACCTGAAAATAGCTATTGCTACGCTATGCCATGAGCTATAGGTCTGTAATTTCACTATGTTATAGCTAACCCAAAAGTAGGTGAACAATATATTTTAACAAAATACTCCAAATGCAATATTTTTCAAGTTATAGCCGATTTACTCAACAGTCAGTGCCTGAGAATAGCTATTGCTCAGTTGTGCCATGAGCTACAGGTCTGTAATTTCACTATGTTATAGCTGACCCAAAAGTAGCTGAATAACATATTTGCACAAATTTCTGTAAAGGCAATAGTTTTCCAATTACAACTGATTTACTCAACAGTGAGAACTTCAAAGTAGCTATTACTCAGCTATCCAATGAGCCACAGGTCTGGAACTTCACTATGTTATAGCTGACCCCAAAATAGGTGAATAACATATTGCAACAAAATACTCTAAATGCAATAGTTTGCAAGTTATAAGTGATTTACTCAACAGTGATAACCTAAAAGTAGCTATTACTCAGCTATGCCATGAGCTACAGGTCTGAAATTTTACTATGTTATAGCTGACCCAAAAGTAGCTGAATAACATATTTATACTAAATTCTCTAAATGCAATAGTTTTCAAATTATAAGTGATTTACTCAACACTGAGAACTTCAAAGTAGCTATTACTCAGCTATGCAATGAGTCACAGGTCTGGAACTTCACTATGTTATAGCTGACCCCAAAATAGGTGAATAACATATTGAAACAAAATACTCTAAATGCAATAATTTCCAAGTTATAAGCAATTTACTCAACAGTGATAACCTCAAAGTAGCTATTACTCAGCTATGCCATGAGCTACAGGTCTGAAATTTTACTATGTTATAGCTGACCCAAAAGTAGGTGAACAACATATTTAAGCAAAATACTGTACATGCAATAGTTTTCAAGTTACAACTGATTTACTCAATAGTGATGACCTAAAAGTAGCTATTACTCAGCTATGCCATGAGCTACAGGTCTGAAATTTTACTATGTTATAGCTGACCCAAAAGTAGCTGAATAACATATTTATACTAAATTCTCTAAATGCAATAGTTTTGCAATTACAACTGATTTACTCAATAGTGAGAACATCAAAGTAGTTATTACTCAGCTATGCAATGAGCTACAGGTCTGAAATTTCACTGTTATAGCTGACTCAAAAGTAGGTGAACAACATATTTAAGCAAAATACTGTACATGCAATAGTTTTCAAGTTACAACTGATTTACTCAATAGTGATGACCTAAAAGTAGCTATTACTCAGCTATGCCATGAGCTACAGGTCTGAAATTTTACTATGTTATAGCTGACCCAAAAGTAGCTGAATAACATATTTATACTAAATTCTCTAAATGTAATAGTTTTGCAATTACAACTGATTTACTCAATAGTGAGAACCTCAAAGTAGTTATTACTCAGCTATGCAATGAGCTACAGGTCTGAAATTTCACTATGTTATAGCTGACCCAAAAGTAGGTGAATAACATATTCAAGCAAAATACTGTAAATACAATAGTTTTGAAGTTACAACTGATTTACTCAATAGTGATGACCTAAAAGTAGCTATTACTCAGCTATGCCATGAGCTACAGGTCTGAAATTTTACTATGTTATAGCTGACCCCAAAGTAGCTGAATAACATATTTATACGAAATTCTCTAAATGCAATAGTTTTCCAATTACAACTGATTTACTCAATAGTGAGAACTTTAAAGTAGCTATTACTCAGCTATGCCATGACCTACAGATCTGAAATTTCACTATGTTATAGCTGGCCCAAAAGTAGCTGAATAACATATTTATACGAAATTCTCTAAATGCAATAGGTTTTAAGTTACAAGTGATTTACTCAATAGTGAGAACTTCAAAGTAGCTATTACTCAGCTATGCAATGAGTCACAGATCTGAAACTTCACTATGTTATAGCTGATCCCAAAATAGGTGAATAATATATTGCAACAAAATACTCTAAATGCAATAGTTTCCAAGTTATAAGCGATTTACTCAACAGTGATAACCTAAAAGTAGCTATTACTCAGCTATGCCATGAGCTACAGGTCTGAAATTTTACTATGTTATAGCTGACCCAAAAGTAGCTGAATAACATATGTATATGAAATTCTCTAAATGCAATAGTTTTGAAGTTATAAGCGATTTACTCAATAGTGATAACCTAAAAGTAGCTATTACCCAGCTATGCCATGAGCTACAGGTCTAAAATTTTACTATGTTATAGCTGACCCAAAAGTAGCTGAATAACATATTTATACGAAATTCTGTAAATGCAATAGTTTTTAAGTTACAAGTGATTCTACTCATGATGGAAGTTACTGAAAAGCCCAAAAGTAGCTATTACTCACTTAGCTATTGAGACAGGCACCCAACTTACTCACCATATTGTAGCTATGAAAAAAGTAGCTGAATAACATATTTTAACAAAATGCTCTAAATGCAACACTTTTCAAGTTATAAATGATTTTGTGCATGATTTCATGAATTTTAATGCATTAAAAATTATTAAAAAAATTTATTAAAAAAAAAGTAAGACAGATCCAGGTCTCATACTCACACAAGAGAATCTACCTGTGGCCTAGTACATATATGCAATATATGATAGAAATCCCTGCAATAGTCACTGAGAAAATTGTGATTAAGTGTTGAAATTTTCACACTTTTGGTGGGGGTACCCCCCTTGTAATGTCTCTAGCAAACAGACGAACAGACAGATTTGCATGCCTTGAACAATTTTTCATCCTCGATAGATAAGGTATCTTTTAAAAAAAACAGCACGTCTCTAGGCCTTGTAGTTTTGGAGGAGAAGTTGTTCACGCGTACGCGTACGCCCACGCCGCAGAGTGACGACATAATGTCAGCTGACTGACAAGTCAGCTGACATAATAAAATAACCAAATTACACTGGCAATAGCAATCAACAATAATTACACACTGGTTCGACTTTTCTGTAAACTAACTCACACTACATCTACCCCATCCCCCAAAACACACACACCTTTTATTTTGTACATCTACCTGACATTGTGGAATTTTATCATGCCATACCTTGATGAGCATTCCCTGGGCTGCTTCATGTGTTAAAGACTGTGACAACAAGCTGTGGTAACCCTGCAGAGAACACACAAGTTTTCATTTTTGTTCATTTCCCCAAATTAACAGGCTACATTACAATAAATATTCGTTCAGTGCAAATGTTTGTGCTAGGAAGTCGTGTTATTAGTCTTGCACACAAAAATGTCCCATGATTATGTCATATCTGGGCCTGTATTCATTGAAAAGGATCACTTTTTCTTACTTTTGAATATTTTTCCATTGCTCTGACATCAACAAACATATATTGCATTTATTGAGAAAGTAGTTGTGGCTCAGAAACCAGAACTAGCATAATATCTTATGTGATTTGTGAAGAAAAGCAGTTTTTCAAATTCCATTAATAGTTATACCTTTGGGTCTGATGCATAGGACAAATGGCCAGCTCGCTGCTTCACGTATAAATGTCCACTTTTTGTAAGAATTTCCCTGAAAAATATAATTAAAACTCATGTTTTACACTTAAACATTTTAACATAAATCGCATCACAAATGCCCATACCCAACAGCCCAGGGAAATAATTTCAACGCCATCAAATATAGAAGAAATGATACAGTGCAAAGATCAGGAGACTTTCACAGCAGACAGTGTGATATGATGTTGCATACCTACACCCCCAAACCAATGTCCCTGCCAAGTATCAACTTCCTACATTTTACCGTTTCCGAAATATAGCCCGGAGAAGATTTTAAAGGTCAAGGTCACTACAGCAAGGTCAAACCAAGGCCATATCATGAGGTTGCACATCTACATCCCCTAAATTATGTCCCTACCAAATATCAACTTCCTACACCTTTTGGTTTCCGAGATATAGCCCGGACAAGAATGTAAAGGTCAATGCCACTACGGCAAGGTCAGAGGTCAAATGAAGATCACACCATTATGCTGAAAGCCTGCACCGACTAACCAAAGCAGTATCTGAAAAAATAGCCCAGACAATATTTTCAAGGTCAAGGTCACTATAGCAAGGTCAAACGTCAAATCAAGGTCACACAGTCATGGTGCACACCTATACCCCATAACCAATGTCCCTATCAAGTATCAACTTCCTATATCTTACGGTTTCTGAGATATAGTCCAGACAGGATTTTCAAACACCACAAGGTCACTACGGCAAGGTCAAAGGTCAAATGAAGGTTACACCATGACATTGCACACGCCCGACTGACTCCCCCACCCGAACCCTTAAAGGCTAATCAGAGATGCCCGTACCCCACAGTCTGGGGAATTAGTTTTCAACACCATGAGATATAGAAGTAGTGAAACAGTACAAAGACTGGGATACCTTCAGCACAGTGTCACTTATATAAAGGTGCAAACAATGTTCAAGTAGATAAAATAACCTATAAGAGAAAGAAAATATATGTAAAGTATTAAAACAAGACAATTCAATAGCAAGATGACATCATTAATGAGTAAACTAAAAAATTATGAAGCTGTAAAATTTTAATAACTACAGAACAGCTCTCAATGGAAATAGGACAATTATGTAAAAGTTCATAAATTAATCAGTTGCAGCAATCCATATGTATTTGTCATAAGAGAAACATGTCTCAAATATGGCAGGTAAACACACTTTGTCAGAGCCAAAGTTAAAGGTCACACCATGATGCATACCTACATCCCCTAACTAATATCCCTACTAAGTGTCAACGTTCTACATCTTACGGAATCCAAGAACTAGCCTGGACAAGATTTTAAAACTCATGGTCACTATGACAAGGTCAAAGGTCAAATCAAGATTGCAGAATGATGTGTTACACTTACAACCTCTAAGTAATGTCCCTACCAAACATCAACCACCTACACTTAATGGTTTCAGAGATATTGCCCGCACAAAATTTTAAAGGTCAAGGTCACTACGGTAAGATCAAAAGTTAAATCAAGGTCACACCATGACATTGCACACCTACACCTCCCAACCAATGTCCCTACCAAGTATCAACTTCCTACACCTTACGGTTTCCGAGATATAGCCCGGACAAGTTTTCATAGTTCAAGCTCACTAGTGTAACAACAAGGTCAAAGGTCAAATCAAGGTTACACCATGAAGTTGCACACCTACACCCTCTAACCAAAGTCCCTATCAAGTATCAACTTCCTACACCTTCCTTACGGTTTCTGAGATACAGCCCAGACAAATTTTTTTCCGGCCTCCCACCCGCCAGAATGCCCGTCCATCTGGACACCATGGGTGAAAACAATGCCCCGACAGCCCTTAAGGGGGTAAATAGGTGTCTTGCTGGATTGAAATGCATGTTAACAACGTTAAACTACAAATAAGTTTTATCAAATTTTATGAACTCACACTCAAAAAAAATAATTATACTTGTTTATCCTGAATTACCTCTTCAGCAATTAGTGCACTAACCACAGAAATTTACACTCAGCAATATGCATGTTGTACCTGAATTCAATTCTTTACAAGACTTCATGTACTTAACCAATAAAGAAATCCAAGTTTTTTTAAAGAATAAGTTAAAATATATATATTGCATTTCTTTTTTAGCTAAATATATTTCCTAGAGAAATTACTGTGCTGAGTTTATTAGAATCTAGAGAACTCGGTCCAACAAAATCAGCCCCTTTGTATGAGACAATATTGGTCCTCTTTTACCATGAACTCATCCCACTTATAAAACACACTGGGCCCCTCAGAGGCACCAGTATATAACAGACCCCTGGTGCCTTTATATATTTAATTGATTTATATTATAATCATTTATTTAAAATTAACTCATTATATTTATTCATATAAAGAGGTTTTTAACATTTAAACACAAATCTAAATTATATATTTGACGTTTATTTAATCTTTCATGTAATCTTTAAATAAATCTTTCATTTTTTAATTTTAATAACTGTATCTGTGTTGTTTTATTAAAAACTAAAGAGGACCTACTTTGAAACATGAATGTCTGAATTTTAAAGCAGTGTCTACCTTAAATGTTCACATCCTTTGTCAAGCTTGAAACTTATTGGCCAATATCTTTGTCCTTTCACTTTAACCTGAAATAAATAAATTGAACATATCATGAAAACATGAATTCATTAAACTTTTAACAGGTAAATAAATTCTGCTCCTTGACTGCTATTTATAATTTGTTCAGTTCATCAACAAATTCTGACATATTGTAATATGCATTTCAGAGTTAATCAAAATGAATTCTTTTATCTTCAGAACCCTTCCATTTCAAACCACATGTGAGCAAACATTTTCTCACATTTTTCATCTATACTTTTAGGTTTAAATAGGCTGAAAACACACACTTTCAGTGTCTTTGGGGTGTAACCAAGGTTTATTTGTTTCTGAAAAGTTTATTCTCAGGAGTAACTTTTTGGCATTTTTTTACGTTTTAAACTAAAGCATGGCTGTTGTAAGCAAACTCAGAAGCTAGCTGTGGCCTTGCTAGCAAACCAGGTTATAATTTGTTAATGTTTTGTCAAAGAAGATAAACTAGAAATAGGCCGCCCTGTTGATAGTAGATGCGAATAGAAACAGGATAGCATAGAAGAACACACATTATCATGTGTAATGTCCACCCATGAACCTTTTGCCCAAATTGTACAGTAGTCTTACAAGACCCTGTTTCATTTGTAAAATATATCAATGATGCTTAAATATTTGTTAGTGTAGATGTAAATTATTTCAGCTTCATGCCTTTTTGCATTGGTTGGGTTGAAAATTTTGACGAAATCACTCTATCTTGCACGGTTAAGAAGATAGAAGCAAATTTGCAAATTTAATAAGTAAATTAAATTTTTATAAGTTAATACCCTATCCAATGGACAATAGCTTATCCGGTCGGCGCGGACCGGCCCGCCAAACGTCAGAAAAAGACGTCCTGTGTCTCCACCGGCTAGGCCGGCCCAGTACTGTGCACTCGCCAGATGGCGTGTCGTACTTCCTTCCTGTCTAGACAGCGTGACGTCATAGCATCTTTTTCGTTGTCTAACACTCTTAGACCCCTAGTAAGCTGATAGCGGGGTCGGTGGGAGGGTCTTGTGTGTCCATTGGATAGGGTATTAACTTATAAAAATTTAATTTACTTATTAAATTTGCAATTTTATTGCGTTAATACATCCTATCCAATGGACAATAGCTGAATAACTACCGCTTGGTAGGCGGGTAAGTTACTAGGGACTAAAGAACTTGAACTCATTTTGAAATAGTGACAATGCCTTCTAAAGCCCGGGTAGACCTTGAAGTCTAAACCCTTAGGGCTATGGTCGAATATCATCATCCGGTTATCCGGAATGGAACCGTCAGAGTCGACCTTGCCCCCCCCCCTTTTTTTTTTTTTTTTTTAACAGACCTGCTCAGAGGTAGGGGAAGAGAGGGATGAGTTCAGTCCCATAATTTAATCCTCCCAGAGGAAGTACATGAGAGATTTTTTTTTTTTTTTTTTTTATTCCTTAATTATATGTGCAATATATACAAATATGTACAAGTATTTACATATGTACATTTCTCCTCTAGGTGCCAGTCTGTTGGTGGATCTGCTGGGCAGCCACAACTGGTCCGAGATGGTAGAGCTCTGAGTCAGCCCAAGCCACATCCTTCAGATAAAATTGGGTGAAGGTATTATGAGATTTCCAGTGGCAGGCTGCTAGGATCTGCTCTAAGGAGACTCCCGACTGGAAGGCCTTAGAAGCCGCAAAGGCCCTGACATCATGAGCTTTAACTTGATGTAGGGTGTGGGCCTGTTGATCAGAGAGCTCATAGCATAGGATCACAGTTTGTTTGATCCATGAGGAGATAGTGGCAGGGGAGATGTCTTTGTCGAAACCTTTCTTGAAGGAGACAAAGACTAACTCCTTGCTCTGTCTGAGGTCTGACGTCCTGTCCAAGTAGTAGCGCAAAGCTCTGACTGGACACAAGGATCTGTCAGACTTGAGGGATTTATCTAGAGTAGGAGCCAGGGCTGGTATGACCACTGGGGCTACACTCTCTGGACCCTCCTTGGCCAGCTGATTCTTAGAAAGAAAGCTGGGAGATGGAAAAAGGGACACCTTAGACCAATCGGATTGGTGTCTGATGTTCTTGTGCTGCCAAGCATGGATCTCACTCCTTCTTTTGCCAGAGCCTAGGGCTAAAAGGAAGACAGTTTTGAAGGTGAGGTGCTTCAGAGATGCCTCCCTAAGAGGTTCAAAGGGAGCCTTTGTCAGCTGGTGTAGCACCAGGGAAAGGTTCCAGGAGGGAATCCCCCTCCGCCCTTTGGGTCTATCTCTGTGGAAACTTTCCAAGAGACGAGTGAGATTATCATCTTTGCTGATATTGACTGTTGTAGGACCCAGTTTATCAGCAATGGCAGATCTGTATCCATCAATGGTACTGGGCTGTAACTTCTTGTCCTCAAAGAGGTACATTAGGAAGTCAGCTACCGACTTTATAGGTGGTGCCCTGAAGTCCACCTGATTAGTGACGCACCACTTTGTAAAAATGGTCCACTTCGCCTCATAGACTGATCTGGTAGATCTTCTTTGAGGAGCCTCAATTCTTGCTGCCACTGCCTCAGAGAAGCCCTGTTCTTTGATAGTTGTGGCTCTAGGAGCCAGGCATGGAGATTTAGATTGGTCAGATTTCTGTGAGGGATCTGATTGAAGGGCTGTGTTAGTAGACTGGGCAGGTTGGGAAGGCTGAGAGGGACCTGGCTGGACATGGTCACTAGGTCCCAGAACCAAGGCATGTTGGGCCACCCCGGGGCAATCAGAATGAGTCTCTTGCACGGGGAGTCGAATAGCTTCTCCACCACTTTGCCCAATATGGCGGTCGGTGGGAAGGCGTATGCATCCAGATCGTCCCATGGCAGGGTAAGTGCATCCACTGCTACAGCCAGGGAGTCCGGTACTGGAGAGACAAACTGAGGCAACTTGTGGTTGAATCTCGTGGCAAAGAGATCTATTTGAGGCAAGTGCCACCTGTTGCATATTTGTTGAAAAACCTCCGGAAGGAGGGACCACTCTGTTTGGATGGTCTGACCCAGCCTGGATAGTTTGTCTGCTATCACATTGAGATGGCCTGGGATGTGTCGAGCTTTTAGAGTCACTTGTCGCTGGGAACACCAGGTCAAGATTCTCCACAGTAGGGCACACAGTGGGCCCGACCTCATGCCTCCTTCCTTGTTTATGTAAGCTACCACTGTAGTATTGTCGGTTGCCACTAGAACTATTTTGTCTACACAGAGGTCTTGGAACTCCTTGAGGGCTAGTAACACTGCTTTGAGTTCCAGATAGTTTATGTGCAGCTTGCTTTCCGGCACTGACCAGGACCCTCTTGCAGTGAACTCGTTTAAGTGAGCGCCCCACCCTTCTTTTGATGCGTCTGTAAATATCTGCAGAGCATGCCTTACTGGGTGTAATGGTTGACCTTGAAGCACATTGTCTTCGTCTAGCCACCATTGTAAGTGAGGGTGCAGGGTTCTCGGGAGGGGAATAATCTTCTCTAGAGATTCTGGTACCCTCCAATTGTTTTTGAGATGCCACTGTAGGGGTCTCATGTGCAGTCGGTCGAGGTGAACTTGTTTCTCTGTGGCTGTTAGGAGGCCTATCAGGGACATGAACTGTCGAACCGGACAGGCCGGTAATAACAGAAGTACTTGTATCTTGTCCTGAAGGCTTTGCCACCGGTCCGGGGTCGGTCTGACCCGGCCGGACCTGAGATCGAACTGGTAACCTACAAAGTCGAAGACCTGCTTGGGTTCCAGCTCTGATTTTTCTAAATTCACCAACCAACCGAGGTCCTGGCACATCCTGACCAGGATTTGGGTGTGATGGAGACAAGTTTCTTGGGATCTGGCTCTCACCAACCAGTCGTCTAGGTATTGGTGGATTCTTATACCCTTGTTTATGGCCATCAGTTTCACCTCCTTTGCCAAAACAGTGAACTCCATGGGCGCTGTGGACAGACCAAAGGGCAATGCCTTGAATTGGTAAGTCCGGCCTTGGACATGAAATCTTAGGTATTTCCTGGATTGTTCCTGTATTGGAATGTGGAAGTAGGCATCCTTGAAGTCTACTGAGGTGACCCACTCTCCTTGTTGGAGAGATGTTCTGATGGTTTCCGGTGTCTCCATTTTGAATTTCTCCACCTTGAGGAAAAGGTTTAGTTTGCTCAGATCCAGTATTGGCCTCCATTTGTTGTTGGGTTTTGGAACTAGAAACAGTCGATTGAAAAACCCCAGAGATGTTTGATTGTGGACCAATTCTACTGCATTTTTGTCCATAAGCTGATGTAATGCCTCCAACAGGTAGCTGTTCCTGTGGGGATTGACATAACGGCTTACGACAGTGGGAGACCTTGTAAGATTTGGCCGGATCCGAAAGGGAAGGGTGTAACCTTCTCTCAGGATTTGAACTATTTTCGGACCGGCCCCTAGCTCCAGCCAAGTTTGCCAAAAGTTTTGAAGTCTGGCTCCTACAGGCAGATTTGAGGCAACATTTTTGACACTTGTTACAGGTTGAACATAAGACAATGGAATGACACAAGAAGCACTTTTCACAGATTTTAATGTACATTCTTTCTGATAACAGACTGCTGCCCCGGGACTTATTTCTTTCTTTTGCGAAAGCCCGGGCGCAGTATGAACATTTGCAACAACCAAAGGTTTTACACTTAAAGAATTGTCTATTGTCTGTGAGGAGCTTCCGGCCAGCAGACTTGCCTGTACAAGTGTTATACAATGACTGTCATTTATAAGCCTGCTGGCCCTTGGCTGGTCGGGTGGAGTACTGGTACTTGCCTTTCCCTCTACGGTGTTGGCCATGAGAAGAGATATTCTTCCAAGCCGGCCTATCCTGTCTTGAACTATCCGGCTTCTTGTCATGTTTCTCATAAGGGTGGTATCGCCCTTTCTTGTAAACTGAGCCGGAACGATTTCTGTCTAGGGCTGCTATGTCCTCTTCCGCCTGTTTGACCATCTTATCAGGGAAGAGGGTGTCCAGATCCAGAGGGGCTGCCCTGAGAGCATTTAAAGTGTCAGCCTTAACTCCGGCTTTCAGGTATGACAGGTAGGAGTCTCTTCTCATTAAAGTCGTGTTTGCTACATTGACAAAAACAAAGTCGGTCAAGTGTTCCATTGCCCGAGCCATAGCATGGCACACACTAGCATTGAAATCTAGCAGAAACTGCAGCTCGTCAGTGGCTGTTGAAACTTTACTGGCCGACTTGCCCTTTGACTCTGTCCGGATGGTCTTGAGATGGGATTGCATGCTTTGCTGGACCTTGAGAAGGCAGCGATTAAATCCGGCCGCCTGATTACATATTACAGAGGACTCTCTGGCCGACCTTTCCCATTTTCTGAGGTTCTCTTGAGATATGGGCCTAGACAAAGGTGGGTTAGAGGCGATGCCGGCTTGTCGGGCTATTCTCAGGTAGGTACTATTTAGCCTGGAGGACCCCGTATTCCAGGACTTGAGAGAGTCAGAACTGTCTGTTTTAGCTTCAGAATGTAAGCTGTACCATTTTGACTGCGACTTGGCCGTCCGGACAAACTGGTCCCTCTGTAGTGTGCCTGCCTCAGTGGTACGTGAGGGATAACCTTGTGTTAAGGTGAGATTAAGCTTGCTCAGTTTGCTACACAACCACTCGTCGGTGGGTAAGGCGACGGAAACTTTCCCTGGTGTCTGCATTTTGGGCCCAGCAAAAGGGTTGTCATCTGATGACTTAGTGCCAGAGTCCATGTCAGGGATGTGGTTCCATCCCATATAGGACCGGATGCCCCTCATGGTCTCCCTGTAGGACTGTTCCTCTGAGAGGGATTGATCCGGGTCGGTGAGGGAAACATCTTGTTCATCAGAGAGCTCGCCCTCTTCTGGGAAAAGATCTACTGGAGGACGGTCGGAGGTGATGCTATCCACATCCGAGTCACTTGAAGAAGTGTCCTTCCTGGTAACATCCAAAGTACCGGGCACATGCTTCTTAACAGTAGGTCGGTCGGACACACTAGAAGTTCCTGGTGGTTGAAAAGGCGGGGATACATCTGATCCGGCCTGTGAAGCAGTAGCTGAGCTAGCAGGGTCGGTAGCCGGTAGAGTAGAGGTGGGAGGTCGGTGAACAGGCTGGTCGGTTGGTTTCAGAAAAGGTTCAGTGCTGACACTAGCAGGGGGGGCATGAGTAGGTGCCACCTTGACCGTCGTAAACACAGGTTCTTGAGGTCGGTCTAAAGATTTGGAGAGGAGGAGAGCCTCCAACCAGTTAAACCGGTCCGACCACTTCTGCTCCATTACTTCTAACTTCTGGTCGGTACTAGAGGTAGAAGAGGTTCGGTGAGATGAAGATTTGACCGACTTGTCAGCTTTAACCGACTTTTCACTGGAAGCCTTCTTGTCCTCCTTCTTCTTTTTCTTTTCCACCGGCTGATCACTCAAACCAGGCGACCTAGAGGTGCCCTGGCCATCCACAACCCCCATTACCGTCACTAAGGACGGGTCCACAAGGGTGGGACTGAGAGTGGAGTCTGTAGACGATTTCTTAGCTGGGGTAGAAGACTTGGATTCCCTCTTCTCCTTCTTGATTTGATAAGACGGGGTAGATAAATGAACTAACTGTTCTGGTGTAAGGGCATTACAATGAAGGCAATCCGCCCCTTCCTTCTCTACACAAGGGTCCTTGCCCTTCTTCTTGTCACGACAGCGTGCACAAAATGTATGAGTATCATAACCCGCCATCATGTGGCCACAACTACCCCGTCGCTGACTGGGAGAAGACATAGTGAGCTATAAGTCTTCTAGAAATCGTTAGTACAAAAATAAAAGCAATTAACGTAAAGTTCTCACATAAAACTTGAAAATATATAATCTCAGAAAAAACCGTGTCACAAGTACATGCGCCAAACGAAAAAGATGCTATGACGTCACGCTGTCTAGACAGGAAGGAAGTACGACGCGCCATCTGGCGAGTGCACAGTACTGGGCCGGCCTAGCCGGTGGAGACACAGGACGTCTTTTTCTGACGTTTGGCGGGCCGGTCCGCGCCGACCGGATAAGCTATTGTCCATTGGATAGGATGTATTAACGCAATAAAATCCTGTTTTTCTATTTTTGGCAAAAATTTGAAAATTCAAAATGGCCGCCATTTTTGGGAAAAGGAAATTTTTTTGAAAATTGCCAAGAGTACATTTCTTAGATACCCTATGGGTCGAAAATTTCAACAAAATAACTCTATTTTGCACGGTTAAGGCCAGTTTGTGTTTTTCCATTTTGGGCAAAAATTCGAAAATTCAAAATGGCTGCCATTTTTGGGGAGGGGAAAATTTTTTGAAAATTGCAAAGATTACATTCCTTAGATACCCTGTGGGTTGAAAAATTTCGACGAAATCGCTCTATCTCGCATGGTTAAGGAGATAGAAGCAAATTTGTGTTTTGCCATTTTTGGCAAAAATTTGAAAATTCAAAATGGCCGCCATTTTAGGGGAGGGGAAATTTTTTTTTAAATTGCCAAGAATACAATGCTCAAATACCTGTGGGTCGAAAATTTTGACGAAATCGCTCTATCTCGCACGGTTAAGGAGATAGAAGGAAATTTGTGTTTTGCCATTTTTGGCAAAACTTCGAAAATTCAAAATGGCCGCCATTTTTGGGGAGGGGAAAATTTTTTGAAAATTGCAAAGATTGCATTGCTTAGATACCCTGTGCGTCGAAAATTTTGACGAAATCGCTCTATCTCGCACGGTTAAGGAGATAGAAGCAAATTAGTGTTTTGCCATTTTTGGCAAAAATTCGAAAATTCAAAATGGCCGCCATTTTTGGGGAGGGGAAAATTTTTTGAAAATTGCAAATATTACATTCCTTAGATACCCTGTGGGTCGAAAATTTCGACGAAATCGCTCTATCTCGCACGGTTAAGGAGATAGAAGCAAATTTGTGTTTTGCCATTTTTGGCAAAAATTCGAAAATTCAAAATGGCCGCCATTTTTGGGGAGGGGAAAATTTTTTAAAAATTACCAAGAGTACAATGCTCAGATACCCTGTGGGTCGAAAATTTTGACGAAATCGCTCTATCTGGCACGGTTAAGGAGATAGAAGCAAATTTGTGTTTTGCCATTTTTGGCAAAAATTCGAAAATTCAAAATGGCCGCCAATTTTGGGGAGGGGAAAATTTTTTGAAAATTGCAAAGATTGCATTCCTTAGATACCCTGTGGGTCGAAAATTTCGACGAAATCGCTCTATCTCGCACGGTTAAGGAGATAGAAGCAAATTAGTGTTTTGCCATTTTTGGCAAAAATTCGAAAATTCAAAATGGCCGCCATTTTTGGGGAGGGGAAAATTTTTTGAAAATTGCAAATATTACATTCCTTAGATACCCTGTGGGTCGAAAATTTCCACGAAATCGCTCTATCTCGCACGGTTAAGGAGATAGAAGCAAATTAGTGTTTTGCCATTTTTGGCAAAAATTCGAAAATTCAAAATGGCCGCCATTTTTGGGGAGGGGAAAATTTTTTGAAAATTGCAAAGAGTACACTCCTCAGATACCCTGTGGGTCGAAAATTTTGACGAAATCGCTCTATCTCGCACGGTTAAGGAGATAGAAGCAAATTTGTGTTTTGCCATTTTTGGCAAAAATTCGAAAATTTAAAATGGCCGCCATTTTTGGGGAGGGGAAAATTTTTTGAAAATTGGAAATATTACATTCCTTAGATACCCTGTGGGTCGAAAATTTCGACGAAATCGCTCTATCTCGCACGGTTAAGGAGATAGAAGCAAATTTGTGTTTTGCCATTTTTGCCAAAAATTCGAAAATTCAAAATGGCCGCCATTTTTGGGGAGGGGAAAATTTTTTGAAAATTGCAAAGAGTACACTCCTTAGATACCCTGTGGGTTGCAAGTTTCGACGAAATCGTTCTATCTCACACGGTTAAGGAGATAGAAGGAAATTTGTGTTTTGCCATTTTTGGCAAAAATTCGAAAATTCAAAATGGCCGCCATTTTTGGGGAGGGGAAAATTTTTTGAAAATTGCAAATATTACATTCCTTAGATACCCTGTGGGTCGAAAATTTTGCCGAAATCGCTCTATCTCGCACGGTTAAGGAGATAGAAGCAAATTCTAAAATTCAAAATGGCCGCCATTTTTGGGGAGGGGAAAATTTTTGGAAAATTGCAAAGATTGCATTCCTTAGATACCTTGTAGGTCGAAAATTTCGACGAAATCACTCTATCTCGCACGGTTAAGGAGATAGATGGAAATTTGTGTTTTGCCATTTTTGGCAAAAATTCGAAAATTCAAAATGGCCGCCATTTTTGGGGAGGGGAAAATTTTTTGAAAATTGCAAAGAGTACACTCCTTAGATACCCTGTGGATCGAAAATTTCCACGAAATCGCTCTATCTCACACGGTTAAGGAGATAGAAGGAAATTTGTGTTTTGCCATTTTTGGCAAAAATTCGAAAATTCAAAATGGCCGCCATTTTTGGGGAGGGGAAAATTTTTTGAAAATTGCAAAGAGTACACTCCTTAGATACCCTGTGGGTCGAAAATTTTGCCGAAATCACTCTATCTCGCACGGTTAAGGAGATAGAAGCAAATTAGTGTTTTGCCATTTTTGGCAAAAATTCGAAAATTCAAAATGGCCGCCATTTTTGGGGAGGGGAAAATTTTTTGAAAATTGCAAAGAGTACACTTGTCTGATACCCTGTGGGTCAAAAATTTTGACGAAATCGCTCTATCTCGCACGGTTAAGGAGATAGAAGCAAATTTGTGTTTTGCCATTTTTGGCAAAAATTCGAAAATTTAAAATGGCCGCCATTTTTGGGGAGGGGAAAATTTTTTGAAAATTGCAAATATTACATTCCTTAGATACCCTGTGGGTCGAAAATTTCGACGAAATCGCTCTATCTCGCACGGTTAAGGAGATAGAAGCAAATTTGTGTTTTGCCATTTTTGCCAAAAATTCGAAAATTCAAAATGGCCGCCATTTTTGGGGAGGGGAAAATTTTTTGAAAATTGCAAAGAGTACACTCCTTAGATACCCTGTGGGTTGAAAATTTCCACGAAATCGCTCTATCTCACACGGTTAAGGAGATAGAAGGAAATTTGTGTTTTGCCATTTTTGGCAAAAATTCGAAAATTCAAAATGGCCGCCATTTTTGGGGAGGGGAAAATTGTTTGAAAATTGCAAAGAGTACACTCCTCAGATACCCTGTGGGTCGAAAATTTTGCCGAAATCGCTCTATCTCGCACGGTTAAGGAGATAGAAGCAAATTAGTGTTTTGCCATTTTTGGCAAAAATTCGAAAATTCAAAATGGCCGCCATTTTTGGGGAGGGGAAAATTTTTTGAAAATTGCAAAGAGTACACTCCTCAGATACCCTGCGGGTCGAAAATTTTGCCGAAATCGCTCTATCTCGCACGGTTAAGGAGATAGAAGCAAATTACTCAAAAGTAGTACTGAAAATACACAATGAAGTACCTAAATGGCTATTACTCATGTACTGACAAAGCTATCAGTCCCAAATGCAATACCAAGCGAGCTATGGACATAACAATCTTGTATTCAAAATTGTAGTAAAATATCTTTAATTATTTTGGCTTAAATGCACGGAAACCAATGGGTACTGAAAATAGCTGTACTTAAGTATTACTCAGTAAGCAAAAGAGGTACAACAGCCAAAAGCAATCCCAAGCAAGCTACTGACCCAATAAGCCTGCATACCAAATTTGGTGACAATAGCTCTAATACTTTTCCTTTAAATGAGCGGAAACCATGCGTGACGCCGGACATCAGACGCCGGACGGCGAAAAAAGCAAAAATAATATATCCACCCCCCAGGGGGGTGGACATAATGAAGTGTTACCTCCTTGATATGATCCAATTCAGGCAGAATACAGGGAGCCATCACATCAGTTGTATTAAGTGTGTCTCCTGCCTAAAAAGGTACATTATCAACAAGTAATCAGTGACTGAATGGCTAAATGAATTGGTCACATATCTCAGGTTTGTATGGAGAGGGGTCAAACGTACTGACTAATAGTGCCTATGTATTTATTTATTATTCACCATGTCCCAGATTTGAGTAGTATACTAGTATACAATTTCCCAGTGTCCCTAACATGCACACTTTTTTACCAATTTTGAATGAAGTTGCAACTTGTAAAAATATTATCTTGAAAAATTTGTACAAGATATAACTTTTACAACAATATCTTTCATTGCTTTATGCCTAACACTTTTTTGCACGAGTGTCATATGTAATATAACCATTATTTGTATAAGATCAATGGGTATATCATGTGACCAAATCCTTGTAAGAAAACATAATTGACAAGAACACAATTATTTTGCAATTACTATAGTACTAACCTTAACAGAGAGCTCCAGAGGGGCATAACAAGGCTGACCACTATCCACATCTTTAGGTATCAAGACACGAGGTTCTGATGCCAAGACAAACAGGTGTCTCAGAGCTTGAAGATGATACCTGCAATTTAAAATACATGTCACTAAATTTCCAAATACATTTAGGTTTCAAAACATGTATGGAAAAAAAAACCAGGTATCTTAGAGCACAAGGATGGTCATGATAAAGTAAAAATGTATGAATCCATTATCCATAAATAAATTAAGCTGAAATATATGTGTTTCACATGTGCATGATTATTAGATTAACTCAATGATTATGTACAGACAAATGAGCTGATAAAAAAGCAAAAAATAACTAGAAAAATGTTTTTGCTGACAAAAACGAAGCGGCCCTGATGAAAAAGTGTGAAGTAAGCCGTAAAAGATGTGAAGATATGCATCACAAGGAATAGAAAAATACCAGGAAAAATACCTCCTCAGAGAAAAAAGTTCTTTCAAGTATTATAACACTACAGGTTCACATTACAACTTCAGAGGCATCTTCATTTTTTCCACTTGAGTCTTATAGTCGCCAATGCCTGTCAAAAATTCACAGTCTTTTACCCATTTTGCTTAGCTGTACAAAGGTATGTAAGTTTCTCTTGTAAGGTTTTGCTGGTGCTTCTCACTCTTTTGGCTGGCTGCTCATCCCTGGTTTCCATTATGACAGGTGTCGTGTTTTTCTTGTAATTACATTTCTGCCCCTCCTAGTGCATCTAACTGCGATCAACTCCTTACAGAGGGGATAACCCATGTTGTAATTTGATAAGAATGCATATTATAAGCCATAAAGGCCACAACTATTTCATCAAGAAACCTCACAGCCATAAATCCTGCTTTTAAACTGCTCCAGAATACAGCTGAAGGGATACCCTTTCAAGAAGATATTTGTAATTTGTACTTCACGATATTGTACGTTCTGGTTTTGACTGTACATATCTGAAATTAACATGTTTTTGATATTATACGTTATAGGTTTCATATGTAACATGTTTACAAGTTGAAATAACTTTTTTTTCTCAGGAGCCATTTTTTCCTAGTCACAAAATATCCAGGAGGCATTCTTTGTAGGAGGCATTTTTTCCAGGAGGCATTTTTTTCTGTGAGGCATTTTGTCCAGGAGGCATTTTTTCCCGGATTCTGTACGTCCTACATTCTTTGGTAATGTTCTCAGAGAAGAGGTCTCAAATGAAAGGGTACACTGACCACAGACATTTCTGTTAAAATGTCATTAGTATCAGACATAAGTATAAAACACTAATTGAATGCAGTGGACTAAGATGCTTAAGAACTATTGTTTAAAATTACTGGTTGTGCTTCAACTAAAAACTTAACAAAACCACTAATAAAATCCAGTGAACCAAAGTGTGTTAGACTTTTTGTTCAAAAGTTACTGATTTTGCTTCAGAGTTATTGCTTACAAGAAAAATCAAGTTACAAACAAGTCAAGCTATAGTGCTAGAAAAATGTTACTGGATTTATTGGGAAAGAAAAGTATGAGTTTATATATTGCAATATTTATGAATGATTTAGCAATTGAAATTAAAAATCTAGGCTTAGGAATAAGAGTAGGAGATCATGATCCATTCCACACTTCAATAATGCACAAAATTAAGACCAAACAAGTTACTGGACTTGGTGTAGCTGTGGAAAAAGTAGCCTATAGTAATAACATATTTTAACAAAATGCTGTGAACGCAATACTTTTCAAGTTATAAGTGATTTAGTGCATCACTTCAGGAATTTGAATGCATTAAAGTTTCAAAAATTCATTTCCCACTTGAGCTAAAATTAATTAAATGTAGAAGTCTAAGTGAAATGGAAGAAAGTAAAAGAAAAGAAAACAATATACATTCGAAAGAACAGCATAAAGATTCCACTTTTTTTTGTTCCACTTTTGCTTCACACACACATATATATATCTCTATCTATCATCTCCCTCCATGAACCCCCCCCCCCCCCCCCCCCCACTTCCCCCACTGAGGCCATTCTTTTTTCCACTTGCTTTTGTGTGCACTAAAGGGGAGTTGTGGGGGTTCTTTCTGCATAGAAAGACTTTCCATGAATGTGCCTTTTGATAGATATCACACAACAGAGTTGGGGAGGAAGAAGAAAAGGACAAGTCATTCATTTCCACTCAGCTGGAGATACATAAAATGCTGTACAAGAAAAACTGTTTATGAGAAAGTGTTTTTTTCAAGCATCTTATATTGTGAAAGAAGTCAGGTTTCGTATACATTTGACCAATTTATATAGTCTATGTGAACAAGTAGCTAGATCATCAACTTCTTCTACAAAACAAAAGTTGAATCAATTGAAGCTTTTTTTCCAAAAAGGAAAAGTTATATCCCCACATTTCCAAATGAATGTAATCAGAAGAATGTGGTTTTTTTAATCTGCCTAAAATTGGGAATTTATATTATGTGAACACTGATCAGTTGCAATATGTTAATAACCACATCAGTGCATCATAAATTGTAACAAATTTTATTGTAATTTAACTTTTTACAAGTTAAATACTTACCTTATCCTCACAAGTGCTTGTTTGGTTTTGTGGAGCAAAAACGTATCGACCGACAAGAATTTTTTAAGGAATATTCTTGTCACGAGAGGTGACCCCTTGTCTGCGCATGTCCGCGCTTGCGCAGTAGTCGTTGTCGACAGACGAATGTCGAGAGTTCTTCATTGTATTTTTGGTCCCCAGAAAACAAATTATGCGGGGAGGTAGGGTGGGTTTATCCTTGTGAGGATAAGGTAAGTATTTAACTTGTAAAAAGTTAAATTACAATAAAATTTGTTACATTTTATTGCGTAAAATAGCCTTACCTTATCCTCACAAGTGCTTGAATACAACCATAACAGGTGGAGGGTATTTGTTTTGGCCACACTGTTGGATGATTGTCGGACAAGGGGTCACCAAATAAAGCACTGATAAGAGGATAAGATAAGCTTCCATACGCCACATCTTAGGTTATATATTACTTCTTCATCACAGATAAGTAATTTGCTAACCTCAACAAGAGATCCATGATGTGGTCGTCATTGTTGCTGCTGTTGCTGTTGTAGACAATTTTACAACAAATCATATAGCAGTATTAACCATCACCCGGTATCGGCCGGAGATGTCTGCATGACTCCCCAAGCAAGATGTCATCATCTGACAACGAGAATATCTCGAAGCAGGCAAACTGAACTGCATAAACTGCAGATATGGGGCCATATGTAAGTCAAAAGACATATGTCAGTGACACAACACTTGTATAACTGGAGGGAACATAAATATGTGAGTCATATGAATAACATGTATAAATACACAGAAAATTGACTACATGCTGAGGTGAATCCACAAGACCCAATTTGTTCATGGACTGGTCATGGGATTGCCAAGCTACATCTTCGAGTGGAATGTAGTAAAGAATTGTGGGTCTTCCAATAATAAGAATTTGATATCTGCTCAGGTAAGACCCCACTCTTGAAAACTAAAGAGGCAGCCATGGATGTAACATGTGTCTCAATGTATGGATTCTGAGAATCAGAATTAAAGGACTGGCAATCTAATCATGCATCCAGATTGATCCAGGAAGAGATAGCATAACTCAAGAAATCTCCATCAAGCCTTCCTTAAAAGATATGAGCAAGAGATTCTTCACCTCCTTGAAGTACTTGTACTGTCTTGATGTCAACTGAGTACTGTAAGAGGGCAGAGTGTCACAACACCAGTCCAACGTCAGCTCAAGAAAGGTTTGTGAGCTGGAATGACTACTGGTTTGAGCCATCTGGGGCATCAGAAGCCAACTGATTCTTGCTAAAAGGCAGGAGAAGGAGACTTTCCCTTTTCTCCAAGCAGTAGTCCTGTCCAAGAAGGATGTAAGTGCTGTAGGAGGACAACAAAACATGTGTCCAGGCAATTTGAGTTCAGGAATGATTTAGAGCTGAAGTGACCACTGGAGCCAATCTAGACCAATTGAGGCTAATAGGTCCTTGCTGAAAAGGTAGGTAGGAGGGAGAAACTGTAACCTCCTTCCTATGAGGCTTGTGTCTGAAGGAGCCAAAGTCCCAGAATAAACTTGCAATGCCATTGCAACAGTCTTACAAGTCAACTTAACTTAACTCCTTTAAAGGTTAATAAGGAGCCTTTTGTGAAAACCAACAGAAGCAAAGGCAAATCCCTTGATGCTACACTTCTGTTAGCAGTGGGCTTCTCTCTAAAAACATTTGCAATAGGCCTATAAAGATCCAGGCTTTTGCTCAACTCCTGCACAAAAAATGTAAGTGATCAGCTATGGCTGCTGCAAAGCCAACAATAGTGACAGGTTTCAGATTTTTGCAAGTAAATGGATCAAAAAATCTGGTATATTTGAGACAGTAGGCTCTGAGATGGCCACCTTATTCTGTGGGTACCAGAGCTCAAAATGGCCCATCATGACTCATATATTCCAAGATGAGGGTCCTTGAGATGCCCTAAATCCCTGTACCCCTTGCTCAGAGAATGATATAAGAGATTCTGAGTGGTGTTAAGGTGCCAAGCATGAAGGTGCCAATGCAACAGATTCAGATGGTATTTCTGACTGAATGGCTGTTTCTGAGACCAGTGAAGTAGCTGAAATGGAGGTTTGGTTGAATGACTCACCAGACCCCAAAGCCAATGCATCATGGGCCATCAAGGGGCCACTACAATCATTTGCACCTGGTGATCACTTGTTCAATGACTTTTTGGAATAAGTGGTATAGGACAAAAGGCCTAGCAGTCCAGAACCTCCAACAAGATGTTTAATGCATCTATGTTCAGAGCATTTGCATCCGGGACTGGCAACATAGAATGGAAGTTTGTGACTCATATTGGTGGCAAACATCTCTACCATTGGTATTTGACAAACTATGTAAATCAAATAGAATATTTAAAGATGAAGAGACTATCCTGTCTGTATTATTTCATTCTTTGTGGAGAGGCTGTCATGACATCTAGGCAACCCTGAATATATCTGGCTCATATGAGAATATTTCAAGGATTGCAGTAGGCCAAGATGCAGCATACCTGCCTAAAACACCTATTGTTGATTTGTGCCAAACTCGCACGTTGTCTAGAACCATAAAGGGAGTAAGAACCATTCTGTACAGATTACTTTTGTCCCTTCTGTAGAGATCATTGAGTATGACATTTAAGCAACCCCAGAATATTTTTGTCTCTTATGAGTATATTTCAAGGATTGCAGTAGGCCAGGATGCTCCAAACCTTTATCCCTTCTGGAGATGATGTTGGGTATAACCTTTAAGCAACCAAGAATATGTCTGTCTGTTAGGAGTATATTTTAAGGATTGCAGTAGGCCAAGCTGCGCCAAACTAGGAGGTATACGCTCCCCCCCCCCCTGTTTGTTCAGATAACCGAACACAGTGGTGTTGTCTGATGCTATCAGAATTCTTTTGTGTAGAATTTGTCTTGAAGGCTTTTAAGGGCTGAACACACTGCCTTCAGTTGTATGACATTGAAATGTAATATATACATTTTTAACTGGCCAAAGCCACTGACTGTGATGCTTGTAGATGGGATCATCAACCCTGGTTTAATGCATCTACGAAAATAAGGGAATTGTGCACCTGTGGATAGAAAAGGCATCCCATTTCCCATTTTTTGGTATTTTCCACCACTGAATATGCCTTTTCAGAAGGATTTGAAACAGGAATTCTCACAACTAGTGACTGGAGATATTGCCAGTTTTTTCTAGATACCACTGAAAGGCACACATACATAACTGACCCATTGGTATAGTCTTTTCCAAAGATGCTAGTATCCCTACCTGGGATATAAGCAACCTTGGGGTTGATTGTGATGAGACCGCCATGTCTTGAATAGATTCTCAGGTATTTAATTTATTCGAGGTAGAAAGAAATTTCCTGGTACCAAAATGCAGTGGTAACCTAGGAAATCGGTATCACGAAGCCCAGTTGATGAATAATTGGATGAGTTCTTTGGTTTGAACCCAATACTGGTGTCTTTTAAGTACACTAAACAACCAGTAGTCTAGGTATATGGTGAAAGAAATTTCCTGGTACCAAAATGCAGTGGTAACCTAGGAAATCGATATCACGAAGCCCAGTTGATGAATAATTGGATGAGTTCTTTGGTTTGAACCCAATACTGGTGTCTTCTACGTACACTAAACAACCAGTGGTCTAGGTATATGTTGAACTCCTATTCAGTGAGACTGAAGAAAGAGTTTTGCTTCTTTACTACTCGCATGTTACTGTAGAGGGGTCGCTAACCCGAATTTCATATTGCTTTGAACTGATTGGTTTGACCGTGTACATTAAACTGAAGTAGATGTTGAAAATCTTGGTGAGTCGGTACATAGAAGAACGCATCTTTTGTAACAGAATTTCTAATAATTTCTGCTGTCTCCAGTTTAAATGATGGGACAAGTAGGCATTTATTGACATAGTAAACGAACTTCACTCGTGGGCAATGACCGTTGAAGTCGTAGTTAGATATCAACTAGAAATAGGCCGCCCTGTTGATAGTAGATGCGAATAGAAACAGGATAGCATAGAAGAACACACATTATCATGTGTAATGTCCACCCATGAACCTTTTGCCCAAATTGTACAGTAGTCTTACAAGACCCTGTTTCATTTGTAAAATATATCAATGATGCTTAAATATTTGTTAGTGTAGATGTAAATTATTTCAGCTTCATGCCTTTTTGCATTGGTTGGGTTGAAAATTTCGACGAAATCACTCTATCTTGCACGGTTAAGAAGATAGAAGCAAATTCCTGTTTTTCTATTTTTGGCAAAAATTTGAAAATTCAAAATGGCCGCCATTATTGGGAAAAGGAAATTTTTTTGAAAATTGCCAAGAGTACATTTCTTAGATACCCTATTGGTCGAAAATTTCAACAAAATAACTCTATTTTGCACGGTTAAGGCCAGTTTGTGTTTTTCCATTTTGGGCAAAAATTCGAAAATTCAAAATGGCTGCCATTTTTGGGGAGGGGAAAATTTTTTGAAAATTGCAAAGATTACATTCCTTAGATACCCTGTGGGTTGAAAATTTCGACGAAATCGCTCTATCTCGCATAGTTAAGGAGATAGAAGCAAATTTGTGTTTTGCCATTTTTGGCAACAATTCGACAATTCAAAATGGCCGCCATTTTTGGGGAGGGGAAAATTTTTTGAAAATTGCAAAGATTGCATTGCTTAGATACCCTGTGCGTCGAAAATTTTGCCGAAATCGCTCTATCCCGCACGGTTAAGGAGATAGAAGCAAATTTGTGTTTTGCCATTTTTGGCAAAAATTCGAAATGGCCGCCATTTTTGGGGAGGGGAAAATTTTTTAGAAATTACCAAGAGTACAATGCTCAGATACCCTGTGGGTCGAAAATTTCGACGAAATCGCTCTATCTCGCACGGTTAAGGAGATAGAAGCAAATTTGTGTTTTGCCATCTTTGGCAAAAATTCGAAAATTCAAAATGGCCGCCATTTTTGGGGAGGGGAAAATTTTTGAAAAATTGCAAAAATTGCATTCCTTAGATACCCTGTGGGTCGAAAATTTCGACGAAATCACTCTATCTCGCACGGTTAAGGAGATAGAAGCAAATTAGTGTTTTGCCATTTTTGGCAAAAATTCGAAAATTCAAAATGGCTGCCATTTTTGGGGAGGGGAAAATATTTTGAAAATTGCAAAGATTGCATTGCTTAGATACCCTGTGCGTCGAAAATTTTGCCGAAATCGCTCTATCTCGCACGGTTAAGGAGATAGAAGCAAATTAGTGTTTTGCCATTTTTGGCAAAAATTCGAAAATTCAAAATGGCCGCCATTTTTGGGGAGGGGAAAATATTTTGAAAATTGCAAAGATTGCATTGCTTAGATACCCTGTGCGTCGAAAATTTTGCCGAAATCGCTCTATCTCGCACGGTTAAGGAGATAGAAGCAAATTAGTGTTTTGCCATTTTTGGCAAAAATTCGAAAATTCAAAATGGCCGCCATTTTTGGGGAGGGGAAAATTTTTTGAAAATTGCAAAGATTGCATTCCTTAGATGCCCCGTGGGTCGAAAATTTCGACGAAATCGCTCTATCTCGCACGGTTAAGGAGATAGAAGCAAATTTGTGTTTTGCCATTTTTGGCAAAAATTCGAAAATTCAAAATGGCCGCCATTTTTGGGGAGGGGAAAATTTTTTGAAAATTGCAAAGATTGCATTGCTTAGATACCCTGTGCGTCGAAAATTTTGCCGAAATCGCTCTATCTCGCACGGTTAAGGAGATAGAAGCAAATTTGTGTTTTGCCATTTTTGGCAAAAATTCGAAATGGCCGCCATTTTTGGGGAGGGGAAAATTTTTTAGAAATTACCAAGAGTACAATGCTCAGATACCCTGTGGGTCGAAAATTTCGACGAAATCGCTCTATCTGGCACGGTTAAGGAGATAGAAGGAAATTAGTGTTTTGCCATTTTTGGCAAAAATTCGAAAATTCAAAATGGCCGCCATTTTTGGGGAGGGGAAAATTTTTTGAAAATTGCAAATATTACATTCCTTAGATACCCTGTGGGTCGAAAATTTCGACGAAATCGCTCTATCTCGCACGGTTAAGGAGATAGAAGCAAATTTGTGTTTTGCCATTTTTGGCAAAAATTCGAAAATTCAAAATGGCCGCCATTTTTGGGGAGGGGAAAATATTTTGAAAATTGCAAAGATTGCATTGCTTAGATACCCTGTGCGTCGAAAATTTCGACGAAATCGCTCTATCTCGCACGGTTAAGGAGATAGAAGGAAATTTGTGTTTTGCCATTTTTGGCAAAAATTCGAAAATTCAAAATGGCCGCCATTTTTGGGGAGGGGAAAATTTTTTGAAAATTGCAAAGAGGACACTCCTCAGATACCCTGCGGGTTGAAAATTTCGACGAAATCGCTCTATCTCGCACGGTTAAGGAGATAGAAGCAAATTTGTGTTTTGCCATTTTTGGCAAAAATTCGAAAATTCAAAATGGCCGCCATTTTTGGGGAGGGGAAAATTTTTTGAAAATTGCAAAGAGTACACTCCTCAGATACCCTGCGGGTCGAAAATTTTGCCGAAATCGCTCTATCTCGCACGGTTAAGGAGATAGAAGCAAATTACTCAAAAGTAGTACTGAAAATACACAATGAAGTACCTAAATGGCTATTACTCATGTACTGACAAAGCTATCAGTCCCAAATGCAATACCAAGCGAGCTATGGACATAACAATATTGTATTCAAAATTGTAGTAAAATATCTTTAATTATTTTGGCTTAAATGCACGGAAACCAATGGGTACTGAAAATAGCTGTACTTAAGTATTACTCAGTAAGCAAAAGAGGTACAACAGCCAAAAGCAATCCCAAGCAAGCTACTGACCCAATAAGCCTGCATACCAAATTTGGTGACAATAGCTCTAATACTTTTCCTTTAAATGAGCGGAAACCATGCGTGACGCCGGACATCGGACGCCGGACGCCGGACACCGGACGCCGGACATCGGACATCGGACGGCGAAAAAAGCAAAAATAATATATCCACCCCCCAGGGGGGTGGACATAATTCAGGACACTGAGATCTATCACAGGTCGTCATTAGCCAAGTTTCTATACAAGAAACAAACTGCCATAGAAACCTGAAGTTCTGCAATTGTTGAGTGGATAAATCGCTTTCTTTTGAAGCATTTAAGCGGTATATTTAGTACTGTAGCCATGTTTTCCTGTCTGACGTCATCGCTTTGCATCGTGGGTAGTACAGGCATTGGCGAATTCGATTGGGGAGTAATTCGACAACTCCAACTCAAGATTCGCACAACTCTGGGATGGCAATGAAGATATCCCATCACTGCCAGTAACACTGCAAGAAGAGCCTCCATGGTGACTCGCATTAATGTAGGCACGTTCCTCTGTATCCATCTCTCCTGGTAAACTAGGAAGAGTGATAATATGAAGATCTTCGTTGAGTTTGCAGAAGAATCAACTCAAAAGTCACAGTATTCTTTCCATTGGAGACATGGCCATAGGAAGGTTATATTATCAAGTAATTGCAATTCTTCAACAGGGCTGAACAGACAAGCAGTGCACATACTGCCCCAAAGATGTCTGTTGAATCTTCAACCAATTTTACAGCAAAGGAAGGAAATCTGTCCATATTTTCATGTCTGAGAAGCAGGAAGTTCACTGTACTTGCTGGGAAGTAAAATAATAACTGCAAGGATCAGTGGATACGCTTCTGTAGTCGTTCTTTTGGAGGGAGACCTGTTACTGTACCAGAGTGGCGCTCCACCCACAGTAAAGAATCTACGACCTCCGTTGCAAAGACAACTGCATTCTTTCTTCTTTGTTTTCGAGCATAAGCTAATACTCATGTTGTGCCATCAATTAAGGGACAATAAAACAGTTTTCCACTGAAAACTTTACAGCAAAATCTTCTTGCACATCTTCTTCTGACCTTTTAAAAGCAGTTTTCCACTGAAAACTTACGGCAGCCTTCTTCTCTGCATACCTTTCCTCAACAAGGAAGTAGTTCCAATCGAATAAAAGATGAACACAGCCAGAAACAAATGTATCACCGTCTTCCACTGAAGATTATAAACTTCTCATTCTGACCCTTTTCAGGACAAGGGAAGCAGAATTAGTGGTAGTACCAGTCCAATAATGGATAACTACAGGTAGGTGCACGCTTGCACGCTTCAAAACTTTTCGAATTCAAAAATTTTCATCCGTGAATGGACGATAATAAGGAAAAATACGTGTTGCTCCCATATCGACCAAAAATATAATGAAGAACTCTCGACATTCGTCTGTCGACAACGACTACTGCGTAAGCGCGGACATGCGCAGACAGGGGTCACCTCTCGTGACAAGAATATTCCTTAAAAAATTCTTGTCGGTCGATACGTATTTGCTCCACAAAACCAAACAAGCACTTGTGAGGATAAGGTAAGGCTATTTTACGCAATAAAAAGCTCATTTTTTTCTTTGAAGATGTCATAACTTCATAAACACTAAGAGATTAGGTTTGCCAGACAGCATAAATATTTTTAAGCATACATATGCCAGGTGTGGTTTTAAAAAGTGTTAAAATAAATGAGGAGGGAGCAAGAAGTATATATTTATCATGTTAAGATGGCCAAAGCCTCTTAAGAACAGGAATTTTAAGTGAAATGTTATACAAAATCGTACTTTAGTATAATCAATGTCAAGTTAAACTGATGTTACTGAACAGTAAATCAGTTAAGGGCTGAAAATCCTCATTTTCACGTCAAGATGGCCATGACTGTACTTGTATTGGAACTCCAAGGTGGAAAGAAAATAAGAATGTCCCTAATGTCATCTTTAAAAGTGTACAAATTTAACTGAGCTCTGCAGAACAATACGATAGCTGGAGATTAAAAACTCCATAATTTCACTGCAAGGTGACCATAACTTCATCCATATTGCGACTTTAAGGTGGCCATAAAATGAGAATGTCCCTTTTGTCATCCTTTATAAGTGTACAAAGTTTAGCTGATGGCTTTATTCAAATGTTATGACTTTAGGGGGGCCAAAATTATATTAACAGTTTAAGGTCACCTTAAAGTCAGGATAACCCTTTGGTTTTCCATCCTTTATAAGTGTGCAAAGTTTAACTGAGGTCAGTCGAACAATAAGATACTTGGAGGCTGAAAACCCCCTTATTTCACTTTAAGGTGGCTACAACTCCATTCATACTGAGAGTTTAAGGTGACCATAAGTATTATTTTTATCTAGTTTAATACCAGTGATAATTTCGATATAAAAAAATGGAAAAAGAAAGGAGCCAGAGCATTTTATTCCAATTTGATGACTTTAAGCAGGCCAAATGTCCATTAACATTTTGAGTTTAAGGTCACCATAAAGTCAGGATATTCCTTTGGCAAATCTTAATATATGTGCCAAGTTTGGTTGAAAAAAGTGAAAAACTAAGTGAACTGGAGGGCTAAAACCCCGTTTTTTGACATTAAGGTGACCTTAAAATTGCAGATACAGGGCTAAAACTTCGGCATGTGAAAGATTATCAAAAAGTAGCTGAATAAGTTATTCCAACAAAACGCCGAAATCCTGACCATTTTTGAGATACAGACCAAGTACCCATTTTTAAAAAATTTACGAAAATAAAACGCCTCCCATTCAGGCATCTATGGTCCGATTGATGAGAAAATCCTTTCCGACCTTGGAAATTTGGTCCAGAATGTACCTGATAAATTTTATAGCACAGGTGTGTGTGGTTTTTTCCGAAACGCGATGACGAGGTGTTTTGGAGGTATGCTTAAGGTTACCTTAAGTAAAGCTTCAGGTCTGCGCAAAGTATCTCAAAAATTTTTCCCGCCCCTATAATTTTAAAGAAAGATAAGAAGGGAAGAAAAATTTGAAAGGCTAAGAAGTTATTCAAGGGAGAGCATAATCCTGCGGCGGCAGTGATCAGTCCAACTTCGGTGAAAACAAATAAGCGTCCCTGACGGGCCGCTTAATTAACAAACCATTTTTCCAAATGTCTTGTCGAATAACATGTAAAACAAGCAAAATATTGGAAAATATTTTTTTTACTAGAAATATAAATGTCTTGTAAATTAAAAACTTTTTGTAGTTAAAGTTAGAAAACTGAATCTTACATTTTATTAATTTTGCTTTTCAACAGTATATTTATGGAGAATATAAACTAACCTGTTGTCATTGCTGTGAATTGGAAATTTGGGGAAGAATGCACACAACATTGCAGCTATAGCCTCAGGTTTTGTACACAGAGTGTATCTGAAGTGCCAGAACAACAATATAATAGTAAGACTTTCAATAAATCATCAACCAACTACAAAAACAAGGTTAAGCACTGTCATAAATAGCCAAGTAATAGGGGAATTATTCAGCAGAGTAGTTTTGTGTCATCTATGCCAATAAGCCACAGTGTTGTGCCATTATTACTTTCAACAGTGAAAAAAGCAGAGCTGACCGGTATGGCTTATTATCCATGGGGTAAGATGTATTAACACAATAAAAATGTGGTTTCATTGGTTTAAGTGTTTTTTTTTTTTTTTTTTTGAGTTTTCATAAAGTGTCACGGCTATTATTCTGACGAAAGACAAAGCAATCCCTCTTGTCTTCATCAGCAAGTGATATGCAACTTAGTCTGCAATGAAACGTGTTTAGACAACATGACAGAATGACAAGGTGGGGTCCATATGACATAAAAGATATGCGACCACTGGGGGGATGTTTGTACAAACATACATATGTTAAAGTAAGAAATCTAAAATTCGCCACATATCTGAAATTCGCCACATGTGGAAATAGTAATAAAATAAATGAATTGAGATGAGACTGGTTGAATGTATAGAAAATTAAAGCTTTCTGAACTGAAAAATACCAATTTTAAGACAGAGGTGGCGAATTTTAGATTCCTGGCGAATTTTAGATTTCTTACTCTACCTCCAACTTACCTGCAACTACCCAGAAAGAGCAGACCAATGGCCATGCTAATGGCCATGTGAGATCCATACAGGACATGATTATAGGACGGTCCAACACGACTCCTGAGAAGTCTACACAGGCGGAGTACTTCAAGGTTACCTGTACCTGACATTACCTGAAAGAATTAGTAGTCAGGTAATATAAAGTGTAACACATCAACAGTATTAATCCTAAGTTATTTTTACCTGATACTGCCTAAAGCAAGGAGTATAGTAATATAAAGTGACAGTGTCAGTACTGAGGTTACAAGAAATTTCTAGGCAATACACCCAATGAGGTTTGAAAGTAAAATACTTAATATGTTTGTGTGTAGATATGTACTTGGCACCTTGGTCACAAATAAGAATTACATATATTATGTATATCTTATTCAACACTGGAGCGTCTTATAAACAATATTACTGTTAATTTTTAGTTTCCCCGATAACCTTTACAGTTGCAATGAAGGGAGTGAGCTTCAGAAATCAGATACCCCTGTTCCACTATCCTGACTTTGCCTCTCAACTGCTTAATTACTGGGGACAGCAGCATAATGTTGTGGGTCATACCTGTCTCTTCACTCGGGAAAGGTTGTGGGTGCAATCAAGGCAGTCATAGGCCTCTGTCACGCATTTCAATCAGGTTTAAAAACCTTTGCAAAGCGAGTCCTTACCATTGCCAGGGACAGAACCATGACCACCAGTGTATTCTCCACTGTACTCTTGCCAGCCTGCTCCACCAGTAGAGGCTTACTCATCAATATCATGACCTTCCTCACCATGTCACACTGAAAGAAATTATGTACAGGTCTCCTACTAACTGTGTACCGCCTTACTAAGTAATACAGCCAAATTACAGGTGTTCACTAGAAGCACGATATCCAGGTCAAGATTTCAAGATTAACTAGAGGATCGCTCGCAAAAAAAAAAGATAATGTTTTTGCATAGCAAAAACAAAGCGTCCCGAAAAGGATATAAAGGTGAGTGCTAAAGTATTAAGAAAATGCTTCGTTTCTAGCCTTATACTGTTGTGGCAACCAAAGTCAGCGCAGTCTGCTCTATCTAGCACGGTTTTCAAGATATAAGCATTTTTGTGTTTTGCAAAAAATAAAAAAATTAAAAATGTCCGCTATATTTGGTGAGACAAAAATATTTTGAAAATTGGCATGGCTACTCTGCAGAGATACCCAGCAGGTCCAAAATTTTGTTGAGTTTACTCCATATAGCACGGTTTTCGAGATATAAGCATTTTTGTGTTTTGCAAAAACTTTGAAAATTCAAAATGGCCACCATTTTTGGGGAGACAAAAATTTTTGTCAAGACCACTGCCGTGGTGTGTATCTCCCGCCGAGCATTAAAGCAGAATAAATAGCTTTTCCGAGATATTCACAATTTTTCATTTTCGTGTGTGAAAGGTCTTCCAAAAGTAGGTGAATGAGTTATTTGAGAAAAATTGGCTATCTGCAATACTTTTAGAGATAATTCGCATTTACTCATTTTGAGTAGACGAGTAATTAGCTATGGGTCTGAAACTTCACCAAGTGAAAGCTCTCCCAAAAGTAGGTGAATGAGTTATTTGAGAAAAATTGGCTATCTGCAATACTTTTAGAGATAATTCGCATTTACTCATTTTGAGTAGGTGAGTAATTAGCTATGGGTCTGAAACTTCACCATGTGAAAGCTCTCCCACAAGTAGATGAATGAGTATTTGATAAAAATTGGGTATCCGCAATACTTTTACAGATAATTAGCATTTACTCATTTTGAGTAGGTGAATAAATAGCTATGGGTCTGAAACTTCACAGAGTGAAAGCTCTCCCAAAAGTAGGTGAATGAGTTATTTGAGAAAAATTGGCTATCTGCAATACTTTTAGAGATAATTCACATTTACTCATTTTGAGTAGGTGAATAATTAGCTATGGGTCTGAAACTTCACCAAGTGAAAGCTCTGCCAAAAGTAGGTGAAGGATTTATTTGAGAAAAATTGGCTATCTGCAATACTTTTAGAGATAATTCGCATTTACTCATTTTGAGTAGGTGAGTAATTAGCTATGGGTCTGAAACTTCACCAAGTGAAAGCTCTCCCAAAAGTAGGTAAATGAGTTATTTGAGAAAAATTGGCTATCTGCAATACTTTTAGAGATAATTCGCATTTACTCATTTTGAGTAGACGAGTAATTAGCTATGGGTCTGAAACTTCACCAAGTGAAAGCTCTCCCAAAAGTAGGTGAATGATTAATTTGAGAAAAATTGGCTATCTGCAATACTTTTAGAGATAATTCGCATTTACTCATTTTGAGTAGACGAGTAATTAGCTATGGGTCTGAAACTTCACCAAGTGAAAGCTCTCCCAAAAGTAGGTGAATGAGTTATTTGAGAAAAATTGGCTATCTGCAATACTTTTACAGATAATTCGCATTTACTCATTTTGAGTAGGTGAGTAATTAGCTATGGGTCTGAAACTTCAAGTGAAAGCTCTCCCAAAAGTAGGTGAATGATTAATTTGAGAAAAATTGGCTATCTGCAATACTTTTAGAGATAATTCGCATTTACTCATTTTGAGTAGGTGAGTAATTAGCTATGGGTCTGAAACTTCACCAAGTGAAAGCTCTCCCAAAAGTAGGTGAATGAGTTATTTGAGAAAAATTGGCTATCTGCAATACTTTTAGAGATAATTCACATTTATTCATTTTGAGTAGGTGAGTAATTAGCTATGGGTCTGAAACTTCACAGAGTGAAAGCTCTGCCAAAAGTAGGTGAATGAGTTATTTGAGAAAAATTGGCTATCTGCAATACTTTTACAGATAATTCGCATTTACTCATTTTGAGTAGGTGAGTAATTAGCTATGGGTCTGAAACTTCACAGAGTGAAAGCTCTCCCAAAAGTAGGTGAATGAGTTATTTGAGAAAAATTGGCTATCTGCAATACTTTTAGAGATAATTCGCATTTACTCATTTTGAGTAGGTGAGTAATTAGCTATGGGTCTGAAACTTCACCAAGTGAAAGCTCTCCCAAAAGTAGGTGAATGATTAATTTGAGAAGAATTGGCTATCTGCAATACTTTTAGAGATAATTCACATTTACTCATTTTGAGTAGGTGAGTAATTAGCTATGGGTCTGAAACTTCACCAAGTGAAAGCTCTCCCAAAAGTAGGTGAATGAGTTATTTGAGAAAAATTGGCTATCTGCAATACTTTTAGAGATAATTCGCATTTACTCATTTTGAGTAGGTGAGTAATTAGCTATGGGTCTGAAACTTCACCAAGTGAAAGCTCTCCCAAAAGTAGGTGAATGAGTTATTTGAGAAAAATTGGCTATCTGCAATACTTTTAGAGATAATTCGCATTTACTCATTTTGAGTAGGTGAGTAATTAGCTATGGGTCTGAAACTTCACCATGTGAAAGCTCTCCCACAAGTAGATGAATGAGTTATTTGATAAAAATTGGGTATCCGCAATACTTTTACAGATAATTAGCATTTACTCATTTTGAGTAGGTAAATAATTAGCTATGGGTCTGAAACTTCACCATGTGAAAGCTCTCCCAAAAGTAGGTGAAAGAGTTATTTGAGAAAAATTGGCTATCTGCAATACTTTTAGAGATAATTCACATTTACTCATTTTGAGTAGGTGAGTAATTGGCTATGGGTCTGAAACTTCACCATGTAAAAGCTCTCCCAAAAGTAGGTGAATGAGTTATTTGAGAAAAATTGGCCATCTGCAATACTTTTAGAGGTAATTCGCATTTACTCTTTTTGAGTAGGTGAGCAATTAGCTATGGGTCTGAAACTTCACCAAGTGAAAGCTCTTTGGGATAGCTGCTCTGCAGAGATACCCTGACGATAAAAAATTTTGTTGAAATCGCTCTATGTAGCACGGTTTTCGAAATATTACCATTTTTGTGTTTTGCAATTTTTGCGCAAAAATTCGAAAATTCAAAATGGCCGCCATTTTTGGCAAGACAAAATATTTTTGAAAATTGGCATGGCTACTCTGCATAGATACCCTGCGGGTCAAAAATTTCGTCGAAATCGCTCTATCTAGCACGGTTTTCGAGATATAAGCATTTTTGTGTTTTGCAATTTTGCAAAAAATTCGAAAATTCAAAATGGCCGCCATTTTTTGCGAGAAATTTTTTGTTTGAAAATTGGCAGCTAATCTGCAGAGATACCCTGCGGGTCAAAAATTTCGTCGAAATCGCTCTATCTAGCAGGGTTTTCGAGATATAAGCATTTTTATGTTTTGCAATTTTTGCGAAAAATTCGAAAATTCAAAATGGCCGCCATTTTTGGCGAGACAAAAATTTTTTTCAAAATTGGGATAACTACTCTGCAGAGATACCCTGTGGGTCAAAAATTTCGTCGAAATCGCTCTATCTAGCACGGTTTTCGAGATATAAGCATTTTTGTGTTTTGCAATTTTTGCGAAAATTTCGAAAATTCAAAATGGCCGCCATTTTGGGCGAGACAAAAATTTTTTGAAAATTGGGAAAACTACTCCGCAGAGATACCCTGCGGGTCAAAAATTTCGTCGAAATCGCTCTAACTAGCACGGTTTTCGAGATATAAGCATTTTTGTGTTTTCCTTATTTGGAAAATTCGTAATAATTAATTAATCATTAATTACTCGGCCATTTCTTGACCAATCAATGCCAAAATCTAATGATTTCCAGATTTTAATAGAATGAATGTATTTGCCAAGTTTCAGGTGAATTGATAAAATTCCTTTCAAGTTATCATCCGGACAAGCTTCCCCATCGAAAAAAGACATTTTTGGTCATGTGACCTCTCTGATTGGTTGAAATGTCACTGCAGCATATTCAAAAAAATTCCCCAAGGCTACTGCCTAAACCTGCCAAATTTGAAAAGAATCCGCCTAACGGTTACAGAGTTATAAGGAAAACAAAATGCGGAGCCGGCGGAGCCGCCGGAGCCGGCGGAGCCAGAAGCTCTCCCATACACAAACAAGCGTCCCTTGCGGGACGCTTAAATAGTAGTCTAAATATAGCATGAATGGTTCAGATTGAGTACAAACAACCGTGTTGAAATAAACATACTGCTTCTAATGGTGCATAAATCCAATTTATTTATATTTCTATCATGGAAAACAATTCATGATCCAAAATCTTTATTTTTCGCCTCTATTCTAAAACAACTCAAAGAATAAATAGGGCTGAAAAAGAAGAATCTTCTCAACAATATAAGGACGTATGTATTAAAAACATACCAGCACCACAAAGACGTCCTGACTGGCAGAGCCAGCATACTTGAGTCCCAGGGCCATGCAGGCGCCTGCCACAATGTTACAGTACGCCTGACTCATGGTCTCAAAGTCCACCTCACAGTCTGGGTCATCCTTGTATTTGAGCTTGCTGAACGCATACTTGGACACAATCTGTGAAAATAAGTGAAAGATAACCATATACATTGGTATTACATAGATGGATTAATTATAGAGATGACTGAAGGAACACTTGTTAATAAACACAGGTTATACACTCCACAGACTTTAATGCAGATAAGTGTGGGTCATTTTATGCTTTAGCTTATAGTATCCTTGGATATGCCATGTCAAAACAAACTGAGGTAAGTTTTTTTAGTTTAACTGATTTTCTCCAGGTTTTATTTATAAATATTTAAGCCATACAGTGTGGATGTCTGTGAAAAAAACAGAGACTGAAAATAAACAAATATGCAAAGATAAATATACACACTAAATATTTATGATGCTGAATAAAGAACTTCTTGGGGCTCTTCTGGTACCTACTATTCCAGACATTGTAGGGTACAAATGTCCCCACTCTTACAAAACCCACTTTACAAATTAAACATTCAAAATATAACAAATATCCCGCACTACCCTATATCTGTTTAGCATTATCCCATCTTCACACACACACAGAGTAAATATGTAGCAAACTATAAATAACGTGTTCACAAACACGGTTACTCTCCAAAATTTTACAAACAACCACAGACGTGTAAGCCAGGTGACCTCTCTCCAAACTAAAATAGTTTGTCCTTAGGCCACAGATGTCACGAGAATACAATGGAAGAATAATCTCTGCCACTAGTAGGTTGCTGCTGATCAAACCACAGCGGTTAAAATGGTCAATCGCAAAGCTTAAATGCTCCCAGAGTAATAACATGTGAGAACAATCTTTACCTCGGTTGCTGCTGACCATAGAGAATAGGGTGATCAATTACCTAAATTACCAGAAACTAGGTTCCTGAGGCCTCTAGATTACCATGTAAGGTTACAGCGAACAACTGTCAAAACTAAAATGACCTAGAATACCATGCCAGAGCAATTTCTACCTCAGGAAGGTTACTGGTGATCCATTCCTCTGATGGGGTAACCTGCTGCCACATAATGAGACCCTTACTAATCATCCTCAACATCAGGAAGTCAGGTCGCACAAAATCCAGCAGAAACTGAGTGTCTGGAGCTGTTAGCCAACCTGCTACCGCACTGGTATGGTACAAAATATAAGAACTGATTTACATAGATTTATATACTCATATATATACATATATGATCTGATGTTATTACAAAAAAAAAATAGCGTTTATTTACAAGGAATTACTGTGAAAGCACAACCTGGAGTGGGGGAGGGCTGTGTGTCTTATTTCTAATCAAAGACTCTAAACCCCAAAGTTAACAAATCAAAAATAATCCAATATGATGGCATTTTGAGAGTGACAATTCTGTTGATTTTGGGTAATCAATCATGCCTTATTGCAATAGACTATGATAAAAAGAAAGAATACTAATTTGGTAAACTTTAAAACTTCTACATTGTGATTGGTTGTCAAAAATCTTCATAATTTGGTATTAAGATTTCAGGTACACAGAGTTGAAAGGCAAGAGAGAACAATAGTGTGGCTGCCTCAGAAAGAAAACAGCCAGCCTTGGCAGGCAAGAACCCCAGTCCACAGGTACAACTAAATGGGCAACAACATTGAGATTTGGGAAAATCTTAGGAACAACTTCAGTTGCAAGAAGTATACAGAATCCACCAAATGTCAGATGCCAGATTCACAGGACATTATTTCTTAAAAGTTGTTTTCATATTTTGAAGCCCTAGAACCAATAATAAGGGAGATATAAGGCCCTTTTAGCATAATGACCCTACATGACCTTGAAGCAGGGGTCAAAGGTCAAATTTAACATTGCAAAAGATTTGCAGACCAAGATTTCCGAGAAGTTGTTTTATTTTTCCAAATCCCTAGGACCAATGATAAAGAGGATATTAGGGCTTTTTGTTATCACCCCCCATTTGACATTAAATATGTGACATGGCGGCCATTTTGTTTTCAAAACAAGGCCAAAATTACTCTTAGGCAAGTTTTCCTAGCCATTTACATTTTGTGCAACCCTAACACAGCTAGCTGCAATATTTTAAATTTTAGAACATATTAATGATTTTCAAGCAATCGGCTATGGCGGCCATGTTACTTTTTAAAATGGGTACAAATTTTTTTACAGACAAGTTTTCACAGCCATAAACTTTCTCTGCAAATTAAGTGAAGATATCTTCATAACTGAATGCAATATAAAGCTTGATTTAGAAATGTGACAATGCACACATGCACGCAAACACATGCACGCACACACCCCTGCATGCACGCACGCAAGGAAGGGATTTCATAATCTCCCAACACCGGCCTTGGCCAGAGGGGGATAAAAATACAACTGTAGTAACATCAGTTTAATAGCGCCCCTTTTTCAATTAAGAAGTTTAAGACCGAAAATTATTTAAAGCGTTGCCATGGCAACAGGTGTTGCCAGATACCCTCCAAAACATACTCGGCTCTAGATACTGTTTCGGTTAACATATCCTGAAAATTTGATAAATGTCCATGCATGGGTTTAGGCTGTAGAACACCCACAAACTTTAAGACCCAAAAATCTTAAAAGTGTTGCCATGGCAACAGTTGTTACCGGATACCCCCCAAAACCTAATCAGCTGTAGATCCTCTTGGGGTAAATATATATCCTGAAAATTTGGGGAAAATCGGTGCATGGGTTTATGCTGCAGGACACCTGCAAACTTTAAGACCCAAAAATCTTAAAAGTGTTGCCAACATTTGTAGCCAGACCCCCCCCCCCCCCCCCCCCCCCCCCCCCCCAATACGCAATCACCTCTAGATCCTCTTGGGGTAAACATACCCTGAAAATTTGGTGAAAATCGGTACATGGGTTTAGGCTGTGAAACACCCACACACTTTAAGACCCAAAAAAATCTTTAAAATGTTGCCATGGCAAGATTTGTTGTCGGATAACCTAATCAGCTCTAGATCCTCTTGGGGTAAACATACCCTGAAAATTGGGTCAAAATCAGTGCATGGGTTTAGGCTGTGGAACACCCACAATGTTTTTGCCCACCTCCGCTGCCACCGCTGTCTGGATGGCGCAGGAGACTATAACCCCAGCCTTTATGGGCTGGGGTTAAAAAAAAACTGGGACTGTAACTGGGTGTCTCGAGTAGTAAAACTACACTGCATTAATGCTATAATTACAAAATATGATAACAGTAAGGTATGTAATAAAGTTAATATGAATGTTCTTATAATAGTAACCACACAGTCAAATTAACAAAACTGATTTCCTCCAGCTTTACAAAAAACAGAGGGATAAAAGGATTTTCCAACATTATTCCCATATTCTTATACATGATGAAACTTTTAAATCCTTTTTCATTACTTGAAATATTCGATTGAAATTCATTAATAAATTTTGGGGGACATGAGAAATATATAAAACACAAGCAGTCTCTACTCACCTATTTCCACTGTTGAAGAAGACCATACCCAGAGCCAGTGTTGCTCCCGGTGATGTGACATCAATGTTTACAGAATCTCCTTCCATTATGTGATAACTAGGCGATTTGTACCTCTCTTTACTGGCTCCAGTCTGGGATATAATACATCATACGTGAAAAAGAACTATAATTGTACTCAAACATTGCATAACATTATTTAGAGCACTTCACATACTGATAAACAATTACAGCAAGGATTACGCCAGTTTGTATGACCACATTTGTACTATTAAGGTTTATTTAACATTTTGATAAATTATTGTTTTCTACAGGTAAACACAGAGGTAGAGTGAATATTTGAAAAATTGCAAATTTTAATTAGTAAATTAAATTTTTATTAGTTAATACCTTACCTACCAGACGATAGCTATAGTCCGGCGCCAGCCGGTCCCGCCAAACGAAAGAAAAAGACGTCCCGGGTTTCACCCCCGGCAGGACCGGCACACTACAATCCACTCGCCAGGTGGCCTAGTTCCTGCCTCACTCGCCAGAGGGACGTGACGTCATAGCATCTTTTTCGTCCCTAAGATTGAATGATGAGGCTGGAAGCGGGGAAGGCCGGGTGGGAATTTCCCGTCTGGTAGGTAAGGTATTAACTAATAAAAATTTAATTTACTAATTAAAATTTGCAATTTCATTGCGTTAATACATCTTACCTACCAGACGATAGCTAGAATAACTACCCAGTGGAAGGAGGGCAGCCTTCTGAGGATTGGAGAGAACTCTTATATTATACCTAGGTGTGAGGTTCTAGTCCTTTGAGGAGACATGTTAGTCTCAAGGGTATCTAGACCTACCTGCCCCCCCCCCCCCCCTTTTTGACTGCTCTGAGGGGAGGAAGAGAGCAAGAGTTCAAGTCCATGATTCCCACGGTTAACCTGGAAGAGTAGGGAAAGTCCTATACCCAGAGAATTACTCTGAAGTAAAAAACTTTGAGAAGCCAAGGCATAGGCTAAAAGTGAGCCTGCACCTAAAACTAACTAGTATGTACACTATATATAATTATATACAAAGAAGCTTAGGGGACTAGTGGTGGATCTGCTGGGCCGCCACCACAGGACCCAAGTGAAAAAGCTCCTTATCTGCCCAGGCAACATCCTTAAGGTAAAACTGTGTAAAGGTGTTGTGGGACTTCCAGTGGCATGCTGCTAGAATCTGGTCCAGAGATATGCCACCTTGAAAAGCTTTGGAGGCCGCAAAGGCCCTAACATCATGGGCCTTGACCTGATGTAAGGTCAAGGACTCTTGGTCAGAGAGATCATAACACAACACTACTGTTTGTTTGATCCAGGACGAGATAGTGGCAGGAGAGATGTCCCTGTCAAAACCTTGTTTGAATGAAACAAAAACTAACTCCTTTCCCGTTCTTAGGTCCTGTGTTTTGTCCAGGTAGTAGCGAAGAGCCCGAACGGGGCAAAGGGATCTGTCTTCCTTTAAAGACTTATCCAGAGTGGGGGCTAAGGCCGGGATGACCACAGGGGCCACGCACTCTGGTCCCTCTTTTGCCAAGTGATTTTTCGCCAAGAAGCTTGGTGATGGGTAGAGGGAAACTTTGGACCAATCAGCTTGGTGTCTGATATTTTTGTTTAACCAAGCGTGTATCTCACTTCTGCGTTTTCCTGAAGCCAGGGCTAGGAGAAAAACAGTTTTGAAAGTAAGGTGTTTCAGAGAAGCCTTTCTGAGGGGTTCAAACGGTGCTTTTGTAAGCTGGTGTAAAACTAGGGAGAGGTTCCAAGTAGGAACCCCCCTGCGTCCTTTGGGTCTATCCCTGTGAAAACTGTCTAACAGTCTAGTCAAATTGTCATCCTTGCCGACATTAATCGAGGTATTTCCCAGTTTGTCTGCAATGGCTGACCTGTAACCATCAATAGTGCTGGGCTGGAGATTTTTCTCCTGGAAAAGGTGCAGGAGGAAATCTGCTATTTGTTTTATAGATGGGTTCCTGAAGTCCACCTGACTTGTTTCGCACCATCTGATAAAAACGGCCCACTTCGCTTCGTAGACTGTTCTGGTTGAACGTCTTTGAGGCGCCTCAATTCTTGACGCCACTGGGCTAGAGAACCCCTGCTCCTTGATTGTCTGGGCTCTAGGAGCCAGGCATGGAGATTTAGGTTTGTCAGATCCCTGTGACGTGCCTTGTTGAAAGGTTGGGTCACTAGATCTGGGTGGTGTGGAAGACAAAGAGGAACCCTCGCAGATAGCTCCACTAGGTCCCAAAACCAAGGCATGTTGGGCCATCCCGGGGCAATCAGGATTGCTCTGCGATACCAGTGATCTGACAGCTTGCTGACCACCTTCCCCATCAGAGACACTGGGGGGAAGAGGTACATGTCCAGGTCCTCCCAGGACAATGTCAGAGCATCCACTGACCAGGCCTTTGGGTCTGGAATTGGGGACACAAATTGAACTAGCTTGCAGTTGTACCTTGTTGCAAACATGTCCACTCGGGGATAATGCCAGGTTTGACAAAGGAGGTCGAAGGTCTCTTGATGGAGGGACCACTCCGTCTGAATGACCTGCCTTTGGCGAGACAATTTGTCTGCAATTACATTCAGACGGCCTGGAATGTGTCTGGCCTTCAGTACTATTTGATTGAGGCTGCACCAACATAGGAGCCGCCAAAGAAGGGCACAGAGTGAGCCTGACCTCATACCTCCTTCCTTGTTGATGTATGCTACAACCGTAGTGTTGTCTGTGGCAATCAGGACGACCTTTCCTTGCACTAAATGTTGGAATCTTTTTAGTGCTAACAACACGGCTTTTAGTTCTAAGAAGTTTATGTGCAACTTGCTTTCGGGCACTGACCAAGTACCGCTTGCTGTGAAGTCGCCTAAGTGAGCACCCCAGCCTTCTTTTGAGGCGTCTGTAAAGATTTGAACTGCGTGTCGCAGGGGGTGTAAGGGCTGACCCTTTAGGACATTTTCCTCTTGGGTCCACCACTGCAGGTACTGATGGAGAGACCTCGGAATTGGGATCTCCTTTTCCAGAGATTCTGGGACTCTCCAGTGCTTCTTGAGGTGCCACTGAATAGGTCTCATGTGCAGTCTGCCTAGGGGCACCTGTTTTTCTGTCGCAGTGAGAAGACCTATAAGAGACATGAAAGTTCTCACTCGGCAAGATCTGTTCTGTAAAAGCACTGTTATTTTTTGTTGAAGGGCTTCCCAACGGTTTTGAGTAGGCCTGACTACTCCGTTGAGTAGGTCGTACTGGTAGCCTACGAAGTCGAAGACTTGTTGGGGTTCCAGTTCTGACTTTTGCATGTTTACCATCCAGCCCAACTCCTGGCAAAGGACTAGGAGGGACTGGGTTCCCTGGTGGCAAGATTCTTTGGTAGGGGCTCGAATCAACCAGTCGTCTAGGTACTGGTGGATTCTTATACCCTGTGACTGAGCCATTAACTTGACCTCTTTGACCACACCAGTGAACTCCATGGGAGCTGTTGACAGGCCAAAGGGAAGTGCCCGAAACTGGTACGACTGGTTCTGAAAGTGGAACCTGAGGAATTTTCGGGATGTGAAGTGAATTGGAATGTGGAAGTAGGCGTCGCTGAAGTCTAGCGATGTCACCCACTCCTCTTGTTGTAGAGAGGTCCGGATTGTCTCTGGAGTCTCCATTTTGAATGTTTTTACGCATAAAAACTGATTTAGAGTACTGAGATCCAAGATTGGCCGCCACTTGTGGTTCGGCTTTGGGACAATGAACAGTCTGTTGAAAAAGGCTAGTGAGGTTTGAACCCTGACCCTCTCTACTGCCTTTTTCTCGATCAGAGCTTGTACAGCTTCTTGCAAGTGGGAGTCTCTGATGGGGTTTGCATAGCCACTTACTATCAGGGGATCCCTTACCAAGGGAGGTCTGACTTTGAAGGGGAGAACATAACCCTCCTTTAATATGGACACTACTTTTGGGTTTGCACACTTGTGAGCCCATATTTCCCAAAAACTCTGAAGACGTCCCCCCACTGGTTGGACACTTGCAACATTGGGGACATTTGGAACATTTGGAGCAGAAACAAAGTGACCGACAAAAGAAGCACTTTTCACACACTTTATTTGACTTTTGATCTTTGATTTTGGCCTTACGTCTTTCTTTTGCGACTGCCACCTTGTTACAGTAGGTACACGACATACAACATGATAAGAAACATTTGTTGGAACAGATACAAAAGAGTTTCTTGTTATGACACTTTTTACAGAACTGACTGGCCGGGCCACCGGCACCGGACTTGACTTGCAGTAATTGTCATTTATACTGTGTCTTCTCATGAGCCATCTTGGTACCACGTCCGGGCTGACCACCCCGGCCTCTGCCTCTATTGCGGGAACCAAACGCTTTCCAAGCTGGTAGTTCCTTTCCGGCCTGAGAGGTTGATTTAGCAGCGTCTTGAGGTTTCCAACCAGTACTGTAGGGTTGGTATCTCTGCTTTCTGCCTCTACCGGCGAACCCCCCACAGCCCGGGCCGGGCTGGGAAGTACGTCGGGAAGCTTCTAACTGGTTGATTTCATCCTCAGCTTTTCTAATAGCAGCATCTGGAAATAACCCATATCCATTCAGGGGACAATTTCTCAAGGAATTGAAAGTATCTGGCTTAATCCCCGGTTTCACAGCTTCCAAGTATGAGTCCCTACGGAGTAGGGTCAAATTCGCCATCTGTACAAAGGTAAAGTCTGCCAAATGTTGTAAAGATTTCCCCATGGCGAAACTGACATTCTGGTTAAATGAGGATAAGTATAAAAGTTCATCCAGTGCACCTTGAGCTTTGACAGAGGACTTGCCTTTCTTAAGTTCACTTTGTAAAATATGCAATTGTTCTTGGAAGGCATCCTGTATTTTGGTGATACAGCGATTAAACCCCGCTGACTGGTTGCAAATATATGAAGACTCTTTTGCTGCTTTCTCCCACTTACGCATAGTGTCTTGTGATAGTGGGCGGGATGGAGGCTGAGGAGATGTAGAAGATATGGTTGAAATCCTGGGGAATGAACTGTTAATCTTCGCCGCATCATTTGGCCAAGAATTCACAGATTTACCCGGCCTAGTTGGATCTGTAGGCTCAGCCGGGTGTATCCCATACCATCTGTTCTGGGATTTTGGGGGTCTGAGGAACTGGTCCACATGCAGGCCACCTGGATCACTAGATTTTGAAGGATATCCTTCTATCAGTACAAGGTTTAGAGTTTCTAGTTTTCGGCACAACCAATCCTCCGGTGGAAGATCCACAGAAATCTTGCCCACCGGCTGAGAACGGTGACCTGCCCAAGGATTATCAGTGCGGGATTGCGGAGAATACTCCAGGTCAGGAATGTGTGTCCATCCCATAAACGCGCGGACGCCTCTCACAGTCTCGCGGTAATTTTGGTCTTCACTGAGGACCTGGTCCGGGTCTGAGGTTTCCAAGTCTGGGGATTCCTCTGCGTCAGATAACTCACCCTCTTCAAATGTTTCCTGAGGATTGACATCGCGGAAGGTGACCGGCCCGGAGCCGGAAGAAGGTTGTTGAAATGAAGATTGAGAGGAAGCAGACATAGCAGCTGACGAAACAGTAGCCACCGGAGCAGGGTGTTTAAACATAGGCTCTGCTTCCGGGTAGAGGTTTTGAAGTGGAGATTGTCTGTCAGCAAAGGAAACATCCTGATCTCTAGCCTCATCCGGGCCAACAGCCGGGCCGGCTGGGCCGGAAGAAGCCGAAGTAGTGACAAAAAAGGGTGTCTGGGAAAGAGCACCTGCTGGAGCAGCATGAGAGACCGGTACTTTGACCGGAGAAAATGACGGATTGTGTTGCACAGAAGGTGAGGGGCGATGTCCTAAAGTAATCAGTGCCTCAAGCCTGGCCATACGAGTGGCCCACTTTTCGTCCAGTTCTTGAAGATCTTTCTTAAATTGAGGCACAGGAAGGGACAAATCCGGAGCAGAAGACAAAGAAACATCAGGTTCTTGTTCTGGCTGGGTATCAAGTACTACCACAGTAGACGGATCGACTAACACCTCCTTTGCTTTAGCCTTTTCCTTTCTGAGTTTATAGGTAGGCGTACTTAACTTGAGCACTTGCTCCGGGGTAAGGACACTGCAAAAGTCACACTGCAGATTTTGAACACAAGGGTCATCACCATGTCCTTTCTCGCGACAACGCGCACACCTGCTATGCTTGTCGAATGAAGCCATAATATGGCCACACGCACCCTTTCTCTGTCCTGGAGATGCCATGATAGAAAAGTCAACTAATGGCAACTATTCCGACACAAATTAAACAGAATAACACAAATATAAAACCAAAAAGGTTCACAGATAAAAATCCACAACTTTAAATATCGCGCCAAACGAAAAAGATGCTATTACGTCACATCCCTCTGGCGAGTGAGGCAGGAACTAGGCCACCTGGCGAGTGGATTGTAGTGTGCCGGTCCTGCCGGGGGTGAAACCCGGGACGTCTTTTTCTTTCGTTTGGCGGGACCGGCTGGCGCCGGACTATAGCTATCGTCTGGTAGGTAAGATGTATTAACGCAATGAAATGTAAATTTCATTCAAAGCATAACTCTAACAAGCTATAATCACTATACCTGGTGGCATAATGTTTTACTCACCAGTGATAACTGGTGTCCTTCCAAAATGTAATGGTAAATTATTTCAAGTTCCATTCCTTATGTAGTTCTATCAGATTTTATGGTTCATTCATTGAGGGTATTTATGTCCCACCATTAGTGCTGCTACTCGGATCATGTTTCAACTACCTGAGGTCGCTTGTGTTTCCCAAACTATGCAGAGGCATTTTAAGTGATCATGTTAGTGATAATTGATGTTTCACTCACCAGTGGTCGCTTGTGTCCCCCGACCATGTAGTGGTAAAGTTCATCAGCCATGCAGAGGTCAGACAGACTGGACATTTCAGTGCCTTTGCCAAACATAACCATACCCAAGGCTAGGCCTGAGGCCAGCGAGTACGACTCCCGGTCTGTGCAGTTCTCTAACTCGGGGCCTGGAGGTCGACCTACAGATACACCGGCCCTTCTGTATACAAAGTAAGACATGGGAAAAAATCACCACAACAAATAAATTTCACCAATGGGTAAACACTCCTATTTTACTTTGCATAATGTACACTTGTCAATTTCTGTTTTCTCCAACCTACGTTTTCTTATGGAAAATATCCACGAGTTTGTCTTCTTGAATAATATTCAGAGTAGTCTCCAGTTGGGAAAATAGGAAAACGTCCCGAATGACATATACAGAAAAAATATATCACGAATGAAGATAACAATATTATACGAGTGCGCAGCACGAGTATTATATTGTTAATCTTCATGAGTGATATATTTTTTCTGTATATGTCTGATGAGGGATGTTTTACTTTTATTATCCACCATTTTGTGCGATTTATGGGTCAAATAATATGAATATTTAATGAGAAAATGTGAAACAGACTGTCAAAAAGAATGAGCAACACTGAATATAAAACTTCAATCTTTACCTTGCAATATCTCAGTCATTTCTGCATGGATATTTATGCAACATACATGAGCAGAAGCGCTAGAATAACACCTTTCTAATGATATATTATACATATTTTTAAGTTACATACTTTCCGAGATATTGTTGAAAAACCGGAAGTTAATCACACCCAATATCCATAGTACCGGGGCGCCGGTGTATACAAAAAAAATACATCCCGGTCTGTATTTCCCCGTATTTAGGGCAAATACGTTGCGTGGTGGATAATAAATTTATATTTCTTGCCATACATACACTAGTCCTTAAATGATCAACAATTTGATCGATACTGAACAAAGCAGCAATGCTGCATTGTGCCTGAATGTGACACCATAGCTCCAAGTGAAATATCTGCATAATAGAATTTGTAAACAGCAGAATATCTGTTTGATATAAAAAGTTTTTACATTTTCCAAACAGCAGTACCTCTGTGACATGTATATGAGCAGTTTCCTGGATGGATTGATAGACTAGGGCATGAAATCATTTTCAACATATAACATAGGTTATATCATAGCATGTTATTTGAGGTGAAGGGTGATGTATACTAGTTGGTCTAAAGTGCTATTAAGCCAACATATCTAAGCAACACCTAAACAATATGCTTGTCAGGTTCCTTAAACTCCCAATTATTTTCTATATAAATTCCTGTGTATTCCTGGGAGTAGTACTTCTGCCCATGTACACTAATTCTGGTCAACCCTTGGGTAAAAGGATTTCTAAACAACAGAATTTACGGTTTATATATGAACACAACCATATATCAGAAAGGTAAATCTCAGCTGTGTGCCAGGAATGGACACCAGGAATGGGCACCATAAGAAATCTATCTATCTGTCTGTTAGGGAAGATATATTTACTTAATAAAGTAGCCTTTTTTTAACTATTCCAACAAATCTTTGATACCAACGTACATCACACAACAGCACCTCTGTAGTTTAAAGGGAAGAAAATGGATCATAGCTTGATATTTTAGCATTGATCTACATGGCCTCCTGAATTTGATATCAAATATTGAAACTGGATTTTCTTGCACTGTAATGTACCACTGAACAGTATGCCTAGCCTAGTACACCACCCTTTGCACCGTAATGTACCACTGATTAAACTTGCTTTAACAAGTTAACCCATCTGAAAGCAATAAAACACACTTGTGTATGGTACTCTGGTATGCTGAATTTAATTAGTCATGATATAAACATCCACCTATCTCAGACAGCAGCACCTCGGCAGTGTGCCTGTGAGCAGTGCCCTGGTATACCAGCCCCAGTCCCAGGATTGCAGCCACCTGCACATTGTGAGCAATGTCCAGCTCCGTGGATGTGGGAGGCAGTAAAGCACGCAGATGCAGGCTCAGAGCTTTAGTGGTCACCACATCCATTGTACCACGCCTGTTGAGAAAATGGCAGAAAACATCAATATTCAAATCTGCAAACAAAAGGGAAGTAGTAAGGCTCAAGAGTGCAAGAGCTATATTTGTCACCACGCCATCATACCACATCTGTAATGTAAAGATTATGTAAAGGTCAAAGTCCAAATCTTGCAAATAAGTAGGAGGGAGTTATGTATACAGAGTTAGGATCACAGCTTTAGCAGTCAGCATGTGCAATGTACCACCACGCCTGTAAAAAAACGGCATAAAATGCCATATTTCAAGTTACAAACATCAATGGTTGTATTGGAATGATTTTGACATCTTCATCAAAAACTGATTTGTACCTATAACCACAAACACAAGAGCCTAGTACTGATTTACACCCTAAGCCTAATTAGGCCTTATACTAAATGGGGCCTTCAATATCACATATAATGTAATCCTATTCAGAAAAGTTGTAAATGATATGGAAAATTTTAAAAAGGATTTTAAATATCAAGGTTAATTTCAATAAAAAAAAAATATTTTTTTATGCATGAGATGGTTATACATATTCAATTGTAGGCCTGCTGTACGCAATTGGTATTCATTATTAATATACTTTTGAATAGTTTTCTCCTGTTATACTTTCAATCACATACAGCAAATGAAGGAACTAAATAAGACCAAGTTTGAACTGTTTACTGTGCTTTAAACTTTAGAGTGATTTAAAACTTTATATTAAATTCAATTTTAACTAGAGATTGCGTCTCGACGCAGTGTATCCCCGGACGGGACATAGTTAAGGCGTGAATGTGTCGGGCTTGAGCCTGTTTCCTGGAGCACCAGGTCAGGATTCTCCATAGTACCAGATTACTTCCAAAAGCTAATCCCTAGTTGTTTCACTTATATCTGTCTTTAAAAATTACATTTCATGGATCCAGAAGATCCATATAGTGATCCGGATCGCTTCCAAAACTCAATCATTTCATCCTTTTACCTTTTCAGACATATTCTAAAAATTTCATCGAAATCCATCCATAAGTTTTTGAGTTATCTTGTACACAGACACATCTGGCAGCCTGGATCCACATGATCCAGACAGTGATCCAGATTACTCCCAAAATCTAATCACTTGTTCTTTGTCCCATTTAAGACATTTCCTGAAAATTTCATAAAAATCCATTCATGACTTTCTGAGCTATTTGTCTTTAAAAATTACATTCACGGATCCAGAAGATCCAGATAGTGGTCCAGATCACTCGCAAAATTGAACCATTTCTTCCTTTTACCACTTCTTCCTTTTACCATTTGTAACATATCCTGAAAATAGTAAAATCCATTCCAAGATTATGTGCAAGCCTGGATCCAGATGATCCAGATCACTCCAAAAATGTAATCACTTGTTCCTTGTACCATTCAGGCCATTTGCTGAAACAATCCATCCATAACTTTATGAGGTATCTGTCTTAAAAAATTACATTTCATGGATCCAGAAGATCCATATAGTGATCCGGATCACTTCCAAAATTCAATCATTTCATCCTTTTACCACTTCTTCCTTTTACTATTTGTAACATAGCCTAAAAATATCATCAAAATTCATCGTAAAATCATGTTGCAGGCTCGATCCAGGTGATCCAGACGGTGATCCAGATCATTCCAAAAGTATAATCACTTGTTCCTTGTACCATTTAGGTCATTTGCTGAAAATGTCATCACAATCCATCCATAACTTTTTGAGGTATGTCTTATAACATTTCACGGATCCAGAAGATCCATACAGTGATCCGGATCACTTCCAAAATTCAGTTATTTCATCCTTTTACCTTTTCAGACATATCCTGAAAATTTCATCAAAATCCGTCTATAAGTTTTTTTGCTACAATGTACACAAACACATCTGGCAACCTGGATCCAGATGATCCAGACAGTGATCCAGATCACTCCCCAAATCTAATCACTTGTTCCTCGCACCATTTAGGTCATTTGCTGAAAATGTCATCACAATCCATCCATAACTTTTTGAGGTATCTGTCTTATTACATTTCATGGATCCAGAAGATCCATATAGTGATCCGGATCACTTCCAAAATTCAGCCATTTCATCCTTTTACCTTTTCAGACATATCCTGAAAATTTCATCAAAATCCGTCCATAAGTTTTTTTGCTACAATGTACACAAACACATCTGGCAACCTGGATCCAGATGATCCACAGTGATCCAGATCACTCCCCAAATCTAATCACTTGTTCCTCGCACCATTTAGGTCATTTGCTGAAAATGTCATCACAATCCATCCATAACTTTTTGAGGTATCTGTCTTATTACATTTCATGGATCCAGAAGATCCATATAGTGATCCGGATCACTTCCAAAATTCAGCCATTTCATCCTTTTACCTTTTCAGACATATCCTGAAAATTTCATCAAAATCTGTCCATAAGTTTTTTAGCTACAATGTACACAAACACATCTGCAACCTGGATCCAGACAGTGATCCAGATCACTCCCCAAATCTAATCACTTGTTCCTCGCACCATTTAGGTCATTTGCTGAAAATGTCATCACAATCCATCCATAACTTTTTGAGGTATCTGTCTTAAAAAATTACATTTCATGGATCCAGAAGATCCATATAGTGATCCGGATCACTTCTAAAATTCAATCATTTCATCTTTTTACCTTTTCAGACATATCCTGAAAATTTCATCAAAATCCGTCCATAAGTTTTTTAGCTACAATGTACACAAACACATCTGCAACCTGGATCCAGATGATCCAGATAACTCCCCAAATCTCATCACTTGTTCCTCGCACCATTTAGGCCATTTGCTGAAAATGTCATCACAATCCATCCATAACTTTTTGAGGTATCGGTCTTTAAAAATTACATTTCATGGATCCAGAAGATCCATATAGTGATCCGGATCACTTCTAAAATTCAATCATTTCATCTTTTTACCTTTTCAGACATATCCTGAAAATTTCATCAAAATCCGTTCATAAGTTTTGGAGCTATATTGTACACAAACACATCTGGCAGTCTGGATCCAGATGATCCAGACAGTGATCCGGATCACTCCCAAAATTTAATCACATCTTCCTTTTACCAATTTGGACATATCCTGAAAATTTTATCAAAATCCGTCTGTCAGTTTTTGAGTTATCTTGTTTACAAACAAACAAACAAATAGAGGGCCCAAAATGACCCTCGGTCAGGTACTTTGGCGGTCAGTGGATGACCTTCAATGAAGATCTGTAACCGGTCAGCCTGGATGCTGGTACTCCGTCATGTACTCAACCTCAAAAGCCATTTTCAATAGTTTCCACGCAATGTAGTCAGCATTAAGTGTGAAAATATCTCCAAATATGCCAAAAATGACCCTTGGTCAGGTACTTTGGCGGTCAGTGGATGACCTTAAATGAAGATCTGTAACCAGTAAACCTGGATGGCAGAAGTCCATCATGTACTCAACCTCCAAAGCCATTTTCAATAGTTTCCATGTAGTGTTGTGGTTGAATGCGAATTTTAGAACTGGTTTCCGAAAGCGAAAATTCTGCGAAAAACCGGGTACGTTTGATTTATAAAACGCGAAGAAATAAGTTTTCAACCGCGTACATGAGCTTTAACTCGTATATAAATAAGAACCACAAGGGACTTTTTTAAGACTTTCGAGGATAAAATGTGTGATATATCAATAGAATATTATAAAATACTGGGAAATATTTGTTGCAGTTCAATATTTTAGTGAACTTAAGGTAAAGGAATGAAATGTGTGATGAAACCGGTTTGGGTTTGAACAAAACGAAATGTAACCGGATCACTGTCTTTCGGTCGGCAAATAGGTTTCCGGTTTACCGTCTTCAACACTATTTCCATGCAATATAATCAGCGTTAAGTGTGAAAATATCTCCAAAAAGGCCAAAAATGCCCCTCGGTCAAGTACTTTGGCGGTCAGTGGATGACCTTCAATGAAGAGCTTCAAGGTCAAATTTCTGCATGCTTATAGAGGACATATATATGTATTATATATACCAGCCATAGGATGATCTAACTTTCTGTCTTGGAGAACTGGGCCAAAATGTGCAAAAATGGCCAAAATCTGACCTTTAAGTGGCCACCAGTGACCTTGAGATTGAAGGTCAAGGTCACAAAACAATAGCGTTCGTGGCATTGCCCATATATACCCACATACCAAATTTGAAAGTTCTAACTAAAATATTTTTTAAGTTATCGCGTCCCAAAGGAAATCTCTGCGGCGGCGGCGGCGTGACCGTACTAAATCCTAAGTATCCCCGACTTTCGTCCGGGGATACAATTAATTTGAGTAAAGACAGACTATGCTTAACATAGGGAATCCATTCTTATTTAACTTCTAGAATCAATTAAACACTCACTTTCCAGCAGCCATTCCTAGTATCAATCCCACACTGATCATCTCGTGTATCCTGGTGAGGTAGTCGTGTATATTATAATTAGCCAGGTATTCCAAGTGTCCATTCAGTCCTAATCCCATTAGAAACCCTGCATGTTCATTCTCAGACATATCCGTCGCTTTGCACTTGTTAAACAGAATCCATGTGGAATCCAGTTTTGCGTGCTTGTCTATTCTCAAGCTGGCGGCGACTCCATTATGAAAGAGAGGCCAGTGATTCATGTTGGCGGGAGTGTCTATGTGGGTCAGGTCCACTGTTGTATTGCGAGGGGATGCTCTTCCCGTCAAGCTGAGTTTTGGAATTGGGAGGGTTTCAGTCGGCAGCGGCTGATAGGTAGATAATGTAAATAAACCCCTGGAATGACAGACAAATAAAATTTACAAAACCTTTAATATTAATTCAAATTTTATGAACTCAATTCCAGAAACATGTGCACCATGTTTACATACTGTTTATAAATGCCAAAACAATGTTATATAATTAAAAATCTGTGTACCTTCTTTCATTTTTTAACTTTCCATTATCCAAACAAAACTAATTTTACCAGAATATTTGAGTATTTTTTATTTTAACTTTCCATTATCCAAACAAAACTAATTTTACCAGAATATTTGAGTATTTTTTATTTATTCCAGAGTATTTTCATGGGTAGTGTTCCCTGGGAAACACACATACAACTGTAACAGTTTTGTAAGGGGAAGGTTTGTCAGCTGGTTTCTGATATGTGAAAACCCCACAGGGGAGAGAGATGGTATCAATTGAACATTTTAGTCAAACCCTGGAATACACATATCCAACTGTAAAATTTTTGCAATGGGAATGTTTATCAGTTGGTTTCTGATATGTGAAAACCCCACAGGGGAGAGAGATGGTATCAACTGAACATTTTAGTCAAACCCAGGGATACACATATCCAATTGTAAAATTTTTGCAATGGGAATGTTTATCAGTTGGTTTCTGATTGGTACAAAAACTTTAAAAACCCCACAGGAGCAGAGAGATGGGTAACAGTATAAACTGAACAATTCAGTCAAACCCTCGAACTTGAGCTCTGAAAAGTATAATTCCCTTTTAAGTAGAACTATATATCAGTTATTTAAAGGACCTTTTTCCATTGAAATCAACCATTATCTCTTAAGCCTGGTCCAGAAGAAGAAGTTTTCCCACCTACTGACCTTTCACCTACTTTGGTTAAACCGTGTACTTCCACCTTTAAGACAATAAGCACATCATGTGAATACATCCTTAGAAAGAGACTTATTTAACATGAAAACTAGGGCTGTGAATGAGTACTCGAGCCTCGATAGACGAGTCGATCTTTGCTAGTACTCGAGTCCATTTTAAATCCTCGGTTACTCACGAGGTATTGTATTATCGCCCACGTAATGAAACGCTTGTGTAAAATATGCCACATTTCAGCATTTCCGTCACATAATATCAATTAAAGTTGTTATTTTCGCTTGAAAACGTATAATTTACTCCATATTCTATATTATCTGGTTAAATAGAAGACGTTTTTCTTAAAAAGTTTCGTTTCCGGAACAGACTATCTGTTTACAGAAGACTTCTAATGGTAGATACTAAATCTCACGGTTACTCGAATTCGGGACGGTTGTGAGAGGGCGAGTACTCGCCATTTTTCAGCACCCGTCCGAGCCCTAATAAAAACCTCATTTTTTAAAATCCAGATCATGATTTCCTTTAACAAAAAAACCTAGTAACATTGAAGTAGAGTTTACCTTCCAACTGGTAGAGCCATAGTTCTGATACAAGTTGCATACAAGTGTCTCTCCTGTTCTTCTATAAACTCATGGTCACTGAAAATACAACAGGTCAGTTTATGACCATGAAAATATGAGTAACCAGCAACTTTCTGGTGTGATGCAACAATACTTGACTTTCCTGCTGAACCCTTTGAACTAGGGCAGGGTTGCTAACATCGTTATTCAGACCATATTATCTATATACCCCAATTTGTTATCTTGATTGTCAGCACATATAATTATTGGAAAACTTAAAATTTTAAGAAACCAACACTAAATCTGAGAAATTATAACTTATTATTATTAATAACTGCGCAGTTTTCGGATTTATTGTGGTTCATTTGATGGAATACGCAAGATGACAGAATCTGTCATATACAGTTTAGTTCCAAAATATTACAGTAAAATGACATCAAACTTGTCTTTATAATAGCAATAAATACTTCATTGTGATGCATTGTTATGCTATAAATGTACTTCCTACAATCTTCTAACCAAGGTGTTCTATACCAGGTTTTACTTTGAACACTGGCACTACCAAATTCTAAGCTTGTTTTGTTCCAAATTTTATGTTATAAGGTCAAAAATTAGCTCTAACTTATTACACCTCTTAAAATTTTCAAGATATCTGAACTTGAACCTCAAGTTAGTCACCGGTTCCACTTACCTGACTTCGGGCCTCTGAGCGATCACAATTTTAACTGGTTTAGAAGACTGAAGCAACTTCCTCACTTCATGCACACGCAGATCTTCACTGAATCGCAGCTTTAATAACTGGAAAAACAAGGGCAAGAAACACTCTATATTGTACATGTGATACGGCAATTATTCTTCTGGAAAACTCCAAAATAGTAAATTAATCATTACCTTGAGTGAAATATTAACATTGCAGGAAGACAGTCACCTTGCTTTGAAAAATGTGTAACTCTAAACAATTGTAAGTATTTGATGTTTCTATCAATTACTGATAATAATGGTTTCCTTGGAGATATAAATCTTCTTACAGGCTGCCAAGTGATGACACACAAAGTCACCTAGTGATATAAATGAGTTCACCTGATGCAGTTTACTGCCTTAAGGACAGGTATTCTCTCACCCATTCATGAAAATCTTCTCACTGGCCAATGTAAATCTTGTCAGCCTTGTCAGGTAATTCTTCACCTGACGATGACACCTTTTCACCTGGTTATGTACATGATCTCACATGATGACGGTACATATTTTCACTTAATAATATTATTTAACAATGTGTTCTCATGATATTAATTCACCCACCTGTTGATGTAGCTATCCTCACCTAGTGATGCTGACCCGCTGAAGTAAATTTTCTCACCTGTTAACATTAACTCAGCTGATAATATAATTATTTCCACCTGGTGACATTTGCCTATTGATCGAACTATTCTCACCTGTTGATGTAAATGTTATCTGATGACATTTACTCACCTGTTTACATAATAACTTCCATCTGGTGACACTTGCCTAATGATGTAACTGCACTCATCTGGTCACATTTGCCCATCTGCTGGTGTAAGTATTCCTATCCAGTGACGCACACTTGTTCATATAACTATTTCCATCTGTTGACACTATTTACTCACCTGTTGATGTAAATGTCCTCACCTGGTACTATTTACTCACCTGTTGATGTAAATGTTCACACCTGGTACTATTTACTCACCTGTTAATGTAAATCTCCTCACCTATTTACTCACCTATTGATGTAAATGTCCTCACCTGGTACTATTTACTCACCTGTTAATGTAAATCTCCTCACATATTTACTCACCTATTGATGTAAATGTCCTCACCTGGTACTATTTACTCACCTGTTGATGTAAATATCCTCACCTGGTACTATTTACTCACCTGTTAATGTAAATCTCCTCACCTATTTACTCACCTATTGATGTAAATGTCCTCACCTGGTACTATTTACTCACCTGTTGATGTAAATGTCCTCACCTGGTACTATTTATTCACCTGTTGATGTAAATGTCCTCACCTGGTATTATTTTCTCACCTGTTGATGTAAATGTTCACACCTGGTACTATTTACTCAGCTGTTAATGTAAATCTCCTCACCTATTTACTCACCTATTGATGTAAATGTCCTCAACTGGTACTATTTACTCACCTGTTGATGTAAATGTCCTCACCTGGTACTATTTACTCACCTGTTGATGAAAATGTCCTCACCTGGTACTATTTTCTCACCTGTTGATGTAAATGTTCCATCCCATCTTCTTCCTCTTTCACACCTTTTATACACGTCATTGCCTGCTGCCGATCTTGTGACAAGCTCTCCCCTGAGTGTTTCTCATACTGCCGTGCCAGGTCTTCTCGACCTATCAGAGTATAGGCTGCCTTGGACCAGTCCCCTGGTGGTTGTTCGCGGCACTGGAACATGGCTTCTTTGAGGAGTAAGGACACGCCATCCACCAAAATGTCAGCAAGGCTTTCTGATATAAGAATGAATATGGTTGTGTAATGTGGTGTGTCATACGCTTCAAGGTGCTCGGTAATCAACAACACTAGGAATAGAATTTCAAGTCTTACGGTTTGAAACAATAGTTACATTATGCTACAGAACAAAAATTCCAGGTAACAAGACCCCACATGGCCTTACTCTAGAGGTCTAGACTCTACCCATAAGTAAATTTCAATTTTCTTGCACTCACCAAGCTTGGACATAAATAGGACTAATCTCTCAAAGCGGTCACTATCTTTAGGTATTTCCTTCAGAATGCTGACTAGTGACTCCTCAAAGTCAGGCGACCTGTGTCCAGCCCTGGCCACTTTCCTGAGGAACTCACTCCACATGATGTCTGAGATGTCCTTATCTTCAAACATCACCACAAACATCTGTTAACATTCAAAACAAATTCTGTCATCTACTCTTTTGGCTTTACAGTTAAGACCTTGATTCCGTTTTACTAGCATGTAATTTATATGTAAAAATCTAATCTGATATACAGCTTTGCTGATGTGATATCTTTCCCACTCAGCACCCTAAAGTAACAAAAGACCTGACCAAAAAGCAAGTCAAGGGGAGTTCTAGTTATCCAGGGTAATGGGTGTCAATGAGAAGTCACAGTCAATTGATGAAGATAAGAAATTGACCCAGAGAGGCCGGACCACTTTTTACCAAAAATAAGAATATAAGCAAACTGAGTCTGCCACTTTTTACTGACAAAAGCATCCAGGGAGAGGGGGATAGCCTGTATGAAAAATAAGAACATGCCTCATGTTTTTATTTTTTTCTTTGATTGACTGTAATAAGTGGGTTAGCATCAGTTGAACAATGTTTGGTCTTAAGATACATTTCCATTCGCACTGATCCACGATCCGTATCCGCGATGCAGATCCGCAAATGCATTTGCGTTTATTTGCAGCATGTATACATGATAGAGTCTGTTTCCATATGCACTGATGCTTATTGCATTAAGCATGCTTATGTGCAATGTGTGAAGAGAATGCAGCACTGTTGCAAAAAAACGCATTCACAGTCATCGTAAAAAAATATCAAGATCACTGATTTTGTTATCTTAAGTTTTCTCTTAAAACAAGCATATAAGCGTCATTTTTTGCTCAATTTTTAAAAAGAAGGTATCTTTTTGAAGCTTGTAAGATGCAGAATACATTGACATTGGTTATGTGATTGATTTCATAACATTTTAATGTAAATATGACAACAACAACAAAAATATAAATGGATAAACAAGACCACTGCAGCGGTATGTATCTCCCGCCGAGTACCGCAGGGGAAGAAATACTAAATTGAAAATTTCCCCTTTGCATAGGACACTGTTGTACCATCCTGTGGGGTCAAAAATTCGCTCGAAATCGCTCTATCTCTTACGGTTTTCGAAGTATTGACACTTTTCCATTTTCTGCAAAAATCCAAGATGGCCGCCAAAAGTGGCGAAAATTGAAATTTTTTTCCCTTTGCACAGGACATTCTTGTTACCACCCTGTGGGTAAAAAATTCACTGGAAATTCCTCTATCTGTTACAGTTTTCGAGATATTGACACTTTTTCATGTTCCGCAAAAATCCAAGATGGCCACCAAAAGTGGCGAAAATTGAAATTTCCCCCCCTTTGCACAGGAGACTCTTATACCACCCTGCGGGTCAAAAATTCGCTCGAAATCGCTCTATCTCTTACGGTTTTCGAGATATTGACCCCTTTTCATTTTCCACAAAAATCCAAGATGGCCGCCGAAAGTGGCGAAAATTGAAATTTCCCTCCTTTGCACAGGAGACTCTTGTACCACCCTGTGGATCAAAGATTCGCTCGAAATCGCTCTATCTCTTACAGTTTTCGAGATATTGGCACTTTTCCAGTTTCCGCAAAAATCCAAGATGGCCGCCGAAAGTGGCGAAAATTGAAATTTTTCCCCTTTGCACAGGACACTCTTGTACCACCCTGTGGGTCAAAAATTCGCTCGAAATCGCTCTATCTCTTACGGTTTTCGAGATATCGACACTTTTCTATTTTCCGCGAAAATCCAAGATGGCCGCCGAAAGTGGCGAAAATTTAAATTTCCCTCCTTTGCACAGGAGACTCTTGTACCACCCTATGGGTCAAAAATACACTCGAAATCGCTCTATCTTTTACGGTTTTCGAGATATTGACAGTTTTCCATTTTCCGCGAAAATCCAAGATGGCCGCCGAAAGTGACGAAAATTGAAATTATTCCCCTTTGCACAGGAGACTCTTGTACCAGCCTGCAGGTCAAAAATTCGCTCGAAATCGCTCTATCTTTTACAGTTTTTGAGATATTGACAGTTTTCCATTTTCCGCGAAAATCCAAGATGGCCGCCGAAAGTGACGAAAATTGAAATTATTCCCCTTTGCACAGGAGACTCTTGTACCAGCCTGCAGGTCAAAAATTCGCTCGAAATCGCTCTATCTTTTACAGTTTTTGAGATATTGACAGTTTTCCATTTTCCGCGAAAATCCAAGATGGCCGCCGAAAGTGACGAAAATGGAAATTATTCCCCTTTGCACAGGAGACTCTTGTACCACCCTGCGGGTAAAAAATTCACTCGAAATCGCTCTATCTCTTATAGTTTTCGAGATATTGACACTTTTTCATTTTCCGCAAAAATCCAAGATGGCCGCCGAAAGTGGCGAAAATTGAAATTTCCCTCCTTTGCACAGGAGACTCTTGTACCACCCTGTGGGTCAAAACTTCGCTCGAAATCGCTCTATCTCTGTTACGGTTTTCGAGATATTGACACTTTTTCATTTTCCGTGAAAATCCAAGATGGCCGCCGAAAGTGGCGAAAATTGAAATTATTCCCCTTTGCACAGGAGACTCTTGCACCACCCTGTGGGTCAAAAATTCGCTCGAAATCGCTCTATCTCTGTTACGGTTTTCGAGATATTGACACTTTTTCATTTTCCGCAAAAATCCAAGATGGCCGCCGAAAGTGGCGAAAATTGAAATTATTCCCCTTTGCACAGGAGACTCTTGTACCACCCAGTGGGTCAAAAATTCGCTCGAAATCGCTCTACCTCTTACAGTTTTCGAGATATTGAAACTTTTCTATTTTCCGCGAAAATCCAAGATGGCCGCCGAAAGTGGCGAAAATTGAACTTTCTCCCCTTTGCACAGGACACTCTTGTACCACCCTGTGGGTAAAAAATTTGCTCGAAATCGCTCTATCTCTTACGGTTTTGGAGATATTGACACTTTTTCATTTTCCAAAAATTGAAATTTTCCCCCATTGGACAGGAGACTCTTGTACCACCCTGTGGATCAAAAATTTGCTCGAAATCGCTCTATCTCTTATGGTTTTCGAGATATTGACACTTTTTCATTTTCCGCGAAAATCCAAAATGGCCGCCAAAAGTGGCGAAAATTGAAATTTTCCCCCTTTCCACAGGACACTCTTGTACCGCCCTGCGGGTCAAAAATTCGCTCGAAATCGCTCTATCTCTTACGGTTTTCGAGATATTGACACTTTTCCATTTTCCACGAAAATCCAAGATGGCCGCTGAAAGGGGCGAAAATTGAAATTTTTCCCCTTTGCATAGGACACTCTTGTACCACCCTGCGGGTCAAAAAATTCGCTCGAAATCGCTCTATCTCTTACGGTTTTCGAGATATTTGTGATTTTTCACACTTTCACTAAAAGTAGCAACAAAGTAGCTATTACTCACTTGTACATCGAGCAACAGTTGTAAAACTTAAATATGTTACAGTTCACAAAAAGTACATGAACAAGATATTTAAGAGAAAATGTGTAGCTGCAATACTTTTGAAGATATAAGCCATTTACTCATTATGGTTATCATTCCAAATTGACCAAGTAGCTATTACTCACTTAGCTATGGAGATACACTTCCAAACCACTGACCATGTTGTAGCTGTGGAGAAAATAGCTGAACAACATATTGGGACAAAATACTGTAAATGCAATAGTTTGACAGATATAAGTCATATAATTATATTAGGTAAAAGTGCTATTACTCCCTCAAAAGTAGGCCAAAGTTCACCAAACCCTTTTCCAGTTAGCATAGGATACTCTAGTACTACCCTGTCGGTCAAAAATTCGCTCGAAATTGCTCTATCTCTTACGGTTTGCGAGATATTTTTCATTTTTGACATTTTCAGTAAAAGTAGCAATAAAGTAGCCATTACTCACTTGTACATCGAGCAACAGGTGTGAAACTTAAATATGTTACAGGTCGCAAAAAAGTAGATGAACAACACATTTGAGAGAAATCATGTAGCTGCAATACTTTTGAAGATATAAGCCATTTACTCATTATGGTTATCATAAAAAATTGACAAAGTAGCTATTACTCACTTAGCTATGGAGATACACTTCCAAACTACTGACCATGTTGTAGCCGTGGAGATAGTAGCTGAACAACATATTGGAACAAAATTGTGTAGCTGCAATACTTTTGAAGATATAAGCCATTTACTCATTATGGTTATCATTAAAAATTGACAAAGTAGTTATTACTCGCTTAGCTATTGAGATACACTTCCAAACTACTGACCATGTTGTAGCTGTTGATAAAGTAGCTGAACAACATAGTGCAACAAAATACTGTAAATGCAATAGTTTGAGAGTTACAAGCCATATAAATATATTAGCTAAAAGTGCTATTACCCACTCACAAGTAGGCCAAAGTTCACCAAACCCAAAAAATATTGAAGAGCAAAAAAATTCATTAAGACAACTAATTTACCAAAAATGTGTAACTGTAGTAGTTTCAGAGGAAACTGCGTGACACACGCACGCACGCACGCACCCACGCACGCATGCACGTACGCACACACATGGTGCAAATTATAATCTCCCGCCCGGCTCGCTTTTCAGAAATATTCATAAGTCGTAAAATATATTTATATTATGGATTTAACTATTAACCAATACTTTTCTACAAATTCAAATGGAAATCTATGGTTGCTATTCCCAAATCTGCATTGTTTAAGCACTTATGTTTAAGTGCATATGGAAACACATTTTATGCAATCTGCATACACATTGCGGATCTGCGATGCGGATAAGCAATACGGATCAGTGCCAATGGAAATGTACATTTAAGATATAACTAAGGCAGTGGTTCTTAGATGATGAGAAAGAGTTTCATATAAAGTTGCCGCATAATGACTGAAGAATTTAGCAAAATGTGGGATTTGTGGATTTCATAGTCAAATGAGGGAACTTGAAGGAACTTAAATTTTGGAAGACTGTTTCTGATATTTTTAGATACCAAATATATAATTATGTAAATATACTTCTGGCTTCACATATAACATCTTGTTATTTTTGCTCTGTTTATATAATTAATCTTTAAATATATTTCCATACATATTTTCATGAATATATTTACACAGGAAATGTATCACACAATCACAAAAATTACCAAAACTTTCAGAAATGACCTTTTTCCCAAAAGAATAGTGTGAATTTTAATGACCCATGTTACATTAAAATGGTGATGTAAATATGAGAATTTACTTGGAAGATACTGTATATTCAAATTTCTGTCCTTGGTAACAGAATTTAAACCCATTTTACACAAAAAACAATTAACAATATTCCTACTTACAGCAATGACATATTTGGTGCTCTCACTCACACCTGCCAGGTAGGGAAATGGTTGCACCTGAGCACCTCTCAGGTAAGAAAGAAGCCACTCATAGATCTTTGGGGGAATTCTTGTGAAAAAGCTTGGCTGTTGCATCTGCTGAAGGTTTTCTGCAAAATCACAGCTGGTTTATTTTAATTTAGCATATTTTTTCACAATTTTCACCCTACCTGAAAACAAAAGCCTTCAGAAACTCTCTTGACTGTTTTTTTTTCTTTTTAGTGGTTTGCACTGAATTTTAAAAATGCCATTTTAGTTAATGAGGTTGAAACAGAATACAATAAAGGTCTGTTACTATGGATTGTCAAAATGAGAGAGGCTCTATGTTGGATTATAAGCAAGAATAGGCAATGTTGTGTCTTTAGTTATACCTAATAGATATTTCTACGTGAAAAGCATCCCCAATTGTCACATATTTACTGAAAGTCCAAAGTTGAGATGTCTAAGTGCATGAAAAATCTTTCATTCCTCTGTCAAATCTGATGTTAAAGTAAACATCCTCAGAGATGTCCATCAAGTAGCAAATTTTTAAGCGCGAGCTCTAGTGAGGCTTGTGCTTCTAGAGATCACTTTTTTTGTCTCCGGCCTTTCATGAATTGTGGCGTAGTGTGATGAGTGTCTATATCTTCACTGAATTTAAGCATTAATGGGCTACGTTAGTACTTGGACAGGTGACCGCCTCAGTGCACTACTCGTGTCTCTGATGGCTTGGCAGCTCGCACTAGTAGACCGAAACACCTTTCCGCCTTGTTAGTGTTTAAGTTAATTTGTAGGTTATAGTTTATTTGAAGTTGGCAGCAGGTGGCTACAAAACAGTTGTGAACTAGTCTTTCCTGATTTTATTCTTTTCCCTCAACTTTTCTACACGTCAGAAATGGAAACAAACTCTAATGATTGTGTCCACTCCCCAATAAATAATGTACCACATACATGCACTTTACATGTAAACTTGTATTGTGTTATTCCGTCAGTCTTCAATAAATGCTTGTAGAGCATAGAAGTGTTTCAGCAGAGAGCTCCTGGATCTACATTACAATAGAAAACATAACACAAACTATTCTAACAAAGAGGGGGAAAACACCATACTTCATGTGATGAATAGAATTATTAATTTAATGGTGAATTTTCATGAAACAATAGGCTTACATATTTGTTTTGGGTATGTGTTTGTACTACTGGTCCATTGTGAGTGTTTTTTTATGTCCTGAGGGCCCGCTAGATCCATACTGGTGTGTAAGGGTGAGTCGGTAGTGGCGGTATACTCGTATCGAGACAATTATGCTGAAACACCTTGACCACTTTTACAACCGGAATCTTGAATGTCAGCTTATATACTCATTGGGAAACGTAAAATATTAAATGCAAAACCTGAATATGAAGAAATTATATAATATTACCTCATGTTTCACTAGATTTTAATGCATTTATTGCGATTTCTTTGAGAAAAATTGCCATGTTTTGGACTGAGGAAAATCACTTCCTGTTTGTATGTCTATTCTATTGGGGAAATGCTTAAACTCAAACTTTATCGGTATCCTGGAATCGGGATGGTTTTGCAATGGCGGAATCCCAAACTAGAAAATCTAGTACCGTCGCACCCCTACTGCTGTGTAAAGAAAATTTTCTCTTTTAAATGTATTTGACTGGACATTACCCTCAGGTATACAACTCCTGTGATGTGCCTTGCTGTACAATGTGGGCCAGTCTCTGGAGTAGTGGTCTGTGTACAGCTCACAGTGCAGGTCACATGACAACTGGTACAAAAGCTCAGCTAGGCCACCCAGGTCCTCATTAATTACAGAGTGAAGCTTCAGTTCCTGTACATAGACAAGAGCCACAAAAACCAGATAAAAATAAGAAACTATATGCTGCTTGAGTGTTTTGTAAGTTAAAATTACAATAGAAGAGATCAATAAAGTATAAATTTGCTGTATTAACAGTTGGAAGTTTTGTTGTAGAAATAAAGCCCGAGGGTGAGTACTTTATGACGTCCATTATGCCGGAAGTTCCGTCCTTTTATAGAGGTCATAAAGTACGAACCTGAGGACTTTATTTCTATTATACAGACCGGTTTCTTTTATCCATCCATAAATATTATTGTAAATATGTTGTTATACACACCTATTTGTCGCACTATATTTTGTGTGTATCGTTTGCTTCTCTATTATCGGCGATCGTCCATTTATTGCCTCAGATAAATGTACGCCAAAATATGCGCACTGTATTGTTTTGCGTGGTCTGCGCACTTCCGGTCTTTATAATGTAAATCAATTCAGGTGAAAGAAGAAGCAGTCCAGAGGTCCAAACATCACAAAATTGTGTATTTTTAGATTGAGTAGGTAGAAATTAACCCAAACTTAACCAACTACAAAGCAGCAGATGAAAACGTGTTTCTGCACATATTGCAGGGTAACATTATAGAAGAACATTATAGACTGTTACATTCTATGAACATGAATTATGGTAAAATTTTATTTTTGTAATCTTGAAAAAAAAATTAAAACATTAAAAATTTAAAACAATGAATATTATTTTATCACAGAAAAATTAACTGCTCTTGCTCAAACTTTAGTGGCGATTCAATCACAAAATAACCTCAAATAAAGGATTAAAGTCTGAGTTCTTTATTTGAGGCTTTGACATGACTGAATTACCAGTAGAGATCTGTGGATTATGGAGGCTGTTTTATTCATACAGAGTTTACTCTTACCTCATAGACTAAATGTAAAGCAAACAGAACAGCTGGTATGTGAGGAAACAGGGCTGCTCCAGTATCCAAACTCATCTCCTCTGCTTTCTTGGTCGCAGTTTTCTGGGCGCCTTCAAAACCCGAGACATCTTCCTGTGTCTCAGCAAACACCTTGTGGTGCTGTGATTGCAATAAGTTCTCCCAATCCTCCTCACTTCCTTGGTCAGAAGGTCGGGACTTTTTTGCAGACACTGGAGATGGGGTAGAATTGGCCTGAAGAAAATAAACAACAGTTGATCCCTTATTAAATATTTTATAGTTTAAGTCTCCGTTGTTTAGCTTCCACTAAAGGAAAAACAAAATTGTAGAGATAAAGTAGGTCTACTGAACTAAATAAAATGTGTAATGGACAGAGAATATCTGTGGTTATTAGAAAGAAGGATGTGAGAAAAAAAATTGTCAAATCCTTTTCTCTTCAAACTGATATTATAATTTCTAAATTATATTAATTCAGTTTTAAGGTGAAATGACTTTTGATAAATGAAAGATGTTTTGCTGTTCAATGAGGCATTTCTTGGCATAAACTTATATTTCAATATAACTGCTAAACAAAGAAAGATAAATTTGAAAATTTTAATTACTTAAATGTAGCTTTTATAAGCTACAAGCTTACCATGTGGGACTTAATGCTGTTCTCGGGTTGCCACACCCGGGGCCAACGTCTTAGAAAAAAAGATCGTTCTTGTTAGCCACCGGATATACTGGTAGTTGTCGTCACGTGATATCTTCTGACCAATCGCCCTACTTTCCCGTTGAAATTTTTTATTAAACCTACCCCTCAGCTGTAAACAGCGGGGAGGCAGGGTGGGACTCTTCTAGGTCCCACATGGTAAGCTTGTAGCTTATAAAAGCTACATTTAAGTAATTAAAATTTTCAATTTTATTACGCTACAATAGCTTACCATGTGGGACTTAATACTGAATTCAACCGCCCGGTGGCAGGATTACAGCTGAGACTGGAAGATATGTAATTTTTTTCTAAGATTTGAATTAATATATATACAGAATAGTGCCAGAAATACCAGTCTGAGTCCCTTTTACAGAGCCCCGATCCCAAAGATCGGGCCTGTAACGAGCCAAAAACCTGAGTAAAAAAGGGACAGTGCTAAAACTGTCCAGATGTTTGGTAGTAGGACGGAAGTGCAGCAGTGCTCACTTCGAGGTCTAAGGGTCCCTATTAGACCTTCACGTGTGACTGACCAACCCAGTGGTTGGGCATCTCATGAAATTTTTAACCTGAAATATGAGATTAACGACAACTGACTAAGTCCTTAATAGAAATTACCTGATAATTAAAAAATAAAATGACCTTACCCTGGAATGTGCCTGGCTTTCAATGTTATATGGTAGTGATGGCACCAGGTCATGATTTTCCACAGGAGAGCGCACATCTCTGCTGAGTGAGTTCCCCCTTGCTTGTTGATGTAGGCTACCACTGTTGAGTTGTCCGTCGCAACTAACACTGTTTGATTCTGGCACTGGTCCTTGAAGTCTCGAAGGGCCAGGGAGACCGCCTTCAATTCTAGGACATTTATGTGTAGCCTTTTTTCCCGCTCTGACCACAGCCCTTTTGTAGAATTTTGATCTAAGTGAGCGCCCCAACCTTCGTTTGAGGCGTCGGTAAAGAGTTGGATACTGTGGTCCTTGGGATGAAGGTCTGCGCCTTTCATCACATTTGAGGGGTTTTGCCACCAATCTAGGTGGGCTACAATGGCTTCTGTCCAAGGAAGGAGGTTGTCCAGCGACTGAGGATATCTCCAGTGCTCCTTGAGATGAAACTGAAAGGGCCTCATGTGAAGGCGTCCCTCCGGGACCATTTTCTAAGTTGAGGCTAGCAACCCAATTAGAGACATCAAACATCTTGCAGTCAAAACACGTTTTGACTTGAGTCGTAGGATCAAATCCTGAAGTTTGAGCCATCTCTCGTGAGTGGGTCTTACAAGGGCTGAATCTAGGTGGTATTCGTAGCCCACGAACGAAAACACCTGAGTAGGTTTCAGTTCTGATTTTTCCTGGTTGATTATCCAACCCAAGGATTGGGTTAGGTCTACCACTGCCTGTGTGTCCCTTTGAGATTCCTCCTGGGACTGGGACCTGATCAGCCAGTCGTCCAGGTATTGGTGAATTCTGAGTCCTCTTGAGAGGGCCATTAGTTTCACTTCCTTTACGATCATCGTAAAGACCTGGGGGCCTGTGGCCAGTCCGAAAGGTAGGGAGGTGAACTGGAACACCTGGGCCTTGTAGCAAAACCTTAGGTACTTCCTTGAGTTTGGATGGATGGGGATGTGAAAGTATGCGTCCGACAGGTCTATCGATGATACCCACTCCCCTGGGACCAGGGAAGTCCTGATGGACTCCGGGGTTTCCATTTTGAACTTTTCTACATGTAGAAAAGTGTTGAGCCTGCTTAAGTCTATGACTGGCCTCCACCTTTGGTGAGGCTTGGGTACTAGGAACAGGCGACTGTAAAACCCGAGAGATTTTACGTTTTCCACCCTTTCGATGGCGTTCTTTGACAAGAGAGACTGGATACAAGTGGCCAAGGCTTGGTCTTTTTGTTGGGCCTTGTACTCTGATAGAATCAGAGGAAATCTGATCAAGTTTGGCTTTGAACGGAATGGCAGAACGTAGCCATTGGTGATAATGTTTAACACGTTTTGAGAACATTTGTTTGTTAGCCAGTCTCTCTTGAAAGAACGGAGGCGACTTCCTACTGGTGGACTGAATGAGGCTTTGGAGGAGTCATTGTGAAGGGGGGTTTCCACGCCCCCTTCCCCTATTGTGGGGTCGAAAACGACCCCTGGAGCCTCTGAAGTTGGATTTTCCTCTTCCCGAGGGAAAGGATTGGTTACTGCTTTGAGAGGAATTGCCCCCATAGGGGCGTTTCCTGTAGGAGCCTCTTTTCTTGTGGGGGCCACGAAAGGGCTTATTCTGGTAGGGTGCAAAACCCTGAGAATCTTTTGAGGTGCCTTTTTTGAGAAGGAAGTCCTCACCTTCCTTAACAAGTTGAGACTCGAACAAGGAGGAGTCCCAGAAGGACGAGTTCCTAAGTTCTTGGCATCTCGTTTCCCCTAGCTGGGGATGCAATAGAGTCATTTCGGCTTCGCGCCTAAGCAAGCCGGTATTAGCCATAGAATATAATTCCCTCTGGAGAATATGGGCTAGCGATTTGCTGAGACAGGTAAGAGCTCTATGTTGGACAAGAACCGTCTTGTTCCAAAAATCCAAGTACTCAGCAACTTCCTCATATCCGCGCTTTGCTGCTTTCTCAGGATTGGCACCTTTCTGGATCTGAGACTTTATCTTCTTGACAGTTGACTTGATGCTATGTTGGCACTTTTCCAAAGAAGCATTGCAAGAAGAAGAGGTTTTGGCAAAGGCAGCGGTGAAATTGAGGATTGAAATATTCTGTCTAGCCTGATGTTCCAGCTCCTTAAGGACTGGCAGAGGGACTTTGGCTACTGGTGCCCCAGGAGGTCTAGGAGTAATACAGATCTTAGCAAAGTCCGTATTCAACTCCTGGATTTTGTCTTGAAAAGTGGGCTGTCCAACCTTATACCACTTAGAAGTGGATGGAGGAGGCTTGACATATTTTCCCTCAGATAAATTGGCAGCTTTGAAATCATGTTGAAATTTATCAAAGGCGTCCTTGATAACTGAGCTAAGTGGTAAGATAGAGGAAGGACCTCTAGGTCTGAGCTCTTGACGGCCTTTTTCGTCATCCAGACCCAACACTGAAGTTGACGACCTAGGCATAGAGTCCCTGGGGTCAGGGAGAGAAAGAATGCGCCTGAAGGTGTCTACCTCTTCAGAGTATTGGGAGGGAATGTCAGACAGGGCTACTTCCCTATAATAAGGGGGGTCTGGATCATGTTGTGGGAGGTCTTGATCAGAAGCTGCGCCTGAGGGCTGAGCCCTAGAGGGCTTAGAAGACCTGTGTCTGGCCACAGGGGAGTGATCTTCCTCTGAAGATGACACATATCTGGACCTAGATTTATGCTTGCTCTTGTCAGAGTGTTTCTTAGGTCTAGGATGGATCCGAGATTCGTCGGAATCCTCATCCAGATGATCCGAGGCAGAGCTCGGTGTTACTGTTTGTCTGTGGCTTTGTTTTTTATGTGAGTACGAGGAATCCTTCGGTATTGCTTCAGAAGGGGCAACGTACTGATCCGAGGAAGTTTGATATAGTACTAGACGAGGAGGGAGAGCTGGACCAATGTCCACATCCATTGCCTCGGACTGTGCATTAGTACTTGACCTCGGAGGGGGTACGTCCAGATGAGCAGCAAACTTGCTGGATGGACCAGCTTTTGAAGCATGAGGCGAGGGATCAACCTCGGCAGGCTTTTTAACTGCCAACTCCTCTCGGAGTGATTGAAATGCTTCTAACATGGATGCCTGGAAGGAACCCATTTGCTGCTGTATATGTATATTTAAGGAATCACCCAGGGATTTCTCTAGATTTCTTTGAATTTTGATTTGCAAAACAGTACCTGGGGGGGGGGGAACAACTTTTGCTGGGGTCTTTAGTGATAAAGAACTGAGGGCGAGAGGTTGAGGACGGGGGGGTGAGGTAAAGAGGTTATCGGCAGCACTCTCAAGGTCTGCATTAGAACCAGTAAAAGAGTCCCCATCGCCTTCACCCAAGAGATCTAGTTCATCTTTGGAACTAGTTTCCGCTTTTTGCTTTTTTAAGTACCGCTTCCTGTTTTGAATTTTTTGCAATTGTTCATCAGAGAGAGACGTGCAAATATGGCAGGGTGCTTCAAAAGTGACACAGGGGTCATCTCCCTTGCCAGCCTCCCTACAGGTAGGGCAGTAATTATGAGTATCAAAACTGAAGCAAAAATGGCGGCATTTCTGAGCTCTCGGTTTGTCTTTGTTTGCTTGATGAAGGGACATTTTAACGCAATAAAAAGACGTACAATTAAGATTGCCTGAACCGAGAAAAGTCAAAACACGCTGATTGTAAGGAAACTACTTAAGTTGTGAAATTAAAAATTTTACAGTATAATCTATGAAATATATATAAGGAAATGGTCCAAATATTAGCCTCCAACAATACGTGAATACTGAGAAATAAATGAAAATGTCTGTATATTTACAAACTGCTACCAGTCTTCGTGGCCAACGAGAAAGTAGGGCGATTGGTCAGAAGATATCACGTGACGACAACTACCAGTATATCCGGTGGCTAACAAGAACGATCTTTTTTTCTAAGACGTTGGCCCCGGGTGTGGCAACCCGAGAACAGCATTAAGTCCCACATGGTAAGCTATTGTAGCGTAATAAAATGATGTTTGTTGTTAATACTGTAATTGCCACTCAATATCAATATTAGGAGGATATAATATGGTTATACTTGTGTCAGTTACTTGCTATACAAGTCGGTGTAATTTTGGACACATATGCAAAATAATGAACTGAAGCCAAGTTACCTGCATTGTGAGGGGAAGTCTATCCACATCATAGCCCATGAGACTGAGGACACATCTGCAAAACTGTGTCCATTCTGACTGACCATTGACACAACCTGGAGAATTACTGGCAGCATACCACCTAGTGAGGACTAGCAGTGAGATGTCCCTTGGTAAGATCTGTCTGAAGCCTTCCATACATTGCTCAACTGTCAAATATACAACAGAGAAAACTCAAATCTTTTCACTGCTGTTTGTTCATTTATTTACATGGGAAAGGAAAATGTGAAATTTGCTGTATGTAAAATTTAGACCTGGAGGACATCCTTTAAAAGTAAGTCCAATTAATCAAAATATGTGCCAATTTTGTATCAGGGGAGGTCCAAAGTCTAATGCTAGGACAAAAATCACAACGGTCAAAATAAAGGAAATAGAAAGCGATTTTCTCACTGGTGAATTTCACATTTCTATAACCCTAAAACTTGCAGTATACCCAGTACAAGTGAGGTATTTCAAGGCCAAATCTATCTCAAATTTTCAATACAAAGCTCGTCTATTTAACATTCTTTCAGAGAACCTCTGTTTAAACTAGTTATTACAATCACAAATATCTTAAATTATGTCAAAATAAATATGAATGTCATGCTTTAATGTACGTGTATTTTAATCATACTATTAATTTAAATTTAATGGAGAGTTATTTGTATTCCTATTGTTACAAGTTGCCAGTGTTGAGATAAAGTCTTCTTCATCAGTAACTGGTACATATGACCATATATGGGCCAAATTTACAGGCTGAATTGTTGCATTGCCTCTATATGGTCAGATTAAATTTGAATTTGTCTATATATAAAATCACTTCCAAAATATTATTTTGGTTATACCACAATTCACAGAATGGAGGAAAGCCAAAATCCTATTTATTCAAGATACTATAATGTAAACCAAAGTTGAATGTTAGCAACTACCAATTTTCCCACTTGTTAAAAGTCTGGGGTAGAGAATCAAACCCACAACCTCTGAGTTGAAGAAACTGAGCATGTTCCTACTCGACCACTGAGCATCCCTCCACCCCACCTCCTGCCCTTGCAATATTTTAAAAAGAAAGGCATGATTTAAATATATTAGCTATTAAGTAAATGAGAAGTAGGTTAGGACAAGCATCTATGATCCATACCATTATCTCACATCATTCACTAATGTAAAGATGGGTTGAACAAAATTAATAGTAAGATTAAGTAGAGGGCATCTGAGTGCATAATCAATTTGGCAGGGCAATTTTACTTTACCGGTACGGGATCTGCCATATTTGATAATTAGAGGAAATTGTCAAGGAAATATGAAATTAAATTAACAGTTATAAATGGGGGCAAGCCCCCAATCCCCATAGATAGTATTCTTGTGTATTACAATGAAAATAAAAGGATGGAATTGCTAAAAATGTCAAATTAAATTATTGCCCAAATCTCATACCGGTAAAGTAAAAACTAGCCAATTTGGCTAGGAGGCCCACTCATTAAAGAGAAACTGGGGTACAAAAACCCACTCACTGATGGGATTGTGTGACATCTGTGGTAGTGAGGCCCTGTACATAGACCCGTCACTGAGTTCCACACAGAACCTATGGCCCACTGCATCTCTGATCGATGAAATCAAAGTAGCTGGAGAAGACGAAGAAGACTGTTGAAAACTCAGCTCATCTGTCAACGAATTCTCCATTAATTGGCTTGACTCATTAAATTCAGTGGGCACTGGTGACAACATCTGTACCTCTTCATCAAATCTCACATCTAGTGCACTGGGAGGTCTGCTTGAAGTGATGGGGCCGCTGATAAAACGAAGAGGGGAGGCTGGGCGCAGCACCATGGAGATGGGTGGGTGAGGGGTGTTAGCAGTGGACAGGGGGAGCGGGGCTGGTATCTCAGCCATGTGCACCAAACTCACCTGTGACAATTGGAAAATGGCAAATGCGTGAATATACAGACAGAACCACCAACATCAACAGGATCTAGTGAGTAATCTACAATTTGCAACAGAATGTGTATTTCACCACTGCTTGACTCGCTTTTAAATGTGAGACAAAATAATCATGTAGTAAAACAAAATGCACAAATATGCAAAGAATTCCCCAGAAGTCAATTAATTAGGAAGAGGATTTCTTTACTGGATAATTACCTCCGCCAATTGTTTTCGCCTGGGTTTGTTTGTGGGTTTGTGAGTTTGTTTGTGAACAAGATAACTCAAAAACTTAAGGACGGATATTGATGAAATTTTCAGAATATGTCTGAAAGGTAAAAGGAAGAAATGATTCAATTTTGGGAGTGATCCGGATCACTATCTGGATCCATGAAATGTAATTTTTAAAGACAGATAACTCAGAAAGTTAGGGACGGATTTTGATAAAATTTTCATCATATGGGACAGGGAACAAGTGATTAGATTTTGGGAGTGATCTGGATCACTGTCTGGATCCACGAAAAATATATTGGGAGTGATCCGGATTGAGCTCCCTTGGTGGAGGTCTGCGCTCTCCGAGTGCTCTTGTTTCATATATATTACCGGCTAGCTTACACTTAACACAAGAATAGCAGGAGTAAAACACAGTAACATCTGTAAACGTACGCAAAGACAAATTTGGAGGATTAAGTGATTAATATGTGAAATCAGTTTTGGACTCAACCTCAGAAGATGCCATAACATTGTGGTTACAAGATGCTTTATTTTAAAGTATTTTCTTAGTTTTTATATTTACATTGAAGAAAAGTAAACTAAAAAGATTTGTCCTTATTTATAAAGACAAGCCCCTACACTGACGAGAAATAAATGTATCAAATGCTTATTTAATTTAAATCCACAAAGTTTTGAATAGCTCTTTTCTTTGTAAACTGAACAATTCAACAGTTACAATTATTCTTCACTAATTTAAAAGTTGCATTCTGTGTGGCATTTTAAACCGGCAGGACACATCTAAATATAACTATTTTAATGGCTAGAGGTTTCATCAGGGTCGATAGACTTTCACATTTATTAACATAATATAGATAAAAGAAAAATTTTAAAAACAAAAAAATACTCTTTAATTTTACCATAATCTTTGTGCCTACAACCCTGTGTCTACTTTTGTGTGAAAAGAATTAACACCCAGGCCCTATTTTGGATGAATACTGCATGTGGTGTAATGTAAGTGTTACCATTATTTACCTTCGTGGTTCCACTGTACAAGACCAGATTTGCACTGCAGTCCAATATCAGTATCATATTGAGACGCAGTAGTGAAGAGGCATCTTTACAGGTGATAGTTGACATGGAGCCAAAGATTAGTTGACTTCGGTCATTACTCTCCTCAAACTTCACACACCTTCAGAAGCACAATGGAAAACTTATACAGAATATAGAATACGGAACTTATAAAACATATACGGAAGTAATGCTTCAGGTGGTAACATAATTATAAACTAAAGTGCAGCAAATTAACTTTTACTTGGTTAAGTACTTGAAACTTGGGCCTAGTGGGTAACACACTAACATAGGAACACTGAGGACCTGGTGGTTACTAGAGATGGGTTGGTAGGCTCGTTGTATCGAGAGCATTTGAATGAAATACTGTGACAAGATTTTACAACCACCTCTTCGCTTGTCAGCATATATAATGGAAAGAAGACTTGAAATATTTAAAAAATACCCAAAATCTGCCGAAATAAGCTTTTATTCCATATATTTTGTGCATTTTGTAGACTTTTAGAGTGATTACGTTGAGCAGTACTGCCATGTTTGGTTACGACAATTTAAAACCTCTATCTCGCTTGTCAACATATATAATCAAAGGAAATCTTAAAATATTGGAAACAAACCACAAATTGGAAGAAATTGCACACTTTTATCCCATATTTTTCTGCATTTAGAGACTTTTATTGCGATTTCGTTGACAGGAAACATCCATGTTGGATTAAGGTTACTAAAAATGGGAGTCCCGGAATTGGAACGGTTTTGCATCAGCAACCTCCCGATCTACACATTTTTCATACTAACCCATCACTAGTGGTTACAATGGTGGAGCTATTTTTATTGTGTTACATTTACTCAGACAGAGAAACATAGTCATTAAAATATCCCACAAGTACTAATGAATGGCATCTTCTGCCTGCAAAAGTATCACTACACCTGCAAAAGTAGTATTGCACCTAACACACACAAGTCATTCTGTACCTGAGTTGCTGCCTGTAAGGGATAAGGTAACAGATGTACCTCTGACCACACAGATCTGCAGTAAGGAACACTTTGCTAGCACAGCCTGATACTCCATCCCTGCAATAAAACAACAAAAATACCAAATGAACGAACAATTTAAGCCTATTTTTTGGTCCCTATGCTTCAATATATAAAAAAATAGCATCCGAGATGCCCGTACCCCACAGCCTGGGGAAATAGTTTTCAACACCATGAGATATAAAAGTAGTGAAACAGTACAAAGACCGGGATACTTTCAGAGCAGTGTTAGTTATATAAAGCTCCAAATAATGTTCAAGTAGAGAAAATAACATCTAAGAGAAAAAAAAATGTATGTAAAGATAAAGTATTAAAACAACACAATTCAATAACAAGATGACAGCATTAATCAGTAAACTAAAAATTATGAAGCTGAGAAATTTATTAATTGGAGAATAGCTGTCAATGGAAAAAGTAAAATTAGTACAAGTGCATAATCAGTTTTGATAAGAGAATCATGTCTCAAATAAAGCAGGTGAAAACACTTTCACCACTTTCAGAGCCAAAGTTAAAGGTCACACTATGATGCACACCTACACCCTCTAACCAATGTCCCAACCAAGTGTCAACCTTCTACACCTTATGGAATCCAAGAAATAGTTCAGACAAGATTTTAAAACTCATTGTCACTGTGACAAGGTCAAATCAAGGTCACACCATGACGTTGCACACCTACAGCCCCTAACCAATGTCCCTAGTAAGTATCAACTTCCAACACCTCACGGTTTCCGAGATATAGCCCGCACAAGATTTTATAGGTCAAGGTCAATACGGCAAGGTCACAGGTCAAATCAAGGTCACACCATGACGTTACACACCTACACTCCCTAACCAATGTCCTTAGTAAGTATCAACTTCCAACACCTCACGGTTTCCGAGATCTAGCCCGTACAAGATTTTATAGGTCAAGGTAACTATGGCAAGGTCGAAGGTCAAATCAAGGTCACACCATGACGTTGCACACCTACACCCCCTAACCAATGTCCCTACCAAGTATCAACTTCCTACACTTTACAGTTTTCGGGATATAGCCCAGACAACATTTTATAGGTCACGATCACGATATTATTCTGATTTGATGAACTATCAGCAGCAGTTAGCAGACACGCACATAGTTTCATAAAAATATATTTCACAGTTATAACTTTAACGACATACCTGGCAACACCACTCTCTGTCCAGATATGGTCCACACACACTTCGGGATCCAGTGGAGCTGTGGTATCCTGTGGGTAGATGTTGGGGTCACTAAAGGAGGTGTTGTTGATGTGAGATCCAGGTGTTCGGGCAAGGCTGGGCGAGAAGTGCTTGATGGCGGAGGAAGATAAGGGTGAGTGCAAGCGAACCAGGTGAGAGCCAGAGGTTGAGGGTGACTGGGTTCGGCTTAAAGAAAAATAAATAAAAACGTTATACAGTTAAACCCTCATCAAGTACAACTCCTGGGTGGTAATCAAAGACATACATTAGGATTAGATCAAGATCAGATCAAATTTGAGAAAAAAGTTTCAAGCGAGTCAGTTAATTAAACAGCTATTCACAAACCATGGATCAGTTCAGCTGAAAAGATTATAAATACTTTTTCTGATTTTTTTATTCTTTTTTTTTCTCACAGTTTTAAACAGAGTTCTTCATCGCTTAAGAAATCTAGAGGGTTAATTCAGTTGTGAAGTCCCCTATGTCTCTGTGATTACTGATTAAAAAACATTCCCTGCAAAATTCTCAATAAGCTATTTTTGATTGTTCTTGATCCAAAAGTTAATCCAAAATTGATCAAAAGATCAGATCAAGTGTTTTGGGAATACTTAGCAGAGTTGATCCAAAAATCTGATCAAAAATTGATCATTTTTGCTCAAATTTGATCTGATCTTTACTGATCCGTGTTAGTGAATACCAGCCCTGGTATGTAATTCATTTCAAGTATTTTCTTATCCAGTGAGGTTTAACTTGTATGTTTTTGAATTGATTTAACAATGCTGAAAAAACAATACAACAGTCAAAGATGATGCAATGTACAAAGCACATAAAACATACAGTAAAGTGGATCTATTACTAACATATCTATAATCCTGTCTCATTAATAAAATAGTTGGAAAGACTATTTGATAGTCTGAGATATTAGGTATACAGGTTTAGCTAGTGTAGTTTAGTGTTCCCAGGTGCAACATTACTTAAATGAATCAATCTGATTGTAGCTATTTGGAAAATTATGTAAATTATTTAACCTGAATGCTGTCAGGTGGGACATCGTGTAAATGAGTTCACTGTAGTGATATGGGGTTGGACAAATAATAAATTTTCCTAAAATTTGAAGAAAGACAAGTCTATAATTGATGAATTTAACCAAGGAGCTTCAACGCGGATATTATGTGCTTCTAGGTGAGCCATTATGTCAATCAGCTTACCTAAGTGCTGCCAGGTGGGACACTGAAGGACTGCTGTGTTTTGAGTGTGTCATCATTGGTGAATTAGGTTTGCTGTGGTAACTCCTGAAGGGTGAGAAGCTTGGCGACTGTGTGACATTCAGTCTATAAAACAACATACATTGATACTGCAGCTTACTTCCGACAGGTAATTCTAATTCTAATAGCACTTTTATAGCGCTTAATCTCCGTCAAAAGACAGACTCTAAGGCGCATCACACAAAAACATTGTTCAATATTCAAAAACCAGACATTGCAGGGGTCAGCACCGCAGAGAAAGCAGAAAGGAGATTGGAAATTTAGGGTGGGTATGCTTTTCCAAAGAGGTATGACTTCAACTTTGACCTGAAAGAGGCAAGTGAGTTTGCAGAGCGGACCTCATCAGGAAGGTCATTCCAAATCAAGGTAGTTTTATGGGCAGAGGAAACCAGTACATACAGTTGGTCAAGTTTCTGTTCTGTAAACTGCTATCATCAGTAAGCAACTACCAACTTTCCCACATAAGGTCTGGGGTCTGAACCACAGACCTCAGAGATTTTTTGATACAAAGGGAAAATGCAGTAAACTGCAAGTCTACCTTGTCACCTTATAGAACATTTTTAAAAGATAACATGAGTACAGTTTGAGATATAATAAATATTCAAATTCGCAACAGATAGGGTGCATTACTCGACTTTCTAGTAGAACAAATCATTTAAAAATACAAAATGTATTTTTGTGTGTTTTCAAATGTACTTAAACATCATGTTCCCCACAGACTCTACTAATAATTTAACCAAGGAGCTACTTGACTTAATTATAAATTGTGACTATTAACTTACACTACAAATAATGTAAATAAACCCTAAATTATACATTTTCATCTTGTATTTTTATAGTTTTAATACGTATTTTTATCACAACTGCCATGTTTTGTTTTGATTAACTTCACTTCCTGTTAGTGGTTCAGGATATCCCAGAACAAAACTTTTTCAGTGTCCTGGATTCGGACACTTTAGCAGACAATATTACCCCCCTCCCCCATATCAAATGATATTGAAATATTTTTACATTCAATAATGATGCCCACACAGCCAAATGATGTACCCAACAGTACGGGTTATGCTGGTGAAAGTCAACTAATACAGGCAAAAGATCCCCAATATCAGATAAATGCTGTATTTTTGCATGTGGAAGTTAAAATTATCTAAACCAAATCTTGTGGATACTTAATAACCCTTTCACACTACAGGCGGTATCACCCACAGTAACCCACGTTTCCGCCTCTGATTTCGGTACAGTGGGCATGTGCAGACGATTTGGTGCACGTGCGTATTAATTTCTGACTACAGTAACCGAAGGTGTGGTCTACGGTGTACATAAGGTTGTGATTCGGTCATCTTTTGGTGTAACATGGCGACATATTAAGGTGAGTTAAGGTATTGGTCATTTTCCCACGTGTTCATCCGATGGCTACCAAAGGTGAGTTGAGGTTGCTTCTCGGTGACCAACATTTGTAGTACTGTCTTCCTACTGTTATCGACGGTTAATAAAAACCGTGTCCAATCAGTGGCCATCTGCCTGTAGTGTGAACAACTTGGACAGAATGGGGCGACCTGGAGGCAGTTATGCCGCAGAGAAAAACTTCCAACTGCAGGATGTACCGCCTAAAAGGGGATAAGGTTCAGGTGATACAGAGTTTTATGTGTTTACATTGATATGGATGGTGGTTTACCTTTTTTTATCAGCCCATTAAGCAGGTATTAAATGCGACTTTTCGTGGCAAGTTTTACAAATTTATTTGCACATTTGGTAAAAATAAACAAATGACAGTTGCTTAACATTGATAGATATTTTAAAATATTTCCTGAAAAACAAGAATTTTTGCTCTATTTTAATGCCAAAATACACTTAATAGGCCAAAAATATGAGTTAGGCTGAATCTACGTGGATTAACCAGATTACCGTGAGAGGTGAGAACTGGATGCTTTGCTGATGGTAGGGGTCACACTACCCAGGTCACTGGGATTACAACTGGAAGACATCATCATGTGGAGATCTCCCAGCTGATTCCCTCTCACTTGTAATACTTCCTAGTCATCACAACAAAAAATTGTACACTAAAAACATTACTTTTAACCTATAGAGCCATTAATTTTGTTTGCTATGGGCTCTGGATTGAAAATTCATTAGAAAAGAACAAAAATATAGACTCCCTAAAGCACAGAATTCTGAAAACATCTATGAGATTGTATACACATATATATTTTATGACAGAAACTTCAGTCTGATATGATATGGAACCCCAATTTGAGTAACCATTGACAGAATTTTGTATATTATTAAGATACATTTGACAGAAATTCTAGTTGGAGTTTCATCTAACTCTCAAATCTCCCTTAAAAGTGGACTTCCTATCAACAGCGTTTCAAATCTTGTCAGATAAACTTGACAGAAACTCAAATCCCCACTGAGTGTAACACCTAAATTTTAAGAACACTTTCAAAACAACCTCCCCTTCTTTCCACCAATTGAAATATCAAGTATAGATAACCTCTGTAAAATGATAAACAATCGTTAAAAGATTTTTTCCTTATAACTTCAGTAACTTGACGATTGGTTATCTTCAAATTGTATCCACAGTGATTTTCTTGCCATGTCTGATGTGAGTTATTTATGGATTCATTTAATCTGTACACAGTCTTCACACACTTCTTTCTAGGGATGTAAGTATTTTAGAGGCACTGATTCAACACTCTGATTCTAGGCTTCAGCATTGTATCTAAATAATTCTACTTTCTGGTCTTGTGTATTTTCCTTTTGAGTACTATTTACAGACTCTCAAGTTGCCTAAACCAATGAACAAAACTAGAATAAATTGACTTTTTTCTATTTTGTAGGAGACAGCATGGTTTTGACAGTACTAGGTTCTTTTGTATTACAAGTCTGCACAAAATATTTGAGTGTGCAGCATTTACTTGCAGTGGGAATTAGTTCATAAAACTGAATGCTTGGTTGTTGCCTAGAGTTTATGGGCCCATATTTACTTCTTCTACTATTCCAAGAAATTTTATTCAAAGAAATTTCTCAGGAAGTACAGGTTTTTCTGAGAGAAAAAAATCAAATAAATAAACTTATCAAAATAACATTTTTTGTAACTAAAATAAAATGGTATTTTCAATACACCATTTACCCAAACAATACCTACAGAAATCTTATGGTCAACAAGCAAAATACTAATACAAGTACAACCAGTTTTCTACAGAGGTATTGTATCATATTATTATCAATATAATGTTATGGATTCTAAAAATTTGATAACTAAAATGCTAATGCTACTTGTTATCTGTGTATTTATGCTTCTGTGTGTTTCATGTATCCAAAGTTAAAGTTTTTTATATCCCATTCAACTGCCAGGGTCATATTGAGACTGGTCCTCAGCGTTGTCATTTTTGGCAGCATAGCTATGTATCTAATATGCCATTACAATCCCTTTCAAGACTTTATAAAAATTTCAAGAATAGGAGAATTCTAAAGACATCAATGTTTTTGGATATAGACCTTGCAGACTGATCTGTAACTAACCTCTTTTCTGGTCATGCGTACACTCCAGATGGAGTGTGCAGACAGAAGCCGGTCATATGTCATCACAAGAGATGGCTCCTCACTCGTAAACACTATCTGCTGACTCGTCTCTGTCACAAATGATACCTTTGCAGAACTCGTGTTACCTGGTGTAGCAGTGACAAAATATTTTCAAAGGTATTAGGTAAAATATGTGCCTTCAACAATCTTGAAGTAGAATTTCTATGAAGAAGAATGATGCAATAGTTACTTATTGGGCTTTTATGGTTTCTGTAGCCTGTTCTGATTTCTGTGGCCTGGTAGTTAAAAAGTGTTGGTCTTCAGAGCAGAAGGTCTCAGGTTTGAACCTTAGCTAGGTCATGGTGTAAAAATCCTTGGAAAAGGTACTTTACATACATATGTTCCTCTTGACCCAGGAGTACAAATGGGTACCAAGAGTAGTTGGGAAGTTAAACCTGCAACAGACTGGCATGAATATGTAATACTCTGAGTTACTTTATGCCAAAGAAACTGGAAATAAGCACGGACTAATATGTGCTACTAGGCACAAAGAATGCTGTCACCTGACCTTTTCAGTAGGCTTTTCTACAAAATTTTACCCTGTAACATATCTAACAAGTGCTTACAGTCAAACTATTTATTAAAATATTCTATCAAATGGTATTACTCCAAGGCAATGCCAAAAAAACATACATTCTGAAGACAGACACCAACCACAACCCTTATTTAAATATTTTGGAACAAAATTATGATACACTAAACTATTATAGTAAATTAGATATTAACTGAATATCAGCTGGTTTATACACTCTTTAATTTTCATAAAAAATCTCAAACTCACTCAAAGTTTCAAACTCCGTTTTATATAAATTTAAATTCAAATGTAGCATTCTCAAGTGAAATCCTGCATATGTTAGTATATCCTCAAATTTAAATTTTCAAACATGGTCAAACAAAATTAATGCAGCCATAATACCAAATATTTAAGACTCCTTTCATAACAACTTAAATATAATCTCCCAAACTGAGGGAGCATAAATTATGTTCAACCTGAGATGAAGTATGTACTTGCTCATGAATAGTTATTAGATTTGAGTTTCTGCTCTGAGGGTGAAGGAGCCCGAGGGTGAGTACTTTATGACCTCTATAACAGGATGGTACTTCCGGCGGATAATGGACGTTTCATTTATTAATCCATAAATATTATTATAAATATGACTTTTAAACACCTATTTGTCACACTATATTTTGTCTGTATCATATGGTTCTCTATTATCAACGATCATACATTTATTGCTTCAGATAAATGGATGTAAAAAATATACGCACTGCATTTTTTTGTATAGTCTGCGCACTTCTGGTCCTTATAACTGAGTACAAACTCAATTTTAGGGTTTAAATCCAAAATTATAGGAATTACATTTGAGTTTGCGTTTGAGATTTTTTATGTATACTTGACCAGAAGAAGCTGTATTTGTGTAGGTATAATTGGAAGTCAGGCATAACTAGAACCAAATCCTGTGGATATTGGAGCTGTAATAAAATAAGTAAGAGGTTCTACTGTCCCACAGAATTAACAAGCAGCAAAAGTTATTAGTTAACTAGTTTAAAAGCATGGAGCAAGCCAATTTACCTCTGATAAAATATATTTCTTTCATTCAAGGTTCAAATTTACACTTTGCAAATAAAATAAAGCCTTACATTTTGTAGTTTTTAAACTGTACTGGTTACTTAACATGCAAGAATCAGGTAACAAAGCAAAGTTAACTGATTAAATAAAACAAATCCTAGACAATTTATCATGTCTTTAGTCCTTTCTACATATTTCAGCAATCAATACACTATATCATAGATCCCTAAATCATTGCAAAAACATCACACTGTCTTACTACAACTCACAGTACAGCACAGCAAATATTAAATAATAATGCTAATGTAAGTTTCAGCTGGTGAATTTCAGCAGAATTAAGATGATGCTGAATCACTGAATTCATGTCTGCAAGTCTGATCAATCAGACATCGTTCTGGCTACTACTAGTACAGTGTTATGTCAAATGAAGTGAGTAAAAGCAAAATTATATGAGATATTATTACGTCAAGATTATGTCAACATAATCCTCGTATCCTGCACCACATATCTATTGATTGATGCTTTTCTTCCCAAAAATAAAATATATAAAGTATTCTCTTTGTATAAATTGTCAATCTCAGCAAAGCATTAGATGGGATTTGCTAAACAAAAAGTGACTATACAGTATCAAAACTTACCAAGAAGGGAGTTCGATGCAGCTATACAATACAATGGAAAAATCAACAGATAGAATACAGAGAGATGACAAGCCAAACAAATACACTAATACATTGGTTATGAAACAACTAAAAAATTGCTTCTGCAATCAGAGAAGCTTGTATGTCCATGTTTTCATAATAATATAGGTTTTTATTTTATCATCTTGGTTTGGATACAAATAATGAACAAAAGTAGAACACAAGATGCATTATAAAATGCACATTTCTGGTTAAATCAACTGGAGTGGGTTCTAGTGGTAGGATGATTTGATAAGTATTTTTGTATTGTATTTGTTTCTAATACTCAGTGCAATATCTCCATATACTACAGGACTCAAAGCGCTATATGACCCATTCGACAATACAAGTACAGTCCAACTCTCAAATTACTGACACTCCCCTAATTGAAAGACAGAGGCTCAAGGATGACCATTTATCAACATCCTTGAGGTTCTTTAACCTGCCACTGGAGATAGAACCCAATCACAAAGGACCGCCATTTTAAGTGGTCTTCCGAAAGACTATGTATCTGCCTGTACCTGGGACTGAACCCCTGTCCTGTGTTCGTAGGCCAGTGTGTTACCCACTAGGCCACAGTGGCAGATATGAGGGTTCATTAACCATTTCTGATAGTGGAAGTACCCCTGCACAGTCGGTCACTGACAATTTCAAATGACTGATTATTCAATGTAAATCTTACCTTTCTAAATAAAAGAAAAGATATAATTATGTTCTTTCAACATTTTTTAGGCAGTTTTTATTTATCAAATTGACAAATTTACCACAAATGTTTGTTTTGCTTACCTTTATCACAATATTTACATGGAGTGGATATTTTTGGTAGGTACTAAATGTCAAAAATTTTGAAAGCACTGAAATTTTTTTCATGAATGATGCACATTTCATCCATTAACTGTTTTATTTAAAAATAACCACCAGTGTACCAAAATAAACTAGAGCTCTGTTTCGCAAGAAAATAAGAAATCAGTTTTTGCACAGCAAAAACAAAGCATCCCAATGAGCATTAACGATATTGTGTTGAAATGACTATGTTCCTCTGTTTAATATGTTTTTCTATTTAAGCAAAAATGTAAGGTTTCAGAGATAATGCGTTTTGCTTTTTACACAGATGGTCACCAAAAATGGTGGGAAAACAATTTTTGGGGAAAAACTTGTCCGATGACTGTGCAGATACCATGGGGGTAAAAAATTTCGTAGAAATTGCTCTATCTCGCACTGTTTCCGAGATAAATGCATTGTTGCATTTTACACAGAAATTTAAGATGGCCGTCAAAAATGGCAGAAAAACAATTGACATCAAGTCACCTGGGGGTTAAACATCGAAATCGCTCTATCTTGCACTGTTTCTGGGATATTTAAGATTTTTCATTTTCATCATTAAGAAAAATCATGGCATTTAATTAATCGTTAATAAGTTGGCCATTTTGTATCGGATCACTTTCAAAAGTTAATGACATCTATGTAGCAAACCTACATGCTAAATATCATGTGAATAGATAAAGCACTTTTTTAATTCTCATTTGGACAAGCACACCCCTTTGAAAAACATGTTTTGGTCATGTGACTTCTCTGATTGGTTGAAATGTCATGACACCATATTCAGAAATGTTTCCCAGGGCTACTGCATACATGTACTAAATTTGAACAGAATCTGCCCAGTGGTTGCCGAGCTTTAAACAACAGAAAATGCGGGAGCCGGTGGAGCCAGCAGACTCTCTCTCTCCCCTGAATACAAACAAGCATCCCCTGCAGGATACTTAATGAATAGTCTGTTCTAGCACTATCATCGTTCAGCAATTTGAAATTTGTTGATTAATTGCCATAGATAATTAAGGATGGGGGTATTCCTAACAATAGTAAGTTGGGTTGATGTGTAAGCTCAAAAATGTGAAGATAAGTATACACGTCATTCACATCACTTAAAGTAGAATTGTATTTTCATGCGTTCATTAGTTTTGGTCTAATTACAAACACAGAGAAACAGATAAACTCGCAAATACAGACAAACAGATAAACAAACACACCATAAAACTAGAAATAGGCCGCCCTGTTGATAGTAGATGCGAATAGAAACAGGATAGTATAGAAGAACACACATTATCATGTGTAATGTCCACCCATGAACCTTTTGCCCAAATTGTACAGTAGTCTTACAAGACCCTGTTTCATTTGTAAAATATATCAATGATGCTTAAATATTTGTTAGTGTAGATGTAAATTATTTCAGCTTCATGCCTTTTTGCATTGGTTGGGTTGAAAATTTTGACGAAATCACTCTATCTTGCACGGTTAAGAAGATAGAAGCAAATTCCTGTTTTTCTATTTTTGGCAAAAATTTGAAAATTCAAAATGGCCGCCATTTTTGGGAAAAGGAAATTTTTTTGAAAATTGCCAAGAGTACATTTCTTAGATACCCTATGGGTCGAAAATTTCAACAAAATATTCTATTTTGCACGGTTAAGGCCAGTTTGTGTTTTTCCATTTTGGGCAAAAATTCGAAAATTCAAAATGGCTGCCATTTTTGGGGAGGGGAAAATTTTTTGAAAATTGCAAATATTACATTCCTTAGGTACCCTGTGGGTTGAAAAATTTCGACGAAATCGCTCTATCTCGCATGGTTAAGGAGATAGAAGCAAATTTGTGTTTTGCCATTTTTGGCAAAAATTTGAAAATTCAAAATGGCCGCCATTTTAGGGGAGGGGAAATTTTTTTTTTAAATTCCCAAGAATACAATGCTCAAATACCTGCGGGTCGAAAATTTTGACGAAATCGCTCTATCTCGCATGGTTAAGGAGATAGAAGGAAATTTGTGTTTTGCCATTTTTGGCAAAACTTCGAAAATTCAAAATGGCCGCCATTTTTGGGGAGGGGAAAATTTTTTGAAAATTGCAAAGATTGCATTGCTTAGATACCCTGTGCGTCGAAAATTTTGACGAAATCGCTCTATCTCGCACGGTTAAGGAGATAGAAGCAAATTAGTGTTTTGCCATTTTTGGCAAAAATTCGAAAATTCAAAATGGCCGCCATTTTTGGGGAGGGGAAATTTTTTTTTTAATTACCAAGAGAACAATGCTCAGATACCCTGTGGGTCGAAAATTTTGACGAAATCACTGTATCTCGCACGGTTAAGGAGATAGAAGCAAATTTGTGTTTTGCCATTTTTGGTAAAAAAATTCGAAAATTCAAAATGGCCGCCATTTTTGGGGGAGGGGAAAATTTTGGGAAAATTGCAAAGATTGCATTCCTTAGATACCCTGTGGGTCGAAAATTTCGACGAAATCGCTCTATCTCGCATGGTTCAAAGTCAAAGTTGGGGTTTTACGTCCCGTTCAACAGCCAGGGTCATATTGGGACAGGTCCTCAAAATTGCCACTTGTGGGACTCGAACCCACAGAGGTGACAGCCTATGATTAGATGCCAAACTTGCTAACCACTAGGCCACTGAGGACCCTATCTCGCATGGTTAAGGAGATAGAAGCAAATTAGTGTTTTGCCATTTCTGGCAAAAATTCGAAAATTCAAAATGGCCGCCATTTTTGGGGAGGGGAAAATTTTTTGAAAATTGCAAATATTACATTCCTTAGATACCCTGTGGGTCGAAAATTTCGACGAAATCGCTCTATCTCGCACGGTTAAGGAGATAGAAGCAAATTTGTGTTTTGCCATTTCTGGCAAAAATTCGAAAATTCAAAATGGCCGCCATTTTTGGGGAGGGGAAAATTTTTTGAAAATTGCAAATATTACATTCCTTAGATACCCTGTGGGTCGAAAATTTCGACGAAATCGCTCTATCTCGCACGGTTAAGGAGATAGAAGCAAATTTGTGTTTTGCCATTTTTGGCAAAAATTCGAAAATTTAAAATGGCCGGCATTTTTGGGGAGGGGAAAATTTTTTGAAAATTGCAAATATTACATTCCTTAGATACCCTGTGGGTCGAAAATTTCGACGAAATCGCTCTATCTCGCACGGTTAAGGAGATAGAAGCAAATTTGTGTTTTGCCATTTTTGGCAAAAATTCGAAAATTTAAAATGGCCGCCATTTTTGGGGAGGGGAAAATTTTTTGAAAATTGCAAAGAGTACACTCCTTAGATACCCTGTGGGTCGAAAATTTTGCCGAAATCGCTCTATCTCGCACGGTTAAGGAGATAGAAGCAAATTAGTGTTTTGCCATTTTTGGCAAAAATTCGAAAATTCAAAATAGCCGCCATTTTTGGGGAGGGGAAATTTTTTTGAAAATTGCAAAGAGTACACTCCTCAGATACCCTGTGGGTCGAAAATTTTGACGAAATCGCTCTATCTCGCACGGTTAAGGAGATAGAAGCAAATTTGTGTTTTGCCATTTTTGGCAAAAATTTGAAAATTCAAAATGGCCGCCATTTTTGGGGAGGGGAAAATTTTTTGAAAATTGCAAAGAGTACACTCCTTAGATACCCTGTGGGTCGAAAATTTCGCCGAAATCGCTCTATCTCGCACGGTTAAGGAGATAGAAGCAAATTAGTGTTTTGCCATTTTTGGCAAAAATTCGAAAATTCAAAATGGCCGCCATTTTTGGGGAGGGGAAAATTTTTTGAAAATTGCAAAGAGTACACTCCTCAGATACCCTGTGGGTCGAAAATTTTGCCGAAATCGCTCTATCTCGCACGGTTAAGGAGATAGAAGCAAATTACTCAAAAGTAGTACTGAAAATACACAATGAAGTACCTAAATGGCTATTACTCATGTACTGACAAAGCTATCAGTCCCAAATGCAATACCAAGCGAGCTATGGACATAACAATCTTGTATTCAAAATTGTAGTAAAATATCTTTAATTATTTTGGCTTAAATGCACGGAAACCAATGGGTACTGAAAATAGCTGTACTTAAGTATTACTCAGTAAGCAAAAGAGGTACAACAGCCAAAAGCAATCCCAAGCAAGCTACTGACCCAATAAGCCTGCATACCAAATTTGGTGACAATAGCTCTAATACTTTTCCTTTAAATGAGCGGAAACCATGCGTGACGCCGGACATCGGACGCCGGACATCGGACATCGGACAACGGACATCGGACGGCGAAAAAAGCAAAAATAATATATCCACCCCCCAGGGGGGTGGACATAAAAACCTCATTGGTGGAGATTAATATCAACAAATCAAATATGAGTTTGGGTTTAAAAACAAACTGATATAAGGTTTAATCCCTAAATTATAGGGATTCACACATGGACTCATGACTGAGACTGTGTTGAGTTGTTCATGAATACCAACCTGGGTCTTTTGGCATGCACTTTTAACTCTAAGTACTAGTTTTTTTCACACCCTTAGAACTGTAACGACTCCAAGAGTGACCAAAGACACAAAGGCAATAAAGAGAAGAAACATATAATTTAACAAGAGGAGAGTGCCCGTGAACGGGCACTGTGTCAGCTGACTGAGTGTTTTTGATTTGTGAAGGTGATTAGAGGACAGAATAATTATCGGGAAAAGGGCTGTACAGAAATACAGTAAATGGTAACTGAACAGCAAGTTCGAAAGAAATTCCGAAGCTGACAGAAGAAAAGGATAAAAAAGTTGTGCCCTGTAAATGGTATTATGAAGGAAAATAACAAGGTAATTGTTTAAGTGTAAAAAATAGGTTAAAACATATTTAAAGAAATACTACAAATGCAATATCCTCGTTCGACCTTGAAGAAGGGGTCCAAGGTCAAATCTAACCACACAAATACATTCCCAGCCCATGATTTCCTATGGTTTACCATTCCAAACCTCTAGGACCAATTATAAATGAGTTATAAGCACTTTTAAGCTTGGCTGTCCTCATTTGACCTTGAAGGAGGGGTCCAAAGGTCAAATCTGACCATACCAAAAGATTCCGAGCCAATGATTTCCTATGGGATGGTTTACCATCCCAAATCTCTGTCACCAATAATAAGCGAGTTGTAGGCACTTTCAATTTTCGCTATCCTCATTTGACCTTGAAGGAGGGTTCCAAGGTCAAATCGGACCATATCAACAGATTCACAGCCCATGATTTCCTGTCTGTTTACCATCCCAAACCTCTGGGACCAATAATAAGCGAGTTATAAGCACTTTTAAGTTTGGCTATCCTTGTTTGACCTTGAAGGAGGGGTCATTGAAGGTCAAATCTGACCACACCAAAAGATTCCCACCCCATGATTTCCTACAGGTTGGTTTATCATCCCAAACCTCTAGGATCAATAATAAGGGAGATATAAGCACTTTTCATGACTGACAAAAAACACCTGTGGCGGCCATCTTGTTTCTCAAAATGAGGCCAAAAATATTCCCAGACAACATCTTATGGTTATTAATATATACTGTAAACTTAAGAAAGCTAGCTATAATATTTTTTTTCATCAGAGCAGTAATGGTGAAATCTCTCTCTACACACTGCGGCTATCCAGTGGATACAATGATTTACTCAACAGTGAGAACCTGAAAGTAGCTATTGCTCAGCTATGCCATGACATAGAGGTCTGCAATTTCACTATGTTATAGCTGACCAAAAATTCTGTGAATAACATATTTAACAAATTACTCTAAATGTAGTAGTTTTCAAGTTACAACTGATTTACTCAACAGTGAGAACCTCAAAGAAACTATTACTCAGCTATGCAATGAGCTACATGTCTGAAATTTTACTATGTTATAGCTAACCCAAAAGTAGGTGAACAACATATTTAAGCAAACTACTGTAAATTTGAAAATTTTAATTACTTAAATGTAGCTTTTATAAGCTACAAGCTTACCATGTGGGACTTAATGCTGTTCTCGGGTTGCCACACCCGGGGCCAACGTCTTAGAAAAAAATATCGTTCTTGTTAGCCACCGGATATACTGGTAGTTGTCGTCACGTGATAACTTCTGACCAATCGCCCTACTTTCTCGTTGAAATTTTTTATTAAACCTACCCTCAGCTGTAAACAGCGGGGAGGCAGGGTAAGGTAAGCTTGTAGCTTATAAAAGCTACATTTAAGTAATTAAAATTTTCAATTTTATTACGCTACAATAGCTTACCATGTGGGACTTAATGCTGAATTCAACCGCCCGGTGGCGGGATTACAGCTGAGACTGGAAGATATGTCATTTTTTCTAAGATTTGAATTAATATATATACAGAATAGTGCCAGAAATGCCAGTCTGAGTCCCTTTTACAGAGCCCCGATCCCGAAGATTGGGCCTGTAACAAGCCAAAAACCTAAGTAAAAAGGGACAGTGCTAAAACTGTCCAGATGTTTGGTAGTAGGACGGAAGTGCAGCGGTGCTCACTTCGAGGTCTAAGGGTCCCTATTAGACCTTCACGTGTGACTGACCAACCCAGTGGTTGGGCATCTCATGAAATTTTTTAACCTGAAATATGAGATTAACGACAACTGACTAAGTCCTTAATAGAAATTACTTGATAATTAAAAAATAAAATGACCTTACCCGTAACATCTTGAAGGTAAAGGAATACCTAGATCCTGGGAGAGACTCCTGAAGACTTGGTTGTAGCAGATGTGCCCCCCCCCCCCCCCTCTTTTTCTTTCCGAGGACAACTGGTCTGAGGGGAAGGATCTAGGACTTGTTGTGCCGCCACCACGGGTCCCAGATACATATTGTTGTCGGTGTCCGACCAAGTAAGTTCTTTTAGGTAAAAATTTGTGAATGTGTTGTGAGCTTTCCAGTGACATGCTTGCATGATTTGGTCCACCGATACTCCACCGTAAAAGGCCTTAGAGGCCGCGAAGGCCCGGATGTCATGCGCTTTGACTTGGACCAAGTCCAAGGCTTGTTGATCTGCTTGTTTGTAACAAAGTAGAATGGTTTGTTTCAACCATCAAACATGAGGAGAGTGTAGCGGGTCTGATGTCTGAGGTATGTCCTTTCTTAAAGGAGATGAAAAGGAGAGAACGAGACCCTCTCAGGTCTTTAGTTCGGTCCAAATAGAACCTCAGGGCCCGCACGGGACACAGGGTCCTGTCTTCCTTAAACTGTCTATCTACAATGGTAGTCAAAGCAGGGATAGTCACTGGTGACACACTTTGAGAACCTTCTCTTGCTAGTTGGTTTTTGGCTATGAAATCAGAAGAAGGGAACAAGGCTACCTTTTCCCATTGGCCTAAATTAGCTACTTTGTTAGCGACCCAGGCATGGATTTCGCTGCGGCGCTTGCCGGAGGCCAAGGCTAGCAAGAAAGCAGTTTTGAGAGTAAGATGTTTGAGGTCTGAGTCTTTCATGGGCTCAAATGGTGCTTTGGTGAGCTCGTTAAGGACAACAGAAAGGTTCCACTTAAATTTCTGGAACTTTTAGGACGATCCCTGTGAAAACTGGAGAGTAACCTATGAAGGTCTGCATTGTGCGCAATGTGTTGTGCCGTTGGGCCCAAAGTGTCAACGATAGCAGTCCTGTAACCATCAATGGTCGAGGGACGCCTGTTTAAGTCTTGGTATAGGTACATGAAAAAATCTGAGATTTGTTTCACAGATGGAGTGGAGAAATCCACCGAATTTTCTCTGCACCATTTTTCAAATAGGGCCCACTTTGACCTGTAGATGGTCCTTGTTGATGACCGCTGAGGGGCAGCAATTCTCTCTGCCACCTCCACAGAGAAGCCTTGTTCTTGGAGTTGTCCGCTCCTAGACACCAGGCGTGGAGGTTCAGCTGTTGTGGATTGTTGTGGAACACATAGTTGTGGGACTGTTTGAGTAGGGTCGTTGACACTGGGAGTTGTAGTGGGATCTCTGTTGAGAGCTGCACTAGGTCCCAAAACCAGGGCATCCCTGGCCAGCCTGGGGCTATCACGATGATCAGGCAATGGCATTGCTTGATCTTTTGGATCACCTTGTGAAGGAGAGCCGTAGGAGGGTAGGCGTAGGCCGTGAGGTTGGTCCAGTTTATGTTCAGAGCATCTATGTTCCAGGCCCTTGGGTCTGGGATAGGAGACACATATAGAGGGAGTTTGTGATTCAGGTGAGTGGCGAATAGGTCTACATGAGGGGTGAACCACTTTCGGCAGATTTGCTTGAAGACCTGAGGGTGCAAAGACCATTCTGTTGACTGCACTTGGTTGGACCTGGATAGGAGGTCGGCCATCACATTCAGACACCCTGGAATGTGCCTGGCTTTCAATGTTATATGGTAGTGATGGCACCAGGTCATGATTTTCCACAGGAGAGCGCACATCTCTGCTGAGTGAGTTCCCCCTTGCTTGTTGATGTAGGCTACCACTGTTGAGTTGTCCGTCGCAACTAACACTGTTTGATTCTGGCACTGGTCCTTGAAGTCTCGAAGGGCCAGGGAGACCGCCTTCAATTCTAGGACATTTATGTGTAGCCTTTTTTCCCGCTCTGACCACAGCCCTTTTGTAGAATTTTGATCTAAGTGAGCGCCCCAACCTTCGTTTGAGGCGTCGGTAAAGAGTTGGATACTGTGGTCCTTGGGATGAAGGTCTGCGCCTTTCATCACATTTGTGGGGTTTTGCCACCAATCTAGGTGGGCTACAATGGCTTCTGTCCAAGGAAGGAGGTTGTCCAGCGACTGAGGATATCTCCAGTGCTCCTTGAGATGAAACTGAAAGGGCCTCATGTGAAGGCGTCCCTGCGGGACCATTTTCTCCGTTGAGGTTAGCAACCCAATTAGAGACATCAAACATCTTGCAGTCAAAACACGTTTTGACTTGAGTAGTAGGATCAAATCCTGAAGTTTGAGCAATCTCTCTTGAGTGGGTTTTACAAGGGCTGAATCTAGGTGGTATTCGTAGCCCATGAACGAAAACACCTGAATAGGTTTCAGTTCTGATTTTTCCTGATTTATTATCCACCCCAAGGACTGAGTTAGGTCTACCACTGCCTGTGTGTTCACTTGGGCTTCCTCCTGAGACTGGGACCTGATTAGCCAGTCGTCCAGGTGTTGGTGAATTCTGAGTCCTCTTGAGAGGGCCATAGTTTCACTTCCTTTACGATCATTGTAAAGACCTGGGGGGCTGTGGCTAGTCCGAATGGGAGGGAGGTGAATTGGAACACCTGTGACTTGTAGCAAAACCTTAGGTATTTCCTTGAGTTTGGATGGATGGGGATGTGTAGGTAAGTGTCCGACAGATCTATTGACGATACCCACTCCCCTGGAATCAGGGAGGTCCTGATGGACTCTGGAGTTTCCATTTTGAACTTTTCTATGTGTAGAAAAGTGTTGAGCCTGTTTAGGTCTATGACTGGCCTCCACCTTAGGTGAGGCTTGGTACTAGGAACAGGCGACCGTAAAACCCGAGAGATTTTACATTTTCCACCCTTTCTATTGCGTTCTTTGACAGAAGAGACTGGATACAGAGGCCAGGGCTTGGTCTTTGAAGGGCCTTGTATTCTGACCGGGTCAGGAGTCTGACTGGACTTGGATTGAAAAGAATGACAGGATTTGTTTGCCAGTCTTATCTGAAAGAACGGAGAACTCCTACTGGTGGACTGAGTGAGGCTGGAGGAGTCATTGGGGGGGGGAAGGGTTTTTATGCCCTCGTCCCCTGGAGTGGGTCGAAAGACCTTGGAGCCTCGGCTACTCGATTTCCCCCTACCTGGGGAAAACGATGGATACTGCTAGGGATGGAATGACCCCCATTGGGGTGGTTCCTGTAGGAGCCTCTAGATGTGGGGAATTGGAAAGGGTTGATTAATAGGGCCTAAACCCTAAGAGTTATTACAGGTGCTTTGATGAGGGACTCCTGTCCCTCCTAAAGTAGTGTGAATGGAAACTTTAAGATCTAAAGATCCAGTATCTCACCTGAATTCACCATACCCCTTCTGACTACTTATATGCACCATGAAATTGAGTTTGACCTGTCTGGAGGTAGCCTTGCTACTGTCTTAACATATATCCATAACCAGGTTATATTGAGGAGAACCTAGTGGAGAGCAGCCTAAAGCTCAATTCTAGCTGACCAGAAGGGAGGAGGGGCTTACCCAAGGAGGCCCCTAGGGAGATACAGATTTGAAAACTTGTGTTTAAAAACAAGGTCGTTCCATTTTAAGGGAAAATAACAGACCAACTTCCTGTTGGCCTAGTACATCATTCAGAGTCCAGACTGTGGGGGATCTAGGCATAAATTCCCTGGGGGCAGGGAGGTTCAAAAAACTGCCTAAGTGTCAATGTCCTCCAAAAATGGATAGGGTGAAGTCAGGCAACCTACTTCCCTAAAATACAGAGTCAGGACTGAATGAAGGACCTTGTTTAGAAGCCCTCTTGGGCTTTGGACTTGGACCTAAGCCTCCAATAAGTGATATTTACTGCCAGGCTGGTGAAATATAGTCCAAGTGTGTGTTAGGATTGTTCAGAGTTCTGATCTGGAACCATCATCTGAACATCAGATTTTAAGATCCGATCATCCGAGGATTAGATCTACATACAATCATCCGAGCATCGGATTTAAGATTAGATCATCCGAGCATTGGAATTTAAAGTAGCCTCGGATCTGATATCTGATCTGATGGACTAGATGCAACGAAAATCCGAGTATCAAATCATATTCGGATGGATAGAAGTTGGAAATAATGCATCCGATTCTCGGGTGCATTAAAATCTCGGATGAACTAAGATGTTATCTAGCTTTAGATTTAAGCAGGGATCTGATCCACCCTGGAGAAGAAGTTGGATATTATAATTTCTATGTAAGCTTTCCTTGTAAGCTTTGCCTTTCCTTCTTTGAAGGAACTACACAACTGGATTTAGGTAAGTAAATCGACAGTGACACAAAGTCACCTGCCCCACCCGCCTCACTGCAGGTAGGGCTAGTTGTGAGATAAGGAAAGCAGTAATTACACAGAATTTTATTAAATAACATAGAATCTAAAAAGCAAGTAATTATAATTTAAAACTGGATGAATTAAAATATAATTAAAATAATGGGTAACCAAGGTTACCTTATAGCCTAAAGAGACATGTAATGTCTAGACGATTAATGAAGAATTCTATTCCTGTTTATTTCAGTAATAACCTTATAAATGGTCAATAATACAGGAAAGAAGGGATAAAATATATTATTTTATATTATTTTATATTTATATTTATAAACGTACTGCAAGAAAACCCGCGTCTCTCAGCACATGCGGTCTAGACGTGATATCATCACAGGGGTTTCCCCGAGGATTCCCCCAGTTAGAATCGTGCTTTATATCATATTTTAACCCTTAAAATGGACCAATAGAGTAGAAGAACGGGGATAAACCCTTGCAAAATTTATTTTATTTGATTTCAACAGGCATATATTCCTGTATATAAACTACCTACACGAGACGTGCAAATTGCAAGAAATGCTGTCTCGATAAAAAAACTGGAAGTGGTGTCGATTATTTCACTCGACAAGGACTCGTTTGTGTTACTTTATACACTTTTAAACCCTAAAAATGGTCAAATAATGAAGCAGATAGGGCTAAATATTTTATTTTATTTTACTGACAGGCATATATATATATATATCCTGTATCAGTAACCACATAAACGAGTCGCCATTGCTTTACGTGAATCCGGAAGTGGACTTCAGTTGGCAAATATAGTAAAGATACTTATCTGAACTCGGAAAAGCCATTGAATTGTGATTCTATGCAATAAAATAAAGAAACTGGTGTAGTTTCCATATCCAACAACAAGTATATCCTTGTAAAAATGAAATAATATTCCTTGTAAAATGAGGCATTGTAATTCGCGTGGACAACGAGAACGTAGGGCGATTGGTCAGAAGTTATCACGTGACGACAACTACCAGTATATCCGGTGGCTAACAAGAACGATCTTTTTTTCTAAGACGTTGGCCCCGGGTGTGGCAACCCGAGAACAGCATTAAGTCCCACATGGTAAGCTATTGTAGCGTAATAAAAGCAATAGTTTTCAAGTTACAACTGATTTACTCAATAGTGAGAACCTGAAAATAGCTATTGCTCCGCTATGCCATGAGCTATAGGTCTGTAATTTCACTATGTTATTGCTGACCCAAAAGTAGGTGAACAATATATTTTAACAAAATACTCCAAATGCAATATTTTTCAAGTTATAGCTGATTTACTCAACAGTCAGTACCTGAGAATAGCTATTGCTCAGTTGTGCCAGGAGCTATAGGTCTATAATTTCACCATGTTATAGCTGACCCAAAAGTAGCTGAATAACATATTTGCACAAATTTCTGTAAATGCAATAGTTTTCCAATTATAACTGATTTACTCAACAGTGAGAACTTCAAAGTAGCTATTACTCAGCTATGAAATGAGCCACAGGTCTGAAACTTCACTATGTTATAGCTGACCCCAAAATAGGTGAATAACATATGAAACAAAATACTCTAAATGCAATAGTTTTCAAGTTATAAGTGATTTACTCAACAGTGATAACCTAAAAGTAGCTATTACTCAGCTATGCCATGAGCTACAGGTCTGAAATTTTACAATGTTATAGCTGGCCCAAAAGTAGCTGAATAACATATTTATACGAAATTCTCTTAAATGCAATAGTTTTTAAGTTACAAGTGATTTTACTCATGATGGAAGTTATTGAAAAGCCCAAAAGTAGCTATTACTCACTTAGCTATTGAGACAGACACCCAACTTACTCACCATATTGTAGCTATGAAAAAAGTAGCTGAATAACATATTTTAACAAAATGCTCTAAATGCAACACTTTTCAAGTTATAAGTGATTTACTCAACAGTGATAACCTAAAAGTAGCTATTACTCAGCTATGCCATGAGCTACAGGTCTGAAATTTTACTATGTTATAGCTGACCCAAAAGTAGCTGAATAACATATTTATACGAAATTCTCTAAATGCAATAGTTTTCAAGTTATAAGCGATTTACTCAACAGTGATAACCTAAAAGTAGCTATTACTCAGCTATGCCATGAGCTACAGGTCTGAAATTTCACTATGTTATAGCTGGCCCAAAAGTAGCTGAATAACATATTTATACGAAATTCTCTAAATGCAATAGTTTTTAAGTTACAAGTGATTTTACTCATAATGGAAGTTACTGAAAAGCCCAAAAGTAGCTATTACTCACTTAGCTATTGAGACAGACACCCAACTTACTCACCATATTGTAGCTATGAAAAAAGTAGCTTAACAACATATTTTCACAAAATGCTGTAAATGCAACACTTTTGAAGTTATAAGTGATTTAGTGCATGATTTCATGAATTTTAATGCATTAAAAATTATTAAAAAAATTTATTAAAAAAAAAGTAAGACAGATCCAGGTCTCATACTCACATAAGAGAATCTACCTCTGGCCTAGTACATATATGCAAGATATGAGAGAAATCCCTGCAATAGTCACTGAGAAAATTGTGATAAAAAGTTGAAATTTTCACACTTTTGGTGGGGGTACCCCCCTTGTAATGTCTCTAGCAAACAGACGAACACACAGATTTGCATGCCTTGAACAATTTTTCATCCTCGATAGATAAGGTATCTTTTAAAAAAAATAGCATGTCTCTAGGCCTTGTAGTTTTGGAGAAGAAGTTGTTCACGCGGACGCGGACGCCCACGCCGCAGAGTGATGACATAATGTCAGCTGACTGACAAGTCAGCTGACATAAAAACTGCAAAGGCATATACATGATATATAAGTAAAGAGACTTTAAACAGAGTAGATATGCAGTGCCAACGAATGCAAAAAACTCTTACTTATGGATTCTGGAAAGTGCTGAAAAAAAGATTCTGTATCCAAACCTGAACCAGGATCATTGATACACATCAACTGTGAAGAGAACCAACTGATGGATAGGCCCTACCTTGTGTAAAAGAATAGCCCTAACCCAATGACGTTTTATAGTTATGCAAAGTGGATTTTTCTTGAAAAAATCACAAAACTCTAGATTCTAGATCTGGATCACCTTTGCATAGGACTGAGCCATGAGTGGACAGCATCTTGTGTGAAAACATAACAGGCGTATTTCACAGACATAATCCATTGAATCCAGATGCCTCGGATTAACAGATTTGCTTCAGATGTGACTAGAATCCTAATCTGGATTACAAATCCGACTTGAACTACCTCAGGAGGTGAATTCAGATTTATCGGATTACCCATAATTTTTTACAAAATAATGATGGCAAGTTGTGGTAGAAAAATTTTAAGAATTGGGAAATTGTTTTGATATTTCTAGTGGTTTATCTTATTTTTTTTTCATTTATGATTCAGGTCTAGAGGAAACTGCATTTCACAAATCTAGCTAGCTAATCCAAAGGTTCCAGATCTGAATCTGGATTGCATAGATTATGAATGTGACATACGTCTATTGACTCCAACCTAATGTGTAGCTTTTGAGTTATGCGCACAGATGGACATTATTTTAACCTACTCTCCCATCTCCTTTGGGGAGTGATTGAAATATTAGTACTGATAGCATTAAATCAACGTACCTCCAGTCCTACATATGACAGGTGCGATATCATCCAGGGGATGGAGCATACTAAACAATATGGGAAGACTCTGCTGCTTTTCTTCTCTGAAATGAAATCCAAAGTTTTGCAGAGATGTCTGAAGTCTGGAACTGCCTATGAGTACTCAATGCTTGCTAAATGTGCCAGATTTCTATGAAAACTCAATCCAAATATTAATGCTTGAGTGCTTAAGTTTACATAATACACCTCTGAATTAGTTACGTTTTAGATGATAAAATCATCAATAACACACCTTACTTCCATTAAAATATATAAAAAACATTTTCTGTATTGATTCATTATTTAAAGTGGTGACCATCAGCCAATTTTAAAGATTCAAGGCTTTTATTGGATGGTGATGTCCTATAAAGGTACATAATAAACTTCGGAAGTGCTAATTCCGTGAGTCATTGGCACCTATTATCCAAACATGTCACACCCCTACTTCTGTCCCTGCAAACTGCTACCTTCCTACACCTAACAGTTTCAAGATAAACCCGGGTCAAGATTTTGAAGGTTAGGGTCACTACAACAAGGTCACAGGTCATATCAAGGTGACACCATGACATTTCACACCTATAACCCCCACCCAATGTGCCTGATCAAAGGTCAAATTAAGGTCACTCCATGAAGGGGCACATCCCCTTAACCTCTGAACCCACGTAGTGTGAAATTCCTATTCCCCTTATAGTTTCTAAGATTCTGCCAGACAAGATTTTCCTGCTGTCTGACCACCCGGACCACCCTCTGCCTGCCCAGCTGGCTGCCATGGGTGAAAATAAAACTGCCCAGCCTTTAAAGATTGTGGGGTAAAATGGGAGAGTTATTGACGGTAATATTTTAAGATTTTCCACCATTTATCTGCTGACAATTGAGATGCTTGGTTACATATTAGTTTCTTTCAGTATTTAAGAAAAGTGATCCCCATACTGCAATACTGGTGAAATTCAGGGTCTCCATATCATTGGAGTTCACTGAATAATAAAAAATATCTAAATTTGGGAGGTCAGAAATGAGGTCATTAAATCTAATAATAGAATGTAGAACGTGTGGAAAACAAATTTATTTTACTGTATTTCTAAACAGCGCTGATGACAGTACATCAATTACATACTTTCCCAACATCAAATCTGACAGTCAAACATAACAGACTTTAATATATATGCAAGTTCATTGTTGTAATGTTTTTTTTTCTCAATTCCATGCAGTTTTAAATTAAGGTTTAATATAATGCTTGTTTCAATATTTAAGTTTGGTGTTGTTTACCTTTTTGAAAAACATAAACACACTTTCTCTTTGGGTTTAGCATTTGTAATGAAATAAAAAATCTTGACTTTCATATTTTTAAATGTAAAATACATTTTTATGAAGAAAAATGTATATACCTGCCATATGAAAACACTTGGGCAAGCTTGGCTTGGCGTTCGGTGACCGCCGCGTACACCATACATAGAATTTAAAATATAGCGGGAGACCCTCTTTAAACCTATGTACGTGCTACTCTTTGACCCCTGGTGACCTAATTCACTCTGCCATGCGCAGTAATACAGAAATTGTTCTTTCTATTTTGTGAATAAACAAATGCTGGAAAAAAGTTTTTTAAAAATCGGGGCAGGCGGGAGGGTGATTTGCTATTTTTATATGGTAGATATATACATTTTTCTTCATAAAAATGTATTTTACATTTAAAAATATGAAATTTTATTTCATAAAAATGTAATATACCCTACCACATGAAAACACTTCGGTTGAATGCCCACATGGAAGGATGGTGGGGAAAAAACAGACTGAGGAAAACCATCCTAAGGTTAAGTTGCATAAAGAGGATACTTCCTGGTTGCAACTGAACCCAAAACCTCTGTGCTGAAGAAATAACTACTGAGTTAAGTGAGTAAAAATAACCACTGCAAGATGTTTTGCACTTCTGTCTACACCCTATTAGGTCAGCTCAAAGGAGAGGGCACAAATATGCCACTGTGCTGAGAATAGGAACATGCCAAGAGGCACTAAGAAGCAGAGTTCTGAAAATGGAGATGAAGAAAAGATTCCCTGAAAGGGAAATGCCACGCCCCTTTTTCTGAGACTAAAAAGTCACAGAATGACTTAAATTGAGGAATTTAAGTGGAGAGAGAGAGAATAGGCTGAGTGGAAACAAAAATCCACTATACTTAAGAAATCCTAAAGATTCTTAAGAACAACATTTCTAAAGCAAAATAAGTGAAGTGCAAGAATTCTGAGAGGAATCTCCCAAGATGAGCAGTGGAATACCACCTAAAAAACCAGAATGAAGCCTGGGCAAAAACATCATGGACCTTCACGTGTGAAACCGAATTTGAGGGAATAAAGGATAAAATGCTGTTGTCTGAGCAGCAATATCACCCTCTTAGGACTTCAGAAGAAAGACAAAGAAGAAATCCTCCTCAGATAGTCAGAATAGGTAGATAGATAGTATCTATGGAATCTGAAAGGAAGGAAAAGTCCTCGAAGTCATCCTCACCAAGACAAAAGTCAAAGCAGAAAGAGCCTTCTGAAGGTAACTAGCTTAAGCCAGGAAAGTAAGATCTGACTTAAGGATGATCTAGGCATACGTAGAGAGTGAGAGCAGACCTTTAAATAAAGGAATCAAAATCACTCCTCCTTCTGAAAAACAAGGGAGTAAGAAAGACTGTCTTTATGTGAAGAACTTGGCTCAGCAAGTGAAAAGGGTTCAAGAGGAGCTTGGCAAAGAACAAAGGTTTAAGTACCAAGCAGGTAGGTGACTACCCTTATCTTGGACTTAAAGAAGCTCTAAATGAGTCTTCTATGCTCCCTATGAGAACCCAACTCTAAAATATATATACATGGAGAGAGCTGACCTGTATCCCTATTGCCTGGGGAAATAGATCCTAAAGGACAATTCAGCAATGAAAGGGACAGTAGAAGCATGGCAGAGCGGCCATGTTTCTCACAAGTTTTTGAAGCAGTTCCACCTTGCTTCATAGACAATAATGGGGGATTAAATATCCTCCTGGACACCTCCTCTGAATATTCTTCTGTAAGGAGACTTCAGCCACAAGGCATGAAGAAAGGAACTCCATAAGAAACAAGAGGGTCAAAGATGCCCCAAAAGGCGGGTTGCGCTGGCAGCAATAAGCTTAGTGACTGCTGTAATTACATTTAAAAACAAAGAAAGAAATGTTAGGTCACCCAGTTAAGGTGAATGTGTTAGACATGCTAAGAAATGTAAAACTTGTAATCTAGGTTACATAATTGTATCTATGCAATAAACGGACAAACGAATGGACGGAATTACACCAATTTCGAAAGCAACTTAGCTATGATGGTGATGTATCTCCCTGTCAAGTTTGACTTCGATTGGACAAACCATTTTGGAGTTATTATCCGGCAACGGAAATTTTGACGGACAAACTGACAAACGAACAGACGGAATTACACCAATTTCAAAAAGAACCTCACTATGATGGTGATCTATCTCCCTGTCAAGTTTGAATTTGATTGGACACCGCGTTTTCGAGTTAGAGTCCGGAAACAGAAATATTGATGGACAAACAAATAGACAAATGAACGGACACAATTACACCAATTTCGAAAGGAACCTAGCTATGATGGTGATCTATCTCCCTGTCAAGTTTGAATTCGATTGGACACACCGGTTTCGAGGTAGAGTCTGGAAACGGAGATTTTGACGGACAAACAAACGGACAGAATTACACCAATTTTGAAAGGAACCTAGCTATGATGGTGATCTATCTCCCTGTCAAGTTTGAATTTGATTGGACACCGCATTTTCGAGTTAGAGTCCGGAAACAGAAATATTGACGGACAAACAAATAGACAAAAAACAGACAAACGGACACAATTACACCAATTTCGAAAGGAACCTAGCTATGATGGTGATGTACCTCCCTGTCAAATTTGAATTCGATTGGACACACCGTTTTCAAGTTAGAGTCCGGAAATGGAAATTTTGATGGACAGACAAACGGACAAGAAACGGACAAACGAATGGAGGGAATTACACCAATTTCGAAAGGACCTAGCTATAATGGTGATCTATCTCCCTGTCAAGTTTGAATTCGATTGGACAAACCGTTTTCGAGTTAGAGTCCGGAAACAGAAATTTTGATGGACAAACGGACGGAAAACGGACAAATGAACATATGGAATTAAACCAATTTCAAAAGGAACCTAGCTATGATGGTGATCTATCTCCCTGTCAAGTTTGAATTCGATTGGACAAACCGTTTTTGAGTTAGAGTCCGGAAACGGAAATTTTGATGGGCAGACAAATGGATAAGAAACGGACAAACGAATGGACAGAATTACAACAATTTCAAAAGGAACCTAGCTGTGATGGTGATAAATCTCCCTGTCAAGTATGAATTCGATTGGACAAACCGTTTTCGAGTTAGAGTCCGGAAACGGAAATTTTGACGGATAAACGGACAAAAAACAGACAAATGAATGAACGGAATTACACCAATTTTGAAATGAACCTAGCTGTGATGGTGATCTATCTCCCTGTCCAGTTTGAATTTGATTGGACAAACTGTTTTCGAGTTAGAGTCCGGAAACAAAAATGTGGATGGACAGACGGACAAACGGACGGACGTCGGACACATCAATCTAATAGGCGGGTTGGTTAAACGCAACCCGCCTAAAAATAACAAACCTCTATACGAGGTTGTTAAGAACAATAAGAGGAAGGGCCCTTGGATTTCTTAAAGGAGATCTTGGGGCGAAACCTTGGCAATTGCCAAGGAAGGCTACAAGAAGCAAGCTACAGCCCAGAAAGACGAATAACTTCTTGGCCATAAGTGGACACAGAGCTGAAGGAGGGAGGGAGTAAAACAAGTACTCCGTACCAAACGAACACCAGGGCATCTGTTGCCAGAGCCTAAGGATCTATCACAGGAGGCACATGCAAGAGCAGCTTGTGGTTGAATCACATGGCAAAGAGATCTAAATCAGATAAGAAGTCTAAGACAGCCAACTGAAGAGCCAAGAATTGAAAGACTACTCTATATGAAAGGTCTGAAAAGACCTCAAGAAATGGTCTGCCAAAGATTTCATGCCCCTGGAACATGAGTAGGTGGAAGAACAGACTTGTTCTTGTGGAAATAATGGCAAACAGGTGCCAAAATAGTAACATATGTCCCAAGAGGGGAAGATCTCTTGTTACAAGAAGAAAGCACAGACAACAGTGTTGCCTGAGATTATCTGAAGTATCCCTTGAAGAAAGGACAAAAAAAGATCAAAATTAATGTCTTGAGAACAAGCTATCTGTTTTGTCTGAGGATGTAAGGATGATCCTTTGATGAAAGGATAATAGAGGAACAAATGCCTGAACAAAAAGACAGCTATGAGCTCTGGAACTGATGAGCAGACGGGACTGCTACATCCAAGATGGACCTTAGGTGGTCAAAAGAGCACAAAGAGCTCCCCAACCCTGAAGTGAAACATCCATGTTAGTAGATGTAAAAACTAGGAAATTAAAGTGAGGTAAGCAACGACATAGTTCCTGGGAAAGTAAAATCTTAAATGAACCTTCACAGAAGGATCAAAGAATGGACAATCCAGAGCACCTTTAAGAAGCCAAAATCAAAGTGTTCTGAGATAACACTGAAGACGTGTCATGTGCAGGCGACCTTGAAGAAGTTGATTCCACATGGAAGCCAGGAGAATAAAAGGTGCCTAGTTGGAGAGGAAAATTAAAGGTGTTTTAAGGCAGAAAATGATCAACTGATAAGTTTCCAACCTGATAGTTTGGAAAAACAAGGAAAAGATCTAAATCTAAAGCTGGTTTCCAGTCTTCTATCTCTTTGTCAAGGATAAGGACCTGAGAAAATAAGGTAAACAGGAGCTCAGGAACTTCAAGTGCTCCTACGAACAGCAAGTGTGAGACTGAATGACAAAGAACAGCATTCCTCTGAGGAGAAGAAAAACTGAAGAAGAAGGAATCAAGAAAGTGGAATCTGAGAGACCACTGGAAGGTGAACCAAATTCCAGATTTCTGGAAAAAGAAAGGCTGCACCCAAACATTTCAATTGAAATGGAAGAAATCAGTTGACCTCCCACTGGCAAGTGGAGGGATCTGGGAGTAAGAGAGAATATTTGAATGATACAAACTCACTCTTATCTCCTGAAGGACATCCTAATAAAGGTGGAGGCTGAGGTTCTTGCCCCTGCCTCTGGAAGGCATCCCTTTAGCACTAAGTTAGAGAGAAGACTCCCTTGTAGGGAGAAGACCTTTATTGGCTTGCCTCAAGAGGCCGATGCAGAAGCTTAAAAGAGGCACCTTTAGCGAGGGAAGTATGAAAAGCTCATGCTTATACTGTTAAATGTGAGAAAGAAGTCTCTCAAGTGAGACACCACAACAAACAGTATATAAGACCAAAAAAGGCCCAATTTCCCCTACAAAGTGACTAGGCACAAGTGAGGTAAAAGGGAAAAAGAAATCTCTCCAAACTAAGTGCAAAGAGAACTAATGGCTGGAAAAGACCTTAGATCAACCAGCTGAAATGGAGCTGAAAGGTCCATTGAAAAGATGTCCACAGCATGGCGGGTGGAAAAGATGACTGAGAAAAACTGTCTGATCAAACAACTTGACCAAGTGATCAACAAAACAGGACTCAAGGAAAATCCCAAAGTATTAAGGACCCTAAGGTCCATCTCAGATCTCTCCTTATGTCAGAGAACATCTCCCTATGAAAGTGAAGGTCTTAAAACAACCCACAAGGCTAGATCCCAGGTACAGATACCTGAGTAAGTCAACCCAAAATCCCCTGAAGAGGGTTTATACCTGGCAGAAGTAACTTTTAGAAGGAAACTTTGGGTAAATACTGAATTTCTTAAACTTAGAATGAGAAGATCCCTAAAATCATGAGTGACAGAAAGAAGACACCTGACATCATGAAAGAACTTCTGGGCCAGGAAAAGGAGGTGACCCACAGGAGAAAACTGAGACTGCTCAAAATTAATGAAAGAAAGCACCTGTTATCCCTTAATTCTGGACATGAGGCCTAAAAATCTTATATGAAGATTGAAGGACAAAGGCCGAAAAATCGAAATAGTCCAACAGACTGGCACGAAAAATGTGGGAATTAGGTCCCAGTAGTGGGCCTGAAGGTTAACTACAGACAGAGGGACCCCAACATACCCGAAAGGAGATGTACCAGTAGGTAGTCAGATCTAAAACTGGTGAAAATGTACTAAAAACTGCTGAATAACAGTAGGTGTTCACCAAACCCCCAAAATTTTCTAGAATTAGAAAATAGCATCAGAGATGCCTGTACCCCACAGCCTAGGGAAATATTTTTAATACCATGAGATACAGAAGTACTGTATCAGTACAAAGAGCACTGTCAGTTATATAAAGGTCCAAACAATGTTGAAATTGAGAAATTAATGTCTAAGAGAAAGATGATGCATGTAAAGATGAAGTATTAAAACAAAACAATTCAATAACACGATGACAGCATTAATCAGTAAACTAACCATTACAACACTCTTTATCTACACTTGGCACGGCCAATTATGGTTTGGATGTTTTGTATACACCATACATACAGAAGTGGTAATACATTCAATGAATGCTTATGTGTGGTGTTGGAGCAAAATCTGTGGCTCACTTGATGAAATTCCATCTGTTAAAATGGGAAGTTGTAAAAGTAAAATTCTTAATGAATTCTAATATGACCTTAACAGTGCTTAATCTGCATCAAAAGACAGACCGAAAGGTGCAACAAGATTTAAAGGTCAAGGTCACTACGAGAAGGTCAAAGGTCAAATCAAGGTCGCACCATGATGCTGTACACCTACAACCCCTAACCAATGTCCCTAGCATGCACCTTACACCTTACCGTTTCTGAGATATAGCCCGGACAAGATTTTATAGGTCAAGGTCACTACAGGAAGGTCAAAGGTCAAATCAAGGTCACACCATGAGTTGCACACCTACACCCCCTAACCAATGTCCCTACCAAGTATCAACTTCCTACACCTTACGGTTTCCGAGATATAGCCCAGACAAGATTTTATAGGTCAAGGTCACTATGGCAAGGTCAAAGATCAAATCAAGGTCACACCATGACGTTGCACACCTACACCCCCTAACCAATGTCCCTACCAAGTTCCTACACCTTACAGTTTCTGAGATATTGCCTGGACAAGATTTTCAAACTCAAGGTCACTACAGCAAGGTCAAAGGTCAAATCAAGGTCAGACCATGATGTTGCACACCTACACATCCTAACCAATGTCCCTTCCAAGTATCAACTTCCTACACCTTACGGTTTCTGAGATACAACCCTGACAAACTTTTTTCCCCTGCCCACCCGCCCATCCGGACACCATGGGTGAAAACAATACCCCGACAGCCCTTAAGGGCTGAGGGGTAAAAAACAGACAAGCAAACAGACGGAATTACACCAATTTCGAAAGGAACCTAGCTGTGATGCAGCCCTTAATGGCTGTCGGGGTAAAAATGAATGGAGCTGTTATGAGAATAGCAAAATCAACTGATAAGAACTTCTTCTTAAGAAGGGCCCCGAACAAAAAATGGTCTTGAGAAGGTAATCCCAGCACAAAAAAAGGCCTGATTAGGCTGAGCCTTAGGCAAGAAGAGGCCAAAGGACTAAAATTGGACTGAGAAACCAAATGACCAAAATGACAAAATTGGCTTGTAGGAAATCAGTAACAGCGAGATTTTCTAGCAACCGATCGGTTGACCTCCATTTTGGATGTGACGTCATCGTCATGTGACCTGGTGAATGATTCGTAAAAAGCCCCAAAATACAGTCTAAATACATGGTGAAATGAATTTCGTGTTAAGAATGAAAAACCGTAAATTTGGTAATTGTAATGCCAGTAGAAGTGAATAAATGAATTAATTCACCGTGGAAATGAAAATTTCCAAAGGAAATCCCACATTCCGAAACCAGGTGACCAGATGAGCGATAATACAAACTTTGAAATATATGTAAAAATATTACACAAAATAAAAAAAATTCACCAGAAATCCAAGTAAAAGGTAAATAAAATGGAGGAAGAGTGAATAAAACAGCTAAAGAGTACTTACAGAGAACCAAAAACGTGTAAATGCAGGTCTTAATGAGGTAGCAAAAACTCCTGTTGACACTTCTCATAATAGCTTTTGCTCAGCTATGCAATCAGTTAAAGGGCTGCATTTTTAATATGGTATAGCTCACACAAAGTAAGTGTATAACATAGTTAAAGAAATTCTGCAAATGCAATAGTTTTTAAGTTAAAACTGATTTACTGAACAGTGAAAACCTATAAGTATGTATTGCAATAAGCTAAGGGCCTGCAATTTCACTATGTTACAGCTGATCCAAAAGTATGTTATAGCTAATTCAAAAGTAGATAAATACGATATTTAAACAAAATTCTCTAAATGCAATGGTTTTCAAGTTACAAGTGATTTATTCAATAGAGAAAACCTCAAAGAAGCTAATGCTCAGCTATGCAATGGGCTACAGGCCTCCAATTTTACTATGAGGTGAAAAGTAGGTGAATAACATATTTAAACAAAATATTCTAAATGAAATAGTTTTCAAGTAATAACGGATTTACTAAACAGTGAGAACTTGAAAGTAGCTTTAACTCAGCTATGCAAAGAGCTACAGGCTGCAATTTTACTATGTTATAGCTGACCCAAAAGTACGTTAACAACATATTTAAACAAAATACAGTAAATTTGAAAATTTTAATTACTTAAATGTAGCTTTTATAAGCTACAAGCTTACCATGTGGGACTTAATGCTGTTCTCGGGTTGCCACACCCGGGGCCAACGTCTTAGAAAAAAAGACCGTTCTTGTTAGCCACCGGATATACTGGTAGTTGTCGTCACGTGATACCTTCTGACCAATCGTCCTACTTTCTCGTTGAAATTTTTAAACCTACCCCTCAGCTGTAAACAGCGGGGAGGCAGGGTGGGACTCTTCTAAGTCCCACATGGTAAGCTTGTAGCTTATAAAAGCTACATTTAAGTAATTAAAATTTTCAATTTTATTACGCTACAATAGCTTACCATGTGGGACTTAATGCTGAATTCAACCGCCCGGTGGCGGGATTACAGCTGAGACTGGAAGGTATGTCATTTTTTCTAAGATTTTGAATTAATATTTATAGAATAGTGCCAGAAATACCAGTCTGAGTCCCATTTACAGTGCCCCGATCCCGAAGGCCGGGCCTGTAACGAGCCAAAAACCTAAGTAAATGAGAGACAGTACTAAAAACTGTCTAGATGTTTTATTGTAGGACGGAAGTGCAGCAGTGCTCACTCCGAGGTCTGAGGGTCCAAAAGGGCCCTTCACGTATGACTGACCAACCCAGTGGTTGGGCGTCTCATAAAATTTTTACAAGCTGAATATGAGATTAATGACAACTAAATAAGTCCTTAATAGAAATTACTTGATAATTAAAGAATAAAATGACCTTACCCGTAACATCTTGAAGGTAAAGGAATACCTAGATCCTGGGAAAGACTCCTGAAGACTTGGTTGTAGCGGATGTGCCCCCCCCCCTTTTTTCTTTCCGAGGACAACTGGTCTGAGGGGAAGGATCTAGGACTTGTTGTGCAGCCACTACGGGTCCCAGGTACAAATTGTTGTCGGTGTCCGACCAAGTAAGGTCTTTTAGGTAAAAATTTGTAAATGTGTTGTGAGCTTTCCAGTGACAGGCTTGCATGATTTGGTCCACCGATACCCCACCGTAAAAGGCCTTAGAGGCCGCGAAGGCCCGGATGTCATGCGCTTTGACTTGGACCAAGTCCAAGGCTTGTTGATCTGCTTGTTTGTAACAAAGTAAAATGGTTTGTTTCAACCATGAAGAGAGTGTAGCGGGTCTGATGTCTGAGGTATGTCCTTTCTTAAAGGAGATGAAAAGGAGAGAACGAGACCCTCTCAGGTCTTTAGTTCGGTCCAAATAAAACCTCAGGGCCCGTACGGGACACAGGGTCCTGTCTTCTTTAAACTGTCTATCCACAATGGTAGTCAGAGCAGGGATAGTCACCGGAGACACACTTTGAGAACCTTCTCTTGCTAGTTGGTTTTTGGCTATGAAATCAGAAGAAGGGAACAAGGCAACCTTTTCCCATTGGCCTAAATTGGATACTTTGTTAGCGACCCAGGCATGGATTTCGCTGCGGCGCTTGCCGGAGGCCAAGGCTAGCAAGAAAGCAGTTTTTAAAGTGAGATGTTTGAGGTCTGAGTCTTTCATGGGCTCAAAAGGTGCTTTGGTGAGCTCGTTAAGGACAACAGAAAGGTTCCACTTGGGTAAGTTTCTGGAACTTTTAGGACGATCCCTGTGAAAACTGGAGAGTAACCTATGAAGGTCTGCATTGTGTGCAATATGTTGGGCCGTTGGGCCCAAAGTGTCAACGATTGCAGTCCTGTAGCCATCAATGGTCGAGGGGCGCCTGTTTAGGTCTTGGTACAGGTACATGAAGAAATCTGAGATTTGTTTCACAGATGGAGTGGAGAAATCCACCGAATTTTCTCTGCACCATTTTTCAAATAGGGCCCACTTTGACTTGTAGATGGTCCTTGTTGATGACCGCTGAGGGGCAGCAATTCTCTCTGCCACCTCCACAGAGAAGCCTTGTTCTTGGAGTTGTCCGCTCCTAGACACCAGGCGTGGAGGTTCAGGTGCTGGGGGTTGTTGTGGAACACCAGCTTGTGGGACTGTTTGAGTAGGGTTGTTGACACTGGGAGTTGCAGTGGGATCTCTGTTGAGAGCTGCACTAGGTCCCAAAACCAGGGCATCCCTGGCCAGCCTGGGGCTATTACGATGATCAGGCACTGGCATTGCCTGATCTTTTGGATCACCTTGTGAAGGAGAGCCGTAGGAGGGTACGCATATGCTGTGAGGTTGGTCCAGTTTATGTTCAGAGCATCTATGTCCCAGGCCTTTGGGTCTGGGATAGGAGACACGTATAGAGGGAGCTTGTGGTTCAGGTGAGTGGCAAACAAGTCTACATGAGGGGTGAACCACTTCTGGCAGATCTGTTTGAAGACCTGTGGGTGCAGAGACCATTCGGTTGACTGCACTTGGTTGGACCTGGATAGCAGGTCGGCCATCACATTCAGGCACCCTGGAATGTGCCTGGCTTTCAATGTTATGTGATAGTGATGGCACCAGGTCATGATCTTCCACAGGAGAGCACACATCTCTGCCGAGTGTGTTCCTCCTTGTTTGTTGATGTAGGCTACCACTGTTGAGTTGTCCGTCGCAACCAACACTGTTTGATTCTGGCACTGGTCCTTGAAGTCTCGAAGGGCCAGGGAGACCGCCTTCAATTCTAGGACATTTATGTGAAGCCTTTTTTCCCGATCTGACCACAGACCTTTGGTAAAATTTTGGTCTAAGTGAGCGCCCCAACCTTCGTTTGAGGCGTCGGTAAAGAGTTGGATACTGTGGTCTTTGGGATGAAGGTCTGCACCTTTCATCACCTTGGAGGGATTTTGCCACCAATCTAGGTGGGCTGCAATGGCTTCTGTCCAGGGAAGGAGGTTGTCCAGCGACTGAGGATATCTCCAGTGCTCCTTGAGATGAAACTGAAAGGGCCTCATGTGAAGGCGTCCCTCCGGGACCATTTTCTCCGTTGAGGCTAGCAACCCAATTAGAGACATCAAACATCTTGCAGTCAAAACACGTTTTGACTTGAGTCGTAGGATCAAATCCTGAAGTTTGAGCCATCTCTCTTGAGTGGGTTTTACAAGGGCTGAATCGAGGTGGTATTCGTAGCCCACGAACGAAAACACCTGTGTAGGTTTCAGTTCTGATTTTTCCTGATTTATTATCCATCCCAAGGACTGAGTCAGTTCTACTACTGCCTGAGTGTTCACTTGTGCTTCCTCCTGAGACTGGGACCTGATCAGCCAGTCGTCCAGGTATTGGTGAATTCTGAGTCCTCTTGAGAGGGCCATTAGTTTCACTTCCTTTACGATCATTGTAAAGACCTGGGGGGCTGTGGCTAGTCCGAACGGGAGGGAGGTGAATTGGAACACCTGAGCCTTGTAGCAAAACCTTAGGTATTTCCTTGAGTTTGGGTGGATGGGGATATGCAGGTAGGCGTCCGACAGATCTATCGACGATACCCACTCCCCTGGAATCAGGGAGGTCCTGATGGACTCTGGAGTTTCCATTTTGAACTTTTCTACGTGTAGAAAAGTATTGAGCCTGCTTAAGTCTATGACTGGCCTCCATTTTTGGTGAGGCTTGGGTACTAGGAACAGGCGACTGTAAAACCCGAGAGATTTTACATTGTCTACCCTTTCGATAGCGTTCTTTGACAGGAGAGACTGGATACAAGTAGCCAAGGCTTGGTCTTTTTGTTGGGCCTTGTACTCTGACAGAATCAGAGGAAATCTGATCAAGTTTGGCTTTGAACGGAATGGCAGAACGTAGCCATTGGTGATAATGTTTAACACGTTTTGAGAACATTTGTTTGTGAGCCAGTCTCTCCTGAAAGAACGGAGGCGACCTCCTACTGGTGGACTGAGTGAGGCTTTGGAGGAGTCATTGGGGAGGGGGGTTTCCACGCCCCCTTCCTCTATTGTGGGGTCGAAAACGACCCCTGAAGCCTCTGAAGTTGGATTTTCCTCTTCCCGAAGGAAAGGACTGGTTACTGCTTTGAGAGGTATTGCCCCCATAGGGGCGTTTCCTGTAGGAGCCTCTTTTCTTGTGGGGACCACGAAAGGGCTTATTCTGGTAGGGTGGAAAACCCTGAGAATCTTTTGAGGTGCCTTTTTTGAGAAGGAAGTCCTCACCTTCCTTCACTAATTGAGACTCGAACAAGGAGGCGTCCCAAAAGGACGAGTTCCTGAGTTCTTGACGTCTCGTTTCTCCTAATTGAGGATGTAATAGAGTCATCTCGGCTTCGCGCCTAAGCAAGCCGGTATTAGCCATAGAGTATAATTCCCTCTGCAAAATGTGGGCTAGAGATTTGCTGAGACAAGTGAGGGCCCTGTGTTGAACAAGTACTGTCTTGTTCCAAAAATCTAAGTAGTCAGCTACTTCCTCATATCCGCGCTTTGCTGCTCTCTCAGGATCGGCACCTTTTTGAATCTGAGATTTAATCTTCTTGACCGTAGACTTGATGCTATGTTGGCATTTTTCCAATGAAGCATTGCAAGAAGAGGAGGTCTTGGCAAAAGCAGCGGTGAAGTTGAGGGTAGAGATATTTTGTCTAGCCTGAAGTTCTAGCTCCTTGAGGACTGGAAGGGGAACTCTGGCTACTGGGGGCCCAGACGGTCTAGGAGTAATACAGATCTTAGCAAAGTCTGTATTCAACTCCTGGATTTTGTCTTGAAAAGTTGGTTGTCCCACCTTGTACCACTTTGAAGTTGAGGGAGGAGGCTTGACATATTTTCCCTCAGATAAGTTGGCAGCCTTAAAGTCATGTTGGAATTTATCAAAGGCGTCCTTGATAACTGAGCTAAGTGGAAGAATAGAGGAGGGACCTCTAGGTCTGAGCTCTTGACGGCCTTTTTCATCATCCAGACCCAACACCGAGGTGGAAGACCTGGGCATAGATTCCCTGGGGTCAGGGAGAGACAAAATACGCCTGAAGGTATCAACTTCCTCAGAGTATTGTGAGGGCATGTCAGACAAAGCTACTGCCCTATAATAAGGGGGGTCTGGATCATGTTGTGGGAGGTCTTGATCAGAAGCAACTCCTGAGGGCTGAGCCCTAGAGGGCTTAGAAGACCTGTGTCTGGCTACAGGGGAGTGGTCCTCCTCTGAGGTAAAAGACACGTATCTAGATCTTGATTTATGTTTGCTCTTGTCAGAGTGCTTTTTGGATCTAGAAGAAGGGATCCGAGGTTCATCGGAATCCTCATTTAGTTGGTCCGAGGCAGAGCTCGGGTCAACTGGCTGCCTATGGCTTTGCTTTTTGTGAGAGTACGAAACCTCTTCGGGATGACCTTCAGAGGGGGCAACGTACTGATCCGAGGAAGGTTGAGTAGATACTAAACGGGGAGGAAGAGTTGGACCGTAGTCCACATCCATATCCTCGCTTGGAATGTTAGTACCAGATCTCGGAGGGGGCAAATCCAGAGGGGCAGCAGAAGTACTGGACAAGCCAGGTTTTGAAGCAAGAGTCGAGGGCTGTGCCTCGACTTTCTGTTTTACAGTCAACTCCTCTCGGAGTGACCTAAAAGCTTCCAACATGGATGCCTGAAAGGAACCCATTTGCTGCTGTAAGTGTATATTTAAGGAATCACCGAGTGATTTCTCTAAATTTGACTGGATTTTATTTTGCAAAGCAGTGCCAGGGGTGGGTGGGACGGTTTTTGCTGGCGTTTTCAAAGACAGGGAACTGAAGGCAAGAGGTTGTGGACGGGGGGGTGAGGTAAAAAGGCTATCAGCCGCACACTCGAGGTCTGCATTAGACCCAGTGAAGGAATCCCCGTCGCCTTCACCCAAAAGATCTAGTTCATCTTTGGAACTAGTTGTCGCTTTCTGCTTTTTCAAATACCGTTTCCGGTTTTGGATTTTCTGAAGTTGCTCATCTGTAAAAGACGTGCAAACTTCGCAAGGGGTTTCAAAGGTGACACAGGGGTCATCTCCCTTGCCAGCCTCCCTACAGGTAGGGCAGAAATTATGTGTATCAAAACTAAAGCAGAAATGGCGGCATTTCTGCGCTCTCGGTTTGTCTTTATTTGCTTGATGTGTAGACATTTTGTACGCAATAAAAGACGTAGAAAGAAATAGCCTGAACCGAGGAAAACTCAAAACACGCGACTGCAATAAAAATACTTATCCTGTGGAAATGAAACTTTAACAGAATAATCTATGATATATATTACAAGAAATATGCAAATATTAGCCTCCAACAATAAGTAAAGTCTGAGAAATAAATGAAAATGTCTGTATATTTACAAACTGCTACCAGTCAATCGTGGCCAACGAGAAAGTAGGACGATTGGTCAGAAGGTATCACGTGACGACAACTACCAGTATATCCGGTGGCTAACAAGAACGGTCTTTTTTTCTAAGACGTTGGCCCCGGGTGTGGCAACCCGAGAACAGCATTAAGTCCCACATGGTAAGCTATTGTAGCGTAATAAAAGCAATAGTTTTCATGGTACAACTGATTTACTCAACAGTGAGAACCTGAAAGTAGCTATTGTTTAGCTATGCCATGATCTACAGATCTGCAATTTTATTATGTTATAGCTGACCCAAAAGTAGGTGAACAACATATTTATAGAAAATGCTTTAAATGCAATAGTTTTCAAGTTATAACTGATTTACTCAATAGTGGGAACCTGAGAATAGCTATTAATCAGTTGTGACATGAGCTACATGTCTGCAATTTACTATGTTATAGCTAATTCAAAAGTAGACAAGTAACAGATTTATAAACAAAATACTCTAAATTTGAAAATTTTAATTACTTAAATGTAGCTTTTATAAGCTACAAGCTTACCATGTGGGACTTAATGCTGTTCTCGGGTTGCCACACCCGGGGCCAACGTCTTAGAAAAAAAGATCGTTCTTGTTAGCCACCAGATATACTGGTAGTTGTCGTCACGTGATATCTTCTGACCAATCGCCCTACTTTCTCGTTGAAATTTTTTATTAAAAATACCCCTCAGCTGTAAACAGCGGGGAGGCAGGGTGGGACTCTTCTAAGTCCCACATGGTAAGCTTGTAGCTTATAAAAGCTACATTTAAGTAATTAAAATTTTCAATTTTATGACGCTACAATAGCTTACCATGTGGGACTTAATGCTGAATTCAACCGCCCGGTGGCGGGATTACAGCTGAGACTGGAAGATATGTAATTTTTTTCTAAGATTTGAATTAATATATATATACAGAATAGTGCCAGAAATGCCAGTCTGAGTCCCTTTTACAGAGCCCCGATCCCGAAGATCGGGCCTGTAACGAGCCAAAAACCTGAGTAAAAAAGGGACAGTGCTAAAACTGTCCAGATGTTTGGTAGTAGGACGGAAGTGCAGCGGTGCTCACTTCGAGGTCTAAGGGTCCCTATTAGACCTTCACGTGTGACTGACCAACCCAGTGGTTGGGCATCTCATGAAATTTTTAACCTGAAATATGAGATTAACGACAACTGACTAAGTCCTTAATAGAAATTACCTGATAATTAAAAAATAAAATGACCTTACCCGTAACATCTTGAAGGTAAAGGAATACCTAGATCCTGGGAGAGACTCCTGAAGACTTGGTTGTAGCGGATGTGCCCCCCCCCCCCCCCTTTTTTTTCTTTCCGAGGACAACTGGTCTGAGGGGAAGGATCTAGGACTTGTTGTGCCGCCACTACGGGTCCCAGATACATATTGTTGTCGGTGTCCAACCAAGTAAGGTCTTTTAGGTAAAAATTTGTGAATGTGTTGTGAGCTTTCCAGTGACAGGCTTGCATGATTTGGTCCACCGATACTCCACCGTAAAAGACCTTAGAGGCCGCGAAGGCCCGGATGTCATGCGCTTTGACTTGGACCAAGTCCAAGGCTTGTTGATCTGCTTGTTTGTAACAAAGTAGAATGGTTTGTTTCAACCATGAGGAGAGTGTAGCGGGTCTGATGTCTGAGGTATGTCCTTTCTTAAAGGAGATGAAAAGGAGAGAACGAGACCCTCTCAGGTCTTTAGTTCGGTCCAAATAGAACCTCAGGGCCCGCACGGGACACAGGGTCCTGTCTTCCTTAAACTGTCTATCTACAATGGTAGTCAAAGCAGGGATAGTCACTGGTGACACACTTTGAGAACCTTCTCTTGCTAGTTGGTTTTTGGCTATGAAATCAGAAGAAGGGAACAAGGCTACCTTTTCCCATTGGCCTAAATTAGCTACTTTGTTAGCGACCCAGGCATGGATTTCGCTGCGGCGCTTGCCGGAGGCCAAGGCTAGCAAGAAAGCAGTTTTGAGGGTAAGATGTTTGAGGTCTGAGTCTTTCATGGGCTCAAATGGTGCTTTGGTGAGCTCGTTAAGGACAACAGAAAGGTTCCACTTGGGTAAATTTCTGGAACTTTTAGGACGATCCCTGTGAAAACTGGAGAGTAACCTATGAAGGTCTGCATTGTGCGCAATGTGTTGGGCCGTTGGGCCCAGAGTGTCAACGATAGCAGTCCTGTAGCCATCAATGGCCGAGGGGCGCCTGTTTAGGTCTTGGTACAGGTACATGAAAAAATCTGAGATTTGTTTCACAGATGGAGTGGAGAAATCCACCGAATTTTCTCTGCACCATATTTCAAATAGGGCCCACTTTGACCTGTAGATGGTCCTTGTTGATGACCGCTGAGGGGCAGCAATTCTCTCTGCCACCTCCACAGAGAAGCCTTGTTCTTGGAGTTGTCCGCTCCTAGACACCAGGCGTGGAGGTTCAGCTGTTGTGGGTTGTTGTGGAACACATAGTTGTGGGACTGTTTGAGTAGGGTCGTTGACACTGGGAGTTGTAGTGGGATCTCTGTTGAGAGCTGCACTAGGTCCCAAAACCAGGGCATCCCTGGCCAGCCTGGGGCTATCACGATGATCAGGCAATGGCATTGCTTGATCTTTTGGATCACCTTGTGAAGGAGAGCCGTAGGAGGGTAGGCGTAGGTCGTGAGGTTGGTCCAGTTTATGTTCAGAGCATCTATGTTCCAGGCCCTTGGGTCTGGGATAGGAGACACATATAGAGGGAGTTTGTGATTCAGGTGAGTGGCGAATAAGTCTACATGAGGGGTGAACCACTTTCGGCAGATTTGCTTGAAGACCTGAGGGTGCAGAGACCATTCTGTTGACTGCACTTGGTTGGACCTGGATAGGAGGTCGGCCATCACATTCAGACACCCTGGAATGTACCTGGCTTTCAATGTTATATGGTAGTGATGGCACCAGGTCATGATTTTCCACAGGAGAGCGCACATCTCTGCTGAGTGAGTTCCCCCTTGCTTGTTGATGTAGGCTACCACTGTTGAGTTGTCCGTCGCAACTAACACTGTTTGATTCTGGCACTGGTCCTTGAAGTCTCGAAGGGCCAGGGAGACCGCCTTCAATTCTAGGACATTTATGTGTAGCCTTTTTTCCCGCTCTGACCACAGCCCTTTTGTAGAATTTTGATCTAAGTGAGCGCCCCAACCTTCGTTTGAGGCGTCGGTAAAGAGTTGGATACTGTGGTCCTTGGGATAAAGGTCTGCGCCTTTCATCACATTTGAGGGGTTTTGCCACCAATCTAGGTGGGCTACAATGGCTTCTGTCCAAGGAAGGAGGTTGTCCAGCGACTGAGGATATCTCCAGTGCTCCTTGAGATGAAACTGAAAGGGCCTCATGTGAAGGCGTCCCTCCGGGACCATTTTCTCCGTTGAGGCTAGCAACCCAATTAGAGACATCAAACATCTTGCAGTCAAAACACGTTTTGACTTGAGTCGTAGGATCAAATCCTGGAGTTTGAGCCATCTCTCGTGAGTGGGTCTTACAAGGGCTGAATCTAGGTGGTATTCGTAGCCCACGAACGAAAACACCTGAGTAGGTTTCAGTTCTGATTTTTCCTGGTTGATTATCCAACCCAAGGATTGGGTTAGGTCTACCACTGCCTGTGTGTCCCTTTGAGATTCCTCCTGGGACTGGGACCTGATCAGCCAGTCGTCCAGGTATTGGTGAATTCTGAGTCCTCTTGAGAGGGCCATTAGTTTCACTTCCTTTACGATCATTGTAAAGACCTGGGGGGCTGTGGCCAGTCCGAAGGGTAGGGAGGTGAACTGGAACACCTGGGCCTTGTAGCAAAACCTTAGGTACTTCCTTGAGTTTGGATGGATGGGGATGTGAAGGTATGCGTCCGACAGGTCTATCGACGATACCCACTCCCCTGGGACCAGGGAAGTCCTGATGGACTCCGGGGTTTCCATTTTGAACTTTTCTACATGTAGAAAAGTGTTGAGCCTGCTTAAGTCTATGACTGGCCTCCACCTTTGGTGAGGCTTGGGTACTAGGAACAGGCGACTGTAAAACCCGAGAGATTTTACGTTTTCCACCCTTTCGATGGCGTTCTTTGACAAGAGAGACTGGATACAAGTGGCCAAGGCTTGGTCTTTTTGTTGGGCCTTGTACTCTGATAGAATCAGAGGAAATCTGATCAAGTTTGGCTTTGAACGGAATGGCAGAACGTAGCCATTGGTGATAATGTTTAACACGTTTTGAGAACATTTGTTTGTTAGCCAGTCTCTCTTGAAAGAACGGAGGCGACTTCCTACTGGTGGACTGAATGAGGCTTTGGAGGAGTCATTGTGAAGGGGGGTTTCCACGCCCCCTTCCCCTATTGTGGGGTCGAAAACGACCCCTGGAGCCTCTGAAGTTGGGATTTTCCTCTTCCCGAGGGAAAGGATTGGTTACTGCTTTGAGAGGAATTGCCCCCATAGGGGCGTTTCCTGTAGGAGCCTCTTTTCTTGTGGGGGCCACGAAAGGGCTTATTCTGGTAGGGTGCAAAACCCTGAGAATCTTTTGAGGTGCCTTTTTTGAGAAGGAAGTCCTCACCTTCCTTAACAAGTTGAGACTCGAACAAGGAGGAGTCCCAGAAGGACGAGTTCCTAAGTTCTTGGCGTCTCGTTTCCCCTAGCTGGGGATGCAATAGAGTCATTTCGGCTTCGCGCCTAAGCAAGCCGGTATTAGCCATAGAATATAATTCCCTCTGGAGAATATGGGCTAGCGATTTGCTGAGACAGGTAAGAGCTCTATGTTGGACAAGAACCGTCTTGTTCCAAAAATCCAAGTACTCAGCAACTTCCTCATATCCGCGCTTTGCTGCTTTCTCAGGATTGGCACCTTTCTGGATCTGAGACTTTATCTTCTTGACAGTTGACTTGATGCTATGTTGGCACTTTTCCAAAGAAGCATTGCAAGAAGAAGAGGTTTTGGCAAAGGCAGCGGTGAAATTGAGGGTTGAAATATTCTGTCTAGCCTGATGTTCCAGCTCCTTGAGGACTGGCATAGGGACTTTGGCTACTGGTGCCCCAGGAGGTCTAGGAGTAATACAGATCTTAGCAAAGTCCGTATTCAACTCCTGGATTTTGTCTTGAAAAGTGGGCTGTCCAACCTTATACCACTTAGAAGTGGATGGAGGAGGCTTGACATATTTTCCCTCAGATAAATTGGCAGCTTTGAAATCATGTTGAAATTTATCAAAGGCGTCCTTGATAACTGAGCTAAGTGGTAAGATAGAGGAAGGACCTCTAGGTCTGAGCTCTTGACGGCCTTTTTCGTCATCCAGACCCAACACTGAAGTTGACGACCTAGGCATAGAGTCCCTGGGGTCAGGGAGAGAAAGAATGCGCCTGAAGGTGTCTACCTCTTCAGAGTATTGGGAGGGAATGTCAGACAGGGCTACTTCCCTATAATAAGGGGGGTCTGGATCATGTTGTGGGAGGTCTTGATCAGAAGCTGCGCCTGAGGGCTGAGCCCTAGAGGGCTTAGACGACCTGTGTCTAGCCACAGGGGAGTGATCTTCCTCTGAAGATGACACATATCTGGACCTAGATTTATGCTTGCTTTTGTCAGAGTGTTTCTTAGGTCTAGGATGGATCCGAGATTCGTCGGAATCCTCATCCAGATGATCCGAGGCAGAGCTCGGTGTTACTGTTTGCCTGTGGCTTTGCTTTTTATGTGAGTACGAGGAATCCTTCGGTATTGCTTCAGAAGGGGCAACGTACTGATCCGAGGAAGTTTGGTTAAGTACTAGTCGAGGAGGGAGTGCTGGACCAACGCCACATCCATTGCCTCGGACTGTGCATTAGTACTTGACCTCGGAGGGGGTAGGTCCAGATTAGCAGCAGAGTTGCTGGATGGACCAGCTTTTGAAGCATGAGGCGAGGGATCAACCTCGGCAGGCTTTTTAACTGCCAACTCCTCTCGGAGTGATTGAAATGCTTCTAACATGGATGCCTGGAAGGAACCCATTTGCTGCTGTATATGTATATTTAAGGAATCACCCAGGGATTTCTCTAGATTTCTTTGAATTTTGTTTTGCAAAACAGTACCTGGGGTGGGTGGAACAGCTTTTGCTGGGGTCTTTAGTGATAAAGAACTGAAGGCGAGAGGTTGAGGACGGGGGGGTGAGGTAAAGAGGTTATCGGCAGCACTCTCAAGGTCTGCATTAGAACCAGTAAAAGAGTCCCCATCGCCTTCACCCAAGAGATCTAGTTCATCTTTGGAACTAGTTTCCGCTTTTTGCTTTTTTAAGTACCGCTTCCTGTTTTGAATTTTTTGCAATTGTTCATCAGAGAGAGACGTGCAAATATGGCAGGGTGCTTCAAAAGTGACACAGGGGTCATCTCCCTTGCCAGCCTCCCTACAGGTAGGGCAGTAATTATGAGTATCAAAACTGAAGCAAAAATGGCGGCATTTCTGAGCTCTCGGTTTGTCTTTGTTTGCTTGATGAAGGGACATTTTAACGCAATAAAAAGACGTACAATTAAGATTGCCTGAACCGAGAAAACTCAAAACACGCAGATTGTAAGGAAACTACTTAAGTTGTGAAATTAAAATTTTCACAGTATAATCTATGAAATATATTTAAGGAAATGTCCAAATATTAGCCTCCAACAATACGTGAATACTGAGAAATAAATGAAAATGTCTGTATATTTACAAACTGCTACCAGTCTTCGTGGCCAACGAGAAAGTAGGGCGATTGGTCAGAAGATATCACGTGACGACAACTACCAGTATATCCGGTGGCTAACAAGAACGATCTTTTTTTCTAAGACGTTGGCCCCGGGTGTGGCAACCCGAGAACAGCATTAAGTCCCACATGGTAAGCTATTGTAGCGTAATAAAAGCCATAATTTTCAAGTAACAACTGATTTACTCAACAGTGAGAACCTGAAAGTAGCTTTTACTCGGCTATACAAGGAGCTACAGGGCTCCAATTTTACTATTTTATAGCTGACACAAAAGTAGGTTAACAACATATTTAAAAAAAATACTGTAAATGCAATAGCTTTCAACTTACAACTGATTAGCTGAACAGTGAAAACCTAAAAATAGGTATTCTTCAGCTATGGCATAAGCTACAGGTCTGCAACTTCACGATGTTATAGCTATCCCAAAAGTAGGTGAACAACATATTTAAAGAAAATACTCTAAATGCAACAGTTTACAAGTTACAACTTATTTACTCAACAGTGAGAATCTCTAAGTTATTGCTCAGCTGTGCCATGACAAACAGGTCTGCGATTTCACTATGTTATAGCTGACCCAAAAGTAGGTGAACAACACATTTAAACAAAATACTATAAATGCAATAGTTTTCAAGTTACAAGCAATTTATTCAACAGTGATAACCTGAGATAAGATATTACTCAGTTATCCTATGAGCTACACGTCTAGAATTTTACTATGCTATAGCTAATTCAAAAGTAGATAAATACGATATTTAAACAAAATTCTCTAAATGCAATGGTTTTCAAGTTACAAGTGATTTATTCAATAGAGAAAACCTCAAAGAAGCTAATGCTCAGCTATGCAATGGGCTACAGGTCTCCAATTTTACTATGAGGTGAAAAGTAGGTGAATGACATCTTTAAACAAAATACTCCAAATGCAATACTTTTCAAGTTACAAGCAATTTACTCAACAGTGATAACCTCAAAGTAGCTATTACTCGGCTACAAAATGAGTTACAGGTCTGCAATTTTACTATGTTATAGCTGATCCAAAAGTAACAGAATAACATATTTATACAAAATTTTCTAAATGCAATAGTTTTCGAGTTACAAGTGATTTTACTCATTATGGAAGGTACTGAAAGGTCAGAAAGTAGCCATTACTCACTCAGCTATTGGGATAGACACCCAAGTTACTCACCATGTTGTAGCTATGGAAAAAACTAGCTGAATAACATATCTTAACAAAATGCTCTAATTGCAATACTTTTCAAGCTATAGGTGATTTAGTGCCTGATTTCATTAATTTTAATGCATTAAAAATTATTTTAAAAATTCATAAAAAAATAATTTAAAAAGATCCAGGCCCAATACTCACATAATTGAATCTACTAGTGGCCCAGTACATATATGCAAGATAAGAGATAAAGTGCATGATTTCATGAATTTTGTTGCATTAAAAATTATTTTAAAAATTCATAAAAGAATTAAGACAGATCCAGGTCTGATACTCACACATGGAATCTACTTATAGCCTAGTACATATATGCAAGATATGAGAGAAATCCCTGCAATAATCAATGAGAAAATTGTGATAAAGTGTTGACATCACAATTTTTTGGTGGGGGTATCTCCCTTGTAATGGCTCTAGCAAACAGATGAACAGACAAATTTGCTTGACTTGAACAATTTTTCATCCTCGATAATAAGGTATCTTTTAAAAAATAGCATCAGAGATGCCCGTACCCCACAGCCTTGGGAAATATTTTCAACACCATGAGATATAGAAGTACTGTACCAGTACAAACTTCAGGATACTTTCAGAGCACTGTCAGTTACATAAAGGTCCAAACAATGTTTAAATGGAGAAATAATGTTTAACAGAAAGATAATGCGTATAAAGATGAAGTATTAAAACAAGATAATTCAATGACAAGATGACAGCATTAATCAGTAAACTAAAATTCAACACTCTTTATATACATCTGCATTTCCGAATTATGGTTTAGATGGTTTGAATATTACCATGCATACAGAAGTGGTAATACATTTAATGAATGCTTATGTGTGGTGTTGGAGTAAAATCTGCGGCTCACTTGATGAAATTCTATCTCTTACAATGGGAAGTTATGAAAGTAAAATTCTTAATAAATTCTAATATGACTTTTGCTTAATCTGCATCAAAAGACAGACCCAAAGGTGCAACAAGATTTTAAAGGTCAAGGTCACTACGGCAAGGTAAAAGGTCAAATTAAGGTCACACCATGATAATACACACCTATAGCCAATAACCAATGTCCCTACCACGTATCAACTTCCTACACCTTACGGTTTCCGAGATACAGCCCTGACGATTTTATAGGTCAAGGTCACTATGGCAAGGTCAAAGGTCAAATCAAGGTCAGACCATGGCGTTGCACACCTACACCCCCTAATCAATATCCCTACCAAGTATCAACTTCCTACACTTTACGGTTTCTGAGATATAGCCCAGACAACATTTTATAGGTCAAGGTCACTACGGCAAGGTCAAAGGTCAAATCAAGGTCACACCATGACGTTGCACACCTACACCCCCTAATCAATATCCGTACCACGTATCAACTTCCTACACATTACGGTTTCTGAGATATAGCCCGGACAACATTTTATAGGTCAAGGTCACTACGGCAAGGTCAAAGGTGACCTTGTCAGTCAGCTGACATAAAAATTATCCCTTGTCTGTTGGTATAAGATATCTGTTGGTATTCGATACCAATCAACACTCAGTCATTATTTATGAAAAAAAATTTACTTTTTGGGTGTTCTTGTGACTGGATGCGAGGACTTCTCCGTGCATTCTCTTTCAAAAAACAATCCATTCATAATAGGCCAGGTTTTCCTGATCTGTAAAATACAAGAGATACATGAAAGAAAACTATAAAGTACTAAAAATAGTTTCTGTAAGATAGCGACCATCCTGAACACGACTAATTTGTTTCCAAATCTGACTCTGAGGCCAATAGACACATTATACTAAATTGGGCCCACTTGACACCAACATATCCCCAGATATAACAAGTATCAACTTCCTACACCTTACAGTTTTCTGAGATATAGCCCGGACAAACTTATCTGCCATGGGTGAAAACAATACTCCGACAACCCTTAAGGGCTGTGGGGTAATAAAACTTATACCTAGTTCAGTTTGAGGCTAGTTATACTAACCATTTTCATATTATAAGGGAAAACATATGAAAAATGCAGAAGACAGTCCCCAGGTGGGGTCTTTTTGAGCTTTATAAATAGTCTAAATTTCCATTTCAGCTTTTAATTTTGCCATGTAGGAACAGAAACTTGCAAATTTAATAAGTAAATTAAATTTTTATAAGTTAATACCCCATCCAATGGACAATTGCTTTACCGGTCGGCGCGACCGGTCCCGCCAAACGCCAGAAAAAGACGTCCTGTATATACTACCGGCAGGACCGGTCACAGAGTGTGCATTCGCCAGGTGGCGCATCGTACTTCATTTCCTGTTTACCTATTGACGTCATAGCATCTTTTTCGTGTCTAATCCTAGTAAGACCCCTAGTAAGCTGATAGCGGGGCCAGTTGGGTGGGCCTTGCCTGTCCATTGGATAGGGTATTAACTTATAAAAATTTAATTTACTTATTAAATTTGCAATTTTATTGCGTTAATACATCCTATCCAATGGACAATTGCTGAATAACTACCGCTTGGTAGGCGGGTAAGCAGCTAGGGACTTATGTGAACTCATAACAACAAATTTTAACAGGCCCATTTGACCTAGGGTCAGAGAACCCTGAAAGGTCAGGGTCGGCACTAACTCACCGGTTAACCGGGAGCCTACCGACGTTGCCCCCCCCCCCTTTTTTCTTTCCTTTCAGCTTTGGTCTGAATTGGAAAGATAGAGAGAGAGAGGGGCTGAGTTCAGTCCCAGAAGAAATAAACTTCCCAAAGGAAGCAAGTCACAGTTTTTTTTTTTTGTTTTTTTTTTTTTGAACATATATGTACATTCAACATATTTACATTATGTACATATCTAACATATTTACAATATGTACATATTTACATATATACAACATCCCCTCACTTCTGGGCCTGGTGGTGCACCTGCTGGGCAGCCACTACAGGTCCCAGGTGGAAAAGCTCTGAGTCAGCCCAGGCAACATCCTTCAAATAGAATTGGGTGAAGGTGTTGTGAGATTTCCAGTGGCAGGCTGACAAGATCTGATCTAAGGAGATCCCTGATTGGAAAGCCTTAGAAGCAGCAAAGGCCCTAACATCATGGGCTTTAACCTGATGTAAGGTGAGGGCCTCCTGGTCAGAGAGCTCATAGCACAGAACCACAGTCTGTTTGATCCATGAGGAGATGGTGGCAGGCGAGATGTCTTTATCAAAACCCTTCTTGAAGGAGACAAAGACTAACTCCTTATTCTGCCTGAGGTCTGCAGTCCTGTCCAAGTAGTAACGCAGGGCTCTAACTGGACATAGGGACCTGTTACCCTTGAGTGACCTATCCAGAGATGGTGCCAGGGCTGGGATGACCACTGGTGCCACACTATCTGGACCTTCCTTAGCCAGCTGGTTCTTGGATAGGAAGCTAGGTGAGGGATACAAAGACACCTTAGACCAGTCTGACTGGTGTCTGATGTTCTTATGTAACCAAGCATGGATCTCACTTCTGCGTTTACCTGAACCCAAAGCCAGCAAGAAAACAGTCTTGAAAGTTAAATGTTTCAAGGACTCTTTCAGGGGTTCAAAAGGAGCCTTTGTGAGCTGATGTAAAACCAGTGAAAGGTTCCAGGAGGGGATGCCCCTCCTGCCCTTAGGTCTGTCTCTATGGAAACTATCCAGGAGACGGGTGAGATTCTCATCTTTGCTGACATTAATGGTGGAATTGCCCAGTTTGTCAGCAATGGCGGATCTGTAGCCATCAATAGTGCCTGGTTGTAACTTCTTGTCCTGAAACAAGTGCAGGAGGAAGTCAGCAATGGCCTTCAGAGGTGGTGCCCTGAAGTCCACCTGATTACTGAGGCACCACTTTGTAAGAATGGTCCACTTTGCCTCATAGACAGATCTGGTTGATCTTCTTTGAGGAGCCTCAATTCGTGCTGCCACTGCCTCAGAGAAGCCTTGCTCCTTGATTGCTGAGGCTCTAGGAGCCAGGCATGTAGGTTCAGATTCGACAGGTTCCTGTGAAGGACCTGGTTGAATGGCTGAGACACAAGGTTGGGTATGCTGGGCAGACAGAGTGGGATCTGGCTTGACATTGCTACCAGGTCCCAAAACCAGGGCATGTTGGGCCACCCTGGGGCAATCAGGATTATTCTGTTGCAGGGGTAGTCCTGGAGCTTCTCCACCACTTTGCCCAAGATGGCTGCCGGTGGGAAGGCGTATGGGTCCAGGTCCTCCCAGGAGAGACTGAGTGCATCCACTGCCCAAGCCTGGGGGTCTGGCACCGGTGACACAAACTGAGGTAGTTTGTTGTTGAACCTGGTGGCAAACAGGTCCACTTTTGGCTGGTGCCACCTTGCGCATACAGCTTGGAATACTGCTGGATGAAGTGACCACTCTGTTTGAATGGTCTGGCCAAGTCTGGATAGCTTGTCTGCTATCACGTTCAGCCGGCCGGGGATGTGACGTGCCCTGAGGGTTACCTGCTGTCTGGTGCACCAGGACAGGATTCTCCACAGTAGGGCACACAGTGACCCCGACTTCATCCCCCCTTCTTTGTTGATATAGGCAACCACTGTTGTGTTGTCTGTAGCTATCAACACAGTCTTGTTGCAGACCAGGGTTCGAAACTCCTTTAGAGCTAGAAAAACTGCTTTTAGTGGTTTATGTGCAACTTGCTTTCTGGAAGGGACCAGGTTCCCCTTGCAGTATGGTCGTCCAAGTGAGCGCCCCACCCTTCGTTTGATGCGTCTGTAAAGATCTGCAGAGCATGTTTTAGAGGGTGTAATGGTTGACCTAGTAGCACATTGCTTTCCTCCAGCCACCACCTTAGATGAGGGTGGAGGGACTTGGGGACCGGTATCACCTTTTCCAGTGACTCTGGGACCCTCCAATTGTTTTTCAAATGCCACTGTATGGGTCTCATGTGGAGTCGCCCTAAGTGGACTTGTTTTTCTGTTGCTGTGAGGAGACCTATGAGGGACATGAATTTCCGGACCGGACAAACCGGATCCGACATCATTGATCTGATCTTGTCTGTCAAGGCCTGCCAACGTTCTTCTGTTGGTCTGACCTTGCCCTCTTTCAGGTCGAACTGGTAACCTACGAAGTTGAAGACCTGTTTGGGTGCCAGTTCTGACTTTTCCTTGTTCACCAGCCACCCTAGTTCCTGACAAAGTGTGACCAGGGTTTGAGTATGCTGGAGACAGGTGTGGAGGATAGAGGCCCTCACCAGCCAGTCGTCTAGGTACTGGTGGATTCTTATACCCTGTCGTAAGGCCATGAGCTTGACCTCTTTGGCCACCACTGTGAACTCCATGGGTGCTGTGGAAAGACCAAAGGGCAGGGCCTTGAACTGGTAGGATTGGCCCTGAATGTGAAAACGCATGTACTTCCTTGACTGACTGTGAATTGGTATGTGGAAGTAAGCGTCTTTGAAATCTATGGATGTGACCCACTCCCCTGCCTGTAGGGAGGTTCTTATTGTCTCTGGGGTCTCCATCTTGAACGACTCTGTGTTTAAAAAGGTGTTCAAAGTGCTCAGGTCCAAGATAGGTCTCCACCGGTTGTTGGGTTTGGGAACCAAAAATAGCCGGTTGTAAAACCCTAGGGAGGTCTGATTTGTTACCGGTTCTACTGCATTCTTGTTTGTTAGCTGAGTCAGTGCCTCCAAAAGGAGGGACTGTCTTTGGGGTTTACATATTTGCTGATGACCATTGGTGACCTGGTTAGGTTGGGTCTGAACCGGAAGGGAAGGGTGTAGCCCTCTCTCAGTATTCTGATAACTTTTGGACTCGCACCCAGAGTTTCCCACTTCTCCCAAAACTGCTGAAGTCTTGCCCCTACAGGAAGATTTGTGACAACAGTTGGGACATTTGTGACAATTTTTACAAAACTCAAGTGATCTACACAGGAAACATCTTTCACATGGTTTATTTCTCTGATAGATTGACAATAAACGGGATTTACACCTTTCTTTTGCGGTGACCCGCTGGCAAAAGGAACACTTGCAACAAAAGAGTTTACATGTGGAAACACAGTCTCGCTCTTGTTTGTCACTGGTGGTGGTGGGTTCAAGCCCTCCATCTTGTCGGATACATTTACAGAGTTCACCAATCCGACCACATTTGAAAAACAGTGATTGTCATTTATGCTTTTTAAATCCCCTGGCCGGCTTCTGGCTGAAGTTTGAGGCTTTACCACCCCCTTTCTGAGCAGTTTGCCGGTCTCTAATCTGCTTCCATGCCGGAGTAGTGGGCTTCCAGTCCGGCTGGTGAGGGGTTCGATTGGAGGTGACGTATGGATGAAAACGTCCAGGTTTCCTTGGTGTGGTACCAGCAGAACGCCTCTCTTCACTACGTAAGATTTCCTCTTCAGCTTTGACCAGTAAGCTGTCCGGGAAGAGTGATAGTTGGTGAACTGGAGACGTACGTAAGGCAGACAAGGTGTCTGGTTTAATCCCACCTCTTATGAACTCTAAATAACTGTCCCGACGGGCCAGGGTGAGATTAGCCATGCTGATAAAGACTCCCTCTGATAAATCCTGCATGGTACGCTGCATAGCCTGTGAAATTGACCGGTTAAACGTAACCAGATACTCCAGTTCTTCAACAGCTTGTTGTTGTTTCTCAGCACTTTTGCCCTTGGAGGAATCGAACCTGAGGGACTTTAACTGGGTGACCATGGAGTCCTGTACTTTGGTGAGGCATCTAGAGAGGCCAGCAGCGTGATTACACATCACTGATTGTTCTCTGAAGGACCTCTCCCACCTTCTAAGGGTGTCCTGGCTGAAGGTCCGGGAAGCTGGAGCAGAAGGTAAACTGCGCCTTGCAACTCTAGAAAACATACTGTTAAGCTTTGCCGGTTCCAGAGACCAGTCACCAACAGCCTGGGTAGACGTATCCTTCTTAACAGCTTGCATGTCGTACCACTTTGAAGTACGAGGCGTCTTGACAAATTGATCACGCAGCAGACCACTGGTTTCTGTGTTCCTGGAAGGATAACCTTCAGCAATAGTTACATTTAGTTTCTCCAGCTTTTTACAAAGCCATTCATCCACCAGCAATTTTACTGACACTTTACCGGTAGTCTTCACTCTAGAACCGGCAAAGGGATTGTCATCCATAGATGCAGCTGAGGTGTCATAATCCGGGATTTGATGCCAGCCCATGAAACTCCTCACCCCTCTCAAGGTTTCCCGGTAATTGGCATCTTCAGAGAGGTCCTGGTCAGTGTTAGTTTCCGGTACATCACCCTGGTAGTGAACACTAGCCGGTGAAGCCGGTTCCGCATCCAACTCAGCCTCACTGTCAGATTCCCTAGCAACCTCAGAATTCTGGCCAATGGGAGGCGACTGGTTACACAGCGTAGTTTCATAACCGGAAGGCAGAACCTCAGGACCCGCACCGGGAGCCTGTGGAGGCTGGGTGGCAGTCCCTGCACCAGGAACCAGTAAAGGTTGGGTGGCAACAGTCTCAGAGGTACCGGGGCCCTGAACAGGGTGGGTAGCACTCTCAGGAACTTCCTTCACAGCTTGTGTACCGGGAACCCCCAGCGGAGGTTGGGTAGCCGTCAACTGCGTAGCAACGTCACCAGTGCCCTCAGCAAACATAACACTAGAAGAAGCACCCGGATCAAAGAAGGGGTGTTCTCTGGGCACCACAGAAGCAGAATTCACCGGTCTCACCGGAACAGCAAAAGACTGGTTAATCAGCATAGCTTCCAGACGGGAAAATCTCTCACTCCACTTGTCATCAAGGGACTTGAGGTCGTCTGAAGTGGGCTTACTGCTATGCTTCCGTTTACTCGACCTTGGGGAGCCATCAGAACGCTTCTTCTTCTGCTTGGGTGTAGAATCAACAGGAGACTGCGTCCCTGAATTGACAGGACCCAGCAGTGAAACCTCAGACGGATCAACAAGCTTGGGAGACGTACTTGTTAATTCTTCAGATTTCTTCTGGCTAGAGCGTTCTTTCCGTTCCTTGTATGTGGGGGTAGCCAACTGGTGGATCTGAGCAGGCGTAAACGCCTTACAGATACTACAATCCAACTTCTTCACACAGGGGTCGTCTCCCACCCCCTTGTCACGACAACGCGCGCATTTCTTATGGTTGTCAAAAAGGGCCATAACGTGCCCGCAAGAACCTCGCTTCTGTCCAGGAGACGACATAATGATCAGTAACGTTGTAGAAATACTCCGTACTAATAAAAAACAAGAAACTTGGAAGAGTTCGTTGTAAAACTTCAAAAATGTATCTCTGAAGAAAATCTTCTGCACACTCTTTTCGCGCCAAACGAAAAAGATGCTATGACGTCAATAGGTAAACAGGAAATGAAGTACGATGCGCCACCTGGCGAATGCACACTCTGTGACCGGTCCTGCCGGTAGTATATACAGGACGTCTTTTTCTGGCGTTTGGCGGGACCGGTCGCGCCGACCGGTAAAGCAATTGTCCATTGGATAGGATGTATTAACGCAATAAAAATATTATATGCCCCCAGGTGAGATTTTAGCACCTGTAAGTTGCATTAAATGACAAAAAATACATACCATGGGTCCCTATGGGTATGCTTTAGAGACCTTAAGGTGACCGTAACATTTAAACTACAGAGCTAAAATTTTCGACAAAGATCACATGCAGAAGTTACATCCAGTACAGTTTGAGGTTAAACTTACCATTTCAAATTTATAAGAAAAATATGTCATAAAATGTAGAAAAAAAAGTCCCTGGGTGGGGTCTTTATGGTGGGGCCTTGATTTTTGGCACATGTAAAAATAAAATAACACAAATATATTCTCAGATAAGATATTAGGGGGATGATGGACACAGTTTGAATGCCATTGGGCTTAAGTGGGAAAACATTCATAAAATTGGTCCCTGCGGTCATATTTAGAAACCATAAGGTGACCTTAAAATTAAAATTACAGACCTCAAATCTTTCAAAAAGATCATGTACACAAATGATATCTACTACAGTTTGAGTCAGGTCAAATTTGGAATTTACAAGTTACAAGGCAAAATATAGGTAAATTGCACAAAAAATCCTCCAGATGGGTTCTTATGGTTTTTGGCACATGTAAAAAGAACATATTCATAGGGTCCTCTCCTGACCCAAATATATGTGTCTGCCATGTGCCAACCTTCTACCTATGAGCATTTTTCAGTTATTGTGCACTAAAGTCAAAATGTGCAGTTGAGTGACAGACGTGAAACCAGTATATCCCTGACTTTTATCTGGGTTTATAATTATATCAAGGTGAACAATGTGACTCAGTTTAAAACTAAACAAAGAAAATAAATTAGCTTTTCAAAAGCAATTGAAACACACAATATCAACTACAAGATGTGATTTTTCTTTAAATAAATGATAATATGCTTAACAAATATTTTTTAAAATTTAAAGGGTTTCTGTTTTTATTCTTTCTATTTTGTTTGTTTGCAACTTTTGACTTTGTATATAAAGATATCATTATTAGACGGTATTTTAATATAACATGTTTTGAAGATGCCTCAAATCAAGTACCAGATTATAAATTTACAATACGGGTGTTGCAGTAATGATTCTTTTCCTTCCGGTTTCACATCTTGTACTTCCCGGTCGGTTACTGGTTAACCGTCTATCAAAATTAAGAGTTCCACATTTGAAACCATAACAGTTTTTCTTAAATAAAAGGTTTAAAAGCCCTTTTGTTGAAGTACTTACCCCCATGAAAGTGAAAGGAAGACATGATAAATCTCCATGGTAACCACCATGTACATACCTATATGACAAATTAGAACTAGACCTATGCATCGGAGAAAAGTGCAAATTTGTATCCACCGGAAAGACAACTCACCAAAGCCAGTGGACCATCATTTGACCTTGAAGCAGAGGCCAAAGGTCAAATCTGACCACATCAGAAGATTCCCACCCCATGATATCCTACAAGTTGGTTTCACAATGCAAACCTCTAGGATCAATAATAAGCGATTTACAAGCACTTTTAATTTCCTATAAGTTGGTTTCACATTGCAACCTCTAGGACCAATAATAAGGGAGATATAGGCACTTTTAAAAGTCCGCTACATGGGCTACATTGGCACTCCGTGGATGACCTTGAATAAAGAGCTTCAAGGTCGAATGTCTGCAAGGTTGTAGAGGACATATAGATCCGTTATACATATCACCTATAAAGATATTCAACCTTCTACCTATGAGAACCAGCCAGTAGAAAAGTGCAGATAATTTTCAAAGAAATGCCCGCGGCGGCCATCTTGTTTTTCAGAATGAAACCAATTTCAGTCCCAGAGAAGGCTACCTCCCAATGAAGATATCCTGCAAATTTGGTGAACCTAGCTGGTGAAGTTTTCGTCTGAGAGCATTAACAGCGAAAATTTTTCTACACGCGGCGGCGGCGTAGCGAACACGAGGATAGCAAAATTGCAAATTTAATAAGTAAATTAAATTTTTATAAGTTAATACCCTATCCACGTGACGTCAGCATCTTTTTCGATGTCTAAACCTATTAGACCCCTAGTAAGCCGATAGCGAGGTCGGTGGGAGGGTCTTGTGTGTCCATTGGATAGGGTATTAACTTATAAAAATTTAATTTACTTATTAAATTTACAATTTTATTGCGTTAATACATCTTATCCAATGGACAAATGCTGAATAACTACCGCCTGGTTGGCGGGTAAGCTACTAGGGACTTAGGTGAACTCATAACAGAACTGACAAAATTTCCAGCCACTACAGGTCCCAGGTGATACAGCTCAGAGTCAGCCCAAGCCACATCCTTCAGATAAAATTGTGTGAAGGTATTATGTGACTTCCAATGACAGGCTGACAAGATCTGTTCCAAGGAAATTCCAGACTGGAATGCCTTAGAAGCAGCAAAGGCCCTGACATCATGGGCTTTGACCTGATGCAAGGTGTGGGCCTCCTGGTCTGAAAGCTCATAGCATAGGATCACAGTCTGCTTGATCCATAAGGAGATAGTGGCAGGTGAGATATCCTTGTCGAAACCTTTCTTGAGGGAGACAAAGACCAACTCCTTATTCTGCCTGAGGTCTGAGGTCCTGTCCAAGTAGTAACGCAATGCTCTGACCGGACAGAGTGACCTATCAGACTTGAGGGATCTATCCAGAGTTGGGGCCAGGGCTGGTATCACCACTGGGGCCACACAATCTGGACCCTCCTTGGCCAGCTGGTTCTTGGAAAGAAAGCTGGGAGATGGGTACAGGGACACCTTTGACCAGTCAGATTGGTGCCTGATATTTCTGTGTTGCCAGGCATGAATCTCACTTCTGCGTTTGCCTGAACCCAGGGCTAATAGGAAAACAGTCTTGAAGGTCAAATACTTCAAGGAAGCTTCCTTGATTGGTTCAAAGGGGGCCTTGGTCAGCTGGTGTAAGACCAAAGATAGGTTCCAGGAAGGGATACCCCTTCTACCCTTGGGTCTGTCTCTATGGAAACTATCCAAGAGGCGAGTGAGATTTTCATCTTTGCTGATGTTGAGGGTTGAATTTCCCAGTTTATCAGCAATGACGGACCTGTATCCATCAATGGTGCTGGGCTGTAACTTCCTGTCCTCAAAAAGGTACATAAGGAAATCAGCAACCGACTTTACAGGGGGTGCCCTGAAGTCCACCTGATTAGTGATGCACCACTTTGTAAAAATGTCCCACTTTGCCTCATAGACTGATCTGGTTGATCCTCTTTGAGGAGCCTCAATCCTTGTTGCCACTGCTTCAGAGAAGCCCTGCTCCTTGATTGCTGTGGCTCTATCAGCCATGCATGGAGATTTAGGTTTGTCAGATTTCTGTGAGGGATCTGATTGAAAGGTTGTGTCAACAGGTTGGGCAGGCTCAGTGGGATCTGACTGGACATGGTCACTAGATCCCAAAACCAAGGCATGTTGGGCCACCCCGGAGCAATCAGAATGAGTCTCTTGCAAGGTGAGTCCTGTAACCTCTCCACCACTTTGCCCAAGATGGCCACTGGTGGGAAGGCGTATGCGTCCAGATTCTCTCATGGCAGACTGAGTGCATCCACTGCTACTGCCAAGGAGTCCGGTACTGGTGATACAAACTGAGGTAACTTGTTGTTGAACCTCGTGACAAATAGATCTATCTGAGGTTGGTGCCACCTGCTGCATATAGCTTGGAAAACCTCGGGAAGGAGGGACCATTCTGTTTGAATGGTCTGGCCCAGTCTGGATAGCTTGTCTGCTACCACATTCAGCCGCCCGGGGATATGTCGGGCTTTTAGAGTTACTTGATGTCTGGTACACCAGTTAAGATTCTCCATAGTAGGGCATAGTAGGGCACAGAGTGTGCCCGACCTCATGCCTCCTTCCTTGTTTATATACGACATCACTGTAGTGTTGTCGGTTGCCACAAGTACTATCTTGTTTGCACAGAGGTTTTGAAACTCTTTTAAGGCAAGAAACACTGCCTTGAGTTCTAAATAATTTATATGCAGCTTGCTTTCTGGCAGTGACCAAGTCCCTCTGGCAGTGAATTTGTTTAAGTGAGCGCCCCACCCTTCTTTTGATGCGTCTGTAAAGATTTGCAGAGCATGCTTTATTGGATGTAATGGTTGGCCTGTGAGAACATTGTCTTCCTGTAGCCACCATTGTAAATGAGGGTACAAGGATCTGGGAATTGGAATCACTTTTTCTAGTGACTCTGGTATTCTCCAGTGCTGCTTGAGATGCCACTGTATGGGCCTCATGTGTAGTCGGCCTAGGTGAACTTGCTTTTCTGTGGCTGTTAGCAACCCTATCAGGGACATGAACTGTCGAACCGGACAATGTGGCAGTGACATTATTTCTAATATTTTGTCCTGAAGGTTCTGCCGCCTGTCTGGGGTCGGTTGGACCTGACCTGCCCTGAGGTCGAACTGGTAACCTACAAAATCGAAGATCTGCTTTGGAACCAGTTCTGACTTGTCCAAATTCACCAGCCAGCCCAATTTTTGACATATTTTTACCAGACTCTGAGTATGTTGGAGACAAGCCTGGTGGGATGTGGCTCTCACCAACCAGTCGTCTAGGTACTGGTGGATCCTTATACCCCTGTGACTGGCCATCAGTTTCACCTCCTTTGTTATCACAGTAAACTCCAAGGGTGCTGTGGACAGACCAAAAGGCAGGGCCTTGAACTGATATGTCTGACCTTGGACATGAAATCTCAGATATTTCCTGGACTGTTCCTGTATTGGTATATGGAAGTAGGCGTCCCTGAAATCTATTGAGGTGACCCACTCCCCTTGTTGGAGGGATGTCCTGATGGTTTCCGGTGTCTCCATTTTGAATTTCTCCGTCTTGAGGAAAAGATTCAGTTTGCTCAGATCTAGAATAGGTCGCCACTTGTTGTTGGGTTTTGGGACTAAAAATAGTCTGTTGAAAAACCCCAGGGAAGTTTGGTGTCTTACTAGTTCTACCGCACGTTTGGCTATGAGCTGATGTAATGCCTCCAGCAGGTAGCTGTCCCTGTGGGGATTGACATAGCAGCTGACAACCGTGGGTGACCTTGTGAGCCTTGGCCGGATCCGGAAGGGAAGGGTGTAACCCTCTTTTAGGATCTGAACTACTTTTGGGCCTGCTCCCTGATCCAGCCAAGTTTGCCAAAAGTTCTGAAATCTTGCCCCTACAGGAAGATTTGGTGCAGCATTTTTTACATTTGTTACAGGTTGAACACAAGACAATTGAGTAACACAAGAAACACTTTTCACAGACTTTAATTTGTAATTTTTGTAATGACAACCTGCTGACCCGGGACTTAATTCTCTCTTTTGGGAATGCCCGGGTGCAGAATGAACATGTGATGCAACAGGAAGCTTTACATTTAAATTTAAAGCAGTGTTTATTGTCTGTGGTATGCTCCCGGCCAGCAGTCGTGTCTGTAACTTGGCTACACAGTAATTGTCATTTATACGACTGCTGGCCTTTGGCTGGTCGTGATGAGAAAGTGGTGGTATGACCTCTTCCTCTCTTGAACTGTTTCCTGCCAATCGTTTTCCAAGCGGGTTTCTCAGATCTGGAGTCCCGGTTAACCGACCTCTTATCTTGCCTTTCATAAGGGTGGTACCAACCTTTATTCTGTGACCCACCAGCATCATCATCCCTTGGACTCAAGCTGGGCTATATCCTCTTCTGCCCGCTTAATAACTGAGTCTGGAAACAAAGTTGAGATATGAAGGGGGGCTGACCTCAATGCTGTGAGAGTATCTGGCTTGATACCGGTTCTAAGGTGGCTCAAGTATGCATCTCGGCGTACTAGGGTTAAGTTACCCATAGTAACAAAAACGAACTCTGACAAGTGTTCCATGGATTTTGCAGCCGCCTGTGTAATGCTTGAGTTAAAGTCTATCAAATAGGTCAGTTCCTCAGCTGCTGCAGATGTTTTGGACGAGCCCTTCCCTTTGTTTTCCGCCTTCAAAACCTTCAGCTGGTCCTTCATGTTCTGTTGTACCTTGAACAGACAACGGTTAAAGCTTGCAGCTTGATTGCATATAACTGAAGTCTCCCTGGCAGATCTCTCCCATCTGCACAGTGTTTCCTGTGATATTCTGTGAGATGCTGGTGGAGTAGACGACAGCCCAGTGTATTTGGCTATCCGACTATAGCTACTGTTGAGTTTTGAAACATCTATATTCCAAGATGAAATCTGTGAGGATTCAGCTTTAGGGTTGGTGTGAAGCCCATACCATTTGGACTGTGTTCTGGCCGGCCTCAGAAAAACATTTTTAGCTAAGCCACCGGCTTCTGATCCACGGGAGGGATAACCCTCAACCAAGGTGAGATTCAATTTGGCCAGTTTCCTACATAACCAGTCTTCAGTAGGCATTTTAACCGACACTTTGCCAGGAGTTATAGTCTTGGGCCCTGCAAAAGGGTTATCATATGAAGTGGAAGCTGTACTGTCCATTTCTGGGATGTGTGAGCAGCCCATGAAGGAACGGATACCCTGCATAGTATCCCTATAATTTTGCTCTTCTGACACTGCCTGACTGGTTGGTCCGGGTCGGTTACAGGCTGATCCTGATCCTCAGGTAACTCCCTTTCTTCAGTGTATAAATCCAGTGGTGGGTTATCCGACATGCTACCGGCCTCAGATGACAGACTGGAGATGCTATCGCGTCTAGACCCGTGAAGAGCAGGGGAGCCGGTGTCAGCCGGTTCAGATGAGAGTGGCCGGTCGGTAGCAGCAGGCCGGTCAGAGTAAGGCCGGTTAATATCAACTTCCCTTGCAGAATGAGGTTCGGTTGAAGGGTCGGTGGTAGGTGTCGGTCGGTTGAACTTGGTTTGACTGGTAGGCTGATGAACAGTAGCAGAGGAGCCCTGTTCAGTAAACCTTGCAGTTGAAGTCGGTCGGTGAGAATTAGTTTGACTGGCCGGCTGATGCTTGTTAGCAGAGAAGCCCATACCAGGAAACTGAGTTGTAGAAGCCTGTTGATTGGTCACTGCTTGACTGGTCGGCTGATGCTTTGCAGCAGAGAAGCCAGTTCCAGTAAGCTTAGAAGAAGAAGGTCGGATGAAAGGTTCCGCCATATTTCCAACATCATGAGGAGGTGAGTGGGTCGGTGCAACTTTCACCTTTGAAGAGAAGGTCGGTTCAAAACTCTTAGCCATTATCAAAGCTTCCAGGCGACTGAAGCGCTCCGACCATTTGCTATCCATTTCTGCAAATTTCTCATCAGTACTGTGTTTAGAAACCTTTGTAGAGGGAGATTTTTCCTTCTTACTGCTCTTATTGTCTTTCTTAGGTTCCTTATCAGGTGGGGGAACTAGAGCAGGAGATTTCACAGATCCCTGTCTGTCAATGACCCCAATAACTGACACGCTTGACGGGTCGACCAGTTGTTCAGAATCCTGGGAAGGGGTTGAATCAGTAAGCTTTGCTTCACGTTTTTCCTTCTTGAGCTTATATGAAGGTGTAGCTAATTGCTGGTGTTGTTCAGACGTGAGGCTATTACATATTTGACAGTCAGAAGTTTGTGGATCTGAAACACAAGGTTCCTTACCCTTTCCCTTGTCCCTGCATCGCGCACAATGAGAATGTGTATCAAAATTCGCCATTACGTGTCCACACTTCCCTCTACGTTGGCCAGGAGAAGACATGATGTATAAGTAACAAAATGGCAGTAAACTTACGTTTAAGTAAACAATGTAACTGTTGAAATCCTTAAAATATTTCTGGCAAAATAATATCCGTGTACACTAGTTCGCACCAAACGAAAAAGATGCTATGACGTCACGCTGTCTATACAGGAAGGGGATTCAACACGCCATCTGGAGCGTGCACTAGTACTAGGGACCGGCTAGTCGGTGGAAACACAGGACGTCTTTTTCTGACGTTTGGCGGGCCGGTCTGCGCCAACCGGAATAGCATTTGTCCATTGGATAGGATGTATTAACGCAATAAAACTTAAAAGTGCTTATAACTCACTAGTCACAAAACATGAGAACCAAATAGTTTTCCATACTATAAAACAGGAAGTCAATTTCTGTTTAACACATCTCCAAAAAAAAAACAATCATCTCTGCAAATAAAAGTGGATTATGACATTTATTTTGTATGTAAGGTTAGTAAAGTTACTTTACATTGAAGTGTAAGCAGAAAACCGGAGGCTGAACTTTATGGCAGTTTGCAATTATTTATTTACTGTACCGACGATACCGGTACCACCACAAGACCCCTATAAGCCACGCAAAGGTATAATAATGTAGACATTTCAAGGACAATTTCCTCACAATATTAAGCAGTGTTCACTTGTTCCTAATACTTCGAAACAGTTAGTGTAACACTAGCACTCTGGTAATAGTTATACCATTTTAGTTTTGGATAGTGAATGGTAGAATTGTGAAATTATGCAGAATTCTGGGTTCTATGATTGGTATTTCTATCAGCTACTGAACTTCAACCTAGTTCAATACACAAAAAAATATTTTCAAAACCAGTGAAAAGGCAGGAACATAACATAAAATCTGGTCACCAGTTGAAAACATGGTAAAAATATAAAATCCATAGATATTTTGGTAAATGTTGCTATATTTTCATTAAAAACACAAGTTTTGCAGATGGGTCAAAATAGGATCATTTGTGGTGTTGGTGATTTCTAAATGTTTTGTGGAGTCTGAATTTCAGACGTTTGAACCGAGCTTCATTGTCAGGGTAGTCAACGACAGTACTAGTGAACAGGTGTGAGAAAACATATGATACATCACCTGGAAAGGGATAGGTGTGACATAGTCCTTCCCATCGGTAGTGAACACACTCACACTTCTAGACTCAATAATGCAAACACCCTGCTGCTTGTGTATCAGAGGAGAGCCTACAATAAAAGATAATAACTCCATAAAGAATTTTATCAAACTATCAATGGGAAAAGTTAATCAAGTTGACTTTGTGTCAAAGAAAAGATGTAAAAAAAACAGAGAAAATTTTGCAGCAGTTTAATAACTTCACAGATACTGGATTAAGTTAACATACTGTCTGGCCTACAATTGCAAACATTTTAGAACTTATTGAAGTATGAAAACTAAACTGAATGTCATAGCAACCTGTCAAACCTAAATCTATAAAGCAAACCTGTACTTATTTGAATGCATAATGCAAGTGAAGTTCTTTGACTTAAATTCTTTTTTTTTTGTAACCTCATACTCATTAACTGTTGCAGGTTTCAACTAAAATGTAGATATGAATTTGAAAATCATTCTTCATTATGAAAACAAGATATGCTTACCAGTTTCATCGGGCTGAACATCAGCAGGCAATAAAAAGCTGTACCAGAGAGCCTGTAAAAAAGTAGTTTATAGTATAACATTAGTTTCATCAACATTAACAACTTACTGTGAAATCACTTTTAGCTGATCCTATGGAATCTATTCTGTGGATAACCGGAGATATCCACTTTATGTCACACTTTATAACAAGATGCACTCAGAGAGAGCAAAACGCTCGACTCCATGTGACCAGTCTCTCAAGTGATATAAAATATTGTAAGGAAGACAATAAAATAAAACCAAACTTGCAAATTTTAATTAGTAAATTAAATTTTTATTAGTTAATACCTTACCTAACAGACGATAGCTATTGTCCGGCGCCAGCCGGTCCCGCCAAACGCCAGAAAAAGACTGAGTTTCACCTCCGGCCAGACCGGTACACTCCAATCCACTCGCCAGGTGGCCTAGTTCCTGCTTTACTCGCCAGAGGGACGTGACGTCATAGCATCTTTTTCGTCCCAAATTAGGTTAACTGAAGCTGAAAGCGGGAAGGCCGGGTGGGAATCTCCCGTCTGTTAGGTAAGGTATTAACTAATAAAAGTTTAATTTACTAATTAAAATTTGCAATTCCATTGCGTTAATACATCTTACCTAACAGACGATAGCTAGAATAACTACCCAGTGGAAGGAGGGCAGCTTCCTCAGGACTAGAAGGAACTCTATAAATAGGCACGTAACCTATGGCCCGGCTGATAAAGCAGCTCAAAACTGCTCCTTGAGTTCCCGAGCAGTGCCACTTGCCACCCCCCCCCCCCCCTTTTTCTGCTCTGAGAGGAGGAAGAGAGAAGATTTCAGTCCTAGAGATTCCATTTAGACTGTAAGAGTGGAATAATGGTTTCATACTCATTGCCTTAGGCAATCTAGTAAAAAACCTTAACTATTATGTACCCTATTTACAAAATAGGAGCCTAGAAGGTTCATTGGTGGATCTGCTGTGCAGCCACCACTGGACCTAAGTGAAAAAGCTCCGAATCTGCCCACGCCACATCTTTAAGGTAGAATTGAATAAAGGTGTTGTGGGACATCCAGTGGCATGCAGCTAAGATCTGGTCTAGTGAGATGCCACCTTGAAAGGCTTTAGAAGCCGCGAAGACTCTAACGTCATGCGCTTTTACATGGTGAAGGGTTAGAGACTCCTGATCTGACAGATCATAGCAAAGGATAACCGTCTGCTTGATCCAAGACGAGATCATAGCAGGAGAAATATCCTTCGTGAAACCCTTTTTGAAGGAGACAAAAACCAGTTCTTTTCCTTGTCTGAGGTCTTGAGTTTTGTCCAGATAGTAGCGCAGAGCTCTAACTGGGCAGAGTGACCTGTCCTCCTTCAAGGATTTGTCCAGAGTAGGAGCCAGGGCTGGAATAACCACTGGAGCCACGCACTCTGGACCCTCTTATGCTAAGTGATTCTTGGCCAAAAAACTTGGTGAAGGGTAAAGAGACACCTTTGACCAGTCAGCTTGGTGTCTAATATTCTTGTTCAGCCAAGCGTGTATTTCACTCCTACGCTTTCCAGAACCCAGAGCGTTTTAAAGGTCAGATGTTTTAATGAGGCCTTTCTGAGAGGCTCAAATGGAGGTTTGGTGAGCTGATGCAAAACCAGAGAGAGATTCCACGAAGGAATTCCTCGCCTACCCTTTGGTCTATCTCTGTGAAAACTGTCCAAAAGGCGAGTTAAGTTTTCATCTTTGCTCATATTCAAGGAAGAATTGCCCAATTTGTCTGCAATGGCTGATCTGTAACCATCAATGGTACTGGGTTGGAGATTCTTCTCCTGGAATAGATGTAGGAGAAAATCTGCTATCTGTTTGACAGATGGAGACCTGAAGTCCACCTGACTTGATTCACACCATCTGACAAAAACGGCCCACTTTGCCTCATAGACTGTTCTGGTTGAACTTCTTTGAGGAGCCTCAATTCGTGACGCCACTGGGCTAGAGAACCCTTGCTCCTTGATAGCCTCGGCTCTAGAGCCAGGCGTGTAGGTTTAGATTGGTCAGATTCCTGTGACGCACCTTGTTGAATGGCTGTGTCACTAGGTCAGGATGACTGGGTAGGCAAAGAGGGATCTGAGACGACAGTTCCACCAGGTCCCAGAACCATGGCATGTTGGGCCAACCCGGAGCTATGAGGATCACTCTCTTGTAAAGATGGTCCGACAGTTTGCTGACCAACTTGCCCAGTAACGATACTGGGGGAAAAACATACATGTCCAGGTTTTCCCAACATGTCCACTTGGGGACGGTGCCAGGTCTGAACCAGGAGGTCTTCGACCTCCTGGTGAAGTGACCATTCTGTCTGAATGACTTGGCCTTGACGAGACAATTTGTCTGCAATCACATTCAGACGACCAGGGATGTGTCTGGGCCCTTAGGACTACCTGTCTCAGATTGCACCAACACAGGAGTCGCCATAGAAGGGCACAAAGTGAGCCTGACCTCATACCTCCTTCCTTGTTGATGTATGCCACAACTGTGGTGTTGTCTGTGGCAACTAGAACTACTTTGCCTTGCACCAAGTGTTGGAATCTTTTCAAGGCTAGTAAGACAGCTTTTAGTTCCAGGAAGTTTATATGCAGATGACTTTCTGGAGCTGACCAGATGCCTCTTGCTGTGAAGTCTCCTAAGTGAGCACCCCAGCCTTCTTTTGAGGCGTCTGTAAAGATTTGAACGGCATGACTAAAGGATGTAAAGGTTGTCTTGTTAAGACATTTGTCTCCTTGGTCCACCATAGAAGGTGTGGATGAAGGGACCTTGGAACAGGAATCTCCTTCTCCAGGGATTCCGGAATTCTCCAATGTCATTTCAGGTGCCACTGGACAGGTCTCATGTGGAGTCTCCCCAGGGGCACCTGTTTTTCCGTTGCTGTAAGCAGGCCTATCAGGGACATCAATTCCCTGACTCGGCAACTTGGTTTGGATAGGATGGATTTCAACTTTTGGAGGATCGAATCCCAGCAGCTCTGAGTCGGTAAGACCAGTCCGTGAGAGAGATCGTACTTGTAACCCACGAACTCGAAAATCTGTTTGGGTTCCAGTTCTGATTTTTGTAGGTTGACTATCCAACCCAATTCCTGGCAAAGGGCGACGAGGGATTGAGTGCCCTGGTGGCAGGATTCTTTGGTAGGGGCTTGAATCAACCAGTCGTCTAGGTACTGGTGGATCCTTATACCCCGGGATTGAGCCATTAACTTGACTTCTTTGACCACACAAGTGAACTCCATCGGAGCTGTGGAGAGGCCAAAGGGAAGGGCCCGGAATTGATAGGACTGGTTTTGGAAGTGAAACCTGAGATATTTCCGGGAATTCACATGAATTGTAATATGGAAATAGGCGTCGCTGAAGTCCAGCGATGTCACCCATTCCCCTTGTTGCAAGGAAATCCAAATTGTTTCCGGGGTTTCCATTTTGAATGTTTTTACGCTCAAAAATTTGTTGAGAGTACTCAGGTCCAAGACTGGACGCCATCTTTGGTTGGGTTTGGGAACTATGAACAACCTGTTGAAAAAGGCTAGAGATGCTCGAACCCTAACCATCTCTACTGCCTTTTTGTCCACTAGGTTCTGAATGGCCTCCCTTAGAAACTTGTTTCTGTTGGGATTGGCATAACCACTGACTATCAGGGGGTGTCTGACTAGAGGGGGTTTTAGTTTGAATGGTAGCACATATCCGTCCTTTAGGATGGAAACTACTCTTGAATTTGCTCCTAGGCGGGCCCAGGTCTGCCAAAAGGGCTGAAGGCGTCCGCCTACTAGTGGAGCATGAACAACATTGTGGGCATTGGGCACAGTTGGAGCAGAAACACAATGATCGACAAAAGAAACACAATTCACAGAATTTATTTCTTTGATTTCTGAGAGAGGACTTAAGCCTTTCTTTTGTGGCTGCCTTACACTGTTTGTTACAAAAGGTGCACGACTGGCAACAGAGCAATTTACATGTGAATGAATATTGACTGTCTTTGGAGTTTCTAGGCATACCACATTTAAAGACCTGGTTGTTAGAACCGGGTCTGTCACACAATAATTGTCATTTATACTGGTTACTGTCCTTGGCACCTCGGGAACCGCGGCTAGCAAAACCTCCACGGCCTCTACCTCGGGACCTACCCCGGGTGCCAAAACTCTTCCAGGCTGGCATGTCTTTCCCAAGTTGCCAGTAGGTTTGGAGTTATCTTGCCCTTTCCAACTGGTGGAGTATGGTTGGAATCTAACCTGACCTCGTTTGTGCCCACCGGCGAACCCCCCATGGCCCGGACCGGGCTGGGAGGTAAGACTCAAATTGGGCAATCTCATCTTCCGCCTTCCTGATGACAGCGTCCGGGAAAAGGGCGTAGCCATTCAACGGGCAGTTTCTCAAGGCCGAAAAGGTGTCTGGCTTGACTCCCTGTTTTAACTGTTCCACGTACGAGTCCCTGCGGACTAGGGTTAAGTTGGCCATTTGAGTAAATGTGAAGTCGGAGAGATGTTGAAGCGACTTCCCCATTGCGAAGCTCACATTTTGATTGAAACTTGACAAATAATGTAGTTCATCTAAGGCTGATTGATCCTTTGCAGAGGATTTTCCTTTGCCCAGTTCCGCCTGTAAGATCTTGAGTTGTTCCTGCACAGAGTCCTGTATCTTATGGGTCCACCCCATAAAGGCTCGTACACCGCGAACAGTTTCCCTGTAGTTTTGGTCTTCACTTATCACTTTATCTCTGTCTCCGGCATCTGAATCCGGTTGATCATCTAGTTCCGGTTCAGAAACCTCCCCTTCCTCAATTTGGTCCGGCAACATCACATCCCGGGTTGGAAAGTGTCGCAGGCCAGATGATACAGCAGAAGCTACCGGACCGGGTTGCAGAAAGACCCGTTCTTGGTCAGTGTCTGGGTACAAATTCTCCAATGGAGACACCATGTTAAGGTCTGTAGATGTGGTAGTCTGAGTTCCATCCGGACCGGAAGCCGGGCCGGCTTGGCCGGAAGGAACAGAAGACTGAAGAAAAGGCGTCTGGGACAAGGCTCCCTCAGGAGGTAAATGCGGCACCGGAACCTTGACCGGTGAAAAGGCAGGTTGTTGAGGTGAAGGACGCGGACCCATTGTAATTAATGCTTCAAGCCTGGCCATCCTCACAGCCCACTTATCGTCCAGATCTTGTAGTTCTTTGCGAAAAGAAGGAGTCGGCAAAGACAGATCCATAGAACTATTTACAGAAGAAGGGCGATCCGCACCTTCTTGCTCAACATGAGAAACAACAGTTACTGAAGATGGATCCACGAGTACGTCCTTACTCTTTTGTTTTTCTTTCCTAATCTTGTAGGTTGGAGTAGAGAGCTGCAGAACTTGCTCTGGGGAGAGAAGGTCACAAAACTCATATGCAAGCTGTTTAACACAGGGATCATTGCCCTGGCCCTTGTCCCTACATCTGGCACACCTAGAATGTTTGTCAAAAGACGCCATTATATGGCCGCACGCCCCTTTCCTTTGACCCGGTGAAGACATGATCACTAATAAAACAATATGTCCACACTAGGAAACAATCACTTCGAAAAGAGAAGAAATATCCACAATTTAAAACACACAAAATATTTCACAACTTTGTATCTCGCGCCAAACGAAAAAGATGCTATGACGTCACGTCCCTCTGGCGAGTAAAGCAGGAACTAGGCCACCTGGCGAGTGGATTGGAGTGTACCGGTCCGGCCGGAGGTGAAACTCAGGACGTCTTTTTCTGGCGTTTGGCGGGACCGGCTGGCGCCGGACAATAGCTATCGTCTGTTAGGTAAGATGTATTAACGCAATGAAAATGTAAATTAATTTTCATAGAAATATCAAGTAGAAAGCTAAAGTCATTAAAAATACATTGAAATGGGACCTCTGAAAAATCATGAATTTTTTGTATCTAAAATAAGATCCTGATCTTTCTTTTAGTAACTTCTTCCTTCAGTCAGGTCCTACTCACAAATTTTTAAATAAAGATCTGTTGATTAGTTTTGGAGTAATCTAAACACCCCCCCCCCCCCCCCCCCCCACACACACACACACACACACAAAAAAAAATAAATAAATAAAACAAACATAAACAATTAACACACAAAAACATAAACTGCTGGTGGAGGTAAAAATTCTGCTTAAAGGTTACTTCTTGGTGAAAATCATGCATGGTAATTTTTTGTGATGGACTGTCAAGGAATTGAAAGAAAAAAGAGAAAATAAAACAGAAATAATAATTAATAAAAATGATGAATATACCACCTCCCTCTTTATTATGTTTATGTCAATTTCAAGACATACAATGAGAAGAAATATTTTTACTTAAAGACATCAAGTATCACAAGCTAGGTTTGTGACCTCACAATGGCAGTTACATTGTGACATCACTTAGTAATGACATCATCAGAAAGCAAAATATTGATTTTTACGTATGTGATGAAGAGAAGCAGTTTCACTGTGTATTCCCAATTAAAATAAGAAAAACTCTCTCCTGGCTTTAATTTTCAAACAAATTAGACCAAATTTGGAAGAATCCGCCTGTACCCCATGAAATACCTTCCCACCAAATTTGAGATTGATTGAAGTTATAGTTTTTGAGTTATAAGGGCAAAATGGTGCACAGACAGAGAAGCAGATTTCACTGTAAAAGTCCAATTAAAAATAAGAAAAACTCTCTCCTGGCTTTAGTTTTCACACAAATTACACCAAATTTGAAAGAATCCGTCTGTACCCCATAAAATACATGCCCACCAAATTTGAGCTCGATTGGTGTTATAGTTTTTGAGTTATAAGGGCGAAACGGTGCACAGACAGACAGACAGAAACAAACTGATTGCAATAACCCTCTCCTATCGTCGAGCGTTAATTATATTTATTATTTATTTATTATTAACACTCACTGTCCAAGTAAAACATAACTATTGCATAATGGTAAAAATATAGCATCAGAGATGCCCGAACCACAGCCCGAGGAAATAGTTTTCCAACACCATGAGATATAGAAATGAAACAGTATAAAGTTCAGCAGTCTTTCAGAGCAAAGAGTGTTAGTTATGTAAAGGTCCAACTAATCTTTAAGCAGACAAAATATCATTTCAGAGAGAGAAAAAGTATGTAAAGATAAGTATTAACACAAGACCAATTCAATAGCAAGATGACAGCATTTATGAATAAACTAAAAGTTACGAAGCTGTAAAATTTATTAATTGAAGTCTAGCTGTCAATGGAAATAGCACAATTAAGTAAAAGTACATACAATAATCAGTTTGCAGCAATCTATACATCTTTGTGATCGGAGAAATATGTCTTAAATATGGCAGGTGAACACATTTTGCAGAGTTAAGACTACAGGTCCCATCACGATTTACCATAACTACACTCCCCAAACAAGAAATTCAATCAACTTCCTACACGTTCACAGTTTCTTAGATATGTCCCGGAAAAGATTTTATAAGGTCAAGGTCACTCCAGCAAGGTCAAAGCTCAAATCAAGGTTACAGCATGACAATGTACACATACACCCCCTAATTAACTAGAGATTGCGTCTCGACGCAGTGTATCCCCGGACGGGACATAGTTAAGGCGTGAATATGTCGGTCTTGAGCCTGTTTCCTGGACCACCAGGTCAGGATTCTCCATAGTACCAGATTACTCCGAAAAGCTAATCACTAGTTCTTTCACTTATATCTGTCTTTAAAAATTACATTTCATGGATCCAGAAGATCCATATAGTGATCCGGATCACTTCCAAAATTCAATCATTTCATCCTTTTACCTTTTCAGACATATCCTGAAAATTTCATCAAAATCCATCCATAAGTTTTTGATTTATCTTGTACACAAACACATCTGGCAGCCTGGATCCAGATGATCCAGATCACTCCCAAAATCTAATCACTTGTTCCTTGTCCCGTTTAGGACATTTCCTGAAAATTTCATCAAAATGCACCCATAAGTTTTTGAGTTATCTGTCTTTAAAAATTATATTTCATGGATCCAGTACACAAACACATCTGGCAGCCTGGATCCAGATGATCCAGATCACTCCCAAAATCTAATCACTTGTTCCTTGTCCCGTTTAGGACATTTCCTGAAAATTTCATCAAAATGCACCCATAAGTTTTTGAGTTATCTGTCTTTAAAAATTATATTTCATGGATCCAGAAGATCCAGATAGTGGTCCAGATCACTCGCAAAATTGAACCATTTCTTCCTTTTACCACTTCTTCCTTTTACCATTTGTAACATACCCTAAAAATATTATCAAAATTCATCCTAAAATTCTGTTGCAGCCTGGATCCAGATGATCCAGACAGTGATCCAGATCACTCCAAAAATGTAATCACTTGTTCCTTATACCATTTAGGTCATTTGCTGAAAATGTCATCACAATCCATCCATAACTTTTTGAGGTATCTGTCTTTAAAAATTACATTTCATGGATCCAGAAGATCCATATAGTGATCCGGATCGCTTCCAAAATTCAACCATTTCATCCTTTTACCTTTTCAGACATATCCTGAAAATTTCATCAAAATCCATCCATAAGTTTTTGAGCTATATTGTACACAAACACATCTGGCAGCCTGGATCCGGATGATCCAGACAGTGATCCAGATCACTCCCAAAATCTAATCACTTGTTCCTCGTCCCATTAAGGACATTTCCTGAAAATTTCATCAAAATGCACCCATAAGTTTTTGAGTTATCTGTCTTTAAAAATTAAATTTCATGGATCCAGTACACAAACACATCTGGCAGCCTGGATCCAGATGATCCAGATCACTCCCAAAATCTAATCACTTGTTCCTTGTCCCGTTTAGGACATTTCCTGAAAATTTCATCAAAATGCACCCATAAGTTTTTGAGTTATCTGTCTTTAAAAATTATATTTCATGGATCCAGTACACAAACACATCTGGCAGCCTGGATCCAGATGATCCAGATCACTCCCAAAATCTAATCACTTGTTCCTTGTCCCGTTTAGGACATTTCCTGAAAATTTCATCAAAATGCACCCATAAGTTTTTGAGTTATCTGTCTTTAAAAATTATATTTCATGGATCCAGAAGATCCAGATAGTGGTCCAGATCACTCGCAAAATTGAACCATTTCTTCCTTTTACCACTTCTTCCTTTTACCATTTGTAACATACCCTAAAAATATTATCAAAATTCATCCTAAAATTCTGTTGCAGCCTGGATCCAGATGATCCAGACAGTGATCCAGATCACTCCAAAAATGTAATCACTTGTTCCTTATACCATTTAGGTCATTTGCTGAAAATGTCATCACAATCCATCCATAACTTTTTGAGGTATCTGTCTTTAAAAATTACATTTCATGGATCCAGAAGATCCATATAGTGATCCGGATCGCTTCCAAAATTCAACCATTTCATCCTTTTACCTTTTCAGACATATCCTGAAAATTTCATCAAAATCCATCCATAAGTTTTTGAGCTATATTGTACACAAACACATCTGGCAGCCTGGATCCGGATGATCCAGACAGTGATCCAGATCACTCCCAAAATCTAATCACTTGTTCCTCGTCCCATTAAGGACATTTCCTGAAAATTTCATCAAAATGCACCCATAAGTTTTTGAGTTATCTGTCTTTAAAAATTAAATTTCATGGATCCAGAAGATCCAGACAGTGATCCGGATCACTCCCAAAATTTAATCATATCTTCCTTTTACCATTTTGGACATATCCTGAAAATTTTATCAAAATCCATCTGTCAGTTTTTGAGTTATCTTGTTCACAAACAAACAAACAAATAGAGGGCCAAAAATGACCCTCGGTCAGGTACTTTGGCGGTCAGTGGATGACCTTAAATGAAGATCTGTAACCGGTAAGCCTGGATGCTGGTACTCCATCATGTACTCAACCTCCAAAGCCATTTTCAATAGTTTCCATGCAATGTAGTCAGCATTAAGTGTGAAAATATCTCCAAATTTGCCAACAAGAGGAGAGTGCCCGTGAACGTGCACTGTGTCAGCTGACTGAGTGTTTTTGATTTGTGAAGGTGATTAGAGGACAGAATAATTATCAGGAAAAGGGCTGTACAGAAATACAGTAAATGGTAACTGAACAGCAAGTTCGAAAGAAATTCCGAAGCTGACAGAAGAAAAGGATAAAAAAGTTGTGCCCTGTAAATGGTATTATGAAGGAAAATAACAAGGTAATTGTTTAAGTGTAAAAAATAGGTTAAAACATATTTAAAGAAATACTACAAATGCAATATCCTCGTTCGACCTTGAAGAAGGGGTCCAAGGTCAAATCTAACCACACAAATACATTCCCAGCCCATGATTTCCTATGGTTTACCATTCCAAACCTCTAGGACCAATTATAAATGAGTTATAAGCACTTTTAAGCTTGGCTGTCCTCATTTGACCTTGAAGGAGAGGTCCAAAGGTCAAATCTGACCATACCGAAAGATTCCGAGCCAATGATTTCCTATGGGATGGTTTACCATCCCAAATCTCTGTCACCAATAATAAGCGAGTTGTAGGCACTTTCAATTTTCGCTATCCTCATTTGACCTTGAAGGAGGGTTCCAAGGTCAAATCGGACCATATCAACAGATTCACAGCCCATGATTTCCTGTCTGGTTACCATCCCAAACCTCTGGGACCAATAATAAGCGAGTTATAAGCACTTTTAAGTTTGGCTATCCTTGTTTGACCTTGAAGGAGGGGTCATTGAAGGTCAAATCTGACCACACCAAAAGATTCCCACCCCATGATTTCCTACAGGTTGGTTTATCATCCCAAACCTCTAGGATCAATAATAAGGGAGATATAAGCACTTTTCATGACTGACAAAAAACACCTGTGGCGGCCATCTTGTTTCTCAAAATGAGGCCAAAAATATTCCCAGACAACATTTTATGGTTATTAATATATACTGCAAACTTAAGAAAGCTAGCTATAATATTTTTTTCATCAGAGCAGTAATGGTGAAATCTCTCTCTACACACTGCGGCTATCCAGTGGATACAATGATTTACTCAACAGTGAGAACCTGAAAGTAGCCCAAAAGTAGCTGAACAACATATTTAAGCAAACTACTGTAAATGCAATAGTTTTCAAGCTACAACTGATTTACTCAATAGTGAGAACCTGAAAATAGCTATTGCTCCGCTATGCCATGAGCTATAGGTCTGTAATTTCACTATGTTATAGCTGACCCAAAAGTAGGTGAACAATATATTTTAACAAAATACTCCAAATGCAATATTTTTCAAGTTATAGCTGATTTACTCAACAGTCAGTACCTGAGAATAGCTATTGCTCAGTTGTGCCATGAGCTATAGGTCTATAATTTCACTATGTTATAGCTGACCCAAAAGTAGCTGAATAACATATTTGCACAAATTTCTGTAAATGCAATAGTTTTCCAATTATAACTGATTTACTCAACAGTGAGAACTTCAAAGTAGCTATTACTCAGCTATGAAATGAGCCACAGGTCTGAAACTTCACTATGTTATAGCTGACCCCAAAATATGTGAATAACATATTGAAACAAAATACTCTAAATGCAATAGTTTTCAAGTTATAAGTGATTTACTCAACAGTGATAACCTAAAAGTAGCTATTACTCAGCTATGCCATGAGCTACGGGTCTGAAATTTTACTATGTTATAGCTGGCCCAAAAGTAGCTGAATAACATATTTATACGAAATTCTCTAAATGCAATAGTTTTTAAGTTACAAGTGATTTTACTCATGATGGAAGTTACTGAAAAGCCCAAAAGTAGCTATTACTCACTTAGCTATTGAGACAGACACCCAACTTACTCACCATATTGTAGCTATGAAAAAAGTAGCTGAATAACATATTTTCACAAAATGCTCTAAATGCAACACTTTTCAAGTTATAAGTGATTTAGTGCATGATTTCATGAATTTTAATGCATTAAAAATTATTAAAAAAATTTATTAAAAAAAAAGTAAGACAGATCCAGGTCTCATACTCACACAAGAGAATCTACCTCTGGCCTAGTACATATATGCAAGATATGAGAGAAATCCCTGCAATAGTCACTGAGAAAATTGTGATAAAAAGTTGAAATTTTCACACTTTTGGTGGGGGTACCCCCCTTGTAATGTCTCTAGCAAACAGACGAACAGACAGATTTGCATGCCTTGAACAATTTTTCATCCTCGATAGATAAGGTATCTTTTAAAAAAAACAACATGGCATAATGTCAGCTGACTGACAAGTCAGCTGACATAAAAATGACCCTTGGTCAGGTACTTTGGCGGTCAGTGGATGACCTTAAATGAAGATGTGTAACCAGTAAGCTTGGATGGTAGAAGTCCATCATGTACTCAACCTCCAAAGCCATTTTCAATAGTTTCCATGCAATATAGTCAGCATTAAGTGTGAAAATATCTCCAAAAAGGCCAAAAATGACCCTCGGTCAGGTACTTTGGCGGTCAGTGGATGACCTTCAATGAAGAGCTTCAAGGTCAAATTTCTGCATGCTTACAGAGGACATATATATGTATTATATATACCAGCCATAGGATGATCTGACTTTCTGTATAGGAGAACTGGGCCAAAAAGTGAAAAAAATGGCCAAAATCTGACCTTTAAGAGGCCACCAGTGACCTTGAGATTGAAGGTCAAGGTCACAAAACAATAGCGTTCGTAGCATTGCCCATATATACCCACATATCAAATTTGAAAGTTCTAACTAAAATATTTTTTAAGTTATCGCGTCCAAAAGGAAATCTCTGCGGCGGCGGCGGCGTGACCATACTGAATCCTAAGTATCCCCGACTTTTGTCCGGGGATACAATTAATTTAATTTCCCTACCAAGTGTTAACTTCCTACACCTTACGGTTTCCGAAATACAGCTCGAACTAAATTTTAAAGGTCAAGGTAACTACAACGAGGTCAAAGGTCAAATCAAAGCCACATCTGTCATCATGATACTGCACACCTACAACCCCTAACTAATGTCCATACCAAGTGTCATCTTCCTACACTTCACAGTTTCTGAGATATAGCCTGTTCAAGATTTTAAAAGTCAGGTCATTATGGCAAGGTGCAAGGTTAAATCAAGGTTACATCATGATGTTGCATGTGACATGAGGCCGTGGTGGGTATCATGTTTTCAACAATGTCCAGAAATAAACATAAAAATTCTCGTAACATGCTAGTTTCTTAACTGCCTTTTATATGGGTATTTTACTGACACCTTTACATAACTGACATGCTTTGTGTAATTTTTACTTTTGCTTGGCTTGCTGCATAACTTTGCTATCATCACATGTGTATTGATACCCCATTATCACCCACATTCCCCATTATCGTAGTATTTCCACATCATTTATTTTATGTATTTCAAATCCCCCATTATCGCCGCACATTTTTTTCTGTACCTATATTACCTATCGTCAGGTGTATTTTTGTCTGGTTAATTGTCTGGTTATTTACTGTAGGGTTCTGTGTTCTGAGGGGATCTTGTTAGGTTCAGGCTCCAGTAGGATGTTAGCTTCTTACGCCTCACAGAGATACAGCCCAGACAATAGATGTTTCACATCACCCAGCCTCCCTCCCGCCCGAACTCCCATCTTGATGCCATGGGTGAAAACAATATCTGTACAGCCCTTGTAGGACTGTGGGGAAACAAACGTGGTTTGATATTACAAGTTCCATGGTAAGAGTCTGTTAATAATCCCATAAATTTAATCCTTTGTCAACACAAATATTTAGGTTTATTGCATTAACATATATCAAATTTATAAACCCATTGTATCAGAAATATTGATCTACAATTATACATATAACTACAATTGTTCTGGGATTTTGTAACTGTAATTCCCTTAATTTTTATCTGTCATTTTGATGACTCAATCACCTTACAATTTATTTGGGGATGTAGAAAGTCCCAGGTTGATGTAGCCAGCGAAAGGTAGATGTGGGTGACAATCCTTTTTACCATACCCTGTCGGTACAGCATTGGATGACCTGAGTATTTTTAACACAGCAAAAAAACACATTTAATACTTGCTTGTTATTAAGCAGCTGATATCTGTTGACTTTCCATACTCATGCATATTCTTTCAAAATGTTTTCAATCAATTTAAGTTTAACTTTATTTTATTTACAATGTCTTCTAGTGTTAGGATAGAAAGTAACTTTGGAAACCGGGTCCTGAAAACAAAAATTAAACGAAACCGGATTCGTTTTAATCAGTATAGACCAAACTGTACAAATCTTCTACGGGTGTACATGAAACATAACCACAACTAAAATATAGTTTATTTGTGATTTAGATATAATGTTTTGGATGTTAATTCACTGTATATTGAAAAATATAATAAAAATACATGTTAAGCGTTTCTGTGCCATATTTTATTAGTCCAGGAGCTAGGTAAGATTTACCGTAAATGACCTATTTAGCGCACGGTGCGCTAAGGAAAGTCTATTTTTTAGTCAATATTTTGGTGGAAAAATTCCACTTTTAGCGCTCCCCATCAAGAAACACTTTCCGGGATAAAGTATAGGTCAATCCGGTAAGAATAACGGTGTTCCGACATTTAGAATCTACTAAAAATACCCACTTCCTGTAAATATGGCGGTAGATACAAACAAACTCAAAATTCATGGCAAAAATGTCAATTTATTAAGTAAAAATACGTAAAATATATAAAAAATATGTGGATATCGAGAAAAATTAAGAAAGGTAAGATTTAAGCTGAATAATCGATCATTAGAAAACATTTGTAACCGACCACAATTGTGCACTGTTACTGTCTAATCGTCCACCCACTAGAAGTTGCCAAGGCCATTTTTATGGGACCATCCATTTATAGAGATAGGGTGGTTACAAGGGCGGATGCGCTAAATAGGTCATTTACGGTATTTTTGTCAGAAGTGCCAAAAGTTCTGAGGGTTGTTTCTTATGTGAAATTTACTAAAAACACAGCAAACATATCAAAATAAAGCACACAGCTCCCTCAAGTTAAAGACAAGATTTACATCCAGCATTCAAGATGTTACTCCTTCAGATAAAGTTTTGAAAGACTAATCAAAATTTCTACCTGAAATATTTATGATTTTGGTATCAAAACTGGTGTAGAATTAATTATAGTTTATTCAGCTTATATGCTACTCTGACACTGATATTTCATATGAAAGTAAAGTTCAATATTTGCACTTTCTGGCAATAAGTATAGTATTTCTATGTTTTATATTTCAGATTGGTACAACAGCAGATAACACTTGGTACCCATGCACACTTTGGGGCCCAGATATTGGCCCTTTACGCTATGGGGTCATCTGCCACTGTGGCCTAGAGGGTAGCACACTTGTCTAGAAACTCAGAGGATATGGCTTCAAACCCAGGTACAGGCAGATACATAGTGGCTTGGATGACCACTTAAAATGGTGGTCCTCTGTCATTGGGTCCTATTCCCAGTGGCAGGCTAAAGAACCTCAAGGACGTTGATAAATGATCGTTCCTTTTGGGTCCAAAGAATAGGTTTTCACTTTTCTTGGCAGTTATGTTCACTTATTATTCTTTGGAATTATTTCCATTCTTACTCATGGATTTATGTATTATTTAACAAAATATTTAACTAACCATTTTTGTGACTTTGTCTTATTTTTCATTTTTTCTTTAATTACTATGGTTGTGTTCAATTACCTATTTTGGCAATATGTTTAGTATATTGCTTGTTTACCTATTTGATAAGTTCAAACTGCCTCATTTTCCATGAACGCAAAATTTCCGGGTGCAAGTTTACTGTGGATTTCTTGTACTGAAACACTTTCGCAAGTTAGAGTAAATATACATAGTTATACACTGGATTTGTTTCTGATGTGCTGAATTTAGATTTGATTAAAGATGTAGTTGTGTTATTATCAATACAATGTGTCTGTAATTGGGACTTTGAAGAATTATTCTTTGTGTTAGCTACCGTGATTCTTCTTCCAAATTTTTTCGCACATTTTTATGCACCCGACTTAACCTATCATGGTCATATCTATTCAAGGAGACAGAGATGAACAGGATTGTCACAAACTGTACCAGATACTGTATTTATCCGTATAAACGCTCCCTCCCTATTAATTGACCACCCCCTTCTCAACCTTTGCAAAGTTCATATTTTGGGGTTTTACATCCCTCTCAAGAACCACCAGCCTTGCAATTCCGGGATTCCAAAAAAAGATGTGTTTTAGTACTTCCCCAATTGAATACCGCTTACGAGAAATAAAGAAAATCACAACAAAACATGGCAATTTTGATGACAGATGCATTAAAATCTGTAAAAAACAAGATAAAATTTTATAGTTTCTTTAAGGTTGGTTTCTAATATCTTAAGGTCTCCGGCCATTATACATGCTGGAAAGGGACATCAAGGCTGTAAGTGTCCATTATTGCCCATTGCCACTAGACTCGAGAGTTGATTTTTTTTTATCTGTAATAGTAGCCCCCCATTTTGAAAAATGCATCGCCCCCGGGGTGTTTATACGGACAAATACGGTACATGACCTTGTGTCTCTGGTATCGACCTGGATATGTCTATAAAATAATGATTATTCAATTGGATTCTGGTAGTGTTGAAGATAGTAAACCAGAAATCTATTTGCCAACTGAAAGATGCTGATCTGGTTATGTTCCGTTTTCTTCTAATCAAACCAGTTTCCTCACATATTCATTATTTTAACATAAGTGAAAATATTCAACAACAACAAATATTTCACACATATTTTATAATTTTCTATCAATATATGAGACTTTGTGTCCTCAAAAGTCTTCAAAGAGCACATCACGGTTCATATTTATATGCGAGTTATAGATCAAGCAGAAATTTGAAAACTTATGTTTTTGGCATTTACTAAATCAAACGCATCCAGTTTTTCAGCAAATTTTGGCTTTTCGTAAACGGTTCTAAAATTTGCATTCACCCACAACACTAGTTTCTGGTGTTGTGCCTTACAGTAAACCTTGGGCACAGATTAAACGCTATACAACTCTAGAAGAGAAAATAATAGAACAGACCCTTACCTCATGAACTGGAGAGTCCACGGTGAAGCTCTTAATGACAGCTGCTGCCCCATCACTTGTCTTCCTGCTCCAAACCACAGTATTCTCATGTATGTACAGCTCCTCTTCATTTCCATTTGTTGAGTCAGCACAACTACGTAACCTCCAGCTTTGCTTCTGCAATTGTTCACATGAAACCAATTCTGAAGAAAGATTTGCAGTGATAAAGTGGATTGTATGTACAGATATAGACACCATATATTTCCAAAATATCGCCAATTAACACCTGGTTTAAATACATTCCAAGAAACAGAAAAACTGTCACCATTGCCAACAGTTGTTGGCAGCTATTGCCTAAAAAGAATCATGTACAAGCTATAAAGATAACCCTCCACACCAAATTTAGCCGAGATATGTAAAACACTGGCTCAGCAGTACTGAGTAGCAATGAAAGGTGATTAACTTAAAGAGAGAATGTCAAAATAATATGTCCATGCCCAGCATGGTGTATAAAATGTACTGTTGTAAGCTTAAAGTTGTTTCATTAGCTGTCAGGTCTTTATGGCAACATTACAATAAAGATCTACTTTGGGTATTGGGGAAAAAAACAATATGGCAGATTGCGAGAAGCTATACAAGTAGAAAACTCTCCAAAATTGTTGGGCAATTTGCAAATAACATATATTTTCAACATAATATGCCGATGAAATGCTTGGAATTGATACCTTTTAGGTTGTAACACCAAATATTAAGAATTCCAACAACTGTGTAAAATCCCATATGGGTTATATGTAAATTAGCAATAGGGAGTCCCCTGAAGTAGTGACAAAATAAATTTTGACACCTTGCTGCCATAAATCTATTGGCTCTTTAGAGTCACACCTTGCCTTCCTTGCTGATGCTTATGTCTCGCAAAGCCTTAACCAAGGGTAATCCATGATCTGTACTGTCAGTGCCTTTTACTTGAACTGATGTCTTCCCAGGATGGATTGCACAATATGTGCGCCCAAATGGTTTAAACTCCTGGGTATCACAGGCTGAGATCATATCCTCACCGTCTTCAAACATGTAATCCTTTTTACAGTGCACATTTAACAAACGTTGAAGTTTTATTGTTACCTGAAAATACAAAATATCATCAAAATCAAAGCAGAAATTGCAAATTTAATAAGTAAATTAAATTTTTATAAGTTAATACCCTATCCAATGGACAATAGCTTATCCGGTCGGCGCGGACCGGCCCGCCAAACGTCAGAAAAAGACGTCCTGTGTCTCCACCGGCTAGGCCGGCCCAGTACTGTGCACTCGCTAGATGGCGTGTCGTACTTCCTTCCTGTCTAGACAGAGTGACGTCATAGCATCTTTTTTGTTGTCTAAACCTTATTAGACCCCTAGTGAACTGATAGCGGGGTCGGTGGGAGGGCCTTGTGTGTCCATTGGATAGGGTATTAACTTATAAAAATTTAATTTACTTATTAAATTTGCAATTTTATTGCGTTAATACATCCTATCCAATGGACAATAGCTGAATAACTACCGCTTGGTCGGCCGGTAAGTTACTAGGGATCAAATTGAACTCATACTCAGTAGTGAAGATAGGTACCTTGTAAGCCTGGGTAGACCTTGAGGTCGGTAACCCATAAGGGCTGTGGTCGAATATCATCATCCGGTAATAGGGTGTAACCGTCAGAAACGACCTTGATACCGTATACCCCCCCCTTTTTTTATTATCAGACCTACTCTGAGGTAAGGGAGGAGAGGGATGAGTTCAGTCCCAAAGGCAAGTCTCCCGAAGGAAATACATCTGAGAAGATTTTTTATTTTTTTTTTTTTTTTGATGAATTATTCTTAACTATATTTACAAATGTATAAATCTCCTCTAGGTAGTGGTCTGTTGGTGGATCTGCTGGGCAGCCACCACAGGACCAAGATGAAAAAAGCTCTGAATCAGCCCAAGCCAAGTCCTTCAGGTAAAACTGCGTGAAGGTATTGTGGGATTTCCAGTGGCAAGCTGATAAGATCTGATCTAAGGAAACTCCCGATTGGATGGCCTTAGAAGCGGCGAAAGCCCGAACATCATGAGCTTTAACTTGATGTAGGGTATGGGCTTGATGATCTGAGAGCTCGTAGCAGAGGATCACAGTTTGCTTGATCCAAGAGGAGATGGTAGCAGGGGAGATATCCTTGTCGAAGCCTTTCTTGAAGGAGACAAAGACTAATTCTTTACCCTGTCTGATGTCTGATGTCCTGTCCAGATAGTAGCGCAAGGCTCTGATCGGAGAAAGGGACCTGTCAGATTTGAGGGATCTGTCCAGGGTAGGAGCCAGTGCTGGTATGACCACTGGGGCTACACTCTCTGGACCCTCTTTGGCCAGCTGATTCTTTGAAAGAAAGCTGGGAGATGGAACCAGGGATACCTTAGACCAATCGGACTGGTGTCTGATGTTTTTGTGTTGCCATGCATGGATCTCACTCCTTCTTTTACCCGACCCTAGGGCCAAAAGGAAAACAGTCTTGAAGGTTACATGCTTCAGGGATGCCTCCCTAAGAGGTTCGAAAGGGGCCTTTGTTAGCTGGTGCAGCACCAGGGAAAGGTTCCAGGAGGGTACTCCCCTCCGCCCTTTAGGTCTATCTCTGTGGAAACTGTCCAGGAGACGGGTGAGATTACCATCTTTGCTGATATTAACTGTTGTATCACCTAGTTTATCAGCAATGGCAGACCTGTAGCCATCAATGGTACTGGGCTGCAGCTTCTTAGTCTCAAAGAGGTACATTAGGAAGTCAGCCACAGACTTTACAGGTGGTGACCTGAAGTCCACCTGATTAGTGACGCACCACTTTTTAAAAATGGTCCACTTTGCCTCATAGACTGATCTGGTTGATTGTCTTTGAGGAGCCTCAATTCTTGCTGCCACTGCCTCAGAGAAGCCCTGCTCTTTGATTTTTGTGGCTCTAGGAGCCAGGCATGGAGATTTAGATTTGTCAGATCTCTGTGAGGGGTCTGATTGAAGGGCTGTGTCAACAGATTGGGCAGGTTGGGTAGGCTGAGAGGGACCTGGCTGGACATGGTCACCAAGTCCCAAAACCAAGGCATGTTGGGCCAACCCGGAGCAATCAGAATGAATCTCTTGCAAGGGGAGTCCAGTAGTTTCTCCACCACTTTGCTCAATATGGCGGTTGGTGGGAAGGCGTATGCGTCCAGATCCTCCCATGGCAGAGTGAGTGCATCCACTGCTACAGCCAGGGTGTCCGGTACTGGAGAGACAAAGCGAGGTAACTTGTGGTTGAACCTCGTGGCAAATAGGTCTATCTGAGGCCGGTGCCACTTGCTGCATAATCTTTGGAAAATGTCCGGAAGGAGGGACCATTCTGTTTGAATGGTTTGATTTAGCCTGGATAGCTTGTCTGCTATCACATTTAGCCGGCCAGGGATATGCCAGGCTTTGAGGGTTACTTGTCGCTGGGAACACCAGGTCAAGATTCTCCACAGTAGGGCACAGAGAGGGCCCGACTTCATGCCTCCTTCTTTGTTTATGTAGGCCACTACCGTGGTATTGTCTGTGGCCACTAGGACTATTTGGTTTGTGCATAGGTCCTGGAACTCTTTCAAAGCCAAGAAAACTGCTTTTAGCTCCAGGTGATTTATGTGCAGCTTGCTTTCCGGCACTGATCAGGACCCCCTTGCAGTGAGCTCGTTTAAGTGAGCGCCCCACCCTTCTTTTGATGCGTCTGTAAAAATTTGCAGAGCATGCTTTATGAGGTGTAATGGTTGACCTTGAAGCACATTGCTTTCTTCTAGCCACCATTGTAAATGTGGGTGCAGGGATCTGGGTAGAGGGATGACCTTCTCTAGAGATTCCGGTATCCTCCAATTGTTCTTGAGATGCCACTGTATGGGTCTCATGTGCAACCGGCCTAGGTGAACTTGTTTCTCTGTGGCAGTTAACAGACCTATCAAGGACATGAACTGTCGGACCGGACAGGCCGGTAGTAACAGCAGTGTTTGTATTTTCCCTTGAAGGTTTTGCCACCGGTCCGGTGTCGGTCTGACCCGGCCGGACCGGAGGTCGAACTGGTAGCCTACGAAGTTGAAAACTTGTTTGGGCTCCAGTTCCGATTTTTCTAAGTTCACCAGCCAGCCCAGATCCTGGCACATCTTGACCAGAATTTGGGTGTGTTGGATACAGGTTTGGAGGGATCTGGCTCTGACCAACCAGTCGTCTAGGTACTGGTGGATCCTTATACCCTTGTGTGTGGCCATCAGTTTCACCTCTTTTGCTACCACAGTGAACTCCATTGGGGCTGTGGACAGGCCGAAGGGCAGTGCCTTGAATTGGTAGTTCCGGCCCTGGATATGAAATCTGAGGTATTTCCTGGATTGTTCCTGTATTGGTATGTGGAAGTAGGCATCTTTGAAGTCTACTGAGGTGACCCACTCCCCTTGTTGGAGGGAAGTTCTGATGGTTTCCGGTGTTTCCATCTTGAATTTCTCCACTTTGATGAAGAGGTTTAATTTGCTCAGATCCAAGATGGGCCTCCATTTGTTGTTGGGTTTGGGAACTAGGAAAAGTCTGTTGAAAAACCCCAGAGAGGTTGGGTTTTGGACCAGCTCTATTGCATTTTTGTCCATAAGCTGATGCAATCCCTCCAACAGGTAGCTGTTCCTGTGAGGATTGGCATAACAACTTATGACTGTCGGAGATCTTGTGAGTTTGGGTCGGATCCGGAAGGGGAGGGTATAACCTTCCCTCAAGTTTTGGATTGTTTTGGGTCCGGCCCCCAGTTCTAGCCAAGTTTCCCAGAAGTTTTGAAGTCTGGCCCCTACAGGCGGACTTTGGGCAACATTTGGTACATTTGAGACAGAAATGGCAAGAGACAATGGAGTGACACACAAAGCACTTTTCACAGATTTTAATTTGTAATCTTTGGTAGTACAAACTGCTGGCCCGGGACTTAAATCTTTCTTTTGCGATTGCCCGGGCGCAGTAGTGACAGAATGAGCAACATGAACTTTTACATTTAAAAGGTCTCTTGTCTGTTGGTGAACTTTTACATTTAAAAAGTCTCTTGTCTGTTGGTGATGTGGGCTCCTGGCCAGCAGTCGTATAGAGAGCTTGTTTAAACTGTAACTGTCATTTGTACGACTGCTGGCCCTTGGCAGGTCTTGAGGAGTAAGAGGTAGACCGACCCTTGCCTTTCCTGAACTGCTTTTTCCCAATAGTTTTCCAGGCTGGCTTTTCTTGTCTTGAGTCCTTGTTGTTTCCGGACTTCTTTTCTGCCCGTTCATAAGGGTGATAACGACCCTTGCTGTGTCCGGAAGCAGAGTGGCTTTTAGCTTCAAATTGGGCTATCTCCTCTTCGGCCCGCTTAATTGTGGCATCAGGGAAGAGAGTGGAGATGTGGAGAGGTGCCGTACACAGAGCTGTGAGGGTGTCCTGTTTTATGCCAGTTCTTAGATGGCTGAGGTACGCATCCCGGCGGACTAAAGTGAGATTCCCCATGGTGATGAACACGAATTCGGACAAATGTTCCATAGACTTTGCTGCCGCCTGAGAGATGCTGGCATTGAAGTCCAATAAATATTGTAATTCCTCAACAGCCGGTGACACTTTGGCTGAACCCTTGCCTTTCTGTTCGGATCTTAAAACCTTGAGTTGATCTTTCATACTCTGCTGGACCTTAACCAGGCAGCGATTGAAGCTAGCACTCTGATTACATACAATGGATGCCTCTCTGGCAGACCTTTCCCACCTTCTTAAAGTTTCTTGTGAAATTCTGCGGGAAGCAGGAGGGGTAGAACCAAGTCCCGTATACCTTGCTATCCGGTTGTAACTACTGTTAAGCTTCACTGAGTCGGTATGCCATGTTGAAACTTTAGATGGTTCTGCTTTCTGATCGGATGTAGACCATACCACTTAGCTTGGGAACGTGGTGGCCTGAGAAAAACGTCCTTGGCCAGACCTCCGGCTTCAGAACCTCTGGAAGGGTATCCTTCCGACAAACTTAAGTTGAGCTTGGAGAGTTTCTTGCACAGCCATTCTTCTGTGGGCATTTTAACACAGACTTTACCAGGAGTAACAGCTTTGGGCCCAGCAAAGGGGTTATCTTCAGCTGTAGTAGCAGAACTGTCTACTTCTGGGATATGGGTCCAGCCCATATAAGAGCGAATGCCCTGCATGGTGTCCCGGTAGGTCTGTTCTTCTGATACCGGCTGATCTTGATCCAAAGGAGAAAGTTCCGGATCTTCAGAAAGCTCTCCTTCCTCAGTATACAAGTCAAGGAGGGGTCTGTCCGACAGATCACTACCGGCCTCTGATGAAAAACTTGAGACACTGTCCTGACGAGATCTGTGTAGGACTGGTGAAGCGGAATCTGCTGTGTCAGATGGAGTGGGTCGGCCGGATGGGTCGGAGATAGTATCCGGTGGTAGATTTGGTCGGTCAGTCTTGATTTGACTGGAAGGCTGGTGCGTAAGCGCAGTGGAGCCTTTTGAGGAAGCAGGTCGGCTGGTTTTAGTTTGACTGGCCGGCTGATGCTTAGAAGCAGAGGAGCCCGTACCAGGAAACTTTGTCGTCGTTGAAGACTGTTGACTGATCTTAGCTTTACTGGTCGGCTGATGCCTTTCGGCAGAGGAGCCAGTTCCAGGAAGCGTAGTTGAAGAGGAAGGTCGGATGAAGGGTTCAGAAGAGTGAGAAACAGAAGCTGGAGGTGAATGGGACGGAGTCACTTTCACGTCAGCAGAGAAGTTAGGTTCCATGTTTCTGGCCAAAAGAAGGGCCTCCAGCCGGTTGAAACGTTCAGCCCATTTAGAGTCTAACGTGGCTATCTTGTCGTCTGTAGAACCCTGAGAAGCTTTAGAAGTAGAAGCAGAGGGAGATTTTTCCCGTTTAGCAATCTTCTTTGTGTCCTTTTTGGTTTTCTTGTCTGGTGGGGGCTCAGTAGGTGAAATAGCCTTCTTTTCTACAGGCCCAATAACGGACACATTTGAAGGATCTACAAGTTCTTCACTGTCTTTAGCTGGAGTTGCTTCCAGTTTCTTTGCTTCTCTCTTTTCTTTTTTAATACGATATGAGGGAGTGGCAAGCTGAAGGCGTTGTTCCTCAGAGAAGGCATTGCAAATTTTACAATCCGTGGACTGGGGATTTTTAACACAGTCATCAGACCCCTTACCCTTCTCACGACATCTTGCACAAAAAGCATGAGAGTCAAAATTCGCCATTGCATGGCCACAACTCCCTCTGCGTTGTCCTGGGGACGACATGATAGTTCTTGAAGATGATGATAACAAATAAAAACTGGAGATGATAAGAAATTCTAACATAAACGTTGATAATTCTTTGCTGAATAAAATTCCAAGTGCACAGTCATGCGCCAAACGAAAAAGATGCTATGACGTCACTCTGTCTAGACAGGAAGGAAGTACGACACGCCATCTAGCGAGTGCACAGTACTGGGCCGGCCTAGCCGGTGGAGACACAGGACGTCTTTTTCTGACGTTTGGCGGGCCCAGTCCGCGCCGACCGGATAAGCTATTGTCCATTGGATAGGATGTATTAACGCAATAAAATGCTATTTTGTTAAGCTAGAAAAAACTCAGGGTTCACTATCTCACATCATGGAACTTTCACCTTAATACACCGTTATTTTTTATTAGTTTAATCTGGAAGAAACTAGCAAACATTATTTTGAAATAAAAATACCCATTTTTAATTGTTGCCTAAATACAAGATATCATTAAAATCAAGGCAGCATAAAAACTCCGAGTGCCCTGTTTCACATCACTCAGTGCATCTTGTTTACTGTACATGTAACTGTGATTATCTTTAATTTAGAAGTGAGCATGAATTGGTCCACCACAGACCCACCACTTCAGAATAACATCAGGCCAAGACATAAGATGGCATCAAGTTCATCTTGAAATTTGTATTGTGTCATGGTACAACATGTCTCTAATCCACATAATTTAGTTGTGATCAAGCTATGTGTCAAGCTAACCTACAAGGACTGCACAGATAATGCATACAAGGTCAAGGACTTGAGAGTCTTTTTAATGAAAATAAAAATGCTTTTTTGGCAATTTTTTTAATGTATGTGTATTTTATCCAAAGTTTTACATGCTGCCAAGTTGTCAACAACTACTGTCACTAAAATTTATTGTATCAACCTTCAGTAACAATTCCAACACATTCTTGTGGAACCTTTGTATATATCTTGAAAAGTAACAGGTAACTCACTGTAAAACAAGCAATCAGTGCTCATGAACGGGCTCTGTGTTAGCTAACTGCGTGTTTTGAGTTTCAGAGTCGAAGTGAAAGCAGAAAAAGACACAAAAGTTGTGCCCTGCAAATGATACTCAGAAGTAAAGTACAGAGTTAACTGTTCAGGTGTAAAAAGTAGGTGGAAAAACATATTTAAACAAAATACTGTAAATGCAATAGTTTTTAAGTTACAACGGATTTACTCAATAGTGAGAATCTCAAAGTAGCTTTTGCTCAGCTATGCAATAAGCTACAGGTCTGCAATTTTACTATGGTATAGCTGACGCAAAAGTAGGTGCATAAAAAATTTAAACAAAATTCTCTAAATGCAATAGTTATCAAGTTCTAACTGATTTAATCAAAAGTGATAACCTCAAAGTAGCTATTACGCAATAATTATTTACACAAAATTCTCTAAATGCAATGGTTTTCACGATAGAAGTGAGTTTACTCATTGTGGAAGTCACCTGAAAGTCAAAGAGTAGCTATTACTTACTTAGCTCTTGGGACAGACACCCAAGTTACTCACCATGTTGTAGCTATGTAAAAAGTAGCTGAATAACATATTTTAACAAAATGCTCTAAATGCAATACTATTCAGGTTATAAATGATTTAGTGTCGATTTCATGAATTTAAATTGTTACACACCCAGTGTAAAAACAAAGGTATAAAGGTCTTAAGATGTATGTCCTGGGGTATAGTAAGCCTATGGTGCCAGATATCATGATACACATCAAGTAATTCAAAGTTTATTAACTCAGTTATCAGGGTTGGGGTCAATTACTTTGATCAATTACAATTACTTCTTCAATTACCAATGGGCAAATACAATTACAATTACTGTAGACTTGGAAAAATCAATTACAACTAGACAAAAGTTTTTGTACACAAAAACAACGCGTCCCTACAGCTTACAAGGTTTATGTAAAGTGCTAAAGGACCAATGTGAAGAGATAAATGTTATTGGTGAAGAGAAATTCTACTGAAACGGTTATGTTAGGGTCATAAGAGCGACCGTAAAACCAAACAAGCAATCAGTGCCCGTGAATGTGTTTTGCATCAGCTGACTGTGGTTTGAGTTACAAAGGAGAGGTGAAAGCATAAAAGGAGACACAAGTTGCCCAGTTATGCAATGAGCTATGGGTCTGCAAATGTAACTATCTTATAGCTGCCTAAAAGTAGGTGCATAACATATTTAAAGAAAATTCTATAAATGAAATAGTTTTCAAGTTACAAGTGATTTACTCAACGGTGAAAACCGGAAAATACTATTGATGAGCTAGTTAATGAGCTACAGTTCTGCAGAATCACTATGCTATAGGTGACCCTAAAGTAGATGAATAACAAATTTAAAACAAGAGTCCAGTGGTTAGCTTTCACCCAACCACAGAGTCAAATCTTAGGACAGGACTGGGTGTTGAAATCTGTAAACTCTGTATTATCGCCCACATTTGGAAACCACTTTCACGGAAGTTTTCAGTTTTGTGTCGCGAGATGGGTATTTGTTTACAAATATAAAGGGTCTGTAGATGCGCAGTTTTACAAAGTTGGTTTAAGATGAAAACCACCAGCACTTGCCTCATTAATATTAATGAGCAAACATGCGCAGTCACGGCAGTTCTTTGAGGGGGTTTCCCGACAATATTTTAGAAGACTGGTTTAAGATGAAAACTACCAGCATATTTCCTGTTCACGGACTTGCCTCATTAATATTAATGAGCAAATATGCGCAGTCACGACAGTTCTTTGTGGGGTTTTCCCGACAATATTTTACAAGGCTGGTTTAAGATGAAAACTACCAGCATATTTCCTGTTCACGGACTTGAAGCGTGGATATATAGTACACGGGTGTCATTAATGTTAGACGTCATTAATGTTAGACAATGGTAAAAAATAGGTAGCTAAACACATTCAATGTGATACATATGCACGGATACATAAGGGATTGATTATTCCATTCCTTAATAATTTAAGGAAGTAACATAAAACCAGACAGCATAAAAACTTGTCTAACATTAATGACACCCGTGTACTGTATATGGATATTTTACAGAAGCAAATTGTAAGTATTTAAATAAAATATTCGTGTGTTGTTTCTACAATATTACGAATAGCCACAATGAGCGAAAATAGGGAACCACAGATTATGCTGTATTTTATGACGTGATAACTTCTAGGACATGCAAAAGCGCCTTTGAGTGGTTGAATGTAGAACTACGAAGTTTGAAAATTTTCTTGGTCGATTCTGATTGGCTGAACGGCAAAGGTGTAGTACTACCGTGACGTCACTTCATTCATTAATTTCTTTGCGGTTTATTTGTTTGATAAATGGGTAGATGCCCAGACAACAATTTTACATTAACGGTGACTGCGTGATAAACCAGCAAATAAATTAATTGGGGCTTCACCAGCAGACGAAACGGTTAAAAAAGACTCGTTCGAGTAGGCCATAACAATAGCAAAGACAATAGTTTCCAGGACATACGGGTCTTTACAGAAAGCCAGACGTAGTGCTAGACAAGCTTTTTACTTTATAAAATATAACTGAATAAAAGCATTAAAAATCTTCAAAATGGCAGAGTGTATAATATACACCTTTATGTACAGATATGTGAAGAAAATATTATGCAGAATTGATATTTAAGGGTTTAAACGGCGAATTTAAATCGTGACCGCAACTCAGTACATAACTCGAATCAAAGATTCGACTAATAAAAAAACTCTAAATGTAATAGTTTTCAAGTTACAACCAATTTACTCAAAAGTGAGAACCTGAAAGTAGCTATTGCTCAGCTATGCAATGAGCTACAGGTCTACAATTTTACTGTTACAGCCCACCCAAAAGTAGGTGAATAACATATTTAAACACAATTCTGTAAATGCAATAGCTTTTAATTTACAAGTGCTTTTACTCATTATGGAAGCCACAGAAAAGTCAGGAAGTAGCTAATACTCACTAGCTATTGGGAAAGGTTCCCAAGTTACTTACCACGTTGTAGCTATGGATAAAGTAGCTGAATAACATACTTTAACAAAATACTCTAAATGTAATACTTTTTAAGTTATAAGTGATTTAGTGCATGATTTCACGAATTTTAATGCATTAAAAATTATTTTAAAAATTCATTAAAAATAATTAACAATGATCCAGGCCTCATACTCACGCAAGGGAATCTACTTGCAGCCTAGTAGATATATCCAAGTTAAGAGATAAATCCCTTCCATAGTCAAGGAGAAAAATTGTAATAAAATGTTTAAATTTTCACACTTTGGGTGGGGGTACCTCTCTTCTAATGGCAATGGGGAACAGACGAACAGACCGATCGGTATGCCTTGAACAATTTGTCATCCTCAACAGACAAGGTATATTTGAAATGTAACAGCATGCCTCTGGGCCATGTACTTTTGTAGAAGTTGTTCACGAGGATGTGGATGCGTACCGAACAATGCAGAGTGATACCACTTCGTCAGATCTCGACCCTTGCTCAATCTCCTTATTGTGTTCAGCAGCTACTTCACTAGCTCTCAGCATGTCAACTGCTTCATTTAGATTGGCTACCTTCTCTCTAAACATCTGTGCTCTTGCGGCCTTGTATTTCATTCCCATAAGCACTCGGTCTCTCAACATTGCTTCAAAGTTGCAAGACTTTAAAATTTGTCTCAGTCTGTTAACCTAGTGATCCACATTTTCATCGAGTAGAACATGTATTGTTTGTAAATCTCATTTTGGGCTGGTTTGAAATAACTTTCTAGTGCCTTTATGCACTTTGCTATATCTTAGCAGATTTACTAAGATTCTAAAACAATGTCTACCCATAACATAGACTTTCATCAAGTACTTTTGTCTTTTGTGTAATATATGGGTACTGTATGATCTTTGGAGAAACAACCAGCCCGTTTTTTTCAGAGACTATCCCCCATACTGCAGAATGCTTGTGCTATACTGAACTCTTGTAAATTTCCAGTTTAAATTTAACTGTTCTAGTTACTGATGGATATAAATTTGCAAATTTAATAAGTAAATTAAATTTTTATAAGTTAATACCCTATCCAATGGACAATTGCTAAACCGGTCGGCGCAGACCGGCCCGCCAAACGCCAGAAAAAGACGTCCTGTGTTTCCACCGGCTGGCCGGTCCCAGTACTGTGCATTCGCTAGGTGGCGCATGGTATTTACTTCCTGTCTAGACAACATGACATCATAGCATCTTTTTCGTTGTCTAAAACTATTAGACCCCTAGTAAGCTGATAGCGGGGTCGGTGGGAGGGTCTTGTGTGTCCATTGGATAGGGTATTAACTTATAAAAATTTAATTTACTTATTAAATTTGCAATTTTATTGCGTTAATACATCCTATCCAATGGACAATTGCTGAATAACTACCGCTTGGTCGGCGGGTAAGTTACTAGGGACTTATGTGAACTCACAAGTAATAGCAAATTTTAACCTACGGTCTAGGCTGACTTCGTCAGGAGACCTATAGGTCCAGGCCTGGGTTGACTTTAAGGTCAGGAAACCCTGCAAGGCCATGGTCGGTTGCCAGCAGCCGGTTACCCGGGGCTATACCGCCGTCGCCCCCCCCCTTTTTTGCAGACCTGCTCTGAGATAGGGGAAGAGAGGGATGAGTTCAGTCCCAGAATGCAAATAAACCTCCCAAAGGAAGCACGCCACACTTAATTCTTATGTACATGAAGAACTGTTATGCACATATACAAATCTCCTCAATCTAAGGGCCACTTGTGGATCTGCTGAGCAGCCACTACCGAGCCCAATTGGTAAAGCTCTGAATCAGCCCAAGCCCCGCCCTTCATATAGAACTGTGTGAAGGTATTGTGACTTCAGTGGCAGGCTGACAAGATTGGATCTAAGGAGACTCCCGACTGGAAGACCTTAGCAGCAGCAAAGGCCCTGACATCATGGGCTTTAACCTGATGTTAAATGTGGGCCTCCTGGTCAGAGAGCTCATAACATAGGATAACAGTCTGCTTGATCCAAGAGGAGATAGTGGCAGGTGAGATGTCTTTGTTGAAACCTTTCTTAAAGGAGACAAAAACCACCTCCTTATTCTGCCTGATGTCTGAGGTTCTGTCCAAATAGTAGCACAATGCTCTGACCGGACAGAGGGACCTGTCAGACTTGAGGGATCTATCCAGAGTCGGGGCCAGGGCTGTTATAACCCCAGGGGCCACACTGGACACTCTATGGCCAGCTGATTCTAGGATAGAAAGCTGGGTGATGGATACAGGGACACCTTTGACCAATCGGATTGGTGTCCAATATATCAGTTTTGCCAGGCATGAATCTCACTTTTGCAGACGAGCGAGATTTTCGTCCTTACTGATGTTAAAGGGTGAATTTCCAGTTTATCAACAATGGGTGACCTATAACCATCAATGGTGCTGGGCTGTTTGCCAAGCATGTATCTCACTTCTACGCTTGCCCGAACTCAGGGCCAAGAGGAAAACTGACTTGAAGGTCAAATGCTTCAAGGAGGCCTTTAATTGGTTCAAAATGAACCTTGTCAGCTGGTGCAAAAACCAGGGAGAGGTTCCAGGAGGGGGTTCCCCTCCGGCCTTTGGGTCTGTCTCAGTGGAAGCTATCCAGGAGACGAGTGAGATTTTCATCCTTACTAACATTGATGGGCAAATTCTAGACTATCAGCAATGGCTGACCTGTAACCATCAATGGTACTGGGCTGCAACTTCCTGTCCTGAAACAGGTACCTAAGGAAGTAAACAACTGACTTTACAGGTGGTGCCCGAAGTCCACCTGATGAATGATACATCACTTGGTAAAAAATGACCCATTTGCCTCATAGACTGATCTGATTGACCCCCCTTTGAGGAGCCTCAATTCTTGCTGCCACTGCCTCAGACAAGTCCTGCTCCTCGATTGCTGAGGCTCTAGGAGCCCTGCATGGAGATTAAGATTTGTCAGATTTCTGTGAGGGATCTGATCGAATGGCTGTGAACAGGCTGGACAGATTGGGCAGGCTCAGTGGGATGTGGCTGGACATGGCCACTAGATCCCAAAACCAAGGCATGTTGGGCCACCCCGGAGCAATCAGAATGATTCTCTTACATGGGGAGTCTTGCAACTTCTCCACCACTTTGCCCAATATGGCTGATGGTGAGAAGGTGTATGCTTTTAGATCCTACCATGGCCGACTGAGCACATCCACTGCTGTGGCCAGGGGATCCGGTACCGGTGACACAAAACAGAGGCGACTTGTTGTTGAACCTCGTGGCAAATAAGTTTATTTTGGGCCGGTGCCACCTACTGCATAGAGTGGAAGACCTCTGGAAGAAGAAACCACTGTTGGGATGGTCTGGCCTAGCCTGGACAGCCTGTCTGCTACCATATTAGGCCGGCCTGGAATGTGTCGTGCTTTAGAGTCACTTGTTTCCTGGTACACCAGGTCAAGATTCTCCATAGTAAGGCACAAAGTGGGCCCGACCTCATTCCTCCTTCCTTTATGTATGACACTACTGTGGTGTTGTCAGTTGCTACAAGTACTATCTTGTTGAGCAAAGGTCTTGGAACTCTTTTAAAGCCAGAAAGGCTGCTTTAAGTTCTAGATAGTTTATATACAACTTGCTTCCCGGAGGGGACCAGGTTGCTCTTGCCAAGTGCTCATCTGAGTGAGCGCCCCACCCTTCTATTGATGCGTCTGTAAATATTTGCAGAGCATGTTTTATTGGGTGTAATGGTTGGCCTGTAAGTGCATTGTCTTCCTTCAGCCGCCATTGTAAATGGGGGTGCAGGGACCTGGGGACTTGGATCACCTTTTGCAGTGATTCTGGATACCCTCCAGGTTTTTTTTTGAGATGCCACTGTATGTCTCATATGAAGTCTGCCTAGATTAACATGCTTTTCTGTAGATGTTAGTAACCTATCAAGGACATGAATTCCCGGACCAGGCAAGCCGGTAGGGATAGCAGTTTTAACAGTCTCTTGAAGGTTCTGTCACCAGTCCAGAGACGGTCGGAACCGATCAGACCTGAAGTCGAACTGGTAGCCTACAAAATCGAAGTCTTGTTTGGGCTCCAGCTCTGATTTCTCTAAGTTCATCAGCCAACCCAGTTGCTGACACATTATTTACTAGTTCCTGTGTATGTTGGAGACAAGCCTGGTGGGATCTGGCTCTCACCAACCAGTCATCTAGGTACTGGTGGCTTCTTAAATCCTTGTGTATGGCTATCAATTTCACCTGCTTTGGTATCACGGTGAACTCCAAGGTGCTGTGGACCAACTGAATGGCAGGGCCTTGAACTGGTATGCCCGACCTTGGATGTGAAATCTCAGGCATTTCTTGGATTGTTCTTGTATAGGTATATGGACATAGGTATCCCTCCTTCAACAGTTGTACTACCTAGGGTCCAGCCCCCAAAGCTTCCTACGTTCCCAAAAAGGGCTTAGTCTGGAACCTATAGGCAGACTGTGTGCCACATTTGGGACATTTGGTATTCTGACAAACATTTTCTGTCCCTCCGGACACTGGTCCGGTCTGGTGACAATGATCCAGGTTAACAGTCTCTCTGTTCTTATTGTGGTCCGGTGGGGCTGACACAACTTTTCACATTAATAGACTCTTCACCCTCGGCCAGCAGCCTGCAAGGTGCAGTATTTACAGAGCAATTGTCATTTGTGAGATGTCTGACCCCTGGCCGGACATGATGACAAAATTTATTATCTCTCCAGTCAAGTCCAGCACCGATAACAGGTTGTTGAGAGGTGTGATAAGGGATACTGTCATATCCCTGTCATATCACCAAGACCACTGACCGGTCTAAGAATTCTCTGTAACCAAATAAGCCTGAGGTAACTCTGTCCGGTACCTGGGCTCCATACTCGGTACTTTACTGTAACTAGTAATTCTCTGTAACAAAAAACTAGCAGACTGGGGTCATCCATGAATTTTGACAGCTACTGGTCTATATTTAGCCAGCTTTTTTTTGTGTAACCAGTTGAGTTGAAGCACTGTACAGTAAGGACTGTGTAGCCAACACCCTGTTAGTAGACTTTGTAACCAGTAGGTTGAAGCAAGTGTACAAAACTGTGTAGCCAGTACCAGTCGGTACACTCTGTAACCAGTTGTTAAAGCAAGTGTACAAGGCTGTGTAACCAGTACCAGTCGGTACACTCTGTAACCAGTTGTTGAAGCAAGTGTACAAGGCTGTGTAGCCAGTACCAGTCGGTACACTCTGTAACCAGTTGTTGAAGTGTACAAAACAGTGTTACCAGTCAGTACACTCTGTACACAGTTGCTAAAGCAATTTTACAACTATCATCTGTGTTGAATTCAGCTTGCTGTAGGTTTCCTCCATTAATTAAAGTATTTCTTAAATCGCACGTCTTATTTGTAGATTTGACAGTTACTGGGAAAGCCCTTGTGAACTATTTTTAGAAGCACTTGGTGTTCGGTGTGTCACGTGATTGGCTGATTGGAGCTCGTCAGTTGTGACGTTCTTTTGTGATACTTAAACATGCAAATGCGCAGTATTCTGCTCATCCACAAACCCCACTACCGACAATGAAGCCGGGTCTGCAAGGCAGGGACTGGAATCACAGAAGACGTGAGTTCTGAAGAACGCACTTCCGACCTTCCTGGTCGGTGAAAACACGTGACCTGCTTCGTGATTGTTCTGAAGGACACGCGATTGGCTGACTGGGGATGACGTCAGTATTCGCGTTCTTTGTGTGATGCTTTACCGGCAACTTTACAGTCCACAAAACCCCACTACCGACAACAAGGCCGGGTCTGCAAAGCAGGGACTGTAGTCACAGTAGACGTGAGTTCTGAAGAACGCACTTCCGACCTTCCTGGTCGGTGAAAACACATGACCTGCTTCGTGATTGGTCGGAGGACACGCGATTGGCTGACTGGATATGACGTCAGAGGTCGCGTTCTTTTGTGCTGGCCGGTCGGCTGATGCTTTAAAAGCAGAGAAGCCTGGGCCAGTGCGCTCTGTAGATGAAGTCCTGGCCGGTCTGAAGTCGATTCTTCTTCTCAGCCGGCTGTACACTCAAACCAGTTTCCTGGCCATCCACCTCCCTTACTACCGACACAAGTGCCGGGTCCACAAGGGAGGGACTGAGAGTGATTAAAGATGAAGTTCCTTCTATGTAAATACTAGGTGAGGTCGGCTGAACATGAGCTTGCTGGTCGACTAATGCTTTACAGCAAAGATGTCTGGACCAGTGCGCTCTGAAGAAATCTGAAGAATTCATCTCTTGCTTCTGATGAAAAAACACTAAATACTCGAGCTAGGCTGGTGTGACTGATGCTTTACAGCAGAGTAGTCGGTACCAGTGCGCTCTGAATGCACCTCTTGGGGAATTCCTTCTATTTGCAGTGTTCAAAACTACGTAGATTGAAGTTGCAGCAGAGAAGTCTTTACCAGTGCGCAATGATGAAGAATGCAGCTTTAATATGCATGGGGAATCCCTTCTATTTACAGTGTTCAAAACTACGTAGACGGAAGTTTTCCGTGATACTTATTGTAGTACTAGAAAAGACGTTTCTATGGTGACTGTAGCTGGAAGTTACAGAAGGAATCCTCAAACAAAAGACACTGATAAAATTGCCTGTATATACATAATTCCTCAATATTGTCGATCTGCCCCTAACAACACAATGGTTGAATGGGAGGAAACTAGTAAAATGGCTGCCATGTTCCCTGTCGTAACTGCCCTATCATCAACACTAAATTGAGTCAGCTAGGGAGCGTTTCCAGCAGATTTCTCGATGTATATCCGTGCTTGATATGTAGGTAATACTTTTACAATAAAATATTTGCAAATAAGGTATAAAATCCGTCATAATGCACACTTTCCTTAAAATATCTGGAGATTGTTGAAAACACATCTGTACAGTACACGCGCCAAACGAAAAAGATGCTATGACGTCATGTTGTCTAGACAGGAAGTAAATACCATGCGCCACCTGGCGAATGCACAGTACTGGGACCGGCCAGCCGGTGGAAAAACAGGACGTCTTTTTCTGGCGTTTGGCGGGCTGGTCTGCGCCGACCGGTTTAGCAATTGTCCATTGGATAGGATGTATTAACGCAATAAAAACAAAGACTTGGAGCAAGTCATAACAGATCTTAAACTTGCAACCCTTACATTCTTTGATTTGTCTCTTAGTCCATTGGTAACTTTGTAATTTTCCCATTGATCTTTGAAAAATGTCCAATTACTAATTAAGTCACCTTTCACCTCCATTGCAGCTGGAACAGGGATATTAAAAAAAGCCTTTCTGAATATTTTCAGTGTGCTGTGTATTATATCCTGTTGTTACTATTTGTATCCTATTATGAGATGTATTCCTTCAGAAAAAAGTTGAAAACTTGCCTCTTTGAAAAAGCTTACCCACACTAGATTATCCCTAGTTTTTCATTTTGTCTCTCCGTGGTGTCGACCCCTGCAATGTCCCTGATTTAACGATTACAATCTCTGATTTTGGCTTTCTGCGTCTTAGAGTCTATCATTAGATAGAGATTAAGCGCTATAAAAGTACTATTAGAATTAGAATTCCTCCATAATGTGGTTTTGTTCACAAGATTAAAACTACTGCTGTTTACCTTTATAAAAGGATCTTAGAGTTGAAGGTGATCATTCCCATAAACTGGATTTTATTCTCCACTTTACAACTGTCTTAGCCTTTCCCAAAGTCTCTACTTATAACTGTATAACTCAAAACAGGGCTGTTTACCTTTATAAAAGGATCTTGGAGTTCAACAGGTGATCCTTCCCATAAACTGGATTTCATACTCCACTTTACAACTGTCTTAGCCTTTCCCAAAGTCTCTACTTACAACTGTATAACTCAAAACAGGGCCCCAGGCCAAATCTAACCACACCAGAAGATTCCTAGCTTATGGTTTCCCATAGGTTGATTTCATATGGCAAACCCTAGGACCAATAATAAGCAAGCTAAAACACCTTTAACTTTGCCTATCCTTGTTTGACCTAAAAGGAGGAACCCAGGTGAAATCTGGACACATCAGAAGATTTCCAGCCCATGATTGCTAACAAGTAGCTTTAACATTGCAAAACTCTAGGACCAATAATAAGCGAGTTATAAGCACTGTTACCTTTGGCTATCCTCGTTTGACCTTGAAGGAAAGGCCCAAAGTGAAATCTGATCACATTAGAAGATTCCCACCCCATGATTTACTATACACTGGTTTCACATTGCAAACCCCTAGGACCAATAATAAATGAGTTATAAACACTTTTAATTTAGTCAATACAGGTTAGGATGGTTGATCAAGATTACTGCAAATATAAAGCACCAGCAAGTAACCTTACTTATTTCAAAAACAGTTCTACAGCTTTAAAAATAAACAAATCATCCGAAAGCTACATGTATGTTAACTGTAGATAATGTAGATTCCATCAGACAATGCCACAAACTGGTCTTATATTAAAAAGGTGATTAAAATGGTGATTTCAACTGAAACAATCTGTGCACTTGAACAAGGCTACATGTTTTTTTCCATCCTTGAAGTATATGTAAAACAGTGTCTTTTCTCCAAATTCTCATTGAGTTAGTGCAAAGAAAAGGTTGAATCCACTATTAAGTTGGCATGGATGTGTATATCTTTACACAGAAAGAATGTGTCCATATTGTCATGTAAAAGTAATTACATAAAATTACATAAATTACATAAAATACGGTCATCATTAATCAAAGATTATGAAGTCCTTTTTACAAATATAAAAGAAAGGGAACAAAGTAATATATGGTATTGTTGCACTATCCAGGAAAAAGATCTATGTAATTTCAGTCAAAAGCAAGAGGTTGTAAACTAAATACACTGGTGTCAAGAGATATGAAGGTCAACTGCAGAAACATTTCAAAAACACAAATGAAAAACAATTTTCATGTGATTGTAAGATGTGTTACAGTAACATGTGTAATGTGTCTTTACTCATTTACATATAAGCTATGACTTGTCAGAACTGAATTTATAACACAACTTATCTGTAGGTTAATACTTATAATAGGAGTATTCTTTTCAGGAAAGCCAAAAGATTCCCCAATAGGTTAATTTCATATCCCAAACCTCTAGTACCAATAATAACTAGAGGATCGCTCGCAAAAAAAAAAGATAATGTTTTTGCATAGCAAAAACAAAGCGTCCCGAAAAGGATATAAAGGTGAGTGCTAAAGTATTAAGAAAATGCTTCGTTTCTAGCCTTATACTGTTGTGGTAACCAAAGTCAGCGCAGTCTGCTCTATCTAGCATGGTTTTCAAGATATAAGCATTTTTGTGTTTTGCAAAAAATAAAAAAATTAAAAATGTCCGCTATATTTGGCGAGACAAAAATATTTTTAAAATTGGCATGGCTACTCTGCAGAGATACCCAGCAGGTCCAAAATTTTGTAGAGTTCACTCCATATAGCACGGTTTTCGAGATATAGGCATTTTTGTGTTTTGCAAAAACTTTGAAAATTCAAAATGGCCACCATTTTTGGGGAGACAAAAATTTTTGTCAAGACCACTGCCGTGGTGTGTATCTCCCGCCGAGCATTAAGGCAGAAGAAATAGCTTTTCCGAGATATTCACAATTTTTCATTTTCGTGTGTGAAAGGTCTTCCAAAAGTAGGTGAATGAGTTATTTGAGAAAAATTGGCTATCTGCAATACTATTAAGAGATTATTCACATTTACTCATTTTGAGTAGGTGAATAATTATCTATGGGTCTGAAACATCACCAAGTGAAAGCTCTCCCAAAAGTAGGTGAATGAGTTGAGAAAAATTGGCTATCTGCAATACTTTTAGAGATAATTCGCATTTACTCATTTTGAGTAGGTGAGTAATTTGCTATGGGTCTGAAACTTCACCAAGTGAAAGCTCTCCCAAAAGTAGGTGAATGAGTTATTTGAGAAAAATTGGCTATCTGCAATACTTTTAGAGATAATTCGCATTTACTCATTTTGAGTAGACGAGTAATTAGCTATGGGTCTGAAACTTCACCAAGTGAAAGCTCTCCCAAAAGTAGGTGAATGAGTTATTTGAGAAAAATTGGCTATCTGCAATACTTTTAGAGATAATTCGCATTTACTCATTTTGAGTAGGTGAGTAATTAGCTATGGGTCTGAAACTTCACCAAGTGAAAGCTCTCCCAAAAGTAGGTGAATGAGTTATTTGAGAAAAATTGGCTATCTGCAATACTTTTAGAGATAATTCACATTTACTCATTTTCAGTAGGTGAGTAATTAGCTATGGGTCTGAAACTTCACCAAGTGAAAGCTCTGCCAAAAGTAGGTGAATGAGTTATTTGAGAAAAATTGGCTATCTGCAATACTATTAAGAGATTATTCACATTTACTCATTTTGAGTAGGTGAGTAATTATCTATGGGTCTGAAACATCACCAAGTGAAAGCTCTCCCAAAAGTAGGTGAATGAGTTGAGAAAAATTGGCTATCTGCAATACTTTTAGAGATAATTCGCATTTACTCATTTTGAGTAGGTGAGTAATTAGCTATGGGTCTGAAACTTCACCAAGTGAAAGCTCTCCCAAAAGTAGGTGAATGATTAATTTGACAAAAATTGGCTATCTGCAATACTTTTAGAGATAATTCGCATTTACTCATTTTGAGTAGGTGAGTAATTAATTAGCTATGGGTCTGAAACTTCACCAAGTGAAAGCTCTCCCAAAAGTAGGTGAATGAGTTATTTGAGAAAAATTGGCTATCTGCAATACTTTTAGAGATAATTCGCATTTACTCATTTTGAGTAGGTGAGTAATTAGTTATGGGTCTGAAACTTCACCATGTGAAAGCTCTCCCACAAGTAGATGAATGAGTTATTTGATAAAAATTGGGTATCCGCAATACTTTTACAGATAATTAGCATTTACTCATTTTGAGTAGGTAAATAATTAGCTATGGGTCTGAAACTTCACCATGTGAAAGCTCTCCCAAAAGTAGGTGAATGAGTTATTTGAGAAAAATTGGCTATCTGCAATACTTTTAGAGATAATTCGCATTTACTCATTTTGAGTAGGTGAGTAATTGGCTATGGGTCTGAAACTTCACCATGTGAAAGCTCTTCCAAAAGTAGGTGAATGAGTTATTTGAGAAAAATTGGCCATCTGCAATACTTTTAGAGGTAATTCGCATTTACTCTTTTTGAGTAGGTGAGCAATTAGCTATGGGTCTGAAACTTCACCAAGTGAAAGCTCTTTGGGATAGCTGCTCTGCAGAGATACCCTGAAGATAAAAAATTTCGTCGAAATCGCTCTATGTAGCACGGTTTTCGAAATATTAGCATTTTTGTGTTTTGCAATTTTTGCGCAAAAATTCGAAAATTCAAAATGGCCGCCATTTTTGGCAAGACAAAATTTTTTTGAAAATTGGCATGGCTACTCTGCAGAGATACCCTGTGGGTCAAAAATTTCGTCGAAATCGCTCTATCTAGCACGGTTTTCGAGATATAAGCATTTTTGTGTTTTGCAATTTTGCGAAAAATTCGAAAATTCAAAATGGCCGCCATTTTTGGCGAGACAAAAATTTTTTCAAAATTGGGATAACTACTCCGCAGAGATGCCTGCGGGTCAAAAATTTCGTCAAAATCGCTCTATCTAGCACGGTTTTCGAGATATAAGCATTTTTGTGTTTTGCAATTTTTGCGAAAATTTCGAAAATTCAAAATGGCCGCCATTTTTGGCGAGACAAAAATTTTTTGAAAATTGGGAAAAGTACTCCGCAGAGATATCCAGCGGGTCAAAAAGTTTGTCGAAATTGCTCTATCTAGCACGGTTTTTGAGATATAAGCATTTTTGTGTTTTGCAATTTTTGCGAAAATTTCGAAAATTCAAAATGGCCGCCATTTTGGGCGAGACAAAAATTTTTTGAAAATTGGGAAAACTACTCCACAGAGATACCCTGTGGGTCAAAAATTTCGTCGAAATCGCTCTATCTAGCACGGTTTTCGAGATATAAGCATTTTTGTGTTTTCCTTATTTGGAAAATTCGTAATGATTAATTAATCATTAATTACTCGGCCATTTCTTGACCAATCAATGCCAAAATCTAATGATTTCCAGATTTTAATAGAATGAATGCATTTGCCAAGTTTCAGGTGAATTGATAAAATTCCTTTCAAGTTATCATCCGGACAAGCTTCCCTATCGAAAAAAGACATTTTTGGTCATGTGACCTCTCCGATTGGTTGAAATGTCACTGCAGCATATTCAAAAAAATTCCCCAAGGCTACTGCCTAAACCTGCCAAATTTGAAAAGAATCCGCCTAACGGTTACAGAGTTATAAGGAAAACAAAATGTGGAGCCGGCGGAGCCGGCGGAGCCGCAGGAGCCGGCGGAGCCGGCGGAGCCGGAAGCTCTCCCATACACAAACAAGCATCCCTTGCAGGACGCTTAACTATTAATAATTATTATAATAAGCAACTTATAAGCACTTTTATGTTTGGCAATCCTCGTTTGCCCTTGAAGGAGAGGCCCAAGGTCAAATTGGACCACACCAAAAGATTTCCAGCCCTTAATTTCTACATGTTGGTTTACCATCCAGAACCTCTAGGACCAATAATAAACAAGTTATAAGCACTTTTAAGTTTGGTTATGCTCGACTGACCTTGAAGGAGAGGCCCAAGGTCAAATCTGACCACACCAGAAGATTCCCAGCCCATGATTTCCTACATATTGGTTTACCATCCCAAACCTCTAGGACAAATAATAAGTGAGTTATATGCACCTTTAAGTTTGGCTATGCTTGTTTGACCTTGAAGGAGAAGCCCAAGGTCAAATCCGACCACACCAAAAGATTCCCAGCCCATGATTTCCTATATGTTGGTATACCATCCCAAAACTGTAGGACCAATAATAAGCAAGTTATAAGCACTTTTAAGTTTGGCTAGCCTTGTTTGACCTTGAACGAGGGGCCCAAGGTCAAATCCGACCACACCAAAAGATTCCCAGCCCATGATTTCCTATATGTTGGTATACCATCCCAAAACTGTAGGACCAATAATAAGCGAGTTATAAGCACTTTTATGTTTGGCTAGCCTCATTTGACCTTGAACGAGGGGCCCAAGGTCAAATCCGACCACACCAGAAGATTCCCAGCCCATGATTTCCTATATGTTGGTTTACCATCCCAAACCTCTAGGACCAATAATAAGCGAGTTATAAGCACTTTTATGTTTGGCTATGCTCGTTTGACCTTGAAGAAGAGGCCCAAGGTCAAATTTGACCACACCAAAAGATTCCCAGCCTATGATTTCCTACATGTTGGTTTACCATTCCAAACCTCTAGGACCAACAATAAGCGAGTTATAAGCACTTTTAGGTTTGGCTATGCTCGTTTGACCTTGAACGAGGGGCCCAAGGTCAAATCCGACCACACCAAAAGATTCCCAGCCCATGATTTCCTATAGGTTGGTTTACCATCCCAAACCTGTAGAACCAATAATAAGCAAGTTATAAGCACTTCTAAGTTTGGCTATGCTCGTTTGACCTTGAAGGAGAGGCCCAAGGTCAAATCCGACCACACCAAAAGATTCCCAGCCCATGATTTCCTATATGTTGGTATACCATCCCAAAACTGTAGGACCAATAATAAGCAAGTTATAAGCACTTTTAAGTTTGGCTAGCCTTGTTTGACCTTGAACGAGGGGCCCAAGGTCAAATCCGACCACACCAAAAGATTCCCAGCCCATGATTTCCTATATGTTGGTATACCATCCCAAAACTGTAGGACCAATAATAAGCAAGTTATAAGCACTTTTAAGTTTGGCTAGCCTTGTTTGACCTTGAACGAGGGGCCAAAGGTCAAATCTGACCACACCAAAAGATTCCCAGCCCATGATTTCCTATATGTTGGTATACCATCCCAAAACTGTAGGACCAATAATAAGCGAGTTATAAGCACTTTTATGTTTGGCTAGCCTCATTTGACCTTGAACGAGGGGCCCAAGGTCAAATCCGACCACACCAGAAGATTCCCAGCCCATGATTTCCAAAATGTTGGTTTACCATCCCAAACCTCTAGGACCAATAACTAGGGTGAAGTGGCTGGCCTTCTGCCAACCACGGAGTCGAATCTTAGGACAGCAGTGGGTGTTGAAATCTGTAAACTTGGTATTATCGCCCGCTAAACAGAGTGAGGTGCGGTGACAGTAAAATATTGCTGGATTATATATTTGTAAAATGTTGTTAGAAACCCCATCGTAGCCTCACGTTTTCATCACTCTGTGGGTGTACAACTACCAGCATTTGATATTTTATTTGTTTTAAATATTGCGAGAAGACAGTGAGGTGCGGCGACAGTAAAATATTGCTGGATTATATATTTGTAAAATATTGTTAGAAACCCCATCGTAGCCTCACGTTTTCATCACTCTGTGGGTGTACAACTACCAGCATTTGATATTTTATTTGTTTTAAATATTGCGAGAAGACAGAGTGAGGTGCGGTGACAGTAAAATATTGCTGCCAATTTGCTGGATTATATATTTGTAAAATGTCAGAAACCCCATCGTAGCCTCACGTTTTCAGCACTCTGTGGGTGTACAACTACCAGCATTTGATATTTTATTTTAAATATTGCGAGAAGACAGAGTGAGGTGCGGTGACAGTAAAATATTGCTGGATTGTAAATTGGAAAATGTCAGAAACCCCATCGTAGCCTCACGTTTTCATCACTCTGTGGATGTACAACTACCAGCATTTGATATTTTGTTTTAAATATTGCGAGAAGACAGAGTGAGGTGCGTGACAGTATAATATTGCTGGATTATATACTAGTATTTGTAAAATATTGTTAGAAACACCATTGTAGCCTCACGTTTTCATCACTCTGTGGGTGTACAACTACCAGCATTTGATATTTTATTTGTTTTAAATATTGCGAGAAGACAGAGTGAGGTGCGGTGACAGTAAAATATTGCTGGATATATATATACCGGTATTTGTAAAATGTCAGAAACCCCATCGTAGCCTCACGTTTTCATCACTCTGTGGGTGTACAAGTACCAGCATTTGATATTTTATTTGTTTTATATATTGCGAGAAGACAGAGTGAGGTGCGGCGACAGTAAAATATTGCTGGATTATATATTTGTAAAATATTGTTAGAAACACCATTGTAGCCTCACGTTTTCATCACTGTGTGGGTGTACAACTACCAGCATTTGATATTTTATTTGTTTTAAATATTGCGAGAAGACAGAAATATTGCTGGATTATATATTTGTAAAATGTTGTTAGAAACCCCATCGTAGCCTCACGTTTAGAAACCCCATCATGATACCTTCTAGGACATACAAAAGCGCCTTCTAGTGGTTGAATGTAGATATACAGAGTTTGAAGAGGTGATCTCGATTTTGATTGGCTAAACGAAAAATGTATAGTACTACCGTGACGTCACTTCATTCATTAATTTCTTTGCGGTTTATTTGTTTGACAAATAATGGAGTACACGTAGATGCGCAGACAGCAATTTTACATTAACAGTGACTGCGTGGTAAACCCTGCAGACAAATAAATTAATTGGGGTTTCACCTCTAGAAACCAGCAGACGAAACCGTTAAAAAAGACTCTTTCGAGTAGGCCATTACAATGGCAAACACAATAGTTTCTAGGACATACGGGTCCTTGGAGAAAGCCAGACGAAGTGCTAGACAAGCTTTTTACTTTATAAAATATAACTGAATAAAAGCATTAAAAATCTTCAAAATGGCAGAGTGTATAGTATAGACCTTAATGTACCGATATGTGAACAAATATTATGAAGAATTTGATATTTAAGGGCTTAAACGGCCCTTTTAAAATCGCGACCGCAACTCAGTACATAACTCGAATCAAAGATTCGACTAATAAGCGAGTTATAAGCACTTTTATGTTTGGCTATGCTCGTTTGACCTTGAAGAAGAGGCCCAAGGTCAAATTTGACCACACCAAAAGATTCCCAGCCTATGATTTCCTACATGTTGGTTTACCATTCCAAACCTCTAGGACCAACAATAAGCGAGTTATAAGCACTTTTAGGTTTGGCTATGCTCGTTTGACCTTGAACGAGGGGCCCAAGGTCAAATCCGACCACACCAAAAGATTCCCAGCCCATGATTTCCTATAGGTTGGTTTACCATCCCAAACCTGTAGGACCAATAATAAGCAAGTTATAAGCACTTCTAAGTTTGGCTATGCTCGTTTGACCTTGAAGGAGAGGCCCAAGGTCAAATCCGACCATACCAAAAGATTCCCAGCCCATGATTTCCTATATGTTGGTTTACCATCCCAAACCTGTAGGACCAACAATAAGTGAGTTATAAGCACTTTTAGGTTTGGCTATCTTCGTTTGACCTTGAACAAGGGGCCCTAGGTCAAATCTGACCACACCATAAGATTCCCAGCACATGATTTCCTATATAATGGTATACCATCCCAAACCTCTAGGACCAATAATAAGCGAGTTCAAGGCTTAATCTTAGCAAATTTTTTATGAACCGATAATCAATCACCCGTCAATCGGTCAATTATGGCACGATTGATCCCAATATCGACTGGCGCCTAGATTCTTCTGTCAGGAATGTGCATACCAAATTTGGTTGACCCACACCCGGTACTTTCTGAGGAAATCTAGTGAAAAGGAAGTAATTTTTTTTTTGAATTTTTGATAATGTGACCTTGATAAAGGTCAAAGGTCAAATTTATGCCTGTCAAAAAATTTCCCCACGCCTATAGAAGACAACTGCCAAATATCATTCGGACAGGCCTAATAACAAGGGAGATATTCAAGGGAGACGATAATGCGGCGGCGGCTGACTGAAAACCGGGGGTGAAACCAATAAGCGTCCCCTTTTCAAGGGACGCTTAATTACAATTACTTTGGGGGGTAAAACTGACCGGCTATTTAGACTCTCCACATATTCTTTCTCAATACCTCTTAATACATTCTGAAGCTATAAAAGCAACAATAAAGGAGATATAAGGCAAAAACTCAAAATCAGCTCTTTTATGACCCCAGTTTGACCCATAAGGTGGGGTTGGGGGATAAAACTGACCGGCTATTTAGATTCTCCACATATGCTTCCCCAATAACTCTTAATATATTCTGAAGCTATAAAAGCAACAATAAAGGAGATAAAGGCAAAAACTCAAAATCAGCTATTTTATGACCCCAGTTTGACCCATAAGGGGGGTTGGGGGTAAAACTGACCGGCTATTTAGACTCTCCACATATTCTTTCTCAATACCTCTTAATACATTCTGAAGCTACAAAAGCAACAATAAAGGAGATATAAGGCAAAAACTCAAAATCAGCTCTTTTATGACCCTAGTTTGACCGCTTCCCCAATAACTCTTAATATATTCTGAAGCTATAAAAGCAACAATAAAGGAGATAAAGGCAAAAACTCAAAATCAGCTATTTTATGACCCCAGTTTGACCCATAAGGGGGGTTGGGGGGTAAAACTGACCAGCTATTTAGACTCTCCACATATGCTTTCCCAATACCTCTTGATACATTCTGAATCTATAAAAGCAACAATAAAGGAGATATAAGGCAAAAACTCAAAATCAGCTATTTTATGACCCCAGTTTGACCCATAAGGGGGGGGCCAGGGGGTAAAACTGACCGGCTATTTAGACTCTCCACATATGCTTTCCAATACCTCTTAATATATTCCGAAGCTATAAAAGCAACAATAAAGGAGATATATGGCAAAAACTAAAAATCAGCTATTTTATGACCCCAGTTTGACCCATAGGGGGGTCGGGGGGTAAAACTGACCGGCTATTTAGACTCTCCATATATGCTTTCCCAATACCTCTTAATACATTCTCAAGCTATAAAAGCAACAATAAAGGAGATATAAGGCAAAAACTCAAAATCAGCTATTTTATGACCCCAGTTTGACCCATAAGGGGGGGCCGTGGGGTAAAACTGACCGGCTATTTAGAATCTCCACATATGGTTTCCTATTACCTCCCAGTACATTTTATAGCTCTAAATGCAATACTTAAGAAGATAATAGGTGGGTTGGCCTAAATTTAAGGTTTTCAGATTGGAAGGTGTCAGAAAATCACTCATAAATGAGACATTTTTCAAGGGATTGCTCCCAAAATCTAATCAGCTCGCGTTTTTGATAGTATGAACAGGTGTGTCAAATTATAAGGCTGTGTAGCAAGTAGTTTTTCCTGAACTGCGATGACGGGGGGGGGGGGGGGGGGGGGGGGTACTTCAAAAAATTGTTTTTGATCATGTGACCTTCATAAAGGTCAAAGGTCAAATTTAAGCATCCAGAAAAATTTTCCCACGCCTAAGGTATATAACTGCCAAATATGGTTTGAAACCTTGTAATAATAAGGGAGATATTCAAGGGAGACCATAATGCGGCGGCGGCGAGGAAACCGAGGTGAAAACAGGGACGCTTAATTACAGTTCAATTACAGCACAATTGTTGATGATATTAACACTAGTAAAAACATAAAAATGTATTTAGAATTTTTATTGAGTAGAAATAAACATACACATAAAACTTTTACAAACAAAATATCATAGCAAGAGTTTCAACACATTTAGTAAATATTTACAAATGACTGTTGCATCGAAGAAACATCAGTTCTTCAAACCTTGTGTCAGACAATAGAGCTCTGTCTGGTTTGAATATTTTCCCAGCTATTGAAAAAAGTCTTTCTACAGGGGCAGAGGAGGCTACAACTGGCAAATGATGTACTGCCATCTTTGCCAGGTGAGGGAATGTCTCTCTGTTTGTCTGCCAGTACTGTAGAGGATCTACATCTTCTACTGGTTGCTCCAAGTATCTCCCTAGCTCAGATGCTGAAGATGGACCTTGAATCCTTGGTTCTTGTGTTGTCCCCATGAATTTAAAAATTTTGCTTTTTCTCTTTGACTGGACAACAATGGCATCGGTAGTCTCCTGCTGATTAACTGCTGCAAGCTTCAGTTCTAGCATCGCTTTCAACTCTCTGGCTTCTTCTGAAGAACACCACTGTAATTTAAACCTTGGGTCCAAGGCTGAGGCAATCTGCAGTGATGGCATTTCTTCATATTTCTTCAATCTTTTCTCCAGGGAGGCTAGCAGAGTTGAGACCATCTTTGACTTGAAGGTATCTTGCATTTCCTTCATTTCCTCCTTCAGTCCTCGAACACAGAGGATAATAAGGCCAGCTGTCACCTCATTCTGGGCCTGACACTTCTCTGTCACCATTTCAAATGGACTGAGAATATCTGTGACTTCTTTTATCACCTTCAACTCATACTTGGAAAGTTTGTTGGTACAATCAAGTTGATCTAGCTTTGCTGTATCAACCTTCAGTATGGATTTCAACATCAAATGGGTGCTGTTCCATCGTGTTTCATTCCTGGCCTGAAGTCTTCTAGAATGTTTGTTGCCAGGCATGAATGTCGTACGAAAGTGACTAATTTAGAGGCTTTTCCTATAATTGTGGATATTCCAGAGGAAATATCACGAAGCCCATCCATCACAACAAGCTGTAAACTGTGCAGGAAGCAAGGGAAGTGCTCAGGCAAGTAATCAAAGTCAGCAGAGTGGCTTATGTCCAGGTCCTCATCCTCACTGTCACTTTCACAATCTGGATGCTGGAAGGCCTTGGTCATGTTGCTTGCATTATCAGTTACAATTGAAGTTATCTTCCCATCCAGGTTGAAAGAGTCTGTCACTTGCTGGTACATGGAAAGAATGTTTTCTGCTGTATGAGATCCTTTAAAACGTCTGCATGCAAGCATTACACTTTGCATTTTGAAATCTTTTATATAGTGTCCAATTATTCCAATGTAGGCCTTCATGGTCCGGTTGCTCCATATGTCAATGGTGAGACACATGGCTGACACATCAGTTAGCTGTTCACAGATGTCATCATGCAGTCTTCACTGCTGGTGTTGACAATGGTGTTGATTTTGATGAAACTTTGATGCAAGTTTGCTGTCAACTTACGGTACATTTGAGAACTTGATAACAACTTTATTTTTGATGACAACTTGATGCAAACTTGATGTTTGATGAAATCACTGATGCAACCATTGATGGACAGGGTTCGCGAAGTACCTCTAAAATATGGAGTCCAATGGACTACATGACCTCCAAAAAATGGAGTCCCAATCATTTTTTTCTGAGTCCAGTATTTGCATTAGGGTTATGAAATGTTGGGTACCTTGTACCTTATGGCACATCAAAAATGGGGTACCATTGTGTGAAAATGAGGTGCAAATAATATTTTTTCTCCCTTATTTCTGGATACATTTAAATATATATAGAAGCACTGTTCAATTTAATTTCTACTGGAAAATAATATGTATCTGTTGATAAATCATTTTAAAAAATATTTTAAAAAGCTGAACCCTAGTCAACAAACTTCATTTTAGTGCAATGAGAGTGAAATTTGTTTTGTATGATTATTTTATTTATGCTACAAATATGGTATTTATACTATTTGAAAGAAAAATATTTGTAGTTTCTGTTGCTTTTTGTTAGATAAAAATTCATTGGGTAGTTCCTGAGATATAGTTCTTTTGTTGCATTCCCTATGGAATATTTGTTACAGCTTTTATTTTCCAATGGACTTTCCGGGGCTAAATATCAAGAGGTTCCGAGATTTAGCATAGTTCGTCTCCCACGAAAGTTCACCGTCCTGGCTTGTTGTTTCGATTGCAGATATCAGGCTTTCTTTCGATATATAACGTTTTGAGTAGATTTGCTAGTGTACGACACCAACACTCACTGGCTGTTTTGAAGGATCTCGTCACGCATGAAATCTCGCTTGAAAATGGTGGACGTAAACAGCTTGCCAGGAAATCGCTAGAAACCATTTAATTTTAAAATATAAAGCTTATCTTCAGTGTTATACACGGGGCGACAGCAATTGGGCCACCGAAGACAAGTTTTATAAGCCGTGATTCGTAGTTACAAGGTGTTGGATAAGAAAACATATATAAAGTCATCTAACAAATATATTTATAAAATAAACCAGTAACTAAAACCAAAATAAATATTTGTCAGTTTAACAAAAAAATTTTTTTGAATAATGCAAAATGAGAAAATTATTGAAAATGCGACAGCAATTGGGCCCCTAATATAACACAATATAAATATGATTTTTTTTTTAATCTGTCTACATTTTTAATATATAGCATACATTTCTATCGATTTTTTATCTCAAACAAGAGGAGAGTGCCCGTGAACGGGCACTGTGTCAGCTGACAGAGTGTTTTTGATTTGTGAAGGTGATTAGAGGACAGAATAATTATCAGGAAAAGGGCTGTACAGAAATACAGTAAATGGTAACTGAACAGCAAGTTCGAAAGAAATTCCGAAGCTGACAGAAGAAAAGGATAAAAAAGTTGTGCCCTGTAAATGGTATTATGAAGGAAAATAACAAGGTAATTGTTTAAGTGTAAAAAATAGGTTAAAACATATTTCAAGAAATACTACAAATGCAATATCCTCGTTCGACCTTGAAGAAGGGGTCCAAGGTCAAATCTAACCACACAAATACATTCCCAGCCCATGATTTCCTATGGTTTACCATTCCAAACCTCTAGGACCAATTATAAACTAGAGGATCGCTCGCAAAAAAAAAAGATAATGTTTTTGCATAGCAAAAACAAAGCGTCCCGAAAAGGATATAAAGGTGAGTGCTAAAGTATTAAGAAAATGCTTCGTTTCTAGCCTTATACTGTTGTGGCAACCAAAGTCAGCGCAGTCTGCTCTATCTAGCACGGTTTTCACGATATAAGCATTTTTGTGTTTTGCAAAAAATAAAAAAATTAAAAATGTCCGCTATATTTGGCGAGACAAAAATATTTTGAAAATTGGCATGGCTACTCTGCACAGATACCCAGCAGGTCCAAAATTTTGTTGAGTTCGCTCCATATAGCACAGTTTTCGAGATATAAGCATTTTTGTGTTTTGCAAAAACTTTGAAAATTCAAAATGGCCACCATTTTTGGGGAGACAAAAATTTTTGTCAAGACCACTGCCGTGGTGTGTATCTCCCGCCGAGCATTAAAGCAGAAGAAATAGCTTTTCCGAGATATTCACAATTTTTCATTTTCGTGTGTGAAAGGTCTTCCAAAAGTAGGTGAATGAGTTATTTGAGAAAAATTGGCTATCTGCAATACTATTAAGAGATAATTCACATTTACTCATTTTGAGTAGGTGAGTAATTATCTATGGGTTTGAAACTTCACCAAGTGAAAGCTCTCCTAAAAGTAGGTGAATGAGTTATTTGAGAAAAATTGGCTATCTGCAATACTTTTAGAGATAATTCGCATTTACTCATTTTGAGTAGGTGAGTAATTAGATATGGGTCTGAAACTTCACCATGTGAAAGCTCTCCCACAAGTAGATGAATGAGTATTTGATAAAAATTGGGTATCCGCAATACTTTTACAGATAATTAGCATTTACTCATTTTGAGTAGGTGAATAAATAGCTATGGGTCCGAAACTTCACAGAGTGAAAGCTCTGCCAAAAGTAGGTGAATGAGTTATTTTAGAAAAATTGGCTATCTGCAATACTTTTAGAGATAATTCGCATTTACTCATTTTGAGTAGACGAGTAATTAGCTATGGGTCTGAAACTTCACCAAGTGAAAGCTCTCCCAAAAGTAGGTGAATGATTAATTTGAGAAAAATTGGCTATCTGCAATACTTTTAGAGATAATTCGCATTTACTCATTTTGAGTAGGTGAGTAATTAGCTATGGGTCTGAAACTTCACCAAGTGAAAGCTCTCCCAAAAGTAGGTGAATGAGTTATTTGAGAAAAATTGGCTATCTGCAATACTTTTACAGATAATTCGCATTTACTCATTTTGAGTAGGTGAGTAATTAGCTATGGGTCTGAAACTTCACCAAGTGAAAGCTCTCCCAAAAGTAGGTGAATGATTAATTTGACAAAAATTGGCTATCTGCAATACTTTATGAGATAATTCGCATTTACTCATTTTGAGTAGGTGAGTAATTAGCTATGGGTCTGAAACTTCACCAAGTGAAAGCTCTCCCAAAAGTAGGTGAATGAGTTATTTGAGAAAAATTGGCTATCTGCAATACTTTTAGAGATAATTCACATTTACTCATTTTGAGTAGGTGAATAATTAGCTATGGGTCTGAAACTTCACCAAGTGAAAGCTCTCCCAAAAGTAGGTGAATGAGTTATTTTAGAAAAATTGGCTATCTGCAATACTTTTAGAGATAATTCGCATTTACTCATTTTGAGTAGGTGAGTAATTAGCTATGGGTCTGAAACTTCACCAAGTGAAAGCTCTCCCAAAAGTAGGTGAATGAGTTATTTGAGAAAAATTGGCTATCTGCAATACTTTTAGAGATAATTCGCATTTACTCATTTTGAGTAGTTGAGTAATTAGCTATGGGTCTGAAACTTCACGAAGTGAAAGCTCTCCCAAAAGTAGGTGAATGAGTTATTTGAGAAAAATTGGCTATCTGCAATACTTTTAGAGTTAATTCGCATTTACTCATTTTGAGTAGGTGAGTAATTAGCTATGGGTCTGAAACTTCACAGAGTGAAAGCTCTCCCAAAAGTAGGTGATGGAGTTATTTGAGAAAAATTGGCTATCTGCAATACTTTTAGAGATAATTCGCATTTACTCATTTTGAGTAGGTGAGTAATTAGCTATGGGTCTGAAACTTCACCAAGTGAAAGCTCTCCCAAAAGTAGGTGAATGATTAATTTGACAAAAATTGGCTATCTGCAATACTTTATGAGATAATTCGCATTTACTCATTTTGAGTAGGTGAGTAATTAGCTATGGGTCTGAAACTTCACCAAGTGAAAGCTCTCCCAAAAGTAGGTGAATGAGTTATTTGAGAAAAATTGGCTATCTGCAATACTTTTAGAGATAATTCGCATTTACTCATTTGGAGTAGGTGAGTAATTAGCTATGGGTCTGAAACTTCACCATGTGAAAGCTCTCCCACAAGTAGATGAATGAGTTATTTGATAAAAATTGGGTATCCACAATACTTTTACAGATAATTCGCATTTACTCATTTTGAGTAGGTAAATAATTAGCTATGGGTCTGAAACTTCACCATGTGAAAGCTCTCCCAAAAGTAGGTGAATGAGTTATTTGAGAAAAATTGGCTATCTGCAATACTTTTAGAAATAATTCACATTTACTCATTTTGAGTAGGTGAATAATTGGCTATGGGTCTGAAACTTCACCATGTGAAAGCTCTTCCAAAAGTAGGTGAATGAGTTATTTGAGAAAAATTGGCCATCTGCAATACTTTCAGAGGTAATTCGCATTTACTCTTTTTGAGTAGGTGAGCAATTAGCTATGGGTCTGAAACTTCACCAAGTGAAAGCTCTTTGGGATAGCTGCTCTGCAGAGATACCCTGAAGATCAAAAATTTCGTCGAAATCGCTCTATGTAGCACGGTTTTCGAAATATAAGCATTTTTGTGTTTTGCAATTTTTACGCAAAAATTCGAAAATTCAAAATGGCCGCCATTTTTGGCAAGATAAAATTTTTTTGAAAATTGGCATGGCTACTCTGCAGAGATACCCTGTGGGTCAAAAATTTCGTCGAAATCGCTCTATCTAGCACGGTTTTCGAGATATAAGCATTTTTGTGTTTTGCAATTTTGCGAAAAATTTGAAAATTCAAAATGGCCGCCATTTTTTGCGAGAAATTTTTTGTTTGAAAATTGGCATGGCTACTCTGCAGAGATACCCTGCGGGTCAAAAATTTCGTCGAAATCGCTCTATCTAGCAGGGTTTTTGAGATATAAGCATTTTTATGTTTTGCAATTTTTGCGAAAAATTCGAAAATTCAAAATGGCCGCCATTTTTGGCGAGACAAAAATTTTTTCAAAATTGGGATAACTACTCTGCAGAGATACCCTGAGGGTCAAAAATTTCGTCGAAATCGCTCTATCTAGCACAGTTTTCGAGATATAACCATTTTTATGTTTTGCAATTTTTGCGAAAAATTCGAAAATTCAAAATGGCCGCCATTTTTGGCGAGATAAAATTTTTTTCAAAATTGGGATAATACTCTGCAGAGATACCCTGAGGGTCAAAAATTTCGTCGAAATCGCTCTATCTAGCACGGTTTTCGAGATATAAGCATTTTTGTGTTTTGCAATTTTTGCGAAAATTTCGAAAATTCAAAATGGCCGCCATTTTTGGCGAGACAAAAATATTTTGAAAATTGGGAAAAGTACTCCGCAGAGATATCCTGCGGGTCAAAAATTTTGTCGAAATTGCTCTATCTAGCACGGTTTTTGAGATATAAGCATTTTTGTGTTTTGCAATTTTTGCGAAAATTTCGAAAATTCAAAATGGCCGCCATTTTGGGCGAGACAAAAATTTTTTGAAAATTGGGATAACTACTCCGCAGAGATACCCTGCGGGTCAAAAATTTCGTCGAAATCGCTCTATCTAGCACGGTTTTCGAGATATAAGCATTTTTGTGTTTTCCTTATTTGGAAAATTCGTAATGATTAATTAATCATTAATTACTCGGCCATTTCTTGACCAATCAATGTCAAAATCTAATGATTTCCAGATTTTAATAGAATGAATGTATTTGCCAAGTTTCAGGTGAATTGATAAAATTCCTTTCAAGTTATCATCCGGACAAGCTTCCCCATCGAAAAAAGACATTTTTGGTCATGTGACCTCTCTGATTGGTTGAAATGTCACTGCAGCATATTCAAAAAAATTCCCCAGGGCTACTGCCTAAACCTGCCAAATTTGAAAAGAATCCGCCTAACGGTTACAGAGTTATAAGGAAAACAAAATGCGGAGCCGGCGGAGCCGCCGGAGCCGGCGGAGCCGGCGGAGCCAGAAGCTCTCCCATACACAAACAAGCGTCCCTTGCGGGACGCTTAATGAGTTATAAGCACTTTTAAGCTTGGCTGTCCTCATTTGACCTTGAAGGAGGGGTCCAAAGGTCAAATCTGACCATACCAAAAGATTCCAAGCCAATGATTTCCTATGGGATGGTTTACCATCCCAAATCTCTGTCACCAATAATAAGCGAGTTGTAGGCACTTTCAATTTTCGCTATCCTCATTTGACCTTGAAGGAGGGTTCCAAGGTCAAATCGGACCATATCAACAGATTCACAGCCCATGATTTCCTGTCTGTTTACCATCCCAAACCTCTGGGACCAATAATAAGCGAGTTATAAGCACTTTTAAGTTTGGCTATCCTTGTTTGACCTTGAAGGAGGGGTCATTGAAGGTCAAATCTGACCACACCAAAAGATTCCCACCCCATGATTTCCTACAGGTTGGTTTATCATCCCAAACCTCTAGGATCAATAATAAGGGAGATATAAGCACTTTTCATGACTGACAAAAAACACCTGTGGCGGCCATCTTGTTTCTCAAAATGAGGCCAAAAATATTCCCAGACAACATTTTATGGTTATTAATACATACTGCAAACTTAAGAAAGCTAGCTATAATATTTTTTTTCATCAGAGCAGTAATGGTGAAATCTCTCTCTACACACTGCGGCTATCCAGTGTACTCAACAGTGAGAACCTGAAAGTAGCTATTGCTCAGCTATGCCATGACATAGAGGTCTGCAATTTCACTATGTTATAGCTGACCAAAAATTCTGTGAATAACATATTTAACAAATTACTCTAAATGTAATAGTTTTCAAGTTACAACTGATTTACTCAACAGTGAGAACCTCAAAGGAACTATTACTCAGCTATGCAATGAGCTACATGTCTGAAATTTTACTATGTTATAGCTAACCCAAAAGTAGGTGAACAACATATTTAAGCAAACTACTGTAAATGCAATAGTTTTCAAGCTACAACTGATTTACTCAATAGTGAGAACCTGAAAATAGCTATTGCTCCGCTATGCCATGAGCTATAGGTCTGTAATTTCACTATGTTATAGCTGACCCAAAAGTAGGTGAACAATATATTTTAACAAAATACTCCAAATGCAATATTTTTCAAGTTATAGCTGATTTACTCAACAGTCAGTACCTGAGAATAGCTATTGCTCAGTTGTGCCATGAGCTATAGGTCTATAATTTCACTATGTTATAGCTGACCCAAAAGTAGCTGAATAACATATTTGCACAAATTTCTGTAAATGCAATAGTTTTCCAATTATAACTGATTTACTCAACAGTGAGAACTTCAAAGTAGCTATTACTCAGCTATGAAATGAGCCACAGGTCTGAAACTTCACTATGTTATAGCTGACCCCAAAATAGGTGAATAACATATTGAAACAAAATACTCTAAATGCAATAGTTTTCAAGTTATAAGTGATTTACTCAACAGTGATAACCTCAAAGTAGCTATTACTCAGCTATGAAATGAGCCACAGGTCTGAAACTTCACTATGTTATAGCTGACCCCAAAATAGGTGAATAACATATTGAAACAAAATACTCTAAATGCAATAGTTTTCAAGTTATAAGTGATTTACTCAACAGTGATAACCTAAAAGTAGCTATTACTCAGCTATGCCATGAGCTACAGGTCTGAAATTTTACTATGTTATAGCTGGCCCAAAAGTAGCTGAATAACATATTTATACGAAATTCTCTAAATGCAATAGTTTTTAAGTTACAAGTGATTTTACTCATGATGGAAGTTACTGAAAAGCCCAAAAGTAGCTATTACTCACTTAGCTATTGCGACAGACACCCAACTTACTCACCATATTGTAGCTATGAAAAAAGTAGCTGAATAACATATTTTAACAAAATGCTCTAAATGCAACACTTTTCAAGTTATAAGTGATTTACTCAACAGTGATAACCTAAAAGTAGCTATTACTCAGCTATGCCATGAGCTACAGGTCTGAAATTTTACTATGTTATAGCTGACCCAAAAGTAGCTGAATAACATATTTACACGAAATTCTCTAAATGCAATAGTTTTCAAGTTATAAGCGATTTACTCAACAGTGATAACCTAAAAGTAGCTATTACTCAGCTATGCCATGAGCTACAGGTCTGAAATTTCACTATGTTATAGCTGGCCCAAAAGTAGCTGAATAACATATTTATACGAAATTCTCTAAATGCAATAGTTTTGCAAATTTAATAAGTAAATTAAATTTTTATAAGTTAATACCCTATCCAATGGACAATAGCTTATCCGGTCGGCGCAGACCGGCCCGCCAAACGTCAGAAAAAGACGTCCTGTGTCTCCACCGGCAGGTCGGTCCCTAGTACTAGTGCACTCGCCAGGTGGCGTGTGGTACTTCCTTCCTGTCTAGACAGAGTGACGTCATGGCATCTTTTTTGTTGTCTAAACTTAATAGACCCCTAGTAACCTGAACAGCGGGGTCGGTTGGGAGGGTCTTGTGCGTCCATTGGATAGGGTATTAACTTATAAAAATTTAATTTACTTATTAAATTTGCAATTTTATTGCGTTAATACATCCTATCCAATGGACAATAGCTGAATAACTACCACTTGGTTGGCGGGTGAGTTACTAGGGACTATGAATTTAACCCATGTCAGAATAATAACTATTCCCGTTAAAGCCTGGGTAGATCTTGTAGTCCAAACCCTTTAAGGCTATGGTCGAATATCATCATCCGGTTATCTGGGGTTGAAACCGTCAGAGTCGACCTTGCCCCCCCCCCCCTTTTTTCTCTCAAGAACCGTCCTGTTCTGAGGTAGGGGAAGAGAAGGATGAGTTCAGTCCCATAAGCTACTAACTCCCAGAGGAAGTACTTCCAGAATGTTGTTTTTTTTTTTTTTTTTTTTTTTTTTTTTTTTAACAATCGTGCAATATATACAGATGTGCAATACTATATACATATATACAAAAACTCCTCTAAAGACTCGCCTGCTTGTGGACCTGCTGGGCAGCCACCACAGGGCCAAGATGGTAGAGCTCTGAGTCAGCCCAAGCCACATCCTTCAGATAAAATTGAGTGAAGGTATTATGAGATTTCCAGTGACAGGCTGATAAGATCTGCTCTAAGGAGACCCCCGACTGGAAGGCCTTAGAAGCAGCAAAGGCCCTGACATCATGAGCTTTGACTTGATGTAAGGTGTGGGCCCGGTGATCAGAGAGCTCGTAGCATAGGATCACAGTTTGCTTGATCCATGAGGAGATAGTGGCAGGTGAGATGTCTTTGTCGAAACCTTTCTTGAAAGAGACAAACACTAAATCTTTGTCCTGCCGCATCCCTGAAGTTCGGTCCAAATAGTAGCGCAAGGCTCTGACCGGACAAAGAGACTTGTCGGACTTGAGGGACCTATCCAGAGTAGGAGCCAGGGCTGGTATGACCACTGGGGCTACACTCTCCGGACCCTCCTTGGCCAGTTGGTTCTTGGAAAGAAAACTGGGAGATGGAAACAGAGACACCTTAGACCAGTCCGACTGATGTCTGATGTTCTTATGTTGCCATGCATGGATCTCACTTCTTCTTTTGCCAGAGCCCAGGGCCAGAAGGAAGACGGTCATGAAAGTCAGATGCTTCAGAGACGCCTCCCTAAGAGGTTCAAAGGGAGCCTTTGTCAACTGGTGTAGCACCAAGGAAAGGTTCCAGGAGGGTATGCCCCTCCGCCCTTTGGGTCTGTCTCTATGGAAACTGTCCAGGAGACGAGTGAGGTTCTCATCCTTACTGACATTGAGTATAACATTACCCAACTTATCAGCAATGGCAGACCTGTATCCATCAATGGTGCTAGGCTGTAGGTTCTTGACCTCAAAGAGGTAAAGTAGGAAATCAGCCACCGACTTCAAAGGTGGTGACTTGAAGTCCACCTGATTAGCGATGCACCATTTTGTAAAAATGGACCACTTTGCCTCATAGACTGATCTGGTTGATCTTCTTTGAGGAGCCTCAATTCTTGTTGCCACTGCCTCAGAGAAGCCCTGTTTCCTGATTGCTGAGGCTCTAGGAGCCATGCATGAAGGTTCAGGTTTGTCAGATTTCTGTGAGGGATCTGATTGAAGGGCTGTGTCAACAGATTGGGCAGATTTGGAAGTCTGAGGGGGACCTGACTGGACATGTTCACCAGGTCCCAAAACCAAGGCATGTTGGGCCACCCGGGTGCAATGAGGATTAGTCTCTTGCATGGAGAGTTCAATAACTTCTCCACCACCTTGCCCAATATGGGGGTTGGTGGAAAGGCATATGCATCCAGATCCTCCCATGGCAGAGTGAGCGCATCTACTGCAAAAGCTAGGGAGTCCGGAACTGGGGATACAAATAGAGGCAGTTTGTGATTGAACCTCGTGGCAAACAGATCTACGTGGGGCTGGTGCCACCTGTTGCATAGTTCTTGAAAGACCTCCGGAAGGAGGGACCACTCTGTTTGGATAGTCTGACCTAGCCTGGATAGCTTGTCTGCTATCACATTTAGATGGCCTGGAATATGCCGGGCTTTGAGAGTCACCTGTCTCTGGGAGCACCAGGTCAATATCCTCCAAAGGAGGGCACACAGGGGACCCGACTTCATGCCTCCTTCCTTGTTTATGTACGCTACCACTGTGGTGTTGTCTGTAGCTACTAGGACGATTTCGCCCACGCAGAGATCCTGAAACTCCTTTAAAGCTAGCAAGACTGCCTTTAGTTCGAGGTAGTTGATGTGCAGTTTGCTTTCCGGTACCGACCAGGACCCTCTTGCAGTGCGCTCGTTTAAGTGAGCGCCCCATCCTTCTTTTGATGCGTCTGTAAAGATCTGCAGAGCATGCTTTATTGGGTGTAAAGGTTGGCCTTGGAGAACATTGCCCTCCTGTAGCCACCATTGCAAGTGTGGGTGCAGGGACCTGGGTAGAGGGATAATCTTTTCTAGAGATTCCGGTACCCTCCAATGGTTTTTGAGGTGCCACTGAATGGGCCTCATGTGCAGACGGCCTAAATGAACCTGTTTTTCTGTGGCCGTCAACAGGCCTATCAGAGACATGAATTGCCGGACCGGACAGGCCGGTAGTAACAAAAGTGTCTGAATTTTGTCTTGGAGGCTTTCCCACCGGTCCGGGGTCGGTCGGACCCGGCCGGTCCTGAGATCGAACTGGTAACCTACGAAGTTGAAGACTTGCTTGGGTTCCTGTTCCGATTTTTCTGTGTTTACCAGCCAACCTAGTTCTTGACACATTTGTACTAGAATCTGCGTATGCTGGCGACAGACAGGGTATGAATTGGCTCTTACCAACCAGTCGTCTAGGTACTGGTGGATCCTTATACCCCTGCGCGTGGCCATCAGTTTCACCTCCTTGACTAAAATAGTGAATTCCATGGGTGCTGTGGACAGTCCGAAAGGCAATGCCCTGAATAGGTAGGTCTGACCTTGGACATGGAGATATTTCCTGGACTGGTTCTGTATCGGAATATGGAAGTAGGCATCCTTGAAGTCCACTGAGGTGACCCACTCCCCTTGCTGGAGGGATGTTCTGATGGTTTCCGGTGTTTCCATTTTGAATTTCTCCACTTTGAGAAAAAGGTTTAACTTGCTCAGGTCCAGTATTGGCCTCCATTGGCTATTGGGTTTGGGAACCAAAAACAGTCGGTTGAAAAACCCTAGAGAATTCTGATTGTGCACTACCTCTACCGCGTTTTTGACCATAAGCTGATGTAATGCCTCTAACAGGTAGCTGTTCCTGTGAGGATTGACATAACAGCTTACTACTGTGGGAGATCTGCTGAGATGAGGCCGGATCCGGAAGGGAAGGGTGTAACCCTGTTTTAGGATCTGAATTACTCTGGGACCGGCACCCAGATCCAGCCAAATTTTCCAAAAGCTTTGAAGTCTGGCCCCTACAGGCGTATTTGAGACAACATTTCTGACATTTGTTACAAGTGGGGCACAAGACAATTGAGTGACACAAGAAACACTGTTCACATATTTTAATTCTTGCTTTACACAATGACAATCTGTTGCCCCGGGACTTACTCCTTTCTTTTGCGAATGCCCGGGGACAGAAGTGGCAAGTTTTACAACACTTAAGTTTACAGTCAAAGAGTTCAAAGTCTGTTCTTTTACATTGTTCCCGGCCAGCAGTCTCTTTGGGCACCGGGTTAAACAATGACTGTCATTTATATGACTGCTGGCCCTTAACACCACGGGAGGAGAAGTTAGTAGAACGTCCTCTGCCTCTCTTGAACTGCCGACGTCCTATGTTTTTCCATGCCGGCCTGTCCTGCTTTCCCTCCGACCGACTCTCCTGTTTCTTGGTTTCCGACCTTTCATAAGGGTGATATCTGAGTTTATTTCGGCCAAAGGATGCAGACTGACCCCTGTTGTCGTAGTGAGAAATCTCTTCCTCCGCCTTCTTGATAATGGCATCGGGAAATAAAGTTCCACCTTGTAGAGGGGCAGTTCTGAGGGCTGCAAAGGTGTCCGGTTTTATACCGTTTTTAAGATGGCTAAGGTAGGCGTCCCGCCTGGCCAAGGTTGAATTACCCATGGTGATGAAAACGAAGTCCGTCAGGTGCTCCATTGATTTTGTGGCGGCTTGCGTGATGCTGTTATTGAAGGTCATGAGGAACTGTAATTCATCAGAGGCTTCTGAAATTTTCTTGGACACCTTGCCTTTTGACTCCCCCCGGATAGTTTTAAGCTGTGACTGCATCTCTTGCTGCACCTTGAAAAGGCAGCGATTGAAACTACCCGCTTGATTACAAATCACAGAGGCCTCCCTTGCACTTCTCTCCCATTTGCGTAAAGTGTCATGTGAGATACGGCGAGATGCCGGTGGGATGGAAGTCATACCAGTCTTTCTTGCGATTCTACTAAAACTACTATGGAGTTTTGATGGTCCGGTATTCCAGCATGAAACTACAGAAGGATCCGTTGACTGTCCGGGGTAAAGCCCGTACCATTTATTCTGAGACCGGGCCGGCCTTAAAAATTGATCCATAGACAGATGACCAGCTTCAGTGGTTCGTGAAGGATAACCTTCAATGAGAGTCACATTGAGTCTACCCAACTTCTTGCAAAGCCACTCCTCTGTGGGCATTTGTACTGAAATTTTATTCGGAGCAGGAGCTTTAGGACCCGCAAAGGGGTTATCGTCCGAAGGGTTAGAACTATCCATCTCAGGTACATGGGTCCAACCCATGAAGGAACGGATGCCACTCATGGTCTCCCTATAAGTCTGTTCTTCGGATGATGGTTGGTCGGGTTCCATAAAGTCCTGATCCTCAGAGAGGTCAGCCTCCTCTACAAAGAGCTGGACCGGAGGTCGGTCGGAGATGTCACTATCAGCTTGAGAGTCGACGCTGGAGATGCTGTCCCTTCTTTCAGAAAGTTGAAGAGGAGGGGACTCCGAACCGGCAATAAAGGAGGTGCCTGGTCGGTCGGTGCGAGGTCGGTCGGAGAGCAGTTTGCTAAAAGGCTGAGGCTTGGAGACAGCTGGGTCGGAGTCGGAGTGCAAACTATCAGCTTGATGTTGGTCGGATGAAGGCTTACCGGCCGACTGGTGCTTTTCAGCAATGTCTGGACCAGTGCGCCCTGATGCAGAAGTTCTGAGTCGGTGAGAATCCGACTTTGGCTTACCGGCCGACTTATGCTGTGAAGCATGTGTGTCTGGGCCAGTGCGCTCTGAAGATGGTTGTCCTTGAACAATTGTTCCTGTTTTCAGCTTACCGGCCGACTTATGCATTGAAGCATGTATGTCTGGGCCAGTGCGCTTTTCTGGTGAAGAGTTCACAGGTTGAAAGAAGGGTTCTGAATCCTTTCGTATACCAGCAGGTGGAGTGTGAGTAGGGGACACACGGACCTCTGAAGACAAGAGGAGAGTGCCCGTGAACGGGCACTGTGTCAGCTGACTGAATGTTTTTGATTTGTGATGGTGATAATGAGAGGAAAGCATAATTATCAGGGAAAGGGCTGTACAGAAATACAGTAAATGGTAACTGAACACATGTTCGAAAAATATTCCGAAGCTGACAGAAGAAAACGACAAAAAAGTTGTGCCCTGCAAATGGTATTATGAAATAAAGTAACAAGGTAATTGTTTAAGGGTAAAAAGTAGGTTAAAAATATTTAAAGAAATACTATAAATGCAATATCCTCGTTCCACCATGAAGAAGGGGTCCAAAGGTCAAATCTGACCATACCAAAAGATTCCCAGCCAAAGAATTTAGGATGGTTTACCATCCCAAACCTCTCGGACCAATAATAAGTGAGTTATAGGCACTTTTTAAGTTTGGCTATCCTTGTTTGACCTTGAAGGAGGGGGTCCAAGGTCAAATCCGACCACACAAAAAAATTCCCAGCCCATGATTTCCTGTAGCTTGTTTACCATCCCAAACTTGTAGGACCAATAATAAGCGAGTTCTAAGCAATTGTAAGTTTGGCTATCCTCAACTGCCCTTGAAGGAGGGGTCCCAGGTCAAATCTGACCACACCAAAAGAATCCCAGCCCATGATTTCCTATATGTTGGTTTACCATCCCAAACCTCCAAGACCAATAATACGCGAGTTATAAGCACTTTAAGTTTGGCTATCTTCGTTTGACCTGGAAGGAGGGGGTCCAAGGTCAAATCCGACCACACAAAAAAATTCCCAGCCCATGATTTCCTGTAGCTTGTTTACCATCCCAAACTTGTAGGACCAATAATAAGCGAGTTCTAAGCAATTGTAAGTTTGGCTATCCTCAACTGCCCTTGAAGGAGGGGTCCCAGGTCAAATCCGACCACACCAAAAGATTCCCAGCCCATGATTTTCTATAGGTTGGTTTTCCATTCAAAACCTCTAGGACCAATAATAAGTGAGTTATAAGCACTTTTAAGTTTGGCTATCCTCATTTGACCTTGAAGGAGGGGTCCAAGGTGAAATCCGACCACACCAAAAAATTCCCAGCTCATGATTTTCTATAGGTTGGTTTTCATTCCAACCTCTGGGACCAATAATAAGCGAGTTATAAGCACTTTTATGTTTGGCTATCCTCATTTGACCTTGAAGGAGGGTTCCAAGGTCAAATCGGACCATATTAACAGATTCCCAGCCCATGATTTCCTACAGGTTGGATACAATGATTTACTCAACAGTGAGAACCTGAAAGAAGCTATTGCTCAGCTATCCCATGACATAGAGGTCTGCAATTTCACTATGTTATAGCTGACCAAAACGTCTGTGAATAACATATTTAACAAAATACTCTAAATGTAATAATTTTCAAGTTACAACTGATTTACTCAAGAGTGAGAACCTCAAAGTAACTATTACTCAGCTATGCAATGAGCTACATGTCTGAATTTTTGCTCTGTTATAGCTGACCTAAAAGTAGCTGAACAACATATTTAAGCAAAATACTGTAAATGCAATAGTTTTCAAGTTACAACTGATTTACTCAATAGTGAGAACCAGAAAATAGCTATTGCTCCGCTATGCCATGAGCTATAGGTCTGTAATTTCACTATGTTATAGCTAACCCAAAAGTAGGTGAACAATATATTTTAACAAATTACTCCAAATGCAATATTTTTCAAGTTATTTCAAGCACTTTTAAGTTTGGCTATCCTCATTTGACCTTGAAGGAGGGGTCCAAGGTGAAATCCGACCACACCAAAAAATTCCCAGCTCATGATTTTCTATAGGTTGGTTTTCATTCCAACCTCTGGGACCAATAATAAGCGAGTTATAAGCACTTTTATTTTTGGCTATCCTCATTTGACCTTGAAGGAGGGTTCCAAGGTCAAATCGGACCATATTAACAGATTCCCAGCCCATGATTTCCTACAGGTTGGATACAATGATTTACTCAACAGTGAGAACCTGAAAGAAGCTATTGCTCAGCTATCCCATGACATAGAGGTCTGCAATTTCACTATGTTATAGCTGACCAAAACGTCTGTGAATAACATATTTAACAAAATACTCTAAATGTAATAATTTTCAAGTTACAACTGATTTACTCAAGAGTGAGAACCTCAAAGTAACTATTACTCAGCTATGCAATGAGCTACATGTCTGAATTTTTGCTCTGTTATAGCTGACCTAAAAGTAGCTGAACAACATATTTAAGCAAAATACTGTAAATGCAATAGTTTTCAAGTTACAACTGATTTACTCAATAGTGAGAACCAGAAAATAGCTATTGCTCCACTATGCCATGAGCTATAGGTCTGTAATTTCACTATGTTATAGCTAACCCAAAAGTAGGTGAACAATATATTTTAACAAAATACTCCAAATGCAATATTTTTCAAGTTATAGCTGATTTACTCAACAGTCAGTGCCTGAGAACAGCTATTGCTCAGTTGTGCCATGAGCTACAGGTCTGTAATTTCACTATGTTATAGCTGACCCAAAAGTAGCTGAATAACATATTTGCACAAATTTCTGTAAAGGCAATAGTTTTCCAATTACAACTGATTTACTCAACAGTGAGAACTTCAAAGTAGCTATTACTCAGCTATGCAATGAGCCACAGGTCTGGAACTTCACTATGTTATAGCTGACCCCAAAATAGGTGAATAACATATTGAAACAAAATACTCTAAATGCAATAGTTTTCAAGTTATAAGTGATTTACTCAACAGTGATAACCTAAAAGTAGCTATTACTCAGCTATGCCATGAGCTACAGGTCTGAAATTTTACTATGTTATAGCTGACCCAAAAGTAGCTGAATAACATATTTATACTAAATTCTCTAAATGCAATAGTTTTCCAATTACAAGTGATTTACTCAACATTGAGAACTTCAAAGTAGCTATTACTCAGCTATGCAATGAGTCACGGGTCTGGAACTTCACTATGTTATAGCTGACCCCAAAATAGGTGAATAACATATTGAAACAAAATACTCTAAATGCAATAATTTCCAAGTTATAAGCGATTTACTCAACAGTGATAACCTAAAAGTAGCTATTACTCAGCTATGCCATGAGCTACAGGTCTGAAATTTTACTATGTTATAGCTGACCCAAAAGTAGGTGAACAACATATTTAAGCAAAATACTGTAAATGCAATAGTTTTCAAGTTACAACTGATTTACTCAATAGTGATGACCTAAAAGTAGCTATTACTCAGCTATGCCATGAGCTACAGGTCTGAACTTTTACTATGTTATAGTTGACCCAAAAGTAGCTGAATAACATATTTATACTAAATTCTCTAAATGCAATAGTTTTCCAATTACAACTGATTTACTCAATAGTGAGAACCTCAAAGTAGTTATTACTCAGCTATGCAATGAGCTACAGGTCTGAAATTTCACTATGTTATAGCTGACCCAAAAGTAGCTGAACAACATATTAAAGCAAAATACTGTAAATGCAATAGTTTTCAAGTTACAACTGATTTACTCAATAATGATGACCTAAAAGTAGCTATTACTCAGCTATGCCATGAGCTACAGGTCTGAAATTTTACAATGTTATAGCTGACCCAAAAGTAGGTGAACAACATATTTAAGCAAAATACTGTAAATGCAAAAGTTTTCAAGTTACAACTGATTTACTCAATAGTGATGACCTAAAAGTAGCTATTACTCAGCTATGCCATGAGCTACAGGTCTGAAATTTCACTATGTTATAGCTGACCCAAAAGTAGCTGAATAACATATTTATACGAAATTCTCTAAATGCAATAGTTTTCCAATTACAACTGATTTACTCAATAGTGAGAACTTCAAAGTAGCTATTACTCAGCTATGCAATGAGCCACAGATCTGAAACTTCACTATGTTATAGCTGATCCCAAAATAGGTGAATAACATATTGAAACAAAATACTCTAAATGCAATAGTTTCCAAGTTATAAGCGATTTACTCAACAGTGATAACCTAAAAGTAGCTATTACTCAGCTATGCAATGAGTCACGGGTCTGGAACTTCACTATGTTATAGCTGACCCCAAAATAGGTGAATAACATATTGAAACAAAATACTCTAAATGCAATAATTTCCAAGTTATAAGCGATTTACTCAACAGTGATAACCTAAAAGTAGCTATTACTCAGCTATGCCATGAGCTACAGGTCTGAAATTTTACTATGTTATAGCTGACCCAAAAGTAGGTGAACAACATATTTAAGCAAAATACTGTAAATGCAATAGTTTTCAAGTTACAACTGATTTACTCAATAGTGATGACCTAAAAGTAGCTATTACTCAGCTATGCCATGAGCTACAGGTCTGAAATTTTACTATGTTATAGCTGACCCAAAAGTAGGTGAACAACATATTTAAGCAAAATACTGTAAATGCAATAGTTTTCAAATTACAACTGATTTACTCAATAGTGATGACCTAAAAGTAGCTATTACTCAGCTATGCCATGAGCTACAGGTCTGAAATTTTACTATGTTATAGCTGACCCAAAAGTAGGTGAACAACATATTTAAGCAAAATACTGTAAATGCAATAGTTTTCAAGTTACAACTGATTTACTCAATAGTGATGACCTAAAAGTAGCTATTACTCAGCTATGCCATGAGCTACAGGTCTGAAATTTTACTATGTTATAGTTGACCCAAAAGTAGCTGAATAACATATTTATACTAAATTCTCTAAATGCAATAGTTTTCCAATTACAACTGATTTACTCAACAGTGATAACCTAAAAGTAGCTATTACTCAGCTATGCCATGAGCTACAGGTCTGAAATTTTACTATGTTATAGCTGACCCAAAAGTAGGTGAACAACATATTTAAGCAAAATACTGTAAATGCAATAGTTTTCAAGTTACAACTGATTTACTCAATAGTGATGACCTAAAAGTAGCTATTACTCAGCTATGCCATGAGCTACAGGTCTGAAATTTTACTATGTTATAGTTGACCCAAAAGTAGCTGAATAACATATTTATACTAAATTCTCTAAATGCAATAATTTTCCAATTACAACTGATTTACTCAATAGTGAGAATCTCAAAGTAGTTATTACTCAGCTATGCAATGAGCTACAGGTCTGAAATTTCACTATGTTATAGCTGACCCAAAAGTAGGTGAACAACATATTAAAGCAAAATACTGTAAATGCAATAGTTTTCAAGTTACAACTGATTTACTCAATAGTGATGACCTAAAAGTAGCTATTACTCAGCTATGCCATGAGCTACAGGTCTGAAATTTTACTATGTTATAGCTGACCCAAAAGTAGGTGAACAACATATTTAAGGAAAATACTGTAAATGCAATAGTTTTCAAGTTACAACTGATTTACTCAATAGTGATGACCTAAAAGTAGCTATTACTCAGCTATGCCATGAGCTACAGGTCTGAAATTTTACTATGTTATAGCTGACCCAAAAGTAGCTGAATAACATATTTATACGAAATTCTCTAAATGCAATAGTTTTCCAATTACAACTGATTTACTCAATAGTGAGAACTTCAAAGTAGCTATTACTCAGCTATGCAATGAGCCACAGATCTAAAACTTCACTATGTTATAGCTGATCCCAAAATAGGTGAATAACATATTGAAACAAAATACTCTAAATGCAATAGTTTCCAAGTTATAAGCAATTTACTCAACAGTGATAACCTAAAAGTAGCTATTACTCAGCTATGCCATGAGCTACAGGTCTGAAATTTTACTATGTTATAGCTGACCCAAAAGTAGCTGAATAACATATTTATACGAAATTCTCTAAATGCAATAGTTTTGAAGTTATAAGCAATTTACTCAACAGTGATAACGTAAAAGTAACTATTACTCAGCTATGCCATGAGCTACAGGTCTAAAATTTTACTATGTTATAGCTGACCCAAAAGTAGCTGAATAACATATTTATACGAAATTCTCTAAATGCAATAGTTTTTAAGTTACAAGTGATTCTACTCATGATGGAAGTTACTGAAAAGCCCAAAAGTAGCTATTACTCACTTAGCTATTGAGACAGGCACCCAACTTACTCACCATATTGTAGCTATGAAAAAAGTAGCTGAATAACATATTTTAACAAAATGCTCTAGATGCAACAGTTTTCAAGTTATAAATGATTTTGTGCATGATTTCATGAATGTTAATGCATTAAAAATTATTAAAAAAATTTATTAAAAAAAAAGTAAGAGAGATCCAGGTCTCATACTCACACAAGAGAATCTACCTCTGGCCTAGTACATATATGCAAGATATGAGAGAAATCCCTGCAATAGTCACTGAGAAAATTGTGATAAAAAGTTGAAATTTTCACACTTTTGGTGGGGGTACCCCCCTTGTAATGTCTCTAGCAAACAGACGAACGGACAGATTTGCATGCCTTGAACAATTTTTCATCCTCGATAGATAAGGTATCTTTTAAAAAAAACAGCACGTCTCTAGGCCTTGTAGTTTTGGAGGAGAAGTTGTTCACGCGGACGCGTACGCGTACGCGTACGCGTACGCCCACGCCGCAGAGTGACGACATAATGCCAGCTGACTGACAAGTCAGCTGACATAAAAAACTTGGTTGAAAAGACTTTGACAAGAGGAGAGCTTCAATCCTACTAAAACGTTCGGACCATTTCTGGTCTAAGTCAGAGATCTTACTATCCGCAGATGAAGGGGTAACCACCTTCTTAGACTTGGAGGGAAGTTTCTTTGCTTTCTTTTCCGGAGGAACAGAGGTAGCTTGAGAAGACTGAGCATCACCTACAACCCCAATAACTTCAACAGCAGAAGGGTCAACATGGGTGTCATCCGTAGGGTTAGCAGACTCAGACCGTTTAGATTCCCTTTTCTCCTTTTTTATCTTGTAAGATGGAGTAGCGAGCTGTGAAAGCTGCTCAGGGGTGAGGGAGTTGCATAACTTACAGTCAGTAGTTTCTTTATTAGCCACACACGGTTCCTCTCCCTTCCCTTTCTCACGACAACGCGCGCAGAAACTATGTCCATCAAAATTGGCCATTACATGGCCGCAACTGCCCCTTCGTTGTCCTGGTGAAGACATAACGTGCCCTACACACTTAGAAGAATCCAGAAGCAAATAAAAGTTCAAATCCTTGTAATATTTCACAAAAAAACACAAATTTCCTGGCTGCTATGAAAAAGCTTCCACACTAGTTCGCGCCAAACGAAAAAGATGCCATGACGTCACTCTGTCTAGACAGGAAGGAAGTACCACACGCCACCTGGCGAGTGCACTAGTACTAGGGACCGACCTGCCGGTGGAGACACAGGACGTCTTTTTCTGACGTTTGGCGGGCCGGTCTGCGCCGACCGGATAAGCTATTGTCCATTGGATAGGATGTATTAACGCAATAAAATTTAAGTTACAAGTGATTTTACTCATAATGGAAGTAACTGAAAAGCCCAAAAGTAGCTATTACTCACTTAGCTATTGAGACAGACACCCAACTTACTCACCATATTGTAGCTATGAAAAAAGTAGCTGAACAACATATTTTCACAAAATGCTGTAAATGCAACACTTTTGAAGTTATAAGTGATTTAGTGCATGATTTCATGAATTTTAATGCATTAAAAATTATTAAAAAAATTTATTAAAAAAAAAGTAAGACAGATCCAGGTCTCATACTTACACAAGAGAATCTACCTCTGGCCTAGTACATATATGCAAGATATGAGAGAAATCCCTGCAATAGTCACTGAGAAAATTGTGATAAAAAGTTGAAATTTTCACACTTTTGGTGGGGGTACCCCCCTTGTAATGTCTCTAGCAAACAGACGAACAGACAGATTTGCATGCCTTGAACAATTTTTCATCCTCGATAGATAAGGTATCTTTTAAAAAAAAAACAGCTTGTCTCTAGGCCTTGTAGTTTTGGAGAAGAAGTTGTTCACGCGGACGCATACGCCCACGCCACAGAGTGATGACATAATGTCAGCTGACTGACAAGTCAGCTGACATAAAAAGGGGTTTTACATAAAAATAAAACTTAAAAATTTCAATGACATGGGTAGCTAAAAATAGACCAGGCTATGCTAACCCCATCATCAGAAGGTTTTGCAGTACAAAAAGAGAATCAGTAAAATGAATTATGAAATTCTTATTTCTTGATTGATTTTTACAAATAGTATATCATTTTAAAGCTAACATCTAACACAAATCACCTACACTGGCAAATACAGCTGCAGTTGTTAAAAACACAATTGAAAAATAGAACAAAGACATTGTAATAAATAAAATAGTTTGTGATTTCCTTCTGATTTGTGGATGAAGTATTATTGTAATTAATGCAGCTGGAATATTTTAATTTAAAAAATATTCAAAATTTAAAGTTGGTTTCTCCACGGAGTATTTTTAACATGAATAAAAAAGTTACCATAGCCACTGTTGCCAGGATGATGTCATTATGGAAGTTTTGGGGAAATCCCTACATGTACTATTTTTAGATTGAATAGTTTTTATTCTCAAAAACATTTATTAGTGAAATAAAATAAACTAAAACTGTATAATGCACTGATCTTTCATAACAAGTTGATTTTAAAGTTTAAAATTTCACTTTATATATTGTGAAAAATATTTTAGTAAAAACGGCCCAATCGCTGTCATGGCCCAATCGCTGTCGCCCCGTGTATATATTGCGTGCATATCTACGCTTCAACCGAAATTCGCTTCTAAAGCAGAAATATTTTCTACATAAAAATCGCGTCCCAACGGACACACGGACAACCGAAATTTGCGTCCAAATCTGAAATACCACGTGTTTAACATACTCGGACGGCGTAATCGCAATTGATGAAACAACTGATGTCAACCATTAATGAAACCATTGATGCAACAACTGATGTTGATGAAATTACTGATGACACAATTGATGGTTTGACTGTAATAAAACAGAAACAAAGGAATACCAATTGAAATGTGTACCCTGTGTAACAAATTTATTCAATTCAAGAATGTAAGAATTGACTTCAGGAATATATTATCTATAGACTCGCCAACACAATATGAATTTATTATAAGCCAGAAATTTAACTTATTCAAATACATATTGAAACATCTTAAATGTCATTAAATACCAGAAAATATCTAGCTGCAGTGAATAAAATATAAAACTTTTTAAAACAGTATTACTTTACATACTAAATACACTGCACAAAAACATACATGTAACAAATCCAAGTCAACTAGAGAATCGCTTGCAAAAACAAAGCGATTGTCTTTGCATAGCAAAAACAAAGCGTCCCGAAAAGGAGAAATAACGGCAGCTTAATCCTGTGGGTCAAAAATTTCATCAAAAATCGCTCTATCTATTATGTTTTGCATTTTTGAAAAAAAATTGGAAAATTACAAATTCGCTCTATCTGGCACGGTTTACGAGATACAAGCATTTTTGTGTTTTGCAATTTTTGCGAAAAATTCGAAAAATCAAAATGGCCGCCATTTTTGGTGGGGCAAAAATTTTTTGAAAATTGGATCACCTACTCACCAGTTACCCTGTGGGTCAAAAATTTCGTCGAAATTGCTCTATCTAGCAAGGTTTTCAAGAGACAAGCATTTTTGAAAAAAAATTTGAAAATCCAAAATGGCTGCCATTTTTGGCAAGTGAAATAGTCGTTGAAACTTGGCAAGACTAGTCTTCACAGATACCCTGTCAGTCAAAAAATTTTGCCGAAATCGCTCTATCTCGCACGGTTTTAGAGATACAAGGATTTTTGTGTTTTGTGATTTTGGAAAAAAATTCAAAAAGGCTGCCATTTTTGGCGGGACAAAATTTTTTTGAAAACTGAGGTCAGCTACTCAGCAGAAGTACCCTGTTGGTCAAAAATTGCGTCGAAATCACTCTACCTAGCATGGTTTTCCAGATACAAGCATTTCTGAAAAGAAATCGAAAATTGAAAATGGCCGCCATTTTTGGCGAGTGAAATATTTGTTAAAACTTGGAAAGGCTAGTCTTCACAGATACCCTGTGGGTCAAAAATTTTGCCCAAATCCCACTAGTACATTTTTATTTTATGAAGAAAATGGTTTCAAAAAGTACTCATATATCACCTAGTATTATTCTATATGTGTACCTTTTGAGCCTATATTTCCAATTTTGTGTTTTGCATTTTTTGTCAAAAATTCGAAAATTGAATATGACCCCCATGTTTAGGGAGGAGAAAATTTGTGGAAAATTGGAAAGAGTACCCAATGGGTCGAAAATTTTGACGAAATCGCTCTATCTCGCACGGTTAAGGAGATACAAGCAGTTTTGTGTTTTACTCGTTAATAAAATTGTTAATGCTTAATTAATCATCAATAACTCAGTCATTTCTTAACCTATCCTTGCCAAAATTTAAGGTTGCCCAGATATTTATATGAGGAAGCTATTTGGTAAATTTCAGGTGGATAGATTATCATCCAGACAAGGGCGCCCTTCCGAAAAAAGGATTTTTGGTCATGTGACCTCTGTGATTGGTCGAAATGTCACTGCAGCATATCCAAAAAAATTCCCCCGTGCTACTGCATACACCTGTCAAATTTGAAAGGAATTTTTGACCCGTTTTTGCATTTTAAGCAAAAATTCAAGATGGCCACCAAAAGTGGCGGGAAAACTATTTTTGAGAAAAGTTGCCAGTAGACTCTGCAAATACCCTGCGGGTCAAAAATTGTCGCAGTCGCTCTATCTCACTCCGTTTCCATTATAAATGTGTTTTTACATTTTCAGCGTTAAGAAAAATTGTGACGTTTAATCGTTAATAAGTCGGCCATTTTGTATTGGATCACTTCCAAAATTTAATGATTTCCAGACATCTATATAACAAACTTGCCAAATTTCATGTGAATAGCTAAAAAGTTATCATCCGGACAAGCACACCCTTTTGAGAAACATGTTTTTGGTCATGTGACTTCTCTGATTGGTTGAAATGTCATGACACCATATTCAAAACAAGAGGAGAGTGCCCGTGAACGGGCACTGTGTCAGCTGACTGAATGTTTTTGATTTGTGATGGTGATAATGAGAGGAAAGCATAATTATCAGGGAAAGGGCTGTACAGAAATACAGTAAATGGTAACTGAACAGCATGTTCGAAAGATATTCCGAAGCTGACAGAAAAAAAGGACAAAAAAGTTGTGCCCTGTAAATGGTATTATGAAATAAAATAACAAGGTAATTGTTTAAGTGTAAAAAGTAGGTTAAAAATATTTAAAGAAATACTATAAATGCAATATCCTCGTTCAACCATGAAGAAGGGGTCCAAAGGTCAAATCTGACCATACCAAAAGATTCCCAGCCAAAGAATTTAGGATGGTTTACCATCCCAAACCTCTCGGACCAATAATAAGGGAGTCATAGGCACTTTTTAAGTTTGGCTATCCTTGTTTGACCTTGACGGAGGGGTCCAAGGTCAAATCCGACCACACAAAAAAATTCCCAGCCCATGATTTCCTGTAGCTTGTTTACCATCCCAAACCTGTAGGACCAATAATAAGCGAGTTCTAAGCAATTGTAAGTTTGGCTATCCTCAATTGACCTTGAAGGAGGGGTCCCAGGTCAAATCTGACCACACCAAAAGAATCCCAGCCCATGATTTCCTATATGTTGGTTTACCATCCCAAACCTCCAAGACCAATAATACGCGAGTTATAAGCACTTTAAGTTTGGCTATCTTCGTTTGACCTGGAAGGAGGGGTCTAAGGTGAAATCTGACCACACCAAAAGATTCCCAGCCCATGATTTTCTCTTGGTTGGTTTTCCATTCCAAACCTCTAGGACCAATAATAAGCGAGTTATAAGCACTTTTAAGTTTGGCTATCCTCATTTGACCTTGAAGGAGGGGTCCAAGGTGAAATCCGACCACACCAAAAAATTCCCAGCTCATGATTTTCTATAGGTTGGTTTTCATTCCAAACCTCTAGGACCAATAATAAGCGAGTTATAAGCACTTTTATGTTTGGCTATCCTCATTTGACCTTGAAGGAGGGTTCCAAGGTCAAATCGGACCATATTAACAGATTCCCAGCCCATGATTTCCTACAGGTTGGATACAATGATTTACTCAACAGTGAGAACCTGAAAGAAGCTATTGCTCAGCTATGCCATGACATAGAGGTCTGCAATTTCACTATGTTATAGCTGACCAAAACGTCTGTGAATAACATATTTAACAAAATACTCTAAATGTAATAGTTTTCAAGTTACTACTGATTTACTCAAGAGTGAGAACCTCAAAGTAACTATTACTCAGCTATGCAATGAGCTACATGTCTGAATTTTTGCTCTGTTATAGCTGACCTAAAAGTAGGTGAACAACATATTTAAGCAAAATACTGTAAATGCAATAGTTTTCAAGTTACAACTGATTTACTCAATAGTGAGAACCTGAAAATAGCTATTGCTCCGCTATGCCATGAGCTATAGGTCTGTAATTTCACTACGTTATAGCTAACCCAAAAGTAGGTGAACAATATATTTTAACAAAATACTCCAAATGCAATATTTTTCAAGTTATAGCCGATTTACTCAACAGTCAGTGCCTGAGAATAGCTATTGCTCAGTTGTGCCATGAGCTACAGGTCTGTAATTTCACTATGTTATACCTGACCCAAAAGTAGCTGAATAACATATATGCACAAATTTCTGTAAAGGCAATAGTTTTCCAATTACAACTGATTTACTCAACAGTGAAACTTCAAAGTAGCTATTACTCAGCTATGCAATGAGCCACAGGTCTGGAACTTCACTATGTTATAGCTGACCCCAAAATAGGTGAATAACATATTGCAACAAAATACTCTAAATGCAATAGTTTCCAGGTTATAAGTGATTTACTCAACAGTGATAACCTAAAAGTAGCTATTACTCAGCTATGCCATGAGCTACAGGTCTGAAATTTTACTATGTTATAGCTGACCCAAAAGTAGCTGAATAACATATTTATACTAAATTCTCTAAATGCAATAGTTTTCAAATTATAAGTGATTTGCTCAACATTGAGAACTTCAAAGTAGCTATTACTCAGCTATGCAATGAGTCACAGGTCTGGAACTTCACTATGTTATAGCTCACCCCAAAATAGGTGAATAACATATTGAAACAAAATACTCTAAATGCAATAATTTCCAAGTTATTTACTCAACAGTGATAACCTCAAAGTAGCTATTACTCAGCTATGCCATGAGCTACAGGTCTGAAATTTTACTATGTTATAGCTGACCCAAAAGTAGGTGAACAACATATTTAAGCAAAATACTGTACATGCAATAGTTTTCAAGTTACAACTGATTTACTCAATAGTGATGACCTAAAAGTAGCTATTACTCAGCTATGCCATGAGCTACAGGTCTGAAATTTTACTATGTTATAGCTGACCCATAAGTAGCTGAATAACATATTTATACGAAATTCTGTAAATGCAATAGTTTTCCAATTACAACTGATTTACTCAATAGTGAGAACTTCAAAGTAGCTATTACTCAGCTGTGCCATGACCTACAGATCTGAAATTTCACTATGTTATAGCTGGCCCAAAAGTAGCTGAATAACATATTTATACGAAATTCTCTAAATGCAATAGTTTTGCAATTACAACTGATTTACTCAATAGTGAGAACCTCAAAGTAGTTATTACTCAGCTATGCAATGAGCTACAGGTCTGAAATTTTACTATGTTATAGCTGACCCAAAAGTAGCTGAATAACATATTTAAGCAAAATACTGTAAATGCAATAGTTTTCAAGTTACAACTGATTTACTCAATAGTGATGACCTAAAAGTAGCTATTACTCAGCTATGCCATGAGCTACAGGTCTGAAATTTTACTATGTTATAGCTGACCCAAAAGTAGCTGAATAACATATTTATACGAAATACTCTAAATGCAATAGTTTTCCAATTACAACTGATTTACTCAATAGTGAGAACTTTAAAGTAGCTATTACTCAGCTATGCCATGACCTACAGATCTGAAATTTCACTATGTTATAGCTGGCCCAAAAGTAGCTGAATAACATATTGAAACAAAATACTGTAAATGCAATAGTTTCCAAGTTATAAGCGATTTACTCAACAGTGATAACCTAAAAGTAGCTATTACTCAGCTATGCCATGAGCTACAGGTCTGAAATTTTACTATGTTATAGCTGACCCAAAAGTAGCTGAATAACATATTTATACGAAATTCTCTAAATGCAATAGTTTTGAAGTTATAAGCGATTTACTCAACAGTGATAACCTAAAAGTAGCTATTACTCAGCTATGCCATGAGCTACAGGTCTAAAATTTACTATGTTATAGCTGACCCAAAAGTAGCTGAATAACATATTTATACGAAATTCTCTAAATGCAATAGTTTTTAAGTTACAAGTGATTTTACTCATGATGGAAGTTACTGAAAAGCCCAAAAGTAGCTATTACTCACTTAGCTATTGAGACAGGCACCCAACTTACTCACCATATTGTAGCTATGAAAAAAGTAGCTGAATAACATATTTTAACAACATGCTCTAAATGCAACACTTTTCAAGTTATAAATGATTTTGTGCATGATTTCATGAATTTTAATGCATTAAAAATTATTAAAAAAATTTATTAAAAAAAAAGTAAGACAGATCCAGGTCTCATACTTAGGGGTGCGACCGAGCAGTCGACACTCGACGAGCGAGGGCAATTTCACGAAAATTCGATCCCAATTCTCAAGGTCGAATACTCGTGTATATATAACAACCTACAGAACCGGTAACATTTTTTAGTTAATAAAACATAAATACCACACCTTACTTACATTAAATCGCATAATCCACCATTTTGAACATAATGTCATTGATATTATGTGCTGACAATAACTAATTCAAGCGATTCAAAGCTTTTACCTTTATATTTTTTTTGTTTACGGGAGCCGCCATATTGGATGTCGTTTCCTGTTGAGGTGGATACTAAACCTCGCGAGTGCTCGATGTCGAGTCGAGTTTTTATCTGCGAGTAATCGACCCGAATTATTTGTACTCGTCCCACCCCTACTCATACTCACACAAGAGAATCTACCTGTGGCCTAGTACATATATGCAAGATATGAGAGAAATCCCTGCAATAGTCACTGAGAAAATTGTGATTAAGTGTTGAAATTTTCACACTTTTGGTGGGGGTACCCCCCTTGTAATGTCTCTAGCAAACAGACGAACAGACAGATTTGCATGCCTTGAACAATTTTTCATCCTCGATAGATAAGGTATCTTTTAAAAAAAAACAGCACGTCTCTAGGCCTTGTAGTTTTGGAGGAGAAGTTGTTCACGCGGACGCCCACGCCGCAGAGTGACGACATAATGTCAGCTGACTGACAAGTCAGCTGACATAAAAATTTCCAAGGGCTACTGCATACACCTACCAAATATGAAGATAATCCGCCTTATGGCTGCGAAGCTATTGCGAAAAGAAAATGCGGATCCAGTGGATCGGGCGCAGTCGCTTCTCCCATATACAAACAAGCGTCCCATGAGGGACGCTTAATCAGCTCTGATGTAATTTAATCTGCACAACTATAGAAGTATCTCTTGCACGAATGCAGTAAATTTATGTAGCCTTACAATGGCTCAATTAAAAACACAATTATACATTGCGTTGTATATTAACATACTGTACTTGGCTATATTTAATATTAAGAGTAGGTGTTACATAAATGCATAAAAATTATTTCAAAAATTCATAAAATAAATAAGAAAGATCCAGGCCTGAAACTCACACAGTTAAAATATTTAATAACAATATTGTTCTTTACAACTCATTACACACTGATTGCGCATTCCCACTTACCAATAAGGAAGTTTAAATGAAAATAAAAATAATATAAATGTCTTGTTGTGGCACAATTTTCTAGCAAAAATTGTATTATCACCCATTAAAAACCATTCTAAAATGTTTATTATTTTGAATTATCTAGTGAAATACTTTTATAACCTGTGCTTGTGTCAATTCACATTTTAATATGAAGAAATTCACGCAACTGTATTTAAAACAAGAAAAACTAAGGATTTTGTGTCCAGATGTTTTAAGTTATGGCGGGAAGCAGAAATGACAGACCGTCTAACATTAATGCTACTCCTACCCTGCATAACTTGGTCGCAGGCATAAGTTGGCCTCCCTCACCACACCTTCACAGGGCTTTAACATGAGTGGCCTACTACACTCTGAAATCATGTAGTATTGTTAAACTTATTAAATGCAACATTTTTCTTTGGTGTACAATGACCTACATGTATTTTTCTTTCTGGAGCCTGTACTGCTCAGCTACCCAAGTTCGTCGCATACCCAAGTTCGTCACTTGCATTTTTGAACAACATTAAAACCTCTTCACAATAATCTTTCCTGGTAGAGTTGCACTTCATCATTATTTGTATTTGTTCCATTTGTTTCAGTATCAATATTGCCTGTCCTTAACAGTTTTTGAGGCAGGTGACGAACTTGGGTAGGCGACGAACATGGGTAGCTGAGCAGTACAGTAGATGAGCCGCGGCCAACTTATGCCTGTGGACAATTTATGCAGGCAGTAACATTAGTTACACGGGTGTAATAGTACCGAACTAGAGTTGAAAATCATGTATACTAGCTTATTAAATTTCAATTATTATTGTAATATCACTTCCAGTGCGAAAAAAGAGCCGAGGTAAGCATGTCAAGCAAGGCAGTATCGTTGTGTCGTCCATTTTCGACGGTCGTCCATTATCGACGACTGCGCATTAATACATAATATGTCTGTGCACATGCTTTTCATCGAATTAAAAGTCAAATAAAATAACAATATTAACCGTTGTTTAAAATATATTGTATGGCTTTAAGTACAAATATTCTTTCGAATTTGATAACATACAGTTTCCTTATGCATGATCCATCAAAACTCCAAGTTTTTAAGTGAAATAATACTTTAATTTTTAAAGCAAAATAAAATGTGGTTGTCATTGGCAACGCTTATGAATTTCCGTGAAATATGCAAATTTTATCCTAATAAAATACAGTTATTAGAGATTTTGTAAAAGGCAAATAGATTTATAATATTTATTTTACAATATAAAACATTACATATTTTAATAAATTGATTTTATGTAATCTATTGTCACCGACAGCATGCGTTAGTTCAGCAGTCAATAAAAGAAAAACATGCCATAAAATAATTTGATTTTTAGAGGTTATAAAATAAATTAACCACACCTATGATCATTAACATTAAACCACGTGATATATCTTGACACAAATGGCAGAAACAGCTTTCAAAACCAACTTTAAAATTAATGATATAATTGTCTACAAAAATAATTTTATGTGCACACCTTCAAAAAGGAATCTTATTTCTTATTTTATGAAAGAATTGCAACAATTATTCAGTTTATTTATTAAATTATCAATTAAAGAGGACAAAGGAAAAAACAAAAAGTTTAGAATATATTTTGAATACCTTTAATATTGATTTTATTTTACCGTCGATAACAGACAACCATTTCTAAAATAAGAACACCATACACACAGAAACTGAAGCAAATAAAACAAAGTAAAATAAGTTAAAATATTCGTCCCATCATATTTGTACTTGTCAAATAAACAATATATTTTTAAATTTTAAGTTTAAAATACCGCAAGGACTGATGACAGAAACGAAAATTAATTAAAATGCGCATGACCGTCGAAAACCGGCAACGCAAGGATATCTTTAACGTAAACTACGTAGTATCGCCGCACGTCCCATTATCAACCACTTCCTATTATCGACCGGGAGCAATTTTTTCCTTTCTCAGGTCACATAACTGCATTTTGAATTTGTCGATTGGAGAATTGAATGTAAATACCTTCTGAAATAATATCACACAAAACTTTCAAAAAGATGAGGTCAAACAGGTATGAAATTTTAAAAAGTTAAAATGTGTATGTGATAATTTCTCAATACACTAATGTCCGTTTTTCACAATTAATAATTCTTCAATTTTGTAGTATTTTATAAATGTTTCTGCCACTAATTTCATTTCTCTCCTGCAGAATTCTGTCTATTTTTATTCCAAACCAATAAATAGATCTAAACTGTTCAGAATAATGTGTAATAAACCTGAAGGAGTGATATGGTCCTTATAGGTCCTCTCTCAGAAAAGTTAAAAATTGTTTCTCAAATATTTCTATTACTTCATTTTAAAAGAAGGTTTTGTTGCATCTTATTGCAGAAAAATCATGACCATGCCAAGAAGCTTATCTGACCTTTGTATTATTGCAAGCTGTGATTGATGAAGGTCACTCAATTAGAGGCGCAGCCAAGTTTTTGAAATATGCTCTTTACTGTCAATAAAAAGTAGTGATGCATCAGCCCTCGAAACATAAGATCTTCCAGATCCTAATTATTACAATTTGGCGTAAGCTGATATAATAAATTTTATACTTTTATCATTTTCCGTCATCAATAGTATTTTTTATTTATCTCACAACCTTAAGTCTGCTACTTCTAGCTTTAGATGCAACCTTTAGTCATGTGATCGATAATTGGAAGTGATGCTTCCTGTATAACATGTGTGACATACCTAAGAAAAACAATCATTTCTGTGCAAAATATCATATCAAACCGGGATATATACATATCAATAGATGGATAACATAATATGACAACAACCAACTGGATATTTGCAAATGTATGTTATTTCATATTATTTATTGTCGATTTTCCTGCTTACGTGGTTGATAATTGGATGTGCGAGGATACCTATTTTATCGCTCATGAGAAACCACAAAACGAATCTAAAAAGAAATTGCCAATGTTTCAAAGAGACTGTAAGCGAGTTCTACTGGTTTATTTACAAATTAATATTCTAGTGACCTGTTTACGTGTTTTAATTTGCTTAACTTCAAAATTTCATTCAGAGCGGCCCTTGTCAAAAAGGGGTCGTACTAAAGGATGGTATTCTATTATATCCCATCCCAGTCTGAGTGGGGAGGCAACCCGGACAATCTGACCTCTTGAGAACAAGGTCAAAATTAGGCCATTACCGGTATGTCAGATTCAAAAGCCAACATATTTTGAGTGTCTAACTCACACAGAGGTGAAATTCTGTGTCAGGGGATAAAACTTTTAAATGCTTGATCTCATTGTAAAAACCCTTGTATAGCATTTTGTCTCACATACAAACTTAGTGATACCTGATTCTACATGTAAAGGTCAAAGCTGGGGTTTTATATACCATTTAACAGCGAGGATTCTACATTTAAATAGAGAGTTTAGTAAAATGTTTACAAGGCATACAACATTAAATAATTTTCGCAAAAGATATGTTAACATTTGAAGTAGATAGATAGGGTTGAGTGAACATGAGGAAGCTACCCTTTACATATAAAATGCAATAAAATCGGCCTCTGAAACCTTAAAAAAGCATATTATACACATTTATTGGTGACATAAATATGTTTGTGTTTAAGGATTTGATGTCTAATAGGTAACACTAAACTTCTCCATTGTTCTCTCTTTTTCTTGGATGATGTTCTTATATCCCCTGTGTCTTTTTTGCAATGATAACGTTACATTATTTAAACAAATATATACATGCTTGATTTAAGGCAAAGTTTCTGCAAAGTGTTCATTAAATAATCAAAAATCTGAATAAGTATATAGAAATCCATTCAGGCCTACTTAAGTTGTAGGATTGTAAAATCCCTAATATGTTAAAATTACCACTGATGTATCTACTATTTACTTATCTAACCTAGTCTACTACTTTGTATGCACAATATCTTCCCCAAAAGGGGAGCTCAGTGCGCTACCTTAATAAAAATCATTATCATAAGGAGGTCAAGATCAGTAATCCAGAGCTGTGGGTGTGAACAAGAAAGAAGGAGACTAAGTTGGGGAACTGGAATGGAAGAGGTGGGTTTTGAGGTGTTTCCTGAAAGAGGTGACAGAAGCTCTATTTCTTATTTGGAAGGGGGAGGAGTTCCAAAGAACTGGGGCATAGTGACTGAAGAAATTAGAAAGGTGTTTGATTGATTTATGAACTTTGTGGTCGAAAGCGGGGATATGAAGGAACTTGATTGTGGAGGTGCTTCACCTTGTATTTCTGGAAGAGGTGTAGGGATAAATAAATTCTCTTAGGTAAACTGGTTGACCCTGGTTGAGAATTTTGTATGTAATGAGGCCTATTTTAAATTGTACGCTATATTTAACTAGGAGCAAATGGATTTTTTTTCAGTTGAGAGGTAATGTGACAGTATTTAGAGAGATGGGTGACAACCCTGCAAAGTGAGTTTTGGACTAACTGCAATCTCCTTAACTCGAAATCAGTGAATGATAAGAACAGGGAATTCCAATAGTCCAATCTGCTGCTCACCAAAGCATTTGTTAAAAGAACTGATGTTTTAAGGTCTAGATGGGGATGAATTGTTTAGAGGTCTCTAGCATGAACTCTGGCGGACTTTATGACCTGTGACACATGGTCTGAAAATGAGAAATTGGAACCGAACACCACTCCGAGGTTCCTAACGCTTAGTGCTGCATGGTGAGACCTGATTAGTATGAATATTGATTGGAAAGTCAGAAAGGAGTTGTTTTCGGTTATTTTTGGAGACTGTCAGAATAAACTCGGTTTTGTCAGGGTTGAGTTTTAATTTATTTGTGAACATGAAATTTTGAATATCGTTTCGGTAGTTTTTTAGTTTTTGGTTAGAGTTAGAGAAATTTGTTCTTGAGAGTGTTATGTATAACTGGGTGTCATCAGCTTAGAAGTGGTAGTTAATATTACTGTGAGAGTAAATGATTGAGCAGATTGGGTTAGTGTAAAGAGAAAAAAGAATTGGACCAACGACAGAGCCCTGGGAGTCCCAATACTGGAGAGCAGCAGGGTGTAAGAGTGTGCCTACCTTGATCGAGTGTGTCCTTCCCAACAGGTATGATTTGAACTAGCCGAGTGCTAGTTCACTGATTTCATAGTAAACATTAAGTCTGTCCAGGAAAATGGTGTGGACAATGGTATCAAACACAGTGGAGAGATCCAAAAGGGTAAGGACTGTGACAGACCCTTTGGCCATATTGAGAAGAATATCATTGTAGATATTAAGGAGAGCACTTTCAGTAGAAAGGTATTTTCTATAAGCTGATTGGAAGGCAGCCATAAGGCTGGCTTTGTCGAGGTGAGTTTGTAGCTGGACTGCTACTTCCCTTTCAAGTTTCTTTGAAATAAAGGTTAGATTGAATATACAGGCCTATAGTTTTTGAAAATGTCTTTGTCTAAGGATGATTTTTTAAGGATCAGGGCAACATGGGCCTGCTTGTAGAAATTAGGATACTTGCCTTTTTCAAGAGAAGCATTAATTATTGAAGTGATGGGGGTGATGAGAATATCCAGATAATCAAGAACAAGAAAAGTGGGCCAAGGGTCAAGGGAACATGATTTACTTGGAGAGTTCATAATAATTTTGGTAACTTGATCCTTGGTTACAGTAGAGAAGGAAAAGATTGGGGGAGGAGAGTCTCTGGTGTGTGTTGCGACTTCAGGAAAGTAGGGAAAGTTGAGCGAATTTTTCCAATTTTTTTGTGAAGAATTTTACAAATCTGTCAGCCAAACGCTGACGCGGATTTAGTGATTGTAGCATCTTGGCTGGTAGTCTGTGTAACACATCACCAAGGACCTGCCATAATTTTGGGGGGTTGTGGTGATTATCCTGAATTTTTGCTTTAAGAAATTCATATTTGGCCTGCATGCAGATTCTATTGTATTGGTGGACTTTCTGCATGTATTGGGATCTATTGAAGGTAGATTTATTTCAGCGCTTGGTCTCTTTTGCCGCAATAACAGTTTCTTTAACTCTTCCTGGAATGTACTTCGTCTTGGTATGTTTCGTATGAGGTGGTGCGTTTGTCAATAAGGGTGGACAAGGTAGTGTGATATTGTTTATAGAGAGTATCGGCTTCCTCAGACAGATTATTGATTAGTTCAGAAGCAAGAAGATCTGTTTTCATTTTCTCTTTATCAATTTTATGATATTTATGAAAGGTAACAATAGCATTTAGTTTGGGATGTAGCGGTTGAGAGATTTAGTGTGAAACTAATTGAAAAATGACCGGAAAAAGCATCTATGGTATGGACATTAGAGTATGTCTATAAATATGAGACGAGAAGTTAACTTTCTGAATTAAATCAAATGAATTAATCAATGAGTGAAAGGTTTTTGAATTTGAGGATGTTGATTCAAGGTGAAAAGTGAAGTTACCGATGATCACCAGATTTTCAGTGGTGTGATGAATATCCTCCAAAAGTGACTGAAACTGTTTGAAAAAGGTTGGAGTACTGAAGGATGGTGGTCTGTATATATTCAGAAAATAAAAAGATTGTTTGTGTAAGGATATCTTGATGAAGAAATTTTCCAAAGGTGGTGCAGGTCTTTGTAGGAACAACAGAAGGATCCAATCCATCTTTTATGAAAAACCCTAGTCCTCCACCATGACGGATCTCTCATGGCGGTTGATAAAGTTTATAACCCAGTGGGTGATTTCGGACAAATTGGCACTTGTGGTGTCAGGTCTAATCCAAGTCTCCGACAGCAACTAGCTCATATGGAACATTTTCAACTTTGAAAAGTTTGGGACGCATTCTATATTTGATTAATATCAAACCCTAAAAAGGTTTCCAACCCCGTAGATAGAGCAACAAGGCCACTTTTAAAGTTCATTAGAAAGTTGTTAAGGATTCTTTTCGCCACAGCAACCCTCCCAAACAAGGAAATTAATAAGAACACAAAAGAAATTGTAACTGCAGTAATTTGAAGGAACCTATTGCTCTGTGAGATGTTTTTCCAATTAGAATTTCTAAAAGGGGTATATTGCAGCATTCCCGGGAAGAAATCATAAATGATGTATATGTTACAGTAAATATGCAAAATCAGTAAATACGTGCATTTACTGAAATTTTCAGTAAATACGCATATTTACTGATTTGGTCAGTAAATACGCGCATTCCCTGAAAATTTCAGTAAATACACGTATTTACTGATTTTGCATATTTACTGTAACATATACACGCTAAATATACAAACTAAATACACGTATTTACTGGGTTTTTTTTGTCCAGTAAATACATGTATTTACTAAAATCATCATGAAGACTTTATATCTTAAATAATTCGGTGTTATCTGCTATGTCTTCATATTATCAGAATTTCAAACTTTAAATGGCTTTGTCATATTCAAAGTTTGATACTTGTTTACAATCCAGCACAGAGATAACTATTATATAATTATTTAACACCACTTTATAATTTCAAAAACATTGTCATGTGATATGTGATAAAAAGTTGTAATTTTTTTTATTTTCATTTAAAATAAATTGTAATGTAAATAGACAAGTTTGTATATTTATTTAAATATCCAAATATGTATCAAATTATAATTCTTTATGTATAAGGAAAAACAAGCAAGGTAACAAGATTAAGATATATTTCTTGTTCAAGAACTGAATTTCACTGTAGTGTTAACTCTGTATTTTAACAATGTAAATCTTTTCCAAAGGTCATCAATAAAATTTAGATCTATAATTAGGGTTGAATAAAACTTCCCTTTAATGTTGTCCCTCCAACAGAGGAAGCCATACCATAACCAAAGATGCCTTAAAAGAGATTAAGTCCCTCTGAAAGACTATGATGAAATCCAGTTAGGGGCTAGCTGGCCTTTTCATTGTTTCTAACAACAATTCTTTGATCAAGTAACCAGTACCTATATTAAAGTCATACATGTACCAGAAAATGGCAAAACATTAAGCTTTGATTTAAATAAAATAAAGAAACCACTTACTAATATTATCTCTGTTTAACAGTAGATTCTTCTTTATTTATTTCCAATTGAAACGCTTATGTATCAGTCACATATAAATAGTGAAAAGTTAAATGATCTTTAATCATTTGTAATGATCACATAGGTCCTTAGTAGCTGTGGGATTGAAAATACTATAAGCTTAAATGAAATATCTAAAGAAAGCACATATCTCAAGTTTTTAAAAATAAATATTTAAAAGCCCAGTGCTATTTTTTCAACATATTTGTATTTAATGTACTTTAAAATGAAGTATGCTTCGTAAGTTCTATTAGTCATCATGATAGAGTAAAATGTTCCGATATAATTCACAGTTTTGTTTACCATTAATATTATGGAGAGAAAATGTTCCAATATAAGGTATATTTTAGTTTACAGTTCAATATAATATATTACAACCAGTGAACATCAAAGTTTCATTTCACATATTTACTGAAAGTCAAACCAGTAAACTTGTAAAATAACACCGGGCATAAATCAGTAAATGCGCGTATTTACTGATTTCAATTACTGTAACATACACATTTATAATCCCAGTTCCAAGCAAAAGCTGTAAAAATTGTGTACAGGATGAAGAAACTCAATGTACACTCAATATTTATGGTTCTGTGAGATTTTGATAAAATTTGAGATAATAATCCAAGGAATTAGCTAACAAGGATAAAATACAACAATAATTGAGATCCGTGGTTTATAGGGGCTAAGACGAAAAATTTTACTTCCGGGAAAAATTTTGCATTACACCGGAGCAGGAATACGCACACCTGTTGTCTTGGCCATGGCTTTCTTTGTAACTCACTGTTGTGAATCGTTACCACTTTCTAGCTGTTGGTAGACAGTTAATTTTTGTGTCAATTGTTTTTGAACAGTTTAAAGACACTAATGGTAACATGGTTAAGACCCCTAATTACCAGAATTGGGGCAAGTGTGAACATTGTATGCTCCAGTTTGATTAACATGGCCATTGCTTTGACTGCAGAGATAAGTAAGATGCAAGTAAGATGCTCTCAAGATGACTCATTTGAAGAGGAAGACACCAAGGAACCAGAGTTTACTAGTGAAGATTTCTCCCGGGTAGATGACACTTTACATGACCCGGAACTGGAACACTCAAGCTCAACTACACCATTGACCAGCATTAGCTTTCTGATGAGCCTTCTGGCACCACTTCCCAGATCTGCTTAGAATATCCCAGCAACTTCTGTTAATCCCAGACTGGCACATCACCCCAAAATGACCCCCGCCCACCCCTCAAACCTTCATACCTTTTCAAGGCGCCAATTGCAGTTTTTCAGATGATTACTCAGGATATAAATTCCCCAATTTCCCCGCACCACAGGAGGACACTCAGTAGCAGACAGAATGGCTCCCTTATCTCTACCAAAGTGATAGAGGACTTCCTCTCTGAACGTCCCACAGGCACCAAAAACTCAGATGGAACAACAGAACTTTGAGTTCATGAAAGATCTCCAACAAAAAAGTCAGGAGCAACTGAAGAACATTCCTGTACAACTACAGACTGGCCTTCAGGGTTCCCTTCAACATGCAGTCAATGGAGTAAATGTTCACTCATACGGTGCCTCCTCAAAAAACTCATCCACAGGCATCATCTGACCACATGCCCACACATTGTGCCAATCGCCCCAGTTTCTGCCTAGCTGCCTGCAGCTAAGACAGAGAACAGATGGATTCAGCCACCCCTGAAATTAAAAAGGGCTTTTCCGGGTAAAAGGTTGTATTGCTACTAAATCAATTGAGGCAGAGGCCTCACAAGTGCCTACTTCCATTCCTTCCAAACAAACTTCACAGTAACCTGCAGTTGCATCAGCTGTATGGCTCCAATTTCCTCTTCAGGCCCTGGAACAGAAGGAATAGAGAGGTTGCGAGCAACGTTTTGTTGAAAATGTAGCACAAAAACGCTACATAAATTAAAACAAAATCCGGCGGAGATCAACATGGCAAGGCTCTTTTTAATGTGAAATACATAACAGCTGGCACTTTCAACATTTTAAAATGACGTTCAACACAAACATGAGTGACGTGTAACATAGCGGAAAACAGATACAGGCTTCAAAAACGTTGTTCGCAAACTCTCTCTGCCCCATCCTTTGTGGCTACCACTGGGTCAAAAGAAGCTCCTCCTAATCTTCCCAGAGAGTTGGTCCAAAATGTTAGAGAACAACCAGAGAGGACTATAAACTGGGCTCGGCTCAAAAAGTAGATAGACCACTATCAGTAAAACGTCTTATGGTGAGAGATCTCCCAAGTCTCCAAAGTGCCCAAGATGAACGTGTCAAGCCTAGCACTTCAAGCTCTTTGGATATAGGAAATTTCCCAGGCATCCCACCACACAAAGGCAGCTGGTACGGAGTGGCGGACAACAAATACTTGCAGACACCATGAGTGATGCCCTAGGCATTTTCAAATATAACTAAGCCTGGATATAGAAATTGATATCCAGTCACGGTTTAGCAGAGAGACCTTGTCAAGCTGGAATACATGTCTTTTTGGCCAGCTACAGGCCCTCTGCATGGTTTTCACCAGCCTTGTGAAGGAAGTAAAACTATTTGCTTTACAGCAGGTATCGGCTGCACCAATACCTGGACAATAGGTTAATCCTTGTGCTCTTTGAGGAGGAGTACTCTGAGCAGACACAATTAAGCTACTACTCAAGCTTGTGAAGCATTTAGGCTTTGTAGTAAAACTCAAGAAGTCAAAATTCAGTATTTTTTAGGATACCATTTTTTTTGCTCGATTTGGCTCTTGTGAAGCCCACGCAAGACAGGTAGCCTAAACTTCAGATTTCCATCACCTCTCCTAAAAGTCTGTTATCAGTGCAAGGATTGCTTGCATCAATGACTGTGAAATTTGGCAGGATGTATATGAGACCATCTCAAGACTTATTGGAAATATCCGATGCCTCTGGACACACTGATCTCCTGGAATCAGAAGATGATATGGGACAGGGAATGGTGGTTAGACCCTCAAAATGTGCATTCATCCCCTTCATACCACACCTCAGCCTCGGGAGATCTGGAGAACACCCAACATTCTTCAATGTACTCTTGTTTTGTTGGTGCATCTGCACTTCTTCCTTCACCCTGATATCCTGATGCTCACCTATGATGGTTGCTGTCTTTGCCAAAACTGTGTCTTTTCAGCCAGGGTCAGTTGACCCAGCCATCCAAATATGTTGGCATACAGCATATTGTTACAGTAGGTAGGACTATTGTAATTTTATTTTTAATACCTGCCTATTGTAACAATAGTACATATGCCCCCTGGTCCTTCCTGCTCTTGGCAGACAGTTTTCTGGCTAGAGGATTTGGTTCAAACATAAATGAGTAAGAGCTTATGCAAGCAATTCTCCCTGAGATGAGTCCAATGGCCATGTTAATAAAACTGGGGTATAACTTGTCCACACTTGCTGCAAATGTGGTAAGGAAGAGTCTTCACCATCTTACCACTAGTGTCTATAAACTGTTAGAAAACAGTTGACACAAAAATTAACGGTCTACCCACAGTGAGAAAGTGGTAACAATTCCAGCAATGAGAGCTATGCACCTGTTCCACCAAAAGACTAAGTCCCAATCCTGTCCGCGATCCTTAATCGTTTATGGTAGGTGGAAAAAAAGGTAAAATGGGCAGGAAAACTGAATCGATACTAAAGCCTGGGATTAAGTTAAGATCGGCCTCAGGAAGCCTCAGGAGGCCCCAGGAGGCCCCACAGATTCCCCGACCGTTCTGGGACTAAGAACCGATTAAGCCATTTTTTTGGTCGGTTTGAACAAGAATCTTGTCGTAGACATACCGACTGGGTCCCAGGGGTCGACTAAGCCCCGACTAAGCTCTGATTAAGTCCCGGCTTCCTCAGGTGTCCTGAGGCCTCCTCAGTGTTCCTCAGACCAAAAATGGCCGATTCTTGTTTTGCAAAATAACTGGATTTTATGGGTATATATATAAATTCCGAGATGTAATTATCATTACTTTTCTAGGAACACAGCAGGATGCCACCTTTCAATGGAAGACAGCTTCAGCAACAATTTAGGGCTTTTTTGGTTTTTATTCAGTTACATATACTGATGTATTTGCTATTTCTATGTCGACCACAACAACCACCACCAGCGCCACCACCACCACCAGCCAGACAGAGACCTAGAAGAAGTCAAAACATGTGGGTCAGGCCATGGCTACTACAGAGAGAGGAGAGGGGGGCCTACCACAGCATTATGGCTGAACTGTATGCCACAGACATTCCAGGATTCACCAATTTCATGAGGAAGACGCTAAAATTCTTTGAAATGATAAAGACCAGACTGGAACCACGTCTAGCCAGGCAGGCCACCAGCTACAGAGCTCCAATCAGTGTTGGAGAAAAGTTAGCCCTCACCATCAGATATCTGGCCACTGGAGAGTCATACACATCATTATCCTGTCCAAGTTTCTACCAGAGGTCTGCAGGACTATCCAGGATGAGTTCACCAGAGAGTATCTCAGATGGCCTTCTACTCCAGATGAGTGGAATGAACTGGAAACAGAATTCAGGATCAGGTGGAATGTTCCAAATGCCCTGGGAGCCCTTGATGGCAAGCATGTGGTCCTGAAGAAATCCAAGAACTCTGGAGCCATGTACCACAACTATAAGGGATTCTTTTCAATAGTAATGTTGGCCTTGGTTGATGGACAGTACAAGTTCAGATGGGTGGATGTGGGTACAGCTGGATCTTGCTCAGATATTTAATACCTGTCACCTGAAGAGGAAGATTGATGATGGCAGCATAGGCTTCCCTGACCTAGCACCTATAACCCAGGGTGGTCGAGATGTCCCTACTTCATCCTGGCAGATGATGTGTTTGCCCTGAAGACCTGGCAAATGAAACCCTATGGCAGAAGAATGTTAACCAGAGAGGAAAGGATTGCCAACTACAGAATATCAAGGGGCAGGAGAGTTGTTGAGAATGCTTTTGGCATCCTGGTTTCAAGATTTAGAGTCATGATGACCACTATTGAACTACCCCCAGAAACAGTCAGGGATGTGGTCTTGACCTGTGTGGTTCTTCTGCACAACATACTGAGAAGCCAGTATCAAGGTCAACATGGTGGTCAACAGCCTGGTGGTGATGATGATGATGTGCCTGGTGATGGTCGGTTGATTAGTAGTGCTGCTGATTAGGGTCGCGACAGAAACCCTGCCAGAGAAGCCAAAAGACTGAGGGATTAACTCAAGGACCACTTCAATAATGAGGGAGCAGTGGCCTGGTAAGATGGCAGAATATAACTGCAACTGCAGTAACCAGTCCTTTTCAGGACTTAATAACCAGTCCTTTTCAGGACTACCAAATATTGCAAAAACAATTAATTAGCTGTGCTTGTTGCAAATAACCCAACCATTACCAAACATAAGTCACCCAACCAACAAACAGACAAACCCAATGCCAAACATAATTAATGCAAATAACAAACGCAATGCCAAACATAAGTCACCCAACCAACAAACAGACAAACCTAATGCCCAACATAATTGCCACAAATAACAGACAAACAGATAAACCCAATACCAAACATAAGTCACCAAACCAAGAAACAGACAAACCCAACGCCAACATAACTTGCCAAATGGAATAAATATTGCATATATTTTGAAAGTTACACCCTAATTTCACTTACATTTGGTTTTTATTCTGGAAAAATAACTGAAAATGAAATTTTTTACTATATTGCAATTCTCAAAATTAAATTCTTTTATTCCACTTGAAGAAAATTTAGAAAATATAACCACCCAAATGGTTCTCTTTACAGTATGGTTTATCTGTCTGTTGGTTGTGGGGAGTTATGTTTGCAAATTTGTTTGTCAGTTCGTTGGTTGGGTGTTATTTGCTATTGGGTTTGTCTGTTTGTTCGTTGGGGGGGTTATGTTTGGTATTGGGTTTGTCTGTTTGTTGGTTGGTGGCTATGTGATAACATAATATCTTTTAACTCTAAGGATGGTGTCAGTGTTGGATGTTTTTATTTGGGGTAGTGTGGGTTTTTCTTGTGGTAAGTATTTGTACTGAACTGTTATGTTTTGGGAGGGGAATTTGAACAACTTGCAGCTTAATAATTGTTTTTTGGAAGATTTGGGCGGCCCTGAAAAAGGCCTATGAGCGGTACGAGACCCACCCAGACTGGCTGGCTACTGAGGAGGCTGCTGCTGTTGAGGTGGTGCTGTGGTGGTGATGGTGTAGAGCTGCTGCTGTTGCTGCTGCTGAGGCTGCTCAATGATCTGTGTTGTTAGATCTGGTATCTGGCTTAGTATTCCACTTAAGTTGTGTCTGATGCCCCCGTACTGTGAGCACTGATGGAGGGTTTCCAAAGCCAATGGGGCTGGGTGTGTAGCAGACGTAACTGCTGCCTGGTGCTACCTGGGTTGAACTAGATGCCTGTTGAATGGTTGTTGGTAGTATCCCGACCCTCTGTGACTCTTTGGTAATAGTGGCTGATCTCTTGGGTAGAACTTGACGTCTATGAGTGTTCTTTACTGTTTCAATGTCTCTAAAAATCCTGCCATTGAGGTCCTCAAATTTCTCTTGGGTCATCTTTTCAGCTTCTGATGCTACGTAGTGAAAGAAGGGCTGCCTGCCTGACTTCTGCTGCAGGAAACCTGAGATCAGTGTCCTCATCTGGTCAAAGTGCTCGAGTATCTTGGAATCTGTAGAGACTGGTGTAGATGTAAGAATTGGTTGACTTCTACTCTCCCTCAGGACACTTGACTCAAGATGTTCTGTATCAGTAGTAGATCCACAAGATTCTTCATGCCTGCTGGTATTGGGACTGGCCTCGAACCCAGAACTTCTGTTGGCCCCCTTGCGTCTGATGTGGGTCTTAAGGAAACCCATCTACTGGTAGACCCAGGACTGTCTCTTGGTCATCTCCCTTGGGGCTTGGTCAGACTGTAGCTTGGAGAGCTTGCCATAGCGAGTTCTCTGTGACTCAAACCACATTCTGACATCAAAGGGCTGGAGCTTCAGTTCTGCAGAGATTTCGGCCCAGAGAGCCTTCTTCCTATGTCTGTCGTGGAAACGTCCATACTCCTTGTCGTACAGCTCTGGGTGCTCCTTCACAAACTCAACAATGGCATTTTCTTGGCTGTCAGTGAATGTAGCACAAGCCCTGGCTCTCTTGGCTGCTGAGTGGCACTCTGATTCTTCCTCACACCTCTCATCTTCTTCACAAGCTTCCTCAGTAACTTCTAAACCTTCCTCTGTATACTCTATCCTCTCTTCTGTCCCCTCCTCTGTCCTCTCCTCTGTCCTTTCCTCTGTCCTCTCCTCCAACTTTCCACCTTCCTTCTCCCTCTCCTCTTACCTCTCCTCCATCTTCTTCTTGCCTCTTTTTCCTCCTTTCTCTTTCCTCATAACTCCAGTGAATATCACAAAAAAGTAAAAAAAAATGAAATGTGTCTCCTAACTGTTAAACTCAAGTAAAATGTGAAATGTAAAAAAAACTGAAACCCCCTAGCAGTAAGTGACACACGTCTCTCAGTAGCCAACCAGTCTAAACACAGAAAGCATGTGCGCGGTCGCTTATATAGTCCCAAACCCCCTCATTGTCTCTTTTCAGTTTCAAGCGTGCGGAAAAGAGTCGGTACTTAATCGGTACTTAGTCCCAGGCCTCCTGGGGCGTCCTCAGACTGTCGCAGACTAAATTTGTGTGGTCTCAGGTGGCCTGAGGAGGCTGGCTTGGATCAGCTTGGATCAGCTTCTCTTAGTCGGGGCTTAGTCCCAAGCCCAGATTCCTTAGTCCCAGGACGCCAGAAATGGTCTGAGGCTTTCTGGGACTAATGAAACCGATTCCTTTTCACATGCATGAAACTTCCAAGGTCTGTTATTAGTCGGGGACTGACAAACAGGCTTCCTGGGACTAATCTAGGGATGCCTGGGGCCAAGGGTCGCAGGAGGCCTGAGACAACATAGGACTGTGTAAATTTGGGTCTGAGGAGGCCTGAGGAAGCCTGAGACTGGACATTTTGTTGATGGCGGGAAATAAGAATCGGTTTGGGTGACAAATATCAAACATGTTTGATTTTTCTCACAGCCCCAACCGACAACTACCGATCCATACAGAACGCCTGGGACTAAGCAAATATTTGAAACCGACTACAAAAACCCTTAATCGGTAAGCTTAGTCGTGTGGTGGAACACCCACATTACAAAGAAAGCCAATTAGACAAGATTGTTGCCAACAAAATCAGGAACAGTTGATGCGAGCATCTGATAGGTTCATTATGTATGTCCAGGCCAGTAGGTGCGTGTATTCCCACACTGGCATCATAACACCAGCATTCCCCGTGACAATTGTTCTGGATAGCCCCAGATATTTGAATTCACAGGTAATAAGTTTTCAACTGTTACTCTTGTTGGAAACTTCCTATGGTTTACTCCCGGTAAGCACATTGTTACAATAGGTAGGTAGTGTAATTTATAAAAGGTACATTTAAAATAAAGTTTTGAGTGAATATAAAGGAAAACTAGAAATTAATTTTAACCCAATTAATACAGGAACACTTAAAAATACGCCTTAACACATACAAAACTCTTAAACACAGCCAACCAACAAAACTTACTGAAACAATCCATCCATACATATCATGGGGAAGTGTTAGAGGTACTAGACCAAAACTCAAGCTTTTCTAACTTGTGTAGGTATTATGCCCTTACCCTATCTTCCTCTCCACATAAGAAATAGTCCCTCTGTTACAAACTTAAGGAGACATCACCTTTTGAACACAAACTTCCCTTCTTAGTACTTTCCCTCTTGTGAAATCCACAATCCTGGATTACTAAATGAGTCTAGCTTATCCCCAGCAGGCACACACCTTGAAATGTCATTGATTTAGAGTTGAAAACAGGTCCTGATGTTAAAATCCTCATTATCAACTACTAAAGCTAAGTTAGTGATATATTTAATGGTGATTTTTGGTTGAAAAATTGACACTGACAAAATTTCAACACTATTTCAAAGCTGGATTTCTGACTTGAAAAAGTAGTGATACTTCTTACAAAAATCAACACTAAATCAAGTTAGGTTTTCCGACATGAAATCTTAGTCATGTTATTGAACAGAAAACAGGTTGAATATTGGGAAATGAATGACTAGTGATCATTGATTGAAAATTCTTTTTTAGGGAGATATAGTGATTAAGTCTAACTTTTTGAAAGAACTATTATTGCAATAGTTTTTTAATTTGTAGGTATTTGTAAAGCAAAGACTAATTTTTGGTCTTAAGATTATAAAGATGATAAAGATTATGTGTGCATGTACTTGTACCTTTTTATCCATCCTCCCTATTAATTTATAGCAACAACAAAACTGATGCACCCAAATATAATTTTTATAATTTGTAATTATATTTTGAATAATGCAATTCATGATAATTGAAAAAAGTTTTGAAGTTAAACTTATCTTAAATAAAAAAAAAGATAAATTAAAAATTATTTATTAAAACTTAGTAATTTGAATTTGTTTCTCAAATGCTCCCATGCTCAAATAACTAGTCTTCAGTTTGCAAGTTTACACTGAAAACTTCTCCATGCAGAGAACCTAAGCCATAACATTTTATTACACAGCAGTGAGGTCATGGGGGTTCCCGGGTTTTCTCATCTGTACCCTGCTACACAGAACATTAGGCCTGTGACTTAGTAATTAGATAACACAGGGGGGGAGGGGTTAGGTGGGGGTTTACCCTTGTTCAATTGCACGCATGGTGTTTACTTCTTAAGGCCTGTTTTTGTGGTCAGAACTGACAACTAATTAAGGTGGGGAGTAATAGGTGGAGTTCTACAAATGTGGCTATCCTTGTGAACATTGTGGAATTGCTACATGATTATAGCTTCTTTATAATTACAGTATAATTATAGCCAACCTAATAAAACATTTAAAAAAAAGTCATTGGATAAAATACTGAAGATATAAATAATGTCACAATTGTTTGATTTTACAAAGAAAAAAGTATAAATTTATTTTAAAATTTCACAAAAAGAATTTCAAGTGAAGACATTGAATAATACCAGTCCTATTAATGACATAAAAATGGATATCTAGTTGGAAAATATGGATTTACATATCTTGAGCAGTTATATTTGAAAGCTGATGCAAAATTATGTGTCATTACAATGTCATCAGAAATAGAATATTGAATATATAATGATTCATGAAAACATGTCATCTTGGAAAGAATTCATTACTTTGAAGTTGTATCCAAATTGTAAAATATGTCTATGGATTGTTATTGTATAATATTATTAAGAAGCTATAATTATGAGCTGCAATGATTCAACTAAATAAGTCAGTGTAAACAACCTGATTTCACCCATTGAATTCAACCTTATTTCATACATTGGATTTAATCAAAAGCAGTTTGCAAAATCTACACATATTTCAACCAGATTTTACCCATTGAATTCAAACTGATTTCAATGCTGGTTTTAACATGATTTCACTGCATGGTTGGATCCAACCAAAAACAGTTTACAAAATCTAGTATTTCGAGTATTTCAACCAGATTTCACCCATTAAATCCAACCTGATTTCAAAGTTGCATGCCTGCTGGGTCTCTTGACTGTGCTTTTAAATTGAAAATTTTATTTTAAATGTAGCTTTTATAAGTCCCTCCCTTTCTTTTGTCCCTGGAGTCTGTTTGGGAGGAGGCATCACCTGCTGTGCTGCAACGAAGGCGCCCAGATGATAGGAGCCCTCTGTTTGATCTTGTCCGGTGAGGTCCTTGAGGTAGAACCTGGTGAAGGTGTTGTGTGATTCCCAATGGCAGGCTTGCATAATTTGGTCCATTGAGACCCCCCATAAAAGGCCTTGGATGCCGCAAAAGCTCTGACATCATGGGCTTTTACCCCTAATAAGTCCATGTCCGCATTTTCCACCTTGGAGCAGCAAAATTTTATGGTGTTTTTGATCCAAAACGAAATTGTAGAACACTGAATATCCTTAATGTGGCCTATTTTAAAAGAGATAAACAATAACTGTCTACCCCCTCTGGAATCCTTGGTTCAGTCCAGATAACACCTGAGGGCCCTGACAGGGCAGAGTAGAGTATCCATGTGTCCTGAGGGTCTTGATTACGCTTCAAGGCTGGAATGACCACTGGTGAGATAGCTTGCGGTCCTTCTTTTGCTAGCTGGTTTTTAACGAGAAAGGATGGAGAGGGCGATAATTGGACTTGTTCCCAATCTCCCAGGCATAAAAGTCCATCAAGAGTCCAGGTGTGAATCTCACTACGTCTTTTTCCCGATGCTAAAGCTAATAGGAAGACTGCTTTCCAGGTAAGGAATTTGAGAGCTGCATCCTCCAGTGGTTCAAACGGAGGTTGAGCAAGTCTGTGTAAGATAATGGATAGATTCCATTTTGGAATGGGTCTGGAGCTCTTGGGTTTGTCCCTGTAAAAACTAGCAATTAATCTTGCAATATCCACGTTAGTACTGATGTTTAGTTTTGAATTCCCTAAGGTGTCTGCTATGGCTGTTCTATACCCTTCAATGGTAGAGGGGCATCTGTTAAGAATATTAAAAAGATACCAGAAGAAATTGCAGATATCACTTATGGAGGGATTCCTGAAGTCCACCTGTTCGTCTGTGCACCATCTTTGGAAGACTTAGAAGAGTAGATGGCCCTACTTGAGAGTCTCTGAGGAGCAGCAATTCTTTCTGCCATTTCTGCATTAAACCCGTGTTGAGAGTTGAACTCCTAGATACCAAGCGTGGAGATTAAGGGAAGTTGGGTTGGCGTGGTAATGGTTGTTCAGTGGTTGTTTGAGCAGGGTGCGGGTAGGTGGTAGTTGTCTGGGTATGTCCAGAGACATCTCCACAAGGTCCCATAACCACGGCTTGGTCGGCCAGCCTGGGGCGATTAAGATTAACCTGCATACTTGAAACTGGAGTTTTTGTATCACCTTGGGCAGGAGGGCGGTGGGACAAAAGGCATATGCAACCAGGTTTTTCCATGGGATGTTCAGGGCATCTACTGCCCAAGCCTGAGGGTCTGGAATGGGAGAGACATAAAGGGGGAGCTTTTTGTTCAGGCTGGTTGCAAACAGGTACACTTGGGGACTCTCCCATATTCTGGAGACTTTCTTGAATATTTGAGGCAAAAGGGACCACTCTGTTGACTGGATCTGGTTCCTCCTGGAGAGGCCGTCTGCGATAACATTGAGTGAACCCGGTACGTGCCTTGTTCTGAGTGCTACCTTGTTGTTGTGGCACCAGGTAACAACTCTCCAAATCAGTGCGCATAGGTCTGCTGATTTTGTTCTGCCCTGTTTGTTGATGTATGACACCACTGAGGTGTTGTCTGAGGCTATGAGGACTAAGTTGTTGCTGCAATTCTTTTTGAAGAATTGTAGAACCAGAAAAACTGCCTTGAGTTCTAAAAGATTGATGTGTGTATTAGAATTTTGTGTTCCCTTGGGTGGAGAAACCCTCCTTGTAGCGCGTTTTGAGGGTCTAACCACCATTCCCCATGTCATATCATCTTCTGATTCCACGGAATTGGTGTGTCCATCGGATATTTTTTGAGACAGAGTTTTGAGATGCAACTGAAATGGTCTCATATGTCTTCCTGCCCAGTTTTACAGTCTTCTCCGTTGATGCAAGCACTCCAATGGTGGACATAAGAGTCCTTGCACTGATAACAGACTTCAGAGAGAAGCGATGGAACATCTCCTGAAGTTTTTTCCACCTGTCTTGCGTGGGCTTTACAAGAGCCATGTCTAGTAAAAAATGGTATCCTAGGAAGTCGAACCTCTGAGAGGGTATGAGTTCTGACTTCTTGAGTTTACTACAAATTCTAGGTCTTTTACCAGTTTTAGTAGTTTTTGTGTTTGTTTGATGCAAACCTGTTTGGAAGGAGCTCGAATAAACCATTCGTCCAAATATTGGTGTAGTCTGATTTCCTGTTGTAGGGCTATAAGCTTGACTTCTTTCACAAGGTTTGTGAACACCAATGGAGCTGTGGCTAGGCCGAACGGGAGGCTGGTAAATTAGTAAATGACGCCTTTGTGGCAAAATCTGAGGTACTTTCGTGACAGGGTATGAATAGGGACATGTAGGTAGGCGTCTGTCAGATTTATGGATGTAACCCATTCTCCTGTCCTGAGGGAGGCACGTATTGACTCTGGGGTTTCCATCTTGAATTTGGATATGGCCAGGAATTTGTTTAGAGAGCTGAGGTCTATGACTGGCCTCCAGCAGTTGCCTGGTTTTGGGACCAGGAACAGTCGGCTGTAGAACCCTAGACTGTTTTTGGTATGCACATCTTCGATAGTGCCTTTCTGCAGCAGGTCTTGAATAGAGGTCAACAAGGCATTTTGTCTGTCGGAGCCTGCGTAACCGCTGCTGATGCAAGGAAACCTGGATAGTTTTGGACGTTCCCTGAATGGTAGTTTGTATCCGTCCTGGATCAGGGACAGGATTGACTGGTGAGTTTTTTGCTTTTGCCACTCGGGTAGAAAATGCCTGAGTCTGCTCCCTACTGGGACAACTTCCAGTTCTTGACTGGGTAGTTTGAAAAATTGATCTGGGATGAATACATTTTGAGACTGTACACAAGGAGTCTTTTCCCTCTCCTGAAGGGACTGGCCTCCCTCGCTGGCCTCCTTCAGAAAGCAGCTCAAAACCTACCTGTACACCAAAGCATACCCACCTTAGCCTGGATCATTCCCCTGGCGTTCTCTGTGGTGCTTGACCCCTGCTATGCCCCTGGATACAGAAATTTTGATGTCTGCTTTTTGCTTAGTTGCACCTTAGAGTCCTCTTATTTGGGGAGATTAAGTGCTATAAAAGTCCAATTAGAATTAGAATTAGAATTGTTGCTGCTTTGTGCTTAGTGTGTTGCCTCCATGGCCACGTCCTCTGCAACCGCCGCGTCCTCCTCTGCGACCACCCTGTGGGTTGGGAAAAAAGGACTGTTGCACCATGTACTGGGGTGCCAGCATAGGTTGGTAGAATACCCCTTGTTGAGCTTGTTGACGTTGATGACCACCCCTGCCCTTATTCTTTTTATATGGGTGGAAACGCTCTTTCCTGGTACCTGTTTTCACTCCCAGGCCAATGAGGTGTTGTTCATATTCCTGCATCATTGCCCTGTCAAATAAATCCCCCCCAGATATTGTGGCTCAGCGAAGACTTCTCAGTCTGAAAGCATCTAGGTTGTGATGGGCATGGTGGAGGTATGCATCTTGCCTTACCAGGACTAAATTGGTTAAGGTGGAGTTGAAGTTTGATACCAGGTCCGCATAAGCCTTTGACATGCTCCTGCTGATGTCCAACATGAATTGCATCTGGGATGCTTCTTGCTGAGTCATGCTAAATAATTGTTGCATGATCTGTTCCCTGATGGGGCCATTGGAGGTTGCTTGGAATTGGTCAAAGAGCCTTTCCCTTTGGTCCCGGGATAGGCGGAGATTGTTGAGGCATGACTCGCTTGCCATTCCAAAGGTGGATAAAAAGTTGGCTATGCTAAGGTTCTCGCGAGACATGTACTCCAGTTTTACCAAGTCTTTTTGCTGGACTGTAGCCGGTGGCCCGCTTCTATACCCAGGTTTAGCTATGTTAGAGAAAGCCTGGGGCACCACTTGTGGGGTCTGCACAAATTTGTTGTCTACCACACTGTACCAGCTGCCCTTGTGTGGTGGAATGCCGGGGAATTTTTCTATATCCAAAGTGTTTGATGTACTAGGCTTGACTAGATCATCTTGTTCACTCTGGAGACGTGATAGATCACCTACCATCGGGAGTTTTATTGACGGTGGTCTGTCTTCCTTTTCCTGTTGTAGTAGGAGAGGGTCACGTCCTAAGGCCGAACCCAGCTTATAGTCCTCTTCAGCCGCTGGGTCGGGGATAGATAAGAATTCTCTAACCTTTTGTACTAATTCTCTGAAGGGAAAGTTAGGGGGAGCTGCTTGTTCTCCTGGGTCAGTGGGTTCTTCTGACCTATTTGAAGCCGTGAAAGATGAGGCTGAAGTGTCAGTTCCATACTCTTCTTGTTCCAGGGCTTGAAGAGGCAATTGGAGCCGCGGAATAGCCGCCACTGATGGGGACTGTGAAGGCTGTGAGGAAGATATGAATGTAGGCATATTTAAAGCTACTGCCTGAATAGATTGAGTGGCAATGGCTGAGGAACTTTTTACCCCTGAAACACCCTTCTTAACTTCTGGGGGTGGATGAGATGGAGATGAGTCCACGGGTTCCTCTGGTTTGGCGGCAGGCGGCAAAGCAGACACCGGAGTAATTGACACAATATGTGGTGCAGTTGATGCCGGTGGAGGTGGAGGAGCTGTTTGTGGAGGCGCCATGCGGTTAAACATCTGCTCCATTGATTGTTGTAGAAAGGCTTGTAAGCCCATCTTAAGTTGAGGAGATATGTCCCTCATCTGTTCTTGGTTTTTCTTTTGCAGGTCCTTCATTAGCTCGAAGTTCTGCTGTTCCAAGTGACTCTTAATCATCTGAGTCCTTGGTGTTTGAGGGACATTGATAGTGGTTGTCCTCTGTGGCTGTGGAAAAGATAGCGAAGCCAATCTGTCTGAATGTCCTCCGGGAGTGTGTGGAACTTGACCTGGAGGTAGAGAATCCGGATGAACTGTCTGATGAACAGGTTCCGGCACCTTGAAAAAGGCTGAAGGATCAACGTAGGGTTGATTAACCGGTCCCGCAGAGACAGAAGTACTCTGGATATTCTGTGAAGATGCAGGCAGTGGAGCCGGTAGGCTTGTAAGAGGACTAATGCCAGTTACCGGTGCAGATGAACTGGAACTTTCCGGTTCAAGGTCTAGAAGAGTATCATCCACGCAGGAGAGATCTTCACCGGTACATACCGGTTCGTCTACATCCTGTTCAAAGGAATCACCTTGAGAACCTGTGTGACTTCTATAAGCGGACCTCTTCGCAAAATTCTCCCTGATGTGGGTCCATTGCTCTTCAGATAGTGCTGAACATGCAGCACATTGAGTTATATCTGGCCCTTGTGCACAGGGGTCTAGACCTTTACACTTGGCCCTACAGCCAAAGCAAGATCCATGAGGATCAAACTGGGGCATAAAATGTCCACACTGGCCCTGTTTTTGGTAAGGGGGAGTCTTCACCATCTTACCAGAAATGTCTATAAACTATTGGTCAACAATTGACACAAAATTAAACTGTCTACCCACAGTATATAAGCTGTAACAATTCACCAAAGTGAGAGCTACAAGAAAGCCAACTTGACAAGATGGCTTCCAACAAAAAATGAGGAAGAGCTCTGTCGAGCATCTGATAGGTTCCCTAGGTCACGTGGCTAAGCCAGCAGGTGCGTGCATACCCGCACCGGTACTATATCACCGGCATTCCCCATGACCATTGTTCCGGATAGCCCGGTCTATCTGAATTTCACGGGTAATAAGTTTTCAACTTTTACTCCGGTTAGAAGCTTCCCGTGGCCAACCACTGGTAAAGCATGTTGTCACAATAGGTAGGTCTATTGTAGCGCAATAAAACACTACTTTTGTTAACCTAGTGTACTAAGTTCCCCATTGCAGGAAATATATTATGCCTGCAAAGCAGTAAATTAGATTAGTTATTTCAAGTTTAGAATACCTGTTATTAATACTGTTTGCTGTTTGAGTCTAGCTTCCCAGAAAAATCCTTCATTTGGAAAAAATAGGCATTGTTAACGTGGAACATTTAGAATGGACTCAGTCTTTAAATATTTAACTAGTAAACGACATTTATATAGTAGATTTTTGTGAAGGATTTTTTACTGAACAGAGACTATTCTTATCATCTTGATAACATAAAGCTATGTCATATTGAAATTGCATTTTGCAAAAGTTTTCTCTTTGTCAAATTAGTACACTTAGTGATTGACCAAACCTTTAGACAAAGTTTTATACTGTTCTAATGTAATGTACAATAGGAATGAAACTGTTGATGATTTTTTACAATGATGTAAATTATAATATTACATTTTGTAATGTTACAATAGCAGAAATAATCTGCATCCCATCTTAAACCGGCTTGGGGGGGCCACGGTGGCAGAGTGGTAACACTCTCGCCTCCCACCTCTGCGGCCGGGGTTTGACCCCCGTCATGGCCGTAAGTGGGAAAGCTGGTAGTTGCTTGCCGTTGGTCGGCAGTTTACAGTACAGAACCCTAGCGAACTCTATGTACTGGTTTCCTCTGCCCTTCCAACTACCCGTCGTGATATGACCTGTACAGTGTTGAAAGCGACGTAAAACCCCAAATAAATAAATAAATAAACCGGCTTGGAACTGCACAGGCCATAAGGTTGTGACATTTGGATGTCCATTTGACAAAAAAAAATATATGTAAAATAGAGGAATCAGAAATATTTTATTTTGTAGGCTGTGCAGTTATACCTTTAATATTATGTTTCTTACGAATATAACCTGTTTCACATATATGTATGTACTGCATAAAAGTGGTAAGTCTTAAGGGTGAATCAAATCAACATAAACATCTCACAATGAGAATTAATCCCAAAGTTTATGGAACAAACTATGTATTCTGTGTAATTTTTTGATGCCATGTAATAGTTAAATAAAAGCAACTTAATTAAACAGCAAGAGATAAAATAAATAAAAAAGAATGCTACAATAAAAGATCAATCTAGATTTTATCCAGTTGCAAATATATGCCATTTCAAATATATTATCTGTAAGGCTGTAACTTAACTTTACATTATATTTGGTGTAATAGTTGTTCCAAAGGGTGTTTAATATCATATATGTTACATAAAAATTCCATAATTATTCTTTAAAAAAATTGTTTAAGAAGTCGTTTTAACACACTGTATAGGTCATATCAGAATTAATAGTTAAGATTCAGATAGAGCGTCTTTTGTTTTTAATACATTAAATTTATGACACACATATTTATTATTCTCATTTTAGTGGTAAAATGGCTTAATGATTTTTTACGCCTCCTACTTTTGAGGTCGATTTAAACCCCGGATCTCATGTGTGAAAAGTTGTAGTTTCTTACCGATGGATGGCAGTTTACAGTACAGAACCTTGAACAACTGTATGTACTGGTTTCCCCTGCTCACAAAACTAGTCGTTGTGATATGACCTGTACAGTGTTGAAAGTAACAGAAACTCAAAATAAATAAAGTATAATACTCACGACATTTAAAGCCTGTGTAGAAAAAAAGCAAAGTTATGTATGAACACATGAGGTATTTTTAAAAGAATAATTATGTTTATGGTAATGATTAATGAGTAAGGATATTGCAGAATATAATGTACAGAGGTGTTCTTCGGTTCAGGGCTCTCTTCGGACATAAAATGATAGTAACTGTTGCAGGCAGCAGGTTGTTGTTCTTGGCAGGTTTAAATTAATGTAAATGTCATAAGTAATTTCAAAGCTAGTTGTTCTTTACAGGTGTTTGCTCAACCACGCTTGACTGTATAAATGAGGCTTTTATTACCTAATCATACCTACCTGGTTGTTTTTCAGGATAATTTACCACTAAAAGCTTACAATGGGAGTAAAAGTAGAAAACTTCTTATCCATTAATACAGATAGACAAGGCTATCCACAACAATGTCAGTAGTATGTTTACCTGGTCAGGTACTGGCGCACCTGCTAGCTTGGCCACATAACCTAGGAAACCTATCAGTTGCTCACTCCGATACCTTATTTTTTATTGGAACCAATCCCCAAGCCAGTAAGCTGTCAAATAGAAGTATGAGTATTGTTACAATAGGTAGGTGTTGTTGCTGATAAAAGAATAAAATAGAATTTTCCAATATATTTTAGGACAATAGTCTTACCTATTGTAACAACATGCTGAATTTCAGCCTGTGTATATGGCTGTGAACCCTGGCTGCAAGTTAGGAAAAAAGTTTTGGCAATAGACAGTAACTACTATAGGTGAGTATTCCGAGACCATGCAGGGTGGAGGAAGAAGCCTTGATGAGGTCAACAAAAGGTACACTGTATCAGGAAACACTGGTATGACAGAAGAAGTTTATTAAAAACAAAACTCAAAAATATGGATAAAATATAAATTTATTTACATTCTCAATATCTTTTGAAGAATACTCCAGGTAGCATTGCTGGAATGTATAGTGATTAAATTATGTGAAAAGAGTATAAAACCATAGAGAAATAATTGTTACCTTAAATAGGGTGGAAGATTCTGACATTCGACTTCTGACTGGTAGGTGGTCCTCCTTTTTCTTTCTTGGAACATGTTAGGAAGATGGCATGTCTCCTGTGCTGCAACAAAAGCACCAAGGTGCATTTCTTTGGTCTTATCCTGCAATATCCTTGAGGTAGAGCTTTTTAGAGGTGTTAAATGATTTCCAGTGGAAGGGTTGTATAATGGTTTCCATGGAAATACCCCTGTAAAAAGCCTTGGAGGCTGCAAACACTGTAAACAACATGGATCTGTATACTATAAGGTCCAGGGACCTGTAATTGAAGCATTCGTAAAATTGCAAACTAACCAATACTTAATGACAATATAATGACATATTCACCAAAGAATTCAGGAGGTAGATTCTACATAGAAAGCACTCTTTATGTTGCCGTTACATTATGCTTTCTTTTGTTGACTATGCAGTGTCTGTGTGGCTGTGTTTGGTTACTAGTGTGCTTGTGTGTAACAGTGCCCTATACCATAGTATCTTATTTGGTACATACACCAGAGTGGGGTTTACATATTTTATTCAACAACATTGACATAGATCTAAATTACTATTTACATACTGGTACAATGGGAGGTTATGGCTACCTTAATAAACTTTCATAGTTAAACATTTTATACACTCTATACAGTACACACTGAAATATATTTGCAATAAGCTAACATACCAACATAGATTAGGTTAAAGTGGCCATATCATAACTTGGCTCAATTAGTTAAAGAGCCTGTAGTACCAAATTTAACATACCACTTTTTTATTTGAATATAAAGTACATCCCCATACAAAGAAAATACACCTCTCCCAGTTACACCACGCCAATGTTTATCCACTATTTTAACTTTTATCCCTCAAATTTCTCTCCCTCTTGGAAGAAAAACATTCAAGGCCAGGAGTCCAAAGTTTGTGTCTCTTATGTCACACAATTGTCTGAAATTTTCACTTGCACAAAAATACACTGCAACACTACAGTATTCTTGTACTTATTCCCTGGTGCTTAAATCTAAGTATGTCTTCTGGTGTTGAAAATTGTATACATTGATCATGCACAGATTCAGAAGTTGGTACTAGTGAAAATAAATCAAATTTTAATGATGATAACAGTAGTAACCATAAAGGAAGCATTGCGCTTTTATAAATTTGATCCCTTCTATCTGATGATGACAGTATTACTGAAAATGAAGATATGAACATAAATAATATTAATGGTTCTTATATAAGTAATTTTTAGAATTTTAGATTACAAAGTACTGAATTTTATGCAAACTCATTTCAAAAGTTAACAAGATTATTTTGATGCTATCCATATATAAAGTCATATTGGGGGCTAATGATTTCAAACCTGTATATAACAGTTTTTTTTAAAATTGTATTGTTTTAAGAAATGGAAAATGCCCCTCAATTCCTCATTTGGGGGGCCACGGTGGCAGAGTGGTAACACTCTCGCCTCCCACCTCTGAGGCCGGGTTTCGGTTCCCGGCATGGCCTCAAGTGGGAAAGCTGGTAGTTGCTTGCCGTTGGTCGGCAGTTTACAGTACAGAATCCTGACGAACTGTATGTACTGGTTTCCTCTGCCCTTCCAACTACCCGTCATGATATGACCTGTACAGTGTTGAAAGCAACGTAAAACCCCAAATAAATAAATAAATTCCTCATTTTGGAAGAACCGACTTGGACTCTGACTCTTGTCCCTGAAATAAACGTGATCATATTTTGACATTACACTTTATAAAACAATTAAAATGCACACAATAGGAAAAAATGTTGATATTTCATAGAATTTTGGAATAAAGAAACATTTATAATGCAAAATACTGGAAACTTTAACCATTTTTATATTGCGTGATTTGAGGCGTCTTCAAAATATGTTATATTAAAATACCATTATATAAAAGCATTGCATCACACACATTTAATGTTTGCAAATGCTTAAAAATAAAACCTAAAAATGGAAACGCCTTATTTCATAAAAATATGTAATAATATTCATATATTTTAAAGAAAAATCAAATTTTGTAGTTGATTTTATGTCTATGTTTAGTTGTTTTTGAAGACCCAGTGCACTTTTCTTGCCTCGAGTATTAAACTGATTCATTTCATTTCCGAGTAACCGAAGAATCATTGCAGCCCCAATTCTTTAACTCAATAATATTTTTTTCCAGAATGTTTAGTATAATTTTAATTCTAATAATAACAATTATTTAGATGGCACCATTGCTGTTAATAATGAAAAAAAATAAATAAATAAAATATAGTCTGATAAATAATCCTTGCAATTACATATCTCTTATTAGTTTTTTATCAAACGTCACTTCAAAGCTTGTTTTACTGGTTTTTCATATAAAGTTTTAGAAATTCTAATTGCTCATAAAACATATGTATATTAAACCAGAAACATGAGAATTTCTGACATCAAAATTTAAACCATGGCTAGGTATGCTTTAGCTGAACTATAGTTGACTTGATAAAATGAAAAGTAGCAATAGGTAACCAAAAAGCAGGGGATAAGTATAATTCTTCAAAGTAATCTAAAATTTGACCTCCAATTTGATTTTGCTGGAGATTATTCTGTCATAATTTAAATTCTGAATGAATCTTATTCATAATGCATGTAGATAAATTTTTGAATACTGTAAGTAAAGTTTAAATAAGTTTCATCAACAGAATTATAAATTCTGTCTTAATTCTGTTGACTGAACTTGATATTCTTCTAAACCACTGCAATACAAGGATTGCAAATTCTGTTAAAAGAATTTCACATTCTGCCATAAGAGTTTCTGTCATGATATTTTCCTGTGATATATAAATGTGTGCATGATCAAACTTATTGAAGTTGGTATTCTTGTAATTACAGCATTTGTTAAGAATTGTTTTATAAAACAGAAACATAATCAAATATTGAAACAAGTTATTATTGACTATACTTGAGTGGAATGTCAAATGAAAACCCATATACATACTTTAATCTGAATATTATTTAATATCAAGTTACTCCCAGAAATATATCTTGTCCATTGTCACTATTTTTCATGAAATATAAATTATAAACAAAACTATTATTGTGTACTTACATTTGTATGTGTTTTTTTCCTGTATGGGTTTCCAGTTTATAAAATGTGCAAGAAATACTATCTTTGAGTAATTATTGGTCAGTCACTCAAGTAGAATAACTTTTTATATACCAGACAAAAATTTTACTGTACGGTTTATAGTGCAATATTACTAGGATATAAGTGGCCCTGAGAAAGCAATCCATTCTCATTATGCTAACATGGCTGTTTATGCTTGAAACCTGTGCTGCACAAAAAGGGAAATATTTTCCTTATAACATTGGAGTCTTCAAAATGTTGTATGTAGTGGCTTTGTTTGTGTGTTTTTTTCAACTGGTTGTGTTAAGTTGTGTTTGTGGTGCTACAGGCTCTTTAAGGTTTTGTAATTAGTGGAGAGAATGACATTAATGTTGAAACTTAAAGTGAGGTTAATTTTTGAGGAACTTAAACAGCATAGATTTTGGGCCAAGCTAAGGTTATGTATAGCTTTAAGCATTTACTTATGACAATAAAAATTTAGATTTTCTGGTTGAGTTGAGTGGGCTAAGGTGTAAATGCTATGGAAAAAGTTTTAACAAGTACCCCCATTGCCGTGTTGTCTACAAAATTGCAGTTTAAAAGTGATGAGTATTTATAAATATGTATAGAAATGTAAATGAAATAGGAAAAGGTCTAAACATAAAATATGAGTATATTTGTAAGATATGCAGTTAAAACGAAGATAGTCAAAACTTACAAGGAACTAAATAATCATTGAAATAATAAGTCTTAGTATCTAAAAGTTGTGAGATACTATCTGCGAAAAATTAACCAAATATCCTAAGAAAATGGAATATTTATCTAAAACTGATTTGGGATCTCAAGGATATGTCAGTAGAGATCCCCTCCAAGTTTTTAATGTTCATTGAAATGTATCACTCTCTCTAAACCCAATATAAATTATCATTTATATTACCCATTACCTTTATGCACAATATTCAGTGACTTTGTTTTATACAACAATGGTAACTTCATATTAATTGGAAGTAAAGAATAAAGGTTTAATGCAACTAACACTTAACAACAGGGTCTGAGTTATTGTTAAATTTGAAGGGTTTTTACGAAAAATTAATCAGAGTAAGCTAACTAAGGCTTTGATTTACACAAGAGTTTGCTAACTTAGGGTTAACTTAGAGCTAACCAATCCATTAGCAGAATGAGGGCTCTGATTGGCAGGCCCCAGGTCTGCACTGTCCACCTTGGAGTAGCAAAATTTACTAGCATTTTGTATCCAAGACATGATAGTGGCACATGAATATCCTTAATGTGCCCCAATTTGTAGACCCCCTCTGGAGTTCCTGATTCGATCCAGATAACACTTCAGGTGCTTGACATTCAAAAGTAAATTCTATTTTTTTCTGTACTTTCGTGGTGCTTAATCTATGCTTAAGACGCAACTCTAAAATCCAATTTAACAAAATCATCATTCCATAGTCGTTGCCAAGTACAGTAAGCTAGAGACACCGAAAAAAGTGTATGCTAAATTGCGAATGGCTTTTAGAAAAGATACAATTTTAACCTTTTTCTGAAAGAGGCGAGAGTTGTTCAGAACAGACCTCATCAGGCAAATCAATAACTACCGTGAGAGCATCAAAAGCAAAGCTGTGGCCAGTGGTTTTTTTTATTTATGTACAGATGGACAGAATTGAGGAACCTCCAAGAACCTTTTATCTCGACGGTTGTATCTTGTACCATATCTTCCATAATGAGTTAGCAAAAGAAAACCAAACTGGGATGACCACTGTTGAAAAACTTACAGACTAGAGTCACGGTTTTGAAGATACAGCGAAATTCACTGGGAGCCCATGGAGTCATTTGAAAATAGGAGATATAATTGTGAGTAGTTACGAATGAGTGAATCAATGGTCGTATATCAATTATATTGATAATTTGGGGAGGGGATTATATTGATTATGTATTATAGGGTATATAGATTATTTATTGGCTGTGAATTATATTGATAATATATTGACTTTTTCTCGATTATAATTATAATATATGGGGATAATATTGATTATATATTAACTTGACCTTTGATAGATTTTATATGTAATATGAGAGGTAAGTAAACAACCTAGAAGTAGGCTATATATGCATACTCTAGATCTAACAAAGATATAGATCATGACATAGAAGCAAGTCGCTACATGTTTTTAAAAATGATTACTCAAGCAAGAAATTTAAATCTTATATTGATAATATATAGGGATTATATATTAATTTGACCTTTGATAGAATTATATGTAATATGACTACCTTATTCATATGTAATATGAGAGGTAAACAACGACTATAAGATATTGATCATGATATAGAAACAAGTTGGTAATCCTTGCTGAATAGTTAGATAGAATCAGATGTAACAAATGAGATTGATTATAATACAATGTGACCGACAAGATTCTAGTAAAGAAAGGTTAAAAAACAATTAGGAAAAAAATTGTTCACAAAATATGTTGGAAATATAGTTGACGTGCCCTTCACAAATTATTACATATGTTAGTTTAAAATAAAGATGACGTGATGATCTCTTTGTTTGAGATTTATCATATTGAAGAAAATTAGAAATCTAGTTGAAAAAAATTGTTTGTATGTATCTGCAAAATCTAGTTGAAAACATTATAGAAAACAGTAATTAGGTGTAAAGGATGTTATCCTAGATATCTATCTATTTTGTTTCTCCTGTTAGTTTATTATATATTATTATTTCATGCCTATATTATAATATAGATTATAATCAATATAATCCCCATTCCTAAATAAATATAATGCCCATTCCCAATATAGTATCAATATAAGCGATATAGTAATATATAATCAATATAATCCCTTCCCCCAAATTATCAATATAATCGATATATGGCCATTGATTCACTCATTATTAACTACTATTGTGTATTTGTTACAGTTTGTGACAATCCTAGCAATTGTGTTTTGAATACACTGCATTTTGGGCATGTTGAGACTGGTCAAGGCGACTACTCATTAAGGCATTAGCCGTCAGGATAGCAGCCTCATCAGTCAATTACTGTCTAACCTGCCCAAGATCACGCATTTGAATGAAGCATTTCTTACAAATATTGCGAACATGATCAGCAAAGGAGCATCAAACCAGACACCAAAATTCTTTACAACAGCTGCTAGATGCATGAAATTACCAAATATCCTAATTGGGAGATAGGGATCTAATTTCTTGAGTTGAGCATGGGATCCAAAGATGATAAATGTTATTTATTTTGTCAGGGTTTAATTTGAGCATATTTGATGACATCCATTCTTGAACATCCAGAAGACATGAATTCAGTTTGTCAAAAGCCAGGCCTGCATTTTTGTGAGAATTTTGTGAACAAACAACTGGATGTTGTCTGCATAAATGTGGAGTTTGCTGTCAGGGTGCATTCTAATAATCTTACTCAAAGGAGTGGTGTATAAGGACAATAGCAGAAGATCAAGGACTGAGCCTTGTGGTACTCCAAAGAGAAGCTCATGCAGTTCAGAGAGGGTTGACCCAATTTTAATTGCTTGGAATCAGTAGCTGAGATTTGACGTGAACCACTTCAAGGCCATGCTGGACACACCAAACAATGACTTAAGAAAATTTAGAAGAGTAGTGTGTTCAATTGTGTCATACGTAGGCTTGCCCGTGATAGTGAGAGATGAATCTTGTTTTTGATCTGCAGCAGGACAGTTTCAGTGGAGTGATCACCTTTGTATGCAGATTGCCCAGGATTGTCAAGATTGTTACTTTTGATATGTTGCATGAACTGTTTGACAACTACACGCTCCAAGTGAAGTATCCATGTTCTGAGAGGCTAGGCTTCAAGGCTAAAATTACCACTGGTAAGACACAGTACAGAGATTCTTTGCTAATTAGTTCTTGTCAATGTAGGAGGGAGAGAGGGTGAGTGTGACTTGATCCCAGTTAGCCAGGTATAAAAAGCCATCATGAGTTCAAGGACAAATCTCACTGTGCCTCTTTCTTGTGGCTAAGAGCAGTAGAAAAACTTTTTTCCAGGTGAGCTACTTCAGAGCTGCCTCCTTTTTAGGTTCAAAAGGAGGCTGGATGAATCTCTGTAACATGAGAGACAAGTTTCACTGAGGAAGGATCCTGGAGCTCTTTGACATATCCTTGAAGAAACTAACAATTTCTGCACTGGTACTGATGTTTAGTTGGGCATTCCCTTTTGAGAATATCAATATCTGCAATTGCCATTCTGTAACCGTCAATGGCGGGAGGCCATCTATTCAAATAATTAAAGAAGTTGCCAATGTCACCTATAAAAGGATTCATGTCATTCGTGCACCTTCTGTCCATTAACCAATGTTCTTGGAGTGTTGAACACCTAGATACCATGCATGGAAATTCAGAGATGCTTGGTAGCAATTGGTGTGGTAATGGTTTCTGAATGGTTAGTTGAGCAGAGTTTGTGAAGATAGTAGTTTTCCTGTAATGTCTAGAGACATCTAAACCAGATCCCTAAACCACTGTTTGGTTTGTAAGCATGGGACAGTCAAAATTAGCTTGCATGTCTGTAACTGTAGCTTTGCAAAACCTTGGGCAAAATGGTGATGGGAGTGAAAGCATATGCAACCAGGTTTCTCATTGGACCTTCAGTGCATCTACAGCCCAAGCCTTAGAATTTTGGGATAGGAGAAGAAGCTACTTGTTCAGGTGCTGGTTGCAAATAGGTTCACATACTTTCCTTTGAGTGTGACATTGTTTTGATGGCATTAGGTAAGGATTCTTCCCATTAGAGCACAGAGTTCTGCTGGTATTGTTTTGCCATGTTTTTTGATGTACAACACCAAATGAGGTGTTGTCTGAGGTAGTTTTGCAGACTGTTTTGAAGAACTAAAATGTTAATGTGTAGAAGGTCTTTATTTGACACCCGAGTCCAAATTTAAGTGAGCACCACAACCTGCTTTGGAGGCATCATCAAAGAATGGAGTTTCCTGGCATGGAGGTATTATTTTTGTAGCACATATTGAGGGTTTGAACACCATTCCCCATGTCATATCATCTTGATTCAAGGTGACAAGTGTGTCCAGGGGAAACAGAAAAGGTGTCATATGCAACCAGCTAATTTCACTGTCTTTTACATAATTTTAATCAATCCAATGATGTACACCAGAGTTTTTGCACTGATTACAGAATTCGAGGGGAGTTGACAGCATATATCCTGAAGTGTGGTCCACCTCTATTGTGCGGGCTTCACAAGGGCTGAATTAAACAAAATCTGGTATTCTATGAAGTGAAATCTGAATGTAAACTCTTCACTGGCTTTAGTAGTTTTAGTGCTTGCTTGTTGCACTTCTTAGAGCACTATTAAATTTACTGTTTTTAACGCTCGACGATAGGAGAGGGTTATTGTGATCAGTTTGTTTCTGTCTGTCTGTCTGTCTGTCCGTCTGTCTGTCTGTGCACCGTTTCACCCTTATAACTCAAAAACTATAAAACCAATCAAGCTCAAATTTGGTGGGCATGTATTTTATGGGGTACAGACGAATTCTTACAAATTTGGTGTAATTTGTGTGAAAATTAAAGCCAGGAGAGAGTTTTTCGTATTTTTAATTGGGCTTTTACAGTGAAATCTGCTTCTCTGTCTGTGCACCGTTTCACCCTTATAACTCAAAAACTATAACATCAATCAATCTCAAATTTGGTGGGAAGGTATTTCATGGGGTACAGATGGATTCTTCCAAATTTAGTGTAATTTGTTTGAAAATTAAAGCCAGGAGAGAGTTTTTCTTATTTTTAATTGGGAATACGCAGTGAAACTGCTTCTCTTCATCACATACGTAAAAAATCAATACTTTCCTTTCTGATGATGTCATTACTCATTGATGTCACAATGCAGCTGTCATTGTGATGTCACAAACATAGCTTGTGATTCTTGCTGTCTTTAAGTAAAAATATTTCTTCTCATTTTATGTCTTGAAATTGACATAAACATAATAAAGAGGGACAGTCCATCACAAAAAATTACCATGCGTGATTTTCATCAAGAAAGTACCTTTAAGCAATATTTCTACCTTCACCAGCAGTTTATGTTTTTGTGTGCTAATTGTTTAATTGTCTATTTGTCTAGGGTTTTTTTTTTTGGGGGGGGGCGGGGGGTTGTCTGGGGGTGGGTGTGTGTGTGTGTGTTTAGATTACTCCAGAACTAATGAACAGATCTCTATTTAAAAATTTGTGGGTAGGACCTGACTGAAGGAAGAAGTTACTAAAAGAAAGATCTGGATCTTATTTTGGATACAAAAAAAAAAAAAAAAAAAAAAAATCACGATTTTTCAGAGGTCCCATTTCAATGTATTTTCAATGGCTTTAGCTTTCTACTTGATATTTCTATGAAGATAACTTTACATGTTTGGTTTTATTTGTCTTCCTTACAATACTTTATATCACTTGAGAGACTGGTCACATGGAGTCGAGCGTTTTGCTCTCTCTGAGTGCATCTTGTTTGACTGTGGGATATTTTGCTTAAATTATTTTGGCTTCTTTTGGTTTTTTGTGTCTTCCATATTTTTGTTGTTTTTCCATATCTATATCGATATCTAAGTGAGAAATGGGGCCAGTAGCTACATTGAGTAACTTTCATATAACTAAAAATGACTGCATTTCATTTTTGCCAAAATATGTTGTACACCTACTTTCTGTGCACCTCAAGTTGGTACCTGATTTACAGGACTACCTCAATAGCTGAGTAGTAGCTCTTTTATGTTTTAACAGTCACTAAGCCAAAGGAATAGATTTTTTCTTTGTAACTGATAAACTTGGCATATTTTTTAGAGTTGTAGCTCCATAGTTACTTAAGTAATACCCATGAAATATTGTTTACCTACTTTTTATGTGTTGCATTATGGCGTATTGTCCATGCTATATCTTCATAGCTAACTCAGTATCACCATAAAATATAATTAATGCACAGAGGGTTACAGAGAGGCAAAACTGGGAATATATTTAGTCACAAGGTTCATTCTTGTGGAGAAGAACACAAGCTGGGTCAAAGGTTATCACGTTGATGTATAAGGTTACATGCACAAAACATAAGATTGGGAACTATGCTGTTTAAATGTTTTTAGTCACTTATTAAAAATAAACATTATGCCCTTTGTCCCTTGTATCCTAAAGTTCTTAACTGGGTTTATTAAAAACACAGTCTTGATGTGTGTGAACATATGTTAAACACATGTATCTCAAACCAGTGGGTGCAGTGTTGTAGGGTGAGTGCAAACGATAAGTAGTCTTTACTACTTTTGCCAAAGGCTCATCCAAATCATGTCATAGTGGTGTCTCCCTTGTTGGGCTGCCATATACTGAAATGCCTCTCCCATATTTTGGAGGACTTCAAACAATTTACCCAATTTTTATTTATCTGTTTAAAGGCAGCATTAGAGCCTTTTCTTGAGGAACCAGGTTCAGAGCCCTCCTCATTATTTATAACACTACTGTCAACTGACATGTAGGCTAATTAAAAGTTTACAATGTATATACTTCAAGCTGAGCTAAAACTCTAGCTTTTAAAGAGCCTGTAGCACCCTCAACACAACTAAACACAACCAGTTAAAAAACCACATAAACAGAGCACCTACATACAACATTTTGAAAACTGCCAAGTTATAAGGGATATATTTCACTTTTTATGCAGCTCCCTCCCCACAGCTTTCAAACATAAACAGCCATGTTAGCAGAATGCTGTGACGTATGAAAATGGATTGCTTTCTCAGGGCCACTGTATATCCTAGTAATATTGCACTATAAACTGTACAGTAAATTTTTGTTTGGTGCTATCAGATTGTTTTAATTTACATAAAAAGTTATTCTACTTGAGTAAATGACCAATAATTACTCAAAGAGAATATTTCTTGCACCTTTTATAGATGGAAAAAAAGTTTTGTTTATTATTTGTTTTTCGTTATTAAAACTAGTGACAATGGACATGAAATATTCCAGGAGTAATTTGATATTAATTTATTAAAAATATTTAGATTCAAGTACGTTTTCCTTTGACATCCTACTCAAATATAGTCAATAATAACATGTTTCAATGCTAGATTATGTGTTTAGGTTTTATGAACAATTCTTAATAAATGTTGTAATTTCAAGAATATCAACTTCTACGAATTTGATAATGCACACATTTTTATATCATATGGCAGAATTTGAAATTCTTTTCACAGAATTTCCAATCCTGGTATTGCAGTGGTTTAGAAGAATATCAAGTTCAGTCAGCAAAATATAGATAGAATTCATAATTCTGTTGAAGAAACCTAACTTTACAGTATTCAAAAATTTCTCCACATGAATTATGAATAAGATTCATTCAGAATTTAAATTGTAACAGAATATTCCTCAGCAAAATCAAATTGGAGGTCCAGATTTTAGATTACTTTAAAGAATTATAATTATCCCCTCTTTTTTGTTTACGTAATATTACTTTTCTTTTTATCAAGTCAACTGTGGTAGTTCAGCTAAAACATACCTAGCCATTGTTTGAATTTTGATGTCAGGAATTCTCATGTTTCTAGTATAATATACACAAGTTTTATGAGCAGAGTTTTTAAAACTTTACATGAAATACCAGCAAAACCAAGCTTTGCAGAGATGTTTCATAAAAAATGACATATGTAATTCAAGGGATTATTTATAAGACTCCACTATGTTTATTTAATTTTTTAAAAGCACTATGCTTCCTTTATGATTGCTACTGTTATCATCTCAAAAATTTGATTTATTGTCACTAGTACCAACTTCTGAGTCTGTGCATGATTATTGTATACAATTTTCAACACCAGAAGACATAATTAGATTTTAAACACAAGGAAATAAGTGCAAGAATACTGTAATCTTTACAGTGTGTTTTTGTACAAGTGGAAATCTCTGCCATCGTGTGACGTTGTACACACAAACTTTGGACTTCTGGCCTTGTGTTTTTTTCTTCCAAGAGGGAGGGAAATTTGAGTGATAAAAGTGAAAATAGTGGCATAAACATTGGCGTGGTGCAACTAGGAGAAGTGTAAATGTTTTTGTGTGGGGATGTACTTTATATACAAATAAAAAAGTGGTATGTTAAATTTGGTGCTACAGGCTCTTTAAATGAAGTGTGTAAACATGCACAAGCTGAGCATTACTCTAGCTATTAAAAGGCATGAATATAAACCCTCTGTCTATGTTGCAAAGAAGTCCTAAACACAAATATATCTCTAAAGCTATTTTGTCTTTACTAAAGTATAAGTATTTATTTTAAATAAGATAACCAAGAATTGTTGAAATTATATCCAAAACAAAACAACAACACCATAATAATCCAGCTGAAAAATGTACACATACACAGAGAAAGAAGAAAACACAACTTGACTGGTCAACAACTAATCCAACACTGACTGGTTATCAACACTCCTTATCTCATGTGATCCTGTAGGGACTGGTTATAGTGAGACAGAATCACAGGTTTTGGTAACTTTTCTAGCCAAATAATTCACTTTATCAATATTGTTTGGTCATGCGTTAATTAATTTTCTCATCCGAACTTGTCTGACTCTTGGTGTATTTTTTATCACCATCTTTAATCAAAGTTCATATTGACTGTGCCCTTTGTATTAATATTACAATGGACTTATGTTTTAATTCTAAGTATTGTAATCACGATAAGCTGGACTGAATTTATGACTGCAATGGTGGTGAGAGCCAGATTATTTAATGTCCTACCAATAGTTGGCAGTTTACAGAACCTTGACCAACTGTATGGACTGGTTTTCTCTGCCCATGAAACTACTTGTTGTGATATGACATATACACTGTTGAAAGCAACGCTAAAACCCAAATAAATTATAAAGTAAAACACAAGTCCTTGTTTCCTAGGAGGGAACAAATTTGGGTCAAATGGAATCTTCTAGGTCTATGATTTTTAGTTCATACTATAACATCATACCATTTGATACCATAAATTGGATGTCTTTATTTTTGTTTATATTCACTGGTCAATATTAAGACAGGTTTTGAGTGGCCTAGTGGAAAGTTTGGCATCTAATATTACAGCCTGTCCCCACTGTGTTCAATTCTCACAACAAGAGGTCCTGCCCAATATGAACCTGACTGTTGAATAGAAAGTAAAACCTTAATATTAACAATGTTGAGACAGGTTTATTTTCCAGCTAGCGAAGCTAAATTCTTAAACTTTAAACTTTATGGATCATCACATCAGCAGAAACCATAGAATCCAGTTTATAAATATATTTAAGAATGAGCCTCATGTGAGGTTAATGTTTATCCATCAATGCAAAAACCTTCCTAGTACCAAACACATGAAACATATATATAACATTGTACTTTCCTTGTAAAACTGTACTGCCCCTCTTTTTCATTTTATATTATTTTAGTGTGTAAGACAATGACCTTGCGAAGCTAAAATATGCACGAGGTTAAATATTTTCTGAACAAATGCTTGAAAAGTTGTCATTGGAGATTAGGAGTCACTAACCTAACTAATCTATATTATGTTTATCATGGAAATGGTCTCAATTTGCTAAGTAAAACCTAATAAATTCAGTTCCACCAATTTAAATCATTTTATTTCAAAAAAATCCTTATGTTTTCCTTGCTTATAATTCAGTTCATAGGGCATATTAATAATATTTTTTTTCCACATGATACCAGTTTTGTACCTTTTCTGAATATGGATAATGAAAACTTTGTGAACTAATTGTCCAACATTTTTTTTGTCTCCATTTGAGCCTTTGATGATGCTGTTGAAAATAAATTGTGTTCCAGGGAGGGGGTTGGATGAAGGAAGCTATTTAATGAAACTAAATATTTGCAAGCTACTTCAAACCAGAAAGGCAAATCAGCAGTACTGTTTTGAACTAGTTGGTTATCACTGGTTAAATTACAAGTATAATATGAACAAACAGCAACGTGTTGTTAAGAATAAAACTAATGTGCTGTTTGTTTTCCCCCAAACAGAGGTTTAATTTTCACATTGACTTTCTCTGTTTCCCATTATGTGTTTACCATTGCCAATAATAACACAGGATTTTTCTGTTATGAACCTGTTACATCATCACTCATCCGTTGCAAGAAAAACAACAATGTTGGCTTTTCAGCTTCACTTCGTGATATTTTTTAAAATGTGATCTATGGCTCCCATACAACATATCTGATAAAACAAACCATGTGTTATGTTTACAAAGGTATTTGTGTATGCAAAGAAGTTATCTTTATAGTTTTTGTGAAAAATGTTGCCTATGACCTTAAAGAACTTTTCATTTGTAGTCAGTCTATATACTTGCCCTTTCTGTTTACCAGTTCTCTCTTCTTAAATTACAATATCTACTAAACTAGTATCTTTATGTCTGTACTCATCGTCCATAACAGCAGAATCCTCAAATTTTCATGCTCTCTTTCTCTGGCAATTTCATCCCAGAAATTTTGTGGTGGAATGACACTTTCATCTTATTCTTCAAGCATGCTTTCCACCTCCTGCATGGCTCATATTTTTCAATACTGTTTTTGATTTGTTTAAACACCTTTCTAAATTTTTCTTCATATGACTTCACTGACTTTAACATATCTTCTTGTCGCCATGAAAAATGAAAACTTTAAAAGTGATAGAAATATTTCACTTTTTCTGATACAAAATGATGTGGCAGAACATTAGGTTTTTCTTAGTTTCATAACACCTCTTCTATATTTGAATTTCATAGTTGTAAAATTTTCATATTTTTTGTTGCAGCGTTCTATATTATTATATTCTGTTTTACTGATGGAATTAGTAAAATTAGTTGCATATTTTTCCAAACACATATCATCCAAATTATCAGGATCAACTGAGCACTTCTCAACATTTCTCAATTTATATATGTCTGTGTCCTCAGCTTGGATGGATATGTGGGCATTATATACATGGTTGTGGATCACACTAAAAGTTTTGCTTTATTGATTATTCAAACGTTAGAAAGACATTTTGTGGTGCTTGTCAAACTTGACGTTAAAACCAGCATTTATGAGTAACAGTCTGTGAAAAGAGTTTCAACTCCATAGCGTTTAAGGGATATAAAGTTTTTGTTTTCAACCGTGGTGTCCAGATGAGTGGGTGCCCGGTAGGAAAAAGCTTATCCGGGCTGCATCTCAGAAACCGTGAGGTGTAAGATGTTGACAATTGGTAGAACATTTTTGGAAGGGTGTAGGAGTGGAACATCATGATGTGACTTTGATTTGACCTTAGGCCTTGCCATACTGACTTTGAGTTTGAAAATCTTGTCCAGGCTATATCTCAGAAACCATAAGGTGTAGGAAGTTGATACTTGGTAGGGACATTGGTTAGTCGGTGTAGGTGTGCAACATTATTGTATGACCTTTATTAGAACTTTGACCTTGCTGTAGTGACCTTGACCTTTAAAATTTTGTCTGGACTAAGGCGAGTTTTTTTGATTAATTGGTTTTCAAAAGTTTTTGGGCCCTAGCACAGTGAGTCGGTCGGACGGAAGGAAAAATAAAGTGCAATACTACCAAGGACGGGAGGTCGGTTGAAAAAAAAAGCTCACTTTAAGACGTACATATTTCACTTAAATGAAAGGATGTACCCTGGATTGTATTGAAAATACAGATGTTAAGAGAGACATACCATTTTATTGCTTAATGCACAGTACTTATACAATGCTAGTTTTTCCACTATTTCTGATGCATAATTTGTACATGTTCTTTCATTGAAAATAGCTTTCCTTTTAATATAATCTTATTACAACATAATACAACTTTTTCAAGAGTTGTGTACAGGGGTCTAATTCCCACACTACTTTAATAATTGATAGGACCAACAAGTCAGCACTTTATATGAAGATTTACAGTATTTGATATTATTTTTTTTTACTTTTCAGTACAGTGTGTCAAAACACTGAACAAGTTTTTAGCATACTAGAAAACATTTAAGCTTCTACAAAACCATTACACCCCTGTTCCACTGGAGCCGACCCTACGAATCTAGGGTTGGCTGCAAAAGTTGGGGGTCGAGGACAAAAATCCACCAAAAAAGGCAGGAAAAATGGGGGTCGGTTTCAGATCCTGACATGACTTGATACATCCAGGCTTGTCCATATCTAGAGGCCGACCTGCCTTGGGGTTGGGATGTTTTGTACAGGACTGGTCTGGAAACTACCAGAACAAGCCCTAACCCTGTAACAGACAAGCTGTAGCAGGTCCTGACAAGCCGTACTGACAAACAGACAGGACTGGAGAAACATACAGAACCCCATGACCAGATTTGCAGTCGGTATTGTCATTACAGTTTTGGATGAATTTCTGAGACAAAAAAGGATCAAGTGTCAACCAATAAACAAATCTGAAACTAGGTCAAGGCTGAATATTTGGATCTCGTCATGTGACCAAAATGTCCAAATTTATTGTTTTATTATTTTAATTATAGTTTCCAGGTTTCTGCTTTAATATTATATGAGAAATAAATTAATGTATATCTGCTTCAGATTATGAATGAAAAAGCCACTTAAAATATAAAATTTTATTTAAAATGTTATATCCTGTGCAAACAAGCAGAGAAAGATGTACTTCTAACAATATCTCACATGACAATGAAAACCCTCTTGCTTGTTGCTGCCTTTTACACTCCAATTTCGAAGTTCTGGGAAAGACCCTATTCTTGTGAAGGTAAGAAACATGGTGTAGTTTTGGTCACATGATGAGATCCAAATATTTACTGGTGACCTAGTTTTTGATTTGTAATTGGTTGACACTTGATGGTCTTTTTCCCAGAAATTGCTTATGGATTTTTACAGCGATTAAAAAATATCATGTGATGGGATCCAAATAGTTTGTTGACTGTTCTTTTTACATTGCTCTGATGAAATAGGCTGAGAATTTGATTATTATGTGACAAAATTAAACACTTTTTCAGGTTTCTCAATTATTTACAGCATACATGTGGATATTTTCTATCTGTTAACTTCCAAATTATGAGCACTTGCACTGTTTTTTTTGTTTTTTCCTGACATAATTTTTTGTCATATTTTCACCTCACATCATGCAAATGAGCAGTACTTAAGTTGCAAAAGACAAGCTGGCTTCATATTAGGACAAGCCTGGAAGTGATAAGGACAAGCCTGGAAGTGATACAGACAAGCCTGGAAGTGATAAGATAAGACGTGAAGTGACTAGGACAAGCCTGTTACCAGGGGGTCGGCTCGGGAACAAGAATCGGGGAGGGTCAGGGAAATATCAAACATGTATGATTTTTTTGCCAACCCACTCCAGCAAGCCTGTAAAGTACAACCGACCCAAACCGACTATGTAAACATTGCTGCCGACCCTTGAAAAATCTTTAGTTACCAACAGGTTGGCTCCAGTGGAACACCCCCATTAACAACACAAGGATACTGATAAAATTTATCAGATGTATATCTGAGAATTAGTTTTCTTTTGATATCTCCTAAGGTAATGCAACTGTTGATCTTTCTGCAGGTTAACCTTTCTTAGCTTAGATTTGTCATAGAGTATATGCTAAACATCATAGCAAACAGTGCACAAGTTTGCTATAAAGGTAGCTCTAAGCAACATAGCTAAATGTATACTTCTGTGAAAAGATTAAAGTTTACTGTTAGTTGTAGACATAGGTCATCTTGTGCTCCCATTTTTAAGTATTGACACTCCTGTATCAGATTTACATGAGAAGACATCAATTATTGTCAATGTTTGGAGTTGTTACTGACTGTTTCAGTTGGAGCACATTAAGCAGATAACCTAGCTTATGTTGATGCTGTGAATAATTGTAAGGTATCATATATTCCTTATTAAATAATGTCAAACTGTGATAATTTTGGAAACACTAAGGTATAACATCTCAGCTAATATCTCATTTGCTCATGAATTCAAAAGTTCATTTGTTGTTCCAGCCAGATATGTTGATACATAAACAAGCCTTTCAGATGTATTCAACAAGATTTTGAAAAAAGGAAAGCTGTAGTTCATTACATAAAGTTAATTCTGATTTTAATAATAAGATGAACTTCAAAAAAGAAAGCCTACCTCCTGCTCTAAAACTCTGCAGTTTTGTGTTTGCATGTACTGTGTTTTATGACTGCGCACTTTGCAGGTTGGTTGATATGTTTTATCACTGCTTTTTTAAAATTTGTATCAACACAGGCCCAGTCATTGGAGGGAGGGGGGCAGACATACATGTAAACAATCTGTCTTGTAAATCTTGATGTCAGTTATCCCACATATGAAAGAAACATACAGCCTTATGTTGGCTGTAAATAAGTGTAATTATTTTTTTGAAAAGAGAAGCCCTTTTTATTTCACAGATAAAAAATGAACTTGCATTATGTAAGATCATAGTATCTTGTGTCAGAGCTCATCATTATGTACTCATATAAGACAGTATAGATTATTTTATTGATTGGACCATTTGTTTGGGGCTGTATTCACCAACAGATCAAGCTGACCGAAAAATCAGCTTAAGATCAATAAAAAATACACAAATTTGAGCCTTAAATTAGACTGGTTTTAACTGTAACAAAAAGGATGAATACTTTACACCTTCCCCCTCCCTCCCCCTCTTCCCTTCCATCTGACATAAACATGAGAAAGCAGTATAACATTTAATTTCCGATCTGTGTATAAAACAGTCTAATACAAAGAAAAGTAGATTAACTTGCTCCAAGTCTTTGTATTTCTTATTCCACAAATCTGACATACATGGAATTGTTATGAACCCTTCATGATGGGTGGGGAAATTACTGATGGATGAAATACTTTTGTCAGCCCCATATTCTGGTAAAAAAGTCATTCAGTCCTCATATAATACATAAGACAAAAGGACTTCAGGAAAGTCTAACAGAAAAGTGGCGAATTTCAGATACGTGGGGAATTTCACATTACTTACTCTTATGTTTCCTTTTTGGTGGTGTCGGTCGGTACAAAAACAAATAAATTACCTGTGACTGTTTTTTTATTCTATCGGGAGCAAAACAAACCTATCGGTGGATTTGAAATCCAACTTATCAAAAAAACTCTCGCCTAAATCTTGGAAAACGCAAAGTGTAGGAAGGTGATAATTGGAAGGGGCATTGGTAATGGGTGTGGGTGTGAAACATCTTGGTGTGACCTTCATTTGATCTTTCACCTTGTCTTAGTGACATTGACCTTTAAAATCTTGTCCGGACTGTATGTTGGAAACCATAAGGGATAGAATGTTGATACTTGGTAGTGACAGGATTTAGGTATGCAAATTATGGTGTGACCTTCAATTTTGGCTATGACAAAGTGAGTTCACCGGCCATATTTGGGACATATTTCTCTTATGGCAATATATAGATCGCTGCAACTGATTATTACATGTACCTCTACTTAATAGTGCTATTTCATATGCTTCAATTAGAAAATTTTATGTCTTCATAATTTTTACTTTACTAATTAATGATGTCATCTTGCTTTTTGATTGTTTTGTTTTAATACCTTATCTTTACATACTTTTTCTGTCTCTCTTAAATATTACTTTCTCTACTTAAACATTATTTGGACCTTTATAACAGATGATGTTAGCTCTGAAAGTCTCTTGGTCTTTGTACTGTATCACTTTTTCTGTATGTCATAGTGTCAAAAGCTCTTGCCTGGCCTATTAGGTATGGCCATCTTTCATGCTATTTTTTTACCACTGAAATAATTGGTTCAGCTACTTTATCAACCAGAATCTTAGACAATCACCTTTTCCAGGGTAATAGAGAAAGAACTCCTTGTATTGAATGTAATTATTGGAATATGGCCAATAAATATTCCTATATTTACTTTAATTTAGTGTTTCATTTTATCATACCACCCCATATGGTATATATTTTACAAGTGTTTGACATTAACTCTCTAAAGAAGTAACCTTTCTTTAATATATTACTTCATTTTTCCTTGGCCAGATAGAACATGTTGGAAATGAATTTAAGGCATTTCATAAACTTATGTTGTCTTTGTCGTTACGGTATATGAAAGTGGTTGCTATAACAACATATTCTATGTTGTAGCAACATTGAAATATGTCATTTTAACAATGGAACACTATGATGTTGCTACAAAGTATACAACTGTTACGGTGTGACAATGTCAGAATATGATATTGCTACAACGTGGGACTTTTACATTGGAAAACTGTAATGTTTGGACATTGTAACAATTTCATGATATTACGTTGATACACCTAACACATCTGCATGAATTTATAGTGTTGAAACATCATCAGTGCATGGCGTTGTTTCAAAATCATTCCAACATAATTTGCCTGCTGGGTATATTTCATATCACGACGGGTAGTTTTATGGGCAGAGGAAACCAATACACATAGTTGGACAAGGTTCTGCACTGTAAACTCCCGACCATCAGTAAGAACTACCAACTTTCCCACATAGGGTTTGGGATTTGAACTGCAGAGGTCAAAGGTGGGAGGTGATTGTTGCCACTACACCACCATGGCCCATTTGACAATGATATATTAAAAACACCATAGTATCAGAATCATGCACTTTTTATAAAGACTGTTATATATGGCCCATATGATACATGATAATACTAAATCGAAGCAAGAGTTTATTTCAAATTATTGAACACAAAACAGAGTAACTGAAAAAGGAGAAACTGAATAAAAAAGCATAATGTTAATGATCAAAATAAAAGTTAGTGTTGGAGTCTTACTTATTAAAGACGAGTATACAATGGGGGTGGGAGGGGCCACGGTGGCAGAGTGGTAACACTCTCGCCTCCCATCTCTGCGGTCGGGGTTCGATCCCCGTCATGGCCGTAAGTGGGAAAGCTGGTAGTTGCTTGCCGTTGGTCGGCAGTTTACAGTACAGAACCCTAGCGAACTATATGTACTGGTTTCCTCTGCCCTTTCAACTACAGTGTTGAAAGCAACGTAAAACCCCAAATAAACAAACAAATAAACAATGGGGGTGGGGGGTAGCATTTCGCCCATAAAAACACCAAAATACAGTTTCTTGAGAATAAATATGCAGTGTGGCTTTATAAAAATTATCAGAATGAAAAGAGGTTCCTCAAACTGTAAAATGATAGTAGCATCCTAAAATATATTTTGTGATAAGTACAAATACATTCATAAAACTTGTCCTATGACAATATGATTGGGTGCCAAAAATTGGACAGCATTTCCTCAATTATTTTTGCACCGTTCCCCAAAAGTTACAAAGACTGTTAAACACTTTGCATACAATAATTAAAGTTAAAGATCAATTCTTCTCACTGTATTCTAGCATATGATGAAGTTATAAATAGTATTTATATTGAACTCAGTTTAGAATATATGCAGCTCTTTGCAAGGCATATTTTTTACTGACATATAAACTTTTTTACTTATCTTTATAATCCTGCATACTGTCAGTTCTAAAATCTTAGAAAAGTATCAAGACATACTGCACACTTTTCTATGCTATACAGGTCCTTTAGTATCACTATCGATGTTAGTTTTAAATGAAGTACAATAGAAATTGGCAAAACGCTGTCCATTGCGAAATGCTATCCCCTCCTGTAGATTTTTATGTCTACACTAAAGAGTCTTTCGGTTAAGGTTTTTTCGTCTGTAGAAAATTTTCGGTGTTTGGCAAATCGATCTCCAAGACATGGCGGATGTAAACAACTGCCTGCGCTTGTTATCTCGAATGTTTTAACACGATTCAGGTGTATTTTTCTACTGTATACAGGACCCAGGTACTCAAAATTATACAAACTGGTGTCACATTCTTCCCTGATTTGTATCTTGAAGCTACTTTAGAGATTGAAAAAAAGAGGATGTATGAGCGATAATTTAAAATTGGTTCGGGTGTTCTATTTTGATTTTTTAGATGATAAAATTCTCGGAACTGACAAGCATGTGCTTAACTTTTGATCTCATTTGTATTTTAAAGAATGGAATATTTAGTCGTTTTACAACGTCTTTACAAATACTTTATAATTTAATAATATAATTTGCATTACAGTACGTAGTGTTTCGATCTTGTGTTCAAAGAACATGTAAAGTCCTAAAGTATATGTTGATTTATTAGAATTCAAACTTGATATTTTCATGTAAAAAGCAAATAATGGCTCTTTACCATATACAGAGTTTATTTACTTGAAATGTGGCTGATGTCTATACAACTAGATAATTCAATAAATTTAATGTAAATTTTGCCAGAACTTGTATCAAGGCAAACTGTCGATTTACATAGAACGCGTGACCACAGCATCTCGAGACCAACAGCTCGTACCCATGTACAACTTGTACACAAACATTTTATAAGAATAAACATTATTTCTGCTTGAATATCAAATACTTGTATATGCAGATCAAACACTTCATATTCTTGTACTTACGCAAATTAGAAAACGTGAGGAGACATGCAGAACTCTGTGGGGTTTCCTGACCATATTTTAAAATAAAAATATGCAAATTAGAAAACATGAGGTCATGGAATTCTGTGGGGGGTTTCCTAGAACTATTATAAAATAAATTATGCAAATTAGAAAATGTGAGGAGACAGAAGTCCGTGGTGTTTCCTAGCAATATTTTAAAATAAAAATATCTAAACTATAAAATATGAGGAGACAGAACCCTGAGGGTTTCCCTCGCAATATTTGAGAACAAAGTCTGCAAATAGGGTCGAAACACCCACAGAATACCTGTTGGGGGAAAATAGGGAGTGGAACCGTCTTTGAAAAATATTATCTTGGGAACGAGTTGTTGTTCACGAGATACTCATATCCCAAACTGTCCCTCCATTTTAGGTGTCAGACTATGGAATAGTCTTGATAAAGAAATAAATCAATGTAACTCTTTTAGAAAAACTAGGAAATTGCTGAAACAGCATTTTCTGAATATATATTGAAAGTAGCAATTATTATAACTGTTGTCACTATCTGTTTTTTATTCTATCCAGCTGTTAAATGTAATTTATATTAGGTCCATAGCTATTTCATAGCTGTTACTGTATAATCTCTTCCGTCAGTTCCTATTGATATATCTATGTCTGTATATTTAAACTCAAACAATGTGTCAATACTAAAACTAAGAGTAAACTAATCTCATAATGGTTCAGGAAGTGGGTGTTAGCAGTTATAAGTTTTTTAACTTCAGCAATCAACATTTTCACATAAATTCTGAGTTGTATACTGAGATTTATTGTTTATGATTTTACTGTAAAATATTTATTAAATATATTCATGTATACCTATACAGAATTGAAATAAATAATAATAATATTATTATTATTATGGTTTAATTACCATTTGCCACCTTTTTGAGATAAAACTGACAAAATCTTAAAGTGGTATAATACTGTTTCTGTCTCCACATTGTAATTTCCGCACATTTATTATGTGGGGTCACTGCTATATTAATAGAGTTGTAGAAGCCCCAGAAATTCATTATATTTTTTTACTTCTATAGTACACAGGTTAGCATGAAGTGGGTCAGTTTTTCAGGAAATTACATATAAAAGCAAAAAGCTGCACACCTGTATCTTAAAAACTGTTTAAAATGACCCACATAGACAGCTACCTATTACTTTTGGTTATTTTGATATCTGCTAAGTTCAATAATTTGAATATTTAATTTGAAAAATTCTTCCCTAATTCATGGGGGGAAATGGCCTGCCAAAAATAACACCATGACACAGTTACAAAACATATTTATTCTGCATTATTACGGCCATAGTTTTCTTTCTTGTACATCTTTTATGAATTTATAAATTTAATAAATAACGAAATAGATTAATATCATGAAAAATCCAATAAGACTGAAATTTTTTTCAACAAACAAATCAACCCACTTCATGAACATTTTATGTGGATGTGTTTCAAAGATTCTGTCCAATTATAGCTGTTAAAAGTAAGTTATGTGAAAATTACTCATATAAAGTTACCCCTGATATTTTCTTCCATATTCTACCAAATCTCATGTTTCTACGTAATTTAGTTTTTACACAGTTCTGAAAAAAAAAAAAAAAAAATTGACCCACTTCATGCTAGCTGTTCAGTTTATGATAAAATACTATCCTTTGCAAAGGAATAAAGATTTATATATTTTTACCCACTTCATGCTAACTGTTCAGTTTATGATAAAATACTATCCTTTGCAAAGGAATAAAGATATATATTTTTACAACAATTTAATACATATTTCACAGTATGAAGTCTTTGAGAGCGAAGTTTATTTTTTGATAACAAATAAATGTACATACAAAACACTTTTAGGAGCATTTTCATAGTGATGAATTACTGTGATGTGTACAATTTCCACACTATCTTGCATGAAGTTGTTAAGTTGTTAATTTTAATATATATTTTTTTCTTTTTAATTAGGTTAGCCAAGATGGCTTCACCTACTGCTGGAAGTGAATTTAGTAGGCCATCAACTTACTCAACCCGCTTGCCAGAGGGAACATCATTGACACAAGCAGAACTTGTAAAGCCTGACACAGCAGGCTTTGATCCAGGAACCTTTGTTTCTACACTTCGTGGCAATACCATTTCAGCCAATACATCCAGAAACAATACAAGTATAACAAGAAACAATACACAAGGTGTTAAATTTGCTGACACTATTTTAGAGAGAAGCATAACAGCCTCTTCTGACTCACCAAGTGAGCATTCATCATTGGCCAAAAAGCCTAAACTAGGACCTCTTGATCTGAAAGCCAGACTTTATGATCGTCCTGAAAATAACCAGGCAATAGCTGTGGTAAGACAACAACAAGCAGCAAAGAAATCAAGTGACACCAAAAAACATGAGGTAATGTTGCCATTATACTAAATTACGGTATGCATTTATTTTCTGAGTATTAAATTTCACTCTGGTTTAAATGTTGGAGCAAGGCAATTTGGTTTCCACAAAAAGACACAGGCACACATACAGAAAAAAGTTAAAGCATTGAAACTGTTTGCACTTTATTTTAATTGGCTTCAAAAATAGCAACAGAAAGTTAAGTCATTGGAGTTGTATAGAATTGCTGGCTTGACTACTGTTTTACTGGTTTTCTAGTTTCATTTGTTCTTTTGAAATATCTGACTAGTTTATGGCTATGTTGAATGTTTGTTGTGTATCAGGCTAGACCCCCTTCGGGAAAAAGCAGTGTTCCAGCACCTGCTTTCCGAACAACTATGTTCAAGAAGGATTACCAGCGTCGTCAAGCTCAACTAAGTAAAGACACTGCTGGACCTGGTCCTCTCCCACAGCTTAATCTACATAGGTAAGGTTGAATATGCTGTGGGTTAAATTGTATCCCTTGACAAAAGTCATGGATATATTGGTTGTGAGGTTGGCATGCAGCTGATATTTGATCATATTTGAATTAAAGTGCACACATATAATATATATATATATCTCCTCAAAAATACCTTTAGTAATTAACCCTGACTCTTTTAGGTTGTAGTTTGGAAACACACGATTAAGTCATTTAAATTTGCAAAGGAGTTTGAGAACACCAGAAAATATTGGTCAAATAGAGGTCAAAGAGGATAAACAGGCCTTGTATGTACAGTAGAACCTCTTATTATCCAACCCTCTTGGGAGAGTAACAATTAGGTTGGATAATAGAAAGGTCGGATAATAGAAAGCCTAAAATAACAGGTTTAAATGGAGTTGGGAGAGTGAATTGGAGGTTGGATAATTGAAAATTCGGATAATAGAGGTTTAGATAATAGAGTTTCTACTGTACATTATGATAGGTCTTGGGTTTTATTGTGTTAAAGCAACATAGACATTGGGTCTTTTATATTCCCTCCCCATTTTAAATCTGCATATTTTCATATGGTTGTGGTAGAAATTAAAAAGTACTAAACACTGCTTTCTTGGAGATCTAAATTTTGTGTTCATTTCACCACACACATGACTGATGTTTCATCAATACAATAAAAAATCTATAAATTTGGTTGTATATCTCACATTTTAAATTCATGTCAGGTAAAACTGAGTTTATTGTATTATGACTCATGTATGTGGACATCTACATTTATTTAACTCGTGAAGGGCAGGTGAAATACCAGATTTTGTTCATTGTTATAGGCCTTGATAAACAGGAATTGATTTTTGCAAATGATTACAACATTAGTCACAGGGATTTGAAATGTCATAATAACTTCTTAGTAAAGAAGATTTACCAAGGAATTCCTGATATCATCCCTCATTATTGAATGTGAGACAGTGTGAATCTACTAAAATTGGATTATGGGCAGCAAATCTTTTGACCTAGTCAGATTTGATCTGTGCCATCTCCTTCAAGGTCACAAGAGATAAGCATTAACTCTATACCTCACTTGGAGGGAATTCTTTATGTAGTGCCCTGAATTTTTGAATGTTTAAATTTTTATTGAATTGTCAATATTGAGGAATATAGATTTCTATAATACAGATGCTCAGCTGCAATGCACAGATATTTTTATTAAGTAGATTTTAGGCTGAAAAAAATTCACAAAGCCCCCGTGGAGCCTATATTTTACTCCAAACTTTTACACTAAATCATGTGGTGCTTTATATCCTTTATATAAAGGTGGATAGTAAGTTCTTAACAGTTCTTAACTTAAAGAAGTATAAATTTAACAGTTAAATTTCCAGTCACTTTTTATTATTTCAGATTTCACATCTCACTGCTACATATCACATTTATCAGTTTGTCTTTCCTTCATGTACCTGTATATTTATTTGCATATCTCTGTAACTATGTAGTTAGTAGTGCTGGGACGAGTTGACTGAAACTCGAGTTGTAACTCAATGGGCGATAATTAGGGGTAACATCGATCTGCGCAAGTGAAACTCGAGTTTTTGAAAACGTCAATATTTTCACCATCTAAGGCTGACACTTCATCAAAACAACATATATATCCGAAATTTTCCAAAATATATTCCATTTTTACTTTATTCTGGCTAAAATCAATGAAGATTTAACAAATTATATCGCGAAAGCCATTTCCAGGTCAAAGTTTTGGCTCATGTACGGCTATGTAAAATATTTTCCCACGTTATTGGCTAACAAACGAAACACTTTATCCCGAAAATTACTGGAGTTTAACCCGAGTTCAACTCGCTTCTAACAGGTGATGCTCGATCTGCCATTTTAGCTGGCGATCCCACCACTACTAGTTAGTTTGATGAGGGTGGGTAATGCTTTTTCTTGAAACAGGTTGGGCAAAACTGGTCAGGAGGTGCTTCCAGATATTTCCCCTCGTTCATCAGATGAATTACCAGATGACCAATCAATGATCTCATTTGGTGACATCTCTGCAAGTCTCTCAGGTATCATAAAATTACAAGGGTCATATTTACAAACAAGTGAAAGTCATTTACATGTAGTCACTTAGTTTGCTAAACCTTGTGTTTTGTAAGTGGAAAACTGGTTACCTGGTTATTGCATGGGTTTACCATAAAATCCAAAAGCTGTTAATAAACTTTAAAAAACAGTTGTTGTTTTGGTATGAAATATCCAAAATTTAGGCAAGTTTCCTTTAAGATGTCAGTGAAACATTATAAATTACCTTTTTGTATTTGATGTTTATTCTTAACTATTACTTAAAGTTACCTTGATGAAAGTAATATCTTGAAAAGTACTTGTTGAAGTAATGAAAAAAAATTTTTTTGGTAAAAGTAGAGAAAGATTACAAGTTGACAGCTTACTAAGGTGAAATGTGGAAGTATTTTCAATTTTGGGAAATAGCCTGATAGATAATTGACTGGTATGTGTTGTTAACCTTAAAATAATGTTTTAAACTGATCAGGCAATGACATTGATTTGATTTTTGCTACACTTTTGTTAACAGTGAAATGAGGAAACAGAACCATTTGTCAATTTACATGTTAGTCTCAAACTGAGGAAAGGTGAATATTTATCCCCCAGTGAGTGGATGTAGGTGTGTAACATCATGATGTGACTTTGATTTCACCTTTGGTCTTGCTGTAATGACCTTAACCTTGAATCTTATCATGGCTATATCTCAGCAACTTTAAGGTGTAGGAAAGTTGATACTTGGTAGGGATATAAGTTAGAGGGTGTAGGTGTGCAACATAGTGCCACACTGTTTTCTCTGAAGTATCCTTTTCTCTGAAAATATCCGTACTGTGTAACTTCTATATCTTATGGTGTTTCAAACTTTTTCCCTGGGCTGTGGGGTACGGGCAGCTCCGATGCTATTTTCATTTAATAAATTGATGGATTTGTCACAACCTTTTTTTTTTTACATTCGCCACCATAGTTACAGTAAGTAAATATTTTTTGGTAAGTACTAAATGTTGGAAGGGGTTTAAAACCATGGCATTTATATTTACTTCATTCAGGCAAGTTTTTCATGAACAGCAAATTATGAAGCAAAATAGATGAGTAATGGATTTTACTCAATCATCTGTTAGCAATTAACTTAGGGGCAATTCCCAACACTACCACAAATTAGATAGAACTTGACATTTCACATATGATACTTGTACTGAATGTAGTGTCATTGAAGGTCAAAATATTAAAGTGGTGACCTTCAGCACTATGTTGCACACCTACACCCTCTAAAATCAGTTTTACAAGAGTGAAGTAATTTGACCCTCTTTGCCAAATTGTTTTACAGATCGTAGTATCATTGATGGTCAAGATGTGAAAGTGGTGAACCTTGGTACTCTGAGTAGCCCGGAAATGTCCACCTCGGGAGAGATCAAAGTCACTTCTCCAGACATGGGGGAAGATGACAAGGAGGAGTACAGTCCAGATGAACTTCCAAGCTCCTTTGCGATGAGGTTCGAGAATAGAGAGACACTGCATTCAGGAGCGGAACTGATACATGAGGTCCAAGAAATTAAAACCCCTGAGAGAGTGGATAGTAAGGCAGAAGTGGAGCAGGAAGAACCAGAAAGCCACAGAGCCAAGTAAACTTACACTGAAATCTCAATTATCTAGCATTTCTTCTATTTTATAAACCCACATTTACTCTTCTAAGTATCTATTGTTTTTTCTTCTGTAATTTAATAAATATTATAATTTTCTTATAAGCTTTATAGAGTTACTATTACCCACACATAATCTTGACCTTTCAAGTTATTAGTGATGCAGACTAAGCCTTTATGCTGCTTTTTTATCCCACAGCCCTTAAGGGCTGTTGGGGTATTGTTTTCATCCATGGTGTCCAGATGGGTGGGTGGGCCATGGAAAAAAGGTTGTTCGGGCTGTATTTCAGAAACCCTAAAGTGTAGGAAGTTGATATTTGGTAAGGACATTGGTTAGAGGGTGTAGGTGTGCAACGTCGTGGTCTGACCAGGATTTGACCTTTGACCTTGCCGCAGTGACCTTGAATTTAAAAATCTTTTCCGGGCTATATCTTGGAAACCATAAGGTGTAGGAAGTTGATACTTAGTAGAGACATTGGTTGGAGGTTGTAAGTGTGCACTGTCATAGTGTGACTGTGATTTGACCTTTGACTTTGCCGAAGTAACCTTTAAAATCTTGTCTGGGCTATATCTCGGAAACCAAAGGATATAGGAAATTGACACTTGATAAGGACATTGGTTGGGGGTGGGGTGGGGTGGGTGGGTGTTGATGTACAACGTCATGGTGTGACTTTGATTTGACCTTTGACCTTGCGGTAGTGACCTTGACTTATAAAATATTGTCTGGGCTATATCTCTGAAACTGTAAGGTGTAGGAAGTTGTTACGTGGAAGGAACGTTGGTTAGGGATTGTAGGTGTGCAATGTCATTGTGTGACCTTGATTTGACCTTTGACCTTGCCGTAGTGACCTTGACCTATAAATTATTGTCTGGGCTATATCTCGGAAAGCGTAAGGTGTAGGAAGTTGATATTTAGTAGGGACACTGGTTGGGGTGTGGGTGTGCAACGTTATGGTGTGACCTTGATTTGATCTCTGACCTTGCCGTAGTGACCTTGACATATAAAATCTTGTCTGGGCTATTTCTTGGATTCCATAAGGTGCAGTAGGTTGACACTTGGTAGGGATATTGGTTAGGGGGTGTAGGTGTGAATCATGGTGTGACCTTTAATTTTGGCTCTGCCAAAGTGTGTTCACCTGCCATATTTGAGACATCTTTCTCTTATGACAAAGATATATGGATTCCTGCAACTGGTTATGACATGCACTTTTACATAATTGTGCTATTTCTGTTGTCAGCTATTCTCCAATTAATAAATTTTACAGCTTCATAAGTTTTAATTTACTGATGAATGCTCTGATCTTGCTATTGAATTGTCTTGTTTTAATACTTTATTTTTACGTTCATTTTCTTTCTCTTAGATGTTATTATATCCCCAGACGAAAGTCGGGGATATATTGGATTCAGGTCCGTCGCGCCGCCGCCGCCGCCGCCGCCGTAGAAATTTTCTTGTGGACGCGATAACTCAAAAACAAATTAATATTTTTTTTTCAAACTTGGTACACATGTTAAGGGTGTCCAAAGGAAGATCCCTATTTTAAGGTGACCTTAAACTCCCAATAAAAGAGAACTTATGGCCACCTTAAGGTCAGAAATTGCACTTTTGCCCACTAAGAGCCCTCTAGGTCACAAACTATGATGCTCAGCTGGCTGAAATTTCACCTGAGAACACATTAATATGTTCTTAGTACATGTGCCGAAAATCACGACTTTAAGTTGAGGAGAAAATTGTGTTTGAGGCCCATAAAGACCCCCACTTAGGGATTTTTTTGCTATATTTTTCACATATTTTGCCCTATAATTTGGAAGTGGTAACTCTGATGAGTCTCAAACTGCACTAGGTATAACTTTGATATGTAATCCTTGTCTGTAGAAAATTTTAGGGCTGTAGGTTTACCCAAAGGGGTCGACTTAAGGTCTCAAAAGTGCCCACAGAGACCCAATTTATGCACTTTTTGCCACTTTCGAGCACTGTAGCTTTCAAACTATGTCTCTCATCTAAGTTAAATATCATCTGAGAATATATCTATGTGTTTTCTTATATCTGCCCCAAAATTTAGGCCTTTAATAGACATTTAACCTGTGTGTGAGGACCATAAACACCCACCCGAGTGACCCTTATAAGACATTTTTCACATATTTTTCCCTGTAACTTGGAAATGGTAAGTCTGAGAAGTTTCAAACTGTATTAGATATACATTCTATGTGTAACCTTTGAATGTGAAAGATTTTTAGTCTGAAGCTTTGATTTGAAGGTCACATTGAGGTCTCTAAAAGGCCCACAGAGACCCGATATTTTGCCTTTTTGCCACTTTTAAGCCCTGTGACTGTTAAACTATGTTACTGATAGAGCTGAAATCTCACCTGGGAATATATCATTATGTCATTTTTACATGTGCCAGAAATAAAGGCTTTAAGTAGACATTTAACCTGTGTGTGAGGACCATAACACCCACCCGAGTGACCCTTTTTAGACATTTTTCACATATTTTTCCCTGTAACTTGGAAATGGTAAGTCTTGAGAAGTTTCAAACTGTATTAGATATACATTCTATGTGTAACCTTTGATTGTGAAAGATTTTAAATCTGAAGCTTTGATTTAAAGTTCACATTGAGGTCTCTAAAAGGCCCACAGAGACCCAATATTTGGACTTTTTGCCACTTTTAAGCCCTGTGACTGTTAAACTATGTGACTGATAGAGCTGAAATCTCATCTGGGAATATATTATTATGTTCTTTTTACATGTGCTGAACATCAAGGCCTTTAGTAGATATTTAACCTGTGTATGACGACCATAGATACTCACCCGAGTGACCCTTTTTAGACATTTTTTACATATTTTGCCTTGTAACTTGGAATGGTAAGTCTGAGAAGTTTCAAACTATATTAGATATACATTCTATGTATAATCTCTGATTGTGAAAGATTTTAAGTCTGAAGCTTCAATTTGAAGGTCACATTGAGGTCTCTAAAAGGCCCACAGAGACCCAATATTTGGACTTTTTGCCACTTTTCAGCCCTGTGACTGTTAAACTATGTGACTGACAGGGCTGAAATCTCAACTAGGAATACATTATTAAGCGTCTTCTTTTTCCATGTACCGAACATCAAGGCCTGTAGTAGACATTGAACCTGTGTATGACGACCATAGACACTCATCCAAGTGACCTTTTTTGACATTTTCTACTGTATTTTGCCCTGTAATTTGGAAATGCTTAGTGTGACAAGTCTTAAACTGTATTATATCTAATTTTTGTTTGTTATGTATGTCCCCCAAAAAGTTTCAGATCTGTAGTTTAATTGCTAAGGTCTCTTTAACAATTGTAAAATGCCCACAGAAACCCAATTTATGGACATTATGCCACTTTAAAGCCCTGTAACTGTCAAACTATGTGGGTCATAGAGCTGAAATCTTTGAATTTTTAAAAGGAAGTGCCTGTCTCTTTAAATTTTGAATATTAATGATGTTATGGCTATCTTAGTCTTTTAAGAACTTATTTTTGTGTGTTGTACCTCTGCTTGCTGAGTTTTTAACTCTTTAAAATGAAACTGGTTAAACATATTCAAGTAGGCAAAATGGACACTGTTATTTTCTGGTGAGCTTTAAGTCCCAATATTAATAAAAGTATATCCTTATGTAGTAAAACTAGGGGATTTTTAACCCTCAACTAGCCCACTTTTATTCAACTTGCCTCAGTTAATTTTGACACAGCTCCTACAGTTATGAACTCATTTCAGTTGATAATCACATACTTAAAATTCTCAATTCTTTTTGTATTTGATTACCCCTTTGATATATATCAGATTGTTTGTTTACCATTTATGCTGTAGTCCCAACCCACATCCCCCACCCACCTCTGGGACCTCCAGCTATATTGAGTGACACTAAATAAACAAAGGTATTTAGTGATATCAAATGAGAAACAAAGAACTCAATGGGGTTGCAGATCTTGTGTAATAGTGAGAGAGGTGTGGAGAAGGGGAGAGGGGTGGGGTAGGAGGTGGTGGGCTTCATCATATAACACAAAGGGGAGTCAGAACTGAGATTGTGTCACATATTTAGGTTGCATATATATGGACCACATATATAGGAATAGAGGAAATGAATAACTGAAAACAATTTACAAATTCTATAAATAATATAATAAAATAATAATATAAATAATTTTTTTTTAAATAATATTTTATTTGTGAACAAATATAGAAACAGATATGCACTTTTGGGATTATGAATTTTAGAATGGACATTCAATCATCAATCATTTAAATACTTTGAAATTAGGTTAAGAGTTATCATTGCAGGAAGATTGAAAAGTATGATGTTGAGTTAAAAATAATATTTTATTTGTCAACAAATATAGAAAGAGATATGCTCTTTTGGGATTATTATTTTAGAATGGACATTCAATCATCAATCATTTATTAATAAATACTTTGAAAATAGGTTTAGAGTTATCATTGCAGGAAGATTGAAAATATAATTTGAGTTATGTATTCGGCGTCTGGGGATACACCATCTTCTTGGGAAGATACAAACAGAGTAGATTGATGTGCTGAAGTTCATATAATAATGGGTAATTATGCTTTAAAAAATTCCTGATCAAAACCTGTGGCGTGAGTGATGACCTGTCTGGGGATATGTTGGCGCCGAGTTGGCCCAATCTAGTTTTATCTACTTAAACATTTGGAGCTTTATATAACTGACACTGCTCTGAAAGTATCCTGATCTTTGTACTGTTTCACAGCTTCCATATCTCATGGTGTTGAAAACTATTTCCCCAGGCTGTGGGGTATGGGCATCTCTGATGGTAGTTTGTTTTATTGTGGTAGCAATAACAAAAAACTACAAAGAACATTTAAGAACCGATTTTTGATAGTGTCAATATATTAGGCTTTCTAATGGGCAATATTTTATCGAACAATAAAGAAACCCTATAAATTTTGTTTATTAACTCTCTCATTTTTTTAAAAATTATGTCGTGGGTAAAAATGGAGTTAACAAATTTAAAAATCTTTGTGAAGACATTTATTTTTTTGTGTGTCGCTCATGTATACTTGTTCTTAAATTTCACCATATGACTGACAAACCTATGAAAGAACTGACTTATTTGATTTTTTAAAGCCCAAGAGACTGACTTTGTTATTTGTAAATGGTCTGACCACTACATAGTAAGAAATCACCTGAGAGTCTTTGCATATTACAAGTTCTAGTTTTTGTATGATAGATGGAATAAAGTGAGATATGTTTGAGAAAGAGGATTTGTCTTCTGTTAAAATTGTCACTTAATTATAAATATTTCTACATTGTATAAGATGTCTTTGTTGAGACTTTATCGTTTTTTCAAAGTCATTCTCCATGACAAATGTGTCCTCTGTGTATATGTGTATGGGTTTAAATATATTTTTGACATGACCTCATTATAGGTCAGCTGGGCCCCATGGCACATCCAAGAAAGACCCAAGTCTCGTCCTTACATACCTGAAGAAGAATATTTATGATGATACAGGTAAACACTGTTTATTTGTTCCCAGTGTGATGTTGTGTATACTTTTGTGTCTCTTTTGGGTTTTTGTTTTGTAAAATTCACTATTCTCTAGCACGTGTTTGGGGTTTTTCATGGAAATACAGAGGATATAATTGCTGAAGTTAGAAAAAAAAGCAGTGTTGCTTCAACAATGTCTTTCTTATGGTCTTTTCTTTTGCTACAGATACCACTTAGGTGTATAACATCTAAACATATAAAGTGAAGTGTACAATTGATGTGTACTTCCAAGTATTAAGGCAGAAAAATGGGAGACTAACACTCTACATATCATGCCCCCACACTTCTCCTCCACCTTTTTTTTGCAGTGTTTGGGGACTGTCCTCACTTTTTTAAATTTCTAGAATCAACATTGACAAATGTATGTTCATTATTTAAACCTAATAATCACACTCCATGGTATCCCTATTTCATAAGATTCTGTATATCTTTTTGGAACAATGTGAACCTTGGATGCGGGTATTATAAATACTTATAGTAATTCTTTGTGTTGTAGAGTAAGAAATCTAAAATTCGCCACATATCTGAAATTCGCCACATGTGAAAATACTAATAAAATAAATGAATTGTGGTGAGATTTGTTGACTGTATAGTAAATTAAGGCTTATTGAACTGAAAAATACCAATTGTTAGACAAAAAATCATTTTCTTCATAAAATTAACTAAGGTTTTAGAGGTGGCGAATTTTAGATTCCTGGCGAATTTTAGATTTCTTACTCTAACATTTATTAACAGAATGATTTTACTATGGGTTCTCACAGAATTTCATAGGTTTTAGAAATTAATGATATTCAATTTTTGATAAACATTATTAATCATGTTTAAATTAATCTAAGTATGCAAATTTATGTACATATATATATATATTTTCATAATACTGAGTTTTAATGCTGCCACTACTTGCTTGTTAAATTGTATTTGAAGTAACTAACAATTTTTTTTATTTGAAGTGTTATTAACTTGTTTTTAATTGAAACATATTATATTTCATTTGTTGATTTGAATACCATTGTGTACCACTTTACTTTTGTTATGTTTATTATAATTTCAGTTTCATACATTCTACTGAGCTATAAATGTTTTTTTTTTCAATGGTGTGAAGATGTATAAATTGTTAATTATTTATTCTCTACCTTTTCTGCGGTTAAATTTTTTTAATGTGACAAAACTATATTGCTTTTCTATTTTTTACTCTAATATACACATGTTCTGATTTTGCAATTTTATGTTGTTGATAATATATTTACAACTTTGATTCAAGCAAAATCTAAAAAGGAAGGATATCAGACAGAAGGTATTAACACACACTATTTTTTTGACAGAAATTTTTAAACTTTTTCTCAAGTTGGCGTTATTGTGTTTAGTATATGATTTCTAAATGGAAAAAATAAATAAAAGAAGTTAATTAAAATTTACATAAGAATCAATTGTAAAGCATAAAATTGAAATTATGATGGCGATTGAAGAACTTGGGAATAAATATCTCCCAGCACCTAAAATCATGCATTAACTGTTAAAATTAAGCCAAAGGCTCATTGAAATGAATTCTGTCAGAAAATTATGTGTTATATATATATGGATAAAATCTGTTTTCTTGAGTTTTACAGAAAAGCTAGGTGTTTTCTGTTCTATTGTTCTGTTCTCTAGTGATTTGCAAAACATTTTAATGATTATTGCTTTTTTTTTATTATTATTTTTTTTGGTTAGATTGTGGAAAAATGGTACATAACTGATATCTATGAAATATTTCAGTGATAATTGCACTGGTATTTTTTTTCTCTTTTTTTTTTCATCAGACAGGAGGAATAGTTTTTTACTGTACTAATATTGATGACAGTTTTTATTTAGCTTTTCTTTCAGTGTAGTTTTTGTCATCGTTATTCAGAAGTATGAAACAATTATATGCCATTCATAATACTACCAAAGCCAGTCACATTTATATTTCCAGGTTTCATAAATTAAAATACTATAAAAACAATAATATTAGATTATTTTCATGTGAACTTAAAGTTTCCATTTTGCACTGAAAGAACACTATTAGCTGGAATGAAAGTAAGCATTTACAGTTTTCAAAATTCCTCCATTCAATGTATTAACTCCAATATTTTATACTTTGTATTTTGTAAAATAAAGTAATGTTTATTGCTTTGTCAAGGGTTAAATTAGTATTATTTTGACCATGTCTTGTCTTAATATAAACAAAATGCGTTTTGTTGCTGAAAAATACCATTGAACTCTGCTTTGACTGTACATTTTTCAATGTTAACCAGTTTTATCATAATTTCTAGTTAAGTGCATGAATCTCTTTACTGTAGCAATACTGTGTAGAAATGTAGATTAGTTCAGATTTGAATGTGCTTATAGAACCAATTCACCCAGTTGCTTTTAAAATTTAAGGCCTGGTGTACACACCATGGGCAATCTGATCTAATAACAGGAGCACTTGGAGAGCACAGACCTCCGCCAAGGGAGCACATATCCTGAAGATTTCATCAAAATCCGTCCATAGCTTTTTGAGTTATGTGTCTTTAAAAATTACATTTCATGGATCCAGAAGATCCAGATAGCGATACGGATCACTCCCAAAATTGAATCATTTCTTCTGTTTACCTTTTCAGACATATCCTGAAAATTTCATCAAAATCCGTCCACAAGTTTTTGAGTTATCTTGTTCACAAACAAACTCACAAACTCACAAACCCACAAACAAACCCAGGCAAAAACATAACCTCCTTGGCGGAGGTAAAGATTGCTTGCCAATGGGATTCCGACTCGACATCAAGCCATCGTGAAGTTTAAGATGTACCCTAGACAGGAAACAACATCAATATGGCAGCTCTTGTAAACATTAACAACCACAAAAAAAAAAAAAAAAAATATATATATATAAAGATGAAAGCCTTGAATTTTTGAAATTAGCTAATGTCATCATATAAAATAGTGAATGTTATTACAAAAATGGTGCATTATGAGATGTTATGTACTAAGTACATGGTGTGTTATTAATATTTTCCCACATAAAAAACATAATCAGTTTTATGATTTTTAAAGATATGTATGCAAGCACGCAAGCCTTAAAATTAGGATCCAATTTTCATGAAATTTGTCTTGTTTAATGAGCTTCAACTACTTCTTCACACCCCTAGTTGGAACTGATATAATATACCTTGTTTGTAGTTGTCTATGCCCAGTGTACACCCATAAAAAGGTACGATATGAACCAATACAAAACTATTTAAAATAAAACAATTTTTTCCAACTGTACCAGATTGATAGGAATTGCAGTAGATATCCAGTTAAAATTACTGCAACTTCCTTATTTCTGGTTCAGGTTTGAAATTTTTTGGACCATTTTGTTCTGTGTAATATCGGATTAGATCAGTTTGTTGTATAAGGGACTTTAGTGTCATAAGCTTTTTAAAAAGACTATCTTTGCTTTCATGTGCATGATCTATGAGTGCTTCAGAATCTCCAGTAATTACATGTATATGGAGATTTATTAACTCTCAGAATAGGCGAACTGTAGTGTTGGCTTTACATATTGATATTTCAACACCAATCAATAAACTCTGATAAAGATTCTGAGTTTCAACATTGATACCTAAATTGTCAATTTCAGTGTCCTTGCCAAGAAATCAGTGAGACATAGTTCAATAATTTATAATCACTAAGCAATAAGTATTGCAAAAAACATATGCCTAAAAGGGTTGAAAGTAATTTAAGTAAATTAAAAAATAGAAACATCAAATTATGTCTCAAGATAAACCATGTGAGCTGTAAAATAAAGATTTTAAAGTGATATAACAAAGTTTGCTGATGCCTTTTACAGCAAGAAACTTTATTTCAATATCAGTATGAATGTTTTTGATATCAGTATTTAAGTTTCAAGGTAATACCTGAACACTACATGACATGGTACTTTCAAAACTTGGCAAGGTATCAAAACTATTGGACAAAGGTACTTTACATATATGTGCGGCGCTATTCAACCAGGGGCCGGTTTCATGAAGCCTCCTTAAGATAAAGGTCACCTTAAATTTAAGGATTTCCTTGAATTTCTCCCTCCTTTAACAAATCTCAGTTTCACAAAGCCTCCCGCCTTAAAAGAGACCTTGAAAACTCCCTTCAATTTCAAGGAAGCTAAGGACCTAGTACCTTGAATTTAAGGAAGTGTCCTTCAAGGAATGTTTAATAACTTTAATGAACATTTGCTCCCTCCTTAAGTTTTAAGGAAGACCTTTGGTAAGGAGAGTTAAGGGAGGCTTTGTGAAACAGAGATTTTAAGTGGCCTTCCCAAAGGAAAAAAATAGCCTTCCTTTACTAAGGGAGGTCCTTTCCATAGGAGGCTTTGTGAAACCGGCCACAAGAGTCCAAATGTGTAGTGACACTATTTGGCTGGTATCCTGTTCAAGGGAGTAGAAATACTTGCTTCTTGAAATCATTTTATTCCGCAGAAACCAGAAATAATAACTGGCCATAAATGCCTCTTGGCCTGTAGAATAACTTTAATTTCTTAAATTATCCACATTATAGAACCAGAGAATGACATATTTGAAGACGTGTTGAGAGAGCTGCGCGAGAGGTTGAACTGGTCTGGGGAGCTGCCCAGACATGGACAGGGGTGCAGGAAAAAAATGGAGGCCATAAGTGATGTACCAAAGACTGTAGAGGTATTTTAATAACCGTTTATGGAAAACATCATTATTTGAGATTTTATCTCTGATATTTCATGAAAACAATAAGAAGTTATAAATTGGTTGAACTATCACACATTGTTTCTTTGTGTGGGATAAAATGGTGTTTATTAACTTGAAAATATTTCTTAAAGACATTTCCTGTTTTATGTTATGGTACATGTAGTCTTGTACACATGCATGACTGTATGTTTTCACCATATCAGTAACAAGTAGACAAATTACTGAATTTTATTCAATTTGTAGAAACTATGAGATAACTGTTGGTCTTCTTTGATCAGAGTTTATAACTTTTCCTGCATTCTGTGTTTCTATTTTTCAGTCTGCCATCTTGACTCAAGAAGATGATGGGATGTTTGTGTATGCATTGCCTAGAAACAGAAATGATGACAAGGCACGTTACAACCCATATGACCTGCAGGTTGTGTCACCTCATCTGGCCAGAAAGGAAGAAATATACTACACAGGAAGTGCATCCAGTGTCACCAGGGTAACTCAGAAGTATTATAATAATGAAAGTAATTGAAAAGTACTTGGATATTTTAGCCAAGTACAAGTACTTTTAATTTTCAGCTGTCAAGTACTTGAATATGAGTAATTAAGTACAAGTACCAAGTACAAGTACTTGTACTCGCCCCAGGCCTGGTGTTATTATGGATAGGAAATACAGTAAAAGCTCCACTATTGTAAAATTCATTCAGATTCAGTGTCACCAGAGTAATCCATACGTCTTGTAATATGGTTATATATGGTAAATGCCATTAATTGCTTACAGCTAGGTGTGGGTACCTGAGTGTCCAAATATTGGAAAAAGTAGTAACTCTCTTATAGTAACATGCTGAGAGTATCTAGACTGGGAGTGGATTAAGTTTCACCAGAGCAGTCCCATTCTGTCACAAGAAATAGTTTCAGTTGAAAATTTGAAAGCACTTGTAGAGTTCGGACCTCAACCAATGGGGCATTTCTGAAGATTAAGGATATTTTTTTTGGCCAAAAAGTAAGCATTTCTTTCTTTGGCCAGGTGATACACATATAAAAAATTCATGTAGATGTGCTACTTATTTTTAGATATATTACTCCAAAAATAAAGTTATTGAAGATACTCTTGAATATTCTCGATTTTTTTTTTGTCTAGAGTAGGTCTGGATCTCTTCAAAAATTTAAAAACTTTTTCTTCTGGCAGGCGACAAAGAAAAATTCATCAAGATCTGATTGGTACTTGATTGTTACGTTTTTAATGCAAAAGAGACAAAGAAAAACACCCCAAAACATAACCTTCTTAGTGAGGTAACAATCTAAGAAGGGAAGTTAACAGTCTCTCTCAGAAACTGAAGTTTAACAGTTTTGGCATATATTCACTTGCCTATCAAGTCTGCAGTTGATAATTCAAATCCATTTCACGGCAACATGATTCAGTGAGGGTCTGTCCTGGTGCTCTTACAAATATAAAACCTCAGGTTTGGGACTGAGCTCAATGTGTTAAGCACAAGACTTGTATCAGTTGCTGTGCAAATCAATTTTTTCCTGGTTGTTTATAATTTCAAGTAGACCTGTGGATGGAACAAGAAGAAGTTATTAGACTCAAGGTCTCTATTTTTTTCAAATGATTTTTAAATTACTCTGCACAGCCTTAATGAATACCATATTAATGATCAATATTATTTACTGTTAGTTGTGTGTTTATTTTATTTTCACAATGTTGTATACACAAAGTACATGACATAAAATATTGACAAAAACACCTTTAAAAACTGCTACAATAACATATATACAGTGTGTGTGATAGTACTTGGCTCAAAGGCCATTACACCATAAACAACTATAATCCATTAATTTTCCACATAAAGTATGATCTTTTATATTTTAGTTTCAAATAATTAATGGCAAGCAGCACTCAGAGAGGACGCCAGTCATGTGGTGGCTGTGGGAGAAGCGAATCTTTGACCTTGTGTTTCACCTGCCTGTCCTTGAAAAATTCAGGTACCACATTTGTTCATCTTTTCATTGAGCAATTTCTGTTTTTATGGAAGCATATTTTTAAAGGATGATTTATCACATATGCTTATCTGTCTGCTATTTTGTCTCTGAAGCTAGTTGACAAATTTCTTTCAAATTTAGCATGTGTACAGTGTAGGCCTGGACCCACCTTATACTTAATGTGTGATTAAGTGACACTTGTATTTTCATCAGATATATTCTAATTAATCGGAATGATTGTAACATGTATTTTGAAAGTACCCAGTTTGCTACTGAAACTAAACTGATAAGATGTGGTCTGCGAGGTGAGATTTATCATTTCACCAAATAAGTGATTCAGTACTTGTAGACATTCAAAGACATACCTTATTGTTACTTTTGTTAAATTCCTTGGTGTGTAAAACCTTTATCTTGAGTTTAAAATGTGAAATTCAACTTGGTTTTTGGAGAATTGTCAGTTATATGTATGATATTTTCTATTAATCAAGCAGCCTTTTTGTTTTGTTAAGTGATGATGTATTATATAGTAATGAATATGCACATGATACTTTTTTTGTGCTATATAACTGCTATTAACCAGCGTTAGTTATCGCTGTTTTAATTTTCAAAAAGAGAGAATGTGCAACATTTGTAGTGTCTATATTTTTTGTCTTGCCAAGGCGCTGGAAACAATTTCAAGTGTGGAAAATGAATGTGCAGAGACAAAAGCAGGATTCTGGAAGGTAAGTAGAATAAGAAATCTAAAATTCGCCACACATCTGAAATTCGCCACATGTGAAAATACTAATAAAATAAATGAATTGTGGTGAGATTTGTTGACGGTATAGTAAATTAAGGCTTTTTGAACTGAAAAATACTAGGGATGAGACGGTAGTACCGGTAGTGTTGTTACGGTAGCATTTCCTTTGCTGATCGGTAGTACATTTTCCTGACGGTATTTCGAAATATTTCATCTATTATACCCAAAACATACACAAATGGTACTGATTGCTGATAAATAAACTGTTGAAATCTCAAAATCCACTGTTTTTCTTGCGTTTTTAACTTGTAAAAAGTGCTAAGATATTAAATTTTTCCATAGCACCTGCACTCTGGTTTCCTTGGTTACTGATGAATCATTTCCTGTTATAGGTAAGCACTGAATATATTTTAAGTACTCTCTTTGTTTACGTTTAATATGAATGAATAAGCATTATAATGAGTAAAAAACACAAACATTTCTTAATATTCACTGGAATTTGCAATATTCTAGACCTTTTAGCAACTTTTATACATATCGGAATACCGGAAACGAAACGAAATGTTCAAAACGAAATACCGAGACCACATTTTCGCTACCGTCCCATCCCTTAAAAAATACCAATTTTTAGACAAAAAGATAATTTTCTTCATAAAATTAACTAAGGTTTTATAGGTGGCGAATTTTAGATTCCTGGCGAATTTTAGATTTCTTACTCTGTGTTTATGGAGATAACTTAGTATACTCTTGTTACAGGTGTATATGCAAAAATGTTCTTTTGAATAAAATAAATTGAGAAGACTTTTTGGGGGTTGCACTACAGCTAGAATTGTGTTTTCATCTCTTCTGCTCAATTTGTAAAAATCTTATTGAAAATTTTGCGATATAGCTTCAGTGGTAGTAAATACATTATTCAATGTAAATACATGACTCACTGGGTAATCTAAGTTGTGCAAACATTTATTAGTTAATGATTATGGAGATTATGCCCAACCAAACAGCAGTAGATTGTGTATCAATTTGAACCAAACGTCAAATTGAAGTGTAAAATAGAAAAAATTCAGTATGTGAAGGTACATTAGTTTTCTTATGAGTTTAAGCTTTTAAAGACATTCACATTTGGTTTTGTTTTAGTTATTAAGGTTCATATTTTACAAGTTCTGTAGGTTTTCAGTCACTCATATTACCAGTTTTCAGTTCTTTCCAAGAGACATATTTTACAAGTTTTCTCTTGGTTTCAGGTTTGTCCTGCAGAAGACTCTGTTTACAGCTAATGAGGTGTTACAGGGCTGTGTGATTCACATCAGAAGTCTCTGTGAATCTGCTGCTGGTAGCCTCTCAGGTAACACAATGTTCAAATTCAAAATTCAAAGCAGGACTTTTAACTATCCAGATTGTAGTGTTGAACAATGCTAACACAATTATAATGTTACGCCCTACACAAATGTTACAGTGGTGGCTGTGCAGATATATCAGCTATCTGACATCAGAATTTGGGGACCAAAGGTCTCGAAAATTGCACAAAATGCAAAACTCTGCCAAACTTAGCATTTTAGGAATACTAGCTTTGGACATTTATACCATCTCAAGCTCATAAAACTCATGTGAATTACTAAGTCTAAAACTAAAGTTAAAACCTTTTCTTCCAGTCTACAACATTCTTGCTCTTCAATCTTGCAAATTTGTTTGAGGCAAGTGTTTAAAACACTGTAGTGTAAGCCATCTAGTACCAGTAATATAACAGTAAAGCCAACATAGCAGTTGATGATATATTTATTTAATATGTAGGTTTTAACATTGTATCAACACTGTACAGATCAGATCACAACAGGTAATTTTATGGGCAGAGGAAACCAGTACATACAGTTGGTCAAGGTTCTGTACCGTAAACTGCAGACCATCGGTGAACAACTACCAACTTTTGATGAAAAAGTTTGTGAAACATAGTAGGGCCGTCACAACTAGCCGACTAATCGACGATGGTTAGAATAGTGCTATTTACCGGTTCATATTTTAAAGTCGGAATAATCGCTAAATGTAGTGTAAAAGATGGCAGAAGGTCTGAATCTATGAAATATGTCCATATTGTCACATAAAATAAGCTAAAATCCAAAAGCAGCCACGTTTCTGAATTGTTTATGCATTCACGTGAAACCGGTAGTACCATATACCTCTTATATCACCCACCTCCTGTCTGAAATAAATGAAGCAGAAGTTGCAGGAAAACAGCAAAATTTATTAAACTTTACAGATTATATACATATATTTTCATTTTATTTCACATATTTATCATTTGCAATGCTTTCTACAATATGAAACTATGATTTTTGGTTATTTTATAAATTCGACAGCTATTCGGTGTCAACACAAATAGTACCAAGTGATTAGCCGACATGAAATATTTGGAGTTGTGATGTCCCTAAAACAAAGCATATTTAATATCTGTATATATAAGGAAAATTATGTGAAAAAACCCTTTTAGGTAGACAAATTTGAATGAACAGTGTCATTTATGGATACAGTCCAATTTTAAATAGTTTTGCTAGTACCTGCTTTGCTTATTGTACCTGCCTTTTTTCAGGTGCTCGCCCTGTTGCAGCCCTGTACTTTTGCCTCCTATTTTCCAGGTTCTGGAGATGTAGAGGCTGGGATCTTTCTGGCCAGGTTAGACAAGCACAGAGTCCTCACATTGCCTGAGTTCATGGAAGAACAAAGAAACCAGGGGATTATTTCCCTCGAACAACTCAACGCTCTCAGAGACAAAGTCGTGGACATGGTCTTTGAGTCTTGTGCTGTAAGTCAGAGTTTAAGGTGGGGACTTTATATCCCTTTATGATGCTAAGGTTATATCAAGGCAGGCTGTCAGTCATCTTAAGATTCACTTCTTCAAATTAAGTTTAGAGTAAGGAATCTAAAATTCGTACAGAAATCTGAATTTCGCCACCTCTAAGAACTTTACTTAATTCTATGAAAAAAAGATATTTTATTGCGCTACAATAGCTTACCATGTGGGACTGAATGCTTTACTGGTTGCCGCGAGGCACAGACGACCAATGCTCGAGAAAAACAAGCATGTAGTTGGTTCGGCCTCATAGGTTGTCGTGACGTCATCACTTCCTGTGTATCAGCCTCCTTTTCGTTGGTCGCCGCCATATTGGACGCTCTGCTAAGTTTTCAAGCTGTTTTCTATTATATCTCTGGATATATTGTTTGTCATTCGTCCATAATTCGGCTTTTCCTTTATTTAGCAGTATAGAATCTTATACCCAATTTTCAGCACTTCCGGTGCTGTATTTTGTCAGTTTTAACGTCTTCTCAATTCACGTGTTGTGTGCTCGCCACTACACTAGTACTGCTCGAATCTACGGTTCGGAGTATTTCATATTTTATTGCATTAAAACATGGCCACCGCCCACCAGTCTTCTAAAGATAAACCCAGATCCAGCAAATGCAATCATTTCTGTCAGCCATTCGACAGTCATGGCTATTGCCCCTCCTGCAGAGATGCAGGGAAGGGCGATGATCTGTGTGTTACAAAAGCTGGTACTTGTCAAATCTGTGGGTCTTTCACAGACGAACAGTCCACTAAAATTGCTAACAGAAGACGATACAAGAAAAAACATCCCACTTCACAGGCATCGGACAAAGATCGGGACGAGGTTCTTGGCGATTCTTTTGAATCCTTTTCTGGATCGCAAGCCGAGCTTGAGGCTGCGGCCGATCATTTGTTTACTTCACCTCCACGTCCCAGACCCTTATCTTTCGATCCTTTGCCTCTTACTACACCAGGGCGTACTGTTCCTCCCACTCCCAGTACAGCCTTACATCATAAAGTCCATTCTTCTGTAGAAAAGTCTTTGGACCATAAATTTGATCAGAAATTTGGTGTTTTTCAAGCCAACATCTATGATGCCCTTAAATCTATGCGTGAAGATTTTCTAAAATCTCAACAAGGGCTGGCTGATAAGATCGCCTCTTCGGCGGTTCGCACCGAACCTCAGACCTCTGTCAGTGCTTCAGAACCCATGGATATTGAATATGGCCCTTCTCTTCCTCCTCGCCTTCAGGCCGAGCAAGGTTCGGACGTTCGTCTTAGCTCTACCGAACATACACAGTCTGTTCACCCCAAGACGTCCACTCACAAGGTTAGCCATGCTCCAATCTCAGGTTCGGGATCTGATTCCGATCATGATCGCCCTTCATATTCTAGACCTAAAAAGCACGCTGACAAGTCTAAACATAAGTCAAGGTCCTCATATTTGCCCTCATCGTCAGGGGAGGATCAGTCCCCTAGACGTAGACACAGGTCTCCCAAGCCCCAGAGAATGACCTCTGATGATCAGGAACATCCTCAAATTGACCTTGACCCGCCCTACTATAGGGATGTGGCTCTGGCTGACATCCCAAATCAATATGCGGAGGAGGTAGATACTTTTCGACGTATCCTCAAATTACCTGATCCGAGGGATTCAGTCCCCAGACCTGCTACTGCTATCATAGGTATCGATGACGAGGTGGCCGTCCAAGAGCTGAGACCTACGGGTCCATCAGCTATGTTGCCCCTCAACTCTGGTATAAGAGATGCCTTTGACAAATTCAACAATGACTTTATGGCTGCAAACCTGGCAGAGGGCAAATACCCAAAGCCCCCCCCTTCCACTTCTAAGTGGTACAAGGTTGGACAACCTTGTTTTTCGGAGAAACTCCAAGATTTAAATGCAGACTTTGCCAAGATCTGTATATCTCCTAAACCTTCGGGGGCCCCTTTAGGCAAGGTTCCACTCTCTGTCCTCAAGGACTTAGAACAACAGGCAAGGTACAATCTAACCACATTGAATTTCACGACCACTTTTGCCAAGACATCCTCCTCCTGCAACTCTACCATGAGGAGGTGTCGTTATGGACTAAAAGAAACCTTCAAGAAGGTCAAGTCCCAGGTCAGGAAAGGTGCCGACCCTGAAAAAGCAGTAAAACGTGGTTATGATGAGGCCTATGACTACTTTGATCTCTGGGAGAAGACCCTCACTATTCAACATAAGGCCATAACCTGCCTGAGCAAATCCCTTGCCCATATTTTACAAAGGGAACTTTACACAATGGCAACTTCCGGCTTGCTTAGACGCGAAGCCGAAATGTCCCATCTGCAGCCACAATTAGGGGAAACCAGACGTCAAGAGCTCAGGAATTCCTCTCTCTGGACTCGTTCCCTGTTCAACTCCCAGTCAGTGAAGGAAGGCGAGGACTTCCTTCTCAAAAAAGGCACCTCAAAAGATGCTCAGGGTTTCGGACCCTACCAAAATAAGCCCTTTCGTGGTTCCTACCACAATAAGAGAAGAGGCTCCTACAGGAAACGTCCCTTTGGGGGCAATTCCTCCCAAAGCAGCAACTATTCGTTTCCCTCCTCTAGAGGAAAACCAAACTTCAGAGGCTCCAGGGGTCGTTTTCGACCCCACAACAAAGGAAAAGGGCGTGGAAACCCCTCTTCCCAATGACTCCTATCAAGCCTCAATCAATCCACCAGTAGGAGGTCGCCTCCGTTCTTTCAGGAGAGACTGGCACGCAAACAATTGCTCAGCCAACGTGTTAAATATTATCACCAATGGCTACGTTCTGCCATTCCTCTCAAGGCCAAACTTGATAAGATTTCCTCTGATTGTGTCAGAGTACAAGGCCCCTCAAAAAGACCAAGCCTTGGCCGATTGCATCCAGTCTCTCCTGTTAAAGAACGCTATCGAAAGGGTGGAAAATGTAAAATCTCTCGGGTTTTACAGTCGCCTCTTTCTTGTACCCAAGCCTCACCAAAGGTGGAGGCCAGTAATAGACCTAAGCAGGCTCAACACTTTTCTACACGTAGAAAAGTTCAAAATGGAAACTCCAGAGTCGATCAGGACGTCTCTGATTCCGGGGGAGTGGGTAGCGTCAATAGACCTTTCGGACGCTTACCTCCACATCCCCATCCATCCGAACTCAAGGAAGTACCTAAGATTTTGCCACAGGTCACAGGTGTTCCAGTTCACCTCGCTCCCATTCGGACTAGCCACAGCCCCCCAGGTATTTACCATGGTCGTAAAAGAAGTGAAACTCATGGCCCTCACATCATCAATACCTGGACGACTGGCTGATCAGGTCTCAGTCCCAGGAGGAAGCATTAGTGAACACTCGGACAGTGGTAGATCTCACCCAGTCCTTGGGATGGATCTTAAACCAAGAGAAATCAGAACTGAACCCAACTCAGGTGTTTTCGTTCGTGGGCTACGAATACCACCTAGATTCAGCCCTTGTAAAACCCACTCAAGAGAGATGGCTCAAACTTCAGGATTTGATCCTACGACTCAAGTCGAAACATGTTTTGACTGCAAGATGTTTGATGTCTCTAATTGGGTTGCTAGCCTCAACGGAGAAGATGGTCCCGGAGGGACGCCTTCACATGAGACCGTTTCAGTTTCACCTGAAAGAGCACTGGAAATTTCCTCAGTCGCTGGACAGCCTCCTTCCCTGGACAGAAGTCATTTCTGCTCATCTGGACTGGTGGCAGAATCCTGCCAAGGTGATGATAGGCGCCGACCTTCATCCCAAAGACCACAGTATCCAACTCTTTACAGACGCCTCAAACGAAGGCTGGGGCGCTCACTTAGAACAAAGTTCTACAAAAGGTCTGTGGTCTCCTCAAGAAAAAGGACTTCACATAAACGTCCTAGAATTGAAAGCTGTCTTTCTGGCTTTGAGACACTTCAAAGACCAGTGTCAGGACCAAACAGTGCTAGTTGCCACGGACAACTCAACTGTGGTAGCTTACATAAACAAACAAGGGGGAACACACTCGGCGGAGATGTGCGCACTCCTGTGGAGACTCATGACCTGGTGCCACCACTATCACATAATCTTGAAAGCCAGACACATTCCAGGGTGCCTGAATGTGATGGCCGACCTTCTTTCCAGGTCGAACCAGGTTCAGTCGACCGAATGGTCACTCCATCCACAGGTGTTCAAACAGATCTGCCGAAAGTGGTTCACTCCCCACGTGGACCTTTTTGCCACTCATCTGAACCACAAACTCCCTCTGTACGTGTCTCCTATCCCAGACCCCCAGGCCTGGGACATAGATGCTCTAAACATAGACTGGACGGGTCTCACTGCTTATGCTTACCCTCCAACGGCTCTCCTTTACAGGGTGATCCAAAAAATCAGGCAATGCTCCTGCCTGATCATACTAATAGCCCCAGGCTGGCCAGGGATGCCCTGGTTCTGGGACCTAGTACAGCTCTCAACAGAGATCCCTCTGCAACTTCCGGTGTCAACAACACTCCTCAAGCAGTCCCACAACTTCGTGTTCCACAGCTCCCCGCAGCACCTCAACCTCCACGCCTGGTCTCTAGGAGTGGACAACTCCAAGAACAAGGCTTCTCTGTGGAAGTGGCAGAGAGAATTGCTGCACCTCAGCGGTCTTCAACAAGGAACATCTACAAATCAAAGTGGGCCCTATTTGAAAAATGGTGCAGAGATAATTCGGTGGATTTCTCCTCACCATCTGTGAAGCAAATCTCAGATTTCTTTATGTATCTGTACCAAGACCTAAACAGGCGCCCCTCTACCATTGATGGTTACAGGACAGCTATTGTTGACACTCTGGGCCCTACAGCCCAGCATATTGCCCATAATGAGGACCTTCACAGGTTGCTCTCCAGTTTTCATAGGGATCGCCCCAAGAGTTCCAGAAACCTTCCCCAGTGGAACCTATCTGTTGTCCTCAATGAGCTCACAAAAGCACCCTTTGAGCCTATGAAAGACACAGACCTCAAACATCTCACTCTCAAGACTGCTTTCTTGCTAGCTCTGGCCTCCGGCAAGCGCCGCAGTGAAATCCACGCCTGGGTCGCAAACAAAGTATCCAATCTAGGCCAATGGGAAAAGGTGGCCTTGTTCCCTTCATCAGATTTTATAGCCAAAAACCAGCTAGCAAGAGAAGGTTCTCAAAGTGTGTCTCCGGTGACTATTCCTGCCTTGACTACCATTGTAGATAGACAATTCAAAGAAGACAGGACCTTGTGTCCAGTACGGGCTTTGAGGTACTATCTGGACCGAACCAAGGACCTGAGAGGGTCCCGGTCTCTTCTTTTCATCTCCTTCAAGAAAGGACATACCTCAGATATCAGACCCGCTACTCTCTCTTCATGGTTGAAACAAACCATTCTACTTTGTTATAAGCAAGCAGACCAGCAAGCCTTGGACTTAGTCCAAGTTAAAGCGCATGACATTAGGGCCTTCGCAGCCTCTAAGGCTTTTTACGGTGGGGTATCGGTGGACCAGATCATGCAAGCGTGTCACTGGAAAGCGCACAACACGTTTACCAATTTTTATCTAAAAGACCTTACTTGGTCGGACAACGACAACAACATGTATCTGGGACCAGTAGTAGCGGCTCAACAGGTCCTAGACCCTTCTCCTCAGTGATGTCTTCTTCGGAAAGAAAAAGGGGGGGGCACGTCCGCTACAGCTAAGCCTTCAGGAGTCTCCCCAGGTCTAGGTATAAGCTACCTCATCAGGGTGTTACAGGTAAGGTCACACATATTAAATTTACATTAACTTTAGATTCTTGGGACCATAAGGTTGTCTTATAAATAAGGTTGCAATAGCAATTCTCGAACCTTGACCTCATTTCTGACGTCATAGCCCTTAGGGGTTCTTCCTATCTGTGTACTCCGGGTACACAATCCTCCTTCCAAACACCCTACAGTGTACGACACTGTGTATTCTCATCAGGTTTTTGGCTCTTTACAAGTCCGACCTTCGGGATTGGGACTCTGTAAATGGGACTCAGACTGGAAATTTTTTGGGAACTATTACTCTCAATTCGAGAAAAACAACATTCAGACCTTCCAGTCTCAGCTGTAATCCCGCCACCGGGCGGTTGAATTCAGCATTCAGTCCCACATGGTAAGCTATTGTAGCGCAATAAAATTGAAAATTTTAATTACTTAAATGTAGCTTTTATAAGCTACAAGCTTACCATGTGGGACTGAGAAGAGTCCCACCCTACCTCCCCGCTGTATTACAGCTGAGGGGACATGGGTTTAATCTCAACGAAAAGGAGGCTGATACACAGGAAGTGATGACGTCACGACAACTTATGAGGCCGAACCAACTACATGCTTGTTTTTCTCGAGCGTTGGTCGTCTGTGCCTCGCGGCAACCAGTAAAGCATTCAGTCCCACATGGTAAGCTTGTAGCTTATAAAAGCTACATTTAAGTAATTAAAATTTTCAATTTTGTCTTAAACTTTGTATTTTTCATTTCAAAAAGCCTTAATTTACTATACATTCAACAAATCTCACCTCAGTTCATTAATTTTATTAGTGTTTCCACATGTGGCGAATTTCACATATGTGGCGATTTTTACATTTCTTACTCTACTCATTTCCTCGTTTACAACCATAACCCTTGAATATTGACTTAGAATGTTGCTCTAAAATTATTGGAAAAATTTGAAGAAATGTATACTTTTATCCCATATTTTTGTGCATTTTGGGACTTGAATAGTGATTTCACTGAGTGGAAACTGCCATGGTTTGGTTTCATGAGTTTCACTTCTTGTCTGTGGCCTATTTGGATTGGCTGCTCGGTGTACACCTTTTTCTATATAGACCCATCTCTAGTTGTTAACCAAGCAGTAAGCAATGATTTCCTCCACCTTCTCGGCTACGTATTCTGAAAATATCCATTCATTGTGTTGAAAGTTAATCAAATCTTGTATGACATGGTCACACCCATGTGATTGGAACTCTGGTAAGTGCAATATCCATAAAAGCATAAGAATATGCAACCACTACAGAGGGATTCTTCTATTGGCATTTACTCTCTTTCATTACCCACTACTAGCCGTATTTGACCTGTATCGGGGGATCTAGAGAGTGGGATATATATTTTTTTATTGTGTACACCGGCGCCTTCGTATCCTGGAGACTAAGTGTGAATAACTTCCGGGTTTTCACTAGTATCTCAGAAACCATGTGACCTACAAATATGTATTATATATCACAAGACAAATCTTTTCACTGCGCTTCTTCTTGTCTTTGTTGCATGAAAATCTGTACAGAAATAACTGAGATATTGCAAGTTAAAGATTGAAGTTTTTATATTCACTGGTGCCCATGTTTTTTGACAGCTTTTCTTCACATTATCTCATTTAATATTGATTTATAACCTTTTAAATGGTAGATAATAAAAGGAAAACATCCCTCATTAGACATATACAGAAAAATACATCACTCATGAAGATTAACAATATAAAACTTGTGCTACGCACTCATATAATATTGTTATCTTCGTTTGTGATACATTTTTTCTGTATATGTCATTTGGGAAGTTTTTCTATTGTCTAGTAAACCCTGATAAGGAAATCTTTCAGCCATTTGAATTTCTAAGTAAGGTTCAGCTGTAAAATAATGTCTGCAGCAAGGTTCAAATGTAGAATAATTGTATTTAACAGCATTAAATTTGAAAAGAAAATATACTACTAAACAATGTTGAAATCTAAAATAATTTCACTTCCGTGGATTCAACAGAATCATTTACTTTTTTTGTGCCTACTACTATGCAGACTGTTGCTGAGATGGAAGGCATCACCCATGGCATCCGCCCTGAAGCCGTGGTAACCAAAGTGAGGGATAAGGATGGGAAGGTGATCAGAGAGGAGAAGAAACTAAAGTACAAGATCAAAACTAGATATGGACTGATCCCTGTGTATGAGAAGAAAGAAGAGAAAAAGAGTGAGTGAAACTGGGAATTTCTTGTAAACTCTAATAAATTCTTGTAAATTATATATTTAATATACCACCAAGTCACACCTGTATACAGATATAGCTTTGTTTCCTATAATGATACTCCCTTTAGCCCTGAGTCCTGATAATGTTACATCTGTACAGACTCTGTATCTAGCAACTACTGTCAACCTTTAACAAGAACTGTGATAAAAGGAATATCTATAAATTAAATGTCAGGTCCTTAATTGGCAATTTCCATGAAATTTTACAATGTTAACTAGAAATCCTGAGTTTCGTGTACTTTTTGGTCCTTTGACATTTGTTATAATTTTGCTTACATCTGTGGAATTTATGCAGCTGTAACCTTGTCTCTGTGTTAACTTCAATGAAACATTCTGATTATAAACCAATTCTCTTTGTAAACTGCTTCTTCATAAGAAATATTCTCACCATTAACCAATTCTCTGTTAACCGTTACTGATGAAGAATTATTCTGACCATTTATCAATTTTCTGTGCATTTACTGCTTGTTTTGATGGAATATTCACACTACTGATCAGTTCAACAGTGTTTTTACTAGGACAGGGTCGGTTGCAGATTTTTCATTTCGGTATCCCACCAGTGAAAAACTGTACCGATTCCGGGATACCAAAAGAAGAAATTGCGTTCTAGTATATCCCAAGTCGAATAGGCCCACCAACCGGAAGTAAGATTCGCAAAAAGAAAACATTGCAGTTCTGAAAGAAATCACTATAAAAGTGCTAAAATATATAAAAAATACGGGATAAAAGTTTGTAATTTCTTCAGATTTGTGGTTTGTTTCTAATACTTTATGTTTTCTCACAACATTATATACTGACTTTCAAAATACCGGCTGTAAAGTGTCACAACGGTGTTGAAGTGAATTAGTCTCAATACCCAGATACTAGTGTTACCGACCCTGCCCTAGTTTTTACTGTTATATTTGAGAGAGATTTCTAACCATTAAGTGTTACTGTATTTTACTCTGACTCTGCAGAGGACAGGCCAACCTATGCACAGATCTCTGAATGGAGGAAGATCTTACACAGACTCTCCTACTTCCTGCGTCTGGTGGACTACCTCATTCTTGAGTTGCTACGGAGACTGGTTGTTGTGGCAACCAAAGCACTCCTAAAATTTGTGGGAACATCGTATCAAATTGGCATTATGGAGGAGGAAGAGGTATGGTGTTTATTGTAGTTTTGGGTTTTAGTTTGTGTTTGTTCTTTTTTAATTAAAGATAAATTGAAAGTAAATTTTGAACTAATTTTGGAATTACATCTAGACGTGTACTGATGTGATAAATAGTTTTTAGTTGATTTAATACAGCAGTTATTTTGTAGAGTGTTAAGTCCTGTCTATAAGTTTTTACATTTGATGTAATTATCATGTAATTTTGTGTTTTGTGTTGTTTATTTAATTGGTATCGGTTTTTGGTGAATGCTGTTCATTGCCGTGGGTGGCTTCACTGGCTTGTTGATTCATACACTACATATGCTGTCCATTTCTATGCAAGAGATATTTACAAATTTGAACTTTCACCTCGTATTTCACTATCCAAGACCATTAGCTAAACTGAGTAAAGCTAATGAAAATATCCACTGGTATTAAACACCTTACAACACTCTGTGTAATATGTTCATATAATATGTCACAGAAGTTTGGTCAAGGTATGAACAATATCATGCTCAAAAATCAGATAGACCTTTAACTTGAAAAAGTGTGTTCAGTACAGTAATTGACATGTTTGACTAAGTCACTGCTAAGTCACTGAAAAGTCACTTAAAGTCAGTACCTTTTTTTAAACAGTAACTGGTACAGTCACATTACAAAATGTACATAGTAGGACGTTAAGCTTGACTTAGAAAATTACGATTATGGGTCACCTGTTCAATCTCTTCCATAGATTGTTTGCAAATGCAGTTGTTATGAATGTGACATTTGCAAAAAAAACACGTGGTTTTAGGGTTGTCAGTGTTTCTCAAACTGCATTTATTGTACAGCTTGCATGATGATATTATTACCATGTTAAATTTAAATTTTGATGTGTTCATTTGTACTTTGCATGTTCTGTATTTTTAATTTTGTTTTTGTTTTTTTTAAATTATCTTGTTGATACAAAACATTGTTTAATAAGCTAAGTGTTGTTCATTGTTGGAGTAAAAAGATTACATGTTCTTAGAAGGTTATAATATTTCAGAAATACATTAACCTTATTAAGTATTATTTATTGGTGAATGTGTATTACTCTGTACTCAATACAACTCTAATCTCTCAGAGACGTAAAAGACGTAAGCTTGAGCATGCTCATAGACGCAAATTTTGGTACATGTATGATGAGGTATGTTGCAGGAAAAACTTAGTGACTGTGGTACATTTCCATCTGCTGCCCGATCTGGATTCTGCAAACACAGTTTACAGTGTCTCTGTATCCTTGTGTACAAGTTTTGTCTGCTCAGCAGTAATTAACAGCGAATGTGCCCCATTGTTACAAAATATTCTAATAAATACATGTATAGACAAAACTATGTAAATCCATCACCAATTCAAGGCAACTTTTTGCTTTAGTGAAAAAATCATCATGAATGAAACCTATATGAAGAAATAAATAAATTATGAACATTTTATTTGGAGGAAAATGTATCACAATGGGTAATCATTTGTTATTTGCCAAATGCATTTCAGTATGTGGAAATTTTTACATCATTGTAAAAGGAGAGAAACAAAGATTGTGTTTGCTGATTGTGGGTCGTTGATTTTGAATCTCTTACATGGAAATATACCATAGATTTTAGTTGTTCCCCAGTTCCCTGTATATACACAGCACAGCACCTCATTGTCAGTTCTGCAAATGTATAGGACCAGCGTGATACAGAGATGTAGCATGTATCGGTGTTTACTAACTAGCTAATATGGCCATTTATAGGATGGACATTATAGTCTGTTAACAGTTTTTGGTCAGAAATAATTGGTACAATTGGGACATAAAGTGTCGAAAATGGGAACAAATCCTTTAATCCACTGGGCTGCAGTTTATTTGGCAGAGCTATATTTGACCTTTAACCCATCTCATAAGGTCAAAAAATGTTTTTTTACCTAATACCCCATCCACACTACAGGATCAGTGTCCCCGCTGGAGTCTGCATTTGGTAAAATGCCCTTGTCCTTCAACTACCTTTAGAGGTTTGTGTGTAACACAGTGGCAAAACATCCATTACCTTACGCATCCTGTGGAAGTTTTGAAATGTTTGAAATTTCCACCTCTGCAAGCATGTACAGATAAATTTCTTATTAATTGAAGGCGTAGTCCACAGTGTATATAAGGTTGTGACTCGTTTGTCTTTCTGTGTAACACAGTGATGTAAGGCGGGCAGAGATAAATGGATGTTTTGCTACTGTGTCACAAGGTCGCATACGAACCTCGGACGGTAGTTGAAGGACAGGGGCATTTTACCAAACACCTATAACCACAAATTATACCACCTGTGATGTGAATGACACACCAAATCCCAGAAGGTATGTGGTGGCCTTGGAGGTGGTTCCGCAGCCAGGGAAAACCTCTAACCGAGGGACGTACCGTCTATAGTGTGAAGGGGGCATTACATATTACTTTTTATTGCTCCTTTGAGTTTCGGATGTGAAAACAGCTTGTTGGAAATTGTATGCCTCTTAATTGTCTCTTCATGAGGTTAGATTTGATCACCCGTTAATAGTGAGATAATATTTTTGTATCTATTACAAGCCAATTAATGTATCTCGCTTATTATTGCTCCTGGAGATATGAACAAAAATAGTGTTTTTGGAAATGGTTAGCTACAATTTTTGTTATATGATCTGTTTTGAAATGGGGTTCCTGTTTAAAAAGTAAAAATAACTTTGAAGGAATCATGGGCAACATCTCTCTTATACAATCTGTTGAAACATCTTTTGATTACTATAATTATTCTTCCACCATTCTCATTGATTCTTGGGAAGTGAAAGCAACACACCATGAAATAAAACAGAGCTGATCTTAGTACCTTATACTTTTCACCTTGGCAGTATGTTAGATTACTCTCACTTTGAGTTTACATTGGTCCATCACCATATTCAGCTTTACTAGCCTTTCAACCTGTCCATCTTGGGGTACTTTGCTTTTGTAGAGCAGAAGCAATATTTTAGCTCTAAGTTAAATATGTTTGAGGAAATGTCCAGAAATGTTTATCAAATTTTCAAAAGATTCATAAACCAGTAGTGTCCAGTTAGAAATAGAGAATTGGTAGTGTCTACAAGTATCATACTTAATTATGTTGTGCTGCATGTTGTAGTTATGTTTGTTTCAGTATTTTAACGTTGATGTTTCAGTTTATTTTCTCATTTTGTTTTATCATAAAAGTTGTAGCAATGGACCCTATGTCACTTTTATGTTTATACGGATTTATACAAAACTAAAACTATAAAAATGATAGTTTATTGAGAGTGTATAATTTATGTTATTTTGTTGTTGTATTTTGATGTAGTTTTCTTTTGTTACGGTAATGTTGTATGGATCCATACCTTTTTGTGTAAAATTAGACTTCTGTAGCAGTAGATAATGTAGTATTTTTCCTGACCTATCCTTTCATTGTCATTCCATGCATAACATCACATGATATTAACATTTTCCTTGTTTTACTCACTTAGTTGGACTTTATTTTTCTTGCAGTACTTCATCAATCCCTTGGTTGAGATTAGTTTACGGGTTATTTTTAATAGTAATGATTCCGGTGAATTGTTCTTTCAATAGACAATGGCAATGATAGTATATTAATTTTTTTTTTCAAGAATACCAAAAAAAATAATAATAAAATAATAAAAAAAAAATCACTGTAAAATATAAACAATTGAAATATATTTCACTGTCAAAATGTACACATTCTTAAAGTTACATTTCTGTTCCTTGTACTGCATGTACACATTAATGAAACATAATAGATGTATAAATTTGATGAAAATTTGTGATCTATGAATAATATTAACACATGCATTTTAATCTTACATTCTAATTTTTCATATTACAACCACTGAAATCAATTAATCCCTGGCACTTACAAGCAGCTATTTCTATCAGTTGGACAGCATAACAATAGTGCAATACCTAAATCAGTCCTCACTTTTATCTTATTAATATTCATTTTCATTCCACTCTAAAACATTGATATGTATTGTATAAATTCATTTCTAGTCATTTTTCTGTAGCTGGCCATGACAAATGTATAATCAAATCTACTGCTTTGTGGGTGCAAAATGACCCAAAAGGAAGCTGAAGTAATTGTCTTTGTGTACATTGGTATCAAGTTCGTTTGTTGTAGCTTTAATAAGTTGTAGTTCGGGTGCATATATTTTAAATTTGAATTTTACACACACCCAAACCTACATACATTACACATGAACTTGAAGCCTTGCTGAATCCAAAAGTTTGCGGTGAAAAGTCTCCTCAGTTGTTTTTAAAGATATTTTTCAAACACAATATTTGGAGACTGATTAGTTAGTAGAGTAAGAAATTTAAAATTCGCCACATATCTGAAATTCGCCACATGTGAAAATACTAATAAAATAAATGAATTCTGGTGAGATTTGTTGACTGTATAGTAAATTAAGACTTTTTGAACTGAAAAATATCAATTTTAGACAAAAACATCATTTTCTTCATAAAGTTAACTAAGGTTTTAGAGGTGGCGAATTTTAGATTCCTGGCAAATTTTAGATATCTTACTATAGTTAGAAATCGCCCACAACCAGACTAAGCTGTTGGTAGGAATGTGACTATGGGCACTGGGATATAATTAATGAAAACAAAAACACTTATTGTAGAAATAAAATGGGATATCCCTCCAAAAAAATGGGAAAAAATTGTACACTCATGATTATTTTAATGTAGTGTATTTATTGAGGGGTACAGAGGGGAAGGGGAGGTAAATATAGGGTAAAGATCAACACTGAATGTAAATTTCTGGATAACTTTCTTTTGGTCAATTAGTCATCTTCAATTACGTTATCCTGATTTGAACAAATGGACTTGACTTACTGTGATTGCAATTTCAAAATCATTATTTCATGGATATACAAAATATTCTATATTTTTTGCAAATATGTACAAAATGTATAATTATGTAGATAATTATGACTTTGACAAAATGTTCCAAATCCTTTTGAAATCCAGGTACAGAGCTTGTCAAAAAGTTATGATTTCCTCACTACTGGCATTAGTTTTTTTAAATGAAAATTGACTGAATACATTAATTTAATATAAGAAAAATCATAAATATTTGATGACACTAAACTAATATTTTAATTGTGATAGCACTGTTATATCATGTGTAAAATTTGGTGACAATTCCACTCGGGTGTTGTGATAATGTCTCTAGATTTTGTTGGTGGTAAAAAAGTATTATTTGATAATGGTGAGCTTAAAAACTCAAAAAATATCATAGTGACACTTCCATTATCTTAGATTATTTTGGGAAAGGAAGATTTTCAACAAATAAGAAAAGGTTTGTCAATTTTATGTCAACTGCAGAGGCATTGTGAGTATCTACTTGTCAATTACTAGTTTTGTTGAATAAAAAGAGTGTCGATAAAATACAGTATATAGAGAAATAATAACTTGGATACCAGAGTGGCAGCTTTATAGTGAAGTAATGTTGTCTAATGTAGTGTTTAAATATGGTTTAAACTGGAAAAAAATTAGAAATTTTTGTCATTAAATTTAAAATAGAAGTAACAAGTTGACTTTAAATAGCGTTATAAAATTAAAGGTTTCTAAGATAGATAATAGGTCAATTTTAGTGTTTTTAATAAACACAGACACTGTTCAAAAATAGTTTATGTATATTGGGGATTAAGATGTTGTGAGTAGCTTAGGTTGACAAAATGGTACAGTTATTTTAGTGTAAAAGATGGAAGTAATAAAATTTTAGATTTTTACAATCGAGTATACAGGCAATAGAAGTCTCGATAGTGGAGGCTTTACTGTGTTCATTAGTGACCAGATGGTATGTAGTCTGATGTGGTTAAATCATTCAGGTTGAACCACTGAACAATTTCATTGAACTACATGTATATGGTTAAATGGTTTAGGTTAAAGTCTGCAAATTTGGGTTGTACTGTATGGTTAAATAACTCGGGGTTAAATTTATTTTTAAAAAGTGAAATTTATTCTGTCTGTGCTTGTGTTTATTCAGGATTCTATTGATGATCGTGTATCTGAGGTGTCTGGCTCAAACACGCCCATTTACTTCACTCCAAGAAACATTACCAAACCAAGCCTGGCCAAACGCATATCTGACAGGTAGGACATCTTCTCAATATTTTGCCTCTTGCATCCCCCAAGAATACCAGCATTTCTATAGAATGTAGACACTGTATTTTGTCAGTATGTTAACATCTAAAATCAGCCTAAATGTGGCAGCACTGTCCTTGTAGTAAGGAATGCAGCGAGAGTTAGGCATCTATATTAAGTGTGTGTTTATCTTTTTAATGACAGTATAGACAAACAGCAACTTGTATTCCCATCATTATCACTCACAGGAAGCGGGGGTATGACATTTTTTAAAATATTGATGGCTACTTATTATAAATTATGTTCAAACCAAAGAAACAACAAATATGATTTAATACTGACTTACTTGCTTGAGGTTCTTTGTATGACAAACTTTTATGACATTTCCTCTGACATTGTAGCTACAGTAGCATAGCAGCCACACTCATTTTTACATAAAAATATAATAATTTCAATTAACTGATATTTGAGGCCCAAAGTTTGGCTGGATAGTATTTTAGGAGTAATTGCATGATTACAAGCCTGAGGTGCTGGTTACAGTGAACCAGTAGGTGCCAGTAGGAACCCTGCAACAGGTAACACGTGTCATCCTAGACTTGCGCACAAGTCTTTACTTTGGGGGTTTTTTTTTGGAGAAAATGAATGAGTGCATTTTATAACAGTCTAGATTTTATACTTCCTTCTAGCGTGAAATGCTCTCAGAGAATCCTAGTGCACTAAGGAAGGACCTTTGCACAAGGTCTAGTGTCATTCTGGTTCTCTCTTCTAATATTTTGGGATTGATTCACAAGTACATCTGATTTTAAAAGAATAAATTATGAGTACCAACTTATTGTGGAATCATCCTGTTAACTTTTATAGCACACTTTGGTCATATGATAGTCTTCAAATGCTTTTTCATTTACATTTTTTTCAGCAAACATTTGTGGCTTACGATTTGTCACAATTGATGTGTTTCTCAATATTAAACTTGAGAGTCTAGTTTACATGACAATAAATGATTTTCAAGTAAAATAATCCATTTATCAACTTTTCAGTAAAGATCTGTAATTATATTAATTCTGTTTTGTCTAACATTTAGTGTACGTACACAGTCATGTGTGTGACTTATGACATCAGACGGCTGATTTGCGACAGCAATTTTTCCCCTCCTCATGTGTCCAACTCAGATTTGTGATACCTGCATCAGATTTGCTATGGAGATTTTTCCGTTCTGGGAGGGAAAAAATCGTATGACAAGTGAATTTAGATGTATGTTTACAAAATATTGAGAAGTTGGGAAAAAATTGGCCATCGCAAATCAGCCGTCGGATGTCATAAGCCGCATACATGTGTATGTACACTTAATCATCCTTTATATTGTACTCTGTAAAGGATAGAAGAAGAAAATATTAAATTCTCCACAGTATGTGTAAAATTCACAACAGAGGTGTCTGTGAGTCTTTAAAAGTTACACAAAATAAGGAAAGTTTGTGCTAGTTTTCCATCAGGGGATATCAGTCTCAGGTACAATGTTGTCATAAAAATCATAAGTATATAAAAAGATTTTCTACAAGTCAAGGAAATAGAAGTGGGGTTCCTCACTGCCGAATTTTACATATTGTGGTGGATTTAACAGTTCTTGTTCTGTAACTAAAGGTACTGTAGTTAAAATCTAAAGCCAGATGAATTTAAAATTCTTTGATCGTACAATTCAGTTAAATTAATCACTACTGTTTTAAGGTCTCCGAGGCAGAAGCGAAAGACAGTTACATTCAACGTGTATGTTTTCTTGCACAGAGTTTTTTGTTTTTTTTTTCAATGTGATTGGTTTCAGTTTCATTTTTTCACCTTGAATATACACAAATGTAGCTGAATATACAGACACATGACTAGTCTGTGTGGTTGTTTTAGTGTGTGGTTTGACAATCAGTGTGTAGTGAATGCTTTCTCATTGGATATGAATCACAGCCCAGTGATTGGGTAAACACAGAACAATGGCAACATTATTGAGAAAAACTACAGTAAACTATGTATGGCCATAACTAGCACAGGGATGAGTTGATGGTAACATGAGTCCTGACTTAATAAGCTATATACCTTAGAATTAGTCCAGTGTGAAGATAATTTAAGTTTTCAACTCAATTTTTATAGTATTTTGCAAAGAATTACCTTCAAGTTAAAGAAGATTCCAATTCAGTTGCAGCACTTGTACTCATTGAAAAGTGAAAAACCTTTAATTATTCTTGCAATTTTCAAACATCTGTTAATGTTAAGATCACTAATTAAACGTCATGTTTGTGACATTCGATGACAAATATCATACCATACTGTAATATTTACATAAGGAAATTAAACACTCTTTTCATTATCAATATTTGATAAATACACAAATCTCTACATCCATTTGTCTGAAACCCCTCACTGTGGCCTAATGTGTAACAGACTCGCCTTGGAATACAGAGGACATGGTTCAATCCCAGGAACAGGCAGATACACAGTGTCTCAGACTCTCAGATAACAACTTAAAGTCCTCTGTCATTGTGTCCTATCTTCAGTGGCAGGCTAAAAAAAAACAGTCATGTTGATAAATGGTCAATCCCTTGAGTTTCTGTCTCATTTAAGGGAATGCCAGCTACTTTGGGAGCTTGGGCTGTGCTTATACTGTCAGGATGGATCAAATAGCATTTTGAGACCTGCAGTGCAAGAAAATACTGGCCTGAGTGTAAATATTATGTGTAATATAATAGGTGATCAAATTCCTGTATTTAAATTGTAAGCTAATGCTTTCAATACTGCATGGAGCTATGGCTTTGAGCTAGTATAATAATGCAAGAATTTAGTATTGGAAAATTGATGCAAATCATCTTTTGATTTGCCTGTATAACCATTTCACAGCAGTTAACCAACCTGAGTTGAACTCAACTACAACTAGTTTTACCAATACCAAGCTTGATCTTTGTGGATGGCATCTTATCTCAGCATTCACTATAACCTCTAATGTCCATGAAAGTTAGTTCTGGTTATTGCTAACTTTCACTTATGCACACAAATACAGCATTGTCTGGTGTTGGTACACCCAATATTGGTTAGTCACTTGCACCTACCACTTACAAATTAGACTATTTTAGTATGTGAAAATTCTCAGGGTCTAGAGGCTCTGGGTGGAGTATTTTCACTCGCCATATCATTTTTGTCTGACTGTTGACACATGTGGACAGACACTTACTCTTCTCACAATGAAACTATTCAGTTCGACTGATGGGATTTTGCCTCCCAACCAGTCAACCGCCCTAAAAATGTTGACCCAAGCAAAATGTTATTGGTCACATGACTTATCTTTTCAATAATGTTATTATAAAAGTCAGGAGCATAGTGACTTAGTCATTGTGCTCTTTGAAAATATTAAAAGTCTAAATAGCCGGTCAGTTTTACCCCCCGACCCCCCCCTTATAGGTCAAACTGGGGTCATAAAATAGCCGATTTTGAGTTTTTGCCTTATATCTCCTTTATTGTTGCTTTTATAGCTTCAGAATGTATTAAGAGGTATTGGGAAAGCATATATGGAGAGTCTAAATAGCCGGTCAGTTTTACCCCCCGACCCCCCCTTATGGGTCAAAGTGGGGTCATAAAATAGCCGATTTTGAGTTTTTGCCTTTATCTCCTTTATTGTTGCTTTTATAGCTTCAGAATATATTAAGAGGTATTGGGAAAGCATATGTGGAGAGTCTAAATAGCCGGTCAGTTTTACCCCCTGCCCCCCCCTTATGGGTCAAACTGGGGTCATAAAATAGCCGATTTTGAGTTTTTGCCTTATATCTCCTTTATTGTTGCTTTTATAGCTTCAGAATGTATTAAGAGGTATTGGGAAAGCTTATATGGAGAGTCTAAATAGCCGGTCAGTATTGCCGCCCGACCCCCCCTTATGGGTCAAAGTGGGGTCATAAAATAGCCGATTTGAGTTTTTGCCTTTATCTCCTTTATTGTTGCTTTTATAGCTTCAGAATATATTAAGAGGTATTGCGAAAGCATATGTGGAGAGTCTAAATAGCCGGTCAGTTTTACCCCCCGACCCCCCCTTATGGGCCAAACTGGGGTCATAAATAGCTGCTTTGGAGTTTTTACCTTATATCTCCTTTATTGTTGCTTTTATAGCTTCAGAATGTATTAAGAGGTATTGGGAAAGCATATGTGGAGAGTCTAAATAGCTGGTCAGTTTTACCCCCCAACCCTCCCTTATGGGTCAAACTGGGGTCATAAATAGCTGCTTTGGGGTTTTTGCCTTATATCTCCTTTATTGTTGCTTTTATAGCTTCAGAATGTATTAAGAGGTATTGGGAAAGCATACGGTGCAGCTTTGTGCATTCTTAGCTTTACAGCATGCTTATTAAAACCACAAAGCATTTTAAACTTTAAGGGACGCTTCGCTTTTGTTAGCAAAAGCATTCCTCTAGTTTTGATTTGGCTTTGCAATATTTTCCACATAACTCCACAAAAATACCTTGTAACCTGGTAGTGCAAGTTTACAAACGAATCACCCCATATAGCACTTCCACCCTCTCTCTTTACACCTCTGACATGTACATGTTAGTTCAGGACCTGAGAACTTGTGGTTGGGTTTTAAACATTTGAAAAATCCATTATGTGCTGGAAATGCTGTCTGTGTGGTGTGGAATGCATCGTACCCAAATATGAATCTCAACTTATTTAAGTATCAGTGGACGTCTTCACAGTTAGTTCCTAAGTCACTCACCAGGGTCGCCTTTGTGCCATAGCCCACAGAGTGTTTACTTTTCAATGACTTTTAATGTAAAATTAAAAATACTTTAAATTACCGTATTTTTTGTAATAAACGCCCCGGGGCGATGCATTTTTCCAAAGGGGGGCGACTATTACAGATAAATAAAATCATATCTCGAGTCCAGTGGCAATGGGCGATAATGAACACTTGCTGCCTTGATCTCGCTTGCTGGCATGTATAATGGCGAGACAGCTTAAAATATTTAAAACAAACCTTAAATCTGAAGAAATTATGTAGTTTTATCTCCTATTATTGCAGATTTCAATGCGTCTGTGACCAAAACTACCATGTTTTGTTTTTATTTTCTTTATTTCTCGTAAGCGATATTCGCTTGGGAAGTACTAAAATGCACCATTTTTCGGAATCCCGGAATCGCAAAAGTGTCGGCTGTTGAGAGGGATGTAAAACCCCGAAATATGAACTTTGCAAAGGTAGAGAAGAGGGGGGGGGGCGATTAATAGGGAGGGGGCGTTTATTACAAAAATTACGCATTAGTCAAAAATGAGTGTACTATTCACAAGACATTTCCTAGTAATAGAATGTATGTCTCATGAATGCTAACACACAATTACAAAGGCATATATAGGGAACAAAGAGTTTGGAGCGAGTTGCTAAGGTACGCATAAAATTAAAAAAAAAAGTAATTCTGTTACATACAACACTGACTCCTGGTGAATGGGACATGCAACTGAAAATACGTGCTTGCAACATGTCCACTTACCCTTACGATAATGGATACTACCAAAACATGAAAGAAGCATGTAGCCATAAAGGACCATGGTCAAGTCAATACATCTCATATGTAGCTTGTGAAGCCAGTCCAGAATGGTGTGAATTTGGTATATTAAGGCTAATCTTTAGGGTGTTACAACTGATCTTATATAAACTGAGTCACTGACAAGTTCTCATCAGGACATGTTCCCATCAGCAAAAATTGAGGAATGGACAAGTTACCATCACAAGAAAAAATTGTTTTTCTTGAATTTTGATTTTACTTTTATACTTTATTTAACCCCAAAAAAACAATATAATTTATTAAAATTCAGTTTCAATTGTTCTTAGTAATCATAGAACCTGCTTGCTAATTAACTATTCAGTTGCCATCAAAGAAAGTAAATCTATTGATCTTAGTAATCACAGAACCTGAGTTCTGATGGGAACATTGGTAATGGGAACATGTCCTGATTGGAACTTGTCCATACTTTCCCAAACCTGTTGCCAAGTAATCTTGTTCCAAGTTAAGGTTAGTCATAGGAGGTCTCATCAATTACTGGTACTGCACAAGAGTAATTGGATGTTTAGTGTTAGGACTTATTAGTTTTCCTGCCCATTTTTGACAGCATCAGTTGTAGCCACAACCTGAGTTTAAAAATTAGCTAGATCTAGTCATGAAAGTGGAAAAGTAGTACAAAATATAGTCCACTGCTATCTACTGCATAGATTTGTCTTTCTTTTAGAATTTTCTATTTCAGTGTTCATCTGTACAAATTGCTATTATTTAAAGTGAAAATTAATAGAGAATGCTTATATAACTTGATGTTTTGAAGCCAGTGTGTTTCTTTACTATAATTTTAATAATCTTGCAAATTATTCAGCCAATATTAGGATTGCATAATCCGCTTTATTTCAATACAAGTCTGAAAACCATAAGTACCAAATTTTCTTAATACAAATTGGCACAGGCATTAATAGTGGTAAATCATGCACAATTGTAATTGTACATGTACAAAAATTATGCATTGGACTATGAAATGCAGGTTGCTATTATTTGTCTTGATTGCATCTTCTAAATTCTGAGTTGTGTGATTTCTAAGATGAAAAGTAATCACTTCATAATCAATCATCATCTGTTACAGCCATTTGTCTACCCATCTCCCCCCCCAAAAAAAAAAAAAAAAAAAATCCCCTGGGTTTATTCTGGCTTCACATGGTTCTGATTCACATTGACGGATTTGCACTAGTTCACCACAAAATGTTAAAATGTTAATGTGTTTGTTTTCTATCTTTTGTAAATATTTGTGGGTGAAAGTCTTTTCGATGTGGTCTCTTATGTTTGCATTTTTAGTTCATGGATTTTATTCATTTATTATATATTTGATATGGAATTTATGATTTTCATATTTTTAAATACCTGTAGCTCAGGTTACATTTTATAGTTAATACAGTGGATGATGTATTAATACTATTAGTGCTTTAAATTGTGGAAGTATGTAATGTTTCATGGATTATTCAGTAAATTCAAAACTTGTTTTTTTCCAGTTTTTTTATGGAAACTAATTCTGTTCTTTCCCCAGGTTATGGTGATGTAATTGGTAAAAGGTAAAATAAAAGGTTTGACAAAATGTTATTAAAAGACTGTAAATTATGTGAATTATTTAGCAGCTTCCATGGATCATGAGTAAATATTTTTATTTTATTATTTATATTTATAAATTTTATTTTTGCCCTATAATAAAGAAATAAGTTAAAACAAAAAAAATTGTGCAAGTCCAGTTACCTATGTGAAAACATCAGGTTCTGTATTTTACGAATAGATAAGAGTGTGGATCTATGACGACATTTTTATTGCAGGAATTTTTCCATATTTTTTTTGTGTTTCTCATAATTTAGTCCCATGTATGAGTGAAATACAGTTAATCTCCAGAAACATTAAGTAGTGTTGAAACATTATATCTCTGTTGCTGTTACAATATTGTACCTTAAGTTACAATGGATGTGATTCTTTGATCAACATATTCATAACTCTGGATGAAATTTGAAAGAATATGAATTCCAGATTTGAATGGATTTACCCGTTTATTTAGAAAAAGCATTATTTTTAGGCATATCTACTTTCTCATTTTTGGATTAACTGCTATTTAAATGCTATATGACGTCACTTGTAGTGTTGAAGATATTACCAGTTCAGAGCATGTCTCCCAACTTCGAAAGAAGCAGCAGCCCTTGCTGGAGAATGTGGCTGAGAACAACTCTCCCAGGTACAACTTTGATGAGCAGGAAGAGAAGCCAGAGCCACCTGACATTGATAAGGTGAGAAGTGATACAGGTGTAAAAATAGAAATTATCTTACATTGATAAGGTGAGAAGTGATACAGGTGGAAAAATAGAAATTATGTTACATTGATAAGGTGAGATGTAATACAGGTTTTAAAATAGAAATTCCCTAATATTGATAAGGTGAGATGTAATACAGGTTTTAAAATAGAAATTACCTAACATTGATAAGATGAGAAGTAATGCAAGTGTAAAAATAGAAATTACCTAACATTGATAAGGTGAGAAGTTATACAGCTGTTAAAATAGAAGTTACCTAACCTTTGAAAAGGTGAGATGTAATACAAGTGTAAAAATATATGTTACTTAACATTTATAATTAGGTGAGAAGTAATACAGTTGTAAAAATAGATATTATCTAATTTTTCTAAGATAGTGATACAGGTGTAAAACAGAAGCTGCCTGATTTCGATAAGATGAGCAGTGATACAGATATTAGATAGATTACAAACAACGTATTTGAAGCCTGCATCTGTTTTCCACTGTGTTACATGTCAGTGATTTGTGTGTGCAATGTCATTTCCTAATGTCAAAACTGCCACTGACATATTTCACATTAAAAATGGCTTTGCCATGTAAACCTCCGCTGTGATCTTGTTTTAATTTATGTTATGCTTTTGTGATACGATTTCAATGAAACAGTGTCAAAAGAGAAGCTATCTGATATTTATAAGTGATAAAGATGTGAAAAAAGAAGCCATCTGACTAAAGGTGCGAAAAAATAGAGGGCTGGTTTAAAATTCAAAATTACCTGATACAGCTTGAGGACTATAATTCAGAGAAATTGAAACAACTCATTGTCTATCAGTGTTTATCATTTTTAAGCGCGACCTCTAGAGAGGTCATGCTTCATGAGGTCACTTTTTTTTCATTTACTCTCATGAATTGTAGTGTAGCGTGATGAGTGTCTATCAGTTCACTGAAGTTAAGTGGCAATGGGCTACATTAGTACTGGGATGGGTGACTGCTTTGGTGCACTACTCATCTCTCTTAATGGCTTTGCGCTTGTGCTAGTAGACCAAAACCCTTTTCAGCCTTGTTTTTTTATGACTTTGCAACAGAAAGTGCCATTCTTAAATTGCCAGTATAGTCTTTTCTGTTGGGCTTTCTTTCCACACTGCAGGTGCTGGAGGAGATTGAGAAGCAGAATGAAGTAGTTGAAATCCCTGAACCTGTCTTCTCTGTGCAGATTGTACTTGCCATTCCCCCCACCTCAAAACCAAGCTCTGCTGGAAAGAAAAAGGTCAGAATGCTTAAATATTTAGAAAAAGTAATAAATTTTTTTGAATGAAAATGTCACTATTCGTTTTCAGCTTTAGTTTTGTGGTGTTTTAAACACACATTTTGTATAAACATTCATTTTTTTTAGGATACCAGCTTTCTCTGATATACCGGGTAATTCAGTGGGAGATATTGAAACTGATGTTTGATGCATATTAGCAGTGGGAGACAAACTGACCTACTCACATAAATATACTAAGCCAAAAAAAAATAAAATAAAAAAAAATAGAAAAAGAAAGAAAGAAATACAGATGATACAGTAGAAACTTTGCTATCCGACCCTCTATTATCAGAATTTTTAATTATCCAACCTCAAACCCACTCTCTGAACTTCATTTAAACCCATTATTTTAGCCTTTTTATTATCCGGCCTTTCTGTTATCCAGTCTGCTACTCTCCAAAGAGGGACAGATAATAGAGGTTATACTGTATTTAAATAAAGATTTTGCTGCTTGTTTTTAGCCTTAGTTTTGTGTTTGAGCTCTTGGCAATAATATTCAGGAAATATATTTAAGGTATAACTAGAAGCAGTATTTCTATGCAATTATTATAGTGACTTTGAAAAGTTTTTTTAAATGTTCCTGCAGATGAGTTTATCTTGTCCATTTAATTGATGTTATTGTGCCATTCGTTTCAGGGAAGCAAACAGGTTCGGATCAAGGATGGAGGTAAATCAGTGACCCCTGGATCTGAGATAAAAAGTCGCACCAGTTCCAGGAAGAGTCTCGCCGAGATGAAGCGAGCTGTCAAATTCCATGCCGAGTCAGATGTATCAGGTAACTTTGCATTCTGAGGTAGTAATTATAATTCTGAAGTACAGTCTGGCTTTAAAAATTACATGGCCTCTCATTTTACAGGCTGTGGGTTCAAATCCCAGCCTTGCTATTTGGATAGAAAGTTTGTAGATACTCACTGGTGCCAAGTAGATTTCAGTGCAGAATCCCAACCAATGCATATGCACTGATTTCCTCAATTCTCTCAACTACCCATTATGTTATGACCTTTCAGTCAGTCAGTCAGTCAGTCAGGACATTTCAATGTGGGTATGGCCTGGCCAAAGGAAGCAGTCACTGCATTTTGGGAAAGATCCAGATCATATTCACAATAAGAATGCCACCCCCTCTTTTCTAGTTTATATTTGTATTTAACTTATGTATTTTCTATGTCATGAAAATTTTGCTGCATTTTGCAGAGGAATCTGATTATGATGAGAGTGAAAGTGAAACTGAGAGTGATGAAGACCAGAACACCAACAGATTTGCCTACACTGATGACAATAAGTAAGCTCAATACTCCTTCAATAATCAGACCAAAATATAAGTTCACTGAGATTGTTCCTCGTGAAAATATTTTAATATTGTTTCTAGGGAACTCGGTGGTGTAGCGGTTAGAGTGCTCACCTTCAACCTCTGAGGTCGCTGGTTTGAATCTCGGCCCGGCTGCTTGATGTTGGAAAGTTGTTATTTACTTGCCGATGCCCGGTGGTTTAAAGTGCAGAATCTTGACCAACTAGTATGCACTGATTCCTCTACTCGTAAACTACCCATTACAATATGCCCCTGTCTGTTGAACGCGACGTAAAACAAAAAATAAAGCTAATTTAATATTATTTCTGTGATTTTGACAATAAGAGTAAAAGTTAAACAATTTTTTTGCGACCGCTTTGATGAGCTTCATTTGATGGAGTTAAAATTGTAACAGTTTTATATTGGTGGGCCACTGACATGGAAAATTTAGTACTCATCCATCTCGATTGCATATCTTGATTTACCAATAAATTTGCTTACAATGGGGACAATTAGTAGGTTCAGTGTTGTAGGTATAATCTAACCAAAAGCAGTTTTTCTGAGATTGTTCCTGCTGAAAACATGTGATTTTTACATAATTATTTTACATAATCAAAACTATTCAGATTCCGGGATTACACACTTTAGTGCACCCCAGTCCAATGGGCCACTGATAGGAAGTGAAACTCATGAAACAGTTTGGCAGTTTCCTCTCAATGAAATTATAATAAAAGTCCCCAATTGTATATAAATATGGGATAAAACATTTTCTTCTGATTTGAGGTTTTGTTTCCTATGTTTTTAAAGTCTTCTTTCCATTATATTTATTGACAATTGAGCTGGCAGCCCCCAAATGTTGTCACTCTATTTCATTAAAATGCTTTGGATGTGGGGATAACAAGGATGCCAAAACATCCCCAGTCCTGAATGGGGATGGATTAATTGCAACTAGAATTTCCATATTGTTGTGTTCTAGTATAACCCCAGTGGAATTTGTAACAGGAAGTGATATTTGTGAAGCAAAACTTGTTAAACAAAATAACTATGAAACCGACAAAATGTTATATAATATTAAATAGTTGTGATAATTTATTCAGATTTATTCAGATTAATGGTCTTCTTTGTATTCAAATAAAAATTTTGGGGAAGCTGGAATTGTCCTTTGCTTTTTAAGATAAAAAATATATTTATTATATTTTCTTATTAAAAAAATCTATTTTTAGGAGAATACTAGTATTCTAATATTAAAAATTAAAACTATATTAAATACTAAGATTGTGGAGTACTAACTCAGCGGAGCTTTTATCATGCTACTGCCTTGTACTTCTAGATAAAATGGAGAATTTTAAATTGATACTCCTTTGGAAATCAAATTTATCATGTGAGGTACTATTTACTGTGTCTTTTGCTTTATGTCATGTATGACACAGTATTTAAGTTGTCATTGTCTTGTCAATCAAAGTTTTTACATAGCATTTACCACTGTATGGGAAATTGAGTTGTTTAAATCTTTTCAGATATGACAGCAGGAAAGAGTTAGAGAGACAGACAAAAGCTCACGTTGTGTTGTCTCCGAGTGAAAGAGAAATCAAGAATGGATTTAGAACTGTCACTGCAGGCTTTGAGCAAACAGTTGGTAGGCATCAGAATGGCATGAACAGTAGAGTCTGTTAGGAGTGAATATTCATTTATTATCCATTGCATGCCATATTTGACCTGTATAGAGGGATATATTTTATTTGTATACAACATCGCATCCGTACCTTGGATAATTAGTGTCAATAACTTCTGGTTTTTCACAATTATCTCAGAAACTATGTAACATACAAATATGTATTATATGTCATTAGAAAGGTCTTTTAACAGCACTTCTGCTCGTTTTTTCATTTTTGTTGCATAAAAATCCATACAGAAGTGGCTGAAAAATCGCAAAAGTTAGAGATTGAGGTTTTTATATTCACTGGTGCCCATTTGTTTATGTCAGCCAAGTGTGACCAGAATGAAAAAAGTATTCAGAGCCATGATTGCAAGCTTTGAGCACATAATCAGTAACTATAGACTGTCATACACACACTAAAATCTATGTAGCTGTTGGTGAAAATTTTATGTCACCTCATCTCTGAATAAGACTGAAATCAATAGCGGATTCAAAACTAGGTTTGCAGGCTGAGCACTTATTCAGTTCTACTAAGTACCAAGACTCTGCATATTAACTGGAATGGTAGGAGCTCCAGTATTCAATGAATTTTGTTTTGCGATTTTAAAACCAGAAGACAAATATATAACATTGATGACGTTAAACAACAAAAACAATATATTTGTAAAATATTTTGCCTCAATTTGGAATTGCCCAGAAATCTACATTTAATTTATTTTCAAACAATAAGGTAAAGACACTCCTCTAGAAATTACAAAAAATAGTTATTTTCATAATCCCTAATTACTATTATGCATATACATCAACAGGAAGACCTATAAGATTTCAAACTGACCTGTAAGTCTTAATGGCTGGGTATTACTATATATTCTTTTATTGTGGAAGGAAACAAACATAAATCTTGTGTATATTGAAATTTTTGTACAACAAACGTTAGTAGAATTAAAATGTTATTTATCCATTTATCTGTTTTAATTGTGGCTAACTTCTGATACCTGTAAAAATACTCCATTATTTGACATTTTATAGTCAAAACTGGTTCAGCTTATGTCTGAATTTGGCTTAGTCCAGTTCTTTATATAATGGTCAGCTGTATATTAAAGCCTCTATTTTATGGTCATCTTTGGGGATGATTTTTGGAGGTTTTTGCATGAATAGTAGAAGGCTTGTAAAATAGAAGTGTTCTCGACTATTAATCACTAATAGAAAATAATATTTTGAAAAGTAGTAATGGGTTTGTGAAATGTTTGGAAAATAAAAGGCTGGATAGTAAAGGTTCTACTGTGTAAATCTGTTTGTTCTTTTTTAAAACTTTTAAAACCTTAATAACTGCTTTGTTATTGTTACTCATTGGAATTTTGTATGTTGTTTTTATAGGCCAGGTGGCTTCCATGCTAAAAGATCCAAGGCTTGAAGTGTTCTACACCCCTCCAAAGACTGACCTGCGGCTCAACTATGACATTGAGATGAAACAGGAACAGGAAGACGATGACAATGTGACACCCTGGCCTGATACAAGTAAGATATAGAGATAGGAAAGTGATGTAACCAACTTGTGTGATACAAGTAGGATATAAAGATAGGAAAGTAATGTAACAAACTGGTGTGGTACAAGTAGGATGTAAAGATAGGAAAGTAATGTAACAAACTGGTGTGATACAAGTAGGATGTAAAGATAGGAAAGTAATGTAACAAACTGGTGTGATACAAGTAGGATGTAAAGATAGGAAAGTAATGTAACCAACTGGTGTGATACAAGTAGGGTGTAAAGATAGGAAAGTAATGTAACAAAATGGTGTGATGCTAGTAGGGTGTAAAGATAGGAAAGTTATGTAACAAACTGGTGTGATATAAGTAGGGTGTAAAGATAGGAAAGTAATGTAACAAACTGGTGTGATACAAGTAGGATGTAAAGATAGGAAAGTAATGTAACCAACTGGTGTGATACAAGTAGGGTGTAAAGATAGGAAAGTAATGTAACAAAATGGTGTGATGCTAGTAGGGTGTAAAGATAGGAAAGTTATGTAACAAACTGGTGTGATACAAGTAGGATGTAAAGACAGGAAAGTAATGTAACCAACTGGTGTGATACAAGTAGGATGTAAAGATAGGAAAGTAATGTAACAAATTGGTGTGATACAAGTAGGATGTAAAGATAGGAAAGTAATGTAACAAACTTGTGTGATACAAGTAGGATGTAAAGATAGGAAAGTAATGTAACAAACTTGTGTGATACAAGTAGGATGTAAAGACAGGAAAGTAATGTAACCAACTGGTGTGATACAAGTAGGATGTAAAGACAGGAAAGTAATGTAACAAACTTGTGTGATACAAGTAGGATGTAAAGATAGGAAAGTAATGTAACAAAATGGTGTGATACAAGTAGGATGTAAAGATAGGAAAGTTATGTAACAAACTGGTGTGATACAAGTAGGATGTAAAGATAGGAAAGTAATGTAACAAACTGGTGTGGTACAAGTAGGATGTAAAGATAGGAAAGTAATGTAACAAACTGGTGTGATACAAGTAGGATGTAAAGATAGGATGATAATGTGACACCTTAGCCTGACACAGGTAACATATATGAATATGATGATAATATAACTTCCTGACTTGACACAGTAAGATAGAAATAGGATAATATTATAATCCATCGTGAGCCGGATTTGACCCGTGTAGGGGTTTATATGGAGTTGGATATATATTTTTTTGTATACAACGGCGTCTCTGTACCATGGATAATTAGTGTCAATAACTTATGGGTTTGTCAAGCCTTATTTTAGCATTCTCTCTTTAAAAATACTATTAGATGTATTCAACTGATAAATGGTACAAAATGGTGAATAACAAAACATATACAGAAACAATATATCACTTGCGAATATTAACTATATATAATACTCGTATAATATTGTTATCTTCATTTGTAATATATTTTTTCTGTATATGTCATTTGGGAAGTTTTCCTCTTATGTAACACCCTTAGGCTAGTACTTTACTGGTTGTTCCAGGTGGTTACTTCTTAAATGTGAATCCCCAGATTTGAGCCAGATTTTATGTTTAGAGCTCTAAGTCCTGATATGTTAGGCCCACTTCACAACTGATGTAGTTCAAAACTTACTCAAAATAACAAAAAATGCATGATTACATATTGAGTAACCAATGCTTTCTTTTTGAAATCATAAAGTGATTGAAGAGCACATTGTAGGTCATGTATATGAGAGTTTTACCATATAATTATGTAGTATGTACTGCTAAATTCAGATAATTCTTTGAAAACAGTCACATATCTATACAAGTGGGGTGCTTATTATATTTTCATATTTGTATTAACTATAATTTTCAGTATTACGGTAAATTCTTTATAACTATATTATTAAACTGAGGCTAGAATCTGAGAAGACCTTCAGATTTATGCAAAACTCATGCATATGGTAAGCTATACCATGTATGTATGACCTGAATTTCATTACCTGAAGTCTTGGTAATCTTACTAATAGGCTCTTTATAATAAAAATATAGAATTTTTCTGAAAATTGGTTTTATTTTCAAATTGACCTAATTTAGTCCAGCAACCCATTGGTTCTGTTTGGTTATATCAGGATAAGAGTGGACAAGATAATTCTTACAACTGAAAAGTTTTATAATCCAAAAGATAGGTCGTGAGGTAGTTACAACTCAAAAGGTGGGATATGAGTAGTCAGGAGAGAAAGCCACACTCGTAAAGGTTTCTAAAAAATGTTTCAGCAATGAGGTGGAGACCTACGATCATCATGATTGATTACATTCCCTACCTTCATGAGTGGGAAGAAAAGTCTTTAATGCCGACAAACTTAAGCCCCCGGTCATGTGATTGTGTTGTTGCAGAGGCAAACTCACAACAGTGGTGCAAGGGTTTAAGGAAGAATCTTTGACACAAATTGCTGTGATTGCTTCATTTTAAATGGTTATATTATTACCAAAACACACACAAATACTGACACCCAGAAAACACTCCCGATATTTTGTTTCAAATCATGGATGAAAATCATCTGTTTAATGAGTTCACTGCATGATGTCAGTATTGCAGTTTATTTTTTTAATGTTTTTCTGAAGGCTCTTTAAGACTTCCTGATTATTTTGCGACTCTAGGGGTTAACGTTCTGCTCTTAATTTTATTCGGGTCAAATGTGACATATTTGCAAGAAATTTGTCTGTATGGAAAATACACAAGTGTGTTCCCACAATATTGTATGACTTTTAAAAAGCCATTGTGTATAACTTTATATTCAAAAACTAATGAAAAGGCCAATAATTGCAGTTATACCTCAATGCCCTAAAGGTTGCAATGTGATATGATGCATTCTAATGTGTGTGTAAGTTGTGGTTATTTCAGCCCTGGCCTGTGAATATATCATATGATATCTTGATTTTATTGTATCCCCGGACGAAAGTCGGGGATACTTAGGATTCAGTACGGTCACGCCGCCGCCGCCGCCACCGCAGAGATTTCCTTTTGGACGCGATAACTTAAAAAATATTTTAGTTAGAACTTTCAAATTTGGTATGTGGGTATATATGGGCAATGCCACGAACGCTATTGTTTTGTGACCTTGACCTTCAATCTCAAGGTCACTGGTGGCCACTTAAAGGTCAGATTTTGGCCATTTTTGCACATTTCGGCCCAGTTCTCCAAGACAGAAAGTTAGATCATCCTATGGCTGGTATATATAATACATATATATGTCCTCTATAAGCATGCAGAAATTTGACCTTGAAGCTCTTCATTGAAGGTCATCCACTGACCGCCAAAGTACTTGACCGAGGGGCATTTTTGGCCTTTTTAGAGATATTTTCACACTTAACGCTGACTATATTGCATGGAAACTATTGAAAATGGCTTTGGAGGTTGAGTACATGATGGACTTCTGCCATCCAGGTTTACTGGTTACAGATCTTCATTTAAGGTCATCCACTGACCGCCAAAGTACCTGACCAAGGGTCATTTTTGGCATATTTGGAGATATTTTCACACTTAATGCTGACTACATTGCGTGGGAACTATTGAAAATGGCTTTTGAGGTTGAGTACATGACGGAGTACCAGCATCCAGGCTGACCGGTTACAGATCTTCATTGAAGGTCATCCACTGACCGCCAAAGTACCTGACCGAGGGTCATTTTGGGCCCTCTATTTGTTTGTTTGTTTGTAAACAAGATAACTCAAAAACTGACAGACGGATTTTGATAAAATTTTCAGGATATGTCCAAATTGGTAAAAGGAAGATGTGATTAAATTTTGGGAGTGATCCGGATCACTGTCTGGATCTTCTGGATCCATGAAATTTAATTTTTAAACACAGATAGCTCAAAAAGTTATGGGTGCATTTTGATGAAATCTTCAGGAGATGTCCTTATTGGGACGAGGAACAAGTGATTAGATTTTGGGAGTGATCCGGATCAGTGTCTGGATCATCTGGATCCAGACTGCCAGATGTGTTTGTGTACAATATAGCTCGAAAACTTATGAACGGATTTTGATGAAATTTTCAGGATATGTCTGAAAAGGTAAAAGGATGAAATGGCTGAATTTTGGAAGTGATCCGGATCACTATATGGATCTTCTGGATCCATGAAATGTAATAAGACAGATACCTCAAAAAGTTATGGATGGATTGTGATGACATTTTCAGCAAATGACCTAAATGGTGCGAGGAACAAGTGATTAGATTTGGGGAGTGATCTGGATCACTGTCTGGATCATCTGGATCCAGGTTGCCAGATGTGTTTGTGTACATTGTAGCAAAAAAACTTATGGACGGATTTTGATGACATTTTCAGGATATGTCTGAAAAGGTAAAAGGATGAAATGGCTGAATTTTGGAAGTGATCTGGATCACTATATGGATCTTCTGGATCCATGAAATGTAATAAGACAGATACCTCAAAAAGTTATGGATGGATTGTGATGACATTTTCAGCAAATGACCTAAATGGTGCGAGGAACAAGTGATTAGATTTGGGGAGTGATCTGGATCACTGTCTGGATCAGCTGGATCCAGGTTGCCAGATGTGTTTGTGTACATTGTAGCAAAAAAAACTTATGGACGGATTTTGATGAAATTTTCAAGGTATGTCTGAAAAGGTAAAAGGATGAAATAACTGAATTTTGGAAGTGATCCGGATCACTGTATGGATCTTCTGGATCCGTGAAATGTAATAAGACATACCTCAAAAAGTTATGGATGGATTGTGGTGACATTTTCAGCAAATGACCTAAATGGTACAAGGAACAAGTGATTATACTTTTGCAATGATCTGGATCACCGTCTGGATCATCTGGATCGAGCCTGCAACATGATTTTACGATGAATTTTGATGATATTTTCAGGCTATGTTACAAATAGTAAAAGGAAGAAGTGGTAAAAGGATGAAATGATTGAATTTTGGAAGTGATCCCGATCACTATATGGATCTTTTGGATCCATGAAATGTAATTTTTTAAGACAGATACCTCAAAAAGTTATGGATGGATTGTTTCAGCAAATGGCCTAAATGGTACAAGGAACAAGTGATTACATTTTTGGAGTGATCTGGATCATCTGGATCCAGGCTTGCACATAATCTTGGAATGGATTTTACTATTTTCAGGATATGTTACAAATGGTAAAAGGAAGAAGTGGTAAAAGGAAGAAATGGTTCAATTTTGCGAGTGATCTGGACCACTATCTGGATCTTCTGGATCCGTGAATGTAATTTTTAAAGACAAATAGCTCAGAAAGTCATGAATGGATTTTTATGAAATTTTCAGGAAATGTCTTAAATGGGACAAAGAACAAGTGATTAGATTTTGGGAATAATCTGGATCACTGTCTGGATCATGTGGATCCAGGCTGCCAGATGTGTCTGTGTACAAGATAACTCAAAAACTTATGGATGGATTTTGATGAAATTTTTAGAATATGTCTGAAAAGGTAAAAGGATGAAATGATTGAGTTTTGGAAGCGATCCGGATCACTATATGGATCTTCTGGATCCATGAAATGTAATTTTTTAAGACAGATATAAGTGAAACAACTAGTGATTAGCTTTTGGAAGTAATCTGGTACTATGGAGAATCCTGACCTGGTGCTCCAGGAAACAGGCTCAAGCCCGACACATTCACGCCTTAACTATGTCCCGTCCGGGGATACACTGCGTCGAGACGCAATCTCTAGTTTTATTTAAGTTAAGTAGAAAGTTTTCATCTTACAAAAATGTGTAAGGGTTGGTTCTTGTGTTATTGAAATAACCAAATGTAAATATTGTTTTATTTTGATAAGGTCAGCTATTTGGAGATGACCCAGAATACCAAGCAATGATAGAAGAACTGATGGAACATGTAGACAATGCTGTGGAGATGGTTGTGGACTATTCAATGGTAAATTTGTCTTATTACACCTTATGCAGAATTGCTTTTACTATATTTTTAGAATTCTGATTTAGATACGCAGAATCAGCCATTAGTCTCAATTTGTGTAAGTTGCTGTGTCCTTTCATTGGTTTCTATTTATAGTGAAAATGTCTAGATGTCAGTACTCCTTAAATATCTAATTGAAATAGGACCAAAGTATTGCAATAAATATAGCAAAGTTTCTTTAACTGGAGCTTACAAATAATATCTTGAAAAATGTAGATAAACTCCAAAAAATTGTGGCAAATCATGTATGAATGTGTACTTTATTAATGTTTTTCTAAGAATCTGTATATCATTACTTCATCACTCAAATTATTCATCTTTGCAACAAATTTAGGCTTATTTATATTGGTCAAAATGCTCCAGTCCTTTAACTACCGTCTGACATCTGCATGCGAGGTGGTGACACAGTGTTGAAATGGCCAATTCCTTCTGTGTGCTGTGGAAGTTTTAAAAAGGTTAAAATTTCTGCCTCTGTCTCACTGTGAGCATGCGCAGATGAAATTTTTCATATGGTAACTGAGGGTGTGGGCCACGGTGTATATAAGGTAACCGTTATGACTTGATCGTGTTTAGGTGTAATTCGTTGACATAAGGTGAGTGGAGGAATTGGACCTTTTTGCCATATTTTCACAAGTTCACATACAAAATTCAGATGGTAGTTGAAGGACAGGGGTGTTTTGTCCAACGTCTATAACCACGCATTTTACCCCCTGCATTGTGAATGGATACACGAAATTCACAGAAGGTACGAGGCATCCTTAGAGACGGTTCCACGGCCCAGTAAAACCTCTGAGTACCATCTCGATTATAGGGATAACACCTGACAAACCATGGTATACACAGAATTTTACCATGGTTTGAGGTTATAAACCCCGAAGGCAAATATTTTAACATTATTAGTAATTACAAATTTGTTGATAAAGCAATTTTTATTGAGGCTGTTTCATCCATTATTCTTTGCAGCAAGTTATGATCGGAACAGCCAACATGTACATTATGGTTTTATCGTAGCTCTCGACGAATCAGAATCGCGGACACAGCCGTGTCACGTTAGAATGCATATTTACATATTAAACGTTGTGACCGTATCTGAAAAATTATTCATTCACAATGTTTTGGAAATGGCCTTTAATACAGTAATATGAAGCTCATTTTTGACCCCTGTATTGGGCTCTTCTTTTGGGCATATTCTTGCGTTTTGTCTATGCCAACATACAATCCAAAGCTGTTTCCTGGAATTGTCTGCTAATACAGTGCCCAGTGTGCATGCTATTCTTGTTTTGTGTGCTTTAACCATTTATAGGTTGATAAAGTCTCAGAATCTGGTGTAATATTTAAAAACCCATAAAAGCTTAAAACATTTTAAAATATCATGTTTGTGTTTAAAATCTTCATCTTCTGAAATCTGTCTTTTGTATAATTTTCAAATAAAATTTTGACAAAATAAATGTAAAAATTATATAAATATTTTTTTCCACTTCAGTGTGTATCAATGTAACATTGTATCAGACATCTAGGCACTTATTTCAGTTATCATTGTCCCTTATGATTATGTGTTGCTAGTATGATCCCCTGTGATTATTTCACTGAGAAGAAAAACCTGGGGAAAAACTTAGATCTAGAGTTTTCATTTGAGATTTTAATTTTTATGTCACATATAGGATTTCACCAAGTACTGCAACATGGTGGATAAAGCCAGGAAATTGGATGTTGACGACAGCATGACTCGTAAAATGTGGACCACAGAGGAGTTTGCTCATGTTCTCTCGATCTACACAGAGCAGGTTCTTATTACAGTGCTACATTATTTATGGACTGGTCACACTTGTCTGTTTGATTGGATATGTAAATGTAGATAAACATGATAAGTGACCAAAAAAATGGGGCCTGGTATTCCTTGTAGAAATAAATGATGTGCACAACTTTGTAACCTGGTAAAGCCCTGTAAGAATTTCGCTGTTGATGCTCCCACAGTCTAGAATCAGTTGCCCGATAATGGTTTTTTCTGCTTCCTCTTTCACTTGCTCTGGAAGATACTCAAGTTACATGTGTTTTCCAAGGTCTTTCCACCATAATTTGTTAGTGTTGTGAACGATAAACCAGTATGCGGTTTTTCGTTCATTTCTGGCAAAAATAACAAAATTCGCAAAGAATAGTTGGGAACCGGTGAATTGAAAATGTCATCATTTTAGGCCACCTAATGGCTGATACTTCATCAAAACGACTTTTAGACTGCATTTTCAAAGTAATGTTACATACTAGTAGCCTCTCTGAGGCAGAGAAGCGAGGCTGACCACTCACTAATAGGTTGTTAGTATAAAAGCAAATGTTCGGTTGTTAGATGATATAAAATCAAATGTTCCATTATGTAGCCAGGCCCAGAAAGCTCCCTACTTGTTAAGTCTTCCTGCTTTTTGGAAAATCTAATGCCTTCTAATGGCTTGGTCTGGATATTTACAACATTTATATTGAGTTATATGGCTCTTAATTTCTTGCAATCTGATTTGTGTAAATCCAATCACATGACCCTTCAGAAAGTAGCATGTTCATGTGGCCAGTATGAACTATTTAATATCTTTGTTGTTTCTTTGATTTATTTTCTCACATTTCTCGTGATTCTCTACTTTCTTTAGTTATTCACTTGGAACAAAGTATTTAAGAATAAATATTTTTACTTGACTTGATTCTTACAGATATCAAATCAATTAACTCGAACATTCTGAGTTACACTTGTATTGGTATTACGTTAAATCTCCTTGCTTTCAGCAAAGCTGACAAAAATGCATTCACAACTATGATATATATCACAAGAAAAACTCTTGCTATCAGCAAAATTTGCAAAACTATATTTTTATTGCGTTAATACATCCTATCCAATGGACAATTGCTTTACCGGTCGGCGCGACCGGTCCCGCCAAACGCCAGAAAAAGACGTTCTGTATATACTACCGGCAGGACCGGTCACAGAGTGTGCATTCGCCAGGTGGCGCATCGTACTTCATTTCCTGTTTACCTCTTGACGTCATAGCATCTTTTTCGTTTGGCGCGAAAGAGTGTGCAGAAGATTTTCTTCAGAGATACGCTTTTGAAATTTTACAATGAACTCTTCCAAGTTTCTTGTTTTTTATTAGTACGGAATAATTCTACAACGTTCCTGATCATTATGTCGTCTCCTGGACAGAAACGAGGTTCTTGCGGGCACGTTATGGCCCTTTTCGACAACCATAAGAAATGCGCGCGTTGTCGTGACAAGGGGGTGGGAGACGACCCGTGTGTAAAGAAGTTGGACTGTAGTATCTGTAAGGCGTTTACGCCTGCTCAGATCCACCAGTTAGCAACCCCGACCTACAAGGAAAGGAAAGAACGCTCTAGCCAGAAGAAATCTGAAGATTTGACAAGTACGTCTCCCAAGCTTGTTGATCCGTCTGAGGTTTCACTGCTGGGTCCGGTCAATTCAGGGACGCAGTCTCCTGTTGATTCTACACCCAAGCACAAGAAGAAGCGTTCTGATGGTTCCCCAAGGTCTACTAAACGGAAGCACAGCAATAAGCCTACTTCTGACGACCTCAAGTCCCTTGATGACAAGTGGAGTGAGAGATTTTCCCGTCTGGAAGCAATGCTGATTAACCAGTCATTTGCTGTCCCTGTGAGACCGGTGAATTCTGCTTCTGTGGTGCCCAGAGAACACCCCTTCTTTGATCCGGGTGCTTCTACAAGTGTTATGTTTTCTGAGGGCACTAGTGACGTTGCTACGCAGTTGACGGCTACCCAACCTCCGCTGGGGGTTCCTGGTACGCAAGCTGTGATGGAAGTGAATGAGAGTGCTACCCACCCTGTTCAGGGCCCCGGTACCTCTGAGACTGTTGCCACCCAACCTTTACTGGTTCCCGGTGCAGGGACTGCCACCCAGCCTTCACAGGCTCCCGGTGCGGGTCCTGAGGTTCTGCCTTCCGGTTATAAAACTACGCTGTCTAACCAGTCGCCTCCCATTGGTCAGAATTCTGAGGTTGCTAGGGAATCTGACAGCGAGGCTGAAGTGGATCCGGAACCGGCCTCTCCGGCTAGTGTTCACTACCAGGGTGATGTACCGGAAACTAACACTGACCAGGATCTATCTGAAGATGCCAATTACCGGGAAACCTTGAGAGGGGTGAGGAGTTTCATGGGCTGGCATCAAATCCCGGATTATGACACCTCAGCTGCATCTATGGATGACAATCCCTTTGCCGGTGCTAGAGTGAAGACTACCGGAAAAGTGTCAGTAAAATTGCCGGTGGATGAATGGCTTTGTAAAAAGCTGGAGAAACTGAATATAACCATTGCTGAAGGTTATCCATCCAGGAATACAGAAACCAGTGGTCTACTGCGTGACCAATTTGTCAAGACACCACGTACTTCAAAGTGGTACGACATGCAAGCTGTTAAGAAGGATGCGTCTACCCAGGCTGTTGGTGACTGGTCTCCGGAACCGGCAAAGCTTAACAGTATGTTTTCTAGAGTTGCAAGACGCAGTTTACCTGCTGCTCCAGCTTCCAGGACCTTCAGCCAGGACACCCTTAGAAGGTGGGAGAGGTCATTCAGAGAACAATCAGTGATGTGTAACCACGCTGCTGGCCTCTCTAGATGCCTCACCAAGGTACAGGACTCCATGGTCACCCAGTTAAAATCCCTCAGGTTCGATTCCTCAAAGGGTAAAAGTGCTGAGAAACAACAAGCTGTTGAAGAGTTGGAATATCTGGTTACGTTTAACCGGTCAATTTCACAGGCTATGCAACATACCATGCAGGATTTGTCAGAGGGAGTCTTTATCAGCATGGCTAATCTTACCCTGGCCCGGCGGGACAGTTATTTAGAGTTCATAAGGGGTGGGATTAAACCGGACACCTTGTCTGCCTTACGTACGTCTCCAGTTCACCAACTATCACTCTTCCCGGACAGCTTACTGGTCAAAGCTGAAGAGGAAATCTTACGTAGTGAAGAGAGGCGTTCTGCTGGTACCACACCAAGGAAACCTGGACGTTTTCATCCATACGTCTCCTCCAATCGAACCCCTCACCAGCCGGACCGGAAGCCCACTACTCCGGCATGGAAGCAGATTAGAGACCGGCAAACTGCTCAGAAAGGTGGTGGTAAAGCCTCAAACTTCATCCAGAAGCCGGCCAGGGGGTTTAAAAAGCATAAATGACAATCACTGTTTTGCAAATGTGGTCGGATTGGTGAACTCTGTAAATGTATCCGACAAGATGGAGGGCTTGTACCCACCACCACCAGTGACAAACAAGAGCGAGACTGTGTTTCCACATGTAAACTCTTTTGTTGCAAGTGTTCCTTTTGCCAACGGGTCACCGCAAAAGAAAGGTGTAAATCCCGATTATTGTCAATCTATCAGAGAAATAAACCATGTGAAAGATGTTTCCTGTGTAGATCACTTGAGTTTTGTAAAAATTGTCACAAATGTCCCAACTGTTGTCACAAATCTTCCTGTAGGGGCAACACTTCAGCAGTTTTGGGAGAAGTGGGAAACTCTGGGTGCCAGTCCAAAAGTTATCAGAATACTGAGAGAGGGCTACACCCTTCCCTTCCGGTTCAGACCCACCCTAACCAGGTCACCAATGGTCATCAGCAAATATGTAAACCCCCAAAGACAGGCCCTCCTTTTGGAGGCACTGACTCAGCTAACAAACAAGAATGCAGTAGAACCGGTAACAAATCAGACCTCCCTAGGGTTTTACAACCGGTTATTTTTGGTTCCCAAACCCAACAACCGGTGGAGACCTATCTTGGATCTGAGCACTTTGAACACCTTTTTAAACACAGAGTCGTTCAAGATGGAGACCCCAGAGACAATAAGAACCTCCCTACAGGCAGGGGAGTGGGTCACATCCATAGATTTCAAAGACGCTTACTTCCACATACCAATTCACAGTCAGTCAAGGAAGTACATGCGTTTTCACATTCAGGGCCAATCCTACCAGTTCAAGGCCCTGCCCTTTGGTCTTTCCACTGCACCCATGGAGTTCACAGTGGTGGCCAAAGAGGTCAAGCTCATGGCTTTACGACAGGGTATAAGAATCCACCAGTACCTAGACGACTGGCTGGTGAGGGCCTCTACCCTCCACACCTGTCTCCAGCATACTCAAACCCTGGTCACTCTTTGTCAGGAACTAGGGTGGCTGGTGAACAAGGAAAAGTCAGAACTGACACCCAAACAGGTCTTCAACTTCGTAGGTTACCAGTTCGACCTGAAAGAGGGCAAGGTCAGACCAACAGAAGAACGTTGGCAGGCTTTGACAGACAAGATCAGATCAATGATGTCGGATCCGGTTTGTCCGGTCCGGAAATTCATGTCCCTCATAGGTCTCCTCACAGCAACAGAAAAACAAGTCCACTTAGGGCGACTCCACATGAGACCCATACAGTGGCACTTGAAAAACAACTGGAGGGTCCCAGAATCACTGGAAAAGGTGATACCGGTCCCCAAGTCCCTCCATCCTCATCTAAGGTGGTGGCTGGAGGAAAGCAATGTGCTACTAGGTCAACCATTACACCCTCTAAAACATGCTCTGCAGATCTTTACAGACGCATCAAACGAAGGGTGGGGCGCTCACTTGGACGACCATACTGCAAGGGGAACCTGGTCCCTTCCAGAAAGCAAGTTGCACATAAACCACTTAGAGCTAAAAGCAGTTTTTCTAGCTCTAAAGGAGTTTCGAACCCTGGTCTGCAACAAGACTGTGTTGATAGCTACAGACAACACAACAGTGGTTGCCTATATCAACAAAGAAGGGGGGATGAAGTCGGGGTCACTGTGTGCCCTACTGTGGAGAATCCTGTCCTGGTGCACCAGACAACAGGTAACCCTCAGGGCACGTCACATCCCCGGCCGGCTGAATGTGATAGCAGACAAGCTATCCAGGCTTGGCCAGACCATTCAAACAGAGTGGTCACTTCATCCAGCAGTATTCCAAGCTGTATGCGCAAGGTGGCACCAGCCAAAAGTGGATCTGTTTGCCACCAGGTTCAACAACAAACTACCCCAGTTTGTGTCACCGGTGCCAGACCCCCAGGCTTGGGCAGTGGATGCACTCAGCCTATCCTGGGAGGACCTGGACCCATACGCCTTCCCACCGGCAGCCATCTTGGGCAAAGTGGTGGAGAAGCTCCAGGACTACCCCTGCAACAGAATAATCCTGATTGCCCCAGGGTGGCCCAACATGCCCTGGTTTTGGGACCTGGTAGCAATGTCAAGCCAGATCCCACTCTGTCTGCCCAGCATACCAAACCTTGTGTCTCAGCCGTTCAACCAGGTCCTTCACAGGAACCTGTCGAATCTGAACCTACATGCCTGGCTCCTAGAGCCTCAGCAATCAAGGAGCAAGGCTTCTCTGAGGCAGTGGCAGCACGAATTGAGGCTCCTCAAAGAAGATCAACCAGATCTGTCTATGAGGCAAAGTGGACCATTTTTACAAAGTGGTGCCTCAGTAATCAGGTGGACTTCAGGGCACCACCTCTGAAAGCCATTGCTGACTTCCTCCTGCACTTGTTCCAGGACAAGAAGTTACAACCAGGCACTATTGATGGCTACAGATCAGCCATTGCTGACAAACTGGGCAATTCCACCATTAATGTCAGCAAAGATGAGAATCTCACTCGTCTCCTGGATAGTTTCCATAGAGACAGGCCTAAGGGCAGGAGGGGTATACCCTCCTGGAACCTGTCACTGGTCTTACACCAGCTGACAAAGGCTCCTTTTGAACCTTTAAAAGAGGCCTCATTAAAACATTTGACCTTCAAGACTGTTTTCCTGCTGGCTTTGGGCTCAGGTAAACGCAGGAGTGAGATCCATGCTTGGTTACATAAGAACATCAGACACCAGTCAGACTGGTCTAAGGTGTCTTTGTACCCTTCACCCAGCTTCCTATCCAAGAATCAGCTGGCTAAGGAGGGTCCAGATAGTGTGGCACCAGTGGTCATCCCAGCCCTGGCACCATCTCTGGATAGGTCACTCAAGGGTGACAGGTCCCTATGTCCAGTTAGAGCCCTGCGTTACTACTTGGACAGGACTGCAGACCTCAGGCAGAATAAGGAGTTAGTCTTTGTCTCCTTCAAGAAGGGTTTTGATAAAGACATCTCGCCTGCCACCATCTCCTCATGGATCAAACAGACTGTGGTTCTGTGCTATGAGCTCTCTGACCAGGAGGCCCTCACCTTACATCAGGTTAAAGCCCATGATGTTAGGGCCTTTGCTGCTTCTAAGGCTTTCCAATCAGGGATCTCCTTAGATCAGATCTTATCAGCCTGCCACTGGAAATCTCACAACACCTTCACCCAATTTTATTTGAAGGATGTTGCCTGGGCTGATTCAGAGCTTTTCCACCTGGGACCTGTAGTGGCTGCCCAGCAGGTGCACCACCAGGCCCAGAAGTGAGGAGATGTTGTATATATGTAAATATGTACATATTGTAAATATGCTAGATATGTACATAATGTAAATATGTTGGATGTACATATATGTTCAAAAAAAAACAAAAAAAAAACAAAAAACTGTGACTTGCTTCCTTTGGGAAGTTTATTTCTTCTGGGACTGAACTCAGCCCCTCTCTCTCCCTATCTTTCCAACTCAGACCACTCTGAAAGGAAAGAAAAAAGGGGGGGGGGCAACGTCGGTAGGCTCCCGGTTAACCGGTGAGTTAGTGACCGACCCTGACCTTCAGGGTTCTCTGACCCTAGGTCGAATGGGCCTGTTTAAAAATTGTTGTTATGAGTTCACATAAGTCCCTAGCTGCTTACCCGCCTGCCAAGCGGTAGTTATTCAGCAATTGTCCATTGGATAGGATGTATTAACGCAATAAAATTGCAAATTTAATAAGTAAATTAAATTTTTATAAGTTAATACCCTATCCAATGGACAGGCAAGGCCCACCCAACCGGCCCCGCTATCAGCTTACTAGGGGTCTTACTAGGATTAGACACGAAAAAGATGCTATGACGTCAAGAGGTAAACAGGAAATGAAGTACGATGCGCCACCTGGCGAATGCACACTCTGTGACCGGTCCTGCCGGTAGTATATACAGGACGTCTTTTTCTGGCGTTTGGCGGGACCGGTCGCGCCGACCGGTAAAGCAATTGTCCATTGGATAGGGTATTAACTTATAAAAATTTAATTTACTTATTAAATTTGCAATTTCTTTGAATTGACGTATGTCTTTGCACATTGATCAACCCCCTCCACAAACAACAAATGGTGATGATATCAATAAATGCTGTCCCCACTACTTTTTCTCTGTTGAAAGGGGATGTCAAAAGAAATAATAGGTATTTGTTTAGTAACTCTGCTGGTAATAAACATATTAACAGTTTGTCAAATTTGTGGACTGAAAATAATCAGGCAGTGTCAGGCAAGTGCAAACTTTCCCACTTTAAGTCTGTCTGGAGCTGATTTAGTTAGCAAAGCCATATATAATGTCTTCCACTATCATCACAAAACATAAAAATTAACATCAGCATAAATGAGTGGTCAGCTTCACTCTTACTTGGAATCTATACTTTAGTCTATCGTAATATTACATATAGAGAAAGCTGATACTCTTAAGAAACTATTCTGGATACAAAGTCTGCAATTTTTTCCCCTTAAAGACCTTATCTGTCGACTAGCAGTTGATAGCAATGTGTATTCTACAGTACCATGTCCATTGGCTAGCAGTCGACATCCTCATATGATATGCCAGCTTTCCTTCAGCACTGTAGAATTAAAGATCTTGGTATACTGAAATACATTATTTAAAGTATTACGTACGAGGATGTCATGATTGACGTAAATCAGTTAAAATCACTTGTGGTGTGTGTTTTAGCAACTTAAACTCTCTGTAAGCTCGTCATCCCAGATTTTCCTTAAGTTTAGTAAAATACTACTCCCTGGGTGGCATAGGGGTTAATGTAAAAGCTTCAACATAGTTTGAAACATTCTGCTTCACTGTATCTCTAGCTGGTGAACTCTAAAAGTTTAAAACATTCTATTTCACTGTGGCTTTAGCAGGTGAACTATAATTTTAAAACATTCTGTTTCACTGTATCCCTTGAAGGTGAGCTCTGAGAAGTTAAAAGCATTCTATTTCATTGTATGCCATGCGGCTGAACTCTGTGTTTACTTTAAAGCATTTGATTTTGGTTTATCTCTTCTGGATAAATTAAAAGTTTAAAACATTGTATTTCCCTGTGTCTCTCATGGGTGGACTGTGAGTTTAAGACATTTTGTTTCACTTTATTGCTTGCAGGTGAACTCTATGAAAGTGATGGTGCGTGAGCGGCGTCTGGGGCTTGTGATTGTGTTCAGTGAGAACTTCTGCCAGACCTGCCTGCCTTACCCCAAAGACGTGCTCACTAAAGTGACCACACACCTTCCAGTCATTGCATTCCGCAGAAATGAGGACCTTCTCACCATTATAAAGGTGCCATTTGTTATGTACATATATATCAGATCCATTACAAAGATCAGGGTACACTTTGGGAGATATTTTACATATTAATTTCCTAACATATATATTCTTTTGTAAATTTGTCTTCCAAAACTCAACAGTGAGGTCATGTCAGTTGTTAAATGTTTCTGGATAATGCAGATAATTGTATCCCCGACACGAAGCGGGGATACTATGGATTCATCATCGTTGTCGTCCGCGTCCGCGCCCTCGTCCGCGTCCGCAGAGATTTCTTGTTAGCGACCTACAGTCCACATTTCTTTCTGGATTTCTTTCATATTTGGCAGGTGGCTTGATATGGTAGAGGACTCGGCACCCTATCTTTTTGGTAGGCTCTATGTCTAAATTAGGCCTGTGGTAGACAAAAATGTCTAAAATGTGGACTATTGCTTGTTAGCGACCTACAGTCCACATTTCTTTCCAGATTTATTTCATATTTGGCAGGTGGCTTGGTATGCTAGAGGACTCGCCACCCTATCTTTTTGGTAGGCTTTATGTCTAAATTAGGCCTGTGGTAGACAAAAATGTCTAAAATGCATTAAAAGTCATGAAATCATGCACTAAATCACTTATAACTTGAAAAGTGTTGCATTTAGAGCATTTTGTTAAAATATGTTATTCAGCTACTTTTTTCATAGCTACAACATGGTGAGTAACTTGGGTGTCTGTCTCAATAGCTAAGTGAGTAATAGCTACTTTTGGGCTTTTCAGTAACTTCCATCATGAGTAAAATCACTTGTAACTTGAAAACTATTGCATTTACACAATTTTGTATAAATATGTTATTCAGCTACTTTTGGGTCAGCTATAACATAGTAAAATTTCAGACCTGTAGCTCATGGCATAGCTGAGTAATAGCTACTTTTAGGTTATCACTGTTGAGTAAATTACTTATAACTTCAAAAGTATTACATTTAGAGTATTTTGTTTCAATATGTTATTCACCTATTTCGGAGTCAGCTATAACATAGTGAAGTTCCAGACCTGTGGCTCATTGCATAGCTCAGTAATAGCTACTTTGAAGTTCACACTGTTGAGTAAATCAGTTGTAATTGGAAAACTATTGCATTTACAGAAATTTGTGTGAATATGTTATTCAGCTACTTTTGGGTCAGCTATAACATAGTGAAATTACAGACCTGTAGCTCATGGCACAACTGAGCAATAGCTATTTTCAGGTACTGACTGTTGAGTAAATGACTTATAACTTGAAAAATATTGCATTTGGAGTATTTTGTTAAAATATGTTGTTGACCTACTTTTGGGTCAGCTATAACATCGAGAAATTACAGACTTATAGCTCATGGCATAGCTGAGCAATAGCTATTTTCAGGTTCTCACTATTGAGTAAATCAGTTGTAACTTGAAAACTATTGCATTTACAGTATTTTGCTTTAATACGTTGTTCACCTACTTTTGGGTCAGCTATAACATAGAAAAAATCCAGACATGTAGCTCATTGCATAGCTGAGTAATAGCTACTTTGAGGTTATCACTGTTGAGTAAATCAGTTATAACGTGAAAACTATTACATTTACAGTATTTTGTTTAAATATGTTATTCACATAATTTTGGGTCAGCTATAACAGAGTGAAATTGCAGACCTCTATGTCATGCCATAGCTTACCAATATCTACTTTCAGGTTCTCACTGTTGAGTAAATCATTGTATCCACTGGATAGCCGCAGTGTGTAGAGAGATTTCACCATTACCGCTCTAACGAAAAAAAATATTATAGCTAGCCTTCTCAAGTTTGCAAGGTATATTAGAGGGTGCACCACAGTATTCTATTGGTAGGCTTTATGTCTAAATTAGGCCTGTGGCTAAATTACTTGCCTACTCAAAATGAGTAATTCTGCATTTTCTCTAAAAGTATTGCAGATAGCAAATTTTTCTTAAATAACTCATTCACCTACTTTTGGGAGAGCTTTCACATGCTGAAGTTCCAGACCTGTAGGTAATTACTCACCTACTCAAAATGAGTAAATGCGAATTATCTCTAAAAGTATTGCAGATAGCCAATTTTTCTCAAATAACTCCTTCACCTACTTTTGGGAGAGCTTTCACTTGGTGAAGTTTCAGACCCGTAGGTAATTACTCACCTACTGAAAATGAGTAAATGCAAATTATCTCTAAAAGTATTCCCGATAGCCAATTTTTGTCAAATAACTCCTTCACCTACTTTTGGGAGACCTTTCACTTGGTGAAGTTTCAGACCTGTAGCTAATTATTCACCTACTCAAAATGAGTAAATGCTAATTATCTCTAAAAGTATTGCAGATATCCAATTCTTATCAAATAACTCATTCATCTACTTTTGGGAGAGCTTTCACTTGGTGAATTTTCAGACCCGTAGGTAATTACTCACCTACTCAAAATGAGTAAATGCAAATTATCTCTAAAAGTATTGTAGATAGCCAATTTTTCTCAAATAACTCATTCGCCTACTTTTGAGAGAGCTTTCACTTGGTGAAGTTTCAGACCCGTAGCTAATTATTCACCTACTCAAAATGAGTAAATGCGAATTATCTCTAGAAGTATTGCAGATAGCCAGTATTTCTCAAATAACTCATTAATATGAAAACAACTTATAGAAAGCATGGGCTGCAAATCTTTTCATGTGGTCAGATTTGACCTTGGGCCCCTCCTGCTTATTATTGGTCCTAGAGGTTTGCAATGTGAAAACGACTTATAGGAAATCATGGGCTGCGAATCTTTTGATGTGGTCAGACTTCACCTTGGGCCCCTGCTACAGGGTCAAATAAGGTTAGCCAAACTTAAAAGTGCTTTCAGCTTGCTTATTAACGAAAAATGCTGTTTATCTTCTAAACTATGTTAGTTGGCCTTTGTCGGAGGATACATCCAGCATCTGGCCACAGATGCGTCCTTAGTCTAGTTTTTGAAATTGAAATTTTGTGGGAACCCTGTTATAAGACTTTAAACATGAGTAGTTGAATAGGGCGCTTATTTAGTTTTTATGTCTGGTTTTCGGACTATTGTAGTCAAATATGCCCTTGGTTAACTACCTCCTTTAATATTCACTGTGGGGAAATGAGTTTGTTTTGTAATAATTATCCTCTTTAGCTGTGGGAAAAATTTTTCATATCCAATAGCTTGACAATGACCTTTCTCAGGGTCACATCACTGTTTATTCTTACACTTGATTGTGTCCACATTTTGCCAGAAACTGTGTAAGATGGCCTTGCTATATTATGTGAAGTATATTAATATCGTGAAAACAGTCAACTTTCAGACAATCAGGTCAAAAATGACTGAATAATGAGTGTCTGATTGATTTTCTATTTATATAAAATGTCTGGTACTTCCCCTGCGAGTTGGAGAACATAATTGAGCATTTACTGCATGGTATTTGACTGTCAACCTATTAGTACACAAGTGATTCTTACTGTTTCTTGGGGCACATATTTTGACTACTCACTCTTAATATTTAAGTACTTTGACTGATTATTTATGTGATGTGAAATGTTAACCCATTCTGACATTGTAATGACTGCCCTTTCAGTATGGATTCTTTGTAGAGATGAAAACCCCCTTCAATTGCTGTAATAAATGAACCTCTATCCTAATTTATTGTTAATACGAGGTCAATATGACATGAAATTATAAGGGGAAGACGTCAAGTGCAGAAAATAAAGATTATAGCTTGGCGGGCAAGTGATTGCCAACCTAGTACCCCTGTTCCATTGTCCTGAATTTGTTTTCTCACCACCCATAGTTAGGCAATCCAGTGAACAGAATCTCATTGATCATATGACAGATCTGTTCACTCTGTATTGTCAGGAGTGCAGTGGTGGTAATCATTGACACCTTTTCAAAAAGAGTATTGAACAAGTTAGAAAAACATTTCTTTCCTGAGTGCTTGTAACCAGTTGTTTCAGTGGTTGTATGAACAATCTTTGAATTCTATGCCAATCCATCAGTGCTATGAGCTATCTTGCCCACTCTTTTTATGATACGACCAATCTTCCTGTTTAAATAGAGCCAAGTGGTCTTTGGCTCAAGAGCGGAAAAGCCATGTGAGTTAAACTTTGTTTATTAATTTTCTTTTCTCTCCAAGAGTGATTTGGACTTGGTAATATCAGTGATGTTCATAAGGCGTGGCAATTGGGAACACCTAGTGAGACCTGTTTTTTAAGCGCGAGCTCTAGCGAAGCTCGCATTTCTAGAGATCACTTATTTTTTCTCCGGACTTTCATGAATTGTTGCATAGCATGATAAGTACCTGTCTCTTCACTGAAGTTAAGCGGCAATGGGCTATGTTAGTACTGGGATGGGTGACCACCTCAGTGCACTACTCATGTCTCTGATAGCTTTGCGGCTTGCGCTAGTAGACCGAAACCCCTTTTGGCCTTGTTTCAGTTACACAACACATATTTTTACTTGGGGGAAATCATGTTTGTTTTTTGCAGTTCCTGCCCTTTTTAGACAGGATCAGTCATATATGTCCTCAAAGAGTTTAAAATTCATAAATGTCTGTGTCTTGCATTCACTTGTGAAAATGGAACAGGGGTGTAAGAAACTCACTTGGATTAATGGTTGTTATGACATTTTATTGTGGTTGTGGCTTCACCAACTTTTAGTGATGTACCACAATCTATTAGGCTAATTGAAACAAACAAAGAAAGCAACCTTGTAACACTGTTACTATAGTTACCGTAAATGACCTATTTAGCGCATCCGCCCTTGTAACCGCACCCTACCTCTTTTTCCCAGCAATCTCGTCGGTGACAGTGCACAATATCCACATATTTTTCATATATTGTACGTATTTTTACTTAATAAATTGAATTTTTTGTCACGACTTTCGAGTCTGTTTTCATCTACCGCCATATTTACAGGAAGTGGGTATTTCTAAATGTCGAAACACCGTTTCTCTACCGGATTGACCGAAATTTCATCCCGGAAAGTGTTTCATGATGGGTGCGCTAAAAGGGACATTTTTTCCCACCAAATATTGAATAAAAATAGACTTTGCTTAGCGCACTGTGCGCTAAATAGGTCATTTACGGTATTCAATCTAGCAACATTTTCATCACAAAGGCACAAATGAAACTTTTCTGTGTCTTGTATTTTGTTGTATCAACCTGCGTTTATGGGGATTTTAATGTCACATTAAAACCCTTCTTTTGGTGCTCTATTAGGAGTCGTTTTACATGCTTTGAGATTATTGTTATTGTTGTTTCATCCTTATTGTTTTTTTACAAGAAGTTTTCTTATGTTCTCCTTTTTTTGGCTTTTCACCTTTTTTTTTTTTTTTTTTTGGCTTCTTTCTCTATCGTTTCCTTCTTTCCTTTTTTTTTTTTGAAATGCAAATTTTACCGTGAATTCAATTTTTCATAGGTGTCCCCATTTCCTGAATGCAACAAAAATCATTTTTATCAGTCACTTTGACATTTGTGGTAAAAGTTTAAGAACACTACTAATATGGTTGCCACAGAAACATGCCCCAAAAAACACCGATGACTGCTAGTTTCCAGGATGCTATTAACTATTTCATGCAAAACAAGCACTGCTACTTTGTACATTTTTGTTGCAATTTTCCAACAAAGCAAATTGCATATATCATATTTAAAGCAAAATTGAAGTATTACAATTTTTCCTGATATGTGAATAATCATTTCAGGTTTTAAAGAGATAGTTTGACGTGCAATCATTGTTCAAAACTAATAAAATGACTCTCTGTCTACTAACTGAGAAGTTGCCAACAAAAAAATATAATTGGTCACTTAGGACAGTTTGCAAAACATTGCATCGAGTAGTCTTTTCCCACTTAACTAATCTGCTGTTTTGCATTGGGAGTTTATATTACAATAAAAATAAGTTAAATTTATTTTTCGCAGTGGGTGAAGTTCACCAGTTAGAGAGCATCCCTTCAAATCAAACAAGAACCAAAACAGTTTTTACCAAAACTTTCCAATAAATTGAACTAATCACTTAAAGTTGTCACAAAAGTTTAAGTTTGTAAAATAATGTCAGTTGATTTAAATTAAAATTATGGGAGTTCTAGTCACTGACAGATTTCTCTGTTTCTTACATTACTTGAGTGCTTAATTTGTTCTCCATCTTCATGCCATGAAGTGCATGTCCCAGATGTCAGTAGTGTCTAGATACCATATTGTTCAACTTTATACTCCGTGCAATATCTAATGTAATCTAATGTGGACTTTTATAGCGCTTAATCTCCATTGCAATATCTCTTTCACTACATTTCTTAAAGTGCTATATGAGACCATTTGACTGAAATACAATAACAACACATTACAACTGGCATTTCAATTGTCATGGAATACAGTTGTGAGAAAAAACATTAAAAAGTTAGAATCAAAACATAAACCTGAAAAAATTTATCCACTTTTATCCCCTATTTTTTTTTCTATTTTAGGATTTTTATAGCAATTTCCTTGATATGAGCTACTGGTGTGAGCTTAAATACTTCCTGGTAGTTGACTTAATTGATTGGGGTTATGCTAGAACTGAACTTTTTTTACAATATCCTGGAATCAGAACTGTTTTGAATTAGCTTGATACCAGTATGGAAAATATGCTACCGACCCTGCCCTAGTTTTAGGGTGTTTGACTTTGGGGTGGAAGTTTATTGGTTTGATTCTTACCTGAAACATGTGAATTGTAAGTACTTTAGGCATAGATTTCTCTGTTTAACTAAAAGTATACATAGTAACCAACACTAGTTGAAGAAGTGAACCTATGACAGGCTTGTTCAGGGGATAAAATAATCTGATTTGTACGGAGCCCCTAATAGGACATGGTAAAATAAAAATTGCACCATGTATTAAGTTGTGCGCACAAGATGATCTCGTGATAACGAGAAAATAAGTCGTGATAACAAGATCATCTCATGATATCAAGATGATCTGGTGATAGTGAGATCATTTTGTGATAACAAGATCATCTCGTTATCACAAGGTATTTTCTTGTGATAATGAGATCATCTCATTAGCACCACTTGTTTTCTCGATATCACAAGATCATCTGAAGCTCACCAGATGATCTTGTGCTCACTAGATAAAGTGGTGATCACCAGATAAAGTAGTTATCACGACATAATAAGTAGTGAGCACTCTTTATTTTACCATGTCCTATTAGGGGCTCCGTAGATTTGCTTGATGCCACAGAAACTGGATGTAAACTGTCTGTTGGCAATGAACCCATTAAATATACAGAGTATCCAGAACTCTGTCACTGTGAATCAACAGAGTACAATAAGCAAATTTCTGAGTCCTTGCCATTTATTTTTGAAATATTTAAAATGAACTTCATTCCAGTGCAAGCAATGGACATTTAATTTTTGCTTATCAATGGAAACCATAGAGTAAATAAGATGCTCGGAAACCTTAATTGCTATCTCTGTCATATAGACTCCCAAGCCTGCCTAATCACTCCCAGTAAACATTAGAAACATAATTTAAAATGGTTTAAACGTTTACAAATCATTTTTAAAACCTATTTAAACCCTATCTTATGGTTTTCTAAATGTTTCCAAGTAAACGTCTATGCTGTAATGTTTAAAAAATGTTTTATAAACATTCTATATACATTCTATATACAAACTGAAAACGTTTATTAAACATTTATAAAGTAACTCAAGAAGCTAGGTTTGACTGGAAACATTTTTTACACATTAATAAAATAGCTAAAGAAATTAAGGTTATGCTGGAAATGTGTTTCAAACATTCATCATAAAATGGTTTATAAACACTACACATAAAATTTTTAAAAAACATTGTTGATTAAATATTTTAAAAACATTCTATCCAAAACGTTTTTAAACCCATGTTTTCAGAATGCTTATTAAACCTTCACCCTCAAACATGTCCAAACAAAGATGGTGGTGAGCAGTAATTTTGGATTTTAGAGGACTTTGTCAAAAATTGCCCCACATGCAATCACTAAAAGTAAGAATTGAATAGGGGCACAATTTTTAAGCCACTATCTTACAACTGTAGAGATAAAAATAATATTTTCATTAGTGAGCAACCTTGAAAGATATTGAATTTGACCTTTGACCCAATAATTATTCAGACATTAATATGTTCATTTGTAATGTTTTTCTAACGTTTATCATTAAACATTTAATAAACAGTATACATAAAATGTTTTGAAAACATTCTATTGTAAATAGTTTTCGTACTCGTCATTTTTAAACCTTTGCCAAACATTTCCTATCAAACGTTTGCAAAACTAAAAAATGTTTACTGGGCTTAACTTTACTTAATTTGTCCCAATTTTCAGGGAGCATCCAAGAAACTAGACAAATACCCGTCCACAGTTGAGGAGTTTGTGGACCATCTGTCCTTCCTGGGCAAGATGACATCAGAAATGTCAGCCCTGGAGAAAGAGTTTGAGATTGTCATCAAGCTCTACACTATCTCCAAAGATTTTGAGGTGGATATAGATCCAGAGGAGCTTGCTTTGTACCAGATCCTGGCACCGAGTTTCCAGCATCTCAAGGTAAGGAAAGATTCACTTTATAGTAGGGCTGCAAGCGAGCCCGAAAATGCGCCTCGATTCCTCGTTTTGGAAGAATCGACTCTGACTCAGTTAATCGCTTGATTATCGCCCATGAAATAAACTGCTTCATATTTGGACATATCACGCCTTATAAAATGGTTACAAGGAACACAACAGGAAAGAATTTTGATAATTTATTAAATTTTGGGAAAAAGACACATTTATAATACAAAATATAGGAAACTTTAACCATCTTTATATTGCGAGATTTGAGGCGTCTTCGAAATACGTTATAATAAAATGCCGTCTTACAAAACGTTGTTACACAAAGAATTAAAGTTTGCAAATATTTAAAATATAAAATACTGAAATGGAAACGCCTGTATTAGTAAAATATATAAATATATTCATATATTTAAAGAAAAAAAAATTGTTGTAGATTTTACGTCTATGTTTAGTTGTTTTCGAAGACCCGGTTGACTTTTCTTGCCTCGAATATTGAACTGAATTGTTTCGTTTCCGAATAACCGAAGAGTCATTGCAGCCCTACTTTATAGCATGTTAATTTGGCAGTATTTTTGATGAAAGAAATTTAGCTTGGTTCTGGTATATATCCTGAATGTGGCTTTGCATCAGATGACCAAATACTGCTTGGTGAATTTTGCTTAAAGCAAAAGTCCAAACTGGGCATGATTTTGCAGTAGGATGTTATCAGGGAACCTGGCCATTGCTTTGGAGTCTATGGAGTATATGAGCTCAATTTGAGAAGAATATACTTTTCTACTTGAGTTTTATAATTAAAAACCAATCAATAATACAAAAGGCAGTCGGCAGGTGCTGAAACAATATAATTACATTAAGTTAGTATATCGGCCATATAACTGTAAACATTGCAAAACATGTCAGCAATACTACAAGGTTTTTGGGCAGGATGTGTGTAACCAACCCGCCTATTGTATTGATGTATCCGATGTCTGTCGGTCCATCAACATTTGGTTTCTATATTCTATGTTGAAGATGCTTCTGCTGATCGATTTTAAATTTGACAGGATGGTAGGACACCACCTGGGCTAGTTAATTTCAAACTAGACAGAATGGTAGAAAAAAATTCATTTTTACATACAAAACATTGCGCAACCTGCCTTTTTTGGGATCTATAACCCCAATTTCTTGTTGAACTGTGATCTGCAGGTGTGACATACACCAAAAGAAAAGAAGCCTTTTGTCTTTCTTTCTTGTAACATCGACTCTTTTTTTTGACACATCAGAATCTGCTGGGTCAAATAACCAAAGACTTTATTTTTTCTTTATTTCTTTTTAGTCTATTATCCTGTACGCTGAAGCCAAGAAAGAGGACAACATCCGTAAGTTCAGCAGTGACCTTGACCGCCTTATCCATGACATCCGGTTCCGTATCACCGACATCAAGGGTCGGGTGCGTGACCCCATACTTCTCCATGGCGACACACTGGCAAGTACGGCACTGGAAGTCATCAACACTCTGACTGAGGAGGTCACTGAGCTCTCTACCAAAGCAAGGAGCTATGGCAACTACCAAGAACGATTCGGCAGCTCTCTGACAAACACGAGAAAGTTCTCTGAGTAAGTGCACAGGAGTTAGAGTAAGAAATCTAAAATTCTCCAGAAATCTAATATTCGCCACCTCTAAAACCTTGGTTAATTCAATGAAGAAAATGATGCTCTGTCTTAAACTTTGTATATTGCAGTTCATAAAGGCATGATTTACTCTACATTCAACAAATCTCACCTCAATTTATTATTTTTATTAGTATTTCGACATATGGCAAATTTCAGATATGTGGTGAATTTTAGATTTCTTACTCTACATGGAAAATGTGTTTATTTATTCATTTGCTATCATGACTTGTAACAATTACATATTATACAATGATAATAAGACAGAGATATTGGTTACTCAGTCTTCTGATGGAGTTACTGCAATGGACCCACTAAAATGAATTTTTTCTTCAATGCACTTGTCAAAATGGGTGAATATTCCTTCAGTTTTTGTACACTATTTTTAAGCTTTCCATATGTGATTGTCATAAACTTACACAAATTCTGCTTGCATGCCTTTCCTTTGATCTGAGAGAACACCCCCTTTCATTAAATGACAGGGTTCCCACTGCACAAGGAAAACAGGGAAAATTGTGAAAAGTAATTCCAGACAGGGAAAACACAGGGAATTTGAAAATTTTGGAAAAACACAGGGAAAACACAGGGAATTTGAAAATTTCAGAATGATTTTGAAGAGTAACAGCCATTTGCATTCACGTGCCGCGGGTCGCGACTCGCAGGTCACATTTGATGTTTTAATTGGCTTGATTGTTATTTTATTTATAAAATCCACAGGGAAAAATATAAACTTCACAGGGAAAACACAGGGAATTTAAATTGGAAAAGGGAGTGGGAACCATGAATGATCTAAGGGCACTAGTTCCTGTCCACTATTTAATTGTTTTCACCTATAGCATCTGGCTGGGCGGGCAGGCAGTTGGGCAGGCGGGTAATATAGAAAAATTCGGAAAGATCTTGCATGTGATCTCACTGCAAGAGTTACCCACAAGTGAACTTTTACTGTACACTCGCTCAGCTTACAGCTCCACACCCAGCTATCGACTGTCATATATCGGCAAATAAGTATGACTTTATGTAATGATTTACATCTGAAATAAGAAACCTGTGTATTTTGGCTCCCAATATTGTATGACAGTTGATTCCATATCACTGGCCCACAAACACTGAATGGTCAACTGGCACAAGTTCTCTGGACAGTAAGTGGAACTTCCAGCATTAAATCATCTTCACTTGATTTTAGACCCTCTTTTCCATTCGCTTTGTTTTATGAGTTTTCTTGTAAGTACAGAGGTGCCTCATTTTTGCTAGCAATTGTAGACCAACAGTTACTGCTTGTTCCAGCTCTACTGACATGTACTGTCTGACCTTATATTGTGCTCATATTGAATTAAGTCACGTGTTTGGTATCATCAAAAGCTATAGAATATGGCATTGTTTAATATCTGCATGTGTAGTAAGAAACTTTTAATTCTATAAGAATCTGTATGAAAACAGTTATGTGGGCTTTTTCTGTGACACAGCCGAGACTGTGTCTGTCCCTTGTAAACTGTAGTGTCTGAAGTTTCAAGAATTATACATTTTTAGCATTAATTAGTTTCTCCTCTTCATCCACATATCCAATTGAAATTATAATTAGTGAGAAATAAAAAAAAAATTATTAAAACACTGCTGACTCTAATGGTCCAGCATAATGGCATTCTAGTTTCATCCTTTAGCGTAGTTTTCTTTTCAGAGAATATCTGGTGATGGCCAAGTCTAGTGAATTGAAGCATTCATGATATTTTTACTTTGTATGGCTAATGGAAAAATTCAGTGAGTCAAGCATGCTAGTTTTATCCTATCATTTTTTCATACTTTTCAGGGAATACCTCCTGATGGACAAATCCAATGAGTCAAGTGCTCAGGATATTCAGGCGGAGCTGTCTGAGATTGAGCGTGACATCACACTGCGCAGACTGCTATGGGAATCCAATGAGGAGTGGGATAAACTGGCTCACGAGTGGACGTCCACGCCATTTGACTCCCTCAATGTGGACAGTCTGCAGAAAAATGTCAACAGGTTCACTCAGACTGTCTACATGCTAGAGAAAGGTATGTGCTTATGAATATTACAGGTAAATAGGTGTTGATCATTATTGGATGGAAACAGTTATTGATAAATATATAATTTAGCTGTACCACATATTACAGGTCCCACTGAATATTTCAGATACAGTATTTTTATGTCAGCTGACTTGTCAGTCAGCTGACATTATGTCGTCACTCTGCGGCGTGGGCGTACGCGTACGCGTCCGCGTGAACAACTTCTCCTCCAAAACTACAAGGCCTAGAGACGTGCTGTTTTTTTTTAAAAGATACCTTATCTATCGAGGATGAAAAATTGTTCAAGGCATGCAAATCTGTCTGTTCGTCTGTTTGCTAGAGACATTACAAGGGGGGTACCCCCACCAAAAGTGTGAAAATTTCAACACTTAATCACAATTTTCTCAGTGACTATTGCAGGGATTTCTCTCATATCTTGCATATATGTACTAGGCCAGAGGTAGATTCTCTTGTGTGAGTATGAGACCTGGATCTGTCTTACTTTTTTTTAAATAAATTTTTTTAATAATTTTTAATGCATTAAAATTCATGAAATCATGCACAAAATCATTTATAACTTGAAAACTATTGCATCTAGAGCATTTTGTTAAAATATGTTATTCAGCTACTTTTTTCATAGCTACAATATGGTGAGTAAGTTGGGTGCCTGTCTCAATAGCTAAGTGAGTAATAGCTACTTTTGGGCTTTTCAGTAACTTCCATCATGAGTAGAATCACTTGTAACTTAAAAACTATTGCATTTAGAGAATTTCGTATAAATATGTTATTCAGCTACTTTTGGGTCAGCTATAACATAGTAAAATTTCAGACCTGTAGCTCATGGCATAGCTGAGTAATAGCTACTTTTAGGTTATCACTGTTGAGTAAATCGCTTATAACTTCAAAACTATTGCATTTAGAGAATTTCGTATAAATATGTTATTCAGCTACTTTTGGGTCAGCTATAACATAGTAAAATTTCAGACCTGTAGCTCATGGCATAGCTGAGTAATAGCTACTTTTAGGTTATCACTGTTGAGTAAATCGCTTATAACTTGGAAACTATTGCATTTAGAGTATTTTGTTTCAATATGTTATTCACCAATTTTGGGATCAGCTATAACATAGTGAAGTTTCAGATCTGTGGCTCATTGCATAGCTGAGTAATAGCTACTTTGAAGTTCTCACTATTGAGTAAATCGGTTGTAATTGGAAAACTATTGCATTTAGAGAATTTCGTATAAATATGTTATTCAGCTACTTTTGGGTCAGCTATAACATAGTAAAATTTCAGACCTGTAGCTCATGGCATAGCTGAGTAATAGCTACTTTTAGGTCATCACTATTGAGTAAATCAGTTGTAACTTGAAAACTATTGCATTTACAGTATTTTGCTTAAATATGTTGTTCACCTACTTTTGGGTCAGCTATAACATAGTAAAATTTCAGACCTGTAGCTCATTGCATAGCTGAGTAATAACTACTTTGAGGTTCTCACTATTCAGTAAATCAGTTGTAATTGCAAAACTATTGCATTTAGAGAATTTCGTATAAATATGTTATTCAGCTACTTTTGGGTCAGCTATAACATAGTAAAATTTCAGACCTGTAGCTCATGGCATAGCTGAGTAATAGCTACTTTTAGGTCATCACTATTGAGTAAATCAGTTGTAACTTGAAAACTATTGCATTTACAGTATTTTGCTTAAATATGTTGTTCACCTACTTTTGGGTCAGCTATAACATAGTAAAATTTCAGACCTGTAGCTCATGGCATAGCTGAGTAATAGCTACTTTTAGGTTATCACTGTTGAGTAAATCGCTTATAACTTGGAAACTATTGCATTTAGAGTATTTTGTTTCAATATGTTATTCACCAATTTTGGGATCAGCTATAACATAGTGAAGTTTCAGATCTGTGGCTCATTGCATAGCTGAGTAATAGCTACTTTGAAGTTCTCACTATTGAGTAAATCGGTTGTAATTGGAAAACTATTGCATTTAGAGAATTTCGTATAAATATGTTATTCAGCTACTTTTGGGTCAGCTATAACATAGTAAAATTTCAGACCTGTAGCTCATGGCATAGCTGAGTAATAGCTACTTTTAGGTCATCACTATTGAGTAAATCAGTTGTAACTTGAAAACTATTGCATTTACAGTATTTTGCTTAAATATGTTGTTCACCTACTTTTGGGTCAGCTATAACATAGTAAAATTTCAGACCTGTAGCTCATTGCATAGCTGAGTAATAACTACTTTGAGGTTCTCACTATTGAGTAAATCAGTTGTAATTGCAAAACTATTGCATTTAGAGAATTTCGTATAAATATGTTATTCAGCTACTTTTGGGTCAGCTATAACATAGTAAAATTTCAGACCTGTAGCTCATGGCATAGCTGAGTAATAGCTACTTTTAGGTCATCACTATTGAGTAAATCAGTTGTAACTTGAAAACTATTGCATTTACAGTATTTTGCTTAAATATGTTGTTCACCTACTTTTGGGTCAGCTATAACATAGTAAAATTTCAGACCTGTAGCTCATGGCATAGCTGAGTAATAGCTACTTTTAGGTTATCACTGTTGAGTAAATTGCTTATAACTTGGAAATTATTGCATTTAGAGTATTTTGTTTCAATAAGTTATTCACCTATTTTGGGATCAGCTATAACATAGTGAAGTTTCAGATCTGTGGCTCATTGCATAGCTGAGTAATAGCTACTTTGAAGTTCTCACTATTGAGTAAATCGGTTGTAATTGGAAAACTATTGCATTTAGAGAATTTCGTATAAATATGTTATTCAGCTACTTTTGGGTCAGCTATAACATAGTAAAATTTCAGACCTGTAGCTCATGGCATAGCTGAGTAATAGCTACTTTTAGGTCATCACTATTGAGTAAATCAGTTGTAACTTGAAAACTATTGCATTTACAGTATTTTGCTTAAATATGTTGTTCACCTACTTTTGGGTCAGCTATAACATAGTAAAATTTCAGACCTGTAGCTCATTGCATAGCTGAGTAATAACTACTTTGAGGTTCTCACTATTGAGTAAATCAGTTGTAATTGCAAAACTATTGCATTTAGAGAATTTCGTATAAATATGTTATTCAGCTACTTTTGGGTCAGCTATAACATAGTAAAATTTCAGACCTGTAGCTCATGGCATAGCTGAGTAATAGCTACTTTTAGGTCATCACTATTGAGTAAATCAGTTGTAACTTGAAAACTATTGCATTTACAGTATTTTGCTTAAATATGTTGTTCACCTACTTTTGGGTCAGCTATAACATAGTAAAATTTCAGACCTGTAGCTCATGGCATAGCTGAGTAATAGCTACTTTTAGGTTATCACTGTTGAGTAAATTGCTTATAACTTGGAAATTATTGCATTTAGAGTATTTTGTTTCAATAAGTTATTCACCTATTTTGGGATCAGCTATAACATAGTGAAGTTTCAGATCTGTGGCTCATTGCATAGCTGAGTAATAGCTACTTTGAAGTTCTCACTATTGAGTAAATCGGTTGTAATTGGAAAACTATTGCATTTAGAGAATTTCGTATAAATATGTTATTCAGCTACTTTTGGGTCAGCTATAACATAGTAAAATTTCAGACCTGTAGCTCATGGCATAGCTGAGTAATAGCTACTTTTAGGTCATCACTATTGAGTAAATCAGTTGTAACTTGAAAACTATTGCATTTACAGTATTTTGCTTAAATATGTTGTTCACCTACTTTTGGGTCAGCTATAACATAGTAAAATTTCAGACCTGTAGCTCATGGCATAGCTGAGTAATAGCTACTTTTAGGTTATCACTGTTGAGTAAATCGCTTATAACTTGGAAACTATTGCATTTAGAGTATTTTGTTTCAATATGTTATTCACCAATTTTGGGATCAGCTATAACATAGTGAAGTTTCAGATCTGTGGCTCATTGCATAGCTGAGTAATAGCTACTTTGAAGTTCTCACTATTGAGTAAATCAGTTGTAATTGGAAAACTATTGCATTTAGAGAATTTCGTATAAATATGTTATTCAGCTACTTTTGGGTCAGCTATAACATAGTAAAATTTCAGACCTGTAGCTCATGGCATAGCTGAGTAATAGCTACTTTTAGGTCATCACTATTGAGTAAATCAGTTGTAACTTGAAAACTATTGCATTTACAGTATTTTGCTTAAATATGTTGTTCACCTACTTTTGGGTCAGCTATAACATAGTAAAATTTCAGACCTGTAGCTCATTGCGTAGCTGAGTAATAACTACTTTGAGGTTCTCACTATTGAGTAAATCAGTTGTAATTGCAAAACTATTGCATTTAGAGAATTTCGTATAAATATGTTATTCAGCTACTTTTGGGTCAGCTATAACATAGTAAAATTTCAGACCTGTAGCTCATGGCATAGCTGAGTAATAGCTACTTTTAGGTCATCACTATTGAGTAAATCAGTTGTAACTTGAAAACAATTGCATTTACAGTATTTTGCTTAAATATGTTGTTCACCTACTTTTGGGTCAGCTATAACATAGTAAAATTTCAGACCTGTAGCTCATGGCATAGCTGAGTAATAGCTACTTTTAGGTTATCACTGTTGAGTAAATTGCTTATAACTTGGAAATTATTGCATTTAGAGTATTTTGTTTCAATAAGTTATTCACCTATTTTGGGATCAGCTATAACATAGTGAAGTTTCAGATCTGTGGCTCATTGCATAGCTGAGTAATAGCTACTTTGAAGTTCTCACTATTGAGTAAATCGGTTGTAATTGGAAAACTATTGCATTTAGAGAATTTCGTATAAATATGTTATTCAGCTACTTTTGGGTCAGCTATAACATAGTAAAATTTCAGACCTGTAGCTCATGGCATAGCTGAGTAATAGCTACTTTTAGGTCATCACTATTGAGTAAATCAGTTGTAACTTGAAAACTATTGCATTTACAGTATTTTGCTTAAATATGTTGTTCACCTACTTTTGGGTCAGCTATAACATAGTAAAATTTCAGACCTGTAGCTCATTGCATAGCTGAGTAATAACTACTTTGAGGTTCTCACTATTGAGTAAATCAGTTGTAATTGCAAAACTATTGCATTTAGAGAATTTCGTATAAATATGTTATTCAGCTACTTTTGGGTCAGCTATAACATAGTAAAATTTCAGACCTGTAGCTCATGGCATAGCTGAGTAATAGCTACTTTTAGGTCATCACTATTGAGTAAATCAGTTGTAACTTGAAAACTATTGCATTTACAGTATTTTGCTTAAATATGTTGTTCACCTACTTTTGGGTCAGCTATAACATAGTAAAATTTCAGACCTGTAGCTCATGGCATAGCTGAGTAATAGCTACTTTTAGGTTATCACTGTTGAGTAAATTGCTTATAACTTGGAAATTATTGCATTTAGAGTATTTTGTTTCAATAAGTTATTCACCTATTTTGGGATCAGCTATAACATAGTGAAGTTTCAGATCTGTGGCTCATTGCATAGCTGAGTAATAGCTACTTTGAAGTTCTCACTATTGAGTAAATCGGTTGTAATTGGAAAACTATTGCATTTAGAGAATTTCGTATAAATATGTTATTCAGCTACTTTTGGGTCAGCTATAACATAGTAAAATTTCAGACCTGTAGCTCATGGCATAGCTGAGTAATAGCTACTTTTAGGTCATCACTATTGAGTAAATCAGTTGTAACTTGAAAACTATTGCATTTACAGTATTTTGCTTAAATATGTTGTTCACCTACTTTTGGGTCAGCTATAACATAGTAAAATTTCAGACCTGTAGCTCATTGCATAGCTGAGTAATAACTACTTTGAGGTTCTCACTATTGAGTAAATCAGTTGTAATTGCAAAACTATTGCATTTAGAGAATTTCGTATAAATATGTTATTCAGCTACTTTTGGGTCAGCTATAACATAGTAAAATTTCAGACCTGTAGCTCATGGCATAGCTGAGTAATAGCTACTTTTAGGTTATCACTGTTGAGTAAATCACTTATAACTTGAAAACTATTGCATTTAGAGTATTTTGTTGCAATATGTTATTCACCTATTTTGGGGTCAGCTATAACATAGTGAAGTTCCAGACCTGTGGCTCATTGCATAGCTGAGTAATAGCTACTTTGAAGTTCTCAATGTTGAGTAAATCACTTGTAATTTGAAAACTATTGCATTTAGAGAATTTAGTATAAATATGTTATTCAGCTACTTTTGGGTCAGCTATAACATAGTAAAATTTCAGACCTGTAGCTCATGGCATAGCTGAGTAATAGCTACTTTTAGGTTATCACTGTTGAGTAAATCACTTATAACTTGAAAACTATTGCATTTAGAGTATTTTGTTGCAATATGTTATTCACCTATTTTGGGGGTCAGCTATAACATAGTGAAGTTCCAGACCTGTGGCTCATTGCATAGCTGAGTAATAGCTACTTAGAAGTTCTCACTGTTGAGTAAATCAGTTGTAATTGGAAAACTATTGCCTTCACAGAAATTTGTGCAAATATGTTATTCAGCTACTTTTGGGTCAGCTATAACATAGTGAAATTACAGACCTGTAGCTCATGGCACAACTGAGCAATAGCTATTCTCAGGCACTGACTGTTGAGTAAATCAGCTATAACTTGAAAAATATTGCATTTGGAGTATATTGTTAAAATACATTGTTCACCTACTTTGGGGTTAGCTATAACATAGTGAAATTACAGACCTATAGCTCATGGCATAGTGGAGCAATAGCTATTTTCAGGTTCTCACTATTGAGTAAATCAGTTGTAACTTGAAAACTATTGCATTTACAGTATTTTGCTTAAATATGTTGTTCACCTACTTTTAGGCCAGCTATAACAGTGCAAAAATTCAGACATGTAGCTCATTGCATAGCTGAGTAATAGTTACTTTGAGGTTCTCACTGTTGAGTAAATCAGTTGTAACTTGAAAATTATTACATTTAGAGTATTTTGTTTAAATATGTTATTCACATAATTTTTGGTCAGCTATGACATAGTGAAATTGCAGACCTCTATGTCATGGCATAGCTGAGCAATAGCTTCTTTCAGGTTCTCCCTGTTGAGTAAATCATTGTATCCAACCTGTAGGAAATCATGGGCTGGGAATCTATTAATATGGTCCGATTTGACCTTGGAACCCTCCTTCAAGGTCAAATGAGGATAGCCAAACATAAAAGTGCTTATAACTCGCTTATTATTGGTCCTAGAGGTTGGAATGAAAACCAACCCATAGAAAATCTTGAGCTGGGAATTTTTTGGTGTGGTCGGATTTCACCTTGGACCCCTCCTTCAAGGTCAAATGAGGATAGCCAAACTTAAAAGTGCTTATAACTCACTTATTATTGGTCCTAGAGGTTTCGAATGGAAAACCAACCTATAGAAAATCATGGGCTGGGAATCTTTTGGTGTGGTCGGATTTGACCTTAGACCCCTCCTTCCAGGTCAAACGAAGATAGCCAAACTTAAAGTGCTTATAACTCGCGTATTATTGGTCTTGGAGGTTTGGGATGGTAAACCAACATATAGGAAATCATGGGCTGGGATTCTTTTGGTGTGGTCAGATTTGACCTGGGACCCCTCCTTCAAGGTCAATTGAGGATAGCCAAACTTACAATTATTATTGGTCCTACAAGTTTGGGATGGTAAACAAGCTACAGGAAATCATGGGCTGGGAATTTTTTTGTGTGGTCGGATTTGACCTTGGACCCCCTCCTTCAAGGTCAAGCAAGGATAGCCAAACTTAAAAAGTGCCTATGACTCACTTATTATTGGTCCGAGAGGTTTGGGATGGTAAACCATCCTAAATTCTTTGGCTGGGAATCTTTTGGTATGGTCAGATTTGACCTTTGGACCCCTTCTTCATGGTCGAACGAGGATATTGCATTTATAGTATTTCTTTAAATATTTTTAACCTACTTTTTACACTTAAACAATTACCTTGTTACTTTATTTCATAATACCATTTGCAGGGCACAACTTTTTTGTCCTTTTCTTCTGTCAGCTTCGGAATATCTTTCGAACATGCTGTTCAGTTACCATTTACTGTATTTCTGTACAGCCCTTTCCCTGATAATTATGCTTTCCTCTCATTATCACCATCACAAATCAAAAACATTCAGTCAGCTGACACAGTGCCCGTTCACGGGCACTCTCCTCTTGTTTCAAAATACGGCCCGGGCATTAATTATTTTCAAATGGCATCAGACGAGGCGTTAAATTGAACCAGGTGTTCTTTTGAAATACAAAAAACAGTGACAGTGAGTGTTATAAATTGTAAACGGTGTGCTTGGTACCAGGCGTTAATTTGAACCAGGCGTTTATTTGACCCTTGGCGTTATTTTGGATATTTACGGTAAACAGAAAATGTTAAGTACTGATGATTATTACAGGTAGTGTTGTGAATGATAAACCGGTATGCAGTTTTTTGTGTGCTTCTGGCATAAATAATGAAATTTGCAAAGAACATTTTTTGGAACCGGTTATTGAAGGCATCGTTTTAGCCTGATACTTCATCTAAATGACAAAAAATATACATATTTTGTGAAATATGTCACATTTCAACTTCAGTTGAACCAAAGTCATGTTTACGTACTTAATGATATCTCATGAAAGCCATTTCCAGTTGCAATTCTGGCTGATGTATGCCATGCAAATAATTTTGACTACACACTAACAAGTACACAACCTGTACAGTGTTGAAAGCGACGTAAAACCCCAAATAAACAAATAAACAAGTACACGCCAAATATCGGATTTCGTTCATTTTAAAGCCCCAGTAACTGGTCACACCATTAATTACAGGTAAATAGGTGTTGATCATTATCGGATAGAAACATTTATTAATAAATATTATAGATACCACTATAGGTCCCACTAAATATTTCAGATAATCAGAAAATGGTAAGTGTTACAGGTAAACAGGTACTGATAGGTATTACAGGTATCTAGGTACTGACAGGTATCACAGGTAAATAGGTACTGATAAATATAGCAGGTAACCATGACTGCATGTACTTATAAACATTTCAGGTAAACAGGTACAGGTAGGTTAACAGGTACTAATAAATATTGCATTTTATCAGGTGGATACTAAGATGTAGTACTGGTAAACATGTGTAGATAATGATTGCATATACTTATATTCATTATTCGGGTAGGAACTAATAAGTATTGCAAGTAAACTGGCACTAATAAAGGTTGTTTTACTTTTATTATGCACTGTTTAACATAAAATGGTATAATATGTTACAGTTCTGAGCAGTGCCTTATTTGAAAGGATCCAGAGATTTAAATTGCCTCTTGTTAGTAAAGAAGAGCCTTTCGCAGTGGCTTAACTTTGAAGAATTAGCTTCACATAAATAAGCGCTTCTATTTTTAAGCGCGAGCCTCAGTAGAGCTCATGCTTCTAGAGATCACTTTTTATTGCGTTAATACTTCCTATCCAATGGACAATTGCTAATCCGGTCGGCGCAGACCGGCCCGTCAAACGCCAGAAAAAGACGTCCTGTGTTTCCACCGGCTGGCCGGTCCCAGTACTGTGCATTCGCCAGGTGGCGCATGGTATTTACTTCCTGTCTAGACAGCATGATGTCATAGCATCTTTTTCGTTTGGCGCGTGTACTGTGCAGACGTGTTTCAACAATCTCCAGATATTTTAAGGAAAAGTGTGCATTATGACGGATTTTCTACCTTATTTGCAAATAATTTATTGTAAAAGTGTTACCTACATATCAAGCACGGATATACATCGAGAAATCTGCTGGAAACGCTCCCTAGCTGACTCAATTTAGTATTGATGATAGGGCAGTAAGCGATGAGAAATATGAATTATGAATAATTCTTTTCTAGTACTACAAATGCAAATCACGGGAAACTTCAGTCTACGTAGTTTTGAACCCTGTATATAGAGGGAATTCCCTTATGAAAGGTGCATTCTTCATCAGAGCACACTGGTACAGACTTCTCTGCTGTAAAGCATCAGTCACACCAGCCTAGCTCGAGTATTTTTCATCAGAAGCAGGTGAATTCTTCAGATTTCTTCAACCGACCTCTACATAGAAGGAATTTTCACTCTCAGTCCCACCCTTGAGGACCCGGCACTTGTGTCGGTAATAAGGGCAGTGGATGGCCAGGAAACTGGTTTGAGTGTACAGCCGGCTGAGAAGAAGAACCTACTTCAGACTGGCCAGGAATATCATCTACAGAGCGCACTGGTCCAGGCTTCTCTGCATTTAAAGCCTCAGCCGACCGGCCAGCTTAAAGAACGCGACCTCTGATGTCATATCCAGTCAGCCAATCGCGTCCTTCCTTCCAAATAACTAAGCTGGTCACGTGATTCACCGAACATATCACGAAGCTGGTCACGTGTTTTCACCGACCAGGAAGGTCGTAAGTGCGTTCTCATAGCTCACGTCTTCTGTGATTCCAGTCCCTGCTTTGCAGACCCGGCCTTGTTGTCGGTAGTGGGGTTTTGTGGACTGTAAAGTTGCCGGCAAAGCATCACACCAAGAACGCGAATACTGACGTCATCCCCAGTTAACCAATCGCGTGTCCTTCCGACCAGTCACGAAGCTGGTCACGTGTTTTCACCGACCAGGTCACGAAGTTTATCATGTGATTCACCGAACAAGAAGGTCTGAAATGGTCGGAAGATCCGAGGCTGGTCACGTGATTCACCGACCAGGTCATGAAGCTGATCGTCATCTCCAATCAGCCAATCACGTTCTTCCTCCGACCAGCAAACTGGTCATGTGACACACCGACCAACAATTGTTTCTAAATATAGATCATAAGGGCTTTCCCAGCAACTGTCAAATTTACAAATAAGACGTGAGTTCAAAAGAAATACTTTATTAATGGCGGAAACCTACAGCCAGCTGATTTCAACACAAGATAGTTGTAGTACACTTACTTCAACAACTGGTTACAGAATGTACCGACCGACTACCGGCTAAACAGCCTTATACAGTTACTTCAACAACTGGTTACAGTGCACCGACTGACTACACAGCCTTATACAGTAGCTTTAACAACTGGTTACAGTGTACCGGCAGGGTACTGGCTACACAGCCCTGTACACTTGCTTCCACAACTGGTTTCAGAGTGTACTGACAGGTACCGACTACACAGCCCTATACACTTGCTTCAATAACTGGTTACAGAGTGTACCGGCTGGTACTGGCTACACAGCCTTGTACACTTGCTTCAACTACTGGTTACAGAGTGTACCGGCTGGTACTTGCTACACAGCCTTGTACACTTGCTTCAGCTACTAGTTACAGAGTGTACCGGGTGGTACTGGCTACACAGCCTTGTACACTTGCTTCAACAGCTGGTTACAGAGTGTACCGAGCGGTACCGGCTACACAGCCTTGTGCACTTGCTTCAACAGTTGGTTACAGAGTGTACCGGCTGGTACTTGCTACACAGCCTTGTACACTTGCTTCAGCTACTGGTTACAGAGTGTACCGGCTGGTACTGGCTACACAGCCTTGTACACTTGTTCCAACAGCTGGTTACAGAGTGTACCGAGCGGTACCGGCTACACAGCCTTGTACACTTGCTTCAACAGCTGGTTACAGAGTGTACCGGCTGGTACTGGCTACACAGCCTTGTACACTTGCTTCAACCTACTGGTTACAAAGTCTACTAACAGGGTGATGGCTACACAGTCCTTACTGTACAGTGCTTCACCCAACTGGTTACATAAAAAAGCTGGCTAAATATAGACCAGTAGCTGTCTAAATTCAGGGGTGACTCCAGCCTACCAGTTTTGCCAGTTACAGAGATTTACTGGTTACAGGAAATTACTGGTTACAGAGACCTGGTACCTGACAGAGTTGCCCAAGGTCAGCCCTTTTTTCAAATAACAATTACTGTGTGAATGCTGCACCTTGCAGGCAGCTGGTCTGGGGCAAAGAGTGTAAAATGTAAAAAAAAAAAAAAAAAAAAAAAAATTGTCACCAGACCGGACTAGTGTCCAGAGGGACCGGAAATGTTTGTCAGACTTCCAAATGTCCCAAATGTGGAACACAATCTGCCTGTAGGATCTAGACTAAATCCCTTTAGGGAACCTTGGAAGCCTTGGGGGCTGTACCCAAGACCAACTTGACAAGGTCACCAAAAATCCATCAGCTTATGGACAAGATACAGTCGAGCCAGTTCAAAATCTCTGGGCTTCTTCAGCTGACCTTTCTTGGTTCCAAAACTACACAGCCGTTGGAGACCTATTCTAGGTCTGGTCAAACCAAGCCTTTCGGAGACCATCAGGACCTCCCTCCAACAAGGGGAGTAGGTTACCTCAGTAGATTTCAAGGACGCCTACTTCCATATACCTATACAGGAACAATCCAGGAAATACCTGAGATTTCACATCCAAGGTCGGGCATACCAGTTCAAGGCCCTGCCATTCGGTTTGTCCACAGCACCCTTGGAGTTCACCGTGATCCCAAGGGAGGTGAAACTGATGGCCATACACAAGGAGTTTAAAAATCCTCCAGTACCTAGACAACTGGTTGGTGAGAGCCAGATCCCACCAGGCTTGTCTCCAGCATACACAGGAACTAGTAAATAAAGTGTCAGCAACTGGGTTGACTGATGAACTTAGAGAAATCAGAGCTGGAGCCCAAACAAGACTTCAATTTTGTAGGCTACCAGTTCGACTTCAGGTCTGATCGGTTCCGACCGACTCTGGACCGGTGGCAGAACAACTCAAGAGACTATGTTTAAACTGCTATCCCTACCGGCTTGCCCGGTCCGGGAATTCATGTCCTTGATAGGTTACTAACAGCTACAGAAAAGCTTTATATGACTTCATATGAGACCCATACAGTGGCATCTCAAAAACAACTGGAGGGTACCAGAATCACTAGAAAAGGTGATCCAAGTCCCCAGGTCCCTGCACCCCCATTTACAATGGTGGCTGAAGGAAGACGATGTACTTACAGGCCAACCATTACACCCAATAAAGCATGCTCTGCAAATATTTACAGACGCATCAATAGAAGGGTGGGGCGCTCACTTAAATGAGCACACTGCAGGAGGAACCGGGTCCCTTCTGGGAAGCAAGCTGCACATAAACTATCTAGAACTTAAAGCAGTCTTTCTGGCTTTAAGAGAGTTCCAAGACAAGATAGTACTTGTAGCAACCGACAACACCACAGTAGTGTCATACATAGAAGGAGGCATGAGGTCGGGCCCACTTGCCCTACTATTGAGAATCTTGACCTGGTGTACCAGGAAACGAGTGACTCTAAGCCCGACACATTCCAGGCCAGCTGAATGTGGTAGCGGACAAGCTATCCAGGCTAGGCCAGACCATCCAAACAGAGTGGTTCCAGAGGTCTTCCACTCAATCTGCAGCAGGTGGCACCGGCTCAAATAGACTTATTTGCCATGAGGTTCAACAACAAGTTGCCTCTGTTTGTGTCACCGGTACCGGATCCCCTGGCCACAGCAGTGGATGCGCTCAGTCGGCCATGGTAGGATCTGGAAGCATACACCTTCCCACCATCAACCATATTGGGCAAAGTGGTGGAGGAGTTGCAGGACTCCCCATGCAAGAGAATCATTCTGATTGCTCTGGGGTGGCCCAACATGCCTTGGTTTTGGGATCTAGTGACCATGTCCAGTCAAATCCCACTGAGCCTGCCCAGTCTGCCCAACCTGTTGACAGCCATTCAATCAGATCCCTCACAGAAATCTGACAAATCTTAATCTTCATGCATGGCTCCTAGAGCCTCAGCAATCGAGGAGCAGGGCTTGTCTGAGGCAGTGGCAGCAAGAATTGAGGCTCCTCAAAGGGGATCAATCAGATTAGTCTATGAGGCAAGTTGCCCTTTTTACAAGTGATGTATCACTCCTCAGGTGGACTTCGGCCCCCCCCCCCCCTGTAAAGTCAGTTGCTGACTTCCTTATGTGCCTGTTCCAGGACAGGAAGTTGCAGCCCAGCACCATTGATGGTTACAGGTCAGCCATTGCTGATAGGCTGGGAAATTCGCCCATCAAGATCAGTAAAGATGAAAATCTCACTCGTCTCCTGGATAGTTTCCACTGAGACAGACCCAAAGGCCGGAAGGGAATCCCCTCCTGGAACCTCTCCCTGGTTTTTGCACCAGCTGACAAGGGTCATTTTGAACCAATTAAAGAGGCCTCCTTGAAGCATTTGACCTTCAAGACAGTTTTCCTCTTGGCCCTGCGATCGGGCAAGCGTAGAAGTGAGATACATGCTTGGCAAAACAGAAATATTAGACACCAATCCGACTGGGCAAGGTGTCCCTGTAAGCGTCACCCAGCTTTCTCTCCAAGAATCAGCTGGCCAAAGAGGGTCCAGACAGTGTGGCCCCAGGGGTATAACAGCCCTGGCCCCCAACCCTAGATAGATCCCTCAAGTCTGACAGGTCCCTCTGTCCAGTCAGAGCATTGCGCTACTATTTGGACGGGACCTCAGGCAGAATAAGGAGGTGGTTTTTGTCTCCTTTAAGAAAGGTTTTGACAAAGACATCTCACCTGCCACTATCTCCTCTTGGATCAAGCAGACTGTGATCCTATGCTATGAGCTCACTGACGAGGAGGCCCACACCTTACATCAGGTTAAAGCCCATGATGTCAGGGCCTTTGATGCTTCTAAGGTCTTCCGGTCGGAAGTTTCCTTAGATACAGTCTTGTCAGCCTGCCACTGAAGTCACATAATACCTTCACACAGTTCTATGTGAAGAGCGGGGCTTGGGCTGATTCAGAGCTTTACCATTTGGGCTCGGTAGTGGCTGCTCAGCAGATCCACAAGTGGCCCTTAGATTGAGGAGATTTGTATATATGTATAAACAGTTCTTCATGTACATAAGAATTAAGTGTGGCGTGCTTCCTTTGGGAGGTTTATTTGCATTCTGGGACTGAACTCATCCCTCTCTTCCCCTACCTCAGAGCAGGTCTGCAAAAAGGGGGGGGGGGGCGACGGCGGTATAGCCCCGGGTAACCGGCTGCTGGCAACCGACCATGGCCTTACAGGGTTCCTGACCTTGATGTCAACCCAGGCCTGGGCCTATAGGTCTCCTGACAAAGTCAGCCTAGACCGTAGGTTAAAATTTGCTATTACTTGTGAGTTTACATAAGTCCCTAGTAACTTACCCGCCGACCAAGCGGTAGTTATTCAGCAATTGTCCATTGGATAGGAAGTATTAACGCAATAGAATTGCAAATTTAATAAGTAAATTAAATTTTTATAAGTTAATACCCTATCCAGTGGACACGCAAGACCCTCCCACCGACCCCGCGATCAGCTAACTAGGGGTCTAATAGGTTTAGACAACGAAAAAGATGCTATGACGTCATGCTGTCTAGACAGGAAGTAAATACCATGCGCCACCTGACGAATGCACAGTACTGGGTCCGGCCAGCCGGTGGAAACACAGGACGTCTTTTTCTGGCGTTTGGCGGGCCGGTCTGCGCCGACCGGATTAGCAATTGTCCATTGGATAGGGTATTAACTTATAAAAATTTAATTTACTTATTAAATTTGCAATTTTTTTCCTCTGGACTTTCATGAATTGTGGCACAGCCACTATGATTGTCTGTTACAGAAGTTGTGGCGTGGCCACAATGGCTGTGTTTTACAGAAGTTAAACAGCTACGTTATAGTACATTATAGTACTGGGATGGGTTACCGCTTCAGTGCATTACTCGTGAGTCTGATGGCTTTGTACTCGCGCTAGGGGACCGAAACCCCTTTCAACCTTGTTAACTTGAGATTTCTCTGCAATTTCTACATAGATTTTAATGCAACAAATATAAGCAGAAGTAAAATTACATTTCTCATGATATACACAACATATTAGTAGCTTACAAATGGAGATTGATGAAAAATCAGAACATTAGTGCACATTTGCTAAAAAATACTACTTGGTCTGAATACTCTGTGTGTCCCAGTATTTATGTCAAATACAGTTTAGGGTGGATAATATATATTATGCGTAGTTTGTATCTACTGATAGCAAGGAGTTAGGTACAAGAATTGTTCCCAAATTGGCTAGGATAATCAAGAAATTTTTATAAATTGAAAATAAAAGGGCTTTTATCATGTTTAGATAAGATTGGTCTATAATATTTGATGTATGGACACAGAAACCATAGACCATGAACATCCATCATCGGTGATTGGGTGCTTTCATCAGGGTTATGGAAACACCCCCCTTGTACCAATGTGCTGATCAGCTTTTGGTGTTGTCATTTTTTTTTTCCTCCAGGCACTTTCCATTTTATGCATAACCAGGCTTGGGATTTCCCATCATTTGTGGGTGTATAATAATAATTATTATTATTGTCTTTGTCAGAAAACAGGACAAGTCTTCTGCAAAGAGTTTATGTGTTGATGGCTCAGTGCAATATAATTAGTAAAAACTTTGGATGAGATTGCTACGTTGGATAGAAAAAAAAAAAAAGAAAAGCTGTTTAATTTTTTAATGTAATCTGAGCTTTTTGAATGTTCCTGCATTAAGTCTAGTTGAACCCTTTTAGATGTTGTTACAGTCTTGAATCAACCCAGAAACCCAGGTACACATCCAGTGACTCTCACATACATGTTTAAGACTAGCTTAAGCTTAATCCTGAATCCTGATAAGACAGAATTTATTCTGTTTTACTCCAGGACTGTGTGTGCAAAACTGACAGTGAAATTTTCCAGGTTAATATACTTGGTAATATCCTCTCACCTGCTGAGTTTGGTGTCTGGTTTGATTCAGATTTTTCCTTCTCTTGCCATGTTAGGAATATGTGTAAGGCTTGTTTTATAATCATAATAAAAGCATGCTTGTATTTTCATTACCATCCATTTTTATTTGTTTTATTGTCTTATAAGCCGTTATGAAACTTGGTGGTAAGTAAATTTCTTGTAGTTTTTTTTTTAATTCCAAATTAATCTTTCTTTTAGTCTTGTTTTTATGTTCAGACATGCTCTGAATTCTCACAAAAGTGATTGTATGAATATTAATGAATAAACAAAACTTTGAAATAATAATAATGAAATAATGAAATTCAAAAAGTTTACTTTTAAAAGTCTCAGCAGAGAATCCTATAACGTTCTTTTAGTTTTCAGGATAGTAATTTTAATTGGATATATTTTAATAAAATATTCTTTTGATTTCACAACTGGAAAATCATCAAACCCATGCTAGCTGCGTTTTTCTTCAGCACATTAATGTCTGAAAGTATATATTGTTACAACAGAGCAAACTGGACTGTTATGCAAGGCTATCAATCATTTTGTTCAGAATTGATAATTTGGTTCCTTAATTTGAGTGACACATATTCATAAACACGTACATATGGACTGATATAATTAGTAACCGGAGGAAGGAGTTGTAATTCTGTCAATAGTAACTTAAATATAAATCTCTTGATCCAATCTTGAAATATGACAGGCAAATCAATAGCTTAAATATCAAAGATTCTTTTTACAAACCTGCAGTGATTTGATTGTCACTGCACTGGTAATATGTGCCCAGTTGTTGATGGGCAATGCCGGTTTTATCCTTTCAATGATTTATTGGAAGTGTTTCACACGACCATGGCTATTGCGTATTGCTGATCATCGACACCGATCATAGTTTTCTCTATTTAGTGAGCTAATGTCAGTGGTAGGTACTTAAAAATAATAGATTAATATCAAATAATTCAGTTGTGCATATGAAAAAAGAAAGATCAAAATTGGTGGAGATAGAAGAAGTTATGGCCTATGAGTGAAAAATGGCTTTTATAATATAATAAATGTACAATGAAAAATACCAAAGAACATGTTGTAGATGTGATAGTACGAATGTGATAAAAGACACAGTCTGTTACAATGTGATAAAAAGTTGTGGAGAAAAAACCCTTTTTGTATGATGTCTCACAAATTGATAACATCGTCATCTAACATAATGAAAATGAAAAGATTGAAATATCATAATGCGACCCTGTAATTGTTAGTATCATGCAGCACATATTTTAGAGTGCATATTTTAACAAAACATCACTGGTAAACCTATAAAATTGATTCTGTCTAACAGGCCCTTCCTCATTTTTTTCATTGTAATATATGACACAAAATTTAGAATCTATCTAGCAATACAAATGCAGCCTTGAATATCTGATGTGTGAAAACAGTATGGTCTGCCACCGGCGACTGGGTGTCTACTGTTAGTGTCGAGGAAACACTGTCTAATAGTTTTTTGGGGAAATTTTTAATTTTGTGATACATAATATCATTAACATGATTTTGTTTTGACATTGAGGCAATTATTTCCTTCATAAATATATGCTTATTCTGTCTGTAAATATACTACCCTCTGAGTGCTTGTAATTATTTGTAAATTATTAAGTATGGTCAATGCATGGGTCACTTCTGAAATGGAAATACATTTCGTATACATCAATTCTGTGTTGATTGATTCATCTTTTATTTTTCCTCAAAACTCTTCTTGATAAAATGTTCACAGGGACACATTCTATTAGGTTGCCAAATTTACTTGGTTATATAATTGCACTTAATTTTCCTTATCTGAAAATTTCTGTCAGAGAATGATTGTTTTCTGAGGAGTTAAGACCTGTGTACTCCAAACTGATCTAATCCTGTGCACTCAGATACTGGCCCTTTTTAAACTGGGGAAAATGGTGAAGAATTTTTCAAAGTCAGTCAAGAAATAAAGACCTTCTGGCCATTTTAACTGAAGGTCAGTGCCATATGCTGACAATATACATTCAGTACAATAAATGTGAGAGAATTCTTTACAAATAAAAATTGTAAGTTTTGTTTGTATCATCTTATTTTGTATAATTTTTGGTGTGTGTAGACAAAGTATGTCACAAGAGTTGGACCTTTATTATTGGATTGGAATTGTTGTGTATCATCATTAGTGTATACAGGTGTTAAGAGTAATAATTCTAAAGAGCAATTCTAATGCCCCATTCACACTATAGGTGATACGTCCCACTGTTAAAAGTTTTTCTTGGCAGCGGAACTGCCCTCAGGTAACCACATTTTGTTTGAGTTGTTCACACTACAGGTGAACCGCCACTGATTGGACATGGTTTTCTAACCGTCAGTAACAGTAGAATGACAGTACTACAAATGTTGGTCACCGAGAAGCAACCTCCATTAACCTCAACTCACCTTCGGTAGCCCTTGGACGGAGAAGTAGCGAAACGACCAGTACCTTAACTCGCCTTATGTTGCCGTATTACACTGATAGATGACTGAATCACAACCTTATGTACACAGTGGACCACACCTTTGGTTACCGTAGTAAGAAACTGATAGGCGAAAATTTCAGAGGCGGAAATTTCAAACATTTTAAAATATCCGTAGGACACATAAGGTAATGGACGATTGCCACTGACTTGCAAGGGCACATATGGACATCAGACGGTGATCCAAGGACAGGGACGTTTCACTAAATGTGGGTTACCATGGGTGATACCGCCTGTAGTGTGAAAGGGGTCTAAGGAAAGAAATTGTCATGATTAGGGGCTATGGTATGTATTTCTACCAACAGAGAGTTCATATTAGTGTGGGGTTCTGCTAATAGGAATTTCTCATTAATGTGGTTCTATTGATAGGGAATTCTAATTAATGGGGGCTCTTTTTATTGCGAAAAATACACTTACCATTTCCTGACCATAGCTATTTGTTGGTGCCATCCAACTCACTGGCCAACGTTGAGAAACGTTTTATACTACCTTAAGAAGCCAGTGAGTGAGTGTGGAAGTAGGAAGCCCCCCAATGGTCATGTGACCACGCCAATAGGCGCCATTCATTGTTTTTGTTGGCCATCCTTGAGTGTGGATGTGTATTGGAATCTTTCGTTTTTTCTGGAAGTTTTCTGGAATTATTGTGGATTTTGACTGTTCTGAGGTAAGGCATATGTTATAACAATGTCTTCCCAGGATAAAATTAAAAAAGGACAGAGGAAAAGTGCTTTTTGTGGCCATTTTATGGCAGAATGGGATGAGCACCATTATTGTCCTAAGTGTAGGGATGACTTGAAGGGTGACGATCCCTGTGCTAATTCTCAGGATTGTGTGATTTGTTCAACCTTTTCTGATGATCAGAAAAAGAAAATTAGGAATAGAAACAGATACAAGAGCAAGAAGGATCAGAATTCATCTGTTTCAGTGGACAATGGCGGTAAAGAAGGGAGTATTGATGATTCTTTGTTGGACGAGGATGAAGTTTCTTTTACTATGTCTTCCCAAGTTCCTGTTTCTCAGAAAAATAGATCTTTGGAAGATAAATTAGACAGATTTTTCAGTGAGTTTGCAGTTTTATCACAAAGAATTCAGTCTTTGGAACAGAAAGACTCTGAAACTACCGGCAGTCATGTTAGCTCCGGTAGGGACAGTGTACAAGTTGCTAAGCAACCGGTGGTGAGATCTAAATCTCAACCGGTTTCTTCTGCGAGTTCTTCCCTCCCGAAAAGATCTGCTACCATCACCAGGTCTGAATTTGATCAGCAGTCTACATCCGGTCAGGGGTCAGATGAAACCGGTGGTGTGACATCATGTAGAAAGAGATCTTATTCTCAGTCTTCTGATGAACCGGATCCGGATCCTGAGGGTGATTTTCGCTCTAGGGAAGAAGATTCTCCAGGTTATACTGAGACTTTGGAAACCATTAAAAAGTGGCTTGATTTAGAGGTCAAGAATGTGGAATGTTTTGTACCTCCATCAGTTTTTTCAAGCAGAGATCAGGTCAAGAAGTCTGTGCAACAGTCTATGGCTTTGCCTCCTGCTCAACCTTTAGTAGAACTTTGGAAATATAAGGAGTTCTCGGCTTTGGGCAGCAATGATGTTGATGATGCTGACCCTCATCACCCTCCTTTATCCAGGGGTCATTTTCTTAATTTTCCTAAACCTCAGATGAAGTTTTACCAGGTTTCTCCACAGTCCTTTTCTTTGGCTGCTCCCAGGATTCAGGATGCGTTTAAGAACATTGTAACTCCTCCATATCAGCCACCTTCTTCACTTTCAGTGCCTTTGAAACAATATTTGACTTGGGAGACTGTTTCTAGGGAAAATATTCAAATTCTAAACCATGTCTTTTGGTTTAAGGCAGCCATGGAAAAAGCTACTAATGAGATGTTTACTGAATTGGACAAAATGAAGGATTCTTCTGATCAAGAAGACATTCAACAGAGTATGAATTTTTTGCAAAATTGTTTGCAATTGCAGTCAACAACTATGGGATGTTTAGGCAAAGCTTTGGATGATGTTTTAGATACCTCCATGACTTTTGCTTCAAATTTATTACTGAACAGAAGGGATAATTTTTTGAAGCTCTGTCACAGGGATGTGACCGATAAAGATGTGGCTAGATTGAGAAATGCTTCTCTTACAAAAAAAGAACTGTTTAATTCAAAGGTTTTAGCTGAAGTCGAACAAAACTTCATTCAGTGGAGTCAGATAAACCGGGAGCCGGCTTTTAAGAAACACAGAGGTGAATCCTATGGTTCCCGTTCTTTTGCGGATTCAAAGAAAGAACAGCCACAAAACAGGTACCAGAATGCAGCGTTTCAAAATTTTCGACCTCAAGGCAAGCAAAATGATCAAAACAAAAGACAATCTGGCTCCTACAACTCCAACAGAGGCTCTGCCCGAGGGGGTAGGGGCAGGAGGAAGTGACTGCATGGAGGTGAGTTCAAAATATCCTGGTGCCCGTTTAGAAGGTTATTGGAAAGTGTGGGAAAACTTCAAGGTACATCCGAGGGTAGTTCTTGTTTTAAAACAAGGTTACTGTCTTCCATTCAAACAAAAACCACCACTGACCCGGTTTCCGGCAATCAAAAGCAGTTATACAGCTCCAGTAAAACAGAAAGCTTTACTGGAAGCGGTTCAACAAATGGTTCAAAAAAGGGCAGTGGTTCCGGTTCAAAACAAGAACTCTCTCGGATTTTACAGTCGTTTGTTTCTGGTTCCAAAACCAGAAAACAAATGGCGGCCAGTTATAGATCTCAGTGTGGTAAATACGTACTTGCATGTTCCCACCTTCAAAATGGAAACCGCGGAAGTCATTCGGGCTTCTCTTCAGGTAGGGGAGTGGGTGGCTTCGATAGACTTAACCGACGCTTACTTCCATGTACCCATACATCCCAAGTTTCAGAAATATCTTCGCTTTCATGTGGAGGGTCAGGCTTACCAATTCAGAGCCCTACCCTTCGGGATCGCCACTGCTCCATTGGAGTTCACTCGAGTAGTGAAAGAAGTCCAGTTCATAGCTCTTTCACAAGGGGTTCGAATCCATCAGTATTTGGACGATTGGCTAGTAAGAGCCAAAGATCAGGTCTCTTGCGCTCGAGATGTTCAAAAATTGATCACTCTGGTCGGAAAATTGGGTTGGATTGTCAATTTGAAAAAATCAGAGCTCAATCCCACTCAGGATCTCGAATTTCTGGGTTATCGCTTCAATCTTCGAGAGGGTTTGGTCTACCCAAATCAAAAGAAATTGGACAAGCTCAAAATTTTGGCAGTTTCCATTTTGCAAGGTCACAACACTACTCCAAGGAAGCTCATGTCACTAATTGGGGTCATGGCTTCCATGGAGAAAACAGTTCCTTTGGGTCGGATCCATATGAGACCGTTTCAGTGGTTTCTGAAGACCAACTGGCAGTTTCCCCAGTCATTGGACAAGGTGGTCCCAATTTCTCAGTTGATAAAGGACCATCTGGCTTGGTGGATGGATCCTCAGAACTTACTCAAGGGTTCGAATCTGCATCAGAAAGAACACAACATTCTGATGTTCACAGATGCATCAGAGAAGGGTTGGGGGGCTCACTTGAACAATTGTACTGTAAGTGGGTTCTGGCAGCCATCAGAAAAAGACTTCCATATCAATATTTTGGAAATGAAAGCTGTTTTTCTAGCTCTGAAACATTTTCAAGGACAATTAAGGCAAAAAATAGTGTTGGTTTCTTCAGACAACTCAACTGTGGTCTCCTATATCAACAAGGAAGGAGGCACTCACTCCTTCGAAATGTGTGCTTTGATGTGGAGAATTCTGGCTTGGTCCAATGCCAGGGAGATCCAGATCAGGGCCAGACATATTCCAGGGAATCTCAATGTGATAGCAGATTCCCTGTCCAGGAGGGACAAGGCCATTCAGACAGAGTGGTCTTTGCATCCTCAGGTCTTTCAAGAAATTTGCCAAGTTTGGCACAAGCCAATGGTGGATCTGTTTGCCACCAGCTTGAATGCCAAGCTTCCAACCTACGTATCTCCTGTCCCAGACGACAAGGCCTGGCAGATAGATGCATTGAACATCTCTTGGGAGGCTCTGGACGCCTATGCTTTTTGTCCAGTAGCCATTCTTCCCCAGTTAGTTCAGAAGATGATCACCTACAGGTGCAGGCTCATTGTGATAGCACCAGGGTGGCCGGGGATGCCTTGGTTTTGGGATCTGGTGGAATTGTCAGTCAAGATTCCACTGAGGCTTCCTCAAATGCACAATCTCCTGAAGCAACCCTTCAGTCTCAGATTCCACAAGAATCTGGAGTATCTGAACCTCCATGCTTGGTATCTGGACTCTTACAAGAAGGTCAAGGAGGATTCTCTGTTGAGGTGGCAGATAGAATTAAGGCACCTCAGAGACAATCCTCAAGGCGAGTATTTGATTCAAGGTGGGCCATATTTCAAAAGTGGGCCCAGGAGAATCAGGTGGATGTCACAAAACCAACTATTCCTCAGATAGCTGATTTTCTGAATCATCTTTTCACTGATAGGAACTTGAAACCTAGAACTATTGCTGGTTATAGAACCTCAGTAGCAGATGGGTTAGGCTCTGCAGGTCAAATGGTTTCTCAAAGTTTGGATTTGAATCGTTTGATTGCTAGTTTTCATAGGGACAGACCTTCAGCAAATAGGTCTATTCCTAACTGGGACTTGTCCTTGGTCCTACTTGCCCTCACTCGGGCTCCTTTTGAACCTTTGGGTAAAGCTGATCTTAAGATTTTGACTTTTAAGACAGTTTTTCTGTTGGCTCTAGCATCTGGTAAAAGGCGTAGTGAGATTCATGCTTGGACTTTTGACTCCTTCAGTAGGAAAAGGGACTGGTCTCAGGTGACTTTTCGCCTTCAACTGCTTTCATAGCTAAAAATCAGTTGGCTTCTGAGGGTCCTTTGGCTATTCAACCGGTAGTGATCCCTGCTTTGAAACCTACATTGGATCCTTCCTTGATTCAGGATAAGTCTCTTTGTCCAGTGAGAGCTTTGAGATATTATCTTGACAAAACAAAAGATCTCAGGAAAGGCAAGAAACTTCTTTTTGTAGCTATTAAGGAGGGCTACTCAAAAGATATCTCTAAGGCTACTATATCTTCTTGGATCAAACAGTCTATCATTTTGGCCTACCAAAAGTCTGATCAGGAGGTTCAAAATGTTTCCCAGGTCAAGGCACATGAGGTTAGAGCTTTGGCTGCCTCTTTGGCTTTTAAGGGAGGAGTTGCTCTAGATGAGATAATGGCTTCTTGCTTTTGGAGAAGCCATTCAACGTTCACAAATTTTTATCTGAAAGATTTGTGCTGGCATAATGGTGATGTAATGAAAATTGGGCCTGTGGTGGCGGCTCAACATGTTGTAAATTGTTAATAGGTAATGTCATTATTAGTATTCTATTATTATAATGTCATTCTATTTGGACTATGTTATTGTATTTTGAAGCCAGTATTTGTATTGTTTTCTTATATTTGGCTTCTTGTTTTTCAGATGAGTTCTGAGATGGGTGTACAGCTGTAAATATTCCAGTTTGCTGTTAGTTTCCTGTTTTCTTGATGTTAGTGGTGGTGGTATGAACGGTATCAATGGATGGATTATGGCTTCCACAGTAATACTCAACAAATCGGCTTCCTCGTGATTGAGGTGAGTCTGGGTATGAATGCTTGTATGCTTGTGGTGTGCTTTATTACTGTTCATTTGGTTTGTAACTAGGGTCTTTATATTCTAGTACTACCCGCCATCCATGAAGGCTGAATTCAGCTATGGTCAGGAAATGGTAAGTGTATTTTTCGCAATAAAATTGAAAAATTTTGTTGTAATTTTAATTTTTATTAGATAAATACTTACCATTTCCTGACCAGGATAGTCCCCCCCAGCCTCCCCGCGGATTCAGTACTAGGTTACTAGGGGTGAGCTTTGCAACAAAAACAATGAATGGCGCCTATTGGCGTGGTCACATGACCATTGGGGGGCTTCCTACTTCCACACTCACTCACTGGCTTCTTAAGGTAGTATAAAACGTTTCTCAACGTTGGCCAGTGAGTTGGATGGCACCAACAAATAGCTATGGTCAGGAAATGGTAAGTATTTATCTAATAAAAATTAAAATTACAACAAAATTTTTCAAATTAATAGGGAATTTTAATAAAATGAATTCTGTTAGGGGATTATAATTAATGTCCCTATGTTAATGGGGAATTCTAATAAATGTGGTTCTACTAAAAGTGAATTCTGATGAATGGAGTTCTACTAATATGGAAGTCTAATGAATGTGGTTCTAATAGGGAAGTCAAATTAATGTGGTTCTACAGGTAGGGAATTCTAGTTAATGGGGTTAATCTAATTAGGGATTCTAATAATTGGGGTACCACTGGGACTACTTGAAATTACTACTTGTAATTTATCATTATCTTCTTAAATGAACCTTTAAACATTGGGGTTCTTCTAATAGGGGGTATTGTAATTAATGGGTTGATATCAATAGGGTTTGTCTGTATAATAATTTGAACCTACCTCCTTGCCATTAAATCTTTCCCCATCGTGTGTGGAAGTAGAAACTTAGTTATTGAATTATTAAACTTCAATAGAAAACAATATTATGTCCTTGCAGTTTCAATGGAGTCCCAATCACTTGATCCTCTAATCACTAACTTTCAGAAAGTGGGTCATGCCTTTTATGACTTGTTTCTATTAGATTAAAGGAGGAAATTTATTATTATTGTTATTTTTATTTTTTTGCTCTTCATGAACTCTCCTTTGTGTCTTAACACCCAGGTAAGATTCTCACAGTGAAGTACCTTGTTTGTTAAGCCAGTTATCACCCATCTTTTACATTATTTTGCTCTTTTATCTCTGAATTAATGACTATCCACCAGCATAACAGTGTTTATGGCTACTTGAGCCTTTTGAAGTCATTTTTTTCATGTTAAATGTTAATCTGTCCCCAAAGATGGCCAAAAACCTCCAATGGTTAGCCATTTGCATATGTCTGATGTCACACTTAATGTTCTTTGCAGAAACATGAAACCTTGCAACTTTAAAGGAAACAAAGTTCATTTAGAGTTTTATACTTTTCAGGAATTAAATTCTACATGCCTCATCTTCACCATTAGATCTGCAGAGAGTGAAAAATGTGAAATTTCCACTTATGGTACCCTTTTTAATTATGACAAAAATTATCAATTTTATTTTATTTTATTTTTTATTTTTTTTGGTTATTTTGAATCAGGATAGATCAGACGCCTAACATAGTCACAGAATCACAAGTATGTGAAAAAACAAATATTTGTTATGGTTTTTATTAACAGAATAAAACGCTGCTTTCTGAGCAATATTGTGATTTATGAAGCATGAGGTCAAGTGATATTGCCCGAGGGCTGATAAGTGTTTTATTCTGTTTATTATACCAAAAATCTTTTTTTTAATTTTGCACTACCCAGTTCTTGTACAAAGAGACTGAAGAAATTTAATATCACCCCCTCCCTTGTTTGTTGTTCACAAATACTAAATAACATCATTATGTGATTTGACAATGACATATATCCAGTAAGCCCCATCTAGTTTACATTGCAACTCATGCGCATTGACAATTTTGAGATGAAAAGGACATCGGAGTGATATTTTTGATCCAAAACGGGCAATATCATGTTATATAAACCCACAAATACCGTAATCTGATTGGCTCATACTTACTTAAAGTATAATAATTCTATTTACAGCCAAAACCAAAAGAAATAAAGAAGCAAACAGAACACCATTCCAAGACCGAAGATGTAATAAAATAGGACAAACGCTTCTGCCATTATCATATTATGGTATACAGTTGAGTGTTGGTATAAAGCAGTACCGTATTTTTTCAAAATATGGCCTGGACGTTAATTATTTTCAAATGGCATCAGACCAGGCATTAAATTTCTTTTGAAATACAAAAACAGTGGTACCAGGCGTTAATTTGAACCAGGCGTTTATTTGAACCTGGGCGTTATTTTGGAACTTTACGGTATATTTCATATTTTGCAGGCCTACCTCACAATGATGTGGTCCCCAGGTTGAAGGAGAAAGTGATGAACTTCAAAGGAGTGATGCCTATCATCATCAGTCTGAGGAACCCCTCTCTGAGGTCACGCCACTGGGAACAGATTGAGAAGATCATAGGCAAGGCTATCGAGAGGGACAAAAGCTTCACACTGGGAAACCTACTGGAGATGAATGTGAGTGACATTTTGCATGTGATATTCCAAACCCTGTGAAATGGCCTTCTTGAATCTATATTAAACTGCTCATCTCAGTACTCGTTTCATTGCAGTTTTAAGGCTGACCTTTACAACATGGAGGGGGCCACGGTGGCAGAGTGGTAACACTGTCGTGTACCAACTCTGAGATCGTAGTTTGTAGGCTCGACCTCAAGTGGGAAAGCTGGTAGTTGCATGGTGTTGCTTGGCAGTTTATAGTACAGAACCTTGATCAACTGTATGTACTGGTTTCCTCTGCCCATAAAACTACCCATCGTGATATGTGTTGAAAGCGATGTTAAAAACCAAATAAATAAATGAGTTTACAGCATGGAACATATCCTGCAGCTCTTCTGTTCTCAGTGAACCTTTGGTTGACAACGTTTTCTGTCTTTGTTTTATTACTGCCACTAAGGAGCTATTATATTCGTGACCGTTTGTGTGTCTGTTTGTTTGTTAGAAGAATTAAGCAATACTACTGGTGGGATCTTCATGAAACAAAAAATGTAAAAAAGAAATGAGAAGATGAGTCATGGTTCAACCTAGATCCTATTAAATTTTGAAAGTGATCCAGATCACTGCCTGGATACTGAAAAGTATCAAAGATCTTGATTTTCCCGTTAACTTGTGGTTGAGCTGTTTTGCTTTAGAAAAGAGAGATAAGAAGATAAAGCGAGCTATTGAAAATAGTGCTAATTAGTTTGGAAACATATTGAAAATTAATTGAAAATGGAGCAGATTTAAAATTTTTGATAATATTCTTATTCTTTGAATTTTCTAGAAAAACAGTTACTTTTTTAGAATAAGAAAAATATCTGATGAAAACCCTTGATTAATCTATTTGGACACAGAGTGTCTTGGCAATGATTGGCCTGTTTCTGTGCCTGACCTTCATAAGTACTCAACAAGGCTGAAAAGCCTTTTGCATAAGCTGTAAATGACTATCAGAGACACAAGTAGTGCACTAGAAGTTATGAAAGTCTTGTGACAAAAACAAATTCCAAGTCAGATACATCTCATACCAAGTCTAGAACTCAGATGGTCACCCATCCAAGTACTAACGTAGCCCATTGCTGCTTAATTTCAGTGATGAGATGGTTACTCATTATGCTATGCCACAAAGCATGGAAGTCTGGAGAGAGAAAAAATTGATCTAGAAGTACGAGCCTCGTGCTTAACAAAGTATTCAATTCTACTTTTTATGACCATTCATTAAAATATTTCAATACAGCTATATAACATTTTTTTCACTAAATCCATATCTGAATATTAGATTAATATTGAGTTTATTTTCTGTATAAGAGATACCGTGTTTATCCGTACAAACGCCCCTCCCTATTAATTGCCCCCACCCCTCCTCTCAATCTTTGCACAAAGTTCATATTTTGGGGGTTTACATCCACCTCAACAGCTAGCACCTTTGCAATTCTGGGATTCCGAAAAAAGATGCGTTTTAGTACTTTCCAAATCGAATACCGCTTACGAGAAATAAAGAAAATAAATTAAAAAAACATGACAATTTTTATCACAGATGAAATGAAATCTGCAAAATACAAACTGAACTTTATAATGTCTTTAAATTTAAGGCTTGTTTCCAATATTTTAAGCTCTCTCGCCATTATACATGCTGACAAACAAGATCAAGGCTGAAAGTGTCCATTATCACCCATTGCCACTGGACTCGAGAGTCGATTTTTTATAGGTTATAGTTCCCCCCCCCCCCCCCCCCGCGCCTTTTGAAAAATGCATTGCCCCCGGGGCGTTTATACAAATAAATATGGTATATTAGGACCCTAAAAATACAGGAATCTCCCATATTCACAGGATTTGGTTCAAGTTATGCCATACTTCTAGTTGTATCTACAAAAATACTGCGTATTGTGGTGAAAGCCTCCCATGACTGGGTCCACTATAGTGGTGTCATCACGAGCGGCGATATCGCAGATTCACCGGTGATGAAAAAAATGGATGATAATCGAGGATTAAATATCATCCGCGATGCATCTCATAAACATATTCAGCCATTAACTTTTAGCTTATTTTCGAAGGGATTTAATAAAAATATGGTGAAATATTCATCTAATTTCTAATTTTATGCGGTTTTGTTTTGATTTGTGATGTACTATGGTGATGACCCTTTCCACTTCCTACAGGAAGTGAAAAAACATAAGTTTGGTTTACTTTTTATTGCTTCAAATATCCACCATTTAAAAACTGACAGCACAAATGAAACATAAAATCTATTTTATTTCAGTATTTAGTTGTCAATGCACATTATTTAAAGAGCAAATTTAGGTTTAATTTGTGAAACAATGACACCGCGATATCGCTCACTGTTTTGGTCACGGTATCGAGACCTCATATACCCAGACGACACCACTAGTCCACTAATACGTAAACTGAACTGGCTTTACTTTAATGGTGTCAAATCTACTGCCAATGATGTAGGCTGCCGTTAAACCTCAGTATTGTTTTAATAATATGGGAATCGATCAGGTTACTGTCCTCATCTGACACCGTTCTTCAGCTCATATGGATCACTGACACAGTATAACATGAGAAAAAATGAAGTAAATCTAATATCTTTTTATATATGAATCAATAAATGACAGTATCACCTATTAAAACTGGAATTTTTATGATTTTTATCTCCCTACTGTGAGAATCCATATATTAATCATATGTGTTTTTCCTTTTTTTTATGAACTAGAGGCCTAGTTTGTGTTAGTCATTTCTTGTTGAGGCATTATCAAGTGCAAACTGGCTTTTATCATTGTTTGTTATTGTTTTATTGTGGTTGTTGTACATGGTTGGACGATGATACTAACAGACATATTTTTTGTTCACCTCTAAAAAAATAAACCTCTAAGAAAAACCGAGAAATCATTGAATTGTTTAGCATTGTAATAAAAATAATTAGACTGTGTTTAAGTCTATTTGTGAGTGAGCTGCTCATAAATTTTCATTCATTGACTGCATTGAAAATTTTTAAAACAGATCACAAAACATGTTTTCATTAATACATTTTACAAAAGAGTTTTTAACTCCAGTGGACCAGGGTTGGCATTCATAAAAAATCTCAAACTCACTCACAGCCTGAAACTCAAACTCAGTCCTACATATTAAGTACAAACTCATATTTAGTATTCTTAAGGGAAATCTGACCTAAGGAGTGCTCCAACCCAAACTAAAACATGGTCAAGCAACTAAAAAGTAACCTGGTAGAACAAAAACTATTGCAGCCATACACCAAAACATTTAAGGAGCGTTTTATGGGAATTTAAATATGATCATTTAGTATTATAAATGGCTTAAAGTCTGACTTCAAGTATTTACTTACTCATTAGCAGGTAATGTATTTCACTTTGAGTTTAAACTTAAATTTAAGGTTTTAAACCATAAATTTGGGGATTAATTATATTTGAGGTTTATTACCTCTACTAGGACGTTATCTTTTGCAGTGCCTTCATTTGTCTGTTTGTTTGAGTTCATGGTAACTCCAAAATTATTTAGTGGATCATTCTGAAATTTATTTGTATCGATAGGGCCTGGCTCAAAGGAAGAAACAATTAATTTTGGGAAAGATCTGGAATCATATTATGGGTATAAAAAAGATTATTTAAAATAAGAAAACAATCTTCATTAAAGGTAAGAATAACTAAAGAATCCTTTTGAGCACAGCTGCTGGTGTGAGTTTAACATGTGAGAATGATGGACAAGTAATGTGTAGTAACAATAATAACTTAAGTTTAAGTTTATTACCCCACAGCCCTTAAGGGCTATCGGGATATTGTTTTCACCCATGGTGTCCGGATGGCTGGGTGGGTGGGCCGGTGGTGGGAAAAAGATTGTCCAGGCTGTATTTCAGAAACCATAAGCTGTAGGAAGTTGATACTTGGTAGGGACATTGGTTAGGATGTGTAGGTGTGTAACGTCATGGTCTGACCTTGATTTGACCTTTGACCTTGCCGTAGTGACCTTGAGTTTGAAAATCTTGTCCGGGCTATATCTCGGAAATCGTAAGGTGTAGGAAGTTGATACTTGGTAGGGACATTGGTTGGGGGGTGTAGGCCTGCAACATCATGGTGTGACCTTATTTGACCTTGCCGTATTGACCTTGACCTATAAAATCTTGTCCAGGCTATATCTCGGAAACCGTAAGGTGTAGGAAGTTGATACTTGGTAGGGACATTGGTTAGGAGGTGTAGGTGTGCAGTGTCATGGTCTGACCTTGATTTGACCTTTGATCTTGCTGTAGAGACCTTGACCTATAAAATTTTGTCCGGGCTATATTTCAGAAACTGTAAGGTGTAGGAAGCTGATACTTGGCAGGGACATTGGTTAGGGGGGTGTAGGTATGCATCGTCATGGTCTGACCTTGATTTGACCTTTGACCTTGCTGTAGTGACCTTGACCTATAAAATCTTGTCCGAGCTATATCTCAGAAACCGTAAGCTGTAGAAAGTTGATACTTGGTAGGGATATTGGTTAGGGGGTGTAGGTGTGCAACATCATGGTCTGACCTTGATATGACCTTTGGCCTTCCTGTAGTGACCTTGACCTATAAAATCTTGTCCGGGCTATATCTCGGAAACTGTAAGGTGTAGGAAGTTGATACTTGGTAGGGACATTGGTTAGGGATTGTAGGTGTACAGCATCATGGTGTGACCTTGATTTGACCTTTGACCTTGTCATAGTGACCTTGACCTTTAAAATCTTGTTGCACCTTTGGGTCTGTCTTTTGATGCAGATTAAGCACTGTTAAAGTCATACTAGAATTTATTAAGAATTTTACTTTTACAACTTCCCATTGTAACAGATGGAATTTCATCAAGTGAGCCACAGATTTTGCTCCAACACCACACATAAGCATTCATTGAATGTATTACCATTTCTTTATGCATGGTAATATTCAAAACATCCAAACCATAATTCGGCCATGCCAGATGTAGATAAAGAGTGTCGTAATGTTTAGTTTACTGATTAATGCTGTCATCTTGTTATTGAATTGTCATGGTGTTAAAAATATTTCTATATGTCATGGTGTTAAAAATATTTCCCTAGGCTGTGGGGTACGGGCATCTCTGATGCAATTTTTTGGGTTGTAACATCGTTTTCAACACTGTGTAGGTCATATCATGACGTGTAGTTTTATGTGCAGAGGAAACCAGGACAAGGTTCTGTACTGTAAACTGCTGACCATCGGTAAGAAACTACTATCTTTCCCACATAGGGTTTGGGGTTTGAACCGTCAACCTCAGAGGTGGGTGTTATCACTGTGCCACCATGGTCCACGTAACACTACATGTAGTAACAATGAAGATATTCCATACTGGGTATTTATTACATCCAACCCCTCAAAACTTTGAGTTTAGTATATTTTCTCTCATTTTGTGTAAGCAAAACGTCATTAATTTTTTTTTTTTTTTTTTTTGCAAAATGAGAATTTAAAAATAAATTTCACATATTTAAAAATGCGAAATATCGTTTTTGTTATTTTTTAGGCAATACCTGTGGGCGAGGTTTTGTCTGTTCTCAGGCCCTGTTTCTTTGATGATACTATTCATGTTAAAGTCACTTTCATAATGAATTGTCTTCTCAAATAACAAATAGCTACACACACCCTGTTTATTTATTTTCTGATTAACTCCCTTCCCGTCAGGGTTTATGTTTGGCAGGAAATGTGGAAACAAGAATCCTTAAATCATTTTTCATAAAATCTTTTGGATGTGAGCTTTTATCACATTGTGGCTATTGTAGACCGTTTTTCCAAAACACACCAGTGGTTTGTGTCATACCCCAGTCACACTACAGGCAGTATTTCCCTTATCTATAGGCATCCAAACACCCTGAAAATCGTTGAGGCAGAAATTTTGAACATTTCCAAACTTTTGTGTTTATATTAACAAAGGAAGCAGGGAGAGCTAGAGTGTCTCAAGTTCACAGTCGGAAGCATATCAGTAATTACAGGACTTGAGGCATTTAACAAAACACTCATCAACATGGACAATATCAGCTGTAGTGTGACTGGGGTAACAGCTGAACAAGCCAGAGAGGACACAAAGATTAAATTCACATCCTGTACAACAAACTGTTTCAAACTGAAAAATTGCTATGAAAACCATATTTTGAATTATACCAGAAAATGTACAGAGGTAGATCAGTTATCATTTCTGGTTGATAATCATAAGTTCTTTGATCAAAATACATCCATTATTTGTAAAAACTTTCAAAAAATACAAGCAGTTAGTTAAGCTACCTAATTTTGGCTATTTGTTGAAAATCTAAAGTAACTATACATGACTCAATTTTAACCAGTATAGACACATTAATCAATCAAAAATTTGAATATCAGTATGCATGTCAAGCCTTCTGTATTTATACTTGAGTTGCAAATAATTCACTGGAAAACTTTTTTATTATTTCAGGTAGATTTCCATAAGTTGTGTAAAAATCGATGAAGTCTGTGATAAGGTTTGATAGGATTTCAAAAGTGGGATGGCTTAAATATTAACAATTTGGAAAAAAAAAAGACTGTTGAAAGAGCCTGTAATAGAGAATATAACTTCATTCTGTTTCCACCTGGTCAGATCACATCACAAGTAACTATGGGTCTTTGGAACTGGTACCCTTATATCCAGACTATTTAAAGGTGAAAGTTTTCATTCTGGAACATAAGCCAAATTAATTTTCACTTTTAACATAGATATTTGACAATTATGATTCTTATCTAAAAGAATAAACAGTTACATGTCATCTATTTGAGTAAGAAAATCACCTATAAGCCATTTTATTCACAGCAACATATAAATGCTTGGATATGTAACCATGATATATGTAATAATAATAATAATAAGTGAGGCATTTACCACATTATATTAGGATGTTTTCTTCAGCTTTACATTTAACAGGGAAATAAGTGATTTTGAATGCGCTTTGACCTCTCAACGTAGAGCTTTATTTGAAATGACCAAAACAAAATAACCAACATTTCAATTGTCTGGATACAAAATGCAGGGGTGTAATTTAAAACATTAGCAATGGATTATCAATCTGATGAAGTTATAGTCATTTATTGTACAATTTTTTACCAATCTTTTTCACTTTATTTGCTAATTTGATGAGTTTTGTTTGCAATAAATCTATTTCCTATTAGTGGGCGTACCATATTTGGGTAACTTTACTGGTCTTCCATAATTGGACCAGCTTTGTATTTGTGGGATACTGGTATATAAAACAAGTTACTGACCTATCCCTTATCAGAACTAACATATAACAAAGTGAATACAGACCAAAACATGCAAACTTTAAGACATCAGTGTTTCATAGCAGCTATTCACAGAAAGGAGACCTTTTACATTTTTTTTCACCTGTTGCGTTTTCAACCATAGCGTCCGGATGGGCTGGAGGGGGGGATGGGGGGGGAGTGGCGGGTGATGGTAAAAGTTTGTCCAGGCTGTATCTCAGAAATCATGGTATGTAGGAAGTTGATACTTGGTAGGGAAATTGGTTGGAAGGTGTAGGTGTGCAATATCATGGTATGACCTTGATTTGACCTGATATTGCCGTAGTGACCTTGACCTTCAAAATCTTGTCCAGCCTATATCTCAGAAACCATAAGGTGTAGGAAGTTGAAAATTGGTATGGGCATTGGTTATGGGGTTAAGATGTGCAATATCATGGTGTGACCTTGATTTGACCTTTGACCTTGCTGTAGTGACCTTAACCATTAAAATCTTATCCAGACTATATCTTGCAATCTGTAAGGTATTAAACGTTGATTTTTATGGAAATTAATTAGACGTTTGGGTGTACAATGTCGTGGTGTTACCTTGATTTGACCTTTTACCTTTGCTGTAGAGTACTTGAACTTTAAAGTCTTGTCCGGGCTGTATCTCAGAAACTGTAAGGTGTAGGAAGTTGACAATAAATGTTCTTTTCTCTACTAACATTATTTGGACCTTCACGTGACTGACATCGTTTGCTATGAAGTCTCTTGATATTTGTACTGTAACAGTTTCACTTTTTCTCTGTCTCATGGTTTTGAAAACGAGTTTTTCGGGATAAGGGGTATGGGCATCTCGGATGCTATTTTTATTTGTAGTTATATGTTGATGTCCTTTCAGAATTATCAAGAAAAGTTTCTGAATGAAAATAGCAAAGCCTGTATGAGGCAGCTTTGTCATTGCTTGGCCTCATAGCTTTGCCTCTGATGAGCGTGTGGTGAGCAGTCCTATTAGATACTATGCTTGCATGTAATAAAATGTCAGTGGCTTGTTGTTGAATATTAAGAGTTTATTATTTATGGTTTCAGATAATGAAGCATAAGGAGAAGATTCAGGACATCTCTACCACAGCCACTAATGAAGCCACTCTAGAGCGCATGTTGCAGAAGGTTATTGACCTCTGGCAAACTACAGATTTCAGGTACATAGCGCCTATACTTGTGTTTATCTTATTCAAGGTAAATTGTGAAATATCATTTCCTAGATATATGGTAGAGCAAGTCAACTGACATTGGCCAATGCAGTCATGTTGCTTTTAAGTTGGCTAGGTCAGTAAATTATAGAAATCTATCCTCCTCCCAGTAGGTAACATGACCATGCTTCTTGAAATGGATTATCAGTCTGATAAAGTTGCAACTAATATTGTATATATTATCACAACTGTCATCCGGGATCAAGTCAAGTAGTCTGACATGTGGAAATAGACTATCAGTTTCTTCAGTCCGTCAAAGTAAAGTCATGGGCAGGCATAGTTTTGCCATGGCTGCACCTGTGGAATGGAACAGGCTCCTAATTAGTGTCCGATCACAACAGACCAAGCTTCAGAAGCCAACTCAAAACTTACCTGTTTAAACTAGCTTACCCACCACCTCCTCTGGTGGGTGCTTAATGAGTTATGACTGTGGTAGGTTAAAGACTATCTGTTTTTTGGGATTCCAGTGCATTAGAGGATTTTCATCAATTTTTGTACCATACAAATGTTTCTATTATTATAATTATTATTGATATCATTAATTTTACCAGCGTCTGCATGTAGGATGTATTTGTGGGGCATTTAAAATTTCATGCAGCTAGCATTTCTGTTTATTTGTATCAACCAATATGTTTTATGTCAAATAGACTTACCTTATCTTCACTCGTGCTTTATGTTAATCAATTTCAACTAGTGAGGATAGGGTTAATGTTTAACTTACAAAAAAAGATTTACATCAATTTCTAGAAAATTTTTGTGATTTTTTTTTCTTAAACTGTGATCAGTATAAGATCTGCAAGTGGAATGTTATTGACTGTTGGCTGAGTTTTAAGGTATTCTTTTTCTCATTTACAGAGAAACAGTGTCATGATATTTATATAAAATGTATCCTAAAAATATACCCAAAAGAATTCATTACACATAACCGATTTTTAAAATTAGCCTCATAACTGTCAGCCCACTGCTAGTATATGTGTTATATAGTGCAGTTGAATACTTAGTGAAAGATACCACAGTATTATGAAACACGTTACTAAATGAAACCCCTTTTACCCTCAGTAAAAATATGCTGTGATCTGGCCCAAAATTGAGAGCTGAGAGTTTATAAGGATACCATTTTAACTCCACTTTTAGCTTCACAGTAGTGATAACATGGTCAAAATCTAGGACAAGTTCTTCTACAAAACTGAGTCCATGGAAATATTTTTGGGTGCACTCATTTGTCTGTTTGTTTGTGTTTACAATAACACAAACAAATTAATTTAATAATTAAATAAAATAAATGAAAGGACCTTCATGAAATTTTTAATGTGGGTAGGGTTTGGCCAAAGGAAGAAGTGATTGTATTTTGGGAAAGATCTGGATCATATTTTTGATTGAAAAAAAAAATCCTAAATTGTTGGAAATGCCCTTTGACAGAGGTCTGCGTTCCACGAATGCTTTTTAGTTTAATAATTTTACAATGTTTCCATGTAAGGCTGGAACAAGCTGTGAATTTTAATACTTAAGTTATATTTTATCATTTATTTCACTGTTTAACGAATATAATGCTTTTGCATAAAAACAGCCCAAATTTGCATCTGATTTTCCATTCCTGTGGAATGACCTTTCCAAATGTATTCCATCTGCTTCAGCTATTATGATAGAGTAAGAAATCTAAAATTCGCCACATATCTGAAATTCGCCACATGTGAAAATACTAATAAAATAAATGAATTGTGGTGAGATTTGGTGAATGTATAGTAAATTATGGCTTTTTGAACTGAAAAATACCAATTTTTACACAAAATCATCTTTTTCTTCATGAAATTAACTAAGGTTTTAGAGGTGGCGAATTTTAGATTCCTGGCGAATTTTAGATTTCTTACTCTACACATTTTGTTCCAGGGTCAAGACACACCTTATAACTAATCATATTTCCTATAGTTCCCTTCTGTTCTTGGTCCATTATGAAGCTCCATCTCTGTCGAATGGCCTTACAGAATATAAATTAGAATTGCTTCGTCTCTGTACTTATTTTGTCGAAGACACACCTTTTAAACCAGCCATATCTCCTGCAGCTCTCTTCTGTCCTCATTGGACCTAAGGTTGACTACCTCCTTCTGTCCTTGGATTATGACTTAAGGATATGAACCTGACTTTGTCTTGGTGCCTCAGAATTCTTTTAATGGAAAATAAATGATTTTAAAAGTTTGAAAATAATAATAATAAAAAAAGTGATGATTTGCATGATTTACTCTTTGAAAGATTACAGAATTCAAAATAACTTATTTGAAGGCAATAATATGAGAACATGTGCAAAACTGCTGATATCAAAGAAGAAAAAGTACTCTTTCTCATAATCATTGCACATTGAATTGTAATCTCTGATTCGAGTTACCTTTTCAGTCTTAATTTAATATCACTCGTGTTTTACCTTAAAGTTTGTATTGGGGATTGGTTTAAATGAAAAGCATTCCACCAGCTGTTCAGAGCTTCACAGACATATGGCGAATTTGAATATAAATTATACGATGATTTAGTTTCTCAACCACGCTTCTGAATAGTTTGTTTGAAAAGGTATGATTTAAATCTTGTTTTGAAGATTTCTTAGGATGTAATAAGTTTTAGACTGACAGAGAATTCAGATCAGTTTCTGGTTCCAGGGACCAACATTACAAAGCCTCTTTAATTTAAAGGTAGCCTTTTGGTTTCTTTTTTCCTTTCTTTAATGCAAACCTGTTTCACAAATATTCCTTTCTTAAAGGAAGCCACAAAATTTGAGGGGTCTCATCTAAAATCTGTGGATGTTAGGTAAGAGAAGCTTGTGGGGACTTAAAAAATTTAGGGGAGGCCTTCCCAAAGAAGACACCTCTTCCTTTACTTAAAAGGAACATTTTTAATATAAGACATAAATCCTTTTTAATTTTACTTTTGGGATCAACAAAAATAGCAAACAACTGGCTGTGATAGTGCAATTTTCTTTAAATCTGTATTTTCAAAGCAGAGTTACAGCTTTGATATATACGGTATGGGCCACACCCTACAGGTACCTGGTTCCCTGTAGAATCAAATCTGAAAGAAGTTTCAATATCTGTGGCACTTGCGTCTTGTATGTGAAAGGATGTTTACTTTGGCATCAGGTTTGACTGAGGAATGAATGATTTTGAATATTCTTTGATCCCTCAACTTTGAAGGAGTTTCCTACCTAAGTAGAAGGATGTGATAAACTAGGTCTTGGGTCATAAAGCCTCCTTTGGGAAGGAGATCCTTAACTAAAACTTTTAGGTGTTTTTCTGACCTTTTTGAAAGCCACCTCTAAATTCTGTTACAGAAAATCTCCTTTTACTCCTCTTTTCAAAGATCTTCTTTAAAACTCAAAGGTCAGCAGACTGCTTCCTCTAGTTAAAAGAATTGCTGAAAACCAACAACATGGAATGGTTAAGCTGTTAAAATTTACACACACATTTCCCTTAAATCTTATTTAAGGCTTCACGCTCCTTTAAGATTTAAGGGCGTTTCCTTTAAGTTGTGCATTCCCTTGAATTTAGAGGGAATTGTAAATTGTACCTTTATTAACGGAAGGAGAAATCTGAGAACAGCCTTAGGTTTACACATTTAATGTGACCTTTGTCTTAAGGAGTGTTTGTGAAACTGGGTCCTGCAGATACTGTGAATCACCTGTCTGCAAACACTCTGGGTTTCTGGACCATAAGAATGATGACTTTGTTTTCAACTGATTTGTCATGTTATTCAAATTAAATTTAAAAAATTTTTGCACAGTATTTTCCATTGATTTGTTACAGACAGCCTTTAAATGCTGTACGGGTTTTATTTTCAACCATTGCATCTGGCTTGGCGGTCTGGCTGCCGGGTTGGAAGTGGGAAAAAAGTCCTGTTTTCATACTTAAGAACCACTTACAATCACTAAGATGACCAAATGGACATAAATGTGACGTGTTGTTAGGCTTCAGAAGGCCTTTGCATTAATTTAATGAAAAGAGTACCAAGTTTTTGTTGTGTCTTAATGTCGAGCAAATTTCTTAGATGGGAATCCAATGACATAAATTATGATCTTATTCAGTCAAAAACAAGGGAATCTGAATGGGACCAAATATCTGACATCTGGAAACTAAGATCAAACATGTAATTTCCTGTTTAAACTATTGGCAGCTATTTTATAAGCAACAACACAACCTGTCTCTGGTAAAGAAACCTTTTAATAGAAGGTTGAAAATGAAAAGCAAAAATCATATTTTGAATTTTTACCTGCACTTGATGTTTTTGGAGGTGTATATTTTTTAAGGGTTTTAAGTAATCAATGGATCTTTCCGAATTTTTATGTGGGTTAGGCTTGACTAAAGGAAGATATGACTTATTTTGTGGAAAGATCTAGTAAGATCATATTCTGGGGCCATATTGACAAAAGAGATCAAACTCAGATTGAGCCAAAAATAAACTCAACTATAGTACAAACATCTGCAAACTGCATTTAGGGTCCAATGGAACTTGGTCCATTTTGTAAACACCAATCCAGGATACAAAAATATTCCCTCCATCTCCCCCACCCCCAGAGGTGAAGGTCTGCAATCTATGAGTGTTTTCCAGTTGTATGGTATTTTTAATTACTTGAATATTTGAAAAATGTTTTACTTTAATTTTTTGTAAATTCACTGGTCTCTCATATATAACCACAAATTTCTTGACAGCTCTCATAAAAATAAGAAAACTCCCCAGAAAACATAAAATTTGGCATGGTTTGTAATAGTACATGAGTAATGACTTAGCTTTAATCTAATCTAATCTAATGTAAAAGTACATGAGTAACGACTTAGCTTTAACATTCCCTGTAATTAGTATAATAGTCTAAACATTAACGGCAGGGAAAATTGATACACAGGAAATTTTGTTAAATACAAAGTTTGCATTTTTATATATTTATCAAATTTTCTTTTACATTTAAAATGCTTGACAATTTGCTAAATATCTGTGGTGCTCGCCAATTATACCTGCGAGCTGGGGTTCCTGCATTTTCTTTTACATTTAAAATGGTTGTCAATTTGCCAAATATCTGTGGTGCTCACCAGTTATACCTGCGAGCTGGGGTTCCCACATTTTCTTTTACATTTAAAATGGTTATCAATTTGCCAAATATCTGTGGTGTTTGCCAGTTATACCTGCGAGCTGGGGTTCCCACATTTTCTTTTACATTTAAAATGGTTGTCAATTTGCCAAATATCTGTGGTGCTCGCCAATTATACCTGCGAGCTGGGGTTCCCGCATTTTCTTTTACATTTAAAATGGTTGGCAATTTGCCAAATATCTGTGGTGCTCGCCAATTATACCTGCGGGCTGGGGTTCCCGCCTGCCCAGTCTGGATATTTTTGTACTCTTTTTACCATAAATTGTTGAAAAATGTACTCTTTTCAGTTTAAAACTGCCAGTTTTGGCCTGATTTCTTGTTAAATTTACATCAAACTCTTCATTTGACGTCAATTTTATGAGATTATTATTAACTTGTCAGTATTACACAAGAAATAAAAGAGTACACTTTATGGTATTGTTTTCTCGTATTAATTCATGACTGTATGTTTTAAGAGTACTGCAATACTCTATAAAACCCTAACATGTTGATTGGTAACTCCATGACTGTACAATAGGAAAACTTCCTGAATGACGTATACTGAAAAAATAGATCACGAATGAAGATTACGGTACAATATTAAAGGAGTATGTAGCACGGATATTGTTAATCTTCATGAGTGATATATTTTTTCTGTATATATTATTCAAGAAATTATTAACGCTAATTATCCATGGTACAGAGGGCTGTTGTATACCAAAAAAAAATATATCCCACTCTGTATATCCCTATATATGGGTACACTATAGCTCATGGTAGATAATAAATAATAGTATATATAGAGACCCCTGAAAACAAATGTGATGCAAAGAGGTATTCTAGTGAAATAAATAAAAGTTGTGCAATTGTTCACATATTCAGGTTACTACAGCACAGCAGTGGTCAAGTGGTCATCATTGCTGCAGCAGATGATATCATGGCTCAACTGGAGGAAAGCCAGGTTACTGTGGGAACCATTCGTGGGTCTAGATATGTTGGCCCCATAAAGGTAAATGGCGAACCATGGTCAGACTTCATATTATCATGATCATTGCTCTCTGAAAGGCCCATGTCTTCTTAAGTGTCCACTCCTTAATTCTTGCATTATCACTTATAAATTGCTGAGATTTTGTTTCAAGATAAATAGGCACCATTAAAAATTTAAAACCCAGTATTAGGTCTACTTGATTACCTAGCAATTATTTTCAATATATGTTGATAAAATGGCATATCTGAACAACTAAGAAATGGTACAATTGAAATTCAGAGATGCTTGCGCTACTTTTAGTTCAAAATTGATGTTATCTTGATGTGATGCATTCCATGATATTTAACACTTGCTTGGAATTATTATCTTAAAAACAATACAAATAATAATGATCCCTCTTTCAGAGTACAGTCGAAGAATGGGAGCGCAAACTGCAGGTGTTTTCTAGGACCTTAGATGAGTGGATGACATGCCAGAGAAACTGGCTCTACCTGGAGCAGATATTTACAACACCAGACATTCAGAGGTAATTTGTCTGCCTTTTTTAGCAAGGGTAAAAGTTACCATTTGGGCCCCTCCCTCCAAGGGGAGAGGATAGGGAATTGTAATCCTTTGTATATTAGTCCACAAGCCCTTGTAACCTGTAGATAATAATAATAATAATAGTAGGATTTATATAGCGCAAAATTGATACAAATCCTCTAATGCGCTTGAGACTAAGAAGGGAGAGTCCAGGAACAGGCATGGGTTGACATCTAAAAAGCGCCTGCCAGGGTATGACTAAGGTGGGGGGTATGCCAGCCTAAACAAGTAGGTCTTTAGCTGGCTTCTGAAACCATCTATTGTTTGCTGAGATCTGACAGTCTGTGGCAGCTTGTTCCATTCAGCTGGTGCAGCTACTGCAAAGCCACGCCTGGCTATGTGCTTCTTAGGGCGGGTTGAGGAGATAGATAGCCTGTTGCCGCGAGTGAGACTGCTCGATCTTATTAAAGCTGAGAGATACGGGGGCTGTGAAAGATTAATAGCCTTGAATACCAAAAGATTATACTTAAAGAGGATGCGATATTGAATTGGGAGCCAGTGGAGTTTTTTCAAAAAGGGTGTAACATGACTCATTTTGTCAAGTCTGAAGATGATGCGGCAAAGAGCATTCTGGACTCTCTGTAGTTTGGCTATGTTGGACTTGCTTACCCCATAGAGTAGAGAGTTACAGTAGTCTAGATGACTACTGACCATAGCATTTGCCAGAAGTATTGCTGTCTCAACTCCAAGGAATTTGCGAAGATAGTAACATGCTCTGCAAACCTTGGCAACATGATTGTCAAAGGAGTTGTCTGAGTCGAAAATAACACCCAGATTTTTTACTTCGACCAACGGAGAGATATTGTTTTGAAGGAGTGGAACAGGGAAATTTGGTGCAAGCGACTCTCTGATAGCTTTTTGACCTATTATGATAAATTCGGTTTTTTCTGGGTTTAGTTTTAGTTTGACACCGTCCATCCACTCCTGTACAGACTTGAGACACTCGGTCAGCTCTTCCAGGCTAGAGTCAAAATTCCTGGAATCAACTGCTAGGTAGATCTGGGTGTCATCGGCATACAGGTGATGAGTAACATTGAATTTTGAAATAACTTGACTGAGGGGACTAGTGTAGAGGGTGAAAAGGAGAGGACCCAGTACAGAGCCTTGGGGGACTACGAAAGGGAGAATTACGGCCTCAGAGAAACTATCGCCTATTTTAATTTTTTGTTATCGGTTTGAAAGATATGATTTGATCCATGACAAAACAGTACCATCTAGACCAAACCAGTCATGCAAGCAGTCATATAAAAGAGAATGATCAATCGTATCAAACGCCGCCGATAGGTCTAATAATGTTAGGGCCACTGCCTTTCCTGAGTCCACTGAGAGAGCTATATCATTTTGAATCTTCAACAATGCGGTTTCAGTGGAGTGGGAACTCTTATAAGCAGACTGGTTGACATTTAAGAGCCCCTCGTGCGAAATAAATTCATTTAGCTGCTTTGCCACCACCTTCTCAATAAGTTTAGATATAAAGCTGAGGTTTGACACCGGCCTGTAGTTTTTGAGGATATTTCTGTCAAGGCTCGGCTTCTTTTGAAGGGGGGTGACATATACCATCTTAAAACAGTTGGGGAAACTACCTTCTGTGATTGAATAATTTACAATTTTAGTGATGGGGGTGATGAGAATATCAGATACATCTGGGGTCATAATTTTTTGCTATGTTTGGTCTGTGTTTGCCAAACTTGATAAACCACAAGGCCATTGGTTTCTGTAATATATATGTGGCAATTACCACTCCTTGGTAAAGGGAGTAAATAGTGAATGGTCTTTTGGTATTATTATCTCTTGGCATCCAATCAGATGCAATGTTTGAGTTTACAGAACAGATAATCAGACTTTAGTGGTGATTTGCATCACCGTCTGTATCGAGGAATTTTTTAAAGGATTTTTTCTTTAATCATTGCACTCATGAGCAACATTGGATGTGTTGGGCTTGGCAGAGGTATGTGCCCTTTGAGTGCTCTTGATATTGGATTAAATTAGTCAGTTTAGTGTGTATAGGCCCTAAGTATATTTAACCACAGCCAATGTGGTAACTGTGCTGGGGCTACAGACCAAATGTCTTGATTTTTAGGCGAGTTGCGTGTAATCAACCTGCCTATTAGATTGATGTGTCCGACGTCGGTCCGAATTCAAACGTGACAGAGAGGTAGATCATCATCATCGTAGCTAAGTTGCTTTCAAAATTGGTGTAATTCCGTCTGTTCGTTTGTCCATTTTTTGTCCGTTTGTCCGTCAACATTTCTGTTTCCGGACTCTTTGTCCAATCAAATTCAAAATTGACAGGGAGATAGATCACCATCATAGCTAAGTTGCTTTCAAAATTGGTGCATTTCTGTCTGTTTGTCTGTCCGTCAACATTTCTGTTTCTGGACTCAAAAACGCGTTGTCCAATCGAATTCAAACTTCACAGGAAGATAGATAGCCATCATAGCTAAGTTGCTTCTGAAATTAGTGTAAATCCGTCTGTTTTTTGTCTGTTTGTCCATCAACATTTCTGTTTCTGGACTCTAACTCAAAAACGCTTTCAAATTGTCCAATCAAATTCAAACTTGACAGGGAGATAGATCACCATCATAGCTAAGTTGCTTTTGAAATTGGTGTAATTCTGTCCAGTTGTGTGTCCGTTTTTTCTCTGTTTGTCTGTCCATCAACATTTCCGTTTCCGGACTCTACCTCAAAAATGCTTTGTCCAATCGAATTCAAACTTAACAGGAACATAGATCACCATCATAGCTAAGTTGCTTTTGAAATTGGTGTAATTATGTCTGTTCGTTTGTCTGTTTATAGCATAGATACAATTATGTAACAGAGATTACAAGTTTTACATTTCTTAGCACATCTAACACATTTACCATAACTGGGTGACCTAACATTTCTTTCCTTGTTTCTAAACATAATTACAGCAGTCGCTAACTTTATTGCTGCCTGCGCAACCCGCCTTTTGGGGCAATTCGGACTACATGTATCTTGTTACCAATTCTTTTACACCATTTCTAATGAAAAGTCAAAGATTTTCTACGCCATCTGTGTATCTGTGATTAAATATGTGGCCCCCACCCTGGGTTGTTTCATAAAATGATGTCACAGTTTTATCAATGTTTTATGTAGATTTATAAAATCTGCTGAAAGCAATGATTTGATTACATCTCAGGAAACTTTTGTGAAGGTTGATAAACTAAATTGGCCTAGTTTTGCTGGAAATTTTGGTGGAAAGTAAGCAGATTCCATGCATTGTGATATGTGATTGCCATTCTTTATGAGTTGTTCTTTAAAAACATGTAAAGACATTAGAGTTGGAATTGCATTTAATAATGCAATATTATAATAATGATTGTAGAAGAAATGCTTAATTATCATCATAAGAATACAACAGTTGGTTCTTAAAATTCTTACTTATGATTAAAATTTCTGAAAAAGTTCTTGAGTTGCTACTGAAACTAAAAAGTGTGAACATTTTAATTATTGTTGATATCACTCGCATCACTTTATCACACTCATTTAATCATAATTTCTTTTTGTAAACACTTGTCTCAAAAACCATTCATTGTGATGGGTGTTTTCATTACCACAATCCAAATAAAATATAATACAATTATCGGAGTGGGAAATTCGTGCATTCCTTATGATTTGCAGCACTCAAAACAGTATCACTACACTGATTTCACCACAAGGCGTTGTATTACATAGTGAAGGACCCATCTATTTGTTCATAAATCACCCAATTGTCTATAACAGGATACTTGATAACCACAGAGCCAGAAGATCAGTAATCCATTTTTGCAATACGTTAAAGAAAGTTATCAGTTTGCCTGGTGTATGCTTCCATTGCATTGCAGGATACATAATTACACAGTAGCATTTCAGTACAAATCTTTATTTTGTCATTTCCTTTTTAAAGTCTAATATTTCAAAAAACAGTGTTAAATTTCCAGATTTAATTTATTCAAAATATGTACCGAATCAAAAGTATAAGAACAGATTTTGCCAATTATAATTTTGTAAACTTCCTGTATAAATAACCCACACATTATATAGTCATAAAAAGGTTTGACCGAGGCCATATATAGAGACCTACTTAAAATCTTTACATCTAGGCAAAAACATTTACAAAAGCACTATATGTGAAAAATAAACCAACAAAATCAGGTCATAATCTTTGTAAGATTGCAGAAATCTGTCAAAACTGATAAACAATGCTAAGATGTTAAAAAACTGACCATGGCTAGTATCATGAAGGATTTTTAGACGGTCTTTCTAATACACCCAAGTTTACACTATTGCCCCTAAAGCCAATGAGCCCATAAATTTCCACCATCATGCTGATGACTAATAGGTTACTTTATTTCTTTATGCTAATCTGAACCCATGTGCCCCATTAATCTGCAATGATAGGTTAACCAATGCCATCCTTGTTCTAAAAATACCACAATTTGCATCTTAAACCTATAATATAAAAAAGATGTTCATTTGCACCGACCATATTAATCATATAGACTATGTTTGCATACTGACATACAAAAAATAAAATAAACTTCAGCGAATTAATGTCTAAATGACTGCATGTTGCTTAGTATAAGCTTGCAGTCTCAGTTTTTCAAATTGATGTTTTAATTGAGAAGGATAAAATACTCTTGATAATTAATTGGTTTTGGTTGAATTTTCTGATTATTTAGATTATTTATTTTCCAAATACAGTAGAATTTCTATTGTCCTACCCTCTAGTGGGAGTAAGAATTAGGTCGGATAATTGAATGGTTGGATAATAGAAGGTCTAAAATAAAATTGCTTAACTGGAGTTGGGGGAGTGCTTTTGAGGTTGGTTAATTGAAATTTGTATAATAGAGGGTCGGTTGATAGAGGTTCTATTATAGTATCAAGTAAATGATTAATATTATGGTTGGGTCAAACTTAAATGACACCATAAACAGGGTATCACAGATTGACAAGTTACACTTTTGTAAAATATTATGACTAAGTCATTCTTCAAAATTGTTCCAAAAATTCTTCTAGATATTTTTTGTAGTATTTTTATCCCTTACTATGTAATTATGAGTTTTTTTTCTTATGGCCCTCTCACTATGTTTATTGTGATTTTGCTCACGCCATGTGTTTTTTTCATTGTGATTATGTAAGATATTGTGGCTATCTAATGAGAATCACATGTCTAGATATCTTCCCTTTATGAGACAAGCAAGAGAAAACCATTACCTTTCAATATAGGCGGTAATCCATCTTTTTACTTCAGCTGATTAAGTAGGCACAGTGGACAGAATCACTTAGAGTGAAAATAGCATCAGAGATGCCAGTACCCCACAGCCTGGGGAAAATAGTTTTCAACACCATGAGATATAGAATTAGTGAAACAGTACAAGATCAGGATACTTTCAGTGAATTGTCAGTTATATAAATGCCCAAACAATGTTTAAGTAAAGAAAATAACGTCTAAGAGAAAGAAAATGTAATTAAGATAAAGTATTAAAACAAGACAACATCAGTCAATAACATAAAAATTATTAAGATATAAAATTTATTAATTGGAGAATATCTGTCAATGAAAATAGCACAGTTATGTAAAAGTATATATAATAATCAGTTGCAGCAATCCGTACATATTTGTCATAAGAGAAATATTGGAAGGTGAACACACTTTGCTAGAGCAAAAATTAAAGGTCACAGCATGATGCACATCTACACCCCCTAACCAATGTCCCTACCAAGTGTCAACCTTCTACACCATACAGAATCCAAGAAATAGCCTGGACAAGATTTTAAAACTCATGGTCACTACAACAAGGTCAAAGGTCAAATCAAGATCGCAGCATGATGTTGCATACCTACAAACCCAAAGTAATGTCCCTACCAAGTATTAACTTCCTACACCTTACAGTTTCTGAGATATAGCCCAGACAAGATTTTTTAGGTCAAGGTCACTAATCACTATGGCACGGTCAAAGGTCAAATCAAGGTGACACCATGACGTTACACACCCACACCCCCTAACCAATGTCCCTATCAAGTATCAACTTCCTACACCATACGGTTTCCAAGATATAGCCAGGACAAGATTTTATGAGTCAAGGTCACTGTGGCAAGGTCAAAGGTCAAATCAAGGTCATATCATGATGTTGCACACCTAACCTATGTCACTACCAAGGATCAACACCTTACAATTTCCAAGATATAACCCAGACAAGATTTTATAGGTCAAGGTCACTACAACAAGGTCAAAGGTCAAATCAAGGTCACACCATGACGTTGCGTACCTAGCACCCCTAACCAGTGTCCCTACCAAATATCAACTTCCTACACATTACGGTTTCTGAGATATAGCCCAGACCAGATTTTATAGGTCAAGGTCACTACAGCAAGGTCAAAGGTCAAATCAAGGTCACATCATTACCTTGCACACCTACACCCTCTAACTAATGTCCCTACCAAGTATCAGTTGCCTGGACCTTACGGTTTCTGAGATATAGTCCAGACAAGGTTTTCAAACTCAAGGTCACTACAAAAAGGTAAAAGGTCATATCAAGGTCACACCATGATGTTGCACACCTAGACCCCCTACCTGTCCCTACCAAGTATCAACTTCCTACACTTTACAGTTTCTGAGATACAAACTTTTTCCTGCCGCCCACCAGTCCACCTGCTCGCTTGTCCATGTTCTTTTGCACATCCTTAACATTTTCCAGTGCCAATGAACTCTGCTGCTCACCAGTACAGAAGGGCTATCTGAAGTGACAGATACTTGGTCTGTGCCCTATAGTACCAGTAACTTCAGAAGATTCAGTGGCAAAACTTTAATATATAAAATAACATTTGTCAATCCAGATCATTATATTTTCTACAGTGTTTTGATTGATCCTCAGTGATATAAATATGTACCATGTGACTGTGCATATTAATTTCACTTATCCCCAGTTAAGATGTTTGCTCTCAATTAATAACTATTCATTTTGGGGTATGAATAATAACGTCATCTGAGATCAGCTATCAATCTTTCATCAATGAACAAACTAGTTAGCTGGGTTATCTTTTAGTAAACTTTACTGGCCATTTGAAACAATTTATTGGCCAAGGGCCAGTTGGTGACTGTGAATTTTTGTCTCTGTTAATTTGATCCCAGAATTATCATCACCATTACACTGTGTTGTCTGTGTCCACACGTTCATTTCTCTGAAGAAAGTAAACAAGCAGCAGAGATATGAATGAGTTGTGTACCAGGTAATCTGATCTAATTGTATTATTACAGCAGTTATACTCTGTACTCACTATCAAATTGTAACATGCATGAAACAAAGTAAGTAATAAACAGACGGTTGCCATATATTATTTGTGAAGTACAGTGTTCTGAATAACAGCAAAAAAGCACTGCTGTAAGAATTTTTACATGAGTGAAACAGTTACCTTAAAACATTCAATTAAGTTTCTCTGTCTTGTATTTTTTGGACTCTGGTGGTGTTAACATATACAACAAACATGTCTGATAAAATTGATAATGCAAGGCCTTAAAGTACGTAGTAATCATACTCTTAGCTGTGCACGTCTAGTATAAAAGACTATTTAACTAAGTTTTCAATTCCAAATATTATTTGCTTTAATTTTTAATCCTTGCTTAAACTTTTGGATGGCCATATAATTAGAGTGGAGGCAATTATTACAGAAATCCACTTTTAGGTTGTCTTAGCTTTCTGTGTTGATTTGAAAGTTAATCTCGTGTTTGTTGGGTCAACTTGTTTGTTTTTTTTACACTGCCACTGTTGCGATCCATTTCCATTCCAGTATAACATTCTGTTTAAATTCAAAGGAATGGTGGTTACCTAGAAAAAGAGACTTCAAAGCATCATAATCAATAAGTAGAATAACATTTACATTTTTCCTTTATTGTTCTCCTACACTTTTTCTGCAGAGAAAGTCCATTTATGAACTAGACCTACAGGTTAGTTTGGTTTCAGTGTGTGCTGTCACCTCATACAATAATGGAAAGAAAAGCAGTTGTTTTTCAGATGGACATTTTACTTTCCCAAAAAACAAGAGCATTATTATTAGTCAGACAAAAAAACGTGTCTGTTTTCCATCTTCCTCAGAAATAGTTTAAAATGGCCCAAGTCTCTGTCAAGAATCAACAGTTGTTTTCATGAACTGGCTGAACATAAATTGATACATGGCTAGATATTTATCTGGGCAAACAGCTTTAAATAGAGTTGTGACAAGTAGGTCTGTGACAGAGTGACCAGTTACTTGAGAAATGGCCAACTCTGTTTGGAAGCTCATAGAGACGAACTAAGTGCTCGGCTGTTACAATATTGTTTATTTACAGAAATAACTTGGTAAAACTTGATATTGGTCAGACTTGGCAACATAATATTTGGTTTTGCATGATTTTCCTTGTTTTGACATTCTTTTTTGACATTTGACTTTCTATAAATTTGTTAGCATCAAATGCTATATTCGCTTCACTGGTACTTCCAGCTTGTTTTACTGAAACAAATACAGTAGAACCTCTATTATTCAGCCTTCTGTTATCTGAATTTTCAATTATCAGACCTCAAAACCATTTGCCATCTCCATTTAAGCCTGTTATTTTAGCCCTTCTATTGTTGACCATCCTGTAATCCGACCTAATTGTTTCTCCCCCAAGAGGGACGGATAATAGAGGTTCTAGTATACCGTACACCATTTTTTTTTACCCTGGTTCTCTTTTAATTAGAAATTAATGTCAGTGGTCACTTGGTAATTAGGAAAACTTCCTGACTGACATATACAGAAAAAACATGTCACGAATAAAGATAACAGTATTATACGACTGTGTAGTATGAGTATTACATTGTTTAATCTTCATGAGATATATATTTTTTCTGTATATGTCTGATGAGGGACATTTTACTTTTATTATCCACCATTTTTATGATTAATGAGTTAAATATATTCATATTTGAAGAGAGAATGTGAAAATGGCTGTGATACAGATGGGCATCAGTGAATATAAAACCCCAATCTTTTACCTGCAGTTTCTTAGCTATCTTTGCATGGATTGTTATGTAACAAATCGAGCAGAAGCGCTGTAAAAATACCTTTCTAATGATGTGTGATACATGTTTGTAGGTTACATATTTTCTGAGATATTAATGAAAATCAGCACTTGTTCAAACTGATTATCCATGGTAAGAAGGCGCTAGTGTATATGAAAAAAATATATCCTGCTCTGTATATCCCTGTATATTAGTTTCATGTGGCTCATGGTAGATAATAAATAATCCTTTTCTTCATGTAGCAAAAAAAATTGGTTATATCACATGATGTAATCTCAGTGGTTGTTAAATATTTCATTCGATTAACTTATTCAAAGGTGAGATATGCAATCAAAATAATTTCAGTTAAAATTTACTTTATGAATACTTAATTATGACATTTTGTCACTAGTGAATGCAGATGATATATCATACCATTATTATAGAGGAGAAGAAAAAGCTAAAAGGATTGTAAGTTTTTTGTCATATATTGTCATGTGGATGTTGATATTTTCAGTATACCCATTTTATGGTTCACCCGACAGTGTTATAATTCTTGATTTCTGATATTCATTGAATGTCAAAGACTGCCCCAGTACAAAGATTAAGCACTTCCCAACTGACTGATCTACAGATCTAATGTAACAGGTTGGCTCAATTTTAAGCTCTATGGTTAAATTTAAGCAGACTTTGGGGGGGATTCAGTGAATCAACTTAACAGAAATTCCAGAAAAGAGGATCAACTTCAGTGAAAAATTCTAAATAATGAGTCAGTTATTGTTTATTATTTTTGCTTTTTCCGCCGTCCGGCGTCCCACTTGGTTTCCAGACATTTTAGGCAACAGTTCTTATCCTATCTTTACCAAATTTGGCATGCAGGTTTATTGGGTTAATAGCTTGTATGGGATTGCTTTTGGTGATGATAGCTCTATAGCTAACTGAGTAATAGCTACTTTGGTACTTTTGAGTAGCTCTTTGGTTTCCAGACATTTTAAGGAATGCTATTAAGCCTAGCTTTCTGAAATTTGGTATGGAGGTTCATTGGGTTAATAGCTTGTATGGGATTGCTTTTGGGGGGAATTGCTTCATAGATGAGTGAGTAATTAATTAAATAAATGAGTAATTGGCTATTTTGAATACTGAAAAAGGCAAATGTGCTCATATCTCCTAAACCGTGCAAGATAGAGCGATTTCGTCGAAATTTTCGACCCACAGGGTATCTAAGGAATGTACTCTTTGCAATTTTCAAAAAATTTTCCCCTCCCCAAAAATGGCGGCCATTTTGAATTTTCGAATTTTTGCCAAAAAATGGCAAAACACAAATTTGCTTCTATCTCCTTAACCGTGCGAGATAGAGCGATTTCGTCGAAATTTTCGACCCACAGGGTATCTAAGGAATGTAATCTTTGCAATTTTCAAAAAATTTTCCCCTCCCCAAAAATGGGGGCCATTTTGAATTTTCGAATTTTTGCCAAAAATGGCAAAACACAAATTTGCTTCTATCTCCTTAACCGTGCGAGATACAGTGATTTCGTCGAAATTTTCGACCCACAGGGTATCTAAGGAATGTACTCTGTGCAATTTTCAAAAAATTTTCCCCTCCCCAAAAATGGCGGCCATTTTGAATTTTCGAATTCATTAAAGGCAAAACACAACTTTGCTTCTATCTCCTTAACCGTGCAAGATAGAGCGATTTCGTCGAAATTTTCGACCCACAGGGTATCTAAGGAATGTACTCTTTGCAATTTTCAAAAAATTTTCCCCTCCCCAAAAATGGCGGCCATTTTGATTTTTCGAATTTTTGCCAAAAATGGCAAAACACAAAATTGCTTCTATCTCCTTAACCGTGCGAGATAGAGCGATTTCGTCGAAATTTTCGACCCACAGGGTATCTATGAAATGTACTCTTGCCAATTTTCAAAATATTTTCCTTTTCCCAAAAATGGCGGCCATTTTGAATTTTCGAATTTTTGCCAAAAATGGCAAAACACGAAATTGCTTCTATCTCCTTAACCGTGCGAGATAGAGCGATTTCGTCGTTATTTTCGCCCACAGGGTATCTAAGCAATGTAATCTTTGCAATTTTCAAAAAATTTTCCCCTCCCCAAAAATGGGGGTCATTTTGAATTTTTGCCAAAAATGGCAAAACACAAATTTGCTTCTATCTCCTTAACCGTGCGAGATAGAGCGATTTCGTCAAAATTTTCGCCCACAGGGTATCTGAGCATTGTAGTCTTGGCAATTTTCAAAAAATTTTCCCCTCCCCAAAAATGGCGGCCATTTTGAATTTTCGAATTTTTGCCAAAAATGGCAAAACACAAATTTGCTTCTATCTCCTTAACCGTGCAAGATAGAGCGATTTCGTCGAAATTTTCGACCCACAGGGTATCTAAGGAATGTACTCTTTGCAATTTTCAAAAAATTTTCCCCTCCCCAAAAATGGCGGCCATTTTGAATTTTTGCCAAAAATGGCAAAACACAAATGTGCTTCTATCTCCTTAACCGTGCGAGATAGAGCGATTTCGTCGAAATTTTCGACCCACAGGGTATCTAAGGAATGTACTCTTTGCAATTTTCAAAAAATTTTCCCCTCCCCAAAAATGGCGGCCATTTTGATTTTTCGAATTTTTGCCAAAAATGGCAAAACACAAAATTGCTTCTATCTCCTTAACCGTGCGAGATAGAGCGATTTCGTCGAAATTTTCGACCCACAGGGTATCTATGAAATGTACTCTTGCCAATTTTCAAAATATTTTCCTTTTCCCAAAAATGGCGGCCATTTTGAATTTTCGAATTTTTGCCAAAAATGGCAAAACACGAAATTGCTTCTATCTCCTTAACCGTGCGAGATAGAGCGATTTCGTCGTTATTTTCGCCCACAGGGTATCTAAGGAATGTAATCTTTGCAATTTTCAAAAAATTTTCCCCTCCCCAAAAATGGGGGTCATTTTGAATTTTTGCCAAAAATGGCAAAACACAAATTTGCTTCTATCTCCTTAACCGTGCGAGATAGAGCGATTTCGTCAAAATTTTCGCCCACAGGGTATCTGAGCATTGTAGTCTTGGCAATTTTCAAAAAATTTTCCCCTCCCCAAAAATGGCGGCCATTTTGAATTTTCGAATTTTTGCCAAAAATGGCAAAACACAAATTTGCTTCTATCTCCTTAACCGTGCGAGATAGAGCGATTTCGTCGAAATTTTCGACCCATAGGGTATCTAAAGAATGTACTTTTTGCAATTTTCAAAAAAAATTTCCCCTCCCCAAAAATGACGGCCATTTTGAATTTTCGAATTTTTGCCAAAAATGGCAAAACACAAATTTGCTTCTATCTCCTTAACCGTGCGAGATAGAGCGATTTGGTCAAAATTTTCGCCCACAGGGTATCTGAGCATTGTAGTCTTGGCAATTTTCCAAAAATTTTCCCCTCCCCAAAAATGGCGGCCATTTTGAATTTTCGAATTTTTGCCAAAAATGGCAAAACACAATTTCATTGCGTTAATACATCTTACCTACCAGACGATAGCTTTATGCCGGCGCCAGCCGGTCCCGCCAAACGAAAGAAAAAGACGTCCTGGGTTTCACCCCCGGCAGGACCGGTACACTACACTCCACTCGCCAGGTGGCCTAGTTCCTGCCTCACTCGCCAGAGGGACGTGACGTCATAGCATCTTTTTCGTTTGGCGCGATTTGAAAAGTTTGAATTTTCTGAAAACATTTTGTATTTGTGGATATTTCTTCTCATTTTATTTGTGTGTGCCTGAAGTTTTGTCATCGGATAATTACATCATCATGGCATCTCCAGGACAAAGGAAAGGTGCCTGCGGGCATATTATGGCGTCTTTTGACCGTCATTCACGTTGTGCTAGATGCAGGGACAAAAGTTTAGGGGAGGACCCTTGTGTGTTGAAACTACCCTGTGAGTATTGCGAAGTTCTTACCCCAGAACAGGTTATCCAGTTGGCTACACCAACTTATAAACTACGTAAGGAAAAATCAAAGGGAAAAGACACTTTCATTGATCCTTCTACTGTTACTGTGGTGGCGCAAGTTGAATCGCAGGATTCTGAACCTTCTGTTCCTCCCCTCAATACTTCTGTAGACCTTACTCTTCCTCAACCTAACTTCCGTAAGGAACTTCAGGAAATGGATGAGAAATGGGCTGTACGCATGGCTCGTTTAGAAGCACTTTTAACCATTGGACCACGTCCTTCTTCTCAGCCATCTTTCTCACCGGTGAAGGCACCGGTCGCTCACAAACCTCCAGCCGGAGTATTGTCTTCTAACCCTTTCCTACCACCATCTGTTCCTTCCGGCCAGGCCGGTTCGGCCTTTGGTCCGGATAGAACACATACTGTAACGGCTACTACTTCTTCACCTGTGGACATGGTATCTCCACTGGAGAATTTGTATCAGGACCCGGAACCGGTTTTTGCCGAACCTGCTTCTTCCGGCCCGGTGTCCTCATTTGAACAGTGTACTGAAACTCTTCCGGTATCTACCCGGGAATTTACCCAACCGGAACCAGCAGAAGAAGGGGAATTATCAGAACTGGAAGATCATCCGGACGTTGTTGACACTGAGACGGACCGGGCGATAAGTGAAGATCAAAACTATCGTGAAACTGTAAGAGGAGTCAGAGCCTTCATGGGTTGGTCTCACATCCCAGATCTGGAATACTCGCCTGCTACTCGTGCTGATAATCCCTGGGTTGGACACAGAGCTCAGCCGGTAGGAAAAGTCTCTGTCCTTCTTCCACCAGAAGACTGGTTGTGCAAGAAATTAGAGAACCTTAATCTTGTACTCATAGAGGGATACCCGTCCAAATCTTCAGAGCCTGGAGGGTTGCATATGGACCAATATCTCCGCCCCCCCAAATCTCAAAGTAGATGGTATGGGATTCACCCGGCCGAACCTAAAGACTTTACCAGACCGGGAAAGTATGTTACTACATGGCCCAATGATGCCGCAAAGCTGAACAATGCCTTCACAAGAATTTCCAAATCTTCTTCTATTTCAGCTCAACCTCCTTCACGCCCCATTGCCCAGGATACCCTCAGGAAGTGGGAGAAGGCGGCTAAGGAAACGAGTTATATATGCAACCAGTCCGCTGGATTCAACCGTTGCATTACCAAAATACAGGACAGTGTCCAAGAGCAACTTAAGATTTTACAAACAGAATTAGGAAAGGGTAAATCTTCTAGCAAGGCTCAGTCAGCATTGGACGAGTTGCATTACCTAACCTCATTCAATCAAAATGTGAGCTTTGCGGTAGGAAAATCTCTTCAACATCTCTCGGACTTCACCTTTGTCCAGATGGCCAATTTGACCTTAGTCCGCAGAGACTCATATTTGGAACATTTAAAAACAGGAGTGAAACCAGACACGTTTTCCGCCTTGAGAAATTGCCCTCTGAACACTCATGCTTTGTTTCCAGATGCGGTCATCCGCAAAGCGGAAGATGAGATTCAACAATTTGAAACCATAAAGCGTACCAACCAGCCCGGTCCGGGCCGCGGTGGGTTCGCCGGTAACCATAAAAAGCAGAACAGATTCCAACCCTACCCCACTAACTGGAAGCAAGGACAGGAATCTACTCAGACCGGTGCTTCCGCAGGGAAAGACATACCCGCATGGAAGTCCTTTGGGGGACGTGGCAGGTCTAGAGGCAGAGGAAGGGGAGGTCAGCCCGGTCGCGGCACCCGCCCTCCTAAGGATCAAGGGCAGTATAAATGACAATTATTGTGTTCAAAACCCGGTGCCGGTGGCCCGGTCAAAGATAAATGTCATAAATGTAAGAGAACAAAACTTTTCTGTGTCTGTTCAACAACCTGTGTTTTGTCCTGTTGCCAGTCCTGTACCTTTTGTTGTAAAAAGAGGGCAGTCACAAAAGAAAGACACAAGTCCCTCATCAAGAGTGAGGCAAGAAATAAAATTTGTCAAAGATGCTTTTTCTGTAGATCATTGCGTTTTTGCCCCCATTGCTCAAAATGTCCTCAATGTTGTCAATGCTCATCTGATAGGGGGACGTCTCCAAAAATTTTGGCAGAAGTGGTCCCTCCTAGGTTCAAACCCGAGAGTAGTGTCCATTTTGAAGGACGGCTACATTCTCCCGTTCAAAGTCAGACCCCCACTAGTAAGGGACCCCCTAATAGTCAGTGGTTATGCAAACCCCCTCAGGAACCTCTACCTGAAGGAGGCTTTGCAAGCCTTACTACAAAAGGAGGCAGTAGAGATGGTAAGGGTTCGGACATCTCTAGCCTTCTTCAACCGACTGTTCATAGTCCCAAAGCCAAACCAAAGGTGGCGACCAGTCTTGGACCTCAGTGCTCTAAACAAATTTTTGAGCGTAAAAACATTCAAGATGGAAACCCCGGAAACAATTCGGATCTCACTGCAACAAGGAGAATGGGTGACATCGCTGGATTTTAGCGACGCCTATTTCCACATTCCAGTCCATGTGAAGTCCAGGAAATATCTCAGGTTCCATTTCCAAGGTCAGTCCTATCAATTCCGGGCTCTTCCCTTTGGCCTCTCCACAGCTCCCATGGAATTCACTTGTGTGGTCAAAGAGGTGAAGCTAATGGCTCAATCCCGGGGTATAAGGATCCACCAGTACCTAGACGACTGGTTGATTCGAGCCCCTACCAGAGAATCTTGCCACCAGGGAACCCAGTCCCTCCTAGCCCTTTGCCAGGAGTTGGGCTGGGTGGTAAACATGCAAAAATCAGAACTGGAACCCCAACAAGTCTTCGAATTTGTAGGCTACCAGTACGATCTACTCAACGGATTGGTCAGACCTACTCAAAACCGTTGGGAAGCCCTTCAACAAAAAATAACAGGGTTATTACAGAGCAGATCCTGCCGAGTGAGAACCTTCATGTCTCTTATAGGTCTACTCACTGCGACAGAGAAACAGGTGCCCCTAGGCAGACTGCACATGAGACCTATTCAGTGGCACCTCAAGAAACACTGGAGAGTCCCGGAATCTCTGGAAAAGGAGATTCCAATTCCGAGGTCTCTCCATCAGCACCTGCAGTGGTGGACCCAAGAGGAAAATGTCCTAAAGGGTCAACCCTTACACCCCCTACGACACGCAGTACAAATCTTTACAGACGCCTCAAAAGAAGGCTGGGGTGCTCACTTAGGCGACTTCACGGCAAGCGGTACTTGGTCAGTGCCCGAAAGCAAGTTGCACATAAACTTCTTAGAGCTAAAAGCCGTGTTGTTAGCACTAAAAAGATTCCAACAATTAGTGCAAGGAAAGGTCGTCCTGATTGCCACAGACAACACTACAGTTGTGGCATACATCAACAAGGAGGGAGGTATGAGGTCAGGTTCACTCTGTGCCCTTCTTTGGCGGCTCCTATGTTGGTGCAATCTCAGACAAATAGTACTGAAGGCCAGACACATTCCGGGCCGTCTGAATGTAATTGCAGACAAGTTGTCTCGCCAGGGACAGGTCATTCAGACGGAGTGGTCCATCCATCAGGAGATCTTCGACATCCTTTGTCGAACTTGGCATTATCCCCAAGTGGACATGTTTGCAACAAGGTACAACTGCAAGCTAGTCCAATTTGTGTCCCCAATTCCAGACCCAAAGGCCTGTTCAGTGGACGCTCTGACAATGTCCTGGGAAGGCCTGGACATGTACCTTTTCCCTCCAGTGTCTCTGATGGGGAAGGTGGTCAGCAAGCTGTCAGATCACTGGTATCGCAGAGCAATTCTGATTGCTCCAGGATGGCCCAACATGCCTTGGTTTTGGGACCTAGTGGAGTTGTCAGCGATGGTGCCTCTTTGTCTCCCGCACCATCCAGATCTAGTGACCCAACCTTTCAACGAGGCACGTCACAGGGATCTGGCAAGCCTAAATCTCCATGCCTGGCTCCTAGAGCCCAGACAATCAGGGAGCAAGGGTTCTCTAGCCCAGTGGCGTCAAGAATTGAGGCGCCTCAAAGACGTTCAACCAGAGCAGTCTACGAAGCGAAGTGGGCCCTTTTTGTTAGATGGTGCAAAACAAGTCAGGTGGACTTCAGGAATCCATCTATCAAACAAATAGCAGATTTCCTCCTGCATCTTTTCCAGGAGAAGAATCTCCAGCCCAGCACTATTGATGGTTACAGGTCAGCCATTGCAGACAAACTGGGAAATACCTCGGTTAATGTCGGCAAGGATGACAATTTGGCTAGACTGTTAGACAGTTTTCACAGAGATAGACCCAAAGGGCGCCGGGGGGTTCCTGCTTGGAACCTCTCCCTGGTTTTACACCAGCTTACAAAAGCGCCTTTTGAACCACTCAGAAAGGCTTCTCTGAAGCACCTTACTTTCAAAACTGTTTTTCTCCTAGCCCTAGCTTCGGGAAAACGCAGGAGTGAGATTCACGCTTGGTTAAACAAAAATATCAGACACCAAGCTGATTGGTCCAAAGTTTCCCTCTACCCTTCACCAAGCTTCTTGGCGAAAAATCACTTGGCAAAAGAGGGACCAGAGTGCGTGGCCCCTGTGGTCATCCCGGCCTTAGCCCCCACTCTGGATAAGTCCTTAAAGGAAGACAGATCCCTTTGCCCCGTTCGGGCTCTTCGCTACTACCTGGACAAAACCCAGGACCTAAGAACGGGAAAGGAGTTAGTTTTTGTTTCATTCAAACAAGGTTTTAACAAGGACATCTCTCCTGCCACTATCTCATCCTGGATCAAACAAACAGTAGTTTTGTGTTATGATCTTTCTGACCAAGACTCCTTGAACTTACATCAGGTTAAGGCCCATGATGTTAGGGCATTTGCGGCCTCCAAGGCCTTTCAAGGTGGCATATCTCTGGACCAGATTCTAGCAGCATGCCACTGGAAATCCCACAACACCTTTACACAGTTTTACCTTAAGGATGTTGCCTGGGCAGATAAGGAGCTTTTTCACTTGGGTCCTGTGGTGGCTGCCCAGCAGATCCACCACTAGTCCCCTAAGCTTCTTTGTATATAATTTTATATAGTGTACATACTAGTTAGTTTTAGGTGTAGGCTCACCTTTAGCCTAGACCTTGGCTTCTCAAAGTCGTTTACTTCAGAATAATCCTCTGGGTATAGGACTTTCCCCACTCTTCCAGGTTAACCGTGGAATTTCATTGCCTTGAACTCTTACTCTCTTCCTCCCCTCAGAGCAGTCAAAAGGGGGGGGGGGGGGGGCAGGTGGGTCTAGTTACCCTCGAGACCAACATGTCTCCTCAAAAGGGCTAGAACCTCACACCTAGGTATAATATAAGAGTTCTCTCCAATCCTCAGAAGGCTGCCCTCCTTCCACTGGGTAGTTATTCTAGCTATCGTCTGGTAGGTAAGATGTATTAACGCAATGAAATTGCAAATTTTAATTAGTAAATTAAATTTTTATTAGTTAATACCTTACCTACCAGACGGGAAATTCCCACCCAGCCTTCCCCGCTTTCAGCCTTGCAATTCAACCTTAGGGACGAAAAAGATGCTATGACGTCACGTCCCTCTGGCGAGTGAGGCAGGAACTAGGCCACCTGGCGAGTGGAGTGTAGTGTACCGGTCCTGCCGGGGGTGAAACCCAGGACGTCTTTTTCTTTCGTTTGGCGGGACCGGCTGGCGCCGGCATAAAGCTATCGTCTGGTAGGTAAGGTATTAACTAATAAAAATTTAATTTACTAATTAAAATTTGCAAATTTGCTTCTATCTCCTTAACCGTGCGAGATAGAGCTATTTCGTCGAAATTTTCGACCCACAGGGTATCTAAGGAATGTACTCTTTGCAATTTTCAAAAAATTTTCCCCTCCCCAAAAATGGCGGCCATTTTGATTTTTCGAATTTTTGCCAAAAATAGAAAAACAGGAATTTGCTTCTATCTTCTTAACCGTGCAAGATAGAGTGATTTCGTCAAAATTTTTGACCCAACCAATGCAAAAAGGCATGAAGCTGAAATAATTTACATCTACACTAATAAATATTTAAGCATCATTGATATATTTTACAAATGAAACAGGGTCTTGTAAGACTACTGTACAATTTTGGCAAAAGGTTCATGGGGTGGACATTACACATGATAATGTGTGTTCTTCTATGCTATCCTGTTTCTATTCGCATCTACTATCAACAGGGCGTCCTATTTCTAGTTTAATTCTCCTTATTAGGCTCTTTGTAGTGGCCTCTTGTGAAAAACTTTTCTGAATTTCAGGCAGCTGCCAAGTGAGTACAAGCTGTTTGCCAATGTAGACAAAACCTGGAAGGACATCATGAGACGTACAGAGGACAGACCCAATGCCTTGAAATCTGCTACAGCATCAGGGGTGCTGGAGTCTTTACAATCTGCCAACGCAAACCTGGAAAAGATACAGAAGTGCCTAGAGGTAAGCCAGCTCTTTCGATGGGTGTTTGCATGCACTAGTTATTCTTCATAAGTCATTTTAATACCCTCCCTGGTAAGTATGGAAAGCTAATTTCTCAAAGCTGGTCCTGGTTTACCTTCCATGCAGCCCCCAAAATTGGCCATTGTCAACTAAATAATGAACCAGCTTGGAGGAAGGTCTGATGGGACACCTGGGTACTCAAAAACATGCCGTATATGTTTAAACACCAGGTGAGCTAAGTATTGTATTGTATATAATTTATACTCAGCACAATATCTCCTTGTACTTCAGGATGTATTGGTTTCCTCCATCCTTCTAACTACCCGTCACAGTACAGCCAATTAGCTCTCTAGTAACTCATAAAGTTATTAAATATATGAAACCATTATATAAAGAAACATATTGGTTTGATTACAGCACAGGGGATACCTTGAGCCATTTTTTGGCCAGAGTGACCCCTGTATAATGAGAAAATATCAAAAAAGGTACAGATATATTTTAGTCTTTTTAAGCTTGGTGTCACAACATTCTTTTATACTCAAGTAATAGGTTGAAAAAATTGCCGAATCTGTGGGGATATAAAAGTTATGGTGATCAGCATGTCAGTAATCTGAGTGTTAATGACCAGGTCACAGAATTTGAAGTATACTGTAATCTCTTAGTAATTCTTCACAATTCTCTACACTAGTGTTGGGACTTGCCTCCAATTTTCATGGTCGATTATTCGTCCATTTTTCCAACCGATGATCGACTCCGAATCGATTATTTTACTCCATTGTTTGCCATTACGTTAGAAATACTTTCCAGGATGAAGTATAGGTCAATCCAGTAAGAATAACGGTGTTATGACATTATGCCTACTAAAAATACCCACTTCCTGTAAATATGGCAGTAGATATAAACTCGAAATTTATGACAAATCTGTCAATTTATTAAGCAAAAATATGTAAAATATGTGGATATTGAGAAAAATTAAGAAAGGTAAGATTTAAGCTGAATGATCGATCATTCGAAACCATTTGTAACTGACCGCGATTGTGCACTGTCACCGACGATTAATCGAGCACACGTCTAATCGTCCACACACTACTGTACACCCCTAGAACTCTTATCGTTGTCGTAAGCTGCGAAATCGGGGAAGTGTGACCGTCGCTTAACAGTCTGAGACGTGTAGCTGCACCATAAGTGATCCGTGAGCAATTCGGGAAACGTCTGGTGTGTGCAGACCCTTGTGCTGGCCAGCACTTGTTGTCTTGATCCCAAACAGCAAAACATCAAAGTAAGTCTTATATATCTTGTATTGTATCGTGTATTAATGTGTTGTAAAGTGATAGAAACTTAAAATACTATATCGCCTTGCTCTGACAACAACCAGTCACTCAAAATTTTTGAGGGTATTCTTCCTTTTTGTTGTTTTCCATGATGTTGTTTTCTCATCATACTTGGTAACCCATTCTTTGATGTTGAAAGTCCTTCACCAGTGTCGTTGTTAACATGTCTCCTTTGAGATTAAACCTCAGTCCATTCTTGTATTCTCGGTATATTCCTCATTTTAGATCTTACTCATTCTCAGCATCTGTGTCAGCTGCCTCTTGCTCTCTGATGGACAAGTCTTCATATGCCATGCCACATTCTTCACATCCGTAGCAAATTTACTAAATGTCATATACTACTTACACACAGCATCTCATAGATCTTCAACACATCATTTTGTCATTGTCTCTTACTCTCATTAGGCAGATCGTCGTAGAAATATGAGTTTCTATGACTCAGCTGAATTTTCAGTCAGCTGACATTATGGTATCACTCTCTGGTGTCTGTGTCTGTATGAGCAACTCCTCCTCTAAAAATACAAGGCTCAGAGACATGCAGATCTGTTTGTTTTTATGTTCACCAGAGCCATTAGAAGTGATATACCCCCACCCAAAGTGTGATAATTTCAACATTTTATCACAATTTTACCATTGCCAATTGAAGGGATTTGTCACTTGTCTTGCATATATATGCTAGCCACAAGTAGACTACCTTGTGTGGACTACCTTGTGTGAGTATCCCTTTCCTTTACTTTCACTTGTATTTTGAAGCTCAAAACAAAGTCAGCTGACATGGAGCCCATTGACGGGTATTAATTACATGTTCATTAGATGACTCCAAAATCCTACCACTACAATGGGGACTTAGGAATCGTCTCCACTCTCATTGATTCACTATCGCTGTTGTACTGCTCTCTCCACTGTGTGACCAAGGCATAAGGAATTATAGGTTTATTGTATCCCTAGAACAGATACTTATCAGAATTTTTATAGACATGTTAATAAACCTGGTTATTCTGCAGAGTATATTAACCATAGAGAGGAAAAGATGAGCTGTGTGACTTCTAATATTGTGGAAGCAACATTCATGAAAACCTCCTTGATTAAGAGCTTCTCTGGAAAAAGAATGTCATATATATGATTAATCAACATCACGAGATATAATCCCACATTTTTTTCAGAGTATTGTAAATATCTGAAATATAATATAATATTATATTTTTCTAAAAGTCATAGGACAGGTATTACTTTGAAGCAGTTATCCATTTCAAATATGTATATGCAGTCTGACCCTTTTATTAGAATTCTCCAGGGCGTCAAGTTCCTATTTTTTCCTATTATTTCCTATTTTTTAACAAATTTCTATTTATTCCTATTTTCCAGGAAAATTCCTATTTTTTCCTATTTTTGGTGATGATAATGTATTTTAAGTCACTAAATGTTGTTGATCACATGGAAAATGACTAATTTTCTCAAATCATAATGAAGTATAAATTTTACAGCATCATTGAAAAATGAAAAATGGTTTATTATAATTGTGAATTTCACAAAATGAGTGCTGCAAAAATACCCACTGAATGCCTTTGGCATGAGAAATGACCTGTCTGGGGATATGTTGGCATCAATCTAGTTATGATTGTATCCACCGGAGAGCAGTGTGTAGAGATTTTCTTGTTACCCCTCTAGAGGCCAGGGTATTTTACTAGGTGGATTTCTTAAATTTTCAGGTTATATTCATAACCATAAAATCTTGGCTGAGAATATATTTTTGGCCTCATTTTGAAGAACAAGATGGCTGCCATGGGCGTTTTTCGACTTTCAGCAAGGAGTTTTGTTGGCCCTCCAGGCCTCTAGAACAAAGGGAATTCTAGGTAGAAATCTCAAATTCGCTGGATATGTTCATCATTACAAAATCTTGATTAAAAATATTTTTTTCCTCATTTTGAAAAAGGATGGCCATCACGGGCGTTTCTTTTCAGTCATGAAAAGTGCTTATATCTCCCTTATTATTGGTCCTAGAGGTTTGGAATGTCAAACCAACCTATAGGAAATCATGGGCTGCGAATCTTCTGCTGTGGTCGGATTTGACCTTGGGCTGCCTCTTCAAGGTCAAACAAGGTTAGGCAAACTTAAAAGTGCTTATAATTTGCTTATTATTGGCCCTAGAGGTTTGGGATGGTAAACCAACCTATAGGAAATCATGGGCTGTGAGTCTTCCGATGTGGTCACATTTGACCTTGGGCCCCTGCTTCAAGATCAAATGAGGGTAGCCAAACTTAAAAGTGCTTTCAACTTATTATTGAAAAATACAGTTTTTCTTCTAAACTATGTTAGTTGGCCTTTTCCAGTGGATACATCTTGCATCTGTGGGTCCTTGGTCTAGTTTTGAACTGAGTTACATGTACATATGTAGTTCTATAGAATGTGTATTTATAAGCTTTTTGGATGTAATTCAATAAGTATGATGCTTACTTGAGATACACGTGTATTATTTTGACTATATTTTTTCCATTGTTCTAAGATAAGTGCAAAATAAAGGGAAATGTGGTGCATCATGATGGCTATAGGGGTGTTAGGAGACTATCTTGTTAAAAAAGATTCCTATTTTCACTATATTTTTTCAGTAATATTCCTATTTTATTCCTATTTTTTGACTCCTGAAATTCCTATTTTCCTATTTTCTGAGACCCACTTGTAACTTGACGCCCTGATTCTCCTTTAATTGGAGCAAAATACTTAGTCTATTTATATCTACCCTGTTATCTATAATTCCTGGGTAAATAGAAGTATCTCTCTGGTCCCACTAGATCACATGTTTTCTAGGTGATCCTGTTGGTTTAAAAGTTCCTACATAGTGGTTATCCTAAATACTTTGAACCTTTCCTTAAACCCAGACATAGTGTGTACAAAACTCGTAGAAGTCACTGTGATGGTGTGCTGCTTTGGGGTCCCACATTTTGCATTAAGTTTTAAGTCTAACAAGGCCGAAGGGGGTTTTGGTCTGCTAGCGTGAGCCGTAAAGCCATCAGAGACAAAAGTAGTGTACTGTAGTGGTCACCTATCCCAGTACTAACGTAGCCCATTGCCGCCTTACTTCAGTGAAGACAGACACTCATCACGCTACGCCACAGTTCATGAAAGTCCGCAGACAAAAAAAAAAAAAAAAAAAAACCTCACTGGAGCTTGCATTGAAAAAGTATTTTGACTACAGCTTTGCATATGATGCCCCAAGGATTTCGAATGATCTGCCTGATGAAGTACGCTCAGCCAAATCTCTCTCATCATTCAGGAAGAAGTTGAAAATCTATCTCTTTGCAGAAGCATAAACACCCCAGTTTTCTGGGCTTGTCTCAGTCTTTCTCTGTGGTGCTGACCCTGCAGTGTTTCTGGCATAATGATTATGGATCTCTGCTTTTTGGTATTATATGCACCTTAGAGTTTGTCAATAGATGGAGATTAAGCGCTATAAAAGTACTATTAGAATTAGATCCTATTAAACAGCATTTGTAACAACTTATTTTGTATCAACAACTTATTTCGTATCAACAACTTATTTCGTATTACTGACTTATTTTGTAGTAAAATTGCCTTATTTTGTATTACTTGACCAACTTATTTCATATCAGCAGTTGACTTTATATGTTACAAAACGGTGCACAGAATTTTGACAAGATTTCAGGATGATACAAAATAAGTCGATAATACAAAATAAGCTGCTCTGTAGACAACTTGTTGTGTGTCACTGACTTATTTTGTAGTAATTTCAATTCACTTTTTATAGTCACTGTGGCTTGTCTCCATCAAAGGATGGATTCAAAGGAATTTAATCCTTATCGCAATAATAATTCAATCTTGTACTCCATTTACCATTTGCCTGATAGTAATTCTTATTTTCAGAGCTGACATTTCACAGAGATATAATTGATTAGACTAGTCAGTAGTATATAGAAAATTATATCTGCATCTGTAAATGGATTTGTGTTTGGTGTTAAATCTTGGACTGAAATATATTTGTGAAAGTATGAATGCCCTTGTTAAATCAGATAAAGTTTACGTATAGAGAGTTCAGATTTGCTTTATTGGTAGAAATACTAGCATAAAAAGGTTAAAATACAGCAACTGGTAGCAACAAACATGTTGTGTTTCCAGATAAAAAATAGTATCAGAGATTCCCAGATCCCACAACCTTGGGAAAAATCAATGGACTCCATGAACTCTTTACTTTTATCAAAAACAAAATATTCATGCACCTTTCTGAATATTTAGGACATACCATTGTAATCCATGCAGTAATATTCTTATAATTTTCAGTGACACTGGTTAATTAAATTCAACTTTGCAAACCCCTTATAAAGAAACTAATACACTATATATCATTGTGACAAAATCATAATATGCCAAAAAAGTCGTTCATTAACATTATTTCTGAAAATATTCTTAAGATGGTAAACCAATCAAACTCAGCTTCACGTAATTCTACCCAGGCATTTTTGAGATGTCCAAGGATCTTCACTTTGCAATAGGAATAGCTACATATCCAAATAAAATTGCATGGTCTTTCATGGAATGGCTAATAAGAGGCAAATATTTGAAAACTATAACAATTTTGATGTATTTTCTAACATATGATCTATGTTTTAGTTTAGTCCATGCAAAAGTCTTAATGTAACATAAAATAATGAATAAACAAAGAGTTCCACAGTTTTAAAAACAAAATTTCTTACACAGTTTGGAGTTTTATAACCTCATAATACAAAATAAGTCGGTGATACATAAAAAGGTGTCTATAGAGCAGCTTATTTTGTATTATCGACATATTTTTGTATCAGCCTGAAATCTTGTCAAAATTCTGCGCACTGTTTTGTAACATATTAAGTCAACTGTTGGTACGAAAAAAAAGTCGGCAAATAAGGCAATTTTACTACAAAATAAGTTGATAATACAAAATGAGTCAAAAATTGATACAAAATAAGTCAGGCAATAAAAAATAAGTCATTGATACAAAATAAGTTGTTACAGGGTTCATCTACATTCAACTTATGATCAAAGTTGCAATCAGGACAATCTGTGTCAGGTGTATATTACAACCAGGTGTAATTTTGAGTCCAAGCAAAATCTCTGAAGTTTATGGTACATTTTTAATAAGCCTTCAGGGACTGTATCCCCTGTATGATATAGATCTTTGGTTTGTGTACTCATTAACTGTGCATTTTTTACAATGCTAGACAAGGAAGACAGAGTAAACAGTCTGAAATACTTTTTTGGTGCTATTATATAATAGTTGAGTGGCTGAATATTTCTAGAAACAATGCTTACATTTAAGGTGCACATTAATTTTAAGGTATCTAGCATTTTTAGAGTAATGCTAAATAGTAATGATAATTATAATGATACCTCACACTTGAGAAAGTGTGAGCTACCCTAATTTGTCCTCACACATTTGTGACGCAAACAGTTCCAAAATGGAAGTCAGTGGTCTGTTACCAGTTAACTTGAGTCATAATTGTAAGACTGGCCTAATCGGGAGATTTATGTATAAATATTGGTGTTGCGTTTGATGTCTTGTCTGATTGTTAACGTCATCAGCACTCAACTTGTGTGGTTGTTTCTTCTGAGTAGATAGACTATATAGGAGATACATGACCATAGCATGTTGTTTGTCAAATAGTGATTGTATCCTTCCTGGCGGATGAGTTTTATTCCCACATTTTTACCCTGTCATACACTTAGCCCTTGTTTCCTTATTGCTGATTCCTGCTGACCAGCTGCCAACTCTGTTCTCACATACTAGATACTCAGACTAAAGGTTGTTATAGGTTGCCTAGCTATTCAAACACTGGCTATGTCAGGGCATATATCGTATTTTTTCAAAATATGGCCCGCGTGTTACTTATTTTCAAATGGCATCAGACCAGGCGTTAAATTGAACCAAAAGTTCTTTTGAAATACAAAAAACAGTGTTATAAATTGTAAACAGTGTGTTTGGTACCAGGCGTTAATTTGAACCTGGGCATTATTTTGGAAATTTACGGTATGTCTGCAAAGTACTAGCTAAAAACTGGGCACTAGTAAAACCCTTAAAATGATTCTTTATTTCAATAAATAACATTGATGAAACCCGGCTACCAATCTATGTTACTTCGAAGGCACATTTTTGTAGTTTCTATTGTTTTTTGTTAGAGAAACTTTGCTCATAATTATTCACTATGATATCTGAAGTATTGTGTACACCAGACAAATATAAAACTTTACTTTGAATATTTCTTTTTTTTTTTTTATTTCTGCATGGATTCTTAAAAGATAAAAAAGAACAGAAGCTACTGTTGAAATAACATTCCACTCAGTTTCCGTTTCAAATATATTACTGCCTATCTTTACCCATATTGTCAATGGTCAGTACATGTTATAGTAAGTTGTGTGTCTGAATTGACAGTAGTGTGGTTTGTTACTAGCAAGCTGCATGTAATTGTAAACCTTTACCTGTACACCCTTCCAACAGCTGATGTCACTCATGTTGGGTAAACTTGATTTCATTTTGCAAATGTAGATCTGCTTCATCCATGGTATAAATGTTTTGGATATTCGTGAAAGTCATCAAATCAGTAGAGAACATCAAGCATCAGTGGATCACATTGAGGAGGTATATGGCATTCCATGGTCTATCTGTAATTTCAATTTTTTTACCATTTTTAAGTAGATCTATCCCACTCTAACTGTCCCGTTTTCTGTACTGGTTCATACAGTTACTGGTGGAATAACTTATAATGGCTTACACCACTGAATGGAATTGACTCACACAGTTGGTCCGATCACAGCACACAGTGACAGGTTTCTCACGCCAGTTAAAAACCCACCTGTTTAGACCTGTTTAACATATCATCTACTGTAGTTTCTGGGCGTGTCAACCCGGGTTGACACAGATTGAACCAGATTGGAGCCTAGTCTGAATGCTCACAATCCGGGTTGACAAGGGTAAATCTCAACCCCACTCAAGAGGTGGATTGAAGCAGATTGGTTCAACCCCCTTTGTAGTGTGAACACTCTCAATCCGGGTTCACAAGGGTTGAGTACATTTGTTACTGTAACCAATTGACTTACTGCCTTTAAACAATTGCTCAGCTTAATATATCTTAATCCTTTGTAAGCTCTAGAGTACATAATTGACACAAGGCAACCATAAATGATTGTTGTGTTATTTCTAGATGATTGCAATTTGATATAAAATACATGAATATTTGTAATTGTAATAAAAATATTTAATAAGCAGAATATTTAAAAAGATTGCAATTGGTCTGTTGCTTAAAAACTGACACACACTTAATAATATAAAATTTCTCTTTTAATTATAAAATGTTATTAAGCTGTTTTACGGTATGGTATATAACATAATGTAGGAATTTTCTATATTTATATTAATTTTATCATTTTTATCCATATTGAAAAAAATGTCATCTAAACAATTTTAATAAATTTATCTAAATTTGGAGGATTTACTGTACTCAGTTTTGAGACTTTTCAATCCAGATTAAACTCTGTAGTGTGGACACTCAACTCGGTTTGAGATGAATCTGCTTCAATCTGCTTCAACCCTCAATCCTTGTCAACACGGGTTGTAGTGTGAACAGGGTATATATCTCCCCCGGTGGGCACTAATTTGGATCTCGACCTGACATGTCCCTGGACTTTCCCTTTTTGACCTCAAGCGCATTAGAGGATGGTGTATCAGTTTTGCACTAATAAGTATATAAATGTTTCTATTCTATTCTATTACCTGTGTTAGGGACCCTTTGTTTTTATTTTGCAAGAACAGTTTTCTAGATTCACCAGATTCTTATCTCTCCTGTTACCTTATTTATAAGGCTCTTGAAGACACTTTGGGGTTTTCAGTTGCTGTGATTTGCTTCCCTTTTATATCATTGAACGTATCATTCTTTTTTGTTTCTGCAAGCTACTTGATGCTAAAAATGTATTGAGAGGTTGTTCATTGCTAGGTAATTAAAAATTTGTTTTGATGGCTTGGTTTTCCTCTGATAAGAAAGACATGAAAAATGTCAAGACGAGATTTATGTGAATATGAAACTGTGTGATTTAACTTTTATGTCTGTGTTTTATTTTAATCTTTTCTATTTTTTGTACGATATCTGTAAAAAACTAGAAAAGCACTCGGAGAGTGTAAACCTCCCCCAAGGCCTAATATCTCCAATGCGGCCTATGACAGCAATGATAAAAAACTTTTAAAACATTCCTGGATGAAGATCCTGATCTGGATCACCAGTAAAATTTAATCATCTGTAAACAACCTTTTGAGTCAGTTTGCAAACAAAGACACGCTGCCAATTGTATATATCTCCTTGTGGGAGATTAAATAATTTTATATTTGATAATACAAATAACTAGTTCAGATGTGGGGTACCTATGTTTGAAAATATAGACGTTTAAACTTAAAGGTTGCAAATGGAAAACTGGTTCGTCTGGATATTTATTGTTGTTTTCTCCTAAAAATCAACAACCGTGTAATGAAGGTTTGAGAAAATAGTTGTTACATTCATTATTAAATATCAGTTTAAGTACATTTTAAAACTGGTTTGTATCCCGCTTTGAGTTGTTTTTCCAAAACCAGCCGGTTTTCAGAAAATTAAAACCAGTGGCAACTCTAATACCAGTCATGTCATATTTTGAAAAAACTCTGGTATGTCTGAAGAAAAACATACTTTTTCAAAGTGTATAGTGTCGCTAATCATTCGGTCACCGATTGCTTGTTTTAGTGTTTTAGATGTGTTTTCATTACATCAATGCCTCACACTCATTTTCACTGCAAGGCATTTATGGAGGGTAAATTGATTTTTGGTTTTACCAGGGAAAGTAGTTTGCTGTCTTCTTACGAATCATTAACATCCATTTCTAGATAGTTACAGTTATGTTCAAACAACACCACTGTAATAGGTGTAGGCGACCATCCTACTTTATCCCTGTAAGTGACTGTAAAATCTATTTTTGGTACCTAGTTTTTCCATAAGGTGCTGGCTACACATGCACCCACTCTCAGAATTGAGTTTAATATTTTGAAATAATTCAAATGTAGAACTTTTCCCAGTAGTTTGCATTGGTACCCATATGTTTTGGGACTACTTAAAAACCATTCCAAAATATTTGTGTTTTTTTTGGCTTTTTGGCAACTACCTTAAATTAAGAATATCTGAGAACTGGAAATAGATTATTTTGACATCATTTTTTTACCCAAGAAGGGTACTCAGGAGTTCTATCAGTAGAAGCAAAAGGTTCAAGATGTTTCGCACAAAAAATCAGCTGATACAGTGTCTTAGGGGCACTCTATTCTTCCTTGTCAAACCCAAGCTTTTCATTCTTACTCTATCCGGCTGACTATTTGTATGCTTTTGGATAACTGGCTTTTTTGTTATATGAAACATTTGGTCTCAAGAGTAATTATAAAAGAAGGTTTAAAGACTTTTATAAAACAATAAGAACAAACTGTCATATTTTTATTAACGTATGTAAATAGAAACTGTATAAAAACTTACACTTAATGTGAAACAAGTATATTACAACTTGTTAGTAATTTTAATTCATGTTAAATCTATTTCATTTCCACACAATATATTACCATGTTATTTAAAAAAATGACAGAATTTAACAAATGCCACAGACATGATACTTAAGTCATAAAACAACTTGCAGTTCACATTACAAGGACAGAGAAAACAGCTTCAGTCTACAATTATGTATCAGTTTGGGCAATACTTAGGACAGAACTTTAGACATTTATGATAAACGAATGTTTGATGCTCTATACCATCGTATTGTTATTCATTCTTCAACAGAATTCAACAAATGCCATAGATAGAAAAAAAATCCTAAATAAAAAGCAAACAGTTCATTGATCAAGGATCGATATGTTTAGAATTATGTCGGTTCAGAAATACCTTGCCTAAAAGGCAGATCTGCTCTAAGATATAGCAACAGTTCATTATGTACATACACAAATACCTAACTCTGTACAAAGAACAACTAAGTGCCAACTTGCAATTGAGCAGTACCTAAAAGTGACTACAGAAAGGTTCACTTATCCATGACTAAGAGTGACATAATAGACACTGAATTGAAATCACATAAGTATGGCTTGTTAGAAACAAAAAAAAAAATCAAATATTAAAGTGGAAAAATGCTGTCTATGTCATCTTCACCCGGTGCAGGATGCAGAAGAATATTGCTTACACATTTACCATATCAAGAGAATTCAATGAAGTAAACTGCGCTTGTTTACAGAATTTCAAAACAGAATCCACTTGATCTGCAATAAATTGCTTTGTCTTTTTACGAAATGATTTTCGTAGGATGTAGTATATGACAAAATTGACACTAGAGTTCAGAAGAGCCACTGTTCTGATAGCAAATAAGAAGATTTCCTTGGCATAAGTGGATAATCCATCTAACAGATTCATTTCATAAAGGATGAAAGCCCCATACATACTATAGCTGACAAAAAAAACCACAATGATTGCAATAACTACTTTGGAGACCTCCTTTGTGTCCCTTGAGAGTTTATCCATGTAAAGCTGATGCTGACTCGATTGACTGTTACTTCTTTTTGAAAGGTTTGTATGTTTATGTCCCATGCAATAGAGCTCTGCCATCATATGTCCATTGAAAAACAGGAGCAGTAAGAGTGGTATCACAAACATGGTGCCGAGGTGAGCCACGAACCCGTCATAGTATCGAAATGAAGCTGCGCTTGTCCACTCTCTCATTTCCACACTGTAACAACTGGTCTCATTGTCCTTCTTTTGAACCAACCTTTGTCGAAAAATATAGGGTGACCACAAGAGGACACCACCAAATAAGGTCATAACCAGAGCACACTTGGCCCGAGTTTGGCTGCAGATATGGGAGGCAAAAAAAGGCTTACAGATAGCTACATATCTGAATACGCCCAGGATGACGATAGTCCACACAGACAGGAACTGGGTGATGGTCAGGGTGCCAGGAATCACATAGGTCTGTATGATGCTGCTCAGAAGCTTCTGGCAATCTCCTTCTTTGCCTGGAAAGGCACTGTGCAGGATTGCAAAGATGAGAAAGATCGTATCCACCACAGCAAGATACAGGAGCAGTAGATTGATGGCACTTTTACGGCTCCTCCAATGCATGACTATGAATGAGAGGATGTTTCCTACACTCCCGCACACCGCAATCCCAATGTAAGCAGTTAGCAGGACAATCTTGAGAATAGTCAGACCGGCAGGTAGAATGACTGCCTCGATGCCAGTACTGTTACTTCTGTTCCCAGTACTGCTGTTGTCAAATAAAGAGTCCAGTCCACTACTGTTGTTTGCACTATACATTATTCTGTGTATCCTCTCTTCAAGTTCAGTCAGTGTTTTATTTATACTCCAGTGTGAAACATCAGTGACAATGTAAACTCTGGTATAGTTTGTAAGCCATGTAGCTTTATGTGGACATCCAGTCAGTAAAACCTAATTTGAACTATTGTGCATTTCTTTTACAAGAAAATTCAAAACAACTGTCTCCAGGAGTTTATAAAGCCCTTGCAAATCATGTAAAATATCAAATCATGGTTTCAATCACTTTTTGTGTCCTGGTATTGGTGTGATATTTGTACTCCTGTTGGTTCTTCTTTTTTGTGGAATTATTCCAGACACATATGTTGCTGCACTATTTTTTTATTCCCGAGAGGCTTGGACTTTATCATCAGTATTCTAGGTGAAACTGTGACCTTATATTCTCTTGACTGTCACCTGTCACATACTGAAGAAATCTGCCGGCCGCAAGCTTTTATGAACAGTGCAGGGATAACTCTCACTCTGATTGGCTGAATACTCAGTAGTATTGATCAGTGTAATGTATCCAGGTTCATGCAGGTTTCGGACACTTTTAATAAGCTGGGTCCTTTTATTATTTCCCCAAAGAAGGTGATATATGTAGTACAAACATAATCATTTACTTTTCTTTGAAGTGATCAATGCACATTTCAAATCTGTGAGGACTGCTTTGATATATGTAATCTAGAAGCATTAAATAAAACAGTTTGTATGTATATTTATTGCCACTAAGTCTTTGGTTTTTTACTGACAAAGTTTCAGACTTCAAAGGAATGTTTATTCTTACTTTTGATAAATTTATAAGTACAAGAATAACCTATTTAAAAACCTATTTGATGCTCAAGGTAGCTTATTTATATGTTATTAAATAAATCTGTATTAACAAACTTTTATCTACTTGATAAAAGTCTATATATTAGGTAGCTTCCTTGAAAAGCTTTAATCCAAGGCTCAGTATTGTTCATAGTTTCTATAAAGAAATGCAAAAAGTTTAAAGTTAGAACCCCTATTTTAGAGGTAGATGTGTTAAGCTAAATAAAACACGAAAATATGACTGATAACTACCCATGTTGGTTATCAAACGGGCCTTTTTAAATCATTAAAAACATCTCATTGTAATTCACTGTATTCTGCAGATTACTCTGTCTTTATGTAACACCACACCCAAAAAGTTTTGATGGTTTAACAGTTGTACTTGTATTCTATTGTGCCATCAAGATTAATACATCTCTTTTCAAATTTTCAATCTTTCCATTGTTAGTGTTAAAGATAATTTCTTGTCATTGTTAAATATATTTCTATTTTCAATGATATTTAAGCATTATTTGTCGTTGGTACTGACAAAAATTGGCTTCTGCTGATTCCGTATATTTATTTGAAAACACGCACCAAGAAGGCAAGCAGACTCATTTCCTGTGTATTTATGTCTTGTCATGATGAGAGAGTAAAGAAAATGGAAGTCCAGCTGTTTCATTTGACAGGTTTTGGAATAGTTTCTGAGATTGTGAACCTGTGTATGTGATGCAGGAAATGTCTAGAACCTTACAGACTGACTGTATTATTTACTTGTGTTGTTATTTCAGGGTTATCTTTAGGCAAAATATCTTGTTTTCCATTTCTTTTTTTTACTAACCCAGTAACAAAAAACCTAAAACTATCTCCTGATGTATCAACCAGCTGTGAGTTCTTGATCACTACTGCTGACAAGTAAATTTATAAATCTCCCATTGAACATTTTTTTTTTGGTAGATCTCTTTTCAGCCAGGTAATATTACTGTATTTTCAGGTTTTGTTGTTTCAAGGTTAGCTAAGGTCAGAAAGTCAAGTTGTTACTTTCCGGAAAGTTTTTTATTAATTTTTTTTTCTTGTACTAAGGCTGTAGGGAATAGTAAATGTTGTGTTGGAAGTACCACTTTATTATAACTGTATTCTTTAACATTAATTTTGTTCAAGAAACTCATGGATTTTTAGGTCAATATTATAAGGATACTGTGCATTTAAATGGCTGATATATCAAAGGAGAGTTATTCTTTCATAATTTTCCACTTATTTCTTCATTCTCCAGCCAGAAGTCAATCAATGGCTCAATATATCCTTGTACTATAGGGCCCATATTCGAGAGCATTCTTATTTCTTGTTTTTTTTTAATTTCTAAAGGCTATACAGACAAATTGGATGTACTAGCCATGTAAAAAAACCCAGGTAGCATTAGTACTTTAGTCAATTCATGTGAAGCTTTAACTTGTACAGAAAAAAATGTAATGCATTATGCAGACACACGTTTTATGGAAAATTTGAAAAATTCATATTTTCAGAAAATTTTTTATTCTCAGATTTTTTTACCGAGAAAATATCAAGAAGAAACTATTATTCTGAGAATAAATAGTAAGTATGAGTCCAGTCAAAGTGCTATTTGACCCATTTTGACTGTGCAAGTACAGCGCAAGCTCTAGTAACAAAGATTCCCTTAACTGAAAGTGAGTCTCAATGATGACCATTTATCAACATTCGTGATGTTCTTTAGCCTGTCACTGCGAGTAGAGTTGGACCCAATAACAGGCTGAGGACTGTTATTTTAAGTGGTCATTCGTGCCACTATGTACCTGCCTGTACCTGGGGTCGAACTTAGGTCCTCTGTATTCCTGGGCAAGTGTAACACCCACTAGGCTACAGTAGCTTATACTTATAATTCTGAAAAAAGCTGTAGTCACCTGTCAGCAAAAAAAAAACAAACAAAAAAACTGAGGCCGAAATGGTTTTGGTCTACAAGCAGGAGCCACAAAGTCATCAGAGGGATGAGTAGTGCACAGAGGCGGTCACACATCCAAATACTTCATCACACTACGACACAATTCATGAAAGTCCAGAGATAAAAAAAAAAAATGATCCCTAGGGAAAAATGGGAGGGGAAAAAATGTTGTATGTTCATTTTGACCCAGGCAGTATTTTTGAGGCTTACAGTATATTACATTCTTGTGTTGTTGTTTCAGGATTATTTGGAGACAAAACGGCTAGTCTTTCCAAGGTTTTACTTCCTCAGTAATGAAGAACTGCTGGATATTCTGGCACAATCCAAGAATCCAGATGCTGTTCAGGTAATAATATTACTGTTGAACTAGAAATTGTAGCTTGAAGAAAATTTCATTAATTTACAAACTCTAATAAATTTGCCAGAATTATTTTTTCTTAACAGACTGATGCTGAATTTTTATTTAAGTGATTTATACAGATTTGAATTTTTTTGCTAGAAATTAATTTTTACCATGTCAGTCTATTAGCTTATATAGCCTAATATATATATTTACATAATTACTTAAGTTAAAGTTTTAGGGAAAGTCAGTTCATGTAACTAACACTGTTGTAAGTTGAAATTTAAGTGGTTAAGAAGCTTCAGTTGCTAAGAGGTCAATATGGTTTCATCACTTGCTTCTGACCTCTGTGATGATGGGTTCAAGTCAAGCCTTAACGTTTGATATGGTAAAAAAATCCAGCTTTGATGTAAAGAAATTGAAGTTTCTCCTTGGGTCAGGCTATGTATTCACTCTGAATGGTTACACAACATGGCCAAATTTATATGATCGTTTTAGTAGTTATCCCAAGCTGATACCAAATTGTAAATCAAGAAACATCCTTCAATTGAACACAAACATTATTCCTAAAAGTCCCAAGTGCTTTCAGTATTTTGTATTTACTTTGGCCCTCTTCAGTATCTTGTTATTTTACCTGGTCTAATCCATGTAATTGCTGAAGCTTCCATTCAGAACTTATCAGTAAAACACAGTTTCCATTTACTCATAGTATTATTGCTCTGTCAAAATGTGGGCAGTGCAATAAAACTTCCAAATATCATCCAAATTAATTTTGTGTTTTTGTTTCCTGTCTGGCCTCTGGGCGGGAGATTATGAAATGCATGTGTGATAGTCATATCTTCTTATTGGATAATTAGTCCAAAACTACACAGTGGATGTGAGTAATAGTTAGAATAAGAGTATATTTAGGCCATAGAAAGATGTCCGCTTTATTGTAACCTTAAACTCCCACAGATAACTTAATTATAGAAATTTAAGGTTGCTGCTGCAATGGTTAGTATATTTCTAAAACTACATGGATTTTATTTATTATCTTCCACCAGCGGCCGAAGGGCGTGGTCAGGAGATTATAAAACACCTTCTGTACGTGTGTCCTTCTGTCCATCCGTCAGTCTGTTCGTCACGTTTTTACATAAACTTTAATATGTCATTCATTTATAAAGATATCTTTACCAAATGTGCAGAGAATGTTTATGGCTATGAAAACATGTCTGTGCAAAATTATGGCCTCATTTTGAAAAACTAAATGGCCACCATAGCCGATTGTTCGAAAATAATAAAGATGCTCTAAATATTGAAATGTTGCAGCTACCTTCATCAAATTTGCACAAAGGATATATGGCTAGGAAAGCTAGCCTGATTGCAATTTTGGCCTTGTTTCAAAAACAAAATTGCCACCACATCATATGTTTAATGTCAAATGGGGTTGTCCCATTAAAAAGGCCTTATATCTCCCTTACTATTGCTCCTAGGGGTTCGGAATGTGAAAACAACTTGTAGGAAGTCATGGCCTGGGAATCTTTTTCATGTGTTGAATTTGACCTTTGACCTCTGCTTTAAGGTTAAAGGGGGTCATCATACTAAAACATCCTTATATCTCCCTTATTATTGGTCCTACGGTTTCAGAATGTAAAAACCAGAACATGGGAAGTCCTGGCCTGTAAATGTTTTGCCTGGGAACAATTTTAGCCTCATTTTGAAAATCAAAATGGCCCCCATAGCCAATTATTTCAAAGTCATTAAGATGCTCTAAAACTTGAAATATCACAGCTAGGTTAATCAAATTTGTAGAAAAGATATATGGCTAGGAAACTTAGCCTGATAGTAATTTCGCCTAGCTTCAACAACAAAATGGCCACCATATGCCATGTTTAATGTCAAATGGGAGTATCCTATTTAAAAGGCCTTGTATCTCCCTTATTTTTGCTTCTAGGGGTTTGAAAGGTGAAAACAACTTGTAGGAAGTCATGGCCTGGGAATTTGTTCCAAATGTTGAATTTGACCTTTGACCCCTGCTTCAAAGCCAAATGGGGTCAGCATACTAAAATGGCCTGATATATCCCTTGTTATTGGTCCTACGACTTTTTATGTAAAAATAGCCCATAGGAAGTCCTGGCTTGCCAATGTTTTGCCTGTGAAAAATTTTGCCCTGATTTTGAACAAACAAATTGGCCGCCATAGCCAATTCTTTGAAAATCATTAAGATGTTCTAAATCTTGAAATATTGCAGCTAGCATCATCAAATTTGCACAAAAGATACATGGCTGAGAAAGCTAGCATGATAGTAATTTAATCTAGTTTCGAAAACAAAATGGCCATCATATCACATTTCATATCACAGTCATGAGGTTCTCTTTTTAAAAAGGCCTTATCCATGTTGCTCCCTTTACATTGCTGCATGGGATTCCAAATGTGAAAACAAGTTATAGGAAGTCAAGGCCTGAGACTCTTTTCCAGTTGCTGACTTTGACCTTTGACCCCTTCTTCAATGTCAAGTGATAACATTACTGTCCAAAATATCACTTAAACAATAATGATTTTAAGGCAACATTTCTAATTGTTAATATTCAAAAACTATATGATGGATTTCATTGTATCCCCGGACGAAAGTTGGTAGACTTAGATTTTAGCACAGTCGTGTTGTAGCTTCCACCACATCTGATATTTCTTTTCATACATGATAACTTTAAAAGTCATGGCCTATTGTTTTGTGACCTTGACCTTCCATGATACTACCAATTGCAGCCTTCTAAAGAACAAATTTGGGGCATTTCTTTACATTATGGCCTAGTTCTCACATACAAAAGGACAGTTCATCCGATGGCTGACATATGTAACACATATATGCTGGTGCTGAGCTATGAATTGCCCATGTTTTTGTAAGCGCCTTTTGGAATCTTATATTATTGCCCATCAATTGTTAATATGTCTTTCGGAGGTAAATTATCTCCATTGATGCCCAATAATAGGTCTAATTTGATTATTTTAAGTCGAAAAGAAAAAATTCGAAAAGTTTTCCAGATTTTAGCAGTTATTTTACATTTTATTGAGGTGATAGTTGTTTACATCAACCACATTTTGCTTCCACCTGGTGTGTACTAAAATGCAGACACCCAGATTTGGGTAGTTTTTTTGAAACACCTGGCTGGTTTTTATTATCATAAACACCTAATCCCTAACTTTTGTACATATTTACTCAGTTTGCCCATGGGTGTTACAGAGCGCTGATACAATATGTTCCCAAAAGTCGCCAATACAATGTCGCCAATACTTGTAAATACTATAACTTTAAAAATCGAAATATTGTTATTGTTGAACATGAATATTGTTATTTTTAACATATTATTGTTGTACAGTTTAAAAGAGTGAAAATAAAAACGTATGTACAACGCAACTGAACAACTTAGCTGCTGCCCAAAACTGGAACAACTTGAATCTGCAGGAGTTCTTTGACAGCTCAAGCTTTATCATCCTTGTCCCAAATGTAGGTGTTTTTCAGCCTTCACCAGATGACATAAGCAAAATTCTAACTTTTAGATTTTTAGTCTATTTAAAGGCAGTGAAAACCAGAAGTGAGCTGAGCTGGAGGAAATGGCTATAGTTATATTTGGAGATCATTAGAAGGAAAAAATTTGTGCATCTGAATTTCTGATGAAATATTTTATTTAGAAATATTGGAAAAATAAAACTTCGTGTGGAGAAATTATAGCTGGACTTTATTTGTTTAGTATCAATCTGGTACCTGAACCCACCCAAAGACAAGTTTGGTACTTTAGCATGCAGAAATTTGACCAGAATGGTTGTACTTAGGTCTAAGGAAATGTTTGTTTATGTTAAAGTCACAGAGATTACTTAATTATATAGTGACTTATTAGTTAACCTCTCATGGTTCATATTCTAACAGAACTGCATGAATTTCATTCATGCTTGTTGTGTTGGTATATCTAAACCCTATGAATGCAGACCATAGGAATACCCTATAGGAGATAACTGTTATGGCAGTGGTCTTGTTTTCACCCATGGTGTCCTGTATGGCGGGCGCATGGCGGGAAAAAGTTTGTCCAGGCTGTATCTCAGAAACCATAAGGTGTAGGAAGTTGATACATGGTAGGGACTTTGGTTAGGGGGTGTAGGTGTGCAACTTCATGGTGTGACCTTGATTTGACCTTTGACCTTGACGCAGTGACCTTGAGTTTGAAAATCTTGTCCGGGCTATATCTTGGAAACCGTAAGGTGTAGGAAGTTGATACTTGGTAGGGACTTTGGTTAGGGGGGTGTAGGTATGCACATCATGGTGTGACCTTGATTTAACATCTGACCTTGCCATAGTGACCTTGACCTATAAAATCTTGTCTGGGCTATATCTCAGAAACTATAGGGTGCAGGAAGTTGATACTTGGTAGGGACATTGGTTGGGGGTTGTAGGTGTGCAGCGTCATGGTGTGATCTTGATTTGACCTTTGACCTTGTCATAGTGACCATGAGTTTTAAAATCTTGTCTGGGTTATTTCTTGGATTCCATAAGGTGTAGAAGGTTGACACTTGGTAGGGACATTAGTTATTGGTTGTAGGTGTGCATCATGTGTGGCTTTGCCAAAGTGTGTTTACCTGCCATATTTGAGACATGTTTCTCTTATGACAAAGATGTATGGATTGCTGCAACTGATTATTATAATTTTGCACTTTTACATAGTTTTGCTATTTTCATTGACAGCTATTCTCTAGTTAATAAATTTTACAGCTCCATAATTTTTAGTTTACTGACTAATGCTGTCATCTTGCTATTGAATTGTCTGGTTTTAACACCTTATCTTTACTTACATTTTCTTTCTCTTAGATGTTATTTTCTCTACTTAAACATTATTTGGAGCTTTATATAACTGACATTGCTCTGAAAGTATCCTGATCTTTGTACTGTTTCACTACTTCTGTATCTCATGGTGTTGACAACTATCTCCCCAGGCTGTGGGGTACGGGCATCTTTTGTACCATCAAATTTTCAGATTCCGGAAGACTGTATAATAAAGATTCTATTGTATGTAGTGTTGCAGTCATCTGTTATTGATTTTGAGATTGATATTGTACACAGACTAACACAGTATATAATATGCTAAATGACCCCTCTATTTATATATTGTAGCCTCACCTAGGAAAGTGTTTTGGAAACATCAAATCACTTGAGATCATTCAGCTTCCAAGACAGCCACCAACTGTCAAGCTGATGACATCTGCAGAAGGAGAAGTAGTATCCATGCCAAAGTAAGTGTTATCTTTTTGATGTCAAATAACACAGATACAGGTTTAAATCTTGTTTTTGTTTTTGCCCTTTTTATTATTTGTGTGCCCATATCTTTGAGGGATCATATCTTTCCTTTCCTACAAACACAGATTTTATTGAAACATGTGGCTAAAAGATGGATGGGCGAGATTTCTAAATGTTTTTCATTAAATTGAGACACTTTAGGGAAAGAGAGTTTGAAAGTGTGACGATTTTTATGGGTTGCATAAGAAATCACATAATTTATTATATACTAAAGGCACCTAAATATTTCATATACTGCTTTGTGCCGTATCATGGCACAAACCTCATCTTGGCACAAACCGGAAGAAATAATATTTATTGTTATTTGATTGTCATCAGTAAAGCTTGGTTATTTCCACATACCAAATAAGGAAGTTTAAGTGACTACAAAGTTTAAGTGACTACAAAAATAATTTAAATTTCTTTAGCGATTTTTGTATGCAAATTGTGCAAACTTGGGGGCGCTGATATGTAGTAGAAATTAAATTATCGTCCTTTAAAAAGAATTCTAAAGTTTAAGTTGTTTTTTTTTTATTTATTGTAAAATTTTTACAAATGTTTTGAAGTTATGTTGGTAAAATATATTTATAACCTGCGCTTGTGTCAATGCATATTTTAATGAAAAGAAATACATCAAGAAACACTTAAAACAAGCGATAATAAGGTTTTCATGTCCAAGTTGTGCCAAGCTACGGTGGGAGCAGAACATGTAAAATTGATCATTACTTCCTGCATGGCGTCGAGAAAACATAGTGGAATCATCTCTCATATTTTTCGAGCTCTTCCACAAAAGTTTGAGCACATTTTAAATTTCTACAATTAACACTTTTTGTAACTTTCACTTAGTTTATAGAAAAATTGTCTCTCACAAAATCTGTACCCGATGATTTTTTTTTCATGGTAGCTGTCTTTTATGACCCAAGTTTTAATGTTACAAAATCCCTTGGCATCCCAAAGCCCAACACCTACACTATTGCTTGTGAAAGCAATGATAAACAAGGTGTTTTGGTCCCCTAGCGTGAGCGCAAAGCCATCAGAGACACGAGTAGTGTACTAGAATTTACGAAAGTCTCGTGACACAAAGAAATTCCAACTTAGATACATCCCACATCTGGTCCCGAACTGAGACGGTCACCCATCCAAGTACTAACATAGCCCAGTGCCTCTTAACTTCAGTGAGCAGACAAATACTCATCACTCTGTGCCAGAATTCATAAAAGTCCGATGCAAGGACATATGTATAGGAAAAAGCAAAAAGGACATGTGTCCTTTTAGCTATTGGAGAGCAAGAGAGGCAAATTCAGAACCGATGCAAGGACATATGTATGGGGAAAAGCCAAAAGGACATGTGTCTTTTTAGCTATTGGAGAGCAAGAGAGGCGAATTCAGAATGCACAGGTGTTGTCAATTTCATCAATGTCCCGAGACAAAAAAAAACAGTGATCCATAGAAAATAGAATTCTAGAAGTGGTTGCAGATAGTGGGAAATCCTTTGGCTTTGTGGATATCGATATTGAATGGAAAAAAATTTCAATATCGGCCGATATTGGGAGGCTTAAATTGTCCACTAAATAATCTGAATCCGGGAAACCAAAAACGTTTTTGTTTTAGCATATCCGGAACTGCTAACAGGAAGTGAACTTTACCAACTTAAAACATGACAGTTTTCATCAAAAACGACAAAAATGTGAGATAAATGTCTACAATTTCTTCAGATTTAGGCTTTATTTCAAACATTGGCAGTGTTAGTTTGTAATTTTACTTAAAATGGTGATATTGATAAACATCTTTAGACATCGATATCAGCAACCCTGTCCCAAAACAATAAATATCACCAATATTGATAAACAATGTACCCACTAGTTGCGGATCATCCTAAAACTTAAATAAATTTCTATTTCACTGCAGGACCCCAAACTACTGTGTAAGAATGTAATGGAAATCCATGCAGTTGTGTTTTCATAATCTTGCTAACATAGAAACACACAAATCGCACTCGGGGTGGAGCGGAGTGTAGACTTGGCAAAATTTTTGTGCATGTCATTATTAATAAGTAAATTATCTCCTTGATTTCTGTGGTAATGCAACTAAATTGCTCCTGAATCAAGCATATTAACCCGATCAAGCACAAATTTGAATTAGTTTTTCCTTGTAACAGTTCTGATGCTCCCTAAAATAATTCACAACCACCTGTGCAGTAGTTGTGGACTCATGTTGTAAATAAACAAACAAACTCACAAACAAGCAGACTAAGTGATACACTTTGCAAAAATTTTGCAAAGTAATAAACAAGTAAATGCTGTGATTACTTAATTGCCTTTTCAGAGGAAAAAATATGTTGTTACCAAAAGGGAGTGACTAAGATGGGGGATAGGCTTGTCTGAAGAGACACGCCTTTTGATCATTTTTGAAGCCACATACTTTGTCTTGTAATCAGATGAATTGGGAAAACTTGTTGTTGCATTGAAATGAAAGGCCAAATGAATTGTTACACTTCTTCAGTATTTTCCACATGAGTTATGACAAAAGATTTCTGTTTAAAAAATTCTCATGCAAATTGTTCTTTAGTTGAACAAATGGATTTGGTAAATTTGGTCACATGGTATAGAATTAGTAATGTGTTTGGACTCTTTCTGCAGAGTTGTTTGTTTGCCTTCATCTGTCTGAGTAAAACCTTTTTCTGCTTTTGAACTCTCCTTGTCCACATACACAAGCAGTCAAATGTATCAGTTTACAGTGGCTAAGTAAATTTAGTTTGCATGATACCCTCAAGACCTCAAAGATCAGCTTGCATAATAACTCAATGGAATTTGCAATAAACGCCCGTGGTGATATTTACTTGTTTGTTTGCTCATTTGTGAAATCCATTAATGATATATTTGATATAGAACACAAATGTGTAAAGTTGCGTCCACCCAAGTCAGTAATGTAGTTGATGTCATATGGAGCATGCCGACGTGAGGTTTGGGGCACATTTTAATGTGATCGATTTTGTGTGGCAACAAAAATGTAATTCTGTGTACTTTTGTGAAAGCAGCAGACCGGAACAAATTCCTTTCACTTCATGAACAGTGTATTTTTTTGGATAGGAATGAAAAATCTATTCTTTTTGGACTAATTCTAAAAAAAAACCCTGAATTGCTGGAAAGTATATTTGTACGGAGCCCAGGAAGGGACATATAACTGTTTTCTTGGCATTTTTTTAATCTCGTTCCCACGATTTAAGAAATCGTGCCCATGAGTTAGCAACTCTTTATCACAAATTAACAACTCATTTCCATGAGATACTAAATCATTCCCACAAGTTAGCAAGTCATTACCATAAGTCAGCAAATCATTACCACAAGTGAGCAACTCATTACCACAAGTTAGCAAGTCATTACCATAAGTTAGCAAGTCGTTACCACAAGTTAGCATTGAGTCATTACCACAAGTTAGCAAGTCATTACCACAAGTTAGCAAGTCATTGCCACAAGTTAGCAAGTCATTCATTACCATAAGTTAGCAAGTCATTACCACAAATTAGCAAGTTGTTGTCACAAGATAGCAAGTCATTCCCTCAAGTTAGCAAGCCGTTACCACAAGATAGCAAGTTATTATCACAAGATATGAAATCATTCCCACAAGTTGATAAGTCATGCTTTGATGCCAATGTATAAGCAATTTCTTTCTCTAAGATACCTAACTTATATAGTCACCAATCTACTAGCATACCATTCAAGTTTACATATGCCTCTAAGTATTTAGTGACATTCAGAGGTCACATGTTTTCTATTACTTTACATGTCCAACTTTTGTACCATTATGGTTATCATTTTAACAAATTTAATGGTTATTCTTCTTAGTTACCTACCTAGTGACCTTCAGAGTTCACCTACTTATTATTACAGGTATATTGCATCACTGTTTTTCGAGGTTTACTACTTAATGGGTTATAGTGTCCGCATGTGGCACCTTAGGGGGGGAACCACACCATTATGTGCTCATGTATGTTGTAAATAATTTTTAATCTAATTTAATTTAATCTAATTTTTAATAATCTGTCTTTTATCTAGTAACAATCTTAAATGAATTTATAATTTATTAACTAGTTTCAGTAATAATTGATAATACAGTGGATTTGGTCTAAGTCGAAGATGCAAATGTCAGCCATTTACTTCTACTTATGGCAACTTCTAGTTATACCCACTTTGAGAAATATATGAGGTACTAAAGATACTATGTAATTTAAGTCTCTTGCAATAATTAACACTTTGTGATCACTCTACTTTGAAATTTATTTTTTTATTGCGTTAATACATCCTATCCAATGGACAATTGCTTTACCGGTCGGCGCGACCGGTCCCGCCAAACGCCAAAAAAAGACGTCCTGTATATGCTACCGGCAGGACCGGTCACAGAGTGTGCATTCGCCAGGTGGCGCATCGTACTTCATTTCCTGTTTACCTATTGACGTCATAGCATCTTTTTCGTTTGGCGCGAAAGAGTGTGCAGAAGATTTTCTTCAGAGATACGTTTTTGAATTTTTACAACGAACTCTTCCAAGTTTCTTGTTTTTTATTAGTACGGAGTAATTCTACAAAGTTCCTGATCATTATGTCGTCTCCTGGACAGAAACGAGGTTCTTGCGGGCACGTTATGGCCCTTTTCGACAACCATAAGAAATGCGCGCGTTGTCGTGACAAGGGGGTGGGAGACGACCCGTGTGTGAAGAAGTTGGCTTGTAGTATCTGTAAGGCGTTTACGCCTGCTCAGATCCACCAGTTAGCAACCCCCACCTACAAGGAACGGAAAGAACGCTCTAGCCAGAAGAAATCTGAAGAGTTAACAAGTACGTCTCCCAAGCTTGTTGATCCGTCTGAGGTTTCACTGCTGGGTCCTGTCAATTCAGGGACGCAGTCTCCTGTTGATTCTACACCCAAGCAGAAGAAGAAGCGTTCTGATGGTTCCCCAAGGTCTAGTAAACGGAAGCACAGCAGTAAGCCTACTTCAGACGACCTCAAGTCCCTTGATGACAAGTGGAGTGAGAGATTTTCCCGTCTGGAAGCTATGCTGATTAACCAGTCATTTGCTGTTCCGGTAAGACCGGTGAATTCTGCTTCTGTGGTGCCCAGAGAACACCCCTTCTTTGATCCGGGTGCTTCTTCTAGTGTTATGTTTGCTGAGGGCACTAGTGACGTTGCTACGCAGTTGACGGCTACCCAACCTCCTCTGGGGGTTCCCGGTACACAAGCTGTGAAGGAAGTGGCTGAGAGTGCTACCCACCCTGTTCAGGGCCCCGGTACCTCTGAGACTGTTGCCACCCAACCTTTACTGGTTCCCGGTGCAGGGACTGCCACCCAGCCTCCACAGGCTCCCGGTGCGGGTCCTGAGGTTCTGCCTTCCGGTTATGAAACTACGCTGTCTAACCAGTCGCCTCCCATTGGCCAGAATTCTGAGGTTGCTAGGGAATCTGACAGTGAGGCTGAGGTGGATGCGGAACCGGCTTCACCGGCTAGTGTTCACTACCAGGGTGATGTACCGGAAACTAACACTGACCAGGATCTATCTGAAGATGCCAATTACCGGGAAACCTTGAGAGGGGTGAGGAGTTTCATGGGCTGGCATCAAATCCCGGATTATGACACCTCAGCTGCATCTATGGATGACAATCCCTTTGCCGGTTCTAGAGTGAAGACTACCGGTAAAGTGTCAGTAAAATTGCCGGTGGATGAATGGCTTTGTAAAAAGCTGGAGAAACTAAATATAACTATTGCTGAAGGTTATCCTTCCAGGAATACAGAAACCAGTGGTCTGCTGCGTGACCAATTTGTCAAGACACCCCGTACTTCAAAGTGGTACGACATGCAAGCTGTTAAGAAGGATGCGTCTACCCAGGCTGTTGGTGACTGGTCTCCGGAACCGGCAAAGCTTAACAGTATGTTTTCTAGAGTTGCAAGGCGCAGTTTACCTTCTGCTCCAGCTTCCCGGACCTTCAGCCAGGACACCCTTAGAAGGTGGGAGAGGTCCTTCAGAGAACAATCAGTGATGTGTAATCACGCTGCTGGCCTCTCTAGATGCCTCACCAAAGTACAGGACTCCATGGTCACCCAGTTAAAGTCCCTCAGGTTCGATTCCTCAAAGGGCAAAAGTGCTGAGAAACAACAACAAGCTGTTGAAGAACTGGAATATCTGGTTACGTTTAACCGGTCAATTTCACAGGCTATGCAGCGTACCATGCAGGATTTATCAGAGGGAGTCTTTATCAGCATGGCTAATCTCAGCCTGGCCCGTCGGGACAGTTATTTAGAGTTTATAAGGGGTGGGATTAAACCGGACACCTTGTCTGCCTTACGTACGTCTCCAGTTCACCAACTATCACTCTTCCCGGACAGCTTACTGGTCAAAGCTGAAGAGGAAATCTTATGTAGTGAAGAGAGGCTTTTATTGCGTTAATACAACTTACCTAGTGGACAGATGCATTTGTCCGGCGCTCTGCCGGTCACGCCAAACGTTAGAAAAAAACGTCCTGAGCTGGGCTCTGGCCGGGACCGGTAGTGTCCTGTTCACTCGCCAGGTGGCTGTACAGCCTACCTGCCGGTATACTGCGCATGCGTGCGCATGCGCTCTTCCTCTTTTTGTTTGGCGCCATTTTAAAAAGTTGTCAAGAAAGATTTATAGAGACGTTTTTCAGTTTTAGTGTTGGATATACATTTTAAAGTTACATCAATTTTATATCAAGTTATCACGGAATATTCATGGCATCCCCTGGAGATTTTAAAGGGCAGCGCAGAGGCGCGTGCGGACATATAATGGCTGCGTTTGATCTTCACGAACGTTGTGCAAGATGTAGGGAGAAGAAGTTGGGGGAGGACCCATGTGTTAAGGACAAACCTTGCTCATTATGTGATCAATTTTCAGATACTCAAAAGGAAACTTTGTCTACTCCATCTTATAGAATAAGAAAGGAAAGGAAGGCAGGATTACTAGTGTCCCCCAAGGAGGTGACAGTTATTTCTCCGGTGGAAGACTTGTCGTCTGCTAACGCTCCGACAGATAGTTCTTCTGCGCATCCTTCTGCGCATCTAGTGCCGGAATCTCAGCCCTCTGCGCAGCCTGCCGCGCAGGCACCTGCCACGTCTTCTACTTCTACTTCAGACGCCTCTTATGTCACTTCTGATCAGTTAGTTGCATTATCTGACAAGATGTCTGAGCAGTTTGCCAGATTTGAGGCTCTTCTCTCAAGAGGTAACATTTTTACTGCTCCTTCTATGCCTGTTAAACCAGTTTCTGCTCAAAAGGTACTATCAGATACTCCTTTCATTGACCCTTCTTCTGCCCGACCCACCGGTCCGGTGTGGCCTCCGGCAGAATCTGTAGATGATAACGGGTCTGATGTTAAACCGGACAAGAAAAAACCTCACAAACACAAGAAATCTGATAAGAAGACTCAAAACCAGTAACCACAAGTTCATCACAGGCACCCGCCGAAGACATGACCGACACCGGCTCTCAAGCTCTTCCATCCAAAGCACCTGTCTCTCAGCCGGCTGGCCAGTCAACCGGTCCACCGACAAAGGAACTGTCAGCTACCGGTCCGGCTCCCTGTTACTCTCAGGCCAGTGCTAGTTACAGAACAACCGGTCCGGAAGATTATTCACAGGCTAGTGTATTTTCTGATCTGCCATATGAACCGGAAGACAGTGAGCGTTATTCAGCTTCTGAACCTGATGAAGGGGAACTGTCGGATACTGGTGAAAAACAAGAAGTTACAGAGGATATGAACTACCGTGAGACAGTCCGGTCTGTTAGATCCTTCATGGGATGGAATCATATCCCGGTTTTTGAGGCTGATTTTAGTGAGCCCGACAAAAGTAACAACCCTTGGAAAGGGAAGGTTCCCAGGAGACCGTCTCGTGTGTCTGTAGCTATGCCACCAGACGACTGGTTATGTCAAAAACTTGAGCGTCTCAATACCACGGTGGCTGAGGGTTATCCCTCTAGGAGTCAAGACTCAAGTGGTCTGAAGAAGGACCAATTCATTAAGATGCCGAAATCGCAAGCACGTTGGTATCAGATGCACACCCTCAAACCTGACACTACTCCTCGTCCTGGCAAGTCCGTGTTTAGTTGGAGGAATACCGAGGCAAAAGTAAATTCACAATTTCCACGTATTACCAAGGCCTCTTCCTACCCGCCTTCTGGTCCTGTCTCACGACCTATTTCCCAAGAATATCTACGTCGATGGGAACGGAATGCCAAAGAAGGCAGCTACATTGTCAACCAGGCGGCAGGCTTTAACAGATGTGCTAATGAACTGCAGGACCGGATGAATCAGAGCTTAGTGTGCCTTCAGTCAAACTTCAATAAAGGAAAGGCCCCCAAAGAAGTCTCAGAGGCTCTTCACGACCTGAAAGACTACCTAGCCTTCCATCAAAATGTCTCCATTGCCATGGGAACTTCTTTGCAGCATCTGGCTGACAGCCTGTTCGTCAACATGGCAAATCTTGTGCTTCTTAGACGTGACTCTTATTTAGACCATGTCAAGTCTGGAGTAAAGTCTGACACCTGGAATCGGCTCAGGAATGCCCCATTGTTCAATTACGGTCTCTTCCCTGATGACCTGATATGCATTGCAGAACAGGATATTACTAAGTCTGAAACCACCAGTGCTGCTCCAAGGCCCGGTCCGGGTGCTATGCAGCGCACTGGGTGGCGAAACCAGAATAGGTTCCAACCCTATGATCGCCGGGATTCTAGAAATGCAGCTTCAGCTGAACCTACCCAGCCATGGCGACAGTTTGCTCGGGGCAGGGGCAGATCAAGAGGAAGGGGTCGTAGTAGTAACCCCCGTTTCTCTCGCTCCCGTGGATTTAAACAACAAAAATGACAGTTACCATTACAACCCAACCTCTGTAGTCAAGACATTAAATCGGTTGGGCAGAAAACAGACTCTAAACTTAGTCAAGAAAGTTTGTCACAAACCAGTTCTTTGTTCAAAGTTAAGTCCAGTTCCACCAGAAATGGCCGGTTCCAGTATTCAAGAGACAGTAAAAGACATGTTAACAAAAAGTTCGGGTCCATTACTGGCTTCAGTTCAGACAGGTTCAAGACCCCACACATCTCAGAATCCAGACTTTCCCATGAGGCAAGTAGATCATGTAAATCAGGATGTGTTCTTTCATGTTGCAACTCATGCTCCTTCTGTAGCTACCACCGGGCTTCCGCAAAAGAAAGGTCTAAGTCCCATACCAGTGTTGAGAAAAATAAAGCATGTGAACAGTGTTTCTTGTGTCGATCCATGTCTTTTTGTCCAAAATGCTCAAGGTGTTTCCACTGTTGTGCACGGTGGTCCTGTAGGGGGCCGTCTTCAAAAGTTTTGGCAAGTTTGGCAAAGGTTAGGCGCAAACCCTCGGGCAGTTTCCATTTTAAAGGAGGGTTACAGCCTGCCTTTCAAATTAAGACCTCCTCTCACCAGGGTTCCAATCATTCAGAGCAGTTATGCCAATCCGGCCAAAAGCCGTTTCCTCAAAGAGGCACTGATCTCTCTCCAAGGAAAGTTGGTAGTGGAACCAGTCCTGGTCCGGTCTTCTCTCGCCTTCTACAACTGGCTGTTTTTAGTACCCAAACCGGAAAACAAGTGGCGGCCTATTTTAGATCTGAGTCGGTTGAACAAGTTCCTCAAAACCGGAACATTCAAGATGGAAACTCCGGAAACCATCCGGACCTCACTACAGAAAGGGGAGTGGGTGACCTCGCTGGATTTCAGCGACGCATACTTTCACATCCCTATTCACCCCCGGTCGAGGAAGTACATGCGATTCTTCCTCAACAAAAGAGCGTACCAGTTCACTGCCCTTCCCTTCAGGTTGGCTACGGCTCCTCTAGAGTTCACCAAGATAGTCAAGGAGGTGAAACTTATGGCTCAGAACAGGGGTATAAGAATCCACCAGTACCTAGACAACTGGTTACTGAGAGCCCCTTCGAGGGAAATTGGTCTCCTTCACACCCAAGTTCTTTTGTCGCTTTGCCACGAACTGGGCTGGCTGGTCAACCTCAAAAAGTCGGAGTTGAATCCTCAACAGGTCTTTACCTTCGTCGGTTACCGGTTCGACCTGTTGACGGGTCGGGTTTTACCAACTCAAGAAAGATGGGCAAGCTTGCGTCAGAAGCTGTTGTTTTTAAAGGCTCGGGACAGTTGCACGGTAAGGCAGTTCATGTCCTTGATAGGACTCTTGACAGCCACCGAGAAACAAGTCAGGTCAGGTCGTCTCCACATGCGTCCCATTCAGTGGCACCTAAAAAGACACTGGCAGGTACCCGAGGTCCTAGAGAAAGTCATTCCGCTACCTCCCTCTCTGCAACCTCACCTAGATTGGTGGTTAGACGAGGAAAATGTGTTAAGGGGCCAACCCTTACATCCTTTAAGTCACGCCCTTCAACTGTTTACCGACGCATCAAACGAAGGTTGGGGCGCTCACTTAGGGGACTCTACGGCAAGAGGAGTTTGGTCAGAAGTAGAAAGTCAACTTCATATCAACTTTTTGGAACTCAAGGCAGTCTTTCTGGCCCTCAAGAGTTTCGAGCCTCTCTGTCTGAACCAGATTGTCTTGGTGGCGACCGACAACACAACTGTGGTCGCCTATATCAACAAACAAGGGGGTATGAAATCAGGCTCTCTTTGTGCCCTCCTCTGGAGACTCCTTTCCTGGTGCCACCCCAGAGGAATAGTTCTGAGAGCCAGGCACATTCCGGGTCGGTTGAATGTCATAGCAGGCAAGCTGTCCCGGCACAATCAGGTGATCCAGACCGAGTGGTGCCTGTCCCAACAGGTGTTCAATCGCTTGTGTTCCAACTGGGGCCAGCCGCAGATAGATCTTTTTGCCACCAGATTCAATCACAAGCTTCCCAAGTTTGTCTCTCCAGTTCCGGACTCGACAGCTTGGGCGGTGGATGCTCTCAGCCTTCCATGGGGCAACCTGAATGTGTACGCCTTTCCCCCAGTCTCCCTGCTCAGTCAGGTCACATCCAAACTGGTGAATCAAGAATTTCACAGAATGATCTTAATCGCTCCGGGTTGGCCCAACATGTCTTGGTTTTGGGACCTGATCAGTCTATCAAGTCAAATTCCCTTCAGTCTTCCCTTGGAGAGGGACCTGTTGACTCAACCGTTCAACGGCCTTCTCCACAGGAACTTGAATCATCTGAATCTGCATGCTTGGCTCCTAGAGCCTCGTCCATCAGGCGACAAGGGTTCTCTGAGGAGGTGGCAGCAAGAATTGAAGCTCCTCAGAGAAGTTCAACCAGAGCGGTCAATAAGTCAAAGTGGGCCATTTTTGTTAAGTGGTGCGAATCCAGCCAGGTGGACTTCAGGGCGCCCTCTCTAAAACAAGTGGCCGATTTCTTGTTGTATCTCTTTAAGGAGAGACAGTTACAACCCAGTACTATAGAAGGCTACAGAACAGCTATTGCCGATATGTTGGGTAACGACCCGGTTCATTTTGGCAAGGATGAAAGTCTGACTCGCTTGTTGGACAGTTTCCATAGAGACAAGCCGAAAGGCAGGCGGGGAGTCCCTGCGTGGAATCTTTCATTAGTTCTCCATCAGTTGACCAAAGCTCCTTTCGAACCCATGCGGAAGGCCTCGCTTAAACATTTGACCTTTAAGACGGTTTTCCTCTTGGCTTTGGGTTCCGGCAAAAGGCGGAGCGAAATCCATGCATGGTTATACCGCAACATCAGGCATCAGGAGAATTGGAGTCAGGTTTCATTATATCCCTCTCCCAGTTTTCTATCTAAGAATCAACTAGCGCAGGACGGCCCAGCTGCTGTGGCACCGGTTGTCATTCCCGCGTTGGCTCCATCATTGGACAGGTCCCTCAAGGAAGACAAGTCACTTTGCCCGGTCAGGGCCTTGCGTTACTATTTAGACAGGACCAAGGACTTACGCTCGGGCAAAGATCTGGTGTTTGTGTCTTTCCGGAAGAGTTTTCAGAAGGACATTGTTCCGGCCACTGTTTCTTCCTGGATCAAGCAAACTGTGTTGTTGTGCTATCAGCTTTCCGATCAGGAGGCTCAAACTATACATCAAGTTCGGGCTCATGATGTGCGGGCCTTTGCCGCATCCAAAGCCTTTCAGGGCGGGGTTTCCTTGGATCAGATCCTATCAGCTTGCCATTGGAAGGCCCATAACACTTTTACACAATTCTACCTGAAGGACCTAGCCTGGGCAGATTCAGAGTTGTACCACCTAGGTCCTGTGGTAGCTGTTCAGCAGATCCACGAACATCAGTAATAGTCTTATTACTGACTGTATATAGTGTACACATGTTTTTTGGGTTTAGTGTATATATATATATAAAAAAAAAACAAAAAAAACCTCCACTATCCTTTGCTACTGGATTGCCATGATCCAAGTGGATCCAGGAGCTTCTCAAGGATGGTGTTTTCCTTGCTCCTGTTCTTCTTCCTCATTCATGAATTTGTTAGTTCATGCCCTCATTAGTCTTCCTGCACCTTCGGCTCGAATTGGTGCACAGGCTGTTTCCGCTTAGGAAAAAATCAGGGGGGGGCAAGGGTGTTTTGGTCCTTAGAGGTTGGTTTATTTAACCAGTACCGGACACACCCGTTATACTATTGCCTATATGGGTTCCCCTTGTTTGGCTACCCCCCCATCCAATGGGTAGTCATTCTGCATCTGTCCACTAGGTAAGTTGTATTAACGCAATAAAATAGAAAATTTAATAGTAAATTAAATTTTTATAAGTTAATACCTTACCTAGTGGACAGGGGGAGTCCCACCCTACCTTCCCCGCTATCATAACCAACAAGGGGTCATAAGGTAGACAACAAAAAGAGGAAGAGCGCATGCGCACGCATGCGCAGTATACCGGCAGGTAGGCTGTACAGCCACCTGGCGAGTGAACAGGACACTACCGGTCCCGGCCAGAGCCCAGCTCAGGACGTTTTTTTCTAACGTTTGGCGTGACCGGCAGAGCGCCGGACAAATGCATCTGTCCACTAGGTAAGGTATTAACTTATAAAAATTTAATTTACTATTAAATTTTCTAGTTCTGCTGGTACCACACCAAGGAAACCTGGACGTTTTCATCCATACGTCTCCTCCAATCGAACCCCTCACCAGCCGGACCGGAAGCCCACTACTCCGGCATGGAAGCAGATTAGAGACCGGCAAACTGCTCAGAAAGGGGGTGGTAAAGCCTCAAACTTCAGCCAGAAGCCGGCCAGGGGTTTTAAAAAGCATAAATGACAATCACTGTTTTGCAAATGTGGTCGGATTGGTGAACTCTGTAAATGTATCCGACAAGATGGAGGGCTTGAACCCACCACCACCAGTGACAAACAAGAGCGAGACTGTGTTTCCACATGTAAACTCTTTTGTTGCAAGTGTTCCTTTTGCCAGCGGGTCACCGCAAAAGAAAGGTGTAAATCCCGTTTATTGTCAATCTATCAGAGAAATAAACCATGTGAAAGATGTTTCCTGTGTAGATCACTTGAGTTTTGTAAAAATTGTCACAAATGTCCAAACTGTTGTCACAAATCTTCCTGTAGGGGCAAGACTTCAGCAGTTTTGGGAGAAGTGGGAAACTCTGGGTGCGAGTCCAAAAGTTATCAGAATACTGAGAGAGGGCTACACCCTTCCCTTCCGGTTCAGACCCAACCTAACCAGGTCACCAATGGTCATCAGCAAATATGTAAACCCCCAAAGACAGTCCCTCCTTTTGGAGGCACTGACTCAGCTAACAAACAAGAATGCAGTAGAACCGGTAACAAATCAGACCTCCCTAGGGTTTTACAACCGGCTATTTTTGGTTCCCAAACCCAACAACCGGTGGAGACCTATCTTGGACCTGAGCACTTTGAACACCTTTTTAAACACAGAGTTGTTCAAGATGGAGACCCCAGAGACAATAAGAACCTCCCTACAGGCAGGGGAGTGGGTCACATCCATAGATTTCAAAGACGCTTACTTCCACATACCAATTCACAGTCAGTCAAGGAAGTACATGCGTTTTCACATTCAGGGCCACTCCTACCAGTTCAAGGCCCTGCCCTTTGGTCTTTCCACAGCACCCATGGAGTTCACAGTGGTGGCCAAAGAGGTCAAGCTCATGGCCTTACGACAGGGTATAAGAATCCACCAGTACCTAGACGACTGGCTGGTGAGGGCCTCTACCCTCCACACCTGTCTCCAGCATACTCAAACCCTAGTCACACTTTGTCAGGAACTAGGGTGGCTGGTGAACAAGGAAAAGTCAGAACTGGCACCCAAACAGGTCTTCAACTTCGTAGGTTACCAGTTCGACCTGAAAGAGGGCAAGGTCAGACCAACAGAAGAACGTTGGCAGGCCTTGACAGACAAGATCAGATCAATGATGTCGGATCCGGTTTGTCCGGTCCGGAAATTCATGTCCCTGATAGGTCTCCTCACAGCAACAGAAAAACAAGTCCACTTAGGGCGACTCCACATGAGACCCATACAGTGGCACTTGAAAAACAATTGGAGGGTCCCAGAGTCACTGGAAAAGGTGATACCGGTCCCCAAGTCCCTCCACCCTCATCTAAGGTGGTGGCTGGAGGAAAGCAATGTGCTACTAGGTCAACCATTACACCCTCTAAAACATGCTCTGGAGATCTTTACAGACGCATCAAACGAAGGGTGGGGCGCTCACTTGGACGACCATACTGCAAGGGGAACCTGGTCCCTTCCAGAAAGCAAGTTGCACATAAACCACTTAGAACTAAAAGCAGTTTTTCTAGCTCTAAAGGAGTTCCGAACCCTGGTCTGCAACAAGACTGTGTTGATAGCTACAGACAACACAACAGTGGTTGCCTATATCAACAAAGAAGGGGGGGATGAAGTCGGGGTCACTGTGTGCCCTACTGTGGAGAATCCTGTCCTGGTGCACCAGACAGCAGGTAACCCTCAGGGCACGTCACATCCCCGGCCGGCTGAACGTGATAGCAGACAAGCTATCCAGACTTGGCCAGACCATTCAAACAGAGTGGTCACTTCACCCAGCAGTATTCCAAGCTGTATGCGCAAGGTGGCACCAGCCAAAAGTGGACCTGTTTGCCACCAGGTTCAACAACAAACTACCTCAGTTTGTGTCACCGGTACCAGACCCCCAGGCTTGGGCAGTGGATGCACTCAGTCTCTCCTGGGAGTACCTGGACCCATACGCCTTCCCACCGGCAGCCATCTTGGGCAAAGTGGTGGAGAAGCTCCAGGACTACCCCTGCAACAGAATAATCCTGATTGCCCCAGGGTGGCCCAACATGCCCTGGTTTTGGGACCTGGTGGCAATGTCAAGCCAGATCCCACTCTGTCTGCCCAGCATACCCAACCTTGTGTCTCAGCCATTCAACCAGGTCCTTCACAGGAACCTGTCGAATCTGAACCTACATGCCTGGCTCCTAGAGCCTCAGCAATCAAGGAGCAAGGCTTCTCTGAGGCAGTGGCAGCACGAATTGAGGCTCCTCAAAGAAGATCAACCAGATCTGTCTATGAGGCAAAGTGGACCATTTTTACAAAGTGGTGCCTCAGTAATCAGGTGGACTTCAGGGCACCACCTCTGAAGGCCATTGCTGACTTCCTCCTGCACTTGTTTCAGGACAAGAAGTTACAACCAGGCACTATTGATGGCTACAGATCCGCCATTGCTGACAAACTGGGCAATTCCACCATTAATGTCAGCAAAGATGAGAATCTCACTCGTCTCCTGGATAGTTTCCATAGAGACAGACCTAAGGGCAGGAGGGGCATCCCCTCCTGGAACCTTTCACTGGTTTTACATCAGCTCACAAAGGCTCCTTTTGAACCCCTGAAAGAGTCCTCCTTGAAACATTTAACTTTCAAGACTGTTTTCTTGCTGGCTTTGGGTTCAGGTAAACGCAGGAGTGAGATCCATGCTTGGTTACATAAGAACATCAGACACCAGTCAGACTGGTCTAAGGTGTCTTTGTATCCCTCACCTAGCTTCCTATCCAAGAACCAGTTGGCTAAGGAAGGTCCAGATAGTGTGGCACCAGTGGTCATCCCAGCCCTGGCACCTTCTCTGGATAGGTCACTCAAGGGTGACAGGTCCCTATGTCCAGTTAGAGCCCTGCGTTACTACTTGGACAGGACTGCAGATCTCAGGCAGAATAAGGAGTTAGTCTTTGTCTCCTTCAAGAAGGGGTTTGATAAAGACATCTCGCCTGCCACCATCTCCTCATGGATCAAACAGACTGTGGTTCTGTGCTATGAGCTCTCTGACCAGGAGGCCCTCACCTTACATCAGGTTAAAGCCCATGATGTTAGGGCCTTTGCTGCTTCTAAGGCTTTCCAATCAGGGATCTCCTTAGATCAGATCTTGTCAGCCTGCCACTGGAAATCTCACAACACCTTCACCCAATTCTATTTGAAGGATGTTGCCTGGGCTGACTCAGAGCTTTTCCATCTGGGACCTGTAGTGGCTGCCCAGCAGGTGCACCACCAGGCCCAGAAGTGAGGGGATGTTGTATATATGTAAATATGTACATATTGTAAATATGTTAGATATGTACATAATGTAAATATGTTGAATGTACATATATGTTCAAAAAAAAAAAAAAAAACAAAAAAAAAAAAACAAAACAAAAAAAAAACAAAACTGTGACTTGCTTCCTTTGGGAAGTTTATTTCTTCTGGGACTGAACTCAGCCCCTCTCTCTCTCTATCTTTCCAATTCAGACCAAAGCTGAAAGGAAAAAAAAAAAAGGGGGGGGGGGCAACGTCGGTAGGCTCCCGGTTAACCGGTGAGTTAGTGCCGACCCTGACCTTTCGGGGTTCTCTGACCCTAGGTCAAATGGGCCTGTTAAAATTTGTTGTTATGAGTTCACATAAGTCCCTAGCTGCTTACCCGCCTACCAAGCGGTAGTTATTCAGCAATTGTCCATTGGATAGGATGTATTAACGCAATAAAATTGCAAATTTAATAAGTAAATTAAATTTTTATAAGTTAATACCCTATCCAATGGACAGGCAAGGCCCACCCAACCGGCCCCGCTTACTAGGATTAGACACGAAAAAGATGCTATGACGTCAATAGGTAAACAGGAAATGAAGTACGATGCGCCACCTGGCGAATGCACACTCTGTGACCGGTCCTGCCGGTAGCATATACAGGACGTCTTTTTCTGGCGTTTGGCGGGACTGGTCGCGCCGACCGGTAAAGCAATTGTCCATTGGATAGGGTATTAACTTATAAAAATTTAATTTACTTATTAAATTTGCAAGTTTGTTGGTCAGACTTACAAACACAAAAGTGAGGAATCAGGTACAGAGTGTCACAATGATACTATTTTGTCACAACTTTTGTGGATATTGACACTTCTGTACACACAACATTTATAGGTTCTACTTATACCTTGTTATTCCTATTAAAAAGTAACAGTTTGTGCTTCAAATTAGGTTCTAGTTATGGCCACTTTCTGTAAGTCGAACTCCTACATATCCTTATATTTTGCACTAATAATTGTTGGGACTCAGAAACTACTTCTACTTATGGCAATATTCTACTTATGGCAGTTCTACTTATACCAAATCTAGTGTACTACCAAGCTGTTAGTAGACACTGTTATAACTTGTGTATAAGAAATATTTTTAACCCCTGTTTGCATATGGTCCCTGGGAGTGAGTGACTAAGTGGTGGGAATGAGATGTATAAGAAATATTTTTAACCCCTGTTTGCATATGGTCCCTGGGAGTGAGTGACTAAGTGGTGGGAATGAGATAGTAAGTGGTGGAAACGAGTTAGTAAGTAGTAGGAATGAGTTAGTAAGTGGTTTGAACAACTTAATAAGGGTTGGGTATGAATGAAAAGGTGTGACTGATCACCGGTGCCGGATTATGGTCTTCCTTGAATAACTTTTTTGGCTTTCAAATTGTTTTTCCTTCCTATCTTTGTTTAAAACTATAGGGGCGGGAAAAATTTTTGGGATACTTTGATGAGACCTTAAACTTTATTTAAGGTAACCTTAAGCATTTTAACACCCTGCCATTGCATTTTGGAAAAAAAAACACACACACCAGTGCTATAAAATTTATGAGGTACATTCTAGACCTAAATCCTCAGGTCAGAAAGGATATTCTGATCAGTTGGACCATAGATGCTTGAATGGGAGGTGTTTGATTTTCGTAAATTTTTTTAAAATGGGTACTTTTTCTGTATCTCAAAAACGGTCAGGATTTTGGCGTTTTGTTTGAACAACTTATTTAGCTACTTTTTGATAATCTTTCACATGCCAAAGTTTTAGCCCTGTATCGGCAATCTTAAGGTCACCTTAATGTAAAAAGAGGGGATTTTAACCCTCCAGTTCACTTAGTTTTTCAATTTTTTCAACCAAACTTGGCATATATATTAAGATTTGCCAAAGGATTATCCTGACTTTTTGGTGACCTTAAACTGTAAATATTAATGGAGCTATGGCTCCCCTAAAGTCATAAAATTGGAATAAAACCGTCTGGCCCCTTTACTTTTCTATTTTTTTAAATCTTACTTATATTGATATTGAAGTAGATCAAAAGAAGACTTACTACCTTATGATTTAAATATTAATAATGTTATGGCCATCTTAAACTTAAAATGTATGGTTTTTCAGCCCTAAGCTCAGTTAATGTTTAAATTTTTAAAATAAAACTTGGCACATTTATAAAGGTTGCCAGACGGGACATTCTGATTTTATGGTCACCTTAAAGTCCCAATATGAATGAAGTTATGGTCACCTTACAGTGAAAAAAGGACGTTTTCAGCCATCAGCTATCTTATTGTTCAACTGACCTCAGCTAAACTTTGTGCACTTGTAAAGGATGACAAAAGGGACATTCTTCTTTTATGGTCACCTTAAAGTCCGAATATAAATGAAGTGATGGCCACCTTGCAGTGAACTTATGGAGTTTTTAACCTCCAGCTAACGTATTGTTCAGCTAACCTCAGTTAAATTTTCAACACTTATTAAAGATGACAATAGGGACATTCTTATTTTCTTTCCACTTTGGAGTTCCAATACCAGTACAGCCATTGCCATCTTGAAGTAAAAATGAGGGTTTTCAGCCGCCAACTGACTTACGCTTTAATAACATCAGTTTAACTCGACACATTGATTAAGTTTAAGGAAGATTTTTATGACCTTTTTACTTAAAATTCTTGTGTTTCAGACTTTCAAATTGGCCATTTTAACATAATAAATATATAGTTCTTGCTCCCACCTCATTTTTTAAAGACTTTCTAAAACCACACCTGGTACATGTATACTTCAAACAAAATTTCTGTTATCTGGCAAAGCTAACCTCCTAGTGTTTCTGAAGTTATGTTATCTTCAAGGAAAAGAAAAATGATGTATTTACAATGCACTGATGTGGTTATTAACATATTGCAGCTGATCAGTGTTCATATAATATAAATTCCCAATTTTAGGCACAGTAAAAAAAATCCCACATTTTTCAGATTCCATTCTTGTGGAATTGTGTGCATATGCCTTTTCCTTTTTTGGGGGAAAAAGCTTTAATTAATTCAGCTTTTGCTTTGCAGCAGGAGCTTTTTATCTGCCTACTTATTCACAGAGACTATGTAAATTGGTCAAATGTATAGACTTGACTTCTTTCAGAAGATAAGATGACTGGGAAAAAACACTTTCTCATAAACAGTTTTGCTTGTACAGTATTTTATGTATCTCCAGCTAATTGAAAATGAATGACTTGTGTGTTTCTTCTCTTTCACCAAACTCTCTATTTGCTTTTGTGTGATATCTATCTTGAGGTAGATTCATGGAAAGTCCCACTCACTAATTATGCCCTGCAGTGAGTGCTATTGTGTAATAATGTACACTGTGTCTGCACACTGAGTGAAAAGGTTGATAAGGGATATCAAGATGCATTCATTTCTTTTCATTAAGGGATATGCTTACAGTAAATATACTACCGGGTATTTTACAAAACACAATGAAGCTCACATTCTGCTTACAGTCTAATACTGCAACTGCTATAGCGTTTAAATAATCCACTTTTCCATCAGATACGTAGCACAGTAAAGCTCACGTTCTGCTTACAGTCTTATGTCGCAACTACTACAGCTTTAATAACCCAAGTCTCCATCAGGGCCGCTTCATTTTTGTTAGCAAAAACCGTTTTCTAATTTTTTTTTCAAAATTAATTTTTTATCACAGGGGAATGCAATACTCTTTGCTGATATCATCACCAAATGCGAGATTGTGATATTATCTTAAGACACTTTAAATTTAGATATCATTATTGCAAATTTTGATATTTTGAGTTTGGCATCTTAGGCCAAAATTGGTGTTTCATGTTGCGTTCAGCAGCCATGGTCATATTGGAACAGGTCCCTCAGTATTTGCCACTGCCAGGCTTGCTAATCACTAGACCACTGGGGATATGTATGTCTTTGGTAAATATTATACACATAGTAAGTATTTGGACACTAAAAATCTCAAGTTTGTACTTGTGAAAAAGTTTTAAATTTGTTTGCTACAGGTTTATTCTCCCGTCCAAGTGTAATGAAGTGACTTATGTTATAGTCCTACATACTTCACATTGCAAAAATTACATTAGGTTTTAAATTGTGATGATTTGGTAGGGAAATAATATATCTTTGAGAAGAAAATGTCTAGCATCAATAAACTAATTAGTGAGGAAGGGGGTTATAGACATGTCCCGTGGAAGTGGGAATTATTCAAACCCATACTATATTTATTATTACACAAAATTTACCCGTGGGTTGGGGTTTCTACTTGTCTCAGGTGATTTGGGCAATTTCGTCAACAGTTGCCTATTTTAGTATTTGTTTGGGGATAATTAATAATTAGTGGTACTTATTCTTTTAAATAAAACTAAATACTGTGGTCAGTTAATGTTCCTAAGTGCTTGGCATAGATTTTTAACATGAGCCACGTATTGTTTCATGTGTAAAATGTGCAGTATAAGTTAAAAATCATGCTATATGGTATACTCTGCCTGCTTCCCTGTATGATCTAAATATTTATCAAAGGGATGGGCAATTACATCAATGAAAATGGGCCTGAAAAACTTGCCCTGAATCTGATTACCATGCATTTGGCACCAACTAGAAGCAACACTGCAGATTTAAGCAAATTTATTGGATGTAAGATGTAAAATTACTGCTATTATAAAGAAAATAATGTTGAAAAATTAATACTTGTATAAAGTGTTCAAATTTAACTTATTATAATGGTTTTAATGGAGTTAATTGACCCTAAGTCAACATTTTAGCAGTGCATTAGTAACAACATAAAATTGAGGGCTAGGTGTTTACAGTTTGGTGGTGGACTGTTGTTGCTTGTGAAGAGCACCTCTGGTTTGGTGAACCGTGGGCTGGGTTTGACTTTGATAAAATCTTTGGGGCTTTTTACAGTGTTGGCTTTATTGAATTTCTCAACCCATAGGTAGTCAGTTCCTGATGGCCCTCAGTGGTGTTAAGTATGGCATCCTTTATTATATAGGACTGCCTGCTGAAAATGAGGTGTTCCTCATAAGTGCAGTCCCTACATACTTTATCCTCGGTTTGGCATTTTCCATTCTTCACACCAATTAGGGGGGACACATTCTATTTGGGAAGTTGGTTTTTCAGAAATCTTTAAATTTATTAATATTGTTTCATTTCAACAGGGGCTGTATGTGTGTTCAGCAATACCTGGTTGGTGTCCCCCATGTCTGCAATACACAGGGGGGAAGTATTTACTGCCATGTTTTTGTCTGGATTTTTTTGTGTTTCTGTAATAGTACGAATTAATATTTTTGATGGTATATCTTCCTCACAGCTGCTAAGACACAGGTCGTTCTTAAGGATGTTGTGCCAGTCTGTTTCACTGTTGATAACTGCAGTGGTATTCTCCAAACTGTGTGTGCTCTTTCTGTTGTTATTGCTGCTGGTAGTGCTGGTGCTTATATTATCTGCACTTGTTTCATTGTAAGAGGTTGGTGACATTTTACCCTATGTTTTAGGAAGTCAATGTTTCTCTTATATTCTTTATTACAGTCACTACAAGTACATATCTTTTGTTAAGATGACATATATTAATATGCCTTCTTAGGCTTGATTTGCTTTTGCACTCATTTGTACAGTCATAACACTTGTAAGTCGGCTTATCCATCCTTACTGCACTGTGATCACAACTTTATTCAACTCACTATTACTTAGAGATGACTTTGTGATGTCATAGAGTTGTTAATGAGTCATTTGTATATGACGTCATATACAAATGACTCATTAACAACTCTATGACATCACAAAGTCATCTGAGGGCCATCAGGAACTGACTACCTCTAGGGAACAGAGACACCACATGAGATTGCCAAACAGCACTGCCTACAATAAATGGGTTGAGAAATTCAATAAACCCAACACTGTAAAAAGCCCCAAAGATTTCATCAAAGTCAAACCCAGCCCACGGTTCACCAAACCAGAACTGCTGATCACAAGCAAAAACAGTTCACCACCAAATCCCAGGCTGAAGAGACCAAGAGCGCTAACAATAGATAATGAGGCATATGAAGCCATATGCTCAAGAAAGGCCACTAGACCCGCACTTATGACTTCACCAAGGGCCATCAAACTACCACCCCCAAAGGAGGGAGCATGGTCTTACACCACCACCAGATTTTAAATACTGTATAGGACATAATCCCATACCAGTATTTTATAAATAATAATAATATAACTCTGTTATTTATATGATTTTAAAATTGTACTTTATCAAAACTTTATACTAAATAACAAATAAATCAAAGTCTATTATAACATGAATAAAGAGAAAGCCCAAAATGGTTATATGTCTTTTATTGGAGATTTGCACATATATATTATAACAAATATCTATAAATACTCAAAATAAGCATAAATACAAAGTTATAATAAAGTAAATCAATAACTAACATCCATATATCAGTATCCCTTTAAATACATTGCTTTACAAAGAGCAAGGGAATGAGGTCACCAATACTCAATACTGACTTAGATTATATGCTGATGACACAATAGTTAGTTACTTTATAGCACTTATTCAACTAACAAACTAATAAGTAGCTAGTTCACACATAATACTATCAACCAGGATAATGATCTGAACACATACTATCTGATCTTCAGAAAATCCTGAAACCGGTTTTGACCACAGGTACAGAACCTCCTAAAGCACCCAAACCGGTTCCAAACTGGTACAAACCGGGGGTTCACTACAGGAGCCCAAAAAGTACTTCAGGACTGAGGAACCAGATATTTTCATTGCCTCTGATGAGACTTCTTCAGATATAATTAATAAGAGTCGAAATACAATAAACCACATCCAGGTTCATTATATCAGGCTAATTTGTATTTTACTAAGCCTAGTCTGTTCAGGTTAATCATAAGCTCAAAAACCAAAAAGCCAAAGCAAACAACCCTAGAAAAAGGGCCAGACCCAGTTTCCCCAGCACCAACAAACAGAACCAAGGGTACACTGACACCAGAGAAAAATACCCTACAGCAGCAAAATCAATTGACTTAAGACAAAAGGGACTTGACAGAAAAAGGCTCTCTCTAGCCTTTAACATCAAAATTATGGTTTAATGTCAACACAACCAGAAATCCAGTCCTGAAAGATAAATGGACTAGAGCCATCAGGAAATGCAAAACAGACATAACCTTGGCATTCCTAGATGATATGCAAAAAACATATATAACCAAAGCAAAGCATCTATAGCAAAGGAATTGGCGGATTTGGAAACCGTACTAAATCTAGAACAATTCCGAGAAATCAAAGAATCCTTGAAAACAAGATTCAAGCAGATGGCGCCTGTCTACATGGAAAAGAAATAAGGGTAATACAAGAAACCCAAGCCAGGACCCAACAAGGGATTCAAGGGCAATAGAAGACAGGTTCAACCAAGAGCACAGAAGTTTGATCCAAAAATGAACAAACTAATGAACACTCTCAGAGCATTACTCAAATAAGGTTTAGTTGTCCAACAAAGATGGAGACACTTTTACCATATGTTCCGAACCATTCTATATAAGAAATCAATATACTAGTATAGATGCTCTATCCAGTTCCATAAAATCAATATATAATGATTGATTCTTTCATTTTTACAAAACTGGTTTTGCTTCCCAAACCACTACCACCACCAGCAGGTACAGCCGGTTCATACCACTTATAGAACCTGTCATTACAGGTACAGATAATAGGTTCACATCCCTTAGCCAAATACTACCTTAAGGCCACAACCACCATCTGACAAGTCTTGTCCTGGCTTTCAATATGTCTAGTATTGAGGATGAACACTTATTAGAAACCCTCAAAGATGAGGCCAAAACTCACAACCAGGTATATAACCAAAAAATACCAGGTTCGAAAATTACATTGGACACACTGTCATAAACATATCCAACATCACCTTAGACAAACATCAAACTAAGGCACTGGAAAAAGGACTGACTCTGTACAACACCAGGTCCCCCTGATAAATCGCAAATATGGTTAGATTTTAAAGAATTTCATAAAAGATTGGAACTAATGGAATTCTTTAACAGGGATAAAAATGACAATGAAAATACATAGATTAACCAAAGCATAATAAATTTCATGAATGATAATGCTAGTGAAGAACTAAATGATAGTGAACTAGAGGATCTCAAAAACAAAAAGATCCAAAAAACATTTAAACCCAAATAAAACTGGAGACCTAACCCGCCAAATAGAACACAGGACACATTTCAAAGGTCTGTCAAACAAGACATACTTAGATCCAAACCAAAACACAGGAACTTCAATCATCTTATCAAAGAAGAAAGATTGGGCTTACAAACACTCAAAGATAACCCCCATATCACCATCAAAAAGCGGACAAAGGCTCCGATGTAGTAGTAATGAACACTACAGATTACCTCAGAGAAGGCTACAGACACCTACAAGATGACAGATTCTATCAAAAAATAGAAAATGACATCACACACAATATATCAGATAAAATCACTGAGGAATTATTAAAAATGAGATCACTAGACCTCATTTCTGAAAAGAATTTTGAATACCTAAACATTAAAAATCCCAGAGAGGCTAGATTTTATTTTCTTTCAAAAATCCACAAAAAGGACATACCAGGGAGACCAATTTGTAGCTCAATAAACTATCCAACTTCCCAAATTAGCAAATTTATTGATGAACATATCAAGCAATATGTGCCCAAGACCAAATCATATGTTAGAGACACACAGCACTTCTTCAGCAGATTGAAACAATTAGGACAAATACCAGAAGGAGCCTTACTAGTCACACTAGATGTAAAACCATGAAGGAATCATAGCTGTAGCAGACCACATATGAGGGGATCCAGAAAAACAGAAAATTGGCCCCCATTTATTAAAACTACTCCAACTAGTACTACATTCAATGAACTTTTCCTTCAATGGGGACCACTTTCTCCAGACTGGAGGAAGGGCCATGGGTACCGCAGTAGCACCCGCCTATGCAAATCTTTTCATGGACAGATTTGAAACTAAAGCATTAGCAAACTGGCCACTCAAACCATTAATATGGCTCAGGTTCCTAGATGACATTTTCATGATATGGACACATGGGGAAGACCGATTAAATGAATTTATTCAGTATCTGAATGGTATTCACCCAACTATAAAATTCACTCATGAACTTAGTCACAGTCAAATTGATTTCTTAGACAGAACAGTAAAAATCAATGACTCAAGACAACTCTACACAACCCTGTATGAAAAACCAACAGACACCCATCTGTACCTTCACTACACATCTTCACACCACAACCCATGCAAAACTAAAGGACCATATGGACAAGTTCTAAGACTTAGAAGAATTTGCACATGTGACGATGACTCTCACATAAATGCTGAAAAACTAGTAGGGTATTACCTAAAAAGAGGGTGCCTCGAAAAAGCACTTAGAAAACACTACAAAAGGGCAGCAAGATACACACAGGATGATTTGTTAGAAGTAAAACAAAACCCCAGTTATGGTCACAAACTATAACCCCTGCAACCCAAACATAAGATACATCATCCACAGAAATTGAAACATCATTTCCAATAGTGTAGACTGTGGGAACCTATTCGACAGCAAACCAATAGTCGGTTTCAGAAAGCTTCCCAATCTAAGAGACACACTCACAAATGCCACACTCAGATACCCACCTGAATCTGAGGATAAAATCGCACCAAAGCAAACAATGTGTACCAGATTAGGGAAATGCACATACTGTCCTTTAATCAAAAAATTAAGGGAAGTTAAATGTAACTTCACCCATAAGTCTCACCAAATTAAAGACCTACCAAAACATATCACATGTGAAATCAGCAATGTCATAAACCTTATCACGTGCACTAAGTGCAACATGCATTATGTTGGTGAAACCAGCAGAGTACTTAGAAAAAGGATGTATGAGCATAAAGCATCAGCCCAGAAGGATGGTCAGCGAACGCCAGTCTCATTTTAAGAATGATGGACACAGCCACAGACACATGCAGTTCTCATTGTTAAGAGTGGTGTACACCAAAATTCAAAGCATTTATGACAGCCAAAAGAATTGAGCTTAGTTGGATCTTCAGATTACACTCTCTAGCGCCAATTAGCATCAACCAATTTCTGTGATTCTTCATGGATATTATTTGGACAATTTTGTACTCAATTGTCCCCCTTTCTCTCAGCTTATGATATTATGTGGGAAATAGTGGTGATGAATGAGAATGACTTAATCTGTAAAAGTCACATGAATACCTGACTGACTGGTTTGAACCCAGCTCATCATCATAACCAGTTGGAAGTACTGATAGACTGCCTCAGAATGACTTAAGCTGTGACTAGCGATGTAAATATCCAAGTATGACTGGTTTGATTTCAGCTCATGATAATCAGTCAGATAGACGGGTTACTTGTCTCAGCATGATTTTGAGGAGTTTGTAGTCATGTAAAGACCAAAGTTTGACTGGTAATTATTTAACCAGAATACACTGCCTGCTAATGCCATACACAGTTACTTTAATACAAGAAAGAAATACACTTATATGCAATATTGACAGAACTAATTTGTTATATAATACACAGTGCTTACATTCATGCTTGTTTGATGAAGTTAATTCAGCATTAAGCATAGTCTGAAAACTTGAACAAAAATCAACAAAAATAAAGTAAAAAGATCAAGACTTCATGGGGTGAAAAGATGATTGCACCTTGGCCTGTAAAATGAGTTTTTCATCCAAGGGTTTCTGTTTATGATGCCAAGTTTGTTTCTTTCATAGGCATAAGAATACCTGAAACTGCAGGAATGGCGTTCTTAACCTACCTCCCCCTACACCCACCCCAACCACACACGTGCACATATGCTTTGTTCCCTGTCTTTTGATAAAAATACTATCGATCTTGAATCCTTAAATAATTATTATGTACTGAACATACAAGGACCGTTTAAGTCTGATGACATTCATTCATAATAAATGATTTGTGTCTCACGATGGTATTGTCCATCAGACCTAATAGTGTGGCCACACTTCTCAGGGTGATTGAATCAGTTTCTTGTTTGTCTCTAGCCGAAATGGACATAACAGATAAGAGAGAGCATGTGGTAAAATGTATTTATATTTTTTTTTATTTTAAAATGTGATATCACAATGGAATTTGAGATCCACATTCTCACATGATAGAATGTATTGTTAATACTGTTCAAATGTCCTACTCCCCAAAAAATGATAAAACTGTAAGAATCTCATCATCACTGGAGAAAAATATCTCAACATTCTGCATTTGTGGCTGCATAGTTTTTAAACACTCAGTATAAGTGACAGTTTTACTGTTTACACAGTTGACACAGTGTATGCTGAATCACCTTCTGTAATTATTGTTATTTATTTTTTTGTTGAAGATACTTTCTATATCTTACGATTAGTTCTGAAAATAATACCACATCATTATTTTACTAGCATTTTCTAATGGCTTTTTAAAAAGAATATTTTATAGAGTATTATATTTGTTTTTGCCAGTGCATGTTTGTCTGTTTCAAAAAAAAAAAAAAAAAAAAATCCCACAAAAATTTAGGAACAGATTTTAACAAAAGTTTAGGAAATGTTGACAATGGCTCAAAGAACATATGATTTGATTTATTTTTTTTTATCCGAATCACTGTCTGGATCCTGGAAGTGTTTAAAGTATTTTCTATCATTACACTCATAAGCATTTCTAGAGGTATATTATTGGGCCTTGGCAGAGGTTTGCGCTATCAGAGAACTCTTGATATTTCAGACAATCTAGTGGTTGTGAAAATCATATAATTTTCTACTGATATCATTATTGAGGTGCAGATTAAAGTAAAGATAGAATTAATTGATCATGTATTTGTTGTTTTGCCACTATTAATTGAAGTCAAACTTTTTTTTAGGGCTGGCGTTTCTAGAAATAATTTATTTTTTTTGTCTCTGGACTTTTATCAATTGTGTTACTACTGTAGTACTATACTGATGGCTAATTATTGAGCATGCCTGTAGATCAAAAGACTTTTTGGCCTTGTTTACCTGTTCTCAAAATGTTATTTGAATGAAGTTAAATTGAGTACATTCAGTAGAAAACCTAACTAATTATCCACTTTTAAACAGTTATTAATCCTAAGTAACTGGGTTTGTTTATGTTATTACATATTTTACCATGTCCTGTCTGAGGATACATAGCATCAAGTTGAAGCAGTTTCCAGTAAGTTATACATGCCTTGATGGAGGTATGTACTTGTTTCATATATAACTAGACCAAGGACGCATCTGTGGCCAGATGCAAGATGTATCCACCAAAAAAGGCTAACTAACATAGTTTAGAAGATAAACAGCATTTTTCAATAATAACCAAGTTGAAAACACTTTTAAGTTTGGCTACCCTCATTTGACCTTGAGGCAGGGGTATCAGAGATTGCAGACAAAATTACTGATGCAAGATGTTTTACAAGATACTCTAAGTGTTAGGCACAGTCAAAAACATCTTGATCCTTAAACAAGCTTTATCAATGAATACTGCTTGCTTTAATTTCTTATCTTTGCTCACCCAAAATGTATTGTTAATAGTGTTAGGGAGGTATAATTAGTGAGCAGAAATTATTGTCTACTAGGGTAAACATTCCCTAAAAGCTGTGTGAGACTTTGCTATGATAGCAGTTTATATCTAGCATTATCATCATTTTCATCTATCACTATACACTAACGGGTTATTACCCACAAGTTTATAAGATTTCAAATTAACTTAAAAGTATTGCAATCTGACTGGTTTTTTTTTTTTTTTTTTTTTTTAAATAACACAAATTTAAAAAAACATTTCATATCACACCACATTATTTTGCATTCAGCTTGACACTTGAAATTGGGTCAAGTATGTCAAGCTTCTTTCTTGGGAATTATCTATAGTCTAAGTGAAAATTAGCTGAAATATATCGCCATAAAATAAGAATTTCTCTTCACAGGCCCCAATCTCATTTTCACCTCGTTGGCTTTGAAGTGTCAGTTTGTTTTCCTTCTGCAGTCTAGACCGAGATTTATATCTATATCTGAGACTTCTGTCTGTATTAAGAGTTCTCTGTAAAGATAAAAAAAGAGTTTTTAATTCCATCTGGGCAACTTTCTATCAGAACAAGCAATTTTTTTTTTTTTTTTTTTTTTTGGGGTGGGGGGTGGGGGGGTGGGGGGGGAATATCTCTTGTTGAACACTCTACTCAATCACTTCAAACTTTAAAGACCTCGTTGGCTAAGTTTACCAGTTAACAAATTTGGCATTTCACTTGACTTATGCCTTTAAGGTTGTGGGTATGACTCCACCTGATGGTAGCCTGTGGAAAACCCAAAGGGTCTGTTCTAATATGACCTGTGCTGCTTAAACGGGCAGAAAACTCCCATCACCTTTGGCTTCCCACCAAAAACAGATGATTATTCAAAACAGCCAGCCTGGGGCTGTATCACAGAAGGACTTCTCTTGATCTTCACTTATCTTAGACTTTTGCTTTAGATTTGGACAATAATAACTTGTGACTTAAATTGTCACCATTCACAGTGGGCATCCTTTTTCAGACACTCTTCTGAAAGAACCTGGTTGGTTTTACTGGGAGCTGGTGCTGTGTCATAATCAGAGAACTCAGACCAAGTTACTTTCATAGAATAAACTGCTATTACTAAATTCCACTAAATAGAGCTTTCTGCAGTATATTTCAATTTATATCAAACTTAAAGCTTATATAGTGGAAATTTTTTGATTATATTTGTGTGACATCACACCTCTCTCTGTTGTAGGAATGTGAGGGCTAGAGGTCCAGTTGAGCAGTGGCTTGGTAGTGTGGAAATGGGCATGTTTGACACTGTCAAAAGGTGAGTTCAGCATCCTTCAATCTAGTGAATTTACTTGTATATCCTTTTGTATATTGACACTTCTATAAGTGTCCTGATTGTAGCCAATTTTCCTTCAGCCCTACCCTTTAAAACATCAGACATTTATGTCTGTGTGTGTGTGAAAAAGGGGTCTGGAATTCTCGCCAGGGTCCAGCATCACTTGTGGTTATGGGCCAGTCACACTGTCCGTCCAACGGTGTACATTTTAGTTTAGCATGTCAGGGCTCACGGAAGGTTTTTCAAACATTGATAAAGTATGCTACTTGTTGAAATAGCTGTCCGTATTTTTTTTGGATGCATCCTACCCAAATATAAGTCCCAACTTATTAAACCTTATAGATACTATCATAACATAAAAGCCAGAAATGATTGATTACAATTTTACTTACTAAAATAAGAAAATTTTTTGTTGAAAATGGACATAAAATAATAAAATTAGATTGATTACCCCCAGTAAACATTTTTGGGTTTTGCAAATGTTTGGTAGGAAACGTTTGGCAAAGGTTAAAAAGTGATGGGTACGAAAACCATTTATAATAGAATGTGTATAAAATGTTCTGTGTGTATCGTTTATTAAACGTTTAATGATAAATGTTAGAAAAAACATTACAAATGAATGTTATAATGTCTGAATAGTAATTGGGTCAGAGGCCATATTCAATATCTTTTTAAGATTGCTCACCAACCTTCATTTCTTCAGCTATTTTATAAATGTTTTAAAAACATTTTCAGTCAAACCTAGTTTCTTGAGTTATTTTATAAATGTTTAATAAATGTTTTCAGTAAAAACATTTGAATATAGAATGTTTATAAAACATTTTTTAAACGTTACAATGTAAATGTTTACTTGGAAACGTTTAGAAAACCATAAGATAGGGTTTAAATAGGCTTTAAAAATGTTTTATAAATGTTTAAACCATTTTAAAACATTTCTTATGTTTACTGGGCTGGGTATTAGTGGAGAAAGTTAACATCAAAATGACATATATTGGCAATTTATGAGTGACAATGCAAGATTGTGGAGGGGCGCTTTAGAAAGCATGGGCAATAAAGTGCTCAGCACTGGTGTATATAATAATAAGATATGATTTGAAAAAAAAACAAGTTGTGACTGTTATAACATGCATTGTCTATATGTATCATAAATGATATGATGCAAGCAGATTTGCCAATTTTTTATGAAGAATTCTGTATTTTTTTTAATCAGATCTGTAGATATTGTCAGCATGTAAGATAGACCTCCCGTTAAAATGATAACTTTTTTATTTTTGTCCTGATTTTGACATTTTTTTCAAGACCATCCCATGCAAGTTTATTTAACTCAGTATGTATATGATCATTTGTTGTTGAACATTACTTTGACATAAATCTTAACTTTCTATAAGTACATAAATATCCAAGTTGTAATATACCGGTAATTGATTTGTTGTAGCTTTCTATTGTGATTGTAATTTCAAACATGTTTGAATGAAAGGGTTATATGCAGTAGATAAGTAGTGTTGAACAAAAAATTTATATAGAAGTCCCTTTCTATTTCCCCGATGTATATACAGAGAATCTGTCTCAAGGGGTAACCCAGAATTGTATACATATTTCAATATGGATGACTAATTCTTTCCCTATGAGTTGTGGATCTTAATATTTTGTAATAAATGCAAGTTTGTGGATTCTTATCATTTTCCAAATGACATATACCATCAGTTTAATTAAGAATTGAATGGCTTAAACGGACTCAGCCAGAATTAATTCATTGACAGTAGGGAAAAAATTGAATCTCAAGACATGAAAATAGTTTTCCTTTCCAGCCACATTAGAGTAAGAAATCTAAAATTTGCCACACATCTGAAATTCGCCACAAGTGCAAATGCTAATAAATTAAGTGAATTAAGGTGAGATGCATTGAATGTATAGTAGATTAAGATTTTTGAACTGAAAAATACCAAATTTAAGACAAAACATCTTGCAAATTTAATAAGTAAATTAAATTTTCATAAGTTAATACCCTATCCAATGGACAATTGACAATTGCTTTACCAGTCGGCGCGACCAGTCCCGCCAAACGCCAGAAAAAGATGTCCTGTATATAATACCGGCACGACCGGTCAGGAGAGTGCATTCGCCAGGTGGCGCATCGTACTTCCTCTTCCTGTCTAGACAACGTGACGTCATAGCATCTTTTTTGTGTCTAATCCTAGTAAGATCCCTAGTAAGTTGATAGCGGGGCTGGTTGGGTGGGCCTTGCCTGTCCATTGGATAGGGTATTAACTTATAAAAATTTAATTTACTTATTAAATTTGCAATTTTATTGCGTTAATACATCCTATCCAATGGACAATTGCTGAATAACTACCGCTTGGTAGGCGGGTAAGCAGCTAGGGACTTATGTGAACTCATAACAAAACAAAATTGTGCAGGCCCATTTGACCTAGGGTCAGAGAACCCTGACAGGTCAGGGTCGGCCACTAACTCACCGGTTAACCGGCAGTCTACCGACGTTGCCCCCCCCCTTTTTTTCTTTCCTTCCAGAGTCAGTCTGAGAAGGGAAAGATAGAGAGAGAGAGGGCTGAGTTCAGTCCCAGAAGAAATAAACTTCCCAAGGGAAGCAAGTCACAGTTTTTTTTTTTGTTTTTTTTTTTGAAAATATATATACATTCAAAATATTTACATTATGTACATATCTAACATATTTACAATATGTACATATATACAATATCTCCTCACTTCTGGGCCTGGTGGTGCACCTGTTGGGCAGCCACTACAGGTCCCAGATGGAAAAGCTCTGAGTCTGCCCAGGCAACATCCTTCAAATAGAATTGGGTGAAGGTGTTGTGAGATTTCCAGTGGCAGGCTGACAAGATCTGATCTAAGGAGATCCCTGACTTGAAGGCCTTAGATGCGACAAAGGCCCTAACATCATGGGCTTTAACCTGATGTAAGGAGAGGGCCTCCTGGTCAGAGAGCTCATAGCACAGAATGACAGTCTGTTTGATCCATGAGGAGATGGTGGCAGGTGAGATGTCTTTGTCGAACCCCTTCTTGAAGGAGACAAAGACTAACTCCTTATTCTGCCTGAGATCTGAAGTCCTGTCCAAGTAGTAGCACAGGGCTCTAACTGGACATAGGGACCTGTCACCCTTGAGTGACCTGTCCAGAGATGGTGCCAGGGCTGGAATGACCACTGGAGCCACACTATCTGGACCCTCCTTAGCCAGCTGATTCTTGGATAGGAAGCTGGGTGAGGGGTACAAGGACACCTTAGACCAGTCTGACTTGTGTCTGATGTTCTTATGTAACCAAGCATGGATCTCACTCCTGCGTTTACCTGAACCCAAGGCCAGCAAGAAAACAGTCTTGAAAGTTAGATGTTTCAAGGAGGTCTCTTTTAGGGGTTCAAAGGGTGCCTTTGTGAGCTGGTGTAAAACCAGTGAAAGGTTCCAGGAGGGGATGCCCCTCCTGCCCTTAGGTCTGTCTCTGTGGAAACTATCCAGGAGACGAGTGAGATTCTCATCTTTGCTGACATTAATGGTGGAATTGCCCAGTTTGTCAGCAATGGCTGATCTGTAGCCATCAATAGTGCCAGGTTGTAACTTCTTCTCCTGAAGCAAGTGCAGGAGGAAGTCAGCAATGGATTTCAGAGGTGGTGCCCTGAAGTCCACCTGATTACTGAGGCACCACTTTGTAAAAATGGTCCACTTTGCCTCATAGACAGATCTGGTTGATCTTCTTTGAGGAGCCTCAATTCGTGCTGCCACTGCCTCAGAGAAACCTTGCTCCTTGATTGCTGAGGCTCTAGGAGCCAGGCATGCAGGTTCAGATTCGACAGGTTCCTGTGAAGGACCTGGTTGAATGGCTGAGACACTAGGTTGGGTATGCTGGGCAGACACAGTGGGATCTGGCTTGACATTGCTACCAGGTCCCAAAACCAGGGCATGTTGGGCCACCCTGGAGCAATCAGAATTATTCTGTTACAGGGGTAGTCCTGGAGCTTTTCCACCACTTTGCCCAAGATGGCTGCCGGTGGGAAGGCGTATAGGTCCTCACAGGAGAGGCTGAGTGCATCCACTGCCCAAGCCTGGGGGTCTGGCACCGGTGATACAAACTGTGGTAGTTTGTTGTTGAACCTGGTGGCAAACAGGTCCACTTGTGGCTGATGCCACCTTGAACATACAGCTTGGAACACTTCTGGATGAAGTGACCACTCTGTTTGAATGGTCTGGCCAAGCCTGGATAGCTTGTCTGCTATCACGTTCAGCCGGCCGGGGATGTGACGTGCCCTGAGGGTTACTTGCTGCCTGGTGCACCAGGACAGTATTCTCCACAGTAGGGCACACAGAGAGCCCGATTTCATCCCCCCCCTCTTTGTTGATATAGGCAACCACTGTTGTGTTGTCTGTAGCTATCAACACAGTCTTTTTGCAGACCAGGGTTCGAAACTCCTTTAGAGCTAGAAAAACTGCTTTTAGCTCTAAGTGGTTTATGTGCAACTTGCTCTCTGGAAGGGACCAAGTTCCCCTTGCAGTGTGGTCGTCCAAGTGAGAGCCCCACCCTTCTTTTTATGCGTCTGTAAAGATTTGCAGAGCATGTTTTAGAGGGTGTAATGGTTGACCTAGAAGCACATTGCTTTCCTCCAGCCACCACCTTAGATGGGGGTGGAGGGATTTGGGGACCGGGATCACCTTTTCCAGTGACTCTGGGACCCTCCAGTTGTTTTTCAAGTGCCACTGTATGGGTCTCATTTGTAGTCGCCCTAAGTGGACTTGTTTTTCTGTTGCTGTGAGTAGACCTATGAGGGACATGAATTTTCGGACCGGGCATACCGGGTCCGACAGTATTGATCTGATCTTGTCTGTCAAGGTCTGCCAATGTTCCTCTGTTGGTCTGACCCTGCCCTCCTTCAGGTCGAACTGGTAACCTACGAAGTTGAAGACCTGCTGTGGGACCAGTTCTGATTTTTCCGTGTTCACCAGCCACCCTAGCTCCTGGCACAGTATGACTAGGGTTTGAGTATGCTGGAGACAGGTGTCGTGGGTAGAGGCTCTCACCAGCCAGTCGTCTAGGTACTGGTGGATCCTTATACCCTTTTGAAGTGCCATGAGTTTGACCTCTTTGGCCACCACTGTGAACTCCATGGGGGCTGTGGACAGGCCAAAGGGAAGGGCTTTGAACTGGTAGGACTGACCCTGGAGGTGAAAACGCATGTACTTCCTGGACTGACTGTGAATTGGTATGTGGAAGTATGCGTCTTTGAAATCTATGGATGTGACCCACTCCCCTGTCTGTAGGGAGGTTCTTATTGTCTCTGGGGTCTCCATCTTGAACGACCCTGTGTTTAAAAAGGTGTTCAAGGTGCTCAGGTCTAGGATCGGTCTCCACCGGTTGTTGGGTTTGGGTACCAAAAATAGCCAGTTGTAAAACCCCAGTGAGGTTGGATTTTCCACCGGTTCGACTGCATTTTTGTTTATCAGCTGATACAGTGCCTCTAAAAGGAAGGACTGTTTGGTTGGATTGTGGTAGTTGCTTATTACAGTAGGTGACCTTGTCAAGTGGGGTCTGAACCGGAAGGGGAGCGTGTAACCCTCCCTCAGAATGTTTACCACTTTTGGACTTGAACCCAGGGTTTCCCATTTCTCCCAACACTGGTTTAACCTCGCCCCTACAGGAGGATCTAAAACAGCATGTTGGGCATTGGTGACAAGATTTACAGAAGGCAAGTGACCTACACAAAAAACATCTTTCACATATTTTATTTTTTATTTTGACATGCATTGGGATTTACGCCTTTCCTTTGCGGCAACCCGGTGACAATATGAGCATTTGCAACATGAGAGTCTACATTGAAATTTAAAGTCACTTTGCTGTTCTCTGACACCACTGGTGCTGGGTTCAAGTCTCCCTGACCGGTAATAAGTACAGAGTTCTTCTGACCGGTCACAGGAATTACACAGTAATTGTCATTTATGAGACTTGAACCCCTTGGCAGGCTTCTGGGAAAATGTTGAGGCCTTACCACGACCTTTCCTAGCTTGCTGCTTGTTTTTGATTTGTTTCCAAGCAGGGATGTTCTTCTTGTCGGTGTGATGGCTAGTAACCTTGTCACTTGCAGCATATGGGTGGAAGCAACCTTGCTGTCGGTGTGAAGTACCGGAAGAACGCCTCTCCTCACTCTTACTGATTTCCTCTTCAGCTTTTGCTATAAGCTGGTCCGGGAATAAGGCATTCAGATGAACTGGAGACGTTCTCAAGGTGTGCAACGTGTCTTGCTTCACCCCAGCACGTAAATAGTCCAGGTAACTATCCCTGCGAGCAAGGGTGAAGTTGGCCATGTTGATGAAAACTGCTTCTGAAAGGTCTTGCATAGCCCTGGCCATTGCTTGAGATACTGACCGGTTGAAAGTGGTCAAATACTCCAGTTCACTGACAGCTTGCTTCATCTTCTCAAATGACTTGCCCTTACTGTCCAGACGCAGGGTTTTTAACTGAGAGTTCATAGAGTCCTGAACCCTGGTCAAACACCTTGACAAACCAGCAGCCTGGTTGCACATTATTGTCTGTTCACGAGCTGCCCTCTCCCAGCGTCTGAGGAGATCCTGACTGAAGGCTCGGGATGGTGGAGCAGAAGGCAAATTTCTTCTGGCAACCCTGCTGAAAGAGTGGTTGAGTTTAGCCGGATCCGGTGACCAGATGCGAACCGTAGAACTCTCACTGTCTTTTTCAGCATGCATCCCGTACCATCTGGAAGGTCTAGGGGTTTTAATGAACTGATCCCTGAGGAGGCCAGTGTTGTCAGTGTTTCTAGTAGGGTAGCCTTCTTTGATTATGAGGTTAAGACTGGACATCTTCCTGCACAACCAGTCATCCACAGGAAGTTTCACACTGACTTTACCGGTTGGCTGGACACGTGTACCGGCAAAGGGGTTGTCATCTGCAGTAGAGGACACAGTTTCAAACTCAGGAACCCTGTGCCAGTTCATGAAACTTCTCACACCCCTCATGGTTTCCCTGTAGTTAGCCTCCTCAGTGGGCTCAGTCTCAGGGTCATCTCTAGAAGCATCTTTGTCTGCTGACCGGTCCCGGTGGGTGTCACCATCCAGGGAACCGGTTTCGCTGAACTGGTCAGCTTCACTGTCAGAGGCTGCACTCAGATCTACTTCACCGGTGGGCTGAACCTCTGGGAACGAACCGGGGGCCTGAACAGGCTGGGTTGGTATCCCTGCACCTTGAGCCCCAAGGGGCTGGGTGGCAGTCTGCATCTCCTCTACAGCAATACCGGTAGCCTGGTCAAGGCAGGGACCGGATTTCTCTACTGGCAGACTGATCTCCACAGGTAGATTGCTGGTGGTGGCACCAGGGTCAAAAAATGGCTTCTGAGTGGGAGTCACATCTGAAGCTAGCTTCACAACCGGTTCAACCGGCACTGTGAAGGTCTTGGCTAGCAACATCGCCTCAAGTCTGGAAAACCTCTCTGCCCACTTGTCATCCAGTTGCTTAAGATCTTCAGTTGAAGGTCTACTGCTTGAAGATCTCTTCTTGCTGGCAGACGGCTTGGGAGACTCACTACGTTTCGTCTCCTTGGTAGGGGTCGACTGCACAGCCTTGACCTTTTCCACTTTACCCAGTACGCTAACGTGTGCTGGGTCCACGAGAGTGGGGGTGGATGAAGCCGTAGAATTGGAGGTCGTCTTTTTTTTCATATAATTAAGTAAGGTTTTAGAGGTGGCGAATTTTAGATTTTTGCCCAATTTTGGATTCCTTGCTCTACCATAAATCATTCATCCTCATGCTGGTATGTTTTTGACTGAAAATAAACCCTCACAGAAACAACAATGAATTCTGGGAATGTACCAAGACCTTTGAATTTTCTGTGTTTCATAAAAGCTAATACTTCAATATTAGCTAGTTTCATCATTTCTTCATTATAATCAGGTGTAGGTTAATTGATTGGCTGCCTCCCTGCTGTCAATGTACTTCCTCAGCCGAGTTTGGGGGTGATCTCTTTGTTCTGAAATATATAGTCATAATTGCAGTTACCTGCAAGGTTTGGTATTTCTGACAGGAAAGAGCTCAGTATGAAAGGATTAATGAAAATAAAAAGGTAAAATAAAAGGTGTCAGAATTATAAACTCTACGTTATATTACTGATACATATCCAGATAGTGTTGTGGTTGAATACAATTTTAACAAGACCGAATAGTCTTTTTGTCTACATGCGTGAGCTTCACAGCTATCAGAGACATGAGTAGTGCACTAGAATTTATGAAAGTCTGGCGACACAAAGAAATTCCAACTCAGACACATCCCACAGCTGGTCTAGAACTCAGACGGTCACCCATCCAAGTATTAACGTAGCCCATTGCCGCTTAATTTTATTGAGCAGACAAATACTCATCATGCTGCACCACAATGATAGTCCGGAAACAAAAAAAAATAAAAAACAAAAAAAAAAAGAAGTGATCCCTAGAAGTGTGAGCCTCGCTAGAGCTCTCTCTTAAAAGCCAGATACTGAAAGCGGAAATTAGACGAAAAACCGGGTGTGTTTGATTTAGTTAACGCCAAGACATAAGTTTTCAAAAAAAGGTTTCCTGTTTACCATCTTTTACAGTACATCCATATTTGACCCATGTAATCCTTTTACACTAAGCATAACAAAGAATCGCATCTTGACTCCTGATCTACGCTCAGTTTTGGCTCAGTGTATTTACACCATAATAACAAACTTTAATCTGTAGTTAAAAATTCCGACAGAAAGATGAAGTTTAAAATGGAGGCTTGTGAGAGCAACCAGAATCTACTTAAACAAAGTACCGATACAGATGTATCATGTAAATAGTTTGCAAGCTGTCAGCTAAGATTTTGTCACACATAAGTCTCTGGCATGCTATGTCACGAGATGGTATTCATGAAAAATCTCAAACTCAAAAATTATACCAATAAATTGGGGTTTAAACTTTATATTTGAGGTTTACACCCAAATTCATATTTAAGTTTCCATGTGTAGATTTTACTTGAATAGAATGTTGGTTGACAGTGAAAAATTTGAATTTCACGTGAGATTTTGGTTTAGTATTCATAAAAAAATCAGTCTCAAACTATCACTTAGTCCTACGTGTGTATAAAATTGACATTTAGTTTCAGGTATTATCCAACCCAAAGTTTTTTCTCAAACTCAAATTTGGGTTTGAGTTTAAACTCATATGTAATTTTAACTTTTAAACGTTTAGCCTAAATTTATCAAAGCTTACCCTAAGTTATAAGGATTTATAATTGAGTTTCGGCTATAAGATTGAGGATGATTTTTTTTTTATCAAAAAAAGCCCATGGTATTGCAGCATTTGTATCAAAATTGTGATGGACAGAAATAACATCCTATAATGAGTTGGCGATACACCACTATTCTCATTTCAACTGATCCATTATTTCATTCTTGTATTAACTTGTATCATTATTTTTTTTCACAAAAAATCTGAAAATTTTATAGGAAATAACCTTATGTTTACAAAATAAAAAATGAAGAGCCAATTGAGGTCCATCTCCCAGAGAAATTGACTGGTTGTTGATATTTTATGTATACTTGGTCCACATAGTATGTGAAGATGAACACACTCTACAGAATTGTGTTAAAAGGTGCTGAAAAAAGTGTCTGATTGGTGTTTTGGTATGTTGTGTCAGTAAAGAGCACTGGTAGGAATGTGTAAACTGCTTTTTCAGTCATCACCGTCTTGCTTCAGTGGGCTAGAGAACTTATTCAAGTGATTTTACCACAACCTGACAAAAACTTGGTCATTTTTTGTTTGCTTGCTCATGGTCTAAAGTGGATGATAATCCCTTGTTCAAGCCAACCTTGACCTTAAGTTGAAAAAAAATATGATTCCAGGTCAGTGAAGAAAAATGATATACTGTATTTATATATTTAATCATTCATACAAGAAGAATATTTTTGTGAGAAAATTGAAAAATATGTAAAGGACAAGAAAATCGCTTACTTTACAAAAACTTCCAGATAACAAGACAAATTACAACAGAAAAGGCCACTTATTAGAACCTGATGTCCATTTATGCTTAAGAGGGCTGTTCCATTTCTGCGATAAATCGTAAACCTTGCTCCCGATTTTCAATTTTCAGGAATGGGGAACTGAATCTTATACATCTTAATGATCTTAAAGCCATCGTATAGACATCTTGTATGGAAAATACGGAATTTCCTGATAGGTTTACGAGTACAGCACTCGTAAACTCATTGGGAACAGTTTACAAGAAATTCAGACTTGTTTCAAACCTTTCCTGATTCTTATCAGATTTATAACATCATAAACCAATTGTAATGTCACCTTTTTAATCTTACAGTGATCTTAAACCTGTCCTTCACTCATACAGCAACTTTTTCCATCTTATAACAACCGCAAACTTATCTTTTTATTGCGTTAATACATCCTATCCAATGGACAATTGCTTTACCGGTCGGCGCGACCGGTCCCGCCAAACGCCTGAAAAAGACGTCCTGTATATACTACCGGCAGGACCGGTCACAGAGTGTGCATTCGCCAGGTGGCGCATCGTACTTCATTTCCTGTTTACCTATTGACGTCATAGCATCTTTTTCGTTTGGCGCGAAAAGAGTGTGCAGAAGATTTTCTTCAGAGATACGTTTTTGAAGTTTTACAACGAACTCTTCCAAGTTTCTTGTTTTTTATTAGTACGGAGTAATTCTACAACGTTACTGATCATTATGTCGTCTCCTGGACAGAAGCGAGGTTCTTGCGGGCACGTTATGGCCCTTTTTGACAACCATAAGAAATGCGCGCGTTGTCGTGACAAGGGGGTGGGAGACGACCCCTGTTTGAAGAAGTTGGATTGTAGTATCTGTAGGGCGTTTACGCCTGCTCAGATCCACCAGTTAGCAACCCCCACCTACAAGGAACGGAAAGAACGCTCTAGCCAGAAGAAATCTGAAGAATTGACAAGTACGTCTCCCAAGCTTGTTGATCCGTCTGAGGTTTCACTGCTGGGTACTGTCAATTCAGGGACGCAGTCTCCTGTTGATTCTACACCCAAGCAGAAGAAGCGTTCTGATGGCTCCCCAAGGTCTAGTAAACGGAAGCACAGCAGTAAGCCCACTTCAGACGACCTCAAGTCCCTTGATGACAAGTGGAGTGAGAGATTTTCCCGTCTGGAAGCTATGCTGATTAACCAGTCATTTGCTGTTCCGGTGAGACCGGTGAATTCTGCTTCTGTGGTGCCCAGAGAACACCCCTTCTTTGATCCGGGTGCTTCTACTAGTGTTATGTTTGCTGAGGGCACTGGTGACGTTGCTACGCAGTTGACGGCTAGCCAACCTCCTCTGGGGGTTCCCGGTACACAAGCTGTGAAGGAAGTGACTGAGAGTGCTACCCACCCTGTTCATTGCCCCGGTACCTCTGAGACTGTTGCCACCCAACCTTTACTGGTTCCCGGTGCAGGGACTGCCACCCAGCCTCCACAGGCTCCCGGTGCGGGTCCTGAGGTTCTGCCTTCCGGTTATGAAACTACGCTGTCTAACCAGTCGCCTCCCATTGGCCAGAATTCTGAGGTTGCTAGGGAATCTGACAGTGAGGCTGAGTTGGATGCGGAACCGGCTTCACCGGCTAGTGTTCACTACCAGGGTGATGTACCGGAAACAAACACTGACCAGGACCTCTCTGAAGATGCCAATTACCGGGAAACCTTGAGAGGGGTGAGGAGTTTCATGGGCTGGCATCAAATTCCGGATTATGACACCTCAGCTGCATCTATGGATGACAATCCCTTTGCCGGTTCTAGAGTGAAGACTACCGGTAAAGTGTCAGTTAAATTGCCGGTGGATGAATGGCTTTGTAAAAAGCTGGAGAAACTAAATGTAACTATTGCTGAAGGTTACCCTTCCAGGAATACAGAAACCAGTGGTCTGCTGCGTGATCAATTTGTCAAGACACCCCGTACTTCAAAGTGGTACGACATGCAAGCTGTTAAGAAGGATACGTCTACCCAGGCTGTTGGTGACTGGTCTCCGGAACCGGCAAAGCTTAACAGTATGTTTTCTAGAGTTGCAAGGCGCAGTTTACCTTCTGCTCCAGCTTCCCGGACCTTCAGCCAGGACACCCTTAGAAGGTGGGAGAGGTCCTAAGTTATAAGGATTTATAATTGAGTTTCGGCTATAAGATTGAGGATGATTTTTTTTTTATCAAAAAAAGCCCATGGTATTGCAGCATTTGTATCAAAATTGTGATGGACAGAAATAACATCCTATAATGAGTTGGCGATACACCACTATTCTCATTTCAACTGATCCATTATTTCATTCTTGTATTAACTTGTATCATTATTTTTTTTCACAAAAAATCTGAAAATTTTATAGGAAATAACCTTATGTTTACAAAATAAAAAATGAAGAGCCAATTGAGGTCCATCTCCCAGAGAAATTGACTGGTTGTTGATATTTTATGTATACTTGGTCCACATAGTATGTGAAGATGAACACACTCTACAGAATTGTGTTAAAAGGTGCTGAAAAAAGTGTCTGATTGGTGTTTTGGTATGTTGTGTCAGTAAAGAGCACTGGTAGGAATGTGTAAACTGCTTTTTCAGTCATCACCGTCTTGCTTCAGTGGGCTAGAGAACTTATTCAAGTGATTTTACCACAACCTGACAAAAACTTGGTCATTTTTTGTTTGCTTGCTCATGGTCTAAAGTGGATGATAATCCCTTGTTCAAGCCAACCTTGACCTTAAGTTGAAAAAAAATATGATTCCAGGTCAGTGAAGAAAAATGATATACTGTATTTATATATTTAATCATTCATACAAGAAGAATATTTTTGTGAGAAAATTGAAAAATATGTAAAGGACAAGAAAATCGCTTACTTTACAAAAACTTCCAGATAACAAGACAAATTACAACAGAAAAGGCCACTTATTAGAACCTGATGTCCATTTATGCTTAAGAGGGCTGTTCCATTTCTGCGATAAATCGTAAACCTTGCTCCCGATTTTCAATTTTCAGGAATGGGGAACTGAATCTTATACATCTTAATGATCTTAAAGCCATCGTATAGACATCTTGTATGGAAAATACGGAATTTCCTGATAGGTTTACGAGTACAGCACTCGTAAACTCATTGGGAACAGTTTACAAGAAATTCAGACTTGTTTCAAACCTTTCCTGATTCTTATCAGATTTATAACATCATAAACCAATTGTAATGTCACCTTTTTAATCTTACAGTGATCTTAAACCTGTCCTTCACTCATACAGCAACTTTTTCCATCTTATAACAACCGCAAACTTATCTTTTTATTGCGTTAATACATCCTATCCAATGGACAATTGCTTTACCGGTCGGCGCGACCGGTCCCGCCAAACGCCTGAAAAAGACGTCCTGTATATACTACCGGCAGGACCGGTCACAGAGTGTGCATTCGCCAGGTGGCGCATCGTACTTCATTTCCTGTTTACCTATTGACGTCATAGCATCTTTTTCGTTTGGCGCGAAAAGAGTGTGCAGAAGATTTTCTTCAGAGATACGTTTTTGAAGTTTTACAACGAACTCTTCCAAGTTTCTTGTTTTTTATTAGTACGGAGTAATTCTACAACGTTACTGATCATTATGTCGTCTCCTGGACAGAAGCGAGGTTCTTGCGGGCACGTTATGGCCCTTTTTGACAACCATAAGAAATGCGCGCGTTGTCGTGACAAGGGGGTGGGAGACGACCCCTGTTTGAAGAAGTTGGATTGTAGTATCTGTAGGGCGTTTACGCCTGCTCAGATCCACCAGTTAGCAACCCCCACCTACAAGGAACGGAAAGAACGCTCTAGCCAGAAGAAATCTGAAGAATTGACAAGTACGTCTCCCAAGCTTGTTGATCCGTCTGAGGTTTCACTGCTGGGTACTGTCAATTCAGGGACGCAGTCTCCTGTTGATTCTACACCCAAGCAGAAGAAGCGTTCTGATGGCTCCCCAAGGTCTAGTAAACGGAAGCACAGCAGTAAGCCCACTTCAGACGACCTCAAGTCCCTTGATGACAAGTGGAGTGAGAGATTTTCCCGTCTGGAAGCTATGCTGATTAACCAGTCATTTGCTGTTCCGGTGAGACCGGTGAATTCTGCTTCTGTGGTGCCCAGAGAACACCCCTTCTTTGATCCGGGTGCTTCTACTAGTGTTATGTTTGCTGAGGGCACTGGTGACGTTGCTACGCAGTTGACGGCTAGCCAACCTCCTCTGGGGGTTCCCGGTACACAAGCTGTGAAGGAAGTGACTGAGAGTGCTACCCACCCTGTTCATTGCCCCGGTACCTCTGAGACTGTTGCCACCCAACCTTTACTGGTTCCCGGTGCAGGGACTGCCACCCAGCCTCCACAGGCTCCCGGTGCGGGTCCTGAGGTTCTGCCTTCCGGTTATGAAACTACGCTGTCTAACCAGTCGCCTCCCATTGGCCAGAATTCTGAGGTTGCTAGGGAATCTGACAGTGAGGCTGAGTTGGATGCGGAACCGGCTTCACCGGCTAGTGTTCACTACCAGGGTGATGTACCGGAAACAAACACTGACCAGGACCTCTCTGAAGATGCCAATTACCGGGAAACCTTGAGAGGGGTGAGGAGTTTCATGGGCTGGCATCAAATTCCGGATTATGACACCTCAGCTGCATCTATGGATGACAATCCCTTTGCCGGTTCTAGAGTGAAGACTACCGGTAAAGTGTCAGTTAAATTGCCGGTGGATGAATGGCTTTGTAAAAAGCTGGAGAAACTAAATGTAACTATTGCTGAAGGTTACCCTTCCAGGAATACAGAAACCAGTGGTCTGCTGCGTGATCAATTTGTCAAGACACCCCGTACTTCAAAGTGGTACGACATGCAAGCTGTTAAGAAGGATACGTCTACCCAGGCTGTTGGTGACTGGTCTCCGGAACCGGCAAAGCTTAACAGTATGTTTTCTAGAGTTGCAAGGCGCAGTTTACCTTCTGCTCCAGCTTCCCGGACCTTCAGCCAGGACACCCTTAGAAGGTGGGAGAGGTCCTTCAGAGAACAATCAGTGATGTGTAATCACGCTGCTGGCCTATCTAGATGCCTCACCAAAGTACAGGACTCCATGGTCACCCAGTTAAAGTCCCTCAGGTTCGATTCCTCAAAGGGCAAAAGTGCTGAGAAACAACAACAAGCTGTTGAAGAACTGGAGTATCTGGTTACATTTAACCGGTCAATTTCACAGGCTATGCAGCGAACCATGCAGGATCTTTCAGAGGGAGTCTTTATCAGCATGGCTAATCTCACCCTGGCCCGTCGGGACAGTTATTTAGAGTTCATACGGGGTGGGATTAAACCGGACACCTTGTCTGCCTTACGTACGTCTCCAGTTCACCAACTATCACTCTTCCCGGACAGCTTACTGGTCAAGGCTGAAGAGGAGATCTTACGTAGTGAAGAGAGGCGTTCTGCTGGTACCACACCAAGGAAACCTGGACGTTTTCATCCATACGTCCCCTCCAATCGAACCCCTCACCAGCCGGACCGGAAGCCCACTACTCCGGCATGGAAGCAGATTAGAGACCGGCAAACTGCTCAGAAAGGTGGTGGTAAAGCCTCAAACTTCAGCCAGAAGCCGGCTAGGGGATTTAAAAAGCATAAATGACAATCACTGTGTTTCAAATGTGGTCGGATTGGTGAACTCTGTAAATGTATCCGACAAGATGGAGGGCTTGAACCCACCACCACCAGTGACAAGCAAGAGCGAGACTGTGTTTTCACATGTAAACTCTTTTGTTGCAAGTGTTCCTTTTGCCAGGGGGTCACCACAAAAGAAAGGTGTAAATCCCGTTTATTGTCAATCTATCAGAGAAATAAACCATGTGAACGATGTTTCCTGTGTAGATCACTTGAGTTTTGTAAAAATTGTCACAAATGTCCCAACTGTTGTTACAAATCTTCCTGTAGGGGCAAGGCTTCAGCAGTTTTGGGAGAAGTGGGAAACTCTGGGTGCGAGTCCAAAAGTTATCAGAATACTGAGAGAGGGCTACACCCTTCCCTTCCAGTTCAGACCCAACCTAACCAGGTCACCAATGGTCATCAGCAAATATGTAAACCCCCAAAGACAGTCCCTCCTTTTGGAGGCACTGGCTCAGCTAACAAACAAGAATGCAGTGGAACCGGTAACAAATTAGACCTCCCTAGGGTTTTACAACCGGCTATTTTTGGTTCCCAAACCCAACAACTGGTGGAGACCTATCTTGGACCTGAGCACTTTGAACATCTTTTTAAACACAGAGTCGTTCAAAATGGAGACTCCAGAAACCATAAGAAGCTCCCTACAGGTAGGGGAGTGGGTCACCTCAATAGATTTCAAAGACGCATACTTCCACATTCCAATTCACAGTCAGTCCAGGAAGTACATGCGTTTTCACATTCAGGGCCAATCCTACCAGTTCAAGGCCCTGCCCTTTGGTCTTTCCACAGCACCCATGGAGTTCACAGTGGTGGCCAAAGAGGTCAAGCTCATGGCCTTACGACAGGGTATAAGAATCCACCAGTACCTAGACGACTGGCTGGTGAGAGCCTCTACCCTCCACACCTGTCTCCAGCATACTCAAACCCTGGTCACACTTTGTCAGGAGCTAGGGTGGCTGGTGAACAAGGAAAAGTCAGAACTGGCACCCAAACAGGTCTTCAACTTCGTAGGTTACCAGTTCGACCTGAAAGAGGGCAAGGTCAGACCAACAGAAGAACGTTGGCAGGCCTTGACAGACAAGATCAGATCAATGATGTCGGATCCGGTTTGTCCGGTCCGGAAATTCATGTCCCTCATAGGTCTCCTCACAGCAACAGAAAAACAAGTCCACTTAGGGCGACTCCACATGAGACCCATACAGTGCACCAGACAGCAGGTAACCCTCAGGGCACATCACATCCCCGGCCGGCTGAACGTGATAGCAGACAAGCTATCCAGACTTGGCCAGACCATTCAAACAGAGTGGTCACTTCATCCAGCAGTATTCCAAGCTGTATGCGCAAGGTGGCACCAGCCAAAAGTGGACCTGTTTGCCACCAGGTTCAACAACAAACTGCCTCAGTTTGTGTCACCGGTGCCAGACCCCCAGGCTTGGGCAGTGGATGCACTCAGTCTCTCCTGGGAGGACCTGGACCCATACGCCTTCCCACCGGCAGCCATCTTGGGCAAAGTGGTGGAGAAGCTCCAGGACTACCCCTGCAACAGAATAATCCTGATTGCCCCAGGGTGGCCCAACATGCCCTGGTTTTGGGACCTGGTAGCAATGTCAAGCCAGATCCCACTATGTCTGCCCAGCATACCCAACCTTGTGTCTCAGCCATTCAACCAGGTCCTTCACAGGAACCTGTCGAATCTGAACCTACATGCCTGGCTCCTAGAGCCTCAGCAATCAAGGAGCAAGGCTTCTCTGAGGCAGTGGCAGCACGAATTGAGGCTCCTCAAAGAAGATCAACCAGATCTGTCTACGAGGCAAAGTGGACCATTTTTACAAACTGGTGCCTCAGTAATCAGGTGGACTTCAGGGCCCACCCAACCGGCCCCGCTATCAGCTTACTAGGGGTCTTACTAGGATTAGACATGAAAAAGATGCTATGACGTCAATAGGTAAACAGGAAATGAAGTACGATGCGCCACCTGGCGAATGCACACTCTGTGACCGGTCCTGCCGGTAGTATATACAGGACGTCTTTTTCTGGCGTTTGGCGGGACCGGTCGCGCCGACCGGTAAAGCAATTGTCCATTGGATAGGGTATTAACTTATAAAAATTTAATTTACTTATTAAATTTGCAAGTTTCATCTTAAGGGACTTGCAAACTAATGAAATGGATCAGGAAGTTATCGCAAACCTATCAGATGATTTTCTGAGGCAATCAGGCACACCAGTCAGGAAGCTATTGGGAACACATCCTAAAACCACCGTAAACCTATCGTAAACTATACCCTGGATCATCCATTTTTTTCATTAGTTCAAATCATAAACCTATCATAAACCACACTTGCAGAAATGGAACGGGCCTCTTATAGAGAATTCTATGGAACAGAGCTCCAATTAAGTCTTGTAGTGCAGATTGCCTGGCAGCCCATGAACCTCTTAGAGGGCTATTTTCAGTGAAGTCAGATGAAATTTGATATACATGCTTGAGTTATATTGCTACAAGGGTTAAAACAGTTCAAATGTACTTCATAACAGAACATTTGTTTCTGTTATTTAATTGAGTTATGACTTCGCACTGAGTTGTTAAAAGCACTGACTCATGCAAGAAGTAAGTCAGTCCCACAAGACTAATGAAACAATATAAGTCCATCACTTTACAAAGTCATCTTAAAATTTTACTTTTGCGTCTAAATATACTGGTAATAGGTGAGTTGGACATTTTATTGTGTTATATAGATAAACATCATCATTGTAAATGCTTTTTCATTCATTGCTAGCACCTTTGCTGACAAATGACAATAATATATAAAAAGTTCTTGCATGTTTGAGAGATTATCCCACTATTATGCAGTCTCCCAGATAAGTCCAATTATTTTCACAGCTTAGGCCCGAGTTATGGGACATATATTACTGTGAGAAGGGAATTATCAATAATTAGTGTAATATCATGGCTGATGATCATATGACATTCTGTCTTTTTGTGATTTCAAAATTGTGATATCATGAATAGATCAAAGATTCTTTGACTTTGAGAACTTTTGATGTATTATAGTCAATTTGTGGTGAAAAAGTTGCAATTGAAGTTATTATTGGTACATGCTCTCTTCTCAAAATTGCAGTCAAGGAACAGTAGGTTGTCATAAACTAAAATGTTTTATTTAACATTGGGATATCCTCATGAAAAATTTAGTGATATGTGTATTCTGAGGATGCAATTTTGGTGTCCCAATGATATCTGTAACTGTGAATGCTATGTTTTCAGGCACCTGAGGTCGGGTATTGCTGACTGGCATGGAAAGAAACAGGAAGACTGGGTGATGAAACACCCTGGACAAGTGGTCCTCACTGTGGTAATGTCATTGTACTCCTAAAACTAATTACAGTACAGTTCTGTATAGCTGAAACATGTGATACAGTACTATACTTCCACAGCTCTCTAGAATACACTTAGCCTTGCTGAAGGCTCAAGTTTCTTTGCAGTTAGGGAATGTTTCCAGTTCAGATAATGGAGTTTCACTTTCTATAATGTACTCATACACATACATAGCATACGGCTAAGAGAAACTCCTTCTTCTGGAGAGCTTCCTTTAAAATTCTGAATGCGTACCTTATGATTGCCAAATGTTTCTGCACCTATTCTGAACATATTATATACATATGGGCCTTAAGCAAGGCTAGAATACACTCTATAACAGTAACAGCAGTGGTAAAGTCATTGTATTCTTAAAACTGTTTTCAAGTTTCAATACACTGTGTACAACAAGAACAGCACTGTGGTCTAGTCATTTTAAGCTGTTTACAGTACACTCTGTATAACCAAAACAGCCCTGTGGTAAAGTCGTGTACTCCACTAGCTGATTACAATACACTTTTTCTTGCATTAATACATCTTACCTAGTGAGCAAATGCATTTCCCAGTGCACTGCTGATCTCGCCAAACATTTGCTGTCTGGCACTGTCCACCTCTCGCTAGATGGAGCAACGTACTTCCCCCTTTTGTTTGGTGCGAAGCAGTCAAGATGCTTGGAATTAAGAGAAACTTTAATTTTTACCACACAGCCCTTAAGCCCCAGCTGTCAGGGTGTTGTTTTCACCCATGATGTCCTCATGGGCAGGCGGCAGGAAAAAGTTTGTCCAGGCTGTATCTCAGAAATCATAAGGTGTAGGAAGTTCATACTTGGTAGGGACGGGGTGGGTGTGCAACATCATGGTCTGACCTTGATTTGACCTTTGACCTTGCCGTAGTGACCTTGACCTATAAAATCCTGTCGGGACTATATCTTATATAACCGTAAGGTGTAGGAAGTTGATACTTGGCAGGGACATTAGTTAGGGGTTGTAGGTGTGCAACATCATTGTGTGACCTTGATTTGACCTTTGACGTGGATGTAGTGACCTTGAACTATAAAATCTTGTCTGGGCTATATCTCGGAAACCATAAGGTGTAAAAAGTTGATATTTGGTAGGGACATTGGTTGGGGGTTGTAGGTGTTCCATGTCATGGTGTAGTCTTGATTTGACCTTTGACCTTACTGTAGTGACCTTGACATATAAAATCTTGTCTGGGCTATATCTCGGAAACCATAAGGTGTAAAAAGTTGATATTTGGTAGGGACATTGGCTGGGGGTGTAGGTGTGCAACATCATGGGGTGGTGTGACCTTGATTTGAACTTTGACCTTGCTGTAGTGACCTTGACCTATAAAATCTTGTCCGGGCTATATCTCAGAAAGTCTAAGGTGTAGGAAGTTGATACTTGGTAGGGATATTGGTTGGGGGTTGTAGGTGTGCATCATCATGGTGTAGCCTTGATTTGACCTTTGACCTAGTTATAGTGACCATGAGTTTGAAAATCTTGTTTGGGCTATTTATTGGATTCGGTAAGGTGTAGAAGGTTGACATTTGGTAGGACGTTGGTTAGGTGGTGTAGGTGTGCATCATGGTGTTAACTTTAACTTTGGCTCTGCCAAAGTGTGTTCACCTGCAAGATTTGAGACATGTTTCTCTTATGACAAAGATATATAGATTGCTGCAACTGATTAGTGTATGTACTTTAAAAAATTTGTATAATTATGCTATTTCCATCGAAAGCTATACTCCAATTAATAAAATATACAGCTTTGTAATTTTTAGTTTACTGATTAATGCTGTCATCTTGCTATTGAAATGCCTTGATTTAATACTTTATCTTTACATACATTTTCTTTCTTTTAGATGTTATTTTCTGTACTGAAACATTATTTGGAGCTTTATATAACTTGACACTCCTCCTAAAGTATCTAGATCTTTGTACTGTTTCACTACTTCTATATTTCATGGTGTTGAAAACTATTTCCCCAGGCTGTGGGGTATGGGCATCTCTGATGCTATTTTTTAAATGTTGTGTCAAAACTCGCTATAGCGTGATTTATTTGTGAAAGAAAGTATTGTTGTTTTTCATGGCATCACCAGGACAGAGGCGCGGGTTGTGTGGCCATATTATGGCAAGATTTGACTCTCGCTCCAAATGTGCGCACTGTATTGACAAACGTTTTGGATCTGATTCCTGTGTTATCGACGGGGCGATATGCTTGCTTCATTTATGACAGTTTTACTTACTGATCAGAGCGTGAAATGCCTGCAGTGCCGTCTGTAAAAGTTTTGGCAATCCCCTAAAGAACAGCTACTTGAAAGAGGCATTATATTCCCTGATCACAATGGTTTATTCCTCATGGCCTTCTACAACAGGTTGTTTCTGGTTCCAAAACCAAACAACAAATGGAGGCCAATTTTAGATCTAAGCAAACTGAACTTGTTTCTGAATGCAGAAACCTTCAAGATGGAAACACCAGAGACCATAAGACTCTCCTTTCAGCAAGCAGAGTGGGTTACCTTGGATTTCAGCGATGTTTACTTTCACATCCCAATAAGTCTAAGGAAATATCTGAGGTTTTATCTAAACAGTCAGACTTACCAGTTCACAGCCCTTCTCTTTGGCCTAGCGACAGCTTGGGGTTCACAAAGGTTATGAAGGATGTGAAACTCATGGCCCAAGCCAGGGATATAAGAATCCACCAGCACCTAGACAACTGGTTACTCAGAGCCTCATGTAGGAGAACTTGCTAACAAAATACCCAGACCCTCTTGGCCCTCTGCCAGGATCTGGGCTGCGTAGTGAACTTCAACAAGTCGGAACTGATTCCCCAACAAGTATTCAATTTTGTGGGATATTGTTTAGACTTCTCTCAAGGCCCAGTCAAACCCACTCAGGGGCGAGGGGAACTACTGACTCACAAAATACAGACCCTCATGAACCAGGAGACCTGCTCATTCAGGCAGTTTCTGTCCCTAATATGGCTGTTGACAACCACAGAAAAGCAGGTCAGATCGGGTCGTCTTTACATGAGACCCATTCAGTGGCACCCAAAGAATCATCGGCATGTTCCAGAGTCTTTGGACAAGATCATTCCTCTGCCCAAATCTCTCCATCCTCATCTCAGGTGGTGGCTAGATGAAGACAATGTGCTTTATGGCCAACCTCTGCACCGCCTTCAGCTTGCTCTGCAACTGTTTACAGATTTATCAAACAAAGGTTTGGGTGCACACTTAGGGGACTGCATGGCAAAAAGTCTCTGGTCAAAGCCAGAAGGCAAATTGTGCATAAATTTTCTAGAGCTGAAAGCGGTTATGTTGGCTGTCAAGAAGTTCGAGTACTTGTAGGCCAGACCATCTTGGTGGCGATGGACAACTTGACAGTTGTGTTGTCGGGGGGTGGGGTGAAGTGGAGAACAAACAGGTGATTCAGACACAGTGGTCTGTGCTACAGGAAATGTTCAACCACTTGTGTTCAAGGTGGCACACACCTCAGGCAGATCTATTTGCCACCAGGTTCAACCACAAACTTCCCAAGTTTGTGTCACTGGTTCTGGATCAGAAAGGTTGGAAAGTGGATGTGTTGAGTGTTCACTGGGAAGAGCCGGATGCTTATGCCTTTCCCCAAATGTCACTTGGCTAGATGATCACCAAAGTATTGGATCAGGGTTGCCAGAGGATGATCCCGATTGTACAGGATTGGGATAACGTGCAATGGTTTTGGGATCTGGTCAACCTGTTAGTTCAAATACCATTCTTGCAGCCTCAGTTGGAGAACCTGTTAACTCAACCATTCAACGAGCATCCACACAGGGACCTCCAGAAACTGAATCTGCATGTGTGGCTCTAGTATTCAGCAAAAGGGTTCTCTGACAAAGTGGCAGCAAGAATGGAGGTTCCTCAGAGAGGCTCAACAAGAGGTGTCTATGAGTCAAAGTGGTCCATTTTTACCCAGGCTGTCGGGGTATTGTTTTCACCCATGTTGTCCAGATGGGAGGTCGGGCGGGCGGCGGGAAAAAGTTGGTCCGGGCTGTATCTCAGAAACCGTAAGGTGTAGGAAGTTGATACTTGGTAGGGACATTGGTTAGGATGTGTAGGTGTGCAACGTCATGGTCTGACCTTGATTTGACCTTGCTGTAGTGACCTTGGCCTATAAATCTTGTCCGGGCTATATCTCGGAAACTGTAAGGTGTAGGAGTTGATACTTGGTAGGGACATTGGTTAGGGGGTGTAGGTGTGCAACGTCATGGTCTGACCTTGATTTGACCTTTGACCTTGCCGTAGTGACCTTGAGTGTGAAAATCTTGTCCGGGCTATATCTCGGAAACCGTAAGGTGTAGGAAGTTGATACTTGGTAGGGGCATTGGTTAGGAGGTGTAGGTGTGCAACGTCATGGTCTGACCAGGATTTGACCTTTCCATAGTGACCTTGACCTATAAAATCTTGTCCGGGCTATATCTCGGAAACTGTGAGGTGTAGGAAGTTGATACTTACTAGGGACATTGGTTAGGGGGTGTAGGTGTGCAGCGTCATGGTGTGACCTTGATCTGACCTTTGACGTTGTCGTAGTGACCTTGACCTTTAAAATCTTGTGGCACCTTTGGGTCTGTCTTTTGATGCAAATTAAGCACTGTTAAAATCATATTAGAATTCATTAAGAATTTTGCTTTTACAACTTCCCATTGTAACAGATGGTATTTCATCAAGTGAGCCACAAATTTTGCTCCAACACCACACATAAGCATTAATTGAATGTATTACCACTTCTGTATGCATGGTAATATTCAAAACATCTAAACCATAATTTGGCCATGCCAGATGTAGATAAAGTACATGCATTATCTTTCTCTTAGACAGTATTTTCTCTATTTAAACATTGTTTGGACCTTTATAAAAGTGACAGTGCTCTGAAAGTATCCTGAACTTTGCAGTGATACAGTACTTCTATATCTCATGGTGTTAAAAATAATTCCCTAGGCTGTGGGGTACGGGCATCTCTGATGCTATTTTTGTCAGATGGTGCGAATCGAGTCAGCTGGACTTCAGGTCACCCTCAATAAAGTAGATTGCAGATTTTCTCATTTATTTGTTTCAAGAGAAACATCAGCCTAGCAGTATCGATGGCTATAGAACAGCTATAGCCGACAAAATTAATATCAGCAGGGATGAAAACTTGAGCAGGCTGTTGGACAGTTTACGTCATGATAAATCAAAGGGGCGCAGAGGTATCCCTAGCTGGAATCTATTCCTGGTCTTGCACCAAATGAATAAGCCTTTTAAGCCGCTCAGGAAACCTTCTCTGAAGCATTTGACTTTCAAAAGAGTCTTCCTTTTAGTGCGAGGACATCACCAGGAGGATTGGCTAGTTGTCTCCTCATATCTCTCTCCCAGCTTCTTGTCTAAGAACCAGCTGGCGAGGGATGGACCTGATTGTGTAGCTCCAGTGATCATTCCAGCTCTGGCTCCTGTACTTGATAGATCCTTTAAGAAGGATAGGACACTTTGCCCAGTCAGACTGTTGTGCTATTATCTGGACAAGATCAAGGACCTCCGAGAGGTCAAGGAGTTGGTCTTTGTGTCTTTTAGGAAGAGTCTCACAAAAGATATTGTTCCAGCAACGAAGGCTTTGCAAGAAGGAGTTCCTTTCAGCCTGTCATTGGAAGTCACACAACACCTTCACTCAGTTTTATTTGAAGGATGTGGCTTGGGCTGATACTAAGCTATATTATTTGGGTCCAGTAGTGGCAGCCCAGCAGATTCACAAGTAACTGGACCCCATGTACATAGTGTATATAAGAAGGGACGCTTCTTTCTTAGAATATTTTTATCCCTGCATCATGCTGTTGTGAACCAAAGTGGCGGTTTCAGGGAGGCTTTAATCCTGTTCACCTTCCTCGGGAATCTGAACTGAACTGCCTTTTCCTTCCTTCAATTCTTGTTCTCGGTTTGATTGGAAATAAGGAGGGGGGTAATGGGGGGGGGGGGATACGGCACTGGTAGCACTGATAAGCCTTGTACCCTGAAAGCCCTAGTTGGCTGTTCATCAGAGTTCTATTTTTTATTTTTCATGTTTTGAGCTGCCCACCATTCACTGAGTAGTTATTTTGCATTTGTCCATTAGGTAAGATGTATTAACGCAATAAAATGGAAAATTTAAAAAGTAAATTAAATATTTGTAAGTTAATACCTTATCAAGTGGACAAAGGGATTCCCACCCTGCCTTGCCCGCTATTATTATTATTTCTATAGCGCCTTATTATAATTACTCAAAGCGCTTTATACACAGCTAACAGGGATATACTAAAGTTGGGAAACAAAAGAGGAAGTACATTGCTCCATCTAGTGAGACCTGGGGGTGACATGGCCACCTGGAGAGTGAACAGGACACTACCACTCCCGGCCAGAGCTCAGTTCAAGCTGTTTTTTTTTTTTGCATTTACCCACTAGGTAAGGTATTAACGTACAAATATTTAATTTAGTTATTAAATTTTCCAGTTTACTGGAATATCACTGTTGCACACAGTTGTCTCGTAAAGCTAGTTACAATACACTCTGTACTACTGGAACAGCACTGTGATAAAATTATTGCACTTCTACAGCAAATTATAATACACTCTATGTCAATGGAAAAGCTCTGTAGTGCAGTCATTGTAATTCGAAAACTTATTACAATACACTATGTGTTACTAGAACCTCAAATATCTGCATTCTCTTCTAGTTATGCCTAACTTCTATTAATTCTGACAATTATAATATTTTCTAATATAAGTTCCATGTTTTTTCCACTTACACTGGTTCTAGTAATGACTCATTGACTGCACAGTCAAATCCCATAGTCACTGAGTGGAATTTTCACAGATTCTTACATACTAGTCTGCCACTTTATATCAGAAGTCAAGGTCAATTTAAGTTTTGGAATCCATGAGGGATGTTAAATGATTTTCCAAAGAACTGGCCATGGTGGCCATTAGTGCTGGGACGAGTTGACGGAAACTCGAGTTACAACTCGATGGGCGATAATTGGGGGTCACATCGATCTGCGCAAGTGAAACTCGAGTTTTTGAAAACGTATATATTTTCAGCATCTAAGGCTGACACTTCACCAAAACAATAGAAATATCTGAAATTTTCAAAAATATATTGTATTTTTACTTTATTCTGGCTTAAATAAATGAAGATTTAACTTAAATTATATCACGAAAGCCAATTTCAAGTTCAAAGTTTTGCCTCATGTACGGTTATGTAAAATATTTTCACTAACAAACGAAATACTTTATCCCGAAAATTACTCGAGTTTGACTCGAGTTCAACTCGCTTCTAACAAGTGATGCTCGATCTGTCATTTAAGCTGGCGATCCCACCACTAGTGGCCATCTTGTTTTTCAAACAAAGGCTAAATTTACTCAGAGGTAAATTTTCTTACCAATTAACATTCTAAGCATTGAAATTTGGCAAAGCTAATTTTTGTCTGAGAAATATTTCAAAGACAACAAGAGAGAAACTGTACATACATAAGTCTATCATCAACTGACTGCCAACTTAGTGTAATTTATAGCATCTACACTTACATAACCTATTTCTATTTCTGCTCATAATTATCACGAGCTCTGTAAAAATCATTGAACATCCCTTATGGATAACACTATTATTGCCCCTCAATGTTGGTGAAACACATCAATCAGCCACTTAATCATTTTTTATAACATGGCAATAGTTTAACAGTCTTAGCCTGTAGTTAAGTGAGTAATGGCACCCTTAGCTACTTTGTTTAATGCACTTGTAATGTTGAAACCATTCCTTCTGGGATTTTCTTCTCCATAATAATTTTTTTCCCCTACTTCTTGATTTGCAACTACACACATAACATGGTCAAATTTTAGATTCTTGGTATACACATTTTGATCATTGAACTTTGATCAAAATGAGTAATTTCCACTTTTCTTCACCTGTAACCACTTCTCCTATATTGTTTTTTTTTCTGCAAGAAGTTACATGTTCAAGTTTTTAAAGATTTATAGTGTACATCTATGTGGGTTTTTGGGCCTGTTAGACACATACAAAAATATGCCTCTTGGAAAATTAACTTCCTGAAAAAAATGCCTCTCGGAAAATAAGCTTTCTTGAGAAAATTTGCCCTTGTAGAAAAAAATGTCCTGGACTGCTTAATTTGTGACAAACGGCAGTATCTGATAATATCAATTACAAATAGTATATATGGGTTTCTGTTAGTTGATGCTCCGATATCCAAAGGGATAACCAATACCTTTGTATATTTTCAAACAGCCTTGCCACTTTACGGCCTCAATGATGTTCACCAAAGACATAATTAGATTGAAGATTCCTTCAGAATCTATTGTTTGTGCAAACTCTCACTTCCTCTGCATGTGTAAACAGCCAGTGATTTTCTGGATTTCATAATGCCCTTTTATTTTCAGTCTCTGTTGATGTTCAAACAAAGATGTGGTATCTACCTTTAAACATCTTTTATGTGTACAAATTGTTTCTTCATTCATTGTATGGATATTGTATTGAATGTCTGTATTTTAAAATGCCATTTTATTTTCACAGTCCCAGGTAATGTTCAACAAGGATGTGGTATCTTGCTTCAAGCATTCTGACCCATTGAAAGAACTGGCCAGACTGAAGGACAAAAAAATCAGCGTGCTTAATATGCTGGCTCGCCTAGTTTCCACCAACATGACAGCATACAAAAGGTAAACACAATCTACTTGGGCTGATAGGTGGTGGGAAAAATCTTGTCTGGGCTGTATCTTGGAAACTGTAAAGTGTGAAAAGTTGATACATGGTAGGACATTAGGGGGGGGGGGGCAATGTTATGTGATATAGATTTGACTTTTGTCCTCACTATAGTGTTCCTGACCTATAAAATCTTGCCCGGGCTAAAACTGTAAGGTGTAGGGTATTGATACTGGTAGGGATATTGATTAATGATGTAGGTGTGAGATGTCATGGTGCTACCTTGATATGACCTTTGACCTTGACATAGTGACCTTGACCTTTAAAATCTTACCTTTGCTATATCTCAAAAACCTCAAAGTGTGGGAAGGTTATACTTGGTATGGACATTGGTTGGGAAGTGTAGGTGTGCATTGTCATGGTTTGACCTTAGTGTCACCATGACCTTGACTATGCCAGAATGTTTTCTGTTGCCATATTTGAGACATATTTCTCCTTTCACAAAGATATATAGATTGCTGCAACTGATTATATACTTCAATCTATTTGTGATATCTCCATTGCAAGCTATACTTCAATTAATAAATAGATCAAACAATGAATTTTACAGCTTCATAGCTTTTTAAATAACAATTAAAGCTCAGCCTGTCATCTTGCAATTAAATTGTATTTTTTTGATACTTTGTGTTTCTTGAGAGTTATTTCTCCTGCATCTTTACATACCATACACTGTTCTGAACGACTTCTGATAAACTAATTGTGTGACACTTGATGATTAACATCATTGTACCCAGTGAGTGAACCTTCATGTGACTACCTATTTTTAACAGAAAGGATAAATTTATCCTTACATTCAAAGGGCTAGACAATGGGGATTTCTATTCAGTGCAGTCAATTTCTAGCTTGATTGTCACGGAACTTATATGATAGTCATGAGCATCAGTTTGGCCTTTAGATTAATATTATTAAAATCTTGGTCACAATTTTTTTTGTGCTTGGGTCATGATGAGCTGCAACCAAACAGGGTCATCTGCCTTCAGTTGTGGATTGTTGTGGTTCAGTCCGGTTTTGTGTCTTGATAAGATCCATTTGGCATGGTGGGATATTCTCATTTGGGTAGGATGCATCCCATACAATGTGCAACATATTTTGATTCAAGGGGACCACTTTCTTTAAGTGTTTAAATAACCTGTCATGCCATGTAACAAGCTGCATTAAAGTCCACATGCTGGAGGGCTAAATTGGGAGAGGGGTGGATATATGGGACACCTTGTTATGCAACATGTGCTTCTAAGATAGAAGGTAATACAATTTGACTTTTATTTGCAAATTACCCACCTATTTGCATGAATTTTGTAGTTTTCTGGCACCTCATGATCAACCAAATTTTTTTGTTTTCTTCCAAGACACTTACATATGTGGCATTTTAGTATTCCTGTAGTTTGGTTCCCAGTCTTTATTTCCTTATTCCAAGGAAACAGCCACATAGTCAACAGTGACCAAATAATGCTGATTGTTTCAACCTTATGAAATATGTGACCTAAGCATTAAGGCAATTTTTTTCCAATCTTTCCAATACTTTGTCAATATCAATCTAAATTTACATGTCATCTGATTTCTGCCCTCGCAGAGCGAAAAAATCGCCGTCGCAAATAGCCGTCGGATGCATGTGAACAACCAAACATAAATGAGATGAAGGGAAAAAAATCGCTATCGCAAATTGACCATCAGATGTCAGGAGCCACATCCATGCGTATATACATTAATGGTGTTACAATAATAGAAAAATGTATCAGTAAATTTCAACAAATCAAGTAAATAGAAGGGTGTGACCTCACTGGTGAATTTTCCACAGTGTGGCGAATTTCAGATACTGTGACAAATTTCACAGTTATTACTGTATTATGTTTTCAGACTGAGCATAAATGCCCTACTGACGGTGGACGTACACAACAGAGATATCATCATCAGCATGATTGAGAACAAAATTAAGAGGAAGGATGACTTTGAATGGACAAGGTCAGTGGAACAGTTTTAGAGTTGGCCATGTTGTTTAGTGTGAAAGGTTGCAAACCGGTGGCCAGATTCAGTTTGATTTACACAAATATAAACAAATATTTCAAGTTACAGATGTAAACTACTGGTATATGTAAAGTTGCATAATTATTTCACAACAAATGTGTAAAATACTGCATAAGAAATGCTTAATACACTATACTTACATTATGCCTATACAGTGAATAAATATCCAAAACATCTCATTTTTCTCAGGATTAAATTGTAATTGGGTTTTATTTATGTCTTTTGCACACCCATGGGGGAACATTTTTTTGACATGACTAATGCTATATCTGAAAAAAAATCTGGTTTTTCTCAAATTTCTGTTCTCTGGAATTGACTTTGAGAAATCCTGTCAATCCCAACACCACCATTGTTGTAGCCCTTTTTACAGCTATAAAAATATTGGAACAGCTTATCAGTTTTTCCAGCATGTTGTGATGAGTTGGATTCAAACGTATAACCACAGATATGATCTAATCTACTGCTTTGCAGGCACATAGGGGCACTGAGTGCCCTCAGGTAACAAATATATTTATCAAGAGGATAGTTGAGGGAAGTCCAGGTCCGTGATCCAGGGCTTGAGAGGAATATGAGAGGCAAAGGAGTAATTTGCCAAATGTAGACAGCATCTTAGGCGACTGGTGGCATTGGAAAGACAACAGTGCATATTCATGTTTTTTTGCTGTCTAATCACAGAAATCTTTTATCTTTTCTTAACCTGGAAATAAAGAGTGTTTCTGTATTTCATCAAATAAACATTTGTATATAACTTTATTTTGTTTCTACATCAAAGATGTTACAAATCCTTATTGACCAAGACTCATTATTTATTTATTTATTTGAAAAGATAAGCGCTTATACTGATAATGAAAACAGAAAGTATTGTGTATTTGGTCTGATTTGTAAGAAAATTGGGAAAATAGTTTCCATTGTGAGGAATCGGTTCTAGAAAAAATATCTACATGTTTCCCCTTTATGTGGCTGTCAGGCCTGGGGCGAGTACAAGTACTTGTACTTAATTACTCTTTTTCAAGTACTTGTACTTGTACTAGACAGCTGAAAATTAAAAGTACTTGTACTTGTACTTGGCTAAAATATCCAAGTACTTTTCAATTACTTTGAAGTACATTCCAAGTACATTGATTTTGTAGTTTTATAACTTTAATTAAGTGACTTATTAGGTGTAAATTTTTCTGGCTGATCAAAACATCCCAAAAATTTATAAAATATTTCATAGTTGCATTATGTGTACAAACACTGACAAGGGATATAAGGCCCTTATAATAGGATAATCCCATTTAACATGTGATATGACGGCCATTTTGTTTTTAAAACTAGGCTAAATTACTATCAGGCTAACTTTCCTAGCCATATATATTTTGCACATATTTGATGAACCTAGCTGCAATATTTCAAGCTTTAGAGCATGTTAATGATTTTTAAATAATTGGCTTTGGCGGCCATTTTGTTTTTCAAAATAAGGCCAAAATTTTTCTCAGGCGAAACATTTGAAGGCCAGAACTTTTGATGGTCTTTATATTCTGAAGCCATAGCACCAATAATAAGGGAGAAATAAGGATGGTTTAGTCCAATGACCTCATTTAACCTTGAAGCAGGGGTCAAAGGTTAAATTCAACACCTGGAAAAGATTCCCAGGCCATGACTTCCTACAAGTTGTTTTCACATTCCGAACCTGTAGGAGCAATATTTGGGGAGGTATAAGGCCTTGTTAATAGGATAACCCTGTTTGACATTAAACATGTGATATGGCGGCAATTTTTTTTTAACTAGGCCAAAATTACTATCAGGCTAGCTTTTCTAGCCATATAGCTTTTGTGCAAACTTGATGAAGTTAGCTGGAATATTTCAAGATTTAGAGCAGCTTTACGATTTTCAAACGATTAGCTATGGCGGCCATTTTGTTTTTCCAAATGAGGCTAAATTTTGCAAATTTGGTGAAAATATCTTTATAAATGAATGAGATATTAAGGTTTATGCAAAAATGTGACGAACGGACGGACGGATGGACGGAAGGCGTTTTGTTATCTCCCGACAACGGCCTCCGGCCGCAGGCGGGAGATAACAAGTGTGTGAAGAACTATATAATATCTTCTTTTACCATTTCTTATTTTGAATTATGGCTCATGTACATAGATGGCTAAATTTTCACCTTTCCAGTGAGAAAAGAAATGTAATGGTGTATTTGGTTTATTTCAAGACCCAGAAAACAGGTTATATTTGCACAAACGATTACACCGCCCGTGGTTTATGAAACCATCATTATAGTGAATACAATAGAGATGTTATCAAACAGATGAAAAAAGCACAAAAAGCAACTGGATATTATAAGTTTATAGAGGACACTTTAATAAGTGTCTGGCATTGCATTTATTAGACAGTAGACACTTGAGCAATAGCTTTATTATGCAGACCTATTTTATGCCTTTAAGTGGATTATGTTTGGAAAAAAATGATATGGGAGTGATCGTATTGTGACTAATAACCTTAAGTGACAGGAGATTTGTTTGGTTATCACTCACAAACAAAATGGTGTTAATGTAGTGGTCTATATACTGGTCCAAATAATGAAATGTTATTCCATCTATTGATTTTTACATCTCTGGTTTTGCTTTGTTTTTTCAATCAATTCTTCCCTTTAATGAACTGAAATAAATCTCTTGCTACTATTGCAAATATTGAGCTTCTAAATGTGCTTAGAAGATTTGATAATTCTACAAAATGAAACATTTGATGATTTGATAATCTTTAAATGAAACATTTTATTGCGTTAATACATCCTATCCAATGGACAATATGCTAAACCGGTCGGCGCAGACCGGCCCGCCAAACGTCAGAAAAAGACGTCCTGTGTTTCCACCGGCTGGCCGGTCCTCACACTACACTCGCCACGTGGCGTGTCGTACTTCCTTCCTGTCTAGACAAGCTGATGTCATAGCATCTTTTTCGTTTGGCGCATGCACTGCTTGAACGATTTTTGGAAATTGTGTAATTGTTTGGATTTTTTTGTGAGTTGGAAGAAGTGCTGAACTTTATAACTTTGCGAAACACTTCCTCATGTATTATAGACCTTTTTGGAGTTCTCAGCTTCTCTGGAACGTTGTGAGTTTGTAAAAGTGCTGTGTTTTTTACAACCGTTGAATCACTTTCTCACGTTTTGTGTTACTCCATTATGTCTTCTAGTCAGCGTCGGGGGGGGATGTGGACATATGATGGCGGGGTTTGACCATCACTCTGTGTGCGCGCGGTGTAGAGATAAGAAGGGCTCTGACCCCTGTATTAAAACTCCACCTGCTCCATGCGTGCACTGTGATGCCTTAACCCCAGAACAGAAGGATCAGCTTGCCACCCCCTCGTACAAGCTTAAAAAAGAGAAGAAAGAAGCCAAGTCATCTACGCTTCTTAAAGAATCAGACACTCTCAGTCCCACCCTTGTGGACCCGGCACTTGTGTCGGTAGTGGGGGTCATGGATGGCCAAAGCACCTCTGGTGCTTCTGGTTTGAGTGGACCGGTGGAGAAGAAAGCAAAGAAGGCTGAGGCTAAGCATCCTACTAAAGCCAAGTCTGATAAGCCGGCCAAGTCTACCTCCAGCCGACCACTGACCAGGGCAAATCTACCACTTCCACTACCGACACAAAGATTGCCGACCTTGATAAAAAGTGGTCGGACAGATTTAACTGGCTGGAAGCCTTGATATTGGCTAAGACTCTGGACCCTCTACGGGACCCTGTATTCAGTACAGTGAAAGTTACGCCACCTCATGCTCCACCAGCTAATGTGGTCCGGACCGACCAATTTCTAAAACCAGCCTCCCAACCGACCGACCCAGCTGTGGAATCACCGGCCACCGACTCATCTCATCACAAGGCGGGTGCCAAGGCCTCATCTTCTGCTCAACCGGACCCTCCTACATCGGTCACTGTTCACAGACAGTTATCTACAGTTTATCTGTCTCCCGCAAGGAATCTCTCTCTTCTAGTGATTCTGACTCTGACTCTTTATCATCAGACAGACCCCCCCTGGACATCCTACCGGAAGAAGGTGAACTGTCGGATGATCAGGAAGCTAACCTATCTGATCAGGAACAATCTTTGTCCGAAGAACAATCTTACCGTGAAACCATGCGGGGGATCAGATCTTATATGGGTTGGAATCACATTCCAGACACTGATTCCGGTGCTACTACCTCAGAGGATACCCCGTTTGCTGGCCCCAAGTTGCACACACCGGGCAAGACCTCTGTCAACCTACCGACCGATGAATGGCTGTGTCGAAAGATGGCCAAACTGAACATTACACTGGCCCAAGGATATCCTACCCGTACTTCTGAGGCAGCAGGACTTTTAAGGGATCAGTTTGTTCGCCCCCCTAAGTCACAGCAAAAGTGGTACGGTTTTCCTCTCAACCCTAAGAAGGACTCTGACCAACCTGTCTCCTCTTGGCATACTGGAGCTTCAAGACTCAACAGCACCTATCTCAGGATAGCTCGACAGGCCGGCATTGCTAGTTCTCCTTCTATGTCACGCCCTATCTCTCAAGAAAGTCTGCGCAAGTGGGAGAGGTCTGCACACGAATCCACTGTAATTTGCAATCACGCAGCCAGTTTTAGCCGGTGTCTGCTGAAAATCCAGGAGAATATGAACTCTCAGTTAAAAGCCATCAGAGTTGAATCCAAGGGAAAGACAGCAACCAAAGTGTCATCAGCAGTAGACGAACTCCAATTTCTCCTAGAGTTTAACTCTAGTGTGTGCCAGGCCATGGCGAAATCCATGGAACACTTGACTGAGTTCGTCTTTGTTAATATGGCCAACACCACCTTGCTTAGACACGATTCCTACTTAGCTAATATCTCAAGGCCGGTGTAAGAGCTGACACTCTACATGCCTTACGTACCGCCCCACTCCAGTTGGACACCTTGTTCCCGGACAGTGTTGTTAAGAGGGCGGAGGAAGACATTACTGGTTTTGATAAGGGTTGGTCCAGTTCAGTTTACAAGGGAAGGAGGTATCACCTCTATGAGAGGCAGGACCCCAAAACTGAAAGTCGCCAAGAGAGGCCGGCTTGGAAGAACCTGTCCCACACTCAGCGTAGGAAACAGAAGGGCAGGCACCAGTACTCATCCTGACCGGCCAATGGTCAGCAGCAGCGTAAATGACAATCAATGTGTAACTCAGTTGAAGCCTCTGCTGCTGACCGGGAGCCCTACAGGAAAGACAATGGACACTTGTTTAAATGCAAAGCTAGATGTTGTTCATTTTGCTCATACTGCTCCCGGGCATTCTCAAAAGAACGAAATAAGTCCCGGGGCAGCAGGTTGTTCTTACAAGAAAGATATATTAAAACCTGTGAAAAGTGTTTCTTGTGTCACTCCATTGTCTTATGTAAATCCAAATGTTGTCACAAATCTGCCTGTAGGGGCCAGACTTCAAAAGTTTTGGAAAAACTGGTTATATCTGGGTGCCGGACCGAAAGTGGTTCAAATCTTGAAAGAGGGCTACACCCTCCCCTTTCGGATCCGGCCGAACTTGTCAAGGACCCCCACAGTCATAAGCTGCTATGGCAATCCTCACAGAAACCTCAAACTGTTAGAGGCATTACATCAGCTTATGGACAAAAATGCCATAGAACTAGTTCACAAAAAGGTCTCACTAGGTTTCTTCAACCGACTATTTCACCAAAACCCGAAAACAAGTGGAGACCAATCTTAGACCTAAGCAATCTGAATTTTTTCCTCAAGACCAAAAAATTCAAGATGGAGACACCGGAAACCATCAGAACATCTCTCCAAAAGGGAGAATGGGTAACCTCCATAGACTTCAAGGACGCTTACTTCCACATTCCAATACAGGAACGGTCCAGGAAGTACCTCAGATTTCATATCCTACCAGTTCAAAGCACTGCCGTTCGGTCTGTCGACAGCTCCCATGGAGTTTACTATTATAGCAAAGGAGGTGAAGCTGATGGCCATTCACAACGGTATAAGGATCCACCAGTACCTAGACAACTGGTTGGTGAGAGCCACATCCCACCAGGTCTGTCTCCAGCATACACAGGTCCTAATAAAACTGTGCCGACATTTAGGTTGGCTGGTGAATGTAGAAAAGTCGGAGCTGGAACCCAAGCAAGTTTTCAACTTCGTAGGTTACCAATTCGACCTCCAGTCTGGTCGGGTCCGACCGACAACGGACCGGTGGCAAAACCTTCAGGACAAAATACTGGCTCTGATCTCCCTACCGGCCTGTTCGGTAAGGGAATTTATGTCCCTGATAGGCCTACTGACAGCCACAGAAAAACAAGTTCACCTGGGCAGACTACACATGAGGCCCATTCAATGGCATCTCAAAAGCAATTGGAGAATACCGGAATCCTTGGAAAAACGGATCCCTCTACCCAGATCTCTACATCACCATTTGCAATGGTGGCTGAAGGAAGACAATGTCCTCACTGGCCAACCACTACACCCTATGCAACATGCTCTGCAAATCTTTACAGACGCATCAAAAGAAGGGTGGGGCGCTCATTTAAACGAGTTCATTGCCAGAGGAACCTGGTCACTACCGGAAAGCAAACTGCATATAAATTACTTGGAACTAAAAGCCGTCTTTCTGGCTCTAAAAGAGTTCCAAAAGCTATGCATAGGCACAATGGTTCTGGTAGCAACCGAGAACACCACAGTAGTGGCCTACATCAACAAGGAGGGAGGCATGAGGTCGGGCCCACTTTGTGCCCAATTTTGGAGAATCTTGACCTGGTGCACCGGGAAACAATTGACTCTAAAGGCCCGACACATTCCCGGCCGCTTAAATGTAGTGGCAGACAAACTGTCCAGACTGGGACAAACCATCCAAACGGAATGGTCCCTCCTTCCAGAAGTTTTCCAAGCCCTGTGCGACAGGTGGCATCAGCCTCAAAAAGATCTCTTTGCTACGAGATTCAACAACAAGTTGCCCCTGTTTGTATCACCAGTTCCGGACCCCATGGCCACTGCAGTGGATGCACTCAGTTTGTCATGGGAAGATCTGGACGCATATGCCTTCTCACCGACAGCCATATTGGGCAAAGTGGTGGAGAAGTTGCAGGACTCCCCATACCGGAGACTGATCATCATTGCCCCGGGATGGCCCAACATGACATGGTTTTGGGACCTAGTGGAAATGTCCAGCCACATCCCATTGCTCTTGCCTCAACTGCCAAACCTACTGACTCAACCCTTCAATCAGACCCCTCACAGGAGTCTGACAAACCTAAATCTCCATGCATGGCTCCTAGAGCCACAGCTATCAAGGAGCAGGGTTTCTCTGAGGCGGTGGCAACAAGAATTGAGGCTCCTCAAAGAGGATCAACCAGATCCGTCTATGAGGCAAAGTGGGCCATTTTTACAAAGTGGTGCATCACAAATCAGGTGGCCTCAAGTCACCACCTGTAAAGTCAGTTGCTGATTTCTTTATGTACCTTTTTGAGGAAAGGAAATGCCAGAGGAACCTGGTCTACCGGAATTGATGGCTACATTTCTGCCATTGCTGATAAACTGGGAAATTCAATTCTCAACATCAGCAAAGATGAAAATCTCACCCGTCTCTTGGATAGTTTCCATAGGCACAGACCCAAGGGCAGAAGAGGTATCCCCTCCTGGAACCTATCTCTGGTTTTACACAAGTTAACAAAGGCTCCCTTTGAGCCAATTAAGGAGGCCTCCTTGAAGCACTTGACCTTCAAGACAGTTTTCCTCTTAGCCCTGGGTTCAGGCAAACGCAGAAGTGAGATTCATGCTTGGCAAAGTAAGAACATCAGACACCAGTCGGACTGGTCTAAGGTGTCTCTGTACCCATGTCCCAGCTTTCTTTCCAAGAACCAGCTGGCCAAAGAGGGTCCGGACAGCGTGGCCCCAGTGGTTATACCAGTCCTGGTCCCGACCCTGGATAGGTCCCTCAAGTCTGACAGGTCCCTCTGTCCGGTCAGAGCATTGCGCTACTACTTGGACAGGACTTCAGACATCAGGCAGAATAAGGAGTTAGTTTTTGTCTCCTTAAAGAAAGGTTTCGACAAAGATATCTCACCTGCCACTATCTCCTCATTGATCAAACAGACTGTGATCCTATGTTATGAGCTCTCAGACCAAGAGGCCCACACCTTACATCAGGTTAAAGCCCATGATGTCAGGGCCTTTGCTGCTTCCAAGGCCTTCCAAGCGGGGGTCTCCTTGGAACAGATCTTGCTGGCCTGCCACTGGAAGTCACATAACACCTTCACACAATTTTATCTGAAGGTCAATTCTGAGTTTATCACCTGGGGCCTGTAGTGGCTGCTCAGCAGATCCACAAGTAACCCAGGTCAGGGAGGAGATCTGTACATATGTATATAGTGTATATATAATTAAGAAGCATCAAAAAAAAAAAAAATCAGACGTGCTTCCTTCGGGAGGTTTCTTTCCTTGGGACTGAACTCCTCCCTCTCTTCCCCTACCTCAGAGCAGGTCTGTAAAGAAGGGGGGGGAGGAGGCGAGTCGGTTTGGACCGTTTAACCGGTTTCTGTTGACCGACTATAGCTTTAAGGGTCTTGACAATCTTAGATCGACCCAGGCTTAGAGTTGTTAGTTATTTTCTGAGTTCGCAGGAGTCCCCAGTAACTCAGCATATTGTCCATTGGATAGGATGTATTAACGCAATAAAATTGCAAATTTAATAAGTAAATTAAATTTTTATAAGTTAATACCCTATCCAATGGACACACAAGACCCTCCCACCGACCCCGCTATCAGTTTACTAGGGGTCTAATAAGTTTAGACAACGAAAAAGATGCTATGACGTCAGCTTGTCTAGACAGGAAGGAAGTACGACACGCCACCTGGCGAGTGCAGTGTGAGGACCGGCCAGCCGGTGGAAACACAGGACGTCTTTTTCTGATGTTTGGCGGGCCGGTCTACGCCGACCGGTTTAGCATATTGTCCATTGGATAGGGTATTAACTTATAAAAATTTAATTTACTTATTAAATTTGCAATTTTCTGGGGAGAACTTGTATTACTGAAAAAAGACAATGCAGTAGAACCTCTATTATGTGACTCTGTACTATCTGAATTTTTAATTATCGAACTCTCCCAACTCAGTTTAAACCCAATGTTTTATCCTTTTTAGGTGGGTTGCATGTAACCAACCCGCCTATTAAATTGATGTGTCCGACATCCGTCTGCCTGTCAATATTTTCATTTCCCGACTCTAACTTGAAAATGCTTTGTCCAATCAAATTCAAACTTGGCAGGGAGATAGATCACCATCATAAGCTAGGTTCCTTTCGAAATTGGTGTAATTCTGTTCGTTCATCCGTTTTTTGTCCGTTTGTATGTCCATCAACATTTCCGTTTCTGGATTCTAGCTCGAAAACGCTGTATCCAATCAAATTCAAACTTGACAGAGAGATAGATCACCATCATAGCTAGGTTCCTTTCAAAATTGGTGTCATTTTGTCTGCTCATTTGTCCATTTTTTGTCCGTTTGTTGGTCCATCAACATTTTTGTTTCCAGACTCTAACTCCAAAATGCTTTGTCCAATTGAATTCAAACTTGACAGGGAGATAGATCACCATCATAGCTAAGTTGCTTTTGAAATTGCTGTAATTCCGTTTGTTTGTGTGTCCGTTCGATTTCAAACTTGACAGGGAGATAGATCACCATCATAGCTAAGTTACTTTTGAACTTGGTGTAATTCTGTTTGTTCGTTTGTCCATTTATAGCATAGATACAATTATGTAACCTAGATTATAAGTTTTACATTTCTTAGCACGTCTAACACATTTACCTTAACTGGGTGACCTAACATTTCTTTCCTTGTTTCTAAATTTAATTACAGCAGTCGTTAATCTCATTGCTGCCTGCGTAACCCGCCTTTTGGGGCATCTTTGACCCCCTTGTTCTTATCTGACCTAATTGTTTCTCCAACAAGAGCGTCAAATAATAGAAGTTCTAATGTATTTCTGAAGAAATTATAACCTTTTATCTCATACTTCTACAAACTTTTTAGCGTTCTAGCTATTTTGATGAGTTTGTTTTGGTTTTGGTATACTCCAGTTCTGGTTACGACTGATAACTACAGAGTTATTAGGCCACTTATCAGTGCGTGACGCTAACAGCTTTAGGCAATTAAACTTTACAGATACCTGCACTCTGAATGAAAGTGTGACTAATTTTTCAGTATATAACCACATTGTTGTAATCTCTGTTATAAAAAGCTATTTAATTGCTGAAGAATTTAGCTTGAACCTCAGGTAATACTTTGTAACTATATGTGTTAAGTTTAGAAAAATTGACCAAAGAAGATAAGTGGGTAGATTTCAGTACATTATGGTATTATTTTATTCATATGTATCTCAAAAAAAAAAAAAAAAAATTGTGTGACCTAATTTGAGTTCATTACTATTGCAGACAACAGTGACTGCAGGATGTGTAGCTAGTTTTTGAGTATATAAAGACAACTATGCTGTATTTTTTGCTGTTACAGACAACTGTGATGGAATGTTCTTGGCTTTTAAAGCACACAGTTATCACAGGATGGATGCAAGACCCATTCCACTTAGTCTTCAACATGTTTCTATATGTTTTAGGAGTGTGACTCCAGGCTACAAAATGGGCCCGAGAATCCATTGTGTAATAATCTTGAATCGGAATTTGTGTTTTAGTTGTAATCAACTGGAAGTACAAGTAAAGTAAATATTGAAACTGATGTGGTGAAATTCATTGAAATCAAATATCATAGATATTCTGTGAAAATAAGAAATTTAATAGGTTTTACCCCATAGCCCTTAAGAGCTGTCAGGGTATTGTTTTCACCCATGGTGTCCAGATGGTGTTTGGGCATTTGGGCGGGCGGCGGGAAAAAGTTTGTCTGGGCTGTATCTCAGAAACTGTAAGGTGTAGGAGGTTGTTAGGGACATTGGTGTAGGTGGTGCAACATCATTGTGTGACCTTGATTTGACCTTTGACCTTGCCATAGTGACCTTGACCTATAAAATATTGTCTGGGCAATATCTCGGAAACTATAAGGTGTAAGAAGTTGATACTTGGTAGGAACATTGGTTAGGGGTTGTAGGTGTGCAACGCCATGGTGTGACCTTGATTTTACTTTTGACCTTGTCATAGTGACCATGAGTTTCAAAGTCTTGTACGGGCTATTTCTTGGATTCCGTAAGGTGTGGAATGTTAACTTTGCACTTGGTAAGGACATTGATTTGGGGGTGTAGATGTGCATCATGGTGTGACCTTTTTGCTCTGCCAATGTATGTTCACCTGCCATATTTGAGACATCTTCCTCATATGACAAAGATATACCGATTGCTGCAATTGATTATTACATGCACTTTTACTTATTTATACTATTTCCATTGACAGCTATTCTCCAATTAATAAATTTTATTGCGTTAATACAACTTACCTAGTGGACAGATGCATTTGTCCGGCGCCCTGCCGGTCACGCCAAACGTTAGAAAAAAACGTCCTGAGCTGGGCTCTGGCCGGGACCGGTAGTGTCCTGTTCACTCGCCAGGTGGCTGTACAGCCTACCTGTCGGTATACTGCGCATGCGCTCTTCCTCTTTTTGTTTGGCGCCATATTAAAAAGTTGTTAAAGGATTTATAGAGACGTTTTTCATTTTTAACGTTGGATATACATTTTAAAGTTACCTCAATTTCATATCAAAGTGTTACTGAATACTCATGGCATCCCCTGGAGATTTTAAGGGTCAGCGCAGAGGCGCTTGCGGACATATAATGGCCGCGTTTGATCTTCACGAACGTTGTGCAAGATGCAGAGAGAAGAAGTTGGGGGGGGACCCCTGTGTCAAGGACAAACCTTGCTCATTATGTGATCAATTTTCGGATTCCCAAAAGGAAACTTTGTCTACTCCATCTTATAGAATACGAAAGGAAAGGAAAGCAGGATTGCTAGTGTCCCCCAAAGAGGTGACAGTTATTTCTCCGGTGGAGGACTTGTCGTCTGCTGACGCACCGACAGAGAACTCTTCTGCGCAGCCTTCTGCGCAGTCTGCACCGGATCTTCAACCCTCTGCGCAGCTTTCCACGCAGGCACCTGCCGCGTCTTCTGCTTCTACTTCAGAGGAATCTTATGTCACTTCGGGTCAGTTGGTTGCATTATCTGACAAGATGTCTGAGCAGTTTGCCAGATTTGAGGCTCTTCTCTCAAGAGGTAACATTTTCACTGCTCCGTCTATGCCAGTTAAACCAGTTTCTGCTCAAAAGGTGCTATCAGATACTCCTTTCATTGACCCTTCTTCTGCCCGACCCACCGGTCCGGTGTGGCCTCCGGCAGAATCTGTAGATGCTAACGGGTCTGATATTAAACCGGACAAGAAAAAATCCCACAAACACAAGAAGTCTCAACGACATTCCGGTAAACATTCTGGTAAACCCACCGACAAGCTTTCAGCTGACTTACATCCGGTCGGTGCAAAACAACTACCTACAAGTTCAGCTCAGGCACCCACTGAAGATATGACCGACACCGGCTCTCAAGTTCTGCCATCCAAAGCACCTGTCTCTCATCCGGCTGGCCAGTCAACCGGTCCACCGACAAAGGAACTTTCAATTACCGGTCCGGTTCCCTGTTACTCTCAGGCCAGTGCTAGTTACAGAACCGGTCCGGAAGATTATTCACAGGCTAGTGTGTTTTCTGATCTGCCATATGACCCGGAAGAAAATGAGCGTTATTCAGCTTCTGAACCTGATGAAGGAGAACTGTCGGATACTGGTGAGAAACAAGAAGTTACAGAGGATATGAATTACCGTGAGACAGTCCGGTCTGTCAGATCCTTTATGGGATGGACTCATATCCCGGTTTTTGAGGCTGATTTCAGTGAGCCCGACAAGAGCAACAACCCTTGGAAGGGGAAGGTTCCCAGGAGACCAGCTCGTGTGTCTGTGGCTATGCCACCAGACGACTGGTTATGTCAAAAACTTGAACGCTTAAATACTACAGTTGCTGAGGGTTATCCCTCTAGAAGTCAAGATTCAAGTGGGTTGAAAAAGGATCAGTTCATTAAAATGCCAAAATCGCAAGCGCGTTGGTATCAGATGCACACCCTCAAACCTGACACTACTCCTCGTCCTGGCAAGTCTGTTTTTAGTTGGAGGAATACCGAGGCAAAAGTTAATTCACAATTTCCACGTATTACCAAGGCCTCTTCCTACCCGCCTTCTGGTCCTGTCTCACGACCTATTTCCCAAGAGTATCTACGTCGATGGGAACGGAATGCCAAGGAAGGCAGCTACATTGTCAACCAGGCAGCAGGATTTAACAGATGTGCTAGTGAGCTGCAGGATCGGATGAGTCAGAGCTTAGTGTGCCTTCAGTCGAATTTCAATAAAGGGAAGGCCCCCAAAGAAGTTTCAGAGGCTCTTCACGACCTGAAAGACTACCTAGCCTTCCATCAAAATGTCTCCATTGCCATGGGAACTTCATTGCAGCACCTAGCTGACAGCCTTTTCGTCAACATGGCAAATCTTGTGCTTCTTAGACGTGACTCTTATTTAGACCATGTAAAACCTGGAGTGAAGTCTGACACCTGGAATCGACTTAGGAATGCCCCATTGTTCAACTATGGTCTATTCCCTGATGACCTGATATGTATTGCAGAACAGGATATTACCAAGTCTGAAACCACCAGTGCTGCTCCAAGACCCGGTCCGGGTGCTATGCAGCGCACTGGTTGGCGAAACCAAAATAGGTTCCAACCCTATGATCGCCGGGATTCTAGGAATACAGCTTCAGCTGAACCGAATCAGCCATGGCGACAGTTTGCTCGGGGCAGGGGCAGATCAAGAGGAAGGGGTCGTAGTAGTAACCCCCGTTTCTCTCGCTCCCGTGGATTTAAACAACAAAAATGACAGTTACCATTACAACCCAACCTCTGTAGTCAAGACATTAAATCGGTTGGGCAGAAAACAGACTCTAAACTTAGTCAAGGTAGTTTGTCACAAACCAGTTCTTCGTTCAAAGTTAAGTCAAGTTCCACCGGAAATGGCCGGTTCCAGTGTTCAAGAGACAGTGAAAGACATGTTAACAAAAAGTTCGGGTCAATTACTGGCTTCAGTTCAGACAGGTTCAAGACCCCACACATCTCAGAATCCAGACTTTCCCATGAGGCAAGTAGATCATGTAAATCAGGATGTGTTCTTTCATGTTGCAACTCATGCTCCTTCTGTATCTACCACCGGGCTTCCGCAAAAGAAAGGTCTAAGTCCCGTACCAGTGTTGAGAAAAATAAAGCATGTGAACAGTGTTTCTTGTGTCGATCCATGTCTTTTTGTCCAAAATGTTCAAGGTGTCCCCACTGTTGTGCACGATGGTCCTGTAGGAGGCCGTCTTCAAAAGTTTTGGCAAGTTTGGCAAAGGTTAGGCGCAAACCCTCGAGCAGTTTCCATTCTAAGGGAGGGTTACAGCCTGCCATTCAGATTAAGACCTCCTCTCACCAGGGTTCCAATCATTCAGAGCAGTTATGCCAATCCGGTAAAAAGCCGTTTCCTCAAAGAGGCACTGATCTCTCTCCAAGGAAAGTTGGTAGTGGAGCCAGTCCTGGTCCGGTCTTCTCTCGCTTTCTACAACCGGCTGTTTTTAGTACCCAAACCGGAAAACAAGTGGAGGCCTATTTTAGATCTGAGTCGGTTGAACAAGTTCCTCAAAACCGGCACATTCAAGATGGAAACTCCGGAAACCATCCGGACCTCGCTACAGAAAGGGGAGTGGGTGACCTCGCTGGATTTCAGCGACGCATACTTTCACATTCCTATTCACCCCCGGTCGAGGAAGTACATGAGATTCTTTCTCAACAAAAGAGCGTACCAATTCACTGCCCTTCCCTTCGGGTTGGCCACGGCTCCTCTAGAGTTCACCAAGATAGTCAAGGAGGTCAAACTTATGGCTCAGAACAGGGGTATAAGAATCCACCAGTACCTAGACGACTGGTTACTGAGAGCCCCTTCGAGGGAGATTGGTCTCCTTCACACCCAGGTTCTTTTGTCGCTTTGCCACGAACTGGGCTGGCTAGTCAACCTCAAAAAGTCGGAACTGAATCCTCAACAGGTCTTTACCTTCGTCGGTTACCGGTTCGACCTGTTGACGGGTCGGGTTTTACCAACTCAAGAAAGATGGGCAAGCTTGCGTCAGAAACTACTGTTTTTAAAGACCCGGGACAGTTGCACGGTAAGGCAGTTCATGTCCTTGATAGGACTCTTGACAGCCACCGAGAAACAGGTCAGGTCAGGTCGTCTCCACATGCGTCCCATTCAGTGGCACCTAAAAAGACACTGGCGGGTGCCCGAGGTCCTAGAGAAAGTCATTCCGCTACCTTCCTCTCTGCAACCTCACCTAGATTGGTGGTTAGACGAGGAAAATGTATTAAGGGGCCAACCCTTGCATCCATTAAGTCACGCCCTTCAACTGTTTACCGACGCATCAAACGAAGGTTGGGGCGCTCACTTAGGGGACTCTACGGCAAGAGGCGTTTGGTCAGAAGTAGAAAGCCGGCTTCATATCAACTTCTTGGAACTCAAGGCAGTTTTTCTGAACCTCTCTGCCTGAACCAGATTGTCTTGGTGGCGACCGACAATACAACTGTGGTCGCCTATATCAACAAACAAGGGGGTATGAAATCAGGCTCTCTTTGTGCCCTTCTCTGGAGACTCCTTTCCTGGTGCCATCCCAGAGGAATAGTTCTGAGAGCCAGGCACATTCCGGGTCGACTGAATGTCATAGCAGACAAGCTAGGGCGGGGTTTCCTTGGACCAGATCCTATCAGCTTGCCATTGGAAGGCACACAACACTTTTACACAATTCTACCTGAAGGATCTAGCCTGGGCAGATTCCGAGTTGTACCACCTAGGTCCTGTGGTAGCGGCTCAGCAGATCCACGAACATCAGTAGTAGTCTTATGGCTGACTGTATATAGTGTACACATGTTTTTGGGTTTAGTGTATATATAAAAAAAAAAAAAAAAAAAAAAAAACTATCCTTGGCTACTGGATAGCCATGATCCAAAGTGGATCCAGGAGCTTCTCAAGGATGGTGTTTCCTTGCTCCTGTTCTTCTTCCTCATTCATGAATTGCTAGTTCATGCCCTCATTAGTCTCCCTGCACATTCGGGTCGAATTGGTGCACAGGCTGTTTCCCTGTGGAAAAATCAGGGGGGGGGGCAGGGTGTTTTGGTCCTTTAAAGGTTGGTTTATTTAACCAGTACCGGACACACCCGCTATGCTATTATCTTTATGGGTTTCCCTTGTTTGGCTACCCTCCATCCACTGGGTAGTCATTCTGCATCTGTCCACTAGGTAAGTTGTATTAACGCAATAAAATAGAAAATTTAATAGTAAATTAAATTTTTATAAGTTAATACCTTACCTAGTGGACAGGGGGAGTCCCACCCTACCTTCCCCGCTATCATAACCAACAAGGGGTCATAAGGTAGACAACAAAAAGAGGGAGAGCGCATGCGCACGCATGCGCAGTATACCGACAGGTAGGCTGTACAGCCACCTGGCGAGTGAACAGGACACTACCGGTCCCGGCCAGAGCCCAGCTCAGGACGTTTTTTTCTAACGTTTGGCGTGACCGGCAGGGCGCCGGACAAATGCATCTGTCCACTAGGTAAGGTATTAACTTATAAAAATTTAATTTACTATTAAATTTTCTATTTTACAGCTTCATAATTTTTAGTTTGTTTTAATACTTTATCTTTACATACATTTTCTTTCTCTTAGATGTTATTTTCTCTACTTAAACATTATTTGGAGCTTTATATAATTGACACTGCTCTGAAAGTATCCCAATCTTTGTACTTTTTCACTACTTCTATATCGCATGGTGTTGAAAACTATTTCCCCAGGCTGTGGGGTATGGACATCTCTGATGCTATTTTCTGTGAAAATATACCCAGTTTGTCATCATACATGGCCATTTACCTGGATACCCTGTCACAGCCTTACTGCTCACCCAGTGAATTTCCTCACTCGGTGAAGTTCCTAACTCACTGAATTTCCTCACTCAGTGAAGTTCCTAACTCACTGAATTTCCTCACTCAGTGCAGTTCCTCACTCGGTGAAGTTACTCATCCAGTAAAGTTACTCACTCCTCACTCAATAAAGTCCCTCACTCAGTGAATTTTCTCACTCAGTGAAATTCCTCACCCAGTGAAGTTTCTCATTAAGTGAAGTACCTCACCCAGTGAAGTTCCTCACTCAATGAAGTTCCGTACTCAGTGAAGTTCCTCACTCAATGAAATTCCTCATCCTGTGAAATTTCTCACTCAGTGAATTTCTTCACCTGCCGTTGTAACCCCCAGAGACCAGCAATGTTTATGTTTTATGCAACCGTAACTGCCAGTATTGATATGTGATTCAACAATCAAATTTATGTATGAAGACATTAAAGTATTGTTTCAAAGTGCGGGTGAGAAAGAACGTCACTGGCTGAGCAGTAGCTAGTATGTTTTAGAATTATTTTTTTTATTGCGTTAATACATCCTATCCTATGGACAATTTGCTAAACCAGTCGGCGCAGACGGTCTGTAGTACTGTGCACTCCCCAGATGACGCCTCGTACTTCCTTCCTGTCTAGACAACCGGACGTAATAGCATCTTTTTCGTTTGGCGCGTGTACTGTGCAGACGTGTTTTCTACAATCTCCAGATTATTAAAGGAAAAGTGTGCATTATGGCGGATTTTCAACCTTATACACAAAGATTTTAGTGTAGAAGTGTTACCTACTTATCAAGCATGGATATTCTTGTAGAAATCTGCTGGAAACGCTCCCTAGTTGACTCAATTTTATTTTGAGGATATGGCAGTAATCGACGAGAAATAGGAAGGCAGCCATTTTGCTAGTTTCCTCCCATTCAACCATTGTGTTGTTAGGGGCAGATCGGCTATATTGAGGAATTATGGATATACTACTTACAGGTATTCTTATCCGTGTCTTTTCTTTGAATATACAATCACGAGGAACTTCAGTCTACGTAGTTTTGAGCACTGTAAATAGAAGGAATTCCCCAGGAAAGGGCATTTTTCTCCAGAGCGCACTAGTATAGACTTCTCTGCTGTAAGGCATCAGTCACACCAGGCAGCTCGAGTATTGAGTGTTTTTTCATCAGAAGCATGAGATGAATTCTTCAGATTTCTTCAGAGCTTTCATAGAAGGAACTTCATCTTTAATCACTCTCAGTCCCACCCTTGTGGACCCGGCCCTTGTGTCGGTAATAAGGGCAGTGGATGGCCAGGAAACTGGTTTGAGTGTACAGCCGGCTGAGAAGAAGAACCTACTTCAGACCGGCCAGGACTTTCATCAACAGAGCACACTGGTCCAGGCTTCTCTGCATTTAAAGCATCAGCCTGAAAGAACGCGACTTCTGACGTCATATCCAGTCAGCCAATCGCGTGTCCTTCCTACCAAATCACGAAGCTGGTCACGTGATTCACCGACTAGTCACGAAGTTAATCACGTGATTCACCGAACAAGAAGGTCGGAAGTGCATTCTTTGCACTCACGTCTACTGTGACTCCAGTTTTTAGTTCCTGAAATTCACCTCCAGTGCACTGGTACAGACTTCTCTGCTACAGGCATCAATCGACCAGTCAGCTCACGTTTACTGTGATATAAGGAAAGAACGCGTCCAGTGAGGGAATCTCCCCGAAGTTGGTCACGTGATTTTACCGACCAGGTCACGAAGCTGATCGTCATCTCCAATCAGCCACTCACGTTTTCCCTCCGACCAGCAAGCTGGTCACGTAACACACCGACCAACAATTGTTTCTAATTATAGCTCACAAGGGCTTTCCCAGCAACTGTCAAATCTACAAATAAGACGTGCGTTCAAAGAAACACAGCCTTGTACACTACCTTGTAACGGCAGGGTACCAGCTACACAGCCCTGTACACTTGCTTTAACAACTGGTTACAGAGTGTACCGGCTGGTACTGGCTACACAGCCTTGTACACTTGCTTCAACCTACCGGTTACAAGTCTATTAACAGGGTGCTGGCTACACAGTCCTTACTGTACAGGGCTTCACCCCAACTGGTTACATAGAAAAAGCTGGCTAAATATTGACCAGTAGCTGTCTAAATTCATTGGTGACCCCAGCCTGCCAGTTTTTTTTGTGCCGGTTACAGAGACTTAACTGTTTACAGTGAATTACTGGTTATGGAGTCTTGGTACCGGACAGATTTGCCTAAGGTAGATTTGCTTACAAAAAATTCTTAGACCAATCAGTGGCCTTAGTGATATGACAGTGTCCCCAGCTAATGCCAGGCAACCTTCCCTTATCACACCTCTCAACAGCCTGTTATCGGTGCTGGACTTGACTGGAGAGATAATAGATTTCACCTTGACAAACTCAGACATGAATAACCAGCATGAAAGGAAATAGGTCTTAATCAAAAAAAAAAAGAAAAAAAAGTGGTCAATAGTCAGACAAGTTCTTCATCATGTCCGGCCAAGGGTCAGCCATCTCAATTTCTTGTAAATGCTGCACCTTGCAGGATGCTGGCCTGGGGCAAGAGTCTTTTAAATGTGAAAAGTTGTGTCAGCCCAACCGGACCGGACCACAGCAAGAACAGAGAGACTGTTTTCTCGGATCATTGTCACCAGACCGGACCAGTGTCCGGAGGGCGGAGGGACAGTAATGTTTGTCAGACTAGCAAATGTCCCGAATGTGGTACACATCTGCCTGTAGGGTCCAGACTAACCCCGTTTCGGGACTTAGGAAGCCTTGGGGAGGCTGGACCCTAGGTAGTACAAATGTTGAAGGAGGGCCACACTCTCCCTTTCCAGTCAAGACCAAGCTTGACAAGGTCACCCAAATTATCAACTGCTATGCACATCTTCACAGGAACCTATTGGTTAGAAGCATTACATCAGCTTATGGACAAGGAATGGTGCAGTCGAGCCAGTTTCAAAATCTCTGGGCTTCTTCAACCTTGCATGGTTCCAAAACCGCAACACCATTAGAGACCTATTCTAGGTCTGAGCAAACCAAACCTTTCGGAGACCATCAGGACCATCCTCCAACAATGAGAGTGGGTTACCTCATTAGATTTCAAGGACGCCTACTTCCATATACCAATACAGGAACAGTCCAGGACATATCAAATTTCATGTCCAGGGTCGGACATACCAGTTCAAAGCACTGTCTTTTGGTCTGTCCACTGCACCCATGGAGCTCACTGTAGTAGCAAAGGAGTTGAAACTGATGGCCATACACAAGGGTATAATAATCCACCAGTACTTAGACCACTGGTTGGTGAAAGCCACATCCCACCGGGGTTGTCTCCGGTATACACTAGATCTAGTGAAAATATGCCAAAGTTTAGGTTACCAGTTCGATCTCATGGCCAGTCAGGTCCGACCTATACCGGACCATTGGCAGAACCTTCAGGACAAAATACTAGAAATACTGTCACTACCGGTTTGTCCGGTCCAGCAATTCATGTCTGATAGGTTTACTAACAACCACAGGAAAGCAATTTCACCTAGGCCGACTTCATAGGAGACCCATACAGTGGCATCTCAAAAACAACTGGAGGGTACCGGAGTCACTAGAAAAGGTGAGTCCAATACCAAGGTGATTGCACCCACTTTTACAAGGGTGGTTGCAAGAGGACAATGTCATTACAGTCCAACCATTACACCCAAATAAAACATAATCTGCAAATTTTACAGATTCATCAAAAGCAGGGTGGGGTGCTCACTTAAACAAACACACTGCAGGAGGCACCTAGTCCCTCCTGGAAAGCAAGTTACATATCAATTACCTAGAACTCAAGGCAGTCTTTCTAGCCTTACAAGAGTTCCAAGACCTCTGTTTACACAAGATAGTACTTGTAGAGACAGACAACACTACAGTGGTGTCATACATAAACAGGGAAGGAGGCATGAGGTCGGGCCCACTTTGTGCTTTACTATGGAGAATCTTGACCTGGGCGCCAGAAATCAAGTAACTCTTAAAAGCCCGACACATTAAAGACTGGCTGAGTGTGGTCGCAGACAAGCTACCCAGGCTAGACCAGACCACCCAAACAGAGTGGTCTCTCCTTCAGGAGGTCTTCCAAGCAATATGCAACAGGTGGCACCGGCCTCAAATAGACCTATTTGCCACGAGGTTCAACAACAAGTTGCCCTTGTTTGTGTCACCGGTACCGGATCCCCTGGTTACAGCAGTGAATGCGCTCAGTTTGCCATGGTAGGATCAGGAAGCATACACCTTCCCACTATCAGCCATATTGGGCAAAGCGGTGATGTTGCAGGACTCCCCATACAAGAGGATCATTCTGATTGCTCCGGGGTGGCCCATCATGTCTTGGTTTTAGGATCCAGTGGCCATGTCCAGCCAAATCCCACTGAGCCTGCCCAATCTGCCCAACCTGTTGACACAACCATTCAATCAGATCCCTCACAGAAATCTGACAAATCTTAATCTTGATGCTCGGCTCCTGGAGCCTCAGCATTCGAGGAGCAGGGCTTCACTGAGGCGGTGGCAGCAAGAATTGAGGCTCCTCAAAAGGGATCAACCAGATCAGTCTATGAGGCAAAGTGGTGTTACAAGTGGTGCGTCACTAATCAGGTGGACCTCAGGGTACCCCTGTAAAGTCAGTTGCTGACTTCCTTATGTACCTTATCAGGACAGGAAGATACAGCCCAGCACCATTGATGGTTACAGTTCAGCCATTGCTGATAAACTAGGAAATTCACCCTTCAACATCAGCAAGGACACAAATTTCGCTCGTCTTCTGGATAGTTTCCACAGAGACAGACCCAAAGGCAGGAGGGGCATACCCTCCTGGAACCTCTCACTGGTTTTGCACCAACTGAATAAGGCTCCGTTTGGACCAATCAAGGAGGCCTCCTTGAAGCATTTGACCTTCAAGACAGTATTCTTCTTGGCCCTTGGGTCAGGCAAACGCAGAAGTGAGATTCATGCTTGGCAAAAGAAAAATATTAGACACCAATCCATGAATCCAATTGGTCAACGGTGTCCCCGTATCCATTACCCAGCTTTCTATCCAAGAATCAGCTGGTCAGGAGGGTCTAGACAGTGTGGCCCCAGTAGTTATAACAGCCCTGGCCCCCTTCTCTGGATAAACCCCTCAAGTCTGACTGGTCCCTTTTTTCCGGTTAGAGCATTGCGCTACTATTTGGACAGGACCTCAGACCTCAAGTAGAATAAGGAGGTGGTTGTTTTGACCCCTTTAAGAAAGGTTCCGACAAAGACATCTGCCTCTATCTCCTCTTAGATCAAGCAACTGTGATCCTATGTTATGAGCTCTCTGACCAGGAGGCCCACTCTTTACATCAGGTTAAAACCCATGATGTCAGGGCCTTTGCTGCTCCTAAGGTCTTCCAGTCGGGAGTCTCCTTAGATCCAATCTTGTCAGCCTGCCACTGAAGTCACATAATACCCTCACACAGTTCTATCTGAAGGGTGTGGCTTGGGCTGACTCGGAGCTTTACCAATTGGGCTCGGTAGTGGCTGCTCAGCAGATCCACAGGTGGCCCTTAGATTGAGGAGATTTGTATATATGTACATAGTATAAACATTTTCTACATGTACATAGAAAAAAAATTGATGTGCTTCCTTTGGGAGGTTTATTGACATTCTGGGACTGAACTCATCCCTCTCTTCCCCCTACCTTAGAGCAGGTCTGTTAAAGGAGGGGGGGCGACGTCGGTATAGCCCCGGGTAACCGGCTGCTGGCAACCGACCATGACCTTACAGGGTTTCCTGACCTTAAGGTCAATCCAGGCCTGGGCCTATTGGTCTCCTGACAAAGTCAGCCTAGACCGTAGGTTAAAATTTGCTATTATGAGTTTACATATGTCCCTAGTAACTTACCCGCCGACCAAGCGGTAGTTATTCAGCAAATTGTCCATTGGATAGGATGTATTAATGCAATAAAATTGCAAATTTAATAAGTAAATTAAATTTTTATAAGTTAATACCCTATCCAATGGACACACAAGACCCTCCCACCGACCCCGCTATCAGCTTACTAGGGGTCTAACAGGTTTAGACAACGAAAAAGATGCTATGACGTCAGGTTGTCTTGACAGGAAGGAAGTACGAGGCGCCATCTGGGGAGTGCACAGTACTACAGACCGGCCAGCCGGTGGAAACACAGGATGTCTTTTTCTGGCGTTTGGCGGGCCGGTCTGCGCCGACCGGTTTAGCAAATTGTCCATTGGATAGGGTATTAACTGTCTTATAAAAATTTAATTTACTTATTAAATTTGCAAATTCATTCAACCCTTACAGAATTATGATATGCTGTTATTTGTTTCAAACATTCCAGGGAACTTTTGTATTAAAGAGATGTAACTGTGCTTACCTTTACATCGTTATAGCCAGCCCACATGGAGGTACCAACTCTTTGCTCTGTTTCAGCCATACAGCATTAGACTTTGTTTTTGCTCATGTAAAAGAAGAATATTGATGATATCTGATCAAAATTTGCCATTGAGGCTTGGATTTATCAGTTATACTCTTTCACAGAATTGACAGGCTGGACATTACCGATGATAACATGTTTTTTTCTTGCCATACTGTTATTTTTCCAGAGTTCTAGTTATTTGTAATAGTGTGTCTTATTTGTAGTTCTTTTATTATTCTAACCATTCCAGACAGCTGCGGTATGAATGGGACGAGCAGACCAATCAGTGCAATGTGTTGCAGTCCAATGCCATCTTTACATATGGCTACGAGTACCTGGGATGTTCCCCACGCCTTGTAATCACCCCTCTCACTGATAGGTAAGTTTAATGGTTTTTCGAGCTATAGAAATATGACAAATATAGTTTAAGAGAAAGGCTGTCTATTATTGGAAAAATATCACTTTGTCTTACCTCGAATGTTCCCTTGCCTTGTAATCGCCCCACTCACCAATAAGTAAATTCAATTCCACATGGTTTTGGAGCTGTATAAATATCACAGAAAAGCTCACTATTATTGGAAACATACCAGTTTTGTCTTACAGTCTAAAATGTCTAATTTCCCTTGATTATCTTGAATGGCCGTAGAATTTGAAAAAAAATTAGTTTTATTTTTTTTCTGCCAGGTCAGAGTTTATATTCTGTAAAGAAGTCTCATTTGATTAGATTAGACACAGCAAAATATGCCTAATTTTCCACAGTGACACTTTATAATGTTCGGACCAGCCTTTATGTTGTCATGCAATTCCATAGGTTGATCAGTCTTTATATAATGTGTGTAGTTTTACTTTGTACATGCGAAATAGAAAACCCAATCTAGCTTAATGCTATGCACTTACAGTTGTTATATGTGTGTGTAATTCATTTCAACCCAGATTGATATATTAACTCTATTGAAAGATAAGCCTCCTTTAGTTTATTTTTTATTGTGGTCTTTCATATTAGTTGCTGCTACTTTATTGCAGACAGATTTATGATGGGAATTAATATGCGTTCCCTACTTTGTGTTATTTCAATGGAAATTGGCTTTTTACAGAAAGCTACTATTAGGGACAAATTATTACAATGAAATGAGTTTTTGTGTGACTTTGAGAGAGACTATAAACCATAGACTATATATTCTTTCTATATATGGTAAAGATTTATAATACCAAACCTTGAGATGAAGTAAAATAAGGAAATATGTCTGGCATATGAATAGACTTATATTTTCTTATATGTGGCAAATTTTAGATTTCTTAACTCTGCATTCCAATGGAAATCTTGTCATTTACAGCTGATGGCAATGACTCCTATCTGGTGGAGTTCCAACGTGTTTTTGTTAAGTGATACCTTTGTACCTTCAAGATCAGCAAGTTCAAATTTCATTTGAAAGGCTGGTTGTTGATCAGCATCACCGCCAGAATTAACATTTATCAATTTCAACATGCATTCATTTTTTTGACAGTGGGAAGTTCAGACCAGTATTACCTTAATGTATCATGCATCATCCCTGTTTTCCTCCTCAGTGGATTCTAACTATCTATAAGGACTTGATTTCTTGAGAAGTTAACTTTGTTTTTCCACAAAATTAAATCACATGACTTGTCTAGTTCATCTGGAAATATTGTGCATGAAATGATTTTGTGTTCATCTGAATTCCATTGTACATAAAAGTTTACATTAATTTAGTGATGGAATGAATCAAAGCAAAATAAAACAGATTGTTAGAAGGTTAAGGAACAGTTAATGTATTCTGCCTTCAAACTGTTTAACCTTCCAATTCTGAGCACAGCACATGTAAAGTCTAAAGCAAAACAAAAATTTGAAAACACACCAAAATTCTGTTGTACACTTAAACTCAAAGGCAAACAAAACAGTCAATATTCTGAAGCACCCTAAAATTCAAAAGCGCGCCAAAATTTTAAACAATGTTTAAATTGTAGAGGACTTTTAGATTATATATAATTATAATGTGAACACTACAGTAAACAAAAACTATGCATAAGTAGAATGCATGCACTTATACTTGATGAATGTTGTGTGTCCTCTACAATTTCACAAATTATCGCCCTATATTTAACAACTTCCTCTGTAAAGTGATCAAAATTTGACCCGAGATATCTGACTGACGTAAAACCTCGTGTTATCAGATCATAACCTTGACTCCACTTTTGGGATACATACGTTAATAATTTATAAAAGTTAATTGTTTTAATATATTTCTGCACAGCTGTAACAACTATTTAATCAGTGGATGGGTAAATCATTGAAAATTTCAACAGACCAAACTTCAGATTTATTATTTCCCTATAACATTTACCATTGTGGTAAAAAACTTGAACTGAATTTATTTGTCAGACATTATCAGTGTGACTCTGAAATATATTGTTTGGCCATGTCCATAAAAAAAAGTCATAAATTGGATTAAAATACACTCATTAAAAATATCTATTGGAAAAATTACCTTTGAAAATTAATTTGAAATTTTTAAACTTGCTTAAAATTTCTTTCCTTGGCCATGGTATTTTTTAAAATATTTTTTTTATTTCACAGTAACTGAAATCTCCGAGATCCACTTGCGCTTAAACCTTTTACAAAGACATTTGTGTTACATTGCTTTATTGTATTAAGCAGAGACCAAAGGATCCAATTACCCTATTTGGATTGCGGCCAAGGCATTTGTTTCACCGAGTTCTAATGCTGCATGACATTAAAACCATGATTTGTTAAAGCCATTGGAATATTTTAATTAAGAGGATACCAACAGATGAAAACTTCAACTTCATTTTTGAGACAATCAAAAATTTGGTGGCTTTAAAATTTGGCTAATAATGTTACCTGTTTGTAAGAGATTGCAGGTTCTGATTAATAGAGAATGAAACAGTCATCTAATGTTGATAAAAGATGGAAATCCTGTAACCAGCAGGAAATGACTCTAATTTTATATGAGGCACCAAAAAGAATAAAGCCACTGGTTTTCAGCACACAGGAAGTTAATTAGACTACAAAACAAATTTTTTTTGATCAAAAAAAAAAAAAAAAAAAAAAAAAAAAGACTGTTAAATAAGTGATTGTAAATCACCAATACCAGAGACAATATTTTCTGGTGTCTCTAAAACAAACTTTGCTATGTTTTATGCATTCAACTTTTTGCCTTTTGAACCTGCTTCTGATACCAAGAGTCTGTTGATAGAGATTAAGCACTTCAAAACTATTCGTTACATTATAGTATTGCCAGAGGAGCAATTAGTACACTTAGATATAGCTGATTCTTAAGGCTAAAAAGAAATAGCCAACTCATCCATGGAATGTTTGATGAAGGTTACTGTAACATTAAGGTTAATGTAACTAAATTTTTTGTTTCTCTTTCACTACTTGTAAACATCAAAACATTCACTACAATCACAAAATTTGGCTCTCGTATGTAAAATTTGGCACATATACATGTATATGTAAAAGAGAGGGCATGCTCACTTCCACAAAGATTTAATATTTAGTCTGAGAATTACAATCAAAGAAATCTGATAACCAAGACATTTTCCTGCAAAGATTTAAATTTATATTGTAATATAAAAAAGTGAAGAAAGATATGGCAACAATATTGTGACAAAGAGAAGATCTTTCAAACATAATAACGTCTTTTTGTGTACCTAATAGATAACTGGATGAATGTTACAGGTTATTAAACTAAAGTAAAAGCTTGGTGTTGCAGCTTGTTACATGCCTCAACTTGGCAAAAGACCAAATATATAATACTATTAGAGAACCGGTTGTCATTGGCAGCACTCAAACATTTTCAGGGAGGCATCAAACAATATAAGGTGGAGGTAATGATAGGCTAAATGATGAGAGATGTAAACTAATTACATTTGGGAATTTTTAAGTGCAGTTTTAGAGTTTTGTGCCAAGCTGGGCCACTAATTTCCAGGAAAAATTACATTATAGCCCCTTAAAAGTACAGTAAATGGTTAATTGGTTTGAGTTTTTGTGGTTAAAGTGCATTTAGGTCTTGTGCTTGTATCAGGGCACACTTTTAATAAAAAGTCCAGATCTTAAACCTGAAATAACCACAAATGATACAAAGGGATATTCGTCTTCAGATTGTGTCATGTTCAGGCATGGATCAGTGTTGTGTTTGCTTCAGTATTGTTTATGTATTTCAGTGTGCATGTTGTCACACATCGAAATTGACTTTGTTTTCATTGTTACCCACTTACACTGTTCTGTATGTTTGAATTTTGTTTTACAATCTTGTCCTTATTACTCTGAAAGAAACCTTGTATATTGGTAAAGCCCCGTAAGGCAATCCCATCCCCCTTCACTCCCCCTACCTGTAGTCGTGGACAACTAGACGTGTGCACGATTAATCTTTGGCGACAGTGTGGTGCTTGAGAAAAAGGGACTCAGAATTAGTGGGTGGACGATTAGACTTGTGTTAAATTAATCATCGGCGACAGTGCAATCATGGTCGGTCACTGACGTTTTCTAATGATTGATTACTCAGCTTAAATATTGCCTTTCCTAATTTGGACAAGGGAAGATTGAGGCGTTGCTTGGAAAACTGATGGAAGATCTCCCCCACCCCATAGTTACCCATGTTTTGACTGAAAGCACCTATTTTTTCACTTGATCCTCCTAATTTATCACAATATCCACATATTTTAAAAATATTTTAAGTATTTTTACTTAATAAACTGCCAGTTTCAGTTTTGTCTTGAATTTTGAGTTTGTTTATATCTACTGTCGTATTTATAGGATGTGGGTGTTTTCGGTAGATTCTAAATGTCGGGAAATTCTCGTAAAGTGTTTTATGCTGTAATGACAAACGATATAGTAAAAATAATTATTCTTGTTGATTATCAGTTGGACAAAATTAGCAATTAATTGACCCCTTGGAAATGGGGGGAGGGTGATTCTCAGCACTACGCACCTGTATATTTTAATACAGAATGTGAGAGGACATAACTGTTCTTTCAAACAATTGAAAAACAAGCCACAACATGATGAAAGTGCTGTCCATGTTGTGTGAAATGCGTCCTACCTAAATATGAATCCTGACTTCTTTGTATTTACTGCAAGAAGCAAATACATGTACTGCTGAAATACAAAACACATTAAGCTACAAGAAAGCTTGGACAAGTTTAATATTTTTGGGCTCGTATGCAGCTTGTGACCTAGTTGTTAGAGTAAGGAATCTAAAATTCGCCACATATCTGAAATTCGCCACATGTGGAATCACTAATAAATTAAATGAATTGAGGTGAGATTTATTGAATGTATAGTAAATTAAGGCTTTTTGAACCAAAAAATACCAAGTTTAAGACAAAACATCATTTTCTTCATAGAATTAATAAAGGTTTTTAGAGGTGGCGAATTTTACATTTCTGGCGAATTTTAGATTCCTTACTCTACCTGTGTCAGTTTAATTACTTTGTGATATATTTCTTATTCTTTGTGTACATTTCAGGTGTAACTTGACACTGACAGGTGCACTGCACCTGAACCTGGGTGGGTCACCTGCAGGACCAGCAGGTACAGGCAAAACAGAGACAGTGAAAGATCTGGCCCGCTCAATGGGCAAACAGTGTGTGGTCTTCAATTGTTCAGAGGGGTTGGACTTTAAGGTGCAGTTGACCCTATTCATTTGCAACTGACAATTGAGTAGATTTCTTTAAGTACAAGACGTAGTGAATACCATTTTTATAAAACTTACCTTGTTTAATCACTGGTCAAGTAGGTATATTTCTCTGGCCTTTCAAGATTTGTCTGAAAAGAGTGTCATAGTGTTTCCTATTCACTCAATACAAATTGATAATGATGTATATTTTTATTATATTGTATCTTGCTTTTGTAATAACACAAAGTGCACTTATTAGACATTCATATCACATGGACACAAAAGAGATGTAAAACAAAAGCCTTATTTAAGTCACACTGCATACCAGGGTAGTTTGATAAAATTCTCTTCAGAAACTTGCAATGCAAGGTGTGGTAAACCTAGGGTGATGACCTTTCATTTTATAAGCCAGTGACAGTGCCTGGCCTCTCTTCTTGGTTTCATTGAACAGAAAATAGGAAAAGCTTAATCTCAGACCCTGGATTTAATCAAGCCAAGGGACTAGGTGTTGCCTTTGATTCAAATTTTTAAGAGTGGAATTGTGTTTTTGAATCTGAGTGTACAGAGAATGGTACGTGAGGTAATAGTGGAGGATATTTAGGCAATATCACTTGCCCAGATAAAAGTGTTTTATTGTGTTAATTAAACCAAAAGTATTTATTTTTCATCTGTTTTATTTAGCTGTAATTGCATACAAAGTACAAGAGCCTGCCTTTGCAGAGGTAAGGTGCTGTAAAAGTATAGGAAAAGAGAGTAAAATATTTGTGAAAAGTCTCTTTAAATATGCTGAAATGTGATGTCACAAACCAACTCCATATACGTCATTCACAATCCAGACAATCCAGTTCTTCTACAAAGAGACTGAATAAAATAAATATCATCCCCCCAACATGTTGTTGAAAAATCACTGAATAACATTAGTATGTGACGTAACAATGACATACCCAGTAAATAACATCTAGTATGTTTACATTTCAAGACAAAAAAGGGCATTGGAGTCATATTTTTTGTCCAAAACGGGCAATATCACATCATATTGCCCGCAAATACTGCAATCTGATTGGCTGAAACTCACTTGAGGTGTATTAACATACAATATAATATTTATCTGGCATTTTTCTGTATATACATACAGATGCTGGGCAAGTTCTTCTCAGGTCTGGCCCAGTCTGGTAGTTGGTGCTGTTTTGATGAATTCAACAGGATTGACGTGGAGGTCTTATCAGTGGTGGCTCAACAGATCATGACTATCAAAACTGCCAAAGACCAACTCGCTCCAAGGTCATTTCTGGTTCTTACTAAGATTTTAATAGGTTTCCATTAAAAGGCTGGATTTTTTTTGAGCAACTGAATACAAAGTAGCACATTCAGGAATCAATGTTAAAATACATTATAATATATAAATCCGTAAATAACTTGAATATACCTTAGTTAGATTTATTTACCTTAAATGGAAGTTTCTTTATTTTCACAGATACTTGATAATATGTTTTAGATAAATATGATCCATCAATATATCAATATATAGCTTTACAGTTATTTCCCTATTGGTTACCACTAAAATTCAGTGATTTGGCTTAGTTCTTGTCAGATGAGTAGCAGAACCCATTATTCTCTCAAGAGTCACAGCCTAATTTTTTAGTTGGCAATAATACAGTTCCTACATGAAAACGGTGTTGCAAAATGCATCGTCTATGAGATTACCACAAATACAACTCTTGCATTACTAATCTAAAAATATATGTGATGAGAATATATCATTCATTTTCTGTTTGCACTGGTTTAAGGCATGTGCTCTATTTCAAAACCAAACATTATAACTGAGTGGTAAGTTTTCAATGGATAAATCATTTGGCTATTTTCATTTAAAATTTGTCATTATTTTTAAGGCAAGATAGCAAGCATAGGTAGTCAAGCCCCTCTTAAGGACAACTCTTCTAAGTGGAATACCACTTAAAGTGGGATTTTAATGTCAAGTTCAAAAGAGCCCTGTTGCATGAACATGATTTAGATTTGACTGAAAACCAGAGAACATTTAAAATCACTCAGACCTGTGTTAAATTAGAGATGGGTTGGCGGCTGCAGTTTCTCAATATGAGAGCATATTACAGACAATTAAGTGCCATGACAAGATTTTACAACCTCCATCCTGCTTGTCAACAAATATAATTGAGGGAACACATAAAATATTGAAAACAAACCCTAAATCTGAAGAAACTGCACACTTTTATCCCATATTTTTATTGCGTTAATACATCCTATCCAATGGACAATTGCTAATCCGGTCGGCGCAGACCGGCCCGCCAAACGCCAGAAAAAGACGTCCTGTGTTGCCACCGGCTGGCCAGTCCGTAGTACTGTGCACTCCCCAGATGGCGCCTCGTACTTCCTTCCTGTCTAGACAACCTGACGTCATAGCATCTTTTGTGTTTGGCGCGTGTACTGTGCAGACGTGTTTTCAACATCTCCAGATATTTTAAGCAAAAGTGTGCATTATGACGGATTTTCAACCTTATATGTGGATATTTTCAGTGTAGAAGTGTTACCTACTGTTCAAGCACGGATATACATTTAGAAATCTGTTGGAAATGCTCCCTAGTTGACTCAATTATTGTTGATAAAAGGGCAGTACGTAATCGGCGGGAAATATGAAGGCAGCCATTTTACTAGTTTCCTCCCATTCAACCATTGTGATGTTAGGGGCAGATCGATTTTATTGAGGAATTATGGATATACTACTTACAGGTATTTTTATCCGTGTCCTTTGTTTTGAATGTACCATCTATAACCTTCCAGCTACAGTCACCATAGAAACATCTTAGAAATCACGGTAACCTCAGTCTACGTAGTTTTGAGCACTGTAAATAAAAGGGATTCCTCTTGGAAGGTGCATTCTTCATCAGAGCGCACTGGTACAGACTTCTCTGCTGTAAGACATCAGTCACACCAGCCCAGCTCGAGTATATAGTGTTTTTTCATCAGAAGCATGAGATGAAGTCTTCAGATTTCTTCAGAGCGCACTGGTCCCGACTTCTCTGCTGTAAAGCATCAGTCACACCAGCCTAGCTCCAGTATTTTTTCATCAGAAGCAAGAGATGAATTCTGCAGATTTCTTCAGAACACTCTCAGTCCCACCCTTATGGACCCGGCACTTGTGTCGGTAGTAAGGGCAGTGGATGGCCAGGAAACTGGTTTGAGTGTACAGCCGGCTGAGAAGATGAACCGACTTCAGACCGGCCAGGAATATCGTCTTCAGAGTGCACTGGCCCAGGCTTCTCTGCTTTTAAGCAACAGCCGGCCGGCCAGCTAAATGAACGCGACCTCTGACGTCATATCCAGTCAGCCAATCGCGTGTCTTCACGAAACTGGTCACGTGATTTCACCGACCAGTCACGAAGTTTATCACGTGATTCACCGAACAAGAAGGTCGGAAGTACATTCTTTGCACTCACGTCTACTGTGATTCCAGTTTTAGTTCCTGTAATCCACCTCCAGCGTACTGATACAGACTTCTCTGCTACAGACATCAGTCGACCAGTAAGCTTACGTTTACTGTGATATAAGGAAAGAATACGTCTAGTGAGGGCATATCCCCGAAGTTGGTCACGCGATTCACCGACCCGGTCTCGAAGCTGATCGTCATCTCTAATCAGCCAATCACGTCCCTCCGACCAGCAAGCTGGTCACGTGATACACCGACCAACATTTGTTTCTAAATATAGCTCACAAGGGCTTTCCCAGCAACTGTCAAATCTACAATTAAGATGTGCGTTCAAAGAAATACTTTTATTAATGGAGGAAACCTACAGCCAGCTGAATTCAACACCAAATATAGTTGTAAAATTGCTTTAGCAATGGGTTACAGAGTGCACCAACTACACAGCCTTATACCTTTGCCTCAACAACTAGTTACAGAGTGTACCGACCTGTACCGGCTACACTGCCTTATACCCTTACCTCAACAACTGTTTACAGAGTGTACCGACCTGTACCGGCTACACAGCCTTGTACACTTACCTCAGCAACTGGTTACAGAGTGTACCGGCCGGAACCGGCTATACAGCCTTGTACACTTGCTTTAGCAATTGGCTACATATGGCTTCAACCTACCGGTTACAAGTCTACCGGCAGGGTACTGGCTACACAGTCCTTACTGTACAGTTTTTCACCCAACTGGTTACATAAACTGACTAAATATAGACCAGTGGCTGTCTAAATTCGTTGCTGACCCCAGCCTGCCAGTTTTTGCCAGTTACAGGTTTTTTATTACTGGCTACAAGTGGTTACACAGTGTACCGGCTGGTACTGGCTACACAGCCATGTACACTTGCCTCAACAACTGGTTACAGAGTGTACCGGCTGGTACTGGCTACACAGCCTTGTACACTTGCTTCAACAACTGATTACAAGGTGTACCGGCTGGTACTAGTGTACCGACTGGTATTGGCTACACAGCCTAGTACACTTGCTTCAACCTACGGGTTACAAGTCTACTAACAGGGTGCTGGCTACACAGTCCTTACTGAATAATGCTGCGAGCCAACTGATTACAAAAAAAAAAAAAAAAAAAAAAAAAAAAAAAAAAAAAAAAAAAATAGACCAGTAGCTGTCAAATTGATTGGTGACCCCAGACTGCCAGTTTTTTTGCCGGTTACAGAGAATTGTTGGTTACAGCTAAGTACCGGGTATGGAGTCCTGGTACCGGACAGAGTTGCCTAAGGTTAATTTGGTTGCAGAGAATTCTTAGACCGGTCAATGGTCTTGGTGATGTGACATGACAGTGTCCCAACCTACTGCCAGGCAACCTTCCCTTATCACATCTCTCAACAATCTGTTATCAGTGCTGGACTTGGCTGGAGAGATAATAAATTTTGTCATCAGGTCCGGCCAGGGGTCAGACATCTCACGAATAACAATTGCTCTGTAAATGCTGCACCTTGCAGGCTGCTGGTACGGGGCGAAGAGTCTATTAATATGAAAAGTTGTGTCAACCCCACCAGACCACAATAAGAACAGAGAGACTGTTAACCTGGATCATTGTCACCAGACCGGACCAGTGTCCGGAGGGACAAAAAATGTTTTTTCAAAATACCAAATGTCCCAAATGTGGCACACAATCTGCCTGTAGGGTCCAGACTAAGCCCTTTTTCGGGAACTTAGGAAGCCTCGGGGGCTGGACCCTAGGTATTATAAATGTTCAAGGAGGGATACCTACTCCCATATACTTATACAAGGACCATCCAGGTAATGCCTGCTATTCGGTTTGTCCACAGCACCTTTGGAGTTCACTGTGATACCAAAGGAGGTGAAATTTGTGACCATACACAAGGACTTAAGAAGCCACCAGTACCTAGACGACTGGTTGGTGAGAGCAAGATCCCAGGCTTTTCTCCAACATACACAGGAACTAGTAAATAATGTGTCAGCAACTGGGTTGGCTGATGAACTTACAGAAATCAGAGCGGGAGCCCAAACAAGACTTTGATTTTGTAGGCTACCAGTTCGACTTCAGGTCTGATCAGTTCCGACCGACTCTGGACCGGTGACAGAACCTTCAAGAGACTAGGTTAAAACTGCTATCCCTACCGGCTTGCCCGGTCCGGGAATTCATGTCCTTGATGGGTTACTGACGGCTACAGAAAAGCAAGTTAATCTAGGTCGACTCCATATGAGACCCATACAGTGGCATCTCAAAACAACTGGAGGGTACCAGAATCACTGGAAAAGGTGATCCAAGTCCCCAGGTCCCTGCACCCCCCATTTACAATGGTGGCTGAAGGAAGACAATGTTCTTACAGGCCAACCATTACACCCAATTAAACATGCTCTGCAAATATTTACAGATGCTTCAATAGAAGGGTGAGCTTAGATGAGCACTTTGCAAGAGCAACCTGGTCCCCTCCGGGAAGCAGGTTGTATATAAACTATCTAGAACTTTAAGCAGTTTTTCTGACTTTAAGAGTTCTAAGACCTTTGCTCAAACAAGATAGTACTTGTAGCAACTGACAACACAACAGTAGTGTCATACATAAAGGAAAGAGAAATGAGGTCGGGCCCACTTTGTGCCCTACTATGGAGAATCTTGACCTGGTGTACCAGGAAACAAGTGACTCTAAAGCACGACACATTCCAGGCCGGCCTAATTTGGTAGCAGACAGGCTGTCCAGGATAGGCCAGACCATCCAAACAGTGGTTTCTCCTTCCAGAGGTCTTCCACTCTATGCAGTAGGTGGCACCGGCCCAAAATAGACTTATTTGCCACGAGGTTCAACAACAAGTCACCTCTGTTCTGTGTCACCGGTACCGGATCCCGTGGCCACAGCAGTGGATGTGCTCAGTCGGCCATGGTAGGATCTAAAAGGATACACCTTCTCACCACCAGCCATATTGGGCAAAGTGTTGGAGAAGTCACAAGACTCCCCATGTGAGAGAATCATTCTGATTTCTCCGGGGTGGCCCAACATGCCTTGGTTTTGGGATCTAGTGGCCATGTCCAGCCACATCCCTCTGAGCCTGCCCAATCTGCCCAGCCTGTTCACAGCCATTCGATCAGATCCCTCACAGAAGTCTGACAAATCTTAATCTCCATGCAGGGCTCCTAGAGCCTCAGCAATCGAGGAGCAGGACTTGTCTGAGGCAGTGGCAGCAAGAATTGAGGCTCCTCAAAGGGGGGTCAGTCAGATCAGTCTATGAGGCAAATGGGTCATTTTTACCAAGTGATGTATCATTCATCAGGTGGACTTCGGGCACCACCTGTAAAGTCAGTTGCTGACTTCCTTAGGTACCTGCTTCAGGACAGGAAGTTGCAGCCCAGTACCATTGATGGTTACAGGTCAGCCATTGCTGATAGTCTGGAAAATTTGCCCATCAATGTTAGTAAGGATGAAAATCTCACTCGTCTCCTGGATAACTTCCACTGAGACAGACCCAAAGGCCGGAGGGGAACCCCCTCCTGGAACCTCTCCCTGGTTTTTGCACCAGCTGACAAGGTTCATTTTGAACCAATTAAAGGCCTCCTTGAAGCATTTGACCTTCAAGGCAGTTTTCCTCTTGGCCCTGGGTTCGGGCAAGCGTAGAAGTGAGATACATGCTTGGCAAACAGCCCAGCACCATTGATGGTTATAGGTCACCCATTGTTGATAAACTGGGAAATTCACCCTTCAACATCAGTAAGGACGGAAATCTTGCTCGTCTCCTGGATAGTTTCCTCAGAGACAGACCCAAAGGCAGGAGTGGCATACCCTCCTGGAACTTCTTACTGGCCATGCACCAGCTAAGACTCCATTTGATTCAATCAAGGAGGCCCCCTTGAAGCATTTGACCTTCAAGACGGTATTCCTCTTGGCCCTTGGGTCGGGCAAGTGCAAAAGTGAGATTCATGCCTGGCAAAACTGATATATTGGACACCAATCCAATTGGTCAAAGGTGTCCCTGTATCCATCACCCAGCTTTCTATCCTAGAATCAGCTGGCCATAGAGTGTCCAGTGTGGCCCCTGGGGTTATAACAGCCCTGGCCCCCACTCTGGATAGATCACTCAAGTCTGACAGGTCCCTCTGTCCGGTCAGAGCATTGTGCTACTATTTGGACAGAACCTTAGACATCAGGCAGAGTAAGGAGGTGGTTTTTGTCTCCTTTGAGAAAGGTTTCAACAAAGACATCTCACCTGCCACTATCTTCTCTTGGATCAAGCAGACTGTGATCCTATATTATGAGCTCTCTGACCAGGAGGCCCACTTTTAACATCAGGTTAAAACCCATGATGTCAGGGCCTTTGCTGCTCCTAAGGTCTTCCAGTCGGGAGTCTCCTTAGATCCAATCTTGTCAGCCCGCCACTGAAGTCACAATACCTTCACACAGTTCTATATGAAGGGTGGGGCTTGGGCTGATTCAGAGCTTTACCAATTGGGCTAGGTAGTGGCTGCTCAGCAGATCCACAAGTGGCCTTTGGATTGAGGAGATTTGTATATGTACATAACAGTTCTTCATGTACATAAGAATTAAGTGTGGCATGCTTCATTCGGGAGGTTTATTTGCATTCTGGGACTGAACTCATCCCTCTCTTCCCCTACCTCAGAGCAGGTCTACAAAAAGGGGGGGGGGGGGGGGGGGGGGCGACGGCGGTATAGCCCCGGGTAACCGGCTGCTGGCAACCGACCATGGCCTTGCAGGGATTCCTGACCTTAAAGTCAACCCAGGCCTGGACCTATAGGTCTCTTGACGAAGTCAGCCTAGACCGTAGGTAAAAATTGCTATTACTTGTGAGTTCACATAAGTCCCTAGTAACTTACCCGCCGACCAAGCGGTAGTTATTCAGCAATTGTCCATTGGATAGGATGTATTAACGCAATAAAATTGCAAATTTAATAAGTAAATTAAATTTTTATAAGTTAATACCCTATCCAATGGACACACAAGACCCTCCCACCGACCCCGCTATCAGCTTACTAGGGGTCTAAGAGGTTTAGACAACGAAAAAGATGCTATGACGTCAGGTTGTCTAGACAGGAAGGAAGTACGAGGCGCCATCTGGGGAGTGCACAGTACTAGGGACCGGCCAGCCGGTGGCAACACAGGACGTCTTTTTCTGGCGTTTGGCGGGCCGGTCTGCACCGACCGGATTAGCAATTGTCCATTGGATAGGGTATTAACTTATAAAAATTTAATTTACTTATTAAATTTGCAATTTTGTACTTTTGGGGATTTTAATTGCCATTTTATATAGAGGAAACTGCCACGTTTTAGATCCATAAATTTAACTTTTTGTTAGTGGCCTATCCAAATTTCTCAAAATTTGAATTTCTGGTAATTTGGGGTCAAGAATACAGATTTTCAAATTAAGTAACTGTTTTCTTGATGCAAATAAAGTCTCTGTAACTTTTAAAGCCACAAGTCAAAATAATATTTGTTCTCTTAGGAATTATTGTGAGTTTTTTTGGTCTTTTCTTTTTAACTGAAATAATCCATTGATTTTTCTGAAACCTTTCTTTAAAATGACCTCTCTGTTACTTTTTACAACCAGTTAAGCTTTCAGTAAAATTTTTTTTTTTTTAAATTGTTCAGTGTGGGAACGTCATCATCAATTAGGAGATTGTGGTATCTTCACAATATAATTGAAATCAAGATATCACATTCATAATTTCAAATTCATGACAAGGATATGTCAAATATTCTATATTTTAAGCAAATAGTTATACTATAGAATTTTGTGACATTGTGAGAATGCTTTTATTTAATGATTATACCTCTACTTCAGTCTTCATGTAACAGTTGATTACATTTTACAAAAAACTCTTTACAGCAGTGTTATCTTATTTTTCCAGATTTGTCTTTGAAGGAAGAGACATCAAGTTAAATCCCACTTGTGGCATTTTTATCACAATGAACCCAAGGTAATGTCAGATTTTTGGACCTTTGGAGAAGTTTATTTCTTGTAGTCTGCTGGATTCTATCTAATTGCACTGACATTAGAATGTCTTTTTATAATATCATTTTCAAAAGTAAAGAATTTAGTTGTTACACTTGTTTTTTTTTTCCCTTTCCTTTAAAGTTTCTTCGTGGATGTGCAGTGAAAACAAGTTTCCTTCTCCTTTATTTGATTCAGTAATTTGCATTCATATTGTACAAGAGATTTCAGTGACATGGTTAAATATTTAATCACTTATCTCTCACCACAGTGGTTCTGGGTTCGAGGCATGCCAGATAGCGTCAGATTTATGCAACTCTTTTATGATTCAATTACACCTTTTCATATGGAAAGTCCACCTATATTGTCTAATTAATCTCTGTTAGTCTTCTTATTAAGTGATGAAAAAAAATTTAACAGAGTTATTTTACTTCTGTACTATGCTGAAGTTCAATGTTAATGTATAACTTTATTAAGCACTACGAACACTAAACCCTGTACTAACTCCGTGACAGACATGGTTACATTTTTATTTATTAAAATTAAGGCTTGACTTTGTTCGAAAAACTACACCGGGTACTCGCCTCGAAAGAACTGATCCAAATTCGGGTAACCTTGTTTTAGTTGTCACCCAGTGGAAGTAGAAGAAAAACAAACATGGCAGATGATGTAAACAAAACATTACAAAAATTAAGGTTAAATATCTGTATAAATAAGGAAAATTATGTGAAAAACTAATATCAGTTAAAGAAATTTGGCAGAATACCAAGGTTTGTCCGAGTATTTCATTGATTTACCCTATATTTAATAATATTTTTTCGGTTACCCGCTTTGCCTGTTTGTCCTCAGTTTCTTAAGGAATTCGGACCGTATTCGGATAACCGGGTAACCTATCACAGCCTTAATTAAAATATTGAATCGGCCTCATGACAACATTTGAATGAAAATTTAGGCCTATCCTGATGTGACCTATGGTTATAAAAAGGTTGTGAATACCTTAAACTTGTAAAAAATTTTCTTTAAATACTAAGTAATTATGTGTTTCTGTTTCATTTTTTAAGGTGTAGATGCTTAAAATAGAATGCAATATTTAGAACTAAAGACAATTTTTCTAATAAAAAATTTCTTCAAAGATAAAGAAAAAAAATTAAAAGAGAAAAAATATTTAAAGGAAAAAGTTCCCTATATACCAAAAACACTATTTTAAAGTAAATACACATTAAAAACTTTTTTGATGCCTGAAGCCTGCTTTACTGACACCCAGTCTGCTGAAATAAACCGAGTTCAATATGTGTTCCATGATGTTGTTTTATGTATTCTTGTATTTTGTTGAGTGTTAGAGAATTTTTCTTGTGATCTATTTGCCATCACGTTATTTTTAGCAATGCTGGGATCAGGCAGCTTTAAAGTAATACTAATACAAGTGTGTCTGAGATTCCTTATCAATTCAAAACACTTGGAGACTGTGACACATGTAGGTGTCACATGTAATTATCTATCACTGTTGTTTAATGCCACTTTAATTGAACTGGCTGGCTGGTTCTTTTTATAATATGAATGATTTACTCCTTACAGGAAGTCCTTATGCTGCTGTATTTAGTTTCAAAGTTAGATCTTAAGTAACACCTCTTGTGTTATATAGCTCGATTTGAAAAAAGTTCCATGAAAATTTTGATCCCAGTTTTAATGCTCGAGTGCCCAATATTTATATAAAATACTATTAAATGGGTTTCAGTTTAACCTAATCAAAACATTAATATCACACCTTACTTACATTAAATCTGTATTTAGATAATGTACCACTGTTGCAGTTACATTAATTATGTCAAAGGTGTAATTAATTAAAGCATTTAACCTTCACTGTTGGTAGCTTATGGGAGTATCCATTCTTGATATTGTTTATTGTGAAGGTACAAACTAAACTTTGCAAATGATCGATGTTGACCCAAATTTTTCTCCCAAAGTGACCAATGTCAATGATTTGTAACCATCACATCCCTAGTCAGGTTTAATCTTGAAACTCAAAAAAAAAAAAAAATATATTAATAAAATAAAATAAAAAATAAACGAATGAGACTCGATACAAATTGGTAAATAAGATGTTCATAAAAATATGAAAATAATATTCATATCCACAAATAGACGTGGCTTTTTCCCCCATAATTTTCCTTATTTTTAATGATTTTTGACTTTTTATGTTCAACATAATTCCAGATATCCTCAGATGTATAAGCATATTCTGATTAATCTGACATCCCACCCCAGTATTTTGACTATTTGACTTGATCGAGTAAAGTGAAATGTTTCTAATTACCTCGTCAACTGCCTCATTTTAACCATTAGAATTTCAGAATATTGGCATGAAGATCTTCTTTCTTTGTATCAACATATAAATCTGATAATTTCACGAACAGGTTTGCACGCAGAGTAAAACAACCAAGGAACTTCAAAATACTTTGAAAACTAGTCGCATTATTTACTGTACTTTACAGCTATGCAGGCAGAGTGGATCTGCCTGATAACTTGAAGTCTCTGTTCAGGCAAGTTGCCATGATGGTGCCTGACTACGGGCACATTGCTGAGATCATTCTCTTCTCTGAAGGCTTCACTGCAGCAAAGTCACTATCAACAAAGATTGTCAACCTCTATCAGCTGGCCAGTAAACAACTTTCCCAGCAGGTGACTAGATATTAACCATCTCTCTGGTTTTGTTGAAGTTGAATTCAAATATAGATGCTTCCAAGATACTGTCAACCACTATCGAGTGGCTAACACTAACACTAAGGTGTACTAGATTCATTTACACTGGAGATGGGACCATCCAAAATCAAACTTGGTCACCAGGGTTTTGAATTGAAGGAATTGCAGTAATTTGTATACTGCTGAGATGGTGACACTTATCAGTCATTTGTAGTTATGACACATAATTTGAAAGGAGCAATGTTGTTGAGATATATTGATGTTAATGGAGTCCACATTTGCACAATGTTAAGTAAAAATATTAAAATATTTTGCCAAATTAATGAGCTTTTTTATTGCGTTAATACATCCTATCCAATGGACAATAGCTTATCCGGTCGGCGCAGACCGGCCCGCCAAACGTCAGAAAAAGACGTCCTGTGTCTCCACCAGCAGCAGGTCGGTCCGGAGTACCAGTGCACTCGCCAGATGGCGTGTCGTACTTCCTTCCTGTCTAGACAGAGTGACGTCTTAGCATTTTTTTTTTTCGTTTGGCGTGAACCAGTGCACAGTGGAAAATTTATATCTGCCAGAAATTTTATCAGTGATTATTGTGAAGAACGATCTTGGATTTTATATTATTGTTATCTTCTGTGTTCCTACATTGCTATGTCGTCTCCTGGCCAGAAGAGAGGGAGTTGTGGTCATGCAATGGCCATTTTCGATGGTCATGCGTTTTGCGCACGTTGTAGGGAAAAAGGAAAAGGTGAGGAACCTTGTGTGAAGGATAAGGACTCTGTTGACTGTTCTCTGTGTAACTCCTTCACCCCGGAGCAACGTGCCCAGATCTCAACACCGTCTTATAAAATTAAGAAGGAAAAACGGGAGGCAAAACGTGCTGACATTACCCAACCCACGGATGAGCTTATAGACCCTTCCAGCGTCTCAGTTATTGGGGTTGTGGGTGGACCTAGTACTGATAAGTCACCAGTTCCTCCTGAGAAAAAGGCAAAAAAGGATAAACCTTCTGTTAAACCCAAGAAATCAGCTACTACAACTCTCTCTTCTGCTACAGAGGACAAGCTTACAGCCTTAGAAGATAAGTGGTCCGACCGCTTTAACAGATTAGAGGCATTACTGTTGGCCAAATCTATGGAACCTGCCTTTTCTTCGGATGTCAGAGTAGCCCCTACTCATTCTGCACCATCTAATGTGACTCGGCACTCTGAGCCCTTTTTTCAACCACCTAATCCTTCAGACGATTCTTTTCAGCGCACTGGCCCAGACTCTAGTGCTGCCTTGCAGCCGTCGGCCGGTAAGCTTGTCAGAGACTCTTCATTACTTGGATCTTCATCATCTGAGCGCACTGGCCCAGACAATGTTGCTTCACAGCAAAAGTCGGCCGGTAAGCTTAAAGTTAAGAGCACTTCTCAAGGGCGCACTGGTCCAGACACCGCTTCCCAGAAGCATAAGTCGACCGGTAAGCCTAGTGCTGATTGTCACCGACCTACCACAGCTCTTTCTGAGAGTTCCAAACAGCCGGTCACCGACCATCCTTCCTCCGACCGACCCCTTGGCTCCACCGGCTCTGCTTCACCGACCCTTCAGAAGAGCAGGAAGGACAGCATTTCTAGCTTAGATTTAGATACGGATAGTCAAATCTCTGATACCCCTCCGGTGGAACTCTTTGCAGAGGAAGGGGACTTTTCGGAAGATCCAGATTTTGAACAGGAACTACCGACCTCAGAAGAACAGACATACAGGGAGACCATGCAAGGCATACGATCCTTTATGGGTTGGTCGCATATCCCCGACATGGATAGTTCAAATCCATCTGACGACAACCCCTTCGCTGGGCCCAAAGCTCCCCTTCCCAGCAAGGTCTCAGTCCAGATGCCTACAGAGGATTATCTTTGTCGCAAGCTATCCAAACTCAATCTCACCATGACAGAGGGATACCCCTCCAGAACTACAGAAGCCGGCAGCCTGCCAATGGACCACTTTCTCAGACCCCCTAAGCCACAAACAAAGTGGTATGGACTATATTCTGATCAACAATTGGACCCGGCAACTGTCACCAGTTGGAATACAGGCCCGTCTAAATTGAACAATAGTTTTGGTCGGATAGCCAGAAGAGCAGCCTTGGCAGCCACCACCGGGTTCCCGTAGAATTTCACAAGATACCCTGCGTCGTTGGGAAAGGACGGCTAGAGAAGCCTCAGTAGTGTGTAACCAGACTGCTAGTTTTAACAGGTGTTCAGGGAGAAATGAATACACATTTGAAAGTTATCAGAAGTGAAAATAAAGGCAAAGTGTCAAACAAGCTGTCTGAAGCGGCTGAGGAACTTCAATTCCTTATGGAATTTAACTCTAGTATCACACAGGCGGCCGCGAAGGCCATGGAGCATTTAACTGACTTTGTCTTTCTTACCATGGGGAATATTACCTTGACCCGTAGGGACTCTTATTTTAGCCATCTGAAGAATGGGATCAAGCCCGACACCTTCGCAGCCGTCAGAACAGGCCCCCTACACATTGCCACCCTGTTTGCAGAGTCTGTGGTTAAGAAAGCTGAGGAGGAAATTGCTCTGTATGACAGCAAGAGTCATCCTGCACCTACTACTACCTCACGAGCTAAGAACCGTTATCACCCATATGAGAAGAGTGAGGGCCGGTCGGAGGGGAAACAAGACAGGCCAGCCTGGAAGAACATTAACCGCCGACAATTCAAACGAGGCAGAGGCAAGGCCTCTAGTTTTTCATCCCGACCTGCACGTGGTCAGCAGCAATATAAATGACAGTTATTGTTTAAACAGGGTTTCAAATCAGCTGCTGACCCAGAACTTTTTCACAGATCAGACAATGAACAATTCTTTAAGTTCAAATGTAAAATATCATGTTGTACAATATGTTCCTTCTGCACCCGGGCTTCCGCAAAGGAAAGGTATAAGTCCCGGAGTGTCAGACTGTCACCAAGAAAAGTCTCAATTAAAATCTGTGAAAGGTGTTTCTTGTGTCACTCAATTGTTGTTTGCCAATCCTGTCTCAAATGCCCCAAATGCTGTTCCCAATCTGCCTGTAGGGGCCAGACTTCAAAAATTTTGGGAAAGTTGGTTGAATCTGGGTGCCGGCCCGAAAGTAGTTCAGATCCTAAAAGAGGGCTACACCCTCCCCTTTCGGGTCCAGCCAAAACTCACAAGGTCTCCCACAGTCATAAGTTGCTATGTCAATCCCCAGAGGAACAGCTACCTACTGGAGGCATTACATCAGCTTATAGACAAAAATGCAGTAGAACAGGTCATGAACAAAACATCTCTGAGCTTTTTCAACAGACTTTTCCTAGTCCCAAAACCAAACAACAAGTGGCGCCCTATTCTAGACCTCAGCCATCTGAACCCATTTCTCAAGACGGAGAAATTCAAAATGGAGACGCCAGAAACCATCAGAACATCCCTCCAAGGAGGGGAGTGGGTAACCTCTATAGATTTCAAAGACGCCTACTTCCACATCCCAATACAAGAACAATCCAGGAAGTATCTGAGGTTTCATGTCCAGGGACAGACATACCAGTTCAAAGCGTTACCTTTCGGCCTGTCAACAGCACCCTTAGAGTTCACTGTAGTAGCAAAGGAGGTGAAGCTGATGGCCACCTTCGAGGGTATAAGGATCCACCAAAACCTAGACGATTGGTTGGTACGGGCCAGATCCCACCAAGTCTGTCTCCGGCATACCCAGCATCTAGTGAAGATATGTCAAGATTTAGGCTGGCTAGTAAATTTGGACAAGTCGGAGCTGGAACCCAAGCAAATCTTTGATTTTGTAGGTTACCAGTTCGACCTCAAGGTCGGTCGGGTCCGGCCCACTCCGGACTGGTGGCAAAGTCTTCAAGAAAAGATTCTAGAGATATTAGATCAACCGACCTGTCCGGTCCGGCAGTTCATGTCCCTGATTGGTCTGTTAACGGCCACAGAGAAGCAAGTTCACCTAGGTCGGCTACACATGAGGCCTATACAGTGGCACCTCAAGAACAGCTGGCACGTACCGGAATCACTAGAAAAAGTGATTCCCATCCCCAGGTCCTTACACTCTCACCTGCAGTGGTGGCTACAGGAAGACAACGTACTATCCGGCCAACCTTTACACCCAATCAGACATGCTCTGCAGCTCTTTACAGACGCATCAAAAGAAGGCTGGGGCGCTCACTTAAACGAATGCACTGCAAGAGGCTCCTGGTCCTACCAGAAAGCAAACTGCATATCAATTACTTGGAACTAAAGGGAGTTCTTCTTGCTCTCAAAGAGTTCACAGATCTCTGTACCGGCCAAATAGTACTAGTGGCAACCGACAACACCACAGTAGTTTCTTACATCAACAAGGAAGGAGGCATGAGATCAGGCCCCCTGTGTGCCCTTCTCTGGAGAATTCTGACCTGGTGTTCCCAGCGACAAGTAACCCTGAAAGCCCGACACATTCCAGGCCGGCTAAATGTAATAGCGGACAAGCTATCCCGTCTGGGTCAGACCATTCAGACAGAGTGGTCCCTCCTGCCGGAAGTTTTTCAAACGTTATGCCAAAGGTGGCACCAACCTCAGATAGATCTATTCGCTACGAGGTTCAACCACAAGCTGCCCCAGTTTGTATCTCCAGTACCGGACTCCCTAGCGGTAGCAGCGGACGCTCTCACTCTGCCATGGGAGGACCTGGATGCCTATGCCTTCCCACCAACCGCCATATTGGGCAAAGTAGTGGAGAAGCTAGTACACTCCCCGTGCAAGAGACTCATTCTGATTGCCCCGGGTTGGCCCAACATGGCTTGGTTTTGGGACTTGGTGAACATGTCCAGCCAAGTTCCCCTCAGTCTGCCCAACCTGCCAAACCTGTTAACTCAACCCTTCAGTCAGATCCCTCACAGAAATCTGACAAACCTGAATCTGCATGCATGGCTCCTAGAGCCACAGCAATTAAACAACAGGGCTTCTCTGAGGCAGTGGCAGCGAGGATTGAGGCTCCTCAAAGAAGGTCAACCAGATCAGTCTATGAGGCGAAGTGGGCCATTTTTACAAAGTGGTGCATCGCTAATCAGGTGGACTTCAGATCACCACCTGTAAAGTCGGTCGCTGACTTTCTACTGTACCTTTTTGAGGACAAGAAGTTACAGCCCAGCACCATTGATGGATACAGATCTGCTATCGCTGACAAACTGGGTAGTACAACAGTCAATATCAGCAAAGATGATAATCTCACCCGTCTCCTGGAAAGTTTTCACAGAGACAGACCCAAGGGGAGGAGGGGAATCCCCTCCTGGAACCTTTCCCTGGTCCTACACCAGTTGACAAAGGCTCCTTTTGAACCTCTTAGGGAAGCATCCCTGAAGCATTTAACCTTCAAAACTGTTTCCTTTTGGCCCTGGGATCGGGCAAAAGAAGGAGTGAGATCCATGCATGGCAGCACAAAAACATCAGACATCAAGCTGATTGGTCCAAGGTGTCTCTGTATCCATCACCCAGTTTTCTCTCCAAGAACCAGCTGGCTAAAGAAGGTCCAGAGAGTATAGCCCCAGTGGTCGTACCAGCCCTGGCTCCTACTCTGGACAGATCCCTCAAGTCTGATAGATCTCTTTGTCCAGTCAGAGCTTTGCGCTACTACTTGGACAGGACTTCAGACACTAGGCAGGACAAAGAATTGGTCTTTGTCTCCTTCAAGAAAGGTTTCGACAAGGACATTTCACCTGCCACTATCTCCTCATGGATCAAACAAACTGTGATCCTATGCTATGAGCTCTCTGATCACCATGCCCACACCCTACATCAAGTAAAAGCTCATGATGTCAGGGCCTTTGCTGCTTCTAAGGCATTCCAGTCGGGAGTCTCCTTAGAGCAGATCTTATCAGCTTGCCACTGGAAATCCCATAATACCTTCACTCAATTCTATCTGAAGGATGTGGCTTGGGCTGACTCAGAGCTCTACCATCTTGGTCCAGTTGTGGCTGCCCAACGGATCCACCAACAGACTGGTACCTAGAGGAGATCGGTGCCTATGTAAATAGTTGTACATATTTGTATATATTGCACATATAGTTAAGCAGCATCAAAAAAAAAAAAAAAAAAAATCTCACGTACTTCCTCCGGGAGAATTAATTTTATGGGACTGAACTCATCCCTCTCTTCCCCTACCTCAGAGCAGGTCTGAAAGAAAAGAGGGAAGGGGGGGGAGACAAAGTCGACTCTGACGGTTCCAGTCCGGTTAACCGGATGATGATATTCGACCATAGCCTTAAGGGTTTTGACTTCAATGTCTACCCAGGCTTTTAAGAAGGAATCTTCATTATCCCTAACATGAGTTCACGCAAATCCCTAGTAACTTACCCGCCGGCCAAGCGGTAGTTATTCAGCTATTGTCCATTGGATAGGATGTATTAACGCAATAAAATTGCAAATTTAATAAGTAAATTAAATTTTTATAAGTTAATACCCTATCCAATGGACACACAAGACCCTCCCACCGACCCCGCTTTCAACTTACTAGGGGTCTAATAGGTTTAGACAACAAAAAAGATGCTATGACGTCACTCTGTCTAGACAGGAAGGAAGTATGACACGCCATCTGGCGAGTGCACTGGTACTCCGGACCGACCTGCTGGTGGAGACACAGGACGTCTTTTTCTGACGTTTGGCGGGCCGGTCTGCGCCGACCGGATAAGCTATTGTCCATTGGATAGGGTATTAACTTAAAAATTTAATTTACTTATTAAATTTGCAATTTATTGTTGTAGATGAAGTATCAGCTATTTACGGAGCCCCTTTTAGGACATGGTAAAATAAAAATTGCACCATGTATTAAGTCGTGCGCACAAGATGATCTCGTGATAATGAGAAAGTAAGTCGTGATAATGAGATGATCTCATTATAATGAGATAATAGGTCGCGATAACAAGATCATCTCATGATATCAAGATGATCTGGTGATAATGAGATCATCTTGTCATAACAAGATCATCTCGTTATCACAAGTTATTTTCTTGTGATAATGAGATGATCTCATTAGCACCACTTGTTTTCTTGATATCACAAGATCATCTGGTGCTCACCAGATGATCTTGTGCTCACTAGATAAAGTGGTGATCACCAGATAAAGTAGTTATCACGACATAATAAGTAGAGTAGATCTCAAAGTCGTGATCACCACTTATTATGTTGTTATCACCAGATGAAGTAGTGAGCATTACATTATCTGGTGCTAACCAGATCATTCTATTATCACTAGTTCATCTCGTGCTCACCACTTCATCTAGTGATCTCCAGATGATGTGGTGCTCACTACTTATTTTCTTGTTATCACAAGCTGAAGTAGTGATCACCACATCATTTAGTTATAACCAGATCATCTCATGCTCACCACATCATCTGGTGAGCACCAGATGATCTTGTGATATCAAGAAAACAAGTGGTGCTAATGAGATCATCCCATTATCACGACTTATTTTCTCGTTATCACGAGATCATCTTGTGCGCACGACTTAATACATGGTGGAATTTTTATTTTACCATGTCCTATTAGGGGCTCCGTAGCTATTAGCCTAAAAAGCTCTAAAATAATAGAGTTTTCAATAACTGGTTCTTCAGCAATCTTTGCAGATTTTATTATTTCTGCCAAAATGATGTGAAAAGTGCAATACTGGTTTAGTGTTAGCATGTACTGCAAAACACGGTGCTATTGTTCCAGTTTCGTTAAGATATAAACATTGAAAATTTGTTAACATGGACCAGCTATCCAGGAGAAGGTTATTAAAATATATGTCAGCAAGTATTAGATCAACATCAGAATGTATACTGTTAAACACTGTGAGATAAAATGCGGACATTTTTTTAAAATTTAGATGCAGCACCATATCAGTGCTAAACGCTCAATATATATTAAATGCCAAGGTCGTCTTATCTTTCCTGTTATTTATTTGACTTCTCTGTGATAAATTAAATTTAAGGGGCAATAATAAAGACTTTTTTCATTTGAAAATTCATCTGTCTACTGTCAATTTACCATTTGCTAAACAACCATTGATTGACAAGATTATCCCCGAACCCCTTTCATTGAAACTTAAACCTAACTTTGGTAAATCTAGGGCAATTTGTTGGTTGGGTGAATTCCCTTGAAATCATCACAGTCATCTTTGACAGTTAAAGTTCACCCAAGTGCAACTGTCCTTATCCACTGTCTCGTCTTGTTATTTCTTTCCTCGGTTGAGTGTTGTTGTGATGGCAGCTGGGTTTGTGGGTTTTGTAGTATTATCAAGGGGGCAGCTGTGGGATTTATACTCATTTTATATCTGCCATTTTTTCTGCTTCTAGGATCATTATGACTTTGGAATGAGAGCCATTAAATCTGTACTTGTGATGGCTGGACAAAGGAAGAGGCAGAACATGTTAAGGTAATGTGTACAAACATAAAAAATATCCTCAATCATGTATTATAATTGCTTCATTTTAAAGTGTGCAAAGACCAAGTGATAATAATCTCAGTGACACAGAGAGTCAAACCACTGTTAAGTAAAATTCCCTTTCAGATTCAAAGTGTCTTTTTAAACACGAGCCTCAGTGGAGCTCACGCTTCACTTTTTTTTTTTTTTTTTTTGTATTTTTTTTGTTTCCGGACTTTTATGAATTGTGGCGCAGCATGATGAGTATTTGTCTGCTCACTGAAGTTAAGCGTCAATGGGCTACGTTAGTACTTGGATGGGTGACCGTCTGAGTTCTAGACCAGCTGTGGGATGTGTCTGAGTGGGAATTTCTTTGTGTCACCAGACTTTCGTAAATTCTAGTGCACTACTCGTGTCTCTGATGGCTTTGAGCTCATGCTAGGGGACCAAAACACCTTTCGGCCTTGTTCATTAAAATTTTACAAGTTTTTGTAGAACTGTTAAATTTTGCACTGAGAGAAAAAACTTCATGAGAGTTGTTTTAATTCTATGTTATGCCTCAAGGTTTAATGTTAACAGATAAAATATTGAGCATCAAGAGCACTGAGCCCTTTACCAACTCCCAGACAAGCATTGCTAAATTTATCAAAATATCAAACATTGTTTAGGAAATTAAAGCTGGGAATCTTTTGGCACCATCAGGCTTGACCTTTGATTTCTCTTTCAAGGTCAAAGATTTCATCATACTCTGTCTCAACAAAGTTTCTAGGATATTGGAGGTGGATATTCTTTTGAAGCCATCAGATTTCACCTTTGAAGTCTTGTGCAAGATTAAATAAGGTCACTTTGCTGAAAACCCTTGTATCCAACATATTATTGGCCCTTGAGGGTTTGAATGTCAAAACAGCATCCGATTTGATGTGTGTTGCCTCCTTCAAAGTTACATGATGTCATATTATCAAAACCCTTTGTGACTTCTTTAGTATTGGTCTCAAAAGTTGAAAAATTCTAGGAAATCAAGCTGTAAATCTATTGGTGTGATTTGCCCTGAGATGTCTCTTTTAAGGACAGCAGACATAGCATTCCTAAAATCCCTTTAATCTCCATTATTATTGGCTTGTAAGCTTTCCTAAAATCTCTTTAATCGACATTATTATAGGCTTGTTAGCATTTTATAATTTTTTGTTCTTAAGCTATCCTTTGTTGAATTTATTAAACTATGGTTAGACAGTAACCTGTTGAATACAAAGTACCATCAACTTCATATTTGGCACTAACATCCCCAAAAGGGTGTGTTTAAAAATAAAATTCATACGAATATTCGTATTATTATATAAATGTACTTCCATTTAGTAATCATTTCAGTCTGTAATAAGTGTTCAACATTTTACTTCAGAAGCTGCTTTGAAGAGTACTACACAGGGTTAGTTAAATAAATGTGATTGATGTGTGACAGATGTTTTGTATATGTGCAAAAAATAGCCCACCCAACAAATTACAAATTTAAAGTAACTTGCTAAAAAGTCAACTTGGTAAAATACACGATTTATACAAATTTGCAAAAAAAGCCAGCTTTGTAACATTCAGGACTTTTTATGCACATATTGAAGTGAGTGGAAGGTATTTGTTTTATGTCCAGTCTAGAGCTTTTAGAGTTGTATATAGTGCAAGAGATGACTGAAATATCATAGAAATTGTTATAATGTGCTTCAGTAAAAAATATGTTGTAGTATTTTAGTGTGGTAGTAACATTAGCAGATATGATATTTAGAGAACTATAGCATTTAAGTACTTAAGGTAACCTTACTAGTAGTATGTTAAGGAATAAGAAAGTACTTCAAGTACTTAAAGTAATTATCAGTGTGGTAATTTAGAGAGCCTAGAGCACTTTAAGTACTTAAAATAACTTTAAGAAGATAGTATGTCCGGGAACCTACAGTAACTTAAGAAGGTAGTATTTTAGATAACACCGTAAGTACTCGAAGTGATTTAAACAGTGTAGTGTTTTAGAGAACAAGAGAGCACTTTAAGTACTTGAAGTTTCTTTAACAGTTTACTATTTTAGAGAACAGTAAGAGCTGTTTGAGTGATTTAAATAACTGTGGTAGTGTAGTACCGTATTTATCTGTACAGACGCCTCCTCCCTATTAATTGCCCCCGCCCCCTCTCTCTATGTTTGCAAAGTTCATATTTCGGGGTTTTACATCCCTCTCAACAGCCAACACCTTTGCGATTCCGGGATTCCAAAAAAGATGCGTTTTAGTACTCCCCAATGGAATACCACATACAAGAAATAAAGAAAATCAAAATAAAACATGGCAGTTTTGATGACAGACGCATTGAAATCTGCAAAAATATGAGATAAAACTTTATAATTTCTTCAGATTTAAGGTTTTGTTTACAATATTTTAAGTTCTATCACCATTATACATGCTGGCAAGTGAGTTCAAAGCTGTACATGTCCATTATCGCTCATTGCCACTGGATTTTGAAAAAGGCGTTGCCCCCGGGGTGTTTATATGAATAAATACGGTATTTCAGAGAACAACATGGCGTTTGAAATACTAAAAATAACTTTCAAAGTTTAGTAGTTTAAGACACACAACAGAACTCTTTTAAAGTACTTAAAATAACTTCAGCAGTGTGATACTTTAGTAAATAAGACTGTCACACCAGGTTAATGATTATGATTTTTGAAGTGTAGTATATTGAGGAACAACAGAGCACAAAGGCGTGACATGTTTTTTGGCGTGTTGTACATTTTCACTGAATGTGCACTTGTTTGAGTATACAAATCATTTATAACTTCTTTTAGAATGGATGAGAGTCTTTAAAGGTGGTGTGGGTATTGTTTTCACCTATAGCATCAGGCTGGGTGGGCTGGCGGGAACAATATTCTTGTCTGGGCTGTATCTCAAAGACTGCAAATGTAGGAAGTGGATACTTGGTAGAATCATTAGTTGGGGGTGTAGGTGTGCAATGTCATTGTGTGTCCTTGATTTGACTTCTGACCTTTCTGTAGTGATTTTAAGCTTTAAAGTCTTGTCTGATCTGTATCTCAGAAATCGTAATATGTTGAAAGTTGATACTTGGGAGGGGAGGGGGGGGGGGGGGGGGGGGTAGGTGTGCAAGGTCATGGTAAGACCTTGATTTGACCTTTGACCTTTCTGTAGTGACCTTGACTTTTTAAATCTTCCCTTGGTTATATCTTGGGAACTGTATGGTATAGAAAGTTGATGTTTGGTTTGGAGTAGGGGTGTTGTGGTAGTACTAATATCGTCGGTACGTTAAATAAATTATTGCAAACTGCCATAAATTTCAGCCGCCGTTTTTTTACTTACACTTAAATGTAAAATACCTTTACTTACCTTACATACAAGATGAATAATTATTGCAAATTTAACAGTAAGACTTTATTGTTATTGTTAGCCATAACTAGCAATAATAAACTATTTTATTGCGTTAATACATCCTATCCAATGGACAATTGCTTTACCGGTCGGCGCGACCGGTCCCGCCAAACGCCAGAAAAAGACGTCCTGTATATAATACCGGCAGGACCGGTCAGTAGTGTGCATTCGCTAGGTGGCGCATCATACTTGCTTCCTGTCCAGACAGAGTGACGTCAGTTCATCTTTTTCATTGTCTAAACAGATTTAGACCCCTAGTAAGCTGGTAGCGGGGTCAGTTGGGAGGGCCTTGCCTGTCCTTTGGATAGGGTATTAACTTAATATAAAAATTTAATTTACTTATTAAATTTGCAATTTTATTGCGTTAATACATCCTATCCAATGGACAATTGCTGAATAACTACCGCTTGGTAGGCGGGTAAGCAACTAGGGACTTCTGTGAACTCACAACAAAACAAAATAGTACAGGCCCATTTGACCTAGGGTCAGAGAACCCTGACAGGTCAAGGTCGGCCACCAACTCACCGGTTAACCGGGAGTCTACCGACATTGCCCCCCCCTTTTTTCTTTCCTTCCAGAGTCGGTTTGAGAAGGGAAAGATAGAGAGAGAGGGGCTGAGTTCAGTTCCGGAAGAAATAAACTTCCCAAGGGAAGCAAGTCACAGTTTTTTGTTTTTTTAAATTTTTTTTTTACAATATGTACATATTTACATATATACAACATCCCCTCACTTCTGGGCCTGGTGGTGCACCTGCTGGGCAGCCACTACAGGTCCCAGGTGGAAAAGCTCCGAGTCAGCCCAGGCAACATCCTTCAAATAGAATTGGGTGAAGGTGTTGTGAGATTTCCAGTGGCAGGCTGACAAGATCTGATCTAAGGAAATCCCTGATTGGAAAGCCTTAGAGGCAGCAAAGGCCCTAACATCATGGGCTTTAACCTGATGTAAGGTGAGGGTCTCCTGGTCAGAGAGCTCATAGCACAGAACCACAGTCTGTTTGATCCATGAGGAGATGGCAGGTGAGATGTCTTTATCAAAACCCTTCTTGAAGGAGACAAAGACTAACTCCTTATTCTGCCTGAGGTCTGCAGTCCTGTCCAAGTGGTAGCGCAGGGCTCTAACTGGACATAGGGACCTGTCACCCTTGAGTGACCTATCCAGAGATGGTGCCAGGGCTGGGATGACCACTGGTGCCACACTATCTGGACCTTCCTTAGCCAGCTGGTTCTTGGATAGGAAGCTGGGTGAGGGGTACAAAGACACCTTAGACCAGTCTGACTGGTGTCTGATGTTCTTATGTAACCAAGCATGGATCTCACTCCTGCGTTTACCTGAACCCAAAGCCAGCAAGAAAACAGTCTTGAAAGTTAGAAGTTTCAAGGAGGACTCTTTCAGGGGTTCAAAGGGAGCCTTTGTGAGCTGATGTAAAACCAGTGAAAGGTTCCAGGAGGGGATGCCCCTCCTGCCCTTAGGTCTGTCTCTATGGAAACTATCCAGGAGACGAGTGAGATTCTCATCTTTGCTGACATTAATGGTGGAATTGCCCAGTTTGTCAGCAATGGCGGATCTGTAGCCATCAATAGTGCTTGGTTGTAACTTCTTCTCCTGAAACAAGTGCAGGAGGAAGTCAGCAATGGCTTTCAGAGGTGGTGCCCTGAAGTCCACCTGATTACTGAGGCACCACTTTGTAAAAATGGTCCACTTTGCCTCATAGACAGATCTGGTTGATCTTCTTTGAGGAGCCTCAATTCATGCTGCCACTGCCTCAGAGAAGCCTTGCTCCTTGCGAATGCACACTACTGACCGGTCCTGCCGGTATTATATACAGGACGTCTTTTTCTGGCGTTTGGCGGGACCGGTCGCGCCGACTGGTAAAGCAATTGTCCATTGGATAGGGTATTAACTTATAAAAATTTAATTTACTTATTAAATTTGCAATTTTGTTGTTTACCCAATCAGAATCAAGGACATATCTGTGTCATGTTATAATTCCTGTTTTACAGTATGGAAAGCTATTTGTTTCTCATGTTTTGTTAAATAAGAAACAGTTAACCGGTAACCAACCAGGAAGTAAGAGATGTGAAACCGGAAGGAAAAAATCGCTACCTCAACACCCCTAGTTTGGAGATTGGTTGGGGGGTGTAGGTGATAGCTGTATAGGTGATAGCTTTGACAGCTTCACTTCAATTAAGATATTTTACAGCTTCATAACTTTTAGTTGACTAATTAATGCTGTCATCTTGCTTTTGAATTGTTTGCATCTTGCCTTGTCTTGATATTTTGTCTTTACATACATATTTGCTCTCTTACATGTTATTTTCTGATGCACCTTGATGTATGTTACACTGTCTATTCTGAAAGTCTCTAGTAACCTTTCAGCTACTCTTTTTCACCTCTTCTATATCTAGTGATGGTCAATTCCATTTCCCTAAAGTTTAGGGCAAAGGCATCTGATATTTTCATTATCCTTCATATTGGGTTTTTTCCATATGCAAATGTTTCAGCACAAACTCTTTCCAAGGCTTGCGATTCTAAAAGTTACTCTTTTTTGTCTCTTTTTTGCTCATCTGTCATGAGACACCAGTTTTGATCTGGATTTTTTCCACTTACAACACATTTTTTTTTGTGGGAACAAAATGTTCAAGGTTGTCAAAGGATAACAAGCGATGCTCCGAATACCTAGTTTTCATATGACAAATTGAACTGAAATTTATTTTGAAACTACATGGAATATTCACTAAAATAGTGACATGTACTATGACCTCAAAATCTTTTCTTCATACATAATATGTTTCTCTATATATCTGCATTGTGCCCTCAGATTATCAAAGTTTTCGGGTGTGCTTATTTTTTAAAGAATAGGGAGCTGATCAGGTTTATGGCACTATATATCTGTCAATAAGTTCTCAGTAACTGTTGCCACTGGCAACCTGCCCTGCTAATACTTTTTCAGCTTTTGGATTTGTAAATCTTGGGTGCTCCATAATCCTAATCTGTACAGCATCTAGAAATGATTAGGTTTTACCAAAATGTGGCAACAACTGTTGCCATGGTAACACTGTCAATTTTAACATTGTGCATGCTCTACAGACTAAGCTCCAGTATAGATATTAACTGAAATTTTGGTGTATGTTCATCTCCAGAAAAATTAGAGCCGGTTAGGTTTTGAGCAATGTCTGACAACAAATAGTCTCATGACAACACTATTTTTACGCCTTCAAAGCTAATACCTGCAGACTGGTGTACCTGACACTGCCTATTATTAATATATATATAAGTTTTATACATACATTTTGTACTGGTGTGTCCTATCTCCTGGTTTTAATAGAAGAGGGAGAACTTATATATAGATCAAAATTCGCTACTTTATTTAATTGTTGTTTTCTTTGTTTACTATGACTTTTTAACTTTATATAAAATCATCGACTGAAACATTTTCCACAAATACTACTCCCTGTCAGATTTAGAGACTAAGATATGCCAGTATGTATCCATGCATTCAAGGAGTTTGTCACATTTTCTGTTAATTTTTCTTTTTCTCTTCTGAGTGGATATTAGTGCAGCATATAGGAAGCCTTCATCTTAATTTTATACTCTTGAATGATATTTTATCTTTCTACCTAATACAGCATTTTTTAAAATATATTTACCATAATTTTCGTTTTGCTTTTGATTTTTTTTATCTATTTGTTTTTCCTCTTTCAGTGAAGGGAAAAAGGACATCAGTACTGCAGAAGAAGCCTATATCCTCATCCATGCCCTGAGAGATGCTAATATGCCCAAGTTCCTGGCAGAGGATGTGCCTCTGTTTGAGAGCATCATGGCTGACCTGTTTCCTGGCATGAAGCCTCCCCAACCAGACTACGGAGCTCTGGAGGTGATTTGTGTCATTTATGTCATTATGATTTTTTTAAAAATGTATTAAGCATTCGTCATTTGCCATAGATGGGTTTTCCTTCTTTTTTTGAGATGGTTTAGTGTGTAAACACATCTATACTTTATTTACAGCAACTAGCAATAATTTGTATAGTAAGTCAAATTGCATATGAAGTTCAACATATATGAGGACCAACGTCCCATTGAATTAAACAGGAAGCAAAACTTTCTGAAATTCTGCAATTCATTTCGTAAATAGCCGACATGTGGCTTACTTTGCTCTCACCTGTGGTGGTGGGTTTGAATTCAACTCAAAGCAACAACAGCATAAGTGAAATACTGACGACCATTCCCGATATGACCATGGTTGTTAAAAGGGGCCTAACAGCTGAATTTTGACATTTTGATCAATAGCCATACACTGTATCGCTCCTCAATATGGGCCACTGATGCCGTAAACACATAAATATTTGCCATAGATTGGTTTCCCTTCTTTTGTTGATGGTCAATACTGGTGGCATGCGACTACAGTATACCTTTCCAAAATATCGCTTGAGCATCATAAATTTCTTAGTACCTGTATTTTCTCTTCATTGTTATACAATCATTGAACAAACTTAAGTCGACTTTACATCTTGCTCAATAGGTCATATTTGGAGAAACTCCTCAGCATTGGCACTTGTGGGAGTTGAACCCACAGAGGTGATATCTAACCAGTAGGCTACTGAAGACAATGACCTTTGCATGAACATGTGAATACCCGTGATCAGAGTTAAGGATCAAACATGATTTTCAGCATTGATATTGTATACACCAGAGAAATCCGGTGGATACTTTGGTTTAGTGTTCGCTACACCACCTAGGTTCACCAAATTTGCAGAATATCTTCATTGGGAGGTAAGCTTCTCTGGGACTGAAATAAGCCTCATTCTGAAAAGTAAGATAGCCGCTGCGGGCATTTCTTTGAAAATTATCTCCCTTTTTCTACTGGCTGGTTCTGATAGGTAGAAGGTTGAATCTCTTCATAGGTGATATGTATAACACATAAACATGTCGTCTACAACCTTTTGCAGACATTTGACCTTGAAGCTCTTAATTTGAGGTCATCCACGGAGTGCCAAAGAACCCCACATAGCGGACTTTAAAAGTGCCTATATCTCCATTATTATTGGTCCTAGAGGCTTGCAATGTCAAACCAACGTATAGGAAATGATGGGTTGGGAATCTTCTGATGTGGTCAGATTTGACCTTGGACTCCTCCTTCAAGGTCAAACGAGGATAGCCAAACTTAAAAGTGCTTAAGACTCCCTTATTATTGGTCCTAGAGGTTTGCAATGTCAAACCAACTTATAGGAAGTCATGGGTTGGGAATCTTCTGATGTGGTCAGATTTGACCTTGGACCCCTCCTTCAAGGTCAAACAAGGATAGCCAAACTTAAAAGTACTTATAACTCACTTATTATTTGTCCTAGACTAGAGGTTTACTATGTGAAACCAATTTGTAGGATATCATGGGCTGGGAATCTTCTGATTTGGTCAGATTTGACCTTTGGCCCCTCCTTCAAAGGCAAACGATGGTTCACTGGCTTTGGTGAGTTGTCTTTCTGGTGGATACAAATTTGCATTGGTTCTCTGATGCGTGGGTCTAATTTCAAAATGAGAGGCAAAGATCAGTTAATCCTCTATCAAAGACTTTCAGCTTAACCACTTGTTATAAAACTAACCTGGGCCCATATTCACAAAAGGTTCTTTGCAAAGTCTTAGGTTTTTGTTGTTTATGTTTTGATAAAAAAAGACTTAGCGGAGACCTTTCGTGAGTACAGCTTCTGGAGTTGTAATTCTTAGTGACACATATGTTACTAAGAAGTCTCTTCAGAAGCTTTACAATGGTATTCTGTTACAGAAAGCAATAGCCTCCTCCATCCGAGACCAAGGCTTGCAGCACTGGCCAAACCAGGTGGACAAGGTAAAACAGCTACACAACCAGATCCTGGTGAGGCATGGGGTCATGTTGGTGGGTCCTACTGGTGGTGGAAAGACAGCAGTGAGAAATATCCTACAGAGGGCTCTGGTGCTTTTACCAACAATCACCATGGATGAGCTGGAGAGTCTGAGTTCTCGGATAAAGGATCAGAGAAAGATATCACTTTTTACAGTAAGGACATTCATTTCTTTTTCGCAAAGATGTTATTGCATTTAAATAAGGTCTTAGTCGCTTGCTGTGGCAGAATGATTGTCAATAAAGAATGTTGACCAGATAGTATGCACTAGTTTCCTCCACCTTTAATCAAATATTTGAGATGTGACGTGCATAATGTTTTATACCCGAATAGATCAGTCAAATACAGTAGATCTCTGGTACCATAATGTTATTATCTTATATTCTGTCTTATAATCTCAGTTCCACTCTTCTGAATTTGTGTTTCCCAACTGTGTTTTTTGCTGTATTAAGTAAACTACCTCTTGTATTTTGTGACTCCTCTATTATCCAACCATACTTTTGCTCCTTCAGCATGATTGGATAATAGGGGTTCCACCATCATATATATATATATATATACATTTTTGTTACCCTTGCCTCCCCAAAGGTCTGAGACTAGGGTAATATAATCATATCTGTTTGTCTTTCTGTTTGTCTGCACAGCTCAGAACCTATACATCAGATTGGGTTATATTTTCACACCAGGGTGGGGTTTACCATGGCTTGGTCTGTGAAACTTCAGTGAAATTTAGACAACAAAGGTTTAATTCAATCTTGATGTAAAATTTTAGCAACAGACTCAGAAGGCACGTAAGGGCCATGTGGAGGTTTTCTCAGTGAACCCTAAATGTGTGAAGCTAGGAGAGCTGTACGGAGAGACAGACCCCCTGACATTTGAGTGGTCTGATGGATTGATTGCAACAGCCACCAGGAGACTGGCGAAGGAAGCCAATCTGACTAGTGCTGCTGGAGCAGATGAGCCGGGCAGACCAGCCTCAGGATCAGTAAGAATGTTCTTTGATTGGCTGTAGCCAACTGTAGTCAATTGCACATTCCAAATATTTCCAATTATTTGGAAGTGAAGATAAATGCAACACTGTCTTCATATATAAGCAACATGGGTACTAGAGGTACTGCATGGTTATTTCTGTCAAGAATATATTTCATAAATAGCCAAGATGTCACAATATGTTTATTTACATAAAAGTGATTATATTATTATTATATAGTATAACCTCCATTATTCAACCCTCTTGGGGGAGGAACAGTTGGTTTGGATAATAAAAGGGTCAGATAATAGAATTGCTAAAATAACAGGTTTAAATGGAGTTGGGAGAGTCAGTTTGAGGTCGGATAACTGAAAATTCAGATAATAGAGGGTCGGATAACAGAGGTTTTACTGTATTACCTTTACATATAACCTGTTTTAATATATAGTAATTATACCAAAAGTCACTGCATAGACTTACAAAAGTGAGAAAGGTAATGTTATGTTCACCAGTTCAGCATGTATCATAACCCACATCATACCCATACCAGTCGCCTTAAGTTCATTAAGACTTTACATTGTTTTGTATAGACATTGGGAGGCACACAGTCCCACTCCTTGTCTAACATCCACCCTGCCACACTGTCCACCGTGTCCAGTAGCACTCCCTCTGGCATGGGTTCGGAGCATGGGACTGCCCGCAGTGAGCTGAGTGAGGAGCCTATCATCGAGCCACACAGTGTAGAGGGCTCACCCACAGACTGGCAGTGGATTGTACTGGATGGACCAGTGGACACCATCTGGGTGGAAAACCTTAACACAGTGCTGGATGACTCTAAGGTGCTCTGCCTGGCCAATGGAGAGAGGATCTCACTCACACCCGGCATGAGAATGCTGTTTGAGGTGGATGACTTGTCACAGGCCAGTCCAGCCACCATCAGCAGATGTGCTATGGTCTACATGGTGAGTACACTGAAGTGAAACATACCATGGTCTACAGGTTCAGTGGGTGGAAGTAAAACAGGACAGGGTACAAGTGAGGGTACAATTGTGGTGTTAGGTACAGTTGCAGTCAGTCACTGATAATTTGTAGCAATCAATTATGCAGCTTAAATTTTACCTTTCTTTATGTATCTCAATAGCCACAAAATTGTTTTTTTTTCTATTTTTAGGCGGTTTTCTTAATAAATCGACAGATTTGTCGTGAATTTGGGATTTGTTTATATCTACCGCCATACTTACAGAAAGTGGGCGCTTTCAGTGGATTCTAAATGTCAGAAATGTTCATAACAATGGTATTCTTACTAAATTAATGTATACTTCATTGAAGAAAGTGTTTCATGATATATTGAACAACAGTGGAGTAAAAAGTTGATTATGGCTCGATATCAGTTGGAAAAATGAAAAAATTATGGACTATGAAAGCGGTGGCAATTCCACTCACTAGTTATAGGTGTATAGAAATATTGCACATATTTGAATACTTATATCCCAGTATATATGACACTTACCCAATAACCAGAGATGCATTTACTTCTAATATTTTAATTATTTTTTTCAGGAAAACATTAAGGTTCATGGGATTCATGAATTCATGACAAGGTATTATAAAACACTTGACATATAGTGTTTTGAAACAATGTTTGTGTAGAAACATGCCCTTTTCCAATAACTGGTTGAGAAATTTTGCAATTGATATTTGTTGATATTTATATTACAAAATAAATAAAAATCTTCACCACCAATATATTGTAGGACCCTGTTGACCTTGGATGGCGTCCATATGTACGCACTTGGATTCAGCGCCTGCCCAGAGACATTCCTGAGTCTGGTCGTATGCACTTGCTCTCACTGTTTGAGCACAGTATTGACAAGGCCCTAGAGTTTGTACGTCTGCATCACAAGTATCAGACTCTGCCGGTACCAGAGATGAGTCTGATAGCATGCCTCTGTCACATCCTCTACAGTTTCTTTGACTTCATGGGAAAGAATGGAGGCTTCGGAGTGCCTGGTTAGTATTTCACAGATTTTTAGTGTACAGTAGAATATTTACTACTAGTACCTCTATTCATGTGGTTTTGGCCTTTTTTAACTTGTGAAAATTACCCGTTTTTCTGAAGTTTGTTCCACCAAATTTGTTCAATAAATACTTGACTGACACTGGTTCTAGTCAGACAGGATCTATTGTGTAGAGGTAGGGTGATATTAAATACTCTTTCATTAGATCCTGCCAATACAATACTAATTCTGAGTGAGGTATAGGTGGAAAAACACCCCAATCTTTTGTTGCTTCAAACAAAAGTTCATGACAAAATGTTTCAGGAAAACACCGTCATATGAATAAAACTGATTGTAAGAATGTTGAATCAAAAGATTGTTTGCTTCTGAAGTGATAAATAATTTTAAGATATGAAAAAAGAGTGAACAACTTTCTCCCTTTTTTTTCTGTGACCACACAGGTAGGAAGCCAGAGCTTTCCCCAAATCTTGCTGACAATCCTTTTTTTCATGTTAGTGACTCAGTTGTTTGAGAACTTTATCATGTTGACAAGGTTTTCTTGTGTCCTTGCTTTGTTATTTGAATGGTTGATTACATGTTGAAAAGATACAGTATTCATTCTTTCTGTATTTCTCCTGACTATTCAGACAGGGAGCCAGAGCGCCCACATAGTCGAGAGAGTGACACATCCAGATCATCTTCGACCCGCCCTGCCAGTCGCCAGAAACGCAAACGAGTGGCCCGGAAAAAGAGGGATGATGGAGAGGTGACAGAGAAATCAAAACACAGGTAAGGAGCACTTCGTGTATTCTGGGTTTTTTTCTCCTGGTGAGAACTGTTAATAAATGGAAATCATTTCAATTCAGGTGCACAGGAAATAAAAATACAGTGTCTTACAAGCAGAGATAGTGAGGATCTGACCAACTGACGTACACTACAGAGAGAGCAAGTCCAAATCTAACGTTTCCTGAATTTGTTGTATTAACTTGGTGTATAAAAATAAATGTAAACTGGTTAACCTATAATAACTCTCCAGTCAGTTTAATCTGAACTGAGGTGGGTAGTTGTGGAAATTTGCGGCATGCAGTGGCTTCACTTACACATGTAAACAGTTGCAGTAACCACTGTTTGAAGTAGAACCAATGTAACTTAAGTTAGGAAAAGTGGAAGAACTCCAGATTATATACTATTTCTGTATGTATAAGTGGAATTTAGGCATATGTAGAATAAAATCCTACATAAATTGGACTTCTATTCATTCAGAGTCTATTGCACCAAAATTAACATAATAAGCTCGTTGATCTGCACAGATAGGGTCTGACTAATCCATTTGTGCCCAGGTCATCCTTTAAACCCCAACAAATGGATTTGTAATGTGGAAGTGTTGTAAATTATCTTATAACTAGAATGGTTTTATGTGCATATCTGGAAACCAGTTGGACAGAGATGGGGACACAAGGACACATAAGAATAACTGTTATATACCTTTTAAAACAAGGGTACTACAGGGTGTGCAAACGGAAAAGTGTGTTCGCCTCTTTACATGCATTATGAGGTGAGATATGGGACTTTCCAATATAATTTTAACAAAGGTTAGGGTAATAGCCACATTGTATGGCTTTGAGTAAAGAGTTGCCAAAGGCTAATTTTTTTCAGCTAGCTATCAAAAAAGTCCAGACTGGTCCAATCCTAGCAAAGATAGCGGGTATTTGTATATAAATTATTTATATACATGTAGTCCAACACTTTAAAATTTGCTGTGAAGTGAAAATAAGGAGGCACGGTGGTGCAGTGGGTAACACTCTTGCCCCCCCTCCAACCTCTCAGAACCTGGCTTTAATTCCTAGCCCTGACCTGAACTGAGCTGTAGTTGCTGGCTCGTACCTGATGGTTTTTCTGCGCAGAATCTTGACTGATCTTTCCACCATCTCCTCAATTAGAGTACTAAGAACTGTAAAATTCGCCACATATGGAATTACTAATAAAATATAAATGAATTGAGGTGAGATTTGTTGAATGTATAGTAAATTAAGGCTTTTTGAACTAAAGAATACCAAGTTTAAGACATAATATCTTTTTTTTCACATAATTAAGTAAAGTTTTTAGAGGTGGGAAAATTTACATTTTTCTGGCTAATTTTAGATTCCTTACTGTATCCATCATGATAGGACCAAAATAATGTGTAGGATGTGATATTGATCCCAAATCACGGTTAAAAGAAGTATCAGTTACACAGAAGGTCTGTTCCATTTTCCATTAAATCTGGAATGCCATAATAATTAGCAGAAGCATGTAGAACCTCCTATATATTACTTAATTTCCCTTGGTTCGTAATTGTCATATGTCAGTTGTTTAAATTTACATTAATCAAGCATGTCAGAAGTCATTGGGGACTTGACATGTTATACACACTCTTCTTGTACCCTGTGTAAAGAATATTTCTTGTATTATGATAATGAGCCTGTTGTTTTATGTGAATTTGAATATTTTTCATTACTTTCAACATTTACTTAGATATTATTGTATCCACTGGAAGCATCCGGTCTATACATAACTTTGGTTTACCGTTTGCAACGCCGCCGCCGTGCGTAGAGAGATTTTCGCCGTTAACGCTCTAAGGGGAAAACTATACCAGCTAGGTTCATCAAATTTGCAGGATATCTTCATTGGGGGGTAAGCTTCTCTGGGACTGAAAATAGCCTCATTCTGAAAAAACAAGATATACATGTCCTCTACAACTTTGCACACATCTGACCTTGAAGCTCTTAATTTAAGGTCATCCACCGAGTGCCGAAGTAACCGACATAGCAGACTTTAAAAATGCCTATACTAGTATCTCCCTTATTATTGGTCCTAGAGGTTTGCAATGTGAAATCAACCTACAGGAAATCATGTGCTGCGAATCTTCTGATGTCAGATTTGACCTTGGACCCCTCCTTCAAGGTCAAACGAGGATAGCCAAAGTTAAAAGTGCTTATAACTCGCTTATTATTGGTCCTAGAGGTTTGGGATGGTAAACCAACATATTGGAAATCATGGGCTGCGAATCTTCTTGTGTGGTCGGATTTGACCTTGGGCCTCTCTTTCAAGGTCAAACGAGGATAGCCAAACTTAAAAGTGCTTATAACTCGCTTATTATTGGTCCTAGAGGTTTGGGATGGTAAACCAACATATAGGTGCGAATCTTCTTGTGTGGTCGGATTTGACCTTGGGCCCCTCTTTCAAGGTCAAACGAGGATAGCCAAACTTAAAAGTGCTTATAACTCGCTTATTATTGGTCCTAGAGGTTTGGGATGGTAAAGCAACATATAGGAAATCATGGGCTGGGAATCTTCTGGTGTGGTCGGATTTGACCTTGGGCCCCTCCTTCAAGGTCAAACGAGGATAGCCAAACTTAAAACTAATATAACTCGCTTATTATTGGTCATAGAGGTTTGGGATGGTAAACCAACCTATAGAAAATCATGGGCTGGGAATCTTTTTGTGTTGTCAGATTTGACCTTGGGCCCCTCGTTCAAGGTAAAACGAGGATAGCCAAACTTAAAAGTGCTTATAACTCGCTTATTATTGGTCCTAGAGGTTAGACTAAGGATGATAAACCAACATATAGGAAATCATAGGCTGGGAATCTTCTGGTATGGACAGATTTGATCTTGGACCCCTCTTTCAAGGTCAAATGAGGATAGCCAAACTTAAAAGTGCTTATAACTCGCTTATTATTGATCCTAGAGGTTTACAGTGCGAAACCAACTTATACGAAATCTTGGACTAGGAATCTTCTGGTGTTAGATTTGACTTTTGGCCCCTCCTTCAAGTTCAAACGATGGTTCACTGGCTTTGGTGAGTTGTTTTTCCAGTGGATACAAATTTGCATTGGTTCTCTGATTTGTAGGTCTAGTTTTTTTTACATTAAATAGCTACCACAGTTTCGCTTTCAAGACTTTTTGCAAAACCTCCCTTATTTATTACTGGGGAGACTGTTATGAGAAACCCTATTAAAGTGGGCAGGAAAACTGACAAACTGCTTGATTTTTCTTGATGAATAGATAATTTGTATGAATCAAATGATCACCCTTACAACCTTATACTGAGTGTTACAACTTATGAAGCGAAGCGGTAACTATTACCTGTGACTACATTTGTGCAGAATTCAGGACACTCTTGTAACTAATCCTTTCTTCTAAAAGATCACTCAGCTCATGTTTTAGAAGAGTGTACTGTGAATATCAGTAGTACAACCCTAAAGATCAGTTATAGCAACATTTACAGAAGTTGTAACATCAAATTTCAGTATTAATGCACATTTTGACTGACTTACTGATAGGTTAAATATTTTTTCTTAAAAATATGTGATAACTGTCCATTAATGGATCGATTGACAAATTTTTTACAAACGCTAATTATTTTTTATTTATAAGATGGGTAATAAAAAGGCAAGAAAGAATGTGAGGATGATAGAAGTCCCCGTAGACACACCTACAGAGTTTAAGTTGGGAGATACAGCTGCTGACATACAGAGGAAGATTGAGGAGAGAGAACAGAGAGAGCAGGAGGAGGCAGAGAAACAACAGAGAGGGAGGAGAGGGAGAGAGAGGAAGCCAGGAGGGCGGAAACTCCATAGTCAAAGACAGTTGAGCAGTGGCCGGAAAAAGACCAAGAAGTGAGAGGAGTGTAAGTGAGATGGATACAGAGGGTGGAGGAAAGCCAGCAGATTCACTCAATTCGAATTCGAGCACAAGAAAGGACATATGACAAACATTTATTTAACAGACTCGGATAAGGAGGCTATTGTAGACTTTGTCAAGGGTCATATGGAGCTCGACGACAAAACCATCAGACACTTTAAGGACAAGGCTAGGAAGGACTGCCTGTGTGAGAGGTTTGTAAGCATCCACAACCTGTCAGTGAAGATGTGCAATACTTGGTTCAAATCACAAAGGACTCACTAGGGAAAACTAACCCAGGCCAAATCTTGCCAGGCTCCTAAGGAAATGACAGAGAGGCAGAACTTGATTCAGGAGAAATTTAACTTTTTTGAAGGCCCACATCAGAAGGAAGGGCCTCAGCAAATTTTCAGGCCTCATGTCCCCAGAGAGAAGAGCCAGTGCTAGTACAACCTCAGTCCATGACATTTCACGAGGGTCCACAGATACTGACAGATGGAGACCAGCATTCGCTCTTACACAACACAGCAGCCATCCATTTGCTGCACTGCCATTACCAGGGTAGTGTCCCAGTCTTCATCATTCGACTAGCAGGTCATAGATTAATTTGCCCAGATGAAGATTATGCTCACATCTTTTCTTAGGCCCAGACATGAGACCACCAGAACAGCCCTCTGCAACTACCTGGCATCTGAAGTTGAAAACTTGGAGGAAAGAGACTTTCAGACTTTAGAAGCGAGGCAGTTAAACTTTTAAGTGGGATACAGAGCACGGCAGAGGAAAAGATCCATCAAGTACAGCAACCTACACTTTCTAGGAGCTCCAGTACCACTTCCACATGTGTGCCATAGACTTATCAGCAGCAGCCGCAGCAGCCACTGCCAGGGAATAAGCAAGAGTTTCAATTCACTGTCAGTAGCTTCTGTCATAGGAGAAGAAAGTTCACACTACACCTCAGGCCTCTCTAGCCTATTTTGGAATGTACAGTCTGTCATGGGCTACCAGCAGATTGATACAAATCAACCGTTTACACCAAGTGACACCCCTCCTCTCATCCACCAGCAAAAGCCTCCTCAGCAGCCAGCCAGCCCAGCTCCAGCTCCCCCTGCAGTCATCCGAGCCCAAACAACAGCATCAGTAGACGTACTACCAGTAATACCATAGGTCCTTTCTAGGACCACTGCTTTAAAATGTCCTTTTCAGGACAACTGCTGATTCATAGGTCCTCAGGACCACATGAATCTTCCCAAAACAATTAATAAGCTATGTATTTAAAAAAGATCCCGAAATAACAAACATTACAATGCCCAACATCAAACACATGACCCCAAAACACAAGAAACAAAATGAGTGAGTGAGTGATTGAAATTTGTTTTAAAAAATTCAAATGTGGAGTTAAAAACTTTTGACCTTTGAAAAAACTTGGAAACTTCCTAAAACAGTTTAATCTTAAGAAACTTGGAAATTTTAAAAAATGTTTTTACCTTTAACATACTTTCAGATATAAGAAACACTTGGACCTTATAACAGCTTTGACAAATTGTAAGTGGGTTTAAACTTTGACAAATTTTGACATTTTGGAAAAAGACTTTGACGTTTGAGAAACTTTGACAATTTTCAAATGATTTTGACTTTTGTATTTGACCTTTTACAGTTATAAAAAGATTTTGCACTTCTGAAAGTTTTGAAGTTAGAAATATTTTTAAAATTTTAAAGAAAAAAAATTGAAAAGAAAAATTAAATTTTGTAAACTGTTTAACTTAAATCCATTTGACAAGATGAACATAATCTAAAGGTTTTCAAATTTTGACATTTACTGTGGGACATTTAAAAAAATTGTTTTGAAGTTATTGAAGATTATTATGGGACTTGAGGGATTCTATGTCACCTATGTCATCTGCTTTGGTGGGTGACCTACTCCACCTTGGTGTGTCCTCAGTATGTTGTGCAACACAACAGATGTTAAACAATGTCTCTGACAACCTTTGGCCTTTGCTCCATTATTCCCAGTACAATGCTGAATCTGCTTGCCAGGATTCTAAATGCATTCTCCACTTACCCCCCTGCCTCTGGAGAACCTGTAGTTTGCTATTCTCTCTTCCCTTGTTTGTTGTATTCTGCTGTAGGGTTTTTTCTAGCAGTAGTGCAAATCTGACCCTCCCTCCCCCAGGGGTTCAGGTACTGGAATCCCCAAGGTGCCATCCTCTATCTTTTCCTTTAACTTGCTTCAGCTAAATATTTGTGAATCTGATGAAGATCCACTTGATCCAACATCTACCTACAGGAATCTGTATTCTGTGTCGACAAGAACTAGCAGCACCAGGGAAAAAGACCTTGTAGTTGTAATATTCACTCTCAGATCTCTTTGGCTTCCTTGTGGCAATATACCTCCTGTCTAGTGCCCAAAGAGCATGGGGGACATTTCATCTGGTTCTGAACTTCTCCTAGATCTGTTTCCAGTCTTCAGGAGTGGTAGGGCAGGTCAAATACTCTTCTTGAAATTCAGCAAGTATGGCCCGGCGGACAATAGGGATGAATTTAAATATGGTGGTTCGGCCAACCTGCCAGTGATACTGTAATGACTTGTACGTTTTTTGCTGTTGCCAGGTGTTTCAGTGTTATTGCCAGTTTCAATCTGGCTTGTAAGGGGTTCCTAAAATTGGTGACTTTCTTCTTTATTCTCTGCTGTGCATTCTTCAGTGAGGGAAAAGCTGCAGGGCACATCCTGACAAAAATTTTGATAACTTGGGATGTCAGTCTTTATTAAGTCAACCAGGAGGTTCCTATAGCTTCGTTTTTCTTCTCTTTGGCAGATCCATGGCATGAGCTGGGGTTTTGTGGCTTTCTTCTTCTCCTGGGTAGTGGTGGGGCTGTAGTGAAGGCTCTGGCTGTGTGGCAGATGTTAGTCCTGAGTTCACATGAGTCCTGCTTAATTTTCAAATCAGAATGAAAATCAAAATAGTTAACTCAATAAAAAACAACAGGGCCCAAAACTACTGTAGAAAGTCTCTCTGATATGTAACTGGCATCTTTGGATTGATATATGATGAGTTATAAGCCAGAAGGGATTTATATAGTGTTGGTTTGATCCTGACTGGCGATCCCGACTCTAAAAATTATTCAGTATAGTCGGGGTAGTCTTTTTGTCACTACAGTTTATCACTATGGCTTGTTGTGGCCTGATACTGCTTGTCGGTTTGGGGTTTACGTCTTGTCCTGGTAGTTTCCCGTCTGGTCATGGAGAAAAGCACCCTGATCCCAAGTCAGGTTGGGAAGTTGATCCAGACAACCTGTGACTATGTCCTGTCGGTGAGTTGAAACCGACCCATATCTTTTGCACACATTTTTCTGGATTTTTGTTCCCGATCCCCATTTATTCTAACCAACCCTAGAGTAGTAGAGTCAGTGGTAGGGTCTGCTCCCATGGAATAGGCCCATCAATTTTAATTTTCAAACATCACTTAAAGTGCAAAATTTGAGCCATGTATAAATGGTCACCCTTTACTTTATATTTTTTGGCATTCCACATGAAAGGCATTACCACAGAGGTTTGAAAAACAGTTGTTTCAAAATTTTATGTTGAGAGAGGTGCCAGACTGATGAAATTTTAGTACAGTTTTTATTTTTTGACAAAATTTTGATTTTTAAGTTTAATGTAAATTTTACTTTTTATTTAATTTTCAGATTTGTTAATTTTATAATTCCTTGTCATTACATCATTGTCATGCAGTGGAAATGAATTTTTATACAGAAATAGATGTTGCATAGAGGATAATAACATTTCCTTTTTGTTCACAAAAAGGACCTGTTAGAGATGAGCCAAAAATCTGCTAAAGTTTTATGTAAAAAGCTTACACACTCGAGCTGATGTTGCAGTTTAATTTGTTGGCAAAGAATGTCACGTGTGTTTTTAGACCCGCTTATTTTAAGAGTAGCACAACAGTTTAGTTCCACAGTTACTCATTTGAACATGAGAATGGTTCAAAACTCTTCATTTTTCCAATATTTATTGTAAATATCATGGAATTTTTCCTTCTGGAGAATTTCATACAGTCACATGTTGTGGCAATCTTGCAAAACAATGCATTGAAAGTGATGCTAAAAATCACAAAAATGTGTGAAAGTCTTTCTCCCTATGCAGACAACCCAGTAGCTTCAGCGTGAAGTCCATCATGAGTATCAAGTCTCTGATCAGTGAGCCGTCACAGACTGAGAGAGAGGCCAGTGTCAATGTCACTAGTTTACACACATCCTCTCAAATGAAGTCTGGACAATCTGCACTTGATGCCAGTAGCAACAATAATCCAGATTTACTGCTGTAAGGGGAAAGAATATAGATAAGATAATGTAGATAATGTGTAGAGATAATATATATAAATTAGTTCAAAGCAATCTCTCAAAGTCTGAATGTTCCACTGCAGCAGCCAGCAGCAGCAATAATAGAGACATAATGCTGCAGTAAGAGGAGTGTAGATAAGATAATGTGTAGAGATTATGTCCATAGATAAGGTGATTAATAGGTCAAGTATTATTTAAAAAGCAAAGTCATCTGTCTGAAATTGTCTCTGGTAAAGACTGGACACATGGCCACTGGAGCTAGCAGTTGTGATGAAAACCCAAAGATTCTGCTGTAAGAGGAGGTAGTGTAGATAAGATAACAGAGATTAGATAGGGGAGAAGAGACCAGATATGATATAAGAACAAGCTCATTAACATTCTCCTTTCTATGGCTTTGGTAGGGGTGAAATTGGCCGAGATCAATCAAGCGGAGTCCCCAAGTCGTCAGTTGTCAATATAAAGTATTACGTTTGATGTCTTTATAGAGTAATTACAAGACTTCCCATCCCCATCATCAGAGTGACTGACATGACTTTGATAAATATCCAAGGCTCCGACCACACTAGCCAAACTAAGGATTGTAGTATATTCCTACCAATGTAAAAATGCCACACTGAGTGTTCCGAAATGCAGCTGTAGCCAACGAGAATTTGCCTCATCAAAGTTATAGCTCAGCAGGCTAGGATATTGATTTGACTCAATATTTCTCACTGCCAAATAACCTATTTTAGAAGTATGACGAGATAATTGATATAGCTTAATATTTGTTTCATACCGTGTTCTGGATAATAAGTCTAAAAAACAACCTCAGGTAAAAGCAGGGGATGGCATCTGAGGTCAGCAGCAGTAATCCAGATATAGATTACAGATAGGATGGGGTACAATGGGACACAGTATCAATAAAACAATGGAGATCAAATTAGAGATAAGAGCTAGTTAAGAATTCGAGTTCTGAAATAGTATAAGGTTTATTAGTTTGAAACAGTCTTTCTTTCAACTATGTCAACTTTTGGCATGAACAATAATCATGATATACTGCAAAACGAGAGGCTGTGTAGATCAGATATTTTAGATGATCTGCAGAGATTAGAACTGTAAGTAGTAATAAGAGGTTATGCAATTTGTAGTCATGAGGTTGCACAGGTTTCCACATTAGGGTTAAGATGTCCGTAATTCTAATAACATGGTGTCAAACCACCGAAATGAAATGCTGAAGCTGAGTATTACAAGTATCTCGATTGTTTACACATAAAATGGTAGTAAACCTTAAACTATTACAGGGAATAAACCTAATGAAATTCTCACCTTTTCATTATATATTTAAATATTAGAAGGTTTTTATGGGAACTTTCACTTGGTTAGCAGGTCTATTTGATTGGAACAACTTCTGGAATTGAAATGGTTTTGCATTTGTGAGATACCACAAGGAAATGCTATACCATCCGATCCATACTTCATCTGCCCTTCAAACTGAAGTCAGAATAACCATTTGGTCAATTACAGATACATATACAGCATCAATGTTACTTGGCTTAAAGGAATCTTTCATGTGAATTCATGTGTCTCAGGCAGTTGACGGTAGCAGTAATAATAATCCAATATAATCTACAACATGTAAAGGAAATTTAAACCTGTGAAATGTGACATTAATTTACGGTTGTCTGTTTTTAGTTGCAGGAATTTTCACTGTGAAATTACCACTGAAGAAATAAAAGTTTCAAATTGTATTATATATATTTGTTGAAGATGTATATTATTATTATTAATATTATTTAATTTCTGTAGCTTTGGTTTGATTTTATCAATAATATCCTATTCATTGTCAGTTGTTGTCAGTTGCAATAATGATACAAGTATTGTATGAACAGAAAACATGGCACATCAACCTCTCGAAAGCTCAAGACCTCTGAGTTTCTTAGGTAACAACCCTCCAGAAAAGTTAAAATGAAGACTTTATATATTGTGTACAAAGTAGCTACTCTGTATTTTGATAGAATTTGCAGAAAAAAAAATCTTTTGATTTGCCTTTGGTTTTCTTCTGTTGATTTTTGTAGCATTTTATTAAAGTCCTCAGCATATAGATTCTGCATAAATATTGTCTCTCACTGATCAGAATAAATCTCTCAATTTTGGCATTTTGGGGGGATTGTATATAACTAACCCAACTATTAGTTTGAAGTGTCCGATGTCTGTCCATCAACGTTTTGATTTCCGGACTATAACTCAAAAATGCATCCATCAATTGATTTTAAATTTGACAGGGTGGTAGAACACCACCTGGGCTAGGTTGCTTGCAAAATTGATGCCAGTCAGTGCGTCTGTCAGTGCATCTGTTCTTCAACATTTTGGTTTCAACCCTCTAACTTGAAGACACTAAGGCCGATCAATTTGAAACTCAACAGGGTGGTTGGACACCACCTAGGTTAGGTTACTTTTTAAAATTGGTGCAATTTTGAAAAACAATATGGTTGCCATGTCTGCCATCATGAAATTCTGTTTCCAGACTCTAAATTCGAAGATGCTCCGCCTTTTGAATTCAAACTTGGCAGAGTAGGAGAACAAGATTGATTGTTACAAACAAATAATAAACTTGAAATTTCTTTCCGGGCCCTATCAATAATTGTGCAGTCTACCTTTTTTTGTAGTCCAAAATCCCATTTTTCTAGTCTCTATTATATTCTTGTACATTGCATGTATTTATTACAATTTCAGTAAAGGAAAAATTTGCAGTTTTAATATCCAGAGTCCATTTTCTTGCAATTTTTGGATTTTTATAAACTTTATGCAATTATTTTTATGTCTATTTTCATTAGCTTTATCATTTCTGAGCTGTAGTTTTGTGTTTTGCAAATTATTGTAATTAATGGCAGAAAACTGTTTGATAAATAGATCAAAGGCTAAAGCTTCTTTTCTTATCAACTTCTGTGTTTTGTCAATGCAGGACAAACTGCAATATTAGTTTGTTATAGTTATCCAAAACATCTATGAGTGGTGGCATTTGTTAAATTTGCTCCGTCTACTGGAAATAACTCAGATTTGTGTTTGTTTGATTTTGTTCATTTTTCCCTATATATTACAAAGTCACCATCAAGGAATATGGTAAATAAAGGGTTTTCAGATATAAAATAAGCCATCTTCGTGCTTTGTTTCTTACTGATCCTGTTTAAATACGTTATAAGTTTCATTTTAGCATGCATTAAGTTGCGATCACAACTTGTTTTGTGACCAGATAAGTTGTGATCATGACTTGTTGTATAGTGATCACAAGAACAGCTTGTGAATACAAGTTCTACCCATGGTCATCAATCATGACCTGTGGATCACAATATTTTCTTGTAGAGTAAGAAATCTAAAATTCGCCACCTCTAAAACCTTAGTTAATTTTATGAAGAAAATGATGTTTTTGTCTAAAAATTGGTATTTTTCAGTTCAAAAAGCCTTAAATCATTATACATTCAACAAATCTCACCATAATTCATTTATTTCATTAGTATTTTCACATGTGGCGAATTTCAGATATGTGGCGAATTTTAGATTTCTTACTCTACTCAGGACTAACTTTTTTCGTTATAAGCAGATGAAATGGAGACATATCATTTGGTGCTCAGAACTGATTTTCTCGTGCACACCGGATAGTCTGGTGATTAGAACAGAGTAATTTGTGATCACCAGAAATAGTGTGCATGACAAAATTATTAGTGAGGGCGACAAGATAAATAGCGAATGCTGAATGGAATATAATTCATAGGGAGTGTGCCAATATAAGTAGTTAGCACAACCAAATAACAGGTGAATGCACAATAATTAGTAGCAAGCACAAGATCATCTGGAGATGATTAGTTATTTTCTCATCATCACAACTTACCAAAAAAAAAGATATTGATATCCTGACATAGATTCCATAATGTCTCAAGTGCACAGATTTTACTTTGTTAAGTTAATGTGAATTAGAAGTTTGAAACAGAGATAATAAGTGTGATTAATAATCTGTGAGTACAGTTTAAAAACTGCACACACAAAAAAATAGATGATTTGTGTGGGGTATAAATTAAAGTTTAATGTGCAGTAGTTGGCTAGTTCTCAATATTTACTATGTCTCCGAAAATATTTGCCTTGTTCCTTGATGGTTACTGTGTTTTAATGGCAATTGTTTTGATACATATTGTTTTTCAAAAGTACTTTTGCATATTGTTTTCTCTTCTTCTTTTTTATGATTTTTTTTTTCCTTTTTTAAAATTTTGTTTGATAGAAAATGTAATTGTTTGTATTATTTGTTACCACGATGTGAATATATGTTTTCTTTATTTAAAGTGTTGATATTTTGAGAGTGTGTTTTGTTTTATCATATTTAGTTTTTGTCTATTCTGTGTTTTAGTATACTCTTAACATTATTATAATGTTTCTTAACATTATTATAATGTTATATGTTTCATGCATTAGATTTGCAATAATTACATTTTATACAGAAGCTACAAAGTTGATTTTGCAGAAAAAATCGCATAACACAGAAAAAAATCTTTAAAAAGTTGCAAATGATTTTTTCTGCAACCAACAAAATTTGAAACTAGAATACGTACTTGTAGATCACAGACATCTACCAGAGAGGGTATTTGCAAAAATTTTTGGATTTTTTTTTGTATGAGAATCAGATTTTGATCTGGATCTTTCCCAAAATGTAATCAATCAGGAAGATCTATTCATTACTTTTGGAGTTATCACAAATAGACAGACAAATGGACAGACAGACCTACAGACAGACAAGTGAATGTACCGAACACATAACCTCCTAGTGGAGGTAAAAAGATATTTCCTTTTCAAATACATCGGTTGACATAAAGTTATACAATTATATTTAAAGAGTAATGCTGAAATCTAAATGATTGTGTAAAGGAAATATTCAAATATAGTTTTATCAAGGTATCATTAAGTCACATTCAAAATTAGATTGGTTTTTCTCTGTATAAATTTTCTTCTCATTTTATAAATAATAGTAATGATAATGGTAAGTCTCTGCTAGTACAGTTGTTATGAGTTCTAGTCTTAGTGTTTACTTTCACTTTAAGACTTGTAAGTTTTTTTCATTCAAATTGTTTTTTTTTACATTAAAGCTTGGAATACATTGACTTTGTTTTACAATAAGTTCAAACAGAGAATCATGTCAGTTCACACAGCATTATAGTACACACAAATAAAAGCTGATATCAATCCAACAGTTCTTAACTTTAACCTATTCATGCATGTTCAGAGACTAATCAAAGTTGTCTTCTTTGTCTTAATGCTCTTTCTTTTGCAGCTGTACAATACTACATGCATTTTCCACCCAAAATTACATAGTAGTGCAGTGGTGACACACTTGCTTTCCATTGCTCAGGTTGTAGGTTCAAATCCTGTCTCAAATCTGAAGTGGGTAGGTTCGTAGTTGGTTTGCAAATGCCCGGTACCTTTTAGTGCAGAATTTTAACCAACAATTATATACTGCTTTCTCCATTCTGTCCTGGTATGACCCTGTGAAATGTTTTGAAGCAGAAGCTATATACCCCAATCAATAACCCCAATCACACAAAATGTATGCTTGAAAACTTCTTTACAGACCACTTAATGAGGTACAGTCAAACATGTATTAAAACAGAATTATCAACTAGAACTGTAGTTATTTGAAATCTTATTTAATAGATAATAGATATGAAAAATCAGTGCTACAAAATTCTTGATCTCTTATTATCTAGAATTTTGGTCCTGTGAGGTTTGACTAAACTGCACGACTTCAACTGTATTGCACATTTACAGAAATCAGAATGAGAAGATGTACTACATGCAGCGTAACCCTGGTAACCTGAATGTGTTGTTTGGCAAGATCTTCGTGTTTGCTTTCACCTGGAGTTTTGGAGGAGGTTTCAAGAGACAGGATGATATGGAAGATGACATAGGTAAGGGGTTTGTAAAGGATTATCCATTAGAATGTATGCGTACATGTGAATCCATTAGTATGTATGCATACATGACTAAATATTTAGAGGAGGTTTCAAGAGACAGGGTGCTGCTGAAGATGATAAATGTAAAAATTATGGTTCTGTCTATTCTTGTCTATGATTTTGAATTTTGCTTTATAATGCCACACCTTAAACTTTGCTAGTGAAACAATAAGCACATAAAAAGTATGTAGATTAGATTCAGTTAGTTAATGAAAACATATGGGCCAGTAAATCAATAATAATTTTTTTTAATAATATCTTCAATGTATTAACAAGTTTACACAGTAAATCAACAATGTATGCTTGAGTTTATGGACCAGTACTTGTAATTGTGTCAAACCATATCATTCTCAGGCCTCACTCGTATGAAAGCAACTGAAAGGAAGGAAGTTATACAGCTGGATATTGCCACAGAGTTCGACAACTTTGTGCGAGAAATGTTTGAAGTTGAGCCTCCACTTGGTAAATTCACAAGTCTTTTCATTTCATAGTATTTATATTTGTATATTCTAAGCACATTATTCGAGGTAATGAATATTTCCACATAAATGTAATTAGTATTGCAATTAAAATGCAAATTGCCAGTAATATCAATATCAGACTTTAATGCAGCTTTGCATATCGATAGATATTGACTTATAATTTCATGCCATAAAATGCATCTGTTTGACAGATTATTGATCACATTCATTATAACCAGAAAAGTTATGCTAATATATAAAATATTTATACAGATCACAGAGTTAAGACAAAATGGAATGAGAGATAGGCTTTCTGGGGATATGTTGATATTGAATTGGCACACTTTAGTTACAAACCGGTATTCTATTAACATCATGGCAAATCAGTATCCAGTAATATCATTGCAGACAAATATTCCATTTAAGGAGCTGAGTATTGTTTCTCTTCAATATGTATCAGTATACCATTATTTCACACTGCTACTATACTGCCCTGTGTACTGTTGCAGGTGTGCGACTGCCAGCCTCCCACAGGAACATGTACGGCTACTTTGTTGACATGGATACAGGAAACTTTGTGCCCTGGGATGCACTGATACCCACCACTCAATCCCTCATAGAGAAAGGCGCCGTCATCACAATTGGTCAGTGTGTTTGTGAAGTCTCAGTGTTTGTTATCAAGGTCAGAAGACTGGAAATATAAGAAACAGCCAGAACAGTAGCATATGCACTCAAATGTATAACTCGACATAATGAAATTTAGTGGAGTGTTAGTTGGTTTTCATTTTATAAAACTGTTTCTTGATTTCCAAAAACAGCTGATATCTGTAATTTTAACAAGTATCATCTCATACTATGAAAATGAATTTCATATCGACATCAATTTGAAGCTTTGTAATAATTTTTGAAAACCCAATTGAATATATATATTCTCCTTTGCAGGAGAGACAATGGGTGTTGAGGGCAAGCAGAAATCCAGCTCTAATGAATCTGACCTGGTGCCAACTGTAGACACAGTGAGATACACATTTCTCTGCAGTCTGCTGCTACTTGGCAAAAACCCTGTATTGCTCACAGGTCAGTACAAAGCTGTAAACAGAAAACCTCTCTTTTGGTTAAGGCCATGTTAATTAGCTTTCCTATTCCAAAAATTATTATTGAATCTGTAAATCTAAACAAAACATGTAAAATTTTTATTTTTCAGAAATTTTTTAAAATTCTGTAGATGATAATAATAAATTTGTAAAGTAATGTCTCTGTAGAAAGCAAGTAGTACTCCATTTGGTATATAAGTTATTTATCATATTAATATCTATTGTTTGTGGGGAAAATGCATTAAAATAGGGGGTTGAGGGTAGCAATATTATTGTAAAAGCTTCTACCTCTTATTTTATAAAACATATGTCAGCACAAATGTACACAAGGTTATTTTAAACTACAGTGCTGAAAGAATTATATAAAGTGCCGTGACTGAAAACTGAAGCATTAAAGATATAGCAGGAACACTTGGGGAGTGCATTCTTCCGCCAAGGCACAACATCTCCAATATTTCTTATGAGTGCAATACTAAAAATTACTGTAAAAAATTCCTTTATCCAGACACTGATCAGTGGATCACCACCAATGCCATTGTTGACATTTCCTAAAAGTTTCATCAAAATCCATCCTTAACTTTTTGAGTTAATTTGCTAACAGCAAACATACAAACAAATGCAACCAAAAACAATCTCCTTGGTGGAGGTAAAAGATGTTCTGGTGTGACATAAGGGTGCTGCTGATTTGAAATTATTTGGTCTTTAATTTGAATCAGAACATATATGAGGTCTGTCAAAGTGACTGTGTCTTTGTTTGGAATTTTAATATTACCATAACTTTACATATGACTTATAATTTAAACTGTGACCAACAGGAGAGAGTGGGGTGGGTAAGACGGCCATCATTAAAGGCATGCTGAAGAAGTTGAGCAAGGATTCAGGAACCACTTTCAAGCAGGGAACCATCTTGGGAGATGTCCTCAACTTCACAGACAAGAACCAGTCATTGCTCAGCAACATCAGCTCACTCACTAAACTAGGGGATGACAAGGACAGTGAGTTGTCTCACATTTCCTGCTGTATTCTTTTCGTTGGAGACTCTTAAAAATATTACCGGAGTAATTGGTGGTAAAGTGTTTCTTGTGGTGTTAAAGTGGTTCTTAAAAATATTACCTGAGTAATTGGTGGTAAAGTGGTTCTTCTGGTGGTAGTGGTTCTTAAAAAGATTACCTAGGTAATGGTGGTAAATTGGTTCTTAAAAATATTACCTAGGTAATTGGTGGTGAAGTGGTTCTTCCAGTCCTCTAATGTTATAGACCCAGTGCAGTGTCCTTCCTTAGTGCAGTATGACTGAGAACATTTCCACTGAGATTGTAAAATCCAGACTGTTATATAATGTACTCATTCATTGTCTTTGGGGGAAAAATCCCAAAGTAAAGACCTGTGAGAAAGTCTGCTAAGGTTGTGGTTTTGTTGGTAATTTAAGCTTGGTGGTTACAGTGCAGAAATGTGATGTTCTGGTATCATTTGTAACTTTGTTTCTCTGTCACTCTTTGACTGTGAGTCTACTCTTTTAAGATCACTCTTTTCTGGGGATGAGTTAGTAGTCTCGGAATATTGAGAATATTTTACTGAAATACTGTGACAACATTTTTTTCAACCACTTAATTTCTTACTTGTCAACACATATAATAGAAGGAAAACTTAAATATCAGAAACAAACCCCAAATATGAATAAATTGCTAACTTTTATCCCATACTTTTGTACAGTAAGGGGCCTTTATTCTGATTTCAATAAGGAAACTGTCATGTTTTTAAGGCTCGTGCTTCTACAGATCACTTTTTTTTTGCCATGGCAACACTTTTAAGATTTTCGGATCTTAAAGTTTGTTGGTGTTCCACAGACAACCCCAGCACAGATTTTCACCAAATTTTCAGGGGATGTTTACCCCCAGGGGATCTAGAGCTGATTAGGTTTTGGGGGGTATTCGGTTACAACTGTTGCCATGACAACACCTTTAAAATTTTTGGGTCTTAAAGTTTGTGGGTGTTCCACAGCCTAAACCCCTGCAGGGATTTTCACCAAATTGTCAGGGTATGTTTACCCTAAGAAGATCTAGAGCTGATTAGGTTTTGGGGGGTATTCGGTTACAACTGTTGCCATGACAACACTTTTAAAATTTTCGGGTCTTAAAGTTTGTGGGTGTTTCACAGCCTAAACCCCTTCACGGATTTTCACCAAATTTTCAATGGATGTTAAACCCAAGAGGATCTAGAGCTGATTAGATTTTGGGGGTATCCGGTAACAACTGTTGCCATGGCAACACTTTTAAAATTTTTGGGTCTTAAAGTTTGTGGGTGTTCCACAGCCTAGACCCCTTCACGGATTTTCACCAAATTTTCAATGGATGTTTAACCCAAGAGGATCTAGAGCTGATTAGATTTTGGGGGTATCCGGTAACAACTGTTGCCATGGCAACACTTTTAAAATTTTTGGGTCTTAAAGTTTGTGGGTGTTCCACAGCCTAAACCCCTTCACGAATTTTCACCACATTTTCAGGATATGTTTACCCCAAGAGAATCTAGAGCTGATATGGTTTTTGGGGGTATCTGGCAGCAACTGTTGCCATGGCAACACTTAAAATTTTGGGGTCTTACAGTTTGTTCTAAAATCTTTACTATTTTCTGAAACCTAAAATATTGCAGCTAGCTTCATCAGATTTGCACAAAATGTAAATGGACAGGAAAGCTTGTGTCAGAGTAATTGTGTCCTTGTTTTGAAGACAAAATGGCTGCCATATCACATCGTTAATGCCAAATAGGAGGGTGATCATGTAAAAAAGGCCTTATATCTCCCTTATAATTGTTTCTAGGGCTTCAAAATATGAAAACTACTTGTAAGAAATCATGGCCTGTAAATCTTTTGTAGAACATCTTGTGGGTCCTCTATACTTCTTACAACGGACGTTGTTCCTAAGATTTTCCCAAATCTCAATGTCATTGGCCATTTACCTGTACCTGCGGGCTGGGGTTCTTGCCTGCCGAGGCTGGCTATTTTTTTATAATGATCCACCCCTACTCTTTTCAGTGTGAAAATAGCCTGGGTTTCTGTTATTTTCCCACATTTTCGCTCAATATATTTTACATTAGTTTTATGAGAAAAATATTTTGGTGTAAAGCAATTCATACTTTTTTAAAAAAAAAAAGATCTCTCTTTTCCTAAAGTTCCTGATAACCTGTAAATGCATGTATTCCAGGTACGTCAGGTAGCACCACTAACATTGACCTGCTGATGGGTACTAGTAAGACAAAGCAGGCTGCAGGGGTGATCAGCTCCCTGCTCCAATTCAGTGCTCAGACCACCGCTGACAGGACAATTCTGGCCGTCATCAACAAACTCATCAAGAAAGGCAGAGACACGCTGGGGGCACCAAAAGGGAAAAAGGTGAGACAATATTATAACCACAAACTTAAAGGTGAAAAAGGATAATTAGTCTAAAGGGATAAAGTGGGAGGATATGTAAAAGGTAAAGGTTTATCTGCCACTGTGACCTAGCGGGTAACACAATTGTCTAGGAACTCAGGGGACGTGCGAACCCAGGTACAGGCAGATACATAGTGGCTCGGATGACCACTTAAAATGGCGGTCCTATCCCCAGTGGCAGGCTAAAGAACCTCAAGGACGTTGATAAATGGTCCTGTCCCCAGTGGCAGGCTAAAGAACCTCAAGGACATTGATAAATGGTCATCCTTGAGCCTCTATCTTTCAGTGAGGGGAAAGTGAGTTACTTGTGAGTTGGGGCTGTACCTGTGCAGTCGGATGGGTTAAATAGCGCTTTGAGTCCTGTAGTATATGGAGATATTGCGCTGAGTATAAATACACAATATAATAGAAGTTTATGCAGGCACGAGGATAAGTAATCCTGAAGGTGACCAGGTAAGAAGCTACACTTGTAAAGAGGCAATGGAAGAAGGATATTATATGAATAAAGTGTAATCTGTATAATCCGACTATATCTGGAAGGCAGGATTGTGGTTGGATAATAGAAGGGTCATATAGTAGCATAGGAATTTTAGCAAATGTAGGAGGTTGGAAATGATTTTCAAAAATAAAATATTTGGAAGAAATAAAGTTGGATAGTAAAGTTTTGTGGCATAATAATAATAATCCTACAGGGATATACAAAGTTTAAACATTATGCTTCTAAATGCTTCAGACCTGTATCTTTTTTTTTGAGTTGCAGATCTGGTTTTCAGTAAAGTGTAATTGTCATACACTGATTCCCAAGGATGACAAATGTTTTTTTGTTTTTTTTTTGCTTCACCTGATAATTCTGCACATGCCCTTAATTGGCAGAAAAAGGAAGAACTCGGCCAAATGCCGACTTGAACTAATAAATGATATAGAAATATTCCTTTGAAGCTGTATGTGGATTGGTTGAGTACTTGGGGTGGGGGGTATGGTTGCTTGATGGGTAGGATACTTCCCTCTCACATCACTGTTCTCAGTTATATGTAATATGACCTGTTTATGTGTTGAAAAGATATTAAACCCAAATTAATCAGCCAGTGGTCAAGTACTGATATTGGGAGCCAGTTTCTTGTATGGTGGCCTCGGTGGCCTAGTGGTTAGCAAGTTTGGTATCTAATCATAGGCTGTGTCACCTCTATGGGTTCCAGTCCCTTAAGTGGCAATGCTGAGGACCTTTCCCAATATGACCCTCAGGCTGGCTGTTGAACGGGATGTATATCTCCAACTTTGACCTTGCAGAAATTGTAGAAACTGTGTTTTTGTCCCTCAAACAAAACAACAAAAGATTATATAATTCGGATTTTTCTTTTAAAGTTAATATATAATTTGTGAATGTGCATGTGTCCACAAATATTGATTATCACATTTAAGGAAATTCAGTACCTTAAACTTTGGCCAATGATTTAGACCGAGCCAATAAATGGATAGCTTTTATTACGCTACAATAGCTTACCATGTGGGACTTGATGCTGTTCTCGGGTTGCCACACCCGGGGCCAACGTCTTAGAAAAAAAGATCGTTCCACCGGATATACTGGTAGTTGTCGTCACGTGATATCTTCTGACCAATCGCTCTACTTTCTCGTTGGCCACGATTGACTGGTAGCAGTTTGTAAATATACAGACATTTTCATTTATTTCTCAGTATTCACATATTGTTGGAGGCTAATATTTGGATATTTCCTTAAATATATTTCATAGATTATACTGTAAAATTTTTAATTTCACAACTTAAGCATTTTCCTTACAATCCGCGTGTTTTGAGTTTTCTCGGTTCAGGCAATTTCAATTGTACGTCTTTTTATTGCGTTAAAATGTCCCTTCATCAAGCAAACAAAGACAAACCGAGAGCTCAGAAATGCCGCCATTTTTGCTTCAGTTTTGATAATCATAATTACTGCCCTACCTGTAGGGAGGCTGGCAAGGGAGATGACCCCTGTGTCACTTTTGAAGCACCCTGCCATATTTGCACGTCTCTCTCTGATGAACAATTGCAAAAAATTCAAAACAGGAAGCGGTACTTAAAAAAGCAAAAAGCAGAAACTAGTTCCAAAGATGAACTAGATCTCTTGGGTGAAGGCGATGGGGACTCTTTTACTGGTTCTAATGCAGACCTTGAGAGTGCTGCCGATAACCTCTTTACCTCACCCCCCCGTCCTCAACCTCTCGCCTTCAGTTCTTTATCTTTAAAGACCCCAGCTAAAGCTGTCCCACCCACCCCAGGTACTGCTCTGCAAAACAAAATTCAAAGAAATCTAGAGAAATCCCTGGGTGATTCCTTAAATATACATATCCAGCAGCAAATGGGTTCCTTCCAGGCATCCATGTTAGAAGCATTTCAATCACTCCGAGAGGAGTTGGCAGTTAAAAAGCCTGCCGAGGTTGATCCCTCGCCTCATGCTTCAAAAGCTGGTCCATCCAGCAATTCTGCTGCTCATCTAGACCTTCCCCCTCCGAGGTCAAGTACTAATGCACAGTCCGAGGCAATGGATGTGGACGTTGGTCCAGCACTCCCTCCTCGACTAGTACTTAACCAACCTTCCTCGGATCAGTACGTTGCCCCTTCTGAGGCTATACCGAAGGATTCCTCGTACTCACATAAAAAACAAAGCCATAGGCAAACAGTAGCACCGAGCTCTGCCTCGGACCAACTGGATGAGGATTCCGACGAACCTCGGATCCATCCTAGACCTAAGAAACACTCTGACAAAAGCAAGCATAAATCTAGGTCCAGATATGTGTCATCTTCAGAGGAAGATCACTCCCCTGTTGCCAGACACAGGTCTTCTAAGCCCTCTAGGGCTCAGCTTCTGATCAAGACCTCTCACAACATGATCCAGACCCCCCTGTCTGAGTAGCCCTGTCTGACATTCCCTCCCAATACTCTGAAGAGGTAGACACCTTCAGGCGCATTCTTTCTCTCCCTGACCCCAGGGACTCTATGCCTAGGTCTTCAACTTCAGTGTTGGGTCTGGATGACGAAAAAGGCCGTCAAGAGCTCAGACCTAGAGGTCCTTCCTCTATCCTACCACTTAGCTCAGTTATCAAAGACGCCTTTGATAAATTTCAACATGATTTCAAAGCTGCCAATTTATCTGAGGGAAAATATGTCAAGCCTCCTCCATCCACTTCTAAGTGGTATAAGGTTGGACAGCCCACTTTTCAAGACAAAATCCAGGAGTTGAATACGGACTTTGCCAAGATTGTATTACTCCTAGACCTCCTGGGGCACCAGTAGCCAAAGTCCCTCTGCCAGTCCTTAAGGAGCTGGAACATCAGGCTAGACAAAATATTTCTACCCTCAATTTCACCGCTGCCTTTGCCAAAACCTCTTCTTCTTGCAATGCTTCCTTGGAAAAGTGCCAACATAGCATCAAGTCGACTGTCAAGAAGATAAAGTCTCAGATCCAGAAAGGTGCCAATCCTGAGAAAGCAGCAAAGCGCGGATTTGAGGAAGTTGCTGAGTACTTGGATTTTTGGAACAAGACGGTTCTTGTTCAACATAGAGCTCTTACCTGTCTCAGCAAATCGCTAGCCCATATTCTCCAGAGGGAATTATATTCCATGGCTAATACCGGCTTGCTTAGGTGCGAAGCCGAAATGACTCTATTGCATCCCCAGCTAGGAGAAACGAGACGCCAAGAACTTAGGAACTCGTCCTTCTGGGACTCCTCCTTGTTCGAGTCTCAACTTGTAAAGGAAGGTGAGGACTTCCTTCTCAAAAAAGGCACCTCAAAAGATTCTCAGGGTTTTGCACCCTATCAGAATAAGCCCTTTCGTGGCCCCCACAAGAAAAGAGGCTCCTACAGGAAACGCCCCTATGGGGGCAATACCTCTCAAAGCAGTAACCAATCCTTTCCCTCGGGAAGAGGAAAATCCAACTTCAGAGGCTCCAGGGGTCGTTTTCGACCCCACAATAGGGGAAGGGGGCGTGGAAACCCCCCTTCCCAATGACTCCTCCAAAGCCTCACTCAGTCCACCAGTAGGAAGTCGCCTCCGTTCTTTCAAGAGAGACTGGCTAACAAACAAATGTTCTCGTAAAGGAAGTGAAACTAATGGCCCTCTCAAGAGGACTCAGAATTCACCAATACCTGGACGACTGGCTGATCAGGTCCCAGTCCCAGGAGGAATCTCAAAGGGACACACAGGCAGTGGTAGACCTAACCCAATCCTTGGGTTGGATAATCAACCAGGAAAAATCAGAACTGAAACCTACTCAGGTGTTTTTGTTCGTGGGCTACGAATACCACCTAGATTCAGCCCTTGTAAGACCCACTCATGAGAGATGGCTCAAACTTCAGGATTTGATCCTACGACTCAAGTCAAAACGTGTTTTGACTGCAAGATGTTTGATGTCTCTAATTGGGTTGCTAGCCTCAACGGAGAAAATGGTCCCGGAGGGACGCCTTCACATGAGGCCCTTTCAGTTTCATCTCAAGGAGCACTGGAGATATCCTCAGTCGCTGGACAACCTCCTTGGACAGAAGCCATTGTAGCCCACCTAGATTGGTGGCAAAACCCCACAAATGTGATGAAAGGCGCAGACCTTCATCCCAAGGACCACAGTATCCAACTCTTTACCGACGCCTCAAACGAAGGTTGGGGCGCTCACTTAGATCAAAATTCTACAAAAGGGCTGTGGTCAGAGCGGGAAAAAAGGCTACACATAAATGTCCTAGAATTGAAGGCGGTCTCCCTGGCTCTTCGAGACTTCAAGGACCAGTGCCAGAATCAAACAGTGTTAGTTGCGACGGACAACTCAACAGTGGTAGCCTACATCAACAAGCAAGGGGGAACTCACTCAGCAGAGATGTGCGCTCTCCTGTGGAAAATCATGACCTGGTGCCATCACTACCATATAACATTGAAAGCCAGGCACATTCCAGGGTGTCTGAATGTGATGGCCGACCTCCTATCCAGATCCAACCAAGTGCAGTCAACAGAATGGTCTCTGCACCCTCAGGTCTTCAAGCAAATCTGCCGGAAGTGGTTCACCCCTCATGTAGACTTATTCGCCACTCACCTGAATCACAAACTCCCTCTATATGTGTCTCCTATCCCGGACCCAAGGGCCTGGAACATAGATGCTCTGAACATAAACTGGACCAACCTCACGGCCTACGCCTACCCTCCTACGGCTCTCCTTCACAAGGTGATCCAAAAGATCAAGCAATGCCATTGCCTGATCATCGTGATAGCCCCAGGCTGGCCAGGGATGCCCTGGTTTTGGGACCTAGTGCAGCTCTCAACAGAGATCCCACTACAACTCCCAGTGTCAACGACCCTACTCAAACAGTCCCACAACTATGTGTTCCACAACAATCCACAACAGCTGAACCTCCACGCCTGGTGTCTAGGAGCAGACAACTCCTAAGGCTTCTCTGTGGAGGTGGCAGAGAGAATTGCTGCCCCTCAGCGGTCATCAACAAGGACCATCTACAGGTCAAAGTGGGCCCTATTTGAAAAATGGTGCAGAGAAAATTCGGTGGATTTCTCCACTCCATCTGTGAAACAAATCTCAGATTTTTTCATGTACCTGTACCAAGACTTAAACAGGCGCCCCTCGACCATTGATGGTTACAGGACTGCTATCGTTGACACTTTGGGCCCAACGGCCCAACACATTGCGCACAATGCAGACCTGCATAGGTAACTCTCCAGTTTTCACAGGGATCGTCCTAAAAGTTCCAGAAATTTACCCAAGTGGAACCTTTCTGTTGTCCTTAACGAGCTCACCAAAGCACCATTTGAGCCCATGAAAGACTCGGACCTCAAACATCTTACTCTCAAAACTGCTTTCTTGCGAGCCTTGGCCTCCGGCAAGCGCCGCAGCGAAATCCATGCCTGGGTCGCTAACAAAGTAGCTAATCTAGGCCAATGGGAAAAGGTTGCCTTGTTCCCTTCTTCTGATTTCATAGCCAAAAACCAACTAGCAAGAGAAGGTTCTCAAAGTGTGTCACCAGTGACTATCCCTGCTTTGACTATCATTGTAGATAGACAGTTTAAGTAAGACAGGACCCTGTGTCCCGTGCGGGCCCTGAGGTTCTATTTGGACCGAACTAAAGACCTGAGAGGGTCTCGTTCTCTCCTTTTCATCTCCTTTAAGAAAGGACATACCTCAGACATCAGACCCGCTACACTCTCTTCATGGTTGAAACAAACCATTCTACTTTGTTACAAACAAGCAGATCAACAAGCCTTGGACTTGGTCCAAGTCAAAGCGCATGACATCCGGGCCTTCGCGGCCTCTAAGGCCTTTTACGGTGGAGTATCGGTGGACCAAATCATGCAAGCCTGTCACTGGAAAGCTCACAACACATTCACAAATTTTTACCTAAAAGACTTTACTTGGTCGGACACCGACAACAATATGTATCTGGGACCCATGGTGGTGGCACAACAAGTCCTAGATCCTTCCCCTCAGACCAGTTGTCCTCGGAAAGAAAAAAGGGGGGGGGGGGGGGGCACATCCGCTACAACCAAGTCTTCAGGAGTCTCTCCCAGGATCTAGGTATTCCTTTACCTTCAAGATGTTACGGGTAAGGTCATTTTATTTTTTAATTATCAGGTAATTTCTATTAAGGACTTAGTCAGTTGTCGTTAATCTCATATCTCAGGTTAAAAATTTCATGAGATGCCCAACCACTGGGTTGGTCAGTCATACGTGAAGGTCCACTAGGGACCCTTAGACCTCGAAGTGAGCACCGCTGCACTTCCGTCCTACTACCAAACATCTGGACAGTTTTAGCACTGTCCCTTTTTACTTAGGTTTTTGGCTCGTTAAAAGGGACTCAGACTGGCATTTCTGGCACTATTCTATATATATTAATTCAAAATCTTAGAAAAAAATGACATATCTTCCAGTCTCAGCTGTAATCCCGCCACCGGGCGGTTGAATTCAGCATCAAGTCCCACATGGTAAGCTATTGTAGCGTAATAAAATTGAAAATTTTAATTACTTAAATGTAGCTTTTATAAGCTACAAGCTTACCATGTGGGACTTAGGAGAGTCCCACCCTGCCTCCCCGCTGTTTACAGCTGAGGGGTAGGTTTAATAAAAAATTTCAACGAGAAAGTAGGGCGATTGGTCAGAAGATATCACGTGACGACAACTACCAGTATATCCGGTGGCTAACAAGAACGATCTTTTTTTCTAAGACGTTGGCCCCGGGTGTGGCAACCCGAGAACAGCATCAAGTCCCACATGGTAAGCTTGTAGCTTATAAAAGCTACATTTAAGTAATTAAAATTTTCAAATTTATTGGTAATCATTTCTGGTAAAAAAAAATTAAAATTTTACAATTAACTTTTTTGTGTACTTTTATCCCTAGGTGCTGGTGTTTATGGATGACTTGAATATGCCTGCACCAGAGGAATATGGAGCCCAGCCTCCACTAGAGCTGCTCAGACAATTCCTTGACCTGGGAGGTTACTATGACACCAAGAAACTCACCTGGAAGGTAAGTAGCCTGTATACACAGTGGATGGGTTAACTTGGTCAGGATACTACACTGTGTTGCCATAGTTATTCTAATTTATTGACATTAAATGTGAGGGAGTCCATGAGTTGCAATATTTTGGCTGGTGGATTAGTTGAGAAAAGAGAAAACAGAGGAATTTATTTTAACCAAGGTTTCATCCATTTAGGATATTGTTAGATAATAAATTACGCAGTAGATTATAAATATTGTGACCATAAAATTATGTTTTAACATGAACTTCCCACTAAGGTAAAATATGTTGTATATGTGATTCAGGAACTTTTCCTATTCATACACTGTGTACTTCAGAACATCCTACAAGTGTTTCATGCCCTCACTGTATATTTTATACTATGCATGCACCCTTGTGTACTTCAGAACATCCTGCAAGTGTTTCAAGCCCTCACTGTATATTTTATTCTATGCATGCACCCTTGTGTACTTCAGAACATCCTGCAAGTGTTTCATGACCTCACTGTGTATTTTATACTATACATGCACCCTTATGTACTTCAGAACATCCTGCAAGTGTTTCATGACCTCACTGTGTATTTTATACTATACATGCACCCTTTTGTACTTCAGAACATCCTGAAAGAGTTTCATGCCCTCATTACATATTTTATACTATGCAATAATGCACCCTTGTGTACTTCAGAACATCCTGCAAGTGTTTCATGACCTCACTGTGTATTTTATACTATACATGCACCCTTTTGTACTTCAGAACATCCTGAAAGAGTTTCATGCCCTCACTGTATATTTTATACTATGCAATAATGCACCCTTATGTACTTCAGAACATCCTGCAAGTGTTTCATGACCTCACTGTGTATTTTATACTATACATGCACCCTTTTGTACTTCAGAACATCCTGAAAGAGTTTCATGCCCTCATTACATATTTTATACTATGCAATAATGCACCCTTGTGTACTTCAGAACATCCTGCAAGTGTTTCATGACCTCACTGTGTATTTTATACTATACATACGCCCTTGTGTACTTCAGAACATCCTGCAAGTGTTTCATGCCCTCACTGTGTATTTTATACTATACATGCACCCTTTTGTACTTCAGAACATCCTGAAAGAGTTTCATGCCCTCATTACATATTTTATACTATGCAATAATGCACCCTTGTGTACTTCAGAACATCCTGCAAGTGTTTCATGACCTCACTGTGTATTTTATACTATACATACGCCCTTGTGTACTTCAGAACATCCTGCAAGTGTTTCATGCCCTCACTGTGTATTTTATACTATACATACGTCCTTGTGTACTTCAGAACATCCTGCAAGTGTTTCATGCCCTCACTGTGTATTTTATACTATACATACATCCTTGTGTACTTCAGGACATCCTGGATGTGACTCTTGTTGCTGCCTGCGGTCCACCAGGGGGAGGGAGAAACCCAGTCAGCCCCAGGCTGCTAAAACATTTCTGGTAAGTCAGTGGAAAGAAGAAAGTAACTGGTAAGCCAAAAATAACTTTAAGTACAAGGTTGATACTCATTAATATTATTATTCAAATTACCGTTTTTCTTGGAATTTTTGAAGAAAATATTTGTTTTCTAAGAAAAATTCCTAGACTTGTAGAATGTTCTAGGTGCAGCTGTATCAAAAATCATGGCAGAAAGAAAAAAAAAAGAAAAAAAAACCCCCAGAAATAACCTTTTTTTGCATTTTGGTACTCAACAGATGATTTATTAATTAATCTTATCCTATACTTGTTATCGTCCTGGGTTAGATTTTTTATTTTATAGCTTGTTATCTTTCTTTTGATTCTATGGTTTGAGTTCCATGACTCTGCATCACACTCAGTAAATAGTGGTGTAATTCTTTACTGTGTAATTTTGTATCTTTTCCCTGTTTAAACCCAAAATCTTGTCTTCCTTCTTGTTGTACTTTAATCATTGTTTAGGTTTAAACAATTCTTGTATTTTTTCCCTGGCGTACCTTTTATACACACCCAGCCCTTATATCCTGTGTATAATGTATGATCCTATCTTCATTCTTCCAGTTATTTTTTATTCTTGGACTCATATTTATCCTCGTTATTCTTTATTTTTTTAGCATCTTTTCTCTGCCTCAACCCTCAGTACGATCCTTGCAGCACATATACCAGGTACAGCTCGGCCGTTTCTTCCAAGACGGGGAATTCATGCCAGAGGTCAAGGACAGTCTGTTCTCCATAGTGTCGGCCACCATAGCCATGTACTACAACATGTGTAAAATCATGAGACCCACCCCGGCCAAAAGCCACTACACCTTCAATGTGCGGGACTTGTCTCAGGTGTGTACATTGTATTACTACACCCACAACTCACTACACCTTCAATGTGCGGGACTTGTCTCAGGTGCGTACATTGTAATACTACACCCACAACTCACTACACCTTCAGTATGCAGGATGTGTCTTTGTAATGTGTTTTACTGTAGTCAGAAATCATAGTGGTCGGACCGGTTGTGAAAACCGGTTTTCGGGGCTTTGAAACCGAACGAAATCCGGGATTTCGAAAGTGTACAGATATATAATAAAAAGTTTTACGCGAGCGTACATGAGCTACATTATCAATAGGAAATATGGATTCGCGAGATATTTTGAAGTTTGTAAACTTCATTTACCATGAATATAAAGTGAAAATGTAATTTTTTTCCTCAAATGTATATGCTCTTTATTGTTTTGACGAAATATTAACCAGTAGAAAGCCTAATATGATGACGTTTTCAATAACCGGTACTTAAATATTCTTTGCGGATTTCGTCATTTCTACCTGAACGAAACGAAATGTGGTATGCCGGTTTACCGTTCACACCACTAAGAAATCATCATAGCATCATCCTTGTGCGGTATTTGTCTTGGGTGTGTTGATTTTATTACGGCAGTCAAACATCATTGTACCTTTAGTGTGACGGATTTGTCTTAGGTGTATAAATACTGCTATAGCCCAAAGTTAGGAATTAACAAAGAGTTTAGTGAATTATGTCCACCCCCCTGGGGGGTGGATATATTATTTTTGCTTTTTTCGCCGTCCGATGTCCGGCGTCCGGCGTCCGATGTCCGGCGTCACGCATGGTTTCCGCTCATTTAAAGGAAAAGTATTAGAGCTATTGTCACCAAATTTGGTATGCAGGCTTATTGGGTCAGTAGCTTGCTTGGGATTGCTTTTGGCTGTTGTACCTCTTTTGCTTACTGAGTAATACTTAAGTACAGCTATTTTCAGTACCCATTGGTTTCCGTGCATTTAAGCCAAAATAATTAAAGATATTTTACTACAATTTTGAATACAAGATTGTTATGTCCATAGCTCGCTTGGTATTGCATTTGGGACTGATAGCTTTGTCAGTACATGAGTAATAGCCATTTAGGTACTTCATTGTGTATTTTCAGTACTACTTTTGAGTAATTTGCTAATATCTCAGAAACCGTAAGAGATAGAGCGATTTCGTCGAAATTTTCGACCCACAGGGTATCTAAGGAATGTAATATTTGCAATTTTTAAAAAATTTTCCCCTCCCCAAAAATGGCGGCCATTTTGAATTTTCGAATTTTTGCCAAAATTGGCAAAACACAAATTTGCTTCTATCTCCTTAACCGTGCGAGATAGAGTGATTTCGTCGAAATTTTCGACCCACAGGGTATCTAAGGAATGCAATCTTTGCAATTTTCCAAAAATTTTCCCCTCCCCAAAAATGGCGGCCATTTTGAATTTTCGAATTTTTGCCAAAAATGGCAAAACACAAATTTGCTTCTATCTCCTTAACCGTGCGAGATAGAGCGATTTCGTCGAAATTTTCGACCCACAGGGTATCTAAGGAATGCAATCTTTGCAATTTTCCAAAAATTTTCCCCTCCCCAAAAATGGCGGCCATTTTGAATTTTCGAATTTTTGCCAAAAATGGCAAAACACTAATTTGCTTCTATCTCCTTAACCGTGCGAGATAGAGCGATTTCGTCCAAATTTTCGACCCACAGGGTATCTGAGCATTGTACTCTTGGTAATTAAAAAAAAATTTTCCCCTCCCCAAAAATGGCGGCCATTTTGAATTTTCGAATTTTTGCCAAAAATGGCAAAACACAAATTTGCTTCTATCTCCTTAACCGTGCGAGATAGAGTGATTTCGTCGAAATTTTCGACCCACAGGGTATCTAAGGAATGCAATCTTTGCAATTTTCCAAAAATTTTCCCCTCCCCAAAAATGGCGGCCATTTTGAATTTTCGAATTTTTGCCAAAAATGGCAAAACACTAATTTGCTTCTATCTCCTTAACCGTGCGAGATAGAGCGATTTCGTCGAAATTTTCGACCCACAGATTATCTAAGGAATGCAATATTTGCAATTTTCCAAAAATTTTCCCCTCCCCAAAAATGGCGGCCATTTTGAATTTTCGAATTTTTGCCAAAAATGGCAAAACACCAATCTGCTTCTATCTCCTTAACCGTGCGAGATAGAGCGATTTCGTCAAAATTTTCGACCCACAGGGTATCTAAGGAATGCAATCTTTGCAATTTTCCAAAAATTTTCCCCTCCCCAAAAATGGCGGCCATTTTGAATTTTCGAATTTTTGCCAAAAATGGCAAAACACTAATTTGCTTCTATCTCCTTAACCGTGCGAGATAGAGCGATTTCGTCCAAATTTTCGACCCACAGGGTATCTGAGCATTGTACTCTTGGTAATTAAAAAAAAATTTTCCCCTCCCCAAAAATGGCGGCTATTTTGAATTTTCGAATTTTTGCCAAAAATGGCAAAACACAAATTTGCTTCTATCTCCTTAACCGTGCGAGATAGAGCGATTTCGTCGAAATTTTCGACCCACAGGGTATCTAAGGAATGCAATCTTTGCAATTTTCCAAAAATTTTCCCCTCCCCAAAAATGGCGGCCATTTTGAATTTTCGAATTTTTGCCAAAAATGGCAAAACACTAATTTGCTTCTATCTCCTTAACCGTGCGAGATAGAGCGATTTCGTCGAAATTTTCGACCCACAGATTATCTAAGGAATGCAATATTTGCAATTTTCCAAAAATTTTCCCCTCCCCAAAAATGGCGGCCATTTTGAATTTTCGAATTTTTGCCAAAAATGGCAAAACACCAATCTGCTTCTATCTCCTTAACCGTGCGAGATAGAGCGATTTCGTCGAAATTTTCGACCCACAGGGTATCTGAGCATTGTACTCTTAGTAATTTTTAAAAAATTTTCCCCTCCCCAAAAATGGCAGCCATTTTGAATTTTCGAATTTTTGCCAAAAATGGCAAAACACTAATTTGCTTCTATCTCCTTAACCGTGCGAGATAGAGCGATTTCGTCAAAATTTTCGACCCACAGGGTATCTGAGCATTGTACTCTTGGTAATTTTTACAAAGTTTTCCCATCCCCAAAAATGGCGGCCATTTTGAATTTTCGAATTTTTGCCAAAAATGGCAAAACACTAATTTGCTTCTATCTCCTTAACCGTGCGAGATAGAGCGATTTCATCGAAATTTTCGACCCACAGGGTATCTAAAGAATGTAATATTTGCAATTTTCAAAAAATTTTCCCCTCCCCAAAAATGGCGGCCATTTTGAATTTTCGAATTTTTGCCAAAAATGGCAAAACACCAATCTGCTTCTATCTCCTTAACCGTGCGAGATAGAGCGATTTCGTCAAAATTTTCGACCCACAGGGTATCTGAGCATTGTACTCTTAGTAATTATGTCCACCCCCCTGGGGGGTGGATATATTATTTTTGCTTTTTTCGCCGTCCGATGTCCGATGTCCGGCGTCCGGCGTCCGGCGTCCGATGTCCGGCGTCACGCATGGTTTCCGCTCATTTAAAGGAAAAGTATTAGAGCTATTGTCACCAAATTTGGTATGCAGGCTTATTGGGTCAGTAGCTTGCTTGGGATTGCTTTTGGCTGTTGTACCTCTTTTGCTTACTGAGTAATACTTAAGTACAGCTATTTTCAGTACCCATTGGTTTCCGTGCATTTAAGCCAAAATAATTAAAGATATTTTACTACAATTTTGAATACAAGATTGTTATGTCCATAGCTCGCTTGGTATTGCATTTGGGACTGATAGCTTTGTCAGTACATGAGTAATAGCCATTTAGGTACTTCATTGTGTATTTTCAGTACTACTTTTGAGTAATTTGCTAATATCTCAGAAACCGTGTGAGATAGAGCGATTTCGTCGAAATTTTCGACCCACAGGGTATTTAAGGAATGTAATATTTGCAATTTTCAAAAAATTTTCCCCTCCCCAAAAATGGCGGCCATTTTGAATTTTCGAATTTTTGCCAAAAATGGCAAAACACAAATTTGCTTCTATCTCCTTAACCGTGCGAGATAGAGCGATTTCGTCGAAATTTTCGACCCACAGGGTATCTAAGGAATGCAATCTTTGCAATTTTCAAAAAAATTTTCCCCTCCCCAAAAATGGCGGCCATTTTGAATTTTCGAATTTTTGCCAAAAATGGCAAAACACCAATCTGCTTCTATCTCCTTAACCGTGCGAGATAGAGCGATTTCGTCAAAATTTTCGACCCACAGGGTATCTGAGCATTGTACTCTTGGTAATTTTAAAAAAATTTTCCCCTCCCCAAAAATGGCGGCCATTTTGAATTTTCGAATTTTTGCCAAAAATGGCAAAACACAAATTTGCTTCTATCTCCTTAACCGTGCCAGATAGAGCGATTTCGTCAAAATTTTTGACCCACAGGGTATCTGAGCATTGTGCTCTTGGTAATTTTTCCAAAAATTTTCCCCTCCCCAAAAATGGCGGCCATTTTGAATTTTCGAATTTTTGCCAAAAATGGCAAAACACTAATTTGCTTCTATCTCCTTAACCGTGCGAGATAGAGCGATTTCGTCGAAATTTTCGACCCACAGGGTATCTAAGGAATGCAATCTTTGCAATTTTCAAAAAATTTTCCCCTCCCCAAAAATGGCGGCCATTTTGAATTTTCGAATTTTTGCCAAAAATGGCAAAACACCAATCTGCTTCTATCTCCTTAACCGTGCGAGATAGAGCGATTTCGTCAAAATTTTCGACCCACAGGGTATCTGAGCATTGTACTCTTGGTAATTTTAAAAAAATTTTCCCCTCCCCAAAAATGGCGGCCATTTTGAATTTTCGAATTTTTGCCAAAAATGGCAAAACACAAATTTGCTTCTATCTCCTTAACCGTGCCAGATAGAGCGATTTCGTCAAAATTTTTGACCCACAGGGTATCTGAGCATTGTGCTCTTGGTAATTTTTCCAAAAATTTTCCCCTCCCCAAAAATGGCGGCCATTTTGAATTTTCGAATTTTTGCCAAAAATGGCAAAACACTAATTTGCTTCTATCTCCTTAACCGTGCGAGATAGAGTGATTTCGTCGAAATTTTCGACCCACAGGGTATCTAAGGAATGCAATTTTTGCAATTTTCCAAAAATTTTCCCCTCCCCAAAAATGGCGGCCATTTTGAATTTTCGAATTTTTGCCAAAAATGGCAAAACACAAATTTGCTTCTATCTCCTTAACCGTGCGAGATAGAGCGATTTTGTCGAAATTTTCGACCCACAGGGTATCTAAGGAATGCAATCTTTGCAATTTTCAAAAAATTTTCCCCTCCCCAAAAATGGCGGCCATTTTGAATTTTCGAATTTTTGCCAAAAATGGCAAAACACAAATTTGCTTCTATCTCCTTAACCGTGCGAGATAGAGCGATTTCGTCGAAATTTTCGACCCACAGGGTATCTAAGGAATGCAATCTTTGCAATTTTCAAAAAATTTTCCCCTCCCCAAAAATGGCGGCCATTTTGAATTTTCGAATTTTTGCCAAAAATGGCAAAACACCAATCTGCTTCTATCTCCTTAACCGTGCGAGATAGAGCGATTTCGTCAAAATTTTCAACCCACAGGGCATCTGAGCATTGTACTCTTGGTAATTTTAAAAAATTTTCCCCTCCCCAAAAATGGCGGCCATTTTGAATTTTCGAATTTTTGCCAAAAATGGCAAAACACAAATTTGCTTCTATCTCCTTAACCGTGCCAGATAGAGCGATTTTGTCAAAATTTTCGACCCACAGGGTATCTGAGCATTGTGCTCTTGGTAATTTTTACAAAATTTTCCCCTCCCCAAAAATGGCGGCCATTTTGAATTTTCGAATTTTTGCCAAAAATGACAAAACACTAATTTGCTTCTATCTCCTTAACCGTGCGAGATAGAGCGATTTCGTCGAAATTTTCGACCCACAGGGTATCTGAGCATTGTGCTCTTGGTAATTTTCCAAAAATTTTCCCCTCCCCAAAAATGGCGGCCATTTTGAATTTTCGAATTTTTGCCAAAAATGGCAAAACACTAATTTGCTTCTATCTCCTTAACCGTGCGAGATAGAGCGATTTCGTCAAAATTTTCGACCCACAGGGTATCTAAGGAATGCAATCTTTGCAATTTTCCAAAAATTTTCCCCTCCCCAAAAATGGCGGCCATTTTGAATTTTCGAATTTTTGCCAAAAATGGCAAAACACAAATTTCCTTCTATCTCCTTAACCGTGCCAGATAGAGCGATTTCGTCAAAATTTTCGACCCACAGGGTATCTGAGCATTGTACTCTTGGTAATTTAAAAAAAATTTTCCCCTCCCCAAAAATGGCGGCCATTTTGAATTTTAGAATTTTTGCCAAAAATGGCAAAACACAAATTTGCTTCTATCTCCTTAACCGTGCCAGATAGAGCGATTTCGTCAAAATTTTCGACCCACAGGGTATCTAAGGAATGCAATCTTTGCAATTTTCCAAAAATTTTCCCCTCCCCAAAAATGGCGGCCATTTTGAATTTTCGAATTTTTGCCAAAAATGGCAAAACACAAATTTCCTCCTATCTCCTTAACCGTGCCAGATAGAGCGATTTCGTCAAAATTTTCGACCCACAGGGTATCTGAGCATTGTACTCTTTGCAATTTCCAAAAATTTTCCCCTCCCCAAAAATGGCGGCCATTTTGAATTTTCGAATTTTTGCCAAAAATGGCAAAACACTAATTTGCTTCTATCTCCTTAACCGTGCGAGATAGAGCGATTTCGTCGAAATTTTCGACCCACAGGGTAACTAAGGAATGCAATCTTTGCAATTTTCCAAAAATTTTCCCCTCCCCAAAAAATGGCGGCCATTTTGAATTTTCGAATTTTTGCCAAAAATGGCAAAACACAAATTTCCTTCTATCTCCTTAACCGTGCCAGATAGAGCGATTTCGTCAAAATTTTCGACCCACAGGGTATCTGAGCATTGTACTCTTGGCAATTTTTTAAAAAATTTCCCCTCCCCAAATATGGCGGCCATTTTGAATTTTCGAATTTTTGCCAAAAATGGCAAAACACTAATTTGCTTCTATCTCCTTAACCGTGCGAGATAGAGTGATTTCGTCGAAATTTTCGACCCACAGGGTATCTAAGGAATGCAATCTTTGCAATTTTCCAAAAATTTTCCCCTCCCCAAAAATGGCGGCCATTTTGAATTTTCGAATTTTTGCCAAAAATGGCAAAACACAAATTTCCTTCTATCTCCTTAACCGTGCGAGATAGAGCGATTTCGTCGAAATTTTCGACCCACAGGGTATCTAAGGAATGCAATCTTTGCAATTTTCAAAAAATTTTCCCCTCCCCAAAAATGGCGGCCATTTTGAATTTTCGAATTTTTGCCAAAAATGGCAAAACACCAATCTGCTTCTATCTCCTTAACCGTGCGAGATAGAGCGATTTCGTCAAAATGGCATCTGAGCATTGTACTCTTGGTAATTTTTAAAAAATTTTCCCCTCCCCAAAAATGGCGGCCATTTTGAATTTTTGAATTTTTGCCAAAAATGGCAAAACACAAATTTCCTCCTATCTCCTTAACCGTGCGAGATAGAGCGATTTCGTCGAAATTTTCGACCCACAGGGTATCTGAGCATTGTGCTCTTGGTAATTTTCCAAAAATTTTCCCCTCCCCAAAAATGGCGGCCATTTTGAATTTTCGAATTTTTGCCAAAAATGGCAAAACACTAATTTGCTTCTATCTCCTTAACCGTGCGAGATAGAGCGATTTCGTCGAAATTTTCGACCCACAGGGTATCTAAGGAATGCAATCTTTGCAATTTTCCAAAAATTTTCCCCTCCCCAAAAATGGCGGCCATTTTGAATTTTCGAATTTTTGCCAAAAATGGCAAAACACAAATTTGCTTCTATCTCCTTAACCGTGCCAGATAGAGCGATTTCGTCAAAATTTTCGACTCACAGGGTATCTGAGCATTGTACTCTTGGTAATTTAAAGAAAATTTTCCCCTCCCCAAAAATGGCGGCCATTTTGAATTTTCGAATTTTTGCCAAAAATGGCAAAACACAAATTTCCTCCTATCTCCTTAACCGTGCCAGATAGAGCGATTTCGTCAAAATTTTCGACCCACAGGGTATCTGAGCATTGTACTCTTGGTAATTTTTAAAAAATTTTCCCCTCCCCAAAAATGGCGGCCATTTGAATTTTCGAATTGTTGCCAAAAATGGCAAAACACTAATTTGCTTCTATCTCCTTAACCGTGCGAGATAGAGTGATTTCGTCGAAATTTTCGACCCACAGGGTATCTAAGGAATGCAATCTTTGCAATTTTCAAAAAATTTTCCCCTCCCCAAAAATGGCGGCCATTTTGAATTTTCGAATTTTTGCCAAAAATGGTAAAACACAAATTTGCTTCTATCTCCTTAACCGTGCGAGATAGAGCGATTTCGTCGAAATTTTCGACCCACAGGGTATCTAAGGAATGCAATCTTTGCAATTTTCCAACAAATTTTCCCCTCCCCAAAAATGGCAGCCATTTTGAATTTTCGAATTTTTGCCAAAAATGGCAAAACACAAATTTGCTTCTATCTCCTTAACCGTGCGAGATAGAGCGATTTCGTCGAAATTTTCGACCCACAGGGTATCTAAGGAATGCAATCTTTGCAATTTTCAAAAAATTTTCCCCTCCCCAAAAATGGCGGCCATTTTGAATTTTCGAATTTTTGCCAAAAATGGTAAAACACAAATTTCCTCCTATCTCCTTAACCGTGCCAGATAGAGCGATTTCGTCAAAATTTTCGACCCACAGGGTATCTGAGCATTGTACTCTTGGTAATTTTTAAAAAATTTTCCCCTCCCCAAAAATGGCGGCCATTTGAATTTTCGAATTGTTGCCAAAAATGGCAAAACACTAATTTGCTTCTATCTCCTTAACCGTGCCAGATAGAGTGATTTCGTCGAAATTTTCGACCCACAGGGTATCTAAGGAATGCAATCTTTGCAATTTTCCGAAAAATTTTCCCCTCCCCAAAAATGGCGGCCATTTTGAATTTTCGAATTTTTGCCAAAAATGGCAAAACACAAATTTGCTTCTATCTCCTTAACCGTGCGAGATAGATCGATTTCATCAAAATTTTCGACCCACAGGTATTTCAGCATTGTATTCTTGGCAATTTAAAAAAAAATTTCCCGTCCCCTAAAATGGCGGCCATTTTGAATTTTCAAATTTTTGTCAAAAATGGCAAAACACAAATTTGCTTCTATCTCCTTAACCATGCGAGATAGAGCGATTTCGTCGAAATTTTCAACCCACAGGGTATCTAAGGAATGTAATCTTTGCAATTTTCAAAAAATTTTCCCCTCCCCAAAAATGGCAGCCATTTTGAATTTTCGAATTTTTGCCCAAAATGGAAAAACACAAACTGGCCTTAACCGTGCAAAATAGAGTTATTTCGTTGAAATTTTCGACCCATAGGGTATCTAAAAAATGTACTCTTGGCAATTTTCAAAAAAATTTCCTTTTCCCAAAAATGGCGGCCATTTTGAATTTTCAAATTTTTGCCAAAAATAGAAAAACAGGAATTTGCTTCTATCTTCTTAACCGTGCCAGATAGAGTGATTTCGTCAAAATTTTCAACCCAACCAATGCAAAAAGGCATGAAGCTGAAATAATTTACATCTACACTAACAAATATTTAAGCATCATTGATATATTTTACAAATGAAACAGGGTCTTGTAAGACTACTGTACAATTTGGGCAAAAGGTTCATGGGTGGACATTACACATGATAATGTGTGTTCTTCTATGCTATCCTGTTTCTATTCGCATCTACTATCAACAGGGCGGCCGATTTCTAGTTTTTAAAAAATTTTCCCCTCCCCAAAAATGGTAGCCATTTTGAATTTTCGAATTTTTGCCAAAAATGGCAAAACACCAATCTGCTTCTATCTCCTTAACCGTGCGAGATAGAGCGATTTCGTCAAAATTTTCGACCCACAGGGTATCTGAGCATTGTACTCTTAGTAATTTTTAAAAAATTTTCCCCTCCCCAAAAATGGCAGCCATTTTGAATTTTCGAATTTTTGCCAAAAATGGCAAAACACAAATTTGCTTCTATCTCCTTAACCGTGCGAGATAGAGCGATTTCGTCGAAATTTTCGACCCACAGGGTATCTAAGGAATGCAATCTTTGCAATTTTCCAAAAATTTTCCCCTCCCCAAAAATGGCGGCCATTTTGAATTTTCGAATTTTTGCCAAAAATGGCAAAACACTAATTTGCTTCTATCTCCTTAACCGTGCGAGATAGAGCGATTTCGTCGAAATTTTCGACCCACAGATTATCTAAGGAATGCAATATTTGCAATTTTCCAAAAATTTTCCCCTCCCCAAAAATGGCGGCCATTTTGAATTTTCGAATTTTTGCCAAAAATGGCAAAACACCAATCTGCTTCTATCTCCTTAACCGTGCGAGATAGAGCGATTTCGTCGAAATTTTCGACCCACAGGGTATCTGAGCATTGTACTCTTAGTAATTTTTAAAAAATTTTCCCCTCCCCAAAAATGGCAGCCATTTTGAATTTTCGAATTTTTGCCAAAAATGGCAAAACACTAATTTGCTTCTATCTCCTTAACCGTGCGAGATAGAGCGATTTCGTCAAAATTTTCGACCCACAGGGTATCTGAGCATTGTACTCTTGGTAATTTTTACAAAGTTTTCCCATCCCCAAAAATGGCGGCCATTTTGAATTTTCGAATTTTTGCCAAAAATGGCAAAACACTAATTTGCTTCTATCTCCTTAACCGTGCGAGATAGAGCGATTTCATCGAAATTTTCGACCCACAGGGTATCTAAAGAATGTAATATTTGCAATTTTCAAAAAATTTTCCCCTCCCCAAAAATGGCGGCCATTTTGAATTTTCGAATTTTTGCCAAAAATGGCAAAACACCAATCTGCTTCTATCTCCTTAACCGTGCGAGATAGAGCGATTTCGTCAAAATTTTCGACCCACAGGGTATCTGAGCATTGTACTCTTAGTAATTATGTCCACCCCCCTGGGGGGTGGATATATTATTTTTGCTTTTTTCGCCGTCCGATGTCCGGCGTCCGGCGTCCGATGTCCGGCGTCACGCATGGTTTCCGCTCATTTAAAGGAAAAGTATTAGAGCTATTGTCACCAAATTTGGTATGCAGGCTTATTGGGTCAGTAGCTTGCTTGGGATTGCTTTTGGCTGTTGTACCTCTTTTGCTTACTGAGTAATACTTAAGTACAGCTATTTTCAGTACCCATTGGTTTCCGTGCATTTAAGCCAAAATAATTAAAGATATTTTACTACAATTTTGAATACAAGATTGTTATGTCCATAGCTCGCTTGGTATTGCATTTGGGACTGATAGCTTTGTCAGTACATGAGTAATAGCCATTTAGGTACTTCATTGTGTATTTTCAGTACTACTTTTGAGTAATTTGCTAATATCTCAGAAACCGTGTGAGATAGAGCGATTTCGTCGAAATTTTCGACCCACAGGGTATTTAAGGAATGTAATATTTGCAATTTTCAAAAAATTTTCCCCTCCCCAAAAATGGCGGCCATTTTGAATTTTCGAATTTTTGCCAAAAATGGCAAAACACAAATTTGCTTCTATCTCCTTAACCGTGCGAGATAGAGCGATTTCGTCGAAATTTTCGACCCACAGGGTATCTAAGGAATGCAATCTTTGCAATTTTCAAAAAAATTTTCCCCTCCCCAAAAATGGCGGCCATTTTGAATTTTCGAATTTTTGCCAAAAATGGCAAAACACCAATCTGCTTCTATCTCCTTAACCGTGCGAGATAGAGCGATTTCGTCAAAATTTTCGACCCACAGGGTATCTGAGCATTGTACTCTTGGTAATTTTAAAAAAATTTTCCCCTCCCCAAAAATGGCGGCCATTTTGAATTTTCGAATTTTTGCCAAAAATGGCAAAACACAAATTTGCTTCTATCTCCTTAACCGTGCCAGATAGAGCGATTTCGTCAAAATTTTTGACCCACAGGGTATCTGAGCATTGTGCTCTTGGTAATTTTTCCAAAAATTTTCCCCTCCCCAAAAATGGCGGCCATTTTGAATTTTCGAATTTTTGCCAAAAATGGCAAAACACTAATTTGCTTCTATCTCCTTAACCGTGCGAGATAGAGCGATTTCGTCGAAATTTTCGACCCACAGGGTATCTAAGGAATGCAATCTTTGCAATTTTCAAAAAATTTTCCCCTCCCCAAAAATGGCGGCCATTTTGAATTTTCGAATTTTTGCCAAAAATGGCAAAACACCAATCTGCTTCTATCTCCTTAACCGTGCGAGATAGAGCGATTTCGTCAAAATTTTCGACCCACAGGGTATCTGAGCATTGTACTCTTGGTAATTTTAAAAAAATTTTCCCCTCCCCAAAAATGGCGGCCATTTTGAATTTTCGAATTTTTGCCAAAAATGGCAAAACACAAATTTGCTTCTATCTCCTTAACCGTGCCAGATAGAGCGATTTCGTCAAAATTTTTGACCCACAGGGTATCTGAGCATTGTGCTCTTGGTAATTTTTCCAAAAATTTTCCCCTCCCCAAAAATGGCGGCCATTTTGAATTTTCGAATTTTTGCCAAAAATGGCAAAACACTAATTTGCTTCTATCTCCTTAACCGTGCGAGATAGAGTGATTTCGTCGAAATTTTCGACCCACAGGGTATCTAAGGAATGCAATTTTTGCAATTTTCCAAAAATTTTCCCCTCCCCAAAAATGGCGGCCATTTTGAATTTTCGAATTTTTGCCAAAAATGGCAAAACACAAATTTGCTTCTATCTCCTTAACCGTGCGAGATAGAGCGATTTTGTCGAAATTTTCGACCCACAGGGTATCTAAGGAATGCAATCTTTGCAATTTTCAAAAAATTTTCCCCTCCCCAAAAATGGCGGCCATTTTGAATTTTCGAATTTTTGCCAAAAATGGCAAAACACAAATTTGCTTCTATCTCCTTAACCGTGCGAGATAGAGCGATTTCGTCGAAATTTTCGACCCACAGGGTATCTAAGGAATGCAATCTTTGCAATTTTCAAAAAATTTTCCCCTCCCCAAAAATGGCGGCCATTTTGAATTTTCGAATTTTTGCCAAAAATGGCAAAACACCAATCTGCTTCTATCTCCTTAACCGTGCGAGATAGAGCGATTTCGTCAAAATTTTCGACCCACAGGGCATCTGAGCATTGTACTCTTGGTAATTTTAAAAAATTTTCCCCTCCCCAAAAATGGCGGCCATTTTGAATTTTCGAATTTTTGCCAAAAATGGCAAAACACAAATTTGCTTCTATCTCCTTAACCGTGCCAGATAGAGCGATTTTGTCAAAATTTTCGACCCACAGGGTATCTGAGCATTGTGCTCTTGGTAATTTTTACAAAATTTTCCCCTCCCCAAAAATGGCGGCCATTTTGAATTTTCGAATTTTTGCCAAAAATGACAAAACACTAATTTGCTTCTATCTCCTTAACCGTGCGAGATAGAGCGATTTCGTCGAAATTTTCGACCCACAGGGTATCTGAGCATTGTGCTCTTGGTAATTTTCCAAAAATTTTCCCCTCCCCAAAAATGGCGGCCATTTTGAATTTTCGAATTTTTGCCAAAAATGGCAAAACACTAATTTGCTTCTATCTCCTTAACCGTGCGAGATAGAGCGATTTCGTCAAAATTTTCGACCCACAGGGTATCTAAGGAATGCAATCTTTGCAATTTTCCAAAAATTTTCCCCTCCCCAAAAATGGCGGCCATTTTGAATTTTCGAATTTTTGCCAAAAATGGCAAAACACAAATTTCCTTCTATCTCCTTAACCGTGCCAGATAGAGCGATTTCGTCAAAATTTTCGACCCACAGGGTATCTGAGCATTGTACTCTTGGTAATTTAAAAAAAATTTTCCCCTCCCCAAAAATGGCGGCCATTTTGAATTTTAGAATTTTTGCCAAAAATGGCAAAACACAAATTTGCTTCTATCTCCTTAACCGTGCCAGATAGAGCGATTTCGTCAAAATTTTCGACCCACAGGGTATCTAAGGAATGCAATCTTTGCAATTTTCCAAAAATTTTCCCCTCCCCAAAAATGGCGGCCATTTTGAATTTTCGAATTTTTGCCAAAAATGGCAAAACACAAATTTCCTCCTATCTCCTTAACCGTGCCAGATAGAGCGATTTCGTCAAAATTTTCGACCCACAGGGTATCTGAGCATTGTACTCTTTGCAATTTCCAAAAATTTTCCCCTCCCCAAAAATGGCGGCCATTTTGAATTTTCGAATTTTTGCCAAAAATGGCAAAACACTAATTTGCTTCTATCTCCTTAACCGTGCGAGATAGAGCGATTTCGTCGAAATTTTCGACCCACAGGGTAACTAAGGAATGCAATCTTTGCAATTTTCCAAAAATTTTCCCCTCCCCAAAAAATGGCGGCCATTTTGAATTTTCGAATTTTTGCCAAAAATGGCAAAACACAAATTTCCTTCTATCTCCTTAACCGTGCCAGATAGAGCGATTTCGTCAAAATTTTCGACCCACAGGGTATCTGAGCATTGTACTCTTGGCAATTTTTTAAAAAATTTCCCCTCCCCAAAAATGGCGGCCATTTTGAATTTTCGAATTTTTGCCAAAAATGGCAAAACACTAATTTGCTTCTATCTCCTTAACCGTGCGAGATAGAGTGATTTCGTCGAAATTTTCGACCCACAGGGTATCTAAGGAATGCAATCTTTGCAATTTTCCAAAAATTTTCCCCTCCCCAAAAATGGCGGCCATTTTGAATTTTCGAATTTTTGCCAAAAATGGCAAAACACAAATTTCCTTCTATCTCCTTAACCGTGCGAGATAGAGCGATTTCGTCGAAATTTTCGACCCACAGGGTATCTAAGGAATGCAATCTTTGCAATTTTCAAAAAATTTTCCCCTCCCCAAAAATGGCGGCCATTTTGAATTTTCGAATTTTTGCCAAAAATGGCAAAACACCAATCTGCTTCTATCTCCTTAACCGTGCGAGATAGAGCGATTTCGTCAAAATTTTCGACCCACAGGGCATCTGAGCATTGTACTCTTGGTAATTTTTAAAAAATTTTCCCCTCCCCAAAAATGGCGGCCATTTTGAATTTTTGAATTTTTGCCAAAAATGGCAAAACACAAATTTCCTCCTATCTCCTTAACCGTGCCAGATAGAGCGATTTCGTCAAAATTTTCGACCCACAGGGTATCTGAGCATTGTGCTCTTGGTAATTTTAACAAAATTTTCCCCTCCCCAAAAATGGCGGCCATTTTGAATTTTCGAATTTTTGCCAAAAATGACAAAACACTAATTTGCTTCTATCTCCTTAACCGTGCGAGATAGAGCGATTTCGTCGAAATTTTCGACCCACAGGGTATCTGAGCATTGTGCTCTTGGTAATTTTCCAAAAATTTTCCCCTCCCCAAAAATGGCGGCCATTTTGAATTTTCGAATTTTTGCCAAAAATGGCAAAACACTAATTTGCTTCTATCTCCTTAACCGTGCGAGATAGAGCGATTTCGTCGAAATTTTCGACCCACAGGGTATCTAAGGAATGCAATCTTTGCAATTTTCCAAAAATTTTCCCCTCCCCAAAAATGGCGGCCATTTTGAATTTTCGAATTTTTGCCAAAAATGGCAAAACACAAATTTGCTTCTATCTCCTTAACCGTGCCAGATAGAGCGATTTCGTCAAAATTTTCGACTCACAGGGTATCTGAGCATTGTACTCTTGGTAATTTAAAAAAAATTTTCCCCTCCCCAAAAATGGCGGCCATTTTGAATTTTCGAATTTTTGCCAAAAATGGCAAAACACAAATTTCCTCCTATCTCCTTAACCGTGCCAGATAGAGCGATTTCGTCAAAATTTTCGACCCACAGGGTATCTGAGCATTGTACTCTTGGTAATTTTTAAAAAATTTTCCCCTCCCCAAAAATGGCGGCCATTTGAATTTTCGAATTGTTGCCAAAAATGGCAAAACACTAATTTGCTTCTATCTCCTTAACCGTGCGAGATAGAGTGATTTCGTCGAAATTTTCGACCCACAGGGTATCTAAGGAATGCAATCTTTGCAATTTTCAAAAAATTTTCCCCTCCCCAAAAATGGCGGCCATTTTGAATTTTCGAATTTTTGCCAAAAATGGTAAAACACAAATTTGCTTCTATCTCCTTAACCGTGCGAGATAGAGCGATTTCGTCGAAATTTTCGACCCACAGGGTATCTAAGGAATGCAATCTTTGCAATTTTCCAACAAATTTTCCCCTCCCCAAAAATGGCAGCCATTTTGAATTTTCGAATTTTTGCCAAAAATGGCAAAACACAAATTTGCTTCTATCTCCTTAACCGTGCGAGATAGAGCGATTTCGTCGAAATTTTCGACCCACAGGGTATCTAAGGAATGCAATCTTTGCAATTTTCAAAAAATTTTCCCCTCCCCAAAAATGGCGGCCATTTTGAATTTTCGAATTTTTGCCAAAAATGGTAAAACACAAATTTCCTCCTATCTCCTTAACCGTGCCAGATAGAGCGATTTCGTCAAAATTTTCGACCCACAGGGTATCTGAGCATTGTACTCTTGGTAATTTTTAAAAAATTTTCCCCTCCCCAAAAATGGCGGCCATTTGAATTTTCGAATTGTTGCCAAAAATGGCAAAACACTAATTTGCTTCTATCTCCTTAACCGTGCCAGATAGAGTGATTTCGTCGAAATTTTCGACCCACAGGGTATCTAAGGAATGCAATCTTTGCAATTTTCCGAAAAATTTTCCCCTCCCCAAAAATGGCGGCCATTTTGAATTTTCGAATTTTTGCCAAAAATGGCAAAACACAAATTTGCTTCTATCTCCTTAACCGTGCGAGATAGATCGATTTCATCAAAATTTTCGACCCACAGGTATTTCAGCATTGTATTCTTGGCAATTTAAAAAAAAATTTCCCGTCCCCTAAAATGGCGGCCATTTTGAATTTTCAAATTTTTGTCAAAAATGGCAAAACACAAATTTGCTTCTATCTCCTTAACCATGCGAGATAGAGCGATTTCGTCGAAATTTTCAACCCACAGGGTATCTAAGGAATGTAATCTTTGCAATTTTCAAAAAATTTTCCCCTCCCCAAAAATGGCAGCCATTTTGAATTTTCGAATTTTTGCCCAAAATGGAAAAACACAAACTGGCCTTAACCGTGCAAAATAGAGTTATTTCGTTGAAATTTTCGACCCATAGGGTATCTAAAAAATGTACTCTTGGCAATTTTCAAAAAAATTTCCTTTTCCCAAAAATGGCGGCCATTTTGAATTTTCAAATTTTTGCCAAAAATAGAAAAACAGGAATTTGCTTCTATCTTCTTAACCGTGCCAGATAGAGTGATTTCGTCAAAATTTTCAACCCAACCAATGCAAAAAGGCATGAAGCTGAAATAATTTACATCTACACTAACAAATATTTAAGCATCATTGATATATTTTACAAATGAAACAGGGTCTTGTAAGACTACTGTACAATTTGGGCAAAAGGTTCATGGGTGGACATTACACATGATAATGTGTGTTCTTCTATGCTATCCTGTTTCTATTCGCATCTACTATCAACAGGGCGGCCGATTTCTAGTTTTTAAAAAATTTTCCCCTCCCCAAAAATGGTAGCCATTTTGAATTTTCGAATTTTTGCCAAAAATGGCAAAACACCAATCTGCTTCTATCTCCTTAACCGTGCGAGATAGAGCGATTTCGTCAAAATTTTCGACCCACAGGGTATCTGAGCATTGTACTCTTAGTAATTTTTAAAAAATTTTCCCCTCCCCAAAAATGGCAGCCATTTTGAATTTTCGAATTTTTGCCAAAAATGGCAAAACACAAATTTGCTTCTATCTCCTTAACCGTGCGAGATAGAGTGATTTCGTCGAAATTTTCGACCCACAGGGTATCTAAGGAATGCAATCTTTGCAATTTTCCAAAAATTTTCCCCTCCCCAAAAATGGCGGCCATTTTGAATTTTCGAATTTTTGCCAAAAATGGCAAAACACCAATCTGCTTCTATCTCCTTAACCGTGCGAGATAGAGCGATTTCGTCAAAATTTTCGACCCACAGGGTACCTGAGCATTGTACTCTTGGTAATTTTAAAAAAATTTTCCCCTCCCCAAAAATGGCGGCCATTTTGAATTTTCGAATTTTTGCCAAAAATGGCAAAACACAAATTTGCTTCTATCTCCTTAACCGTGCGAGATAGAGTGATTTCGTCGAAATTTTCGACCCACAGGGTATCTAAGGAATGCAATCTTTGCAATTTTCCAAAAATTTTCCCCTCCCCAAAAATGGCGGCCATTTTGAATTTTCGAATTTTTGCCAAAAATGGCAAAACACCAATCTGCTTCTATCTCCTTAACCGTGCGAGATAGAGCGATTTCGTCAAAATTTTCGACCCACAGGGTACCTGAGCATTGTACTCTTGGTAATTTTAAAAAAATTTTCCCCTCCCCAAAAATGGCGGCCATTTTGAATTTTCGAATTTTTGCCAAAAATGGCAAAACACTAATTTGCTTCTATCTCCTTAACCGTGCGAGATAGAGCGATTTCGTCGAAATTTTCGATCCACAGGGAAGCTAAGGAATGTAATATTTGCAATTTTCAAAAAATTTTCCCCTCCCCAAAAATGGCAGCCATTTTGAATTTTCGAATTTTTGCCAAAAATGGCAAAACACCAATCTGCTTCTATCTCCTTAACCGTGCGAGATAGAGCGATTTCGTCAAAATTTTCGACCCACAGGGTATCTGAGCATTGTACTCTTGGTAATTTTTAAAAAATTTTCCCCTCCCCAAAAATGGCGGCCATTTTGAATTTTCGAATTTTTGCCAAAAATGGCAAAACACAAGTTTGCTTCTATCTCCTTAATCGTGCGAGATAGAGCGATTTCGTCGAAATTTTCGACCCACAGGGTATATAAGGAATGCAATCTTTGCAATTTTCAAAAAATTTTCCCCTCCCCAAAAATGGCGGCCATTTTGAATTTTCGAATTTTTGCCAAAAATGGCAAAACACTAATTTGCTTCTATCTCCTTAACCGTGCGAGATAGAGCGATTTCGTCGAAATTTTCGAGCCACAGGGAAGCTAAGGAATGTAATGTTTGCAATTTTCAAAAAATTTTCCCCTCCCCAAAAATGGCGGCCATTTTGAATTTTCGAATTTTTGCCAAAAATGGCAAAACACAAATTTGCTTCTATCTCCTTAACCGTGCGAGATAGAGCGATTTCGTCGAAATTGTACTCTTAGTAATTTTTAAAAAATTTTCCCCTCCCCAAAAATGGCAGCCATTTTGAATTTTCGAATTTTTGCCAAAAATGGCAAAACACTAATTTGCTTCTATCTCCTTAACCGTGCGAGATAGAGCGATTTCGGCAAAATTTTCGACGCACAGGGTATCTAAGGAATGCAATCTTTGCAATTTTCAAAAAATTTTCCCCTCCCCAAAAATGGCGGCCATTTTGAATTTTCGAATTTTTGCCAAAAATGGCAAAACACTAATTTGCTTCTATCTCCTTAACCGTGCGAGATAGAGCGATTTCGGCAAAATTTTCGACGCACAGGGTATCTAAGGAATGCAATCTTTGCAATTTTCAAAAAATTTTCCCCTCCCCAAAAATGGCGGCCATTTTGAATTTTCGAATTTTTGCAAAAAATGGCAAAACACAAATTTGCTTCTATCTCCTTAACCGTGCGAGATAGAGCGATTTCGTCGAAATTTTCGACCCACAGGGTATCTAAGGAATGCAATCTTTGCAATTTTCAAAAAATTTTCCCCTCCCCAAAAATGGCGGCCATTTTGAATTTTCGAATTTTTGCCAAAAATGGCAAAACACTAATTTGCTTCTATCTCCTTAACCGTGCGAGATAGAGCGATTTCGTCGAAATTTTCGACCCACAGGGTATCTAAGGAATGCAATCTTTGCAATTTTCAAAAAATTTTCCCCTCCCCAAAAATGGCGGCCATTTTGAATTTTCGAATTTTTGCCAAAAATGGCAAAACACTAATTTGCTTCTATCTCCTTAACCGTGCGAGATAGAGCGATTTCGTCAAAATTTTCGACCCACAGGGTATCTGAGCATTGTACTCTTGGTAATTTAAAAAGAATTTTCCCCTCCCCAAAAATGGCGGCCATTTTGAATTTTCGAATTTTTGCCAAAAATGGCAAAACACAAATTTGCTTCTATCTCCTTAACCGTGCCAGATAGAGCGATTTCGTCGAAATTTTCGACCCACAGGGTATCTGAGCATTGTACTCTTGGTAATTTAAAAAAAATTTTCCCCTCCCCAAAAATGGCGGCCATTTTGAATTTTCGAATTTTTGCCCAAAATGGCAAAACACAATTTTATTGCGTTAATACATCCTATCCAATGGACAATTGCTAACTCCGGTCGGCGAGACCGGCCCGCCAAACGTCAGAAAAAGACGTCCTGTGTCTCCACCGGCCAGCCGGTCCTTACTCTGTGCACTCACTAGGTGGCGTGTCGTACTTCCTTCCTGTCTAGACAGAGTGACGTCATAGCATCTTTTTCGTTTGGCGCATGCTCTGCTGCACGGAATTTTTTGTGGAATCTTAATTTCAAGGATTTTGTGATTTATTGTCGTGAGTTGTTGTCACAACTTTGCTATATTGTTTCTAGCGGTCCATAGACTATAATGTCCTCTCCTAGCCAGCGACGGGGTACTTGTGGCCATATGATGGCAGGGTTTGATCCGCATAAGGTCTGCGCGCGTTGCCGCGACAAGAAAAAAGGACAAGACCCATGCGTAGAGCACCCTAACAAGGATTGTCTTTTATGCAATACCTTAACCCCTGCACAGAAAGAACAACTTTCAACACCATCTTACAAATTAAAAAAAGAGAGAAAGGACTCTAAAGTTTCTGCTACCCCCACCAAGGACTCTGCTGATACCACCCTTGTTGATCCGGACTTAGTAACGGTGGTAGGCGTGGTAGACGACCAGACATCAGCTCAGACCAGTGAGCCGGTGGAGAGGAAAAAGAAATCAGAAACTAAGAAATCTGCACCCAAGCCGGCCAAGATGGACAAGTCGGCCAAGGCATCATCTAGTAAGGTACCGACCACCTCTACCAGTCAGTCCTCATCTGCTGATGACCGGATTACCGACCTGGACAGACAGTGGTCGGACAGGTTCAACCGCCTGGAGGCATTACTCTTAGCAAGGACACTAGAGAAGCCCCAGGAGCCGGTTTTTGAGACAGTTAAAGTCACACCTGCACATACACCGGCTGCTACTGCTATTAGAGAAGAGCCCTTCTTGAAGCCGGCCTCTCATAGCCAGATTACTGCCAATATACCAACCGCCGACCTTCCTCAACAAGAAAAGTCACTTGGCAAGGTGTCTTCATCTGCCTCTGCTCCGGCACAGACAGTAGTTACAGACCCTTTTAACCCTAAGAAGGACACTGAGTCATCTAGTGATTCAGACAGTGATTCTCTCTCTTCAGACCAGCCCATGATAGAACTTTTGCCGGAAGAGGGTGAACTTTCAGACGACATAGAACGCAACTCTGAGCATGACCAGTCATTGTCCGAAGAACAGTCGTACCGGGAGACAATGCGGGGCATACGCTCCTATATGAACTGGACTCATATTCCTGATGTCGACTCGGGTACTTCTACATCTGAAGACAATCCCTTTGCGGGACCCAAAGTACAGCCCTCCGGGAAAGTATCAGTTCAACTACCGACCGACGAATGGTTATGCCGGAAGATGGCTCGGTTGAATATCACCCTTGCTCAAGGCTATCCCACTCGAAGTGCTGAATCCGGAGGGTTACTGAGAGACCAGTTTGTTAAGCCTCCGAAGTCGCAGCAAAAGTGGTACGGGGCACACTCTCAAAGGAAGGACGCAGATATGAAGGACTCAGATAGCTCTGTCACGTCATGGCACACCGGCTCTTCCAAGTTAAATAGTACATACTTACGGATAGCCCGAAGAGCCAGTATTGCTACCTCCCCCCCTATGTCTAGGGCGGTGACACAGGAGAATTTGAGGAAATGGGAGAAATCCGCACGGGAATCTACCCTCATCTGCAACCACGCTGCTGGGTTTAACCGTTGCTTAGTGAAAATACAGGACAATATGAGCTCCCAACTAAAAGCAATTAAAACAGAGTCAAAAGGGAAGTCTGGCCAGAAAACCTCTGCTGCAGTAGACGAACTTCAGTTCCTCCTTGATTTCAACGCCGGAGTATGTCAGGCGATGGCCAAGGCAGTTGAACATTTAACAGAGTTTGTTTTTGTGAGTGTGGCAAATACGACCCTTTTGAGAAGAGATTCTTACCTAGAGTACCTCAAAGCCGGAGTAAAAGCCGACACACTAAATGCTTTACGTTCAGCTCCTCTGCATTTAGAAACTTTGTTTCCAGACTCTGTGGTGAAACGAGCGGAAGAGGACATCGCAGACTCAGAGAAAGGACGTTCCGGATCTAGTTATAAGGGTCGGAGGTTCCACCCTTACGAACGTCAGGAAACAAAGCCACAGGGACAGAGTGCACAGCCTCAAGGGCTACCAGCATGGAAAAGCCTGTCACGCTCTCAGAGAAGGAGACTGAAAGGACAGAAGCAACAGTACTCCTCCCACCATGCCAAGGGTCAGCAGCAGCGTAAATGACAATTACTGTGTTGTAAACCCCAGTTGTCTGCTGCTGACCGGGAACCAGGTTTCAAAGACAATAGACACTTTTATCAATGTAAAATCCAGTGTTGTTTATCATGTTCATTCTGCGCCCAGGCAATCACAAAAGAAAGACGTAAGTCCCGGGCGTCCAGATTGTCAAGACAAGAAAGACACATTAAAATTTGTGAAAAGTGCTTTTTCTGTCATTCCACTGTCTTATGTCAAACCTGTTGTCAATGCCCCCAATGTTGTCACAAATCTGCCTGTAGGGGCCAGACTGCAAATTTTTTGGCAAACTTGGTTGGATCTGGGTGCCGGGCCGAAAGTGGTACAAATATTGAGAGAGGGTTACGCCCTCCCCTTTCGGATCCGGCCAAAATTGACAAGGTCTCCGATAGTCATAAGCTGTTATGGCAATCCTCGCAGGAACAGCTACCTGTTAGAGGCATTACATCAGCTTATGACCAAAAACGCCATAGAACTGGTAAACAAACAAAAGTCATTAGGTTTCTTCAACCGACTATTCTTGGTCCCCAAACCGGAAAACAAGTGGAGACCTATCCTAGACCTGAGCAATCTAAACCAGTTTCTCAAGGTGGAGAAATTCAAAATGGAGACACCGGAAACCATCAGGACCTCCCTCCAGCAAGGGGAGTGGGTGACCTCAATAGACTTCAAGGACGCCTACTTCCACATACCAATACAGGAACAATCCAGGAAATATCTGAGATTTCATGTCCAGGGACGAACCTACCAGTTCAAGGCTCTCCCTTTCGGGCTTTCAACAGCACCCTTGGAGTTCACTGTAATAGCAAAGGAGGTGAAATTGATGGCCCTAAAGCAGGGTATAAGAATCCACCAGTACCTAGACGACTGGTTGGTGAGAGCTTCCTCCCAACCGGTCTGTCTGCATCACACACAGAAACTAATGCAGATATGCCAGGAGCTAGGCTGGCTGGTGAACATAGAAAAATCCGAATTGGACCCCAAACAAGTCTTCAATTTTGTAGGCTACCAATTCGACCTTCAAGCCGGCCGGGTCAGACCCACTCCGGACCGGTGGCAGAGTCTACAGGACAAGGTACTACAGCTACTTTCCAGACCGGTTTGTTCAGCCCGGGACTTCATGTCTTTAGTAGGCTTACTGACAGCCACAGAAAAGCAGGTCCACTTGGGTCGGTTGCACATGAGTCCAATTCAGTGGCATCTAAAGAACAATTGGAGGATACCAGAATCGTTAGAAAAGACAATTCCTCTTCCGAGATCCCTACACCCACACTTGCAGTGGTGGCTGAGAGAAGAAAACGTTCTCACAGGTCAGCCTTTACACCCAGCAAAACACGCCTTACAAATCTTTACCGACGCGTCAAAAGAAGGCTGGGGCGCTCACTTAAACGAGCGTACTGCAAGAGGTGTATGGTCCATCCCGGAAAGCAAACTGCATATAAACTATCTGGAGCTCAAAGCCGTCTTCCTAGCCTTAAAGCAATTCCAGGACCTCTGTTCGGACAAGACAGTCCTGGTGGCCACAGACAACACCACTGTGGTAGCCTACATAAACAAGGAAGGAGGCATGAGATCAGGTCAACTATGCGCCCTCCTCTGGAGGATCCTGACCTGGTGCACCCGGAACGGGGTGACTCTGAGATCCCGCCACATTCCAGGCCGATTGAACGAAGTGGCAGACAAGCTATCCAGGCTAGGGCAGATTATTCAAACAGAATGGTCACTACTCCCCCACGTGTTCGACCTGATATGCAGCAGGTGGCATCGACCTCAAATGGATCTGTTTGCCACCAGATTCAACACCAAACTCCCTGTGTTTGTGTCACCGGTTCCAGATCCGATGGCCACTGCAGTGGACGCACTGAGTCTGCCATGGGAGGATCTGGACGCTTATGCTTTCCCACCAGCAGCCATCTTGGGCAAAGTGGTGGAGAAGCTTCTGGACTGCCCTTGCAAAAGAATGATTCTTATTGCCCCAGGGTGGCCGAACATGACTTGGTTTTGGGACCTGGTGGAAATGTCCAGCCAAATCCCACTGAGTTTGCCTCACTTACCCAACCTCTTGTCTCAGCCGTTCAACCAAACGCCGCACAGGAGTCTCACAAACCTGAATCTCCATGCCTGGCTCCTAGAGCCACTGCAATCAAAAAACAAGGCTTCTCTGAGGCAGTGGCGGCAAGAATTGAAGCTCCTCAGAGGGGCTCTACCAGATCAGTCTATGAGGCAAAATGGACCATTTTTACAAAATGGTGCATCACTAATAAGGTGGACTTCAGGGCACCCCCTGTAAAATCAGTTGCTGACTTCCTTATGTACCTCTTTGAGGACAGGAAACTTCAGCCAAGTACCATTGATGGTTACAGATCTGCCATTGCTGACAAGTTAGGGAATTCGCCCAACAATTTCAGCAAAGACGAAAATCTCACTCGTCTCCTGGACAGCTTCCATAGAGACAGGCCCAAGGGCAGGAGAGGTATCCCCTCCTGGAATCTTTCGCTGGTTTTACATCAGCTCACTAAACCCCCCTTTGAGCCACTTAAGGACGCTACCTTGAAGCACTTGACGTTCAAGACAGTCTTCCTTCTAGCCCTGGGGTCGGGCAAGCGTAGGAGTGAGATACATGCTTGGCAAAACAAAAACATCAGACACCAATCAGATTGGTCGAAGGTGTCACTGTATCCATCTCCCAGCTTTCTCTCAAAGAATCAGCTGGCCAAAGAGGGTCCGGATAGTGTTGCCCCGGTGGTTATTCCAGCCCTGGCACCAACCTTGGATAAATCCCTCAAATCGGATCGGTCACTATGTCCGGTTAGAGCACTTCGCTACTATTTAGACCGGACCTCAGATATCAGGCAGAACAAGGAATTAGTTTTTGTCTCCTTCAAGAAAGGTTTTGACAAAGATATTTCTCCTGCCACCATCTCCTCCTGGATCAAGCAAACAGTGATCCTATGTTATGAGCTCTCGGATCAAGAGGCACACACCTTACACCAGGTCAAAGCTCATGATGTTAGAGCCTTTGCGGCCTCAAAAGCCTTCCAGTCAGGAATTTCCCTGGAACAGATCTTATCAGCCTGCCACTGGAAATCACATAACACCTTCACCCAGTTTTACTTGAAGGATGTGGCTTGGGCTGACTCAGAGCTTTTCCATCTGGGTCCGGTTGTGGCTGCTCAGCAGATCCACCGATAGACCAGTAAATAGAGAAGATCTGTACATATGTAAATAGTACACATATAGTTAAGAAGCAAAAAAAAAAAAAAAAAAAAAACTGGGACGTACTTCCTTCGGGAGGTCTTTATTTGTTATGGGACTGAACTCATCCCTCTCTTCCCCTACCTCAGAGCAGGTCTGTAACAAAGGGGGGGGGGGGGGGGGGGGGCAACAAGGTCGTTCTGACGGTTCCATCTGAATAACCGTATGATGATATTCGACCATACCCTTAAGGGTAGTTGGCACATTGCTACCCGGTATTAAGGGAGTTGTGGCTTTCCTTAGCAGGAGTTCAATTTCTAGTCCCTAGTAACTTACCCGCTGACCAAGCGGTAGTTATTCAGCAATTGTCCATTGGATAGGATGTATTAACGCAATAAAATTGCAAATTTAATAAATAAATTAAATTTTTATAAGTTAATACCCTATCCAATGGACATGCAAGACCCTCCCACCGACCCCGCTTTTTTAACTTACTAGGGGTCTTTATTATGTTTAGACAACGAAAAAGATGCTATGACGTCACTCTGTCTAGACAGGAAGGAAGTACGACACGCCACCTAGTGAGTGCACAGAGTAAGGACCGGCTGGCCGGTGGAGACACAGGACGTCTTTTTCTGACGTTTGGCGGGCCGGTCTCGCCGACCGGAGTTAGCAATTGTCCATTGGATAGGGTATTAACTTATAAAAATTTAATTTATTTATTAAATTTGCAAATTTGCTTCTATCTCCTTAACCGTGCGAGATAGAGCAATTTCGTCAAAATTTTCGACCCACAGGTATTTCAGCATTGTATTCTTGGCAATTTAAAAAAAAATTTCCCCTCCCCTAAAATGGCGGCCATTTTGAATTTTCAAATTTTTGTCAAAAATGGCAAAATACAAATTTGCTTCTATCTCCTTAACCATGCGAGATAGAGCGATTTCGTCGAAATTTTCAACCCACAGGGTATCTAAGGAATGTAATCTTTGCAATTTTCAAAAAATTTTCCCCTCCCCAAAAATGGCAGCCATTTTGAATTTTCGAATTTTTGCCCAAAATGGAAAAACACAAACTGGCCTTAACCGTGCAAAATAGAGTTATTTCGTTGAAATTTTCGACCCATAGGGTATCTAAGAAATGTACTCTTGGCAATTTTCAAAAAAATTTCCTTTTCCCAAAAATGGCGGCCATTTTGAATTTTCAAATTTTTGCCAAAAATAGAAAAACAGGAATTTGCTTCTATCTTCTTAACCGTGCAAGATAGAGTGATTTCGTCAAAATTTTCAACCTAACCAATGCAAAAAGGCATGAAGCTGAAATAATTTACATCTACACTAACAAATATTTAAGCATCATTGATATATTTTACAAATGAAACAGGGTCTTGTAAGACTACTGTACAATTTGGGCAAAAGGTTCATGGGTGGACATTACACATGATAATGTGTGTTCTTCTATGCTATCATGTTTCTATTCGCATCTACTATCAACAGGGCGGCCTATTTCTAGTTTTATTTTAAAACGATGCAGAAAAAAGTAATAATAATGGTAACTCAATTTTTTGTAATCATTTCACTGAATTGGGAGTTCATAGAGCCAACTGCTTCATCTCCTACAGTAACTCCAATTTTAAGTTTTGGATCTCAATAAGTCCAGTAAGATAAAGGTTTTTTTTTCACTTTGTGAATTCTATGTAACTAGGACCAATTTAAGTCATATACAGCTATAAGTATGATCAATTTTTACCCCACAGTCCTTAGGGGCTGTCGGGGTATTATTTTCACCCATGGTGTCCGGATGGGCGGGCGGCGGGAAAAAGTTTGTCTGGGCTGTATCTCAGAAACCGTAAGGTGTAGGAAGTTGATACTTGGTAGGGACATTGGTTAGGAGGTGTAGGTGTGCAACATTATGGTCTGACCTTGATTTGACCTTTGACCTTGCTGTAGTGACCTTGAGTTTGAAAATCTTGTCCGGGCTATATCTCGGAAACCGTAAGGTGTAGGAAGTTGATACTTGGTAGGGACATTGGTTAGGGGGTGTAGGTGTGCAACGTCATGGTGTGACCTTGATTTGACCTTTGACCTTGCCATAGTGACCTTGACCTATAAAATCTGGTCTGGGCTATATCTCAGAAACTGTAAGGTGTAGGAAGTTGATACTTGGTAGGGACATTGGTTAGGGTGTGTAGATGTAAAACGTCATAGTGTGACCTTGATTTTACATTTGACCTTGCCGTAGTGACCTTGACCTATAATGCCTTGTCTGGGCTATATTTTGGAAACCATAAGATGTAGGAAGTTGATATTTGGTAGGGACATTGGTCAAGGGTTATATGTGTGCAACGTCATGGTGTGACCTGGATTTGACCTTTGATCTTGCATATCTGAAGCTATTTTATGTCTATGAGGATATGTGATACTATTTATCTCTCTCATATCTCTCTTATATCTTTTTACTTGAATCTTGGTTGTTGCACCTTGGGGTGTCTTTTGGTGTAGATTAAGCACTGTTAAAGTCATATTAGAAGTCATTAACTGTTTTACTTTTGCAACTTCCCATTGTAACAGATGGTATTGCATCAGGTGAGCCACAGGTTTTGCCCCAATTCCACATAAAAGCATGTATTGCTACATCTGTATGTAGGTTTTAGATAAACAGAGTCTACTGCACATAAAATATACCATCTCTTTATGGTATATCAATAAAGGAAACATAACACTGAGCAGCCCTGTATTTTTGGCCATACACAGGTGATCCAGGGCCTGTTCCAAGCCAATGAACAAGTGATTGTGAACAGTGACAACTGTGCTCAGCTTTATGCTCACGAGGCAACAAGAGTCTTTCATGATCGACTCGTGAGTCAGGAGGATCGGCAGATATTTTGTGAAATGCTGGCAGACAATCTCCATGATTATTTCAAGGTAAGTATCCCGCTAAAAGTATGTAATAATAGCAACTGAACTAGTTTTTGTATGTCTCTATTGTAATTATTATTTATTTGGCAGAGAAGTAGTATTAACAATGTGTCTTGTGAATTTGCAAATTTGACACCTTTTCATTAAGTAGGATACTCTGTTGAAGAGATGCTGGTCATTTTATGAAAATTTGATTTTATTGCGTTAATACATCCTATCCAATGGACAATTGCTAACTCCGGTCGGCGAGACCGGCCCGCCAAACGTCAGAAAAAGACGTCCTGTGTCTCCACCGGCCAGCCGGTCCTTACTCTGTGCACTCGCCAGGTGGCGTGTCGTACTTCCTTCCTGTCTAGACAGAGTGACGTCATAGCATCTTTTTCGTTTGGCGCATGCTCTGCTGCACGGAATTTATTTGTGAATTTGAAAATTGGATATTTTGTGGGATATAGGTGTTTTTAGTTTTTATAACTTACACATTTCATTTCTCACGTTATATAGACTATTATGTCTTCTCCTAGTCAAAGGAGAGGTGGGTGCGGACACATGATGGCGGGTTTTGATACCCACGCCGTTTGTGCCAGATGCCGTGACAAGAAGAAAGGCTCTGATCCATGCGTTGAAACTCCGCCTAAGCCTTGTTCTCATTGTGATTCCTTGTCGCCCCAACAATTAGCACAACTGTCCACTCCATCTTATCAACTCAAGAAGGAGAAGAAGAAAGACTCTAATTTGGCTTCTCCCGCCCAAGACACTCTCAGTCCCACCCTCATCGACCCGAACCTTGTGTCGGTAGTGGGGGTGGTTGATGGCCAGTCCTCTGGTTTGAGTGGGCCGGCGGAGAAAAAGGTGAAGAAAACAGAAAAGGCTGAAGCTAAGAAATCTTCTTCAAGGTCGGCCAAGTCTTCCAAGCCGGTGAAAGCCTCCAGCTCCGGCCAGGGCCCCTCTACCGACACGTCTACCGACCTTGCACTTTCTGAGTTGGACAAAAAGTGGTCGGAGAGACTCAACAAGTTAGAGGCCCTCTTGCTATCCAGAACACTGGACCGACCTCAAGAGACAGTTTTTAGTACTGTGAAGGTGACTCCCTCACATCCACCACCAGCTTCTGGGGTCAGACCGGAACCCTTTTTGGATCCTGCTACGCAGTCGATTCCACCGACCGACCTTGTTGCTGATGCACCGGCCTCTGATACTCCTATTCAACCGGCCTCAGTCAAGCCTTCAACATCTGGCCACCCAGCACCGACTAATACAGGAGCTGTTAACAGACAATTAACCCCTGCTTTTGACACCAGCCGGAGAGATTCACCATCATCAAGTGACTCAGACTCTGACTCCTTGTCGTCTGACCGGCCTGTTGTGGATCTCCTCCCAGAGGAGGGTGAACTTTCTGATGGCCAGGATGGGGATTTATCTGATCAAGAACAAGCTATGTCAACAGAGCAATCATATAGAGAGACAATGCGGGGCATACGCTCTTACATGGACTGGAGTCACATCCCAGATCTGGACTCAGGGACAACTACTTCAGAAGACAACCCTTTTGCAGCCCCCAAGTCACAAGCTCCAGGAAAGGTGTCGGTCAATCTACCCACCGACGAGTGGCTTTGTAGAAAAATGTCGAAGCTTAACCTTACACTTGTTCAAGGTTATCCGACTCGCACCTCAGACTCTGGTGGACTTTTAAGGGACCAATTTGTGCGTGTTCCCAAATCTCAGCATAAATGGTACGGCTGTCAACCGGCTAAAAGCAAGGACTCTGAGAGTGTGTCTTCCTGGAATACCGGCTATTCGAGGCTGAATAGTACCTACCTCAGAATTGCACGTCAGGCCGGTATAGCCTCATCTCCACCCATGTCACGCCAAGTCTCCCAAGAAACCCTCAGGAAGTGGGAGAGGTCGGCGCGGGAATCCACCGTCATTTGCAACCAGGCAGCCTCTTTCAACAGGTGTCTGGTGAAAATACAGGACAACATGGGAGTACAGCTAAAGGCTATTAGGACAGATTCCAAAGGGAAAGCGTCAAACAAGGTGTCCGCGGCGGTTGATGAACTGCAGTTTCTATTGGATTTCAACAACAGTGTTTGCCAGGCCATGGCTAAAGCTATGGAACATTTAACTGAATTCGTGTTCGTCAACATGGCCAATACTACACTACTTAGACGCGACTCCTACCTCAGTTACCTGAAAGCTGGGATCAAGGCAGACACACTCAATGCCTTACGCACTTCCCCTCTGCACTTGGAGACATTATTCCCGGATAGTTTAATAAAGAGGGCAGAAGAGGACATTTCGGAACACGACAAGGGTCGGTCCTCTTCAGTGTATAAAGACAGGAGATACCACCCTTATGACAGGCCAGAATCCAAGTCGGACAAAAACCAGGACAGACCGGCTTGGAAGAACCTATCACGCACACAACGTAGGAAGAACAAGGCCAGATCTCAACGTTCCTCCCGACCGGCCAAGGGTCAGCAGCAGTATAAATGACAATCAATGTTTAACTCAGTTAGATCCACTGCTGCTGACCGGGAGCCCTACAGGAAAGACAATGAACACTATGTTACCTGTAAACTTAAGTGTTGTTTATCATGCTCATACTGCACCCGGGCAATCACAAAAGAAAGATGTAAGTCCCGGGTTAGCAGATTGTCAAGGCAAGAAAGACACATTAAAATATGTCAAAAGTGTTTCTTCTGTCATTCCATTGTCATATGTCAATCATGTTATCAGTGCCCCCAATGTTGTCACAAATCGGCCTGTAGGAGCCAGATTACAAAATTTTTGGAAAACTTGGCTGGATCTGGGTGCCGGTCCGAAAGTGGTACAAATATTGAAAGAGGGTTATACCCTCCCCTTTCGGATCCGGCCAAAGCTGACAAGGTCCCCTATAGTCATCAGCTGTTATGGCAATCCTCGCAGGAACAGCTACCTGCTAGAGGCATTACATCAGCTTATGACCAAAAACGCCATAGAACTAGTAAACAAACAAAGGTCGTTAGGTTTCTTCAACCGACTATTCTTGGTCCCCAAACCGGAAAACAAGTGGAGACCTATCCTAGACCTGAGCAATCTAAACCAGTTTCTCAAGGTGGAAAAATTCAAAATGGAGACACCGGAAACCATCAGGACCTCCCTCCAGCAAGGGGAGTGGGTGACCTCAATAGACTTCAAGGACGCCTACTTCCACATACCAATACAAGAACAGTCCAGAAAATATCTGAGATTTCATGTCCAGGGGCGGACCTACCAGTTCAAGGCCCTCCCTTTCGGGTTGGCCACAGCGCCCTTAGAGTTTACTATAATAGTAAAGGAGGTAAAACTGATGGCACTAAAACAGGGTATAAGAATCCACCAGTACCTAGACGACTGGTTGGTCAGAGCTTCATCCCACCAGGTATGTCTGCATCATACACAGAAACTAATGCAGATATGCCAGAAATTGGGCTGGCTGGTGAACATAGAAAAGTCCGAATTGGAACCCAAACAAATCTTCAACTTTGTAGGCTACCAATTCGACCTTCAAGCGGGCCGGGTCAGACCCACTCCGGACCGGTGGCAGAATCTTCAGGACAAGATACTACAGTTACTTGCCAGACCTTCTTGCTCAGCCCGGGAGTTCATGTCTCTAGTAGGCTTACTGACAGCCACAGAAAAGCAGGTCCATCTAGGTCGGTTGCACATGAGACCAGTCCAATGGCATCTCAAAAACAATTGGAGGATACCGGAATCGTTAGAAAAGACAATTCCTCTTACAAGATCTCTACACCCACACTTGCAGTGGTGGCTGAGGGAGGAGAATGTCCTCACAGGCCAACCCCTACATCCAGCAAAACACGCCTTACAGATCTTTACCGACGCGTCAAAAGAAGGCTGGGGCGCTCATTTAAACGAACATACTGCAAGAGGGGTGTGGTCCATCCCGGAAAGCAAACTGCACATAAACTATCTGGAACTCAAAGCCGTCTTCCTAGCCTTAAAGCAATTCCAGGACTTCTGTTCAAACAGGACAGTCCTGGTGGCCACAGACAACACCACTGTGGTGGCCTACATAAACAAGGAAGGAGGCATGAAGTCAGGCCAACTATGTGCACTGCTCTGGAGGGTCCTAACCTGGTGCAACAGGAACCAAGTGACCCTAAGGGCACGTCACATCCCAGGCCGGTTGAACGTGGTAGCGGACAAGCTATCCAGGCTAGGGCAGATTATTCAGACAGAATGGGCTCTGCTTCCCCAAGTGTTCGACCTTGTATGCAACAGGTGGCATCGACCTCAAATGGATCTTTTTGCCACCAGATTCAACACCAAACTCCCAATGTTTGTGTCACCGGTGCCAGATCCGGCAGCCACTGCAGTGGACGCACTGAGTCTGTCATGGGAGGATCTGGATGCCTATGCTTTCCCACCAGCAGCCATCTTGGGCAAGGTGGTGGAGAAACTTCTGGACTGCCCTTGCAAAAGAATGATTCTTATTGCCCCAGGGTGGCCGAACATGACTTGGTTTTGGGACCTGGTGGAAATGTCCAGCCAAATCCCACTGAGCCTGCCTTATTTACCCAACCTCCTGTCTCAACCCTTCAATCAAACGCCTCACAGGAGTCTCACAAATCTAAACCTCCATGCCTGGCTCCTAGAGCCACTGCAATCAAAAAACAGGGTTTCTCTGAGGCAGTGGCGGCAAGAATTGAAGCTCCTCAGAGGGGCTCTACCAGATCAGTCTATGAGGCAAAATGGACCATTTTTACAAAATGGTGCATCACTAATAAGGTGGACTTCAGGGCACCCCCTGTGAAGTCAGTTGCTGAGTTCCTGTTGTACCTTTTTGAGGACAGGAAACTTCAGCCCAGCACCATTGATGGTTACAGATCTGCCATTGCTGACAAGTTAGGGAATTCGCCCAACAATCTCAGCAAAGACGAAAACCTCACTCGTCTCCTGGATAGTTTCCATAGAGACAGGCCCAAGGGTAGGAGAGGTATTCCCTCTTGGAATCTCTCGCTGGTCTTACATCAGCTTACAAAACCCCCCTTTGAACCACTTAAAGACGCTACCTTGAAACATTTAACGTTCAAGACAGTCTTCCTTCTGGCTTTGGGGTCGGGCAAACGTAGGAGTGAGATCCATGCTTGGCAAAATAAAAACATCAGGCACCAATCCGATTGGTCAAAAGTGTCACTGTATCCATCTCCCAGCTTTCTCTCAAAGAATCAGCTGGCCAAAGAGGGTCCGGACAGTGTTGCCCCGGTAGTTATTCCAGCCCTGGCTCCGACCCTGGATAAATCCCTCAAATCTGATCGGTCACTATGTCCAGTCAGAGCACTTAGGTACTACTTGGACAGGACCTCAGATATCAGGCAGAACAAAGAATTAGTTTTTGTCTCCTTCAAGAAAGGTTTTGACAAAGACATTTCCCCTGCTACCATCTCCTCATGGATCAAACAGACAGTGATCCTATGTTATGAGCTCTCGGATCAGGAGGCACACACCTTACATCAGGTCAAGGCTCATGATGTTAGAGCCTTTGCTGCCTCAAAAGCCTTCCAGTCAGGAATTTCCCTGGAACAAATTTTATCAGCCTGCCACTGGAAGTCACATAACACCTTCACTCAATTCTACTTGAAGGATGTGGCCTGGGCTGACACAGAGCTCTTCCACCTGGGTCCGGTTGTGGCTGCTCAGCAGATCCACCCGGAGACCAAGATATAGAGGAGATAAAACACACATATATATATGTAAATACTGTGTATACAATTAAAAAAAAAAAAAAAAAAAAAAAAAAAAAACTGGATCGTGCTTCCTTCGGGAGGTCCCTTTTATTTCTATGGGATTGAACTCATCCCTCTCTTCCCCTACCTCAGAGCAGGTCTGTTATAAAAAGGGGGGGGGGGCAGCAAGGTCGATTCTGACGGTTTATCCTCCGGATAACCGGGTGATGATATTCGACCATAGCCTCAAGGGTCATTGACCTCAAGATCTGGCTAGGCTTAAAATGGAGCTTGCTGTCAATACCATGAGTCAATTTAGTCCCTAGTAATTTACCCGCCGACCAAGCGGTAGTTATTCAGCAATTGTCCATTGGATAGGATGTATTAACGCAATAAAATTGCAAATTTAATAAGTAAATTAAATTTTTATAAGTTAATACCCTATCCAATGGACAGGCAAGACCCTCCCACCGACCCCGCTGTTAATTTACTAGGGGTCTTTATTATGTTTAGACAACGAAAAAGATGCTATGACGTCACTCTGTCTAGACAGGAAGGAAGTACGACACGCCACCTGGCGAGTGCACAGAGTAAGGACCGGCTGGCCGGTGGAGACACAGGACGTCTTTTTCTGACGTTTGGCGGGCCGGTCTCGCCGACCGGAGTTAGCAATTGTCCATTGGATAGGGTATTAACTTATAAAAATTTAATTTACTTATTAAATTTGCAATTTTAAAAGTCTTAAAAAACTGTAGGTAGGTGTCCTAGTGATCAGGAAAATTGCAATTATCAAATTTACAAGACGCTCAAAAACACAAAAAAAAGAAACTCCGTAATATCATGATACAAATTCCCCAAGTATGTTAGTTCAGTGACTTAGATTGCTTTCTCTCATAAATATTACATCTAGATATTCACAAAGGTAATGAATCTCCTAAGGTTAAGTTGTTTTTGAATACAATGTCTCTCATGGATTGCAGATTTTGCTGTGTCTAACTCTAGACATCATGGGATGTCTCTCATAACTTTTAGTCAAATTTTTTTCCCATATAAAATTTAAAATAAGAATAGCAAACACTCAAGAAACAAATACCAACAACTTAAAACATAACAGTTACAGTAGGTGTTAATCATTGCCACTATTTCATTTATTAAATTTAACAGAGATAATTTCACTCAATGGAAAATGAATTTGTGAATATTTATATGCGTAGCCAGACCCTGTATTAGTGTATGTAATGTGTTTAGTGCATTAGTTTGGAATTCATAATGTAGTTAATCTGTAGTACTTATGGCAAATTGTCCACCTCACTGTTGTGTAATAAATGTATGACATAATTCTTAGTATTATTGAAGCATATGTTTGATGTAACAATTGTGCAGTGTTTTTATGTATACATCTTTCTCTTACAAGGTTACTTTTAACAGGAGAATAAACTCTGTGACGCATTGCATACCAAGACACTACTTAATATTCCTTTTTACAGCGAAATACCCTTAACATTTCCTAACAGTAGCTATTTGTTGGAAATGGTAAGTATTTGTAATAAAAATTTAAATTACTATTAAATTTTCCAAATTTACATATTTGGTATGTGGGTATAACTGGTAAGGGCAGTAAAGGTCACCAGAGAGTGCAACCCCATCCCCGACCATTTTTACCCTTTTTTGGGGGAATATTTTAAGCTTTTAGTTATACACAGATTTGTACTGAAGTTTTTGTACTGAAGTTTGAGAAAACCATGAAATATGGGGATTTAGTTCCTTGACATTAATGGCATTTGTTTAACTTGTGACACCTTCTTTAAGGTCAAGATTTATATTAATTTATTATCCTCCATGTTCCTTCATTAATAAGTAAAATTGGTCAATATTCGCCTCAAAATTAAAAAAAAAAATAAGCTGTGAAACATATCCACGGAAAGGGCAGAAGCCTTGTCAATGTACCTTTCTAATGATAGATATACAATATATATATATAACATGTTTGAATGTTATATAATTGTTAAAATATTTGTGAAAAATGGCACTTGTTTGCCCATTCGTAACACTATAATTAGTAAGGAGCTGTTGTGCAAATGAAAAAAGAAGGCCTAAATTTTATTAGATCTACATGCCTGAGCTGCAAAGCAATCAGAAACATGAGTAGTGCACTAGAATAGTGCACAACTCATGAATGTCTGGAGATAAACGAGGCTGAAAGGGCTTTCGGTCTACTAGCATGAGCTGCAAACCATCAGAGACACAAGTGGTGCACTGAGGCGGTCACCCATCCAATTACTAAGGTAGCCCATTGCTGCTTGATGCGACAGATACTCATCACACTATGCCACAATTGATGAATATCCAGAGACAAAAAAAAAATTTGAAAAGAAAAAAAAACCACAGAAAAAAAAATGATCTCTAAAAGCGCAATCCTCGCTAGAGCTCATGCTTAAGAAATTAAATAATCTCAAGACAGATTTGACTTTTGGACTTCAGTCTATAATTAAGGCTTTGTTATTGTGTGACAGTGTTTGAAGTAGTCTCATACATGGTTTTGTGACATTCTCCTGTCTTTGTATACTGTATAAGCGGGAATTTTCAATGGGTAATAGTGGGTACATTGTTTATCAATATTGGTGATATTAATTGTTTTGGGACAAGGTTGCCGATATCGATGTCTAAAGATATATATCAATATCGCCATTGTAAGTAAAACTGTAAACTAACACTGCAAATATTTGAAATAAAGCCTAAATCTTAAAAAAAAAGTGTGCACTTTGTCTTGTGTTTTTGTAGTTTTTGAAGAAAACTGCTATGTTTTGTTTTGGTAATTTTCACTACCTGTTAGCGGTTGGGGATATGATAGAACAAAAATGTTTTCGCTATCCCAGATCTGGTCCATTTCATGGACAATATAACACGCCTGATATCGGCCGATATTGAAATTGTTTTACAATCAATGTCAATATCCTCACAGCCAAATGATTTACCCACTAAATTGGATATTAATTTGAGTTATTTTGGCCATTGACCTTGGACAGTGAAATTTATTCCCTTTGAACTTTAAAACCTGTATGTACCTCTTTGGTAGAATTTGACCATAATTTGTACTTAATTCCAGTAAATTTCTTTTAAATTTTCGAATTAATGAAATTTCCACTTATATTTATACAGTAGTTTCCTCTCTACAATGTCGATGCTTATGTATGGATATTTATAGCAAGGTATTAATTCCATGTACTAACATTTTCTGTGTTTAGTCTGTCAGGAGGGAAGACAGTTTGGTAAGTCAGAGAACTGGATGTCTCTGTGCTACAAACAAATGTTCAGCTTTTTTAATACAAACCCTGCCATTTATAAGCGCTTTTAATTCTCATACAGAGCACAGACTCACATTATGTAGACTGACTATATGGTATTAATCAACACATGTCAGACCTTTAAGCTATGTTCATATGTCATATATTTTAACGCATAATAATAACAACATTACATAAAAATTACAGTAGAACCTCTTTTATCAAACTTTCTGTTGAAATATTTGATATTATGGACTTAAAATTGTATTTCCCCATTGTTTCATACTCAACTGCCCCTTTTTTACCCTACAGCCTTTAAGGGCTGTGTGGGTATTGTTTTTCACCCATAGCATCTGCAGTGGGTGGGTGTTCGTGCGGGCTGTGGAAGAAGCTGTCCTGGCTGTATCTCAGAAATTGTAGAGGTGTAAGATATTGATATTTGGTGGGGAGATTGGTTGGTTTGTAGGTGTGCAATGTAATAATGTGACCTTTATTTGACCTTTGACCTTGCTGTAGGGACCTTAACCTTTAAAATCTTGTCCGGGCTGTATCTCAGAACCATAAGATGTATCAAGTTGATACTTGGCAGGGACATTAGTTGTATTGTACTGTATTCTGTATTTATACTGTCCGCAATATCTCCATTTACTACAGGATCAGAGTGCTACTTGACCCATCCAACTGTACAAATACAGCCCAGCTCTCAAGTTACTGACATTCCCTTAACTCAAAGACAGAGGCTCAAGGATGACCATTTATTAACGTCGTTGAGGTTCTTTAACCTGTTACTGTGGATAGGACCTAATGACAGAGGACCGCCATTTTAAGTGGTATCTGCCTGTACGTGGGTTTGAACCCATGTTCTCTGTTTTCCTGTGAGATGTGGTACCCACTAGGCCAAAGTGGCAGATAGGTGGGATTTGTAGGTGTGCAGTGTCATGATATGGCCTTGATTTGACCTTTGATCTAGCTGTAGTAACCTTGACCTTTATAGTCTTGACTGGGCTATATCTCAGAAACTGTAAGGTGTAGGAAGTTGATACTTGGTGGGGACATTTGGTCAGAGGGTTTAGATGTGCAATATCATGTCACCCTGTTGAAAGTCTCATGATCTTTGTTGTGTGTCGCTTCTTCCATATCTCATAGTGTTGAAAACTATTTCCAGGACTGTGGGGTACAGGCATCTCCGATGCTATTTTATCCTATTTGTATTTTTTCATCCAAGTAAATTCCAACCTTAATGTATGAGGTTCTTCTGTACATTATATCTTATTTTAGTGTACAATGCTAAACATTCAGCATTGCCTTACATCATTAAACACCTGCTTCATTGTTTACACCATTACACCATTCTAGGAGGGTTGTAAAGTTAAACTTCAATCACTATTATTTTATGCCCAAGCAATACCTTTTATAACTTATGTAGCTTTCACCTCCTTGTGATTTTTAAGCACCTCAGATATAATAGTTCAACCTTCCCTCAATCTAACAGTCAAGATGAAAACCCCACGTTGAATTATTGTTGTAATGCTGGAGCTTTGGGATACTATGGTTGTATTAACCTTGAAATAAAACTTAAAATGTATACATATGCCAGTTAAATGTTCAGTTGCTTTGGGATCCTGTTTGCGTACATCAACACTCAATGATACCGTAATATTTGACTTTTTTGTGTGCTTGAAGATATTTCAGTTGCCAATGTCTACCTCCAGCAGGAGGTTATGTTTTTAGGTTTGTTAGTTTGTCTGTCTGTCTGTCTGTCTGTGTATCTGTGTTCATGATAACTCCAAAAATAATGACCACATCTTTCTGAAATTTTTTATGTGGGTAGGGCCTGACCAATGGGTGGAATGATTAAGTTTTAAGACAGATTCAAATAATATTCTGGGTCCAAATAAATAGTAAAGTCTCAAAAGGTCTAATTTTCAATGTTATTTTTCAATGACTTTGGCTTTCTGGTTAACATAACTTGAAAAATGCGGAGTAGATCTTTCTGAAATTCTTTATGTGGGCAGGGTCTAGCCAATAAAAAAAAAAAAAAAAACAGTAGAAGATTTTACATTGTGGAAAAATACAGATCATATGTTAGACACCTAAACATTTTTGAAACGTGCCCTGGTGAAGGTCTCAGGTTTGCGCTCTGCGAGTACTTTCTGGTATTTAATATTTCAGGTTTTTCTTTTTCTTCTCCGATGTACACCTCTTTAAAGTTTGTTTTTGACACTTCCATTTATTAGGATGTTTGAAATTTGTGTTTGAAATATTTTATCTTTGAATCCTCTTTTGTTTCAGACTCAGCCTTCTTCAGGATGCATACTTTACAAACTGTATTCAGTTAATCTTTTTTATTATATTATGCATTCCAGAGGAGATTCTGTTATCCTTAACTCTCTTTTAACACAGTGAATTCCCCAGGATGTATACATTTCAGTAGTTGAGTAAATTTAAGTCTGAAAAAAAAATAAAAATTACGGGATAGTGTGAATTTCAAACTATTTTAATAAATGTAGTTCACGACTGCATGTACTGACGAAGATCCTTAAGTTTATACTGAGGGTAATGGAAAGTGGACTTTTTAATCAAGACATATATCCCATTTTGGGGGGTTTTCCAAGCTGCTCACAAACTTATTTTTATCTTTCTTTTTTTTAATGTACTTTTTGCACATATTGCTTTTTATGGGCACAGCTTCAAACAGTTTAAAATTAAATAATAAAGTGAAGAATTTTAGTTCAACTTAAAAGATTTTGTACAAATTTTTATTAGCCTCGTTTAACCTTCTTTTACTTTTAACTTTAATTTTCAGGTCATTTCAATTTCAGAATTTATTACTTTTTGTGTGTATGTACATTTCACTTTTTTAAATGCAATAAATACACTTATTGAGCCAGTTTCATAATATATGTACACTTGATCAAAGGCAATATGGTACATTCAGCTAATAAGGCAACACACAAATGTCTACAGATATCAAGTGTAGTGACTTATTGTATTATAATGTGCTTGTGTTATTTTTACCAGACAAAAGATGGTTTTAAGAAGGTAAAGCAAAGTTTATTTAAAGTTTATATATTTTTTTTAATGTTTTATCACAGTTGTAAGACTTGAACTTGCACATTTGAACTTTGAAATGTTAAAAATTGAAGGTCTGACAAGCTAATGCATTGTTCAGATACCCTGTATATGTTGGTACATATCTTGCACATTGTTGAGGTATCTTGCACATTGTTGAGGTATCTTGTACATCGTTGAAGTATCTTTTACACATTGTTGAAGGTATCTTGTACATTGTTCAGGTATCCTTTATACATTGTTGAGATATCCGTTTTGCATTGTTGAGGTATCTTGCACATTGTTGAGGTATCTTGTACGTCGTTGAAGTATCTTTTACACATTGTTGAAGGTATCTTGTACATTGTTCAGGTATCCTTTGTAGATTGTTGAGATATCTTTTATACATTGTTGAGATATCCGTTTTGTATTGTTGAGCTATCTTGCACATTGTTGAGGTGCCTTGTGGGTAAAGTCCAAGCAATTTGAGAAAGTTTTTCATTTATTATTAAACACAATTTTTATTTCCAGTTAAACACATGGAAATTAATACACTAGTTGTGAGTTGAAAAATTGTTGCTAGTAGATGAAGTTGAATGTTCTTTGTTTTGTGTATATAGTTGAAGTTTAGTTTCTTGTTATACAACCGGTTGAAAGAAAAGCATTGTGTTCTTAATTTATTTGACAAAGTGAAGATGATTTAAGGCATACAGATGATTTAAAATATAAGTCAGTTGCTCCAGTTCAACAATGTACATAGAAATTCCTTTCAGTGTATTCAAAATGTAATATTGTGTACTGAATCAAATTTCAGGATAATGTATTGCAACAGTGAAATACCTTTTAAAGTGATATCCTGTTATAATAAGTGATGTACGTGTTAAAATTTTTAAGATAACTGAAAATTCTACAAAACATAGTAAACACATTGTAGCAGGTAAGAACTCAATCATTCCAGGTGCGCTGGTCAGCGAAAGACTTGATGGAACAGCCCTTCTTGTTTGGTGACTTCCTGGGTGCAGAGGAGAGCTCTGCCCACCGAGTGTACAAACCAATCAATGACAGGGTGAAACTTGCTCAAATACTGGAGGAGCACTACATGAGACAGAATGCACAGAACCCACAGGTAAGAGACATGAGACAGAATGAACAGAACCCACAGGTAAGAGACAGAACCCACACATAGGAGACATGAGACAGAATGCAAAGAATCCACAGGTAAGAGGCATTAGACAGAATCCACAGAACCCACAGGTGAGAGACATAACCCACACATAGGAGACATGAGACAGAATGCAAAGAATCCACAGGTAAGAGGCATTAGACAGAATCCACAGAACCCACAGGTGAGAGACATAACCCACACATGGGAGACATGAGACAGAATGCGCAGACCCACAGGTAAGAGACAGAACCCACAGGTAGGAGACATGAGACAGAATGCACAGAACCCACAGGTGAGAGACATAACCCACACATGGGAGACATGAGACAGAATGCGCAGACCCACAGGTAAGAGACAGAACCCACAGGTAGGAGACATGAGACAGAATGCACAGAACCCACAGGTGAGAGACATAACCCACACATGGGAGACATGAGACAGAATGCGCAGACCCACAGGTAAGAGACAAAACCCACAGGTAGGAGACATGAGACAGAATGCACAGAACCCACAGGTAAGAGACAAAACCCACAGATAGGAGATATGAGACAAAATGCACAGAACCCACAGGTAAGAGACAGAACTCACAGAGAGAAGACATGAGACAGAATCCACAGAACCTGCATGTAAGAGACCGAATCCACAGATAGGAAACATGAGATAGAATGCACAAAACCTGCATGCAAGAGACAAAACCCACAGGTAAGATACATGAGACAGAATGTACAAAATCCACAGGTAAGATACATGAGACAGAATGCACAGTACCAACAGGTAAGAGACAGAACTTACAGTTAAGAGACATGAGATAGAATGCACAAAATGTGCATATAAGAGACAGAACCCACAGGTAAGAGACATTGAGACAGAACAGCAGGTAAGATACATGAGACGGAATGCACAGTACCAACAGGTAAGAGACAGAATCCACAGGTAGGAAACATGAAACAGAATGTACAGAGCCCACAGGTAAGAGGCAAAGGTCACAACCATGCTAGAGAAGACAAATGGCATTTTTGTGATGAATACTTGACAACACAATAACCACTCTTTGTAAAATCCCCACTTTGACCTTTGACCCTTTGTGTATTTAATATATCCACATGTATTTAGCTTTTCACTTCCCTTTCTTTTCCACTCAGGCTCCTCAGATGGTATTCTTCAAAGATGCCACAGAGCATATCATCCGAGCAGCAAGGGTGTTCAGACAACCTGGTGGTCACATGATGTTGGTAGGTCTTGACGGAACAGGAAAGTCCACTACTGTCCAACTGGCTGCATACATCGCTGACTGTGAGCTCTTCAAGCTCACCTTGACCAGAGGATACAACATGGAGAGCTTTAGAGAGGATCTCAAGAAGGTCTGCATCAGATCCGGGGTCAAAGGCATCAACGTGGTCTTCCTGTTGACTGACAGTGACATCATAAAGGTAAATGAGTCACTATTGGCTCATTGCATATATAATAACATCGCAAAATCTAAAATGTGCTAATGCCTCAGAATGGTAAGAGATCAAACCGATTTTTTTTTTTTGGCTTTTTGATTCCAGAAGGTACTAAAGAGTTGAGAGGATTACTATCTAAAGAAAAAGGCCATTGGGGAATATTTGCGATGTGACAGTAATTTTATATTCTATGTATATTCTCTTTACAGGAATCCTTTCTGGAAGATGTGAATTGCATCCTGAACTCAGGTGAAGTACCAGATCTATTTGATAATGAGGAGACAGATTGGATTGCGATGGAGCTGAAGACTGCGGCCTCTCATGCCAATATCCCAGACACTAGACAGGCAGTGTTCCAGTTCTTTGTGCAGGTATTGTGTGATTTGAGTTTTATTATTACCCAACACATGCTATATATGACCTGTATTGGGGATATACAGAGTGGGATATATCTTGGTATAGAGAGGCATCTCCCTACCATGGATAAGTCGTGTCAAATAGTGTCAATTTTAGTTAATATATCAGAAACTATGTAACTTACCAATATGCTTCTACCTGACAAGTGTATCTATTGCAGAAATTACTGAGAAAATGTAGTTAAAGATTCAGATTTTTATATTTACTGGTGCACCTCTATATATGAAAGCCTTTTTTATTTAACTCATAATCATAACAAAGAGTGGATAATTAAAGTAAAAAAATCCCTCATTAGACATATACAAAAAAAAATTTCATGAAGATTTACAATATAATACTCGTGCTCTGCACTTAGGTAATATGGTCACCTTTATTCATGATATATTGTTTCTGTGTATGTCTTTCGGTAATCTCAAGGAAGGAGAAAAGACATGTCACTAATTAACCAGAAATTCCTAGGGTCGTATTCACAATCCCTTTTGTGAATACAGCCCCAGATAACAGGTTAATTTCCACTGTTTAACAAGAGCACTCAGCAAGATTTTAATTCAATGATACAGAATTTGAGAGATAACACAATTCTACATTTTCAGCAATTCCATCCTTTTTATTTTTTATTGAAATACAAACGAATACTGTTTATGGGGGTTGGAGGGCTTGCCCCCATTTATAACTCTGTTGATTTACTTGCCAATTTCCTGTAATTATCAATTATGGTGGATCCCGTACTGGTAAAGTAAAATTGGTCCAAGCTCTCATTGAGCGCAGACCATGGGCAAGAGCCAGAAATATTACCTGTGTTATGTGAAAAATTTTAGGTATTAGGTCCTCCATATCTTTATGTGTCACTAAAATTTAATCATTTGTAGACAGTATTGCTTAACATTAGTTGTGCTGCAATACCTCTGCTCAGCAAGTGAAACTATCTTCATATTGTGCAGATTAAGCATGTGAAATAGCACCTGCACAACTTATGAAATACTTTCACAGTGAGTGGAAAAATTACTTGTAAAGTAATTGCACTACTTGTGTTATTTGTTTACAGCGAGTGAAAAAGTACCTGCACATTGTTTTGGCCATGAGTCCTGCAGGCAGTAAGTTCAGGCAGCGCTGCCGCATGAATCCATCACTCATCAACTGCTGCACCATCGACTGGTACGATGAGTGGGACAAAGAGGCCATGCTGTCAGTGGCAAGCGTCTATTTCCAGCATGCAGAATTTGTGGCAGATAATCAGGATGATTTGCAGGTGTGTATAGACTGCATCCTAATTATTTGACATTTTATTTGTACTATGTTAGATTTTGATATAAATAGAAGACTGTGTAGAAGGCAAGAGTGGAGAAAGACAATAGAGTAGGTCACAAGATGAATGGGCACAGCTAGATGGTTAAATAACATTAGGGCAATGATATTTAAATCTAGTGTTAAGTTTTCTTCACAAAAATTCCTAAATTTGGAGAAAATATGGCCCATAATTCACAGTATGCATCACATTATCATTCCTTTTTGTATTGATTTCTGTTCACAGTGCCATATCCATTTACCAAAGCTATAGTTATAATTAAATATATTGGTAGTTATTAGTAAAATTTCAGGAATTATTGTGATTTTACGTTAGGTTGACTGCCATTCATTGAGAAATATTTGAGCTTTATCATAAGATTCTCAAGCTAACAAAATCTCCACTAACCTCATGAATATTCATAAATTGTAATAATACATAATAATACTACCAATTGTTCTCCAGATACTGAAGAAGGCTGATGGATATATAGAAGTTATAATAAAACACACATTACTAACTGCTTTCAAGGCACTTATTAGGAAAGTTATACAAGCTGATGAATATTCATAAGGCATCATAACACACATATTACTGACTGTTCACCAGGTGCTGAGGGAGAAAGTGGCACACATGTGTGCAGAGATGCACCACTCAGTTGCTGATGCAACCAAAAAGTTCTGGGACGAGATGCGGAGGCATTTTTATGTCACACCAAGCAGCTATATGGAGCTCATCAGACTCTTCTCAAGAATATTCAAAGACCAAAAGAACTACTTCAACACTGGCAGGTATGGAGGAAAATGTTTAAGTTTTCCTGATAAGTACTGTATGTTGCAATTATCCATCTTGATGTCATACACAAGCCAAGTTACCTTAGTATAAGCTTCTCAGAAAGATGGAACAGAGTTATTTTTAGTTATAACTGTATTACATGTATATTATACCTGATGATTGAGAAAATATTTTTGTTTTTTTGCAAAATGTTAGTTAAGCATAAGTGTAATTGGAACCAGTGTTCAGAGTTTTCAATCCGAGACATGTCTTGATGACTTTCAGAGAGCGTTTAACAGCAGGGTTGTCTAGACTGTCTGAGGCCGAGTCACTTGTTGGAACCATGCAGGAGGAACTGGTCACCTTGGGACCAAGGATTGTAGAGAAGGCCAAGGTAAGTCACTTAACAAGTACCAACAATGAGAACGTTGCAGATATTGAGCAAAATAAGAAAAAGTGAAATATAGATTCTTGATGTTTTTTCTGTGTAAGAATATTTGTTCTTGGTCATTGAGTTGAAAGTCATTGCTGTGCTATTTTCCCTCAGCCATAACATGGTATATCTTACATCACAAAAATGAATTCTAGTAATTTAGTTAACAATGACATCTTATCTTTTTGTATCTCATCCTTATAATACAATTATAACCCAATATTGTTTTCTGAGTTCCTGGATGCTTTATTGAAACATTTATCACCAGTTTTATATTTTGCCGTCACTTTCTGTCAGATATGATCTTTTCCAAATGGATTCCTAAAGGCTGTTATGATCAAAATATCATTATAACTTACTTTATTTCTCTCTATTTGAACTGACCCAAAACAGCTGTGGTTGTCTATATGGATCTGTTGTTTGCATCTTCTTTTGTTTCCTTTCATATAATTCTTGATGTTTGTCCATTTGACATGAATGCCGCGAGTACATGTATTAATCTATTGTTTGTATTATCATATAATTCTGTGTATGTCTCTCATATGCCAGGACACAGAAGTGCTGTTGGCCCAACTAGAGAAGGACCAGGAGGCTGTCGACCAGGTGCGAGAGATTGTAGAAGCAGAAGAAGCTGTGATGAAACGGGAAACCCAGATAGTACAGGATTATGCTGATGAATGTCAGGCTGATCTGGCCTCAGTGATCCCAGCCTTGCAGTCTGCTATAGACTCTCTGAACACACTCAACAAAAAAGACATTTCAGAACTGAGGGTGTACCTGCGACCACCTGCTTTAGTGAGTCTGGTGATGTCAGCAGTCTGCACCCTGTTCCAAATGAAACCTGATTGGGGAACAGCCAAACAGCTACTGGCAGACCCATTGTTCCTGCAGAAGATGTTTGAATTTGACAAGAACTCCGTGCCTGAGAAGACCTATGCTAAACTGAAGAAGTATACAAAACAGCCCGACTTTTTGCCAGAGACTGTCCAGCTGGTGTCCAGTGCTTGCAAGTCCATGTGCATGTGGGTGTTGGCTTTGGAGCGTTACCATGAGGTCTACAAGATGGCCAAGCCTAAGCAGAAGAAGGTGGAAGATGCTCAGGATGCCTTGAGGATGGCTCAAGAGAGTCTAGCCAAGAAACAGGCAAGTCTGCAGAAGATCCAAGACCATCTGAAGGAGCTACAGCAGCAGTACACAGACAGTGTGAACCAGAGGGAGGGCCTGAAGGAACGGCAAGAGCTGACAAAACTCAGGCTTCAGAGGGCTTCTGTACTCATTGGAGCCCTGTCTGATGAGAAAGTCCGCTGGGCTGAAGGTGTAGATGACCTGGATTTCAAACTCAGGGGACTCGTGGGTGATGTACTGGTCTCTGCCGGAGTAGTGGCTTACCTAGGAGCATTCACTACTAAATACAGGCTTGAACTGATTCAACTGTGGGCAAAGATGTGTGAGGATAAGGCGATACCCATAGGTAAGTGTCATTTTATTGCGTTAATACATCCTATCCAATGGACAATAGCTTATCCGGTCGGCGCAGACCGGCCCGCCAAACGTCAGAAAAAGACGTCCTGTGTCTCCACTGGCAGGTCGGTCCGTAGTACCAGTGCACTCGCCAGATGGCGTGTCGTACTTCCTTCCTGTCTAGACAGCGTGACGTCATAGCATCTTTTTTGTTTGGCGCGTGTACTGTGCAGACGTGTTTTCAACAATCTCCAGATATTTTAAGGAAAAGTGTGCATTATGATGGATTTTATACCTTATTTGCAAATAATTTATTGTAAAAGTGTTACCTACATATCAAGCACGGATATACATCGAGAAATCTGCTGGAAACGCTCCCTAGCTGACTCAATTTAGTGTTGATGATAGGGCAGTAATCGACGAGATATATGAAGGCAGCCATTTTTTTCTAGTTTCCTCCCATTCAACCATGGTGTTGTTAGGGGCAGATCGACAATATTAAGGAAATAATGGATATACTACTTACAGGTATTTTTATCCGTGTTCGTTTGTTGAATGTACCCTCTGTAACTTCCAGTTCAATCACCATAGAAACGTCTTTTCTAGTACTATGAATAGAATCACGGAAAACTTCAATCTACGTAGTTTTGAACACTGCAATAGAAGGAAATCCCCAAGAGGTGCATTCTTCAGATTTCTTCAGAGCGCACTGGTCCAGACATCTTTGCTTTAAAGCATTAGTCGACCGGTAAGCTTATATATATATATATATATGTACATCAGCAGCAAGAGAGGAATTCTTCAGATTTCTTCAGAGCGCACTGGTCCAGACATCTTTGCTGTAAAGCATTAGTCGACCGGCAAGCTCATGTTCAGCCGACCTCACCTAGTATTTACATAGAAGGAATTTCATCTTTAATCACTCTCAGTCCCTCCCTTGTGGACCCGGCACTTATGTCGGTAGTAAGGGAGGTGGATGGCCAGGAAACTGGTTTGAGTGTACAGCCGGCTGAAAAGAAGAATCGACTTCAGACCGGCCAGGACTTCATCTACAGAGCGCACTGGCCCAGGCTTCTCTGCTTTTAAAGCATCAGCCGACCGACCAGCTCAAAAGAACGCGACCTCTGACGTCATATCCAGTCAGCCAATCGCGTGTCCTTCCGACTAATCACGAAGCAGGTCTGTGTTTTCACCGACCAGGAAGGTCGGAAGTGCGTTCTTCAGAACTCACGTCTACTGTGACTACAGTCCCTGCTTTGCAGACCCGGACTGGTTGTCGGTAGTGGGGTTTTGTGTGTACTGTAAATTTGCCGGTAAAGCATCACACAAAGAACGCGAATACTGACGTCATCTCCAGTCAGCCAATCGCGTGTCTTTCCGACCAATCACGAAGCAGGTCACGTGTTTTCACCGACCAGGAAGGTCGGAGGTGCGTTCTTCAGAACTCACGTCTACTGTGATTCCAGTCCCTGCCTTGCAGACCCGGCTTCGTTGTCGGTAGTGGGGTTTGTGGATGAGTAGGATACTGCGCATTTGCATGTTTAAGTATCACAAAAGAACGCCACTACTGACGAGCTCCAATCAGCCAATCGCGTGTCTTTCCGACCAGCAAGCTGGTCACGTGATACACCGAACACCAAGTGTTTCTAAATATAGCTCACAAGGGCTTTCCCAGCAACTGTCAAATCTACAAATAAGACGTGCGATTAAAGAAATTCTTTAATTAATGGAGGGAAACTACAGCAAGCTGAATTCAACACAAAAAATAGTTGTAAAATTGCTTTAGCAATTGGTTACAGAGTGTACCCACCAGTATACCGGCTGCACAGCCTTGTACACTTGCTTCAATAACTGGCTACAGAGTGTACCGGCTGGTACTAGCTACACAGCCTTGTACACTTGCTTCAATAACTGGTTACAGAGTGTACCGGCTGGTACTAGCTACACAGCCTTGTACACTTGCCTCAACAACTGTTTACAGAGTGTACCGACTGGTACTGGGCTACACAGCCTTGTACACTTGCTTCAACAACTGGTTACAGAGTGTACCGGCTGGTACTGGTTACACAGCCTTGTACACTTGCTTCAACAGCTGGGTACAGAGTGTACCAGCTGGTTCGGGCTACACAGCCTTGTACACTTGCTTCAACAACTGGTTACAGAGTGTCCGGCTGGTACTGGGTACACAGCCTTGTACACTTACTTCAACAACTGGTTACAGAGTGTACCGACTGGTACTGGCTACACAGTCTTGTACACTTGCTTCAACCTACCGGTTACAAGTCTACTAATAGGGTGCTGGCTACACAGTCCTTACTGTACAGGGCTTCACCCCAACTGGTTACAAAAAAAAAAAAAAAAAAAAAAAAGCTGGCTAAATATAGACCAGTAGCTGTCTAATTCATTGGTGACCCCAGCCTCCAAGTTTTTTCCCGGTTACAGAAAATTACTGGTCACAGTTAAGTACCGGGTATGGAGTCCTGGTACTGGACAGAGTTGCCTAAAGTAAATTTGGTTACAGAGAATTCTTAGACCAGTCAGTGGTCTTGGGGATATGACAGTGATATGACAGTGTCCCAAGCTACTGCTAGGCAACATCTCTCAACAACCTGTTATCGGTGCTGGACTTGACTGGAGAGATAATAAGTTTGTCATCATGTCCAGCCAGGAGTCAGACATCTCACAAATGACAATTGCTCTGGTAAATGCTGCACCTTGCAGGCTGCTGGCCCGGGGCAAAGAGTCTATTGATGTGAAAAGTTGTGTCAGCCCCACCGGACCACAATAAGAACAGAGAGACTGTTAACTTGGATCATTGTCACCAGACCGGACCAGTGTCCGGAGGGACAGGAGATATTGTCAGGATACCAAATGTCCCAAATGTGGCACACAATCTGCCTGTAGGGTCCAGACTAAGCCCTTTTGGGAACTTAGGAAGCCTTGGGGGCTGGACCCTAGGTAGTACAATTGTGGAAGGAGGGATACCTATGTCCATATACCTATACAAGAACAATCCAGGAAATGCCTGAGATTTCACATCCAAGGTCGGACATACCAGTTCAAGGCCCTGCCTTTCGGTTTGTCCACAGCACCTTTGGAGTTCATCGTGATACCAAAGGAGGTGAATTGATGGCCATACACAAGGATTTAAGAAACCACCAGTAACTAGACGACTGGTTGGTGAGAGCCAGATCCCACCAGGCTTGTCTCCAACATACACAGGAGCTAGTAAATAATGTGTCAGCAACTAGGTTGGCTGGTGAACTTAGAGAAATCAGAGCTGGAGCCCAAACAAGAGTTTAATTTTGTAGGCTACCAGTTCGACCTCAGGTCTGATCCGGTCCGACTGACTCCAGACCGGTAGCAGAACCTTCAAGAGAAAATGCTGAAATTGCTATCCCTACCGGCTTGCCCGGTCCGGGAATTCAGGTCCGTGATAGGCTTACTAACAGCTACAGAAAAGCAAGTTCATGTAGGCCAACTTCATATGAGACTCATTCAGTGGCATCACAAACACAACTGGAGGGTCCCAGAATCACTGGAAAAGGTGATCCCAACCCCCAGGTCCTTGCACCCCCTTTACAATGATGGCTGAAGGAAGACAATGTACTTACAGTCCAACCATTAAACCCAATAAACATGCTCTGCAAATAATTACAGACGCATCAATAGAAGGGTGGGGCGCTCGCTTAAACGAGCACTTACAAGAGCAACCTGGTCCCCTCCGGGAAGCAAGCTGCATATAAACTATCTAGAACTTAAAGCAGTTCTTTCTGGCTTTAAAAGAGTTCCAAGACCTTTGCTCAACAAGATAGTACCTGTAGCAACTGACAACACCACAGTAGTGTCATACATAAACAAGGAAGGAGGCATGAGGTCGTGCCCACTTTGTGCCCTACTATGGAGAATCTTAACCTGGTATACCAGGAAACAAGTGACTCTAAAGCACGACACATTCCAGGCCGGCCGAATGTGGTAGCAGACAAGCTATCCAGGCTAGGCCAGACCATCCAAACAGTGGTTTCTCCTTCCAGAGGTCTTCCACTCTCTGCAGCAGGTGGCACCGGGCCAAATAGACTTATTTGCCACGAGGTCCAACAACAGGTTGCCTCTGTTTGTGTCACCGGTACCGGATCCCCTGGCCACAGCAGTGGATACGCTCAGTCGGCCGTGGTAGGATCTGGAAGCATACACCTTCCCACCATCAGCCATATTGGGCAAAGTGGTGGAGAAGTTGCAAGACTCCCCATGCAAGAGAATCATTCTGATTGCTCCGGGGTGGCCCAACATGCCTTGGTTTTGGGATCTAGTGGCTACGTCCAGCCAAATCCCACTGAGCCTGCCCAATATGCCCAACCTGTTGACAGCCATTCAATCAGATCCCTCACAGAAATCTGACAAACCTTAATATCCATGCAGGGCTCCTAGAGCCTCAGCAATCGAGGAGCAGGGCTTGTCTGAGGCAGTGGCAGCAAGAGTTGAGGCTCCTCAAAGGGGGATCAATCTGATCAGCCTATGAGGCAAGTGGGCCATTTTTACAAGTGGTGTATCATTCATCAGGTGGACTTCGGGGCACCCCCCTGTAAAGTTAGTTGCTGACTTCCTTATGTATTTATTTCAGGACAGGAAGTTGCAGCCAGCACCATTGATGGTTACAGGTCAGACATTGCTGATAGACTGGGAAATTCGCCCATCAATATCAGTAAGGATGAAAATCTCACTCGTCTCCTGGATAGTTTCCACTGAGACAGACCCAAAGGCAGGAAGGGAATCCCCTCCTGGAACCTCTCCCTGGTTTTGCACCAGCTGACAAGGGTCATTTTGAACCAATTAAAGAGGCCTCCTTCAAGCATTTGTCCTTCAAGATAGCTTTCCTCTGGGCCCTGGGGTCAGGCAAGAGTAGAAGTGAGATACATGCTTGGCAAAACAGAAATATTAGACACCAGTCCGACTGGTCAAGGTGTCCCTGTACCCGTCACCCAGCTTTCTCCCCAAGAATCAGCTGGCCAAAGAGGTTCCAGACAGTGGGGCCCCAGGGATATAACAGCCCTGGCCCCCAACTCTGGATAGATCCCTCAAGTCTGACAGGTCCCTCTGTCCAGTCAGAGCATTGCGCTACTATTTGGGCAGGACCTTGGGCAGAATAAGGAGGTGGTTTTTGTCTCCTTTAAGAAAGGTTTTGACAAAGACATCTCACCTGCCACTATCTCCTCTTGGATCAAGCAGACTGTGATCCTATGTTATGAGCTCTCTGACCAGGAGACCCACACTCTACATCAGGTTAAACCCCATGATATCAGGGCCTTTGCTGCTTCTAAGGTCTTCCAGTCGGAAGTTTCCTTCGATACAGTCTTGTCAGCCTGCCTCTGAAGTCACATAATACCTTCACATGGTTCTATCTGAAGGGCGGGGCTTGGGCTGACTCAGAGCTTTACCAATTGGGCTCGGTAGTGGCTGCTCAGCAGATCCACAAGTGGCCCTTAGATGGAGGAGATTTGTATATATATATATAAACAACTCTACAAGCACATAGTATAAAATGTGGTGTGCTTCCTTCGGGAGGTTTATTGGCTTTCTGGGACTGAACTCATCCCTCTCTTCCCCTACCTCAGAGCAGGTCTGTTAAAAAGGGGGGGGGGCGACGTCGGTATAGCCCCGGGTAACCGGCTGTTGGCAACCGACCAAGGTCTTACAGGGTTTCCTGATCTTAAGATCAACCCAGACCTGGGCCTATAGGTCTCCTGACGAAGTCAGCCTAGACTGTAGGTTAAAATTTGCTATTACTTGTGAGTTCACATAAGTCCCTAGTAACTTACCCGCCGACCAAGCGGTAGTTATTCAGCTATTGTCCATTGGATAGGATGTATTAACGCAATAAAATTGCAAATTTAATAAGTAAATTAAATTTTTATAAGTTAATACCCTATCCAATGGACACACAAGACCCTCCCACCGACCCCGCTATCAGCTTACTAGGGGTCTAAGAGGTTTAGACAACGAAAAAGATGCTATGACGTCACGCTGTCTAGACAGGAAGGAAGTACGACACGCCATCTGGCGAGTGCACTGGTACTACGGACCGACCTGCCAGTGGAGACACAGGACGTCTTTTTCTGACGTTTGGCGGGCCGGTCTGCGCCGACCGGATAAGCTATTGTCCATTGGATAGGGTATTAACTTATAAAAATTTAATTTACTTATTAAATTTGCAATTTTAATTTCTATATAACATTGTTCCGCTACTTGGTTTTTGGTACATGTGTTGTACTTTCCCATTTCTACACCAGTATTTTGGAGGTTGTTCACAGCCATTGATTGTTTTACAATTGTTTCAGTTATTTAATGTTTCAGAGTGGATAGCAGAATGAATAAATTCCATTAAATCTGAATGTAGCAAACAGCCTCATCTGATGAAAACACTTGGTATTAAGCACCTTTGCAGAAATTATCCTCACATTTGCAGTAAAGTTTTGAACTTTGGTCTGATTATGTTTTCTCAGTCAAAATAAAAGTCAAGTCCCAAACATAAGAAATGATCATATTTTTTTTTTTTCAAATTTATGTTTTTTGTGGGTTTTTTTCAAAATAATGTCCAGTCAGTCAGATTTTTAAATACAGAATTACATCCAATTGTCATAGAATAAGTTTATGAAAAACAGTTCTACTTTCCCAAATAAATTAGTTCTGAGTAGTATTACACCCGAGAAATACCTCTTCTATATGATAACAAAGTCTCACTACCCTAGTATATTCAGATAATGTAGCTTTTCTTCAGTGAAAAACACCCAAGCCTTTTCTGTGAATTCACCAGGCTTGTCTCTTATCTTGTCCACCTTCCAGGAGAGAAGTATGACCTTGTGAAGAGCATGTCTGATGTGACGGAGATATTAAAGTGGCAGAACGAGGGTCTGCCTCAGGACTCCCACTCCACACAGAATGCCATCATAGTGAAGAAAAGCCGAAAGTGGCCACTGCTCATAGACCCACAGGGACAGGCCTCAAAGTGAGTGCTCTGAAATTCATTGGGATGTGAGAATTAATACAGTAGAACCAATACTATTAAGTCTTTTTTATCCATTGTACAGTGTCTCGTAACAGTTTTGATGCTTGTGTATGAAAACGGGAGATCCCTGGGCTGACACTTACTGATATAGAAAATAGAGATTTCTCCAGAAAAAATCTCATCCCTCCCTGTCTCAGTTTCAAACTTGGTTGCATGCTTTCTTGTTGATACAGACCTTTTTACTGTGTCAGCCCTTGTGGTTTTAGACACAAGTGTTCCGGAGTATTTTCCAATCAATTTGACACTTTGTAGATGCTTCAGTTATTGTGATTATTACTATTAAATAATTTAGACTGATTTTGAAATTTTCTGTTGTAATTGTGAATAATTGTTATAAACTGTTGTACTGTTGCAGATGGATTCGTGAGAAAGAAGGAGTAAAGTTAAAAGTACTTCTGGCAAATGACCACAATTTCATGCGAACACTGGAAAGAGCGATCCGGGTCGGAGAACCTGTGCTACTTCAGGTGAGGAATGTTACTTGTATATTTCTGAAGATGACGGTATTGCAAAGGATTGTTGATTACTCTCACCCTGTTACCCCCTAAAGGGAAGCTTTAGGATATTATATTGGCATCTGTTTGTTTCTTTGTCCCTGCATATAACTCGAAAACTATACATTAGATCTGGGTCATTTTTTATCAGTAGCTTAGTCTTTGTCAAAAATGATCCAGGTAGAGAATTTTCTAGGGATTATTTGAGAGTATCTCATGCATAATTCAAATTCTGTTAATTTTTTACACAATGCAAAGTCTTCCCATGGCTTGCTCTTCAAAGAATGACGAAGATGGAGCGAATCCACTTGGGACTTAAAACATTTTAATTTTTTTTACCAATATCAATATCAGGTAAATAAAATTCTTGGTTTAAGATGAAACTTAATGTCGGGGTTCAGTGTAACTTTTAAATTACCTAAAAATAATATTCACTTGTAATTATTAGCGGTAAAAGAATGGAAGATATTCATTTTCTTGAAAAATAAAGATTCTTTTTTGACACTTTGTTGAATGTGTGGTTTGAATTTCATTTAGAATTTTTACGTATCAGTTAATCATTGGACAATCCATTTTAGGTTCCTTCATGTGGTATTTGCAAGAAGTTAATAATTTGCAAACACAAAATAAGGGTTATAAAACCATGGCTCCCTCCTCTTACATCATGGCATAATTTTCACAGGAAGTGACAGAGAATCTGGACCCATCCCTGAAACCCATACTGCAGCAGGATGTGGTTGTAAAGGGAGGAAACAAGGTCATCAAGTTAGGCGACACAGAGATTGAGTACAATGACAACTTCAGGTAATGCTTTCGTGGTGTTGTATACAGTAGAAAAACTTCCTGAATGACATATACAGAAAAAAATATACCACAAATGAAGATAACAATATTATACGAGTGTGCATCGATGTTTTACTTTAATTATCCGCCAATCTGTACATTTTATCAGTTAAATACATCCATATTTGAAGAGAGAATGAATGCTGAAAATATCATATATACAGGTGCACCAGTGAATACAAAATCTTCAATCTTTAACTTGCGATATCTCAATCATTTCTACATGGATTTTTATACAACAAAAATGAGCAGAAGCACTGTAAAACAACCTTTCTGATGACATAATATATATTAATTTTGTAGCTTACATGTTTTCCGAGATATTAGTGAGAAACGAACAGTTATTGACACTTATTATCCATGGTATGGAGGTGCCATTTTATACAAAATAAATATAGGTCAAATATGCCTTGCAGTGGATAAAAAATTAAAATATACATTTCTTCAGTTTTTAGATACCTGCACCTTACAAACTATTCTAAGTTTCAATTAAAGCTTTGCATATGATGCTCCTAGCTTCCTCTAGATCCACCATGCTTCCTCTCTACAGTGTTTCAGGATATTGTTTAAAGTCTACTTGTCCAGTGTTGTTTTGCAACCATGGTTTTCCTTGGTTCCCAGGGTCTCTTGTAAAGGATCAATAAATGTACCATTGCTCAATGAATTTTGAACTGTCACTGTGTTTCTGTACCTTAAAATCTGCAGGTACAAATTTACACTATAAAAGTTAGGTTATATTAACTCAATCCACTTTTGAAGGAGATCCTGGGCTTGATCTTGTGTCATCACATGATAAATGATCACCATTTTTCATAAAAAACTAACCACCATTTTCTGTGAACACCTTAAGTTGTTCAGTGCATTGGGTCTTCACCAAAATTGTTTTATGCCATAAGATTATAATTTTGGATGTTCAATTTAAATATCTTGACAAAGAATAAAATTCCACTTAAAGAGGAGTTTGACATAACAGGTTAAATGTCATTGAAGAAAGCCCTCCCAGAGCTGATATAAAATGTTTCTACTTAAATTAGGAATTCTATCTGACTTGGTTGTACTCTGTGGTAATTAACTCTCGTTATCCCACTCTATTTGTGCAGACTTTACCTGGCCACCAACATGGTGAACCCACACTACCTACCTGGTGTGTGTATCCAGGTCACTGTCATTAACTTCACTGTTACCTTTGATGGGCTGCAGGAGCAGCTGCTGTCTAGTGTTGTCAAACAGGTCAGTATACAGCACAAATACTAAATGGATTAATCAGAACCATTTACTGTAATTGTAACTGTTTTTATGTGTGTTGAAAAATATACTATAGAGTAAGAAATCTAAAATTCGCCAGGAATCTAAAGTTCGCCACCTCTAAAACATTAGTTAATTTTATGAAGAAAATGATGTTTTTGTCCAAAAATTGGTATTTTTCAGTTCAAAAAGCCTTAATTTACTATACAGTCAACAAATCTCACCACAATTCATTTATTTTATTAGTATTTTCACATGTGGCGAATTTCAGATATGTGGCGAATTTTAGATTTCTTACTCTATTCTTTCTTTTTTTTTATTTCTTTTTTAAGTAACATAATGTACAAACAAAATGGCATACAAGAATTGCAAAACTAGCACATATATTGGTCACACATTAACAATAAAAAAAACAATTTCTCACAATAGAAATATTATGTACACAGAGGAATACAAAGCAAAGCGTACTGAATAATACTCAAATATTCTTCAGTCTGTGAAATACAGACCAACTTGCCTGGAATTTTTCAGTGTTACAATTAATTTTAGCAATATACCGGTACTATATTCTTGTTGGTCCTCATAGTCTGATTGAACATCAATCAATCAGGGTTCTGAGTTTTAAGAATGTAACTCGTGTTCTCTAATGTACATGTGATGCAATTACCATTAGAAGCCATCTTTCCTTGGTAATTGTTTTGGATGTCATAGAACCATGACGATAAAATGTCTTAAACTGTTGTACAATTATTTGCACTGCAATATTTTCAGATGTCTGTTGTACACTTGTCTCTTTTTTGTTTCTTTCTCTAAAAGTGCTATAAACCAACTTGCACAGAATTATTTTTTTTTTGGCCATTGTGTTCCTGTTAGGGTTTCTTACAAAATTTATTACATGTTAAATAAACCACAGAATTGCTCACCATTAATGAAGTATATTGAATGCTCTCCCGCCTTCACACTGAATGTATGCATTCTTTCTGTACAGGAGAGGCCCCAGCTTGAGATGGAGCGCAGTCAGTTGCTGGAGAGTATTGCCAATGACCAGCAGATGCTGCGAGACCTGGAAGACAAGTCCCTCAGTCTGCTGCACAAGTCACAAGGTAAGACACGTGTGGTGAGAGCTCAGGCACGTTTGTTATGTTCATGAAAAGTTGGTGGCTAGTTTTTACTTTACCGGTACGAGATTTGGGAGATAATATAATTCCACGTTTATAATCAATTTCATCCTTTTATTTTTATTGTAATACACAGGAATACTACTTCTGGGGGTTGGGGGCTTGCCCCCATTTATAAATTTTTAAATTCAGTTTCATATTTCCTTGACAATTTCCTGCAATTATCAAATATGGCGGATCCCATACCGGTAAAGTAAAATTGCCCCAAGTTGGTTGCTAAACCAATATGATAGTCCACAAATCACAAGATGTTGGTAACTCACAGCACTCTTAATTTATGATAATCATATGAAGTTGGTTGCTGGAATAAAGTGATAGTTCTACCCACAAGACACATCTTAGGGTAAGATACTGATGTTGGTAATTTAAAACAGGTCAAGTACATTCATGAGAGGTTGCTTGCTGAACTGTCACAATGTAGGTACTTATTTTGATAACAGGTTTACTGCATTTATAAAGGATCTAATCTAATCTAATCTAATGTGGACTTTTATAGCGCTTAATCTCCATCACTGATGGACTCTAAGGCGCATCTAAACATAAAGCAAGGCAGTTATCGTTAATCAAGGGACATAGCCAGGTCGTACCAAGGAGACACAGATGTGACGGGAGAGGCTATGGTGGGTAGGCTTTTGCAAACAGGTAAGTTTTAAGCTTCTTTCTGAAGGAGGCAACTGATGTTGCACTGCGAACATCTTGAGGGAGGTCATTCCAGATCTTAGGAGCATCAAAGGCAAAACTATGGCCAAAATGTTTGGCTGACTTAAAGACTGATGAATGGAAAGGAGGAACTGTAAGGTATTGACAATCTGGGTGACTATGCCTAGTACTATAGGGACAACTACTAAAAGACAAGAACGGTTCGAAGTAAGAATATCACAATATAGGATAATCTTTATGTGGGTAGAAGTTGGAGATGTATCTGAAGGGAAAATAAACAAAGGTCAATCTGATGTGACTGATCAGTCACAGAGCATATTAATTATTCCTCAACATAAACATTCAGAACAACTATCTTGCTGTGAACTGTGCAATTTTTTATATCAAATCAAATATTTAACAGGTTCAACCAAGAAATAATTCCCAAAAGTCAGTCCTTAGTACCTATGTATGTGTGTATATTACAGTGTTTACATATTTTTGTACATTGTGTATTTCTTCAGCGCATATTTGCCAAACAGGAATAAAGTGATTTTTTTGACATATAATATTTTTCAGTGAACACAAAATATTTTAGATTATTTAACAACCTTTTTATTGCGTTAATACATCCTATCCAATGGACAATAGCTTATCCGGTCGGCGCAGACCGGCCCGCCAAACGTCAGAAAAAGACGTCCTGTGTCTCCACCGGCAGGTCGGTCCGTAGCACCTGTGCACTCGCCAGATGGCGTGTCGTACTTCCTCTTGTCTAGACAGCGTGACGTCATGGCATCTTTTTTGTTTGGCGCGAACCAGTGCACAGTGGAAAAATTTCTCTGCCAGATTTTTTGAAATAATTTGTGTTTTATTGTGAATATTTAGTTGGATTATACTTTATTATCATTCTTAGTGCTTCTATCACGTTATGTCTTCACCTGGCCAGAAGAGGGGAAGTTGTGGGCACGCGATGGCCATATTTGATGGACATGCCTTCTGCGCACGTTGCAGGGAGAAAGGTAAAGGCGAGGAGCCTTGTGTTAAAGACAAAGACTCTGTGGATTGTTCTCTGTGTAATTCTTTCACCCCGAAACAACGTGCCCAAATCTCAACACCCTCTTACAAAATCAAAAAGGAAAAACGGGAGGCAAAACGTGCTGAAAGTTCCCAAGCCTCAGAAGAGCTTGTAGATCCCACCAGCATTTCAGTTATTGGGGTTGTGAGTGGTCCTAGTGCTGACAAGTCCCCTCCTCCCCCAGAGAAGAAGGTTAAAAAGGAAAAGCTTCCTACTAAACCCAAAAAGTTATCATCTACAACACCTTCATCTACCACGGAGGAAAAGTTCACGGCCTTAGAGGACAAATGGGCAGAACGTTTCAATAGGTTAGAAGCACTTTTGTTAGCAAAATCTATAGAACCTACCTTTTCTTCTGAGGTTAGAGTAGCCCCTACTCACTCTCCACCTGCCACGGTGACACGGGACTCTGAACCCTTTTTTCAACCAGCTAACTCTTCAGTAGATTCTCAGCGCACTGGCTCAGACTCTGGTGCTGTTTCACAGCCGTCGGCCGGTAAGCTTACTTAAGACTCCTCTCTCCATAGATCTTCTTCTTCTGAGCGCACTGGCCCAGACAAGGTTGCTTCACAGCAAAAGTCGGCCGGTAAGCTAAGATCTGTGAGTACCTCTCAAGGGCGCACTGGTCCAGACAACGCTTCTCAGAAGCATCAGTCGACCGGTAAGCCTGGTACTAATGTTCACCGACCTACTAGTGTTACTTCTGGAAGTTCCAAGCAGCCGGTCACCGGCCTTCACACCTCCGACCGACCTTCAGGCGCTGCCGACTCTGCCTCTCCAACCCTTCAGAAGAGCGGGAAGGATAGTATTTCCAGCTTGGATTCAGACTCTGACAGTCAAATCTCTGATACCCCTCCGATTGAACTCTTTGCAGAGGAGGGTGAATTCTCCGACGACCAAGAATTTGAACAAGAACTTCCAACATCTGAAGAGCAGACGTATAGAGAAACGATGAGTGGTATACGCTCATTTATGGGGTGGTCACATATCCCCGACGTGGACAGTACAAATCCGTCTGATGACAACCCGTTTGCCGGCCCCAAAGCCCCGGTGCCCAGCAAAATTTCAGTACAAATGCCTACAGAGGATTATCTCTGTCGCAAACTAGCTAAACTCAATCTCACCATGACGGAGGGATATCCATCTAGAACTACAGAAGCAGGCAGCCTTCCTATAGATCATTTCCTCAGACCACCTAAGCCTCAGACAAAGTGGTATGGCCTGTACTCAGATCAACAACTGGATCCAGCGACTGTTACTAGCTGGAACACAGGACCTTCCAAATTGAACAATAGTTTTGAACGGATATCAAGAAAAGCAGCCTTAGCAGCTACCCCTCCAGCTTCCCGTAGGATCTCTCAAGATGCCCTGCGTCGTTGGGAAAGGTCGGCCAGAGAGGCCTCAGTAGTGTGTAACCAGTCCGCAAGTTTCAATAGGTGTTTGTTTAAAGTACAAGGAGACATGAATGCCCAGTTGAAAGTTATCAAGAGCGAGTACAAGGGAAAGGTATCTAACAAACTCACTGAAGCTGCTGAGGAACTTCAATTCCTCATGGACTTTAATTCTAACATCACACAGGCGGCCGCGAAGGCCATGGAACATTTAACTGATTTTGTTTTCCTGACCATGGGAAATATTACCTTGACCCGCAGGGATTCTTATCTCAGCCATTTAAAGAATGGAGTAAAGCCTGATACGTTTGCAGCCTTGAGAACAGGCCCTCTTCATATTTCCACGTTGTTTGCGGAATCTGTGGTCAAGAAGGCTGAAGAAGAAATCGCTCTGTATGACAGCAAGAACCACCCTACCCCTGCTACTTCACGAATGAAAAACCGTTATCATCCATATGAAAGAAGTGATAGAAAGCAGGAAGGTCGGTCGGAAGGGAAACAAGACAGACCAGCCTGGAAGAACATTAACCGACGTCAGTTCAAGCGAGGCAGAGGCAAAGCCTCCAACTTTTCCTCCCGACCGGCACGTGGACAACAACAGTATAAATGACAATTATTGTGTAAACAGGGTTCTCACAGATCAGACATTGAACACTTATTTAGATTCAAATGTAAAGTTTCATGTTGTACCATCTGTCCCTTCTGCACCCGGGCTTCCGCAAAAGAAAGGTTTAAGTCCCGGAGTGTCAGACTGTCAGCAAGAAAAATCTCAATTAAAATCTGTGAAAAGTGTTTCTTGTGTCACTCAGTTGTCTTGTGTCCATCCTGTTCCAAATGTAGCAAATGTTGTCAACAATCTGCCTGTAGGGGCCAGACTTCAAAATTTCTGGGAAAGTTGGTTAAAGATGGGTGCCGGTCCGAAAGTAGTTCAAATCTTAAAGGAAGGTTACACTCTTCCCTTTCAGACCCGGCCAAGACTCACAAGGTCCCCCACAGTCATAAGTTGCTATGTCAATCCCCAGAGGAACAGCTACCTACTGGAGGCATTACATCAACTTATAGACAAAAACGCAGTGGAACTAGTAAGGAACAAAAGCTCTCTGAGCTTTTTCAACCGACTTTTCCTAGTCCCCAAACCAAACAACAAATGGCGCCCGATCTTAGACCTCAGCCATCTAAATTTATTTTTCAAGACGGAGAAATTCAAAATGGAGACACCGGAAACCATCAGAACATCCCTTCAACAAGGGGAGTGGGTAACCTCCATAGATTTCAAAGATGCGTATTTCCACATCCCGATTCAAGAACAATCCAGGAAATATCTGAGATTTCACGTTCAAGGGCAAACCTACCAGTTCAAGGCCTTACCTTTCGGCCTGTCCACAGCACCATTAGAGTTCACTGTAGTGGCGAAAGAAGTAAAACTAATGGCCACCTTCAAGGGTATAAGGATCCACTAATACCTAGACGATTGGTTGGTACGGGCCAAGTCCCACCAAGTCTGTCTCCAGCATACCCAGGAACTAGTAAGGACATGCCAAAATTTAGGCTGGCTGGTGAATTTGGACAAATCGGAGCTGGAACCCAAGCAAGTCTTCAATTTTGTAGGTTACCAGTTCGACCTAGAGGTCGGTCGGGTCCGGCCTACTCCGGACCGGTGGCAAACTCTTCAAGAAAAAATTCTAGAGATACTACATCAATCGACCTGCCCGGTCCGGCAGTTCATGTCCCTGATTGGGCTTTTGACAGCTACAGAGAAGCAAGTTCACCTGGGTCGGCTGCACATGAGGCCTATACAGTGGCACCTCAAGAACACTTGGCGTGTACCGGAATCTTTAGAAAAAGTGATTCCCATTCCCAAATCTTTACATCCCCATCTACGGTGGTGGCTACAGGAGGACAATGTGCTATCCGGCCAAACCTTACACCCGACCAAACACGCTCTGCAGCTCTTTACAGACGCATCAAAAGAAGGTTAGGGCGCTCACTTAAACGACAGCACTGCAAGAGGCTCCTGGTCTCTACCAGAAAGCAAACTGCACATCAATTACTTGGAACTAAAGGCAGTTCTTCTCGCTCTCAAAGAATTCGGAGATCTCTGCACCGGCCAAATAGTACTAGTGGCTACAGACAATACCACAGTAGTCTCCTACATAAACAAAGAAGGAGGCATGAGGTCGGGCCCCTTGTGCGCCCTTCTTTGGAGAATTATGACTTGGTGCTCCCAGAAACAGGTAACTCTAAAAGCTCGACACATTCCAGGCCGACTGAATGTAATAGCGGACAAACTATCCAGGCTGGGTCAAACCATCCAGACCGAATGGTCCCTTCTGCCGGCAGTCTTTCAAAGGTTATGCCAACAGTGGCACCAGCCTCAGATAGACCTATTCGCTACGAGGTTCAACAACAAACTGCCCCAGTTTGTGTCCCCAATACCGGAACCCCTGGCTGTAGCGGTGGATGCTCTCACCCTGCCATGGGAGGACCTAGATGCCTATGCCTACCCACCGACGGCCATTTTGGGCAAAGTCGTGGAGAAACTAGTTCACTCCCCGTGCAAAAGTCTAATCCTAATTGCACCGGGATGGCCCAACATGACATGGTTTTGGGACTTGGTGAGCATGTCCAGTCAAGTTCCCCTCAGGCTACCCGACCGGCCAAATCTGTTAACTCAACCCTTCAACCAGATTCCTCACAGAAATCTGACAAATCTGAACTTACATGCATGGCTCCTAGAGCCACAGCAATCAAACAAACCGGCTTCTCTAAAGCAGTGGCAGCGAGAATTGAGGCTCCTCAAAGGAAATCAACCAGAGCTGTCTATGCAGCAAAGTGGGCCATTTTTACAAAGTGGTGCGTCTCTAATCAGGTGGACTTCACCTCACCACCTGTGAAGTCTGTTGCTGATTTCCTTCTGTTCCTCTTCGAGGACAAGAAGTTACAGCCCAGTACCATTGATGGATACAGGTCTGCCATCGCCGACAAGCTGGGTGGTGCAATAGTCAATATCAGTAAGGACGATAATCTCACTCGTCTCCTGGACAGTTTCCACAGAGACAGACCCAAAGGGAGGAGGGGTATACCTTCCTGGAACCTATCCCTGGTGCTACACCAACTGACGAAAGCTCCCTTTGAGCCTCTTAGAGAAGTATCTCTGAAGCATTTGACATTCAAAACTGTTTTCCTTCTAGCCCTGGGTTCGGGCAAAAGAAGAAGTGAGATCCATGCATGGCAGCATAGAAACATCAGACACCAATCCGATTGGTCCAAGGTGTCCCTGTACCCAGCTCCCAGTTTTCTCTCCAAGAACCAGCTGGCTAAAGAAGGTCCAGAGAGTGTAGCCCCCGTGGTTATTCCAGCCCTGGCTCCTACTCTGGATAGGTCTCTCAAGGCTGACAGGTCCCTTTGTCCAGTCAGAGCTTTACGTTACTACTTAGACAGGACTTCAGCCCTCAGGCAGGATAAAGAATTGGTCTTTGTCTCTTTTAAGAAAGGTTTCGACAAGGACATCTCACCTGCCACTATCTCCTCTTGGATTAAACAGACTGTGATCCTGTGCTATGAGCTCTCTGATCACCAGGCCCACAGCTTGCATCAGGTTAAAGCCCATGATGTCAGGGCCTTTGCTGCTTCTAGGGCTTTCCATTCGGGCATGTCCTTAGAACAAATCTTGTCAGCCTGCCACTGGAAGTCTCATAACACCTTTACCCAATTTTATCTGAAGGACGTGGCTTGGGCTGACTCGGAGCTTTATCATCTTGGTCCAGTTGTGGCTGCTCAGCAAATCCACCAACAGACCAGCAGTTAGAGGAGACTTATATTGTACATATGTGTATATACTTTCGGATATTTAAGTAAAAAAAAAAAAAAAAAAAGTCTGGAACGTACTTCCTCAGGAAGGGTTAGATCTATGGGACTGAACTCATCCCTCTCTCCCCTGCCTCAGAGCAGATCTGTTCTTAGAAAAAAAGGGGGGGGGGGACAAGGTCGACTCTGACGGTATGTCTCTGGATAACCGGATGATGACATTCGACCATAGCCTGAAGGATTAGCAACTTTCGGAGCTACACAGGCTTAGAATGAAAATAATGTTTTCAGCATGAGTTCAAAGGAGATTTAGTCCCTAGTAACCTACCCGCCGACCAAGCGGTAGTTATTCAGCTATTGTCCATTGGATAGGATGTATTAACGCAATAAAATTGCAAATTTAATAAGTAAATTAAATTTTTATAAGTTAATACCCTATCCAATGGACACACAAGACCCTCCCACCAACCCCGCTATCAGCTTACTAGGGGTCTAATGAGTTTTAGACAACGAAAAAGATGCCATGACGTCACGCTGTCTAGACAAGAGGAAGTACGACACGCCATCTGGCGAGTGCACAGGTGCTACGGACCGACCTGCCGGTGGAGACACAGGACGTCTTTTTCTGACGTTTGGCGGGCCGGTCTGCGCCGACCGGATAAGCTATTGTCCATTGGATAGGGTATTAACTTATAAAAATTTAATTTACTTATTAAATTTGCAAGTTTATCAGTTTTCTCTATTTCCATGTTTTATATTGTATACTTCAGACAAAGATGCAGTGATGTTTGTGGACACATTTTAAAAGCCTTCCATTCTTCAATATCTGAATTATAATCTGCCCATGCACCCCCATCTATTTCAACAGGTTTTCTATGTTTACACCTTTATATTTTCTCATTTTCAGGCCACATCCTTGATGACCAGGACTTGGTGGAGACACTGCAGAAGAGTAAAGGTATCTCTGCAGAAATCATGAAGAGAATTGCCCAGTCTGAGGTGACTGAGAAGAAACTCAACCTGGCCAGACAGAGATACCTTCCCGTATGTACTTACTAATAGGCATATTCTGTACAATTATTAAACACATATAATTTATGCAATCAGGAATTCACAAATCTCTACAAAAGCTAAACTAGCAAAAACAATAGTAATGCACTATATATATATTTTATTTCACCAATTCTCTGAAATCATTTCAGGGAATATGTGAAAAAAATCTTCTGAGGTTTTAGGGATGTTACTATTTCCCGAAAGGGATTTCGCTGAAAATTTTTATTCTTTATTGTATTCTTGAATACTTTCACGAATTGAAATATCAAAGGGCCAATAAATATGTGTATGTAGCCATTATTTCTTGGTAACTGTAAATGTCAGTGTAAAAAGCTGTCTACTGATTGTATTTCCTTTAACTTGAAAAGAATTCTATGAACCAGAGGTCCAAGTAAATATTAGGTTCAAGTAAAATTAAGCAGAGTTGTGTGTTACCATTGCAGCACCATCACCCCACCATGTTGTGATATAAAACATAAAGTAGGGTTGGATCTGTAGTGTGGATGTCTTGATATCAAGATCTTTTTGATGCAATACTGCAGCAAAACATAACAATCAGCATCTCAATAAGCTATACTTGTGGTGAAAAAACTTAACAACACAGACATTAAATCTGGACAAATAACAACCCTTTATCCCAAATTTCTTTGTAGATTTATTTTTAGCGATTTTGATAAGCATGTTTTGTTTTTGTTTGTCCTCAAATCAGAACGATTTGTGATTGCTGGGATTTGCTATCCACCCATCTCAAAAATAAAGTGTCAATAACGGTACTTAGTAAATGCCTGTTTAACCTATATCTGACAGTAGTTTTCTTTTCACTCACCAGGTAGCCACGCGAGGTGCTGTTCTGTACTTTGTACTGGCTGACTTGCCACTGGTGGACGTGATGTATCAGTTTTCATTGGAATGGTTCCAGGGCATGTTCTCATTCTGCATTGCTCAACAGGAAGACACTTCAGAAGGGTACCAGCTTGATCACACTTTATATGCTTAATTGTTGCAATGTAAAATGATCAGGGGCTTAGACTGAGTACAAAGTCCAGCAGAGTATACTCAGACAAGTTGGTTGATACTTAGTTGTGAAGTTAAAGAAGGTCAAATGAATGAGGATTACATCTTAAAACATATTACAGGCTTACAAGTGTTTAATATATTAATTTTGTCCAAAATTGGTGTAGCATCTTTAACAATATCATGCCAACAGACATCCAGACAGACAAATGGTAATTGAACCATAAGTATCAAACATTTCTTGCTTGTGCTTCAGTGGTGTATCCAGTGCCCGACAGAGTGGACGTCTGCGTCCAACCAGTGCCCGTGGCTCTCCTGATGCCAGAAAGAGTCTGAGCTCAGAAAACAGGGAGGACTCTCCACTCCAAGACCCTAACTACCTGCAGAAACATATGCAGAAGATGATTGACAGGTGAGCATAGAAAGAATGCAGTTGAAGTGAAATTGAAAATCCCAACTCAGATTACCCTTTTTGTAGAGAAACTACACTGCCTTTTTAACTGTGCATCCTTTATAAGTACAACCATTTTAGTATTTAAGATTCCAAATTTCAGTCAACCTTCTCATGTCTTTGATGGTAAATTCCAACAAACTCAGTTATGGCAAAAGATTGTCGGTTTCTAGTGTCTGTACCAAGAAACAGATTGGTGACATCAGTTTTGCAATTGCATCACCAAAGAGTATTAATAGGATATCAGTTGTGTTCAAGTCTTAAACAACTATGGCTTATTTCAGAAACAAACTAAATGACAGATCTTTTCAGACTTAACTTCCCATCACAGTGACTATCTCTGCCCTGGTGGATTCTGTATTTTGTTGGTGACCTTTTTCTTATTATGGGAGCAAAAGCTTCTCATACCTATTATTAAGTCTAAAATTGTACATACAGTTAACATTACTGTATATATGTTACAGGCAAACTGTGTAATCAGGCATTTCATGAAATGCCTAAAGCTTGTGTGACTGTGTTCAAATAATTTGACCCCTTGGCCAAATTACTTTGGTGTATTACATTGGTTAAACAGAGATGCTCTGAGAGGCTGATGTCATAATAGTTATGACATCACAAAACATTAAATGATTCAAACTCAAGGTTATGATCATACTGTATCAGTCTCATGCTACCGATACACATTCTTTTTCACATTTTTTTTTCTCTGCCAGAGTGGCTTATCAGATACATTTACCCTCTGATGTGGTGTTGATCATACAGGTTTTGTATATCAGTATATAATTTAGTACCTGTACATTCTGTATACCCCTGTATTTTAGGCTGACTTGGAACATCTACCGTGTGGTGTCTGTGGGTCTGTTTGCCAGCCATCAGCTCATGTTCAGCTTCATGCTCTGCAGCAGTATTATGAGGTAACAAGCAATCACCAACTACCTCTGATTTCAAATGTTTTTCAATATCCTCTTTAAACTTGGGTTATTATGCAATTAGCCTTTCTCACAAGTGTGTCTAGTCTGGTTAAAGCCATTTGGACAGTTACATAGTAAAGGTAACGGGTTATTTTCACATATTGTTTGCAATACACTAGCATTGAATTGAAGCTCTTTATGCAAAAATGTACACTCCCAAACTTTAAAGAAAAACTCTTGATCCGTGAGTATTACTTACTAAGACAAATACAAAACTTCGGCTTTGTAAAATTATTACCGGAAGTGCGTGGTTAAATGCCGTGTAAAACCATCATCACTCATGAATTATTTCTACATTGGACAGTGATATAGTAAAGGTAACGGGTAATTTTGGCATATTGTTTGTAATACACTTGCATTGAACTGAAGCTCTTCATAAAAAATTTACACTTCTAAAGTTTAAAGAAACACTCTTGATCAGTGAGTATTACCTACCAAGACAAATACAAAACTTTGGATCATGTAATATTTGAATCTAGAAGGTTATAGTAAATGGTAAGCAATCTTATTCCTAATACAGAGTTTTGTTCATCAAGAAATAATCTTTAAAGAAAGTGCAGTATTCAAGTTACTTGAAAAACATGCAAATCATTTGTTAAATTAAAATAAAATATTTACATGTGCAGGGCAAATTCTCGGTTCAGAAGAGACGATGTGCATGGAGTGGTGGAGGACACAGAGTGGACTACTTTCCTACAGGGCAATATCATGGCAAATATGATGGATGGCCATGATAAGATACAGCTTGATGGTGAGAATAAAACACTGTTGATGTCCCATGTGTTACTGTTACCTTTAAGGAGAAAATATTTCTTTTAGCTTAGCACCTGTGTTAAATTAAGGACATTATTTTTTGTATCCACTGGAGACATCCGGTGGATACTTTGCGCGTGTAGAGAGATTTTGGCGTTAACACTCTCAGAGGAAAACTACACCAGCTAGGTTCACCAAATTTGCAGGATATCTTCATTGGGAGGTAAGCTTCTCTGGGACTGAAATTGGCCTCATTCTGAAAAACAAGATGGCCGCCACGGGCATTTCTTTGAAAATTATCTACCTTTTTCTACTGGCTGAGGTTTAATTTCTTCATAGGTGATATGTATAACACATATACATGTCCTCTACAACCTTGTAGACATTTGACCTTGAAGCTCTTCATTCAAGGTCATCCACGGAATGCCAAAGTACCCCACATAGCTGACTATAGTGCCTATATCTCCCTTATTATTGGTCCTAGAGGTTTGCAATGTGAAACCAACCTATAGGAAATCATGGGCTGGTAATCTGATGATGTGGTCAGATTTGACCTTGGACCCCTCCTTCAAGGTCAAATGAGGATAGCCGAACTTAAAAATGCTTATAACTCGCTTATTATTGGTCCTAGAAGTTTGCAGTGTGAAACCAACTTACAGGAAATCATGGGCTGGGAATCTTTTGATGTGGTAAGATTTGACCTTGGGCCCCTCCTTCAAGGTCAAAGGAGGATAGCCAAACTTAAAAGTGCCTATAACTTGCTTATTATTAGTCCTAGAGGTTTGCAGTGTGAAACCAATTTATAGGAAATCATGGGATGGGAATCTTTTGATGTGGTCAGATTTGACCTTGGGCCCCTCCTTGAAGTCAAACAATGGTTCACTGGGTCTGGTGAGTTATCTTTCCAGTGGATACAAATTTGCATTGGTTCTCCGATGCGTAGGTCTAGTTTGTATTTAGAGTAGTAGCATTCTAAGAATAGGAATTTCAGTAAATATAGTCCCTGGTTCAAATTAATACATGATTTACTGGTGCTTACGAATTAATATGTCCTGACCAAATTTTAGTACAATACAATACTTAAGAATAGTAATGACTATATTTATACAGTGCAATTCTATTTTAGGAAAAACAATCACTGCATTTTTTTCTCAACAATATGCTATTTTTAAATAATGAGTTTTTAGTTTCTTCTTGAAGATGTCTATTGGAAGTTCAATGCCTCTAACATCATCTGGCAGTTCATTCCAGTACTTTGGCATCACAGTACTGAAGGCACAATCACAAATATACTTTACAAATATCTAGAGAAGACAGTTTATCCACCAGTAAATTTGACTCACTTTCTCAAATTTTACATCTCTTGCTGTACCAGTCTCCCTAGCCACCTCTACAGTCAGGATCATACAAATGTTGATCAGAAATTGTACGACAATAATTTAGTTGTAATATCATCAAAGTTTGATAGTTTACAAGGCAAGATGCTTTGAAAGATATTCTACTCATTTTAAAACTGTCCATTAGTAAATGACCTGTGCATTCTCATAAGCTACCTGTAAATTTCCGTCACTTTATAAGTTTGATATTCCAGGTCTGAGTCCTATCCAGCGCCTTGAATACGAGGGCAAACCTCCACCTCCCAAGCCTCGCTGGGTGACAGAGATCATGTGGCAGTACTGTCAGTACATGGAGCATGCCTTCCCACAATTCCATCTGTTGTGTCGCAGCATCGTCAACACACATAGCCAATGGAACACCTTCATCAACCATCCAGACCCCTATGAACTGTGCAAAACTGCATTTGATCTCAAGGAACATGTGACTGGTGAGTCTTACTGTATATATATAATATGCTATCTTGTGCAAACAAATGCTTAGTATGGTATAGGGAAGGCTTCATATTGATATTTAAGTATATTGACAAATCTGGGTTTTTGAATTACAGTATCAGTATTTAAAGAATAAGTTTTAATAAGATTTTCTGCAAATCACTCGGTAGTATTATTGAAACTTTATTGTAGTCAATCTGTTTCTTGTTAATCATCAGAATTCATTTACATTTTGTATTGTAAGATATTTCATGAACTTTCATTGCCTTTTATTAGCTGGGTAAAACTGATTCACTTCCATTGCCAGGTGTAGATCAAATGCCTTGGGCCATTCTACACTCAAACATTCCATACATATAAATTTTTAACTGTTTTTCAGACCCCCCAGAGCAGATGGTAGTATTTAGCTGGGAGAACCTGAGTAACTTCCAGCGTCTGATGCTGATCAAGGTGTTGAACCCATCCTGTCTGTCAGCCTCAGTACGCACATTTGTTGAGGACACTATGGGAACCAAGTTTGTATCCAGTGGTGCACTGGACCTCAAGGATATATTTGAGATGGCTGATGCAAAGACTCCACTCATCTTTATACTCTCTCCAGGTGGGCGACTCCACTGTCTGCTACCTTTTGTGAAATGACCTATAAAATGTAATTTAAAGCGGCATGAAGACCCAAATAAATATAATTTAAAAGTCCAACTAAAATCAGCTTAATATTTAATTGCAATTTGACCCTTCAAAAACAGTATTTTATTGCGTTAATACATCCTATCCAATGGACAATAGCTTATCCGGTCGACGCGGACCGGCCCGCCAAACGTCAGAAAAAGACGTCCTGTGTCTCCACCGGCCAGGCCGGCCCAGTACTGTGCACTCGCCAGATGGCGTGTCGTACTTCCTTCCTGTCTAGACAGAGTGACGTCATAGCATCTTTTTCGTTTGGCGCATGTACTTGTGACACGGTTTTTTCTGAGATTATATATTTTCAAGTTTTATGTGAGAACTATTACCTTAATTGCTTTTATTTTTGTACTAACGATTTCTAGAAGACTTATAGCTCACTATGTCTTCTCCCAGTCAGCGACGGGGTAGTTGTGGCCACATGATGGCTGGTTATGACACTCATACATTTTGTGCACGCTGTCGTGACAAGAAGAAGGGGAAGGACCCTTGTGTAGAGAAGGAAGGGGCGGATTGTCTTCATTGTAATGCCCTTACACCAGAACAGTTAGTTCATTTATCTACCCCGTCTTATCAAATCAAGAAGGAGAAGAGGGAATCCAAGTCTTCTACCCCAGCTAAGAAATCGTCTACAGATTCCACTCTCAGTCCCACCCTTGTGGACCCGTCCTTAGTGACAGTAATGGGGGTTGTGGATGGCCAGAGCACCTCTAGGTCGCGTGGTTTGAGTGATCAGCCGGTGGAAAAGAAAAAGAAGAAGGAGGACAAGAAGGCTTCCAGTGAAAAGTCGGTTAAAGCTGACAAGTCGGTCAAATCTTCATCTCACCGAACCTCATCTACCTCTAGTACCGACCAGAAGTTAGAAGTGATGGAGCAGAAGTGGTCGGACCGGTTCAACCGGTTGGAGGCTCTCCTCCTCTCCAAATCTTTAGACCGACCTCAAGAACCTGTGTTTACTACGGTCAAGGTGGCACCTACTCATGCTCCCCCTGCTAGTGTCAGCACTGAACCTTTTCTGAAACCAACCGACCAGCCTTTTCACCGACCTCCCACCTCTACTCTACCGGCTACCGACCCTGCTAGCTCAGCTACTGCTTCACAGGCCGGATCAGATGTATCCCCGCCTTTTCAACCACCAGGAATTTCTAGTGTGTCCGACCGACCTACTGTTAAGAAGCATGTGCCCGGTACTTTGGATGTTACCAGGAAAGACACTTCTTCAAGTGACTCGGATGTGGATAGCATCACCTCCGACCGTCCTCCAGTAGATCTTTTCCCAGAAGAGGGTGAGCTCTCTGATGAACAAGATGTTTCCCTCACCGACCCGGATCAATCCCTCTCAGAGGAGCAGTCCTACAGGGAGACCATGAGGGGCATCCGGTCCTATATGGGATGGAGTCACATCCCTGACATGGACTCTGGCACTAAGTCATCAGACGACAACCCCTTTGCTGGGCCAAAAATGCAGACACCAGGGAAAGTTTCTGTCGCCTTACCCACCGACGAGTGGTTGTGTAGCAAACTGAGCAAGCTTAATCTCACCTTAACACAAGGTTATCCCTCACGTACCACTGAGGCAGGCACTCTACAAAGGGACCAGTTTGTCCGGACAGCCAAGTCGCAGTCAAAATGGTACAGCTTACATTCAGAAGTTAAAACAGACAGTTCTGACTCTCTCAAGTCCTGGAATACGGGTTCCTCCAGGCTGAACAGTACCTACCTGAGAATAGCCCGACAAGCCGGCATCGCCTCTAACCCACCCTTGTCTAGGCCCATATCTCAAGAGAAAAACCTCAGGAAATGGGAAAGGTCGGCCAGAGAGTCCTCTGTAATATGTAATCAGGCTGCCGGATTTAATCGCTGCCTTCTCAAGGTCCAGCAAAGCATGCAATCCCAGCTCAAGACCATCCGGACAGAGTCAAAGGGCAAGTCGGCCAGTAAAGTTTCAACAGCCACTGACGAGCTGCAGTTTCTACTAGATTTCAATGCTAGTGTGTGCCATGCTATGGCTCGGGCCATGGAACACTTGACCGACTTTGTTTTTGTTAATGTAGCAAACACGACTTTAATGAGAAGAGACTCCTACCTGTCATACCTGAAAGCCGGAGTTAAAGCTGACACTTTAAATGCACTCAGGGCAGCCCCCCTGGATCTGGACACCCTCTTCCCTGATAAGGTTGTCAAACAGGCGGAAGAGGACATAGCAGCCCTAGACAGAAATCGTTCCGGCTCAGTTTACAAGAAGGGGCGATACCACCCTTATGAGAAACATGACAAGAAGCCGGATAGTTCAAGACAGGATAGGCCGGCTTGGAAGAATATCTCTTCTCATGGCCAACACCGTAGAGGGAAAGGCAAGTACCAGTACTCCACCCGACCAGCCAAGGGCCAGCAGTCTTATAAATGACAGTCATTGTATAACACTTGTACAGGCAAGGCTGCTGGCCGGAAGCTCCTCACAGACAATAGACAATTCTTTAAATGTAAAACCTCTTGTTGTTACAAATGTTCATACTGCGCCCGGGCTTTCACAAAGGAAAGAAATAAGTCCCGGGGCAGCAGTCTGTTATCAGAAAGAAAGTACATTAAAATCTGTGAAAAGTGCTTCTTGTGTCATTCCATTGTCTTATGTTCAACCTGTAACAAGTGTAAAAAATGTTGCCTCAACTCTGCCTGTAGGGGCCAGACTTCAAAACTTTTGGCAAACTTGGCTGGATCTAGGGGCCGGTCCAAAAATAGTTCAAATCCTGAGAGAAGGTTACACCCTTCCCTTTCGGATCCGGCCAAATCTTACAAGGTCTCCCACTGTCGTAAGCTGTTATGTCAATCCCCACAGGAACAGCTACCTGTTGGAGGCATTACATCAGCTTATGGACAAAAATGCAGTAGAATTGGTCCACAATCAAACATCTCTGGGGTTTTTCAATCGACTCTTTCTAGTTCCAAAACCCAACAACAAATGGAGGCCAATACTGGATCTAAGCAAACTAAACCTTTTCCTCAAGGTGGAGAAATTCAAAATGGAGACACCGGAAACCATCAGAACATCTCTCCAACAAGGGGAGTGGGTCACCTCAGTAGACTTCAAGGATGCCTACTTCCACATTCCAATACAGGAACAATCCAGGAAATACCTAAGATTTCATGTCCAAGGCCGGACTTACCAATTCAAGGCGTTGCCCTTTGGTCTGTCCACAGCGCCCATGGAGTTCACTGTTTTAGCAAAAGAGGTGAAACTGATGGCCATACACAAGGGTATAAGAATCCACCAGTACCTAGACGACTGGTTGGTGAGAGCCAGATCCCAAGAAACTTGTCTCCATCACACCCAAATCCTGGTCAAGATGTGCCAGGACCTCGGTTGGTTGGTGAATTTAGAAAAATCAGAGCTGGAACCAAGCAGGTCTTCGACTTTGTAGGTTACCAGTTCGATCTCAGGTCCGGCCGGGTCAGACCGACCCCGGACCGGTGGCAAAGCCTTCAGGACAAGATACAAGTACTTCTGTTATTACCGGCCTGTCCGGTCCGACAGTTCATGTCCCTGATAGGCCTCCTAACAGCCACAGAGAAACAAGTTCACCTCGGCCGACTGCACATGAGACCCCTACAGTGGCATCTCAAAAACAATTGGAGGGTACCAGAATCTCTAGAGAAGATTATCCCCCTCCCGAGAACCCTGCACCCTCACTTACAATGGTGGCTAGACGAAGACAATGTGCTTCCAGGTCAACCATTACACCCAGTAAGGCATGCTCTGCAGATATTTACAGACGCATCAAAAGAAGGGTGGGGCGCTCACTTAAACGAGTCCACTGCAAGAGGGTCCTGGTCAGTGCCGGAAAGCAAGCTGCACATAAACTATCTGGAACTCAAAGCAGTGTTTCTAGCCCTCAAAGAGTTCCAAGACCTCTGTGTAGACAAAATAGTTCTAGTGGCAACCGACAATACTACAGTGGTAGCTTACATAAACAAGGAAGGAGGCATGAGGTCGGGCCCACTGTGTGCCCTACTGTGGAGAATCTTGACCTGGTGTTCCCAGCGACAAGTGACTCTAAAAGCTCGGCACATCCCAGGCCATCTAAATGTGATAGCAGACAAACTATCCAGGCTGGGTCAGACCATCCAAACAGAGTGGTCCCTCTTTCCGGGGGTTTTTCAACAAATATGCAGAGGTCCTCGGTGGCCTAGTGGTTAGCAAGTTTGGCATCTAATCATAGGCTGTCACCTCTGTGGGTTCGAGTCCCACAAGTGGCAATGCTGAGGACCTGTCCCAATATGACCCTGGCTGTTGAACAGGACGTTAAACCCCAACTTTGACTTTGTCAACAAATATGCAACCAGTGGCACTGGCCTCAAATAGATCTATTCGCCACGAGATTCAACCACAAGTTGCCTCAGTTTGTCTCTCCAGTACTGGACTCCCTGGCTGTAGCAGTGGATGCACTTACCTTGCCATGGGACGATCTGGATGCATACGCCTTCCCACCGACCGCCATACTGGGCAAAGTGGTGGAGAAGCTACTGGACTCCCCGTGCAAGAGACTCATTCTGATTGCCCCGGGGTGGCCCAACATGCCTTGGTTTTGGGACCTAGTGACCATGTCCAGTCAGGTTCCTCTCAGCCTGCCCAGTCTGCTAACACAGCCCTTCAATCAGATCCCTCACAGAAATCTGACCAATTTAAATCTCCATGCCTGGCTCCTAGAGCCACAACAATCAAAGAACAGGGCTTCTCTGAGGCAGTGGCAGCAAGAATTGAGGCTCCTCAAAGAAGATCTACCAGATCAGTCTATGAGGCGAAGTGGACCATTTTTACAAAGTTGGGCATCACTAATCAGGTGGACTTCCGGGCACCACCTGTAAAGTCGGTGGCTGACTTCCTACTGTACCTCTTTGAGGACAAGAAGTTACAGCCCAGCACCATTGATGGATACAGATCTGCCATTGCTGATAAACTGGGTCCTACAACAGTCAATATCAGCAAAGATGATAATCTCACTCGTCTCTTGGAAAGTTTCCACAGAGATAGACCCAAAGGGCGGAGGGGGATTCCCTCCTGGAACCTTTCCCTGGTGCTACACCAGCTGACAAAGGCTCCTTTTGAACCTCTTAGGGAGGCATCTCTGAAGCACCTGACCTTCAAAACTGTCTTCCTTTTAGCCCTAGGCTCTGGCAAAAGAAGGAGTGAGATCCATGCTTGGCAGCACAAGAACATCAGACACCAATCCGATTGGTCTAAGGTGTCCCTGTTTCCATCTCCCAGCTTTCTTTCCAAGAATCAGCTGGCCAAAGAGGGTCCAGAGAGTGTAGCCCCAGTGGTCATACCAGCCCTGGCTCCTACTCTAGATAAATCCCTCAAGTCTGACAGATCCTTGTGTCCAGTCAGAGCTTTGCGCTATTATTTGGACAGGATGTCAGACCTCAGACAGCGCAAGGAGTTAGTCTTTGTCTCCTTCAAGAAAGGTTTTGACAAAGACATCTCCCCTGCCACTATCTCCTCATGGATCAAACAAACTGTGATCCTATGCTATGAGCTCTCTGATCAGCAGGCCCACACCCTACATCAAGTTAAAGCTCATGATGTCAGGGCCTTTGCGGCTTCTAAGGCCTTCCAGTCTGGAGTCTCCTTAGAGCAGATCTTAGCAGCCTGCCACTGGAAATCTCATAATACCTTCACCCAATTCTATCTGAAGGATGTGGCTTGGGCTGACTCAGAGCTCTACCATCTCGGACCAGTGGTGGCTGCTCAGCAGATCCACCAACAGACTGGTACCTAGAGGAGAGATGTACATATGTAAATACTTGTACATATTTGTATATATTGCACATATAGTTAAGGAGTAATAATAAAAAAAAAAAAAAAAACTCACGTACTTCCTCTGGGAGGCTTAATTTATGGGACTGAACTCATCCCTCTCTTCCCCTACCTCAGAGCAGGTCTGTAAAAAAGGGGGGGGGGGCAAGGTCGACTCTGACGGTTCCATTCCGGATAACCGGATGATGATATTTGACCATAGTCCTAAGGGTTTAGACTTCAAGGTCTACCCAGGCTTTAGAAGGCATTGTCATTATTGTATCCCCGACGCGAAGCGGGGATACTATGGATTCATCATCGTCGTCGTCCGCGTCCGCGCCCTCGTCCGCGTCCGCGTCCGCAGAGATTTCTTGTTAGCGACCTACAGTCCACATTTCTTTCCGGATTTCTTTCATATTTGGCAGGTGACTTGATATGGTAGAGGACTCGCCACCCTATCTTTTTGGTAGGCTTTATGTCTAAATTAGGCCTGTGGTAGACAAAAATGTCTAAAATGTGGAATATTGCTTGTTAGCGACCTACAGTCCACATTTCTTTCCAGATTTCTTTCATATTTGGCAGGTGGCTTGGTATGCTAGAGGACTCGCCACCCTATCTTTTTGGTAGGCTTTATGTCTAAATTAGGCCTGTGGTAGACAAAAATGTCTAAAATGCATTAAAAGTCATGAAATCATGCACTAAATCACTTATAACTTGAAAAGTGTTGCATTTAGAGCATTTTGTTAAAATATGTTATTCAGATACTTTTTTCATAGCTACAACATGGTGAGTAACTTGGGTGTCTGTCTCAATCGCTAAGTGAGTAATAGCTACTTTTGGGCTTTTCAGTAACTTCCATCATGAGTAAAATCAATTGTAACTTGAAAACTATTGCATTTACAGAATTTTGTATAAATATGTTATTCAGCTACTTTTATGTCAGCTATAACATAGTAAAATTTCAGACATGTAGCTCATGGCATAGCTGAGTAATAGCTACTTTTAGGTTATCACTGTTGAGTAAATTACTTATAACTTCAAAAGTATTACATTTAGAGTATTTTGTTTCAATATGTTATTCACCTATTTCGGAGTCAGCTATAACATAGTGAAGTTCCAGACCTGTGGCTCATTGCATAGCTGAGTAATAGCTACTTTGAAGTTCACACTGTTGAGTAAATCAGTTGTAATTGGAAAAGTATTGCATTTACAGAAATTTGTGTAAATATGTTATTCAGCTACTTTTGGGTCAGCTATAACATAGTGAAATTACAGACCTGTAGCTCATGGCACAACTGAGCAATAGCTATTTTCAGGTACTGACTGTTGAGTAAATGACTTGTAACTTGAAAAATAGTGCATTTGGAGTATTTTGTTAAAATATGTTGTTCGCCTACTTTTGGGTCAGCTATAACGTCGTGAAATTACAGACTTATAGCTCATGGCATAGCTGAGCAATAGCTATTTTCAGGTTGTCACTATTGAGTAAATCAGTTGTAACTTGAAAACTATTGCATTTACAGTATTTTGCTTAAATATGTTGTTCACCTAATTTTGGGTCAGCTATAACATAGAAAAAATTCAGACATGTAGCTCATTGCATAGCTGAGTAATAGCTACTTTGACGTTATCACTGTTGAGTAAATCAGTTATAACGTGAAAACTATTACATTTACAGTATTTTGTTTAAATATGTTATTCACATAATTTTTGGTCAGCTATATCAGAGTGAAATTGCAGACCTCTGTGTCATGGCATAGCTTACCAATATCTACTTTCAGGTTCTCACTGTTGAGTAAATCATTGTATCCACTGGATAGCCGTAGTGTGTAGAGAGATTTCACCATTACCGCTCTAACAAAAAAAAATATTATAGCTAGCCTTCTCAAGTTTGCAAAGTATATTACAGGGTGCACCACAGTACTCTATTGGTAGGCTTTATGTCTAAATTAGGCCTGTGGCTAAATTACTTACCTACTAAAAATGAGTAATTCTGCATTTTCTCTAAAAGTATTGCAGATAGCAAATTTTTCTTAAATAACTCATTCACCTACTTTTGGGAGAGCTTTCACATGCTGAAGTTCCAGACCTGTAGGTAATTACTCACCTACTGAAAATGAGTAAATGCGAATTATCTCTAAAAGTATTGCAGATAGCCAATTTTTGTCAAATAACTCCTTCACCTACTTTTGGGAGACCTTTCACATGCTGAAGTTTCAGACCCGTAGGTAATTACTCACCTACTCAAAATGAGTAAATGCAAATTATCTCTAAAAGTATTGCAGATAGCGAATTTTTGTCAAATAACTCCTTCACCTACTTTTGGGAGAGCTTTCACTTGGTGAAGTTTCAGACCTGTAGGTAATTACTCACCTACTGAAAATGAGTAAATGCAAATTATCTCTAAAAGTATTGCAGATAGCCAATTTTTGTCAAATAACTCCTTCACCTACTTTTGGGAGAGCTTTCACTTGGTGAAGTTTCAGACCTGTAGGTAATTACTCACCCACTGAAAATGAGTTAATGCAAATTATCTCTAAAAGTATTCCAGATAGCCAATTTTTGTCAAATAACTCCTTCACCTACTTTTGGGAGACCTTTCACTTGGTGAAGTTTCAGACCTGTAGCTAATTATTCACCTACCCAAAATGAGTAAATGCTAATTATCTATAAAAGTATTGCAGATATCCAATTTTTTATCAAATAACTCATTCATCTACTTTTGGGAGAGCTTTCACATGGTGAAGTTCCAGACCCGTAGGTAATTACTCGCCTACTGAAAATGAGTAAATTTGAATTATCTCTAAAAGTATTGTAGATAGCCAATTTTTCTCAAATAACTCATTCGCCTACTTTTGAGAGAGCTTTCACTTGGTGAAGTTTCAGACCCGTAGCTAATTATTCATCTACTCAAAATGAGTAAATGCGAATTATCTCTACAAGTATTGCAGATAGCCAGTATTTCACAAATAACTCATTAATATGAAAACAACTTAGAGGAAGTCATGGGCTGCAAATCTTTTCATGTGGTCAGATTTCACCTTGGGCCCCTCCTGCTTATTATTGGTCCTAGAGGTTTGCAATGTGAAAACGACTTATAGGAAATCATGGACTGCGAATCTTTTGATGTGGTCAGACTTCACCTTGGGCCCCTGCTACAGGGTCAAATAAGGGTAGCCAAACTTAAAAGTGCTTTCAGCTTGCTTATTAACGAAAAATGCTTTTTATCTTCTAAACTATGTTAGTTGGCCTTTGTCGGTGGATACATCCAGCATCTGGCCACAGATGCGTCCTATTTCTAGTTCCAATATGGGTTCAAGTTTCTTAGTCCCTAGTAACTTACCCGCCTACCAAGCGGTAGTTATTCAGCTATTGTCCATTGGATAGGATGAATTAACGCAATAAAATTGCAAATTTAATAAGTAAATTAAATTTTTATAAGTTAATACCCTATCCAATGGACACACAAGACCCTCCCACCGACCCTGCTATCAGTTTACAAGGGGTCTAATAGGTTTAGACAACGAAAAAGATGCTATGACGTCACTCTGTCTAGACAGGAAGGAAGTACGACACGCCATCTGGCGAGTGCACAGTACTGGGCCGGCCTGGCCGGTGGAGACACAGGACGTCTTTTTATTGCGTTAATACATCCTATCCAATGGACAATAGCTTATCCGGTCGGCGCAGACCGGCCCGCCAAACGTCTGAAAAAGACGTCCTGTGTTTCCACTAGCAGGTCGGTCCGTAGCACTTGTGCACTCGCCAGATGGCGTGTCGTACTTCCTTCCTGTCTAGACAGCGTGACGTCATAGCATCTTTTTCGTTTGGCGCGCACTTGTGTGGACGGATTTTTATCTCAGCCAGAATTTTTGTGTTATATAGTGGATTTAAGCAACTTTCTTCATAATTTTGATATTATTTTGTGTAATAAAGTGTGTAGAACAGTATGTCATCCCCGGGTCAAAAGAGGGGCAGTTGTGGACACGCCATGGCCATTTTTGATGGTCACGCTTATTGTGCACGTTGCCGCGAAAAAGGCAAGGGAGAAGAACCATGTATTGCTAACAAGGAAACTTTGGATTGTACCATTTGCAACTCCCTAACCCCAGAACAACGTACTCAGCTTGCTACTCCATCTTACAAGATCAAAAAGGAAAAAAGGGAAGCAAAACGTTTAGACAGTAACCCTTCAGATGAAGTAGCGTTGGTGGATCCTGACACTGTGTCAGTTATTGGGGTTGTTGGAGAGTCTAGCAGTGCACAAACATCGTCTGCCCCCCCGGAAAAGAAATCTAAGAAGGATAAAGCCCCTACCAAAGGCAAGAAATCTGTTGAAGTTTCTTCCACTGATTCTAAGATATCTCAGCTGGATGATAAGTGGTCGGAACGCTTTAATAGGCTCGAAGCCCTTCTGCTTTCCAAGTCCTTCCAGCCGGCTTTTTCTTCTGAGGTTCGTGTGACCCCTACACACTCTCCACCCGCAGACATTGCTAAAGATACAGAGCCCTTCTTTCAGCCTACTGCTCAGCTAGGAAATATTCCACCTGTTAAGCGCACTGGTCCAGACAATGATGCTGCCTTGCAGCGGTCGACCGGTAAGCTTTCTGTTACCCAGGAGTCTCAGCAACAGGTGTCTTCAGAGCGCACTGGCCCAGACGTACATGCTTCACAGCATCAGTCGGCCGGTAAGCTGAAGCCGGATCTTCACCGGCCAAGGTCATCTTCTTCAAGGCGCACTGGTCCAGACGTTGGTGCTAAACCTCAGTCGACCGGCAAGCCTATATCAGGCAGACAATCTTCAGACTCTGATCTTCCTGTCACCGGACAAGCTTCAACCAGCAAAACCCTCACCGACCGACCTCCAACTCTCCGACCTATCACCGACCGACCAGGCTCCTCTGCTATCACTGGTCCGGAATCACCTTTTCTGCAAAGTGGTAGGCGCGATAGTTTCTCAAGTGTGGACTCTCAACCGGACAGTGAAGGGTCGGATCAGCCTCCAATCACCTTGTTTGTAGACGAAGGGGACCTATCAGATGATCAGGATTTTGTTGAATTGGATCAACCGAATTCGGAAGAGCAAACGTATAGGGAGACCATGAGTGGCATACGCTCCTTCATGGGCTGGTCTCACGTGCCGGACATGGAAAGTTCTAATCCATCGGACGACAATCCATTCGCAGGACCCAAGGTTCCAGTTCCTAACAAGGTGTCTGTATACATGCCTACAGAAGAGTGGCTGTGTAAGAAACTGAATAGACTTAACGTGACATTAGTAGAAGGATACCCCTCCAGAACAGCTGAGGCCGGACATTTATCCATGGACAGTTTCATCAAACCGGCTAGGTCACAAAATAAGTGGTACGGGCTCTACCCCGGACAAGACAAGGATTCGTCTTCAGTGACTAGCTGGCACACGGGCTCAACTAAGCTGAACAGTAGTTTTGGCAGGATTTCAAGGAAGGCGGGTATGACCTCTACCCCTCCAGCATCACGTCGCATTTCACAGGACACGCTCCGGAAGTGGGAGAAGAGCTCCAGAGAAGCTTCTGTAATCTGCAACCAATCCGCGAGTTTCAACCGCTGCCTCTTTAAGGTTCAGCAGGAAATGCAGACACAGTTAAAGATCATCCGGAGTGAGTCCAAAGGAAAAACATCCAAGAAAGTGTCGGAGGCGTCTGATGAGTTGCAATTTCTCATGAATTTTAACAACAGTATCACCCAAGCGGCTGCTAAAGCCATGGAACATTTGACAGACTTCGTGTTTGTGACTATGGGAAATGTTACTCTTGCCAGACGTGATTCCTACCTCAGCCATATCAAGAACGGGGTAAAATCAGACACTCTTGCTGCTCTTAGGTCAGCTCCACCTCAGCTCGGAACATTGTTCCCGGATGCAGTTATTAAGAGAGCAGAGGAGGAAATCGCCCTTCATGATAGTAAGAACCAGTCTTCTACTGCCTATGCTAGGGGCAAAAATCGTTTTCACCCCTATGAGCGGGTGGACAAGAAGTTTGAAGGCCGGGCGGAGGTTAAACAGGATAGACCGGCCTGGAAGAACATAGGCCGACGTCAGTTCAGGAGAGGCCGGGGAAAGAGTGTTGGTTTTTCATCCCGACCGGCCAAGGGTCAGCAGTCTTACAAATGACAGTTATTGTGTAGTTCATTTACAGACGAGGCTGCTGACCCCGTACACCATTCCAGAACAGAACTCAGACATTTTAAATGTAAACTTGCCTGTTGCCAGTCTTGTCACTTCTGCTCCCGGGCATTCCCAAAAGAAAGAAGTAAGTCCCGGGATAGCAGATTGTCAATTCAAAAATCAAGAATTAAAATTTGTGAAAGGTGTTTCTTGTGTCACTCCATTGTGTTATGCCCAACCTGTAACATGTGTCCCAAATGTTGTTTCAGATCCTCCTGTAGGGGCAAGACTTCAAAGCTTTTGGAAAACTTGGATGTCTCTAGGGGCCGGTCCAAAAATAATACAGATTTTGAAGGAGGGTTATACCCTCCCTTTCAGGACCCGGCCACATCTTACAAGATCCCCAACAGTCATAAGTTGTTATGTCAATCCTCTCAGGAACAGCTACCTGTTAGAGGCATTACATCAGCTTATAGACAAAAATGCGGTGGAATTAGTTCACAATCAAATTTCCCTAGGGTTTTTCAACCGACTTTTTCTGGTTCCCAAACCAAACAACAAATGGAGACCGATCTTAGATCTGAGCAAACTGAATCTTTTCCTAAAAACGGAGAAATTCAAGATGGAAACACCAGAGACCATCAGAACCTCCCTCCAACAAGGAGAGTGGGTAACCTCAGTAGACTTCAAGGATGCCTACTTCCATATTCCAATACAGGAACAGTCCAGGAAATATCTCAGATTTCATGTCCAGGGCCGGACATACCAGTTCAAAGCTCTGCCCTTTGGTCTATCCACAGCCCCTATGGAGTTCACTGTGATAGCAAAGGAGGTAAAACTGATGGCCATTCACAAGGGTATAAGAATCCACCAGTACCTAGACGACTGGTTGGTCAGAGCTACATCCCCTCAAACTTGTATAAAACACACCCAGACCCTGGTCAAAATGTGCCAGGATTTGGGTTGGTTGGTGAACTTGGAAAAGTCAGAACTGGAACCCAAACAAGTCTTCGACTTCGTAGGCTACCGGTTCGACCTCAGGTCCGGTCGGGTCAGACCTACACCGGACCGTTGGGAAAGTCTCCAAGGAAAGATACAAGAGTTGTTAGTACTTCCGACCTGTCCGGTCCGGCAGTTCATGTCCCTGATAGGACTATTGACAGCCACAGAGAAGCAAGTTCACCTCGGTCGGTTACACATGAGACCAATTCAGTGGCACCTCAAAAACAATTGGAGAGTACCGGAATCGTTAGAAAAGTCCATTCCGGTTCCAAGATCACTCCACCCACACTTAAAATGGTGGCTAGAAGAAAGCAATGTTCTACAAGGTCAACCATTACACCCTATAAAACATGCCCTGCAAATCTTTACAGACGCATCAAAAGAAGGGTGGGGCGCTCACTTAAACGAGCTCACTGCAAGAGGGTCTTGTTCGGTGCCCGAGAGCAAATTGCACATAAATTACCTGGAACTCAAAGCAGTTTTTCTAGCCTTAAAAGAGTTCCAAAGCTGCTGTACCGGTCAAATGGTTTTGGTAGCAACGGACAACACTACAGTAGTGGCTTACATAAACAAGGAAGGAGGCATGAGGTCGGGTTCCCTCTGTGCCCTACTCTGGAGAATATTGACTTGGTGCTCCCAAAGACAAGTAACACTGAGGGCCCGGCACATACCCGGCCACCTCAATGTGATAGCGGACAAACTATCCAGGCTAGGACAAACCATACAGACGGAATGGTCCCTCCTTCCCGAGATTTTTCACAAAGTATGCAAGAAGTGGCACCGTCCTCAGATAGACTTGTTTGCCATGAGGTTCAATCACGAACTGCCTCAGTTTGTGTCTCCAGTTCCGGACCCCTTGGCAGTAGCAGTGGATGCACTCACTCTACCTTGGGAGGATCTGGATGCCTACGCCTTCCCACCGACCGCCATATTGGGCAAAGTGGTGGAGAAACTACTGGATTCTCCCTGCAAAAGACTCATTCTCATTGCCCCGGGTTGGCCCAACATGCCTTGGTTTTGGGACTTGGTGACCATGTCCAGTCAAGTCCCTCTCGGCCTTCCAAATCAGCCCAACTTGCTGACTCAGCCCTTCAATCAGATCCCTCACAGAAATCTCACCAACCTAAATCTCCATGCATGGCTCCTAGAGCCACAAAGATTAAGGAACAGGGCTTCTCTGAGGCAGTGGCGGCAAGAATTGAGGCTCCTCAAAGGAGATCAACCAGATCAGTCTACGAAGCAAAGTGGACCATTTTTACAAAGTGGTGCAACACTAATCAGGTGGACTTCAGATCACCACCTGTAAAGTCGATAGCAGACTTCCTCCTATACCTTTTTCAGGACAGGAAGCTACAACCCAGCACCATTGATGGGTACAGGTCTGCCATTGCTGATAAACTTGGAAATGCAGTAGTTAATGTCAGCAAGGATGACAATCTCACTCGCCTCTTGGAAAGTTTCCACAGAGATAGACCCAAAGGAAGGAGGGGAATACCCTCATGGAACCTCTCTCTGGTATTGCACCAGCTGACAAAGGCCCCATTTGAGCCTCTTAAGGAAGCAACACTGAAGCATCTAACCTTCAAAACGGTCTTCCTTTTGGCTCTGGGTTCCGGTAAAAGAAGAAGTGAGATCCACGCATGGCAGCATAAGAACATCAGACACCAATCCGATTGGTCTAAGGTGTCTTTGTTTCCATCTCCCAGCTTTCTCTCCAAGAACCAGCTGGCCAAGGAGGGCCCAGGGAGTGTGGCTCCAGTAGTCATCCCAGCCCTGGCCCCTACTGTGGATAGGTCCCTCAAGTCTGATAGATCCCTTTGTCCAATCAGGGCCCTGCGCTACTACCTGGACAGGACTTCAGACCTGAGACAGCACAAAGAGTTAGTCTTTGTCTCTTTCAAGAAAGGTTTTGACAGAGACATCTCACCTGCCACCATCTCCTCATGGGTTAAGCAGACTGTGATCTTATGTTATGAGCTATCTGATCAGCAGTCTCACACCCTACATCAAGTCAAAGCTCATGATGTTAGGGCCTTCGCTGCTTCTAAGGCCTTCCAGTCGGGAGTTTCCCTAGAACAAATTTTGTCGGCATGCCACTGGAAATCACACAATACCTTCACTCAATTCTACTTGAAGGATGTGGCATGGGCTGATTCAGAGCTATATCATTTAGGTCCTGTGGTGGCTGCTCAACAGATCCACCAAGAATCCAGGACCTAGAGGGGATGGAGGAATATGTAAATAGTGTACATACAGTTAAAAAAAAAAAAAAAAAAATAAAAAAAATAATAAGGGAATGTGCTTCCTTCGGGAGGTCTTTACTGCTGTAGGACTGAACTCATCCCTCTCCTCCTCTACCTCAGAGCAGGTCTGTACAAAAGAGGGGGGGGGGAAACAGGGTCGATTCTGACGGTTAAACCCCTAATAGCCGGATGATGATATTCGACCATGGCCTATAAGGTCATTGACTTCAAGTCTGACCAGGCCTGTATTATCCTGAGTATGAGTTCAAATTATTGAGTCCCTAGTAACTTACCCGCCATCCAAGCGGTAGTTATTCAGCTATTGTCCATTGGATAGGATGTATTAACGCAATAAAATTGCAAATTTAATAAGTAAATTAAATTTTTATAAGTTAATACCCTATCCAATGGACACACAAGACCCTCCCACCGACCCCGCTATCAGCTTACTAGGGGTCTAATAGGTTTAGACAACGAAAAAGATGCTATGACGTCACGCTGTCTAGACAGGAAGGAAGTACGACACGCCATCTGGCGAGTGCACAAGTGCTACGGACCGACCTGCTAGTGGAAACACAGGACGTCTTTTTCTGACGTTTGGCGGGCCGGTCTGCGCCGACCGGATAAGCTATTGTCCATTGGATAGGGTATTAACTTATAAAAATTTAATTTACTTATTAAATTTGCAATTTTCTGACGTTTGGCGGGCCGGTCCGCGCCGACCGGATAAGCTATTGTCCATTGGATAGGGTATTAACTTATAAAAATTTAATTTACTTATTAAATTTGCAATTTTCTTATGTTTTTATCTTTAGTTTTAGTAATATCTAAACTGCATTAATAGGTAACAGGGTCGATTCCAGTGAAAAAAGCGATTTCAAGTTTAATAGCAAGCACCCTGGTCCCGTTTTATGTGTTCATGTTTTGTTGTTTTATTTTTGTATTTTTTATTCCCCTCTGCAAGGATTTTTATGTTTTTATTGGTGGATGAATTTACCTCCCTATTTCTCATTATTGTCGGTATCTTATGTTAAGAAGATTAGCATGATATCAGATAAATGGTTGTGCCCAAACATGAATGTTTTCAACTCTCATTTTCCATTTAACAACTAAGGTAGTTAGATCATGTTATTGAGACCTGGTCTGATAGACTGCAATGTTATCTAAAATCTTGTCTAGGTTCTACTTCTACAGAAACTACTGTATATTTCCTTTATGTAGGTTCTGATCCGTTGGCTCAGTTATTGAGGTTTGCAAAGGAGTTGCGGGGTAGTACGCTGCATGTAGACATGATCTCACTGGGTAGGGGCCAGGGACCCAAGGCAGAGGAACTCATCTCCAAGGCTCAGATACTCAAAGGCCGCTGGATCTTCCTACAGAACTGCCACCTGGCAGCAAGTTGGATGCCTAGACTGCAAACTATAGTGGAAAAGTGAGTAATGTGGGTTAACCTGATGGACTGTGCAGAAGTGAGCTGTACTGGTTAATTATATTTATGCTGAGATTGTAGACCATTGCAGAGAAGTAAATTATAAAGACCTACAGTGTTTGTAAAATGCAAAAGCTACCGGTGATTTCTAAGGCTGCTTATATACAGACAATGAATTGTTGAAAAAGTACCATCATTATGCTACACAGTTGCACCATGTAGAGTAAGAAATCTAAAATTTGCCACATATCTGAAATTCGCCACATGTGAAAATACTAATAAAATAAATTAATTGTGGTGAGATTTGTTAACGGTATAGTAAATTAAGGCTTTTTGAACTGAAAAATACCAATTTTCAGACAAAAACATAATTTTCTTCATAAAATTAACTAAGGTTTTAGAGGTGGCGAATTTTAGATTCCTGGCGAATTTTAGATTTCTTACTCTATATGATATTCTTTAATGCTACAACTGTAAACCATTTTTCAAATCTCAACCCAAACTGTATGTTGGGAATATGGTACAGTACAAAATCTGCTGTAGGACCATGCTGGCATTGTGGTAAAAAATCCATAGAATTTTTACAATAATTGAGGAATTTTAATAATAAAACAATACATTGAACATTAAGATAACAGGCAGTCAAGTAAAGGAAGACTTTCTGTGGTGGGTTATCCAGTTGTACACAATTTAGAAGCTTGAATAATTAACATCAGTAAGCACTGTTTTCATCCATTCTAAGAACTGTCTGCATGATCTGACCAATATATTGTGTTTAAACCAGTGGTGAACAGTGATTTGATTCATAAGTTTAGAGCAGATTAATGGAAAGAAGCCAAGCTACATAAAACTTGTGTCTGATGAAAGAAAAATGACATGAAAATGCATGAACTTATCTCATGTTTTAAGGTATATTGAAGAGATATACACATTAGGTCTGAGCTAATCAAAATATCTAGCCTATGTTTCTTGTAAACAAGGCAGAAAGGGGTTTGGGACTATTAGTGCGACTGCAAAGCCATCAGACACGAGTAGTGCACTGAAGCGGTCACCCATCCCAGTACTAACGTGGCTCATCGTCGCTTAACTTCTGTAAATGACAGACAGTCATTGTGGCCATGCCACAATTTATGAAAGTCCGGAGAAAAAAAAAAGGAAAAAAAAAAGTGATTTCTAGAAAAAAAGCTCACAATACACTTTTTATCAGCTGAATGGTCTTGATCCAGAGGTATATATTAAAGAATCCATTATCAGTGGGGTCAACTTAAAAGAGAAAGAAAGTTTACTGTACTAAATATGCTTATTAGGAAACTTTAAAAGGGTTTTAGGTAATACTGTAAATTTGCACATGCTAAATATATTATTATATCCCCAGACGAAAGTCGGGGATATATTGGATTCAGGTCCGTCGCGCCGCCGCCGTAGAAATTTCCTTGTGGACGCGATAACTCAAAAACAAATTAATATTTTTTTTTCAAACTTGGTACACAGGTTAAGGGTGCCCAGAGGAAGATCCCTATTTTAAGGTGACCTTAAACTCCCAGTAAAAAAGAACTTATGGCCACCTTAAGGTCAGAAATTGCACTTTTGGCCACTTAGAGCCCTGTAGGTCACAAACTATGATGCTCAGCTGGCTGAAATTTTACCTGACAACACATTAATATGTTCTTAGTACATGTGCCGAAAATCATGACTTTAAGTTGAGGAGAAAATTGTGTTTGAGGCCCATAAATACCCCCACTTAGGGATTTTTTGCTATACTTTACACATATTTTGCCCTATAATTTGGAAGTGATAATTCTGATGAGTCTCAAACTGCGCTAGGTATAACTTTGATATGTAATCCTTGTCTGTAGAAAATTTTAGGGCTGTAGGTTTACCCAAAGGGGTCGACTTAAGGTCTCAAAAGTGCCCACAGAGACCCAATTTATGCACTTTTTGCCACTTTCAAGCACTGTAGCTTTCAAACTATGTCTCTCATCTAAGTTAAATATCATCTGGGAATATATCTATGTGTTTTCTTATATGTGCCCCAACATTTAGGCCTTTAATAGACAGTTAACCTGTGTATCAGGACCATAAACACCCACCCGAGTGACCCTTATAAGACATTTTTCACATCTTTTTCCCTGTAACTTGGAAATGGTAAGTCTGAGAAGTTTCAAACTGTATTAGATATATATTCTGTGTGTAATCTTAGTATGTAACAGATTTTAAGTCTGAAGCTTTAATTTTGAAGGTCAAATTGAGGTCTCTAAAAGGCTCCCAAAGACCCAATATTTGGACTTTTTGCTACTTTTAAGCCCTGTGACTGTCAAACTATGTGACTGATAGAGCTCAAATCCTATCTGAGAAGATATTAGTATGTTATTTTTATATGTGCCAAAAATTAAGGCTTTAAGAAGACATTTAACCTGTGTATGAGGACCATAAATCCCCACCCGAGTGACCATTTTTAGACATTTTTCACATATTTTTCCCTGTAACTTGGAAATGGTAAGTCTAAGAAGTTTCAAACTGTATTAGATGCATATTCTATGTGTAATCTTAGTATGTGACAAATTTTAAGTCTGAAGCTTTAATTTGAAGGCCACATTTAGGTCTCTAGAAGGCCCCATAAAGACCCAGTATTTGGACTTTTTGCCAATTTTAAGGCCTGTGACTGTTAAACTATGTGACTGATAGAGCTGAAATCTCATCTGGGAATACATTATTATGTTCTTTTTACATGTGCCAAAAATCAAGGCTTCAAGTAGACATTTAACCTGTGTATGAGGACCTTAAACACCCACCTGAGTGACCCTTTTAAGACATTTTTCACATATTTTGCTCTGTAACTTGGAAATGGTAAGTCTGAGAAGTTTCAAACTTTATTAGATACATATTCTATGTGTAATCTTAGTATGTAACAAATTTTAAGTCTGAAGCTTTAATTTGAAAGCCACATCGAGATCTCTAAAAGGCCCACAATGACCCAATATTTGGACTTTTTACCACCTTTAAGCCCTGTAACTGTTAAACTATGTGATTGATGGAGCTGAAATCCCATCTGGGAATGCATTATTATGTCCTTTTTACATATGCCGAAAATCAAGGTTTTTAGTAGACATTTAACCTGTGTATGAGGGCCATAGACACTCGCCCAAGTGCCTTTTTTGACATTTTTTCCGTATTTTGCCCTGTTATTTGGAAATGCTTAGTGTGACAAGTCTTAAACTGTATTATATATAATTTTTGTTTGTTATGTATGTCCCCCAAAAAGTTTCAGATCTGTAGTTTAAAATTGCTAAGGTCTCTTTAACAATTGTAAAATGCCCACAGAAACCCAATTTATGGATATTATGCCACTTTAAAGCCCAGTAACTGTCAAATTATGTGGGTTATAGAGCTGAAATCTTTGAATTTTTAAAAGGAAATGCCTGTCTATTTAAATTTTGAATATTAATAATGTTATGGCTATCTTAGTCTTTTAAGAACTTATTTTTGTGTGTTATACCTCTGCTTGCTGAGTTTTTCACTTTTTAAAATGAAACTGGTTAAACATATTCAAGTAGACAAAATGGACACTTTAAGTGAGCTTTAAGTCCCAATATTAATGAAATTATATCCTTATGTAGTAAAACTAGGGGATTTTTAACCCTCAACTAGCCCAGTTTTATTCAACTTGCCGCAGTTAATTTTGGCACAGCTCCTACAGTTATGAACTCATTTCAGTTGATAATCACATACTTAAAATTCTCAATTCTTTTTGTATTTGAGTACCCCTTTTATATAGATTGTTTGTTTACCATTTATGCTCAACCCACATCCCCCACCCACCTCTGGGACCTCCAGCTATATTGAGTGACACTAAATAAACAAAGGTATTTAATGATATCAGATGAGAAACAAAGAACTCAATGGGGTTGCAGATCTTGTGTAATAGTGAGAGAGGTGTGGAGAAGGGGAGAGGGGTGGGGGTGGGAGGTGGTGGGCTTCATTACATATAACACAAAGGGGAGTCAGAACTGAGATTGTGTCACATATTTAGGTTGCATATATATGGACCACATATATAGGTATAGAGGAAATGAATAACTGAAAACAATTTGCAAATTCTAAAAATAATATAATAAAATAATAATATAAATAATTTTTTTTAAAATAATATTTTATTTGTGAACAAATATAGAAACAGATATGTGCTTTTGGGATTATGAATTTTAGAATGGACATTGAATCATCAATCATTTAAATACTTTGAAGGAAGATTGAAAAATATGATGAGTTGAGTTAAAAATAATATTTTATTTGTCAACAAATATAGAAACAGATATGCTCTTTTGGGATTATTATTTTAGAATGGACATTCAATCATCAATCATTTAAATACTTTGAAAATAGGTTTAGAGTTATCATTGCAGGAAGATTGAAAATATAATTTGAGTTATGTATTCGATGTCTGGGGATACACCATCTTCCTTGGGGAGATATAAACAGAGTAGATTGATGTGCTGAAGTTCATATAATAATGGGTAATTATGTTTTAAAAAATTCCCGATCAAAACCTGTGGCGTGAGTGATGACCTGTCTGGGGATATGTTGGCGCCGAGTTGGCCCAATCTAGTTTAGATATTGAATTCAGTGTCAGTTTATTTGATTTTCTCTTGTTTTATTTTCTTCAGCTTTGGCAAACCTGGTGCAGACATAGACCCCCAGTTCCGATTATGGCTGAGTTCTAAACCAGATCCAAGCTTCCCTATATCCATCCTACAAATGGGAATCAAGGTATGTTAAATAATTACATTATGAAAGTCTTGAGCACATAGATGTGTGTTTATTTGCAGTTATTTTCACTGGTTGTTGCTTTTCATTATCCTCAGATTAAATCTGTTATCTGTGAACACTTACTGCAAATACATTTTTACTGTATATAATCACTTAGCAGTTTTGAAAACTAGGCTGAAGTTTATCCCTTATAAATGTAGGCTGTGTAGGCTACCAATACAGTCGTTTAGATAACAAGATTTAGAGCATCTTAATGATTTTCAAACAGTTAGCTATGGCGGCCATTTTGTTTTTCAAAACAAGGTCAAAATTTTGCACAGACATGTTTTCATAGCCATAAACATTCCCTGCAAATTTGGTGAAGATATCTATATAAATGAATGATATAATAAGGTTTATGTAAAAACGTAACAGACGGATGGAGTCAGGCACATACGGAAAGAGTTTTATAATCTCCCGACCACGGCCTTCAGCCGCTGGCGGGAGATAAAAATGGTTGAAAAAAGGTGTGATGGATAGCTTAACCTTCAGATGAGTTTCTACAAGTTGCTGAAGTCAGGGAATAGTGACTAAGACTTCAAATTATCTTAAACATTCAATACTTTACTTTGAAAAGCAAAAATAATATGTCAATCACTTACACTGGAAGCAGGTTTCTTTTCAAAGGTCTGGATATTATTTTTACTGAAAATAGAATTCTGTTATACTGTACATAAAAATAACTCACAAATGTCACAATAACTCCCCTGTCTATACTTTCAGTCTTGGATAAGATATAAAACTCAGGGAGAAATATAATTGGTCATGTTCAGGTACTACGAATTAAATTTTACAAAATGAGAACTTTATTTTACACAACAATATATATCATTTTTTACAATGCATAAACCTTTTCACAAATATATTTATTAGTTAATGTCAATCAAGTTATTTGAATATCAGTTTTATATGTAAATGTGCTGTGTCATCCAGAGGTTAATTTGATAGAAATATAGATTTTCACCTAGTTCAACACATTAAGTACCATCATAAGTTTATTGTTTGATGTATATACTGACTGGAGACCACATGACAGCATCAGTCTTCCTTGGACAGGTACATTAAATTTTATAATTCTACTATTACTTATATTCTCGAAACTTCAACATTAAAATGCCTGCATTTTTCCTTAAACTACTAGAAATATAAATGCCATTCAGTTTGTTCAAAGCAATATATTTTTTTTACAAACATAGTGATAATAACAATAGATGATTTGTTAGAGTAGATCTACACATTGAAGTACTGATTAAGGAGCCGGTTTACATAGATTACACAATCAAATATTGGAAATCTCCTTTCCCAAAGAACATTGGGTTTGGTTGGTTTTTTTTTTTTTTTTTTTTTTAATATTTACATACGAATTGACATAAAGTGGATCTATTTTGTTATTCTTCTGAAGGAACAATGGCACAAGTTGGTATTTTTCTCATGAAAAAAATGGCCATTCAAGAGTAAAGCACTAGTTATAGAAACTTTGAGTACAAAATATACACCTTATGGCAGCCCTTATTGTATATTATTTGTAGATGTCTCTATTTATGGGTATATTTTACTTTTACTAACTGCCAATACAGAATTTTATAGATGCGACCTTAACATATTTCTACATTTCAGACTGTACCCTTGTATGAACATGTCAGTACACAATATTTATTGTATATTTTGCACGCAATGTTGTCTGTATGTTCTGTAAAGTCATTAATAACAACTGAAACACAGTTTGTAAAGTATCAAATTGATGAAAGCATTTTTACAAGGTGCTCAGGTATCTTGAGAGTGAAATGTGCAATATCCAGAATAATGTAGTTTATAACAAAGCATCCAAACTGATTGGAGACCAAGATGATGAAAGGCCAGTCTACAAAGATGTGATTTACAGTGGCCTTATAACAGGGTTCCCACATCCTTGAAAATCCTTGAAAAAAAAAATGCTTCATTTTCAAGGCCTTAAAAGTTCTTGAATTTGGGAAAAATTTAATAAAATCCTTGAAAGTCCTTGAATTTGTTACTGTCCAACTAGCATTGTTGTAATGAGTTTATAAAATGTCAAAATCATGTGACAATAGGTAAAAGAGGCCATGCCTTAAAATATATCCTTGAGAATTGTTGTTGTTGACCTTGAAAATCCTTGAAAAGACCTTGAATCTAGTTATCAAAAGTCTGTGGGAACCCTGTATAACCATTAGCATGACTCTATCTTATGATCTGATAAGTTGATGAAGTTTGTTCCACTAAAGCTGGACTTATCAATTTGTACATTTGATCAGGAAGGCAGTTCCCCTGAGTTAAGTCTGTCAATGACTGAAAACTAGTAAGAAGATCAGTTGGTTATTATAGCTTAGAACTCAAGGAGGATTTGTTTAACAACTTATTTACAATTATAAATCACACAGGCAAAGCCAGTTTATAATATCACAAGATGTAACACTAGCCCTAACATTATTGACATATTGCAATTTTTCCCATCTTGGTAACTAAATTCAAATATCACATAAACTGTGTTCATACCACATCTCTCTGTGTGATACATAGTTAATGCTACATCTGTATACATATATATATGTATTTCTTCCTTTAGTGCACACAAAATGGACACTTAAATGTACATCCATTTGGATCATCAGGGTCCCGGAGGATATAGTCTTCCTTACACTGTCTGCATATCACATGTGGGCACACCAGGTCTGTTACAGCATGCAAATCCTCATTACTTTCCTGCACATTGCATGTAAAATCAGAGTCTGCAATAGGCTCACCGATTTTTCCCTCATTATTATAGCCATTTAATTTGCTGGTGTCATTGCAAGACTCCTCACAAATCATGCACTGCATGTGACACTCTTCAATCTCATTACTTTCACTTTCATTACTTCCCTGATGGAAATCCAAAGGCCTTGCACTGGCTAAGTTATTACTTAGAGCATGTTTGTAATCCATATTGTCACCTGGCTTGCTGTTATCCACATATGTACTGCATGGTTCTTGAATACTGCCATTTAAGCTTGCTTCCTGAGTTTTAGTCATTTCCATTTTTAAAGTATCATTGCTTGCACGTGTATTAAATAGTTTGTTTTCAGCATCTGTACCTAAACTTTCACAATCATTGCACTGTCCAATATTTTGTCTACTTTCAAAACTATCAGTCCCTTGTGTTACAAAAGCATCATTAATGTTGGGCAAGTCATCTTCATTTTCCCTCAATGTATCACCTTCAATGGAATCCATTTTAATTGATGCACACTGATTATACTCGTCACCACTATTCTGCCTTTCTGCAAGCATTGATCTAGTCAACTGTGTCAATTTGCTGTCACACACGTTTTCTTGCTCATTATAATCCTCCCTGCTCCCAGTGGTACAGGAACAATACTCTTTAGTATGTCCTTTATGTACTTTATCCGTTTTTATTCCGTTTCCTTCTGTTTTTGTTATGTAAGCCTCTGGATGCGAGGCATTGGCTTTGTCATCTTGTCTACCCTTTGTTTTATGATCACTTTGATCAGTGATGCTATCCGCATCATGACTTATTGAGCCCATGGTAATAAAAACTTTGCAGATAAATGTTACCAGTCCAAGTATCCAGAAAACCTGTGACTTTTATTCCTCCAGTTTTTCAAACGATATATCCTACATTAACAGAAAAATTAACAGAATGAGTATGAACCAAAACAATCATTTAAAAAAACTTGTCTAAGATATCATTGTGTAGAACATTTCATGAATTTCTTTTTTCCAGTTATAAACTTAAAAGTGTTGTGTATTACTGTTTAAGAAGTGTACCATAATGTTTTCATTTCTTTATATGCAGCTGACTGCTGTTTTGTGATTGATAAGGTCGGTACAATCATAGATTTCAGAGAAAAAAAATAATAGTTTTATAATGTCAACTGTCAAGTTAATCATTAAGTGAATCGAAGTCCTTACAAGTGTCATTTTTTTTGTCTTCAGTCAGTCTATTTCAAGAATCCCTAGCTGATTATATAGAACAAGTGGGTTTTATGACCACAATCTCACTGTTTACTTGTAGATATTATATGCTATGTGGGTAGATCATTGGTACTAAGCCTATTTATATTGAGACATGTATGAAGATATTTCAGATCAAGTAGATTATGACAATGCTCGTTAAGAAATGTGCATGAAGAATTATTTACATTTGCTCAAACATGTATTGATATACTATTCCCAACAGATTTCAAATTTGCTTTTGTCTACAGAAGAAAAGTTAATGCCTTTGATGTTTGCACAAGAAATGGTTGAACAATATATTTCTTTGATTTGATGAATCAGTTTAAAATTTATAGATTAAACTATAGAGTAAGAAATCTCAAATTCACCACACATCTCGATTTTGCCACATGTAAAAATACTAAAAAAATAAATGAATTGAGGTGAAATTTGTTGAATGTATTGTAAAATAAAACTTTATGAACTGAAAAATACCAAATTTAAGGAAAAAAAATATAATTTCTTCATATAATTGACTAAGGTTTTACAGATGGCGAATTTTAGATTCCTGGCAAATTTTAGATTCCTTACTGTAAGCAGTTTCACCCTGTTAAGTAGAATCTGGCCAGAAAAGTACTTCTGCTTATTCAGCATTTTCAGACGAAAGATTAAAATCCGTAGGAAACAGGTTATAAGGACTCACTGTGTCCCTCCAGTAAAAAGGGAAATCAACAAAGATTTCACTGTTTCATTTTTCACAAAAGGCTGCTTTGGCTTTCTGTCTGTTATCAACATGATATCTCTCTCTATTGTTATATATATCTTATCATTTTTTTTTTTTTTTTTTGTAAAATACATACAAGCTATACATATTTAAGAATATTTTTTGCTTTTTTTCAAAATGGATGCCAGTAAGAGTATAAAGTAAACAAGGCCGAAAGGGGTTTCGTTCTACCAGCGCGAGCTGCAAAGCCATCAGTGAGATGAGTAGTGCACTGAGGCGGTCAGGCTAAGCCACAATTTATGAAAGTCCAGGGACAAAAAAAAAAAAGAAAAAAAAAACCGCAATGTACGCAATGGGTCATAGATGCTGTAGTTTCCGAGAGAGATAGAATATCTTGCGAGAGAATGAACCAAATGTCAATTTTAAGACAGTTAGATATTGTAGCAATTAACTACTTGCATCTTTAGAACTCTGAACACAACAGCTCGGCAAATCCATCTAAGACGGTTATTTAAAAGAGACACTTACTACCATATAAGTGTGATATTTTCAGTTATCCGCTCTAGTTTTTTTTTTTTTTTTTTTGCAAGGATATTACCACACAGCTTTTTTTTCATTGTGCTGTCATAAAAAGTTCAATTCTGATATAAACATTTTGAAAAAGATGCATGCCTTCTGAGTTTTTTTTGTGAGATCAATATCAGTTTCTTTGTACACAACATTCATCTTTTTCATATTGTGTTGGACTTGGCAAGACTTACAGATGTTTCTTTATTAATCATAAAAATTACATATTTACACAAAACAGTAATGCTATTTATATTTCCAGGCACTTAATCCGATATATTACATCCAGCAGTTGTTTACAAAGCTATCATTTAGCTTCTGTTGTTATTTTTCCAGTACATTCTCATTGATATTTATTGTGGTTCCATTATTTATCATCTTTCCAAGAATTCCGTTTTACAGCTGTCTGTAAATCAGTTTGTTGTGAATGGCAGTATTATGTCCAAATTACTCAAGAGACAGTTACAGAACCATTGATTAGCGACTTACTGTGTTGTATTGACTTCATCTGGGCAGGTTGAGGTTTCCATTGACTTCTTCTGGCAAAAAAATCTGAGCATTGATTTTAAAAATGAAGTTATCAAAGCTTTGGGAACTTCACACACAATGAAAATGCATAAAAATAAAAGATGTTTTAGATTTAATCCCTTCCAGTTTTTCTTTATATTATTAATGGAAAATATTATTAAATAAATTATTGTTATAGCATTTAACATTACACGTTTTACAATAATTCTTATCCTGTCCGTGCCACAAGTATTCTCTCTGATATTTAAACCTTAGTTTCTGGACAATTTAAAAACATTTATTACTAAAATGTATAGAAAACCCTCCAAGTTGAAATCTGTCAAATAGGATTATCCATCTTTTTCTTTTTGTGTTTTAATATTTGATGCCAGACAAAAAGTTTTAAAGGTTAGGCTCAAAGTTATAAATGTTTTACCGGTATTTTGATAATTAAAAATTGATACTTTTTAACATTGTTTCTCTTTTCCTTTTTAAAGATAAAATGCCATTGGTTTAATCGAATATGAAGTATCTTACATACATACTGGATTTACAGATTCTTCATAGTTTCATGAATGACATTTAAAATGTTTTACCAATAAAGCGATAGGTAATTCATCATAAAACTTATCCCAAATCTGTCAAATTTGCTGTAGTTTTTGCACTGTTCAACCTTTTTTAAGCTGATGATTATTTGAATTTAAGATGTTGTACACATAACACCCCAGGTCAAACGTAGATTAATACATAAATCTTGATTTTGTTACTCCAGTGAGAGAGGTGTTATTTGGTTGCCTGAGGCAACAAAAAATGTGTCTGATATTGCAGGCTCTTTGGACATATTTGTGAACAGGATGTTACTTTGCAATATCTCTTTAAACTGTAAACTTTATACAACAGACAAGAAAAATTGAATCATTCAATCTGTTTAAGTATTTTAACAATGTTTGTTACAGGATATTTATTCCCCATTTTTTTTATTTAAAAAAAAAGATACATTTCCAGTTAAGAGTGCCATGTTTTATTTTTTAAAAAAAAACACTTTTTAAACTTTTTAGACTTTATTTTTCATTTCTTTCATACAATAAATTGGCCATATTTTTGAACACATAATATCAGAACAGATTTTTGTAGCACAAATTTATGGCAAATTATATGCCACCAGTAGTGATTTCAACTGATGTTTAGATATTAAGGTTTATCATAAAGGTTGGACATTCACAAGCAAAGTGCAAATGAGTGGAAAGGCCAGTACACACTATAGCAAGCTGAGTACACAAATTCTAGAAACCAGTGAAATGCCGGAAATATGAACAATATATCCAAAGTGAATATCCACAAGGCAAGTTTATATTATGTGAGCAGTTCCATTTGGAAAATTCTCTAATTTTCTCTTACTAAACGAAGCAGTTTTCAACAATTTTAGGAATTAAATGCAATAGTAAGGCAAGTCTGGATATTTTTATCTGCTGTACCAAAACCAGAGCAGTTGATTATCTTGCTTATGTCCATAAAGCCCACACACAGGTCACCCTCACAAAATTTGCCCAGTTGTAATATGCAAATTTTTGGTTTTATAACAACCCTAGCCAGGATACTAATCAAAATTGTGCTTTTTTGAAAATGTTAGGCTATTTATAAAAATAAAATATATTTTTATTATTATGTATTTATACTCAGCGCAATATCTCCATATACTACAGGACTCAGAGCGCTATGGAACCAATCTGACTGTACAGGTACAGCCCCAACTCACAAGTAACTGACATTCCCCTAACTTCAAGATAGAGGCTCAAGGATGACCATTTAGTGATAAGGAAGTATTTTTAATGCTCCCAAGTGAAGTAGATATCCTCAAAGGTATAGAAATCCAATCTAAAGGGATAATCCAATTACCAGAAAGATTTATCTTATCTTTTTCTTTATAATTTCTGTGTATTTTATTTTGTTGCCTGATTTAAAATAATAATAATAATAGAAACACGTATAAGAATGTAAATTGACAACTAACGTATTTTAGTTTCACAGTTCTTCCTTTTACATGGCCATGGGCTTCTTTGAGGGGGTTTATGGTATATTCACACAGAGTATGATACTGTCACATTCAAATTACACAGACTGTTATAAAAAAAATAAACAATAAGCCACAATCACAAATAGTGCCGACACAAAACTTTCAGGTGGTAAAAGTCTAGAAAACAAAATCATTGCAACTACGAAGTGGTAACACTGATCTAATATAACACAGAATTTAATGGATTGCCAATACGAGTGGAATAGAACATGAGAATTTGGGGGCAGACTAAAGCTGAAGGCTTCAGTATGGTTTGTTGATCATTCATTATTTCATAAAGTCAAAGTTGGAGTTTTTACATCCCATTCCACAGCCAGGGTCATATTGCAACAGGCCCTCAGTATTGTCACTTGTGGGAGTTGAACCCACACACAAGTGACAGCCTGTGATTAGATGCCAAACTTGCCAACCCAATAAGCTACTGAGGAACTCTCATTATTTGATAAAATGAAACAAGTGGGATAAAGTTTGGACAGACCACAAGCACGTAACATTACACATATTAAATCTAAAAAAAATTTTTTTCATAAAATAAAACAAGCAGAGGTAGAACAGATACCAGTATGAAATTTGAAAGCAAATTCTTGTAAATTCTCATACGTTTTATTTGAAGGAAATTGGTTCAACATTGACCAAGAAATTGATAAAAATATTGTAAGCATAAGAATTTATTGAAGAAATTGATGTCTTGTATTGAGATTATATAGGTTAAACATTCATATCTAAGTAGCTATTGAAGTAAGTTTTGCAAGTTATTACTGATGTTGAAACATGGTTGGTATAACACCAGATATAAAACCAACAAAGATTTCACAATAATGCACTCATCTGAGATCTTACCGTTGCATAGCAAATATATATGAGTGCATAATGACTGACAAAGTTCAATCACAACTATTCTTTTAAAACATGCATATGGCATATGTCTGTTGTCTAATAGTCGATATTAATATACAATGTCATGATTACAAGAAATGTCAATATTGATTAAATATGCTAACAATGCATGACCAAATTAATCTTTCTGGTTTTCATTTTCAATCAATTCTTCCTTGGGAAAAAGATTTCTTTTGTTAAAGATAATGAGTACACTTTCACAGCCCTTACATGAAATATTGTTTTAATATGTTTTAATATTAATTTCTTCATGAAAAAGCAAATATTGCATTATTGAACACTTGGATAATATTTACATACAGCACACCATGTATGAAAATTGAGCAAAAGGCTATCATAATTAGCTAATACATGCATAGATTGCTAATTGCTCTATATAACTTGAACTTCCACCTATGCTGACAAAAATAAGTTTACTGATTTGGGGATATCAGAAAATGGATCCACCAGCTTCCATGTACACTTACTGGTGTTACTTATACAAAGGTTACTGTATATGTAAAATGTCAAGTATCTGTATTTACCATGGATTAATCAGTGCGATTACAATCTATAAAGCCAGGTTAATGATGTTCTGGGTCCTCAGTAATTCTGCACATGAAGAAAATGGTGCCTCTCATGTTAATTGGAGATGGCAAGATACTAATGTTTTTTTTTCAGAATAGAGAAACTAGTAAATATCATTAAACAATTTTCCAGAAGTATTTTAGGTTTGGGAATATTAAACAGTTCTTGAAAAAAATGTTTCAAATCCATTTAGGGCAAATATTATATGTCTGAATCATATACTCACTTTACATTAAGTTAATCATATGGAGACATTTACATCTGAATCAAGGAACCTGGATTTAACTGAGGGCACATGTTACAGGAAATGAAAAACCATTAAGTCTGAAATTTAATCTGAAATCACCAGTCAAATCCTGGTGGTGACCTTCCATTGTGGAAGATCATTCTAGGCGGAAAGACTCCTAACGTACCATAATTCTGTACAAATGTCCCTCTATAATTATTGCTCCAAGCACATTTAATATAAAAATTTCAAGGGCCTGAAGTTGAGAAATGAAAGCAAATAGTGTTATAGGGAAAGTTCACTGAGATGCCAAGTTTTTTTTTTTTTTCAGTCTAGGTCTGGTATATCCTGCAAATGTTACAAAATGTTATTTGAATTTAAGTTTTCATCTGTATATGTTTACAATTACAAATATGCAGCAGCAAAGTAACAACACTATGAAAGGCTTATTTCCAGTCTCAGAAAAAAGATTAATTGAGTGAACACAAAAATGAATGTACAAATGTATAAATTACATGAGACTAAGAATACTAAATTAAATTACGAAATAAAATAATCATAAATAACAGTTTTACTAACATTTATAAGATAGTACTAGAAAAGCAAAAGAATGTGTTTGTCAGTGTAAAAAAAAAATAATAATCGCAGATTTTCACCTCACAGTAATATCTGTCCTGTTATTGAGAACACTTTCTCGACAGATAAGAAGAAATACCTCAAGTAAATATATGTTAAAACATTGGTTTGATGTGTGCCATAGTTTATAAATGCAACAGTCATGTTTAGGTGGAATCATATTGCTAAAAATAAAACATATGTAAACTTTGACACCCCCCCCCCCCCCCCCCCCCCCCAAAAAAAAAAAAAAAAAAAAAAAAAAAAAATTATCAGCTAACCATTTTTTGGTGTCAGCATATCTGTATCATGTTTACTAAACTACTTTTTTTGAACAAGATAAATCATTTTAAAGAACTAAATATGAACTTCTACTCAAAGACAAAATATATTTATTTTGAGTCTTCATAGTATCAGACAATACTAATAAGCTGTAATTGGACATTGTACTTCATAATTGTACAATGTCACATCAACTATCCAATAAACTAAGCAGACTAGAATAAATATACTGAATAAATTGGACTACATAGTATAACACAGATACAGCACTGTATAACTAGAACCTCTCAATATCATCCACAGGATCTCGTTCCACTTATGGTTACCTGCCACCTATACATACACAAATACAGCATTTTATGATGTTACAGCATAAAAGGCTGCTTCTAGTTGTACCTAATATCTCAGTTTGACTGGCACAAGTAAGCCTCCTGTCCATCCAGTAATGTAGTCCATTGCAAAAACTTTTTAATTGTAGAGTAAGAAATCTAAAATTCGCCACATATCTGAAATTCACCACATGTTGAAATACTAATAAAATATATTAACTGAGGTGAGATTTTGTTGAACGTACGGTAAATTAAGGCTTTTTGAACTGAAAAATACCAATTTTAAGACAAAACATCATTTTCTTCATAAAATTAACTAAGGTTTTAGAGGTGGCGAATTTTAGATTCCTGGCAAATTTTAGATTTCTTACTGTATGACTTCTCTTTTCGGTCATAGAGGTGGGGAGTATAATTTACACTGATCATTGAAGCTCTTGCCACTTTGAAGCAGGTCTATAAACCTTTTCAAGTGAGCAGTTCTCTCGCAAATGTGCTCAACTATAATCTTTTTGGGTCCTAAGCCAGCTGTAACTAATCTTGATGATGCTACGACTTATCTTAATGGTGTTGTAATTAATCTTGAACACTGTTCTTAAGGTGGAACTGAATGATCTTCTTCAAATACAGGACTTTTCGTACAAATCTCCTGTGTAGTGAGTAGAGTTTTGGTATTAGTTCAGCCTACAATAGTTGTACAGTCTACTGTAATTTGCGAGTGCAAGGTCATGAAGAAATTGTGTTATAGTTTAGTAGAGGGAATCTTGTTTGTAATATACCAGGGTAATTGGAAAGAAAGCTGTTTAAATTATAAATATCCCAAGTATCGATATTTGAAATGATCAAGAGATATGACATGTTTTGGTCCCATCGCACAAAGCTGAAAAGTATCACCAACAGATAATGCACACAACAAGATGATAAAAGCATGAAGGTATTTTCATATATCTTTGTCATAAAAGTGCAATAAATCTCAGCACACAGGAAGAACAATATTTTGTGCAGATAATAGTAGCTTCTAGAACACTGACAAGGCATTTGAGTATACAAGATATATAGGAAGTGTTCAGAAGTATGTAAAAGAAGGCCTTATTACTTATAAAATAAAATACAAAATCATCAGAATATCCAGTTTCTAGAGACTGTCATCACAGCTGGTAAATAGATACGTGAGCCTTGTGGTCGCCTAAAACAACCAGAACCATCTTATCCCGACCTGGACACACACAGACACCCTGGGGCTTTAAATCCGACTCAGGCCCGGCAGTCCCCCAGATCTTGTAGTTCAGCAGGCAACGCGCATAGTTCCCATTGGCAGAAAACTTAAGTACCCTGGAATTGCCAGTGTCTGATACAAGGATACTGTTCCATTTGTCAGTGGTGAGATGACCTGGTTCCTTTAGAGCACCACAGGCATCTTTGGTGGGATTTATGGTGATTTTAATGGCACCGTTAGTATCCATCACATAGATTTCACACCTGCCCCCATCCAGCACAATTAACTCGTCCAGCGAGTTCAGAGCGATGTCCTGAATGTGGTGGAAAGACATGGACTTCAGTCTACCCGTTTTAATCTTTTTGATGTCTTTGTAATTTTGGAGATTATTACTGAAGAAAGACAGAGATCGAGTTTTGGCTGCTATGAATCCAAATTTGTATGGAATTGTGTTCACGGTATTGCCAATCTGTAATTCTTTTAGTCTCTCCCCATTTGGGGCATACAGTTCAACACCTCTATGCGTTGAAGTGGCTATCTTATCAGGTCCCATATAACAAGCACCTTGGATACCAACCACTTTGAACATGGATATGTACTCCCCTTTACCTGTAAATATCTGAACTGTCATCTGTAGTGCATCTATCACCAGAATGTCCCCTGTATACTTGGACATGGTGACTCTTGTTGGCTGTGTGAAAGCATTGGTCTGCATCCTTGTTTCACTGTAGCGACCAAATTTCTTGAGGCATCGTATTGGAGTGGCAGCCACAGATTCACTAGATACCCTTCGCGGTGGGGGTTTTGGTGGAGTGGTGTAACGCTGCGGGCTGGGAGGCTCCCCCTCAATTGTCTCCGACAGTAAGCTTTGCTCATCATCTTCATAGGGATTCTCAGTGGGAGCAGTCGGAAATGACATAGACTCGAGTCTGTCCATAGTCAGCAGTTTTCCCAGACTATTGGTACCTCTGATAGAAGATGGAGCACCAGGGATTCTGACCGGTAGCTCAGGCTTACATCCTGGACTTAGAGTTGTGGATTTCCCGGGACTATTGCTAGGTGATGGTGCACTATGTGAGCTGCTATTCAGACTAAAGTTTGGGTTCTTTGATGGTGGTCTTTCTTGTTCAGTTGGTGATCCACCCAAGTCTTTAAATGCGGGCTCTACTCCCCTTGGGACTGAAGACCATTTCTTGGAGCTTTTCACCCGTTGACTAGCACTCCGAGTCAATCGACTAGAACTGTGTATAGTACGAGAGCACCTGCTGTTTCCCTGGTATGGGTCTGGCTGAGGTTTTGTGTCCAAGAGATCAAGTAAGCCTAAGATGGTGTAGTTATTAGTAAGTCCCTTGACACCATCCTTTGGCAGCAAAGTCTCTTTGCGACAAAGAGGGCAGGGAAACTTGCTCTTCTTCTTGCGTTTACGGAGATACTCTGTGATACAGTTAATACAGAAGGTATGTGAACACACTAGGAGTTTCGGTAAATTCTCGGCTTTATTGGAGAATTTACTATAGCAGATTTTACAGATAAGAAGCTCTTCATGGATCCTATCTGGAAGATCCAGCTCAATACCACCCACTGCCATAGTTTAAAAATCACACGTAGCTTTCTCCTTGACAGAATTGATCAGTATCCATAATATTGTGGAAAAAAAATAATTACAAAAATAATGGTATTTGAGTAGAAAACAATCCTTGCATCATAATTTATCCAAGACAATGGAGTTGTATGCAAAGATATTTTTATGTACAATGTACCAGCCTTTCTTCATACTTCAGTCTAAACAGTACAGAACCCAAATTCTATGTGAATCATCACATATAAAGATTGTACATACTTATTGCATAATCATCATGTTACTATATTCTTCAAGTGTACTTTTACCATGTATCCTTTATGCATAACTGATACAATACTCTGAACATTCTGTGTATATATTCCTTATAAGTACAATGCCTGCAGCATTACCAGCATCTAATATGTAAAGTTATCATAACACAAGTGTATGTGTATTTCCTGCATATATCATTTATAAACTACTTCAAGATAACAAACCCTTATGCATTGGCCATCAGAAGCTTGAGAGTCATTAATCTCTGCAGATATATATCACAGCGTATATGTTTTAATAAATGTCCATCAGTCGTTCAAATACCAGCTGTACGAGATTGTACACCAGTCAATTCCACAAGGAAGCAAAATATATTTATTCCAGCGTTGTAAATGCCACAAAAACTAGCTGCTTCCATTCATAAACGCACTGTCTGTAGATAATTAAGTTCATGCTTGAGACTACATTGCCGACACCTTTGTTGTCACTTTTTATTTGTTCTTTTTTTTCATCCCACCTGGTTTTCTTTGTGTGTTCATCATGTACTGTCAGGAAGGAAGATTCTGTGATCACAAAGATACATACACAGTTTAAATATAACCTCAGCTAGATTACACCACCACAAAAGCACTGAGAGATACTAATTTCTTTTCACTAATCTTCAATATTTGATCAATTTTTACAGCAATTAGAGCTCTGTATGTAAGAGTGAATGATTTTGCTGTTTGAGTACTGTTGCACCAGAACAATAAACATTGTTCACTCCCATGAGAGATCCTAATAATGAAACCAATGAGAAACCTGGTATTCTATTGATCAAGGAGGGTGTACAAAATAAGCAGTACCCTAGCTGTGAGAGTAGCCTTTGCGTGACGCATGTGTATTAGTATTATACAATGAACAAAGGATTGAAATCAAAGTCTCACATCTTTGTGGTGCTGATTAATTACTCATGCTTATTTGGTGTGCTTTTAATTAATCGAAAACTGTTTCATTTATGTACAACCTCCGAGGACAGAACCATGGAAAAATGTGGCCTCCATTCTGAGGTTAGAAGTTCTTTGACCAATATTATTGATCAGTATAATTGTAACAGATTACTGTATCAAAATGTAAGATTACAATACACAAATATTATCATATGGAGGATATAAAGCCCCCCACCCCCCCACCCCCACCCCAAAAAAAAAAAAAAAAAAAACAAAAAAAAAACAAAAAAAAAAAAAAAAAAAACCACACATACACTTGGCATTATCTTTAAAAAACTCAGTTGCATAATATGAAGTCTCAATTCAGTTTATTTTTAAATAACTCACTTTTATCAAAAAAAAATCTGCCATTCATCATTATCAAACAGATGTTTCCTAATTATAATGTTTAAACTATTGTTTTCAAATTTATGTTTGTGAACACTTTCTTGTCCTATTAAGCAGAGAGAAGCCATATTGGATCAAGCTCTTATCAACACAGGATACACTGGGGGAACTCCCTAAATATGACCTTAGCCATTGAAGAATCACCATTGTTAAAACAGTTGTGAAATACCAACTTTGAGCTTTTAAGGACACCTTTCCTGCAAAGCAGCCTACGAAAGACTAACATTTATCCCTGTGATTGTACATGTCCCTGAGTTCACTGTGTGCTAAAATAAGGACAGGCTGGTTCTTTGTTTGGTATTTTATGAGTGAACCATTAAGGTAGCCTAAAACTAATAATAGAATTTCAATAGAAAAGTCTATCATCTACTTGTAATTGTCTTTAATTTTTTCATTCACTTTCCAGGTACATTTGCAACATGAAAGAAACCAATAATTTATAAGATTAATTTATAGGACTCCACCCCCCCCCCCCCAAAAAAAAAGAAAAAAACAGAAAAAAACAAACCCAACGGAATTTTTTTTTTTTTTTTTTATCAGACCTTTTTTGTTTCAGTTTAGGCAACAAAGAAGTAAAGGGGGGGGGGGGGTATTAGTAAAAGGAGCACTTTACCAAGTTACCTGCATATGTTGTTATCACTGTGGTTTCCTTTGTTTCAGCCAGTGTTACACTGCATAAATTTAAATATATAGCAGTTACAAACAGTGTGATATAATCAATTGTTTTGATTCTTTTTTTTAATTTGCTGTTCCTGCTTGTTTTTGATAAGTGATAACTGCAATTCACTATGTTTTTTCCTGTCCTGGGGAAATTTAACACTTTAATTCAACAAAACTTGGAAAACCATGTATCTGTCAGTGGATGAAAACTGCGCAGTGCATTCACTTTGCTACTTGTAAATTGTAATGGCTGATTCTAAATGGAGTCATTTCACCCAAAAGAAATACATTTGGATTTATAGTTCTTTCAGTTTATTGAATAATTATTCTTCTATTTTGTCTTTGATCTTTTGAAAACTCTGTCTAAATGAATGAGGAAAATTGATTTGTTAAGAAAATTGTGTCACTACAGACATTTCACAAAGGAGGTGAGACATGAACATATTTTATTTTGCATTTGTATCTATACAAAGAATCTGGAGGAAAAGAATAACAGAGGAAAGCCCTACCTGAGAAGAGACCTACATTTTTTGACATGTATGGAGAAAACCCCTTTATTTTTTCAGACCATGAAAAAAAGTCCTACACCATTTTTTTCAGACTGTGGAGAAAAGCCCTACATTAAATTTTTAGGGGTAGGGGTATAAGGGTAGTACAAAAAAAAAAAAATAAGACTTACTCTGGATTAGAGTTACTCAGCCTTTAGATGTTAACTGATCAAAAAGAAGATGAAAATGATAAAAATAATTTTGATACCATAGAACTTGTACTTTGTACCATCTGAAAAAAAAAAATTCTAGTGTAGGGCCTTTCTTCATGATCTGAGAAAATAGGTGTAGGGTTTTTCTCCAAAGGTGTCAAAAAGTTGTAGGAATTTTCTCCATGGGGCTTTCTCTGTAGGTCTTTCCTCTGTATACTATTAACAACTGTGATACATGTTTCAGGAAGTATACATGGGTTTACTGGAGAATGTAGTTAAATAAGCCCACTTTTGACTGTGATACATGTTTCAGGAAGTATACATGGGTTTACTGGAGAATGTTGTTAAATAAGCCCACTTTTGACTGTGATACATGTTCCAGGAAGTTTTTATGTTAATTTGAGAGTTCAACTGTCAGCAGAAATGAACAACCAACACAGTTAAACCCCAAACGGTTTTGCAAAAATCAGATTAATTCAAAGAGAGAGGTGTAGGTCTTCAGTAATCCTCACCATATAGCCATTAATACAGAACAAGGTGAATTTATTGAATTTCTTAATATTTACTAAACTATTTGTTAAAGAATGGCCTTGTTCAGCATAATCCCCATGTTCCACTGTCATGAGTTGGCCTCCTTACTGACCCTGATTATGCATCCCAAAATACAATCTTTGTGGTCATATGACATAAGTTTACATTTGGTGAAACATAATCACAGCAGTAAAAACAAAACAGTCAAAATGGGTCCACATGTTTGAAACATTTAAACATTTATGCCCAACATACAACCATTTTTACCCCACAGCCGTTAAGGGCTGTTGGGGTATTGTTTTCACCCATGGTGTCAGGATGGGTGGGCATCCGGGTGGGCGGGTGTGCAGGTGGAGGTGTGCAACGTCATGGTCTGACCTTGATTTGACCTTTGACCTTGCCATAGTGACCTTGAGTTTGAAAAACTTCTCCGGGCTATATCTCGGAAACCATAAGGTGTAGGAAGTTGATACTTGGTAGGGACATTAGTTAGGGTGTGTGGGTGTGCAACGTCATAGTGTGACCTTGATTTGACCTTTGACCTTGCCGTAGTCACCTTGACCTATAAAATCTTGTCCGGGCTATATCTCGGAAGTATGAAGTTGATACTTGGTAGGGACATTGGTTGGGGGTGTTGGTGTGCAATGTCAAGGTGTGACCTTGACTTGATCTTTGACCTTGCCGTAGTGACCATGCCCTATAAAATCTTGTCCGGGCTATATCTTGGAAACCGCAAGGTGTAGGAAGTTGGTACTTGGTAGGGACATTGGTTAGGGGGTGTAGGTGTGCAATGTCATGGTGTAACCTTGATTTGACCTTTGACCTTACTGTAGTGACCTTGACCTATAAAATCTTGTTCGGGCTATAACTTGGAAATCGTGAGGGGTAGGAAGTTGATACTCGGTAGGGACATTGGTGGGGTGGTTGTAGGTGTGCAAGGTCATGGTGTGACCTTGATTTGACATTTGACCTTGTCATAGTGACCTTGACCAATAAAATCTTGTCTGAGCTATATCTCGGAAACTGTAAGGTAAGGAAGTTGATACTTGGTAGGGACATTGTTTAGGAGGACCTTTAAAATCTTGTCTCGGCTATATCTTGGAAAGTGTAAGGTGTAGGAAGTTAATACTTGGTAAGGACATTGGTTGGGAGTTGCAGGTGTGCAGTGTCATGATGTGACCTTGATTTGACTTTGATCTTACCTTGACCTTTTGAAGTGACCTTGACCTTTAAAATTTTGTGTGGGCAATATCTCTGAAACCATTAACTGTAGGAGGTTGATGCTTGGTAGGGACATTGCTTAGAGGTTGTAGGTGTTACAGGTTATGCTGCAATCTTTATTGGAGCTTTGACCTTGTCATAGTGACCATGAGTTTTAAAATCTTGTCTGGGCCATTTCTTGGATTCTGTAAGATATAGAACGTTGACTCTCGGTAGGGACATTGGTTAGGTTCTCTATCTCATGGTGCTGAAAACTATTTCCCCAGGCTGTGGGGTACGGGCATCTCCGATGCTTTTTTTTTCAGTCACAATTGCCTTACAATCAATATTTTGGGTGTTCCAACTTACCTTATCAGTGTTACAACCTATTCCAATCTTTTCATGATAAAACTGGGCTTCCTGTTAACATGGAGCCAAGTGATTATCCATTTGAGTCTAACAATCTACTCTCCAAGAGTAATTTGTATAAATCGTAGCGGAACAAATATCATTTTTCCACCAGTTATCCCAACCTATTTAGAAAGGATAAGCCATAGCAGCACACCCCCCTTTCACCAGTTTCAAACCAGCAAGGGTGTAAGATCAAACACGAAAGTGGAACAGGGGTTATTCATTCATACCAAGTCTCATACAAAAGTTACAAGCTCAAACCATAATATTATAACCATCGTCAGCTAGTCATGACTTCCCTATTTGTAAGACTAATCTTGAAACTTGAGACAAATCACATTTTTCTATCAGTTATCTCAACCTGTTTAGAAAGTATTAAGTCATGGCAGCACACCCCCTTTTCCCCAGTTTCAAACCAGCAAGGGTGTAAGATCAAACACAAAAGTGGAACAGGGGTTATTTATAACAAGCCTCATACAAAAGTGACAAGATCAAACCATAATTTCAAATGCGCAGTTAACAGAAATTAATCAATATTCTAATTTATGTATTCTGCCTAAACTATTGTGGCTCATAAGTTTCTACTAAGGTTTTGGGTACTACTTTTGCATTTATTTCTGATAAAGATAAAATCATATGTATGTGGACAAAATTATATATTGCATTTATGGGTTGATATTCAGTTGTTGCATTATTTTTTTGCTGTAAATAGTTTTCTAATTTTAGTTTGATTCAACTTCAGCACTCATATTTAAAAGGAGTACAAAAAATCCTTTAATTGTTAAAACCATAAAACACAAAAATTAACGTGTAAATTTTGATATGATTTACTCACAGATTCAGTATATCGTGTTGAACTTAAAAAAATATATTTACTAGGCATACATCCTCCCTCAATTGAAAAAAAGAAGTATTGTGTACATTGTAATATGATTAAAAGTTATTACATTAATAAGACCTACATCAATCTTTCGTTAATGTAATTGTAAGAAATAATATTATTGTGAATTTGTGAATTTATACAAGATAATGTTTATTGGTCAAACAGTATCCCTTAATTGACAAAATAAAATTGCAAAGACGTGAAATAAACAGCAACAATTTGATCACTAAATAAACTGATGTTTTACGAGGGTAGGAATCTAGCTTTTTAATGTCCAGGCTATTATGGTTATATACACAAAGAATATTTATTTAGAATATGACTAAATATATCGGTATTCCAAGGGTATTTTTTTTTACCAATAGTCACCCATGATATAAAGAGCTATATAGTTCTTTCATGTGGGTTTTGTTTTATTGTTTAGTTTGCCTTGGTAAGAATTCTTATGTGGTTTCATCTTAACCCGCTTTTTCTTATGAAATGAAAGCCCCCCCCCCCCCCCCCACAGAAAAGTCATCTGCATGTCTGTATAAGAATAGATTCATCTGCCTTCTGTGAAGCTCATACAAGTTGAACTAAACATGTATAGACAATAAAAATTACACCCATAAAGTAAATATGTAGCATATGTTTTGAATAGTTCCTATTTGTATTTATGAACTGTATACCATGTAGCTTTGCTTCAGGCCAAACTTTCATTGTAATTACAGAAAAGAAACTTTCTTTCTTATATATAATGTACTCTTTCATATACTGGCTTTCACATCACATTAACACCAAGATAGATCTCTGTTAGTGGATGCATTCTAATATATAGGTGCTTCTTATGAATACCAAACCATTGTGTACATGTTTAATACAACTTTGTGGTACAATTTTGAGCTTGTGGCATGGCTCTATATACCGTATATAACATGCTGTTATAACAGAAACCTAGCCTTGTGTAAGGCTCAAATTTGCACAAGATTTTTTTTTCAATCATGTTTAGATATATTTGGTATTCAATATTCATAAAGCACTCATATACATTACAAGGTATAAGCTATCAGCCAGAGAAATGTGCTATTGTACAAGACAATATATGCATGAGTACATTATATAAACTGACACTTTTTTAAACTGCAAATTTTCCCTAATTACAAAGCAATTTGAGCCTTTGGCAAAGCTAATTGAAATGCTATGGCTATATGCTAACAGTAAAATTTATACCATGCACAGCAGATCCTGTTTTACCACTTGGCTTGATAATTTGGCACTTACCTCAATTTGGCACTAAATGAAAAAACATTAATAAAATTCAATCTCTATGGTATTGGTAGTCTTGCTTAAGGCTACAGTTGTACCATATCTTTTTCAAACACATACACAGATATTTGGTAATCATGAAGCACTCATACATGTTACGAGATATAAGTTCTTCTCTTTCTCTTAGCATGATACTAATATAAAAGCTTAAGTATATGTAAGAGTACATTATGTAAACTGAAAATTTATTTTCTGAACTGAAATTTTCCCTAATTGCAAGGAAACTTGATCCTTAATTAAGGGTATCGTACTGAGTTCATGCATACAAAAATTATTTTTAAGTTGTATAAATATAGATTGGTCATCTGCAACTTTAGGGTACTGATCTTAAATCAAATACACATATTGATCAGATCTGAAAAAGAACTGTGAAGAGATTAACTTGAACATTTTTTTTCATAAAGTGTATTTATATGTGGAGTCAGTGATTTGTTTTATTAAATCGAAATGGATGCATATTTGCATATAAAAAGCATAAATAGCAATTTTTTTTACATTGAAGTTTCTCCAAAACTGTAAAACAGTTTATTGGTAAAAACCATACAAAAGCTGACTTTTTACAAGTAGAACCACTTTTAAGGTTGGTGTGGGTAAGGATAGTAGATTGTTTTGTGGTTAAAATCACACTGTTTAGTACCATTTCCTTGTGAGTGAGGCTGTAAACTTCTAACCCTTAAAATGCCTTGTCCCATTGATATGTACCCTGTTATCAAGGATTACTGGTTAATTTGCAAATTTAATAAGTAAATTAAATTTTTATAAGTTAATACCCTATCCAATGGACAATTGCTTTACCGGTCGGCGCGACCGGTCCCGCCAAACGCCAGAAAAAGACGTCCTGTATATAATACTGGCAGGACCGGTCAGTAGTGTGCATTCGCTAGGTGGCGCATCATACTTGCTTCCTGTCCAGACAGAGTGACGTCAGTTCATCTTTTTCGTTGTCTAAAACGATTTAGACCCCTAGTAAGCTGGTAGCGGGGTCGGTTGGGAGGGCCTTGCCTGTCCATTGGATAGGGTATTAACTTATAAAAATTTAATTTACTTATTAAACTTACTTCTGAACAACCATTCTTCAATCCCTCTGAGCCTGGAGCCACCGGTCCGGTGAGGCCTCCGGCTTCAGACGGGCAAATTTCACATCCAAAGGATGCAAAGAATAAGGGCACGGGAAAGAAGCTAAAAAAGAAAAAGACTGTTCCTACTGCTACAGTTGTGTCTGAGGCACCGGCTCCGGTGAAGGAACACACTGTAAGCACTTCCCTGCCTACTCAACATACTGAGCAACCGGCGAAAGTGGACATTCCCGTTCCGGGCTCTGCCTTGTCACTTTCTTCCGGTGGTGATTCCATCTTCAAACCAGCTACCCTTTCAGGCTCTTCCACCTTGTCGGCTCCGGTCACCGGTGCTTCCGGTGTCGGTCAGTCCTTCTTTGCTGATCCGGACGCTTCTGACGTTGACTCAAACCATGACCAGTCTAACAAGGACTCTGATGAGGGTGAGATATCAGACTCTGAAACCACAGAGCAAAACGAAGAAATGAACTATCGCGAAACGTGTAGAGCTGTCAGGGCCTTTTTAGGATGGACTCATATTCCAGATTTTGAACTTTCAGTATCGGATGGGGATACCTCAAACAACCCGTGGAAAGGCAAACGACCTAGAAAGACAGGCAAAGTTTCAGTGGAATTCCCCCCGGATGACTGGCTCTGTCACAAGATGGAGAAGTTGAATTGCAGGGTCGCTGAGGGTTATCCCTCAAGGTCGCAGGAATCAGCGGGCTTGAAGGTTGACCAGTTCATCCGTACACCTAAAAGCCAATCCAAATGGTACAGACAGCATAGACTTAGACAAGAATCCTCTTCTAGGCCAGGTAGAACCATCTTTAGTTGGTCGGACTCTGAGGCCCGCCTGAATGCTCAGTACTCTAGGGTAGCTAAAGCCTCATCTTATCCTCAGTCTGGTCCCGCTTCTCGCCCGGTACCACAGGATATTTTACGCCGGTGGGAAAAGTGTGCAAGAGAAGGGACATACATTACCAACCACGCGGCAGCATTTAACAGATGCACCAGTGAGATCCAAGACAAGATGAACTCTCACATCAGTTTGCTAAATGACGTTATTGTGAAGGGGAAAGCCCCTAAAGAGGTGGTAGATGCCATCAGAGATCTTAAAGACTTGTCTTCATTTCATTCAAGTGTCTCTGTGGCACTGGGAACTTCTCTCCAACACCTTGCAGACGGCTTGTTCATTCAACTAGCTAACTTCATCTTACTCCGCAGAGACTCTTATCTTGAGTTTGCTAAGCCCGGTTTGAAACCGGATTCTTGGAACAGATTTCCAGATGACATCCTAGCTGCAGCAGAGCAGGATATAGCAAAGTTTGAGTCTACACCAAGTGCTCAAGGTCCCGGTCCGGGCACAGGGCAGCACTCTGGTAGGAAACACCAGTCATATCGTTACAAGCCATATGACAAAAAAGATAGTAGGCAATCAGGCCACTCTTCCTCTCAGTCTAGCCAGCCTTGGCGCCAGTTTTCTTATAGAGGAAGGGGTCGCGGTCGCGGACGTGGAGGCAGCAATTCCAGTCATTTCTCCAGATCGTCCCGTCAACAGTCTTATAAATGACAATTATTTTTTAGTAGATCCTCAGTTAAAGCCAAGTGGGGAGGATCCAATGTGTCAAGACTTAAACAAACATGTAATCAAGACTGTAAACTTAAATGTTGTCTTTCCTGCACCTTCTGTAACCGGGCTGTCGGAAAACAAAGACATAAGACCCAATCAGAACCAAACAGAAATAAAGTTTGTGAAACCTGTTTGCTGTGTAAATCCTTGTCTTTATGTTCCAACTGTTCAAAATGTCCCTCATGTTGTACCAAATCCACCTGTGGGGGCCCGACTGCAAAGGTTTTGGCAGGTTTGGCACTTCCTGGGTGCAAACAAAAGAGTAGTTTCAATTCTTCAGGAAGGGTACACCCTACCCTTCAAAGAGAAACCTCCCCTGACAAGGTCACCGGTAATTATCAGTGGATACGCAAATCCGGTCAAAAACAAGCACATAAAGGACTTTATGAACATCAGGCAGTTGGTCAATCGCAAACTTCCCAGATTTGTGTCCCCGGTCCCGGATCTGCTAGCCTGGAAAGTGGATGCTCTAAGCGTTCCCTGGCAAGATCTGGATGCCTATGTTTTTCCCCCGGTGGCTCTCCTAGGGAAGGTGGTCTCCAAGTTGATGGATCAATGATTCAACAGGGTCATTCTCATTGCACCAGGGTGGCCCAACATGCCATGGTTTTGGGATCTGGTCAGCATGTCAGTACAGATTCCCCTAAGTCTACCGAGAGTAGGGAACCTATTGACTCAACCCTTCAACCAGTGTCCTCACAGGGACCTTCACAGTCTGAATCTGCATGCATGGCTCCTACGGCCTTTGCCATCCAACAGGCAGGCTTCTCTGAAGAAGTGGCAACACGAATTGAAGCTCCTCAGAGACGTTCAACCAGAGCCATCTACGAATCAAAGTGGTCCGTTTTTGTCAGATGGTGTGAGGAACATAAGGTGGACTTCAGGTCTCCTTCTATAAAGCAGATCGCTGACTTCTTGCTTTACCTATTTCAGGAGAAACATCTGCAGCCTAGCACCATAGATGGCTATAGAACCGCTATATCTGACAAGCTAGGGAATGGCCGGGTGAACATTGGTAAGGATGAGAATCTTACCAGACTGTTGGACAGTTTCCATAGGGACAAGCCTAAAGGTAGGAGGGGTGTTCCTTCCTGGAACCTTTCCTTGGTTCTTCATCAGCTCACGAAACCTCCCTTTGAACCGCTTAGGAAGGCTTCCCTTAAACACCTTACCTTTAAGACGGTCTTCCTTCTTGCCTTAGGGTCGGGCAAAAGAAGAAGCGAGATTCATGCCTGGGTACATAGGAACATCAGGCATCAGGAGGATTGGTCTAAGGTCTCCCTGTACCCTTCCCCAAGTTTCATCTCCAAGAACCACCTGGCTAAGGAGGGTCCGGGTTGTGTAGCCCCGGTTATTATTCCGGCTCTTGCTCCGACCTTGGACAAGTCTCTTAAGGAGGACAGGACCTTGTGTCCGGTGAGATCCTTGCGTTACTATCTAGACAAAACCAAGGACCTTCGGTCAGACAAGGAGTTGGTTTTCGTCTGTTTTAGGAAGAGCTTCAAGAAAGACATTGTACCAGCCACTGTCTCTTCCTGGATCAAACAAACCATTGGTTTATGTTACCAACTCTCGGATGAGCAGTCTCAAAATTTGCATCAAGTTCGGGCTCATGATGTCTGGGCTTTCGCGGCTTCTAAATTAAAATTAAATTAAATTTTTATAAGATAATATCTTACCTAGTGGACAAGGAGAGTCCCACCCTACCTTCCCCGCTTAAATCAAGGGGACCTTACTTGGTAGGCACAAAAAGAGGAAGTGCGCATGCGCGCACACGCGCAGTAGGGGAGCTGGGTGTCCGGTGACACCTGGCGAGTGAATACTACACTACCGGTCCAGGCCAGAGCCCAGCTCAGGACATTTTTTTCTAATGTTTGGCGGGACCGGCTAGGCGCCGGACTATTGCACCGGTCACTAGGTAAGATATTATCTTATAAAAATTTAATTTAATTCTTAAATTTTCCATTTTATTGCGTTAATACATCCTATCCAATGGACAATTGCTGAATAACTACCGCTTGGTAGGCGGGTAAGCAGCTAGGGACTTAAGTGAACTCATAACAAAACAAATTATGCAGGCCCATTTGACCCAGGGTCAGAGAACCCTGACAGGTCAAGGTCGGCCACTAACTCACCGGTTAACCGGGAGTCTACCGACGTTGCCCCCCCCCCTTTTTCTTTCCTTCCAGAGTCGGTTTGAGAAGGGAAAGATAGAGAGAGAGGGGCTGAGTTCAGTCCCAGAAGAAATAAACTTCCCAAGGGAAGCAAGTCACAGTTTTTTTTTTGTTTTTTTTTTTGTTTTTTTTTTACAATATGTACATATTTACATATATACAACATCCCCTCATTTCTGGGCCTGGTGGTGCACCTGCTGGGCAGCCACTACAGGTCCCAGGTGGAAAAGCTCCGAGTCAGCGCAGGCAACATCCTTCAAATAGAATTGGCTGAAGGTGTTGTGAGATTTCCAGTGGCAGGCTGACAAGATCTGATCTAAGGAAATCCCTGATTGGAAAGCCTTAGAGGCAGCAAAGGCCCTAACATCATGGGCTTTAACCTGATGTAAGGTGAGGGCCTCCTGGTCAGAGAGCTCATAGCACAGAACCACAGTCTGTTTGATCCATGAGGAGATGGTGGCAGGTGAGATGTCTTTATCAAAACCCTTCTTGAAGGAGACAAAGACTAACTCCTTATTCTGCCTGAGGTCTGCAGTCCTGTCCAAGTAGTAGCGCAGGGCTCTAACTGGACATAGGGACCTGTCACCCTTGAGTGACCTATCCAGAGATGGTGCCAGGGCTGGGATGACCACTGGTGCCACCTATCTGGACCTTCCTTAGCCAGCTGGTTCTTGGATAGGAAACTGGGTGAGGGGTACAAAAACACCTTAGACCAGTCCGACTGGTGTCTGATGTTCTTATGTAACCAAGCATGGATCTCACTCCTGCGTTTACCTGAACCCAAAGCCAGCAAGAAAACAGTCTTGAAAGTTAGATGTTTCAAGGAGGCCTCTTTCAGGGAATCAAAGGGAGCCTTTGTGAGCTGATGTAAAACCAGTGAAAGGTTCCAGGAGGGGATGCCCCTCCTGCCCTTAGGTCTGTCTCTATGGAAACTATCCAGGAGACGAGAGAGATTCTCATCTTTGCTGACATTAATGGTGGAATTGCCCAGTTTGTCAGCAATGGCGGATCTGTAGCCATCAATAGTGCTTGGTTGCAACTTCTTCTCCTGAAATAAGTGCAGGAGGAAGTCAGCAATGGCTTTCAGAGGTGGTGCCCTGAAGTCCACCTGATTACTGAGGCACCACTTTGTAAAAATAGTCCACTTTGCCTCATAGACAGATCTGGTTGACCTTCTTTGAGGAGCCTCAATTCGTGCTGCCACTGCCTCAGAGAAGCCTTGCTCCTTGATTGCTGAGGCTCTAGGAGCCAGGCATGTAGGTTCAGATTCGACAGGTTCCTGTGAAGGACCTGGTTGAATGGCTGAGACACTAGGTTGGGTATGCTGGGCAGACACAGTGGGATCTGGCTTGACATTGCTACCAGGTCCCAAAACCAGGGCATGTTGGGCCACCCTGGAGCAATCAGAATTATTCTGTTGCAGAGGTAGTCCTGGAGCTTCTCCACCACTTTGCCCAAGATGGCTGCCGGTCGGAAGGCGTATGGGTCCAGGTCCTCCCAGGACAGGCTGAGTGCATCCACTGCCCAAGCCTGGGGGTCTGGTACCGGTGATACAAACTGTGGTAGTTTGTTGTTGAACCTGGTGGCAAACAGGTCCCCTTGTGGCTGATGCCACCTTGAACATACAGCTTGGAACACTTCTAGATGAAGTGACCACTCTGTTTGAATGGTCTGGCCAAGCCTGGATAGCTTGTCTGCTATCACGTTCAGCCGGCCGGGGATGTGACGTGCCCTGAGGGTTACTTGCTGCCTGGTGCACCAGGACAGAATTTTCCACAGTAGGGCACACAGAGAGCCCGATTTCATCCCCCCTTCTTTGTTGACATAGGCAACCACTGTTGTGTTGTCTGTAGCTACCAACACTGTCTTGTTGAAGACTAGGGTTTGAAACTCTTTTAGAGCTAGAAATACTGCTTTCAGCTCCAAGTGGTTTATGTGTAACTTGCTCTCGGGTAGGGACCACTGTCCCCTTGCAGTGTGCTCGTCTAAGTGAGCGCCCCACCCTTCTTTTGATGCGTCTATAAAGATTTGCAGAGCATGTTTTAGAGGGTGTAATGGTTGACCTAGAAGCACATTGCTTTCCTCCAGCCACCACCTTAGATGGGGGTGGAGGGATTTGGGGACCGAGATCACCTTTTCCAGTGACTCTGGGACCCTCCAGTTGTTTTTCAAGTGCCACTGTATGGGTCTCATGTTAGTCGCCCTAAGTGGACTTGCTTTTCTGTTGCTGTGAGTAGACCTATGAGGGACATGAATTGTCGGACCGGGCAAAGCGGATCCGACAATATTGATCTGATCTTGTGTGTCAAGGCCTGCCAACGTTCTTCTGTTGGTCTGACCTTGCCCTCTTTCAGGTCGAACTGGTAACCTACGAAGTTGAAGACCTGTTTGGGAACCAGCTCTAACTTTTCCTTGTTCACCAGCCACCCTAATTCCTGACCAAGTGTGACTAGGGTTTGAGTATGCTGGAGACAGGTGTGGTGGGTAGAGGCTCTCACCAGCCAGTCGTCTAGGTACTGGTAGATCCTTATACCCTTCTGAAAAGCCACGAGTTTGACCTCTTTGGCCACCACTGTGAACTCCATGGGAGCTGTGGACAGGCCAAAGGGAAGGGCTTGAACTGGTAGGACCGACCCTGGAGGTAAAAGCGCATGTACTTCCTGGACTGACTGTGAATTGGTATGTGGAAGTATGCTTCTTTGAAATCTATGGATGTGACCCACTCCCCTGCTTGGAGGGAGGTTCTTATTGTCTCTGGGGTTTCCATCTTGAACGTCCCTGTGTTCAAAAAGGTGTTCAAGGTGCTCAGGACAAGGACAGGTCTCCACCGGTTGTTGGGCTCGGGTACCAAAAATAGCCGGTTGCCCTGTGAGTTTGATTTTCTACCGGTTGTACTGTGTTCTTGTTCACCAGCTGATACAGTGCTTCTAAAAGGAAGGACTGCTTGGCTGGGTTGTGGTAGTTGCTTATTACAGTTGGTGACCTTGTCAAGTTGGGTCTGAACCGGAAGGGGAGGGTGTAGCCCTCCCTCAGTGTGGGGACTACTTTTGGACTCAAACCCAGAACTTCCCACTTCTCCCAGCACCGGTTATAAGTGAAGCAATGCACTGTAACCGGTTCCTGGTGGTTCCCCAGTTCTGCATAAACTCATTGGAGTTGGCCGAACTGGATGAATTGAACCATTTCTTTGTAGGGGTAGGTTCATATGAAAACTGCCTTCCTTCCTGCCCAGTGGAGGATTCAGCAGCTTCTGCAACCAACAGTCTCTGTAACCGGCCAAACCGGTAGGTGCCATCTCTCTGTAACCAAAGTTTCTGGGAGAAGGCCCTGTAACCAAAGAATTGGGACATCACATTTCTGTAGTCTTAGTTAATCCCTTGGTAGATCTCCCAGTCCAGTAGACTGGTGTTCGAGGTTCAGTCTGGTTACTTCACCATTATCTCTCAGATTCTTTTGAAGCAACTGTCCCTGAAGGTTTGCAAGCCGGCACCTGGTGGGTAGGTTCTGTAACCAGTCGGTTAAGGGAATTTCTTCCCGTCCAAGTAACTTGTCACCAGCAAATTTCTATAGCCGGTAAACCTCTGTAACCGGTGAACCTGTTGTCAGCACTGGATTTGAAGCTGGTTTCTTGTCAGTAAGCATGGGAACAGTAGTTTCTCTGTAACCAGCACCACACTCGGGAACCAGCAGCACTCCGGAACCGGTAATTCTCTGTAACCGGTGAACCTGCTGTCAGCACTGGATTTGAAGCTGGTTTCTTGCCAGTAAGAATGGGAACAGCAGATTCCTCTGTAACCAGCAGCCCTCCTGGACCGGCAGCACTCAGGCACCGGCAACCCTGCGGCACCGGTACACTCCGGAACCGGGAACCGGGAGCCGGTAATTCTCTGAACCAGTAGCCCTGCTGTGTGTCACCAGCAACTCTGTGTAACCGGTAATCCTATTTAACCGGTAGCCCTTGCTGGATTTCTGTGACCACAACCAGCAGTCTGAGCAGAACTGGTGCTGGTATCCCTCATCACTGGCTGGCTAGTGACCCTACCGGTAGCCTGAACAGGACTGGTACCGGTCCAAAATTCTGCACTGGGGAGATAAGGGTCAATGGTCACTGCGACTTCTGGTAGGTGAACCCTCTGAGCAGCCGCACCGGTGGTCTGAACAAGACTGGAACCGGTACCCCCACAGTTACACCAGTGGAAAGGCCTCTGGTGGAGGTTCCAGTATCAAACAGGGCTGATCACTGGAAACCACTGAGGAGGGGGTCCTTGACAGCTTCACAGGAACATGACTGGAACCAGTACCCTCCAACAGTCCCACCAGTGGAAAGGCCTCTGGTGGAGGTTCCAGGATCAAGCAGGACTGATCACTGGCAGCCACTGAAGGGGTTTCTTCACAGGAACAGCACCCACCGGTAGTCTGTACAGACCGGAACCGGTACCCCCAACAGCCACACCAGTGGAAAGGCCTCTGGTGGAGGTTCCAGGATCAAGCAGGACTGATCACTGGCAGCCACTGAAGGGGTTTCTTCACAGGAACAGCACCCACCGGTAGTCTGTACAGACCGGAACCGGTACCCCCAACAGTCACACCAGTGGAAAGGCCTCTGGTGGAGGTTCCAGTATCAAAACAGGGTGATCACTGGTAACCACTGAAGGGGGGTTGTTGACAGCTTCACAGGAACATGACTGGAACCAGTACCCCCAACAGTCCCACCAGTGGAAAGGCCTCTGGTGGAGGTTCCAGGATCAAGCAGGACTGATCACTGGCAACCAACTGAAGGGGTTTCTTCACAGGAACAGCACCCACCGGTAGTCTGTTAAAAAGTGTGTGTACAGTAATAATTACTCGTCTTCTAAAACTTCTGTTGAAAACACGATTCCTCCATTGTTGAATGCGTATCACGTGACCAGGTCCGTGTCACGTGACAAGCATAAGCTGAAAGTGATGACGTCAGACGATGCATTCTTCTTTCCTTCTAAATTCTTCTCGTCGACATACACTCAGTGTTTCTCGACAACGAAGAAATAAATGGAGGTAAAGTCGTGGAGATACAACCTTCTGTGTAGAAGAAGGAATGCTGCAGGGACGACACACAAGCTCTCACCCACGACTTCGTCTCGACGACAAGTACACAGAAATTCTTCAAAACTGGTTATAAAGTGCTGGATAATGCCTCGTTTTAGTCCTGGAGAGGCACTGATATGTATAAACACAATAAATATATTTAAATTCGAAGAATAAGCCGCGTTTCCTTCAAAACTTGGAGATCACTTCAAAACGCGTCTGCACACTACGCGCCAAACGAAAAAGATGAACTGACGTCACTCTGTCTGGACAGGAAGCAAGTATGATGCGCCACCTAGCGAATGCACACTACTGACCGGTTCTGCCAGTATTATATACAGGACGTCTTTTTCTGGCGTTTGGCGGGACCGGTCGCGCCGACCGGTAAAGCAATTGTCCATTGGATAGGATGTATTAACGCAATAAAATTGTATCTTACTTGACCCACGAGATCTCTCAAATTCAATTAACCAAGGTTATGCTAAGTGAAGGGATCATATATGGATATTTCAGTATCAGTCTTTATGTCTTTCAGAATTTCAATATTGCTACTAAAAGTGTTAATTTCAATATCATTTCCAGCACCTGCCAGGAAGAATATTAAAAATATAGTTTATAGTTTTTCAGTGCCATGTAGTTTGATCATTAATATTTGTCTGTTGGAAGATTTATGATTTATTGTGAGATTTTTGATGAAATTTAATTTATCTTGTGTTAAATTCATAGTTAGTTTAGTATATCATATGTGTTAACAAAGGAATTTTGATAGCTAAATGATCAGTAGATGCAAAGTAATGCATTTTATGGTGTGGAACGACATTTCAATATTGAACAATATACAAAGCCATTTTAGACTTTTATGTCGATATTGAAATTACATTTCAATTCCTTCATTAGTTATGCTATATAAAAGAGTCAAGGTTGATTCACATGGAGGATCCCCACACTGACTGGTATTCCAAAACAGCTAGATTTTTTAAAACATAACATTTAAGGCCTGTACACACTGAACCAGTCTGATTGATACACTCAGGTGCAAGTTTTCATTATACTGAACAAATTGGCGAGAAAAGCCGGACCAGACCTAACAAAGTTATGGTCATTTTTACTGTCTGAGCTATATGCTAGGATAATTACTAATTTTATAAAAATTTGCAAATTCTTCTAAGTAAATAGTGCTTTGTGTTAGATATCTGACTTAATCATTGAATTGAATATAGATTATTACTGATATTATTGCAGTCTCATGTTGATTGTTTTTAATGTGAAAAAAACCCCAGAATCATAACTTTAAAGATTTTGAAGGTAAATAACATGAGCTACACAAGTCTTTTTTTCTCTTTCAGAAATTTTTCAGTCAATTTAGAATTAGTTTACAATTTTGCACACTTGCATTTTTCTGATTAAATGTTTTACCGTATATGGTTTAAAAACAGACAGATTCTCAGCCATGTGAATTCAAATATAAACTACCCAGTTTCATGTACTTTCAACTAATCTGAATCAACAGCAGGTGAATTGGCCTTTAGCAAGAAGTAAAAATTTGGTCAATTAGTCTTGCAGAGTATATTGTATCTATGAATGATATTTACTGTATTATACAATGATGTCAATTGTTTAGATGAGGTAATATTGAGCAGATAATAAAGTTTTCATTAAATAGTAATTTATTTACCTGCCTATCCCTATGTATTTGCAGATTTAACACGTTGCTTCAGTGATTTATCCTTTTGCCTTTAGATTTCAGTATCTTGCCATTTGTTTTTTTTTTATTTATTTATTTTTTTGTATTTGTATTTTGTATCAACTACAAACTTTATCAGTTGTGTTTTTTCATTTAGTATACAATTTATCTTGTAGTTGCTACCACTCGTACACTGCCAATAAAAAAAGAAGAAAATTAATGTTCTTCACAACACCATTATGGAGAAGTATTGAAGCTATTAATACTATGTTGTATGTACACAAGGAGTCTTTTTGTGGTTTGTGTAATAGAGTGCAAATTCTATTGATTAATCTCTACAGCATCTGCCAGAAAACAGAAGCACTTCATAAATCAGTGTCAACCCACATCCCTTCCATGTGGATAAGATATGTAAATAAAGGTTACATCATATCAGAAGTACAGGAGTTGAGTGCTGCTGAAATGGTGAACAGGCATAAAGTGCTGTCAAGAGTGCACACACAATGTAATCAAACCCTAAAATGTACTCATTAATGATGAAACAGACATGCATGTTTGTAAGAGTACATTGTATTTGTTATTGGCACAATTTGAAGAAATATGGATTACTATGTTCAGAAAATTTATTTTTTAAAATTTTATGGTAAAATAGATAGTAAATAATAAGTCGTGATAAAGGAAAAGTAAGATTAAAATATGTTGTCCTATTTGTTTTACAGAGGCCCAAAATTTTATCAGAACAACAGTACTGTTAAACATGTGCAAATTTTGAAGGCCCAAGAAAGGTCTATTCGATACAATCTGATATCACTTAAGATAATCAAACTTCCTTGCTCTTCCATTATTCCACTGCAAAAAAATACCGTCCTTTATACTTGTCATAAAGTAGTCACCCTTGGACTTTATTTCTCTTCTCTGTGCTGGATTGACTCCCACAAGTGGCAAAGCTAAGGGCCTCTGACCCAATGTGACTGTGGAAGTAAACCCATAACTTTGACCTTTGACTGTGTATGGGCATTAAATGTTTTACGTATGATTAAATATACTGCCTTAGACGTCATGTGTTAACACATCACAGCCCACCTCCCCACTATGTCCAAATATGGTAGTTTTTGTGAAGCTACTATAACATGATGAAATTAAGAAATTGTTTTAATTTAGATTTGTCTGTTTTTGTTTGTTCTTCATAATAGGCCTTTTGAAAGTGATACAAGCAAATGGAACAATAATTTATTGAAAGTACTAATATTCTTTACAAACAAACAAAGCATACACGTGAATATGACATCATCACAGGAAGTTTGTTTAAACATTCAATGGTCGAAACTTTATTACGAACTGATCTTTGTGTGATCAAGTCTGAAATATTGTCTATTGCAAGAACCGTCATTCAAGGCACTTATAAACAAGTTACATGGCAAATGAATGTTATGTACCCTTTTAATGAATCTGAAATGCATGCAGTTTTAATTTGGTGTTTGATTTTCATACATCTAACAAGTCTAACTCATGTTACATTTAACCCTTTCGCTACCATGTATCACGACTAGCAGTCGACATCAATGTGTATTGTAAGGGACCATGTCTGTCGACCAAGGGCCAACAGCAATAATATAAATTTCTTCTTTCCCTTCAGTGTACTGTTATACGTTTTCTTTGGTGTATCAGAATTAAACCGATTTTTTAAGTATTTTATATGAAAGTTATGCTATATTTTAAAAAAAAATTCACCATTTCACCTATTTTAACTGGTTTCTGTTGATATTGACGTATTTACCGCATATAGGTGCATATTGTTTACTTGTGGTTATTTTTATTTGGAGAATTCCCACAAATTTTCCCATTCAACTTTCATCAATTCCTAATGAAATATACCGAAAAATACCGCAAATGAAGTGTATAAGATAGTGAGTTACTATTTTACTTTATTGGCGTTTCTGACGTGATATGACGTCATATGGCTACAGTCAGGGGGAATAATGTTCCTTCAGTAGCGAAAGGGTTAAGTAATAACATACTTTGTTAATATGTTTCAGACCTGATTATACTTAATTTAAATCTGAGACATATGGCATTTGATATAAACAATGTGTTTTTATTTTATTTTACAATTTATCCAACATATTATCAAATAAAACTTTATTAATGAAACTCACTTTTTGGACGGCAGTTAACGGACTGGCCGCTACCACCTTTCCCAATTATTTTGCAAGCCTCAATAAATATAATTTTTTTTTTCTTGCCACTTGAGATTCAACTTACTATTATTCAGCTGGTTATGTTTCAAGTTGATAATATGAAATTAGTTTTATCTTTTAAATTATACTTAAGTTACAATCTTCAAATTACATACAGGAAGTCTTCCATGTCAAATTCATCAGTGCATCTAGAAAGCACTTGTACAGTGCAGACCTCCACCAGGAGAGGGGGGGGGGGGGGCATTTCTGAAAATTCGGGATGTTTTTTAATCCAGAATATGATCTGGATCTTTCCCAGAATGTAATTGCTTCTTTGGCCAGGCCCTAACTACATAAAATTTTTTATGAAGATCCACTTATTATTTATGGAGTCATGGCAACCCGAAACCATTGAAAATACTTTGGAAACGGGTTTTTTGGAAGTCACTTCTTCCTTTGGCCAGGTCCTACCCACACAAAAAAAATAGCAGGGAGATCCTGAATAATGTCAACTAGAAAATCTTTGTAGATATATTGAGAAAATAGGACCTTTGAAAATTCAGGATTTATCTGTATCAAGACAGTGATCCAGGTCATTCCCAAAATTTTATCATGTCTTCACGTCTACCCACATAAAATTTTTTAGAAAGATCTGTTCATTACTTTTGGATTTATGACAAATTAAAAAATACAGAGAAATTACTGCATCCAAAAACATAACTTGCAAGTGAAGATTATCAGAAAAAGAAAACATTAAATAAATAAATGAAATGAAAATATTACTAGCAGTCTTACAGTTATATTTAACAGACTTGGAATTAAATATCAGCTGCCTTTTGAATTAAATACTAGTAATCTTGCAATTAAGTATCAAAACATCATGGTCATATTTCTGTAGTCATAAACTCTCACCCCTGCAAAGGTGCGTCCCTCACTGTTAATTGCTACTAGTAATCGCCCATCACTGGTGACCTTCACATGGTTGGGGTAATAGTCCAGTGAGTACTGAATGAGACTGTGGAGTCCCTGCTGTGAAGCATGCAGAATTCTGTGATTAAACGTGTCTGCAATCAACAGGTGCCCTTCCCGACTCATACACATTCCCAGGGGATTAAACACTGGTCCAAGGTCACAGAGGGTAGTGTCCAGTTTGGTCTTGAATTCTCCAAGGTGACTGAAGGCGAATATAGTTCTATACTCACTGTCCAGGATGTATATGTCATTATTTCTCCTATCAACAGTGACCGCATTAACGCGTTTAAAAAGTGTGTTTTCTTGGTGTCTATCACCATTGCCTATAGTAACAGTAGCCTTCCCCTGTATATCACATACTATAACTTTAGACATGGTGCCTATCACAAAAAGCTTCTCACCGGTCTGCTTGTGCTTCATTTTATCCATAGTCCTTGGATTCAGAATGTCTGAAAGAACTATTTCTTGCAGCTGGAAGATTTCAAAGTCAAACAGTCCCACTTGATTTTGATAGAGAAGTGCTACACACGTTGTACTCCACACTCTCATATCCAGTATGTTGATTTTAAACTGGTACACTTTATCACACAATCCTTTGGCTGAGAAGACTTGGAGAGTCTGGTTCTCAGTATCCAGAACTATATACTCTCCGCTGGGTAAAGTATCCACTTTTCTTGGACAAGAAAAATAGCCAGGTTGTTTTGTGTTGTGATTGGCCTTCTTACCAAATTTCAGCAAACACCTGGCCTGGATATTTGACCTTTGAGACTTTCCTGTGTGGTACCTTGCTGTAGTACTTCCTGTTCTCAGAGCAGTATTTTGATGCTGTGACATGTTGGTGTGCCACTCAGAATCATAACCTGTTTGGTGCATCCCACTGGGTTCAATGTTGTAGACTGTGAAAGTAGTTCCGGTTACTGAATATGTGTCATTGTTATCCATTGGCTCTGGGAAATGAAAGGAATTATGCATTAGATTTCCTGTATATGCCCTGAATCTTGTTGGTATTGTTGTAGGAAAGTGTAAGTCGGATTTCAGTGCATGACTGAACCCACCAGGCTTGGGCTTGTGCAGGAACGGCGTGAGAGACTGTGCTGGGACTTTGTGTATACTGGATGGAGTTTTTGAAGCAGACGCTCTGTGTAGCGCAGAGGGTATGTAGAGAGGTCTGTACACCTGAGTAGTACTACGTGTTACTGGGTACTGTAAGAGTTGGGACACACTGCCTGCTCTGCTTGTAGCTCTACTGTGTGACAAGCGTGGCCTGTCCATGGACCTCAGTAAATCTGGCATGACTTCCTGACAGCTGTGAGATTTAGAATGTCTTCTGGTCTGGTGAAGGTCACTGTGAGGTGGCACTTCCGAGGAGATACGTTCAACTGAAGGAACAACATTGGGCATCAGGGCAGTATCTTTTGAGCTGGCATAGTCATTCACAGTAGGATAGTCATTATGGTCAATATTTTGATTTAAGAATGACCTTGCTCTATGATTTTCCTCATTGGCACTTGCCAATGAGTAGAAATCTGTCTTTGATGTTGCACAACACTGTATTGGGAAGCAACTTGGAGGTCGCTTTTCAAGGTCATCCTTGGACTTGTACATATCCGATACTTTCTGCAAAGCTAGTTGTTGCTGGTTAAAACTACGGCTGTGGAAGACCCGGTTTTCAGGTGGAACGCTCTGCGGTCTTTCACGCAACCTCATGGCTGCATTTTTGTCTCTGTGGTTACCATGCATGGGCATCTTCTCCCAGACTACAAAGTTACTGTTGTCATCAAGCCATTGCTTATTGATTTCTGCCAAAGACTGCTCCCTGGATTGTAATTTATTCCATTTTGGACTCTTTTCTTTATGACTGACACCCCTTCTGTTTCTCACTTTCTCGTCACACCTGTAGATCTGCCAACTATCCTTGTCGTGCACTGTTACAGTAGGCCAGGATTCTGGTACATGATATCCATTCTCCTCAGTGTTTTCAATGAGGCCGTGAAGTGAATGGCACTCCCCTTCAGCCCAGTCAGTTTTCATGTTGGATGTCTCAAGCCAGTGTGTCAAGAAGAGCTTTTTAGTCTTGAAACGTTCTCTTGCCTCTTCATTACAGTCTCTACATTCCATCACCTAACACTGGTAACACAAGACATGCAGAAAAAAATACCCTCTTCACTTCTGTCTCAGGTTACATAATATTTTCTGACCTTGTTTTTGTATCCTGTTTGATAACAGTTAAAATTTCTGTTTAATGGGATTGTTATAGAGGGTTTGTGTGTGGGGTGAAAATTTGGGAGGAGTTGTGAAATGCTGACTTCACCTGCAAACAGTAATACGATTCCAAGATGTTGTTATGTGTTACCACACTTTTGTCATACTATTGCCCCCTCTTGTGTCCCCTCAGTAGTATCTGTACATCTCTTCAAATGACACTGCACACAGTGAGAAAAAATCCCACCGAAAAATACACTGGTTTTAAATTAAATTGTCAGTAATGTACACTGATTTTAATAAACTCTATATAATATATTCCCAGTCTACAAGCTTTGTATCAAAATACCTTTCATAACTTTCTGATCTAAATTGTAAGATTCAATTATGAAATTAAAATTTTACATAACTTTGTGTTTTTAGATACCACTTTAAAAGTGACACAAACACAAGTAATATATATAATATTCTCAGCTGATTTTCATCATTCATAAACCTTTATAAATTGAAAGTTACTTTTGATAATAACCCATATTTTCACAATCAGATTATAGTTTCCTTCAGTGTGCTGATGTTTTTCACATATACCCCCTGGATGTATAATTTACGGTGTCAAATGTTAAGTTACAGAAGCTCAATCTTATTAAACATACATGAGATACATTCTGATCTAAACTGATAATCAGTGTATGCATAACACATGTTTCACTGCACACAAGTAGATATAGCTATTAATTTCTTACACCACCAGGTTATATATTAGCGAACTTGTTAAAGTTCCTGATTGCACAGAACCTTCTGTAATCCCTTCTTTGAGAGGCATAAGTCTGTAAACAGGGTTTTGTTGTCACTGGAGTTAATCTTAAGAAAAATATATTAAAAGAGATAAGGTGAGGCTTTGATTTCCGAAGTGTTGTAATACATATATGGGTACTTCTATTTCTTAATGGAAAAGTATGTTGGGTTATGACATGCCAAAAATATCTGTAGGTCAATATCTTCTGGCTAATAATGTTTAAAATTTATTAAGCTCTATCTTGGTTCATATTTTTAAAGAGTTTTGTTTCATTACTTTGTTTTAACTCTATTGCTTGTCTATTAGTTTATGGTCAGTGGGCCAGTTAGAGTCAGTACACCAATTGTGATTATTCAGTTTCACCCAAAGACTGATGAAAAATTGGGATTTTTTCTGTGTCCAAAGTATGATCCAGAACTTTCCCAATAAGTAATCACTTCTTCCTTTGGTCAGGCCCTGCCCATATTAAAAAATTTAATGAAGATAAATAGTTTTGGAGTAATTCCAAACACAGACAAACAAGCGCATCTCAAAACATACACTCCTTGGTCTAGGTAATAAGTGAAGATATTCCATGTTTTATTTCAGTATATTTACATTTTTTGTGTTAATGATACTGTAAATAATTATTTTATGTTAAATTCTGCCTTTTTTATAGTTTAATGGTATGACAAAAAATGCCCATTAAAAATGTAATTTAATTATAATCTCGTTTTTAGTATATTCTGATACACACTGACAAAAGTAATTCAAAGTTTAATACGTACGCTGTCAGTGTCAAGTGCATTGTGTTGCCAAGATGTGCCTTATCAGTGCAAGGCTTAGTTCTTTTTCACTGAAAATGAATTGGTCTGTGTGATTGTATAGTTTAAAGTCTTTGCATATTTCTGTTTCATTCTCTTATTTTTAAACCTCTTTAATGAAAGGATACCTTCATTGAAGAGTATGTGTACAACATGCAATTTACTGGGACAGTATTCATTAATATTACTAGACTAATCTGATTTTCCTTTTTAAGAATAAGGATGTTTAAGGAAAAAGGTGTTTTAGAATAAGATTTTTGAAAAAATGTGATAAAAGTATATTTTTGATACAGTTATTGGATTAACAAAAGTTCTGATGAGAATATTTTTTTGAAAAATAGGGTTTCCATAAGAAAAAAAACTAAGAAAAAATATTTTCAAAATTGCCGTTACTTGTTGTTTTCTGTACAGTTTTTCCACTGTGTACCTTCATGTTAATTGGCAACTAAAATAGTAACAATATATGTATTTCCTACACACCTATTGTTTTTATTATTTGTAGTATTACAAAAAAAAATTTCAAAAAATTTTTGAAACTGTTCTTTTCCCTTTAAAAAACTTCAAAGAATAAGAATGTTGATAAATATCAAACCTGGTCAGTCTTTGTATAAATTTGATTAGCCATACAGTTCACTGAACATTAAATGTGTGTTCGTGTGACTTTATGTTAAATTTGGCCAGATATTATATCTGATAATTAAGTACCTAGAAAATTAAAACTTTGGAAAAATATGCCTTAAAAGAAAATTTAAAAAAAATTGTTTTTTTTTTAATCTGTGTACGTAGTTTTAGATTTCTTGTCATTACTACTAGTTTATGCCTGAGTGTCAACATGGAATTAAAGGGACATTTTATTGTCATAAATATACTTCATTACACTAAAGTAACGTCATAGATTTGAACTGTGTTGATAATATGATATTATTATGATATCTTCATGCCACCTTTATTCGGCTATGTCTTTCCTCAGTTTGTCCTAGAAAGCCAATTGGTAGGTGAGGTTTTGCAACGGCTTCCCCCATTGAATGGAACATTAGAGGATGTTATATTTTGCAGTTAATCTTTACAAATCTTATTTTGTTTTTCAGATGACAGTAGAGCCCCCACAGGGTGTGAAGGCTAACCTGGGCCGTACTATTGGCAGTGGAGGATCCGGTGTGATATCCGAGCGTATGTATGAAGAGACATGTCCAGACAAACCCCACTGGAAATCCCTGGTGTTTGGACTCTGTTTCTTTAATGCCACACTGCATGAGAGGAAGAAGTATGGCAGACTAGGCTGGAACATTGCCTACGAGTTTAATGACTCCGATCTAGAGGTAAGACGAGTATTGTCTTTTGATGCAGATGTTTTAAAGAAAATACATAATAAAAGATGTTATACCCCTTTCACACTACAGGCGGTATCACCCGCAGTGACCCACGTTTGGTGAAACGTCCCTGTCTTTAGATCACCATCTGACATCCGTTTGCAAACTTACAAGTCAGTGGTGAACCATCCATTACTTTGTGTGTCCTACAGAAGGTTTAAAATGTTTAACATATCCACCTCTGAATTTGGCACCGTGGGCATGCACAGACAAATGTGAGCATGCGCAGATGAATTTCTTGCTACGGTAACTGAAGGTATGGTCCATGGTTTTTATAAGGTTGTGACTCGGTTGTCTTTTGGTGTAATACAGTGACATAAGGCGAGTGGAGGCACATGGACGTTTCGCCACTGCGACACAAGGTCGCATACAAATCTCAAAGAGTAAGGGGCATTAGGGCTTTTTTTCGGGGTGGGGGGGAGGGGGGATTTGTTGGGGTAAGAGATATAAACACATGCCTTAAGATTCTAGAAGTTTAATTTGGGCTGTTTGTTGTAAATATGTATTGCTGAAAAAAAACCAAAAGTATGAAGAAACATTATGATCATATTGGTTAGTAATTCAGATGATTGGTGTCAAATGGCTTGTTCTAGGTACAAAATCTTTGAAACAATACTATATTTTTACTATACAGAAGACTAATTGTAGGAAATTTGAAGATACTTAAATACAACTTTTAAAGACAAATTTTATTTAAAAATTTTTAAGTAGTAAATACACAAGGAAATCATTTCCTAACCTGCATTTAGTAAATCTGTAAACAGTACAAAGTTCAAAGTTGGGGTTTTACATCCCGTTCAACAGCCAGGATTATATTGGGACAGGTCCTCGGCATTGCCACTTGTGGGACTCGAACCTACAGAGGTGACAGTCTATGATTAGACGTCAAACCTGCTAACCACTAGGCCACTGAGGACCTCTTTGTATACAGTACAATCAATCTACTGGCTCCTTGACTTTTGACAGAACATGATAGAATATTACTTCAAAGTCAGTAAATTTCATTGTTACTGTGATCGCCAGGTGTCTGTGCTGCAACTGCAGATGCTTTTATCAGAACAAGAAACAATTCCATGGCCAGCACTCTGGTACCTGACAGGAGAGGTGACCTTTGGAGGTCGCGTGACTGATGACTGGGACAGGCGCTGTCTCCACAGCCTCATGCAGAAGTTTTACAACCCACACGCACTGGAGGCCAGCTACCACTTCACACAAGATGAGGTAAGGTACAACTGAACCATGGATAAGATAGGGTAAGCTGTCACTACTAGTGCTGGGATCAGACACCATTTTGAAAGACCTGAAACCCACCATCAAGTTAAGGGCAAAATTAACCTCAAGTTTTTTGTCAAATGTCACTTGCAATAAAGTTTTAAGTCAGTTTTTAGTTTCTATGATTTAAGTCAGTATGCTATAGTTGAAGTCGATTTATTTGCTTTCAACTGTTTTTCCGTTTATTACCCATTGAGTCTGGACATATAGTTACCTCCAACTATTTTAAGCACTACTGGACAGTAGTTACAACCTCACCTAAGATAAATTAGACCAAGTTTTGATTTAGAAACTAGCCCACAGGTACTGGGTGCCTGCTACCACTTCACACAAGATCAGGTAAGCTTAGCTCAGTTACAAAACTTGTTACTTGAGCAACATCCTACAGGAACTGGAGACCACTTCACCAAAGATATACTTCACCCGGGATAAGTTTGGCTAACCTTTAATGTGATTTACAATCCACAGATAGCAGTGTTTGGTGTAATAAGCCTATCATTCCTTTGACCTTAGGTTAGACTTACCATCGAAGAAACTGATTCCCAACATAAGTTTCAGTGACTTAATGACTGAAGCATTGGATTGGATCACTGATGTATAAAAGCTCCATGGATAACACAGAATAATATGTTATCTTCAAACCAAATGAACATGTGAACATGATTTGATTTTTTTTTTAACTTTCAGAATATTCTATTGGTCAAATCACAACATGTATTTCTAAGGGTGAAGGAAACTGGCACATACTAATTCATCAAGATTCGACACTGTGAAACTGTCTGTATTTATAAGCATATGTTTTAGGTGTCGTCATATAGTTCCGCATGAACATCACTTTTTTGAACAGTTCACAGAAATCATTTACAGAAATCAAAACTGGTTACTGGGGCTGTGAAATGAAACAAAATGCGGTATTTTGTATGTTGGTTCTGTGCAGTGAAAATTAATTGCAGGCATACATGAGCCATAACTTGCAAATGGAAATGGCTTTCACAAGATATTATTCTTACCGGATTGACCTATACTTTATCCCGGAAAGTGTTTCTTAAATAATGACCAACAATGGAGTCAAATAATCGATTAGGGGCCGAAACACTGGTCAGAAAAATGAACAAATAATCGACCATGACAGTTGCAGGCGAGTCCCAACACTAGTACGTAAACATGATTTTTGCTCAATGTAAAGTAGTCAGTGAAATATTTTACAAAGTAATTTTTTGTCACTTTGATTAATCAGCCAATAGAAAGTTTAAAATAATCACGTTTTCAATAACCAGTGTTTACCACAATGAAACGATATAACGCATACCGGACAACACTAGCCACCAACCAAGTTTGGTATTTAATCATGTGGTGTTCACGTATCGTTGTGACCCATATAGCGTTGAAAGTGATGCTAAAACCCAAATAAACAAATCACCAGTTGTTGTGGGTGATCAGCGATTGGAAACTTGTGTAATTCACTGAGAGTCTGTCCTGATGTGACCTCCACTAATGAAGGGGATGTAAGACCCCAACTTGGACCTTTTTCTAGAAATACACTTTTACAGCTTTTTTTATCAAGTGTTTAGAAGACCACTTCTGTTTTATTTGGTTTTCTGGAAATCCTAGTTATATACAAGTATTTTACTAATTCCCATCCATTAAGATTCAACTAAAAAAAGTCTAACTTTACCCTTAAAAGTGCCGAATGACTATGTAACTTGTATGTTGACTAACACGGGTTTTGCCTGGTGTTATGAGATCCAAGACTACATTTCTGTAAAGAAGTTGACATTCTCATGTTGGACAAAATTAAACTGTGGCACTTCAGCTGGGAAATGTACTGACTTACTCTAATCGTCGCACTTATTTCTCTCTCCAGGTGTACCACCCCCTGCCTATTGACTCCACTTTTGTGGATGTGTCTGCATACATTGAGCAGCTGCCTACTCACGACAACCCCGACCTGTTTGGCATGGATGCTAATGCAGAGAAGGCTTACCTGGAGCTGCAAGCCAGCGAGTTTGTGTCAACTATACTCAGTGTGCAACCCAGGCTTTCACTGGGATTAGTGGGGTGAGTGAATCTTGTAATTACTGCGTATCTTATGTATATAAATAATTATGTCAATTAAGCTTCAAGCCAGTGTGGTTGCAGCCTTAATCATATTATCAAATCAGCTTCAGGCTAGCAAGTTTATCTCAGGCCAGATTTAGTGGACAGCCAAGGCTTTCACTGGGACTTGTCTACTGAGTTGAGGTCATCAGTGGCCTAGTTGGGTAGTAGGTTTGACATCTAATCGAAGGCTGTCAGCTCTTTATGGGTTCAACTCTCTCTACTGACAATGCTGAGGACTTGTCTCAGTATAACTTTGATTGTTGAATAGGAGGTAAAACACTAATTTTGACTTTGAGGTGAGTAGATTTTTAGCTTACCAGTAAGTTGTGCATTAGATATGCCTTGGCTGGTGGCGTATGTCTATCATAGACTTAGTGGGAAACTCAGATCTTCACACATCTTGTGTGCCATTGTGTGACACATGTTTAAAATCAGCTGTAGCTGTACGTTAGTTAGGTTGCGACCACCACAATCAATGTTTGGACTTTATTTTGCCTCTTTTTTAGGTTTGTAGTTTCATACATTTTAATATAAAAATACAGTCTAATTAATCATCCCAGATATTAAATATTTTGTGACAGGATGCTCTGTTACTTGAAAGTGGGTCAACTATGTTGAGAAACCAAGTACAAACGAGTCAACTGAGTGCTCATTTAAATATTAAAGTATTGTTATTCCCACACCCTGAGTTAAACCCGAAATTTTAAGTTGGATAAAGCCTGCCAAGCTTGCATGGACTATGCTGCATTGTAGAATCTTTATTATAAACTCCAGCTCAACTTATTTTTTAATATCTTTTAACCTTTATCTGGACAACAATCTTTGTGTGCGTTGCTGCTAATTTAGCTAGTATTTGCTGATACTTTACAAACTTTTTCAGTCACCAACAGGGTGGAAAGGTTTTTAAACCTGATAATAGTTTCAGTGAGATAACTAGGGGGCATGATTGTTTTGTTCATGCGTGCAAAGCTTTTAATATCCAACAGTTCAAGGTAATAAAAAGCACAAGTAAGTGTTTTGACTTTTTTTGCATAATTCGGCTTCCGATGACATATTATTAGGAACAATTAGCATTCAGATTTCTTCCGCTGTTTAGGCTTCCCTTTTGGGGTTGAAATCATAACATGACATGCACTCCAGGTTTTGACTGGTTGTTGTGGTATAGTTAGGCACTCACTTCAAGGGAGTAAGAGACGTAAAATATGCCACAACATGTTTAATTTGCTGCTCCATCTACTTTTTCAAATTAAATAACAAGTAGTAAAGTTAGATAAATTATAATAAAACAAATTAGATATAATAACCTACAATTGTCAATAATATGACAGGGATGCCTCCATAATTATCTCAGTCAAGGAGGTTATGTTTTTGGATGTGTTTGTTGGTCTGTCTGCCTATTTGTGTCTGTTCGTGATTACTCCAAAATTAATAAATGCATCTTAATGAAAATTCTATGAAGGTAGGGCCTGACTAGACTTGCTCCAAGTCTTTGTATTTCTTATTCCACCAAATCTGACATACTTGGAATCATTATAAATCCAACTGATGGGTGGGGATCCTACTGTCTGGTGAAATGTCAGCAGATTTAGTGGAATAAGAAATACAGTCATTCAGCCCTCTCATATAATACCTAAGACAAAATGACTTGAGGAAAGTCTAGGGCCTGACCAAAGGAAAAATGATAAAAGTTTGAAAAGATCTAGGTTGTACTCTGGATACCAAAAAATTCCAAACTTTCAACATTCCCATTTTCAATGACTTTAGGCTTGTGGTTTAGACTACTTCAGGAATAATAAGAAAGCAGTATTTGCATGAAATTACAATATTTAGATATTCGACCTCCTTGGCAGAGGCCTGCACTCTAGGAGTGCTTTCTAAATGGAAGTAAAATATGGGCTTTTCCCAGTAGTACTTTGTACAGAGTATAGCAGATTTCACATGTTTTACTGTAAATCACAGATAACCTTGAAATCATAACACGCAATGTCGATTTGTTCAGACAGATATTGCATGCAAAGCAAGAAACATTTCAGAATATTCATGAACTAAAATTATGCTTACTTTTTCTACATTAAAGGGAAATCAGCTTAAGAAGAAGCCTATTTAAAATGGTTAGATTGTATTAATAAAATTTTGTAAGTGCCTGGAATTGGCAAGCTTTGCAGCAAGTACTATAGGTTATTGGATTTGTTTATCGCCAACAGTTTGAGAATTTGCAGGCATTTCAATACTGCATCCTTCTGTCCTTTGGTCACATGGCCAGGCTTAGGCTTGTTTTACTTCTTTATTTTTTTTGCTATATTAGAGCCAGGAAGAGCAGTGATGAGCTTGTACTGGAGATGACCAGTGAAATGATGAAGCACATCCCACAGGAAGTGGAGGAGGAAGAGGAGGAGACAGAGGCGGGAACCAGTCGCACACCCAAAATGTCTCTGAGAGATTTAATAAAGATATTAGCTGGACAAGATCTCAAGAAGATCAAAAAGAAACTTAAGATCCCAGAGCATGTTTCTAAAAAGAAAGATGGTAGGTGAAAACACAGTACAGCCTCTGTCAAATCCTATTTTTCAATTAACATTCTGAGCATTCCTGTTTTTCCCCGCAAATAGTGCCAGAAATCTTAGGCATTGGTTCAATATTGGGTTCTTGTTTGACACCCATGTTATAAAGGTCTATGGTGGCTACTTATGTGTGATTTCAGATATATCAGGGAGTACCTCACTTGCAAAGCTTCAATACTTGCTTGTAACACTCTTGTGGGCAGTTGCCTTTACTACTATAATTCTTTGTTCAGAAGTCTGTCCAATCCAATGTCAAAAAAAAACCCAGTGTGTCCCAAAATAGCATAGCTAGAATTATAAGAAGCAGTAGCAAATTTTTGAGAATGACACCAATTCTCAAAGTCCTACACTGGTTGCCTGTTAAACACTAACTGTAGACAGATTTATTACATACAATATTCAGTGTACTGTCTACATGTGATTGTGTTTTAGGTCTGACTATAGACCTGTTTATTGTGAGCAATATCCAGTGTAATATCTTTACTTGTACTTAATGTCTGTGGACATGTTTATTGTGTAAAATATTCAGTGTAATGTCTTTACCTATACATTTTTCTTCCAGCCATACCATTTGATGAGGCAGCCGCACTGAGAAATATCAAGACCATGAGCCAGTCAGCCCTGTTCACCGTCTTGCGTCAGGAGATCGACCGCTTCAACCACCTGCTCAGTCTCATACACAAATCACTCCGCTCTCTAGTGCTGGCTGTAAAGGTAAGGTCTGGTGCTGGGATCAGACACCATTTTTACCCCACAGCCCTTAAGGGCTGTCGGGGTATTGTTTTCACCCATGGTGTCTGGATGGGCGGGTGGCGGGAAAAATCTTGTCCGGGCTATATCTCGGAAACCGTAAGGTGTAGGTAGTTGATACTTTGTAGGGACAATGGTTAAGAGGTGTAGGTGTGCAACGTCATGGTCTGACCAGGATTTGACCTTGCCATTGTGACCTTGACCTATAAAATCTTGTCCGGGCTGTATCTTGGAAACCGTGAGGTGTAGGAAGTTGATACTTGGTAGGGACATTGGTTTGGAGGTGTAGGTGTGCAACGTCATGGTCTGACCAGGATTTGACCTTTGACCTTGCCGTAGTGACCTTGACCTATAAAATCTTGTCAGGGCTATATCTGGGAAACTGTAAGGTGTAGGCAGTTGATAATTAACTAGGGACATTGGTTAGGGGTGTAGGTGTGCAACTTCATGCTGTGACCTTGATTTGACCTTTGACCTTGTCGTAGTGACCTTGACCTTTAAAATCTTGTTGCATCTTTTGATGCAGATTAAGCACTGTTAAAGTCATATTAGAATTCATTAAGAATTTTACTTTTACAACTTCCCATAGTAACAGATGGTATTTCATCAATCGAGCTACAAATTCTGCTCCAACACCACACATAAGCATTCATTGAATGTATTACCATTTCTATATGCATGGTAATATTCAAAACATCTAAACCATAATTCGGCCATGCCAGATGTAGATAAAGTAAATGCATTATCTTTCTCTTAGACAGTATTTTCTCTATTTAAACATTGTTTGAACTTTTATGTAACTGACAGTGCTCTGAAAGTATCCTGAAATTTGTACTGATACAGTACTTCTATATCTCATGGTGTTAAAAATATTTTCCTAGGCTGTGGGGTACGGACATTTCTGATGCTATTTTAATAGATTGTATCAGTTGAAACGAGCGATGGTCAAGTTGAACTTGAATTGGTTAACTGTAGTGAAATGGTCAAACAATACTTAATAGTTTTATGAGTGAATTCCAAGATTATGGGCTGGAGTAGATATTAATTGTGGCACTTGAGTACTTATGTTAAAGTTACTCTTCAACAGATACTCTTTGTGGTATAAAATTAGCCAGTTTTTGCCCAGTTTTCTTGCAACAAAAGTTTCTCATAAATTGTACATATGAGGTCCATTTTTCATAAGGTTGGCAGTAATAACCGAGAATACTCTTTTTGTAGTTTTTTGTAGGAATATATATCAGTACTGTTTCTACAATTACTTGAATACCCCTTAAACCCTAATAGAATTTAAATAATTTTTTTCTTTATGATCATACTTGTTGTTCATTCTGTTGACAGGGAGAAGTAGTGATGTCAGAGACACTGGAGGAAACGTATAATGCCCTACTCAATCAGCGGGTTCCCTTACAGTGGAAGGTGGGTCAAAGTGATTGGTAATAATATTCATAATGTAATCATGTAGACCTTTAATTGAGGACATAACTACAGGTTCCCAATGCAACATTTTAAACCTTTTTCGCTCTGTTTCTAAGGATATATTTTCTTTCATAGGTTGCAAGATAAAACCTTTTTTTCTTTAATTTCCATTGATTATTTTGATTGTGTGTTAAACCATATTTTATGAGTTCAGATTTCTTTGTAATACAGACTCCAATATTATGTTTTCATACAATATAATTACAGTGTGGATTAGGTTATTGTCAATCTTTCCTCCTGCTAGCTCTCATAATGATAGTATAGGTTTGTAGAGGAAACGGACTGAAAGCATGCTGTATTCATGCACATTCCTTCTGTGTGTTAAATAATTTGAAGAGTTAATCCTGATAAAACTTTCATCAAGTAAAAGAAAATAAATCAGCTTTTATCAGAATTCTGTTAATCTGAAAATCCAACTGAAAAATCATCACAAAAATTGAAACCTAGGAATATATCTTAAGCTAGTGGTTTCTGGGCAATTCTTTCTCCTCAGAACGCGGCCTATGAATCCTGCAAGCCACTCATTCCCTGGGAGACAGACTTGGTCCAGCGAGTGACATTCTTCCAGAAGTGGAGCGAGCTACCAGCCTCTGCAGCAGAGAAGATGCTGCGTCCACCTAATGTGCAGCAGCAGCATGCAGCAGCCAGAGCCACGCCTTCTATGCCAACCTTGTCAGAGGATGCAGACGGTGTACTGACAGTGGCGACACCTGACAGGAAGCCAGAACATACTATACAACCACGCAGCTTCTGGTTGTCTTCCTTCTTCTTTCCACAAGGTCAGAATATTGATAAAATAGGAAAACTTCAAGAATGACATATACAGAAAAAAAATATCACAAGTGATAATAACAATATTATACGAGTGCTTAGCATGAGTATTATATTGTGAATCTTTATGAGTAATATATTTTTTCTGTATATGTCCAATGAGGGATGTTTCACTTTTATTATCCACCATTTTGTATGATTTATGAGTTAAGTAAATGAATATTTTATGAGAGAACGTGAAAAAGGCTGTCAAAAAACATGGGCAACAGTGAAAATAAAAACTTCAATTTTTAACTTGCAGTATCTCAGTCATTTCTGCATGGATTTTTATGGCACAAACAGAAGCGCTGTAAAAAGACCTTTCTAAATATAATATAAAATATATGATACACATTTGTATGTTGCATAGTTTCTGAGATATTAGTGAAAAACCGGAAGTTACTGATGCTTATTATCCACAGTAAGGAGGCACCGTTGTATATAACAAAAATATATCCCACTCCGTATATCCCCCTATACAGATCAAATATGGCTAGCGGTGGATAGTAAATGTAATAAATTCACTGCTTAGCAGGCACAATATCTCCCCTGCGAGGGTTGACTCAGTTTGCTAAACTAGCAACTATAGGCAGAAGTGATGGTCAAGGGATGTACATGGGAACTAATCCAGGGTTGTGGGTATGAATCAGTAAAAAGTACTAGGTGGAGAAGCCTGAAGAGCTGAGTCTAAAGATGCTTCATCAAAGAAGTTACTGAGGGGATGGTTTTTATATGTAGATGGACAGGAGTTCCAGAAAGTAGGTGCATAATGGCAATAAGATGAAGTAAAAGTATGTGGGACTTGTGCATTTTTATAATCGAGAGTGGAAACTTGAGAGAACTTTGATTTCGGACAGTTGTACAGATGGGCAGTTGCATTGAGTATTTCTAGATGAGGTGTACAGATGAATTTTTTTTTCACTGAGGTATACATGGTTAATATGTTTAAGCACTTTGTATGTTATCAGCTCAATTTTGAACTGTACCCTATAGTTGATTTGGTATTTCGCAACAACTGTTGCCATAGCACCAGCTTTTCTGCTTTTTTTTCACACTTGTAATTTTTATCGGTGTTCTACACTCACAAATCTAAGGTGGTTTACAGATCAGAATCATTACAAGCCAATATGCATTGCCTTTATCCATGTGATGGCTCAAAATAAATAAATCTATATAGATGCAAAAGTCTGTCCCTCTGTCTCAAATCCCTACTCAGTCCTCAACATTAAGATGTGGGCATCCACAAGAGGTAGCATAAAATGCAGTATAGGATGCAGCTTTTAAGCTAGTAAATATTAAATAAATAAAATATGTTGAACAGGTTTCCTAACAGCCGTGTTGCAGAACCATGCCAGGAAGCTTGGTGTGTCTGTGGACTCTCTGTCCTTTGATTTTGAGGTGCAGACCCACAGCCAAGATACTGAGGACTCCCTAATTGATATAAAACAGAAGATTGATGTTGCAGAAAAGGGATTCAAGGTAAAAATCCATTTATTCATTTACTCATTTATTTTTATGTCAGCTGACTTGTCAGTCATATTATGGCATCACTCTGCGGCATATGCGTCTGCGTGAACAACTTCTCCAAAAGTACAAGTCCCAGAGACATGCTGCTTTTTTTAAAACATACCTTATCTATCGAGGATGGAAAATTGTTCAAGGCATGCAGATCTGTTTGTTTGTTTGTTCCCCAGAGCCATTACAAGTGAGGTACCCCCACCCTAAGTGTGAAAATTTCAACACTTTATCACAATTTTTCTTTGATTATTGCAGGGATTGCTCTCTTATCTTGCATACATGTAATATCCAACTAATAGATTCCCTTGTATGAGTATCAGGCCTGGATCTCTCTTAATTTGTTTTTATGAATTTTTAAATTAATTTTTTGTACATTAAAATTCCTGAAATCATGCACCAAGTCACTTATAACTTGAAAAGTATTACATTTAGAGCATTTTCTTAAAATATGTTATTGAGCTACTTTTTCCATAGCTACAATATGGTGAGTAACATGGGAGTCTATCCCAATAGCTAAGTGAGTAATAGCTACTTTTTGACTTTTCAGTAGCTTCCATGATGAGTAAAATCACTTGTAACTTGAAAACTATTGCATTTAGATAATTTTGTATAAATCTATTATTCAGCTACTTTTGGGTCTGCTATAACAGAGTAAAATTGCAGACCTGTAGCTTATGGCATAGCTGAGAAATATCTACTTTGAGGTTGTCAGTGTTGAGTAAATCAGTTGTAACTTGAAAACTATTTCATTTAGAGAATTTTGTATAAATATGTTATTCACCTACTTATGGATCAGCTATAACATAGTGTAATTACAGACCTGTATCTTTTTCATAGCCGAGTAATAGCTCCTTTGACGTTATCACTGTTGAGTAAATCAGTTAGAACTTGAAAACTATTGCATTTGTAGTATTTTCCTTTAATATGTTATTCACCTACTTTTGGATTAGCTATAGCAGTGTAATTGCAGATCTGTAGCTCAATTCATAGGTGGGCAGTAGCTACTTTTACCTTTTTACTGTTATGTAAATCATTTGTAACTTGTAAACTATATCTCTTAGAGAACATTGTTTAAATTTGTTATTCACCTACTTTTGGGTCAGCTATACCATAGTAAAGTTGCAGACCTGTAGCTTATTCCATAACTGAGCAAAAGCTGCTTTGAGATTCTCACTGTTGAGTAAATTAGTTTTAACTAAAAAAAATTGCATTTACACTATTTTCTTCTTTCACTTCTACCCTGAAACTCAAAACACACAGTCAGCTGACACAGAGCCCGTTCATGGGAACTGATTGCTTGATTACATGAATTTCCTCCATTATGATGGTTATGTCTTAAAATGATGAAGTAATAGTATTTGTACATAGAAATTATGTACTGCTGAATTCCTCTAATGATGGTAATTATGCTAAAATTCCACTATTTGCTTCACAGGGAGCAAGTCCCCCAGAGAATGGAGTGCTGGTGTTTGGACTGTACATCGATGGTGCACGTTGGGATGTGGAAGGACATTGCTTGGGTAACTCCATCCCAGGACAGAGGTTCTACATGCTGCCAGAGATTCACTTCATACCAGTGCTGCATCAGGTGGGTTTAGTTGTCTTAACTAAGACTGCGACAAGCATTTAAAATCCAACCCGGTAGCCAAGCCAACCAAGTTTGTGTCACAGTTCACTATTTGCATGGTTTAGTATGCACATTTTTTCCTCTCCGTGAACAAAATGGTGGTTTCTGGATATGATGCATATTTAACTTTCAGATGATTCTTCTCGCCCTGTCTTTACTGTGTGGTCATTATAGTTGCCGTTTCCTCAATTTAAGAATGATGATCACCCTTTCTGAATTTTCAGAATAATTTTAGTTATCCTTTATTTTCAGGATGATTCCAGTCACCTTTGCTTTTCCTGAAGGATGATTCAAGTCACACTTTCTTGACTTTCAGGATGATTCTAGTTGCACTTTATGTACTTTCAGGATGATTCTAGTTACACTTTATGTACTTTAAGGATAATTCTAGTTACACTTTATGTACTTTCAGGATAATTCGAGTTACACTTTATGTACTTTCAGGATAATTCGAGTTACACTTTATGTACTTTCAAGATTATTCGAGTTACACTTTATGTACTTTCAGGATGATTCTAGTCGGCCATCCTCTGCCTCAACTCTTCACTCGCCTCTAAACATATTCAAGAAAGAGGAGTCTGAGATCAGCACATGCTACGAATCCCCACTTTATAGAACATCCACTCGAGCTGGAACCCTCTCTTCCACTGGTCACTCCACAAACTTTGTCACTTCAGTCACTCTGCCTTCAAAGGAAAAACCCGAGTTCTGGGTCATGAGGGGTGCGGCCTTACTCTGTCAACTGGATGCCTGAAGATAGAAGAGTAGACATTGTCAGAAATATATATATAGAAGACTGAATTAGTTATTTTAAGATAGATTTTGTAAGTGTATGTGTATATATACACATTGAATTTGTTTAAGGAGGCTGCTCAGACATGATAGTATTGGTTTTCAAAAATACAAGTGCGCCAGGTCACACTCGTGTAGATTTAGAGATATTAAAATTTTGGCAAATGTATTCATGCTAAATCTTTATTGTAAAAAACGTCATTATACTTTTAAAGGGAGTTGATATCAAAAGGAAAATTTGCAATGATTCGGAGATAAAATTGTGCCAACAAGGTAGTGCCAAAAATGAATGCTATATCACTAATTCTAAGATTATATGGCATAAATGTATTTATTTTTATACATAATATGTTATTCATATTTCTAGGGGCTGGTTTCACAAAAGGCCTTAAAATTAGCCTGGACTTAGACTAATTTAGGGACTTAAATCTGAGCCTTTTGCTTTAGGTAAGTCCAGGGACTTAAATAGTTTTCACAAAGGATGACTCCGGTAAGACCAAACTTATGAAATAACCAAAGTGGTTTTCTATGTCATGTGACCCTTTATTAGTAGTTAAAAAATTATACTGATAATATATTTCCTTTGTTTAACTCGTTTTATCTTTGGTAAAATGGTATTTTTCATTGCGTTAATACATCTTACCTAACAGACGATAGCTATTGTCCGGCGCCAGCCGGTCCCGCCAAACGCCAGAAAAAGACGTCCTGAGTTTCACCTCCGGCCGGACCGGTACACTCCACTCGCCAGGTGGCCTAGTTCCTGCTTTATTCGCCAGAGGGACGTGACGTCATAGCATCTTTTTCGTTTGGCGCGTTTTGAAAAGTTGTGTTTTTCTGATAACTTTTTGCATTTGTGGATATTTCTTCTCATTTTATTTGTGTGTACCTGAAGTTTTGTCATCGGATATTTACATCATCATGGCATCTCCAGGACAAAGGAAAGGAGCCTGCGGGCATATTATGGCGTCTTTTGACCGCCATTCTCGTTGTGCTAGATGCAGGGACAAAAGTTTAGGGGAGGACCCTTGTGTGTTGAAACTACCCTGTGAGTATTGCGAAGTACTAACCCCAGAACAGGTTATTCAGTTGGCTACACCAACTTATAAACTGCGTAAGGAAAAATCAAAGGGAAAAGACACTCTCATTGATCCTTCTACTGTTACTGTGGTGGCGCAAGTCGAATCTCAGGATTCTGAACCCGTTATTCCTCCCCTCAATACTTCTGCAGACCTTACTCTTCCTCAACCTAACTTCCGTAAGGAACTTCAGGAAATGGATGAGAAATGGGCTGTACGCATGGCTCGTTTAGAAGCACTATTAACCATTGGACCACGTCCTTCTCAGCCATCTTTCTCACCGGTGAAGGCACCGGTCGCTCACAAACCTCCATCCGGAGTATTGTCTTCTAACCCTTTCCTACCACCATCTGTTCCTTCCGGCCAGGCCGGTCCGGCCTTTGGTCCGGATAGAACTCATACTGTAACGGCTACTACTTCTTCACCTGTGGACATGGTGTCTCCACTGGAGAATTTGTACCAGGACCCGGAACCGGTTTTTGCTGAACCTGCTTCTTCCGGCCCGGTGTCATCATTTGAACAGTGCACTGAAACTCTTCCGTTATCTACCCGGGAATTTACTCAACCGGAACCAACAGAAGAGGGGGAATTGTCAGAACTGGAAGATCATCCGGACGTTGTTGACACTGAGACTGACCGGGCGATAAGTGAAGATCAAAACTATCGTGAAACTGTAAGAGGAGTCAGAGCCTTCATGGGTTGGTCTCACATCCCAGATCTGGAATACTCCCCTGCTACTCGTGCTGATAATCCCTGGGTTGGACACAGATCTCAGCCGGTAGGAAAAGTCTCTGTCCTTCTTCCACCAGAAGACTGGTTGTGCAAGAAATTAGAGAACCTTAATCTTGTGCTAATAGAGGGATACCCATCCAAATCTTCAGAGCCTGGAGGGTTGCATATGGACCAATATCTCCGCCCCCCCAAATCTCAAAGTAGTTGGTACGGGATTCACCCGGCCGAACCTAAAGACTTTACCAGACCGGGGAAGTATGTTACTACATGGCCCAATGATGCCGCAAAGCTGAACAATGCCTTTACAAGAATTGCCAAGTCTTCTTCTGTTTCAGCTCAACCGCCTTCTCGCCCCATTGCCCAGGATACCCTCAGGAAGTGGGAGAAGGCGGCTAAGGAAACGAGTTATATATGCAACCAGTCCGCTGGATTCAACCGTTGCATTACCAAAATACAAGACAGTGTCCAAGAGCAACTTAAGATTTTACAAACAGAGTTAGGAAAGGGTAAATCTTCTAGCAAGGCTCAGTCAGCATTGGACGAGTTGCATTACCTGACAACATTCAATCAAAATGTGAGTTTTGCGGTAGGAAAATCTCTTCAACATCTCTCGGACTTCACCTTTGTCCAGATGGCCAATTTGACCTTAGTCCGCAGAGACTCATATTTGGAGCATTTAAAAACAGGTGTGAAACCAGACACGTTTTCCGCCTTGAGAAATTGCCCTCTGAACACTCATGCTTTGTTTCCAGATGCGGTCATCCGCAAAGCGGAAGATGAGATTCAACAATTTGAAACCATAAAGCGTACCAACCAGCCCGGTCCGGGCCGCGGTGGGTTCGCCGGTAATCATAAAAAGCAAAACAGATTCCAACCCTACCCCACTAACTGGAAGCAAGGACAGGAATCTACTCAGACTGGTGCTTCCACAGGAAAAGACATGCCCGCATGGAAGTCCTTTGGGGGACGTGGCAGGTCTAGAGGCAGAGGAAGGGGAGGTCAGCCCGGTCGCGGCACCCGCCCTCCTAGGGATCAAGGGCAGTATAAATGACAATTGTGTTCCAAACCCGGTGCCGGTGGCCCGGTCAAAGATAAATGTCATAAATGTAATAGAACAAAACTTTTCTGTGTCTGTTCAACAACCTGTGTTTTGTCCTGTTGCCAGTCCTGTACCTTTTGTCATAAATGTAAGAGGGCAGTCACAAAAGAAAGACACAAGTCCCTCGTCAAGAGTGAGGCAAGAAATAAAATTTGTCAAAGATGCTTTTTCTGTAGATCATTGCGTTTTTGCCCCCATTGCTCAAAATGTCCTCAATGTTGTCAATGCTCATCTGATAGGGGGACGTCTCCAAAAATTTTGGCAGAAGTGGTCCCTCCTAGGTTCAAACCCGAGAGTAGTGTCCATTTTGAAGGACGGCTACATTCTCCCGTTCAAAGTCAGACCCCCACTAGTAAGGGACCCCCTAATAGTCAGTGGTTATGCAAACCCCCTCAGGAACCTCTACCTGAAGGAGGCTTTGCAAGCCTTAATACAAAAGGAGGCAGTAGAGATGGTAAGGGTTCGGACATCTCTAGCCTTCTTCAACCGACTGTTCATAGTCCCAAAACCAAACCAAAGGTGGCGACCAGTCTTGGACCTCAGTGCTCTAAACAAATTTTTGAGCGTAAAAACATTCAAGATGGAAACCCCGGAAACAATTCGGATCTCACTGCAACAGGGAGAATGGGTGACATCGCTGGATTTCAGCGACGCCTATTTCCACATTCCAGTCCATGTGAAGTCCAGAAAATATCTCAGGTTCCATTTCCAAGGTCAGTCCTATCAGTTCCGGGCTCTTCCCTTTGGCCTCTCCACAGCTCCCATGGAGTTCACTTGTGTGGTCAAAGAGGTGAAGCTAATGGCTCAATCTCGGGGTATAAGGATCCACCAGTACCTAGACGACTGGTTGATTCGAGCCCCTACCAAAGAATCCTGCCACCAGGGCACTCAATCCCTCCTCGCCCTTTGCCAGGAGTTGGGTTGGATAATCAATGTACACAAGTCAGAACTAGAACCCAAACAGACTTTCGAGTTCGTGGGTTACAAGTACGATCTCTCCCAGGGACTGGTCTTACCGACCCAGAACCGGTGGGAGTCGATCCTTCAAAAGTTGGAATCCATCCTATCCAAACCAAGTTGCCGAGTCAGGAACTTCATGTCCCTGATAGGCCTCCTTACAGCGACGGAAAAACAGGTTCCCCTGGGGAGACTCCACATGAGACCCATCCAGTGGCACCTAAAACGACATTGGAGAGTTCCAGAATCCCTGGAAAAGGAGATTCCTGTACCAAGGTCACTTCACCCACACCTTCTATGGTGGACCAGGGAGACAAATGTCTTGACAGGACAACCCTTGCACCCTTTGAATCATGCCGTGCAAATCTTTACAGACGCCTCAAAAGAAGGCTGGGGTGCTCACTTAGGAGACTTCACAACAAGAGGCGTTTGGTCAGTTCCAGAAAGTCATCTTCACATAAACTTCCTGGAACTAAAAGCGGTCTTACTGGCCTTGAAAAGGTTCCAGCACTTGGTACAAGGCAAAGTAGTTCTAGTTGCCACGGACAACACGACAGTTGTGGCATACATCAACAAGGAAGGAGGTATGAGGTCAGGCTCACTTTGTGCCCTGCTATGGCGACTCCTGTGTTGGTGCAATCTGAGACAGGTAGTCCTAAACGCCAGACACATCCCTGGTCGTCTGAATGTGATTGCAGACAAATTGTCTCGTCAAGGCCAAGTCATTCAGACAGAATGGTCACTGCACCAAGGGGTCTTCGACCTCATAGTTCAGACCTGGCACCGTCCCCAGGTGGACATGTTTGCAACAAAGTACAATTGCAAACTAGCCCAATATGTGTCTCCAGTGCCGGACCCCAATGCTTGGGCAGTGGACGCCCTAACAGTCTCGTGGGAAAACCTGGACATGTATGTTTTTCCCCCAGTATCGTTACTGGGCAAGGTGGTCAGCAAACTGTCGGACCATCTTTACAAGAGAGTGATCCTCATAGCTCCGGGTTGGCCCAACATGCCATGGTTCTGGGACCTGGTGGAACTATCGTCTCAGATCCCTCTTTGCCTACCCAGTCATCCCGACCTAGTGACACAGCCATTCAACAAGGCGTGTCACAGGAATCTGACCAATCTAAACCTACACGCCTGGCTCCTAGAGCCGAGGCTATCAAGGAGCAAGGGTTCTCTAGTCCAGTGGCGTCACGAATTGAGGCTCCTCAAAGAAGTTCAACCAGAACAGTCTATGAGGCAAAGTGGGCCGTTTTTGTCAGATGGTGTGAATCAAGTCAGGTGGACTTCCGGTCTCCATCTGTCAAACAAATAGCAGATTTTCTCCTGCATCTATTCCAGGAAAAGAATCTCCAACCCAGTACCATTGATGGTTACAGATCGGCCATTGCGGACAAATTAGGAAATTCTTCCTTGAATGTGAGCAAAGATGAAAACCTGACTCGTCTTTTGGACAGTTTTCACAGAGATAGACCAAAGGGTAGGCGAGGAATTCCTTCATGGAATCTCTCTCTCGTTCTACATCAGCTCACCAAACCACCATTTGAGCCTCTCAGAAAGGCCTCATTAAAACATCTGACCTTTAAAACGGTTTTCCTCCTCGCTCTAGGTTCTGGAAAACGTAGGAGCGAAATACACGCTTGGCTGAACAAAAATATTAGACACCAAGCTGACTGGTCAAAAGTGTCCCTTTACCCGTCTCCGATGTTCTTGGCTAAAAACCACTTAGCAAAAGAAGGTCCAGAGTGCGTGGCGCCAGTGGTTATACCAGCCCTGGCTCCTACTCTGGACAAGTCCTTGAAAGAGGACAGGTCACTCTGCCCAGTGAGAGCTCTGCGCTACTATCTGGACAAAACTCAAGATGTCAGACAAGGAAAGGAGCTGGTTTTTGTCTCCTTCAAAAAGGGTTTCACGAAGGATATTTCTCCTGCTACGATCTCGTCTTGGATCAAGCAGACGATTATCCTTTGCTATGATCTCTCAGATCAGGAGTCTCTAACCCTTCACCAGGTGAAGGCGCATGACGTTAGAGCCTTCGCGGCTTCTAAAGCCTTTCAAGGTGGCATCTCACTAGACCAGATCTTAGCTGCATGCCACTGGAAGTCCCACAACACCTTTACTCAGTTTTATCTTAAAGATGTGGCGTGGGCAGATTCGGAGCTTTTTCACTTAGGTCCAGTGGTGGCTGCACAGCAGATGCACCAATGAACCTTCTTGGCTCCTATTTTGTAAATAGTGTACATAATAATTAAGGTTTTTTACTAGGTTGCCTGAGGCACTGAGTATGAGACCATTATTCCACTCTTACAGGCTAATTGGAATCTTTAGGACTGAGCTCTTCTCTCTTCCTCCTCTCAGAGCAGAAAAAAGAGGGGGGGGGGATGGCACTGCTTGGTAACTTAAGGAGCAGTTGTTAGCTTCTTTATCAGCCGGGCCAGAGGTTACGTGCCTATTTTATAGAGTTCCTTCTAGTCCTTAGGAAGCTGCCCTCCTTCCACTGGGTAGTTATTCTAGCTATCGTCTGTTAGGTAAGATGTATTAACGCAATGAAATTGCAAATTTTAATTAGTAAATTAAATTTTTATTAGTTAATACCTTACCTAACAGACGGGAGATTCCCACCCGGCCTTCCCCACTTTCAGCTTCAATTAACCTAATTTGGGACGAAAAAGATGCTATGACGTCACGTCCCTCTGGCGAATAAAGCAGGAACTAGGCCACCTGGCGAGTGGAGTGGAGTGTACCGGTCCGGCCGGAGGTGAAACTCAGGACGTCTTTTTCTGGCGTTTGGCGGGACCGGCTGGCGCCGGACAATAGCTATCGTCTGTTAGGTAAGGTATTAACTAATAAAAATTTAATTTACTAATTAAAATTTGCAATTTTCTATGGAAAACTTAAAGTTTGAAACCACATAAAATGTCCAAAGACTTTTTTAGAGAGGTGTCCTGTATATTTATTCTTTAGTTTCAGGCATTTCACATTTTGAAGAGAAATACATGCATACAAAAAAGCCATATTTAAGTCTTTGTTTATAAAAGTTAAATCCACTCCCATTTAGACTTAGCCAAACCCTAGATTAGCAGCTTACTGAAACCCTCTAGAGTTTAACACAAAAGTGTTAACTTTAAATCTAGGTCTGGGCTAGTACTTCTGTAAAACTGGCCCATAAAGTATAAAATTAATAGCCCTATTTCAATACTAATATTAAATTTTGGAGTTGCCAGCAAATTGTAGGCATTTTCTCTATTTTAAAATATAAAAGTGTGCCAAAAATGGAGTATTATTGAATTGGTCTACATACTGTTTTACATGCATATTTACAGACTGTGTTAAGTTTAGTATGTACATAAAACGTATTGCCTTTTAATCTTGTTATGTTTGTTGTTTTAAAACATATTTATATTTCAGTGATATTCTTATAAGTGGGTGATATTGGAGTTATTGGCAGTTAACGTGTTGTTGTTTTAAGTGAATCTAATTTCAAAACTTTCATGCAACAAACATTTGTTGAACTTTTACCTATTCTATTCCGCAAAAAAAAAAAGAAAGAAATACTGTAACACAGAAAAGTCTAAAAATATAGTTATGACATGCAAATTGAGTTAATTTGTTTACATTTATCCAGTGTTTCAAACTGCTTAATTCTTGACCTTTGCTTGTTTCATTTGTGCTTATTGGTGGCAAAAATCTCAATAAAAATTGAAAACCCTTTCTATTGTAAACTTGTTTTTATGTATCTTTTTAATTATCCTTTATTTGTCCATATCACCAGTAACCAATGTTATAAAGAGTATTACTGTTTGATGTACCAAATATTTATCAGTATTAAAACAGAATATTACAGTTTATAAAATTATGTACCACATCCATGTTATGCATCTGTGATATACTTGTGTATCCTGTCCATGCCAAGCTTATAATCTATTAAAACACATGTGATTACTATGCTGTTGCTTTCATACCTTACCTGTGGAGCTTATTAGATGACAATTTTATTAATAGACTCGATCTTTTTTTATTGAAGTAAATGCTATTGGTGTTATGAATGGAGAAAAAGTCTCATACAAGAGATTTAATATATAAATCTATGTAGAATGTTAACACAGAGTTTTCCCCAATAAATTTCCCATCAGCCATCAGTATCATGTTTTTTTTTCTCAATTAACTATTTTAATACTTGTGAGAATATGCAAATTTCAAGCTAATTTGTCAAATAAAAGTCAAGAGATTTATATAGTGGTTTTATATTTTCCTCTACTAGTCATGACGTTATTTAAATCAAATTTGTGCATATTTTACAATGAATATCCTCTAAAGTCAGACACCAAAAAATTGCTGCTTGCAAATCATTTTTCTTCATTTGTACATGTCTCATGGTTACTTTTGTGTCACTACTTATAAATGTGACTGTACAACATAATTTGTACAATTGTGAACACAAGGTTAAAATCAGCTGTAATATTTTAATTGGCTTAAATAAAGTTTTGTTTTTTTCAAAATTTATCTGTTTCTTGACCATTGGCATTATCAACCTGTCCCTACACAGGTCCCTACACAGGTTGAAGAAAATGCTTCTTTTTATTGCGTTAATACATCCTATCCAATGGACAAATGCTAATCCGGTCGGCGCAGACCGGCCCGCCAAACGCCAGAAAAAGACGTCCTGTGTCTCCACCGGCTGGCCGGTCCCAGTACTGTGCATTCGCAAGGTGGCGCATCATACTTCCTTCCTGTCTAGACAGTGACGTCCTAGCATCTTTTTTGTTTGGCGCGTGTACTGTGCAGACGTGTTTTCAACCATCTCCAAAGTTTTTAAGGAAAACTGTGCATTATGATGGATTCTCAACCTTATTTGCTATAATTTAGTGTAGAAGTGTTATCTACTTTTCATGCACGGCTATACATTAAGAATCTGCTGGAAACGCTCCCTAGTTGATTCACTTTGTTTTGATGATAGGGCAGTAATCAACGAGAAATATGAAGGCAGTCTTTTTGCTAGTTTCCTCCCATTCAACAATTGTGTTGTTAGGGGCAGATCGACATTATTGGATAGACTACTTACAAGGTATTTTTATTGCGTTAATACATCCTATCCAATGGACAATTGCTAAACCGGTCGGCACAGACCGGCCCGCCAAACGCCAGAAAAAGACGTCCTGTGTTTCCACCGGCTGGCCGGTCCGTAGTACTGTGCACTCCCCAGATGGCGCCTCGTACTTCCTTCCTGTCTAGACAACCTGACGTCATAGCATCTTTTCCGTTTGGCGCGTGTACTGTGCGAACGTGTTTTCAACAATCTCCAGATATTTTAAGGAAAAGTGTGCATTATGGCGGATTTTCAACCTTATATGTGGATAGTTTCAGTGTAGAAGTGTTATCTACTGATCAAGCACGGATATACAGTCAGAAATCTGCTGGAAACGCTCCCTAGTTGACTCAATTTTTTTTTTTTTTTTTTTTTTCCACCATCAGAAGGAAACAGTCATGCGCCACATTTATAAAAGTCAAACAACTTATAAAACAACAGACTGATGAGAAAAATTGACCACGTGATTCACACAATATTGCAAATTTTAATTAGTAAATTAAATTTTTATTAGTTAATACCTTACCTACCAGACGATAGCTATAGCCCGGCGCCAGCCGGTCCCGCCAAACGAAAGAGAAAGACGTCCCGGGTTTCACCCCCGGCAGGACCGGCACACTACAATCCACTCGCCAGGTGGCCTAGTTCCTGCCTCACTCGCCAGAGGGACGTGACGTCATAGCATCTTTTTCGTCCCTAAGATTGAATGATGAGGCTGGAAGCGGGGAAGGCCGGGTGGGAATTTCCCGTCTGGTAGGTAAGGTATTAACTAATAAAAATTTAATTTACTAATTAAAATTTGCAATTTCATTGCGTTAATACATCTTACCTACCAGACGATAGCTAGAATAACTACCCAGTGGAAGGAGGGCAGCCTTTTGAGGATTGGAAAGAACTCTTATTATACTTAGGTGTGAGGTTCTAGTCCTTTGAGGAGACATGTTAGTCTCAAGGATATCTAGACCTACCTGCACCCCCCCCCCCCTTTTTTACTGCTCTGAGGGGAGGAAGAGAGCAAGAGTTCAAGTCCATGATTCCCACGGTTAACCTGGAAGAGTAGGGAAAGTCCTATACCCAGAGAATTACTCTGCAGTAAAAAACTTTGAGAAGCCAAGGCATAGGCCAAAAGTGAGCCTGCACCTAAAACTAACTAGAATGTACACTATATATAATTATATACAAAGAAGCTTAGGGGACTAGTGGTGGATCTGCTGGGCCGCCACCACAGGACCCAAGTGAAAAAGCTCCTTATCTGCCCAGGCAACATCCTTAAGGTAAAACTGTGTAAAGGTGTTGTGGGACTTCCAGTGGCATGCTGCTAGAATCTGGTCCAGAGATATGCCACCTTGAAAAGCTTTGGAGGCCGCAAAGGCCCTAACATCATGGGCCTTGACCTGATGTAAGGTCAAGGACTCTTGGTCAGAGAGATCATAACACAACACTACTGTTTGTTTGATCCAGGACGAGATAGTGGCAGGAGAGATGTCCCTGTCAAAACCTTGTTTGAATGAAACAAAAACTAACTCCTTTCCCGTTCTTAGATCCTGCGTTTTGTCCAGGTAGTATCGAAGAGCCCGAACGGGGCAAAGGGATCTGTCTTCCTTTAAAGACTTATCCAGAGTGGGGGCTAAGGCCGGGATGACCACAGGACCACTCTGGTCCCTCTTTTGCCAAGTGATTTTTCGCCAAGAAACTTGGTGATGGGTAGAGGGAAACTTTGGACCAATCAGCTTGGTGTCTGATATTTTTGTTTAACCAAGCGTGTATCTCACTTCTGCGTTTTCCTGAAGCCAGGGCTAGGAGAAAAACAGTTTTGAAAGTAAGGTGTTTCAGAGAAGCCTTTCTGAGGGGTTCAAAAGGTGCTTTTGTAAGCTGGTGTAAAACTAGGGAGAGGTTCCAAGCAGGAACCCCCCTGCGTCCTTTGGGTCTATCCCTGTGAAAACTGTCTAACAGTCTAGTCAAATTGTCATCCTTGCCGACATTAATCGAGGTATTTCCCAGTTTGTCTGCAATGGCTGACCTGTAACCTTCAATAGTGCTGGGCTGGAGATTTTTCTCCTGGAAAAGGTGCAGGAGGAAATCTGCTATTTGTTTTATAGATGGGTTCCAGAAGTCCACCTGACTTGTTTCGCACCATCTGACAAAAACGGCCCACTTCGCTTCGTAGACTGTTCTGGTTGAACGTCTTTGAGGCGCCTCAATTCTTGACGCCACTGGGCTAGAGAACCCCTGCTCCTTGATTGTCTGGGCTCTAGGAGCCAGGCATGGAGATTTAGGTTTGTCAGATCCCTGTGACGTGCCTTGTTGAAAGGTTGGGTCACTAGATCTGGGTGGTGTGGAAGACAAAGAGGAACCCTCGCAGATAGCTCCACTAGGTCCCAAAACCAAGGCATGTTGGGCCATCCCGGGGCAATCAGGATTGCTCTGCGATACCAGTGATCTGACAGCTTGCTGACCACCTTCCCCATCAGAGACACTGGGGGGAAGAGGTACATGTCCAGGTCCTCCCAGGACAATGTCAGAGCATCCACTGACCAGGCCTTTGGGTCTGGAATTGGGGACACAAATTGAACTAGCTTGCAGTTGTACCTTGTTGCAAACATGTCCACTCGGGGATAATGCCAGGTTTGACAAAGGAGGTCGAAGGTCTCTTGATGGAGGGACCACTCCGTCTGAATGACCTGCCTTTGGCGAGACAATTTGTCTGCAATTACATTCAGACGGCCTGGAATGTGTCTGGCCTTCAGTACTATTTGATTGAGGCTGCACCAACATAGGAGCCGCCAAAGAAGGGCACAGAGTGAGCCTGACCTCATACCTCCTTCCTTGTTGATGTATGCTACAACCGTAGTGTTGTCTGTGGCAATCAGGACGACCTTTCCTTGCACTAAATGTTGGAATCTTTTTTAGTGCTAACAACACGGCTTTTAGTTCTAAGAAGTTTATGTGCAACTTGCTTTCGGGCACTGACCAAGTACCGCTTGCTGTGAAGTCGCCTAAGTGAGCACCCCAGCCTTCTTTTGAGGCGTCTGTAAAGATTTGAACTGCGTGTCGCAGGGGGTGTAAGGGCTGACCCTTTAGGACATTTTCCTCTTGGGTCCACCACTGCAGGTACTGATGGAGAGACCTCGGAATTGGGATCTCCTTTTCCAGAGATTCTGGGACTCTCCAGTGTTTCTTGAGGTGCCACTGAATAGGTCTCATGTGCAGTCTGCCTAGGGTCACCTGTTTTTCTGTCGCAGTGAGAAGACCTATAAGAGACATGAAAGTTCTCACTCGGCAAGATCTGTTCTGTAAAAGCACTGTTATTTTTTGTTGAAGGGCTTCCCAACGGTTTTGAGTAGGCCTGACTACTCCGTTGAGTAGGTCGTACTGGTAGCCTACGAAGTCGAAGACTTGTTGGGGTTCCAGTTCTCATTTTTGCATGTTTACCATCCAGCCCAACTCCTGGCAAAGGGCTAGGAGGGACTGGGTTCCCTGGTGGCAAGATTCTTTGGTAGGGGCTCGAATCAACCAGTCGTCTAGGTACTGGTGGATTCTTATACCCTGTGACTGAGCCATTAACTTGACCTCTTTGACCACACCAGTGAACTCCATGGGAGCTGTTGACAGGCCAAAGGGAAGTGCCCGAAACTGGTACGACTGGTTCTGAAAGTGGAACCTGAGGAATTTTCGGGATGTGTAGTGAATTGGGATGTGGAAGTAGGCGTCGCTGAAGTCTAGCGATGTCACCCACTCCTCTTGTTGTAGAGAGGTCCGGATTGTCTCTGGAGTCTCCATTTTGAATGTTTTTAAGCATAAAAACTGATTTAGAGTACTGAGATCCAAGATTGGCCGCCACTTGTGGTTCGGCTTTGGGACAATGAACAGTCTGTTGAAAAAGGCTAGTGAGGTTTGAACCTTGACCATCTCTACTGCCTTTTTCTCGATCAGAGCTTGTACAGCTGTTTGCAAGTGGGAGTCTCTGATGGGGTTTGCATAGCCACTTACTATCAGGGGATCCCTTACTAAGGGAGGTCTTACTTTGAAGGGAAGAACATAACCCTCCTTTAATATGGACACTACTTTTGGGTTTGCACCCTTGTGAGCCCATATTTCCCAAAAACTCTGAAGACGTCCCCCCACTGGTTGGACACTTGCAACATTGGGGACATTTGGAGCAGAAACAAAGTGACCGACAAAAGAAGCACTTTTCACACACTTTATTTGACTTTTGATCTTTGATTTTGGCCTTACGTCTTTCTTTTGTGACTGCCACCTTGTTACAGTAGGTACACGACATACAACATGATAAGAAACATTTGTTGGAACAGATACAAAAGAGTTTCTTGTTACGACACTTTTCACAGAACTGACTGGCCGGGCCACCGGCACCGGACTTGACTAATTGTCATTTATACTGTGTCTTCTCATGAGCCATCTTGGTACCACGTCCGGGTTGACCACCCCGGCCTCTGCCCCGGCCTCTATTGCGGGAACCAAACGCTTTCCAAGCTGGTAGTTCCTTTCCGGCTTGAGAAGTTGTTTTAGCAGTGTCTTGAGGTTTCCAACCAGTACTGTAGGGTTGGTATCTCTGTTTTCTGCCTCTACCGGCGAACCCCCCGCGGCCCGGGCCGGGCTGGGAAGTACGTCGGGAAGCTTCTAATTGGTTTATTTCATCCTCAGCTTTTCTAATAGCAGCATCTGGAAATAACCCATATCCATTCAGGGGGCAATTTCTCAAGGAATTGAAAGTATCTGGTTTAATCCCCGGTTTCACAGCTTCCAAGTATGAA